>OX421310.1:20000000-30000000 GCA_949125395.1 Diaphora mendica
ACAATAGAAAAACAATATCAACAGAAGATGTTTCTCCTACAAACGATAAAACCCACCTCTAAGTCTTCGATTGGCAACAAATTTGGGATTCAATTTACTTATTTGTTATTAAAATACTCGGAATAATATCATTTTGATTAAATTGAAATATCGGAATAAGTAGTTCCATTTAATCACAATGATTCCACTCATGAGAAAATAACTAACATTCCAAGAACTAGGCGAATCAGAGTGGTCTTGTTACAGTCTCGCATTGGTCACAGATATAATTTAATTCATAACAACAGCTCAACTTATTTACATTATCGGAGTCCAATAAAATATTACTAAGGTATTCTTTTAGGTATTTTTATCGAGGGTAGGCTGCAAAAATCTGTCAACACCGTATCTGTTTATCTCGTATTTAAAAATATAACAAGTGCATAATCTATTCCAAGTTTGTGTAGAAAAGTGTTTTCGTACTGCATTATACCGGGATTGCATGAAGTGTTGTGTTAAAAACTGTAAATTGAAGAATTTAACAACGGACACCGCACGAAGTCAAAGTGTATTTTTATTCACAAATATACTTTTCAAATTGCAATATATATTACCTTCGTGTATAAATAGTGATATCTATGTGTGGTTAAGTAGATAACAAAGTGTGCAGTCGATTAAATTAACACTTCATAATAACTGGTCACGAGAATCCATATCAGCGCCATCTACCGGTCAAAAACTGATAATAACTAACAAACAGTCGATCATTGATGTGCCTATTGTTACGACATTAATTTATTAACTTGTGTCATCTGTGTTCAAGTGACTGCAATATTATTATATTGAGCCCTGAATTACACAAAACATCAATACAATATGGATGAATTAAAAGAAATGTTGATTAATATGCAACACTGCATAAAGCAACAGAAAATGGATATGCAAGAAATGAAAGAGGATATAAAAAGCACGATAAACAGTAATATAGATCAAAAGTTTGAAAAATTTGAAATAAAATATACACTACTAGAGAAAAAAATTGAAGATCAAAATTCAGCAATTTACAACTTTGAAAAACACATACGGCGTAAAAATCTTATTATTTTTGGCGTTGAGGAGCTGGAAACATCCTATCATGAGCTAGAAAAAAATATAAATAATGTAATAAACAAATATTTCGATTGTCAGTGTGATAAAAATTGTATTGAAGCTGTGAGGAGAATGGGCAAAAAGGGACAGAAAGTGAGACCTGTAGTAATTACATTCAATACTTTGGGAATGAAGTTACAAGTTCAGAAAAACGGAAAACGTCTTGATAATTCACCTTATTACATTAAACAGGACTACCCTTTAGAAGTGCTCAACAAACGCAAGGAATTACAAGTCCAATTAAAACGAGAAAAAGAACTAGGGAAAAAAGCGTTTATTAAATACGACAAATTGATTATACTGGACAATAAAAACAACCAAACCAAGAAAAGAAATCTTTCCGAGTCTCCCGAAATATCTATGAATAGTCAAGCAAATAATGATAATAAAAAACAACCTACAAAGAAGAATAAAACCGTAAACATGAAAAACTTTATAATTCAAAAACCTCTACAACCCAGACTATAAACACCAATGAAACCCAAGCATATATCACCAAATAGCAACTAAGAGCCACCTCCTACCGTCTCCCAATACGGCTTGTCACCGCGGGAGTACTAGACTGCAACCCTTCAAGACATCAAGTACCTCGACTACACCCAATTATTGATGATAAAACTAAATGTTGAAATACCTATAACTAAGAAAAACAATATACATACATAAATTTGTACTCTGAACCTAGTTCTTAGAGACAAAAAAAATGTACGGTCGAACTGGGAAACCTTCTCCTTCTTTGAAGTCGGTTAAAAACATAAAGATCAAAATATTCACAGGTCTAAGCGAGTTTTTCAACAAACGACCACACGAAAGATCACGGCACTGCACTGCCTAGATGAAATACACAATATATATGGACGATTTCAATACGTTAATTGGATGTCTTGGAGGAGGCTTTTACCCGCAAGGGGTCCACACAACTTAACAAAAAAATTAAAACTTTTTAATTCTCTTATTTTACAGGATCTTATATTATGTAGTATAAAGTAGACTTAAAGCATATATTTTTATTTCTGTATTGTAACTTGTGTGGAATAATAAAGCTTTATTATTATTATTATAAGGTATTCTTTATTACATGTATACATAAAATTTGGCCTACCTACGTATAGTACAGTTCTTTATATTCTGGTGTATAGGCGTATAGCGTATGACTATTGTATCCTGTTAGTACACCATATTATATTCAATTCATATTGCATAATGTGACCTCTGTGCACTTACCTTACAAGATCCCTATATCACACTAACGCGGACTGAAGAGAGTGTCCTCAGGGTATTACCTAAGTTAAGACCGTCTTAATACAAAAATGTATAAAGTTGTATAAAAATATACCATAATTATTTTATAAACCGTCTGGTGTTAAAACGCTATATCGAGATAATTTAAAAATGATTCATTTTTATTTGTATTTTTATTTTAGGATATTTGTTGGTTTGATTTTATATTTCTTTATTTTCTACAATATGTGTTGAAGTGCTTAATTTAATGATGAATCTTTAGCATAATGTAATTCATTTATAAATATACTAGCTGACCCGGCGAACTTCGTACAACCATATTAACGTATTTGTCTCAGCTTCCCGCCACGGACAAAAAAAAATGTCTTTTCCCTTAATCTTTTAATTTTTCTTGTACACAAACCTTATCCTAACAATAACAAACACATTAAAAAATAATTATTTAATTTGATGCAGCCGATCTGAAGTTATGCGCGTACATACATTTCGGCGATTCATTTTTATATATATAGACTAGCTGTTGCCCGCGGCTCCGCCCGCGTGTATGTCGGTTATCGCGGCAAACAGTAACCTATGTGTTAATCTGATGTACGTTCTATATTTATAAAATAACATGCCCTGACTGACTGATTCATCATCGCCGAGCGGAAACTATTAAACTTGGGAATACAAAATTTGGTGAGTATGATCGTTTCATTAAGTAGATACCCATTAAGGAAGGAATTTTGGAATTTCTACCCCCAAGGGGGTGAAAGTTTGTATGGAAGTCCGTCATTTTTTAAGTTAGAAACATGAAACTTTATTTTTGGGCTACTGATTAAAAATGAGTAAACACGTATTTAAGCGTTTTTTTTTTTTTTTTTTTTTTTTTTTTTTTTTTTTTTTTATGTTTGGCCCGCCAAAATGACTTCTACTCTGCCTGATGGAAAGCATAAGCAGAATCCAAGAGTAGTGGTCCAAGAGAGCGTTTCTGATAGATAGAGCGGATATTCTACTCCTTAAGGGTGAAATAGGGGTTGACGTTTTGTATGTAGGTTAGTCTGGAAGTCCGTCATTTTTGAAGTTAAAAACATGAAAGTTTATTTTAGGGCTATTTAAGAAATATGAAACTTTATTTTTGGATTACTTATAAAAATTTGTAGATATGTATTTCAACGTTTCCTAATATTCTACCCCTAAGGGGGTGAAATAGGGGTTGAACTTTGTTTGGAACTTCGTCATTTTAAAATTAGAAACATGAAACTTTTCTTTTGGTTTGGGCTACTGATTAAAAATGAATAGATACGTATTTAGGCCTTTCTCGATATTCTACGCTGAAGAGATGAAATAGGCGTTGACATTTCGTAAGCGGGTTAGTCTAGAAGTCCGTCAGTTTTGAAGTTAGAAACATGAAAATTTATTTTAGGGCTATTGATAAAAAAATAGGAGATACGTATTTAAGCGTTTCCCAATATTCTACCCGTAAGAGGGTGAAATAGGGGTTGAAAGTTTGTATGGAAGTCCCTCTTTTTTAAGTTAGAAACATGAAAAATTATCTTTGGGCTAATAGTTAAAAACTCGTAGATACTAAGTGTGTCTGGATATTATATCTACCCCTTTTTTTGTGCGGAAATTCCCTCGGATATCACCAACTGGTGGTTATGTCGGACTCGAACCGACTAAAAACCGCACACCGTCTCGGGTTCTAGAAACCAGGGAACCAGAGCGCCCTCAAAAGGAAATCCCATAAATGATATTTCTACCCCTAAGGGGTGAATTAGGTGTTGAAATGTCGTAAGTAGATTAGTTTGGAAGTCAGTCATTTTTAATTTAGTAGCCTGAAACTTTGTCCTTAGGCTTTTAAGTACAAATAAATTAATACCTATATCATCATTTATGGGAATTCTATTTCTAAAGGGATAAAAATAAGGGTCGAACGTTAGTATGAAATCCTTTTTAGTGGGCTATTGATTAAAAATAAATAAATAGGTACGTTTAAAAACATGAATAAATTATTCATACATACTTACACAGTTTTAATTAAATATATTGTAAATAATCAACTTCCACGCGAGCAAAGCTGCGGGCAACAGCTAGTAAGCTATATTACTGTAAAGTTTCATCCAATTCCGTCCAGTGCTTTTTGCGTGATGAAGTAACAAACATACACCCTCACAAACATTCGCTTTTATAAATTAGTGTGATGTGATAAAATCGAATACGAAAAACAATGTTAAATTTATCACTACAGTTAAATGAAAAATTAGACATAACGAATGAAGCCTATTTTCAAAGCGTAAATAAAACTAAATAAATTAAGTATCTACAACTAATTCAACGAAAAAAATGGAAGGTATCTACAACTTACTAAAAGAAATTAAAACACCAACAAATAAGGCTAAGTAATTAAATATTTGCAACGAAAAACATCTGCTTACCTATGCCTATACCAATAACCTAACAAAATCCTATAAAAAAGTAAATTATAGGTACCTAGGTACCTATGCTATAACCTTACAAAATTCTAAAAATACCGAGAAAACCAATTAGTATCTACAAAAGACTATTTGATAATTATTTAGGTACAACAAAAATCGCCTGCTTATACCTGACAAAATCCTAAAAAAAAACTTCGTTTTAAAAAAACTGACTTCAAAAACTAAAAAGTATCAGTTAACTTAATTTGCATGTGCTACCTAGGTTTGAAGTCAGTGCCAAGCCAAATGTAATAGTAGGTATCACACTCGCTACATTTCGAGACGAACGTCAACGACGTCACCGACGATTCAGTTGTTTTGTTCTACGCGAAGAGCAGCTATCCCGCTCAAGGTCACGCGCGGCGAGTGCGGTACCTACTATTACATTTTGGCTTGGCACCGACTTCAAACCTATGAATAGGTAGCACATAAAAATTAAGTTATTAGGTACTTTTTAGTTTTTTCGGTTCGGTTTTTTTAAACGAAGTTTTTTTTATTTTTCACTTTTTAGTCTTTCTCAAGTCTCTCGTCATCATTTCACCTAAATAACTTGAAAATATACGACTAAAGGTAACATACATAAAATCTCAAATGAACTATCTTCTATAGGTTACTATAATTCAAGTGATTTGAGGTAAACTGACTATCTGAGGTTAACTCTGATATCGTTAAGACCCGTTTTATATATTATGAAATTAAATGATGTCTACAGAACATGAAGGCATGCAGACAATTGCTTTAACTGCATTGCTGGCGCTTACATAAATTTGAGGGTTTCCTTCGATTTCCTTAGGATCCCATGATCAGATCCTGATATGGTGGCCATGGGACCACATGGGGAGCATACCCTTTCGAATACAAAAAGAATTTCCAAAATCGGTCCACAAATTGACGGAATAATCAGTGTACATACATAAAAAAAATATACCGATGAAATTGAGAACCTCATCCTTTTGGCAGTCGGTTAAAAAAAATATACCGATGAAATTGAGAACCTCCTCCTTTTGGAAGTCGGTTAAAAATACAGAAGAAATATTATAATACCAAGTAATATTTATAGTAGGTAGAACAAAAATCAAGTAAATAGTTCCAAAAATAACTTTTTATCCGAATTTACATTCAAGAACTACTACTGAGTTTTTTAGTCGATTTGGGTGCGTGTGTCGCGTAGGGAGCCGACCGACCGCGCGGGTACTGCGTTTTAAACAATTTGGACGTGTTTGGTAACCTACGCAGGGCAGTACTATGTATTAGTTATTCTGTGGCAGGGCGCAGGCCACGCGCCCGCGCTGCCTTTCGGGTACCTATCATAAAGATGTTTTGTATCATTTTCTGGTAAATTATGATGAACTATTATGTTATATGTTTACTCCTCTTTCAAGTATTTTAAACTTAAAATAAATATCATAATTATAAATGACCATTTAACGTTTATGGCATTCTAGTTTTTGGTTCAGTATCAATAAGAGCATCCTCCCAAAAAATCTAAATTTCTTTAATGTACAGAATTGATCTTATACACTTTTCTTATGCGTTTAAAAGTAATCATATTACGTACCTATTGTAAAGTTAGTTACTTGATTCCAAAATATGTCGCTGTTTTAAGCACAGTTCGTCAGTGAGCACAGAAACAATTTTCAAGAAAATGTAATTGCTTTAGTATCGATTAGAGAGCCCTCCCAAAAAATCATCTAAATTTCTTTAATGTACAGAACTGAACTGTTACATTTTTATTATACGTTAAAAAGAGTAATCATATTACGTACCTATTGTAAAGTTAGTTACTTGATTCTAAAAGATGTCGCTGTTTTAAGCAAAGAAATTTTTCAAGAAAATTTAAAACAACCCTTTCTATGGAAAGCGAGAACATAAAACAAATACCTACCTATCAAATACTAACTGTATACCACATTAATCACAATGCTTGTGCATAAAACGTTCCCACGATTATTTTGAATATTTAAGTCATGCGGGCACAACCAAACACACAGATTCGACGTCTACAGAGAGATATAGATATTCTTTTTCCTATGGATAGAGAGGTTGCGATAAATCAAATACTTAATGCTACACCGAATTATACGTAATACGTTCTACGATTATTCCACGATATATTAATCAAAGTGTTATTAATTACGCATGGCTGGCAATAGATGGCCCTACATGTTGTTTTACGTAATGATAAATTCTTTATAATTTTTTTTCCAATAGATAGAGAGATTGTGATAAATTAAATACTTTATGCTACAATCTTCAGAGTATCTCCTTTCTAACAAAAAAAGAATTATTGCGATCGGACTACTCGTTAATGAATTACAATTAATTACACATTTTGACTTTCATACCCCCTCACAGGGAAACCGTCAGGAATTTCGGAATAAAAAGTATCCTATGTCCTACCTCGGAGTATGAACTCAAATCATGCCAAGTTTCATTTGAATCCATTCAGTAGTTTCGGCGTGATGCGCGGCCAAGATACAGACAGACAGACAGACAGACAGACAAAAATGAAAAAAAAAATTGTTTTCGTTTCAGTATCGATAACACAGTGCCCTCCAAAAAAATTTTCAAAATATCTTCAATGTACAGAATTTGACCTGTTACATTTTTATTATAAGTATAGATAACTAGTGGTTGCTCGCGGCTCCGCCCGCGTATATGTCGGATATCGCGGCAAATAGTAGCCTATGTGTTATTCTGATGTATAAGCTATATTACTGTAAAGTTTCATCCAAATCCATTCAGTAATTTTTGCGTAACAAACATTCATCCATACTTACAAACTTTCGCGTTTATAATATAAGTAAGATCTAAGATCATGTAGCTAGTAAAACTGTGTCTTTGTGTGGGATGGGTGACATATTGATAACAGACTAAAGTCACCTATGGAT
Source organism: Diaphora mendica (assembly GCA_949125395.1). Classification (NCBI taxonomy): domain Eukaryota; kingdom Metazoa; phylum Arthropoda; class Insecta; order Lepidoptera; family Erebidae; genus Diaphora; species Diaphora mendica. The sequence continues at coordinate 20,007,718 of OX421310.1, forward strand.
ACCTGCAACGTAAGAAAGACACTTGCGTTGTAGTTTTTGAGTGACCCGATTGATCAAAAAGAGGGACTGCAGCAGACTTGAGACTCCATGGACCTGACTCGTTCAAAAAAAAACCAACGGAAACTTGCTTAAAATTGATTTTCTGAGAAGCCGCGACCTCTCAAATATATCCCACCAAAAACATTTTTATGTAAAATGTTGCCAAGACGACTGCATATGGCTTACCCTGTGAAAAAGATATCAGATCTCATGTAGAGCCAAGGTTCTGTATCTACACGCCCTAACTCTACCAACTCTAACTTCATAAACTCTACATCTCTGTAAAAATGTATGGCTTCGCCGTTTCGCTACCATACCGTCACGAAGGGGAAACGAACGCCTTTTGTGTTTGCAAATATCTAGTTTCTGAAGTAGCAAAACAGCCAAGCCAAACATTTTTTTAAGATTCACGGTTATTTTTGTAAGATTCCTTTTTTTTTCTTTTTTTGGGCTGTATTTCTTGTACATCTTTTTTCTTCTTTGTAAAAAGTCCGTGTACCAAAAATAAAACCTCTCTAGCATAAACATTTGTTAAAGTCTCATACAAACTTCCACCCCCCAAATTTGGAGGTTGGGGGGCAAAAGTAATAGGTTTATGATTTTTTTTGTTGTTTGTAAACTAAACTTAGTTTACATACCAAATTTCAGCTTTCTAGCACTTTAGAAAATACCCTAACAGTTTTGATGATCATCAGTGTGTCAGTGACGAAATCGGTGTTTTTTAGGTATCAATAAAATGTGAACTATCAGAGCTATGCAATTAAAACGTCTATTAGTAACACCATATCCTGAAAATTTGAACGATCTGGTATATCGGGAACCAAAGTTATGGGGGTTAAAAAAAACGACGAAACACTTCGAGAAAAGGTAGGTAGTGCCCTTGCGCTACTCTTGGTTCGTCTTGGTGGGGGCACGGCCGTGCCCCCAGATAATGTACCGTAGGATGGCTCAACCACGGCAACAAAATATCACAGCTCAAACTTAAAATGTAAACATATGTAGGTAATACCGATTCGTATGTAAACTTCCGCAATTATTATGTATGTATTAAAATTAAAGACAATGCGACTTGGCCGCCAAAGGTTGGGAATCCAAAGCAGTTTTTTTAGGCTTTTAATTATGTCTTTTGTTTCAAAAAAAATAATAATAAAAATACTAAATTAATGTGTATGCTTTTTGATATTTCAAGGTATTTCTCCAACAAAATTATACTCATCAGTTACTTAATTAAATAAATAAATTCCTGTGCAATTTTTTTGTATTTTTTTTATTTAAGTACAGTATGTACTTCCATATGCATTTAGTGAAAAACTATTAATTTGAAAATACAAAAACAGACATTTACTTTATTTATTTGTATACATAAAAATACGAATAAAGTAATACATTATGAAGTGTTTCATTCAATAGGTACTATTTGTCTTTTACAATTTATCTGGGAATAAATTGGACAGTTTTCAAACAAGACTGATTCCTGTAACAAAACGCTGAGAAAGCTTGCTTAGCAAGTGATTGCTTCTATTGTAAAACGATAATTTAAAAGAGTAGAACAGTTAACGGTGATTATCAAATTCATAAAGCAAAACAAAACCAGTAGTTACAGCGTAAAAAAAATTATCTCAAAGTAATATTATATGTTTCAATGTGTTTTTTTTTAAAGACAACTCTTGCGTTTTGAATTTACATCCTGTATCGCGGGGACTTTGCAAACAACAATTTGTGAATCACACAAAGTGTTGTCCCATGTGGGATTTGAACCCACAACACTAGACGCAGTAGAGAGCGGCGTGGTAACCACTTAAACTACTAGGTCAACCAAATTTATTTGTCGATTAGATTGTCGACAAAGTCAATTAGATTGAAAAACAAAATAAATTCAAAGTGCTCGTCCAAGAAGGTTTTATAATAAATATACTCGTATTATTTTTATCACCTTTGTGACAGATACGAAAAGGAATAGGATTAACTGTGCTAGCTATCGCCAATAGTAAATGACAAACTGAGTTTTAGTACACACAAAGTGTGATGAGTACAAGGTACATACAAAAATAAAACCACATAATGAAATATATGAATTGAAAGTACCACATACATTTTTTCTTTTTTTGTTTAATCTGAACTAATATACAATGTAACAAGTTTCTTGAAAAACATATTTTAATATCTAAATAAAGTATTCACGAAGTTTCTTGCCTGTTGGCGACGTATAGGTTGAATTGTAATGAATAAATGACTTATACTTTAAGTTGATTTCATTAAGTTTATTTTAACTCATCATGACAATATTTCATCATATTTGCGAAACGCATCTTTATTGACTCAGGATTGAGACGACATACCTAATCATAAATCCTAACAAAAAAATAACCGACTTCAAGAACTGAACCAAATTAAAGACTACACGGGAAGCGCCAGCTTTCAAATAAAAAAAGCATCATCAAAATCGGTTCAACCAGACGAAAGTTATGAGATAACAAACATAAAAAAAACATTCGAATTGATAACTTCCTCCTTTTTTGAAGTCGATAAAAATCGCGGCAGTTAAAATATAATTTATTGGTATAATTAAGCCACTTTTCCATTAAAATTATCATTGTATGTTACATATCTCTGCATACTTTTACTTATAATATATTATACAAAGCATTTAACGCCTATATTTATCCTTAATCACTCAAGGTGCACATCTTTAATACTTAACAATGGCAGTTCTATTCATCAAATAAGTATAAATATTCTGTACAGCATTGTATCGCACAAAAAGCGAATTACGTCACAGCTGTGTCGAGAGTATAGTGCAAAATTGGATTGTACACCATTAAAAATATTGCAGCTATAGGTAACTGTTTACACGTGACAGAGGGCGAGACAATTTTGTATCGATTGCGATGCACTAGACTGAATTCGAGTCGATTAAGTTACCAGCGTTATATTGAGAATGTATTAAAATCGATTCATCAAATTAAAAAGTAAACATTTAGTTCTAGAATTGCAATATTCGATTGAGTTTTACTTAAGGGACGATCTATAAGCTATTGTCTTTTAGTTTGAAGTACAAATTGGTGTAAATGTATTGGTTCCACTCCTTCATAATTTATAATTTAGAAGAATTATATCTTTTGCATTCTACGCATAACATGCATTAAAGTTTTACAGATAATTGGCTCACCCATTTTTTTTTTGTAGTAGTCACTTAATATTTTAGCAAAAAAACTTGTAACAAAAATAAACTTTAAAAACAAAGGAGGTTCCCACATAACAGACCTCTAAAAATATTATTCATCAACATATTTTATTTATAATATGATTATTTAAGAAAAACGTATTATCCCACCAAAAACATTTTCATGTAAAATGTTGCCAAGACGACTGCATATGGCTTAACCTTTGAAAAAGATATCAGATCTCATGTAGAGCCAAGGTTATGAATCTACACGCCCTAACTCTGCCAACTCTAACTTCATAAACTCTACATCTCAGTAAAAATGTATGGCTTCGCTGTTTCACTACCACACCATCACGAAGGGGAAACGAACGCCCTTTGTTTTTCCAAATATCTAGTTTCTGATTCTGAAGTAATGTGTTATACGAATATTTAGTTTCTGAAGTAACGAAACAGCCAAGCCATACATTTTTACTGAGATGTAGAATTTATGAAGTTAGAGTTGGCAGAGTTAGGGCCTGTAGATTCAGAACCTTGGCTCTACATGAGATCTGAGATCTTTTTCAAAGGTTAAGCCATATGCAGTCGTCTTGGCAACATTTTACATGAAAATGTTTTTGGTGGGATTTCATTTCTTTTTGTAAGTTGCTTGAGGCAGTTTTTTTTCTTTTTTTGGACTGTATTTCTTGAACATCTTCTTTCTTCTTTCGAAAAAGTCCGTGTACCAAAAATAAAACCTCTAGCATAAACATTTTTGAAAGTCTCATACAAACTTCCACCCCCCAAATTTAGGGGTTGGGGGGCAAAAGTAATAGGTTTATGAATTTTTCTGTTGTTTGTACACTAAACTTAGTTTACATACCAAATTTCAGCTTTCTAGCACTTCAGGAAGTACCCTAACAGTTTTGATGATCATCAGTGTGTCAGTGACGAAATCGGTGTTTTTTAGGTATCAAAAAAATCTAAATTATCACAGCTATGCAATTGAAACTTTGTACGTTTTATTAGTCTATTAGTAACATCATATCCTGAAAATTTGAACGATCTGGTATATCGGGAACCAAAGTTATGAGGGTTCAAAAAAACGGCGAAACACTTCGAGAAAAGGTAGGTAGTGCCCTTGCGCTTCGCTTGGCTCGTCTTGGCGGGGGCACGACCGTGCCCCCAGATCTATGTTGAATTTAGAAATAACACTGTATAAATAGGTATGTTTTTACTGAAATCGAAAAATTAATAGGTAGAGGTAGAGACATAATTGGCTGTTTTTTTCCACTGATACGAATATGTAGCCGTGTATAGTAGGTCAAACCTTCTTGCCAAAGAGAGGCGCCTATGTCCATAAATGTACTGTTAAAGGGATCATCCTTCAACGGTACTTTATCATCATCAGATGATTATGTTAAAGATGAGTGGCACAGCAGTCTTGATGGAAAACAACCTGCGTGTTACTATGATATATTATTGTTAGATGTTATTTTGATAAGTTACAGGGAACACATGATCAGTCGAGTAACTAAATTTAAGTTCGAGTAAGACAATTATTTAACTTTAGAAGGTAGAAACCAAACATATAATATATACGTTAATTTAAGTGAAAACACTTATGATATAAAATTAGGGTTCCAAAAAACGGAAAAAACGGAACCCTTATACGATCACTTTGTTTACCGTCTGTCTGTATATCAAGACCCTTTTTCTCAGGAACGGGTGGAGGTATCAAGCTAAAATTCATATCAAATACTCAGATCTACTGTCCCTTAGAGCTGTGAAAAATCAAACAAACAATAAAAAATACAGCCGTTTATGCTGCAAATTTTTGGGAATCAAAACCTACAGGTTACTTCCCGTGAACTCAGAATCTTAAATTTGGTACGAAGCAACGTCTTATAGCACAGATAAAGAAAATATTGCGAAAAGCATAAATTTTTAGTTCATTCATATAATATACCTACAGGTTTGTACGGAACCCTCGGTGCGCGAGCTCCACTCGCATTTGGCCGGTTTTTTTAATATTACCGTAGCAATCTTTGCGGTTGCTTTTAAGTTCTTTTTTAAACACGAAATTGCGTCGTCATCATGCAGGCGCAAAATATCCTATGCATTCTGATGTAATTCGATAACTGGCCCATCGACGACCCCTCTTCTAAGTCATTTTATGGATGTTACACTTTGAGTTGTGGCTTATTTAGTTTCATGTTCGTATATAATGCAGAGGTTTTTTATTTATTTTTCTTATGTTTGGGTCTTCCAAAGTGACGCTCTTCTGCCTAATGGTAAGCGTGAGCAGAATTCAAGAGTAGTGGTCACCATACTTATTGCGAATGAAGACAATGCAACAATGCAGCATAGTGACCCACACTATGGCGGCCTATTGAAATGCTTCTGCATCATTCATGCTATTACGTACGAGTATTTGCCTCCGAAATTCCGAACCAATTCAGCATCAGGTGAATGTATTCAAAAAATGATCTATTGTTTTCAACAAGAGATTAGAAAATGTCGTTTATTTTAAAATTAGATTATTTAAGAGCCAGAGGAAACTGATGTCTAATACAGTGAAGCGGAAAGCAGTCTTCTTTGGACACATACAAAGGGGCCTTCAACATGAATTCCTGAGACTTCTTTTAGAAGGAAAAATACCTGGCAGGAAGACATCAGGTCGACCACAAAGGTGATCGCGAGGGATACTGTCTGCTGACCTCAAAACTTCATTTGCAAGATGGCAACCCATGATGATGAAAATTTTAAAAACATTGTTGTACACCAGCTAGTACATTGCACATTAAATTAATATCGTTGTACAAAAGTCGACCTTATTTCTTAAAAGCAACTTCTCACTGGCAACCTTCGGATGGTAAAAGCGATAGTAGAAAGACGATTCATGATTAGTTTTGGTGTGAAAATATACTGTTAATTTATTTATATGGTAGATATACCAACAGCACAAATATACAAAAAACTCTTTAACATTTTCACAAAAAATATTACTTGGTAGTATGTTCACTACAGGTACACATAACATTCTCCGTAATATGATATAACACCTAACAATACAATATAAGGAGTAAGACCATAAAAATAAATGAAACTTAATACTACTTAAATCAAGGTTGCACTGACATTAATTTAATAAAATAAAAAAAAATGAAAACCGATTTCAAGGTTCGACTCGATTTCTCTTGGATGCCATCATCAGATCTTAGTGTCCTTATTATGGTACCACCGTTGGGATATCTCCTTACCATTAAAAAATAATCATTAAAATCGGTTCACAAACGACGAAGTTATCCGCGAACACACATAAAAAAACATATTACGTTCGAATTGAGAACCTCTTCCTTTTTAAAAGTCGGTTAGTAAATGAAAAAAACTGAATTAAAACCAACAAGCAATAAGAAGTAACTAAACGAAATGAATAAAATAAAATAAAACATTAACTTTAGTTATTATTTATCAGTAGTGTTTTCCGTTATAGAGCTAGAATTTTTGAAATAAACTGTTACTGTGTTTCGCTTTCCCTTTGAAGTTACAAAAAAATGTCCTTTTAATCAAAGGATCATATTAAACTAGCTACGGCTAAAATAATAAAAACACTGTTGTCTGACGACTGTGAACTGACTGAAAACAAAAAGCCTGAGTCCCAAACAAGGATAATATAGAATGAAAGACATCACAAAATGCGAAAGTGTCTGTGACTTTTTTCAACGGCGTCGCTTCTAATTAGCAGGTAGTAATCAAAGCCGGTGTGTTCTTTCTTTTCAACTCACATAATTGCAAAGGGGTTTGATGGAAAATGATATCTAAAGGTCTTCATTACGGTGTTAATTAGTGTTGAAGTCACTAATTATAAAATGATATTTTTACTTCGTAGTTGGTAAGGACTTGCTTAGTTCGGATTTTTAGTTTATGTTACTCTATTCGGAAAGTATGGAGTCAATAGGGGATTTATCTGAGTCATAATATTCAAGTTGAAAGGAGGAGGTGGTTTCGGAAAAGGTTGGAGGGAATCTTTGCCGATTGGCATTGGATTTGAAATCTACAGAAAGTAAACGAAATGTTACTACTAAGTAAATATTAAGTTAAATTTACTATTAAGTAATTAAATTTAAAAAGGTTTATTGTTTTTTTTTTTAAAGTATTTACATTAGGTTTCGTTGATCCGAATAAAGGTTATGTTATTATTTAATTCGAGATCTTTTTTTTATGATATGGGGGCAAACGAGCAATCGTATCGCCTAATGGTAAGCAATTAGGTATCGCCGCCCATGGACACACAACACTAGAGGAAGAAGGAGTACCTACGCTCTTTTCTTGAAGGTGCAATTTAGCTGTATCTAGCGGCTTAGACATAAAAGTTAACACGCAGACACACAAGATATATGTATAAAATTACTTAATGCTGGTAATAAATGTTTGACATAAGCAAATATATTCAGTAAGATGTATATTCCTGTCGTGGGGTCTAGATTACCTTCAAGCAAGCCTAAAATAATTTATTCAATAAGTCAATCAGTCACGCTACAGTAAATATCTAAAGAAAATTTCAAAAAACTTTTCTACCAAGTCTCTTTTCACTACAGTTATTACCACCCAATGTGTCTAGTACCTATAGTAAAAGCCCTGCTTAGTTTGGGACCGGACTTTAGAATTATAATATCTAAGTTTAGAATATTTCATCTTCTATTTTTTTATGTATTAGGCGGGCAAACGAGTAGACGTATCGCCTGATGGTAAGTGATTATCGCCACCCATGGACACCTACAACACCAGAAGCAACACAAGTGCTTTGCCAGCCTTTTGGGGATGGGGAGGAGGTAGGTGGGATATGGGCCTCCGGTATCCTCACTCACTCGGTGCAACACAGCGCAAGCACTATTTCACATATTTCCATTATCTTATTTTTTTTATCTATACTAATATTATAAACGCGAAAGTTTGTAAGAATGGATGGATGGATGGATGTTTGTTACTCTTTCACGCAAAAACTACTGAACGGATTATGATGAAACTTTACAGTTGCTAGAAATTTAACGTCATTGTAATGGCAACATTTTTGATTGTCATTTTTCTTGTTTGACGTTTTGACGTTGACAGTAGTACTTTGAGACGCTTGGATCGGCCGAAAACGGTTTTCGCAATTGACTGCCGGTTTAAGTTAATTGAATTGATAATTAGCTAATTTTCCAACGACTCGGTGTTTCGTCGGTCACCGTTATGATTGGTCTGGTTTGGACTCGCGAGTTTTAGTAATCACGTCAAAAAAGGCGCGTTCCGCGATAGCTAATACGAGTGTATTGTAATTCGAATACCTTGGAAGGTTGTGCAGCGCTTTAGGAGTGATGTATGTGTGACGACGCAGAGAGAATACCAAGAGAGATACCAAGGGCCCTTGGAACGTCGATATCAAGGACTTCACGCATCTCCAGTAAGTGCTTGATACTGCATTAGTTTAGAATAAGAACACGGTGAAACAGCCGTGGTTCATTGCTCTCTCCAGTGATATAGTTAGCGATTGAATGACTTACTCATGGGCCTAAGACATTCAAACGTCACAAGGTGATCGCTGCCTGGCGAGAGAATTGAACAACAGTAATATAGCTTATACATCAGAATAACACATAGGCTACTATTTGCTGCGATAACCGACATATATGCAGGCGGAGCAACCACTAGTTTAGAAATATATACGTATGTTTATCGCGAGTCTGGTTAACATAGCTCGGGTTCTGTCTAGTTTAGGATGTGCGAAATGTGTGAAACTATTATTAGTAGTAATGTTCATTTTAGTCCCTCTTACGTAATAGAAACTGTTGTTCATATTTCTAAATAAATAATATATTTGAAAATCATCATCTACATTAGCAAATCCACTGCTTGATGGCCTCTCCAATTGCATGCCACTTAGTTCAATCCTCGGCTTCTCGCATCCAGCTCCTGCCAGTCGTCTTGCGCAAATCATCACTCCATCTGGCCTGTGGACGTCCTACACTACGTTTTCCGAGACGCAGTTTTCACTCTAGAACCGAACGGTTATCGGTTCTAAGGCAAATACGGCCAGCCCACTGCCTCTTCAGCTTGCTAATCCTGTGGGCTATGTCGATGACTCTAATTCTCTGCCTATGCGTGTAATGTAATATATAAAAATACATACATATTATGTATATATATATATATGTAGGTAAATTCCACCAAGACATAACAAATGGTTGCATTCATCACAATCATGAGCTTAATATTTATTCTGAACGGGAATCAAACTCAAGACCACCAGCTTAGCAGTCAGGGACGCTAACTCCCAAACTAACAAGCTCGCCTTAACTAAACTCTACTATATAATTGAATAATACTAAAAATAGAACAGTATTAGTCCATTGTGGTGGCAAAACAATTACTACAACAATCGAAGAACAAACAAATCAGCAGCAACCGTGTCGTGTGTTTACTGTACACAAACAGACGGACCGAGCGTCGGAAACCGCAACAATTTGGCCTTACACTCAATGTTTACTTAGATAACTACAAACTACCACGAACATATACTCAACCGTATTTTCAAAGACATAGATATGATTATTGAATGATGATAAGTTGGTACAAGTAGGCGATTCAAATTTCAGACGGTGAATTGAACAAGTTTAGGCTCACGGTGAGAAAATCTTTGTATTCGGTCACAGAAAATGGGATTTTTTGGCAAATTTGCGGTAGAACATACTTCTGCTACTAGTAGGCAGGTCTCAGTACATTAGATAATAGGTTCTAAGTTATAGTAGATAAGCGTGACAGTATTTTTTAAAGAATAGAGATATATCGCCTAAAGACTGCCTCGTTGGTCTCGCGGTTGGCGTGTGCGACTACTGATCATGAGGTCTCGGGTTCGATTCCCGGGTCGGACCAAATGTTTGTATGATCTACAAATATTTGTTTCGGAGTTTGGGTGTTTTCTATGTATACTATGTATGTATTTACAAAAAAAAAGTATATATGTATTTGTTAACCGACTTCAAAAGAAGGAGGAGGTTTCTCAATTCGACCGTATATATTTTTTTATCAGTTGTCTAGTACCCATAACACAAGCCCTGCTTAACTTGGGACTAGATGGTGTTGTGTGTCAGCCGTCAAAAAATCGGTTGAAGATGATACTTTTAGTATAAGAAAATTATTGTATTCAAAAATATTATAATTTAGTAAGTGTATTTCTTTATATTCATAATCACGATACCACGGCCTCACAGAAAACCGGTGTGAAATAGCGCTTGCGCTGTGTTTCACCGAGTGAGTGAGGATACCGGAGGCCCATGACCGGCAACGCACTTGTGACGCCTCTGGTGTTGCGGGGGTCAAAAGGCGGTGGTAATTGCTTACCATCAGGTGATACGTCTGCTCGTTTGCCACTTTGTTTCCATAAAAAATATTCATATTGCTTATGTCAAAGAAGACACTGATAAAAACGGTCAGGGAGATTTTTTTTTATTCATTTATTACATTAAAAAAATCAAACTGATGATTTAGTGTATTTTAGTGTAATGTAATGTTAAAATAAATTACATTCAAAAACTTTTTTATAAAAAGCTTTTATTGGAATGCTCTAATACTCGTAGTACTTGTCGAGACGAATTAAACGAGTCCAAACTCGATGGTGTTACAAGATTCTTTACAGAGTTCCTATGGCCACCTTCCAGTTCCAGCATCAGATCAGCTCCATGTCATTATAATATTGTATTGTCACGCTATATACATATGCTTACAAAATTTCAGCAAAATTGGTTAAAGATATCTGCTTCAAAATTGAGTTGCAAGATTCCACTCGAACATACAAGCATACACATGTACATACATTGCAAGTTAATAAAAAGCTTGTAAAAATATGTAGAAGAAAGGATTTACTTTTGAGGATTTTAGGAAGTTGCCGTATGAAGGATAGCTTCTGCTAATGATTGAGGAATTTTATCCTTACTTAATTTAAATGTATTTTCAGTAAATTCTTTTTTAGTATTCATAAAGGTGATGAAATCAAAACCGAAGAAAAAATATTGAACTGTTGATTATAGCTATTTCAGCAGAGTAGGTAATTTTTATATCAGTTGTAAATGCATTAAGCAACTGCATCTCACGTTACCAACCTACTTTATACTACAAGCAATACAGGGCCTTAATTTGGTCTCCCCATCATGAATTTTTAATGTAGGTATAAATTGGGACATAATTGACGTGGTTTACCATTCAGCCATATTAGCAACGTTTAACGCTACCGGCAACCACAACAATGCTCTGTGTTTGAAATGGAACGTTTTCAAATTTAAATATGGAATTCTGCGAGTGAAACAGACATTACCGTTTTGTTTTCGATTATTTGTATTATTTCAATGTAAGTACAATATTGGGATACAGTCGTTTTGAAGTATTTTTTTATATATTATGGAATAGAGGGCAAACGAGCAGACGTATCGCCCGATGGTAAGCGATTACCGCCGCCTATGGACACCCGCAACACCAGAGGCGTCACAAGTGCGTTACCGGCCTTTGAAGGATGGAGTGGAGGATGGGAGAGGGGTTGGGGTATGGGCCTCCGGTATCCTCACTCACTCGGTGAAACACAGCGCAGGCGCTGTTTCACACCGGTTTTCTGTGAGGCCGTGGTAACACTCCGGTCGAGCCGGCCCATGCATGCCGAAGCGTGGCTCTCCGACTGTAAAAAAAATATTTGCAATATATTATTATTTTAGTTTTATTATTATTAATTTTAGTTATCTCGGCAAACGTAAGACGTGTAAGACGCCCACAGAGGAGGTGGAGTGACGACTTCCGCAAGATGGCTGGTAGAAGGTGGATGCGAGAAGCCCAAAACCGATCAGAGGGGCGTGCAATAGGAGAGGCCTATGTCCAGCAGTGGACTGTGGCAGGTTGATGTTGATGAAATATTTTAATGCTGCTCTGACTCCAAATATATAAGTGAAGAGACAAGGTATTATTTTTGTATCTTAATTAATCTGGATATATATATATCTGAATGCTTTTTAAAAGAACTATGTTGTGTCCAGGCTGTAATTCGTTATGATTTAAGATGATGTTTAAAATCAGAACCGTAAAATTTAAAATAAACATTGCAGTAAACCAGTTTAAAAGAAATATTTCTACTAAAATAAGACCCAGTACCCATGCATAAGAATTTTGTGTGTGAAAAACCGTAAAGCCAGTAGTTTTTCAAACAATGAATTTAAAAATGATGAATTTCACTAAATGGTAAGCAAGGTACTTGTTTATGACTTGGTGATGCATATATCCGTTAAAGACATTAATCATGCACCATTAAAAAATCTATTTCTTCATTTGTTTCCTATACGAAAGTTGACTGTTGCGGTTTGGAGTTGCAATTTCTTTGATAATTATTAAAGACTAGCTTTTACACGCGGCTTCACCCACGCAGACTTTCATCCACTGATTTACCCCCTTAGGGGTGGAATTTCAAAAATTCCTTTCTTCGTGCTCATTTACGTTATCTAAAGAACCTACATGCAAAATTTCAGGATTCTAGCTTCAGCGGTTTGGGCTGTGCGTTGACCTTCCTCTTTTATTTATATAGATTAGTGGTTGCCCGCGGCACCGCCCGCGTATATGTCGGTTATCGCGGCAAATAGTAACTCATGTATTATTCTGATGTATAAGTTATATTACTGTAAAGTTTCATCTAAATCTGTTCAGTAGTTTTTGCGTGAAAGAGTAACAAACATCGATCCATCCATCTAACAAACTTTCGCGTTTATAATATTAGTATAGATTCTGATGCTTGTTAGGAAAGCTTCAGTATTTATCAGCAAGGCCTCATATTTACATTCTCCAAATGCTTAGAAACATATTTCGTCTTTGCTGAAATCGAGTGGAATCAAGTTCAAAAAACAAAAGGATTTCGTTGTTCGGATTCGATTATTAAAATCTTTTGGAATTACTTGTAATTTCAATCAGGTTGCTCAAATCGTGCTCAAATCGTGATTACATTCTCGACTGCATCTATTCTCGGCTTACTAATAAAATATTGAATTTAAACACTACAGTGACAGAATAACACACAGAAATAAATCTACAACGAACCACAATGACGACGAACGACGATGAATGTCTCTTAAAGTGATAACATCTAGTAAATTTTAGCTGAGTTCGGTTTATTCACACACCAACTGTGTTTTACGACTTTAGTTTAACAGTTTCATCTCATGAATATGATTGCCTGAATCAAATATTTCATCACGTAGAATATTCAGCCACACTTCATTTTCCTTGGAAATTCTACATCTATATTTTGCAAGGGGTCTTCGTGTAATAGACAGGGGCCCTCCCATTGGTCGGATACTTGATACCTACTCGTCACCAATTAAAAGCCCTTCCGGTGCCTAAGGCTACCGACAAATCGGTTTATAGACACCCCTAATGGTATATTTGTACCGTTAATACAAGTCTATTAATTTGGATGGAGCAAATTGCTCGGAAGTACGCAATAAGCAGTTTTACGTATATTAGCATATTTTTGTAACTTCCCATTTAAAGCTTGGTTTTGTTAATTTATTAGGACATGGAATATCATCAGCTATTTACAAAATAATATATCATCTTTTGCAGTCACTAGCAAACCAATAACAAGTTATCACATAGGTATACATTAGAATTGGAATGTAAGTGAGATCAAACACAATTTAATAAATAACAGTTAATTCTAAAGCCGGGTCTCCTGCGACACTGTTTTATGTTTTTAAACACCAAACGTCAAATATTTATCAAAATATGGGCGTGGCCTAACTGTTTTGTTAATTTTAACAAGCAAACATGTTATCCAAAGCGGAGTGAAACATCCCAGCGTATACTTCTCGTATAATGAAACTGAACTGAACTGAACTGAGATTAATACTTATATTATTCATATTTATACTTTATATAAGTATATAAGTCATTTTGTCAAGTAGTTAAAAGATTTTTGCTTTTCGTGTAATCGTATTTGATGTTCGTTTAAAAGTCCGTCTCTTGCGACTTTTCGCTAACATGTTTAGTTAACAAGTTTTGTTAATTTGTTTTGTTAATTTTAGCCGCAGGAGACACGCCTTAATCAATTCAACCCGTGGATGCACGCATCACGGCATTACCATTTTAAGTGATGATTAGAGAAAACCTAAAAAACAGAAAAAAGCACAAAAAATATGAGACCAATGAGCTGCCTCACCATGCACACCTTTAATGTTGCATAAATCTTGGCTTAAGCCGTAAGTACTATTAGTTATTCTGTGCTTAAGCTGTTACTCTCTGTACTGTGTTGTCTTTATATTACTAAATTAAAATATTTCCACAATTACGGCAAAAAATTGTCACAACTATTCATATCGACCGGAAGATCTCGCTTTTTGATTCGGTAGTCTTTTCAATTCAATTTCGAATATTAATCAATAATTTTAAATAATTTAATTAGTATCCTTAATAATTTGCAGTTTCATTTTAAATATTTAGTATCATTTCATGTTATAAAGGGTGGAATGTTTCCACCACCAACCATTCGATCAATAATAATCACCTCTTCTTGTGAATGCAAGTCTTTTTAAACGGGACAAAGGAAGAAGGTAGAATAAACATGATTTTGCAAGTCTTTGGTTGGAAAACGTGTCTCACGCTCGAGGCTGTAGTTGCATAGCCTTACCGTCAATAACGACAGGGAAATCAGCACAAAATTAATTAAAAATGTAAAACCAAGAGCAAAAAAGCGGCCAAGTGCGAGCCAGACTCGTCCATGAAGGGTTCCGCAGCAGCAAGTAACATAATATAATTTTTATTTCATTTTTATGTTTGTGTTGATTGAATGATAGGTAAATGGCAGTTTATGTATGGGTTTGATGAAAAAAAGTTCAGTTCTAAGTATGGGGACCCCCAAAATTTATTGTTTTTCTTTCTATTTTTGTGTGAAAATCTTATTGCGGTTCACAGAATACATCTACTTACCAAGTTTCAACATTATAGTTCTTATAGTTTCGGAAAAAAAGTGGCTGTGACATACGGACGGACAGACAGACAGACATGGCGAATCTATAAGGGTTCCATTTTTTGCCTTTGGCACGGAACCCTAAAAACACGTTGAACTTTTAATATCAAGTTCTTTTGTCTTTACAACGGCTCTAATAAATTATCTAAATCAAATTTAATCCTCTGCAGTAAAAGGGTATTAAGTTACTAAATCGTATTATATTCAGAAGAAAAAAGGAATTTTTATACCTGTTTTTTTCTTATCATTAATTTTCAAAGGTTGCCAACAACAAGGTCAGAGAGATCTTTCCTTATTTCATTAGTCGGCCCCTTAACATCTGTTGCTTTGAAACTTGATGCTATTGTTTCAACCTACTTCAAAGCCGATTTCATTTCTCTCAATAACAATTTTACACATCCACGAATTAAACAACAGTTTTATTGTCTTAATCATAAGGTTCATTTTCATATGTATATCGTTCGTCGGACTGTGTTTTGTAGTTCACAAATTTGACAGTTTCCGATACATTTCCCAATAACTTTTGGCAATAATGGAACATTTTGAGAACTATACATTTTAATTATTGTGTTGGCATTGGCAGCGTTGATAAACAAATATTTTAAATTGATTACAATGTTGAGACTGGGAGTGATGTTGTTTTTACTAGTAAACTGGAACATTGGTAGCCGTTAAATTAGTTTTCGATAATACATACCATTTGTTACGATGTAAATAAATTTCAAGTTTTTATTTGTAACTGAAAGTTTGCTGGTTCACAAACTACTATATTAATGACACTGACTTGTAAAGAGCATTGTAAGGTAAAGTAAAACAGGAGGAAAGAAGTTGTCTACAATATATACAAGTAAAATTTTAACAAAATAAAAAGCGGCCAAGTGTGAGTCGGACTCGCCCATGAAGGGTTCCGCAGCAGCAAGTAACATAATATAATTTTTATTTTATATTAGGTCTTTACCTATGAAATTGCCTTTCTTCAGTACTGGTCATTTCAAATAAAAAAAAATTATAATGGCTCTGTATTCTAAATTAAAATTAATTTTGTTTTAAAACCATGACATTCTATTTACAAACTCAGTCTTTTGTTTTCTGATTAGCGTCGTATTTTCATTACATTTGAACATTTTTCGTCATAATGGATACTTTAAAAATTCGTGTAATTATGGAATATGAGTTCCGTCGTGGCACCAACGCGACACAAACGGCACGTAACATCAAAAACGTTTACGGAGAGAACTGTACAAACAAACACACAACCCGTTATTGGTTTGCCCGGTTCCGTTCTGGAAATTTTGGCTTGAAAATTGAAGCTCGTGGTCTTCCGGAGACTTTGGCTAACAATAATGAATTAAAGGCGATTGTGGAAGCTGACGAAACTCAATCTACAGCTGAGCTAGCAGCAGCTTTTAATGTAAGCATCAAAACAATATTGATCCATTTGCGACAAATTGGCAAGTTAAAAAAGCTTGATAGATGGGTGCCCCATGACCTTAACGATCGCAGGCGCAACGTACGCGTCGAGACCTGCCTTGCGCTGCTCAACAAGCAAAGAAATGAAGGAATTTTGAAACGAATTGTTACGTGCGACGAAAAATGGATTCTGTTCGACAATCAAAAGCGCTCAGCAAGTTGGTTAGACCCTGGTTCAGCACCAAAGCAATGCCCTAAACCAAAAATGACCCCTAAAAAGGTGATGGTCACTGTTTGGTGGTCTAGTGCGGGTATGATTCACCACAGCTTTTTACAAAACGGCATGAGCATTAATGCAGATGTGTACTATGAAGAACTGCAGAGAATGATGGAGAAGCTTGCACATCTGCAACCAGCTTTGTTCAATCGGTCGTCCCCACTGCTCCTTCACGACAACGCGCGACCCCATACTGCACAACAGACAGTCTCCAAGCTGCTCACCAGACCTTTGATGCCTGTATCGAGTGCATGTTCTGCAATCGCCAATTTGCTCGTCTGTCGGTTATTCACAGCAGCGATATGTTCTTTGACCCTTTCAGCAGTAGTCCGCTTCGTTTGGCCTATGTAGGAACTTCCGCAGCTGCAGTCGAGCTAGAACATGTTCAGGAGGTACTCAAAGGTTACGGATATCAAGTGAATGGAGGACGGAAGCAACCAAAAATAAGACGCAAGTATCCAGAAGTGAACAGGCAACCAGCCTATATGCCTTATGTCAAGGGAGTTACGGATAAGATCGGGTCCGTATTAAAGAAATACTCCATTCCGACAGTAACCACACCAGGCATAAAGGTTCACAACATCGTCGGCACACCGAAGGATATATTGTCACTACAAACTCCGGGTGTTTATAAAATAGACTGCAGCTGCGGAATTTCCTACATAGGCCAAACGAAGCGGACTATTGCTGAAAGGGTCAAGGAACATATCGCTGCTGTGAAGAACCGACAGACGAGCAAATCGGCGATTGCAGAACATGCACTCGATACAGGCATTAACCACTGGATTGAATTTCACCGCACGCAAGTCCTCTCCACCGAACGTCACTTTTACTCAAGAGTTGTACGTGAAGCGATTGAGATTAAAAAGCATACAACTTTCAATCGCGAAGATGGTTTTAAATTATCTACAGCGTGGAATCCAGTGTTAAAAAATATACCACCTCGCTTTTCTGCGCAGTCGGATAAACACCAGAATAGGAACACATCGGTTTGCTTACAGAATAGGGACCCTGTTAGTGTGGTATGTGACGGTACATGGCCAAACAAAAATATCAATAATATCGAAAATGTGCGGGTGGATGAAGAACCTTCTACTTCACGGATTCGACGACGGAGGGCGTGCGCCGCTGAGCCAGTCAGCCTGTGACCACGGCCAGTGCAACCTGGTCGAAACGTCAGGCAAAAACAGAGGCATGCAATACCTTGAAATAAGTGATCGCGTTAATTCCCATAAAAATAATAATTATTACATCATGGAACGCGAAAGTTTAAAAGTTGGTATAGCTGTAGACGGTTTTTAACCGACTTCAAAAAAGGAGGAGGTTCTCAATTCGACCGTATCTATATGTTTTTTTTAATGTGTGTATGCGGATAACTTCGTCGTTTATGAACCGATTTTGATGATTCTGTTTTTAATGGAAGGGAGATATCCCAATGGTCGTACCATGATAAGGACACTAAGATCTGACATGAAGAATCGAGTCGAACCTTGAAGTCGGTTTTTGTTAAAATTTTACTTGTATTCCACGATTACAATAGTGTCTTATGTCAAAGGATTTTTGACAACAGATTGTACCTTCAATAGTCCGCGGCTGAACATAGGTCACTCCTTAGAAATAAGGTTTTGGCCTTCTATGATGTTCTCCTAGCTTATTACGGCCACGGCGGCCAGTCTCAACGGAGACCAACCAAGTACACAGGAGATATTGTAGTACACAAGTGTGTGCGCAAACACAGGTGCACCCTCTGTTCCCTATCTCTCATAATCCGATGGGACGGTTAACCGACACGATCGGAGAGAGATCAGGCCTACTATATCACGGTGGCCAGACGGATTGGTACAGGGTTTGTATCAAGTTTTATTTCTCTTTGCAGTCATGTCCTGTATAATTTGCTCCCTAAGTCGCCTTTCCAATACCCATGGGATGAATAGGTGATGACACTCTCTAAAACCGTCATTATACGAAAAGACCAACATCCATTAACACTAAAATAACTTATTTACTTCATTTTTAACCAACTTCAAAAAAGGAGGAGGTTCTCAAATTGACCGTATATTTTATGTGTGTTCGCGGATAACTTCGTCGTTTATGGACTGATTTTGATGATTCTTTTTTTTAATGGAAAGGAGATATCCCAGCGGTGGTACCATGATAAGGACACTAAGATCTGATGATGGCATCCAAGAAAACCAAGTCGAACCTTGAAGTCGGTTTCTGTTAAAATTTTATACAGTACTTAATGTTGAAGTATTTTATTTACGACTCCTAAATTCAAGTTAGTAACGAACTTTACGTAACCGTACTTGAATTCGGTAACGTTATGCAACTGTCTTGTTGTTATAAACTGTAGCCTAAGGATACATTTTACAACTTTGAGGGTTTGTTATCAGTTAATACCACGCGTTTATCGGTCTTTAACAGTCGGATGAGGAAGCAAATATTGAAATTTAACAGTTAAACAAACAAAGGGTCACGCAGTTTAAAGATAAATCTTTATAGGCTCGAGTATAAAATTTATTAATTTTGCTTTCATGTTTAAATATTGTTTGATTGTTGATCAAAGTGAATCGTAAGAAAATAAGTTGGTATAATTGTTAGGGTTTCTCTAGAAAGAAAAGTGAATCGTTTCTATTTATAAATCTGTAAGTCTGTATGCCACTGATTGATAATAATTGGCCTAAGTATATTTGTTGCGGCAAATATTTGGTTAAGATTCATAATTAGATCAGGTAAATGGTTATACAATCGAATTCTACTGCACGGTTAACGTAGTGGTTTAAGACTGTAGTCCTTGAGCGTGGGAATTTGTGATTGAACACCCACATTCATATTTTACATGCACACAAACGCATCGGGCACTGTTGCATACTAACCCTGGCAACTAATAAATTTACTTTCGGTTTTTTCTTCTAGTTACATATTCATTAACTGTTCGCCTTTGAAGAATGTTTAGCATGTCCTACAAAGCACGCAATGTATCTTAGTCATATCGGAAAGCCCGCGGGCTTTAAGTAACTCGTCAACGGCCGAGAATGGGGTTCAAGTGTACCTATTCATTTTTAATTCATTTCATGGACAAATAATATATTTTACACAGTATAAAATTAAGTCGCTCGCGCTATCTGTCAGCTTAGATCTTTTACAGTAATCAACGGATTTTAATGCTATGTTATGAAATAAAATTTGTATGATATATGTTATTAATGGAACATAATGTTTCTTAAAAATATAATTTTTGATCACTTTTATTGCTCATATTGACTAAATTTTACTACATAGATCTTGCTTACTTACGTACTTTTTTCACTTTTTGACAAAAAACGACGATGATAAAGTATGAAACAAGTTTTGAAAAGCCGTAGTCACTTGTTTTTAAGAGTTATGGTACGTTTCTATTTTAATTTAAGTTTTTACTTTTTTATTTTAAATGTTTTGGTGTAGTGATAATAATAATTTATATGCAAAG
This sequence comes from Diaphora mendica, assembly GCA_949125395.1. NCBI lineage: Eukaryota > Metazoa > Arthropoda > Insecta > Lepidoptera > Erebidae > Diaphora > Diaphora mendica. Next base: position 20,028,089 of record OX421310.1, read on the forward strand.
TATATTTTAAATACCTAACATAGAAATATAAAAAAAATTGAATAAATACGAACAAAGTCACCAGCAAATGCTAATAATACCTATATATATATATATTTGAAATGTACAAGTAACACCCTTTCCGATGATACCAAACACATATTTATGTCAAATTAATTTTTTAATACAGTACTTTATGTCGGCTAGAGGGCGCCACATTAAATTGAGTGACGCGTCATATAGCCTATAAGCAGCGGACGATCAAGACACTTCTAACGATACCTCATTTATCCAGTTCTAATTAGTAGTTAAGGAGCTATGAGGGAACAGATGAACATACATACATAGCCTGTCAAAATCATAACCCTTCTTTGGCTTTGCCGTGGTCGAGTAAAAAACTAAAAAAATACAGTAATTTATAAACTCCTTATTTTTTTAAGACGGTAAAAAAACAAACTATTTGTCTTAAAATTTATATTAAGAGTGTAAAACTTTGAAATGGAAATTTCCTTAAATATATAATACTAGCTTTTACACGGGGCTTCGCCCCCACAGATTTTCATCCCCTGATTTACCCCCTTAGGGGTGGAATTTCAAAAATTCCTTTCTTAGTGCTCACTTACGATATATAAAGAACCTACATGCAAAATTTCAGGATTCTAACTTCAGCGGTTTGGGCTGTGCGTTGATCTCTGGGTATGTCAGTCAGTCAGTCAGTCACCTTCCTCTTTTATTTATATAGATTACAGATATCAGATAATGTAAGGGATAGGGCATATATTGTTTTACAATTCACCAATTGATTAAATTCGAACTTAAGGGATGAATAATAATGGAAATGACGTAAAGTGTAGATGGGACCCTTTTTTACAATTTTTGTCTGTCTGTCTGTTTGTTTGTGCCGGCTAATCTCTGGAACGGCTGGAGCGATTTTGACGGAATTTTTAATGATAGGTAGCTGATGATATAAGGAGTAACCGCGGTTGGTTTAGTATCGCGGGTAAGACCGTGGGGCTCAGCTAGTTTTTTTTTTCAAAAAAGACAACTTCCGTATATATCCAATAAATCCTGTGTCGCGGGGGGCTTTACAAACATACATGAAACGGACACAATGGACACCCAGACTCAGAACAACAATTCGTGGATCACACAGTGTTGTCCCATGTGGGATTTGAACCCACAACACCTGATACAGTGGGAAGCGGCGATGCAACCGCTTAAACCACTAGACCAACCATGCAGTCAAAAATAAAACTGTAATTTTAAGGTCTTTCATTATTTCAGTAGTAGTTATTCAATTCTAACAGAAATCATTTAAAAAATTTTTTTTACTTTTTTAAAAACAATTTCTCAAAGTGTCTCGGTCTGTCAAAGTGTATTCAAAGTACTCGTCAAGACAAATCAAACGACTCCAAACTCGATAGGTTCCGTCGTTACAAAGTTCCTATGACCACCTTCCAGCTTCAACATCAGATCAGCTCCATGTCATCATAATATAGCATTGTCACGCTATATACATATGCCAACAAAAATTCAACACAATCGGTTGAAGATATCTGCAAAATTGAGTTGCAATATTCCGTCTTAACAAATAAAGTTAGATATATACATACATAGCAAGTTAAAAAAAAACATAAAAATAAGTTCTGTGTTAATAAAAAATACTTATATTTTTCTTTGAAATTATTCTTTAAAAAAAATTAAATTAAATTCAAGAATACAAATTAACAGTTACAATTGGACACTCACTGGCAACCCACCCTAAAACTTGTCATTTACGTATTATGGAGCTCAGTGCGAACTACAAACGGACGTGGTGTCACCTTGAATATTCGGCAGGCACTGAATTTTTTGAGCGCGATAAAACTTATTTATTGCAATTTACGGGAGACGATATCTACGTACTAAAATGTATGGAACTTTTGTCGCTAAAAATGAATGATGTTTAGCCTTAGATTATGGCTTTTTGGTGAGAATTAATAAAAAACTAAAACGGTAAATCTTTTCTCCATACTTTTTTCTCGCGAAATAAGAAAAAAACATTTAAAATAGAGCACGAAATAGGACAGAGTGTGCTAATTAAAATGGTCGATTTCGATGATTTTGATCTTTGTTAAGGCTTTTTTTCACAAAAATAAAGATTTATTTTATAAATGTCACTCGGTAGATTGGTAGACTGATTTATTAAACTACTGAGATTTTTTTTCTAGTTTCAAATATGAATTGAGTTGTTTGTGTTTTGCAAAACTGCAAGTGCCTTTTCGCGCGTTTTTAGGGACGCGCCCCTTAAGCATTCGTCACACCGCTTTCTACTGCGCCAAGTGTTGTGGGTTCAAATCCCACATGGGACAATACTTTGTGAGATTAACAAATAGTTTTTCTGAGTCCGGGGGTTCTTTGTGTCCGTTTCATGTATGCTAAGTGCTTAAGCAAGCTTAAGTCCCCCGCGTCACAGGATGGTAAATTCTTAATGCGGGAGTTGTCTTTGTAAATAATCACAAATTTTAACAAAAAAAGAACCGACTTCAATCTGGACTTTTAAATGGGACCACACGGAAAGCAAAATCTTTCAAATAAAAAAATAATCATCAAAACCGTTTCACCCAGTCTAAAGTTACGAGTTAACAAAAAAAAAATACAGTCGAATTGAGAACCTCCTCCTTTTTTTGAAGTCGGTTAAAAAGGAAAAAAAAGAAAAGAAATAATTCCCGATAACTTGAACACTGACTGCCCGGTTGTGTGGTGGTTTACATGGTCACCCTGCGGTTTCCTACTGCGTAGTGTTGTGAGTTCAATCCTCATATGGTGATTCTGGGTTTTCTGTGTGCATGTTTCAATGAATAATAAGTGTAATTCCCCTGCGATACAGAATATATTTGAGTGAAGGATTGCTGTTTTTAAATAAAATAAAATAAAAATCTTCAAGACTTTTTTTATGTATTGAAAAAACAGCAATTCTTATAACAGGTTCAATAGGCAAGGACCTAATATACATTTTTGCTACTTTGACGTTAGTAACTTTTAAAATTTCAGCTGACTACACTAGGCACTACACACGTTGGTTCAGATATAAATTGATATCACGTTTTCAATATTTAGCAGACGAACATCAAAGGACCACGCACGATCGTCTACACAGCAAGAAATGTACGCGTATCATATCAATTTTTATTCAAAGACGTGAATGCTTTGTGAACTAAAATTCAATATGGTTTTCTGTTTTTCGTTACTCGGGCTGCTTGAAATGGTTCAAATGGTCAAGTCTTTTTTGAAGTGAAAATTGCCTTCGAGGCGTCGTGCACTTTTTTGCATGGGTAAAAAATGTTAAACTCGCGTCAGGACACGTGACCTGATCGAATATTCGTAAGACGTGGCGTAGGAGAGGAAGTAATATCCCCCTCTCTTTCTACCGCGCGGTGAAAATGTATGCCTGCTCCTGCTGTTTCGTATAAGCAGCGCAGGGCGCTTGCGCGAGTGTGCCTGTGTGTAAACCCCGCTTCGCTCGGGTAATATGTTTATACTGTATAGCATTAACCTATATTTTTATAACATCACAATAAGCATTTCTGTAGTTATAAATATAATAAATCAAAAATGCACAACGTTAATGTTCAAGTTTTCACTTCTGCCGGCACTCCCGGACTGCAATCCTCTGTTTTTTTTTTATATATGTATGGCCTTGCCAAAGTGACTGTACTCTGCCTGATGGAAAGCATAAGCCGAATCCAAGAGTTGTGGTCACCATACTCATTGCGAATGCAGACAATGCAGCATGGTGACTCAAACCATGGTGGCCTAGTGATGCTTCTGCATCATTGGGCCTCCGGTCTCGCACTCACCAACTAAACACGACAGCACGATAGCTGTCATATTACGTTGATCTTGTATGCGAGGGTAGTACCACCCCGGTCGAGCCGGTCCGTTCGTGCTGAAATCAGCGTTGCTCTACTACCTGTGAAATAATGTTGTTCTGAGTCTCCGTAGAATACTCGATTATTTCGGTTACATTGCGAGGAGGGCAGGCGATAACCTCGAAAGGTTGATGGTGACGAGCAAGAACGAGGGGAAAAGTCCCGTAGCCCTTTGTGCTGAGCAGACAAAATCTGCTCTACTCTCAACAGCACGATCCATGATGCCCTGCACACTGCTCAGATCAGGAACAGGTGGCGAGTTGTCACTCGTGGAATACTTCAAAATAGAGATCACGACCTTCAGAATTGAGGACGACACAAGGAGACTTGTACTTGAACTTTGTATATAAGACGACACGATTCTAAGAAATATATTAGACACATATCACACGTTAGTGGATTAGTTTATTACCTTTAGTGCTCGAGTTTGACAGTTATTAAAGGAATTTCTAATATTTTAGTGTCTGTATGACAGCTTGATGAAACAACACATCTCTTGGGAAATTCTACTTGTCTACACAACACTTAAGTTTTCCTTATTGTTTTGTTTCACTAAAGGTACTTACAATTTTATTATATCGTGAAGTTGGTTTTGCGGTTTTATGTAAGATATACTCGTATTAAAATATAATAAAATTGACCAACCAAATGATACTTTAACTTCAAGAATTTCAGGCAATATTTGTATTTCAAAATTAATAATGTCGTCTATCCGGCTGAATGTTCGCCATGTAGTTGGGGTTGGTTTTCTTGACTATAATATGGTTGCATCTTCCTATATCCCGATAGTTAAGACTGTAGAAAATTCTATAGATTCAATGATTTTTAACAAGCTGTAAAGAGCATTTCTTAAAACAACCAATAAAATGCTTATGTTCTAGAGTCAAAAATCACCCCCTCTCTGCTATTATATCTTTGGAATTGTCTATCTGTATTGTGTATGTGTATCTGATTTACTGCTATTTGGAATATAAACGAGTGAGTAAAAAGCTAGCGTTGATCGCTATTCATTGCACAAGTATTGCACAAGTCAAGCACTCTGCACTGTGCTTTTATTGTTGGATACGAGAGACTATCTTCAATCTATTTTGTAAAGAAATGGGGAATAAAAGACCTCCGATGTAGAGCATACATCGGGTCATCGGGCATCGGCAGCTGAATGGACGCGGTTTTAGTGCGATGTAAGATCACTTAAGCCGCTTTTGTATCTATCGAGATTCAAGAACAACATACGGAACTTATTGTCTGAATACATAAATTATATATTATGTTTCTCAACACGACTGCGTAACTAAACAAAGTTAAATAAAATTAGTGGAATGCTGCATTGTGCTGTATTTTTATGTGTCAAAGTATTTTTAATAAGGTATATAAAAGTTCAGTGTAACAACTAACTTACAAATCAGGCCTTTCTTGATCGTGAATGCAATCGTTTTGTTTTAAAACTAATATTCATGAGGGTTTGCGGTAAGTTGTCGAAGTTTAATTTGAAACTGCACGCTTAAGTTCTCCAAGAAGGTGTGACATTTATGTTGATATAGAATATTACCGTTCTTTGTTTTCTACCTACAGAATTTTATCGAATACGGGGAAGCTTGGTAGTCTATGTGTGTTATCGTTGCGTCTAAATTATGAACCGATTTTAATGAATGAGATGTCACTGGATTTGTAAGAGTGACCCGGGTGACAACGGCTTTATTTTTACTCAGTCGGGTTATAGCTTTTGAACTTTTTCTTGTGCATTAAATATTCAAATAGCGATTTCTCGCGATTACTCCTAGGGTGGTGAAATAACAACATGAATGTACAAAAACCTAATGATCTTTTAAAATTACGATACGACCCTCCACCGAGACGTAAAATGGTGAGTTGCGAAATGAAAACAACAAAGGATTTTTAACCTCCTTAGCAAGTAAATAGCTTTTAAAAATATCAACATCACATCTTTACTTAATTTGATGCTAAAGAAAGGGTGTCGGAATATTTCCAAGAACGCTTACTTAGCGAGATTTTCCTACTTTTTGCTTGAAATCGTAATAAGTTTTCGTATGCATAAATGGACCTCATTCGGGAGTGTTGTAACAATGGGAATTTCTCTTCCGACCGGGTTCCTTTATTTTTCTCGTCTCCCGGCTTTCATTTCACTTGCAAATGTTTCATTCTTTATGAATTTACCGCGACTCTTAGGGTAAAAAAAGGTTTTCCGGAATCAAACTTGTACAAATATTTGAAGTGAAAAGTTTGACGCTCGTTTCTTTGTCGCCCTCTCAATTTCCTATTTGGGAGTTGTAATAACATTTTAAAGGGCCGTGTTGGGTGGTGAAATACGCCATTATATATATTATAACAGGTTCATAGAACGAATCCACTTATTCAGCTCAATTACACAACCGCGTTATTTAGTGTTACAGTCAGCTTTTGAGTTGAATGAGTTCGAAATGTAAAACAGTTAACATATTTCATCGCGATGAATCTGATTAGTATTTATATTAAATCCGTTTTGGTTGATAAAGTTAATAAACTGTTCATATAAATTGTTACCATTTTGTAATAGCGTGTTTGATAATTAAATGTAATGTCTTTACAAATTTTTACTTAAATGAAAAAACTCGGAGAGAGTTATACGAATCGGTTGGTAAGCCCACCACTAACACTATCTGCCAATTCATTTTCGGGCTCTTTTCCGAACTTTGACATAACCTATTCATAGTGCACTTTGTCGATTAAAGTATTTCCAAAAAAATACAAGAAACTGCCCGTGTCCACTGTAATTATTTGAAAAAACTGAGACTTAAATATGGTTTGGTATACACATACCAAACCATATTTAAGTCTCAGTTTTTTCAAATAATTAATAATAAAATATGATGATTACGATGATGAAGTACACACGTACTTCATCATCGTAATCATCATATTTTAATCCACTGCTGGACATAGGCCTTTCTTATCTTATTGCACGTCACTCTGGTCGCTTTTGGGTTGCTCGCATCTCGCTTCTGCCAGCCATCTTGCATAAGTCGTCACTCCACCTGGCCTGTGTGTACTTATAAAGCCTATATTATGATGTATCTCCAAATCTTAAGCCACGCTCTAGAATCTTTAATATATGCATAGTTAAAGTCTAGATAGCGTATGTCCTAAAATGTGGAAATGTAAAATGATTCATAATGCAATGTTATCAAAGTAACAAATTGCCTCACGTTACTCATTGCCTTGTATTTCACATTTCACTCCTAAGCCCTCCAATTTACTTGTGATTGAAGTCATTCGGGGCTTAAATTTTCATTTAATTTTTTCTGGTTTGGCGAGAATCACGTTGTGTTTATTAGGGCCACTGCTGTTTATTACGGGATTTCTAGACGAAGAGCTGGAAATTAAGTTTTATGTAAATTTTATTTGGTTTATAGGTTTCTTGAAGTACATGTTGACTTTGATCGAGAAAATTAGATCCTATTTATAAGATTTCTCAGAGTTTTTGACTGCCTCTGAGGCGCAATCGTAGCGTATGCGACTGATGTGCTTGAGGTTTTGGGTTCCATTCCCGGGTCGGATCAAATGTTAGTATGATCTGCAAATATTTGTTTCGGAGTATGGGTTTTTTCTATGTATAATATGTATGTATTTACAAAAAAATGAATATTTGTATTTATATCAGTTGTCTAGTACACACAGGCACAGACACAGGCTCTGCTTAGCTTGGGACTAGATCGCGTTGTGTGTTAGATGTCCGAAATATTTATTTAATATAGGTATAGATATGGTTCAAGGAAAACAGAAAATAAAACAAAAAAGCTTTAATAGAAATACTTAAGGGTTACAAGAGCACCCTAATTGTAGGAGGGAGAGGGTTAAGGTCACTAAAGAGGCGGCAACGCACTCATTCATTGTGAGTAAGAGGTATCCATTAGGTAGCGATAATCACTTACCTTCTGGTGACACATCCATTTATCGTAAAAAGTCGGTCAGGTGCGAGTCGGACTGGCACACGATGGGTCCCGTACCATTTTAAACGTCTACCTGTTGCCGTTATTACTATCGAGGAAAAACGGCAAAAATATTACGTTATGCCTAGTCCTGTTTTTAGTATTTGTTTTCTGCGAAAATTTCAACAATCGAGCTTTCGCGGTATATGAGATACAGCCTGGTGACAGACAGATACACGGACAATGATGTCTTACTAACAGCGTCGCGTTTTTACACTTTGGGTACGGAACCCTAAATATTTACTATGAAGTAGAGGATATCAGAATTCAGTCTTTCCGATTTCAATATCTTTGTTTCAAACACAAAGCATTACTATCATATTCCTACAATTGAAGCTATCCCGAATCACGTTGGGTATAACCAAATGTGTACCCCCGGGTTTGTTAGCATTTGTCGACAATTTCCTCAATAAATCAACGACATAATACCGCTACATGATTCGACGCAACAATGTTACTATTGTTCTTTTGTTACGTACACGTGTGATTTGTTAGTACAGTGGGCTGTTAGCAGCTGGACAAAGACAACACGGAGTTTGTTTAAGTTTGCAGGTCGCCTAGTCTCGGCAAATAGGCTACTTGTAACGCATTGGTTCGTGTACATAGACTGTGGACTTGGGACACTTTTTCATTATATTTTACTATTATACCTTGTCACTCTTTTACTGTTAAATTTTGTCAACTCGTTTAAAAATATTGGACTTGAAACGTTCATGATTCTTTCCATAGACATTATAACACAATAGCACTCTGATATCTATAATTGTCATCATAACTGATATTTCTTTTTATGAATGAGATTAGAATTGTAATAGCAGAGAAGTCAGTGTCCCTAATAGGTACTTTTTCATAAAAACAATATCTTGTATGCTAAGTTAAATTTATCTATACCTTAAAATAGAAATCTACGGGATTGCTACCATGTACCTTTTTGTTTGTGAGTATCCGATATTTCGGCGCTGTTGCAAGCGCCATGATCACGGAGTAAATTACTCCGTGTAATTAATGTTAATGACCATGAAAGTTTCAAACAATATATTATCTATACCTTTCTTCGACATATCTATACTACTATTATAAACGTGAAAGTTTTTAAGTATGGATGGATGGATGGATGGATGGGTGTTTGTTACTCTTTCACGCAAAAACTACTGAACGGATTTGGATGAAACTTTACAGTAATATAGCTGATACATCAGAATAACACATAGGCTACTATTTGCCGCGATAACCAACATATACGCGGGCAGTGCCGCGGGCGACAACTAGTGTAAAATAAACTATCCAATACGTTCAAAAACCGACAAAGTGGTTATCTTTTTAATAAATATTTGTATTATTATAGATGAATAATGTTTGTTCGCGTGGGAACTTTGACGATTATAATATTAGTAAAATTCGGGTTACAAAACTTTTATCACTTTAATAAGGTAAATAATTCTTCGAATAATATTTTTAAGCTATTGCATAGCTTTTATCGCGGGCCTTTGAGCGCGGCGACCGAATCAAGAAATTCCGTAACGTAACGAAAATAAAACCTGACACCCGAAGCTCGCACGGATCGAGACGAGCTGGTCCGAACGACGAATCAACGATTCTGTCTGCTTCGTGCGTGTCAGAGACAGACAGATTCGTTGCGAGCTACTCCGAAACAAAACAGTCTGGGTTTGTGCAAGTATACTTGAACGTGTATGTCCAGCTTAGGCAGCTGTTTGTGAGAAAGTATATAGGTGTACAGGTATCTATCATATTTTTATAATGCCACACTCACCGCATGTGCAATGTAAGTATACATATTCAAAGAAAAAAAATGTGAATAAAACAATCCGTTCAATGACGAAGACATTTATTAGGAATAGTTTAAACCTTTTATAGTACGCTGTGTAACGAAACCATATCGCTACTTAAAAAAAGTGATAAACGCCATCTAGTGACGATGTTGGTACTAATTTAATAGTTTATTATTTTTCATTAACATTATTATACATACTGCATAAATAAAAAATACATAAATAATTATAATTGCATAAGTTAATAAAAAATGCCATGCAATAGCTTTACCGCGGCAGTCCCCGAGTGCCACACGTTAAAGGTGTCAAGGTTAAAATGTAAGAAGCCTTCTCATATAAAAAAAATATGAGAAGGCTTCTTACATTTTAACTTTCATAATAAATAAATAAATAATAAATAAGTACATTTTTACATAAAACGATCGTCTTTGATGTTTTTGTTCTTCTAGAAAATGTAGAATAGTTAGGAGGATAGATTATAGCTACTCTATTTTCCTGAACTAGACAAAGTCAAATGAATCAAGTTTCTCGTATTTGTGCCGCAACAATGACAAAACAAAGTAACAAGAATAAGTTAATCAAAATTTTTAAAGCCTCTGTCCATTATTACGAAGCTATTGACACCTTATTCACTTAAATCGGTTGTGGTATTTAGACGCTACGGTGGAACATACAAACATAAAGACTGCCAAAACCATTACCCTTTGCCATTAGGCAATGTTTTTTTGTATTCACTGTTTATAATTTTCGATGTCATCAACATGCATACGCAATGACGACTGATGTTAATAAGCGGTACATTTTGTGGCCAGGTTCCATCTTTCTGTAGTCTCATTGTAACTAGCCGTCCAACAGTACAGCCACGTGCCTAGACTACTACGCCAATCTAATTTCCTATAGCATTGTCTGCACTATCATCTAAGGAACGAGTTCACAACAACAGCCTTTAAAATATCGTTCCAATGGATTTATAAGATTATTTACGATTTCCTATTCTGCTTTCGCCATTTTAACCGATTTCAAAAAGGAAGAGTTTCTCAATTTGGTTGTGTTTTACTTTGTTTGTCTTCTCAGAATCTTTTGTGAACTGATTTGGAAAATCCTATATTTAATTTAACAAGCTAAAATTTAAAAGAAACCCTACTCAAGCACTTAATCGAGTAATCATACGCCAATTATATTTTTGCAGACATTCGGTTATTCTTCCCCACTTTCACCCCCATAACTTTTAAACGACTCAACCGATTTTCATGAAACATGTCTAAGAACACTTGCACGTAACTCACCTTCCATACAAAAAATTAAATTGAAATCGCTTCATCCGCTCGCGAGCTACGGTGCCACAGCCAGACACGTCAAACTTATAACACCCGTCTTTTTGCGTCGGGGGCTAAAAATTCGAAATAGAATACGTTGTTGTTTGTCTACATTCAAATTTGAGAAGAGAACACGGATTTTATTTTTGAAAGATGGAAAATTAATTAATAAGGGACAGTTTATTATAATTAATTAATACGAGCTATTACATAAATAATTATATTCCACCAAAGATTGGTAGGTACTTCACAAAAAATTGGTTGTCTGTAAAGTCGGTTTACGGACGATAGTTTAACGTGACAACGTCATAACAAAACATTGACGTAATGATGAGAGATCGTCGTTGTATAAGAGATAGATGCGGTACAATTAGCGTAACGGGACAATAAACGTTACGGGTCAATGAACGTAATGGGACAATGGGCGTAACAGGACAATGGGCGCAACAGGACAATGAGTCATACATTTTCGTGCATGCAGCCGGCGTTCATCATTTTATTAGACGTTGTCACGTCAAAACATCAATATTTATTTTCTTGAATAGCTATTGTTTCTCTGACCATAATACGTTTAGACGAGCAATTTTTGTATATATGTATTATGTATATACATATTCTGAATCTCGGAAACGGTTCCAACGATTTTTATGAAATTGAGTATGCAGACGGTTTCAGGGACGACAAATTGATCTAGTTACGATTTATTTTTAGAAAATTTACTAAAATTAATCACAAATTTAAAAAAAAATAAAAAAAAAATTTGACCAAATTGAAATGGGACAAAAAAAAATCATCAAAATCGGTTCACCCAATCGAAAGTTATGAGGTAACAAACGTAAAAAAAACCGTCGAATTGATAACCACCTCCTTTTTTGAAGTTGGTTAAAAATAGCGAGCAAAGTTCGGTCATCTATTTAGTATTATTTAATAGCTGAATTTCTAGCCATCAGATTTTAAATCTTTGTAGTCAATAAAACTTGTGACAGAACATAAAAATACAATAAAGAAATCTTTTATGAGGTAAGTTTAAATCTGACATAGTCTAAGTTTTGAGTTCTTATCTTCTTAAGTTCTCAGCGCCTCGACAGCTCACACTATTAGTTTTATACTTTCAAACACAATCTTCTTGTGTATTTTATACGAGATACGAGATTGTTAAAACTTAGAACTTTATGAGTGAGTTTTAATCTCTTACTGAATAATCTGTACAGTAGGCCTAGTCTGAGTTTATATCACGTCAAATTAATGGTCTAGGTTGTTTTTGGTTAGTAACAAACACATAAAGTATTTTTTTAAAGACAACTCCCGCATTAGGAATAAAAATCCTGTGTCGCGGAGTACTTTACAAACATATATGAACCGGACATAAAGGACACCCAGACTCAGAACAAAAATTTGTGGGTTTTGATAGAATCCAGGGTCTGATGACGGAGCTGCAAGGTGGCAATAAGAACTCTGTAATGAAGCGATGCAACACCATCGAGATTAGAATCCTTAAATTAGTTTAGTCAAATATTTAGTTTTAAATGGTAACCAGGGTTTGACGATGAAGTTGATAGGTGTTTATAGGATTTGCCTTGATAAGTAGGTACTTCGGTCATCGATGTCTTGCAATATAGATGCGTTTGAATGAGATGAACAGATTGAGAAACCTGTCCAGCGATAACTAAAAAGTAAAAAATGAATTAAATACAAAAAAACTTTTTAAAAACAATCTTTTATTGGAATGCTCTAAAAAGAATAAAATAAAGTATTCCTTGAAAACTTTTTCTAACAACTTATAATGTTATTACACAATTTATATAATACAAAAGCTTGTCGCGAGATTTCGTTACCTGTATTTACTTAGTTTGAAAATTTTAAAACTTGATATCAGTCAAATCAAGTTCTTTAATTTACTTTCTTATCTACACAGGAAAATCTCGCAACAAGCTTTTGTATTATACATATAAATTGTGTAATGACATTATCTAAGGTTTGCAGATGATATTGTGATAATGGCAGAATCACCTAAGGACTTGGAACAAATGGTAACGAAACTAGATCAGGAAAGTCAAAAAGTCGGACTTGACATGAACACAACCATATCAAAAATAATGACTAACTATTACAAGCGACCAATAAAGTTAACGGACACATTATAGAATATGTTGACAGTTATATTTATTTAGGGAAACAAATAACATTAGTACAAACTGTAACATCGTTTTTTTAGTATTCAATGTTTAACAAATTTTGTTTCAGCGCCCTCTCGTTCATTGTAGTTAGAACTACAATTGGATGATGTGCACGATCGAAGTATCGGGCTGTTGGTACACCTAGGTGGCACTAGGGGGCGTATTTTATGAAGGATATTTAGTTGACATTATGACGCTTAGAAATAATGAGACATTATCATATGTGTATCATACGATTCTCATTACTTCTTAAATTTGATCTCAAATAAGCAAGGAGTATGGAAGTTGTACGTCCTGTTCTCACATCCCGAAATGTAGTAGGGGAATCATCTAGATTGTTCGATCAAATGTCTATATAGCAGGCTGCATTGCATATTTCTTTTTATTTCTTAAACCTTCTCTCGTTAACTCTGAGGAAGCTTTGCTTACAGTGTACATTAATATTCTTGTTGGTAGTGTTTGTGAGTGTTCAAGTCCCACTGTCTGTGGTAAGTTAACCTCAAAAAGGTTTTTCCTTATTATCTTAATGTATGTAGAATATGTTCTCAGGCTATTTAATTTTGTTTATAGGGTCGTTAGAATACCGCAGAAAGAATCCTACAGCTTGCCTGTCTTGTGGTTCAAGATTTGTGCTGAGTACGGTTGACGATTGGCAGCTCACAGCTCACTCCTCAAGACCTATCTGCCCTACCTTGAGGGAAGTTCATATTATATATATATGGAAATTAATTATTACTTTTTTACCTAGCACCCACAAGTTGGATCACTGGTGGACGTCTCTATAAGCTACCTTGAGCTGGAGAGAGTCTACGGCTGACTACTGTGAGTCAGAGAGGTGACCAGAGGGTGGCTATCCGGTGCAGACCAGTCTACAGGCTTAAAGAGTGAAAGAAAAGACTGTATAATTTTATTTTTATTTTTAAGACTACCTCTTAAGTTTTTTTGTCCATATATTAAATTAATTAAATTACTTTAAATTCATATGTAAAGATAGCAGGAATTGGAATAAAAGTTTATTTAAATTGTAAGTTGTCTCTTTGAAGTTTTCCTTGGACCCTCCGCACCCTCACTATAAAACTTTTTCTAAATTCTTACGGCGCCCTGAGATATCATCTTTTATCCTGAGTCGAAACCGGTGAGTTTCCACCTGACAAGTTCAGGGGTTACAAATTGGCGACCAACGTTCGGCTAACCTTTCGAACCTTGAGGGTGTGCTGAGTGTAGTTCCCGGGAGGACTTTGGATGAGACGCTTACTCTCCGTCCGAGACTACCCAGGACGTTAATTGGTTTTGTGAAGTGCAGTTCACATGTAATAATTATCTCATTGCATTTTTCAGCACTTTATTACCATCTCTGCGGTGTGGAAAAGCATTGAGCAAAATTCAAAATTAAATCAAAATTTTAACTGCACAAATTTTGGTAAGTCTTTTTGAATTTATTTTGGCAAGAACATTTTTTTCTTTTTTTTCTTTTTTTCTTTTCCTGTTGTTTCACAGTTCATGTGTGTGTTCCCTAAGGGATCAGCACATACATATAACTTGTATTTTGTTCAGGTTTTCCTTGAATAACTTTATTTTTACTGTTTATATTCCTACCTACTTACAACTTAAGTAAATAAATGTGAGATTAACTTCATTTTTTTTCTATAAGAGGGTTTGCATAATATAATTAAAGGGATATTGTGTTTCCCTTTAACTTGTTTGTAATTTTAAACATAATTATTTAACCTTTTAGTGTATTTAAATTGTGTATTTAATAGTGTAATTTAAATTTCAATCTAGGACACTTTGCATAAATAAAAGTAGGGTATACTTTTATCTATAGTAAAGAAAACTTGAATTTTTTGTTCATTGAATGTGGATTGTTAGCAACTACTTTATAGTTGTGGAAACATGAAGCAAACATAATTAATGTATTAGAAGTAAATTTATAATTAACTTAGAGTTTGAAAGGGGATTAAAAGAAAAAAAAAAGTTTTCTTTTGTTACCCCACAAATTAGGAGAAACTGCTTGGAATAATTGTTAACTTGAAATTAAAAGTAACATTTGAGAATAATTTTTTGTTTTGTGTTAATATAATAACACATTATTTTTATACAATTCAGCTAGATCTTATTGTAAGACTGAATCTTTTAATTTTTTCACTAAGAAGAACTTAGTGCTTTGTTTTAACTTTGGTAACTTGTCATTAATTTTAATTTTGAATTTTAAAACATTGTGTTAAGAAAGTAACACATTATTTTTTATAACATTCAGCCTAATCGTTTTGTAGGACTGAATCTTTTACTTTCTCACTAAGAAGAACTTAGTGCTTTATATATAAATTTTTTTAATTGTCAACAAATTTATTTTTGAATTTTAACATCATGGCCCAGCTGATTAAATGTATAAATTATCTAAAGAAGGATGAACTTATTAACGAGTTGTCTGCCATGGGTGTTTCAGCGAATCCCGATGACACGGTGGTCAGTTTGAGGAGTGAGCTGCGCACTGCGTTGCGCCTTATACGGCGTGGCAGCATTAAAGCCAGCACTGTCGTCCCTGCTTCTGCTGCTTCTGAGCTGTCTTTCTGCGATCCAAAGGTCATGGAACTGGAAGGAGTCCTTTCTTCAGGTGATTTCGTTTCTAAAAAGACTAGTCGCCTAGGAGTTTCCTTGAGGGCTAATTATCTTCTCGCTAGGTTAGCAAGATGTGGTAATGACTAAACTATAATATCATGTTTTACAAATGTATTTCAGATATAATTTATTAACTTTTTTTTGTAAATGGTTTTATGTGCTGAAGTCTATTGTGTGTGTTATAGTGAACCACATCATAATGTAGTAATCTTTTATCTATGCAAGTATATTCCATTCCACTCCTTGCATAAGACCTAAATCAACATCAGGATGTAGTTGGGGAGGCAGTACATATGTTATCGCCTCGTTTCTACAAGTACTAACAGAGGACTTATTATGTCAGCTGTTACGAACGAGAACAGGTGCACTGGACGGTGTCTATAACGTATTGTTCCTTCATTTAGGTATAAGGTGTTGATTAGGTATAGGATATAGGCAGTGCATAAGATGTCGCCTCGTTTTGCAAGTACTAACTAAGGACTATTTATGTCCACTGTTACGAACGCATTCAGGTGCTCCGGATGGAGTTTGCAATGTACTGTCTATATTTATAAAAAGGTTGTATGTGTTTGATGAAGTAATAAGTAGTTCCATTTTAACATTCAATAGCTTTAGCAATACATCAAAGATAGTGTCGTAGTAGCTTTATAGATTCTCTTTAGACTTCGTTGGTTTGTTTTGGAGCTTAATTTTTTTAAATTTGTTCTCTGCAGCTTTTTTTTTTGAGTTTGTTTAAATTTTTTTGTTCCATTGCCACTTCTCAAATTATTCCTTGAGCACACTACTCAAGGAACACTGTGGGGAGGGGGTGGTGTAACATCGTTTTTTTTAGTATTCAATGTTTAACAAATTTTGTTTCAGCGCCCTCTCGTTCATTGTAGTTAGAACTACAATTGGATGATGTGCACGATCGAAGTATCGGGCTGTTGGTACACCTAGGTGGCACTAGGGGGCGTATTTTATGAAGGATATTTAGTTGACATTATGACGCTTAGAAATAATGAGACATTATCATATGTGTATCATACGATTCTCATTACTTCTTAAATTTGATCTCAAATAAGCAAGGAGTATGGAAGTTGTACGTCCTGTTCTCACATCCCGAAATGTAGTAGGGGAATCATCTAGATTGTTCGATCAAATGTCTATATAGCAGGCTGCATTGCATATTTCTTTTTATTTCTTAAACCTTCTCTCGTTAACTCTGAGGAAGCTTTGCTTACAGTGTACATTAATATTCTTGTTGGTAGTGTTTGTGAGTGTTCAAGTCCCACTGTCTGTGGTAAGTTAACCTCAAAAAGGTTTTTCCTTATTATCTTAATGTATGTAGAATATGTTCTCAGGCTATTTAATTTTGTTTATAGGGTCGTTAGAATACCGCAGAAAGAATCCTACATCTTGCCTGTCTTGTGGTTCAAGATTTGTGCTGAGTACGGTTGACGATTGGCAGCTCACAGCTCACTCCTCAAGACCTATCTGCCCTACCTTGAGGGAAGTTCATATTATATATATATGGAAATTAATTATTACTTTTTTACCTAGCACCCACAAGTTGGATCACTGGTGGACGTCTCTATAAGCTACCTTGAGCTGGAGAGAGTCTACGGCTGACTACTGTGAGTCAGAGAGGTGACCAGAGGGTGGCTATCCGGTGCAGACCAGTCTACAGGCTTAAAGAGTGAAAGAAAAGACTGTATAATTTTATTTTTATTTTTAAGACTACCTCTTAAGTTTTTTTGTCCATATATTAAATTAATTAAATTACTTTAAATTCATATGTAAAGATAGCAGGAATTGGAATAAAAGTTTATTTAAATTGTAAGTTGTCTCTTTGAAGTTTTCCTTGGACCCTCCGCACCCTCACTATAAAACTTTTTCTAAATTCTTACGGCGCCCTGAGATATCATCTTTTATCCTGAGTCGAAACCGGTGAGTTTCCACCTGACAAGTTCAGGGGTTACAAAACAGAAACTTAGAAGAAGTAATGCGAAGAATAACTATAACATGGAAAAAAATTGGGCGCTGAAAGAAATATTAAAACGCAATTACAGCCCACAGATGAAAATAACTGTGATGAACACTTGCATCATGCCATGTCTCCTATACGGCTGTCAGACCTGGGTATTTACAAAAAGAATAAAACAAAAAATAGAGAATACACAAAGAACGATAGAGAGAAGGTTATTACGTATCAGAAAAACATATAAAATAAGAAGCGAGGAAATAAGAAAGAAATCAAAGATTACAGATGCACTGAGTCAGGCACTAAAAATGAAGTGGCAATGGGCCGGTCACGTCACGCGCTTCACAAATAAAAGGTGGACAATAGAGACTACGAAATAGAAGGGACCATCAGGAAAAAGAAAAGCCGGTAGACCTAAGCAGCGTTGGGCAGACGACATCGTGCAGATAGTGGGGAGAGATTGGCTTGACCAGGGAAAGGATAGAGGAAAATGGAGGAGG
Source organism: Diaphora mendica (assembly GCA_949125395.1). Lineage (NCBI taxonomy): Eukaryota > Metazoa > Arthropoda > Insecta > Lepidoptera > Erebidae > Diaphora > Diaphora mendica. Next base: position 20,046,330 of record OX421310.1, read on the forward strand.
TTGGGGGAGGCCTATACCCAAGAAGGGGTCCATACCCTAAAATAGATTTAAGTACTATAACTCTAACCTAACACTAGCTAGTAAGTATATCTATATATAACTAACATCATTTGAAATGTAAATCGGGTTATGGAATAAATGGCTTTATTATTTATTATAATGACATTATAAGTTGATAGAAAAAGTTTTCAAGGAATACTTTATTTTATTCTTTTTAAAACATTCCAATACAAGATTGTTTTTAAAAAGGTTTTTATTTATTTATTGTTTTTGTTTCATTTACTTTTTTCAAATGTTCTTTGTCCGTAGTAGAACAAGGTTTTTAAGATATCTTTTGAATTTTGTTTATCGTTGGCGGATTTACATCACTGGTAGAGTAGTGGTTTAAGTGATCATTTTGTTACTTTCCTCTGCTCTGCGTGTTGTGGGTGTCCCCTCATGGGACAAAATTTTATGAGATCCATAACTTGCTGTTCTTTGTGGCCGTTGTACGAGTATATATATTTGTTAAGTCCCTAGCGACACAATAATAATCCTAGTGTTAGTATTCACGTTTATGATATTGCTTCTAATACATTGAATAATCTATTGGTCAAGGGTCTACTTTGATTGCTAAGCAGGGGTTATGTAATTTAAATTACAAAAAAACACGTATTTATAATAATAATAATATTAGGAACGGGCATGTGTGCAAAGCTTCTGAAGTATTTATCAATCCAGGTGACTGTTGTTCTGTCTTAAAATAGATCACTTAAACATTCAAAACATAGCTTACTACCTTGTCAATTCTAAACACAAATATAAACTGATTTATTACAGCAAGATGAAAGTACCTACTAATTTTAACAGGTTACGATTCCCAGTTCCCAGTCTCAGTGTCCCAATCAAAGGAACATTAATATAATTTGAAGCTATGATCTCGAGCTCGGATCGTTTGGGAACACGGCAATTGTTGATCAAATTTATTCACTCGAACACGAGACTGGGGACTGTGTTCATGTTTAAACATGTACCTATATGTATAGTTGTTGAGTAGTCATGTAGTTGTTGTGATGCTATACTGTTAATGAGTACATATTTATGTGATTTTCTTTCTTCTGTTGCAGTTTTTTACCTTTGTCACTTAATTTTCCCGTAAACAGTCGTTTTCGTGGTTTGTGGCAGGTGTAAAGCCTGCCTCGTTGGTCTAGTGGTTAGTGTAAGTGACTGCAGATCAAGAGGTCTCAGGCTCGATTCCCGGGTCGGACTGATGTTGGGTTTTTCTTACAAGAAATTCTAAATAGCAGCCCGGAGTATGAAAGATGGCGGTGTTTCCCGATGCCTCGAAGAGCACGTTAAGCCGTCGGTCCCGGTTGTCATGAACATTTATGGCAATCGTTATTGGGAAGTCAGTGCCCTCAAATTTACTGACAACTAGTTCAACCTTCGAATTCAGTTCATTCTCAGGGTTGCGGAGGTCCGATGCCAGTTGCTTCGTGTAAAAACTGATATTCAAGTAAAACCGGTTGAACTAGTAGCCGACCCCAAATCTTGGGAATAATAAAGGCTAGGTAGATGATGTGGCAGGTGTAAAGAAAAAGACCTGCGAAGTGGACACAGAATTCCTTGATAATGGGTTCATAAAATAGTTAAAAAATAGAAACATAAAAAATAAGTATAATAAAGAATAAGTTGATCAGCATTTATAATGTGAGTAAATATTATGATGTCATCAATGACCTAAAACTTGTCGATCTTTTTACCAAAAACGTGTAGACAGTGAAAAGTACATTTTATTTCCAATTTGACGAGTCTGCTTATTTTCAATCATTTGAGCGAATGCGATGTATGTTTTTAGGGATAATCCTGTCAAAGGCTGTCTTGTTTGAGACACATACAACGGCTTAATGATCGTTAGCGCCTAACTAGTACACTAGTTCGCATTAGGCTGTGATGGCATATGGATTACTGCACGGTAAAAAAGAGTTATATTAAAAGGGAAGTTACATAGTGCATGTATTTTTTTTGGGATTAAGTTGTTGATGTCGATACTGGAACTAATATTGATTGATCTATTCTATTATATAAAGCTGTAGAGTTTGTTTGTTTGAACGCGCTAATCTCAGGAACCGCTAGTCCTATTTAAAAAGTTCTTTCAGTGTTAGATAGTACATTTATCGAGGAAGGCTATAGGCTATATATCATGACGCTACAACCAATAGGAGCGGAGCACCAATGAAAACTGTTTCAAAAACGGGGGAAAATTATCACGCTACGGGCAATAGGAGACGCAAACGAGGTTGTGTGGCTCGGCTAGTATTAAATATACACTAGTGACCCTCAGTGGTCGAAATTGAAAAATAATTCATTATTTTAGCTTTCAGCACTCCTTCTCCATTTAACTTTCAACTGTGCCAAATTTCATATTCCACCGTTCTCATGTTCGTAAAAGAGTAGAACGTTTTTGCTTCACTTATTAATATGTGATGATAACATTCCCTGTCATTACGTTTTTTGTGGTATAGGGAGAAAACGGTCAGACGCCACCTGATAGACAGTGACCAACGCCGCCCTTAGGCCGATGAACATCTGCAACTCGGAAGCTCCCGAGACACTAGTACGTTTTGCCCTTTGAATGGCCCCCAGAATTTGACAGGGGAGATTGGGTAAGCTCACTCACTATAATCCTTAAAACATAACTCGATCTCTTTGACTAGTGTGTGTGAATTTTTATATTTAAAACTAGTTTTTGCCATGAAGATACTTTGATGACTACATCTTTAGCGCGGTAACCGACATACACACGGGCGGAGCCACGGACAAAAGTTGGTAAATTATATAATTTTATAAATAGTACTTAAAATATTTTCGTTCAGATATGCCAAATATCTTTTAACTTTCTTTAAAGGTTACATTCTTCATTGTGATAAATGTCTTTATTTAAAGTGAATGACGTGACACAGTTCCATTGAGACGTTATCGTTAAATATTTTCTTAGAAACTGTTGAATGTACCTATTTGAATATTACCAATGTATTTTCGGGTTACTAAAACTTCAGACCGCTTATGAAAAAACTAAGCCATGTGCCAGACATACTGATATGATATTTATAACTTTTTGTTATGATATTTATTTTTATTGTGTATATGTGTGTATTTGTATTTTTTTAATATCACTTTAGCTTCAAAACACCTAAAGTACCCTTTGTTTATTATTATGTCCTGCCTATTCTGTCCATCCAAAGGTTGGCGGGATCGGATTGCTTTTGGCAATAAGACCGCCCATTGTACATAATATCTTCTTGTAATATTCAATTGTAACAATGAAATTGGTGTACAATAAAGTATATTCTATAATATTGATGTGCAACGTCAATCTTTTCCCTTTTATTGCAATCAACGTCTTTATTCCAAGAAAATGTGTACGGGGAGTTGATGTACTCTATAGGTATTTAAGTGCAATAAATAACCGCGGTACTAGAGTTGGCTGTCAGGCGGTAGGTGAAGTGTCAGGTATTTGCGACTATTGTAAGGTTTTTAAGCCTTTAATTATATTTAACTAGCTTTTACACGCGGCTTCGCTCACGCAGACTTTTATCCCCTGATTTACCCCCTTAGGGGTCGAATTTTAAAAATTACTTTCTTAGTGCTTACTTACGTTATATAAAGAATCTACATTCAAAATTTCAGGATTCTATATTATTATTATTATAGATTTAAATTGACGTCGAAAATTAAACTAGAACGGGCAACAATTTGCAAACGTTATTATAGTATTCTTTTTCTAATGAAAATAATAATTATGATAAACCTTTGAATTGGTTCGTTTTGTAATTTGCTTTTAAACAAAACAAATGATCAGTTCAAAACAAAACATCAACCATTAGAGGCTTTGCCTATCAACGAGTTTAACAGTTTTTCTAAATTAAACTTTCAAATTTGTCACAACATTGTTTAACAGGATTTATAATGGTCCAATTAAAAGTCAGAATTCAATTACTTAAAATTTATGAAACTCAATTTAAAAGTTTACGTCGTGAAATAATTTTGATAAACGAGTTCGTAGACTGTTAACACACAAACAACATTTAGGGATACCTTTACATTAACTTATTACATCTAGAGATTTTTATAAAAAAAAAAACTTAATAATAGTACGAACCTCCTATTTATTTTATTGAAAACACCTATTTTATATAACCATATTGTAAAATTTCATTTTAATACAATTCAAATATTTACAAGAAGTTTTGGATGGTTTCTTTTACAACTTAGAACATTGTCCAGTCTAGACACAAGAGACAATATGAGATGAATAAGAGTAAGGTTAAGAATTAGTTGACATTTCAAGCAGAAAAGATACTCCACGTCTCGAATGGAAAACTGGAATGGAACAGCAGACGGAGGGGGAAAATTAAGGTTTCTTCAAGCTATATATATATATTTATATATATATTTATATATATATTCTAGCATACTAAGACCGAGATAGTTAGCGCTCCTTGGGAAGACCTACGTTCGTTGAAGTGGATGGCGATTGGTTGAAATGATGATACTATAATACTAAAACTGATATGTATCTTGTTGTTGTTTTAGAAATACAATGCCCGCATGAGGCATATATACTGTGTCGGGGTAAACTTTACAAACATACATGACACCTACACAAAGAACACTCAGAATAACAATTTGTAAACCACACAAAGCATTGTCCCACGTGGGGTTTCAACCCATAACACTCGGCGTAATAGAAAGCGTCGTGGCCACCGCTTAAACCACGACATCATCCGTGTAGTCAAAGTTGTTTATATCTGGTTTACATCATCCGTGTAGTCAAAGTTGTTTATACCTGGTTTACATCATCCGTGTAGTCAAAGTTGTTTATACCTGGTTTACATCATCCGTGTAGTCAAAGTTGTTTATACCTGGTTTACATCATACGTGTGGTCAAAGTTATTTTTACCTAGTTTACATCATCCGCGTAGTCAAAGTTGTTTTTACCTAGTTTACATCATCCGCGTAGTCAAAGTTGTTTTTACCTAGTTTACACCATCCGTGTAGTCAAAGTGGTTTTTACTTAGTTTATTTCAAGTTCTGAGCAATTCGAGCTAACTAATGAATTATAACAATAAGGCATTATAGATATCACAACGGTAATGGATATTTAGTTCTATTTATTGAATAGTAAATATTTAGAATTATAATAGTCACGAAATATTATATTTTTAAATACAGATTTGTTCGACTTATTATAATTGCTTAAACATAAAGGCTAAATTTACAAAATAGGCTTGATATATAGAGACAGTTTGTTTATATTTAGTTTTGTATAATTTAAATGAAATAAAAAATAAAAAGACGTCGCTTGTGATGCTAAAAAAGTAATATGAGATAATTTCAGAAGCTGTTTAGGCTTATGGAAAAGGCCTTTTCTTTGGTCGTCTACAATATATTTAGCTCATCTCTGCGCGTTACATGGCCGTCCTAGGAAAACCTGTTGCTCCTAAACTTTTTCTGTAATATAGTCTTTTCTCACCTTATCCATCTTAGTCACACTACACATCTATTAACACACACATCTTAACAGTCGTATTTCGGCTACGTATATCTACTCGGGTTTAGTTCTCACTAAATTCAAGATTTATATAAAAGAAACGTGAACATAATATAATATGTACATATATAATAATATGCAGATATAAATATACAGATAGAAATATTTAGGGATAGATTTTTAGGGATTCAAGAAAATAGTAAGGTATAGGTATATTGTCAAAGCTGTGATATTACAATTTCACTAGTGATATTATAATAAACCGGTAGATTGTCAATGGAATTCATTTCTTACAATTTAACGGACCAGTTTTAGTGACAATGTAAGTTTAGGTTAGGATTATTTTTTGTTTAAAATAGCAAGATTTTTTTGGTTAGAAATAAATAAAAAAAAAAAAATAACCTAACCTAAACGCTAGTTAACGGCGCTGATGAGTCAAATTAAAAAGTAAAATGAAGTCCATTGACAATCTACCGGTTTATTATAATATCACTAGTAAAATAGTAATATAACGGCTTTGAAAATATACCTGCGACATATTTAATGTAATAAAAATATTACAATATTCTACAACATTCACACAACGCCATCTAGTCTCAAACTAACCTTGTCGAATGGGTTCCAGACACTTGAAATAAATACATATACAGTTTTTTAAAATACATACACATCCAAGAGAAATCAAACAATAAATTTTCGTGGAATCTAATGTTTGAATTTTTTTTTTTTTTTTTTTTTTTTTTATGTTTCGCCCGCCAAAATTACTCTACTCTGCCTGATGGAAAGCATAAGCAGAATCCAAGAGTGGAGGTCACCATACTCATTGGGAATGCAGACAATGCAGTATGGCGACCCCCACTATGGCGGCCTAGTGATGCTGCTGCATCTTTTAGTCTAGTCAACAAGTATGGAACTTGTTGACTAGACTAATTGGGCCTCCGGTCTCGCACTCACCAACGAAACACGACAGCACGAACGCTGTCATTTTACGTTGATTTTCTGTGCGAGGGTAGTACCGCCCCGGTCGAGCCGGCCCATTCGTGCTGAAATCAGCGTGGCTCTACTACCTTTTGAATTGAACGGAAATTAAACATACGATCTTTGGCGTTACCTTTGATACCAAATATGCCAAAGATAAAGGATTAGAAGTTTCTGAGCTCATGGCGTTTAATGATTATGAAATCGTGCTATATAAAGGCATTTATATATAACACACACTACACGGCAATTGAATGTGGTAATTGCACGTTCATTTATTTTAATATGCCATTAAAATTTTTTGCTTATTGCACTAATGCCGATTAATGTTTGTTCTGTAATAGAGATTGGTTGGAGCTAGAGAATTTTTAGTTATGCTTTTAATTTATCTATACGCTAGCTACGGTCAAATTGAATGAGACGGACTTAATGACATATGGCATTATCTACCAGTCAACCTTTGATAAATTCAGTAAGAGACAATGGCGTTGTATTAGAACAGAATTCTTTCTAGTGCACTTCATTTCAATTGAAAGGTATCGTTTAATGAATCCTACTGCAAATTAGAATTTTTATTCAAATAACATTTGTCTATGACAGTTCATTGCAAGACCGAGACCTCTCCAATAGCATGCTACTTAGATCGATATTCGGCTTACGAAAGTAAATAACTAATAAACATGTTGGATCACCAAGCATTAAAGACACCAACAGCTTACAATGCATAAAAGACCAGCAGAAACTTAATAGTAACCTGTCCCGTGAAATATTCAAACTATACAAGCACAGTTCTAGGCAACGGCAAGCATTCGACAAACAATGCTCTACAGTTACACATTCGAAATTACCCTTGTCGTTTCATCAATATGTAGGAGGTAGTCTTTTTACGGACACTGTTCCTCTATTCGAGTTGTGCAACGTGTATCTACTCGTACAATTTGCATATTGGATCATTTCGATAGAGTTAACAAATCTTCCTCGTTCTTGTATCGGAATACAATAGCAGACTCTGAGTCTGTGGCTTATTTGTTTGAGATTCAGTTCGTCTGTCACTTAATTTGAAAGTCAATGTTTTGCGAACGAGATAATGGGGTAACGTTATTGCCTATTTGAAACATTTGTTTTTTAGATTGATGTGCCATTGAAAGGAGTATTGGGATGTGTAACACATTTCCCATTTCTTTCTTCCAATTTGCGGAAGTGATTGTGTAAAATGAGACAGAAGTTGGTAACAGAAAAGGGAAGTGCGTGTGGGAAGGGAAGTAAGATTTTACCAATGATGTTGTGTTATAATGTTTTTACACATCTTATGGACTCTAAGGTTTAATTTTGGATTGAAACTTGTGTGTAAATGTGAAAATCATAGTGTAAGTGACGGATAAGACTTGAAATGGTAAGGCACATTAAGAATTATGTATATTTATATATTAGGTCTTTACCTATGAAATTGCCGTTTTGTATGCAATAAGTGAAAGTACTTATTTTTTTAAACTTTTTTATTTCTGTTATTCGAAGTAATCACCCATGCAATCGACGCATCTTTGCCAACGCATTGGCAGTTTATTGATGCCCTTCTTGTAAAAATCAGCTGGACGGGAGGCAACAAACTCTTCAAAGGCATTTTGTACTGCCTCTCGGGAATTGAATTTTTACCCACTAAAAAGTTGTCTAAATATTGGAAAAAGTAATAGTTGGTAGGTGCAAGGTCTGGTGAGTATGGCGGATGAGGGAGAGCTTCCAACCCCAGCTCTTGCAACTGCTTCACGACATCGCGCGACCCCATACTGCGCAACAGACAGTCTCCAAGCTGCAAGAGCTGGGGTTGGAAGCTCTCCCTCATCCGCCATACTCACCAGACCTTGCACCTACCGACTATTACTTTTTCCAAAACTTAGACAACTTTTTAGTGGGTAAAAAATTCAATTCCCGAGAGGCAGTACAAAATGCCTTTGAAGAGTTTGTTGCCTCCCGTCCAGCTGATTTTTACAAGAAGGGCATCAATAAACTGCCAATGCGTTGGCAAAGATGCGTCGATTGCATGGGTGATTACTTCGAATAACAGATTAAAAAAGTTTGAAAAAATAAGTACTTTCGCTTATTGCATACAAAACGGCAATTTCATAGGTAAAGACCTATTATTATATATATACATGGTTTATTATTAGTTAGTCGAGTTCGTTCAAATTATAACATCTAAAACTTTAAGTATCATTACTTGTGGTATCTCACTATACAATACATATTGTATGTAAGCAAATTTATCGTTTAGATAATAAAAGCAAAACAAAGATACGAAGAACATTTAAATTTACTATCAACAACCTCCTTTTTCAACTATCAAATGTTTACAGGAACACAACAAACATACATAAAATCAAATACACAAACAGTACATGGCAGCAGATATTTTTCTTCAAAGAACGCACGATCACCTCAAAATATCACGCAAAATCATCAAGTGCTGCTTGTATCGAATAAAAATGTTAAGCCGCCATTCGTTTCAATCTGTATTCGGTATCGAGGCCCGGGGCCGATTTACATGCATATAGAGTGGATCTGCAGCTTTATTTGCTTTATTCCAATATATCCATCGAGTGCAGTTGATGCAACCTTTTGATGTGCACTTTGAGTTGCAAACATTCCATCCTATACTGACCGCTCCGAGCGGGTGCCCTGTGAGACGTAAAGATAGTCATTCACTAATGCGTAACAATTGGTACAATACATTCATTTCAGATAATTCTCCATAATAAGCGGTAATAAGCAGAAATATGTATTTTAAGAGGCGTGGCTTAGTGACGTTATTTGTCTTTTTAGAGAGGGATGGCATGGGGGGACGACATTGAAGGGACGGCATGCAGAGGTAGACTGCTCGACATTAGACAGCAGAGTTAGACGGACGTATTACTGTGAATATTTTCTATAGCAGTTATTTCATCTGATTATTTGATATTGATGAACGGGTATTATTAAATTGTGTACCTACAGGTCTCCATTCTTTTTTTAGTATTGCAGATAGTGTTTATAACACAAATATATTTGTGATTAATATTGTAATAACTACTTATTTGAAACTGGATTGGAAACTCGTAACGAAACGTGTATGGTATGTTACCACACAACTTTCGATGCTATGATATTTTATGCTAAAATGATACGAGACTTAGAGCTCAAATGTTTTATTACTATAACGATCTGATATGATATAAAATATGATTAATTGCTAACGATACTGTTAGTTGAGAATACACGGTGCGTCCAATGACCGGTAGTGAACTAACTTTAAAATGGAAATTAATATGAATGTTTATGGATTTGCTGACGCGATGTTTACAATTTCGCAATGTAAGCACGGTTGCACCGTGCAAAACGTATTGTGAATAACTAATTTATCGTTATTTCAGAGTGGAGGTCTGAAACAACCTTTTTCTACTATTGTAGAAAAAGATTTCTACAATCGAAGTGGAGTCTTGCCTTTAACAATGAAACTGTAGATGTAACATTGTATAGCCCCGGATGACCGATTGTTTTGGATAGCTCTGGGGGAGGTCTATGACCAGCAGTGAACGTCTTTCGATTAAGAGGATAATGATAAGGGTGCGAGGGATTTTAATGACCATTTTTGTCACCTAAAATTAAATATATGCAACTCAAGAATAATTGTATATATTTTACCACCCTTTGTATATTATAACGTATGAGATGCAGTGTATAGCAACCTTTATCGCTGTTTCTTATTGGAACAAGAACAATACATTACTGATCGATCTTCAATTTTGCCTTTATATTAAAATATAAAATGAATTGGGTTTCAATTAACCTCGTGTCAAGAAGTGTATCGGCAGACTGAAGTGCTTGTTTATAACTGATTTTAATCAGTATACCTTTTCTGCTTTCGTTTGTTGTGAATATACACAAGACCTTAAAGTTATTTTCTTTGTCGCTCTTTCTCTTGTACGCGTATCGTTCTAGTCTTTTGAGAATTATTTTTTTATGTTATATTGAACAAACGAACAGACTAGTTCCCTGATGGTAAGTGGCTATCGACACTCATCATCATCAGTCTATTGCAGTTCACTGCTGGATATAATGACATGGAGAACGTGTAATTTAAGATTGGGCCCATCTGCTCGTTTCCTCCCATAACTGCTCACAAAAATTAAATATTATCTAGTTTTCATCCTCGGTTTTGTTGATATAAAGAAACTTGACTATTTCCCAGGCACAGTATTTTATTCTAAGAATTAAATGTGCCTTTATGTCTAAATATGGTTCCTACCCTCATTCTAAATATAGCAAGCAGTTTTATAGTAAACAAACCGCGGCGCTGCCTATCCCGATTCTACCCCAATAACTAATGCCTAATTGAATTAATTAAGTATTTCTGGGTGTTTCTTGTGTCCGTTTCATGTATGTTTGTAAATTCTCCCGTGACACAAGATTTATTCCTAGTGCGGGAGTTGACCTTAAAAAAAAAAAGGAGACATGTGGTATTAATTTGGCAACAATAAGTAATTAATGTCCTATTTTACAGTAAACACAATATTAGAAATTACTAAAATATGTTATTCAGAAAATGCATATTCAATTAAATATGTATCCAATCCAATCCAACTATATTAATTACCTTTATAGTTAACTAGCTTTACTTCGTGGTTTCGCCCGCATGTACGATAAAGAGTAGCCTTTGTCCTTCCTCAAGAATAAGAGTATTTCCATGCCATGCCGTTAAGCGTAACAGACAGCAAACAGATATAAGTATCTTAGAATTTATAATCTTATAATATATATAAAATTCTCGTGTCACAATGTTAGTTACCATACTCCTCAGAAACGGCTGGACCGATTTTTATGAAATTTTGTGTGCATATCGGGTAGGTCTGAGAATCGATCAACATCTATTTTTATGCCCCCATTTGCATGCTGATCCGGCAAACGTTGTTTTGCCATAAAGGCAAAACAACGTTTGCCGGATCAGCTAGTATAAATATATATTTCTGGTAAGATAAACCTAATAACACGTTTTGGCTCAATCCGGAAATCGAACCTGAGACCTCTTGATTCTGCATAAGCTAACTGCTAGACCAATGAGAGAGTTTTCCTTCGCCTTTGGCGTGAATACCAAATAAGATGAATCACTAAATACAGAAAAAAGTGCTGCGTTACCGTCACATTATTTAAATTTGCTTCTTTCAAAGCAAACTTCGGTAGTGTAAACAGCCCGCATACACTCATTATAGCACGTACAGACGTACGCCCTACGCATTTCACGATCTCCTTCTTTAAACTCCCTTTTAAGTTTAATGCCTGTATAAATGTAACTAACTTAAATATAAGAATTTTGCTTAATTAATACCCGTATGATATACTCAAAGTGGATATTGACACATTACAAATTAAAGTTATTCACGTAGAAAAATAATAGATAGATAAAAGCAAAATAATAAGTAATAAATTAAATTAAAAAGCTTTTTAAAAACAAGCTTATACTGGAATGCCTCGAGACGAAAAAAACGAGTCCAAACTCGATGATGTTGTGACGTTTCTTTACAGAGTTTCTATGGCCACCTTCCAGCTCCAGCATCAGATCAGCTCCATGTCATTATAATATTGTATTTTCACGCTGTATACATATGCTTGCAAAATTTCAGCAAAATCGGTTGAAGATATCTGCTTCATAATTGAGTTGCAAGATTCCACCCGAACATACAAGCATACATACATACATAGGTACATTGCAAGTTAATAAAAAGCTTGTAATGACACATTTCTCAACTCAATAATTTATTAGTCTATACTATGGTGTAGGAAGGTATCTGCCTATCGGTCTTCTAATAAATAAAATTAATTTAAGAATGTGCTGAATACTCAGTATGCTCGTATGCTTAAGAAAACAAAACCGAGCAGTTGAAATTTCACTAGAAAATGTACGTACGTATTCAGTCACAATTCGAATAAAGGATTAGAAAGGATAGAATGTAACACTGCGGGGCAAAGCTAGTCTTAAAAAACTAAGTTACTACCTAAATCATCAGCTATCCCCAGTGAAAGTCCCGTCAAATTGGTCCAGCCGTTCCAGAGGTCAGTCGTAACAAACAGACAGACAAAAAAATGATTTTTGGATGTAAGTTGAGTATCTACTTTCATATTAAATTAGTAAATGGCTATTAATTTTAAATTTTAACCATATACAGATATTTTAATTTTATTTATTTGTATAAATACTTTGTAGAAAAGAGATATTTATATATTTATAAATGTATATATAGATTTTATAGATAAACGTTGATTATATGTATTTAATTAAAACTGTATAAGTATCTATGAATACTGTGTTCATGTTTTTAAACGTATTTATTTATAAGCAATAGTCCATTAAAATTGACTTTCATACACACTTTCGACCCTTATTTTAACCCCTTTAGGAATAGAATTCCCATAAATGCTGATATAAGTATTCATTTATTTGTAATCAAAAGCCTGAAGACAAATTTTCAGGCTACTAAATTAAAAAATGACGGACTTCCAGTCTAGCCTAGGGATAGAATATCCAGAAACGCTTAAATACGTATCTCATCATCATCATTACAGTCCATTGCTGGACATAGGCATCTCCAATTGCACGCCACTTGGTTCGATCCTCAGCTTCTCTCATCCAGCTCCTGCCAGCCGTCTTGGGCAGATCATTATTCCACCTGGCCTGTGGACGTTCTACACTACGTTTGCCGAGACGCGGTCACCACTCACAAACCCGTTTACTCCAACGGTTATCAGTTCTGTGGCTAATATGGCCAGCCCGCTGTCACTTCAGCTTGCTTATCCTGTGGGCTATGTCAATGACCTTGGTTCTCTACCGGATCACCTCATTCTTGATGCGATCCCTTAGAGAAACGTTGAGCTTTTGTGATGAGAAAAATAAATCATTATTATTATTATAGCCCTCTCCATAGCACGCTGAGTGACTTTGAACTTGTGGACCAGCCATGTCGTAAGTATCCACGTTTCGGCACCGTATGTCATGACAGGTAGGACGTATTGATTGAAGACTTTCGTATTTAGGCACTGTGGGATTCACGATGAAAAGACCCGACGAAGTTTCCCAAACGCTGCCCAACCCGGCTGAATTCTCCTGTTCACCTCGTCCTCGAAGTTGTTTCTACTTAACTGCAAAGTCTGCCCGAGGTACCACACATATTTTTGAACAACTTCGAGAACGACACCGTGAACCACAACCGGTTCCGGTAGAACATGTTTGTACATACATATCTACTCATTTCTAATCAGTAGCCAATAAAGTTGCATGTTTCTAACTTCGAGAATAACGGACTTCCAGAATAACCTATGTACGAAATTTCAACCCCTATTTCACCCCCTCAGGGGTGGAATATCCAGAAACACTTAAATATGTATCTACTCATTTTTAATCAGCCAAAACACAAATTTTCATATTTCTCACTTAAAAAATGACGGATTTCCTTACAAACTTTCAACCACTATTTCACCCCTTAGGGGTAGAATATCCTGAAACGCTTTAATACGTATCTACTCATTTTTAATCGGTAGCCCAAAACTAAATTTTCATGTTTCTCACTCAAAAATGACCGACTTCCTTACAAACTTTCAACCCCTATTTCACCCCTTTAGGGGCATAATATCCAAAAACTCCTAAATACGTATCTAATCATTTTTATTTAGTAGCCCAAAAATAAAGTTTCATATTTCTTATTTAAAAATTTTCTGACTTCCATACAAACTTTCAACCCCTATTTCACCCCTTAAGGTTAGAATATCTAGAAACGCTTAAATACGTATCTACCCTTTTTTCATCAGGAGCCTTAAAATTTCATGATTCTAACTTAAAAAATGACGAACGTCCATAAAAAAATTCAACCTCTATTTCACCCCCTTAGGGGTAGAATATTAAGAAACGTTTAAATACTTACTAATTTATTTTAAATCAGTAGCCCAAAAGTAAAGTTTCATGTTTCTTACTTAAAAAATGACGAACTTCTATACAAACTTTCAACCCCTATTTCACCCCCTTAGGGGTAGAATATTAAGAAACGTTTAAATATGTATCTATTTATTTTAAAACAGTGCCCCAAAAATAAAGTTTCATGTTTCTTACTTAAAAAATGACGAACTTCCATACAAACTTTCAACCCCTATTTCACCCCCTTAGGGGTAGAATATTCAGAAACGCTGAAACACCTATCAATTCATTTCTAATCAACAGCCAAAAAATAAAGTTTAATGTTTCTAACTTCAAAAATGACGGTCTTCCAGACTGACCTATATACGAAATAACAACCCCTATTTCACCCCTTAGGGGTATAATATCCAGAAACGCTTTAATACGAATTAGGTATCTACTCATTTTTAATCAGTAGCCCAAAACTAAATTTTCATGTTTCTTACTTAAAAAATGACGTACTTCCATACAAACTTTCAACCCTTGTTTCATCCCCTTAGGAGTAGAATATTCAGAAATGCTGAAACACGTATCAATTCATTTCAAATCAACAGCTAAAAAATAAAGTTTCATGTTTCTAACTTAAAAAATGACGGACTTCCTTACAAACTTTCAACCCCTATTTCACCACTTTAGGGCATAGTATCCAAAAACTCCCAAATACGTATCTAATCATTTTTATTTAGTAGCCCAAAAATAAAGTTACATATTTCTTATTTAAAAAATGACGATCTTCCATAAAAAAACTCAACCTCTATTTCACCCCCTTAGGGGTAGAATATTAAGAAACGTTTAAATACGTATCAATTCATTTTAAATCAGTACCCCAAAAATAAAGTTTCATGTTTCTTACTTAAAAAATGACGAACTTCCATACAAACTTTCAACCCTTGTTTCATCCCCTTAGGAGTAGAATATTCAGAAATGCTGAAACACGTATCAATTCATTTCAAATCAACAGCTAAAAAATAAAGTTTCATGTTTCTAACTTCAAAAATGACGGACTTCCAGACTGGCCTATATACGAAATCACAACCCCTATTTCACCCCTTAGGGGTAGAATATCCAGAAACGCTTCAATACGTATCTACTCATTTTTAATCAGTAGCCCAAAACTAAATTTTTATGTTTCTCACTTAAAAAATGACGGACTTCCTTACAAACTTTCAACCCCTATTTCACCCCTTTAAGGGCACAGTATCCAAAAACTCTTAAATACGTATCTAATCATTATTATTAAGTAGCCCAAAAATAAAGTTTCATATTTCTTATTTAAAAAATTACGGACTTCCATACAAACTTTCAACCCCTATTTCACCCCCTTAAGGGTAGAATATCCAGAAACGCTGAAACACGTATCAATTCATTTTTAATCAGCAACCAAAAAATAAAGTTTCATGTTTCTAACTTCAAAAATGACGGACATCCTTCCAGACTGACCTATATACGAAATAACAACCCCTATTGAACCCCTTAGGGGTAGAATATTCAGAAACGCTTAAATACGTATCTACTATTTTTAAATCAGTAGCCCAAAAGTAAAGTTTCATGTTTCTTACTTAAAAAATGACGAACTTCCATACAAACTTTCTACCCCTATTTCACCTCCTTAGGGGTGGAATTTCAAAAATTCCTTTCTTAGTGCTCACTTACGTTACATAAAGAATCTACATGCAAAATTTCAGGATTCTAGCTTCAGCGGTTTGGGCTGTGCGATGATCTCTGGGTATGTCAGTCAGTCAGTCAGTCAGTCACCTTACTCTTTTATATATAGATTACACTCAGACATGACAGAACAAATAGTCGTGCTCATCATGCAACGGAAATGATTACCAACTACTGGGTTGAAAAGGCACTAGATGCTATGAAAGTTGTTTATTCGTTTGTTTGTGGGTCTGTTCCCTCTATACTAATAATATCACCAATCACAGGACACTTTCAAAGTATTTTTGATGGTTTCCTACCCATGACCTCTTTCGTTTGGAATACAACTGTTTTCAGATTATGCATACTTATATTATAAATGCGAAAGTAACTCTGTCTGTCTGTCCTGCTTTCACGGCCAAACCGCTGCACAGATTTCAATGAAATTTGCCTTGGAGATACTTTGATTCCTGAGGAAGGACTTAGGCTACTTCTTTGCTGCAATAACGGACAAACACGCGGGCGGAGCCACGTGCTAAAGCTAGTACAAAATAAGAATGAAAATTTAAGCAAAGAAAACGGATAGAAAGGTAGCTAAAGTAAGATCCACAGTTCTCGGAAGGGGTATAAGACCTAAGTTTCTTAGAACTAATAGTTCTAGAATCTTAGTTCCACTACCCCCTGAGACTGTAGTATACTCTACTCTAGCTAGTAGCCCTAATGTAGCTCGAATGTAGCTACATTATCTTATTCATTTTCTTTAATTAATTTTTCCTATTTACTTTAGTCTGAAAACAATTGCATTCCTAAGGAAAAATGTAATTTATTGTAAACCGTCTAAAATACTATATCAAGCAAGGTACCGCATAAGTGGTGCTATCGAGACGATAAGAAAAAGATCAAAATTCGTTTGAGAGGGCAGAAAGATGAACAAAATGATAATATTTGTTCATTTAAATAAAGTAAGTCACCAGTTTTGGTTATTTAAAACAAAAAAAATCTCATTGAATAAGGATTACTTTTATTCTTCAAGTAATCCGATTACCAGGCCACTTAAATTACGTTCCAAAGAATCAACACAGTTCAATAAAGATGATCCTTTTAGTACAAAAACTTCAACGTTATTAAATCTTCTTAATTCCAAGAAACATTTGAAAATAAACAAATTTTGTTAATTAACGTTATAAAATATTAAAGAGGAGAACTCTATGTAACTTTAATTTGCTAATAAATTATTTAACTCGGATGGAACGACTGAGTATTTAAGAAAATTTGAACTCTCTCAACGAAGTATGGCTTTTGATTTATGAAATTTTCAATAATGAGCCAATTGAAAGAGTTGAATTATTGAATCGTTATGTTTAGAACAGGTAGTTGTCTGTCTGGCCTCCTCGGAAGGAGGTCTACTGGTGGTCCCAGGAGTTGGCGGACCTCCGTGTGGCCTGTACTCGTACCCGGAGGTCCTACACCCGTAGCAGGCGACGCCACTGTGGAGACGGTGGCGGGGACCAGCTTCATGAGGAGTACCGCGAGGCGCGGAGGACCCTGAAGCTGGCCATTTGCCGCGCCAAGGAGGAGAAGAGAAAGGAGATGCTGGAGGGTCTCGACCGTGACCCCTGGGGTCGCCCATACCATACGGTGCGACAGAAGCTCTGCCCGTCGGGCCCCCCCCTTACCGAGACTCTCCAGCCCAGCTTCCTGCAGGAAGTGGTCGAGGGCCTTTTCCCTGAGCGGGCGGAGCACACACCCCCGTCGATGGCTTATGCGGTCGTAGACGACGGGGGTAGAGAGGACGATGTGCCGCTCGTTAGGGAATCGGAGGTTGGGGCGGCTGTTCTTCGGATCCGTTCCAAGAACACCGCCCCCGGGCCGAACGGGGTTCCAGCCCGAGTGATGGCCCGAGCCCTCGACCATATGTCGGACCGCCTCAGGGAAGTGTTGGACGCTAGCCTGGCGTCCGGGCGCTTCCCTGAGTGCTGGAAATGCGGGAAGCTGGTCCTGTTGAGGAAGCCGGGACGGCCTGCCGATTCGATCGCGGCCTATAGGCCCATCGTGTTGCTGGACGAGGCGGGTAAACTTTTTGAGAGGGTACTCTCTGCCCGCATCGTCCGGCACCTTTGTGAGGTGGGGCCCGACCTGTTGGACGCCCAATTCGGATTCCGAGAGGGGCGTTCGACGGTCGATGCCGTGATGCGCCTTAGGGCCGTGACCGAGGAGGCAGTGAGCTTTGGCGGCGTGGTGTTGGCGGTGTCCTCGGACATCGCCAACGCCTTCAATAGTCTGCCATTTAGCTGCATCAGGGAAGCACTCCACTACCACGGGGTGCCAGAGTACCTGAGGCGGCTAGTGGCAGACTATTTAGAGGAGCGTACCGTCGTGTAAGAGGACCGAGAGGGCGTCTTGAGACGGCGACCCATGTCGTGCGGCGTTCCGCAGGGGTCTGTCCTTGGACCACTCCTGTGGAACGTGGGGTACGACTGGGTCCTCCGAAGTCATCCGCCCCCCGGGCTGGGCGTAATTTGTTACGCCGATGACACACTTGTCACAGCCCGAGGGGCGAATTTCCAAGAGGCGGCGCGCCTGGCCACCACGGGTGTCTCTCTGGTGGTCGGCCGCATCGAGGCGCTGGGCTTACGGGTGGCCCTGGACAAGACGGAGGCCCTATTGTTTCCATGGGCCCCGTCGTGGTCCACCCGCCAGCGCCTCCATAGAGGTCAACTCGGTCTTCGTACCGGTTCGGGCCCAGATGAGGTATCTGGGCCTGATCCTCGACGGTATGTGGCTCTTCGACGAGCACTTCCGACAGCTTGGTCCCAGGCTGGTTGACGCTGCCTCCGCCCTTGGGCGACTTTTGCCCAATTTGGGTGGAGCCAGCGTCGCATCGAGACTCCTATACACGGGGGTTGTCCGGTCGATGGCGCTGTATGGCGCACCGGTGTGGGTGGCGGCTCTGACTGCCCTAAATAAGGCTCCCCTCTGGCGGCCTCAGAGGGTATTGGCGGTCAGAGCCATACGCGGATACCGCACGGTGTCGACCGAGGCGGCGTGCGCCTTGGCCGGAACACCCCCGTGGGATTTGGAGGTGGAAGTGCTCGCCGAAGTTTATCGACGGGTGGCTGAATATCGGGCGGAGAGTGGCATTCGCCCTCCGCCAGAAGAGGTACGCGAGTGGCGTGAAGCCGCCCGTCGAGCCACGATGGCTAGATGGTCGTTACGGCTGGAGACTCCACGCGCTGGTTTTGCCGCCGTGGAGGCTCTCCAGCCGCCAAAGCTGGCGGTTTGCCCCGCTTGGGCGCCACAGCGTCGGGCCCTCACTGCAGTCATCGGAGGAGATCTCTCGCTACCGGCCGTCATATGCTCCATGGCCGGTAGCGACAGCAGTTTTACCGCGGTCGCAACCTTCTGCGAAGACGTAATCTCGCAGAAGGAGGTGGCGGAGAAGGCCCGGGAGGACGATGTCCACTCGGACTCAATCCGCCGCCGGCGAACCGGGCGGCGGAGGCGCGCCTATCAGCGCCTCATACCGCCCTGAGTGTGGCCGCGGATGGTCGGGACGGGCTTTCCCCTCCATCCGCTCTAGTGGCCACCCGCGAGGGGGTGACGGACGCGTGTGCCGTACGTCGCCTAAATTGAGAGTTTACCAGCAGACGGTGCCCGCTTCAGGGCGGGCAAGCGCTGGGAGGGGTCCGGACGTGTTAATAACTGCAGTTCCCGGATTCCTCCCTTCAAAGGCGCAGAGTGGCACACCTTGTGGTTTTAGTCGGTTCGAGTCCGACACACCGCCCCGCCGCAAGCCCCGGTGGGGTGACGGTCCGAGGGGATCTCCAAACGTTAAAAAAAAAAAAAAAAAAAAAAAAGGAAGTTGTCTGTCTGTATTTGTTATTGCTAACTCTTTTGACGAGGGTTACTTTTGATAACCCTCGTCAAAGTCGTTATGCAGTCATTTTATAATTTCGACAAATACTGTAAAATTTCAAATTATTATTATTAGTCATCACACTAATATATAAAGACCAAAGTTTGTGCGTATGTTTGTTACTTCTTCACGCAAAAACTACTGAACGGATTTGGATGAAACTTTACAGTAATATAGCTTATACATCAGAATAACACATAGGCTACGATTTGCCGCGATAATCTACATACACGCGGGTGGAGCCGCGGGCAACAGCTAGTTTTCTATATATTCTTATAAGCTTGTGACTATCTATCCTTTTCTATTCTTTTGACTGTCTCGTTGGCGCAGAAACACCGATAGTTAGAAAAACATAGTTACCTTAAAATTCTAACATCCTTAACACCTTGCGTGGAGGAACATAAATATGTATGATGTCTATGATTTTTAGTATATACTAGCTGAACCCCGTGGGGCTACCCGTGGAACTAGTTAAGAAAAGTGGCTTACGTTACTTCTTAACCCATCAGCTATTTGTTAATAAAAGTCCGGTCAAAATCAGCCCAGCTGTTCCAAAGATTAGCTGGAACAAACAGACAGACAAACCAAAATTAAAGATATTGGTTTTTTGATGTAAGTACCATATACACTTTCATATGCATGTAGTGAAAAGGTGTCTGTTTGTAATTTCTAAAAGTTACAAACAGACATTTCAATTTTATTTATTTCTATAGATATCTTTGATTTATAATAATATTATTAGGTAGTACCTGAATGACCGGTATTTTTGTTATTGGCAAATTTTATAAAAAATAATCCTTGCTAGATTAATTTATGGCCACTGGCCCCGAGACCCCCTATATACTAAAGTTCATGAAAATAGTTGGTGGGAGCCATTGCCGAAATAGATTCAGATTATATATATATAATAAATAAAATAAATAAATATTTCGGACATCTAACACACATTACCATCTGGTCCCAAGCTAAGCAGAGCTTGTGTTATGGGTACTAACGACTGATATAAATACACATATACTTTTTTTTTGTAAATACATCCATATTATACATAGAAAACACTCAAACTCCGAAACAAATATTTGCAGATCATACAAACATTTGGTCCGACCCGGGAATCGAACCCGAGATCTCAAGCACAGCAGTCGCATACACTACCACTGCGCCACAGAGGCAGTCCATATGTACATATACACAAGAATTGCTCATTTAAAGGTATGACATATGTAAGATACATAAGATAGAGTATGTACACCTTCATACACAAGTAGACTGAACTTAATTATTAGATATGTCTCCAAGAAATTACAAGCATGAAAATATTTGCCAGAATATATTGTCCAACCGCTTATAATTCCGCTTGCTCTAGAGCATGTTACGCAGAGGTGTTAGTTTGTTATGCTTGTCAAATTGACATGTTTCCACGGAGAGCTGGCTGCACAGGTTAATGAATATGAAGTTTGTGGCTGAGCAAATGAGCGAGCACCGTTGTGTAGTCACTGCTCATAATACTATGCACTGCATGTTCTACATGGTGCAGACTTGAAAATTCTGAGGGAATTGCGTGCAATAATTCATTGATATACACACATCAAAAGTGTCTAGGGATCAAGCATTTTTATGCGGATTTCTTGAGATTGAGATGTGGCTTTGGCCCTGGCCTGCTCAGTCGCCAGACTTGAACCAGATTGAGCATGCATGGGATATGCTACAGAGAAGAGCTCTGCCGAATATGGAGGGTATCCAGTCGCAAGAAGACCTTTTTTTGTTGTTGCAACGAACATGGGCGGCCATTCCACAGCGTGATTTGGATGAACTCATTTTGAGTATGCCAAACCGATTCTTGTGTTGTTAGTGTTCGCGGTAGAAACACGGATTATTAATTGTTTAAGTTACCTAATAAAATTTTAAAGAAAACTGTTATTTCAATCTTTTTTTCGAACTTTAATGTTAGTGGTTCAAATGTCAAAAATCCCTTTATTAGGAAAATGGCAAATTTCTTTATTAATGCAAAGGTGACTTGGTTTATCGTTACTGTGACAAGCGAAAACACTTTATTTGATGAATCCTTAAAGAAAATTTTAATTAATATCAATCAGGAGAAAAGTTATTGCAAAAATATATGTTGATCCCTAGACACATATGTTGATCCCTAGACACATATGTTGATCCCTAGACACTTTTGATGTGTGTATAATGTTAGATGGTAGACACGTATTTAATGTTGCCCATTTATGCGCACATAGAAGACTTTTTTTTCAGAACTAAGATAAGCAATTTATTTAAGAGCATAAAATCACAACAGAGTCAGGTAGGGTGACATGGTAAACAGTGAACCACTAAAAGTTTTAACATTTATAAATCTACCGTACGTGAATGTATTTAAGAACTATTGACATTAGAAGAAAGGAAATTTATTAAACTTGTTTTTTGCATATAAATTTCAGCACTGATTCTAGTAGTTTATTATTAATATTGTTTTTTTTTAAAGGATGACGAATGGTTTACTGTGTACCAGTATAAGTACACAGTGAATCAGGGGGTGAGTCGACAGTGAACCATCACTATAATTATATAACTTTATCGCATATTTAAAAATATTTATTGATAGAAATGTTGTTCAATAAAATTATAGTAATGTAATATTTAATCATTTGTTTATATATTTGTATTCGTCAGCAACAATCACATAAAGTCAGTACAAAACAAACTAGTAGATACTTTTTTAACTTACAAATCTAATTAAGAACACTGAAAATATTAGTTAAAGCTTTGCTCTTTATATTCTACATTATAGTTAACAGTCTTTAACAGTATTAACAGTCTTTATATCAAATTTTAAAAGAGTTAAAGTTTCTAATAACAGTTTCCATCAAAAAATCTAAAATTATATTACACCTTGTTAATGAATTTAATTGTCATCAAAAACAAAATGAAAATAAAAGGCTACTTCTGAAGTGAACTTAAAAAAAACAGCATAAAAAGAGAGTTGAGTATTTTAAATTATATTCTTTTGCTGCTTTGTGAATACTCATTCCGATCTTTACAAGATCTAGAACTTTTTTCATATCTTTTGCATCATGTCCGCCAATTTTTAAGTTTTCTGTTTTAGTTCGACCCATTCTAAAACAAAAAGATTATTAATATCAGCATTAGATCTTCTATTACCACTTTTTTGTTTACTACAATCACAGTTGAAAAGTTTACTAATGCATAGAACCAGTTCACTGTGAACCCTACGAATTTGAGCCACTGTGTACAGACATCACTTTTAAACCTATTAGGTTGCGTAACTATTAAACGTACCAAATTCAAGGGATATTTATATATCTAAGTTATTTAGGAATAGTTACTTTACACATGGAAAGAGTGCAATATAATGTAACTAAATATACAACGATTCTAGAAAGAAAATAAATGAAAACACGTGTACTTACTTTTTTTGGTACCAAGGACAAAACTATGCACTGTGGGACCATTACGGGCGGGAGCGCGCTGTCGATTGGGGAGTATGGGAGGTGGCATGAGACAAATTGTTTCGCGTTTTTAGTATGATTTGGCAGCGTCGCGTTTTTGGGATATGAGTGGTTGTGCACTGTGTACTACTGTGCCACTGTTTACCACCCTACTGCGTAAGAACGGTGTTTCGACCGTTTTTAAAATCTTATCCCCAGTTTTAACTAGAGATAGGTTATTGAAAATGGACTGAAATTACATTAAAAATACTATTTCTCTTATTTTTTTGAGACCCGAAACTAGTGAAAAGAAAAAAAGGAAAAAATGAACATGCATATCAATGAAAGTATTGAATCAATATTATTGGAAAAAAATGAATATAATTTAAAAAAAAAAATAACCAAAAAAATATACAGACTATCTTCAGATTTAACTTGTAAATGGGTTATTGGAAATGGCCGTTAGTTACTCTTGAATTTATTGTATTAGTAAGCATGTTTAAAAACATAATTGTGACACAACACATATCAGATGTCTGTAAATTAGCGACAGTAATTAGTTTTGTGTTTAGGTATTTATTATTGTTGGCGATACACATCCAGACACAGCGGGCGTTATAGTACGGTAAAATTAATGCTGCTTAGTTTGCCGCTGAAGCAGTGAAAGGAAAATTAATAGTATGTCATAAACCACATGGTTTGGGCGAATCTGACACTAATGAAATATACCTATTATTTTAGAAGAGTTGGCCGTATAGGTTACCTGGCTGGCAAATTTATGAAAGTTCTAATGTTTTAAGCTGTGCAGATAGTAAAAGTAATTGTTCCATTTATTTAATATCATTTAAAAACCAATCTTATACCCCATTTTCTTGTATGTCGACTACATACAATTTTGAAATCTAAGTAATATTAATAATAACTTTACACATCTATTACATGGCATAAACTAAGCAGAGCCAGTGAGCTGATAACCATGGTAACCAACCTGTCACCGTCCATTGCTGAACGAACCCCCCAAGCCCCAACCATACCGGACTTGGGCAGTATTCATCCATCCGCTGCCAGTCATTTTCTTCAAATCATCGGTCTATCGTGCCGCAGGGCATTCTGCACTACATTTTTGAATTAAATCACTTGTACTTATTCCACTATTTTATTTTTGTTTACACCTGACCGGTTTCGCCTTATGGCATCATCAAAGGTTACCATAGCCATAAGGCGAAACCGGTCAGGTGTAAACAAAAATAAAATAGTGGAATAAGTACAAGTGATTTAATTCAAAAATGTATTATAACAAGTTCCATCAAGTGCCGACAATCGAGAGTATAAATTGCACTACATTTGACTAATCCCGGTTTCCACATAGTTATGATATTAAAGATGCACCCAGACATAGAATAAGCGATTGTTGACATCGCCTAATATTATTCTAGGTGGGAATCAACTCACAACTTCCAGCTCAACCTAACCCACAGCTCTGTCTGTAAAGCGTCACGTAGAATGTTGGTAAAGCACTTCATTGCAAGATCTAATCTACACTACAATACAAATAGAGACATTCTAATACAAATAACCACACGTCACGTTCAAAATCAAATGATAATCAATTTGCCAGATACACGCACAAAATTTATACGGACTCCATACAATTTTCGCCAACCCTTAGCCGCCGCCGACGGCAAAATGGCTAAACTATTCTATGCATTTGTGATTGATCCGATAACCGGGACCCTTCGTGTGTTATTTAACGGCAATTGGGAATGATTGGTGCGATCCCCCGGGAAACCGTATGATTGATAGCCTTGAGGTTTTTACCTGTATCTCACAGAACTGTGATTAGGTTCGCTGTTGTGTTTGTTTTGTCATTCATTGCGAACTGAGCATAAATAACCCGTGTCATGTTATATTTGTCGGGGTCAATAGATTCAAATACATAATGGACTTAATGTTGTTACGTGCAAACACTGGCTTTCATTAAAGCCAGTAAGAATATTTGATTCCATATATTTGTTAATTGTTTGTATTTGAATTGTCATACGAAAATAATTTATGTTATGAATGCGAATTGTGAATTTGTTTTCGTATATATTTGAATGTTTGTTATGTATCATGATATTTGGTTTAAAAGACATCTGGGTAAAATAATAAACGTTGCAGTTCTCAAAAAATGATAGATTTGACGAAATCTGCATTTTATCAAGAGCGAAGGTCACCTTTTTAATAATCTGGCAAGTTAAGGCAATCATCATCATCATTTCAACCGGAGGATGTGCACAGCTGGACATAGTGTTCCCCAAAGCTCCCCACATCAACTGGTCCTGTGCTATCCGCATCCAATGGCTCCTTGCGAAAATATCAGACGGGTGTCCTGATAAATAAGTACCGCCGTTCATGGGCAGCTGCAATTAAAAAATCAAAAGTGTATTGTCACCCATTGGCGGGTCTAAACCGCCACCAGAATCAAAGCGAGGTGTCTTTCCCCGTATTGGACACTGTTCACCATACAATCGGCGTCGGTGACATTTGTCTACTGTTAACAGCTTTTAACAGTCCACTGCTGGATATAGGCCAAAACCTCCTTACTAAGGAATGCTGACCGGACGGGTTGGTATTTGTCTCTTAGGGGCCTGCCACACGCGCAAATATCACCACAGTTTTGCCTGCGCAGGCCCGGCTTGCACACGGAACACCGTGCGTGTGGTTGGTAAAACTGTATCACGCGCCAAACAAATGTATAACGACAGTTTTACCTGCGCAGTGATAACTGGTATGCGCGTGTGGTAGACCTATAACGGTTAAACAATTCATCTTCGTTCACATGATTTCTCGCACACTGTTAAAAAAATTCATTTTGATCAAACTATTGTCTGACTTACTATTTACAAAAATATATATACGTTTAAATACGTATCAATTCATTTTAAATCAGTACCCCAAAAATAAAGTTTCATGTTTCTTACTTAAAAAATGACGAACTTCCATGCAAACTTTCAACCCTTGTTTCATCCCCTTAGGAGTAGAATATTCAGAAATGCTGAAACACGTATCAATTCATTTCAAATCAACAGCTAAAAAATAAAGTTTCATGTTTCTAACTTCAAAAATGACGGACTTCCAGACTGGCCTATATACGAAATCACAACCCCTATTTCACCCCTTAGGGGTAGAATATCCAGAAACGCTTCAATACGTATCTACTCATTTTTAATCAGTAGCCCAAAACTAAATTTTTATGTTTCTCACTTAAAAAATGACGGACTTCCTTACAAACTTTCAACCCCTATTTCACCCCTTTAAGGGCACAGTATCCAAAAACTCTTAAATACGTATCTAATCATTATTATTAAGTAGCCCAAAAATAAAGTTTCATATTTCTTATTTAAAAAATTACGGACTTCCATACAAACTTTCAACCCCTATTTCACCCCCTTAAGGGTAGAATATCCAGAAACGCTGAAACACGTATCAATTCATTTTTAATCAGCAACCAAAAAATAAAGTTTCATGTTTCTAACTTCAAAAATGACGGACATCCTTCCAGACTGACCTATATACGAAATAACAACCCCTATTGAACCCCTTAGGGGTAGAATATTCAGAAACGCTTAAATACGTATCTACTATTTTTAAATCAGTAGCCCAAAAGTAAAGTTTCATGTTTCTTACTTAAAAAATGACGAACTTCCATACAAACTTTCTACCCCTATTTCACCTCCTTAGGGGTGGAATTTCAAAAATTCCTTTCTTAGTGCTCACTTACGTTACATAAAGAATCTACATGCAAAATTTCAGGATTCTAGCTTCAGCGGTTTGGGCTGTGCGATGATCTCTGGGTATGTCAGTCAGTCAGTCAGTCAGTCACCTTACTCTTTTATATATAGATTACACTCAGACATGACAGAACAAATAGTCGTGCTCATCATGCAACGGAAATGATTACCAACTACTGGGTTGAAAAGGCACTAGATGCTATGAAAGTTGTTTATTCGTTTGTTTGTGGGTCTGTTCCCTCTATACTAATAATATCACCAATCACAGGACACTTTCAAAGTATTTTTGATGGTTTCCTACCCATGACCTCTTTCGTTTGGAATACAACTGTTTTCAGATTATGCATACTTATATTATAAATGCGAAAGTAACTCTGTCTGTCTGTCCTGCTTTCACGGCCAAACCGCTGCACAGATTTCAATGAAATTTGCCTTGGAGATACTTTGATTCCTGAGGAAGGACTTAGGCTACTTCTTTGCTGCAATAACGGACAAACACGCGGGCGGAGCCACGTGCTAAAGCTAGTACAAAATAAGAATGAAAATTTAAGCAAAGAAAACGGATAGAAAGGTAGCTAAAGTAAGATCCACAGTTCTCGGAAGGGGTATAAGACCTAAGTTTCTTAGAACTAATAGTTCTAGAATCTTAGTTCCACTACCCCCTGAGACTGTAGTATACTCTACTCTAGCTAGTAGCCCTAATGTAGCTCGAATGTAGCTACATTATCTTATTCATTTTCTTTAATTAATTTTTCCTATTTACTTTAGTCTGAAAACAATTGCATTCCTAAGGAAAAATGTAATTTATTGTAAACCGTCTAAAATACTATATCAAGCAAGGTACCGCATAAGTGGTGCTATCGAGACGATAAGAAAAAGATCAAAATTCGTTTGAGAGGGCAGAAAGATGAACAAAATGATAATATTTGTTCATTTAAATAAAGTAAGTCACCAGTTTTGGTTATTTAAAACAAAAAAAATCTCATTGAATAAGGATTACTTTTATTCTTCAAGTAATCCGATTACCAGGCCACTTAAATTACGTTCCAAAGAATCAACACAGTTCAATAAAGATGATCCTTTTAGTACAAAAACTTCAACGTTATTAAATCTTCTTAATTCCAAGAAACATTTGAAAATAAACAAATTTTGTTAATTAACGTTATAAAATATTAAAGAGGAGAACTCTATGTAACTTTAATTTGCTAATAAATTATTTAACTCGGATGGAACGACTGAGTATTTAAGAAAATTTGAACTCTCTCAACGAAGTATGGCTTTTGATTTATGAAATTTTCAATAATGAGCCAATTGAAAGAGTTGAATTATTGAATCGTTATGTTTAGAACAGGTAGTTGTCTGTCTGGCCTCCTCGGAAGGAGGTCTACTGGTGGTCCCAGGAGTTGGCGGACCTCCGTGTGGCCTGTACTCGTACCCGGAGGTCCTACACCCGTAGCAGGCGACGCCACTGTGGAGACGGTGGCGGGGACCAGCTTCATGAGGAGTACCGCGAGGCGCGGAGGACCCTGAAGCTGGCCATTTGCCGCGCCAAGGAGGAGAAGAGAAAGGAGATGCTGGAGGGTCTCGACCGTGACCCCTGGGGTCGCCCATACCATACGGTGCGACAGAAGCTCTGCCCGTCGGGCCCCCCCCTTACCGAGACTCTCCAGCCCAGCTTCCTGCAGGAAGTGGTCGAGGGCCTTTTCCCTGAGCGGGCGGAGCACACACCCCCGTCGATGGCTTATGCGGTCGTAGACGACGGGGGTAGAGAGGACGATGTGCCGCTCGTTAGGGAATCGGAGGTTGGGGCGGCTGTTCTTCGGATCCGTTCCAAGAACACCGCCCCCGGGCCGAACGGGGTTCCAGCCCGAGTGATGGCCCGAGCCCTCGACCATATGTCGGACCGCCTCAGGGAAGTGTTGGACGCTAGCCTGGCGTCCGGGCGCTTCCCTGAGTGCTGGAAATGCGGGAAGCTGGTCCTGTTGAGGAAGCCGGGACGGCCTGCCGATTCGATCGCGGCCTATAGGCCCATCGTGTTGCTGGACGAGGCGGGTAAACTTTTTGAGAGGGTACTCTCTGCCCGCATCGTCCGGCACCTTTGTGAGGTGGGGCCCGACCTGTTGGACGCCCAATTCGGATTCCGAGAGGGGCGTTCGACGGTCGATGCCGTGATGCGCCTTAGGGCCGTGACCGAGGAGGCAGTGAGCTTTGGCGGCGTGGTGTTGGCGGTGTCCTCGGACATCGCCAACGCCTTCAATAGTCTGCCATTTAGCTGCATCAGGGAAGCACTCCACTACCACGGGGTGCCAGAGTACCTGAGGCGGCTAGTGGCAGACTATTTAGAGGAGCGTACCGTCGTGTAAGAGGACCGAGAGGGCGTCTTGAGACGGCGACCCATGTCGTGCGGCGTTCCGCAGGGGTCTGTCCTTGGACCACTCCTGTGGAACGTGGGGTACGACTGGGTCCTCCGAAGTCATCCGCCCCCCGGGCTGGGCGTAATTTGTTACGCCGATGACACACTTGTCACAGCCCGAGGGGCGAATTTCCAAGAGGCGGCGCGCCTGGCCACCACGGGTGTCTCTCTGGTGGTCGGCCGCATCGAGGCGCTGGGCTTACGGGTGGCCCTGGACAAGACGGAGGCCCTATTGTTTCCATGGGCCCCGTCGTGGTCCACCCGCCAGCGCCTCCATAGAGGTCAACTCGGTCTTCGTACCGGTTCGGGCCCAGATGAGGTATCTGGGCCTGATCCTCGACGGTATGTGGCTCTTCGACGAGCACTTCCGACAGCTTGGTCCCAGGCTGGTTGACGCTGCCTCCGCCCTTGGGCGACTTTTGCCCAATTTGGGTGGAGCCAGCGTCGCATCGAGACTCCTATACACGGGGGTTGTCCGGTCGATGGCGCTGTATGGCGCACCGGTGTGGGTGGCGGCTCTGACTGCCCTAAATAAGGCTCCCCTCTGGCGGCCTCAGAGGGTATTGGCGGTCAGAGCCATACGCGGATACCGCACGGTGTCGACCGAGGCGGCGTGCGCCTTGGCCGGAACACCCCCGTGGGATTTGGAGGTGGAAGTGCTCGCCGAAGTTTATCGACGGGTGGCTGAATATCGGGCGGAGAGTGGCATTCGCCCTCCGCCAGAAGAGGTACGCGAGTGGCGTGAAGCCGCCCGTCGAGCCACGATGGCTAGATGGTCGTTACGGCTGGAGACTCCACGCGCTGGTTTTGCCGCCGTGGAGGCTCTCCAGCCGCCAAAGCTGGCGGTTTGCCCCGCTTGGGCGCCACAGCGTCGGGCCCTCACTGCAGTCATCGGAGGAGATCTCTCGCTACCGGCCGTCATATGCTCCATGGCCGGTAGCGACAGCAGTTTTACCGCGGTCGCAACCTTCTGCGAAGACGTAATCTCGCAGAAGGAGGTGGCGGAGAAGGCCCGGGAGGACGATGTCCACTCGGACTCAATCCGCCGCCGGCGAACCGGGCGGCGGAGGCGCGCCTATCAGCGCCTCATACCGCCCTGAGTGTGGCCGCGGATGGTCGGGACGGGCTTTCCCCTCCATCCGCTCTAGTGGCCACCCGCGAGGGGGTGACGGACGCGTGTGCCGTACGTCGCCTAAATTGAGAGTTTACCAGCAGACGGTGCCCGCTTCAGGGCGGGCAAGCGCTGGGAGGGGTCCGGACGTGTTAATAACTGCAGTTCCCGGATTCCTCCCTTCAAAGGCGCAGAGTGGCACACCTTGTGGTTTTAGTCGGTTCGAGTCCGACACACCGCCCCGCCGCAAGCCCCGGTGGGGTGACGGTCCGAGGGGATCTCCAAACGTTAAAAAAAAAAAAAAAAAAAAAAAAGGAAGTTGTCTGTCTGTATTTGTTATTGCTAACTCTTTTGACGAGGGTTACTTTTGATAACCCTCGTCAAAGTCGTTATGCAGTCATTTTATAATTTCGACAAATACTGTAAAATTTCAAATTATTATTATTAGTCATCACACTAATATATAAAGACCAAAGTTTGTGCGTATGTTTGTTACTTCTTCACGCAAAAACTACTGAACGGATTTGGATGAAACTTTACAGTAATATAGCTTATACATCAGAATAACACATAGGCTACGATTTGCCGCGATAATCTACATACACGCGGGTGGAGCCGCGGGCAACAGCTAGTTTTCTATATATTCTTATAAGCTTGTGACTATCTATCCTTTTCTATTCTTTTGACTGTCTCGTTGGCGCAGAAACACCGATAGTTAGAAAAACATAGTTACCTTAAAATTCTAACATCCTTAACACCTTGCGTGGAGGAACATAAATATGTATGATGTCTATGATTTTTAGTATATACTAGCTGAACCCCGTGGGGCTACCCGTGGAACTAGTTAAGAAAAGTGGCTTACGTTACTTCTTAACCCATCAGCTATTTGTTAATAAAAGTCCGGTCAAAATCAGCCCAGCTGTTCCAAAGATTAGCTGGAACAAACAGACAGACAAACCAAAATTAAAGATATTGGTTTTTTGATGTAAGTACCATATACACTTTCATATGCATGTAGTGAAAAGGTGTCTGTTTGTAATTTCTAAAAGTTACAAACAGACATTTCAATTTTATTTATTTCTATAGATATCTTTGATTTATAATAATATTATTAGGTAGTACCTGAATGACCGGTATTTTTGTTATTGGCAAATTTTATAAAAAATAATCCTTGCTAGATTAATTTATGGCCACTGGCCCCGAGACCCCCTATATACTAAAGTTCATGAAAATAGTTGGTGGGAGCCATTGCCGAAATAGATTCAGATTATATATATATAATAAATAAAATAAATAAATATTTCGGACATCTAACACACATTACCATCTGGTCCCAAGCTAAGCAGAGCTTGTGTTATGGGTACTAACGACTGATATAAATACACATATACTTTTTTTTTGTAAATACATCCATATTATACATAGAAAACACTCAAACTCCGAAACAAATATTTGCAGATCATACAAACATTTGGTCCGACCCGGGAATCGAACCCGAGATCTCAAGCACAGCAGTCGCATACACTACCACTGCGCCACAGAGGCAGTCCATATGTACATATACACAAGAATTGCTCATTTAAAGGTATGACATATGTAAGATACATAAGATAGAGTATGTACACCTTCATACACAAGTAGACTGAACTTAATTATTAGATATGTCTCCAAGAAATTACAAGCATGAAAATATTTGCCAGAATATATTGTCCAACCGCTTATAATTCCGCTTGCTCTAGAGCATGTTACGCAGAGGTGTTAGTTTGTTATGCTTGTCAAATTGACATGTTTCCACGGAGAGCTGGCTGCACAGGTTAATGAATATGAAGTTTGTGGCTGAGCAAATGAGCGAGCACCGTTGTGTAGTCACTGCTCATAATACTATGCACTGCATGTTCTACATGGTGCAGACTTGAAAATTCTGAGGGAATTGCGTGCAATAATTCATTGATATACACACATCAAAAGTGTCTAGGGATCAAGCATTTTTATGCGGATTTCTTGAGATTGAGATGTGGCTTTGGCCCTGGCCTGCTCAGTCGCCAGACTTGAACCAGATTGAGCATGCATGGGATATGCTACAGAGAAGAGCTCTGCCGAATATGGAGGGTATCCAGTCGCAAGAAGACCTTTTTTTGTTGTTGCAACGAACATGGGCGGCCATTCCACAGCGTGATTTGGATGAACTCATTTTGAGTATGCCAAACCGATTCTTGTGTTGTTAGTGTTCGCGGTAGAAACACGGATTATTAATTGTTTAAGTTACCTAATAAAATTTTAAAGAAAACTGTTATTTCAATCTTTTTTTCGAACTTTAATGTTAGTGGTTCAAATGTCAAAAATCCCTTTATTAGGAAAATGGCAAATTTCTTTATTAATGCAAAGGTGACTTGGTTTATCGTTACTGTGACAAGCGAAAACACTTTATTTGATGAATCCTTAAAGAAAATTTTAATTAATATCAATCAGGAGAAAAGTTATTGCAAAAATATATGTTGATCCCTAGACACATATGTTGATCCCTAGACACATATGTTGATCCCTAGACACTTTTGATGTGTGTATAATGTTAGATGGTAGACACGTATTTAATGTTGCCCATTTATGCGCACATAGAAGACTTTTTTTTCAGAACTAAGATAAGCAATTTATTTAAGAGCATAAAATCACAACAGAGTCAGGTAGGGTGACATGGTAAACAGTGAACCACTAAAAGTTTTAACATTTATAAATCTACCGTACGTGAATGTATTTAAGAACTATTGACATTAGAAGAAAGGAAATTTATTGAACTTGTTTTTTGCATATAAATTTCAGCACTGATTCTAGTAGTTTATTATTAATATTGTTTTTTTTTAAAGGATGACGAATGGTTTACTGTGTACCAGTATAAGTACACAGTGAATCAGGGGGTGAGTCGACAGTGAACCATCACTATAATTATATAACTTTATCGCATATTTAAAAATATTTATTGATAGAAATGTTGTTCAATAAAATTATAGTAATGTAATATTTAATCATTTGTTTATATATTTGTATTCGTCAGCAACAATCACATAAAGTCAGTACAAAACAAACTAGTAGATACTTTTTTAACTTACAAATCTAATTAAGAACACTGAAAATATTAGTTAAAGCTTTGCTCTTTATATTCTACATTATAGTTAACAGTCTTTAACAGTATTAACAGTCTTTATATCAAATTTTAAAAGAGTTAAAGTTTCTAATAACAGTTTCCATCAAAAAATCTAAAATTATATTACACCTTGTTAATGAATTTAATTGTCATCAAAAACAAAATGAAAATAAAAGGCTACTTCTGAAGTGAACTTAAAAAAAACAGCATAAAAAGAGAGTTGAGTATTTTAAATTATATTCTTTTGCTGCTTTGTGAATACTCATTCCGATCTTTACAAGATCTAGAACTTTTTTCATATCTTTTGCATCATGTCCGCCAATTTTTAAGTTTTCTGTTTTAGTTCGACCCATTCTAAAACAAAAAGATTATTAATATCAGCATTAGATCTTCTATTACCACTTTTTTGTTTACTACAATCACAGTTGAAAAGTTTACTAATGCATAGAACCAGTTCACTGTGAACCCTACGAATTTGAGCCACTGTGTACAGACACCACTTTTAAACCTATTAGGTTGCGTAACTATTAAACGTACCAAATTCAAGGGATATTTATATATCTAAGTTATTTAGGAATAGTTACTTTACACATGGAAAGAGTGCAATATAATGTAACTAAATATACAACGATTCTAGAAAGAAAATAAATGAAAACACGTGTACTTACTTTTTTTGGTACCAAGGACAAAACTATGCACTGTGGGACCATTACGGGCGGGAGCGCGCTGTCGATTGGGGAGTATGGGAGGTGGCATGAGACAAATTGTTTCGCGTTTTTAGTATGATTTGGCAGCGTCGCGTTTTTGGGATATGAGTGGTTGTGCACTGTGTACTACTGTGCCACTGTTTACCACCCTACTGCGTAAGAACGGTGTTTCGACCGTTTTTAAAATCTTATCCCCAGTTTTAACTAGAGATAGGTTATTGAAAATGGACTGAAATTACATTAAAAATACTATTTCTCTTATTTTTTTGAGACCCGAAACTAGTGAAAAGAAAAAAAGGAAAAAATGAACATGCATATCAATGAAAGTATTGAATCAATATTATTGGAAAAAAATGAATATAATTTAAAAAAAAAAATAACCAAAAAAATATACAGACTATCTTCAGATTTAACTTGTAAATGGGTTATTGGAAATGGCCGTTAGTTACTCTTGAATTTATTGTATTAGTAAGCATGTTTAAAAACATAATTGTGACACAACACATATCAGATGTCTGTAAATTAGCGACAGTAATTAGTTTTGTGTTTAGGTATTTATTATTGTTGGCGATACACATCCAGACACAGCGGGCGTTATAGTACGGTAAAATTAATGCTGCTTAGTTTGCCGCTGAAGCAGTGAAAGGAAAATTAATAGTATGTCATAAACCACATGGTTTGGGCGAATCTGACACTAATGAAATATACCTATTATTTTAGAAGAGTTGGCCGTATAGGTTACCTGGCTGGCAAATTTATGAAAGTTCTAATGTTTTAAGCTGTGCAGATAGTAAAAGTAATTGTTCCATTTATTTAATATCATTTAAAAACCAATCTTATACCCCATTTTCTTGTATGTCGACTACATACAATTTTGAAATCTAAGTAATATTAATAATAACTTTACACATCTATTACATGGCATAAACTAAGCAGAGCCAGTGAGCTGATAACCATGGTAACCAACCTGTCACCGTCCATTGCTGAACGAACCCCCCAAGCCCCAACCATACCGGACTTGGGCAGTATTCATCCATCCGCTGCCAGTCATTTTCTTCAAATCATCGGTCTATCGTGCCGCAGGGCATTCTGCACTACATTTTTGAATTAAATCACTTGTACTTATTCCACTATTTTATTTTTGTTTACACCTGACCGGTTTCGCCTTATGGCATCATCAAAGGTTACCATAGCCATAAGGCGAAACCGGTCAGGTGTAAACAAAAATAAAATAGTGGAATAAGTACAAGTGATTTAATTCAAAAATGTATTATAACAAGTTCCATCAAGTGCCGACAATCGAGAGTATAAATTGCACTACATTTGACTAATCCCGGTTTCCACATAGTTATGATATTAAAGATGCACCCAGACATAGAATAAGCGATTGTTGACATCGCCTAATATTATTCTAGGTGGGAATCAACTCACAACTTCCAGCTCAACCTAACCCACAGCTCTGTCTGTAAAGCGTCACGTAGAATGTTGGTAAAGCACTTCATTGCAAGATCTAATCTACACTACAATACAAATAGAGACATTCTAATACAAATAACCACACGTCACGTTCAAAATCAAATGATAATCAATTTGCCAGATACACGCACAAAATTTATACGGACTCCATACAATTTTCGCCAACCCTTAGCCGCCGCCGACGGCAAAATGGCTAAACTATTCTATGCATTTGTGATTGATCCGATAACCGGGACCCTTCGTGTGTTATTTAACGGCAATTGGGAATGATTGGTGCGATCCCCCGGGAAACCGTATGATTGATAGCCTTGAGGTTTTTACCTGTATCTCACAGAACTGTGATTAGGTTCGCTGTTGTGTTTGTTTTGTCATTCATTGCGAACTGAGCATAAATAACCCGTGTCATGTTATATTTGTCGGGGTCAATAGATTCAAATACATAATGGACTTAATGTTGTTACGTGCAAACACTGGCTTTCATTAAAGCCAGTAAGAATATTTGATTCCATATATTTGTTAATTGTTTGTATTTGAATTGTCATACGAAAATAATTTATGTTATGAATGCGAATTGTGAATTTGTTTTCGTATATATTTGAATGTTTGTTATGTATCATGATATTTGGTTTAAAAGACATCTGGGTAAAATAATAAACGTTGCAGTTCTCAAAAAATGATAGATTTGACGAAATCTGCATTTTATCAAGAGCGAAGGTCACCTTTTTAATAATCTGGCAAGTTAAGGCAATCATCATCATCATTTCAACCGGAGGATGTGCACAGCTGGACATAGTGTTCCCCAAAGCTCCCCACATCAACTGGTCCTGTGCTATCCGCATCCAATGGCTCCTTGCGAAAATATCAGACGGGTGTCCTGATAAATAAGTACCGCCGTTCATGGGCAGCTGCAATTAAAAAATCAAAAGTGTATTGTCACCCATTGGCGGGTCTAAACCGCCACCAGAATCAAAGCGAGGTGTCTTTCCCCGTATTGGACACTGTTCACCATACAATCGGCGTCGGTGACATTTGTCTACTGTTAACAGCTTTTAACAGTCCACTGCTGGATATAGGCCAAAACCTCCTTACTAAGGAATGCTGACCGGACGGGTTGGTATTTGTCTCTTAGGGGCCTGCCACACGCGCAAATATCACCACAGTTTTGCCTGCGCAGGCCCGGCTTGCACACGGAACACCGTGCGTGTGGTTGGTAAAACTGTATCACGCGCCAAACAAATGTATAACGACAGTTTTACCTGCGCAGTGATAACTGGTATGCGCGTGTGGTAGACCTATAACGGTTAAACAATTCATCTTCGTTCACATGATTTCTCGCACACTGTTAAAAAAATTCATTTTGATCAAACTATTGTCTGACTTACTATTTACAAAAATAAAACAAACCACAGTTTACTATGAACGCAATTAACTTGACAACGCTAAGATGACGTCAAAAGAAAAGTGTCAAGTACACGCCGATTAAATCCGCGCATAACATAACAAAATTGACTCTTTAATAACGGTACTGCTCTACGTAAGTAATTACCAACGCTGCTGAATGAAATTTCGTATGCTAATTGACTAAATACAATTATGGGAGCGAACCTAAGACTGCGAGTAGCTCCGCGTTACATTGATATCAACATTTTAAATAAACTGGAAGTGCGAATATATTTTAGTATATTTATACATACAATATTTATATATATATACAATATGAGAAAAAAACCATTTGTATTTATCTCAATTTTATTACTATCTGTTTTTAAACAGTGAAACTCGTGAGAACAAATAGAAATTAAAACTAACTCACTGCCATTCTTTTAAATCACCAAATTGTTTACAATATTGTAAACCACTAAATTATTTTTTAATGGTACTTTATTAGGCGTTACTATGGAATAGCAAGTAACATTAACAAAAACAAAAAAACCCGACTGCGTCAATATCTGCTATATTTATTCATTCAGGTTTTTTTTTTTGTTTTTTTTTTTAATTTAGTTTTATTTTTATTTTGATGTACCCAGTGTCACTCTCACAACTAAGACGACAACAATCAGATAAAAATACGACTAGCCATTTAGGCTCTAGGGCGTGCCAAAGAAATATCTATATAAAAGAGTAAGGTGACTGACTGACTGATTGACTGACTGACTGACATACCCAGTGATCAACGCACAGCCCAAACCGCTAAAGCTAGAATCCTGAAATTTTGCATGTAGGTTCTTTATGTAACGTAAATGAGGAGTAATAAAGGAATTATTGAAATTCCACCCCTAAGGGGGTGAAATAGGGTTGAAAGTTTGTTTGAAAGTTCGTCATTTTTTAGGTAAGAAACATGAAACTTTATTTTTGGGCTACTGATTAAAAAAAGTAGATACGTATTTAAGCGTTTCTGGATATTCTACCCCTAAGAGGCTAAATAGGGGTTGTTATTTCGTATATAGGTCAGTCTGGAAGTCCGTCATTTTTGAAGTTAGAAACATGAAACTTTATTTTTAGGCTACTGATGAAAAAAGAGTAGATACGTATTTAAGCGTTTCTGGATATTCTACCCTTAAGGGGGTGAAATAGGGGTTGAAAGTTTGTAAGGAAATCTGTAATTTTTTAAGTGAGAAACATGAAAATTTATGTTTTGGCTGATTAAAAATGATAAATACATATTTAAGCGTTTCTGGATATTCCACCCCTGAGGGGGTGTAATAGGGGTTGAAATTTCGTATATATGTTATTCTGGAAGCCGTTTTTCTGGAAGTCCGTCATTTTTGAAGTTAGAAACATGCAACTTTATTTATGGCTACTGATTAAAAATGAGTAGATACGTATGTACGAACATGTGCTACCGGAACCGGTTGTGGTTCACGGTGCCGTTCTCGAAGTTGTTCAAAAATATGTGTGGTACCTCGGGCAGACTTCGCAGTTAAGTAGAAAAAACTTCGAGGACGAGGTGAACAGAAAAATTCAGCCGGGTTGGGCAGCGTTTGGGAAACTTCGTCGGGTCTTTTCATCGTGAATCCCACAGTGCCTAAATACGAAAGTCTTCAATCAATACGTCCTAACTGTCATGACATACGATGTCGAAACGTGGACACTTACGACACGGCTGGTCCACAAGTTCAAAGTCTCTCAGCGTGCTATAATAATAATACTGATTTTTTTTTCTCATCACAAAAGCTCAACGTTTCTCTAAGGGATCGCATCAGGAATGATGTGATCCGGTAGAGAACCAAGGTCATTGACATAGCCCACAGGATAAGCAAGCTGAAGTCCAGTGGGCTGGCCATATTAGCCGCAGAACTGATAACCGTTGGGGTAAACGGGTTCGTGAGTGGTGACCGCGTCTCGGCAAACGTAGCGTAGAACGTCCACAGGCCAGGTGGAATAATGATCTGCCCAAGACGGCTGGCAGGAGCTGGATGAGAGAAGCTGAGGATCGAACCAAGTGGCGTGCAATTGGAGATGCCTATGTCCAGCAGTGGACTGCGATGATGATGATGAGATACGTATTTAAGCGTTTCTGGATATTATATCCCTAGGCTAGACTGGAAGTCCGCCATTTTTTAATTTAGTAGCCTGAAACTTTGTCTTCAGGCTTTTGATTACAAATAAATGAATACTTATATCAACATTTATGGGAGTTCTATTCCTAAAGGGGTTAAAATAAGAGTCTAAAGTGTGTATGAAAGTCAATTTTAATGGACTATTGATTATAAATAAATACGTTTAAAAACATGAACACAGTATTCATAGAAACTTACACAGTTTTAATTAAATACATATAATCAACTTCCATGCGAGCAAAGCCGCGGGCAACAGCTAGTACATACATATAACCAGTAGTAAGTAACCAACAGTAAAACCAGTAGTAAGAGGTGTTCCGCAAGGTTCGGTGCTGGGACCACTTTTATTTATTATTTTTAGTGCTGACATAGTTAATGTAATTAAAAATTGTAAATACCATATATATGCTGATGACATCCAAATTTATTTATCTTTTAGACCGAAAGAATATCAAAATGCAGCAAATCGTATTAACGAAGATTTAAGCCGTATTTATAATTGGGCCTTAAATAACTCTCTCTTGTTAAATTTAAGTAAGACCAAGTAAATGATCTTGGGTTCTAAGTTACAAATAAAAAAAATAACCAGTGCCGCCCCACAAATAAGTATCAATGGAGTACTTATAGATTGTGTGTCAGAAGCACGAAATTTGGGGTTAAAAATGGACGAAGAACTAAGGTTTGAATGTCATATCTCAGACATAGTACAACGGTAGAAACAATTACCGTCTCAAATTGTTATATTCGATCCGTAATTATTTAAGCATCGATCTTAGAATTCAGTTATGTGACTCGCTTATTCTCTCTAAGTTTAATTATCTTGACGTGGTATATGGACCAAGACTATCGAATAACACCTTTAGATTAGTGCAGAGAGTGCGAAATGCGTGTGCGCGTTTTTGCCTCAATATTCCAAAACGAGCGCATGTAACGCCATACCTGAATGCCTGCGGCATCTTGAAAATGAGGTGGCGGAGAGAGTTACATCTGGCTACACTTTTATTATTGTTTTTTTGTTAAATCTTGTAAAATGTGTGTGTCCAATAAATATTTTTTCTTTCTTTCTTCTTTCATATATACAAACATAACCCTCCTTCTTTCCCTGCATTGGCAATCGATTAATATTGTTTAGAAAAATAGCTGTAATTACTGATAATAATTTGACACATATCACTCACGACTGTCTGATCTCAAAACAGATGGACCCTGTGCTATGGACCGCAAATAAATATACTTATATTCTTATAAATACACTTATAATAATCTATTGATGAATTCTAGGCATTATAACAGGACTTTATTATTCTTAAGATAAATTAGACCCAGACACAAAACAATAACCGTGTTCATGACACACACTCACACACACATACACATAGGTGGGCGTAGCAATTGGTGATTTTCTTTTCTGTGTAGTTTTGTTTGTAAATAATTGTTATAAACTGGTCAGAAACCAGTTTTCTGCGTCTTTCGTAATTATGACAACATTGTTGGTATTTCATGTTTTTTGATTTGATCAACTCAGGTTTTTTTGCAGTTTAGGGGCGAAAAACACACCGACAATCACCGAGGGTAAGCAACGACGGCGCGGTCAGTATCTGGACAGTGACCGCTGGTGATATGATACCATGAGCGTTTCCGTGATTCGGAGTTTACGTTAAGCAGTCGGTCCCGGTTGTTATCATAGGATAACAGTCGTAAAGCCTAGTTGGAGGAATTTCAGCGGTTTAAAAACATCCAACGGCAAGACTACGTAGCCCTGTCTTGCCAGTCCCAAACCCGCACTCGGCCAGCGTGGGGACGTATGGACTGCTGGGCTCGGATCTCCTCTCAGGAAATGGCTCCCGGAGTGGGACATTATGGGACATAATGATGAAACACACGTCACGGTGGTTGAATACCACTGCCACGGACAACAAATCAAGTGAAACTGGCTCTTTGCCGCCCTTTTACTGTCCCTCTCCCAGACTTGGATAACTTGTTTAAATGAATACATGCTTGCCATATCCAGTAATTAAAACCTGTGTTCGTTGTTAATTAAATATCAAGTTTAAGGCACGGAGCAGGTGCCGGGAGCGAGTCGCGATAACGTGTGGGTCGCTCCATACGAGACACGGTTTTTGAGGTAAGCCTTATTTACGAAGCGACTTCACTTTTTAGTACCACTTGGCTGGATCACTTTAATTTATAGCGAATAAAGTTAAGGATTTAAGTTTGTAAAGTTAGCTTCAGTGCCTGTTTTTATGATTTCATTTTTGTGGTTTTAGTATCTACTGTTATCATTTCGAGCAATTTAATGATGGAGGTAATTTTCTCGCATATTATTAGCCGTAGGCTTTGTTGTTGCGTTTAATGATTGA
Source organism: Diaphora mendica (assembly GCA_949125395.1). Lineage (NCBI taxonomy): Eukaryota > Metazoa > Arthropoda > Insecta > Lepidoptera > Erebidae > Diaphora > Diaphora mendica. The sequence goes on from OX421310.1 coordinate 20,088,364, forward strand.
AAATGTTTTATTTAGGTGTATATTTTAGCGAAGTCTAACTACCCACAGACCTAAACGGGCCACTGAACTAAATCAGAAAATTACCATAACTAAATTATGTACGGTTGAAAGTCCATAACGAGTAACCTCACTACAGGTAAAATCTTCATAAAGTGTCAAAACAAACAGTGACTCCTTTAATTAAATTATAATGTTGACTAGTATACCCGCCGATATCCAAGTTCAGTAAACATTTCTCTGCAATTTGCGCGACTGTGTCGCATCACAACATGCAAAGGTTTTTTTTTCTCATTGTGTTTAAATTTATTGCTTAAAGTTTGTTGTTATTGGAAAATTGAAGTTAAACTTATATATTTGGAGAGGAACTGCGCTGTACCGAAATAAGTGGAGGGAATGAGAGGAGGCCCATGTCAAAACACAACCTGAGCTGGTTAGTAATGCTAGTTTATAAGATTTATTTTTTATTTTGGATATAAACAAGTGTTAAAATGTTATCTACTAGATTTAGATTTAACTATAAATAAATGTATATAACAGGTTATAAGAAATGTATATTTATTTAATTTATTCATTTGTACATTTATTACAAACATACTATGCATGTTTCTGCGAAGTTTTTAACAAAGGCGATAACCATAGCAGTAAGCTTTTCTGATCTAACAATCGCCTTCTATTTTGTCATTCACACACTCCTGGATTTATTAGCTTCTCGTCCTTTGTTAATCAGAAATATAATAGCTTTTACTACATCATCATCATCTTCCTAGCTTTTATTATTCCCAAGATTTAAATTATTTAATAAAAACTTTTTATAAAAAAAAAAACCGACTTCCAAAAAAACATCCAACGAAAAGTCTCTGCCAAAAAAAAACTCAAAAGCGTAAAATAAACTGGTTCTTCATAAATTGCGTATACCTAATTCTTTATTTATTTAAATAGTAGTATTATACATACTTACATACGTATTATATAGTATACGCAATTTATGAAGAACCAGTTTATTTTACGCTTTTGAGTTTTTTTTTGGCAGAGACTTTTCGTTGGATGTTTTTTTGGAAGTCGGTTTTTTTTTTATAAAAAGTTTTTATTTTTCAGTTTTTAGTGCAATCAATCGTAGGTCAGTAGTAAGTTGAACTATTTCATCAAATTTCATCATCAAGAATACAAATTAAGGTCTATACGTACGTGTAATATTAAAATCATCCTCTAATCCCTAACTGTTGAAGAGTTTAACCTTCTATCATCAGCTCACCTAAATAACTTGAAAGTATACGACTGAAGGTCTTTAGATACGTATGAAATTGAAAGAATTATCCTCCAACTCCTAACCGTTGAGGAGTTGTACCTTCCACCTTCCATCATCAGCTTACCTAAATAATTTGAAAGAATACGACTAAAGGTAACATATATACATATGATATTTAAAGATTTATCCTCCATCTCCTAACCGTTAAGGAGTTGTACCTTACATCATCAGCTCATCATCATAAAATGTTGACTACCAGACGCAAATACCGGTGTACCTTCAGAAAATATACGAAAAACATAGTATGTGCCTATAAAAAATGAGGGTTTCCCTCGATTTCCCTGGGATCCCATCATCAGATCCTGATATGCTGGCAATGGGACCACCTCGGAAGCATACCCTTTCGAATACAAAAAACATTTTCAAAATCGGTCCACAACTGACGGAGTAATCGGTGAACATACATAAAAAAAAAAATAATAATAATAATAATACATACAGTGGAACATAGAACCTCCTCCTTTTTGGAAGTCGGTTAAATATGGGCCTGCCGAAGTGACTCTACTCTGCCTGATGGAAAGCATGAGCTGAACTCAAGAAAGTGGTCACCACACTCATTGTGAGTGCAGACAATAGGGCAGAGATAGACAGAACGGCTTATTGAGATGCTTCTGCATCATTCATTAGTTTCATTACTATATTACCCCAAATTAAAATGTCTTACATTTTAGGCGATGTTAGAAAGATGCAGCTTCAATAAACACAATACATTCTCGTTCAATATTCGAATGAAAATAAATTTGAATCACAAGTCTTAGACTTGTTAGCATAAATATTTGATAGAGTTAAATAAAATTAAGAAGGGAATATTCGTTGAGAATTCTATCAGACGATTGCTATTCGGGCCGGGTTGTGTTCAGTATGTACTAATCGTAAATAAATCTTGAGAGAGTGGCGAGGCAGTAAATTGAACACGTGACTCGGTCGGTTAAGGAAACTCACACATTGTAGGATTATACGTTTGATTCACATACGTTATAAAATCGCTAAATTAGCATGCCTTTTCTACTTATTAATATGACCCTATTTGAAGGAATGAAATGTCCTGACACGAAGCCCATATCAGCTCCAGGCTGATAATACGGTCACTAGAAACTAGACTACAAACTACGGGATTGTCACTATATTTCATTGCGTTAACCTTTTTTCTATTGAGATCAAAATAGGTTCATAGAAATCATAATTTAGTATATTGGCCATTGATACTAATGGTATTGTCAATGTCATCAATCACCTACTGAATTAGTTGGCCACCTGTTTATGTATCAAGTTGTAAATAGGCAACATTGGCTGGAAATAATAAAATAAATAACATACATAGACTGCCAAAAATATCACCCTCTCTTTTGGCTTCACAGTAGTCGGGTAATTGAATTTCTTGAAACCGAAGCTAAGACAAATCGTTAATATACGCACGCCTTAATCTTAAACGTAAATAATCAGGTGAATAGTTAAGGGTTTTATGCTTTTACAGAAAGGCATAAATGAACCTTTATCCACGTGGACCTAAAACTTTACGTACAAAGCATTTTGTGAGAAACATGATAAAAATAACGTAAAAACGTTTTCGATAACATTGCAAGTTTATAAGTAATAAATGTGGATTTACTTCGATTGTGAACTTTATGCAGATGGAAAAAAGGACTATATTTATAGTGTTTATGATCTAATAAAGTTTTGGGTGGTTGTTATTACTTAGAAAGTGATGATTTGACAATTCAGGAAATTGCAGAGCCTCGATGGAGATAACACAGGTATGAAAAAGCTTATTGCAGTATAAGTGTATCTGAAAATCATAAAGTTAGTTACACTAATGTACTAAGTTTCTATCTACGACTATGTTAATAAATAAATAATAATAAATTTATATTTGGGACGTCTAACACACAACACAATCCGGTCCCAAGCTAAGCAGAACTTATGTTGTGGGTACTAGACAACTAAATATATAAATAATACATATATTTTTTTTTTGTAAATACATACATATTATACATAGAAAATACCCAAACTCCAAAACAAATATTTGCAGATCTACAAAGCACGAATATGAATTTCTCACAATGGCAATAGACATCAAATCACCTTTTTATATGACTCCAGTAATATTGCCGCTTCCTTTCTATACATCTCCTATTGCAGTCACGTAGCAACGGCCAAGAGCCGTGATGACTTCAGGGTGCTCTAATCGACGGACAAAACAGGCGAAATAAATTAGTTTGTTGTAAGAAGTTTTGTATGAAATGACTGAGTCAATGAGATACTTTATGAATGACTGTAATAATGTGACAGAAAAACTATGTTATGTGTTATTATGTAATGAAACATTTATTGTTTCACTAGTCTAGTTTTGTAGAATATAGAAATAAAAAAAATGTTTGTTTGTATTCATCCCGACTGCAAAAGGTTTAATGAACAATGAGTTTTTTTTTACTAGCTGTTGCCCGCGGCTTTGCTCGCGTGGAAGTTGATTATATGTATTTAATTAAAATTGTATAAGTATGTATGGATGATTTTTTCATGTTTTTTTAAAGTATTTATATTAGGTCTTTACCTATGAAATTGCCTTTCTTCAGTACTGGTCATTTCAAATAAAAAAAAGCTTGTAATGGCTTTGTATTCTAAATTCAAATTAAGTTTGTTTTAAAACCATGACATTCTATTTACAAACTCAGTCTTTTGTTTTTTGATTAGCGTTGTATTTTCATTACATTTGAACATTGAACATTTTTCGTCATAAGGGATACTTTAAAAATTCTTTTAATTATGGAATATGAGTTCCGTCGTGGCACCAACGCGACACAAACGGCACGTAACATCAAAAACGTTTACGGAGAGAACTGTACAAACGAACGCACAACCCGTTATTGGTTTTCCCGGTTCCGTTCTGGAAATTTTGACTTGAAAAATGAAGCTCGTGGTCGTCCGGAGACTTTGGTTAACAATAATGAATTAAAGGCGATTGTGGAAGCTGAGGAAACTCAATCTACAGCTGAGCTTTAATGTAAGCATCAAAACAATATTGATCCATTTGCGACAAATTGGCAAGGTAAAAAAGCTTGATAGATGAGTGCCCCACGACCTTAACGATCGCCAGCGCAACGTACGCGTCGAGACCTGCCTTGCGCTGTTCAACAGGCAAAAAAATGAAGGAATTTTGAAACGAATTGTTACGTGCGACGAAAAATGGATTCTGTTCGACAACCGAAAGCGCTCAGCAAGTTGGTTAGACCCTGGTTCAGCACCAAAGCAATGCCCTAAACCAAAATTTACCCCTAAAAAGGTGATGGTCACTGTTTGGTGGTCTAGTGCGGGTGTGATTCACCACAGCTTTTTACAAAACGGCATGAGCATTAATGCAGATGTGTACTGTGAAGAACTGGAGAGAATGATGGAGAAGCTTGCACATCTGCAACCAGCTTTGGTCAATCGGTCGTCCCCACTGCTCCTTCACGACAACGCGCGACCCCATACTACGCAACAGACAGTCTCCAAGCTGCAAGATTTGGGGTTGGAAGCTCTCCCTCATCCGCCATACTCACCAGTCCTTGCACCTACCGACTATTACTTTTTTCCAAAATTTAGACAACTTTTTAGTGGGTAAAAAATTCAATTCCCGAGAGGCAGTACAAAATGCCTTTGAAGAGTTTGTTGCCTCCCGTGCAGCTGATTTTTACAAGAAGGGCATCAATAAACTGCCAATGCGTTGGCAAATATGCCTCGATTGCATGGGTGATTACTTCGAATAACAGAAATAAAAAAGTTTGAAAAAATAAGTACTTTCACTTATTGCATACAAAACGGCAATTTCATAGGTAAAGACCTATTATATTTTTGATCAATAGCCCATTTAAAAGTACTTTCATACAAACATTCGATCCTTATTTTAACCCCTTTAGGAACAGAATTTCCATACGAAATGTCAACGCCTATTTCACCCCGTGTCGTAAGTTTCCACGTTTCGGCACCGTGTATCATGACAGGTATGACGCACTGATTGAAGTCATTGAAGACTTTCGTCTCTAGGCAATGTGGGATGTACGATGAAAAGAACCGACGAAATTTCCCAAACGCTGCCCAACCCGACTGAATTCTCCTGTTCACCTCGTCCTCGAAGTTGTTTCTACCTAACTTCAAAGCCTGCCCGAGGTACACATATTCTTGTACAACTTCGAGAACGGCACCGTGTACTATGACCGGTGCCGGAAGAACATGTTTATTAAACATACGTATCTTCTAATTTATAGGATTCCGTACCTCAAAACGAAAAACGGAACCCTTATAGAATCACTTTGTTGTCCGTATGTCGGTTATGACCCCTTTTTTTAGGAACGCGTAGAGGTATCAAGCTGAAATTTATATCATATACTCAGGTCTACTGTCCCTTGGAGCTGTGAAAAAATCAAACTTCTAAGCCAACGCAATTAAAAAATACAGCCGTTTATGCTGCGAATTTTCGACACTCGCAAAGGAATCAAAACCTACAGGGTACTCCCCGTGAACTCCGAATCTTGAAATTTCATAGTATGAAGCAACGTCTTATAGCACAGATAAAGGAAAAGTTGCGATAAGCATAAATTTTTAGTACCATCATATAATATACCTACAGGTTTTACGGAACCCTCGGTGCGCGAGTCCGACTCGCACTTGGCCGGTTTTTTTAATCAGTAGCCCAAAAAAAAAGTTTCATGCTTTTAACTTAAAAAATTACGGAGTTCCTTACAAACTTTCAACCCCTATTTCACCCTCTTAGGGGTAGAATATCCAGAAACGCTTAAATAAGTGTCTACTTATTTTTAATCAGTAGCCCAAAAATAAAGTTTATGGTTCTAATTTAAAAAATAGCGGACTTCCATACAAACTTTTCAACCCCTATTTCACACCTTTAGGGGTAGAATATCCAAAAACGCTTAAATACGTATTTACTCATTTTTAATCAGTAGGCCAAAATTAAAGTTTTAGGTTTCTAACTTAAAAAAAAGGACGGACTTCCATACAAACTTTCAACTCCTATTTCATCCCTTAGGGGTAGAATTCCTTTCTTAGTGGGTGTCTACTCATTAAAACGATCCTACCTACCAAATTTCATAGCCCTAACTATAATAGTTTACGCTCGGCGATGATGAATCAGTCAGTCAATCAGGACTTGTTATTTTATAAGTATAGATTATAAGGACTCATGAGACACAGAAAACGTAACCAGACTTGTCATTCATCAATTAATAGAATAATAATAATAATAAAAACTTTATTTGAAAAACACAGCACACAACCAAAATACAAATGTTTTAACACAGTAAAAAAAAATATAAAAAATAAGATTGTAACAAATAGTACTTTTCTTTTTTGAGGCTTGTAACATTTCAAATGTCAATCACATTGAATCAAATCCAAATTACGTGGCATTGATGACGTGTAATAATGTGCACTAACGCAAGCAATAATTTTTGGATTTTTTATGACAAGTTCAGACGACGAACAAGAATTCATCCACATAACTTGTAAGTAACAAATCAAGCCTCCTAAACTGGCTAATCAGTCATGGCAAGAGGTTGTACGCCGTGTCTCACAAAAAGGCGGACTCTCAGCGCACACTGCGATGGGCAGAGCCCATCCCAGTACTGATTTTCAGTGCCCGCCTTAGCCGTCGATTTGACGCCGATAGGCGCTGTTACCATCAGAGGTTCTATCTGTCTACACTCATACTTATAGATTAAGTTCAATAATCAACATTTGTCAAAAAAGGTTAGTATGATCTTTGTCATTTTTTCCGTTTTATAAACACCTATACAGTTGACCATTTATAACAATAATTATACTTAAAGCCACTAACAATTACTTTCAGGGATAATTAATAAATAATTAAAATTAAACCAAAACCGTAAACAAGATTCAAAGAAACAGAAACAAAAAATACACTAAACCAATTACAAACTGTCTTCATGCCAGAACACATCAGGCTGGGAAGCCAATGCATATGGACACAAAATCATGTGATAGCAGCTTGCTGTTCATGGGCCATAATCCTAAAGGTAAGGAACAATGGTCAAACCTTGTTATTTTTGCTGGTCAAGAAGGTATTTCTTAAATTTTAATTTAAAAGAGAATATCGATTTTAGATCCCTAATTGGCGGTGGTATGGAGTTCCAGCATCGTGTCGCTGCATATTTAAAGCTACCACGGAATGCAGCAGTTCTGTGTCCCGGTATGCTGAGAGCTCTAGCTGATGGTCTGATGGAATATGAGAAGTGGTTACTCCTCCAGTCCATCTTCTCACGCAAAGTGGCTAAATGCAGCTTTCTTCTGGCTTCCATCTTTATGATGCTATTTTCATTAATAAATGGTGTTACGTGATGACGTCTGGGGATATTAAAACAATACCGAGTGCAGGCATTCTGGACCCTTTGTATTAAATTTTTTGTTCTGGCTAGTAAGCAGGGACCATATACCACATCACAGTAATTAAATTTGGATAATACTAGGCTGTCTACCAATTGCTTCCTTAAAGGTATACTGAGGTAGTCACGGATGTTACATAAAATTTTGAGTCTATAAAAACAATTTCTGGCAGTGTTATCTATATGAGCTTTAAACCTCAGCTCAGGGTCCATTAGCAGTCCTAAGTTATTGGCTTCATGTACTCTTGAAATTCTTTGTCCATTTATGATAATTGTGTATAAAAATTCTGTAGCAGAATACCTATTAATATGAATTCGTGCATTTGAAAATATTTTCATATTAATATAGCAATTCTTGTATATAGTTTCTTGTGTAGTGTTTCTTGTATATGTATATACTCGTATAATCTGAATATCAGAACCGGCTCCAACAATTTTCATTAAATTAAGTATGCAGGGCGTTTCGGGATTAATTGATCTAGCTAGAATTCATTTTTAGAAAATGTACCAAAAAAAAATTACCGGTCGTCCAGGTACTCAACATAATATAGGGTATCTTCTTCAGCTGTCTCGTTACCATGGTAGAGACTCTAAAGGTCAGACGACCGTCTACCAACGTGTTATGTTACTACTATTATTTATTGCAATATCAATTGTATTACAATTTCATTCCATTGTTTACAGGCATGCGAACAACAGAAATACAAGCCTCTGGAGAAAATAACTATTATTATAATTAATAAAATTAAAAATCTTTTTAAAAAGAAGCTTCTATTGGAATGCTCTCATAAAGTACTTGTCGGGACGAATCAAACGAGTCCAAACTTGATAGTGTTACGACGTTTCTTTACAGAGTTTCCATGCCCACCATCCAACTGATCAGCTCCATGTCATCACAATATTGCATTGTCATGCTGTATACATATGCTTGCAAAATTTCAGCTAACTCGGATAAAGATATCAGCTTCAAAATTGAGTTGCAAGATTCCACCCGAACATACATGCATACATACATACGTTGCATTGCAATTTAATAAAAAGCTTGTAAAAATACATACGTCCCTCTTATTTACATACCTATGTACCAACATATTCATTGTTCATGAAGTAGAAACACAAGTCATTGTTCTCAAATTTTCTGTTGTTTCAGCAGGCAATAAATCCATAGAACATTAACTTTTAGCTAAAACTCTTGTTTGTATACACCGAACAACAGGTTTTATGAGTGCCTTAATAGTTTGAGTGCTTTTCTGGTATTTAGGGGTGGTTTTATTGTAGAGGGCGATTGTAACACTATTAAATGTATGGTCGGTGGGTCAATGATATTCTTGGAAGTTGTGGTTTGACATTTACCTTTTATCAAACAAACGAATTAACCTGACATTGACCTTTTAGAAAAAAATCTAAAAAAGAAATAAAAGACACTCATTAAAATTTTGTGTTGAGAGAGTCAGTTAGAGAACCGATAAGATTTCGATATTATTGACTCATAAAATAAGCCAATGAACTAAATATTTAGTTCATAATATTTACCTTCGTTTTAAATATTATGAGTCAATATCAGTATAACTATGCATTTTAAATACATGTTTAGACAAGACAATAAGATTTATTCTTTCATACATTTTTGACAATGTAGCAGCACTGAATGCCCAATTTTTTTAAACTTTTTAACTGTCCATCATAGTCGCTTCAATGTTACGTATCATGAATAATATGAAAACTAGTTCAGTGGGATCTCATAATTTAAATTAGATTGATCAAACTTGGCAATGCAGTTCTCATAAGAAACTATCCAATGATCGAGCAAGCCAACGCTGCCTCCATAAAGGTTTTCAAACTAAGGTTCTATCTACACCGACGAGAAGTAATTCCGTTGATATACATAACTCAATTTTTATTTTCTGTATATGAACCTTCCAAAGTGACTCTACTCAGCCTGATGAAATGCTTACCCAGAATCTAGTAGTAGTGGTCACCATACTTAGAGCGAATGCAGACAATGCAACAATGCAGCATGGTGACTCCCAATATGGCGACCTATTGAGGTGCTTCTACCTCATTGCACAAATGATGTCATTTCAGCTTGATATTCTTTTTGCAAGGCTACTATTGTACTGCCTTGAGCTAGATTACTAAACATCAAATGTATTATAAGCTTTAAAGCTGAAAGCTGTTATAAACTTGTTTTACCTGAAAGCTTTTTTAGCAGATAATTTTTTGAGCGTAATTGACGTTTGCTGGATTTTGTATTAGTATTTTAATATTTGACACGAATAATATGATACGCGAATAATATGATATTTTTTGTATTTAAACGTTACAGATCTTTGTGAATATAATACTATCTTTTGCCCGCGACTCCTCCTACATGTATGTTAGTTATTGTGGCAAAAGCTAGTGGTTTATAAAATGCTAGCATTCGCCCGCGGCTTCGCTCGCATTTAATAAAAGCGGCCAAGTGCGAGTCGGACTCGCTCATGAAGGGTTCCGAAGCAGCAAGTAACATAATATCAAATTTCTTGTAGTTCGTTGTAATTATTTTGATCGATGTTTTAATAATAGTGTTTTTTTTGCGGTTTACGATTTATGACGTATTAAAAAAAAAGTACTTATTGGATCTCGCTAAAACCAATTTTCGTTGGTAGTTTGCATGGTAATGTACATCATATATATTTTCTAGTTTTATCATTCTCTTATTTAAAAGTTACAGGGGAGGGGAGGGGGGGAACACATTTCATTTATTTATTTTATTTATAACTTTATGCACAAAAACATGCATCGGCGGACTTAATGCCAAAGGCATTTTCTGCCAGCCGACCGAATGGGCGATGCAGAGAAAAGATGAAGTAGGTGCATTTAATGGTTAAGAATTAAATGATAAACTGTTTGACCTTTAATAAATATATACAATAATATACATATATACATGAATACATACATACACAGACACAGCACAAATATATCCACGCATACAAATACAGGTGTAGGTAATAGGTGTTGATCTAAGAGCTCGCCAGTTCCGCCAATTCAACCAATAAGAGCTCCTTCACCCTCATCTTGAAAGAGAAATGACTTCTGGCCATCCTGACCTCGACAAGTAGCGCATTCCACAAAAGGATAGACTGTACGATGAAAGAAGCGCCCACAAACGCAGTGGTGTGAGAGGGACAAAGTAGAAGGAGATTGTTCGAAGAACGAAGGTTTCTGTTATGATTATTGCATAAGAGTTGAATTTGTGATGTTAAATAAGTTGGAGGGGATGGGGAGTTGAGGATAGTATAAAGGAAAGTCAGAGCGCGCAGTTTTCTGCGTTGATGAATAGGTAACCATTTGAGCTCGGAACGAAAACTTGAGATATGATCATACTTACGAAGATTAAAGATGAATCGAATGCAGTTGTTGAGAAGACGATCTAACTTGTTGAGGAGATCTGCATTCAGGTCATAGTAGCACACGTCACCATAGTCGATTAAAGGGATTACTAGAGACTGCACAAGCGTTGCCTTAGTTTTCACAGGGAGGAAGTTTTTTAGACGGTATAATGTTCTCAGGATGTTGGTAACCCTCTTACATACGTATGTAACTTGATCACGCCAGGTCATACTGCAGTCGAGTTGTACCACTTTGGAAGTGTCTCTCGTTAAGTTATGGAATCAAGCGTTACTTTGCGGAAATTCATGACATTAAATGCAAAGATATATATTTAGCTTTCATTCCGCGAGACAAATATCCAGGTCTGAAAGCAGGACACAAATCCGTTGTCCACAAATTAGTTGCCGCTCACAGGAATGGCCATCCAGATAAATCACATTTCGCAAACATTTAATCGACACCGGCCACTCCTTGAGCGGCAACAATACCTATAACATTCTGCATGTTTGCGATAAGGGTTTCCGGCTGAGTGTGTCGGAACAGTTAGAAATATCAAAACATAACAATAACAATGCATATACACTGTTGAATGACCAAACAAATTTAATTCCATCACCACTTCTAAGTATGATTGCAGATAGTTCGGCACAGATGTCTTTGTGACGTTGTATCGACCGTTATTATAGCGTCATCGAAACGGTATATAAAGGGCCGACAGCTGTGCGACTAGCTCATTCGAGCTCAAACGCTCGACGAGTCAACATCTCCTGAGGATGCCCCGTGGAGGGGCGAAACACGTGTCGAGTATAGGTTTGGTTGCATGGGATGCTAATTATTTCTCACTTGTTTTGTATGTGTGCATATGCATGATACCCATATGTGCATGTGAGTATGCATGACGGTGGGATTTGTGTCCTGCTTTCAGACCTGGATATTTGTCTCGCGGAATTAAAGCTAAATATATTTCATAGCATTTAGTGTCTCTCGTGCAAACTATTCAGTTTAGAAAAGAGTGATATTAGAAATCTCAATATCATTTTTAAAGACCTATCCATAGATAGATATACGAATGGGTTTGATGAAAAAAAAAATTTTTTGTTTCAGATCCAAGTATGGGGACCCCCAAAATTGATTGTTTTTTTTTCTATTTTTGTGTGATAATCATAATGCGGTTTACAGAATATATCTACTTACCAAGTTTCAACATTATAGTCCTTATAGTTTCGGAAAAAAGTAGCTGTGATATTCGGACGGACAGACAGACAGACATGACGAATCTAAGGGTTCCGTTTTTTGCCTTTGGCACGGAATCCTAAAAAGTATCCTATGTTACTTCTAATACCTCCAAGACTCTGTGTACAAAGTTTCATGATGACCGGTTAAGTAGTTCTCGCGTGAAACTGTAACAAACAAACTTAAATTCACATTTATGTCTAGTAATAGAAAGGATTTCAAATTTATTGTTTTTAAACATAGGTTCAACAAAAAAGGTTTTATTACCTTGCGAGAGAGTTGTAAATAACATACTCAATATTTAGCTTATGTTAGTGTGCAACATAGCATGTTTCTATTCGGATACCCTCAATCCGACATATATGTAAAAGATGTGTAGGAGTGTTTCTCTATTATTACATTTTATGGAAATGTCATTTTCTGTTTCTTATTTTGTAGCCGTTGCAAAATAAGAACAGTTCTTATGGTTTTACAGTGTAGTTCACTCTGGTGGTCTATAAGTCCTGATTTAATTGAAGTCAAATTTGAACCAAATCTATGGTAATTTATTTTCATTAACCATTTATTTAATCATCCTCCTTATTCCTTCACATTAAAATATTTACATGGACCTTGTACAGAGTGAGCAGTATCCAAACGATAGCGCGATATAAATAAGAGGAACAACGCCATCTATCGCGACCATAGGTAGCTATTTTTTGTTTTGGACACATCACATATTTAATCAAATTGCAATTTCGCTGCGATGGTTATGGAGCTCACATACATCGTGAACAAGCCTTTGTAATATACCTTTATCCTCTGTTTTAAATAGGTACAGTACTATATAACACGCTATCATTCTCAAATTAATTAAAGTAAATACTCCCTAGTACAGTGCGTTAACACTGATGAAAGTTCATTGTTTCTTTTTGGGAATAACGATGTTCGAAGTTACTATTAAGCTGTAACATATAATATCAGTTAATTATCGAGTACGCCGTGGTCACAGGCTGACTGTCAGTCAGACAATTCCCGTAAAATAATTATTATTAATCGCATATCTGCCGAAATATAGTTTGTTTAGGTAATACAAACTGAACAAGCGAAGAAATAAAATTGATCATTCCATTTTATTGGACTTTATACATACAAAAAGCGGCGATAAGACTACTCTATTATCTCAAGAACAAAAAGTGTGAATAACAAACCGTATTTTAATCCGAAGACCAAATATTCTGTACATTCCAGTGTATCCGTAGGTATCCTAAAATATTCACCAAAGAGCTACGTAACCACAAAAAGAGCGTATTTTTTCGATAAAATCGAGCCTTGAACCGCACAAGCCGTAGTAATCCGTTTATTGATTCCAAGCACTTCCCCGTTCCCAATAGATTTTTTATTTTCACTAAAATGTTTTTACCATAAACAACTGGATTATAGGCTTCCGATAATGAAATCTTATTTTTTTTGTGTGTAATTTAAAAGTTTTGCATGGTTGTTGCTTTTTTCCTTTATTACGTATTATTTAGCGCCTTAATCCATGTAATCTTTGTCTGTTCGTTGTTAGAGTCACAATGAGGATATTGAAAATGTAAATATTTCAGCTTCATCTCTGTCAATTGCTCTTCAATAATATTCTTGTGTTGACTTACATACACTCATGCACTTTTTAACCCCCGACGCAAAAAGAGGGGTGTTATAAGTTTGACGTGTCTGTCTGTCTGTGGCACCGTAGCTCGCGAACGGATGAAGCGAGTTCAATTTAGTTTTTGTTTGTATGAAAGGTGAGTTACGTGCGAGTGTTCTTAGACATGTTTCATGAAATCGGTTGAGTCGTTTAAAAGTTATGGGGGTGAAAGTGGGGAAGAATAACCGAATGTCTGCAAAACGTGCCAGTATTATCGTTAAATGACAATTGTGTAATTGATAACTTCGACCTGATGCTGCATAGGGTTTCTTTTTAATTTTAAATTTATAGATTATGCATACATATACAAATGAAAGTGTATATTACCGAAGGGTTAGGCAGAAGCTCATTAATCGCCTATAATTTGCCAATTATAATTATTAGTACCATTTACGTAATAGGTGGCCCATATAACATAGGGAAGGTAGGAAGGGAAGGTACTAATATGAAAATTGTATTGTTGGTACAGATGGATTGGGAAGTACATGTTTAAACAATAGAAAAATTGGATATTGCCGGGTCCAAGTCACATAAGAGGAATTAATCTAATATTAGCAACTACTATTGGTTTCGAAACAACATGCAGGCCATTCCGGTATCTATATTATATTAATATGTGTAGCAAAAGCTTTGTACCACTTCTTGCAAAAAATATGCAGACATGGGGGAGCTGTGCAGAAAGCTAAAAGAACAATAAATTATAGTCGAATTTCCACCACTGGGTGAAGTGAACACTCGTTTAAGTTTCAGATTAACTCTTTTACTATTAAAACAAATGGTAGGTAATTTTTATAAGTTACCATAACTTTAAAAAGTAAATGTGTACTACCCAAGATCGAATTTAGATTGTATTCTGGCAAGAAATCCCATTAAGATAAGTTTTCAATGTTCACTTTACTAGTGTTACTTATTGAATTAATATAATCGAATGTTTACATTCGTCTTACATTTACAATGTTTACATTAAATCGAATGTTTACACAACATAAACCTTTAATAGTGTGCGAATGGACATTTACTTCTAACTTGAAGATTTAACCTAATAAACCACGCTAGCCATTCGGATTAGTATAGGATTTTTTCTAAGTTTTCATTCTCTTTTGCAGTTCTGTTGTCCTGCGTAGATTATTTCTTTAGTCGGTTCTTACGACATCCATGAAGTTAATAGGGGTGGTGACACTCCATATTCTAAACCCTACACATTATCCTTAAACATTCTAATTAAATATTAATAGTGATTCAATTTCTAGGCCTCTACGTATTGTTTTTGATTTTTATTCTATAAAATGCTATTCTGACAAAGTTATTGCTTTGTAGAACCAACAACACGGTTAGAAATAGCATTTTGCGTATAAAACAATAGCTAGATTTTCCAAGCGTTGAATAAACAAATTAAACTAAAGCAGCAGAGAAACTTTGCTGTTTCAATATGTCACCTGTGTTGAATAGCGGTTGATTGTGAGGAGCATTTTTGTAAGGTTGCGAATTTGCACGATTCAAGCTTCGCATGTACACATGAACAGTAATTCTAACGTGCGGATGCAGGCGTAAAGAAGTATTCACATCGCCACGGTTCAAGGGAAATTCTGGAAATTACGTTCGCGTCGAAAATGACAAATTTTCTTCAATAATATAATAATAATAAATTAGAAGCTTGAAAACTAACTTATTTTGACTAAATGATTGTAGTTTGTTGAATGGTTTTGTGATCGCAACGTGTTAGAAACTTATAGCAATTCAAAGATGCATATTAATTATTGCGTGACCGTCTAAATTTCCGTACATATAGACTGAGAAATAGATTGAATACTCTTTATTTGTATATTATTCACAAGAGAATATACATAGGGTTGCCGTATTGCTTAATGCAATTTTTTCCAGGCAAGCTTGTGATGTAATAAAATGCGAACATTTCTATACTCTTTGCGCTGTAGCATGGTGCATGGTGGTTTTTTTTTAATTTACTTTAATTTACTACAGTTTATGGTTTAATTTAATATACTACAGTTATCAATAATTTAATATATTGCGAATACACGCTCGAGTATTATTAACCGTAGTAAATTAAATTAAACCATAAACTGTTGTAAATAAGGTAGTAGAGCCACGCTGATTTCAGCCTAAACGAGCCGGCTCGACTGGGGCGGTACTACATCAACATAAAATGACAGCATTCGTGCTGTCATATTTCGTTGGTAAGTACGAGACCGGAGGCCCAAGGATGCGAAAGCATCAGAAGGCCGCCATGGTGTGGATCACCATGCTGCACTGTTGCATTGTCTGCATTCGCAATGAGTATGGTGACCACCACTCTTAGATTTTGCTTTAGCTTTCCATCAGGCGGAGTAGAGTCATTAAAGTAAATTAAAAACAATTAAAGTAAATTAAATTAAACCACCACGCACCATGCTACAGCACAAAGAGTATAAATATCTAGAGTTAGAAGTTGGTATCATCACATATGTGATCGCCTATAACATCGCCTATAACAGTCCACTACTAAACATAGGTCACTTAAAAAGGATTTTGTCCGACTATACCACGCTGACCAGACGTGTTGGTATAGGGGTTGTTTCAAGTTTTCCAGCTCTTCGCGTTAATGTTGTCCCTCAGTTGGCTCCTACGACACCCCATGATATAAAAATACAGGTATGGCATTTCGAGATACATAGAGGACGAGATGACGTCATCATCACTATCGCTGGTTCAGTGTTACCAGTAGTGTGAAATAATAACTCTCCAACCACCAATATTCCCTTGGAGAATTCGATAGAACAATAAAATTTTACGCTATCATATATTTGTATTCAATTTTTTTTTTTAAAAGACAACTCCCGCTCTAGGAGTAAATCCTTTGTTGCCAAATAACACCCAGACTCAGAACAACAATTTGTGGATCACACAAAGTGTTGTTCTACGTGGGATTTGAATCCACGACACTTGGCGAAGTAGGACACGGCGTGGTGACCGTTAAACCACTAGGCCAAACGTGCAGTCAAAGTTTTGTTTGATTATGTACACGAAACAACAATTCAAATGCATTTTACATTTTTTAAATAGAATGGTGACTGAAAATGTTTCCATCATTTCATGTTATGTTGCTATAATAAAGTGGTAACATGTGTAGTGACATCACCCTGGGTAGCTTTCGGAATATCATACATGTATTGTTATACCATGCGACACCCATGGGACAAACAGAGGTGGTGAAATTCTCTATTCTTAATCTGTCAGCACAAGAAAATGTTAGTATTCCAATTATAATTATCAGTATATTGAAGATCACTGCTGGACATAGGCCTCTATTATTGCAAGCCACTCTGATCGATTTCGGGCTTCTCGGTTGTTAGTTCTGCGGCTAAAATGGCCTGCTAATTGCTACCTCAGCTTGCTAATCCGGTGGACTCTGTCAATGACCTTAGTTCTTTGCCGGATCACATTCCTGATGCGACCCTTCAGAGAAACGCCAAGCATAACACTTTCCATAGCACACTGAGTATCCTAATAGGTTATTATTATTACTTCTTAGTCAACGAGTCCATACTATAGGGAGATATAGGTATAGTGATGTACATATATCCATTTCATAAAATATACCATTTCCGAAAAAAAAACTCACCAAGTTCCACCAAATCTTTCTATGCGTATAAATTTGATCACAATGACGTTTTATTAGTGGATATTGTAAACAGTTTATTGGGATTTCATTAATAGTATACCCAGCAACACTGAAAATGCATTTTCGCTGAACAATAAAAATCTATAAGCCAAAGAATTATTATCTTGAAAACGACTTTAGCGAAGCAAGCGTCTATAAAAATAATATATTGCTCGGGATTTTAATGAGTTTTCATTTTGTTCTTAAATTGTTATTTTGCTATTTGCTCCTATATTTTTGTAGTTTTCAACATAAATAATTTTGTTTTAAGGGAAATCTTATAAACAACTAACTGATCCACTCAACTTCGTCTGCGTCTCTTTGCAGTAATGCTCGGCTCCTGTTGGTCGTAGCATAATATTATTATTATTAGCCTACATATACCATTCCTCGATTATTGGGTTACTAAACACAAAAAAAGTTTTTATTAAAATTGGTTCACACGTGATGTAGTTACCAAGGGAAATAGGGATTAATTTATTTAATCCATTTAATTATTATCTATATGGGTTACTAGTACAATATGTATATTACGGTGCATGAATGTAATATCATATTAGTATTTTCCCTAGTTAATTATGGAAATTAGTGAAATGCAGTGAATTATCTGTACCTTTGTGTATCATTTAAGTTTAAGTGCTAAATTTCGAGATCACTAAGTGTCGTTTGAGTCTTACTCGATAAAGTTTTTTTTTGTTATGTTTCTCTAGTATTGTTATTTGTTAGAATATCCATTGTCCGGGGTTTTTTTATTTCGTGATTCTATCTTTCAAAATTATGAATATCTATTATACTCTTCATCGCTTGTTTTATTCCCTTTGTGTGAAATTAAATTAGCTCAAATATGTCTAGGAAATGACCGCCTTGTAATTGTTACTAAGGCGGTCGTATCGTGAAGAATATTATGAATGAAATCAGAATAGTTTATATGAAAGCTATATTAATAGTCATTAAGCAAAAATTCTTTGTCAATATTGGTTTGGAATGTAGAGCCAAATGAGAAGCTGACAATTTAAATGTTTACATCCACAACCTCCAAAGTAAATTTAGATTTCTTGATATTTAACTATCGTGCATTACTGTCCCAATAAGTTGCATTGAGACAATTTTCGTTGTGATTTTACGCAATATTAAGTTTGTTTGTTCGAGAATATTTTGAACCCATCTATTTGTCTACTAAGAAAAAGGCCTTAGTCTTTGTAAAAGGACATACGGTAGAGAATCGAAGATCTAAGTGATTAGGATTCAGCGACACTAAGCTTTCTGTATATACCATATCACAGAAAGCAATCTTTTGTACCAGTAGTCTCGATACATTGTGTGTATTCATCACACACGTAGCATGTGTAAACACCTTTACAATGACAGAGTCACGTTCTAAAACGTGCAATCGCAGTTCAAAATGTTTCATTCGGAAGATACCGCATTCTAAATTTAAAAATTCAATGTTTTATTTATGTCAGCCGTCACTCAGTTTGTAATAAGAACATAAACATTTTTAGTACGAGATATGGCTGTAAAAAGTTTTGTTGTTGCCTACAGCCGACACGTCCAATTACATTCGAAAGTAACAATCTAAAAGGTTGTTTTCCTTTGTTTCAATATGTACCAATTGCTCAGCGTTTCAAAATACCTTCTAAAAATATTTAAGTAGAGTCCATTTTCGGAGATGTACGTCATTTTATATTTTTAATTAATTTATGTTACGAATATTTTTTTTACTAATTGTAAACTTATAATATTATTTTGATATAATCATTAGACATGAGGTCGAAACCTCCTTTCGAAGGAGAGGCTGATGTCCAGCAGCCACCAGTTATTAAAATTATTGATTTGGTATGACATGTAGTCTGTTTAACGTATGTTTTATTCTTCTGGCACTGTTTTTGTAGAAATATTTTTAGCTAGTAAATAAATCATCATGCATATTAAAAAGATAACTTTTTTATTTTACTAGTTATGTCTACTTTCGGAGGTAAAGGAAAATGGCTATATTGTTGTACGGAGTTTGGTTTCACTATGTATGTTTACTTTATTTTGTAGGTTTCTATAAAATAATAATAATAAATTTATTTCCAATAAGAGACATACAAGTGAGCATACTATACACTAAAGATAAAAAATATATAATATAATGTGTTCATTGAATTAGGTATATACATTTTTGGACCTCTAGTCGGACCTCTAGCTTTTTTATAAAAAGTTTTTATTTTTCAGTTTTAGTGCAAACAATCCTGGGAAGTAGTAAGTTGAACTATTTCATCATCAAGAATACAAATTAAGGTCTATACGTACGTGTAATATTAAAACCATCCTCTAATCCCTAAATACTGACGCGTTTAACCTTCTATCATCAGCTCACCTATATAACTTGAAAGTATACGACTGAAGGTCTTTAGATACGTATGAAATTGAAAGAATTATCCTCCAACTCCTAACGGTTGAGGAGTTGTACCTTCCACCTTCCATCATCAGCTTACCTAAATAATTTGAAAGAATACCACTAAAGGTAACATATATACACATGATGTTTAAAGATTTATTCTCCAACTGCTAGCCGTTAAGGAGTTGTACCTTACATCATCAGCTCATCATCATAAAATGATGACTACCAGATACCGGTGTAACTTCAGAAAATATACGAAAAACATAGTATGTGCCTATAAAAAATGAGGGTTTCTCTCGGTTTCCCTAGGATCCCATCATCAGATCCTGATATGGTGGCAATGGGACCACCTCGGGAGCATATCCTTTCGAATACAAAAAAAATCGGTCCACAATTGACGGAGTAATCGGTGAACATACATAAAAAAAAAAAACATACAGTGGAACATAGAACCTCCTCTTTTTTGGAAGTCGATTAAAAATATGAATGAAATGTTGCATGTTTAGTTAGCGCATCACTTGCCCTTGGCAATTAATAGGACAAAATATAACATAATAAGTATCATTATTAACAGCCTTCAAAAGTCCATTGCTGAAAAATAATACAATTATTAAATAACAATTTTACAGTGCAATCTTAAATTAATAATAAATAAATATTTACACACAACGCCATCTAGTCCCAAGCTAAGTAGAGCTTGTGTTGTGGGTACTGGATAACTGATACATTTACACAGTCACATACACTACGCGCCACCGAGGCAGTCAATCAAGTCAAATTGATATAACATCTATTCTCTAATTTTTATTTGAATAACCTTACTCTAGTAACATACCTACAAAGTTTAAATAAAGACGGTTGGGAAATGTATTTGTAAAGTAAAAAGGAAGACTGTAAAATAATAGCTTTTCTATATCAATATACAGATGTGGAAAGGGTTAAAATTCCATTCACAAAATATAACGAGAGACAAGTTTTAAATCCCAAAAATCTGTGTGGAATTCACATTTCAAAGGTGCCATTAGCGTCGTCGTCATCACGGGGAAAAAGTGTGATTTCGACGTCCTCTTTGTAAGTCAAGCCCCGATTCTTGACCCTCGTTAGAGTACAAAAGAACCCTTCCCTTTCTTTTAAAGAAATCACTAATTCTAACCTTTGTGTCTTTGATTACGGAATCCGCAGGTGTCGCGTCTATAGACAATTCGATTCTTACAAGGCGTTGACTGTTAGTGGAGAATTTTTGTGTTTAAGTTTGTTACGTCCAGAGAGAGTATTTGAGGTTCAAAATATCTATAGTCCTTGAAATATGGTTTCATCTATGTGACTGTTATCACTAATGTAATTTAATGTACTGCAATTCGTTGACTGCCTCGTTGGTCTCGCGGTTGGCGTGTGCGACTGCTGATCATGAGGTCTCGGGTTCGATTCCCGGGTCGGACCAAATGTTTGTATGATCTACAAATATTTGTTTCGGAGTTTGGGTGTTTTCTATATATAATATGTATGTATTTACAAAAAAAAAGTATATATGTATTTGTATCAGTTGTCTAGTACCCATAACACATGCTCTGCTTAGCTTGGGACTAGATGGCTTGAGTGTTAGATGTCCGAAATATTTATTTATTTTAATTCATCTATACAAATAAATAAAAAAATTAAGTGTCTGTTTGTAATGTCAAATTTAGTCTTTTCACTAAATGAATACGAAAGTATATCGGTACTTACATAAAAAAAAACTTTTTTTAATTTTTTATCTGTCTGTTCTGGGTAATCTGCGGAACCGCAGACTCTGCGGGTAATCTCCGAGATTCTATCATCAGCTCACCTAAATAACTTGAAAGTATACTACTGAAGGTCTTTAGATACGTATGAAATTGAAAGAATTATCCTCCAACTCCTAACGGTTGAGGAGTTGTACCTTCCACCTTCCATCATCAGCTTACCTAAATAATTTGAAAGAATACCACTAAAGGTAACATATATACACATGATGTTTAAAGATTTATTCTCCAACTGCTAGCCGTTAAGGAGTTGTACCTTACATCATCAGCTCATCATCATAAAATGATGACTACCAGACACCGGTGTAACTTCAGAAAATATACGAAAAACATAGTATGTGCCTATAAAAAATGAGGGTTTCTCTCGGTTTCCCTAGGATCCCATCATCAGATCCTGATATGGTGGCAATGGGACCACCTCGGGAGCATATCCTTTCGAATACAAAAAAAATCGGTCCACAATTGACGGAGTAATCGGTGAACATACATAAAAAAAAAAAAAACATACAGTGGAACATAGAACCTCCTCTTTTTTGGAAGTCGATTAAAAATATGAATGAAATGTTGCATGTTTAGTTAGCGCATCACTTGCCCCTGGCAATTAATAGGACAAAATATAACATAATAAGTATCATTATTAACAGCCTTCAAAAGTCCATTGCTGAAAAATAATACAATTATTAAATAACAATTTTACAGTGCAATCTTAAATTAATAATAAATAAATATTTACACACAACGCCATCTAGTCCCAAGCTAAGTAGAGCTTGTGTTGTGGGTACTGGATAACTGATACATTTACACAGTCGCATACACTACGCGCCACCGAGGCAGTCAATCAAGTCAAATTGATATAACATCTATTCTCTAATTTTTATTTGAATAACCTTACTCTAGTAACATACCTACAAAGTTTAAATAAAGACGGTTGGGAAATGTATTTGTAAAGTAAAAAGGAAGACTGTAAAATAATAGCTTTTCTATATCAATATACAGATGTGGAAAGGGTTAAAATTCCATTCACAAAATATAACGAGAGACAAGTTTTAAATCCCAAAAATCTGTGTGGAATTCACATTTCAAAGGTGCCATTAGCGTCGTCGTCATCACGGGGAAAAAGTGTGATTTCGACGTCCTCTTTGTAAGTCAAGCCCCGATTCTTGACCCTCGTTAGAGTACAAAAGAACCCTTCCCTTTCTTTTAAAGAAATCACTAATTCTAACCTTTGTGTCTTTGATTACGGAATCCGCAGGTGTCGCGTCTATAGACAATTCGATTCTTACAAGGCGTTGACTGTTAGTGGAGAATTTTTGTGTTTAAGTTTGTTACGTCCAGAGAGAGTATTTGAGGTTCAAAATATCTATAGTCCTTGAAATATGGTTTCATCTATGTGACTGTTATCACTAATGTAATTTAATGTACTGCAATTCGTTGACTGCCTCGTTGGTCTCGCGGTTGGCGTGTGCGACTGCTGATCATGAGGTCTCGGGTTCGATTCCCGGGTCGGACCAAATGTTTGTATGATCTACAAATATTTGTTTCGGAGTTTGGGTGTTTTCTATATATAATATGTATGTATTTACAAAAAAAAAGTATATATGTATTTGTATCAGTTGTCTAGTACCCATAACACATGCTCTGCTTAGCTTGGGACTAGATGGCTTGAGTGTTAGATGTCCGAAATATTTATTTATTTTAATTCATTAAGTGTAAATTCAAAAAATTAAGTGTCTGTTTGTAATGTCAAATTTAGTCTTTTCACTAAATGAATACGAAAGTATATCGGTACTTACATAAAAAAAACTTTTTTTAATTTTTTATCTGTCTGTTCTGGGTAATCTGCGGAACCGCAGACTCTGCGGGTAATCTCCGAGACGGCGGGGATCACAAGATAGCCGCGGGGCGAAGCTAGTCTAAAAAAAGAGTAGCATAAGATACTCCTTATATGATCAGCTATCTGCTAGGAAAGTCCCGTCAAAATCTGTTCAGCCGTTCCAGAGATTTTAGCCGGCACAAACAGACAGTCAGACAACAATTCGAAAAATTGCTTTTTTAACCGACTTCAAAAAAAGGAGGCGATTTTCATGATTCTTTTTTATTGGAAAGGAGATATCCCAAGAGTGTTACCATGATAAGGAAACCAGGCTCTGATGATGGCAACCCACAGAAATCGAGGGTACTTTTCGTAGGGGCGACTAGTGCGTTTGTTAATTTTTTCATTAAGTATTTTTGATGTAGGTATCGAATATACTTTCACATAATACATGTCTCTAAATAGAGAGAAGCTGTAAATTTGAAATTACAAATAGACATTTCAATTTTATTTACTTGTATAGATTGTGTGAAGAGTATTATCATTTGTTTTGCGTCTGTGTTGCGATTTTTTTATTTTTTTTACTCTATTCATTTTTTGGAACTTTTACGCACAGCGTATGTCAGTTCCATCATAACCTGATCTTAACATGTCACTACATCTTATTGTTTTAATACGGTCGACATGAATTTGAACAGAGCCTTCGCATCATCGCTGTTTGGTTCTGACAAAAGTTTGTGGAACATGCCTACGTCGGCTCCATTCAAATTCAAGCCGGACACTAAACTATTTCTATAAGACTCATATCTGACACACTCCATCAATAAATGGTGCAAGTCTTCCACAACTCCACATTCCTCACTGTGTTGCGATTGATATTATAAATTACTTGCTGATCCGGCAAACGTTGTTTTGCCATAAAAAAAATTGGGGTATAAAAATACATATTGGTCGATTATCACACCTACCCGATATGTACACCAAATTTCATAAAAATCGGTCCAGCCGTTTCAGAGGAGTATGGTAACTAACACTGTGACACGAAAATTTCATATATAAGATATAATATTTTTAGAAATATATGAGTACCTTTCTATTAAATATGTGTATGATTGTGAATAATACTTTTGGTACCTTGGTCACATAAATGTAGCTAAAAAAATTAACTAAAAAAACCGACTTCAAGAACTGGACCAAATTAAAATGGGACCACATGGGAAGCACTAGCTTTCAAGTAAAAAAAAAATCATTAAAATTAGTTCACCCAGTCGAAAGTTATATATAACAAACATTAACTGCCTCGCTGGCGAAGTGGTAACGTGTGCGACTTCTGTGCTTGAGGTCTCGGGTTCGATTCCCGTGTCGGACCAAATGTTTGTATAATCTGTTAAAAAGTTAAAAGTAAAAAGTTACAAAATAAAATTTAAAATGTGAAGAAGTTACTTAACGAGAAAATAATCAGAATACGTGGATATTGATTTGAAAATTCTGTTCTCCCCAGATTTATTTGAACTTGTACAATATATAAGTACATAACTGAATCAAATAACGAACGAATACATCTAAAAGAAAGCTTGCAAAATGCATTAGTAGAGAAAAATGTTTGTTCACTGAACTTGGGTGTGAAGCTCATGTTTACACACAATACCGCGACTATGCTTTGTTAAGGTGAAGGCAGACTTGTACATATCAACGTCAGAACGTCTTCAAAAATTCAAATTTGATTTCATAGTGCGGAAAGTTGCGGAAGGTATATAGAAGGAAAACAAAAACAACATTTTAATTCGACTTTATCTTCCGATCGCGCCATCAGCCGAAAGTTTCATAAATTATCCGATTCAATGCATAAAGAGATAAAAAATTTACTATAGTTATTTTACTATAATTTTACTTAAAATAATAATAAAAAGAAATTAAGGGAAACTACGATTTTCACAAATTTAATAAAACTGATTGCGCGACCGGAAGATGATATCCGATTTAAAAAAAAAAACTTCTGTGCAACTATCGCAACTTTTCCGCACGGTAGCAACTATGAAACTGAATTTGTTTTTTTTCGCACACCGTAATGTAGGGGCTTGTAAATACTATATGTTAGTATATTGTAGAATGACGAGAAATTATTTTCCTATTATAAATTTAAAAGTTTAAGTTAAGAAATTTATGATAAGTTAGAATGTCATTTTATGTATTATAAATGCATTCAAAAATATTCGTAGCATCAGTGGTAGCATCTTATGCGAATTGAGACTCAACTTTCAAGCCGCTCTCAAGGGGATATGGGCCATTATATTGTTCAGAATGTCTGTTTTAGTACGTACATTATACTTCAATGGCTTATGGCTTACAGGATATTCTTAAATGTACTTAAGACTAATGCACAAAGGAGATAGAGCTAGTGATAGAAAGAGATGTCCCTAGCTTATAATAATAAGCTAGGGACATGCCTTTTGTACGGCCAGTGTAGTAATCTGGGGGCACGGTCGTGCCCCCGCCAAGACGAGCCAAGCGAAGCGCAAGGGCACTACCTACCTTTTCTCGAAGTGTTTCGTTGTTTTTTTGAACCCTCATAACTTTGGTTCCCGATATACCAGATCGTTCAAATTCTCAGAATATGATGCTACCAATAGACTAATGAAATATACAAAGTTTCAATTGCATAGCTCTGATACTTTAGATTTTATTGATACCTAAAAAACACCAATTTCGTCACTGACACACTGATGATCATCAAAACTGTTAGGGTACTTCCTGAAGTGCTAGAAAGCTGAAATTTGGTATGTAAACTAAGTTTAGTATACAAAAACAGGAAAATTCCTAAACCTATTACTTTTGCCCCCCAACCCCTAATTTTGGGGAGTGGAAGTTTGTATGAGACTTTCACAAATGTTTATGCTAGAGGTTTTATTTTTGGACTTTTCGAAAGAAGAAAGAAGATATACAAGAAATACAGCCCAAAAAAAGAAGAAAAAACTGCCTCAAGCAATTTACAAAAAGAAATGAAATCCCACCAAAAACATTTCATGTAAAATGTTGCAAGACTTTATATAGATACTCCATTCTCCATAGATTTACCATTCGTGATGGTCAAAAATTCCTTCCTCAGCATTAAGTTACCATAACACATATGTCTCAATACTCCTTCCAACACGAAGATATTTTGACAAATAAGTTTAATGCTTCTTTTCTTTCATGCGTTCTCTTTTTTTAACTTTCATTAAATTTAAATTGAAATCCCACCAAAAACATTTCATGTAAAATGTTGACAAGACGAATGCATATGGCTTACCCTGTGAAAAAGATATCAGATCTCATGTAGAGCCAAGGTTCCGAATCTACACGCCCTAACTCTACCAACCCTAACTTCGTAAACTCTACAGCTCAGTAAAAATTTATGGCTTTGCTGTTTCATTACTTCAGAAACTAAATATTCGTATAACACATTACTTCAGAAACTAGATATTTGCAAACACAAAAGGCGTTAGTTTCCCCTTCGTGATGGTATGGTAGCGAAACAGCGAAGCCATACATTTTTACTGAGATGTAGAGTTTACGAAGTTAGGGTTGGTAGAGTTAGGACGTGTAGATTCGGAACCTTGGCTCTACATGAGATCTGACATCTTTTTCACAGGGTAAGCTATATGCATTCGTTTTGGCAACATTTTACATGAAATGTTTTTGGTGGGATTTCAATTTAAATTTAATAAAAGTTAAAAAAAGAGAACGCATGAAAGAAAAGAAGCATTAAACTTATTTGTCAAAATATTTTCGTGTTGGAAGGAGTATTGAGACATATGTGTTATGATAACTTAATGCTGAGGAAGGGATTTTTGACCATCACGAATGGTAAATCTATGGAGAATGGAGTATCTATATAAAGTCTTATAGCAGTATTCGGCTGTAGTGGCCGCTTTAAGACTATGGTCAAAGCTAGGAGCTATGCTGTTTCGCTCGCTGGCTCGCCAGTGACTGGCGTAGCCAATTTTATTAGAAAATATGCGCTTACATTGAGTACACGTCAGTGCACTATTTGAACTAGACCTGGAACGGAAAGTAAATCCCGACCACCTGCCTTCACCCCTATAACTAAAAATGATAAATGGTCTAAATATTCATAATTATAACATATATGTAATATGAACCTTGTTGTTATGATGCTCAGAACAAAATAGCTATACATCGTGTTTTTTTTATGGACTAGGTGGTAAACGAGCAGACGTATCACCTGATGGTAAGTGATTACCGCCGCCCATGGACACCCGCAGGCGTCACAATTGCGTTGCCGGCCTTTGGGGGATGAGGAGAGGGATGAGGGGAGGTGTTGGGCGTTTTGGCTTCCGGTATCCTCAATCACTCGGTGAAACACAACTTAAGCGCTATTTTACACCGGTTTTCTGTGAGGCCGTAGTATCGCTCCGGTCGAGCCGGCCCATTTATGCCGAAGCGTGGCTCTCCCACGGTATTTCCCACATTATAATAATATGATATTTATTTTTATTTACTTAACAGTAGTGACTGCTGTATTGTTCATATGTCAATCTGTAGTCAAGCTGAAGTTGTAAAGACTTATAAACAGATTTTATTTGTCAACCCTTTTCGTGGCCGACTATTTTATACGGACTATATTACTATAGGCATTCCTAATAGTATTTATACTATTTATTAACTCATTTTATTAAATAATGAACGGCTTTATCATTCACCTACGATAGTTTATTAGTATTTTCAACAAAAGGAATGTCTGTCATGTCTGTATTCCCCTTTATAAAATCATTGAATAAACTAGAACATTGCTAGTTGCACTATACAATGCTTTTAGACATAAATCCCGGGAGGATTCAGTCTATTTTCAGAATGTGATATCCTTAAAATACATACAGGAGACGCTTGGATCGGACATATAAATACGAGAGACTTATTTTTTTTTTATTGAAAATGTACTGCAACACATTATCATCTTCCTCTTTATCATCATCTGTCAGAATTTGTGAGAGTCATAGCATTCGTTCACATATCAAATGATACTATTTAGTGTGCCTATAGTGATTGAATCCACCTAAAACGGCAGGCAATAGAGGACTGACAAATAGAACATGTGCACAAGTCCTTATAACTTTACTTGACTGCTGATCGACATACGAACAATACATCAATCATTGCTTGTAAGTCAAGAAATGTAGAGATTAATTAATTCATCAGTCAGTAGAATGGCATTAAAGGATCAACGAAAACAATACGTTACCCCTTTATAGAAAACTTTCAAAGGTGTTATTGTCAAATACTTACTCCACTACTATTATTTAAAAATTAATACAAAGAAAATTATTCAAAGTAACTTAAGACACTTTTAATCCCCATGTTCCCCTTCAAAACAAAAGTTCAAAGCTATCACATTTAGGACCAAATCCGACTCATGAAGTGGTATATTAAGGCGACGCACCAGTGCCTCGAGGCAGATAAAATAAGTTAAAATGGGAAAACTTCCATTAGGTTATGAAATGAAAAGATCACGGTTATCTCGGCAGAGCATACTACTTTTGAATTATGTCCAACTTCCTGTGATTGTCTTGGATACTTATTCAGACTGAAAGTTAACTTATTTCTATGTGTCTTAAATGTGATTTTAGCGAAGTTTACCATTTAGAGTTAAAACATTCTTAGGATATGGCCAACAGCTTAATTTATTACTTCTAGAAATAGGAAAAAATACTTTATTATGTGCTAGCTTCTGTCCGCATCTTATTCTATAATATTGAAATAAACAATATTATGGCAAGAAACTAAATTTGCTATAAAAATGAGAAGGGTGATGAAATAAAATTTTAACGTCAATCGTAATGTTGGTGTACTGTAGTCTTCGTTTTGCCAATCAGTTATGCAAATTATATCGTCATCACATCAACAGCCTTTAATGGGCTACTACAGGACATAGGTCTCTCTTTAGAAAGGTTGTAGAACATTACATTATGCTGGTCGTTCGATTCAGGCCTGAGGGGGTTTGGCATCTGTAAAATACGTTAAAAAGAAGGATTTGTTTCAAATGTCCTTCTCCTGTTGCGGTGTCGAAATCCTGTGTATTTTGCTCCTTTATTCGGTTCTTAGAACACGTACCTCCTCCAAAAGTAGGAGATTCCACCTGAAGAAACCAGAAAATATAGGATCCATTAAGGTGTGTATGTATACTTTTGTTGCGACTTCCAGATAAAATTAAATATAACCCACATTTTTTGTTGACGCAACATAACATCCGTTCCTCGTATTTTCATTCTAAGTCCATCCCAGTCAGTTTCACATTTCAGTCCACACAGAATACGTCCTTCCTTAAAATTGTAATGGGCTTTTTCTGCATTACTAAATTAAAATTCGCCGAGTAAACCTTCTAGAGTTGCGTATAAATAAAAGATTTCGCTTGCAATTTGCGAACTCTGGAATCCTTTGCTTAATTATATTATCTCTTGAGTATTTCTGGTGGCGTTAACTGAGAAGTACGTTTTAATTAGACATTTCAAGATGTTTTTGTGTTCAGTCCAATGGTCTTGTTCCAATTTTACATAAGCATTAGAAAAGTTATAGATGAAGTTATATACATTGAGATTTATTTGGGAATAGGCATACTTTTTATTAATAGTTTAATGCAATAATCGATTTTTACTAACTTTCGATATTATTAGTTAACTATAATAATACTTATTTTTTCGGGAATTGACGCGATTACTTATTAAAAGGTATTACATACCTCTGATTTAATTAGTAGTTAGTAGAAAAAAATAACTATATTATAGCTTACAAGCTTTTGCCCGCGGCTTCACCCGTGTGTATGTCGGTTATCGTGATGAAAAATAGCCTATGTCCTTCGACAAGAATCAAATTATATTAAAGTCAAACGTTGAAATCTATGTAGCGGTATAGCCGTGAAAGACAGATACATAGACAGACATACAGAGCTATTTGCAAATTTATAATAAAAGTATAAATTGATTTAGAATTTAGCGGAAAAATAGATATTTTAAGCATTGAATTGCCAAACCTTTCAGTTATAGTTCTTTGGCCGTAGTTACAGACTAACTGTCTTAACTGTGCACGCCCTCAGTAGTCCTGACTGCATAGTAGAAGGTTTTTTGGACACCCGTTGGTTAGCCAACATTGAACTTTGGTGACATTGGAGACAGAATTCTCCATAGCAGCAGTATCACAAAAAGCACACAATTAAAAATATAATAGAATTTTCCGATATAAAAATAACACAAATGGTTGTTTTTTTGTTAATAACACAATAATTCATCGCATGGCTGCCGAAAGATTGCTACGTCGTTCGTCCTTTTATTTTCGTTCTTCCGTAGAATAGAATATGAAAGTAAAATAAAAAGAATCGTGTACGGAGATAACGAAAAGGTTCTGCGTTTAGTTTTTTCTGTTGTAATCAGCGGTGGATTTACACTAGGGGCAGTCGGGGCAAGTGCCCAGGGCGGCAAATTTTTTAGGGCGCAAATATTTTGAAAGGGAAAAAAAATTTTTTTGTTATATCAAGATTCCTCAATATAGTTAATTAATTATATTAATAAATACTTTTCTGTTTAATTGTCAATTCAAGAAATCCAATTCATCCATTATTTGTTAATGTGGGTTTTCTGTAATGGTCTTCGTCAGATGTCAGCACAGTGGTGTCAGGTCCAATAAACTGTCAAAATACATACTAAATTTTGTATTTTTGCTTAATTTTTTTGGTTTATTTATTCTTATAAATATTCGTAGTGTTTTGCAGTGCCTATGTGTGCAAATAAAACAGGAAGGCATAAGTTCCCTACGGGAGATAAAAACCGATTAAAACAGAGGCTTGTAGTCATTCGCAGAGATAAATTTACTCAAGCAAGACTTAGTGTGCCATAAACTTGTAACAAGATTTAAACAAAAAATGATGGATAGACTTATCAACTGATAAAAACAAAAAAATATCTTTAGAAGCGATACACGGAAGGGTTATCGGTTTGGGTATTTGAAATCTATGAAAAAACGGCATTAAAAATTTCGGAAATTCAAAAATATGAAACAACAGTTCCTAGAAAAAAGAAAGAGAAAATTACATGCTGATGAATCACGAAATGCAAGCTTTTACTGGAATGCCTCGAGACGAATTAAATGAGTCCAAACTCGATGGTGTTGCAACGTTTCTTTACAGAGTTCATATGGCCACCTTCCAGCTCCAGCATCAGATCAGCTCCATGTCATTATAATATTGTATTGTCACGCTGTATACATATGCTTGCAAAATTGAGTTGCAAGATTCCACGCGAACATACAAGCATACATACATTGCAAGTTCATAAAAAGCTTGTAATAACATCAAGACTCAGAACAAAATTATATTCTACCTATTTTTTTTTCTCTTGTAATGAATAATTAAAATATTTCAGGTAGAATAGAGCAAAAATAACCCAAAAATACATAATATAATATGAATAGGCATAATGAAAATAACCATGAACCACTAAAATTATGTATTTATCTGATGGAACGTGGTTCGTAGAGTATACAAATCGTATTAAATTTCATATTTGGAGCGAGGTTAATAGTTATTTATCAAAAATAAAACTACAAAATACAGCAATTCGCCATGTTAAGTTGAACACCAATCAGAGCTAGTTACGTCACGTATGTATAAAGGTCACTTCACTTTACTCTCTTTACGAGCTATAATTGACACTGACACAAATGGTGACCAAACGGTGACGTCGCGTCTGCATAAACAGACGCCATGACACCACCGAGCGTTTTGGCATGAATTTTGAACTTAAAATTGAAATCGCATTTTTTTACTACAAAATCTTTATTTTTTGTAGAAATATAATTGTTTTTGATAATAGGAGATACTTCCGAACACCATAAAATAGTTTTTCAAAATTAGTCATCACGCCTATTATGTGTACTGTTTTACATTACTGCAACTGTTTTAAATTACACTGTATTAATTTAAGATATTGAAACTGTAATATATTTTAGATTTTTGTGTCCTCAGTTGTAGACATCAGGTATGAAAGGGTAAATAAAATCACACAGAATGAGTAGTATCTATACAAATCATCTTTTATGTAGTACTTTAAGCTCCAGGCTGTAAAAAAGTACTTCAGAAAATGTTAGATAATAAAACATATGATTTGAACCGTAAAATCCATTCAAAGTGATGAATCATCTAGTTCTAATGAATGAAAAAAATCATTTCAAAAAAATAAACAACAAAAAAGTATATTTATTGTGACAACATGCAAAAATCTTATACCCGATACCGTATACTTCCCGCGTGATCCCAATTTGGTGAAGGGTCGTCTACAAAAACACTATTTGCCATGTCCAACGAAATGATTCGACCGAATTCCTTCCTTACATCCCACATTGGGCATTAGCTACCCTATATCTTATTACATGGGTCAATCTTTTAAGGGCACCCCTGCATTAGCCTCCTGACCGAACTCAAAGGAAATGGTTGGAGATGCTCGCTAATGGACCCATTGATTTTCGGGAATCAAACGGTTGCTTTGGTAGAGTTCGTGTATAAAAACACTGAGATATGTTTGGGCGTGGTGTGATTATGAGCGTGGGTGATCAAAGGTGTAAAGGAAAGCTGTTGATACATAAGCTTTTTCTTTGATAATATGGTTCAAAATTCGGATTTTTCTTACGACATTAGTCGAAAATCCTTTCTTTAAATCAATATTTACAAAAGAAAATGTAGCTGCACGGTCATTATTGTCGTTTATGACAGTTATTAACTGAAACCTGTAAAAGGGAGCAGAATCCTGTCACGTCAATGTATGGTATTACGATATACTGATTTCAAAGGATGAGCTGGTTATGATATTATTTTCATAAAGTTTGTAACAGGTGAGTAATCATCATGAAAACATTTTTAAAGCCATTTCTTGAAATAGAGTCTATGTCGCGGATACTTTGCAGACATTATATATATGAAACAGAGACTTAGAATCATATTGCCCAAAGTGTATTCACATGTGTGGTTCGGATCCAGAACACGCAGACAAGCTATCCGTGCTATCATATGAAGCTTATTAAGCTTAAAAGCCACTATATGACTATTTTAAAATGTACAAGAGTGAATAAAAGAAAATGAAATCCAAATATTCCAAATTCTTTTACAATCGGCCTGAACTAGGTGTAAATGACTTTGTTAATTAATAGTTAAAAAAATTATGATTGCATAATGCTGTTGAAAACTTATGTTCCAAATCTCTCGAAACCAATCTATCTCTACAGTGCCATCGCAAGCACAATCAGAGCTTAAATAATTACCGTGGCTTAGCAAACTGTGTCCGGTCAGGTGGTCTCCCTGTGGTGAATTAATCACGGTACCCGCTGAGTCAACTGCTGTCTAATTGGTGTTCCTCTACTGACAATCGACTCATCAAAGTGATCAAACACCGACTATTTGTGCAGTTGCTTATACAGACCTAATGACGTCATATTTAATTTAAGCTTACTTGGATTGCTCTTGTTTACTGCTAGTACTGTTAACTCAAAGTCAGAATGTCTAAGCAAGACTTTAACAACGTCTTTACTATCAAACTTGGAAATTAATTTAAAGTAATGTACTTTAAAGAAGCAATTGACGAAAAAATATTTTAGTATATATACCGTGAATACATACATATGCATTTCGTAAAAAGCGATTATTTTAATATTACAAACAGACATTTCAATTTTATTTATTTGTATGGATGTATAGATAAATTAAGAAAAAATAAAGTTACGTTGCTATAGTTACATATGAAGAAAATGGTGCGGCCACAGCAAATAAAAAAACTACACCAAGAAGGTTCCGAGTCTAAGTTTTTAACAAATTAAAAAATATTGTATGATTAATTCGGCACCATGGAGGTGAAGTAAATAGGTTTAATGATGTTTTGAATTCACAAACTTATAACCCGAGCGATGTTCTAAATTCAATTTACTTTATTCTCTAGAGGATAAAAACGACTTTTACACTCAGATATCGAACGGCAAAAATACTCTTTACGAGCTGGTGGGATGAAAACGTTTTTTTTTAGTCTGATTAGCGTTTACGTGCACTTGCTGCACTGCACGGTTGGCCCAGTGGTTTAAGCCGTCGCAACACCGCTCTCTTCTGCGCCAAGTTAGTTTTTTTTGTAATATGGCAATGATGGTAAGCGATTACCGCCGCCCATGGACACTCGCAACACCGGAGGCGTCACAAGTGCTTTGCCGGCCTTTGGGGGATGGGGAGGGGGATGGGGGGAGGAGTTGGGTTTGGGCCTCCGGTATCCTCACTCACTCGGTGAAACACAGCGCGAGCGCTGTTTCACACCGGTTTTCTGTGAGGCCGTGGTATCACTCAGGTCGAACCGGCCCAGAATGCCGAAGCGTGGCTCTCCCACGGTTGTGGGTTCAAATCCCACATGGGACAACAGTTTGTGTGATCCACAAGTCGTTCTGAGTCTGGGTGTTCTTTGTGTCCGTTTCATGTATGTTTGTAAAGACCCCCGCGATACAAGATGTAAATGGCCAAGGCGGGAGCTGTCTTTAAAAAAAAAGATTGCTTATGAATGTTCTAACGATATTTGAAGAAAACATGCTGAATGGGACCAAACCCTACATCCTACTTCGTTTCATAAAAAAAATGTAGAAATAGGATCAACCAAGAGAATGAAAAATATGATTTACTAAAATTGTTAGTTAAGATATACATATGTGTATATAGCTATAACTCGAAATAAACCCAGGTTTACGAAGCTTTCAACTCTAAAGATCACATAACATATACATCATTAAACCCACATCTAATTCTTTTGCATCAATCACGACGCAGTATAAACGTCTTTTCATTGCTTGAAAAGATAAGTTTATCCATTTAAAGTTCAAAGCCTTTTTATCTTCGGTTCGGGTGTTAAAAATAAAATTATATAATGGTTAGATATTCGTTATAATGGACGTTTCATGTTACGGCTACGAATTTAATCGTGCCGCAACAATTTTTTTGCCAATATTCACGGTTATGGCGGAGTGCGGTAATTGGGAAACTTTGTTCGGGCAATTGACGACTGATGCTGTTTCGGGAATGAGCGGTCCTTTTTGAGGCCGTGTTAAATTTAATTTTCATTATGACCATCAGATATTTGAAGTTGTTCGTCTAAATTGAAACGTATGGAGCTGTTTGTACTGAAATTAAAATGTTGAGATGCTTGTTTAAGGTTGAAAAACCTGTTGATTTTTTATTTGTGTTTTTAATTTTTTGTATTTATTTGAAATGAAATTGCTAGAATAATGATTAAATAAAAATAAATGGTCGTACTAGAATAGAATATCAAATCATTCATTTACAAGTATATAGTAAAATTAAATCAAGCCATTAATCTTAGATGCAGTTTTAGCAAAAGGTACGAGAGATAAAAACAAATAAATAAACCACCAAATGTTATATGAACCTACTCAATATTGATTGAATCAGATATCCCATACTTTATGGAGGGTAAAAATATTGAAGAAGTATTTTCGATAGAATTAGAAGTGTTACCGTCAATCCTTCTTATCGCTTGTGCCGATCGTTTCCCGAGAAAAAATGGAGTTGCTGAGAAAACTTTTGGTAAGTGATTTGTACCACATATACTTAAGAAAGTCAGTATGCTTATCTATTGGGATGACAATCGGATGATGAGTTTTGTGTTTTTATGATTCAAATCATACATTGTCGGGTGGATGTTAAATTTAGTTATTTTCTATAGATAAACAATTAACGTTGATATTCAATGTAGTAAAGCTGCTAGCATTCTGAGAACACTATCAGTAGTTAACGATATAGTGGAATTTTTTGACGCTTGTGTATAAATCTGTTAAATACGATTCTCGTGTCAAGTTATTGCTCACGATGAACACCGACATTATTTTGACAACTTTCACTATTTATTACAATTACTACTTACACTATTTATTTTAAATGTATATATTTTCATAGTGAAAAGCTGTTAATTTGAAATTATAAACAGACACGTAAATTTTATTTATTTGTATATTTTTTTATAATTTCATTTTTTTACATAATTAATTTTACTCCAGTTTTCTAGAGGCCGTTGCCCATAACTCGGGTCTATTACTACTGCTAATAATATATATCACATCATCAACAACCCATAACTTTCCACAGCTGGGGTCGTGTCTCTTCTCAGGAGTGGGTTAAGGCCATACGTCCCCACGCTGGCCAAGTGCGGGTTGGGGTCTTGCAAGACAAAATTATGGCTTCGAAATCTAAGCCTCCAACTAAGCTTCACGACTGTTATCCTATGATAACAACCGGGACCGACTGCTTAACGTGACCTCCGAATCACGGTGACGCTCATGATATAGTGCCACTAACAGTCACCCGTTCAGGTACTGACCGCGCCCTCGTTGCTTACCCTCGGTGATTGTTTCTAATCACCAAATGCAACTGGGCTATTAGCGATAATATATTACATAAATTTACATATTTATTTATGTGTTTTTTCCCAACACCAACAATGACATCTGATCAAATATCTAAAAACAATTCAGCGAGAATATAAAAAAATAAAAATAGTGAAATATTGTGCCGCTATCGGTGCCAGAGCCATCCTACATACTCTTAAAATTTTATGTGAATAGTGAAACAGTGATAATTTATTCAGAGGCTTTGAGCAACCGAGCTTGTATTATACACTAGCGTATGCCATTAATTACTAACTTTTGTTTGCAGCTCTCCGCAAACAAAACTTAGTAATTAATAGATAGATGGAAATAGTTTATTTCTGAATAAAGCTTTAATAACAAGCGCTCTATATTTCAAAGTAAAAGCAGAAAAAACACTTTGTTTTTTTATATTCCATCAGGTTTAGTTTCTAAGATATTCGTGTACAAATAGTAGAAACCTCCTTTTATAAGCGCACAAATAATTCTAGTAATATAATATTTACATAAATATCTTAAAAAATGATTTTTTTAAACAGTACACCTAAGTAAAAACTAAAAGTAGTATTAAAAAAATAAAAAACTGTAGAAAGAAATGTTCATAACGGCTTATTTATTTTCATCGATTGAAATGTACATTTTATAATTTAGCAGACCACTCACTACTCCTAGTTTGTATGTATGATATTTGCCCCTTTTGAAATTTTGATCAAAATATACATTTTCATTATTTTACGGACCACTGACGACTCGCTGGTTTCTATGTATGATTTTTATATGAAAAAAATTACGAAAATAATTACATTAAATTTGTTTTTAGCTCTTTTTTGATCGATCTGCTCACTGTGCAATGCATAGAAATCAAACAGATATACCTAAGTGACTTGCCAGTTTACGACCAGCGGATAAAAATTCCGCCGCAACATGTCTGTATTATGTTCATAAGGCTGTCCTCAAAATACATATTAGCATTGACATATGCCGCGTTCCTCAAAACAAAAAAAAAACATTTTTTTGGTAAAAATCCAACACAGTCTTAAAAAGTTCTTGATAAACTCTTAACATAAGAGAACCGACGGTACCTCGTGTGGTTTATCCGCCGGTGCAAAAGTTTCAACATATTGTTTTAAGGCAATAGAATATTCATTCGACGTATGCTTCGTAACGAGGCCAACCTAAATAAATGCTAATAACTGAAGCAATCATGCTAATACAAAATGGTTATCCGCTGTGGTGCAAGTTACTATAACTATAAATTCTCAAAATTAAAAAAAAAACCCCGATATAATAACCTGAGTTCCCTTTAAAATGTAAAAAAACGTTATGCGTTTTCATTTGAGACCCCACTCGATGATATTTTTGCAGACATTGGGTTACTCTTCCCCACTTTCACCCCCATAACTTTTAAAAGGCTCAACCGATTTTCATGAAACATGTCTAAGAACACTCGCACGTAACTCACCTTTAATAAAAAAAAACTAAATTGAAATCGCTTCATCCGTTAGGGAGTTAAGGTGCCACACACAGACAGACAGACAGACCGACAGACAGACAAACACGTGAAACTTATAACACCCCTCTTTTTGGTCGTGGGTTAAAAAATATTTTAAACTAGTTGTTGCCCGCGGCTCCGCCCACGTGTATGTCGGTTATCGCGACAAATAGTAGCCTATGTTTTATTCTGATGTATAAGTTATATTACTGTAAAGTTTCACCCAAATCCGTTCAGTAGTTTTTGCGTGAAAGAGTAACAAACATCCATCCATCCATACTTTCGCGTTTATAATATTAGTATTATTTTAAATAGTTCATTTCTAATTATTGTAGTACCAGTTCTACTACTGTGTAAGTGGTGATTGATTAACAAACAAAGTGTCACCAATCCTATTGATTCCATCTACCGAAGATACGCCGAATTACGGAGTAACGAACGAAACGAATCAACTACTAATCCTGAATCGCGATATAGAAGTTCTCGCGCCGATCAGCATTTATACAACATCCCAACTTAAACCATTGCGTTGGGCCGTGGCCCGCCAGGCATGTTCACCTCGCCTAGGCAGAGGATCCTCCCTTTGTGTTGGAGGGAATGACACCCTTTAATCCATACCACCTAGTATATCTTTAAATGTATGAACCCGCTGTCGCTTATACTTTAAACCATTAATGAATATTAAGTAAGGAATATACGTTGTTAAGCTCAACTGTTATTTAGTATGCGGCAACGGACAATATGATACCGACTATCTTGGACTATTAGAACAATCTTATAATAATGAATATTATTATAAACTCGTATATTCTATATTCGGTATTATGTCCGTGTGGTGATGGATTAAAAATATGGAGTGTCACCACCCCTATTCACCCCATGGGTGTCGTAAGAGCGGACTAAGTTTCATACCTCGCAGGACAACATCACTGCTAAGAGAAGGAAAACTTGAAACCTTCATAGCCCGTCTGGGTATTGAGGATTATCGTGGGAGAGCCACGCTTCGGCATGCATGGGCCGGCTCGACCGCCAACCACAGAAAACCGGTGTGAAACAGTACTTGCGCTGTGTTTCACCGAGTGAGTGAGGATACCGGAGGCCTATACGCCAATCCCTCCCCCCATCCTCTTCCCCATCCCCCAAAGGCCGGCAACGCACTTGTGACGCCTCTGGTGCTGCGGGTGTCCTTGGGCGGCGGTAATCACTTACCATCAGGCGATACGTCTGCTCGTTTGTCCCCTGTTCCATAAAAATAATATATATATATATATATGGTAGGCCAAAATCTCCTTTCTCAGAACAGGCCTATATCCACTATCCAGCAGTGGACTACTAAAGGGTGATGATAATGTTATAAATTCTAACATTTTAAGATTCCTAACTTATTAACAGTTACTTACGAACCTACATTTAAGAACCTTTAAATTACCTTACATTTCGATTTGCTCTGGCCGCGGTTACAGGTGGATTGTCTCACCAGCCAACCTTTAAACTGTAATCATCTTAATATTATCATTAGCTTCAAATTAGTTATTGCTTTTCGTATAAATTAGTAAATTAGATCATTATCACTATTGAATCCTAATTTTCTCTTTACGTTGCATTGCTATTCATATCTAGTTATGTTATGATATTGTTTTAAAATAATGCAGATATTCAAAAGACATCAACTTGAAAATACCGAAATGAGCAAGAAGAAGTAAATTCCAGATCATATTTTGGAATGCACATACAGTAATTTTTACTTCTCATAGATCTAAAGATTCGCTGAAAGGGTTAAACATATATTAAATCTCATTTAAATCTGCAAAGCTTCAAACACAAATCTGCAATTGCACGAAATTGCTGATCTCAGAAGTAAACTGAATGTGAGTTAGTTTCCTTCATTTCATTCTTTATATACCTACTAGCTGTTGCCCGCGGCTTCGCCCGCGTGTATGTCGGTTATCGCTGCAAATAGTAGCTAATGTGTTATTCTGATGTATAAGCTATATTACTGTAAAGTTTTATCCAAATCCGTTCAGTAGTTTTTGTGTGAAAAAGAAACAAACATCCATCCATCCATACTAACAAACTTTCGCGTTATTAATATAGATAGGATTTTTATCGATATAAAATCATGATACAAAATGTATTGGTACCTGAATAGTTTTATTTTCTTTACCTCGCATAGAACTTTTATATATTTTTATAAATCAGTTTAAATAAAATAAAGGGGTTAAGACAATTTTGTGAAAACTAAAAATTTAGTATAGCGCCATCTGTAATGGTTTATTTATTTCGTGAACGAAAAATGTAGTATAGCGCCATCTGTATTTTTGATATGGAACTCATTCATATCTGAAGTCCCACGACACCACCCGATTCTTTTTACAACTAATACACACACGTTTTACTATTAAAGACTTATTTAAGTATTTATATATGTACATAAAATATTAAGTGTTTATATGAGCTTATTTCGACATTTGACATCGACCGGGTCTGGCACCGCTCGCTTCTCTCCAAGCTCTCGACATTCGGTCCGCCTCCTAGACCCTCTCACTGGATTGACGCTTTTCTTCATCAGCGCCGCATTATGGGCCTTTGCGACGGCAC
Organism: Diaphora mendica; assembly: GCA_949125395.1. NCBI lineage: Eukaryota > Metazoa > Arthropoda > Insecta > Lepidoptera > Erebidae > Diaphora > Diaphora mendica. The sequence goes on from OX421310.1 coordinate 20,129,519, forward strand.
GGCCTCTGATGTTCTGGATGTAAACGCTGGGGTACCTCAGGGTTTAGTCCTGTCGCCCACACTATTTCTTCTGCATATCAATGACATGTTAGCTCTTGGCAACATACATTGCTATGCAGACGATAGCACAGTTCATGGGGGATATTTTGACACCGTTCAGCCAAGCTGGCAGTCGTTGAGGAAAATCGACAGAAGCTTGTCGCTGAGCTCGACCGGGTTTTGAACCGCGTTTTACAATGGGGTGATAAGAATCTGGTCGAGTTCAACGCTCCGAAAACACAGTTGTGCGCGTTCTCTACCAAAAAGTCTCCATTCCTTTCCCTCCAAACTTTTTAGAGCACTCAACTGCCACTACGGGGTAAGCTCGGTGTCCTGGGCATGGGTATTTGCCGGGACCTCGAGTACTGTTCTCATCTTTGTGATGGATCCGCGCAGTATTTGCTTGATGCTTTCGATCGGTTGCAATGGCGAACAGTCCGCTTTACCAACAGTCCCGAAGCCACCGAGTTCCTTGAACCTCTGCAGCTGCGTAGAGATATCGCCTCTATAGCAGTCCACTACCATCTGTATCATTGGAAGTATTCTGAGGAGCTCTTCCAACTGGTCCCCCTTCTCCCTTCCTCTGCAGAATAACATGTTCACTCTCAAACCAAACGGTTTGGTTCATCCTTCCTGTGCCGAGCAGCTAAAAACTGAAACTCACTACCAGCGCACGTGTTTCTATCCCACTATGATCCCGGGGCCTTTAAGTGGGGCGTGAAAAAGCATCTCACTAAGCCGTCATAGTGTGGGACGCAATACTGCATTGTCTGCTTTCCCAGTGAGTATGGTTGCCCCCACTGTTGGATTCTGCTTGAGTTTTCCATCAGGCTGACCATAGTCACTTTGGCAGCTTCAAATAAAAAAAGTACAATTTTAATAACTACGTTTTTTCTTTTGCCATATTTTGCCAAAATATGGAGATTTTGTGGATTTGATATACGTGAGTATGCTGCTCATGAGAAAAAAAAAACTGTATCTTTAAGCATCTGTCCTTGGGTTTTGATAATATTGTTATTGGAAATGCTGTTTTCAGCGGAAACTGCATTCTTTTAAATTAAAATGTCAAAGAAGTTGGAATTATTGGAAGACGGGGAATTAAAACATTATCTTCTTTTGCCATTCCATGCGTCATGATTGTAGCTTTTACAATGTTGTACCCCAGTTGTGTAATATTTAGCCATGTACTATTACATTGCTTTGGCGCTCAAGATACCTCATTTAATAGTACTGGAACATTAACTTGCAGCCTCAACTTATGGGTAGGCACTCCTGATATTTCCAAAGACTTACTAAGTATTCGACAACATCTCCCTCCACGCCTGACATGATCCGTTCGTTTAATTGATAACTATCTCATTAGTCAGCTGATCAGGATGGATATTATTTACATTTTTATTCATATCTAACCAACAGCTAGCTTATAATGACGATACTTCTGTAGAGAATTTTGAAGTTAAGAAACGCTGTTAATTAATTATATTAATTTGGCTTATTTATTTCTATTAATATAATGAACATACAAATCAGATTGACGAATATATACTTAATATCTTAATATTTAATTTTTATATATATAATATCATTGCTATCATTGTTAAGTCTTCATTGAAAAAGTGAAATATTTTTTATGATTGTGACAGCCTTGTTTATTCGTTGTCAAGACGCCCGACGTAGGTAATGCGCAGGCGTGTGGCGAGTGAACTCCCAGAACAACCTTTCATCCCCCTTTTAAACCCCTTACAACCCCTTTTTCGCATAAAAAAGTAGCCTATGTCCTTTCTCAGGCTCTAGACTATCTGTGTACCAAATTTCATTCAAATCGGTGCAGCGGTTTGGCCGTGAAAGCAAGACAGACAGACAGAGTTACTTTCGCATTTATAATAATCAAATTTTTCAAATTGGACCAGTAGTTCCTGAGATTAGCGCGTTCAAACAGACAAACAAACTCTTCAGCTTTATATATTAGTATAGCTGACCCACGCAACGTCGATTGCGTCTCCTATTGCCCGTAGCGTAATAATTTCCCCCCGTTTTTGAAACATTCTTCATTGGTACTCAGCTCCTATTGGTCATAGCGTGATGAAATATATATATATATATATATATATCATCACGCCTATAGCCTTCCTCGATAAACGGGCTATTTAACACTGAAAGAACTTTTTCAAATTGGACCAGTAGTTCCTGAGATTAGCGCGTTCAAACAAACAAAAACTCTTTAGCTTTATATAACAGTATAGATGTATTTATTATACTCTTCTAAGATCTAATACTCATAATCAACAACACATTTATTTGGATAAAGACTAATATTAGGTATTATGTTGATAAAAACTCTTTGACAAATAACTCAATAATAGGTACCAACTCTTAGCGTCTTATACTCGTAATAACTTCTAAACTAAATGTCCGAATGGGGTGAAACAAAAAGTATTTTACTTCTACATAAATACCCTTGATAACATAATGCTTTATTTGGATAAGGATTAATATTACGATACACATTTAACGTAGTTTCGTACATTTAACGTTTTTCAGCCATTTCCTCCTTTAAGAGTGGATCTGCTGGTGGTCTCGACGGCTTGACACCACAACATCTAAAAGATCTAGTTTGTTCAAGCGCTGGAGAGGCTGGCAATGCTCTCTTGAAGGAGTTGACGGCTTTGGTGAACCTTATGCTCTCCGGCAATGTGGACGAAGGCATAATCGACATTTTATATGGCGCCAATTTATGTGCATTGCGTAAAAATGATGGTGGCATTCGTCCGATTGCCGTGGGATGTACGTTACGACGCATAGTTGCCAAAATTTGTTGTAAATATTACAGTACTGAACTTGCAGCAAAATTTCAACCAGTGCAACTTGGTTTTGGCTCGAAAGGTGGTTGTGAGGCTGCCATACATGCTCTGTCCACATATCTTGGCAGCGGGAAAGGGGAGGTGATCTTGAAGGTTGACCTGAGGAATGCTTTCAATTCTGTTAATAGGGATGCTTTGTTGACACAAGCCAAAATTGAAACTCCTAAAATTTATAATTTTCTTTGGCAATGTTATAGAAATCCAACAAGATTAATGTATAAGGACCATCTTTTAGACTCTGCCGTTGGATGGATCAACAGGGTGATCCACTGGGACCAGTTATCTTCAGTTTAGCAATACATCCCATTATAGAGCAGCTAAAATCTAAATTTAACATTTGGTACCTTGACGACGGAACTATAAGAGGTGAAGTAGATACAGTTTTAGAAGATTTAACTTTTATTAAAAATAAATTTAAATCCATTGGCTTAGACCTCAACTCGGACAAATGTGAAATTTTTATTTGTGACAATACAGACAGACTCTCGACTATACAAAAATTTAATTCCTTGGCACCTAACATTAAAGTTTTAGAGAAAAGGTCTCTTCGCCTTCTTGGTTCTCCGGTCTTGGAAGAAGGTTTTCATACATTCATAGATGACAAAATTAAAAATTTTGATGAATTTTCTGATCGTTTACTTAAAATCAATAATCTTTCGGTACAAAAAGACAATAACGAATAATAGATTCGTTATTGTCTTTTTGTACCTAATTTTACACATGCGCTTCGGTCATCACCCCTTTGGAAATATTCATCACTTTTGGAAAAAGTTGATAAAATTATACAAAACACGCTTATTAAAGTTTTGAATGTGGCTTTAAACGATCGAGCCTGGCTCCAAGCATCCTTACCAGTTCGTTTGGGTGGTCTTGGAGTACGCAAAATTGTAGATGTCAGCCTTCCAGCATTTCTGTCTTCGGTTCATGGCACAGAAGAGTTAACCAGGAAAATTCTTACAAACACACTGGTTGATTCTGAAGTATCATGCAAGGCCATTGCCATAGATGCTTGGCAGATAGCTTGTCCCAGTACTGCATTACCTGTTAATCCATTTTCTCAGCGACAATGGGACTCACCGTTATGTATTTTAAAGCAAAAGATACTTTTAGATACATCAACCAGTCTTGCTGAGCGAGCTCGTTTGTTAGCTGTGGGAGAGTGGGAATCAGGTTTATGGATTCAGGCACTTCCATCACCCAACATAGGTACCTTGTTGGACAATACTACTTTTCGCTTTGCCACTTGCCTTCGTTTAGGAGCGCCTTGTGTTTCTCCGCATTTTTGTCACTGTGGAGAAGCTGTTGACAGTTTCGGACATCATGGCCTTTCTTGTAGCAGAAGCGCTGGCCGAATATCTCGACATGCCAATATTAACGACATTATTCGTCGTGCTCTTGTTACCGCCGGCGTTCCAGCTGTACGCGAACCAAATGGTCTGGTACGGGACGATGGCAAGAGACCAGATGGTATGTCGTTACTGCCATGGAAGATGGGTAAGCCTTTGGTGTAGGACGCAACTTGCGTTGACACCCTCGCGCCATCTCATCTTCCAAGCACAGCTTTTTATGCCGGCGCTGCTGCTGCTTCTGCGGAAAGCCTCAAACGGCGTAAGTACCAAAATTTAATAGGTAATTACATTTTTGAACCGTTTGGGGTAGAGACGCTAGGTTCATGGGGTCCGAGTGCTCACGCTATGTTTAAACAACTAGCCAAGCAACTGATTGACGCTTCTCGCGACCAGAAGGCCGTCCTTTTTCTAGCACAGAGAATCAGCATTGCCATTCAACGTGGTAATGCTGCCAGTCTTTTGGGAACGCTACCAGTAGGCGAAGATGTGGAGTTTTTTGACGCTTGTATGTAAATATTGTTATTTTTTTTTTATAAATTATGGTTATGTACATAGGTTTCTATATTATGTAATAAATACGTAGTTTCTTTCTTCAGACGATTTAATAATTTTTTGAGCACAAAAGCGGTTATTGTGACTAAACCATGATAGTTAGATATATGCTCTCGCGGATTTTTTTGTAGATCTTAATGGGACCTACAAACCCGTAATACATGATTTTGTTCTATTGTCAATACTTTTTGCAGCGCACGCAAAAATAGGTTTTCGAGTTCACACCTTGGGTTACAAAATAGCAATTTTCTTACGGATCTCAAATTTTTTTGAAAATAAAATATAGCCTATAGCCTTCCTCGATTAATGGACTATCCAACACTGAAAGAATTTTTCAAATCGGACCAGTAGATCCTGAGATTAGCGCGTTCAAACAAACAAACAAACAAACAAACAAACTCTGCAGCTTTATAATATTAGTATAGATATGCTTACTTTGCGTGCGGTTCATAACCTATTGCACTCACAAATAACGTAAACGAACCTCCTAGAACCTCACAAACTTCATTTAAAAGTGTAGTAAAAGATATCAGGGACTCATATTTGTCCACTACTAGCTGTCTTACCCTCGGTTTATGACTCCATGTTCATTTCACTGAAACACTACATGTTTCAGGATGACAAATAGCCTCTATATCATAATCCAGCGTCAGTCAGTGTGACAGCCGTACGAGTGTAGTAAGAGTAACAAACGTACCTACATATTTACTCACAAATCTGTATAAATAAAAATGCAGTGCAAACTCCCGATCAACTGCACCAAACTGTATTTTTTATAAGTTTGTAATTTTCAGAACAAGGATTGTGCAGAAGAAAGTAAAATAACCGATAGTGTCATGTTTTCATCTGTAACTGTACAGTAGTGTTAGAAAATAATCACAATTAAAAATGGTGGTACGAAGTTCGTCGGGTCAGCTAGTTTATAATATTAGTGTGCCTCCCATGTACCAGAGAGGGGCAAGTCTTTTGCCGTCAATCAGGTACTTGGAGGTAATCCTCCAAGTACCTGATTGACGGCATTAATTTAAAGGTTCTTAAATGTAGGTTCGTAAGTAACTGTTAATAAGTTAGGAATCTTAAAATGTTAGAATTTATAACATCATCATCACCCTAGAAAGGATAATTGGGAGTAGTATATTTAAAGGGAAATACAGATAACAAGGCAATGGCGCGCTTATTTGTGCTAATTAGGAAATTTCAGCAAGACTACGTCTATGTACATATGAAGGAATAATATAGTACATACATACTTTTGAAAAAGTATTTAATTACATCCATCCTATTCATACCTACTATTTATATTATAAATTCGAAAGTAGCTGTCTGTCCGTCTGTTATTAAATAATTAAATAAATATTACGGACATCTAACACTTAACGCCATCTAGTCCCAAGGTAAGCAGAGCTTGTGTTATGGGTACTAGACAATTCATATAAATAAATATGTAATTGTTTTTGTAAATACATACATATTATACATAGAAAACGCCCAAACTCCGAAACAAATATTTGCAGATCATACAAACATTTTGTCTGACCCGGGAATCGAACCCGAGACCTCATGATCAGCAGTCGCACACGCCAACCGCGAGACCAACGAGGCAGTCAAGAGAGTAAAGAAGCTACTTTGATTCTTGAGAAAGGACATAGGCTACTGTTTCCGCGATAACTGATATACACGCAGGCGGATCCACTAGCAAAAGCTAGTTTAAAATATAAACATAACATTTGCTTCCGAATCACTAATGTGCCCGAGTCTATTAGTGCGCGTTTTCTATAATATCCTATTTCCGTTTGAAAGCTTCGCTCTTCAATTTATCGAGTAGCAGACAGAAATAATTAGGTTCTCTTGCAATATTACGTTAATAAATGAATGTAAACAAGTAAATGAATGGGAATAAACGAGTTTAAAACATTCCTATTATTTTTTGGTAAAATCTTTATGGATTGCTGCTTACATTTATTTTGAAGTAAAAACTTCTTTAGCCGCGTTGAGCACTTTTTGGTAGCAGAAAATCTAATGAATTCACGTCACCGCGTCACCGATATGCTGATTTAATTGAAACATTATAAAATTTCTAATTTTAACATTAATTTTACAAATAACATTCTAAGTTATAATTTTTCACTTCTATCGGCAGTCCTTATGACTGCTAATATTTTTATTGAAAACGATTGAATAGAGGCACGGAATTACAGAGAAATTGGTTGATATACCATACGGGACTGGTAGCCGATTAGCATACCTACACATACATATTTTTAATGATTTAGAACAATATAATTATTTACTCGTACATATACGCCGAAGCGACAACCTTTTCGTATGTATGTAGCATTTATGATTTTGAGTATTTTTGAGCCCTTTCAAAACGTCAGATTAACTCGAAATTTGGCATACTTGTTAAAGACCGATGACAATTCAATATTTTAAACAGTTAGACCCGTTATTCTTACTAGGATAATCAGGATAAGCGATTTATTGTATTCCTAAAACTGGTAGTGTCTTTGCGCCAAGAAAGCGTTTGTTTTTTAACTATTATTTTATTCATAATATGGGTTTGGCCCTTTTTTAAAAATCATTTTATTAGACGACTTAACTAATAACAAAGTGCTGCAGCGTAACGCCTCACTTTTAGTTAAGGCTGGATTTTACTGTTATTGTTATTAAAAAAATTACACCGCGGGCTAAATGGGTATATGGAGTTTGGAAACTTTCTATGTATAAAATGCATGTATTTAAATAAATGGCAGTCATAAGGACTGCCGATAGAAGTGAAAACTTATAGCTTAGAATGTTATTTGTAAAATTAATGTGTAAAATTAGAAATTTAATAATGTTTAAATTAAATCACCATGTCGGTCGCTCGGTGACGCGAACTCTTAACTCCAAAAATTGCTCAATTTCAAGTGAAAACTTCTTTAGCCGCGTGGCTAAAGAAGTTTTCACTTGAAAAATTGATGTATTTATATTATCAGTTGTCTGTAGTACAAGTTTTTTTTTGTTTTTTTATATTTGGCCCTGCCAAAACGACTCTACTCTGCCTGATGGAAAGCATAAGCAGAATCCAAGAGTGGTGGTCACCATACTGCGAATGCAGACAGTGCAACAATGCAGCATAGTGACCCACACCATGGTGGGCTAGTGATGCTTCTGCATCATTGGGACTCCGGTCTCGCACTCACTAACGAAACACGACAGCACGATCGCTGTCATTTTACGCAGATTTTCTGTGTTCTACTTAGTTTGAGACTAGTAGATGGCGTTATGTGTTAGATGTACAAAATATTACTGTCGTGACTTCCACATACAGCGCAAAAACAATATAACACACTACAGCGCCATCTACCGAAGATACGCCGAACTACGGAGCAAAAAAGGAAACTAAGAAACTACCAACTACCAATCCTGAATCGCGCAGTGGAAGTTATCGCACTAATTAACATTGTATACAACATCCCAACATCAACCGTTGGGCAGTTGGCCCGCCAGGCATGATCACCTCGCCTGGATCCTCCCTTTGTGTTGGAGGGACATGACACACCTGTCTTCCATATTATTATTAAATATGAAAATCGTTTCTTAAGGAGTAAGCTTTTAAAATCACGCAGTAAGAATCACTCCACTTTAAATATTATAAAAGAACTCTAAGTCAACAACACACATGGCAAAGGCAGTAAAATAATTACATTTACTTTCATGTTCTATTCGTACATTCAAATATCAAAGACGGAGTGCAAAGTAAAGCCAACACACTGCCTGTCTGTTTAAACTAAATATACGCAGCTGAAAGCAAATTTCATGCATAAAATTATTGAAAGCGTCTGCACTAGACATATAACGAAGCTGTTGAAGCTGTGGCACCGTAACGTAGACGTGAGCGCTATAATTTCTGTGACAGACGTAAACTAAACTCATTTTCAAGAAAACGTAAGAGACAGAGATATTTAAATCTATCTTTATCGCAGGTAATGTAAATCTCTTGCATTTATATTTTATTAGCTACCCAGCCCGGCTTTGCACGAAAGTCTTTGAAATTATCGGACTACCTCAACTGCGAGTATAATATGCATGTATTACACATATAAACTTTCCTCTTGAATTGATCTATCTATTGCTGAAAATCGCATTAAAATCTTTTGAGTATATTAAAAATCTAAGTGTACAGACAGTTGAAGCGACTTCATTTTACACTATGTCAAAACGATATATATAACTTACTAATGAACACAGTTTATTCCTTGGAGAAAGAATTCGATATACCATTGACTAAAACTATTTCTAAGCAGAGATTCTTCACTTAATATTTTTTAGTATTTATATACTTTTTAGAGAGGTTAAAAGCTATCAGCAAAATGAATGGATTTTTCACAAATAATCTAATTCAGGCATTACGAATTGTATTCCAGAGCATCAAATATTATTCTGACATATTGAGGATTTCGTAAATTTTTATTTTGCTGTTAACTGCATGAATTATGCTGTTTTGAAATTGGCCTGTCAAAAATGGTTATTCGTTGTATAAAATTTTAGTCAAATTCACAGTTAAAATCACCAAAAAAAGTAAATAAAAAAAAAAATACGTGTGGCACTCGGGGACTGCCGCGGTAAAGCTATTGCTTAGCATTTTTTATCAACTTATCCAATTTTTTTTTTTTATTTTTACTTATGCAGTTTTTTTTTTCTTTGAACATGTATACTTACGGGGCGCACATGCAGTGAGTGTGGCATAATAAAGATATGATAGATATCTATACACCTATATACTTTCTCACAAAAAGCTGCTTACGTATTCATCCGATTTCGGAGCAGCTCGTCTCGATTCGTGCGAGTTTCGGGTGTTAGGTTTTATTTTCGTTACGGAATTTCTTGATTCGGTCGCCGGACTCAAAGCCCACGATAAAAGCTATGCAATAGCTTAAAACAAAATATATGAGATAGGGGCAAACGGGACACTCAAACCACCAGAGGCGTCCCAAGTGCGTTGATAGCTTTTTAAGAGGCCTATTCGTCACACATTACAAAATATTATCAGTACAACATAAAATACTGGCGATATAACGGTTAGTTTCTATAATATACATGCTTAACAAGAGGTTTTTAAAATGTATGCTCAGCTGAAGCACAGAATAACTAATAGTACACGTACGGCTGAAGCTTACTTTTCCAACCGTGTTTTTCCGTATTATTCTATTATTCTATAAATTCGGACATCATCATCGCAAACTTGTACCGTGGGAGAGCCACGCTTCGGCATGAATGGGCCGGCTCGACCGGAGTGATACCACGGCCTCACAGAAAACCGGTGTGAAACAGCGCTTACGCTGTGTTTCACGTAGCGATTCTATTAGCTGATATCTAGCCTTGAAGTTCTTCACATCCCTGGTAGGTGGCGTTGGCAGCGACGTCAGTGGCCGGCCGATGTGGAAGTGCCCTGGGGTAAGTGGAGAGAGATCGTGTGAGTCGGATGATAAAGGAGTAAGGGGACGGGCATTGGAGAATCCCTCTCTGCACGTCCACACTCAGAACACAACGCGCCTGAGCGTGGACGCCCAGGCTGCCCCTCGTATTCTGGGGGGGCAAAACTACGCTTAATCATGCTCGGGATAAGAGCAGTAACACCATGGCACCCCCTACCACGCTGGTCGCGGACTTTTGCAATATCAGGGGATTACACAGCAACCTTAACGCTGTCCACCACCACCTCGAGACAGCAAAGTCAGCCTTGCTCTTCTTGACCGAGACGCAGATAGCGTCTCCAGCGGACACTTCCTACCTAACTTACCCTGGGTACGGACTTGAACACCCCTTCATCTCTAAGGCCGGAGTGTGCGTGTACGTCAGAGACTATGTCAGCTCTCGTCGCCTCAGCAACCTTGAAGGTAGGGACCTCTCCATCTTATGGCTCCGTGTAGACAGCGACGACCATCCCCGCGTCTATGCGTGCCTCTATAGGTCCCATAGTGGTGATGCCGAAACTGACCGACTCATTGAGCACATCCAGATGGCTGCAGACTTCGTGCAGCAGCAGATCCCTTCCGCAGAGATCATCGTACTTGGTAATTTTAACGCCCACCACGCCGACTGGCTCAGTTCCAGTAAAACGGATCACGCGGGGAGATCTGTTCACGAGTTCGCCCTGGCATATGGCCTGACACAACTGGTTGCCACGCTCACGCGAGTCCCAGATGTGGAGGATCAGAATTCTTCACTGTTGGACCTTCTGCTGACTTCTCATCCGGACGGTTACCGCGTATCCGTTAACGCCCCACTTGGCTCCTCAGACCATTGCCTTGTCCGGAATAAAGTGTCTATCACACCCTCGCCGCGATCACGAGTCGCACGCAGCCGTCGTGTGTGGCACTACAAGTCAGCAGATTGGGATGGGGTGCGGTCTTTCTTTGCGTTCTACCCTTGGAGACAGTTGTGCTTCTTGCCGGATAATCCCAGCCCCGCTGCTGATTTTGTTGCTGATGTTGTGCTACAGGGCATACCCTGCAGCTCTTCATCCCATCCACTGTGGTCCCCATTGGTGGCAAGTGTCGGCCCTGGTATGGTTCATCTTCCAGAAAAGCTTCTCGCATCAAGCAGGAGGCTTACCAAGCCTGGGCTGACGCCGTGGCGCTACGGGATTAAAATACCAGCGCTCTGAAAAAGGAGTACAACTTTGCCTCCAGGTCCCTCAAAAGAGACATTGCAAGGGCGAAGTCGGAGCACATCGCTAGAATTGGCGAGAGGCTTGAGCGCCTTCCTTCGAGAACTCGGGCATTCTGGTCTCTTGCCAATGCTATCGAAGGCAACTTTTGTAAGCCATCCTTTCCACCTCTGCACATAGGAAATAATCCGTTGACCTATGACGCAAAGGAGAAAGCCGATCTTCTGGCAAAACACTTTGCGTCCAACTCGACCTTGGATGACGGGGAACAAGAGCCGCCTACCATACCGCGTTGCGAGAGCTGTATGCTGGGAATCCAGTTTTTTTTTTTTAATAATATTTTCGGACATCTAACACACAACGCCATCTAGTCCCAAGCTAAGCAGAGCTTGTGTTATGGGTACTAGACAACTGACATAAATACATAAATACTTTTTTTTTGTAAATACATACATATTGTACATAGTAAACACCGAAACTTCGAAACAAACATTTGCAGATCATACAAATATTTGGAACTCCGGGAATACGATCCATACGACCCGGGAATCGAACCCGAGACCTCAAGCGCAGCAGTCGCTTACGCTACCACTTGCGCTACCAAGGCAGTTCCACCAACGCTCAGTGCGCTTAGCACTTTTATCCCTTGATATCCATAAGTCGAGTGGCCCGGATGGAATCCCTCCTATTGTGTTGAAGATGTGCGCTCCAGAGTTGGCACCGGTCTTAACGCGTTTTTTTCGGCTCTCCTACTCTTCTGGCGTAGTCCCGACATCATGGAAGGCAGCATTGGTCCACCCGATCCCTAAAAAAGGCGACCGCTCAAATCCATCTAACTACAGGCCGATAGCCATAACTTCCCTCTTCTCGAAAATAATGGAGTCCATCATCAATCATCAACTCCTGCGGTACCTAGAGGATCATCATCTGCTTAGCGACCAGCAATACGGTTTCCGTAAAGGTCGATCAGCTGGTGATCTTCTGGCGTACCTGACACATCGCTGGGCAAAGGCGATTGAGACTAAGGGGGGAGCCTTGGCAGTTAGTTTGGACATTGCGAAGGCCTTCGATCGGGTCTGGCACAAAGCGCTTCTTTTGAAGCTCCCTTCCTATGGGCTTCCCGAGAAACTATGCGAATGGGTCACCAGTTTTTTAGCAGGTAGAAGCATAAAGGTCGTAGTCGACGGTGAATGCTCTGACTCTATACCTGTGAATGCTGGTGTCCCGCAAGGCTGTGTCCTATTGCCTACTCTGTTCCTCCTACATATAAATGATATGCTGCAAACTAGCGGCATTCATTGCTATGAGGATAACAGTACAGGCGATGCTCTCTACACCGGCCGCGCTAATATTTCTCGGGAAAACGTCATTGAGAATCGAAACAAACTTGTGTCCCAAATTGAGACCTCTTTAGAAAAAGTCTCAGATTGGGGTCAATTTAGTCCACTTTAACGCCACAAAGATACAAATTTGCGCGTTCACTGCTAAAAAACTGCCGTGGGTCGTATGCCCTCGATTTGAAGACACTCCCCTATCTGCCTCAGCCAACTTTGGAATACTTGGTGTCGAGATATCGAGCGAAGTCAAGTTCCGTGGCCATTTGGAGGATAAGGCCAAATTGGCCTCGAAGAAGCTTGGCGTGCTCAACAGATCGAGACAGTATTTCACTCCGGCCCACCGCTTTCTGCTTTATAAGGCGCAGGTTCGGCCACATATGGAATACTGTCCTCATCTTTGGGCGGGGGCACCCCAGTACCAGCTCATCCCTCTGGACCGCATTCAACGGAGAGCGACTCGAATCATCGACTGCCAGAAATCTTCAATTCGGCTGGACTCTTTGGCGCTGCGTAGGGATGTGGCTTCGCTTTGCATCTTCTACCGCATTTACTATGGGGAGTGGTCCGAGGAATTGTTCGGGCTGATTCCTGCCGCCTCTTTCCGCCAGACAATACAGACAATGCAACAATGCAGTATGGTGACCCACACTATGGCAGCCTATTGAGATGCTTCTGCATTATTGGGCCGCCGGTCTCGCAATCAATAACGAAACACGACAGCACGCATGCTGTCACTTTAGATTGGTCTTCTGTGAGCTTGATCTTCTTGATCAGCGCGGTTCTATTGCCTAGTAAACATCTCAAAATTACAAAAATTTAGGCTTTTCACATTATCTCTTTAATTTTCCCAAACATGAGCTATAAACATAATAAAACCAGCACCTCACCTGTGAGCTCCATTCAACTATTCGACGCTTGTTGATATGGAAATGAAGCTTGGAATTAATATGTATGGTGAGTCGCGATACAACCGTATGCCAATATTTGTGTTAAGTTTCAATAACTGTGTTACCTGGAAACGGTAGACGTGGATATGGATACGGGTATAAAGGGGTAGGAATAATAATGGCGTTAGTATTGCGCGCGTGTGCAAATGATTGTGAATTGGGTGGGTATTAAGGCCTGTCGCTCACATAAAGAACATGCTGTATTTGAATTTGGTGAGTGGCTGTATTACATTTTATTATTTTTATCATATTACAGAGATAAGTTTCAAAGAAAACATGTTTTTAAAAGCTTTTATGTAACTTTAACAGTTTACGCAACGCACACTGTAAAATCTCGCACAAATAATAAATGGATCTTGTTTTTCCAACACTTCTTTTCAATGTAGAGATCGCTCAATATAGGATATTTAACATCGGTTAAATATCCTATATTTTCGCTCTCAATATACGAACAGTCAAACATAGAGGTTTTCAATTTGAACTAGAAATTCCTGGGATTAGCACTTTCAAGCAAACAAACAAATTCTTCATTAGTTTGATATAATTTATTATTCGTCTTTAATAGTCAGTAGTACAATAGTATTTTTACTCTCTTTTTTCACTGAAATTAAATGACAGCACAAGAGTAAACTCTGAGTTCAATTGGATAAAGCTTCACTTACGTAGCGGTAAAGACCAAAGTATGATGGATTTGGCCAACTTTCTGGAAACTACTTCCATTCGTAAACATAATGTACTTCGCTTTAAAGCACTAAAATTGCTATAAGCAAGTATCCTGTATGGGAGAATATATAATATTAGCAATACAAAATTAGGGATGGGAAAACGTATTATCGATTTTTTACTCGGCTTTTATTATGCAATGCGCGCTAACGCCAGCTATTACGGTCCTGAAAAAAGACGATAAAGATAAAATAAGAAATAAGATTAGTCTTGGTCCTGCGGTAAATACTTTTTTCAGTCAATCGTAAATAAGACAATAGGAACTAGATGCTAAATAAAATTAACTCGTCTGTCGGTCCTCCTGGTGATCTTCATTGCTGAGTTGGAGGTTATGAGTTCGTTTCGCACTTAGGACAGGTGTGTGCTAAGCACAGTAATTTATTCTGTGCTCAAATTTGTAACTATGCTTATTAGTAATCTGGTTACCATAGTGTAGCTATAGTTCAGAATACATCTGACCATAAGACAGCCGTGTCAAGTAGTCAAAAGATTTTTATCCGTATTTTAATTTGTGATACTTAAATCAACGTCCTTTGTTCATTTACTACAAAAAAAAATAAAGAAAAAAATTTGTATCTAGGGTTAACAAATTTATAAATTTTATGGTATACATTAAATGTATTAATATTGTACAAAATACAATTAGAAATATCATCAAAAATATATTTGTATTATGAAGAAAATTTTGAGTCATTTTAGTTAAATTTTTATTATCGTTGTATATAGGAAAATAACTATGAAACTCTAAAAGCCAGACAAATACGATATTATTTAGTTACAATAGAATTTTAATATGTATAGGCATCAGGAATATATAACATCAACAGTTATAATGCTCTTCTAAATATAACATTATAAAACTTACTAAAACTAAAATACGAAAGGTCTTCGAACGTAAATAAACAAACATTTTAATAAAATGCCATGAATTTTATACTAACTTAACCGGCTAACCCTCAAAGAAAATTCCTATCACCCTTAAAACAGGTTACCCATGCTATTTCCCAATGTCTGATCAGTTATTGCATGTATCAACTAACTTAGCGGTACAATTTAATTTCCATTCCTTCAAAATTCTGTCACACCTCTATATCCGGGTATGAATCGAATCCCCTGTCGATGCCTAACGTAGGACTGTACAGACGAGCTTTTTTTAGCTTCAAATTTGAGATTTAAATAAGTCCAAGTGAGCATTTACCTTCTGTCTAAAGTCAGACCGATATCTAGCAGTGAACTGATATAGGCTACCGTCACTTATAAGCTGATTTAAGACACTGATATTAGGTTACACAAATTTCCTCATTATATACACACATCAAAAGTGTCTAGGGATCAAGCATTTTTATGCGGATTTCTTGAGATTGAGATGTAGCTTTGGCCCTGGCCTGCTCAGTCGCCAGACTTGAACCCGATTGAGCATGCATGGGATATGCTACAGAGAAGAGCTCTGCCGAATATGGAGGGTATCCAGTCGCAAGAAGACCTTTTTTTGTTGTTGCAACGAACATGGGCGGCCATTCCACAGCGTGTTTGGATGAACTCATTTTGAGTATGCCAAACCGATGTTCTTGTGTTGTTAGTGTTCGCGGTAGAAACACGGATTATTAATTGTTTAATTTACCTAATAAAATGTTAAAGAAAACTGTTATTTCAGTCTTTTTTTCGAACTTTAATGTTAGTGGTTCAAATGTCAAAAATCCCTTTATTAGGAAAATGGCAAATTTCTTTATTAATGCAAAGGTGACTTGGTTTATCGTTACTGTGACAAACGAAAACACTTTATTTGATGAATCCTTAAAGAAAATTTGAATTAATATCAATCAGGAGAAAAGTTATTGCAAAAATATATGTTGATCTCTAGACACATATGTTGATCCCTAGACACTTTTGATGTGTGTAGTATGACGGAAATACATACGAATACCTAGTTACTTTCAAGTAACAAAAATACTTTATTTAAAAACTAAATATCTATCGTCTTCATCATCAATACATAATAATAAAATCGTAACTGGTCGTTGTCTGTACATGGAAGATATATCAGGAAAACTATTTGAGCTTTATGAATGCAATAGAACCTAAAACAATGATTTCTAGAATTTTTGTCCGTTTCTATGTATATCTGTTTGTGCGCGCTAATCTCAGGATCACCCATCTGTTGTGGATTGCTTCACTTAACATTTAGTGTTTGTTTCATCTAAATCGGTTCATAAATAAAAAAGTTACGTCAGTTTGAAGAATCACCGCGATATCCGACCAATACGCGGGCGGAGGCAAAGCCAAAAGCTAGTAATAAATAATTATCAGGCCACGTTGGTACTCATGATGAACTCTGACATCTAACCGATTTTCTCCTTTCCTTCTTCTAAAATAAGATAGTTAATATCCCGCTTAGACTTGTGTGAGAGAGGGGGGAGACAAGTGTGATTTAAACGCAGACAAAATTGTGTTAGACAGCTCGTATTATTTTATCCTACTAATATTATAAACGCGAAAGTTTGTAAATATGGATGGATGGATGGATAGATGTTTGTTACTCTTTCACACAAAAACTACTGAACGAATTAGGATGAAACTTTACAGTAATATAGCTTGTACATCAGAATAACACATAGGCTACTATTTGCTGCGATAACCGACATACACGCGGGCGGAGCCGCTGGCAAAAACTAGTTTTTGAATATTTTACTGACAGAATTAGATCAAAACAATTTTTCATCTGAGTTCAGAAGAAAGGTCAATTATATCCTTAATTTACTTTACCGATCTTCAATTAAAAATTATGTAAATAGCGGTTATACTTCCTTATTTTAAAATTATCCTCCAAGTCGATGGTAATCAAATTTACTACAATATCTTTCTAAATTATGTAGGTTTCAACCTAATGCTACTGTAAAAGAAATGACAAAATTTTTAGACAGTTTATCTATTTTCTTAGGTACATATAAATTAATCTTTACAAACCCTGTTATTTATCATGAAGTCGCTCGTATGTCGTACATCTCCACATACCGTCACTCATTCGTCACGCAGCGTGTCAAAATCTATCGTTCACGACAGCCCAATCACAAGTCCAACTGGCGGTAAAAAGATGAGGGACGCAAGCCCTCTAATCTAATCCTGGCCGGATAGGAAACATCAATTGGAGGTTAATTTTAACTTAAGAGGAGATGAAAACAGGAAAATACTTGAATGTTTTTTAAACGACTGCTCAAAAATTGGAGTGTAATGTTTTCAGGGTTTATGTACATATGTTTGTTATTGAGTTTTATTCCTGATGATTTTTAAAAAAATTAACAGATATGAATTTATAGGGATATATAATATACCCCTGAAAGAACGGTTCCGGAAATTTCAATCATAAGAAATAAATATTTGCACCAATTTTAGTAGTTTATTTAAATGATGATGATCTACTAGGCGATTACTTTCATGGCGGCCAGTCTCAACGGAGACCAGCCAACTATGCAGGAGATATTAAAGTGCACAGATGTGTGCGTAAACACAGGTGCACTCTCAGTTCGCTCACTCTCATAATCTAATAGGACGGTTAAGCGACACGATCGGGGAGATATCAGGCGCAGGACCGACCGCTTTACGTGCTCTCCGAGGCACGGGGTTTATTTATTTATTATTTATTTATTAACAACTTCATGCACTTATGTACATCGGCGAACTTAATGCCCAGGGCATTCTCTACCAGCCAACCTTTGAGGGGTGTAGAGATCTGGTAAGGTAGGTGCATCGAGGTTAAAGTTGTAATCAGCAACAGGTATAGATGCAATTGACATAAAATTATAAATACATATAAATATATAAATACATACACAAATAAATATAAATACATAATACATATAAATAAATAAGACGTATACTTAATAATCGTACACTGTAGAAAGTAGACTATAAGTAAGAGTACTGTTGAAAAAATTATTCCGCCATCTGAAGGAGGTGATTGTGCACGCTCTTTTTAAACCTGTAATGGGTAGTGGACATCCTGATTTCGAGTGGAAGCGAATTCCAAAGCAGCACTGCTTGCACAAAGAATGAGGCGTTAACGAAATCGGAGTTGTGGGAAGGACATAGGAGTAGCAGATTATTCGTAGAGTGGAGGTTTCTGTCGTGATTAGAGGAAAGGTAACGCAAATCAGGACCAAAATAAGTGGGTGAGAATGGGGAATTAAGAAGTGAAAAGAGAGAGGTCAGCGCTCGCTGATTACGACGTAGACGAATGGGTAACCATTTTAATTGGGAACGTAAAGTAAACGTGATCATACTTGCGAAGATTAAATATGAATCGAATGCAGTTATTGAGAAGACGGTCTAGTTTATTTAGGAGGTCTGCATTCAGGTCGAAATAACACACATCACCATAGTCAATAATAGGAATAATTTAAGGTTTGCATGAGTGAGGTTTTTGTTTTGGGAGGCAGGATTTTTTTTAACATTTAGGAGATGTCGAGGTTGGGTAGAAAAGGCTTGCCGCAGCTAGTCACCCAGAGTATCCGTCAAAGAAGCGTAACTGCTATCTGTGGTCAAGTCATCGGCGGAGAGATATTTAACAATTCATTCACCCCAGCTCTTGCAGCTTGAAGACTGTCTGAACTGATAACATCATTTGGTACAGTTCGCAACAGACAGTCTCCAAGCTGCAAGAGCTGGGGTTGGAAGCTCTCCCTCATCCGCCATACTCACCAGACCTTGCACCTACCGACTATTACTTTTTCCAAAATTTAGACAACTTTTTAGTGGGTAAAAAATTTAATTCCCGAGAGGCAGTACAAAATGCCTTTGAAGAGTTTGTTGCCTCCCGTCCAGCTGATTTTTACAAGAAGGGCATCAATAAACTGCCAATGCGTTGGCAAAGATGCGTCGATTGTATGGGTGATTACTTCGAATAACAGAAATAAAAAAGTTTGAAGAAATAAGTACTTTCACTTATTGCATACAAAACGGCAATTTCATAGGTAAAAACCTATTATTTCCAAGAATTGCTCGTTTCAAGGTGTTAGAATAAATTGAATTTCTGTTACATAATAACGCCTGTATATGTACGTAGTATAGAGTTTGTAAATTGGTATCTGGGTGTCATCCAAAGTGTCGCCGCACACGGGCCACATGCGACAGCCACAAACGCGGCCACGAGAAGCTAGAGACGGCTACAAAGGTAGCTGAAGCACGCGACGGCCACTTGTGGCCGGTGGTCGACACTTGTGGTCGGTGGCTGCTACTTTTTGTAACTCTTGCGCGCAGTATCATAAAGACGAAGGAAGGAAATATGCCGGTGGCGGCATTGGGTGTGCAAAGAGTTATTATAGATATAGCAGGAGAGCCAGGCGCCCAGTCATCCCTTGGTTAGAAAGAGAGACACGATCGCGGTAACTATCTGTCTTTCTCTAGTGACGCATGCGCGGAAAAGCAGCATAGCAGAACGATTCGCCGGTTAATTGTTGTGATTGGATTACCATTATTAGTTCTTTACTGCGCATGTGTCAGTAGAGAAGGACAGATTGGGTACCGCGATCTCCTCTCTATTTTTAAACGTTGGAAGTTTCCGCTTACTGGCAGCCGTATGTTTTCCCCACTCTATCAATAATAGCTCTATGGTGTCATCATCATCAACAATTCAGTCGTCAAGGAAATTTTAGCCACCGCTTTGCCACGTTGCAGTTTGTATATCACTCCAGTGGAGTTGTTTATTAGATAAAAAAATCAATTTAGGTAAAATTTTATATAAGTGTTTTTTTACGATGTTGATAACCATTAACTAATTTCGATAATTTTAAACAAAAAAAAAATAGATATAAAGAACAAATTTTACACTTATTAAGCTTATAAGCTATAAAACTTTTAATTTCTATAAAAGGCTCCAAAGAGGTTGTTTCTATTAGGTCCTTAATTAAAATTTACGATTATTATTTCAATAAGTAATAATAAGTAGAAGCGATAAGTAAAAAGCCTAACAATATAAATAATTCACGAACGGAACTTAATTTTCCTCCACAGTAGACCGTCTATTCAATTTCAAAAGTTATTTAACAGGTATTTTCCATTATCCCGAGATTAAAAGTAAGAAAAGGATACCATACAAACGAGGCAGGCATCTGTTCCTTAAAGAAGTGGTATACTTTAATAGGCTTTATGTACCTTTGTGGGGAAAATTAATTTATGGAACGGTAATAGGACGCTGACGTTAGAAGGTTGATTTGAAATACGAATCTATTTTTATTTTTCGCATTGTTCTCATCCTATTATTTTAGGATAGTGTTTTAAATAGAAATTATTACCATACATACTAATAGTATAAATTTGAAAGTATGTTGTACGTTATACGTTACGTTAAGCCGAGTCTCCACCAAACGAAAATTGCCAACTTTTGTGTTTTTTTTATTATTATTATTTCAATGAAATTGCGCATAGAGAAACTTTGCTTCTTTTTTGTCACAATAACCGATTTACACACACCAATATATTTCTGAAAAAAAAACCGACTTCCAAAAAACATCCAACGAAAACTCTCTTCCAAAAAAACACTTACAAGCGTGAAATAAACTGGTTCTTCATAAATTGCCTGTACCTAATTCTTTATTCATTTAAATAGTAGTATTAAAATGTGTGCTAGGTACCTAGAATCTCTTAGAAGTCGGTGCCAAGTGACTATAGCTTAGACTTTTGTAATTGTTCATTTGTATTCCTTTTGGCTTAGCACCGACTTCAAACAGATTCTGCGCATGCTTTCCATCAAGCAGAGTAGATTCACTTTGGTAGGCACTTATATATATATATATATAATGGACTGTTAAAAGGTGACGATGACTCCTTACAATTTAGACCTTTTACGTTAGAAAGAATAAAAGCCACGTTGGTCAATAATTACTTATTATCTTTTAACACTACCAGGTAACATAACTTTTTCTGTTAATAAAGTCAGCGGGGTACGAACTTACAGCTACTTGATCGTAAGTGTGACGCCAGATCGCAAATACAAGATTTTAGCTTTTGTAATTGTTTCACAAGCATTCATTTCACCTGTGTGATGGTTATCAGTGACCCCTGATTCACACGTGTATTTAAAATTATGGAGAATTATTGATTATCTGCGCAAGACGGCTGGTAGGAGATGGATGCGAGAAGCCGAGGATCGAACCATGTGGCGTGCAATTGGAGAGACTTATGTCCGGTAGTAGATTACGATACGCTGTTGATGATAAGTTATCTTGTAGATTGAATAGAGAGATAATTTATTTAGAAATACCCTAAGTATATATCTCATCAGTATAAATATGGTAGGGGTACACACTCTTGCCTAGTATAGGTTCTGGTATGTACATATAGGTGTTTGTTATTATTATTATATTGCAAGGCTTCGTTTAGACTTATGTTATAGATTTGTGTACTCATTCGCCATTGAAGTTATTCAAAAATATAGTATGTAATGTAATTCATTTAAATTGTTACAGATTTTGTAGAAAAGTAAATATTTACATGGACAAAGACACAGATTTAATAGCAAAATTAAAAGTAAACAAAACAAAAAAGGATGAAATTGCGCTGCTGTCACGTCTTGAACCATATCGTTCCTGGGACAAACTCATTGCAATCAATAAATCACGCCAAACTGAACTTTATCTCAAAGAGTATATGGATTTGCGAATTCTTTGTAAGTTTGCAGCAGTATTTGCTGAAGCGCCTTGTTTTCGACTTGTAAATTGATTGAAACGCCGGGTAACTGATAATTGCTAATAGTTTTCTTGTTAACGCCAAAGTGGGAAGTTGGCAGACTACTTGATTTCTTTCAAAGTTCGCTTTCCCGTCCCAACTGTAAGTATTCGATTGGTAGACGGTTTAAATACAGAGCTATGTGGCTATTGATTTATACTGCAGCGTTTTTAATAATGCTTTTTAGGGTTCCGTGCCAAAGGCAAAAAACGGAACCCTTATAGATTCGTCATGTCTGTCTGTCTGTCGGTCTGTCTGTGTGTCTATCTGTCCGTCTGTCTGTCCGTCCGTATGTCACAGCCACTCTTTTTCCAAACTACAAGACCTATAATGTTAAAACTTGGTAAGTAGATGTATTCTGTGAACCGCATTAAGATTTTCCCACAAAAATAAAAAATAAACAATAAATTTTGGGGGTCCCCCCCATACTTAGAACTGAAACTCAATTTTTTTTATTTCATCAAACCTATACGTGTGGGGTATTTAAGGAAAGGTCTTCGAAAATCATATTGAGGTTTCTAATATCATTTTTTTATAAACTGAATAGTTTGCGCTAGAGTCACTTCCAAAGTGGTAAAATGTGTGTGTCCCCCTGTAACTTCTGAAATAAGAGCATGATAAATCTAAAAAAAATATATGATGTACATTACTTTTATCAACTTACTCGACAACTTTTATCCAATTATACATAATGTACAAAACCTACATCGCCGAAAAAGTAGACAGGGGCATTTTTAACATACATTATTTTAAGCCCTTTCACATCAGAAAAGCAAGTCAATATAACAACCGAGTACTTTACTTAAGAGGTTGGCAACTTGAGATTATATTCGAGAGTACCACACGTGTAGTACTATACTAGCTTACCATTTTTTAGGTATAAATAATTTTGGTACAAACATTCATATATAAAATACCGATACATACCTACGTATTAGACCAGTTTTGAGTCTAATACATAGATATTAAAGCATTAAGCATTGGTTTCTATGTATGATAAATGTATACTGCCTCGTTGGTCTCGCAGTTGGCGTGTGCGACTGCTGAACATGAGGTCTTGGGTTAGATTCCCGGGTCGGATCAAATGTTTGTTTCGGAGTTTGGGTGTTTTCTACGTTTAATATGTATGTATTTACAAAAAAAAAGTATGTATGTATTTGTATCAGTTGTCTAGTACCCATAGCACAAGCTCTGCTTAGCTTGGGACTAGATGGCGTTGTGTGTTAGATGTCTGAAATATTTATTTATTGAAATATTTATTATTTATATTGTGACGTGTATGAAGAGATCAATCCAGGAAGGTAGTAAAGGGAGGTACAGATAGGTAGGTTATAACTATAGGTATAAGGGATATAATAAAGAATATAAATTGACTTATATACTTAATTTTTACTGTCAGCGAGAGTATAACCAATCCAATTAACGTAATACACTTCGTTCATTTATTTCAATGGCACCAATCATTACAGGAATCCTCTCTTTGCCATCCAAGTAATTAAAATACAATTTTAATACGAAGTACGCCATAATTTTCTTAATTAAAATTGATATAATTAAATAAATTGAAGCGTTGGGAGACTAAACGGAATAATTACGGAATCTGTGTTAAGTTTATTTTTATAATTGCAAATTGTTGTAATTATAGACCATTGCTATAATGTTTCTTTTTTTTAGTAAGGTTTTAATTTGTTATTATTTAATATGTTAATCAAAGTAAAGCTTTAGAATTGATAATTGATTTACTTGATATATCTATACTTGATATTATAAATTCGAAAGTAACTGTGCCTGTCTGTCTGTTACAGCTAAACTGCTACACCGATTTCAATTAAATTTGTCATGGAGATACTTTGATTCTTGAGGAAGAACATACACTACTCTTTGCCACGATAACCGACATACACGCGGGCGGAGCCATTGGCAAAATAAACACTTCTCAATAAAAAAAATAAAGTAAAAAGGGTATCCGGTACATGAATCAATTAAAAATCTAACAATGTATTTCGGCTCCTATTTTCAATTGCTTTAAAAAATATATCGGGGTCTAATTCCTAGGTATATATGTATAAATGTAGTAACAGATTTCAAGCTCACTTTTAAGTGAAATGAACATTGCCATTCATATGTAAAATAACCATAATTTAACTGCCTCGTTGGTCTCGCGGTTGGCGTGTGCGACTGCTGATCATGAGGTCTCGGGTTCGATTCCCGAGTCGGACCAAATGTTTGTATGATCTACAAATATTTGTTTCAGAGTTTGGGTGTTTTCTATGTATAATATGTATGTATTTACAAAAAAAAAGTATATATGTATTTGTATCAGTTGTCTAGTACACATAACACAAGCTCTGCTTAGCTTGGGACTAGATGGCGTTGTGTGTTAGATGTCCGAAATATTTATTATTATTTATTAATAGGTCTTTACCTATGAAATTGCCGTTTTGTATGCAATAAGTGAAAGTACTTATTTTTTCAAACTTTTTTATTTCTGTTATTCGAAGTAATCACCCATGCAATCGACGCATCTTTGCCGACGCATTGGCAGTTTATTGATGCCCTTCTTGTAAAAATCAGCTGGACGGGAGGCAACAAACTCTTCAAAGGCATTTTGTACTGCCTCTCGGGAATTGAATTTTTTACCCACTAAAAAGTTGTCTAAATTTTGGAAAAAGTAATAGTCGGTAGGTGCAAGGTCTGGTGAGTATGGCGGATGAGGGAGAGCTTCTAACCCTAGCTCTTGCAGCTTGGAGACTGACTGTTGCGCAGTATTGGGTCGCGCGTTGTCGTGAAGGAGCAGTGGGGACGACCGACTGACCAAAGCTGGTTGCAGATGTGCAAGCTTCTCCATCATTCTCTCCAGTTCTTCGCAGTACACATCTGCATTAATGCTC
The DNA here is from genome assembly GCA_949125395.1 of Diaphora mendica. Lineage (NCBI taxonomy): Eukaryota > Metazoa > Arthropoda > Insecta > Lepidoptera > Erebidae > Diaphora > Diaphora mendica. The sequence goes on from OX421310.1 coordinate 20,154,592, forward strand.
ATGCCATTTTATAAAAAGCTGTGGTGAATCACACCCGCACTAGACCACCAAATAGTGACCATCACCTTTTTAGGGGTCATTTTTGGTTTAGGGCATTGCTTTGGTGCTGAACCAGGGTCTAACCAACTTGCTGAGCGCTTTCGATTGTCGAACAGAATCCATTTTTCGTCGCACGTAACAATTCGTTTCAAAATTCCTTCATTTCTTTGCCTGTTGAGCAGCGCAAGGCAGGTCTCGACGCGTACGTTGCGCTGGCGATCGTTAAGGTCGTGGGGCACCCATTTATCACGCTTTTTTACCTTGCCAATTTGTCGCAAATGGATCAATATTGTTTTGATGCTTATATTAAAAGCTGCTGCTAGCTCAGCTGTAGATTGAGTTTCGTCAGCTTCCACAATCGCCTTTAATTCATTATTGTTAACCAAAGTCTCCGGACGACCACGAGCTTCATTTTTAAGTCAAAATTTCCAGAACGGAACCGGGAAAACCAATAACGGGTTGTGCGTTCGTTTGTACAGTTCTCTCCGTAAACGTTTTTGATGTTACGTGCCGTTTGTGTCGCGTTGGTGCCACGACGGAACTCATATTCCATAATTACACGATTTTTTAAAGTATCCATTATGACGAAAAATGTTCAAATGTAATGAAAATACAACGCTAATCAAAAAACAAGAGACTGAGTTTGTAAATAGAATGTCATGGTTTTAAAACAAAATTAATTTTAATTTAGAATATAGAGCCATTACAAACTTTTTTTTATTTGAAATGACCAGTACTGAAGAACGGCAATTTCATAGGTAAAGACCTAATATTAACCTACCTGCGTAATAGACCCGAGTCTAATACATTAGATATGAAAGCATTGTAATGTAATCAAAAATAGGATCAACATTAAAAATATAAGTAGAGGTATTACAAATTATAGCTACCAGCTTTTGTTCGTGGCTCCGTCCGCACGTATTTCGGTAAAGGCAGGTGTGTCCTTCCTTAAAAATCAAAGTAGGTACATATCTCCATGCCAAATTTAATTGAAATCGGCGTTACTTTCACAGAGAGAGTTACATCCTAATTTATAATATTAGTATAGAATATAGATATAACCAAAATCTATGGTATTGCTGTCAGGGACAGATAACCATTAACCACACATAACTGTAAGTAGAATTATTTGCACACAAGCACGCGTGGATTTATTTTTGTCTATCAAATCACTATTCCTCGGGAACATTGTTGAAATGTTTCTGCAAAATATCCAGAAAATCTGTCGAATCGTTGTTTAAATGCGTAACAAACAAATGAACGAATTATTTTATTTCTCTATAGATTAATACGTGAGGCAAGAACTTGGTATCCTTTTAACGAAAATTATGCGAACGGAGGAGAATGAAAGGCACAATGAAAGTTTATATGGAGGAGACGTTACAAAGCAAAAAAATAAATAAAGATGGTCCAATTTCGACCACAGTTATTTAATTAGTGATCACCTATTTGAGTGTTTCAAGCATAGCACTCGTATACGCTACCACTGCGCCACTTAGTCAAATAACTAATTATAATATTAGTTTAACAACAGATATAGTTTATAATTATTTAGTTACAACGTAACTCATTTTCCTTCATCATTCAAAGCTCACCACGTCACATAAGACGCGCGGGACAATGCAACGTTCTCTTACCATTCAAAGACCCACGTCACAAAACAATTAAGAGCTCTTTCCCAACATATAGTATAGTGTAACCACATCTTACAGTAACGGTTTCTGACACCAAGTCTGTTCTCAATGTGCAGCTTTAATTACCGCAGATCATCCTCTTAGCGGCATTCTGCTAAATTAATACGCCTTGCTCCTGTATATTTGTGGTACAAGGCATAGGAGAATAGCACACTTACTTATTATACTCGTACAATTTGCAAAATCTATACCTCAATATAAGACTTCTGTATTTATTTGTTTGTCTGAATGCAGTACTGTGAAACTTCTAAATCTAATAAGAAAAAATGTTATAGAGTCAAACGGAACATTTTTAAAGAAGATTGTAGTCTATGTAACAACACCCTTCGAGTTACATAGACGTGTTATTGAGACATAGAAGTTTGTAAGTCAGATTTACAATAAATTGGAAATTAAGTTGGGAGGAAGTGCATCCTTGTAAATTTAATTTTAAAATAAGTATATTATGGCATAATTACAAAATAACTTATTGAATTACAGTCAAAAATTGACTACAGGCGATGGCTCCTTAGAACAATGTCGCGCAAAGCGTTTGTATTAAGCCACGGTGAATACGACAGGATTAAGCGCCTCTATTAATATACGTATTGTACAGAATGAAGCCTGTTCAATTCACCATAGTGTATTGTGCTTAATTTGAAATATTCGTTTGAAACTGTCTAATCTCTTAGATAGTTTTATTCGTTAATAATATGGCAAAAAATGAAGTTTGACCAGTTGCAACTGAGTCCTTTTAGCCATAATCGTGCGTAAACATATTTAGTATAGAATAATATCTTCAAAAAGCCATAATGTTACACTATTGGGTTTGAAATCCTCTCAGGAGAGGGTTTAGGCCATACGTCCCCACGTTGGCCGAGTGCGGGTGGGGGATATAATAGCATATTCAACATAATATGCACTGCTTCAACTAATTCATTTCGTGTTAAGGGAATTCTAAATATATATATTGTGTCGATACTTTAAATTCAAACAAATTCTAAGATGTTCAAGGTTGTCAATTGTCATCAACATAATATTACAGAGCTTTGTCCGACTGCGACGAAGCGAAAAGGAAAGGTAATAGTTTTGGTTGTCTATGTATGTTTCTCCCTAGCGTCTAAACTACTATATCAATTTAATAAATGAATCGGGTATCAATAGATTCATAATAACGGCCCGTATAACATAGCTGAATAGGCTATATTAATTTTAATAAAAGTTTTACATAGTCGGGTTATTGTTATTTAAACTTTGTTTTTTATTTATTAATATCACATTCGCCAAATAGAACTTAATGGTATTCACTACCGTGTACCATGGTTTGCAATGAAGCTATGGAATCGCTCCGATCGAGCCAGCCCGAATATTTCTGAACATTCTCTGCTAGGGCTGCTTTTATATAATTACAGGTTTCCCTCGATTACGCATATATTTCTTTACTATGTTCATTACTTATATGTTACTTTAATACGGATATTTTTTCAAGAGGTATCTAGTCTTAGTAGAATCTAAAACTCAACACAATCAAACTGCAAACTAAGCGCGGTATTCACAGGTGTATCATAAATCGTACCTATAAGGGCTCGGACTATACCTCAACAGTACTAAGTGCTATATAAGCTCAATAGATCCCCCGTTTATCTGGTGCTAGTGTACCGCTGGCCTTATTTATGGCCCTCCGCAGACTATTCATTTGGCAAGACGTTATGGAGTTGTTTGGTTCATCCCCCATTTTTATGGGTCTCGCCAAGATATACTGTGTGGTGTCTGACTCCCCGACAATGGTTCAATCCCATGGGGATTGGAATGAAAAAGGAAATCATCAATCGCTCGAGAGATTAGTTGAGATCTATGTTGTGATTTTTTTCTTAGTTGTTAGCTTTTGTGTTTATTGCTTTCGTATTGATTTCACTTTAATATTGTATTGCGTTAGAATGCTTTAACATAGATGATTTTCTAAACTATTTTATAGCCCCGTCTGCGTCTTTTATTGAATATTTTTTCCCCGTTTTTGAAACACTGGCTCATAAATGATGGATTTCTAGGGTACCAAAAGGTATTACACCTTTAAACGAGTGCTTCTTGTACTCGTATAAATATATAAGTGTATATATCTATATTCTGAATCTGAATGTTTATTCAGATTCAGATTATACATATATACACTTATATATTGTACCGCGACACAGGATGTATATCCTGTGTCGCAGGGGACCTTACAAATATACATGGAACGGACACAAAGAACACCCAAATGAAGAAAAACAATTTGTGGATGACACAAAGTGTTGTCCCATGTATAAATTCTACATGGGACAACACTTTGTGTCATCCACAAATTTTATTGGTCTAGTAGCCAACCGTGTAGTCTTATAGTTCCAGTCAGTAAAAAAAAGGAATTGTCTTCATTTTACACTAACAACCAATTCTGTGTGTTGGCTTTAAATATAAGCTTTAGGCGTAGGCAATCTCAAGCTTTGATAGCGTTGGTACTTAGCTCATTGATCTGTACTAAATCGAGCCTGGCCAGTAACAGCGCTAAGCTGAACGACGGCTATATCAGTTAGTAAAAGCTTGAAATGACTCACAGTCATTGTTCATAATATTTTTTAATACATTCTAGTGATGACCTAGATTATAAACATTCGAAAACGCGATACACAATACGCAATCTTCTTCGGCCTAGCGTTTTCCCTGCTTAGTGCTAGGGTCCGCTTTCCTACATAATCTTCTCCACTTTGCCCGGTCTTCGGCATCCTCAGGTGTGAGATCGTTTTCTTCCATGTCCGCTTTGACGACGTCCAGCCAGTCCATGGACAGTGGAAGGTCTAGGACAGTGAGGTCGAGGCATCTATTTCCTACATAGTCAGACGGCCTGCGTTTTACATGGCCATACCATCGGAGTAGACTTTTCTGCAGTTTGTCCGCTACGTCACGGACTCCGAGGCTGCCACCGATGTGCTCGTTACGTATGCGATCTAGTCGCGTAACGCCACATATCCACCGCAACATCTTCATCTACTCATCCACGTGAAGCTGCTGGACATGTCTTCCGAGGACAGGCCAGGTCTCGCTGCCGTGTGGTAGGACTGGTCGGATGATGCTCTTGTACACAAGGCCCTTTAGCTTCACCGGTATCCTACGGTCGCAAAGGACGCCGGTTACTTCTCGCCATTTTGTCCAAGCAGCGCTTATTCGGGCTTGGACGTCGTGATCGAGTTCACTGGACTCGTGCAACACGGACCCAAGGTACTTCAATTTATTAGTTTTGACGACCAATTCATCTCCTACCTTTATGGGATCGGGGTCCGTGCTGCCGCATGCCATGTACTCGGTGTTCGCAACATTTAGTTTCAGCCCACCGTTCTCTAGCGCACCCTTCCACTGATTCACCCTATGCTCCAGTTTCTGTTTGTCCTCATCCGTCAGCGCAATGTCATCAGCGTACATCATAAGCCACGGAGATGGTTCGTGAACTTTCGCCGAAACAACGTCTAGCACAGCACTGAACAGAAAAGGACTCAGGGCCGAGCCTTGGTGAACACAAACTGTGATCGAGAATGGGCGAGTATCGCCAACGGCAGTTCTCATCATGGATTCCAAGTTGTGGTACATGTCTCGGATAATGTCAATATAGGTTAGTGGCACATTCTTCACCTTTAAAGCCCACTAGATCACCTGGCGCGGTACGCAGTTGAAGTCTTTCTGTAGGTTTAGAAAATCCATGTACAAGGGCTTTTTCTTCTCCCTGTAGGCCTCGATTAGCATTCTGAGGGCAAAAATGGGATCTGTGGTTCCACAAATACAATATGCAATACAAAAAAAAAAGGTTTTTTTTGTTCTTATGAATCCGTTAAATATAGCAAAACGCGGGCGTTTAATTTGCCTCCGCCCATTCCTTTAGATATATATCGGTTATTTTATACATTACTAGGAATCAAATAAAGTAAAATGTATTGAATTTATTGGGCAGAATGACTTAACCACCTAACAGTAAAATATTCAAAATTCCGTGTCAGTAAATTGTAGTGAATGTTTGACAGCTTTTTTTTGGGAATCGAAAGGAGATGTTTTGGAAACTATGTTTGTTACAGATCAGTTTTCAGAATAAAACTATTGAATTGTTTCATGTCGAAAACATCAACGTAACAATTAAATTTTAACAAAGAATCATGTGGACTTTTTGTTGCGAAAAATATTTTCAAACACACACCGGTAAGCACAATACAAAAAAAAAACATACAGTGTAAAAAAAACATAGAACCTCCTTCTTTTTTGAAGTCGGTTAAAAACTGAAAGGGTCTCTACTTGACACGTTTTTGTGTGTTTTTAAATAATAAAGTAAGAACAATAGTTCAGCTTGATTGATTACAATAATCTATCTCCGAAGCATCCTTTTCCAGTGATCACCTACGTCAGCCGGTATGAGAGAGTCCCGTGCTGCCTCTCGAGCCAATCTTCCATAACGGGTCTTACCGTCGCAATAAAGGCTTGCCCAGAAGATGCTTCACCTAAGGATAGAAAAGCACGGAAAATACTGTTTCAATACCATGCTTGGAACATTACAGGAATAAGAATTTTTTAACACTAGTTGCCAGTGGGGTCCCAATACCACTCTGTTTTGAACCGAAGCATGACCCTTCTAAGATCAAGAGTCTTCAATGACTATTCTTTTGTTCAGGATCCTGAGAGGGGAAGGCATCTTGTATGATTCTTTAGTTGCAGGCGTAAATTAGATCCCCCTTCGTCTGCGTCTCGTCAATCATGCTCGAATTCTATTGGTCTAGGCGTGATTTTAACTATCATAACTTAGGCACGCCAGCAAAACACACATTTAAAAATAAATCGTGAAAATTGGTGATATAGTTTATGAGTTCATCGTGAGTAACAACGTGGCACGAGAATTATGTAAAATAGATATGTAATTGGAGAGATTTATATGCAGCATTAGACTGCACTAGACTGATGATGATGATATATTTGTGTGTTCTAAAGCCTGTTCTATCTTTTGTAGGGAAGTCTAATTGTATTTAAAAAAAAACTTGAATGCAAATAATAACTTCAATGACGTATTTTATCCGTATTGATCTTTAACTAACCAATTTATTTACACTACTACAGATTCAGATTTCTTATTTAAAATCAGAATACAGTATCTAGTTCTTCCATTTAATATTTAATGTTGAACAAATACAGAACCGCTAGCAATATGTACCGCCAAACATCATGAATAAGTATATCATCTGAATTCAGAATTTGGTTCAAATATGTAACTTATTTTTGCAAAGCCTATATGCTTAGAACAAAGTTATAGAATGTGTACACATTCTTAATAGAACACACATCGATGTTTTTTATTTGGTTCGGTATCGAGGTTTAAGAATGCTTCTCTCATGAATGAGTTGTTTCAATATTTATGAAAAAATAAATTAACTTCTATTAAATTTAATATGAGGATTTTGTAGTTAAGTTTTTTGGTAGCTTAGAGGCAATGGATAAATTAGTCTTACAGAAGCTTTATGTGCTGAATAGATGAAGACAATATTTGACTTCGGCCCAGCTTTTACGACTTTATTAAGTATTAACTTTGTAGAGTATACTGCTTTCACATCTATTTCTGTTTTACAGTATAATAGTATCGATATCTACTCTAATATCATTTTTATCGTCACGATAATTAGATTGGTTTGATGTTGTAGCATTGCACAGAGCTCAAGTTTAAATTTAATTTAATTTTTGCATATATTACGAAAAGTATTCCAACATATTTTTGGGTCTTATACCGGTCCCAGCTTTGTGACATCTATTAACGCGACAAATTTTCTATCCCCATCACTGGATAATTAACTCCTAAAATTGCCAAAAATTTTTGTGCCTCGTACAAGCAACTTGTGAAATAAATTGTCACGTGCGATATTTTCAGAATGATATGACATTTAAGCTTGTAATAAAAATGTACTCGCACGTCAGAGACCACCAACACACTTGAAAATACACCTCAGTTTATAAATACATACTTTAAACATAATTTCACCTCAGTGATTGCGCGAGTAAAATTGTCCTCCAAATTTCCTAACAGCTGCCTCAGTTTAAAACATATATTTAAGACAACTCCTTCTATTTCTTGTGTCGCGAAGGACCATCACACTTGAAACGGACATGAGTAATATCTAGATTTAGAACAACAATTTATGGAACCCGTAAAATGTTGTTTGATGTGGGAATCGATTCCACTATATTTAGAAAGAACTTTTAACAATTCCATCGCTAAGGATGCAGAATGAAGAATAAATAAAAACTTTGTAACAATTTTCTCAAAAATACTCTTCAAAGAGCGTGCTTTGTATGGAGAACAACTTTTTTGTATACTTTTATAGATATACCTACAACCTACAATTTTGATTCATTGTATCCTCTATATGTCTGATGTCATACACTACGCTGACGAAATCGCGGGCAAAGTATAAACTTATACAAAGGTATATAAAATATATACTTAATAAAGGTATTTTTTTTTTTATAAACCATACCATGGTTTTCTTTAGTTCCTTACTTAAGCCGCATTCCGATGTATGGTATCTCCTCCCAACATAAGGTTGTGGAATGTCATGATATCTCACTTCACTTTATGAATATATTCATGGTCTGAAGCGAAAAACGATGACCGCCGTAACATCGGGGCTTAAATTCCTAATCTCGAAAATATCAGTATGGCTAGTAATGACTATGCAGGTGCATGTATGTGATTCTGATTTACTACTTCTATTAAATCTGATTGTGCTGTTATTATGTTTTTTTGTTCATATGAGTCACTATAGCAGATAGTGACTCTAATCTTTCTGCATGAGCATGAGCTTAATCCAAGAGTAATGTTCACCATTCTTATTGCGAATACAGACAATGCAGCAATGCAGCATGGTGACCAGCATAATGGGGCTTATTAAGATGCTTCTGCATCATTGGGCCTCCAGTCTTGCAGTCACCAACGAACCACGATAGCACACATGCTGAATTTAGCCTTGGGACAAATTGTAGAGTCAAATAAGAGATTAATTTTACATTTGATGCGCTTCTTTATGTCAGGTAAAATACATAAAAGGAAAAAAATAACAAGAAGACATTTAGATCCTTTTGCTGATTATTACACGAACAAGACTTCGCTTTGATGTCATAAAAATAAAACAATTCTACAAAAACTGTAATTACTTTTTTCTTCTCATCATCCTTGCACCTAATACTTTATATCCATAAAACCGTGTAAATTCAGCTCTTGTATTATGAGCAGATGTTGCCTTACCTAATACCTGGTTCCATATTTAATTTACCAGGGTATTATGAATCCGGAACAGGATTTGTTGAGGGCACATAACTGGTGTTTTACAACACCCAACAGAGTCATTCGGCCGCGACTAAGGGTAATACAGCGTTTCATTTATGTCTAATTTGCTGAACACATTAAGTATTGATACGTCGAAATATTGTATTAAAAAAGGGAATGAGGAATGTGTCTGTTTTTAGGTTGAATGAATAAATTATGCCTTTTCTTTTTGTGAGGAATCTTACTCAGACAAGATGGCAGTGTTTAATGTATTTGCTTGGCAATAGTTAAGTGTGTAGTTTGCATGATTGTGTGCTTATCTTTAATATAGTGGGTGCTGTAAGAGCCAATTATGAGAGCAAACTACACAGTACAACAGTACCGTAAAGATAAGAAAATCATTAAAGAAATCCTATACCCTTAACCAAAGCCTGAGGAGATAACTTCCAGCAGTGAACTAGTAAACGTGGTCTTCAATGAATTATTCTAACTAAAATAAAAAAGACGTGTGGCACTCGGGAACTGCCGCGTTAAAGCTATTGCATAGTTTTTTTATCAACTTATGCAAAATAAATATTTATTTACTTATGCAGTATGTATAATATTGTGAATTAAAAATACTAAACTATTAAATTAGTACCAACATCGTCACTAGATGGCGTTGATCACTGTTTTAAGTAGCGATATGGTTTCGTTACACAGTATACTATAAAAGGTTTAAACTATTCCTAATAAATGTCTTCGTCATTGAACGGGTTGTTTTATTTTATGCGGTGAGTGTGGTATTATAAAGATATGATAGATACCTATACACCTATATTGTTCAGTCCTCCCACCAATGATAGCGAGCTTTGTGATACTTGAGATGTCTTAGGACCCATAGTAAGCCATTCAATCACTAACCTAATTCACTGGCAAGAAGGCTGAACCACGGCGATTCACCGTGTTCTTAATCTAAACTAAATTCATCAAGCACTTACTGGAGTGTGTGGCTTGAGTGTTCACGGCGTTCCAAGAGATCTCTTGGGTAGCTGCTTCTCTGCGTCGTCACACAAACATAAACTCCTAAAGTGCTGTACAACTTCCAAGGTATTCGAATTACAACAAAAGATACAACGAAATCCAACATATATACTTTAACAAACAGCTGCTTAAGCCGGACATACACGTTCAAGTATACTTGCGCAAATCCAGAATGTTTCGTCTGGCTGTCTATATGTCTACGAATCTGTCTGAGATTGACAAATTTCGGTGCATCTCGTCAACGAATCTGTCTGTCTCTACGACAGATTTGTTGATACGTCGTTTTATTTTCGTTACGTTACGGAATTTCTTGATTCAGTCGCCGCACTCAAAGACCTCAAAGCCCGCGATAAAAGCTATGCAATATATTAAACTCATACTACAAGTAGGTTAACAACGAATCTTCCCTGAAAGTACAAATAAAATATTGTCATCGATGCGTGACAGAAATTAATTAAATTATTTAAAAGCTTCCCGGTGGAGTTCTCTCCAACTGAAGGGTTGAAATATATTTTTTCAATAACAATTTTATTCTGTTAACGCTCATTGCTCAAATTTCGTGAGTTTTCAATTAAAAATATTTGTTGGTAGATATTGTACATTTTCATCTCAATTTTGTGGATGGCTATTAATTTTTCAAGTAAATATCATCATGGTTTTTATTAATTTAGTAGCTATTGCCCGAGGCTGTACTGGCTTGATAATTTCTTTTCTCTTGTTTCTAACTTTGAAAATGTATATTTAACTGTTTATCGACATGTATATATCGATATCTTAGTGGTGAACTTTCCAAAAATCTTTTCCAAGTAGGTGTTTGCCATATAAAAATGTCTGATGCCAATATTTCAAGTTTCTAGCTCCAGCGCTTTAGGCTTTGTATTCAGGAATTAGTCAGGTTAAGTGAAAACTATTAAATTAAGTTCCATGCTTATTTTCTTCTTAATTTTTGTTCAAGTGCAGATTATGTATAGCTCTATACACTGATTAGTTCAAAATTACGTTACAAAGTAAGCTGGCGCATTCAAAGAAACAAAACACTTTAATTATGTGATAGTATCTGCTTAAAATTTTATGTTTTTAATTTTAAAATAAATTAATTAAAAAGCTTTTTAAAAACAAGCTTTTACTGGAATGCCTGAGACGAATCAAACGAGTCCAAACTCGATGATGTTGCGACGTTTCTTTACAGAGTTCCTATGGCCACCTTCCAGCTCCAGCATCAGATCAGCTCCATGTTATTATAATATTGTATTATCACGCTGTATACGTATGCTTGCAAAATTTCAGCAAAATCGGTTGAAGATATCTGCTTCAAAATTGAGTTGCAAGATTCCACCCAAACATACAAGTATACAATAGGTGGCCAAATTATTAGGGACAGTGCTCGTAATTATGGAATTTTTAATTTTATAATGTGTTCGAATAAATATTGTCCTTTTAAAAGGGTTATTTTATCTGATACTGCTACTAGTATCATTGTTATAGTTTTTTCAAGTGGCAAATCCGGATACGTGCCTGACTTGTAACACATTTTGTTTTCATGATTGTCCAATGTTAAAAAGCGCGGTTTTGCAGTATTGTCCAGATATTATTTTTTAAATTAGTTTTTACTGACTTGTATGTCTAAAATAATCAAAAGGTAAGTAATGATTCGTTTAACAATACTTTTTCTATATTTTTTCTATGAATTTACATTTTATCAAGGGTCTCGCGAGATCATTCCAAATTTTCTACTTTTAATAATGGGTAGATCTTCGGACAGACCTCCAAGAAAATGTAGAGAGATACTAACATTGTTCCTGCATTTCACACATTTCCAGAGAGATATAGCGACTATTGCTGGGGTTTCAAAGTCTATCATCAATCGAATAAAATAAAAATTGACAGTAAAAAGCCCCTTGAGGCAAATCGTACTGAGAAATATGACAGGAAAATTATCACCACATCTCGTACTGATAGAAACATCAGGAACATCTGCCTTGAAAATCATGAAACAAGGGTTACTCGTATGACAGCGATGATAAACAACGATGGTGTAAAGATTTCGGAGAGGACGATGCGGAGGCGGTTGGTTGAAGGGGACCTGTTGGGACGACGGCTTTGCAAAAAACTACGCCTAACCTACAGTATGAAAGGAAACGACTCGAAAGAGCTAGACAACATCGAAATATGACTGCTGCAGGCTGAAGTCGAGTAATTTTAACTGTTTTTTAATAATGCGATTGGTTAATAACGATTTGACCATCATTCTATTCATTTACAGATGTGCTTCTCTGAGGGATCAACCTGTCAACTTTTGGTTGACAAATGTTCTTTTATAAGGCGACGCCCTGGAGAAAGGTTCCACGCTCATTGCCTTGTGAATAGGGTTAAACACCCGATTACAATCATGGTGTGGTCTGTCATCTCAGCTAAAGGCATGGGCCGCCTATACATCGTAGATGGGATAAAAAAACAAGACCAATACAAGCGAGTACTAGAAACCCAGTTACTGCTGCAGGTCAATGAATGATTCCCTGATGATGAGGAATGCGTTTTTATGCATGCCTGGGCTCCGTGTCACAAAGCCAGTAGTGTTAATGCATTTCCTACTGAGAAAAATGTCACTGTATTGCCTTGGGTATAGAATTCACCATACACGAATCCCATAGAAAACATGTGGGAACTCACCAAACGCGCGGTTGCGAAAGAAGCGATTACCACCGCACGGCATTTGATTGAAACTCTTATCAGAGAATGGCATCACCAAACCAAACCCCAGGAATATGCAAAAACATGCATTGAGAGCATTCCCCGACGTATAGAAGCTCTTATTGCAATAAAGGGTGGAGTCACTAAATTTTAAAATTTATCCAATAATTTTCACTAATATTTAGATTAGTCATACAAAGAATATAAAAAAGTTTTGTACAATGTTTTCGTACTTTTCGTGATCCCAATAGAATACAGATAGAAATAAAAAAGTATAAAATGCCTACAACGAATCATTTCTTACAGAAAACTAATTAAACTAGAAAATACAAAAATCTCAATACTGTCCCTAATAATTTGGCCACCTATGGTACATTGCAAGTTAATAAAAAGCTTGTAAAATACAACATAAACATAGTAAAAGTACGTGTTCAACTACGATGAAATTTTAGAACTTTTCAAGTAGGTTTTTCTGAACTATTAAAGTGTTAAAAATCTTTGAAAAGTTGAAAGTCTCTGTAAACGACAGAGACTGATGATGCGAGGTCGATTAAAAAATCTGTTTTATTTATTTTAGTATGATAAGTTGGCGAAAGGGACTGTACTTCACATCCAATATATTTTCTTTGTGAATATTTTAAATTTTCACTTTACTATTTGGTGTAGTAGTTGTTTGTTAACTTATCAATCGTTACACTCTCAAGCTGTAATATCACATAAATAGGTGGGAGAGCCACGCTTCGGCATGAATGGGCCGGCTCGACCGGAGTGATACCACGGCCTCAAAGAAAACCGGTGTGAAATAGTGCTTGCGCTGTGTTTCACCGAGTGAGTGAGAATACCGGAGGCCCATACCCCAATCCCCTACCCCTACCTCCCCCCCATCCCCAAAAGGCCGGCAACGCACTTGTGACGCTTCTGGTGTTGCATGTGTCCATGGGCGGCGGCAATCGCTTACCATCAGGCGATACGTCTGCTCGTTTGCCCGCCTCTTCTATAAAAAAAAAAAAAAATTGGTGCAGGGTTAAAAATAAATTAAAAACGTGAAGTGATTCTATGATCGATAGGAACAAAATTGTATCAGAAAGCATATATACTGATTTCATATCAAAATATATTAAATTATATATAGTTTTAAACAAACACAGTAAACGGCAGACACCACAATTACTGTTTTGTTATTTCTTCCGCTGCACATTGACTAAGTACAAACAAGACCTGTCAAATTCAAGCCGCAACGACACTCTTATAGTTTTGCAATAAAGCTTCGGAACATAGCGCAAGCGACATATGTCTGGCGTATGCTGCCGTCACCAGTATACACAGGCATCTCCCCATTCCCTTCACTTGAAGGATCTCGTGATATTACAGAAATAGGTCGGAGACTTCACGTGTCAAACTAAATTGGACGCTCCGCCACTCCTGCTGAGTTTGTGAAGAGGCGTGTTGCACGTACAACGTCTTCATAAACGATAGGAAATTGACAGCATACAGAATGAAAGGTATTTCACTGTGTATGACACCTACATTTTGTATTTTTGGGCCTAATGGAAAATTCATAACAGTGTACTCACTATAATTACTTTTGTATTTTCATTGCAGCTTTATACTTGTAGGTTTTTCTTTTTAACCCCCGACGCAAAAAGAGGGGTGTTATAAGTTTGACGTCGATGTCTGTCTCTGTGTGTGTGTCTGTCTTTGGCATCGTAGCTCTCAAGTGGATGGACCGATTTCGATGCGGTTTTTTTCATTTGAAAGCCAGTTTCATTGCGGTGGTTCTTAGCTATATTTAGTTAAAATCGGTCCAGCAGTGTAAGAGCTCTTTTCCAAAATGATGTAACACATTTTTGGCGTATGACTACTCGATTAAGTGCTTGCGTAGAGTTTTTTTTCAAATTTTAGCTTGTATTCTACATCTGTTGTCTAATTCGAAATGATATTAGTATTAAAATTTAGGGACATTGGGAACGATTTTTGAGATTTGTGTAATAACGTTGAGGTAAAAAATAAAACCATTTTTTTCTTTCTTTCCAAGTTTCATTCTGTTTTATTTTTTTGTTCATTTTTTCATCTTATTTTTACAGTGTTATTGGATTGGTTAACAGTGTATAGTATTGGGTGCGGTCAACACAGTTATTGTGGCCTATGTAAAGGAGTGGTATTTCGCCTGAGATCACATCATCATTTCAGACTACGAATGTTTATAGATGATGGTAAGAACAAATCATTAGATTGGTAGCTGTTTTAATCTGACTTTGAAAATATTATCCCTAATTATCACGTGCCAAATCTTTTATGACCAATATCTATCCATATAAAAACAATTAATAGACTGCATTACCCGAAGCGACACGCTATAGATTTTACCAAAATTTTCACTGAATATTGTAGTTAAAATGCACGAACTTTTAAAGTTATTATATATTTTAATTAAAGTATTAAAATTCCGAAGGATGCTTGTGACCGCTCCGCCGGCGGGCGACAAGTCACTCGTAATGAGGGCATTGTTTTAAACAATGTTTTTGTGCTTGTTTAAAACGAGCGGCTGTAACGAATGCGCAATTGTCATTACACATTTATTGAATTCTTGTGACGCGGTTGTTAATATCATTACTTTGAATGTGCTAATGATTTCAGCGTAATGTAATTCGTTAGAGGATATCCTTAGCATGGTCGTAACGTAATGGTCTCTTGTAGTTTTCAGGTCCTTATTTCATACTTCGTTTCTTGATACTCATTTTGGCAAGGTAATGGTGGCTTAAGAAAGTAGGATTTTGTACTAGACAAAACCATCACACTATTGATATGCTTGTCTGTTTGAAAAGAAGTCATATTCATTCCACTTCTAAAAAAATTATGCGGTTCGGCGCTAAATCACATATTATATGGCGCCTTAATGTTGTCCAATTGCAACTGGGTCACTTGCATGGCGTAATTATAGATTACTGAGGCTATTTTGTATGTAAGTGCCAGAGTAAATATTAATACCCTAGGATGATAGACTCCAAGACTGTCATAGACTCACGCTAAGTTTAGCTTTCCACATAATGAATAAACGTACTTAGACTTAATTCAAAGTATATTATGAACATATTTTTCGTGACAACTGCATCACTGCTATTGCTATTCAAAATACTGTTTTGATATAAAAAGAACTTTATTAAATAAAACTATAACGCTAGTAATAACTAATTTCAATTTGTCATTTTATGCTCCTAAATTTCCAAATTATTTTGGTGTCCTTAAATCCTTAATAATTTGACAGAAAGAGCCTCTGCGGATACAAAGAAGTTGTGAAAATTGAAAATTATACCGTTGATGGCATTGAATTTGATGTCGAAAAGAAAAACCATAAAAGCCAATTTTATTTATTTAAGGTAAACAGTACACGTTAAAAGCAAGTACGAACTTAACAGATTTTTTAAATGTAATCATTCATTGTATTGTAAATATTAAGTAACGTTTTTTAAGGAAGAAACTTTTGTACAATTCTTATAGTTTATGATGGTTAACGATGGATAGAAGTAATTAAATAGTAGTATAAATAAGTAAAGTGTTTCAGAAGTAGAGTTCACCACAAAGTGATCATATGATTCATTTGGAGTGATATCGAAGCAAAGTCCAGCCAATTTCAGTCCACTGCGAGTACAGATTAAGTTTAGTCCACTCAAAGCAAAGAATTACTTAGGGTGAGTTATCTGCGTTGCATGTCACTATCGGTGTAAATGCTTGTTGTACTAAAGACCCGTCGAACTGAAAGCTTGTCTCTGCCAAGAGGATTTTATTTAAAAGCTTATTGCAGTTTAGTGCGACGTGAATAAGAGGTTTACGTCAGGTTTCAATGCCTTGCACATACATTTTTATGTCGGACCGATTTCAAATTGTATAATATGTATGTATTTACAAAAAAAAGTATATATGTATATAGTATGTACATAATACAAAAGTACATATGTAGTATATATATATAAGTCTATAACCCATAATACAAGCTCAGCTTAGCTTGGGACTAGATGGCGTTGTGTGTTAGATGTCCGAAATATAAAAAAAAATAATTGAAATTTATATAGATATTACCCAAATAATAGTGCATATTTTGAAATATTTTGCGATTATTTCAATAAACTCTCAATTTCCATCAGACTATTTTCGGTCAGAATTAATATTGTCTCGTAGTCAATTTATCTTTCATTTAAGAAATTCCGTTTATTATAGATGTCATTTTCCGATGAACATTTCGAGCTTCATAAAATTATCTACTCTTGTTCAGAAATGGGTTCATATCAAATACCTTCAAATTGATGATTAAATTATTTTTAGGGTTCCATTTCTCAAAAAGGGAAAAACGCAATCCTTATAGGACCCCTTTGTTTTCCGTCTGTCTGTCTGAGACTTCCTTTTCTCAGGAACGCTTGGAAGTCTCAAGCTGAAATTCATATCAAATACTCAGATCTACTGTCCTTTGGACCTGTAAAAAAATCAAACTTATAAGCCAACGCAATCAAAGGTACAGCCGTTTATGCTGCAAATTTTCAACACTTGCAAGGGAATCAAAACCTACAGGTTACTTCCCATGAACTCAGAATCTTGAAATTTGGTACGAAGCAACCCCTTATTGCAGAGATAAAGAAAAAGTGCAAAAACCATAAATTTTTAGTTGCATCATATAATAAGCCGTTTATGCTGCAAATTTGCGACACTCGCAAGGGAATCAAAACCTACAGGGTGCTTCCCGTGAACTTAGAATCATGTAATTTGGTACGAAGCAACGTCTTATAGCACAGATATAATTTTTAGTTATATCATAAAATATACCTACAGGTTTGACGGAACCCTCGGTGCGCGAGTCCGACTCGCACTTGGCCGGTTTTTTTTTATACTTCAAATGAAACATTGAATTTCTTTTTCTCATTGAAATCGACGTTCAAATACAAGTACAGGTAAATTAGCTTGGAGAAATTTTTGCGTTTGTAGTAGTGTATGGTCAGCAAATAAAAAAAAAACAACATTGTTTTTTTGTTTTTATTTTTTTAAAGGTAATATACGTTTGTGGCTGGAGCACACCAAATGCGTACACGTTACGCATACGCACTACGTACTAATACGGACGTGAAAATGTGTATCCACTGCATTGTAATCTATGAAACTGTATGAGGCAGACAAGCCAGTTCCAAACATTACAAGCAGTGAATGCCGGTTTTCACTTCAGTGAAGACGTGTATGAATTAGGTGTTCTCCGGCCATAAATATTTTATTCTAATAATTCATCAACCCCAGGCATATCACAATCATCCCCATCCTCGCTTTCATCAGATGAATTATTTAAATTAATTATGATTCGTTCTGATATTGTGTCTAAAGCTGCGTCTCTACCCTGATATTTGTTTTCCTCATCAATAGCATGCAGACAAACTTTTCTCCATTCCTCTACAGTTATGGCGTTCATATTTTCTTTAGCTAATGACATTATAACCTTCATATTCATTGCGACATTCTTTTTTGCGACATATGTTTTCACTATCCCCCTATATTTTCTATAGGATTAAACTCCGGATGGTATGGTGGTAAACGCAGCACAGTATGACCGTGCTGTCGTAATATTTCGTCTATCTTGTACTCTACAAATCTCGCCTTGTTTTGCAGAATCAGTTCATATAATTGAGGCTTAAACAACGTGGATGAATGCTCAATGTTTCGCAATGTCAGCCAGTCAATCATTTGCTGTTTTCTAGAATTACTATTCGGTGCAGGATTTTGTATTGAGTTATGATATGGTGCGTTGTCAACAACAACAACACTATTTGGTTGTAAGTTGGGTATTAATTGAGTTTGAATCCACCTTGAATAGTTGTCATAGTTCATATTGTCGTGGTAATCTCCACTTTTTTGGTTGGCTTTAAACATGCATGCATTTGGTATAAAGCCATCCATACCACCAGCATGAACAATGATTAAGCGGTTGCCTTTCGATATATGTTGCTTCAAACCTGAAGTGCTTCCATCTGACCAAGATTTCGAGAGGGTATGTGATGTATGTATATATGTTTCGTCGGTGTAAACAATTGGTCCGCGTTGTTCACGATATTCAGCAATTTTCATCAAATAATTAATTCGCAAGTATCTAATTTCGTGTTTTTCCATAAGAAGTTTCCGGTTACCTTTGTTTGCTTCCAATTAAAACCTAATGACATGACGTGTTTTCGTAACGTGCTGACACAACCTTTATAATCGATATCTTCTTTCAATTTTGCGTGCAAAGTTTTCAAAGTGGGAACTTCTTTATTTGTGATGTGGAAGTCATGAATTGTTCTTCTGATAACTTGCTGATCAAAATTATCGATTACTATTGTAGGATTACGATTCGGTTTCTTTTTAGGAGATTTAAATGTTACTTCCTGATCTGAAGGACGACATTTGCTTTCTGATACTACCTTTCTGACGGATGCTATTGAAATTCCTGTTGATTTAGCAACTAATTGAGTGGGGGTCATAATACTGCTCGGGTTGTTATTACACTCATTTTCGAAATATTTGTACAAAAAAACAATCAAAAAAAACAACAATCAACAAATACAAAATTTAACAATTAACGTAATAATTATAATTTTTGAATGAAATGTGTGCTTTATGTTCTAACAGTACCAAGCGACTGACGCCGGACTGCACGTGGCACCTGCGGACAGCGTAAACTGGTTTATTCTGGTTTTGTGCGTGTTTCCACTTTCCACTATCAAGTGACGATTTTTTGCTTTATATTGAAACATCTCGGAAATCTCCTAGGCCAAAAATAACAAAAATTTTGACCCCCCCGTAGACGCCCCGGAGTTTTAAAAACCTAGATGAAAGGAAAAAAAAACAAAAATCAGAGTGTTGCTAGGGATAAGTATAAAATTAAATAGTAATGTTAGGATATCGAAACATTTTTGTATAGGCCAGAACGATATAGTGGAAACGCGCTCTAAGATCTAAGTAATATACACACCACTACATATGCAAAAATTTCTCGAGACTAATTTCACTTGTAAATAGGCAGCTATTGTTTCGCTGTCAATTACTACGAAGATTTGACGTGACAAAGAATTATAAACATTGGAAAATCTTTATTTTTATAAATCATATATATCGTATTGTAACAGTACTACACAGGCAAAAACTTGTTATAAAAATATAATTTTCATCCCACCAGCTCGTAAAGAGTATTTTTGCCCTTCGATATCTGAGTGTAAAAGCCGTTTGTAAGTAAATTGAATTTAGAACATCGCTCGGGTGCATGAAGTTAGTGAATTCAAAACATCATTAAACCTATTTACTTCTACCTCCATGGTGCCGAACTAATCATACAATATTTTTTAATTTGTTAAAAACTCAGACTCGGAACCTTCTTGGTGTAGTTTCTTTTTTATTTGTTCTGGACGCAACATTTTCTTCTTAAGTAACTATAGCAACGTAACTTTTAATTTTTCTTGATTTATCTTTATCTATACATCCATATAAATAAATTAAATTGAAATGACTGTTTAAAAAGCGATTATTTTAATATTACATTAAAATAATCGCTTTTTACGAAATGCATATGTATGTATGTATACACGGTACATATACTAAAATATTATTATTTTTAAATTTCTGTTACATTGTCTGTCTGTCTGTCTGTTTGTTCCGGGTAATCTCTGGAACGGCTGAACTGATTTGACGGGACTTTCACTGGCAAATAGCTGATAATCTAAGGAGTAACTTATGCTACTTTTTTTAGACTAGCTTTGTCCCGCGGTGTAACTCGCGGTACGACAAAAATCGCGGGTAACACCGCGGGTTTGAGCGAGTACCTAAGTATTTTTGATGATTTAAAAATAAATCTGTAATACTTACCTATCATAATGTAGTACCTAATAAATATTAATACCTAAACTGACATAACTTTTCTTGCATTTAGTTGTTTCCTCGCTGAGGTGGAATGAAAAGTTACGTGTTGCACTCGAGTGCAAAGATTTTTCACCTCGTGCTCTTTTGATTCCCTCGCTGACGCTTAGGATTCTAATTTTCGAATCCTTCGCTTGCTCCTGGGTCACATACACGGCTGCTATTAGACCACAGTCTATAGACAACTTCGCGTTGTTAAGGGGCCAATCCGATTCCTTCCTTGCCAGCCAAGGAAAGTTAACTAACTCAGGAGCCCGGCATCCCCTGGATGTTAAATGCTATGAAATATATTTAGCTTTAATTCCGCGAGACAAATATCCAGGTCTGAAAGCAGGGCACAAATCCCACCGTCATGCATACTCACATGCACATATGGGTATCATGCATATGTACACATACAAAACAAGTGAGAAATAATTAGCATGCCATGCAACCAAACCTATACTCGACACGTGTTTCGCCCCTCCACGGGGCAACCTCAGGAGATGTTGACTCGTCGAGCGTTTGAGCTCGAATGAGCTAGCGCAGCGCTGTCGGCCCTTTATATACCGTTTCGATGACGCTATAATCACGATCGATACAATGTCACAACGACATCTGTGCCGAACTACCCGCAATCATACTTAGAAGTGGTGATGGAATTAAGTTTGTTTGGTCATTCAACAGTGTATATGCATTATTATTGTTATATTTTGATGTTTCTAACTGTTCCAACACACTCATCCGGAAACCCTTATCGCAAACATGCAGAATGTTATAGGTATTGTTGCCGCTCAAGGAGTGGCCGGTGTCGATTAAATGTTTTGCGAAATGTGATTTATCTGGATGGCCATTCCTGTGAGCGGCAACATGTTCCCTGTACCTAATTTCGAAACTACGGCCTGTCTGACCCACATAGACCCCGGTGCAATCATTGCATACTAATTTGTAAGCTCCGGTTTTTTTTTAATTCTCTAATTTATCTTTACCGTTACATAGTTTACGCAAGTTATGATCTGATCGAAAAGCTACGTAAACATTGCGTTTTCTTAGAATATTCGCGATTCTATCTGAAATTGGGCCTATGTAAGTGAGACTCCCGACATTCTTGTTAATTCTTTCGGGGGTACATGCATAAAGTGCTGAGCGAGCCCGGTCATTCTGCTTTTTCTTAATTATATTATCAATAACCCCCTGGATGAGCTCGTCCCGGCAAGCAAGCGCTTCCTCGACACTGGCTGCCCCTGAGCAGACATCATCTACATAAAGATCCTGCTCCAGGATAGCAGCAGCCCTAGGGTAGTTTAAGCGGTCCCGTACCGCTAACTCCCGCAGTGTACGAATCGCGAGGAAGGGACTAGAACGCAAACCGTACTTGTTTGTGTTCAACTCGTAAACCTTTATCGGTTCGTGGGGCGACTCACGCCATAGTATCAGCTGATACCTCCTGTCTTCCGGATGAATCACCGTTTGTCTGAACATCATCCTTATGTCAGCAACAAAAACCACTTGTGTTTCCGAAAGCTCGTGAGGATATCCGACACGTCCCGATTCAACTTCGGTCCCGATACAAACATTGGTTCAGGGACATACCGTAAGTTGGAGCAAACCCATCAAACACTACTCTAATTTTTCCAGTAGGGGTCTTTAGGACAGCATGATGTGTAAGGAAGCAATGATCCTCGGATCTCCAATCCACACGCGACACAGACATGTGTCCCAAAGATTCATACTCCCTCATGAAGTCCACGTATTTGGTCTTGAATACAGCATCCCGAGCCATACGACGCTCCATCGACAACAATCGAGTCTCGGCTGTCTTCCGAGATTCACCCAACAGTGGCCTATTTGCCCTGAAGGGGAGCCGAGTTACAAACCGACCAGAACGAAGGCGACCAGTATTATTCTGATAAAACAACTCGCACTCTTCTTCGTCTGGGTCTACTCGACGCGCGGTGGGGAGCTCCTCGACCTCCCAAAACCTTTGCATCGTCTCGGATAATGCTGAACCTACGAGTATACCATCCGACTCAATAGGTCTAACCATGGGTAATACCGGTCCCATTATCGCACAGCCAAACTTAGTCTCCACAGCCATGAGTCGATCATGCTGCAAGACTCTACGATCCGACATCAAAAACTTACCCAGAACGTCTACTCCCAGTAGCACGTCAACCGTACCTGGGGTGTCGAAATCGAGATCCGCCAGTTTCAGATCTGATGTCAGGAGTCGAACAGCCGAATTCAACGTCACCTGAGGGTGTCGTCCCATCACATCAGTCATCACTAGTACCGGGGCGGATGTCCTACGCATCGTGTCAAAACGTGAGGAGAACGTAATCGTCGTTTGCCCAACGATGTTCGTTACCGCGACATTCCCCACGCCTTGAATTTTCCTATTATACTGAGTAGTTTTCAAGCCCAACCAAATCGCCAATTCGTTCGACATAATACAGCCCTGGGCACCTGAATCCAACAGGGCGCGAACGTGTGTTGACTTGCCATTCAACCCCCAAACACACACGGAGGCAGTGGGCAAGACTATAGCCTCCGGTTGGGGACCAAAATTTGATTGGGCTGCAATTTCCTAGCGGGGGCCCCCGGGGCCCCACGCATTATAGCTTGAGCAACCGGGCATATCAGTGTGGTAGGGATCCCATGGTCCCTCGTAAGTGCCCCTCCAATCGCGGCGCTCTACTTGACGCCGTCCACGGATAGAGGGGGTGCGCAGATCCAACCGAGGGCGTTCCATGATGGGCGGCGAAAATCGACGAAATGTCGTCGTCTTCGGCGAGCGCGATGACACCCAAGGCGGCGTTCTAGTGGTCGGCGGCGAGCGCGATGACACCCGAGGCGGCGTTCTAACTAACCGCTCCGTACTCGAGGGTGCATCCGCACACCCGCCCGTGCTAGCTCCAGCTGAGCCACTGGCCTCCCAATAGGTCGGGGAACCGCCCGCGATGTTGGCCTGAACATCGGCCCCAACATCTTCCCTATGGGGGCCCTGGTCCCGTGGACCCAGGTTCCAAGTCCGGCCCTGTGTACTTGACCCCATCCGTCCCTGAGTCCTGCCCTGTCCATCTGCATGATGTTGGCCGGGCCTATTCAGGCAGAGCAGTTCATGATGGTGGCCTCCATAAAATTTACACATTGCGGACCGAGCGCAATCCCTTGCTAAATGGGGACCCAGACACAAAAAACACCAGCCACGCTGCTTGGTGATCTGGCGTCGCCCTTGGACTCTCTGGTCCCTAAATCTAAGGCAGGCGGCCACACTATGGCCATCCTGTTTACAATACAGGCAGGCATCCCGTTCAGGTGTTGAGGCACCCATGTGTCCATACAACTTCCTTGGCGGAAGTCCCCTCCTCACAGGGCTCCGAGTAGCCTTCTGTGGCTCCGCAGCGGGCTTCACGAACGAACCCATGTTCTCTGCCCTCCGACACTCTTCCTCCAAAAACTCCATGAGTTGAGAAGAGGTGGGCAAGTTGTCTGCACCCTGACCGTGATGCTGCTCAAATCTGGTCTGCACATCGACTGGCAGCCGGGACAGTACTATGTATACTAACATGTAAGACCATTCTCCAACCGGCAAGCCTAAATTTCCTAATGCCCTAGTGACACTCAATAACGGGTTCAACACCTCTGCCTGTATGGCAGAGACCCGAGTCACTGAAGGGATGCTAAACAGCCTCTTGAGCTGCGCATCGACCAGCCTTATTTTGTTGTGGTAGCGCCTTACCAACATTTGACGAGGAATCTCATAATTGTCCTCTGTCACCGTCAAATGGGCTACCAGTTCCCTGGGCTCTCCCTTCAACGCTGACATCTGTTGTGCCATCTTATAGGCTTTAGGTAAATCCTCCCTTAAGTGGACCAAACTGTCAAATAAATTGATGAAGCTGACCCACTCACCGAGCTCTCCATCAAAACTGGGTAATTGTATCTGAGGCAGTTTTGATACAACCCCGCGAGAGTGTGGG
The DNA here is from genome assembly GCA_949125395.1 of Diaphora mendica. Taxonomy (NCBI): domain Eukaryota; kingdom Metazoa; phylum Arthropoda; class Insecta; order Lepidoptera; family Erebidae; genus Diaphora; species Diaphora mendica. The sequence continues at coordinate 20,179,221 of OX421310.1, forward strand.
CCTTCCACAGCTTCTTCATCACAGCCAGTTCTGCGCTGGCGCTTTATTTCTGCTATGCGCTGCTGAATGTCATCAGCAATTACCTCCAGCCGGGCTGGCGCATCCAAAGCTCGAGCCAACAGTGCATCTTGTCTATCTGGTCGGCCTAGGAGGCCTTGAACCGATGTAAACCATCTCAATTCCGTGCTAATCTTAGCCCGGTACAATGACAACGACATAGCCGCAGAACCTTACTTACAAGTTACAATATTTTATGTATTATATAAAACTATTAAGTGCTTGTGCACTCACTTAATCTCAGATATATATCTACCTACAAGTTTCACATTATCAATTCCCAGTGACTCAAAATAATTGAATTTAAGTTTCATAATTATTCTAGTAATAATGTCTGTGGGCTAGCAAAATCTAATTGTATTAGACTAATATATTGGACCAAATGTCCCAAACAATTAATATTTAATATTAAGTTTTACAATTCAATCAATAATTAAATGTGTCACCTACCTACATTTAATCATTATGCTAATAAATTGTTTTAAATACTTATTTAAACAACTATATCAGTGGAATCAAAGATATGTGTGACAGTGGAACAGTATAGTTACCTACCTAACAACGAGGTATCACCTTCTGAAGCACTACTGAGTGCTCACAGCTCAGAGGTTAACCACGCTTCTGCTACCAAAATGTTCAATTCTCTCGCCAATGCAGTGATCACCTTGTGAAATTTGCAATGTCTTAGGGCCCATAAGTAAGTTATTCAATCGCTACCTATGTCACCGGCAAGAGCATTAAACCACGGCGTTTCACCGTGTTCTTATTCTAAGCTAATGTGATGTCAAGCACTTACTGGAGATATGTAGATTCCTTGATAGCGGCGTCCAAGAGGCCTCTTGGTAGTTTCCTCTCTGCGTCGTTACACATACATACTCCTAAATGGCTTACGGGCTCCCGAAGTTTCGTAATTACAAGACACCCGATTTAACTATCGCGGATCGCGTCTAATTGACGTGACTACTAAAACTCGCGAGTCCAAACCAGACCACGACCGGTCAAAGCGTCCATAAATACTATCTTGTCACTTCAAAACGTCAAACAAGAAAAATGATAATCAAAAATGTTGCCATTATAATGACGTTCAATTTCTAACAAACACCTTGTTTCTTTCAGTTTCAGTTTTGATTCATTAGTGTTTATTCGCTTTATATATTGGAATATTTTGGGATATATACCTATATATATATTTGGGATGAATGTGTCACACATCATAAGACAGTCAAACAAAAAAATCTTTAGAAATATCTTTATTTATTCTAATAAAAAAAATATATTACTCAAATTTCCCTATTGCTTAGACGAGTGTTTTTTTTTCTTCTATGAAATGATTATGGTAAAATGAATATGGTTAAAAGTACTGAAATGTTAGTTTTTTTTTGATAATTGGCATTATAAATTACAGCATAGGACTGAAATGCAACATTTTTAGAATGTGAATGAAATATTTTGTTTATGTACTTTTATTTTATTAATAGTAAATAATACAGGGACTGCAATAATTTTTGTATGAGCAGCGTGAATTAAGAGTTTGTAGAAAACAGCTAGCTTTATGAAATTGTTCGAAACTATTAATGACATACTTAACTTAAAAATGTATTTATTTGTAACGTTATGCATAAAAAATACCGATGAAATTGAGAACCTCCTCCTTTTGGAAGTCGGTTAAAAATGTAGTTTAGTTTATGTACTTTACAATGTAAAAATTTTAATTCTTCATTCCTTTTACTTTAGTATCATTGTGAGTCACTGAAATATCTTAAAACATATACTAATGTAAAACTAAATTTAAAAATTATCATATTACATATTTTGTTTTCCAAAAATAAATTGTTTGCCTACAATATATTTATTATATCTCGTAGTAGAAAAAAAGGAATTGAAAACAGCGATTATGTATACTAAAAATATTTGTTACGGAATAATGAAGAGTTCCTAATTCATCATCATTCATTCATCATATCAAAATATAGTTTTTTGATTTTAATATTTGCAGCTTAATAGATGGTAAGTGTGTTGGAGAGCTTGATTGTACAACCCATGTTTTAAAGTTTAAATATTTAGTCAGTAATAAAGTGACAAGGTCGGATGAGATAATATTATCATGGTATGAATGGTGACAGTATTTGTGAAATGAATTATAAAATTTTGAAATGAATAGATGAGAATGAACGTTTTATTTCATGTAATTTCAATCAGTTGAAATTATGTCTTTGTTCAGATTTTTATGAAAATACAATTGATGGCGATAAAACACAATTAAGATAACTATCTAAGTTTCGAATCATGTATGTATGGAATCACTTGTGAACTATATGATTATGATTTTTAATATGTATTTTATAATGTTATGGGTATTAGTGATAAATGTTTTGAATGATTCAAAATAGTAAATTGTTCAAATGAATAGTGAGTTTATTATTATAGTCGTGATAAGTTCTGGTTAAAATAATTATATTTATTTACAGTCATTGTACCTATACCGTGAAAAAGAATTGTTTTTTTAATTTAAATTTCTTACATTTCTATTTGTAGACACTATAACTAAAATATTAACAATTAAAGTGAAGATTTTTGATGTATTGATAGTAAATTACACAGTTTTAATTTTTAAAATCTTTTTTTCTTAAGCCAAGCTATTTAAACATAAAAATTTTAGATACCAATTTTTTTTTTTTCATATTTATAATGTATCATTATGGGCTCAATAAATTAATGAATGAAGTGATATAATATGTCATAATGGCAATATTTAGGTGCTAAATTTAAATCTCCCTGTAATAGCTCTCATGGTCGTGAGTCTCCTCTTTTTCAGGCTTCAGTTTCGGCAAGAACGGGTTGTGTCGAGGATCTGCATTTAACCTGGTAAAACATTTTAATATTAATGTTTAGAAGAATCATATTAGGTAATAAAAAAAAATTGTAAACCCTATTTATTTAAAAAAAAAGGAGCATCAATAGAGTTTTTGCCAGATTCTTCTCCATGAAGGGTAGCCTGCACTTGGAACTGGCGACTAGAATCACTAGATTTTTTAATATTGACTATTCATCCTATTTGAATAAAAATGTTTTGACTTTGAAATGTATTATATAACTCGATCAGTAGAAAGTTTATTCAATGTAAGTAAAACGTTTGTGACATTCCCACAATCCTGATGAATTCAATGACACATCTTATGCCAAAACCAATCCAGCCATTTGGGCTGTAGTTCATACATGTAGCATACGCTCGAAAAACATAACCCTACTTCTGACGGAGTCGGTTAAAAAGTTTGTATATGCAGGCGTCTTGGGCAGCCAGAGGTAACGGGTTTGATTTTTTTTTTCAGTTCTTAATCTACTATCAAAAACTCAAGTTGTAGGATTTAATTGTTAAATATCAAGATTTAATAGTGACTGTGTCAAAATAAAAAGTCCTTATTTCTCCAGTAGGTAGGTATGTGTAAGAGGAATGGCTTGGCAATCATAAAATAATAATCTCCACTATTTTCGGTAGTCCTAATTAAACATAGCCCTTGTGAGCCTGTGTGCATACATAAATAGTGCCGTATGTGATTGCTACGAGTATTTTATAAAACAATAAAGACGTTCAATATACCTTTTTTTTTTATTTCGACATTTGCTTTCAAAAATATTGGACATTTCATATTTCAGTTATTTTTAAAATTAAGTTATTAGAATTTTACACAAAATTTTAAAGTGAAACATATTTGTAACAACCTCGTCCCACGGCTTCGCTCTCGTTTATATCGGTTATCACGGTAAAGAGTAACTCATGACCTTCCTTAAGAATCAAAGTGTTTCCATCCCAAATTTCATTGAAATTGGTGCAGCTGCTTAGATGTGAAATTGTAACAGGCAGAGTTTCGAATTTATGATATTAGTATGGACGTTACCATCTAAAATTGCACATAGTGCTATGGCTATAAATATTAAGTTTTTAGAACAAAATCTGAGTGTTAAGTAACACGTTGAGATAGTAAATCTTCTCATAAATAACGCTTGAGTGATTTAAATCAGTGTCTAAGCCTTTGTGAATGAGATAGCTTTCAGAATTATTAATATGAGAAATGTCTAGAACCTATTCGAGAACATTATACATGTTTTATGTATGAGCCTGCGAAAGTAATTCTACTCTGCCTGATCGAAAGCATGAGCAGAATCCAAGAGTTATGGTCACCATACTCATTACTAATGCAGACAATGCAACAATGCAGCATGGTGACCCACACTATGGCGGCCTATTGAAAAGTTTTTGCATCATTGAGCCTCATTGGTCACAGCCCGGGGAGCGAACTTTCAAGAGGCGGCGTGCCTGGCCACCAGGGGAGTTTCTCTGGTGGTCGGGCGCATCGAGGCACTGGGCTTACGGGTGGCCCTGGACAAGACGGAGGCCCTATTGTTCCATGGGCCCCGTCGTGGTCCACCCGCCGGCGCCTCCATAGAGGTCAACTCGGTCCACGTACCAGTTCGGGCCCAGATGAGGTATCTGGGCCTGATACTCGACGGTAGGTGGCTCCTCGACGAGCACTTCCGACAGCTTGGTCCGAAGCTGGTCGACGCTGCCTCCGCCCTTGGGCGACTTTTGCCCAATTTGGGTGGAACCAGCGTCGCAACGCGACTCCTGTACACGGGGGTTGTCCGGTCGATGGCGCTGTATGGTGTGGGTGGCGGCTCTGACTGCCCTAAATAAGGCCCGTCTCTGGCGGCCTCAGAGGGTATTGGCAGTCAGAGCCATACGCGGATACCGCACGGTGTCGACCGAGGCGGCGTGCGCCCTGGCTGGAACACCCCCGTGGGATTTGGAGGCGGAAGTGCTCGCCGAAGTTTATCGACGGGTGGCTGAATATCGGGCGGAGTATGGCTATCGCCCTCCGCCCGAAGAGGTACGCGAGTGGCGTGAAGCCGCCCGTCGAGCCACGATGGCTCACTGGTCGTTCCGGCTGGAGACTCCACGCGCTAGCTTTGCCGCCTTGGAGGCTCTCCAGCCGGTCATCCTCGAGTGGGCAGGGCGGCAGCACGGGACCCTTTCCTTCCGACTGACACAGGTCCTTTCCGGGCATGGTTGCTTCGGCAAGTACCTGCACTCGGTCGCTAGGAGGGAATTGAGTCCCGCCTGCCACCACTGCGACTGCAGTGAGGACTCGGCCCAGCATTCGCTCTGCCCTCCATGGGCGTCGCAGCGCCGGGCCCTCACTGCAGTCATCGGAGGAGATCTCTCGCTACCGGCCGTCATACGCTCCATGGCCGGTAGCGATAGCAGTTTTACCGCGGTCGCAACCTTCTGCGAAGATGTAATCTCGCAGAAGGAGGTGGCGGAGAAGGCCCGGGAGGACGATGTCCACTCGGACCCAATCCGCCGCCGGCGAACCGGGTGGTGGAGGCGCGCCTATCAGCGCCTCATGCCGCCCTGAGTGTGGCCGCGGATGGTCGGGACGGGCTTTCCCCTCCATCCGCTCTAGTGGCCTCCCGCGAGGGGGCGACGTACTGTTATGTCGCCCTTTTTGTATGCTACTTTGCCTACCCATCTTCCATTTCTGCGTTGTCAGCTTTCCGTTGTTCTCTCCCACACACACCCCACACCTCGCATCCTCAGTTCTTTCCCATATCTCTTCAACGCCGGTTCAGTTTTAAAAACAATTGATTTGTTTTATTTTATATTTTATTAACATAGTTTTCTCTTCAATTTCTTTTTTAAAAACTAATTTGACAAGGTCGTCATAATATTTGGTGGCAGCGAAAAGGGATTTTAAAAGTCCCTGGTAACGCTTCCAGTGTATTAACTACAAAATCCAGTGTATTAACTCTTCGTGTTGTGTGTGTAACATTCCTGAACTTTCTACCATATCTTTTCGTGAAGTATAAAGTGGAACTATTAACAAAAAACTCTCCGTATACCTTCGAGTTCTGTACTAAATCAAAGTAAATCAAAATCAACCTTTCTAAATCCGACTTAGCGCAATCGTAGTCGATAACAAATAATCAAAAACCCAAACTGCTATTTGCTGTGGTGCCGTGGTTGTCGCGCCGCGCCGCTGTATCCTGTAACGAGCAAGGAGTACTACGTGTCCCCATCACCTACAATGTTCCTGTTTCTCCTGTGAGTTATAAAGTTTTGTAATATACTGTGATTTGAGTGTTCTTCGTGACCTTCGGTGAATAGTAATAAATACAGACTTGTACCACTACTTTACTATATTTAAAAGCAAAATATAAAGTGATTAAAAAAGTGTTAAAAGTAATTTATATTATAATAAATAAGATACTTAATAAGTTCATCATCATCAACCTATCATAGTCCACTGCTGGACATAGGCCTCTCCAATTGTTCATTACGTACTAATTGTTATCACCTTATTATAAATTCAGAGAATTGATCGTACAGTCTAAACAATCAACGGACCGTCGCTCATCGCCCACACATCATTTTCTAGGAACTGATAACACTGTCTCGCACCCGAGTCACTGCTTATTTATAAGATCATTTTATTAATCGTGTTTTAAACTCTCTCTCTCTCTCTGCTTAAATTCACTGTCCTTAGAACTAAATAATAATATTTCCTTTTCAGAGTTATTCTGCCAATGCAAATTCTTCTTGCTACATCTCAGGAATTTATTCAACCCGTCACCGATAGTCCGGGTATTTTCTTCGACCCTTCTGGAAAAATAAAAATAATAAGAGACCATACTCATGTTCTAATCCCTGTAGACATTTCTTTTGTGACATCTCACATTGAAAACATTAAGACCGTTTTTGGCACAATACGCTACCTATGCCAACAAAGTTATTTATTAAATAATATTGAATGTAATAACATGATCCAACCTCTTGATGTCCTGTTTAAAGATATAATTCGTGATTATAATTCGATTTCACATCTTTTACCCATACGCTCAAAGAGATCTGCTTGGTTTTCCGCCGTTGGAACGGTTTTTAAACATGTTTTTGGCACTTTAGATGAGGATGATGCGGTTAAATACAATCAAGCTATCAAAAAATTACAAAATACAGACAAAGAATTAATAACCAGCCTCTCTCGGAATATTTTCGTCTCTAAAACTGCAATTTCTAATTTTAATTCATCTATTTTAGAATTAAACAAAAATCAGTTCCTACTAAATGATGCGATGGAAAAAATATCATTAGTTGTTAAGAATATCTCTGAAATTACGAATTCCGTTTACTTTAAGAATAACTTAGAAGAAGTATTAAATGTATTGCAAACCCACTTGTTAATACTTTCATATAAAATGGAAGATATTGTAAATAGCATTTTATTTGTCAAGACCAATACATTACATCCGTCAATTCTTACCCCACAAGAGCTGTTTAATGAATTAATGAACAATTTAAAAAACTTACCAAAATTTAAAGAATTACCATTAGATTTAAACTTAGATAATATTCACTCATTGATAAACCTATCAGATATTATATCATACTTTATTAATGATAAGTTAATTTTTGTTATTAAGATACCTATGGTCGACTTAACCACCTATGACTTATTTAAATCTGTACCAATACCTGTTCCACATAATAGTGATAAGCCAAACTCTTTTGCATTAATCAAACCCCATAAACCATACATAGGGTTAAGTGAAGACCGTAATACATATTTTTATATAGATAATTTAGATGTTAGATGTAAACTAATTATAAGTAAACTTTTTATTTGCAAGCCCATAGATGTTTCCAGTGTTACAACTAACCCAACTTGTGAAATCAATATTATGACAAAAGCCATCGATAGTCTCCCAGATAATTGTGAAACAAACTTTATCTTTGGCAATATTAACATCTGGCACAAATTAAATGGTAATAAGTGGATATTTATCCAATCGAAACCTGTCAAACTCACCATTCATTGTAACAATAACTTTTTCAAGGACAATATCATCTCAGGAACGGGTATCTTAAACTTAGAACCAAACTGCATCGCATTTTGCAAAGAAAATAAGCTACAAGCAGTAGAAAACGTAAATATTACTGCCAGCCCTGTCATTTCTAATTTTAATATTATAAATGATACATGCTGTAATATAGATACATTCTTAAAATTAAAAGTCAATATCTCCACTACCAAAATCGAAAATGTAAATTTGGACAACATAGAATTTGTTCCCGCACCCATAATAACAGATGATGATGACATACCGCTTCCTGATGACACTGTCCTTAATTATGCTGGATTCAGTCTTAGTATAGTTTCAATGTTATTAGTTATAATTATTGTATGTGTAATTGTCCTAATTAAATTAAGAAATAAACATGTTGAACCGGTCCTTGAAAATGTATCCATCCCATCTTTAACTCCAACTACTCCACCCCGCTTACGCGCTACCTAACTATTATACTATATAATTTACCAAGTAAACTCATCACAACCATGAGTTCACTTTTGTTGGGGGAGGTGTTATGTCGCCCTTTTTGTATGCTACTTTGCCTACCCATCTTCCATTTCTGCGTTGTCAGCTTTCCGTTGTTCTCTCCCACACACACCCCACACCTCGCATCCTCAGTTCTTTCCCATATCTCTTCAACGCCGGTTCAGTTTTAAAAACAATTGATTTGTTTTATTTTATATTTTATTAACATAGTTTTCTCTTCAATTTCTTTTTTAAAAACTAATTTGACAAGGTCGTCATAATAGTACGCGTCTGCCGTACGTCGCCTAATTCCTAATTGAGAGTCTACCAGCAGATGGTGCCCGCTTCTGTGCGGGCAGGCGCTGGGAGGGGTCCGGATGTGTTAATAACTGCAGTTCCTGGACTCCTCCCTTCACAGGCGCAGAGTGGCACACCGTGTGGTTTTAGTCGATTCGAGTCCGACACGTGGGGTGACGGTCCGAGGGGATTTCCACACGTTAAATAAAAAAAAAAAATGTAGTACCGCTCCAGGCGAGCCGAGGAAATAGTATTTTTTACTTAGTGAGGTTTTTCTAATACTTACTTGTACAAGTCGATGGCTCTTGAGCAGTCTACGTTGTACCACCAGTCACACGCGAACTTCTCCTGGTCGAATAAGGTGCCGTTCGTGCATAGGAATGAAGCGCCTTGTTCCCCTTCGCGGCCGTCGTGGCAAATGTGATAAGCCTGAAAATGAATGATTAAAATGTAAAGCAGAAGGAAATATTATACAAAGGAGTTGCGATTTGCAAAACATACGTTTCTGTAAAGTCTCGACAGCATCGGCTACCTGTAGTGCATGCGTCTATTCTCGGTCACTTCACTAGTAACGCATTTAGTCATTCACTCACTCATTGTACTATCTGTGAATGAAAGTGAAAAAAGTGCTCGTGCGGTCGTGAACAGTCTAGTCAACTGTGAGCGACGGAGGTGAGCGGGCACTTGTATCTAAGAGCCGACAATATAGTACATGGAAATACTACACTACCATTTTTTTTTTACGTATGATCCTGCCAAATGACTCTACTCTGCCTGATGTAAAGCATGAGTAGAATCCAAGTGTGGTGGTCAACAAACTCATTGCGAATGCAGACCATGCAATAATGAAGCTATTGAGATGCTTCTGCATCATTGGGCCTCCAGTCTCACCAACGAAACACGAATGCTGTCATTTTAAAGGGAATGTAACATATCTTGCTAGAACATACAGTAATTTTTTATTTCATTTCATAGTACATAAGGTTTTCATTAATTAAAGCATAAGATTCATTCAATCAGAAATCATCAACCATCTTAATAGAACTTGTGTAAAGCTACAGCAAAATCAGTTAGACCATTTTAAAGTATGTAATTGACTACTATAACACAGACCGGTTAAATGTACCCATAATTTTGTTATTGCCACTGTACAAATCTGTACACTACCATCAGGGAGGGCCATGTAGTAGTGCAGAAAACTGGTGTCGCTAATCCAGTGGGTTAATCGGAGGTACGACTTCCCGTAAAGCTAGAGGTAACCAATGACGGCAACACACTTATAAATAATTCTTGTTTGAAAATGGTTATATTATGGTCCTTCTCACTCTCACTCTCTGAACTCGTTTTAACCATGGGAGAGCCACGCTTCGGCATGAATGGGCCGGCTCGACCGGAGTGATACCATGGCCTCACAGTTAACCGGTGTGAAATAGTGCTTGCGCTGTGTTTCATCGAGTGAGTGAGGATACCGGAGGCCCTTACCTCAACCCCCCTCCCCCCAAAGGCCGGCAAATCACTTGTGACGCCTCTGGTGTTGCAGGTAGTTTTCACTTATTACGATGATATAGGATGGGATACATAGACAAAGCTATCGGTGAATAGAAAGCCAGAGACAGAAGACTACTCACAATGCCTGCTGTATCAAGAAATATTAGCTTTCTGCATCAGGTTTTTAATCTAGCTATGACTAGCTGGCAATGAAGCTTTGGAGTGATAATCAAAATCCAAAATTGACCATCGGCATAAGTATTGCTGAATTGACATTCCGTATTCGACATGTCGTTATTATCTAGTTTTGTTAGTAAAGAATTTAAGGGTGGAAGTAGGGTATGTACACAGCTATTAACATTGAAGAGAAGTACATTTTTCTTCGTGCCCCAGAATTAGAGCAACAGTAAAGAGATTGAGCCAAGTTTGTACTTCGAGCATCCGCTTTCGGAAAGGGGTAATAACTATTAATAATGTCTTAAAAGTTTTCCAATAAAGTAAAATTGGCTAACGTTAATAAATTACTGCGATCCATTAATAATAATGTTAATTTCTGAAAGATATCAGAGATAAAATGTTGGTAGATAAATATTTTTATTTTGACACAAAAAGGAATAAGTTCCATAATTGTTTTAAGTGGTGTAGAAGTAATACGAGAAGACTGGTTTAGTGACGATAAGCGACTACCGCCTGATAACTACAAATGCAGCCCAAGAAAAGAGACCAGCCTAAGTATGTTACTACCTTTTAAGTGCCCACTTTCCCCTTATGCTTGGGATGTAGGGGGATTTAGGCTCCGGTCACAATCTGACTCACTTAGCAAAAATAATTGCTTACTATTGGCTTTCTATTATTTGTGTTGAAGCCTCACGGGGCCAAAAGAAACCGGTGTTAGTACATACTATTGTTTGAATCATTTATTCATGATAATAATAAAAAAGCCCAACACGTTCTTTGCTTTTAATTCGTGTGTTAGGTTTGTGAAGAGCAAATCGTCTTCCATATAAGTTTATGTCTCAAGCACCAAAGAATAGAAAGTTTCTATGCTGCATTATAGCATAAAAAGATACACGTATCTACATATTACATGAAATCTCAATCAACAAGTAAATATTAATCATAAAAGCGTACCGACTTGGCATCAGTGTTGACATAATGCAATATTTCAACGGATATTCGCACCATAGATAGTGAGCGAGCACAGATTGCAGAAGCGATTGATGCTGTATCTTGCATCATAAATCGGACGATAGCACATGTCCTAGATGAGAAAAGTTCGTATGATATTGAACCGTATCAATTCGTAAGCCAATGCAATCTACTCTGTTGGTTAAACTTAGTTTTGGACTTTGATATGATGTTGTTACACTGTGTCGCGAAAATTATTATACGTAAATACGCGGTTATAGTTATCCCTGTATCACCAAAAGGGTAAACAGATGCGTATGAAATCCAGGATTTTTTGATTGTAATTTTGGTTTGTTAAAAAAATTAGAGCTCGGTTTTAACTTATGTTAATAGAAAGCTTACCACTTTCGCTTAAAAACTTTTGAAATTCTCATTATAACGACTTTTTAAAGTTAGGTTTCTTCAATAACTAACCTCAGTGATTTTTTAAAAGGAACTGCGGGAAGCTAACATTTTATTTTTTTAATCCTGGGTATGTCATATTATTTTATAAAAAAAGGAATGGGCTCGAATAGAAAATAACAGTCTTACTTAGGACTAATATACTCGTATATGTTTCTTACACGTTATGAAGATAGTGACATGGAAATATATATATATACTAGCTTTTGCTCGTGGCTCCGTCCGCGTGTATGTCGGTTATCGCTGCAACTAGTAGCCTATGTGTTATTCTGATGTATAAGCTATATTACTGTAAAGTTTCATCCAAATCCGTTCAGTAGTTTACTTTCGCGTTTATAATATTAAGTAAGATATATATAAATGAATTGATACAAATACATGGTATAATGATAGCAATGGCTATGTAATTTTTTATTCCCATTCAGTAACACCAATATTTAACGGAAAAAATGAGGTGATCGAGTAGAGTCTGACATTTTGAATTTTTTTCCAAACCAGTCTCGCTATTACTCGTTTGTTATAGCAACACACAGGAATGGAAACTCCGAGACTGTACAGATTCTAAAAAAGTGTTTGTTTACGGCCTTTTATACTCGCAACATTATTCGTTGTCGTAAACAGTTGAATTTAAACGTAAATAAGATACATAATTAAAGTTCATTATGTTAACCAAACATGGGTTTAACCTTCTAAATATTATGGTAAATGTTTAAATAAACAAAGTACGCAACCTTATAAAGGGCCTAGCACAAGATTTTAGTGTAAACAACACGATGTAAACACATATTCATCAGTAAGTTTGCATTGTAAAACCACTTTTTGGGTCCGACATACCAACGGTCCCTAAGTATATAAAGTTATGTGCAAAATTGCAATTATTTTAGCGCAAAGCGAAGTATGTATTTAAATAATTAGTTTCTGTTTACGTGTACGCATACAATCATTTGTTTTTCTATTCCTGAGATTAGCGCCTTCAACCAAACAAACAAACTCTTCAACTTTATAATCTATATTTATAAAAATAAATAAATAAATGTATGTACGCGTATAACTTCTGATCGGCTGCACCTAATAAATAATCCTTTTTTATGTGTTCGTTATTGTTAGGACTAGGTTTGTGTATAATAAAAAAGAATTTTCAAAATCGGTCCACAATTCACGGAGTAAACAGTGTACATACATAAAAAAAAACTATAAAATTGAGAACCTCCTTCTTTTGGAAGTCGGTTAAAAAAATAAAGAAAACGGGAATAGTACATTTTTGTTCGCGACGGGAAGCTGAGAGAGATATGTAAATATGGCGGTACGAAGGTCGCCGGGTCAGCTAGTATTAGTATAAATGACAATTTGTGAAACCGAGAGCAGATCTAACAAAACTGGCCTACTGTCTTCACCTGTAGCCATAACCCTGAACTGTGACAGAAATAAAGACGAAATTCGCTTACGAACGCTATGTATTTAATTGCCAAATGCTCATCACCTCTAATAACAGTACCTGGAAGATGCTTTTGGTAAATTTTCTAAAAAGTTGTCCTAGCTAGATCGATTTATCGCCCCCGAAATCCCTTGCATACAAAATTTCATGAAAATTGTTAGAGCCATTTCCGAGATTCAGGTTATATTTATTAAATCTATACTAATATTATAAAGCTGAAGAGTTTGTTGGTTTGTTTGAACGCGCTAATATCAGGAACTGTTGGTCCGAGTTGAAAAATTCTTTCAGTGTTGGATAGTACATTTATCGAGAAAGGCTATAGGCTATACAACATCACGCTAAGACCAATAAGAGCGGAACACCGATGAAGAATGTGACAAAAACGGGGGAAAAATTTTACCCTACGGGCAATAGGAGACGTAAACGACGTTGCGTGGTTCGGTTAGTATAATATACAAGTATTGCTCCTTTAAAGGTATTGAGTTTTGTTTATTCTTGAAGAGTCGGTGTAGAAATTGTATTCTGTTAGGGGAAAATATGGTTTCTTTAGTCTTTAAGATTGTTTGTAGGTGTTATGCATCAGATGCGGGCAGCACAGGACTGGCAGTTGATAAGAATCTTGGGAGAGGCTTATGTTATGCTGTGGACTAAGATGGCTCTTTGGGCTAAGATGATCATGATAGGAGGCAAACTAGCAGATGAGTCACCTTATGTAACTTGACAATATAATGTAAGTCATCATTTCCCTACCCTTTTCCCAACTTTATTTGGGGTCGGTGCAATGAGTTTTCCTCCTCCATTCTCCTCTATCACTCGTCAATACACTGCTTACTCCCTTTCTGGCCATATCCTTTTTTATGCAGTCCATCCATTTTTTCTTTGACTTGACAATATAAACATAACATTACAGAACATAATTAAGTATTAAAAGTTATTAATTACATATTAATAACTATAAATACTTGATTATGTTCTGTAATGTTCAAAAGTGTCATTGTCCAATTTCACTAGCAAAACTCTCGTACTGTTACAGATTTTGTTCAAGTCAATTATCACTGAAACAATGAATATAGCTCAGTATAATTCGACGGGAGATGTAATGATAGATGGGGTTTTGTGGAGATTGAAGCACTGAAGCCGCCCGGATAATAGTTGGGCTGATTTATGCGATGTCCTATATTAATGGGATTAGTCGGTGCTAGGGTTAAGCACTCGACACGCAATCTACGTAGATATCATCAAAGTTTTATGATAGGTCTTTAAGGTTGTTTGTGGGTCATTTATGAATCGATTGATGACGATTATAAATTCTATGTTTCTGAAATGAAATCATTCTGCATTTTTTTTTATATAGAATAGGGGGCAAACGAGCAGACGTATTGCCTGATGGTAAGCGATTACCGCCGCCCATGGACACCCGCATCACCAGAGGTGTTGCGGGTGTCACAAGTGCGTTGCCGGACTTTGTGGGATGAGGAAGAGAATGGGGGAGGAGTTGGGGTACGGGCCTCCGGTCCACTCACTCGGTGAATCACAGCGCAAGCGCTGTTTCACACCGGTTTTCTATGAGGCCGTGGTATCACTCCGGTCGAGCCGGCCCTTGCATGCCGATTAGGTCACAAGAACACTTTTGCAAGTCAAAACTATTTTTAAGCAGATGAGTTCGGTCTTTCCTAACTGGACTAGCCCTGAGAAGAAAGGACGAAACAAACTCAGAGATCATCGTCTCTTTCAAAGTTTGAATATCATGTGATGTAATTCATATTTTTCTGTAAGAAGTAGGGAAGAGGTCAAAAGATGGCAACGCTCCTCTGACTTTTGAGAGGGCAGTACTTACTTAAATTCAAGTGACCTGTCTGTTTGTGAACTCAAAACATAAAAAAAAAAAGTAAACTCCCACATTAGGAATAATTACTATGCCGCGGGGAACTTTGAAAACATAAATGAAACGGACACATAGAACACCCAGACTTAGAATAACAATTTGTAGATCACACAAAGAGTTGGGATGTGGGATTTGAACCCACAACACTTGGCGTAGTAGAAAGCGGCGTGGCGATCAGTAAGAAACTAGGCCAACCGTGCAGTCAATATGTAAGATACAGGTTTATAAGGTAGATCGGCCGTCATTCTTCATAACATGAAACTGAATTCGTAATTATAAGTCTAAAGGTGCTAGGTTTGAATCCACAACACTCAGCGCATTAGAAAACAGCGTAGCGACCGCTTTAATCACCCATACCCTACTCATGCAGTCGAAATTCTATAATCTATACTAATATTATAAAGCTGCAGAGTTTGTTTGTTTGTTTGAACGCGCTAATCTAAGAAACTACTGGTCCGATTTAAAAAATTGTTTCAGTGTTGGATAGTCCATTTATCAAGGAAGGCTACAGGCTATATTTTATTTTCAAAAAAAAAATGGGATCCGTAAGACAATTGCTATTTCGTAACCCAAGGTGTGAAATCGAAAACTTATTTTTGCGTGCGCTGCAATAACTATTGACAATAGAACAAAATAATGTATTACGGGTTTGTAGGTCTCATTAAGGTCTACAAAAAAATCCGCAAGAGTATATATCTAACTATCATGGTTTAGTTACAATAACCGCTTTTCTGTTCAAAAAAAATATTAAACCGCCAGAAGAAGAACTACGTTAAATGTTTATCGTAATATTAATCCTTATCCAAATTAAGCATTATGTTATCAAGGGTATTTATGTAGAAGTAAAATACTTTTTGTTTAATCCTAATCGGACATTTCGTTTAGAAGTTATCACGAGTATAAGACGCTAAGAGTTGGTACCTAATAATGAGTTATTTGCCTAAGAGTTTTTATCAACATAATACCTAATATTAATCTTTATCCAAATAAATATGTTGTTGATTATGAGTATTAGATCTTCGAAGAGTATAATAAATACATCTATACTAATATATAAAGCTGAAGATTTTGTTTGTTTGTTTGCTTGAAAGCGCTAATCTCTGGAACTATTGGTCCGATTTAAAAATTATTTCAGTGTTAGATAGCCCATTTATCGAGGAAGGCTATAGGCTATTATCACGCTAAGACCAATAGGAGCAGAGCATCAATAAAGAATGTTTCAAAAACGGGGGGGAAATTATCAGTCCACGGGCAATAGGAGACGCAAACGAGGTTGCGTGGGTCAGCTAGTTAAATAAAATACAAACATAGTGTAGTTTTATTTCATATTTTATATATTAGTATATAAGTTTTATAATTTAAGTTTATTTCTAAATAACGCTAAAAAGATTTTGGTATTGATAAATGATGTTTATTTTATAAGTAAATCTTTACATATATTTTTACACGTCGGACTTTACAGCTAGCTGAGGCCGGCATTTCCTAAAACTCACTCTGGGAAGAAATGCCGATACAAACCATAGGTGTCTTTTTTTTAAGTCCTTGAACATTGATTACATATTGGACAAGACTGTGACTCTAGTAGTGCACGACATTTTTCATGTCCCAAATATTTATTTATTTATATTTCTAAAATGTTACTTAGCATTCAATCTTCAAAAAAAAAATCCTACACCTAAGGGTAAGCTATAAAATAATGAAGAAAACTGTTCATTATAATTCACCGTTATGTATATGAATTGAAGTCTTTTTTTACAAAATTTGCTATTTAATAGTTTGTCTACAAAGAAAATTATATTAATAAATGTTACCTGGCATCCAGTCTCCACATTGGCATACATTCCAGGCGCTACAGGCACGTGGTGGCAAGAAAATCCCGTCTCCGGCACTTTGTGGTATATTGGGAAGTCGATTCCCGGTGAGCCAGGAACGTTGCGGAGGTCTTGCGGTTTCTCGTGCTCACGGAGGGGCTTTGGGCGGATGACTGCCTGCTCATATGGGATTGCGGCATAAGGGTCATATTGCTGTAACAAAATGTACTATTGAGTTATAATTTTAGGAAATATATCATACAATATAATATATTGCAATACGCAAATAGATTCCATTTTAACTAATCTAAATGGAAAAAAAATGGCAGAAGCCTCTGGCGATTGGTAAAAAAACGACAAAAATAAGTTTTATGGTAGAATATTGTTATTAAGCTAGTATTTTTTTGTGATATAGGGATCAAACGGGCAGACATATCGCCGTATGGTAAGCGATTACCGCCGCCCATGGACACCCGCAACACCAGAGGCGTCACAAGTGCGTTGCCTGCCTTTTAAGAAGGAGTACGCTCTTTTCTTGAAGGTTTGAAGGTCGTATTGGTCCGGGAATACCGCAGGCGACATTTCGTTCCACAGTTTTCTTGTGCGATGCAGAAAGTTCCTGGAAAAGCGCACAGTTGTGGACTGCCAATCATCTAGATAGATGATGGGGATATAACTTCTGTGGCGTAGGACGATGGCGGAAAGGGGTGGCAGGAATCAGTCCGAACAATTCCTCGGAGCCCTCCCCATGATAGTTTGATCAGAATAATTATTGCTTTATATTTATACTAGTGGTTGCCCGCGGCTCCGCCCGCGTATATGTCGGTTATCGTAGCAAATAGTAGCCTATGTGTTATTCTGATGTATAATCTATATTACTGTAAAGTTTCATCCAAATCCGTTCAGTAGTTTTTGCGTGAAAGAGTAACAAACATCCATCCATCCATTCACCCATACAAACTTTCGCGTTTATAATATTAGTATAGATATAGATTTATAAAAAGAGTAAAAGAGAAGTATCAATAATATTATAGTTAAACTATCATTTTAAAGTTCGTTGGCATATAGTACAAAAATTATTACAGTTTGCGGTTAGTCGTATTCAGTTGAAGAAAAACCACGATATCCACCAGGTTTAGCTCATAGTTGCAAAATTAACCATTTATATGCACATATCACATTTAATTGTATAGAATACATTACTTTAATTTTTTTTCTTAGCTTACTCGACAACTTTTACGTCACACTATACTGACATTAATAAGAGCGAGATTCAATGGCCGGCCGTGACACTGTTCCACACACATTACGACATATAAGTCTCAATAGTCTTATGTAATGTTACTGTTACCATTATTTAGTTAACCAGTGCTATTGAGGTTACAGGGAAAGTTCAACTTAATGCGTATAGGACTATGCTGTACAAAAGCTCGTGTATGTTATTAAAGTAGACCTCTCACAGAACTCTAATTATCTTGACCTAAATATGACCTACGTCGTATCAGTATGTATGACTTACATGGGCCGGCTCGGCCGGAGTGATACCATGGCCTCACAGAAAAGAGTGAGGATACCGGCGGCCCATATTCAAACCTCTCCCCCATCCCCCTCCCCATCCCTCAAAGGCCGGCAACGCACTTGTGACGCCTCTGGTTGCGGGTGTCCATGGGAGGCGGTAATCGCTTACCATCAGGCGATATGCTCGTTTGCCCCCTATTTAATTAAAATAAAAAATCTAGTTAGTGTAGTGGATATTATGGTTATCTATATCATATACTGTATCCATACTAATATTATAAATTCTAAAGTAACTCTGTCTGTACGTTACGTTTTCACGGCTACAACGCTGAACCGTTTTAAATAAAATTTGGTACGAAGAATCTTGAGGAAAGACATAGGCTGCTCTTTACTGCTATAACCCACATCCACGTGGGAGGAATTGCGACCAAAAACTAGTAATATAACAAAAAAAAAACGATTTCAAGGTTCGCCTGGATTTCTCTTGGATGCCATCTTCAGATCTTAGTGTCCTTATCATGGTACCACCGTTGGGATATCTCCTTTCCATTAAAAAAAGAATAATTAAAATCGGTTCATAAACGACGAAGTTATCCGCGAACATACATTAAAAAAAAACATATATACGAATTGAGAACCTCATCCTTTTTTGAAGTCGGTTAAAATAAATGAGAAGGCTTTATTTTGAGAGGTGATTGATATTTGAGAAATGTGAGGCGGAAACAGATATAAACAATTAAAAAGAGTAAAGATTTTTTTTTGTATTTTCTTATAAGAATTTATGTTCTAAAAATCTAGTTTTCATTAGACACTAGACATTCGATAGCTAGCTAATCTTAATTAGAGGTATGTTTCGTAAGTTCCAAAGGCACTCGGTGAGAGGGAAACAACGCACGCATGCGCAGTCACGGACGCCCGGCGTTGCGCAGTAGCACCGAAAGTGCACGATAGGTTCTGACAAGTTGCTTTAGGCGATACTAGATAACGCAATAGGAAAATAGTTTATTAACAATTCTAAATAAACCTTAGTAATATTGTAAACTTAGTTAAGTAGTAATTCCTTCATAAATTTCTTGTTAAGGCATCTATACTCTGCGCTGTAGCATGGTGCGTGGCATGGTTCAGTAACATTTCGTTTAACTCTTGAAAATTGCCGCGATTTACAAATTATGACTTAGTATTTCAGCTGTACCACATTCGCAATATATTAGATCATTAATAACTGTAGTATATTAAATTAAACCATAAACTGTAGTAAATTAAAGTAAATTCAATTTAACCACCACGCACCATGCTACAGCGCAAAGAGTATAGTAAAAATAACTACTATAGTTTTGTGAAGGATCAATAAATCTTTTTATTGTACAACTAGTTGACCCGGCGAACTTCGTACCGCCATATTTACATATCTGTCTCAGCTTCCCACAGGCAGTGTACAGTCGCGGACAAAAAAAAAAGACTTTTCCCGTTATCTTTTATTTTATTTCTTGCTAGCAAAAAAAGAATGAATAAAAACGGACTATGTGTTATTGAATTACAACTAAGTACATATTGTGCCTTTCATCCCCTCTCTCCAGGAAACCGTGCTGAATTTCGGGATAAAAAGTATTCTATGTCCTACCTCGTAGTATGAACTCAAATCTGCTGCACGTTTGGCCTAGTGGTTTAACGGTCACCACGCCGTTTCCTACTTCGCCAAGTGTCGTGGGTTCAAATCCCATGCACGTAGGACAACACTTTGTGTGATCCACAAATTGTTATTCTGAGTCTGGATGTTCTTTGTGTCCGTTTCATGTATGTTTGTAAAGTCCCCCGCGACACAGCATTTATTCCTAGTGCGGGAGTTGTCTTTAAAAAAAAAATCATGCCAAGTTTCATTTGAATGCGTTCAGTAGTTTCGGCGTGATGCGCTGCCAAGATACAGATAGACAGACAAAAATTTAAAAAATTACAGTTTTGGCTTCAGTATCGATTATAGAGAGCCCTCCAAAAAATAATTTCAAAATATCTGTACAGAATTGGACCTGTTACATTTTTATTATAAGTATAGACTAGCTTGCTCTCGTCGGTTATCGCGGTAAATATTAGCCAATGTACTTCTTCAAAAATCTAAGTATCTCAATGCTAAATTTTATTGAAATCGGTGAAGTGGTTTAACTGTAAAAGCATTGCAGATAGACAGATCGACAGACAGAATTTAGAGTTACTTTCTTTATAAAATAACTAGCTTTTGCGCGCGGCTCCGCCCGCTTGTTTGTCGGTGATCGAAGCAAAGCGTAGCCTATGTCCTTCCTCAAGAATTTCCATGCCACATTTAATTGAAATCGGTGCAGTGGTTTGGCCGTGAAAGCAGGACAGACAGACAGAGTTACTTTCGCATTTATAGTATAGATATGGATAATTATTTTATAAACAATGACAATAACTTAATGAATAACTATAATAATAAGTTATGTATTGTAAGTAATCTTTCCTAGTGATAAAAATTGAGTAAAATTGAGTACTTTCGCATTTACAATAATATAATTATCCCTGCGTTTAATAATAGGTACCTATTATTCCTTACTAAAACTAATCGTTTAGGCAAAATAGCAATTACTTAACCGCATAAATGAATAGATGATAATTATTATAACAAAGTAAAGAGAAAGGTAGTCATTTTGTTAACTTCTGTTAAACGTACCGAATATACCGGTACTTTTCGCAATACAACTAGGCCTTCTCATAAATTTACAAATCACGGAACTAACCTAGATCTAGTTTATTTTGTTATGTTCTAGTTCTGATAGGTGTTGTTGGCTAAAGTACAAATTCAAGAATATTTATTGATATGCAAACATTATCTATCTACCTTTAATCTAAATACCTTTATCTTTTTTTATGTATGCCCCTGCCAAAATGACTCTGCTCTGCCTGATGGAAAGCACAAGCAGAATCCAATAGTGGTGGTCACCATACTCATTGCGAATTCAGACAATGCAGCATGGTGACCCACAATATGGCCGACTATTGAGATACTTCTGCATAATTGGGCCTCCAGTCGCGCACTCACAAACGAAACGTTTCGAACATGCTGTCATTTTACGTTGATTTTCAGTGCGAGGGTAATACCGCCCGGTCGAGCCGGCCCGTTCATGCTGAAATTAGTGTGACTCTAATAACTTTAGGTAAATAAGTAAGTATATCAAAGTCTATCCTACAGAAAAGTCTATATCCAGTAGTGGACTGTTGAGGCTGTTGATAAGATGGGTAAGACCTAGATATCAAGTCGTGGTCAGGTGTGACACATGTTTTGCGTTGACACTCATAACTCTGTTACATTTTATGTACTGACAGTAACATAAATCCATCTATTTATTACTGACTAGCGATTCAGCTCAGCTTAACACGGAAATCTTTGAAATTCTTAGATTTACTCTACTATAATATGCCTGACTTACACATATAATCCTTCCTCTTAAATCACTCTATCTAATGCTTAAATTTGCATTAAAATCCGTTAAGTAGTTTCAAAGATCTACGAGTAAGTGAACAAACAGCGGAAGCACCTTCATTTTATATATACTATGTGTGTGTGTGTGTGTTAAATGTACGGTTAGAAACTTGTTCACTTTGTATAAAATCTAGGTATATTTTTTTAAAATTTTACATTCCTCCGAGCCCTAAATTTATGTAAAAAAAAACAAGGAGTTGTCTTCAATTCTATTGGTAAACCTAAGTTTGTTTTACCCCTTCAATGATATTGAACTAATTTATATACTTCGTAAAGCTCATCTCAATTAAAGCAAAAGTAATAAACCCAAAGAAAAAGTAAAATTTAAAAGCAACACTAGAAGGTGCGAATTTGCAAAATTACTTCTGAATACCAATTCTTGGACGAAACCAAGTTTCAAACAATTTCCACTTTGAGAGGCTTGATCAAAGAAATAAAACTAAAAAACAGGTCTTCTTCAGACTTGCCGACGAAAATGAGAGTAAATTTAACCAACAGTAATTCGCCTTTGAAGGCCTCTAGGGGCCCAGCTGAAAGGAAAATTGCAAAAGTTAACGTTCCCTTATGAGGGGCCGGGTTATACCAACTAGATATTTAAGGTCGCGAGTGGCTACCCTTTTATTGTAATAACTCTACTTGGAACATTCGAGAAACTCCGCCTTTGAACTATGCAATTATTTGAAAAGTTTCAAAAATTATTACTCCCTTATTTGCATATTAACGAGAAGAATTTCAGCCCTAAAACTGAAGGTTAATTTCATTGTTAACGGATAGAGGAGTATATTCACCGTGAAGGTTGAGTGACATTTATTAAAGCTCGTGAGCGTAGATAGTAAAACAACTAAAAAATAAGTTTTAATATTTTTGTTGCTGACTTGCTTTAACCTGATTACGGCGAAGCGAAAAAGAAAGAGTAACATTTTTGTCAGTCTATGTAAGTTTACATGTTCCACGGTCTAAACTACTAAATCGATTTTAATGAACGAGGTGTCAATAGATTTGTAAAAATCGTCCTGGTGTCATAAGTATTTTAAATTAAGTTAAAAGTTTGTGGGGGAACGGGTGTCATGTCCCTCCAACACAAAGGGAGGATCCTCCGAGCAGCCGAGGTGATCCGGCCCAACGAATGATGTTGGGATGTTGTATATCTGATAATAGGCGTGAGAACTTCTATTGCGCGATTCAGGATTGGTAGTTACTTCGTGTTGTGCGTTACTTCGTAATTCAGTGTATCTTCGGTAGATGGCGCTGTCATATTTTTTTTATTGCCACTGTACGTGGAAGTCGCCACAAGTTTTTTTTTTCTTTTCCTTCTTGAAGAAAGTAGCTAGCAGCGGAGCGGACGTATGCGGACTGCCCAAGACCGGGATAGTTGCCAAGAATCGTTGATCCTTGGGGACACTTTCTTTCAGGAATGGACGGCGATAGGTTGATTTGAAACAATATTTACGTAAAAACGTAAGATTTATGTAATACACAGTAGATTATATATGATTTTATCAAACAACCTCAATAAACATTCAATTGTTTTCTGTTTTTCTTGTTGTAAAAAAATAACAAAACCGTCTCAAATTCGAGAGATGTGGAACAAACATTATAGTGGGCCTTAGCAAATAATATTATTGACTGGACCAGATGTTTGAACAGCGATATTTGTTTGAGTACCGGCTGTGGTGTAATGGAAACAGTATTATGACTGCGATTGGGAAATAATAACTTTATTAAAGGTGCGCTAGTCGTCATTTTTTTTAAGGGTTATGTATAGGTCCTGCTAAGATAACTACCGTGGGAGAGCCACGCTTCGGCATGAATGGGTCGGCTCGACCGGAGTGATACCACGGACTCACAGAAAACCGGTCTGAAACAGTGCTTGCGCTGTGTTTCACCAAGTGAGTGAGGATACCGGAGGCCCATACCCCCAACCCCTCCCCCATCTCCCTCCCCATTCCCCAAAAGGCCGGCAACGCACTTGTGACGCCTCTAGTGTTGCGGGTGTCCATGGGCGGCGGTAATTGCTTACCATCAGGCGATACGTTTGCTCGTTTGCCGCATACTCCATAAAAAAAGATACCGCGTTGGGGCACTGTACTTGTAAAGTCTGACTTGACTGCAAGGCTGGCCTATGATATAAGTAGTTTCCAGATCCATTCTATCTCAAGAGCAGAGTGGCACACCGTGTGGTTTTACTCCATTCCAGTTAAGACTTAAAAGGGGCTCTATAAACTACTGGCCACAAATCTTGGGTTCTCCGCATGCTTTTCATCAATCAGATTAAAGTCACTATGACAGGCTCATTTAAAAAGAAGTACATAAAACGTACGCAAAGAACAACCCGACTCAGTACAACCATTTGTGGATCCCACAAAGTGTTTTCCCATGTGGGGTTTGAACTCACTACTCTCACCTCAATAGAAAACGGCGAGGTGGCCGCTTAACTACATCATTAATGCAGACTGAACCATAAAATATTGATAGTGATCGTCCTAATGTTATCTATCAGATTTTAATATCAAAGTTTGTTTACCAATGGATTTATACTACAGCGAAGGTATTAAAATATTGTATAAAACCATTTCCTAGCAATTAAACTACTTATAATTCAGATTAACGACGTGTTACCGATTTGCCTAGTTAACAAGTACCGTAATTACGTCACAATACTATTTTAATACCAGTTTATTTTTTTATTGTACGTTAGGTAAGGCTTTACAATCCGTACGTGGCCGCTTGAAACCAAACTAGAGCAAGCCTGTATTGTATCATGGTAATAGGACGGCAGACAACTGCCTCGGTGGCGCAGTGGTAGCGTATGCAACTGCTATGTTTGAGGCCTCGGGTTCAAATCCTGGGTCGGATCTAATGTTTGTATGATCTGCAAATATTTGTTTCGGAATCTGGGTGTTTTCTATGTATACTACGTATGTATTAACAATAAAGGTAATATATATTAATATCAGTATATTGTCTAGTACCCATAGTACATGAATATTCACTGCTGAACCAGACTCATAGTTCTTTAATTTAAAAATTGACACCAAGATGTTTTTGAATATGATAGTTGTAGTGAATTATCTAGTCTGATTTTGGCACCTTACTTCTCTTATCATTAAATATCTGATTAGGGTCAGCAGGTTACAAAATTATTTTAGAAGGGTCTGGTTAGAGTATAATAAAAATATCAGATACGCTTGTGCTGCTACATCCTTCTTTCGACTTTTTACGTTGCCTTTATCATAATAATTTCACCAGAATGACGTCCACTGCTAGATATACGTCTGCCCTTAGGCACTCCATAACATTCGCTAGCTTTCATATGTAAAAATCACAAAAGTCAACATAATAATTTATTGTCAGCAATAAAGTAATTATTTTTATATTTCATTAAATAAGTGTAAGTTTTAATAATAGACGAAAAAACACTATAAGCACCCATATTACTTAAATAAAAGACATTGATTTATGTAAAATTACATCTAAACAAAAAAATCTTCAATCCTACTAATATTATAAACGCGAAAGATTGTAAGTATGGATGGATGGATGTTTGTTACTCTTTCACGCAAAAACTACTGAACGGATTTGAATGAAACTTTACAGTAATATAGCTTATACATCAGAATAACACATAGGCTACTATTTGTACTATAACCGACATACACGCGGGCGGAGCCGCGGGCAACAACTAGTCAGAAATAAAGTAAAAAAAATACTCACTTGTAAGTACGCAGCATCGGACACAAGGCCGCACAGCAGGGCGCCTGTTAACGCCCTCAACACGGCTTTTCCCATTTCCCCACACATTTTTCAATAATATAAGTCGTTAATTAAAAAAAGAAATAATCTAAAATAATATGCAAAGTTTTTTTTTGTGTACGTGAGTATACGCGAGTGATTGTTTGGACTGAATGGTGAGAAATGTTCTACTGGTAAACTCCCCACTAAATTACAACCGTGGAAGGGTTTATAGTTGTTGCAAGAGTGTAGTCGAAGACTGTTATATTCTTAGATTTGTATATTTGACGAATGCAATATCAATAAATGAAAATTTAAATAAAACATCTATGAAATGTAACAGAATGTTGAATTAATGAAACTACTTTTAACGGAATACGGCGGAGCCAAAACTGCCTGTTTATGTGTGTTTAAATGTTCCTCCGTAGCGTTTAAATTAATGAGCCGATTTTAAAACATGGCCGGCGAACTTCGTACCGCCATATTTATATATCTGTCTCAGCTTCCCACAGGCAGTGTACAGCCGAGGACAAAAAAAACTTTTCTCTTTATCTTTTAATTTTATTTTTCTTGTACACAAACCTGGTCCTAATAATAACGAACACATAAAAAAAGAATTATTTAATTTGGTGAAGCCGATCAGAAGTTATGCGCGTACATATATTTCGGCGATTCATTTTTATATATAAAGACTAGCGGACCCGACAGACGTTGTCCTGTCTACACGTCTTTAATTTGAAAATTTCAAAAATTAATTAAAAAAACATTGTCCAGCGGACAAAATTGTGAATCTAAACCATTCCCAGATCCCCTTGAACACACACAAAAAATTTCATCAAAATCGGTCCAGTCGTTTGAGAGAAGTTCAGTGACATACACACTCACAGAAGGATTATATATATAAAGAATATTCTAATCTATTTAGATAGTTTACAAAATGACCTAAAACGTCCTGTCATATGCCACATTAAAGGGTACTTAGGACTATTTTATTTTGCAATAGTACGTAGAGTCCAATAACTGTATTCTTATCTTAAACAGAGTTACAGTTACAATCCAAGTTTGTTGCTGGAAATTATTGGAATCTGAATCAATGCAGATAACTTCTTTGTAGGCGAA
Source organism: Diaphora mendica (assembly GCA_949125395.1). Classification (NCBI taxonomy): domain Eukaryota; kingdom Metazoa; phylum Arthropoda; class Insecta; order Lepidoptera; family Erebidae; genus Diaphora; species Diaphora mendica. Next base: position 20,206,016 of record OX421310.1, read on the forward strand.
TATCAAGTCCAAAAAGTCAAAGTTCTCAATACTGAAACATAAATGTAATTTTAGGCGGTGTTTTAATATCAAGTAACAATTAATAAGTGTTATCAGTATAAAGGTCTAAACTTAAATTGGCGATATGCTGGTCACATAGCACGCTACCGTGACAAACGGGACGAGTGATGAATGGGCCGGCTCGACCGGAGTGATACCATGGCCTCACAGAAAACCGATGTGAAATAGCGCTTGTGCTGTGTTTGACCGAGTGAGTGAGGATACCGGAGGCCCATACCCCAACCCCTCTCCCTATTCCCCCAAAGGCCGGCAACGCACTTGTGACGCCTCTGGTGTTGCAGGTGTCCATGGGCGGGGGTAATCGCTTACCATCAGGCCATACGTCTGCTCGTTTGCCCGACTATTTCATAAAAAAATAAAAAATAAAACGCTGGACAGTAGAAATATCGAGATGAAAAGGATCTAGCGGAAGAAGACGGAAAGGACGACCTATGAAGCGATGGAGTGATGAGATAATAACTACAGTCGGCAAGGAGTGGACTAAGAAAGCTAAATATAGAGAAATATGGGAAAATCTGGAAGAGGCCTCTACCCAGGTAGGGGTTCCTGTCAAAGAAAATAATGAGAAAGAGGATCACATTAGTGGTCTAGGCGATATTGAATGAACATAAATGAAATTAATAGATACTCTCGATTGTCAGCACAATAACCATAACCTTTGAGAGTGCCATATGACGAAACCGGTCAGGGTAAAGTTAATTAAAATAATGGAATAAGTGCAAGTGAGTTTAATTCTAGAATGTATAAATGAAATTAAATTTAAGAGAACATGTAAAACTAGGTGATGGGAACTAATTAAAGGCTTTATTATTATAATTATTATCAGTATAAAGGGCTAAGAACTGTATTAAACATATATTTGTGTGCCTAAACAGATATGAGACCTAAACATTACAAAAATGCTACTTCTAAATGCAAATTTAGATTTTAAAGAGGATGGAGTGAGGAGATACACACATCAAAAGTGTCTAGGGATCAAGCATTTTTATGCGGATTTCTTGAGATTGAGATGTGGCTTTGGCCCTGGCCTGCTCAGTCGCCAGACTTGAACCCGATTGAGCATGCATGGGATATGCTACAGAGAAGAGCTCTGCCGAATATGGAGGGTATCCAGTCGCAAGAAGACCTTTTTTTGTTGTTGCAACGAACATGGGCGGCCATTCCACGGCGTGATTTGAATGAACTCATTTTGAGTATGCCAAACCGATTCTTGTGTTGATAGTGTTCGCGGTAGAAACACGGATTATTAATTGTTTAAGTTACCTAATAAAATTTTAAAGAAAACTGTTATTTCAGTCTTTTTTTCGAACTTTAATGTTAGTGGTTCAAATGTCAAAAATCCCTTTATTAGGAAAATGGCAAATTTCTTTATTAATGCAAAGGTGACTTGGTTTATCGTTACTGTGACAAACGAAAACACTTTATTTGATGAATCCTTAAAGAAAATTTTAATTAATATCAATCAGGAGAAAAGTTATTGCAAAAATATATGTTGATCCCTAGACACATATGTTGATCCCTAGACACTTTTGATGTGTGTATTTGTAACCTCTCCCTATTTAACAACTCACCAATCAATATCATCTATATTATTTATCCAGATGAGTGATTTCAATAAGGATTTATATTTGTTCTCAATATCATATTTAGTTTATAAATCAGTCAAATTAAATCCTTCTTTTTATCATTATTTCATAATAATGATATTGAAACAATACTGTATTCATGATACACGTGTCAAGAACGTTTCTTGTTCAAAGGTGAGTTGATTGAAAATACACACACGTTTTTCTCAAAATCTCAAATTTATGTAAATTTTTCGGAATACAGCCATTTAATCAATTCTTTGCAACGATTGCGAGTAATCGATTGTAGTCGATCGAAGTTCAACGTTCAATCGAATAACAAAAGCATGCATATACATGAATAGTTCATGCATAATACTGAGTTATTCAAATATCCTTCCTCTACACTACATTACAGTTTATGTGAGAGTGCCGGGGTGATTTATTTATTTATATCAACTGCTCACTATACTTACAGTTACTCAACACGTGTTAATAATAATATTTTACAATGTCTTTCAACATTCATAGTCGTCCGATCTCAAATCGGGCAAAGCCCGCACCTAGGTAGCCAGACCACTGACAAACATATTTCCAAATATAGAATATATATTATAGGTAAATTACTCCCAGATGCAGAACAAACGATCGTGCTCATCACACAAAAGCTTGTCACAGGTGGGAATCTAACCGAATAGTGATGAAATATCCTCGCTTAATTTAAGGTACAGTCAGACCTATTAAAATGTTCTAAAATAAAATCAGCGTATGACGTCTGTCAGTATGGTGACGGCTAAAGAATACGTAGTGTCACTACACCTTTTCATCCCATGGGTGTCGTAAAGAGGTGACTAAGGTAGGCAGGAAAACATCACTATAAAGAGTCTTTACTCGTATTGTACTTGATATGTAACTACTTAAAATGAAAACCTTATATTAAACATTTTGTGCTAGACTTAACAGTAGATAAGTGCGTAATATTGCGATACAGAGGAAAGAAACTTCCGAACAACTTTGATTTAAATAGAAACTTGTTAATTACTGAAGTTTACAATTAAAATTGTTATTGCTCTTGATTTATCTTTGTTTCGTTTATTTTATTCAATACTCAGACTAGTATTATGTTAAGTAACTACAGAGTAATGTTGTTTAGTAAAATATTCAGTTTAACATTTTTGCCAACGTCTTCAACACTACATTTTAGGGATATCCAGCAAAGATAAGTAATACTACTAACTATGGATCCTGTGTAGCATAACCATCGCACAACTGAAATTCCCGTGCAAAACCTTATAATATACTCGTTATATAATTATTTGAAAGAAAATTTCAAAAACATCACTGAACAATAATATTTTGTAATAGTAGTAATCATTATAATTTTCAACTGAAAACTAATCCTAAACTTATACATGTCGTAATACCTATATTAAAAATTAATCTATACTTACTAATATCTAAAGCTGAAGAGTTTGTTTGAACACGCTAACCTCAGGAACTACTGGTCCGATATGAAAAATTTCATCAGTGTTAGATAGCCCATTTATCGAGGAAGGCTATAGGCTATATATCATCACACTAAGACCAAAAGAAGCGGCGCATCAATGAAGAATGTTACAAAACGGGGGAAAATTATTACGCTACGGGCAATAGGAGACGTAAACAACGTTGAGTGGGTCAGCTAGTTAATTATATTATATTTTTGCAACTTGATAGAAAAATTAATTGATTGTACATTGATTACTAGAACATTCTCTACCATTGGCCTACGGAGAAATATTATGCAATAGGTGAGAAGAGAAACCATACAGAAAATTGAAATTCAACAATATAAACAGTTGAACCGAAATACCGACCTTCTGGTCGGATCAAATTATCCACCCTTTACGTTGAAGGTCACAAGATTGGTTTCTCAATACAACACATCATTGAAAATAAGAATATCGTGAACTATTTTCTACATTGAAGTCGATGATTCATAAATCTATATGTACAAAAGCGAAATACCACTCACTTATTAATCACGAAATCTCAGAAAATATAACACCTACAAACTTGAAATCTGGCAGGTAGGTTCCTTATAGGGTGTAGACATCCGCTAAGAACGGATGTTACTAAACTCCACCCCTAAGGGGGTAAATCAGGGGATGAAAGTCTGCGTGAGCGAAGCTGCGTGCACAAGCTAGTAATTTATATAATTATCGTGTCACGTTGTTGTTCACGACAACTCTGACACTATCTGACCAATTTTTAGGATTTTTTAATGTGTGTTCTGCAGGCGTGCCCAAGGTAGAATACTTATCATCACGCTTAGACCAATAGGAGTCCAGCATAGTTGATTAGAGACGTAGACGAAGCTGCGTGTATTAGCTAGTATTTTATAAGTCTAAAGCTTTGAACACTACTGTCCAGGTTCTTAAACTTTACCACGTTAAGGTACGTAATGATGACAAACTAGGTAGTATATTCGGCAAAACAGATGTGATTTTAATAACCCACTGTGTTTTCTTCAAAAAAAATATTTATTGCCTCACAGCTACATTAAAGATACAATACCGGAGAGTCTTATGTGGGTTATCGTGGACAGGCCGCTGCAACGTTCAGAGGTTCCTTGGAAATTTTAATGGGCCATCCACCGAAGAAAAGCATAAAAGAACAGTAATAGCGATAATGGGTCCAGTAAGTGCTTGCTGTAAAATTGTGTGCTAATAAGAGTGATCTAAAAACTTTAGTGTACAATACTATGAACGTGAAAATAACTGTTTTTAAACTTTTGCGAATTTTACACATAGTTTTTGTTGTATAGCGGGATTTTTTCGCGATAAAATATTTGTAAAGGTAACCTTCTATATAATATCCTGATACTAGCTGACCCACGCAACGTCGTTTGCGTCTCCTATTGCCCGTAGCATGATAATTTTCCCCCGTTTTTGAAACATTCTTCATTGGTGCTTCGCTCCTATTGATCTTAGCGTGATGATATATAGCCTATAGCCTTCCTCGATAAATGGGCTATCTAACACTGAAAGAATTTTTCAAATTGGACCAGTAGTTCCTGAGATTAGCTTGTTCAAACAAACAAACAAACTCTTCAGCTTTATATATTAAGTGTAGATGTATTTATTATACTCTTCTAAGATCTAATACTCATAATTAACAACACATTTATTTGGATAAAGATTAATATTAGGTATAATGTTGATAAAAACTCTTTGGCAAATAGCTCATTATTAGGTACCAACTCTTAGCGTCTTGTACTCGTGATAACTTCTAAACGAAATGTCCAATTGGGATGAAACAAAAAGTATTTTGCTTCTACATAAATACCCTTGATAACATAATGCTTAATTTGGATAAGGATTAATATTACGAGACACATTTAACGTAGTTTCTTTCTTCAGACGATTTAATATTTTTTTCGAACACATAACCGGTATTGTTACTAAACCATGATAGTTAGATATATGCTCTTGCGGACTTTTTTGTAGATCTTAATGGGCCCTACAAACCCGTAATACATTATTTTGTTCTATTGTCAATAGTCTTTGCAGCGCACGCAAAAATAGGTTTTCGATTTCACACCTTGGGTTAGAAAATAGCAATTTTCTTACGAATCCCTAATTTTTTTGAAAATAAAATATAGCCTATAGCCTTCCTCGATAAATGGATTATCCAACACTGAAAGAAGTTTTCAAATCGGACCAGTAGTTCCTGAGATTAGCGCGTTCAAACAAACAAACAAACAAACTCTACAGCTTTATAATATTAGTATAGATTTCGAAAGGTTTATACAGTTAGTGAATACGTCCTTACTGTACAATGTATGATGTCTAATTGCGTGTAATAAAAAAAAAACCATGAAGTATAATAGTCATATTATCACATAATAGTTATCGCGTGATGCATTAGAAATTATTCGCTGAGGTAATAGCTAACACTTTCGGTTTCCACGGGCTGGTGAACGCGACACTGACCGCGGATCATATCTTTTCTGTGTACTTGGTGTTTTTACATCCTCGGTGGCACAGTGTAGCTTATGCGACTGTTGTACCAGAGGTCATGAGTTCGACTTATGTGTCAGACGAAATGTTTGTATGATTTTCGCGTATTGTATGACACGTATTTTCTACCAATCATTGATCACCTGCACTTCACACCTGCCCTCGCACTAATCAAAGTGAATACGGGCCTTTAATCTAAGTAATCTATACACTAAACGCAACAATTTTGGTTACAAAACAGGTACACTTTCTAAGCACAGGTAGTGACAATTTCGGATATCTTTATCTGCAAAGTAATTGCAGCTATAGTCTCATATAGTTCTTTCTCTTTTCCACCATAGTGCTTAAAAACCCCTGAGCAATAATAACTGGTCAGTTGCAAAATCACTAGTTACTAAATGGTCCTTCGAAAACTAGTTCCGAAGAGAACCGAACAACAATAATTTACTCTTAGCAATATTTAGGTTGGTACCCACATAATATGTATACGGCAACTGAGAGTTAGACGTAGATTTGAGAGAGTCTATACATTACAGTAATAATGTTAATAATAAATATTTCGAACATCTGACACAACTCCATCTATCTTCAAATTAAATAGAGCTTGAATGATGACCGGTAGGTTTACTGGCAGAACACTTATATACCTTGTTTTGTAAATAGACATATTACACATAGAAAACCTACAAACACCAAAACAAATAATTGCAGATCATAAAAACATTTGTCCAACACAAGAATGGAACCTGAGACCTCAGTATATCAGTCAGCTTTATCATGTTGTTGAATATGATATCTGTGTATCCAGACTAACGAATAAATAGTTCGTATAAAATCTATCTGATAACGATATTGCCTCAGAATCCCGTAAGAGATGGTGTTAGATTACATCACAAATGTAGGTAGGTTGGTTTTGCAACAAACTTGAGCAGTAAAGACCGCCGGAGCCGGAACTAACTACTGGAACAACGCAGTTCGATGTACTTGAAGTACACAGATGTAGGGAAAATGGAAAATATACGTAATGGGTATGTGGCGATGGCGACATCTATTTACAGTTAGAACAATTTTGGAGTAACGGAGATACAATGAATTAACAAGTAGTGCTCATTAATTATTCTGTAAAATAAATTAAATTTTAATTTGAAAATGCATCATCTTACAAACGCTTTAATACAAAAATTCCTTCCCAGTACTATTCAATTATGATACTTTCATTAACACAAAGTTTTTTTTACTGAATTCTCAATAAAATAACAACACAACTTAAAGTATATAACAAATTGATTTCTATGAACGTTAATAACTGCTGATATTATGTATTATTTGTTTTAAAGTGACTCTACTCTGCTTTATGGAAAGAATGAGTAGAATCCAAGAGTGGGGGCCACCGTACTCACTGTCATCATCAACCCATTGCCGTTAGATGCCGCCCAAAGGCCTCCAACTAAGCTTCACGACTGTTATCCTATGATAACAACCGGGACCGACTGCTTAACGAGACTTACGATTCACGGAGACGCTCATGGTAACATGCCACTAGCAGTTACACTAGCACTAACTAACTAACTAACACTGCACTAGCGTCGTCATTGCTTACCCTCTGTTTCTAATTACCGAGTGCAACTGGTATATGAGCGCCTCTTACTCACTGTAAATACAGAAAATGCAAGATGATGCCCTAGCCAGATGCGCTTTACGCCCTCTTAAAGGACCCGAAATCGTAGCAATAAAATTAATAATACACATATAAAAAAGAAACCGTCGGTTCTATTAATATTTTTAGATCTCTGTAAACGAGAGAACAGAAGGGTACCAGATAGAGTAAGTTAGTGAAGGCTATTTCTCTCAGTTTAATAGTTGCTAACAATATCGACCACTGGTCAAGACTTTTACAGAGCCTTAGATTTCCTTTCATTTATAAACGTAGCGTATAAAGTGACCTACAATCCCATTATAAAAAATATATTAATGTATAGTGTTGAGTGGAATTCTAGCCACTACACTACAGCTGTGCATATAACCTTACATAATTAGGAATGTTTGGAACACATCAATTTATCATCAGAATATTGTTCCCTATTTTTTCTACTTTTATTTGAAGTTACACAGTCACGGCTATACTAACATTTTTACCCAGTTTTTGAAAATAAGTAAAATAAATTGTTTGTAGTTTTAGTTTTTAACCGACTTCAAAAAAAGGAGGAGGTTCTCAATTCGACTGTACGACTCATAACTTTCGACTGGGTGAACCGATTTTGATGATTCTTTTTTAATTGAAAGCTGGTGCTTCCCTTGTGGTCCCATTTAAATTAAGTCCAGATTGAAGTCGGATTTTTTTGTTAAAATTTATGATTATGTTATAATTATTTGACATATAGATAAATACATGTTTAGTTATGATCATGTATATTTTGTCTAATACGTAAATATCAGTCAGTCAGTACATGAATAATACTAGAGAAATAGGTAGAAATTAAAGAACAGTTTAATTATCTGTGATTGAAGCAGCTTAGGGACTTGAAGTTGTCATTGTTGTTAAATTAAAGTTTATTCTAAAAATGTAGGTACAACTGCGGGGAACTATGAGTACTTAAATAACTCTATTCGATTTTGAGTTCAAGACCTAACCTACCAGCAAATTAGTTCCAACATTTTTTAAGGAACTATTGTAAGATTAAATGCTTCGTATAATCTAAGTACCCGTTCCAGGACACATAACATTACTCTACATATTTCACGCTCTATAATACGTGTTTATCGTCAGAAGCTAGTGTCACCATAAATTTTGTAAAACTATATCAAATTGAAAATGAAAATATTTATTTAATGTAAAAAATTAGACTGAAATAGAAGGAATTCATACAAAATATCCAGCAATATTTCGAAATATTGAAAGGCAGCCTTCAATAAAAATAACTAGTATATTTCATTAAATTTAAAATTTAAATTAATTTATTGAATGCAAAATATCAAATTTAAATTTTTAACCCCTTTAAGAATTTTTTTCTCCTTTTGCTCTTTATCTTCACTTTCGCACTTTTGATTTTATTTCCAAGGACACTTTAACTATATTTAAACACTAAATAAAGTTTATCGTTTTCCTACAAATATTATAATTATTTAAGATGAAACTTTTTAATAAATAACAAAATAATATATACATCTGTATATGTACCTAAGTGACAAAACAAATGAAGGTGGAATCTTTGAATGCCCACATAGAAAGGTTTGTTTTTTAAAATCAGTATTTCCGAGTACTCAGAAAAACACGAATTCGGGCTTAATTTTTGGTATATTCTTGTAAAATAAGAGTTAACATCAATCTGGGAGGAATTCTCGCAAGTGAAATAACATTCTCATGGAAGCAGACATTTCGAGAATTCCTCACCAAATGTAATATGTAGGTAGCGTAATAGCACGTGGTTCTCAAATTTCCTATTTCCTTTATACTACTACTTGGTCTCGACATAGGTGACAAGTCAAATATTTTTATGCTGTGTTTTACGAGATTTTCCTGTAAAGTTTGTTAGACTAGTTTGGTTAAAACAGTTCCGTATTGGAAGATCACTTTCTATATGAATTTTTCTAGTCCACAGTTCCAAGGGATCAAGCAGCACTCTTGAACCATGTGGGGTTTGAGTTTCAGAAATATTTCTAACTAGCTTTTACCCGCGGCTCCACCCGCCTGTATGTTGATTATCACGGTAAATAGAAGCCCATCTGTTATTGTAATGTATTACTGTAAAGTTTCATTTAAATCCGTTCAGAAGTTTTTGTATCTAGCATATGTATATCCTCATAAACTTTCGCGTTTTTAATATTAGTAGGATTTATTTTTACGGTAGCCATACGGTTTTTGTGAAAATAAAAGCACATGGTCCATTTATCACACCATAGTTTTTTTGATTTTTTGTATCGTTCAAAATTATAGTCTCCTTTTTACTTTTCTGTCTGTAATATCTAATGTATAAAGCAGTCGTGACTATTTAACATAATTTTATGAAGTTCTTGTCTTCTTTACTTCAAAAGTATTTTACTCACTCAAACGATTGTACTATATCAGACAATGACATTTGAAAATGACAATTGAGAAAAATATACAATATTCCTATTGTATGTGAAGTTGCCAACAGTCCACGTAAGCTCTTTGTAGCCGAATTTCACTGGGTTTTAATAAATAATCCAGTCTGACAGGTTAACATTCTACTTTTGACGTTTGAAATGCATTTACATTTGATATGAAACATTATTTGAAATGTCAAAAATGATGTTTACAATAAAGGCAGATCGTATAATCGTAATCATCAATAAATTGCATTACATAGGCCTTTTCTTAACAAGGAGGTTTTGGGCTTTTTGGGTTTGTTTCCAGTTTTCAAATGATATTGTCCTGCGTAGTTTGTCTCTCAGTCGCCTCTCAAGATACCCATAGAATGAGTAGGGGTGGTGACACTTCATATTCAGATGAAAATCCTACTAATATTGTAAACGTGAAAGTTTGTAAGTGTGGGTGGATGGATGTTTGTTACTCTTTCACGCAAAAACTACTAAACGGATTTGGGTGAAACTTTACAGTAATATAGCTTATACATCAGAATAACACATAGGCTACTATTTGCAGCGATAACGGCGGAGCCGCGGGCAACAATTAGTTAAAAAATAATTATCAATTGAATACCGAAAAGTCAAAAGACTATCATTTGCAGTTCATAAAATAGTACAAAGTCGCTTATATAGGTCATGTGTTTTGCCACATTCGATACACATTTAAAAAGAAAATGTTAATAGGTAGTACTGATTTTATAAATGAATTCTGAAAATTAAAATCATTTATGTTTTAATTGTGTTTGATTTCTTATTCGTATTTTTATTCCGATTCTTATTTCATTTATGAGTCTAATGCAATGAGTCACAGGTGTATTGTTATTGATTACACTATAATGACATCTCTGTGAATCACCTCTATGTTTTTTTTTTTAATTTTAGCTTTTTGATCATGTATATAATATTACTAGCTGATCCGGCAAACGTGGTTTTGCCATAAAAAATGTGGTATAAAAAAATGTTGATCGATTCTTAGACCTACCCGATGTTCACACCAAATTTCATAAAAATCGGTCCAGCCGTTTTAGAGGAGTATGGTAACTAACATTGTGACACGAGAATTTTATATATAAGATAATACCGTGGAAGAGCCACGCTTCGGTATGAATGGGCCGGCTCGACCGGAGTGATACCACGGCTTCCCAGAAAACTGGTGTGAAATAGTGCTTACGCTGTGTTTCACCGAGTGAGTGAGGATACCGGAAGCCTATACCCCAATCCCTCCCCCTATCTCCCGCCTCCCCCATCCCCCAAAGGCCGGCAAAGCACTTGTGACTACTCTGGTGTTGCGGGTGTCTATGGGCGGCGATAATCACTTACCATCAGGCGATACGTTTGCTCGTTTGCCCCGCTTATACCATAAAAAAATGTAATAAAATGTCACTTTACAATGAAGTGCTCAAAGTTTACAAAACTCACGGCAAATTTTTTAATTGTTAAACCATTTCATGGATTACATAACTAATGTGGTTTATGCTCTAATCTATCCAAACTATTAGAAGTTGCACAGTGTCAAACCAAGCGCGTGTATTCATTATGTATTCCCCTAAGTAAACATGGCTTGTTCAATATTAAGGTCAGAACATATGGTTCTGTGTAAGACGTATTTTATTAAACGGGGAGCACAAGTAAGCTTGGTTTACGCATTTTAAGCATTCGCCACATAAGGCCGAAACTTCTCAGGCGATTTTATTTGCTTACTTTATATTGTTCGTGTATAAATTAAAGTTGTTTACTGTTTTCGTCTATACCCTTTTAACTGAAATAAAAATAAATTTGATGGGAGTTTTGTTTAGATCTTTTTTATTTGGACGGAGAGCTTTTCAAGGAATAAAATTGCTTTAGTTTGTTATCGCATCAATTATATGTATGAATGAAATTTTTGTGGCAGTTAGAATATAAGATGACACATTCAAGAAACTGTTGAGCATATTTGATATAAATTTTGTGATTTTGAATAAAATTTACATTCTCTTGATATGCTCAAAGAAAATATGTCATGATATAGTATGTAACACAATGTCTGCTCCAACAAACGTTGTGAGAAAGTAATATTACTTTATGAAGTCTCTTGTACTACAAAGTAATCAGAATGTTACTCATATAGTTCCTAATCTTTCACTTTAGCTTACAAAGAAAAGTACTACTTTGGGAATAATTTCTTCTTAGATCCTCAAAGTAATTACGCATTACACTTTTGTGTTTTACAGCTCAAAATTGGGTTATTTAGTTTGGTTGAAAATTAGTGTTAGTTTCTGTGTAGTGACGGATTAGGAATACAAAGTGTAACCTCCCTAATTTATACCATGAGTGTCGTATGGCAACTAAGGGAACATACTACGTGGGATACAACTGTAACAAGTTTTAACAAAAAAAAACCGACTTCAATCTGGACCAAGTTTAAATGGGACCATTCGGGAAGCACCAGCTTTCAAATAAAAGTCATCAAAATCGGTTCACCCAGTCCAAAGTTATGAGGTAACAAACACTAAAAAAAAAAAAAATTCAGTCGAATTGAGAACCTCCTCCTTTTTGAAGTCGGTTGAAAATAAGGAAACTTAAACAAACCCTATAACAAACCTTCTCGCTAGCGAGGTATAGTAGGCCAACCTTCTTTTGAAGGATAGGCTTATGTCTAACACTGGACTATTAAAAGCTATTGATCATTGATGATGAAGAAAATTAGAGCATCTCAGGAATTCGAAAAGCGGCAACGCAGATGTGATTCTTAATTTGTAGGTGTCAGTGAGCGGCGGCAGTCACTTATCATCAGGTGAACCATTTGCGTATTTGTATACCTTTACCTTATTTATAAAAAAAAACTTTACAGTACCATTTTTCAATTTGTTTCCCTCCCCGTTAAAGTGAGTATGTAAATAAACTTGTGTTGTAAATGGTAAATAATATTTATTTTAGTAAGTAAAATTTATATATATTTTACAAGTTGGACTGTTTAGCTAGACAGACAATTCTGTAGTTTGTTTCGGCATTTCTTGCCAGTGGTCAAGAAACGCCGAAATATACTACGTGCTTTTAAGTCCGTAAACATTGATTGAATAAAACTATGCGAGTACAATAAGTTCTGGATTGACCTTTTGACCAAAGGATCATAGTTTTGAGTTGGCCTGTCCATAAAGATGGCATACGGACCCCACTCATTGTGTTACCTAACCGATATTAGTCAAGTCAACGACACAGCCGCCAGCAGTACAAAACTAAATACACATTTCCAAGTTTCTTTATGAAACATAGTCACCCTACTATATCCACGCGACAAAACAGCACATAAAAGCATGTGTGTACTTACACAAATAAGTCTAATACTGGTTTTTATATGCACATGAACTTTACTCCGATATGTACCAATGCTAGCCTTGATGGAAGGGAAAGGACTAGATTGCCACATGGTTGAGTGACCGTTAAACATATGATTTATATTGCGAACGCTTTTGCGGTATCGATGCCGACAAATAAATTTGCTAAATAGTTGATTTAATCTAGTATTTTCTACAGTTGGGTGGGTATAACAGTTACTTGCTGTATATACGAGTAAAATCGGTCTTAATAATGGGAATGTCATGTAATACGTATGATAGGTATTCATCCGTACTCACATCCCATTGTCAATATTGTAGCATTCTTCTGCAAGCTGGAGAATTGAAAGAAGAGTTAAAAATATATAGATCTCACATTTGAATATATACCAAAATAGTTTAGTCCGCGGACATCTGCAAAACTATTGTATGCGGTTGCAGATTAAAAGGACGAAAATAATTATGGGTATTCCTATTCTGTTTCAATTTAATAAAATTAACTTCAAAAATGTATAACAACGGAGTTTTTTTTTGAGTCACATACGAAGTTGTCTGCGTTAGTTAGTAGGTTTTAATATTTGTCCCTTAAAATGCATTTCATAGACTCAGGAATTATTTTCTTTCAGTATAACAATGGCAATTTGGTAAATTTAAATAGCGTTACTAATAATGACATAATGAAGCTGGTTTAAATAACTTGGTTGAGTGGATTAGATTATTTCTTGAATTTAACAAAACCCTCTACTTTGTCTATCACACCACTTTCTTAAAACCCTAATAAAAGGATTTTTAAGGACATTTAAATCCTTTACTGACAACTGAAATATAAACAATGAAAATTATGGTCCTCGTATTACGCCCCTATTTGATAGTTTGCCACTAATCCAGTAGAGTGAACTGGGGTACATTTGCTCACGGCCACTGATTGACAGTGATAAACTAACCAAAAATCAAATTAGGAGCAAACGAAGCAGAGCCTCAGACAAATGTAGTTTGCATAATAATTATAAATTATACAAGGGTTGAATTTCAAAATGGTGGCACAACAAATGCATTGGTATTATGAGATAAGAGCTGCGAATTTGTATTCAAAGAGGGTGCACGCAAAGGGCCTCATATGCATGATATATGCTAATAACCATGGTCAGGTTTAAACCCTTTCTAGCACGGTTTCAGTACGTGGTGTACTTTCAACATTTAGATGGTTTTGTAAATAAGATAAGGAGAAAACCTGGGATCACTTAATCTGTTAGTTTTTTAATTATTTTTGTTGGTTTTGTTGTCCTTTTGGACCTTTTCTCCTCTTCTATTTTTTTTGTTGAGATTTTGTTGATATATTTAATAACCTACCGATTATATTTATTTGTTTGTTTACTATATATACTTGATTCTAAAAGTAGTGTGCTATTTCGCAGTACTCTTTGAATAATATGTAAAGTCTATTCGTTTAGATATTGACAGTACACCCGCAAGCAATTGTAGTTGTCGCTGTAAAGACAAAGTACATGAAAAAAAAAAAACATCTCATCTTCCGAGCCTTTTTTAAAACATTTTTAGTTTACACGTTAGAAGAGTCAAAAAACACAAACATTCACCACACTGCTTCGGCGTAAACTGACAAATTATACTTACTTGTGGGTGTACGCCGTAGAAGTTAAAAATCTAATATCATCGTAATTTATGTTTTAGCTAAACAGTACTTAAAAGCAAGAAAAAGACATGTACTGCATTTATAATATTTTTTTCATCCCACCAGCTCGTAAAGAGTATTTTTGCCCTTCCCCTTGCCCCTCTAGAGAATGAAGTAAATTGAATTTAGAACATCGTTCGGGCGCACTAAGTTTGTGAATTCAAAACATCATTAAACCTATTTACTTCTACCTCCATGGTACCGAATCAATCATACAATATTTTTTAATTTGTTAAAAACAGACTCGGCACCTTCTTGGTGTAGTTTTTTTTTATTTGCTCTGGCCGCACTATTTTCTTCTTAAGTAACTATAGCAACGTAACTTTCAAATTTTCTTAATTTATCTATACATCCGTACAAAGAAATAAAATTGAAATGTCTGTTTGTAATATTAAAATAATCGCTTTTTACTAAATGCATAATTATGTATGAATACATGGTACACATACTAAAATATTATTTTTTTATAATTTCTGTTATATTGTCTGTCTGTCAGTCGGTCTGCCTGTCTGTTTGTTCCGAGTAATCTCTGGAACGGCTGGACTGATTTTGACGGGACTTCACTGGCAGATAGCTGATAATCTAAGGAGTAACTTAGGCTACTTTTTTAAAACTAGCTTTGTCCCGCGGTGTAACTTGCGGTACGACAAAAATCGCGGGTAACACCGCGGGGTTGAGCGAGTACCTAAGTATTTTTGAAATAATTTAAGAATAAATATGTAATACTTACCTATCATAATGTAGTACCTAATAAATATTAATACCTAAACTGAAATAAAAGTATCTTGTGATTGTTAATGCTTTTTCTGCATTTAGTTGTTTCCTCGCTGAGGTGGAATGAAAAGTTACGTGTTGCACTCGAGTGCAAAGATTTTTCACCTGGTACTCTTTTGATTCCCTCGCTGACGCTCAGGATTCTAATTTTTGAATCCTTCGCTTGCTCGGTCATCAAAATTGAGCACGCGGTTAAAAAGCAACTTTGTGTGTTAGATGTCCAAAAATATTTATTTATTATTTATTTATTGTCTGTCTGTCAGTCGGTCTGCCTGTCTGTTTGTTCCGAGTAATCTCTGGAACGGCTGGACTGATTTTGACGGGACTTCACTGGCAGATAGCTGATAATCTAAGGAGTAACTTAGGCTACTTTTTTAAAACTAGCTTTGTCCCGCGGTGTAACTTGCGGTACGACAAAAATCGCGGGTAACACCGCGGGGTTGAGCGAGTACCTAAGTATTTTTGAAATAATTTAAGAATAAATATGTAATACTTACCTATCATAATGTAGTACCTAATAAATATTAATACCTAAACTGAAATAAAAGTATCTTGTGATTGTTAATGCTTTTTCTGCATTTAGTTGTTTCCTCGCTGAGGTGGAATGAAAAGTTACGTGTTGCACTCGAGTGCAAAGATTTTTCACCTGGTACTCTTTTGATTCCCTCGCTGACGCTCAGGATTCTAATTTTTGAATCCTTCGCTTGCTCGGTCATCAAAATTGAGCACGCGGTTAAAAAGCAACTTTGCACTCTTGTATAACAAATAACTATTATTTATAAAAAAAAAAACAAAACTTAATCGAACTTCACGAACTACTTGAAACAGCTAAATTATAAAACGGCAACAAACAATAACTACTTTTTATATAAAATACTTTCCTTTTTTTATCTGTAGTATCTGTTAAGTGCATAAAGCAGTTTCCACCCTTGTAGTACAATAAAGGCGAGGCGCTAAAGCGAGCGATATCTGAAAGCCATAATTGTTGCACTCATTTTAACACTAGGAGCTTCGTCTATTGTGCACTTTCGAGGCTATTAACGGCTACAAAAACAAGAAGAAGATTTCTAGGAAGATGAATGCCATTAGTTGCAAATTGGATGTGACAATTGAAGGTACATTTATATATTTCAAGTTTTACAGAAAAAGTTATTTTAGTAAGAGACTCTGTAAATGGTTAACTTTCATCGATTGAGTATTCATATTTTCACCATGTTTGTTAATTATACAAGGAAATTATTACTTTCTGTAAGAATTTTTTATTAATCAATATTATATGAAAATAAGCTTTATAGTATCTGGCAGCAGATGGATGCGGACTGCCCAAGACTAGGATAGTTGGCACTCCTAAAGGGACCTTCGTTCATCAGTGGACGGCGATTGGTTGAAATGGTGATGAATGATATGAAAATGAATTCTAATTCATTAGGTCTCATTAAAACATGCGAATGACCCGAATAATTTGTCTGATGTTAGTTTGGAAATATTTGTGGAAGTCCATGGAAAGTTTAAACAGTGTAAGTGTAAGAATAAAGAAAAATGGTTATGATGAAATACAGTTATTACCTAATAATATCAAAATCCACATTATACGCGTAGGGAATAGCGTGCACAGCTAGTTATTATAAAAATGATAATAGTATAAATTAACT
This sequence comes from Diaphora mendica, assembly GCA_949125395.1. Lineage (NCBI taxonomy): Eukaryota > Metazoa > Arthropoda > Insecta > Lepidoptera > Erebidae > Diaphora > Diaphora mendica. Next base: position 20,223,179 of record OX421310.1, read on the forward strand.
AAATAGCTGTAAAGAAATAATAGTAATTTATAAATAGACCTATAACATTATGAATTATTTACATGCACACCTAAAAAACCCTCCTCAATTACTAAAAAGCTATAAGTATTGCAATGACAACTATACTCTGTCCATTTCTTTATTTTCTTTTTGACAGCTCACGCCTATAAATTACCAATTTTTTTTTCGGAATTATGTACTACAGTAATGTCGTCCTTTATTGACGGTGACGGTACTTTAGTGAAGTGGTCTGTGCATAACAAACAACCACAGACTATAAAACAGTACTTGAAATACGATAAATCGATCATATGATAAAAATAATTTGACTTCATGCAAGTATTTTTCCTGTAAATTTAATAAAAAAGGAAATAAAAATAGTATCTATGACTCCAAGATTGAATTTTTGCAAGGAATCAAGTCGAAATCTTGGAATTTAGGATCAAACCAAGAGTAAAGAACAATAACTCTGTTCATCTAATTTACAGATTTATTATTTATATTTTTGTTTATTTCTTACATAATATAAAAAACTAATAAACGAATAATTAATATTTCAACAAAAAATATTTAATTACATCGATTGAAAGTACTTCATAAATAAAATCGCTATTCGTTTCAAATCGAATCGGTAATGGGTGAGGGCGTCACTAATTTCAAAATTTCTTGAACTGTCAAAAAGAAAATAAAGAAATGGACAGAGTATAACTCTCTGTACTGACTTAATTCTTATTTAATTCAACTTGTTACTGACAGATTTTTCATTTATTATGTGTGTTAGTTGGATATTGTAAATATAAATATATAAATATGTAATTTAAGAAACCTTTAAAAAATGAAGGTGCAATAAATATTCAGTGAGTTATCAAATTAGTAAAGTGAAATTTTTCGTTGTTAATTGAATTTATACGTCTCAAAGGCAAGCACGCCAAGAATTTTTAAATACATTTATTAGACGAAAACTAACCAATTTAGATACACAAAATTGACCTTCTTGGTGACTTTCAAATAAAGAGTTCACGAGTATGTAAGAGTAAAAATAAAAAAACAATAAGTCCGTTGAGTTCAAAATTAGTTCCTCCAAAATACGCTGGCAAGTAAAATGGTATATTTTAACACACTTTAAAAAAAAGTTCTGCGCCACCTGTATGTTTGTTTGCAACCGAATTTCCTAGACATGTGTTTTAGTTTTTTAAACTACATTTATTATTTAAACAAACAGGATAACAGTAAGTGTTTACGGCAGCTCATTGCCACCTGCAACTCAAAAGCTACAAGTGTGTTTGCTAGCCCTTTAGTAGTAGTAACCTAACATCGGTTATGAGTCTGTGGAGGAAAGAGGGTCATTTCATTTCCCCTTTACACAAAGGGAGGAGATCCCTCGATCAGGCCTGTTGCCTACGGTTCAACGGTTTAATTAATTGGCGCGAGAATTTCTATATCGCGATACAGGTTTAGTAGATTAGTCGCGAGACACTGTAGTTTGGCGTGTCTGCGATAGACTCTGTAGTTAGAAGTGTCTTCGATAGATGGCGTTATAGTATGTTTAGTTGACGTATGTGGAAGTCGTTACCAGTACGTGGTATCAATCCAGTCAAACCTAGCCCATGTGTGATAAAACATGACTATTACACAATTACAATTCTAAAACGAAGGAGCTTATGTAGAATAATATAATTATAATAGCAATCATAAGCGACTTTACCCGCTCACAGTGAGGGTTGTTCCTAAGAGAGCGCTCAGCTAATGTGGATATAACAGTAACGCCGCGCGATAATGCTCTCACACCATGTCTTAATGGGCTATTATATTTTATGTTAAATTCAAACACTACGCAAGGGAATTGGGTGCCCAGAGACTATACTTATATGAAGATACTGAGATACAAACTCATATTTAAGAAAATTTTACTTTGATATGATGATGATAAAATTCCCTCATCTGATGTTGTATGTACATGAATAAATGCCAATATATTATAAACTAGTTGTTGTCCGCGGCTCCGCCTGTGTATATGTCGGTTATCGCGACAAATAGTAGCCTATGTGTTATTCTGAGCTATATTACGCTAAACTATATTACTGTAAAGTTTCGTTCAAATCGGTTCAGTAGTTTTTGCGTGAAAGAGTAACAAACATCCATCCATCCATCCATACTTACAAACTTTAGCGTTTATAATATTAATATAGATGATGACTGATTATTGTTATTATACTTATTACATTTTAAATATATATATACTATACATATATAAATTACACATTAAAATACATTTTGATAAAACATATTTGAGAATAAATTAATATATGGTATCGAGTACAGGGAAATCTCAAAATACGTGAGAAGTACTGCTTTCTGCATAAGACTTTTAATTTAACTGCCTAACACGAGCCTCTGTAGATGGTTATTATTATTATTAAATAAGTACGATTTTAGATACGGGCACAGAACGCTCAAGTCAAGTCCATAGCTATTTGAACTCACTGGAAATATAAACGTAAGTAAAACTGTTCATTCTTAATATGAATGAATACATATCCAAATATATTAAACCGGGAGGCAAAAGCTTTGTACTACTTTTTTAGAAAAATAAGGCGACTGTTCCCAAATTTATTACTCCTTGTATGAAATTTGGGAACAGTTAAAGTTTATATAGAAGAGAAGTCCAGAAAGTTAAAAAAAAAATTAAAATACATTTGAATGAATTGTGGTTAAATTTCGACCACTGCTGCACTGGGCGAATCACTAGCATACATTTCATAGGAAATTTAGCGAAGTCGGGGAACTCTGATACAATATGTGTTACACATATTAAAGTAACTTGTCAACCTGGCATTCCAAATTTTGAATGAATTTGGATTATGAGATATAATTATTTATGACATATAATATTTTTATACTCTGTCCATTCGTTTATTTTCTTTTTGACAGATCAAGAAATTTCGAAATTAGTGACGCCCTCACACATAACCGATTGGATTTGAAATGAAAAGCGATTTTATTTATGAAGAACTTTCAATCGATTTAATTAAATATTTTTAGTTTAAATATTAATTATTCCTTTATTCGTTTTTTATATTATGTAAGAAATAAACAAAAATATAAATAATAAATCAGTAAATTAGATGAATGAACAGAGTTATTGTTCTTTACTCTTGGTTTGATCCTAAATTCCAAGATTTCGACTTAATTCCTTGCAAATATTCAATCTCGGTGTCATAGATACTATTTTTATTTCCTTTTTTTAATAAATTTACAGAAAAAATACTTATATGAAGTCGAATAATTTATTTTATTTTATCGATTTATCGTATTTCAAGTACTGTTTTATAGTCTGTGGTTGTTTGTTATGCACAGGCCACTTCACTAAAGTACCGTCACTGTCAATAAAGTACAACATTACTGTAGTGCATTATTCCGAAGAAAAAAAAACGGTAATTTATAGGCGTGAGCTGTCAAAAAGAAAATAAACGAATGGACAAAGTATAAACGAATTTCGATAACTTGTAATCTGACCTTTCTGCTTCTTAAAACAAGCCCAGTCAAAAATTACATCAGTATTGGCTTAAGCATTACGACTCATCGTCAACTATGAGATAATTGCGATTGTAATTACTTCAAGTAATCAATTACTTTAAGTTATACGCTCAAACTTCGTAACGTGTAGAGTAATAACAGTATGTGAATGACAGACGTTGAGGGAACGTAACAATTGCATCAGAAATTTCACGCGTATTCAATTAATCAAATTACCAATTACACTTGTATAGTTACGAGTAACAAGCCATTTATGTCTATGACATTTTATTTACTTTCTCAAAACAAGGAGTGTCTCTGATAAAACTTTTTCACATTTCTAATATATATATTTATACTACCTGTGCCTGCAACTTCGTACACGTGGAATGGTGACTTTGAGTAGCATTTGTACAACCTTTCATTCCCTTACAAACCTTTTTTCACATTATTAAGTAGCCTATGTCCTTTCTCAGGCTCTAGACTCTCTATGTACCAAATTTAATTTAAATCGCTTCAGTAGTTTTGGCTTGAAAGCGCGACAGACAGACATAGTTACTTTCGCATTCATAATATTTAGTAAGGTAATTTAGTTAGTAAGGATTCATGTACAAAAAGGCAAAGTAACTTATTTTCGTTAATAAGTTTATTTTTATTAGTAACAGACTTTAAATAAGGATAAGTAGGGCCTCTACAAAATGGTCCGACGACCTGATAAAGGTCGCATGAAGCCGTAGGATGCCCAGCACCCGTTCTTATACAGAATGTTGGGGGGGGCTACGTCTAGTAGTAGATGTCCTTCGACTGAGACGATTAGGAAGATAAAGAGAGGACAAGGTTCACAAACTTGTTGCATTTTTTCATCACTCTTTCCAAAACACACACGAACTCAAGAACGGACCTCTACAATAATAAACAAACAGGTAAAATTATATCTACAATCGCATTGTTTTCGTAGCTAAGTGTAAGATATTAGTGTCACTCGACACTATGTTGAGTTTTTTTTTAAAGATAACTCCCTCGTTAGGAATATACATCCTGTGTCGCGGGTGACTTTACAAACATACATGAAACAGACACAAAGAACACCCAGATTCAGAACAACGATTTGTGGATCACACAAAGTGTTGTCCCATGTGGGATTTGAATCCAAAACACTTGGCGCAGTAGAAAGAGCCAATATGTAAGATACAGGTTTATAAGGTAGATCGGCCGTCATTCTTCTTAACATGAAACAGAATTCGTAATTATGATTATAAGTAAATACATAAAACAATATATGCAATTTGTTAAGTGCTTTGTGTATAAATTGTTATTATTAATCACGATAATTTGTGTTGGAAGCCATTAATATGTCAGTATGACAGGGAGTTCGCCTGCAATCTGAACGAAATGGCAGGTAAATCAAAGGTATGTAACAATGAATTGCTGTTCGTTTGTCTCGCTAAGACTCGATAACGGCTGGGCCGATTTAGCTGATTTTGGTTTTGAAATGTTTGTCGTAGTCCAGGGAAGGTTTAAACGGTGAAAAATTTAAAATAACTTGAAAATCCAAATGGCACGTGTACGAAGTAGCGGGCATGGCTAGTATATATATATTATAGGTATGTAATATGTCGATTATCGAAATAAAAAATAAAAACCGACTTCCAAAAAACATCCAACAAAAACTCCCGTCCAAAAAACACAAAAAAGCGTAAAATAAACTGGCTTTTCATAAATTGCTATTGCTATTTCATAAACCTAAAATCTGTTTGAAGTCGGTGCCTAAAAATCTAAAGCTAAAAAAAAAGCTAAAAATCGCTCTAGCCGTTCCAGAGATTAGCCAGAACAAACAGACAGACAGACAAAAAATGCTTTTTTGATGTAAATACTGTATACCTTCATATGCATTTAATCAAAAGCTGTTGGTTTAAAATTAAAATCATACACTTCAATTTTATTTATTTCTATAGATGTTAATACAAACTTTAGAACAACCAACCTATATTATTAACACACTTATATATGTCACCGTAAGATTGTAAAAACCGTTAGATTATAATCTACCTAGCGAGATTGCAAACTATCGATAGATGGTCAACTGTGATATACTGCTTACGCGCGCCAAATTGTCAACTGTCCCTGATTGGTCGGTTTTACAGTAGGCCGTTCAATGACCATAGGGTTAGGTTAGAACTTCTTTGATTTACCTTTTGCTGTCCCAACAATTAATTATAACTAATTCTAAAGCTGTGAGGTATTTTCAACATGAAATCAATTTAAAATCACAAAAATACTTTACATTTGGCAACAAAGACGAATTAACAAACAAATATGGCGGCGCGGGACATATGCTGTTCAAGCAATCAGCGCGCTACTTGCGATTCGTCGATACCATTTCATAATCTTTTGACTGTTTGCAATCTCGCGAGATAGATTACAATCTAACGATTTTGGCAATCTAACGGAAACATTAATAAATAACCAATTCGAGTAGATAATAAATAGGTATAAAACAGTTTCTTATATTCATCTTTAGGAATTCTGTTGATTTTCCAAATTCTACAGAGTATTGCGTGAAACATGTTCAAAGAGACAAAGATTTGGAATGTTCTAGAGAAGTTTGTACACGTAGAAGGTGTTTGGATGACAAAATTCTAATTGAAAACGTGATACGCAACCGAATGACAACGCGTAACATACGGTTATATCTGTAAACTGTTACAGGATAGTTTATTACAGCAATTTACAAAACGCAAAACAAAAACAACATTCGCGCTGTCTATCTTCTAGCTTCTGAATTGCTTTTGCTAGCTGTCGTTTTTATATTGAGAAAAAGAAAAAGTGGTTCGCTAAAATATTACTATCAATAACGAAATTTTTATTGTCACATTGTTTCTTAGATAAAATTCGAAGTATACACTATGTTTAAAAGAAATTTTGTAGGCAATAAGATGTTATTAAAATTCACTTTTAATGTAAACTTTTTAGATGTTTTTTCTTTCACACCATACTACCTACTTCCCCTTTTACTACGTTAAAAGCTTAATTCAAAACACCAATTGATGCTGGCAGATGGAAAACATCGAAATTGTTTTGTATAAGTTATAGAAGAAATAAAATTTTAAGAAAAACAAAAACCGCCTTCAAGTTTCGACTCGATTTCTCTTGGATGCCATCATCAGATCTTAGTGTCCTTATCATGGTACCACCGTTGGGATATCTTCTTTCTATTAAAAAATCATCATCAAAATCGGTTCATAAACGACGAAGTTATCCGCGAACACACATTAAAAAAAAAACGTTTTTTTTTACTTAATAAAATGACTGTTTATTACATTAATATTCATTTTTTATTAAATACAAAATTCAATGAAATCGCGATAACTCAATAATTTTCATCAGTGACTTCGGATTTTTGGCGAAGTGGCGAGCGCCGCCACGCCAAAAATCAGGTTTACCCCTTGCCTATAGATGTTTCACACCAAAAATAAGCCTTAACATAAGATGACGCCCAATGATGCAGAAGCATCTCAATAGGCCGCCATAGAGTAGGTCGAAATGCTGCATTGTTGCATTGTCTGCGCTCACAATGAGTATGGTGACCACTACTCTTGGATTCTGCTTTCCCTCAGGCAGAGTAGAGTCACTTTGGCATGCTCATTAAAAAAAAGACGTGTGACACTCGGGGACTGCCGCGGTAAAGCTATTGCATAGCTCTTTTTATCTATTTATGCAATTATAATTATTTATTTATTTTATTTTGCCAGTTTCTCATTTAATATTGTTTAAAAATATTTGAATTTTTGAGGCCCAATTAGTCTAGTCAACAAGTTCCAAACTTGTTGACTAGACTAAAAGATGCAGCAGCATCACTAGGCCGCCATGGTGTGGGTCGCCATGCTGCATTGTCTGCATTCGCAGTGAGCATGGTGACCACCACTCTTGGATTCTGCTTATGCTTTCCATCAGGCAGAGTAGTCATTTTGGCGGGCCAAACATAAAAAAAAAAAAAAAAAAAAAAAAAAAGAATAATAGAGAGCGTTAGTATACCTCGTAGTTGCGAAATAGCTCAACAGATGGCGCTGACCTGTTTTTATTTATGCAGTATTCTTTTACTTTGAACATGTATACTTACGGGGCGCGGTTCGGAAAGGTTTCGGAGCAGCTCGTCAACGAATCTGTCTGACATACAGATTCGTTGATTCGTCGGTCGGAGCAGCTCGTCTCGATCCGTGCGAGTTTCGGGTGTCAGGTTTTATTTTCTTTACGTTACGGAATTTCCTGATGCGGTCGCCGCGCTCAAAGGTCTCAAAGCCCGCGATAAAAGCTATGCAATAGCTTAAAAAGTGTAGAAAAAGTCATTAGTAATATACTAACAACATCAGTTGGCTGTTAATGTGTATATTTCTGTATAGAAGCCTTCCCATTTGTGACACACATTTTAAACTCTGACAGAGGTCACACATGGTGCACTGAGTCATTAATTACTTTGAAACAACAATATAAAAGTGGTTAACTTTTCTATCAGTTGAGATGAAATTCGTCATGACGTTTTTGTTTTCTGTCGTATGTTTATAAACCTTTTACTATTAATGAACATTTGCTAAGTCGATATTACCGTCCTAGAAGCAATATACATCTGGTACAAAATCCTGGCCTATTCGAAATACTAGAAGTAGTCTCAGTACGGTTTTTATATCTCAGATATCTTGTAATTAATCCAAAACCTCTTCTTGTACTCGTTTTCAAAAATTAATGTGGTTCTACTAAATATATCTATTTTATATAACTCAGGTAGTACCTATAATGTTATTACGTCATCTATACTAATATTATAAAGATGTACAGTTTGTGAGGTTGTAGGAGGTAATCTCTAGATCTACTCTGGACTCTAAAATTATTTGACCAATAGAAAGCCACATTATTTGCGAGTGTCATAGGCTAATATTAGTCGAAAAAATTATTACCATGATTTCCGACATATATTTTCTTAAAATTCAGTTTGAATATAATATTTCTTATATCAGAAATTTTACTTTAAAATTCAATCTAGTTCTGTTCGCTAGTTACCAATCTACGTACAGCTTCGGAACATAATTAAATAAATATTTAGAATATTGGAAATCATATCATTTCATTTTGAGGGGCTGTAATGGTTTAACATTTCTCCCCTTTTATCTTTGAACATCTGATCGGTTTCGGTATATTGAATGCGACGCCCTTCACGCCTTAGAGGGGCGGTTGAATGACAATGTGTGATTGTTACCTCGATTCAACTGATCAATATGACAGTGTCGTTAGTTAAATAACTCGGAACTCGGACAATCTCGGTGATATTATAAAATACAGGCATCTGTCTATAAAGTCTTAAGCTAATGCATATATTCTACTCTACCTACTATCCTTTAAAATTTATCGCCACAAACAATATTATTTTCTCTTCTTGTTTATTTTTTCCTTTCAATACATCCCAATTCATTCCATTTCTAATTCACGTATCCTGATGAAAGTAGGCTGTTAAGAGATTTTTTTAAGGAAATAAGCGGTTGTCCCAGGCAGACCTGGCAGATGAGATGAGGAGAGTCGTCAAGAAATGGTGCAAAAAGTGAGTGTAATTTGGATCAATAGAGAAAGAGACTTTATTTGGAAGTATTTTGTCTCATTATTGAGATGTAATACAGTCAGTTCTTTGCCATATAAGTAAGACAAAACTAAAATGGGTGTGAAAAGTTATAGTTTATACATCAACATTTAATAAAATACAATTTGGTAGGTCAGACATTTTGGTGCTGACATGGTGATAGAACTAAGAGGTGAATAATAGAATTCTTTAGTGACAAGTAAGCTCTACGAACTTGGGTCCATAAATATGGACTTAAGTTTCAAGAGCTTCATCTATTTTATCCCATCTATTTCAACAGTCCAAATAAATGTTTGAACTGTTGAAATAGATGGGCAGGATGTCAACAGGTAAATTGATCTCTTTATTATTTTGCAATAAGTGTATTTGCCACTGAAGCATTTTTTTTTCAGACCGCATTTTTTTTATTATAATTATAAGTTAAACATTATTTTGCACAAAAACTTCGTTTAATATAAAGGTTTTTCACAAGATAAAGATGGGCACATATCACCAAGAGCACGTGTAATTTCTCTCGTTCCTCTATGTTTTACATTCCCCCTGTGTCTCTCGGGAGCGTTCCAACACAGAGCCGGTTATTTCTTACATTCTGTACTAAATTCACAGTTAGGAAATTGAATTTTTCGAATTCCACATCTTATAACCCCGACCGGCCATTTTAAGTTGGTCTCCCCTCAGTCATTCATCGCTCAAATCGAGGGTGAAAGGTGTTAAAGTATGGAGTATCAATAGCCCAAGTTTACTGTATGTAACGTTTTGTTTTATCATAAATTCTAAAAGAAAAAATCAAGAAATAGATTTTTAAAAAGTATTTCTTACAAATAACCAATGACATCTAATCATTTTTGATATACAGTTTTGAGTCTAATACTGACTCAAAACTGTATTTGTATGTATATTCAATCTACTCATAAGATATCTTAAGGGTGTTTAGAATAATTCTTGAATTCAATGCTGTCGATTGGAATTCTAAAAAGTAAATAATAGAGACCTTTCTCCGCTATCTAAAATGTTCAAAAATAAAATATACATATGTAGGTATGTACAATTCTACCACAAAATACATAAATTGTAATTAAAACATGAGGCGGAAAAAATAGTAATAAACATTTAAGTTTCAATTACTTATAAAATTTTACATTTTACAATTTTATTAAAATAAATAAGTTTTTGTATAAAATTTAAAGTATTAACCAGGAAGTGAAGTACAAAATTTATCTTAATTAATTTTTTTAAGTCAGAAAGCTATTGTTTGCCAGCGCTCTGTTTGTATGGTACAAGCACCTAGCTGACCTAAACATTACTGAACGCCGTTCCTAATACAAAATTACAATATCTCCCACACTTACAGTAGTAGCTTTACGTGGTTTTTAGGGAGGCTCTAGCAAAGATCACAGCTTTAGTTATATCTAGCTGAGTCCCGCGGTGTTACCCGCGGTTATTTTTGTACGTGGTTAACACCGCAGGGCAAAGTTAGTCTAAAAAAAGTAGCCGAAGTTACTCCTTATTAAATCAGCTATCAGCCAGTGAAAGTCCCGTCAAAATCGGTCCAGCCGTTCCATGGATTAGCCGGAAGAAACAGACAGACAGACAGACAAAAATTGTAAAAATGTTATTTTGGTATATGTACCATGTATACTACTACCTACATATTATGCATTTAGTAAAAAGCGATTATTTTAATATTACAAATAATATTAATTTATTATATTATAATATTACAATACAATTTCTTTATTTGTATAGATATATATATATATATATATATATATATATATATATATATATATATATATATATAGTAGCCTAGAAGAAATTGCTTTTTAGCGATAAGGCCGCCATTTGTACATGGTAATTTAATTGATATGTTATTTTATGTAAACTGTAATATCTGGTACACAATAAAGTTTATTCTATTCTATAGATATTCAAATTTACTAAAGGATTGTACAACTTGGGACAGATTTAGAGCGTTAATTAAAATTGTCGTAGATTAAATATACACATCGAAAAACATTAATATTACGTTTTCAGTTCAACTGTTACGAATTTAATTCTCATTGCGAAAATTAACAATCAATAGTCTGAAAGCTATTGTGAACTTTAAGTGTGAGGTATAAGGTGGAATATTGAAAATGAATAAAGTTAATGGTTAACTGAAAGCCCATTATGATATGGCAAACAATCCGACTAATGACAGGTTTTATTAAAATTGAAATGAAATCGTCTCCGGCGGGAATGAACACTTATTGCAACATTTTTACATTTAAATCCTTTATATGTCGTGAATAGTGAAATTCAAAGAATTGCTTTATTTTAGTTTAAATAATCATAATCCTATGCAGCATCAGGTCGAATTTATCAATTAATTGTCATTTAACGACTATACTGGCTCGCGTGAAACACTCCAACGAGTAATCATACGCCAAAAATGCCTTACATCATTTTGGAAAAGAGCTGATACTCTTACACTGTTGGACTAATATTAACCAAACATAGCTAAGAGCCACCGTAAGAAAACTGGCTTTTAAATGAAAAAAAAACCGCATAGCAGAGCTACGATGCCACAGACACACACAGTCAGACAAACATCGACATAACTTGTAACACCCGTCTTTTTGCTTAGGGGGTTAATCAACCCCCTAGGGGTTTAGGGGGGGGGGAATCAACTAGTGAGGTTTTTTTAATGTACAGACAGATACACTTGACTTTCTTATTTGAACCGTATAGATATTGGCATTCCCATCAATTCACGACACCTCTGTATTCACTTTGTAGAACTAAACTATGTTCATATGTAGATGATCAGTTTTCGGCGTAGACTAATTCTACTGAGTAACGATCGCCATTAGCATAATGTCTGTGCAACTGGCGTGTTTTTTTTAATGGAAATTAGGGGGCAAACGAGCAGACGTATCTCCTGATGGTAAGCGATTACCGCCGCCCATGGACACCAGTAACACCAGAGACATCACAAGTGCGTTGCCGGCCTTTGGGGGAAGGGGAGGGGGATGGGGTATGGGGTATGGGTCTCCATTATCCTGACTCACTCGGTAAAACACAGCGCGAGCGCTATTTCACACCGGTTTTCTGTGAGGCCGTGGTATCAGTATCGGTTTTCTATGAGGTCGAGCAGGCCCATTCATGCCGAAGCGTGACTCTTTCACGGTAAAATATAAATACAAAGAAAATTGTTTATCGTTTCTTTTTCAGTTCAAGAGTACATAAGCGGGTTTGAAATAGTTTTGTTAAACTATAAAAAAAATTTTGAAGAAATAAATATTGGTATATCATACTCTAGACAGACTTTAAAGTTCAACATTGTCGATAGTCTTAATTCAAAATCATTTTTTGTACTATAATTAAGATCTTAAAATGTTTTTATTAAAACACTTGCTATAAAACAAGTGTATATAAATAACACAACTAGCTTTTGCCCGCGGTTTCACCCGCGTGTCTGTCGGCTATCGCGATTAGTAGTAACCTATCTCTTTTCTCAAGCATTAAAGGATCTCCATTGTAAATTTCATCTAAATGAATTCAGTGATTTAGCTGTGAAAACATGACACACAAGCAGAGTTACTTTCGAATTTATTATATTAGTATGCATCTACCAAACTTTATTACAAAGGGAACCGAATAATTTAATTCTAGTTGGACACGCTAAGGTTTAGTAACAAGACAATTTTCTTGGTTTCATTAAATTCTTTCTACAAGTGACATAGATGAAGGTATAAATATAAAATTCTTTTACCAAAGAAATCTTTGACATGCTAACCATTACACTCGGAAAGGAACGTAACGCCTCACGATATTCGCTTGCAAACTCGAATCCAAAACTAACTTTCATTTTCAGTCGTAATCGACTCTATTTCCATATTCTTAAGATTTAAAATTATTTGTCTTTAGTTTTATTTATGTTGGTTCACAGTTTAAGTATGGAGTACTTTGACATTTTGTGAATTGATAACCATCTTCTCTAAGCACGCGACATGTTGTTTTGTGGATTCAAGATAATATCTGTTTATTACCTATTATTATTTTATGTATGCAAGTATTGGTTTTGTTATTTATGTTCCTTATATTACTTTCTACAGTTTAAAGTATACAAAGAGTTATAGCCAGCTCAACGTTTGTTTATGCAAAGATCATTGATTTTTAAAGTCTATCATAATGCTAGAAAATAGATATTATTCGTATAGTTAATTTTATTCCCCTGAATACTTTTCCTTGTTGCAACTTATCTCCTTCGTTTTTCCTGTTTGAAAACAAGTACATTCCAAAGAAAGGTTAGCGTCAAGTATGTGGCCGGCAAGAACAGAGCTGATGTAAGAGATACCGCAAGTCTCACATGAAAATATGAGACTGACGCTGCAATTATTCTAAGAGCCTGAGCCTGCTCCATATCATAACTCCCGCATTTGGAATACACATCCTGTGTCGCGGGGGACTTTACAATAATTCATGAAACGGACACAAAGAACACCCAGACTCTGAAAAACAATTTGTGGATCACACAAAGTGTTGTCCCATGTGGGATTGGCGACACTTGGCGAAGTAGGAAACGGCGTGGTGACCGCCAAACCACTAGGCCAAACGTGCAGTCAAGTATTAATCTAAATGTCCTATTAATTTACCTCACATTATTAATTAGGCACCATAACTGATAGTTTATAACTTTATTGACATATATAACCTTTAAACTGATCTTGAAGGAGTCAAGATTTTACAGAGTAACTTCAATTTTTTGGCACAAAAACTATGTGAACGAAAGCCGCAGAATTACGACGCCTACGAAACAAATGTTTTGAAATCGCTCAGATTTAATTAAATAAAGTTCGCAGAAGTTATTTAAGTATATACTTCAGTTAAGAAACATAAATATGATTTGAGAGTTTTCTATTAATTTGAAAGTACGTAGGAGCAGTTATTATTTAGAATGTATATTAATTGAATGGTACGATAATTGATTGGGTTGACATGGAGTTCGCTGAATATTTAACCAATTTCCAGATTTATAGCATAGAAATTACTTTTTAAGAAGAATTAATGCGATTAAAAGTCTGTTCATTGACATTTCAAGTTCTAAGTATTGGAAAATGAAATAAAGCTGTAATAAAACGGTCTCAGCTTCCAACGTTTTTGTAGCAGCTTAAAGAAAAAGTTTGTTTAAATTTTTAATTAAAAATGCGAACAATTTGGAATCGATTGTGAATAAGAATTGATTTCTACATTCATATTATATAGTTCATAATTAGAAAAAGGTTTCATTTTAATACATTTGTAGACAAAGCAAAATGGCGCAATCCACGAGGTGACAAACCGGAAGTTGTCACGCACGAATCGTGGAGGGGAGCACCAAAATATAATAGAAAAATACGTACATAATATATATATACCTATACTTATAAAAAAAATGTAACAGGTCCAATTCTGTACATTAAAGATATAATGAAAATTTTTTTTGGAGGGCTCTCTATTATCGATACTGAAGCCAAAACTGTAATTTTTTAAATTTTTGTCTGTCTGTCTGTCCATCTGTCTGTCTGTCTGTCTGTCTCTATCTTGGCCGCGCATCACGCCGAAACTACTGAATGGATTTAAATAATAATAACAACAATAATAATAAATCTTTATTGTACCAAAAATGCATTACAAGACACTGTACAGCCCTGACTCCCAAAGTAGCGCTAGCTGTGTGTTGGGAGTCAGTTCCTATTCACAGGCAAAGAGAACAAACTAATAGTTAAAGAAAAAACAATAGTAGACTTTAATAAGACAGTAGTTAACTAGTGTAAGTGTATATTTAGATAATTGTATATGCCTGTGTTTATGTGTGAGTATAAGTGTGTGAGGGAGTATGATTTATTGTGTATTTGAGGCTTTGTGTTAAAAGTTGTGTGTAGTGTTGGTGTGTGTGACATTATTCAAGCTTTCATTATTTTACTATTTGTAATAGGTTTTCAACATTTTCAAATTCTCATTTTCAAATGAAATTTGGCATGATTTGAATTCATACTACGAAGTAGGACATAGGATACTTTTTATCCTGAAATTCAGCACGGTTTCCTGGAGAGAGGGGATGAAAGTCAAAATATGTACTTAGTTGTAATTCAATAACATATAGTCCGATTTCATTCATTCTTTTTTTGCTAGAAAGAAAAAAAATAAGATAACGGGAAAAGTTTTTTTTTTGTCCGCGACTGTACACTGCCTGTGGGAAGCTGAGACAGATAATTAAGTAAATATGGCGGTATGAAGTTCGCCGGGTCAGCTAGTATGTAATAAAACGGCATTTAACGTTAAGGGGTTTCTAAAGGATCCTTCTCGTCATTGACAAGTAACAGCTCTCAGAAACATAGTATTCATATTTTTCTATATTGTAAGAAGCCTGACTAGCCGAGCCTTTGTCAAAAGAATACGCGACCTGTCGCTCTAGTGCCAGGCGCCGTGAATACCACTTAGCGAAGTTATTATTGTTAGAAGTGTATATTCGAAATACGATAGAATATTTAAGAGCCTGGAATCCCTTCAAATTGTAAATTATAGAAGAAAATTAATTTAAAAAAATCAAATTATAAAACAATCTAAATATTTTTTTCGGACATCTAACACAAAACGCCATCTAGTCCCAAGCTAAACAGAGCTTGTGTTAAGGGTACGAGATAGCTGACTTACATATATACTATATAAATATATATAAAATAATTGAAGAATATTGAACTCCATCCGTCAATGAGCGCAGGGGCTAGTATGAGTTTCTCAGTCTCAATCTTCAATAAATCGACTTACTCTCAACGGCGAACGCGTTTGACGGTGAAGATTTGAGTTCAGGCCAATCGCATCGCCAAACGCGGTCACCGTAAAGTCGGAGTGGATATGAAATTCACACTAGGCCCTCAGAAGTCTGTACAAACGCATGCAAAGATCAATTGTTTCGTGTTATCCAATGTTACTGCAATCAAAGCTTCGGATTACCGCCCTCCGCCGCAATAAGCCGCAATTAGTAACGAAAGGCTTTTAATGCGAATTCTATTCAAGCTGATAGAAAATAGCGGAACTGTGTTTACTACAAAACATTTAGAAAGGAAATAAGAAGGAATGACACTGATATATATTTTTTGGGTAGGTACTGAGGAAAGAAAATTCCGAAGTTTTGAGCTGTTTTGTTACTTTGTCGAATACGTTTTTTAATCATTAAAGATTTCACATAAAAGTATTGTCATGACCTTGGTTTTAACGATAGTTAGTCATACATAATAACATTTATTATAATTATGTTGCATAATTTGTAAATAAGACCAACACATTTTATTATTTGTTACCAAAATGAAGATCTCAGCAGAAGTACATAATAAAATATTTCGGCCTTAATTACATTACTCAAATACAAAATTTCATTTATTGTCAAACAATTCATCGTGAAATTATAAGTGTATAGGACAATATTCGTATTTTTACGATTTACAAATTTAAAAAAATCCCCGTCTAGTTTATCCATTAATTTTTGACATGCCGATTTTACATTAAATGTAAAATTTTGTATAGTCGCTGACGCTTACGACTTGCGTTGATGATCAACAAAGCACACAATACAGTGACAAAGACGCTAGAGGCTACGGAAGCGATCCTTCATTAGGGACCAAAGGTCAATAGACCCCACGGGGAAACCCTGTCCTTTGATTAAACCCGAATCATGACCCTCTGTCCTTTTTTTGTAGCACTCTAATCACGTTTTATGGTAATATGAGATTAAAATTACCAAAATGTACACACGGCGAACGAAATACCTAGTGATGTTGACATTGATGTGGAACTGTTGATGTTGTGTTATCCCGATAATTTACCTTTAAACTGACTTAAAAAAAGGAGGAGGTTATTAATTCGACTGTATTTTTTTATGTTTGGCACCCTATATCTTTCCACTGGGTTAACCGATTTCGATGATTCTGTTTTTTTAAAGCTGGTGCTCCCGTGTGGTTCCATTTCAATTTGTTTCAGTTCTTGAAGTTGTTTTTTAAATTAAAATTTGTGATCTATATATATAAAAGAGTAAGGTGTTTGACTGACTGACATACCCAGAGATCAACGCACAGCCCAAACCGCTGAAGCTAGAATCCTGAAATTTTGCTTGTAGGTTCTTTATATAACGTAAGTGAGCACTAAGAAAGGAATTTCCGAAATTCCACCCCTAAGGGGGTAAATCAGGGGATGAAAGTCTGCGTGAGCGAAGCTGCGTGTAAAAGCTAGTTATACATAATAATAACATCTTTGTATGAAAGTCAAATTTATTTAAAAAGGCGATTAATAGGTATACTAGCTTGTATTCCGCGTAGAACCGTTCTGCGGTTTTGTCGATTATCGCGTTAAAAGTTAGCCTGTGTCATTCTACAAAAATCAAAGTATCTCATTTTATTGAAATCGGTGCAGCGGTTTAGCCATGAAAGCATAACAGACTTTCGAATTTATAATTACTAGTATGAAAATATAGAAGTATGGATTAAGAAATAAAACTTGGTAGAACCTATGGTGATAAGACAGCTGGTAATAGGTTAATTATACGCAGATACTGAATAACTAATTGAAATAAACATACCCATGAGTGTAAGTGTAAATATTAAAAAATTAGTTTTTCGCTCATACATTTGCAAATAACATTGTTTCAAAATCATTCAATAGTCCAATTATCCTCATAGTAATATGAGAAAGTGATCAGATATTTATTTTGCCGTGTGTAAATACACATATGGAATATGTTAGAAAAAGTACGAATGAATCCGTTTGAATTACATGCCAAATGAAAATATGATTATTCAAAAGAGAAAATAATATATTTACTTTTTCATCCGAAATTTGAAATCACATATGATACGATGTTTGATACTTTTACGACGAGTCTGCGTCACTGATTGTAAATTAAATTTGCTTACAGTTTGTATTTATTTATTGTTGAGGATGAAATTTAAAAAAATAATAGATATCAGTGATAAAATAGAGATAGAGATTAAAAATAAATATTAGTGTACGCAGGGCGCACTTTGACACTACTGTCGCGTCACTTGGGGTGATTTAAACAAAACCACCGTATAGCACTATACTGTATACTTTTAATTAAATATAGATGCAATAGATGTGCCTTGAAAGGATTAATCAAAAATAAATGTTAGGTCTATTTAAGCCGCCATGTGAACCAAACTATATCGCTATTCAGAAATTGTGAGATACGACATCTATCGATCGACAAACTAAATAATCATGTTGTTTCTAAACACGCTGCTTCATTCGTGTTATTATTTCTTATTATATTTCTGAGTTTATAATTTTTTTCTACAATCTTTCCTAGCTTAATTTACTCTCTCAGGAATGACATTTCCTAAAACCCTCTCTTAGTGTGTGTTAACAATTGTTAGAAATTAAACGTCATTATAATGGCAACATTTTGATTGTCACTTTTTCTTGTTTTGACGTTTGAGGTTAAGTACTATAGAGACGCTTGTGATCGGTCGAGCAAGAGCTTCGTATTTGACTGCCGGTTTGAGTTTTTAATTGATATTTAGCTAATTGTCGTCTCGGTTCCTTTAGTGGTTTTCCGTTATGAGTGGTCTAGTTTGGACTCCCGAGTTTTAGTAGTCACGTTCAAATAGGCGCGATCCGCGAGAGCTAAATACGAGTGTATTGTAATTCGAATACCTTGGAGGTTGGACAGCACTTTAGGAGTCATGTATGTGTATCGACGCAGAGAGGAAACTACCAAGAGGCCTCTTGGACGCCTCTTCAAGGAATCTACACATCTCCAGTAAGTGCTTGATGATTTTAGTTTAGATTAAGAAGACGGTGACACAGCCGTCGTTCATTGCTCTGGCTAGTGAACTTGTTAAGTGATTGTATGCTTATAACATGGGCCTATAGGTATTTCAAACGTCACAAGGTGATCGCTGCATTAGCAGGAGGAATGAACAACAATATAAAAAGATCAGCTCTCAAAATATCAAAATTATAGTCTCAGTGATTAAGTCTATGCGTTGAATAATATCGATAATCTGTCCGAGATAAACATGGTGATCCGGAAATAAACCCCTACGTACAAAAAAAGGATTAATAAACGGCTTTTGACTCCTTTTTGAAGTCGGTACAAAGTATAAATGCATTAAATAAATTGATTTATTGATGTATTACCTTTTCTTGGTTTAATAAGTTTTTTATGAAATCGAACAAGGCTTTTGGATTGTATATTTTTTCCTTATTGATTCAGTATAGAAACAATATAAGAAGAAAAAAATATAAGAGATATTTTTGCTTCAAAAATAAGTGTTGCTACGATTATATATTATATCCTTTAATATATTTACACATTACGCATGTGTTTGACTCAACAGATTCTATGCAGTCGAGGCTTAAGCTAAACTAGCTCGCGGGATTAATATTCCTGGCTCCACTATCATAATTCCACAACGTGAAGCCGAACCACAAATCTTGAGGTTGTGGCTGCAAGGCTGGTGCCCCATTTGCATACTCGGTTACGTACTGCGATTGTATTCCATGCACTTAATTAATTGAGGGTCTGATAAATTAGTGTAGTCGAGTTCCTTAAAAGGGATCTTCGAGACGATAATTCTGTGAGCTTCTAATTTTGGCCGTGTTTATAACTTTTGGTGAATTTATTGTTGCAGTTAAGGAAGTACTTGTTTCATGTATGGGTCTGCCAAAATGACTCTACTCCGCCTGATGGAAAGCATAAGCAGAATCCAAGAATGGTGGTCACAATACTCTTTGCGAATGCAGACAATGCAACAATGTAGCATGGTGACCCACACCATGGCGGGCTAGTGATGCTTCTGCATTATTGGGCCTCCGGTCTCGCTTTCACCAACGAAACACGTCAGCACGCTGTCATTTTACGTTCATTTTCTGTGCGAAATTTATTTTCTTTCCTTTTACGGTTGATCCTATATCTTATGATAAAACAGAATATTTATTCACCAAATATTAGCACCAACATTCCTAAAGGAATGTTCATTCATATAGGTCTTATTGCATGTGAAGTTTCACAGAGTGTCTGTTTGCACTCAGAACAACTTGTCTGTAAATTGTGTGGTATGTCTGAGCATTTCAGCTTCAGACTATCTGATGAACTCAAGAGGCTGCAACCTGTATTGTGCATAAATTCCTTACATTCTTTCAGATAATTGTTTTATTTTGTTTTATTGTTTTGTGTTTGTGTGAAGGTGAGGTATTTCCTCAGGTAGTTGGTAAACTTTAAACAAATATTGTTACCCGCGTTTTCCCGACTGTGATTTTAGCTACACATATTTTAGGGTAATCCTATTGCAGTCTATTATATTTCTAGACAAACATACTTGGATAATTTTAGGAATTTACATAGAAAATTATATGTTTAGATTAAATATTGATAATTGACACAAAGAAACATTACAAATTACCAGTATTAATCAGTAATCACTCGACAACAGGCCAGTAATTTAAATAATAATTTAAAACTATTTATTTCTCCACAAACATTTTCAACCTACAATTTTATAAAAGACTAGCTGTTGCCCGCGGCTTTGCTCGCGTGGAAGTTGATTATATGTATTTAATTAAAACTGCGTAAGTATCTATGAATACTGTGTTCATGTTTTTAAACGTATTTATTTATAATCAATAGTCCATTAAAATTTACTTTAATACACACTTTCGACCCTTATTTTAACCCCTTTAGGAATAGAATTCCCATAAATGCTGATATAAGTATTCATTTATTTGTAATCAAAAGCCTGAAGACAAATTTTCAGGCTACTAAATTAAAAAATGACGGACTTCCAGTCTAGCCTAGGGATAGAATATCCAGAAACGCTTAAATACGTATCTCATCATCGTCATCGCAGTCCACTGCTGGACATAGGCATCTCCAATTGCACGCCACTTGGTTCGATCCTCAGCTTCTCTCATCCAGCTCCTGCCAGCCGTCTTAGGCAGATCATTATTCCACCTGGCCTGTGGACGTTCTACGCTACGTTTGCCGAGACGCGGTCACCACTCGCGAACCCGTTTACCCCAACGGTTATCAGTTCTGCGGCTAATATGGCCAGCCCCCTGTCACTTCAGCTTGCTTATCCTGTGGGCTATGTCAATGACCTTGGTCCTCTATCGGATCACCTCATTATTGATGCGATCCCTTAGAGAAACGTTGAGCTTTTGTGATGAGAAAAATAAATCATTATTATTATCATAGCCCTCTCCATAGCACGCTGAGCGACTTTGAACTTGTGGACCAGCCGTGTCGTAAGTGTCCACGTTTCGGCACCGTATGTCATGACAGGTAGGAGGTATTGATTGAAGACTTTCGTATTTAGGCACTGTGGGATTGACGATGAAAAGACCCGACGCAGTTTCGCAAACCCAACCCGGCTGAATTCTCCTGTTCACCTCGTTCTCGAAGTTGTTTCTACTTAACTACAAAGTCTGCCCGAGGTACCACACATATTTTTGAACAACTTCGAGAACGGCACCGTAAACCACAACCGGTTCCGGTAGAACATGTTCGTACATACGTATCTACTCATTTTTAATCAGTAGCCATAAATAAAGTTTCATGTTTCTAACTTCAAGAATGACGGACTTCCAGAATAACCTATATACGAAATTTCAACCCCTATTTGACCCCTAAGGGGTGGAATATCCAGAAACGTTTAAATATGTATCTACTCATTTTGAATCAGCCAAAACACAAATTTTCATATTTCTCACTTAAAAAATGACGGATTTCCTTACAAACTTTCAACCCCTATTTCACCCCTTAGGGGTAGAATATCCAGAAACGCTTCAATACGTATTAACTCATTTTTAAGCAGTAGCCCAAAACAATTTTTTATGTTTCTCACTTAAAAAATTACGGACCTCCTTACAAACTTTCAACCCCTATTTCACCCCTTTAGGCATAATATCCAAAAACTCCTAAATACGTATCTAATCATTTTTATTTAGTAGCCCAAAAATAAAGTTTCATATTTCTAATTTAAAAAATTACGGACTTCTATACAAACTTTCAACCCCTATTTCACCCCTTTAAGGGTAGAATATCCAGAAACGCTGAAACACGTAACAATTCATTTTTAATCAGCAGCCAAAAAATAAAGCTTTATGTTTCTAACGTCAAAAATGATTGACTTTCAGACTGACCTATATACGAAATAACAACCCCTATATCACCCCTAAGGGGTAGAATATCCAGAAACGCTTCAATACGTATCTATTCATTTTTTATCAGTAGCCCAAAACTAAATTTTCATGTTTCTCACTTAAAAAATGACGGACTTCTTACAAACTTTCAACCCCTATTTCACCCCTTTAGGGGTATAATATCCAAAAACTCCTAAATACGTATCTAATCATTTTTAATCAGTGGCCCAAAAATAAAGTTTCATATTTCTTATTTAAAAAATTACGGACTTCCATACAAACTTTCAACCCCTATTTCACCCCCTTAAGGGTAGAATATCCAGAAACGCTTAAATACGTATCTACTCTTTTTTAATCAGTAGCCCAATAATAAAGTTTCATATTTCTTATTTAAAAAATTACGGACTTCCATACAAACTTTCAACCCCTATTTCACCCCTTTAGAGGTAGAATATTTAGAAACGCTGAAACACGTGTCAATTCATTTTTAATCAGCAGCCTAAAAATAAAATTTCATGCTTCTAGCTTCAAAAATGACGGACTTCCAGACTGACCTACATACGAAATAACAACCCCTATTTAACCCCTTAGGGGTAGAATATCCAGAAACGCTTAAATACGTTTTTACTCTTTTTTAATCAGTAGCCCAAATGTAAAGTTTCATGTTTCTTACTTAAAAAATGACGAACTTCCATACAAACTTTCAACCCCTATTTCACCCCCTTAGTGGTGGAATATCGAAAATTCCTTTCTTAGTGCTCACTTACGTTATATAAAGAACCTACATGCAAAATTTCAGGATTCTAGCTTCAGCGGTTTGGGCTGTGCGTTGATCTCTGGGTATGTCAGTCAGTCAGTCACCTTACTCTTTTATATATATAGATAGATGTTTGTACCTACTACCCATCTAAACAAAAAAAATCACAACTATCTTACTAACCACGCTAATTAGGTAATATGCTTTTGTTTAAAACGATATTTTTCTCTGTAAGTGATTATTGTAATCTTTTTGAGAAATAAATATCATTAACCACAAAAACAATAGCTTAAAATAGTTGTACTTTGTCAAAGCCTGAAATCGACTACAAATAAAGACAATCGATCCTTATTGTGGTAAAATTCTTAAAATTTATCCACTTGAGAAATAATGACATGAATAAGTGATCACTTGATATCCAACCGCTAAACTGATCTATGCACATTGATGCAATGTACAATTAATAGCACATTATCAAATACTAATGGCTGCCGCGGCTTTACGGAGACAAATGAGTGGCAGCCACTAAATTACACACAAGATATATTCAATATCCTAAGTGGATATTGGTCTTAAATTTAGAACTAATTCCTTCTTGATGAAAATCTTCGGTTGGGTTTCAAATCTACTTCAGTTCTTCAAGCTCTAGACAAAAGTATATAAAACAATAATTTTCTAAATAAGTATTACTTATTCCATATAAAATAAAGAATATCACAATAGCCTGGTATAGTAAGCGAAATTAAATCAACTACAAATTAATCACTAAAGCCTTCCTATATTATTATTTCGAGACGATGATTTATTTTTGTCAATAGAGAAAAATTGTAAACTTTATTCGAATCAGAATTCAAACCCGAAATAGTAATAAAGTCTGAAACGTTAACTATAGAGTTTTCACAAGCTTAAATAAAGCTTTTCTTTACCTATAAATAGTTGAACACCCATCAGTGCAAACTAAAATACTTAAATAACATTTGCAATTAAAGATAAATGATATATTTCTAGGCTCATTTTATTTTAAAGCTTCTTAAACGATATTTTGTCGTCTTGGGGGAGTCTGTAGCAGATAAATAATTAATAAATAAATATTTCGGATATCTTACACACAACGCCATCTAGTCCCAAGCTAAGCAGAGCTTGTGTTATGGGTACTAGACAACTGATACAAATAGATATATATCTTTTTTTTTGTAAATACATAAATATTATACATAGAAAACACCCAAACTCCTCAACAAGTATTTGCAGATCATACAAACATTTGGTCCGACCCGAGAATCGAACCCGAGACCTCAAGCACAGCAGTCGCATACGCTACCACTGCGCTACAGAGGCAGATAATTAATATCACATCGTTACCCTCGTAATTAGGTTAGTTTATTACACCCGTTAACATATATTTTAATTAGGTATTGGCATCTAATTACATTTATCTAATTAATTATGGTAATTTTAACCACGTCCGATACTGTTCAAATTGATGTAGTCAGCTATATTGTACATATTTTTATGACATATGTAATCATAATATCACTGATAATAACTTCTTGCATTTAAAACTCCCCTACTCAAGCACTTAATCGAGTAATCATACGCCAATGATATTTTTGCAGACATTCTGTTATTCTTCCCCACTTTCACCCCCATAACTTTTAAACGACTCAACCGATTTTCATGAAACATGTCTAAGAACACTCGCACGTAACTCACCTTTCATACAAAAAAAAACTAAATTAAAATCGCTTCATCCGTTCGCGAGCTACGGTGCCACAGACAGACAGACACGTCAAACTTATAACACCCTCTTTTTGCGTCGGGGGTTAAAAAAGTTAGATAACAAAGTATATCAAAGGGTCTAAACTGCAGCTCCTAAGTTGATTTTTAACCGACTTCAAAAAAGGAGGAGGTTTCTCAATTCGACCGTATATATGTTTTTTTTTAAATGTAATGTTGTATTACTTTTATCTCCTACCAGCGGTTGCGTGGAAGATATCTTATTTTATTTTTCTCTTACAATTTATTACTTTTACTGAGGGCGAACTGAATTCGAAGGTTGAACTAGTTATCAATATATTTGAGGGCACTGACTTTTCAATAACGACTGCCATAGATGTTCATGACAACCGGGATTCCGAAGCACAAGCGGGAAACACCGCCATCTACCATACTTCGGGCTGCTATTAAGATTTTTTTGTAAGAAAAACCCAACAGCAGGCCGACCAGGGGATCGAACCCGAGACCTCGCTTACGCTAACCACTCGAGCAACGAGGCAATTGTATCTTTGTGTTATTGTACAGTAAAGAGTTTTCTATCTATCTATTACATATTTATTAAATAGTTTGAAACATATGTTGCATTAGTGGTCAAATTTTAGGGTGTTGTTAAGATATTTCTTAAGCTGAAATTTGACTGCACTTTTGAAACAGGTATGCAATAAAATACTTCACTTGAATGAGCAATTATTTAATCTATTATCATAGCTCCAGACTGATTTCACTAGTTGTATCCTCAAACTAGCCTTCGGCGATCAACGAGTCTTTACTGACATTAAACAAACTTGCCAGCATAGAACTTAGGCACCATCGTTTACCCCTCCGTTTATCTTTGAATGTCGAGTTCATAATAGTTTGTGCCAGGGACCGTTTGTTTACCTATATTGCGGGGATGGACTTTAGCTACCTACCCTTGGTTAGTAATGAAAAACTTAATTCAGAACGGATGTGATTTGATTCCAGAATCTATTTCGATGGTTAGTTGAAATCTATTCTACTTAAAATCTATACAAATAATTAAAATTAAAGTGTCTGATTGTAAATTAAAATTAACAGCTTATCACTAAAGGCATATGAAAGTAAATACGGCACTTCCATACAATTTTTTTTTTTTAAATGTCTGTCTGTCTGATTATTTCTGCGGCTAATCTCTGTAACGGGTTAACCGATTTTGACGGAACATTCACTGGCAGATAGCTGACATAAAGAAGTAAGTTATTCATAAATATTTGTTTCAGAGTTGAGTGTATTGTGTTAGTACTATTAGTTATTCTGTAGTATTGCCAATACTGCAAGCATTAATTGATTTGGGACTAAATGGCGTTGTGTGTCAGATATCGGCAAAAATTAGTAATATATCGCTAGGAGCCTAAATAGTAAAATGACTTCAATAGAAGAATAAAAAAAGAAAATAAATAACGCCAACTCTAAATAAATTTAAAGAAAAGGCTTATTCTTTTCGATGATAATGAATTATTGCCCTATAGTTAGCTCTAGATGACTTTTTAATTTTGTCGCCTAAACATATAACCTCCAAAATTAGATGAATTATAGGTATGGTTATGTTATACGGTAATAGCAGCTAAACATATAAGTGTAGTAGGTAATAGTTTCCGCCGTCAACATTTGGTGAGTGATCGATTGGCGTCACGTGCGCCGTACTGGTAATTAGTCGCACTTAATTAGCTACTTTATGGGGTCCAAACTTTGGCTACATGCCAGGGGATATATTTATAAGTATGTATTGAAAAATCGATGAATTATTAGGAAAGATTACTTAAAGGGTTACGTTTTCATGTTACTTTTATTTGTCTTTTTCCCGTCGCATTTTTTTATCATTGATTTTTGAAGTGCCTAGAAGTGCCTCGTTGGTCTAGTGGTTAGCGTAAGCGACTGCGGATCAAGAGGTCTCGGGTTCGATTCCCGGGTCGGACTGCTGTTGGGTTTTTCTTACAAGAAATTCTTAATAGCAGCCCAGGGTATGGAAGATGGCGCTGTTTCCCGCCCTTGCCTCGGAAAGCACGTTAAGCCGTCGGTCCCGGTTGTCATGAAAACCTATGACAATCGTTATTGGGAAGTGAGTGGCCTCAAATATACTGACAACTAGTTCAACCTTCGATTTCAGTTCACCCTCAAGTTTGCGGAGGTCCGATGCCAGTCGCTCCATGTAAAAACTGATATTCAGGTAAAACCGGTTGAACTAGTAACCGACCCCAAATCCTTGTAATAATAAAGGCGAGGAAGAAGAAGAAGATTTTTGAAGTGAAAACTTATTTAGGCGCGTTGAGCAATTTTTGTTTTTTTGAGTGCAAGCGCTATTTCACCCTGGTTTTCTGTGAGGCCGTGGTATCACTTCGGTCGAGCCAGCCGATTCATTACGAAGCGTGGCTCTCCCACGGTAACGGTTGAACCAATATCATGGAACTGGCGTCATCCTCACCGTCATCGTCACCGAACGCTTTCCATGAGATATATTTTTTACTTTTTATCGCGCATTTTATTTAAAGAACTAAGAGGTTAATTTCAGGTGAGCTTAAACAACTGTTTGTTTAGTTTTGAGTTTTCACTCCTGTCGGCAGTCCTCATGACTGTTTTGTGTTTTTTTTTTCAAACGCTATCTCTTTTCAACCGACTTCAAAGAGGAGGAGGTTCTCAATTCGACTGTTTTTTTTTTTTATGTTTGTTACCTCATAACTTTGGACTAGGTGAACCGATTTTGATGATTCTTTTTTTATTTGAAAGCTGGTGCTTCCCGAATGGTCCCATTTAAATTTGGTCCAGATTGAAGTCGGTTTTTTTTTTGTTAAAACTTGTAATTTGATACTTCTGACCGTTGTCGGGAGTACCTAACAAATATCAAAGTGAAGTTAATCTAAGGATCTTAAGATCGTTTCAGCTGTATATCCACTGTAGGGTTACCTAATACACAGGTGTGAGAACATTAGTTATGATGTCCATCTTCAGTCATTCTGTTTTCTGAATAAAATATTAAACCTGATGAGAGTTGTGAATGTACTTGACATAATCACATCAACAGTCTTTAGCAGTCCACTCCTGGGCATAGACGTCTCCTTAGAATGGAGATTTTGGTATACTATACCACACTGACCAGACGGGTTGGTATATGGGTTGTTTCAAGTTTTCAGTCTGTTTACGGTGAGGTTGTCCTACGTACTTTGCTCTCTTAATCGTTTCTTACTTAAGTGTGTAAGTAGAGGTGGAACCTGATTTACAACCTTAGGGGTGGAATTTCAAAAATTCCTATCTTAGTGCTCACTTACGTTATATAAAGAACCTACGTGCAAAATTTTAGGATTCTAAGTTCTGCGGTTTGGGTTGTGCGCTGATCTCTGGGTATGTCAATCACCTTCCTCTTTTATATAATACATAGATGTAGCCTATCTCACCCCGACCATTATTCCGAATCTAATCACAACTTATTTAATATAAAATAGTTTCGATCATGGTGGAACATACGAACATATATGAACTGCCCAAGCTGTTAAGTTTAAAAATTAGGAAACAATATAAAAACAGAAATTACCAAGACCTACAGTGAATTGGTTTACATCAGTTAATGACAATATTATAGCCTTATCTTACATTCACCATACAGAACTACATTCATAATTCTCAAGTTCTTTATGATATAGAGGGCAAGTGAGCAGACGTATCGCCTGATGGTAAGCGATTACCGCCGCCCATGGACACCAGCAACACCAGAGGCGTCACATGTGCGTTGCCGGCCTTTTAAGAAGGAGTACGCTATTAAAAATTCATAATATACATTTTAAAAATTTATTGTATAAATAAATTTTGCTATTGAATGTACACACAAACATCGACTTTTCCAATACAAACTGCAATAATAAAGTCATACAATATATTTTCGAGAGAAACGCTCGCAACGTCTGCTAGCATTATTTATTTCACACAATAAAACAAAACAAACTTTCGAAAATAAGCAACCAACACAAAATAGTTATTAAAAATAAACCCCGTTGAGCAGATATGCTGTCACCGACACATCCCAGTTAGATTTACCGCTGGGGAAAAGGGAAATAACGCAGAAGTTTTATACAAACGACTGCCACCATTTTAAAGTTCCTTTAGCAATCTTCTTTAAAGAAATCTGTTGCAAGGGAATCGGGTGAAAGCAGGCGTGGCCAGGCGGCGAGTTATGTCTGCAGGAGACACTCGTTCAATTGAATTTATTACAGTCTTTTATGCGGTACTTCGGAAGCTCTTGTGGACACGTCGTAAACGGTTTAAGTAAATTTGGAACTTGCCGTAACAGTTTTGCCTAAACGAAATTGGAATTTCATTTGATGTATTCGTGTTCTTATTTTTTTTTTTATTCATTTTAGTAGTAAAGATGCTTAAATATTCATGGATCATGTTAAGAAAGTTTATAATAGACTTAGACTTTTTACACCTGGCTCCCCTCACGGTTATATCGGATATCGAGGTAATCGTTTTTCGAATTAATATTTGTTTACTTTATATGTAAGTGTGACTATCTATTGATAAAAGAATTTTCAAAATTGGGTCAGTAGATCCAGATATTATCCGTACAATCTTGCAAATTTTATCTCTGATATGAGTAGAGATTGATTGTTGTAGTCAACAAAAAATATTATTAAATTTTAACCGACTTCAAAAAAAGAGGTTGTGTTCAAAATATTCCAATGTATGTATTTCTTGCATATCGTAAACAAACTTTCTTGAATCTGACAATCTTCTGATTTACCGAAAATGACAATTCAAAGGTTTTCAACATAATTAACAAACCATCAAATGTAGTATCGGTTCTTACGTCTGTGCTAGAACAGAAGTGTTAATACGTTAATACCTTTTAAACGAGAAATACACACATCAAAAGTGTCTAGGGATCAACATATGTGTCTAGGGATCAACATATATTTTTGCAATAACTTTTCTCCTGATTGATATTAATTAAAATTTTCTTTAAGGATTCATCAAATAAAGTGTTTTCGTTTGTCACAGTAACGATAAACCAAGTCACCTTTGCATTAATAAAGAAATTTGCCACTTTCCTAATAAAGGGATTTTTGACATTTGAACCACTAACATTAAAGTTCGAAAAAAGACTGAAATAACAGTTTTCTTTAAAATTTTATTAGGTAACTTAAACAATTAATAATCCGTGTTTCTACCGCGAACACTAACAACACAAGAATCGGTTTGGCATACTCAAAATGAGTTCATCCAAATCACGCTGTGGAATGGCCGCCCATGTTCGTTGCAACAACAAAAAAGGTCTTCTTGCGACTGGATACCCTCCATATTCGGCAGAGCTCTTCTCTGTAGCATATCCCATGCATGCTCAATCGGGTTCAAGTCTGGCGACTGAGCAGGCCAGGGCCAAAGCCACATCTCAATCTCAAGAAATCCGCATAAAAATGCTTGATCCCTAGACACTTTTGATGTGTGTATATAAAAGTGAGTGTTGCATGTGTGACAAAAGTATTTCTTATCAATGACATTTACCGTATTCATTTAGAAATACAATCCTTAGCATATATGTAAACCAATAATCTATTGAAGCATAAACGTTAACAATTGTTTTAAATATCAAAATTATAAAAAATGATAAACCGTAAAACAGCAATTCGTCGTTTATTCGAAAAGCGAGTCCAACAATAGCTGCTGTACAACCCGTCAGTGGATGTCGCAAAGTAATGTACAACACACCACCGAGCAATTTACACTGAATTATTGCATGAGGCTGTCCCGCTGGTGCGTTCCTTGTGGGGCCATATATTGCGAAAAAATATTGAACATTATATAGATCTCTTTACTGCGGCTGTCGTGTCACGTACCGCGGCGGGGTGCTTGAACAGCCTGTGTGAAAAAATTGCCATGTACGATAGTTGGAGAACATATTTTAGATGTAATTACCCGACTGCGAAAGGAGGGTTATGTTTTCGAGTGTATGTATGTATATTTCTTTGTCACGCCCTAGAGCCTAAACAGCTTGTCGTATTTTTATGTGAGTGGTGTCAATAGATTCGTCTTAGTAGTGAGAGTGACACTAGCTACATCAAAATTAAAAAAAAGGATTTTTTGCGACAAAAGTAATTAAAAAAAGAATACGTTTTCAAAATACATCGAGTGTGGTATCAAAATAAAGATTTTTTATGATGATTACGAATAAAACTTATATGTTTTTATTGTTAAATATTGACGCAGTCGGGTTTTTTATTTTTAATAATTTGTACTTGTTACTAATAATGTTTTATTGTGTGATATGAGTGAATTTTCGACTGAATTATTTCTTCTGTTTAATAAAGACAACTCTCACATTACGAATATATACATCCTGTGTAGCGGGGAACTCTAAAACGTGGGAAACGGACACAAAGAACAGCCAGACTCAGAACAACAATTTGAGGATCACACAAAGAACCCACAACACTTGGCGTAGTAGAAAACGGCATGGCAACCGTTAAACCACTAGGCCAACCGTGCAGTATTAGTTATTATTACACTGACTGATGAAGTAATTCATTCCAATCGTTTAAAAGTTTACTTATTTAAATAGTTACTAAGGATCTAGAAGCGACGCGGCCATGACCAGCTCATGTATAAACTTTTTATTAAAAAAAATTAGGGAAATAGTACCCTAGAATATAATTCCCGAGTACCCTATTGGACTCCAGGCCATTTAAGACTTACTGATGTCCGCTTCGTGTGACACGATGTCCACTTCCCTCTAAAGCAGCTTTTGCGTTTCAGAGCGAGTCCCGCATCTAATAGGGTGGCAGATGACTTCACTTTGTCACTTTCAGGATAAACGGTTAAACTCCCGTAATCTATAAAACTTCAAAGTGCATTTCAATACTAAATTATAGGCATGCTGTGGCAACGTTTTTAAGGAACATGACAACACACGAATGACATAATATTTTAAGTAGAATTTTGCATGTGTCTTTGATTCAGTAGAATACACTTGTATGAATGTACTTTGGTGAATAGATTACCAAAGAATGTAATACATTCTAGAATCAAACTCACTTGTACTGGTTCCACTATTTTTATCTTTTCTTTACACCTGACCGGTTTCGTCTTATGGCATTCTCAAAGGTTATGGTTACATAAAATATTTTTACATCTAAAACCTAACAACTGTGGGTACATAGAAATATCAGTGTGCCAGTGTAAGAAATTCTCCCCGAAAAATAGGGAAATAGAAACTTATAAAATTATATAAAGTAAGAGTAATGATATGAAATTTCAAAATCTGAAATATTATTTTAATAAGTAAATTCGATAAATCGATAAACATTAAATATTATATATACATAAACATTATATAATATAATATTAAAATAAAATATTATTTCAGATTTTGAAATTTCATATCATTACTCTTACTTTATATAATTTTATAAGTTTCTATTTCCCAATTTTCGGGGACAATTTCTTACACTGGCACACTGATATTTCTATGTACCCCACAGTTGTTAGGTTTTAGATGTAAAATATTTTATGTAACCATAACCTTTGAGAATGCCATAAGGCGAAACCGGTCAGGTGTAAAGAAAAGATAAAAATAGTGGAACAAGTACAAGTGAGTTTGATTCTAGAATATATTGCAACAAGTTCCATCAAGTGCCGACAATCGAGAGTATAAATTACAAAGAATGTACTTCCAAGGTTTGGGAATTTCGCTCATGATCTCGTAACCATGGCTTTATCTTGTATCTACTCATTATTCATTTGTAGTCTACATCTGCATGCGTTCGTATTCAAATAGATACTTTTAACTATATTAAAACAAACCAGAAAGATATTAACACTAATATAAAATGTTACAAGGAGCTAAATAAAGCCTTGAATGAAAATAGAGAAATCGTGTTCTTCATTTAGGAGGTCAATTACTCAATTAAGGCTTATTAAACTATTTACTGCGTGTGTAAACAAGATTGTGACGATTATGTATAAAAATAAATTAAAGTCAAAGTCATTCTTAAGCACATTTCTGGTTACATTTTAGCCCGTATAAACAGAAATGAATTTACAATTTGCAGTTCAATAGAAGCAAGCATCATACAATCAAAAGTATTTAGAACTAGCTATGACCGCTACTTCGTTCACGTGACATTTGGATTTTCAAGTTATTTTTAATTTTACCCCGTTTAAACCTTCCCTGGACTACGACAAACATTTCAAAACCAAAATTAACTAAATCGGCCTAGCTGTTCTCGAGTTTTAGCGGCACAAACGAACAGCAATTGGATTTTATTTAAAAGATTTCAGCAAAAATATATTTAAAACTATTTTCTTCCAAGGTTGAGTTCATACTGGCTGGTATTTACGATAACACACATTCAAGCTTACGTGCGCAGCCGCGAACAAAGCAAGTTTATAACAAGATGACATGACCAAAGTTAATTAAATTATATTAAACAAGGTACGGAGCGGAGCCCACCTGCTGACGGCAACCAATAAATTATAACATGTAACGGCTACAACGATTCACGATAATACCTATAAATATCATAAATAATAACGAGTGATTGTTTATGTACCTTATTTAATTGGAAATCTGTAAAATATTTGTGGATAACCGAAATCATATTATCGAAGGGAGTCTTCTATTTTCTGTTTAGGGAAATTTACTATCAATATAGACAACTAGGTTTTGCGCGTATACAAACGACAAAAAGTAGCCTAAGTAGCCTGCTCCAAATTCATTAAAATCAGTTTAGCAGTGAACCGACTAAAGTAGTGAAAGCCTAACAGGCAGAGAGTATTTCTTTTTCAATGGTTTTTTTTTTAACGCCCTCTAGTCCCAAGCTAAGCAGAGCTTGTGTTATGGGTAAGTACTAGACAACTGATACAAATACATATTTACATTTTTTTGTAAATACATACATATTATACATAGAAAACACCCAAACCCTAAAATAGAAAACAAATTGATTGATTAGATTCAACTGGTTAGATTCAATCAAATTAGTTATAATCTGGCTGTATTATACGCTAGTATTCAATTCACCTCAACGTACAAATTGTTTTGTACATTATTAGTGAGAATGGTGAGAATACACACAAACGTATTTTGCTATTTGTTTTGTGAACATTTGTAGGCACTTTTAAAGTCAAATAACCAGGCAAGGTAATAATTTAAACTAAGTAATTAGAATGTTAACTGTTGAACACAAGTTCAGTATTCCCTTTTTTGATAAAAAAAAAATTAACCCACCAGCTCGTAAAGAGTATTTTTGCCCGTCGATATCTGAGTGCAAAAGCCGTTTTTATTCGTTGGAGGATAAAGTAAAAT
This sequence comes from Diaphora mendica, assembly GCA_949125395.1. Classification (NCBI taxonomy): domain Eukaryota; kingdom Metazoa; phylum Arthropoda; class Insecta; order Lepidoptera; family Erebidae; genus Diaphora; species Diaphora mendica. The sequence goes on from OX421310.1 coordinate 20,257,343, forward strand.
TGAATTTAGAACATCATGTGCACTAAGCTTGTGAAGTCAAAACATCATTAAACCTATTTACTTCTACCTCCATGGTGTCGAATTTATCATAATTTTTTTTTATTTGTTAAAAACTCAGACTCGGAATCTTCTTGGTGTACTTTTTTTTTATTTGCTTTGCCAGCGCCATTTTCTTTTCACGTCATTTAGTTATTTCCTCGCTGAGGTAGAATGAAAAGTTACATGTTGCACTCGAGTGCAATTTCTTTTTACCTAGTGCTCTTTTGATTCCCTCGCTGACGCTCAGGATTCTAATTTTAGAATCCTTCGCTTGCTCGGTCATCAAAATTGAGCACGCGGTTAAAAAGCAACTTAGCACTCTTGTCTAACAAATAACTATTATTTCGTTTCTGAATTAATACTTTTTGTCTAAAATTTAACAAAATTGGAAGCAATATTGAAATAGGTATGGGATATTAAGACGGTAATTCAAATAAGATTTAATAGCCACGGGTATATCAAACGCTTGCTCAAAGTTTGACCACACGAAACTTTGACCGGGAAAACACCCTACAAATGGCTACTAAATAACTTTGTGATTTGTGCCCGACAGTAATTACAAACTCGAGTGCTTTTAAACAGTTGCTATAATAATAGTTGGTTACAATTTATGGGTTCAATAGCCATTATATTAGTCAGTAAACTATCCTCTGGTGTTTCGTCTGTTAGAGTTAGTTTCTCGAGTTTGTTTCGAGTTTTTTTCCAGACTAATCTTAGAAAATATCGACTGTATATAGTTTTGCTAAAATAACTTAGAGAGTAAGTTATCTAATTCTGTTTCTTTCATCTGTGCATTTAATATTAACTATTTAAAATTATGTACATTTAAATACACTTCACCACAGGGAAAGGCTATCAAAATGCCAACGTGCCATGGAAAGAAGCATGCTAGGGTTAAAAATCAAAGACAGAGTCAGGAACGTACACATAAGATCAAGAACAAAACTCACAGACATTCTTACCCGGATAGACGTCCAAAAATGGAGATGGGCTGGACATATGCTACGCCACCCCAATAACAAATGGAGCAAGCAAGTCACCATCTGGCAACCAAGAGACGGCAAAAGAGGTAGGGGTCGTCAAGTCAGGAGATGGGAAGATGACTTGAAACAGACAGCGGGCCCATTCTGGTTGAGAGTAGCAAGGGACAGGACCCATTGGAAGGAATTGGAGGAGGCCTATGTCAAAAGGCACACCGAACTTAGGGACCTCTTGTAACCCTATGTTTAGGAATAAAAGGTTATTATTATTATTTATTTAAAATTATATAAAGAGGATAAACGGGGAGACACAAGTGCATTTATATCAATAGCTTTGCTCATTAATTAAATTTAAAAAAAAAATGCGTCCGTGAGGTATTACGTTGGGCGTCAGCTGAAAATCAGCGCTGTAGTCACCTTCAATACCGTAGCATGAGCAGAGCTGTGGCCCATTAGTCACACAGCTAGATCATTTCACTGTTTTTTATATCGGTTGTTTAGCATTATGTTTGATTGTTGTTTAATCTTTTTAAATGTTTTATTTTTTCTCTTTTATGTTTATTTTGGTTGAGTGTGACTATTAAACGTATTTCTTTCTCTCTTTCTTTGTTTTATTGACAAGCAATATACTCCGGTTGACCCGGTCCATTTGTGGCAAAAGATGTTTTATACACGTGAATATTAAAAACATACCATAAATACATAAAATTTCTGTAATGTTTCAAACATTACAGAAATTTTATGAAAACGAATTGTCAATGACTATAAAAGTTATTATTGGTATACTCGAAGCGATAATCCATCATTGAGATACGATATAAAAAGTGATAAATGGCTTGCGTCCTTAGCGATTTAAAATTTTAAACAGCTGGACGCCGTCCATGCAGTTTGTTTGTGTTGGGGGAATTTGTTGTTATTTGTAATTTGTATTCATTACATTAAAAATCCCTTCTTAGTCGTGTTCTTTAACTACTAAAGGTCGTGTATGTCGTGATACTCTTTCATAGATGTTCCTCTATCATTAGGTTTCTCCATTTGGATCTGTCTTCATATGTCGGATATCATTGTCGTTGTTGGATAGTGAGATCTAAGATCAATTTGATTTAAGACTCTTTTTTGCTCACAAGTACCAATTCTCCGGGGTTTTCTGAACTCTTTATGGTTCTCAGTGCAAAGCTCTTCAAAATTCTATGGTACCATATAGTCAATAACCTAGTTCAGATTTAGATTCGATCAAGAATGGGCTTGTTACATATTTTAGCTATCCAAGAAACAAAAGCTAAACATTCGGCGGTCTGCCCACATTCCAAAAGTATTTATGTTATTCTATAGATAATAGTTAAGTGAGAATGTGGTTGGCAATAAATTTCACAGCTTATATTCTTCAAGTAAAGAACTAAAAACAAATATTGAGCGCTTTTAAAGTTGCTGATGCGTTCCTAAAAATTGTATTGTTGACTGAAAACAATAATAGCGAGTGAGCTCTCCTGAGTCAAGTCTATTAGAAAAATTTACAACTTCATTTTTCGAAATCGACGTTAAAGTACTCGTTGCGTTATTTTAGAGATTAAACTTGTCATGTAATAAATCTATAAACGTTTATATAAAAAAATATGTAATAAAGCAGATTTTCACGTGTGTATTTAGGCATTTTTAGGTAGTAGAGCCACGCTGATTTCAGGACGAATAAGAACTTCAAACGAGGCAGTACTACCCCTCACATAAGACACACCCAAAACTGTCGTATTTCGTTGTTTAGTGCGAGACCAAAGGCGAGTTCGACAAAAGGCGAGTTCGAAGCATCTCAATAGGCCGCCATGCTGTGGGTCATCATGCTGCGTTGTCTGCATACGCCATAAGTATGGTGACTAATCTTGGTTTCTTTTTACGCTTTTCATCATTCAGAGTACAGTCATGTTATCAGACTCATATAATAAAAAATATAGAAATGTGTAAGCATTATATTTATCAACAGCCTGATTACCATAGCACAAGCTCCATGTAGTTTGGAATCAAATGACTATGTGTGTAATTTGTGTCAAATTAGTTAGTTAGAACTCTTTACGATTGCTATTTTGATTACTTTATCATAGACATGATCTGGTTACGTACGGGCTGTAAATAATTTAGTTCTTTTGCTGGCACTGAACGAATTCCCTGACTAAAAGGAACCTTATTAGTTAAAACGTTATCAACTATATTAGGTTACTTAATCTCATTTATGTTTTCATCAATATCTAATGAACCTCAACTTCACGGATAATGAAATTCGTAAACCTAAATTCTGGGCCCTAGGAATTACGCAAGCACAAAGTTCATTAACGAGAATTAATATTTAAGAGCTAGGCAGAGAAACTGCCATGTTGTTTACTGGAGAAATATTTGGGGAAAAGGACTTACTATATTATTATATTTTTAAATTCATATTTTTCTGTTTTTAAAATAAATTGCAAAATTCTAAACAAACAGAGTAGCTCATGAATTGCCACTGAACTCGTCTCAAAACTCCTTGGTAATGGATCCCTGTCAGATTGAAGTCTCTCCTATGCATTAATACATAGCGACATCCATTTATTGTAATATGTTAGCACCCTCCTTAAACACACGGAATATTGCTTCTATAGACCAAGAACATACTCTAGTGCACGCAGACTATGATTTACGTTATCCCAAGGCAGTCTCAGTCCCAAGATATTTTCAATAACTAACATCAAACATAAATTACTGCACTATTCTAGAACAAAATAACTGTGCGAAACAATTTTGTTTTTTTTCGATCTAATGATAATGGTTTAAGAATACGAAGTGTAGCGACCTCCATGCATCCCAGGGTATTATAAAAGCTGAGTAAGGGAGCAAATTACGCAGAACAACAGCATTGTATAGAGAAGGAAACTTGATACAGACCCTTTTTTTTTTTTTTTTTTTTTTTTTTTTTTTTTTTTTTTTTTTTTTTTTTTACGTGTGGAAATCCCCTCGGACCGTCGCCCACGCCGGGGCTTGCGGCGGGGCGGTGTGTCGGACTCGAACCGACTAAAACCACACGGTGTGCCACTTTGCGCCTGAGGAGGGAGGAGTCCGGGAACTGCTGTTATTACGCCGTCCAGACCCCTCCCAGCGCTTGCCCGCACAGAAGCGGGCACCTTCTCCAAAACCTCTCAATTTAGGCGACGTACGGCACACTCGTAACGTCGCCTCCTCGCGGGCGGCCACTAGAGCGGATGGAAGGGAAAGCCCGTCCCGACCATCCGCGGCCACACTCAGGGCGGCATGAGGCGCAGGTGAGCGCGCCTCCGCTGCCCGGTTCGCCGGCGGCGGATCGGGTCCGAGTGGAGGTCGTCCTCCCGGGCCTTCTCCGCCGCCTCCTTCTGCGAGATTACATCTTCGCAGAAGGTTGCGACCGCGGTAAAACTGCTGTCGCTACCGGCCATGGAGCGTATGACGGCCGGTAGCGAGAGATCTCCTCCGATGACTGCAGTGAGGGCCCGGCGCTGCGACGCCCAAGCGGGGCAAATCGCCAGCGTGTGCTGGGCCGAGTCTTCACTGCAGTCGCAGTGGTGGCAGGCGGGACTCAGTTCCCTCCTAGCGACCGAGTGCAGGTACTTTCCGAAGCAACCGTGCCCGGAAAGCACCTGCGTCAGTCGGAAGGAAAGGGTCCCGTGCTGCCGCCCTGCCCACTCGAGGATGACCGGCTGGAGAGCCTCCACGGCGGCAAAGCCAGCGCGTGGAGTCTCCAGTCGGAAAGACCAACGAGCCATCGTGGCTCGACGGGCGGCTTCACGCCACTCGCGTACCTCTTCGGGCGGAGGGCGCATGCCTCTCTCCACCCGATATTCAGCCACCCGTCGATAAACTTCGGCGAGCACTTCCGCCTCCAAATCCCACGGGGGTGTCCCGGCCAACGCGCACGCTGCCTCGGTCGACACCGTGCGGTAACCACGTATCGCTCTGACCGCCAGTACCCTCTGAGGCCGCCAGAGGCGTGCCTTGTTCTGGGCGGTCAGAGCCGTGACCCACACCGGTGCGCCGTACAGCGCCATCGACCGGACAACCCCCGTGTACAGCTGTCTCGTTGCGACGCTGGCTCCACCCAAATTAGGCAAAAGTCGCCCAAGGGCAGAGGCAGCGTCGATCAGCTTGGGAGCAAGCTGTCGGAAGTGCTCGTCGAAGAGCCACCTACCGTCGAGGATCAGACCCAGATATTTCATCTGGGCCCGAACCGGTACGAGGACCGAGTTGACCTCTATGGAGGCGCCGGAGGGCGGACCACGACGGGGCCCATGAAACAGCAGGGCCTCCGTCTTGTCCAGGGCCACCCGAAGGCCCAGCGCCTCGATGCGCCCGACCACCAGAGAAACACCCGTGGTGGCCAGGCGCGCCGCCTCTTGGAAGTTCGCCCCCCGGGCTGTGACCAATGTGTCATCGGCGTAACAGATTACGCCCAGCCCGGGGGGGAGACGACCTCGTAGGACCCAGTCGTATCCCACGTTCCACAGGAGTGGTCCAAGGACAGACCCCTGTGGAACGCCGCACGACATGGGTCGCCGTCTCAAGACGCCCTCTCGGTCCTCGTACACGACGGTACGCTCCTCCAAATAGTCTGCCACTAGCCGCCTCAGGTACTCTGGCACCCCGTGGAACTGGAGTGCTTCCCCGATGCAGCTGAATGGCAGACTATTGAATGCGTTGGCGATGTCTAATGACACCGCCAACAGCACGCCGCCACAGCACACTGCCTCTTCGGTCACGGCCCTAAGGCGCATCACGGCATCGACCGTCGAACGCCCCTCTCGGAATCCGAACTGGGCGTCCGACAGGTCGGGCCCCACCTCACTGAGGTGCCGGACGATGCGGGCAGAGATTATCCTCTCGAACAACTTGCCCGCCTCGTCCAGCAACACGATGGGCCTATAGGCCGCGACCGAATCGGCAGGCCGTCCCGGCTTCTTCAGCAGGACCAGCTTCCCGCTTTTCCAGCACTCAGGGAAGTGTCCGGACGCCAGGCTAGCGTCCAACACTCCCCTGAGGCGGTCCGACATGTGGTCGAGGGCTCGGGCCATCACTCGGGCTGGTACCCCGTCCGGCCCGGGGGCGGTGTTCTTTGAACGAATTCGCAGAACAGCCGCCCCTACCTCCGATTCCCTCACGGGTGGAGCATCCTCCTCTCTACCCCCGTCGTCTCTGACCGAGTAGGCCATCGACGGGGGTGTGTGCTCTGCCCGCTGAGGGAAAAGGCCCTCGACCACTTCCTGCAGGAAGCTGGGCTGGAGAGTCTCGGTAAGGGGGGGGCCCGCCGTGCGGAGCTTTTGACGCACCACACGATACGGGCGACCCCAGGGGTCACGATCGAGACTCTCCAGCATCTCCTTTCTCTTGGCGTCCTTGGCGCGGCAAATGGCCAGCTTCAGAGTTTTCCGCGCCTCGCGGTACTCCTCATGAAGCTGGTCATCCTCACCGTTTCCGCGGTGACGTCGCCGGCTACGGGTGTAGGACCTCCGGGCACGGGTACAGGCCGCACGGAGGTCCGCCAGCTCCTGGGACCACCAGTAGACCTCTTTCCGTGGAGGCCGACGACTCCGGATGCGGGGCATGGCCGTATCGCAAATCTGCGTAATCGCAGTGCGAAAACGGCCAGCCCCCACGTCCACGTCGACCTCCTCGGTCGAGGCCTGCGGAGACAGCCAAGAATGAATAATGGCTGCCTCCTCCAGCAGGTCCCTGTCGAGCTTGGCGACAGCCCACCGCGGAAAGCGGGATGATTGCCGCGCCGTGTGACCCCTACTGGGGCCCTGGGACCGGGAGAGCTCAAATCGGATATACAAATGATCCGAGAGCGTCTCGACCTCTTCCAGGACACACCAGTTCCTTACTCGTGCGGCAACAGCAGGGGTAGCGAACGAAAGGTCCACTATCGACCTGCCCTGCTGTCGCACGCACGTGTTGGTGGAGCCTCTGTTCAGCAAACAGAGGCCCACCGAAGCCGCCCACTCCACTACGGCTTCGCCCTTGGTGTCCGTCCCGGGGGACCCCCACGCAATGGACTTTGCGTTGAAGTCCCCCAGCACGAGGACGTGCCCAGACGCTAGTCGCCGTATCGAGGTCTCCAAGGTGTTGAGGAAGACCTCGAAGTCACTCAGACTCCGGTTGGGGGAGAAGTATACACCGTAAACGGTGACCCCCCCCCAATCGGCGGCAACATATCCAGTACCCTTGTCTCTTAGCGACAAGGGCGGGGAATGAGCCGCCGTGGAGCTGACGACTGCCACGGAGCCGTCCCGGTCACCCATCCAGTTTGGACGGGGAGGAACGTAGTAGGGCTCCGCGACTACGGCAACACCTATTGACTACTGCGCCATGGTTTGCAGGAATAAATCCTGCGCCGCGGCACAGTGGTTCAGGTTCGTCTGGACCAGGAGGCTGGAGACTTGATCCATTAGTGGATCGTCTCTACAGCCTCCTCCATGGGCGTCGGCATAGACGCACTAGTTACGCCGGAGGCAGCCTGGGTCGACTGGCTTACCCCCGACGCTTCCCGAGAAGCACGAGAAGGCCTGCAGCCTCCCTGCCCCATCTGACGATTGGCGGGCTTATTAGGCAGAACACTCTGCCGCCTTGTGCCCCTGTTGACCACAGCGGAAGCAAAGTCCGCTGCAGTCGAAGCAACTACTGCACTTGGTGCGTGTGTGTCCCGCCGACAGGCATTTAAAACACCTCATCGGCCTTGCCGCCAGGACTGTTATCCTGGCGCTCACAAAGCCGACGAGGAGCCTGCCAGCATCGCCCAGCACTTTGGCTGCCGCTACTGGGCAGCTGAGCCACACCGCACCAAGCCCTCCCGGACCGGTACGAACGGTGCCGACCTTGATGTTATCAGCGCTGCAGCCAGTCTTCTCCTGGACTGCAACGCGGACATCCTCGGCCGTGACGGAATCGTCCAGGCCCGAAATGCGCAATTCCGCGCACTTTACAGGCCTGGCGACTCTTACACCGTCCGTTTCCGCGAACACTTCTCGCAGCTTCTCCGCAAAAGCGTCTGCCGACTTTGCGCCTTCAGCCCCGGGAAACTCAAGGACTCGAGCTCCCGTTTGGGCGAGGCGCAATCTCACCCGTGTTGTCCCGAAGGTGGCGAGACTAGCCCGGGCCCTCTTGAAGAGGGCTGCGTAGGACAGCCCGCCCTCAGCCGCCTCCGGCGACACGGTCACAACTACCGCCGCGGTTTTAGGCGGCTGTAGCTTCCGCGGCTTCGTCTTCTTGACCTGTGTCGCCGGCGGCGCCTGCGGGATAGAGGCCGCCTTTTGGGCAGCCTTCTTGGCCCGCCTTCGGGACTTCTTAGACCCCCCAACTACCTGCCAACCCTCATTGGAGGGGGCAGAAGTGGAGGGGCCAGGGGTAGTCGTTGGAGTAGGGAGCGGAGGGAACTGCGCTCCAGCCTTTGCCGTTGTCTCAGGCCCCGGCTTCGGGGTGGCCACCTTTGCCTTGGCTCCCTTCCGTGGCTTCTGGGCCGCCGCTGGAGCCGACGCCGACGTCGCTGCTGCGTAGGTGACGCGACCACCCACCACGGGGAGTTCGGTCGGCGCCGACGCAACCGTTTTTCGCTGGGCCCCAAGCGGCGGCCGAACGATAGGGGCCGGAGGCAGCCTCGCCTCGAGGCCGGCCAGACGACCGTCCACTAGGTTCCCCACCGCCATGAGGATCTGCTGCACGAGGGCGTCAGATACCCCAGGGACAGTGAGGGCCGGCTGCGACGCAGACGGGGCCGGCTGCGACTCAGACGGGGCCGGCCGCGACGCAGACGGGGCCGGGGCCGCGGCCTCACGCCCAGAACGCTCCGACCGGAATTGGGCGAACTGAGCGCTAAGCTCGGCCACCTGCCCCGTCAATCTGTCATTGGCCGCCTGGAGGCGAGCCACATCTCCAATTAGGGTCCCTACGACCCCCGCCACTGCGGAGGAGGAGTCCTTAAGGGCCTTGACGAAGGAACCCTTAAGGTTCGTGGATTTTGTGGCCACTTTGTTGATAATGGCCACAGCCACGTTCGCTCTCTCCTGCAGAGACACCGGTGCCGGATCCTCCACTGCCGGCTCCCGGATTCTCCGCAGGAGATCAGCGATCTCCTCCTCCACTACGTTTTCACCCTCCGCCCTGGCCCGCCTGTACATTTCCGCCCTAGAAAAGGCGGAAACTGGCGGGGCCGAGATTGGAGAGCGTGACCTCCCTCTGTGGCTAGTAGGCACTTTGGGAGGCAGGCACTCCTGCGCCGCTTCCACGTCCGCGCCCGTGAGTCCGCGCTTCCGGCTATCGCCGATACCCATCTCCTCGACGTCCATTGCGACAGTCGTCGCTCCGGAGCCGCTGGAAGTGGTCGGAATCACGGACTTCGAACGCAGACGATCCGATCTGTTTCGGCTCCCAGCAGTCAGATCGACCTCTGGGAGCCCCACTGAACTAGGCGTTCCGGACGCCGCAGCAAGTTCCTCGGTGGACGATTGAACGTCCGCCTTTTGGAACTGCCCCTTGGCATTCCTCGCCACTTTCTTTTTGTCCGCTTGCTTTTCCAGTCCATTGTCCATGCCAGTAGTCGTTGTAGTTTTTGTCCGATCCGATTTGTGTGTTTTTAAGTTTAAATTTTCAGTATCCATGAGAGACCCACGAGTAGGGGAGAACTAAAGGTCCACCCGGGCAGAGATCCCCAATACCCGGGCAAGCGTAAATTTGTGCCCAACCGAGGGGTCCGCAGGTCCCTGGCTGGGGGTGTGCTTGCGACTGAACTACCCATCAGCCATGCATCCCCTGGTCACACACCAGAACACGGGATTCGGGGTAATTTTTTATAGAGGTTTTCTTCCTCGCGGTCCGGGCGGTTAAGCCAAGACCCTCGGTCCCAGTACTGGGATTACGATGCTGCGGCGAGGGCAACTTAAGAGGTACTCTTAAGTTGCCCGCCCGCTCGGAGGCAGGGTTAGTGCTCACCGAGCTCGCCCTCTACTCGCACTCCAATACGCCCTCTGCTAGATCAGAGAGACGCTTGGAGTGCCCTCCACGGCAGTCTGCAATCAGACTCCGTCTGGTATCCCATTTAGTCTGGGATCTCCCTCTGGACCTATCCGGCATGAGTGGCTCTACCGGCATAGCCCCAGAGTTCATCGATCCACGCAAGCCCCACCACGACGACAACGTAGGGATACATTGGGGGGAACTTGATACAGACCCTAACCCAACGTGTCTGGCTAGCGTTGTATAGAAGGACAAAGCCTGCTTTCTAAGAAGAGACCTATTTGCCATAGAAGACTTTTTTTTTATAGAAACGGGCAAACGAGCAGACGTATCGCCTGATGGTCAGCGATTACCGCCGCCCATGGACACCCGCAACACCAGAGGCGTCAGAAATGTGTTGACGGCCTTTGGGGTATGGGCCTCCGGTATGCTCACTCACTCGGTGAAACACAGCGCAAGCGCTGTTTCACACCGGTTTTCTATCGTGGTATCACTCCGGTCGAGCCGGCCTAAGCATGCCGAAGCGTATTATACTTATTATAAACTTTTGTGAATGATGGTGATAGTTTTTTAACACTGTAAAAGAAACTCTTTATTATATAAATAAACGACACTCCCAGAGATTAAAAATATTTTAGACGTGAGTGAAACTAGTGGCAAAAGCCAGTGGCCATCAATTGCAAACTTTAATCAAAAAAATAGAGGCCCCTTTGTGTGTTGATTCTAAAACCTATTAACGTTTGCTATATTAGAAACTACACTCGTATGTTAGAAATGGTAATAAAGTCATTGTTAGAATTCAGGAATGGTTTTTCATAATGAGAGTACCAGCAATTTTTTATGATACTGTTTATGACACCTGCAATTAAAATTTACAAGTGCGGCAATGCCTTTGACTTCCCTCGTAATTAGCGGTAAGAGGGAGATTGGGGTTCTAGTAATTTCACTCTCTCTTTAAAAATTTATGAAAGAATAATAGCCTATAAAGTGGTAGAGATTGGTGTTCCAGTAACTTCCATCACTCTTTGAGATCAATGACAGAATAACAGTGAATAGAGTGGTATTCCTCCACTAGAGCTGGTATATTTTTAACCGACTTTTATAGTAGATATACAGGATAATAATAATACCGCTTTAATGTACACGAGATGAATTACAACTATAACTTAAAACTATGAGTACAGGTGGCGGTCTTATCTATTGAAGACAGCGAACCAACAACGAATCATGACTCTTCAACATTTGAATTAAAACTTTCAGTTCAGTCTTTTACGTCAACAGCTTTCAACAGCCTAATCCTGGACATAAGCCTCGCTCTCTCTGCCTCTCTCTCTCTCTACTATACCACAATGTCTGAGTTGTACGCTGTTGTTTGTTGTATTTATGTGGCGACCTCCACATACAGTGCAACAACAACATAACATACTTCAGTGCCATCCACCGAAGATACGTCGAACGACGGAGCCACGACGGAAACGAAGAAACTATCGATCCTGAATCGCGCAATAGAAGTTCTCGCGCCGATTAAGATATACACCACATCCCAACATCAACCGTTGGGCAGTTGGCCCGCCAGGCATGATCACCTCGCGTGGTCGGAGGATCCTCCCTTTGTGTTGGAGGGACATGACACCCGTTCCTCCACAGTTACTTTAAAGGGTGTTCTTTGTGTCCGTTTCATGTATGTTTGTAAAGTCCCCCCGACACAGGATTTATTCCTAGTGCGGGAGTTGTCTTTAAAAAAAAAAGAAGTTATGGCTAGTGACTATAAAATAAATGTATTTTATATATGATCACCCCGTAACCTCTGTCATGTAGCGACAGTAGACTTGTATTGTAGAGTCGCGGATTCAATTCCGGCTCGCACATCAGCTATGTAAGTGATAACTGGTAATACCTATATATACATCTAGAAGCTATTATATATTTTTTCTTTTTAAAGAGAGGCCTATGTTCAGGTTCAGCTAAAATATTGCCCCACCCGTCCCCCCATCCCCCTCCCCATCCCTCAAAGGCCGGCAGCGCACGCTCTGGTGTTGCGGGTATCCATGTACGGTGGTAATCGCTTACCATCAGGCGATACATCTGCACGTTTCCCACCTATACCATAAAAAAATAGGTAGTTTAATTAGTTTTCATTTATATTACGATCTTGTCCAAAAACCTATGAAAATTACCTATGTGGTGGTGGTGGTTATTTATGGAGTTGTTAATTATTACTTGTTGTTGTTGTTGTAATCTATACTAATATTATAAAGCTGCAGAGTTTGTTTGTTTGTTTGTTTGAACGCGCTAATCTCAGGAACTACTGGTCCGATTTGAAAAATTCTTTCAGTGTTAGATAGTCCATTTATCGAGGAAGGCTATACGCTATATTTTATTTTCAAAAAATTTAGGAATCCGTAAGAAAATTGCTATTTTGTAACCCAAGGTGTGAAATCTAAAACCTATTTTTGCGTGCGCTGCAATAACTATTGACAATAGAAAAAACAAATAGGCAATAAGGGGTTGAAAGGGGGGATGAAAGATTGTATAGAAGAGTGGCGGTTCACTCGCCAAACGCCTGCGCATATCCTACGCCGGGCGTCTTGGCAACGACCAAACACGGCTGTCATATTCATTAAAAATATTTCACTTTTTCAACGAAGAATTAAATTAATACATATATTCATGAATCTGATTTGTATGTTCAATATATTAGTAGAAATAAATAAAAAATATTACTAAACAGTCTTACTAAAATTAAAAACTCTCTACAGAAGTATCGTCATTTTAAGATAGAAAGTAAAAAAATATTTTTTAGGCTGTTGATTAGATATAAAAAAAAATGTCATTTAAAGTTTGTAAAAAATTTACCCTCAAGAGGGAAATATAGCAATAGGGGATGAAAGTTGGTATGGCAATATGCAAGGTTTGTGAAAATGCTTCATAAGTTTGCGACAGGAGACAAAATATTAGAGCTATTCTGATGTAACATTTACTGAGTTATCACAATATGCCTAAGTGTGCTTAGCCGAACGGGCAGACACGTGAGGGCAGACGACTGTGCCGCATGCGGATGTTGAATTTCGCCACTACAATTACGTTATTATTCACTGCGATTAGATTTGTTTACATGAGCTTATGCATAGAGTTTCTCAACTCTTTAGAATTATCAGGAGCGCCTTACCATAAGTTGAGTCTGAAACTTAATGTTCCAGTCCTATTAATGAGAAATCTTGATCGCCAAAGCTATGTTATGGTATACGGCTACAAAATACACATCTGGGGTACAACATTGTAAAAGCTACAATCATGATGCATGGAATGGCAAAAGGAGAAAATGTTTTAATTACACGTATTCCAATAATTCAAACTTATTTGCAAGTTCAATTTAAAAGAATGTAGTTTCCACTGAAAACAAAATTTGCAATAACAATTATCAAAGCCCAAAGACAGACGCTTAAAGTTGCAGTTCATTTAGAAAAAAAACATGTTTTTCCCATGGGCAGCATAATCACGTGTATCAAATCCGCTAAATCTCTATATTTCTGCAAAAGATGGCAACTCAAAAAACGTAGTTAATATAATTGAAAAAATTGAGAATCTGCTCAGCCTGAGAAAAAACTCAAGCAGACTCCAACAGTGGAGGCAAACGTACTCGCTGCGAACCCAGACAATGCAGAACCAAACCGTTTGGTTCGAGAGCGTATTTCTAAGACTGAGGTGGTGACTTCCAAGGCCAGCACGTGTTGTTCTGTAGAGGAAGGGAGAAGGTGGGATCAGTTGGAAGAACTCTTCAGAACACTCTCCATGGTAAAGCGGTAAAGGACTGCCATAGAGGCGATGTCTCTCCGCAACTGCAGAGGCCCAAGGGACTCAGTGGTATCGGGACTGTTTATCATGCGGACTGCTCGCCGCTGCAACCGATCGAGAATATCAAGCAAATACTGCGTGGATCCATCACAAAGATGAGAACAGTACGGACGAGCGAACCTGGGTCTTATAAAGGAGACACAAATGCTCGGGCGCGAAGAACCGTCTCACTCTGTTCAGGCCGCCTTAGTGGTGCCCTCGATGTACTCCCGTGGGTTGAGGTCTCGGCAAATATCCATGCCCAGGACACCGAGCTTATCCCGTAGTGGCAGTTGAGTGCTCTGAAAAGTGGGGAGGGGAAGAAATGGAGACTTTTTGGTAGAGAAAGGGCACACCTATGTTTTCTTAACGTTGAACTCTACCAAATTCTCATCACCCTATTGTGAAATGCGGTTCAAAACCCGGTCGAGCTCAGCGACGAGCTCCTGTCGATTTTCCTCAACGTCTACCAGCTTGGCTGCAGGGTATCCATAATATCGCCCAAGCACTGAGCTATCATCTGCATTGCAATGTATATTGCCAAGGGCTAATATGTCATTGACATGCAGAAGAAACATCTTGGGCGACAGGACTGAACCCTGAGGTACGCTTGCGTTTCGCGCCGTCGCAAAGAACCCTAATGCGAAAACGCTGATGAAGAAAAGCGTCAATCCAGTGACAGAGTCTAGGAGGCAGACCGAATGCTTAGAGCTTAGAGAGAAGCGAACGGTGCCAGACGCGGTTGAAAGCCTTGGCCATGTCGAATGTCGAAATAAGCTCATGTAAAATACTTTTTATTTTATGTACTTATAGAAATACTTAAATGTGTTTTTAACAGTGAAACGTGTGTATCTTATTTTTAAAATAATATTTTCCTCAATAATTAAAACTGCTACCAAAAGTCAATATTACACGCGGACGAAGTCGCGGGCACAGCTAGTGTTATATACTTTAATAAAGTTACTCTCTCACTATACTTGTGTAATCTAAACAAAGCACCAACCTAGTCGGCATCTATCCTAAGTTAGTTAGTTCCGTGTGACAGGATCGTATATCTCTATTTATTTTGATTTAGAGCTCACCACAGGCTGGATACATTGAAATGTTCTCCGTGGAAGTACCACAACATACATTATTAATTTAGCACTGGCAATTCATAGTGTATGGTGTCTTTGTAAATTACAGATAACAGGAACAAATTCAAATAGAAAAGGTTTATTATTTTTTCTAAATTTACATTTTTTTGTGTATGATATTCGAAACTCAGAAATTCAAAATACGAATTTTTAATAGAACTGTATGAATAACATTTTTTTGCTGTTTCTACCCGACTACGGCAAAGCTAATATGAAGTTTTGGCAGCCTATGTGTGTGTGTATGTTCCACAGTAGCGTCTAAGCTATTGAACTGATTGTAAGGAATGAGTTGTCAATAGATTTGTAATAATATTATTATTTTTTTTTGTAAGACAACTCCCGCACTAGAAATAAATCCTGTGTCGCGGGGGACATTACAAACATACATGAAACGGACACAATGAACACCCAAACTCAGAACAATAATTTGTGGATCACACAAAGTGTTGTCCTACGTGGGATTTGAACTCACGACACTTTGCAAAGTAGGAAACGGCGTGGTCACCGTTAAACCACTAGGCCAAACGTGCAGTAATAATCCGCGTGACATAGATTTTATTAATTTAAAACTATTTGAAATAACAACTTAGCATCGTTCACTTCGATTTATACCGTCCATTTTCTCGATAATATTAAATTGAAGTACCATACAATTAATTGCTTCCTGAAGGCTTAAAGCAATTTGTGAGATATTATGATAGTAGTGTTTTGTTATATGCAGCTAGTTAAGAGTGTCTTTTAAGAATTAAAGAGTTTTTAGTTGTTTGAATTAATGTTATAAGTATATTTCTTGGAAATGAACATATTTTCAACAACTTAATGGTACAAATTAAGAGGGATAAGATGTTTCTTAAACACTTCACTAGAAAAAGTTTCAAAACTATAACCCGACTTTTTATTAAAAACATTTGTCATCCGGGCTATTTACGATCAAGTAAAAATAAATATTCAGATTAAAAAGCGTTGTTCAGCATCTAAGACCAGGTTTTTCAATATTATCAGTGCTTAGTACACGCAAAAGATGATGCGTACTCTAAAATGTCTTTAAGTGAAGAAGAAGAAAGAAGGCTTTACGTCTTGCGTATTTCTTGTTCATGTAAAAAGCTCTTACTTTACGTGATGTTTAAGTATATGTAACATTATTTTACAACCCTTCTACATTATCAATTTAGCAACACAGAAGAAGCAAGAATAAATAAAGTACCTTGTGCAAACACAAATCTTTATACTCAATACATAGCAGAAATAAAGATTGTGCTAATTCCCATATTAAAAGCATTATAGTACTAATTCCGTCATCATTACATTAAAACAGAAAGTGAAAACATTTTATAAAACTCTGTTTTGACATCTTCAAAGTTGCCAACTGCAAAAACCAACGAAACAAATAATTCACAAAAACACAGCTATCTTTAATTTTCGCTACGCGTTCCGCAACAATGATTATTACAAGAAAAGTTTTAAGGAAGCATTCCTTCCCTTCTCGAATAATTAAAATTAATTAATTGGAGGGCAGTGATTACGAAAATATTAACTTTTGCTTTTATTCTATTTGTAGTCAAACCGTTTTGAAACGAAATCTTGAGAAGTCATATCACGTAATGAAAGAAAATTCATTTAAAGTTGATTGCTTTCAGTTCAGAGTAAAAAAATATTTTCGGGTTTTATTTTACCTCCAACCAACTGTATAGCTAGGAAACATGAGATATGATGGGCTTCTTGAGTATCAATCCTAGTTTTTTTAAGAAATTGTGTTATAAGTGTATAATGGTGTTCTTCTACTGTTTTAATATGATGTTGTCCATTTTGTATCTTTTCCATGTAGCATTTCGAGTGTGTAAACTCAAGTGAAACTGTGTAAAATCTTGAATCTTTCAGCATAGTATATATTATCCGTGCTCAAAGTAAGTCTGTTGTTACTGATTGCTGCACTGATATCAAAAAATGATTACATACATACAATTTAGATACGGAGTCAACGTCGAACGATAACTTCCAGTAACTTTTCTGTAAACCATGGAAATACGAAGTTATTTATATTTTATCACTTATTGTAGAATTATTTTTAAGATTTTTTATATTTTTAACACGCTTTTATTAGCTTGACTTGTATGTATGTAACAAAATCTTTTAACTTTACACCTACTTATAGGAGTCTGATTAACTTGAAAATTTGCACAGGGTTCAAGGGTCGATGACAATACAATAATGTAATAAAAAAAAAAAAAACGATTTATTTTTCTACAAAAAAAAAGTTTAAAAAAACTAAAAAGTAGAAAATAAATTATAAACTCTTTTGCAAAAAAAAACGGGCACTTAAGCAAAGAACTATTTTATAGTAACTATTAGTTTGTTTGACAATTTTAGGTATTGTTATCCTCAGAATTTTAAAAATAAATGAGGAAGGAATAGTTTTCATCAGTTTTATCATAACATTTTCATTAAATTATTGAGAAATAATGTTTAAGCTCAAAACACTATTATTGTACCTGCTCGCTAAATAAAAATGAAACGCGTTAATTTCTTTGTTTTTCTTGAATACATTAAAAGCAGATAAAAGTTTAGTATTAAGTGTGACCCCCTCTTGCTGAAATCACGGCTTGCATTCGTCTGGGCATGCTAGCGAGTATATCTTTTATGGTTTCTTGGGGAATACGTTCCCACTCCGCGGTAATCACATTCTTTAGCTCTCTGATGGTCTGCGGAGCCGGCTGCACTGATCTCACTCGTCGCTTCAGAACGTCCCAGACATGCTCTATGGGATTGAAGTCCGGACTTCTAGCTGGCCAAACCAAACCATGAATTCCGACTTCTAGCATATACGCTTCCACATCGCCAGACCGGTGGGCGCGAGCGTACGTAGCACTCGCCGACGTCGGTCTTCACCATGCAGAGATATCCTGGCATCATCGGAGAACAATACCCTATCCCAGTCTTCATGAGTCCATGACACACAATTTCGAGCGAAGCTAAGCCTGTCAACTCGATGTCCACGGAGTAATTTAGGGCCGCGTGCCGGGCGATGACTGTATATATTAGCAGCGAGAAGCCTCCTCCTGACCGTCCATAGACTAATTTGCACATTTCTTACTTCTTCGAGGCTGTTCTTGAGGTCCACATAAGTAATTTATTTTTCATGTAATATATACACATTTCATTCACGATTTCATGTAATTTAACTTTGTATAATTTTATAAGTTTCCAATTTAACAAATAGCTGTGGTAGACGCAATTTACAAAATACAATTTCTCTATTATTCGGGGAGAATTTTTTACAAGGACACACTGGTATTTCCATGTGTACCATACATTTGGTAGGTTTTAGATGTAAATGTTTTTGTATAACCATTAACCTTTGAAATTGCCATAAAGTGAAACCGGTCAGGTGTAAATGTTATTGAAATAGTGGCATAAGTACAAGTGAGTTTGATTCTAGAGTGACTACCCCGTCAATGAAATTCAGTCACTCGAGAGACACATCTCTGTTGCCATCGTTGAAGTAAAAGTAATAGAGGCGAGGGTTTGGATGTCCAGTAGCTTCATTCACTCAGTGGAAAGAAGAAGAATTGCTTAATATTGGATTTCTGTGAAGCTGAGTCTGTGTCACTCCGGTTTATGTATTGTATGTGCCAAACATGACTCTCTCACAAAATTTATAACAGTTACTGGTACAGCTACATCTTTAAGTATCGGTCTGTAGAGCTTATATTAGTGTATAAATGTTATCTTCAATTCAACAGAAGCAAAGCTATTAATACGAAAGTGCACGCAGAAAATCTAATATACTCTCCGTACCGAGACGGCAATGTTCAAGGGAATAACATTTCTATTTCCCAAAACTAATAAGTAGTGCGTCTTCTAACATCCTTTTTAAAATATTTCGGATCATCTTGCGTCTCGGTTGTCGCCAACGATGTAAAATACGTGCCTCGTGGGAAATTTATTTGCGGGAGATCCTAAGCCGGTATAACTTGCGTTTTGTCCCTCAATGCGACATTACCTCGGTGATGTTCTGCCATGCTTTTATCATGAGCTCTCCAATAGTCTAGTGGCTATTTTGATTTCCCTTGCGAATTTTCAGCTGTGTTGTTAGCTTTTAAATAAAATATTTGAATAGATCACAAACATCGAATTTATTGTGAATTTATATTTATACACTAGTTTGCAGAAATTTCCAGTTTTATGGATCCCAAACATAATGTTTTACAAGTCAATTAAACACATGGTTGAATACGTATTGCAAGCTCTGAGGTAATGACAGTAATAAGTTGTTAACTCGTCCCAGTTCGTTGATGTCATTACTATTATGTTGAAGAGTTGAGGAACAGGTTGGGAAATTTTCGTTAGAGATTTCTATTTTTGAACAGTATTACCTGTACTAACATCATTTGAAATTTCTTATAATACTTTAAGAATGTGCTTAGTGGACTCCTATAATTAGCCTCTTTAATCTGTTTAACACTTACCAATATAATAGCCAAAGCGAAATAGGTATCAGTGGATAGAAGTACGAAACTTGCTCCATCTGACCGTCAGAATTGATTCGAAGTTATCAGGAGTAGCAGGTGGCGCTCATGTCCAATTCACACGGGAGTGTATTGCGTCCGAAAGGATTGGATTGGTTGGAAAAAAGTGATTGTGTCCGCAATATGTGGCGTGGGAAATAACATGCAATGCTTTCCCATCGCTGACCAATTACTGTTATGGAAATGTGTGTGCTGGCAGGCGATGTTAGAACTTTGAAACTAAACAGATGAAGTTTTCTACGTGTATACGGTCTAAGTTAAACTTAAGAGTACTAAGGTACATACATTATCTCTTATTAAAAGTAAATGAGACTTGGGTATGTGAGTGTAAAGTTAGAACAACTTTTATATTCTTAACTGTATTTAACTTTGATATGAATAGAACCAGTAGTTTAATTAATACTTTAATGTATTTTCCAACATAATTTTCAAAATTAACATGTTTTTTTTTGGGAAATGCCATCGCCACCGATGGACGTATATCTGTATACTCGGGAAATAGGGACTCGTGTAATTTTACTTACTGGGTAATAAACAACGAAAGAATTACTTGAGCATTCGTTTTTCTAAGGGACTGTAGTACCATGGTTGTCTGTAAGCGATTGCCTCCGGGTGATAAGGCCGCCAATTGTACTTCTCTAATTTAAACTTAACCTTGCAATGAATCTTGTGTACAATAAAGAGATCTTTTATTATTACCACATAGTTGGCATTGTCTTGATGAATTTTTGAACTGCAGATATTCTGTTTGGTTCAATTATTCGTAAATTATATATCGGGTTAGCATTCTGTAGAAGAAAACCAGAATGGACTTTAGCAAATGTGTGTTTTTAAAGTCAGTGGTTTCTATACAAACCAATGTAGGACAACATTCGGTTAATTGGTTTGTGTACAAAATGGAAGTGATCCTTTTTTGATGTGTATATATCAACCTATATTTGATGGATGACCGCTGTGCAATTCGATTGTGGTTTTTAGAAATACAATTTAAGTCATAATGTAACAAACTGTAATCCCTAACGTAACATAACTTTAGTAGTTGAAGACATAATTGAGAACGAGCATGCATAATAAAACACATATTTTCTTATTTCAATTTATTATAAGACTAGATAAAACTTTTTGGAATGTATTACACATTAGTTTATAACGGTTGTTTCACAGGAGTAGTAAATTAAAAACATATAATAATATAGGCTACTGTTAATACTCGTAATACAATTCTGGTTTAAACGTTATGTACAATTTACATTTGTTGCTTTATATTAATCTATTTGAAACTATACTTTTGTAAAATGATATTTTCGACTTGTAACATAGTTCCTCTCGGTTATATACACTTTCTCAGAGTCATCATCTTCCTAGCCTTTAGTATTCCCAACAGCATTTGGGCTCTACCAGTTTACCCGGTTTTACTTGAATATCAGTTTTACACGGAGCGACTGGCATCAGACCTCCGTAACCATGAATGCGAACTGAATTCGAAAGTTGAACTAATTGTCAATATACTTCTCAGTTACAATATTGCTATAGATATTCATGACAACCAATAACCGCACCCTCAGAATGATTTCTAGAAAGGGGACGGAAGTGTGTAACAGATGTTATACATGACATACGTCTAGTGTGTTACACCGTGTGGAGATGGATTAAAAATACGTAGTATCACCACGTTTATTCCTCCCTAAGGTATCGTAATAGCGAAATTCATAGGAAAACAGCACTGCAAAGAGAAAGAAAACTTGTCACAAAACATATAGGTACCAACCCATTTGGCCAGCGTTATAGTAGGCCGAAACCTCCTTTCTAAGGAAAGGCCTATGTCCAGCAGTGGACTGTTAAAAGCCTTTGTTATAATACGACATAATTGCGTCACTAATTTCGATTTATTAATAAAAATAACATTAGTTACTAAGTGTAATTGAACTAATTTCTAAAGTCTTGCATGCAAAAAAAGTATTATTTATTCGTTGTCATTTAGGCATATATTAGGAAACAATAAATATATTAACGTAATAATATTTATATATTTTTTTATCTACATTACTAAACTTATATAATACTAGTTCTATGCGTATAAAAATATCTGTCCTCTTTTATGTACAAATTCTTAAAAAAAATTTCGTCATTGAACTAAGTACAAATCTTAAGATGTAATTAATAGAAATATTTAAATTTTGGCTTAATAATGAAACATCATGTATTCTCTTCTGAAAAAGACAAAAAGGCTTATTTTTTCTCTTTCAGTTTCACGAGTTTTTCGATGTTTATTATAAAAATTCAGTCATGACGAACCGACCTATCACCGACACAGTCATTCAATCGTGAACTCTGACAATGAAACAGAAACGTAGAAGCTCATAGGACACCGTTATGTTTACTCATTATGCAATCTGTATAACCATGACTCCAAAATTTGAGAAACCTAATACAATAATTACTGAAAAAAAATAAAAAATATACATACAGTGGAACATAGACCCTCCTCCTTTTTGGAAGTCGGTTAAAAAAGAAAAAGGTTTGAACAGATTTTTTATTGTTTCGCTAAGCGAATTTCTTGCTTTTATCATTTTTCAGATTATCTTAGATGAACTTCAACAAAAAAGTTTGCATGAAACTTTTTAAAAAGAACATTTTATGTCTTAAAGTAAGGTTCAACGGCCTTTATAGTACAATTTGTTAATATTTTTAATGGATTTATATTTCATCACGTTGTTCGTAGCAACCGTAGAAAACTTAGAAGTATTGATGCGAAAACAACTGTTTTACTGCACATTATCTGATATCCTGAAAAAATTAAAAAAACAAATATGTTTAACCTCCATTACCATCCGATTTTATTTAAATTGTACCAAAAATTTGTAAAATAATTTACAATTTAAAGACAGTTTTCGAAGTACAGTGCAATAATTAATATGTTTTTATCAAATAAAACAATGATAAAGATTTTTTTTTTTTCTTATTTAAAAAAAAGTCGGGGCATCTTTGGTGACTGTCGATAGAAGTGAAAAATATATGTAGAGAGATAAATATACTCTTTTTAAATGTATAATGTATACTAATAAGGCACGGAGACATATCTATATAGATATATACACAGTATACTTATAGCTCATTGAAAGCGTTCGGTGATGATGACGCAAGTTCCATGACTTTTGTTCAACCAAAAAGTGCTTAACGCGCCTAAAGAAGTTTTCACTTTAATAACTTTTAATTATTAGTAATTTATTAGTAGTTCAAAAGGCTTATATATGTACCTGCATCTGGTTCAGCCTTAGCTGATGAATCCGTTGAAGTTGTTGGTGGATCTGTCAGAAATATACACATGATTAGAAAGATATTTCCAACTACGTTATAAACAAAAATATTTCCCATAACACTCCATAATATGTATTCCTAAATAAATGACTTAATAAAGTCTTTTCACATACATTTATTTCTGCAAAGCTGTCAGTGTAACACTTTCTTTAATAAAGATTTACGTATATATTACATTAATAAAACACTATAAGCACCTTGCTCTTTTAATCGAAATGATCCATAGATTTAAATCGAATTATCGTTATTCTCATAATTTTGGATTTTATAATAGACGATATACAGTTGATTATACATTCATAGTATGCATAAATAATCGAATAGGTGAGCAGGGATGTACTAGACACTGTACATTAATTACTTTTTTTTTTTTTGTTTTTTTTTTTTTTTTATGGAATAGGCGGGCAAACGGGCAGACGTATCGCCTGATGGTAAGCGATTACCGCCGCCCATGGACACCTGCAACACCAAAAGCGTCACAAGTGCGTTGCCGGCCTTATGGGGATGGGGGGGGGGGAGATAGGGGTAGGGGATTGGGGTATGAGCCTCCGGTATCCTCACTCACTCGGTGAAACACAGCGCAAGCACTATTTCACACCGGTTTTCTGTGAGGCCGTGGTATCACTCCGGTCGAGCCGGCCCATTCATGCCGAAGCGCTTTATAATTGATGTTCTCACCTCTATAGAATATATCTCTCTTTCTGCTGTAATAGTTAGCGAGCGGGACTTGCATGTCGCACAAAATCTCGACTGTGGGGGGCAGCGAATCGATCCTCATGACCGAAGTCGTTAGAGCTGTGTAGCGACCGTCGATGAGTTTGAGCGATGACTTTGCGTTTACTTGCCTGCGGAGAAGGTATTGCACGATTATTAGTCTGCATCTAAAGTTTTTCGTTTATAATATACTACGTTCTTAGTTAAAATTGCTATATTTGATGATATAAGAACTCACAACTGGTATCTGTACAATGTACCAATGTCTTTATACTTAATAATGTGTACATATAGTGTGTGGGTTTACCCACATTTTGAAACTGTGTACCTAGTTTTAGTCAAATCTTTATGATATACCTAAATCCTGGGAAGAAACTAACGTATAAGATACAGGCCCGGCCTAGTTAAGACATTGACTGCCTCGTTGGTCTCGCGGTTCGTGTGTGCGACTGCTGATCATGAGGTCTCGGGTTCGATTCCCGGGTCGGACCAAATGTTTGTATGATCTAAAAATATTTGTTTCGGAGTTTGGGTGTTTTCTATGTATAATATGTATATATTTACAAAAAAAGTATATATGTAATTATATCAGTTGTCTAATACCCATAATACAAGCTCTGCTTAGTTTGGGACTAGATGGGGTAGTTTGTTAAATGTCCGAAATATTTATTATTTATTTATTATTTACTAGTGACCATAGTTATAGTACAGACACCCAGTTTATGAGTACATCATACTTTACTGTCAGAAAAACAAACGAAATAATTTTTCAAAACCGATTTTCTGTAAGGAGGTGTTATCACTCAAGCTGAGTCAACCCATTTATACTGAATAAATATAGCTGTTCCATAATAAATAATAACCATTTCATAAGAGATTCTATATTACCTAGCTCTCCTTCTAAGAAAGTACACATCGTTAAAACATGTTGCTACTTAAACTCAAGATTGCAAACTACGTAGGTATATTGTCGAACGAATATGTCTGAAATCGTAGGATTACAGAATAGAGGTACGACAAACTAAATCCACTCGGTCGGGTATGTGATCAGAGCGATGTCGAGGTTGTTACCCAACTTTCGCGTAACATCCAAATTATTCAGTCTAAAACTCTAAGATAAGAAAACATATGGTGAGAAATTCTCCGCAGCGTACGAGTAAACTTTGCTTAGAAATTGTTTATGAAGTAAATTTACTAATAAAGTGTACACATTTTGTAGGTCGTTTTTAGAAGTCAAGTTTATTTGCGGAAAGAATTTTGTTTTGGAATTTATTTATACGTTTTTAGGACTTAACTTTTAGAATAAGATGTTTATTTATTCGAAATTACGGAAAGGGAATCTTGAAGGAAGAACGATCTTTTTCGTGTTAATTTATTATAATTTAAGTTACATTAAATGTCTCACTGTGTGCTTATTGTGAATAACTAAGAGTATTTATATTTTCTTCTTGAATTCGTTAGCGTTATGAAATAATTTTATTTAGCCATTCATGATGATGAATCTGATGTTTCAAACTAATCTATTGCTGGTATTTTTTTTACTATTTCTGCAGCTTATCACCTATATTACGTGCCAAGTCCATAGTATTGTACCTATATTACATGGTGATCATTTGAAAACTAAATATGCTGAAAGAATTAAAGGATTTTATGTGATTATTTCCCTACAATCAACAACCTCAATATGTCATAATTTCAAAATCAGCTCTAAACAGACCGTGCTCAATCAGTGCAGTAATAACGTGTTAATGACTAAGAATAATAATATAAAACAATGTTTTTTTTTGTTTGATGAACAGTCAAAGACTGGAATAAACATTGAAATGAAGTTTTACAAAAAAAATAGAAATGGAATAAACAGAGATACTGGCTTATTTTATAATATTTTAATAAATACTAGCAAGTAATATTTACTTAAGCAAAGAGTAAAGCGCTGACGTTCAAATTATCGATCCCTATGTTATGAGATTAAGGAACGTTCAAGTGATCGTATTCGGTATTATTCACGATCCAGTCCGATGTCCGGGAGTTTCCGTTGTACGCTATTCCGACCAACTGATTGATTTCAACATATTAAAAAGTATCTTGATTCAACAATTTCGGGACGTTGATATTTTAATAAAGATGAAAATATTTTAAAGTTACATAATACATATTTTTTGGGTTGTAAGATTGCAAACATCTGTTTATAAAGTAAGACATAATCTCATAGTTATGTTTTCCAAAATATGTGGTATTTGAAACATTAGCTCCTTATAAAAGTACTCCTGTTTTCTACTGTTATAATACTGTCACATTACGGTGGAGTCATTTCTCCAGTGTCTAGTCTGATTGAACTTCTCAATCACCACATAATCATTACCAACAGCCTCATGACCCACGGCGAGAACCCCAAATCAGCTGAGTCAAGTTAGGTACTAATACTCCCTATAAATAAACGACGTTCGTGTAACTCGCGTTAAGGTATGCGTGATAAGGAACATGAGTGGGGCCTAGAACTATGCACCTTTAGTTCGGAGTTTCACAAACTTTAGTTGCATGCTTCGGTTTAATTTTCATTTGAACGATCAGAAATACTATTTTCATGTTAATGAAATAAATTTAACTAATTTTTGGACATCTAACATACAACGCCATCTTGTCTCGAGCTAAGCAGAGCTTATATTATGGGTATTAGGCAACTGGTATAAATATATAAATACTTTTTAAAAAGAAAAGCATGGAAAATGCTCAAACTGTGAAACAACTATTTGCAGATCATATAAACATTTGGTCCGACCCTGGAATCGAACCCGAGACCTAAAGCACAGCAGTCGCATACGTAACCACTGTGCAACAGAGGCAGTCAATAAATTATCATGACGAATATTTCCAAACAATTGCCTTTTAATTTTAACAAATCTCTACTGAACTATATTCCTCTACAGCTCTGTCTAACATAGCTAGATCTATAAACTTGTCACCGTGTAAACAGCGGAGGTTCAATTTAGCATAACATCGTAACTCAAGTCTTGTGTGACATCTAACAGCCGACATACGTACAGTTCGGTGCACAAGCCTTTGAGTTTTGATCTCCTGCATCGATTAAGCTCCTTCACGTACACATAGGTATATATATATGTATATGTGATAATATGTGTATCTCTTTAGAAAAAAAAAACAATTACACTCAGACAGAGAACAAATGATCCTTCTCATTACACAAATACTTGTCCTGGGTGGAAAAAGAACAATATGACAGTCCAATAAAATGAAATATCTAACTTTATTCAACTAATTACCTGTTTCCAGCGAGTATAACCAGGTCAGGTTTTGGGTAAACTCCTTCGACGGAACAAATGATGTTGAGATACTTTTCATCCAGACGATCTTGTATCATGTCGAACTTGGTTTCAGGCACTGGAACAAATTAATATCTATCATCATTAAAAAAATCCATGGAATTTTCTGCTAAAAGTTTTAAGATTTTTCTTTATGGTAACTTCGGAATATTTTGTGCAAAGCTCAAGGTTGAAATTAAACGTTTATTTACAGGTATGTTCCGTTAGATCGATACTCCATAGGTTGATAAAGGCCAAAATAATATAAATTAGTCCTATGTTGGTACTGAAAGAGATGGCGGTAGTCAACAAAACCACTTATATTATTACGTCATCCGTGGATATTCAATTACCCATTAGCATGTGTTCACTGGAACCCTAACATGTAAGTGGTGTAACTACCTATTTATTAACTGGATGTAGTTTTATTTCCCACGTTAGTATCAGTATTAGCTGACCAAAGACTTTGCTACTAATAAATATTGGATACGACATTATTATAACAATTCTTCTAATACATAGGCTGGCGTTATACATAGCCAGGGTTTTATTTATTTATTTACAAACATGCGCTATCCTCACAGGCTCTCAGCCCAATACGATAGTGTAGTTACATAGATTAATACTAATCAGTTACATACAATCAATAAAAAAACGTGTGGCACTCGGGGCCTACCGCGGTAAAGCTATTGCATAGCAAATTTTATCGACTTATGCAATTATATTTATTTATTTATTTTTTATTTATGCAGTATGTATAATATTGTGAATGAAAAATACTAAATACTAAAACTATCAAATTAGTACCAACATCGTCACTAGATGGCATTGATCACTTTTTTTAAGTAGCGATATGGTACCGTACGCGTGGCGACCTCTTCTATCACTAGGTCAACCGTGCAGTGAAAAAAAAGGTTTCGGGCGATAAATCGATCTAGAGGATTCATTTATAGAAAATTTACCAAAAACAAATACCGATAAAAGCTTGGTCATCCAGGTGTAAGAAACAACTCAAGTGTCACAAGTGCGTTGTCGTTCTTACAGTCATAGCTTCAAAAGAATGACATTCGTTGATAAAAAAAAACAAAATAGTTAGGTATTTTACTTCACACACAGGTTTTCCAGCCCTCTTATGTAAGTCGTCCCGCCATCTGGCCAGAGGGCGTCCTACACTACGTTTGCCAAGTCTCGGCAAACGTAGTGTCGCGGTCTCCACTCTAAAACACGCTTACTCCAGCGGCTGACTTAAGTTGTCTTGTTGTTGTAAGAAGGCTGGCAGCGGCGGGATGGCTGGAACAGACCGGGCTTTATGGTGTACCTTGGGAGAGGCCTGTGTCTAGCAGTGGACTGCAACCAGCTGATGATGATGAGGATTTATTATGAGGTAGTGGCATCATTTTAGTTAAGCTGGTGAATTTGTGCCGAAGCATAGCTCTTTCATATATTAAAAACACAAACCTTCAAGAAAAGAGCGTACTCCTTCTTAAAAGGCCGGCAATGCACTTGTGACGTCTCTGGTGTTGCGGGTGTCCATGGGCGGCGGTAATCGCTTACCATCAGGCGATACGTTTGCCCCTATTTTATAAAAAAAAATACTAAATAGTTCAAAAATTTTCATTAATATATCTTTTTGATACTTGTCTAGTAGACTGTGGGGCATTGTCGAATGCTTATGTATCTATTGTTCGTGACTTTATTCAGAAGTAAAACATCTACTATCTATTACTAAGCCCAGTCTATGATCACGCGAACGTAATGGATACTTCTTAACACAGAGTAAAATTTACTAGAACTACGTTATTTTTCATAAGTTATTTTGAAATTGCACAAAAGATCAGATTTCTTCTGAATAGACAAATAATATCAATAAGATGGATGAATTACTTGATCTTAGACGAACCTTTATTGTGACCTGTTAACTTATCAAGCATTTGATTTTAATATATATATATTTAATATATATACCATTTTCGACTCATATATTATTTATGAATAAATTGTGTCGTGTGTAATTAATTAAGTAATACCTTAGTATGGAACCGATTTAATATGCATTTGAATTGCCTGACATTTTAATCATAGTCTTACAAAGCCTAAAACTCCGCTTCAAGCGTTTTGTTTTTATGTCATATAGTCAAAATATAAGTCATTATTTCAAGTATTTATTAGTTACTAGCATTGTTTTTTAACCGACTTCAAAAAAGGAGGAGGTTCTCAATTCGACTGTTTTTTTTTTCTTTTTAATCTTTGTTACCTCCTAAATTTTGACTGGGTGAACCGATTTTGATGATTCTTTCTTTATTTGAAAGCTGGTGCTTCCCGAATGGTCCAATTTAAATTTGGTCCAGATTGAAGTCGGTTTTTTTTGTTAAAATTTGTGATTATTTTAAATATCATCATGTCTACTTACTATTGTACGTACTATTGAACGTACAATCCAAGCGAACAATTACAGCAATTTAATGCAACTACATAATGTAACTATTTCTCGTTTAATAACGTAACAATTCCAGTGTGATATTATTGTATACGTAATATACACATTATTGTATACGTATACGTAATATACAATGATGTAAATCTATACTTTTTTTATTTGACAACCTGCCAAAGTAGTCCGGGATCCCCAGAACAAATTTTATAAGTAATTACTATCAAGCTAATTTTTCGTGAGTGGCTTCATTTTGATGAGGGGTCCACGTTTCACCTTACAAAAAAATTCGATTGTGGTAGCTAACTGGGTAGCACGAAAAATTAGCTTGATAGTAATAACTTGTAAAATTTGTTCCAGGGATCCTGGACTTAAGTGACTCTACTCAGCCTGATAGAAAGCTTGAGTCGAATCCAACAGTGGGGGCCACCATACTTACTGCGAATGCAAAAAATGTAATGTATCACGCCCCACACTATGGCGGCCTAGTGAGATGCTTTTTGAAGGACCCGGGGTCGTAGTGGGAGGGAAACACGTACGTTGGTAGCGAGTTCCAGTTTTTGACTGCTCGGCACAAGGAGTAAAAACTGAACCGTTTAGTTTGAGAGCATATTTCTACGACTCTAAGGCGGTGACTTCCAAGGCCATCACGTGTTGTCCTGTAGAGGAAGAAATAAAGTGGGACCAGTTGGCAAAGCTCTTCAGAACCCTCTCCATGGCAAAGGCGATAGAAGAAAGTCAATGAGGTGATATCTCTCTGCATCTGCAGAGACTCAAGGGACCCGTTAGCATAGGGACTATTGATAATACGGACTGCTGTCCGTTTCAACCGATTCGAGAGCGTCAAGCTAATACTGCGCGGTTCCATCACAAAGATAAAAACAGTACTCGACACACGAGCGAACCTTGGGTCTTATATT
Source organism: Diaphora mendica (assembly GCA_949125395.1). NCBI lineage: Eukaryota > Metazoa > Arthropoda > Insecta > Lepidoptera > Erebidae > Diaphora > Diaphora mendica. The sequence continues at coordinate 20,287,555 of OX421310.1, forward strand.
ATGCCATATTATTTAGGGGTTTATAATCTACATATATACATATTAACCCGTAACATGATTACCGCAGTCAAAAGCTAGTAACGTTATAATTCCAGTTTGTTTACATACATAATTCTGTTTTGAAAATGTAAAATTTTGTACAATATGAACTGTGTGTGCCTAAAGTACTCGCAAATAATATTATTTTGTAGTAGTGTAGACCATGTTTTATGACTAACAATTACACAGACGTCTAAATGTTGTACTGAAATATCAAAATGACTTTTATTTAGTGCTAATAATGTTATGCTATTGTCGTTTCTAGTTTTAAGTAACGTTGTCTGTTGTTGTTTAAATATTGATGGATTTTCTAATATAAGCAAAACAGCCATTTGTATTCCATTAGCCAGCTTTCCTTGACTTTAGCCATACTTACTTTGTCCGTGGTACACAAACTTATATTTTAATAAAAAGAATACTCGTAGATCGCATGATATTAAATTTTGAGCTAAAGAAATGCCATGTTTTTTTAAGGTGTATTGATGGATTAATAAGTATCTTAAAGATAATCATTTTACTGTACATTGAACTGGGAGGTACGTGGGTTTTCATTTTTAAATCATTTTACACATCTTACAAACGTCCGTCTGATGCTAAATTAGATAGAGCCTATACAATCATGATCATGGTGCTGATTAACTAATTTGACTGCACGGTTGGCCTAGAAATTTAAGCGGTCGCCACGCCGTTTTCCACTGCGCCAAGTGCTGTAGGTTCAAATCCCACATGGGACAATTAACAAATTGTTCTAACTCTGGCTGTTCTTTGTGTCCGTGTGTACATATATGTTTGTAAAGTCTCGCGCTATACATGATATTTATTATTAATGCACGGGTGTCTTTAAAAAAAACATACAGTCGTTCTCAATAATCTATCTGTAGTTAAAACTGGAGATAGTCTATTTTTATTATTCATTGTCTATTTTCAATATGATTGATTCAATACTTTCATTGTGTGATGATGACAATGATTTCAATACGGATCTATTTTTTTACCTTAACAAATACTCTTTTTAAGGAAAATTCAGACTGTTTTCAATAACCTATCTCTAGGAGATAGTCGTTAATTTGTCAAAATAATAAATAGTACAAGTAAAATTTTAACAAAAATAAAACCGACTTCAAGGTACCACTCGATTTCTCTTGGATGTCATCATCAGATCTTAGTGTCCTTATCATGGTACCACCGTTGGGATATCTCCTTTCTTTTAAAAAAAGAATCATCAAAAAAATCTGTTTGAAGTCGGTGCTAAGCCAAAAAGAATACAAACGAACAATTACAAAAGTCTAAGCGATAGTCACTTGGCACCGACTTCAAACAGATTCTAGGTACCTAGCACACATTATAATACTACTATTTAAATAAATAAAGAATTAGGTATAGGCAATTTATGAAGAACCAGTTTATTTTACGCTTTTAAGTGTTTTTTTGGCAGAGAGTTTTTGTTGGATGTTTTTTGGAAGTCGTTTTTTTTTTTTATATAAGATCTATTTTGATTCTCTTACCGAATATTGTCATAGGTCTTGTCCTTTCATCTTCAGCCAAGAAAGTCGACACAACGCAAGTATAGTTGCCGGTTAGTTCAGGTACAGGCGATGTGATGTGAAGTGCTCGATGCTGTGTATATGGGTTGTTGGAGACTTTGTAGGATAGATCTACCTGAAAAGTATACGCCTTTTTTAGATTTATTTTATTTTATTTATATTATTTTAGGGGATTATTTTACTGTGTAAGTTTTGTTGAAAATATAGGAGGGACATGAGCAGTCAGATCTGAAGTGACTGTCGCTGCCTTTCTTTTATAACAATTTTAAATTAAAATGTTTAAATGCTGATTTTCTTTTATAACATTTTTTAATTCATGAATACTTTAAATTTAAATGTTTGAATCACACTTTTTACAGAAAATGAAATACGATTCAAGGTAGGGCCTCTTGTAGACTATTGAAATATTCTACAGATAGTAGAGCCACGCTGATTTCAGCACGAACGGGCCGGCTCGACCGGGGCGGTACTACCCTCGCACAGAAAATCAACGTAAAATGACAGCATTCGTGCTATCGTGTTTCGTTGGTGAGTGCGAGACCGGAGGCCCAAATAGTCTAGTCAACAAGTTCCATACTTGTTGACTAGACTAAAAGATGCAGAAGCATCACTAGGCCGTCATGGTGTTGGTCGCCATGCTGCATTGTCTGCATTCGCAATGAGTATGGTGACCACCACTCTTGGATTCTGCTTATGCTTTCCATCAGGCAGAGTAGAGTCATTATGGCGGGCCAAACATTAAAAAAAAACCAGAGGAATATCTTGCACCTCGTAAAATCTTATTTTTGAACTTTTAGATTTTACGTTTTTTTTAAAGATAACGTTATTCGTACGTCACTGAAAATGGAGACTTACCTTATTCTTTAAAATTCCTAACGCTTGAGGCTTTTGCGGTGGTATCCATTGATAAACGGGCTGAGTTTTATCCATATAAAACCATTTGACCACTAGACCGGTGACGTTATCAGTGATGAAATCACAGTCAAGTGTAATTGTGTCCTTAGTTCCATATTGTATCACGTCTGGGACACGCATGTTGATGATTCGAACTGAATGAACACCTGAAAGTGAATATTTTTAATGAAACACTCCAAACATTATGTTCGTGTTCTGACGGTTGGTTTCAGGAACACTTTTGCAAGTTAAACTTTTTTTGAGCAGATGAGTTCGATCTTTCCTAACTGGACAAGCCCTGAGAAGAAAGGACGAAACAAACTCAGGAATCATAGTCTCTTTTAAAGTCCAGAATTAGGAAGTATTACCTTCCCTATTCATACTTATTTTTTCTTTTTTTTCTTTTTGAAAGACAACTCCCGCACTAGGAATAAATCCTGTGTCGCGGGGGACTTTACAAACATACATGAAACGGACACAAAGAACACCCAGACTCAGAACAACAATTTGTGGATCACACAAAGTGTTGTCCTACGTGGGATTTGAACCCACGACACTTGGCGAAGTAGGAAACGGCGTGGTGACCGTTAAACCACTAGGCCAAACGTGCCAGCGTACTCTATGTGAAATCAGTGGAGGGAATAAACTACGCAAGAGTGCCTCGTTGGCGCTGTTGTGCCTGCGATCTAGGTTTGGATTCATGGATTAGACTAAATGTTTTTACGATCTGCAAATCTTTCTTTCGGAATTTGGGTGTTTTCTATGTACATCATGAATATATTTACAAAAAACCCTACTACGCCACAGACCCTATGCCAATGCGTCTGACTTACTTGACTTAGTAGGCTTAAATCTCCTTTCTACTAGAGGCCTATGTGGTACAAATAACTAGTACTACTAGTAACCATTACTAGTGTTAAAGAATTTTGGTGAATTTAACACTACAAATATTTTATGTCCACTTTGCTGAAGAGCAACTAATAAAGCAATGATGATTCAAAGATTAAGAAAGTTGAAGAAATAATTTACATATAATAGTCAGGATATTTATTGCTTGATTATGTTAATAAAAATAAAGTTTAGTTTGAGAAATATAACACACTCTATAGGTACACGTTAAGAACATAAAATATTTTAATCTAGCTCCAGGCTCTACAAAAATAGGTGCAATTTAATAAAAAAAATCCCAAGTATCTAAATTAATACCGATATTATGCCTAAAGGGCTATTGTTCAATAGAGGATTACGCGGCAGATAAAAACGCTTCAAGATTAAATTGTATTTAGATTAAAAAACTTTTCCAAGTAAAATAGAAATTAAAAATAATAATCACAAGCTTAACAAAAAAAAACCGACTTCAATCTGTACCAAATTTAAATGGGACCATACGGGAATATTGAGTTATTGGTTAATTTGTCGCGCACATACTTAATGCAAATTGAAGACTTATATGGTTTTCTCATGGATGACATGTCAGAACTGGACCAAGTTGAAATGGGACCACATGGGAAGCACCAGCTTTCAAATAAAAAGAGAATCATCAAAATCGGTTCACACAATCGAAAGTTATGAGGTAACAAAAAAAAAACAGTCGAATTGAGAACCTCCTTCTTTTTTTGAAGTCGGTTAAAAACAACTATGTTGTTAACAATACAAAAAGTATTAATTTGTAACAAAAGTCAAGTAGTTCTAAATCATAACTTTTTAATAATTTATGTTTAAAGTCGCTTTGGTAACTGTTAGAATTGGGACGATTTATATGCAAACCAATATAACAAGATTAAACATGATTTTTTGAAGTTTTTAATTTTAAAATTAGAAGATAAGAAACCTCCATTGAAAAACAGAAAGGCAGTGAAAAGCCATAGAAGGGCGTGTAAAACCATGATCAAAAGTAATTGTTTAAAAATGTTTTGACAAAAATATAGACTGTGACGTTCACTTTTCTTTCGATGCCCTCGGGGGCAAATTCGGGCAAAAATTAAAACACGACCTTGTACTGCCAAAATCAATAATAACGGGGGTCGCATCACCCTGAAGACCTTCACGCGTCAGCGGTCAAATCCTCTGGGTTTTATACATAATTTACCAATTGGTTTGATTATAAGCAATAGACCTGCTATGTACTATGTGTAACAGCTGCGACAAAAGTTGACTAAATATAGGATGCAAATAAATGTTTTGAAGAATTTTAATAAATAAAAAAGTTCTATAAAAGCTGGTTTTAAATTATTTATATGTCTTTTTTTTTTTTTTTATGTTTGGCCCGCCAAAATGACTCTACTCTGCCTGATGGAAAGCATAAGCAGAATCCAAGAGTGGTGGTCACCATGCTCACTGCGAATGCAGACAATGCAGCATGGCGACCCACACCATGGCGGCCTAGTGATGCTACTGCATCTTTTAGTCTAGTCAACAAGTATGGAACTTGTTGACTAGACCAATTGGGCCTCCGGTCTCGCACTCACCAACGAAACACGACAGCACGCTGTCATTTTACGTTGATTTTCTGTGCGAGGGTAGTACCACCCCGGTCGAGCCGGCCCGTTCGTGCTGAAATCAGCGTGGCTCTACTACTTATAGCTGTAAATCTGCTTAGTAACAGCCCGGTGTTTGGAAGTTGGGGTCTTAACCCCATGCTTTAGAGATCACGTAAAGCCGTCGGTCCTGCTCCTGATCGTTCTCTAGTCGTGTCGGACAACTGTCCCATCGGTTTAGAGTGTACTTGTGCTCACACACTTGAGCACTGTAATATCTCTTGTATATTTGGATGGTCTCCGTTGAGACTAGCCAAGTACATTATCATCATCAATATGTATGTAGCAATGTTTTAGTAAAAAGGACGGAAGCATAAAACAGGAAGTCTATGAAGTTAGAGCTATGTAAATTGATCGATAAACGCTTGTGGTGCTAATATTTGTCAACAGATAACAATAGGTGATAAGTTACAAATTTTATATCATAATTGTATGGCTATAAGTATATATTTCATAGAATTTTTTACTCGTCTTTATTTAATTCTTACTGTTTTTTATTACATATTTTATATATAAAAATCAATTGCTGTTCGTTTGTCTCGCTAAACTGGAGACCGGCTGGGCCGATTTAGTTGGTTTTAGTTTTGAAATGTTTGTCGTAGTCCAGGAATGGTTTATACGGTGAAAAATCAAAAATAACTTGAACATCCAAATAGTTAACCCTATATTAATTATAAAACACCGAAAAAGCTAAAAGCTTCTGCATCACGCGATAATATCCTAATTGTTTCCCAGACAGTGGTAACAAAAATCTGTGTTAACGTTTTTGTGTAAAAGAATTTTATTTGCAACCAAAATAATCTCGCACAAAATTGAAGGGATTCCGGGAGGACGCATTAGGCTGCCGTTCTAGCGGAAACATCATATTATCGACGGAGGAATCCACCGGAATATTGTTTCGTGGTTTCCTATCAATTCCGGGGATGCCTTTGAGCTCCCCGCCCGTTTTTCCGTCAAATATTTTAAGGTTGTTATTATTGGCAACCGTTTTTGTGCTGTGTTAACAAAATTATATATTATATGGAATTAATTTATTAAGGTCGTGCGTAATTTGTATTAATCTTTACTGTAAAATGAACTTTAATATTTTGTGGAATAGGAGGATATTACGCTCGCCATTTATTGTGTTTTTCTGATCTTTAAGAGTGTTGGAACATTCATAATTTACATAGATAATTAAAGTTTGCTGTATTCTGTCGTTGTCTTTGCTGTAGTGGCTTGCAGTAACACAAACTAAATTATTTTTTCTGGATCTTGAATGAAAAGAAAATCACAATATATTATTTCTTTATTTCACTACATAATAGGCCACTTAAGTCAACTGTCAAACCTAAAACCACTGTTGAAATACACAAACAACAAGCTAAAATTAAAAAAATTAAAAACCTCCTACGCAAACACTTAATCGAGTAATTACAAGCCAAAAATGTCTTACATCATTTTGGAAAAGAGCTGATACTCGGAATCGGACTGCACATTTGGCCTAGTGGTTTGACGGTCACCACGCCGTTTCCTACTTCGCCAAGTGTCGTGGGTTCAAATCCCACGTAGGACAACACTTTGTGTGATCCACAAATTGTTGTTCTGAGTTTGGGTGTTCTTTGTGTCCGTTTCATGTATGTTTGTGAAGTCCCCCGCGACACAGGATTTATTCCTAGTGCGGGAGTTGTCTTATAAAAAAAAAATACTCTTACACTGCTGGACTGACATTAACCAAACATAGCTAAGAACAACCGCAAGGATACTGGCTTTCAAATGAAATAAAACCGCATCGAAATCGGTCCACAGACAGACACACACACACAAAACAGATAGACATCGACGTCAAACTTATAACACCCCTCTTTGAGCAAAAAGAGGGGTGTTATAAGTTTGACGTGTCTGTCTGTCTGTAGCACCGTACCTCGCGAACGGATGAAGCGATTTCAATTTAGTTTTTTTTTGTATGAAAGGTGAGTTACGTGCGAGTGTTCTTAGACATGTTTCATGAACGTCGGTTGAGTCGTTTAAAAGTAATAGGAGTGAAAGTGGCGAAGAATAACAGAATGTCTGCAAAAATATCATTGGCGTATGATTACTCGATTAAGTGCTTGAGTAGGGGGTTTTTTAAATTTTGAATTTAATATTATTGTTTTTGTTAAAAAAGATGCAGAACAGAAAAGACGTCATAAATCCAAAAACATTTGCGTTGCTACTATGGCAATTGTATACATAGTCGAATCGGGAACTGAATATATTACTTAATTTACCAAGGATTAAATGAAAACCATAATCTTTTTGCTTCCATCAGAAACAAACAGTGTTACTAAAAGCCGACGTTCAACCACGCGTAAGCACATCGCTGAAAGTTGCCGCATAGCACACAGTACATGTACATACAATATTATAATAAAATTGCTGGGTGCAGCGACAATAGAGTTATTATTAACAGACAGACTGGACGAACTCATTATATCTGGAAACAAAATGTAATACAAATGTTTGTATCATGTTTTTATATTCTACTCAACATCAAAGTGAGTGGAGACAGAGCATAAGTTTTGTTTTGTTACAAAATATAACATGTCAAGTGTTTTGGGACATATTTCTTTGTACATACTATATTAATGATGCTTAGATTATAAAATAATATGGAAATATGCTAGAATTTTGTTTTAAATGAGCTGTGTATGTATATAATTACGAGGTTAGTTTTTCAAACCAATGAGTCAGAGCTTATACCTACAATTCCCCCTAGGATTATTAACGGTGTGCTTAGTACTATCATTCATTATCATCTGTGTATTGGTATAGGTAACTTAATCATTGGCTGTGCTAACGTATGTAACAACGTACGTAACTATATAATGTAATACCTTTAAACGAGTTAGAGTCTTGTATTTAAATGATTTCAATCTCGGAAACGGATCCAACGATTTTCAAGAAAATTAATATGCAGGTGGTTTCGCGGGCAATAAATCAATCCAACTAAGATTAATTTTTAGAAAATTTATTTAAAAAATATACCGAGCAAAGTTCTGTCACCCGAGTACTATGTACGTGTATCTATACTTATAATAAAAATGTAACAGGTCCAATTCTGTACATTAAAGATATTTTGGAATTTTTTTTGGAGGGTTCTCTATAATCGATACTTAACCCAAAACTGTAATTTTTTTCATTTTTGTCTGTCTGTCTGTCTGTCCGTCTGTCTGTCTATCTGTCTATCTGTATCTTGGCCGCGCATCACGTCGAAACTACTGAACGGATTGAAATGAAACTTGGCATGATTTGAGTGCATACTACGGGGTAGGAGATAGGATACTTTTTATCCCGAAATTCAGCACGGTATCCTGGAGAGTGGGGATGAAAGTCAAAATATGTACTTGGTTGTAATTCAATAACACATAGTCCGATTTCATTCATTCTTTTTTTGCTAGAAAGAAAAAAAATTAAAAGATAACAAGAAAAGTGGTTTTTTTTTGTCCGCGACTGTACACTGCCTGTGGGAAGCTGAGACAGATATGTAAATATGGCGGTACGAAGTTCGCCGGGTCAGATAGTTTACAATAAAAAAGTATGTAAGTTGATTTGTCAGTCGATATGGCGTGAGTACCCATAGGTTCTCACTACACTATAAACCATTACTAAAAATTACTTTTGATGAAAATATTAAACTTTTCACTAAAAGTAGTTTTAAATAACATGCAAAGATAATAAACACTTATGTATTGACAACCACTGCTATTCGATATAAACGTACCGGTTAATATTTTTACATTTAATTTCAAAAAGTAAAAAAAAAACATTATTATTAAACTTTATTTTACTGCCTCGTTGGTCTCGCGGTTGGCGTGTGCGACTGCTGATCATGAGGTCTCGGGTTCGATTCCCGGGTCGGACCAAATGTTTGTATGATCTACAAATATTTTTTTCGGAGTTTGGGTCTTTTCTATGTATAATAAGTATGTATTTACAAAAAAAAAAGTATATATGTATTTGTATCAGTTGTCTAGTACCCATAACACAAGCACTGCTTACTCAATACTCAATACTTTATTGCATCACACAGGTTTAACAAGGTCTTACAGTAATATTAAATTGTTCCACTATGAACCCTGTCGGGCACAGCAAAATTACAAATAAGAGAGGACTTAGCTCTGGACTAGATGGCGTTGTGTGTTAGATGTCCGAAATATTTATTTATTAATGTTAGGCACGGCACAGCAAACAAGGGAATTTATTAAGGAAGGACTTTAGAATCTTGGTGGGGGGAGGGGGGGTAGATCGCCCCCCTTGAGGGGGGGGGGTTGCAATTCCTCATAGTTTTTTTATATGAATTTTTGAAAATTTTATAGGTTAGGACGCATTTCGCAATATATGCAATAGATTTTGGGGGGAGGGGGTGTGGGATACCCCTTACTTGGGGGGTACTCCTCACCTCCTCACCATTTTCACCCGCCGGTAATACTTGGTTCCCTTAGAAAAAATAAAAAAACAGAAATATGTACAAAAATTGTTTATTCCTCTTTATAACATGTTTTATCGCTGCTATTTATTACATAAATATATATATATATAAAAACTGGCTTCAATTATGAGTCTATTTCTGGGTGGTTTAAAAAAAAAACACCCAGAAATACTTAGAAATCTAACCTAACCCAATGAAGTCGGATTGTGCCAACTCGGAGTAATACATTGCTATTAATTACCTAAGAATTATATCCTATTCTTATACATTTCCTATAACACATAATATATTAAATATAATTACCTCGATTGTATTATTTCCGAATTTAGATTCATTAGACGCAACTCCGGCAGCCAAAATTATTTTGGGGGGATTAAGACTAACTCCCTTAGTCGCCTGAATTTGAGGGTATTGGTGGTGTAGGGGACACCACCAATACCCTCAAATTGAGGCGACTCGTTTTAAAATCCAACCCGTTACGGTTCCTCATTTTTCTTTAGTGTGATCACAACTCTAACCTAACCTACAAAGTAGACTAACAAAAACATTAGGGTGTTGCTAAATTGTTGTAGTTGTAAACTTGAAATGGCGTCGCGTCATTAGTGTTGCGTTTTACTTCTCCTTTTTTAAGAAAATATGTCGTTTATTAAAAGTGAATATCAAAACGTAATATTTAAAAAAATACTCAAAAAGTATTATTTCATATATTACGGTGTGTATTACAATAAAAACTAAATTAATTTATCAAAAAATTACACAAAAACTATTTTGAGAGTTTGGAAAATGTTTAAGACGAATAACGTAAGGAATAACAAAACGCCGAGAAGATTTCAAAATTATTAATACGTATTTTGATTAAAATTTCAAAAACTAATATCTCAAAAACTATGACTTTCCGCAAGTTGAAATTTTAGGAGTAGACTAACGAAAACAAGAACTATCAAACATAAAATTGTCAACTCTCAAATCGATTGTATAGATTCTAAAGGTTAGCCTTTATTAAATCCGTATTTGACTACGGGTCTCTTAAAAATAAAATTTTAGTATTGTTGTTTTATTACATTAATTAAGTTATTTTAAGCAGTAAACAACTTTATAACGGCGTATAAAAAGTTATATCAGAAACTCAGAAAATTTAATCCAGATTACGTAAAACTTAATCAAGTCCTCTATGAGTAAAATTCTATATATTTTAGCTAGCTAACCCGAGCAAATACGCACATATCACAAAAAATAAATAAATTTACCTCGTTTTTTATACATTTATCATTGATGTTGAACTACAATAGCGGAATACCGCGTCAGTCTCCCCGACAAATAGGCTACCGAATACTACAATATTTTTTCTACAGTTTTTGAGACTGCGCATTCAACAAAAACAAACTCTTCTGTTTTATTTTAACTATTTTTTTAAATACGAATGTGAGTTTGTTTGGTGCGTTTTCACGTCTAAATCACTGAACTGTTTTTAAAAATTATTTTATCAATGAAAGTACATTACTAGCTAATAATCATAGGCTATATGTTACGCAACAACTGTTTATTTTATACTATCTTTTGAATGCGGCGTATATAATATATCGATTATCGCGGTTAAAAGCAGACTATGTTCTTCTTCAAGAATCAAAGTGTCTACATGCCAAATTTCATTGAAATTGAATTGGTGCAGCAGTTAAGCCGTGAACGTGTAAAAGATAGACAGACAGACAGAGTTACTTTCGAATTTATAATATTCTTTTAAATAATACTTAAGGTACTATTCAATTATTTTTAATCAAGCTGTTCATGTTAAATAGCGCCATCTCACAGCTCCGGGTTCAATTTCAAAAAGTAACTATTGCAATATTGGTCTGCAATATAAGTCTATTGGCACGATGCCACAGAGACATTAAATTACAACGTCTTAAGTACCTATTTAAGTGTCGATATGGGGGTTTGAATGCAAACGTTTGAAGTTTAATATATCGTGTTAGCACTTTACTGTTCTCATTGAATACGTACAGAACTTATTCCAGTTGGACTTCAAATGTATAGTAAGTGTTGGTTTTTATTGCTGTTTAGTGGAGAATACGTTAACGTCGAGTATAAATTATAGTCCCATTGGTTTTATGACAACTATTTTAGTCAAGAAGGATATTTTGTCGCCACAAAATATTCAAATAGGCTTCGATCAAATATATATATACATATATATATATTTGATCGAAGCAAATAGGTATATATTTTTATCTGCAAAATGTAAGGGATTCCCTATGACCTTTATTTTATCTACAATTGACATGAATTAATATTTAAAAGAATTAAATTAACGTGTGTAAAATTCTTCCTATTAATTTAACTCGTGCTTATTTACGTTAAATAAAACGTTATATAACTTTAAGCACTGGGGCTGTTTTATTTTCAACTTTTAACTTACAGCCTTAAAGTTGAAATTAACACAAAACCGTTTCTTCAAGTTACACAACGTCTATGAATAAAGGGTTAACGTTTCGATGCACGTTTGGCCTAGTGGTTTACACTTTACAAACATACATGTAGTATGTTTGTAAAGTCCCCCGCGACACAGGATTTATTCCTAGTGCGGGAGTATTTATTGTCCTCCTCCTTGTGTAGTTATCGTCAATACTGAGGGTCGTGACCCCTATTTGGAGCCATTCTGCGAGTGATAGCCCGCCTCCCGTTTCTATCTAGAGCAGTGTCTAAGGCTGCATGGATCGTTGTGTCGAGAGTGGAGCAAACCTGCCCCCCTGCCCCCTAGCCAAGTTGCAAGCGTTCTTCTTTCTGCAATCGTTGACGCCTAAATTCTAGTGTGTGATTGGCTAATCTTACACAAAGTAATCTTAGACAAAGTATTAACCACACACGAGAATTTAGGCGTTAACGATTGCAGAAAAAAGAACGCTTGCAACTTGGCTAGGGGGGCTGGTCTGTCCAGCACAACGGGCTACGGCCCCTGGGTCTTTTGGAAACTATCGTACCCGTCACCATCAGTCGAGATAATCGCCTTCTCTCCTCGTAAAGTTGCCAAAGTATTCAAGGATTCATCGGAGGCATAGTGTACTTATGGTATCATATTATGTAATCATGTCGTCTTAGTGTCTTAAACTATTATATAAATAGAGTATCAAATCTGTAAAAATCAAACCGAATAAATTTTCATTCGAAAACTTGAAGCAAAACCAATATAATCTATATATTAATATGTAAAGCTGAAGATTTTGTTTGTTTCTTTGTTTGAACGCCCTAATTTCAGGAACTGCTGGTACGAATTGAAAAATTCTTTCAGTGTTAGATAGCCCATTTATCGAGAAAGGCTATAGGCTATATATCATCTCGCTTAAACCAATAGGAGCGGCGCATCAATCAAGAATGTTACAAAAACGGGGGAAAATTATTACGCTACGGGCAATAGGAGACGTAAACGACGTTGCGTGGGTCAGCTAGTTTTTTAATAATTGTTGTTAAATTCTAAAATTTTACTTGTTATATTGGACATGTACAAAACACTAAAGAGCTATCCGCTTCTTTGGCTATCAACATTTTTAAACTACCATTACGTTACTAGTAATTTGTTACGCAAAATAAAAGATTATTCGCTTCAGGGCTCTTCTTAGGAAATGTTTAGGAAGCACTTAACTAGCCAATTTCGTGAAATCACGGGCAGTGTTGTTCGTAATAACTATACATAACACATGCCTTGCGAAACCCTGTAGATATTGTGCAGATCTAGCATGGGCCATAGACGTTCGTATCACTATCGCGAACCAATGCATGATGATTGGCCTAGCAATTTTAGAGTCTATAATAAAAGTTATTAGTCTATGCAAATAAATATAATTGGAGTGTCTGTTTGTAATATTAAAATAACCGCTTTTTACTAAATGCTTATGTATGTATACACGGTACATATACCAAAATAGCATTATTTACAATTTTTGTCTGTCTGCCTGTCCGTCTGTCTGTTTGTTCTGATTTTGACGGGACTTTCGCTGGCAGATAGCTGATGATATAAGGAATAACTAAGACTACTTTTTTAGACTAGCTTCGACCCGTGGCGTTACCTGCGGTTGATGTTATATCGCGGGTAACACCGCTGGGTTCAGTTAATACTAAATATAGGCGGATCTGTTGGGCAGGTTATTAGGGATCCTGACTGCTAGCCAGAGGTTGTGAATTTGATCATTTGTTTTGTGTCATGGTATCATTTTTAACCAACTTCAGAAAAAGGAGGAGGTTCTCAATTCGACTGTATTTATTTTATTTTTTTATGTTTGTTACCTCATAACTTTCGACTGGGTGAACCGATTTTGATGATTCATTTTTTATTTGAAAGCTGGTGCTTCCCATGTGGTCCGATTTGTATTTGGTCCAGATTGAAGTCGTTTTTTTTTTGTTAAAATTTGTATATTTATTTTTCAGAAATATTTATGCATGTTTATTAGCAATCTGCTTATCACGGTACAGGCTCTGTCAAGTTCGGGATCAAATGGTCCTGTGTCAGGAGCGTCTGGTTATTATTACATTAGTTAAAATAGGGGTACATCACTTTTAATTACTTATTTTACACTTAATTATTGTACATATTTGTGTGGGAGAGCCACGCTTCGTTGTGAAATAGCGTTTGCGCTGTGTTTCACTGAGTGAGTTAGTATACCGGAGGCCCATACCACAACCCCTCCCTACATCCCTTTTCCCATCCCCCAATGGTCGGCAGCGCACTTGTGACGCCTCTGGTGTTGCAGGTGTCCATGGGCGGCGGTAATTACCATTCATTTATCTTCAGGCTTACCATCAGGTGATACGTCTGCTCGTTTGCCACCATATACCATAAAGAAAAACCACATATAATTTTCTCAAAAGCCTCTGTTCTACACTTCTACTCAGGGTTGATATGATTTAAATCACTTGATTTAAATCGGTGATTTAAATCGTGATTTTGATCAAATGTTTTTTAAAAAATCAATGTATAAGTCATTAAATTTTTACTGCAACCAAATCGGCCAAAAATTGTGTAGGGACTTCCCCCGACATAGACTACGGAACGCATTACGTTCACAATGCCGTGCGAGCGAGATATTACCGACCAGTTTCGGGATTCCAAGTGCTATACAGGACATTTTCTAAAAGGTGTTAAATATTCCAGAAATCATTTCGCGCATGATATTCAAATTGAATGCAAAGCGACAAGTATTTATATTTCTAGTATTCTATATATATATATATATCTAATATTTCAGATAGTGTACTCATCTGGAAGGAATTAGAATATGTATTTAACGAGTTGCTAAGTTAAGTTATGGAATCAGGCGTTACTTTGCGGAAATCCATGACATTAAATGCTATGAAATATATTTAGCTTTAATTCCGCGAGACAAATATCCAGGTCTGAAAGCAAGGCACAAATCCCACCGTCAGGCATACTCACATGCACATATGGGTATCATGCATATGTACACATACAAAACAAGTGAGAAATAATTAGCATGCCATGCAACCAAACCTATACTCGACACGTGTTTCGCCCCTCCACGGGGCATCCTCAGGAGATGTTGACTCGTCGAGCGTTTGAGCTCGAGCTCAGCTTTGTGCCTTTGTTTTCAGACCTGGATATTTGTCTCGCGGAATTAAAGCTAAATATATTTCATAGCATTTAAGAGTTGCTAAGTTTTTACTTTTCTTGTTATTTTTTCAACACTACTGTTTTTTTATTTGTTTATTTAAGTAGACCTTGTTAAATTACCGTTTAATTGGTTTATTAATTTAATTAAAAAAAATCTGTTGTTTTCATTTAATAAATACCTGACCATTAAAGTAATAAAAAAGACAAGACAGTAAAAAATCCAACAAAATTTGATTTAAATAAAAAAATCCGATTTAAATTTAATTCGATTTTTATGATTTAAAAAAAAAACATGATTTTTATCAACTCTGTTTTTACTTATAAGCATTTAATTCAAACAAAAATACTTTTAAATCTGGTTAAGTGCAACCAGAAATAGAGTAGTTTCAGTAGTATCTCTTTGAAACTATCAACTTTATAAAAATCATAAGAGGAAAAACAATATTTATGAAAACAGATATTCCAGAATCTGTACTTCTCAAAACAGGACAGATAGAATTAAATTTTCCTTTTAATATATAATATATTTATATTCTGAGCACGGAGGATAACTCAATTTTCAATAGACTTCAAATAAACTAGGTTCTCAATTGAAGACATACAAATGATTTAAAAAATAATATTATATTTAGTAGATATGAAAGCCCGTGCTAACTCTAAGCAAGTATTGCACAGGCCGTTGCTCCTGCGCATCGCTTCGATGCCCACCCTCGTCACGGTACGAAAATCATGTCAGAATTCATACTTTTTACCTTTATGGTAAGAGTGTTATTGTGTTCGCCATGATTTTTTTAGCAAGATCTGGGTATACTACAATGCGAGAAATGTTAGCATTGATTCTCGTGAAATGATAACATTTATACGTATGTATATCTGGATCTTTTTATTCGAAGTTCCGTACATATGTGGATGTACAATGTATGTTGTACTTCTTTGTGATTTATCCAATGTTCCTATTTTAATTGTTATTTTGTTCGATGACTAACAGCCAAGATATGTATTTTTTTTAATACAAATCCCGCTTTATGAATATATAAGTATATCCTGAGTCGCGGTCGGTACAAAAAACGTACTCAAAGAACACTTAGACGTTGTCCCATGTGGGATTTGAACCCACAACACTTAGCGCAATAGCTACCGCTCAAATCACTGGTCCAACCATATAGTGCAATTAGACTACATACACGTATTGCTTTGAAGAAGAGCTAAGTAACGTTTTCTGAGAGTACCTACTTATTTTATTGTTGGTGATATTGCTATAAATATAGTATTGCAAAAATTCATCCAAGTCACGTCTCTATTAAAGACAAGATCCGTTTAAAGTTCATTTGAATATCTATCTTGAATATTTAAACACGCACCTTCCGGCACGTGTTGTCGAATTAATCACATGTTGTGCGCAACGAAAAGGACGACCAATTTCACCACCCGATTACCCTATGAGTGTGAATGAAATGGCAATACGGCATCTGTATCGAAGTCATTAGGTGTGACGACGCGTGCGCACTCTATTAAACCGCATCAGATAGTGAGGTAGGAAGTTACCGTCGGTTCCTTATCGTTCTACGTTCATTGTATTCAAGTTGTAAAAAAACTGTTTTTAATTTATTTTACTGTGTATGTAATTTTACTTGTAGATGATAGTAAGTACGGTAATGATAGAAGACACAACATTAGTGATGTTACGCTCTCTTAAATAAAACCTAATGGTACCATTGGTGAAAAAAAGCGTAATACAATTCAATACTGTTAATGAGCCTTTACGTATGACATGAGTCTAATTGTTTTTTTTTTTATGTGTCTGTAGGTTTTTAATGTGCTTTGTACACGTATCGACAGCTTGAAAAAATGTGAATATAAATAAAATATTGTAAATCTCCATTTTTAAATGAGTAGCTTGTGAAATTTCTTGCCGCATCCATAGAATCCAAATTTTAGAACCGCGCAACTTGAATCATTAATGTAATGTAACGTGTCGAAAGTACCTACCTAATATTGTAAATCTAAATTTTTTAATGAGTAGCTTATGAAATTTCTTGCCGGCTCCATAAGAATGACATTTTGGAACTGCGCAACACCAGTCATTAATGTAACGTGTTGAAAGTAGCTACCTGAAAAACCTACTTGAAATAAAAGCATTTAGATTTGAGTTTTATACAATACGTTTAAATACACTCGTGTGATGAAAAAAAAGTACACGATGCATTACTTATATATCTATATTTAATATTTATAAAGCTAAGCAGTTTGATTCCGATTTGAAAAATTATTATTTAAGTGTTAGATAGCCCATTTATCGAGGATGCTTATATGCTATATATCATCACATCACGCTAAGACCGATAGGAGCGGAGAACCAATGAAGAATGTTTCAAAAACGGGGGAAAATTATCACGCTACTGGCAATAGGAGACGCAAACGAGGATGCGTGGGTCAGCTAGTTAGTATGTAATAAATTAACTTGCGTATCTTACATCAGAAATTTTCACCCAACTTTTTCGTAATTAAAAGTTACGAAATTTTCATGTTTCGTACATCCTCATTAGTTATTGAAGGCAAAGAGTAGCAACTTTTGATGACACGAAACTGAGATTGACGTCGGAACAGTGTCACGTGTTATGTAAATCGTTTCGGGGATAACTTTGACCAAGTTCGTCACTCGGTTCCATTCCAGACTTACTTAGGTAGGGTAAATACACATCTCGAGTTATGTAAGATATTTTTAAACATCCCAAAGGCACAATATTTGACTAGTTCGGTTTAACTTTCAAAAATTAGATTTCACGTTATTTTCAAGACTTTGAAGACTTTGAAGCGAAAGTTTTCTAGTTGTTAGAGTTTGAAATTTCGTTTCCATTAAGGAGAAAACGTTGAAAAGTATAAAGCTCTAACCTTAACATAAATTCAATTTTATGAAAATCTGTATTCAACTACATAACGTATAAAAATTTTAAGATAATACTGCCAACAATAATGAGTTTCTTTCTTGACATTGTCATTTTGTGTTCGTTGCCTAACCAATTCGTAAATATCAAGAATTGCCTTTTATTGAGTTGAGAACAGCGAAATTGCACTAGTACGAGTAAATAAGTCCAGTGAATAAAACTACAACTTGTCACTTGTTCTAAAATATTATGTTGTTTCTCTGGTTTGGTTCCCTTAAAAAAATAATACTCTGGTTTCTTATAACTCTGGGTTGAGCACAATAATATCGCGATTTAGATAAGGAATAACACCCTCTATCAAAATAAAAAAAAACTATTATATGTTCAGTTTGCGGTTCAACAATGATACAAATTTACACAATTTAATATTATTGGTCACCCCAATGTATGAAAAAGTTTTAACTCGGTGGCTTTAAAAATTCAAAGACAAAAGTGACATTGGAGTGTCGAACCCTCTATTAACATTAAGCAAGTCACTTTCACGATATTCTACATCGGCAAACTTTATATTATTCTTTGGATTTTGATACTGAACCAGGGATTCTTGAGATGTGTATTTAATGCCTCTAAGAAGCTGGTTTCACGAGACAATTTCCAAGGACCTTTTTAGATATTTCTGAAATTGTTAGAGTTCAAGATTTTGAAGGGTATTATTTATTGAGCAACATTTTTAAGGTAAAATTAATAAGACTGCAAGAAGGATTCTACGCTTTTAATGGCTCTTAGGTCAATCAGTCTTGTGGGATCTGTATACTACTTATCACTTCCCGTTATTATTTTGCTATTTTCTCGGGACAAGTGTAAAGTCTAAAACTTTATAAAAGAGTATCATCATTTTTTTTAAATGGGCAGCTATGTACTCAGCACCGTCCCGCATTAGAAATGAATTTTAAAAAATCACATTCTTTTTTTTATGGAATAGTGGGCAAACGAGCAGACGTATTGCTTGATGGTAAGCGATTACCGCCGCCCATGGACACCCGCAACACCAGAGGACCAAATGACATAAGTTTGTGCTAAAAAAACGGTCGTCGTCTTATAGGTGATAGAGGTTCGCGTGGCGAAGCTGGAGTAACATTGCAAGAGTTTTTTACTTCTATATACCATATTTATGATACAAATGTAATATTCTCACTAGCCACAACCTTCAGCCATATCATAACACTGCATATACCAAGGGTCTTCTTATTTATTTCTCCGTAAACAAAAACGGCACGTGTGCACGGATGCGAGATTCCTGTCCTTTTTCTTTATTAAAAAACACCTTTGCCCTCAAGTCTTGGGCATCGAACCGTGGACACATATGTCTTGGTCGCGTGCTGTACACGTGCTAAGATATGTTCCAGAAAAACTCATAGGGCTGACCCCTACTGTTGAATTTACTTCAAAGTTTTTTATGTTGCATATTAATAGATTGGCGTTCTGCTATCTGAATTCTCGATGAGATGTTCTAGAGTCTTTAAGAAGCAAAATATTTCTACTTTAATGAGGTTTTTATCATCATCCATTAGATCATGTCACCCAATTATCTGACGTAAGCGTATTTGCAAATACATTTACTTCATGTTGAATTGGTTAGGGATTTCGGAGGCAAATACGTAATAGCATACTATAATTAGGATTCGTTGTACTTTTTTCTTAGTTGTAAAACTGGCGAGTGATATTTATATTATCTATAGAGATGATCATGTTTACCAATTATTAGCTCTGGTAAATTTAAAAATATAAAATTACTAGGAATTTCCAAAAGTTTGAATATATTTATATTTTAAATTTTCTACTTGAAAATATATGATTGTATGGTTATTTAAAGTGATTCTTCAATATGTAAACAACAGGTAAAGAAAGACTTTGAATAGGTATAAGAAGATCATGAAGTGTTCAAGAGACAGCTGTTTATTGATAATAAAACGAGAATAAATTCCACCGCATCCGACAGACATTCTCCGGAAGAAATTACTTGGTATGGCTTCTTTGAGTACCGTTTTGGATTGATATTGGCACCTTTTGATCCTGAATAATGAGTGCTTTTATTTTTTAACCGACTTCCAAAAGGAGGAGGTTCTCAATTTCATCGGTATTTTTTTTTATATATAAACCTTTGCAGTACTATTTATTTATTTTAAGGAACACAAACAATGTATCGTATAATAATATCTTAAAATCTAATATAGGTACATTGTGTTTTGATCTAGTATATACATAAATAATATGTGTCAAAACTTCTACTATGTTTAATTTAAGTTTCTTTTGACTCATGAAATATGCATTCTCAAATTTTAATTCAAAAGTAATCTGATACCAATAGATGGCTTAAATTAAGAATACTTTAGAGTCGTTCTCTATACCTATCATTGGTATACATCCCTGATCAAAATTGCATGATGCTTATTTGCAGGAACAATAACAATTTGTATTTAAATTCGTTACAAATACTAGCCATCTGTTGTTTTATTAATGTATTTGTATCAATGTCCCTCCTTTGAAACACCCTGCTTGGATTCTTCCGACCGTGTCAAGAAATCGTTGTGTGGTTCTAATTCAATGTAACAGTTTCTGTGTATGCATGGTATGACAGAGCTCTTCTTTTAAATTTTTATTAAAATTTCCCACCATTTGTATATCCAATTCAAGAACCTCATAAATAATATTAGTTCAACGATTACTAAGTTTGTTGATTTTTTAAAGATTTTATAAATATTGAACTCGATTATTTTAATTGGAACGTACCTAAAATTGGATGCATGACGTATATCTCCGGTGAGGCTAAATTTTTTAATCAAGACTTTTCTCCGACTTATATTCCTAAAACGAATTTCTTTAACTGACAAGAAATGATCTGTTCTTGTATACATGCAATGTCGATGAGTACCCATAATTATCACAAAATTTCTATGGATCTACTTTTTTTTCCTCAAATTATATTGCCGTCAGGTAAATAAGTAAATATAGAAAGTAAAAAGCAAACAAATATTTTATTCGCTGAATTTTGTAGTAGCTACGTATGTATGCGTTCAAGATTTTTACCGGTAGGTAGGTACGTCTCCACGGTCTATTTCCGTTTGTTGATGAGATGCCGCCAACAGTTTTAATATTTGTGTCACAAACACAGCACTCAAACATATTGCACATTTTTAATTCAGAATGATTTTAGTCTCACAGTACATGAGTCATAGAATAGGAGGCAGGCCTATCTAGAGAAACATGCTTACATAATTATATCTAAATACATTCAAGTATATATAAATTAACACATAAATGGTAATAATAATTTAATATTTTTGTTCCATTACTAAATTAAAACTTCACTAAAATTATATCCTTATTTTAGTGATTTCTAATATTTTTGTATGTTGTATACATATAACATAAAGTCACGTAGCATTTGACATATCTAAACGTCGTATGACAAGACAAAAGTTATTTCAAGTAATTTTTAGTTAAGATTAGAGAGTTTTCGTACAGCACTATTAGCATCAATTTCGATTGCTTTTTTGATTAACCTCACAAGATTTTATTCAAAGTGTAGATTATAATTTAGTAAACGGAGAACGTTCTCAGGTTCAACATGACGTAAATGTAAAACTTCATTAATGTTCAAGTTTATTCCAGCGTTGGAATGAACACAATTCTAGAACAATTTAATCTGATGCTAGGATGCTTTTGACTTGTTGAAATTCAGTTGCGTAATGGGTAAAATTGCTATTCCCTTGTTCTTGTTCGCTGTATATTTAGGGGTCTACAATAATGTTGGTGTACAACGTTGTGTTGACAACAGACAGATATTTTTATGTTTTTAATTTTTCTAATTTGTACCTTATGCCCTAGAAAATATTGCCCTTTTATTATATAAACTACATCATTATCTTCTGAGCCTTTCCCAAACTAGGCTGGAATAAGCTTACTAGTCTCTGTGTGTCTACTGCGACGCGACTGAGCTTAGATTACGAGCAACTGCTGTATCGTCACAGTCAGAAACATAAGAAATATTAAATAAGTATTAAACTAAAGAAACATTAAATTGTTCCATTAAATAGTGTCTCAGAAATATCCTTTTTATCCTCCATTACGAAGACGACAATGATTTATCAATATGGCAACACTTACGCGGTTCAGAAGTTACGGCGCGCGAGCTATTCCAAATTCAATTATATACAATTGCACCTGTAAGAGAAACGGAATAGCGCAAATTCAAAATATTTTGTGGTAAGCACAGTGGTAGGTGACTTTTTCGGTATGGCAACATCTTAGTATTAATTTAAATTTCCAACGCGCAATTATTTGATTGTAAAGTAAATAAATGTGAGCAAAAGTCTTACATAACATTCATTTTCAAAATATACAGAAGTGTTTTAATTTGTCTAGTTTTAGTTTTCTTTTTAAGTTAATTGCATCCCTGCAGAAGCGGTGTTGGAGAATAAAGTTATCACGAATTTAATTCCCGCTTTAGGTTTTTTTAACCACTTTACGCAGGAGAGGCTTATGTCCACTTTCCAGCAGTGGACTGTTAAAGGCTGTTGATGATGATAAATTGAGGTTTTTTTTGTTTGTAACTCTAACGGCCAGTTTCCCTAAGTATACACAATTAATAATTCAGACGAAATCACCACTTCTTAGTAATGATGAAATGAGTGTTTCTGCTATTATTTTTAATTGAATTTGACTATTCTATTTCATAGGCCAGTTGCACTCGATGATTAGAAACAATTACTGAGCGTAAGCAACGACTGCGCGGTCTGTACCTGAATGGGTGACCGCTGGTGGCCCGATACCATGAGCATCTCCGTGATTCGGAGGTCACGTTTAGCAGTCGGTTTCGGTTGTTATCGTAGATAACAGTCGTGAAGCTTAGTTGGAGGCCTTTGGGCTGCTTAAAAACATGCAACGGCAAGATTACGTACCCACAATGTTGTCTTGTCAGTCCCCAATCCGCACTTGACAGCGTGGGGACGTATGGCCTTAACCCTCTCCTGAGAGGAGACCCGAGCCCAGCAGTGGCACGTTATGGGTTGTTGATGATAATGATTAAATTTCAATACATTTGACCCACTTAACTAATTACAATGCCATTAATACCGGATAGAGTACCTAGGTTGATGAATTACTGATTTATTTATGTATTCCTAACATTTAAATGGTAGTAAAGGAAAGTATCTTCAAAGTATTGAAATAATTCCTGTGTGAAAGAAATTGATCAAATATGATAATAATAACAATCTTTATTGTTAATAACTTTTTACAATTTCCTTAGAGCTAAAGATTACAAGGTTTAATGTAAAGGTCACACAATTAGAGTAACTCGAACTCCCAAACGAGGTACCTATACCTGTGACTTGGGAGTTAGTGTAATATTGTGGATATATATAAGTGGATAGTTTTCGAAGGACGTAGATTCTATCCTCCAAAAAGATTTATTCATAAATCTTTATATGCACGTGTATGATGTCTTTCTTTTTTTATATTTAAGCTTTCTTTGTATTGTGTGTATGCTGGTTACCGCAACAAAAAGTAGCCTATGTCCTTTGCCAAGGTTTAATCTATCTCTACACTGAAATTAATTTAAAACGGTTCATCAGTTTAGTTTAAATGAGTAACAGATAGACAGACATAGTTACTTTAGAACTGTATTAATATGGAGTATGAAGTATGGATTTTGGAAATAAATAATAGTTATAGGTGAATTAATATTTAAACACGAAATCATAAAACCCAAAAACCAGAGGAGCAATGGTAATAATATAATACTTATTAGTCAGGTTTGTTATCGGATACGCTAATACTGAATACAAATTAGGATAATAAAATTGCTTAGTCTTTCTTAGTTATCATAACAGGAAAACAGACATACGCGTATTCTACCTCTAATTGATTTCACTGCACGGTTGGCCTAGTGGTTTAAGCGGTCACTACGCCGCTTTCTACTGCGCCAAGTGTTGTGGGTTCAAATCCCACATGGGACAACACTTTGTGTGATCCACAAATTGTTGTTCTGAGTCTGGGTGTTCTTTGTGTCCGTTCCATGTATGTTTGTAAAGTCCCCCGCGACACAAGATGTACATACCGAATTGGGGAGTTGACTTTTTTTTTTTTCTATAAGCTATTAAAGTCTCAGTCCCGTATTCCATCCGAAATATTTAGTAGCCATACCCTCTATCACATTTTATACCCAAATTGACATTATTTATTTTTGTCGTTCAAAAATAATTTTAAGTAATTTCAAAAAGGAGAGTTGGCGTCAGCAAGACTAGCTATAACAGAAACTTGTCAAAACCTTTTATAGAGATATTCAAAATAAATTGGTAAAATAACAGAAATTTGATAATTACTATTATCTTAATAATGTTTATTAAATTTTCCTTTAAAAAATAAATAGGTAGTGTGTGATTATTCAACAATAGACAACTTATATTTAAAACTGTTTGTCGACTAATTGAACCTAACTGATCGAATTAATAAACAATTAAAAAGACCAGAGAAAACAGCAGCAGTTATTATAGCTTCAAACGCAATGTTAATAGAGCCTAAATGAGCAATATCGATGTATCAGGTTTTCTTCCCGAAACGGTACATTACTATCGTAATATGATCTTATTATTTCATACTAAGTTAATGAATAACTTGATTATCTTGTACACTGCACTTCATTTAGTGTAATCTACCCTTAAGCAGATATTTATTTTTCATGTTACTTGATTTTCGACCTTAGCACCTAACATTAAATATAAGTTTACGTTACAACTATAACTCGTTAAAGACATTTTGAATATTTTATTAGTTTTACGAGATGAAATTATGAAATTTGCTGTTACTCTTTATTGCTCTTTAGAGTTTGTCCAGTCGTTAAAGTGAGATGGAAGATTATGGTACTTAAATATCAGCGGGCCATATTGTACAACCTAAATTAGATAAAAACAGATACACTTCAGTGCACTGGTACCTATTTACATGCAAACCTTGAGTTACGTGTTTAGGTGCCTACTTCTTTGTTTTTTGAATAAGACTATTTTAAATTTACGTCTTATAGTTAGTATCGTAGCACATTATCTTAATGGCTGCTATGTTATGGCGCTATTTTCAATATTAAAAGTACCCAATATTTTGCACCTTCATATCATAAAAGTATTAAGGAATCACTTATTATCTGATATCCAGAAGAATTTTTGAATAACATTTTGAAGGGTAAACAATATTCTGCAAGAAACTGTTTTGAAAAACCATGGGAAAAACTAGTAGTGCAAATATAAAGGGTATACTTACACTGCAATACTATAGACAATTTCACTAACCACCACATTTTATCACAATTCAAATAACCACCAATATTCGCCAACAATCACCAACACACATACACACGTACACAAAGATCCAATCTTTAGAAACTTGTGAATCTGTGTCTGTAAATTCCGCAATAAAAAAAATATAAAAAATACTAAAGGCTAAATAAACGTCAGGATATAGTGGAGTTTAACGCGTTCCCAACGTGTGAGGGGTTCAAACCCGGGCTTGGAACTAACCGCTTGAGCCAACTGACGTCCGGTAGCAAGCCAACCATATCGGAAGCACTTGTATTGTGCAGCTATTGGGTAATTTATTCTAATAGTTCATGTATGTGGTACATTACTGCCACGGTTTTATTTCTAACGATATCTTTTTAAAAATTAAAATAAATTTCTTCTTTAAACACTTACATACATAGATTTAATTATATACTAATAAGACTATTTTTATTTTTAAGAAAAAAGAAAGATGTTCTCAAATTAGTAGTTTTTTTGCTGTTGTTGTCTTTTTTTATTTATAATTTTTCTTTTTTAAATATTGACTTCACGTGGGATCCCATTAAAATTTAAAGAAAACATTACCTTCTTTGAAGGTGGAAGATTAGGGAATACTGAACACAATGACAGATCATCATAATGTAGGCGCATAAGTCGTTAGGAAACACTTTATTTACGAGTATGCTGTATGCACAGTCTGAAAAACACCTAAAAGTGCAAAATAGTTCACGATTTCTCATCAAAAAAAATTTACTTTACTTCGTTTATCTCTTTAATAACCACGTATACAGAATGTAAGCGAGACACAATATTTTCATTCACGGGTCATATTATCGAATAAACAAAATCAGATAATATTTCGATCACATAACAGCCTGATTTTAATAACACAGGCCCCGTCTAAATAAGGAGATGTACCAAATTAATATTAGCAATCAAAAACTGAAAACTATGACGTTCAAATATACTTATCAATTCACGTGTTGTTGAATGGAGCATGCAGTGTGTCCGTTATCATTATTTGTCTGAGTTAAACTATATACATGTATCTGATAATCTCTCATCTGCACCAGTTCAAATTCAGATCTCATCTCCTGAATAAACATCTTTAACTTTATAAAACACTTAATCCTAGTTGTTCGACATGTCATTTGTGTCACTGCTGCTCTCCTAGCATAAGCATTGAAGTCTACTAACTCAAACCTGCGTCTTATGCACAAGAGTCATCTATACTTCTATACTAATATTATAAACGCGAAAGTTTGTAAGTATGGATGGATGGAGGGCTGGATGAATTTTTGTTACTCTTTCACGCAAAAACTACTGAACGGATTTGGATGAAATTTTACAGTAATATAGCTTATACCTCAGAATAACACATAGGCTATTTGCCGCGATAGCTAACATATACGCGGGCATAGCTGCGGGAAACCGCTAGTTTAAGATAATTCTATAAGTTTTATACATCATCAATGACATGAGAACAGTAATAAAATAAAAGTACTTGTATTTTTTTTGGAAAATTTTCTATATATGAATCCTATCTAGGTCGATTTATCGCCCCCACAAATCCAGCAATCGTTGGAGCGGTTTGTGAGATTCAGATGATATATATACGAAAATTGCTAGTATGAAGATAATACATTATTGACCATTCTTCCCGACCGTATGTCGCAATGGCAAGTTCGCTATAACTCCTTAGTAATTTGCATTAGCTCACTTAGTATGCGAATGATATACGGCGTTTAGTAAATGCTACGTATTTTATCTAGCACTTGCTGTATACCAAGTGCTGTTTTAATTTCGTTTATTTGAAAGTCACTGCACTGTGATCAAGTTTCGTTAAGGGTTAGAGATTATGAATATGGCTAATGATTTGTTTGTGTTTAGTATTAGTTTACATAGAACTTATACATTTACTCGACGGGCCTAATGGTTTCTTGGTTAGTGACAGTGATTACTTAGCCGGATGTAGTGGGTACAATTATGTTCAGCTACTTTTGGTATCATGTTGTTCAGCTAATTTTGGACTTTAAGATGATCACTTAATTGTGTCGCCAAACTTATGAAATTTTGGAACATTAAAATGGTCAGCTACTTTCGAGGTTAATTATTTATAGTGATCATCGTGATAAGTAAATTTCGTTAATCATTTATTAAAATAAATATTTAATTTTAAATAATCAATTCCGTTTAATAAATTCGTGTCCTTAGCTAAGGTTAACATTTTCTAATCGTCTATTTCTGCACTAATAGAAAGGTCATTATAACCTTACTAATTAAATAAACAAGGTAAAAACTTAATACAACCGAGCTTATATTAGTTTCATCACAAACACATCACATAAGTAGGTTTAATAATATTTTATTTTATAAATGGGTCTATTGTATTTCGAAATCTCTAATAGAGTTAATGAAGGTGTTGTTTGTTGATACTTTATACTACTAAATGATAAACCATAAGGTTAAACGAGGATTAAGCTCTGGTATGACATAGGTTCAATAACTTATTTGAAAATTAATATAACAAAACTATTACCAGCATGTTAGAAACCAATTAAAATAAATAATATAATAAAATTACAATATTCATAAAATTGACATACTCTAGCGTACTGAAGCGTTTAAATGATACCAACTAAACATTGTGAGGGAATAAAAGTACACCATTTAACTTGTAAAAAAAAAAAAACTTATGTAAACCGAATACGGAGTGTCACCCACCACCCCTATTCATCCCATGGGTGTCGTAACAGCCACCTAAAAGAGCATCCAGAGGCCCATATCCCAACCCCTCCCCACATCTGTCTCATCACATCAGTCTCCCCAACTCCAAAGCCCGGGAACGCGCTTGTGACGCCTCTGGTGTTGCGGGTGTCCATAGGCGTCGGTAATCTCTTACCATCAGGTGATACGTCTCCTCCTTTGCCTCTTTTTCTGCATTACTGCAAACAGACCCTATGCCAATCCGTCTGGCCAGCGTAATATAGTAAGCCAAACCTATCTTCCTACAAGGAATCCAACGTCCAGCAGTGGGATGTTAAAAGTCATGAAGAAAAATAATGAATAATTAGGTTTTAAAAAGTATCACCGACCGCGACGTCAATTCGTAAATACGCATACTTCATGATCAATTGTACCAAACTTTATATTTCATTTTTTAATTCTTGGGGGTGTTATTATTTCTTCAGACTTTATTAGTACCAAACGGAAAGTACACTCTCTCAAATAATTAAAAAAAATCTAGTCTCAATCATAAATAATACAATTCTAATCTAATAAACTTTAAAAATACATATTGAAGTCGGTTGATGGAGTAAAAAATTAGTAATAGGTCGGAAAAAGCGAGATAACAACACTCATTATGTAACCTAGAATTACAACCTTCGTGCTGTCGTGTTTTGTTAGTGAGTGCCAGACCGAAGGCCCAATGATGCTGAAGCATCACTAGGCCGCCATGGTGTGGGTCACCATGCTGTATTGTTGCATTGTATGCATTTGCAATTAGTATGGTTGTAATACTAACACTCTTGGATTCTGCTTATGCTTTCCATCAGGCAGAGTAGAGTTATGTACTTTGGCAGGCTCATACATAAAAAAACCTACTCTAAAATTTATACCAATCAATATTAGATGTAGTGTATTGATTCAATTTGTATCTTTGAATCAATACAAGAATTTGATAAATCATCTACCTAATATTATTCATCAAGAAATGACACAGTCTAAAAGTTAGTATATTTTATTAAATTTTAGCTCAACGGCACATTCAGATGCTTTTATCTATTTAAAGGAAGTCTGAGGACTTTCTTATTTTAAAAGATAATTTTACCAGAGACAGACACCGGAATCAACTAAAAGTTAGTTCAAAACAATTACTTATAAAGCATTCAGTCGCGTCTATTTCCAAGTAAATTAAATATAAATGGGTCTCGGAGTTCCCCGGTTAAACGGGCCAAGAATTCTCATAGTTAAACTTGTATTAATTGTTGAGTACTTAGTTCTTGCAAAACTTATCGTCAAGGTGGTATCGCTACACTTTCCATTATTAAGCATTCTTGAGATACTCAATTCCAAAGTTTTGGAAATTATTGGTGAACTACATTGTTTTAGACTTTACGTGGGAACTATCGATACAATTTTGCTGTCAGCAGAACGCGCATGATGTGTCGAAATATAATAAACCGACAATGATGTAGGTCTGACAGCAATGTTCTTTTGAAGTATTCCTAATATTCAAAAATATAAGCTTTTACGATTTAGGTATGTAAGAAATTTTTTTTTCGAGAATGTATTTAAATATGAATATGAATGGTGTATGAAAGTCCAAAGCATATTATTGTCTATTTCTGTTATCATTTCTTTAAAATTTAAGCTGGATTCGGTTATACTCGTGAAATCGTATCATCATCATTAGCCTACTGCAGTTCACTGCTGGACATAGGCCTCTCCAATTGTACGCCACTTGATTCAATCCTCAGCTTCTCGCATCCAGCTTCTGCCAGCCGTCTTGCGCAGATCGTCACTCCACCTGGCCTGTGGACGTCCTACACTACGTTTGCCGGGACGCGGTCTCCACTCAAGAATCCGTTTACCCCAACGATAATCAGTTCTGCGGCTAATATGGCCAGCCCACTGCCACTTCAGCTTGCTAATCCTGTGGGCTATGTCGATGAATCTGGTCATATATTTGTAATAAATTAAAATACTCAGAAAAGTTTTTAATCTAATCCTACAAATTTTACCGACAAGAAGAACAAATGAAGTTTCGGAAAGGTATTTCCCCAAGTTTATTTGTTCTTCTCTGTGTGTGTGTGTGTGTGTGTGTGTGTATGGCTTGACCAACCTAAAGTGACAGCCGAATGCTGATGTGTTTTTCTGGTGAAAAATCGGAGGTCTAATGATGCAGAAGCATCTCAATAGGCCGCCATAGTATAGAGTATGGTGTCTACTACTCTTGGATTCTGCTCATGCTTTCCATTAGGAAAAGTAGAGCCACTTTGACAGGCCCATAAATATATATAAAAAAAAGCTTTTCATAATCCGACTACCAGTTTTTTTTTATGTTTGACCCTGCCAAAATGACTCTACTCTGCCTGATAGAAAGCATTAGCAGAATCCAAGAGTGGTGGTCACCATACTCACTGCGAATGCAGCATGGTGATCACACTATGGCGGGCTAGTGATGCTCCTGCATCATTGGGCCTCCGGCCTCGCACTCACCACCGAAACACGACCGCACGAACGCTGTCATTTTACGTTGATTTTCTGTGTAAAGTCAATTACTACACACAATCGTAGTGAAACTGTCAAGTGATACATATGATTCCTTAATATACCCATATCGATCACACGATAATTCTCGACATTGGCCCAATAAAATACCAGCATCGCTCGTCCCAGATCTGTAAAAATCCCTGTCCATGTTAAGTGTTTATCGTCCGTATAGTGATTTGATTCAATAAAGGCACCGGACGCCGAGTCTCTGCACATAAATATTAATTAAATGTCCTATGTTATTTGTGTGGAGCATTGTACCACTTCTTTATATAACTTGGGATCTTTTATTGGATGTAATGGACCGATTAACTCGTTGTTATTAATCGTTGGACTTACTACTGATTAATAAATCGATTTTGGTATTAGAAGTTACTGTATATGAAATTCAATATCTGCTGCAGTATAAAAGTGAAAAAGGTGTATAATTTATTGATCGATTCATTCCATTTAAATTGTTTTTTTTTTGTATTTTTTACCTCTTCGGGAATATAGGCGCAAAAATATCAGACAATTAGTTTTTAAGTTTTTACGGCTTTTTTTTACATACATTTTGTAATTTTTACACCGCTGGTAATGTTTATTTTTGTATTGAACTGTATGAACATAAAATAAAATCAGTTCCTAATAAAATGATGCTAAGGTCGTTTCCACCAACTATGTGTGATCACTTTTTAATATATTAATTAATTTAATGTATTAAACCCTCTAGACTAAAACATTTTGTTTTTTTTTTTGGTATGTGTATATTTAATGTGCGTCATGACATGAGTGTGTGTGCGGACTCCTGACAGACAAACTGTTTACAATAACCGGAATAAACTCATTTCAGATATAGAAAGGAAGTAATTATGTATATTTGAATAGCAATAACAAGTGTTTTAATTAATTTGATGTATTTATGCGTTTAATAATAGCGTAGTGTGAAAATGTAGTGTGAAAAGAAAAACGTAATTTGCACTTTGCTGCTGCTTATATTATTTTTACGTTGTTTTATTAGGAAATTTATTGAATTCTTCTTAACACTAAACTAATATTCCATTCTATTCATTGAGTTTGGTCCTCTCAATTGATGAAAATCAATGAAAGAAATGCTAAAACCGATTTCTCACTACCAGTGCACGCACAGAGTGCACGTATCTCCGTTCATTTCCTTCCTTCTCCTTCCTTGATTTTGTGACCATGGGCAGCGCCAGTCTCTTACCTTCACTTGGACCCTTTACTTATTTGCCTCTCCCACTATTAATACAATAACATCAGGTTCAATAATCATTTAAAACCTAAACACACCCATAAAGGCTACAAACTAATAACAATATATACTTTTCGCTACACCAAAATTTTACAAGCAATAAAACAAAATCATACAGTCGATTAGGTATTATTCTAACACAAAAGCTCGAGGTTTGAGCGTGACGGACCGGAGCGGTGCGGAAGAGGCCGTGTGCGGACTTCCGGTTAACTCGGTTGGAACACCCGCCGCATTCCGATAGGGTCGCACTACACTTGATTACCGGTGTGTGGACCGTTTGTCATTTTATTTTAGATGGTTTAATAATAATTGAGTATGTTATTTGTTTCAAAGTCGGTTTGTAAAAAAATAACAAAACTGCGACAATAGTATTTGATTTGTACATTGAGGGTGTATCCGAGATATGAAAGTCCATTTAAAAAATATTTGTCGATAATGCGAAAACGTACTTAATTGAGAACAAACTGTAAATTGAAATCTATTTCAACCGAGTAAAACTTAAAGTCCATCCTATAATAATAACGACGCTTAAATTTAACTTTGACCTGAAACTAATTTCAGGTAACTAGAGTTTAATAATACGGGCCTGGGCCTTACCATACGGTATTTATTATGACTGCCAAGGCTGAAGGAAAGCTGAAGTTTCAACTCTGGACAACTAATAGTGTGACAAGTCCACCGTCTGTATGTGGGATCTGTGAGTTTATTGTTATTTCGGAACTGTAATTCTTTTCGACCTGAACCAGTTTTGTTACGCTTTCTTTACAATACTCGTGTGGTCGTTGCACTACCGGGTATCACGTACACTCGAGGCCAATATAAGTTAAAAGTTTTATTGGTTTGAAATAGTTTCGATAGCGCTGCCAATGCTTCGATATCAGATCTATTTTATATTGAATTGAATTGTGAGCGTGTGAATGAGTTAGTGGAATGATTTTTATTTAGTAGATTGTGAAAATTTCGTTTTTAATTGGCTTACTAAATAAAGTATATAAGTCGATTAGGCCAAGGTAATATACGCATAAAAAGCAATTCGTTCGTGTAATTTAGCATGAGTTTATTCCGTATGTTTTAATAAGATATCGAGAAACAGAAGGTCAGTATCGCATGATAGTTGTAGCAGTGATCCATCTTTAGATCATTTCAAACATGAAAAATAATGTTTCAAAAATCGTTTGTACAATGTAATCCTTACTTAGAACCTGCAGTTGTTTCTCATGATATTAAGTTAAATATTCTCTTTTGTATAAATGTGGGTATGTTTCTCAGATTTATTCTAGTCACTTTGTCTTATTACCCTTTACTTCAAAAACATAGGACTTTCATACAAACTTCCAACCCCCGTTTTACCCCCTTAGGGGTGGAGTTTCTTAAAATCCGTTCTTAGCGGATGTCAACACCCTATAAGGAACCTACCTGCTAAATTTCAAGTTTGTAGGTGTTATAGTTTCTGAGATTTCGTGATTAATAAGTGATTGGTATTTCGCTTTTATATATATAGATTTTGGCCGGCAGTGTACATTTAAGGGGTATGAACTTAACACGTTTCATACCGTGACTTACGAGTATATTGTTATGCACTGTTTCAGATATTTCGTAGTACATTGTGTTCCTATTTATTTCATTCACGACTTGGTTTTTCACGGGTTAGTATGTTTGTTTATTGTGTGTTTGTTCATCACAAAAATCGTTGAAGCCGTTTCTGGGATTACAGATATTTGTTCGTATAAAGTTTAATTAATTAATTTTTCGTTTCATTTTGAATTTTACTAGTGAATGTTATCAAGGCCGATAGTTATAAGAATTTAAATTGTCATGACGCTGGGAAAACTATGTACGTTGAATGACAATACTATTATATAATAGTATTAATATACACATCTAAATAAACGATACGAACGATATGAAGAACACACACAAAACCGGTGTGAATCAGCACTTGCGCTATATTTCACCGAGTGAGTGAGGATACCGGAGGCCCATACCCCAACCCCTCTTTTTACTCCTTTTTCTTTCTTCTTTTCTTTCTTTTTACAATCTATATTATACGTTTTATATCTAAGTGCGATTTGAAGATATTTTAAGAGTTTGCCAAAATTTCTATGCATAATAACTTATCTAAGTTTAGTAATACAACTAACATCGTTAACAACAAAACTTCTTACTTATTCAAGTTTGATGTTATTATAATTACAATTAAGATATTTCTGCTATACTCTGAATCTGTGTTTTATTGAATAGATTAACATCTTTGACTTAGATCTGAGAAATCCAAAAATTAAAAGGTAGACAAGACCAACGTGCAACAGAATAAAATGTGTAGATATTTTTTTTTATGGAGGAACGAGTGGGTTCAATAGGAGGATCCTCCGACCAGGCGAAGTGATCATGCCTGGCAGGACGTGGCCCAACTGTTATATTTCTGCTAATCAGCTCGAGAACTTCTATTGCGCGTTACAGGATTCGTAATTTCTTCGTATTGTACGTTACTCTGTTGTTTGGTATGTATCCGGTAGATGGCGCTGTAGTGTGTTTACTTGTTGCGCTGTATGTGGAAGTCGCCACACTTTGATAACATACTATGTAATTTCTGTGCACCTACCTTATAAGATTTATACACCATCCGAAGGTTGACTGGAAGAGAATGCCACCGGCATTAAGTCCGCCGATGAACAAAATAGAAGTTTAAACTTCATGACAAAAGTTTAAGTATTCATGACATAATATATTATACGTAGTAGTATACCAACTAATTTCTTTCTTTTATTAAAAGTTAAGACAATGTATTTTAATAAAAATATACTCGAATCTCCAGCTAAACTGGTGGCCAAAATAAGATATGAATAAAGGATCCTGCATTCTGTGTTCGGATCGGAATTTAAATGTATTTCTATTGATCCTCAAAATTACAAGATCCCGTATTCATACAAACTCTTCAAACAACCCTCACACACATTCATCAAGAACGCATTGGGAGCGATTCACATTAACCAAATTAGAACATCACCAAAATACATGAATATCGGGAAAAAATATTGGAAATTGGGTCACTTCACTCCATTAAGCTTTGAAATCAATAACATAGGTAAGTACGGAAAGGCTTTTAGTCGTCGACGTAATTGCATTGAATACGCCTTTAATATTAAGATTACCATGAATTGCCATATCGTTGGCATTTTATAGCCAGGCTTCAACAGTGTTTGAAGATATTCATTCACTTTTATGTTCGTTATGTTAACATATAAAGTTATAACAGTGTCGGAATAGAAAAGCGTCTTGTCTTGCGTGTGATTTAACACGGTATATATTCTAGTTCATCTTTAAATTACTTCCAAGAAAAGATTAGGCTTTTAAACTATGCTTAAATGGGGACATCATCAGCTGAAGCAGAGCCTCCTCTAAGAAGTGTAGCATTCTAATTCTTTCAGCTGCCATTCACTTTCTTTAAGTCTTCCTAACCTTTACTATTCCCAAGATTAATGAGGTCGGCTACTAGTTCAACCGGTTTTACCTGAATATCAGTTTTTCCACAGAGCGACTGGCATCGGACTTCCGCAACCCTGAGGGTGAAGTGAAATCGAGGTTCGAACTTGTTTTTCGCCACCCACCGCTATCTTTCATACTCCGGGCTGCTATTAAAAAAATCTTGTAAGAAAATACAACAGCAGTCTGACCCGTATTTTTTTTGATCTGCAGTAGCTTACGACAACTACTAGACCAACGAGGCGCTCTATAATATTATTGTCATTGGAAATAAATTCTTCTTTATCTATTGTGTACAATATTTCAGAGTGTAGAAACTACTTTACTTCACGTTTCACGTGTCAAATATAGGCTATGTGATAAAAATGTAGGGAACGGGCGTTGTGTGTCTGAAACACAAAAGCCGGATCATAAGCATCAGCGCGCGCGTCAAGAGAATTTTTATAGCGCGATGCACGATCAATATTTATAATACCTACATTTCTTATGCTTTTCACTATTTTAGTTGTGCTATTCTTTTCTATTTCTAAATAAACATTAACTTTTACATTTTTCAATAGTTATTGTAGTGCAATGAGTAAAAATGTACATTATACTTCAGATTTTACAAATAACTTTTTTGGGTTAATCTAATAATTAGAAATAGAATTCAAGGTCGAGATAAAAGTAACTGTCAGCGATTACTAAGTAAGTATAACTTTACCACTTTAACTCATCAAGTTTATAAAATAAAAAAATACACACATCAAAAGTGTCTAGGGATCAAGCATTTTTATGCGGATTTCTTGAGATTGAGATGTGGCTTTGGCCCTAGCCTGCTCAGTCGCCAGACTTGAACCCGATTGAGCATGCATGGGATATGCTACAGAGAAGAGCTCTGCCGAATATGGAGGGTATCCAGTCGCAAGAAGACCTTTTTTTGTTGTTGCAACGAACATGGGCGGCCATTCCACAGCGTGATTTGGATGAACTCATTTTGAGTATGCCAAACCGATTCTTGTGTTGTTAGTGTTCGCGGTAGAAACACGGATTATTAATTGTTTAAGTTACCTAATAAAATTTTAAAGAAAACTGTTATTTCAGTCTTTTTTTCGAACTTTAATGTTAGTGCTTCAAATGTCAAAAATCCTTTTATTAGGAAAATGGCAAATTTCTTTATTAATGCAAAGGTGACTTGGTTTATCGTTACTGTGACAAACGAAAACACTTTATTTGATGAATCCTTAAAGAAAATTTTAATTAATATCAATCAGGAGAAAAGTTATTGCAAAAATATATGTTGATCCCTAGACACATATGTTGATCCCTAGACACTTTTGATGTGTGTATATAAAATTCATATTGTTATAACACACGCTTATGCTTTTACAAGTATTCAATACAACGCTTCCTCACATAGAGGGCGACTCGGACCAGAGGGATACCACGGTATCACTAGATAACTGGTGTTTAGCAATCCTTTCTTGTTTTTCATCGACTAATATTTATTACGATAAAAAATCTTACATTTAAAATTTGAATTCGAAAAATACTCGTCGTAATAGTCCTGGCTGGCTTTACCTTAATATGAATATCTGTATAGTATATGAGAAGATATGGCTTTTAGTATTAAAAGCCGTATTTAGAATCTATAAAATGAAGAAGTTCATAATTTCGAACGATTTCCATTGAACCTGAATAAGCCCATGAGTTCCACACATAGAAATTTGTCAGCCAATAATATCATTTTCATAAATACTTAGGTTCAATGACTGCATACGTTACTTTCATTTAATTGGTTTCATAAAGAAATTGAATATGCATATCGCAATGTATAAAAACGGACACTAAAGTTTCTTTCCACATTTCAATTTGGTAAATGTGATCAGAGGGAGGCTCTCACTTTTATTACTCGAACTTTACTCAGATCTTTTTATTTTTTGTACTATCGAATGATGACGTTTGACAAATAGAATTTATAACATAAAGGTGAAATGTGTTTTAGACGCTAAGTGATTCAGATATTAGTCACACATTGTTGTTGTGTCAACGAAACTCAATAGCAAACAATTCTTTTTAGTATTATAAGTTCAACTTGTGTTTGTGTGTACGGTGTACGGTATCACTCCGGTAAGGGTACCGGAGTGATACCACGGCCTCGCAGAAAACCGGTGTGAAACAGCGCCTGCGTTGTTTTACCGAGTGAGCGAGGGTACCAGAGGCCCGTACCCCAACCCCAACCCCTATCTCCATCCGCCTTCCCATCCGCATCCCCCAAAGGCCAGCAACGCATTTGTGTCACATCTGGTGTTGCGGGTGTTCATGGGCGGCGGTAATTGCTTACCATCAGGCGATACGGCTCGTTTGCCCCCTATTTCATAAAAAAAAATGGTTGTCTGCAAAGTCTGTTTATGGACGATAGTTTAACGTGACAACGTCATAACGAAACATTGACGACACAACGAACGCCTCAGAGCGAGGTAACGGCGCATAAATGATGCGAGATAGATCTCTCGCTTGCACTTCATGATACTTGCACTTCAGACTACAGCGTTTTGGAACTAAATGGCATTATTATTTTATCAGACTCCTTAAACAGAGTCTTCCGTATTTAAATCTTTAGATTTTTATAGCAAATACTGCAGTAGTAAAATCCTGCGTGGCTAGTAGTAGGTAGAAAAAGACAACTAAAGATTATCAAGCAAACCTATAACTGATCCAATCCAAAGAACTTCTGTGTAATTTATAAATATAAATTACCCAGAACTTCTATATTCACTAACGATTATTATTATGGGTTTTATTCAATGACACATTTCACTAAGCAAGCCTATTACTGTCAATCGAGCAGCTACTTTGTGAATGAATAATGATAAAATAGGTTGTATGTTGATAGAAAAATATAGGTAAGACAAATTCAATACAAAAAGCTTATGTAAATTGAAGTGTAATAAAATTCAGACAGGCCGGGATCGTTAACCTATAACTCGGACTTACTCTTGGAGGAATTTTTTACTCCTCTAACATCTGTTTCAAAAATTTTGCTTTGTTTTAGGTTTCATGTGCTAACACAATACGGTGTTTGTATCGTGAAGATCTAGGTGATATAAGCATTTCGCGCGTGGTGTTCCTTTAACGTTTCCTCCATTCAGGCGAGGTGCCCGAGTCATAACTCAATTGAATAGTACCTTTGTATCTAGCGGTAGTGCAAGTTTCTAATGCTATTAAGCATCGGTGAATATCCGATTATAGATAGTAGTGTAGTGGGGTTCCAGTACCTGGAAATCTTTTATCAGAGCTATATCATATTTGTCGTAACGTGGTGCTCTCTGTCCTGGTGCTATCGTTAAATCCTTTAATAATGCAAGCGTTTGTATTAGCAATGGTTTTGTTTCAATCTTGTACTACTTGCAAAGTATATCTGTGATAGTAAATACACAATGTTATGTTGTTTTAACAACGATATTTTCCCCTGTTACTACCATAAGTAAGTAAGTACTAACGTAATAAGATTGTGAGTGGGACTTCAAATTGAAGTACGTAGAATGTAGGCGTATAATACTTCTTTGCCTACCTACCTTCGGGGGTATGTATACTGAATGCGAATGTATGTATTCATAACGTTATTCTAAACATCGAAAAATCTGTATTTAATAAATATTTAGTTGATTTGTGTACGATTCAAAAACTCAAGATGTTATATACACTACTATTCGATGGTTTATATATGTAAAATTTGCACTATGTCAAAAAGAGTCATGATGTGCCACTGTAGATAGTGTGTGGTAGTTATAATTGTGTGTACCCATGATTTAATCAAGCTTTTCCAAGTGGTCTCACCTTCTCCCTTCCTCTACACAACAGCACTTGCTGGCCTTGAAAGTCACCGTTTTAGAGTAGCCGACATATGCTCTCGAACTAAGAGGTTCGGCTCTTTCTTCCTGTTTCGATCAGTAAGAACCTGGAACTCACTATCACCGTACGTGTTTTCCTGCCACTATGATCCCGGGTCCTTTAAGTGGGCGTGAAAAAGTGTCTCACTAGGCCGCCATAGTATGTATTAACATACTGCATTGCCCACATTCGTAATGAGAATAGCGACAACCACTCTTGGATTCTGCTCATGCCTTCCATCAGGCAAAGTAGGGTCCTTTTGGCAGCTCGTATGTATATTAAAAAGAAGCGTTGTATTAACAAGGTATTATTTTTAAGTTTGGCAATAAAGTATTCTGTTACCTCACCTGGTCTATAAATTAAAATAATTACGTTTGACACGTATACCAAGTCAACACAATGTTTGATGGTAATGACATGGTAGCTTTCCATCAAACTGCTCGATAACACCCGTATGAAAACACAAATGCTATACATCAGTTATGAAACTATGCTATCGGCCGTTCACCTACGTTCATTCATTTTTATTTATATGTCTTGTTTCCATGATTTTCATTTAAAAATATGCATAAATGTATTCGTCCTATTTTAGGACTTACCTTATAAGGGTGTTTTATTATTAAATAAATGATAATGATATCTTTTGGGCTAACAAATGATAAAAGAATTTAGATTTTTACTTTTCTATACATATTTTTCTTTGTTACACAAATTATAAATTGAAGCATTGGGTGCAACAATAGCGTATGTTGTGTGTAAGGGCGTATGTTGTAAAATAGAGTTTCGAGCAAATTGATAATGAAAGTTTTAATGTCTTATATTTTTTTTTTAATACATATAATTTAACTCACATTTACTTTATTATTTATTAGTCCTATATTTTAGCAAAAAGATTAAGGTATCATAACTATTTTAAAGCAATTAGAAACATCGTTAAATCTTTTTTTTTTATTTGTATTATCCGCCCTTGTTGCACCCAACTGGTAAACAGATAGGTTTTACTATTTAACTATTGATTTTTAATTAAAATAAATAACAATTTGAATACTTATGTAATTACTTTTAATTAAAATGTAAGTTAAACATAAGTATTTATTACAATCACGGTTCAAATATTCAACTTTCTTAATCATTTTTCTGCCTTTCGCGTTTTTAATGAGATTCATCAAAATATTCACTAGACTGACGGGAATCTTCCGAATCAGCTGCAACTGGCCTCCTGGACGGTCCAGCCTGATCCTCCAGGCCTGCCTTGAAGGTCAGGACCTGTTTCAACCACTCAGCATTTTCAGGTTTCATGAAAGGCGTCAAGGATTAAACGTCCCTAATCTTTACCTCTTTTACTCCTGGTTTTTCTACCTGCTGCAAATTCAAATCATGTTTGGTTACTGGCAAAACATTCTTCTTAAATGTAAAATTTAGATCCGGAGATGTATAAAATCTTGAGGTCGTTATCACTCCTTCAGGACGAAAGTCTAGTTTAACATATTGCTGTATAGCAAACCGAGCTTTGTTATTTCCTGTGGCTGTGGGTGCCTTAGACAAAAAGATCTGTAAACCTTTATTCCAATCTTCAATAAGGTGGCTAGCCATCAATACATTGAACGGGCTAGGATTGCTTCTTGCTGATGACATCACTTTCAGATATTGTTCAGCTGACTCAATAGTTTCTAAGTATTTTAGCAATATTCCATACCTTCCGAAGTTTCTGTCACATTGGTTATAAGAGTGGCCTCTTACTGGAAATATATGGTCAATCGGCATGTTTAAGCTTTTGGCCAACCATGTGGAGAACATTACCACTGTTATATTTTTATTTTGGCCTCCACAAGCATCAGAGAAAAATACCATCTTCATAATATTAGGCAAATCTTGCAACTTTTCTTTAATAAAATGATGTATGAAAGAACAGACAGTGTTGGGCCCCTTTTTGGAATCAATTTCCAGAAAACAATAAAAGGAACTTGATCCATCATTGTGACAGTGAATGTTGAAGTTGAAAAGCCATAATAATCTTTTATAAAATTGTGAAGTTATGTTAAGTTTTAGTATGGGCAAATTTTGAGCATAATCAAACTCCAATATAAGTGTTTCTGTGTCAGGATTATTCTGGACTGACTCCAAAAGCTTTTTTTTGAGCGCATTATATGAGTCTATTTTTTTCAAATGCAACATGTATTGAATGTGACATGGATCTTTAGGGTTAGTTTCCAATAGAACTTTAAATTTTGTACAGTAGTCACAGACATCTTTTCTAGGTTGTCTAAACGAGTAAATACTGTTTTCACGAAAATATCTGTGATAAGTGTTGTACTTCATTTTTATGACAGTATTTTTTTGCTCGAAATAGTACTGCTGGAAGGCTCTGTATAGTTTCAAAACTGATAAATCCGGTTTTTCAAAATATCTTCTTTCACTGGCTCGGCCATAGTGTGATTTCTTGCTAGGAAATAAAGCCCAATGCTCTTTTATCATAATATAGACGTCCTAACCAATTTTGTTTGTACGATTGTCATGTTTTCCTCTCATGTCACGAACTGGTGCTCCTGATAATTTAGTTTTTTGGACTATTCTTAACCGTTTTTCCGATATTTTCAGTAGCGACAGTAATAATTTTCTGCAAATATTTATCTTTAAGCCGTCTACAGTTAAAAAGTATTTCCATTGATTATCTCGTTTCAACTTGTCAGGCCCAACATTCTCTCTCAACTTTAACACTTTTTCTAAACAAGACAATAAGAGGGTATCTTGCTGCTCTTTGTCACCTATATTCCAAAAGTCACTAAAAAATCTTCTCTGTGCATTTTGATCGAGGTTAATACAACATTTTTTGGAACAACACGTGTTAATATGTTTAAAAACCTTTTTAGGTACCTTCTTTCCTCGAGCTGATGTATATTCTTCACCCAAACTTCTCCTTAACTTTCGTACATTTTTTTTCCACAAGTTTTCATTCTTTAACTTCTTTTTTCCCTTTTTTTTTGGGGTACTCATATTCACTCTGGCCAGCATCTGATGTAAAATCACTTGAATCACTCGTTTCAGTCATTTTTTACATTAATAAGTTTGTACAAACTGCATACAGGTCGTAACGTGTTCATATTTAAACGCACTTTTGTTATCTATGCAACAAGGGCGTAGCGCCACCTTCGAAATCAATGATTCTCACGCCATCTGGGAGCGGCTGATCGAAACGAGTTTTTGGGATACAAAACTAGATGGGGCTATGCATGTTTTGATGTAATAACATCAAAACGGGCTTTGGGCGCCGAACGCCCTTGTTGCTCCCAATGCTTCAATTAACGTGTGATTTTGTATTTTTGTTTTTTGTATTTAAAAAAATGAATCACCGAAATGTATGGCCGCACATAAGTTCCGATTGTCTGCATCAAATTGGATGATTCTTTTTGTTATGTGTTTGTTACTCTCAGGACAATCCAAAAAAAATATAAGGAAACCGGAAGGGTTATATTTTTTTAGTCTGCAACTGTGCACCACCCGTGGTAACCTCAGGCGTACATAAATACTGTTACGAAGAAAGATTATTCGCGAAAAACGATCGAGAATATTCTCGATTATTCGCGAACAACGATCGAGAATATTCTCGATTATTCGCGAACAACGAACGAGAAATAAGATTTTTGAGGCACGGAATAACGAACCTTATATCGATATTTATAGCGTCGGATATCGATTAGTTGTTGCGCGATTGTTTACAATGAGTTCGCCGGCGGGCGTGTCCTTGGTACGAAAAACGCTTTGGTTTGTTCGAGACGTTTCTCGAAAGCGTAAAAATCTATATAAACATGAACTCTCGTGGGCCGCAGTCAGTTAAGTTTGAGCTACAGTGCGATAAACATCCAAGTGAAATCAGTGATCAATCTAGCGACCTCGGCGACCATTAAGGATTATTATTCGGAGTGATATTGTGATTGTAAGAGTGTCTTTAATAAGGTCTCTTTTACACGTTCGAAGGTTTATTTCCCAAACCCATCGAACCCTAACACGTAACAAAACTAAACAAGTTTTTCGGAAACTTAGGTATGGTGGTACGAAGTTTCCCAGGTTAGCTGGTATCAAATATCCAGTAGTAAAATTATGACAGCCCTGTTCCTTAAGAAGTGTTAGAAATCTAATTTACCGATAAATATCGGAAAATTTTCGCAATAAGTGTGAACGTTACAGTAAGTTTTAACATTTTCAGATCATGTTACAAATGTCGAACCATTCTCGAGTACTTAAACGCTCACAATTGCTGTTTAATAATCGAGTCACTGTTTCTCAAAACTCTTGACTATAGTACCGTACAGTGCACCTGACAGTACACCCGGTAATTTTAGTACGACTACGAATCGAAAGTGGCTTGCCAATATTGTTATTTTAAAATACATCAGCAGACCATGTATCCAATGCGTGCATTTCACTGCACCTTTGTTGAATTAAACAAAATCATCAGTATTAAGTACTCTTTCCAGTAAACCATTCCAAATAATCACCACGCGAATTGGTTTGGTAGATAGTGTCTTCTAGGATTTGACAAACATACAGACATACGAAAAATTTAATGAGTATCCTGTCAATTGGCATTAGTAATTCATTGTATAGATGGTTATATATTTGTCCATTGATATTAGCTGCCGAGGCCGAAATCGGCTGGGAGTACATCGTAGGGGTTTGCGATATCTTGCGTTGTATCCAATGTTTTGTTACAATATAGTTAAGTTTAGTTTTCCAATGCGATTTTGCCCCAAGGTACAATGACCCATTATGCCATCCTAACGATTGTATACGATATTGTAAACAAGTGACCATAATTATGTTTCTCTCATTTCCAACAATTTTTTTAAAACCTTTTTAGAAGATAATCTTATTCTGTTTTCGTTCTGAAAAGCAGACGTGCATGTGGTTTTCCCAACTATTCGTAAACCCAACTTAACGATTGCTTTTATGTGCGGTTAGCATTTATTTCGGCACTGGTTAACTTGGAAT
Organism: Diaphora mendica; assembly: GCA_949125395.1. NCBI lineage: Eukaryota > Metazoa > Arthropoda > Insecta > Lepidoptera > Erebidae > Diaphora > Diaphora mendica. The sequence continues at coordinate 20,331,732 of OX421310.1, forward strand.
AAATTTATTTTGGTAGCAGAGTGCCAAAAAAAGTTTTTGAAACATTTTGGTCTAGTTAAATACTTAAATATGTATGTATTTAAGTTACAAAATATTTACGCTATGAATAATTTAAATAATGAATATTAGGAATAAAAAGTGCTTTTTAATAACTAGAGATGCTCATACTTTGTACCTATATCACTTAGCAACTTTTACTTTATTTACTTTCCATAATTTCTAGGAGAAATTTTATAAAAAGATTACAAGATTTTTATTATGTTTATTACTTGACTGCTCCAAAAGGTTATTAATTTTTAAAATGGTGAATACAAACCTGTGTATATAAAAAAACATTATCTAAACTAATATTACAAAGTTGAAGAGTGTGGTTAACTCACTAATCTTAATAAGTACTAGTTCACATTAAAAAAATATTTTAGGATATCAATCACTTTTTCTTTTACTTTCTTTCATTCGTTTAAACTAAGGAAAGCTTGTACTGTGAAAGCTAGATTGATTTAACTGATAGAATTCTTATATAGATATGATAGAATTTTGTAAATATATACATACCTATTTCTGCAGGTGCCAGTTTATCCTTTGAGTCAGTTTCCTTATCCTCCGGTTTTTTGTTCCTTCTAGTGTTTTATTTTCATCGGTGTTAATAGTCTTGTACCGAAGTAATTCGAAATTCGACTCGGCAATTCATCAACTCTTTCTTCCTGGGGTTCTATGATTTTGCTAGTTAGAAAGAAGAAAGAAGATTATATTACAAAAAGAGTTACATACTTTACAATCAACAGCAGACGATTTTTTTTAACGGCGATTTTTATTTTGCTCTTAACGTTTCCAAGACGTTCTATCCAGTCAGCAAGTAGCTTATATAAGGTACTAACAGTCACGAGAAAACTTGATATCAGTTCTAGACATTGTTCTTTATACGTTGAAATCTGACTTCAAATTTTTATTCTCTTCAATAATTGTTTTTAAACTTTCGCGACTATACATATTATTCGTCTGTAAATAAAAAAAAAAGGTGTACCTCATAGATATTATCGCGATTAAGACCCGATTTATTCTCTTCGTCAAATTTCCTGCAATGACTTCAGTAATGGTTTTTTTTTTAATATTATTCTACATCAAAGTTCATTCAGACAAGGTGTTTTACCTTCAACTCGTATTCGTATTTGCAAATAGTTTAGAAGCCAAATTGATGCGTCTGATTACATTGACAGTGAGCAAGGGTGCCTCGTAGCTCTCGAGTTCTGTATTATACAATAATAAATTCGCGGTAGTAACACACACCTAATTTCTTTAAAAGGATAATATGTATCTAGTACCTTTTGGCACCTGTCGTAGGTGTTAAGAGTGTCACAGTCTGGGTGTACCTTATGTCCGTTTCATGTATGTTTGTAAAGTCCCCCGTGACACAGGATGGGAGTTGTCCTAATGTGGGAGTTGTCTATAAAAAAATCTTATGTTTTGCACATTCAGCTCTAACAGTATCAAACTGTCTCCTATTTAATGAGTCTATTAAAATCTTCACTCAACAAGTATTACTAGAATAGGATCATAAATAAAGTTGTGTCCTGAGTCCTTTATTTTAGGGGTGTACAACGTAAAAGTCGTAAATGCAAAGTCGGTGTTGAGTTGGAATTTAAATTATTTATATTTAGTAACCCCGTTAAGTTCTTGTCCTTAGATAAAGCTGTATAATTTATTTGCAGTATATTATTTAAAAAAATCGTATTATATATGAGAAATAATAATAATAATAAAGCTTTATTTATTCCTTACACACGGTTTACATTAATTCTAAACATTATTTGTAGTGTTAGTATTATACTTATTCTAGTTTGTTAGTATATGTTATTAACTGCGTTAACGCGTTTTGTTGTAAGGACCGCTCTGGCGATAAAAGCCTTCTCCAATTCCTTCCATTTCGCTCTGTCTCTTGCCAGTCTGCTCCAAGTATTTCCCACCCTGTCAACTATGTCATCACTCCATCTTTTGAAAGATCTTCCTTTCCGTCTTTTCTTGTGAATAGGGTACCAATTAGTGATAATTCTGGACCATTTTTTTTCTGGCGATCTTTGGACATGCCCTGCCCGTGCATATGAGAAATACAGAGCTTTAAATGCAGATTATCATTATCTCCTAGATGGTTTTAAAGCCGTGTGAGACGACCTATGTGTTTCATGGCCTTAAAATAAATCAAAGAGTAAAATATGTTTTATACATTTATGAAATTAAACCAAAAATATAATTATTGTCACAATTATTATTTTTTACATTTTTTTTCGCTAGCATTTTTTAAGCATTTTAATTTTTCTTTACGAAGATTATCTTAAAAACCGTTCGTGATAAGTTTTCTTGAGTTCTAAAAATAACATAACTTTTTACTAATTTTAAACAAGAAATATTTACAAAGTTGGTTAAAGCAAAAGACAGACATAGAACGGAACATTAACTGGAATATAAAAATATCTTTGATCTAAGAATTAGTTGGGAACATGCTCTAATAAAGCTGGCTTACAAAAGCGAAACTTTGAGATGTTACAAGAAAGGGATTTTTTGTTTATTAATACGATCACATTTTTGTAACAAAATATGAAGTAAGTCCAAATTAATTTTGATGCACCACAGCAACAAATTCAGACAAAATGTAGTTCCTGAATGAAAATAGACCCAATTCAAAAATGAGTATAAAGTACATTGTACATACTTTTTAACTCCGCAACAAATAATTAGTGTTACTATGTATACTATAATGTACACTAGCCCTTACGGGGCCAATAGAAACTCATGAGTGGACACTACATAGTTTAACCGAAGAACCGTAAAAGCTCCGCTCCGCTCATTTCAAGCTGCGGTGTCATGAGACGAATACGGGCATAAGACATGCGAGCTTTAACCAAATGTTTACTTATACCAATGCCAAAAAGGATTTTAACAATGCATGAGCACGCGAGTAAAAAAAGCCTTATTTTAGCGTTCATGATTTTTTATGGTTTCGAATTTAATCACAGTCGGCCGCTCTACGCCGGCGCGTGCCTACTATAAAGGTGTTTATTTATTAACCTTTTTAATCTCTGGTCTGCCAATTTTGTTATTTTTTGATATAACTAAGACTAAACATTGTTTTATAATGTAATGGGTACATTTTCTATCAATTTAATTGTAAGTTATAAATAAGATTTTCTTGTATTAATATGACGTAAAAATTATATTATTTAGGAATATTTATCTTAAAGTTAGAAAATAATCTTTTCTTGAAATTTGTTTTCAAATTTGAATATTATTATTTTGGAGATAGATAGAGATAGTCAAACCTAAGGACGTGGCGATGAAAAGCTTCTTGTAGCGATTGTTTGATCGTTTCGATGTCTCCTACGGCTACTCTTTATAGATAATTACTTTAACAAATCAGAAGTAAAGACCTAAATAATTAATTATCACATAAGAAAACTTTGAGAGGGTATTCAAAATCTGGTTGGTAAAAAAATCTAACTATCCTTATTATACTACAATAATAAAATATGTTAATAGCACAATGTACATTACTCCTTATACCATCTCGCAATTTTTGAACACATGTTGCGGAAACGATATGTATATGACAGATTTCCGATAGCATGTGATAATCGACACCGATTACTTCTCGAAGCCCCACGATGCTAGTAATACAAGCGTCGCCAGCAGATATTTACTTTCGAAGGATAAAGCGTAAATGAAATGTCGTTTCCATAGGTTGTTTATTTTTACACGGGGATACTACAATGTATGCAAACGATCACGTTTTATGAAACGAGTGTTTACGAAATTGTGTTATGTACGATGTGTGGTAGTGTTTTGAATGATTGGTTTGATAAAGTTAATTAGTTCCGAGTTCTTTTTTATGTTTAGACCTGCCAAACTGACTTTACTCTGCCTGATGGAAAGCATGAGCAGAATCCAAGAGAAGTGGTTACCATACACATTGCGAATGAGGACAATTTAACAATGCGGCATGGTGACTCCCACCATGGCGGCCTAGTGATGCTTCTGCATCATTGGGTTTTCATGCAGTTCTGTTTTTTTTCTAGTACAGGAGGCTCAATAGCAGATGGAACCTGATGGTAAGTAACTCCCACTAGCCGTAGACACTTGCAACTGAAGAGTCACAGGGTGGCTGGAGCTCAGTGATTCATATTTTTATGAAGTAAGTAGAGCTGAAGGTAATAGAGCCACGTAAAATTACAGCATTCGTGCTGTTGTGTTTCGTTGGTGAGTGCGGGGCGAATCCGGAGGCCCAATGATGCACTGCACGTATGGCCTAGTGGTTTAACGATCACCACGCCGTTTCTTACTTCGCCAAGTGTTGTGGGTTCAAATCCCACGTAGGACAACACTTTGTGTGATCCACAAATTGTTGTTCTGAGTCTGGGTGTTCTTTGTGTCCGTTTCATGTATGTTTGTAAAGTCCCCCGCGACACAGGATTTATTCCTAGTGCGAGAGTTGTCTTTTTCAAAGAAAATGGTATGATGTGGGTCACCATGCTGCATTGTTGCATTGTCTGCATTCGCAATGAGTATGATGACCACCATTTTTGGATTTCGCCATCAAGCAAAGTAGAGTTTGGCAGGCAAATAAATAAAAAAGATAGAAAAAAGAAAATTCCCGCACTAGGAATAAGTGCTATGTCACGGGGAAGGTTACAACATTGATAAAACAGAAACAAAGACTATCCAGACTCAGAACATCAATTCGTGACTTGAACCTATTACATTGGCATGGACCGCTGAAACCACTACCCCATCAGGACAGTAACGTGGAAAGCAACGAGCAATAAAAAATAGTTCAAAAGTCGTTCCATTTTTAAATTCTTTTTTGCAAACTTAGATTAAGAGCTTGATAAATTTATAATTATCTATATCAATGTCATGTGCTGTCTGCATACAGCGGTTTCCCGCGACCCACCAGTTTCACCAGGTCGCAGTATTCGTCCCAAATCCCAGTGGACGAATTGCGGCGGAGATGATGACGACAATAATATCAATGTAATGTTTTTAAATGAAAGAAATCCTTAGAGCGGTCAGCCTAATACAATAATATAATTAACGCTTTACATGCCACTTCTACTTCTAAGAATAACCTTGTTAATTTACAAAGTGCGATTTGAACTTAAGCCATCTCATCTCTACTACATATTTTCTATAGTAACACATCTATATTGAACAGCTGACAATTCACGTCTAACGAAATTGTACGGGACGTCTTGACGTGACCGCTTGAACCCTTTACTTTAGTGTAATTTAGTGTAAACGTGGGCTTTGAACGGTGAAGTAAAATCGATTTGGAATTCCGATTTTGACAGGGCGTTCGTGCTGTTGGAATATCGTTTTCCAATAAAGATAATGGTAAAGGATAGATACTATAAGTTGACAGCTTGAGAATCGAATACCTAGTATGCATTTCTATTTTAAGTTCTAATTTTTCTCTCATTTATCTTATTACACATACCACCGATATGTACATATTATTATATATGAAAAGGCAACTAGATTTATACAGACCAAAAGTAAGTTTTCTTAATGAGGATTTTTAGACTGAATAATGATATAATTTTACATTTTAAAACATCTGCAGCCAGTTTTGGTTTATTTGAGATGAGAGATGAGAGATGAGATGAGCTTATTTAGTAAATGAGTGGTATTATTTAATTATATATAATAATAATATACCAGCTACGACATATCAAGTATTTGCTGTATGGCAATTAGACATAACAAAAATAAATAAAATGGTTATTCAACTTTGATTGTAGACACGCAATTATAATAATAATAATAATAATAAAGCTTTATTATTCCACACAAGTTACAATACAGAAATAAAAATATATGCTTTAAGTCTACTTTATACTACATACTTTAAGATCCTGTAAAATAAGAAAATTAAAAAGTTTTAATTTTTTAGTTAAGTTGTGTGGACCCCTTGCGGGTAAAAGCCTCCTCCAAGACATCCAATTAACGTATTGAAATCGTCCATATATATTGTGTATTTCATCTAGGTAGTGCAGTGCCGTGATCTTTCGTGTGGTCCTTATATAACACGCCTGAATTTCTTTGTTGAAAAACTCGCTTAGATACACCTGTGAATATTTTGATCTTTATGTTTTTAACCGACTTCAAAGAAGGAGAAGGTTTCCCAATTCGACCGTACATATTTTTGTCTCTAAGAACTAGGTTCAGAGTACAAATTTATGTATGTATATTGTTTTTCTTAGTTATAGATATTTCAACATTTAGTTTATCATCAATAATTGGGTGTAGTCGAGGTACTTGATATCTTGAAGGGTTGCAGTCTAGTACTCCCGCGGTGACAAGCCGTATTGGGAGATGGTAGGAGGTGGCTCATAGTTGCTATTTGGTGTTATGTGCTTGGGTTTCATTGGTGTTTATAGTCTGGGTTGTAAAGGTTTTTGAATTATAAAGCTTTTCATGTTTACGGTTTTATTCTTCTTTGTAGGTTGTTTTTTATTATCATTATTTGCTTGACTATTCATAGATATTTCGGGAGACTCGGAAAGATTTCTTTTCTGGGTTTGGTTGTTTTTATTGTCCAGTATAATCAATTTGTCGTATTTAATAAACCCTTTTTTCCCTAGTTCTTTTTCTCGTTTTAATTGGACTTGTAATTCCTTGCGTTTGTTGAGCACTTCTAAAGGGTAGTCCTGTTTAATGTAATAAGGTGAATTATCAAGACATTATCCGTTTTTCTGAACTTGTAACTTCATTCCCAAAGTATTGAATGTAATTACTACAGGTCTCACTTTCTGTCCCTTTTTGCCCATTCTCCTCACAGTTTCAATATATATATAAATATTTTTACGCCGTATGTGCTTTTCAAAGTTGTAAATTGCTGAATTCTGATCTTCAATTTTTTTCTCTAGTAGTGTATATTTTATTTCAATATTTTCACACTTTTGATCGATATTACTGTTTATCGTGCTTTTTATATCCTCTTTCATTTCTTGCATATCCATTTTCTGTTGCTTTATGCAGTGTTGCATATGAATCAACATTTCTTTTAATTCATCCATATTGTATTGATGTTTTGTGTAATTCAGGGTTCAATATAATAATATTGCAGTCACTTAAACACAGATGACACAAGTTAATAAATTAATGTCGTAACAATAGGCACATCAATGATCGACTGTTTGTTAGTTATTATCTCTTTTTGACCGGTAGATGGCGCTGACATGGATTCTCGTGACCAGTTATTATGAAGTGGTATTTTAATCGACTGCACACTTTGTTATCTACTTAACCACACATAGATATCACTATTTATACACTAAGGTAATATATATTACAATTTGAAAAGTATATTTGTGACTAAAAATACACTTTGACTTCGTGCGGTGTCCGTTGTTAATTTCTTCAATTTTTAACACAATACAATTTTTAATACAGATTTTAACACAACACTTCATACAATCCCGGTATAATGCAGTACGAAAACACTTTTCTAAACAAACTTGGAATAGATTATGCACTTGTTATATTTTTAAATACGAGATAAACACAGATACGGTGTTGACAGATTTTTGCAGACACGCAATTGCTTATACATAATTATGTCCTTTACCAATGAGATGGTAACGTGCTAGCGATAGTAAAGCTATTTCTTCTAAATCAACTCAAAATCACTGTTGATTTTCTGTCAAAAGCAGTTCGAATATGAATTCAAGATTTTTGATCGGTTATGATTCCTAAAGTGAGCCTAGAAACATGTCAACCGAGAAAGGAAAAATAGTGTTCTATACCTGCCCTTTCTAGTTAGGTAGAACCTGGCCGTATCCCAGGGCAACAAAACTCATTTCTTCGCTTTTATGTATAATATTCAAACCTAAGAACATAAATCTAGCAAGTAAAAGCGTTCAAGTATCACGCAATCTAGTAACTTTCAGACGGGATTTCAAGAACAAATGTATTCAGAATAACAGTTGAAAACTACGACGAGACGCGCATTTTGTCTTGAGGGTGTTGTAACAAACTTTTCTAATGGCTATTTAAACTTTACTGAGTCACCACACTGCTAAGAAACTTAGTATGAAAAAATACATTATAACATGTTTCGAGGTAGAATATTGTTTTGGAAGAACCAGACTTGTTTTAAAGAAATAACTTTTTGTGTCATGATTTAGCGGTTTTACAACTTTTTCTTGTAGTCGGTCGCTAAGTTTAGAAAGTAAATTTACTTTGTGAAATAGATATAATGTTTTCTTCAAACAACACTGCGGGGCAGTATTAAATTTTATGTCATTCGAGCTTCACAATAAAAATATTTGAATGTTAAGTAATCAATTTTATTTAAGTCAACTACTAAATCGCAAGTTTTTAAACATAAAAATTACTTATTTTAAAGTTTTATGTTTACCAGATTCTATGTATGACGAGGACTCATAAATGTCAAAAAATATTTGGTTTGTAATTGCTTCTAATGAAGAGTAAACACTATCTAACCGTTTGCACCCGTTAGCTGTATTAGCACTCAAAAAATTACCGATCAAAATGTAGGTACTTTTCAGTTTTTTTTTTTGAAAGCCTGCCTATGTGACTATACTCGATCTGATGGAAAGTAGGTACCCGAGATCAGAGTGGAAGGGAAACACGTGCGCCGATGAGTTCCAGGTTTTAACTTCTCAGCATAGGAAGTAAATGCAAGAAATACCCAAATAAAAGGCCAAACATAAAAAAAAAGGTACTGATACCTATTTTGTTGACTATGTTAGAGAGCCACGCTTCGGCATGAATGGGCCGGCTCGACCGGAGTGATACCACGGCCTCACAGAAAATCGGTGTGAAATAGTGCTTGCGCTGTGTTTCACCAAGTGAGTGAGGATACCGGAGGCCCATACCCCAACCCCTCCCCCTATCTCCCCCCCCATCCCTCAAAGGCCAGTAACGCACTTGTGACGCCTCTGGTGTTGCGGGTGTCCATGGGCGGCGGTAATCGCTTACCATCAGGCGATACGTCTGCTCGTTTGCCGGTCTATTCCATTAAAAAAAAAAAAAACATCAATCAGACTTTAGAAGATCACTCATCGTCAATAATTTGATTTCATATAATGCCTAGTCATCCGCGTGTTAATTATGAGTCGAAATTCATCTGCATAGATTGTCTACATCTATATTTAAAAAACTTTTTAACAAAAAAAATAAACCGCTGAAAAAACTGAAAAGCTAAAATTATTAAACATTTTTTATTTAACCTTAGTAACCAAGTTCTGAAACTAATGTAAGTATACCTACGTAATTTTGAGTCGGCTCCAAACCGGACGTTTCCTTATGAAGGGCGGACTGTTCTGTCTTTAAATCTTATTGATTTAAATTTTTAGAAAATTCTGTTAAGATACTCTGATAAGCAACTTAGAATGTAAAATTGAACATCTTAATTTTACAATGTTTCAGCACAACTGACTTTGGGAAATTTAATTATTCAAAGCTGAAGTCGAAGAAACAATGACAAAAGGTTCCGCTATAGCTGAAATATTAACGAGAGCAGTGTGCAATAAAGATGCGAATTTCACGCCGCCGGAGTTTCAAGAAACTTTTCATAGGCATTTTAATCGAGTCAATACACTTTTAGGAACTGTTTATTTTGCTTTAACGTTCTGAGATTTGACATGTAAATCGTTCCTATAAGAAAAATATGAGTAGAAAATCTGAGTAGTAATTTGATACTAATACATGTTTTTGCAGTAAAGAATAATATTTCGATCTAAAACAGTGTCAATAGAAAACACGATTGTATTTGTTTTGGATGGAGATCTAAACAAATTCTATGGCGTCACAGTAAGATCATGAAACACTGAATTACTAGACACACATTATACATTCATAATTAAGAGACAAATTCCAAACGTCTGACTGAATTCATGCGAAAATATAAAGAGCCCTAGTAGTAATAAGTGTAAATTATTTTAATAAAACTATTCATCCACTCTTTCTGACATAAATCCTACTAATATTATAAACGCGAAAGTTTGTAAGTATGGATTGATGGATGTTTGTTACTCTTTCACGCAAAAACTACTGAACGGATTTGGATGAAACTTGACAGTAATATAGCTTTATATCAAAATAACACATAGGCTACTATTTGCAGCGATAGCTCCGCCCGCGTGTATGTCGGTATACACGCGGGCGGAGCCGCGGGCAACAGCTAGTGTTAATAAATAGCATTCCTTTGAAATGGTAAAGAATATTCAAATATGTGCAGTGGTACTGACCACTAGACATTTTGTAAAAGTATACAGAATAAACCCTCATTTTGAACATATGCATAACACGAGTTCACGATACATAGCAGTGTAATAACCTCAAAAGATAATCATGCTTCCTAAAGAATATGAAAACTAAATACTACTTCATGCTTTCATTGACACAGAAATAACAGTAAATCAGAAATTAAATTTAAATAACAATTTGATTATACTGTAAAACAAAATATTAGTATAACCTTAGGGATTTACGCGGTTTAAAATGTAGGCGGAACAGGCAGTGTTAAAGTCTGACATTTCGTTGGTGCGTGCGTAAATCTCGCTGCGAGCCTCTGGGCTAGGAGCAAATAAAACCGGGTCTAATGGGGTCTTAAAGTTTTCTTTATGCTTTCCCCTGGGGTTCGACCCAGAAATCATATTTCTCGACCTAATAGTGCTAGAATTACTGCGAATTAACTCTGTTATATGTAGTTTTATCTCTCTAATTGATTTCGAAAAGAAATCGCTCTATACATAATCTACATTTTGTCACGGACGAGATAAATGCGATTAAGATATTTTTGTTTTAATAAAATCCAAATAAAAATCTGGTGGGTTGAAGTTATTTTAAGAAGAAAAATAACACTACGCACTAGAGTAAATTTTCAAGTCCTGAATGCTCTCTGTGGATTCCGGGACCATGTAAAAAGATACTACATTAAAAAATTATATGCCAAAACCCATAATATTTCCTCATGAAAAATCAGTATTACTATTAAAGTTGTCTTACCCAGTTTCGTATTGCACTACCGTGGTCTTGTACTGAAATCAGCAGCGGGGAAAATCCAGTTAAATCCCAGCTGAACTTGATACCATAAACAACATAACTACAATATTTCACGCACATTAAGTTTAGCCCAAAAACATTTGCAATGAACGCTGTTAAACCCGTATTCTACTGAGGATTTACAAAAACAAGCAGCCTTTTAAACGCATTACACTTTTTCGCCAAAAAATGGAACATTTAGGTCCGCTACAAATCAGTTAATACCATTCACATTCATTGGAATTTACATACAGCGGCTTTTAACTTGCGACGAATGGTACGCGGTACGCAGCTTGCAAAAAAATCGGAGTAAAATACTCTGTTGCAGATATTGTTTACGGTGTTTATTATTTTAACTTTAGCCTTCATGTTAAAAAGGATTGCAGAAAAAAATTAACTTGCCTGATTAAACTGTAACACATCAAAAATTTTAACAGCTTGTAAATAACCAAGCCAATATATGTATATACCCTTAGGGGTGGAATTTCAAAAATTCCTTTCTTAGTGCTCACTTACGTTATATAAAGAACCTGAATGCAAAATTTCAGGATTCTAGCTTCAGCGGTTTGGGCTGTGCGGTGATCTCTGGGTATGTCAGTCAGTCATCTCAGTGTTACGTCAAGCTGATTGGCTTTGTTAATTTACAACGTTGTCCAGTTCAATAATACAGAGTTGGCTTAAGTTTTAGGGTCATGAAAATCTTATGTTTTTTAGAAGTCAGAACGTGTTTGGTTGCCCAAGCACATTCAGGACAAAAATTCACTTAAGTTAAACATACGAAATGTTTGTTACGTAATTGTTTTAATTCCGTATTTTAAAAACTCAAAAATGGGATATCCTAATTATATCTTTTGACTGCCTCGTTGGTCTCGCGGTTGGCGTGTGCGACTATTTCTAATCACGATGTCTTGGGTTCGATTCCCGGGTCGGACCAAATGTTTGTATGATCTACAAATATTGTTTCAGAGTTTGGATATTTTCTATGTATAATATGTATGTATTTACAAAAAAAAAGGAAATTTGTATTTGTATCAGTTGTCTAGTACCCATAACACAAGCTCTGCTTAGCTTGGGACTAGACTGATGGCGTTGTGTGTTAGATGTCCGAAATATGTATTTATGTTATTTATTTATCTTAACATTTTTAGAACGAAGAATTTTATTAAGTAAACAAATACATTTTTTGTTCTAGACACTGTTGCGTTATCCATGTTCTATTTTTCCGCTTTCGTACACTGAATATATTAACAAATTAACTGCTACTAATGGTGCTATCATAGTAAAGGGCTGTTAATGTTAATGTAATAGCTTTGTGACTGAGCCAATGTTGGTTATAAACGGCAAGTAATGGTTTTATTACTTTTCCGCATTGGCTTCAACGGACCAATACGCCCGTCCCAAAGGCTCCAAACTAACATTTCTTTAAGACGGATCGAGTAAATCTGAACAACTTAAGGGTCATAGTACCTCTTCAATGGTCTATAAAAGTTTTCACTTCATGATACCAAAGTTCTTGGAAACTGACACGTAAGCCTGTGGTAATATGAAGAAACAGAAAAATTTGCAACCGGTTTAGTATTCGGGACATCAACGTATTTCGATGTAATACGTGTATGGAGTGACGTCTAAATACAGTAAAGAAAAACTCTAATGCCATCTAGCGGAGGTGAGCAGGACTACATAGTGATTTCTATCCTGCATCGCACAATAAAAGTTCTCACGTCGATTATTGTACATAGATTTTCCAACCGATAGACTCTCTTAGTTTAGATAGAAAAACTATTACCAAGCTATGGAAAGAATATATGTGTTATTTAAAAGGTCAGGTAAACGACCTATTATATACTGTGGTGATTAAAAACAGAACTAACATAATTAATGTTTTACTGATATCCTTATAAAAATAAATAACATTGTTTCTCAGTCTATGCATGCGTAAAACACATCGAAACATTAAAAACAATGATACAGAAAAGATTATACATTATATTAAGAATGACAAAACGTAAGTTTTGTATTAAAACATTTTCAGGACTACCTTTGTCAGGTCAGGCAGTTAACAATGAAAGCTCATAACGTGAACGGCTGTTTCTTTTTATGTTTATGTTGGGTCAGTAGTATTATGATGTGTATAAAAATATTTCTTTAGGATACAATGACCTGTCATATTAAAAGACACTAAATTGAAGCGATGGAGAAAATATTTCATGGCTTAAAGATGTCTAAGAAGTATAGTATTTCTATCAGATATAATTTTCTTTTATCTATAAATATCCAGGGAACATTGTTTTTATATTTTTAGTCTATTTAGTAGTTTTTATATTTTTATCATTGTATGTATGTTTTTACAAAAAAAAAGTACATAAGTATTTATATCAGTTGTCTAGTACCTATAACACAAGCTCTGCTAAGCTTGGAACTAGATGGCGTTGTGCGCACCTAAAAGTAAAACCGTTACTAAACGAAAAATTTCATGAACTGAGTTATCAATGCCATCTATCTAAAAGACACGTAAACTACACGATAAACTGGTCCTTTTGATCAAATGTCGTATATAACGCCATTTAGCGGTAAATCAAAGCGTTACTAAACCGAGTTATGATTGGCTTACTAAATACAATATAGTATCTATACCAATAAGAACATGATTGCAGAAGAGTGATAACGGAAGTTTAAAATAACAATGTTGTTATTTGGGTAAACACGACTGCAAGTCACAATACAAGTAAGTTTTTGACATTATTCAATAGGCATAGTGTTTCAATTTGTAAATTCACTATTCAATTTTATGGATAAATGTAAGGAGTAACCATTTCTTTGGTTACAGTTTTTCAATAAGTAAAGAGTAAATTGAATCATATGCTTTATCACAATAGTGGAACTTTTATGTTAGTAACAGTTTATTTTTAAAGGCAACGTACATTTTGCACTAAAATATTAGAAGTAAATGTTCTTTAGGGCGGTCTGGTCTCTTGCCAAGGCTATCGAAGGTAATTCCTGGCTTGGCTTACAGAAGTTGTCTTTTTAAAAGAAAAAAAAATCGTTGGTCTACGACGTAAAGCATTTTGCGTCCAACTCGACCTTGGATGAAACAATCCTTAGGGAACAGGAGCAGCTTACCATACCGTGGTGGGATAGCCCTATGCTGGATATCCAGTTCCACCAACCCTCGGTGCGTTTAACAATTCTATCCCTTGTTATACACAAGTCGAGTGGCCCTGATGGAATCCCTCCTAATATGTTGAAGGTGTGTGTTTTGTCGTGAAGATGTCTCCATGGTTCGCACCGGTTTTAACGCGTCTTTTTCGGCTCTCTTACTTCTCTGGCGTGGTCCTAACAGCATTGGTCCACCCGATCCCCAAAAAAGGCGATCGCTCAAATCCGTCCAACTACAGGCCGATAGTCATAACTTCCCTCTTCTCGAAAATAATGGAGAAAATCCATCATTAACTATCAACTCCTGCGGTACCTAGAGGGTCATCATCTGCTTAGTAACCAGCAGTACGGTTTCCGTAAGAGCCGATCAGCTGGTGATCTTCTAGTATACCTGACACGAAGGATTAACGGGGAAGCCCTGGCAGTTAGTTTGGACATTGCGAAGGCTTTCGATCGGGTCTTGCACAAAGCGTTTCTTTCGAAGCTTCCTTCCTATGGGCTTCCCGAGAAACTATGCGAATGGATCACCAGTTTTTTAGCAGATAGAAGCATTAAGGGCGTAGTCGACGGTGAGTACTCTAACTCCCTATCTGTGCTCTCTACACCGGCCGCAATAATATTTCTCGGGAAAATGTCATTGAGAGTCGAAACAAACTTGTGTATGAAATTGAGACCTGTTTGGAAAAGGTCTCAGATTGGGATAGACTTAATTTAGTCCAATTTAACCCCACAGAGACACATATTTGCGCGTTCACCGCTAAAAAACTGCCGATGGTCGTGTGTTCTCCGAAGACACTCCCTTACCTGCCTCAGCTAGTATTGGAATAGTTGGTGTCCACATATCGAGTGAAGTCCAGTTTTGTGGCCATTTAAAGGGTAATGCCATATATATAGTAGAAAGGCATCGAAGAAGCCTGGCGTGCTCAATAGATCGAGACGGTATTTCACTCCAGCTTACTGTGTTCTACTTCTAAGGCGCAGGATCGGCCTCATGTGGAATACTGTTTTCATCTTTGGGCAGGGGCATTCCAGTACCAGCTCCCTCAAGAACGCATCCAACAGAGAGCGACTCGAATTGTCGATTGCCAAGATATTTCTAATCGACTGGATCCTCTGACGCTGCGTAGAGATGTGGCCTCGCTATACATCTTCTATCGCTTCTACTCTAGGGAGTGCTCCGAGCAATTCTTTGGACTGATCCCTGCCACCTCATACCGTCATCGTCTTACGCGACAGGAGTTTCATCCCCGTCATCTAGATGGTTGGCAGTCCACAACTGTGCGCTTTTCCTGAAACTTTCTGCCTCGCATAAAAAAACTGTGGAATAAACTGTCGCCTGCGGTATTCCCGGACCAATACGACTTTCAAACCTTCAAAAAAAGCCCTTAAAAGGCACCTCAACAATGTTAACTTTAAGATTTTTAACTTAAATAATGAAATGATTATAATATTATATTGAATTATGAAATTTCAATAGCTTTCGATTTAGTAACATTAGTTGCACTGTAGTTTCTTATAAATATACCATAATGAACAGTTAAAATTAATGGTAAAGTGTTACTATAATAATATAAATCAAAATAAGGAAAGGTGTATATAAAAAAGTAACTTTTTTACATCATATCTCATAATGTATACATAGATCTATCATAGAAACTCATTACCTATCATAAAGAATCCTGAACTCAGATTTTACTCAGAAAAAACAGTGACTTTTTTCTAATATTGGCTCTCCTGGAAAATTTAGTTATTTTGTTTAGTATCGGTTATACTTTAAAGGTGCGGTGTATTAGATGTCCAAAATATTTATTTATTTATTTAAGTCTTTTCTTGCAAATTTCTGCAACTATGCGCATCAGAATAAAATATCAAAGGAGATTCGTCAAAATTTGTCAAAAGTCACCTTACCGTATTTAAAAAAATACTAAACATTAGCTAAGTAGTACAGAAGCATTTTATAATTGACTTTCGTTGTTATTTGTAAAAGTGAAAAAAAAGGTATGCAATAGTGTACAAAAGGAAAAAAAATAACAATCTTACAATAATGATGTGCAAAACCAACGGTTGATGTTGGCAAATATGTAGTACATATGCTAATCGGCGCGAGAACTTCTAAATTGTGATTCAGGATTAGTAGCTGCTCCATAATTCGTTGTTGCGTAGTTCACAGTTTGTGAAAGTCGCCACAACTATTTATTACACGTATGTACATACGTATTACAGGTAAGGTACCTACTTCCCTTCATCTTGCTCTTCCTCTTCTTTGTAATGTCAATATTTTGTTCTACAATAATTACATCATCAATAAAAATAAAAACAGTCCACTGTCGGAAAAATGCCTCCCCTTGGTATAGGGTTTGATTCAAGTACAATTTTTTTTTCTATGTATGGATCTTCCAAAATGACTCTACTCTGCCTGATGGAAAGCATACGCAGAATCCAAGAGTGGTGGTCACCATACTCATTGCTAATGCAAACAGTGCAAAAATGGCGCATGGTGACCTTGGCTGCCTAGTGATGCTCCTGCATCATTGGGCCTCCGGTCTCACACTCACCACCGAAACACGACAGCACTAACGCTGTCATTTTACGTTGATTTTCTGTTTATTTACGTCTATTCACATTTTATAGTACATTTATCTACAAAATATATGTAAATCTATAAATAAACTACATGCGCCTGTAACAAAATTCAAACAGGAGTACAGAAAAGCCACCACAGAAAGATGTGATATAAATAAAACACGAAAACATGGTCGGGCAAAAATCATAAATATTTTACTGAAACTTCTCTCTCTGGAGACAGTTTCGGGACGTTGTGGTCATTAGAAAAGTTTTAGTGGCCATTACAGCCTGTTTTATATTACCAGAGGATTGTTGCTCTTTACCTTATTCGTTTGAAGGAAGTTGGTAAACCGATTGGTGTATAAGTTTCACGACTTTGTATTAAGATAGTTCTTTGCTAAGTTAGTAATCACTTTATATTTCGGACATCTAACTCACAACACCATCTAGTCCCAAGCTAAGCAGAGCTTGTGTTATGGGTACTAGACAACTGATACAAATACATATATACTTTTTTTTTGTAAATACATACATATTATACATAGAAAACACCCAAACTCCGAAACAAATATTTGTAGATCATACAAACATTTGGTCCGACCCGGGACTCGAACCCGAGACCTCATGATCAGCAGTCGCACACACCAACCGCGAGACCAACGAGGCAGTCAAGTCAGTTATATATATTAGCCTCATAGTACACTTCTGTGGAGATGCCCGTAACTTTATTGACAATGTTGAGAACTACCAATACATTTTCCATGAAAATAGTCGCTTCTAAAAATTTATGATAATAATAACTTGTCACAGTTCTTGTATTAAAAGACTGATAAAATAATTGAATTAATAAGTAATTATAACTGTTATAGTCCAATTACAAATCATAAAATTAATGTAATAAATTTTGACTAGTTACATTTTTATTATAAGTATAGATTATTTATTACATAATATGGAAACCTATGTACATAACCATAATTTATAAAAATTAATAAAAAAATAACAATATTTATATACAAGCGTTAAGAAACTCCACATCTTCGCCATGATGAATAAATATTGTCATCATTCTTCATTCATCTTCTTCTAGTATTTATTATATTATACTGCTCCAGTCTAAGATATTATTTGTTCATATTTCTACAGAGACTAGAAGTGCTAATTTCAACGCAGCCTTTGTTACTACCGCCGCCATCTATTTGCCTAGTGTGCCATTCCTACAAAGACCACGTGACCCCTAGAGAGGCAAGCTACGGACTAGAGCTTTGCTAGAATTCGTATATTCGTACAATACGATTATTAAATATATATGTACATATATACATTTGTATAAATGTGTGTCACATGTAGGTTGAAGTCACATACTTTTTAATTTAGAACACATATCATTATAAACTTCTGTTGTTACATTATAAGTACTTCAAAATCATAAAGTATTTCAAAATGTCACAAGTCGTTCATGCGCGAAATTATCCCTAATACGGTGTAAAAGTATTATACAAATATAGAAATATATTTAAGAGCCCCAATAAATGAAAGTTATTTTAGTCACAGACTGCCTTGTCTGGAAAGAATCTGGATAAAATATGACGTTTCATCGTGACATATCAGACAGATCAGGATGGATTTAACTACAGCTCTTAAGTAAGCTCTATAAGGAGTCAGATTTATATTTAGAATTTGTTCCAGCCGGTACCTGTCTTTAATTATAACAGAAAGTGATATTTTTTTCATCTGTATATAGTTCTTGCAATAAAGACAGCGCTCACTGCTTAAATTTTTTACAACTTTTTCAGAAACAGTTTTTGAAGTTTAAAAAAATCCATGATTTTAATCTAGATATTAGAAAATTTCGACACCTTTAGGTCCTGGGAAATGTGATTTTTCACGATCGGGATCGTTATCTAGCCCGTAGCACTACAAAAAGTCGTTAATTAATGGCACAAATGTTACATATCTGCTGCCGTGTAAGGTAACTAAAAAACTTATTTAACAATGCTGGTATCTGCGATACTAGTAGAAACGTAAAAAAACCTCAGTAATTTTTACCGTGCGTTAGGTTTAGATATACACATGTGTCTTTCAACTACACTGAGATTAAGTGATAAAATAATATAAAAACATTTTAATATTATAATTTTAATAAAAATAGATACATGCTTTATATTCCACAATACAGCGAACCAAAAAGAATCTATCAAAGAGTTAAATGTGAGTATTTTAGCAGTAAAAAGATGAAACGTCTATCGACATTTTGTAGTACGGTGAAAGAATGATGAGGGTTCAATTAACTTCAAGAGAGCTTACATTTACGATAAGCAGACGATTTTACGATGATGTTTAAGAATGTATTTCTTTACTATAATATTATAAAGCTTCAGAGTTTGTTTGTTTGTTTGAACGCGCTAATCTCAAGAACCGCTGGTTCGATTTAAAAAATTCTTTCAGTGTTTGATAGCCCATTTATCGAGGAAGGCTATAGGCTATATATCATCACGCTAAGACTAATAGGAGCGGAGCACCAATGAAGAATGTTTCAAAAACGGGGAAAATTATCACGCTATGGGTAATAGGAGACGCAAACGAGGTTGCGTGGGTCAGCTAGTCGTCTATATATAGTAGTATGCCATACTATTTCTTATTCAGATTATCTCTTTTTACCCGACTGCGAAAGGAGGAGGCTTATGTTTTTCGAGTGTATGTGTGTACGAGTGTATGTAAGTATGTATGTATATTTCTTTGGCACGCCCAAGAGCCTAAACGGCTTGTCGTATTTTTATGTGAGTGGTGTCAATAGATTCGTCTTAGTTGTGAGATTGACACTTGGTACATCAAAATTAGAAAAAAAAACAAAATAAAAAAAAACCTGAATTTAATAAAGATGGTAGACATTGACGCATTCGGGTTTATTTTTCTTTTAAATAATTTTACCTATTAAAGTACATCGATGACTAAAAAAGGAAATAAATATTCCTAAAAGTAATAAAAGCACTTCTAGAGTAGGAATTAGTAACAGTAAAAGTCGTGATCAAATAAAACACCATTTCACTGTCAGCGATTTACAATTAGTTTAGCTATAAATCTCTTGGGATTGTATCAATTATATTAAAGTAGGGAGCGTTAGAACCTCTGTCTTTGGAGAGCAAATAAGAAACAAGTGAAGCGTCCAACGAGGCACTCATGCGACGTCATCCTTTAGATCGGTATTAGCATTTGAAGACTTACATGTCCGTTAAATCCAGCCAAAGTCTAGATGTTCTGTACCTATTTGAATAATAGATGTATAGAATGTGTCTTATTACTTATTTTATGTCTCAAACATAGAGTTATTATAGATAGAGCATGGGAGCCAGGCCTCCAGCCGTCCCTCGGTTAGAAAGAGACGATCGCGGTACCTATCTGTCTTTCTCTACTGACGCATGCGCAGTTAGCGCGGAAAAGCAGCATAGCAAACGATTCAACAATTAATTGTAGTGATTGTATTACCATTATTAGTTCTTTACTGCGCATGCCTCAGTAGAGAAAGACAGATGGGGTACCGCGATCTTCTCTCTTTTTAACCGTTGGACGTTTCCGCTTACAGGCATAATAATTTTATGGTCTCAAAGCTGTATTTTTAAGGAGAACAACTGTCAAAGAGAAATTCAAAAGGATAGCCTTTTGAAATTTTATTTGAGGTTGGTGCAATATAGTGTGTATGCAAAGCAATAATACTGCAGTGTTATTCCTTTTACGACTGACTGCCTGTCTGAAGCCCACTATAAGGATCTAAAAGCTGATCTGATCTATATCAACTAAATGTAACAAATATGTAATCTAATGTAATTCGATAGAGATATTAAAATAATACTACATCTGCGTCGAACTAGATAACTATCTAGATAAATAAAATAAATAAATAAATGCTTCGGACATAGACGCAGATGTTCACTAACCTGTAAGTTAGTTAAGCTGTATCTGAAAATGCTGTATCCTAGAGATGATAATGACGAGGTTTACAAAGAGAAGTATTCTAATTATTTCATCATCATCATCAGCCTATCGCAGTCCACTGCTGGGCATAGGTCTCTCCAATTGCACGCCACTTAGTTCTAATTATTTAAAATCTATGTTTACTTCATAGGCAACTACAAATGGATGAACGACTTATAAGAAACATAAAAATGTTAAAATTTTCAAAATGAGACAAAATTTTCTCTATTTTTGATGTGAAACATCTATAGGCGAGAGGTAAACCTGATTTTTGGGGTAGCGAGAATTGGCATGGAGAGAATTGCCATGGCGACGCTTCTCCACTATACTATTGTGTATTGTAATTTTAGATGTGAAACATCTGTAGGCGCGGGTAAACCTGATTTTTAGCGTGGCGAGAATTGCCGTAGCGACGCTTCTTCAACGACGAGGATCATTATCAAAGAACGCAACGACCTTCCGCGTTCTACCAATCGTTGTCATTTTTCGTCGCGAATATGTTCCGTGTCAAACTTTACAGTAAGAGAGCTACTGAACCTTTCGACCAACGGTGTGTCTGTAAGGCTAGAAACTCTTTTAGTGATGAGTCATAACGTGCTAAGTACGTAACCATCGCCTGGCAGATCTCAGCCCTGCACATCATCATCTTTCATGGTTTTGAAAGTGTAAAAAAATGACACAAAAAAACTTGTTCCTGTAAGGCTGAATTTTTCATAGGATTAAGATCATTCATTAAGAAGTTCAAAAACAAAATGACAGGCGATTCTGATGAGCACTAGTGCTCATCGGAATCGCCTGTCATTTTGTACTACAGGTACTAGTACCTGCCAGGCGAACAGAAAGCCACACATTTCTTCAATTACACCATCAATATAAATATTTTTTTATTCTGTAAAGTTGTAATTCATATATATGTTTGTCTGAGCGATTTAAAGAAAGTAGGAAAAATTACCGGCGGTGCAAGCTAGCATATTTCCTTGACAGGTGAGGAGAAAGATAGCACTGGAGTGCAAGTAAAAATGTGTCTGAGAACACTTGGTCGGTCCTAACACGACAAACTTCTGATTATTAGTCATAAATAACATTAAATCGTCGGAAGCATCTAAATCAATACAATATACATTTCAATTAATCGATATATACGATTTTTTATGAACAAAAATGGAGCATTGCCCACACTATTGTGCGTATGACACATATATATACAAATTTACATAATGTATGTATGTCAAAGCCTAATTGAAAAGATGATTAATATTTGTCTACTGAATGTCAAAAGTGGCTATGATGAAATCTCGGATCAAAAGGTATAAGCCTTGACAAAAGAAACCTAATAAAATTCAAACGAAAAAAATCTAAAAGAATAAAGTTAGAATTTCAAACGTTGGGCGAACACTATATAGTAGATATTTTTTGTACCACTAGTATTTAGATTTTTTTCGTTTGAATTTTATTAGGTTTCTTTTGTCAAGGCTTATACCTCTTGATCCGAGATTTCATCATAGCCACTTTTGACATTCAGTAGACAAATATTAATCATCTTTTAAATTGTCATACGCACAATAGTGTGAGCAATGCTTTATTTTTGTTCATAAAAAATGGTATATATCGATTAGTTAAAATGTATATTGCATTGAATTAGATGCTTCCGACGACTTAATGTGTTATTTATGACTAATAATGAGAAGTCTGTCGTGTTAGGACCGACCAAGTGTTCTCAGACACATTTTTACTTGCACTCTAGTGCTATCTTTCTCCTCACCTGTCAAGGAAATATGCTAGCTTGCACCGCCGGTCATTGTTCCTACTTTCTTTAAATCGCTCAGACAAACATATATATGAATTACAACTTTACAGAATAAAAATTTATTTACATTGATGATGTAATTGAAGAAATGTGTGGCTTTCTGTTCGCCTGGCAGGTACTAGAGCTCATCGGAATCGCCTGTCATTTTGTTTTTGAACTTCTTAATGGATGATCTAAATCCTATAAAAAATTCAGCCTTACAGGAACAAGATTTTTTTTCTCATTTTTTTTACACTTTCAAAACCATGAAAGATGATGATGTGCAGGGCTGAGGCCTGCCAGGCGATAGTTACGTACTTAGCACGTTATGACTCATCATTACAAGAGTTTCTAGCCTAACAGACACACCGTTGGTCGAAAGGTTCAGTAGCTCTTGGTCCATTATTACATACCATGTCATCCACTACTGTCAGAACAGCATGAAACTATTTTCATACTCAAATCTAAAACATTTCAAAAATAAGCAATACAAATGTTTCTAAACTAATTAAATGTGAGTTGTTCAGAACACTGATTTCGTAAATAAAACAACCGCATATTCGTAACAAGTAGTATATTTTGTTCTACCTTGATTCTCGCCTTGAGAAAAAACTAGTTCATTACTACTAATACCAAAAGTGTGTTTCCTCATTTTGTACAGCAGTAAGTATGAGTTTCTAAGTAATTCCTTTACTCAGGTTCTTTTGAAAGTAGGCAAACAATCCACAAATCACTCACAGCGGTATCCGCATCGCAATTTAACCGAGCGCTATTCACTATTCAGTTCGAAGTACGACTCTCAGGTAGAAATGTATCATTTCAGTATGACTGAGTGCCATTTATTCATCTTGCCCCATTTCTATAGCAATGGATATCGATTTAACTTGTTGGCTTTATCCCATCTATGTGTCTGTGTATAATGAATGATCGAATCAATTTTTCAAATTTACAACTTGCGGCAATGTACGCATAATTTTCTTCACCTCTTAGATTACGCGAAACCAGAGAAGAACAACTAATATTCTTATTTTTTTTATGGAATAGGCGGGCAAACGAGCAGACGTATCGCCTAATTGTAAGCGATTACCGCCGCCCATGGGCACCTGTGTTGCCACTAGAAACGTCACAAGTGCGTTGCCGGCCTTTTAGGGATGGGGGGGGGGGGGGAGATTGGGGTAGGGTATTATAGGCCGTGGTATCACTCCGGTCGAGGCAGTTCAATAAAATTTATCTCGTGTCTGTATCATATAATTTCACCGTGGGAGAGCCACGCTTCGGCATGAATGGGCCGGCTCGACCGGAGTGATACCACGGCCTCACAGAAAACCGGTGTGAAATAGTGCTTGCGCTGTGTTTCACCGAGTGAGTGAGTATACCGGAGGCCCATACCCCAACCCCTCCTCCTATCTCCCCCCTTCCATCCCCCAAAGGCCGGTAACGCACTTGTGATGCCTCTGGTGTTGCGGGTGTCCATGGGCGGCGGTAATCGCTTACCATCAGGCGATGCGTCTGCTCGTTTGCCGGTCTATTCCATAAAACAAAATATAAAAAAAATTAAAAAAAAAAATTAAAAAAAAAAAAAATTAAGTTATGAAAGTGTAAAACAAGAACGATAAGTGACTGACTCGGTGGTGCAGTGGTAGCGAGTGCGGCTGCTGTGCTTGAGGTCTCGGGTTCGATTCCCTGGTCGGACCAAATGTTTGTATGATCTCCAAATATTTGTTTCGAAGTTTAGGTGTTTTCTATGTACAATATGTTTGTATTTATATCTAGTAGTTGTCTAGTACCTATAGCACTTCTAAACAACTACAAAAAAAAACCATACAGTGGAACATAGCACCTCCTCGTTCTTGAAGTCGATTAGTAAAAATACGACTGTATGAGTCAACAATTGATGGTAGCTCAGCGTAATGCTACTTCAAGGCAGTAGTGTAGATATTTTTCTAGTGATCTAAACGGAGCTAGTGAGCTGTCAAGTTACTGCGATACCAGAGAAAATACGTCAGAATAAATTCAAACAATTTAGCTAAAACTATATAGGACCACCAAAATTAAATTACAAACCAGTGAAGCTGACGATAATTCTGTAGCTTTCATAAAATACCCTCAGAAATTGTTGGAAGCGATTCGTTGTTTTCGACTTGTTATCTCCGGACTTGTGGTGGATGCGGCGGTAACACTTGACCGCTCTCATTTGTGACACTCCGTCGATTCTCGTTGCAACCCCTTAAATACATACCTACCTACTCTAGGTAATACATAAACGTAAAATAATATCAAAGATGAAATAATTTGAGGCTTATCTGAACATTTTTCTATTAAAATTTCAATCACTGTTACAATGCTTGAAGTATATATTTCGAGTACAAACGTAATTGGTAAATAAGGGATTTCTAAGGGGCTATAGAAGAAGATTGTCACAAATAAAGTTTTAAGCTGATATTGATGGCTTTTAGCACAAAGGTATTAAATAAGATTAATATTATTTAATTTTATATATGTATTAGGCTTAGATTTTAGTGTATAATTGACACATACCGCTACGACTACTATGTAGATTTGTTCATTTGTTAACACAATACATATTAAGTAGAAAAATAATTATTCTAATATGTCCTTGTCATATAAAGACATTTGTACCATGACAAATCAAAATATTTCAAGTTTTATGTTTCCATGTGCAAAATATTTGTTTTAAAAAAGTAAATATTTCGGACATCTAGCACACAACGCTATCTAGTCCCAAACTAAGCAGAGCTTGTATTATGGGTACTAGACAAGTGATATAAATATTTATTTACATTTTTTTGTAAATACATACATATTATAACATAGAAAACATACAACCTCCGAAAAAATATTTGCAAATCAACCGACATTTGGTCCGACGTTTAAAAAGGGGTACGAAAAATTTTCTTCATTTACTAAAAAGCTAAATTTTTATGTGACGGTATGTGAAAAAGAGAGCAATCATCTCCTTTCTAACGAGAGGCCTATGTCCAGCAGTGGACAGTTAAAAGCTGTTACTGATGATAATGTAACAAATTATTTAGTTTAAATATATAGTGCTAAAACATCACTGTAACCATACATTTTAAAAGAACCTACATCGATTACTGTGTCAAATTTCGAGATTTATAAAACTGTAATTAGTTTCTAGAGGATCTTGAACCCGATATAGTTTGGTGTCAAAGAGGTTTATTACCCTCACCGCCCTCCGTGGACCGGCATAACTTACTAACAACTAACATTTCTCTGCAGCTGATGCACTAATTTGCTTTTGAAATGATTATGAATTTGCAGACTAACTTAGCTTAACAAAGTTTTAGATGTCTTGTTCACGAGTTTGAAGACTTAAAGCCCAATAATAAGAAAGTTTATAAGAATAATGAGGTATAAAGTTCTCAAAGAAATTAATATAATTTCTGTAATCAAAATAATATTTTTATTACGAACAGTTAGTTCTTGTTATATTTCTGTTTGCGGTTATCTTACATAGAATGTTACAGCACTTACTAACGCTACTGTTTTAGAAATATATACCTACTTGCCTTTAATATTAATCACATCTTTTTATAACACTGTGTTTGTGAACAATCATAGACAAATAAACAATACAAAAACGAGAAATAATGTAGGTACATCAATTTTACATAACTGTCACCATGTTAAATTTAGCACGATAACAAATAAATAGCACTATAACAAATAAATAGCACTAAAATGTTAATGATTAATAAAATTAAAATTCACAAAATAACAAAACTTGACCAAAAGTAATGGCAAATGAAAACCCAAGTTGGAAATGCATGACGGGTGTTATGTAAATCATTGAAAGTTTGAGTCTACAGAACTCGTTGAAAGCATCGGTAAAGTGGACGCCTTAAAAATTCAAACCAGCAAGAGTGATACCTCAGTCTTAAGATTTTAGAAAAAATAGACATGGCATTTTCTAATATATATATTCACATTTTTATTGCTATTTAAGGAATCATTATTAGACGTATGCTTCTCCTCTGAAAGGAAGACTTGATCTACTATATCACACTGGCCAGACGGGTTTGTATAGGGTTTTGTGAAAAGGTATTCCTTTTCTTTCAATTAGTAGTAGCACCATCAAGGTAGTACGAGTACGAGCCACGCTGATTTCAGTACGAACGGGCCGGCTCGACCGTGGCGGTACTACCCTCGCACAGAATATCAACGTAAAATGACAGCGATCATGCTGTCGTGTTTCGTGGGTGAGTGCGAGACCGGAGGCCCAATTATGCAGAAGCATCACTAGGCCGCCATGGTGTGGGTCAACATACTGCATTGTTGCATTGCATTCGCAATGAGTATAGTGGCCACCACTCTTGGATTCTGCTTATGCTTTCCATCAGACAGAGTAGAGTCATTTTGGCAGGGCCATATATAAAAAATATCTGTTCTTCTGCGTAGTTTTCTTCCTTAGTCCGCTTTTACTCACGAGATGAATAGGGTTGGTGGCACTCCGTGTTCGTAATACGTTACTAATCGGATAAATATTACAGAGTTAAGAGAGATAAGATATATTGTGTTAAGTTAATTAACCCAGTGTTTCCAAAATCGGGGATAATCATTTTGTAGAGAGATGATTTATACACGACACGTCAACTGATCACTACTTATTGAAAGAGGTATTTCATGTCTAAGCATGGTCAATTCGTTAATGATCGACCCTAACAGTTTTCATTATGGAGATACGACAAATCACGCTAATTTTATTCATTCTAATTACAAGAAAACAGAAATTGAAAAGCATGCAAAAGAAAGGTAATGTATCGGTTTTTCCATTATCTAACTGATTATATAATTTTGTTTAGACGTACAGCAATTAATAGTATAGTATTAGTAATAAGTAGTAAGTAAGGTAATTATAATTGACTATGAGGCAGGATATACAAATTCTCGTACACACATACATAAAATAATACAGTACTTTTCGTAGTTTTGTAATAAGACGAAGAGAACCGTGACTTTTATATTTAGGAGCATTGTACTAAATATTTGTTGCTGATCATTTCATAAGTAAGTGTTTCCTAGGAATTAAATTCATGTTATCGAGTGTATTCTAATGAAGAATTTAATTAACGAATAATTTATATTAGGTTACAAATCCGTGAGTCAGTTTTATCAGATAAATTGAAATTAATTTATATTGTATTCTCACTAATAAGTCTAATTCAGAGAATTGAGATTTTCATTAAAATTATAATCTGTGTATTTTCTGATTATATACAGTCACTTTTTTAATAACGACTGGTTTGGAAATTATTTGCTAGGAACATGTTTTCAATTAGTAATTAAAACGTATTAAAATATTACATTGACCTATATTGATTTATAGTACTACTAGATTGGCCGTTTGTGTCGGTTATCGTGGATAAGAGTAGCCTACATCCTTCCCCAATAATCAAAGTACCTCCATTCCAAAATGTATTGCAATCGGTGCTGCATTAAGCCGTAATAGACAAGCAGACAGGCAGACAGAGTTACTCTCGTTATTGGTATGGACAAAATATATGGTAGAATTAATAGTACTTTTTTGTGTTGAAGATAGGTACGGAAAACCCCTCCCTATCACCGGTATCTTGAGCCAGGTGTTTCCACGACATAACACCACGACGGTAGACCTTTGGCGTCCTGATCTGGGAGAACCTAAATCCACACCACGCCTTAAAAGACTCCGTACTGGGAGAAAATACTTTCCCCCCTCAATACCAGCTTAAGTATATAGTACTAGATTATGCAATATACATGTACATAAAATATGATTTGTTTTTGTTAATTTAAGTAATACTAATTTAAGTCCTTTATTATGTCATTTGGAGTTGAAGAACTAATGAGTGTGATTCCTATTCCTCTTTCGTGATTTTAAATGAAATTAGAACTATAAGCAAACATTATTTACAAACAAAAATCTTCAAACTGAATTGAGATCTTCAAGGCTATTTATTTTTTAAACATTATATTTGCGGACTATGTCTTGTAACGGCAAGTGATATTAAGAGAGACATCAATAAAAATGGTTTAGCAGTGGTTGTATTTTCCTAAAACATATAGATTTTTCATACGACGCCAATGTCACACAAAAAAAACACCGTGTTGATCAAACGCCTTATCCAGATTTGTAGGCTTTTTCTAACTCCTTAACCGCAAGTCACGTTCACTTTATCACGTCAAAACTTTTCACTTTCTACATGCGATTGACTCACACAGACAGATAGATACTCCACTCTCGACTACTCTCGAGTTATCTCAACACCAACGAAGTTCGAGACTCACGTCGTTACGTCGTTTATGGAATACGTGTTCTACTAAGACGAGTTACGGCTGTGTATATTCCGACAATGGCGAATTTTAAAGCAACGGATGCAAACTTTTAGTCAATGTAAACTGAATTGGTCAGTATTCATTAAATTAAATTATTGTTGTTCGGGACGCAGTTTAAAACGTCGTGAAGTTCAAAACTGCCAACTGTCTGCCAAACTTTTACTAGTTTCCACTTGTCTCCTTTTAGGTTTGCATTGTTTGAACGGTACCATTCAACTCTCGAATTTTTATTTAATGCTTAAAAGTCATTTATTCATGGCTGCGCTCACAATTTTATGATATAAAATATTTAGTTCAATTTTACTGTAGATATAAATGAGGACACACAGTTATATTACACAATTTAGAAGAGCGATTATACAAGCACACGCACATTGCCAAATTACTGTAGCAGTATGCTCACGAATATATTTTAAGGATACTCAACTATAAAAGTACTCCTTCAGGTAAAGAGTTTTTGTTGTTCTATTAGTCGCTCCACAGAGTGATTATTCTGTAAAAAATACCACTTCATTACTATGATTCATGTTATCCTAGTGCAATTGAATATTTAATTTGCGGAGTTTAACCTTACGATGTAAAATTATAGTGTCAGACAATTTGATGATTACAAAAATACCATAGCGTTTACAGGCCAGCACTTAAAAACAGGATGAAATTTTACAATGTAACAAGGTCTTAATGGCCACATCGCCAGGATGGACCCCTAAAAGATGGGCAAGAAGAACTCTGGAATGGAGAACCTGCGCTAACCCCCGCGGACGGGAAAGACCGCCCAAGAGATGGACAGACGACATCCGGCAACAAGCCGGTATAAATTGGATGCAAGTGGCCCGGGACTGGTGCCAGTGAAGGGATGGAGAGGAGGCCTACGTTCGATGACGAACATATGTATTAAGGGCTGATATGTACGGAACAAGGTCTTCATGAAACTACTAGTTTAATTAGGTCAACATTAACCGTTTGTTCTAAAACTGTAAGCTGAAAAGAATTAAAAGCTACTAAGGGAGAATTCGTTCAAGCGATTTGAATATAATAAGTAACAATTTGACCCAAAAATAGATTGAGTAACAGTTCATATCCTAAATAATCATAGTCTAATATAATAATAAGGAATCAGAAATGAAATATAAGGATACATATTTTCCCGGTTATTAATTCCCCGAGGCAAACTTCCCTTCCAAAAATAACCTTTATTAAATATAACTTTGATTGTAATAGGCATACTTAAGTACATTATAAATTTCTTTATGTAACTGAGTTTTATTCAGGTCGGTCAATTTTTTACATTCTTTTTGCTCTTGGGATTTCGAGTTTCTTGTTATTTCCACTAAAAACCACCCCGATAGCTGATCATGGTTGCTTGTCTTCTATATTAATAGTGGTAGCTATTGGGTGATGTTCTTGATCCATATGAAAAGCTTGAGAATTTCTCATAATTCCATACTAATTTTTACGTAAAGCTTAAGGATTTTTTTAGCTTAAGATTATCCTGCTAAAGTGACTCGACGCTGCCTAATGGAAAGCATGAACAGAATTCAAGAGTAGTGGTTACCATACTTATGGCTCGTCAGCCTATTTAGATGCATCTGCATCACCGGGCCTTCGGTCTCGCACTCACCAACGAAACCCGACAGAATGAATGATGTCATTTTAGGATGGTTTTCTATGAGAGGGTAGTACCGCCCCAGTCGAGCCCGCCCGTGCTTGCTGAAATCAGCGTGGCTCTCCTACCTAACAAAATCTACTGTCTATAGTAAAAATAGAAATAACCGTCAAAATAACATAAATTAGGTACTAGGTTACACTACTCTTGTGTCGTCGCCGCTTACTCTTCCTATAAAACAACTAAGTAGTAACTAGTTGCTACGGCTAGCCAATTAGGATACAGTTCCTATAAATTGAATTGACGCTTTTAATAATTGGCTTCAGCAAGTTCAATATTAGATTATACTCTACTTGTACCATTCACCCTCGTCTAGCGGCTTGGTTCGCCTATACTGGTTAAAGTTGGTTCATTTTATACGTTTTTGGTATTACACAAAGCGTTCAGTATGAATTATGGCTCTTTTGGGATATTGTTCCGTGTTCAAAACAGAGCCTATTAGCCAAACGAGTTGAATCCGGGGCCTTTTATTGAGCTATTACGTAAATTAACAGTATGTGTGACCTTTCGGAACAAATTATAAACGAATATGGGTATCTTTAAATCTTTATTATCATTATGTAGTTGGTCATTCAGATTAATGGGTATAAAGGTTTTATTAATCTAATAGCCCACAACGTTCAAATGAATACGATGATATATAAGAGGTTATTTTTGTATTTTTGGACACCATATTTTTTGTTTTTCGAGTATCTTATTGAATATGACTTTACTTAGATAGGTACTTATTTTCGGACTTTTATTTTGTACTGCAGATATAAAAAGTAAAACATCAGAGAATAATTACTACATGTCTATTCGCCAGTTTGTGTATTTGAGTCTGTTAACAGGTTCTTAACGAATGATCAAATTGTGATGCAGTTCAAAAACTACTATCGAAAACATTGGCGAAAATATTACTCAAAGTTTTCGTTTTATCGTTTAATTTGCTTAAGTAAATATTATATTTATATTTCATTTCACTGTTATGCTTTCGCGGACTACATTCTACAATGTTTCCTTTTTTTAGATATATATTTTTTTAAAGATTTTATTTAAAATAAAAGAGTAATGAAATAAATCTCAATTTATTTCATAGCTCGGATATACGGAATAAAATCTTAGACTAACTTTGGATTCTTCAAAAACTTCAAAACACAATTCAACCTCTGCGATTTTATTAACAAGACTCCTAAAGTTTTCGCAATCACAAAACATTAAAAAAAATGCCCGAAGCTGTCCAAACTAAGTGGGCTAATTTGAAAACAAGCAAGGGCCTGCAGGTACCTGTTTCTTTGGTAACTTCTATTCAATCGCTTTTTTCGGACTTACAAAGAAGAATTGAGCAGTCATTAAAACTTTTTAAGAGGTACCTACATTAGAACGAAAGTATCAGCTACGCCTCGGGTCTATGTGCAGCTTTAGATTTTACTATACGAAACTAATTTTCTGTTGTTTTCTTATAAAATGTATGAGGTAAAATGTAAATTTCTACACAGCAAATAAAGGCTGAACTTTTACAGATAACTTGCTTTATGTCGGTAATTCGTGACAGAAATTTATCCAAATCGGTGCAGCGGTTTGGCCGTGAAAACGTAGCACAGATGGGCAGAATCGTTTTTTAATAATGGGTAATTCAGGCATGTTTTGCAACGTAAAATAAGACCATAATGGATATAGAAACTACAACACGAGACGGGGTTGGCAAGCTCTTGGAAAACATATTTTAAACTGAGGCATATGCAATTTTATTGAAATATATAGAAGAAACATTGACTTTTAATTCAACTGACGAGTTTATATATATAATCCTCGTGTTACATTGTTACTCACGATGAACTCCGAAAGTATCTAACCACTTTTAAAAAAAATGTGTTTTCTGCTGACGAGCCCACGATAGGATAATAAACATCACGTTTAGACAAAAAGGAGTCGAAAATTAGCAAAATGAGACGCAGATAAAGTTGTGTGGTAGACAAAGTTGATTGAGTTGACATACTTCCGGCAAGCTCTGGAATACCGTGTTACATTCTACATTATTAGAATTATTTGTTTTAACATTCGATTAGTCTAATGTTTGATGATTTGAAGCTACTGTAGCAATACCTACAATTCTTTATCCAAACTGAAGTCGGAAAGTAGAAACAGTCATGAATTTTATCTTATGACGTATCTCGGCTCTAACGTCGGTGGCAGTTAGAAATTACTATAATAACGAAGCACCATTAGACACCGCCGCAATTCTACTAAAAGCAACGCTACCTACATAATAAAAAATGCGATGACACGGTTGACAAAGCGCAGTCGCATCGCATGTCCGGAGACAGAGTATGTCATTACAGCTTGCAGCACTTGTTACCGGCCCGTGTGGATATTAGTCCTTGTAAGTAGATACATTCTTGTTCTATATTTTATAGTAACTATATATATGATTCCTTGATCAATAAAAACTAATATTAAGCGAGTAAAACGATCCACTTGAATAAATGAAAATACGGTTTTTCATACAAATCCGAATAAAGCAATAAGGTTTTCAAACTTTCTTTCTAAGACGTCCACTAATGACCCCCCCCCCCCACATCCCCTAAACTTCTTCATAACAGCAACTTCTCTTATATTCATGAGTCTATATGCAAATAAATAAAATACATAAATATTTCGGATATCTAACACACAACACCGTCTAGTCCCAAGCTAAGCAGACCTTGTGTTATGGGTGCTAGACAACTGATATAAATTAATACATTTTTTTATTGTAAATACATACATATTACACATAGAAAACACCCAAACTCCAAAACAAATATTTACAGATCATACAAACACTTGGTCCGACACGGGAATCGAACCCGAGACCTCAAGCACAGCAGTCGCATACGTCACTACGCCACCGAGGCAGTCAGAAAATAATGATTGAGTATTCACATATCATCTGGTGATGCGTCTGTTTATCGTTATCAGCAGTCTATTCATTGTCCCAGTTCATTGCTGAAAGGATCTCTCCCAAAGAGCACCAATAATCTTGATTAAAACAGGTATGTTATATCAGCCGAGTCAATTACCATCCTAGGCCCTTAATGCAAAAATTTCATGGATCTGCATTATGCCAAATAACGAACGAGGTTCTTTGTGGTGGCCGACTCTGGACTTTTAAACCACGCTACTGTGAGAATCACAAAAATTTCGTCAGGAACGTCATCGGATAAATTATTCTCTCCACTGTTTTGTCTATGGCAAATTTCCCTCATGGATCATTTATTTATGGTATGACATATCTATAGCTTGTTTCTATTTTCACTGCCAATTTAATAAAAACATTTTTTACACTTCGTACCGAGGCGAGGTGAGAATAGTCACCAAAAGCCATGAAATTTACATTCAAATTTGCATACCCGTTGTCAACGATGTAGAAAATTCTGTTGAAAACAAGGCAACGTTTCCGAGATATTTGAAATCAATTTTGGCGTGAGTATGAGGTAGACTGTTTAGTGTATTCTTTATCTAACTGATAACAGAGGCCTCTAAGGACGATTTTATTTTGTATAGGATACAGATTTTATTGAGAAATAATGCAAGATATAAAATATTACGTACGTAATATCTGAATCTATGATCTTATACCCTTAAGTTCACTTAAGATTTGTTATGATTAGATTTTCTTATGACTACTAAAGTATTGAAATTGAAAGAATATAATTATTGACTTTTGGAAACACTGGACTAGAATTCAGTTGTTGAGATTTCCAAATTCAAAGTGAAATGAAATGAAATATGATATTATTCTGAGACAAAAAGCAAACAATTGTACCAAGAAGTCGTCTTGAATGTCCAGATACGACAGCTAGAGTTTCTAGCTTTAGGGAGAATAGCGTGTTACAGAGTTAAAAGAGAGTACATACATTGTCAGATAGCCAGCGTTTTAATTAATAATATTTTTTAATTTTAATAATAAAACTTTTGTCACGTAGTGGCTTTAGGGGCCTAGAAGGTTGTGGTGAAGCCACGAGGTTCTGAAGATGGTGAAATCAGACGCTTCACAACAACAATTTAAACGTTATTTATTTACTGAAGTATAACACAAACAGATAGATGTACAGACAGGGTGTGGATTTAAGAGATTCGACCAGTCAGTGCCTCCAGACAAGGAGCACTTAACTGTCCGTTCGCAGCGATGAGAAAAAGGCTCTGTGACGCCGCGCGCTTGCTTTTATGTCCCCATGAGGCTTGAGGTGCGGGGTGTTCTCGGCAGTAGACGGTCCTCGTAGGCGCGCGCGGGGTGAGGCTTGGAGGGCGTGGAAGCGGGCATGTGAGTGCCGCGTGACACTCCCCCCATTAGGGCAGAATTTTGCGTAGAGAAATTCGCCTTGATCTTCTTAGAAACTCCTTGAAGTCCTCGCAGGCACCCTGTAAAGAAGTTTAGAAAGGATCAGAACTTTTTTAAAAAAAAATTAGGCAAAGTAGAAGGGTTAAGAAAAAAACTGAATAGGAATTGTGAATGAAAAACTCGACCGGCAGACGACGACTCATTCATACGAACGTAAACAAGATAAGAGTTAATGGCTTGCGGATGAGTCATCCGCATTCCGATGTTTGTTCGAAAAGATTTTACATTTAAATTTGTTAAGAGATTTTCCATTTTTTTTTTATTTAATCGTGACGTGTAAAGGTGATGGAAAAAAAAAATTTACATTATTTATATATATATCGGATAGGATGCGTGTGCGTACGAAAGAAAAAGAAACGGCCGGGAATCGAACCTGTGAGTCAGGTTTGACTCGAGTTTTTGACTTTTGAACCATGGGTTAGGAAAAGTAATATTTGTAAATTATTAATGTTTACTAGTAATGCGACGTTTATTCAATGATTTAGCATTTTTTTCGAAAAATTAAGATGTGTAAGAACGAGAAATGTTGATTTACGACGCAGGAAATAATTTTTAGAGATATATAAAACAGAAGCACATCTGTAAAAAATGTTAGTTATGGAATGAGCGAAACAAAATTTACTGTTTATTAATTTGGTTAACTAACTTTGGCTAATTTGCCGATCAACGAGATACTTTAGATCCAATTTAGATCGCGCTAAATCATTGTTTATAGTTTATTAATTTAATGTCTTTGATGTGCCATTCACCCAACGGTTTACCTGAGATAATATCAGCTAGTTTGTATACTAAGGGAGATTTTTTTGAAGTGATTTTACATTTAACGTATTTAGGGGCTAATTTTTTACAAAAGTATTTGTTTTTGTCACTGAGATAGAAAGTTTTACGCCAAACTATATCACCAACGTTAAATTCTGCTGGTTTTCGACGAAAATTATATGATTTGCAGTTTCGTTGATGAGCCTCGACTAATGCTGCCTGTACCCTCTGGAAGACAGAAGATAAGTATCCTAATGTCTCGGCATAATCGTCGCGAGGTTCGTGAACTATATTAGGGTAGGAACCCGCGTCAATATAGAAGGAACCACAAGTCACGACTTCTCTTCCGTAGACTAGAAAGTTCGGGGTGAATCCTGTAGTTTCATTTACAGAGCAGTTTAGAGCGAATTGAATTTTTGTTATTAAGTTATCCCAGATTCTATGGTCTGTGGTTATAAAGGTAGAAATGGCTGTTATTATTGTTTTGTTATATCGTTCTACCGTGTTTACGTGTGGTGTGTATAGTGGTGTGTAGTGTATGTTGGGAATTTTGTATTTAGATAATAGGCTTTTAAAAGTTTCGCTAATAAATTGTTTACCGTTATCGAGTACTACGGAGGACGGAACTCCGTGGACGAGGAAGACATTTTCTTCTAGGATTTTCGATATTATCTCCGACGTGGCCCGTTTAATGGGAAACAACAAACAATATTTAGAAAAACAACAAGATACTACGAAAATGAAAGTGTTTTGATTTCTAGTGGGTGGTAGCGGACCAATTAAATCTATGCTCAACATTTGAAATGGTTTGCTACACGATTTAGGAGTGCCCATATGCCCTAAGGTAGAATGATTTTGGTGTTTATGAGCGATACAAGTGTCGCACGAGTTTATGGTTTTAACTACGTCTGCGTACATTCCGGGCCAGAAGTAATTTAACGCCAATCGTTTAAATGTTTTAAAAATACCGAAATGGCCGGCAGTGGGCGCTGAGTGGCCCTCTGCTATAATATTAGGTCTCTGCTCAGACGGAACGACTTCCTTCCATTGAAAATCTCTGGTTAGTGGATTTAATGACTTTTTAAAACGGTATAGTTTGTTATTAATTATTTGATAGTCTAAAGAGGAGGTTGGGGAGTTTTTACACCGGTTATAAATGTTTAAGTACCATGAATCGTTAGTAGAAACTGGTAAGTTTATATTAGAATTAGATGAGACATTAGGGTCATTAATAATAACGGAAACCGGTATAGAACGAGAAAGAAAATCAGGTAGAACATTATCCGCACCACGACGATGTTTGATTTCGAAGTTATAACACGATAGACGGACTCCCCATCTGGCTAAACGACCAGTAGGGTTGTTTATTTTTAAGAACCACTTTAGTGCGGCGTGGTCGGTGTAAAGTAGGATTTTTTTTCCATTTTCGACATAACAACGCCAGTGCTCAACAGCTGATAGAACTGCTAAAGCTTCGCGTTCGGTCGCGCTATAGTTTTTCTCCTGACTAGTGAGTGATTTGCTATAGTAAGCGATCACTCTTTCCTCTCCCTTTAGGACCTGACAGAGAACAGCACCGATACCGTAGTCGCTAGCGTCGGTGTGAATTTCAAAAGGCTCCGAATAGTCGGGGCAAGATAGTACAGTACAGGAGATTAAACAGTCTTTCAATTTGTTGAAGGCTTCATTAGCCTCTGAAGACCAACAAAATGGAGGGGACTTTTTGCTTTGAGAGGTTAGTTTATTTAAAGGGGCCGCGAGGGTACTGAAATTTGGGATAAAACGTCTAAACCACGACACCGCGCCTAAGAAACGACGGACCTCTTTTCTGTTGGACGGGGTAGTATAATTTCTTATAGCGACGACCTTCTCGGGGTCGGGGTGTAGACCCTTAGAGTTGACGACGTAACCCAAATACTTTAATTGGTCTTTAAAAAAATTACATTTTTCGAGGTTTATAGTGAGGTTAGCCGTTTTTAATTTTTCTAACACGCGTGATAACAATGTGATATGGTCCTGAAAGCTAGAAGACACGCATACGATGTCGTCTATATAACAGAACACTTTATTTTCGAACTCAGGGCCACAGAACAACATATCCGCGAGTCTTTGTTGAGTTAGCCCACTGTTGGACAACCCGAAAGGCATGCGCTTAAATTGAAAAGAACCACGCGTGGGAATATAGAATGCGGTTTTATAACGATCTTCCTCCTTAATCAAAGTTTGCCAATATGACTTAGATAAGTCTAAGCTGGATAGGAATTTAGCGTCTCTCAAGTTATCTAGAATTTCCGAAATATAGGGCAAGTTATAGGCGTCCTTTTTGGTTACAGAGTTTAATTTACGACTATCCAAACAAAAACGCAATTCACCATTTTTCTTGGGTACCAGAATGACTGGGTTCGACCAGGGGCTTTCTGAAAGCTCGACAATGTCCTCTCTTAACATCTGGTCTAAGTGGGTTACTAGAACGCGCTGTTTATCGGGAGACATACGATAATAACGCTGGCGGATTGGTGGACTGTCGCCTGTATCGATACTGTGTGTAATTAGGGACGTGCAACCGAGACCACGCTTTTGGTATGAGATATCGGAAAAATTCGCGGTGAGTTTGTCAACGGTATTTTTCTGTTCGACTGTTAGATTGCTATACGGAACCAAGTGTCCACCGTCGTCCGCCTGTATTGTGGTAACGCGTGTATCAGACTTACTCGAAAGTAAAATAGATTCTAAATGGCTAGGGAACAAGTCGAAACCCCTCCAGAAATCCATACCGAGAATCAACGAATTTTTTATATTAGGTATGATGTGGACGTTAAGGTAGATTGATTTATTTTGAAATTTAAATGGGAGTGTAATTGAACCCAACGAATGTAGTTGTTCTCCACTCGCGGTGATTAATTTTATTTGTTTGGAGGTGTCGAGTTGATAGTTTTCATTTAGAAAATATATATGAGAATTGTTACCTAGAATTGTTACGGCAGAACCCGAGTCAAGAAGACCAATGGCGTTTTTGTTATTTAACGAGAGAGAAATGTTCGGAGTGTATTTATTATCAGATTCTCGGATTGAAGACAAATGGTAGTAATTAAAAAATTTAGGAACGTACTTAAACCGATTTTTCCATTCCATTTTATTAAAGTTTGAATGGTTGGTTTTTCTCCAATCCTTGTTATTCAGTTTTTTGAGAGCGAGGTTCTTGGTTTATTATTGCAATTAGGACAATCGATACTACGAAAACCTTTTAAACCGCATTTAAAACAAATCAAATATCTAGGCTGCCGACAATCAAAAAGTGAATGAGTTGTATTTCTACAACGAGGACAGAATTTACTAGTAATATTAGAAGCGGCCTGTACGACATTTACCTGTGCCGTTGTACCAATAGGTTTAAAAAAATGTTTACCCTTATAGTTGGGAAAATTATTGTACGAGTTTTTGTTATAAAAATTACCTTTAAAGGGGTTAGAATTACTAGAAGAAGGGTAATTATAGGCGAATTCCGGTGCTAGGGTATTAGCAGACGTCCTAGGGGGTTCGCGGAAATCTTTATTACGACTATCGTATTTTTCGAAATTTTTACACACGCTAATTAGACTAGGAATGTCTACAACATTTGCTGTTAGAAAAGAATTTGTGTAACACGGCCGAATATTATTCAAAAGTATTTCCAATTTATCCGGTTCGCTGATAGGTACGTCGAGGCGAGAAAATAATCCTTGCATTTTTGCAACATATAATGTTATGTTCTCGTTCTCGCCCTGCGAGCGAAGCCTTATTTCCGATAACAATTTGTAGTCGTAATTATGAGGGCTAAAATCTCCTTTTAGTAATTTACATAGTTGACTCCAAGATGAGACACTATCCTTTATGCTACGATACCACGTTAAAGCGTCTTCTGAGAATATTTCAAAAGCGAAAGAAAGAATCCTATCCTGAGGTATATCCCTACTTGACATGAATTCATTTATTCTTTGAATAAAGGCACGCACACACGTCCTACCGTTATATTTAAACTTAGCTAGTTCCGAAAAAAGTTTTCGTTCATAGGTTAACGAGCTAACAGGTGAGCTCTGGTCACCCCCGATCGAGTCTTCCGTCCGCGATTCATTTCCGCTGGGCTGAGAAGTTAACCGTTTAAGCGATGCGTAAAGAGTGTGGAATTCGTTCCACGTGGTTTTAATGGGGTTTATATCCGGCAGTGAGTCTATTCTCACACGATTCAATCTGTGGTAGACGTGATGTAAAAGAGACTCCGTTCTATTAAATAGATTTTTATCGAAGTTAGATTTTAACATTTTAATGTTATTATCAACTTTAAAGAGCGATAATTTTAAAGCCTTGAAATCTTCCTCGGGGGGTAAATGGGACTCCGCTACGTCCTCGGAAGGAGAACTTGACGCGAGTTTGGAAATTTGTTTGCGTAAATCTTCTACGGTGTTAGACTTTACGCCACCCCTCAGATAGACCTCGTATTCTAATTCTGGTTTTTGTAAACACGAGAATTTAATATCGTAGGCCATTTTGTAGAATAAATGTTCGATGTAAGTTAATAGTTTTAAAAGTAAAAGAAATGAAGTGAAGATACGTTAGTTATTGCTATTAGACGTATTTTCAAAGAAAAATGGAATGAATTGAATTGCATCCAGGTTGTTATAAAGATAAGATTAAGCGAGCCGCCGAGAGTGGCGCAGTGTTGATTGCGGTGAAACCGGTTTTACTACGATGCTAATCTAACGTACGCCAGCGACGCATATGTGAAAATGTTATTTATGGAAGCTGGAAGCGAACAAAATTGATATTAAAAGTAATAAGCAACGTGTAAAAATGCACGTGGTAGTAGCCGGTATGTATCTAAAGCGATTAAAGAAAAAAAGCGGTTAATTAACCCGTGATGCGCACGTGGTTTTGGTCCACGCGGTATACGTTCGCGAAAAAATTATAGGAAAAGCGGCTAGCAGTATGTGATCGTACATGCGGTCTCGTCTAGCACGTGCTCACAGCGAGAAAAGAGGCAAAAAAACACTAACCTGGATGGGATTCAACACAGAACACGAGAAAAATACATAAATTATGCACAATAAAAGCAAAAAGAAATACGAGGTAAATCGTGGTCGAATCTCTTAGTTCAGCCGGGCGCCATGTGTCACGTAGTGGCTTTAGGGGCCTAGAAGGTTGTGGTGAAGCCACGAGGTTCTGAAGATGGTGAAATCAGACGCTTCACAACAACAATTTAAACGTTATTTATTTACTGAAGTATAACACAAACAGATAGATGTACAGACAGGGTGTGGATTTAAGAGATTCGACCAGTCAGTGCCTCCAGACAAGGAGCACTTAACTGTCCGTTCGCAGCGATGAGAAAAAGGCTCTGTGACGCCGCGCGCTTGCTTTTATGTCCCCATGAGGCTTGAGGTGCGGGGTGTTCTCGGCAGTAGACGGTCCTCGTAGGCGCGCGCGGGGTGAGGCTTGGAGGGCGTGGAAGCGGGCATGTGAGTGCCGCGTGACACTTTCATTGAAAGATAAAACATTCTTCATAGTTTAAATACAGGTAGTAATCGGTTTAAGACTTGAAACTTGTATCTACACACATCAAAAGTGTCTAGGGATCAATATAGCGAACTTATTTAATGATTAATGACACGGTGATGAAGGCGGTATAGATACTTGTAGGAGAGATGAATAACACGAAGGTTGTAGCGACTGTGGTATATTTATTGTCACGAGCCCAGGGCTCCTGAATACTCTTGGTCTTACATGGTAACTGTGTTGAGAGTAAGTCCTTAGTATGAGTGGTTGTATGCCCATTACAGTTTCCTTATATATACTGAAACCTATTGGTACAATGCATATAATCACGTGCTGTACTTGCAGACAATAACTACAAAAGAATTTCTACCTACGTGACGATTATACTACTATTATAGCGAACTTATATAGATGATTAAGGACACGGTGATGAAGGCGGTATAGATACTTGTAGAAGAGATGAATAATACGAAGGTTGTAGCGACTGTAGTATAATTATTGTCAGGAGCCCAAGGCTCCTGAATACTCTTGGTATTACATGGTTACACGTGTGGAGAGTAAGTAACTAAGTAAGTAAGTGCGTACATACTAACAGCATTTATATACAATACCATTCATATACTCACGTCTCATCTCGACGCGATAAGGAATGTCTGAATCTACGTGATCGATAAATATATGCTGACATCTGCTGGTCAGGCTTAGCTATGTATACATTCTATTAATTTAACAATATGACTATATAGCAATCTATATAGGAATATAACTCCCCCCAAACAAAAATTTACGGTAGTAAATTCAGACAATCGTTATCTTATGCTACTTACAATTATGAAACTGCCCTTAAATGTAACATTATTAAACGTAACAATTCAATTATATAACTTATTTATGATATAGTCAGTCAGGGTCAAAATTTACTGCACAATACATTACTATGAAACACGAAATAACTTATTTACAATATAAACATAACATACGAATCAAAACAATACGATTTGGCCTCGAGTCGCGACCTTCATGTATCAGCACTTTTTACACTATCTTGTCATCACATTCCATATTTCTTCGTCAGCAAAATCATTCAAGGTTCGTTGTAATCTAGCAATTATGGCATAGACATTACTCCGATTGTAAGTAATCTAGCAATTAGGGCATAGATATTACTCCGATTGTTCGTGATAATGCGTCAGTCTTCTTCAGTAGTCTTTTGCCTATCTGATGGTTGGCACGTATTTCCCAGCAGCAAAATAGCACATAGCATTAACGCAGACCATGCCATTTTATTCGCGAGCTGTGCTCTTTTATTAAGGCTTTATGGTTTTCTGGTTTCTTGTCGGCTGTATCCATTGGCTCGTTGTATGATAACCAAGAATATCAAGCTCGGATTCAAGAAATTCACACTTTATTACATTTAATTGTGATTCCATATTCATTCAGGCGCTTAATTTTCACTTCCAGGTGCTTCTGTAGTCTGATAACTGCACTATACGTTTGTCCTTATGCGGCAACAAACTAATACTGGCCCTCGTATTGACCGAAACCTCGGAACCACTTTGTCGGTAGGTAATTATGAGGCGGTTAGAGGGGAATATAGTGCAGATTCTATAAAGACACAATATATGACGCGATGGCTAACGGCATCAGAAGGTTGCGTGTTCAGATCACGTCGGGGTCACCAATTTTAGCGATGTAATCTTTAACTATATTTTCTCCTTCATTGTCATCAAGTCGGGGTCACCAATTATAGCGAACTTATTTAATGATTAATGACACGGTGATGAAGGCGGTATAGATACTTGTAGGAGAGATGAATAACACGAAGGTTGTAGCGACTGTGGTATATTTATTGTCACGAGCCCAGGGCTCCTGAATACTCTTGGTGTTACATGGTAACTGTGTTGAGAGTAAGTCCTTAGTATGAGTGGTTGTATGCCCATTACAGTTTCCTTATATATACTGAAACCTATTGGTATAATGCATATAATCACGTGCTGTACTTGCAGACAATAACTACAAAAGAATTTCTAACTACGTGACCGATAACATCCTTACATCTGAGATATGCTGTTATCGCTTAGCTATGTATACATTCTATTAATTTAACAATATGACTATATAGCAATCTATATAGGAATAATCAACATATATTTTTGCAACAACTTTTCTCCTGATTGATATTAATTAAAATTTTCTTTAAGGATTCATCAAATAAAGTGTTTTCGTTTGTCACAGTAACGATAAACCAAGTCACCTTTGCATTAATAAAGAAATTTGCCATTTTCCTAATAAAAGGATTTTTGACATTTGAACCACTAACATTAAAGTTCGAAAAAAAGACTGAAATAACAGTTTTCTTTAAATTTTTATTAGGTAACTTAAACAATTAATAATCCGTGTTTCTACCGCGAACACTAACACAAGAACATCGGTTTGGCATACTCAAAATGAGTTCATCCAAATCACGCTGTGGAATGGCCGCCCATGTTCGTTGCAACAACAAAAAAAGGTCTTCTTGCGACTGGATACCCTCCATATTCGGCAGAGCTCTTCTCTGTAGCATATCCCATGCATGCTCAATCGGGTTCAAGTCTGGCGACTGAGCAGGCCAGGGCCAAAGCCACATCTCAATCTCAAGAAATCCGCATAAAAATGCTTGATCCCTAGACACTTTTGATGTGTGTAGTACAGCGGTCAGCGTCGGGATAGATTCTAAGACTTCAAGTTTGGGAAGATTTAGTTGTGTAGTAGTTATTGAGAAGAAATAATTCAATGGCCACTAAGTTACTTATAAACGAAGCAATATTAGAACTTATTTGCAGAAATTCGCTTAAGTCAATCGAACAAACAGGGATATACAATGAATGAATGGATTAAATACGTATTACTGAACTACCTAGAACGGTTTTTTTTTCGGTAGGATATGCGGAAAACTTTACAATGAGAAACATATTTATAAAATATCTCTTATTCAAGAGTTTATTAAATTTCTGAAGTACTTTAATAAATCGATAACCACTTACTAACAAACATCTTTGAGCAAGTTTCTATGAAATCTGAAAATAACCTACCTCTGGGTAATTTGTAACTCCTTTAAACTCCAATTTATACTTTTGTTCGAAAATTAGGAAAATATTTGCAAATATACTATTTAGCTATTTACAAATATACATATAATATTTTTTAACTAAATCTATACTTCTTATCAATGGAGAGGCCTATGCCCATCATCATCAGCCTATCGCAGTCCACTGCTGGACATAGGCCTCTCCAATTGCGCGCCACTTGGTTCGATCCTCGGCTTCTCGCATCCAGCTCGTGCCAGCCGTCTTGCGCAGATCATCACTCGACCTGTGCCCAAAAGTGGACTATTAAACGCTGATGATCATGATTGAAATAATTTTTTGAATACTTATGCTACATAAATACATCATCTCTGAAACAGCCTGGTGACCGACGCACAGACGTACCGCGAGGTCTTAGTAATAGAGTCCCGTTTTACCCCTTGGGTACGGAACCCTAAAAGCTGTGTATGTATTATAGTACATATAAAGCTTCTTCCCAGCATCATTATGAAACCTTACTAATTCACATATGAAATATATAAAGTCTGAAATATCCAAGGTAATATTCTAATCATTTGAATAACATTTAAAACACCTTACATTCCGTAAATAATTGTTGATTCGAAATCAGGAGTACATCGATCTAATTCAGCTAAAAGTACTTACAACAATTGGCAAAGAATTTGACCCTCTAGT
Source organism: Diaphora mendica (assembly GCA_949125395.1). NCBI lineage: Eukaryota > Metazoa > Arthropoda > Insecta > Lepidoptera > Erebidae > Diaphora > Diaphora mendica. Next base: position 20,376,704 of record OX421310.1, read on the forward strand.
ATTTATATAACCTAAATGGAAAGGAGTTAAACATTGTATTGTGTCTGTCATTTCCAGTCTAAATTTAAGTCAACACTCTCAAGACTAAAGCGCAAATGTTCTTGTCGGCAATACACATGCAAATCGGCTCTGCCCAAAGGAATATTTAGTGAAGTACGTTCCTTGAATTCTGACGTCTACTTGCGGAAGAAAATGCGTATGAAATAAGATTTCTAATAAGTGTGACGACAGAACACGTTTCTCATATCGCAGCTCTTTGCCAATATTTCTAAATTGCTGGATGTAGGTTGTTGGGTAGCAAGGTCTCGATTTATTTCTGCAATATTCCGGAGAATGTCATGAATTGGTACAAGATCAACAACGCCTGATTCTGAAAGTATGTAGGACGTAACATTCAGAATTTTATCACAAACGCCTTGACATTACACCCAAATAGTTCCTAGTTTATGTTGTATATAGTCGTTTTATTTTATTTATTAAATTAGTAGACGATTACTCACAAACCACAAACAAATTACAGAATTAAATATGACTAGTTGTTCCGCCCGCGTATATGTCGGTTATCACGGTAAATAGTACCCTATGTGTTATTTTGATGTATGAGCTATATTACTGTAAAGTTTCATCCAAATCCGTTCAGTAGTATTCGCGTGAAAGAGTAACAAACATCCATCCATCCATGCATCCATCCATCCATACTTACAAACTTTCGCGTTTATAATATTAGTAGGATTTATCTAAAATGATTTCATCTTTAGCGGGGTTCAAAAATGTATTGTAAAATGTATGTATAATAATATGCAATTCGTAACTAAAATTCATACATATTATATTAATAATAAATATGTATGGAAAAAGAGCAGTAGCGAAATAGCTGAGTATAATCGTAAATTACAGTAATTTGTCAATGCTTATTTTTCAACAATTCAAATACATTATTCGCATTTGTTATTCAACAATTAATTAGCTACGATTGAGAAAAACTAAAAGAGTTATCCGTGTGGACGTCACCATTTGTATATTGTACAGTAATGAAAATACGAAATAGGTACAAGCCTCAACAATAGTCCTGAAAACATTCGGTGACCCACAACCGCATCTGTGAAACACTTACGCTTCCGTGATATAATTTCTAGGCCACGCAAGTGTCTTTGTTTTTAGCTCTTGCCATGTGACAAAGGCAGAGATGTATCTGAAAATGGAAATGGATTCATTGTTTCTCGCGCTTTTCTAAATTGTAAATGCAGTATTACTTTAAATATCTAGGTTTTTTTACTAAAAGATTTAAGTAACATTCAATACTTTTCCAATTTTTAGGATTATTATTATACTAAATTGTCCTATTAAAATTCTAAAGGCGAATCAAGTCTAAAATTTTGCAATTTATTAATACGTAGATTCAAACAAAAGACGTGCCAACAAAATCAATTTGTAGTTTTTAACAATTTAAAGAAAATTTATGAATATTGGCGTAATGGTATACCTACTTATTTAGTTGGAGAATTCTCAGTCTCAAAGAACTAAGACAGGCTTCTAGCTAAGTACTGTGGGGGTTTTGTGTAGCTCAGAGGACCAATACACCTGAAATTCGGGAAATAACAACACGACCACACGCTTAGTACGTTTTTTTACTTCGAGATAACTATTTTACAATATAGGAATACAATTTTATTTCATGGCCAGGAGGTCTTGACTTCACGACCGCTGACATGAATCTTCCTTTTTTATTCAGCATTCAAAAAGTCAACGTTTTAAATTATATAAATCAAATAGATTCATTTCAAACAGGACTTTCCACCTGCCAGTATTATGACGTGGAGGTTGTACCTATAGCTGCACCATGAAGGCTCCAATCGCCACAGTACATATTACAAGAATAAAAATCTATGGTTTTTAACATGATATATATATATATATATATATATATATATATATATATATATATATATATATATATATATATATATATATATATCATGTTAATATGATTAATATGTTATATATATAATATAATAGTCGAACTTTTTTCACACTTCATATATTATGTTGATACAATTTCATGATAATTGTGTGTTGATTATAAGTCAATAGAAAGCATTTTCGTCATCTATGTAATCTGATACTTTGTAATATGCTTTCTTCATCTTCCTAGCCTTTATTATTTCCAATATTATTTGGGGTCGGCTACTAGTACAAGCGAGTTTTCTACCTAGTTTTTTCTGAATATCAGTTTTGCCACGGAGCGCATGGCATGTAACCTCCACAACCCTGAGGAAAGCTGAACTCTAAAGTTGAAATAGTTTTCATTATACTCAAGAGCACTGATTTGCCAATAACAATTGCCAGAGATGTTCATGACGGCCGGGACCGATGGGCAGACATAACACGCTGTCCGATACAGACCACCCAATTTCCATACTCCATTAAAATAAATTTCTTGTACGAAAACCCAAAAACGGGTATCGAACCTGAAACATCTTGATTAACAGTCGCATACGCTAGTCACCAGGCCAATGAGACAGTCAACATGCTTTATTACGCAACTAGCTGACCCGGCGAACTTCGTATCGCCTTATTTATTTTTGTAAATATTTTCTAAATTATCTAAAAAATCTTTTAGCAAGCCCGTGTCATCTTCCCGCAGCACTTCCGTGTATAGAACTAAGTGGACTAAGAGAATATAACACCTTTTTTATTTTCTCCTAAACAAACCTTGTCCTGACAATAACAAATACGCAAAAAAAGAATTATTCTATTTGGCGAAGTCGATCAAAAGTTATGGGCGTACATAGATTTTTTGTGATTCATTTTATTTACATAGATTTAAATTTGACCATAGATTTAAACTGATTTATCTTATCTCTTGTTACTCGGAAAGTTTGTGATAAGACTTTGCCCCACATAAGAGTTACTTATTTTGTGCATACGGGTACTATGTACTACTAGATTGTTTTTATGTCTAGTGGCTGTAATTTTTTTTATTGAAATAATGGACATACCTGTTACTCATATATGTACACACAAGTCATCAGTAGCAAGTAAGAAGCTTAAAAGCTTAAAAATATATAAAACACTAACACTAGCTAATAACAATGTAACCATACCTACATATAACTAAAATTGACCGTATTTTTCAATTTGAATGTGAAACTATGTACATAATTAATTCACTCACCAAGTGAAAATGTATTTCAAAGTGAGATATTAAAATTACTGTGCAGACCCTTAATTTGAATTTCTAAACAGTTAGAAAGGAGCACGTTGAATGGCTTGTGGTGTTAGGAACATTTCATGTTAGACGAATTATTTCGAACAAACTATGTGTCTGCTAGATGACAATAATATATTTATTTAATAAGTGACAACACAAAGACGTATAAATAGAATATTTTATTCTGTGAGAGTGAGGATAAAATACTCAAAAAAAAAATACCGATGCAATTGAGAACCTCCTTCTTTTGGAAGTCGGTTAAAAACAAAAAGCTTTTATTTCAAGTAAGCTTTTTCGGGCATTTTTCAAACGTTATAGTATAATACGTACATAATATTATTAAAAAAAAAATGGTCAAGTAATGAAAATACAAATTTATAAACATCAGTAAACAGTGGCGTTTGTTGGCAGTTTATCGCACGATAATGGAACAGATTTAGAAACAAATTAGGTGCTACATGTATTTGCCATTAATGTACTTTATTTATATTATGCTTATAGCATAAATTACATCTGATTACTTGAGAACATTTAGTCACACTAATGAAAACAAACAACATTACATACAACAAGTACATACAGTATTACTTACCTGTATATGTCTGAAATGCACATCTGTATGCACAGAAAACGGTTTCAAAGTAAATTTTCCGTGTAGTGGTTGAATAAGAACACGGAGTGTCACCAATCCTATTCATCCTAATACTATGTGTGTCATCAGGGGTGAATGAAGGTACCAACTGCGCAGGACAACGTCACTTTAAAAATAAGTAAAACTTAAAACAAACCCTATACCAACACGTCTGGCCAGCGTCATATATTGAGCCAAAATCTCCTATCCAAAGTGTCTTCTTTTTTTAACCGACTTCAAAAAAGGAGGTGGTTATCAATTCGACTGTATTTTTTTATGTTTGTTACCTCATAACTTTCGACTGGGTGAACCGATTTTGATGATTCTTTTTTTATTTGAAAGCTGGTGCTTTCCGTGTGGTCCCATTTTAATTTTAATAAATTTGTGATTATTTTTTGCGGAAATTCCCTCGGATACTACCGACTGGTTATGTCGGACTCGAACCGGCTAAAAACTTCACACTGTCTCGGGAACCTGGTGCACCCTCGAAAGGAAATCCCTTGAATTCCGACGTACTTCGGAACCCTAACACTTCTATTCTATTCAGAATAGGGCGCGAGCACTTTATAGAGCTCGCGCCGCGCCGTCCCGGCCTGCTTCTGTTAGGGTTACTGGTGGCCTCACCTGTCATCCTCAGGTTTGCGCTATCCAGCAATGGACTAATAAAGGCTCTTAATGTGAGGTTTTTTTTTTCCTATTAGCTTAGCGAGTGAATTTGAAAGTAAACAGAGCCTGTACCCACTATGGTAACCAGATAACTGATTTATACTAACATATTTTTAAATGTAAACATATTGCAGACCTATTAAATATAATTACCGTATCACGTTCTTTCTCACGATTAACTCCGAAACTGTCTAACCGATTTTTACGTTTGCTTGCGTGTGCCTAAGATAGGATAGTTAACATCACGCTTAGAGTAATTGAAGTCGAGCATGATTGAAAAGAGACCCAAACGGAGTTGCGTGGATCAACTAGTTATATTTAATTTAATTCTATACTGAAAGGGTGCAATATACTTGTGTCCATAATATATGTAATCATTTCCTTTCAATCATAAACGTTTGCTTATTTTTGCAATCAAAAACAGATTGTAGACATCAACATATGCCACGAAAATTGAATTCGCAAAACTTCTGATGGGCCGCACCAAATTGGATAATTCTTTTTTTTATGTGCTCGTTATTTTTAGGATAAGGTTTATGTAGAAAAAAATTATAAGATAACCTTAAAAGTTTTTTTTTTTCACTACCTAACCTGAAGTGGGCATAATTACTGAAATAAGTTTTCAGAAACTTACTAAAGAAAAATTTAGCAGTACGAAGTTTGCCGGGTCAGCTAGTATATAATTATGTCTATTAAAATAATTACCTTTAAATATCACCAATTATATATAATCATCTTAAGTATACTTAATAAACACATTTCGTATTACAATTTCGTTCTCGAATAATCGTAGTAAATTATGGTATTATTACGTTCTAATAAACACCCTATTACACAAAATTTTAGGTGTCAATCGACCACTAACGAATCGCGGAATTCGTGTAACCACATTGGTGTTGTTAATAGATATTTCAATATTTGCAACTAACTAACGTACACTTTTGACGCTGTAAATACAATGATGTTTAGCCTGTTCATTTTCATAGTGTAATTTTGATCGTGCCACAAGTAAGTATAAAAAACTTATTAGTGGGCGGATGGCGCAGGCGGCTTGATTGTATACGATCAAAATGACACTATGAAAATGAACAGGCTATAATAATTTATACGTTTTTTAATGTATAGTTTTTTTTTATGTTTGACCCTGCCTAAATGACTCTACTCTGCCTGATGAAAAGCAGAATCCAAGAGTGGTGGCCACCATACTCACTACGAATGCAGACAATGCAACAATGCAGCATGGTGACCTACACCATGGCGGGCTAGTGATGCTTCAGCATCATTGGGCCTGCGGTTTCGCACTCACCAACGAAACGCGGCAGCATGAAGGCTGTCATTTTACGTTGATTTTCTGTGCGAGGGTAGTACCGCCTCGGTCAGGCCGGCCCGTGCGTGCTGAAATTAACGTGGCTCTACTACCTTGTTCTACTTCTAGTAGTACTAGTAGCCATATAATGACTCAATAAGAATCCGGTGTGGCACCACCTCTATTTCTTCCTTAGTTGTCGTAACAGCCAAGTAAGACTAAGGGAGAAAAATTTACAGGAGAGAACAGCACTATAGCACTACAAAGAGAAGATAAATTTAAAACAAACCCTATAACGACCCGTCTGGCCAACCTGATAAGGCAAAACCTCTTTTTAAAGGAGGGAATTATGTCCACATTATTACGGTCTGTTGTGGGTATGACAAATGTAATATTCGATAAAGCTGGGAAAATACAAATCAATCTTTGACTTCTACTCTCACTCTCCAGTCTTTAAGTACTCATCACCACGATAGCGAGATCCAGCTACTTTTTAGTAGCAAATTTACTAGTTAAATACTTAACACTTAAATACTTGTAACTCTACATTCTAGAATCAACTCACTTGTGCATATTCCACTATTTTTATTTAGTTTAAACCTGACGGTTTCGCCTTATGGCCTTACTACTTACTATGGCGAACCGTGTCAGGTGTAAAAGTGGAATAAGTACAAGTGAGTTTGATTCTAGAATATATTGCTACAAGTTCAATAAAGTGCCAACAATCGACAATATAAATTACTTGGAACACTAGGTATCACTTATTAGATGTGCATATGATATATCGTAATTTTTATCAATATCAATAAGATCAAAGCACTAAGTTATTGGAACACCACCAATAAGACAATAGTCTAAAACAGTATTTAAATTTTATTGCAAGTGTTGCTAAACTTTTTGCAACTTCTTCATAACCTGTAGAGGAGACAGTGTATTGAGCTTCTCAAGTAATATTTTCCTATCTATCCTACACTACACTTTGACTGCCTCGGTGAGGAAGTGGTAACGTAAGCGACTGCTATGCTTGCTATGTAAGGGTTCGATTACCGGGTTTAAACTAAATGTTTGTATATTATGCAAACATTTAGTCTCGGAGTTTGGATGTTTTGGGGGAGAAAAAAGTATACAAGTATTCTATATAGCTATCTTGGTCTTATACCAAGATAGCTAGATTGACTGATAGAATACTTCTGCCTTCTTCTTCTTTTACTTAGTTTGAAGATAGATGGCGTTGTGTATCAAATGCTATCATCATATTTATAAAAAAACAAACCAGTATTTCCTGAGATTAAATAATAAGCGTTCACACAGACAAACTATTCAGTTTGTTAATATTAATATAGATTATGTAATGTTTTCATGCATATGCACTTAATGCACTAGTTATCTCAGTGAATTTAGTAGGCTTCCAAAAATAAACTTTTAAACACACTTAGCTAAAAGTAGCGCTTTAAGGCAAACAATTACAGCTTCATATCTCAGGTAATGTAGTATAACTTTTACAACATGAGATTTCATTGAAGCACAATTCAACTACAGTACGTTAAAGCAATTCTAGAAATAAGTACGAAAGCAACTGCTGAACGAGCTAGTCAATTTATCTCGCATCTAATCTACTGAGAAGGCCCTTTCAGTTCGTCTGACGGCTTAAATAGAGCAAATTACAAGGTGGATATAGTGCAGCAGGATTAGTAGTAATTAAGAAACTATTAAATAAGCTACGGTCTGAGTAGGGTGGCTGCGTTCCTGGAAGAGACGAGAGATACTTGCCTTGCAATTAAACGTTGGGTTGTAAAATCATTAATGAATACGGATTGTGTTTTAAGAAGTTTTAAGTAGATATTTTTTGTTTTATTTCAAATTTCGAAACAACATAATTGTTATCATTGTTTTTCATAATAACTTGTAATAAGTGGTCCTTAAGAACCCGACGATCGAACCAAGTGGCGTGCAATTGGAGAGGCCTATATCCAGCAGTGGACTGCGATATGTTGATGATGACGATGAAGTGTTTCTTGGAACATTATAGTTATGAATTTCATGGTCTTACGTTTTCGTGTATTTTTTGGAATTAAATTCACGCTACTCTGATTTAAATGGTTTGGTATTCATCATCTACTCTAGAGCGTACTCCTTTTTTAAAGGCCGGCAACGCACTTGTGACGCCTCTGATGTTGCAAGTGCGTTGCTATTGATAATCGCTTACCATCAGGTGATACGCATGCTCGTTTGCCACCTATTCCATAAAAAAACTAAGATTAAGTACAAATGAAGAAGGTAAATAGAGGTTATTTTGTTAATCGATCATTACAAGTTAATATTTCGAGTTTTTCATAAATTCGATAACAAGTCAAAGGTAAAAGTCGTCTTAAAATATTGCATTCTTTTTTATGAACAGAGATAAATAAACAACATGGCCGCCCTATTCCTCTACGTAAAGACAGACAACAGCAAACGGAATTGCAGTCGCTTTGTGCGTTTTCGTAATGTCTACATACATATTGCTTGTATGTGCAATTTGAAAGTTCATGTCCTTTGAATGCGCTTAAATCCACGTACTAAGTATTAGTTGAGAATTCTATTGAATCAGGTTTTATTTTACACACCTTGATTTAGAAGTCTTATTACTTTAATATACACTACTAAGCAAGTATAAATCGTAATAAGTATAAGTTGTAATTTATTTCGTAGTGTTTAGTTTCGATTCTATATTATATCATATATATTACTAGCTTTAGCCCGCGGTTCCGCCCGAATTTATGTCAGTTATCATAGTAAATAATACCCTATGTCCTTTCTCAAGAATTATAGTATACCCATCCCAAATTTTATTCAAATCGATGCAGCGGTTTACCCTTGAAAGCACAACAGACAGACATAGAGATAGATAGTATGTACCTATATATGTATGTTTATATTCGTATTTGTGATGTGTACTATTGTGTTTATTTATGTATATGTCTAAGTTTTAATATATTGTGTCATATATGTGTTATATGAAACCTGTGCACCTACCTCACAATATTTGTAACACCACCCGAACATTGACTGGAAGAGAATGCCCTGGGCATTAATTTAGTGCATAAAGTTTTTAAATAAATAGATAGACAGAGTTACTTCGGAATTTATAATGTTAATATGGATTATGGTAAAAAACAATTCAAGGTTTTGCTCATGTCAACTCACTTGAAATTTGTAGGAGAATCGTGACTTCAACTATTTCTGTAGCCGAGGGAGAGCAAGAGACAACAATTATATGGAATGAATGAACAAATGAGTTTTTATTGTTAGGGTTGTCACTGGGCGGAAAAATATTTAATAAATTCAGTGTATATTTTGTAAAAGATCACGTTGAAAAGATAAAGATTAATTCAAAACACTAAATTACAGATCCATGAAGATTATACATTATTAGGTACATCTATGAACTTGCGAGGTGTGTTATTATGAATCATTTCATGAATTTATTCAATAGAACTTTCACACGATACAGTCTTACTTTCACTCAATATAAATAATAATTATAGTTCTGAATAAATTGGCAAGCCAATTTCAGGTCAGATTGAATGTCTTCACAGACACGATTCATTCACTTTTATTTTCTTTTTTAGACAAAGAAGCGTAAGGAAAATTAAAACAGCTAGTCATTTGACGTGTTTTTACGTTTTTTCTAATATTATTCATTTTATTATATGACCAATGTACTAACCCAAACCGTAATTCATACACAACTATAAAATAAAACTCGAACCACATCTATTCAATTTATCGCTTGCACTACTTATAGAAATGAATTAAAGAAACTGGCCGTTTAGCATTCACATCCAATTTTACCATTTTTTATTATATGTATATGAGCAAGTCAGGCGATCTCGGCAACCCTATGGCCGAGAGTTGGGTAATATTACTTCACTTACACGACACAATTAGATTGGAATTTTAGAGAAATTGCGCGTAAAATTGTGTTGTGTGAAAGGGGTTTGTACTCGTAATATTGTTTACTAAAGGTTATAAAACATAGTTGTTTATCAAAGCGGACTGTTTTAGTCGTATGTTCTACTTAAGTCGATAGATTGTAATCATTTATTTAACAGTTTGTAGGTCAACTGGATGTAGTGCCTAATTGGTTAGTTTTAATAAGGTCGTGTAGCAGGTTTTTTATTCGAAATTAATCTAAGTGCTAGTCACGCTGTTTCCATTAGTGATAAGGGTTGATGTATGTATTTTATTTTTAATGAGTTTCGTACTTTTTTCTTGTAAATTATGTTGAAATCGATTCATTTTATTGATGTCAAGTAGATGAATGGACTTTGTAAGTTCTTTGCCATTAGAAGTAATAAGACTCTTAACGTGTAAGTACTTAGCCAGGAATTCTATGTGAATCAAATGCTTCTAAGTAATATATTTTGTCGTTGGTGTAGGCTATATATATAGTGATTGCCATATACAATGGAAACATAAATATAGGTACTCCAGTGCCATCTAACGAAGACTATCTGAACTTAGGAGCAACTGCTAATACTATATGACGGTATTAAAAGTTCTTACACCAATAAACATACAAATTCTTTTACAATCTGCTAATTTGCAATTTTATAAAATTTCTACTATCGCAATACTTTAGTAACACATTTAGGGTGTAGTTGAAATTCGTAACCCCATCTTTGAGTATCTTTCTATTAAAATAAATAACAAAAATATAAAGAACATTTCTTGTAATATTAAAGTCATGTTTTTTTTTATTCTGTTTCAGTGGTAAAGTCGCTTCTGGCACAACAACAACAACATTCAACAATCGAACTTTATAGAGTTTTAAAATATTACCTGATAACAAGAAACAATGCAGCGCACTGCCTTGTACTTGACTGGAAACATAAAAGTACATGAGACGTTCAAAACAAACGGTCTGAATATACGACACTGACTTGGTTTATCTACAAGACTTATTGCTGTCTCTGTTCTTATCTGTACATTGAACAAGGAGAAAGATAGCTCTGTCAAATCTTCAGGTGTTTTATGTATTTATATTTATGACTGCTGTGCGTTTGTGACACAGGGAGAGAATATTTTTCCACGGAAAATATTTTTTTTATGACGTATGGTTGCAAAAATGGATAAAAGTGGAAATTTAAGATAGATAAGTTGTCTTATTGAAGACATTTTTTTTTTTAATAGTAATAGAAGCGTTATCATTGTTAAAATGCAAATAATATAGTGATGCAATAAATTTTAACATTCTCTACTAGCCCAAAAAAATATTGCATAGTTATGATTGTCAATATTTTTGACGGACTTCGGAAAAGAAGGTGGTTATCAATTCAACTGTATTTTTTTTATGTTTGTTCCCTCATAACTTTCGACTGGGTGAACAGATTTTGATTATTCGTTTTTTATTTGAAAGCTGGTGCTGCCCGTGTGGTCCCATTTCAATTTGGTCCAGATTGAAGTCGGTTTTTTTTTTGTAAAAATTTGTGATTATATTGACTAAACACTATGCATAACATAGGTAAATCATATTATTAAACCACTAGTTTGTTGAAATACAAACTTTAAAGTTATATTCTTTTGGATGTTCATTTTTTACTGTATGACATTACGAAAATCTTTATTTTCAAGCTTGAATAACATAACATAAACATGCTTATTATGTGTTGTTAATATCAACAGTGTACATAATAAACATACGATTGTCTGGATGATAGTAGGCAGACTTAAAGCAATCGAAATTATTGATCTTAGGTTGGTCAACAAGATCCCTTATCCCGCAATACAGAGTTAGCTAAATACACCTTTCTCAGAACCCCAGTATATTTGCGAGTTCAGTTCCTATTTTAGAAAGCACAAATAGTCATTTTTATCCTACTTCAAAAAAGGAGGAGGTTATAAATTCGACTGTTTCTTTGTCTGTTTGTTACCTCATAACTTTCGACGGGGTGAACCAATTTTGATGATTCTTTTTTATTTAAAAGCTGGTGCTTTCCGTGTGGTCCCATTTTAATTTGGTTCAGTTTCTTGAAGTCGTTTTTTTTTTAAATTTTATGTTATTTTATATATCACTTTAAAACCATCTCAAGGTAGACTATACTGTATAGTGGATACTCGGTCAAAGGCGTGGTGCTCAACATCTACAGTAAAGTAAGCATTAAAATAATACAGTTTGCTTAATTGATATTGGGGGAAACCAGCATACGGGATCTTATGGAAAGTGGCAACCCCTTGTCTATAAACGCATTCAAATCGATAGTTGCATATGCTCACATACATTTATTCATAGATACTTACATGAGAAAAGGAAAATGTAGGTACGAGTATAATACTTTTAAAGTTAGATTTGCCGACGATTTCAAGTATCTAATATTTATTTACAAAACTTTAGTTAGAATCTCAATTTTGAATAAATTATAGACCAAATTACACTCACGTTAAACCTAATGATTTTCCAACACGATTGTACCTCAATGCGGCTAGCTTTATTATTATATCTGAAAAATCTGCCTGTTGTGTACCACTTAGCTGCGGTAATTATTCCCCCAACATAATTAAATACCTATATATAGGACAGTCAGTTCAACCGTCTATTTGTAAACATTCGAACAATGGAGCAACACCGGCCACCGAACGGAGAAGAGTACAGACTTTTCCCGATACAAAACAGATCTTCACACATACATATTTTAGACCATGGTCTAAGAAAACAAGGTCTCGCATTAAAAGAGTGGCTCGATGTGACGTCACTATCCAGTTACCAGCAACATAACACGAAATGAACCTACCACAATGATATTATATAATATCATTGACCAACCGCAACCAGCGATAGTGATGATGACGTCATCTCAATCTCTCTGTCTCGTCACTGTATCTCGGAATGCCATACCTGGCGTAGTATATTGTTATACCATGTTTTAACAATAGCCTGGTACTACGAAATCACACACAAAAATTTAGACAAAACATTCAGAATTACACGCACACATAAATACTTCTGTGTGATAACAGTGAACGCATAGGCCCATTCAGGCTTATACTTTGAATAAATTAAATTAAAAAGCTTTTTAAAAACAAGCTTTTACTGGAATGCCTCGAAACGAATCAAACGAGTGCAAACTCGATGATGTTGCGACGTTTCTTTACAGAGTTCCTATGGCTTCCTTCCAGCTCCAGCATAATAATATTGTATTGTCACTCTGTATACATATTATGCTTGCAAAATTTCAGCAAAATCGGTTGAAGATATCTGCTTCAAAATATTAGTTGCAAGATTCCACCCGAATATACATGCATACATACATACATACATTGCAAGTTAATAAAAAGCATGTAAAAAGGAGCATGCCTGCGCTTGACTATTCCCTATCGTGTTGCTATGCACTCGAACACATTAGTAAAAATACACAGTATCTATGTTAAATGTCTCACTAGTTTTCCTCTCTCAATTAACTTGCACTCGAAAAAATTTCAACATTAACTTTTCTGCATCAAAACATCCCGTTCTACACAGTATTTTAAAAGCGTCCATTAGACCAGTGATGGGAAAACTAACTATCGGTGTGGCTGATATTTGTACTCAAAAATAATTTTAATAATCTCATTTAAAATTATAAACATTATTTTATTTTCATTTTTTTAGATTCAAATTTTCTTCTAAACCATTCAAGATAAATCCAAAGGATTCATTTATACGCGATTTCAGATTTTCTAAAGCATGTTTTTGCCACATATTTTTTTTTATGTGAATTCTCCTGCTGCTGTGAATTTGGACTTTAGTTACGTACGTAGTGCATGCGAAGCGCGTCTGAAGCGGCAAAGAGAAAATTTTGTAAAAAATATATTTATTTACTTCTTTTGCACATCAAATCGGGTTTTTTTTAGGTTTAGTGCTGAACAAATGCATCTCTACACGTAGTTTTCGTAAAAAGGTTAGTAAAATATGTGTAATTTTTTCATATTGAAAAAATGTAAAAATATTTAATAATGTTGTCCTAGCCGATAACGGCCACGGCAGCCAGTCTCAACGGAGACCAGCCAACTACGCAGGAGCTATTATAGTGCACAAGTGTGTGCGCAAACACAAGTGCACTCTCTGTTCCCTCTCTCTCATAATACGATGGAACTTTCAACCGACCGACAGCTTTACGTGCTCTACGAGGCACGGGGGTTCAGACCACAACTTCCAAGCTCCGAGCTGTTATTAAGTATTTCTATAATCAAAAAAACTCAATACCACTTTACATCTTTACTGAACTATCATAATATTATATCTTCTTACTAGTTTAGTAAGTAGGTATCTTAGATCAGAGATGGAAAGCATTCAGTACAGTTTTGTTTATCTTATATCCTCTGTATCCATACTTCACTTTTAGAAAGTAAATGGACTAAAAGGTATAATGACTTGAAAAGAAATCAGCTTTTATATCCTAGGCAGTTGTGAACTTCTATTTTATATAAGCATTAATTTTTCCAATCTGTTTTAAATAGTGCACCACGCTAATTCTATCAGTACTAATTAGAAACATGCAAATAACTTATTTATTGAAAACAGAGCTGGTACAACACTAGTGTTGAAAAAACTAATTTCACATAATTACTTTCGTTTTACCGATAAATTCCGGTTCCATCGTTTGGATATGCTAACTCAAACAAACTTTTAGTAAGTTCGATCATTATCGAATTGGAGGATCCAATCATTTCTTTTCTATTTGAATTGAAACCTAGTTTTTACAAGCTTTTTATTAACTTGCAATGTATATATGTATGCTTGTATGTTCGGGTGGAATCTTGCAACTCAAGTTTGAAGCAGATATCTTCAACCGATTTTGCTGAAATTTTGCAAACATATGTATACCGCGTGACAATACAATATTATAATGAAATAGAGCTGATCTGATGCTGGAGCTGGAAGGTGGCCATAGGAAATCTGTTAAAAAACGTCGCAACATCATCGAGTTTGGAAACGTTTGATACGTCTCGAGGCATTCCAGTAAGAGCTTGTTTTTAAAAGGCTTTTTAATTTAATTTATTATATTTATAGTGTTTATATATAGTTATTTAGTGGATGAATGGTTTCTAGTAGTACCGAGGGTAAGTAACACTGCAGATGAATGGTAACCACTATAAAATGGTAATTTTATTAGTGCGATTAATTTATTTCATATTACAAAAGTTTGCAATCGTCTGTTCTTCTAAAGAATTCCTTATGTAGGATTTGCCGTATCAACTTTTTTAACGGTAGTTTTTATGTATATCTGACTTCGGCTTATGACGTCACTTCTTTGTATATGTTATCAATCAACCTCAAATATCCTTCACGAACTGCTGAAGTGTGATAAAACTAAGTTCCTTACCCATTAGTATAATGATAGGTCGATTATTGTAGAAAGCAAAGCCCAATATATTTTATCGTCTATATTTGAACCTCGAGACTTCCTTTATTTTCAAAAAAATTCATAAGGTATATTTTTATAATTTACCATTTATGAATCTATTTACGGTATAAATGAACTCATACAGTCACTCTAAACGATTTCTTATTGAATATCGAGCTAGAAAACGTTTTATTTCAAGCTTATCATAGCTACTTTATGAATCTCATTATATAAAATAAATATAATATAAGATATAATATTCAGTACAGAGAGTACTCTCTTAATTTATATTCAGAAACAGTAACGTCGCTATTGATATTTATGTACTTTATTTAGAACAAACTTTAAATCTCTTACACACAAGAAAACTAACCCTCAGCCAAAATATACAACTCGAAAAAGTTCTAAAATTTTATGATTCGTGATAAATAAAAAACAAACATAAATACGATCTGTACAGGTGGGTTCCGGACTCAGCAACATCCGGGGGTAGCTGGGTAGTAATAGGGTTGGGGTTACCAATAAAAAGCACGCGTCCTCCAATTTTTGTGACATGCTGATACCGGGCGTCGTATTTCACCGCAACGGTTCGTAATGTGCGTCTCCCACGCGACCCGTGTTATTTTATGGCTGCTGGAAGAGCCAATTGTTTTGTGTTTAAGATAAGAAACTAATTTATATAATTTATGATTATAAATAAATAAATAAATATTTTCAGACATCTAACACATAATGCACGTCTAACACAGTCCCAAACTAAGAAGAGCACACATAATTATGCATAGAAAACACCGAATCTCAGGAAAAAGTATTTGCAGAGCATAACATTTGGTACGACCCGGGAATCGAACCTCATACGTACAACTAGAAAAACCTTTTATACCACATTAAATAGTCCATTAAAGTGGTTAATAAGCAAAAATATTAACGCATGTAAATTACATGTCTTGGAAGAGCATAATTGGTTTTAAAATACTATAAATTTGTATAATCTTCTTTTAACTGCATCTTAACTACTGCGCCAGTAGTAAGGTCTTCATTTCGATTCCCGGATCGGACTAAATATTTGTATTAACTGCAAATATTTGTTTCTTCTGAGTTTAGTAGCCATCTTTAATATGTATGTATTTACAAAAATAAACTACATTTTGTATTTATATTAGTTGTGTTAGTACCTACAGTACAAGCTCGGCTCAGTTTAGGACTAGATGGCGTTGTGTGTCAGATAGCCGAGACTTTTTAATACGTATTATTATTATAATAATATTATTGTTCAATCCTCTCGCCAATGCAGCGATCACCTGGTGACGTTTGCAATACCTATGGGCCAATGTTATAAGCATACAATCGCTAAAACTAGTTCACTGGCGAGAGCAATGAACTGACGGCTGTTTCACCGTGTTCTATTCTAAGCTACTATAATCAAGCACTTACTGGAGATGTATAGATTCCTTGAAGCGGCGTCCAAGAGGCCTCTTGGTAGTTTCCTCTCTGCGTCGTTACACGTACATGACTCCTAAAGTGCTGTCCAACCTCCAAGGTATTCGAATTACAATACACTCGTATTTAGCTATCGCGGATCGCGCCTATTTGAACGTGACTACTAAAACTCGCGAGTCCAAACTAGACCACTCATAACGGTAAACCACTAAAGGAACCGAGTCCTATCGACAATTAGCTAAATATCAATTAAATTAACTTAAACCGGCAGTCAATTACGAAGCCCAGCTCGACCGATCCAAGCGTCTCAATGTACTACTGTCAACGTCAAAACGTCAAACAAGAAAAATGACAATCAAAAATGTTGCCATTACAATGACGTTAAATTTCTAACAATTATTATTTATTATAATAATAATGTACTTTTCTCAAAGCCGTAAAATTAATATTATAAATAGCCAAACAGTTAATTATATTAGTCTCTTCCAGTGCCGCGCAACGTCTACAATGATATGTGAGAGGAAAAATTAATAAAATCGAAATCGCACGAGTATCTGACATCGAATTAAGCTAATGCTCCTCGATGCCAGACGTTAACCGATCGTAATTAATATCCACGGAAAATATGGAAATACAGTAAAAGCCAGCTTCGGTGTAACGACCCAGAGGTAAGCTCTTAAATTAATTATTTATTAAAATCAATTTTGTAGCATGATTTTGGTGTAACATTATATAGTGACTTGCAATTACATTTCGAGTTGATTTTTATAATGGATGATAAGGATATGGATTCGTTTATTTAAAATTTAGTTTTAACTCTATTTTGTTTTCACATTATATCTAAAAGAATTGAATTCAGTTTGGAACTTAGTGACTAATTTACAAATTAGTGACTAATGGTCGCCTAGTGGTCGAAATTCGACCATAATTCATTTCAGTTCTTTTTTTCTTAATATATTTTAGCTTCCTGCACTCCTCCTCGATACAAGGGTACAAAGTATAATATATTTTAAAAGCTAAAGGTTTCATGGTATGTAGTACGTTAAGTAATTTCTCAAAATAAATCGAAGGTAAGGTAAGAAAGTATTATAAAAGTCCTTATATGCCACCAAACAGAATACCCTTTTGGAGAACTGGTTTTTGAGTGGAAACTGCGGCTGAGAAAGATTAGGTAAGTGATACAAGATGCCAATCAAGCACATAAAAAAATATTAGAGTGATTTAAGTATATATTGGTACAGCCTGCGAGCTCATGTTTATTAACATTTTTTTTTTTAAATAATAATATTTTGCGACATCTTCCGCTTATCATGAACTATTCATGAACGGGATACGGGTGCAGATGAAAATTTAAGTACCTCTTTCTTTTCCAAAAGAATGTATAGGCTTTCTGCGCCGAAAACGTATCGTTCAATGTATTTCAAATATATATCCGAAAGAGTCAAAAATGTCTACGTAAGTAAGTCAGTAAATCCATCAAAAATATAAGAGCTCCCTAATACTTCTGAATGTCTTAACCAACATCTTTATAAACGTGAATGATTTTGTTCGAAATAACATTAGAGAACACAAATACCACTTAATTGGTTAACAAGCGATATCATTCTATTACGAACCTCTCTGTCGGATAACGTTTCTCTTATAGATTTATACGATTCATTAACATCTGTTATCGGCGTTTTTCTTCAGCTACTGAAGCATTAATGGAGCTTTATACGAAAGGTCGGCTCAGGCGTTAAATTGAATTTGCTTGCCCGTTTCCCTTTTGTTAATCTTGCAGAAATTTTAATTTAAAATAGTTTTCAATGTCAACAAGTTTGTAAACAATTTAATGGTAAATTATTTACGAGTTATAACATTTTGCGAATTTGCTTAAAATGTTAAATTTCATTTAAAGCTTTAATGTCGATCATGAAAATACCTGAGTACTTGTGTTTTTTTTTTATGGTTAACATAAAACAAAAAATAACTCCATGGTTGGCATATTCTTTTACCGGTGATTCCATGAAAACATGAATTCTGTAAAGACACAAAAAAAACGATAGTAAAAATTCAATACTTTACCAGGAGTGCAGAAGGAGCAAATACAGAAAGTTTGTATTCTCCATATTTTACGAGCCCATAAAGTCCGGTTGCGACGGGTCGAGAAGGCATGCTCACTCCCATAGTCGTAGTTCTAGAGAGCTGGCAAAATTAGCCGGTCGCTTTGCATAAAACACATCCGTTTGCTTGTCTGTGGACTAAACGAAAGAACAAGCGGTTCAATTACCAAAAGCAACTATTATTATTATTATCTGACCCACGCAACGTCGTTTACGTCTCCTATTGCCCGTAGCGTAAAAAATCCCCCGTTTTTGTAACATTCTTCGTTGGTGCTCCGCTCCTATTGGTCTTAGCGTAATGAAATATAGCCTTCCTCGATAAATGTACTATCGAACACTGAAAGAATTTTTCATATCGGACCAGCGGGTCCTGAGATTAGCGCGTTCAATCAAATAAACAAACAAACTCTTCAGCTTTATATAAAAGTATAGATTAGTATTTTTACAATTATATTTTCATCATCATCACCATCAACCTTTAGTAGTTCAATTCTGGACATAGATCTTTCCTTAGAACGAAGATTTTAGTCAACTATTAGATTAGATTGGTAAAGGGTTTTTAGTTTTAATTGTTATTGCAGTGCTGTTGTCCTGCGTAGATTTTTGCGTATGCGTATTGCGTGTGCCTAATATAATTTAGAATTCGGAAAGTGACTACGCGTAGATAAACGATTATTTTAGAGATTATTTTAACATTAAAGTTAACTAAAATTTGCAAAGTGAAGTTTGTCACTAATAAAGTAAGGGATTAAATCTTTAAGAATTAAATCCAAAATAGATGAACGGTCTACATCAGGTCTCAACTGAATGACAATTTTGTATTGAATTTATATTCCTATGAAATAGGCAAGTTAATCTGAGGACATGAATATTAGACTCCAACCTAACAAATAAACTAATCATTATGAAATCAAACAAATCATTATGAAATCGAACTAATCATTATGAAATCGAACTAATCATTATGAAATCGAACTAATAATTATGAAATCGAACCCAGGTACTTCAAGTGTAATATTAAATTAAACTTACAATTTATGCAGATATAAATATTCATAGCTACTGCCGCATTTGCTAAGTCTTAATATTTTCATAGAAGTTAACGTTGTTCATCAAATTCATTTAAAATTCAATAATATCAAAATGTTAGAACTTCAAGTTACCTTGTACCAAACTAGTACGTGCACTGATTCAGGTTGATTATAAAGCCTTTGGCGTCACGCAATTCCCTGCCAGTTGAAAATACAGAGCTCTCTCAAAGGCTAGATAGAGTTTCAAATTGTATTAGAAACTACGCAACCTGAGACTTCATTCGTGTCTTTATGTGTAATATTTCTACATATAACAACATAATTATAACAGAAAATTACTCTTCTCTCGGGTTTTAATATAATAACAAACGCAGACATGTACTTGTTTTTATTTTATGGAATAGGGGGCAAATGAGCAGACGTATCGCCTTATGGTGATTACTGCTGCCCATGGCCACACGCAACATCAAAGGCGTCACAAGTGCGTTGCCGGCCTTTTTAGGGTTGGGGAGGGGGATGGGGTATGTGCCTCCGGTTTCCTCACGCTGTGATTTTCTGTGAGGCCGTGGTATCACTCCAGTCGAGCCAACCCATACATGCCGAAACGTGGCTCTCCCACGGTACTTTCACGGTAGTGTATTAATAAAATAAATTATGTAAAATGAAATATAATATGTCGTTTGTAACACAAATTTCTACTTACAAATATTTAAATATTTCTTGGTAGAAATTTAGGTTATGATGCAATAATGTATAGCAATGACTACGTTCATGGTATAGTTATTTAAGAGGTCATATAGCGATAACACTATTTTTGGATGCACAAACTGTTGTTCTTAGTTCGGGTGGGGTGTTCTTTGTGTTCGTTTAATGAATATTGGTGAAATCCCCCGGACCCGGAATATATTCATAGTGCGAGATTTTTTTTTTTAATCCTTCAATAGTTTCAAAGAAAACCGACTGTATTAAGTTTAAGTGAACACCTAGCTTGATTTCAATTCAGCCTATGGAACTGAAGAAAAGTTCAAATAAAAGAAAATTATATAAAAAAGAATTTAAGGAAAAATGAACTGTGCACCTCTATTACAACCAAGGATCTAGATAAAGAAAGCTGTGAAAACATTAGAAATGCACAATATTAATTTTTGTAGTTGATGAGATATTGAGAAGCAAGCATGGTAAATAAATTCAAAAGTATATTGACAAATTAACGTATCACTTAGAATAGATTTCAAATAATATTAATAATAATTATGGAAAATTGAAGTAAATAATTAGCTTGACTTTATTTATATTTATGGTTACGGATCGAACCAAGTAGCGTGCAATGGTCTATGCCCTCTTCTGTCTATAATAATAATTTATTAATTTTCCAAAAAAAAATACACTCAATACACCTTGCTTACAGATAATATTTTACATTTTTACAAACGAATTAAAAATAATAACAATCAGTTCTTATGCAAACAAAATATGTTAGTTCTTGGCTCTCGAACTAGATTTATCACCTGTGACTTGGGAGCCAGAGTTTATGCGAGAGGCCTATGTCCAGCAGTGAACTGCGACAGACTGACGAAGATAATGATTAAGAAATTTTAATTAGAAAAGTACTAACAAGTTATCTACAAGTGCTACAAGTTCTTGAAACTTCAATTTACACTAAAGACGGACAACGCAAATTTGTATGTAAATTTATTCTGAAAAAAGTACATAAGCTCAAACGGTGTAATTTTGTTCTTTTGTTTATTTTATAAGGAGCAAATGAGTTGAGGAATAACCTAACCGTAAGTGATTATCGCCGACGCAATGATTTTGCTTTTTGTAAGTTTTGACTTTTTGAATTATTTTCTGCTTTTTAGTTCATCATCAAGTCCATGTAAATAATATTATAAATTCGAAAGTACCTCTGTCATTACCGATTTTAATAAAATTTGTGATGGAGATACTTTGAGTCTTGAGAAAGGACATAAGTCACTTTCACCGCAAAACCGAATACCGTTTTATTTCTTATTATGGGCTCCCACACGTAACTGCAAATTCGCAACGCATCGCCGATATCTGCGAGCTCGCGCGAATGCACCGCAAGAAATTCATGCCGCATCGCATCGCAGTGATCTGTGGGAGCCCTATAACAAACCTGTTATAATTTAATTACCTACAGACCAATATTATAAGTAATTGAAATTCTAAAAATAGCTGATGTTATTCAAATCCTAAACCAGAAGGGTTTTATGGCTACTTTTTATCGTATCTTCTTCAATTTAACAACTTTCGCGTGACACAACTCCCTATAAAACGGAGACATCTACTCAAATTGTTGACAAACCCTGTTATTATCAGCAGTACATTTCACATTACGGACATATAAATTGGGTTATTTAATACACAAAATATCATGTTGTTAGACGAAAGGAATAATCAAAATGTTGTTAACCGAATATCATGATTCCGAAAACCGATACGTTGAAGAAGGTCAAACGTAAACTGTATCTTAACATGCAAATATTATCAATACAATTTTAAGGAATCGATAACAATCCAAAATTTTATGAACCGTAAAATAAGTCAATACGGATACAATAATAAAAGATGGGCCTAGTAGATTTTATAGCCCCTTTTGCGGTATCTAATTTTGTTAGTACGTACATGCCATGCACCTTTTCTTTGGGCATAGGAGGGTGAAATATTTGAAGGAACCCAGCGAGAATGGAACGAGGAGTCGTAAAGTGTTCCAAACGATTAAGCGGCTCTGACCCGATGGTTGCCGTAAAAACGATTCTGATATAAGCTTCTTTTTGAAGAATGTCATGTAACGCTGTAAGAGTTTAGCAAGGAATTTTATTTTATAAACATTTGTATACTTGTTTCTTCTAGTACAAAGATTTAGAATAGTATTACAAACGATTTTTATAAATGGATTAGAAGGATGGAAGGCTTTTTCAAAGAGGACTCTGACAAAGTATTTTATAAATAGTAATAGAGCTACTGAACCTTTCGACCTATTTTTATAGGATTTAGATCATTCATTAAGAAGTTCAAAAATAAAATGACAGGCGATTCCGATTAGCACTAGTATCTGCCAGGCGAACAGAAAAACACACATCAATGTAAATAAATTTTATTCTGTAAACTTGTAATTCATATATATGTTTGTCTGAGCGATTTAAAGAAAGTAGGAACAATGACCGGCGGTGCAAGCTAGCATATTTCCTAAAGAGGTGAGGAGAATGATAGCACTTGAGTGCAAGTAAAAATGTGTCTGAAAACACTTGGTCGGTCCTAACTAGACAAACTTCTCATTATTAGTCATAAATAACATTAAATCGTCGGAAGCATCTAAATCAATGCAATATACATTTTAACTAATCGATGTATACGATTTTTTATGAACAAAAATAAAGCATTGCCCACACTATTGTGCGTATGACACATATATATATACAAATGTACATATATATAAATGTATGTATGTCAAAGCCAAATTGAAAAGATGATCAATATTTGTCTACTGAATGTCAAAAGTGGCCATGATGAAATCCTGGATCTAGAGGTATAAGCCTTGACAAAAGAAACCTAATAAAATTGAAACGAAAAAAATTCAAAAGAATTAAGTTAGAATTTGCAACTCAAGCTCAACTGCCCCTGCAAGACAAGCTCGGTATCTTGGGTATGGATATCTGCCGTGATCTCAACATGCGTGAGTACATCGAGAGCGTCATTAAAACGGCCTCGCGGAAGTTAGGTGAACTTAACAAGGTGAGATGGTTCTTCTCGCCCGGGCATCTGTGTATTCTTTACAAGACCCAGGTTCGCTCGTGCGTGGAGTACTCTTCTCATCTATGCGATGGTGCTACACAGTATCTATTTGACGCTCTCGATCGGTTGCAGCGGCGAGCAGTCCGCATCATCGGTAGTCCCGAAGCCACTGAGTCCCTAGAACCCCTGCAACTGCGAAGAGATATCGCCTCTATGGCCTCTACGCCTGTATCATGGGGAGTGTTCTGAAGAGCTCTTCCAACTGGTCCCCCCTTCTCCTTTCCTGTACAGGACAACACGTGCCGGCCTTCGCAGTTACCCTTTGACTACCACCACACGTGTTCCCTTCCCATTATGATCCCGGGTCCTTTAAGCGGTACGTGAAAAACCATCTCACTAGGCCGCCATAGTGTGGGTCACTATGCTGTTTTGTCCACGTTCATATTGAGGATAGTGACCATCACTTTTGGATTCTACTTATGCTTTCCATCAGGCAGAGTAGAGTAATTTTGGTAGCTTGAACATAAAAAAAAATGGACAATATAAGTACCTGCCAATACCATTTGCAGCGAGTTTCATGTTCGGCAGCGAGTTAATACACGTCTCCGAAGCATTTAATAGAAGCACATAGTTTGTCAGGCAGTCCATGCCCAATTGTTCTGATTTCAAAGCTTATTTCAAGTTATTTTAGCGTTAAGAGACTATTGGATTAAACTTCATAACTTTCGAGCTCTACACTAGGTAGTTGTTTATCGTTATCAATATATATTTTTGGCAATATACATAAACAATATTGTGCATACCTAGTATAGCATTTGTTATAGTTCTATTATACGTGCAAATAAATATCCAGTAGAAAAGTTAAACACATGTCTCTAAGATGGCAATAATAATAATATCATCCATAGACCATAACACATCTTACACTCGGCCATCTCATCGCAAACTAGGCAAAGCCAAGCCTTAAACCGAGTCTCCACCGATCACGAATTTCAAACGTTGGGCGACCACTATAAGTAGATATTTTTTGTACCACTAGTATTATCTTTGACGCCCAACATTTGACATTCTAACTTAATTCTTTTGGATTTTTTTCGTTTGAATTTTATTAGGTTTCTTTTGTCAAGGCTTATACCTCTAGATCCAGGATTTCATCATGGCCACTTTTGACATTCAGTAGACAAATATTAATCATCTTTTCAATTTCGCTTTGACATACATACATTTATAATATGTACATTTGTATTTATATGTATCATACGCACAATAGTGTGGGCAATGCTTTATTTTTGTTCATAAAAAATCATTTATATCGATTAGTTGAAATGTATATTGCATTGATTTAGATGCTTCCGACAATTGAATGTTATTTAGGACTAATAATGAGAAGTTTGTCGTGTTAGGACCGACCAAGTGTTCTCAGACACATTTTTACTTGCACTCCAGTGCTATCTTTCTCCTCACCTGTCAAGGAAATATGCTAGCCAGCACCGCCGGTCATTGTTCCTACTTTCTTTAAATCGCTCAGACAAACATATATATATGAATTACAACTTTACAGAATAAAATGTATTTACATTGATGATGCAATTGAAGAAATGTGTGTCTTTCTGTTCGCCTGGCAGGTACTAGTGCTCATCGGAATCGCCTGTCATTTTGTTTTTGAACTCTTAATGGATGATCTAAGTCCTATAAAAAATTCAGCCTTACAGGAACAAGTTTTTTTGTGTCATTTTTTTTACAATTTCAAAACCATGAAAGATGATGATGTGCAGGGCTGATGCCTGCCAGGCGATGGTTACGTACTTAGCACGTTATGACTCATCACTACAAGAGTTTCTAGCCTTACAGACACACCGTTGGTCGAAAGGTTCAGTAGCTCTTGGTCCATAATGAACGATATAAACGTATTAAAATCTCTTAACTACAAATAAATTCAAGAACTATTGAAAATACTGAAAAACAAATACCTTGCAGTAATTTATGTACTCTATGTACACATTACTGCTATTGACTGCATGGTTGGCCTAGTGATTTAAGCGGTCGCCACGGCGCTTCCTACTGCGCCAAGTGCTGTGGGTTCAAATCCCACATGGGACAACACTTTGTGTGATCCACAAATTGTTGATCTGAGTCTGGGTGTTCTTTGTGTCCGTTTCATGTATGTTTGTAAAAGATCCCCGCGACACAGGATGTTTATTCCTAATGCGGGAGTAGTAATAAAAAAAGGATTACTTAAGTCATAAAAAAAGGATTAAAGCAATAAAAATCGCTCCCAGCATTAGTTCTACAAACTATATTAGATGTTAAATGTTGCACCACTCAGACCATTACAAAGACTCCACAATGGGTGTTCCTTTCAAACTCGTAACTCCCTGCACCCCTTTTATCCTGTTTCTCTCAAAACTATTCTTTCACCACGTGTGAAAATTTAATGAGGGCGAAGAAAATGGACACTTATTTTAGCAGCACTTTGTACTTTCTGTTTCTGTGTATTCTATGATAGCGCTGGATGTGAAACAAAAGTTTGTAAGGAACTCGTGTGTAGATTTAACTATGTTTTATTTAAGAAAGTGTTGACTGTGACAATGTAAGCTAAATCCTGCATTGTTACCCACGGCACGAAGTTATTCTTAAAAAGTAGCCTTAGTTACTCCTTTATCATCAACTACCTATCAGTGAAAATCGGTCTAGCCCTTCCAGAGATTAGCCGAAACAAACAGATAAACAAAAAAAAAATTTGGATGTAAGTATCGTATATACTTTCATTTGCATTTAGTGAAAAGCTCTTAATTTGAAAGTGCAAACAGACATTTCAATTTTATTTATTTTAATAGATTATTTCCCCCCCACATCGTCAGTGGAGTATGAGGTATGTATGTTTAATCATAACGTGCTAAGTATACATACAAGTCATGGATATCCTAACTTTTAAATACAATATGTAAATTGTGTAAATTTTATTATAAAAAATATATTGATATCTATATAATTAACAATATTTTGACACAAAACACACACGGTCGTCTGCTCCAGAAACCAGAATGCTGATTAACTTACTTATAAATAGATAAATATTTCCGAGTCACAAGCAATGATCGTTCTTGTCACACAATTATTTGTCCTGTTGGTTTGCAGTCAATAACCACAAAACCAACGGGCTAATCACAAGTCAATTACTAACAGAACATGTTCACATACCTATATAATTATTAGGTATTAGGAATAAAAACATAACATTTCACAAAAAAATAACCTTCCGAAAATCATTATTACCGATACGATAAATAAGATATTATTACTTTTTATGACATCACTTTTCACTTAACTCCATCTAGATAATAAACTTGGACATGTTAATGTCACAATTTAATGGGTGTGATTTGACAAGAATTTTCAATTTCATACTTTGAAGAAATACTGTTGGAGCTGTATAAAATGTATGTAATATTTCTCACCTTCCTATTGGTCTTTGTTACCAAAAGTCTGCTCTCACATTTTATTTTATAACATTTTGAACGAAAATTGTGTTTTAAAATTGCGACGTTTTCCACATTTAGTTTCACCATATCTTAGTATGACATGCAAAATACACTGTTCATCAAAAAACTAGAAACACTTTCGATATTTTTAATGACAAGTGTAGTTTTTTTCATTAAAATGTGTTTTAATAAGTATTCTACTTATCATAGATATTTGTATTTATGGATTAAATATATCCTTTTAAAGTATATATTCGTTTTTCGTTTCGAATTCACAATACATTGTCGATTCCTTAGAATCTTTTTTTTCACATCGTTTGCAATTTTGGTGGTAAAAAATATTTCCGGTGACGTTCTACTGTAAATATGAAGACTTCTACGACATGTCTTTGATATAATATATATACTGTCGTTACCTACGACAGTAAGATAAAAGTTACTTGAAATTTGACACACAATGAGACTCGATAAGCGTGAGTATTTTAATGAGTCCTTTTTTCCAATAGTATGACCTCATCAAATTGGAATAAGTATTTATATGAAACAGAAACCACAGAATGCATTACTAGTGCCGTTTCTGTATGTGTATGTATTCTGTGTCCTTACACTGGAGAATTTATAAATACAGGTACACGGTAGATACAAAGAACATCCGTACTCATTTTTCATAACAACAATTTTATTTGTGGACCACATAAAATGTTGTCCCATATGGAGATCGAACCTACAACACTGGTAAAGTGACCGTTCAAATCACAACATTATCAATCCAGTCAAGTGACCTAAAAATCTAACCTTAATTTTGTGGATTTTGAATTCACTTTGCTCCCATCAAAAGCATAATTTGTTCTCTATTATCTTCTCAATCCAAACATCGCCAACTGACAGCCAGCAACAACAGCAATTTTAAAATAATTAGCGTGTCGCGTGCTAATCAAGCTTGTTCACAACTGCAGAGGTTGTGCGAAAGTGCAACTATTAACACGTTCTGTCTTGTTTACTTTGTTGCTGTAGTGGTATGTGGTTGTGGGGATTACTGACTTTGAATGACTCCGATGAAATGGAAATGTTGGAATATTAATTAGCTCTGTATTATACTAGTATTGTAAACAAATTATTTAGCATCATGAGTAGTAACGTTTTAGTTTTATTTAATATGTAATGCTACTGCTCCAGCTGCGTTAGCGTTAAAGTTAATGGCAATGGCAATGGCAAACTACGCGTTACTTAACGCGCTAAAAATGCGCGTTGGCTACACTAAGGTTATAATCATATCTAAGACCGCCGTTAAGACCTAATTCCTCATGAATTAACGCGTTAACACATAATACACACAATGGAGCTTGAAGCAGCTAAACTAGTTGCGACGATGGGCGTCATAAATTATTTTATGCATTGATGCAATTTAAAAAGAGAGAAAGATAGAAAAAAAGAAGATTGTGGATGATTAAAATGCATCGTCGAAGAACTCGGTAAGCACTCTCGGCTCTGATTGTAACAGTTCTAAAAACTCTAGAGTTGTCCCATTCGACCCACTCCATTGTCGTTCTCGTAAAGCAGTTCCCGCCTAAAACAAAGTACAAGTACAGTCGTCCTTGCTATGCCCGCGCGTCCGATAGAATGAGATGGCGTTAATGTAGCCAACATCAATTAGCGCTCTAAACTATGCGCTAAAACCCTTTGATGTATCCAAAAAACCGACACACGAGTTATCGCTTAACGTTTAACGCCATTAATAATTCCATTAGAATTTAGCGCGTTAAAACGTTGGCTTAATCTACGTGACGCCTAAATTTAAGGTTAAGACGCAGGTGGAGCAGCAGAGTAATACATAATATTTTTATTTTTGCGGGAGAGGATTATGTGTAGCAGTAGAATATTAAAAACTGTTCAGCCCGTAGCAGTCCACTGCTGGACTTAGCTCTCTCCTAAGGCAAACCACATAACCCTATATGCTGCTTTTTACATCCAGTCGCCACCGGCCAACTTACGCAAATCATCCCGCTTGCCAGAGGGCACCCCACCCTCCGTAAATGATGACAATGACATAATAGTTTCTTCTAATTAAATATTATTAAGGTGAGTCACTAGTATTCTTATTATACCTTTCATTTGACTGCCTCGGTGGCGCAGGGGTAACGTATGCGACTGCTGTGCTTGAGGTCTCGGGTTCGATTCTTGGGTCGGACCAAATGTTTATATGATATGCAAATATTTGTTTCGAAGTTTGGGTGTTTTCTATGCATAATATGTATGTATTTACAAAAAAAAAGTATATAAGTATTTATATCAGGTGTCTAATACCCATAACACAAGCTCTGTTTAGCTTGGGACTAGATGGCATTGTGTGTTAGATGTCCGAAATATTTATTTATTTATATAGGCTAACATATTTGTGTTTAGACTCTATTAGCTTTAATAAGTCTGTAAGATAAGGTTCGAATTCACAACCCTTTGTTGATTCCTTAGCATCTTCCTTTTTCACATCGTTTGCAATTTTGGAGGTAAAAAAATATTTCCAGTTACGTTCTACTTTAGAGTAGTAAACGTTGAAAAGCTGTCTCAGCTCAGACTGACGAATTATGACGTCATATACTTTATCACCCTCTAAAGATATAAGCAGTTTATACCCCTGTACCAGCTATACCGAGCGAGCTCCTAGAGCCGTGTAACAATATCTATAACAATAAAGACGGCAATCTGGGGACCAGCCATCTGTATAGTTAGAGTAATATTTCTCTCCTTTTAGTGAACAAAATTTGTTGTAAGCTAAAAAATATATTAACAAAATCTTTTAGCGATTCATAAAAATGTATTGTCTTACTTATGAATACTGAATATACTAAAAATTCTTCAGTGAAAACACTCTCAATATGTTTTCTTTACGAGCCCTCAAAAAATCTCTACTAAAAATTACCATAAGACCATAAATACCGCTCGTTAAAAAGAGAACAGCCTAAGTTATTGAAACATTTACACTGTTGAGATACCAAAAAAAAAATGCCTCGCCAAGGGAATAATTCGTGGTAAGTTGGGCCATTAAGTTTTATCTGTCGGGAGCGTGGGCCCGCAGGAAGTTGGGGCCCGGGATAAATGTTGATGCATGTCCCGGTAGCGATGACCTGTAATGGCTAAAACATTTTTAGCGAGCAGAATCTCGCTGCTGCCTGTTAGAGCAACGCGATCGCTATCTCCAACTGTCTAGCAAAGAGTAATTGGTACTTAGTTATCATTCTATTTCAGTATCATCAGTGGTATCATCATCATTCTATCGCCTTGCAAATTATATTTTATTTTATTAAGTAAAAGAGTAGTAAAGCCAAATAGTTTCGAATTAATGATTCTGTTGATTGTTGATAGTCAAATGCTGTAATTTACGATTTTAAAACATACTCATATTATTATTATAATTGAAAAACATCGATAAAAAAAAATATTTATGAATTATAAGAAGTTGGAAATGTGATTTTGTCTGTAGACTGTTTTTATTGAATTAACGGCTCTAAAAAAATAATTGTAATGTCTAAATCTTAGTGTTTTTAGACAAGTACAAGCCCTTCAACAGCGAACATTTTAATACTATCAGGTCAGCAACTTAACAAGAATTTTTAACTTAATTTTCCAAAATCTTGCGTTCTTCCATTCAGATAATTCATGATAAAAAGTGGCTGGATATCACCCTTCCCCGGCACTTTGCTAAATTTCATTACAATCTGGTCAAAGTTTTATCTTTTAATGTAATAATATATACAGTATTGTAGTTTTATTGTATTTATTAATTTAACGCTTTTTTAATTACCCAACGTTAATATAAAGTAATTTTAGTGCTATTTAAACTCAAGCTCAGCAAATTTTAAAATCTTTGATTTAAAATATAGATTGTGATTGAAGCCTAAAATTATATAATAATATTTTTAATTCGTTTTTGATAGTTCATATGAACATTCACTTTCATTATATTTACTTCTTTTTGTATGGCCCACCAAAATGACTCTACTCTGCGTGATGGAAAGCATAAGCAGAATCCAAGAGTGGCGGTCACCATACTCACTGCAAATGCAGACAATGCAGTATGGCGACCCGCACCATGGCGGCCTAGTGATGCTGCTGCATCTTTTAGTCTAGTCAACAAGTATGGAACTTGTTGACTAGACTATTTGGGCCTCCGGTCTCGCACTCACCAACGAAACACGATAGCACGAACGCTGTCATTTTACGTTGATTTTCTGTGCGAGGGTAGTACCACCCCGGTCGAGCCGGCCCATTCATGCTGAAATCAGTGTGGCTCTACTACCTATAACTACCCTATACCAACTTATTAACAAAGTAAAGCTTGGAATTTGGGATTCGTTTAATAAAGAAAATATATTATAAATAAGTTCTAAATAAGAAAAATGTGAAAAAAATATTAAAAATGTTGAACTGATATTGAACACTGTCTTTAGAAATTCACTAGGAAATTGATTAGTTTCTCACTCCTGAAAATTTTTATGCATATATTTTCTGCTTACTTTTTGATTTAAAATGTAATTTATTAGCTATATCTTAATACATTCTTGTTTTGTATATAACTTCTAAGAAATTACTGAACAGAGTAACAATTAAGTACTAACTTTTTTCTTAAATTATGTACAGTAACACCTATAACTTGAAACTTTTTAAACAACTCACGAGTAGACTGTCACATATGTTCATATATGTATATATATATATGTATACAGAATAAATGAACCCCCTAAGCTCAATTTCCGTACAAACATTCCCACAGTCGAAATCAGCGAGCTGTATGAAATAGCCGCTCCCTCACATAAAGGGTAGGCCACATAAGCCTGTTTCCTGTACAATCAGTTGTTCCCCCTTATCTAGTAGTTAATATCTTCAGCTCTCGTGTAGTTCCGGCCTTCGATGATTATCCCAGCTGTCGGAATGTATTCGTTATCTTACTAATAGAATGTAACCTTTGTGTGTGTTATACAGGATGTTGCATAAAAGTATGATCGTATTTTAGTCTATGTCTTAAAAAACATGACTATTTAATAAAGAATCATATTTCAAATGATAAATTGAACATTACATTAAAGAAGGGAAGCTGACATGAGTGAAATACTACCCTAGTACCAAAACTGTTTTTAAATGACAACTGTCGCGGGTGACTTCACAGACACAAAGAACAACTAGACCCAGAACAACAATTTGTAGATCACACAAAGTGTTGTCTCTTGTGGGGGTTGAACCTACAACACTCAGTGCAGTAAAAAATGGCGTGACGACCGCTTAAACCACTAGGCCAACAGTGCAGTCAATGCATTTATTGATGGAAAAGGTTTTATAAAGAATCTCCACATAAAAACTGAAATAGAATGTTAAATCTATGATACTGTGTCCATTCGTTTAATTTCTTTTTGACAGCTCACGTCCTTAAATTATCGTTTTTTTTTTCGGAATAATGTACTACAGTAATGTCGTACTTTACTGACGGTGACGGTACTTTAGTGAAGTGCCCTGTGCATAACAAAAAACCACAGACTATAAAACAGTTTTTGAAATACGATAAATCGATCATATAATAAAAATAATTTGACTTCATGTAAGTATTTAGTAAGTAATTATATGTAAGTAAATTTAATAAAAAAGGAAATAAAATAGTATCTATGACTCCAAGATTGATTATTTGCAGGGAATTAAGTCGAAATGTTGGAATTTAGGATCGAACCAAGAGTAAAGAACAATACCTCTGTCATTCATCTATTTTACTGATTTATTATTTATATGTTTGTTTATTTCTTACATAATAAAAAAAACTAATAATAATAATTTTTATTTAAACTAAAATATTTAATTAAATCGATTGAAAGTTCTTCATAAATAAAAATTGCTTATCATTTCAAATCGAATCAGTAATGTGTGAGGGCGTCACTAATTTCAAAATTTCTTGAACTGTCAAAAAGAAATTAAACGAATGGACAGAGTTTAAATAAAAACGCACAATAGACAAGGGATTTGACGAGCGAAATCCAAAAATTCGAGCTGTCATTATATATAGCAAGTAGTAATCCTATTTAATATACTGTTATCCTATTTATATTAATGTGATGTCAATTTAATCTTAATTATAAAGCTAATTTTATTTTGTATTCTACGATTAATTATCTATTCTACTCGACTCATTGGGACACAAACGAATATGAGAGCAAGAAGGAATTCGATGAATAATATTTTAAAATTATCATCCAAAGACTATTAAAAATAAAAAAGCATGTTAACTCAGTGTTACCTTTTACTGCTCGTGAAAAGTGTACAGTCACATTAACTATAGTCAGGCTAATTGCAGTAACAGTAATGTACTATCATTGGCCTTTGCAGTATTGATTATCCAATCAGTGTCTGTAAAGTTAAGGAAAAAGAAAGAAAGATAAGTAGGTCAGAAAATAAAATGATATTTACCTCTATTGTACAGAGGGCAATACTGTGAATAAGTTCATTTGACACTAATTACTTTATTTAATTGAATTAAAATTTTAACAACATCAACAGTCCTCATGGCAAGAAACCCTAAGTATGTAGTCATCTGACAGATTTGATTAGGTAGTCTTAATCAAATTTATATCAGCTGTTATATTATAGTCTATTCAACTTCCTCTGAGACAAAAGGTAAACAAACCAGAAAAAGGTTCTTTAATAGGTCAAATTTTATATGCATCTGGAATCAATAAAAAAAGTGACATTTTCTTTCTTGTTTTTGGAAAATGGCAAACTGCGTCGATGTCAACAATTTTGCCAGTGTCAAGTACAACGGAAATACGTGTGTTAAAAAATAAAATAATTGCAACTGTCCAAATTTTCCGAGTTCACAGTGGACTGACTAAAAAGTGACATTAAAAACACCTAAAACTGTAGCTGTTCCCAAATTTTGAACGTATTGTAACACTACTAAATTGAAGAGTAGTGATAAGGCAAATAATTTACGTACAAATGTGAAATTTTGTAATTAGTTTGGTCACATCGGCCATGTTTACTGTCGATCAACTCGTTTGAGAAACATTGGTTTCTTTGTTTACCTTTTGTCTCAGAGGAAGTTGAATAGGGTATAGGTGGTTGCTGTTTCTATTTCAGAGCTGTAGAGTAAAAAAGAATATAGTGAGCTATACTAAAAACATTATAATAAAATAAAAATGCAAATGTTTATTCCCAAAAAGACACCAACAATTTACAAAACAGTTGTTTTTTTTTAAATAAAATATTTTGGGCATCTAACACACAACGCCATCTAGTCCCAAGCTAAGCAGAGCTTTTGTTATGGGTCCTGACATCCAAACTCCCAAACAAATATTTGCAGATTATACAAACATTTGATCCGACCCGGGACTCGAACCCCAAACCTCAAGCCCAGCAGTCGCATACTCTACCACTGCGCCACCGAAGCAGTCAAAGCCAGTCGTTTTATATCAATACATACAAAATAACTTTAAAAAAACATACAGTGGAACATAGAACCTCCTACTTTTTTGAAGTCGGTTATAAATATAAGTTGTGTGTGTTGAACTCTGGTACCAAAGGTAAGCTTCGACTTGTGTTGTGGGTACCAGCTCTCTCACAGAGTTTATATATTTACGAGTATAATTTTATACACAAATACATGCATCGGTGGACTTAATGGCAAAGGCATTTTCTGCCAGTCGACCGATTGGGCGACGTAGAGAAAAGTTGAGGAAGGTGCATATAGTGGTTAAGATTTAAATGATAGAGGCTTAATCACATGTAGTAGTTTAGTGACACAGAGAGTTACATTACATCAGAATGATATGCAGCTTCAGGAATAATGAAACAGAGCGATACTTTTATAGGTAACAAAACAAAAATTCTCATCATTCTCTTTGTTTCACTGCAAAGTCGAATTCATATTAACATGACTTGATTTTATAACAACGTTCAAAGGACTTAGTTACTTGAAAGTCATTTTTCAAAGTATCTATTTAAAATATCGTTTTTAAATGAACAACAAAGGAGAGGTGAAAAGCGGTCTACCACTTCTTGTCAGTAAGAATCTAATTAGGTACGTTATTTGTATAACTTAACTGAGGAAGAAATTTTAAGAAGAATGCCTTCTAACAAACCTTTGCTTGCAGTTATGTGGGTGCTATATAACAGTATTATTTGTAGACTTTACTATAATATGTATTTCTTATCACTGCTGCACCATTGTCCTCTTTATTTCTTGTCCTGTACTATTTTTGACATTTATTTTAATTATAGAGATATACCCGTGTAATAGAAAACTTAGGTTTCTAAACAACAGTGGAAATAATACATTTCCATCTTATCTAAATATAACAAAATTATAGAAAAGTGGCTTTTTCTTTAATTGTAAATGGTTCACATCTATTTTGAAAGAATAAACATACAAAGTTATTACAAAGTACAAAGACTTTAAGCAAACATAAAACAAAAAGGAAATTGTTCTCTTACATTTTATCTTTCTGATGCAATTTTTATACCCATCTTATTTTGTTAATTAAAATCCGTAGCTCTCAAATTACAAATAAACGATAATTCCCTTCATTATGGAGTGTCAGTTTATAAAACCTCGAAGTAAAAATCTGTTTTGAACGAAAAGGTGAAAGGCAGAAATACGGGGGAATTCCTACTTCGCCCCTAAATCATGGGGAGACAAGGTTAATAGGGTTGAAACCCCGCGGCCTCGGGCCAGTCACGTAGCTTAGACGAAATTTAATAAATTCCAACTCTATTACGATTCTTCGGGCACATTATGAACTTGGCTGTTTACTTTTTATATTTAGTGGATTAAATTTAATGGAAAGGGAACTAGATTGTTCTAAATTAAATTTTCATTTTCATTGCTGTTTTATTGTTCTACAACACGTTTTGGTTTTGTCATAGTTTTCGATAGAAAATTCATAGGAACTTGTATTTAGGTATTTATACAAAATATAAAACATATTTTTCTAAATAGCACGAAATGAGTTGACTTTTAGTATTTACCAAAGTATCTCCATGCCGATTTTCTTTGAAATTGTTTAGAAAGAAAAAAATAATACATTTATTAGTCACACGTATCATACATGTAAAAGAGAAAAATAAGAAATTTAACTAGGATTAAATAACAAATAAATAATATACAAAACAAACAAAACAACAAAGTGAAATGTCTGGTTGTGTGACTAAAAGGCCACAACTCAGCTTATTCTGCGGTCCTGAAAGTGACCATAGGGCTGATTTTCAGCTGAAGCCCAACATAACACCTCACGGACGCGTGCATAGTCTCAACAATAAAACATGTAGGAAATAATTAAAAATATACATTAAACACATAAGATATATAAGATTGACGTATACAGGTTAAAAAGGTTAAAAATTATAGTAACAGGAACGTATCCTAGACAACAAACATTACAAAGCACTGGATTTTTGCAATGTCAAAAACAACACTCCCTTTTACTTAAAAGTATTATGACTAAGTTGCGAAGAAGCGGTGGCAAATTATTCCATCACTTTGTAGCACTATTACGGAATTCCTCTTTAAATGCTGTAGTTTTGTGTCTAGGTATGTGCAGTGGTACTGAACCTTCCCTGTTTCAACTGTTTATAATTGAAAAGTGGTTTTGACATTGAAAAACGACCATATACTTAGATGATTTTGGTGCTAATGAACGAACAAAACATTTTATATGTCAGTTTATTTAAGTAATTGTCGAGTAGTAACAAGATTCTGTTTTCATTCTTCAAGTCAATATCCTTATCTTTAAAAGATTTAGAAGCAGATGATATGAACAATCAGGTATAAAACAAAGAGCATGGTAAAAGGTAAGGAGGTAGTACCGATGTTA
Organism: Diaphora mendica; assembly: GCA_949125395.1. Lineage (NCBI taxonomy): Eukaryota > Metazoa > Arthropoda > Insecta > Lepidoptera > Erebidae > Diaphora > Diaphora mendica. The sequence goes on from OX421310.1 coordinate 20,413,539, forward strand.
ATTAATGTTATTATGCAGGACCAAGATACTTGTATATTACTTGTGCCCAAGGAAAGTAAATTAGGTAGCTTTTCCTAATTGACTTAGATGAGACTAAAATAAACAAAAAATTTGAGCTCCAACAATATCACTTTACTTTTGTATTTTGTTATACAAAATTAAAGTGTGTATATTTTGATATTTTGTAATTTTTATTTTATAAGTTTAATTATATAATTTCTTTTGTTTTTATTTTACTTTATATTTTTTTAAATTAATTCAACTTAAGAATTATAATTTGTAAAAATGTATACTAGACGCGTATATTTCCACTGTTGCATATTTAAGTATTCTGTGGCACCCCAGATGCAAGCGTAGCTTAGTTTGGGTGCCACCAGCAATTACTGTAACTTTTTGTACAAGTATTTGAATAAATTTGAATTTGTATGAAGTATTAAAAAGAACTTCCTCTAAACGACATGGGCAGCACGTGTTGGCCTTAGAAGTCACCGCTTTAGAGTGGCAGACATACGTTATTGAACTAAACGATTCGACTTTTTCTTCCCGTGCAGTCAAAACCGCACACTATGATCCCGGGTCCTTTAAGCGTGAAAATACATTTCACTAGGCCGCCATACTGTGTGGTAACTATGTTGCATTATCCACATTCTAAATTAGGATGGTGAAGGCAAAGTACAATTATTTTGGCAGCTATTACGTAAAAAAATGAACCGTTTTCAATGATTGTAAAAAGGGCTAATGACTTTATGCAAAAGACATATCCTACTAGTTGTACTTGTAGAATTGTACCTATGTTATTATTAATTTTATATTATAGTTAGAATTGTAAAGCCAAATGAATGCATAAATTAGTACATCGCAACGGATTTTTTATAATTTAATACTAGCAATTTTAAATTCACATCACTAAAGTATTTCTACTCCTCTTTCTTTTTTAAATGAGACATCAAAGTGTTGTTACATGTGGTGTTTGAACTCATAATACTCAGTGTAGTAAAAAACGGCTTTGCGATCGCTTAAAGTTAGTAGATAGTTTAAGCGATCGCCAATTATTGCAAGCAATAATTCAGGCAAATGCAGTGCAGTTTAATTATGATTTTCAAATTTGGCTCTTCTAGAAATTCATGAGCCAAAATCAGATTTTTCCTTTAATGACGACTCATTTTCCTCGAAAAATGGCTGCCATTCAAAAGAACTCTTTACCAATGGGGTTATTAAAATGTCTTTTGAAATGTGATATCGATTTCTGATAACCATTAATGGCTAGTTTACTTACCGATTCACGAGAAGTCGATTGTAATCACTAATCGCTTGAATTCTAATAGAAAGTGATTTTTAAGTGAAGATTTCTTTATATTCATGTAACATTCTGACGGTTTAATTTGAGAATACTATTGATTTACTAGATGAGATTTAGTAGGAAAGCCCTTGTTTGGTCCATTTTGACGTATTTCTTACCAATCAGATTTCTACATACAACAGCAAAAATGTACCTACACATTAAGCATAGTTTGAAATAGTACACATTTAAAAGTAGTTTTTACCGGACTGTGTCAGAAGGAGAGTATTATTTACAATTTATCGATGTAGTGAGCTTTTGAATATATTAAAGATAAAACAATTCAATAATAACTGAAATTAATGTGATGATTCAAGATGGTAACAGACTGTCCCAGGTTTCTATTACGGACCTCAACCTGTATAACATGAACCAGTTCAAAGGTATGTGCATACCATCGCATCAATTTCTTTGAATAAATCTATACTTAATATTATAAACGCGAAAGTTTGTAAGTATGGAAGGATGGATGGATAGATGTTTGTTACTCTTTCACGCAAAAACTACTGAACGGATTTGGATGAAACTTTACAGTAATAGGTATAGCTTATAGAATAACACATAGGCTACTATTTGCCGCGATAACCGACATAAACGCGGGCGGAGCCGCGGGCAACCACTAGTAAATAAATAAATATTTGAACACTTGTCATACGACGACATCTAGCCTCAAACTAAGCAGAGCTTGTATTATCAAGGCTAAATTGACTGATAGAATACTTAAATACGTATACTTTTTTTGTAAACACTTACATATTATATAGGAAATACCCAAACTCCGGAAGAACTTTTGCTGATCATAATATTAATCGGACTCGAGACCTCACCACAGTAGTTGCATACGTTTGTATAGTGTTTGCTTCAATTTTAGTTTTCTATACAATGGTGTTGTACTGCTTAGTTTGTTCCCTTAGTCACCTTTTACGACACCCATGGGATGAGTAAGGGTAGTGACACTCTTTATTTGTAATCCATCACCACACCGACCATGGGTGTTTACTTTCAGGAAACAGACATGACCAGAGCTCATGCCCTGGTTAACAAGGTCTGGGAATAGCTACACATAGACCAGGATACCAGGTAGTTATTTATGACTGTAGCTTAACCAAATTTATATTTTTTAAACGATGTAATGGCCAATACCTAACGTCAACCTTTTTAGTTTTTGGTAGTTAAAAAAACAATAACTTTAAAGGCCTCAAAGGTATGATTTAAATGACTAATTTTGACCCAAAAATTTCACACTCAAAAATGAAAAATTAGTTAGAACTCGGTCAGTTTTCTCTCTACATTCATATTTATTTGCGACTGGGTAAGGCCGCTGGCTTTGTGAATAAAGTTTACAGTCCGGTGCTCATTACTCTTCAACCAAAATCAAAGGATTGAATTAATTGCTGGTACTGTACCTGTGACTTAGTGGAATAGATTTGAGATCAAATTGTCGCAAAAGCAATTCCACTATGGCTAGTTATATGATGTTTATGTAAAGTGTGTTTTAATATTTATAAACTAATTATTCACTTGTTAAGGTCTGATCCAAATAAGCTTTTAATATTTGATTTTACCATCTCTTTATTCAGAGTGTAATAAAAATATGTATTAAAATAAACGTGGGTGAGATTTAGGTTGTTAAAGTATAAGCAGTGAGTAAATAAGCATTTCTAGCAAGTATACTAGAAATAACAATATTTATGATTATCAAATAGATTAATAAAAAAGCGGCCAAGTGTCAGTCGGACTCGCACATGAAGGATTCCGTAGCAACAAGTAACATAATATAAAAGTTCTTGCAGTTCGTTGTAACTTTAATCGATGTTTTAATAATAGTGTCTTTTTTGCGGTTTACGATTTATGACGTATTAAACTACTTACTAGATCTCGTTCGAACCAATTTTCGTTGGAGGTTTGCATGGTAATGTACATCATTTTTTTTTTTAATTTATCATTCTCATATTTTAGAAGTTACAGGGGGGGGGGATACATTTTACCATATTGGAAGTGTCTCTCGCACAAACTATTAAGTTTAGAAAAAAAAAATTTAAAAACCTCAATATCATTCTGAATACCTATCCATAGATACCCCAAACGTATGGGTTTGATAAAAAAAATTTTTTGAGTTTCAGTTGACCGTTGACAGTTGACAGGGACCCCCAAAATTTAGTGTTTTTTTTCTATTTTTGTGTAAAAATCTTAATGCAATTCACAGAATAAATCTACTTACCAAGTTTCAACAGTATAGTTCTTATAGTTTTGGAAAGAAGTGGCTGTGACATATGGACGGACAGACAGACAGGCATGACGAATCTATAAGGGTTCCGCTTTTTGCTATTTGGCAACGGAACCCTAAAAAGTAAAATTATTACTAATTTCTCAAACTTACTTTTATCTAGTTGAAAATAAGTTTGAGAAACTAGTCTCATGCTGTTTCTTTTTAGCATAGTATTCACTTAAACTTCTGTGAATAAATAATTGATCTTAAAACGTCAAGTTTCTAGTGAATACTCGTTTTCTCAACCAATTCCAGACTTTGTGTATTGAAACCTTACCTTAATTTGACTCGAGATTAATATCTCACACTTAGCAAGCGGCGGTACTAATAAATGATTCACTTTCCAATGCTGCTTAGTATCGTTAGTTAATTAAAATAGCCGCAACGTGAAACTTAATGGATGATTTAACAAGTGAGATGGGTCGTTTATATCCCTTATCACATCTTTTTCAATTGGGCCGGAACGCTTCTAATTTAATTGATTTTATTGTTAGGTATATGTTATTTAATAAAATTGTAAGATATTAAAATATAATAAAGTAATGGGCAGTTCTATTGATAGAAGATATTGTTATTCTGAGATCGATTTGTAACGGTTATTCATCAACGGTAGTTATTCATCACACGGGTTTTAAGAAACCCGTGTGATGAATAACTAAGAATTCAGAGTGTCACCACCTCTTTTTTAAAGAGATGCCTATTTCCAGTTCAGGGCTACTAAAAGCTGTAAATGATGAGCAACCGTGGGAGAGCCACGCTTCGGCATGAATGGGCCGGCTCGACCGGAATGATACCACGGCCTCACAGAAAACCAGTGTGAAATAGCGCTCGTGCTGTGTTTTACCCAGTGAGTCAGGATAACGGAGACCCATTCCCCATCCCCCTCCCCTTCCCCCAAAGGCCAGCAACGCACTTGTGACTCCTCTGGTGTTACGGGTGTCCGTGGGCGGCGGTAATCTCTTACCATCAGGCGATACGTATGCTCCTTTGCCCGCCTATTCCATAAAAAAAAGCGGCCAAGTGCGAGTCGGACTCGCCCATGAAGGGTTCCGTAGCAGCAAGTAACATGATATAATTTTTATTTTATTTTTATATTTGTGTTGATTGAATAAAAGGTAAAATGCAGTTTACGATTTATGACGTATTAAAAAAAACTACTTACTAGATTTCGTTCAAACCAATTTTCGGTGGAAGTTTGCATGGTAATGTACAATATATTTTTTAAAATTTATCATTCTCTTATTTTAGAAGTTACAGGGGGGGAGGGGGGGACACACATTTTACCACTTTTGAAGTGTCTCTCGCGCAAAATATTCAGTTTAGAAAAAAAAATGTTAGAAACCTCAATATCATTTTTGAAGATCTATCTATAGATACCCCACACGTATGGGTTGGATGAAAAAAAATTTTTTGAGTTTCAGTTCTAAGTATGGGGACCCCCAAAATTAATTGTTTTTTTTTCTATTTTTGTGTGAAAATCTTAATGCGGTTCACAGAATACATCTACCTACCAAGTTTCAACATTATAAGTCTTATAGTTTCGGAATAAAGTGGCTGTGACATACGGACGGACAGACAGACAGACAGACAAACATGACGAATCTATAAGGGTTCCGTTTTTTGCTTGGCACGGAACCCTAAAAATTATTATAACAACGTACTATTCTCTTATCAAAATCATTTATGTTTCAAAACAAAACTAATATCAATTTCACATTAAGATATTTATACAAACTATCTTCAAACTCAATTTGACTTCAGAAACTCAAAATAGTTTGCTAAAATGCATTATAACAGGTATGTTGTATAGGAAATCGATACAACCCTATTGTAGTTCACACACTCAAGTGTTGGGAACGGCATTGTGGGGCAGAAGACATTAAACTTGCATCTGTTCGTGGTTGTATAGACGTCAAGCTAGGAAACTTGCGCCACTCCGGGATATACGGGCACAAAGAATGAGCGATACTGCCTTTTTTGACTTATGATGTAATAAGTAGTTGTTTTCAAATACTGTTTTAATAAATTTCAACATTCCATGAAGAACATGCCTTTAATATAAGTAACCTTACAATGTTACCATATAGGTAAGTAAACATGTATCTAGAAATGAATAAATGTGATAGTACCTGTATGTTATGTTCTGTAGGTAACTGTTTGACGGCAATAGGTTTGTCCTCAATTTATTACGTGAGTGAGATTAAAAACTACAGACTACATATTATATATATTTTTTTTAACTTTCGCGTTCCTTGATATAATAATAATTATTTTTACGGGAATTAACGTGATCATTTATTTAAAGGTATTACATCCGTCAGGCTGTGACCACGGCCAGTGCAACCTGGTCGAAACGTCAGGCAAATCAGAGGTATGTAATACCTTTAAATAAGTAATTGCGATAATTATCGGAAAAATAATTATTATTTTACATATATATAGTACCTCTATCTAATAAATAAATAATATTTTCGGACATATAACACACAGCGCCATCTAGTCCCAAACTAAGCAAAGCTTGTATTATTGGTACTAGACAATTTTATTGAAAGAAATACATATCGTCGAAAACACCCAAACTTCGTGACAAATATTTGCAGGTCATACAAACATTTGGTCCGACCCGGGAATCGAACCCAAGTCCTCAAGCACAGCAGTTGCAAACGCTACCACTGCGCCACCGAGGCAGTCAATCCTTCGTATTTAAGACGTATGCGTTTGTAAAATACATTTTCCAAAGTTACATTTAAATTGTTAACATGAAAGCTAACACATAAATTTAATTAATTAATGGGATTGACTTATTTAGGTTTTATATACCTTAGGACGAAGTAAGCAAGTCCCAGACAAAAATATACGTATTATGATTTTCAAATGCCAAATTCAATGTTTCTAGACAAAGATTCTAGTTTCTATACTCTTTGCGCTGTAGCATGGTGCGTGGTGGTTTATTTTAATTTACTACAGTTTATGGTTTAATTTACTTTACTACAGTTATTAATAATTTAATATATTGCGAATGTGGTACAGCTGAAATACTAAGTCATAATTTGTAGATCGCGGCAACTTTGAAGAGTGAAACGAAATGTTACTGAACCATGCCACGCACCATGCTACAGCGCAAAGAGTATAGATAATAAAAATATTATGTATCTCCTTTCCAGAAACTTTTCAGCAGTGTTGCTTTACAAATTTTCTTAAAATATAGTTGCATTTAGTCTTTTGGCATCAGTTCAAATCTGTATACGGATCAAGTAGAAATATTAGTCCGTATGTTTTCTATTGAGACGCGATGGGGCCGAAGTTTTGTTAGTGTCATCCAGAGAGAAATTTAGAAATTTAGTAGAACTTCTCTATTGCCTTGGGCTGTATTATTGCACAATATAGTCTCAAGAGTCAAATTTTGTATTTATTTACGACCACAAACTGTTGTTGAACTTTAAAACTTTTTATTTTACAAATTTTGAAATGATAATGGCCAATGTTTTCAGACCTGGTCTTAAAATTTAAACTTAAAGCTCTCATTTGGTAATGTTAATACGTTTGTTTTAGAATAAGATAATTATGTTAAATCTAAGTTTTAAGCTTTTTGAGTTCTAGGATTGTTAATTAGTTATGGAATATATGTATGTAATTAGCTAGACAAAATAATTACAAATTTTAACAAAAAAAAAACGACTTCAATCTGGACCAAATTTAAATGGGACCATTCGGGAAGCACTAGCTTTCAAATAAAAAAAGAATCATCAAAATCGATTCACCCAGTCCAAAGTTATGAGGTAACAAACATAAAAAAAAAACAGTCGAATTGAGAACCTCCTCCTTTTTGAAGTCGGTTGAAAAGGGCAGTAACTCAGTATGTCATATAACATACGTCGAAAACCAAAACTCATTTTATGTACCTATGTCAGAACGCGGGGCAGCAATTGTGAAAGTATTGACAAATTTGGCAGATTTAGAGTTTGCGTTTGAATCGTGTTTCGAAGATAAGATATACTCGTAGAATACACATTGGAATACTTTTCATAGTTTTAAAATCTACTGTGGAAACGATTTTCAAAACTTTTTAGCGTGAAACTTATTAAGATCAACAATGGAACTCATTCGATCCAAAACCAATCATATCTTAAAAAAGGAGTTTCTGAGCAGAATTTCATTTTATCGTCATTTAACATTTTAGATACGGCGAAAAACTACCTCGAGGCATCTTTTGTAATTATCCTGGTTGTGATAATAGGGAAGACTGCGATTGTGAGGAAAGTGGGTCACTCGCTGGCACTACTCATACACTTTACTGGTATTTTTAATTTGGGAATGAGAGAAAGATAGGAAGTACGTACTGTTTCATGTGCATACTGTGTTTTGTATTCTTTATAATAAAACTTTTATGCTGCTAGTGACTGAATCAGTCCGACTGAAAGATTAAACTTGTAATTATAAACAAAGTTTAACATATTGCTGCTATATTTACATTGAAAGTTTTATTTTTATTTTATATGTACGTGTACGTACCTACTTTAAAATAGTTTACAACTATTATAAAAAAAGATATCTGTGTTTAGTTAAGTTTCGGTTTTTAAAAGTAAAATTATGTCAGTTGGAGAGAAAAGAAAATATGGAAATACTATAGCTTTTCTACCATTGCCTCTTCTCATTCTAGGTACAGATACTCAAAGGAAATTTAACTTTGTTAGTCTCGCATATTATTTGCCAGTAGTTGCTACTTTAAAAAAAATTCAAAATTATTTACTACTAGCTTTTGGTTGCGGCTCCGCCCCCGTGTATGTCGGTTAACGCGGTAAAGAGTACCTACGTCGTCTTTTCTCTAGAATCAAAAGATCTCCATTATAAATTTCGTCTAAATCAGTTCATCGGTACTTATGAAAGCGTTAACAACAACAGATAGAATGAGTAACTTAAACATTAATTTATAATATTGGTGTGGATATAAGTCTCACTTCTTCTGTAGAAATAACATTAAACGTAGGAATTAGTTAATGAATTAATTATCATCAAGATTTTGCAAAGGACTAACAATAAATTCTTATTATCTTGAGGCCTTTCTCGATTCTGTCTCAGATTAGAGCAAAGCATAATATCGTATGAAAATGATGTACTCGCACTGGTTCAGTGTATAATGGCCAAATTTGTTGACGCCACATTCTTACGTTTCACAGACGAGGGGTCTTACTCAATACATTTTTTATTAATGTCACTACATTAATAAAAATGTATTGAGTAAGATAAAGAACTTGTCGATATTTACTGTAAACCGCTGAACCGATTTGGATGCATTTTTGTATAGAAATAGATTGAACTTTGGAGTCGCGATAACCGACATATACACAGGTGGAATCGCGGGCAAAGCCTAGTGACTTAATAAAATCGACGTCTGTTTGATCGTAAAACAGCAAACACCATATTTCTTTACAAGGAAAATGTTAGAATGAAAATATAAAATCTTAACGTCGTAAAAATATTTCCAACATGTTTGATAATGTTGGTAATAAAAAATTGTACATATATGTGGGCTGTTTACTTATTTATTTTTCTTGTTAAATAATGTGTAAGTTATGTAAGTTGAAAGAAAGGGTGGGTGATGGGTGACGTCTGCCTATAAAATGTACATAAATCAACAATTTCACAACACAAATAAGTCAATGCCAATTCCGTTATTTGCTTGTACTCGACAAAAATCCCGAAAGGTCTTATGAAATGACAAATAATAATGCATGAAAACCAAATATAAACCACGTTCCCTAATATCAAGGGAGTATTGTTGTTTGCACATCACGGTAAGCGAAATAAAAATGAATAATATAAAAATAAACAAAGGCAAGGACTCACATTATGTGGAGTCTTCGAGAAGTACATTATATCTCACTGTCGAGCCATAAAATAAGCGGGGATATAATAGCCGTGTCGTAGACATTACTGTGAAGTAAAATCTCTTGTATGTTGCTCTCAGAAATTATGGCCGATGGGACCATCGGCCAAGAGTTATCGTATACCCACAAGGCGATCTGAAAACCTGATGAAGGTCGTGGAAAGCCCTTGGATTCAGATCGCGAAGGATTAGTTGTTGTAGTATAACTTAAAGAGGCGTATGTCTTTCGGATGAGACGATGATGAGTAATGTGAGAAAAGTTTGAGTAGTAGTAGTAGTTATTTCTAGAACAATGAGAGTACCAGTATTAAGAAATACCACAGTAAAAATGTAGCAGGTCATTGGCTTTTTTCAAAAATACACCGTGAATATAACTGCCTTCCAATACCAAAAGCAAAGCAAAAAAAAATAACAACATTTTCAATGTTCACTGCCTCGTTGGCGCAGTGGTAGCGTATGCGACTGCTGTGCTTGAGGTCTCGGGTTCGATTCCCGGGTCGGACCAAATGTTTGTATGATCTGCAAATATTTGTTTCAGAGTTTGGGTGTTTTCTATGTATAATATGTTTGTATTTACAAAAAAAGTATATATGTATTTATATCAGTTGTCTAGTACCCATAACACAAGCTCTGCTTAGCTTGGGACTAGATGGCGTTGTGTGTTAGATGTCCGAATTATTTATAAAAAAAAAACATTATAGGAATAGATAGCGTTTTAAACATATGATTATTTTACCCGCTGACTCCCTGGCCTAAGTCCAAGTAGAGAAAACACAAAGCAACAAACAAGCAGTACATTTTCTCCGCCGTCAAAAACAACTTTTATAAAATAAATTGTATTATTCTATTCGGTGTGAGACGGTATCTCCCACGTATTATGTGGTTGCAAATAACATACAAGTAGTAAAAAGCCAAGTTATAGCAGAAAGAACGCGTTGAATTTGATTTTCTATATCTAAGTACTTTTACTTTGAGCCATTACTATGAATATTATTTACTTATATTTATTTGATTATCTTAGACGTGTAGTTCTTAACTTTTGTTTGACCTAGCTTATTATTTATTTATTATTCCGTGTATGTTCGTAAAGTCCCCTGTGATACATATACCATACATATACATATTTACACTACTGGATGCAAAAAGCAACAGACCGGGCTCTGTTGTGTTCCTTGGCAGAGGCCCTTGTCCAGCAGTGGACTGAACGGGCTGATAATAAATGAAAAATGATTATCGCGACAACCATTTTAATTTTGCCGAGTGGAGTGTACTTGCTGATGGTAGCATTTCTTGATTAGGGGTTTCTACAATCTTGAGAAACTTAAATATTTACAAATGTACTGTCATTGCTGTCTTTTCTTTTTCATTTTCCTAGTTAGATATTCTACTAAATAATGATTTAGCATTTTTTTGGTCTTTGTTAGTTTTCTTATCAAGTCTCTTTGGTTGGTTTGAATAATTTATAGTTCAGAATACATAGTAATAACTATTTTGATCCTTCGTCCATTAATTAACTGACTTTTTTTCAAATATAAGATTATTTTTCTTTGTTTTTGTATAAGATCTAAAAATATTATTTTATTAGACTTTCGTACTTTCAATGTTACAAAACCATTTCTATTGCAAATTTTTCTTTTATGGTTGTAGTATTATGCTGTAGGGCGAAAATATCTTATAAAACAGTTCAACACAAAAAAACGTTGATTTCTTGAATTAACATTATGTACTTTTTTTCTATATATTATTATTGAAATTCACTTTGTAAAAACATGCAAAGTCTTACGTAAACAAGATTTATAAATATTAAAGAAAGGTGTGAAATGTGTCTGCAGTTTTTCAATTTTTTTTATAGTGTTGGGGGTTAATTAGCAGGCCGGGTACTTGATTGTTAGTGACTAGCGTTATCCATGGCACTTAAAAGATACAAAAATCGCCATAGTGTGGTTCACCATGCTACATCGCCCGCATTCGCAATGACGATTGTGACCAACACTCTTGTATTCTAGTCATGCTTTAGATTGGGCAAAGTAGAGTAATACTGGAAGCCTTTACATAAAAAAAGGTACTTTAGGTAGTAGAGCCACGCTGATTTCAGCACGAACGGGCCGGCTCGACCGGGGTGGTACTACCCTCGCACAGAAAATCAACGTAAAATGACAGCGTGCTGTCGTGTTTCGATGGTGAGTGCGAGACCGGAGGCCCAATTAGTCTAGTCAAGAAGTTCCATACTTGTTGACTAGACTAAAAGATGCAGTAGCATCACTAGGCCGCCATGGTGTGGGTCGCCATGCTGCATTGTCTGCATTCGCAGTGAGCATGGTGACCACCACTCTTGGATTCTGCTTATGCTTTCCATCAGGCAGAGTAGAGTCATTTTGGCGGGCCAAACATAAAAAAAAAAAAAAAAGGAAATGACTTGACACCGCTATGACGCCGTAGTATCACTCCCGTTGAGTCCCCATACGTGCCAAAGCATGGCTCGACCACGGCTTTCGTACCCTAGAAAATAAATAGAACCTAATATCGTAAATACACTTTACTGGAAATTGCAATTGAATTTTTTAAACTTATTTGAGTTCAAGTTATTTCTGAGAGCATAAACTGATGACGGTCAAAATTAGAATTGGTGCCATACAATCCGAAAATAGCTGCCTCTGCTATTGATGCTATTGATAGTAACATACAATGTACCTACCTCTTTTTCTGAATTTAGAAATACTTAATAACCACTCGGAGTTTGGAAGGTGGGGTCTTAACCCTCGTGTCTCAGAGAGTACGTAAAGCTGTCCGTCCTGCACCTGATCCCTCCCCTGTCGTGTCGGATAACCATCCCGCCGGATTATGAGAATGAAGGAACAAAGAGTGCATACGTGTTTGCGCACACACTTGTACAATATAATATCACCTGCGTAGTTGGCTGGTCGCCGTTGAGACTGGCCGCCGTGGACATAATCGGCTAGAAGAACATCATTTAAAAATATCAGATAGGATAACGATAAAATTATACTTAACAAAATGTGGACATTTTCAGCTTCTTTCTCTCTGTTCAAGGATACAAACGTTTGGCTATATAGGATTCTATTTTACTGTAATTTGGCCTCTTAAAAAGCAGGAGGTGGGTAATAGAAAATAAATCTAATGCTAGTAGAAGCTTTCAGTGTGGACTCATATGATTTGATCTGAAAATGATGAACTGTTATATTGTTTTAAACTTTCATGGTCAGTAACATTAAAATAGAAATCTACGGGATTGCTACCATGTACCATGATCACGGAGTAACTCGACCGTTACTCCGTGATCATGGCGCTTGCAACAGCGCCGAAATATCGGATACTCACAAACAAAAAGGTACATGGTAGCAATCCCGTAGATTTCTATTTTGATGAACTGTTACTTTACTTATCTATGAATAGTCCCCTTTATAATGTCATTGACAAGAAAATAAAAGAACAATAACCTTTTGACCTTATCAAATTAAGAAAACACATTGTATAAAAGAATGCCACTTTAAAATAATTAGATCCAAGGCCTGTATTGTATTACCAGTTCATAAACCTTTGTTATAAGACCTGTGAGAGATGAATGTTTCAACAAAGACAGTGGCAAATTTACTCGCAAACAAAACACTCAAATTTAAATCTGTACAATGTCTTCCGTTTCTACGTAAAAATAAAATAGTTTAATAAAACACATACGTTCTCTACATTGTAATTAAGTTTTAAGATGAAACTGAGTCGAACGCGCTTTATTGCTATGAAATTATTATGCGGCAACTTTTAATGAAAATTGTGTGGTATTTATATTTACTAGATAGTACATACCTTGGTTATTCTCAATGAATATAGTTCGGGAATAACATATTTATATTGACCTGTCGCATCAAGTGCAGGTATTACGCTAGATTGATGGAAACTTTGATTGCATAAGGCCGTTTTTCTTTTATAATTTGCCATAGCATATTCAGACTAGAGTTAAGATGAGGGATACAGGAGTCTTAGATGAATGTAAGTAGCCGAGGATCGAAGCGAAGAGGACGCTTCGGCATGAATGGGCGGGCTCGACCGGAGTGATACCACGGCCTCACAGAAAACCGGTGTGAAATAGTCCTTGCGCTGTGTTTCACCGAGTGAGTGAGGATACCGGAGGCCCATACCCCAACCGCCTTCCCCTATCTCCCCCCCCATCACTCCAAAGGCCGGCAACGCACTTCTGACGCCTCTGGTGTTGCGGGTGTCCATGGGCGGCGATAATCGCTTACCATCAGGCGATGCGTCTGCTCGTTTGCCCGCTTATAACATAAAAAAGTGGTGCTATAGGTTGACGACGATGATGAGATGATCTGAAATAACAATACGTGGCTGAGACAACAGCAACTTTAGGATACAGTGATGATAATCAGGGCTGACGTTATCAATGAACAATGAAAAATAGCTTACTAAAAGCTAGTAGATATGTGTACTCTTACACTACGACTGTTCATACAAAACTCACATTTTTCTTTCATTAGTACAACGCAGTTGTATATTGCAACTTCAGAGAAAGCTGAACAATTAGCTAAATTCCAACTCTTAGTACAGTATTCAGCCAGAAGCATTCCTAAACTTGAACAACGAAAGCTTAAATTAATTTTAATTCAATCCTTCTTGTTACTAAGTTTAGTGCAAAATGCATCTGTTCAGGTAAAGTTTAGACTCACTCGTAGAACTCGTTCGTTACCTTAAGTATGATTATAAGCAAATAGGATTATAGTCAAGACAAATTTCAATTATCCAGACTTTCTAATTAGTCGTTCAGTTTGTTACGCAATAAAATTAGTTTCATAGATTAAGAAGTTATGTATTCATAGAAAAAGAAGAAGCTTTGTGAAATAAATATTTTTTTTTTGTAAATAACTTTGAGATTAAAAAATCAGGTATTAATTCTAATAAAAGTTAATGAATATAGGTTTATTCTGTATGAATATGGAATACCCTTTACAAGAACATCTCAATACCAGTCAAACCCTATTAACCGTATTCAACGGATTAAGACGCCAACCGTCAATTGTGAGGATATTTTAGATCAGTTTGATTCTGAGGCATATTATTTATGAAAAAACTATATTCTTCAACCTTGATTCTTACTAGCGATATTATTTTCCTAAAATTTGAATTTACGACGACATTATTTATCGTATCGGTAAAGGGTAATATTCAGAGGTTACAATAAAAAAAATAACTTCTCTCAAAGTTATATTAAACATACAATCATTATATATACAAAAACGTTTAACTTTATTTCCCATAAAAGCTTATTTAAAACAATAATCATATTACAATACCAGAAACCCTATCCTCATGTGAACAATACAGGCTAAGGGTGCCATATGGATGATATGTGAAAATTAAAACACGAACCTTATCGTTTGTTTCACACGGAATAGGGTCGTGTGGAACATGTTTCAAAATACAGGTGACGGGAAGTAGGCGACAAGCCAATGGCAGGTTTTGAGGCAAACTTTAAAGTGTTTATCTAAACTTCGAGCTGGCTTTTCAGATGAGAGACGCGTTTTTGTTGTTGACGCGATTAGGACTTTAATATTGATTTTAAAGTAATAATTTTGTAGTTTTAAAGTTATTTTTTGCTATTAGAACAATTACTTCTCAGTATGCAGTAATATAAAATAGTATAGGTACTTAATAATGTTTTCTTGATTTGTGTATGTCTCAAAAATCAAAAGTTTTGATACGATTGATGAATTACATATGATACACACAACCCGCGTTGAATGTTGTTTTTATTTATTTTTCGCTTAAATTTTATTCCGCATTCCTCGCCAATTCAACCACAATGTGCAATAGCGAAGGATAGCAGGGTACAGACATTTATTTTTTGACTGCACGTTTGGCCTAGTGGTTTAACGGTCACCACGCCGTTTCCTACTTCGCCAAGTGTCGTGGGTTCAAATCCCACGTAGGACAACACTTTGTGTGATCCACAAATTGTTGTTTTGAGTCTGGGTGTTCTTTGTGTCCGTTTCATGTATGTTTGTAAAGTCCCCCGCGAAACAGGATTTATTCCTAGTGCGGGAGTTGTCTTTTAAAAAGAAAAAAAAATTATAAAAGTTAATAATTGTTTATAAACAATACAAGGGGTCAATGGCCCTTACTAGAGTCAGTGACGAGGGAAGACACAATAAAATTAATCTTCCCGTAGAATGTCCGTGTATGAAATCTTCAATATAGCGCACGACATAAACTGTGTTTTAAAAAGATCACTTTGTGTCGTTCTTCTTTTCAATTTAGTTTTCTTTATACCATAATTTAAACCACTAGGGAGGTGGACAAAGAAGGAACCTTGACAAATTAATATTAACAAAAAAAATGATAAAAGAGTATACACCATTACTATGTCTGGATAATGCAATAACACTAAACTGTTTCCAATTCGATCACTTTCCAACATGGAGACAACAACGATAAATATACATTTTTCACAACCTGATTGTTTAACACCATCGATTATAATAAAATTGTAATAAAAATAACAAATGCCCACATGTTAGGCAACCCCTTGTTGAAACAGCCCACTAAAATGTTATTATTTATGATGTCGTTAACTTGTAAAAGTTGTAAATTACAGCGATTAGGATCTTCGGAACGAGGATGTTATATGATTTTTGGTTATTTAATTAATAGGTGCCTTTACACTATTCAGGTTGTTTTATAACTGTGTGTAGCTACAATAAGGCTATCTTGCATGTTAATTACACATTGCGCACATCAGGCACGCAAGAGGGGAATTTAAAATTGAGTTCAAAGTACGTAAGGGGGTTTTTATAAATTAAACTTCTACGTTTTTTATCCAGGTATGGCTTTTTGACGAGGCATAAAACCCAAAGTTTTAAAATTGCATTTATTTTTAACAGGTGCATAGTAATATAAAAAATAATGAGTGCTAAAGGTAGTTATTAAAGAAGGTTTTACTAGTTCTAGGAGACCTTATATGACAAGCATCACACAGTTGACATTATTGACACAGTTGTGTCTGAAAATTGCATGGGCTATTTTTATTGATTTTTTTTAATTTAAAAAAAAACCATTAACGCGAACAAAACAGCAGTTAAGATTAAGCACTTCAATTACTACCCTCTTTAGTATTTGATTTAAGATTTATAAATGAGTTATCACAAAGAATAGATGTAGCACGATAAAGACATTCATGCACCAAAATCTCCAGAATTGGCTCATGTTATTTGCATTTGGATCTTGCCACCGTTCAAAGTCAAGTAAATTTCATCTATTTAACTACTAATTATAGAAAAATAGGTTATTTTATTTAAAAAAAGTTCATCATCATTAACTTAAGAGCTACGCACTCGTGGATGCAGTTTTATCCAGCTCTCCCTATTAAGAGCCGTTTCGTTGACCTCCTTATACGTCGTACTTTTTCCTTAATATGGTCTATATAACTGTGTCTCGGTCTTCATCTTGCTCTCTTTCCTTCTATTTTTCCTTTCTTTTTTTTTTTTTTTTTTTTTTTTTTTTCTAACACACAACGCCATCTAGTCCCAAGCTAAGCAGAACTTGTGTTATGGGTACTAGACAACTGGTACAAATACATAAATACTTTTTTTTTTTTGTAAATACATACATATCATACATAGAAAACACCCAAACTCCGAAACAAATATTTGTAGATCATACAAACATTTGGTCCGACCCGGGAATCGAACCCGAGACCTCATGATCAGCAGTCGCACACGCAAACCGCGAGACCAAAGAGGCAGTCTTTGATATTACTTAAAAAATTATCGTGACGTATAAGGTGGCCTACCGTCTTGCCTCTTCTAATTCCTATAGTAGATATCAGCAGCATTTTCTCTTTCACTCTTTCTAGAATTTCTTCATTATTTGTTTTACATCCAGCTGAAAATCCAAAGTCCAAAAAATTTTACTAAGTTAAATAGGTATCAGAATTATACGCAGGTATGAGCATTTTCAACTGACTTGTTCGAGTTCACAGATGAAGTCTTAAAGCCATTCTCAAGTGCTCGAAGTTTTGAACTTGCAATCTGTTTCTTTCTAGTCGAGGAATTATTGAGTATATGAATTTGACGCCTCGCATTTTTAGTGTATTTCTATTAATAGGAGAAACTAAACTAAAAGGATAAACTTATATTAAGAAAATTATATACTAGCTTTTGCAAGCAGCTCTGTCCGCGTGTTGAATATTACGATAATTATTTTTCGGGTTAATCTATACTAATATTATAAAGCTGCAGAGTTTGTTTGTTTGTTTGTTTGTTTGTTTGTTTGTTTGTTTGAACGCGCTAATCTCAGGAAGTACTGGTCCGATTTGAAAAATTCTTTCAGTGTTGGATACTCCATTTATCGAGGAAGGCTATAGGCTATATTTTATTTTCAAAAGGGATCCGTAAGAAAATTGCTAATTTCTAACCCAAGGTGTGAAATCGAAAACCTATTTTTGCGTGCGCTGCAAAGACTATTGACAATAGAACAAAATAATGTATTACGGGTTTGTAGGGCCCATTAAGATCTACAAAAAAGTCCGCGAGAGCATATATCTAACTATCATGGTTTAGTCACAATAACCGCTTTTGTGTTCGAAAAAAATATTAAATCGTCTGAAGAAAGAAACTACGTTAAATGTGTATCGTAATATTAATCCTTATCCAAATTAAGCATTATGTTATCAAGGGTATTTATGTAGAAGTAAAATACTTTTTGTTTCATCCCAATCCGACATTTCCTTTAGAAGTTATCACGAGTATAAGACGCTAAGAGTTGGTACCTAATAATGAGTTATTTGCCAAAGAGTTTTTTATCAACATAATGCCTAATATTAATCTTTATCTAAATAATTGTGTTGTTTATTATGAGTATTAGATCTTAGAAGAGTATAATAAATACATCTATACTAATATATAAAGCTGAAGAGTTTGTTTATTTGTTTGGACGCGCTAATCTCAGGAACTACTGGTACAATTTGAAAACTTATTTCAGTGTTAGATAGCCCATTTATCGAGGAAGGCTATCCATACTTCCATACTTTATATTATAAATGCGAAAGTAACTCTGTCTGTCTGTCTGTCTTGCTTTCACGGCCAAACCGCTGCACCGATTACAATGAAATTTGGTACACAGATAGTCTAGAGCCTGAGAAAGGACATAGGCTACTTTTTATTGCGAAAAAAAGGTAATAAGGGGTTGAAAGGGGGGATGAAAGATTATATAGAAGAGTGGTGGTTTAATCGCCACACGCCTGCGCATTACCTTGGTGACACCGCCCGGTACACCGGACACTCTTGGCAACGAGGTAACAAGGATGTCAAATTCATTAAAAATATTTCTCCTTTTCAACGAATACTTAAATTAATATAATAATAATAATATAATAAATAACATACATTCATAAATATGATTTGTATGTTCATTATATTAATAGAAATAAATAAGACAAATTACAAAACAGTGTATACAGTATCGTCATTTTAAGCTAAAATCTTAAACTTTATTTTTTAGGCTGTTGATTACATATAAATAAAAATGTCATTTAAATTTCGTAAAAAAATTAAGATCAAGGGGGTAAAATAACAATAGGGGATGAAAGTTTGTATGGAAATATGCAAGGTTTGTGAAGGCAAGGCAAGGCCTATGTCCAGCAGTGGATTGCTATAGGCTGATGATGATGATGCAAGGTTTGCAAAAATGTTTCATGAGTTTGGGACAGGAGACAAAATATTAGAGCTATTCAGATGTAACATTTACTGAGTTATCACAATATGCCTAAGTGTGCTTACCCGAACGGGCAGACATGTGAGGGCAGACGACTGTGCCGCATGCGGATGTTGAATTTTGCTACTACAAATTCGTTATTATTCACTAGGATTCGATTTGTTAACATGATTTTTTGTTTATTCAAACAATTTTCTTCGTGAAAAAATCCGAAGGAAAAGTATCCGGCGGGATTTAAACACAAAAAAAGCAAAAGGGGTACGCCGCAAGATGAAATAAATGCCTGTATGAAACATATGTATTATGGGTACATGTTAAAAAGTTTTGTCTTACTACAATTATGCGAGTACAACTTCACAATGATTTATGAGCAGTGTCAATATGCAAATGCTCTTCTAAAAATAGGAGATGATTGTATGCCAAATGACAGTAACGACATGATTACACTGAGACGTGAGTTCTGGTATATGATAGCACACATGATCTAAAAATAATATATATTCTGATCCGCCGACTAATGAGACAGTACTCGAGGTCCCGGCAAATATCCATGCCCAGGACACCGAGCTTACCCCGTAGTGGCAGTTGAGTGCACTGAAAAGTGGGGAGGGGAAGAAACGGAGACTTTTTGGTAGAGAACGGGCACACCTGTGTTTTCTTAACGTTGAACTCGACCAGATTCTCATCACCACATTGTTAAATGCAGTTCAAAACCCGGTCAAGCTCAGCGACAATCTCCTATCCATTTTCCTCAACGTCTACTATCTTGGCTGCAGGGTATCCATAATATCGCCCATGCACTGTGCTATCGTCTGCATAGCAATGTATATTGCCAAGGGCTAATATGTCATTGACATGCAGAAGAAACATCTTGGGCGACAGGACCGAATTCTGAGGTACGCTAGCGTTTACCTCCAGAAAAACAGAGGCCGCGCCGTCCGTCGCAAAGAACCCGAATGCGAAGGCGCTGATGAAGAAAAGAGTAAATCTAGAGACGACTCTAGGAGGCAGACCGAATGCTTAGAGATCGGAGAGAAGCGAACGGTGCAAGAACAGGTTGAAAGCCTTGGCCATGTCGAATGTCGAAATAATTTCATACAAAATACTTTTTATTTTATGTACTTATATAAATACTTAAATATGTTTTTAACAGTGAAAAGTGTGTCTTATTTTTAAAATAATATTAGCCTTAATAATTAAAACTGCTACCCAAAGTCACTGTTCCACGCGGACGAAGTCGCGGGCGCAGCTAGTATAATATATAGCCTATGACACTAACAAATAATGTAGCTTTCTATTGGTCAAATAATCTTCAAAATCGGTTCAGTAGGTTCATAGATCACCCCTTACAACCTCACAAATTTTACATTTTATAATCTTAGGATAAATTATAATTACTTCTTTTTTTTATGGAATAGGCGGGCAAACAAGCTGACGTATCGCCTGATGGTAAGCGATTACCGCGGCTCATGGACACCTGCAACACCAGAAGCGTCACAAGTGCGTTGCCGGCCTTTTGGGGATGGGGGGAGGTAGGGGTAGGGGATTGGGTTATGGGCCTCCGGTATGCTCACTCACTCGGTGAAACACAGCGCAAGTATTATTTCACACCGGTTTTCTGTGAGGCCGTGGTATCACTCCGGTCGAGCCGGCCCATTCGTGCCAAAGCGTGGCTCTCCCACGGTGATACTACAATCACAGCCTCGCAAAATATCAGTGACAAGTAATCCTTTCATTGCTTTTGCCTAACGTTTGGCATGATTGGGCGGGGTTTCAAATAGCGGTAATACGTTCCTCCGCAAGTCTATAGTAGTAAAGTTTAAAGTATATATTTATTATGTCTACCAACCAGTTAATATATAATATATACCATTTATATGTATAATATGTATGTATTTACAAAAAAAAAAGTATATATGTATTTGTATCAGTTGTCTAGTACCCATAACACAAGCTCCGCTTAGCTTGGGACTAGATGGCGTTGTGTGTTAGATGTCCGAAATATTTATTTATTATTATTATTATTAATAATGACAAGGTTTACAAAGTTTGATACCAGACGGCCAAACTTGACGTATTTCAAGTTAATATTGCTCTCTCTAAATCTCAATGCTAATTCAAAGTCTATTAATTCAACAATCAATGAACAAATACGTAAGTCACTTTCTTGCTTTCAAGTAAGACATGTAGAGATAAGTAAATACTTACATGCAAATAGAATAATTAAAATTTTACATTACTTACTTTTAGATTGCACGGTTGGCCTAGTGGTTTAGGCGGTCGCCACGCCGCTTGCCAATTCGCCAAGTGTTGTGGGTTCAAATCCTACACGGGACAACACTTTGTGTCATCCACAAATTTTTGTTCTGAGTTTGGGTGTTAATTGTGTCCGTTTAATGTATGTCTGTAAAGTCCCCCGCGACACAGGATGTTTATTCCGTTTATTCCTAATGCGGGAGTTGGCTTTAAAAAAAAAATTACAAACGTTACTCCAAGATTTACCTTATAAGATGCCACGCATTGCATTTCAAAAGCTACTAGTTGTCTGTAAAAACGAAACAATTCTTTCAAAAACCCATCGGCTTAAATTTCACACTATCGCTAGTTTTACTTACATAGTAGAAGCTTTCAAGCGATTGAATTTCACCGTCGTCCGACATTTCGCTCCAGGCCATATGTTGCGACTTGCGACTTTCTTACTGAATTTTATTTATTTCCTGCGATGTAGATAAGTGGAGCGATAAATATGGCTATTTTATCAATTTGATTCAAACGAACCAAATAGGGACTTACATTACTTGTAGTATTTGGAGGGTTGAAAATGATATTCGAAGACGGAATGAGTTTTTGCTGATGCGCCCTTTACAATACAAGATAACATTGTAAATATATATGCTTGTACTTTCAGTAGTAAGTGGTATAAAATACATCTAATTATTTTTTTTATGTTTAACCCTGCCAAAATGACTCTTCTCTGCTTGATGGAAAGCATAAGCAGAATTCAAGAGTGCTGGTCACCATACTCATTTGCAATAATGCAGCATGGTGACCCACTCTATGGCGGCCTGTTGATGCTTCTGCATCATTGGGCCTCCAGTCTCGCACTCACCAACGAAACACGACAGCATGAACGCTATCATTTTATGTTGATCTAGGGGAGGCGAGCGAGGGGAGGGTAGTACCGCCCCGGTCAAGACGGACCGTTCGTGCTGAAATCAGCGTGGCTTTACTACCTACCTAAATAACACATAATATTACCAATTATAAGGTAGATAACTCATAATATAAGTACCTTTTGCATGGCGCCAGTTACCGGTGCCACTTGGTCATTAATTACATTACTTTTGGTCGTATGAATAACAAGGACAAATAATTATGTTTCCAAATATAATAATTAATTAGTATTATGATTTATATTACACATTCTAAGACTATAAGTACTTTTTACCAACTAGTGTATTTTTGATGGCGAAGTTTAAAAACCCTTGTAACATTATTGTGAGCTCTTTTTTGACTACCAATAGTTGTACAATACATTTATGTTTGAGGGGATGTGATTTACTTATATTCTAGCATATTTAAATCCTATTTTAAATAAGATATATATTTATGTATAATTATATATACATAGATAAATAGTTCATTCTTTACTGCACACTAATATGGAAATAATATTAACAGAGATTTGCCATTGAAATAAGGGTACAATCCTATCGCTTAAAACGAACTCTACCAGACACCCTTGTAATAGAGATTTATATAGTACTACAGAATAACAGTTAATAGTATACTATTTTATAAATAGCCCCTGTCTTCTTTAAATAAAAATGAATCGCCGAAATATTTGTACGCGCATAACTTCCGATCGACTGAACTAAATTGGATAATTCTTTTTTCTGCATGTTCGTTATTGTTAAGACAAGGTTTGTATAAAAGAAAAAAAAGCTATTTTGTTATATAAATTTATAAAAATGGATTTTTTTTTACCACGCCTGCAACGTGAGAAGCTACTAAAACAAGTATTTCAGTAATTTTGAAAATATTTGCTAACGAAAAATATGGCGGTACGAAGTTCGGCGGGACAGCTACTACATTATAAAGGCTATATTAGACTAATAATTTTAAATAATCGGTTCCCTACTGTCAAAAATATATTGTAACACGTTATTCACTTAAAAGTGAATTAAAAAGTTGGCTGACGCAGTGATAAGCCGTAATTTAAAAGCATAAATAAACAACAAGCTTAAGACAGAGGGACCTTTGACATCACAGAGGAAAACATAAATAAAATATAACAAGCACTTACTAAAGAACAAAAGAGCTAAAAACAAATTTTATTTAATTCACTCGCAAAGTGCAATTTGAAGGGAAACGGTAAAAAGTTTCCGAAATAGCGTCGAAGCCGTGCTGTTCGTCTCGAGCCACCGTCACGTAGCATATTTTATTGTTCCCAGAAAAGTTCTTTCAGAAATTTCTCATCGTAAGCAATGTAAATAAATAATTGAGGTTGAAAAAAGTCTGTTCTTTGAAATAAATCATACTCTTTGCTCATAAAATATTTTGTAATGAATAAACCTCACATTGAATTATTACGAGTGAAGGTAGTTGGACCTGTGTCTTCAAAGCTGAAGGTATGAAATCCAATTGCTTTACATTTAGGTTTATTTCTATGAGCCATTAAGACATCTTACGACCAGGGGCAAATGAACTTATTTTGCAAATTTTGAAATATTTCCCCTACATTTCAATACGCATAAATATATTTCTCATTTTCTTGGTAGCTACTAAATCCATTTGAATTACATTGGATTAAAATAGATACCTACCGAAGTTACAGACACTTATTTCATATTGTCTAATGCGTAATTTAATTATTTTCTTCTCGCTTTTAATAGAATGTAAAAATTAAAACTTTTATCAGTACCTGTTTTTTTATGGAAAGGAGCAGACGTATCGCCTGAGGGTAAGCGATTACCGCCGCCCATGGACACCCGCAACACCAGAGGCGTCACAAGTGCGTTGCTGGCCTTTGGGGGAGGGGGAGGAGGATGGGGGGAGGGGTTGGGGTATAGGCCTCCGGTATCCTTACTCACTCGGTGAAACACAGCGCAAGCGCGGTTTTACACCGGTTTTCTGTGAGGCCGTGGTATAACTCCGGTCGATCCGGCCCATTCATAATTTTTAAAAACAATCCATTTCAATTGGATGAAAAGTTAACTATGGTTTCCCCTTAAAATAAATCTCATCATGATCAATACAGAAATGAAGCCTTACAAACAACAAACTCATTTAAATAATTCTCGGAAAACCGGAACCTTTAGCGATTTGATATCGGTTTCATATCCTGGCTTCTTTTGTGATATGGCAATCAAAGACTCGAAGCCTATTGCGTTATTGTCACTTTGATTGCTTGTTTTGTTCAAAAATGTTAGGACATTTATCGTAGTCAACGGTTTTATATGAATGATAGCCTTTCGTTAGATGTCTTTTGACTCAACTTCTCGAAAAAATGGTTGTCTGTAAAGTCTGTTTACGGACGATAGTTTAAAGTGACAACGTCATAATAGTAAGAGAGCTACTGAACCTTTCGACTAACGGTGTGTCTGTAAGGCTAGAAACTCTTGTACATCGCCTGGCAGGCCTCAGCCCTGCACATCATCATCTTTCATGGTTTTGAAAGTGTAAAAAAATGAGAAAAAAAAACTTGTTCCTGTAAGGCTGAAATTTTTATAGGATATAGTTCATTCATTAAGAAGTTCAAAAACAAAATGATAGGCGATTCCGATGAGCACTAGTACCTGCCAGGCGAACAGAAAGACACACCTTGCTCCAATAACATCATCAATGTAAATAAATGTTATTCTGTAAAGTTGTAATTCATATATATGTTTGTCTGAACGATTTAAAGAAAGAAAGAACAATGACCGGCGGGTGTAGGCTAGCATATTTCCTTGACAGGTGAGGAGAAAGATAGCACTGGAGTGCAAGTAAAAATGTGTCTGAGAACACTCGGTCGGTCCTAACACGACAAACTTCTCATTATTAGCAATATAATATACATATAATAGGTCTTTACCTATGAAATTGCCGTTTTGTATGCAATAAGTGAAAGTACTTATTTTTTCAAACTTTTTTATTTCTGTTATTCGAAGTAATCACCCATGCAATCGACGCATCTTTGCCAACGCATTGGTGGTTTATTGATGCCCTTCTTGTAAAAATTAGCTGGACGGGAGGCAACAAACTCTTCAAAGGCATTTTGTACTGCCTCTCGGGAATTGAATTGTTTACCCACTAAAAAGTTGTCTAAATTTTGGAAAAAGTAATAGTCGGTAGGTGCAAGGTCTGGTGAGTATGGCGGATGAGGGAGAGCTTCCAACCCCAGCTCTTGCAGCTTGGAGACTGTCTGTTGCGCAGTCGTGAAGCAGCTGCTCACGCAGCAGCAATGCAGCAAAGGTTCAGTAGCTCTTGGTCCATAACGAAACATTGATGAAATGATGAGCGCCGCATCCGTTTCTCGCTTGCACTTCAAGCCTTAAAATGCAACGCCTCAGAGCGAGGTAAAGGCGCATGAGTCATGTTTTTTCGTGCGTGCAGCCGGCGACCTTGTCACGTCAAAAAACAAACGCAATGTTTTGTTGCCTAAAACAAGGATATACGTACGTACATTGCAGTTAACTTACCAAGTTCTAAATACAAGTATGTAAGATCAATAATTATGCTTTTACGTCAATAGATACGCATATTGACATAAAACCCTGTTCTGATAAACTTGCAAAATGTCATAAAGAGTTAAAATAAAAGGTACGGTTTAAGTACAAAAACCTTTTCTTAAATTGAATCCCTGACTATTTTTTTTCATATTTATATTCAAAGAACCACATACTCAGGTATATAAAGTTAATTTTATTATGATGACTCCAGATGTTATAAAATTAAACCGAAAAAAATAAGGTAATTATTTTATTATTTTAACCTCAACGATGAAACAACAGTGCGATACCTTCCGTAAAGTATAGATAAAAAATGTGGTAAAAGATTAATTATCTTCTAATATTATTTTTATCTATCCCAACACTTTAGTTCTTCAGGGAAACTTCGTATATTTACAAAAGATTTTACCTCCTCAAAAAGTAAGATTTCTTAAGTAAATAGCTAAATAAATATTTTCATTCACATAAAAATTGGATTATATAGCTTAAAAGTTTAATTTATATAACTGCGTACAGTGATTGATTTACTTTTCACATTCGTTTCAACAAGCTAAACTAGCGGAGAAAGCCCTTGAACCAATTAGAAAAACTCACCGTAAGGTTGATATTCCCGTTACTGTAGGTGTATTCATTCCTTTCAATTTACTTAGTTTACTGAATATTTCAGTAGTGTAGTACTACATTGATACTGAAAAATGAAAGCGGTTAATCAGTCGTGATCAAGACAGGAGGAAAGGGTAAAAAATAGACTTCTGTATATTAACAAACATTTTCCATTTCGCATCTTAAACAAATAAAGGCAATTCGTGGGTGGCAAAAGTTAGTGTGACCTTGAAAGCAGTTTTATTCTGTTTTATTACAGTTCCAGATATGATAAGACTTACAGCTGCAGATAGAAATTCTCCTTTAACGTCAATGAATAACTCGTCGATACATTAAAAAGGTCTGGGTCCATTCCAGAGTGAGAAACCCGAGTCTGGCTTTATGGATGGTTTAAAAGGAAACATCACATCTTCAAAGCTTTAGTGTCCCCAAAGATATGGATATCTAAAGTAATTTTTCATCCTGTCAATAATTACATAGAAAAAAACATATAAATTGTAAAAACAAAATCGTCATACTTTTTATTTTACGTCTACCATTGCTATGTTTAGATAACTCACATTGATATAGGTGTATTTTTATGCAGATATTTTTACGAATTCAAAAACAAACTGCTGTTTTCGTTCTTCTTTTTTATTTCAAAATTCATTTGCGTATATTGCGGTTGACGCATACAAGTTTTCGTTTTCATGTAAAATATTCATATATCGCACAAATAAAATGGCTATCACTTTGCTAGGAGGTTGTCAAATCCAATTTAATAGAAATTCCGCCCTAGCGTCAAATCCATTCAGTGCAACGGGATCACCGTAACCGCCACGCGAGCATGACGTTGTACAAAAAGCTATCAGAGCTAATTGTGTGCCAACCAAAGAAATTTTCGATAGAAAGAGCTGATCGCCCCATTGATAAGGGTCCATTATAGTAAACTTAGAGTAATTCAAAAGAAACTTTGTGCATACACCCATATATTTAACAAGTCTTAACGAGTTCGTTTTTTTATTTTATTTTCGCGTGATTGTATTTACAAAGTTTTTATCGACAACTTTACACCAGTTTTAACAGAGTAATAACTGTAATTGCTATTAAAACAACGGGACCTTGGATGTTAAATTAGTTTTATATGGGTGATTTTGAGTGGGCCGCGAATTATATTAGGTGTTAACTAGGTAGATGAAGTCTTAGTTTTTTAGGAAAACGTATAAGAAGTGATTAAAATATTTCTTAGAAGTTTTATATTCGTCTTCCAAATGTATTTTTTCAATTTTTTTTAAAACAGAATTGAAAAATTCACAGATATTGGTTAACGCTAATAAATATCGGGACGCTAATGAATAACGCCAATAAAATAATAAATAGGGAACTGAAGCATGGAAAAGTACTATCATTCGCAGATGACACAGCACTCGTATTCAGTGGTGACACCTGGGAAGAAGCCTTTCATAGTGCCCAGAATGGGTTTGACCGGGTCTGCTTGTGGTTAATATAATGTATTAACACTCAATAAAGATAAAACCAAATTTATTACTTTATATTGCGCCCAGGACCAATCTTCTACCACCAGTAACCCTAAACATCACAGCACACACCTGCGCACAGATTATTGACACAACGTGTCAGTGCCTGCCTATAGACAGATCGGACACCAGTAAGTACCTTGGCGTATACATTGACCAAACACTAACTTTTAGGGCCCACATTAATGTTCTCGTGACAAGAGTACGCAAAATGATATACATTTTTAAAATTCTTAGACATGTAGCGGAAACGAGAACTGTTAAAATGGTGTAGTCTGCTCTATGCCAATGAATAGTAAACTATTGCATAAGTACCTGGGGTGGGGCGAGTGAAGTGCACCTTCTGGAAGTTAAAAGGGCTCAGAGAGCGGTACTTAAGGTGGCTGCGGGTCTTCCTTTTCGTTTTCCAACCACTGCCTTACACAAACGATGGGATGTCCTTAGGTAAGATAGACCTTCATCCTATCAGTAGTTCTGAAAAAACACACCGAATTGCAATACGACCCAAACTCAATAAGAACAAACGTAGGAATGGTAACGTCTGTCCGATTAAAACCTTTAACACCAGACTTGCACAAAAATATTATTCCTTTCTTGGGGTATATATCTATAATAAAATAAACACATCGCTAGGACTATACCCAATGCTGAAATCAAGCTGTAGACTGACTTTATGTGAGTGGCTCAAAGGTCTTGACTATGATGAGTGGAGAGTTTATTGGTTCCGATGCGCTAATCGACCTAGCACACTTTTATAACACACACACACACACGCATACACTCACACACATACACACACACATACACACACATATACACACACACATGCACACACACATAAACACATGACTCAAATATATATCCTATGCTTACACTAGTATTTTATCTCATCATTCATTGTGTGATTGTGTCATTCGTGTTGCACTTGGTCTAATATTGAGCCTGTGCTATAAATGCGTTGGGGGCCTAGTGACCAGTAATACAGGTATTCCAATACCTCGGGCACTAGTCTCTCACAAATGTTTGTTGTAAATGTATTTTTAGATTAAGCATCTACACTGTACTGCATACATCTGTGATGGGAAAAATAAAGATTATTATTATTATTATTAGGCAAAATAAAATTATTGCGAATAAGTGCCACTGCACAACGAAAAAAAATGTGTAAAAGTCGCGAGAGCCTAAAAAAGTAAAAACGATTTTGAAATTAGTACTCTAACCAAGTACTTCAAATTATTATGTTTAAAAGTAATTTTCAAAAATTTTACTTTGATTAAAAACTAAAAGATTCTATATACGATTGTTTTGATGTAATAGGTGGGCAAACGAGTAGATTTATCGCCTGATGGTAAGCGATTACCGCCACCCATGGACACCCGCAACACCAGAGGTGTCACAAGTGCGTTGCCGGTCTTTGTGAGGGAGGGGGGGAGATAGGGGGAGGAATGGGCCTCTGGTATCCTCACTCACTCGGTAAAATACTGCGCAAGCGCTATTTCACACCGGTTTTCTGTGAGGCCGTGGTATCACTCCGGTCGAGCCGGCCCATTCATGCCGAAGCGTGGTTCTCCCAGGGTAAATTTACGTGTTTGCAACAGACCTGATACATTAAATATTGTTGCATAACTTGTATATCAGGAAATCGAATCGATAATGATTGACATTTTAATAATGATTTAAACAAATGTGGTTAACACTAGACAGCTATTTACCTGATTGATTAAAATCAATCATTACGCGAACTGAATCAGTCACATACCCATTATAATGGTGCCACTGAATAAGGATTTGTAATTCCGATTTTCTTGCTGCATTTCTGTATATGTCACAATTAGTATTGGTAAAACGCGAACACGGTTAACAATTCGACTGTTTTTTTTATATTTGTTACCTTTTAACTTTCGACTGGGTGAAACGATTTAACAAGCTTTTTATTAACTTGCAATGTATGCTTGTATGTTCGGATGAATCTTGCAACTCAATTTTGAAGCAGATATCTTCAACCGATTTTGCATACAGCGTGACAATACAATTTTATAATGACATGGAGCTGATCTGATGCTGGAGCTGGAAGGTGGCCATAGGAGCTCTGTAATGAAACGTCGCAAAATCATCGAGTTTGGATTCGTTTGATTCGTCTCGAGGCATTCCAGTAAAAGCTTGTTTTTAAAAAGCGTTTTAATTTAATTTATTTATGATTCTTTTTTGACGTGACAACGTCTTATAAATTGATGGAGCCGGATGCACACACGGAAAATCATGACTCATGCGACGTGACCTCGCTATGCGTCGTTACCTCGCTCTTAGGCGTTCCACTTAAGGCTTGAAGAAGCAAGAGATAGATGCGGCGCTTGCGCGCATCTATCTCTCATCATTTCATCAATGTTTCGTTATGACTTTGTCACGTTAAACTATCGTCCGTAAATAGACTTTACAGACAACCATTTTTTATTTAAAAGCTGGTGCTTTCCGTGTGGTTCCATTTCAATTTGGTCCAGTTCTTGGAGTCGGTTTTTTTTGTTAAAATTTGTGATTATATGACTAGTAGATATACCGGGGCAGTGGGAAATTTATGTACTTTCAAGGTCAAAATTTAAATACCCACATTGAGGAGTAATTTTACAAAATAACAAATTTATTGCTTTACGTCTTTAGAATGTATAAAGAAGTTTTAATAGGTATCTTTTACAATTTTTCTTAAAATCTAAAAACAGAGATAGATTGTTCACTATTTTCTCAAACAATATGTACGTAAAACTAGATTTGGTAGGATTCATAAAAGCAGTACAAATAGAAGGAAGGGAACAACAATAACAAACAATATTTCCTCTGTAGTCGAGTGCAATGGCGGTGCGAATCTGTTTTCTCTCAATGATTTGTCTCCAAAGCGTACCGAATCTCTGCTGGGTGCCAGCCAAATGTGCAATTTGAACAATAATATCTCCACATTCAATCAAACACTTAAATGTAACACAATAGAGCTGAAAATAGTTTGTGATAAGAATAGTTATATATTTGTAAGTATGTAGCTTGAATGCCACTGGATACTCAGGCTAGTGCCAGACGGGCCACTCGAATGACTCTAGTGATCCTACTATGAAAATAATATTTTATAATTGTCATAATATGCGTTTTGATACTGTTTGTCGCTGTTTACCTAGTAAGGATGAGTTGGGTAGGATGCAAAATTTATTTATTTACACGATCTTTGTTAAGTGAAACATCTTAAGTAGTAACAGAAGAAAAAAAATTGAGCATTGAACTTAAGTTCCAGAATTTACTTTTGTTTGTTGTCGTGAGAAAAGATCTTTATAAACGTTCTCTGTCTTTGAAAGGCGAAGCGGTCTTTTGGACTAAGCTAGTCGATGTTTGCTTGCCTATGATCGGTAATCGAAAATCGTTATTGCATTCTTACGCGCCCTCCGGCATTGAACGATTTTATTCAAGACAGTTTCAGCCATCGCGTGTGAAAAAAATACGTCGTCTGGGCAGCTCTAAGAGAACAGAACCAGAGTTTTTATAATTTTATATTATTGTAAAAATACTTTATATAGTAGCTTACTTTTAGTAAAGTTACAAAAATTACGAAGAGGATATTAATTGAATGATATTATGAGTGACACTTTTGTTAATGAAAGATAATTTTATTGTCTGTCTTTTAAAAATGACACTTCTTAAATAAAAACCAATAATATATCTCACAGCTTTTGCAGTGTTTCTAGAGAGAAAATCATGTTGATATTTTTATTGATTTTATTACTATTCATTTCAACATTTGAATAGCTTAGAATGACATCGGCTGAATACACCAACTTTTAGCTTTTCATATTTTAACAACTTTTAGACATGAATGGGACTAAAATCATAAAATGTTAAGTTTATTGAATTTCTAAATGGAGCTGTTAAAATGTTAACACAATTTTACGGTCTCATTTCGCCCCAGTAACACGAATAATCTTGACATACATTTAATGCTCCACAGAATTTCTTCTTCCCGTTATTGCTCTTTAATTACGTACTTCCCTCGGTTTTAACTCTCGTTTCAAGACAACATAAAATACCACAACTGTATTTCACACGTCATTAACAAAGTTGTGATTTTTAACTTATCTACGGCATTCAACATGCAAAGGGAAAAATCCATAATGAGGCTATTAGAATTCTTCCATTGCATAACGTGGAAAAATGAAGTCATTTTACAAGGTGGCGAAGGGGGAACAATTAACCACCCTGCATTTTTGCACGACCACAAAACGTCTAGTATTTCAGAACACCAGGTCTAATATAAAGTTGGGCATCATTTGACTGTGCGAAGTTGCCTCTAAATGTTTGAAAGGGGAACCCATTTCAGTCGAAATGCAGCTTAATTAAAGTTTAGCCTTGCTGTTGAGAGGGAATGGCCCGCCCTCATAATTTATTCCTGCGGGATATAATTCGGCCGGATTTAGTAACAAACGCGCCAACGAAAACGTTTAGGGTTTTGCCAGATTTCTATATAAACATGTTTTGAAGGGCACCGCTGGTCGCAAAATGATTGAGATTAAATTCAAAGCACTCCACTTAAAGTTTAAATTTCAATCGTCCTTTCGAGGCTGGCTCCTTTTGTATTTGCTCGGAAACGATTCACATTTTTCACAATTACTTGGACGTTTCCACGTAAATCTATCTTCTTTGTCTCGCGGTTGGATTTCATTTAAGAAACAAATTGCAGCATTGACTTCTTTTGTAGGTATCATATTGATTGTATCACAGACAATTACTCTTTAATAATTTATCCTTTCTAAAATGAGTTGATTAATAATAATAATAGTATTTTGCCTAAAGACATTAAACTTAAATTAACTAATAAGTTTTACTCTGCATGTTTTTGAATAAAATAATAAAATTACATTGTAGACTTTTAGTTTTTTTTAAATGATTCAAATTACCGATAAAAAAATATTATTAGAAAGCTTTAAGCTTTGCTAGCAAAGAGCGTATAACACAAATATAGTTTATTAAGTGCTCTATTTTCTAAATACGTTACAGATACAGATACAAAATAATAATGCCGTAAACCTAAGTGTATAATCTGTATCACGTGTTTATCTGTATCTAGCTATAATTATTTTAGTGATTTTTATATTCCAGACATCTTACACAAGGTCGTATGATCCCATACTAAGCTCAGTCTGTACTTATGATATTCAGACTACCGATAAACATGTTTTCATTATTTTGCTAAATACCTAAATGTTTAAGAGAAATTACACCCACATATAAGATGAATCTTTGTACGCTCTTTTATATGTAACTAGCTGATCCGGCAAAAGTTGTTTTGCCATAAATAAAAATGGGGTATAAAAAATAGATGTTGGTCGATTCTCAGACCTACCCGATATGCACACTAAATTTCATAAAAATCGGTCCAGCCGTTTCAGAGGAGTATGGTAACTAACATTGTGACTCGAGAATTTTATATATAAGATTAATCAAATCGACCGAAAGTAACTGTCTGTCTGATAAGTTTTCACTGCTTCAATGAAACTCACGATTTCAATGAAATTTGGCATAGAGATACTTTGATTTTTGAGGTAGGACATAGGCTACTATTTACCCCGATAGCCGATATACACTCGGGCGGAGCAACGGAAAGAGCAAGTATTTTGTATCTAGGACAAATTAGTACGGAATTTCCAATAATTGCTTAAGGTACAACACGTTTGAAAATCAATAAAAATACCAGAATAACATGTAGCATATTTAAATCATAATATTAAATAACTTAAAGAATGGAATATTTCATAACATCTTCGATAACTCCTTAAGTTTTCAAATAACAATTAAAATACAAAACTATTATGATTACGAGCAAGTAAGTACAGTCGAGATAATGGAAATCGTGGTAAAACTTCTATGATATGATATTAATTGTCTTGCGAACTATATATTAGCGTTTGAGTGAAGACTAGTTAGTAGATCTCTAACTTTGTAGGTACTTTTAATTACTGTAACTTTATTGATCTTAGTATATATCAGAGTTTACAGAATAATTGAATTTATTTTGATAACAACAACGACTATTATTATAATTTCAGTTAATATAACTTGAATAAATCTAAATACTGGAATTGTGATCACAACTAAAGTATTTGAAAACAGAGCTATCAAAGAATTAATGCCTACTTACTCTCCTCTACAGAGTCACTCAACTTTTTTGTGGTGGTCACTTTAGGCTGATTTGTTCACAAAATAGTTGTTTAGTTTTTCAAAGGAGTGAATTCCAGAGGTTTCGAAATGTCTGGTTTAATAATAACAATCTGAAAGTTTTTAAACGGTGGTTTATGAATTTAAACCAGTTCTGAACGTAACGATTTGACATTTAAAATCTCTTACATCAAAAAAGTCTTCGTTCCGACTTAAGCAACACAAATTATAACGACATGAACACACCATTAAAACAAAATTATTTAGCTACACAAAGTATTTTAAAATTAATGGCATAATATATCAAAACAAGCTAAAACGTAGAAAATAGTACGTGAAACTCAAAAACTATCGCCTTCGAGGGACCAAACTAAATTTAGCGAGTGAAATTAAATTAGCCGCACATGTTGTATATCATATTTGGGGTTCGTCCAGGCGGCTCCTAATTTAACTGTTTATATTCATAGCGTCAACTCCATGTTGTATCGTGCGAGGTTTTGTTTATCTCATACACGACAAATTTGTCGCTAAAAAGTTTTACCGACATGAGACTTTCATAGACATTGCTGCCAGTTTATTTATTTTTTTGTTTCCGACATGTGAGTGTTTTATTCCAGTTCGCTGGAATTCGTTGAGAATCAAAAGTTAAATTTGCGGGTTTGCTTAACTAATGGAGTGAACAATACTAATAATTTTAATGTATGAAACAATAGCAGTAAGTTTTTGAATATAGCTTGCATTTCCTGGTAAAAAATCAAAGTAGGAAAATATATTTTGCTTTAATCATTATAAATGGTCATTAGGTGATATGCTTCTAATGGCCGTCTTTGGCATATTTGAGGTGTTAATTTAGAGGTAAAATGAGCAGACTCTCTTGGATGGTCAGAGGGTCTCTTGATGGAAATGGAGTATAATCGTCCCTAAATGCTTGCATATCAGGAGTTACAAGCACATTGTCAGCTTTTGCCGTGGAAGTACGCCCTTTTCATGAAGATTTGGTGGTGATAATGATAAAAAAATGATTTCTTCCACCCTCGTGCTCACACGTACTTTAGAAAACAGAATGCATAAAATACTTACAATTCGTAAAATAGTACTACTACTAATGAATGATAAATATTAAACTGACTTACAAAATTTCTGAAAGATAGCTATCGAAAAATTTTATAAATACTCGTAGATCGGTGCAACTGTGTAGAACCAGCTTTACTTTGTAATTTTCAATAGGTACTACGAGTTATTTACATCTATGCAAATAAATAAAATCGGAGTCCAAAAAAAAAAACTGTCTGCCTGTCGTCTGTCTGTCTGTTTGGGCCGGCTAATCTCTGGAACGGCTGGATGATTTTGACGGGACTTTCACTGGTATAAGGAATGATAGCTGATGATATAAGGATTACCTTAAGCTACTTTTTTTAGACTAGCTTTGTCCTGCGGCCTTATCCACGGTTGTTTTGTTTCGCGGGTAACAATTTTAGATCGACTAGTTAATACTTTGTTAAAACACAATTTTGATTTGAAAGAGCTTTTAGTGAATAATGGTGTAAATCCTTTCATTAAATTTGTTCGGCCACAACGTTTTATAAGATTCGTGAATTGGATTTGTGAAATAAAACTAATTAAAACGGAGGGAAACCGACAACCTTTGAAGACTCAGTTGGAATTTCAGAAATGGGGAAGGATAATGTTCAAGTTAAGATATGGTAAAAAGAGGTTATGATCATTATCATATTAATTAGCAAAGGAAATAAAGCTAATTGATGGTGGTGTTAAGTGTCTAAGGTCTGCTTCACGAAGAAGTGATAAAAAAATATTGCTATAACTTTCATTATTTAATTTCATCATCATTTATTCATCAATAGACATAAATATTTTTTTTACTAATAGAAGTGGATACTGGTGCTCACAACACAAGATAATTCTTATCATGAGTGCCAGTGTCTGAAAACTTATTAATTCATATACATGTCGACCATCACTGTGTAAGTGATGGTCGACATGTGGGTTAAGTGCATAATATACTTGTATGTCTTTAATAGTAAATAATTATACTTTAAATTTATTTTGCATCATTTGTTAATAACTTAATAGTCAACGATTTATGGAGTTGCATAATCAAAACATAGCGTCATAGCTTTTGGTGGTTTTAAAGTTTAGATATTCATTAAAAGATCGGGTCATAAGCAAAATATGAACTATTATTTATGGATTATACCTGATAGATATAATAGACATTGATAACCCATGATATCATCTTCATTTCGTGTCGGTTATTGCTTAATACATGCATGTTCTCAATCAAGTTAATATAAATGAATCATTTATATTCAATAGACAGAAAAAAATGTCGTGATAATTGAAAAGGCCCTTTGCATAATATACTCTAATCAAGCCCGTAGCACCAATTAAATGGCGCGGTCAAGCTAAGCTGATGTGTCAAACACTTTGACACTTAGTTTTAGTATAAAAAGTCCATATTCTTTTGAAGCCCTGATAATTAAGAATTTGTTTTGTAAATTACCGTGGGGGAGCCACGCTTCGGCACGAATGGGCCGGCTCGACCGGAGTGATACCACGGCCTCACAGAAAACCGGTGTGAAATGAGCTTGCGCTGTGTTTCACCAAGTGAGTGAGGATACCGGAGGCAAGTATGACCACGTGTCTACTTTCCGTTCTCAATTGCAATGGTTACCTATTCGCCAGCGCCGCAGTCAGCGAGCGTTGACCTATCTCTTTTCGTTCCTCAACTCCCCATCTTCACCTGCTTACCTTGAACCCTACCTCCGTTTCTTATCCTCAAATCACGATAGAAATCTTCGCTCATCTAACAATTTGCTTCTCTCGTGTCCCTCACACAATTCCGACTTCGTGAACTCTTCGTTCTTTGTGCAAGCTGTACTGCTTTGGAACGCGCTCCCGCTCGAACTCAGGATGTCAACAAGTCGTGTCTCATTCAAAAAGAACGTCAAAAACCACCTCATGACAAAATGGCAGGAAAACCTTAATTAAGATTTTGTACCTACTCACAGTGTACCTATAAAAAGTTTATGTATTGGTGTATGTATGTATTCATATGAGTATATATATATATATTTTAAGTATATGTGTAGTCGTATTATATTAGTTTATGTAAGTTCCATATATTGGTAGCAATTATAACCTCTGACTTCCACCACAATGCACCTACCTCACAAAATTTCTACATCACCCAAAGGTTGGCTGGTAGAGAATGCCTTGGGCATTAAGCCCGCCATTGTACATGTGTGCATAAAGTTTAAATAAATAAATAAATACCGGAGGCCCATACCCCAACTCCTCCCCCCATCCCCCAAAGGCTGGCAACGCACTTGCGACTCCTCTGGTGTAGCGGGTGTCCATGGGCGGCGGTAATCGCTTACCATCAGGCGATACTTTTGCTCGTTTGCCCCCTATTCTATAAATAAACTAAAAATTAATTCAATAAGTTACTCAGTATTTCAGAAATATGTTGAACATCTCTTTATCTAAAGTCGTTTGCTGTAGCATAATTATATTATTAATTTAAATTTTTAAATTCGTGTCTATCATGCTACTGTAACCCAATTTCTAAAATAGATTTTTATTTATAATTTAACAACCCATATTATTAAGTTTTATATTTCACAAAACACATAGTTAAACATTTTATAACAACAATTATACCAAACATAAGTAGACCTAATTTACATCAAATGTTTGCATGTCTCGCTAAGGAATTTATTAAAACGTTACAAAGCAAATAAAAGTTGACTATTATAATTCAAAAACCATCGAAACTACTTCACAGCATTCCTAAGTTAACTTTTAGCGGTTACTAGGCGTTTTAAGCTACACGATTCAAGCGATTTTGCTAGTCAAGAACAACACACATCGTGTAATATTTCTCACTTCTTTAAAGAGATGAGCGAGGCTACAGAAGCCCAAACACCTATACCTCTGATTCTAGGGGCAAATTCAAAGGGTGATAATGCGCTTGCCGCCCATGGGCACCTGAAAGTTGTAGACGGCGACAGTGACGTACAATCAGGTGATACGTCTGTTCAATCGACACTCAAAATAAAAATGGAGGCACTGGAAGCAGTATTGCCATTTACGATTATTTTTTTGATGTCTTTCTCTATTTATTTATTCGAAAATTCATAGCAAGTTAATAAAAAATTACAGTCGTATAATATTCCACTTAAATTAAAGACAATCCTTCAAAGTCGGTGTTTCTAAAAACCAAACCCCCTTTCATTTGTACTGGACGATGTAACGGAATTCAAGGCAGAAGCAGTTGAAACCAGCTTTCAACTATTTTGTAAGCCAGCCCTTTGATCGGGTTTCCGACTGCAGCATTCCATTGGCAATAGCTGTTGGTGATTCCGTGATAATAAGTAGAAACTTTCTATATAAACTTATGAAAGTTTAGTGTGGAATTCTGCTTTGTTCTATTTATTTGGCGGCTGGAATGTCGGTCTTTTTCATGTTCTTCACTTTATACTGTGTGAAATAGTTAAATTATTAATATTGGTTAGGTGCTTTTGAAGATACATTGTTCGGATAACTGTCAAAGTTTCACTTGAATTATTTTGTATGTTGTATTTGTATTAGAACACGTGTGAAGACACCTTAAGATAGTCAAAAAATTGGTCATAGTCACATGTTAGGAATAACAATTAAAATAAAAGTCCTGTTACATTTTGGGTAGTTCAAGCATTACATACGCGAACATTATGATGAATGTATTAAATAAATTGTATTCTTTATCCTTTAACTTTCAATCCTCAGGTGTCCTCAGTTGACCTAACTAGTTATGGGCCATCTATGAAAAAAAAAACTAAACGGAGAGCTAAATAAACAATATTTCTAAATAGGTTCATCAAACAAATGACAACAAAATTAATTAAAAACTTTTTGAAATATTTGTTCTGAACTTACGATTTCAGCTAAAACTTCA
Source organism: Diaphora mendica (assembly GCA_949125395.1). Lineage (NCBI taxonomy): Eukaryota > Metazoa > Arthropoda > Insecta > Lepidoptera > Erebidae > Diaphora > Diaphora mendica. The sequence continues at coordinate 20,452,748 of OX421310.1, forward strand.
ATTATTATACAGCGTAGAATACAAACCTCTTTAGAAGGTTCAATAAAATCAGAAATAGAAATCATCAACTACCGTTTGTGGCTAAATTACACGTAAAAGATTAACTTTTTTAAACTCCACGAGGCTGCCATTTTCGTATTTTGCTTTACTGGATTAAAACATCAAAGTTAAATATTTAAAACATTGCCTCACAAAGTACCTTTTTTACTAATTTATATATATAACTATAATTAAATTCACTAATTTTAACAAACTATTATTGAAATTAGTTAACTAGTCAACTGTGGAGTTCTTTTTTAATAGTCTACTCCCGCATTAGGGGAGTTTACAAACAAATATGAAACGGACACAAAGAACACCCAGACTCAGATCAACAATTATGTGGTTCACGCAAAGTGTTGTCCCATGTGGGATTTGACTCATAATACTTGGCGCAGAAAAGAGCAACGTGGCGACCGCTTAAACCACTAAGCCAGCCATGCAGTGAAACATATTTTTCTTTTTCGGAAGTGTACCTATTGATAGGGCTGCCTACCATGGAGATGTACCGCGTAGTATGTAGTTTAGTAATCATCGCATATTTCCTGTTAATTTGAAATCCTTTTTGTTTTAGATTCCTAGATTTTCTAAACATTTCATTAATATCTATTTTGCACTTTTATTCCTATTCCATTTTACTTTATATCTCGTGAAAATCAAACAACATCACGTTTTTGTGCGGAGATCCCCTCGGATACCACCGACTGGTGGTTATGTTGGACTCGAAACGACTAAAAAACGCAAACCTTAGTTAGAGTATGCATAAGCAACCGCACACCGTCTCGGGTACTAGAAGCCGGGGAACCAGGTGCACCCTCGGAAGGAACCTGGCCGAGTACCTGGATTTTTTACAAACGACGGTATTTTGTTTGTAAACCCCCGAAACCCCCTGTATACTAAATTTCATGAAAATCGTTGGAGCCGTTTCCAAGATTCAGATTATAAATATTCAAGAATTGCTTGTTAAAAGGGTTTTTTATTTTTTTATGTGTGCCCAGCCAGAATGACTACTCTGTCTGATAGAAAGTGGTGGTGGTCACCATACTCATTGCGAATCCAGACAATGCAATAATGCAGCATGGTGACCCACACCATGGCGGCCTAGTGATGCTTCTGTATCATTGGGCCTCCAGCCTGGCATTCACCAACGAAACATGACAGCACAAACGCTGTCATTTTACGTTAATTTTCTGTGCGGGGTAGTACCGCCCCGGTCGAGCCGGCCCGTTCGTGCTGAAATCAGCGTGGCTTTTCTTCTAGTACCTACTAAAGGGTTTATCGCTCGTAATTCCTTTATCTATCTAATAAGAAAGATAAACGAATGTTACTGCACAAAAACTATTCGTAACCTACTATTTGTAACTTAAATGATGAAATCCTAACTATTTATCATCCCAAAGTAAATCCAATAAAAATTAACAATCTATCATAAATAGTAAAATATTAAAATTACTACATACATTGTAATACAAACACAATTTGAAATAAATAATTAGTACGCAGTAAAAATGCTACAATTATTAGTTTAATAGAACCATCATGTACAACCGTACAACACGTCAACCTCGCGATAATTGGCTAAGTGGGCCCACGTATTAGAAGCCAGTTTTTTTGGTCACGCGATCCTGTGTTTCTAGGGGAGAGTTATACTTCTGTCTGTTCGATTTGTTGACTAGCAACATTTATGATAAAGTAATGTTTAGAGTTTCTTCTTCGCTTTTACCTAAGAAATTGACTTTACCAACAGTTGCATTCAAGGGATCAAAATCAAGAGAGATTGAATAAATGTGCATTAGGAATATGCATCCTGTGTCGCGGGGGACTTTTAAAAACATACATGAAACGGACACAAATAACACCTAGACTCAGAACAACAATTTGTGGATCACACAAAGTGCTGTCTCATGTGAGATTTGAACTCACAACACTTGGCGCAGTAGGAAGTGGCGTGGCGACCGTTTAAACCACTAGGCCAACCGTGCAGTCAAGTCTCCAAATTTTAATTATTTTATTTAATCTTTTATCGCGTTTTAAAAAATAAAAGATGAGATGATAAGAGATGATCAGAATTTTAATAAATTTAAACAGTAATTTAGTTTGAAACTTTAAAATACGTTTTTTATTTCTATTATTATAAGTTATGGAATCAGGCGTTACTTTGCGGAAATCCATGACATTAAATGCTATGAAATATATTTAGCTTTAATTCCGCGAGACAAATATCCAGGTCTGAAAGCAGGGCACAAATCCCACCGTCATGCATATGTACACATACAAAACAAGTGAGAAATAATTAGCATGCCATGCAACCAAACCTATACTCGACACGTGTTTCGCCCCTCCACGGGGCATCCTCAGGAGATGTTGACTCGTCGAGCGCATTCGAGCTCAAACGCTCGACGAGTCAACATCTCCTGAGGATGCCCCGTGGAGGGGCGAAACACGTGTCGAGTATAGGTTTGGTTGCATGGCATGCTAATTATTTCTCACTTGTTTTGTATGTGTACATATGCATGACGGTGGGATTTGTGCCCTGCTTTCAGACCTGGATATTTGTCTCGCGGAATTAAAGCTAAATATATTTCATAGCATTTAATTCTATTATTATGTTTGCAGAGGCATTCGTGATTGAATCCTAATCATAGGCAGGCTCTCGGTATTTCTCAACAAAAGAGGCTTGTCAGTAGACTAATGTTAAAAATTCAGTAAGAGAACCAAAGGGATAATAACCACAGTTATTTAATAATACCAAAATTCAAAATTTTAAAAACCTCCTACTCAAGCACTTAATCGAGTAATCATACGCCAATGATATTTTTGCAGACATTCGGTTATTCTTCCCCACTTTCACCCCCATAACTTTTAAACGACTCAACAGATTTTCATGAAACATATCTAAGAACACTCGCACGTTACTCACCTTTCATACAAAAAAATAAATAAATTGAAATCGCTTCATCCGTTCGCGAGCTACGGTGCCACAGACAGACAGACAAACAGACAGACACGTCTAACTTATATCACCCCTCTCTTTGCGTCGGGGGTTAAAAATTGGTATTTTTAATAGAACATATATGTACTTCTAGCACAAAGTAGATTATTTATTCTGGTAGTATCTGTATTATAAAAGAAAACTAACCACTAAATAACTTACCATACAATGTACACAATCAGTAGGCGATAAATTTCATTTAAAATTATAAATAGCTGGTAATAATTCAGTATATTTCATATTTAATTTTTATAAATATTTACGTTATGGAATCAGGCGTTACTTTGCGGAAATCCATGACATTAAATGCTATGAAATATATTTAGCTTTAATTCCGCGAGAAAACTTTAGAAGACAGGCCGTAGTTTCGAAATTAGGTACAGGGAACATGTTGCCGCTCACAGGAATGGCCATCCAGATAAATCACATTTCGCAAAACATTTAATAGACACCGGCCACTCCTTGAGCGGCAACAATACCTATAACATTCTGCACGTTTGCGATAAGGGTTTCCGGCTGAGTGTGTTGGAACAGTTAGAAATATCAAAACATAACAATAATAATGCATATACACTGTTGAATGACCAAACAAACTTAATTCCATCACCACTTCTTAGTATGATTGCAGGTAGTTCGGCACAGATGTCTTTGACATTGTATCGACCATTATTATAGCGTCATCGAAACGGTATATAAAGGGCCGACAGCGGTGGCGCGAGCTCATTCGAGCTCAAACGCTCGACGAGTCAACATCTCCTGAGGATGCCCCGTGGAGGGGCGAAACACGTGTCGAGTATAGGTTTGGTTGCATGGCATGCTAATTATTTCTCACTTGTTTTGTATGTGTACATATGCATGATACCCATATGTGCATGTGAGTATGCATGACGGTGGGATTTGTGCCTTGCTTTCAGACCTGGATATTTGTCTCGCGGAATTAAAGCTAAATATATTTCATAGCATTTAATAAATATTTACTTTATTAGCACATGACTTTTAGGGTTCCATACCAGAACCTTGTGTGTATTATTTTAAGGATTACCATCACAGTTGATTTCTCGCAAAATATGCATACATGATAGTCTCTACTAGTCTGCATGATATATCTGCAGGATATTTCTAACATTACTCTGCCGACGTTTGGCCCATTTTATTTGATGTACTGGTAATGTACCTTTCCTTTGATGAGAGAATATTAAAATTCAGTATCGTGGTTTAGGGCTCCCACACATAACTGCAAATTCGCAATGCATCGCAAATACCATGAGCATAATGCAAAGCAAATAATGCATTGCGAATATCTGCAATCTGCTGTCAGTAACTCGTTTACTTCATGATTGTCAAATTACTCTAAATATATAAAATTCATGTCAAAAGCTAATTCAAGTGTTATGTTCAAGACGGTAGAAGCACTATTCGTAAAAACTCTGTAAATAAAAACCTTGGAAGATTTGGTTTTTGAAATAAATATCAATATTTCTACAATATGTACCCTTCCTAACCTAAAGCATGTAGTTAAAAGTTTGGTATTTATATTAAACAAGGTATGGAGGGCGGGTATGCATGTAGCCCTGAAAGAATTTTTCTTATAAACATTGAACTTTGAATTAATTCATGTGCTTCGAACACGCAAATGCATGCCGATAATATTTTCTCCAGTCTATGTTGAAATATGAAGTAGTGACGTTATTATATAGTGTATTACGTAAATTACTAAATTCCAGTAGCATAATGAACATAATAATATGAAGTCATTCGTGTATTTCAAGCCGTCAGACGCAACTATTTGTATTAGACGACGTGGAAGTATTTACCCTCAATACCCTTTTAGGAGTTGCCTTGTAAGTAGCTGTATAAGGTTTACACGTGTTGCGTGTTCCTTATTACTGGGCCAAATCTTATATATAAAATTCAATTGCTGTTTGTTTGTCTCGCTAAAACTCGAGATCCGCCGGGCCGATTGAGCTGATTTAGGTTTTGAAATGTTTGTCGTAGTCCAGGGAATGTTTGAACGGTGAAAAATTAAAAATAACTTCAAAATCCGAATGTGAAATGTCACGTGCACGAAGTAGCGGGCACAGCTAGTAATCAAATAAAAGGTCCAAATATTCTCGACTGTTTTAACGGCACGCGCCTCTAAGCAAAGTATATCTGTTAACACTTAAACTTAATGTTAAGATAAACAGTGCGTATGGAAGGTACGTGATTAGGTTAAGTACGTTGTGTCTCTACACCCTCACCTACACATACCTAAACTGAGACCATATCATATCACGATCCATCGAAAAACGATGTCTTTCGATTTAAATTATAATGGGTTTTAAATAAGGCAATAAAACAAACTGAAATCAATAAATGTACGAAAAAATCATGACCGGATAAAAATATGGTTTTTACAGTAGATTACCGAAGAATATTAATAATTACAAATGATCTTCTACATTCAAAATAAAATATGAATGAAATAAAAAAATGTACAAACAAGAATGTAAATAATATAATTGTATTGCATTTTATAAATTTAAAGATATAGGATTTAAACAATCTACGTGTGTGTGAGTAGTGTAAGTAGTGTGTGTGGGATTGAATGTGAATGAATTAATATCATTTAAAAGAAAAAGCATTGATATAAGATATTAAAGCTTCCTGGGCGGTAAAGTATCGAGTATTATAGTCTGATTGGGATACGACTACATTATGTCTAACAATAATGACCTATGATAGTTTGATTAATTGTTCCGCGATGACATGGTAATATCCATTACTATTTTTGAGCAAATTAATGTTTGATTTCATTTATAAATATTGAAATCAGAAACTACTGGTAAGCCTTCTCTTCAAAGTATCGATAAATTCTTGAAAATAAGATTGCACTTGGTAATTAGAAAGAATCACCGTGGGTAAGCAACTATGGCACGGTCAGTACCTGGATGGGTGACCGCTGGTGGCATAATACCATGAGCGTCTCCGTGATTCAGAGGTCACGTTAAGCAGTCGGTCCCGGTTGCTATCATAGGATAACAGTCGTGAAGCTTAGTTGGAGGCCTTTGGGCGGCTTAAAACATCCAACGACAAGATTACGTAGCCACAACGTTGTCTTGCCGGTCTCCAACGTGCACTTGGCCATCGTGGGGACGTATGGCTATAACCCTCTCCAGGGAGAAGACCCGAGCCCAGTAGTGGGACGTTATGGGTTGTTGACGAGATAATTTAATACTCAATTTATTTCACAATGCTTGTATACAATTTGTGATACATTCCAAGTTATTGCTATCTATACTATCATTAAAAATTCAGAAGTAGTTCTGTCTGTCTGTTATGCTTTCACGGCTAAACCGCTGAACCGATTTCAATGAAATTTGGCGTGGAGATACTTTGATTCTTGAGGAAGGACATAGGCTACTATTTCCAAAGTTTATAACTGAAGTACCTACTTTCATACTTTTGTAAGTTGCATAGTTTGCACATTAAAATAAAATTCGATGCAAGAAATGAGTAAAGTATAATTTCATGGACCATACGAGCCTCACACTAATATTGTAAAGGTGAAAATAAGTTTGTTTGTTACGCTTTCACGCGAAAAGTACTTAACCAGTCATCATGAAAATTTGTACACATATTCTTGGAGGTATTAGAAGTAACATAGGATAATTTTTATGAAATGCTAGAACCCGCGGGCGAAAGCTAGTATAATATAAGTACATAGTCCAGTCAAAGTTTTATGGAACTATTTAAGGTTTATTAGCAAAAATGTTTGGATAAACTTACAAGTTATTCAGACAATATGACTTTCAAAAACTTGAAATAAAATTTTAATAAATCTAAAACCATATACCGCGGGGTCACACTCAATACTCTTTACCGCTCAATTATGATGAAGTGAGAAGGTAACGAAACATAATTTATTTACTACTCAACAGAGGGCAATTCAGAATATATGTAAATTTATTATGGCACGAATAATTTATTGTTAAATAATCGTGAGGACTAAAGAAGTGGGTGCTCGCGTGACTGTAAGTGGAAGGAGCCCGAGGTATAAACGCCTGCGGTGAAATACGCTTTGTTATGTATTTAATTTGACCATACTCGTAAAACACTAGAACCATCTCGATCAAGTTTATTTATGTTCTTTAAACCTTCAAATCTGACTGCCTCTGTGGCGTAGTGGTAACGTATGTGACTGCTGTGCTTGAGGTCTCGGGTTCGATTCCCGGGTCGGACCAAATGTTTGTATGATCTGCAAATATTTGTTTCGGAGTTTGGATGTTTTTTATGTTATGTATGTATGTATTTATGTATTTACAAAAAAAGTATGTATGTATTTATATCAGTTGTCTGGTACTTATATCACAAGCTCTGCTTAGCTCGGAACTAGATGGCGTTGCGTTTAAAATGTCCGAAATATTTCGAAATATTTTTTCTTCAAAAAAAGTGCATCCGTTTCCAAGGTAGTAAAGCCACGCTGATTTCAACAAGAACGGTCCGGCTCGACTGGGGCGATACTACCCTCGCACAGAAGATCAACGTAAAATGATAGGCGTTCGTGCTGTCGTGTTTCGTTGGTGAGTACGCGACCGGAGGCCCAATGATACAGAAGCATCACTAGGCCGCCATAGCGTGGGTCACCATGCTGCATTGTTGCATTGTCTGCATTCGCAATAAGTATGGTGACCAACACTCTTGGATTCTGCTTATGCTTTCCATCAGGCAGAGTAGAGTAATTTTGGCAGGCCGATACAAAAAAAATCTTCTCAATGGCTAGCAACGCACTTTTGACCCAGGGGTCAGTAAATTATTTATAATACCACCCGTAACATAACTTATAACTAAAGTAACATCATAGAAGGAACAATAGAAGGAAAGAGAGGAAGACCGAGACACAGTTATATCGATCAGATTTAGGAAAAAGTGGCGGTTGCAATGTATATAAGGAGGTCAACAGCACTTGTTAAATAATCGTGAGGAAGAAAGAAGTGGGTGCTGTAAAAAGCTGCATCGACAAAAGCGTAGCTCTTAAATAAATGATGATGAAGAAGACCACCGCCTAGAGACTCCTCACATACAATCTATAGTCGGCATTAGTGACTTTCCACCAAGTTACCCAATCAATCAATCAACAACAGCCTTTGATAATCATACGTTTACGTAGTGGGAGAGCCACGCTTCGGCATTAATGTTCCGGCTCGACCGGAGTGATACCACGGCCTCACAGAAAACCGGTGTGAAATAGTGCTTGCGCTGTGTTTCACCGAGTGAGTGAGGATACCGGAGGCCCATACCCCAACCCCTCTCCCCCTAGGCGGCGGTAATCGCTTACCATCAGGCGGTACGTCTGCTCGTTTGCCCGCCTATTCCATAAAAAAAAAAAAAAACACTGCTGGACATAGGCCTCTCTCTGGTTTTGGTCTACTATAGGTACCACGCTGGCCAGGTGGGTTGATTTAGGGTTTGTTTCAAGTTTTCCTTCTCTTCGCAGTGATGTTGTCCTACCTATTCTGCTCCTTACCTCTTATGACACCTATGGGATGAATAGGGGTTGTGACACTCCGCATTTTACGTCACCACACGGACAAATTACCCATCTCTTCATTTTGTCTAAAAAAAAAACTTTGAAAGATTTTTTTTCTCTGATACAATTTTGGCTTAAAAGTCAATAGGATAACATTAAACTTCTCGTATCCTACTAATATTATAAACGCAAAAGTTTGTAAATATGTTTGTAACTCTTTCATGCAAAAACTACTGAACGGATTTGGATGGAACTTTACAGTAGGTACTATAGCTTATACATCAGAATAATACATAGGCATAATAACAATAACATATTTGCCGTGATAACCAACATACACGCGGGCGGAGCCGCGGGCAACAACTAGTTTTATAATACATGTCTCCGGTTTAATACTCTTATTGAGAGTCAAATAAGTTGCTGTATTGAATTTCGTTAGTTCGATACATTTTTCTAATTGCTGTATATTAATTGCGTGTTGACTTATAACTTTTTAAAAAACCTAACGAATAAAATGGTTTTTTCACGCATACCTATTAATATTACTTTTAAACTGCTATAGCTTTTCTAGTCTATTCAATAACCTAAAGACTTAAATAGCTTGTTCACGTAACACCAATTAACAATTAATTTCTCTTCAAGATAACTAAAACAACTTTCCCGTTATTTTACTTAATTAACGCTTGTATGCTTACCATTTTGTTTACTTAAACCGAGCACTTAGCTCTTTTCTGTATAAATACAAATTGCAGTATTGTAAACAAATTTCACTAACAATACCAAATGGATAAAAATATATTGTATGTAGTTAAGTATTGTTTGTAGTTTAGGCTTAAAGTTATAGTATTGTATGAGTTTCTGGACTATCTTTGAGTATTTTGAAGTATATCTATCGTAGTTTCACATACATTAATTGTCACTTTACATAGCTGAATAAATAAATAAATAATAATAAATATTTTGGACATTTCACACACAACACGGTCTAGTTTCAGACTAAGCAGAGTTTGTACTATGAGTACTGTCTACTGATACAAATACATATACTGTACAAAGAAGACACCCAAACTTTGCAGATTATACAAACATTTGATTTCACCTGGGAATCGATCTCGAGACTGAATTGAGAACTGTATTATTAAGTACTTATTTCAACTAAATAAATAACGTCTATAACGTCTATTAGCTAAATAAGAGCTATTTAAGCTAGGCTAGGCTTTAATTCACGGTGTCACTGTGGAACTGGTACAGTATGTTGCTGTTAAAGTGGTGCTGTGTTTGTTGTATTCAACACTCAGTTTAGAAAAGCAAGTATACTACTCGGCAGTATTAGGTGTCTTTTTAATGTGTTTTCTTATTAATACCTAGGGCATTCTTTAGTAGTCTACCTTGCGCTGGTGTAGAAATATTGTAAAGTGTGTTCAAAAAGTTACAATAGTCAACTAATGAAATAATGTAGATTTTTAAAGCAGATTACGATTCTCACTAAAACTTACCCACTAAACTATGTAGTAATGTTGAATAGGTCCGGGTACTTATTATATATACATATATGATCGAGCTTTGGCCGGTATTTTTTTGGAAATTTTTCTAGAAAAAAATCTTAGGTAGATCGATTTATCGCCCGCAAAATCTTTGCATACTAAATTTCACAAAAATCGTCGGAGCCGTTTTCGAGACACACGTTCCGTAGTCACATTTGAATCAAGTCAATTCAAAAAAGTAAAAAATATTTTAGGTTTGAATAATAAATAAATAAATAAGAATTCAAGTCTTTAGTTGTTTTCAACCTACATAAAACAATCATTTGTTTTGTAAAGTAAGAGGAAATCAACCTGGAATTCAGTAACGAAAAGTTAATAATTAAACGGATCTGCTATCGATGCAAATATCACGATTCATTTCAGGTATTATCATCAAAGTATCCGTCTGAAAATTGCCCTATAGGTTAACAAAAACAGAAAGTTGTATTACTACCAAATAGAAGTAGGTTAGAAGTATTCGTGACAGTAGCCATTTTTCCTCCTTTTCTTTTCACTAAACACATATCGTACGAAAGTTTTAATGTGCTAACTCTTCGCGAACTTGTCATAGTACATATAGTTAGACTAAAAGAAACCGCAATATTTATATACAATACCGAACTTATTAAGGGGCGCGTCCCTAAAAACGCGCGAAAAGGCACTTGCAGTTTTGCAAAACACAAACAACTCAATTCATATTTGAGACTAAAAAAAAATCTCAGTAGTTTAATAAATCAGTCTACCAATCTACCGAGTGACATTTATAAAATAATTCTTTATTTTTGTGAAAAAAAGCCTTAACAAAGATCAAAATCATCGAAATCGACCTTTTTAATTAGCACACTCTGTCCTATTTCGTGCTCTATTTTAAATGTTTTTTTTCTTATTTCGCGAGAAAAAAGTATGGAGAAAAGATTTACCGTTTTAGTTTTTTATTAATTCTCACCAAAAAGCAATAATCTAAGGCTAAACATCATTCATTTTTAGCGACAAAAGTTCCATACATTTTAGTACGTAGATATCGTCTCCCGTAAATTGCAATAAATAAGTTTTATCGCGCTCAAAAAATTCAGTGCCCGCCGAATATTCAAGGTGACACCACGTCCGTTTGTAGTTCGCACTGAGCTCCATAATACGTAAATGACAAGTTTTAGGGTGGGTTGCCAGTGAGTGTCGAATTGTAACTGTTAATTTGTATTCTTGAATTTAATTATTTTTTTAAAGAATAATTTCTAAGAAAAATATTAGTATTTTTTATTAACACAGAACTTATTTCTATGTTTTTTTTTAACTTGCTATGTATGTATATATCTAACTATATTTGTTAAGACGGAATCTTGCAACTCAATTTTGCAGATATCTTCAACCGATTGTGTTGAATTTTTGTAGGCATATGTATATAGCGTGACAATGCTATATTGTGATGACATGTAGCTGATCTGATGTTGAAGCTGGAAGGTGGTCATAGGAACTTTGTAACGACGGAACCTATCGAGTTTGGAGTCGTTTGATTTGTCTTGACGAGTACTTTGAATACACTTTGACAGACCGAGGCACTTTGAGAAATTGTTTTTAAAAAGTAAAACAATTTTTTTTTTTTTTTTTTTTTAATGATTTCTGTTAGAATTGAATAACTACTACTGAAATAATGAAAGACCTTAAAATTACAGTTTTATTTTTGACTGCATGGTTGGTCTAGTGGGTTAAGCGGTTCACCCGCCGGCGCCTCCATAGAGGTCAACTCGGTCCTCGTACCGGTTCGGGCCCAGATGAGGTATCTGGGCCTGATACTCGACGGTAGGTGGCTCTTCGACGAGCACTTCCGACAGCTTGGTCCGAAGCTGGTCGGCGCTGCCTCCGCCCTTGGGCGACTTTTGCCCAATTTGGGTGGAGCCAGCGTCGCAACGCGACTCCTGTACACGGGGGTTGTCCGGTCGATGGCGCTGTATGGTGCACCAGTGTGGGTGGCGGCTCTGACTGCCCTAAATAAGGCCCGCCTCTGGCGGCCTCAGAGGGTATTGGCAGTCAGAGCCATACGCGGATACCGCACGGTGTCGACCGAGGCGGCGTGCGCCCTGGCCGGAACACCCCCGTGGGATTTGGAGGCGGAAGTGCTCGCCGAAGTTTATCGACGGGTGGCTGAATATCGGGCGGAGTATGGCTATCGCCCTCCGCCCGAAGTGGTACGCGAGTGGCGTGAAGCCGCCCGTCGAGCCACGATGGCTCGCTGGTCGTTCCGGCTGGAGACTCCACGCGCTGGCTTTGCCGCCGTGGAGGCTCTCCAGCCGGTCATCCTCGAGTGGGCAGGGCGGCAGCACGGGACCCTTTCCTTCCGACTGACGCAGGTCCTTTCCGGGCATGGTTGCTTCGGGAAGTACCTGCACTCGGTCGCTAGGAGGGAATTGAGTCCCGCCTGCCACCACTGCGACTGCAGTGAGGACTCGGCCCAGCATACGCTGGCGATCTGCCCTGCATGGGCGTCGCAGCGCCGGGCCCTCACTGCAGTCATCGGAGGAGATCTCTCGCTACCGGCCGTCATACGCTCCATGGCCGGTAGCGATAGCAGTTTTACCGCGGTCGCAACCTTCTGCGAAGATGTAATCTCGCAGAAGGAGGTGGCGGAGAAGGCCCGGGAGGACGATGTCCACTCGGACCCAATCCGCCGCCGGCGAACCGGGCGGCGGAGGCGCGCCTATCAGCGCCTCATGCCGCCCTGAGTGTGGCCGCGGATGGTCGGGACGGGCTTTCCCCTCCATCCGCTCTAGTGGCCTCCCGCGAGGGGGCGACGTACGCGTGTGCCGTACGTCGCCTTATTGAGAGGATACCAGCAGACGGTGCCCGCTTCTGTGCGGGCAGGCGCTGGGAGGGGTCCGGATGTGTTAATAACTGCAGTTCCCGGACTCCTCCCTTCACAGGCGCAGAGTGGCACACCGTGTGGTTTTAGTCGGTTCGAGTCCGACACACCGCCCCGCCGCAAGCCCCGGTGGGGTGACGGTCCGAGGGGATTTCCACACGTTAAAAAAAAAAAAAAAAAAAAAAAAAAAAAAAAAGTGGGTTAAGCGGTTGCCTCGCCGCTTCCTACTGTATCAGGTGTTGTGGGTTCAAATCCCACATGGGACAACACTGTGTGATCCACGAATTGTTGTTCTGAGTCTGGGTGTCCATTGTGTCCGTTTCATATATGTTTGCAAAGTCCCCCGCGACACAGGATTTATTGGATATATACGAAAGTTGTCTTTTTTGAAAAAAATACTAGAATAGAATAGAATAGAATAGAATAGAATAGAAAACTCTTTATTTGCACACCATATTACAGAGTTAAATAAGTACATAATACATAATATGTCCGAAGTGTAGTGTACTAGCTGAGCCCCACGGTCTTACCCGCGATACTACACCAATCGCGGTTACTCCTTATATCATCAGCTACCTATCAGTAAAAATCCCGTCAAAATCGCTCCAGCCGTTCCAGAGATTAGCTGGCACAAACAAACAGACAGACAGACAAAAATTGTAAAAAAGGGTCCCATCTACACTTAACGTCATTTCCATTATTATTCATCCCTTAAGTTCGAATTTAATCAATTGGTGAATTGTAAAACAATAGATGCCCTATTCCTTACATTATCTGATATCTGTAATCTATATAAATAAAAGAGGAAGGTGACTGACTGACTGACATACCCAGAGATCAACGCACAGCCCAAACCGCTGAAGTTAGAATCCTGAAATTTTGCATGTAGGTTCTTTATATAACGTAAGTGAGCACTAAGAAAGGAATTTTTGAAATTCCACCCCTAAGGGGGTAAATCAGGGGATGAAAATCTGTGTGGGCGAAACCCCGTGTAAAAGCTAGTATTATATATTTAAGGAAGTTTCCATTTCAAAGTTTTACACTCTTAATATTAATTTTAAGACAAATAGTTCGTTTTTTAACCGTCTTAAAAAAAGAAGGAGTTATAAATTAACTGTATTTTTTTATTTTTTTACCCGACCACGGCAAAGCCAAAGGAGGGTTATGATTTTGACAGGCTATGTATGTATGTTCATCTGTTCCCACATAGCTCCTTAACTACTAATTAGAACTAGATAAATGAGGTATCGTTAGAAGTGTCTTGATCGTCCGCTGCTTATAGGCTATATGACGCGTCACTCAATTTAATGTGGCGCCCTCTAGCCGACATAAAGTACTGTATTAAAAAATGAATTTGACATAAATATGCCGTGTTTGGTATCATCGGAAAGGGTGTTACTTGTACATTTCAAATATATATATATAGGTATTATTAGCATTTGCTGGTGACTTTGTTCGTATTTATTCAATTTTTTTTAAATTTCTATGTTAGGTATTTAAAATATACTTTGCATATAAATTATTATTATCACTACACCAAAAAATTTTAAATAAAAAAAGTATAAACTTAAATTAAAATTGAAACGTACCATAACTCTTAAAAACACGTGAATACGGCTTTTCAAAACTTGTTTCATACTTTTTCAGTGTCGTTTTTTGTCAAATAGTGAAAAAAGTACGTAAGTAAGTAAGATCTATGTAGTAAAATTTAGTCAATATGAGCAATAAAAGCGATCAAAAATTATATTTTTAAGAAACATTATGTTCCATTAATATAACATAATATATCATACAAATTTTATTTCATAACATAGCATTAAAATCCGTGGATAACTGTAAAATATCTAAGCTGACAGATTAATTTTATACTGTGTAAAGATATATTATTTGTCCATGAAATGAATTAAAAATGAATAGGTACACTAGAACCCCATTCTCGGCCGTTGACGAGTTACTTAAAGCCCGCGGGCTTTCCGATATGACTAAGATACATTGCGTGCTTTGTAGGACATTCTAAACATTCTTCAAAGGCGAACAGTTAATGAATATGTAACTAGAAGAAAAAACCGAAAGTAAATTTATTAGTTGCCAGGGTTAGTATGCAACAGTGCCCGATGCGTTTGTGTGCATGTAAAATATGAATGTGGGTGTTCAATCACAAATTCCCACGCTCAGGGACTACAGTCTTAAGAAAAAGGAACGTAAAGATATTGTCTGTATTTCACTGCCAAAGTCAAAGTTGTATCAAGATCATCTACTTTTGTGCAATGAAAACTTTTGTATATTTACGCCTAAAACTGCTTTGATTATCATCTCACTCAGTATTAGTGGTTTTACACTGAATGTTTTAGTATCAAATCTTATTTTAGTATGGGTGTTTCATCACGGGATTAGAAGTAAGAGGCTATAGGACATTAGGCGTTTTATGCAACTTGTGCGTAGTCATTTGTTGTAGCCTTGCTTTATCAGAAATGGGCTGTTTTTTTAATGTATGACCCACCAAAATGACTATACTCTGCCTAATGGAAAGCATAAGCAAAATCCAAGAGTGGTGGCCACCATACTCATTGCGAATGCAGACAATGCAGCATGGCGACCCACGCCATGGCGGCCTAGTGATGCTTCTGCATCTTTTAGTCTAGTCAACAAGTATGGAACTTGTTGACTAGACTATTTAGGCCTCCGGTCTCGCACTCACCAACGAAACACGACAGCACGATCGCTGTCATTTTACGTTGATTTTCTGAGCGAGGGTAGTACCGCCCCGGTCGAGCCGGCCCGTTAGTGCTGAAATCAGCTCGGCTCCACTACCTTTAACTCAACTGACATGACCACGACCTCACAAAAACTCGTACTACGTAATTCTTGAGTGGATTCTCACCGACTGAGTTTCCCGATCTCTGAGGAAATGGAAATTAAAGAGCGGTAAAGCACTTGTTACTCTTAGCTACAACATGATCGGAGGTACAGATTAAGTACAAATTAAGTAAACTATTTAACAAATTTCTGCACATAACTTCAGACTAGTTTTCTTTCAAGCCATTTATAATAAAAGAAAAACAGTAACAAAGCAAATAAAATAAAAATACAAATGAAAATAAAAGCCTGAAGAATTTGCTTTCAAAATAATCAAGTTTTTCACACAAAGAAATACTCGTATATTTTTACGTCACTCGTTAAAGTAAAACAATCGTTCTTTACAAATCGTAAAAGTCAGACATAAAAATCGAGCTAAGCACCCCTTATAAACTTCGAACCGCTTATATTGAGCTTTAATATCGGATTAAGTAACAAGGTGGGTAACGAGTTTAAGTTGAAACTCCAACTATAGCGAAACTTTTTATCGCTTCGGCTGTTATGTACATTAAAAGTAAAATCAAGTTACTTCATATAAATCGATTTAAATAGACTAAATCAAGAATTTACGGAAACATGAAACAGTTTTTTTAAGTATATAAACTTAAAGTAAGACTTTAATATTTGTGGTATTAACAAAATTCTTACCACTCTGTAAGTAAAATTTAAAATTAAATTCACCTGTCCATAAAAACAGTTTATAAACTAAAATCTGTAAAGTTGGATAAGGATAACCACAAAAGTAATGTAAATAATATATATTTATATTGTTACGTATACATCTTTGTTACTCATTTTTTTGTTATGTTATTATTTTCATTTTATGTACACAATAAAGATATAAATAAACATAATATACTTTCAGATTACTGACTTAATTCAAAGTTCGAGAAAAACATGGTTATGAAATATAGACCGCCTGTTCAAAACAAAACACAAGTTAAAAAAAACACTACTAAATGAAAGTAAACGACAATAGAAAATTACGTTTTCCCTTAAATTGCCTTCTGTGTAGCTCGAGACTTAGTTGGTAATACTAAGGGTACATAAAATTACTCTATTATGAGCTCACGTTAATATGGTTGCCAAAACAGGTAGTTAATGAAAACAATCAGGAATTAAGGTACAAACAAGGTTAGAAATTTGCTTTCGTTATTAGGATTTATTTTTTGTAAGGGATAAAGTCGAGACAGAATAGAACCAACACAGGGTTTATAGAAAAAATAACTACGACAAAGATCCACGCTGAAAAAGTACAGCGGACGATCAAGACGCTTCTAACGATACCTCATTTGTCCAGTTCTAATAAGTAGTTAAGGAGCTATGAGGGAACAAATGAACATACATACATACATACATAACATAGCCTGTCAAAATCATAACCCTCCTTTGGCTTTGCCGTAGTCGGGTAGTAAAAGTTGTTCGAATATTGTAAATTTGAACAAGTTTACACAATTACATTGTATGTACTATGGAAATATTCAACACTCCGTACATTGGTGACGAAACAACTACTTAAAGTTTGAATTGCGCTGTGTCGGTATTACTTATCACAAGCTACAAAGTTTAGGTACAAATATACTGACGGAAATAGCATTAGTTACCATAAAAAGCGGTAAAAATAGGTTTAATATTATTTAATTTTTTTTTATAATTTATTATTTATTATTACGTAGAATTCTAATACGATACGATACAAATCCGTAATAAAAGGTAGTATGGTAGATTTCAGAGTTTTGATATGCCAGCGTCGGGCTCTTTACTAGTTACAGCGCTATTATAAAACGATTTCAGATATTGAGTATTCATAGTATACTATAGATTCTAAAGAGGCCTATTGAAACTACCCAAAATTAAAAATAACCTAGACGAACCCTTTGAAATCACTAATTAATTTATTAAAACAAGACCGTGTAGAATTCAAATTATCTGTCTCATATTTCAACAGTTATGTACAGTGTTTTCTTTGTGTCGAACAAAGCTTGAGAAATTAAACTTACATAGTAAAAAACATCTGTTTAATTATTTTTATATTCCTTTCAGTAAAGTAGGGTTTATGTAAAATACAATTTATTATTGTTTATTAAATGTCTGTAAACGAGGTTACCACTTCAAGCTTTATTCATTTACAAAATATTTAAAGTTTTCGCTTCGAATATTTTGTAAATTGTTGTCCATCGTGTAGAAAATAATCACTACATAGTATAAAACAAAGTCGCATCCGCTGTCTGTCCCTATAAATGCTTAGATCTTTAAAACTACGCAGTGGATTTTATTGCAGTTTTCTTTAATAGATAGAGTGATTCAAGAGAAAGGTTTGTATGTATAATACATGTATAATATAGTAGAGCAACACTGATTATTTTAGAGGTTTGTAATGTGATATCGTAAATAAACTCATTTTTTGCTTACATTGCAAACGCTGGCTGAAACCTACGAGATAGCTCAAAATAATGTACTACAGTATTGAACATCTTCATAAGCTTATTTATTATTATTATTTTATTATTTATTAGTGATAATCCACAATAACCATTTTTATTCCTTTCTTTTTACGAGAAATAATGGCTTATTTACGTAGCGATTTTAAGAAATGCAGCATTAATCCTTATTCAATTAAATACCTTAAATACATGGTGCATTTAATATTGATCAATATGGCCCTTTACAGTATTTAATTTAACTGAACATATTCGAAGATATTACGAATTTAAATTGCACGAATCGTGTCGTCGGTGGGTGCATCTGAAATCGACCCGTGCGAAGCAGAGGTGGGTCGCTAGTCATTAATAAAATATAATTAATTGTGGAAACTATTTATTAGTATTTATTAAATACGAGCTACGTGTCCTTATCTCCGTGTGATGACAAATTACGAATATAAGTGTCACCACCTCTATTCATCCCATGGGTGTCGAAAAGGCAAGTAAGGGAGCAAACACCATTGCAAAAAAAAAGAAAAAATTGAAACAAACGGTATACCGACCCGTCTACCCAGTATGGCATGGTAGGCTAAAGCCTCCTTTCTAAGGCCTATAGGCCTTGTACTGTAAGATATATCTAACAGTGGACTTTTTAAGGCTATGTGATGGGATGTTATAATACGAGCTGTTTTATTTATGTGTCGATCAACTAGTTTTGAATACGACGGGGACCCTTTTACAAGGAATCAAATGTCCTGCCGCCACAGATTTAAGTGCTTAATACTTTGATTAATCAATCAATAATCATATTCAAACGAGGTTAAAAAATACTAAGAATGATAAAACTAAAAAAAATATATGATGTACATTCAACTTCCACCGAAAATTGGTTTGAACGAACTCTAGTAAGTAGTTTTTTTTTAATACGTCATAAATCATAAACTTTCATTCAATCAACACAAATATAAAAATAAAGTAAAAAATTGATTATGTTACTTGCTGCTGCGGAACCCTTCATGGACGAGTCCGACTCGCACTTGGCCGCTTTTTTGGACTAGCTTCACTTCGCTGTGTTACCCGTGGTTGTTAGTAGTATTGCAGGTAACACCGCGAGGCTCTACTAGCGATGAATATAATTTAAAAAAAACATAAGATGGTTTGCTCAAACGAATATCTTTAAGTGTGTTTATTAAGAAGGTCGTTTACTTGTATCTTTGTGATAAAACAGAATCGATATTGAAACGTGCTCAGAATTCATTAAAGCGCTATAGAAGCTTAGTTTTAATTATTTTTCAACTTTATTAATTGTTCGGTATTCTCGGTCTCAAAATATCATGCAAATTATTGGTTTCAATTGAGAATTACTATATTCGTATAATGGATAATCGCGCCTGTCTTTAGAGCCCTAACCACTGGTTTCTTGGTACCTGAAGTCGGTGGCCTACTATTTTTATATTTATTATCTATACATCGATACAAATAAAGAAAATTGGAGTGTCTATTTGTAATATTAAAATAAACGCTTTTTACTAAATGCATATGTATGTATCCACGGTACATGTACCAAAAAATTTTTTTTTACAATTTTTGTCTATCTGTCTGTCTATCGGTCTGTCTATCGGTCTGTCTGTCGGTCTGTCTGTCTGTTTGTTCCAGCTAATCTCTGGAACGGCTGCACCGATTTTGACGGGACTTTCACTGATAGGTAGCTGATGATATAAATAGTAACTTAGGCTACTTTTTTTAGACTAGCTTTGCCCCGCTGCGTAGCCTGCGGTACGTCAATGACCGCGGGTAACACCGCGGGATTCAGCTAGTTTTATATATAATCATACATACTATCTGAGCCCCGCAGTGTAACTCGGTGTTACACGGTTGAGTTAAAGTAGCCTAAGTTACTCTTTATAGCACTACTTGTGCACTAAATGTCTGCCCCGACTGGACTAAATATTACAAAGCTGAAGTGTTTGTTTCTTTGTTTGGTTATACCCGCTAATCTCAAGAGTTACTGCCCCGATTTTTTATAGTAAACAAATTTGTTAACAGTGTATAACATTATGCTACGGACAATAGGACACGCAGAGGAATTGCGCAAGTCTGCAAATCAAGGTAGTAGAGCTACGCTGATTTCAGCACGAACGGGCCGGCTCGACCGAGGCGGTACTATCGTTGCACAGAAGATCAACGTAAAATGACAGCATTCGTGCTGTCGTGTTTCGTGGGTGAGTGCGAGACCGGAGGCCCAATGATACAGAAGCATCAATAGGCCGCCATGGTGTGGATCACCATGCTGTTGCATTGTATTCGCCATGAGTATGGTGACCAGCACTCTTGGATTCTACTTATGCTTTCCATCAGGCAGAGTGGAGTCGTTTTGGCAGGCTCATACATAAAACTAGGGTATGGCGAGAGCTGGTCTATTTTATATCAACATACCTTATATCAGGTAGGTAATATATGAGGAAATAAATCGTTTAACTTACTCGCATGATACATATTAATAGCATCAGCGTTGAGTACGTGTTTAAATAATACATCTAATACCTTTAAAAGAGCAGTTCTTGTATATTTTTGTATAGAAGGTATTTATAATCTAAATCTCGGAAACAGCTCCAACGATTTCCATACATTTTAGTATGCAGGGGATAGTTTAAGGGAGTTTCGTGGTCGATAAATCGATCAGCTAAGATTCAATTTTAGAAAAATTACCAAAAAACAATACTGAGCATAGGTCATCCAGGTACTAATTAGTTATTACCGTTTGGCAATACAACTACTAACTTTATTGAAGACCTTAGGAAAATACTACCGAATCCAACGTGCGCAGGGGCATCGAACAATTACTATGTATAGAAACGAACAATTTTACTCGAAAAGATTCAAACTGTCATGTTTGTATGCCGTATACACAAAAATAACATAAATATTTATAATGAACACTATAACAAATCAAGTTCATGTCTACATACTTGTAGAAAACAAATGACTTGTACTGACTTGTATTGACCCACACAAATCAAGAAGGAATTCATAAAAATTGCACAAGTACGTGCCAAAGAATAAAGCTTGTGTTATTAGTGTAGTTGTTGATTAGGTCACCAAATAGGGGAGGTCAGACACTCCTATTGTGTAACAAACACTCATTTTCATTATTACTGAGGGCACCATTTAATTTTCTCCATTTCGGTTCGGATGCTTTAAGTGCCATACCAGTTTTTTTGCTCGCCCCGCTCCAAACATCAGCGTTAACTTTTATTTGGGGGTTTGTTTGGTAATTCTAAGGGACGATTCAGCTTTTAGTAGCATTTTTTTCGTCATTGCCAATTACGCTTCATTTTTGCCGTTTAATATTGTTTGAAGGGTCACAAGGTAACATCGTTTGATAGCATTTTTATTCATAAAACATAATAGGACCAAGCTAAAGGCTCTACGTTAAAAATAGATAAAAGCTGAATTTATGTAAATACAAAGGATCTTTCCTATCAAATTGTTGAAATGAACTGTTATGAAGTCTAATTAGAATACATTAAAAATTAAATGAGATACTTTATACGACTTTTGAAAATAGCTATAGATATCTTCATACTTCTTTAGTTAGAAACTAGCTAAACCCCGCGGTTTTACTCGCGGTACGACAACAACCGCGGCTAACGCCACGGGTCAAAGTAAAAAAAAAAACGATGTAAAAAGTATCTATACCTATACGGCTATATTGACATCAAAAAAAGCCATTAAATTGTACTATTTAAGCATGTAATATTTAAATTGATACTTGTTTAAGCTAAGGCCTTATGGGACTGGCATACCCATAGGGTAAAAGTCACTTAAAAAAATCCTATGTCCGTCTCCTGGTTCTAAGCTACCTCCCCACCAATTTTCAGCCAAATCGGTTCAGCCGTTCTTGAGTTATAAATAGTGTGTGTAGTGTAACTAACACGACTTTCTTTTAAATACATATATAGATTAGAAATAACTAATTAGTTCGAATAACAGTTGATTGAAATATGTCAACGTTGATCGACAGCTTGCACTATAGCTCTATTCTACCATTTATTCTGTTAGTAAAATTTTTATTCACAAAATAGATTAACACTATTTATCGAATTACTTAATCGATTATCGTCTCTAGAGCCTGTAATTTTTCTGCAAGGAGCAAGTAATTAGATTAAGTTCAATTATTTTAACTCATCGTTATCAGTCAATCAATCGAAACCAATAACCTATTCAATTCTGATCTCGAAAAACCAATTCGCTTTGAACGAATGACAGCTGAACTGATCTTATTTTCTATGCAGGTATCAAGTGCCTGCCAATCACGTCTTTGAAGCTCTCCTACTAATTTTGCTCTTCAATCGATTCTCCATTACGATCTGCAGATTACTCTAAGCTGTAGCTCAAGAGGCTGTCAAACGGAGTGCATTAAATGTCGACGACATTTGGTTCGGCTGACTCGGTAAGTGGGCCGGCGCCACAATGAGTCCTCACGATGACGTCACGCACAATATACCAACGCAGCCTGACCCTGTTGATCCTCTTTGAAAAATGAGGAAGGAAATAAACTGAAAACACAATAGACGTCTTAACTACAAAGGAAATTATTTCGTAAAGTAGTATTGTGTTAAATTGTGAGATTATGGAACTTAAGACGGCAGTCGTCTTAGATGTATAATCTTGTAGCGTACATAATCCCACAACGTATAGACGAAAATAAGTAAATATGAATACATAGTACACACGTTGCCAACGTATTATTGAGTAGATAATTTATATATGTTCCTGCAGAAATATTTATTATTATTATTGAAAAGCATGAGTATATAATACTTGTTAGTAATTTTATTAATAAATCTATTCTTTGAAGGTTGATAAATTATTGATAGAGTTAACCTCTATGTCTTTTGCAATAAGTCTACATTTATTTAAATAATTCTTGTTTTAGAATATGACATATCTATGCTTCTGTTGTCTATTAATATATATAAAGACAAAGTTTGATATTAGGCCAGCACTACCCTTAAATACTGTTAAATAATCGCATCGCATTAATGTACGATTAAATTATATATTTTTAAAAGGAATTATAGTATTTTTATTTTCTCATCACAAACGCGTGCAGTAGGTACAGTGCAATAGTATATAAAAAAAGTTTAAAATATCATTGCTACAGTGTGCTTAATCTAAAATACATAACTACGAACATTCGTGAGCGACTGGTGCCCGAGATAGGTATTGGAATACCTGTGTTACGGGTAACTAGACACAATAAGTAGAATATATTAAATGACATCTCTAAATCTTAGAGAAAGTTATTTATATTTATAACTAGCTTTTACACGCAGCTTCGCTCACGCAGACTTTCATCCCCTGATTTACCCCCCTACGGGTGGAATTTCGAAAATTCCTTTCTTAGTGCTCACTTACGTTATAATATAAAGAACCTACATGCAACATTTCAGGATTCTAGGTTCAGCGGCTTGGGCTGTGCGTTGATCTCTGGGTATGTCAGTCAGTCAGTCAGTCACCTTACTCCTTTATATATATATAGATAGCTTAAAAAAAGGGATAAGTACATATCTAACTTGCCGACCAAACAAACTCTAGCTATTGGCAAGTTTGTAGTTGAATCATTTTTTTATGAAAATACACGATTATATTATTACCAAATTTCACCAATAAAGTACACAATCGTGCAGATCTTAAGTGTTGTGTATTTGATAATAATTTAATCACATAGATATTAATCTCAAGTACTTAACGCGATTAAGGCGGGCTCTTTACCATTTAATATTTTTACAAATCACGAAAGCTTTAAAGGTCGACTGTTCGATAGTGTACACACAAATATGCCCAATATTAATCCTAATCCGGTGTAGATAAACGTACACATGGCGGTGCTTGAAGATATTTTAATGGTATACCAACACCTTGACGGGTTAACTGATTATTTTTTTATGGCATACGAAGCAAATGACTACTTGGTGGCAAATTATAGTCCCTACAACAACAACCGAGGGTGACGCCGCGTGGCAAAGCTAATCTAAAAAAGTAAGCCTAAATTACTCCTTATATCATGAGCTATCTGCCAGTGAAAGTCTCGTCTAAATCGGTCCAGCCGTTCCAGAGATTACCCGAAACAAACAGACAGACGGACAGACAGACATACAAAAATTGTAAAAAATGCTATTTTGGGGTATGTACCGTGTATACATATATACGCATATAGTAAAAAGCGGTTATTTTAATGTTACAAACAGACACTCCAATTTTATTTATTTGTATAGATGGATACGTAACATTTAAGAATAACAAGTACCTTATCATCTTTTTAATTGGAGTGAGACATCTAAAAGCAATAATGACCCGTCAATATCTGCCATCTTTATTAAATTCAGGTTTTTTTTTTTTTTTTTTAATTTTAATGTACCCAGTGTCGCTCTTACGACTAAGACGAATCTACTGACAACACTCACATAAAAATACGACAAGCCGTTTAGGCTCTAAGGCGTGCTAAAGAAATATACATACAAACATACTTACATACATACATACACTCGAAAAACATAACCCTCCTTATTTGCCGTCGGGTAAAAAAAAAAATCTGAAAAGCAAGCGTAGATAAAAAATGGAGACGATGGATGGAATTCTAAGAACAAATGTATTTTTGCTGTATCATTACTAAATAATTTCTTGCCAAAAATTCAATCTCAATATGCGAAATAGCTTTCGGCATCTTTTGCCTTACGCATCATTGCTACACTGCTAAAGAACATGAGTTATTCCTTTAGCATATATTAAGCATTGAAATACCTCTATTTCTGTATAAATTATATTTCTGGTTAATCCACGTCCTATACTATCTTTAATCCTCCATATTCGTGTGAACGTTAGCAGAGGTTGTCGAGGTGTCATCGTAACGGGATAATCCTATCGACTCACACCGGCCCTTCCAGTATGGCTTCCATATCAAATTTCAACACCCAGCTAAATTTATCTCTAGTATTTTGATAGGTAGGTATTGATTTATTTCATTTACTGCTGAGTTATGTGTCATGGGAATCGCAGATTAACTAAGCTATTTTATTGTATTTCTTTTAATTAATTATTTATAATGAAGTAGTAGGTAAATTAAATTAATTTGATGCTAACAATCTGAAAAAGTCTTTTCACTAAAGTGCATTAGTTAGCATTACACTAGTCGGTGTAAAGTCACAGCTACATATTGCTTTTCTATGCCAAAATGACTCTACTCTGTCCGATGGAAACCATGAGTAAATTCCAAGGGTAGTGGTCATCATACTCATTGCGAATGTAGAACATGCAACATTGCAGCATAGTGACGCACATTATGTCGGCCTATTGAGAATGATGAAAAATGAAATTTGAATGCAAAGTATTACCATTCACAAAATACTAAGGACCGTTATAAGAAATTTAAAAACTAAGAACAGGTAGCTCCACAACAACATAAACCAATTTGAAAAACAAAATAACAGTAGACACTCACACTTGAACCTACTCACAGAGACGCACTCATTAATAAACATTTAGTCCCAACAAATTTACTATCTCTCGGAGCCACGAAGTTTGAATGACACAAAGTTCATTTAAGTTGCTAATACGGACGGTGTCTACTGCAAAGTTGTGTATGAAATTCTGCTGTACCTGGTGAAATATCAATCAGAATAATTAAGCATAGTAGACTATAAATGTGTACATAAATTCATTAAAGTTCATAAATTTTCTTCGTGGATTTCTTTGGGGCATTCATTTATGAATCTTGTGAAATTGGAGAGGCCTATGTCCACCAGTTTACTGCGATAGGCTGATGATGATGATTGATTTAGGACCCATGAAAGTGTCCTTAATGTCTATATAACAAGTAATTTTATGAACTCGTGTCTCAGAACTTTTGATAGCAAACGTTCCAATTTTCTTCTGACTATTTTGATTAGTCGTTTATTTTTTATTTTTACTGAAGTTTTAGAAGGCAACTAATTAAGAAGCCTCAATAAACTAAAATGAAAAAAACGTGATAGACTGTATGTTTTTTTGGTTGTGTGTCACTGGTACAGACTAGATACTCAATATACTATATACTGCTTTAATTTCCTTTTCCAATCAAGTCTAATACACAAGACCCATATGTTTGCCCAATCTCGTTATTCATTTATATCCCATTGTGCAATCTCTTGCAAGTAGCAAGAGATTGCCTTTGAGCGACAATGACGCCACTTGTACTTACCTAGCATTAAGTTATATTATTTCGTTATCTAGTGTACCATAAAACGATTTATTATTATAAATGCGTCTGATTTCGATACAAATAAATAAATTTGTCATTTATATACTGATTAATAGTCAATCAATTGATTCTAAAATACCAGGTCTATTCATAAATGTATGTAATATCTGTATATTTTTGTGTGTATTTATTTCTACAACGTCATCTAATACCAAACTAAGCAGTTTAAGTTTGACTGCCTCGTTGGTGCAGTGTTAGCGTACGCGACTGCATGAGGTCTCGGGTTCGATTCCCGGGTCGGACCAAATGTTTGTAAGATCTGTAAATATTTGTTTCGGAGTTTGGGTGTTTTCTATGTATAACATATATGTATTTACAAAAAAAAGTATGTATAATTATATATTTATATCAGTTGTCTTGTATCCATAACACAAGCTTTGCTTAGCTTGGGACTAGATGGCGATGTGTGTTAGATGTCCGAAATATTAATTAAAAAAACAGAGCTTGTATTTATGAGTTCTAGACAACTGATTTAAATATATATTAGACATACTTTTTTTTTGTTTACTCTTATACTTTTCTTTGTAAATACATAACATTTAATCCTATTTTTATTTTGATATCTCAGGCAAATTATATTATTCCCACGGGATGATGATATGTGACACTCTATTTCAATCAACCACACGGAGAGTCGGAGAGTACAGATAAAGATTGTAATACTTATATATATATTATTATATGGAAGAGAGGAAAGAAAATACAATAGAAAGTTAGGATTTTACTTTATTATATAAAGTCCCTATCCAAATACTGAATTTAAGCCTTTACTACGGGTCCATGCCCCATAAATTATACGTTTCAGGTCCTATTTTAAACCGTCCCTTTCTTCTGAATTTAAAATCTCCGAGCTTATTAACAGTACCTTAAATGTACTTATCTGTATAGGTTCGCTTATCTTGTGGCCATACTGGCGCAAGTTATAAATGATCACCGGTTGTCCGAATGTTATGCGATGTCACGCGCGGGTCAGCCATGTAATTAATGCTTACGTAGACACCGAGCTGTGCCAAAAATTGACTTTTGTAAACGACTGTACAGCCAAGTCCGTTTTATTTCTATTTATATTTAAATTAATATTAAACGTGTATAATATTTGTTATTATAGTTGAAATCATTCATTCCTATGAAGAACGTACTCTCCCTTTCGTCTCCTGCCTTTATCCATAACCACACGGACAAAACCATGTAATATATTTTTTCTTAACAAGCTTTACTTTCCAAAAGAAATAGTACTTTTCCGTACTTTCCCTGTTTCAATTTTAGCATGACCCCTGTAAAATCCTAACACGCAAACACGTAATGCGTTCCAAAATTTTAAGGAACGTAATACTCATTACGTGATCGTGTTAATTCCCGTAAATATAAAACACGGCTTCTAAATTAAAATGTTAAATGTCACTCGTAAAAAGTTTTAGTAGTTATTTTTATTTACTCAGACGCTCGTAGTGATTTCTTTATCTAATCAAAACATTGTAAAATAAATTTATAACTAACCTCCATAATTAAAAAAGGAATGTGTGAACGATATTAACAATTTACATTTCATTTATAATTCTATGGCGTGTGTCTCTACTAATTGGTTGTCTGTTCAATGTCGAATCGGTCTTTCTTGTCAGTACTTATTTATCAGAACGTTTTAGTAACAAACCAGCTTGACATTTCGGTTGACTTGCTGTTGAATTATTTGTTGGATTCACTTCTCATTTCATTGATATTAATTGGAATCGTGGTAATGTTAGCCGTGTGGTAGAAGGCAAATTTTGTTGTGGAGTTTTGTTTCATTTACGTTTAGACTACAAATTATAGGTTAAATAGTTGAATGTGTAAAAGTTTCACTTTATTTAATACTAATACAAGGTTATTTTGAAGGCAGTAGAGCCACGCTGATTTCAGCACGAACGGGCCGGCTCGACCGGGGAGGTACTACCTTCGCACAGAAAATCATCGTAAAATGTCAGCGTTCGTGCTGTCATGTTTCGTTGGTGAGTGCGAAACCGGAGGGCCAACGATGCAGAAGTATCGCAAGTCATCATATTCCATTGTAGCATTCGCCATGAGTATGGTGACCACCACTCTTGGATTCTGCATATGCTTTCCATCAGGCAGAGTCATTTATGCAGGGCCATACATAAAAAAAACACATCAATCTTTAGCGACCATCTTGCTGTTTAGGGTCCCCCTCTACTAAACTACAGGTTATGACTTCGATCCCTAGATAAGACAAAAAACTTTAGGATGATCACGATCAGTTGATCTGTGACTGGATGTAATTTATCTATAACGTGTAGGTATGTATTTAGAAATCTGTAACTCTATATATCAATTTGGAACAATTTAGAAAAATGATATAATTCAAACTTGGACTTCTAAATGACGTCTCCTATACTAGGAAAACACTAGCACTAAA
Organism: Diaphora mendica; assembly: GCA_949125395.1. NCBI lineage: Eukaryota > Metazoa > Arthropoda > Insecta > Lepidoptera > Erebidae > Diaphora > Diaphora mendica. Next base: position 20,481,656 of record OX421310.1, read on the forward strand.
ATAAATATATAAAAACTTTAAATAAAACGTGGTTAAATTCCTATTTAGTTTTCGATATCTATTTTTCAGAACTCATACTTAATGTTTTAAATTCGAAAGTAAATCTGTCTTTCTGTTTATTACGCTTTTACGATTAAACCACTGCACTGCGCTGATTTTAATGAAATTTAGCTTAGGCTGCTTTTGTTTGCGATAACTGAAATACATGGAGTATCATATTTTAAAGTACCCGATTAATAGGTACTGTATCACATAAACTATGGCATTAGCTTAAGGTTGTTGCTTTACTGGGAGTCAGAGATAATAGTCGTACGTATTAACCTTCAAACTGACAGCGGAATAGCGGTGCATATTCATTCGAGAAATAAAACCTACATGAACAGAAACAGCATTTGGATATACAATTAATACACAAATAATGGATTTAAATCGTACTAACCAATAAGCTTCATATATATAAAAATCAATTGCTGTTCGTTTGTCTAGCTAAAACGCGAGAACGGCTGGGCCGATTAAGCTAATTTTGGTTTGAAATATTTTTCGTAGTCAGGGGAGGTTTAAAATTAAAAACAACTTGAAAATTCAAATGTCACGTGTACGAAGTAGCGGGCACAGCTAGTAAATAATAAACTTATTAAGCTAGCGTGAAAAATTGGTAGCAGTAAATGACTGGGAAGTAAATATACATATACTCACTAAGTGAATAGAAACGACAAAAGTTCCCTCCTTCCTTCTCATCCGGTACGCTCTTGACAGAGCGGTCGTGATCGTTATTCAGTAGTAGCTTTAGGAGATGTGACCTGTGAAAAGTTCCCTCAGTCACTATTAATATTTATTTATCTTTGTACTGTACCTCCCTGATGTTGGCGCAAGAAACATCCTCCTCTTATTTATAATTGTGTGTAGCGATTGACGTAGATTATCTGCTCTCGGCATCATGCTCTTGAAGTTTTTCTTGAAAATGTATAATTATATATTTTATCGTTTAATTCTACAAAAGAGACATTCAATAAATTCAAAAATAAGATCATGAAAAAGATGAATATACTCGTAATTGGTGGAATTGATAGTATAACCTCACATTTAACTACATACCGTGGGAGAGCCACGCTTCGGCATGAATGGGCCGGCTCGACCGGAGTGATACCACGGCCTCACAGAAAACCGGTGTAAAATAGTGCTTGCGCTGTGTTTCACCGAGTGAGTGAGGATACCGGAGGCCCATACCCCAACCCCTTCCCCAATCTCCCCCATCCCCCGCCTCCATCCTCCTCCCCATCCCCCAAAGGCCGGCAACGCACTTGTGACGCCTCTGGTGTTGCAGGTGTCCATGGGCGGCGGTAATCGCTTACCATCAGGCGATACGTCTGCTCGTTTGCCCGCCTATTACATTAAAAAAAAAAAAACCTATTCTACCTTTGAAATTAAAAGTTTAAAATATATTTCTATGTGCAGTCGTTATAAATTGTTAAAATTACTTACAATCCAGTAGTATTTAATGTTTCTGTATGTTTTAATTAGCAACACAGTTATTGTATTCAGTGTTTCACATACCAAAAATAAGGTTTGTCACTACAAACTGTGTATTGTAAATTGAATGCCTTTAATATTTCAAGCCCAAATCACACGCATTTCTATCAAACTTAGGTATATAACTACCATAATCCCATAGCAATGAAATATTGTATCCGTTTTCAACAATCAGGCCGAAATGTACGGGCCAATTACGTGCTCAGGTGTTAGAGAGACTGGCGTGTGTTGGATCTATGCCAAATTCTGGTAACACGTGAAACAATTCGGTTTCTAAAATTCACTACAATCTAGTTTACCGATAAATATCTCCTATAAACATACATGAAAGCCCACGCCATATTTATGTTTCGTCCGGGGTAAAACAGAAATGACAACGCTATTTATAACAATCTTGATTTACGTAAGCTTCCCTCTTCAACAAACATCTACCACGGCCTCACAGAAAACCTGTGTGAAATAGCGCTTGCGCTGTGTTTCACCGAGTGAGTGAGGACACCGGAGGCTCATACCCCAACCCCTCCCCCCATCCTCATCTCCCCCCCATCCCCATCCCCCAAAGGCCGGCAACGCACTTGTGACGCCTTTGGTGTTGCGGGTGTAATCCATGGGCGGCGGTAATCGCTTACCATCAGGTACGTTTGCTCGCTTGCCACCTATTCCAAAAAAAAAGAAACATCATACCTTCATATGACACTATCATAATCGAGTTATTTATAAAAAGAAATTACACGTTAGGTAACAACTTCTTTTCACATTTCAATAGCCTTTAATAGTACATTGCTGAATATAAGTCTCTCCTTACAAAGGAGGCTCTATACTACGCTGGCCAGTTTGTGTTAAGTTTTCTTCTTTTTGAAATGCTTTAGTCGTCCCTTGCGACTCCCAAGGAATAAGTCGGGGTAACATTCCCTATTCGATCTTAATCCATTACCACACAGACACTTTTTCTATGGCAGTATTATACCTAAGTACCTATTTGGGCAGTCAAAATTTTGTTGGAGTTAAAAAATATAGAAATACACATTAGTAGGTCAATATTATGATCTGTGCTGCTTGCTTATAATAACAACTTTATTAGTACTGTCACATTAATTATCCCTGAACCGATGATAAATTAAACCTATTGTCTGTGCCCATAAACTATTTTTTTTTTTTTTAAATAACAAAACTTTAAACAATTCCCTTGTGTATGAAAATTGCTAAAAGAAATCCTGAAATGAACTATTCTTTCGTCTTAGGGCTTGCATCGCTGTCTTATAGTCATCATTCATTTACATATCTCTTCTGCATATCAAAATATTAAAACTATTAGTTCCTATTTTCATCCAAGATTGTATACAATGTTTCCAAAAATAAAAAACAATACCATAGTAAACAAACAACTCGAATACAAAATGTGTTGCCCCAACATAGGATGAAAGCGATAAGCAATTCTCTTACATATCTAATAAAGTTAAGTCCATATAACGTAATCCGGTTTGTTGATATTCAGTTATTAGCTAAAGCAACCCACCGGTCAAGATAACCGAGAGCAAACAATTTTAATAATCACTAACATCAAGATCCTAATGGCAGACACAATGAGATTGTGTTATAGAAACTCACGTTGAACTAATTTGGACGAGTACGCTTAAACACGCAGAATGCGATGCGGGAAAAAATCTTCATCATTCATTAACAACCTATAACGTCCCACTGTTGGGCTCGGGTCTCCTCTCAGAAGAGGGTTACGACCAAACGTCCCCACGCTGGCCGAGTGCGGGTTGGGGACTGACAACACAACGTTGTGGCTACGTGATCTTGCCGTTGGGTGTTTTTAAGCCGCCCAAAGGCCTCCAACTAAGCTTCACGACTGTTATCCTATGATAACAACCGGGACCAACTGCTTAACGTGACCTCCGAATGACGGCGACGCTCATGGTAACGTGCCACTAGCAGTCACCCATCCAGGTAATGTCCGGGCAGTCGCGTCGTTGCTTTCCCTCGTTGATTGTTTCTGATCATCGAGTACAACTGGGCTATGAGCGCCTCAAAAAATCTTACTTGTTTCCATATTGGCAGTAATGTATTATTAGTCTCAGTTTTTACGTCTTCTATCAAATTTAGTCACTCACGTAAACAAGAATTGATTGAAAAAAGTTTGATGAATAAACGAATAAAGTCAGTCAGTCAGTAATGTAGTGGGTCTTGAAATTGTAATCACTTAATCGCAAGTACGTAGTTACTAGAAGGCCAAACTTTGCTTAGGGCGCAATACTCTCAAGAGTTCTGTCATTGACGAGAAATTGTATTCTTGAATTGGATTGATTTCCGTGAAGAAAATACTATAGTATAGCATAGTTTATCTAAATAAGAATTTTTAAAATCAGTAAAAAAAATATCATAGCTTATTAATTATTTTTAATTATTAAAGTACTTAGGAAAAAATTACTATGAGCAATCTGTACTATAATATCAGTGTTATTTGCAAACAAACTCGTTTATCACGTATTACAATTGCGTTCTTTATTTTTACCATTTTAATATTTTTTGTTTAAAAATTGGCTTCTTTTCTGTTATGTGATACATCTATTTGCAAAACTTTAATAGTCTCTTTTAATAATACAACGTTCCACATACGTTTGACGTGGTCGGTCACAAAACGGAAGCGTCTGTATCCTCGAAGGTGCGGATGTTTGGCAACGCGCCAACCCTGCTGATTCCGGTACGTCTCAGGTTATTGCGTTTTAAATGCTACGTTTTGTGTAAGTAGGTAGTTGCTGTTTGAAACCGTTTAAGAATCTTTTCTGAGTTCGTAATATTATGTTGACTTTGCATCTTAATAGTGTTCAACAAGAAGGCAGAAGAAAAGAGCATATTTCTGCTGTTTGGACGGAAATTTGTTCTTGCATTCACTTCTTTCGTTTAAAATTATAATATTTCAGCTAATTTCGTTTTATCATATTGAATGTAAGTTGAGTACCTATATGTTTTAAATTTGATAAAACGTTTACAAAATCTGTTTTAATAGTAGCAGCCTTAAACCATCTACAAAATAATAATATAATTAGCAGTATTAAAACACAAAATATTTAAGGGATAAATTAAGGGATAAATTCATAAACTAAACTGTTCTTTAGAAAAATAATTTACGTGCAACAAGCAATATTTCCATCGGACCTTAAATGCTGTGCTCCAAAAGTCCTAGTATTAGAGCCTGCAACTACAAATTAATTGGCCATAACGGAGAAAATATCGTTATTGGTGATACAAGTTACAGGAACTTTTGTGGCAAAAATAAGGCACAACAATTCAATGGGCGGTGCAATGTGGACTATGGCATATATTCAGAACTCATTAGTCTTGACGTAATAGCCTTAGCCATTGCATTAAAGCTGTTTATTGTCTGTTGTAGGCTGTAAATATCCGGAAACAAATTAGTTACGGCTTTAAAAAGCGATTTGCAAATATCTTTACTCTCAAAAATGTTTTTGTTTTAGCATTGTAATGGGTTGTTTAAATAAAATGCATATACCAAGAAGTGTGTACATCAACAACCACTGCTGGGCTCAGGTCTCCTCTCAGGAGAGGGTTAGGGCCATACGTCCCCACGCTGGCCAAGTGCGGGTTCGGGACTGGCAAGACAATGTTGTGGCTACGTAATCTTGCCGTGATTCGAAGGTCACGTTAAGCAGTCGGTCCCGGTTGTTGTCATAGGATAACAAACGTGAAGCTTAGTAGGAGGCTTTTGGGCGGCTTAAAAAGGAATGTGTATAATATAAGAATTGAGTATCATGGTTGGCTGACTGACTAATCAGGCCACTGTGAGTGGAGCAGCAAGTCCCAATGGAGAAGGAAGCAGGCCTTTTAACTAAGGATTTCACCGTTTCATTGAAATATGTTTTGAACCCAACTATATGAAACAATTGCTACAAAACCAAACATAATCTTACCTAATCTAAAATACATATGTTCCGCGGCTCATTAAAACTTTAATTAACTTTCGGGCATGGGATTCGAACGTATAATCCTCAGGCGCAAACGGCTCAAGATATAACCATGGGATGCCAAATATGGCAGTCCATTAACTAACTGTAACCCTTAGTCGCCGTTAAAAGTTACGCTAATGGACTATTTGTATGGGATTTTCCCAAGTTCTTTTAATGTTTGCGGTAAATGAGGTTTTCTTTTCACAATATATAGCCACTGTAGATATAATAAAAGTGTTTGAAAACGATGAACTGTGCTGTGACTGATATACAAGATAAGACTGTGCAGATAATGAATTAGTATAGGTTCCACTTTGCCAACTGCCTTTTTGTCATTTGTAATGAAATCTCTATTTAAGCTCGCTTATCTTTATGCCCTAGGGGGAGACGGATTTCCAGCAGATGATGTCTGTCGACTGAGATGATGATAACGATGACGATATTTATCATCTATAGTAAGTCGAAGATATCTGAGCTATGAATAGGATACTTTCGAGGTCAAATATACTTCCTTGAAAATGCCTAGTAGAATTTTTATTCCGTCTAACCAGAAAAATTCCAATAAAATATTATCATCTCTATCCTGGCCTTCAAAAATATATTTTGGTTCGTTTTTAGTTAATATATATTTATTTACTAGCTGTTGCCCGCGGCTCCGCCCGCGTGAATGTCGATTATCGCGGCAAATAGTAACCTGGTATAAGCTATATTACTGTTTCATCCAAATCCGTTCAGTAGTTCTTGCGTGAAAGAGTAACAAACACACACACTCACACAGATTTTGTATTTTGTTTGTGTTAAATTATCATAACTATTATGTTACATGTTTGTTTATATTAAAAATTATAACTCCTAATTCAAGTATTTTAAACTTAAAATTGACCTTTTACATTTTTATTATACGATAAAAAAGTAATCATTTATCGTACCTATTGTAAAGTATCTTTTAGAAACTGTTTAAGAACTACCAAATGTGGATATTGTGTTAGTTACATTGAGATGATAATTTTAGGAACTAGTTTGATAATCAATACCCATGTAATTGGATACCTAAATAGTTCTCTGCAATGTCATAGTTAAATTGTAATTACAATAATCAAAATTAGAACTGTTTGTTATTGAATTAATAATAATAATAATAATAATAATAATGTAAAACGAAAATGGCGCAAACCTGTAGTACTTAGTACTAATGATCGCAGGGAGGTATGGAAGGGCAAAGAACTTCATGGTCGGTTTTATCGGGCTCTTAATGGGCCCGATATAGACTTCAAGGCCTCAACTTCCTGGCTACGGTATGGTGATCTCTTCGGAGAAACCGAAGGTTTTGTTTGTGCGATTATGGACGAAGTTATCATGACGAATAACTATCGGAAGTATATCCTGAAGGATGGCACGGTCGACATCTGTCGGGCATGTCACCGTCCTGGAGAATCTATCAGGCATATTATTTCTGGTTGTTCTCGTCTTGCTAACGGCGAATATTTGCACAGGCACAACCAAGTAGCCAGGATCGTACATCAACAGCTTGCCCTTAAATACAAACTTGTGAATTCGGAGGTGCCATACTACACGTATGTGCCCGACCCAGTTCTCGAGAATGGTCGTGCTACGTTATATTGGGATCGGTCTATTATCACAGACAGGACTATTGTTGCCAATAAGCCGGATATTGTGATGATAGATCGATTAGAGCGCCGCGCAATGATTGTCGATATCGCCGTTCCTCATGACGAGAATCTCGTGAAAGTCGAAAAAGAAAAACAAATAAAATATTTGGATTTATCTCACGAGATTGTCGATATGTGGAATGTGGATTCGGTCATCATTGTTCCGATAGTCGTATCTGCTCACGGATTGATAGCCAAGAGCCTCGACCAACATCTTAAGAGGCTCACGTTAGAGGGCTGGATCAAGGGTCTGATGCAGAAGGCAGTCCTCCTTGACACGGCTCGTATTGTGAGGAGGTTCCTGTCTCTGGAGCCCTAACCACCGGTTTCTTGGTCCCTGTACCCGAGGTCGGTGGTCTACTATTTTTTATATTTTTAAATGTATTTGTTTTTATATTTATATTTAAAAATGTAATTAATATGTATATTTAATGTAATAAAGAGAATAATAATAATAATAAGCGAGCAACACTGAAAGCACAACATGGAATTTTGCACACATATTTTTCAATAATTAATTTTCTCTATTTATAACATTTTGGAGTAATAGAAAGCAACCAAAACAAGTTTTTATATATATAAAAAATGGATTATTTGCATCGAAGCAGGATTAAATCATAAAACAGGCGTTTTACAAGAAAAATATTATTGTGTAAGACTTGACGTTTTGAACGTCATGTCACAACAATTTACAATATTAAGAAATTCCGAATATGCTAACAAGGGCTAGACGTAGAGCACAGTTATCACCCCCGGACTCGTCGCCCCGCTCCGCCATACCACCCACGGAAGCAATAGTTGAAGTTTCAGCTGTTGAAGTGGCGTCGAGCTCATCTTCCAGCGACGAGTTTTTCTCTCCGCCGACGTCGCCAACACCTGTACGTCGGCAGGGGAGAGGCCGGCCACCGACCAGCTTGGGATCCCGAGGACCACTGACCTCGAACAGGGCCCCCGCTGCCGGTGGTGATGTGCGCCGCATGAAGTGGACACATTCTATAAATGAGAATGTCATGCGGGCATATTTTCGGGCTACAGAGCTGGGAACCAACCTTACAGCATACCGTGTTCGACTAGTCTCTCTGTTTCAGGAGCTTGAGCCAGCCGTTAACGTATCCGCACAACGATTGTCGGATCAAGTACGAGCTATACAGCGCTGTCACCTGCTGGATGATGCCGTACTTAAGAGGATACGCTCGGACGTACGGAATACTTTGACTGTCCCTTCTTCGTCACATGCTGTACATGTGGTAGCTAATACGCAACAATTACCATACAATGAAGATGTTGATGAACAAGTGGAGAGTGAAATTATATCCGTAAGTACCCAATGTAATGATAGGATAAGGAGTGCTTTGGAGGATGCGATTCAGGAGTACCGGTATGTTAACTTTAATAACAGACCCCGGTTGCCCCGTTTGCCCATACATAGACGCAATTTAGCATTGGTGGGTGCCCTGAATTCGTTATTACCGGATTATTTTGGTAATAGCGAGGATCTTAGTGATACACATTCTATTTTGTACTGTGCGGCTATGGCAGTTTGTCGAGTAGCTGGTGTTAAATTTGTTGAACAAAGCACTACTCGACCCAAAAATGCTGTGCCAGCTTGGCAGTACAGAATAGAACGTCGTATTGCTGAGACCAGGACACTCATCGGTAAATTAATTGCATTTAAATTAGGTAATACGCGGCCAAGAGTAATGCGCTTTGTGAAACAGGCATTCTTGGGGACTACCATCAGTCCTCAACAGTACATGTCGAGTGTCACGGAGCGCATTGACTTCTTGAAGCAGAAAGTTTATGCATGGGCAAATAGGATAAGACGGTACAAAAAACGAGGAGACCGTTTCAATCAGAATCGTATTTTCCAAAGAAATGAGAAGTGGGTGTATCGAAAATGGGAGGCACCGAGTCCATGTGAGCGTGATGGGCACTTGCCAGATGAAAATGCCACAAATACATTTTGGCGTAACATTTGGTCGGTGCCTGTCACTCACACAGATGGTGATTGGATGCGGGATGTCAGACGCTCATGTGAGTCTATAACATCTATGGAACCAGTTGTCATTGATGAAGATGATGTAAGTTGTGCAGTCCGTTCATTGCCGAATTGGAAATCACCTGGTCCAGACGGTCTGCACAACTTTTGGCTTAAATGGTTCCGAAGCTCGCATGCGTGTCTGGCATCTCAATTCCAGGCAGCATTGGACTCGGGGTCATTACCACAATTTTTAACCACTGGTATAACCCACTTACTCTATAAATCTGGTAGTGCCATGGATCCCAAAAATTGTAGACCCATTACATGTTTACCAACCATGTATAAACTTCTGACATCTATTCTGAGAGTAAAAATTTCTACACATATTAATAATAATTTGATAATTTCCGTTTCTCAGAATGGATGTAGAAGTGGATTCCGTGGCACTAAAGAGCTCCTTATCATAGACATGACCATTAGCCAACAAGTACGTCGTAATCGTAAGAGTCTGGCGACATGTTGGATAGATTACAAGAAGGCCTATGACTCGGTTCCACATACATGGCTTTTGAAGGTGCTGGAGTTGTATAAAATTGATACAACTCTGTGCACTTTCTTAAAGTCGTGTATGGGGCAGTGGAGAACAGTACTTCGCTATCCTGGACGTCGGCAGACTGCGGTAAACGACGTACTTATAAATATTGAGCGGGGCATCTTTCAAGGTGACAGTCTGAGTCCCTTGTGGTTTTGCCTGGCTTTGAATCCTCTAAGTACTCTATTGGAGGGTTCAGGGTTAGGCTATAGGTTGCAGAAAGATGATCGAGTTATATCTCACCTTTTTTATATGGATGATTTGAAACTATTTGCCCCCACTAAATTACAATTGACAGCGTTACTAAGGGTTACCGAAAACTTCAGTAATTCTATCAAAATGGAGTTTGGTGTGGATAAATGTGCAGTCATGTATGTAAAGAAAGGTGTGATTGCGGAATCTGAAGGTATGGAGCTTTCAGATTCCACAAGACTCAGATCTCTGTCTGCAGCCGAAACCTACAAGTATCTAGGTTTTTCACAGTCCTTAGGAATACCAGAATCTGACATGAAACAGTCGTTGCGGGAACGCTTCTTTGGCCGCCTGAAAAAAGTACTTAAAAGTCTTTTATCAGGCGGTAACAAGGTGCGAGCCTACAATGGTTGGGTCATGCCGGTTCTGATGTATTCCTTTGGTATACTTAGATGGACTCAGACCGAATTAGATGCCCTAGACAGGAGAGTCCGTACATTGCTGACTGCATTCCGAATGCATCACCCACGTTCATCGGTTATGAGGTTGTATATTAAAACTGTATATTAGTATAAGTATTAAGTATATTAATGTAAAACTATTGCTCTGCCGATATCGCTGTTATTTAAGAAATCGCTTACTACTTGTACTGTTCCTGGGGTTTGGAAGTCCGCGTATGTTACGCCAGTGCACAAGAAAGGGCCAAAAACTGAAATCGTTAATTATAGACCCATTTCCAAATTATGTGTACTAGCCAAAGTTTTTGAAAAGGTTATTTACGGTCAGATATACGCAGCACTCAAAAATTGTTTCAATCCATCACAACATGGTTTTTTGAGAGGTCGCTCAACAGTTTCAAACTTGGTACTGTTGAATGATTATGTGACACAGGGTATGGAGGATGGAGCTCAGGTCAATGTCGTTTACACCGACTACAGCAAAGCGTTTGATAAAATAGATCACAACATGCTCAAAATTAAATTATTTAACAATGGCATAAGAGGAGACTTACTTCGGTGGTTTTCCTCTTACTTGGAAAATCGGACGCAGGCTGTTGTAGTCAGTAACTATATTTCTGGCTGGGTTTCTGTCCCCAGCGGTGTACCACAGGGCTCTTTAATGGGTCCTTTGCAAGAGCCACTTGCTATCTATTTCACGTAGATAGTAAAGATACTATCTACGTGAACGACATCGACTCCTGCTTCCATAGTTCTAATTTGCTCTGTTTTGCCGATGATATGAAGATTTATTCTGTAGTATCATCGGCAAAGGACGTGCAAGCATTGCAGGCAGACCTATCGCGACTTGACCAATACTGTCAGATAAATAAATTGGAACTTAACCCCGCTAAATGCTCAGTCGTCACGTTTGGTAGAAAGCGTTCTCCAATACTAGCGTCGTACGAACTTAAAGGGCAAGTAATACCTAGATGTGATGGAGTGCGGGACCTCGGTGTATACCACGATTCAAAGCTACTGTTTGACGTGCATATCGAACAAATTATTGCAAAGGCTTCGAAGGCATTGGGATTTGTGATGAGAATCTCCAAATGCTTTGTAAAGGCTAAAACGCTTAAAATTCTCTACTGTTCCTTTGTTAGGAGCCACCTAGAATATGCCTCGCAAATTTGGAGCCCTTGTTATTACAAATACATCGATCGTATCGAGAATATTCAGAAACGTTTTTTGAAATTTCTTTGTTTTCGACTGAATATTCCATATAGCGCAGATAATTACATTGGTCTGTGCAGAAGGTTTCATATCCAACCACTTATAAATCGACGTCAATTAGCGGATTGTTGTTTCCTTTTGAAAATTATTTCTAATGAGATTGATTGTCCACACCTGTTGCAAAAATTAAAATTTAATGTCCCCCGTAGGTCAATTAGATTTAATCCACCCATTTGTGTCCCCTTTTCCTCTTCCAACTACAGAAAAAATTCATTTATCGTTAGAGCGAGCGGCGACTTCAATAGGTTGTGCAAGGAGTACTGTATTGATCCCTTTAACACTGACATTAATGTTATTCGCGGTATGCTAAATCTTAAGTTTTTTCAATGATGACATTATTGTTTTTTTTTTTTTTTACTGTTGTTTATTATGATGGTGTAGTGTATTGGTCAGTGTTCCAGAACTTTTGTTAAATTATTATGTTGCAATTCGTGAAAACCTGTAATTGGCTTGATGTTGTTTATCAAACTAACTATATTCATTTATGTAGCTGTTGGTTTTCCACACCGAAATAAATAAATAAATAAAATATCCCGCGAAAGTACGGGGGTCGTGGTCTATTAAATATCAAGACCCTACACAATCGCGAGGTATACAATCTTAGAGAATATTTTCTTCATACTGATGTGGGAATGCATCGCAGTGTAGTTGCAGTGGATACCGGACTCACTCCGCTCGCTTTGGCTAAAGAGAATTGGCGCAAACCTGTAGTACTTGGTACTGATGATCGCAGGGAGGTATGGAAGGGCAAAGAACTTCATGGTCGATTTTATCGGGCCTTAAATGGGCCTGATATAGATTTTAAAGCATCTACGTCCTGGCTACAGTATGGTGATCTGTTCGGAGAAACCGAAGGTTTTGTCTGTGCGATTATGGATGAAGTTATCATGACGAATAACTATCGGAGGTATATCCTGAAGGATGGTACGGTCGACATCTGTCGGGCATGTCACCGTCCTGGAGAATCTATCAGGCATATTATTTCTGGTTGTTCTCGTCTTGCTAACGGCGAGTATTTGCATAGGCACAACCAAGTTGCCAGGAACGTACATCAACAACTTGCCCTGAAATACAAACTTGTGAGTTCAGAGGTGCCATATTACAGGTATGTGCCCGACCCAGTTCTCGAGAATGGTCGTGCTACGTTATATTGGGATCGATCTATTATCACGGACAGGACTATTGTTGCCAATAAGCCTGATATTGTGGTGATAGATCGATTAGAACGCCGCGCAATGATTGTCGATATCGCCGTTCCTCATGACGAGAATCTCGTGAAAGTTGAAAAAGAAAAACAAATAAAATATTTGGATTTATCTCACGAGATTGTCGATATGTGGAATGTGGATTCGGTAATCATTGTTTCGATAGTCGTATCTGCTCACGGATTGATAGCCAAGAGCCTTGACCAACATCTTAAGAGGCTCACGTTGGAGGGCTGGATCAAGGGTCTGATGCAGAAGGCAGTCCTTCTTGACACGGCTCGTATTGTGAGGAGGTTCCTGTCTCTGGAGCCCTAACCACCGGTTTCTTGGTCCCTGTACCCGAAGTCGGTGGTCTACTATTTTTTATATTTTTAAATGTATTTGTTTTTATATGTATATTTAAAAATGTAAATAATATGTATATATAAATGTAATAAAGAGAATAATAATAATAATAAATCTCTTTATTGTACACCAGCTTATGTAGTTACAAGGTTAACTTAAAACTATTCTAAAGTATGTACAAGTGGCGGCCTTATTGCTTCAAAGCAATATCTTACAGGCAACCATGGGATGGAAAGAAGAGTAGGGATGAAAAGTATATGGTAGTGCCTGGTGTATTATTGGTGGATAGGAAATTAAGGTAAAGTTTACACATTATATAAACTAATAGCAACACGTAGTGTAAAGGATTATGTTAATACATACAGACAGATGAGTGAAACATACAGACATTCCATGCAGCCATAAAAGTAAATACCCCGACCCACTCAGTGTAGCAGACTATGGGACATTGACTTCTCCCAAGTAATATTCCTTTACCAGTCTCTTAAAGACAGTCAATGTTTTCGCACGTCTTATTGCGATTGGGAGGGCGTTCCATAAACGAACTGCCTGTACAGTGAAGGAATGGTCTAGGAATTTGGTTGCATGTCCTGGCATTTTTAATTTCAAATTCCCTGACGATCTCAAAGATTTAGAATGTGAGTCAAGTAGGAAGTTAAACCGAGATTTCAGATAGCGTGGAGTAAATGGATTGAAGAGAATATTGTACAGAAGAGAAAGAATGTGTGAATTCCGGCGAAGGCGGATGGGTAACCACTTAAGCTGTTTACGATAATCGGAGACATGATCATATTTGCGTAATCCAAATATGAATCTTATACAGAGATTTTGGAGTCGCTCAAGCTTATTTAATTGGTCTTCAGTGAGATCAAGATAACTGGCATCAGCATAATCAAGGATGGGGAAAAGAAGGGATTGTGAAAGAGCAATCTTCGTAGATATGGGTAAAAAATTACGTAATCTGCGCAAAGATCCTGCAGCGGCAAACATTTTGCGACTCAGCTCCTGCAGCTGAGGACCCCAGGATAAGGTACTATCAATATAGATCCCCAAGTTCTTCACTTTGTCACTGTACGGGATAGGTGTGCTATTACAAGTGACTTGAGGCAATTTTGTCTAATCAACTTTGGAGACCATTCGCGAGCTTCCGACGACAGTAACCTGGGTCTTGGATGGATTAATTTTCAATCCATAGGTGATGCTCCACTTACAAATTTTATCCAAGTCAGCATTAGTGGTGTTAACTGCATCAGCCAGATTCATCGGAGTTGCACTGGTGTAAATCTGGAGATCATCAGCATATAGGTGGTAGGAGGAAGTAAGATTATTAGTGATGGTGTTAATAAAAACGGAGAAAAGTAGGGGAGAGAGCACGCCGCCCTGTGGCACGCCAGCTGCAGTGCTACACCAAGAGGAAGCAGTGTCCTCAATACTGATGCGCTGCCGGCGACCAAACAGGTAGTTGTGAAACCAGTCAATCGCCGTTGGAGATATGTTTAGAGAGCGTAGTATACACAGCAGAACGTCAAAATCAACGGTGTTGAATGCATTGCTGAAGTCTAAGAGGGTTAGAACTGTAAGCTGGCCATTCTCCATAGCAGATCTGATGTCATCCGTAATATGGACTAGGGTAGTAGTGGTGCTGTGGCCAGGTCGAAAGCCAGACTGGAGAGGGTTTAGTAGCAGGTTCCGGGATAGGAAATTTGTGAGCTGAGAATGGATAAGGCGTTCAAGGACCTTGGAGAGAAACGGGAGAATAGAAATTGGGCGGTAATCGGAGAAGGATCCGGGATTTTTCTTTTTGGGGATAGGGATTATTTCAGCATCCTTCCAAGCTTTAGGGAACACGCTGTAGGAGATTGAATAATTGAGGATGTGACATATGACAGGAAGAATTTGATCAAGGATTGGAATGATCATACTACGGCTAAGACAATCAGAACCCACTGCATTTGAAGTAATAGATACTACGCTCTTCCTAACATCACAATCAGAAAATTGACTAAAGAAAAATGGAGAACAGTCAGGAGCTGGGGCAGAAGAAAGAAGTTTTATTGTAGCATCTTTTGTCATTTTATCAAAATTTTACGAAGCAGAGAAATGTTGAGTGAGGGAGTTTAGGTTTACATTTTTAGGAAACGAATCTTGAATAGGTTTGCCTACTCCCAATTACTTTAAAAATTTCCAGACTTTAGCTGGATCTTCGTTTTCAACGGAGCTGTGGATATATCGGCGTTGAACACTCCTACACACCTTGCTGCAATGATTCCTTATAGTCACATACTTGTCCCGGTTACTATCGGTAGGTTTTCTTTTATATTTCG
Source organism: Diaphora mendica (assembly GCA_949125395.1). NCBI lineage: Eukaryota > Metazoa > Arthropoda > Insecta > Lepidoptera > Erebidae > Diaphora > Diaphora mendica. The sequence goes on from OX421310.1 coordinate 20,497,196, forward strand.
ACTTAGCAATCACCTTTTTCTTTATTAGCACCTTAATGTCTTCAGTTAACCATGGTGATGGAAGACGTTTGACCCTCATTTTTTGGATCGGCGCATGTTCATTGTAGAGAGTCGTTAATTTGGCAATAAAAAGTTCCACCTTATTATCAATGCAATCAGCACTGAGGAGAGGTGCCCAGTCGATGTTTCTGGCGTCCCTCATCAAGGCACCAACATCTATACCCTTGAAGTTACGCTGCAGGATGGTCTTCGCTTTAGGTTTAGGAGGTCGGAGGCGATAGGATAGGTAAAGCAAGTCGTGATAGGAAAACTCGTCAGCAGAGCACTGGCCGTGTTTAACTGCGAGGTTAGGGGAGGAAACAAGGGTAAGGTCTAATAGAGATGGAACAGAGTGTGGGAAATAATGAGTTGCATCGGAAGGAAGAATAGACAGGTTGCTAGACTGAGTTATAGACTGAAGAATAGACGACCGAGAATCGTTTTTATGGAGGCAGGTATTGAAATCACCCATGATTATGGTCTGACTGTACAAAGGGGTAAATTGTTCCAGGAGCAGTTCAAACGATGAAAAGTAGTTGATACGTAGGGAAGGGCAATAAAAAACACCAAGAAGTATTTTAGAGTGGAGGAGGTCCACTTCGAGAAAAAGATGTTCTCCTGCATTAGTTGGAGGAGGCTGCGGAGACATACTTATAACAGTATAGGGAATTTGTGACCGTAGATAGATGGCTACACCACCGCCACCCCCAACAGCTCGATCATTCCTGATCAGGTTGAAACCTGGTAAGGAGTATGCAGAAGAGGGTAAGCAGGGCTTCAGCCATGATTCGGAGATAAGTATGCCGTGTAAATTTGTACAGTCAAAACATGCCAGCATCTCGGGGAAGTGAGCCGGAACACTTTGAGCATTAATGTGCACCAGGTTGAGATTTTTGGGAACGTCAGAGAACTGAGACAAAAGAGTCTCCGCGATTGTTGGGTGACTCTGGAAACCACTACTACTACATGCAGAAAAATATTCATTGCTGTCATCGCTGCAGTCAGGCGAAGACATTTCAAGCAATGAAGTAAATATATTTATGTATATATATGTCGGAGGGAGGTTATACATGTGCTCAGGATCAGGAATGTTTTCTTCGCTCATGGTGACCGAAAGGTTAAAATAAATGCATCAGCAGATAAAGAACACTTCTTATAATCGTAATCACAAAAACTCTTAAAGAAATAATCACAATATATCGAGATTAAAACAGATATAGTATCACTTTAATAATTCGTGTATTCTTGAAGGCCGCTCGAGCAAAAGTGAGTCCGTGTCCAGACTGATGTTTTCTTTTTATACCGTCAAACGTAAATGACAGCTACGAATGAATGACGAATGATAGCGCCGGTGTTGCCACGCCGACACGGCCATTCTGATGGACCTACACGTCCACGTGTTGGTTATCTGCAATAGGAAAAATCTGGACAGTGAATCCGTCCTCTCGGCTATTCCTGACCAAGTCAAGGATTGATGGAGACCAATTTCAAAGATAACCAATTATTTTTTAATTAGATCATTTCTATTCACGTGACATATCACGATAAGGTTCTGACCATGTTCATTTATGTCTACTAGCATAATCACGTAAGTCTTAGTACAAACAATCATTATTGTTAACCTAGGTTCAGCACCTCTGTCTAAACCGCCAGTAACAGTGTTAAGATGTTTTGACTTAGTCGCTTAACCAGCGACTGCGTATAACCACTTCACCAGCGGCTTTTTGCTCAACTCTTAACCAGAGATCGAGTTCTTTTTATTGTCACTTAACCAGCAACATATCGTAGTCACTTAACCAGCGACTGCGAATAACCACTTAACCAGCGGCTTTTTGCTCATCTCTTAACCAGATATTGAGTTCTTTTTATTTTCACTTAACCAGTGTAAGTAACATTCGCATAGCCACATGCGCACCGCGCACTCTCTACAGATGGGTACTGCATGAGCTACGGCTACAAATGACCATCGAGACCTAAAGAGGTAGTGAAACCAGGCTACCAACACTAAATCTCTTTTAATCAAATAACTTTGTTTATTAATTAAAGCACACTTATAGAGTGTAACCTTATCTCTATCAACAATTATCAATGGCCTGGGCCGGATGGAGTAACGTTCACAAATACTCTTTAAATTATGCCGCAAAGATTCGTCCGATAAATCATAAAACAGAATATCCAGGTCAATATCATCAAAATTAACAACAATTAAAACTTGCATGGTACTTTATACACTACTTTTACTGATACCTGTTATTTTAACAGTATTATTAAAACGTTTACTTTAAATTTTGACGATATTGAATATCGAATAAGCAAGCACTCTGCTCCTGAGTCATAACAAAATGAAAAGAACTCACCGGATAAGAGTTCCTTAGGGCGTCTCCAGTGTGCAAACGTCAACTCGTCGTGCGAAACTCCAGGACTGCGATTATCTTTTCTGTAACTTCCATTCTTGAAATGGCAAACTGATACGTGGTGACCAATTTTCCCACAGTGATCACAATTGACAACCTACGTAGGTGATAAAAACTTGACTCGCTTCATATTATCAGGAACTTCATTGCTACGATCGTTTGTAACGGGCGCTTTCCTCTTCAAATACAACAAAGCTTTTAATTCTTGTCGTAACTTATTCCTTGTACCGATTTCAGTTGTAAATGCGAGTCTATTTACACAGGGTTCAAATTGCGATATGTGTGACATAATAGTAGCAACTGCGATTTGCTCTGTGCTCATATTTTTCCAACTAGCCAACAAAGCATTTAACTGAGTAGCAGCATAAGTAGCTAGGCACTCACCTTCTTTTGGCTTACTGTTAAACAAATTAATGAGGGTAGCTGCAGCTGTTTCGGGGCAGTCGTAACGAGATGTGAAAGCTTCTTGAAAATCCGACCATGTCATTCCCGGGTACGAGATTTGAGAAAGCCACGCAGAGGCGGTTCCCTTCAGCGCTTTGCTCAAGGTGATCATCAACGGAGCTCCGTTTAGCGGGGATTCAGCTATGCACATGTTAGCGGTAGACAACCAAGCACGTACATCTACAACACACTTCTCTGGATCGAACTCCGGCAGGTGTACGACGTTACTTGTTTGTGGAGTTCTCATACTTTGTATTAAAGCGAAAATATTTTGATTTTGCTGCTGCAATAACATTCGCCACTTTTCGTCGGGATCACTTTTTGTCACTTGTGTGGGGGTATATCTCACTTCTGATGTCGGAGGGAGGTTATACATGTGCTCAGGATCAGGAATGTTTTCTTCGCTCATGGTGACCGAAAGGTTAAAATAAATGCATCAGCAGATAAAGAACACTTCTTATAATCGTAATCACAAAAACTCTTAAAGAAATAATCACAATATATCGAGATTAAAACAGATATAGTATCACTTTAATAATTCGTGTATTCTTGAAGGCCGCTCGAGCAAAAGTGAGTCCGTGTCCAGACTGATGTTTTCTTTTTATACCGTCAAACGTAAATGACAGCTACGAATGAATGACGAATGATAGCGCCGGTGTTGCCACGCCGACATATATTATATTATATATTTCAAGGAGGTGTATATATGATTAAGTAATAAAATAAAATATATACGTAGGTACTCTCACTCCACCTGCCGGTTGCCAGTTAAATAAATAAATAAAATAAAATAAAAAAGGCCGTAAAAGCAATATAAAAAATAAAACAAATATAGGAATCAACGAACAAAAAAAAAAAACAAAAAAAACAAATGAAACAAAAAAATAAGTAAAAATAAAATAAAATCAATTCAATTTAAAACGCTAAAAACGGTTAAAACGCTACCAATACAACCAATCGCTAGGCTAACCGTCTGCCGGTTCGGTGTTAAACGATAACAACACATCAACAAAATACTTAAGTTTTAAAATAAGTTAAGCTTACCAAACACTTAAATTAAATATATTAATTTATGAAGCTTAATTCTATCAGTGACTCGGGATCCGGAACGCATCCATACATTAAGTTAATCGGAACGTTCCTTCTGACAACATTAAAAAACAAAAGACACCTGACATGATTAAATTTTGAAGTTTGACTTTAAGTGTTTACGAAATACCGTGTCTTGATTTACAAGTTTCATATTGCGAAATTATGAAAATAATATCAAAGTGAGGGTGCGGACTATTCATAATAAATAAATCTTCGGCGGTATATAACGTAAAAAGTGCCTCCTGCATCACAATGTAAACAAACGATAAATATTTACTTTTTAGCTCGCTTTGACTTAGTGGAGACTGTTTACACGGTCGCCACGGGCTTATCACAGCTAGTTCCGATCTCGTTCAACTCCACAAGAGACGACACACGATGCTGTCTTCCGTCAGGGCCCAGTAAATAAACATAACCTGGCCTGGTCCAACAGCTGCTAACACCACATCTTTCTCGGGCTGCCATAAATATATCGTGACGTAATTTCGTGAGGAACTCTGAAACAGTGATACCCGAACCTTTTAACTTGGTTTTGCTGAACCAAATGTTGTCACGGGTTGAAACTGATTGCAGCTTAACCAGGATCGGTCTTGTCTTCTGTGGCTGGTCTGTCTGGCGACCCAACCTTTGGCATCGCTTAGTGTCGTCTGCACTGAACCGCTCCAGCTCAAACCGGTCTTTGATAAGGGAGGCAACCACTTTAGCGGTGTCCTCTTTCTTGTCCTCAGCTACACCATGGAAGAGGAGGATCTTTCTGCGCCCACGCATCTCGAGTGCGTCGACACTCCTACTGATTGCTTCAACTTGCTGTTGCAAGTTGGTTAAGGACTGCATTGTAAGCAATTTAAAAGCTGCAAAGTCGGTTGTCAGACTAGAGATGGTGGCAGGTACGCTTGGCTCCTTCTGCAGCTTAGCCTCAAACTCAGCCATCCGCTTGTGGAAGTCATGGCTCATCTGAGTGATGGATTCAGAGACTGTGTTCATTGAGGAAGTGGAACAGTGTTACTAATAAGTGTGAACTGCACAAAGGAATATATTGTTTTAAACTTTCATGGTCAGAAACATTAAAATAGAAATCTACGGGATTGCTACCATGTACCTTTTTGTTTGTGAGTATCCGATATTTCGGCGCTGTTGCAAGCGCCATGATCACGGAGTAACTGAAGATCTTGCGGGTGGGATGTTATTGGCAGACATATCGGTCTACCCTCTTTCGCAGTCTTTTACTACGATCGCCCCCGGTACCACTGTTCACTAACTCACTATTCACTCGTAATTGTTCTCGACACACAACACTAACAGTATCGGATACTCACAAACAAAAAGGTACATGGTAGCAATCCCGTAGATTTCTATTTTAATGCACAAAGGAAAACACCAAATCCGGCAGGTAGAATAACTATATGTTAACTTGCATTAAATTTATGCTAAATATAACTTTGTTTACTATTTTTAAATTTAAATTAAAAAGTAGGATAAAAAATGTGACTTGTTTTGCAACTACCTACAAACAATATATGTTTGTAGGTAGTTAGTAGGTAGTGAATTAATTAGCTGTTAATAATACTTTTAAATTATTTATATCAATATTATAGCATAAGCTATAAAATAATAATAATATTCCAGTTGTTGTTGCGGCGACATATTTATTTATTATTATAAGATGTTTTTTTTACAAATGACATAAAAAAGCTATTGTATTCGTTAATATTATTATTTGGTCCAATAACGAAGTGTATCGACATTTATTGGTCTTAAGTAACAAACATATGATTACTATGCAGTCAGGATTGTTATGATATATTTGTTCTGAAACTGGTTAAGGATAGAGTAAACTACATAGAATATTTTTGCAGAAACGTTTTCGAACAACAAACAGATATATAGACACAAACTCTAAAAATGATAGAAATGGGCTCAGTTTGCTGTCCCGTAACACCCACACACCCACTTTTTTGGAAAAATAAATAAAATGTAGATTATTTATTTATTATTTATTAACTTTATGCACTAAGAATGTTCATCGGCGGACTTAATGCCCAGGGCATTCACTTCCAGTCGACCTTCGGGTGGTGGAGAAATCTTATATGGCAGGTGTGCAGAGGTTATATACATAAGAACTCCGTTAAAATTTACAATAATCACATCATATTCAACATTATACATACAAACATACATATATAAGTAGATATACATATACAGATTTACGTATACATAAATACAACATTTAAATAATGGAAAAGGACGGTAAGCTATAGATTAGATAATTCAACCTGTTCATTAAGAAATAGCTCATGTAGGTACTTTATTTTTGAATGTATATCGGTTAGTGGACATCCTGATTTCCAGCGGGAGCGCATTCCAGAGTAGTAGCTACTGCTTGAACAAAGAACGAACAGTTCACGAAGTCGGAGTTATGAGACGGACATGAGAGAAGCAGATTATTAACTGAGCGAAGATTTCTATAATCAAATCAAATCAAATCAAAATCATTTATTCATCTAAGACACCAAGTGACACTTATGAACGTCAAATTGAAGCTATAGTTAAAAATCATAGATCGACACAAACAGAGGCCACAGCATGTGCTGTATTGTCGAGGTAAGTTAGGCGAAAACACCAAAATCTACTGCCTGCCTGTGTCGATCCATAACTTCCAGTTTCCAAAATGCGTAGGGCTCATGAGAAGAATACTGGCAAAGAAACTCATGGCTACTCTTTTTCAAAATCTGATTTTCAGGTACAATAGTGTTAGTATTACATGTAAGGTAAACAGTATGCAAGCTGTTGCCACCTGAAATTCCTTTTATTAAAAAGCTCCAAAATCTAACGCGCAAACAAAAAAAAACACTCAGTGATAACGTTGAAGGTTTGAGTCTATTAAACATAGAACAAAATAGAAACAAGGTGCACATCCACTTACATTCAGTTGCAAAATCTACTGTTGAAAATAATTCGTGACTGGATTAAGAGGCTAGGGTTGCAGTTGAACGAACCAGAATAATAGTATTGTCTAAAGAATCGCTGACTAGGCCGACCAGTCACCCCAAGCAGCACCCGTTCACGAGTATGACGCATGGACCAGCCATCATCTCCTTCGCCATATCAGAGGGAAGGAAACGACCCGCCCCACGACGACACCGCAAGCAATGACATTTTAGTGAGCATGACAAACCATAGTCTAGATACTGATAAAAATCACTACTAATTAAATTACCATGATAATCGCCACGCATTACTTTCAACTAACAATGGTTTATTAATATTTAGCTTTATTAGAAGACAAAGAAGTTTGTGTGTATCTATTTAAATTCTAATGACACCTTAAGCCCATGACTGTTTGTCGTTTAGATAATCGTTGATCGTATAGTAGGCTTTCCTAATAAGGTGATTTTTTACAGTTAGCTTGAATTTATTTACAGGAAGGTCGATTACATGTATAGGAATTTTATTATAAAAACGTACACCAAGACCTTCGAACGAGTTGTGTACCTTGTGTAATCGATGATAAGTACCAATGAGTTTAGATTTGTTTCTACTATTAATATTGTGTACATCACTGTTTTGCTTATAGTCATTAATGTTGTGTCTAACAAACATAATATTAGCAAATATATACTGTAATGCAACAGTTAAAATACCTATATCTTTAAACAACTCTCGAAGAGAGACTCTAGCACCTAAATTGTACATTGAGCGGATGGCTCGTTTTTGTAGAATAAAAATTGTTTCAATATCAGCCGCCTTGCCCCAAAGTAGTATACCATAGGACATGACGCTATGAAAGTAGCTAAAATAAACTAACCTAGCTGTGTCCGTATCAGTGAGCTGACGTACCTTCCACACTGCATATTTAAGCTGCCGAACTAAGTCTACCCGCAAGGCTATCTATCTGGGCTCCCCATTGAAGTTTACTATCTAATGTAATTCCTAAGAATACTGTTGAGTCTACAATACTTATGATGTCATTATTTATAGTTAGATTAGTGCCTAGTTGTTTTACATTTGGCATAGTAAATCTCACACACTTTGTTTTATTTGAATTCAGTAGGAGATTATTCGTTGTAAACCAATTCAATACATCATTTAGTGCCCTATTCACATCGTCAAAAACTGTTTTCTTACGATCGACTTTAAAAATAAGTGACGTATCATCAGCAAATAGAACTATATCACAGAGATCTTTTATATAATATGGTAAGTCATTTATATATATGAGAAAAAGTAGAGGACCCAGTATAGAGCCCTGCGGAACGCCCATAGTAACAGGTAATCCAGATGACCTAGCACCATTGACATCTACATGTTGAATTCTATCTTTCAAGTAGGAAACGATTAGTTCCAAAGCAATACCATTAACACCATAATGCCTAAGTTTAAGAAAAAGCGTGTTATGTTCTACACAGTCAAAAGCTTTTGAAACATCGCAAAATACACCTATCGCATCTTGCGAATTCTCCCATGCATTAAATATATGTCTCAAAAGAGTTGCACCCGCATCAATTGTTGAACGACCCTTTGTAAAGCCATATTGTTCTTTGTGAAATAAATTATTTAGATTAAAATGGCTTTATTATTTATTTTTTTATTTATTTATTAAAATACAAAGGGGTAAATTGTTCCAGGAGCAGTTCAAACGATGAAAAGTAGTTGATACGTAGGGAAGGGCAATAAAAAACACCAAGAAGTATTTTAGAGTGGAGGAGGTCCACTTCGAGAAAAAGATGTTCTCCTGCATTAGTTGGAGGAGGCTGCGGAGACATACTTATAACAGTATAGGGAATTTGTGACCGTAGATAGATGGCTACACCACCGCCACCCCCAACAGCTCGATCATTCCTGATCAGGTTGAAACCTGGTAAGGAGTATGCAGAAGAGGGTAAGCAGGGCTTCAGCCATGATTCGGAGATAAGTATGCCGTGTAAATTTGTACAGTCAAAACATGCCAGCATCTCGGGGAAGTGAGCCGGAACACTTTGAGCATTAATGTGCACCAGGTTGAGATTTTCGGGAACGTCAGAGAACTGAGACAAAAGAGTCTCCGCGATTGTTGGGTGACTCTGGAAACCACTACTACTACATGCAGAAAAATATTCATTGCTGTCATCGCTGCAGTCAGGCGAAGACATTTCAAGCAATGAAGTAAATATATTTATGTATATATATGTCGGAGGGAGGTTATACATGTGCTCAGGATCAGGAATGTTTTCTTCGCTCATGGTGACCGAAAGGTTAAAATAAATGCATCAGCAGATAAAGAACACTTCTTATAATCGTAATCACAAAAACTCTTAAAGAAATAATCACAATATATCGAGATTAAAACAGATATAGTATCACTTTAATAATTCGTGTATTCTTGAAGGCCGCTCGAGCAAAAGTGAGTCCGTGTCCAGACTGATGTTTTCTTTTTATACCGTCAAACGTAAATGACAGCTACGAATGAATGACGAATGATAGCGCCGGTGTTGCCACGCCGACACGGCCATTCTGATGGACCTACACGTCCACGTGTTGGTTATCTGCAATAGGAAAAATCTGGACAGTGAATCCGTCCTCTCGGCTATTCCTGACCAAGTCAAGGATTGATGGAGACCAATTTCAAAGATAACCAATTATTTTTTAATTAGATCATTTCTATTCACGTGACATATCACGATAAGGTTCTGACCATGTTCATTTATGTCTACTAGCATAATCACGTAAGTCTTAGTACAAACAATCATTATTGTTAACCTAGGTTCAGCACCTCTGTCTAAACCGCCAGTAACAGTGTTAAGATGTTTTGACTTAGTCGCTTAACCAGCGACTGCGTATAACCACTTCACCAGCGGCTTTTTGCTCAACTCTTAACCAGAGATCGAGTTCTTTTTATTGTCACTTAACCAGCAACATATCGTAGTCACTTAACCAGCGACTGCGAATAACCACTTAACCAGCGGCTTTTTGCTCATCTCTTAACCAGATATTGAGTTCTTTTTATTTTCACTTAACCAGTGTAAGTAACATTCGCATAGCCACATGCGCACCGCGCACTCTCTACAGATGGGTACTGCATGAGCTACGGCTACAAATGACCATCGAGACCTAAAGAGGTAGTGAAACCAGGCTACCAACACTAAATCTCTTTTAATCAAATAACTTTGTTTATTAATTAAAGCACACTTATAGAGTGTAACCTTATCTCTATCAACAATTATCAATGGCCTGGGCCGGATGGAGTAACGTTCACAAATACTCTTTAAATTATGCCGCAAAGATTCGTCCGATAAATCATAAAACAGAATATCCAGGTCAATATCATCAAAATTAACAACAATTAAAACTTGCATGGTACTTTATACACTACTTTTACTGATACCTGTTATTTTAACAGTATTATTAAAACGTTTACTTTAAATTTTGACGATATTGAATATCGAATAAGCAAGCACTCTGCTCCTGAGTCATAACAAAATGAAAAGAACTCACCGGATAAGAGTTCCTTAGGGCGTCTCCAGTGTGCAAACGTCAACTCGTCGTGCGAAACTCCAGGACTGCGATTATCTTTTCTGTAACTTCCATTCTTGAAATGGCAAACTGATACGTGGTGACCAATTTTCCCACAGTGATCACAATTGACAACCTACGTAGGTGATAAAAACTTGACTCGCTTCATATTATCAGGAACTTCATTGCTACGATCGTTTGTAACGGGCGCTTTCCTCTTCAAATACAACAAAGCTTTTAATTCTTGTCGTAACTTATTCCTTGTACCGATTTCAGTTGTAAATGCGAGTCTATTTACACAGGGTTCAAATTGCGATATGTGTGACATAATAGTAGCAACTGCGATTTGCTCTGTGCTCATATTTTTCCAACTAGCCAACAAAGCATTTAACTGAGTAGCAGCATAAGTAGCTAGGCACTCACCTTCTTTTGGCTTACTGTTAAACAAATTAATGAGGGTAGCTGCAGCTGTTTCGGGGCAGTCGTAACGAGATGTGAAAGCTTCTTGAAAATCCGACCATGTCATTCCCGGGTACGAGATTTGAGAAAGCCACGCAGAGGCGGTTCCCTTCAGCGCTTTGCTCAAGGTGATCATCAACGGAGCTCCGTTTAGCGGGGATTCAGCTATGCACATGTTAGCGGTAGACAACCAAGCACGTACATCTACAACACACTTCTCTGGATCGAACTCCGGCAGGTGTACGACGTTACTTGTTTGTGGAGTTCTCATACTTTGTATTAAAGCGAAAATATTTTGATTTTGCTGCTGCAATAACATTCGCCACTTTTCGTCGGGATCACTTTTTGTCACTTGTGTGGGGGTATATCTCACTTCTGATGTCGGAGGGAGGTTATACATGTGCTCAGGATCAGGAATGTTTTCTTCGCTCATGGTGACCGAAAGGTTAAAATAAATGCATCAGCAGATAAAGAACACTTCTTATAATCGTAATCACAAAAACTCTTAAAGAAATAATCACAATATATCGAGATTAAAACAGATATAGTATCACTTTAATAATTCGTGTATTCTTGAAGGCCGCTCGAGCAAAAGTGAGTCCGTGTCCAGACTGATGTTTTCTTTTTATACCGTCAAACGTAAATGACAGCTACGAATGAATGACGAATGATAGCGCCGGTGTTGCCACGCCGACATATATTATATTATATATTTCAAGGAGGTGTATATATGATTAAGTAATAAAATAAAATATATACGTAGGTACTCTCACTCCACCTGCCGGTTGCCAGTTAAATAAATAAATAAAATAAAATAAAAAGGGCGTAAAAGCAATATAAAAAATAAAACAAATATAGGAATCAACGAACAAAAAAAAAAAACAAAAAAAACAAATGAAACAAAAAAATAAGTAAAAATAAAATAAAATCAATTCAATTTAAAACGCTAAAAACGGTTAAAACGCTACCAATACAACCAATCGCTAGGCTAACCGTCTGCCGGTTCGGTGTTAAACGATAACAACACATCAACAAAATACTTAAGTTTTAAAATAAGTTAAGCTTACCAAACACTTAAATTAAATATATTAATTTATGAAGCTTAATTCTATCAGTGACTCGGGATCCGGAACGCATCCACACATTAAGTTAATCGGAACGTTCCTTCTGACAACATTAAAAAACAAAAGACACCTGACATGATTAAATTTTGAAGTTTGACTTTAAGTGTTTACGAAATACCGTGTCTTGATTTACAAGTTTCATATTGCGAAATTATGAAAATAATATCAAAGTGAGGGTGCGGACTATTCATAATAAATAAATCTTCGGCGGTATATAACGTAAAAAGTGCCTCCTGCATCACAATGTAAACAAACGATAAATATTTACTTTTTAGCTCGCTTTGACTTAGTGGAGACTGTTTACACGGTCGCCACGGGCTTATCACAGCTAGTTCCGATCTCGTTCAACTCCACAAGAGACGACATGACGCTGTCTTCCGTCAGGGCCCAGTAAATAAACATAACCTTGCCTGGTCCAACAGCTGCTAACACCACATCTTTCTCGGGCTGCCATAAATATATCGTGACGTAATTTCGTGAGGAACTCTGAAACAGTGATACCCGAACCTTTTAACTTGGTTTTGCTGAACCAAATGTTGTCACGGGTTGAAACTGATTGCAGCTTAACCAGGATCGGTCTTGTCTTCTGTGGCTGGTCTGTCTGGCGACCCAACCTTTGGCATCGCTTAGTGTCGTCTGCACTGAACCGCTCCAGCTCAAACCGGTCTTTGATAAGGGAGGCAACCACTTTAGCGGTGTCCTCTTTCTTGTCCTCAGCTACACCATGGAAGAGGAGGATCTTTCTGCGCCCACGCATCTCGAGTGCGTCGACACTCCTACTGATTGCTTCAACTTGCTGTTGCAAGTTGGTTAAGGACTGCATTGTAAGCAATTTAAAAGCTGCAAAGTCGGTTGTCAGACTAGAGATGGTGGCAGGTACGCTTGGCTCCTTCTGCAGCTTAGCCTCAAACTCAGCCATCCGCTTGTGGAAGTCATGGCTCATCTGAGTGATGGATTCAGAGACTGTGTTCATTGAGGAAGTGGAACAGTGTTACTAATAAGTGTGAACTGCACAAAGGAATATATTGTTTTAAACTTTCATGGTCAGAAACATTAAAATAGAAATCTACGGGATTGCTACCATGTACCTTTTTGTTTGTGAGTATCCGATATTTCGGCGCTGTTGCAAGCGCCATGATCACGGAGTAACTGAAGATCTTGCGGGTGGGATGTTATTGGCAGACATATCGGTCTACCCTCTTTCGCAGTCTTTTACTACGATCGCCCCCGGTACCACTGTTCACTAACTCACTATTCACTCGTAATTGTTCTCGACACACAACACTAACAGTATCGGATACTCACAAACAAAAAGGTACATGGTAGCAATCCCGTAGATTTCTATTTTAATGCACAAAGGAAAACACCAAATCCGGCAGGTAGAATAACTATATGTTAACTTGCATTAAATTTATGCTAAATATAACTTTGTTTACTATTTTTAAATTTAAATTAAAAAGTAGGATAAAAAATGTGACTTGTTTTGCAACTACCTACAAACAATATATGTTTGTAGGTAGTTAGTAGGTAGTGAATTAATTAGCTGTTAATAATACTTTTAAATTATTTATATCAATATTATAGCATAAGCTATAAAATAATAATAATATTCCAGTTGTTGTTGCGGCGACATATTTATTTATTATTATAAGATGTTTTTTTTACAAATGACATAAAAAAGCTATTGTATTCGTTAATATTATTATTTGGTCCAATAACGAAGTGTATCGACATTTATTGGTCTTAAGTAACAAACATATGATTACTATGCAGTCAGGATTGTTATGATATATTTGTTCTGAAACTGGTTAAGGATAGAGTAAACTACATAGAATATTTTTGCAGAAACGTTTTCGAACAACAAACAGATATATAGACACAAACTCTAAAAATGATAGAAATGGGCTCAGTTTGCTGTCCCGTAACACCCACACACCCACTTTTTTGGAAAAATAAATAAAATGTAGATTATTTATTTATTATTTATTAACTTTATGCACTAAGAATGTTCATCGGCGGACTTAATGCCCAGGGCATTCACTTCCAGTCGACCTTCGGGTGGTGGAGAAATCTTATATGGCAGGTGTGCAGAGGTTATATACATAAGAACTCCGTTAAAATTTACAATAATCACATCATATTCAACATTATACATACAAACATACATATATAAGTAGATATACATATACAGATTTACGTATACATAAATACAACATTTAAATAATGGAAAAGGACGGTAAGCTATAGATTAGATAATTCAACCTGTTCATTAAGAAATAGCTCATGTAGGTACTTTATTTTTGAATGTATATCGGTTAGTGGACATCCTGATTTCCAGCGGGAGCGCATTCCAGAGTAGTAGCTACTGCTTGAACAAAGAACGAACAGTTCACGAAGTCGGAGTTATGAGACGGACATGAGAGAAGCAGATTATTAACTGAGCGAAGATTTCTATAATCAAATCAAATCAAATCAAAATCATTTATTCATCTAAGACACCAAGTGACACTTATGAACGTCAAATTGAAGCTATAGTTAAAAATCATAGATCGACACAAACAGAGGCCACAGCATGTGCTGTATTGTCGAGGTAAGTTAGGCGAAAACACCAAAATCTACTGCCTGCCTGTGTCGATCCATAACTTCCAGTTTCCAAAATGCGTAGGGCTCATGAGAAGAATACTGGCAAAGAAACTCATGGCTACTCTTTTTCAAAATCTGATTTTCAGGTACAATAGTGTTAGTATTACATGTAAGGTAAACAGTATGCAAGCTGTTGCCACCTGAAATTCCTTTTATTAAAAAGCTCCAAAATCTAACGCGCAAACAAAAAAAAACACTCAGTGATAACGTTGAAGGTTTGAGTCTATTAAACATAGAACAAAATAGAAACAAGGTGCACATCCACTTACATTCAGTTGCAAAATCTACTGTTGAAAATAATTCGTGACTGGATTAAGAGGCTAGGGTTGCAGTTGAACGAACCAGAATAATAGTATTGTCTAAAGAATCGCTGACTAGGCCGACCAGTCACCCCAAGCAGCACCCGTTCACGAGTATGACGCATGGACCAGCCATCATCTCCTTCGCCATATCAGAGGGAAGGAAACGACCCGCCCCACGACGACACCGCAAGCAATGACATTTTAGTGAGCATGACAAACCATAGTCTAGATACTGATAAAAATCACTACTAATTAAATTACCATGATAATCGCCACGCATTACTTTCAACTAACAATGGTTTATTAATATTTAGCTTTATTAGAAGACAAAGAAGTTTGTGTGTATCTATTTAAATTCTAATGACACCTTAAGCCCATGACTGTTTGTCGTTTAGATAATCGTTGATCGTATAGTAGGCTTTCCTAATAAGGTGATTTTTTACAGTTAGCTTGAATTTATTTACAGGAAGGTCGATTACATGTATAGGAATTTTATTATAAAAACGTACACCAAGACCTTCGAACGAGTTGTGTACCTTGTGTAATCGATGATAAGTACCAATGAGTTTAGATTTGTTTCTACTATTAATATTGTGTACATCACTGTTTTGCTTATAGTCATTAATGTTGTGTCTAACAAACATAATATTAGCAAATATATACTGTAATGCAACAGTTAAAATACCTATATCTTTAAACAACTCTCGAAGAGAGACTCTAGCACCTAAATTGTACATTGAGCGGATGGCTCGTTTTTGTAGAATAAAAATTGTTTCAATATCAGCCGCCTTGCCCCAAAGTAGTATACCATAGGACATGACGCTATGAAAGTAGCTAAAATAAACTAACCTAGCTGTGTCCGTATCAGTGAGCTGACGTACCTTCCACACTGCATATTTAAGCTGCCGAACTAAGTCTACCCGCAAGGCTATCTATCTGGGCTCCCCATTGAAGTTTACTATCTAATGTAATTCCTAAGAATACTGTTGAGTCTACAATACTTATGATTTCATTATTTATAGTTAGATTAGTGCCTAGTTGTTTTACATTTGGCATAGTAAATCTCACACACTTTGTTTTATTTGAATTCAGTAGGAGATTATTCGTTGTAAACCAATTCAATACATCATTTAGTGCCCTATTCACATCGTCAAAAACTGTTTTCTTACGATCGACTTTAAAAATAAGTGACGTATCATCAGCAAATAGAACTATATCACAGAGATCTTTTATATAATATGGTAAGTCATTTATATATATGAGAAAAAGTAGAGGACCCAGTATAGAGCCCTGCGGAACGCCCATAGTAACAGGTAATCCAGATGACCTAGCACCATTGACATCTACATGTTGAATTCTATCTTTCAAGTAGGAAACGATTAGTTCCAAAGCAATACCATTAACACCATAATGCCTAAGTTTAAGAAAAAGCGTGTTATGTTCTACACAGTCAAAAGCTTTTGAAAGATCGCAAAATACACCTATCGCATCTTGCGAATTCTCCCATGCATTAAATATATGTCTCAAAAGAGTTGCACCCGCATCAATTGTTGAACGACCCTTTGTAAAGCATATTGTTCTTTGTGAAATAAATTATTTAGATTAAAATGGCTTTCTAGTTGTTGCAAAATAACTTTTTCAAAAATTTTACTAATAGCCGGTAAGATTGAGATTGGCCTAAAGTTACTTGGTTCGGTTGTACAACCCTTCTTGAATAAAGGTATTACTTTACTATACTTCATCAGGTTAGAAAAAACCCCAGAATCAACACATCGATTGAATGTTATTGCTAGAAATGGTGCTATATCAATTATAATAGTTTCTATTAATTTAACTGAAATCCCCCATAAGTCCCCTGTTTTCTTAGAGTTAAGAGACTTAAACGTTTTTATAATATCTGTGGGGTTTATGTATTCAAATTGAAATAGATTCTTACATTCATTTACATTGGCCCTTAACAACAGTTCAGACCCGGACGCACAAGAATTCAAGGTACTTGTTGTACTAACTGGTACACTTGTGAAAAAGGTATTAAAAGATTCAGCTATGTCTAAATTGTTTGTTATAAACCTATTATTGATATTTAATTTTAAATCATTATCTCGAGGTTTACAACGTCCCGTTTCATTATTAATAATGTTCCATGTATAGTGATTAGAGTACAGGTATCGGAAATACGGAGCAAGGTAGGTAGGTAAGGATGGCGAGTTGAGAAATGAAAATAGGAAGGTAAGTGCTCGCTAATTGCGTCGTAGGCGAATAGGTAACCATTTTGACTGGGAACGCAAAGCAGACACATGGTCTTACTTTCCAAGATTGAAAATAAATCGAATGCAGTTATTAAGAAGACGGTCAAGCTTGTTAAGGAGGTTTGCATTCAGGTCGAAGTAACACACATCACCATAGTCCATTCGGTGTTCCGCAAACTCTTTGGGTTCAAGGTACATCTAGGAAGATAAAAAAAATTGGAGGTACACCATAAAATTGAAAAATATTTTTTAAGTAATAAAAAACAATGTTTCTTATTAATCACAAAACTATATTTTTACTTTACACTTTAATTGAGCATAGGCGGTATCATCTCTTCGTCGATCGTCTTGAGGCGTTCCCTTTTTTTGTTTTTTATTGTGGTAAGAGTTAAAAATCCTAATTCACATAAATACATAGGTCATTGCTCCATTCCAAATTATGTTCATCGAAATATTCATCCGTTTCTTAATTTTTTTCTTATCTACATAGTTGTATGGTTAGGTTAGGTCTGTAAGTAATTTCTGAAAGCTGCAGCCCTTTCAATAGGAAGGGAAGAATAGAAATAGGGCGAAAATTTTCAGGAAAGGAAGAATTAGAATAGGGCGAAAGTATTCAGGAAGGGTAGAATAGAAATAGGGCGAAAATGTTCAGGTAGGGAAGAACAGAAATAAGGCGAAAATGTTCAGGAAGGGAAGAAAAGAAATGGGCTGAAAATATTCAGGAAGGGCAGAATAGAAATAGGTTGAAAATGTTCAGGAAGGGAAGAATAGAAATAGAGCGAAAATATTCAGGAAGGGTAAAATTCTAAAATAGAAATAGGGCGACAATATTCAGGAAGTATAGAATAGATATAGGGCGAAAATGTTCAGGAAGTGAGGGACTACTCTTTTTGGTAAGATGGGTGACGAAGGCTTTACGCTACTGCCATCATGCTCCTCAGCATTAGAGCGTATAGATAGGATAATATTTTTGATGTCCTCCAAAGACAATAAAGAAAATTCAAATGAGTCAATAGCGGGATACTTAGTTTAAAGCTCCGGCGTAGTTGTGTATGAGAAATGACAATTGATATCATTCTAACTAATAGTGTTTTTGACCTCGGTTCTTCGGAGAAGTAGTTAATAGCAGGAGGGCAGTAGACTACACCTAGAATAACGCTAACTCTCTTGACCAACCCACACTTAGTAGAGATGAACGAAACAAAACGCCTCCCTAGTGCTTTCGCGTAATTAACATCTGTGTACCTAAATATTTTTCTTTAGGCCGTCTACTTAGGTTTGTGGAATAACTGTATTTTTCCGAGGCACACCATCAGATGACCACGGCACACCAATGTGCCGCGGCACACCCTTTGCGGAGATTATAGGAATGATTATGGACTGCATGAGAGTGATTTCAGTTTTAGGGGGCAGAAAGTTTTTGAGACGATATAATGTTCGCAGGCTCCCAGTTCCGTATTGTTATGTATTAGTAACTATTACGCATTCAGGGGAAAGGAGAGGTGGCATAGCTACTTCAAAGAGTTGCTTAACACGCAACACGCAAATGTGTCTCCTCCGGAACTGCCCCCTAATCTTGGACTTGTTGCCCCTATAACACCAGACGAGGTACAACAATGTTTTCGCACTATGAATAACCGAAAAGCCGTGGGCCCTGACGATATACCGATTGAAGCGTGGAAATCGATGGGTTCTCGTGGTGTGATCGTACTCACTCACCCATTTAACCGCATCCTTACCAGCTGCAAGATGCCCGACTCCTGGAGATTGAGTATCCTTACTCCAATCTACAAAGGCAAAGGTAGTGTACAGGACTGTGGAAGCTACCGAGGTATTAAGGTCATGTGTCACGCCATGAAGCTCTACGAGCGCGTAATCGACTTAAGGCTCCGGCAAGAGTGCACAGTCTCGGAATGTCAATATGGGTTTCGTCCTGGCTGTGGAACCACGGATCCCATTTTTGCCCTCAGAATGCTAGTCGAGGCCTACAGAGAGAAGTAAAAGCCCTTGTACATGGATTTTCTAGACCTGCAGAAAGCCGCGTCAGGTGATCTGGTGGGCTTTAAAGTTAAAGAATGTGCCACTAACCTATATTGACATTATCCGAGACTTGTACCACAACTCGGAATCCATGGTGAGGACTGCCGTTGGCGATACGCGCCCATTCCCTATCACAGTTGGGGTTCACCAAGGCTCGGCTCTGAGTCCTTTTCTGTTCAGTGCGGTGCTTGACGTTGTTTCGGCAAAAGTTCACGAACCATCTCCGTGGCTTATGATGTACACTGATGAGATTGCGCTGACGGATGAGGACAAACAGAAACTGGAGCATAGGGTGAATCAGTGGAAGGGTGCGCTAGAGAACGGTGGGCTGAAACTAAATGTTGCGAAGACCGAGTACATGGCATGAGGATGCACGGACCCCGATCCCATAAAGGTAGGAGATGAATTGGTCGTGAAAACGAATAAATTCAAGTACCTTGGGTCCGTGTTGCACGAGTCCGGTGAACTCGATAACAACTTCCAAGCCTGAATAAGCGCTGCTTGGCCAAAATGGCGAGAACTAACCGGCGTCCTCTGCGACCGTAGGATACCGGTGAAGCTAAAGGGCCTTGTGTACAAGAGCATCATACGACCAGTCCTACTATACGGCAGCAAGACCTGGCCTGTCCTCGGAAGACATGTACAGCAGCTTCACGTGGCGGAGATGAAGATATTGCGGTAGATGTGTGGCGTTACGCGACTAGATCGCATACGTAACGAACACATCCGTGGCAGCCTCGGAGTCCGTGACGTAGCGGACAAGCTGCAGGAAAGTTGACTCCGATGGTATAGCCTTGTAAGACGCAGGCCGTCTGACTATGTAGGAAATAGATGCCTCAACCTCATTGTCCAAGGCCCTAGATCAAGTGGCAGGCCCAAAAAGCGCTGGCTGGACGTCGTCAAAGCGGACATGAAAGAGAACGATCTCACACCTGAGGATGCCGAAGATCGGGCAAAATGGAGAAGATTATGTTGGAAAGCGGACCCCAGCACTAAGCAGGGAAAACGCTAGGCCGAAGAAGAAGAAGACGTTATGTCTGCACAATCAAAGTGATATTACGTATGGCTTTCAAAAGATGTCGCTACGTGTTGTATTACGTAATTATAAATTCTTTTTATATTTTTTTCCAATAGATAGAGAGATTGTGATAAATTAAATACGTAATGCTACAATCTTCAGAGTATCTCCTTTCTAACAAAAAAATAATTATTGCAATCGGACTACTCGTTAATGAATTACAATTAATTACACATATTGACTTTCATCCCCCCTCACAAGGAAACCGTCCAGAATTTCGGAATAAAAAGTATCCTATGTCCTAGCTCCTCCTCCTCCTCCTCGTAGTATGAATTTAAATCATGCCAAGTTTTATTTGAATCCATTCAGTAGTTTCGGCGTGATGCGCGGCCAAGATACAGATAGACGTCGCGGACAAAAATGAAAAAAAAATAGTTTTGGTTTCAGTATCGATAACAGAGTGCCCCCCCAAAAAAAAATTGCAAAATATCTTCAATGTACAGAATTTGACCTGTTACATTTTTATTATAAGTATATATAGATAACTGATTGTGTACATGATATTAATCTCCTTTGGGAAAGTAATTGTTTTCAGACGTAACAAAGAAAGAAAGTAAATTGGTAAGAAAACGCACAAAGTGAGAGGGCTGATAACGGAAACTGTAACGTTCAGACCGGGTAACGAAATTGAGACGGTAATAATTCAAAGATGGCATCTTTGAGTATCCATACATTCCCTTGTAATTCGAGATGCTACTAAGACACTACTAGGACAGGTATATTAAATAACCAACCTCTTTTTTTATTTAGATAAAACCATAAAAATTCAAATTCTCATCGCAATTTCGTAATTTAAAAAAAATTGGCCATCTTTTTGCTGAAGAACATTAAAAAAGACTAGTGTTAATAAAAAAATGTTACTTATACGAGTTAACAGTAATACAATTCTGATGTAACTACTAAGCAGAAATATAAGTATCTACTAAATTTTTATGAAACATAAAGGCAGTCGACGACAGCGGAATAGAATAACAGTATGTAGGTAGATATAATAAAAAAGTATTTTTTCTTATTTTGGCAACAAGCGTTTTGAGTGCGTAGTACCTATTTTATATAGGCAATGTTAACATAATGTAAGGAAATAATAAAGTGTGTCGGGATCTTATTATTGCAATTTGGAACATACATATAAATCAACATAGAAATGATACTTCAAGGAGCTTTTCATAACATATAGCGAGTAATTTCTAAAGATAACACACGACATTGGAACACAGTGTTAAAATGAAAATGGAATGTGTTTAGTAAAATAACAAATAGAGTTAGATACTGCTAATGTAACTATTAATATTTTGGATTCGACACATAACGGAAACGACTGCCACGTTGGTCTCGCGATTGGTGTGTGCGACTGGTGATCATGAGGTCTCGGGTTCGATTCCCGGGTCGCACCAATTGTTTGTATGATCTACAACTATTTGTTTCAGAGTTTGGGTGTTTTCTACGTATAATATGTATGTATTTACAAAATATTTATGTATTTGTATCAGTTGTCTAGTACCCATAACATAAGCTCTGCTTAGCTTGGGATTAGATGGCGTTGTGTGTTAGATGTCCGAAAATATTTATTTATGATATTATTTATTATTATTTGCATGACAAGACTATAAGCTTCTTGAAATAGTTGTACTGACAAAATGGAATATAGTATCCATTCTCTACCGTTTTATTACACAGTAAAATATTGATTTAAAATCGCAATTTTATAAATTTTAATTACTTTGAAAATTATTGATTACAATGTATCATCAACAACCCATAACCTCCCACTGTTGGGCTCGGATCTCCTCTCAGGAGAGGGTTAATGCCATACGTCCCCACGCTGGCCAAGTGCGGGTTAGGGACTGGCAAGACAACGTTGTGGCTATATTATCTTGTCGTTGGATGTACTTAAGCCGCCCACAGGCCTCCAAGTAAGCTTCACGACTGATATCCTATGATAACAACCGGGACCGACTGCTTAACGTGACCTCCGAATCACGGAGACGCTCATGGTAATATGCCACTAGCGGTCACCCATCTAGGTACTGACCGCACCGTCGTTGCTTACCCTCGGTGATTGTTTCTGATCACCGAGTGTAACTGGGCTATGAGCGCCTTGTATTACACTGTATACCCTGTAAGAAAACAAAATCTTATAACCCCATATTTTTTCTACCAGATTTGTAATTGACTTCAAACACTAAACGAGTGACGCAATATTGATAAACGTATACCTACTTCATTGTTTCTAATTACAGCCTAATTCACAACATCGATTTTCCCTTCCAACTCGGCCTTCCTAATTAAAATACTGAAGGATCTTAGCAAGCAAGACAATAGTGAGCGCTCACCCCATAATTATTATTTTCGGGTCCGTAATAAATAAGGCCAACGGCAATTTGCCTGGACCGTCTGTTTGTTTGTCCGGCCCCTAATTCAAAGTAACACAGTTTGTACAACAGTGGCGCGCTTATTTGTATTTGTGTTAGCAATTTACTGTAGAACACGTAGGTAGATAATGTTTAGCTATTCAGGTGTTTTGAGTAACCTTTAGAGGTCTATTCTGACATGTTGTTTAAACACATTGCTTTAAAATGAATTGAAGGTGGTCTGAGAATTATTGCTACAAATTTTGGCAAATAATGTTTTTATGTTAGGAAACCAAGAAAGATCTCGTTGTAGCCATACAACCATTCATTCCATATTTCAGAAGTGTCACATAATGAGAAGTAATCTCTAAAACAAACTCAAGGCAATTGAAAACTAATTTACGCTGCATCTCATAGTTTCGATATATAACTATATACTTTTATTATTGCTCTCAATCCTTGCAAAAGGTATAATTTTTGTAACATTAAATTGGTATATATTGAATCAAGTTGGATTTAATTATTATAATAGGCAGATCTAGATGAGATTTCGTATAGACAAACGTTATAGATAATATAATTTTCAACCAAGGACATTCCTATCAAGTAAAAATTGATTGACAAAATCAAACTTATTGTTCGCGCGCTTAGCGCACACATATATGCGCGCGAGTGACGCGCGGGCAACCACGGGGCCTGCGGTGCGGCGCGGCGGACGGGGAAGACAGACGCGGGGCATCGACCCGCGGCAGCGACAGACGGCTTGGCGTGCTCACATACAACGTGCGCATACATAGATTCACATCACAATAATTGTAAATTATATACAGTAAAAATCGTTAATTCCAAAATACTACAGTCCACTCATTTATACTCCTTCCACACCAACATGGATTAATTAAAGGAATCACACAAACAAATGGTCCTTCGAGCCGGATTGTGTGTTGCATTTGTTTGTGTGATTCCTTTAATTAAACCACTGTTGGTGTGGAAGGAGTATAAATGAGTGGACTGTAGTATTTTGGAATTAACGATTTTTACTGTATATAATTTACAATTATTGTGATGTGAATCTATGTATGCGCACGTTGTATGTGAGCACGCCAAGCCGTCTGTCGCTGCCGCGGGTCGATGCCCCGCGTCTGTCTTCCCCGTCCGCCGCGCCGCACCGCAGGCCCCGTGGTTGCCCGCGCGTCACTCGCGCGCATATATGTGTGCGCTAAGCGCGCGAACATGCTCCCCCCGTTGAAGAGCTGTCTTCAATAGGAAGAGGGCATATATTGTTGAAGGCCCTCCTGATAACGCCCTTCCTGGTCTTCAAGTCGGCGACCCTCGCGACGCCGTCGCTGCCGGGATGTAACTGGATCACTCTGCCCAACAGCCAGCAAAGAGGTGGTGCAGATTTGTCTTTAACAAGCACCAAAGAGCCCTCTGAGATCCTCCCGCTAGACGAGTGCCACTTCGTCAACTTCTGCAATTGAGAGATATACTCCGTGTGAAAACGCGACCAAAAATGCTCCTTGATAGAGGCGACTCTCTGGTATCGCTGCAGGCTCGTCGTGTGTTCATCTTGAACCCTCGGTTGGGGTACAGATGTGAGAGATCGCCCAATAAGGAAATGAGCAGGAGTGAGGACGGAAAAGTCAAGGGGATCAGAAGAGAGAGGAGTAAGGGGACGTGAATTCAGAATTGCCTCTATCTGAGCTAGGCATGTTGCTAACTCTTCATAAGTGAAGTGCCTTTGCTGTAAAATTCGTTTTAGATGGTACTTTGTTGATTTGACCGCCGCTTCCGCAATGCCATTAAAATGGGGAGAATAAGGAGGCACAAAAGAAAAGTCGATACCTTCCTTGGCGAGATCCGATGGAATGTCAGGTTCCTGTAAAAAGGCAGAAAGCTCATTAGCAGCACCAACAAAGTTTGTGCCATTATCGGAGAGTATGCTTTGAGGTTTACCACGGCGTGCAATAAAGCGGTTTAAAGCAGCCATATAAGCCTGTTTAGTGAGCTCAGTGACGAGCTCCAAGTGCACAGCTTTCGTAGCAAGGCAGACAAAAATGCAAAGATACGACTTTATTAGCTTGCTACCTCGACCTTTACGATCTGCTATAAGTACTGGTCCCCCGTAATCCACAGAACAATTACTAAAGGGATATTCGAGTTTGCTTCTATTAACAGGAAGCTGACCCATGACAGGTTGCACATTTTGTGCTTTAAATCGAAAACATTTTAAGCATTTATGTACTATTGACTTTGCCAAGTTTCTGCCTCCTAAAGGCCAATAATTTTGATGGATGTTTGACAAAAGTAATTGAGGACCTGCGTGCAAAAGGCTAATATGTTGCGTTTCAAAAAGTAATTTTGTAAGCTTATGTTTGCCACATAACAATATTGGGTGCTTGACATTGTAATCATACGGCGAATTGTCAAGCCTTCCGTCCACACGAATGATGTTGCTCGCGTCGATAAAAGGTGATAAAGAAGTTAGTCTATTTTTTCGCGGCAAAGGTTTTCCGGTTTTTAATGAAATATATTCATCGGAAAACATTTGTTGTTGTCCTGCATGTACAATAATAGTTAATGCATTATTAAGCTCATCGCATGTGAGTGGGCCTTTTCTTTTAATATTTTTACATTTTACATTGTTTATGAATCTTAGTATATAGGCAACTATTCTTTGTAAATAATTTAAGTTTGAATATTTAGTTATTAATTTTTGAACCAATATATTGTTATGTATCGTATGTGTATTATTATATGAAATATTAGATGTATTGTGTGAAAAATGAACTAAAACGTCTGGTAAATCTTGTTTCTCGGAATACGTAGGCAATGTAGGCCAGCGACTCTCATGATTTAAAAGAAATGGGGGTCCCGTCCACCACAACGATCGACTCTACGATGAGGTCGGCCTTCAGCCCGCGCGAAACAAGGTCACCGGGATTGCTCTTCGACGGCACGTAACGCCACTCACAACCAACTGTACTTTCTTGAATTTCGTAAATACGATTTTTTACGAAAGGCTTTAGTTGATTGACAGGCGTTGACAACCATCCCAAAACTATAGATGAATCGCACCAAAACACACACCTTTGAAAGTTAATAGTGAGTGATGCTTTAACTTTAGTATAAAGTCTTGCTCCCAACAGAGCTCCACACAGCTCTAATCGTGGAATAGTTGTAGGTTTGATAGGAGCTACACGATTTTTTGATATAAGTAATGAAGTTTTAATGTTACCAGATTGACTGATCGACCGTATATATAAGCAAGCGCCATAAGCCCGTTCGGAGGCGTCTGTAAAAACGTGAATTTCTCGCGTAACCACATCGTCACACAAAACCCAGCGTGGAATCTTTAAATTATTAAGTGACGTTAGTGTGCTAGCAAATGAAACCCAGAGTTGTGCGATTTCATTGGTTACGTCATCGTCCCAGTCTGATTTATTAATCCAAAGCTTCTGCATTATAATTTTCGCTTCTAGAACACAGGGACCTACTAAGCCTAACGGGTCAAAATTTTGGCTGATCACGGATAAAATATGACTCCTTGTGATTATTTTATTTACATCTATATTTCAGCGAATGTGTGGGTGAAATGGAATCAAGCTCCCAAAATGTAGATAAATCTATGTCCGATTGTAAAAAATTACAAATTATATTATTTTTGGATTTGTGTGAATGTGACTTATATTTGTGTGAGTGGCTAGGGACAACACCCGATACGAGCCAACCGAACTTGCTTTCACACAGTTTAGGTTGATTTTTACCTAAATCTATGTAATTATGCAAAATGACATTCCAAAATATTTGAGCACCCACCAGTATGTCTATGGCTGACGGTATGTTAAACGACGGATCAGCTAGATGTAAGCCAGTGGGTATTGCAATGTCTCTTATATCAATGAATGACGACGGTAACATTTGTGTAATTTGCGGCAAAATAAGACAGTCAATATCGATCGTATAGCCACTGTAATAAGACTCAATATTGAGATTGCAAGACTGTGTACTATAACTTGTTTGATTGTCAACACCCGTGATTGTGGAATACGTACCGCGTTGAGTTAATCCTAATTTATTGAAAAAACTAGAACTAACGAAGTTAGCCGTGCTGCCGTTATCTAGAATAACGCGCGCGTCGTGCTTCTTGCCGTTTTTGCCAATCACCTTCACCAAAGCTGTGGAAAGTAAAACATTTACATCAGTAGTAAGCTGAATGGAGGAGGCGTTAGCTGTAAGTGTTACGTTCTCCGTGTGATTGGGCATTGGATCCGAAAAAGGGTGGTCAGGTTTGTCAGTGTGCAAAAGTGTATTATGCCTACTAGCACAATATTTGCAATTTGACAGCCTGCACTTCTTTTCATAGTGACCCGCACGTAAACAGTTTGTGCAAACTTTTAAATCCTTAGCTTTCTTTATTCGTAAATCGACTGATAAGTTTTTAAATGAATCACAGTTAAATAAATAATGATTTTTTGTACATAATGGACATTTTAACATTTTATTATTTTCTGACATTGCTAAGAAGTTTTTAGATTTATAATTTTGTGATTGTTTATTTTGTATATTAAAAGTATTATAGTTGTTACTAGTTTTATTTGATTTTTGATTTAAATTATTTTCTAAGGTTTCTAATAAGTCTGCTTTTTCGCCTAAAAATGAACAAAATTGCGATAATGTAGGTGATTTTGTCAATGTGTTACGACATTCCTCCCATTTTCTACCTGTAGCAATATCTAGTTTGTTAGACATCATATAGATTATGAGAGTGTCCCAATGATCAGTCGGTTCATTGAGAGCCTTAAGTGCCCTAATGTTTTTGTTGATGACGTCGATGAGGTGACGCAATGAAGTATGCGACTCCTTCGGAATAGGCTCAACATTGAATAAGGCTTGAACGTGATTGTTAATAAGCAGTCTACTGTTATTGTAACGCTCACAAAGCAAGTCCCATGCTATGGGATAATTATCTGATTTGAAGTCCATATTTTTGATAACTTCTAATGCCCTTCCCTTAAGACACGCTCTTAAATAATGAAATTTGTTAATGTTATCGATAGTATTATTACTGTGAATCAAGGAGATAAAACTATCATGAAATTCTACCCAGCACTCATAGCCGCCATGAAAAACAGGCAGATCAATTTTTGGCAAGCGAACAAAGTTACTCTTACATGGAGCTGCTGAGTCCTCGGAGCCCGTCGCGAAGTCACCGCTCTCTAAGCGCTTTTGTTCATGGCGCCTGAGCAAGCACCGAGCCACGGCAAGGAGTCGGTGGTATTGTTCTTCGAATGTCGCGCGAGCGGCGAAAGCCCCATCAGCATCTTCCGATAACAGCTCAATCTCGGTCTGCAATTCGTCGAATTGTTCGTATAAGCATTCAAATTTGGCAAAACGACCTTGAAGTTCGGTAGCTTGTAAGTCTGATAGGCTAGTACAGCTTTGAAGAATTTCCAAAAAATTTGAAAAATTAGTAAGCTTAGCTTTTATTGAGCTTCTTTTTTTAATTAAGCGTTCCATGGCTTTAATGGTGATGGATTTATAAAGAAAAAGGAAGGAATATTATGATATATTGCTTAGCTTATATATATTTTATTAAAGTAGGTAGGTATGTATTTACTAAAGTGAGCAAAAGCTTTCTTATTTAATAGAAAAGTGATATAATTATGCAAATTATGATTAATGTACAACGGCGCAAGAAGAAATATTGTAAATAAAGCTTTATAATATGAGCGACAAAGCTAAATTGAAAGAATTGTTCGAACGGTAACGGTAAACACCTGTGCGAGTTCAGTGACACTGCAAGGTCGGCCTATGACCTTGGTTACGATATGCACAACGCCGGCGCTCACTAATGGAATAGCAAATGCACTAATTCAAATAAAGGCAAGCCCGGGCAATAGGATGCATAGAAAACGGAAAGAAAGGAAATTGGAACGAACTCACTCTGTTACCCTGTCGAGGTTCTTCTTTCTTGAGGCTGAAGGACCATTTGTTTGTGTGATTCCTTTAATTAAACCACTGTTGGTGTGGAAGGAGTATAAATGAGTGGACTGTAGTATTTTGGAATTAACGATTTTTACTGTATATAATTTACAATTATTGTGATGTGAATCTATGTATGCGCACGTTGTATGTGAGCACGCCAAGCCGTCTGTCGCTGCCGCGGGTCGATGCCCCGCGTCTGTCTTCCCCGTCCGCCGCGCCGCACCGCAGGCCCCGTGGTTGCCCGCGCGTCACTCGCGCGCATATATGTGTGCGCTAAGCGCGCGAACACTTATCAAAGATGTATTCGCACCAAAAGTTATTCTTGAAGGTTCCGTTTTAGTGCATTTATGAAGCAAGTCTCCTGTATCTTTATATGATGAAACTATATGTATGTATAGTATCGCAGGGTACGATTTGGTAAGAAGATTCATCTTCGAAAATATGCGTAACCCTTTTGGAATTCATCAAAAAGAGTAAACAAATAATCTTATTTGCTTGTCGCGAGCTATTTTCCTCAGAATCCGATACATTGTGTATTTTGCCCCTACCCACTCCATTGACCTAACTCACCCTATTTCATCACCATCAATCAGCTCTGTTAAAAAATACTATTGTCGGTTTAAACAAAATGAGGCATTACTCGCGGTGGCGAGTTAAAAGCAACGTTATATTGTAACATTTTATGCAAATGAATGTTCACTCAGCTTTCAGCCTTTCTAAGCACTTTGCAGGGAAATGTACAATAAAATGGAGCTGCCACAGCTTTGCAAGGATTATACAGAGCGGCCTAGTACCGCGTGTTTTATCCGTTGCCGCCTCGCTTTCATGCAGTCTGTCCGAATTGTTACATGGGTTAATGGATGCTGGGTCATTGTGATTCCTTGCTTATAATTGCTATTAGCTTTTGTTTTTTGTTCTTTCATGCCTGAGAAAGATGATCGGATTAAATATAACCGCTTCTCGACTGACTTTAAGATTTAAAGATATATATATTATATTGTACGTACCTATGAATATGTCTAGGTAAATCTGTGATATTAATTATTGTAACAGTATATTCATTGTATGTACTGTATGTGTACATACACTGTTTATTCAACGAAATTTAAAAGTTTTAGTATGATATCTTAGAGCAATTATTGACAAAGAATATATCTCATCTGTAATTCTGGGAATCATAAAAACTGATAAAACTACGATATACGGAAATACACAAAGGAATATATTAAAGTACCTACAATGATGATTGAGTAGGATACGACTTAAAGATTTTCTTACATTTTATCTCCAAAACATATTGATATCAAAATACGCTATACATTATATGCGATATATATAGCTATAGATAAATCTTACTATGCAATATTTATAAGTTGTGCATGATGATCTATGAAAATTCAATCTTTCTGTTGCGGATGTTTGAGGTAGTTTAGAAGGATACATCCATAATACAGTGCCGGAATACATCAGCGTTCCCACAAGAGTCGACGCCTGAAGGCGGAAACCCCACACAGTTCCGGATTTCGTCGCCTCGCACACTATCTGTACGAGAAGAAAAAAATAAAAAAGTTTTCTTACAAAACAGATTCTCTTTGTCCCAAAAACACAATTTCTTATAAACTTGTACCATATTACTTAAGTTGAAGTCGTACTCGTTCTTATTATGATATCAAAATACGCTAGCAAACTGAAATAAAAACACCCGACGTAGAAAAGTTCGAGTCTTCAAACTCTACGAAAAGAACAAAAGATATCCAGTAATTGACACCCGTCATAAAATAAAAAGGCACAGGACGGCGAAGTTTCGTTTCAAATCACGCGAAGTCCAAGTCGGATCGCATCAAGTGGGGCGGAACTTTTGACTCCATGTGACTAACTGGCCCGCAAAACTTGGAGTGTTCGAACGGGTGTTAGGTAGACGTCCACTGTGATTGTATCGTTGAGTTTGTACCGTGAGAGCCGAGTACAAAGAAGTTACAACTTCAAAGGCGTTGTATGTCACAAAAGTTAAAATTTTCATTTCGTTTTAGATTTTTTATAGGATTTAAAATTAATCAAACGTACGTAACAATGCTTTAAATACTTCTTAAATTAGTTTTTTTCATACAATATAAAAGAAAACCCGATACATTCCTTGAAAGAAGTTACACATAAGTCGGAGTTACATACCTATTTGGGACTAATTGGGTCCAAGGATACTATGTCAAAAACTTGTTATTTCTCAACTGTTCAAGATTAACGAACTTAATCGGAAGCCTCGGTTTTAAGCTCAAATGTTTCACACACAAAATATATAACTTCACTTTTCACTGGCACCCAAATAAACGTTTGAAATACAGAAATTTTCATTCAGTAACATATATTGATATTTTGATGAGCGTTACACATTTTATTAAAGTCATCAGACGTTCATAACTTGATATAATGTTCACCTAGCCGATTACGGCCACGGCAGCTAGTCTCAAACGAGACCGGCCAACTACGCAGGAGTTATTATAGTGCACAAGTGTGTGCGCAAACACAGGTGCACTCTCTGTTCCCTCACTCTCATAATTAGCCGACACGACCGGGAAGAGATCAGGCGCAGGACCGACGGTTTTACGTGCTCTTCGAGGTGACATAGAGTATTACATATTTACGTAAGTGTCTTATTACAGAGTATCTTGTAGTATAACAACATTTTACAGAAGTTTTTTTAAGTTGACATTATATGTATTATAATTGAAACACTAATAAATTTATATACTCCAGACAATTCACTTGTTATTATTTACGGTCAAGCAAGTTATTTATCTATTTATTGGTTTGTGTGAGTCATCTATCAATCAGTGTGGAAGCTTGAAAGCCTCATTAACGGTAGAGAGATGGTGATCAATTGGGTCCTCAGAGTTTAATTGGTTGACAATGTCTTCGCATGTGCCCTACGCGTACCAGTAAGTGATTACTTCGTAAGGGTATACTATATGTCGTATTGTACCTTGCATTCAAGTGTTATATTACATAAAAACTGTTTAATTTGTCTACATTTTTATGCAAATAAGGATTGCGTTTGGTGCAGTTGGAGCTCGTAAAACTTTAAAAGATGCCAAAGATTGAAAGTCCTGGCGGCGACGCCGCATTAGATATAGATAGGCAGATAGCATTGCAATGATAGTCTCTACTACTGAATGAGCCATCTGTATGGATGGACTGTAGTCCATCGTGTTGAAGTGAAAGTGGAAAATGAGATGGCTGTTGAGCAACTTTATCGCTGCTTTTCAACGAGAATAGGAAACACATCTGTGATACTTGAATTGCGTGTTTTTTTATGGAATAGGTGGCAAACGAGCAGACGTATCCCCTGATGGTAAGCGATTACCACCGCCCATGGTCACCCGCAACACCAGAGGCGTCACAAGTGCGTTGCCGTCCTTTGGGGGAGGGGTTGGGGTACGGGCCTCCCGTATCCTCACTGACTCAGTGAAACACAGCGCGAGCGCTATTTCACACCGGTTTTCTGTGAGGCCGTGGTATCATTCCGGTCGAGCCGGCCCATTCATGCCGAAGCGTAACTCTCTCACGGTAGATGGGTGTCCATGAAGTGGTCCAACTGCTTGTTTGCCCTGTATTCCATAAAATAAAAGACTACTTTTATATTATTTTATACCCCTGAAAACTTGTGTTCAAAATTGCATGACGATTGAATAACTAAGATATAAAAACCAACATACTCAAATTTGCATTTATATTATTAAATAAGTTTCTAAATCGTAGTGCAACTTGAATTATTTCCCTTATATTATTCAGTTGAAATTTGAAAATACGCTTATGCACATATGGACTATTGCTTGCGTCTAAATTATACCCATCCATATTTTAGCGATATGTTCAACGACGACGATAAGATATGCGAATAAAAAATCATGACTACTTTATATGTATGAGAGCTACAGATAATACACTTCCTTTTTTGGGAACATATTTTGAAGGTATGCTACAAGACTTTGGTTCTTTAACGGTACATAGGAAAATGTACAAAGGTATTTGAGAAAGGAATGATTTATGTTTTCCCGAGTTGCACTTAAATGAGTCGCTACAAATATTACGCTAGCGAAAGTTTTTGACTGTGGGTTTCTACGTTCGTTGTGTCTTTTACGTTGAAATAATAGTACAGCTACTAAAGTATAAATGTGTATCCAAAAATCAACATTAAAATCTGACCGTTAGTGAAGGAGAAAATCATTTAAAACAAGTAGTCAAACAAAAACCTCTTCAAAGTTAATATATAAGTACATATTTTCTTATAATGTTTTTGTCCGAAAAATCAAGCAATGCTTCAAAAGAAGCACGCAACTACAAGTCATGAATTTTAACCCTTATTTGTGGCAACCGTCTTGGCAATATTATGAAGTTCAAAAGTTGTGTTTCTTGAATATACTACCCACAAATTTTATCAATTCAAGTTTAAATTCATGCTTTGATTGATACAAGGATATCATACTCACAATAGGGAAACTTAAACCATAAATGTGGGTAAAGTTGCATGGTAGTCCACTGGTTTTAAATTCTTAGCTCGTTAATACGCTAAACTAAAGCTAACTAAGTTTATTAGTGAACTTAGAATATATCTGATTTATGAGCATTTGATATGACAAAAGTTATAGGCAGACCCACGTTGAAATGGCAGTGAAGTTATGCCTCAAATTTGTTCGACAAACTGAGCATGTCTAAAATCATAAAGGACATTAATCGCTAAATCAATAAAACGTGTTAGTCAAAAAAATGTTTAGCCTTTGGAAACTCAGTAGCATTTCTTTCCCCAAAACTCCTGAGAACTTAAAACAACGTTTGTATGTAATTGTGTGTGTATCTGTGTGTCTGTGGTTTCAAAACGTGATCTTTCGTTATTCTCGCAGTCGCTGACCGAGTTATAGAGATGACCTTATAAAAGACGAAGTCAGTGGTAAAAATAGGCTGCTGCAAAATGATCATGTGAGTTATTGTGACGTCCAGTGGTGTTTATTATTTCATTTCATTTGCTAATCACATAAACTGAATATGAAATCTTGGTTTAACAATCATATGTTGAGTAACCACACAGCGAATTTAGATAACTCTATTAAATAATATTGTTCTTTCCTGCAATTGAGTCTTAAGTAACAGGATGAAAACCATTACATTAACTGGGATCAAAACTAGGCAATTGATATTTATTTCTTTACAGAGAACATTTGGGACGACAAAACAACGATAACCGAACAAGCCTTTTTATATCCACACATTTGGACTTGAGGCTATCAGTTACGATAGTATCCCAAACTATTTGATTCGATTAGACCAACAGAGCGACACATCAACGCCGCGAAATCCGCAAAATGGTATCGGACATCAAACTTTGAATCCTCACTTTCCATTTGATCAGATTTCAGTCCCGTTCGTGGCCTTTGCATACATCCGTAGGATTTACCGAGGCCGTGACCCAACATACGACTGACGAGTTTGTGGTCGCTTTGTCACTTAAAAAAACTGTTTAAGTAGCTGAATTGAAGGCACAAAGTGCTGTTAGATTCATATATTGCAGTAATGATTTTAGGTATTGACATAAAGCAATTTTGTATATACATGGTATATGAAAGGTAAATAATGTCTAATGGCGTTGTCATTACATTAAAAAAAAATAGAAACATCGATATGATTTCTTGTTTTTTTTTTTTTTTTTTTTTATGTATGGCCCGCCAAAATGACTCTACTCTGCCTGATGGAAAGCATAAGCAGAATCCAAGAGTGGTGGTCACCATACTCATTGCGAATGCAGACAATGCAGTATGGCGACCCACACCATGGCGGCCTAGTGATGCTGCTGCATCTTTTTGTCTAGTCAACAAGTATAGAACTTGTTGACTAGACTATTTGGGCCTCCGGTCTTGCACTCACCAACGAAACACGACAGCACAACCGCTGGCATTTTACGTTGATTTTCTGTGCGAGGGTAGTACCGCCCCGGTCGAGCCGGCCCATTCGTGCTGAAATCAGCGTGGCTCTACTACCTATTTTTAATTTATAAATTAAAGTTCTGGAGTCTTTTCGATTATAATACAGGTATATTTACGTGCATTTTCTACTTATCTGAAGAGTCAAAATAGTATAAAACTAAATAGACCCAATGTAAATCGCGATTTTAATCTCTTCGTGAGACATCCAGCACAGCAAATATTCAAAGCGAAAAACCAACAGCATTTTATCGTTTGATTTTTAAATAAATTCAACGAAATTTTTGTTGGAGCGTGACTTGGCATGCAAAGTTTCAGTATAGCTATATTATTTTATCGCTGAATAGTAAACTTTTGGAGACCTTAGAGCAATAGAAAATAATCACTGGCATATTTTTACATAAATTTATCGGTTCAAATGAAATACGTCGAAAGGCTTTTAAGGTACACCATTAGATTTTTAGCTTTATTAGGTGTGTAGTGTGTACGACGAAAAAGTTATTCCGACACGTTAATTTATTCGTTTGCGGAGTTATAGAACATTTAACTGTCATGATGCGACGTTGGTTTTCGTTCAATACAAAAATATGCAATGTTTCTCCGTGAATCAGATCCTGCTATGCTTATGGAACATAAGGAGTATACTAAACTTGATTTTACTTTTAGAAATAAATATTATGTTTTGATTTCGGTTACGTTGTGTCCAGGAAGCATCAAAATATTCCTGTCTATAAAAATAAATTATAAAGGCAATCAGGAATATTAAGGAAAAATAGGTATAATAGGCAATTAAGGTTAATTGCTTTATTTATAACACTAAAATTATTCAACAATAGAGAAGAATGAAAAGAATAAAATAAGAACAATGAATATTGTCGATTTATATTTAGATTATTAATTTAATATAGATTCTCAAGTTCCTAATAATAGTCCGGGATCCCCAGAACAAATTTTACAAGTTATTACTATCAAGCGAATTTTTCGTGAGTGGCTTCATTTTGATGAGGGCCTACCATTAACCTTAAAAAAAAATCGGTTGTGGGAACTAACAGGACTAGCAGGGTAAGAAAACTTTTGAGCGAAGGGCCGTGATAACGTACCACGCAATTTGTAGGACAATGTGGCTGTTAAATTATATAAATATTAACTAACATTATTTCCTAATGGAAACAAGTATTTGTCCTACAAAATGCAGGGTTTGATCCTTCCAACAAATATCGATAGCGAGGTCATAAAAAAGTATACTAACAAGCTGATTTTTTAACAGTTGCTTAGTTAATATTGATATAATTTAATAGATACATTGTCCTACAAATTGCGTGGTACGTTATCCCGGTCCTAAGCCCAAAAGTTTTTTTTCTCTGCTAGCCCTTTTAGTTCCCACAGTCGAATTTTAAGGAGAAAGAAGGGCCCTCATCAAAATGAAGCCACTCACGAAAAATTAGCTTGATAGTAATAACTTGTAAAATTTGTTCTGGGGATCCCGTACTATAAGTAATATACTGTATCAAACGAATGTATACAAAATCTCAAATGAATGACTCTTCGCAGCAATTTTAAAAACTTAAAATCAAACCGGCTCTGCTGCTCGGTTCCATAATGTCAAAATGTTAAAAAATTAATCTATACATTATTATTTATGTGTACGCAACATAAAATTGCAAGTACCTAATTTTCAAATATAAAACTACTAGTCTTATAAAAATATAATATAGCTATATATGTAGTATCCTCAATCTTGGTTGCTTTTCGAAAATGACTGTAATTAGGCCAGCAAGGCCTTTCCTAATTGATGAATTACGTATATTATATTATGATATTGATTGTACCTTTCAAAGTTGATCAATTTGGTTTAGATCGAAGTTAAATTCTTCATTAGAAATGTCTTTTAATGTTATTATGCTCCCATAATTAGTTTATGGTCACTCATTTAAATGTCGTTTATTTATATCTTTTTCTTTATCTTTATTTAAAATTAATTTTCTTTGACAAATTTAATCTAGCAGACATTGAAATTATAATAGGTCTTTACCTATGAAATTACCGTTTTGTATGCAATAAGTGAAAGTACTTATTTTTTCAAAATTTTTTATTTCTGTTATTCGAAGTAATCACCCATGCAATCTTGCTTGCTTTGCCAACGCATTGGCAGTTTATTGATGCCATGGTATCATGCCAATTGTTACCCTCACCTTACGGCGGGAACAATAAAAAAAAACACTAAACGATTTAACACAATTTATTACAAAAATAAAATAAAAACTTTAAATTAATTACAAATATATTTGGGGGTGAGGTTCTAAGCACTGGAAAGTTCTTTATTCATACAGGGTCGTACCCTAAGCCACTTAACTAAAGGGTCTAGTCCCGCAGCGTGTGGTCTTAATGATGGGGACTGGCCGGTGACTGGCCGTGCAGGTCGATCTCCTGGTTTCTGATCTGTTGCTCACCGGTAGTACTTGAGACGGTGGCTGTTGTCTGCGGTCAGGCTGGTCGATCGTATGGTCTAAGTCTGGTGGTTGGGTTCAAACCCCAATTCTGGTTTCAACTCCAAATCTGTCTCCTTATCAGGGGAATTGTAACTGAAGTTATTAAAACTGATTTTACTGTTAATTAATTATATCGGTGACAGTCTCGACTTAGTTCAGAACTTCTACAATATTGCGTCGCAGATAACAGATACACTGTTCAACTTCTTAGTGATAACAGCTGCTTCACGACAAAGCGCGACCCCATACTGCGCAACAGACAGTCTCCAAGCTGCAAGAGCTGGGGTTGGAAGCTCTCCCTCATCCGCTATACTCACCAGACCTTGCACCTACCGACTATTACTTTTTCCAAAAATTAGACAACTTTTTAGTGGGTGAAAATTTCAATTCCCGAGAGGCAGTACAAAATGCCTTTGAAGAGTTTGTTGCCTCCCGTCCAGCTGATTTTTACAAGAAGGGCATCAATAAACTGCCAATGCGTTGGCAAAGATGCGTCGATTGCATAGGTGATTACTTCGAATAACAGAAATAAAAAACTTTGAAGAAATAAGTACTTTCCCTTATTGCATACAAAACGACAATTTCATAGGTAAAGACCTATTATATATTCAATGAAATTTTGCAGACAAACTATCATAAGCGAATAATCACAGAACGACGAACGAAAGAAAACATCTTCTGTTAACTTATCAGATCTCTGTTTTGTATATTGCACAAATCATTGCAAACTATGCGGCAAAATGTTGTCCAGAAAAATAAATATTTATTCCAGGAATGCAACACAAGCTGAAACTACTGGAAGCACGCCAGGTCGCCTACATTCAGGTAAGCCACCACAAACAGCGCTGAAGGTTTGCACACTATACATAGCTAAACACTTTGCCACTGAATGACCAAGAGCCTCCGGCTGAACAAACTGTACGCCTCAGCAATTTGTACGACGTACGTATTAAGGTGCTTAAACTCTGATGCATTCAAATTCTAAATATTACATGCGTATAATGTCTCTGTAATATAGGTACATAGGTAAACATACTTACTCATATTAAAATGTATATTTAAAAAGGTATCAAGAATCACACACTTAATTTCTTTATATATTGAAGAGGTGCATCGCCTCTAGTTTGATCTGTTCACTGGTGATCGGTCTGTGAGTGTTAGCTTGTCTTTATGGGCCGGATAAGGCTATTCACAAGGTCCCCTTCACTCCAAGCGTCCAACACTAGTGGACAGGATTAAAGATTTGGTTATCTTACTACGTAGGATAACATCAATATGAAGAGAAGGAAAACTTGAAACAAACCCTATACCAACCCGTCTGATTGTGTCCAGCAGTGGACTGTTAAAGGCTGATGATGTGACACACCCGCATTCCTAAATTTCTTATATATTTTTTTACTAGTGGAACGTTTCTTTTAATTGTAGGTAGTAGAGCCACGCTGGTTTCAGCACGGGCCAGCTCGACCGGGGCGGTACTACCCTCGCACAGAAAATCAACGTAAAATGACAGCGATCGTGCTGTCGTGTTTCGTTGGTGAGTGCGAGACCGGAGGCCCAATGATGCAGAAGCATCACTAGCCCGCCATGGTGTGGGTCACTATGCTGCATTGTTGCATTGTCTGCGTTCTCAGTGAGTATAGTGACCACCACTCTTGGATTCTGCTTATGCTTTCCATCAGGCAGAGTAGTCATTTTGGCAGGGCCAAACATAAAAAAAATTTTGTGAATATCCCTTTCAACAGCCAATAAATACCATCCATACTAATATTATAAATTCGAAGGTAACAGTCTGTTACTCTTACGCGGCTAAACCACTGCACCTGCAATATTTCAATGATATAGATTTGGCTTTTTTACGTTTGGTCCTGCCAAAAGACTCTACTCTGCCTGATGGAAAGCATAAGCAGAATCCAAGAGTGGTAGTCACCATACTCACTGCGAACGCAGACAATGCAACAATGCAGCATGGTGACCCACACCATGGCGGGCTTGCTTCTGCATCATTGGGCATGAAAATACTTTGATTCTTGATATAGGGTGCTACTTTTTGCCGCGATAAATGACGTACATGGGGGTGGAGCCGCGGGCAGTAGATAGTTTACAATAAATTAGCGTTTGTTACTTTTTAAAAACGAGTTATCGAATTTCAACACTTAAACTGTTCTATGCTAAAAATTTTAATAAAAATAGAAAAATAAATAAATTTCAAGCATACCTTTTGAAGGATTGATGGACTAATTAATTAATTTCTCATGAAAATAGTATAAAATATTTGTTGTATTTTCAATTGTTCTTTTGATAGTCAAGTCGAAATTCGAAACCTAAGCAATAAAAACTATTTGATATACTTGTTGAACTTTGTAATGAAAATATAGTATTACTAACCTTTGAAATTAACGTATAAAAACTTGAAGTGTCTCTAATAAAAAGAATATTTTAAAGTAATTATCAGAACTAGCCATTACCCAGTAGTCAGAATTCTACCATAATTTATTTAATCAATGTTTGTAGTAAGTTGATTCTTTTTTAACTTTCATCCTCTATATGCACTTTAAAAGTGTCAAATGTCATACTCTCCCGGTCGCATAATTTTTGTAAAAAGGTACTAAGTTTTTGTATTACTAAATTATACAGATATTTGACTCTCTGTCTATAGGTTAAATTGTTATATGTCGTGTGAAATCTACCGTGAAAAGTCATATACTGCACTTATTTTACTTGCTTTACTTTTTTACCGTTTTTTACCGTGTCATGCGGTGTGCATCAGCACAAGACATCTGTCGAAAACCGTCTTGTCGCGGACGGTCTCGTCGAAGACCATTTCGGTGTTACCCGACCTTAGAATGTAATGCTCCGACACAAATTGGCGCGACTCCAGTGGAACGATACCATAATAAAAAAAAACCTTCCTAATTCCAGGTTTGACCTCTGGCTCCATCATAAAATTTTAATAATAATTTTACTGTTTC
This sequence comes from Diaphora mendica, assembly GCA_949125395.1. Classification (NCBI taxonomy): domain Eukaryota; kingdom Metazoa; phylum Arthropoda; class Insecta; order Lepidoptera; family Erebidae; genus Diaphora; species Diaphora mendica. The sequence goes on from OX421310.1 coordinate 20,537,335, forward strand.
AATTATTATCGTAATAAAGAGCCGCCATCTAAATCAAGTCCGTTTCGTGATGCATAATGCCCCATATTCTTTTGCATTTTCTCAGTTAATATATCTTTTAAACGACTTTCTTTTCTACCCACTATGGCGAGGGTATAAATCGCATACCACTTTTTACAGCGCTCCTGCGTCCCTCCGTTAGATTTAAAACTCTATTAACAGTAAATGTCTTAGAAAAATATTATGACATTTTCACATAGAGAATTCTGTTAGTATTTTCTTCACGAAGAGAATATCTAGGTACTAGTAGTTTACGAGGAAGTTCGGTTTGGTACATTCTTCTAAATGTTTCTAAACATAATAATTAATAATTATAATATCTCCAAGAAGTTTAACAGAGAAACCAAAAAGTTAAGAGCCACGCTTTGGCATGAATGGGCTGGCTCGACCGGAGTGCTACCATGGCCTCACAGGAAACCGGTGTGAAATAGTGCTTACGCAGTGGTTCACCGAGTGAGTGAGGATACCGAAGGCCCATACTCCAATCCCTACCTCCCCCACCCCATCCCCAAAAGGCCGGCAACGCACTTGTGACGCTTCTGGTGTTGCAGGTATCCATGAGCGGCGGTACTCGCTTACCATCAGGCAATAAGTCTGCTTGTTTGCCCGCCTATTCCATAAAAAGAAAAGAAAAATAACTCCACTTTATTTAAATATCTATCAGAGTAGCGAGCCATGGGAGAGGCCTATGTCCAGCAGTGTACTACAAAAGGCTGATGATTATTCAGATGCAGATGTTGAATTCCCTGTCCAGTGAACAGGGATGGTTAGTTACCACGAGCTGACTCTTTATTTATTTCCTTCACCAAACCATTAAGCAGAAACACAAATAACATAATTTACTTTTCTCTTGATTTTTGAAATTTTTAGAATGCCCCTAAAAATAGAGCGACCTCAAATCTGTACTTCAATTTATATTTTAAGGTCTATAATTTTTGCGATGTAATTTTAAGATAATACATGTAATGACTACCTTTAGTGAGACCGATTTATTCACATGACTTGCGAAAGGTGTCAACGTGCCCCTATAATAATATTCACCGCATCGATTTTCACGTATTTTTAGTCTACATAGAGTTTTTTGTTACAATATTTAACCATATGAAATGATAATAGTTATTTGTTATACAAGAGTGCAAAGTTGCTTTTTAACCGCGTGCTCAATTTTGATGACCAAGCAAGCGAAGGATTCTAAAATTGAATCACGAGCGTAGCGAGTGATTAAAAAATTAGAATCCTGAGCGTCAGCGAGGTAATCAAAGGAGCACGAGGTGGAAAATCTTTGCACTCGAGTGCAACACGTAACTTTTCATTCCACCTCAGCGAGGAATCAACTAAATGCAAAGAAAGCATTAACAATCACAAGATACTTTTATTTCAGTTTAGGTATTAATATTTATTAGGTACTACATTATTATAGGTAAATATTACAGATTTATTTTTAAATTATTTCAAAAATACTTAGGTACTCGCTCAACCCCGCGATGTTACCCGCGATTTTTGAGTTACACCGCGGGACAAAGCTAGTCTAAAAAGTAGCCTAAGTTACTCCTTAGATTATCATCTATCTGCCAGTGAAAGTCCCGTCAAAATCAGTCCAGCCGTTCCAGAGATTACCCGGAACAAACAGACAGACAGACCGACTCACAGACAGACAATGTAACAGAAATTGTAAAAAAATAATATTTTAGTATATATACCGTGTATACATACATATGCATTTCGTAAAAAGCGATTATTTTAATATTACAAACCGACATTTCAATTTTATTTATTTGTATGGATGGATGGAAAATTAAGAAAAAATAAAGTTACGTTGCTATAGTTACATAAGAAGGAAACGGTGCGGCCAGAGCAAATTAAAAAAAAACTACACTAAGAAGGTTCCGAGTCTTAGTTTTTAACAAATTAAAAAATATTGTATGATTAATTTGGATAAATTCGGCACCATGGAGGTAGAAGTAAATAGGTTTAATGATGTTTTGAATTCACAAACTTAGTGCACCCGAGCGATGTTCTAAATTCAATTTACTTTATTCTCTAGAGGATAAAAACGACTTTTTAACCGACTTCTAAAAGGAGGAGGTTCTCATTTTCTTCGGTATTTTTTTTATTTTTTTTTATGTATGTACATCGATTACTCCGTCAATTGTGGACCGATTTTGAAAATTCTTTTTGTATTCGAAAGGGTATGCTCCCCATGTGGTCCCATAGCCACCATATCATGATCTGATGATGGGATCCTAAGGAAATCGAAGGAAACCCTCAAATTTACGTGAGCGCCTGCAATGAAATTACGAGCAATTGTCTGCATGCCTTCATATTCTGTAGACATAATTAAATTTTAAATGAAATGATGATGAGAGACTTGAGAAAGACTAAAAAGCAAAAAATAAAAAAAAACTTCGTTTAAAAAAACCGACTTCAAAAACTAAAAAGTATAAAATAACTTAATTTGTATGTGCTACCTATTCATAGGTTTGAAGTCGGTGCCAAGCCAAAATGTAATAGTAGGTACCGCACTCGCCGCGCGTGACCTTGAGCGGGATAGCTGCTCTTCGCGTTGAACAAAACAACCGAAGCGTCGTTGACGTTCGTCTCGAAATATAGCGAGTGTGGTACCTACTATTCCATTAGCTTGGTACTGACTTCAAACCTATAAATAGGTAGCACATACAAATTAAGTTACTTTATACTTTTTAGTTTTTGAAATCGGCATTTTTAAACGAAGTTTTTTTTACACTCAGATATCGAAGGGCAAAAATACTCTTTACGAGCTGGTGGGATGAAAAAAATGTTATCAAAGTTATTAGAAGAACCTTACAGAATTTGATAAAAGGTAAGCAGTTCCATTGCTAGGGAATCAACCACTGCAAAGAAACTGAGAACTTCAAACAAGCCCTATATAAACTTCAAACTGCTGCGGTGGCGTAGTGGTAGCGTATGCGACTACTGTGCTTGAGGTCTCAGGTTCGATTCCCGGGTCGGACCAAATGTTTGTATGATCTTCAAATATTTATTGTGGAGTTTGGGTGTTTTCTATGTATGTATGTATTAACGAAAAAGTATATTTGTATTTATATCAGTTGTCAGTATGTTGTTATATATTTATGTTGTTGTGTGGTTAGTTAAAAAAAAAAACTCCTCTGGCTAGCGTGGTAATAGTGGGGTAAGAAGATGTGTTTATGTCCAGGAGTGGAATACTGAAGACTGTTGATAATAATTAATGATAAATGAATATATTATTATTGAAGTTTATTCACAATACTACAGGTTCTATGTATGAAGTTTTAAAACCAATTAACTCTACCTAATTAAAGCAAACAAGACCACAAATAAATTTACCTTGCAAATCTTTGCAAATGAATTACTACCTTTTGAATTTTCGACAATAAAAATTCTATTTTAGGCAAATAAAATACAAAAAGGAACCTTAATTGAATATAAAAAATCTTTATACATAATCTGAGCCCGCAGAACAACTCATCTGACCACAATTTACTCAGACATTTGGACAGTCTATTAAGGTCAGGACATTATCCTTGTAAATCGTACGAGCGTCCAAACTAATAACATTAAATTCCACTGGCTCATAAAAAGGAGACCGTTTTACTAACAAGTATCTACTTCTGGATTCATTTGGGATATTAGTTCCAAAATACTTGGAATATTGGTATGCACTTTTACGTTTGATGATAATGATGATGTATTCGTAGTCGATTTCGGCCACGGTGGCTGGTCGAAACGGTTACCAGCCATCTACGCAGGCGATATTAAGTATGTGTATAAACACAGCTTTAAGAACTTGACAAATCTTAATAAAAATTGCCGTACTGGGTTTGCAACTGTATTTATATGTATAATACGTAAAATTCTTGCAAGTGGGGGACCTTGAAATCCTCCCTAAAGTAGAGCATCCAAAACTGGATGGAGATATTTTTAATGGCAATGCTAAGAACTGGCTCTTACATTGCCACAGCCTCACAGCCCCCCACAGCTCCACAAGGAGCGGGAGATCCAAAATAATTTTCTATTTCATCATAAAAGATATACAGAAATAAATTGTGTTAATAAGCTTTTTATAAACAATATTTTACTAGAATGCCTCGAGACGAATCAAACGAGTCCAATCTCGAAGATGTAGCTACGTTTCTTCACAGAGTTCCTATGGCCACCTTCTAGCTCCTAGCATCAAGCATCAGATCAGCTCCTTGTCATTATACCATTGTATTGTCAAGCTGTATACATATGCTTGCAAAATTCCAACAAAATCGGTTGAAGATATATCTGCTTCAAAATTGAGTTGCAAGATTCCACCCGAACATACATGCATACATACATGCAAGTTAAATAAAAGGCTTGTAAAATACACATATACATAAAAAGCAGCAATATAGTGAACATCCAGCAATATGTTATTAAAGTAATTGTATTTTAAAATGTGTAGGTTTAAATCTATATCTAAAATTAGGTCGGTAGCACTGCCTACGAGTATGTACATATGTGCGACGAGTACAACGATAACGTACGTACGTACGTAACGATAACGTAGCAATATTTTTGTTCCCACGCGTTAGGGAGCAAGCATGTTGCTGTATACCAGATATGAAGCCGTATATTGTGCTGTTATTGGGGTGTTTTGATGTGAACCATCTAAATATAATGTAATCGTGGTGACGCGTCACTGTGTACTGTGTCACCACGCTCTGTGATAGTATATGTCACATGCGTGGCCACATGTAATGCTATGAGGCGACGCGTAGCATTGATAACCTGCAACTCTCATTATTTTTACATAATTAAAGTCGATGTCTTACACATGCCAGAAGTCCGGCGCCATTCATTTTTTTTTTTAATTGAAAAGTTTACTACAAATTTAGTACAACATAAGATGTCACCATTAACTGTAATCTTATCAATAAAATATTATGTATCAATGTTTACTCAGTTTTACCATTATATTAATCTTATTTCTTTTAACGAGCAAATCTTTTTCAATCAAACGAGCATTTTAAGAAAATTTACCAAAAAAACCGTGCAAAACTCGTTTATCCAGGTACTGTTACCTATATAAGTAACATAAATGAATTACATACTTCGAAACGTATGGTAACCTAATAAAACTAATATACAGTGTTTTTGTACGTAATAATCAAACTTCATTGTTTCAAGAACAAAACAAATAGGTATAATATATTTGTTTTGTTCTTGAAACAAGAAAGTTTAAAAAAATTAGTTATGTCAACAACCCATAATGTACCCACAGTTGGGATCGGGTCTCCTCTCGGGAGAGGGTTAAGACTATACGTCGGGTCCCCACTCCTGGCCGAATGCGGGATGGGGACTGGTAAGACAACGTTGTGTCTACGTAAATCTTGCCGTTGGATGTTTTTTAAGCTGTCCAACTCAGCTTCACGACTGTTATCCTACGATAACAACCGAGATCGACTGCTTAACGTGACCTCCGAATCACGGATATGCTCATTGTTTCATGGTAACATGCCACTAGCGGTCACCCATCAGGTACTGACCGCGCCGTTGTTGTTAACCTCTGTGATTGTTTCTAATCACCGAGTGCAACTGGGCTATGAGCGCCTCAAATAAAAAAGTAAAAAAAGTTAAGTTTAAATAATATTATTATTTTCGCGAATATTCTAATTTCTAAATTAAAATAACTTATCACGATAAAGAATTCTAAGATATTACCTGTTATAATAACAGTAACAATTCATTAAACATGCCAATAGACTGTTAATAATTATTGCTTAGCCTAATAAACGGTTCTCAGAAATATATTTCTGTAAGATTGCCGGCCACAGATGGTCTTTACAACGGTTGGTCTGAACGTACGCCGTGTCGAAGTAAGGACCTTTTATTACAACTGTTAGTTATTTATAACGGTGAAAAATAGTTATTGTTATCACCTTAATATTGTAGTACAAGCACATAAATACCAGGTGGCTGTGATATCGTTTGAATACCCTAAAACATGGGTAGTAATATAAACTACTATATTTTCTTCGCGACGAAAAACAGTAAGGCACGCGTTATTTACGCAACCAAGTATATATTTTCACCGTGGGAGAGCCACGCTTCGGCATGAATGGGCCGGCTAGACCGGAGTGATACCACGGCCTCACAGAAAACCGGTGTGAAATAGTGCTACCGCTGTGTTTCACCGAGTGAGTGACGATACCGGAGGCCCATACCCCACCACTCCCCCTATCTCCCCCACCTCCTACCCTCCCCCTATTTCCCCACCTCCTCCCCTCCCCATAATCCCCCCCCCAACCCCCAAGGGCCGGCAACGCAGATGTGACGCTTCTGGTGTTGCAGATGTCCATGGGCGGCGATAATCGCTTACCATCAGGCGATAAGTCTGCTCGTTTGCCCGTAACTCCGCCCGTGTGTATGTCGGTTATCGCGGTAAAGAGAAGCCTATATTCTGTTCTGAGGATCAAAGTATCTCCATGTCGAATTTCATTTATATCGTGCAGCGGTTTAGACGTGTAGACAGACAGACATATAGACAGATGGACGGCCAAAGTTACTTTGAAATTTATAATATTAGTATGGATATGGAAGTATGAATTGTCTTTTATTAGGATCAAACTTTTTTTAGCTTCACCTTTATGTTTGTATGTTTCTAGCCTTGATTTTGATCCACTTCAAACGGCTTCATTTAAACTTAGTAGAATTTTATTATCGAGGACCGACGACAATAAAATATTATGAAAAATAATTAAAAACTAATAATAGTTTAAAAAAACTAAAGAACAGTATAAAATAATTTAAATGTAAGAAAAGGGGCCAAGTGCGAGTCGGACTCGCCCATGAATGGTTCCGCAGCAGCAAGTAACATAACATGAAAGGTAAATTGCAGTTTACGATTTATGACGTATTAAAAAAACTACTTACTAGATTTCGTTCAAACCAATTTTCGGTGGTAGTTTGCATGGTAGTGTACATCATATATTTTTTTTAGTTTTATCATTCTCTTATTTTAGAAGTTACAGGGGGGGGGGGGACACATTTTACCACCTTGGAAGTGTCTCTCGCGCAAACTATTCAGTTTAGAAAAAATAAAATATTAGAATACTCAATATCATTTTTGAAGACCTATCCATAGAGAGGTATGGGTTTGATGAAAAAAAAATTTTTGTGCGTGTGGGGAGGTATCTATGGATAGGTCTTCAAAAATGATATTGAGGTTTCTAATATCATTTTTTTCTGAACTGAATAGATTGCGCGGGAGACACTTCCAATCTGGTAAAATGTGTGTCACCCCCCCTGTAACTTCTAAAATAAGAGCATAATAAATCTAAAAAAAATATATGATGTACATTACTATGCAAACTTCCACCGAAAATTGGTTTGAACGAAATCTAGCAAATCTATTTAAACTCGCACTTGGCCGCTTTTTTTGCCTTTGGCACGGAACCCTAAAAAACCGAGTTAGAGTGAACACGTGAATAGATACTTTATTTGATTATTTGGCCCTGTTAGTAATAAGTAGCAGGCAAAATATCTTGTACACCTTTTGTACATAAGCAACCTGCTAAACTTTTCAATCGAGTGTCCAATTTACGTCTATAAACATGTTTTCTATACAAACATTTGAAATTAGAGAATATATTTGTAGTGTGATGATTAAATATAGCTATCTTTTTCTGTTACGTGCTGCTTCATATCCTTCGTACTATGTATCAGTGAAATTTGTCAATGCATGCGATTTTAGACAGCAAGTTTTCGACGCAAATTATTATTTACGTAACATAAATTATCTATGTTTTAAAATATCATTGATTAACGCGCATAACTTTGGATCGGCTACACCAAATCAAATAATTCTTTTTTTATGTGTTCGTTATTGTTAGGACAACGTTTGTGTACAAGAAAAAAAAATACAACGGGAATACTCTTTTTTTTTCCGCGACTATGCACTGCCTGTGGAAAGCTGAGACAGATTATGTAAAATGTAAATATGGCGGTACGAAGATCGCTGGGTCAGCTTACCCCAACAAACTCTACCTCTTTATAATATTAGTATATAACATATAAGAAAACATAGATATACACTATAGCTACCTACAAGTACACATACATAGCACATTTTATGTGTCCAATTTAGTATTGAAATTCCATATCGAATAGGACGAAATTGACGACGGTTTCAATAATATCATAGTGCATACGTTGCTCCTGGCTATACAACGTGCAGCTGTTTTCGTTCCAATTTTAAACTAATATAATATCGTATAACGTTGCTATGATACGCTGAAGTTTATTAAATAATAATCTTCTAGAAGGCAATAAATAAAATTGGTTCCTATGTAAATAATACCGTTTAAAGAATCATCCTAGAATTTTGTATCGGTGACAGAATGCAGCAGAAGACATAGAGTCTGTTTTTATTACTATTTTAGGGTTCCTCAGTTCACGTATCGAAACCCTTATAATTACCTAATGTCCGTCCGTCCCCCAGTTCGTCTTCGGCTTACTCTCCAAACTGTTAGTGCTAGAAAGATGAAATTTACAAACATGAATATGAATATTTACTACGTCGACGTCGTCGACAACTCTTTGACGATGACTAATTTTTTATTTAGGTATCCGCTTGCTAGATATTCAACTTTAAAGCGTTTTTTCTTTGTTAAAATAGCACCCTAGGTGACCCCTCCCCCCCCTCTAAAAGGTAAAGGGCTGGCTCAAAAAATCTGGCAAAATTCATGATGGTAGTCCATGTGATAAACGTTGAAGAAAAACAGGCTTAGATAACTTTGCTTTTTCAGGAGTTATAGAGGTCTAACTTGTAAAATGCAATAACTTGGAAAACTTAATACAAAAATAATTAAAGTAAACATCTTTCACTATAAAAATACCAACCCCGTCTTCTGAATCCACGTGCCAATATGGGTGACTATGGAACCCTGTTCTATGCTTGGCCTGACACACACTTGGCCAGAATTCACTCATCAGTGGGTGGTCAAAAAAAAAATTAGGTGAAAATAATTTGCGTGAGTGAAACCATTGGCAAAGCTGGTAAAAAAAACCTGATTGAAACCTTTCAGTCAGTTACAAAATAGAAAGAGAGATGACGCTGATACATACTATCACTTTGAAAAAAAATCGAATGTATCTTTATTTATTTTTATGGAATATGGGGCTAACGAGCAGACGTATCACCTGATGTTAAGCGATTACCGCCGCCCATGGACACCCACAACACCAGAGGCGTCACAAGTGTATTGTCGGCCTTTGGGGGATGGGGGTAGGATGTAGGGAGGGTTGGGGTATGGGCATGGTCTGTCTGTCTGCTCCGCTTTCACGGCCAAACCATTTCAACGATTTCAATTAAATTTGGCCTGGAGTTACTTTGATTCTTAAGGAATGACATAGACTACTCTTTGTGATGGATTAAGAATACGGATTGTTACCACCCCTACTCATCCCACGGGTGTCGTAAGAAGCGACTAAAAGAGCAAACTATGCGGGACAACATCACTGCAAAGAGAAGGGAAACTTGAAACAAACTTTATCCCAACCCGTCTGGCCAGCGTCGTATAGTGGACCAAAACCTTGTTTCTAAGGAGAGGCCTATGTCTAGTAAAGCACTGTTAAAGGTTGTTGATGACTATGATGGTGAGTCTTGATATAAACGACATATCGAGGGATGGCCACACTTCGGCATGAATGGGCCGGCTCGACCGGAGTTATACCACGGCCTCACAGAAAACCGGTGTGAACTAGTGCCTGCGCTGTGTTTCACCGACTGAGTGAGGATACCGGAAGTCCATACCCCAACCCCCCTCCCCAACCCCCCTCCCCCATCTCCCCCCCATTCCCCCAAAGGTCGGCAACGCACTTGTGACTTCTCTGGTATTGCAGGTGGCCATGGGCGGCGGTAATCGCTTACCAACAGGCGATACGTCCGCTCGTTTGCCCGCCTATTACATATAAAAAAAATACATGCAGGCGGAGCCGCGAATAAAAGCTAGTTATGTTATAAATACGTCCAATTTCTAGTCTAGGTTTTATTTTTAAATGTCTTAGTATGTTTATTCAGAAATATACTTGTCAACGGTAATAGGTGTACCTCCTATTATGAAAGTTAAACTAAATCATAGTTGACATAACGTGGGCGTTTACTACGCCTCTATCTGTGCCTATGGGGTTAAGGTACTGAGTGTACGATATAAATAATGAATATAATAATATATCGCAACGTCATCTAGTCCCAAACTAAGCTGAGCTTGTATTATGGGTACATGACAACTGATATAAATACATATATACCTACAGTTTTTTGTATATACATACATATTATAAAAACACATAAATTCCGAAACAGTCGATACGTCTGCTTAATTGCCTCATATTCCATAAAAAAAACAAATATCTGAAGATCTGTCTGTTGGTCCGATCCGGGAATCGAACCCGAGACCTCGAACACAGCAGACGCATACGCTACCACTGCGCCACCCAGGCAGAAGACGTAATATAAGCTACTAGTAATATAAGTAGTTCTACTAGTTACGATCTGAAATAAAAAAACTATATACCTACCAGTTAACTACCTTACTATTCTGAATATATCTTTTCGGATAATATATCAGTGTTATTACGTGGAACCATTTTATGGAGGCATTACGTAATGGGGCCCAGCGATATTTTATTCTAATACATAAATGTCTGCCGGCCAGTTAGGAATGGCTTTGTGGTTATATCGACGATTTGTCACTAGTTCTTGTCTGGGTGGGTAATAGTTTTTGTAACAGCATTAACATATTTTAACAAAAACTTTTTTGCAGATGATAGGCACTTAAATGACAGGCTAATTGATCTTTACTCTTTGCGCTGTAGCATGGTGCGGGTGACAGTTGCCTGTACGACGTTGACTAGAACATTATGGTTGGTTTAATTTAATTTACTACAGTTATTAATGATTTAATACTAGTATATTGCAAATGTGGTACAGCTGAAATACTAAGTCATAATTTGTAAATCGCCGCAACTTTCAAGAGTGAAACGAAATGTTACTGAAACTGTCACCCGCACCATGCTACAGTGGAAAGAGTATAGTTGTTTGTATTCCTAACTGCTATACCAGAGTTCTTAAGACCCGTTCCCATCCTGAATCCAGAAAATTGTTTTTTTTTTTTAATAGACAACTCTCGCATTAGGGATATGCATCCTGTGTCGCGTGAGACTTTTCAAATGTACATAAAACAAACACTCAGACTCAGAACAACACCTTCTGGATCACACTAAGTGTTGTCACATGTAGGATTTGGACCCACAACACTTGGCGCAGTAGGTAGCGGTGTTAGTGACCACTTAAACAACTTTTGTTTTTACGTGTGGACGGGCCGTCAACCCACCGGGGTTTGCGGCGAGGCGGTATGTCGGACTCGAACCGACTAAAACCACACGGTGTGCCACTCTGCGCCTGAGACGGGAGGGACCAGGGAACTGCTGTTATCAACACATCCAGATCCCTCCCAGCGCCTGCCCGCACTGAAGCGGGCACCGTCTGCTGCTAACTCTCAATTTAGGCGACGTACGGCACACGCGTACGTCGCCTCCTCACGGTTGGCCTCTGAAGCGGATGGAGGGGAAAACCCGTCCCGACAATTCACAACGCAAATGCAAAGATGCACAACTATATTTGCTTGTTTTTATTCACGAGTGTTGCTATATTCACGTCGGAGACTTTACATACCACCTAGTATGTGTTTACAAATATATGAGTACTAGCAAACCGCCCCGGTTTCGCAAGGGCTCTTTACGGAAAATATAATATAGTCTGTGTTACCCTGAGAAGGTGTGTGGCTTAATTATTACCGATGTCTTCAATAAATGTCATTATATTTAAGCCAATATATTCAAAAATTTGACAAAAAATATACAAAATCCTTCCTCAAGAATCACTATCTATTGGTAAAAACCGCATCAAAATCCTCCAACTCCTAACCGTTGAGGAGTTGTACCTTCCATCATCAGCTTACCTAAATAACTTGAAAAAATACGACTAAAGGTAACATACATACGTATGACATTTAAAGATTTATCCTCCAACTCCGAACCGTTTAGGAGTTGTACCTTTCATCATCAGCTCATCATCATTAAATTATGACAACCAGACGCAAATACCGGAGTAGCTTCAGAAAATATACGAAAAAAATGGTACGTGCCTGAAAAAAATGAGGGTTCACCTCGATTTCTCTGGGATTCCATAATCAGATCCTAGTTTCCTTGTCATGGTACCACCGTCGGGATATCTCCTTTCCAACAAAAGAAGAATCATCAAAATCGGTTCGTAAACGACGAAGTTATCCGCGTTCTATAAAAAAGATATATACGGTCGAATTGAGAAACCTCCTCCTTTTTTTGAAGTCGGTTAAAAATCAATACCTACTTACTACATAATAGTTGTATTTACCGAGTTGAAACTTTTCTCGGAGTCTTCCTTCTAATTTCCTTGTAATAGACTCGTCATCATCATCTCAGTGCCCGCTGTGCCATGCCGTAGGCCTCCCCCGAGGTTCGCCACCACAATAAGTAGAGCCCCCCTAGCCAAGCGCAAGCGTTTTTCTTTCTGCAATTGTTAACGCCTAAATTCTCGTGTGTCATTGGCTAATCTTAAACAAAGTATTAGCCAATGACACACGAGAATTTAGGCGTTAACGATTGCAGAAATAAGAACGCTTGCAACTTGGCTAGGGGGGGCATGTCTTGTGCTGCCTGTCGCACGCATCCATTGACTTCCTGCAACGTCCGCTAAAGCGTCGGGTCACCTTGAACACCTTGTACAGTCAGCATCATATTAATTTATGCTTTTAAAGTACTGAAAATAATGTGAAGAACATCAATTCAATTTTATGTTGGCAGACAAGGTACTCAAATTGTTGTACGCATTCCAGGTAGTTAAAATATCTTAACTATCAATAATTGTCAATATTGTTTTAGCTGACATAGTGTATATTAATGTCATCAAATAGGCTGTTCAATGGTATCTATGCGTTCATACTAATCAAAAGTCATTGTCATTCTGGCTACAATGTCGGTTTGAATCCAGTTCTTAAAAACTAAGGCTAGCCACACATAGGATACCCGTTAAAAAGTGGATGGGCAGTGTGTAGCGGCTACCCAAACGGTTAAAGAAGTCTTGGTGAATAGCTTGCAAGTATAGTTTGGTAAACTTTAACAAACTCAGCTGAACTTTTTTTCATTTAATCGTTCAAAAGAACTGTCAGTGAGGTGCAACGTTCATAATGACAATGCTATCTGGGCTTTAACATAAAAATGAAGACGTCTAATGGCACAAGAATTATTATAAGTGTTGCCTGTCATTGCCACCCGGACACCAAAAATATACGTCCGACATGCAATATAATGCTTGTGATATGAGTTTAAACTATCATTAATGTTGGCACGTTTAGAGTTTAATGACTTAGACTTTTATTTAAGGTCGTATCAATGAACACTGAGTTATTATGAAAGAATAAGTAAGCCCAAAAGTTTTTAAATGACAAATCAATAAAATGTCAATGATTGTTATTATGGTAACAATGCTATTATGGTACATACCATAATAGCTTTTTAATAAATATATGAATACCAAACCAATCGCTATTGGTTCTAAATCTTTCAGTGGTCAAAATTCGACCAAATAAGTTTTTTAAGTTTTTAGCTTTTTGCACTCCATATAAACTTTAACTTTGACAAATTTGATACTACTCCGTTCGCATCATTTTCGTGAAAAGAGATACAACGTTTTTGTTTCACGTCATAATATATAGATATGTAGTAACCCATACGATCTGTTAACCCAAAATACTTTAGACCTCAGCATTTAACATCTGACTGTACTACTTAAAACGTCAAAGGTGAAACATCACAACCACGTCAAAAGTAAATTATTGAAAACAATCCCGTGGTTTTTATCTACATGTAGATATACAGTTTCCCGCAGATTACTTCTCTTTGTTAAACTAAGCTTTATGAGAAAAGTTTCATAACAATAGATATCTAAAGTTTCACTATTCATTATATTATGATCCTTCCAATAAATCTATGTGAATGAAAACACACTTGATTTGAAAACTTTGTACTATGGTATTAAAGTTTCAACTTGCTTTTAAAGTCTTAATAGGTCTCTAATAACACTTAACAATAGCTTCTGTATTAAGGGGCGCGTCCCTAAAAACGCGCGAAAAGGCACTTGCAGTTTTACAAAACACAAACAACTCAATTCATATTTGACACAAAAAAAAAATCTCAGTAGTTTAATAAATCAGTCTACCAATCTACCGAGTGACATTTATAAAATAATTCTTTATTTTTGTGAAAAAAAGCCTTAACAAAGATCAAAATCATCGAAATCGACCTTTTTAATTAGCACACTCTGTCCTATTTCGTGCTCTATTTTAAATGTTTTTTTCTTATTTCGCGAGAAAAAAGTATGGAGAAAAGATTTACCGTTTTAGTTTTTTATTAATTCTCACCAAAAAGCCATAATCTAAGGCTAAACATCATTCATTTTTAGCGACAAAAGTTCCATACATTTTAGTACGTAGATATCGTCTCCCGTAAATTGCAATAAATAAGTTTTATCGCGCTCAAAAAATTCAGTGCCCGCCGAATATTCAAGGTGACACCACGTCCGTTTGTAGTTCGCACTGAGCTCCATAATACGTAAATGACAAGTTTTAGGGTGGGTTGCCAGTGAGTGTCGAATTGTAACTGTTAATTTGTATTCTTGAATTTAATTTAATTTTTTTTAAAGAATAATTTCAAAGAATTTTTTTAGTATTTTTTATTAACACAGAACTAATTTTTATGTTTTTTTTTAACTTGCTATGTATGTATATATCTAACTATTTATGTTAAGACGGAATCTTGCAACTAAATTTTGCAGATATCTTCAACCGATTGTATTGAATTTTTGTAGGCATATGTATATAGCGTGACAATGCTATATTATGATGACATGGAGCTGATCTGATGTTGAAGCTGGAAGGTGGTCATCGGAACTTTGTAACGACGGAACCTATCGAGTTTGGAGTCGTTTGATTTGTCTTGACGAGTACTTTGAATACACTTTGACAGACCGAGACACTTTGAGAAATTGTTTTTAAAAAAGTAAAAAAAAATTTTTTTAATGAATTCTGTTAGAATTGAATAACTACTACTGAAATAATGAAAGACCTTAAAATTACAGTTTTATTTTTGACTGCATGGTTGGTCTAGTGGTTTAAGCGGTTGCCTCGCCGCTTCCTACTGTATCAGGTGTTGTGGGTTCAAATCCCACATGGGACAACACTGTGTGATCCACGAATTGTTGTTCTGAGTCTGGGTGTCCATTGTGTCCGTTTCATGTATGTTTGTAAAGTCCCCCGCGACATAGGATTTATTGGATATATACGGAAGTTGTCTTTTTTGAAAAAAAAACTAGCTGAGCCCCATGGTCTTACCCGCGATACTACACCAACCGCGGTTACTCCTTATATCATAAGCTACCTATCAGTAAAAATCCAGTCAAAATCGCTCCAGCCGTTCCAGAGATTAGCCGGCACAAACAAACAGACAGACAAAAATTGTAAAAAAGGGTCCCATCTACACTTTACGTCATTTCCATTATTATTCATCTCTTAAGTTCGAATTTAATCAATTGATGAATTGTAAAACAATAGATGCCCTATCCCTTACATTATCTGATATCTGTAATCTATCTATATAAATAAAAGAGGAAGGTGACTGACTGACTGACTGACATACCCAGAGATCAACGCACAGCCCAAACCGCTGAAGTTAAAATCCTGAAATTTTGCATGTAGGTTCTTTATCTAACGTAAGTGAGCACTAAGAAAGGAATTTTTGAAATTCCACCCCTAGGGGGGTAAATCAAGGGATGAATATCTGTGTGGGCGAAGCCTCGTGTAAAAGCTAGTATTATATATTTAAGGAAGTTTCCATTTCAAAGTTTTACACTCTTAATATTAATTTTAAGACAAATAGTTTGTTTTTTAACCGTCTTAAAAAAAGAAGGAGTTTATATATACTTTGTTGCAATAAAGAATTGTTGCAATAAAGAATTATAAATTAACAGTATTTTTTTATTTTTTTACCCGACCACGGCAAAGCCAAAGGAGGGTTATGATTTTGACAGGCTATGTATGTATGTTCATCTGTTCCCTCATAGCTCCTTAACTACTAATTAGAACTGGATAAATGAGGAATCGTTAGAAGTGTCTTGATCGTCCGCTGCTTATAGGCTATATGACGCGTCACTCAATTTAATGTGGCGCCCTCTAGCCGACATAAAGTACTGTATTAAAAAATGAATTTGACATAAATATGCCGTGTTTGGTATCATCGGAAAGGGTGTTACTTGTACATTTCAAATATATATATAGGTACTATTAGCATTTGCTGGTGACTTTGTTCGTATTTATTCATTTTTTTTTATATTTCTATGTTAGGTATTTAAAATATACTTTGCATATAAATTATTATTATCACTACACCAAAACATTTTAAATAAAAAAAAGTAAAAACTTAAATTAAAATAGAAACGTACCATAACTCTTAAAACACGTGACTACGGCTTTTCAAAACTTGTTTCATACTTTTTCAGCGTCGTTTTTTGTCAAAAAGTTAAAAAGTAAGTAAGATCTATGTAGTAAAATTTAGTCAATATGAGCAATAAAAGCGATCAAAAATTATATTTTTAAGAAACATTATGTTCCATTAATATAACATATATCATACAAATTTTATTTCATAACATAGCATTAAAATCCGTTTATTACGGTATTATAACGGTAAAAGATCTAAGCTGACAGATAGCGCGAGCGACTTAATTTTATACTGTGTAAAAATATATTATTTGTCCATGAAATGAATTAAAAATGAATAGGTATACTTGAACCCCATTCTCGGCCTTTGACGAGTTACTTAAAGCCCGCAGGCTTTCCGATATGACTAAGATACATTGCGTGCTTTGTAGGACATTCTAAACATTCTTCAAAGGCGAACAGTTAATGAATATGTAACTAGAAGAAAAAACCGAAGGTAAATTTATTAGTTGCCAGGGTTAGTATGCTACAGTGCCCGATGCGTTTGTGTGCATGTAAAATATGAATGTGGGTGTTCAATCACAAATTCCCACGCTCAAGGACTACAGTCTTAACAAAATGAGTCCATTCCTTGGTTGTCCATCATTTTATTCATTCTTTTCATTGCTGATATTAGCTTTGTGTCATACGCCAATTTCGATTATTCTCGTTCCAATAACCTTTTAGCTTTAATAGGGTGCTACTAGATTTACTGATTGGTTATTTTATCGTCACTCCTGAGATGATTTATTCGCTTTTATTAAATTTTACGTAGACAATGGCCGCCTTTTTTATTCCCAACTTTATTACCTGGGGTATCATGCTTTGTTTACACAATCCATATGGGTCTCAGATAATAATTTCATGAATTTCTCAAGATTGACAAATTAAGATCTATTAGTGTATTTTACACCTAGATTTGACTTTCTCAGGCTAGTCTATTGGCCTAGTAATCTACTGGCTAATAATCTTAACTGTTTGAGGTTTTTTTTTTTTTGTTTGGTTTGATTCCCAGATTAGCAAATTTTTGCGTTATGAGCACAATAATTTGTTCTAGGGTTAGATGGTGGAGGGCATACAATTTTATGTCTTGAATAGCAGAAAGTCACTTATTATGGTCAACTACTCGTTTGGTCCTTTATATCTTAAAAATCTTATTATTTTTACGTAAATGTTTTTAGAAACTAGGACTCTGTCCGCAAATATAAAAACGCCCTAAAAAGCTGAAACTGCCAAATAAAATAGAAACTTATAAAGAACTACTATCTGAAACAAAGAATTATTCAGTTCATTCCCAAACAATATCTCTACGCTTTTTCGTCTGGTACGAAAGTTACCAATTGAGTGTCAACTCTCAAAGTTGTGTAAATTCTTAACCCGGCTTCAAGTTTTACTCCTTATGTCAGAATGGCCTAACACGAATCCGAGGCAACTCTTTTTAACAGTCACGGATTTTTATAACTGAGGTATTATAACTTTAGATGTCATTGTCATTATGAAAGTGTATGAAAGACTGGTGACTGAACTGCTGCAACACAGATTATTCAATTGATTGATATAGTTAATGCAGATGCACTACAATACCTTATTCTGTAGATATGAAAATATAAACACGGTGGGAAAGGATATCATAAATTAATGTATTAATTATTTACATCTTGACTCTACGACTTGACATCAAAACGATAATTATTGATATTCCCTATCTGGTGGATATTGAGATAAAATTCTTTTAACATCAAGACGTAGAACATTTTATACACTTTATTTGATTTAATTTTACTAGAGATTAATTTAATCATTTTAAATGCAATGTTTTGTAGTCTTATTAAACATCCATGATTTTAAATTTTTTTTATAAATATATTGTACATATAATTTGTTTTCGATTGAACCCTTTAAGAGGATGAAAATCCTTGTTGATAAACAGCCTTAGTTTTGAAAATATGAAACAGTATTTGGTATGTATGGAATGCAACGGATTATTGGTAACAAAGCCCATTTATAATAATTGTAGCTCTAAATTTTTACACTAGCTCAGTTCTAGTAGTTTAGAATGTATATTTGTAATGAGAATGTATGTAGTTACGTTCTATGGTAGGAATTTTATTTCCTACATACACGGTTTTACTCGTGGGTTGGTGATGCTACTGCCTGTTGTTAATATCGACTTTTTTTTTTTGGCTCGCCAAAATGAACTCAAAAATATGATGGAAAGCATAAGCAGAATCCAAGAGTTGTGGTCACCATACTCATTGCGAATGCAGACAACGCAGCATGGCGACCCACACTATGGCGGCCTAGTGATGCTTTTGTATCTTTTAGTCTAGTCAACAAGTATGGAACTTGTTGACTAGACTATTTGGGCCTCCGGTCTCGCACTCACCAACGAAACACGACAGCACGAACGCTATCATTTACGTTGATTTTCTGTGCGAGGGTGGTACCGCCCCGGTCGAGCCGGCCCATTCGTGCTGAAATCAGCGTGGCTCTACTACCTTTTAGACATTTAGTGATTCTCGCAATGGTGTTACACCGTCATGAGTCGGTCGCTAGAGCCACATCTGTTGTACGGCAGATGCACTGCGTGTAGGTGAGGATGGCATTAAGAGACCTAGTAAGGTAGATGGCCCAGCTTACATCCCTATGATATCGGCGACTTTGACAAATTCCCAGTACTTAGAACTCGATTCAATACAGATCTATACTAATATTATAAAGCTGCAGAGTTTGTTTGTTTGTTGGTTTGTTTGAACGTGCTAATCTCAGGAAATACTGGTCCGATTTGAAAAATTCTTTCAGTGTTGGATACTCCATTTATCGAGGAAGGCTATAGGCTACATTTTATTTTCAAAAAAATTAGGGATCCGTAAGAAAATTGCTATTTCGTAACCCAAGGTGTGAAATCGAAAACCTATTTTTGCGTGCGCTGCAATAGGTATTGACAATAGAACAAAATAATGTATTACGGGTTTGTAGGTCTCATTAAGATCTACAAAAAAGTCAGTGAGAGCATATATCTAACTATCATGGTTTGGTTACAATAACCGCTTTTGTGTTCAAAAAATTCATTAAAACGGATGAAGAAAGAAACTACGTTAAATGTGTATCGTAATGTTAATCCTTATCCAAATTAAGCAATCTGTTATCAAGGGTATATATGTGGAAGTAAAATACTTTTTGTTTCATCCCAACCGGACATTTCGTTTAGAAGTTATCACGAGTATAAGATGCTAAGAGTTGGTACCTAATAAATGAGTTATTTGCCAAAGAGTTTTTATCAACATAATACCTAATATTAATCTTTATCCAAATGAATGTTTTGTTGATTATGAATATTAGATCTTAGAAAAGTATAATAAATACAACTATACTAATATATAAAGCTGAAGAGTTTATTTGTTTGTTTGAACGCGCTAATCTCAGGAACCGTTTGTCCGATTTGAAAAATTATTTCAGTGTTGGATAGTACATTTATCGAGGAAGGCTATAGGCTATATATATTCACGCTAAGACCAGTAGGAGTGGAGCATTAATGAAAAAAATTACAAAAACGGGGGAAAATTTTACGCTACGGGCAATAGGAGACGTAACGGACGTTGCGTGGGTCAGCTAATACTAATACCTGAAGTTGAAGAGCTTGTGTGTTTTTTTGCTTGAACGCGCTAATCTCAGGAACCGTTTGTCCGATTTGAAAAATTATTTCAGTGTTGGATATTACATTTATCGAGGAAGGCTATAGGCTATATATATTCACGCTAAGACCAGTAGGAGTGGAGCATTAATGAAAAAAATTACAAAAACGGGGGAAAATTTTACGCTACGGGCAATAGGAGACGTAACGGACGTTGCGTGGGTCAGCTAATACTAATACCTGAAGTTGAAGAGCTTGTGTGTTTTTTTGCTTGAACGCGCTAATCTCAGGAACTACTGGTCCGATTTGAAAAATTCTTTAATGTTAAATAGCCCATTTATCAAGGAAGGCTAAAGGCTATATATCATCAGGCTAAGACCAATAGGAACGGAGCACCAATGAAGAATGTTTCAAAAAACGGGCAAAATTTTTCACGCTACGGGCAATAGGAAACGCAAACGAGGTTGCGTGGGTCCGCTAGTAACAAATAAATTTTATAATTGAATAATGAAATGTTGCAGGATTCTGAACTCGAAAGTGTTACAGAATGTTTTAGTATTGTATTTTTTTTATATTATGTTATATTAAAAGGTATTTCTGTAATACATCGCTAATCGTCCTCAGTACATTTGAGAACATTTTAAGACAAGAACTGTGGCTCAACACGTGGTTTGGTAAGAATTTTCCTTCTGCAATCTATATTAGAGACTAGCTGACCCGGCGAACTTCGTACCGCCATATTTAACCGACTTCAAAAAAAGGAGGAGGTTCTCAATTCGACTGTTTTTTTTGACATATCTGTCTCAGCTTCCCACAGGCAGTGTACAGTCGCGGACAAAAAAAACACTTTCCCGTTATCTTTTGTTTTTTTCTTTCTAGCAAAAAAAAGAATGAATTAAATCGGACTATCTGTTATTGAATTACAACTAAGTACATATTTTGACTTTCATCCCCTCTCTCCAGGAAACAGTGCTGAATTTCGGGATAAAGAGTATCCTATATCCTACCTCGTAGTATGAACTCAAATGTTGCCAAGTTTCACTTGAATCCGTTCAGTAGTTTCGGCGTGATGCGCGGCCAAGATACAGACAGACAGACAGACAAAAATGAAAAAAAAAATACAGTTTTGGCTTCAGTATCGATTAGACAGAGCCCTCTAAAAAAAAATCAAAATATATTTTATGTACAGAATTGAACCTGTTACATTTTTATTATAAGTAATAGATTATACCCCCATAGAGACCATATCTCTAGAGAATACAGTATAGGGTTTATAAAATAGAATATAAAAAGGTTTTATGCCCTATCCCTCGTTATAAGGGGCTTGGCGACCCTATTCAGAAGCTGAAATGCAAAATACTACACAAGTCAAGTTGTTTGCCATCTTTCTTCTATAGAGTCAAGCTATTTCCATAGTTGGATGTGAAAATTTTATTTTAATAGTGAAAGCAATAATATTTTAAACTGACTTGAACTTTTTAATTATCGCTACATTATATCCTAACTTTACCATGAATAGGTACACTCTGCCTCAGGGTGCACGTGAAGCCGTTTTTGGTCCCGATTGTCGTAAACATCTAAGACAATCGTTTTAGGGAAGTCAGTACCTTCAAATATACTAACAACTAGTTTAGTCTTTGAATTCAGTTCACCTTCAGAATTGCAAGATCCGGTGCCAGTCGCTCCGTGGTAAAACAGATATTTAGTTAAAACGGATTGAACTAGTAGCCGAGTTCAAATAATCTTGAGACTAATAAAGGCTAAGAGGAAAATATCAAACATGTCATGTAACAGAATAAATTAGTAACCCACGCGACATAAGACATTCCTAGTTCAGAATTGTATCTCATATATTAAAAAAAAGAAGTGATTAATATAAGTGTTGATCAAAAAGCCAAATATAATTATTGTGTCTAATGAACATGATATAGTAAGTTCAATCAACTTTTAACATTCTAAATATACCGCTTTAATTAGGGGAAACAATAAAGGCTCATATTAAGTATCGGACGTCAAGTATTTCACGTTTTATTGTATCAATAATAACATCAAAATTAACTAAACGTAGCACGTGGTGCCCACTCTTGGAGGGAAATAGCTGTGTGAAGATACAAAACATTCTGATATCGTCCCTCCCTTCACCCTCACAGCCTTTAACGGTCCCTCGTTCAGTCGTACGGGACGCTCCAAAGAGAGCGGCCGCCTCGTTTATGAAACGGGACGCCACGAACTTTGTATTACGTCATACGAGGTCGAGGGTGAAATTTTGATCGTAGATAATAAGTGTCCTTCTGGGGGCGGTTTATAAATTGGTTTTGTGGGATGGTGATTTGATAATAGTGCCATGGTGAGTTGTCGAAGTGTTAAGCGTGTGAGCATCATGCATGTCTGCATCACCCTGCTGTCGCTTGTCACCTGTTTCAACGGTAAGTTTAGTCCCAGGGTCAAATGTACAAAAGGGGTTGTGGTAACCCGATGCGGTCGGGTGGTCGTGACCGTTACATACTTTTGACCCCGTAAGTCTATTTTTGTACAATGTTTTTGACGTATTAATGATTTTGTTTTAAATTAAATTTAATCCGATAATTCCCTGAACTTTACTCTCGTGCAGCTTTTGTGTTAATAATAAAATATCAGTTACAGCTTTCAGGATAATTGTTGAAATGGATACGATTTCCTTCTAATTACACAAAGGTTGTTAAGAGTTTTCAATTAATATTTCGTTTAGATTGTGTTTCGTTTAGGTAAAGGAAATTTCAATTAAAATTGGATATATATTAGGATCCACTTCACTTTGTATTTACACTTACATATATATATATATAGGTAGATATATATATATGCATTTATGATGAACTGCCCGGTCATCTTAATTATCAGTTTTTTCCTTGGTATCTAATAGCAAATATTCGATGTTTAAATCGACATATATTATGAATATAATAAATAGGCAAGGAAAAATAAAAACTTTTTCTGTGCAAGAAAGAGTTTTATCTTCCTAATTTTTTGTGTTGGTCTTATTTTATCCCTCAAATGTTTAAAAAAATAATTAAAATATAAAACAAAATTCAGTTTCAAAAAAGTTGATAAGATCTTTTTGTTGATTGTAAAATGTTCGTACAAAAAAAGTCTCGTCACTTCAAAAAATAGTAACTTATAAATTAGCAAATAATGAAACGACAATGAACGTGAATACAAATTGTTGATTACAAACACAACCAAAAGATATCCTTGTACTTGACCGGACCTTTCTCGTTCCGAAGTGGGCGTTAAGCGACATCGACAAAATCTTCCTTTGTTACATATAAATGAGAGAAAATATGTCAACGTGTAATATGTAATATAATTTCTCGCTTTCAAGCTGATGATACGCATATGTGAATGTTGTACATATATGATATTCTCAAAGGAGTTTTAAGGTTTTTAATTTGTAATTAGCCAGTATAATGGGCTTTAACAAGAATTCATATATTGACACTCATATCAATCTTCTTAGATCTTTTTTTTCTTACTTAAGTTGCGTAACTTACCTTTATAGGTACCTACTATAAGTTACGCAGTGTACAAGTTTCCATTTCATAAAATTACTTTAACAACTTTCTAAGGTGATGGGGGAATGGTAATAGATCTAAATAGAACATTTTAGTTCTATGTCAAGGTGAAATAAAACAACGTAGTTTTATTTAATTATCGGAATGGCTGCGATATGCTAAGTGTACGTTTTCTTTTAAGGCCAGCTTAATCATTTGCTGATGTAATGACTGATAGACTATCGTCAACTTATCTGTAAAATAATCACAAATTTTAATAAAAAACCGACTTCAAGAACTAGAACAAATAAAAATGGGACCACACCACACGGAAAGCTCCAGCTTTCAAATAAAAAAATTATCATCAAAATCGGTTCACCAAGTCAAAAGTTATGAGGTAATAAACCAAAAAAATACAGTCGAATGATAACCTCCTCCTTTTTTGAAGTCGGTTAATAACTACAGATAGCGGTTTCACAAGTCCCTAATAGAGACAAATATTATGTCAGATATGCATATATTTATCAGTAACTTTTATCTGTTAATTAGTGTTATATTGCAGATAATTATATGCAACTTTATCTGGAACTGGTGAAACTGGACCTCATGAATTCTAATTATGGCCGGGAATGATTATGATGTTTTTTAAAGTCAGCATGTCTATCAATATATGAATATATTAGCAAAAGGTATAGCTTAAATCGTTTAAAGGATAGCTCTATTGCCTACAAAAATGAGATCGACTTCATGAAACATAAAACTATCAAGAAGAGAGTGAGTAAAAATACGACAAGAATGATTAAAAATTTTGACAAAACAAAAACCGTTTTTTTTTGTTTGGCCCGCCAAAATGACTCTACTCTGCCTGATGGAAAGCATAAGCAGAATCCAAGAGTGGTGGTCACCATGCTCACTGCGAATGCAGACAATGCAGCATGGCGACCCACACCATGGCGGCCTAGTGATGCTGCTGCATCTTTTAGTCTAGTCAACAAGTTTGGAACTTGTTGACTAGACTAATTGGGCCTCCGGTCTCGCACTCACCAACGAAACACGACAGCACGAACGCTGTCATTTTACGTTGATTTTCTGTGCGAGGGTAGTACCGCCCCGGTCGAGCCGGCCCGTTCGTGCTGAAATCAGCGTGGCTCTACTACCTTCAAGGTTCGACTCAATTTCTCTTGGAGACCATCATCAGATCTTAATGTCTTTATTATGGTACCACCGTTAGGATATCTCCTTTCAATTAAGAAAGGATTAACAAAATCGGTTCATAAACCACGAAGTTATCCGCGAACACACATAAAACAAAAAAACATATATACGGTTGAATTGAGAACCTCCTCCTTTTTTAAAATCGGTTAAAAAGAGAATTAATTTTTTATCGTAAATCATAATATATTAATACAAGAACTACTATTTACAGACTATTTAAATATTAACCAAAAAAGTACCTAAGTGTCATCGATGAAACTGTGATCAAACATGCACGGTTGCTACTGGAGTTTAAAAACCAAACAGAAACTTTTAAAGAACTTATTACAACAATGGTAGGTATATCATTTCGTTGATCTATTTCTGTTGTTAGATGTTTATTGGATATGAAATAAATTGGACTTAAGCGTCTGTCCCTGGGCCATAATCGAAAATCGTAGGTAGCACTCTAACAAAATTGGATGTCTGGGTGAAAGTGAAAATGAAATTACCTACATGCTAGATAGTTATCGCTTGAATGTTTTCGATCAATATTTTGACTCCTATTTATTGATCTGAAGATAATATATACAATCAGTATATACTGTTCTATTTTCTGATGCTAAATTTGTTAAAGATCAAGCTATGATGAATATATCATCACTTACTGATCATTAATAATAGTATCCATACAACTAGATTATACTTAATAAATATTTACTACAGAGCAAGATGTTATCCAAACCAAAGAGATTTATTTAGGTAAATTGTTTTCGAAACTAAACTTTAAATGTTTCAATTTAAGTATTGTCTTTTTCTATTTTATCAAAATTGAAATCTAGCAAAGTCTTATTGTCTGTTACTTCGGAGCTTTTAAAGTGATGAACTGTTCTTATTGATACAAAACACCAAAAACACCCATTATCTGATCTGATAATAACATCTGAATATAATGAGTTATGTTATTGTAGTGTATATACAAATAAATAACATAAATAACATAATGAAATTTATTATTTAAATACAGAACACAGATACTAAATAAATAAAGGAAACAATCTAGACAGACACCAATGAAACCTTTTCTCTGTTTTCTGATGCTAAATTTGTTAAAGATCAAACTGTGATGAATATATCATCACTTCTTGATCTTTAATAATAGTATCTATTCACCTAGATTATCTATACTTATAATAAAAATGTAATAGATCCAATTCTGTACATTAAAGATATTTAGAAAATTTTTTTTTGGAGGGCTTTCTATGATCGATCTGAAGCCAAAACTGTATTTTTTTCATTTTTGTCTGTCTGTCTGTATTTTGGCCGCGCATCACACCGAAACTACTGAATGGATTCAAATGAAACTTGGCATGATTTGAGTTCATACTACGAGGTAGGACATAGGATATTTTTATCTCGAAATTCAGCACGGTTTCCTGGAGAGAGGGGATGAAAGTGAAAATATGTACCTACTTAGTTGTAATTCAATAACACATAGTCCGATTTTATTCATTCTTTTTTTGCTAGAAAGAAAATAAATAAAAGATAACGGGAAAGTCTTTCTTTGTGTCCGCGACTGTACACTGCCTGTGGGAAGCTGAGACAGATATGTAAATATGGAGGTACGAAGTTCGCCGGGTCAGCTAGTACTTAATAAATATTTACTACAGAGCAATATGTTATCCAAACCAAAGAGATTTTAGGTAAATTGTTTTCGAAACTAAAGTTTTCATTAATTAAACGCTAACTTAAAATTGCTAGTATTTCAACTCTATTAAATTGTCAAAGTATTACAATTATTGAATATACCCAAACTTATGTGTAATTAAGGCCAGGTCAGTTTAAATGTTCTCATTTAAACCTTTAACTTTTAGATATTTATTTATTAGATAACTTTTAGATTAGTTTTTTTTATGTACTAGGCGGCAAACGAGCAGATGTATCGCCTGATGGTAAGTGATTACCGCCGCCCATGGACACCTGCAACACCAGAGGCGTCACAAGTGCGTTGCCGGCCTTTGGGGGTTGGGGGGGGGGGGTTATATCGGGGTAGGGGATTGGGGTATGGGCCTCCGGTATCCTGACTCACTCGGTGAAACACAGCGCCAGCACTATTTCACACCGGTTTTCTGTGAGGCCGTGGTATCACTCCGGTCGAGCCAGCCCATTCATGCCGTAGCGTGGCCCTGCCACGTCGTACTTCTAAAATATTAACTTTTTGAAAAAGAAATTCTAATGAAATATTTGGATTTATCTCACGAGATTGTCGACATGTGGAATATAGATTCGGTGATCATTATGCCGATTGTCGTATTTGTTCACGGATTAATAGCCAAGAGCCTCAATCAAAACCTTGAGAGGCTCACGTTAGATGGCTGGATCAAGGGTCTCATGCAGAAGGCAGTTTCAAATAATTACAAAATGGCCTAATACTAGATATGTACATAGGTACATCAAACATGCCTTATCGCTCGATTTCTTTAATACTATTCTAAGTATATATAAACACTTTCTTTTATGAAAGAGAGAACAACCGAGCAGAGGAGTTCAAAAATATATGTGTACTTGTTAGAGTGTTTATCGAATAATAATTAAAAATTGTGTTACAACTCGGTTACTATCTACAGGAGATGAGTAATAACTGTAAACTGCGGGAACAATAAAGTCTCTTTGATCAATCTGTTTAGATATTCTTCACATAAAAAATAACTATAAATCTAATATTTTTGTTAACTTCACTTAAGTAAACTCACCGGATTGTGTAATTACTTATGGATACATAGAAGATATTATTTGAGTAGTTTGACGACCACTTATATAATATTATCATTGGCTTACCACGTATTACACTTTCATTGTTGAATAATACTGTTCACAGATAAAAGTTTCATAACATCAGCAGATAGCGAGATATTGTTTTTTTTTTCAACAATAATTAACTTTCTAATATCAAATATTAATCCCAGTTATATAATGCATATTTTAATAATAAAACGATATAACAAAACTCACTCGTATAATAAAAACAAACGCATTAAACGGTTATGCATTAAGTAAAGCATAAGCTTTACTTGCTAGCTTATAAAATGTAACCAAATAAGTATTCATCAGATTTTTTATGTTTTGTAAAATAAAATCAGTATATTTTTAATAGGCGGATTACTGTAATTGTACTTTTTAGATTAAATCTTCGTTATTAAAATGTTAATAAATCTTTTCAATTCAAAGCCTTTTCAACCACTCTGCCGAAATACTCTCTATGAAACTTGTACAAAAAATTATCTGCTTCGAAATTGCTTCTGATTTTTTTCACTTTAAATATTCATATTTTTTACAATAAATATCTTTTGCTATTGAAATGGAGCGCTCTGAAACTCAAGATCTCGGCCATTACCTCTCCTTTCGTTGTCCGCTTTGAAATTAGTTACCAACTTTTTTTATGCGATATTGATACGATCTTCAAAAGGAAAAACGATTTCGGAATAAAGTCTCTAAAATATTAGACGGAGAAACATAAAATTTTACGAATAATCAGAATTACGTTTTCGATGATGTAATAGTTATAGAATGTTTATATCTTTAAATCAATATATTTTCTCTACTAAACATTACTGGCTTTGAAGGCGCTCATAGCCCAGTTGCACTCGGTGATTAGAAACAATCACCGAGTATAAGCAACGACGGCGCGGTCAGTATCTGGATGGGTGACCGTTAGCGGCATGTTACCAACGTTACCGTGATTCGGAG
Organism: Diaphora mendica; assembly: GCA_949125395.1. NCBI lineage: Eukaryota > Metazoa > Arthropoda > Insecta > Lepidoptera > Erebidae > Diaphora > Diaphora mendica. Next base: position 20,566,098 of record OX421310.1, read on the forward strand.
GTCACGTTAAGCAGTCGGTCCCGGTTGTTATCATATGATAACAGTCGTTAAGCTTAGTTGGATGCCTTTAAAAACATCCAACGACAAGATAACGTAGTGACAACACAACGTTATGGGTTGTTGATGAAACATTACTGAGGTCATTTGTAGTAATCATAAATTTCCACAATAATTACTTAGAACTCCTAACCATACCTGTAATTCATAATTAAAAACTTACAATTTCGAACTGAAACATTTCTAGCAGTGATTTATATTATGTACCATGTCCCGGATGCTCTATCGCCCCACCGGCCTACCTCGTGCCCAAACAAACATATTAGACAGAGCCCGCGCGGTTAATCGTATGAACATTAGGCTAAGACTGCTATCGCTTGCAAAGGCACGAAAGATTAAATTAAAGTGATGTGACATTTATAATTATGAAACTGTATAAAGTATGTTCAATGTGGCAGTGGGCTATTAGGTAACATCAGCTTTTAATGAGAAGGCCTTTGAACTGAAAGTTCGGGATTTTGTTATTATATTATTTGCCTTTTATAAATTAGTATTAGCTGTTGCCCATGGCTTATAGCACTTACTTATGGCCTACAGCACTTACAGATAACATACCTTACTAACCCTGAAAAAGTTTTCTAAATCGTATCAGCAGTAGGTATCGGAGAATAGCTGTAACATACACGTACTTACACGTGCAAACTTTACCTCTTGGATTTTTTTTGGATTGGATTGGAAAAACTGATATTCAGTTAAAACTGGTTGACCGGTAGTAGCCGTCCCAATAAATCTTGGGAATACTAAAGGCTAATGATTTATAATCAGTCAAAAGACAGCATTCGTGATATCGTGTTTCGTTGGTGAGTGCGAGACCGGAAGCCCAATGATACAGAAGCATCACTAGGCCGCCATAGTGTGGGTCACAATGATGCATTGTTGCATTGTTGCATTGTCTTCATTCGCAATGAGTATCGTGACCACCACTCTTGGATTCTGCTTAGGCTTTCCATCAGGCAGAGTAGAGTCATTTTGGCAGGCTCAAATATTTAGAAAAATAAAATAAAAAATAAATAAAGGAAGATGGTGATTACAGATGAAGAGTACAAAATTATCATTTACCAGGAAGGTAAGTAACTCAACAAATGATAATTTAGCGAGAGTGGTTTTAACCCCGAAAACCTCACTCATTCGATGCAAAACTACGAAAGAATTTTTTAAGACCGGTATTCGGCGAAGGTTCTAGATATCTCCGGTCAAACCGGCTCATATGTTCCGAAGAATGCCCATATCAGTGTAGTGTTTAATTAAATATATTACACACAAAAACAGCTAAATGTACGTAAATATCCGTATTCCTAAATCCATATTACGATCACGGCCTAATTCGAGTCTTGAAAACGTAAGTATGATATAATTAGAGAGGCTTTACTAGGAATATTAATTATTATATTATAAATACTTGACTTTAAGGAAAGTGAGGGTCATTACGTTACTAAACAAATTAAAGAGGTACTTGGATCGTACTACAATTAATTTGTGTTTTGAATATATTTTTGAAGTTGATTTCAAACCTATTTAGAAAGCAGTGATTTCCAATTCTACTTAATATTAACTGTGTATATGTTACGCGAGGGCTTTGTTATTACTAAAACCAATAAATTAAACTTTTTAATTGATTAATATCTCAATTGATATAACAAAACTAGAAAACACTAATTGGAGAATAAAATAGTCAGAAGTACTCGTATATTGGAAAAGATAACGGGGTAAGTGACGAAGGCAATTTTAGTAAGTAAAGGGATATTCCGTGTAAGTGTAGCAAGGCAAAAAGAATTAGTTTTTTAGTGCCGGTTACCTACTTGAGAGATATTTAATTTTTCTCAGTTGGTTGGAAAACAGAAGGTAAATTAGGATATATATCCTGATATATCGTATGAAAGAAAAATAAATAAATCCCTATTTCCCTTGGTCACCGCACCAAGCATGAATGGCAGCATCAATTTCACTAATTCTTTTCATTTTGGATAGCACATTTATCGAGGAAGATTATAGGCTGCTATATATAACATCACGCTAAGACAAATAGGAGCTGAGCATCAATGAAAAAGTTACACGAGACGAGGTTGCACGGGTTAGCTAGTACAGGATAGTTTAAATAGTCTGGGTTGCAACACCCAAAAGGAACCAGAATCTTTCGCGAAACTAGGTAGTGAGGATTGGAGCTAAGATAATCTTACTCACTGGGTATAGGTATGGAGTGCGATCCAACTCAATATCAGGATGCCAACAAGTCATTTCTCATTCAAAAGTAATGTAAATAATTTCCTTATTACTATATGGCGGAATCACCATAATTAATGTAACACTTCTTTACACTCTAGTATTCACAGTGAACAAATTTAAGGTAATAGGTCTTTACCGATGAAATTGCCGTTTTGTGTGCAATAAGTGAAGGTACTTATTTTTTCAAACTTTTTTATTTCTGTTATTCGAAGTAATTACCCATGCAATCGACACATCTTTGCCAACGCATTGGCAGTTTATTGATGCCCTTCTTGTAAAAATCAGCTGGACGGGAGGCAACAAACTCTTCAAAGGCATTTTGTACTGCCTCTCGGGAATTGAATTTTTTACCCAGTAAAAAGTTGTCTTAATTTTGGAAAAAGTAATAGTCGGTAGGTGCAAGGTCTGGTGAGTATGGCGGATGAGGGAGAGCTTCCAACCCCAGCTCTTGCAGCTTGGAGACTGTCTGTTGCGCAGCATGGGGTCGCGCGTTATCGTGAAGGAGCAGTGGGGACGACCGATTCACCAAAGCTGGTTGCAGATGTGTAAGCTTCTCCATCATTCTCTCCAGTTCTTCACAGTACACATCTGCATTAATGCTCATGCCGTTTTGTAAAAAGCTGTGGTGAATCACACCCGCACTAGACCACCAAACAGTGACCATCACCTTTTTAGGGGTCATTTTTGGTTTAGGGCATTGCTTTGGTGCTGAACCAGGGTCTAACCAACTTGCTGAGCGCTTTCGATTGTCGAACAGAATTCATTTTTCGTCGCACGAAACAATTCGTTTCAAAATTCCTTCATTTCTTTGCCTGTTGAGCAGCGCAAGGCAGGTCTCGACGCATACGTTGCGCTGGCGATCGTTAAGGTCGTGGGGCACCCATCTATCAAGCTTTTTTACCTTGCCAATTTGTCGTAAATGGATCAATATTGTTTTGATGCTTACATTAAAAGCTGCTGCTAGCTCAGATGTAGATTGAGTTTCGTCAGCTTCCACAATCGCCTTTAATTCATTATTGTTTACCAAAGTCTCCGGACGACCACGAGCTTCATTTTTCAAGTCAAAATTTCCAGAACGGAACCAGGAAAACCATTAACGGGTTGTGCGTTCGTTTGTACAGTTCTCTCTGTAAACGTTTTTGATGTTACGTGCCGTTTGTGTCGCGTTGGTGCCACGACGGAACTCATATTCCATAATTACACGATTTTTTTTAAAATACATTATGACGAAAAATGTTCAAAAGTAATGAAAATACAACGCTAATCAAAAAACAAAAGACTGAGTTTGTAAATAGAATGTCATGGTTTTAAAACAAAATTAATTTGAATTTAGAATACAGAGCCATTACAAACTTTTTTTTATTTGAAATGACAGTACTGAAGAACGGCAATTTCATAGGTAAATATCTAATATATATATTTGTATGTGTGTAGATCCATATTTATTTATGTATGTGTGTAATAGTATATGTTAAACCGAGTCTCCACCTATCAAAAGTTGGCAACTTTTGTGTTGTCAACACGTGTTGGTGATAAAAGTTTCTGTAATTTCCTTGTGTTGGCAACAAAAATTGTCAACAAATGTTGGGAACCGTGTTTCTGTTTTTGGCGGTAAACATCAAAAGAAAACGCTTGTTGCAAATATTTATTGGCTCTGTGGAGACGCTTAGTTAGAATGTATTTCAAATTGTTGGCGACTCGGTGTAGACACAATGGAAAGAAAAGTTGGCGATTTTCTAAAGAGTTGCAAACAGTTGGAAACACTGAAATTGCCAACAATTTTGGTGGAAACGCGCCTTAACTTCTATAAGTTATTGATGAAAATTATAACCTCCGCCTTCAACCTCGGTCCGATTTTTACATCACCCGAAGGTTGGCTAGTAGAGAATGTCTAGGACATAAAGTCCGCCAATGTATATGTGCATGAAGTTTTTAAATTAAAATAAAAGTAATGACAGAAAACTTAACACCAGTTTTTGTGAGGTAGTGATAGCACTGTGGTCGAATTGACCTTTTTGTACCGAAGAGGAGCCCGGCTCTCCTACGGTAAACTTCTTACTTATATATTCATAATATAGCTCAGGAAAGTAATCACATATAACTTTTTGTTCCCACAGTTGTAAGAAAAACAAGGAATTAATGACATCATCCAAATATATATTTCTTCCATAAAATAGTAATAATACTATATAGATCCTCATACTGATTCAGAACAAACAACATTTACTATGTTAAAATTATTCTGAAACTTTGTATGTGAATGTATCGTTTTATTAAGTATCTATTATGTAGATCCAAGTACGCTTTACGTTTGAATTGTTTTTCAGGTTGTACTAAAAATAACATTAGGTCGTAATAAAAGAACAATTGTGAAAGTTTATGAATAAAACTATCGCGATTGTTTGTTCAGACTGTTTTTTCCTTATTTTGCAGAAGACTTCAATTCCATTCATCTTAACTAAGGTAGCTTTCTTACCTTTTACCATTTTTTACGTCACCAGCATATAGGCAGAAGTACCTACATGTTTTTCATAAACTGTAATGCATGTAGGAGAATGTAAAAGAAGAGTTACATGCTTCTTAAGTCGCCACAGTTGCAGTAGCCGAAGTTAATTTGCAGATACTTGAATAAATTTGGTTTACAATGGCATGCTTTTAATAAATATGACCTTTCTGGTTTTTGCAGGTTTTTTGGGAAACGTATCTCTTTCGTTTCCTTTAAAATTAATGTGTCATTTCTCGGGTTCAAAAGTATACTCTTTTTACATATTGAAGTGAAGGTTTAAATATTATATTAATGAAGAACTCGTTCGAAACAAGTTTCAACACGAATAGATAGTTTGATTTAATTTGAAATGTTATAATTACATGTTATAAAGTAAATGACAAAGTTTTATCCTGTAATTAAAATAACTAATATTAGTTTATTTCGGCAACTAGTTATTACATTCGTTGTTCATGATGGGTCTTTATTCATTGTTGTCCAGCCCAAAATTATTACGTTTATTATACACTAGTTATAGAATCCCGTAATTAAAGTTGAAAAAGATACTGTTATAAAAATAGTTATTTTCATAGAAAAAAAATATCAAACGCAGAAATGATTTTCAGGCTAATTCCAAGATAGTCTAACACAGTCACACACAAAAAGCTTTAAAACGACATAGTTTTGTTAAAGTCATTAGACTTTAACAAAACTATGTCATAAATAATTAAGAAATAAATTCGAAATAAAATTAAAAGCGTTTCTTTTGTAAGATTTTCTTCTAGACATTGTCTATCATTTCCTTAATAAAAAAATATGTTTATTATTCATTATTTAATAAAAATGTAATACTAATATGTCGAGATCTATCACAGGCCATCTGATTTTAGATTAGGTAGTGCCTGTGTTATGGTAATTCCACTGCCGATAAACACACATTATAGATTTAGATACACAACCTATGATCGTACTCGTGAACACAATTATTTATCTTGAGTTGGAATCGAATCCACGACCTCTGTCTTAACAATCAGGATCGCTTACCACCAGACCAATAGGCCTTTCAAAGTCTGTCATCATCAGTCTACTGCAGTCCATTGCTGGATATAGTCCTCTCCAATTGGAAGCCACTGGATTTGATCCTCGGCTTCTCGCATCCAGCCCCAGCCAGCCGTCTTGCGTAAATCATCACTTCACCTGGCCTGTGGACGTCCTACACTACGTCATTTAATTCGTGCACAGTGACAAACATGTTATTAAATAAAGATACTTGAACTCAAACTTTATTATTTTTATGATAATTCATAACTAGTTTACTGATAAAAAAAACTCCTTCGAACAAAGTAAATTGCGTGCTTTCTTCCTCCAGATACGTGGGTACGATTTTGCTTGAGAAATACCCCATCTATAATTTTCGTCGTCTACTTATCGCGCTCGTAAATCACTTCAGTTGGGCTGTAAAAAAGTATATCCACTTAATTTCTCGAGCAGATATAGCTTACTACTTTTCAGAGATTTACGACTAATAAAATAACTTTCGTCTCTCGATATATATATTTTTATTATATTAGGTAAGAACTTTTATTTGCTATTGATACTTTTATCTTAGCAAATAATGTTGTTTGCTACAATACTTAATTAAGATACCTGTTCTAGGAATGTTATTTTTAACTTTTTATTTCTGTAACGAAAATAGTTTTCAAAGACTGTTTTTTTAATTGAATCTATTCCTGTATTGCGGGGACGTAATAAATATTGAAACAAAAGACACAAAGAAGACGCAGACGATTTGAAACAAACGAGTTAAAAAAGTCATGGTTTCGCGATGAAACGATTTTTTTAATATGAACCAGCCAAAGTGACTCTCTTCTTGATGAAAAGCATGAGCAAAACTCAAGAGTAGTGGTTACCATACTCATTGCGAATTGGGCCTCCGGTCTCGCACTCACCAACGAAACATGAAAGCACGAAAGCTGTCGTTTTAGGTTGGTCTTCTGTGAGAGAGTAGTACCGCCTCGGTCGAGCCGGCCCGTTCGTGTTATAATCAGCGTGGCTCACTACCTTATACATGATCCCTTGCAAGTGAGATTTAAATTTAAAAAATTCAGAGGTCTTGATCGCATTCATAATACACAATAAAAAAAATAACAAAAAAAAAACGACCAAGGTTCGACTCGATTTCTCTTGGATGCCATCATCAGATCTTAGTGTCCTAATCATGGTACCACCGTTGGGATATCTCCTTTCCATTAAAAAAGAATCATCAAAATCGTTTCATCAACGACGAAGGCGAACACACAAAAAAATAATATACGGTTGAATTGAGAACATCCTCCTTTTTTAATCACCTTATTAAGAAAGCCTACTATGCAATCGGCGATTATGTGAACGACAAACAGTTGTGGCTATATACACACAAACTTCTGTGATTATATACACACAAACTTCTTTGTCTTGTAATTGAGCTAAATTATTAACAAACCATTGTTAATTGAAAATAATGCGTGGCGATTATTATGGTAATTTGATTAGTAGTGATTTTATCAGTATCTCGACTATGGTTCGTCATGCTCACTAAAATGTCATTGCTTGCGGTGTCTTCGTGGGGCGGGTCGTTTCTTTCCCTCTGATATGGCGAAGGAGACAATAGCTGGTCGATGCGTCATACTCGTGAACGGGTGCTGCTTGGGGTGAATGGTCGGCCTGGTCAGCGATGCTTAGCCTATACTATTATTTTGGTTCGTTAAGAGAACAGAATTGCACTGTTCTCTTAATGCAGTCACGAATTATTTTTAACAGTAGATTTTGCAACTGAATGTAAGTAGATGTGCACCTTGAATGATTCCTATGTTTAAAAGACTCAAACCTTCAACTTGTGACGCCTCTGGTGTTGCTGGGTGTCCATGGGCGGCGGTAATCGCTTACCATCAGGTGATACGTCTGCTCGTTTGCCCCTATTCAATAAAAACAATATGTGGTATGTACATAATGTAAGCAGTTATCTAAATATAAATAAAGATTTTTTTTTAATTTACTTAAAATTAAAAAAAAAAACCTTTTAGATACAAAAAAAAATGTATGTGGCGGCCTCCGCATACAGCGCAACAACAACATAACGTACTACAGCGCCATCTACCGAAGTTACGCTGGACTACGGAGTAACGAAGGAAACTAAGAAACTACCAATCCTGAATCGCGCAGTGAAAGTTCTCGCGCCGATAATCATATATACAACATCCCAACATCAACCGTTGGGCAGTTGGCCCGCCAGGCATGATCACCTCGCCTGGTCGGAGGATACTCCCTTTGTGTTGGAGGGACATATGACTGACCTGTCCTTCACAGTGGTGACCCCGACGTGATTGGAAGCAGCCTTCGATGCAGCATCAGCACGCCACCACCATGTTCACTCCCACAGCAAGTCTCACAGTCCAGCCAGCAACCTCGGCCTCAACAGGGATACACCACACGCAGGAAGCGACCGCTCCAGCCTGGTTACCCCTACGGCCTCATCAGCGTCTAGGCACAGCACACTGCACCTTACGGTCCATGTAAGCAGAGCACCTCTCTCCCGTCTACGCAGCAGCCAGCCACTACGCAGCAACCGCCCCGACTCACTGGGGACCTCACCGCAGCACCGCGCACCGCCTGCCATCCCGACTCACTGGGATCAGCGGACTTCAGCCCCGACTCACTGGGACTAGCGGCATTCAGTTCCGACTCACTGGAACTTGCGGCGGCACTCAGTTCCGACTCACTGGAACTACTCACTCCTGGCACTGGCAAGCTCCGCTACAGAGCACAGACAGCTGACGCATCATATATCGACCTCCGGTCTTGGAGGGGAGTGATGTGGCGGCCTCCACATACAGCGCAACAACAACATAACGTACTACAGCGCCATCTACCGAAGTTACGCTGGACTACGGAGTAACGAAGGAAACTAAGAAACTACCAATCCTGAATCGCGCAGTGAAAGTTCTCGCGCCGATAATCATATATACAACATCCCAACATCAACCGTTGGGCAGTTGGCCCGCCAGGCATGATCACCTCGCCTGGTCGGAGGATCCTCCCTTTGTGTTGGAGGGACACGATCACCCGTCCCTCCACACTTTGGTCAAAGATTACATTAGTATCATAGCATCCCCTGAAATGTTATTCATCGCCTTTTCAAAATCAATAAGTTTTTATTCCAAGTACGCCTTTTCAGGTACTTTTGAAATAAATAGTACATTATTGCAAAGGCCGGAAAATAAGCAATTGCAGGTCGAGTATGAGTTTGAAGGCCGAGCCGTAGGCGAGGACTTCACTAATACGAGACAGGCAATTGCCATTTCCGCCGAGGCATATATAGTGCTTTTCTTAAAAGAATGCAGGGAAATAAAACATCATTTTATATTAAACATTTAACTTAATTAATATTAAAAGTTACATTACTCATATTGGGGCAATTACTAAAAGAAAATCATAAATCTTTTGACTGCCTCGTTGGTCTCGCGGTTGGCGTGTGCGACTGCTGAGATCTCGGGTTCGATTCCCGAGTCGGAGCAAATGTTTGTTTGATCTACAAATATTTGTTTCGGAGTTTGGGTGTTTTCTATGTATTATATGTATGTATTTACAAAAAAAAAAGTATAATGTATTTGTATCAGTTGTCTTGTACCCATACCACAAGCTCTGCTTAGCTTGGGACTAGATGGCGTTGTGTGTTTGATGTCCAAAATATTAATTTATTTATTTGAATCTGGTGGAGTACAATCAATTTCCATTTCACTCTCTGAACTGTTGGAACTCATTTTAATTATTCAATTTACATTTATTAAATATTTAAATAACAAATCAAGACGAATATTCAGCTTTGCCGCCGATTTTCTATTTATCATCTGTGCCGAAGGGCAAACGCATTTACGCATACAGCCATATAGTCACGTGAACGCAATTTGTACCTAGCAAAGAGATTTTGGTATGTCAAGAATGATAAAAAAAAAACTTTGTTTAAAAAAACCGACTTCAAAAACTGAAAAGTATAAAATAACTTAATTTGTATGTGCTACCTATTCATAGGTTTGAATTCGGCGCCAAGCCAAATGTTATAGTAGGTACCACACTCGCTATATTTCGAGACGAACGTCAACGACGTCACCGACGCTTCGGTTGTTTTGTCCTACGCGAAGAGCAGCTATCCCGCTCAAGGTCACGCGCGGCGAGTCCTCCTATTACATTTTGGCTCGGCACCGACTTCAAACCTATGAATAGGTAGCACATACAAATTAAGTTATTTTATACTTTTCAGTTTTTGAAGTCGGTTTTTTTAAACGAAGTTCTTTTTTTATTTTTCGCTTTTTAGTCTTTCTCAAGTCTCTCATCATCATTTCACCTAAATAACTTGAAAGAATACGACTAAAGGTAACATACAACATACTGTATAGAATAATAAATAAATATTTCGGACATGATGTTTACAGAATGTGAAAGCATGCAGACAATTGCCTTAACTTTATTGCAGGCGCTCACGTAAATTTGAGGGTTTCCTTCAATTTCCTTGGGATCCCATCATCAGTTCCTGATATGGTGGCCATGGGACCACATGGGGAGCATACCCTTTCGAATACAAAATTTTCAAAATCGGTCCACAATTGACGGAGTAATCAAAGTACATACATAAAAAAAAAAAAACACCGATGAAATTGAGAACCTCCTCCTTTTGGAAGTTGGTTAATAAAAGAGATCCAATCAAGGAGCGTATATAAACCCCAGCACGCCGTTTCGTACAACATTGCTGGAGCGTTGTAATGTTCCAAATTCAAAAAACGCTGCTGCAATGGATTTATTTCTCGGTGACCGTAAATTAGATACTTCGCGTGTTTCTTTTTTCGAAAATAATGACAATATTTCCGTGCATGTTTGAGAAAAGATCAATTACTCTAGTTGCGCTTTTTCAAAATGACATTCCTATGGAGAAGAACCTGCAAGAAACTTAATACTTACCTACTCCTTTAAAAATATTTTCTTTTATCATTTACAATTTAACTATATATTTATTTTGTTTATAGCTCTAGTTACTTTTTGAAAATATTGTAGGAAATTCAACCATATTATATCAGCTTAAATTCAGAGAACTTCAAAGATTAAAAAAAATCGTGCCATTTCTACATCGAGTTATCTCTCTAGTACCATTAAAAGATTTGTAATATCGGTTGGGGAGCAATATCTAGATTTTACGCACGCTTGTACCTAGTCTAATACTATGTACTTAAAAATGTTTACACTAAATTAGTTATGAATTAACGTGTAAAATATGAGTACACAATCTATACTAATATTATAAACGCGAAAGTTTGTAAGTATGGATCTACGGATGGATGGATGTTTGTTACTCTTTGACGCAAAAACTACTGAACGGATTGATGAAACTTTACAGTAATATAGCTTTTACATCAGAATAACACATAGGCTACTATTTGCCGCAATAACCGACATAGACGCGGCCGTGCCGCGGGCAACCACTATAGTCCATTGTAAAGTTACATTTGGGGTCCCCTACACATCAAAAAAATAAAATTGCGTCCTCTAAAAAACGCAAGGTAAGGCCTAAAAAATGTAACATTTCAATGGACTACTAGTGAAATATGTTTTACAAGCCTTTGAAATAAATAAAAAAATCATAAAAACGTCTTTTCTAAGTGTAAGTTCGCCAACATACTTGTAAATCAGTTGTCCATTTGTGGTCACATACCATGAAGTGACTCGTATCCTCGTTTGGTCCTATCGTAAAAAAAGAAGAATCGATCCCATTAAAGCCTTTTACAGAAACCTCACAATACAAAAGTCGTACAAAAATCGGACTGTTTTATTTCCATCAGTCAGTAAGTTTCTATAAATATATCATTTTGTGCATAAAATATTGGTCGGGCTCCGTCCTAAACGACGTCGTCCAAATCGGATACCATCGATCAAAGAAATCACATCTCATCTATAATGTACCACAGAGTACCCGTTACAGTTAAATCATTGTGAAAACATACAGGAATAGGGTATAATCGTCTTTAGAGATCACTTCAAAATTTTAATTTATTTAATAGGCAACAGTTAAAATCAGTCATGAAAAAATTCCATCGTTACTTTTATTTGACTGTGTCACACAAAAATACCAAAATTAAATAATAATAAGAAAAAAAATACATTCCATTTCCATTTTAAAGTTTAGTTGTGTAAATAAAGATTGTCATTCTTTTTATTATTTATCAGTTTTTTTCTTTATGTATATTATATTGAAATTAATATGTATTGCTAATCTTAATATCTTCTTTCAAAACATACAATCGATAGAACATAAAAGCACTTCAAAGTATTAGCATTTTAAAGTTTTTTTTTTATATTCAGTCGATTATCAACAATACCTACCAATTGTGCCACCGTATGTTTCCTGCTGATCTGTTCTTCATTTCTGGGAGCGACAGGTTGGTTTAAATAATAAATTAAATAGGACGATATATTGTAATTTTATTTTTCCTGTACACGCCATAAGGCAGTATTGTCACGAATATTACAACATCATAATCAGGATAATGGCTACGGTAAATATGTAAAAAATTAACATAACACTTCAATTTGCATATGAAATGTAGTTTGATAAGGGTGTATTCTTAGTTAAATGCGTGAAAATGGCTTTGAATGGAATTAAAGTATATGAAAAAATGATGCTTGGTGTTGAGTTAAGGTGTCGTGAATAACAATTATTTTTAGTAAGAGCATTACATTTTTAATTCATCGTTGTTACTAGTTGGTTGGCACGTAAAACTGAAAGTCTGCGTATTTAAAAGTCTATCAGGTCCCTAAGAATTTCTTCCAATGGCACCTTACCTTAGTATTTCTTGATAGATATAGTTGTCATAAAACATCTCGTGGTTTTTAGTTAGTTCAATACCAACATACCACTTTGTGGCTAACCTCAGAACATTGATATTCTGTAGGGGTTTCTCATACGAAAAAAATCTAAGAGTTATTGTTAGGCTATTGCATAGCTTTTATCGCGGACTTTGAGGCCTTTGAGCGCGGCGACCGAATCAAGAAATTCCGTAACATAACGAAAAAACCTAACACCCGAAGCTCGCACGGATCGAGACGAGCTGCTCCGAACGACGAATCAACGAATAATACAGAACAGTCTGGGTTTGAGAAAGTACACACATCAAAAGTGTCTAGGGATGACTGCACGTTTGGCCTAGTGGTTTAACGGTCACCATGCCGTTTCCTACTTCGCCAAGTGTCGTGGGTTCAAATCCCACGTAGGACAACACTTTGTGTGATTCACAAATTGTTGTTCTGAGTCTGGGTGTTCTTTGTGTCCGTTTTATGTATGTTTGTAAAGTCCCCCGCGACACAGGATTTATTCCTAGTGCGGGAGTTGTAAAAAAAAAAAAAAAAAAAAAAAAAAAAAAAAAAAAAAAAAAAAAAAAAAAAAAAGGATCAAGCATTTTTATGCGGATTTCTTGAGATTGAGATGTGGCTTTGGCCCTGGCCTGCTCAGTCGCCAGACTTGAACCCGATTGAGCATGCATGGGATATGCTACAGAGAAGAGCTCTGCCGAATATGGAGGGTATCCAGTCACAAGAAGACCTTTTTTTGTTGTTGCAACGAACATGGGCGGCCATTCCACAGCGTGATTTGGATGAACTCATTTTGAGTATGCCAAACCGATTCTTGTGTTGTTAGTGTGCGCGGTAGAAACACGGATTATTAATTGTTTAAGTTACCTAATAAAATTTTAAAGAAAACTGTTATTTCAGTCTTTTTTTCGAACTTTAATGTTAGTGGTTCAAATGTCAAAAATCCTTTTATTAGGAAAATGGCAAATTTCTTTATTAATGCAAAGGTGACTTGGTTTATCGTTACTGTGACAAACGAAAACACTTTATTTGATGAATCCTTAAAGAAAATTTTAATTAATATCAATCAGGAGAAAAGTTATTGCAACAATATATGTTGATCCCTAGACACATATGTTGATCCCTAGACACTTTTGATGTGTGTATATAGGTGTATAGGTATCTATCAAATCTTTATAATGCCACACTCACCGCATGTGCGCCCCGTAAGTATACATGTTCAAAGAAAAAAAAACTGCATCATAAAAACCGGACAGCGCCATCTGTTGAGCTGTTTCGCAACTACGAGGCACCCTAACGCACTATATTATTTAAATACTTTTTGAACAATATTAAATGAGAAACTGGCAAAATAAAATTAATTATAATTGCATAAGTTGATAAAAACTGCTATGCAATAGCCTAACCGCGGCAGTCCCCGAGTGCCACACTTTTTTTTTCTCTTTTTAAGGGAGAGCACCCGCACTAAGAACCCTGTATTTTGGGCGACTTTACAAACATACATGTAACGGACATAAAGGACACCGAGACTCAGAACTATAATTTGTGGATCATACAAAGTATTGACCCATGTGGGTTTCGAACCCACAACACTTAGTGCAGCACCAAGCAGCAAAGCGATTGCTTAATCCACTACGCCAACCGTGCATATATGTAATTTTATCGCAAATATTTACTAAAACTTACCTGTCTTTAACTTACTTTTTGAAATATTAAAGCCGGGTCTCCTGCGACACTGTTTAATGTTTATAAACACCAAACATCACATTTTTATCAAAATATGGGCGTGGCTTAACTGTTTTGTTAATTTTATCAAGCAAATTTGTTTTCCAAAGCGGACTGAAAACATCCCAGCGTATACTTCTCGTATAATGAAACTGAACTAAACTAACATTAATACTTATATTATTCATATTTATACTATAAAAGTAAGTAAGTAAGTGTACTATAAGTCATTTTGTCGAGTAGATAAAAGATTTTTGCTTTTCGTGTAATCGTGTTTGATGTTCGTTTAAAAGTCCGTCTCCTGCGACTTTGCGCTAACATGTTTAGTTAACAAGTTTTGTTAGTTTGTTTTGTTATTTTTATCCGCAGGAGACACGCCTTAAGAGTAAATAACCTAACCATTTAAAGTGACGAATTAAGTTACCAAATAGTGTTCACCAATCTTAGAAAGTCGGTCAAAATGTTATCCTAACTTAAAGTCTTACTCGTGCATGACTAACATCAAAGCCGTTTTACTACTTTTATAAGGTCATCGACAAGTTTATGCATAGGTTCTAAAGCTTTGAGTCTTCCTGTTTCACCTCACACCCGTTCAACTTAAACGACGTCTGGTAAAGTGACAGGGCTTTGAATATAGACAAACCTCTATCCCACTTAGTCTTAGGCTAAGCGCGCACTACGATTAAAAATCGGTGCGATCGCAAATCTGTGAACAATAGAAAAACACTACAATCCGCGCACTACGAAAATAAATCGTTTGCGATTTAAAATCGCAGATGCGAAATTGTATGTAAATGTTGTACCGTATGAAGTGGTGTCAAATCTAGCGCATTGCGGAAAAAATCGCAAACGATTTATTTTCGTAGTGCGCGGATTGTAGTATTTTTAGACAAACCATTTTTAATATGTTTTCTAATATACTAAATTTATTATAAACTAAGTTTTGTTATATTATCAGCTCGGTGAAGGTTGTTCTTGGGTCGGATCTTAGACCATAACTATATTTTGCCTCCGCTATTCCGCAAGCGAAAATAAATCGTAGTGCGCGTAGAAACTATTGTCGTTTGCGATATTATTTCGCATTTTAAAAATCGCATCGAATAAAAATCGCAGTGCGCGCATGGCCTTAGGCTAAGCGCGCACTACGATAAAAAATCGGTGCGAAATAATATCGCAAATCTGTGAACAATAGAAAAACACTACAATCCGCGCACTGCGAAAATAAATCGTTTGCGATTTAAAATTGCAGATGCGAAATCGTATGTAAATTTTGTACCGTATGAAGTGGTATCAAATCTTGCGCATTGCGGAAAAAATCGCAAACGATTTATTTTCGTAGTGCGCTGATTGTAGTGTTTTTTAGACAACCCATTTTTAAAATGTTTTCTATTATACTAAATTTATTATAAACTAAGTTTATTATGTTATCTGCTCGGTGAAGGTTGTTCTTGGGTCGGATCTTAGACCATAACTATATTTTGCCTCCGCTATCCCGCAAGCGTAAATAAATCGTAGTGCGCGTAGAAACTATAACTATTATTATTTATTCAAAAAAAAGAAAGAGGTCTTCAATTCGACAGTATTTTTTTTTATGTGTGTTCGCGGATAACTTCGTCGTTTAAGAACCGATTTTGATGATTCTGTTTTTATTGGAAAGGAGGTATCCCAACAGTGGTACCATGATAAGGACACTAAGATCTGATGATGACATTTAAGAGAAATCGAGTCGAACCTTGAAGTCGGTTTTTGTTAAAATTTTGTTATGAACGAATAATATGAATTAAAATGCGTTTTTTGGAATTTCCTTTTTCATTCAGATCAAAATGACTGCTCGGTTGGCCTAGTGGTATAAGCGGTCGCCACGCCGCTTTTTACTGGGTCATGTGTTGTGAGTTCAAATCCCACATGGGACAACATACAACACGGGTCGGACAACGGGTCGCCATACTGCATTGTCTGCATTCGCGGTGAGTATGGTGACCACCACTCTTGGATTCTGCTTATGCTTTCCATCAGGCAGAGTAGAGTCATTATGGCGGGCCATACATAAAAAAAAAAAAAAAAAAAAAAAAAAAAAAAAACACTTTGTGAAATCCACAAATTGTTGTTCTGAGTCTGGGTGTTTTTTGTGTCCGTTTCATGTATGTTTGTAAATTCCCTATTTTCAGCATTAGGAATATACATCCTGTATATTCCTAATGCGAGAGTTGCCTTTTAAAAAAGAAACAAAAGAAAGAAAATAGCTCTCGAGAAATTATGATTGCCATATGTCTATCCAACCGTAGCTTAACTTAGAGATAGTTTAACTAGAAATGTATTATTTTGCTGTGAATCGACTTGCAAGGTAGTAAATCAAAAACTTAGATACACCAATTAGAACTTATAAATTCGGTTCAGAATCAAACGTTAATTCGTGCATACCAACCATAACACTTTATCTGACCTCACTTTGAAAGTTAAACAACTTCTACTTATGACACAGTGATTGATTTATTTTAACAGTCTCTAGAGATACAATTTTTGCACCTTCCCCCACCCCTATTTAGAAGAAGCACTAGATAATTAAAACCAGAATGTTAAGGTTAAATAATGTTTATGTGAATTTATTCTACCACCACACAACAAACAACACTCTCATAATTCGGAATAAAAACTTTTATTACAATAAAAAAAAAAAGAAAAAAAAGTGATATGTAGATACCGTTACTAAGTCTTACTAAAGAGAGAGAGAGAGAGAGAGCTCTTCTCTCTCCCTCTAGTAAGACTTATAATTTTAATATATTTTACTAAACGTAATACTTTTAATATATTTTTACATTTATACCTTATTTCATAACTTTATGTTTCACAAAATCGGTTCAGTAGATCCAGAGATTACTCCCTACAACACTAAACTTTATATAACACCTCTTTATATAACAGTGTAGATTTATTTATAAATATATAATGATTTGAATCGTTCTAATATACCTGAATAAAAAAATATTATTATTCGCAACGTCGGAATATAGAAAGTACCGTAACCTTTTAAATAATTTTATCACAAGTCCCACTATACAACAAAAACTATGTTTAAAAGTAGTGAAAGTTTAAAAAGACTTCAATATTCGAACATCTAACACACAACGCCATCTAGTAACAAACTAAGCAAAGCTTGTATTATAGGTACTAGACAACTGATATAAATATGTTTGTAAATAAATACATATTATACATAAACAGCACCCAAACTCCGCAACAAATATTTGCAGATCGTACAAACCTTTGGTCCGACCCAGGAATCGAACCCGAGACCTCATGTACAGCAGTCGCGTACGCTATAACTGCGCCACCAAGGCAATACGCTGGTAATTATTATTGTTTCTAAAAATGAAGTTTTAAATCCATCTGATACAAAATCATGTATTTAGAAGTCTAAATATTATTGAGTTTGTGGCGACTTCCACATACAGCGCAACAGAAATATACTACAGTGCCATCTACCGAAGTTACACTGAACTATGGAGTAACGAAGGAAACTAAGAAACTACCAATCCTGAATCGCGCAGTGAAAGTTCGCGCGCCAATTACAATACATACAACATCCCAACATCAACCAGGGCAGTTGGCCCGCCAGGCATGATCACCTCGCCTGGTCGGAGGATCCTCCCTTTGTGTTGGAGGGACATGACACCCGTTCCTCCACAGTGGTGACCCCGACGTGATTGGAAGCAGCCTTCGAAGCAGCATCAGCACGCCACCATCTTGTTCACTCCCACAGCAAGTCTCACAGCCAGCCAGCAACCTCGGCCTCAACAGGGATATACCACACGCATGAAGCGACCGCTCCAGCCTGGTTACCCCTACGGCCTCATCAGCGTCTAGGCACAGCACACTGCACCTACGGTCTATGTAAGGAGAGCACCTCTCTCCCGTCTACGCAGCAGCCAGCCACTACGCAGCAACCGCCCCGACTCACTGGGGACCTCACCGCAGCACCGCGCACCATCCCGACTCACTGGGATCAGCGGACTACAGTCCCGACTCACTGGGACTAGCGGCATTCAGTTCCGACTCACTGGAACTTGCGGCACTCAGTTCCGACTCACTGGAACTACTCACTCCTGGCACTGGCAAGCTCCGCAACAGAGCACAGACAGCTGACACATCATAATATCGACCTCCAGTCTTGGAGGGGAGTGATGTGGCGACTTCCACATACAGCGCACCAGAAATATACTACAGTGCCATCTACCGAAGTTACACTGAACTATGGAGTAACGAAGGAAACTAAGAAACTACCAATCCTGAATCGCGCAGTGAAAGTTCGCGCGCCAATTACAATACATACAACATCCCAACATCAACCAGGGCAGTTGGCCCGCCAGGCATGATCACCTCGCCTGGTCGGAGGATCCTCCCTTTGTGTTGGAGGGACATGACACCCGTTCCTCCACAAGTTTTTGATGTTCATTTGATTAGCTATAAACTGAAAATACTACATAATATGATGAATGATGCACTTGAACTATTCATATCTCAATAATATTTCACCATGAATATTATAGAGATATAAACAAGAAAAGTTATGTAGTTCACTGCCCCCATTACCTTCACAGTTGAAGACACACGACCTCCAAATATGTCTTCTTGTTCATTAGCTTTATACTCATCGCTTATCTGGTTCGTTTACGTTATAATACAAGAACAGAGAGCCTATATTCCATTTGTTCTTGTAGTCATACCTAATCGATTGCTAATATACTAAAAAAAATGTAACATAAACCGCTATACTGTGTAAAAACATGTTGTTTTACTCAAACGATAATGACCCAAACATAACACTGATAACTAATTACGACTTTCATGGATTTATTACTTTTGATTTGATGCGTGAAGGGCTGATTAATAAACTAAATTTGCAAAAAGTTTAGGATGCTTCTGGATTTTATGTAGACGTTATATAATTGTAGGGGTAAAGGTTGTATATTATACATGGTACATGTATTATTTTGAAAACGTAAAGCTGTCGGACCTGCGCCCGATCTCTCCCCGATTGTGTCGGGGAACCGTCCCATCGGATTATGAGAGTGAGGGAACAGAGAATGCACCGCTGTTTGCGCACTCACTTGTGCATTATATCTCCTGCGTAGATGGCTGGTCTCCGTTGTGACTGGTCGCCGTGGCCGATATCGGCTAGTAGAACATCATCATCATATGTATGTTAGTGAATCTAATGGAATATATTGCTGTAAGTTATTCAGTTACTAAGGCAGACACTATATAAAAAAAACTAAAAAAAAACAAAGCTACAGCTAAACTATAAGCTTAAAAGAAAAGCAAAATCAACTGCCTAAAATTCAGCTCCAGGATTGAAAAGCCTCATATTTCACGACACAAGTCATTAACGTCAAAAGCAAGATGGTCGTTCTATAAAATACGTTATTATAATGCCGTACGGGGACCTCTTATATAAAGTACGGTCACTTTACATATCGTGGGGTATTTTAACTGCAGATTCAGAGGCAAATGAGGGAGTAGAATCAATATTGAGTATGAGATGATAAAATGACAGCAGGTCAGGAGGGCAACTGATTATGGAAATGGAAAGATCGATATGAAACAGAAACCTTGACAACTGCTTATTTTAAGCGGTTTATACAGCGATTATTCCACATAATGTAAGGTTTTTGTTCTTCATTCACTAAGAACTACTGATCTTAGTCAGTGACTTCGTGACAGAGACTTCGTGAATTAAGTGTAGATTTCATAATATAAGTAAATAAATATATCAAAAGTCATCATAATAGGTAATCAAATCTGACTATAGAGAGATTGACAGTTGACATTTTAAATAGTTTTTTGTTTTAGCAAATTATGATAATTGTGATTTAAATTATAACTACCGTGTTTTTGTTTAGTCAGAGAATGTTCTTTGCATTTTTGGAAGATTGTCTGAACTTTAAAAGAGAAGATGATCCCTGAGTTTGTTTCGTCCTTTCTTCTCAGAGCTAGTCCAGGTAGGAAAAGCCGAACTCATCTTCTTAAAAAAAAAATGACCTACATGGTCATTTTTTTTTTGTGTTATAATATTTTTGTGTGTTATAACATAAAGTGTTTTTATATAACCTATTTGCAGAATAAATTATTTCATTTAATTAATTTCATTGTTGATAGAATATTTTGAACGTAATAAAAATCTAATCGTATGAATTAAAATAAATATAATATTTACTCTAATAAAGGTTTATTTTCAGAAGTGCTACTTGAACTTGATATAACAACAATGGCGTCAATATACTTTATACTTGACGGTTTGAAGGTTTCAATGTTGTACTAAAATTACATGAATAGTAGTTCTGGACATAAAGAGATGTATTTATTTATGACTTATTTTTCTCTTCTATGGTAACGATTGGTTCAACAAGACAGACTGAAGTTAGTTTTTGTAATTTTTTAACTCTAACGGACAGTTTCACCACTATAGATAGAGTCTCTGATGATGACTATTCTGTCTGCCAGATATAATCTACAGATTTTAGTTTGACAAGTCTTAGATAAACACAATGTCAGATACAAGTATACCAACATTTCATAATATCTGCAACTTTTTTGTTAAATAGTGCTATACCGCAGATAATTATTAGAAACTTTGCTAGGAACTGGTGAAACTAGGGTTAGCTCTACTATGACGACAGTCCTTCAAACAGTTATTTTGCTATTGAATTGAGCTACAGAGGTTTGTAACATAGTATCCTCTACAGTGATGATTCACAATTCTTTTCAAAGATTTCAAAGATCCGAGCTTCCAACCCTTTTCTTAAGGTTAAGGTGGGTTTTTCAGTCAAATTTGATACGGCATAGCTTTGAATTTTGAATGCCTTCAGACCTTAACCCCAGTACTGGATGATATCCAAAACTGTTGTCTAACTTTTTAACCGACTGTAAAAAAGGAGGAGGTTATCAATTCATATGTATTTTTTTTATGTTTGTCATAAGTTTCGAGTTAATTGATTTTGATGATTCTTTTTTTTATTTAAAAGTTGGTGCTTCCCGTGTGGTCCCATTTCAATTTGGTCCAATAGCTACTGACGTAATCTATAACTGACATACAATAACTCCGCGTGAAATATTAAGAGAGATTAATTGGAGAATATTTTTTGGTTAGAATTTAATATATCAAAAGTATTTTAAAGATGGTATTTCCTAGAATAAAATGAAACAACGTGCGTGAGTTCGCTGATTATCGGAAACGACTGATTTATTCCAGCAAGATACACAGAACATAATAGACAAAATAGTAGTTTGATGACATGCGTCACTAGATGGCGCTAGTATTATGTAGTCTCATTTTGCTAATTACAACATATCTCTTAGTGTACATGTGGTGAGGGATTAAAAATAAAGAGTGTGAGAGACCCCTATTCATTCCGTTAGTATGGTAAGAGCTGCATTAGGGAGCAAAATAAGCAAGGCAACATCACTGCAAAGAGAAGCCGAATTTAAAACAAATCCTGTATCCTGTATCGTCTGACCAGTGTGCTATAAAAGGCTAAAAATCCCTTACTAAGGAGGCCCACAGATCAGAGAACAGGCCTATGTACAGCAGTAGACGTTTTTAATACTAGGTGATTGCCTAAACAAAACACCCACCCCATCGTCGTCTCACTGTTCAAAACATGAACTGTCCTGTTTGAATAGTGCTTCTATCTGTTAAGTCGGAGCTCGTTGGTTTCATAACAAACGGCGTCCAGAACAAACAATTTCATAACGACCATGACTATTTATTCTGTATAATATTGCCATAATTTTATAGCAATTTTGTCTAGTTTGGGATTACACAGCTGACAAGATGAGTGACAACTTAGTTAATAAAATGTGATTAGAATGATATGAAAATACTGTTATTTATTAAGAAGTATTTATTATTAGATACCTCATCTATCTGTAAAGTGTTTCACAAACAAATCTTTACGAACTTAGGATACTTTGTGTTCGCTATTCGTAATCTAGATCGTAAGAATATAAAATAAAGATAAAAATACCGTTTACTTTCCCAGTACCACTGAGCAACTTTCACGGTTGACGAAAAATATGTATTCTCAAATTAGAATTACAATACTGAAGAACATTTTACTCTTGATATTCTAATAAATATCATGCTCCGTCAAATAAAAATATCAGTGTTCGTGAACGTTTATGGCACAGAAACTTGGTCTAACTTTGTTTAATATTCCGTCTACGTAAGTATGAAACGATGATGGTTCGCTTCCAGTCCGTAATCTCTAAAAATCAGAGGTCACTCGTTCGTATGAACATTACCTTTGTAATCGTTGAAGTTGGCAATTTTTTATATTACTTTTTTAGTTACTTTTTTCGGGTATTTTTAATAACTTTAGTTCGAAAGATTATTAACTCTGGTATCTTATATTACTAACTAGCTTTTAAGATTAAAAATGAGAAACTTCAATTCAAGCGTTCAAACATTCTTTCTTCATCTGATGCTTTTATGTTGTAAGCTAAGTGCCTACTTTTAGCCTATATAAGAGCATGAGCTGCTCAAATTTAAAGTTTGTGACCTGTGTTGATGAAACAGCCAGTCAAGGCAGTTAATTATAACTATATAAATTATTGTGTTCTAGTTCAATTAGTTCTTGAAACATTCATCGTGAAAATTTCAAGTATATTTTCGTCTAAAGATATTATGTGTACCATTTGGCTAAATGTTAATTACATTATTTAATTTCCCAGTGTTGCTAACTGGAGTTAATTGAACTACACGTTTCTTTTAATATCGATTACGGATCTCTGATTAAACTACTTCGAACATAAGCATTAAGGTGAGCTCTAACTCTTAATTAGAAATGTAAACCTCAGGAACGGTGTATGATAAACTTAAAAAAAAATCATACAGCCGCACTCGAATAACCGAGTAGATAATCAAATCAAGATAATCATGAAATTAGTATCAAGTCTGCCTGGCGCAGAAATTTAATATTTAAATATCATCAACTAATCAACTTGTATAGATAGAAATAAAATATTACGTTGGAAAACATTTAGCAATAAACCGAAGTAATAAATATAAATTGAACAAACATTTCTTATAATATTGTTCACAGAAACTATGATTGAAAAATGTCTGTAAAATACTATATATAAACGAAAATGTAATTTAAAATCTAACGTGCTGTAGTGACAAGTTATTTATTTTTCACGTGTCGCTGTCGGATGCATCTGTGACGAGTTGTCTCCTTGTAATATAATATTATGTCGATTATTGCGTCAAATAGTAGCCTATGTGTTGTTCTGATTATAAGCTATATTACTGTAAAGTTTCATCCAAATCCGTCTTGTAGTTTTTGCGTAAAGGAGTAACAAACATACACACAAACTTTCGCCTTTATGTAGTTCTCTTATGTCAATTTGAATGTATTTATTTGATTTTTTACAATATTTATAAGTGCTCTTTTTTGTAATTTTGCTGTGTCCGACATGGTTCATAGTTGAACAATTTGATTTACTCCATGATCTTATGCACCTTTTTTTAATGGGACTAATCCCGCCCACACGCCCACCCCTGTACTTCCTGTACACCAGGATCAACAGCGGTGACCCACGAAAACACCGAGTTATGACACTCGGGAAGTCCCAGGAAAAATTTAACTGTCTTGGAACCCGCAACGAAATTAATCAGAAGAAAACTGGAGGAGTTGGAGATATAATAAGTCCACTTCCCTCCTTAGCAAAGCGGGAGACAAAATGGAGTCAAAATAGGCAGACGCCTTTTTCAAACCGGGAA
This sequence comes from Diaphora mendica, assembly GCA_949125395.1. Taxonomy (NCBI): domain Eukaryota; kingdom Metazoa; phylum Arthropoda; class Insecta; order Lepidoptera; family Erebidae; genus Diaphora; species Diaphora mendica. Next base: position 20,590,262 of record OX421310.1, read on the forward strand.
GCACCACGGATAAAAAATATTATGGGTCCTAAGTGAGCTATATTTGATTTCTATAGTATGTATGGCAGAATCGCTTAAACGCACGGAAATTCACCGCAGTTGACACAAGATCCCCATAATATACTGTAACCCCTGAACTTGTCAGGTGGAAACTCACCGTTTTCGACTAAGGATAGAAGATGATACCTCAGGGCGCCGTAAGAATTTAGATAAAATTTTATAGTGAGGGTGCGGAGGGTCCAAGGAAGACTTCAATGAGACAACTTACGATTTATACAAACTTTTACTCTAGTTCCTGCTATCTTACATAAGTGAAACCAAATATAAATTTACAAATAAACTTAAGAGGTAGTCTTAAAAATAAAAAAATAAAATTATACAGTCTTTTCTTTCACACTTTAAGCCTGTAGACTGGTCTGCACAGGATAGCCACCCTCTGGTCACCTCTCTGACTCAAGGTAGTCAGCCGTAGACTCTCTCCAGCTCAAGGTAGCTTAAAGAGACGTCCACCAGTGATCCAACTTGTGGGTGCTAGGTAAAAAAGTATTAATTAATTTCCATATATATATTATATGAACTTCCCTCAAGGTAGGGCAGATAGGTCTTGAGGAGTGAGCTGTGAGCTGCCAATAGTCAACCGTCCTCAGCACAAATCTTGAACCACAAGACAGGTAAGATGTAGGTTGTCTTTCTGCGGTAATCTAACGACCCACAGACAGTGGGACTTGAACACTCACAAACACTACCAACAAGAATATTAATGTACACTGTAAGCAAAGCTTCCTCAGAGTTAACGAGAGAAGGTTTAAGAAATAAAAAAAAACTATGCCACACACCCCGCTATATAGACATCTTATCGAACATTCTAGATGATTCCCCTACTCCATTTCTGGATGTGCGAACAGGACGTACAACTTCCATACTCCTTGCTTATTTGAGATCAAATTTAAGAAGTAGTGAGAATCGTATGATACACATATGATAATGTCTCACTATTTCTAAGTGTCATAATGTCAACAAAAATATCCTTCATAAAATACGCCCCCTAGTGCCACCTAGGTGTACCAACAGCCCGGTACTTCGATCGCGATCAACATCCAATTGTAGTTCGAACTACAATGAACGAGAGGGCGCTGAAACAAAAAGTTGTTAAACATTGAAAACAAAAAAACGATGTTACAATACTACCCCAGACGTCATTTGTAAGCTATTTAGCATCATGTTACGTTCATTGTACCAAAGACTACATTCCCAGAGGATATGATGAGCCGACAGTTCACAGCTAGAATCAGGTGTTGAGCATTGACAAAATGGTGAATCGACTAATTTAAATGAGTATAGTTTGCTCTTAAAGTTACCGTGGCCTGTAAGAAATTGAGAGACACAGTGATCTACCTCGAGCCATGTCCTTGACAACCTTTCGCGAACAGATGGAAAGAACTGGTAGAGGTGGCGCCCCTTAGATGATTCGTCCCATCGTTCAGGTCAGGTCAGTTCATCCAAGAGGTCGTTATAGACATTGGATTTTTGTTGAAACAATCTTATGATTTTACCGCGGTCTCGTATGCCCAAAAAATCGCATTCCATGTTTTGTAGTGTGGAATAGTACATGGCTGCACGTCTTTGCACCTCGAGATCGACCGGAAGAACACCTGCCAACACCGGTAAAGCCTCAGTGCTAACCGTCCTATATGCCTTGCACAAGAAAATCAATGCAGGTCGTTGGCCTTGTAACAGTTTGCGACGGACAGCACCTACAGTCGCCCTATCTGCCCATACAGGAGCACCATAGCAAATAGAACCCAAATAAGTAGCTCCATATATGATCTTTAGTGTATTATATGACAGACCCCATGTCGGAGTTGATATCCTCGTCAGTGCAAAGAAACTCTTTTTAGACTTTTCATTAACTGTTCTAATATGTTCAATAAATGAAAAATTTCTTTCTAAAACCAATCCCAAATAACAAACCGAGGTTTTATTTTTAATAGTAACATTTTCAAATTTAATACACGGCGGTGATTTGAGGTTACCTTTCAGAAGTAGCTGGAAGGTTTTGTTTGGTGCAAACGTCAACCGATTACGCCCACCCCACCGAGATATTAAGTCCAAACATTCACTGGCCAGCCTCTCAAGCCCCGTTCTAGTATCCGACTCTATCAATAACAAACCGTCGTCCGCGTACGCATTCAGGGTACATCCGGACGGCACAGGCATTGCCAGAAAATCGTCGAAGCCTATGTTCCACAAGTATGGTCCTAGCACTGACCCTTGAGGACACCCCATCGTAAGCGCCTTCGACACAGAATGATGCCCAAGTCTCAATTTATGCACCTATGTAATGCAATAAAGTATTGAGTATTGACGTTAGGTTCATGAGAGATATTAATTTTAATAGTCACAAATTTTTACCAAACAAAACCGACTTCAATCTGGACCAAATGGGACCACACGGAAAGCACCAGCTTTCAAATAAAAAAAGAATCATCAAAATCGGTTCACCCAGTCGAAAGTTATGAGGTAACAAACATAAAAAAAAAGTACAGTCGATTTGAGAACCTCCTCCGTTTTATGAAGTCGGTTAAAATCCTACCGACCATCATATCAACCGCCTCACCGTTCGATGGTCCCTTTTAATTATTAAACATCCACAGTTCTTTGGTTGTTTTTTTTAGTTAAAATAATATTTGAACTGGTCTCCTTAGTAGTAAAAGTAGTCTTTTTGCAAATCTGATGGCAATGAGCCAATGCCCAGTTGCCGACCTTGCTATTCAAAGACTTATGGTGGGTAGTCGTTGCAGTTGCATGTTGAAATGATTATTAGAATTTCAGCTAACAACATTGCATTATACATACTACATTTCATTTGTTATCGTCTTTTATTTCTCTAAATATTTGTTATACAACTTTTATAGCATGTTATTTTAACATTACTGACAAACTTTTGGCTCGTTACTTATTTCGGACAAAGAACAATATTTATTTAGGTATTCATTTTATTACGTACCTTAATATTAGTATTTGCATTGTATTATGTATTTTAAAGTATATTCATATGAACTAACCATACATATAAATATGCTTATTAATGTCACTTATGTCAATATGGATTGATGAATAAAAATTAATACATTATCCACACTAATATTATAAATTTGAAAGTAACTCTGTCTGTCCATCTGTATGTTACGCTTTCATGGAAAACCAGCTGCAGCGATTTCAATAAAACTTGGCATGGAGATATTTAAACCAGAACTTTTTACGAAGATAACCGACATAATATGCAGGTGGAGTCGTGGGATAAAGCTAGTTATATATAGATAAATATTGTTAATACTTTATTTGTATACCAGATTTTACAACATTATACAGCAACTAGCTGACCCGGCGAACTTCGTACCGCCATATTGACTGTCGTGAATATTTTCAAAATAACCAAAAACTTCTTTTAGTACATATTTAAGCCCGTCGCAACTTCCTGCAGGGACGCACTGTATAAGACTAAGCGGACTAAGAAACTATAACACCTCCCATTTTCTTTTAATTTTCTTCTATACAAACCTTCTCCTGACAATAACAACCACATACAAAAAAGAATTATCAAATTAATAAGCTATTACATAGCTTTTATCGCGGGCTTTGAGGCCTTTGAGCGCGACGATCGAATCAAAAAACAGAAACCTGATACCCGAAGCTCGCACGGATCGACACGAGCTGCTCCGAAATCTGTCTGAAAACGAAACCATATCGAAACTTAAAAAAAGTGATCAACGCCATCTAGTGATTATGTTGGTACTAATTTAATAGTTTAGTATTTTTCATTCACAATATTATACATAGGTACTGCATAAATAAAAAATAAATAAATATAATTGCATAAGTTGATAAAAAATGCTATGCAATGGCTTTACCGCGGCAGTCCCCGAGTGCCACACGTCTTTTTTTTATAAACAATATAGAAAACTAACAACGAATGTGATGAACAAAGGGTGAACCTATTGCTTAGAGCTGTTTTCACTGGCAACCTTTAGACAGATTGGTTTTATTCTAAACTGTTGCTAGTTATATACGAATAAAGGTACAAGTAATAAATAAGGTCTATTAACGTGTTGAATATTATAGTACTTAAGGAGTGCAGTTATCTTACATACGTTTTAAATATTAAAATACATTTTTTTGTAAAGTTTAACGTAATTTTAGTTTTATGTATATTGTACTAGTTGTTGCTCGCGGCTCCGCTCGCGTATATGTCGGTTATCGCGCCAAATAGTAGCCTATATGTTATTCTGATGTCTAAGCTTTATTACTGTAAAGTTTCATCCAAATCCGTTAAGTAGTTTTTGCGTGAAAGAGTAACAAACATCCATCCATACTTACAAACTTTCGCGTTTATAATATAAGTATAGATATAGATTTGTATAAAACATCTTTATTTCTAATGTCTATTAGCTATTCTAAGAATATGGTGTCATAGAAATAAATCAACAACGTCTAATGTGCTTACGGCGACATGTGTTGCCACAGCTTACATGGCAATCGACTTTAATGTTCCTCTTAAAAGAATTTCGAGCGCCTAACTTGTGAATTAGTTTGAATTATATCAGGTTTGTAACGTAGCCTTTCCCATGATAGATAACACAACAGACTCTCATCGTAATTATATGTACTAGCTAGCTGCGCCCCCGGTATTACCAGCAGTTTTAATTTTGCTTTTCAAGTTAACCAAATTTTTATCAAGTTACTCTTTTTAACATTAGCTAGTTTAGTGAAAGTTTCATCAAAATCGATCCTGCCGGTTAACCAAAACAAAATAATAGACAAAAAAATAATAGATTTTTTTTATTGTGAATTGTGAATCTAGTGGAAAGCTGCTAGTTATTTAAGTATGCTGCTTGCTACATTCATCTCAGTTATGTGCCTTTTTACAATATTTTTTACTTAAATAGCCACAATAACCGTTTATTAATTCATATCTGACAAATGTGTAATATTTTTGTACTTTCTTAATAAATCATAACTTATTTATAAGTAATAAGGTTAAAAAAAAAAAAAAAACTTTATTTTACTTTCAACTGTTTTGCAGTAGAGAGGTTTCGTTGTATTTTGATTTAGGTAAATATTATTCATGTTTACTGCGAGACGCGAGTGAGGTGGTCTTTTGTTCGTGATACAATTATTCGGGTTCCTGGTTTCGTGATTGAGTCACGTCACTACTGAGGTCGTTTCCTGAGAAAAAGCATAACGTAAATAAACGAAGTTTGTTTTTTGTATTTATGTATTATTAATGCTTATATAAGATAACTAATAAATATGTCTATTTTCCTTTCTCAAAATTAAAATACGTAATCAATAGGTACATTTTTAATGTAATAAAGTTATAATAATGAGATTAAATGAATATAAATATTTATTTACACTTAATGCACTTTGTTCATCGGCATTTACTTAATGCCCAAGGCATTTTTTTAGGTCAACTTTAGGGTGGTTTATAAATCTTGTAGGGTTACATAATCAGAGAAAAATACACTATATTTCTAGGACACCTCTAAACGCCGCCGCCGTCTAGTTGCAAACTAAGGAGCTTGTACAATGAAAGCTAAATTTACTGATGGCTTATGTACAGCAGTGGACTTCTTTCGGCTGAGATGATGAAAATAATATATATAATAATAAATACTTATATATTCTTTTTTTTGCAATTTACAAAAGAATAGAAAGTAGTGCTTTTCAATATTTCAAAAACAGATTGAAGATGTTTTTAATGTTAAAGTTTACTATTTGAATTACCAATAAACAGTAAATAGTATAGTGTGGCTTGGGATTAAGCACAAATCGTTGAGCACAAGCCTGTGGGAAATATTGGATTTGTAAAAGTCGTAGGTGTATTTTAAATCTCCTTGCCTGTAGAGATTTCGCCACCAACATTTAAACTCACACGTAATGGCAGGTGAACTTGCTTGCATTACCAGATTTGGTGCTGATTGAATTTCCGATTTCGAATATCTATAAAATTTGCAGAAAATAACTTTTAGCTCAAATTTATGTTCAGTAATTCAAAAGCGATTGTAGCTGACTGAAACGAAAACAACATAATTAAAAAGAAAAGGAAAACTTGAAACAAACCCTTCTCGTCTATGTCTAAACTGGTATAGTGTGCCAAAACTCGTATAGTGCGCCAAAACTCGTATAGTATGCCAAAACTCGTATAGTGTGCCAAAACTCGTATAATGTGCCAAAACTTCTTTTATTATGACTATGACAAGCAGTAGACTATTAAAGACTCTTGGTGACCATGATGACTGAAACAACGGATTGCGAACCACTGTTTGCTGATTCGTCCTTTATACAGTGTACTACTACCATCGCGAACCAATTCCTAATTTAACCACTTAACTTACAAGATTCACAAGTATACTAATAATAATGGGTGAGTCACGTAGCTGTTATTTTTTCATAAACAAGATAATTATATAAACGACATCTTAAAATCCAAAATATATCAAATCATTAAGAAGCGTGCCAAAGAAGTATTCATATTTACCTATGTATACACATTACATATGCATATAAAAAACAGAACCCTCTTTCTGACCAAGTCGGATAAAAAAAGCTTAATCGTGTCGAATAGTTGACGTCAATATTACAAGCAAATATAAGGTCGAAAACGTATGTTATAAACCAACAAAAGAAAACTTTTGCCAAGTTTAATTTCTTCTCTTATCAAACACTACTTAACGAACTTTTGCTGAACTACTACCAAAAGACCGATAACAGAAAAAAGAGGGTTACTTTATCCAAAAATACAAACGTTAAAAGATAACGGCCAACCGTTTTTAATGTCGCAACGGGCATGTTGTGTCGGTGTTAACGCCTGGGTGCTTGTGCCCGGCTGTTCCGGTCTTTGCCCGGCCAAACTTTTATATGTGTACTGCTCTATTTTATACCGCAACAAAAGTACTTTTTCATTATTAAATTGTCGATTTGTATGCTTTTGGAGTAGACCGGATCAATGCTCGGACTGGTCGTAACCGTTTTTTACGAGATACCATCGATTATGAGGCCGTTTTATATGTACCCTTCTCTTAACCTAATAATGTTAAATAGAAGTATTTGAGTTGCTGTTTTGCATACTGTATTTGAATAAATAACATGCAATCGCCGCATTTCTGTAGATAGTAGGTAGTAAAACTATTTTATATAAATAGTAGCTAATCCGGCAAACGTTGTGTTGCCATAAAAAAATGGGGTATAAAAAATAGATGTTGGTCGATTCTGAGAACTTCCCGATATGCACACCAAATTTCATACAAATCGGTCTAGCCGTTTCAGAGGAGTTTGGTAACTAACATTGTGACACGAGAATTATATATATAAGACACATATACTATATATACACACCGGTGTAAGAATGCCATCATTAGAAGTCTGTCAGATAGGAATATTACTTCCTGTATGTACAGGCACTGGTTAAAAACAGTAGCCTGATTTTTGTATCTTTTTATTTTATTTTCATTTGTGTATATTAATATTATTAAGTATACACGGTATTATTTGGTCTGTGTCCTTTTCTTTTTGTTTGTTTTACTTGTATTTATATTTTTTTTCTTTATCTCTACATGTTATTTAGCTATGAATCTTGTGTTCGAAATAAAGTATTATTATATTATTATTATTATATGTATGTAAGTATATATTTGGTGTATTTATCCATACAAATAAATAAAATTGGAGTGTATGTTTGTAATACCGCATTTTTCTAAATGCATTGTATGTATACACGTTACATAATACCAAAATAACAAATTTTTATAAATTGTCTGCTGTCTGTCTGATTTTAACAGGACTTTAACTGGCAGATAGCTGATGATATAAGGAGTAACTTAGGCTACTTTTTTCGGACTAACTTCGCCCCACGGCTTTACCTGCGGTAATTGCACTTTTACAACAATAACCGTGAGTAACGCCGCGGGGCTCAGCTAGTCTATGTATATATTTGGTAACATATTTTATTAATATCTAATAAGCATTAGGCATATACCTTTTTCTATGTAGGCTATTACTTAGCTTCTGCAGCTCTACCCGCACGTATATCGGTTATCGTATATCGATAAAGAGTAGCCTATGTCATTCCTCAAGAGTCAAAGTATCTCCATGCCTAATTTCACTAAAATCCGTGCAGTGTTTTAGCCGTGAAACTGTAACAGACTGTCAGAGAGAGTTACTTTCTAATAAAATAAAATAAATCTACTAAAATAAAAAAACATATCGCATGTTTGGTCTTAAAATCTATTCTTAATCTAAGAAGCTGAAAAGTTTGTTTGTTTGTTTGGACGCGCTAATCTCAGGAGCCGCAAATTTTTTCAGTGTTAGATTGCCCAATTACCGAGAAGGGCTATAGGCTGTAGATCATCACGCTAAGACCAATAGGAGCGGAGCACCAATGAAGAATGTTAAAAAAACGGGGGAAAATTATTACGCTACGGGCAATAGGAGGTTGCGTGGGTCAGCTAGTATGTGATATAATGCAAGATTGAAATGTGATTGAATCTATAAAAGAATGCATGGTTGTTCTTGTGGTTTAAGTGGATGCCACATCGCCTTCTACTGCACTGAGTATTGTTGGTTAAAATTCAAAATCATTATTTTAATTAGGACACAGTCATTTAAGAACGTAAAGTGAAGCTACAGCTAAAAACCATAGATCGACACAAACAGACGCCACAGCATGTACTGGATTGTCAAGATAAATTAGATTAAAACACCAAAATCTACTGCCTGTTTGTGTCGATATATGACTTCCAGTTTCCAAAATGCGTAGAGCCTTATGAGAAGAAACTCATGGCTACTCTTTTTAAAAGTCAGATATTCAGGTACAATAGTATAATAAGGACCACACCTTCTGTGATCCTCAAATTGTTGTCCTGAGTCTGGATGTTCTTTGTGTTCGTTTCACGTATATTTGTAAAGCCACCTGCAGCTCAGGATATACACATAATCCTATTGCCAAGTAATCTTTAAAAAAAAACTTGCAAAGATGATAAATTAAGATAAAGACTACAGGTACAGTAAGAGGTATCGTAAATCTCGAAAAAGGAAATGTTGTGACTGCTGTATTCAGCAGTCATTTGCTCGCAACATAAAAATGTAGCTCGAATAAGCCTTATACACGTCCTATGAATGAAGAGACTATTAGGATATTGAACCGTGGAAGAGCCACGCTTCGGCATGAATGGGCCGATGACCGTAGTGATACCACGGCCTCACAGAAAACCGGTGTGAAATAGTGCTTGAGCTGTATTTCACCTAGTGAATGAGGATACCGGAGGCCCATACCCCAATCCCCCTACCCCTACCTCCCAACCCATCCCCAAAAGGCCGGCAACGCACTTGTGACACTTTTGGTGTCGCAGGTGTCCATGGGCAGCGGTAATCGCTTACCATCAGGCGATACGTCTGCTCGTTTGCCCGTCTATTCCATAAAAAAATAGTATTACATCGTATTTACATGATGTTTATTTATTAGGATATGGACAATGAGCGAGCTTTAAATATTCATCGGCAACGTTATATCAAAAACAATTTTATTTTCTACTTTATCGAAACCAATTAGTAGCCGTAACCGGTAGCCACACATCAATTGTTATCTACCAACCAATCAATTAGCTTAGACAGATCACAAATCATTTGTCATGTATAAAAAACTGGTAGATAACAAAACTCATAAACAAGTTAAAAGCATTAATCAAATATTATAAAACGTTTATTCGACGACTGACCCCTGTCCTGAAGTAGTAGTTATTTCCACGAGTACGATGAAGCCAAAAGGGAGGGTAATACTTTTCGTAGTCTATGTATGTTCTACCATAGCGTCTAAAAAACTGAACCGATTTTAATGAATAAGGCGTCAATAGGTTCGTCATAATAGCCTAGGTGACATAGTGTAGTGTATGTGTCTATTGTCAGTCACTTCACTAGTAACGCATTCATTCATTGAATGAACGAGAAGGAAGCATTAGGTCATCTCTAGGCATGTGCGGTCGCACATAGTTCAGTCAACTGTGAGCGACGGAGGTGAGCGGGTACATGTATCTCAGAGCCGACAATATAGTATATTTACTACACATAGGGTATATACATTTTATCAAAACTTTTCTGGTTGTCTGGTCAGGTTCTAAACTTGTCCGGTTATATTTATTTAAACTTTTTATTGTTGGTGTGTTTTGTCCCATATCTGAGTGTAATTTGTGATAAATATGCTTCGATCAATAATAGTACATTATTGATCGAAGTAAATATGTATGTATTTAGAAGTGTATAAGTATGTTCATCACCATCCTGCTTACAAGCTGTGCCTAGTTTGGGAACAGACAGATTTGTCTTGTAGTTCACTTAAAGAAAAGTGACAATGCAGAAATAAGAACGGTATTCGCCTATCAAAGAGAAGTGAAAATTTGCCTGCACTTCAAATGTAACTCCGTGCTATTTCGTTTTTGCGCTGATATGTTTTATAATTATTTTTAAATTATAGATTGAAAACTCAAAAAGAATATTCCTACAGGATGTTTGAGATGTTTAAAGTTAGTATTATCCCTCATAAGTATAATTACTTTATATTAGAACTATTACTCCTTAATGTCACTGTTATTTTAGACAATCGTAGTAACTCCCCTGTTGATAAACGTTATTTAACGTTACGCAGTTTTATGTTATTTTCAACTTTAAGGCTGTAAAATTTAAAGTTAAATAACGTTTATGAATAATGGTGTAAATATTTAACTCCACGCCGATTCACTAACGTTAAATAAATGATTGATTTTATGACGTAGAAACCTCTTTTTAAGTACTATAGTAGGGTAGACGTTGGAATCAAACTAATAAAACCACAAACATATAAATTGACTCTCTAAGCTACCAATTAAACTATAGTAATTATAAGAGCAACACCGCTTTAACCACAGCTCAGTTATTAGAAAAGTTTTTAATTATAAATACGTACTATTTAGTACAGAAGTTTTGTACTCATACTGATATACGGTTCTAAAATTAATTTGTTTTTACCAGCACATTTGGTAATAGAGCCAAGCCGATATTAGCACGTTACCTAGCACAGAGAACCAACCTAAAATGATAGCATTCGTGCTATCGGGTTCTGTTGATGAGTGCGAGACCGGAGGTCCAATCATTCAGAAGCATCTCAATAGGCCGACATAGTGTGGGTCACCTCACCATGCTGCATTGTCTGTATTTGCATTGAGTATGGTGACCACCACTCTTGGATTCTGCTTATGCTTTTCATTAGGCAGAGTATAGTCACTTTGGCAGGCTAATACATAAAAAGCATGCTCAAATGCACAGTGTGGTGAAAAATAAACACGTATGTAGAATCATTAAGGACCCTAATCACCGAACATAAGGCTGGCACGTCATGTTGTGATAAATTACAACATGTTACCCGAGTTTATCGATTATAAAATGACACGTTTATAACAGCTTTATAAGTATGAGCATTTGATCGTATTTACATGATGTTTATTTATTTGGTTTAAATTTTATAGGAAACTTTTTACTATAAGTAAGCTGCTTAATATGGAAATATTATGTACTAGTTGTTGTCCACGGCCCCGCCCGCGTATATGTCGGTTATCGCGGCAAATAGTAGCCTATGTGTTATTCTGATGTATAAGCTATATTACTGTAAAGTTTCATCTAAATCCGTTCAGTAGTTTTTGCGTGAAAGAGTAACAAACATCCATAGGTGAACAACTAGTAAATAATATATGTATTTTGGAATATTATATGATTATATCTAAATATGTTTATCAGTAGTGTGGTTATCATAGTACATATTCTACTTCTAATTTGGGACCAGACGTGTGTAAGATGCGTATTTTTTTAATTAAATAAGAAAAAAGTAAGTAGAAATTAAATGTTGGTGCTAAATAAATATTTACCGGTAAATAATGTGTAAACTTCCAGCAAGGGCTATGAAATGCTAACTTCACATAATCTAATCAAACAGTTTCGTATATATAATCAAATCAAAATTAAATCTTATAAATATTTTCATCTTTTTAGGGTTCCGCTACTCAAAAGGAAAAAAACGGAACCCTAAGTTATGGAATCAGGCGTTACTTTGCGGAAATCCATGACATTAAATGCTATGAAATATATTTAGCTTTATTTCCGCGAGACAAATATCCAGGTCTGAAAGCAGGGCACAAATCCCACCGTCATGCATAGGTACTCACATGCACATATGGGTATCATGCATATGTACACATACAAAACAAGTGAGAAATAATTAGCATGCCATGCAACCAAACCTATACTCGACACGTGTTTCGCCCCTCCACGGGGCATCCTCAGGAGATGTTGACTCGTCGAGCGTTTGAGCTCGAATGAGCTAGCGCACCGCTGTCGGCCCTTTATATACCGTTTCGATGACGCTATAATCACGATCGATACAATGTCACAACGACATCTGTGCCCTTTTTCTCAGGAATATATTCAAGTCTACTGTACCTTGGAGCTATAAAAAAATTAAACTTCTAAGCCAACGCAATCAAAAGATACTGTTGTACAGTTGATACAAAAGTTGTTTATGCTGCAAATTTTCGACACTCGCAAGGGAATCTCAGATCTCAGAATCTTGAAATTTGCGTCTTGTAGCGCAGATAAAGGAAAAATTGCAAAAAGCATATTTTTTCAGTTACACCATATAATAAACCTACAGGTTTGTACGGAACCCTCGGTGCGGTCCGACTCGCACATGGCTAGTTTTTTTTATCATATATAATTGTTATTTATCTTTTTATTTTTCTCCGAAATGAGCTAGAGCGCAAACCGCGATTAGGCAAACGTAGTGTACCGATGGACCGAACGATTTAAAGATAGATGCTACCGCGGCGGATGGATACGGACTGACCCAGACCGGGGTAGTTGGCGCTCCTTGGAGGTCCTTCGTTCCCCTAGACCTTCGTTTAGCAGTGGATGGCGATAGGTTGAAACTATAATACAATTCTCTTAATAAAACAATCTTGTTTCTTTGTTTTTCCGGGCTATTTCCGCACTTAGCCTCTTGATTGGGCCGTTGCACGTGGGTTTGTCATCTTCTTATTCCAACCATCCCAGATCAAATATAAAAGAATCTTATTATTTACTATTAATAAAATATAAAAGTAAAATGTTTATGGTACCTACACATAGTGATAAACTAAAACTTCTATTCTAAATTCGGTGAACAATAAGTGTTTTCTAGCGAAATTCCTGAATTGTTACGTGTTGATCGCGTCATCTTGGTCTTTTGCAGAGGGCTTTTGTAGAACTATTACCTAATAGAGCATCAACTATCACTACTAATACCAGCTACTAAGGGGTAATACGTAACCAACCTTACTGGTATCCTAAAAAAAAAGGCCTGTTTCTTTCTTAATAATCGTAAAGACCAAATATGATATCTAGGTCACAAAATAATACTTACAAAGATCGGTAGCCATCTACATTTACTCCCATATTCCACGATAGCCACAAAAATAACACAGCAATAAAAATTTACGATCACACCCAATCGCCAAATTGCAATTTTGTGTTTACAATTTTATCAGAAAGTAAAGCAAGGCAATCAAAACGAAGTGAATCTGAATTCATTTGGTATTATCTTGCGATCAGCTGAAATAAATACGTGGCGAAATTATTTCTGAGTGTAAAATTTAATATAATATTAACATTACTTATATTGTGATTTTTGTTGTGGGATTTGATATTATATCTCGCTCTATATTAAATTGCAGAAATAAATGGAGGTTTAGATTCAAAGATTTACCAAGCACGTGTGAAGGATTCGATAGTTCTTTTTAGAAAAGCTCGAAGAGGAGAATATTTATTTCAAACTACGTATATTGGTAGCTTATAGATTTGTTTGTTTATTTTTGCGGTTCGGTACTCAAAGGGTAAAAGACCCTATGTCTAAAACTCCGGTGATCGTCCGTCTATCAATCCATCTGTCACTAGGCTGTGTCTGTGGGACCGTGATGGTTAGACAGTTGAAATTTTTATAGTGATGATGTATTTCTGTTGCTGCTTTAACAACAAATACTAGAAACAGATAAAAGATAAACTAAAAATAAATGTTTAAGGGTCCTATACGTGTTTTTTTTCCGTTTTTTGCTCGATATTAATAATAGCAACAGGGAGACGCTTGAAATTCTCGTATAGAAAATGGTACGTAACATGTAACCCTTACTGAGCAAGTCCCGCTTGCATTTGGCTGATTGTATTTATTAGTTTGGTTCCAGTTTCTAAACTATCATAACAACTAAAAAGAGGTATTACGTCATAAAATCAATCAATTATTTAACGCTACTGGGTCGCCGAAGATTTAAATACCTAGTGCGATGGTCTACTAAAATTCAAGTGATATGGTATTATAGTAAATCGTTCCTGAGTGGAGAGTCTAATATTATATTAACAAGGAGGTGGAACAAACAATATTTCGTGATTTTTGTTTTTGATTTCATATTATGTTTCGCTCTAGATTAGATTCTCTAGAAAAATGGATGTTTAGAATCAAAGATTTAGCAGGTAGACACGTGTGAAGAATCAGACAGTTCTTTTTAAAAAAAGCTGAAAGAGGAAAATATATCTATATTTCAAACTACATAAAGAGTTGCTTTGAATAAATATTCTAAATAGGGAAAAGAGCAATTGAAAAAAGACCCTTTGTTGTTTGTGAATAAAAATACATAAATCAGTATTTATAAAATCGTTTAATGAATTTAAAGGATTATATTTATCTATCGGGTTTATTCTTTTAATATTTGGTCTGTAGGAACAACGTGAATATTATTATGAAACAAAGTGTTTAATATACGACTGTACAAGACAACAAACAACAAATTAAGTAGTTGCAAGTTTGAAACTCATTGAGAACACTATTGACATCAACTTATTCTCAACAGCCCCAAGTCGAGCTTTCTTTGAACTTAATAATAAGTTTTTAAAAAGATAGTAGAAAGTGATAAATTTTAACTGTGTAAAACCTTTTCATATTAACACAAACATCTTATTTTTATGACAAATTATAACAACCTGCAAACAGAAGCTAAAAACCTTTTTTCAAATAATTATTTATTAAATTTTTGTTTGTTTATCAAAGTTAACGATGTCCGTAACTTTAGTCCGAGTAATTAAAAGTTACTTCAAAGGTCACAAAAGCCTTAGAGAGATGTAAAAGCGTAATTATAATTATGTCTTTTCAAAAACTTATAATATTACAAGTTCTATTAATTTGAAATATTTTTGTTGCTAAATTCATAAGTAACTTCATTTAGAGTTAACGTAATAAAATATCTTATAACTTGGACAATGCAAAATAGTCTTCTGATATGTGAAAGAGGTAATTCTACCTTACTGAATATGTACTGAAGAAAGTACATGATCTCATTCTCATTGAACTGGCAGAAGTATCTAATCCATAGCATACCATACGTTACCTGTATCGTTCTGTTGTGAGGATGAATATGGGTATGTATACGTTTAAATATGTTTTGAACTGGGTACATTTCAACTGAATACATAATATGTTACCTCTTTGTACCTAAATTCCTTTTTTAGGCCACCCGAAGGTTGACTGGAAGAGAATGCCTGGGCATTAAGTCCGCTGATGTACAAACTTACTGCATTAAGTTTATAAATACATATAACTATGTTAGCTTTGCGCTCAAAAGTCCGCACACGCATGCTTAAAGTTGTTGTTTTGAGCCTTTGAAACATAGACTCGTTATGTATCATTACATAGTTTAAACTCCCCTCAGAATTACGGCTTTAAAATGTAACAAGTAAAATTATTTAAAAGAAAAAAACGCGACTGCGTCAATATCTGCCATCTTTATTTAATTCAGGTTTTTTTTATATTCTTTTTTGTTTTGTTTTTTTTTAATTGATGTATTCAGTGTCACTCTCACGACTAAGATGAATCTATTGACACCACTCACATGAAAATGCGACAAGCCGTTTAGGCTCTTGGGCGTACCAAAGAAATATTCATACATACTTACATACATACTACACTCGAAAAACATAACCCTCCTTCTTTTGCAGTCGGGTAAAAATATGCACAATTATAGTTCCGAAGATAGTTTACAACTAAAGAAAAGGCTACATAAACGGGTGTTTATGTAGCCTTTTCTTTACGGTACACATACACACACACACAAATCACGTCTTGCTCTTCCAAAATAGAGGTAGAAAGGTATGAACACGCCAACACTTTTTTTGACTGTAATTTTAGTCCTACTTACATTTTTAGGGATTAATGGCATGATTGCATGGGCAAAAATAGATAAATCGGAAAGGTAAAGGGAAGGGAAATATATACAAAAGTCAATCAAGATTCACATGTAACTTGAATTGACTATTACTGTCAGTAAGTGCCGTTTGGCCCGTTTTCCTCCTATAATATGTACAAACATGCACTTATCGCAACTCACGATATGGCTTTAAATCGTATCAATATCGTATTCTAATTCTACCCACACATCCTATTATAAATTACGACCACATGCAAAACAAATGGCTAAACAAATACTTAATTATACTGCAGCATAATATAAGCCTCAAATAATTGAGTATCAAAACCCATTAGAGTTTAAACAGTGCGGCCCGGGCTTATTGATGTTTGTTTTTCATTGTGTCTCTGTTATCATTTGTTTGTAATGCTTTTTAAATAATCATGTTCGCACTCGGATGAGAACTACATCGTTGAACATAATGATTTTTGGCTGTCTGTTGTTGATTTTTAGCTGTTATATCTTTTAATAAACAACTATAACACACACAACATACATGTATCTGTGTTATATATATTTTTCATCCCACCATCTCGGAAAGAGTATTTTTGCCCTTCGATATCCGAATGCAAAAACCGTTTTTTTATGCGCTAGAGGATAAAGTAAAATTGAATTTAGAACATCGTGTGCACTAACCTTGTGAAGTCAAAACATCATTAAACCTATTTACTACCTCCATGGTGCCGAATTTATCATACATTTTTTTTAATTTGGAAAAATCTCACACTCGGAACCTTCTTGGTGTACTTTTTTTTTATTTGCTTTGCCAGCGCCATTTTCTTTTCACGTCATTTAGTCATTTCCTCTCTGAGGTGGGATGAAAAGTTACGTGTTGCACTCGAGTGCAATTTTTTTTTTGCCTCGTGCTCTTTTGATTCACTCGCTGACGCTCAGGGTTCTAATTTTTTTATCACTCGCTGCGCTCGTGATTCAATTTTAGAATCTATTGCTTGCTCGGTCATCAAAATTGATCACGCGGTTTTAAAGCAACTTTGCACTCTTGTATAACAAATAACTATTATGTAGACTTTCCTAACTTATTTTTTTCTGTTCACTCTCTCGAGGAAAACGTAAGAATAGGGGGGATCACATCACATCAACAGCCTTTAACAATCCACTGCAAGACATAGGCATAGAGGGGAGATAGTTATTGCGTTACAAGGACGTTTTGAAACGCTATCTAATAGCATGTGACACTTCGAATGAAGCATGCCAAGAGCTTATTGAACGATGACGTGAGTGGACCAGAATTGTCCATCAAGGTATACTTACGTTACGTACGTTTTGAGACCATTGAGTCTGAATGCCAGATTTAAACCATTTAAACCATTTATTTTTGCTACAAAACAGAACAACATAATATATAGTAATACGTAACAATCATTGCATTGTGCAGCAAAGGCTACCAGCTCAGTTTACGCTGTACTGAAGCACAGCACTGGTTTTCAGCTGGCCCCTTCCATTTGCGCCAACAGTTACAGAAATAAGGAAACGCACACAGACTAAACGCAACACAGCAAAGATTCAAGATTCAAGATTTCAAGTAGTAGACTCAATCCCAATCCCGTATATGAACTACATCTTTAGATTAGCTGATCAACTACGTTGCGTACTGTAAGACTGCCTAAATTTAGATTCGAGTTCGTTCGTTAGATCATATCCGTAACCATTTGATTTTCCCGGGCTGTCACCAAACTTAGCCTCGTGATTGGTCCATTGTACGTGGGTTTTGTCATCTTCTTTCTACAACCATCCTTTTCAGGAAGCTCAGCAGCCTTTTCAGGTCACTACATGTTTCCCGGAGTGATGTTGATTGGAGGATGTCTGCCCGTTGATTTGCCACACTTCTACTATCCGTGACCATAACAGACATCCAAAGTAAAGTTTGCCATCGTTGAATAAGTCAAAAAGATAATCTTTATCTGTATAAACATGTATGTATATAACATATTATGGTGGTTAGTTGGAGTTTTCATTTAATACAATTAAGTTTTTATAGGTGTGGCTTAAAGTGCCTTACCCCCTGATCTATACATACGTCGAAGTAATATAATTGAATTGTCTGTTTCTAATGTCATAATGACAGCTTTTTACTAAATTGCTCTGGATGTTAATCTTTTTTTTTTATTTTTTTTCTTCTTTATAGTTTTATGTTCATAGTTTACCTACACTAAAAGTATTTTTTTAGTGTCTTTCTGCTTGTTGGTTCCGAGTAATATCAGAAACGGATGAGGTGATTCCAACAGATTTTTTATAGATAAATAATGTTGTAACAGGTATTTTAGATTACACATTTTAATATATTTTCATAGCAGTTTTTTCAGAATATCACTAAATCATCGATTATGTATGTAGTTAACATACAATACTATCACAAGTAAAATTTTAACAAAATAAAAAACCGACTTCAAGAACAACCAAATCGATTGATTTCTCTTGGATGCCATTATTAGATCTCAGTGTCCTTATCATGGTACCACCGTTGGAATATCTCCTTTCCATTAAAAAAAGAAACAAAATCGGTTCATAAACTATGAAGTTATCCGCGAACACACATTAAAAAAAAAACGGTCGAATTGAGAACCTCCTCCTTTTTTGAATGCGGTTAAAAAAGAAGATTTATAATGTGTGTATAAATGCTAAAAATTGCTTAAAACAACAATAACATTAAGCTAAAATAACCGTTATTACATTTCCAAATTTACAAAAGCGTACATGTGGCAACTAGTTACCATGAAACGGTAACCGTACAGTATCAAGGGTAGAATCTCAACTCATTACATAAATAAACAGGCCGGAACAGCCTTTAAATAACTAACTGGATGGGGACTTACTTACACGACACAGTAACCTATTTTCAAACGTCACTTATAAAAGAGAATTATTTCTTTGAGTATTGATATACATATTTCAAGTTTGTTATAGTAATCCGTGTTGTTAGTTTTAAGTAATTAACATTTTTTTTTTGTCATCATAATACTAGATATGGAATTTATATAAAAATATGGTGTCGTATTACAAAATATGCTCAAACAAAAATGTGTTTTATCTCAGTGGAAAGACGTCAACTATTGGACAAAAGCCTCTTCCAAGGCACTTCACACCGACCAGTCCTGTTCTGCCCGTATGCCATGGTTTCTCGTGACCTTCACAAGGCTGCCACACTACCTTGTATTCTCTATTCACGCTCTGTCTTCCAATACGTGATCGCCACTCCAGGACTTTTAGGCTCTATCGGCTGTCTTATCTTGGCAGTTTTGGCAATGCACAACGTTGGTGACCTTGGTTCGTCTACGGATCTCCTCATACCTAATTACATCACGCAGGGAAACTCTGAAGATTGAACTCTTCATTGCTCTATTTTTTTATTTTTTTATGAGATAGGGGGCAAACGAGCAGACGTATCACCTGATGGTAAGCAATTACCGCCGCCCATGGACACCCGCAACACCAGAGGCGTCACAAGTGCATTGCCGGCCTTATAAGAAGGAGTACGCTCTTTTCTTGAAGGTCGTATTGGTCCGGGAATACCGCAGGTGACAGTTCAATCTACAGTTTTGTTGTGCGAGGCAGAAAGTACCTAGAAAATCGCACAGTTGTGGACTGCCAACCATCTAGATGATGGGGATGAAACTTCTGCCGCGTAGGACGGAAACAGGCGGCAGGAATCAGTACGAACAATTACTGTCAGCACACACTTTAAATATATGTGTACTTGATACAAATTGTTGGATGATAACTCACCTTCCTCTACGAAAATATGCTAAGTACAACTACAGGGGCGGGTTAAGCCTTTATGTTATACTAGGTCTTGCTTGCAATTCCGCTCCATCTTTCAGTAAGTAATATTATGTGTTTTGAACATTATAGGTGATTTAAAACATAAATACATATATAACGTACATCTATACATACAAATTTTGCAATTTTCTTTGTTCGTGTTAGATTAAAACCGTTCCTTATAAATTAAATCTATACAAAGATAAAAAATAAATATGCGTAAAATATTAATTTGTTTGAATTTTTCAATTGGTGATTACGTAATGAAAGCTTTTCATTAAATTATTTGTTTACAAGTCAGCTCCTTTCACAACCCCTGTATAATACGCTAAATAAGCAGGGGTGACCATGAAGTAGATAAATCTGGTACATACCTTAGAGAATATTACCAAAATACTTACTCACTTTAAATATGTTTATTGATTTTACATTTTTTTTTAATTTGAAAGCTATCTCGTACATTAAATCGAAGAGATAACCGGAGTCATCGGTTTTAAATAACCTAAATAAGTCGAAGGCGATATTCAAAAACTTATTTTACTAAACTAAAAAAGCGGCCAAGTGCGAGTCGGACTCGCCCATGAAGGGTTCCGCAGTAGCAAGTAACATAATATCATTTTTGTTTTATTTTTATATTTGTGTTGATTGAATGAAAGGTAAATTGCAGTTTACGATTTATGACGTATTAAAAAAAAACTACTCACTAGATTTCGTTCAAACCAATTTTCGTTGGTAGTTTACATGGTAATGTACATCATATTTTTTTTTAGATTTATCATTTTCTTATTTTAGAAGTTAAAGGGGGGGGACACTCATTTTGCCACTTTGGAAGTGTCTCTCGCGCAAGCTATTCAGTTTAGAAAAAAATGATATTAGAAACCTCAATATCATTTTCAAAGACCTATCCATAGATACCCCACACGTATGGGTTTGATGAAAAAAATTTTTTTGAGTTTCAGTTCTAAGTATGGGGACCCCCAAAATTTATTGTTTTTTTTTATTTTTGTTTAAAAATCTTAAAGCGGTTCACAGAATACATCTACTTACCAAGTTTCAACATTAAAGGTCTAATAGTTTCGGAAAAAAGTGTCTGTGACATACGGACGGACAGACAGACAGACATGACGAATTTATAAGGGTTCCGTTTTTTGCCTTTGGCACGGAACCCTAAAAAGGTATGTATATAGAAATAATCTATGTATCCACATATTGAAATTTGTTATTTGAAATGACTAATACGAGTATTACATGTTTTAATGAAACTTAAAATAACAAATAATAAAAGTTTGATAACTCGTGACGAACATGAAATCTTAATAATAAAAGACCAAGCCCGAAATATTTTATTTAACGCACTATTATTGTCCCTCTCTATTTGTTTTGTTAATTTTTAATTAGGAAAAAGCAATTTTTAAAGTTGGAAACGATGAAGATCGTCTACTTTTTAACCGACTTCAAAAAAAGGAGGATATTCTTAATTCGAATGTATTTTTTTTATGTTTGTTACCTCATAACTTTCGACTGGGTGAACCGATTTTCATGATTCTATTTTATTTGAAAGCTGGTGCTTCCCGTGTGGTCCCATTTCAATTTGGTCCAGTTCTGACATGTTATCCATGAGAAAATCATATAAATCTTCAATTTGCATTAAGTATGTGCGCGACAAATTGACGAATAAATCAATATCACGCCGAATGATTTCGATGATTCTTTTTTTATTTGAAAACTGGTGCTTCCCTTGTGAACCCAATTCTATTAGGTCGTTCTTGAAGTCAGTTTTATTTTTTGTTACAATTTTGTATTATACATACAGCAAACACTATATTATTTAATCACATTTAACCAATACACACCGAAATAAGGAGTAGCTTTTATCCCACAGATTCAAATAAAAGTTAATGCACTCCTAGCCAATTTTGATCACGGTGATTAGTCTCAACGGATACCATTACCAGCCAACTAGTGCACAAGTGTATGGGCTAATACAGGTGCACTCTCTATTCCCTCAATCTCATAACTCGATTTACATATAAATAGCAGTATATACTTGTATACCAACTGATTCCCAATATCAACAGCAGGGCTGCGGTACAACAGACTCGACCGGTCAGAGGAATTCATTTAATTTAAACTAAATAATTTAATATCCAAAGTTTTCTAAAAATCTAATCAATCTATTTCGTCTTCAGGATTTCATACATATGGTTACCCTAGGGACTCAGAAATGTTCCGCGTCAATGTATGACGTGTATGTAATTACTTAGTGAGTTAAAGCAGAGTCATGCCTTGTCATTTTAGCCCGCGCCTCGCGCCTCGCTCGCAAAGTGGACTCGTTTGTAGTATGAGTACTGAATACTGCTACACTAAGTGGGTTTTGTGCGATTTAATTTTATGTCATTAAAGCAATGGAAATATAATACAGCACTTGTTTCATTGTTTGAAATAAATTCGGGCACTAAAATGATTAATGTAATCTATTTAATGGTTTTTAAGTGTGGATACCTTATCGTGACACTAAATTTACAATGATAGATTACATTGAGTTTACACTTTATTAAACTTTTACGAAAATGTATGTATGTATATATAAAAAACTACCTCCTTCATGCGTCTTCACTTGTGTTCATAGATTCTACGAAAATTTCCCTAACAAATAAAGAAAATAGCCTATGTGCCACTACCAGTAAAAATGGGACAGTTAGATGTGTCGTGTATTTAGAGCATATGAAATTACGGAATCCGGGTCCTCTCCAAAGTTGGTCTAGTGGCTTAAGCGGTTGCCACACCAGTTTCTACTGGGTCAAGTGTTGTGGGTTCAAATCCCACATAGGACATCACTTTGTGTGATTCACAAATCCCCCGAGACACAAGATGTATATTGCTAATGCGAGAGTTGTTGGAATTCCTAATGTAGAGCGTCAGCCTAGATAATAGATAGAATTTTAGTATATCATCACGACAGCTTCACCCGAGAGCCAAAGATTCGAATGGATTTACCAACCCATCACCGTAATTAAAAACATAATATTTGTACTAAACCCTACACAAAACAAAGAAATATAGGTATACTAGCTGATCGGGCAAACGTTGTTCTGCCATAAAAAAGAATATTGGGGTATAAAAAATAGATGTTGGTCAATTTTCAGACCTACCCGATATGCACACCTAATTTCATAAAAATCGGTCCAGCCGTTTCAGAGGACTATGGTAACTAACATTGTGACACGAGAATTTTATATATAAGAAGATCACCCTATTGATGTTTTAATAATAAAGCAACTTGAAACTCATAAACTACAAGCTTTGTCGTCATGTTTGTGTTGTGTTCTAATCTTTACCTGTACAAACCGCGGTCATCCGATAGTACATATAAAATGTTCATCTTTTAAGTCTTTGAGCAAGAAAAGACTCGGCTTGAGTTAAACTTGCCTCAGGCGAGGAACGAAACGGCTTTTATCCTTACTGATGTCTGCCTCCGTCGTTCTGGATGGCTGTTATACACTTTTGTACAACCGTTTAATGTATAGTTTTCAACAAACAATTATTATTGATGATTAAATGGAATGTTCATTCAAACGTTGATTCTGAATTTTGTTTCTTTTTTTTTTTTTGTTTCGTTCAACCAATATACATGTAAATAATGCCTACATAGTTTTATTCCTATAAAGGGGATACAACTACAATTTAGTGTAAAGTACACAGAAAGATGTGTGCTTTATGTTTATCGATAAATATTAATAAATACCCTGTTTCCCTGTAGCATGATTAATTGACGTCTAAATGATCCACGAAACTTCGCCTGCGACTCTTTTTAATCATGCTAGGCTGCTACTGATCTAAGTGTATGCTATCTTATTCATGTCAGCAAAACAGACATTTAAAAAAAAACGTGAAAATCAGTTAGATAGTTTCGGAGTCCATCGGGAGCAACAATGTGGCACAACAATTATAAATATAGATGTAATACTAACCAGAATATGATTAAAATGAAATGTGGTCGTTAATTTTAACCAACAACTCAAAAGGGTTTCTAAGTCTCAAGAAAAGAAACCCTTTATTACCCTTTGTCACTTTTGGCGAATAATTTATTCAGTAATTAGCATCTAGTCTTACAAAAAAATCATGAATAATTATTGTATGTTTTGAAACATCTGTTGGTGTGATAAGTATGTATCTTAAAATTTTAATGTCTGTTTTTATAGTCTTCACTTCTAAGTAAATAAATATTCATGGTGTCTGCTTTATGTTAGACTATTAACTGTGATATTGCATCCTGAGTACTACCGTCTACGATATCCTAATAAATTAACAAGAAAATAAAATGAAATTGAATTAATAAAAAGGCGGGGTGAGGTTGGGGTATGGGCCTCCAGTATCGTCACTTACTCGGTGAAACACAGCGCAGGCGATATTTCACACCGGTTTTCTGTGAGGCCGTGGTATCACTCCGGTCATGCCACCCCAGGCAGCCCATTCATGCCGAAGCGTTACCGTTACATGTATGTGTGTGTCGCGGGAGACTTGACAAACATGTAAAGTCTCCCGTGACGTAGGATGTATATTCCTGATATGGGAGATGTCTTTAGAAAAAAAGAAAAGAAAGATGTAGATAATCAAAGTGCTTACATCACAGATCCCATTAAAAGTTTGAAATAGAGGCATGAAAAATGAATGCCCTTTTCATTTCCTACGGGATTCGGAGCTTCCTAATGTACGAGTAGCTATCTGATGTAAATAATTTAGTTGCCGGCCGTTGTGAGAGATTGAGGTTACTCTTACTGCTTTGATTTTTGCCATAAATCTATTTCAAGAAACCTTGACCAGACAAATGACTATTGTATTTTTTTATCTTTTTTGATGTGTTCTTTTTCAATTTTTGTACATTATTGACTAATTTGAGTGCGTGACATATTTTAATATAGACTTACTAGGTTGATTTGACGTGCTTGCACTAACCATGGCCAATGGCAGAAATCTCGCTAGTTGTTTATTTTAATTTCCATATTTATATAACACGGATTGTTACATTTTGCATAATCCAGTTCCATAAAAATATTCGTCCTGTGTTCTATTAAGTTTTACCAAGTATTAATCTGCATACTAATCATAGTATCTCGTAATCGTATCTTAAACGCACAAAAGCAGTGATTCAAACGAACGTGGATCAATTCAATTTTTTAGATCTTTACTTTTATTTGATGTTCCGTTTCAATAGCATACTTCCTATACCTACAAAAGTGATCTTAACCAAACAAATTAATGTATGTATTTACTTCAGTTTGATAACGTAAACATTATATTTGAAGGAATTATAAATAAACTGGATCTTTTTAATAACAGCAGTTTTATTAGCACTTTCCACAATGTGATTTGCGTACAAGCAAAATCGCCATGACAGTCTTTATTAACTTTCTAACAAAGTGTTGCCAACCTAATGGAAGGCATGGAAGGTATTATATTGAGTTGTACCAACACCCTCCCTCAATGTAATACCTGTACATATAAAAATATAACAGAAAAATAACCAATAATAAACTTAGTATTCATACACTCCACATCTATGTGTGAACTTAGACAACAAATTTCTATTCAGAGCCTTTGTATACATATCTGCAATCTGGTCCTCTGTTTTTATATAATTTAAAGTTATTTTACCCTTTTTAATTAGTTCTTTTATGTAATGAAATCTTATATCTATGTGTTTCAATCGCTTGATACAATCAGTATTGGAAACCATTATCGCACTCTGATTATCACAGAACATCACTACTGGACAAACATTCTTAATATTAAAATCATTTAATAAATTTATAAACCAGCAAACATCAGCTGCGGCCATACTGATTGCCACATATTCAGACTCAGTTGATGATAAACTAACACTGATCTGTTTTTTAGAACACCAAGATATTAAACAGTTAGCAAACATAAAACAATAGCCACTTGTTGATTTTCTATCTTTCAAATCTCCTCCCCAGTCTGCATCACAATATCCAATCAACATATCACCATTGCACTTATATATTAGACTATAATTAATAGTAAATTTGATATATCTCAAAACTCTTTTTAGAGCTGTTAATAACAACTCATTTGCATTTTTCTGATATCTGCTTAAAATTGACACAGCTATACATATATCAGGCCTTGTGCCTAATGCTGCATAAGACAAACTACCTATAATCTTTCTACATTTGTTTTCAATGTTTTTATCAATTGAAACATAATCTATTTTTTCTTCTAAAATTTTTAAGTTAAAGTTAAGATCCATAGGAGTAGACATTTCTTTACAATTTTGCATTTCGAATTTATGTAAAACATTTTCAAGATATTCTTTTTGACTTAATGTAGTTACTCTATTCTTTAAATCTTGTCTGACCCGTATGCCTAAGAAGTTGGAAACCAAACCCAAGTCTTTCATTTTAAATTTACTGTTCAATAGTAATTTAAGATTACATATTTCATTACTATTATTTCCAAAAAATAACAAATCGTCAACATATAATAACACATATGTTCTGTCGTCACCACTTACTTTTACATACAAGCAATGATCACTATGAGACCTTATAAAACCTTGTTCCATTATTACAGAATTAAATTTATCATTCCAATATTTTCGTGATTTCTTTAAACCGTACAATGATTTATTTAATTTAACAATATTTCTATCACCTTTGTAGGCACCTTCTGGTAATTCTAAATACACTAATTCATCTATGTTGCCATAAAGAAAAGCACCTGTTACATCCATCTGATAAATGGCCAAATTTAACTTTGTAGCAACCGACACAAATAATCTAAAAGTGGTTAAGTTAGTTACTGGAGCATAAGTTTCATACAAATCTATTACATCACTTTGTTCAAAACCTCTGGCCACCAATCTAGCCTTATATTGAACACCATTTTTAATTTTAAATACAAACTTGCTACTTACAGTTTTTACATCCAATGGTTGATTACAAACCTCCCAAGTGTCGTTTTCATTCAAAGTTTCCAGTTCTCTTTCTATGGCTTCCTTCCACTTTTCAGCATCTTGCCTCTGCATGGCTTCTTTATATGATTTAGGTTCATCCTTCTCTAAGGAAACATTATGACAGTTGTAGAATGAAGTCTGTTTCCTAATACGAGTACTTTTCTGACGTAGCGGTAAGTTTCTCTCTTCACTAGCAGGGCTCTCAAAGCCGGAACTCTCTTCACTGGAACATGGTGAATACACACTGGTATCAGTTTCTGTGGATTCATCTAAGCTTTCTGTAAGTTGTCTAGAGCACTGTTCACTTTCATTTAAGTCTTCCTGCGGAATAGCCCCATCTTTAACAGTCTCTTCAGTAATTGTTTTATTATTTTCAAGTATATTCGTATCATATTCCAACAGAACCAATTGCTCCGTCTTCTCTTTGCCTTGTTCGAGAAATACAATATCCCTCTTTATCTGTACACTGTTTTTCTTCGGGAAAAATATTCTATATCCTTTCACTTCTTCTCCGTATCCCACCATGACTCCTTTCTCTCCTTTGGAGTCCCACTTTTGTCTTTTCTCTTTTGGAATGTGAACAACAACAGGAGTACCAAAGGTTTTCAAATAATTTATGTCAAAATGTTTATTTGTCCATGTCTCAAATGCAGTTTTTCCGGGTTCATTGCTTTTACTTGTCCTGTTTAACACGTATGCTGCAGTGTTAACAGCTTCTGCCCATAACATCTTAGGTAAACCTTTTGCGCACAACATGGTCCTTGCGGCTTCAACCAAGGTTCGGTTCTCTCTCTCGGCCTTGCCGTTTTGTTCTGGGCAATATGTCACGGTAGTTTGATGAATTATGCCATGTGCATTGAACAGGTCTTGCACTCCCTTGTTCACAAACTCCAAGCCATTGTCACTCCTGAAGAATTTTATTTTGTTGTTTGTTATATTCTTTGATTTGTTTATAAAGTTCTCAATACAGGCCTTCACTTCATCTTTCCTTTTTACAAAATACACAGAACGGTAGTTGGAGTAGTCATCTTTTATAATAATGAAATATCTGGCACCGCCTACAGACTGCACTTCCATAGGCCCACATGTGTCAGCATGTATGATTTCACACGGCCTAGTTGTCTTTGTTTCACTAGCACTGAAAGGCAAACGATGCATTTTGCCCTCCAAGCAGCTCTCACACTTTACATTGTTATCGTCTGTCACCAAGATGTTATTACTTTTAAGTACACCTTTCACAAATTGAAAATTCTGGTGAGCTAGTCTTTCGTGCCATTCCTTGAGGCTTAATTGCACTTGACATACATTTGTAACTTCCCACTCATAACGTACATCCATGTAATACATATCCCCTTTACGTTTAGCTACTGCACATAATTTGTCTTCTTTATAAAATTTGCAAATGTTATTCATAGTAATCATAACATAACCTCTATCTGCTATGCAGTTCACAGATAACAAATTTGACTTTAATTCTGGTACGTACAAGACGTTTTCCATGGTAGTGTCAATCCACTGACGTCCGTCATTAACTTGTAGCGCCACCTGTCCACAGCCATGTGCTTTAATTGTATTTCCATTGCCAATAATGACATATTTATTTAACAAGACTTGATAGGTCGTAAAAAGATTGCGGTCTCGGCACATATGTTGGCTCGCACCTGAGTCCACTAACCATTGCGTTTCTTTTAAATGTCCACTGGTATTCGCAATAACGAATGCATTACTCGAAGAATTACCCACTTTACTATCAATGTCTTTAGTTTTCTTAAACCAACACTCATTTTTCAAATGTCCCGCTTTCTTGCAATAATAACACTTTTTGACCGGTTTATAGTTATTGTTCGAACTGTTATTGTAATTACGATTACTACCGCACTCACTTTGAAAATGTCCCGTTTTATTACACTTATAACACTTTACGTTTTTCTTTTCTATTTTCTTTGCAGCGAATGCCGATGATTGCTGAGGCACGTCTTCTTTATCTTTCAACCGTTCCTCTTCAATTAGCAATCTTGCTACGAGGTTATCATATGTCTGCTTGTCGTCCGGTGCCGATTCCCACGCAGACACAAAATGTTTGTACCTCTCTGGTAGCGACATTAGCACTTTTGTTATAATGAACTTTTCAGAGATTTTTTCTCCCATCTGGTTTAACTGATTGTTTAACTCTTCGATTTTAGATAAAAATGTGGACATATCTGTCCCTTCCTCATATTTATACTGGAAGAACCGTTGTTGGATCATATGTATGCTAGTTTCTGATTTTTGTTCGTAAACGCTAGAAAGCTTCTTCCACATATCAGCAGACGTAGTACAAGTCAAAATATGCGTCATAACGGTTTCAGACATTCTTGTCACAATCCATGTTTGAGCTTTTGCATCAAGCTTCTCCCATTTTTCTTTCTCCGTCGCCACTTCTGGCTTCACTTTTGTCCCCTGAACCACATCTAGAAGGTCTTGACTCCTTAATAAAATTAAGGATTGGAACTTCCATACATTCCAATTTGATGCTCCTTCTAGTCGTATGTGAGAAATAGGTATTTTGTTTTCTTCCATTGTGTTTATTTCCTTCCTGCTTGTCCCCTCCTTGTAGTAACAAGTATTTTTCGTCTTGCCGCGCCACGCGGTTTTTCTGCACCACGCGGTCACACGGATGCCGATCACCGACAGTATATAATACGACGACTTCGATCCTTAGTTTATTTAAAATAATGCAGGATTATGTGTCTGGGCCGATAACCTGAAGGAATTATAAATAAACTGGATCTTTTTAATAACAGCAGTTTTATTAGCACTTTCCACAATGTGATTTGCGTACAAGCAAAATCGCCATGACAGTCTTTATTAACTTTCTAACAAAGTGTTGCCAACCTAATGGAAGGCATGGAAGGTATTATATTGAGTTGTACCAACAATATTACTATGTACTTAGTTGGTAGATGTGTATCTTTGCGACCTCGTTTATATCAAATGTCAGCGAAGATACGTCGCGTCGGTGGCTTTCAAGAAAATTGGCGCGATGGACAGTATACTTGATATTGCGGACGATAACGTTATTTTTATCGCAATTTATTTGTGGTGAGCAATGCTAAAACTGGTGTTGTTGACATATAATACTTTGAAGTGTTATTGGTTTTCATCATCATCATCATCAGCCTATCGCAGTCCACTGCTCGACATAGGCCTCTCCAATTGGTTTTCATATTGTGCATTAAATTTTAATTTCATCGCGTGCTGAGCGAGCGATATTGAATGAACATTGCCGAAGATAAAGTGATAAAGAAAGTTATCTTCGCCTGTGTAATAACAAGAAAATATTAATATTAACAATAACTTGCGATCACCTAGTCAAATTTGAACAATGCAAATGCTTTTTTAACCCACTTAAAAAAAAAGAGGAGGTTCTCAATTCGACTGTTTTTTTTAACGTTTGTTCCCTCATTACTTTCGACTGGGTGAACCGATCTTGATGATTCTTTTTTATTTCAAAGCTGGCGCTACCCATGTGGTCCCATTTCAATTTGGTCTAGTTCTGACATGTCATCCATGAGAAAATCATATAAGTCTTCAATTTGCATTAAGTATATGTGCGACAAATTGACGAATAACTCAATATTACGCCAACCGATTTCGATGATTCTTTTTTTATTTGAAAGCTGGTGCTTCCCGGGTCGGCCCATTTCAATTTGGTCGTTCTTGAAGTCCGTTTTTTTTGTATTATTTTTTCACTAGTATCATTTGTTTGAATATCATGACAGTTCAAATACATACAGTCTTTATAGTTCTCATGTAGACGGTTTTACATAATATATTTTTTGTGAAACTTTTAAGGTTTCTGCACTTCTTTTACAAGTAAAAACTTAAAGTTGATGAATATATTTGATATGATTCAATGTGTGAAATGCAGAAAAACATAAACAAATTTAAACCATCGTACTATAGGTTTTTCCGGTTCCGGCGTTCTAACGGTGACGACGCTTATCAGTGCTCTCCGAATGAAATAATTATAAACTCAGTGTAAACAAATCAAAAACAAACAAACAGTGAATTAAACTAACCAAGGCTACATTACAAGCAAGATAAGTTATAAAATTGTGAGAAACTTTGTGATTACAACAATAAATAGTGAAATACTCAGTAAACATAACCTCATTGAACAGCTGTCAAATATCAGCAAGTCATAGATAAGTTCGCATAATACCAACAAAACGGCAGAACACAGTGTTGCCACAATAAATTAAAAAGGAAAAAAAAAATCAAACTACCTCCCATTCGCTAATAGTGACATTGCTGTAAGGCAGCCAACATAACATCATTATAAAACGTTTAATTATTTCTCAGTAAAAATAGCAACAAGATGGCTGAAGAAATGTCAATGTCCACACTGTATAATATGATGAAACTAAAAATGGAAAAACAAGCTACCCTGATAAAGAATAATACAGAAAAAAATATGTTGACCATAGATGATAAAATCAAACTATTAATCCAAGAAAACAAAACCTTAAAATTGAAAATCGAAGTATTAAATAGGAAAATAAATTCCCTAGAAAATGTAACTAAAAGGAACAACATCATAATTCACGGATTTAACGAGATAGAAACAAATTATACCGAACTATTTAACAACATTGTAAGACTGTTTGAAAATTTGGGAATAAAAATTGATAATTATGACATAAACAAATTACACAGAATTGGAAGACATACGAGTGAAAAAACAAGGCCTGTATTAATTACCCTCACAACATACAACAAAAAAATCGAGATTCTAAAAAATAAAAAGATAATGTCAAAACCAACTTACATAACTGAAGACTTTTCTAAAGAAACCTTACAGAAACGCAAAGAATTACAACAAGAACTCCACCGAGGGAAGGAAAAGGGAAATGATGTGTACATTAAAAACAATAAAATTGTAATAAAACTAAAAGCAAACGAAAAAAGGAAAAGGAAGACATCTTTATCACCTACACAGCAAAATAAACGTGTGTTAGGCGGTAGCAACAAAAACATAGTAACCCCTGCAAAACTTCACAAGACGGACCCATTCGCATACATGAGGTCCAGATCCCATTCTGTGACTGAAACATCTAAACCAAAAGCATAGGAATCCCGAGACATTGGTAACCAAAAAAACAAAAACACAACAAACATAAGCAAAGAGCATGTGGAAAAGAAAAACCGCCCCAATCCGGCTGGTCACCGTGGGGCAAGAGACCAAAACCCCCTAGGGCTGCCTCCCAGAAAGCAAGATACATACGGACAATACACTATACATGAAAACAATAAAAAAGAAACAGATACCACGAAAGATAAGAGAAATAGTATTTATATATCAACACTCAATACCAGGACTCTAAGAACAGATGAATCCCTACAAGAACTAGAATATGCCTTAGGTTTTATAAATTGGGACATTATTGGACTAAGTGAAGTAAGAAGAATGGGCGAAAAAATTGAACAGCATGAAGACTACGTTTTCTATCATATAGGCAACACTCCAGGTCTACACGGTGTCGGCTACCTTATTAAAAAGTGCTACAGTGAATATATACAATCTTTCATCGGAATATCAGAACGAATTGCACAACTAAATATCAACTTGCCTGGTTATGAAACTATATCTATAATCCAAATATATGCACCTACAGAGATGGCACCTAAGGACATAAAGGACAATTTCTATAAAGAAATGGATAGGACTCTTGCAGGTGCACACAAAGCAGTTG
The DNA here is from genome assembly GCA_949125395.1 of Diaphora mendica. Taxonomy (NCBI): domain Eukaryota; kingdom Metazoa; phylum Arthropoda; class Insecta; order Lepidoptera; family Erebidae; genus Diaphora; species Diaphora mendica. Next base: position 20,623,099 of record OX421310.1, read on the forward strand.
TCCTGATGGGAGATTTCAATGGCCAGATTGGTGAAAGACTAACAAACGAAGATAGCATACTAGGTCAATTCAGCACAGGAAAAAGAAATGATAATGGACAAAGACTAGTACATCTGGCACAGGCACATAACCTTAAGATCCTAAATAGTTTTTACAAGAAAAATAAAAATAAAAAATGGACTTGGATATCTCCTGACGGGAATGTGAAGAATAAAATAGATTTCATATTATCTAATAAACCCCAATTCTTCAAAGATATTAACATAATTAATAAGTTCAACTTCAACACAAATCACCGAATGGTAAGAGGAGCAGTCCACCTAACTGAGATAAAAAAGAGGAGACAGTACACCAAGAAAGGAATTACACCAGACCAAATCCCACTCCCCGTTCCAGAAAATTTGTTGATATCATTGAAAGATAATTTACTAAATATCAACAAGAAAAATAATATTCAAGAAAAATATAATATACTAGAGGAAGCGCTCCAGGAGATATCTAGAAAACTATATACCTCAAAAAGCAAGAAGGATAAAATTGGGAACGAAGCCAGACATCTTATTGAAACCAGGAAAACTTTATTTAGTAATAAGAAACAACATAGAACACAAATAACGCACCTAAGCAAACAAATAAATGAAAAAATTAGGACACATAGGAAACAAATTAGAAATAGAACTATTCAATACTACATTGAAAAATCGGGAGGCATAAAGAAAGCACTCAAAGAACTGAGAGAGAATACCTGCTGGATTCCATCCATAAAAAGCAAGACATCTGATAGGAAAGAAACAAAACGACACGAAATTATGGAAATAGCAACAACGTTCTAGCAATTTATACGATGACGTGGACTACATAAATACTAAATGCCTATGGAAAGACGACGAAGAGGATATCCTTCCAATATTAGAAACCGAAGTCAGAACAGCAATACTGTCCCAGAAAAACTACAAAGCTCCTGGAGATGATGGAATAACAAACGAAATTCTAAAAGGATGCATAGACTACATAGTAAATGCTATTACAAGTATATACAACGACATTCTAACCGAAGAAATAATACCACAACAATGGACATCGTCGACCATTATATTGCTCCATAAGAAAGGTGACAAGGCAGAAATAAATAACTATAGGCCGATCAGCCTGATCTCCAATCTATTTATGGTATTTGCGAAGGTAATATTAAACAGAATTAGCTCAGTATTAGATGAAAATCAGCCGAGAGAACAGGCTGGATTCCGAAGCGACTATTCAACAATGGATCATATTCATGTCGTAAAACAAATCATCCAAAAGAGCAATGAGTACTGGAAAACATACTACTTGGCATTTGTAGATTACATTAAGGCATTTGACTCTCTGAAACATGTACACATTTGGGGCGCCCTACACTCACAGGGTGTACATCTAAAATATATCAGGATAATAAAAAATATATACAAGGAATCAACTGCCAAAATCCAGACGGAAAGGAAAGGGGCGGCCTTCAAAATAAAAAAGGGAGTACGGCAAGGTGACCCCCTTTCACCAAAACTATTCTCGGCTGTACTAGAGCATATATTTAGAAAAATTAATTGGGAGGCATTTGGAATAAATATAAATGGCGAAAAGCTTAACCACCTTAGATTTGCAGACGACCTGATTCTGCTTAACGAAAACCAAGAAGGCTTAAAAACAATGCTTACGCAATTAGATAGAGATAGCAAAAGTGTGGGTGACAAATCATAGAAAGACACCAATTTTGTTAGACTCTAATCAAATAGAATATGTCGATGAATACACGTATTTAGGACAAATCATTGCACCGGAAAACCAAATGCAGAAAGAAATAAACATCAGAATAAATAAAGCTTGGAAAAGATTCTGGTCCCTAAAGGAAGTCATGAAGAACCCACACATACCCCTGAAAGACAAGACAACAGTGTTCAACTCATGCATATTACCATGTCTAACCTATGGAGCACAAACCTGGGCCCTTACTAACAAACAGAGTGGAGCACTCAGAGTGTGTCAAAACAAAATGGAGAGGAGCATTCTAAACCTAAAGTTAAAAGACAAAATTAAACTTAAAAATATAAGGAACAAGACAAAAGTCACAGATGTCACTTACACGGTGAAAAAGCTTAAATGGAACTGCGCAGGCCATATGATAAGAAGCAAAAAAGGAAAATGGACAAAAGACGTTACTGAATGGTACCCTCGAGATGGGAAAAGAAGGAAAGGGCTGCAAAGAATAAGATGGGAGGATGATATTAGAAAGTTAGCGGGAACAACGTGGCAAAGAAAAGCGGCAGACAGAGAGACATGGAAAAGCCTAGGGGAGGCCTATGCCAAACGGCAAACTGATAATTCTAATAATTCTGTTGCCAATGTCGAAGATTAGAAATATTATATTAATTATTAAATATGCATGAAATGTTATTGTATTATAATAAGTATGAATTGAATTATATAGTATTGAATTGAATTGTAGAATTATACAGTACAAATAACAATGAACTAGTTGAAATGTAATTAATATCAGTAATAAAGGCTATTTGATTTGATTTGATTTGACTATAGGTATAACTTTGCATAAATATGAATTCGGTTTAAATTAACTATTTTACGACAAGCAGTTTAAAACTAGCATATTTTCTGATAAAACTGTATCAGCACCAGATCATTTTAAGTAATGTCATCGAATTTTATTCTGAGCTTTCCAAAATACTTACAATGATACTGTTATGTTAACTTGTCTGCGAATGCAGACAATGCAACAGTGTAGTTAAAACAAAAAAAATACTGCACTCAAATTTTAACAAGACAAAGATGTACAACCCGTTACAAAGATTAATTTTGTATATGTTTTTTGCGTCGGTGTTCTACTTTATTTCTCATCAATTCAACAAACATTTTACTGCAACGAAGTGTGGTGGTACAACTAGTTGCTTAATTAACCTTCATGTTTATTCCTAACCTATTATCATCTCGTAATAATTTATTACAAAACATTTCTTATCTATAAACAAATAAGCTCACACATCCTAGTTCTTATCATTTTGAAGGCAATAAATTATACTGATTCATAGCTTATTATCTTATACAAATTATTTGTAGCATCTTGACGCCTCTTTCACGTTTTTATCATTATATTTAGAGATAATATAAAAGCAAGATTTGGTGTCATTGAATTCATAAATAATATTAATATTAAACGTGGTAAAACCATGCTTCGACGAATTTTTAAGAAATTCTTTCGCCTGATTTTACGTATGAGTAGAGGTTACTGGAGGCTGGTCCCATCTCCCATTGTAATCCTGAAAAGTGAGTCTTACGGACCAGTAAAGCACATGTGTCTCTTGGTAGCTACAGGTGACATTGGGCGAAAATATTCACACATAAGTGACACGTCTGTCCTTTTGCCATCTATACCTATGTTTTTTAAAGTCAATACCCCTTTTAGAAATAAGTCCTCTGTTACTGGAGACTTAACAAACATACATAAAATGGATACAAAGAACACCCAGACTTTGAACATCAATTTATGGATCACACAAAGTGATGCCCCATGTTTGGTTTGAACCCACAACTCTTAGCGTAGTAGAAAACAGCGTGGTGGCCGCTTCAACAAATACGCCATCTGTGTAGGATACTCATAACTATATATTCTATTTAAGAGTCAACTTGTACCCTACTTTGTATACATCAATCGAGTTAAGAATATAAAGCCAACAAAAAACCTGTTTAAATGTGATTTTGAGAAGTAAACTAAGAATTTATTGTAAAGCTATTTTTAAATATCGCATCATATTTCTACATCATTGGATGTTGACTGAAAGAGAATGCCTAATGGCATTAAGTCCGCCTTTGGGCTCCCACAAATAACTACGATGCGATGCTATGCGACGCCTAATCGTAGGAACTTGCGATGCGAATTGCTACGATACGAATTCGTGCGGCAAAGCGTGAAAGTGACCATACTTTCGACAATGAGATTTTTGTATGAAATGGATGATGAAAAATAGAAAATATTTACGATGCGTTGCGAATTCGCAGTTTTGTGTGGGCGCCCTTTGTACGACATGTGCAATAAATTTAAAATAAAACAATCAAAAATAATTAATCAAATACAGTTGTATTCTTATTTTCTTACAGTTATTACCTTCTTAATAAGAAAAAGCTAAGCTACAATTATCCGCATAACTGTGTTATCTAACAACCTTTGAATGAAATGGCAGTTGAAGTACATTTTCTTTTACGTAAATTTATAGTACTAATACTTCTTTGAACTCCTGGGACACAATGCTCTACCGTATTATAGCAGCACTATGATTCAGGAAAAAGAAAAGTTGGAATAGTTAAAGCAATTTCTTGCATATAAAACAAATTCTTTGTGATGCTGAGGTTTGTTTCGCAGTAAAAGCAAATAGATTTAACAAAAGAGAATTGTGATGTACGCTGCTAATGACAAAAAATATCTTTTAGTTTTATTCTTTATTAAAAAAGTAGTTTAGACTCGACAATCGATTAACATAATTAGTCAGCCCGTTGATTGATACTTACTGCTTGAATGCCCGATCTTACACAGCTAGGGCTACAGTCAATTTAATGTATTTATTACTTTTCACATAGTTTTTGTCAAGTGAAAATTTTTTTTTGGAAATTATGTAAAGACACAAAACAACATTCAAAACTATGGCGATAGCTGATGCAGATTTAATAAAACCTGTAAAAAAATCTCAAACTGTAATTTTTTTGAATTTATTCTTGTAACGGCACACACTCAAACGTTAGTAGTATATGAATTTATACATTAGTGTTAATTTTGTTGTGTTACTCAAACTTAACATACTTTGATATTTTAGTAAAACGATTTCCAAGATGCTATTTCTGAATGTATGTATGTATTTAGATGATGTCTACATTTAGTATGAAATATCTAATTTTAGTCAATCTTCAGCGTTTTCAACGTTGTTTGACAAGACAAAACTTACTTTTTGTGATTTTAAGTAAATCTTTTGTTTTAAGTAAATTCTCTGAACTAAAGTTCAGAGAATTGCCGAACAACAGAATTTATATCCCAATACTTCAATCCAGATAAATTAAAATTATCGTTTTCTACATTTCCCTTCTTTATTTTTGATGCACTCCTAATTTTTCCATCTAATCCTCTAAGTGCCCGATTTACGGCACTAGACTTGCTGTCCATTACGTAAGTGGAACTTATTTATAGTTGGCACAATGTAGGCATTTAGCACACCTCTACTAGCCCCCTCGGGGATTTAGGCAAGAGTCCACGTATGTTTATTTTATTGTGTTAATGTTTGGCCACTTGACTTATCATCTCTTAACATGACAACTACTTCAGAATAATACTGGAAAGAAAAATAGGAGGCAAGAGAAAATGAAGACGTCTTAGATCAATATACTAAAGACTGCCTCGTTGGTCTCGCGTTTGGCGTGTGCGACTGCTGATCATAAGGTCTTGGGTTCGATTCCCGGGTCTTCGACCGACCAAATGTTTGTATAATCTACAAATATTTGTTTTGGAGTTTTGGGTGTTTTCTATGTATAATATGTATGTATTTACAAAAAAAGTAAATATGTATTTGAATCAGTTGTCAAGTACTCATAACACAAGCTCTGCTTAGCTTGGGACTAGATGGCGTTGTGTGTTAAATATCCGAAATATTTATTTATTATTTATTTATAGGTAAAGAAGAAAGTAGAAGTCGTGGTCGATCAACGGGTTAAATAGATCAAAGGAAATAGAGAAGACTTCAACCTTCACTGGCTGGGTGTTAGTGTTAGCTCTTAAAATTACAAAGATTTTTATTGATGTTACATATATTTAACGAAGAGAAAATCATCAATTCTATTTTAGGTATGCACTACTTGAAATTGCGGTTCTACTAGGCACTAGAGCCGCATTAAACTCATGACGTCATTCAAGTTAGTCAGGCAAGTACATCCAGCTGTAACTGTGTAGGCCACTTAAATCGATTCGAATGTGGATACTGGATACATAATGTATATTGTTAGTTGGAGTTATGCGACTGGGTAACGCTGAACACAGAAGGCATACTCAAATCGAAATCGCTAGTGTGATTCATGATAGATTTGTACGCTACTAGGAATATAGATAGTGATGAATGCAGTGTTATGGTCATATGGCATAAATTTAAAGTCATATTTAGGTGGCGTCTTGAGTTGACTGCACGAATGGCAAAGTGATTGAAGCGTGGCGATCACGCCGTATTTTACTATGCTGAGTGTTGGGAGTTCAACCCCCACATAAGACAACACTTTGTGTGATCCACAAATTGTTATTCTGAGTCTGGGTGTTTTTTATGCCCCTCTCATGTATGCTTGTAAAGTCCTCCGCCACACGGGATTTATATCTAACTAGCTGACCCGGCGAACTTCGTACCGCCATATTTACATTTCTGTCTCAGCTTCCCACAGGCAGTGTATAGTCGCCGACAAAAAAAAGACTTTTCCCGTTATCTTTTATTTATTTTCTTTCTAGCAAACAAAGAATAAATGAAATCGGACTAAGTGTTATTGAATTACAACTAAGTACATATTTTGACTTTCATCCCCTCTCTCCAGGAAACCGTGCTTAATTTCAAGATAAAAAGTATCCTATGTCCTACCTCGTAGTGTGAACTCAAATCATGCCAAGTTTCATTTGAATCCATTCAGTAGTTTTGGCGTGATGCACGGCCAAGATACAGACAGACAGACAGACAAAAATGAAAAAAAATACAGTTTTGGCTTCAGTATCGATTATAAAGAGCCCTCTAAAATTTTTTTCAAAATATGTTTTAATGTGCAGAAATGGACCTGTTACATTTTTATTATAAGTAATAATAGATGCGGTAGTGGTTCATTTTTTAAAAGGTAAAGTTTCTGGGTTTAAATAGATGACCGTAGAATTTTTCAGTAATCGTTTGGTTCTGACTTATTATATGGTTTATTTTTACTAACGTTTCACACAGTAACTACTCTTGTAGTCACAAGCATAACTATAACAAATAAAAATTTTAACAATAAAAACTCACTTCAAGAACTAGACCAAAATAAAATGGGACCACAGGGAACGCACCAGCTTCCAAATATAAAAGAATCACCAAAATCGGTTCACCCAGTCGAAAGTTCTGAGGTAACAAACAACAAAATAAAACAGTCGTTTGAGAACCTACTAATTTTTGAAGTCGGTTAAAAAGCTCTGTAACTACAAAAGCAACTTAATGAAAGATTATACTTTCCGAGTGTCCGATCTTGATCAAATATTCAAATTTCTCAACCGGGAAACTGAGCTTACTGTCTTTAACAGTACTTTAATTGTCCTGCGTCTTTACCGTTGAGATGAGTTTTAAAGTGGTTACAGTTACAAACATCTCTATAAGCAGTTGTGGCAACAATTTGGCAACTATCAGGGTCTCTAATGTTTCCCTACAAATATATTGTACGAAATCGAAAAACTAAGGACTTGTTTATGCATGGTACTATTATATCCTTCCTTATTTAAAAAAGAGACAAAAAGAATTTAAAATAGGCTTTTTATTTCTGTCTCCCACTTTTGTAAAGAGTGGATTTGTTGTATTTCCAACGCTTCCAATTACTAGTGATAAATAATAATAACATTTCGGACATCTGGCACCAACGATCTGGCACACAACGCTTTCTAGTCCCAAATTAAACAGAGCTTGCACTATCGGTACTAGACAACTGATGTAAATACTTTTAACATCAATTTTATTTATTTGTTATTTTACTTCGTAAAAGATGGCGCGATGATCTTGACGCCTATCGCATAGATTGGCCTTGGATTGGAACTGTCCTTGGATAGTTAGAAGTGACTTGTTACAGGGGAGGCCTTTGCCAAGCAGTGGGATACAAGAGGCTCATTTTTTTTATTGTCTTTTTTTTTACCTTTTTTACGTTGCGAATTCTAAAACAAGTTATAGTTCCTATAGATCCTGGTGTACTGGAGTTACATTAGTGGGCATGTCGTAGTATTAAATGCTTCAGACCCGATATGAACTCTTTTTCAATGAATATGAAACCACACATTCATTTTTGGTTTTACCTAAAATATACAGGTGAGTGAAATCGGTTTCCTTCATGAATACAAAATAACGTCACGTAAGTTACTACTCGTACTCTAAAATAATTACTATGATTATTACCTATAATAATAGTAGAACACTTATGTTTGACTTATTGTAATGACGTCAGATACGTATAAAGAATCGATGGATACCTACAAAATCTGCCGTCATTATTGATATATATCAACATTCCAATATATATCAGGTGTATAGGCCTTTTTACGAGTGGACAAACCTCAAAGGAGCCGTAACGGCCAGGTTACAACGAGATGCAATGTAGGAATTGATACGATTTAAAGCCACACGAGATTACGTCACGGGTTGACCTCCCCGAAGCCTGTATCAGCCGAGGCCAACGGTCGTACAATACCCTCTGTACTCTAACTCTATGTAACTTATTTTTTATCTTCCATTTTAATGCTATGATAGAATATAGAAACAATTACTTTTTTTTGTAAGGAAAATAATTTGACACATAATATCATACAGTGCTGTCTGGTCCTAAATAAAACCTGTGCTATGTTATTAAAGACATAGAATATATAGATAAAATAATCATTTCCATGTTCCTAATATTATGAAATCGAAAATAACTCTGTCTGTTAATAACGCTCTCACGGTTAAACCGCTGCACCGATTGCAATGAAATTAGGCATGGAGATACATAGGCTACTCTTTATAGTGATAACCGACATACACGGGGAAAGTTGGCTATAGATGAATCACTTCCAACAACAGAAGAAGTAATCTTGATTATCAGGTAAGTGTCTAGGTGGGCAACTAATGGTTTAGGGTCCGTTCAGCCCGACCGGCTCGGAGAGCATGGGCCACTTTTTTCTTTTCACACAGACCGCATCGTATACGCTTGGAATTGACCGGAGCGGAGCCGCCAGCTATTTCACATAGACCGGCTGTGAAAGAGAATTGGACCCGATTGGCTGTGCGAGCGAGAAAGAGCACGCAATCGGCGCCGGTCGGCTCCTCTTATAATTTCACACGAAGTGCGTTCGAGCATTCTTAATGACAAAAGAAGTGCACATGCAAAAATAAACTTTACTACAATTAGTCGAACCTCTGTTTCCAATGTCCAATTTGTAGGTAGTAGAGCCACGCTGATTTCAGCACGAACGGGCCGGCTCGACCGGGGCGGTACTACCCTCGCACAGAAAATCAACGTAAAATGACAGCGTTCGTGCTGTCGTGTTTCGTTGGTGAGTGCGAGACCGGAGACCCAAAAAGTCTAGTCAACAAGTTCCATACTTACTGACTAGACTAAAAGATGCAGAAGCATCACTAGGCCGCCATGGTGTGGGTCGCCATGCTGCATTGTCTACATTCGCAGTGAGTATGGTGACCACCACTCTTGGATTCTGCTTATGCTTTCTATCAGGCAGAGTAGAGTCACTTTGGCGGGCCATGCATAAATAAAATGTGATAAAAATCTGCTCTCCTCTCCGAGCCGGTCTGTGTGAACGGACCCTTACTGTTCAGGATTACTAGGCTATAATCTGACTTTGAATTACATTGAGTGGTAACGCTCATAGTTTTTATGAGTCACGTTTTATTGTTTTCTCCAGTTTTAAGTCAAGGCAACATACTTATTTTCTTTCAATGGTTGCGTGAACGTATCGTGTTATAGTGTTGATTTACGATACCAATCAACTTGGGTCTCTACAAACACGGACCATAATGTCCAATGTTAGTTTAAACATTTTATTTATGTGGAATGCATACAATTATAGGTAGCACACATTGTGACGAGAAATTTAAGTAAAATAAATTGGGTAAGCAACGACGGCGCGGTCAGTACCTGGATGGGTGACCGCTGGTGGCACAGTACCATGAGCGTCTCCGTGATTTGGAGGTCACGTTAAGCAGTCGGTCCCGGTTGTTATCATAGGATATCAGTCGTGAAGCTTAGTTGTAGGCCTTTGGGCGGCCTAAAAACATCCAACGGCAAGATTACGTAGCCACAACGTTGTCTTGCCAGTCCCCAACCCACACTCGGCCAGCGTAGGGACGTATGGCATTAACCCTCTCCTGAGAAGAAAACCGAACCCAGCAGTGGAACATTATGGGTTGTTGATTGATATTGGGTAAAGGCAAGGCAACAAGTAAAGGGCCTATCAAAATAAGCAACCCTGAATTATCCACGTTATTTTTTCTATATTAATATTTATAATTTGTAGAAAGCTTTTAGCCGCGACGCACGCATGTATGTCAGTTATCACGGTAAATAGAAGCCTATAATCTTTCTCAAGAATCAAAGTATCTTCATGCCAAATTTCATTGAAATCGGTGCAAAGGTTTAACCCTGAAAGCGCAATAGACAGACATACAGAGTTACTTTGGTTTGTATTTATAATATTAGCATGAAAGTAGATATTAAGGATGGGCAATGGAATTTAAGCAATAACTTGGCAATTTAGGGTCACTTAGTTTTTATATAAATATTATTTACAATTATAGAAAAAGCAGATATTAAGGGCAGACAATGGAATTTAAGCAACAACTTGGGCAATTCAGGGCCGCTTACTTTGAGTGGCCCTTTTCTCTAGCCTTATCGTGGATTTGATCAGAACCCAGTACAAATAATAGTGATAATCACTTTCATTTGACCAGTGTTTGGGTGTCATTTATGTGTGATATAAAATGTTTAGAACTATAAAAATATATTTATCAACAGTTTGGTATCGAATTTGCCTAGTATATTATCAGACTAGCGTATACGAGATGTTTAAAGTAATTATTATTATTACTTGGAACATAAACTCTTTAACAAAGAAAACTAGTTAGAAATTTGATGTGAGTTTCTGCTGCGATATGTTTTCCTTATAACTAAGACCGTACAATGACCCCATACATATGTCACAATTGTTATTGTTATGGCGTCACACCCTGACAACAATCTAGAGGCAGAGAAAATTTCAAAGAAATAGATTTTCAATTTTATTTTGTCAGTCAAAATGTAAAAGTTGACAAACAATTTCATTTCCAGATTTTACATTTCAACGAGATCTTAAAATGGTACAAAATAAAAGTTCTTCTAAATTTTTCAACAAACATGTAACGGAAATGAGGAGAATATTAACAAAATAAGAGACAGTTGGAATGGCGTTCAAACCGCCCCACGTTTTAACATCACAAGAAATTACACGCCTTGAAGCTTTTAAAGTGTGCCACAAGTCTTGAGATTTAGTCGGGTTTGAATTTAGTTGCATATAAATCCTTGGTCCATACTAATGTAATAAATTTTACAGCAAATCTATCTGTTTGTTTGTTACGCTTACACGACTAAAAATCTCCACCGATTTTAATGAAATTGGGCATGGAGATACTTTGATTCTTGAGGAAGAGCATAATCTAATACGCGACATGAGAGACCTTTTTTTAATTTAAAAAATATGGATAATATTTTTAAAATGAAGAAAATATAACGTAAATAGTGTATTATTTTTCTGTTAGATAAAGTCTAACTGATGTTAAACAACTGTTCGGTTGCTTTATACCCTTCTTCATCCTATCGTTTCAAGTAACTTATTCGTTTTACCAAGTAACCAAAAGCCGCAAGCACTCCCTTAATTAACAATACTCCCTGAAGCGACCTAGTCGTTTTTGTCATGACCAGACCCGTCTCATCGTTTGACGCTATATATTTATATCTTTAAAAGTATATAATAGTTTAAAACTTTTTTTTTTGTTTCCATTCATGCATTTTGTATTATACATATTTAAAATTTATGTTAATTTATATCGCAGAAAAATTAAACTGAAGATAGTAAACATAACTTGTAATAACTACACTTTAGAGTGTAGTTATTACGTTTTTATGTATTTGAAGTAACCAGCCCCCCCAGAGCCAAGTTGCAAGCATTTTTCTTTCTGCAATCGTTAACGCCTAAATTCTCGTGTGTTATTGGCTAATCTTAGACAAAGTAATTTTATACAAAGTATTAGCCAATGACACACGAGAATTTAGGCCGTAACGATTGCAGAAAGAAGAACGCTTGCAACTTGGCTAGGGGGGCAGATCGCACAATGCTGATAATGCTACAATCAATCAATTAATATACAGGATGATACTGTCAGGCGTCTGGAAAATAAAAGTGAAGACTGAAAGAATTTTCAAAGTGAACTGCATGTTTTTAAAAGTGTAAAGAATACATCCTCGATTCTCGTGGCCGTAACTACTTGAGTTAGATGCTGGGTGTTTCTCTAGTCGATAGGACCAAACAATCAAAGTAATAGAGTAACCGATATCGTGGACGACGGCAGGCTAAACTGTACTGAACATATTTCGTAAATGCCTAAGTAATAAAAGTTTGTAAAGTATGAAACATTTAATATCTTAACCTTATATGACCTTGACCGCCATTTTGAAACCATCGTGAACGCCCTTCTAAGAGTGGATAAGGATTTTGCCATCACATCTTACAGTGACATTGACCGAATCAACCACGTGTATAAAAGTTATATACTGACTTCTTAATTGAAAAAATCTCGGAAAGGGATTAGCAATGATTAAAACAATGTTGTGAGAATTCATCTTATATATAAAATTCTCGTGTCACAATGTTAGTTACGATACTCCTCTGAAACGGCTGAACCGATTTTTATGAAATTTGGTGTGCATATCGAGTAGGTCTGAGAATCGACCAGCATCTATTTTTTATTACATTTTTTTATGGCAAAACAACGTTTGCCGGATCAGCTAGTATATTATAAAAATACCAAAATGAGAAACAAAATCTTAATTTGAAATTTTGTATGATGTTTGAACCATCGGAATGAAATTCAAGTGGTGAGTAACGGTTCCCAAGAAAAAAGAAACGTTTTTATTTATATTATTCAGTACCTAATAAGTACCTACATAAGTTTATTTTTCTACCTATTAATTTCTTAAACACATCCTTCCTTTATACACAATAACATCGTTTATTATGCTTTTATCTACATTCAACCCATCAAGTTATCTCAACCCCTTTGACCTTAATGTATACATATGTAAATGAACAGTTTTAGTAGGTCCTGAAATTTCGGGTACATATAATTACCAAGGCAGTCCATGAAGTTTACGTTTATTGCCGCTCCCTCTAGTCTCTTGTGGCTCAAACTGCAGTTTTACATCTTTGTAAGTTACTTCACGACGGTCTGACCTACATTTTGAGCTCGTTTCCATCTCAGAGCAACAACGATATTTTTGTGTGGCTAAAGCTACTTTGTTCTGCATTCGCCGTTTGGGCGTTAATTAATTAAAACTGTTGGTTGTTTTTGTGTATACAACTTTTTGGTATTTCTTGGTAATCATTTTCATTGTCTTCCTTTTTATTATTTGTCAAATTTTTAATTATCATTTTTGTGCGATTTCGTTTATAACCACCGACACAAAAAGGGTGTTATAAGTTTGATGTCTGTCTGTGTGTGTGTGTCTGTCTGTGGCATCGAAGCTCTCAAACGGATGGACCGATTTCGATAACCTTTTTTTTTATTCGAAAGCCAGCTTCCTTGCGGTGGTTCTTAGCCATGTTTGGTTAATACCGGTCCAGCAGTGTAAGACTATCAGCTCTTTTCCAAAATGATGTAATGCATTATTGGCCTATGATTACTCGACTAAGTGCTTGCGATGGGTTTTTTTTTAATTTTAACATGTCTTATTTTAGTTTTTCCTATTGAAGAATACACGTGTATATTTTGGTGTACCTATGTATCGCAGAAAACCCGAGTTGGTAATAAATACTGTGTTCAGTGGACTGGACTATCGATGATCACATCGGTGAATTAAGGATTGTAGCGGTTCGACTATTCTTTATTCTAATAGATTTGTTACAAAAGAAGGATAGACCATGTTTGTGGTTTCTTTTCCAACAGCGATACGGGTTGTTTATTATCTAATTTATAAATAACGATATTTATAAGTTCTCTATAAAATGTAATGGGTTATACAGTATTAATTAACTTCATAATATAATCTAATTTAAGGTGATCCCTTCTATAATTTAATGAAATATTGACATTTAGAATTAAAGATAAAAATTTGGTTTCTATATTTCTATATAAGATCAATATTATTTCATAACATTATTTCAGGCAACAACGAATATGAAAATTACTTTGTAATGAAAACATGTTGTGTTGACTTTTTATTTATAAAAATAATTTACTACTTTCTTCTAATCTATGTAAAGGCAAGTGACAACATAGTTAAATGTCTATTATAATATATATAATTGTCGTGCCACGTTGTTGCTCACAATGAACTCCGAATTTATTTAACCGATTTCACGTTTTTGTTTTCTGTGTATTATGCTGGCGTGCCTAAAGGCCGCGGTACAGTATACTTGCGCAAGTATACTATAACACGTGTGGGAAGATAATTGTGCAAATTCCAACAACACATGTAAGTAAATTTTCTAATAATGAATTATTAAAAAAAAAACCCACTGCGTCAATATCATTGAAGAACTGAAAGGTAGGAAAAAATGTAAAATAATTTTTTTTTAATATATTTATATATTTTATTTTAATGTACCCAGTGTCAGTCTCACGACAAAGACAAATCTTTTGACACCACTCACGTAAAAATACGACAAGTCGTTTAGGCTCCAGGGCATGCTAAAGGAGTTTACATACATAAACTCGAAAAACATACCCCTCCTTCTTTTGCAGTCGGGTAAAAATGAATCCTAGCTAGATCGATTTATCACCCCTGAAAGCCCGTGCATACTTAATTTTATGAAAATCGTTGTAGCCGTTTCCGAGTTTCAGTTTATATATATGTACAAGAATAGCTCGTTTAAAGGTATTAAATATCGGCAATCGTCACCGAGTATTAGTATTATACATATAAATAGGTATAAATATAACTAATATACGAGTACGGTAAGTAGGAAGGAACACGACAGAACATCTGAAAATAAACAAACCGATCACACGTTGTGTAATAAAGAACTTATAATATAAGAGCGTATTGTATTATTCAGCCTAAAAGTTAAAGCCAAGTTAAAGTTACGAAATTATAATTTATGATCACATAATGACGATACACAGTGATATCGCAAGCTTTCTTGGCACAATACCAGAACACATATTGTTTTTATTTAGCCACATTATATAAACGTCAGGCGACACTTTTCCTTTTGTGATGCTATTTCTAAAGAAAAGTTTCACCAAGACCCATTGTTTTGATCTTATCAACAATTGTTGGATTAACTATTCTAAATATTAATTAATTTGCACATTTAATAGAAACTGATGAGATACCATAACATAATTATCTTTTCTTATTAAAATTGTAAGTTTAGAACGCAGCTTCTTTATTATTCCCCGACGCAAAAAGAGGGGTGTATTTGACGTGTATGTCTGTCTGTGGCACCGTAGCTCGCGAACGGATGAAGCGATTTCAATTTAGTTCTTTTTGTATGAAAGGTGAGTTACGTGCTAGTGTTCTTAGACATGTTTCATGAAAATCGGTTAAGTCGTTTAAAAGTTATGGGGGTAAAAGTGGGGAAGAATAACCGAATGTCTGCAAAAATATCATCGAGTGGGGTACAAATGACAGCGCATAACGTGTTTTTTACTCTTTAAAGGGAACTCAGGTTTTTATGTCGGGGGCTTTTTTAAATTTTGAGAATTTATAGTTATTTAGACTTTTTCAATCATCATTTCTAGGAGACAGTACTTTATTCAATGTAATTTAAAGGATTTTTTTTGCATGGCAATAAATATTACATTAGAAAACATGAGACAAAACTAAAAATAATTTGATCACACGCTAAGTTACACAAAACTAATAATAACCTAAATTGAGAACACAAATTGCTTTCAGAATTATATTATTTGATTAATAAACGTAACAATAACACTAGACCACATAAAAGAGGACAACAAATAGGACAATTAATAAAAAAAAGAAAAGCTGTTACAAATAAATGATCCAGTAAAAGCATTGTCGTTACTGTCACACACACGTACCGTACGCAAAGGAAACCTATTATTAATAGCCGTCGACCAACCCGAAGTAGCCGTTGGGAAATATATCGTGAATTGTGACCTTTGATGTCGGTTGGGACTAGAAAATATTGTCCTAATGTTGTCGTAAGCTTAATACTGTTAAGATAATGTCTTTGTATTAGTTCATTAGTATTTGAACATCTTTTTAGCCTTTATTATTCTCAATATTATTCGGTTGAACTATTTGAGGGAGCTGACTTCGGTTTCCTATGAGGCAGTGGTACCACTCCGATTGAGCATAGCCGTGGCTCGCCCATAGTGAAAGTTTACAGTGTCATTACCAAACTTTTCCGCAGATGAGTGTCAAGTCATTGCATTGTGAAATCTTTACTTCCGAGAGTAACAATCATCATAATGGCAGAATGGCACCCAGTCGTAACTCATTCAGGGTCAAGGCACGGGTTCTCCTAGCGGGAAGCAAGGCCGAATCATCACAAAGTTGATTTTTAATTTAAATTGATATGTATGTGTATGCAATTATGCATGTATTTTATATATAACTGTATATGTGTATGTTTATAAGACAATTTGTATGGATATTTAGATTTATCGTATTTCTTTTGTTTTTTTTCTTTATTAAATTTATTTCTTAATTTTTAATTGTTTATTTAGAGCCCCTAACTAATGTGTAGTGCACCTTTTCATCCATTTCCGCACCACCCAACGGTAGACTGGTAGAGAATGCCCGTGGCATTAAGTCCGCCATTGTACGTTCTGTGCATAAAGTTGTTAAATAAAATAATATTATTAAGTAAGCACTTAATGACTGGCAGCAGCTCGATGCAAGTAGCCCGAAATTGATCAGAGGGGCGTGCAATAAGACAGCCTATGTCCAGCAGTAGATTGCAATTAGATTGATTATGAAATTAAGTAAATAATTGCAAAACATAATACTCACGCGCAAAGAAACATTTCTACGTGTGTCATTGACTTTCAATACCTACATTACCACTCAACAAGCTAATATATAATTGTCGAGCCAACTAACTAAATAAATGTCTTATTCGTACCAGCCACATTTACTAAGAACTGTTAAGGGTCCTTTCACACAGACCAGCTGGGAGAGCATCGGCGCACTTTTTTCTTTTCACACAGACCGGATCGTATACGCTTCGAATTCACCGCAACGGAGCCGCCAACTATTTCACATAGACCGGGTGTGGAAGAGAATTGGAGCCGATCGGCTGCGCAAGCGAGAAAGAGCACGCAATCGGCGCCGCCGCGCCGGTCGGCTCCTCTTCTTATTTCACACGAAGCGCGTTCAAGCATTCTTAATGACAAAAGAAGTGCACGTGCAAAAATAAACTTTACTTCAATTACTCAAACCTCTGCTTCCAATGTGATAAAAATCTGCTCTCCTCTCCGAGCCGGTCTGTGTGAACGGACCCTTAGTGTTTATACATATGAAAGATTGCGATGACAAAAGCAAAATAATTAATTTTACTTACTAGACGACTTTATCAAATGACGTGAGTAATGTTTCATTTTTATTTTTGCATTTTAAGTGACTTTCATGCAAGTTTTGCTAAGTGACATTAACGAGTAGGTACACGCGTCGTCATAAAAATTCAAAGAGCAAGTAAACGATTCCGCAGCCTGTCGTAAAACTTTACACGTACAAGAAACACTTTATGAGCTTTATTAATGAAATTAAAATATTCCGTTTACAACTTTGTGCGACTTGTACATAATAATTGTGTAAATAATAGAAAAATAATTTCAAATTATAATAACGCAATGCATTTGTAAAGATTTTAAGTAATTGACGTAAAATAAGTGATTGATAATTCTAAAACCAGTGACTACAGTTGTCTCATTAATTTTTTTAAGGAGTCCAATATCTGTTATCTTCACAAAATATATTTGTTATATTATACACATATGTATGAGCCCGCCAAAGTTGCTACTCTCGAGCCAGGCCCGTTCGTGCTGAAATCAGCGTGTCTCTTCTATTTAAATTTACTCAAAACATAAATATACACCTACACCTAGAAAAGGTCATGTCATATATTGACGGACAATATTTAAAAGGGGAAAAAGTATTGGAACAAATAATTAACAAGTAGGTATGAGCCATTTGAGTTGCTCAACGTTTTGGCTGGCGTATAACTCAGATCAGGGTAATGTTCCAACCAGACTGTGATCCCACTCAGTACCGTTTTGACCATACTATAACACCAACCATGTAACATGGCTCAATCGATATCAGTAAACGTACCTTGTAATAAGATGTAATAAAATTTAAAACTTTATCATTCTTATGCCATTCGACCTCTCAAATCGATTTTAGATACAAATACAGGGTCTACGACGTTCAGCGGACTAAATTAAATATAAATAAGATCAGAGGGTCGGCTGGGGATCCAAAATTGAATTAAAAAATAATAATCCTGTTCTAGATTGCCGATGTTATTCTATCCATGGGGTTGTTGAAAATGAGTTCATCGGGTTTCAATTTCATATCTGGTATTCGATAGCCTGTAATTTCCTTTTACTGTATGATTATATATATATATATATATATATTATATTATCATATATATTATACTTACTTTTTATAATACATATTTTATACATTTACATATAATACATATTTTAATACACATTTACATAACCCAGCACATTATTATTACATGATTTCCTAGAAACTTAAGGTCTGGGCAAACAGCGGACGCGACGGGACGGCGAAGCGACGCTAGCGGGATGGCATCGTGGCGTGGATGTCACACTGCGGGCGTGATGATCGCGCTAGCATCGCGTCGGCCGACCCGTCGCACTCGGCGCGATTCCTCGAGCATTTCATTCAAGTCCTTGCCTATGGATTCCCATATCGCAGCTTTCAAGTTCGCATTTTTGTACTGTTGATGGCTCAAGTCATACATAAAGGTGTAACCTCGAAAAATTTCGATTAATTTTCCCACTTTCTCCACGTTCATTTTTGTAAATAGATAGGTACAAAATTGGCGTCACGCCGAACGCGACGTGCTCCCGTCGCCCAGTCTATTTGACTACTCAAATGAATACCCATAAAACACAAAAATGTCACCGCGCTCACGTCGCGATCGCGCTCCGTCCGCTGTTTGCCCAGACCTTTAAAGATATTATAATTTAATTTGATACTGTTGGATACGTTGTTGGCATATAATAGATAACTATTATTTGTTGACGACAAAGGCCATGAGTTTTTATGTGTTGTTTATTTTTATAAGTGACAATTGTTTGAAAAATAAGTAACGCAATGGACTACTCATTGAGAATAGTGACGTTAAATATAGGTGAACCTGCTGTACAAAAACATGCCTACATAACATTCGTATGTTACTGACGTTTGTCAGAGAACATGGACAACACGCATTATCTCATCATCGCCTTCTAGTCGCGGACATCTTCTATAGGTACCTACAAATAAATCAAAATTGGAGTGTCTGTCTGTAATATCAAAATAACCGCTTTTTACTAAATGCATATGTATGTATACACGGTATGTATACCGTATACGGTTGGTCTGTTTGTTCCGGCTAATCTCTGGAACAGCTGGACGGATTTTGACGGGACTTTCACTGATAGATAGCTGATGATATAAGAAGTAACTTAGGCTAGTTTTTTTAGAATAGCTTCGCCCCGCGTCGTCACCCGTGGTACGACAATAACCGCGGGTAACACCGTGGGACTCAGGTAGTAAATAATATATTACAAGTTCTGAAATGCTTACCATTAAATTTACACAATTCAATTAACATCAATTACCCGAACCAATCCAATGATTCTTCATTTATATTGGACGAAATTAGTAGCAAGTTTTAAATGCTAAAAATCGAAGAACCTATTAGCCTCGATAAAACCATTCTCAGTTCTTTTATTTGCGAAGTTGATGTAATAGTTACTCAAAGTACTATAATTATAAGTAGACTTTTTACTATATATATGATTATGTACTGTATATTATGTAAAATAATGAATAAAGTTTGCTAATATACATTAAGAATTACTAACGATATGGAATAGGAGTGAAGGAAACAATAGTTTGCAATGTGTTTTACTCAAAGACAAAACCACTAGTTGCCAAAGTTTAATTAACAACCTTTGTATAGAGGTAAGAAACCACTTAATAGTTGCTTAAGACTTCTCGTGTGTTACAATGAAAAGCGAGCGATAAAAACAATTTTCGAGAGTTTATATTATAAAACTAGCTGTTGCCCTCTGCTCCGCCCACGTGTATATCAGTTATCGCGGCAAATAGTAGCCTATATATTATTCTGAGGTATAAGCTATATTACTGTAAAGTTTCATCCAAATCCATTCAGTAGTTTTTGCGTGAAGAAGTAACAAACATACACACTCACAAACTTTCGTCTTTATAATATTGGTGTGATGATTATAAATGGCTTGCATTTGCCCACGGTTTTGCACGAGTATAAATAAATAAAATAAATATTTCAGACATCTAATTAAAAAAACATTGTCCAGCGGACAAAATTGTGAATCTAAACCATTCCCAGATCCCCTTGAACACACACAAAAATTTCATCAAAATCGGTCCAGTCGTTTGAGAGAAGTTTAGTGACATACACACTCACAGAAGAATTATATATATAAAGATATGGAATGTGTTACACAAAAGGCACAGAAACTGCATTCCAAACAAGGCTGTATCTGTATTTTGGAAGAACAGTGTTCGTTCACCGATTTACAATTATGCAGCAAAAGAACATGTAGTGCCGCTGTGTATTTTCCATACAAATTACATATTTTTATTAAATATATTTAGAGGTTTTATTATAGCATTACTAGTACTAGTATGGATCATGACTATCAATAAGAACGTTCATACTGATTACCAATTGTATTTTAATATTATTAGAGGCAACATTTTTTCCTTTTTGCTCTTAGAGTGAAGAATTTGTACTGAATAGCTTTCTTTTTCTAGAGAAAATATAAAGTTGAAATAAGAAAAATACTTTTCAGTTAACAGTACAGTGCTTGCTATTTGTTTCGAGAACTACTGTTGCAGAAACTCAACACAAAGTTATTTTATCACTTAAGTTTTCCTTTGTTTTTTTCTATAAATTTTATGTTAAACAGTTGTTAATACAGTTTACCAGTAGAACCAACCTTTCTTAGTGCTCACTTACGTTATAAAAAGAACCTACATGCAAAATTTCAGGATTCTAGGTTCAGCGGTTTGGACTGTGCGTTGATCTCTCTCTATGTCAGTCACCTTCCTCTTTTATATACAGAAGATGAGCCTACCAAAGTGACTCTAATATGCCTGATGGAAAGCATGAGCAGAATCCAAGAGTAGTGGGCATCATACTCATTGCGAATGCAGATATGCAAAATTGCAGCATGGTGACCCACACTATGGCAGCCTGTTGAGATGCTTCTGCATCATTGGGCCTCCGGTCTCGCACTCACCAACGAAACACGACAGCACGAATGCTGTCATTTTAGGTTGGTCTTCTGAGAAAGAGTATTATCGCCCCCGATACTATTTTAAGTGATGAGGATTTTTCTTAAAAACCTACTTATGTAAATCAGTCATATAAATATGATTATAACTACCTTGATCACTTGAGTACTAGAAATATAATGTTCTATTTTGTAACGTCTATGAAAGAAAGATAATTAATCAGCAGTTTTGGTTGTTGCCACTTGATAATATCAGATAAAAAATCGTAAAGAAGCAAAAAAATACCACAACAAATTATTACCGGTAAACTTCTCATTTTATTAAATTTATGACAATCAAAACTGCTCGTAGCCAGCCCTTTTATTAACGCGTTAATAAACGCAAATGCTTTTACTGTAATAATTAATACCTGCCTGAAAATGGAAGCCTTGGATTGAAGTTTATTAATATATGTTTCCTGAAATACATTTAATATCAAGATATCGAAATCAACATCCGCTTGATTAAAGCCGAAGCGATCGAAAAACATTTTCATTTTATATTTGTAGTCACCGAAATGGCTTTCGTGTCGAGTTGTTGACGTTATCGCAACGCAACAATGGCCAGTAGAAAGCCTCCCGACCGCAACAACGCCACCCAAACTACGTCCAGCTGACCTCACGCTGGCTTCATTCAAATGTGACAAGTAGATAGTCACCTCGTTAGCGAGAATTTTGAAGTTCTAGCAACCGCAAGTGCTCTTGGGTCTGCAGGCAAAATGCAAATAACGACTTCATACTTTGAAGAAACCAAACGTTTCGTGTTTTCGTGTTGAGATAATATAAAAATCAAATTGACTGTAGTAATAAAATTCTTTATTTATTAATATAGAGTGTATTTTGCTGATAAAATAATTAAATATTACTGCGTTTTTCATTTCTATCTTACTCTTGGTTCATTTTCATCTCTTTCGAATGATCTGTTTTTTACCAAATTGTAATATGTCAATGAAGTGTAGTTGCAAAGGTAACACTCATAATATTACTAGACGACTGCTAAGTGTATAAGTTAAAATAAACCACTGTACTGGTTTTATGCTTGGAGGATCTTTTGTGAGTTTTTACGTCAGAATGATGTCGAGAAGCCCATAAAAAATATATCGCTTTATCCTTTCAAGAGTAATCAGCTAGAAAGCTAACCCCAGCACTTATGGAATTTTGAACCGTTGAATTACTTCCATAGTTGGATATGTATAATGGTTGCTTATGCTGCTGTCCATCCATCCAAGATTAAAGTAATCCTACAAGTCCTATATAAAAACGCACTTACTACTACGGGTATAGATACACAACTTGGCATACAAGGTATATTCAGTAAGAATGTTATGATAACATTTATTTAGAAATATCAATTACTTATAACTAATTATTCAACTTAAAATCTTCATTTTAAGATTCAGATTTTTTTATAGGTGAAATATTATTTATATGTAGTCTCTTTTAGACCGATACATTTAGATAACTGTCATACACCAAAACCAAACAGTATTGTACGTTAAATTTGATACCCGTCGAAAGCAGTAGTCTAACTTGTTGGCAGTTAAGTGGCCATTATGTTATCCTCTCCGTCAACCTTAGCGAATACAAACTTGTAAAGTTGTCTTCACACTTCACTGAAGCTGTATAACATTTCAAAAATATTGGACTTCTTTCCATAACTTAAAGCAGCTTCATGATTTAGTTATTTAACTTTGCTCTATATCTGCAGTTTCAGTGGCTGTAAAATTTTAAGTGCTACTAAAATAAATTTTTAGACATCGCCTACTCTCGCTTTTAAGTAGAACCGAGGATGAATTTAAATGAGCTTTCAACAGCGTTGACTTGGGAATTGCATAAATATTAATGGTTGGCGAACTACAAGACTGATGGATATAGATTAGCCGAAGGGAATTTTCTTTAAGCAGCTTGAGGAGACAACGTATCTCAACAACTGTTTGTTGTTTCCTAATGAATATTAATCATTTACATTATCAAGGAAACGTTTGGATGCCCTCTTTCCGTCAATATTGCGTACATATTTATTATTGTTTCTGTCAAGGCTAATGCGAGTTGTCATATTTTATGAAATAAGTCTCTTTGTTATTCATGTACATTGTCTTTCTTATGCTATCTTTCCTTTATTAATATAGTACTGATGAATATTTTAAATCAATTTCTAACTTTTTCAGAATAAACAATTTATTATTACTATTTGCCTTTTGTTTCGTCGTATAACAAAGTCGTATCTAGCGTGAGAAAGTAACCAGATTCTTAAATATGAATAGCTACCCTATTATTGTTTCATTATACCATTACCATAACATTATCCAAATTTGACCCAATTTATAAAATGTTCCTTTCTTTTGTTACAGGTTTACATGCAATAAAAATAGTGAAATTAGTAGTGCCAGAGATAATTCAGTATGGTGTTCAAGATTCCGTAATATTAGACTGTGACTATACATATGGAAATAAAACTCCAGGACTAATGGTGAAATGGTTTTTCAGAAGCAAAACGAAACCAGTGTATCAGTGGATAGTGTCACAAAAACCACAGGATATAGGAATTTTAAGGGGGCGAGTGGATTTAAGTTATAAAGCGTCCGACGATCCACTTAAAATGTACAGAGCGTTGAGAATAGTGAAGTTAGATACTGATATATCAGGTGAATACATATGTGTTGTGTCAACGTTTATTGATGAAGACTTCAAGAGTAAACATATGACTGTATTCGGTGAGTGTCAATCTTTTTTAATTATCTCTCTTTTACAAAGTTTTAGTGTGTTATTTTAGAACCTAATCTTCTAAATTAAAAAGAAGAATTTCTAAATAGACATTATAAAATAATAAAATACATTAGATTGCACGTATGCCAAGTCTTGTGGGCTCGTTAAACACACGGTGCAACACTTTGTGCAATCCACAAATTGTTGTTCTGAGTCTGGGTGTTCTTTGTGTCCGTTTCATGTATGTTTGTAAAGTCCCCCGCGTCACAGGATGTATGTAATATACATCCTGTGTGTGTTGCGGGAGTTGTGTTTAAAATAATATTATTGATATAATCGACTAGAAAAGTTGAATAACAGGAGCAGTAGTGGCCTTTATCGGTGTTTCTTGGTGATTACTGATTCTGACTATTAAAGATTAGGTTATGGGTTCGATACCCACCCGGAACATACAATTGGGTGTGGAATATATTTTTACAGTGCCTGCGTGTAAAAATATACAATCTTTTTTATAACCATCACGGTGATTAAGAGTCTTGGGTTATTTTATATATAAAATAACACAGGCCACTGGTGGATTGAAGTGTTCTATGTAAATATTTAACCTGTTAGAATTCCGTATAAGCGTTTCAAAAAAAAAAAAACAGAAAATTAATATAAATTTGTATTAAATAAAAAATTAAAAGTCACAATGCCCTGCTTTATTAGGTATCTTCGAAAACACAACTATGGCATATTATGTCATAGTCGTGTATTCAAAGATACATAATAAACAGTCAAACTCTCTTGACACTTGACACAACTCCTTGTCCAATTAGTGTAGCACTGTTTGGTGATATACATAAAGTTTCAAGATTGTTCCGCCAGCTACAGTTACAAATAGTACTCAACATAAACTTTAGTTACTGATACGATTTCAGCAAAGCTCCGTGATCTTGATTGATTTTTAACCGACTTCAAAAAAAGGAGGAGGTTCTCAATTCGACTGCACTTTTTTAACCGACTTCCAAAAAGGAGGAGGTTCTATGTTCCACTGTATGTATTTTTTTTTTTATGTATGTTCACCGATTACTCCGTCAGTTGTGGACCGATTTTGATTTTTTTTTTGTATCCGAAAGGGTATACTTCCGAGGTGGTCCCATTGCCAGCATATCAGGATCTGATTATGGGATCCCAGGGAAATCGAGGGAAACCCTCATTTTTATAGGCACATACTATGTTTTTCGTATATTTTCTGAAGGTAGACCGGTATTTGCGTCTGGTAGTCATCATTTTATGATGATGAGCTGATGATGTAAGGTACAACTCCTTAACGGTTAGGAGTTGGAGGATAAATCTTTAAATATCATATGTATATATGTTACCTTTAGTCGTATTCTTTCAAATTATTTAGGTAAGCTGATGATGGAAGGTGGAAGGTACAACTCCTCAACGGTTAGGAGTTGGAGGATAATTCTTTCAATTTCATACGTATCTAAAGACCTTCAGTCGTATACTTTCAAGTTATTTAGGTGAGCTGATGATAAAAGGTTAAACTCTTCAACAGTTAGGGATTAGAGGATGATTTTAATATTACACGTACGTATAGACCTTAATTTGTATTCTTGATGATGAAATTTGATGAAATAGTTCAACTTACTACTGACCTACGATTGATTGCACTAAAAACTGAAAAATAAAAACTTTTTATAAAAAAAAAAAACCGACTTCCAAAAAAACATCCAACGAAAACTCTCTGCCAAAAATACACTTAAAAGCGTAAAATAAACTGGTTCTTCATAAGTTGCGTATACCTAATTCTTTCTTCATTTAAATAGTAGTATTATAATGTGTGCTAGGTACCTAAAATCTGTTTGTAGTCGGTGCTAAGCCAAAAAAAATACAAACGAACAATTACAAAAGTCTAAGCGATAGTCACTTGGCACGGACTTCAAACAGATTCTAGGTACCTAGCACACATTATAATACTACTATTTAAATGAAGAAAGAATTAGGTATACGCAATTTATGAAGAACCAGTTTATTTTACGCTTTTAAGTGTTTTTTTGGCAGAGAGTTTTCGTTGGATGTTTTTTTGGAAGTCGGTTTTTTTAAGTTTGTTACCTCATAACTTTCGACTGGGTGAACCGATTTTGATGATTCTTTTTTTATTTGAAAGCTGGTGCTTCTCGTGTTTTCCCATTTGATATTGGTCTAGATTGACGTCGGTTTTTTTGTTAATATTTGTGATTATTGTTGTCTTCTTTGTGTCAAGAACGTATGAAATTGATAGAGGTAGTAGAGCCACGCTGATTTCAGCACGAATGGGCCGGCTCGACCGGGGCGGTACTACCCTCGCACAGAAAATCAACGTAAAATGACCACGTTCGTGCTGTCGTGTTTCGTTGGTGAGTGCGAGACCGGAGGCCCAAATAGTCTAGTCAACAAGTTCCATACTTGTTGACTAGACTAAAAGATGCAGCAGCATCACTAGGCCGCCATGGTGTGGGTCGCCATACTGCATTGTCTGCATTCGCAGTGAGTATGGCGACCAATACTCTTGGATTCTGCTTATGCTTTCCATCAGGCAGAGTAGAGTCATTTTGGCGGGCCATACATAAAAAAAAAGAAAAAAAAAAAAAAAAGATTTATTATTATTTATTTTTAAGCATACGAGTTTTTGCTGATACACAAACTTGTTTGATAAAGTTTTATGTGGACAATATATTTTATATTCCAATTCTATGGCGAGGTTAGTGCGATACACGCAAGTGGATCATTTTCCCAACTTCATGAATCAATTTATTTTCGTACTGATTAGGAAATTTTAAAATGTTAAAATGTGAAACTCGATCGATCGCAAATTTTATTATGTAAAAGTATGTTTCATCGAATACAACCAGAAAACATAATAGTTTTGGTAAAACATTTTAAATTTGGTAGTGATAACCGTTTTTTTTTTATTATACTACACAAAAATTTAAGGTAAATTAAGGTCTTAGGCTTCAGTTCCATTCTTTCATTGTGAACGTATTAGCGTACTTATGAAAAGTCAATAGGGTTAGAACACAATACTGTTACGCTGCAATAATGTTGTTTTTAAACATGAACAAGCACGTACTGTGGTATATTGCCCCTGTAGCGCAGTGGGAGCGTATGCGACTGCTGTGCTTGAGGTCTCGGGTTCGATTCCCGGGTCGGACTAAATGTTTGTATGATCTGCAAATAATTGTTTCGGAGTTTGGGTGTTTTCCATGTATAAAATGTATGTATTTACAAAAAAAAGTATATACGTATTTATATCAGTAGTCTAGTACTTATATCACAAGCTCTGCTTAGCTTGGGACTAGATGGCGTTGTGTGTTAAATGTCCGAAATATTTATTTATTTAAAAATACATCGTCAGCACATTACATATACATTTCTGTCATCGATATAAACCTTCGAGAGAGTTTAAAGAGTAATTTTGTGTAATTTATTATGACATTTAAGCACTTCTTATTAAAGTTCAAATTAAGTTTTGCTCAAGAAATTTCTGATGAATATTTCTTAGAGTATCAGTCTAAGTATCTGTCCATTCAATTTGCTGATGGTAAATAAACGTGGCAAATCCGACGCTTGCGTGAATTAACTAAAGTGAGTTACCGACTCCCTGTTATTTATTAACAAATGGGCTTAACAAACTTTATTGAAAGCCAATATATTACGAGAGTACTGAATACAGATTAGTGCAATTAATTTGGGGTATTTGTATAAAGCAGCACGTTGCATTATATGTAGGTACGGTTTTGGCTACTAGTTCATTTAATAGAATAAATATAAATATTATTTGGACACCTGACACACAACCGAGTCGAGGATCGAACCAAGTGGCGTGTAATTGAAGAGGCCTATGTCCAGCAGTGGACTACGGTATGCTGATGATGATTATTCCTATATAGATTGCTATATAGTCATATTGTTTAATTAACAGCAATTATACATAGATATGCCTGACCAGCAGATGTCAGCATATATTTATCGATCACGTAGATTCAGACATTCCTTATCGCGTCGAGATGAGACGTGAGTATATGAATGGTATTGTATATAAATGCTGTTAATATGTACGCACTCACTTACTTAGTGACTTACTCTCAACACGTCACAATGTAACATCAAGAGTATACAGGAGCCTTGAGCTCCTGACAATAAATATACTACAGTCGCTACAATCCTTCGTGTTATTCATCTCACCTACAAGTATCTATACCGCCTTCATCGCCGTGTCCCTAATCATTATATAAGTTCGCTATAATGATGATTACACACAACGTCATCTAGCAACAAACTAAGCAGAGCTTTTACTATGAAAGCTAGATTGACTGATAACTTTTTTGTTAATAAATACATCATATCCAAACTCGGAAACAAACACTTGTAGATCATACAAACTTTTGGTCCGACTCAGGAATCGAACCCGAGACCTCAAGCACAGCAGTCATATTCGTTACCACTGCGCCAACGAGGCAGTCAAGCAGAATGTTTATGTGATAGGTATGTTGTATTGGATGTTAAGAAAGTTCTTGAACCTTATTTACTGCTCACTAGCTATTTGGGCGATATCTTTTAAGTACAAGTGTATCACAACAAAGTTTATATAGTTGTGACTGTCACAAAGTCGTGCTCAAGTCAATATACGTACATTTGCTTTATAAATTACAATAGACACCTTATAAAGGTACCTACTGTTAACTTGACTGTCTTGAACTCTGTATCCAATAGTCTTTATTTTATGGGACTAATCCCACCCACACACCACTGTAAATCCTGTACATCAGCATAATAGCAGTGATCCACACCGAGTAATGACACTCAGGAAGTCCCAGGAAAAAATAAACTGCCTTAAAACTACCAACGAACTTCATCAGAAGAAAACTGGAGGAGTTGGGAATTCTTCTTAGCAAAGCGCAATGTCTTTTTTTTTTTTCACCTTTACACAGAAATAACATAGTGACACACACACAAAACAGTCCCTATAGTACACACCGAACTAAATGTGCGTCTATCTATTTGAAACCAAGAGTATCTCACGGGATATTAGTAGAGTGCAGCATGTGCCAACATAATATATTATAGCTTCGTTTGAGTAGAATTAATGTTAAACTAGTAATTTATACTTATACTTGTTGCGCCCCGCGGTGCTACCCGCGGTACGACAACAACCGCGGGTAGTTGAAGAAGCTAGTCTAAAAAAGTAGTCAAGTTACTTTTTATATCATCATTAATCAGTGAAAGTTCCGTCCAAATTGGTCCAACCGTTTTAGAGATTTGTCAGAATAAACATGTTTTGATGTAAGTATCGTAAATACTTTCGTTTGCATTTAGTGAATAGCTGATTATTTGAAATTATAAACAGACACTTCAATTTTATTTATTTGTATAGATTACGAAATTGAAGAGTTTATTTATTCAGTTGTAAACGCCAATCTCAGGAATTATTGGTTAAAATTAATTAAAATATTTTCGTGTATGATAGTGAGGTGTAAATAAGACACGTCAATTGACGTTTACTGGATACTTCAGGAACTAGATGGTAAAATTGTTAGATGTGAAAGCAATGCAACAGGAAGTAAAATTATATTGTTAATATGGGTAGATTAGAAATTCAGGTTAATTCCATTGTTGACATCACTAAACGAAAATTGCACTGAAATTGACTGATTTTCATTAAATAATATCCAAAATTCTATTCTATTTTCAAATTCACATTTAGTGTTCATTATCACAGCTTTAGATTTTAATCTGACAACACTAAATCTATAAAGCTACCAAATAAGACTCACATAATAATTTACTGAATTGTAATTTGTGACGTATAATATTAATATAATATTACACACATACCTTTCCTCTGAACTGACAAGGGCTAAAATTACAGAATCACCCCAATTACACCATAAAAATATTCCACAAAATTATAAGATTTTTTACATTACAAGTTCTTTCACTAATTAGGCATATATTTCAGACGACGACGTTTAATTTTAGTGTGCCTTGTCTAATTTTAGTCAGTCTTAGAAATTTTGAACGTTCAACAGAAGAACAGCAAATGAAAAATTATGGTTGAAGTTGACTAACTTGAATAATTTTGGCTGTGTAATTTTTTTAAATTAAATATTTATTTTTAGACTTTGGCGACTTTTACACATAGTTTTTATTGTATAGATGGACTTATTCGCGATAAAACTATACATGTGACCACGAGCGGTTTAACTATTGGGGCATTTCACGTGAAGCGGACAGCGAAAAAAGGGTCAGGATTCCGATTTCGTTTATATTTTAGTATGTTATACCTGTACATATCCTCGATACAGATACGAAATATTTTTGCATTTGCAAATTTAGTTTTTAAAACATAGGTCTTTGAAGATTTCAGAAAACGTAAGGTGTGCACTACTTCGAATGTCATTATCAGTTCAAAAATAGTAATTTTGGGACAAATTAATAAAATTAATCATTCTTTATTAAACATAATCAAGGTTACAAACTTTATTTAAGGTAATGTTAATTATAATCTAATTTATACTACACTAACTTGAACACTGAGTTTTGTACTACATTTAATGACCTTTATTTCCTCATAATTTGAATTTTTATTTTGTTTCTAGGCTCTTGCGCTTCTCGTTAATCGTTGGCGGTGAGACAAGTGCCTTTCTTTTTTTTTTTAATATCGAAGTCAGCGATCAACTATATAAATACACACAAAAGAAAACACAAAAGAAAGTCCATGTCCCTTAACCACGAAGACTATTTAATTTAAATTCGTTCAACCGTTCTCATTTGAACGAGTAACATTCATTAAAACTTTTCCATTAAAGAGATATTATTATACAAAGTATTAATTACATATAAACAAGGATTATAAAATTATATATTCAATAGTGTCGTCAGTAATAATTTGACCTGGAAAACTACCCTTTTATTTCAACTGACAAGATAAAATGACGTGCCACATAGCTGTGGCTATAATTTCGAATTTAATAATACATTTTAATGCCAATATCACCAATTACTCCGGCGTATTAACCCTGCTTATTTTCTGCCAATTCCATTTTATTTGAAGGTTCGTATTTCGTAAACGTAAAATGTTTACTATACGGATATTATAAACTGTCAAATTCGCTAAATAATAGTGACCGCGATGTTATTCGTACCTCCATCAGCACTCCAGTGACCGTTATTAAGCTTTTAATGTACGCTTAGCCACATCATCTGCCTGGTTTTATCAGGCGGACTAATGGCGTAGCGCCCCTGGGAAAACTATTCATGATTATTCATTAATCGGTCATTTGTATTAAGTGATAAACTATTTAAAACATAAGACTGTCGGAAGTATATTCTGTTATTTCTGTTCTTCTGTCTTGCTAAATGAAGCCCAGTTTCTTTCCTCCTTCAATGATCTTTTATATTATAGCCTCATCTTGTCATTTCTTTTTTTTTAAAGCTGACTACCTCGATGGTCTCGTGGTTGGCGTGTGCGACTGCTGATCATGAGGTCTCGGGTTCGATTCCCGGGTCGGACCAAATGTTTGTATGATCTACAAATATTTGTTTCGGAGTTTGGGTGTTTTCTATGTATAATATTTATGTATTTACAAAAAAAAGTATATAATTATGTATTTGTATCAGTTGTCTAGTACCCATAACACAAGCTCTGCTTAGCTTGGGACTAGATGGCGTTGTGCGTTAGATGTCCGAAAATATTTATTTATTTAAAGCTTCCGTATACATCCTGTGTCGCGGGGGACTTTACAGACATACATGAAACGGACACTATGAACATCTAAACTCAGAACAACAATTCGTGGATCACACAAAGTTTTGTCCCATGTAGGATTTAAACCCACAACACTTGGCGAAGTGGCGTGGCGACCGCCTAAACCACTACGCCAACCGTGCAGTTTTCTTCTTCTACATCTCAAGTATATGTGTGACATAACATCAATTTGTGAATACACCTATGATGAGTTTCTTGTACAAAAATACCTCTTTTGCAGGCAAACAAATAGATATTGGTTTTACTTTTTCTCTCACGTACAAGAGCGAACTATACAGATGTTGGTGTACCACAAAATTGTGTGCGAAATCCGCGTATGTATGGGCTTATCGGCTTACAAGGGTTTTTCAGGTTTGATATGAGAGGCGAGGAGTTTTTGTTTTTTATCATGTGAAGCAAGGAAAGATATATTAAAAACTGGAAATATTGAGCGTTTTGAATTTAAAATAGAAATAAATTTAATGAAATTTCTAAATAAATATAAAAGGTTTGTATTTAGCTTGACCTGTTCTGGTTAAATTTATATTCAGAAATTTACTTAATTTCTATTAATTTTTATTTTTTTGTTTAGGAGCATATCAATTTAACGACTATATACAAATGGCGGCACTTATAATGCTTACATATAATAAAAATAGATATAGCTTAACATCTGTAACTACCATGAATTAGCAAATAAGACAATTAATTGTCTGTATAAGCTAGCAGGTTATAACAGTTCCTATTTATTAAGTAATGTAAAATTTAGTACACACCTTTATTCTAGATAATAATATTAATTCCTATGTGCAGTATTATTATAAATCCAAGATAACCGTCACCACACAGAGGTGGTTTACTTTTTTCTAACCTTTACAAAGTAATGGTAGAAAACAGTATATTGTAAAAGAAACAAATTCGAAATGGCTGACACTATAAATTAGCGAATTTTTTATCTGGGATTTCATATAATATATTTACATCAATCACATCAGTAAAGTAATATAACATATGTCTGAAATTCTGTCTTTTATAATAACACAGTACAATTTAAAACACAATACGTTTAAAATAACATACATAAACTATACGTAAGTATTTTATATCGTGTCATTCATTCTAATATGTGTACATGATATAATAAAATATGTATGTATATCACAGTAACAGACACAGTCACACATTAGCTGTTGGAATAGATATAGCCTTTTCAGAGGTCACCTTGTCGTCTCAAAAACGACCATCTTGTTGAATGAATTCGATACACACTTACAGTTTCTTAGCATTTTTCGTTCGTACAGAGTCATAACCAAACACAAATGTTTTCTAGTGTAAATTGCACTAAAAATTAAAACAAAAATGATAAAAGTATCACTACTGCGTCCTACTAAAGCACACAATGCTTAAATTAAAAGTTACAGTACTTCAGAGTCTTCAAACATACATAAAAAACATTAAATCTACTGAAATTACGAAGCTTAAGTGTCATATGCAATACTCTACAGTAAAAGAAAAGAGAGGGAGAGGTGATAAAGAACCAAGTGAGCTTCTTTTTTAATTTATTAGAATATTTGTTATATCATGAGTTTCATCTTCATGGTGACATTTATTTTTTAAAGCAGCTTTTTGTAAGTAGGGCTTTCTATAAGGCATTTAATAAATGTATCCCTTTAGTTTCCTACCTGAATTTTCCGTATGATAATTTTACTTGAAATCAAAACACAGAATGCTCATTTGTTTTCATTGAAAGCATTAAATCTTATGCCAATGGGGACACGTGCTGAGACTCTATACTCCAAAATTCACGTTAAACTTACATGAAGCTCAAACAACATCCAATACATACTAAGAAAACATTGAATTTCATATTTGTAGGTTGGTTCTCGTAAAGCGTTTACTTCCTCACATAACACGTACTACGGCAGTCCTTTGACACAGTTAAAAGGCTCATGGTACAAGATAGAAGATAAGCTACTCGCACATTACTGGTCTGCAGCCGTAAAGCATTTTGTTTGAAATACTCAATAAAAATTATTCGGAAAGAACCATCAAGTTAAAACACAAGTAAAATTTTAACAAAATAAAAATCGACTTCAAGGTTCGACTCGATTTCTCTTGGATACCATCATCAGATCTTAGTGTCCTTATTATGATACCACCATTGGGATGTCTCCTTTCCATTAAAAAAAGAATAATTAAAATCGGTCCATAAACGACGAAGTTATCCGCGAACATACGGTCGAATTGAGAACCTCCTCCTTTTTTGAAGTCGGTAAAAAATATAACAATTTTATTAGTAGGGTAGATATTAGTAGGCGAAGACCTAAGTAGAAACTTATGTCCAATAGTTGCCTATGAAAGTGTGTTGATGATTGATGATAACAAAGAAAATTTTTAAGTGTTACTATGAAATATTTTAACATTTCGCTTCCACTATATCCATCTAACTACCTATTATAGTGAAAGCCGTGAGATATGACTGGTAGGAGCTGGATTCGAGAAATCTAAAATCAATCAGAGTTGTGTGCAATGGGAGAGACTTATGTGTAATATGCTAAAGATGATAATGGTGATTTAAGTCGAACACAACGTCTGAGACTGAGTTTATTAAATTAAAAAAAAATAAAATACGGTTAAGGAAATTGTATAATAACACTATGGACTCTGTCTGAAAATAAAAGATTTATTATTATTATTATATTAATAACTTTTCAACATTATGCACCCTTTATAATATTCAATTCCATCCTTAGATTATTTTATGTTTAGAATTTACGAATTAAGTACAATAATACATCTCATGGACACCTATTAATTAAAAATATACCTATACCTTAAAGCAATTGCTTTAAGTGATCCTACAGTATTTAAAATGTATAAACTCAATAATTCAGAGGCATCTCAATAGGCTGCTATAGTGTGGGTCACCATGCTGCATTGTTGCATTGTCTGCATTCGCAATGAATATGGTATCTACTGCTGTTGGATTCCGCTCATGCTTTGCGCATCGGCCAGAGAAGAGTCACTTTTCAAACTAATATCAACAACCCATAACGTCCCATTGCTGGGCTTGGGTCTCCTTTCAGGAGAGGGTTAAGGCCATACGTCCCCACGCTGGCAAAGTGCGGTCTTGTCGTTGGATGTTTTTAAGCCGCCCAAAGGCCTCCAACTAAGCTTCACGACTGTTATCTTATGATAACAACCGGGACCGACTGCTTAACGTGACCTCCGAATCACGGAGACGCTCATGGTAACATGCCACTAGCGGTCATCTATCCAGGTACTGACCGCGCCCTGGTTGCTTACCCTCGGTGATTGTTTCTAATCACCGAGTGCAACTGGGCTATGAGCGCCTTG
Source organism: Diaphora mendica (assembly GCA_949125395.1). Lineage (NCBI taxonomy): Eukaryota > Metazoa > Arthropoda > Insecta > Lepidoptera > Erebidae > Diaphora > Diaphora mendica. Next base: position 20,658,502 of record OX421310.1, read on the forward strand.
AACGGCAATTAATAATATACATTAAAAAAAATCATCCAGAATCGCTTTCACTTATCACTTGCATGCGATGACCTTTTTGTTCAACCGAGCTAGTTTTATACATTCCAACATCTGCGATCCACTTTTTATGTCAATGGGACTTATAAGCCTTCGGTCAAATAAAACTGAATTGTTCTGTACAGTATTGCTCTTGTGATGAAATTGTATCACGTTCCGTTATTTCCGTAGTTTAAACGTATCTATTTATTTAATTTTGTTGTTTTTTCTTTAAACAAAGATTACACCTGCATTAGGAATAAGTTCAGTAGTAGTTCAGTAGTTAAGTAGTAAAAAAAACAGAAAGTATAACCTAACTACGTTAAATTCTTCATAGAATTTTAGATAGCCTATGTCACCTGGTCAATTATTACAAATCTATTTACACATAATTCACTAAAATTACTACTGTAGTTAAGGTGCTGAGTTGAAATAATCAAACATATAGACTGTTAAAATTATTACTCTTTTTATTGGCTTCGCCGTAGTCGGGCAAACAGTATCACCGATTTAAAAGTCCTACATCATAGTAGAATGTGATAATAGTTATTTATGCAAATGTTGTATAATAAAGGGTATTAAAACACGAATGTGGGTTTATCATGTCATATGAGTGTTTTAATACCTAATTATGTACAGTTGCATACGAGACTTTATCTACACCCATGAAATGAATCCTATAGATAAGTTTCTGAAACAGCTTACCAATATCGAACAAAAATGGCGGGATACGACGCGCGACGTGAATTCGAATGACAGTTAATTTTTTAAATACGGCGCTGTGGTAGTGAAAGCAAGTGAAAGGCCTGCCAATGTTCTTTTTTTGAAATAGGAGTTGCATTATGAAATTTAGTACATCATGGTTACTATGACACAGGATGTTTTAATATTGGCAATAAGCTAGCTGTTTCAGAAACTTTGATAGAGGATTTATAAAACTTTTATAAAAAAAAACCGACAAAAAACACTAAAAAGCGTAAAATAAACTGGCTCTTCATAAATTGCTATGTGCCAATTCTTGTCTATACCTAATTTTTTATTCATTTAAATAGTAGTATTATTGTGTATGCCAGGTACCTAAAATCTGTTTGAAGTCGGCGCCAAGCCAAATGTAGTAGTAGTTACCACACTCGCTTTATTTCGAGACGACCATCAACGACGTCGCGTCAGCCCGTGCGTGTCTGCTCGCCTGGGTTGTTTTATGCTAGCTATCCGGCAGCGGCGAGTGCGGTACCTCCTATTACATTTTGGCTTGGCGCCGACTTCAAACAGATTTTAGGTACCTAGCATACACAATAATACTACTATTTAAATGAATAAAGAATTAGGTATAGACAAGAATTGGCACATAGCAATTTATGAAGAGCCAGTTTATTTTACGCTTTTTAGTGTTTTTTGGCAGGGAGTTTTCGTCGGATGGTTTTTTGCAAGTCGGTTTTTTTTTATAAAAGTTTTTATTTTTCCATTTTGAGTGCAAACAATCATAGGTTAACAGTAAGTTGAACTATTTCATATAATTTCTGCTGATGCGAATAACTTTAGTGGTTTGAACACGTATTAAAACTGAGTATGATCAGTTTCCAAAATTATGCTGAGACGCAAGATTTCTGTTACCGAGAACGTGGTCTACGGGGCAATAGGAATCGTGTCCAAGCTTAAATATCGTGATGAAATAGAAGCAGGCGAGTTACTTAAAGCAAAATACATTTAGGGGTTAGTCATCATAGCGCCTGTGACATCAGCCCACCTAAATAACTTAAAAGTATACAACTAAAGGTCTATAGATACGTATGAAATTGAAAGAATTATCCTCCAACTCCTAACCGTTAAGGAGTTTTACCTTTCATCATCAGCTCATCATCATTATATGATAACTACCAGACGCAAATACCGGCGTAGCTTCAGAAAATATATGAAAAACATAGTACGTGCCTGAAAAAAATAAGGATTACCCTCGATTTCTCTGGGATGCCATCATCAGATCCTAGTTTTCTTATCATGGTACCACCGTCGGGACATCTACTTTCCATTAAAAAAAGAATCATCAAAATCGGGTTATAAACGACGAAGTTATCCCCGAACACACATAAAAATATATATATATATATAATTGTGAACCCTCCTCCTTTTTTTGAAGTCGGTTAAAAATGGGTGTAGATAAACTATATTCTCTACTCTTAGGGCTAGAATTTATTGTTCAATTTGAATGTATGCGCTGTAAATATATATATATAATATTATTTAATGAAACCTGTTCACGAATGAGGTAACAAACAAAAAGTAAACAGTAGTCATTTTCACCCGTTTTTAACCGACTTCCAAAAGGAGGAGGTTCTCAATTTCACCGTTTTTTTTATGTATGTACATTGATTACTCCGTCAATTGTGAACCGATTTTGAAAATTATTTTTGTATTCGAAAGGGTATGCTCCCCATGTAGTCCCATGGCCACCATATCAGGATCTGATGATGGGATCCCAAGGAAATCGAAGGAAACCCTCAAATTTACGTGAGCGCCTGCAATGAAGTTAAGGCAATTATATGCATGGCTTCATATTCTGTAGCCATCATTTAATTTCATAATATATAGCCCGTTTGAGATTTTATTACAAAAAAATACCTGAAGTCCTTTCGATTCTATACAGTATGTATGTTACCTTTAGTCGTATTCTTTCAAAAATTTTAGGTGAAATGATGATGAGAGACTTGAGAAAAACTAAAAAGCAAAAAAAAACTTCGTTAAAAAAACCGACTACAAAAACTAAAAAGTATAAAATAACTTAATTTGTATGTGCTACCTATTCATAGGTTTGAAGTCGGTGCCAAGCCAAAATGTAATTGTAGGTACCGCACTCGCCGCGCGTGACCTTGAGCAGGATAGCTGCTCTTCGCGTAGAACAAAACAACCGAAGTGTCGGTGACGGCGTTGACGTTCGTCTCGAAATATAGCGAGTGTGGTACCTACTATTACATTTGGTTTGGCACCGAATTCAAATCTATGAATAGGTAGCACATACAAATTAGGTTATTTTATACTTTTTAGTTTTTGTAGTCGGTTTTTTATGCGAAGTTTTTTTTTTGTAACTCAATTCAAAAGTATGTAAAAAGAATAGATATAGATAATATATATTACTAGGTTTTGCCCACGGCTTCGAGTTTCATACAAATTCTTTCAGTAGTTATTACGAGAAAGAGTGACATACATCCATACACCCATCCTCAGAAACTTTTGCATTTTTTATATTAGTAGGATAATATAAGTAGATATATGTACATATAAATAGAGATGTTATAATAACTATTATGTTAACATTGTCAATGCGGGCGGGCGGGCCATCAATGAATAATGAGTTTTGATAAGATAATTACCCATTCCCGAGTTGATAGATTGATTTCAACCGAAGCGTGAATAGGCAATCACTACCTCTGTGGGCTTATTACGTAAAGATTAATAGTATTATGTCTCTATGAATAGGAATATCTGTACCAAAGAATAGGCAAATATTTTCTACAGTATTATATATGTTATATAGATAGGTAAATATAAAAGAGTATTATTCTCCATTACTTCTAAATCTAAAATATATTTTTAACCGACTTCAAAAAAAGGAGGAGGTTCTCAATTCGACTGTATTTTTTTTATGTTTCTTACCTCATAACTTTCAACTGGATGCACCGATTTGGATGATTCTTTTTGTTTGTAAGCTGGTGCTTTCCGTGTGGTCCCATTTAAATTTGGTCCAGATTGAAGTCGGTTTTTTATTGGTAAAATTATTGATTATTAACGGTTCATTCTTAGAGGATCCATTGGCCAGATCAATGGTGAATCTAAAGAGAATATTCTCTTGGAACAAAATAATTACTAGAAGATTAATGAAATCATATAAACAAGTGAATATGATTATTTGAGTTCCTGACACTTGTCTGGGTGAAAAGGAAGGAAAAGATTTGTATTTGCGTAAAAAGAAAAGATGAAGGAGCGGACGAGGAGAGGGAGAAGGGAGGTTTAATCTTATATCTTATACTAATAAATAAAGACAAAGAGTTTGTTTGCTTGAATGCGCTACTTTCAGGAACTACTGGTCCGATTTGAAAAATATGTCGGTTTTAGATAGCCAATTAATCGAGGAAGGCTATAGGCTATATATCATCACGCTAATACCAATAGAAGCGGAGCAGAAGACGTAAACGAGGTTGATTGGGTCAGCTTGTCGAAAATATAAAAAAAAAAAGTGTTTTTCATAGATTCATTATCACTTATCCACATCTTAAAATCACTACTACGTTACAGTTAAAAATAAGGTGGTTTTTTTGACGTAGTTTTATTGTTATTTATAATTCACTTAATGAATTTGGATTGTTTGACTACTACGCTACCACGAGCTGCCCAGTACTTTTAGTCTAAATCAGTTTCTTTTATGATATACAGGACAAATAAGCAGACGGGTCACACTAAGGAAAGTGGACATCACCGTCCATGAAATCCTGGCTTTAATGTAGGAGTTCGCTTCTTTCTAGAAGTTATAGAAGGCGTATCGGCCGGGTGGAAAATCTACAGGCGTCAGTTTGTTCCGTTGATGTTTGTTTTGTAAGACAAAAGTTTCTTGTGAAGCGTATAATAGTGTTCACGTTTTTTCTTTACTTACTATGATTGTTTGAATATCATCTAGATCTTAGAAGCTTCTAAATTTAAGCTTATTACACTCGATTTAGAGTCGAGTTATAAAACCAGATATTTATTCTCTAAAATCTAAGTAGTAGGTACTATTAGGGGATGGAAAAATAAACTGAAATGCACATCATGGAATCACTACAGAGTCGATGAAGGTTAATAGATAGATACATGGGATATTTACCATGTTTACTTTCGGGAATTAGTTTCCGATATTTCGGCACTGTGGCAAGCGCGGTGATTACGCATGAACTGATACGGATGAATGGATAGTAACTTATCTAGTGGAAATGATCATGATAGTTTATATTGACACAAGCTCAGTATCAATTGAATTAAATACAACGAGAAAGGTAAGGTATGGTTAGCCGAAATAAGTTTAACTGTATGGGTAAAAACATACGTCCTAATTTATAAACGCGAATATGAGTTATGCTTCTTTGTTACCCTTTCACGCTGAAACCACTAAACGAATTTCAAAGTTTTCACAACACTGGACTGTTACGTTATCAACGAGTAACATAGGCTACCTTTTACAGCGATATCGGACGTATACGATAGGAGAGCCACCCGCAAAAATTAAAGCTTTCATTTAAGTGACCTAAGCTAGGTTTTAATAACCGTTACTAATTTACAGTCATATTATTATAGTCTGGGCAATAGCACTATAATTCCTTTATTACAGTGCAAAGGCACTGTAATGTTAAAGAGCTTTATTTTACAAAATGTATTTCTGAGATAACAAAATACTGAATGAACCTTAAAAAACAAACAAGTACCTAATGTTGGATCTGTTTTACTTTTTTATTTACTGGTACGGAGTATATTAAAAAGCAAAGCAACACAGTGCAAGAGTTGTCTTAAAAGTAGATTGAATTAACATTGACTTTTAATGTTACAAATTACATTTATTCTAGAATTAAAATTACTTATTCCACCATTTTATTTAACTTTAATCCTGTTCAGTACAAGTGAGTTTAATTCTAAAATGTATTTCAACAAGTTCTATCAAGTGCTGACAATCGAGTATAAATCACATAATTACATTTCGGTTAAAAGTTATGGCCTGTTCACTCGTACAGAGAATCGAATCGAATACACACACAGTGAAATGATTCTACAATAGTATCATATTTCAGTGCCAGAGACGAGCTTCCGGCTGATCCAGAACAAGACTGATGACGACACGGTCAACGTCATCTGTGCGGCGGATGGTGCCTTCCCGGCGCCAAACCTCACAATTGCAACGCCGGAGAAGTGAGTATACGTTTTTTGCTTAAAGATCTTACACAGCGCTGCCTAGATCTAAAAAACTATGAGCATATGTCGTGCTATGGCTTCCAAAACAAGGAAATTTCACATTTAGTTATTTCATTGATAGGTAATCTCTAGTATCTGGTTTAAGAAACTTTATTCTCATAAAGAATTACAAATTCACTTCCGTGAGAAAAAAAAATGCAAAAATTTACCGAGCGGCGAATACGTAAGCAAAAAATCAATTGAACGTATGTATAATATAAACAATTGCTATGTATGCAAAACAGTAACTTCAGTTTACATTGAGTTTACCTACTAATATATTTATAAAATATATATTTTTTACATTTAAGCTATAAAAAGGTCTCCATTGTATTTTTGTGTGAGTATCTACTTAAACTTATCTTCTAGCTGCTACATACCTACTTTTTACTACCTAAAAATTCAAGCGTGAGTTGGTTATGGATTCATATTAATGAATCTCAACTTATCAAATTAAATATTAATTTATCCATCTTTGCTTGCAGTAATAGACTAACTATTCCCGTAGAAACTAAAAATATTTTTTCTTCTAGATTTTTCTAGAAGCGTCTGGTGCATTAAATTTATTTATCGCTAGATTAAGTACACATTTTATTTGAAATTCAAGTTTGCGCTTTCTGAGATTGTTTTTAAGTGACAGTACTGACAGTACAACAATGATGCCTTTTATTTTTCTGAGAATTTTTCTTCCACGGCAAACTAAGAAAAGAATTTGTCACAAAGAACTCACAAAATACACAATAAAAGCGCAAATGTATTAATCGAATCCTCCTAATATTTATTAAAACTAATTACTTTTTTTATGTTTGGCCCGCCAAAATGACTCCACTCTGCCTGATGGAAAGCATAAGCAGAATCCAAGAGTGGTGGTCACCATACTCACTGCGAATGCAGACAATGCAGTATGGCGACCCACACTATGGCGGTCTAGTGATGCTGCTGCATCTTTTAGTCTAGTCAACAAGTATGAAACTTGTTCACTAGACTAATTGGGCCTCCGGTCTCGCACTCACCAACGAAACACGACAGCACTAATGCTGTCATTTTACGTTGATTTTCTGTGCGAGAGTAGTACCGCCCGGTCGAGCCGGCCCAACCGTGCTGAAATCAGCGTGGCTCTACTACCTGTATTGAGTGAATGTGAAGTGAAGTGAAGTATTGTATGAAGATATTAAATCCTTCATCAGTAGTATTTTTAGTATAATCATAATTGTTCTGTACCTAACATGTGTGTTAGGTACAGAACAATTATGATTATGATGCAGGATACAATTCATAAAATCACATTGAAATGAAATGAAATGATATTTATTTGTAAGTAAATCTTTTCAGATATTTTTACACGTCGGACTTTACAGCTAGAAGAGACCGGCATTTAATACGACTCACTCTGGGAAGAAATGCCGAAACAAACCACAGAGATGTCCTTTTTTTAGTCCGAGAACATTGATTACAAAACAAAAAAATAATCTGTGCGAGTACTGTATAGGATCTGGGTTGGCCTTTTGAAGAAAGGACCATAGTTTTGAGTCAGCCCGTCCATACAGCCTGATTAAGTTTTCGTACATCTGAGTCTAATTTATTACTATTGTGGTAGTGTTACATTTAGTGACCCGAAAACGGGAAAACCTTCAAAGTATGAAAGCTTTTCATTTTAAGAAATGCTTGTTAAACTGTATTTTTTACAAACAATTGATTATAAGTACGAAGGAATTTGGCAGCCGCAGCAGGTAAGGCAAAGGCAAGATTAAAGTAAGTCGACCTAAATGCCACCACCTGACTCACCTGCCAAGTCTAGCGTATAAAATATGTTTTTGATAGAAATTTTCATTTGGCTACCTAATATTTTTATTTCGCTTTTATTTAGAACGGTCAAGACTTTTGAAACTCTCATTTAGTATGTATTATGGAGGTACATTGTATGTTAGTAAGTCGAAAATCGAAGGGTTGTTGGTTGTCGTTTTTCAGACCTCTGTATTGGGCCTATTGTTATCCAGTCTGCCCGCTGATATAAGCGTAATCTGCTACGCGGACGATACACTAATAGGTACTGGCTAAAAGACAATCACGCCTTGACGAGGTACTTCGGCTCGCCCTTCTGGGGATGGCTTGTGTTGTGGAAAAGATCTATGAGCTGGGCCCTAGGGCGTCGCCTCATAAAACTGAAGGTATATGATTCTGTGGCCTACGCAAGCGCCAGGAATCACCCATTTCATGCTTTCGGGTAGGTGATACCAAGGTCCAGATTGGCCAGTACATGAAAACGACTGTCCAGTATAAGGTCTAGACCTTATACTGGACAGTCGTTTGGAGTTTAGAAAACCATTTTGGGCGATTAGTCCTCCGAGTGCAGGGGTATGAGGTGCACTGCATCGTCTGCTGCCCAATCAGGGGAAGAAGTTTGCTGCCTCTTCATGGGAATTGTAAGATCCAATGTCCTTTATAGAGCCGTCAGGTCTAATGACATGGCAAGTGCCTCCCGCTGTCAGGCTCTACTCAGGACCCTGCAGGAATTGATATCAAAACGGATCGTGCAGGACTACTGCTAGAAAACTGCTTGCGATTAGTTTGATTTTATAAGCAATCATCGTCTTCCTATTGGCACTCTAAATTGTCCACCCTATGCAAACTTTATCTTTCGTATGATAGTTAAAACAAATAAATTATGTTAAAATAAAAAAATAGTAGTTCTGATTATGGTATAGATAATAATTAGATTATAGAGTAGCTTTTTCACGATATGAATATAGCATGAATAAATCAACAGCTTCCTCAATTACGCCCACATATACGTTCATACGATATTCAGTACAAATACACGTAAGAGTATTTTTATTCTTTATAATTTCATATTCGTTTTAACCTATATTAAAAATTCTGATTCTTTTGTAATCCTCGTGCCTCGCATCTCTACGAGAATATCACTGATATTTGCTTTTGCAGATTAGATCCATCATTGTTTTTAAATTATGTTGTGTTCACATAAGTATAGAATATTTGCTAATATTCAACGCAATGTAGAAGTTTATCAAATTATAAGGGAATTTGAATTAAATCATCTTATATATTGGGTTTGTCAATAACTGGACATTTTTAAATGTAATTTTATCTATCTATCTATACTTATACTATACTAGCGACCCGCCCCGGCTTCGCACGGGTGGATTTCAGATGTCCCCGCCGACAACACGATTCGTGCATTTTAAATCTGTAATATCTTCGAATATATTCATTTAAATTAGATACTGTAAAGAGCCATTTTGAACTATATTAAATGCACAATGTATTTAATTTACTTAATTGTGTAAGGATTCATTCTGTATTGCTTAAAATCACTTCGTAAATAAGCCATTATTTCTCGTAAAAAGAAAGGAAAAAAATGGTTGTTGTGGGTTATCCCTAAGAGATAGACATATACCGTCGCGGACTTTTTTGTAGTACTTTTTAAGGTGTACAATACTCTAGTACATTATTTTGATCTATCTTGTAGGGTGCAGCCAGCGTTTGCAATGTAAGCGCAAAAAAATGTGTTTATTTGCTACATCACATTAGAAACCTCGAAAATTAACAGTGTTTCCATACTATATTATGCATTTATTATACATAAAAACCTTCCTCTTGAATCACTCTATCTATTAAAGAAACCCGCATCAAAATCCGTTGTGTTGTTTTAAAGATTTAAGCAAACAAAGGGACATAGGGACAGAGAAAGCGACTTTGTTTTATACTACATATGTAGTGATAAAGAGGTATAGTTTGTGAGTTTGTTTGTGCGTTTGTGAGTTTGTGATGTTGAAGGGGGTAATCTCTGGATCTACTGAACTGATTTTGAATTTTTTTTTACCAATAGAAGGCTACGTTATTTGTGAGTAACATAGGATATATAATAACGCGAAATATGGAAAAACATTTTCATGGTAGCCAGATTCGCAAAGTAAGTCGGAGAAAAAAATGTTTACTGCTCAACGAAGTGGGCACGAGTCAGCTAGTAACCTTTATAAATCGTAAAGTGAAATAGTACTTGATTTGAAGAATTTAACTTATTGTTCTAAATAATTTTAAATAAAGAGTAGATATTTTTAAAGTATCATATTTCCTTGCCCAGCAGTGAAATATTAAAGCCTATTTATGACTATGATGTCAACATTACCTTCGCAAATACATATTGCGACTGTTGAATAACCGATTTCCTTGAAATGTTATCTAAAGGCCGCCTCGAGCTCCATATGCGTTACCTTTCAATATCAAAATGTTTTATAGTACCTATCAAATTCTTCACAAGAAATGTACTAGAATTTTCCGTTTTCATAATAGTAAGTTGACTATCTTAACAGAACATAATGCAAATACAGAAATACAGACGTACGGCGAACAGAAATAGATAATGATGAATATTCCAATCTAATGTAAACACTCCCACATATGATGCAGAAGCATCACTAGGCCGTCATGGTGTGGGTCGCCATGCTGCATTGTTGCATTGTCTGCGTTCGCAGTGAGTATGGTAACCACCACTCTTGGATTCTGCTTATGCTTTCCATTAGGCAGAGTAGAGTCCTTTTGGCAGGGCCAAACATAAAAAAAAAACCCCTTATTATGATGTTTTATGAATATTTTATAAACATATATTGAAAAGATCTAACTCTTTCGCTTCAGAAGCGAATGTCATTAATCACTAACAGGCTATTGGATTTTTTATAAAAGAGTCCCTAACTCAAGATTTTGTATCCGTATTGGGATAATGTTACGGTTTGGGTCAGGTAGAGGTTTACGTCGACAATGTCAATCTTTGCTTATTCACTACACCCCTTGCTAATAAGAGAAAATTGAAAGAAAAACGCATTTTAAAACGTGAGCAACTTCAGATATAAATGAATATCATAAAAAGATATTGTGTTTCAATGGAATTCGCCATGCTGTCACAGTCTGTGAACCGAATTTATGTCCTCATCTACAGTAATCTATACTATTATATAAAGAGGTAAAGTTTGTGAGTTTGTGACGTTGTGACGTTGTTGGGGGGTAATCTCTGGATCTACTGAACCGATTTTGAAAATTATTTTACCAATAGAAGGCTACGTTACTTGTGCGTGACATAAGATATATAATAACCCGAAAAGTGTAAACACTTTTTCGTGGTAGCCGGATTTGCCAAGTAAGTCGGAGAAAAGAATGTTTACCGCCCAACGAAGTGGGCACGGGTCAGCTAGTTGTTTATATAGCTAGCAAGTATGACCTCAATAACAAATATACATAAAATATAGTGATAAGTTCCCTGAGTGTCTATAAGTTATAAAGTCTTTTAACTTATTTGAACACACACTGCAACATATTATGTCGCTGTATGCCAAAGGTATAATTATATCTTTTAAATAAATATAGTTCGCTTCGCACCCTTTTACAATCTAATACAAGATATTAAATACATATGAACTAAGTACCTACACACATTTCATCTCTCTCATTTAACTTTGTGTACCCAACATTACAAACTACGACCACAAATTTGCAGTAACAATAAAGTTTTCTCTCCTCGGGGGAAATATGTCTTGGAACTGACAACAAAATTTAATCAAGAGATTGTTTTTAAAACCACTAAGAAATTGACCTCATATAGTTATATAAGAGTGTATAGTTTTTTAAATATAAATTAAATAAACGACAAAATAATGAATGGATCCGAGGTTCAATAGATGTAGTCCGTAGTAATAGAAAGCGAATACTAGGAGGGTAGAGGAAGAAAGAAAAGTGTTCATTACTTGTACCTACATCTATGTTTTAATATGTTTGACTGCCTCGTTGGCGCAGTGGTAGTGTACGCGACTGCTGTGCATGAGGTCTCGGGTTCGATCCCGGGTCGGACTAAATGTTTGTATGATCTGCAAATATTTGTTTCGGAGTTTGGGTATTTTCCATGTATAATATGTATGTATTTACAAAAAAAAAGTATACATGTATTTATATCAGTTGTCTAGTACCCATATCACAAGCTCTGCTTAGCTTGGGACTAGATGGCGTTGTGTGTTAGATATCCGAAATATTTATTTATTATTTCTTTATTATTATTATTGAATATGTTGTATACTGTTCTGTATGGTTTTATTTATTATTTTAAACATCTAGTGGCATTGTTTACAAGCCATTTTTTAGGTTCCTTAGCATCATAACAAAATTACTTCTAATATGTTATACAAGCTCATAGTTTTTAGGAGTTCCATATTTCTCAAGGGTTCCGTCATCAGATCGTGAATTAGTCATATTGAAATCAACTAAACTGTTAATGTCAATGAAGGTTGAGGTAGAGGTTTTCACTTTTTGTACGTGTATGAAACATAATATTAATATTGTTTTTCTTTGTCAATTAGGCATCTCCAAGTAGACCACAAGGTGAAAGTGGTCAATGGAAGGTATTCAGCTGTAGCATCAGTGACATTGAACGACGTAGATCTGCCATCGCCGGCGGAATTTATTTGTACACTCAGAATACCGCAAGCAAAGTACGCTGTTAGAAAAGAAGCCATCTATTATCCAGGTAAGTTATTCTTTACACTGATGTTCTTTTTTAGCTTTTTATTTTAACTTGTATACCTAATATTTCATCTAAAGCAGGAAGGTATAGGTGTCTCAGATATTTTTTTTTTCCTCAATATCAAGGTTGTTGAAAACAACGAAATAAATAAATATTTTTGGACATCTAACACACAAAGCCATCTAGTCCCAAGCTAAGCAGAGCTTGTGTTAATGAATTTGAGGGACTAAATGTTGATGTTATGACAACAGATATCGCACATTAATAAATTAATAAGAATTGCCTGATATATTAGACGTGATAGAAGTACTTGAGTTTAGTTGTATTTCTTTTTAATGTCTATTGCCATTCCGTCTATTTAAGAATTCTTACTACATATTTTTGGACACGACAGAGATTCGATGTTCAGATGCCATACTGACATCTGACACTGAGATAAGTGATATAAAGATATGTATACTTATTTTAGTGAATACGTACATATTACACATAGAAAACACCAAAACTCCGAAACAAATATTTGCAGATCATAAAAAGATTTGGTCCAAACCAGGAATCGAACCCAAAACCTTAAGCACAATAGTCTTATGCCTCACTATGTCACCGAGGCAGACAAAAAGTAAAAATCCACAAAGTGATTTTATAATATAGAATTACTTACTACTTCGATAAAATCTATGTCAGGTAATACTCAAAGTACATTTAATCAGCTAAACTGAACTTAAAGCTGAACATAAATCGGACAAGTATTCAATACTTGTTTAATTTATATTCAGTAAATTGATAAAAAAATTACGTAGATACCAAGATCTAAATAAAAATAAATATAATTACCATCGATAAATGATTGATGAACTATGACAAATAAAGTAGTGATGGCCACTAGTAGGGATTTTGTTAATAATGAGTAAAATAATTAGACTACAAACCAGTTAATAATTACTCTGTATATTCAAATTAAATTATTTTTGAATAAAACATTCATACAACTGATGTACATTTTTTCTTAAGAAAACTCCCGCATTAATCTATCTATCTATATTTATATCTATATATAAAAGCGAAATACCACTCACTTATTAATCACGAAATATCAGAAACTATAACACCTACAAACTTGAAATTTGGCAGGTAGGATCCTTGTAGGGTGTAAACATCTGCTAAGAAAGGATTTTACGAAACTCCACCCCTAAGGGGGTAAAACGGGGGTTGGAATTTTGTATGAAAGTCCTGTTTTTGAAGTAAGAGACTTGAAATTTAAAATGTATATTTATAGATGTTGTAAAAGTGTACTTATAATGTATCTTTTGACATAAACCCCCTTTGGGGGTTAAAACGGGGAATGGTAGTTAGTATGAAAGTCCAATGTTATTGAAGTAAAAGTAATAATGGCAGAAAGATTTTAAATGGTATTTAAGTATAAAAATTATGTGAAAATAACTAACTCCACGCGTACGAAGTCGCAAGTGGCCGCTAGTAATACATATATCATTTGATGAGCAGAGATGAACAAAATGTAGGGAAGAAAGTTTTAAGTATACATATAGTCGTAGACTATAGAGGAGGACGACCAAAGAACAGATGGACGGACTGCATGAAAGGGGATATGTATAGAAAGGGAGAAAGTAGTTAACCGTCCGACCCTAAATAAATTTAGGAAATGGGTACGATAATAATGATGAGTCAGTATAAGATATTTGCCATATATAAAACAACTGAGAAGAATTCTTTCAGTGAAATTCTTTTTAATATTGAGTATTTTAAATTGTTTCATTGAACCATTATTTATTTATTTATTACTTACTTACAATGCTTACAGACTATATCCAATACAATATTGTAGTTACATTTTTTTTTTAAACTAATTACTTAAACATAAGAGTAACAAATTATGCTAAGAGCTATCAGTGTGAATTCACTCAGAGTACAATAACATATATCTATATATTAGCTATGTTTGAAATGAAATGAAATTTATTTGCATAGAACATAGGTTAGTACCAGGTGTAACATTGGTGGTTTTTGATCATACCATATTCTGCCTTTTTTTGGCATGCAAATATTTATGAATTAACATTATGACCTTAAAAAATAATTATATTAAGTAGAAATTAAAAACATAATTGTAATCTACGAGTTGATTTTGAATGTTCTATGAGTCGTAATTTTGAATGTTCCTAATTGAAATTGGTACTTTTAATTTGGTTGTTTTTGACTATCAGTGATCTTGACTACAGAGTCAGTCCCACTCGTTACAAAGTTACATATAATTACACTACATATTCGAAGACAATGATCTGTATGTGAATTATGCGAATGTTATAACGTATAATAATATATTATAGTTTGGTACTAAAAGTTTTACAAAACAAAATAACCAACAACTATTTGATATCCACCTGATTCCATTCATCCATGTCATAATGCCGTCGTCTAAAACTGTTTAATACATAATGAAATATGACTAGCAAATAATCTAGTCTGGTTGTTCAGAATTCGTAATGTAGTTTAGAAATTGTTGTTTAAATTAGTTCTCCATTTAATGAGCATTTTAAGCATGAATAAAACTAAAGTAACTAAAGTAGAACGAGGTTTCTTTTATCCGAATTTCTGCCTCTTCTATTAAAATATTTTCTAAAACCTGTTAATTACGTCAAAGAACCGTTACCAAGACTTTATGTGACGACAAATAATATAAAAGCAGAATCCTGAAAATGAAAAGAATAAGGAATGAGAACGGGTATATTTTTTACGGAGACCCATGAAAATAACAATTTTGCGGCATAATTTTCAAGAGGGTCGTTGTAGCTTTTTATCAGTAGAAAGTTTGTGTAGGCAGCTATCTAAAGTACATGAGAGGAACGTTTTCTACAGTCCTCGTGAATAATTTTATGCTTCGTTAACTCCATTGTGGAGGGTAAATGCGCTTAATAGAATATCGGTGGGCGTTCAAACATTTTTTTTTCTCAGCGTTTGCGTCTTATGATCCCTAATGAAAAGTCAACAAGCCCTAGTTCCACAATATTACCTTAAAATATCTTACTGGATTGGACAATGAAAGATGGATTATTATGATTGATAGAGTTTTCTACTTACTTTAGTACAGAGGTCTCGAGGGTAAGGAATAATTCATTGTGTGTGACAAACTATTGGATGTTCGTATAAGATTTGACTCACATGATGTTCAAAAAATAAACTTTCCTTATTTTGATTAATGTATTCGCAACCATCGACTGACTCATCGATCAATCGAGTCGAACATGTATCGATGGTTCCATAATTGTAAGTTTCTTAAGAAACGTTGACAGGATACATTGGAGTGATACGACGGCTTCAAAGAAAACCAATGCTAAGTACCTAATTATCTACTTGTTTTTCATCAAGTGAGACAGGTTAATTTTAAGTCGCTGGTCAATAGGCGGGGTAGTCCCTTATCACCAAATGACCTGTTTGCTCGTTTGCCGTCTACTCAATACCATAAAAATGGGTTTAGTAGTTTCGGTACTATAGTGGAACATACAAACATACATAGACTGACAAAACTATTATCTTGCTTATGACTTTGCCGTAGTCGGGTAAGAAACATTAAAGTAGCGATTAATTAAAATAGTTTTATTCACATATGGTTGTAGATATTTTAGTCGCTTCCAATAACTATTTTATTTAGAAATTCATTTCTGGACTATCATAACAATGACTACCTCTGTAGCGCAGTGGTAGCATATGCGACTGCTGTGCTTGAGGTCTCGGGTTCGATTCACTAGGTCGGACCAAATGTTTGTATGATCTGCAAATATTTGTTTCGGAGTTTGGGTGTTTTCTATGTATAATATGTATGTATTTACAAAAGAAAAAACGTAAATATTATGTATTTATATCAGTTGTCTAGTACCCATAACACAAGCTCTGCTTAGCTTGGGACTAGATGGCGTCGTGTGTTAGATGTCCGAAATATTTATTATTATTATTTATTAAGTCAATTTAACTGTATTGTGGCTGCAAATAGTATTTCAGTATTATATGACTTAGTATTATTAAAATTGAAAATAAACAAATATTATAATATTTTTTTTTCTAAAACTAGCCATAGTATAAATTAACATACATAACACATAGTATAAATTAATATAACTAAAATAATATATATATTTTTATCAGCTATTTCTACTTGAAATCGAATGAATAAATTTAAAAACTAACATATTTTCGTTGGTTCCCTGATTTCAAAGTTATAATAAAGTTGTGACTCAGATCATACAGGGATCCTGAGGTAATAAATATCTCAGTTTATCCTGCAAGGGAGGAAGCTCGAGGAATATTTACTTCAGCTATAACCATTATTTTTGCCGTATTAATAAATTGTAGAATGCAAAGATAAAATCTCGAATGAGCCAGCTTAATTTAATGAACAAAGTTTTGCTCCCATGCTTCGAATAAATCTTTTGCAGCGTATATAAAATTATTCTCGTTATGGAAAGTTCTGTTTAACAGTGTTCATAGTAAACATTTCGTCATTTCTATGAACTATTTCAGTATTTTATCTATATTTAGTGAAGGGTAAAACGACTTCAGAAAAGGAGGAGGTTCTCAATTCGATTGTATTTTGCTACTGTTTTTCAGAATATCGGGATAAAATTATCTCAAGTCAATAATTATATAACTTGCTTTATTTGACAATTAAGTGCATAAATGGATGAACCATATACCATACGTATTTATCATATTTTTAGAACTGTGAAAAAACTAAAAGAATTTTAAAGCTTCTCATAAAGTTGTTACAACTGCATTAACAAAACGCATTCCTAAGTGCTCTAAACACAACATGCTTAAAGTATACTTAGTCTGAAAACAAGATGGCTTTTTGTGTCATACTGCCGAAAGTATCACAAAAATGACCATATTTCAATATTTTCCGACTTTTGATTGAAAAAAAAAAAGATTTCTTCTTCTTTATTATTTTTCTTAATAGACAACTCCCGAACTTCTTAGTTCTGAATCTGAGTGGTAAATATTCTAGTATTTACCACGCAGATTCAGAAGAATAATTTGTGTAACAAACAAAAGGTTGTTCCACGTGAGGATAGAACCCAACACACTTAGTGCAGTAGAGTAGAGGTGACCACTTAAACTATAATGTCATCCATACGGTCTCGCTTTATTTATATTTGAGCCTCACAAAGTGACTCTATTCCGCCTGATGGAAAGCATAAGCAGAACCAAAAATGGTGGTCGCCCCGGTCGAGCCAGCCCGTTTGTGCTGAGATCAGCATGGCTCGATTACCTTTGTACTTTGTTCTTTGCACTTTGCTTCTAAAGTGAATTGTAACATAATTTTGTTTTTTCTCTTACAGGACCAATCAGTACTACACCAGAGATGCCCACGGCAGCAGATATGCAGTTTGCGGCAGATAGTTCTACAGGTATCGTATACTTAAAACCTTTTGATTAATATTCCTTCATCATATAAACCTTGTTGAGTATTTTGAAATAAAAACCAACGATATCGTAAACCTAAGAGTTTTGTGAAGTAATTGTTGTATAAAGTCAGTATTTAATACCGAGTTACATGTTATTTGCTACATGTAAACAATCATGGGAAAATTACTTAATTTCTATTTATTTGTAATTTAAATAAATTGGTAAATTTTATTAGTTATTCATAAATTATTTGTAAATATATGTATATAATATAACACACATTTTTATGTGTAATATTATTTCTTTTTATTTCAAATTTTTTTTTTGTCCTATAGTCCTAGTTCATGTTGCATAGTTATTTTTATCTAAAGTAAATATCTTTTTTTCAGAATTACACACCTTCACTGCGCTCATGCTAGCTTTATCAGCAATAGCGCGCATTCTCATCACATAGAACATTGCAAAATGTATGTACGAATGAAAGTATAAATAGCGCCATAGTAAAATTTTATTCAAACGCGTCTCATGTTGAGACAACCGTACTACTGCTCCATGGTTTTACATTTACAACATAATAAAATACATACACAGCATAATTCTCAAATGTAGTATAAGGCTTAGTGTAACTAACACACTCTGTATAGTTCTAGTCATACCCCAACGTAACCAAAAATATACCTAATAAATGTTTGCCAGGAATAACTTTAGGTCTAATTATTATTGTTATGCAAAAAATAGCTTTATGTGTAATACTACAGTACTAAGTTATAAAAATATTTAAATGCAAGAGATAATAACTGTATAAAATTTAAATAAGTATAAATGTGTTTGAATTTTCACTATCTAATAATATTTTTGTTATATATCCAGTGGTGTGTGTATAGGATTTCTTGGAAAGAAAATGTACAGACAAATTTCATAGTTAGCTGTTTGGTCATGGGCCTAAAACGGAATTTGGGAAATTGTGGATAGGAAAAAATTATGAATGATAGTTCCAAGATGGGGTTTAAGCTTGTGTAACTAATATTATTTTAGTCTAATGTCTTTGTATAGCCGAGAAACATGGTTATTGAAGTAAATTAGTTATTTGTGAGAGTTTTTATGAGCTATAATACTGATAAACATCGTAATATAATAAAATACTAGCGCATCTATGGCTGTTTGTATGTATGTGTAAAATAAACATGGATTTCTCAAATTGGCATAATATTAAAGTCACTTACAGCAAAATGTAAAATAATTCTGATCCATTCGGTAAATATTAGTACGACTGTGCTTTCTTCATTTTTATGGAGACTGCAGTTGGGCTATAATATATGAATCAGCTATTCTCTAAATGGAAAATTTCGATTTGCTTACAGAGGATATCTTTGAAAATTCTTGCAGTAAGATGAAACGAAATAGCTCAAACAAAACGTTATTTAAAAAGGTTTCAGCAATTATATACTTGCATTATGTAATTTTACTAGTTTTTATTCGTTGTGACTGAATAGGTTACGTCACATTTACTGTCTTATAATTTTTATTAGAATCACCATTATAAATACACGTGGTTTGCTGGTTGTCATTCAATGAGAACTACCAAAAAGACAATGTATATAAAACATTTGTCACGTAATGGTTAACATAATGTCAAAATTACTAAATTTGCCAAATCTAAATGATTCAGTTAATATAACCTTTCTCTCATCTATTTTTTCGAATGACTTCTGTTACTAAAACAATTAGTCACAATTTATCAACTGGGACTCAATGTTCTCGAAGACGATATACGTATAGCCTGTACAAAGCCAAATATAATAGTGTTGTAAACTTCAAATACAGCACATGACCTAAATTTAAAAATTATTCAAAACAAACTAATTGTGTTTATAATATATATCTGTCTGTCTGGTCGGTCACTTATGTCTGAGGATCTTGGACAGCTTCAGGATTGCATTTGGAGTGAATGTAGGACCTTTCTATTCCGATTCTACTCCCGCGTGTCTCCCACGCCAATAGACAACATTTCGCTTATCTGTAATATTTACAATATTTCTATTAGAAAAAAGCCTTTTTTTTATTATACCTAATTTAATTATATTAATTCAAAGACGGAAACCAAAAATGTAGTTAGAAAGACACTTGTTTAAATGCTTGAGATATTATTACTACTTTATGTTCGAATGAGGGAGAAAGGATTCCCTTTGTAAACAGGGTATCGAATTTAGTTCACTATGATTTTCAAATTTTACCACGGTTTGGTATGAATTTTGGACAATATTGTATAAAAAGATCGCCCTTATTCGTTAACTTATCCTTTAGCTTCAATACCGGAATTATATTAAATTGACAGAGCACAAAAATATGATTTGTAATGCTGTAATAAATAGTTTCCGTTAAAAGCACTCAGTAGTTATAAGATAAAGCTGATACAAAGTTCATGAATAAGGGCTCGTGTAAATATTTGTATTGATTAAATTCATAAGTTTATTTTGTTCATAGTCTAAGATGATGATTGTAATATTTGCTGTGCATATTGCCGTTTATGGATAAGATCCAGTCAAGACTTTTATTGTGAAATTTCCTAAAATAAAAAGGGATCGTTGTGTACACGTAGTTTTATTTGGTATTTACTTCTACTACGGTAGCATGTCTTTTATTCAAATGAATTTAATATCTAGAATGTTACTTTATTCCGTTTTACTCACATATGAATTTAGGGTTGCCTAGTTTCAACCGGACGGGGCATGATGCGGTAGGATGTTTTATTGCTTGCACCTTGCTAACACTTTGTCGAGGCGCAAGCAATAAGAATGTCAGGTCTGGAGGAAATCGAGCATCTCTCAGATTTACACGTAAGTATTTGTATATGTTTGATATCTTGTTTAATTGAATGCCAATATATTTTACATATTTCGCTCTTATTATTCCATTACATTTGTCTCTACTCTTTTAAATCGCTCCAAACACGTGCCTAGAGTTCTCATGTCTCTAAATCACAGCAAAATTGAGGAGATTAAAAATAGGAAATAATTAGATATAGAATTTGTTTCACTATCTATGAGGTAATTAGCTATTTGTAGCCATTCGGTGCAAATATTTTTAAGCATGCGTACATAATTATATACCTGTTTTGTAAAAAAAAAAACATAATTATAGTACAATTTGTGCCTAATTTAGATCTGGATACCGCTGTACAAAATATCCTACAATATAATGATTTTTACTTGGTTATATTCGTCTATTTACACAAGCCAGATGGAGTGATGATTTGCGTAAGATAGCTGGCAGAAGCTGGATATGAAAAGCCGAGGGTCAGACCAAGTTGCGTGCAATTGGAAAGCTATATGTCCAGTAGCGGACTGCGATAGGCTGATGATCATATTCGTATATTGTTTTTTTTTTCACACAATTTTCCTTTGTTCGAAACTCAGAAACAAAAAATAATCTTCACGTATGAAATTGTATGAAATAGAGATCATTTAAAACTAGTCAAGGTCTCAATACTCTGTTTTCCTAGCAATCTTGACGTATACAATTCATTTTTATTCCTACAAGTAGACTAATAAAGCCAGCAGAAAGCTATATTTATCAAATCCACTACAATAAATATAAGAAATCAAACGAGACATCAATCTTTTCAACACAACCAGACAACGATTCATTCACAGATTTTCGTACAAAATTAAATCATAGCATAATTTGTATGAGCGATCCATCAAACCGAATCCGGGTCAGAAATAGAAAACATTTTCCGATGCATTAGACCATTCCCTGGAGTTTCGGACTTTCACGTGAATAATAGATACGTTGGGCTCTCTCCCGAACGAATTATACTATTAAATTATTGAGCGCGCCACCTCTGTCTGTGCTTAATGTATAAATCGCCTTCGTTACCTATTTTGGCTGTAGCTTATGTGAAGTCAAAATGAAAGTTTCGTGCTATGGTTTGACGCGCACAAGTAATTTGGGCTTGAATGATTGATCGTACAGGCATAGCGAGGGTAAACAGATAGTCTTTTATGTTTCCCTAAATTATATATAAGCTCGGTTTATATCCTGCTAACATACTTTTCATGTTCAATGTTACGGTAAATTCGGTACTCGTTTAGCCTATATAAAGCTTAAGCTCTTATGTGAAGTTGTAAATCTGACAAGAGATTTGTGCTTTGGATGAATGGCAGGTTTACTCTATGGTCGTATTTGATAACTTAGTGTGCAATTACAGTGGCCCGGGGCGGGCAGCGAGAGCGGGTGGCGGGTTGAGCGGAAAACGCACATTCCATTGGATGAACACCGTTGCAGCGGGGCGATTGAGCGGTCCCGACGTACCCACATAACAATAGTTCCACAATGAGGTTTAGAGCAGTACGAAGTGACTTTACTGACTACTTTAATAATTATAGCAATGAAAATAAGTAATAAAAGTGAGTGAATTACCATAAGAATCTCCGCTTGTTATTTTTATTTCTTCTCATAGCTTTTTAATTACTAGTCGATTCAAATGATTACAATCACTAGAATTCCACAGAGGTGGCCGAGCCAATACGGCACTATTATATCTTCAGTCGGTAACGGCATGTCAAGAACAAATCGAGCGGGAAACGCAAACTGACTTGCGTTCACCCGCCCCGCTCGCGACAACCGCTTGTCCCGCTACGATTCCCGCTCATCCGCCCCGCTGCACTTAGATTAACATTAGTACACCACTTAAGGTGGCTTTCGACATTACATCGTATCAAATGCATGATACATGAAATTTAGAACGCTCTTAATTCAGACACACTTGTAACAGATCTATGACTGTTACTGACTGATATTTAACTAGCTTAGAGAAAGATTGTGATTTAGTTGGATTACTGTTTTAATGAATATTAAAGGTAATGGGTAAAAACGATCTCCATGGAATATTAATATATCAGTGATATATTATTTATAGTAATGAAACACCTATTAAATACTAGCTGTCCCACGCAACCTCGTTTGCGTCTCCAATTACCCGTAGCCTGACAATTTTCCCCAGTTTTTGAATCATTCTTCATTGAAGCTCCGCTCCTATTGGTCTTAGGGTAATGATATATAGCCTATAGCCTTCCTCGATTAAATGTACTATCCAACACTGAAATAATTTTTCAAATCGGACCAGTGGTTCCTGAGATTGGCGCGTTCATACAAACAAACAAACAAACTCTTCAGCTTTATAATATTAATAGTATATATAGTATAGATAAGTGTAAAACTCAAATAATAATGGTATCTCTATATATCTCTATTTCGGCAGTTGCATAAACTGTCATTCCATGCGTATTTTGTCTGGTAATGTAAAAAAAAGTATTCAATAAAGTTAAACTGCCATTTTACAATCAGGTTGTATAGAACTCTGAATTTTATAATGAATGTTATTAAAATATAACAAAAGAACATAACAAAATTGATTGAATGATAATTATTTATATATGCCAAATTTGACTAAAGATTGACAATATTAATAAAGTATTGATCACACCTGAATTCACATCATTGTGTAAAGACACTGGAACTATAATAAATAGCTATCAAATGAGCAAACAAAACGACGATATACTTTCAGCAGAGCAATCTTTCATAGTAAACTGGTGAATACAGTTTCGACCGGCAATAAATTAAGTTGAACTTTTACGGCACATTCGAATTTTTTGTGTTCACAATTACTTTGAGTGTGTTACCATAAACCTCCACCAACTACGATTCCTCGAAATCTCCAATAAACCCTATTTCATGTTTAAATCTATTAGATCTATACATGTAATGGAAGCCATAGATCCGATAACAGCTAGTTTATGAATGAAAGATATTTCATATCCAAAGCGATATACACAACGCTTGTGATTCAGAGCGAAGCAGTAAGTTCTACGTGAGCAGAGCCTACGCACTCACCTGTGCACACAGATAGACTGAAAATGGAAGAACAAACTTATTGGAAAATGTAGAAACGAGGTCAATGATATAAGCGCTTTTTGTTTGATTTGTATAGAACAGTTTGTCGAGCATAGATACGTACGTTTAGATTTCTTTACAATACTTTATCTTAACATTTCTCCAAAGAATAATAGGGATTTTCCGGTACCTGATACCAATGTATACTGATCCTTGTAATACCATGAACATATGCACTCCAGCCTGGCAACTGATATAAAGATACAATAGCGCAGATGCAGATTAATTCTCTATCAGTTTAAAGTTTGTCTAATAGGCGACTGTAGTTAATTTAGCTGCAGAGATGGCGTAGAGGTTAAAGCGGTGGCCACGCCGTTTTCTACTGCGCTGCGGGTTTGGCTTCAAACCTCGCAAGGAAAAACGTATTTGAAATACACACAAGATTTATTCCTAAAGCGGGAAAACGATGCTGTTTGGTAAATTATGAGTCATAGTCTCATTTAAAAATCGAAGTTCAACCAGTCATACTATTTGTGAAATTGTACGTAGCTATATTAGTATTTTTAAATCTCACAATGAAGCTTGTTCATTTGGGCAGTATAAAACAGGTGGGATTCAAATATGGAATTATTTACTATAAATTTGAAAAAGCTATCGCTAGCTTAATATTACGTTTTAAGACTGATGACGATCTATTTCAACCTTCACAAATTTGCGTAATAGCATTTTACTTTATTGAAGAACTTCATATTCAACTGAAAAGGTGAGTGATATCTTGAAACCGCAAGACAATTCGAAACAATGACATAAAACATTTACTCCACATGATCTAACACATCTAGAGAAAACAATATATCTCCGTATAGCCATCTCATTTGTTTTGCACGACGCACGTAATAACGCGATCAAAACGTATGAGAATTTTGACAGCGACGCGTGATGTGAAAGCTTAAAGTGTAAGAGAGAAATTTATTTCGTGGAGTGAGTCGTCAGCGTTCGAGCATTCTTTTAGACGTATGAAGGGCATTCAGCCTTGGAGTGTCATTGGTTGAAACGCTTTGTATATTGCTATGTATGAATTTATGAATAGTTTAAGTAGCAAATTTTTTGTCGTCTGTCTGAAGACTATATTAGGAAGTCAATATGTTTTCCGTTTCCCTCGGAACTAAACACTCTCACATAGTTCGAATGCTCAAAGTAAGAAATAAGTTCGCTAGATACTTTCAGTGCTGAAAGACCCTTCATGCTTTAGTCGAAAGCATAGTAAAGTTCGACTAGAAACGGCCGTAGTAAAATAAACTATTCAGATATAAGATAATAAACAAGATCGTTTAATTGTAAAGATTGTCTTAATTTTATGTGAAACTAATACTACTACTGTTTATGTTGTTGGGAGAGTTACAAAATAATGGAAGAGCTCGTATATTATGGGAAGATGAGAATAGTATTTTAAGTTAAAATCTTTGTAAAAAGCTGAACAAAAAGAAAGATTTTTAGAGAACTAAGAGGTGATAGATTGTTTAAAATAGGTATATAAATGGAAATCCGGATGGAGATCCGATAAAGCAAAAATCTAATTTAATATTATTATTTTCTTATTTATGGCATTTCTAAGGTTTGATCAAAATTACTTGGATCAGAAACACGATTTTCACATAATACCAACCTAAAATGACAGCATTCGACGTGCTGTCGTGCTTCGTTGGTGAGGCGAGTGCGGGGGACCAATGATGCAGAAGCATCTCAATGGGCCGTCACAGTGTGGGTCACAATGCTGTATTGTTTACATTCGCAATGAGTATAGTGACTACTAATCTTGGATTCTGCTCATGCCTTTGATCAGATAGAATAGATTCACTTTGGTATACTCATTTAGATTTAAAAAAATAGTTTAGTGCTCAAGTCAATAAAAACAGAAAAATAAACGCAACTCTAAATAAATATACATTTAGCGTAGAGCTTGTATTATTTAAATAAACAAAATAAATCTAAATTAACACAATTGAACTAAATACTCACTATTAATTAGTAGATATGTCATGACAAATGTCAAACACAAAGACATGTCAAAATAACGTAGATTTATAATGCTATCTTTACAGCTTCAAGTTTAGTTTACTTAATTATGTTCAATCTAGTATATATATGTATATATATGCGTATACCTACCCCTGTCTTATTAAAAATATAACCCTGGATGCACTTCTATCAATTGCATTATTTATTGGGTCAAGATAAGATAATTGTGAATAATGAAAATTAAAAACTTTTATTCCACAGAACACAAAAATCATTTGCAACTCGGGGTTGATGTACGGTTAATGCAACCTCGGCCATAACTCTTGAATAAGGTAGTTCCAGTGACATTTGCCGGGTGACACAGTTGGATTAGCACCCTGTGACATCAGTAACCCCTTTCTAAAGGTCGATGTGAATAGGGGACTTTATACAGCTAGTCTTATTTATTACGTGAATTAGGGTATAGCGAATTCACCTCAGGATTTGGTAGATTACGTTTATTTGGAACTTTTTACCTACTTTAAAAGAGAAGTGTTATTACGGTACATAATTTTTACTATGTATAAATATGGTTTTGTATGATATTTGTGGCCAGAAAGACTAACGGCTTAAGTAATAATACATAATTACTACCAAAGTCAGAACCAAAAGCCTTTAAATATACTACGCTTATTTTTAAAATTACATAAGTAATGTATTTATTTTTGTTCTATGTCGATACCTCTTAGTTTAACTGTTACCCCAAAAAATTCAACTATTTATGAAGTTCTTTATAAAATTAGTATTATAATTTTAATTTATTTAAACGACCTTATCTCAACTATTAAAAATTTACACGTTTTAAAGAAAATGACAAATCAGTAAAGTCATGGACTTTGTTATATAGGGATTACGCAGAAACTACGGGAAACGGCTACTACGGCTGGTCTTGTGTTTGACACTTACAAACAAGTTGTTGTAAAAGCTATGTTTACATGGTTTCCCAGTGTAAATACAGCTTAAGTAGTACAAATAGGATTAAAGTATTTAAACCTACAGAGTGACGAACGTTGATACGAATGAAATATGTGATAGGTAAAAAGAAATATATAGCAAATATCTCTCAGTTTAAAATACACAAAGCTGTCATAGGGACTTTTCAAAGAAGTGAAAACTTGAAACTTTAAACAAACAGTTATTATGTTGTAATATGCAAATTTTCAATCTAAAATGTCGACTTATGATTCTAGCTATGTACGCACCAGTGAGTATGTGTATAATATTTAAAAATAGGTAGGTAGGTAGTCCCAGTAAGAGTGCCCTTTGTCAATTTAAAATAAAAACACGTTTTTTGAGAGAGTTGTGATTTTTTTATTGGAATGTAAAGGCGCGTCTCAACCGAAATTTGACAACACAAAAAAAGGTTGACAATACAAAAATTGCCAACTTTTCTTCGGTGGAGCCCCGGCTTAAAGAAGACATGTTCCGATTAAAATTATTAATTAATGTTCCGATTAAAATAGGAAGAAAATTCAAATGGCCCATGGCTCTGATTACTGTTTTCATAAAAATTTCTATGACTTTTTCTGTATGTGACTGTATTTCACCAATGGCTCGATCTCGGATTTGAGCTCAGAAATTATTTCTGGTTTATTCGGGTAAAGCCGAGATTTCATAAAACTCCAAAGAAAAAAAGGTGAACTATCTGGACTGAAAATTCTTCGAAGTTTGCAAGCGGTTGCAGTATGACTTTTAAATTTTTTGTACTAAGTTTTCACAATTATAATGCGTTGTTCTCTCGTATTTTTGAAAATCGGAATTTCAGAGTTCAGAGCCACTCGCACGAGAAAAAAAAAAGACGTGTGGCACTCGGGTACGCGGTAAAGCTATTGCACGGCATTTTTATCAACTTATGCAATTATAATTATTTATTTATTATTATTTATGCAGTATGTATAATATTGTGTATGAAAATACTATACTATAAAAGGTTTAAACTATTCCTAATAAATGTCTTCGTCATTGAACGGGTTGTTTTATTCACACTATTTTTTTTACTTTGAACATGTATACTTACGAGGCGCACATGCGGTGAGTGTGGCATTATAAAGCTATGATAGATACCTATACACCTATATACTTTCTCAAATCCAGACTGTTTTGTCTGTTAGACAGATTTTGGAGCAGCTCGTCTCGATACGAGCGAGCTTCGGGTGTCAGATTTAATTTTCGTTACGTTACGGAATTTCTTGATTCGGTCGCCGCGCTCAAAGGTCTCAAAGCTCGCGATAAAAGCTATACAATAGCTTAAAATGTTATATGTAATTAATTGTCTTGCTGAAACAACTTATATCTATACATTCTAGAAATAAACTCGGTTATCTTGCATTATCAAAGGTTGACTGACTCAAACTGATTAGGATTAAAGTTAATTAAAATAGTGGAATAAGTACAAGTGAGTTTAATTCTAGAATGTATTTAATCAAGTTCCATCAAGTGCCGACAATCGAAATTATAAATTATATATCTATACATTCACAGTTGGCTCAAGCTTTAATACGTTACGTGACCATATCGAGGACAACTCACATGGATTAACTACCCATTCTTACCTACCTATATAAGTTTTCTCTTCAAATTAAACAGAGAGAATTTTGTATTTTATTAAAACAGGATGTCACAATCGGCACGAGTCATCTTTACTCAAAATTAAATTCCACCGTGATTTAAGAGTTTTGTGAAGAACAGATATACATAAGATGACGTGCAGTTACAGTTGGTTTGAGTTCGACAAAGCTATTCCCTCGATGGATGTCATCCGAAGGAATTTCGTATAAAAAAGGGGGAAAGTAACAAACATCAATACCTTCAAAAATACAGCAGTGTAAAAATTCATACAATATTAACTTTTGGACACTAAGTAAGTAAGAAAACTAAAAATAAATTCACATAAAGAATTTAGGTGAATATATCCGATTTATGTAATCAACATGAAAGAGTATTAGGAAACAGTCCAGGAGTAGGCCCTCAAATGTTGAAAACTTTGTATTGCTTACAGTCAACGAACTGTGTAATACATTCTTCTTTGATCTGTGTCAACCCTCGGCGTCACTACTCTGTAATATTTGTTGGGTACGTTTTGATGTTTAAAAACAATGATTTTCAATAAAAGGTAGGGCCCTCCCACTATATGTTCAATGCTCAAATATAGAAAACACTTTAAAAGTTGTTCGTTTATTTTTTCTTGTTTTGTTTGTGTACATGACGCATGTGGAAATAGTTGCTTTACGGTATTTTCTTGATACTTTTCTCTGTAAATGCAGTATAGATCTTGCTCGCTTTTTGGTTTTCACTTGCAATAAATAAAAACTGATCGTCTAGTGAACATTCTTATTTCTTGTGAAATAAATAAATTTTAAAAAACATCCATATACCAGCTACAGTTTACAATTTTTTTGAAATAATTTTAGGGATTGTAACATTGAAAAAATTTGAAATATCCATCTATAATAAAACTCACATAATTATTACTTATGTCATTAACTTAATAAAGTCAAGTAACGTAAGCTAGTTAAGAAAAATTATAGTTCACGTGTTTAAAAAAAAATGCTTGTTTTAAAAAGTAGTAAATGTAGTTCCTTGCGTCCATTAAAAACTTAATGAGCGCCATGCATTGTTGTACATTTTTTTAGGTTTATTCGGTCGTTTTTATGTCGCTGCATTCAAGTTGACTTCTGCGTTATGCAAATATGTGCATAATCGAGCTACAACAGTGGTTTTTCAAGTTGTCCAGGAGATCTCGACAGTAGAGCGACTGAAAAATATAACTTCGAGATAGTGTTATAATTAAAAACCCACTGCAGTGCGCTTGCTATAGAATTGTAGAGGTACCGAATGTTCTAGAATAAATAGAATTTAACAAGGAGTAATAAGCTCGAGAATCAACCATGAAGGTGGTTAAATCCATTACTAAATGTCAGTTCTTCCTGTATATTAAATGGCGAAATCACTCTAGGAATGGAATACTATATTCCCTACAGTGAGGTCGCCAGCGCAACTACCCGGCCCTGGTTCAATCGCGAATGCGCTCAAGCTGTTGCCCAAAAGCAATCGGCGTACCGCGCATGGACCAGGGCCCGCGCTCACGGCCACCCCGACGTGGATCGACTAAAAGCAGCGTTTAACAAAGCCACCAGGGAATGCAAGAAGGCTTACCTAACAGCGGATGCCCAGCGCATTGCACGACTTGGCCAAGAACTCGTCGCATACCCTACGGGTAGCCGAAAGTTCTGGCGATTGGCTAAAGCCGTGCAGTCCAACTTCTGCCAGGCCTCGCTACCACCGCTGAAATATCCTGACGGATCACTTGCCCACCAGCCGCAGGAGAAAGCGAAACTGCTTGTAGATCTCTTTGCGGCTAACTCCCGAATCGATGACCGTGGCATGCACCCGCCTACCATTCCGGCCTGCGACGCTACAATGCGGGATATTCGCATCCGGCTGAGTGATGTCCGAGCGGAGCTTCGGTCACTTGACGTCCGGAAAGCTAGTGGACCCGACGGTATCCCAGCGGTGGTTCTTAAGAACTGCGCACCAGAGTTGTCTCCGGTATTGACGCGCCTGTATCGCCTGTCATATTCCTCGGGAACTGTTCCGGATGGCTGGAGAGAGGCGAATGTTCAACCCATCCCCAAAAAGGGCGACCGCTCCAACCCAGCCAACTACCGCCCGATAACTGTCACCCCCGTTATCTGCAAAGTGTTCGAGCGGATCATCAATAAACAATTGATCCACTACCTGGAGGATCACTCCCTACTTAATGATCGGCAATATGGTTTTAGACCGAAACGATCCACGGGTGATCTTCTAGCGTACGTCACACACCTTTGGAGTGAGGCTATTGACAGGCACGGAGAATCTTTGGCCATCAGCCTCGACATGGCCAAGGCCTTTGATAGGGTTTGGCACCGTTCGCTTCTCTCCAAACTGCCGGCCGGCCTTCGGCTTGCCCCCCAAACTTTGCAACTGGGTTGCCGCATTCCTGCACCAGCGCCGCATCAGAGTCCTTTGCGACGGTGCGGCCTCCGACTTTCAGTCGATTAACGCCGGAGTGCCACAGGGTTCCGTCCTGTCCCCCACGCTGTTTCTTCTGCATATCAATGACATGTTAGCCCTTGGCAACATTCATTGCTATGCAGACGACAGCACAGTTCATGGGAGATACTTCGGACGTCCTGCAGCAAAGTCAGCAGATATTGAGGAAAAACGACAGGAGCTTGTCGCTGAACTCGACCATATTCTGTGCCGCATTTCTCAATGGCTCTGAGAACCTGGTCGAGTTCAACGCTAAGAAAACACAGGTGTGCGCGTTTTCTGCCAAAAAATCTCCATTCCTTCCCCTTCCGACTTTTCAGAACACTCAACTGCCACTACAAGGCAGACTCGATATCCTGGGCATTGGCATCTGCCGCGACCTAAACCCGCGCGAGTACGTTGAGGGCGTCACTAAGGCGGCCTCGCGGAAGTTAGGTGTTCTAAACAAGGTGAGACGGTTCTTCTCGCTGGAGCACCTGTGTCTTCTTTATAAGACCCAGGTTCGCTCGTGCGTGGAATACTGTTCTCACCTTTGCGATGGTGCCGCGCAGTATCTGTTCGACGCTCTCGACCGGTTGCAGCGGCGAGCAATCCGAATTGTCGGCAGTCCTGAAGCCACCGAGTCCCTTGAGCCTCTGCAGATGCGTAGAGATATCGCCTCCATGGCAGTCCTCTATCGTCTTTATCATGGGGAGTGTTCTGAAGAGCTCTTCCAACTAGTCCCGCCTTCTCCCTTCCTCTACAGGACAACACGTGCGAACCTCAGAAGTCACCGCCTCAGAGTCGAAGACATACGCTCTCGCACTCATCGATTCGGTTCTTCTTTCCTGTGCCGATCGGTTAAAACCTGGAACTCACTACCAGCGCACGTGTTTCCGTCCAACTATAATCCCGGGTCCTTTAAGCGGGGCGTGAAAAAGCATCTCACTAGGCCGCCATAGTGCTGGTCGCCATGCTGCACTGTCCTTGTTCACATTGAGGATGGTGACCACCACTCTTGGATTCTGCTTGTGCTTTCCATCAGGCAGGGCAGAGTCATTTTGGCAGCTAAAATATATAAAAAAAAAAAAAAAAAAAATGGTCTGTAGATCTAGTAGTTAGTTACTAAGCTGGAGGTTGTCGGTTCGATTCCCAGCCGGACAAAAATTTGTGATAAGCATGTAGTGAGTATAATTTATGCATAATATGTGTGGGTTTAGAAATATTAAATCGTTTATAGGCAGTCTGTTTACCAAAGTATAGGCTCTATCTGGTTTAGGATGATCAGATCGCTGTGTACGAAGTTATATAATTATTATAATTTACTAAACACACCACAATTTTTCAAGTTAAACGTATGCAAATTCTACAGTTAGTAACTTTTTATTTATAAAGATTAAACAAATAACACCCAGACACAGGACAACAATTTGTGGATCACACAAAGTGGTGTACCATATGGGATTTGAATCCACGACACTCAGCGCAGTAGAAAGCGGTGAAATACAGTCAAAAACATGCAACTTTTCAACTAAATCAAGAATACTTTCAACATATTTTGGTTAGATTTTACAATATTCTAATGATACAGCAGTTCCATAATGAAACTCAAACACTTACAAAGTAGAATCCTGTTAGAGTTACTTGAAAACGTGATTAAAACAATTTTTAATTAGAGTAACTCACTCGTTAACGAGCTCACAAGAATATCAGATTCTCAAATGTGTGTTAACGTGGAAAAACCAATTTGGCACTGCGAAGCCTCGCACCGGGTATATTAGACACCCTTCTCTGTAGCAATTAATTCATAGTAACGCGAAATTTAATTAATCCCCCGATGTTTGGAATGATAATTGGGGATTGCCGCGGAATGTCACACTTGGGTATGGTGTGACAGGGGTGACGCAACAGTAGGGTTGCCTTAAGTGCTTACGTCACAAAAATATGACGTAATGTCCAAAGCCGGGTATAACTAGATTAGATTATGAAACTTATGTAATTCTGAGTGTTAGATTCCTTTGTTTATTTGTATTTGCACATTTTTTTTTATGAATGAGCCTGCCAAGGTGAATCTACTCTGCCTAATGGAAAGTGGTGGTCACCATATTCATTGTGAATGTAGACAATGCAACAATGCAGCGTGGTGTGGTGTCCCACACTATAGCGAACTATAGAGATTCTTCTGTATCATTGGGTCTCCGGTCCTGCTCTCAACAACGATATAGGATAGCTCGAATGTTGTCATTGGTTGTCATTTTAGGTTGGTTTTCTGTGAGTACCGCCCCGGTCAAGCCAGCCCATGCGTGCTGGAATCACTGTGGCTCTAATACATCAATTTTGGACTAGAGGTTGTATGGTTTTTGAAATTAGTAAAGTATTAGAAATATCCAAAATGATTCAGTTAATTTAAAAAAGAGACTTTCATTCGATCAGAACCAAAATGCTGAACAGATATTTACTTGTTGATGCTTTTTTTGTATTAAAACATATTAAGCAAACCAGAAATAAAATAACTTGTCTTTCACTTTAATTCTGTAGATAAAGTCACTACCAAAGTACCAATGTTTATAGATAATATCCATCTATTTATATTGTTACCAGGAGAGCCAATTATTATTATATAACGTATATTTAGGGTTCGAGGCAGTGAAGTGTCCTTAGGTATGTTCCACCTCTTGCGCTATTTTAGTAACAGGATAATGTAATTATGGATGTAAATCAAGGCCTATCTAAACACAATTTATTAATTCTACTCCTATAAGTATATATCATGAACAAAAACAGTTTTTGGTAATTTCTACGTATTTGGTGAGGTACCGTACTCGTCAAGCGAGGATAGTGGAGATTAGTAAACGATATGTGACATTGAAAGTTACAATATTTCATTGCAAAAAATCGCAAACATATTTAATATAAAAAATTTTTTTTTTTTTAGACCTAAAGCGTACGAACAAACCATCTGCTCAAAAGCATTTTACCGCCTTTGGTAGTAGGTACAACCATATTTAACTAAAGAACAAATACCCCCTCTCAATTTCAATTGCTTTTCTGTCAATATAATCTTATACGTTTATCGAATATGCACGCAACATATTGGGAGTAAGACTTCTTTTTGTTTATTATTATTTATGAAGTTTGAGCCTTTCAAGATTAATCTTGTGCCATAATATGTTCATATATGTATATACACGGGAACTAATGTAATCACGTAACATGAATTTTTCACATTTGAATTGCCTTATGATTTCCGCTGATTGGTACTAGACAACTGATATAATACATAGATACTTTTTTTGCAAATACATACACATTGTACATAGAAAAACACCCAAACTTCGAAACAAATATTTACAGATCATACAAACATTTGGTCCGACCCGGGAATTGAACCCGAGACCACAGCACGGCAGTCGCTTACGCTACCTTTTTTTTTTTTTTTTTTTTTATGTTTGGCCCGCCAAAATGACTCTGCTCTGCC
This sequence comes from Diaphora mendica, assembly GCA_949125395.1. Taxonomy (NCBI): domain Eukaryota; kingdom Metazoa; phylum Arthropoda; class Insecta; order Lepidoptera; family Erebidae; genus Diaphora; species Diaphora mendica. The sequence goes on from OX421310.1 coordinate 20,692,902, forward strand.
TGATGGAAAACATAAGCAGAATCCAAGAGTGGTGGTCACCATACTCACTGCGAATGCAGACAGTGCAGTATGGCGACCCACACTATGGCGGCCTAGTGATGCTACTGCATCTTTTAGTCCAGTCAACAAGTATGAAACTTGTTGACTAGACTAATTGGGCCCCCGGTCTCGCACTCACCAACGAAACACGACAGCACGAACGCTGTCATTTTACGTTGATTTTCTGTGCGAGGGTAGTACCGCCCCGGTCGAGCCGGCCCGTTCGTGCTGAAATCAGCGTGGCTCTACTACCTCTTGCGCGTAGTGCGGTGCGCCACCGAGGCAGACAAACCCATATTTCTATATTCTACTTGCCATTAGAATACAGTTAAGTTCTTTCCTCTCCCATTGCATTGGTAGGTACGTAGGTACATAATTATTTTAAATTATATCTATTTTATCTGACACCCAAATATAATTGTAAACTAAAATTCTCTTCTGTATTTACAGAAAGATTATTCTTTTCTTTTTTTTTTTGTTACCAAGTATTTACTTGGCTTTATATATTTAAAGGACTTGTATAGCCTTTGTTTCGTGTACAACAAGCTGAAGAAATTCTTTGATGTCGCCAAGGGCCACTCAGTGAGCACTTCACTAAAAATTCGCAGAGAACAACAATTTTTGGGCAAATACAGTGTGTTTAGATTTTTATATATTTAAATAAAATAAACACATTTCAGTTATGATATAATTACCTTATATTTATCACTAAAAATATGGTGATATTCTTACAAGTTTTTGAGAGTGCAAATTACAACTTTCAAGAGTGAAATTAAATGTTACTGAAACTAGCAACAGTGCAAAGAGTATAGTCAAAATAATACCTTTAAACCAGCAATTCTTATATAAAATCTAAATCACGGCAATGGCTCTAACAATTTTCATAAAATTTTGTATGTAGGGTTTCAGGGGCGACAAATCGGATTTTTTTCAGAAAATTTACCATTAGAAAGGTTATCCAGGTACTATCTATTTAAAATTCAAAATGTACAAAACGGCGTCATTAAACAACACATAAATACTGTACCGCAGACTACATATCTTTGAGTATGAAATCCTGCCTTTGATGTTCTTGAGTGGCACTCGACAAGTGCGTCTGGAAGTCAACAGCTCTCCCCTTGCGCTCTAAGGCTTCAAACGCTCTGATTCGCTTTTACACCTTGGAGTAGGCAGTTATGTCAAGATCCAGACTCAGATCGGTGTGTACTGACAAAAGCGGCCCCGTCTTTGAAAATTCTATAGCTCCTAATTAAAACGTGTTGTTTTTATGGTTTTTGCTTGAGAAAAAAATTAATGTATTGAATTTTAAACCTTATCGTCATAGCGTATAACGTTTTAATTAAACACTGATGTGTTAAGTAAGTTCATGAAAACACTTCTTTGAAGTATCAGTACTGTTAATTAACGGGATTACATTTAAATTAATAGTACCTTTTTATTGGTAAATTTTATAAAAATGAAATAAATAAAATTTAAATTTCATGTAATCGTTGGAGCCGTTTCAGAGATTCAGATTACATTATATAGAATTGCTCGTTTGACGGCATTAGACCATAAATTAACTTGTGATTAAATAATTTGTTGTATTACAATCTAAAAGAAAAACCTGACTTCAAGAATTAAAGGAAAATAAAGTTGCCTTGAAAAAAAATGCTTTAAGCCAAAAAAACCCTTGATTGGACTATTTGACTACATTGACTGCCTCGTTGGCATAGTGGTACCGTATGGCACTGGTATGCTTGAGGTCTCGGGTTCGATTCCCGGGTCGGACCAAATCTTTGTATGACCTGCAAATAGTTGTTTCGGAATTTGGGTGTTTCCTATGTATAATATGTATGTATTTAGATCAGTTGTCTAGTACCCATTAAAAGCTTTCCTTAGCTTGGGCCTAGATGGCGTTGTGGGTTATATGTCCGAAATATATTTGTGTCGTGTTCTTATAGGAGTAGAAAAAGATTAACAACGAAGGGTACCTTAAGACTCCTATGACTAGGCAACAGGACTAAGACGGTAGCAGTGAGAAGAAAACAAAGTTGAGTACTTGTACGTGACTATCTGTTCGTATTTGTAAATATTATGGAATATGAATGAAGTAAATTGATTGGAATTTAATTCGTACTGTTTTTTTCTCTCAGTCAATAGGTCGATCAGGGATGAACCGTAATTAAAACCACCTATGAATTTTTGTGTACCAACGTATTTACCTCGTACATTAAACATCCCGACTACATAATGTACTTATACGTGCGGTCGGATACCATTAAGAACGTTATCGACAGGATGCGTATATATATACATGTATATTTTGTTAAAATGATGAAGAGATAAGTGTAATAGGATCAATGTTGTTTGGTGATCAATTATAATATAAAAAGGCTTTTTAAATTTTACCAAGTTTAATATAAATTTTTGAAGTGAAAACTTCTTTAGCGGCGTTGTGCATTTTAGCAAAATTTATTTTGGGATGGGTAAAAAATCTCAAACTCGCGGCAGGACACGTGACCTGACCATAAGACGGGGCGCTTGCACTAGTGTCCACGGTGGCAACTGATGGCTCGACTGCCTAATATGACATGACTGGTAATATGTTTATACTGTATTACATTAACCTATATTTTTATAACATCACAAAGAGCATTTTTTTACTTCTTTTTATCCCGTATTTTATTTAAATAGCAAAGAGATTCATTTCAGGTGAGTTTAAATAACAGTATGTTTATAGTTTTGAGTTTTAACTTCCGTCGGCAGTCCTCGTGACTGCTTTGTGTTTTTTTTTTACTTACAAGCGGCGTACCATGGTGTTGCCCACGGTTATTGTTATACGTTTAACGGTAACACCGCGGGGCAAAGCTAGTATGAAATAAAAGTAACCTTAGTTACTCGTTATATCATCAGCTATCTATAGAGAAAAATTCAAAAATTAAAAACAAAATATTTTGATGAAGTTATAATTATATATTTTACATAATATGCATTTAGTGAAAAGATATTAATAAGAAATTACAAATAGATATGATCCGACTGTAAATCGGGTCTTAATCGCGATAATATCTATGAGGTACAATACCAGCCAGTCTACCCGTGACCACCGTGAATTGCACCGATGCAATTCGATCGAAACGTCGGGCTACCAAAAAAGGTATTGTACCTCATAGATATTATCGCGATTAAGACCCGATTTACAGTCGAATAATATGTATAGTCGCGAAAGTTTAAAAACAATTATTACAAATAGATACTTCAATTTTATTAATTTGTATTGACAAGTGTAGTGGACAATCTAGATCCTCCACAATTTAAGAACTTGTTAGGACAATTTTGTATCACAATTCTTCAAAAAAATACCATTGTAGTCAAACTCTAAACGAAAGTAAAAATATTTTCTAAGAAATTATCCCCTAGTTGTGGTTGCGTCCACTCAAAACTAGAACATAGCCGGCCCATTACTAAATTTTACTTAAGTTTTAAAAGCAACGACCATGTTGTTGTGGTGTACCAAACTTTGGCAATTAGTGTTAAGTAGGTTTTGCCCTAAATAAAACAATTGCAACTTTGTTTAGCTAAACATAGCTTGTGTTCATAATTAATTGAAAGCATAAAAACATTTTACTTTAATAACTATGCGCCGGTAATAATGACTACGCTTTTTGGTTTAAAAATTAACGAATTACGTGTAAAGTTATGAATTAGCCTGTTGTTGTAGTAATTAGAGATTTTAATTGCTAAGGTCTTGGGTTCGATACCCGCTTAGGACAAATATTGTGTGATGAGCATATTCATTTGTTCTGTAAATAAATAAATAGGTCATCATTTACAGATAAGTATGACCTATTGACGGAGATGTGTGTGCGAATACTTACCTGAGCCAAAAATTAAGTAATAAAATTCTTGGTATTCTTGTGTTATCAACATCAATGACCATTTTTAATCTACTTACTTTCAGACCTACATCTAGAATAATTTATATAATCTAGCCCTGGAACGAAGATTTCTGTGAATCCAATAATCAAAGCAGACTTGGTTCTGAGTTCTGTGGCTGCACTGTCTTTTGTCACACAGTCGATACGTGTGAAATTTGATTGGTACTCCTAGAATTTAGCATAAATTTTAGAAACTTTTAGACAATCCCCTTTTTTTTATTGCCAAAATTCACTTTTTCTAATCTATAAAACCAATTAATAAACACGAATAACAGAAGTTATTAATAATTCCCAGTGATTTCAAGCCAAAAATGAGGTATGAGTATTATTTCTGTTTCACATTAAATCGTTACCATAATTTATGCACAAACTGCTTGTAATTGCTATACTGTCATCACTGAAACACATTGTATTGAAATAAATGCTACTTAGCCACAAGAAAATTGGCTGGCTTTCAAAATAAAGAAATATTACAGTTTACTAAAAGTTTGTAGCTGATACTATGCTTCGTTCATCAACCAATGAATTTAAAATGAAAACCTTTTTTAGTCACATATTTAAGGTAGACTTTTAACCATAATAAATAAATGAATTTCCCATTTTAAATAGACAAAGTGACCAATACAATTTCAAGTCATATCGATATCAGTAAGCTACTAAATAGTTGTTCCTGAATATATAATAGACTAGCTTTTGTTCGCGGCTCCGCCAGCGTATATGTCGGTTATCGCAATAAAAAGTAGCCTAAGTCCTTTCTCAAGAATCAAAGTATCTCTATGCCAAATTTCATTGAAATCGGTGCAGTGGTTTAGCCGTGAAAGTGATACGAACAGCCAGACAGAGTTACTTTCGCATTTATAATATTATAGTATTTATTGGCTATTATTTATTCAGGAACAACTATTACCTCAAGTTTAGCTAAGTATACCAATAATAGCTTAGTATATTATAAGTTATTATGAACACTAATCTTCGTAAAAACCTTCTTTTTCCATTTTAAAGTAAAACAAGAAGCCAATAATTTTATACTGCCAAAATTTGCCACAATGTTTTTGCCAGATGAGTTCATCTCTATACATAACGATGACCATAACTGTTTTAACGATTTGTTTTATCCTTGGCTACATAATGTCATTAGGTAGATGTATTGCCGTACCCATAAAAAGTATAAACTTTCTAGAATATTCGCTGTTATAAATTGTTTTTCAGATACTGTGTTTTGCAACATTATTCCAACTTTTGCTATAGTTTCTGTGCATAAATATTTGTCAATTTTAAAACTATGTGATTCCATACTAAAATTAAGATTCCTTTCTTATTTCCTAATTATAGAACTTTTCCTATTTCATATTTTTTGGAATACTTTTTTTACACCTACAAGCTTTCAATAAAATAAGATTTATTTAACTTAGAAATTTTAACTCTAAAAGGCACACAATTAGTGACTAACAAAGTGACAATATACATGCATGTCCAAAATTAAATGGTTATAGGAGTGCCTGCTCCTTAGACAATTTTAATAGAAAAAAATATTAAAACTAAATAATTTTTCATTAATTGAGATATAAAAATCAAAAGTTTTTATATGAACTTAATATTCCTTAGAAAATCCGTCTACTAAGGTGAAAGCATGTCATTACCCTCATAAATGTGTATCAACATCATATATATATGATATAATATATTTTGTACGGATAATAATTTGCGAAGAGATCAAAGATAATACAAGTCTCATAAAAAAATAAAGACTGCGAGTTTGGAACAGAAATTAGAAACAAAATAATGAAACGCTGACTCCCGGCAAATGTAAAATTGAATTGCGGTACAAAATTCAATTTGGATTATTTTCACATTCGAGAAAAGGATTTCTAAAAAAGCCTTGTTTTACCAAATTTGATGGCATGTGAATACCGCTAGATCATCTATGTAGAAAAAGAAAAATATAAAAAAAAAATACATTGTTCTAATAACTTGGATACTAAAACTCATTATGATAAGCGTTGATTTTTCTCAATGAAATTGTTCAAGTATTGCATGCCTTTAAAAAGAAACTTGCGTAAAAAATGGTGGTTATGGGTTTCATGAAATAATAAATATATAATGATAAACAAATAAATATTTCGGACATCTAACACACAACGCCATCTAGTCCCAAGGTAAGCAGAACTTATGTTATGGGTACTAGACAACTGATATAAATACATATATACTTTTTTTTGTAAATACATACATATTAAACATAGAAAACACCCAAACTCCGAAACAAATATTTGCAGGTCATACAAATATTTGGTCTGACCCGGGAATCGAACCCGAGACCTCAAGCACAGCAGTTGCACCACTTGCTACCACTTGTGCCAACGAGGCATTCATATCAGTCAATTGGATAATGTATTTAGTTATAATATTTTCAAATATTTTTATTGATTATTTCGAATATCTGACACACAACGCCACCTAGCTTCAAATTAAGCAGAGCTTGTACTATGAAAACTAGATTCACTGATAGAATACTATACCTACATAGAAAACTCATATTATAAATAGAAAACACTCAAACTCCGAAACAAATGTTTGCAGATCATGCAAACATTTGCTCCGACCCGGAAATCGAACCCGTACTGCAGTCACGTACGCTACCACTGCGCCCACGAGGCAGTGAATAAAATATATTACATTATTTAAAACGAGGAAAAAACTTCTTTTTTTTTACCTCAATGGGTTTAAAAATTTTCGTGTTAATAATGTCGGTCTTTATTCAGTTTTTTTATTTTATCATGAGCACAGTCTGGGCGCATCAGGCAGATGATATTGTGCTTTTCATCAGATACTTTTGATTTGATATCACGTTTCTTCACATTATTGATTGATAGAACAGATACATTTGATAGTATATAAAGTTTCATGTTTTCTAGTATTCAGATTTGAGATTTTTATTTGTCTGGTGTCTGTATGCATGATGAAGTCATGTTTATCATAAGCCTGCATCGTCTTCAGACTTGCACTAATATTCCAGAGAAATGATTTTTATTCAGGATAGAAGATTTGGTACTAAACTAACAAAAAAAATGGTTGTCTGTAAAGTCTGTTTACGGACGATAGTATAACGTGACAACGTCATAACGAAACATTGATTAAATGATGCGGCGCTTGCGCCTCATCTATCTCTCGCTTGCACTTCAAGCCTTAAATGGAACGCCTAAGAGCGAGGAAACGCCGCATAGCGAGGTAACGGCGCACAGCGTTGTCACGTCAAAAAAAAGACTAATAATAAAGTTTGTACTTCAAGTTTTTTAAATGCCTGGCGTTAGTTAAGCAATTTTTAGCATGAAATCACTAAAGTTTTCGTACTATAGAAACTAACTAACGGTAATGTGTAAATGCACTTTAAATTAGTTCGTTGAAATGACAGTTACTTGTGTTAAGAAACAATTTTTTCTCCATTATACTTTCCTTTAGTTCACTTACAAAGATTTTCTCGTCACATTTTAAAATCAAATTACGTAGAACTTAACTTCCTAACTTTTGATGGAAAAGTTGAAATACCGCTACACTTGCTGTTTTCAAGATGGATTAAAGTCTCACCTAGTATGACAACTTGCAAATTGTTTTAATGTGTCCCAGACACTTTTAAAATATTGTTACAGTACAGATTTTGAATGATTTATCATTGAATATGCTAGCTGAATATTGAATCTTGATTTGCTTGGTCCTATGTCCCCTAGATGGGGCAGAGAGCGTCCACAATAATCCTTCATCGCGTTTGGTCGTGAGCTTCGCATTTTATCTCGCTCCCAGGGATATTCCGGTTAGGGTTAACCTAACCGAAATAATCTGTTATTAATAAATAATATAAATAATATATATATATATATATATAATAAATATAATAAATTTAGGATTAACCTAAATATGTGTTACCGAATTATAACTGTTAACAGGAATAATCTAATACAGGATAATTACGGTTAACCTTAACCGAATTTGATATAGGTTTCTGGATATTTGTAGGTCCGTGATACATTTTTCGTTACAGTCGTCGGTGACGTTCATTATTTGCGTGGAATGGGAAAAGGGGATAACAAGTTAATTTTTTTTCACAAGAGATCAAGTAAAATTGATTAATTTTCGAATCGCGTCACGTCGTAAAATAACCGAAATCTTGGGTTAACATCTATCATTTGGGTTAACAATTTCAAAAACATAAACCCTTTAATTTGGGTTAACCCTTATTGTTTGGGTTAAAACAATAACATATATAATCTGTTAACCGAATCGATGAGTAACCCTTTGAAACGGTTACAGATTGATTCGGTAACCGTTTATAACGAATACCGTTATGCATGGGTTTTCCGATCCCTGCTCGCTCCACGTCTTTCCGACATTCTTCGCCTCGTTCGCAACTGTGCGTTGCCAGGTCTGAATATTTAATCTATTAACCTTTAAAATTGTAGATTAAAGTCAGGTAAAATCCCTATTTTAGAATGTTTCATAGTATGTCAAGGGCGGACTACCCTATCTTTTTTATCTGGATAATTCCTAAAAACAGTTGTTTAAAACACTTAATACGAGTAAAATGATAATCAGAAAGAAGGCAGAAAAGTGTTGATGATATTTTATCTATATACCAAATGTGATACTAAGCACAAATCTCGATAACCACTCGACAGATTCGGTAATTCGCTTCTATGGCTTTCTTCATTTCATGTATTTAAGCGGTATTATCGCTAATGTTTTCAAGTAAACTGATTTCAGTCAAAAACTTTTTGTTTGATTTGATGTAAATGTATATGAAATATCAATTTGTGGCTTCGTTGAAATAATTTATGTGGAGTAAATATAAAGATTTTTAAATATTTAGTAACAAACTGGACAATTGAAACTTTATTTTTCAACGTTTTATATTATCATCATACAAGACACACACACACACACAAATAGATTTAATAAATATATTTTGACTATAAAATAAACTCTATTTGTATTTTTGTCATACAAAGTAAATCATGTTTAATTCATTTGATCTGCCTTTTATTTCAAAGCATTTAAACCCAAATATTGACGACATTTAAAATACTAAGAAAATAATGGTATTTTGTGGTTGTAATAACTCCAAGGACGTTTAGTGAAAATATGAGCATAAAATTCTGGGAATACATACATTCAATATTATTGGATACATTGGGTAGGAGAGTACCAAGGTTGAAATCGAATACTGAAACGTTTTCACAACGATCATATTGCAAAGTGAAGTAATTCAATATTGAAACACAGTTTCTTCTGTTAGGCGCCTACTGGATTGGATTGCATTACAAATTCCTGCAGCAAGTTAAATGTGATATAAAAATCAATATACGTAAGGCTGTCCATTATTTAATTATTATTAACCATCCAGTTATTTAATACAATTAAGAAGACTTGAGAGTAGAGTTGAGAAGCAGTGAGTATGGTGACCACCACTCTTGGATTCTGCTTATGCTTTCCATCAGGCAGAGTAGAGTCATTATGGCGGGCCATACATAAAAAAAAAAAAAAAAAAAACCTTAATCAGAAGGAAGAATACAACATAAAGCGAATAATTCAGACCGCAGCTTAATCATAGACTAAGCTAGGACCTCTTTTATACAAACTTCAAACTAGACTCATTTGCATTACTAATAAGAATTATTAGTAATGCAAATGAGAAACTTATGATTATTAATTCAATTTCAAATTTTTATTTCTATTGTCCCGGTAAAAAAAACTACTGATCATAAATGAGATGCTTTTGAGATGCTTTTTTTTTCCAGAATCCAAGAGTGGTGGTCACCATCCTCAATGCGAATGAAGACAATGCAGCATGGTGACCCACACTATGGCGGCCTGGTGAGATGCTTTTTCACGCCCCGCTTAAAGGACTCGGGATCACAGTGGGAGGAAACACGTGCGCTGATAGTAAATTCCAGGTTGGCACAGGAAGGAAGAACCTAAGCGATGAATACGAGAGTGTATGTCTACTACTCTGAAGTGGTGACTTACAAGGCGTCGTGTTATCCCGTAGAGGAAGGGAGAAGGGGAGACCAGTTGGAAGAACTCTTTAGAACACTCTCCATGATAAAGGCGATAGAGGACTACCATAGAGACGATATCTCTATGCAACTGCAGAGGCTCTAGGGACTCGGTAGCTTCGGGACTGTCGATAATGCGGATTGCTCGCCACTGCAACCGGTCGAGAGCGTCAAACAGATACTGCGCGGCTCCATCGCAATGATGAGAACAGTACTCTACACACGAGCGAACATGGGTCTCGTAAAGAAGACACAGATGCTCGGGTGAGAAGAACCGCTTCCGCGTGGCCGCCTTAGTGATACTCTCGACACTCTGACGGGTTGAGATTCCAGCAGATATCCACGCCCAGGATATCGAGCCTGCCTTGTAAGGGCAGTTGAGTGTTCTGAAAACTGGGAAGGGAGACTTTTTGGCAGAAAGCGCGGGCACCTGTGTTTTCTTGGCGTTAAACTCAACCAGATTCTCACAGCCCCATTGAGTAATGCGGCCCAGAACATGGTCGAGTTGAGCGACAAGCTCCTGTCGTATTTTCTCAATATATGCTAGTTTGGCTGTAGGATGTCCAAAATATCGCCGGTGGTGTGGGCTGACATGTCATTGATATGCAAAAGAAACAGTGTGGGTGACAGGACGGAGCTTTTAAAGAAAATTATGGTTTGTTTGAATAATATCTACATTTAACATACATACAAATAAATTTAATTAAAAAGCTTTTTAAAAACAAGCTTTTAGTGAAATGCCTCGAGACGAATCAAACGAGTCCAAACTCGATGATGTTGCGACGTTTTTTTACAGAGTTCCTATGGCCACCTTCCAACTCCAGCATCAGATCAGCTCCATGTCATTACAATATTGTATTGTCATGCTGTATACATATGCTTGCAAAATTTCAGCAAAATCGGTTGAAGATATCTGCTTCAAAATTGAGTTGCAAGATTCCACGCGAACGTACAAGCATACATACATACATTCCAAGTTAATAAAAAGCTTGTAAAAAATTAATACATTTCTAACAAAACAAACGTCAAAATATTCATTAAATGGCGATTTCAGTGATAATAATGTCTGTAAATATACATAACAAGGGCTTTTACTATACAATGGTTACAAGAGAACAAATAGAACACTTAGCATAAGCCTTAATTTATATCTAGCGTCTAACAAAACAAAGCAGTCATTCAAAACAATGCAAAATATAGGAACAAAACATTCCCCGTGACGAGAAAATGGGTACACTTTACCTACTTTACTATGACGATGATAGCCGTGTGTAGCTGCGATATCGCATTGTGAGCCAGGAGACACCATTCAAGTGGCTTTTTTAACATCAAACGCGGTTTTTGCTTTGAGCTGTGAGCGTATATGTTTCCCGGAAAGACACTTCTGGTTTTACTACGCTATGATATAATACTGTTTGTGATGTACTGTCACTGACTGAATTAAATTGATGTAAAAACAAAAAAAAACAATGATCATATTTACTGAATGGTGAAAATTCAGGAAGCCACACAAAAGTTGAATTTGCAACAATAAGTGGATGATTTATGGTAGTCAAATATGCTTATTGCATATTTTTTTATTGTTATTAATCTATAGGATTTTAAGCTGTCTAACTTCTAAAACAAAGTAGTATATAATAAGTAGATTACAAAGTAAAGAATCTAAGTAAAAATACTATATAATAGTCTCTACTGGCTGAGTGATAACTGTCAAGGAAATTGAACGTGTTCTGTCCACTTAATCAATAGCCGTTGTTTAATTTCTTTCACCAGGGCTTCGTTTCTTGAAGTCATGAATCCCTTGATCTAGACTATAGGGCCCATGAGTAAGCCAGAACAGTCGTAGTTCTGTCCTCCTGGTAAAGAAGTCAAACTAGAGACGTTTTACCACTTTCTACCATATAATTATAAAGTTAAATTACTTACGGATGGTGTATGTGTGTTCCTGGTGGGTTCGCTGTGGAGAGATGTACATCTTTTGATGCCAGCTTCACTTGAACCTTACACACACTACAGCCTCCGTACACATCACACCGTTTACAATTCAATAACGACCGGGGCAGATCCTAAAATCCGTTCTACTCGCCCTGGCTACAATACAATTAACTAATAGCTTAACCGACACAGTGGGCACGTTATCACACTGGAAGTTTAATTAACATTTTTATGGCCCTGCCATTATTCGACAGTTTCTCAGACGTTCTATTGTCCGTAACATTTACAATTTTATTTTCACAAACAACAACTTCCAAAGTGCTTATTGCATTCCCGATCAAACTTTGAGAGGACTTTAAACAATTAATTGGGCCGATTCCAAATCATGACGTCCTCATTATCGACCGAATTCCCTGAACTCAACTCAATGACATTTAGACATAACCTACAATGTCACAATGACATGACTGAGTGTTGCCATTACAATCTACATTTCGAAACGATCGGTTTCGAACAGCCGTAATCAGAGTCAAACTGCGAGTACATCCAGAGCAGCCTATTCGACAGATTCAGCAAAATGAAAACATTAATTAGATTAAGTACCTTAATTAGCTTAGCAAAATTAGTTGCGTTAGTAGTCGTTTATAGACTTAGACTTAGATTACTCTAGAAAGTTTTGTAACTACAGAATTGACGCTATTCATATTTCACACACAATCGTCTAAACCTAAACTAGACAAGACCGAACCTCTGATAACCACGCCTAAATATTTCAAAAATATCATAAACTAAAAATAAAATACCATAAAAACAACTACAAACAAAAAATAAAATATTACAAATATCACGAACTTTAAGGCAAATCTAATAAAATGTAATTATGTTTACAGCTAGCAAACATTAGCTATGAGTGCCGCTTTGCTTTGTACTTGTATTACGAGTATATAGCACTGGGATACGTCAAACATTTTTGCCTTTGATACGCAGATTTCATTTGTTAATAGAGTTTTGGGGATAGTGCAAAATTCAGCCTTTCTGCGTGTTCTGTTTCAAAGGATTCCATTGCTTTACTCGAATTTATTATGTTTTCATAAAATGAGAAATTCATTTTCTCAATTCTTGAAGCATATAATTAAAAAAAAAACAATCATAATCATCTTTATACTGTCGAATCTCATCAAAACATCATTAATTTTTATCATCTATCTACGAACCAATCTTGCCAATGTCGCGACACTCGAAACGGAGAAGCGAACCTGTAATCTTTCAATTACAAATTCAAGTTCCATCCGTTCCAATTAACTTTCATATTGATCAGGGAATACGGTAGCCCGATCACTTTCATCGTTGCTACCAATTTAATAAAAATGTCAAGTGGACCGGCCATTACGATTTGTATAACCAATTTTGTACCTGTGAAATCGTTTACAATAGAAAAAATGGGACGCTTGTTATGAACACCTTTCTGAGTACAATTTTTCCGGGTACAATGGTTTGGATGATAACCAATACAATTCTCACTTAATACAGGTGTATTGAAAAATACGCTCTTGTTGCTTTAGCTTACTGAAGGATAATAATTGAGTAAGCAATTTAATAATGGGACTTAATATTTGTGTTAGAATTCCTTTGTGGACTTCATTATAATACTCGATTTTCTTTTATTATACACATAAATATACACATTCACCGGTTAACAGTAAAATGTTTAATCAGCCTGTAAATAAATACTCGTAATTATTGTTAGCAAATCCATTCAGACTTACATTAGCTTTTCCTATTGTAGGCGAAAATATACTGATGCGATAAATAGTAATTTAAATATAATCTCATACAATATTTAGAAACACTTATAACCGATACGCTTTGGAAACTGGGGTACTACTAGTATTTAACTAAAAAATAAATAATAATAATAAATAAATATTTCGGATATTTTAACACACAACGCCATCTAGTCCCAAGCTAAGCAGAGCTTGTGATATGGGTAGTATAACTAGACAACTGATATACTTTTTTACATACATACTTTTTACATACATATATACTTTTTTTTGTAAATACATACATAGAAATCACCCAAACTCCGAAATAAATATTTGCAGATCATACAAACATTTGATCCAATCCGGGAATCGAACCCGAGACTTCGAGCACAGCAGTCACATACCACAGAGTACAATGTATATATTATAGATAGAGAGTCATCTTGGCGCTGTCAATTGTCCCCGATCTTTGGCGCCATCTATTAATCTTGACCCGTAAACTACATTACATGTTTTACTCACACATACGTAATCTAATCTTTGTGTGCTACAACGTTTAACAAAATTGGTTTACGTATGTCTACACTACCTAATTCTTAAAAACACAGTTTTTGTTTGTAATAATTTATTTGCGTGAATTTAAAAAAAATACTATTATTAGATAACAAAAGCTGCGTTTTTGAGAAGTAGTGTAGATTACAAGAAAGGAAAGTGGTAAATAAAACGAATTATTTTATTTCTTTGTTTTATTATGTTTGTGTTTATTAAAATATTCTTGAGGCATTTTTCACATCGTCGTTCCCTTCATACACAATAATAATTAAAAACAATATTAGCAGATTCTAAATTGATGACTCAAGTTTATGGTCCTGATTGAAATTTCTGCACAACATTGTATCAAAACCATTTTTTTGGACAACATTTTCCAAATAGCTTGCATACCTTGAATGCGTAGTCTTAGTGACAAATGTAGTAGGCCGCCAGCGTGTGCGTTCAGGTTGTGTTTCTGAAAATGAAATCAAAATATCTTTAATTTTCTTAATGCTAAATGCAACACTTTAGTATTGTCTAATCATCAAAATCTGTTCATAAACGACGATGTTATCCGCGAACACACATAAAAATATATGTATATACGGTCGAATCGAGAACCTCCTCCTTTTTAGAAGTCGATTAAAAATAAATAAAATTGGGAGTGTCTGTTTGTAATATTACAAGTAAAATTATAACAAAAACAAAAACCGACTTCAAGTTTCGACTCGATTTCTCTTGGATGCCATCATCAGATCTTAATGTCCTTATCATGGTACCACTGTTGGGACATATCCTTTTCATTAAAAAAAGAAAATCAAAATCGGTTCATAAACGACGAAGTTATCCGTGAACACACATAAAAAAACATATATACGGCCGAATTGAGAACCTCCTCCTTTTTTGAAGTCGGTTAAAAATACCGCTTTTACTTAATGCATATTGTACACTTATGTGTACACGATACATAGACCAAAATAACATTATTTTTTCAATTTTTGTCTGTCTGTTTGTTCCAGCTAATCTCTGGAATAGCTGGACCGATTTTGACGGGACTTCACTGGCTGGTGATAAAAGGAGTAATTTAGGCTACTTTTTAAGACTAGCTTTGTCCCGTGGCGTTACCCGCGGTTGTTGTTGTACCGCGGGTAACACCGCGGGGCTTAGCTAGTCATCTATACAAATAAATAAAATTGGAGTGTCTGTTTGTAATATTAAAACAACCGCTTTTTACTAAATGCATAATTATGTAAGTAAGGTATACATGGTACATATACCAAAACAACATTTTTTACAAATCTTGTTTGTCTGTTTGTTCCGGCTAATCTCTGGAATACCTGGACCGATTTTGACGGGACTTTCACTGGCAGATAGCTGTGATAAAAGGAGTAATTAAGGCTACTTTTTAAGACTAGCTTTGCCCCGTGGCGTTACCCGCGGTTGTTGGTGTACCGCGGGTAACACCGCGGGGCTTAGCTAGTTATCTATACAAATAAATAAAATTGGAGTGTCTGTTTGTAATATTAAAACAACCGCTTTTTACTAAATGCATATGTATGTAAGGTATACATGGTACATATACCAAAACAACATTTTTGTAGTAAAAATGTTGTTTTGGTATATGTAACATGTAATTTTTTTTTACAATTCTTGTCTGTCTGTTTCGGCTAATCTCTGGAACGGCTGGACCGATTTTGACGGGACTTTCACTGGCAAATAGCTGATGATAGACGGAGTGATTTAGGCTAAGACTAGCTTTGCCCCGCGGCATTACCTGCGGTTGTCGTTGTACCACAGATAACACCGCGGGGCTCAACTAGTCATCTACGAGTATACAAATAAATAAAATTGGAGTGTCTGTTTGTAATATTAAAACAACTGCTTTTTAGTAAATGCATATGTATGTAGGTATACATGGTACATATACCAAAACAACATTTTTTTAAATTTTTGTCCGTCTGTTTGTTCTGGCTAATTACTGGAACGGCTGGACCGATTTTGACGGGATTTTCGCTAATGATGATACAAGGAGTAACTTAGGCTACTTTTAAGGATTCTGTAACCAAATGGCAAAAAACGGAACCCTTAGAGATTTGTCATGTCTGTCTGTCCGTCCGTATGTCACAGCCATTTTTTTCCCAAACTATAAGAACTATACTGTTGAAAATTGGTAAGTAGATGTATTCTGTAAAACGCATTAAGATTTTCACACAGAAATATTAAAAAAAAACAATACATTTTGGGGGTTCCCATACTTAGAACTGAAACTCAATTTTCTTTTTCATCAAACCCATACATGTGGGGTATCTCTAAGGATAGGTCTTCAAAAATGATATTGAGGATTTTATTCTAATTTTTTTCTAAAATGAATAGTTTGCGCGAGAGACACTTCCAAAGTGACAAAATGTCCCCCCCCCTATAACTTCGAAATAAGAGAATGATAAAACTAAAATAAATATATGATGTACATTACCATGCAAACTTCCACTGAAAATTAGTTTGAACGAGATCTAGTCAGTATTTTTTTTTTACTACGTCATAAATAGTAAACCGCAATTTACCTTTCATTCAATCAACTCAAATATAAAAAAATACACTATACACGGCATATATATACCAAAAATGTATTTTTTACAATTTTTGTCTGTCTGTCGGCCTGTCTGTTTGTTCCGGGTAATCTCTGGAACGGCTGGACCGATTTTGACAGGACTTTCACTGATATGTAGCTGATGATATAAGGAGTAACAGGCTAGTTTTTTTAGACTAGCTTCGCCCCGCGACGTTACCCGCGGTACGGCAAAAACCGCGGGTGACACCGCGGGACTCAGCTAGTTGTAAATATAATTATATAATACTAGCAGCCGATCCCAGCTTCACGCGATAAACATAGGTATTTAACCAAAAATTTAAATACCGTGGCCGTGAGCGATAAGACCGCCAATTCATATACATACTTTGTAACTGATTTTTTTGTACTATTTAACTTTGTGTATACAATGAAGATAAATAAATTAAAAAAATATTATTAATTATAACACGCTCTTAGCAAACTTTCCAAGCTTAGAAAACTCGGCCAATCCTCTTTTTGGCAAAATAAATAATCAAAATCATCCGTTTAGGAGCTATGATGCCACAAGAACCCACAGAGAGATATACACACATAGACACATTGATTCACTCGTAAAACTCATACCTAACACGAAGTGTCGTGTCGGAGCTTGATAAAAAATAGCAAATAACCGCGATGTTACCCGCGGTTATTATCATACCGTATGTGACGCCGTGGGGCGAAGCCAGTCTAAAAAAAAGCGGCCAAGTGCGAGTCGGACTCGCCCATGGAGGGTTCCACAGCAGCAAGTAACATAATATAATTTTTATTTTATAATACCAAATTTCGGTGGAAGTTTACATGGTAATGTACATCATAAATATTTTTTTTAGTTTTTTCCTTCTCCTATTTTAGAAGTTACAAGAGGGGGGGGGACACATTTTACCACTTTGGAAGTGTCTCTCGCGCAAACTATTCAGTTTAGAAAAATAAAATTTTAGAAACCTCAATATCATTTTGGAAGACCTATCCATAGATACCCCGTATAGGTTTCATAAAAAAAAAATTGAGTTTCAGTTCTATGTACGGGGACTCCCAAAATTTATTGTTTTTTTTATATTTTTGTGTGAGAATCTTGCGGTTTTGTTTTGTCTGTGCGGTTCACAGAATACATCTACTTACCAAGTTTCAACATTATAGTTCTTATAGTTTCGGAAAAAAAGTGGCTGTGACATACGGACGGACAGACAGAAAGACGGACGGACGGACAGACAGACAGACAGACAGACAGACATGACGAATCTATAAGGATTCCATTTTTTGTCTTTGGCACGGAACCCTAAAAAGTAGCCTAAATTACTTCTTATATCATCAGCTATCTATCAGTGAAAGTTCCGTCAAAATCGGTACAACCGTTTCAGAGATTAGCCGGACCAAGTAAACAGACAGACAGACAAAAATTGTAAAAAAAATTTGGTGTATGTATCATGTATACATACATATCCATTTAGTAAAAGCGGTTATTTTAATACTAGCTTTTACACGCGGCTTCGCTCACGCAGACTTTCATCCCCTGATTTTACCCTTAGGGGTGGAATTTCAAAAATTCCTTTCTTAGTGCTCACTTAGGTTATATAAAGAACCTATATGCAAAATTTCAGGATTCTAGCTTCAGCGGTTTGGGCTGTGCGTTATTCTGTGGGTCTGTCAGTCAGTCAGTCAGTCACCTTATTTTTCTATATATATAGAAGATAGATTACAAACAGACACTCCGATTTTATTTATTTGTATAAATTACATATAAGACCTTTTTAATTATTTTATACACTTAAGTTTGTGAAACATTATAAAATCGAATTGGCTTTTGTCAAAAAATTCACGAACAAAATGTATATTTCTAGCCCTTCGGGTTCTTTAAATGATAGATTTACACTACATATAAATCTTTGATGTAAATAAGATTATCGTTACAACACAAATAAAACCCCGTTGCTTATAAGTAATGAACTGAATAGGCAAAAAACAAATATCACAACATCTATTTATATAATTCGATTGACTAACTGACATTGTTTTGTAAGCTTACTAAATACTTTATGATGCCGTCCTATTTCTGACGCAGTTGAGTAAAAACAAATAAACCTTTTTAGATTAATGGAACAATTTATCAATTAAAATAATTACTTGCAACAAGAATGATACATACCTGGTTGTAGTAGTGAAGGAACAGCAAGAGCATTCAAATGATTGTTCCTGTTTCTGTCTTGTGGTCTAAAATGTTTATCACACACTTTCCTTCTGAGATAAATTTCATCATCAGTTAAACCACTTAACAATGTTCCGGCCAAATTCCCTCAGGTCTTAAATCGCTGTGGATTTTCGTAGGTTGGGTGATAGAGATAGTGACACCTTAAAAAAATGATTTTATTTTAAATAAATACACACAAATTAGGGCCAATTCCCATGTATCTGATAAAGTTTTAAATAGTTATGTATAATTTGTCATTGCTGGTGATATTTAAATGTATACCTAATACTTATGTCTCTATATGAAACCTAAATCCATAGTTATTTGGAAAATATGTTTAAATTAATCCATCAGGGTTTTTAATACTTAGTGGTGAAACTGGTCCTTATTATACATTTCATAACTGTTTTTAGCTTTTAATGCATTTTACACATAGTTTGTTATACAGAGGGCTTAGAAGGGATCATACCAAAAACTATTTTATTTATTTATTTATTTATTAACTTTGTGCACATGAAGTACAAAGGCGGACTTAATGCCATTAGGCATTATCTACCAGTCAACCTTCGGGTGTTGCAGAAATATGATGCGGTAGGTGCAAGGAATAAATATTTAACTCGATAAATAGTAATTAAGCAAATAATACATAAAGACTACATCAGATGTAACAAACATACACAATTATATCAATACATACATGATATACACAAACATACACATATACACCACCATCACTATATATACAAATATATAAACAAGTATAATATATACACGGGTACTAGCGTTGAGACTGTACTGCCAATTCACTCAGAAGAAGTTCGCGCACTCTTTTCTTAAATGTAAGGCGATTATATCATCTATTCATTATAGAGTCAGTACTATAATCAACTTGTGCAGTTATTTAGGTCGTCCTTTTCATTCTTTATGGAAAATGATTCAATCCACTCAAGAGTAGCTATTGAGATTTTTGATTTTATTTTTTTGCAGTCTGTTATAATAATTATGTATCTATATGGGAATTCATGTGATCACTAAACAGACACAATCCATTAAATTTCCTGACATTTCAACCAAATTACACTGGCTGTGATCACAGGCTGTCTAAATTTAAAAACACTTCATTGTTTTATAGGTCCGGCAATGTTTTGTCTATGTCTCCTTTATTTTTATTTGTATTATTATTTTTCATAACAATTTTGTATTTGGTATTGTAAGAGCCAACTAAGTAGTAAACTATGCAAGAGAACAGCATGGCAAACAGAAGGAAAACTTAGAACAAAACTCTGGCCAACATGCTATAGTAGGCCAAAGCCTCCTCTACAGAGTGCTCTATATCCACTAGTAGGCTACTAAAGGCTGTTAATTATGGTGATTCTTTTAGTGTAGGAATTTAATTAATTGTTTGATATTCTATATTTCCTACAAGCATTTACTTTAAAATAAAATATGGTGTGGTATCCCACAATTATTCCATTGTAAATTATGATTAGTTAATTAACATGTATCCCTTTCGTGGTATGATAATATCGGGTATAAAAGAGACTAAATAAATAACTTATTTATATAAAAATATGACTTTTTCGTTAACTGACATTCAATTGTTTGCTCCAATAAATTTACTCTGGTAATACGTTTAACAAACATAATATTTGCCATTATTACTTAGTAGAGGTTATTGATATTATCATATTAATGAAATTTCATCCTCACCTGTCGTTTTACATCCAAAAACACAACGTCTTGTAGTTGGCAATAAGAAACTTATAAAAATAACTATAACCTCCAAAATATCGTAAAATTGCGAGACACACACAGTAAAATTCTTCACAAGGTCGTAACTAGAAATTTAAATAATAAAGCATTCAAACTATCGCAATTAGAGAATTTTTTAAAAGTAAAGCGTCCAAACCATCGCAAGTAACTGGAACAAGCGTTCCAAATATCGCAAATAACTGGTGGAATTAAACACTAACACGTGGAGCTAACTCAAGTCTAATATAGTTGCAGAGAAAAAATACTCAACGCAAGGAAATTCACTAATAATACCAAAAGAAAACATTAAAAAGTTTTGTATACCGATTTGAAACCAACAAAATCAGTCAACATTTTTAAAAATGAAATGTTGCCATGGAATGGAAATAAAAGCATACCTAGTTATAAATTTTGGAGGAAAAAAAATAACATAAAATAACTCTAAAAAATTATTTAAAAACAAAATCTAAAAATCCAAAGTCACTTTGCATGACTTTGATTTCTAAAACGCTTCCTTGAAACCTATATTAATGAAATTATTCGTCAGAATTATTCAATTCATCATTATTAGCTTCTTACTTATATAATATAATTTCTTTAAAATGTCAGATGTATAATTCACCTCGTCTTCTTAAAGTAAATAATATAGTCTTTCCCATTAAATGCACGATTGGCATCTGGTGTCGAAACCCCACAAGGCGTTGGGTTTAATTAGCATGTTCTCACCTTAAAGTAAGATAGGCGTACTTTTATGCAAGGTTGAGACATTACATATTCTATAAATAAGTTCTTGGTTTGTAAATAAGTTTTGTACTTGAGGATTGAAATTATATTTTGATGTAACCCTAAATTTTATTTGTCAATTAAATTACTGAAATGGTTGTAGACTATTGAGTTGCAACACTGAGATTTATTTTAAAAAAAAGTGTGAGTTAAAAATTGAATTAACGCCATCTATCTATAACTTTAAGAATTATGTGTGATCATAAAAAGATTGTAGAGGTAATAGTTAAGGAACAAGAACCATAGAGAGCAGGACCTTATTCGTAAAAACGGCTTATAAGGGACATTCACCCCCGTGTCACATACGCTACCACTGCGCCACAGAGGCAGTCAATTACAAACATTAAAAAGGCTGTTTTAAATGTCGATATTTTTGTTTAATAACAGCACCACAGCAGCTTTTTCCGTAAAAATATCTTTGCTTAGCCATTTAATCAATATACCTTGTGTGTAATAATGTCAGTGTGCTAGACACAATTTGCTAAAAGTGTAATTTGCAGCAACGTAGCACACAAGCATCAGTTCAACGTTAGAGTTACGTTGTAATGTTGGACCATGGACTGCACTGTGCACAGATGTACAATAGAAAAGCTGACATCTGGAATCGACTTTAAACATTAAGTATGCTCGTAATTATACTCTGTCCATTACTTTATTTTCTTTTTGACAGCTCACGCCTATAAATTACCATTTTTTTTTTCGGAATTATGTACTACAGTAATGTCGTACTTTATTGACGGTGACGGTACTTTAGTGAAGTGGTCTGTGCATAACAAACAACCACAGACTATAAAACAGTACTTGAAATACGATAAATCGATCATGTGATAAAAATAATTTGACTTCATGTAAGTATTTTTTGTGTAAATTTAATAAAAAAAGGAAATAAAAATTGTATCTATGACTCCAAGATTGAATTTTTGCAAGGAATTAAGTCGAAATCTTGGAATTTAGGATCAAACCAAGAGTAAAGAACAATAACTCTGTTCATTCATCTAATTTACTGATTTATTATTTATATTTTTGTTTATTTCTTACATAATATAAAAAAGTAATGAAGGCATAATTAATATTTCAACAAAAAATATTTAATTAAAACGATTGAAAGTTCTTCGTAAATAAAATCGCTATTCGTTTCAAATCGAATCGGTTATGAGTGAGGGCGTCACTAATTTCAAAATTTCTTGAACTGTCAAAAAGAAAATAAAGTAATGGACAGAGTCTAGTGATAATGTACAGTTTCTTTACATAATTTTTACTGCACACTGCACATTTTACATAATATATGTGATGACGCTATTTAAGTTCCTTCGGGGGACATATACATCTTTTCTGACATTTTGAATTAAAAAAATGTTCAAGATTTAATATTGAACAATGTTTAATAGTTGACATACCTACCTGCTATTAAAAATGTATAAAAATAGTAATAAATATTTGTATGTGTACGTTTGCGTGTGTATTGTATGTGTGACTGTCACTAATTTACAACTTATTCCACAATTAATTATTATTACCCTGCCGTTGTTTGTAATAATATTTATTTTTGTAATGTTCATGTTGTGATCTCCCATAATAATTGAGGAAGCACAAGGCATAAATAAAGATCATTTAATGTAATAAAACTAGCATGTAATATGAATTCCTTGTCGAAGGTCCAAAATAAATAATTAAACTCTCTCTTGGGCGTGGGAGAGCCACGCTTCGGCTCGACCGGAGTGATACCAAAGCCTCACAGAAAACCGGTGTGAAATAGAGCTTGCGCTGTGTTTCACCAAGTGAGTAATCGGCTGTAATCGCTTACCATCACGCAATGCGTTTGCTCGTTTGCCCCCTATTTCATAAAAATAACCCCGGTTTACCAAGGAAGTACGATGTACCAATCTATCACTAGGTGACTTTATTTGATTGATTGGTTACGTACCATTTTGACGGTAACATGCGGGAGGTGATTACAAGGCTTTGTTAGAGAAAAAAAACAGCAATAAATTTCATACATTTAATAGTGCGCTTTTGTAATTTAAACTTAAAATAAGTAAACATATTTCTTCTGAAATATACTTGCGCTTGACATCAATTAGCAAATGAAAATTCCATGTAAACAGTGCCGTATTTTATGGTGTTCACAACTTTCCAGCCAATAATCGCTGGAAAACGGAAGCTGAGTTTTGTTATTGAAAAAGGTATAGTAATTGCTTTGTTAATTTATATTTATAAATAACAGTTATAAACCAATTTCTGTTGTTTATTAATAATTTTTCTTTTGTTTTGTAGCTATTTACCAGGGCTAGTGAAATTGATAACAAACATCTTTTTCCAGTAGATAAGTAACAACAAACAGTGTAAAACGTTTCTGTTTTCTGTTTATCAATTGATTCTCTTTTGAATGGTTATCAGATCTCAATTTCCTTTTTTACTAGTAAATTAATTTTATAAGTTAAATTGTGATTAAATGATCACTAACAAACTTTAGTGAAATATAATATGTAAGTAAGTCTAAATCATACATTATTTTAAAATACATATTATGCAACTATTGTCAATTCCAATACAGTGTACAATAAGGACCGTGACATGTTATTGTGTTTTGGATTGGTGTTTTAATAGTATGTTCATGGCATTAGCAATTAGAACACTCGACAGAATTGCGAGTATTTAAATACATTAATTAAATAATTATCTTGTGGTAGCACTTTTTTTTTATTATTTTAGGAACTAAATCGTAACTTAGTTTTGGTTAATTTAAATGTGTCTCCATTTATGAGGCTCCCTATTTTTTCTTTTTTTTATGTATTGCCCTGCCAAATTAAGTACTCTGCCTGATGGAAAGCATAAGCAGAATCCAAGAGTGTTGATCATCATACTCATTGCGAATGCATAATTAATATATTGTTTAAATATAAACAATAATATTGATTCAAATATACGGGGATTAAAGCATACAGTAGATAACACAGATTATTTGCAAAAATAACATAAATGATGAAAATAATTTATGTATCTCTCCCATATTGCATTGATGTGCATTGATATTAAGTTTTTACAAGCTTTTTATTAACTTGCAATGTATGTATCATGTATGTTTGCTTGTATGTTCGGGTGGTATCTTGCAACTTAATTTTGAAGCAGATATTACCAATCGATTTTTCTGAAATTTTGCAAGCATTTATGTATACAGCGAGACAATACAATATTTTAATGACATGAAGCTGATCTGATGCTGGAGCTGGACGGTGGCCAAAGGAAAGAGTTTCTTTACAGGGGTAAAGAAACGTCACAACACCATGAAGTTTGGACTCGTTTAATTAGTCTCGTGGCATTCCAGTAAAAACTTGTTTATAAAAAGCTTCTTAATTTGATTTATATAAGTCGTTACAGTCGTTTTTATAATGTTAGGGACTAGTTACACCACTAGCTGACAAAGTCGCTGATATAATATTTTGAACTTTACTGCCAGATAAATATAGATTTTGGTTTTATAAGTCTCGGATACAGACAAATATGTCAGCAACTTTTATCAGTCAAATAGTGTTATATATCAGATAAAAATGTTGAATGTTCGTACAAATGTAATTTTTTTTTTATGTTTGGCCCTTCCATAATGACTCTACTTTGCGTGATGGAAATCATTAGCAGAATACAAGAGTGGTGGTCACCATACTCAATATGAATGCATCCATACAGCATGGTGACCCATACCATAATGGCCTAGTGATGCATCTGCAAAATTGTGTCTCCGTTCTCGCACTCACCAACGAAACACGACAACACGAACGCTGTCATTTTACGTTGATTTTCTGTGCGAGTGTATGACCCGGGAGCCAGGTACAAATTCGGTCAATTATTTCCTCTAGAACAAAACTTCGTAAAAGGCATTAGGAATGTATATTATGAATACTAGTGACCGTTAGATGCGACTCCGTCGGTGGGGCAGGCAGTGGCAGCCTAGCAAACACGCAGAAAAAAAAATTTTTTTTACTCACTTCCTCCCGTTTCAAAACTTGTAGGATTATAGTTTACCTAATATCTTAAAGGAAAAATAAAGTCAGCTGATCATAACACGGTGGATTATACGTCATCTGGGCACTTGAACATGACAAATAAAAACTTTTTTTCAATGATTTCCTCTCATCTAAAAATTTTTCTGGTGATAGTTCATATGCTACTATGAATAAAAATTCATGTCAGCTTGCTCTATCCCAGTTGAAAGTTTGTCAGCTGGCACCTTGAAAGGTGTAACGCAGCTGCATCTATCACCTAATGAATCTTATCAGCTGGCGACTTTTCCCTTGACTTACAGTTAGCTGATTCTTTTCAATATTTACTAGAGCATGTTAACAATCCTCTTATAAATTTTCATGCCCAAGGAAATCACGTTTCTTAAGTGATTTGGTGGTATACTTGATTTGAGAGTTTCGATAACCAATATGAAGTTTAATAGTGGAGCAAATTTTGGTATAAGTAAATTAATTTTTCAATTAACGAACTCCACAGCGTCTGTATGTCTGTCTGTTCGCGATAAATTTCAAAATCTACTGCACGGATATGCAGTTTTAACCAATAGATAAAGTGATTCTTGAGAAATGTTTTCGTATTTAAATTGTTATTTTCTTTAATATTGGCTTAAATATAACTATTTTTGTTGTATTATACTGCATCATATTAATGTCGCCCGCTCATAATGCAGTGAGATTCACAAGTGTTTTTTCCTTTAAAAAAAATGAATAAATCCTATTTCGTGTGGGACTTTACAAACATTTACGATTGGCTGTGTAGGAAGCACAGTATCGTGACCAGCTAGATTATTAGCTTTTCGTATTGTAAATACATGTCTACACTTATTTAAATTATCTTCGTTCATTAATTTGAACTGACCATTGCTTTTCTTTAAAAAGACGCACTAAGGTATCACGTTAGCAATTTTTATTATATACTAGCTGACCCGGCGAACTTCGTATCGCCCTTTTTATTTATGTAAATATATT
Organism: Diaphora mendica; assembly: GCA_949125395.1. Taxonomy (NCBI): domain Eukaryota; kingdom Metazoa; phylum Arthropoda; class Insecta; order Lepidoptera; family Erebidae; genus Diaphora; species Diaphora mendica. The sequence goes on from OX421310.1 coordinate 20,719,456, forward strand.
CTAAACCATCGAACAACACCTTTTTTTATTTTCTTATATACAAATCTTGTCCTGACAATGACAATAATAAATAACTGAAAGTTATGGGCGTACATACATTTTTGTGATTCATTTTTATTAATTAACCGACTTCAAAAAAGGAGGAGGTTCTCAATTTGACCGTATTTATGTTTTTTTTCCTTTATTTTATGTGTGTTCGCGGATAACTTCGTCGTTTATGAACCGATTTTGATGATCCTTTTTTTAATGGAAAGGAGATATCCCAACGGTGGTACCATGATAAGGACACTAAGATCTGATGATGGCATTCAAGAGACATCGATCGACTTGATCGTTCTTGAAATCGGTTTTATATTTTGTTAAAATTTTACTTGTATAGATAGATTGAACCGTTACCATCACAGAAATATATCAGGATAGAAAATGACGAACATACTTTTGCCTATAATTCCTGTGTGATAACAAAACAGCAAGTCACACCCTCTCAAACGCACATGATTGGTCAATGCGCGAGCGCCGACTAGTGAAGTGTCACACTTTCTTGTTCATGTAACGAAGTAAATTTGTTTACATAAATCGTTTCTTACACAAATCTTATTTTAAATAGACAGTTTAATCTTGGGATAATGAAACGTTTGTTTAGGTAGTTTACAAAAATACTATAATAAAGTACGTTAAGAAGAAAAGAAGATTGAACATCATTGTCATGACCTTCAAGATATTAGGTAAACTATAATCCTACAAGTTTTGAAACGGGAGGAAGTGACTAAAAAAAAATCTGCGTGTTTGCTAGGCTGCCACTGCCTGCCCCACCGACGGAGTCGCAGCTGACGGTCACGAGTATTCATAATATACATTCCTAATGCCTTTTACGAAGTTTCGATTGGGAGGGACTTGGTCATGAAAATCTGTCACTGGCTCCTGGTCCAGTAGTACCGCGCCCCGGTCGAGTCGGCCCGTTTGTGCTGAAATCAGCGTGGCTCTACGAGTACTACCCTGCATAAAATATATTGGTCTGTATAATATGTATGTGTATGTTTATATATATTTTTGTATGAATGTTTAGACTTATCGTATTCCATTGTGTAATTTTTTATTCTGTCTCCCACTCATTTGTTTCTTATTTTTTAAATGTTTTTTTTAGAATCCCTAACCAAAGTATAGTGCACCTTCTCATTCGTTTCAGCACCACTCGACGACCCGACGGTAGACTGAACAATGCCTGTGGCATTAAGTCCGCCATTGTACATTATGTGCATAAAGTTGTTAAATAAATAAATGAATGTCTACTTCAATATATGTATATGTACGAGTATTTTGTATACTTTGTAATCTAAAAAAACTAGCGTGTTTCTCCTTGCACTATAGTTTTAATATGTAAACTAATAAACGTATTCTATGCCCAATAATCTATTAGTATAATAATATGAGGGCAGAGAGTGATTTGTGTTAGGAAATTGATTTTATACATTTCGTACAAAACTATTGGACTAATTGTTATTGTCTACCAAATTAACAATTATGTTAAAGTAAACAAATATATGTCAAGAAAACATCAAGAGAAATCGTTAACTAAAAGGGCTTTTGGAAAATATAAATGGAACATCCACACAGACTTTAAGTCTTCAACTGGCAGTCAAGAAAAATGAGGCGAAGCTGCTACAACAGGAGTCACTATTTCTAACACCGTTGCTTTTACCATAATGGATGTTTGTGGCCATTATTCTACGGTCGTGTTTCAACGTTAAAGTAAACTGGCATTTTTTCAAATTAGTCTTCTTTCTATACTAGATAAGCAGGTAATTTATGAACACCTTAATTACATTCGAATAAAGGCTATAGAATTGTAGATTTATGACGTGAACTAGTAGAAATATTTCTGCTTTGACATCAGACATGTTGAGTTAACATAAAGCACTTTATAGACTATAACAAGGAACAGTTATGAAATGCTGTTCCTCGTCAATATGATTACTGGCTAACAGTAAAAACGAGGCTAAAAAATGCTAGAGTTTATTTTAAAAATCGCCCTTAAACCTTTTAACAGTCGTCAATTTTAACAACTCTCGTTTTGTTTTAACGAGTAAAGCCGTTGTCCGTTAGTAGCTTGTTACTCAACTTTGACAAAATGTTGCGTAAAATGGAACGTTTTATAGGCTCAACAATGGCATCAGGTGGCGACTAACGATAATCTTTTTGCGACAATATTGAGCCTAATTAAGTTGAAGATACGTTATGTGGTATATTTACAAAATAATTGTACTGTCGTATTCGTCGTATTTGATATTATTAGAATATAAAGTTTAACATATATTAGATATAGTTGTTCACGGGATGATCTAGGTGAATGGATGCGGAATGAGGAAGTAATTTTCTTTTTAATTTAGTAAATTACTTCCTCATTCCGCATCTGTTTACTAAATGTTTGGTCTAGTTTTCTGTATTAAATTAAGATCGTTTCTTGATAGTTAAGCTTGAAGTGTGTTTGTAAAATTTGGTAGACAAAATATTTTAAATACAAATATTCACAACTTAAAAACATTTGCCCCTAGTAATTCCATGTAATTTGGCTTTAATGCTAAGAGCTTAAATAGCTTACATTCAGTGTAAACTTTGTAATAGCGTTTTTGCTTCATGTAATTATGGAAGTAGAGAACGGCTCCGTTCAGCAGCATTATTGCCATTTTCATAATAGTGTAGCATTTAAAATTACAGGTATGGTCACTAAAACTTCAATAGAAGTAAAAAACCGACGTCAAGGTTCGACTCTATTTCTCTTGGATTCCATCATCAGATCTTAGTGTCCGTATCATGGTAACAGCGTTGGGATATCTCCTTTCAATTAATAAAAGAATCATTAAAATCGGTTCATAAACGACGAAGTTATCCGCGAACACACATTAAAAAAGAAACATATATACGGTCGAATTGAGAACCTCCGCCTTTTTTTGAAGTCGGTTAATAACAGAATGTCGTCACAACTAGATTAAGATCACCGAGAGAATGCTACCTACCTTCAGTTTTTATACTCTCAACTTCAAGATTTGTTATCCTGTGTATTCTAAGGGCCATCGGTCCAGTAGTAGCTTTGACATTTTCCGGCTTGGAATCATTTACATGAAATTCCCAACAAGATATTATTTCTTGGCTTGTAATTGTCCTAAGGCGGTCGTCTGCTTATTTTTCTTCTATTCTATGAAAAACAATAATATCACATCAACAGCCTTTAACATTCCACTGCTGGACATAAGTCCCTCCTTTCCTTTCCTTTGTAAGTAGAAAAAAGTTAAAAAAAGTCATTCCGAAAACGTGATAACTTTTCAAACATAGAAACATGTAGGTACATAATGTACATTAAAGAGGTACCTTAGGCACACATATTTTTTCCAGCTATTACGTCTTTTACTTATAATATGGAATTTAATTTCGAGAAATAATATTTTTGCCGAAACCATTATTGAGTAACAGTGTCGCTCAAATGTATGTTTTTCTAGACGTAAACTAGTTTTTATGAAGTATTCTATTAGAAGTTGCGAGTGACATAAATAAAGAGCTTTCTATTCAGTACCTATAAAAGATCTTTTGTGTCCTAAACATCACTCACACATACTATTTTACGCGCAAAATTAATTTTTAACCGACTTAACCGACAAAAAGAAGGAGGTTATCAATTCAACTGTGTTTTTTTATGTTTGTTACCTCATAACTTACGACTGGGTGAACGACGATTATTTTTTAACCGACTTCCAAAAAGGAGGAGGTTCTATGTTCCACTGTATGTATTTTTTTATGCATGTTCACCGATTACTCCGTCAATTGTGGACCGATTTTGATTTTTTTTTGTATTCGAAAGGTTATGCTCCCGAGGTGGTCCCATTGCTACCATATCAGGATCTGATGATGGATTCCCAGGGAAATCGAGAGAAACCCTCATTTTTTATAGGCACATACTATGTTTTTCGTATATTTTCTGAAGTTACATCGGTATTTGCGTCTGGTAGTCATCATTTTATGATGATGAGCTAATGATGTAAGGTACAACTCCTTAACGGTTAGGAGTTGGAGGATAAATCTTTAAATATCATATGTATATATGTTACCTTAAGTCTATTCTTTCAAATTATTTAGGTAAGCTGATGATGGAAGGTAGAAGGTACAACTCCTCAACGGTTAGGAGTTGGAGGATAATTCTTTCAATTCCATACGTATCTAAAGACCTTCAGTCATATACTTTCAAGCTATTTAGGTGACCTGATGATAGAAGGTTAAACTCTTCAACAGTTAGGGATTAGAGGATGATATTAATATTACACGTACGTATAGACCTTAACTTGTATTCTTGATGATGAAATTTGATGAAATAGTTCAACTTACTACTTACATACGATTGTTTGCACTAAAAACTAAAAAATAAAAACTTTTTATAAAAAAAGCGACTTCCAAAAAACATCCAACGAAAACTCTCTGCCAAAAAAACACTTAGAAAAAGCCAAAAAAAGCGTAAAATAAACTGGTTCTTCATAAATTGCCTATACCTAATTCTTTATTCATTGTAATAGTAGTATTATAATGTGTGCTAGATACCTAAAATCTGTTTGAAGTCGGTGCTAAGCCAAAAATAATACAAACGAACAATTACAAAAGTGTTTTTTTTTTATTTGGAAGCTGGTGCTTCCCGTGTGTGTGGTCCCATTTCAATTTGGTTCAGTTTTTGAAGTCGGTTTTTTTTGTTAAAATTTGTGATTTTACTTAGTGGCTTACACATGTATGGTAAAGCAAAAAAGTAGCTAAAATTTTAAATTCGAAAGTAAGTTTGTCTGCCTGTGTGTTGCCTGCCTGATTTCAATGAAATTTTGCACAAAGATACTTTGATTTGTGAAAAAGAACATATGCTAGGTACTTTTTAACGCGATAACCGGCGGCGGCGTACTCACAGACGCTCCGTCCCAGACAAAAGCTAGTTACATATTAATTGTTTAGATATAAAAACCAGAATTACAACTTTCCAGTTTGAGATGGGATTAAGCTATTTATCTTTGTGTTTTTAAATTAAATTTTAACATACTTAATTAGGTCTACGAGCAATCTGTCTTGGTAGAGGTACTGCTTATTTTAGCATTAGCCATGCTGTTATGTATGTGTGTGTGTGATTTGCCGTAGAGTTTCTTTAAAGTTTTACAAGCCTTTTATAATCATATTTCTAGCCAATGGTACTAATTTTTGTTGTTGACATCACTGAATTAAATTTCACCAAAAGTTGTTCTTGGATTATATACTTTAATTTCATTGGCTTACAGTTTATTTTTCGATATCTCAAATCTTGGCTTTTACTGTGTTTAGTATCCATTAAAGGTTAAATAGAGACACACATTAGCACCATTGGCAATTTAACAGCTATCAACTAACTTTGACATAATATTGTTGCCGTTGCCATTTTTTCAAAAAAAACAGATGGTTTGTATGTAAACAAAATCTTAGAATGCATTTTCTTTTTATCCGACTACGGCGAAGCGTAAAGGAACTGGAAAAGTTTTGGCTTGGTAAGTTTGTATGTTCAACCGTAGATCCTAAATTACTGAACCGATTTTAATGAATGAGATATCAATAACATACATGAATTTAAAAAAACATTTTTCTGGTTATAGTTTTTAAATTTTTACTTGTAATTTCATAGTTAAAGTTTTAAAATTAAAAACATCCTACGGCAAGATCACGTAGCCACAACGTTGTCTTGTCAGTCCCCAACCCGCACTTGGCAGCGTGGGGACGTATGGCCTTAACCCTCTCCTGAGAGGAGACCCGACCCCAGCAGTCGGACATTACGGGTAGTTGATGAAACTTATGTAGATCGAATGTTTTGTACGTTTTACTTTTACTTTAATAAGTGTATTTCAAGGTAATAATAACTGATACTAATTCCAAAACCATAGCTGACACTGGTTATAACTTCGTTACCTTCACACTACTCACGTGAAAGTATACAGCAAATAACAACCACTAACAATTAACAGGAAATTTAATATTGTAATTCCCTTTAATTATATCCTACGCTACAAATGTAGGTCAATATATCATGTCCATTACACTACCTTTGAATACAGCTGATCGGTCATTAACCGCCCATCGCGTGCTTAAGTTCCGCGTTTCACATCGCATGCTGTTTTAAAATGTATAAAATTGCCTTCACTTTATTTTCAAATAAAACAACTATCCGAATTTGATAACATTCAATTTTAAATATTTAGAACTCTTAAGTCAGATGGAGGCTAAAGTTTTAGTAAAGTGTTGAAAATATCAGTGGTCATTATCTCATCGAGGCTTACAATGTCGTCTGCTTTTTTTTTTAAACGGTTTTATTTAGCTTGCCCTGGTTCTTTATTTGTTTATTTATTTGTTTGTTTGGGTCAAATCTTGTAATTGAAATTTGACCCCCTTCCTGTTGACAGATTGATCTGAAAATTTATACACACCTTTATATCTAGTGACAATTTAATTAAATAAATTATGTTTAATTGTAAATCTAAGATGGCCGCCGCTACAAAATGGCAGTTTATAAATTTTGACACGACTATCTCAATATGGGTATCAAATGAAAGGGCTTGATTAGTAGAACATAGTTCACTATGAAAAAAAATATTAAAATCCAAGATGGCCGCCACTACAAGATGGTCATTTACACATTTAGTCACGAATACCACTATATGGGTATCAAATGAAAGCGTTTGACTAGTAGAACTCCGCCTGTGGGCTGGAGGAGGGTTCATCGCAGGGCCAACTACCCAGCACGATAAAAAGACCCAAGTTGAGAAGTCACTCAAAGAAAGAAACGGACTGATCTCTACTCCAGGTATGATGCAGTGATAGTTCTAGAAGACTTTAATGCACGAATTGGTAAGGAGGCATCCTTAGAAAGTGTTGCTGGAAAACACACCCTTCACTCTACAACAAGTGATAACGGGGAAAGATTATGTTATTTCGCAGCAGGAAACAACATGTTTATCAGTAACACGCAATTCGAGCATAAGAATATACACAAAGGCACCTGAAAAATATCTGGTACGAATAGATATAATCAAATAGATCATGTTCTCGTATGCAATCGGCGAAGGTCTAGGTCTTGGGTGTGCGTTCGTTTAGAAGTGCAAACTGCGAGTCAGACCACAGGTTAGTAGGTGGGAAGTTCAGATTCCGAACCTCTAGTATACATCAAGAGCAGGGTAAGCAAAGACCGAAATGAAACAACGATTCGCGAAAATAGCAGATGGAAATATCCTCGAAGTTCAGCTGTTTAGATGCTACTGGGTCTACTACAGAGAACATGAAGTCTGAAGTGATTAAGAGCTCTATAGAAAAAGCTGCCAGAAAGGAGGTAGGGACAAGGAAAGGAAAAATGAGAGGAGACTGGTTTGACGAGGAAGTTCGAGAGGCTTTGGAGTGGCGGAATGTGGATAAAGCAGCAGCATTTTGTTCCAGGCAGACACCGAAGAGAACAATGCTACACATAGATATTTGAGAATTGCAGCGAGGAAACTATGCAGAAAAAAAAGAAAAAGGCATTACAGGAGGATGTGCAGCAGCTAGACCGTCTTCGGATGCTCAATACACGCAAGTTCGTCGGTGGGGTCAACGCACAGCGTAGGGAATTCCAGCCGCGATCTACAGCTTGTCGTGATAAAGTGGGATCATTGCTTACTGAAGAAAGAGAAGTTTCGGCTCGCTGGAGGGAGTACTTTATGGAGCTTCTAAACAACAGTGATGAAAGTAGCACACATGAATAAGAAGGCCAATACTACTACTACGGAGAGCAGGACTTTGAACCTCTGAATCTGCAGTAAGTGAAAAGGGCCACGAAGACCTTGAAAAACAACAAAGCCCCGGGTGTAGACAACATCACTTCAAAACTCCTGAAGTATGGATGATCCGAGTTGGAGGAGGCTGTGTGTGATCTTATCGATGACATATGGAAGAGCGAAACTATGTCCGAAGAGTGGTCGGTTGGAATCATACATTCCATCTTCAGGAAAGGTGACAAAACGAAGTGCGAAAACTATAGTGGAATCAATATCCTTTGTACTGGCTATAGAGTTTTATCTAATGTGCTCTATTTTCGGCTATTGAAGTATGCGGAGGAGATTCTTGGTGAATACCAATGTGGTTTCCGGCCCGATCGGTCAACAACGGACCAAATTCATCTACTGAGGCAGACCCTGGAGAAGTCATATGAGTATGACATCGCCTTACACCATCTGTTTACTGAATTCAAACAGATTCAAATGATTGTAAGTTGAGATATTTAGATATTATGTATTCGCTGTTTATTGTTATTCGACATTGTTCTTCTATTTAAGTCTAACTTAATGTTAAAAGAGTGTAATTAATGAAATAAACAGAACATAATTAAGTTTATACAGTATAATACTATGTACAAGTACGTAAAGATTCCGGGATGTTCTTCAAAGCTCGTTCAATCTACATATCATTATAATAATTCTCATTACAGATATATACATCGAGGTTAACATTCATATTATAATGTGTAAGTTTATATGTATTATAACATATATATCTGAGTGTTTTACTTCTTTAGTATTAAGATATTTTAGAAATAGTTATAGTTTTATCTCTAAAGTAATTTTAGGTATACTGATAAAATATTTGTAGTAATATCAAAATAATGTACCTTTAAAACATTAATATTGCCTGCCTCAGTGGCGCAACGGTAACGTATACGACTGCTGTGTCTGAGTTCACAGGTTCGATTTCCGGGTCGGACCAAATGTTTGTATGATCTGTAAATGTTTGATTCAGAGTTTGGGTGTTTTCTATGTATAAAATGTATGTAATTACAAAAAAAAAACTATTTATAACTAGTTTACCTTAGTTTGAAGATGGATGACATTGTGTGACAGATGTCTAGAATATTTATTTAGTTATGTACTACTCTTCTAATCCTTTTTACCGCTTATTCTATTCAATTTTATACTGTGGCTCAGAGACACTAATAATACTCGCTCTTTAAATGCCCGATCTACCCTCAAATCTAAGGGATAGGAATGAAGGAAAGGCTATTCAATGCAAAGTCACACTGGTTGAGCTATCCCATACCTACAAATTCATGTATAATTATAGTATTTTCTAGATTTACTACTTCTCTAAGTTCGTTGTTTAAACTATAACATGAATATTATTCGATACTAGCTGACCCGGCAAGCTTCGTACCGCCATATATTTACATATCTGTCTCAGCTTCCCACAGGCAGTGTACAGTCGCGGACATAAAAAGAGTTTTCCCGTTATCTTTTATTTTTTTCTTTCTAGCAAAAAAAGAATGAATGAAATCGGACTGTGTGTTTTTAAATTACAACTTAGTACATATTTTGACTTTCATCCCCTCTCTCCAGGAAACCGTGCTGAATTTCGGGATAAAAAGTATCCTATGTCCTACCTCGTAGTATGAACTCAAATCATGCCAAGTTTCATTTGGATCCATTCAGTAGTTTCGGCGTGATACGCAGCTAAGATACAGACAGACAGTCAGACGGACAGACAGACAGACAAAAATGAAAAAAAATACAGTTTTAGCTTCAGTATCGATTATAGGAGCCCTCCAAAAAAAAAAATTTTCAAAATATCTTTAATGTACAGAATTGGCCTTGTTACATTATAATTATAAGTATAGATTCGATCGGTAGGTGTGATGGAGTCTGGAATACATATAATATTCTCCAAACTACATACCCACGAGTCTATTATTTGTTTTTTCTGTACAGTTTCCTTCAGAATATATTAAGGCAAGCTATAATTCTCTCTTCTCCCCCGTTTTATTATAATGAAGGATGCAATAACTGTGGGGAAACTTTTAGAAATGCATGAGTTACTGTTACATTTATTACAATTTTTATACTGTGTCTAATAAATAAGAGTACAATGCACTAGGGTTGAGTTAAGTTTAATTTATTTTATGGGTTTTGAATATTATTACAATGCTTTTATCGTATTTATTGTTTATTTTATTTCTTTTTCTCGTCTTCTTATATGTATTGGCTGTTTATTTAACTCAATAAAGAAAAATTATTATGCGTACTCACGTTTTTGCTGTTTATTTTGCCTATGATACTTGTATTATAGTACCCAGGCCGTTGTATATAAAGGCAACTTGTTGATGTTCTAGCAGTTTGTAAGAGTATGTGTCTAGTAATATGCGAACATTTTTTTATATCTGACGTATTGTGCCTGATAAAATACAGTAAACGTTATCGTTGCGTTGTTATTATTTGACACACGCACACTAGACCTATTAATTATACTAGAATCTTATTAATTTATAAAAATAAAACGAAATTATAGAAGTAAAGATATTTGGGTTACACTTACCAAGTAAACTAGCGATTCAGGGGTTCTACAGAAATTGAAACAATTGAATGTTAATAAAGATTTATTATATTTGTTGTAATATAATATAATAAATATTATACTCTTATTCTAAATACATGTGGCGCCATCTATGGTCGTGCTGAGAAATCATAATTTGATTTATTGTAAAGAATCTATCATGGCCTCACTCGCTCGTCTCGTTCCTTTTTTGTAGACGCACAAGATGCGTGAAAATTATAATAAAATAGTTATATTTGATAATGCCATGTAAATCACCAATAAAAGTATTCTCTCTAAAAGGCCTATCATTACAACAATATTATTATTTACCTTTGGGCGGCTTAAAACCATCCAACGTCAAGATTTACATAGCCACATCGTCGTCTTGCCAGTCCCCAACCCGCACTCGGCCAACATGGGGACATATGGCCTTAACCCTCTCCTGAGAGGAGACCCGAGCCCAGCAGTGGGACATTATGGGTTGTTGACGAAACGAAAACGAAATTCATTTATCTAGTATGATTCTGCTTTTATCTTCCTTGACATGTTTAAATGTTAAAGGTTCTCCAGATAAACAAATGTAACACGAATAATATAGTACGAATAATGAATACTTAAGAGGCGTTTATAAAATAAATATATTTTCACCAACATTAGGGAAAGTGTAGGTAAAGAGGCACAAAAAAATATGGCTTCGAGGGACAGAGGACGGACAAACAGTCTAATTATTATCTTGTTTCTGTAATAGGGACTTTTTCTATTGCATGTCACAATTTGGGTAATGTACTACAAGATAAAATGTTTCCGGGAAAACAAAAAGGCCTTTAAAAGGCAAATAAAAAGGAGATATATTTTTGGGTACTTTTATGTAAGAGGTATAATTTTGGAATAATATTTTTTACACTTATAATCAAAATCGACTAAATGGATGGCGTCACTAGTTCAGTAACTTATTGCTTTAAGCGGTCAACGCGCCACTCTCTACTATGCTCAGTGATGTGGGTTCAAACTCCGTATGGTATATAACATTATGTGATCCACAAATTGTTGTTTTTGGGACATAAACGCAAAATTCCTAAAGTAGTTATTCCCTACATTTTCAAGTGCTTTGTTCTTACCAGCTACGAATTGGGATAGTAGGTCTTGAAATAAAATATTTCAAAGCAAGTAATAATTTTGTCTGCATGGTTTAAGCGGTTGACACTCCGCTTTCTACTGCCACAAGTGTTGTGGGTTCAAAAATCATCCGTAATATTGTTCTGAGTCTGGAGGTTCTTTGTGTATATTTCATGTATGTTTGTAAAGTCCCCCGCAACACAGTATTTTTTTTAAGACAACTAACTCTCTCGTTAAGAATATACATCCTGTGTCGCGGGGGACTTTATAAAGCATACATGAAACGGGAATTCATTAAGGCGAGAGTTGTGTTTTAACATAAAGAACATATTTAAAGAAAAATAAGCTTAAGAACTTTTTGTTCTTCGTCTTTTGCATTGGAAATTTTCTGAGGATAAAGACAGCTCGCGGATGATGGATACGGTTTCAATGCGTTAATGGGAAATCTTATCCTCGGTTTATATGTTCTGTTTTTGAAATATGATCGTTTCTTGCATAAAAGTAAATAGAAGTTTGCTGTGTAACGTCTCTATTTGCAGTGTAGTGTGTGTGTTTTCTTTATTTTATATTTTTATTTTTTACTTATTGTTTTGTTCGTTTGTATTTTTTTTTTAGTATTCATATTACCGTTTAAAGAAAAAAAGAGCCCATATGGAGCGATATTTTACTATAAGTTGTAACTTTATTTATTAAACAAAAGCAGATTGCAGTATAAAAGCTTATAAAATTGTTTTTACAATAACTTGTAAATTTATTTTCGTGGGTAAAGTTACCTTTGATAGTATAGGTAGTAACGTGTGAGATAACGGTACAAATTATGGGTAAAACAAAGTCACTTTCTCTGTCCCTATATCCCTATGTATGCTTAAATCTTTAAAACTACGCAACGGATTTAGATGTGGTTCTTTAATAGATATAGTGATTCAAGAGGAAGGTTTATATGTATAATACATGCATAATATAGTAAAGAAACATTGATAATTTTTGAGGTTTCTAATGTGATGTCGTAAATAAACCCATTCTTTTACGCTTACTTTGCAAACGCTGGCTGTACCCTACGAGATAGATCAAAATAATGTACTACAGTATTGTACACCTTAAAAAGGTCTACAAAAAAGTCCGCGATGGTATATGTCTGTCTCTTAGGGATAACTCACAATAACCATTTTTTATTATTTACTTTTTACGAGAAATAATGGCTTATTTACGAAGCGATTTAAAGCAATACAGCATTAATCCTTATCCAATTTAGTACCTTAAATTCATTGTGCATTTAATTTAGACCAATATGACCCTATACAGTATTTAGTTTAAATGAATATATTCGAAGATATTACGGATTTAAAATGCACGAATAGTGTCGTCGGTGGGTGCATCTGAAATCCACCCGTGCGAAGCCGAGGCGGGTCGCTAGTAACATATATATGAAAGTATGAATATTCTTACCATTCTATGTTTTGGTTGGATGGATGAATTTTAGTATCGTTAATTTAATTACATATTAGTGCAATAATAATTATATAATACTCTTTATTAAACTACCACACCTAAAGCGCTCTACTTGCAAAACATCGTACAATATACAACGTCTTTCAATCCTCAAGATATTACATTTTTTTCTAATTAGTATAGTATATTTTTATTTACTAATGAACTTTTCCTGTACCATACCGTAATGTTACTATTTCTCAACCCATAGTCAATAATCAGGAGTTTTATTAGATGAATTTATCCTTTAGTTCTTCGCTTACATACTAATCAGTACTCAATATCATATTTTGATGAAATACTGAGTGCGGCAATAACAATTTTAAAGTTTTTAAATTCAATAAACAGTTTTGTATTATGTGTATATTTTAGATGTTACAAAATACCACATGTAATGTTTACTATCAAGAATCGCGGTAATGAATTTTTGGGTTTATATAATTACTAGTTGACCCACACAACCTCGTTCGCGTCTCCTGTTGCCTCTAGCGTAATAACTTTTCCCCGTTTTTGAAACATTCTTTATTGGTGCTCCGCTCCTATTAGCCTTAGCGTGATGATATATAGCTTATAGCCTTCCTTGATAAATGTGCTATCTAACACTGAAAGACTTTTTTAAATCGGACATGCAGTTCCTGAGATTATCGCTTTCAAGCAAACAAACTCTTCAGCTCGTTAAATTATAACTGTATATATTACTATATACCCTATGCTACTGATAAATATTGTGGCTTTCTATTCGTACAAGAATTCAGTAGTTCCCGATATTTCACAAAATTTTCCTCTTTATAATATTAGTATAGATTATAAACAACGAATAAATTATATTTTATTTTATAATCTTTGTTAGCATTGAAAACTGCAGGTGAAGTATAAAATCAAGAATTGAAATAGACGTTTCTATTTTATCGTACCCTTTTTATAGTATTTAAATAAATAAGCATAAAGAAACATAAAAGCCCTGATAGGTAAATAATACTGTAAGTCCTCAGCTTTTAAGCGAAATATTAATAAGTTTCTTAAACATACATTCAAAAATTTTAACAAAATAAAAACCGACTTAAAGGTTCGACTCGATTTCTCTTGGATCATCATATCTTAGTGTCCTTATCATGGTACTACCGTTGGGATATTTCCTTTCTATTATTAAAATAATCATCAAAATCGGTTCATAAACGACGAAGTTATCCGCGAACACACATAAAAAAAGACATATATACGGTCGAATTGAGAACCTCCTCCTTTTTGAAGTCGGTTGAAAAGGAAAGTTAAAGAGTTTTAAATCAGTACCTTATTCGTAGCGCCAAAGACTAATGGAAACCAACTAATAAATAAAAGGAAAAATAAAATAGACATTGACTTCCCGGTAAAGAAGCAATAGCGGCAATTCTAAATGAAAAAAGGTACGAAAAGATAAATTTTTCCTTTTGCATTTTGTTTCGCGCTGCCCTCCGCTTTCTTTTGTTCCGTGTGATTTATGAAGTACTGGCAACATTACAAAACATTTAACATGGAAAGAAACCAAATAAAAATTTAAAAAAGGATCTAAAAGGCCAGATTTATTTAAATGACTTACGACTTACCTTGTGTTTTATAGCCACAGTTGAACTACATAAATTTTTGTTATTAAATCAAAGTTAAGTGATTAAACTTTGCAGAAATATAGAAAAATCGTTAAAAATACTCGTAAGCGGCAAGTTTTTATCAAAGGTGTAGGTAGTGAAAGTAGAAAAAGTGTGACCTTTTACATCTTGCGACAGTTATGCTTCGGTTCATTGTTAAAATAAAACACTTGTAATAAAACTTTATTCCACTGCCTTGGAATATAATAAATGAAATAAAAGTATAACTGAGTTCTGTTTTAATAAAGTACCATAGCATGTATTTGAACAAGTACCACTAACTTCTGTTAAACGAGAGTTGGTATAAAAGTCAGGCTCGACAGGAATGATACCATCTCACAATTCCTTTCTCTGTTATTGAGTAAGTGAGTAACCAAGTGAGTAAGGTTACTGGAACTCAATCTTTGGTTATTTTCTTAATTCTGGAGAGGAGATCAAAACTCGTTAATAGAATTGTGACTCATGAGTTTCAGAAGACAGGTGACCCGTATGCTCGTTCCCGTCTCCCCTCTCCCAGCACAACAAAAAGCTGGCTGTTACGATACTGGTAAGTGGTGTGTCTATCGCCTTTGCCTAGTCTGAATTCCTGTTCAGGTTCATAGCATGCCCCAGTCAGATAAATCATTAGTGTAAGTAAGTATATATAAATATGTAGTGGAAAACAAGACAGTAATTGAAAAGTTGATAATAAAGCTGAAACATTAATGTTGATTCAAACCTTCCAGTTCATTATAGACGCAAACTTCTAGACAAGTGTACGAACTAGGTGAAGGGACAAATATATTATTAATGCTCAAGCCATTACTGTGTAGAAGCTTTTAAAAGTTAAAATTGGTACTGCGAGAATTTTAATGCAGTGTGAATGACTTCGGAAAGTCTTGCTTACGTGCTCGGAATTGATATAACCTATTTACCTTTTTAGTTTCACTAAGGTTAAGAAAAAATGGTTTTCAAATAAAAAATCATGGTGTATTGCATTAGTGTATTTTTTTAACTGCAATCGTTTGTATTACCTTATTGTCTTAAATATAGTCCGGGTTTTCTTATATATTATTTTTTAAATTGTATTTGACTTTGAATTGTGATTTTCAAAATCACAGATTCTTTATTTTGGTAAGACGTAGGTAAATGTTGCGTTATTTTTGAAAAACAAATAGAACAGCGGGTAACCTGCCATTTCGGTTTAAATCCGACCTGCCTAAATCAACTTAGGGTTTACAGAATCTATCTCATTATTTACGATAACTTATTTATAATGTCATGTTAAATTTAAGTCATATTATTAACATAATTTGACCCCTTCAGAAACCATGATTTCGGTTTCACAAGTCTTGGATAGACACATATTTGTCAGAGATACATTTAAATATATCATCAACCTTTATCTGTTAAATAGTGTTTTACAACACAATTAAAAAAACTATCAAGACAACGGAAATTGAAACTCTTTGAAACGGAACCTTCTTAATGTTAGTCGATTACTGTGTTTAATTATCAAAGCTTACCATCTAACTTATAGAATGTGAAAGAGCAAACAACTTAGTAAAAGATCGTTAACCGTCCAAGTAAAATCTAATCACACGCTGAAATTAAGGAATTCCGATAACTAATCCGTAGGAAAGCTCAGTCATTTGGTACACTGTTCCAATTTGTGTTTCATGAATATTAATAAGCGCAAAGGTTGGACACCCGGCGCTGCCCGAGCTCCTTTAGTTTAAAAGCTTTTATACAAATGCTTTATAACCACAGTCCTAAAAAAGTAATTTAGATACTGATTTTTTTTCTTCATGGTTAGAGCACCTGATTACCTTGAATTTAATCCCCAATCTATCTTAATATTACATTGCTGTCTCTCTTTTCTACCACTCTTTTCAATACAATTATAATTTCCTCAACTCATCTCAACAACATCAACAACATTTTACTGGCATAGCGGTCTCTTTAGCACCCGGTAGACGGTAATAGAGTTTCCCACTTGAGAGTTCACCATTTCTTTAACCACACTCAAATAATCATAAGGAAGATTATAAAGAATAGAAAAAAAAGTTTCACACACATCTGTCGACCTTTTTAGGCATTTACACATGAGTGAATGTACATATGTACATAATGTATACACCAAGAAGCTCTACACACCATAGAAATAAATCGAAATCTTTATACAATTATTTTTTTGCACTAAAGTACAACTTTAGTTAGTAAAACTTCTTAACACTGGAGTTCGTGTTTACGTTTTAGCAAAATAATATGCTTTACACTACACAAAGACTACTGATCTTCAAATATCCATTTGAAGTTCTGGCAGTACTTTTATACTAGCCTGGTCAGAGACGAATTGCTTTGTGTTGGAAAGACATCGCAATCGTCATCTACCGACCAAATATAAATAAAGTACATTTGGAAATCGATATTAACTTAAAATAACTCAAAAAAAAATTGAACAATATTCAATTTAAGAGGTACAGATACAACTTGTTCATCATTCGGTACAAAAATGGATAAAAAATTGTACAACAGAAGAACAAAACTAACAAATTTAATTTGTCATTAACACAAAGGCGACTCGTGTTTTCCCTGACCAATTTTAACTTTGATCTTTCGCTAATCGACTGGCGACCCTTGGGCGCAATAATTCTAAAATTGTTTAACAATGTTATTATTAAAATTTATGTGGATTTTGATTGGTTTTCAGCTGATTACATTTTAAAAATTTACATAAAATTCTGAATTTTGAATTCCAATAAAGAGTGCAAATTAGTTTATGAGCAACATCTTTGAAATGTGTCCTCTTTGGTAATAATTATTTTAATCTCTTTAGTCTAATTAAAACATTTTTTTTGTGCACCTATATTAAAAACAAATTAACATTTTATTTACAGAATAGCATTTGTCTACAGTGCTTGCTGTCTGAGAAATCTGAAATAAAAATATAATATATCATCAGCGTATTGCATTCCATGGCGCTCATTGGGGAATGAGCGCCAAGAATTCCGGAGATAGGCCGTCCAGAGCCATCCGCCAGTAGTCATTATCTTCAAGTCGTGGGTCCAATGTGCCGCCCTATACGTTTGGTTAATCACAGTGTTCAGCAACTTTCAGCTTTAGCGACCATCAATTTGCTTCCACATCAGCCTAGAATCTTCTTCTTCACTTTGTAAGAATAATAATGTTTTTAAATGTGGCTACATCTGAACATTTTTTTCTTAATGCTGAACCGATTCCGTGGTACATTACCAGACTTCTAAAGCTTACTGACCTAGAAAATTCTTTTATTAATACTACATAAAATAAAATGACGTAGGTACTAACACAAAATTACGACTGTCAAAATAAGAACTGAGCTCACAAACACCCCAAGTTATACTCATATTTGTGATAAGTTTTTTTTTTTATGTGCCATTACAATAGTTTCATATTAGTTCTGTCTTAAATAATATATTTATTGTGCTTTTTCCTGTACGTAATGAACTACTTCTCTTTGTTTTCGTATTCTTTCTTTCAGTTCAGTCAACAATAACAAAATCTTTTCTTAACAAAATGTAATCGTTATCAACCTAAATTTTCCCTGCGAATAATGTCTAATTAACTTTACTTGAAGTTGATGTCGTTCCATTTAGCCACAGAAATGTAATATTCTCAAGCTAAATATCTTAATTACGTCAATTTAGACCCCATGAAGACGACAAAAGACCCCAATGAGCGACCGTTCAAAGCACATTAAGCTTCGGTCCTTCTAATAAAATTTGATTAATTATGTTAAATTATTAAGGAATAATCTTCTCAACAGTTTCTTTGAAGTAATCGTTCATGTTGTAAAAATTGTAACCACAATTTCACGAAAATTCAGCTGAGGAATGCTGTTCCTAATTTTCTAAATTGGTTGACATTGTTTTTAATTTTGAGCGGAAAATTATTTATAAGGCTTAATATTATTGGCAAAAGTATTGTGAAATGAAATATAAATATATCTGATATAATATAATCTCTTTGAAAGACCAAGAAAAAAGCGTTAAACAAAAAAGGTTAATAATAAATATTTATTATTTAATTTCGATGCCTAACACTACTATCAATAAAATAGGTGCTTATGAAAACATACTTCAGTGACGTAACACATCAACAATATAATTTGTAAGAAGCAAAACCAAATATATTTTATTGGTATTATACTATACATCCATACTTATATTACAAATGCGAAAGTAACTCTGTCTGCCTGTCTGTCTGTCTGTCTTGCTTTCACGGCCAAACCGCAGCACCGATTACAATGAAATTTGGTATACAGATAGCCTAGAGAATAAGAAATGAAATAGGATACTTTTTAATGCGAAAAAGGGCAATAAGGTGTTGAAAGGGGGGATGAAATATTTTATAGAAGAGTGGCGGTTCACTCGCCACACGCCTGCGCATTACGCCGGGCGTATTGGCAACGACCAAACACGGCTGTCACATTCATTAAAAATATTTCAAATTTTCAAAGAAGACTTAAATTAATATATACATTCATGAATCCGATTTGTATGTATATACATGATATTAGTAAAAATAAATAAGCCATATTACTAAACAGTCTTTCTAAACTTCAAAACTCTCTACAGAAGTATCGTCATTTTAATCGAAAATATTAAAATTTCTTTTTTAGGCTGTTGATATAAATTAAAATATGATTTAAATTTTGTAAAAAATTTACCATCATGGGGGTTAAATAGCAATAGGGGATGAAAGTTTGTATGGCAATATGCTAGGTTTGTGAAAATGCTTCATAAGTTTGCGACAGGAGACAAAATATTAGAGCTATTCAGATGTAACATTTACTGAGTTATCACAATATGCCTAAGTGTGCTTACCCGAACGGGCAGATACATGAGGGCAGACGACTGTGCCGCATGCGGATGTTGAATTTTGCCACTACAAATTCGTTATTATTCACTGCGATTAGATTTGTTTACATGATTTTTTGT
Source organism: Diaphora mendica (assembly GCA_949125395.1). Classification (NCBI taxonomy): domain Eukaryota; kingdom Metazoa; phylum Arthropoda; class Insecta; order Lepidoptera; family Erebidae; genus Diaphora; species Diaphora mendica. Next base: position 20,739,017 of record OX421310.1, read on the forward strand.
TTATTCAGTTCATGTTCTTCGTGAAAAAATCGCACAAAAAAAAGGAAAAGGGGTACGCCGCAAGATGAAATAAATGCCTGTATGAAAAATATGTATTATGGGTAAATGTTAAAAAGTTTTGTCTTATTACAATTATGCGAGTACAACTTCACAATTATTTATGAGCAGTGTCAATATGCAAATGCTCTTCTAAAAACCGGATAAGATTGTATGCCAACTCACAGTAGCGACATGATTACAATGAGACGTGAGTTCTGGTAAATGATGGCACAGATGATCTAAAAATAATATCTACAACACAACGCCAACATGTCCACTCTTCGGTAGAAAACGGAGATCCAGCAAGAGTCTGGAAATTTCTAAGAACATTGGGAGTTGGGAAGTCTCGCCATGATTCTATTCCTAATAATTTAAACATTGATTTACTCAATAAACATTTCTCTTCCTCGTCTGATATTCATGACAACACTAAAGCTAGAATCTGCTCAGCCTGAGGGAAAACTCAAGCAGAATCCAACAGTGGAGGCAACCGTACTTGCTGCGAACCCAGACAATGCAGAACCAAACCGTTTGGTTCGAGAGCGTATTTCTAAGACTGAGGCGGTGACTTCCAAGGCCAGCACATGTTGTTCTGTAGAGGAAGGGAGAAGGTGGGATCAGTTGGAAGAACTTTTCAGAACACTCTCCATGGTAAAGCGGTAGAGGACTGCCATAGAGGCGATGTCTCTCCGCAACTGCAGAGGCCCAAGGGACTCGGTGGTATCAGGACTGTTGATCATGCGGACTGCTCGCCGCTGCAACCGATCGAGAACATCAAGCAAATACTGCGTGGATTCATCACAAAGATGAGAATAGTACGGACGAGCGAACCTGGGTCTTATAAAGGAGACACAAATATCAGGGCGCGAAGAAACGTCTCACCCTGTTCAGGCCGCCTTACTGGTGCCCTCGATGTACTTCCATGGGTTGAGGTCTCGGCAAATATCCATGCCCAGGACACCGAGCTTATCCCGTAGTGGCAGTTGAGTGCTCTGAAAAATGGGAAAGGGGAAGAAACGGAGACTTTTTGGTAGAGAAAGGGCACATCCATGTTTTCTTAACGTAGAACTCGACCAAATTCTCATCACCCTATTGTGAAATGCGGTTCAAAACCCGGTCGAGCTCAGCGACGAGCTCCTGTTGATTTTCTTCAACGTCTACCAGCTTGGCTGCAGGGTATCCATAATATCGCCCAAGCACTGTGCTATCGAGAAACATCTTGGGCGAGAGGACTGGACCCTGAGGTACGCTAGCGTTTACCTCCAGAAAAATAGAGGCCGCGCCGTCGCAAAGAACCCTAATGCGAAGGCGCCGATGAAGAAAATCGTCAGTCCAGTGACAGAGTCTAGGAGGCAGACCGAATGCTTAGAGCTTAGAGAGAAGTGAACGGTGCCAGACCCGGTTGAAAGCATTGGCCATGTAGCATGTCGAAATAAGCTCATGTAAAATATTTTTTATTTTATGTACTTATAGAAATTATTAAATGTGTTTTTAACAGTGAAACGTGTGTTATATTTTTAAATTAATATTATCCTCAATAATTTAAACTGCTACCCAAATTCACTATTACACGCGGACGAAGTCGCGGGCACAGCTAGTCTATATATAAAAGCGAAATACCACTCACTTATTAATCACGAAATCTAAGAAACTATAACACCTACAAACTTTAAATTTGTCAGGTAGGTTCCTTACAGGGTGTAGACATCCGCTAAGAACGGATTTTACTAAACTCCACCCCTAAGGGGGTAAATCAGGGGATGAAAATCTGCGTGAGCGAAGCTGCGTGCAAAAGCTAGTATATAATATACTCTACCAGAAATGAAAGCACCAATATCTAAAATATTATTTAAATGTTCTTTAAAGTTATATTGCCGAGGATGTCGCTGCGAAATATAACAGTAAAATAATCCTTACGATATTTTAAAAGTTGATGATTATGACGAATATATAAGTAATCTAGAAGCCATGTTCTTGTTTATTTCCCAAGACTTTGATAATTATTTGCTACATTGATTTCTTATCTTTATTTGTTGACAATTATCTACATTTCAAAGTAGCGTATAAAATTATCAGACTAATTAAAATAATAAAATTATTAAAAAAACATATAATCTTGGAAAACCACTGAATTTCCCGAGCCCCCTTGTGATTGCTTCACAACTTTATACTTAAAACCTATGTTCCATCCATTTAAATAAAATAATAATCTATTTTATATTTTTTAAAGTAAATAAACGCAAATATTCATAGCCAATTCAAACTTCTACAATTTTATTATTATGTAATAATGTATTTAAAAATTAACACAAATGTTAGATTAATGTTAAAAACTAATAAAATATAATTCAATCTCCAATCGATTGATGAGACGACCTACATAATAAGGACAAAGTGACCCTGTTTATCTCGGGTACGCCTTTTCCCAAAACCTAATGAGCGAAGAAAACTCAATAAAGCAACAATAGCAATGGAAGGGTTCGATGACTCGGTGCTTTTGTACCCTAAACCCATGGACTGGACCCAGTTCTGATATAAGATTAGTTGCGTAAAGAAAATAAGAAATAAAACTGAGAAGAAGATAACATTATAACGAATTATTTTGTAAAATAGTAAAGTTTCCTCCATTGTGCTACAAATTTTTATATAGATACAATTTATACGAAAAGAACGAGGAAATAATTTTATCATAGCTTTACTTGCGGAGAATTGCTGGACACAAAAAAGTAATTAAGTATTCAATCAGTTAATTTAAGCTTTCGTGTTACTATTAGTTAGTAGTTAGTGTAAGCTCTGCTTGATTTGAAGCTAGCTGGCATTGTGTCTGATACCCAAACATACATATTGTAAGCGAAATTAACTTTTTCAACTGAATCAGTAGCATAACGCCATCTAGGTTGTAATATGTGAACCTTGAATTTTGTAACAAGAGCGATAGAACTAAATTTAATAGCAAAGCCAATTTTTATATTAACATGATTATATTATAAACATACGTTGCAACAGCCAAAAATATATAAGATGTTTTCTAAATAGACATAATAAATTTAACTGAAAAGAAAATTTTATAAATTTATTAGTCAAAAAAATGTTTAAATATGTAACTTTGTATGTGATCCATGTAAACAACTAGAAACTAACAAATACTTATCACAGAAATTCGAGTTCAGTAATAAGCCGCCCGTGAACAGTATACGCCCCAGAAAAATAATCACAAAGCAGTCATGAGAACTGCCGACAAAAGTAAAAACTCAAAACTATAAATTAACAGTTGTGGTTCATTTCAGGTGAGCTTGGTCTTTAAATAAAATTCGATAAAAAGAAGTCAAAAAATTAGATCATGGAAAGCGTTTTGAGATCCATGATTTTCACCCAAAAAGTGCTTTAACTTAAAAAAAAACATCGTGTGACTTATAACGTAATTTAGTAAATTAAACAACAAATTTCCTTTCTCCAGTATTACCCACACGGTGTTCAAAACTCCAATGGGAGTAACGATTTGTTATAGCTTTGTGTCCCCCATTTAGCCGTCAAAGAGAATTATTGCTTCACCAAAGGCTGGAGTGTAAAGAATCGAGCGAAACTTTACACTGTTGCCATATATGTTTCTGTTTTATTTCTGATAAGATCTATTTAGTTTTGTTTTCTAGTAAAAGCGTAATAGTAATATGTGTGTGCATAGTATCAGAGATAAACAATTTTTTTTCTTTAAAAAAGTCCACTCCCGCATTAGGAATATATATCCTGTGTCGCACAAAGTGTTGTCCCATGTGGGATTTGAACAACACTTGGATTCGCATGCGGCGCGCGTGGCTATCGCTTAAAAGACTAAGCCAACCGTGCAGTCAACAATCAATATCAGAGATAAAAAGGTTAAATATATGAATTATTTGTCATGGTAAAATAATATATGATGTACCTAAGCTGCCAGCTTTTAGAGACAACGGGAATGGAAAATGAATCATGTCACTACGAAGACAAATATGGCTATGAGTTCATACTTTTTTAGCTCTCATAACAAATATGCATTAACTCTCATACAATTATCGTAGCGGTAGGTAGAAATGTTAGACACAAACACTCCTATTGGCCAGCTTTTGATTATAATGACTACATAGATGGTGTACTGGTTCAAGCAATAACCTCGCCACTACCCACTGCGCTGAAAAGTATGGGTTCGATTCCCACATAGGACAACTCTTTGTGTAATCCTCAGATTGTTACTCTAAGTCTAACAAAGAACTTGTGTCTGTATGTGTCCATGTGACACTGGAGATATTTCTAGTGCCTTTTATTATAACTCGGTCTTTATATACCCATGCGCTTACATGCATTTCAAGACGAACAAATAGAATTATATAAATCAAGGACACACTGTCGGTTGAATTATTACCTATCTTTTTGTTAAAAATGCAGAATAGCACATATAAAGAGTCTCTCACATTTAAAAAATATTTTAATTACGTAAAAAAAACAAAGAATATTTCAAACTATTTTATTCTGAATGTCCCATGTATTTATTTGTGATTCAATCATGTCACACTATACACATCTCGAAGAACACTTTTCATAAGGCAAGAATTCTCGCAACGTGACACAATGTAGTTGGCACTTGACTGATGACGTATCACAAGCTGAACTTATAGCCTCTCATAAAATTCTATTTGCAATTTTCTTATTTTCACTTTCGTTGGTGATGCTTAGATAGGGTGTATATGGGTGTGCACAGTATGAAAATTTAAGGACGTCTCCAGTCGCGTCATTCCCTGCGGATATGACCGCGGAACGTGACGAATGCTACGCTATAAGTGACAAAAGAGTTAAATGATATGGAAGAGCCCGATTATTGTTCCGATTATACATAAAAAAAGTAGATAAACACGTACACACACACACACACGCATATACCTACATACATATACACACACACACACACACATGCATACACACAATCATACGACACTCATATATGTACTGCATTAAGCATGAATGATGAATAATGCACATAATGTGTTTAGTGCATTATTCAACACTATCATCATCAGCGGCTAATAGCAGTGCACTGTTGGTCATATAAGGATAGTCATTATTTTAGCAATAGCGATATTATTGTACAGACATTTTAACTCTTGTATGTTTTATCGTGCTTGAATGTTTATCAATATACAAAAGGCTACGGAACAACTATCTATGTAACAAAACCATAAAATGTATCTTATATCTTATCTTTGAATGAATGTTAGCCTAAACAAATTTAATTAACACCTTTAAAAAAATACATAAGCAAAACGTATTAACACGTAGGTCTTTCTGTCATCGTCCTACGTGACAACGGTTTCATTGATGATTGACAATCCACAACTGTGCGATTTTCTAGAAACTTTCTGCCTCGCACTGGTATCCCCAGACCAATACGACCTTCAAACTTTCAAGAAAAAAGCGAACTCCTTTTTAAAAGGCTGGCAACGCACTTTTTTCGCCTCTAGAATTGCGGGGGTCGGGCTTCGGCAATCGCTTACCATCAGGCGATCCATTTGTTCGTTGGCCCCCTATCCCATAAAAAATACTTTTATTTTATCCTTGTGAAACAAACACATCTAGAAGTTTAGTTCAGCAACAAACAATTTCGATATACGATACATCGCAGGCAATATATTTACGGTCGTATTTTACTTCTGTGTTTATGTGTGATTACCTGCCACTCGTAAAGCCTTATTTACTTTAACATATCAACGAATAACCTTTTGATTCTTCATAAATATATTTGCAGATGAATTTTGTAAAATAATAATGTGTGTTTACCGTGTAGGCATTTTAACGTACTTAGTGATTAGAATATTGCTACTCTTGCGGAAATTTAAGAATACTATTAAATCTGCTGGTATTCCTGTATGCTCTTGGCTATTCTTCTGGTCATACACTGGAAAATACTTAACCGCTGCATCCCTGGTTGCGAAACCCGACAAAATTGTATTGACACAATAAATTTATGTAATTATCGTTTTTTATTTACTGATAGAATGTCCTTTGCATTTTAAAAACGTCATCTGGACTTTAAAAAAGACGAAGATCCCTGAATTTGTTTCGTCCTTTCTTCTCAGACCTATTCCAGTTATGAACAGCTGACTCACATGCTCAAATAATGATTTTATTTCATTTCACTTTTCTGTTTGGTAGTTTTTATCTAACTTGTTTCCGATCTATCTTTTTTAAATAAAAAACAGGTAATAATCTTCAAAAGTCGATTCAGTAGATAGACGTCATATCAAAATAAGTTTGAAATCTTCAGTCAGACTTACAAATTTTTATTGTCTAGTTATTAGGGAATAAATCTTTCTCCCGATGTTGCTTCTGAAATTTTATTATGGAATATTCCAATGGTTGTCAAATAATATCAGTCTTATTATCACAAATTCATTGTGTCATAAAAATCGTATTGTTGTTTTGATAAAACCACATTCCATGGTTTCTCGCGACCTTAAACATGTGGTCGGACCACCTTTGTAGAGGGCCTACGCAGGCTCCGTCTTTCAGTGCGTTAATTAAGTGATGTTTTAGTTGTTAATTAGACTAAAATAGCAATAAAATAGGTTTTAGGATTCAGGATCCAGTTAAGATTCAAGAAAGATTTCTTCACAAATTCAACCTAAGTAGTTTGCAATTGTCTAGATGTTAAAAAACGTGCAATCTTTAGTTGTGAATCATGTTAAGTATAACTCAAGTAGAGTATTGATACTCATGCATCTGGATACAAACAAGAGTTGATTATATAGCCCTTCGTATTACTATTAGTAAATATCAAAAGGAGTATGCAGATAGCTCCTCAAAACCCATTCAAGGGTCCATCAGCTACCCATTTTACTATATAAAAATGGTTCCCTTAAAGAGCTGGTCCCTTTTCCTCATTCAGACAGTCATCTATTACAAAGCAAAGCCTTTTTCATTACGTTTCGTTTTACATATGGCTGTGTTTCTTTACCGTCAAATTCAATACGGGTTTCTTTCTAAATAGGTAATGTAACGCTTCGAATTTTCAAACGATGGCTTGATATAAAAAGGTCATATACTCCCGTAAGACGACTTAAGTCTTTTTGACCTTAAGTATAGGTACATAAGTTCTATCTCGGTTATTTGTAAAAGTTACATAAATACTGAACATTGATCACGGTGTCATATCAAAGGAACTCGTTGTTAGTTGTATTTAGATATACATATGTTAATAATTTAAACTGGTAAAGTTTGTGTGTTGGTGAGATTGTAGAGGGCAATCTATGGATCTACTGAATCGTTTTTCAAAATAATTTTACGAATAGAAAGCCACACTATTTGTAAGTTATATAGGCTATGTATTAAACCAAAAAATACTACAAACTAATTGGACACGGGTCAGCTAATAAATGAATATTTTAGTATTGGCCCTCGAAACTAATTTTACTATTTTCTCACACACTTTTATAAGTTAAATAACAGGCAGCCTTATGATAAATGAATACATCAATATTATCTATATATATAAAAGAGGAAGGTGACTGACTGACATACCCAGAGATCAACGCACAGCTCAAACCACTGAAGATAGAACCCTGAAATTTTGCATGTAGGTTCTTTATATAACGTAAGTGAGCACTAAGAAAGGATTTTTTGAAATTCCACCCCTAAGGGGGTAAATCAGGGAATGAAAGTCTGAGCGAAGCCGCGTGTAAAAGCTAGTTAAATATACAACCGTTGCAACTGGGAAGCCGGTCTTTGAAGGGCGAATACGTTCTTTAACGATTTTTTTAATGTCGTATCATTATTAGTAATTAGATATTTTACAACGTAGATTCGTTACTATCAATTTTTCAAGCCGTGTATAAATATAAAGTCGAGAATAAAACTACCCTGCAATCATTTAACTTTAATGAAAGCTGTAATGAAGAATTATATAATACCATTTGCATCATAATAATATTAAAATTTGACCCGTCTTGATTGACGTTTGACACTTTTCGGTACAAGCTGTTTCATCTAATTGCCTAATGCAGCAACTGCCTCGGTGGCGCAGTGGTAGCGTATGCGACTGCTGGGCTTGAGGTCTCGGGTTCGATGTCTGGGTCGGACATGGCACTCGAGGTCGATCCAAATGTTTGTATGATCTGCAAATATTTGTTTCGGAGTTTGGGTGTTTTCTATGTATAATATGTATGTATTTACAAAAAATGTATTTATGTATTTATATCAGTTGTCTAGTACACAAGCTCTGCTTAGCTTGGGACTAGATGGCGTTGTGTGTTAGATGTCCGAAATATTTATATCTATTATTTATCTAATTGATAGCAAGAAAATAAAAAATAACAAAGGTACTAAATCGGTTTCTAGTATGTCTATTAACTTGGCTCAATAAATTCCCTTATCAAATTTAATATTAAATCTGCTACATGACATAATGATGGTAAAATTCTGGTTGAAAATTCCATGTCATAATAATATTGACCGTAGTTATGTATCTTGTGCAGGAATGAAAAATATTTTAAAAATAAATGAAACAAAAGGATAGTTCCTTTATCACATAACCTCAATATTGTTTTTCCGTACAACTAGGACCCGAAAACCTTCAAGTATTAGTTATAAAAATCCATGTATCTTTTTCTTTGATAAAAAATTTAGTAGCTTTATTTGGCGGATGGTCCCCGGAGAAATATTGGTTTTACGTGACAAATGCGGTCTGTGGGCCCATGAAAATATACTACCAGTTTGATATATCGGTAAACCGAGACTAGAGAATATGCATTGTTTTGTATTTACGGCATGATATTACATTTTAACTTTTCTATTTGTTTTGTTTGAGTCAAGCCTTTTGTTGGAGAGATGGTTGAAGCTAAATAATTGCTGTCCAATTTGTCTTAACGCTTTATTGTAAGAGTTGCTTAATACAAAGCCTACTATTTATTTTAATATGTTTTCTGTAATATGAAATACAAATACTAATAAAATCTAAATTTTCATGAGTGTGATTTCAATATATCAAACCGAAAATGCCTATTCCAATAACCATACATTTTGGAATAATGTTTTTTTCCAAAATAGCACATTTACTTATATATTTTATTCTTTGATTGCTTATTAACATTTAGTTATTGTTAGGTGTTTTTGTTAAAAATATCTTATACTGTACACTAATCAGAATATTCAAACTTTCTGCAGTAACTGCCTTGGTGGCTATGGTGGTGTATGCGTCTGATTTGTCTGGTCTCGGGTTCAATTCTTGGGTCGGACCAAGTGTTTATATGATCTACAAATATTTATCTCGGAGTTTGGGTGTTTTCTATGTAAAATATGTAAGTTTTTACAAAAATGTATATAAATAATTATTCCAGTTAATCTAGCTTTAATAGTACAAGCTCTGTTTAGTTTGAGAACTTGTTGGAGTTGTGTGTTAGATGTCTAAAATATTCAATGAAATGTTCTAACCAGTCTGAGTTTAGAATATTATAAGTATATATCAGGGTATAGAGCACTGACACCATATTGTTATATTGCGGTCGATATCTCGACAGATCACCGATTTTATGGATATTCACACCTAACATCTTTCTCTGTGTCGTAAGTTTTTTACAACTTTTCTATGGTATTCATGAAAAAGCGCTGAAAGAGGTAGTGAGTGGTTTTACGTAGATTCTTAGAGAATGTTTACTATTATACAATCGCAATATTTACAGACTAAAATGGATGAGATATGTTTTATGAGTTAAATATTTAATTATTTTGTTATTTTTTTCATAATATGGGTTTTTGTTTACAGTACAATATTTCAAGGAAATGAGGATTAACTTAATATCAAAATATTATAACTATTTACCCTGAATCATTACTAACAAGTGCAGGTAGTCATTGCTGTAGATATAATATATCTACTTACTTTCTATACATCTACAAAGAAATTATGATGCTATGATTAAGCAATGACTACCTGCACTTGTTAGTAATGATTCAGGGTAAAAAGTTATAATATTTTGATATTAAGTTAATCCTCAATACATACAGACGTACACATTATATTATAATGTGTACGTCTGTATGTATTCTTGTAAAAATATAATATGCGTGTATTAACGTGTACATATATTTTATTGTATAAATCAATATCTGTACTACTATATGTGTTACTTTGATCATATTCGTTTCTTTACTGATTCCCAAGTACGTATGACTGTGGCCTTACGTTTTTCTGCCATCCTCTATTCACTCTGAGACTGATGGCAGAAAACTCAAATTTGAGTTAAGCTCGCCTTTGTATATGGAATTTCCCTTATGTACCTTATATATTTATATGTTTAGTGTGCATAGTAAATGTAAGTACAATGTTCCTGGATGACCAAGCTTTGCTCAATAATTTTCTTTTGTTAATTATTCTGAAAATGAACCCTAGCCTGATGGATTTATCGTCCCCGAAATATGCAAATACTAAACATAAAAATCGTTGTTGCCGTTTCCAAGATTCAGATAGCTCGTTTAAAGGTATAAGATAAAATAAATACAAATAATGCTTATATTTCCTGGCTTGCGTTTTATTGGATAATATTAGACTTTTTCCATTCAAGTGATAATTCTGTCTGTTCAATCCTTTCGCCAATTTAGCGTTCACCGTGTGAAGTTTGTAATGCTTGCAGGGCCCATTTGTACAGGCATTCAATCGCTAAGCTAGTTCACTGGCAAAAGCATTCAACCTCAGGGCGATTCACCCTGTTCTTATTCTAAGCTAATGTAATATCAAGCACTTACTGGAGATATGTGAATTCCTTGATATCGGCGTTCTGAGGGGCCCCTCTGGTGCTCTCTCTGCGTCGTCACACATTCATCACTCCTTGTGGCTGTACAGGTTCCCAAGTATTCTAATTATAATACCGTTATAATATACCGTTATAATACCCGTTTTAACTGTCGCGGATCGCGCCTAATTGACCGGCTACTAATCTCGCGTGTCCATACCAGACCAACCATAACGGTAAACAACGAAAAGAACCGAGTCTGAGTCGACAATCAGCCAAACTTTTTATTGAACGGCACTCAACAACCCACACTGGTTGACCGTAACACAAGCCTCTCTTAAGTTCTCTCTTTTAACTTCAAACGTCAAACAAGAAACATGACAATCAAAATGTTGCCATTATAATGACGTTCGATTTCTAACACTGTTAATTGATGAAACATTTTTCTATCATTTACTTCCTCGGTTAGCCGAAAGTATATCTGAAAAAGTAAATTACAAATAATTATCGGAGAAACACGATATCCTTTACCCACCTTTTGAACTGAAACATCGACTGTCGAATGCTTGCTGCTAATGGGTTGTGGAAGCTATGTATAACGGTAAACTAATTCTCTTAGGTATATAAATTATATTATAACCACTGAACTGATTCTTGTATGTATCTGACAGCAAATTATTGCAGTATTTGGTTCCTCAAAAGGAACACCATTAATGCTCTAATAATGTAAATATTTTATTACATACATAGTGAGTTGAAATGGAATTAACTTTGACTTACACATTCACATCGTTAATATTTTAAATATGCTAGTATCTTGTATAATAATATCTATTTGTCCATACTCCATAGAAATATTATAATTAGAAAGTAAATCCATCTGTATGTCTGTCTGTTACGCTTTCACGGTTAACCACTGCATCGACTTCGATGAAATTTGGCATTGGGTATACTTTGATTCTTGAGGAAGTATGTTCTTTATCAAGAATCTTGCCGTTGTATGTTTTTAAGCCGCCCAAAGGCCTCCAACTAAGCTTCACGACTGTTATCATATTATTATGATCACAACCCATTGCTTTACCCCCGAATCACGGAGACGCTCATGGTATCATGCCACCAGCGGTGACCCATCCAGGTACTGACCGCTACTTCGTTGCTTACCCTCGGTGATTGTTTCAGATCCACAAGTACAACTGGGCTATGAGCAATGAGCAACTCAATGGTTTTACCAAGTAGGTAACTATTACCTGATGAAATTTAAAAAAACAATTCGAATTTAATCGAATTTCGAATCTACCAGTTCTTGTAATAGACAATATTAAAAACAAGTAACAAAAATTTAAACACAGGCAATGACGTCACATGGATATAACGTTAACCACAGACAAGAATGGCTTCCAGGGGGGTTATGTATGACCTCCATTAAGAGCCTAATCTTCAAGCCGTTCTCAAATAAATTATCCATCCTGCCGAGAATTTCACACGGTATTTCAGATATAAACAGCGGGTGCTCTTTAATAAAATTGGGCACTGAAACAAATATTGTTTCATTACCTTCATTACAGACAATGTGGGAGTTTTATCATCTAAAACTTTGCATAATTATTCCTTATTTCAGAGTTCAGTAACTAAAATTGTTATTATATTGCTATTTTATATTAGTTTATTATTTATGGATACTAAATATGTTTGTTGGTAATGAGATGTAAATTTGTGTATTTCACTTGTAAATAATAATAATTTTTTGTGTTTAGTGCTGCAATAGTAAGTGTACATAAGATTTCAAGCACAGATGTTAATACATTTTGCCGTTGATGCATAGATCTGGCAGCAACAGATAATAGAGTTGTTGATGGAGGAAGGAGTACATGGACATCTTTTCTGAGACTTGTCTACGTAGTTTACAATCATGTTGAAGAGTGGGAATCTATGCGATCGCGTTATAGGCATAAGATACCTTTGAATGCTTAATTGATCGATCGAGACACAGTGACCGATGTCACAAACTGAGTCAGCCTGAGTTAGAACTGCCAGTTTCCCACGTTAATACATGATTATATTTGTAATAATACTATATATATATATATATGAACAGCATATGTCCCGCGGCGCCATAATAGTTTGTTAATTCGTCTTTGTTTTCGAATGTAAAGCATTTCATGTTCATGTTGAAAATACCTCACAGCTTTAGAATTAGTTATATAAAATTGTTGTGACAGTAAAGTTAATTTGTGATTAATCAAAGAAGTTCTAACCTAATCTAGCTCTATGGCCATTGAACAGCCTACTGTAAAACCGACCAATCAGGGACAGTTGACAATTTGACACGTGTAAGCAGTATATCACAGTTGACAATCTATCGATAGTTTGCAATCTCTCTAGGGAGATTATAATCTAACGGTTTTTACAATCTTACTGTGACAAATATATAACATGAACCAGAAAGTGTATAAGTTAAGAAACTAAAAACTAACGTAAACTGAATGTTAAGTATAATAAAAAAACAATTAGTGACATTAAAATTAACTGCAACAGCATGAGTATACCAATCGGTAATTAGTTCACCATATCTGCTTCCTTTATTCATCTGTTTATAGGCAAAAATATACTTCAATGAATTATCACATCAACGGTCTTCAAGAGTCTACTGATGAACATAGGCTCTTCTTAACCGACATGTATCGTAGGCTTTAATCAATTACGTAAAAATAAAATTACACAAAATTATTATGCAGGCATTTTCATTATTAATAATCATGTAAATAAACCCGTCGAAAAACATGTTTTTACAAAAATATAAGTATAGCTATAATAAAAGTCGATTTTTAGCTGTATTATCTAGTCTGAACGAGCCCTTATTCACGTACAACAAAACGGCAAAGTTGTAAGACCTCTCACCTTAATAAAAAACTCCTGTTAATTAAAAAACTTAAAAGATATAACTCCCAACTTAATAATTCGAATTAACATTTCTACGAGCTCTACGACTGTCTTAATTAAAAATCACTGAGTCAATTTAAAATGCATTTCTGAACCTATTTACTGGTGAAGGTAGTGACCTGAATTCTGTAGACTCAGCACAAGATTATATTAACGCCGACGTTTCAGTCTGAGTGCTATTTGCTTCTAAAAGAAAATTTACGAGGTAAAGAAAAGTCTAGAAATAGGTACTTGAACATTTGAACGCTTTTATACATTTACAAAAGTAGTTCTTTGCTAATATTTTTTTTTTTTTTTTTTATGTTTGGCCCGCCAAAATGACTCTACTCTGCCTGATGGAAAGCATAAGCAGAATCCACGAGTTGTGGCCACCATACTCATTGCGAATGCAACAATATATACTACAACAATAATAATAATTAATTTGTCAGGAAAAAAGTTCTTTATAATTAAAATAGAATCCAAAATAGGGTTGATAACATGAAGTCAAATCAGTTTCAACACCGTAACGCTAGGTTTGATACATTTTCCTATATAAATAAGTTAATACTTCAAAAATTAATTTAATGATCATGAAATATGTACATGCATTTATGTGATTGCCAGAAGCCGAGGATCCAACCAAATGGTGTGCAATTGGAGAGACTTGTGTCCAGTAGTGGACTGCGGTAGGCTGATGATGATGATGATTTAGATGTATTTAATAAAGATAATAATTTGAAATGTTTTACAAAATCGTCAATTAACATCACTAACAATTTTCACATAAATTTTAAGACATTTTTAGCCCGAGACGTGTAATGTTATGTTGAGCGTATACCTAATTGTCTATATTTTTATAGTTATCCAAAATTAAAGATATAGATGCAAGTTACAAATAAATGCTTTTGTACAGCAGTAAGAGTGCAGATGCTAAACTGCTTTTTAACCGAGTTCAAAAAAGGAGGAGGTTAACAATTCGACTGTTTTTTTTTTTATTGTTATCTCATAACTTTCGACTGGGTGAACCGATTTTGGTAATTCTTTTTTTATTTTAAAGCTGGTGCTTCCCGTGTAGTCTTATTTTAATTTGGTCCAATGAAATCGATTTTTTCTTAAAATTTGTGATTATTGATTACGCCCTTCAAGGGACTTTACTATCAATTATTGAGCACACATAATTTATACTCTCGATTGTCAGTACTTGGAAGTATTAAAATACATTCTTGAAATACATTCTAGAATAAAACTCACTTGTACCTATACCACTATTTTAATTAACTTTAATAGTGACCATTTGCGCCCTATGGCATTATTTAAGGTGACCTGTAAAAGTTGAATGTATCTTAACAAGTCTCATCGAGATTATAAATTATAAATTCTTGAAATTAAACTTATTCATACTTTTTCTGACCTGACTAGATTCACAATCATCATTCGCCATCATCATGCCCTTATCAAGAAAGGTTTTTATAAACCGTAGTGCGCTTAACAAAACACACAACTATTGTAGTATGTATGTACCTATTGTAGTACGTCTGACAGGATTTTAATTGTTATAAAATGTAAACACATTAAGAAAATACGGTTCTTAATAATATACCTAATATTTATTTAAACTTCACTATCTTCCTAGCCTTTATTATTCTTTATATATCTGACCGAAGATTGTATGTAGCACAAGACTTGAAAAGTCCGTTTTATTTTTATATTTAATGTTTTCTTTACATCTGGCTATTTAATTATGCGCTAAACACTTGTAAAAAAATAGTTTTAAAAAACATGTCATGAACATCTATGGCAATAATTATTGAGAAGTCAGTGCCCGCAAATATACTGACAACTAGTTCAACCTTCGAATTCAGTTCACCCTCAGGGTTGCGGAGGTCCGAAGCCAGTCGCTCCGTGTAAAAACTGATATTCAGGTAAAACCGGTTGAACTAGTAGCCGACCCCAAATCTTGGGAATAATAAAAGCTAGGGAGCTGTTTTTTTTGTTTATATTATATATACCTATATATATAGTTACTGTAGTATTGAACACGTCAATAGCAAAATATTTTGGTAATTTATTTTACGAGCATGCAGCATTTGATGAATATGGACGAAGCAAAACGGATATGCTAGCCTCGTGGTAAGTCTCTGCCTACCCTCTCTCATCCTCCACGATACAGTCGTGATATTATTAATGTATTTTACAATCAGAAATTTTTAGATACTATATTTGAAAATCTTTTCTCAAGCCACATATTTAGATCCAAGCATAATCCAGCAACATCTTTGCAAGTACATTACATACATAAACCGGGCGATAAGTTTGGGGTGACGCAGTAAAGCCCTTAGATAGTATATAAAAGCCTTACATAATAGGGTTTATTAAAGGCCTTCGCTTAATTAACATCACTATATTCTAAGGCCGTGTTAATAAAGCTCAGATTAATTCGGTAAGAAACATAAGTTGCACGGATTGTGTGGTATTTCTTATATTTTTCTTTTTTTTATCATAACCAGAGCTAATTCGTTATTTTGCTTTATAAAATTTTCTTTAATTAAAGAGTTTTATTTTGCTTTATAATTTTTTTTTAATTCAATAGTCGTTACGAACATCTTTACCTGTTTCAAAAAAATGTTTTTTTTTTTTTATGTTTGGCCCGCCATCATGACTCTACTCTGCCGGATGGAAAGCATAAGCAGAATCCAAGAGTGGTGGTCACCATACTGATTGCGAATGCAGACAATGCAGCATGGCTACCCACGCCATGGCGGCCTAGTGATGCTGCTGCATCTTTTAGTCTAGTCCTCAAGTATGGAACTTGTTGACTAGACTATTTGGGCCTCCGGTCTCGCACTCACCAACGAAACACGATAGCACGAATGCTGTCATTTTACGGTGATTTTCTGTGCGAGGGTAGTACCGCCCCGGTCGAGCCGGCCCGTTCGTGCTGAAATCAGCGTGGCTCTACTACCTGTACGATTTGATGATTTGTGATTTTATAAATACTTCAATTTTTAAGGTGTTTTATTCTTTGAAATTGTAAAATACCTATTATTATTATTCAACAAACTTCCAAAAGCTGTAAAGAAGAGAAACTAGAGCGACTAAATGATATCTAAGATTTATTCCAGTTAAATAAATTTAGCAGATATCACTTCAGGCGTTACAGGCATTTTCATAGAGGCACTAACACCACCAAATAAGTAAATGGAAAATAGCAAACGAGTAAAAATAAGAAATTATAAGTTCCTTTCAATCTTTTCTGAAGCGAAGCATTATTGAACTTATTTGCACTATTGCAAGGAGCAATTCAAATCTCTTTGCCTTATCAATCTTTTGTAGTTGTTCGTCAAATGTTTTTTTATATTTATATATTTCGGACATCTAATACACAACGCCATCTAGTCCCAACCTAAGCAGAGCTTGTGTTACGGGTACTAGACAACTGATACAAATACATATATACTTTTTTTTTGTTGTAAATACGTACATATTATACATAGAAAACACGAAACTCCGAAACAAATATTTGTAGATCATACAAACATTTGGTCCGACCCGAGAATCGAACCCGAGACCTCATGATCAGCAGTCGCACACGCCAACCGCGAGACCAACGAGGCAGTCATTTGATAGATATATCTGTTTTAAGTAGACTATACTCCATTTCTACTATACTATTTTTAGCTCAGCTTTCGTATGCACCAGAAGACTGTTTAATGGTTGTCCAAGTACTAGAGTCAGTTTTTTTTCAAGAATTTAGTAGGTACAATAGCAGGAGGTATATACAATTATCATGAAATTAATTTTATATCTAGGATAATAAATCAAATATCATTAAAAACTTTTTGAAACAAGGACTTTATTGCAAGTATTTACTTTTTTAAATCGTGTTTATTTCATAGCCTACTTTATTTTTACAAAACTGATTTTAGAAAACTTAATTTTAAAATTTAAAAAATGATTAGTATTCGGAGGCATACTTCTGTTACTAATAATTTTGTAATTTAATCTAACAATTTATACTTGCTACTACTATGCTTCTATCAGAAATTCTTAATTAAAGACTGTTGCATATCAGTGGCAACAAATATATTCATTGGTTCAATCGAATGCAATTCGTATGAGTAGAGTTTAAAAGCTGGTGCTTTCAGTTAAATCGCATTTAATGGGGCAATGGAATAAATTAACAGCCGCTTGTAGAGCGAGAACTACGATTTGATATGGTTGTATTTTTTTAAGAGTGAATCAATTGAGTTTTAATACTTGTTACTAAATTACTATCGTTATATGTAAGTAGAATTATCCGGATGGTGAACGATTAGAATACGGAGTTTCCCACCCCTATTCATATTATTTGTGTCGTAAATGGCAACTAACTTCGGCATGAATAAGCGGCTCGACCCGAGTGATACCACGGTCTCAAAGAAACCCGGTGTGAAATAGTGCTTGTGCTGTGTTTCACCGAGTGAGTGAGGATACCGGAGGCACATACTCCAATCCCCTACCCCTACCTCCCCCCCAATCCCCAAAAGGCCGGCAACGCACTTGTGACGCTTCTGGTGTTGCGGGTGCCCATGGGCGGCGATAATCGCTTACTATCAGGCGATACGTCTGCTCGTTTGCCCGCCTATTTCATAAAAAAAACTTATTTGTCTACAAATTTAAATGTAAAATCTATAAAGAAAGAGCTTTTAAACTAAATCGTGTAGAAGCATCAACCAAGTAAGGAAGGTATAAAAGTATAGAAAGATATAATGTCTGAATAAAACTTGAGAACATTGAAAGTTATGTGAATTCTGATTGGAAGTTCACTCAGTAAGTATGACAGAGTACTTACTAAGTAACCGTCAAAATGTATAATGTCGCTTGCTAAGCCAATATATTTTGCCCTATATTTCTTACGCCACTAAGAGTCTAGTCAAAATGAGGAAAAAATGAGGAAAGACTCAATAGAAGAAGACAGCCTTTGTTAAATTCAGTGAGGAATAATAATATATTACATACAGCAGGTATATTTAATGGTACTTATATCTTTGATGAAAACGAAAAGACGTTTCGGTAAATTTCATTTAATATAATCATGATTTAGGTAGATAAATCGATGAAATCATAATAAAAACTTCACACATCTCACACACAGTAGTCCGATCCAAAGCTAGACAGTACCTGTGCTATGTCAAACAAACTGCTGATAAATATACTTTTAAATTTCTGAATACAAACTTGACTTACTTACTTACTTAAATTACACCCAAACACAAATTCAAAATATATATTTACTACAAAATGACTGCACGGTTGGCCTAGTGGTTTAAGCGGTCGTCACGCCGCTTGCCAATTCGCCAAGTGTTGTGGGTTCAAATCCTTCATGGGACAACAAATTATTGTTCTAAGTTTGGGTGTTAATTGTGTCCGTTTCATGTATGTCTGTAATGTCCCCCTTGACACAGGATGTTTATTCCTAATGCAGGAGTTGTCTTATTAAAAAAAGAAAAAAAAAACGATTTTTAAATTCATAGCAAAAATAGGTTAATATTTTGTGCAGTAAAAATAAAAATGAATAATTGACTGTAGTGTTTAATTTCACTATAAGTACTGCACTTGTGGTAGAAATCTGCTAGCAAGAACACAATATTTTAGTCGCGGAAAAACGGGAAGATTAAAACTCTTGTCTCGTACCACGGTTCATTAAAATCTCTTCCCGTATAGAAAATTAAACCAGCACGTTAAAATTTTAATGAAGCATTATTTCCTTGAGGAAAACTTAATAGCGCGCTATGATTAAAGTTCTACCCGAGATGTTTATACGAGTATTTCGAAGGTAAATAGATACTTTACAAGTTTTTGTGGCACCATCTTCGCTGTAACTTATAGCTATAATTTTAATTTATGCTCTCGTTTCTTCAAGAAATTAATGTAAACATGGCCAACATGATAAACAGGTATTGTAGCACGTAGATCACTATCTACGTGCTATATATATAAAACTATAAAACTATAAATATAAAATATATATATATATAAAACTATATATAAAAAATATAAAATTAGTTACGTAGCCCATTGGGGCTACGTAACTAATTTAAGAAGTGAATAGTACTTTAAAAGTAATAAAGAAGGATCGAAATTAAAAACGAGGTCATGAGTTTAGCTTTTATTTCGTTCTTTAGATCAGAACTTTTAAATCCAGAACATAATTAAGCTGTTATTTATATCATCATAAATTCAGTATGTAATGAGGTACTTAGTATTTATAGCGTACTATAATTCGATATCTGAACAACCTAGGTACTAAAATTCATACAACAACATAAAAGCCATATCTCAAGTATTTACTATCCATAGCTAGTGTAGGTATAACAAATAAATATCAATTCCAAACTTGCCCAGATTGACTTACAATCTAATCAACTCACGATATTTTTTTTATGGGTATATCTGGTCGACACGATATGATGTAAACAATAGCTGGAGTACGTCTTAGTGGCATATCTGAAACTCGACCCGACGGTCAGTTAAAAGTCTGAATAAATTAATTTATTTACGACTTAGTCCTAACTAAAAAAGTTTACGATTTTACCTTTTACGATTTAGATTACTAATTTACTATTTAGCTATGTGAAATGGTGTATTTTTACAAGTCTCTTTATCTTTCTGATAGGTTACATAGCGGTGATTTTTATCCTGTTCCATTGATTTGATCTTTCAAAAATACACACATCAAAAGTGTCTAGGGATCAAGCATTTTTATGCGGATTTCTTGAGATTGAGATGTGGCTTTGGCCCTGGCCTGCTCAGTCGCCAGACTTGAACCCGATTGAGCATACATGGGATATGCTACAGAGAAGAGCTCTGCCGAATATGGAGGGTATCCAGTCGCAAGAAGACCTTTTTTTGTTGTTGCAACGAACATGGGTGGCCATTCCAGAGCGTGATTTGGATGAACTCATTTTGAGTATGCCAAACCGATTCTTGTGTTGTTAGTGTTCGCGGTAGAAACACGGATTATTAATTGTTTAAGTTACCTAATAAAATTTTAAAGAAAACTGTTATTTCAGTCTTTTTTTCGAACTTTAATGTTAGTGGTTCAAATGTCAAAAATCCCTTTATTAGGAAAATGACAAATTTCTTTATTAATGCAAAGGTGACTTGGTTTATCGTTACTGTGACAAACGAAAACACTTTATTTGATGAATCCTTAAAGAAAATTTTAATTAATATCAATCAGGAGAAAAGTTATTGCATAAATATATGTTGATCCCTAGACACATATGTTGATCCCTAGACACTTTTGATGTGTGTAGTTCGGATATGTTAAAGTTATTTCTCGACTGACTGATAGATCTGTTTTCGAAATGGTAAAATTTAAAATAATATTTTTTGTTCGAATCCAGTGTAAAATTATTCAATCGTGTTTTAAAAATAGCATATACTTATTCTTCTTTACGCCCAAAGCGAAAATTGAATCTTATTATATACTGGTCACGGGTTGACGTCGACTTTTGAATACGGATATTTTCTTGCGTCGCTTCAACGTTGCACTTGTGTCGTGCCATAAGTCAAAAGAGGACAGTTCTCTAGAGGACGCATGTAACAAATTAAAATAAAGCAGGTATCTATAGGTATATTTGTCACATGTTTTTCGGGTAAAAATGTAAAAAAATATATAAACCATATTCATGACTGCCTCGGTGGCGCAGTGGGAGCGTATGCGACTGCTGTGCTTTTGGTCTCGAGTTCGATGCCCAGGTCGGACCAAATGTTTGTATGATCTTCAAATATTTGTTTCGGAATTTGGGTGTTTCTATGTATAATATGTTTGTATTTACAATAAAAATGTATTTGAAAGTATTCTATCAATCATTCTAGCTTTCATAGTACAAGCTCTGCTTGGTTTGATGCTCTCAGGGGTGTTGTATGTCAGATGACGGAGATATATACAAAAACAAAAACAAACAAAAAACAATTATGATAAATATTTTTTTGTTGTCATGGGATATTCAAACAGGTAAATTACAAGTAAAATTTTAACAAAAACAAAAACCGACTTCATGGTTCGACTCGATATTTCTCTTGGATGCCATCATCAGATCATAGTGTCCTTATCATGGTACCACCGTTGGGATATCTACTTTCCATTAAAAAAAGAATCATCAAAATCGGTTCGTAAACGACGAAGTTATCCGCGAACACAAATAAAAAAAAAGACAATATATACGGTCGAATTAAGAACCTCCTCCTTTTTTGAAGTCGTTTAAAAAACTGACTAAAAGTAGAATAAAACTGTGATTTAACCATTATTTCATATGTGTATTTTAATAACATTACTTTGCTTTTAGTTTCCAAGCTAAGTATATTTGTGAAAAGCTTACATTAAAATATTATGAATTATCCAAAAAAATGATTAAAAAAATCATTAAATATATATACCACTTTTCGTACTGCGACGGTCGCTTTACAAAAGACGTAAAAATCAAGTTTAACAATGAAGATTGAAACAAATAAACAAGTTCAAAGTTTAAATCTATTGGCGGGATTCCAACAAAAAAAGAAAAAAGAAAAACAAATCATTACACGGTTGCCAGTGTTCCTAAATTGAATAGTTCTTGTCTTTCATCGCTGCAGTTCCCCACATGCATCACGGTATTAGCATAACGTGGGCAGGTGCGGGCGAATAACTGAGCCGTCGCAATGCGGTATAAAGGATCTTATATTCATATTATTGTAGCACTGAGCCAGTGGCCGGTTGCTGACGATTTTCAAAAATGTTTCAAGGTGCTTTCGTTTTACGGTTCATATAGTTTGAGGTAATACTTTGGTTTTCACTTGGTCTGTTTTGTCTGGATTTTGAATACTTCTAGTAACTGTTTAGGTGGTTATTTTTTTCTATTTTCGCACCTGCGATAACAGACCAGTTGTAAATACCTCAGCAGACAGCCGCGCCGGCGTTTTGGTGACCTGGGAACAGAGAGTTGTTAAGTCATGTATAAAAATATTCATTGCATAAAATAATTATTGTACATACTTTTCTTACTTGTGATTCTTTATAAACAATAACGAATAATATTATATTAATTTCAAGAAATAGTGATTGATTTATTTGAATCTCCAAATATTCCAAATCGCTATATGTGTCATGGTTAGCAAAATAAAAATCTTCTAATTTGGAATTATTCTTGAAATTGTGTCATGTGATTGTCAAGTTTTTTTTATCGATGGGGCAAGCGAGCAGACGGATAACATGCTGGTAAGTGACTACTGTTGCCTATGTATAACTCCAACTTAGGAGGCAAAAAAAAATTGCCACCCTTCATGTAACCTCCCAGAACTACTTAACACCAGTTTTCTGTCACATCACAGCTTTTAATAGTCCACTGCTGGAGAGAGGCCTCTCCTTCGAGAATAGGCCTACTATATGTCGCTGCCAAGACGGAAACGTATAGAGTTTGTTTCAGATTTCCTTCGTTTTAAAGTAATTTTCTCCAGCGAAGTTTGTTACCTTAGTCGCATCTTATGATACCCGTGGGATGAAAAGGGACGATTATTCCCTACATTCTTAATCCGTCAGCACCTGAACGATCATTTTTTTAGACACAGTTTTCTTTGAAATAATGGTATCACTTTAACTATCGAGCCAGCCCTATAAACTAAGTTCGTATTCACCATACCGTTCGAGCCAAAAGATGACATAAATGTAGCCATTTAACAAGTCTCGCAATTCTTTATTATAAAAGAATTAAGGAAAAAAAAACTAGTAAATAGATTTTTTTATCAAACACGTATTTTTAGACGATCAACAACGCCAGACAGACTCGCGCCTGTCGCGGTTACATACACACACGTCAAGCTCGACGGCTCCCTTCGAGTAGGTGCGAAGTACTTTTATTTAATTCCATCTAGCCGGCTCGATGTGAGCCCTCGAGTTGTGAGTTTTGCGGTCCACACGTTAATTTTTACTCGTCTTGGACTAAAACTATCGAGTAGTACCGACTGTGAGTACGGACCATCATACTGCATCAAAACTACTTAACCGCAAACTTAACTACCGCGGTTGTTTGGAGGATTCATAAAGTCTATCCAGTCGCATACACATTAATAAACTAAATTATGATTTAAAAAAAAATTGTGAATTCCACATTATTGTGACTTATAAAATCTGATAACAAAATCAACACCATCCATACATATCCTCTAAGTCCATTGTGAACCGTATCAATAATTTACCAATTAGCTGGTTCTAGTTCTGTGGTTCTGAACTAGAAGTTCATATTTAATTCTTGCAGTCTGGTACTTGTTGGCTATCTGACGTTTGCTTCGTATTAATATTTTAGGTATCTTTATATAGTATCAATGGGTCTTTGACTAAGAGGTAACCGAGAAGGTTAACACATTGCAAAGATAAACAATGCTAGGAGTAGGTGACTATTTCTTAAGACATTGATACCCCATCGTGCTTCGGAGGGTACGTTGCACCATTGGATTCGGATGCGATGTGAACATATTATTATGTGATAATCGTTAAGGGGCGCGTCCCTAAAAACGCACGAAAAGGCACTTGCAGTTTTGCAAAACACAAACAACTCAATTCATATTTGACACTAAAAAAAAAATCTCTGTAGTTTAATAAATCAGTCTACCAATCTACCGAGTGAAATTTATAAAATAATTCTTTATTTTTGTGAAAAAAAGCCTTAACAAAGATCAAAATCATCGAAATCGACCTTTTTAATTAGCACACTCTGTCCTATTTCGTGCTCTATTTTAAATGTTTTTTTCTTATTTCGCGAGAAAAAAGTATGGAGAAAAGATTTACCGTTTTAGTTTTTTATTAATTCTCACCAAAAAGCCATAATCTAAGGCTAAACATTATTCATTTTTAGCGACAAAAGTTCCATACATTTTAGTACGTAGATATCGTCTCCCGTAAATTTCAATAAATAAGTTTTATCGCGCTCAAAAAATTCAGTGCCCGCCGAATATTCAAGGTGACACCACGTCCGTTTGTAGTTCGCACTGAGCTCCCTAATACGTAAATGACAAGTTTTAGGGTGGGTTGCCAGTGAGTGTCGAATTGTAACTGTTAATTTGTATTCTTGAATTTAATTTAATTTTTTTAAAGAATAATTTCAAAGAAAATTATTTGTATTTTTTATAAACACAGAACTTATTTTTATGTTTTTTTTTTAACTTGCTATGTATGTATATATCTAACTATATTTGTTAAGACGGAATCTTGCAACTCAATTTTGCAGATATCTTCAACCGATTGTGTTGAATTTTTGTAGGCATATGTATATAGCGTGACAATGCTATATTATGATGACATGGAGCTGATCTGATGTTGAAGCTGGAAGGTGGTCATAGGAACTTTGTAACGACGGAACCTATCGAGTTTGGAGTCGTTTGATTTGTCTTGACGAG
The DNA here is from genome assembly GCA_949125395.1 of Diaphora mendica. Lineage (NCBI taxonomy): Eukaryota > Metazoa > Arthropoda > Insecta > Lepidoptera > Erebidae > Diaphora > Diaphora mendica. The sequence goes on from OX421310.1 coordinate 20,764,141, forward strand.
TACTTTGAATACACTTTGACAGACCGAGACACTTTGAGAAATTGTTTTTAAAAAAGTAAAAAAAATTTTTTTTTAATGATTTCTGTTAGAATTGAATAACTACTACTGAAATAATGAAAGACCTTAAAATTACAGTTTTATTTTTGACTGCATGGTTGGTCTAGTGGTTTAAGCGGTTGCCTCGCCGCTTCCTACTGTATCAGGTGTTGTGGGTTCAAATCCCACATGGGACAACACTGTGTGATCCACGAATTGTTGTTCTGAGTCGGGTGTCCATTGTGTCCGTTTCATGTATGTTTGTAAAGTCCCCCGCGACACAGGATTTATTGGATATATACGGAAGTTGTCTTTTTTGAAAAAAAAACTAGCTGAGCCCCACGGTCTTACCCGCGATACTACACCAACTACTACCTATCAGTAAAAATCCCGTCAAAATCGCTCCAGCCGTTCCAGAGATTAGCCAGCACAAACAAACAGACAGACAGACAAAAATTGTAAAAAAGGGTCCCATCTATACTTTACGTCATTTCCATTATTATTCATCCCTTTAGTTCGAATTTAATCAATTGGTGAATTGTAAAACAATAGATGCCCTATCCCTTACATTATCTGATATCTGTAATCTATATAAATAAAAGAGGAAGGTGACTGACTGACTGACTGACATATCCAGAGATCAACGCACAGCCCAAACCGCTGAAGTTAGAATCCTGAAATTTTGCATGTAGGTTCTTTATATAACATAAGTGAGCACTAAGAAAGGAATTTTTTAAATTCTACCCCTAAGGGGGTAAATCAGGGGATGAAAATCTGTGTGGGCGAAGCCCCGTGTAAAAGCTAGTATTATATATTTAAGGAAGTTTCCATTTCAAAGTTTTACACTCTTAATATTCACAAAACAAAAAGTGTTCTGTGTTAATATTAATTTTAAGACAAATAGTTTGTTTTTTAACTGTCTTAAAAAAACAAGGAGTTTATAAATTAACTGTATTTTTTTACCCGACCATGGCAAAGCCAAAGGAGGGTTATGATTTTGACAGGCTATGTATGTATGTTCATCTGTTCCCTCATAGCTCCTTAACTACTAATTAGAACTGGATAAATGAGGTATTGTTAGAAGTGTCTTGATCGTCCGCTGCTTATAGGCTATATGACGCGTCACTCAATTTAATGTGGCGCCCTCTAGCCGACATAAAGTACTGTATTAAAAAATGAATTTGACATAAACATGCCGTGTTTGGTATCATCGGAAAGGGTGTTACTTGTACATTTCAAATATATATAGGTATTATTAGCATTTGCTGGTGACTTTGTTCGTATCTATTCAATTTTTTTTATATTTCTATGTTAGGTATTTAAAATATACTTTGCATATAAATTATTATCATCACTACACCAAAACATTTTAAATAAAAAAAGTACAAACTTAAATTAAAATAGAAACGTACCATAACTCTTAAAAACACGTGACTACGGCTTTTCAAAACTTGTTTCATACTTTTTCAGAGTCGTTTTTTGACAAAAACGTAGTAAAATTTAATCAATATGAGCAATAAAAGCGATCAAAAATTATATTTTTAAGAAACATTATGTTCCATTAATATAACATATATCATACAAATTTTATTTCATAACATAGCATTAAAATCCGTTGATTACTGTAAAAGATCTAAGCTGACAGATAGCGCGAGCGACTTAATTTTATACTGTGTAAAAATATATTATTTGTCCATGAAATGAATTAAAAATGAATAGGTACACTTGAACCCCATTCTCGGCCGTTGACGAGTTACTTATAGTCCGCGGGCTTTCCGCTATGAGAAAGATACATTGCGTGCTTTGTAGGACATTTTAAACATTCTTCAAAGGCGAACAGTTAATGAATATGTAACTAGAAGAAAAAACCGAAAGTAAATTTATTAGTTGCCAGGGTTAGTATGCAACAGTGCCCGATGCGTTTGTGTGCATGTAAAATATGAATGTGGGTGTTCAATCACAAATTCCCACGCTCAGGGACTACAGTCTTAAACAGGGCGCGCACTAGTGACTTTTGTCACTCACCGTGACAAAGAGTTTTTTGTCACGGTGACTTTGTGACTGCGCGCACTTGAGGTGACAGTGAGGAAACCTTTTTTTCATTCGATTCGATTACGTGGACTATGACTGAAGTATGGAAACCGCGGGGGAGAGACGCAATGTCATTTTGTTGCTATAGTCATCTCCGCGGACAAAAAGTCATTCAATTGTCACGTATCCAAATGCGCGCAGCTCCATTATTTTATTTTATCAATCAATCAATTATGGGTAATGTACGCGGTGAAGGTCACGCAACAGTCACGGTGACAAAAATCACTAGTGCACGCAGGGCCTTATGGGTAGTTCGAGCCTTAAAAAATTCAACAACAGTCTTTAAATAACTTTGAAATACTTAGTATCGATGTAAACAAAGGAAACACTAACTAACTAGGAGACAATAACAAAGAAAATGAAATTTAAATTTTACAGAACCAAATAGCGACTATCAATACAAATTATGGAAGTTTTTCTAATTATACATCTCTTACGTGGGTTTTTTTTTCTGTGTATGTATGTATTGTATGTATGTATTTCCACCATTTCAACATATGAAATACTAGTTGTTGCCAGTGGCTCCACCCGCGTACATATCGGTTATCGCGGCAAATAGTAGCTTATGTGTTATTCTGATAGCTATATTACTGTAAAGTTTCATCCAAATCCGTTCAGTAGGTGTGCGTGAAAGAGTAACAAACATCCATCCATCCATACTTACAAACTTTCGCGTTTATAATATTAGTATAGAATACTAGTGCGGTAGTTGTCTTAAAAACTGTATTCTATTCTCAACATTTTTTTATTTCTCAAATAACTGTAATTGACTTTATAGTCACAATGCAAAAGAATACAGTTTTCTTGCCCAACAATACTCCAACGATCTTAAGTGGGACGAAACTAAATTTTCTTTCTTGCCAAAAAACTTTATACTTCGTTGCATACGTTCCAAACGATTCGTTAGCAGAATTGAACTGGATACTTAAGTAATTGTATTAGCTTGCAATTTTTCAGAATTTATGCTGTTTTTTATTAAATTTAATGTTCAGTAAGACGGATTTTATATCATGGAAATTAAAATTATTTTAAAGTTATTGTTTGTAGTCTGTTTACACGCGTTAAAAGTATGAAACATAGATATATGCAGGTTTTGATGACAAGTAAATTCATGTATGAAGTGGAGTAGCTCTCAGATATCGCTTCACAGAAAATCGATGTTAAGTATTTTTAGGCTTTATTATTCTCAAGATTATTTGGCGTTGGTTACTAGTTCAACCGATTTTACTTGAATATTTGTTTATTTGTTATAGACAACAGTATACATATACCACATTGTTAAAAAATACACAATACAATATAGTTCTCATAAATGTAGACCAATAAAAGGCATGCACAGTAAACACCAATGAAATTGTGTTTACGGCTTAAACAGAAAAAAGTAGGATAATTCAAATTCAGAATAATTTATTCAGTTAAGACTCTTAAGTGACCGTTAAATTGATGCTACAATTAAATATCATAGATCGACACAAACAGACGCCACAGCATGTGCTGGATTGTCAAAATGAATTGGATGAAAACACTAAAATCTACTGCCAGTTTGTGTTAATCTATAACTTCCAGTTTCCAAAATGTGTAGAGTCTTATGAGAAGAATACTAGTAAAGAAACTCATGGCTACTCTTTCTAAATCAAGCTGTATCAACAATGATAAAAGCAATTTAGCATAATACAAAGTAAATTTAAAACTTGTGTTACGAACGTCTACTAAATTTTACTTGTTATTGAAATACACGACAATAGTTGTATACATGTAGCAATATAATATATATTTGTTGCTTCAAAAACTTCGACAACTCCCTGAACTTGTTACGTTTATAATAGATTTCGGTTATAGTTGAAGCCTAAATTTCTATAGATGAATCGTAAATTATAATTTCATAGAACGACACTTGGTTTGATTTATTGATTTTCTGTCTCGTAAATAAATGTAATTTAACTTAGTTCAGAACCCAAAAGTTTTCCTATTTAATTCTTTTGTGGTAAATAATTGGCACCAAACAGGCGACTTTGGACAGAACTTGCTTTTAGATTCATATAAACAACGGGGTTCCGAAAATTTGCTAAAACTCGATAATTGTTTTTCTTCGTTAACATTTTGTTAAGTTTCCAAAAACTTTGTTAACTCTTTTCTAACAGTTAGAAAAGTTTTCTGGGTACCAAATGCCATTCGCAGAAAATTAATGGCGATTTTTTCCGCCTTTCACTACCATTTTTCAAACGTTCGGTTCTCATTATTTTAGTTAAACTTGGGTTATTTGGCACGTTTCCGTTTTGGTTGATTTCTGATTTACTTCCTCTTCTTACTTTGATACCTACACATTAATGGCCTAAGTACTTAATGTATTTTTTACCTGTTCTAATTTCATTTTTTTTTCTTTATTTTTTTTATAAATATTTCGGACATTGATCGCACGATGCCATCTAGTCCCAAGCTAAGCAGAGTTTGTGTTATGGGTACTAGACATCTATACTTATAATAAGAATGTAACAGGTCCAATTCTGTACATTAAAGATATTTTAAAAATGTTTTTTGGAGGGCTCTCTATTATCGATACTGAAGCCAAAACTGTAACTTTTTTCATTTTTGTCTGTCTGTCTGTCCGTCTGTCTGTCTGTCTGTCTGTCTGTCTGTCTGTCTGTATCTTGGCCGCGCATCACGCCGAAACTACTGAACGGATTCAAATGAAACTTGGCATGATTTTAGTTCATACTACGAGGTAGGACATAGGATACTTTTTATCCCGAAATTCAGTACGGTTTCCTGGAGAGAGGGGATGAAAGTCAAAATATGTACTTGGTTGTAATTCAATAACACATAGTCCGATTTAATTCATTCTTTTTTTGCTAGAAAGAAAAAAAAAATATAACGGGAAAAGTCTTTTTTTGTCCGCGACTGTACACTGCCAGTGGGAAGCTGAGACAGGTATGTAAATATGGCGGTACGAAGTTCGCCGGGTCAGCTAGTCTGATATAAATACAACTATACTTTTTTTTGTTGTAAATACATACATATATAGATAGAATAGATACATAGAAAATACCCGAACGCCGAAACAAATATTTGCAGATCATATAAACATTTGGTCCGACCCGGGAATCGAACCCGATACCTCAAGCATTGCAGTCGTATACACTACCACTGCGCCACAGAAGCAGTCAACTTATCCGACTACGGTGAAGCCAAAGGAAAGGTTTTGGCACTCTATGTATGTTTGTATGTTCCGCTAGCTAGACGCTACGGTGAAATTACCATACTGATTTTAATCAATAAGGTGTTAATACATTCTTAATAATGGCTCAGGTGATTAGGCGATGTAAATTTTAACAAAACTTTTTTGTAGTCGGGTAAACTTAGTACTTTATCATTTTTGGAAAAATGGATTTTTAATTAATAAAAATAACCTACAAAACAACATCTATCGTATGAACATAAGCAAAATGGGCAGTTAGACATTCTAGATAAATGTTGTGCCTTGCTCTATTTGTACAAAGCAAGACGGATGTTAGAAATGGTACTTTATTTTCAAATCATTAACTCATTAGTTTAAGACGTGTGGTAGTTACCCATACTAATATTATAAATTCGAAAGTAACTCTGTCTGCCTGTCTGTCAGTCGGTCGCAGTTTCAAGGCTAAACCAATTCACCAATATCAATGAAATTTGGGCTGGAGATATTTGATTCTTGATGAAAGACAGGCTATACCGCGATAACCGACTTTCACGTTGGCGGAACCGCAAGAAAAAGCTAGTTAATTATAACCTCTAAGGAAGATTTTAATAAAATTAATACCTATGGAAAACTCTCGCATCTCAAGAAAAAATCACTGGAACTGCTTTAATATACATTACTTGTTAAATATTTAATGTTTAGTTGGATATTACCACTAGTATATTTAAGTTAGATATTATCTTCCTTAGCTAGTTGTAATATAGATCTATTTCGTCTAACATAAGTTAGGGAATAGCAGTTATGAAGAGAATGCTTGTCAAATGTAATGAAGAGTGAATAAATAATAACCGTACTAACTATTTGTTCGAACATATTGTTTTTTTCGGAGCTTGCGGTATTTTTTATTTATGTTGGCCGATACCACTTTTGGAATAAATCGTTTGCTGGTCTTAGATATCATGAATAATTCAATTTGAATTGAGTTACGTTGTTTGTCCATTACTTAATGGTACATAGAAATGGATAGCAACGTATTGGAAGAATAAATGGATGTTGGGGAATGATTTGGTGGATTGTATTCGTTGTTTATTGCTGCAATGCAATATTTTATATTATTTATTTACTTTTGTTTTTATGAAACAAAAATCTATTTTCTTGAGGTAAACGCGATATGATTATGAACGAGATCGTTTTTTGTTTTTTCGAAAAACAGTCCCGATTACATCTCATCCACATTTTTTTTATCATTAATTTCATTACGACGAAGACTAGAAAACTCGAAAAGAATTAAGATTTGAAGATTTTGAATACTTGAAATTGGCAGAAATAGCTGATTAACTGGTTGCCATTTCATCAATAGAAGAAGAAGATATATTTACGAACTCGCACATAAAGAAACATTTCCTATTTTAAAAAGAGGACATATGTATACATATATACCATTGTATACATAGTACTCGCGTTACGGGAGCCCAAACTCACCTCCAACTGATTATCTTTGGAGAGAGACTCAATTATATCAAGTAATATTTGATTCATTATTCTTTTTTTTTTTTAATTTTTAAAAGACAACTCCCGCACTAGGAATAAATCCTGTGTCGCGGGGGACTTTACAAACATACATGAAACGGACACAAATAACACCCAGACTCAGAACAACAATTTGTGGATCCCACAAAGTGTTGTCCTACGTGGGATTTGAACCCACGACACTTGGCGAAGTAGGAAACGGCGTGGTGACCGTTAAACCGCTAGGCCAAACGTGCAGTCAATTATTTAAAACTGGTTTATACTCATCAAATAGTCAAAATTAAAGCAATTTTTAATTCGATACCTTTACTTGTAATTACAATTAAATACCTTCCACTTTTATTTACTATTTCATATAAAAATAAATACATTAATACTGATAGTCACAGAGGCATAAAATCCAATTGTATTGCTCCAGTTTAAGCTATCAGGTGTATTGGTTGAACTGCATCTAAAGGTTAATGGGTATTGATTTACCATAGGTGAGCTTATACGCGTATCTCTGTACGGATCTCGGAGAGATATAACTATTGTTAGTGTAACGATCACTTTATATGATTTAAGAATAAAGAATTTGTATATAGACGAACATTTTAGACTAGTTTAATGTTTTGGTTGTCAGTTAATGTTCTCTTCTAATGGTTTCTTTGATGAAAAGTCAAAAAATCGTTTCTCGTGTCTATATTCGTTATTCTAGCTCGATCTACTGTTTTTGCTTCTTTCTTTGTAACACTTGAGATGGTTACATTTCTAAGAAGACTAAACAGTGACTTAAATTTGAAATTTCAGGACAAAAAGATGAGGAAAGAAAAAGGTATATTATAATTTGTATTTGACTAAAGATGGCGACGATATAAAAATAAAACAAATGAAATTGATATTTTTTTAATATTGCTGCTATTCTTGCATTGTCTGCACGACCAGTGAGTACGGTGACCCCCACTCTTGGATTCTGCCTATGCTTTTCATCAGGCAAAGTAGAGTCATTTTGGCAAGGCCAAACATAATTAAAAAAAAAAACAGTGAGCGTAATTTAATAACAAATTAATATAGAAAGAAAGTAAGCCTAAAAATACCTTTTTGGTATTAAAGCAATATACATGTATATTTTAATATGCGAAGCAAAAACTTTGTACCTTTTTTTAAGAAAATTATGTCAATGAAAAAGTATGAAATTTGGCACAGTTAAAATTTATGTGGAGGAGAAGTACAGAAAGCAAAAAAAAAGAAATACATATTAGTGAATGATGGTTGCATTTCGGTCATTGGTCGACCTCTAGTGTTCAAAACGAGGGCACGTTAAAAATACATATAAAGTTGATATCATTAAAATTAAGTAAAGTGACAGTGCGAAGAGAACAAAATACTGCAATTTTAGCGCAGTTAGTAATATAAGAACACACGAACAGATTGTTCTCAATTAATTAGAGACGATAAGAAAAGTGTTCTTGACACTGGTGGACACAATCTTGTTATAATTTTGCTTTATTAATTTAGGTCAAAGTAAAATTACTCCTTAGTCAGCAGACTAGATAGTAATAGCAATGTCATATATATATATTGTATTAGTATGGCATTAACAGAAAAAAAAAAAAATGAAAAGAGGAATTACAAAGCAGATTCAAAATATCAACCTATAGAACTATTTGAAAATAAACTGTATGTCCAAATTTAAAATAAAACCAATAACGTTTCAAACTAAAGTTTCATGCATCACTTCTTACACTGCATTATTTAAATGTATTCATGATTTATATAGTCCATTCGTTTAGATAGTGTCGGTACACCCTCATGCAATTTTGTAGTCATTGTTGTGAAATACAAATATATTACTTCATACAAAGGCATAAACTGAAAAATCTTTGTCACCCACAAAGATTTTCGAATGGATAGTTACGCCGCATGCAGACCCTTTGATTTCATGGCTGCCTAACTCTGACAAAAAGCCGCCGCCCGTGGGACGGCGGTGCGATCAAAGTGACCGTATCTAAGCGAATGGACTATACATACTAATATTATAAATTCGAATGTAACTCTGTCGGAATGAAATATTTACATGGAGATTCTTGAAGCTAATAGGCGACTCTTCCTACTATAACATACACGCGGGCGGAGCCGCATGCAAAACTGGTATAATTATATTATGATGTTATTGCAGTCGGTAAGTAGGGGCCGAGTCTCGTTACATATGAGTGAGAGTACTGATGTAGCAAGTTCTTATGACCGGCAGTATCTTCTCTACAGGCGGGAGTGTTAGTGAGCATTCAGTGTTACTCGTATAACAAATAACTTTAAACCGGTTAGAGTACGTATGATCATTTTGTAGGTAATAGTTTTTATTATCATATTAATTCTAGGATTAGAATTTCATTTTTCTTGGTTCTGAAACATTAGCGTCAGGGATTCTTTGGTGTTTTTATTATTTAAAATATGTTACCTTACGTAAGTTTTAATAAGTCACATAATAATACCATCTCAGACACGTTAGTTCTGTAGTGAAAATTTACGATAGGATCAAATTGTGGATTTTATCAATAAGTGTTTTGATTGTTAAATTTTTGTAAAATAAAATGTAAAATATTTAATGGGTAATATTAAATTTAGGAGTAAGTAGTTTAATTCAAAATTAGTAAATTCAGTTCAGTTTAAATAGACTTTTTAATTAATATTTCCTAACAAAATTTGGTTATAGGTACTCACTTATTCACTCTGTTTTTTTTTCTGGTATAGGCGGGCAAACGAGCAGACGTATCGCCTGATGGTAAGCGATTACCGCCGCAAATTTCACAAAAGATAAATGTTATGCCTAACAATAAAATAAAAAAATTAACAATTTACAAATCTGCGGGCACGGTCGTGCCCCCGCCAAGACGAGCCAAGCGAAGCGCAAGGGCACTACCTACCATTTCCCGAAGTGTTTCGTCGTTTTTTTGAACCCTCATAACTTTGGTTCTTGATATACCAGATCGTCCAAATTCTAAGGATATGATGATACTAATAGACTAATCAAACATACAAAGTTTCAATTGCATAGCTCTGATACTTTATGTAATATATACTTAAATATAATGGGACTTAGTGAGACAAAATTAGCCGACAGTGGTAGAATTGATAAGGATGACGCCACACTTTTCTATACGGGAAACCCATCACACCTACAATCAAACCATCATGGAGTTGGAATCTTGGTGAGCAAGGAGCTTAGGAAGTATGTCACCAATGTCATTCACTTTTCTAATAGATCTACGATGATTAAAATTAACGCTCAGCCATTCAACCTCAATATAATACAGGTATACGCGCCCACGGGTGATAGTGACGACCAGGAAGTGGAAGAGTTTTATGAAGGAATAAATAAGCTGTTAAAGCGGTTAATTCACAAGATATTAATATGATAATAGGGGATTTAAATGCAAAGGTGGGAAATGGAGAGGAAGGAAGAATAGTGGGAAAATTTGGTTTAGGGAATAGAAACGTAAGAGGGGACAGACTTATAGAATTCTGTACTGAGAACAGTCTGGTTATCGCAAATACATGGTTTCAACATCTTGCGAGACGACTCTATACCTGGCGATCACCTGCTGATAAACCATCACATATTGTAAGAAATCAGATTGACTTCATTATGATTCAGGAGAGATTTAGAAATGCTATAATTCAAGCTAAAACATACCCTGGTGCAGATATAAAATTGGACCAAAACCTTGCTTGTGCAAATATGCTTATTAAGTTAAAGAAATTAATTCCTAGATCAAATGTAAGAAAAATAAATTTAAATTACCTTAAAGATGACACAGTTAAAACAGCAGTGAGTGTAAAGCTCAATAACTGCATTCAACCTATATGTAAGGAAGGAAGGGATGCCTTAACTACATATAATATTCTTACGACTAAAATCAAAATATAATATTGGAGGAATTTAAAAGTAAAAGAAGAAAAAATAAACAAGAGTGGATGACCGATGAAATATTGAAATTAATGGTTGAGCGAAGGACATATAAATTTACTAATGAATATAAATATAAGGATATAGACTTAATTATTAATAATAAAATGGAAATTGCACGAGAGAAGTGGTTAATTGAAAAATGTCAAGAAATTGAAATATTACAACAGAAACATGACAGCTTTAGTCTGCATAAAAAGGTTGAAGAATTTACAAACACTAATAAGAAAAGCCCTAGGAGCATACTTTTGAATAAAGAAGGGAACATTGTTGTTGACAGTCATGAAGCTTGCGAGGTATGGGAGGAATACATTCAGAACCTGTTCAAAGACGATAGACAACATCCACCGTCTCTAAGCAAACAAAATTTAGAAAGTCCGACCATACTGAAATCAGAGTTTATGTCAGCTCTTCAGCATATGAAGAACGGGAAGGCAATGGGACCCGATGGAATTGTTGTGGAAGTATTAAAGCTTGTACATGAATATAATATGGATGAGTTGGTTTCTCTTTTTAACATATTTTATAAATCTGACAATGTGCTTCCTGAAGACTGGCTCTTGTCACTATTCTTACCATTACCAAAGAAGTCAAATGCGAAAAAGTGTGGTGAACATAGGATGATCAGCGTTATGAGTCATTTCCTAAAGATATTTCTGAAAATCATCCATACAAGAATTTATAGGAAAATTTAGGAAAACATAAGCGAAACACAATTTGGTTTTAGAGCAGGTTTAGGTACTAGATATGCTTTAGTGGCTGTTCAAGTTTTGGTTCAAAGATGTCTTGATGTTAACATGGATATACATATGTGTTTTATAGATTTTGATAAAGCGTTTGATAATGTCAAACATGCTAAATTGATTGAGATATTAGAAAAAATTACAGTAAATAAAGATGACATCAAATTTATTGAAAATTTATATTGGAAACAGGGTGCTAAAGTCAAAATTGACAACATGTTAACTAATGAAGTCAAAATTTAAAAAGGAGTTTGACTGGGGTGTATTCCTTCACCTTGTCTATTTAACTTATACTCTGAAATGATTTTTAGAACTGCCTTTGATGAAATGGAACTTGGAATCCGTGTGAATGGTAAATTAATACAGAACATCAGATATGCCGATGATACCGTCTTGCTGGCTGCCACACCTGAAGACCTTGAAAAATTGCTACAAAAATTAAATGACCAACTTACAGACTATGGACTTAAAATAAATATTAATAAAACTAAATATATGATTGTTAGTAAAACACCAAATTTAGAACCGCAAACACCATTATCCTTAGAAAATATTACAATTGAAAAAGTTAATAGTTATAAATACCTGGGTTCTTGGCTTAATGAAGGTTGGGAATCAGAAAAAGAGATCCGGGCAAGAATTGAAATAGCCAGAAACACTAATAGAAAACTCAATTTAAAATTAAGATGGAGGTTGGTGAAATGCTATGTTCTTCCAATCTTGCTTTATAGATCAGAAAGCTGGACTCTAAAGCAAACATTGCTTGAGAAACTCAGGGCCTTTGAGATGTGGATGTACCGTAGAATGCTGAAAATCAAGTGGACTGACAAAGTGTCAAACGTAAAAGTGCTAGAAATTATGGATAAGGATTTAGAGGTGGTAGAAACAGTTAAGAAAAGAAAAGCGGCGTATTTTGGGCATATATATAGAAGTTATAAATATGACTTCATAAGGCTAATAATTGAGGGGAAGATTGAGGGTAAGCGCAGTAGAGGTAGAAGGCGAACATCGTGGACGAGAAACATAAGAGACTGGTTGGATGTAGCAAGCACAGATGCACTAATTCGCATGACTGAAAACAGGGAGACGTACAGACTTATGGTCACCGGCCTCCGGGGTGGAGACGGCACTTAGAGAAGAAGAAGATACTTTAGATTTTATTGATACCTTAAAAACACCGATTTCGTCCCTGACACACTGATGATCATCAAAACTGTTAGGGTACTTCCTGAAGTGCTAGGAAGCTGTTTTTTTTTATTGAGATCTAGAGTTTATGAAGTTAGGGTTGGTAGAGTTAGGGCGTGCAGATTCTGAACCTTGGCTCTACATGAGATCTGATATCTTTTTCACAGGTTAAGCCATATGCAGTCGTCTTGGCAACATTTTACATGAAAATGTTTTTGGTAGGATTCTACTTTGTACCAGTCGGCTAAATTACTCTAAGACAATTAGTCTACGCTGCTACGAGTCTCTACGTTACCCGTAGATGTGCTACGACGACATCTAGAACGTGATCTTAACTGCAAATGAAGAGATTCATTATTTCTCAGGACTGCTGCAATAGTTAGACAATTACATCAGTGTATTTAAATGATAGTGATGTTTAGTACACGAGCATGGATACATACAACATTCATTTGAAAAGGTGGTAGAGCTAAAACAGTTGTAAATTCTAAAATGCATTGAAAGCATTCAACACATTCTATAGCATTTTACTGATATTTATGTCCTCTAAGCTGTTCTTTTAGATATATTTTGAAAGAATTTATTTTTATACAGAATGGTGCACTTCATTTTTACTAAAACGTCTTGGTATACTAAAGCCATAGTTAAAAAAATACATATGAAAATTTTAAATAAGTTGATCTTCCTCCTCAGTACTTAATTGTATTTTATTTTAAGATCAGTGTAATTCTGTTAGTAGTTTTGAAAAAGGTTTTTATAACAACGAATGCTCTCAGTTATAAGTTACACCAAATACTTGTGAATGTTTAGTATACGGCCCATGGCACATGTAAAACATGACGGGTGCTAAAACACACAAATATCCGCTAAACTCATTAGTAAGTAAATTTAATTCAATAAAAAGTGTAAGAAACACGTACCTTCTCATAATTCTCGTTGAGTAGATACTTAAAGTAACTCCAGAAAGCAAGTACTTGTTGTGTATGGTGAACACGCTTTAATCAACAGTAAGGACATTTAAACACATTTTTTTAATGATTCTGGAAATGGAATAAAACTAGTATTTTGTGATAGGTGCAATGCCAGTATTATAGACGAATGTACAGACATATAATTGCTTTTAAACCTTTGTGTTCCTTAAGTCAACCTGTAACCATGGCCAACGATTGCATAATTCACGTAGATATTCATAATTGAGTGAAATGTGGTGCTGGAGAAGAATGCTTGGGTTTTCATGGACCGAATTCCACACGAACGTCTCGATACTTCAAAAACTCGGTATCAAGCAGCGTCGGTTCTCAATAGTACAATCTCGCATTCTTACATTCTTCGGACATGTTTCTCGGCGTGGCGATCAATCCATAGAACGCTGTGTCGTTCAAGGAAGAGTGGAAGGTTGTCGACGGGAGATGCGTTTCTAAAGACAAACATATCCGACTTCCTTGACAGTAATGATTTCTTATCTGGTCTTTTCTTATTGACTAGTACTAGACTATTGAGTTTATGTAAGACTGAAACGACATAGGTCACACATCATTTAATTTAAATAAGTCAAATGAGTCATTTGGTCTATTACGGAACTATCAAAAAGTAACTTTAAAATATAACATATATAGTTATTTATATATTAAATATAATAAAAGAGCAATTCGTTCATCATTTAAAGTATACTCGTATCCCATATGTTTAAGAATTAACGTCACCCCAGTGCTCCTGGTGAAACATTGGTGAATTTTCCGGCACGTAACTCTCAGATTTAATGTAATTTATCTGCACTCATGAAGCTCTCATTTGAAACGATTTACGCTCGTATATTCAACACTCACATGGCTACCTTTAGTATGAAACAGACTTGTAAGACTTAGTCGAAACCCGTCGGGATATTTCGAGGTTGATGTAATGAATTACGGTATCTTTACAATGCTATGTATGATCGAGCAAGGTTCTGTTACTTGATTGTTGGCATCAAGAATTGAATATATTATACTTATAGGCACTTATGATTTAAGAATTTGTGTTAAGGTTGATAGGTTAATGGTTTATCGCAAAGTGTTGCATATTGCTTGCTCAAAAATGTAAAGAAATTTTATCTTTGACGTAAGATAAATGGAGTTTGTGATTTATTCGTAGCCTTTGACTTTCGTAAATTGTAGGAGTTATACTAACTTTTAATGTACCGCGTCCAATAAAAAGATAAACAAATAATACCTGACCTGGAAGTCATAGCCAACCATTTCTAAAAATATAATTAGGAAGCTTATTATTATCCCGTTTGAAGGTTTTTTCTCTGACAATAGTCTCTTTAAAGACTAGACGCACCATATGGTTGTCGACAAGCAAACTGTATAGATCAAACCAAAACAAAAAACTGATTACCTAATCGATGAATTTTTCAATCAAAATCTAAATATTATAAACACACATTGGCACTTTTATGTAGCAAAGCCTTAGTGACATTTCGAAGATAATAATTTATCCTTAAAATGCCTCAGTTGCTTGATTCATTACTTGTCATTTATATACAATCATTAGGCGACCAAGTTCTATATTTTCAAATACCACCTCGTTTACAATAAGAAACAGAAATGAGGGCTTAAAGACTCGACAATTTTCTCTCACACACAAACAGCCCACAAAATATTGCCAACTCACACTGTCGACTCCAACATTTTTCTAGATAAAAAAATCAATGCTTCTATATTTCATGAATGGTATAAATTCAAATACAGAGATAGATTTGAGGTTGAAGAGGGACATAGACTACCTTTTATCGTATTAAACAACATACACTAGGGCGGAGCCGACGGCAAAAGCTATACTCTTTGCGCTGTAGCATGGTGCGGGATGTGTTTTGATTTTATTTGTAGACTAGAACATTCTGGTTGGTTTAATTTAATTTACTATAGTTATTAATTATTTAATATATTGCAAATGTGGTACAGCTGAAATACTAAGTCATAATTTGTAAATCGCAGCAACTTTCAAGAGTTAAACGAAATGTTACTGAAACTGTCACACGCACCATTCTATAGCGCAGAGAGTATAGTATCATTATTAAAGCATGAATACTAAGTTAGGTCAGATTGCCTAATGCAATAAATTCAAATACTAGGGAAAGCCTGGTAAAAACGACATAATCAATTCACAAGACAAAAAATACAAACAAAAATAGTTATTTGTTATACAAGAGTGCAAAGTTGCTTTTTAACCGCGTGCTCAATTTTGATGACCAAGCAAGCGAATATTAGAATCCTGAGCGTAGAAATTGCACTCGAGTGCAACACGTAACTTTTTATTCCACCTCAGCGAGGAAATGACTAAATGACGTGAAAGAAAAATGGCGCTGGCAAAGCAAATTAAAAAAAAGTACACCAAGAAGATTCCGAGTCTGAGTTTTTAACAAATTAAAAAAAAAAGATAAATTCGACACCATGGAGGTAGAAGTAAATAGGTTTAATGATGTTTTGACTTCACAAGCTTAGTGCACATGATGTTCTAAATTCAAATTTACTTTATCCTCTAGCGAATAAAAACGGCTTTTGCACTCAGATATCGAAGGTCAAAAATACTCTGTACGAGCTGGTGGGATGAAAATTAAGTTTTTTTCTTTTTTGTTATATTAAAATGACAACTCCAGACAAAAAAATGACAGTTATTGAACATTTATTATATAGTCATTTAAGAAGTTTAATCTCAAAGTAATCGTATCATTATTTCCATTTTAAAAGGCTTATAGCATAAAACTGGAAACAAAAAAATTCGTCAAGTTAAAAAAAAGCCTTAGGTCGAACTTCACTTTTCATGTTGATTCAAAGTTTTGTGTTGGTAACAACTACACTACATAAAGCAATAAAGCTGTCAAGTTCAGTAAAAACCAATAACCTCTATGCTATTGGTACGTCAATCAACACTCATTATTGCTATTAAACTTATAATATCATTTTCAGTCGGCCTAATAGCTTACCGCTACTGATATATCGAAACATAATAATTATTCTCTTCTTTTAGCTTTTATCTTCACACAGTAGTTTGTTTTATATCAATTATATCAATTTTATTACAGTATCAATAAAAACGTGTCTTTGCTACAATGATAATATTTCAAGGATCATTCAACGCAAATATTTGTTATTTTTTTATAAATTATTTGATAACTATTAACTTTATTATACATGACTAAACTGACGACGAACGAGCCATCCGCTCAATATACAATTTAGGTGCTAGAGTCTCTCTTCGAGAGTTGTTTAAAGATATAGGTATTTTAACTGTTGCATCACAGTACATATTTGCAAATGTAATGTTTGTTAGGCAAAACATTAATGACTATATGAAAAACAGTGATGTACACAATATTAATACAAGAAATAAGTCTAAACTCGTTGGTACCTATCATCGTTTACATAAGGTACACAACTCGTTCGAAGGTCTTGGTATACGTCTTTATAATAAAATTCCTACATATGTAATTGACCTTCCTATAGATAAATTCAAGCGTACTGTAAAAAATCACCTTATTAGGAAAGCCTACTATACGATTGGCGATTATCTGAATGACAAAGAGTCATGGGTTTAAGGTGTTATTAATGTTATTATATACACACTAACTTCGTCTTGAAATTGAGATATTTTTTTTTTTTTTTTTTTGAATAATGTATAAATTTTGACATGTTGGTGCTCCGGTATGAATTGTTTGTATACTTTAACCTAACGACATCTAATTCCGACATTTAATTAAGTTAAGATTTGTGTGTAACTATTTTCTGTATAATTTTCTTTAATAATTTCCTTTTTCTCTTAATTAGTTTGTTCTTGTTTAAATTTTCCTCTATTTTATCTCTTTCTTGTATCAATTCTACTTAATTTTCATCTTTCTTTTTTTTTCTTAAATACAAATTGTTGATTGTTTTAGTTGCAACCTATAAATGAAAACATACACACATACTTGTATAATGTGAATGAATACATGATGGTACTTTGGTACTTATCTAACAATGTTTCCCAATTTATTAAATACGCACTTGTTATTGTATGAGCACCTTGTCGACTATGATTATTATTAATTATTAATTTCTTTGATATTGACCTGATGATTTGCCGTGCGGCCTGAGTACGCAGCTCAACTACGGTTGAATAGGTCGATGGCTGATCCATGCGTCTTACTCTATTTTACATTTGTGACATTTATTGATTATTTTATATTTGAACATATTACATCTTTTTAAATTTGACTGTGAGTGAAAGTGCTATTTGGATTTTATTTTCCATAAGTGGACCTCACAATATAACAATACAATGTCACAATATAACAATGTAAAAATCTTGCAGCTATCAGTAAGATGCATGATTGGTTAGCTCATGGCTGTGCAGCAATGACTCCAAACCTTTTATTTTGTTTTCTTTGGTCGACTTCGTTCTCATTCAAGTCTCTTAGTGAAAAAAATATTGTAAACCGTATTATTATTTTTTAAAAGGAGCAACAATGGAGTTTCTTGCCAGATTCTTCTCCATGAAGGGTAGGCTGCACTTGGAACTGGCGACTAGAATCACTCGATTTTTTAATATTAAATATTGACTATTCATAAGTGCCTGTAAAATAAGTGCCTATATGAATAAAATATTTTTGAGTTTGAGTTTGACTAGCTTTTGCCCGTGGCTCCTCCTGCTACACGCAGGAGGAGCTACGGGCAAAAGCTAGTGTTGGTTATCTATCACAGTAAAGAGGAGCCTATGTATTTCCTCAAGAATCTAAGTATCTCCATGCTTAAGTTGCTTATAATCGGTGCAGCCATTTAGCTGTGTAATCATAACAGACAGATAGACCGACAGAGTTACTTTCGAATTCATAACATTATCTATTATTTTGTAAAACATTTCTCGTATTTGAATCGTCATTTTTATAGTACCGTGTGAGACAGGTCCCAAGTAAGCACACAATTATAATTTTCGTATTCGGGACGGCGTAACGCAATAATTTAAGCTTACGAATACAATTTGTACGTCAGGGGGAGCGAATGAACGAATGAAGTGAGCGGAGTGAATAATTTTCTGTACGGGCACAGTGTTGAAGGGTTTTGTTGTACACATTGTCACCTGCGCCAAGTAAATTACATTTTTAGAGCGTCAATTTAATTATATCTAGAGAGGTTTATGCTAATGTGGCATGTGTTTTGACGATGTTCAGATTTGTTTAAAAGTATACAAGACACAGGTAATGGTAATTTAACAAGGGCTTATACATGAACAATGATCGTACGTACGTAGGAATTTTATTATTTTAAGTTTAATTATAAAAGAGATAGACTCAGTGTAGGTATAGTTTTGTTAATTGAACTTTGATCCTCCATACAATCTATACATCTAATTATAAATAAAACATTTTTTTTACAATTTTTATATTTCTTTCTGTCTGTTTGTTCCGGCTAATCTCTAGAACGGACCGATTTCGACGAGGCTTTCAGTGGCAGATAGCTGATGATATAAGTAGTAACTTAAGCGTTACCCGCAGTTGTTGTTGTACCGCGGGTAGCACCGCGGGGCTCAGCTAGTATTTCATAAAACAAGATACTTGCTATGGTATTAGTAGCATAACAAAATTTTGTCTTAGTAATAAATAAACATTTGCAATCTGTTCCTCAATATCTATTCCAATAATACACACACATCAAAAGTGTCTAGGGATCAAGCATTTTTATGCGGATTTCTTGAGATTGAGATGTGGCTTTGGCCCTGGCCTGCTCAGTCGCCAGACTTGAACCCGATTGAGCATGCATGGGATATGCTACAGAGAAGAGCTCTGCCGAATATGGAGGGTATCCAGTCGCAAGAAGACCTTTTTTTGTTGTTGCAACGAACATGGGCGGCCGTTCCACAGCGTGATTTGGATGAACTCATTTTGAGTATGCCAAACCGATGTTCTTGTGTTAGTGTTCGCGGTAGATACACGGATTATTAATTGTTTAAGTTACCTAATAAAATTTTAAAGAAAACTGTTATTTCAGTCTTTTTTTCGAACTTTAATGTTAGTGGTTCAAATGTCAAAAATCCTTTTATTAGGAAAATGGCAAATTTCTTTATTAATGCAAAGGTGACTTGGTTTATCGTTACTGTGACAAACGAAAACACTTTATTAGATGAATCCTTAGAGAAAATTTTAATTAATATCAATCAGGAGAAAAGTTATTGCAAAAATATATGTTGATCCCTGGACACATATGTTGATCCCTAGACACTTTTGATGTGTGTATTTGATAAAGCTCGCTACGAAAATTGTAACCAGAGAACGAGGAAGCCTGGTGACGCAAATTGTCCTTGTGAGTATAAACTGTGTATCGTAAATCGATCCCAATATAAACAACATGTAATATATGCATGTCAGGTAGTAACTTTCACAATATATTCTGTTTATTCACACTTACTTATAAATGTGAAAGTAACTCAGTCTGTCTGTATGTCCTTCACGGACATACAGACATCCTTCCTTATGCTTTCACGGCTAAACCACTGCACCGATTTCAATGGAATTTGGCATAGATATACTTTAACTCTTGAGGAAGGACATAGGCTACTCTTTGCTGCGATAACTAACAAACACGCGGGCGGACCCGCTAAAAAGCTAGTTGTATATTAATCAATTGATTAAGATAAAAGATACTAAAGATGTCTTTTAAATCATTAAACCATGTATCAAAATTTGTTTCTTGACGTGACAACGTCTAACAAATTGATGAACGCCGGCTGCATGCACTGAAAAGGATGACTCATAGTCCAGATACGCTCATTCATAATCATTCTCTCATCGTTTCATCAGTGTTTTGTTATGACTTTGTCACGTTAAACTATCGTCCGTAAACCGAATTTACAGACAACATTTTTTTTATTAATCATATAAAAATCACTCAGATATCAACCAATCGACGTACACTGATTAACGAAGGTGTCTCTCAAGGAGTGCCAACTATCCCGGTCTTGGGCAGTCCATACCACTTCTTTAAATCCTCGGTCCATTGTGCGCGCATTCCTAAGCACTTGATTGTTTAATTCACACCTATCAATCTTTATTAATGCATCTATTATTGTGTAAGTCGCAAAGAATTAGCTTAAAGTTACTAAAATAATACATGTTTTGTATGCAATACAAGTACTCAGTTTGTTACAAGACCATTTGGTCATATTTTTCCCCGTAAATCAAGAAATACAAAATCATTCAAATCATTTTGACAGAAGACTTTTAAAATATTTCGGACATCTGAAACACAACGCCATCTGCCTTGTGTGCCTGCCAAACTAAGCAGAGCTTTTACTAGGATATCTAGATTGACTGATAGAATACTTGTATACTTTTAAAAAAAATACTTACATATTATATATAGAAAAAACTTATACATAAACTTTCAAAAAGTGGATGCCGAGATTTTATATTACTTACATATTATTATGTTTTTTTTTTCTAATTATGTCCTTAAGAATAAAGTAACTTTTAAGTACTTAGACGAATTCAAGTCATACAAGTGTAACGCGTTAATCCATTCAGTACGTTATTTATCACTATATCGGTGCTTTGAGTTGAATTTTAAGTAAGAGGATGATTATAAATTTAAATTTCAAAACTTGTTGTGTCATAATAGTAATAACAAAATAAAATAAAATATAACCAGACTGAGTAAAAACATTTAATAAAATTAGTACAACCTGTCATTCTTACCATCATTACGAATCGAATGACACCAAATGTTCATTAATCACCAAAGGTACAGTAGTTTAAGTGCTATGGTACATACAAACAAATATAGATTGCCAAAACTATTACCATTCCTTTGACTTCACCGTGGACGGTGATACTTAAGAATATAATACGGTGATACTTAATATATGACTGCCTCGTTGGTCTCGCGGTTGGCGTGTGCGACTGCTGATCATGAGGTCTCGGGTTCGATTCCCGGGTCGGACCAAATGTTTGTATGATCTACAAATATTTGTTTCGGAGTTTGGGTGTTTTCTATGTATAATATGTATGTATTTACAAAAGAAAAAAGTATATATATGTATTTCAATCAGTTGTCTAGTACCCATAACACAAGCTCTGCTTAGCTTGGGACTAGATGGCGTTGTGTGTTAAATATTTATTTATTTATTTATTTTAATATCTGGTGATTGAAATTCCACAATAATACATAATACCTACCTTTTAACAATTCTAATAGCATTAGGAATATACATCCATACAAACTTAGCAATTACAAACATACATATAAAGAACACAAAGAACACCCAGATTCGGAACAACAATTTGTGGATTTTCCTTTTTTTTATTATTATTATTTCCTGGTATTTTAATTTAATTTTAAGATAATATATTATGTTATATTAAAAATTTATGTTGAAATACAATTTGTGGATCACACAAAATGTTGTCCGATGTGGGATTTGAATCCACAACACAAATCCTCAATTTTTTTTAATATGAAACATCTACATATATACTGGTACTATGTAGCTTACTGTACACATTTTAGATAATTTTTAATTGTGTTAAACATATTTATAAATGAAAGATTAATACTAGCCACTACTAATACTCGTATTATAATTCTGCGTTAAATTAAGATTATTCAATAGGTACTAAGTCACAATATCTTAATATATATAAATCTCGTGTCACAATGTTTGTCCTCAATGGACTCCTAAACCACTTAGCCGATTATAATAAAATTTGCACACCATGTGCAGTTCGATCCAAATTGAGAGATAGGATAGTTTAAATCTCAAATTATAGTCGCAATTTTAATTTATTGCTAATTATTGTATATAAATATGGCGGTACGAAGTTCGCCGAGTCAGCTAGTTAATTAATATGTTTTCAAATATTCTTTTTGTCCGAATTAATAATACAAGAACAAAGTAAAGGCCTGTAAATAGCCTTCATAAAATTCAATTGTATTCTACTTATTCATTACTTAGATAAAACAATTCTTTGATAACGATGTTTTATATTCAGTAAATTATAAATATTAAAATAAAAACGGTCACCTGTTTTCAGTGATAGTATCACTGCTTTCCGCCAGCAGGTTTTTTATTACGGCCTTATCTTTTGCCAGCGAATTTTTAGAGCCAAAAATATATACCAAACGTTTTAGAAGCGTAAAAGCTGGAGGTGTGAGGTAATTTCAAATTATAATAGATTCCAATTGCGCTGGACAGATTAATTATTCAATTAAACTGACTGTATACCTGAGTGAATTTAGAATTTGCATAAAGGTCAATCAAAGCCCGATCGAAATCATGATTACAGGCAGGTAGGCGCCCAAGTTTGCCGGATTTGAATAGGTTTTGTTTGAAATACATCTATAAGTATTATAGAGAAAGAAAAGACCCTTATTAGTGTCGGTATATATTCGGATTTCCTTTCGACTATTTGATCCTCTTTTTGTATTCAGATGATAAAGTAGATTGTATTTCTTTGTTATGTTGTACCGTAAAATCCAAGTGTAATCATAATTTTGTGGATTTTGAATATGAAAAATATATACGCAGAGAGTTATCATGAGGATGTTTTTTATGTCGATAATACGTAATAATTAAAAAAAAAACAACTCGGGTAACTACCGAATACCGTAAAACAATAACAATTGCTAGAGCATAATAGTGAAATTTGCAAAAAAACTATTATAATTTTCTTGCTGACTCGGCGAACTTTGTTCGAACATGTTTTTTTTTCATATTTATGCCTGCCTCAGTTACCCACGTTTTGTTGGTTAATTTTTATTTATATAGATTAGTACAAATGACTGAATGTTGAAAAGTGAGACTGTACGTTATTTGTTTGTTTTAATAGATTTAATAAAGTTTGTCAGGAAATATTTATCACAAACCATCACGATGCCAGTCGAAAGACTAGTGTTACTGGACAGAATTATTTGACTATGCGACTACCAAATACAATGAAATAAAATCTACAACGACATCCCAGGCGTAATGAACTTGCCTGGTCGCAAGATTATTAATTTTTCTCCGACAACATCTATTTCTTTAAAAGCGGTTTCTGGAACAGTTGTTAAAAAAGCTTCAAAGTAATGCATATACATAACAACAAAAAATGTCACTGAAACGTATTTTTCTTTTTTCGTAGTTGTTGTATGTTTTACATCACTAAAAGTTGTTAGCCTATAAAAGAAATGAACACCGAAATTACAGAGAAACTCACATAAAATAATTTTCTCGTCAATATCTATAGGCGTATTTGGGTTGATGGTGCCTTAATGGAATTTTAATGAGAATTTCGGCTTCTCACTGTAATTTTTCCTTCTAAAATAAAATAAAGACATTTATTAGAGTCGATAACAGGATGGGACATTCGGTATCGAAAGATAATATCACCCTCGTGACCTTATTTTTATTGATTAGGTTTTATTCATTTTCCTCAGATGTTAACAGACTTTTATTATTGTAATTTTTTTAGTTTACCAATGTCAACATTCTGTGCTTTCCATTTTGATTTACGGAAATAAATGTAAATAGATATACAATGCTGGTAATGCAAGACTCCTAAAATCCCCGAACTTTCTGCTAATGTGTTGTTGCTTTAATGGGTTTTGAAGTGAGAGAGATCCAAATTTTTACTTGTTAATCATTAAATCTTTGTTTTCTTATATTTTTCAAAGACAATAATACCTACCACTATTAAAAAAAAACAAACAAAATGTCTTGCAGAAGATACAAGTAATTTTTACAGACACCACTTATTTGCCAAAACTAGTAAATCTTGTTTTTCTGTTACATTAAGATATGTATTTGTACAACCTCATTCACTTCCAACGTTTCCTTTTTTTAATTTAAGAAAGATTTTTCTAAAATAATATTTTTATGACTTTTAAGGCCTGTCATGAGGCTATAACCCGAGTCAACAAAAAAAGTGAAAATGGAAACGAGATAAAAACTGTGAACAATAAAATTCGTTAAGAGCTGAGAACACAAAAGTGTTAAAATAAACTCGGGGTTTGTTAGCAAACCTTTTATCTCATAGCTGCAGACGGTAATCCACCAACTTGCCGATTCTTTAGAATACTTTAGAGGTTAATTTATTCACAGAGAAAATTGCTATCTAGTCATTCTTTTGTGTGTTTTCTAATATCAAACGCACCAAATTTGAACAAAAATAAACACATATAAACATTTCATTAGAACGAAGAACCGTAGAAGGTAAAATGAAACTAGAAATTTTATTCTTAGCTTCATTTTCTTCATCATCACCATCAGTCTATCGCAGTTCACTACTGGTCTTGCTGGATTTACTGATTTACACGCCCCTTTAATCACTTTTGGACTTATTTTTATTCATAGTTTATTAAAAAGTCACAAATTTTATGTATATTTGAATGCAAGAAAAGAACATATTTGCGAATTGTAATATGTAATGACAGCAAAATTTAAATAAAATCTATATAAAAATACTCTCACGTATTTTATTTGCATAGAAATATCTCATAACTAAGTTTTACTAGGAGGCTGGAAGCACAATGAAAAATTTCAATGAAATCCACTGAACATAAAGATTGGACCACTTGTCACGCACGTCTCGCCCCCCAAGGGGCCAGCACTCGTAAATTTGACAAGGGAACTCGGGATTTCAGTGGCCAATTCCCCAAAATTCTTGTGCCAATATTGTTGATGGTACTTCAAAATGCATTTCTTTAAATATTCCCGCAGCCTACACAATAATAGTTTTTGAAGAAACATGATTTAAGCAGTAAGAAATGTAGCAACACGAAGTTAGGAAAAATACATGTAAATGGCCGATTTTTTTGCATAATACCATTAAACGAGCTATTTATTTATTTATATATAATTTGAATCTCGGAAACGGCTCCAACGATTTTCATGAAATTTAGTATGCAGGGGGTTTTTGGTTTAATAAATCAATCTAGCAAGGACTCATTTTTAGAAAATTTACCGA
This sequence comes from Diaphora mendica, assembly GCA_949125395.1. Lineage (NCBI taxonomy): Eukaryota > Metazoa > Arthropoda > Insecta > Lepidoptera > Erebidae > Diaphora > Diaphora mendica. Next base: position 20,789,799 of record OX421310.1, read on the forward strand.
ACAAAAGATAACCAGCAAATCTTGGTCATCCAAGACTATTATATTTTTAAGATAGTTGTAAATTGAGTTGGATTTTCTATACCTAAAAATAATATTTATATATTTACTGTTACAATTCCTTAGTGTAAGTTGTGCTCTCCTTAAGTCTTTATTTTGTTGATAGGGTGGAAATCTCTTCAGATCTTGTGCTCTTTTGGGAGTTAGCCTAGATAATCTTATTCAAAATATATAAACTTACTTAAGTATTACTTACATATGTTAACTTCATTCAATCAAATGACTCAATTAAATTACTAAAATTTTACGATATTTATAAAAATTATAAAGAAAAATTTCTTCTTGTGAATAAAAAGTTTTTTCAGTCAGAGATAGTCAAAAGTGATTGAAAACAAACCGAATGTGCTATCTTCCTGCACTTATATTACAGTACATATATGAAACTTATATCGAAGCTGAATAAATAATATAAGCAAATCTTAGGCAAATATAAAACCCAAAAACATGGGAGTGTATATCCATTTGCATTAAACTTTAGCTCATGTTTACGACGAAGATAAACCTGTTATTTGTGAGCAGTTGAAATATTTTATGTTTGTGTATACTTTTTATTATGTGCACTTACATTATACTAACGCCTTTTTATATGAATAATGGGAGCGTGCGTTATATTTCCGCCCAGTAACTTTATGTTTAATTTATGCGGAATTGTAAAGCTACTTACACCAATCATATTTTAATAAGTGTATTTAACTTATAAAGAAGTGTAAATATGTTTACATAAGAAACATTCATTATTAAAACTATAACAATAGTAACTAACTGTATGTATATTCAGAGATAAATCGCATAAACAAACATGAAAGTCAATACACGTTTCTTCTTATTAGAAGTATAACAGAGATATCAAAAGACTGTGTTAAACAGAATCGATACTGTTCGCTGTAAAAAGTCGGGTTGTATTAAGCAGCGTTCACAGTAATAAACGCGTAATAAATAAAACAATTGAAAAAAAAAGAGACTTATCAAATATACTTTTATTAGCTTTTCTACTAACTTACCGTGTACATGTATCTTAGCAGCCATTTTTTACATTTTATGTTTAATTGTCGTAAAAAAATAAGACTTTTATGTAATTTGGAAGGTACTAAAATTTGAAGTATCTGATATGATGATGGCACTAGAAGATGGGTTGTTTACATTTTCAGAGACTACTAATAGTAGTGGTGTAGTAGAGGTGGAATTGGCACTTTTATTTGCATTTTATGTAGGTTTGCTACCATAGCGTGTTCTTCTTAAATAAATTAAAATTTATTAATAGACATTAGTAGTAGCTATAGTATAGTAACAAGTTATATATAGTCAGTGTAGCCTTTGGACTATGTGTATTACTTCCAAATCTAAGAGGTTTTTTTTTTTTTTTTTATGTTTGGCCCGCCTGATGGAAAGCATAAGCAGAATCCAAGAGTGGTGGTCACCATACTCATTGCGAATGCAGATAATGCAGTATGGCGACCCACACCATGGCGGCCTCCTGATGCTTCTGCATCTTTTAGTGTAGTCAACAAGTATGGAACTTGTTGACTAGACTATTTGGGCCTCCGGTCTCGCACTCACCAATGAAACACGACATCACGAACGCTGTCATTTTACGTTGATATTCTGTGCTAGGGTAGTACCGCCCCGGTCGAGCCGGCCCACCTGTGCTGAAATCAGCATGGCTCTACTACCTGTTTTGACGACATACACACTTTAAGAAGCAGTAGAGTTGTCTTAGTTACAGTTCATCTGAAAGAAATATTCCTGAAGGAGATTAGATAAAGGACGGCTTTGGTATTGTAAGTATTCACAGGTACCTACTGTTACATCGTCTGCTTTTCTAATCCAACTCGAAAACAACAACATCTATACTTCCATACTAATGTTATAAAGTCGAAAGTAACTCTGTTTGTCTGTCTGTTACTCTTTCACGGTTAAACCGCTGGACCGATTTTGATGAATTACGAAACAGAGATAAATTAGACTTGGAGAAGGATATAGCTTTTTGTCGCAATAACCGGCCTTTATGCGGGTCGAGCCGCGGCCAAAAGCTCAACTCAAAAATAAAATCGATATGGAGATGTTTCTGACAGACTCCTTATGCGTTCCTAAGAAAATAAATAAAAACAGGTATGTAAGAAACCGAGCGTATTCGAGTGTCAATCACCACAATGTCAATACAAGTAGCATTATTCCTCGTAACGTTTATGTTCGCAGTTCTGCAAGATAATGGAACATATTCTTACAAAACTATATCAGAACTGAAGTCACGGCTTCGAAAACTAGAGAATGAGGAATTTACCCCAACGGATGAATTGGTGGGAAAGGCGATGAACTTTATTAACTCAAATAAAACTATGATGGGTCTCATCGCTGGAGAATTGTGGAACGTTGGTACGAAAGCGATGGATAGAATTGTTGAAGTGAAAACAAGAATGTCAGGTTAGTCATGTTAACTCTTTTATTTTAAACTAGCTGAAACCCGCGGTGTTACCCGCGGCTATTGTCTAACATAAGTAGCCTAAGTTACTCCTCATATCATCGGCTACCTATTAGTGAAAGTCCCGTCAAAAGTACATGATCCAAGATCCGAAGTATACGTGACTAGCGACCCGCCCCGGCTTCGCACGGGTGGATTTCATATGCCCCCGCCGACGATACGATTCGTGCATTTTAAATCTGTAATATCTTCGAATATATTCATTTAAATTAGATACTGTAAAGGGCCATTTTAATCTATATTAAATGCACAATGTATTTAATTTACTTAATTGTATAAGGATTCATTCTGTATTGCTTAAAATCACTTCGTAAATAAGCCATTATTTCTCGTAAAAAGAAAGGAATAAAAAATGGTTGTTGTGGGTTATCCCTAAGAGATAGACATATACCGTCGGGATTTTTTCGTAGTAATTTTTAAGGTGTATAATACTGTAGTACATTATTTTGATCTATCTCATAGGGTGCAACCAGCGTTTGCAATGTAAGCGCAAAAAAATGTGTTTATTTGCTACATCACACTAGAAACCTCAAAAATTAACAGTGTTTCCATACTATATAATAATAACAAAGGGACAGAGAAAGCGACTTTGTTTTATACTATGTAGTGATTACTTCTACAATACTACCACTAACATTATGATTTATTTTAGGACGCCAAGCAGAGAATAAAGAGGAAAGAAAAGAATAATATAATAAAAAATAAGCAATATAATTTATATTTTCAACGATTGTTATTAAAGAAGACAAATTATACCCTTGTATTTTTTTTATTGTCTCACCTTAATTTTTTTTTTTGTTTTTTTTCTCATTTATTTCGTGTTATCATCTTATACCTTTAGGCGCGCAATTCTTGTATATATATATTTATATGTATATATAATGTTCTCCTAGCCGAATCTCGGGTTTGAATCACGGGTCGTGCCAAAAAAAAGTGTTTTTGAGTTTTTCTGATTATAGAAATACTTCATAACAGGTCGGAGTTATAAATTGGGGTCTGAACCCCCGTGCCTCGGAGAGCACGTAAAGCTGTCGGTCCTGCGTCTGATCTCTCCCCGATCGTGTCGGTTAACCGTCCCATCGGATTATGAGAGTGAGGGAACAGAGAATGCACCTGTGTTTACCCACATACTTGTGCACTATAATATCTCCTGCGTAGTTGGCTGGTCTCCGTTGAGACTGGCCGCCGTGGCCGTAATCGGCTAGGAGAACATTATCATCATCATTATGATTCAAAAAATTGCCGTGGGAGAGCCACGCTTCGGCATGCATGGGCCGGCTTGAACGGAGTGATACCACGGCCTCACAGAAAACCAGTGTGAAACAGCGCTTGCGCCCCTTGCGCTGGCGCCTGCCCCCTCCCCCATCCCCCAAAGGCCGGCAACGCACTTGTGACGCCTCTGGTGTTGCGGGTGTCCATGGGCGGCGGTAATCGCTTACCATCAGGCGATACGTCTGTTCGTTTGCAATTCAATAAAAAATATGTTGTTTTTAGTCTGGGTGTACTTAGTGTCACGTATGTTTGTTGCTTCCTCTGCGACACAAGATATATTTCTAATCCGGGAGTTATCTTTAAACTCAAGAAAAGTAAAGAAAATGGTTACAGTAGACTCTTTTTCTTAATTATGGATCAGTATTGATGTTAATAAAAAACTCAATAAAATAATCATTATTAACTTACAAAATTATGAAACGATAGGACCAAAGTTAAGATAAAACCTTTTAAAGCTAAAATAAAAGAGCTCGTTCCATCAAGTGTCTTTAGATTGAAAAAAACAAACCTTTCAATTAGATTTGGATAATATATATAGAGAAAAGCTATAACAAAAAATGTAAGAAATATATAGCCGTAAAACGGAGGAGGAGGAGGATATAGGAGTGAAATATAATTTGAGAGGAATAAAAGGTTAATGGTTTTAAAAGGTTTTATTTAAAAAGATATAGAAAAAGTTTTGATAGGTTGCCCTTGTAATTGTAAAATATTGCGCCTTTTAATATTAAATTTTTCTTCTTCTCCACTGAAAAATATCTACTGCCGGACATAGGCCTATCTAAATTTTGCCACAACAACTGGTCCCGTGCCCTGTCCTGTGTGTTCGGCTTTCACATGATCATCAGAGTATATTGTAGACGTAGACACGCGCTCCGTTTTTCTTCCTCATTTAGATTTTTTATTAAATTAACTTGCCAAAGTGACTACACTTTGTCTGGCACAAAGCATAAGCTATTTTGTTAAATGTATAGTTGAATTTCTTTGTTAATATTATTATTACAGTACGAAATTGTAGTGAAGATAATCCTGAACGATTTCTCTAAACTTATCGTATTATTTGATCTTAAATTAAATAAAGAACATTTCACATAATAATTATATTATCTGTCTATCAATTGGTCTCCGAGCATCAATTGAATTTACAATTTGAAATTACAAAACAATGTATTATTTTACAAGTAAAAGTCCAAGTCAGCAAAATCATATTGCTTCAAACCATCAACAAGACATTATGTACTAATTGCAGTACTCGTGGATGGGGCTTAATTCGAACACAGTCTCTGTAGTGGGTCGCCAGAATAGACAAGGTATATGGAAGAGTGACGGCCAAGTTGTTTCTTGTATAAGTTAATTTTGAAGTACGGAAAGATTCTACGATTAAACAACAACTGTAATAATGTTTTATTTATATATAGTAAGGTGAGATAGAAAATGACTGCCTCGTTGGTCTAGCGGTTAGCAAAAGCGACTGCCAATCAAGATGTCTTGGGTTCGATTCTCGGGTCAGACTGCTGTTGCTTCTATCGCCTTTATCACGGAACTCTTCTAATTGATCCCTCCTTCTTCCTTCCTCTACAGGGCAACAGGGCCTTGGAAGTCACCGCTTCAGAGTGGGAGATACGTTACGCTCATACGCTCTCGTACTCATCACTTCGGTTTTTCCTTCCTGTGCTGAGCGGTGAAAACCTGGAACTCACTACCAGCGCACGTGTTTCCGTCCTACTATGACCCAGGGTCCTTTAAGCGGGGCGTGAAAAAGCATCTCACTAGGCCGCCATAGTGTAGGTCACCATGCTGCATTATACTGGCTGACAGTCAGCCTGTGACCACGGCCTGTGCAACCTGGTCGAAACGTCAGGTAAATCAGAGGTATGTAATACCTTAAATAAGTGTTCGCGTTAATTCTCGTAAAATAAATATTATATCATGGAACGCGAAAGTTTAAAAGTTAATACCATGCTGCATTATCTTTATTCGCATTGAGAATGGTTACCACTCTTGGATTCTGCTCATGCTTTCCATCAGACAGAGCAAAGTCATTTTGGCAGCCCATTATATAAAAAAAAACAGTTCTCCCTCAGGGTTGCGGAGATCCCATGCCAGTTGAACTAGTGATCGATCCTAATTAATCTTGGGAATAAAAAAGGATAGCAAGTAGAAGGTGAGATATATATTATCTATTATTTCTTACGAACACGTATGTATAATGAAAATATTTTAAACATTCCTTTTACCTTTAACTCGTCAAACGTCTACTGCACACACGGGTGTGCATAAGAAATAGCGTCCCGACGCGCCTTATGCACACACGGGTGTGCATAAGCGATACGCTCCTATTGGTCGTCGATTTTTTACGTTTCAATTCAACCATGACACAAACCAAATTCACAATGCGTTAGCTTAGTTTATAATCTATATTCTTCAATATTTTTTATAACTTGCCATAACGGAATGAACACCAAAAAAATAAAAAATAAATAGTCCACCGTCAAATTGACAAGAAAGGCGCCATCTTTCAAAAACTGCTGTTGAGTGACGTTATCGAATTGGACAAATTATTTGATTATCAAAGGAAACGGTGAGTAGTTTTATATGATATTTATACAGAATTACTTGGAAATTAATTAAGTTTCTGTGATGTGAGATACATTTGAGAATTCTCAGTATGAACATAGAATAAAATGTAAATAACTTTTATAGTGTGTTTACTTTTACGTGAGTGGGACAGATTTTTGTCACATTTGATAAATAAATCAGCTTCTGTGTGTTCTGAAATGCACATAAGTTTTTAGATTATTTATCTAAAAATACTTTGATAATATCAGTTTTTTGTATTATTACATTATTCAGGTGTAATGATGTTTTAAACAGCAATTTGCGCCAATTCCCCGAAATGTAGCGAACGCCATATTTGAAGTAGGGTCAGACAGATAAAAAAAATTAGTGTTTTTTTTTAACAAGAAATTAAAATTGATTTATTTAATAACTAAAAATATATATTTTTTTAAATATAATAAATGTTTATTTTAGATATGCTAGACTTCGATCGTCAATTCGCGGTCAAGGTCTGAGACACCGCTACCGCGCGCGTAGTCCGACGCGTCATGCGTACGAAATATCCAACCGTCGACACGTTAACGCACGACGCGCTCTTTCGCTGAATCTCATAAATGCTGTCTTTTTAGGGTGTTCTGTGAGTGTACTGCCCCGGTCCAGTCGGCCCGTTCGTGCTCAATTCAACGTGGTTCTACTACCTTGATGTTGAACCCTACTTAATTGGATTACAATAAAGAAAAGAGGATGACAAGGGAAACAAAAGTAAACCATACAGTGAACATAGTAGATTTTTTATTTTTTCTCAGGCACCAATTTGTAGGAAATTATCAAATTTTAAACTTTGTATGATTTCATTTGTAACAGACAAAAAATACATCATACAATATTGTATATTAATATCATGCCTGTAACGTCATAATAGCATAAAAGTAATAGTTTTACTAATCATGTTGTAGCAAATACCTATGTAATAAACAAATATGTATGAAGCACGTGTTTAATTTCTTTTGTAAAAAGTAGACGAAAACTGTTTCAGCTGTTCACTACGTACAAATACGTAAGTATAAAAGTTTTGTTATGGTACTTTCCGAACAATTGTGATTATACCTGTCGGGACAGCCATTTAGGTTAACTGATCTGTAGGTTTTACGCAGTTATTGGGACACAAAAACTACGCCATCTGGCTGATCTAACTATGTATTTGGGACAGGGTAGTAAGTACTTTGGAACATTTAATTTTGGCGACACGCTGTCGAGTGTAAACGTCCAATATGGCCACTTAGGCCGCGCGCTATAATTAGAAGTTCTCTTCATTCAGTCGCAGTTTGCTTACATCGCGTATAGACGTACGTGCATGTTTCGTTCGTAGGTTACATTACAGTGTATCGGTGGTAAGGCGCCCGGTCGCGCCCCACTCCTTGTTTATAACCCTTAAAGTATACATCAGACTATTCTCAAGTAATCATTTAAGCCTAGCTTGCGCTATCATATGCGTTAAGTGGCAGGGCCTATACCTATAATGATTTGTATTGTATATCCTCACATCCTAACACATTTCACACACGATCGTCAGTTCCAAAACTAGGCAAAGCGTGTACTATGATAACCAAGCTGCTGATAGACATGCTTATACATTTCTCAATATGTACATACATGTACATAGATTAATGACACCCAGACAAAGAAAAATGATCATGTTAACTACACAAATATTTGTCCTGGGTGGGAATCGAACCCACGACCTCTGGCTTAGCAGTAAGAATCACTAACCAAGAGACCAACAGGCCACTATTTTACTGTTAAGTACCCAATAATCCTTACCCGAGATCACATTTATCTCTCCACCAAAATTCATGAATATCGGTTCAATAATTGATTTTGTGTAACGTCACATACCGGCAGACTACTTTCACAATCACAATATTAGTTTGTAGTCAATACTTTGTAGGGAAATAACATTTTTTTTAATGGAGTTATAAAGTGTAAATCATTCAAGATACCGCGTATTTGGAGGTTAAGCGGAAACTTTCGACTTATCGAAAAAAATGCCATTCCCTTCCGCTTATCGGAGGATATCTACTAACGAGATCCAATTTATAGATATTACACTGTATTGTCAAACTTAAACCTTATTTATGTACAGTTAATGTTTTATATTGTAACAGAATATTATTAATGTGACCCAAGCATTCCAAAACAATAAACAGAGTTTCAACTGTTCAAAGCCACTCGACAAAATGTCGTCTTCAAATTACTTGATTTATGTGTTTGGGTAAAGTATAAACATCAGATAAGATTGGAGCAAAAAAATCACAGTACGGTCGGAAGCACAATAATTTTACTTTTTATGAAATTTTGAATGTAAAACAAAAACACACACATACAGAAAGTATTTAACGATTAATTACTCACTCTGACATAATTTAGAAAAAAAACACAAGTAATTCACGTTTGGTACGTTTGGCCTAGTAGTTTGGCAGTCACACGCCGTTTCGCCAAGTGCCGTGGGTTCAAATCCCACATAGGACAACACTTTTTGTGATCCACAAATTGTTGTTCCGAGTCTGGGTGTTCTTTGTGTCCGTTACATGTATGTTTGTAAAGTCCCCCGCCACACAGGATTTATTCCTAGTGCGGGAGTTGTGTTTTATAAATAAAATAGAATCTGTTCAGCTGTTTGGATTTGTAAATGTAAGTAACGATTTTAAGTACCTACCTATGTACAATATAATTATTAGGTGTATTTACCACTACTACACATTATAGTTGTAAATGAAACAGAAAAACCTTATCTATATTTTACGAAGCAGTTTTAGTATAATCTTATATATAAAATTCTCGTGTCACAATGTTAGTTACCATACTCCTCTGAAACGGCTGAACCGATTTTTATGAAATTTGGTGTACATATCGGGTAGGTCTGAGAATCGACCAAAATCTATTTTTTATACTGATTTTTTTTATGGCAAAACAATGCTTGCCGGAACAGCCAGTGATATATAGATGTATACAATTGTCTTATAAATAAAACACTTTTCTAATTACTATTTTACGTAAAAAAATATTAGCGTTGGAGATTATTGCATAATTATCTAGTGATAAATAAATTTATTTAACCAAAAATATAATAATAGATCACCAAACAATAATATCACCAGTTTGATTTCATTTGTTCACTATCGCTTGAAGAGAGTAAATAAATCATAATATTAATAATTTCATTGTTGACGCTACTTGTAGCCACTCATAAATTTATTCTCGACCAATCAGAGGTCAATATTAGGTCACGCGAACGGGTGCCCGGACTGCCCGGTAGTTCAAACGCCGCGCGGGCCCATGTTGGCGCCATTTTGTTATTGTTAAATGTAAATATTAGTTTTATAGTGATAGATTTGTGTTGTGCAAGTGATTATTGTGATGTGTTATGTGCATAAATACATATTTGGTATTTTAAAAGTTATCGTGTATGTGTACAAGTTATATATTTTATAATATGAATGGAAATACTGACATCAAGTAAGTGAAAAATCATAACATACAAATATATCACATGATTTCTCCAATATGTAAGTATTTCTCGATAATTGAAGTAGTTAACGACACGGCAAATTTCATAACGATGATAATGGTGTGCAAATCATGTGTTATAATTACATTTTAATACGAAAAAAACTTCTTTTTCTGTGACTACTACCAAAATATTTTGCGAATAGTCTCAAGGTCGACATTAGTGCGTTTCTCCGCAAAAAAATTTGGCGCCTAACGGGTTAAGAAAAGAGCATACTCCTTCTTAAAGGGTCGGCAATGCACTTGTGACGCCTCTGGTTTTGGGTGTCCATGGGCGGTGGTAATCGGTTACCATCAGGCGATACGTCTGCTCGTTTGCCCCCTATTCCATAAAAAACATAAGTGCTAAAAACAGACGGCAATTAACATCGCTTGTACTGTAGGTATATTAATTACTAGCTGACCCACGCAACGTCGTTTGCGTCTCCTTTTGCCCGTAGCGTTATTATTTTCCCCCATTTTTGAAACATTCTTCATTGGTGCTCCGCTCCTATTGGTCTTAGCGTGATGATACATAGCCTTCCTCGATAAATGGGCTATCTAACACTGAAATATTTTTTCAAAGTGGACCAGTAGTTTCTGAGATTAGCGCGTTCAAACAAACAAAACAAACTCTTCAGCTTTATATATTAGTATATAGATGTATTTATTATACTCTTCTAAGATCTAATACTCATAATCAACAACACAATTAGTTGGATAAAGATTAATATTAAGTATTATGTTGTTATAAACTCTTTGGCAAATAACTCATTATTAGGTACCAACTCTTAGCGTCTTATACTCGTGATAACTTCTAAACGAAACGTCGGATTGGGATGAAACAAAAAGTATTTTACTTCCACATAAATACCCTTGATAACATAATGCTTTATTTGAATAAGGATTAATATTACGATACACATTTAACGTAGTTTCTTTCTTCAGACGATTTAATAAATTTTTTGAACACAAAAGCGGTTATTGTGACTAAACCATGATAGTTAGATATATGCTCTTGCGGACTTTTTTGTAGATCTTAATAGAACCTACAAACCCGTAATACATTATTTTGTTCTATTGTCAATAGTTATTGCAGCGCACGCAAAAAAAGGTTTTCGATTTCACACCTTGGGTTACAAAATAGCAATTTTCTTACGGATCCCTAATTTTTCTGAAAATAAAATATAGCCTATAGCCTTCCTGGATAAATGGACTATCTAACACTGAAAGATTTTTTCAAATCGGACCCGTAGGTCCTGAGATTAGCGCGTTCAAACAAACAAACAAACAAACTCTGCAGCTTTATAATATTAGTATAGATACACTCTCTTTAAATAAGTTTTATGTCATAATTTACATTATAATACAAATCAGGTTTGTGTTGCATCTGTTTACTTATTAAGTTTTAATAACGAGTCGTAAAAGAAAATTATGTAGAAATGTATGTGTATTCAAAACGAATTTAGAATCATCGATATAAATAATCTGACTAATATTTTGCACATGAATAATTACTACTTTAGTATTTCTGCTTTAAAGAAATTTCATATCCCATTTTTTACGAACTTGTCCCCGTTTTTACATTCATGTTTTTTGATGAGATGGAATTTTTCGTGCAAAAAGAGAGTGTCCTTAATGAGCTCACTTGAAAACAAAACTTCAGGTACGCCGAATATTTTAGCTGAGGGTTATTGTCTTTGATATTTGATGCGTGTTGTATTATGCTGTGTTGTCTGCCGTTGTTTTTGAATTGACTGTTAATATTAAGAGTATTTTTGACGAGGATTATTGCTTTGTGTCAGTTTGATTACTTTTTAATTCAAAGTCCTCTTTAACGTGTACCCAAAATTTTAGGAACTTTCTTATTTGTGACATGCGTTACCAAAATTTAACTATTACGTACACACATGTCAGTTTTCTGATGATGTTTTGATTATATAATGCATTTTTAATATATTAAAAATGCGAATAAGAGACTGTGGGGGAACGGGTGTGATGTCCCTCTAACACAAAGGGAGGATCCTCCGACCAGGCGAGGTGATCATGCCTGGCGGGCCAACTGCCCAACGGTTGATGTTGGGATGTTGTATATATGATTATCGGCGCGAGAACTTTCACTGCGCGATTCAGGATTGGTAGTTTCTTGTTTCCTTCGTTACTCCGTAGTTCAACGTATCATCGGTAGATGGCGCTATAGTATGTTATGTTGTTGCGCTGTATGTGGAGGTCACCACAAGACAAAACTTAATTTTCATTTGCAATAATATTGTTATAAAGTAATATTCTGTTATATTATGGTATCCTAATACAAAATCATCATCATCCATCGCCCATCAGCCCATTGCAATCCACTGGTGGGCGCAGGCCAAAATCCAGTGATTTAATCACATATTTTTATTCGTTCCAATGATCCTAACTAAGTTCTTCAGATAATTTCACTCTTCTGAAGTATTTAAAAGAAGGCATTTATACACTCATGTCTTTATCACTAGAAAACTACAACTTGTCATAGCTCAAGTGATAAAAACGATTTTCAAAGTTTTTAAATAGAAAAGATTCCGCTATGCAAGCAAGCAAGTCCTTGGATTTAAGTTAAATGCTCATTTATGATTTTTTTATTACTACAGTAGTTTTAATACTGCACTTCTTGTCTTGCCCACAAACTATCTGCTGAAATTTGATCAAAGCTGTGGCGACTTCAACATACGATAACAAAAACATACTATAGCGCCATCTACCGGAGATACACCGAACGGAGTAATGAACTATTCGAAGTAACTACAAATCCTAAATCGCGATGTAGAAGTTCTCGCGCCGATTAGCATATATACATTTAGTCAATATCCCAACATCAATCACCTCGCCTGATCGGAGGACCCTCCCTTTGTGTGGGAGGGACATGACACCCGTTGCACATTGCAACTATATTTTTGTTACTAAATATTTATAATTTTTCCCATAATGCATTACCGTTATTTTTTCTCATATTTGTTTGTAAATAGAATTACTCGATACTTCATGTTGATACTTTACACTCAAACTTCCTAAATCTACCGGAACTAAACAAGTAAACTACAAGTAGTTCTCTAATCAAGAACAGGAAAGAGACGGAACGTCAGCGAGCTATATAATCCGACACCAATAATTTCCAATCAGAAATCAGCCAAACACATCCAACAAAATGTTGTTTAATACTAAACTTTTCTTAATAGTTACAGTATCAAATCTTATGTTAGTAGATTCACATAGAGTTAATCAAAAGGATAGTGACAAGCAATTACAACGTAGAGATTACAGGCCTAATAAGTGGCTTACAAATAGTGCTATGGATATTTGGTACGGAAATAAAACATTCATTGATATTATTTGGAGAGAGTTTTCAGATTTAATGTACAAATTAACAGATAGAGACGGTAAGTAAACTTGTTATTTTTTTATCTCCTTAAGACATTTAGACTCACTATTGTTTGTCAAAATTTTTAAGAGGTGAGAATTTATGGTATTACAATGGCTAAAAACTACGTAGTCGTTTAAGTGTAAATACTGATATTCGATAAGTTTTTACCTTAATTACTTCATAATTCTATATTCTTGCGTCCTTTTCATGTAGTTATGTTTGGAAAATCCACTGAGACATAGGATTTAGTACGAGTGCAGGAGATGCCTTTTTAAAAAAATATAGTTTTCAATTTTTTTTTAAAAGGCACGTATTCCTTTTTTTTTGGAGAAGACTTCAAAGAATGAGAGGTTAAAATATCGCAATAAATATATTGCATCCATCTTATATAATAAGGAGGATATTTAAAATATGTTGTTTTAATTAATATGAAAATAATTTGTGTTTCAGACCGATCAATTAAATTCGAAGATTAACAACCAAATGTAGTTCAAGAAACCACGACGCATCCATTTACTGATGAAATTATTAAAGTAGATGTTAGACTTAGCAATAGCACTAATGAAACGATGTACACGATATATTTTGATCACTCATAAAATTTTATAATGTTCAAATCTATACCTTAGATTTATAACTTGTTACACGATTTAAGAAGTTAATTTATGTAAATATTAAACTAAAAAATCAGTTAAGGCTTAACCCGTTAGGCGCCAATATTTTTTGCGGAGAAACGCGCTAATGTCGACCTTGAGACGATTCGCAAAATATTTTGGTAGTAGTCACCGAAAAAGAAGTTTTTTTTCGTATTAAAATGTAATTATAACACATAATATGCACATCATTGTCACCGTTATAAAATTTGCCGTGTCGTTAACTATTTAAATTATCAGGAAATACTTACATATTGGAGAAATCATGTGATATATTTGTATGTTATGATATTTTCACTTACCTGATGTCCATATTTCCATTCATATTATAAAATATATAACTTCTACACATACACTGACACTTATAAACTTTTCACATATGTATTTGTGGACACAATACACAAGACATTCACTTACACAACACAAAATTGTCACAATAAAACAAATATTTACATTTAACAATAACAAGCCCGCCATTTCGCAGGAATGCGCGCGTCATACCGGCCGGCGACGACACCTGCACGCGTGACGTAATCAATTACAATTACTGCTATTGGTCGATACTAATTTATGAGTATTTATAAGTACAGTCGAGTTCATATTTATTTGCACAAAACGTAAATACGAAGGTGAAATTATTATTTACAATTTTTTTGAATAAATGAAATCAAGCTGATTATATTATTATTTGGCTGTTATATTGGTTATTTTTTTTTATTTATCACTAGATAATTATGCAATCATCTCAATTGCTAACAATTTTTTACGTAAAATAGTAATTACAAAAGTGTGTTATTTATAAACTAGGTGGGCAATTGTATGCATCTAAAATATGATTATAGTAAAACTACTTTGTAAAATATAGAAAAGGTTTTTCTGTTATTTATTATTTTGAACTACAATGTGTAGTGGTGATAAATAAACCTTATCTAATATTCTAAATACGTAAATCGGTCTGTTAGGTTTTCAAATCTAAACTACTAAAACTATACAATTTTGGAATGTAATTATTATGAAACAGTAATATAACTTAGGTGAATTCCTTGAACTTCAAAATGAAGAAATTATGTTATTTATCGTTAAATACTTTCTGTTTGTGTTTTATATTCAAAATTTCGTCAAAAGTAAAATACTGTGCCCGACCATACTGTATTGTGATTTTTTTGCTGCATTCTTATCTGATGTTTATATTTTAAATAGTCCTTGAAACTTTACTACACCCGACACCCAAACACATAAATCAAGACATTTAACGCGTAGCTTTGAAACACTTGAAACTTTGTTATTGTTTTGGAATGCTCGTGTCAAACCAAGTCGACTACAATATAAAACATAAACTGAACATAAATGAGGTTTAAGTGTCAAAATATATGTGATATTATCTTTTTTCTCATATGTATATAAATATATATAAGCGTATACGTTTCTGGAGGCAGGGAAGGGGAAAGAATAATATTTTCTTCATTAACATACTGGCGATGCTGTGACTGCTGTGAGTAACAGTTAGATCAACCTAATATTGTAATTGTGAAAGTAGTCTGCCGGTATGTTACGTGACACACATCAATTACTGAACCGATATTCATGAATTTTGTTGAGAGATAAACGGGATCTCGGGTAAGACTATTGTATGTATTATTCTATTGTACCTGTTGGTCTCTTGGTTAGTGATTCTGACTGCTAAGCCATAGGTCGACGATTCGATTCCCATCCAGGACAAATGTTTGTGTGGTTAACGTGATCATATTTCTTTGTTTGACATGTATGTTTGTTTTAGAAATATATAAGTACTAGCTGTTGCCCACGGCTCCGCCCGCGTGTATGTCGATTATCATGGCAAAGAATAGTAGAGTGTTATTACGATGTATAAGCTATATTACTGTGAAGTTCCATCCAAATCCGTTTAGTAGTTTTTGCGTGAAAGAGTGAGAAACACACACACGCATACAAATCCTTACAAACTTTCGCATTTATAATATAATATTAGTATGATGTCAATCACCAGTCTGGTTATAATAATACAGGCTTTGCCTAGTTTTGGAACAGACAACCGTGTGTAAAATGTATTAGGATGTGAGGATATACAATACATATCATTATAGGCCCAGCCACTTAACTCATATGATAGCGTCAGCTACGCTTAAATGTTTACTTGTGAATGTACTGGTTATAACGGCATGACAGGGCGCCTTACCACCGACACACTGTGACCTACGAACAGAACATGCGCTCGCGTCTAACGTCTATACGCGATGTGAGCAAACTTTGAATGAAGCCAACTCCGAGTACTCCGACTTCTCTAGCGCGCGCGTAGCACATGTACCTCTCACCAACAGCATCAACACTCGACAGCGTGTCGTTAAAATTAAATGTTCCTAAGTACTTACTGTCCTGTCCCAAATGCATTGTTACATTAGCCAGATGGCGTAGTTTATGGGGCCCAATAACTGCATAAACCTACGAGTCAGTAAACCTAAAGGCTGTCCCGAAAGGTATAATCACAATTGTTCGAAAAGTACCTTACCAAAACTTCTTATACTTACGTATTTGTACGTAGCTAAAACCAGTTTCGTCTATTTTTTTACAAAAGAAATTAAACACGTGCTTAATACATTTGTTTATTATTTGCTAAAACATGATTAGTAAAACTATTACCTATATTACGTTATGACGTTACAGACAACATATATATGAATACAATATTGTTTTATGTATTTTTGTCTGTTACAAATGAATTCATTCAAAGTTTTGGTTACACGTTATAATACACATTTACACAATTTAGTTTACAATTTTAAAATCTTTGACTGAGAAAAAAATTTAAAATCAATAACGCTCACTGATTGGTCATCACAATATATATATATATAATTATTTATATACACAATTTGTATACAATTATATATATATATTATATATATATTATATTATATATACAAGCTGATTTCTTATTTAGTTTCCCTTGACCAATAAAGTAGGGTTCGCTGTACATCAAGGTAGGAGAGCCACGCTGAATTGAGCACGAACGGACCGACTCGACCGGGGCAGTACTCTCACATAAGACCCTAAAAAGACAGCGGCAAAAGAGCGCGTCGCGCGTCGACGACTGGTTTCGTTGATATCACGACGCGTCGCCCCGGAATCGATGTCTCAGACTATCTAAAATAAAATATAGATATCTAAAATAAACATTTATTATATTTAAAAAATATATATTATTAGTAAGGAAATAAATCAATTTTAATTTCTTGTTATAAGAAATCACTCAATTTTTTATTGTGCCTATCTGTACTTCAAACATGGCGTTCGCACCGTTTCGGGGAATTGGCGAGTCTTGCTATACGAAACATGATTACACCTGAATAATGTAATAATGCAAAAAACTGATATTATCAAAGTGTTTGTAGATAAATAATCTAAAAACTTATGTGCATATCAGAACACTGAGAAGCTGATTTATATAACAAATGTGACAAAATATCTGTCCCACTTACGTAAAAGTAAACACACTATAAAAGTTATTTACATTTTATTCTATGTTCATGCTCTTTCTCAAATGAATATCACAGCATAAATTAATTTACCAGTAATTCTGTATAAGTATCATAAAAAAACACTCACCGTTTCCTTCTGATAATCAATAATTTGTACAATTCCATATCAGCACTCGACAGCAGTTTTTGAAAGATGGCGCCTTTCTTGTCACTTTGGCGATTGGCTAAATGTTTTTTATTTTTTTGTGTTCGTTCCGTTATTGCGAGTTATAAAAAATATTAAAGAATATAGATTACAAACTAGGCTAACGCATTGTGAATTTGGTTTGTGTCATAAATGAATTGAAACGTAAAAAATCGACGACCAATAGGAGCGGGTCGCTTATGCACACCCGTGTGTTCATACGACGCGTCGAGCCGTTATTTCTTATGCACACCCGTGTGTGCAGCCGACGTTTGACGAGTTAATGAAGATAATGTTTTTTTCTATGTTGAAGTTGGAAGTCCATAATTTTGTACAAACTACGATAATATTGTATAAATTTAAGATCTAAAATTGTTGATTGTTTTCAATAAATTTTGAAATATACTCTAAGTTTTTATATTTACTTATTTATGTACTATAAACCTGCTTCAAATTGAACATTCTATTAAACCTTTTGTGAATACTATGTATTATTAGTAAGCTACAAAATTGTTTCGAAAAACAAACTTGTTTATTTATTTCTATTATCCCATTCTTAATACATAAATTACCTGTCTAGCTTTTATCTCTCGACTCTTGTTATAATTGAGAACTTAGGTAATAGAAATTATTCATTACCGTTTGAAAGCCTAAATAAATTAAGGTGCAATTTTAAACATAATTGCTACCGGAATTATTAGTAAAGGTTTTAATAAAGGGTCAAAATGAGTTTCAGTTAACCCACTAAAATTCATTTGTAAAATTAGAGTTTACATAATGAGATTTTAGTTACACGAATCATTGAATTAACGTTCATAGAGTTAAGAAGAAAATTGAGAGTCTCACTTACATAGGCCCAATTTCACATAGAATCGCAAATATTCTAAGAAAACACAATGTTTACGTAGCTTTTCGATCGGATCATAACTTGCGTAAACTATGTAATGGTAAAGATAAATTAGAGAATCCAAAAAAATCCGGAGCTTACAAATTAGTATGCAATGATTGCACCGGGGTCTATGTGGGCCAGACAGGCCGTAGTTTCGAAATTAGGTACAGGGAACATGTTGCCGCTCACAGGAATGGCCATCCAGATAAATCACATTTCGCAAAACATTTAATCGACACCGGCCACTCCTTGAGCGGCAACAATACCTATAACATTCTGCATGTTTGCGATAAGGGTTTCCGGCTGAGTGTGTTGGAACAGTTAGAAATACCAAAACATAACAATAATAATGCATATACACTGTTGAATGACCAAACAAATTTAATTCCACCACCACTTCTAAGTATGATTGCAGGTAGGTCGGCACAGATGTCTTTGTGACGTTGTGTCGACCGTTATCATAGCGTCATCGAAACGGTATATAAAGGGCTGACAGCGGTGCGACTAGCTCATTCGAGCTCAAACGCTCGACGAGTCAACATCTCCTGAGGATGCCCCGTGGAGGGGCGAAACACGTGTCGAGTATAGGTTTGGTTGCATGGCATGCTAATTATTTCTCACTTGTTTGTATGTGTGCATATGCATGATACCCATATGTGCATGTGAGTATGCATGATGGTGGGATTTGTGTCCTGCTTTCAGACCTGGATATTTGTCTCGCGGAATTAAAGCTAAATATATTTCATAGCATTTAATGTCATGGATTTCCGCAAAGTAACGCCTGATTCCATAACTTACACGAATCATATTAAAGTTGCTTACTGATCTGATTAAAATAATAAAAAGTAAATATTTGTACTTGGCGAGTTAAAGTATTTGATTAAACAGGATTATAGTATAGATTTATCTAAAAATATTAAATATAAACTCATGTCAGAATCCTCAAGAGACAGACAGACGTAAACAGATGCATATTAAATACTAACATTTTGCCAACAATGACGTCGTCCCTCAGGCAAAAGTTTTGGGAATTGAAGATCGGAGTAATGCAAATACAATAAAAGGAATGGTAGGTAGGAAATCAGTATCTGTACCTGTAATGCCAACTGGCGTGTGTAAGGGACTTTTAGCCCCGTAATATATTAGGTCTATAACGTGTATTTTACGAATGACAAGAATTTTTTCTTTTTTTTTAGAACGGTCAACTATAGAATTCCAAACACAGAAATTACAAAAAAATAGAACACTCCCTTTTTATATTGAATATTTCAAACTTAGTGGTAACAATACAAGTAATGAAGCGGAACAGATAGCGCCTGCTGGTCGTGCTAGAAGGATGAAGCATACAGGATTAAAAGATGCTAGAAAAACTCCGTCTTTGAATTAAGTTAAGAAATACGAAACCTTTTCTATTCAATCTTCGTAAAATTAGTACTGTTTTAAGTACTCAGTAAAGGAAACTTGATCAATAATGATAAGGTTCTAATGTATAGTTTTACCAATATGATATTCTCCTTATTGCATTTCACCTAGTCACCTAGACAACCGAACAGAACAAACAAAACAGTTGCACAAGCGAAATGCTTTCAAAAATATTATCTATAAATCACATGTTCGACGAATATTATTGAAATAGCCCTATATACTTCATTGACAGCCTTTAGCAATCCCTTTCTAGACACAGACCTGTCCATAGAGAGAAGGTATTAAAAACATATCTACTTGAAATAACTAAAATGCTGTAGCAGATCAATATACTATTTGGAATAAAAAATTCCGAAGTAGCATGGGAAAGTAAGAAATGCTTTAGTGATATCTCGAGTGACTATCACTTAAGATGCACATACATCAGACCTGTCACGGTCTGATGAATGAGGAAGGCCCAAGTTACAATATCTCACGTTTGTATTTGGGTTTCCTTAGCTTTCATTAGATTTTCAAATCCGTATTCCGTCGTAGATAAACAATGGAAAGATGTATTTCACATTTATAGTCAGGTACATGTATAACTTTAATTTAAGCAAATATAATCATGGACATATATGTGTGTGTGCATGATATATACGACGGTACAGACGGTATATACTATAATACGGGAGAGATGGCGCTGCCGTCGACGTAAACATCACCCCCGTAATTTAATTGGTTTTAATTATGATTAATGTGTTTCAAGTTAAAAATCTGAGTGAATAAGTGAAAGTGGACACTAAGTAATACGTGACATTGTTATCCAGATTTTATACAAGCGTACAGTAAAGTTTGGAAGAAAAAAAAAAAAAAAACTACAAATTTTTTAACTAACTTTCCCAAAACCGATGGACTTACTGTGCTTGTGTGCAATTAGTATTACTGAGTATATTTGTGATAAACTAATTCATTAGAGTGACGCGCTGCAAGTTCTAATACATAAATATAAACAAAAAAGCGAATAAACTGAGCGACCCTCACTTGGCTGCAAAAAGGAGAATCCAAGTGGGTAGCCGTTACAAACTATAGTCAGTGACAATTTGATTTGAAAACGGTATTGACTAGAACGCGTAAGTGACTGCAACATCACGGCGCTTACGACCTTCCGGCCACGACGTACCTACCCAGAGCTACGCTAATATCGCGCGTCAACGAGTATAACGCCATCTAGTTGACAGACTCGTGTTGACTGTGAATGTGCCCTTTAACCTATTAATTGACCGCAAACTCAAATGCCTTTCACGACATCCTCAAGATGTCACTACTTTAACTTTGAGTAGCGATCTGGTGAGCGAGTGGTATTTTCGATTCCGTTGTTTTGTTGATTTGTTAATCATGGCACCTACCACCGTGTGCGCAGGATGTCACCAAAAATTGCAGACAAGACAATGTCTGGTATGCTCCCTATGTAAGTGCAAATATGATCTAGAATGCGCTGGCCTGTCTAAGGATTACTATGCTAAGCAAATGACATTGGAGCAAAGGAGGTCTTGGAAGTGCCCCACTTGTATAAGTAAAATGCCAAAGACCGATAACACAGACACCCCCATACGCACTCCGAGGGGGATTGAATGCAGTCAAACAGCAGCCTCGCCCACAAGCAAAAGCGACGCGACAATGAGAGGGAAACTTTTAGACCATAGTAGTTGCACAGATAGTTCTGAAGACCTGAGTTTCTCGGGAGACACTTTGCACACGGAAGACCACCCACAAACTCAAAATTCCCCCTTAACAATGCGAGGCTTGAGTGAACTTATAGCAGTAAGGTTGAAAGAAAACAATTCATCTATTATAGAACAAATACAAAACACTATACAATCCGAAATAAAGCTAGCATTAAATGAACTACAGAAAGATATTGATTACAAAACCAACGTCTTAACTTTAGAAAACAGTAAAAGAGAACAAGAAATCAATAGTATTAACATAAAAATAGAAAAACTATTACAAGAAAATGAAAACTTAAAAAAGAACTAAAATATTTGGCAACACAACCAAACTGGACTATAGATAAAACTAAAAATAAATATAAAATGGTACTCTATGGCTTCCCAGAATATTACAGAGAACCTGAGAGTGACCTCTATATTAGACTTGTGGATTTGTTCCACAATATCACCAATGTAAATCTGTCAGGATATATAGAGGACATGTATAGAATAGGTAGAAAATCAGATAAGAATCGACCACTTGTTATCGAAATGCTAAGCAAAAGAATGACTAGATATGTTCTAAGTAGAAGTCAAAGTTTTCAGGGAACAGGACTGTCTATATCTGATTTCTTAGACACTGATGCACTAAAAGAAAGAGGGCAGATGCGAGAGGAACTGATTAAGGCCAGGAAGAGTGGACAGCACGCTGTTATAAGAAACAACCTACTATACATAAATGGAAAACGAATTAACGTGAAGGATCATAATAATACGCTACAACAAAATACTAATCTCCCGGAAAAGAGTTTTCTGGTAACAGAAACGGCGACAACGAAAAACTGGCAACGACTGGATAGAATAGAACCAACACAGAACAGCAGCCTCAACAGCAACAAGAGAAACAGTGAGGCGTACGCAACGTCTACTGAGCCGGAAAGAAACAATCATACATTTCGAAAAGCTAGATCAACCATTTAAAATACAATTTCAAAATATGCAAAGCCTTTATAATAAACAACACATAATCGAGGCATTTCTCAATAACAACCGAACATACCAAGCTATATGTGTCACTGAAACATGGCTCTCGCGTGAAAAAATGGACATAATACAATTTAACGGCTACAAAATAGCAACTTCCTTCTGCAGAGTACATCGTGGAGGCGGAGGTGTTTGTATTCTTCTGGACGACGATTTAGAGTATATAGAAAGACATGATATAGCTGAGATGTCAATTGAATATGTTTTAGAAGCGTGTGCAATCGAATTACCTAAACAAAATATATTGTTGCTTGTAATATACTGGAATAGAAGGGAAGAAGAAGTATTTTATAAACAATTAAAAGTATTATTAAATCACATTAATAACAAATATCCGAAATATAACGTTATAATAGGAGGAGACTTTAATGTCAATATTTTAGAAAATAACACGAAAACTGCCGAATTGTTAGACATAATGTTAGAATACAAATTTAAACAACATATAAAAGAACCCACACGAATCACAAAAAACACATCTACTTGTTTGGATCTAATATTTACCAATTTTCATAATATCAACACAAATACAAAAGTTGAAGAGCTAGGCTTCTCAGATCATTGTGGTACCGCAGTCCATATAGATCTACCACAACCTAATAAAAAAACCACCTGGTATATCAAGAAGAGACTATACAACAATAAAAATATAGAACAGTTCAAAATAAAATTACAAAAAATAAAATGGAAAGATATTATAAAAACTAATAATATTAACATAAATGAAAACTATGACGCTTTCAACAGTGCGTTGGTGGGTACTCTCAACGAATGTATACCACTTCAAAAAATAAAATTAAAAGATAATAAGAAAAAATATTGGCTAACAACAGGTATAAAGAACTCTAGTAAAAATAAAAGACAACTAAAAATAATTAAACTTAAATTAAATAATCCAATAATAACAAAATATTACAAAAAATACGAAAAAATATTAAAAAACGTAGTTATTACATCAAAAAAATTACACTATATAAGCAAAATGAAAAAGTCAGAAAACAAAGTTAAAACAATGTGGAGTATTATAAACGAAAGAACAAATAAAGTAAGAAAAAAAGAAAAAACGAATATTAAATTACAAACAAATAATACTACGACCACCGACCCAAAAGAAGTGGCTAATATTTTTAACAACTTTTTCGCGTCTATAGGAGAACAAAACACGCAAACATCAGTTAATGTATCGCGAGGCGATTCTGTAATACACCCCACTGAAAACACAATGTATCTTAGCCCAGTCGGGCCTCACGAAATAAACACACTCCTTAAGAACTTAAAAAACAAAAAAAGCCATGGATTTGACGGACTGCCTCCTTTACTAATAAGACAATGCGCAGACGAGTTAACTTTACCATTTTTCCTACTCATCAACCAGTCGTTTGAGGAGGGTACTTTCCCTGATGCATTGAAAAAAGCAGTTATAAGACCTATACACAAAAAAAACGCTAAATCCGATCCAACTAATTATCGCCCAATAGCCCTTTTACCTACTGCCTCTAAAATATTTGAAAGGGCTATGTGCGACCGTGTTTATAACTTCTGTGAGAAATACAAAATATTTGATGAATGTCAGAATGGTTTCCGAAAGAACAGATCCACAATATTAGCAATATATAAATTTGTACAGCAGGCAATAGATATAATAAATAACAAAAAATATGCTGTCGGAATCTTGTTGGACATGACGAAAGCCTATGATAAAGTGCAATATAAAATATTGTTAAAAAAATTACAAGGCATAGGAATCCGCGGTATCGCTCATCAATGGTTTACATCTTACCTAAAGGACCGAGAACACATCGTAGAAATCGAGTTTTATAATCACACAACCAAAGAAATACAAAACATTAGATCTGACACTAAATTAATTAACGCCTCTATCCCTCAAGGCAGCGTAATTGGATGTCTTCTATTCCTAATTTATATTAATGACCTCCCCAAATGTATAGATGAACATTGTGTTCTATTTGCAGATGACATCTCACTCTTAACTTCTTGTCAAAATAATATAGACCTCAACATAACTTTAACTTCTACGCTCGATAAAACAATCACCTGGCTCAAAAACCACAACTTAGAAATAAACTTCTTAAAAAACTAAAATAATGTCCTTCCACCCCTTCCAGAAAGCCCCTTTAAAAATTGATCTAACTTATAACAATCTTAAAATAGAAACTGTCCCTGAATTCACTCTACTTGGTATTTCAATAGACACAAACATCAACTGGAAATCTCACATCGCTAAAATAAAGTCAAAACTATCAAAATTTATATATGCCCTCCGTGAAATAAAAAAAACCACAAATTTTAAGACTGCCCTCGCCACATACTATGCCTATGCTTATGCGTGGCTCAGCTACGGTATAATACTATGGGGTGAAAGCACGGATGCGCCAACACTGTTCACAATGCAAAAGAAACTTATTAGAATCCTAGCAAACATTGACGACACTTATAGCTGCAAACCTTACTTTCGGGAACACGAAATACTCACTCTCCCTAGCATCTATTTATTAGAAATATGCAAATTTGTAAAAAAACATCAATATTTATACACAACCAGAGAAGAAAAACAACAAAGATACACACTACGACATAAATCAAGACTAAATCTACCAAGTTCAAAACTAAAAATTCACTCCTCCAGCACCTACGTCATGTCCATCAAAGTATACAATAGATTGCCGCCAGAAATAAAAAATGAAAACAAATTTAATCACTTTACAAAAAAATTAAAGAAGTTTCTAATTTCTAAGTGTTACTATAGTATTCATGAGTACTTAAATGACCAATTAAAGTGAATACGTATGGTATGGCATTGGCAGTAATAAATTTTAAAATTTTAAATGTGATATATGGATTCATGTTCATACAAATACACATACACGCACACACACAAACATACATATATTTAATATTAAATGCATACATATATATTAAGCTGGCTGTGCCCGCAACTTTTTTGGGTTTTCGGGTTGTTTTGATTTTTCACCGTTTGGACCTTTCCCTAGACTGCGTCAGGCATTTCAGGGCCAAGATCGGCTAAATCGGCCCAGCCGTTCTCGAGTTGTAGCGAGACGGGCGAGCGGCAGTAGATTTTTATATATAAAAAAATTGTATTATTGATTTGAATTGTATTAGTTTTAAGTTTGTGTCATCTCTTATTTGTAATTTTGCTGTGCCCGACAGGGTTCATAGTGGAACAATTTAATATTACTGTAAGACCTTGTTAAACCTATGTGATGCAATAAAGTATTGAGTATTGAGTATTGAGTATTGATATGTATATCATAAATGTAGCATGGTTTTTCTTCATTAGTTTATGATTAACTATTTTCTTAAAAATCTATGATTTACAAAATATGAATTTCCTTGCGGTGTGTTCTTGTAACTCTTTCTGACAAAATACTATTCTCGCACTAGTTTCTGTTTTTCGGATAATCACGGAATATAACAGTATTCTTTGTTCCAATTACCTCGTATTCTTTTGGATGTTTTGAAATTTTTTTTGCAACTTTTGATAAAATACCCAAAAAGTAAAATATGCAATATGATTCCATTAATTGATGATGCCATAAGGCGAAACCGGTCAGGTGTAAACAAAAATAAAATAGTGGAATAAGTACAAGTGA
The DNA here is from genome assembly GCA_949125395.1 of Diaphora mendica. NCBI lineage: Eukaryota > Metazoa > Arthropoda > Insecta > Lepidoptera > Erebidae > Diaphora > Diaphora mendica. The sequence continues at coordinate 20,816,121 of OX421310.1, forward strand.
TTTTAATTTAAAAATGTATTAGTTTTGCACCTTGAAAAAATTGTGATCTTTTGAGATATTTGATGCGTCTAGCAAATCTTTTTCAAAAGTTACAAATATTAGCTTTAAAAAATATTATACTATATTACTCTTCTGATACCAAGCGTATTCATTATACTTAGGAAACAACTAGATACCTTTATCTACAGTTCTCTTGTTGTTTTATAACAAATTCTTATCTTAAACCTTAAAGTAAGATGCTATTAAGATTTACATTTTCCTACACCTTTTACTAGAGAAATAAATACTCGTAATTACAGAAGTCAACCGCATACATATTACATAAGTCTGACATCAAAAATAGGTGTTTTAAGCTATTGCATAGCTTTTATCACGGGTTTTGAGCGCGGCGACCGAATTAAGAAATTCCGTAACGAAATAAAACCTAACACCCCCACTCAGACTACCATGTAGCTCGGCCGAGCGTTCGCTTAACGTGTATGTATATGGTACGACTGTATGAAGCTCGTACGGATCGAGACGAGCTGCCCCGAAATCGGACTAAGACGTAAGCAGCTGTTTGTGAGAAAGTATGGTGTATAGGTATCCATCATATCTTTATAATGCCATACTATAAGTTGATAAAAAATGCTATGCAATAGCTTTACCGCGGCAGTCCCCAAGTGCCACACGTTTTTTTAAATTATATAAACTAGTGGTTGCCCGCGTCTCCTCCCGCGTATATGTCAGTTATCGCGGCAAATAGTAGCCTATGTGTTATTCTGATGTATAAGCTATATTACTGTAAAGTTTCATCCAAATCCGTTCAGTAGCTTTTGCGTGAAAGAGTAACAAACATCCATCCATCCATCCATACTTACAAATTTTCAAGTTTATAATATTAGTAAAGATGAGCTCGCCAAAGTGACTATACTCTGTATGAGCAGAATCCAAGAGCGGTGGGTTAGTTAGAAAGCCAACAAAAAATTTCAAAATTGACAAACTTTTGTGAAAACTCAACAAAAAAAATGAAAATCTCTAGCTAACGTGATGTCTCCTAGCTTAAGACGACTTCTTTTGTTTTAACACAGAAACTATTATCAAATAGAGTTGCTGAAAATGAGACTTCCATTTTCCTATACCAAATGTACATTATGCGAAGAAATTAGAGAGGTTTCATTTCAAGCAGATGGTTACAACAGCGTAGTAGGTTTCACAACAAAGTATTTGTTTCACTAAAGTTTGAAATTAGTTTCATCTGCAATTATGTATATGCCTTGATCTTTTGTCATGAAAATGTAGTCTTTAAGTATAAGTAAAATAGAAATACTATGGAGCTAATCAATGTTATTTCCCATATGAATGCTATGTGCGTTACTATTTTTTTTAAAAGGAATGATAGGTAATTTTGGATATGCCAATATTTTGAAGTTAACGTAATTAGATAGTCGAAACACAAATGAAATAAATTTTCACACAGTATACAAATTAAGAACATAATGGCAAATATAGAAATCTAGACAAAACATGAAATAGATTTTTATTTACAAACTGCTCAAAAATGAAAAAGTGTAATAACACCTAAATCAATTAGTCTATCAAAATATAAAAAAGTCATTCTATTATAGTAGCCATTATCCTAAAAGGGGTTGAGCTTTTCTATTGATAAATATTTAATCTGTAAATTTACCCTTCGAAATATAATATTCGCAAAGCGTTTTAAATTAGAAGATATTCGGATCTTATACTACTAACTGTTATCAAACAGTGCTAGTTAATGGACATCAATTAGTCAAATTCCTGGCTGCCTCGGGCGTTCTGCAAGGATCCATTATCGGTCCCTTATTGTTTATCTAGTACATAAATTAAATTATCGTTGCTTTCATAAGCACAACTGCTTGTTGTATGCCTACGCTACGCTGAGCTATAAAGGCCTTGGTTTAAATTAAATCTTACACTAACTGCTTTTTTGTACCTAGAATCGGAATGAAGTTTTTTTTTTGACGTGACAATGTCTAATAAATCGATGAACGCCGGGTGCAGGGTGCATGCACGAAGAAGGATGACTCACTCTCCCGTTACGCTCACTGTACCGTTACGCCTGTTGTCCAGTTACGCTCATTGTACATCATTTCATCAATGTTTTGTTATGACGTTGTCACGTTAAACTATCGTCCGTAAACCGACTTTACAGACAACCATTTTTTTATATATCACCGAATTTGGTTTTCCAAACAGTATAATGAATTTTCCACAGTTACAGATGATTTTTTGTTTCAGTACTCCTACCCTCCTCCTTCTATCCGGAAGGTTACTTGGCAAAAAATAAAATATTCAGTTTTATAATTATATTTTTATATATATAGTTATAATATACTTATTTATACTTTTATATTATATATACTTAAAATATACTTATAATAAAAATGTAACAGGTCCAATTCTGTACATCAAAGTTTTTTTTTGGAGGGCTCTCTATAATCGATACTGAAGCCAAAACTGTAATTTTTTTCATTTTTGTCTGTCTGTCTGTATCTTGGCGGCGCATCACGCCAAAACTACTGAACGGATTCAAATGAAACTTGGCATGATTTGAGTTCATACTACACACAGGTAGGACATAGGATAATTTTTATCCCGAAATTCAGCACGGTTTCCTGGAGAGAGGGGATGAAAGTCAAAATATGTACTTAGTTGTAATTCAATAACACATAGTCCGATTTCATTCATTTTTTTTTGCTAGAAAGAATAAAAATAAAAGATAACGGGAAAAGTGTTTTTTTTTGTCCGCGATTGTACACTGCCTGTGGGAAGCTGAGATAGATATGTAAATATGGCGGTACGAAGTTCGCCGGGTCAGCTAGTTAAATTCTAAGTTTAATAATATAATCTTTTTAATAACCTTTTCGTTTCTTTTGACTACAGTAATAGGTGTATTTTAAAAGAAAATACGGATCAGTATATTATAAATATTTCCAACTAAACTATGTTTTGTAAAACCGTTTCTATTTTATTAACTATAAATTATTTTATAGATCAACAAATTCTTAATGTCCACAACTTCAACACAAATAAAAACTAATAAAGCTAATGCAAATATACAAAAACAGTTAAATGAAATCTCTTATGAAGCAACGTTTAGTTTAAAGATACATATTTAATACTTACTATCACGCAATGGCTTGTGTAATAACTTTTGATGGTAATCGCCATGAGTGGGCCGGCTCGACCGGAGTGATACCACGGCCTCACAGAAAACTGGTGTGAAATAGTGCTTGTGCTGTGTTTCACCGAGTGAGTGAGGATACCGGAGGCCCATACCCCAATAACCTACCCCTGCATCCCCCCCCGTCCCCAAAAGGCCGGCAATGCTTCTGGCATTACAGGTGTCCATGGGCGGCGGTAATCGCTTACCATCAGGCGATACGTCTGCTCGTTTGCCCCTTATTCCATAAAAAAATATTTTTTAATTCCTATTCCAAATCCAGACACAAAGATATTTCAATTATAGTAATTTTTGATTCTCAACTTTAATGCGAATGTATTGTGTGGTTCAAACTATCCTAGCGCTGTCTTATCTCGAATACCAGTGCTCCAAAATACCGTACATTTCAAATGTCAACGTAGCTGACTGGCTGGAATATGTACAAAACGGTAGTTGAGAGTATAAGACACACATATGTAGTAAAATTGTTGAAAGTAGTTAGTTACATAATACTCACTATTTTCAACAGTGTAGTTGTTGTTAGTTAACCGTATGGACCCAATATAATTCTTATCAATACACAAGAACTCATCTGCTCAAAAAAAGTTTAACTTGCAAAAGTGTTCATGTTCATGTTCAATAAATTTCTATTTTAAAATCGTTTTTTCCTTAAAGTTTTTGAACAGTAAATTAGTCAAATAAATACTTGAATAAATATTGAATCAAACAGTTTGTTTACTACAACAATTTAATCAATTAAAAAACACTTATATTATAATTTTCTCTTTAAAATTTTTCAAAAATATTGTAATCAAGTTGAACAATAAACTTCACGGGCATTCCTGGAAACTGTGTAGATCATAATTATACTGTGTTTAAGTGTTGAACAAAGTGTTGTTGTGTTTGGTCAACTCTTACAACATGCGCGAGATGAATAATGATAGTGACATTTTATCTTATTAGTCCGTCACTATATGAACAAAAAGAGTCACTAAAAAGAACCTGAAACTCACTACCAGCGCGCGTGTTTCCGTCCCACCATGATCCCGAGTCCTTTAAGCGGGGCGTGAAAAAGCATCTCACTAGGCCACCATAGTGCTGGTCACCATGCTGCACTGTCCTTGTTCGCATTGAGGATAGTGACCACCACTCCTGGATTCTGCTTGTGCTTTCCGTCAGGCGGGCAGAGTCACTTTGGCAGATCAAATATTAAAAAAAATGCGTGGAGTCCCGCGGAAGAAGTGAAACATCGTAATGTGAATCGGTCGCGCTGGCCTGTAACAGATATATTACGTGCAAGCGTTCGAGTGCCAGGCATTCACTCTCGCTCTGTCTCTTGTTTAACGCAACAGCGCTTTCATACCCCCTTCATGGTAGCGTTTATCGCAACCGTTAAACATTTATAACAGTAAATAACAAAAATCAGTACATGTTCTAAAGGGCGGCCTATGTCCAGCTGTGGACTGTAAAAAGCTGTTGGTGATTAAGATTGGAATTATTAATATCGGAAGGAATGATGGCAAATAACTTAGGAAAATAGTTGAAAATCTGTTTTTATATAAAAAATACTATAAGACATGCTTTGTTTGCATTTGTTACACTGAGTGCGAAATCCAAAGAAGTTATGTACAAAAGTTGTATCTTTGAATACCGAAATAATACATACGATACAATAAAAGTAGACTTTGTATTAATAGTAGTATCCTGAGAGACAATTATATATTTTTAATCACAAACTGACACTGCCACAATCTACATCTTTTGCAATTCACGTTGAAGTTCAGTTCTTCATATCTAATATTACTTACATAATCGCTAGTATTGCTGTCATCAATAATACATTCTAGCTGTTAAAAGTCCATAACTTATTTTTTTTTGTGTTTAAAATGTATCTACGGTATGCTGATCCCTGCGTTATCAACTTTAGAACAATACAAGTGAACCTTCTCGTATTTCGCAGTCGTAAAGAAGAAACAAACATGTATTCAATAAAGTCTCCCACTGTGATTCAGATGCCAAAAAATAGAAGTAAGAGACGTACATACATTATGCATTGGTGTAACATAACAGTTGTTTTAATATTTTCAGTAATAATTATTATGCTACAACAGAACATTGATGGAGTATATCTAAAAGAAAAAGTGGTGGAAAAGAAAGATTATACACCTTCGAAATGGTTTGCAAAAAGTGGTATGGATGTGTGGTACGGTAATCTGAGTATGATTCAGGTTATTTCAAATGAGCTAGCTGAATTAATGTACAAATTAACAGCTCGGCCAGGTAAGTAATAAAGAAAAAAAAACGGGTCCCACTCCGGGAGTGCCGGCAGAAGTGAAAACTTCAAAATTAACGTTGTGCATTTTTTCTTTTTTCCTATATTTATTAAAAGCAATGAACAATGCTATACGAATCTATGCCTTGCTTTGCCTTTAATATTCCTTGAGAACCGACAACTACAGAAATGCTTATTGTGATGTTAGAAAAATATAGGTTAATGCTATACACTATACAGTATGAACATATTACCTAAGCCTAGCCGGGTTTACACACACGCACAATCGCGCAAGCGCCCTGTGACACTTAAACGAAACAGCAGGAGCAGGCATACATTTCGCCGCGTGGTAGAAAGAGAGGGCATAATACTTCCTATCCTACGCCACGCCTCCGTCTTACGAATATTCGATCTGGACACGTGTCCAGACGCGAGTTTCTGATGCGAGTTTAACATTTTTTAACCATCCCAAAAAAGTGCACAACGCCGCTAAAGAAGTTTTCACTTCAAAAATATGCAACCTTAATAAACATAGTTCTGTGCTAACTTTTGTCATGCTATTAATAATCTAATCAGGCAATCTAAAGCTTTAAACTAAATACCTATAGTGACCGCCTTGATTGCTGTAAACTTAATTTATAAACCCATTTCTTCCTCTTCTTCAAGTGCCTCTTCAATCTCGAAGGTTGGCCGTCAGCTTCCTGTACCTTGTCGTTGGCCAGGCGAAACAGTTGTTCAACGGAGGTGGTAACGGACCACTCCCGGATATTTCGTAGCCACGAATTCTAAACGATAAACCCATTTACATTTCAATAATCACTGAAACACCAAACTGAAATTATCCAGATAGTTTTTAAATTATTCTAAAATGAAATTCCAGAATAAAAAGTAGTATAGTATATGAAATGAGCTGTTATGGATCATGACAATTTAAAATGTTCAAATTAAAATGTGTGTTTTGTGATAGAGCAAGGTTAACGACGGTCTTTATTTTATGAAAGCTTTTGCTGCTTTTTTAGATAGCCAAAATTTAGGAGGACACTAGTATATATAAAGGTAAAACATTTTTAGATAAGTTATAACGTAAATAGAATTAACTATGGTTTCTACTTTAATATAATGCGACACACTTATCTTACAGTGACTTTTATGTCTTTGGAACATAATAAATGTGTAACAGAACTGTACAAATCGTAAGTGATTCTGTTTTTTTACAGTTCGATCAACAAGTAGGGATAATAAAATAACCAAGTTGCACAAGACGGATAATCATAGAGAGTCAGATCCTCAAGATATTAATAAGGAAGTAAGATTTCGTAACCAAAAAAATGAAACTTTACACACAGTGTCATTTTAATGTATACTCGTACTTAGAGATTATATAGCAAGAAGTGATAACAAATATACTAATTTTTATATTGTTTTTCATTTGACTGACTGCAAAGACAGACGTCTAAATTAACATTTCTATTTTTCCTTAGCGTCAAAAGGGTACATGAAGTCTTAATAAATAAAACATGTAACTTCATTTCTACCATGCGTAACGCAACATGCAAATGTAACAATACAATAACAAATTATATATAATTCCCCATCCGCATCCCCAAATGTTAATTTATATGAATATGAGTATTACTTTGTATTGGCTAAGGCATTTATATGTAAAAAGTGTGTGTATTAAGAAAGTCTATTCCTTTACTTAGAAAAAAATTATAACCCGACTACATAAAAAAATTGATATAATTTATGGATCCTATGCTACCCGGGCATTATTACGTATCTATTGACATTTAGTTCATTAAAATCGGTTCAGTAATTCAGACGGTGTGGTGGAGTGATACCACGGCCTCACAGAAAACCGGTGTGAAATAGTGCTTGCGCTGTGTTTCACCGAGTGAGTGAGAATACCGGAGGCCAATACCCCAACCCCTTTGCCTATCTCCCCTAACCCCCACCTCCTTCCCCGCCCATCCCCCAAGGGCCGGCAACGCACTTGTGACGCCTCTGGTGTTGCCGGTGTCCATGGGCGGCGGTAATCGCTTACCATCATGCGATACGTGTACTCGTTTGCCCGCCTATTCCATAAAAAAAAACCGTATGGTAAAAAAAATAAAGATATTCATAACTTGGGCACTCTACAATAGTAAGTATAATAAATATAATATATAAAAAATAATAAATAGTAGCATATTATTGTGTTTATATGCATTTATAAATACATGTTCTTAGAGGGCATGTATATACGCTGAAACTTAAATGTCCCATATTTATTCAACTCACGTACATACTTCAAAGCGAGACTTGAAACCTTTAATTAGGGAAATCTCCGAGCATTTTTTCTTCCTTTATTTTAAACCTTCAAAGGGATTATGGTTTGAAGAAGGAATTTTTGAGAATAGGGTATTGGTAGCTAGCGTCATTCCCTTTTTTGGCTGCTAATAAATCATTTTTGTGTCCTCATATAGCTTAGGGGAAGTAGAGGCGTTGGCTTTGAAGTTTAAACAACCACTTCTTGAGTGAATACACTTCAACCTCGTGATTAGATGGTAGTTAGGGGAGCGAAGAATATCCGGGCATAGGAAATGAATTTTAAATTATATTAACTTTTTGGTAGATTAGACTAATTATTGTTGCTTCAGGAACTTTACAATACAGTGATGTAAAAGTCCGCTGTAGAATTGAAAACATTCAATTATTTTGTACATAACAATGTACAAAATAATGGTTTAAATTACTTCACATAACAAAAAGATAGTTATTAGTAATGTAGTTGAATAATTTAGTTATAATTGTGAATAGATTTAAGAACATATTTCCACTGAATGACGTCGTCCAAAAACCACAAATTCCACCTCACTTTGACGTAAAAAGCATTCCTGTGTTCCCAACCGAAGAATAGCGGTTAAATATACTTAACGGGTAGTGTGATATAATTTTGTCGTAAAAGTAACATATGAGGGAAAATGTTTGGGATTCTTTAAATTCCAATAGAGTCGACTGAACTTTTAGTTTATTCTTTATACAGTTTAGTTCATACATTCAGGAAATACTAGATTGGTAGGATAATGATCGCGGGAGAACCGTTCCTTCTCCAACAGAAAAACAATTAAAGGGTCGGCTGAACTGGAGTTTGTATATCACAGCCCCGCAGAAAACCGGTGTTTAGTATAGAAATAGGGGGACGTGCGTGTGGATAAAGGGCGGCAACGTGCGCGTGGATAAAGAGCGGCAAAGTGCTTGTGACTTAAGATGCACGTGTAAATCCGTATTGCATAAATCAGAGAACCTTCTGATTATTTACCTTCCTATTCAAAAAAAATGTTACTTACGTAGGTATATAAATATTATGATAATGCAAAAATTTATTTAATAATATCTATCAATAAAATAATATCCTGACGCAAAAATTTAAGACGTAAAAACTTTTAATAAAATTATGTAGCATAATATGTCACCAGGGTATGATTCCGAGTCTATTGACACCTCGATCATTGAAATTGGTTCGATTGTTTAGGAATAGGTGGAGCGGTGGTTTAAATTTAAGCTAAATAATAATCTCCTTACTTTTGAAATGAAATAAAATACCCAGTGTAAGTAACTTGTATTAGAAAATTACAAAAGAGAATGTAAGATACAGGAAAGTTTGTACTATTTAAGGTTTTCATAGAGTTGTATTATATCCTAGTACAAGACAATAAATTTCAAAGGCTGCAAAGGGTAGTGTAAGGAAATCCGTGTCATTTCAAGAAATGCAATAGCTTATTTTTATTTTAGTGTTATTGCAGTATCATTCGAGCTGTGGGCCACCTGCGCTTTACAAAACTTCAAAAACATACGTCTCAGTAGATGCATAAACTTGTTGTTATAAGCATCAAAGTAAGTATAGATCATGGCGGTGACATGCGTTGTGCGGTTGGTAACCGAATTCCTATTAATTATTAAACAGTAATAGAAAATAATTTATTTTATTCTAATAATATAATTTAACTGCTATTTATACCATAATATTTTTTTTTTTTATAATTTTGATTTTTGATGATTTTATAATATTGAATTCAATAAACTTTCTTTTTTGTTATTTTACTCTTTGCCAACGTTACTGTACAATTTGTATTAAAAATAAAAAGTTACGAAATTCGAAGGTTTATAAGTTATCTTTTAGATCCGCGTATCATCATCAATCAGAAACAATGTATTGCATTTTATGGTTTATAAAAAGTTAAAGTGCTTGACCCCAGAATGCGTCGGCAATGAGTGTTCTTGATACAAGTGTGCAAAGTAAGTAGATGTTGAGTTCGACGCAATTCTTTCCCGTATTGGTATAAAACAAAGCCGGCTCAGATCATACTCTTGCAGCTTTGTCCAACGCACTGTGGGATGTAAACCTCAGATTTTGTAGCATCATCTAATGTTACACCGTATCGTTATGTTCCAGATAAAGTGGTCTGCTTATTGTTAATGCAGTGTAGCAGATGTTTTTGTGAATTAAGAATTTCGTAGAAAATATCTATAATAACTGTACTTTTTATATCAATCGATGTATGTAATTCGTAATAGATTTTCATATAGTCAACAGAGCCTTGCATTTTACCCGTGTTAGATTGTTTATTTATAAGTTTTTGTTAAGAGAGAGCGTTTTTTAACCGACTTCCAAAAGGAGGAGGTTCTCAATTTCATCGTTTTTTTTTTGATATGATACTTATTTTTTGTACAGATGTCAAAAGACAAGTAAGTGTTTTAGCTTTATTCTTTACACTTTCTTCACACGAATCTTTAATATTAATCGTGGAATATTATAAGTAATAATCTATATGCCATGTTTTTAGTATTGCCGTTGAAATGGTTCGTCTTTCTAAGTGTGATTTACATACGAACGCGTACACAAGCGGATTTACTTAGTGACACGTCAGTACATTTTGTACTACACTGATAATGGATTATTCACATTTCTAAATGAAATTAAAAGAACAAAAGGTCGCTCAGTGGTCAGAATTCAACCACGATTCTTTGAATTTGTTTTTAGCTATCTGCCTCTGCCCATGTAAACTTTAACTCTCACCTCTGGTGTTGCGGGTGTCCATGGGCGGCGGTAATCGCTTACCATCAGGTGATACGTCTGTTTGTTTACCCCCTATCTCATAAAAAATCCGTGTCAAATTTCATACTCAGCTGTTTGCATAATTTTCGTAAAAAAGGGGGTACCATTTGCTTTTAAGACTGGTCTTAGCGCATATTTATAAATTCAGATTGCGATCATTATTTTTCAATTAAATCTATATTAATTACAACCTTACATTGACAACAACATAATATGTAATAGACAACATCATGCGAAAGGCAAAATAATATTCATTAATGTAATGGGACCTGAAGACAAATTGATAATAAATAATCGTTCAATATTACATCGGACAAATTCAATACATAATAAATAACAACTCGGTTCAATACACTAATAAAAAGATTTATTAGAAGAGGCCAAAACTAATTTATCACAATCACGTAGAACGCTCTTGGAGCGGAAGTTTGCCGAAACAAGCGTACTTTACCAGACATTTTTTCTAGAAAGTTCTACCAGAGTTTGTCCTCATAAATCGCAACCGTTTAATCTTCGTATGACATTGAAACTTGTGTCGGTTAGGTTGTATTGGCACGTCTGTTATTTTTTATTATCAAGCTAAAACAATGAGGCTATTTAATAAGTCTTCAAAAAACTATTTTAAGTTTTTAAAATTTAAAGTTTTTGGCACCATTGTCAGCATCACTATTAGGTATATTCATAATAACGTTTACTTACTCGTTTTTAGGGTTCCGTGCCAAAGGCAAAAAACGGAACCCTTATAGATTCGTCATGTCTGTCTGTCTGTCTGTCCGTCTGTCTGTCCATCCGTATAATAGTATATATAAGTAGATGTATTCTGTGAACCGCATTAAGATTTTTTTTTTTTTTTTTTTTTTTATGTTTGGCCCGCCAAAATGACTCTGCTCTGCCTGATGGAAAACATAAGCAGAATCCAAGAGTGGTGGTCACCATACTCATTGCGAATGCAGACAGTGCAGTATGGCGACCCACACTATGGCGGCCTAGTGATGCTACTGCATCTTTTAGTCCAGTCAACAAGTATGAAACTTGTTGACTAGACTAATTGGGCCCCCGGTCTCGCACTCACCAACGAAACACGACAGCACGAACGCTGTCATTTTACGTTGATTTTCTGTGCGAGGGTAGTACCGCCCCGGTCGAGCCGGCCCGTTCGTGCTGAAATCAGCGTGGCTCTACTACCTCACAAAAATAGAAAAAAAACTGAAACTCGATTTTTTTTATTTCATCAAACACATACGTGTGGGGTATCCAAGGATAGGTCTTCAAAAATGATACTGAGGTTGCTAATATCATTTTTTTCTAAACTGAATAGTTTGCGCGAGAGACACTTCCAAAGTGGTAAAATGTGTGTCTCCCCCCTGTAACTTCTAAAATAAGAAATTGATAAATCTAAACAAAATATATGATGTACATTACCATGCAAACTTCCAACGAAAATTGGTTTGAACGAAATCTAGTAAGTAGTTTTATTTTAATACGTCATAAATCTTAAACTGCAATTTACCTTTCAATCAATCAACACAAATATAAAAATAAAATAAAATTTATATTATGTTACTTGCTGCTCCGGAACCCTTCATGGGCGAGTCCGACTCGCACTTGGCTGCGTTTTTATTGTATAGGAGGTATAAAGTTGTAAGTACAACAACTTTTTTATAAAACCTAAACCCCATACACTTAGGTATCTTGCCATAGTCAAAATTTCTCTATTTCACTAGACCGAAGCGTCTATGGCATATTATGTTTCATCTCTGTGGGTACGTTTTAACACAATGTCCTTTAACTTCGTTGAATGCACAATATTTCTATAGGTATTTTACCGTGGGAGAGCCACGCTTCGGCATGAATGGGCCGGCTCGACCGGAGTGATACCACAGCCTCACAGAAAACCGGTGTGAAATAGTGCTTGCGCTGTGTTCCACCGAGTGAGTAAGGATACCGGAAGCCCATCCCCCTACCCCTACCTCCCCCCCATCCCCAAGAGGCCGGCAACGCACTTCTGATGCTTCTGGTGTTGCAGGTGTCCATGGGCGGCGGTAATAGCTTACCATCAGGCGATACGTCTGCTCGTTTGCCCGCCTATTTGATAAAAAAGGTATTTCATATCACCGTGTTTTACCTTAAATATTCATTAATCAAGTCTCTTAACTCTCTCTCTTTACCCTGTAACAATTCATCTGGTAAACAAAAGAACATGTATGCGTAGTTCAACATGAGAATAAACTTATACTTTGGTTAAACTGTTTCATTGTCTGCATCGTTCTTATAGTGATGCTCTCATCGTATTCGATATTGTATAATTCTTATTATGCAATTCTTATTTGTATACATAATATAGGTTCTAAAATTCGTTTGTTTTTTTATTTCTGGATAAATTTCGTTTAACCAAAAAGAGTAATATAATAGAGTAACGAACATTATGATTTTTTAAAACGAAAATTTTCGTTTACTTTTATTTAAGATCAACATTGAAATCATTATTATATATATGTTAGGCACCAGAGTAACTGTTACTTTACTGTCTAATGTTACAAAATAAAATTAATTAATACGTCATATAATATTATAATTAATTATATGAATTATACAAATTTTTTAATAAATTTATTTTATATAATTAATTATATGAATTAGAATAACGCATTCCAACACTTTAGTCAATTGGAATGGTAAAGTATAACACTTACAGTTGCTGTTAGGGTTAACGGTCGGAGACCGCGTTTCTGCAAACGTAGTGTCCAAAACGTACATCCACAGGCAAGGTGAAGTGATGATTTGCGCAAGACGGCTGGTAGGAGCTGCATGCAAGAAGCCGAGGATCGAACCAAAAATAGTGCAATTGGAGAGGACTTTGCCCAGCAGTGGACTGCGGTTGGATGAGGATGTTGAGGGTATGTGGATAATCTTTACTGGGAAGTTAAACTCAAGTTTCTGCGCATATGAACTCAAATTAATTAAGATATGCATTTATCTTATTATTCTTCGAGTACTGATCCTGATTGCCAAGCTAGAGGTCGTGAGTATTATATAGACCTAGGATAAACAGTGACGTGTCTTTTTTACTAGTGCTTGGGTATTAATTTAATCGATTACCAGCCATTACTAGCTAGACTTCTAACATCACTACTTCTAAAACTAGCATTAAGCTTATATTTAGGGGTTTAGAGGCATATATGACACAATTTGCTATTTTAAAGAGTTTTTATTTATAAACGATTTCACCAACGCATATTATTATATTTATGTTCCGACAAAGAGTCATAAGATAATCCAACGATATTATTATGTTAAGTCTGCCGTTCTACAAATTGTGTAATAAGTTTATAAAAAAATAAAGAATATATATATAAAAATCACTCCTGAGAAAAAAAGAAAGTAAAGGATGTATAAAGATATTCATACTGCCTAAAAACGAACAGTCATAACAGATAAATATTTCAGAAGTTCTGAGAACAAACATAATAAACCAAATCATTTGTATTCGAATTAACATCAAAAACGCAAAAGCATTGAACTCGGCGCATACATCCGGCATAACGGTATTGAATGTGGAATCTATAGTTAACGCCTACATCGTTATTTACATCGATATAGCTTTCACATCACTACACTTTTAGTTTACAATGGGTCATATTTAATTTGCTTTCAGCTTTACCTTAGTTTAGTTTGTTATTATATTGTGAATGGAATGGTTTTATTTGACAAAGGCTGGTTAAATTTTAAATATTTAAGTAACCGCAATACAATGGGTAACGAACTATGAGCGAGCGTCTTTACAGTACAGAACAATAGATGTCACATATGTGATGTCAGTAATAATTTAGCAGCTGAATTTATTAATTTAGTTTTAACATAATGTTTAGCGTTACGTCTGTTAAATTTTATATTATTTAATTTGACGATATTTAATTTTCGGGTCGATTAGTTTGACTAAATAATGTATTAGTATGATCTGCAATTATTTGTTTTGGAGTTTGGGTGTTTTCTATGTATAATGTGCATGTATTTACAAAAAAAAAGCATATATGTATTGATATCAGTTGTCTAATACCCATAACAGAAGCTCTGCTTAGCTTGGGACTAGATGGCGTTGTGTGTTAGATGTCCGAAACATTTATTTATTTATTTATTATATTCAAAAATTAAAAAAACAATAATATACATCTGTAATGTGACGGTAGGGTATTCGATAGGGTTCAATATCGTTTCTGCTTATTCCACATCTTTTGTTATTAGCATTAGTTTGATGTTTTTGAATTATTTAACTATTTTAGTAATAATTAAGTTTTAAAAATAATCTATTAGTTTAAAGGAAGATACATTTTAATCTTGGGTAAAATAGCTATGACAGAGTCTGGTGTAAGTTTAAAAAAAAATATCTTTATCATTTTTACGTATTTTTGTATACCTACATGCAAAATAGTTTTTAATTATCACGTTTGAACGATAACTTACAGAAAACTCAAGCGATAAGCTAGCTTCACTTGCTTAAAGAATGTCTCTCACAAGAATATTAAATAAATAAATATTTCGGACGTCTAACACACAACGCCATCTAGTTCCAAGCTAAGCAGAGCTTGTGTTATGGGTACTAGACAACCGATATAAAAACATATATACTTTTTTTTTGTAAATATATACATATTATACATAGAAAATACCCAACCTCGGAAATAAATGTTTAAAGATCATACAAACATTTGCGTCACAGAGGCAGTCAATTTGTTATAATAATAATATTAAATTCAAACATAAAAAAAAGAAAAAAGATGCCTGTAGTCAAGTTTCTCTGTTAATATCCTCTTTTCTTAGTTCCTATCCTTAGTGAATACAATGATGTTAGTCTTACGTAAACTTTGTTACTACCTGTTTTTTTTTTAAAAACAACTCCTGCATTCGGAATATACCTACATCCTGTGTCGCGGGGGACTTTAAAAACATACGTGAAACGCACATAAAGAACTATGATGTAAACATAGCGAAATGACTACATGAAGTGATTTAAATCCAGACTAGAAATGTTCCTATTCCACGGAGGACTTTACAAACACACTTGAAACTTACAGAAAGCAAACCTAGACTCAGGACGAAAATGTCCCATGTGGGATTTGAATCCACAACAGAGAGTGGCTAGGTGACCATTCAAACCTCTACGCCATACGTGCGGTGAATTTTATTTAAAAGTTCGGTGTGATGTATCTCCCTTATCTAGTGGCAATAATTCACTAAGAGCTTATATAGTGGCTAGCTACTCGGCACTACCCGTAATTGTTTGAGTGTTGAGCACTAGGGATAATCAAGAAATATTACATTTACTGCAAGCCTGGCTACAGATCACGTACTTGATCACTATCTACGGGAATGATAAATAAAAACAAAATGTGTTATGCAATCACCATTATGTTAATTTTATTTTATTAAATCCAGATAGGATTTAACACCATTAAATGAGTAATTCTTGTATGTTTATATATATACTAGCTGCCCCACGCAACGACGTTTGCGTCTCCTATTGTGCGTGATAATTTTCCCCCGTTTTTTTAACATTCTTCATTGGTGCTCCGCTCCTATTGGTCTTAGCGTGATGATATATAGCCTTTAGCCTTCTTCAATAAATGGACTATCCAACACTGAAAGAATTTTCAAATCGGACCAGTAGTTCCTGAGATTAGCGCGTTCAAACAAACAAACACACAAACAAACTTTTTTTTTTTTTTCTTTTGAAAAGACAACTCCCGCACTAGGAATAAATCCTGTGTCGCGGGGGACTTTACAAACATACATAAAACGGACACAAATAACACCCAGACTCAGAACAACAATTTGTGGATCACACAAAGTGTTGTCCTACGTGGGATTTGAACCCACGACACTTGGCGAAGTAGGAAATGGCGTGGTGACCGTTAAACCACTAGGCCAAACGTGCAGTCAAACTCTGCAGCTTTGTAATATTAGTATAGATTCTGAATCTCGGAAACGGCTTTCATGATTTTCATGAAATGTAGTATGCAGTGGGTTTCGGGGGCCATAAATCGATCAACATAGGATTCATTTTTAGAAAATTTACCAAAAAAAAATACCGGTTAGCAAGGTACTTTATAGTGGTTCATTCTACTTTTCTGTAACTGTTAATACCGGATGTTGTTGATACCGGCAATATACAACTTCATCACAGGGTAATCTATGACTGATTATTATTAAACTTAGTATGTTCATCATCATCATCATCAGTCTTGCAGTCCACAGCTTGACATAGTCCTCTACCGTTGCACGTATGTATGCCTCTCTGTATGTTAAAGTACCTTTAGTAAAAGATATCACTAGTTTTTCACACTAGTATTTAAAAATCATCAACTTTAACTTTACGCCGTCTTTTAAAGCATAATGTTATTATGTAGAGAACTCCATACACGATAAAGATACAACTACCGTTCCTAAATAATGTTTGTACGTGTCCAAATTGACTATAAAACCTTCTTTGAAATTCCAGTTTGCATAGCCTCGATCAACGATGTTATTTCACTTGTTTATTTTAGATCTAGTTTCGGAGCGGCAACATTTCAGCACGAATCGAATTTCAGTCGCATTTTGTAATCGATTGTTATCCAAATCGATGTGAGCAATGTTGACTTAAATCAATTAAAAACTTAAAAATATTGGAAAGAAAAATGTTGAAGAAGACAATTTGTAGTATTTTTTTTTTCGTTTTTGTAATTTTTACTCGATGGTATATTTTATTGTGTTCTTTAGTGAATATTATTTAAAAATACGGTATAAGTATTGAGTAGATGATATTAAGAAATAATTAAAGCTGAAGCACTTCGGATACGACTTAAAATTTAGTTGAGATAAAAATCTATCCTGAGTTTGAAATAACGTTTACTAAGTTTGTAAGAATTTATATTTACTTTTAAAATAAAGCCAGTTTATCTTGTACATTTATTTTCTTTATCGTGTTTATTCATTTAAATTCAATCTACCAAAACAAAATTACTCCTCATATTTAATTCATCAGAAACTAAAGAACGGAGTGATAGCTTTAATCAAACCTTTTACAGAACTATAACAAAAGGGTAGGCTATACACAAACAGAATGCTAAAATAACCCTGATAAAATATTCACATACACAACGTAGAGAGCCTGTTCGACTGAATTCCTTGTAGGGGAGCTTGGAATTTATTGGACACCTTCCGTTTCAATTTGCGAATGCGCTGAGAAGATGGTGTCATTCCAGTCCGGTCGGCCCTCTTGAGAGTTTGAATGAGTGTCCTCGGACAGAAGAGAGATGGGAGATGAAGCTTAGGATTTGTAGGTACTCGTTAGTTATGCTGTCTAGAATAAGTGTTTTAGGAGAAATGTTAAAGGAATTTAAAACAGTTGGTTTAAATGTGCCACGGTGATTTTTGCAACAACAACGTCGCAGATTCCATTCCTGCTCATTACAATTCTTTTATATTAATATATTTTTTTGGACATCTAAAACACAACGCCATCTAGTCCCAAGCTAAGCAGAGCTTGTGTTATGGGTACTAGACAACTGATATAAATACTTATATACTTTTTTTATAAAAACATACATATTATACATAGAAAACACCCAAACTCCGAAACAAATATTTGCAGATCATACAAACATTTGGTCCGACCCGGAATCGAACCCGAGACCTCAAGCACAACAGTCGCATACGCTACCACAATTTATACTCGTGAATGTGATAATTTGCATCAAGCTGTAACCGTGGGAGAGCCACGCTTCGGCATGAATGGGTCGGCTCCACCGGAGTGATACCACGGCCTCACAGAAAACCGGTGTGAAATAGTGCTTGCGCTATGCTTCGTCCCCAATCTCCCCTACATCCCCCAAAGGCCGGCAACGCACTTGTGACGCCTCTGGTGTTGCAGGTGTCCATGGGCGGCGGTAATCGCTTACCATCAGGCGATACGTCTGCTCGTTTGCCCGCCTATTTCATAAAAATATATCTGAATTTTACTAACTTAGACTCTGCCTGGCAATACCTAATACTCTTCAAAAATATCTATGCATATTTCTTCTTTGACATCTTTGCTTGATATAATAAACTCAAATATTCGTGGACATGGATAGGGTTTTAAGACACGGAAACAATTTTCATACAGAAAACACAAAATCTTGGGTGCTTGAAATCAATTGTTACCAATAACGTATTACTAGCTATCTATACAAGTAAAGTTAAATAGGAGCCTCTATTTAACTCTACTAGTATAAACATAGTATACCAAATTAGAATCTGTTTCAAAAACTTGTTAACATTATAAACGGAAGACTAGTCAACTACCTCAATAAATACAATATCATAGCACCCAATCAATACGGTTTGAGAAAAGGGGTTTCTACTGAAAATGCAGTCTTAGATCTAACGAAGCATGTAGTAAGAAAATTAGATGCAAAAGAGAAATGTCTGTGTATTTTTATTGATCTAAAAAAAGCATTCGATACAGTTTCTGTTCCCACCCTTCTTTCTAAACTAGAGGCCATAGGTATCCGTGGAAAATCCCTGGAGCTATTTAGAGATTACCTACTAAACAGAAAACTAGCCGTTAGGATAGGTTCATGTTTGAGTGATGAAGAAACTGTCACGTATGGGGTACCGCAAGGTAGCGTGATTGGACCGACGCTATTTCAAATTTATATTAACGACCTGTGTCTTCTGCCTTTGCGAAAATCTAAGATCATCACCTATGCGGACGATACCGCGATTGCTGTTCATGGCAGTACATGGACAGAAGTAAGGGCCACTGCAGAGGAGTCTTTACAAACTGTTGCACACTGGCTGCGCCTTAATTTGCTAACCCTTAACGTGAGCAAAACAAACTTCATCCCTTTCCATATTAGTAGTAGGAACAAAGTCGGAACAGACTTTTTGATAAGGGTACACACATGCTCTGATCCTGCTCGGTGCTCGTGTGAGGAACTTACCTGTGTTAATCACATAAAGTATCTGGGTGTAGTGATTGATAGTGGATTGAAATGGTACAAACACATTGACAGCATCGTTGCAAAAATTAGGAGACTTATCTATATCTTCAAATCGCTTAGATACTGCGCAGATATGGATACCTTGCAGATGATATACCTAGCGCTTTGTCAATCCGTTATCACTTACTGCATACCGGTGTGGGGTGGAGCCGCCAAGACCAAGTTCATTGAAGTAGAAAGAGCACAAAGAGCGATACTTAAGGTAATGCTTGGTAAACCATTTCGATATCCAACTAACTTACTTTATGCCAACACTAAAATTCTTTCCGTCAGAAAACTATTTGTGCTTCAAGCAACCCTTAAAAAACATCTTCAAGTTCCCCCACCAAATTATGCAAAGCGTTCAATTAGATTTTTATGTAATGTAGAAAGCCACAGAACTGCATTTGCTGGTCGTCAGTTTTATGTAAATAGCACTGTTATTTACAAAAAAATCTGTAAAGCAGTTCCTTTAAGTGGGATAACTACAAACGAAGTGAAATCTAGAACAATAGCTTTTTTATATACCCTAGACTATGAACAAACTGAAGCACTATTTCATCTCCATAAGTAAGCATATACCCATACCTACACCTACACATGCATACATCCATTTTGCACGTACATAATCACAAATATATACACACACGCACGCAGTACACACACACACATACACGCAAACAAACAAACAAACACACACACACACGCACGCGCAGGCGCTCACTCACGTGCATACACACGCACACACGCATGCACTTTATTCTATATTTCTACCTTTAAACATATAATCTGTCTCTGTAACAGCAGAACACTAGATCCCAAGTCACAGGAATACCTAGTTTGGGAGTTAGGGTTAGTCTAATTGTGTGACCTTTACCTTAAACCATGTAATCTTTAGCTCTAAGGCAATTGTAAAAGGTTATTTAAAACAATAAAGATTATTATTATTACTTCTGTGAAAAAAATTGTTATCCTATGTAATTAAAAATCAGATAAAATAATATGATATATATTTTTATGGAAGTCGTGCTTCATTTCTTCCATAGAATCGTCAAGTGTATGAACGTAGTAGAGGGATGAATGGATGACTGATTTTATGCATAACGTATGTCGCTCGCATCTCAAAAGGTATGTTATGATGCTGTCCTGTACCCAAGTCACGTAATTTGACTTTAGTATAGATTTACACTTGCTTTTATAAGGGAAAGCATGCATTTTGATACCCCATGTTTTAGATAGAGTACCCCTTTATCAGTGAAAATAGATTATAAATTAATGTTAAACATATATTAAAAAGCGGCCAAGTGCGAGTCGGACTCGCCCATTAAGGGTTCCGAAGCAGCAAGTAACATAATATAAAATTTCTTGTAGTTCGTTGTAACTTTGATCGATAAATTGCGGTTTACGATTTATGACGTATTCAAAAAAAACTACTTACTAGATCTCGTTCAAACCAATTTTCGGTGGAAGCTTGCATGGTAATGTACATCATATATTTTTTTTAGTTTTATCATTCTCTTATGTTAGAAGTTACAGGGGGGGGGGACACACATTTTACCACTTTGGAAGTGTCTTTCACGCAAACTATTCAGTTTAGAAAAAAATGATAGTAGAAACCTCAATATCATTTTCGAAGACCTATCCATAGATACACGTATGGGTTTGATGAAAAAAAAAAATTGAGTTTCAGTTCTAAGTATGGAGACCCCCAAAATGTATTCTTTTTTATTTATTTTTGTATGAAAATCTTAATGCGGTTCATAGAATACATCTACTTACCAAGTTTCAACAGTCTAGTTCTTATACTTTCGGAAAAAAGTAGCTGTGACATACGGACGGACAGACAGACAGACAGACGGACGGACAGACAGACAGACATGACGAATCTATAAGGGTTCCGTTTTCTGCCACTGGCACGGAACCCTAAAATGTCTGTAAAATAAAAAAAATCATAGTATGGACAAGATTTTTTTTCAGTTTCGATCTATAACCGTTATTTAAACTGAAAATAACTTGATAAAAGTCTAAAATATCTATAATATATAAATTTTCAAACTATATAAGATAGTTTTCGTGTCGTTATTGCTCACGATGAACTCTGAAAGTATTCAATTGATTTTCAGGATTTTTTCCGGGTTTTGCTGGCGTACCCAAGATAGGATAATTATATAATTAAACATCACGCTTAGACTAATAGGAGCCGAGCATGATTGAAAAGAAACGCAGATGCAGTTGAATGGCTCAGCTAGTAACATTATAGCTTTTAATTACCTGACCAAAATTGATAGAGTTACCTGTAATGGGAGAGGCCTACGTCTAGTCATCACTGCGATGGGCTGATGAAGATGATAAGTGACCTAACCTTCAACCATGACGGACTGACTGAATAGTATGTTTGATTTTGATTTGAATAATTTAGCTTTAAAAGTTCTTTACAAAATTTATTTGATATTTTATAAACATGTCGACTATTGAGAGACGATTTTAAGGCGGTAGAGAACTTGCAAATCCCGTTCATATGAAATGAACTGTTCTGATTTGGTCCTATTATTAGTATTCGAGTATCTGCAAAACCATTCCAATACATCACTTAGCAAATTCAAATGTACTACTTCATGATATAACTGAAGCTTGCATGTTATTTTAACTGACTAGGGTGGTAGAGTAGGTAGTAGAGCCACGCTGATTTCAGCACGAATGGGCCGGCTCGACCGGGGCGGTACTACCCTCGCACAGAAAATCAACGTAAAATGACATCGTTTGTGCTGTCGTGTTTCGTTGGTGAGTGCGAGACCGGAGGCCCAATTAGTCTAGTCAACAAGTTCCATACTTGTTGACTAGACTGAAAGATGCACAAGCATCACTAGGCCGCCATAGTGTGGGTCGCCATACTGCATTGCTGTATTCGCAATGAGTATGGTGGCCACCACTCGTGGATTCTGCTAATGCTTTCCATCAGGCAGAGTAGAGTCATTTTGGCAGGCCAAACATAAAAAAAAAAAAAAAAAAAAAAAAAAACCAAAAGTAAGGGTAATAGTTTTGGCACTCTGTATATGTTTGAATGTTTCACCGTAACGTCTAAGCTACTAAACTGATTTTAAATGACGTGTCTATAAACTCCGCTTAGGTGGCAAAGGCTATATTAAAAACTTTAAAAAAATTGGTTGTCTGTAAAGTGGGTTTACGGACGATAAATTTGACGTGACAATGTCAAACAAAACATTCGTGAAATGATGAGAGATAGATAAGCGCCGCATTTATCTCTCATACAACGACTTACAATGAGCGTAACGCGACAATAATTCATCCTTTTTCATGCATGTAGCCGGCGTTCAACAATTTATTAGACGTTGTCACCTCAAAAAATTGCGAAGTCAGTTTACAGCTTGCCCATTAATTATTAAATAAGGTTTCTAAGGCCTTTGGACGGACTTAGTAAGGACGTCCATTAACCCGGCCCAAGGCGAAATAGAGTCCTCTTCTCTATTTCTCACTTGGGTAAGTCCTGACCGGCGCGTCCTCGTCGCGGGGGTGGGCACCACATGCTTCAGTAGGCCGGAGTATGCAAGTGGCGAAGTTCGGCCAGGGACCCTGTCCTGTGGGGTATAACGCAGGACCTTTACCAAGGCCAGCAGGCGACCTCGGTGGAGTATCATGCCTGCCTGCGCTAGTCCTGCGCAGTCGAGCGCCGTAAGCCAGGATGAAGGAGTCCTGGAGGGTTGAGCTGATTGGGGTCGGGGTTAGATACCTCCATGAAGCAACATGCCCTCTTTGGTCTGGAATTCAGGCGAAACGGTAGCCCTGTAGCTAGCCACCACAGGGAAATGGACACGCGTCCCGTACGGATGAGGTGGTACGGTCCGCAGGCGAGGTTCGGGGGGGGTGTTCTCCGGGAGAACACTGGGACTCGGCCATGCTGACGGAGCGAGGACAGGTGGCACATCTGGGGGCCGCATGTCTGCAGTTCCTGATGTCGCGCATGAGTCCCAACCCAACGACCCTATACCTCTCGGGTATTCCTGGTGTCCTTAGGGACATCCCCAAAGGTGCGGGCTCCACGGAGGGTGGGAAGCTCGAGAGGTGAAATACATACATAAACAAAAATGGACAACAAAAAAACAAGAAAAACCCCAAAGGTGGACGGTACGGCAGCAGCTGGACCGGACACCCCAAAGGTGAAAGGTACGGCAGCAGCTGAACCGGACACCCCAAAGGTGGAAGGTACGGCAGCAGCTGGGCCGGACACCCCAAAGGTGGAAGGTACGGCAGCAGCTGGACCGGACACCCCAAAGGTGAAAGGTACGGCAGCAGCTGGACCGGACACCCCAAAGGTGGAAGGTACGGCAGCAGCTGGACCGGACACCCAAGGAAGAGGTCCAGTAGGACCTCCTTCCTTAACACGAGCCTTCAGGGAAGCTTTGGCGACCCAGGAAGGCAAACACAAACAGCTTCGCGTCGGCGCCGCTACGGTACCGACACCGAAGACTAAACTGACCGCGGAAGGCAGAAAGGTCGCTGGCAAGCCGGTGACCAGGACGCCTAACGCGAAAACACCCACTGGACGGGCACAGCCTTCAACGAGCTCCACGAGCTCAGGCCGGACCCGGCCAGCCCCCGCAGCTGTTCCGGATGTGGCTCGACCCACAAACCTGGAGCAGACCGCGGGGAGGAGGTCTCAACAAGGCGAACCAGCCACGGACCCTAGCCTGTCCGGATGGCAGGTCGCCATGTCCAGGAAGAGGAAGGGGAAGAAGGCGAAACACGTAGTGCTGGCGCCCCAACCCCCAGCTTCTTCCGCCTGTGCGGCAAAAGACAAGCCGCACAAGAAGAAAAACAAAAGGCAACGTCGCAGAGAGAAGGAGAGGCGAACTGCCTTAAACACAGACACGCCTCCGGTGCCTACCTCAAGGCAAGGTACCCGTCCGCAGGGGGGGAGTGATGCGTCCGCTGAACCCTCAGCGCCGCGACGCCCACCTCCTCCCAAGGGCAAAGGGGCGCAAGCAGGACCTCAGGGTGGTAGTACCTAGGGGGGCCGGTACTCCGCCAAAAGGGCACGTCTCGACGAGACAATATCTCCGAGAGGCGAGCCTAAGAGGTGGAGGACCGGACCACCAGGGGAAGCCGCTCAGATTGACTACGCGAGCGCGGTCAAGGCGGACCTAATGGCGGCGGTAACTACTGCGGCCATGGAAAACCTAAGCCTTAGTCAGTCTGAAGAGGTCCAAAAACGAATTGAAGAACTGCTGTTCGAGGAGTCGATGAAGCCGGGCAGCAGCAATTCAGAGGGCCCAGCGTTTCGGGGAAGGCCGATATTGACCGACGGCTACCTGAGACTCTGGTGCGAAAACCAGCCTACGCTGGAATGGCTAAAGCGCAGCGTGGCCAGCATCACCCTTGCCACGGGGGAGAAGCTGGTAGTCAAGCGCCCGAGCGAGATGACGAAGCGGGTCCGCTGCGGCATCTTGCTCCCTGGGGTCCACGAGGACCACAGGAAGGTAGCACACATGCTGCGCTTCCAAAACCGGTGGGCAGACATCGAAAGATGGCTCCTACTGAAGATGGACAGGCAAGCGACGGATACGTTTGCTGTAGTCAGTATCCCGGAGACGGTGGTAAAACCCCTGGTCGAGCACGGGCGCCGGCTCAGCTTTATGCTGGGAACGGTGTACGTCAAGTTCCAGGGGCCCCGCGGCAAGTTTGTGGAGCATCCACCAGCCGAAGCCGACTCCAGGGATGCAGGAAACAGTGCCTGCACCCTAACGATGGACACTGCGGAAGGGGCAAAAGATGCTGTCGACATAGTCGCGGCACCTGAGTCCCAGGCTCCGACGCGGGCCGCCCCCGCCTCCGATGCGGAAGAAGAAGATCTTCTTCGCGACCGCACGGACAGTGGGGGTGAGTGCGTGGAGGAGCTACGCAGGTTGGCCATCCAAAAGGAGAGCGGAGCCGAGGACGAGGACATGGCAACGGAGGAATCTGATTCCAATGGCGCTGTCTCATTCCTCGGCGTGTAGCACCCTACAGGCTAACCTCCACCACAGCTTGACCGCGACGGCTCAGATCCGCAAGTGGTTGGAGGTCAACAAAACAGCCGTCATACTGATCCAAGAGCCGTGGGTCAGAAACGGCACTGTCTGCGGACTCCGCAACATGGGAGGTAAGCTAACAGTTTACGCGGGACCAGAGAATCCCCGCACATGCATATACACTACAGCTGACATAAACATGCAGGCCCTAACTAGTTTCTGTTCTAGAGACATATGTGCCATAAAGGTGCAGGGAGCCCAGGACACCGGCCTCGCGCAGGTGGTTATGGCATCGGTCTATATGCCTGAAGCCGATGACCCTCCACCGCACGACCTATCGCGGCTGGTCCACTACTGCGAGGAGGCGGGACTCGAGCTAATCGTAGGAACCGACTCCAACGCGCACCATGCATGTCTACAGGAAACGACAGAGGTAGGAAGCTCGTTGAATACCTATTTACGACGAACCTTAACATAGTAAACACAGGTTCTGTACCAACATTCGTCAACAGACGAAGCAAGACAATCATTGATTTGACCCTGGCAACTGAAGAAATAGCGAAACACATCTCAAACTGGCACGTGTCGAACGATTTGTCATGTTCGGACCATAGATGGATTCGTTTCGACCTTCAGGTAAGCATACTCACGGCACCACCTAGGCGAAACCCGAAAAAAACCGATAGCGCGCAGTACTCACTGCGGATCGGCCAGGCCCTGGAACAGAGAAGTAACCCAACTAGGATCATAGGTACCGTAGAAATCGAAAAACAGGTAAAGTTCCTAACAGACACTATGATGGACTGTTACCATCATACATGCCCCCTATCCATCCCACCAGCAGGCCAAATGAAAAATAAGAGCTGGTGGGGGCCTGAGCTGGAGAGACTCAGGCGCGAGATGAGGAAGCAACTCAACAGAGCGATGAACACCGGCACAGACCAGGACTGGGATAAATACAAGGCCACCAAGTCCAGGTACAAAAAACGACTCAGATACAAAAGTACCAACTCATGGCGGAAATTCTGCACAAATATTGAGTCTACTGCACAGGCCAACAGGGTAAGGAAAGTTCTCTCCAACAACTCAGCCATATCACTGGGGTCCTTACGAAAACCAGACAACTCCTTTACCACCTCGGCGGAAGAGGCAGAACGTACTCTGGTAACAACACACTTCCCGGACTGTGAAATAATCAGTCCAGGCGGATGGCCAGATGAAGAAACCATCCCAACGGAGGAGGAATGGCAGCTGGCCCACAAGGTAATCGACCCATATAAAACGCAATGGGCAATCGACAGCTTTGACTCATTTAAATCTCCAGGCCCGGACGGGATCTTCCCAGCCCTGCTTAAATGGGGAGGGAAGACACTTACTCAACGGTTGACCTACGTCCTGGGAGCCTGTCTGGCACACAGATATGTGCCAAGACAGTGGAGAGATGTCAGAGCAATCTTCATACCAAAACCAGGTAAAACCGACTACTCGGATCCCAAATCCTTCAGACCAATAAGCCTAACCTCTTTCCTCCTAAAAACACTGGAGAGGTTATGCGAGAGGCACCTGAGGGAAACGGCGCTGACACAAGCACCACTACACCCGAACCAACATGCCTACAGTCCAGGTAAATCAACAGAGTCGGCACTTCATGCGGTCACAACCAAAATTGAGGTGGCGATCAAAAACAAGATTAGGCATTAGTGCTTAGGCACCTTCATAGATATAGAGGGAGCCTTCGACAAAACGAAATTCACCAGCATGACAGCAGCACTGGTAAGGCACGGAGTGCATGCAGTCATGATAGAGTGGATAAACAAGATGCTGAGCCAGAGAGTCATTAGACTCGAAGCAGACGCTACCAAACAAGCACTGGTAGCGAAGGGCTGCCCCCAAGGTGGCGTCCTCTCACCAATCCTATGGAACCTAGTGGTTAACGACCTTATCACCACTCTGAACAACAATCACCATTATACCATCGGATACGCGGATGACATAGTGATATTAACAAGCGGCATGCACGCAGGTATAGTATGCGATGTCACGCGCTCGGCACTGGCAATAGTGGAACGCTGGTGCGTGGATAACGAACTGTCAGTCAACCCAAGGAAGACTGAAATGGTAATGTTCACCAACAAACGGAACCTGGGAAACCACCGACTTCCCAAGCTGTTTAATACACAGCTTTTTTTTTTTTTTTTTGAATATAATAAATAATATATAATAATAAATATTTCGGACATCTAACACACATCGCCATCTAGTCCCATGCTAAGCAGAGCTTGTGTTATGGGTACTAGACAACTGATACAAATACATATATACTTTTTTTTTTTTTTTTGTAAATACATACATATTATACATAGAAAACACCCAAACTCCGAAACAAATATTTGTAGATCATACAAACATTTGGTCCGACCCAGGAATCGAACCCAAGACCTCATGATCAGCAGTCGCACACGTCAACCGCTAGACAAACGAGGCAGTCCTGCTCCATCTTTCGTCTGAGGTAAAGTATCTAGGGGTAATATTCGACCACAGACTAAACTGGAGCGCCCACCTCAACAACAAAATTGAAAAAGCAACAGTCGTATTCTGGCAGTGCCGCAGAATGGTAGGTAAAACTTGGGGACTAAGCCCAAAAACCACTCTGTGGCTCTACGAGGCAGTTATCCGACCAATGGTAAGTTACGGCGCAATAGTCTGGTGGCCACGGACCAAGCTATCCACAGCCGAAGCTAAACTACAACGACTCCAGAGATTGGCCTGTCTGGCGGCCACGGGCTGTATGAGGACTACACCGACTGCGGCTCTGGAAGCCATTATAGGTCTTCCACCACTCCACCTTTTTATAAGGCAGGAGGCTCTAGCTGCAGCAATACGGCTAAAGAAACAAAATCTCTGGAGACCGCCTAGGGTACCACACACCGAAATCCTCTATGAGGCCATAGGTAAGGAACCGCTCATGGAAGCGCTAACTGACACAATACCCAGGCAATTCGTCTTCGACAAAAAGTACAAGATACAACTGCACGAGGATCCCCAAGAAGGACTTAATCCAAGGGAGTTAAGAATCTTCACCGACGGATCCAAAACAAGGTCAGGCACTGGCTCAGGAGCATTCTCTGAGGACCTGAACATACACATCTCGACACCATTAGGAGCCCACAACACAGTCTTCCAGGCAGAGTGCATGGGTATAATAATGGCAGCACATGCGATCATCTCCAGAAAGGTAACGGAATACCCCATCCGCATACTTTCCGACAGCCGATCAGTCTTACAAGCTCTACAAAGTCACACGACTACCTCAGGGCTGATCTACGAATGCCACAGAGCCCTGACAGAGGTAAGTACTACAAATAGTATAACTCTCCAGTGGATCAAAGGACATAGCAACTCACGCGGAAACGACGCAGCTGATGCGCTGGCAAGGAGCGGATCGGAGACAAGGGCAGTCGGCCCAGAACCAATATTGCCCTTGCCAGCTGCTTGGCTACGACGGACACTGCAACAGAACACCAAGGTAGAACACCAGTTATATTGGTCCAACCTTTGTACCTGCAGGCAGACCAAGGAGGCCCTCCCGACGATCAACCCCGGATTGTCACGGAAGCTGAAACAACTTAAGAGGCCGCCGCTTCGACTTCTGATCGGAGCAATGACTGGTCATGCACTATTAAACAAACATCTTTTTACTCTAGGTGTAACGGACAGCCCTCTGTGCAGAGCATGCATGGAGGAGGAGGAAACAGCCGCCCATGTCATCTTGGCATGTCCTGGGGTGGCAGAATACCGGGCAAAACACCTTGGTTCGCCGAGGTCACTTCAGGAGGTAATCGGCAACGCCAGGGGTTTGCTAGGCTTCCTGGAGGAACTGGGATGGCACCACTAGTGCTGACCCACTACGCAAAATAGGCGCATCAAAGTCGTCGAGTTGCGGAAATCCAGCCCGCGAGTTCAAGTTCAAGTTCAAGGTTTCTGAAAATTAATGATTAAATGGAGATGTAATAGATGAGGTTACATAAGAATTTAGTGAAACACTGAAATTTATCTAGACTATTATAGTAAGTATAGTAAATGAGGCTATAAGAGAGTATAGCTGCTCATTCGTCACCATAACAGGATCAGCGCGAGTGGACTGAAGCGATACGACATAAATGATGGGATATTTCAAGCTTAGTGTACATTATATGCTTCAGAGGTCTTCCAGTTGAAGAATGGCACTTTAAATCATAACAGTGAAGTAAATGTTAAGTACTTTATTAAAAAAAACTTTGAAAATGACAATAGAGGTCAGGTCTCAGAACAAGAAATAATTTAATACATTTTCGTATCGTATCCTGACAAGTTTATTTTAAAGAATGTAATGAAAACAAATGCATATTTCTGATGTAAACAACACGAATTTGTATCTAAACTAGCTGCCCCGGCGAACTTCGTACCGCCATATTTATATACAATAATTAGCAATAAAAAAAAATGTCGACTATAATTTGAGATTTAAACTATCCTATCTCTCAATTTGGATCGAACTGCACATGGTGTGCAAATTTTATTATAATCGGTTAAGTGGTTTAGGAGTCCATTGAGGACAAACATTGTGACACGAGATTTATATATATTAAGATTATTATAACGACTGTAATTTGGAAAATGACACTTATACAACAATTATATTGGACCAATTTATTTAAAACATCATCACCCAAACCTATAAACTTGATGACCAAGAAGCAATTAAAATATCATTTGCGGCTGTGTAAAATCTATAAAATACACATTTTAACAATCATCAAAATGATATAAATAATATATATAATATTATATTGTTAATGACAATTAAGCTGACATTTGGGGACTACGTTTAGCCTATCTGATAGGAATGTATTCTCTCTACTTTTAAATTTTCCAGTAATGCTTTAAATTACTTTAAAAATAGATGTAAGTAGTTAACTTGAGATGTTTAGTGCTTGTAATAAAAAGGAGGTGTCACGCATAATGCTTGACGTTTTCTTAATAGGAAATGCCGAGGAATGCCTAACAGGAACCTCTTACTGCGATTTGTTACCTGACGAAGAAACGGTGATGGTTAAATATATCAAATGTTTGCACTCACATAAATATAGTGATTGAGTAACAAAGTCACTATGTGAAGTACTGGAAGGCGGAATTCAAGAAATAGCATACACTGGATTGCACTGGACTGCTTGATTCATTGTTACTTTGTACTCGTTTTTTTCCTACAATATTCTAAAATTGAAATTATCTGATTCATATTAATATTATAAATTTAAAAGTAAGTCTGACTGTCTGTCTATCTATTATGCTTTCACGGCTAGGTAAACCGCTGCACCGAAATAAATAAAATTTAGCATGAAGATTTTTTGAATCCTGTGGAAGGACATAGGCTACTTTTTAGTACGTTAACCGAAATGTACGCGGGTGTAGCCGCGGGAAAAAACTAGTAGTTTATATATAGTGAAAGACTAGGTAATGTTTTTTAAAGAAATTGGGATCAAAAAACTTACATTAATATCAAAAAACATGGTCTATGGAAAACAGCAACACATATTTCATTTCAGAATTGAAGTATTTATTGAACTCTAAGAATTATAGGTGTGAAAACTACAGATAATGAACTTATGCACATTTAGTAGATGGATGGCGTGCAATGTGTTATTGGAACAAAAGAGAATGGAGTCGCCCGATATGCCGATAAATTATTAGCCAGACTGAAGTGAGTTACGGAGGAAGTCATTAATTGTACCAATGATAAATTGTGATAGTGTCATTAAGGTAAATCGTTAAGTATACCTCTATAATTACTCTATATAGGTGGATCCGTCCTCTGGGGACTCATTACAAATGATAATCATATATCAAAAGGCCATAAAGTTTGATAATACATTTCGTTTAAAATAAAGTAAAAGCTCAGTTCGTAACATAAAACAATATGATTTATATTTCTGACACATGAACTTCTTTATAATGCCCATAATTTTAAAAAACTGTTCCATCATATTATGAGTGCCGTGCGAGAGTCATGGTTTGCTGGTTTAGTTTTGGTTTGGTTTGCATTAGGAAGTATCCACCATCTCAACCTCATTTCGTGTGGTGGTGGTTTTTTTATGGACTATGTGGCAAACGAGCAGACCTACCGCCTGATAGTAAGTGATTACCGCCGCCAATGGACACCCACAACACCAGAGGCATCACAAGTGCATTGCCGGCCTTGGGGGATTTGGAGGGGTTAGTGTATGGGCCTTTTTTTTTTTTTAAACGTGTGGAAATCCCCTCGGACCGTCACCCCATCGGGGCTTGCGGCGGGGCGGTGTGTCGGACTCGAACCGACTAAAACCACACGGTGTGCCACTCTGCGCCTGTGAAGGGAGGAATCCGGGAACTGCAGTTATTAACACGTCCGGACCCTCCCAGCGCTTGCCCGTACTGAAGCGGGCACCATCTGCTAATATAACTCTCAATTAGGCGACGTACGGCACACGCGTACGTCGCCCCCTCGCGGGTGGCCACTAGAGCGGATGGAGGGGAAAGCCCGTCCCGACCTTCCGCGGCCACACTCAGGGCGGCATGAGGCGCTGATAGGCGCGCCTCATTGGGTCTGAGTGGATATCATCCTCCCGGGCCTTCTCCGCCACCTCCTTCTGCGAGATTCGGCTTCGCAGAAGGTTGCGAACGCGGTAAAACTGCTGTCGCTACCGGCCATGGAGCGTATGACGGCCGGTAGCGAGAGATCTCCTCCTATGACTGCAGTGAGGGCCCGACGCTGTGGCGCCCAAGCGGGGCAAACCGCTGGGCCGAGTAGTAGTAAAGAATAAAATAAAGAGTCAAAGTCGGAGTGGTCTTTTAGTCTTACTCTACCCAATATTTTGGGTAGAGTCCTCACTGCAGTCGCAGTGGTGGCAGACGGGATTCAATTCCCTCCTGGCAACCGAGTGCAGGTACTTCCCGTAGTAACCATGCCCGGAAAGGACCTGCGTCAGTCGGAAGGAAAGGGTCCCGTGCTGCCGCCCTGCCCACTCGAGGATGACCGGCTGGAGAGCCTCCACAGCGGCAAAGCCAGCGCGTGGAGTCTCCACCCGGAACGACCAGCGAGCCATCGTGGCTCGACGGGTGGCTTCACGCCACTCGCGTACCTTTTCGGGCGGAGGGCGATAGCCATACTCCGCCCGATATTCAGCCACCCGTCGATACACTTCGGCGAGCACTTCCGCCTCCAAATCCCACGGGGGTGTTCCGGCCAAGGCGCACGCCGCCTCGGTCGACACCGTGCGGTATCCGCGTATGGCTCTGACTGCCAATACCCTCTGAGGGCGCCAAAGGCGCGCCTTATTAAGGGCAGTCAGAGCCGCTTAGTGTATGGGCCTCCGGTATCCTTACTCACTCGGTGAAACACAGTGCAAGCGCTGTTTCACACCTGTTTTCTGTGAGGCAGTGGTATCACTCAGATCGAGCCGGCCCATTTATGGGTAAGGAGTGTCACCAACCCTATTAATTCTGTGGGGATCATAAGAGGCACCTAAAGGAGCAAACTACGCAAGAAGACAACACAGTAAAGAGAAAAAGAAACTCTACAGAAACCCGTTCAGACAGAATATTTTCTTTTTTTTTTCTAAACTACATAAGACTGCCAAAATGACCAGTCTTAAATTAAATCTTTCCAACAAATAGCTGCAGCAGTTACAAATAAGATTGAATAAAATTATTAAATGTCATGAAGCATTTTGTTTGGATGATTTTAGTTGTATTTATCTGTTATAGCCCCAGTACACGTTGGACCAACGCGTTCGGCGAGTGTGCTCGGCAGATTTTCGTGGTACTATTCACACGTTGGCCTGTTTCTTAATTACTTTGATCTGTGCACGAAAAACTGACGCTAATCGGGTCGTCAACCAATGTCGGTTGCAAACGCAAAAGAGACACAAAACGGCCCAGTACACGTTGGCCGAACGCATTCGCCGAGCGCGTTGGTCCAACGTGTACTGGGACTATTACAGATAAATAAAACTAAACTCATCCAAAAAAAATGCTTAATGACATTTAATAATTTTAGTCAATCTTATTTGTAACTGCTGCAGCTATTATATTTACCTAATAGGTTTTGAAAGCATCAATTTGTAATATTATATTAATTTATTTATAAGCAAAAAACTCAGAAGCCTATCGATCCATTTCTTAGACGAATACAAAATTTGAAGTGTTATTAATATAAGTTAAGTAAGTAAGTAGTAAGTATAAGTTATTCAACGTAGTGATATAGAAATATATTATCAAACTATTTAATATTATTTTGAAACAATAATTAAATGCAGTTCAGTTCATAACTGCGTCTTAAATTGGGAAAATTATGGGAAAATATACTGTTTAGGTACATTTCCTATAATGTTCATTTCATTCAGGAATCTGTAAATTACTTATCATCCGGTCACCACTGTCGCCAGTACTCTCCAACGGGGTCAACAGGAAATGAAACCACGTGTTTCAGTGCCAAACCTGGCTTTGCTTGGATACGTTTCAAGTATCGATGTATTCAACGCCAAAAAAGTATGCGTTTGGCTGCCATATAACTTTTAAATATTCGTT
The DNA here is from genome assembly GCA_949125395.1 of Diaphora mendica. NCBI lineage: Eukaryota > Metazoa > Arthropoda > Insecta > Lepidoptera > Erebidae > Diaphora > Diaphora mendica. The sequence goes on from OX421310.1 coordinate 20,850,307, forward strand.
TTATTCAATCAAATGTAAATAATATATTATAAGTCTTTGAGCGACGGAAGGTTAAAATATTATTATCAACCATAGATTTACAATTATATGATGACGTTAATATGTCAGTGGATGATCTTTGTCTATGGTGATTCATCAGTAAAACCAATAACAAGTCTTTCGCTGAGACAACTAGAGGATGTTTTTCGTGAAAGAAATAATTGCAACCACAATCGAGTTTCAATTTATTATAAGTTGCCCAGTGACAGAAATTCGACAATAGTCCTTAAATTTTAGTATTTTTTAGCTTTCTGCACTTCTCCTCTATAGAGTATTAAGCTTTTGGCACACTCAAAGTTTATTTAACTGTGCCAAAAGCTTATACTCCTACGTTCGCATAAGTTTCGTAGAAAGGGGTACAAAGTTTTTGATTCACGTAATAAATTGTAATAAGTTATGTAGGTTTTTTATTTAAATTTAAAATAATTAAGATTCTATAACTAGCTATTCATAAAGTAGTTTATATAAATACCTGTTACAAAAGTTATATTCGTTTAGAAGATCCAATTCACAGTTTTATGAAACTCAAACTTTGGTTGATAAAAAATCACCGGTTTACAGAGTAGGTATACATACGGTAGTAAGAAGTCCAATTTGTTGCTATAACAACAATATTGGCCAGTAAAAAAAAATAAAAAAATATATAACTGATTTTGAAGATCCCTTTAGTTTATTTAAACAAAAAAAAGGTAACAGTCAGACTGCTTGAAACACTACTGCTCAAAAGCACCATCTATACTATTTTACAGGAAGTACAGCGTATCTCAGTACTGACAACCGTTTTAGTCAAATCGTTGGTCTGGAGTACTGTAAGTATTTACTAGATGGCGTTTATCAAGGTTTTATTTTACTTATTTGAAATACAAATATATTTATTTTTATTGTTTATGCAGTTAAGATCTAATGAACATGTTTAGAGTATATTGCTAGAACAATATAAAAGAAAGTACCAAAAATAGGGACTCGCAATCAATAGAAATGTTTATATCTTTAAAAATATTTTATGAAAACATACAAGTTTCGTATATTTTGGTCTTGATATATGTACTACTAGTTTTTGCGCGTGGCTCCGCCCGCGTGTATGTCGGTTATCGCAGCAAATAGTAGTCTCTGTGTTATTCTGATGTATAAGCTATATTACTGTAAAGTTTCATTCAAATCCGTTAAGTAGTTTTTGCGTGAAAGAGTAACAAACATCCATCCATCCATACTTACAAACTTTCGCGTTTATATTATTAGTAGGATTATACGTTAAGATACATGACCTCAATCCTTATTTTTGAAATTCAAATAAAGTTAAAGAGAGACTAAGAAGAAAACATTTTCGGTCGTCATTAATTTTCAAATAAAAATTGTTTGATTAAATAAAAGGATTGAAAGTTATGTTTGTGGCATATTTGATTGCTATCAATAACAAAACCATTTATAAGGTCGCTACATTTGATTCAGTGTGACTCACGAGGGAAATGAGGCTTTCCTTTTAAAATGTAAGCTGGGCAGTATAAAATGAAAACAAATAAAACCACAGAAAGGTTTTAATATATTAAACTCTTACATATTATGTTTCAATAAAAAACAAACAAGCTGAATGTAAAAAACATTCGAATACTACAACTGTCACTATAAAATCACCCTGTCTTAAAGTAAAACACTTATTTGTACGAATTCGATATAAAACTATCACCTTATGGTCATACATTACTGCAAGCATATTTGCTAGAGGACTTCGATTTACAACCGTATAAACTATGGACCCATCCAAAGTCAGGCTTAGCTGGAGTTGGATCGTAATTAACGAATACATTATCATCAAAACCAGCATTAGTATGGTAATGACCGTAAACATTTCTGCTTCTTTCCAAATGTTTTTGTACTAATGAAGGTCCTGGAGTGTCCAAAAATCCTACATCGTTACCAATACTAGGTGCCAAAGCATCTATATTTATTTCTTCGTTTATCTTATTATGACTAGCAGCACACAAAACATCTGCATTAATTCCTTGGCTATGCATTCCACTATTATAATTATGAGTATTCTCATGTATTAGCTCAGTATTTTCAAGCCAGTAATTGTCTATAGGTTGAGTATAATTGCATGCAGGCAACATATTGTAGTTTGGTAGCGCCGTGGTTTTGTCAGGAATCGTATAACCTGGTGAGACTAGCTCATTAAGTTTAGTAGATAGTTCAGATTGAGAAGCCGTGCTCATCATTTGAGGTTCTACCAATTGTTTAGTCGGTTGCAAGTGTACATTATTAGGAGTGTTATAATGCTCACTCTTCTCATCCAAATTTGTTGAAATTAAAGTTGCTAATGATAGATCAGCAAGAACATTTTCCAAATGAGAATTTTCTTTTTTCGAATCAGTGATATATTTATTGAATTCATCTGGTAACTCTAAGTTATCAAGTAAAGTTTCATTATAACTAAATGACTTATTAACAGATTTCCATTCCGGATGCTTCGGACTTTCCTGGGTTCGCATAAACATGTTCTGCCGAATTTGGTTAGTTTCATCCTGTAAGTAAAATAATCATGGGATGGTATTTAATTTTACAATCTCGGGTTTGAAATAATAGTTATTCAACCTCTAGAAAGTCGATTATTACCTGAATTTGCGTCTGGGGAACATTTTCCTTAAGTTTTGTAGAAGTAAACTGGTTAGTGGACCCTGATTTAAAAGAAGCCTGTAAATTGTTATCAGAGTGACTGCGCTCATGGAGTTTTAGTTGGTGTAAAGTTGTGTAAGATTTACCACATTTTTCCTTTAAGCATCTGAAATTAGAAACCAAATGATTGTATAAAATAATGTATAATTTAGACAAAAATTTTTTTCATAAATAAATCTGTATATACAATACAAAATATATTGAACAAATTAAAATTGAATGAAATCATTTGTTTTTTAAGATAATGGTGCTAGTTTTGTTGTTAGAAAACTCTCTAAACTTAACTAATAATCACTAAAAATATTTTTAGCTTATCTAAAGACGTTCTATAGTAAAACAGTGACTAAAATAAGAAAGGTCATACTGAAAGCAGACGTTATCTTAAGACAAACTATACAAAATATTGTACTAAAATAAATTAGATATTATTTGCATTGAAACAAAATACTTACACAAATATTTTTTCCTGAGTATGAGTTCGCATATGTTTTTTTAAATCACTAAGTGTCGTAAAGAGTTTATAGCAACCTTCAGAATCACAATTAAAAGTGTTTCCACTGTGCAATCTTTGGTGAGCTCGAAGCCTGTAAATAAAATTTTAACTCAAAACTGGAAAGAACATAACTATCAGTGTTTGTAGTAGACCTTATTCTTATGTCAGAAGTGCCTTAAGTTAAAGAAAATAGGACTTTATCGCACGATATTATAGAGCCCATTACAAATCAGGTGAAATAATATTTAACGTTTGAAATGTTTAGGACAAGCCTTCTTACATACATGTATTTAGATTATTCAAAGGAGGTCTTCATTATTTACAATGCATCATATAGAAATGTGCGTTAGCAGATGAATGCCTTAAAACAAATTCGTATTTTCTTTGACATGAGACGTATACAGAATCTAATCGTTTTAAACGTCATCATAAAGTTAGTGACGGTTTTCATCAGCTTTTATCGTATATGTTTAGATACAAATTTATAAATATTTTTCATATTAACCAGACGTGCCATTTTTTTAAAATAAGTTGTAAAATGTGTCTGATAATGTATGTTAAATAATAAGTCGTGTGCAAAATCACATGATCTAGAATCACCAAACAGCCTATCAATATTAAGGGTATTATTGAGTTTGAATTAACATACCTATACAAGGTGTTGAATGCCTTCTTACAATCATTTTCTTCACATACAAAAGGCTTCACTTTTGTATGTACTCGTATATGAATTTTCCATCCGTATGATGTCAAAAATGCTTTCTCACATGATTCCACTGGACATTTGTATTTATAATCCCCTGTAAAAATAGCAAAATGATAAAACGGTTTTACCTGAATTTATAAATCTAACAATACTTTCACTAGATACTTGAAATAAACGTAAACGTTGAATAGTATTATTTATCTAGAGTGTATTTCATCTATAATTAAAACGTTTTTTTTTTAAATGCTACATTTTATTCAATATAGATAGTGTAAATGTGCAAAATATATCAAAAGTTGACAGCAGCAGTAGTTGGATCAAGTACCAAATTTTTTATCTGTTGCATATTATTATCAGAGTTTAAATGGATCTAGATATAAATTTATAACATAGCATTTCTATGGAATCTTAGGATCATATAATCTAAATAAAATAAACAAAGGCAGACACTTAAAGACAGAATTTGGCTTTCAGTTTTACGTAGTTAGATACAACAAACAAACAAGTAACTATATAAATGAATTTCGTGAAATTTGTATAATGTTAAAAATATGTAACAGTTGTTTCCATACCTTTATGAGTTTTAATATGTGTGCGAAGATTTCCAATAGTGCTATACGTGCGACCACAACCATCAAATTCACATTCAAAGCGTGTTGGTTTTTCATTAACATTTTTACTTTTTACATTATTTTTTTTCTTTACAGGATCTTTAGATTTAGGAACTGGAGCTTCAATTTTTGGCTTTTTAACATTTAACACAGCTTCTTCAAGAAGAAGTAAAGAATGGTCTTCATTATATTCTTGGCCAAGGAAATCTTGCATTTGGTCAAGGTGATTAGCATCTCCCACAGTTGGCGTTGCAACTATATCTATTCAAAATAATTGAAATGTTTAGATTCACATCACTTAATTATTGAGTTGATAGAATATTTCAAGAAAAAGTAACCTTGAATTATCAAATTACATCTTATCAAAATAGTCACGGATATGAGTTTTCAATTTACAGGTACGAAAAATGAGCTCTCATTTTTTTTGTGTTATCTTTATACTAACTTGCAACTCATAAGCCGCTGTTATCAATTAGCGATATTATTACGAATTGTATAATGCACATAATTAATATCACTGATATGAATAAATAAACGTATTATATAAACAAAACAAAGATAACACAACTTGAAGTTATGCAACGATATTGACATATCAATTTTACTTTAAAAATAGTCAGGGGAAAAACTTTGGTCAGTATATGACATTGTTTTAGTTACTTATTCCATAAATTTGCATGTGCACAAAACCTGAAACCTATTATTTAGAACCAATGAAATCTGAAATCTAAAAAGATGCTTAATAAATCAATGCTACACATAATTATCATGCCAAAATATTTTGTTGGGTTTTTCACTGTCATATCAACTTATAGGATATCTTCCACGTGTCAAGTATTTATTTCTTCTTGATCGATACTATCGAGAATATTATGAAGTATCAAACTAATTATAATCTTAATTAAGATAAAGTTGCGTGTGCACAAACCTTTGAAGTTTTAACAGTTTAAATAAAAGCCATTGAAGATCATTAAGAACTAGTGATCTAGTATTATTAGTACTCGTATAATTAGTTAATGTTGATTTTAAAGAAAATGTTAAGTGCTTTATGAGAAGTCATTGCGTACTATTAAAGTTATTATTTATGTTTTGTAGCAAATAAACTAACCATTGATGCTGCACTCTGTCTTAACACCAAATGATTCCAAAAACCTCCAGTTGATCATGTCATCGGCGGAAACGGCTGTTGTAATATTGAATGTGTCCATGTTGTAGCAATTGAATTCTATCTGAAACAATTATTTTTTACTAGCTTTTACACGCGGCTTCGCTCACGCAGACTTTCAACCTCTGATTTACATCCTTAAGGGTGGAATTTCAAAAATTTTACTGCACGTTTGGCCTAGTGGTTTAACGGTCACCACGCCGTTTCCTACTTCGCCAAGTGTCGTGGTTCAAATCCCACGTAGGACAGCACTTTGTGTGATCCACAAATTGTTGTTCTGAGTCTGGGTGTTCTTTGTGTCCGTTTCATGTATGTTTGTAAAGTCCCCCGCGACACAGGATTTATTCCTAGTGCGGGGGTTTTCTTATAAAAAAAAATCCTTTCTTATTGCTCACTTACGTACTTGCAAAATTTCAGGATTCTAGCCTCAGCGGTTTGGGCTGTGCGTTGATCTCTGGGTATGTCAGTCAGTCACTTTCCTCTTTTATATATATAGATTATTAAATTGGAATATATAGAGACTGTATCAATGACAAAAATTTAACCACTATTCCTAGTCTGTTTGTCAAAAGCAGATTTTAGGAATACCGTCTGAACGTTTAAGTTCATGGATTTTGGAAAATGTTTACTCATCTATATACTTATACTTATAATAAAAATGTAACAGGTCCAATTCTGTACATTAAAGATATTTTGAAAATATTTTTTTGGGGGCTCTGTTATCGATACTGAAGCCAAGACTGTAATTTTTTTCATTTTTGTCTGTCTGTCTGTCCGTCTCTCTGTCTATCTGTCTGTCTGTCTGTATCTTGGCCGCGCATCACGCCGAAACTACTGAATGGATTCAGAAGAAACTTGGCATGATTTTAGTTCATACTACGAGTTAGGACATAGGATACTTTTTATCCCGAAATTCAGCACGGTTTCCTGGAGAGAGGGGATGAAAGTCAAAATGTGTACTTAGTTGTAATTCAATAACACATAGTCCGATTTCTTTCATTATTTTTTTACCAGAAAGAAAAAAATAAAAGATAACGGGAAAAGCCTGTGGGAAGCTGAGACAGGTATGTAAATATAGCGGTACGAAGTTCGCCGGGTCAGCTAGTTACGAAATAAAACTAGAAATCGTTTGTGGAATAAGAAATTCTTACGGTGATTATGTTTATTTATTTTGAATTCTGGTTGTAATTTCAAATGTTCTATTATAAAGAAAGTTATTTGGAATTTACCCCATACTTCTTTAAATTCTTCTTGTAATACAGCTTTCGCTTACTCGACGAAACTCAGTTTATTTGTGTTACGATGCAGCTTACAAAGGCTAATTATTTTTTGTAATAACTTTCAAGTGAAGAAAGAGTTGTAGCAATCTTCTGCGCTTTCTTTAAATTCTGAAAAATAAGAAAGTATTTTTGAGTACATGTTGATATCATAAAAATAATCTAATCCTGTCAACAATGGCTTTTATTACGCAGTTTTACTAATATTTTTCTTGGTTGTTATCTACGAATAAATAATTATTTATTCGTAGGTTGTTAACCTCATTATTATAACCTTTAAATAAAGAAATTGATACCACTTCAAGACTGCCATAATGCTAATATTATTTATTTAGACGGAAGATTCGATGAAATAATTTAGCATTGACACATTCGTGTTCCCTACAGACATTTCATGCGATTAGATTATAATTACTTTATTAACAATTCAGAGATAATTTTTAGTCAAGTCATAACATTTACGCCTCAGTTTTAACTCTATCTAATCGCTATCGTACATGATGATTTTACTATTTTACGACTACGTTTTGGAAAAGAACGATAAGATACATAAAAGAAAATATATAGTGAACAAACTGATGACGATCCTAATTATATTAACGACTTGTAAAACATGAGTTAAAAATCATGAATATATTTTTAATTGAAATTAAAATTAAACGTGATACAATATAGTTGCAGTGGACTGCAACGGGCTGATGATGATGATGATCTATACTTATAGTAAAAATGTAACAGGTCCAATTCTGTACATTAAAGATATTTAGTTATTTTTTTTTGGAAGGCTCTATAATCGATACTAAAGCCAAAACTGTAATTTTTTCATTTTTGTCTGTCTGTCTGTATCTTGGCCGCGCATCACGCCGAAACTACTGAACGGATTCAAATGAAACTTGGCGTGATTTGAGTTCATACTACGAGGTAGAACATAGGATACTTTTTATTCCGAAGATCAGCACGGTTTCCTGGAGAGAGGGGATGAAAGTCAAAATATGTACTTAGTTGTAATTCAATAACACAAAGTCCGAATTCATTCATTATTTTTTTGCTAAAAGAAAATAAAAAAAGATAACGGGAAAAGTGTTTTTTTTGTCCGCGACTGTAAGATGCCTGTGGGAAGCTGAGACAGATATGTAAATATGGCGGTATGAAGTTCGCCGGGTCAGCTAGTAACATAATATAATTGACTAAAATATTGAAACAACAAGATACATACATACATTAACCGTCAATCACGTCTGTAGACAGAGACCTATTTAACTCCGCATTATATTTAGAATCTATACGTCTATTTATACCCCTATTTTTTTTAACTGGTCTTGTCAAATTCAAAATGCATATGAAAAATACCGTTTCAGCCTATCGATTTTAAATAAAATCTTTTTAGTTTTATTTTGAATCACTAGGGTACATTTATGGGTGGGTACCTTTAGTAGAGTCCTTTAGTGTATATTAAAGGGAAATAAGTACATATTAACGTTGATTTGCAGTAATATCTACTTGGCGTGTAACCTTTCATAACATGATGGAAGGAACCGATAGTAAATTTATCTTATTTATTTATTTATTGAAAACCAACAGCGATACAATATTTTAACATAATAACATACACAGAAAGTGTGACCAATTACAGGTTTTCCTCGGTTAAGTAAAACTATGTATCCAGCATGCGAACGAGAACATGAAATATGACATATGTCTAAATACATTGAAATTACATATCATAAACGTAATCATTTACACTGTCCACTCGAAACGTCAGTGATTTTAAATTTAAATAATTGTTTGGAACATGAGAAGATATCTACCTAATGGAAAAAAACATTATATGTACGCGAAATACGGGTAAATACACAGTTAAATACACAGTTAAAGATAGGTTTATTAGTTAAATCTCATTAAATTTAAATTGTCCAATATTATAATATACATTTAAGCCGATTCGTTGTTCTCTTGATAATAACTGACGGGTCAGTGTCCTCAAGACGCCATTGATAACAGTCTTTCAAAGTAGACATCTTATGAATGAACTGTCTGAGCGCTAAACTCAGTGAAGTTAATTTAAAATGCGAGCGACGTTACCTATTTTTAATACCTATTATATATTCATATTATCATTAGTACCTACCTATTATTCTATTAGTTTCTGTAATAGTAAGTTACCACCTTAAGTTTAGTTGCGTTTACTTTACACAACAATCCTAAAAATCGTCATTTTTATTTTGATATAATATCATACGCAAATATAATACGTAAAACTAGAGAATATAATAATAGATTTAAAACATGCAGAAGACAATTTTATAAAGGAAAAAAGTCGTAATTATAAATTACTATTTAAGTATTACCTCAAACTCTGGATCGTAACCTACTTCTTTAAAAAAATAGCGCTGTCTTCCGATACGACACGTCATGAAGTATTGACTAGAAATTCGGTCACAAGGTCACTTCACTCCACATACGGAGGTCTCAATGGGGGTAAAGTATAGTATCCCCTACATTTCAATCTATAACAATACTAGCTGACCCGGCGAACTTCGTACCGCCATATTTATATACAATAATTAGCAATAAATTAAAATTGCGACTATAATTTGAGATTTAAACTATCCTATCTCTCAATTTGGATCGAACTGCACATGGTGTGCAAATTTTATTATAATCGGTTAAGTGGTTTAGGAGTCCATTGAGGACAAACATTGTGACACGAGATTTATATATATTAAGATTTAAACTATCCTATCTCTCAATTTGGATCGAACTGCACATGGTGTGCAAATTTTATTATAATCGGTTAAGTGGTTTAGGAGTCCATTGAGGACAAACATTGTGACACGAGATTTATATATATTAAGATAATTGAGTTATCAATAGCTCAGATATTATTTTTACGAAATGACGGCTCAACAACCATCGTAAGAGCCCCCTATTCCATGCTTTATGTCACTTGCTGATTAAGAGGCTGCCAAGGTTCAAGTTACAAATATCTAAATATCGTTATCTTTACATAGTATAGAAAATGAAGTCGCTTCTGCTGCCTGTTTTCTTAGATCCTTAAAAATACTTAACGGATTTTGATACAGTTTTCTGCTATAAATATAATGGTTCAAGAGGAAGGTTCATACTTATGTATAACCTTCCGCTTCCCCACGCGCTATTACCCCCTGTTGTTTTATCTTTACAACATCAACCGCAGGCAACACCGCAGTGCCCAGCTAGTGTTCAATAATGTATATTACATGACTTTATTTTATTTTATCTATTATGCTTGTGATAACATGGCCAGATAAAAATCAGTAAATGACGTCAAACCATGAATATAGCATTTTTTATCACACGTTGATATGAGTAAGATTTTGCCAAAATAATAAAACCATTTTAACCGATTTCAAAAAGGGGGAAGTTTTCATTATAATGTAATGTACAGGTACATACAGGAACTATATTTTTTTTATACCAAAATTTTATCTCAGGTTATAATGATTTGTAAGGTGGTTTTGATCTATATCTGTAGAGTATGTAATAAAAGTAGTTGACATAGTTGAGCCGAAAAATGATTGAATAAAGTGGATAAAGTACAGCCATACCACACACCTATAAAAGAGAATGATCTTAGAGATAACAACAAAAAAAATATTATCTATACTAATATTATAAACGCGAAAGTTTGTAAGTATGGATGGATGGAGGCATCAGGTTTGTTACTCTTTCACGCAAAAGCTACTAAACGGATTTGGATGAAACTTTACAATAATATAGCCTATACATTAGAATAACACATAGGCTACTTTTTGCCACGATACCCGACATATACGTGGGCGGAGCCGCATTCATCAACTAGTATTAAATATATTAATATGAAATTCCGTAATCAACTTCAATTTAAGTCAACGATATTTTACTAAATTTGAAACACATTACTATAGTTGCATTATACCTTTTGATAAATTAAACATGAACGACGAAAATAACGTACTCTTATCAGCGAATGACTCTTAAATCAACAGTCCTGACGACATTTTCTTCATATTATGTCACAAAATATATTTCTGTTTTATCTCGGGCAAGTCAAATAGTTATCTATAATGGGTTATACAATACATGTTCTTCAAAATTGTTTTTAGTTTAAAGTATTTCTAAAATACAGCACTCTATGAGTAAACAATAAAGTGCCATTGACATTTAATACCGTACGTACATACTCATCTCAAATCACAGTTGATTTGTATGTAATTAAGTAATTGTTCCATTTATCTAGGTATAACTCAATAAATTAAGTAGATCCATTGTAAAATTGATATGACTATTTTATTTAAAAGAAGGGTCTATGCATGTTTATATGTTCCACCGCAGCGTTTAAACTACTGAACTGATTTTAGTGAATGAGGTGTCAATAGATTTACAATAATGGGCGGGGTGATACAGGCTATATAAATTTTGTCCAAAGTTTTTACGTAGTCGGGTTATAGTTTTTTACCAACTTAAAAAAAGGAGGAGGTTCTCAATTCGACCGTATATAATTTTTTAAACATTTTCTTGTTAGTAATTAGTACTTTGTAACATATTTTGTGTTATAATAGAATGTGTAACCCTTTCGTTAAATACAAAACTTTAAGTTACGAACTTTGACTTAAATAATAATACCTTACTTTGATTTAAAGCTAAAGCAAAGGTCATATGTCAACGTTATCGTCATCCAAACGAGATAAGACTAAAAACTATTAAGCAAATATATTAACAAAATTTAAAAAGTATGAGTTTTAAACCATTTCATTACGATTAGGTCTACCTTTAAAAAGTAAAAATTACCTATAGTAACTTTGAAAATATACATACTTAGAAGATGTATCTTTTCTTGTTTTATGATGGCAACGACTTCTTCAAAATACTTTTACGATGATCTGGATTTACTGAAGTATTATTTGCTGATCTGTAAACAAATAAACATACTGAGTCAATTGTTTGAGACTAGCACTGAAAAATTTAAGAAAAACATACGAATGAATTTACATAAAAAATATTCCAAATAGGTATACCACCTAAATCTGGTAATGATAGTCTCAGTGACAATGAAAATGAAAGTAGTTAAAAAAGGCCCAAAGATCGGTGTTTTTTAGGAAACAGATATTCAAATACGTAAATATGTTTAATCAATTGATATTTAGTGTGATGTCATTATTTTACTTTCATAGTTTCAACCGATTACGATAAATGCTTAGATGGGTTTTATCCATTTGAAATATTAATTCTCAATAATATTCCTGCAATAGCATTTCGTTTATCAGGTTTGGAATGTAAAATGCGTATTGTTGAAAATCTTTGTGTTTAGCTCTCGATGAGGATTTTAATGGCCATCGTGGTTTGACAGACTAAATAAACTATTAAAAGCCGTTTAGAACGGCCATTGTATAACTTAGTGATCGAAGTTAGTACCGGGTGTTGTGTAAAGATTAGACAATCTTCCTCGGTCTTCATGGAAGGAATTGTACTTGTATATAAACGATGTGATGTGAACGGTATGGCGAAGTCTACGAATGTGGCCCCATCTCCGGCAGAGAAGATTTGGAAACCGTCACGACCGTAAGTAATTTAAAATTGTAATAGTAAGGTAGAAAGAGTTGTTATCGCCTCTAAATTTAAGAAGATAGTTCTTCGATACTGGCTTTGTCTATGGGCCCGCAAGGGCAGGAAAAAAATTACTTACTGAAAGTAACAATGCTCTGGGGAAAGGAATTAAACACGTATCGTATACTAAATGCCGAACTCTAATATATTATTCATTACCAGTTTTGCTTTTTGCAAAGTTGGATATGGAGTATTTCCTTGAGGAACACCTTCTTAATTTTATCTTCACCACTGTGGCGGTTTTCAGTAAAAATGTTATCAATGTAAACTCTATTAATGATTAAACAGTTAGCTTTGCAATAGCTTGAATTAAAAACTCCAATATGCAAATACATATATGCAAAAATATATAACTGAAGAATGCAAATTGAAAAGTAGGTGTCAAAAGCTTTTGAAAAATCTTAAAAATATATTAATCTTCCTAGAATCAAAAATATACTAAATCAGAACTATCAGTCAGATTTGAATAACTGTTTTGTATTCAATAGATAATATAATTTATTGAGAAAGGTTATAGGTTACGTAATATCAGACTACGCCCCTCAGGCGCAAAACAGTGTTTATAAATATTGATAAAACTGTGGAGACAGATAACAATATTTTTTCTAACTAACGGTTACGTAATATTAATTTGGCATTTTAGAATTACTTTTAAATACCTAGTTAAAATACCTCTTGACACTAAGTATTGAAATAACGCGAAATTAATGTTTTTTTTTTCAAACAGGAGTTTGCGCCCATACAAATAATGATCCCGAATGCTAAAATTGTAATGATTGACTCGAACGTTGTTAGAAATGTAAGCTTTTTGATTTGATTATTCCACTAATAGACAGCACTGATAGTATCTTTTCAGACGTATTATTAAGTATTTTTAATAATGTTTTTAAAAAAAGTTTAAATACATACAGATGTTAATTTTGCTACAATCATAAAAATCAAGATATTATAAATAAAACTTAGGTAAGTAACTTCAAACTGATGTGAACTTGGCAGATGTAAAAATCCGTCAAAACGGATAGTTTTATATCTACTTTTGTGCAAAATTGACTGCTCCTGTACACCCATATAGATATAAGCCACACTTCTTAGGACATAAAGTGTATCTTATAATTACTCGCAACATCATACAAAAACGGGTTATTTTTTTCAGAACAAACTATAAAGCCGGGTCTCCTGCGACACTGTTTTATGTTTTTAAACACCAAACGTCAAATATTTATCAAAATATGGGCGTGGCCTAACTGTTTTGTTAATTTTAACAAGCAAACATGTTATCCAAAGCAAACTGAAAGCATCCCATCGTATACTTCTCGTATAATGAAACTGATCTCAACTAACATTAATACTTATATTATTCATATTTATACTATATAAGTAAGTAAGTAAGTGTACTATAAGTTATTTTGTCGAGTAGATAAAAGATTTTTGCTTTTCGTGTAATCGTGTTTGATGTTCGTTTAAAAGTCCGTCTCCTGCGACTTTTACTTACATGTTTAGTTAACAAGTTTTGTTAGTTTGTTTTGTTATTTTTAGCCGCAGGAGACACGCCTTAAGAAACATGGACTTAAACTTCACACGACAGTGAGTTCAGACGTCAGTCAAAATGTTACCCTAAACTATTATGTCTTCAATTCTTCATATAAGTTCCAGTTTTCCTTATTGGCCATTTTTATTTCCTATATAAAATAACTAACTAACCAAAATAATATTTTTAGGGTTTCATACTCCGTACCAAAAACAGAACCCTTATGGGATCACTTCATTGTCCGTCTGTCTGTCTGTCCGTCTATTATCAAGACCCCTTTTCTCACAAAAACGTGGAGGTATCCACATGAAATGAATATCAATTACTCAGGTCTGTGGTCTCTTGCAGAAGTAAAAAAAAAAACTTCTAAGTCGACGACAAAAGCTACGGCCTTTTATTCTTCGTTTTTGTGGATAATCTTGGAATGTCTATTTATTCCATGACTGTCGTAATAACGACTAAAGGAAGAAAATCACGCAGAGCTATAATAATGCAAAAATTTAAAAAAACCCTGTACCAACAAGTCTGGCTAGTGTGGTACGGTAGGTGAGTGGTGTAGTACCTCCTTTCTGTGAAGACACTTATGTCCAGCAGCGAACCATTAAAGGCTGTTGACGAAGGGAATTAAAACCTATAGGATATATATATGACCCAGTAAAGGAAACAATCTGGAAACCGTGTTTTGCAGTTGCATCCCTTTTTATTTGCGGTTAAACTTATTTGTAGTTTGTACACTAACCATGACCTATGTCGATGTGTGAGGACGACAGTTTTTCAACGACAAAGAAGTTTGTCCCTACTTAACTTGAAATTTGTACGGAGTCCTAGGAGAGCACGTAAAGCTGTCGGTCCTGCGCCTGATTTCTCCCCGATCGTGTCGGTTAACCGTCCCATCGGATTATGTGAAAGAGGGAACAGAGAGTGTACCTGTGTTTGTGCACACACTTGTGCACTATAATATCTCCTGCGTAGTTAATTGGTTTCCGTTGAGACGGGCCGCCGTGGTCGTTATCGGCTAGGAGAACAGTCAATAAGCCTTCGATGAGATCTAATCAACATTTTTTTTATTTTCAAACTTTGATTAATATGAACATATTCACGTACATTGTGTAACATTTATGAATCGTGAATTTATGGATCGATCCCACTATTGTTCTTAAAGAAATAAAAATATTTTAGATATCCTTTTGTTTTGACCATTTCTTTTACATGTAAATATGTACGATAATTCTCTTTTCAACCGACTTCAAAAAAGAAGGAGGTTCTCAATTCGACTGTTTATTTTATATGTTTTTATGTTTGTTACCTCATAACTTTGGACTGGGTGAACCGATATTGATGATTCTTTTTTTATTTGAAAGCTGGTGCTTCCCGAATGGTCCCATTTTAATTTGGTCTAGTTCTGAAATGTCATCCATGAGAAAACCATATAAGTTTTCAATTTGCATTATGTATGTACGCGACAAATTAACGAATAACTCAATATTCCCGTATGGTCCCATTTAAATTTGGTCCAGATTGAAGTCAGTTTTTTTTTTGTTAAAATTTGTGATTATTTTCTAAATTTTATATAGGGCGTTTTTACATTTATCCCTAAAAAATTAAGTACATATTAGTGTTAATTCTGTTGTTGACATCACTAAACTAAAATTCACTGAAATTTGTTGTTTCGCTATATACTTTAATGTCATTTACCTACTTACAGTTCATTTTTCGATATCTGTAATCTCAGATTTCACTATGTTTATTTCAGTTCCTATCAAAAGTTAATCAGAGACACACACTTGTTTATTAGGTAAAAAAGTAAAATTTATTTTGGCATAACCAAAATTAGGTGAGCTACTCAACTTAGACCATAATTTTTCATTTGCTCTTCTTGTGTTGAATGTTTAAAACATGTAACGTAAAATTAGACATGTTACACTAAAATTAGACGTCGTCTGACACGCAATCTAAACTAAATTATTAATGTAAAAATTATTTTTATGATGATTGGGATTACATGATTTTAGCTCTTGTCAGATTCGTTCTGCTAGCAGTTATTTGCAATTAATACCAATTTCGCGCCCTGGTCTAAAACTCAAAAGTTCTAGACTATTTTTAACAAATATTGCAACCATAATATAAAGAGGAATGGTAAAGTTAGAATTTTTAATTTCCTAAATGAAATTTACAAGACTCAGTCGGTTGTAAATTCTATATATTATTATTTCTAATGCAATACTTTTGAACGATAAGTATATCTTCCTTTAACGTTGAGTTTTCCCAGAAAATTATTGCATATCGCAGAGCAGATGTAATATAACCATGATAGGTAGCGTTAGGTAGGTAGATTTGCGACCTTTCCTAATGTAAATAGTGCATATGAATTGGTTTAGCTTTTTACAGATATATTCACTATGTGATTTCAAATTTAAATTATTGTAAATGATCTAAAAACTTTGTCGCATCAATCCCTTTAATTTTCCTGTTCTGAAAAGATGCGTTTAAACTAAGTTCCTCTCTATTCCAAACTCAAAGTATATTTATACTATATTAGGCTTAGTCATGATAGTGTACAGACAAACAGACATCGTTACTTTCTCATTTTCATATTCCTATATAGATGGAATGCCATAGTTTAAAAGTTAGTATTAACATTTAATTTAGATAGATATGTAGGTGACTGCGCAATAGCAAACCATTGGAACTACGTTCATTATTATAATCAGCTTACTAGGATTCGAAACTAATAAAAAGGTCTCCAAAGAAATGACAAACTTATTCATATTTATGTTTTTTTAAATTAACATTATATTTTTTTATGTAGCAAAATCTTAAAACTTAGCGAGTTGGTGAATAAAATATTCCATATATGTTTCAAATTCTAGTAATACCTGATTAATGAAACTTAAGACTTAGGTTATTAAAAACGCGGTCCCAGTTCCTTGCAAATCCGAGTCACAAATTTTTCATTTTTGACAAAAAAACAATCACGACACTAGTTTTATTTTTCACACCACTGCCATATTATATAGAGCTATAAATATTATAATAAATCCAATTCACTTACACAATTTAATACGACACAAAAATGAGAAATTTTATTTGCGAAATTTAAAAACACCTACACATTCAATATTATCCACAAGACTAAACGAAAACAGCAACTTTATCTTTTTTATGGACCATTATTTTATATATCTTATCTGTAGTTATTCATTTATTAGGTATATTATTTTAATAGTTATCTTTACGAAAGTCACGCGAACAGAGAATGATTTAGATGATTAAAGTACACACACTATTATCCCGGATCCTGCCGGTTCAACATTTTACAGGGAAATGTAGGATATAAATATTAAAATAAAGGGTTAACATCCTGATTATTGTAATGCTATCACTTAACAATGATTCCGATTTAATTTTAAAACACCAGATGTGTGACATGTGACCCATTGTTATCTACAGAATGGTAAAGATGCTTGATCTATCTGTCTACATATCTAGAAAGACATTGGAACCTACTATCTTTACGTCTTATACACATAAAATTTACAAAAAGATTAGTTAAAATTTTTTACGTTGATATTTCTAAGTTCTCTGAGATGTATTCAATCAAAAAAAAGTTTAGATAGATAGAACTGTAGAAGAACTAGTGAAATATTTCTAAAAAGGACATCTTTCACCAGTTTCTGAAACTTATTACACTGAACAAGTTTTGAAACGTTTGAAGAAGTTCGTGTTGAAGTCGCTAGATGTCATTAAACAATATTTATTCAGATAGTAAGATTTGTGGAGATTACAGTATTATTAAATTAGTACAAAACGCAAAAACTGAATGGTTTAGTGGTAAAGTAATTATATAAATAACTACTTTTTTTGCTCTTTGAAATCATCGTTTTCTAAACTCTCATAACGCTTTACCGAATACATAATTTTTAATTAAATTTCTTGACATACTTAGGCTTTACTTCTTTGGTTCTAGCACCTATCAACTTTGATACATCTTTAACGAAGTCAATTAAATATTAACTTCAGTAATACCTAATTAAAAACATCAATAAATATGTACCTTAGATAAAGTTCAAAACAAGACGAGTCCCTATGGACTGAAATTATACCTAACTTAGGAACAAAAGTATCATTATTAAATGTCTAAGGTAATAAAACAACTCTAAAATACCTTCACTATGGCATAGTTGACATAGTTTTATGTCTAAATAAAACGCATTAAAATATACATCTGTCCCGCAAAACTTTGCAACAGCCGTCAGAAAGTCGATTTTATTTAGCTTTGTGGTCAAAACACTAGCCCGTTAATGGGGTTAATGGCTGAGGTAAACACTTGAGTGCACTTCGCTGTGGGGAAGCTATTTTCACTAAAATATTACCCTTTTAGGATTACACGTAAGTCTTGCCGCCAACTGCGGTCGACTGATGTTTGAAACGTTAATGCAAGTTAGAAGTTATCTTTTACAGTATAATATCACAAGTTTATGTTCTTGAAGAATCCTGTGTTTTGTTTTTATTTTCCAGTTGTCTATGAGTTTTGATTACCGTCTGAGAATCATTAACTAGTTCTCGGCCAAGTTAATGTAGATTTACGAAAAATTATGTTTAAATTATTGTTCTTGTAACTTAGCTAAAAGTTAACTCACCGTTTTTACTTTTATTTAATCGAAATACTTAAATGCTGACTTTATATCTAAATAGTAGGCGAATATTATTCGTAACTTACCAGAAGGATATATTTATTATGCTCATTTATTTGCTAGAAGTCTAAAAGTGGTCTTGTAAATATATTCTTAGCAAAACAATTACAATAAATGAGTGGCTCGTATCTGCAACTACTATTTATCATTTTTTTTTAGTTTACGAATTATAGTTTTCAAATGCAAACAAACATCGGTATTCAGATAATATCAACTCCTCCTACTCAAGCTTTTAAGCGTTCCAGTACTTCTGAGTAGAGTCACTTTGGCAGGCCTTCAAAAAAAACTTTTTTTTTTTGGATTTTCAATACATTACGTGAAATAAAACGTATGATATACTTGCATTGACATTTTCAATTAAAAATTACTTCAGTAGGACTCCTTCACATAAAATGTATTTGATATAAATATTAATGTTTTTTTTTTGTTCGCAATATTCATCACTTCTTAAATAATATTAAGAATATTTACAGTAAAAATAGCTCTGAAAGTAATATTTTGACAAAATCAACCAATCGCCGTCCACTGCTGTACGAAGGTTTAACATTTGCAAAAAGGAAAATATAACATCTCATCAAACATTGACTAAGCTATATAAGATAATGTCATTTAGATTTCCAATATCCGATTTTTAGAATCCAAGCCTAAGAAATGATTTTTTCAATCTCTGTTACAAAAACTTTTGAATAGGACTTACTGAAAAGCGATTGAGGCTTTTTTCTATTATTGTTGTTTTGGGCTATGGGCGTCCGGTATACTCACTCACTCGGTCAAACACAGCGCAAGCACTATTTCACACCGGTTTTCTGTGAGGCCATGGTATAACTCCGGTCGAGCCGGCCCATTCACGCCGAAGCGTGGCTCTCCCACAGTAAAATAATGTACCCAAATAATATTACATGGGAACGAATTTCACAAATTTGGTTCCCAACTGGAATATGTCAGGGTTTTTTGAACATTTGTAAACGGGACTCAGTCCCTGACCATGGCCTGTGTAACTTGATCGAAACGTCAGGTATTTAAAGGTTAATAACTATCGTGACCGTAAATATGATGAGGTGTTAAGGACCACGAAAGTTTCAAAGTTAGTACCTTGCCCTGCCTGACGGGCACCGGCCTTGCTCGACTGGCACCGGTCTTGCCTGACTGTTAGAGGCTGTTGATAAATTATAAACGTCCATAGTCGGCGGCAGTTACTCACTATGAAGTGACCCTTCTTCTTATTTTCCTTACTATACAAAATGAATTAATTTATTATGTCCACAACTAAAAGCTTCTGTTTAAATGTGACCATTATAAAAACCTATAACAAAAATTACTACAACTTCATATATTATTTTCAGGGATTTGTCTCAATTATGTTTAATACAAAATCGACCTACCATAAATATCAAATTTTATGAATTGCAAGCATACAACGAAATCTCAGGTACACACCAATTCATTATAACTTTGCAACCTCACTTACACCAAGTGTTTATTAAAAATCCTTGTACCTCAGTGCAGGTGATGCTTTTACCCGAAGTAATAACGTAAAAAACTTGTGCCTGCATGAAACTATTTTGTATTATTTTTTTATTAACTTCTACTATACTTAATATTCGTATGAACACCAAACCTTTTTGCTTTTAATATCGTAGGATTTAATTAAATACACGTCATCAAGGTATAAGGGATCATCATCAATACAATCAGAAATTCATCAAACGAGAATGATATTGAACTCTACATATATCATAATATAGAAGGCACTTAGAGTATCACTAGTAAAATAGCAAGAGTCGTGCCTCTCAAGAGATTCAACTACGATAAATTTTTAGTAAGAACCGGTGGGATTTTCTCCTATCCTATAACACGTAAAACAATATTGAAATACAGTTTTATTTCAAATGTATCAGTAAATATAGATCTGTCACTAGTACTTTTCCGTGTGTTGATGGATTTAGAATACGGAGTGACACCACCCGCGTACTTTTCATGGGTGTCTTTCAAGTGGTGACTAAGGGAGCAAACTACGTAGAACAACATCACTGCAAAGAGCAAAAAAAGCCTTTAAAAATCCAACCCATCCAGCCAACATGGAATAGTAGGCCAAAGCCTCCTTTATAAAGAGAGACCTATCCGTCAATAGATTATTAAGGACTGTTCATGAATAGTAACACATACGCGTGTGTAGTAAAAATAATAATAATAGTTATTTGTTATACAAAAGTGCAAAGTTGCCTTTTAACCCACTGCGCTCGTGATTAAAATCCTGGAAAATTAGAATCCTGAGCTTTAGTGAGGCAATCAAAAGAACACGAGGTAAAAAATAAATTAATTTACATGAACGTAAATTAAGAGTAATTCACAAATCATTACAATTTACGATCATATGATTTACGAACTAAATAATTAAACAAACAATTATTGTGAATGATTATTGCAGCCTAGCCACAATAGAGACCCGATGCAAACGCACGCGTTCGCGTTTAAATTCATCAATGCCCAGATTGAATAATCACGCCGGTCACCTGCCAATTACCTCGACCAGTACGGGCTCAATTTATTGTGAAAGCCCCACGGCACATCTATTATACGCCTCTTTTTCCAATATGAAGAATTTTACGCCTCGATGAAGGTCCAAACCGGGCTCAGCTTAATTTAAGTGTTGAATTTTTTGCAGAAAATATATCGAAAGGCCGGTGATGGAAGAGTGACTCAGGAAAGAGTAATTGCGTAAATATAAATAAATTTGGAGGTAATTTTATTTAGGATACTGATCAGGTATTCAATCAAATACGCGTTTTGATTTTGAACATTTTATTACAGAAAAAGGAATAAAGAAGTGTTCATTCAACGGAAAAATTATGGGCAGTAAAATTATTATTAATCTTAATGTACCTAAATAATATTACATGGGAACGAATTTCACAAATTTTGTTCTCAACTGGAATATGTCAAGGTTTTGGAACGAATCAGTCACTAACCATGGCCTGTGTAACCTGATTGAAACGTGTCAGGCATTTCAAAAGTGTGCATTTAATTATTTACACTTAACTATCGTGATTGGGTCAATTGCCGTAAATATGATGAGATACTGTGGACCATGATAGTTTCAAAGTTTGGTTTATGTGTGTTCAGTCTATCATTTGCTACCCGAAATAAACTAGTTTACTTCTTAGTTTAATTTATAACCTTATAAGTAGTGAATAAATACTTTTTCACTAGTAGTTCTTGACGCTATGTGATTGAAGAAGCCACCAGACTAGTTAAGTATAAGTACTGTGCCACAAGGTTAATTTTATCTTTAGTGTTAGATAACACTACCTGTACAAAATATATAATTTGTAAATATATTTATCTACTAAATAAGGGTTGGTTGAGTCAGATTGAAGATAAACATTGCGTATTTCATTTTTTAATAATGTCTAAGTCATAATTGTAAAAGAAAATATACTTTATTGTTTGTTTTCTATAAATATGTTTGCTTCTATGTCTACTTGATGATTAAATTTCCTTTTCTTTTTGAAATCTTTTCCGATTTATCTTATTTCACATCAAAAACCACAATTTCCTCCTATAAGCAATTTTATAAAAAGGTATATAATATTGAAAAAGAAATAATAAATAAATAAATATTTTGGACATCTAACACACAACGCCATCTAGTCCCAAGCTAAGCAGAGCTTGTGTTATGGGTACTAGACAACGGATATAAATACAACTTTTTTTTTGTAAATACATACATATTATACATAGAAAACTCCCAAACTCCGAAACAAATATTTGTAGATCATACAAACATTTGGTCCGACCCGGGAATCGAACCCGAGAACTCATGATCAGCAGTCGCACACGCCAACCGCGAGACCAAGGAGGCAGTCGAACAGAAAGATTCACCGAACTCTTTCGTCTTGAATACGCAGAATCGCCCGATGTTTTTGGCAATAATTGTTGTCCTGATGCATGCATAAGGATCTGAATGCAGTTCTCAGAATTTAAGTGTTAGGGGATACCATACCGTAGACTAATTATTTCAACACAGTAGTACCTACATTATACAATATTGTTGAATTTAACTATTAAAAGTTCCACTAACAGTGTTCTCCAATCGTATGCAATTTATTATTCTCCTGCACCTGTACTCAACTAACAAAACTCCAGTGAGAGTAGCCGCAGGAAAGACCGATAGCGCCATAAATTATTTGAGGGGCCGAAATCTGGGACGTTGCCAATTAGACCGGGTATTTCGTTGCGAACTTAAAGCACTGGAACTAAAAAAAATCTATTTCGATTTTTTGGTTAGGTCCCACTCTCCAAATTGGTCTCATAATAATTTGAGAAATAAAGCTAGTCTACTGAATTTTTGTTTCATGGCGCCTTACAGAAGTGGATGGCGATAGTCTGATAATGATGATGAATAGATTATTCTGTTTCGACTATTATGATTTTGTTCTATTTTACAAGCTTTTTATTAACTTGCAATGTATGTATGTATGCTTGTATGTTCGGGAGGAATCTTGCGACTCAATTTTGAAGCAGATATCTTCAACCGATTTTGCTGAAATTTTGCAGGCATATGTATACAGCGTGACAATACAATATTATAATGACATGGAGCTCATCTGATGCTGGAGCTCGAAGGTGGCCATAGGAACTCTGTAAAGAAACGTCGCAACATCATCGAGTCTGGACTCGTTTGATTCGTCTCGAGGCATTCCAGTAAAATCTTGTTTAAAAAAGCTTTTTAATTTAATTCATTAGAGTTTTTGTTACTGGTTTTAAAGGTTCATTTTTCTAAAGAACCATTTTTTTTGTTACTCTCCCAGGATGTACACAGATACAATATTATATGAGGGCGGATATTATTCAGTCCTTTTTAACCCAACTGATCTGCAAACTTAACTTTTTATTAAATGTCGCCACGATAGCGTGTTTTTGTCAAATTGTTATCCAGTTATCATTTTTTTATTTGCGTGTCCTTTGTAAATTCATCTAAGTTTTCTTACAGACACTTAATTTGAAATGAAAAAAAAGGTTCAGAATAGGTTTGCTTAGTAAAATGTAACATTATCTTATAATTATGAACACAGCATTGGTACTTATGTTTTCGGGTCTGAGATAAACTCGGTTTGCACAAATTTATAATTAAGGGGCCGATATAGAAACAAACCTGGTGTCAATGTGAAAGTTGGGCTTGAATTTTAAATGTAGACATGAAACTCTTCATAATAACTTTGATAAGCTAGTTTAAAATGCGTTCTTGTATCATATTACAGACATAGCATATAAATCGTGTGAATTTAGATCGTTAAACAGTAGCAAGAAAGTCTAGTGTCATTCCTTCTAGTTTATGATTGATCCTTCAATTTCAAAACCAATATACATACAACAGATTTTAAACTTATTGCTACTGTAGGTCTGCCATGAACAATTTTTTTTATGTTTGACTTTGCCAAAATAACTTAACTCTGCCTGATGGAAAGCATAAGCACAATCAAAGAGTGGCGGTCACCATACTCACTGCGAATGCAGACAATGCAGCATGGTCCCTTTCTTAATTTTTACATGAAACTCTTCACCGGGCGCGGGTCCTATCGTAATACCAACGCTGCGTTCACTCGGACTACAGCAATATGTTAAGGTAGGTGTCTTTTCTAGCGACGCACAGGGCATTATAATTTCTTGTATCCATTCCCTTAATTTTATATAGGTACTAGCTGACCCACGCAACGTCGTTTGCATCTCCTATTACCCGTAGCGTAATTATTTTCCCCCGTTTTTGAAACATTTTTCATTGGTGCTCCGCTCCTATTGGTCTTAGCGTGATGATACATAGCCTTCCTCGATAAATGGGCTATCTAACACTGAAATAATTTTTCAAATTGGACCAGTAGTTCCTGAGATTGGCGCGTTCAAACAAACAAAACAAACTCTTCAGCTTTATATATTATAGTATAGATGTATTTATTATACTCTTCTAAGATCTAATACTCATAATCAGTAACACATTTTTTTGGATAAAGATTAATATTAGGTATTATGTTGTTAAAAACTCTTTGGCAAATAACTCATTATTAGGTACCAACTCTTAGCGTCTTATACTCGTGATAACTTCTAAACGAAACGTCGAATTGGGATGAAACAAAAAGTATTTTACTTCTACATAAATAACCTGTATAACATAATGCTTTATTTGGATAAGGATTAATATTACGATACAGATTTAACGTAGTTTCTTTCTTCAGACGAATTAATAATTTTTTTGAACACAAAAGTGGTTATTGTGACAGAACCATGATAGTTATGTGGAGGAACGGGTTCTACGTCCCTCCAACACAAAGGGAGGATCCTCCGAGCAGGCGAGGTGATCATGCCTGGCGGGCCAACTGGCCAACGGTTGATGTTGGGATGTTGTATGTATCTTAATTGGCGCGAGAACTTTTACTGCGCGATTCAGGATTGGTAGTTTCTTAGTTACTCCGTAGTTCAGTGTAACTTTGGTAGATATCGCTGTATTATATTTCTGTTGCGCTGTATGTGGAAGTCGCCACAGTTAGATATATGCTCTCGCAGACTTTTTTGTAGATCTTAATGGGACCTACAAACCCGTAATACATTATTTTATTCTATTGTCAATAGTTATTGCAGCGCACGCAAAAAAAGGTTTTCGATTTCTCACCTTGGGTTACGAAATAGCAATTTTTTTACGAATCCCTAATTTTTTTCAAAATAATAGCCTATAGCCTTCCTCGATAAATGGACTATCCAACACGGAAATAATTTTTCAAATCGGACCAGTAGTTCCTGAGATTAGCGCGTTCAAACAAACAAACAAACTCTGCAGCTTTATAATATTAGTATAGATAAACACGTGGTGTCTTGTGTATGTTATAATCAATGGTTTTTCCTTCTTTCTTTCCTCTCATTCTCCGTCAATAGAGGCGAAATCATGTAATAGGAAGCCGGAAGAGCTGCAATGTTTGATTTAACCACTGAATGTTACATAACAATAAGAGCATAATATTATGCAAACCATATTCAGTTACGTTGGACGTACTACTACTTTTTAAAACAAATTCTAAAAGTCAATACCGTAGTAATTTCAAAAGATATTCACACCTTAATTATAATATGAACAACAAATGATGAAATAGTATCCCCATGATGCAAAAGCATCTCAATAGGCCGCCATAGTGTCGGTCACCATGCTGTGTTGTCTGCATTCGCAACCAGTATGGTGACCACTCCTCTTGGGTTCTGCTCATGCTTTCCATCAGGCAGAATAAGATCACTTTGGCAGGCTCATACATAATATATATTATGTATATATTACAAGAAGTAAAATGTTTAAAAATCAAAATACCCTACTTATTGCGTGAAAATCAATTTCGGATCCGAAGAGGATATGAACGAAAAGTAATAATATTAGAAGAGACCTTATAACCGCCCGTTAGAAAAAAATATTCCTATTTTTTCCCTACTAGGGATATTCTTATATTGGCTGTAATATTACTATGTAATAGTAAGGAACAACTTGCCAAATGGAAAACACAAAGGCATTGTGTTAGTTTTGTTTTAACGTGTGAACATGTTTTGAACGTTAAAGTTTATTTAACTATTTTCATGTTTAATAACAACCAGCTGTCTCCACTGGACTCCAGTTGCCATCATATTAAGAATATTTGCATCCAAATATTTAGACGTTAAAGGTTTACTGGGGTTCTTTGGGAAACGGAGAGATATAAAATAAAATATTTGCGACGGTCCCTGGAAATTATTTTTAAGGTAGTATGAATTATAACTTAGCAACTATTTCAAAATAGACATTAAGTAATATCCGTCCTTATTTATTATGCAATGGTTTTGGAACTTCAAAACGAAATAAAATTCTTAGGCTGTAATACTGTAATTATTGGTTTCCTGCGAAGTAGCGTACGGCCAACTCCTACGGAGTAGCATAAACTAATTTACACGCATTCATATTAAGCGATGGAATGACTATAAAATAAATTAACATGTCTTTCTTTTACGTCAACTGAATAAAGTGTATAATAAAATCTAAGTTTTAGTAAGTTTTTTTTCTATTGACTAAATATTATTAACATTTATTAGAAACTAGCTATGCCCGCTACTTCGTACCCATGACATTTGGGTTTTCAAGTTATTTTAAAATTTTCATCGATTAAACCTTCCCTGGACTACGATAAACAGTTCAAACACAAAATCAGCAAATCGGCCAAGCCGTTCTCGATTTTTAGCGAGACAAACGAACAGCAATTGATTTATATATATAAGATGACCCGGCGAACTTCGTACCGCCATATTTACATATCTGTCTCAGCTTCCCACAGGCAGTGTACAGTCGCGGACAAAAATAACTTTTCCCGTTATCTTTTATTTTTTTCTTTCTTGCAAAAAAAGAATTAATGAAATCGGACCATGTGTTATTGAATTACAACTATGTACATATTTTGACTTTCATCCCCTCTCTCCAGGCAACCATGCTGAATATCGGGATAAAAAGTATCCTATGTCCTACCTCGTAGTATGAACTCAAATCGTGCCAAGTTTCATTTGACTCCATTCAGTAGTTTTGGCGTGATGCGCGGCCAAGATACAGACAGACAGACAGACAAAAATTACAAAAATTACAGTTTTGGCTTCAGTATCGACTATAGGGAGCCCTCCAAAAAAAAATTTCTAATTATCTTTAATGTACAGAATTGGACCTGTTACATTTTTATTATAAGTCTAGTCTATAAGTATAGTAGATACTACAAAAAACAGTATCACTGAATACCTAGGTGGAAAAGAGTGTATGTAGAATAAGAAACATACATTACAAAAGTCAGGTCAATAGATGAAAAAAGTTCTAATTAAAAAGAGCCAATGATTCTACTGTTCATCCAACTGAAGAATATTATATTAGGAGCTCTGATAAATTCAGGTTGAGTTTTCCTTCTATTATCATTTTCGGTCCTGAGTTCATTCTCACAGTAATTACTCTTTATTATCCTTGGTGTGTGAATCTGTAGCGCGGATTTTCCTTTTGTTAAGCTAGTGATAAATATAGGTATAAGCCAACAAGATGGATGTAGACGAAAAATTATCTTTGTAACCAGCAGAGTTGAAATTTTTCTCATATTAGATTACACAGACTTTTATAAAAATTCACATATACAAATCTCTTTTAAAATCGCTTCTCATATTAGGAAAACACGAGAAAAACCTTTATTTCCTTAACACCATTCTAAGATAAGTTAATATAAAGAAATTATATTAAACTTCTTAAAGGTTTGGGAATCGATTTTGTTTTATTTGCTACCAATAAATCCGGGATCAAAGTACACAACGTACCCTTTACTATTAGCACAATAAAAAAAACAGGTAGAAAGCTGGATATAGTTATTATTGAGGGAGAACTATGCATAGCTACAAATAGTCTCACCAGCTCCCGTAGCCAAGTTCCAGCGTTTATCTTTCTGCAAACGTTAACGCCTAAATTTTCGTGTGTCATTGGTTAATACTTTAGCTAAGATTACTTTGTCTAAGATCAGCCAATGACAATCGGGAATTTAGGCGTTAACCATTGCAGAAAGAAAAGCGCTTGCAAGTTGGCTAGGGGGGCTGGACTACTTAAATAAATATAAATTACTAGCTGACCCGGCGAACTTCGTACCGTCATATTTTTCTTTTGTAAATATTTTCTGAATATCTAAAAAAACTTGTTTTAGGAATTATGCCCATCTCACCTTCTCACAGGTGCAACAATAAATAACTTTTCTGGTTTTCTTTTTATTTTCTTCTATACAACCCTTGTCCTTACAATAACTAACACATTAAAAAATAATTATCCATTAAAGTGCATTCGATCGGAAATTATGCGCGTACATTTCAGCGATTCAGTTTTAACCCCCGACACAAAAAGAGGGGTGTTATAAGTTTGACGAGTCTGTCTGTCTGTGGCACCGTAGCTCGCGAACGGATGAAGCGATTTTAATTTAGTTTTTTTATGAAAGGTGAGTTACGTGCGAATGTTCTCAGACATGTTTCATGAAAATCGGTTGAGTCGTTTAAAAGTTATGGGGGTGAAAGTGGGGA
Source organism: Diaphora mendica (assembly GCA_949125395.1). Classification (NCBI taxonomy): domain Eukaryota; kingdom Metazoa; phylum Arthropoda; class Insecta; order Lepidoptera; family Erebidae; genus Diaphora; species Diaphora mendica. The sequence goes on from OX421310.1 coordinate 20,879,201, forward strand.
AGAATAACAGAATGTCTGCAAAAATATCATCGGCGTATGATTACTCGATTAAGTGCTTGAGTAGGGTTTTTTTAAAATTTTGAATTTTAGCTTGTTATATATAATATATAGTTTAAGTAAATTAAAACAACACTATCTGCCGAATGTAAACAACAGTATGTATTGCATGGATTGATATTTAACATGGACTCGCATCCATGTTTATGTAATACGCTGGTTACCTAGCGACTCACTGTTACCCAGATAGACCCTGCGAGGTCTTCGTGGTGCAGTTCTTTAGCATTGTGTCTCTGAATGTATATGTATTGAAAAAAATAACACAAAACTCGTTTCCCTCGGGTCTATAAAAAAGGTAGACAGAAACAAAAGCCATTTAAAAAAAAAACAACGAATGCCAATCGCAGACACTGGAATATCGCAAATTATACATAGATACAATCATAATAACAAATTTTAACAAAAAAATCCGACTTCAATCTGGACCAAATTAAATTGGAACCACTCGGGAAGCACCAGCTTTCAATTGAAAAAAAGAATCATCAAAATCGGTTCATCCAGTCGAAAGTTATGAGGTAAAAAACATAAACAAAATAAAAAGTACAGTCGAATTGAGAACCTCCTCCTTTTTTGAGGTCGGTTAATAATTACAAAAGGACTGGTGAATGCTGCCGATAATGTTGTCATAAATTATGTAAAAAAACTGTAGAAATAAATTTTACTAAAGTTTATACTGAATAACATGTTGAGACAGTTGTATTTTATAGTCGAACAATGATGAAAGGCTCTTAAAAAGCCAAAAGTGGGGACTCATAGTTCAGCTTAATGTTACTGAATATTTTATGTGAAACTGATGTGATATTTTGTTGTTGTTTTATGTTTTTGTTGCCCATTTAAACTTTTATGAGATGAGATTACTTTCGTAGTATGAACGTATAAGATAATTGCAACATGATAAAAAAATCCACTAAGAAATTCCACGTTTTTTGGAGTTGTGTTTATCTTTTCTGTAATATTTTAGCCACCAGAGTATATTGGTCTATGTGAAACATGACTAGGAAGTTTTTTTTATTAAAGTGTTTGGGCTAATACAGATTCAGATAAAACTGGGAATAGGTAACACAATTTCCTCTAGATGTTCCCTTTGAATTCTTGTCCTTCTTTATAGGCGTTGTAAAAAGTTGCCTTTCGCTCCAACACATTTATTCCAATCTGTCATGGCTCATAAAAACGTTGAGACTACTCGTTTACATAGTCGAAAATCGTACAATACGTATTCACATTCCATATATTTAATAGCCAAACGTGATACGAAACCCAACTCTATAATCGTGACGTAAAAATATATCATTCTGAAACCAAAGGATATCGAAAAAAACGTTATTTGGTATAAGCAATAAAAAGTTCTAAAATTGTCGGTGTGAAAATCGTCAGTTCCGAATGTTTCCGATACTTCGAGACATGATCCGATTCAAATAATCGTCCCCTTGGGCAGATCCGTCATCAATATTTCAAGGGGGATCGAATGCGGGCTCCCGATTTGTTCGTTCAATCCTTACTACGAACGTGTCGAGTTGAATCCTTTGGTCTCTCATTCAAATGAATGAAAACCACCTACCTAAATAAGTAGTAGATCGTTTCATTCGTATCTTTACAAGAAAATTCTGCTTCCAACTAGTTTCTGTATTTGTTTAGATTAAAATTTTATAGTTTAATTTTGATAGGGAATATCTTTTTCTGACTTATAACTGAACTTGAAATGAAGTGTAAATCCCACAGACAAGTGTAAACAAAGATACAAGTATTTATTAATTTAATTTTGTATGTTTTGAAAGTTCAAAATTTCATGATCTTATAGTTTTTTCTGACGAACGACAAACGAAACCACAAAAATTTATAAAGTGACAGTATGAATAAAATAAAAAGCTTTTATTTCTACTAGAAATATAATAGTTTACAAAGTTAGTTAGTTTTGTTAGTATGAAAAATTTGTAGTTTATTAATTTTAGTGGTTATTAGTAACAGTTTAATAAGAATAATTTTAGATATGCTAATATTATAGTGTAAATATTCTGTAGGAACCCCTCTGCGGTAAGGCCTTCGCCAAATGGTGCCAGACTGCCAGTTTTATCTGGAATGCGCTATTTGCGTAGTTTCCGCATCCATTTTGGACCCACTGTGTTTTTAATTTCATCCTCCCATCTGTTGCAAGGTCTCCCTTTCTTTCTTTTGCCCACTGGCCCCCTACATTCTGTAACTCTTTTTGTCTACCTTTGATCTTGCAAGCTTGCTATGTGTCCAGCCCACTTCCATTTTTAAACGGTTTTATTTAGCTTGCCCTGGATGTTTATTTGTTTGTTTGTGTCTGTAATTTAAATTTGACCTCGTTTCTGTTGACTAATTTATCTGAAATTTTGTACACACCTTTACATAACATGGTGACAATAGAATTAAATAAATTATGTTTCATTGTAAATCCAAGATGGCCGCCGCTAAAAAATGGCGGTTTACAAATTTTGACACGACTACCTCAATATGGGTATGAAATGTAAGGGCTTAATTAGAAGAACATAGTTCATATATGAAAAAAATATTAAAATCCAAGATGGCCGCCGCTAGAAGATGGTGGTTTACACATTTAGTCACGACTACCACTTTATGGGTACCTATCAAATGAAAGAGTTTTACTAGTGGAACATTTTTTCACACAAGTTTTTAATTTTTCATAGTGAAATCACTATGAAAAGTTAAAAACTAAAAACTTGAAAATAAAAAATATGTAAAAAAGGTTTTTAATTTAAACAGTTTTATCGAAAATAATGTACTATATATATAAGCTAAAAAATAATTTGGTAAAAAATATTCGGTATAAAATCGTTGGGCCCGTGTTTCCATCCAGTCATCTCAGTTTACGCTACGCCCAACGATTTTATACCGAACATTATTTTCGATAAATCCGTTAAAATTAAAAACCTTTTTTAACCGACTTCCAAAAAGGAGGAGGTTCTATGTTCCACTGTATGTATATATTTTTTTTTTTTTTATGTATGTTTACCGATTACTCCGTCAGTTGTGGACCAATTTTGTTTTTTTTTTTTGTATTCGACAGGGTATACTTCCGAGGTGGTCTCATTGCCAGCATATCAGGATCTGATGATGGGATCCCAGGGAAATCGAGGGAAACCCTCATTTTTATAGGTACATACTATGTTTTTCGTATATTTTCTGAAGTTACACTGGTATTTGCGTCTGGTAGTCATCATTTTATGAAGATGAGCCGATGATGTAAGGTACAACTCTTTAATGGTTAGGAGTTGGAGGATAAATCTTTAAATATCATATGTATATATGTTACCTTTAGTCGTATTCTTTCAAATTATTTAGGTAAGCTGATGATGGAAGGTACAACTCCTCAATGGTTAGGAGTTGGAGGATAATTCTTTCAATTTCATACGTATCTAAAGACCTTCAGTCGTATACTTTCAAGTTATTTAGGTGAACTGATGATAGAAGGTTAAACTCTTCAACAGTTAGGAATTAGTGGATGATTTTAATATTACACGTACGTATAGACCTTAATTTGTATTCTTGATGATGAAATTTGATGAAATAATTCAACTTACTACTTACCTACGATTGTTTGCACTAAAAACTGAAAAATATTTTTTTTTATAAAAAAAAAAACCGAATTCCAAAAAACATCCAACGAAAACTCTCTGCCCAAAATACACTTAAAAGCGTAAAATAAACTGGTTCTTCATAAATTGCCTATACCTAATTCTTTATTCATTTTAATAGTAGTATTAAAATGTGTGCTAGATACCTAAAATCTGTTTGAAGTCGGTGCTAAGCCAAAAAGAATACAAACGAACAATTACAAAAGTCTAAGCGATAGTCACTTGGCACCGACTTCAAACAGATTCTAGGTACCTAGCACACATTATAATACTACTATTTAAATGAATAAAGAATTAGGTATAGGCAATTTATGAAGAACCAGTTTATTTTACGCTTTTAAGTGTTTTTTTGGCAGAGAGTTTTCGTTGGATGTTTTTAGAAGTCGGTTTTTTTTTATAATTACATATTTTTAATAATGCAAGAGCTTGTGCTAAACCGTCTGTTGCTTTTGTGATGTTGCGAATTTTTGTATGCCTTATTTTATTTATTCTTTTTATGTTTACCATACTCCGCTCCATTCCGCGTTGGCACATTTTATTTTATTCACGACATTTTTGTTAAAACTCCATGTCTGACAACCATAGGTCAAGCATGGAATAAGACAAGAATTCATAACCTTAGTCTTCAGTGTGATTGGCATGTTGCTCTTAAATACTCGTATTTCTTTAAGTATACGTATATTTAAGTCCTCCATAGCATACAAAAAATAAGTCCGTTAAAGCACCGTAAAACTTTGAAATCAACGTCCCTGCAACCTGTCATTAAATAAATATTCTGAGTTAAAAAAATTCTAAAGGTACAATTACAGAATACAGACCAAGTATTCCTTTTTATTATTTTCATATTTAAACTCCACTTCAATTACTGTAGATACTCGTTTACAGAATTCAGAAGTTGTATATTTTCAAAGAATGAAATTGAGATTACAAAACAAAGAAATACGTAATTAAAATTATCGAAAAATATGTTAGCATGCATTTAATTTGCGCAAGCATTCAATGAATCTGCTGATGGCAGATTTCTACTTTGAATGTACTTGGACACTAAATCTTCACAGAGATGAAGTTGCAAAACTTGTGACCTACAAAGTGAATAAGCTCCTTATCTATAGAGGCAAGCTGCTTGAGACAACTGAGAAAATAAGTCAATATAATGTCACCCGCAACCACAAACTCGGCCCAATTTATGCTAATTCAACGCCTTGTAATATATTATTGTTGATGGTTTCAGACAAGGTTTGTTGCTTGATTTTACTTAATAAATCCAAATACACACATCAAAAGTGTCTAGGGATCAACATATGTGTCTAGGGATCAACATATATTTTTGCAATAACTTTTCTCCTGATTGATATTAATTAAAATTTTCTTTAAGGATTCATCAAATAAAGTGTTTTCGTTTGTCACAGTAACGATAAATCAAGTCACCTTTGCATTAATAAAGAAATTTGCCATTTTCCTAATAAAGGGATTTTTGACATTTGAACCACTAACATTAAAGTTCGAGAAAAAGACTGAAATAACAGTTTTCTTTAAAATTTTATTAGGTAACTTAAACAATTAATAATCCGTGTTTCTACCGCGAACACTAACAACACAAGAATCGGTTTGGCATACTCAAAATGAGTTCATCCAAATCACGCTGTGGAATGGCCGCCCATGTTCGTTGCAACAACAAAAAAAGGTCTTCTTGCGACTGGATACCCTCCATATTCGGCAGAGCTCTTCTCTGTAGCATATCCCATGCATGCTCAATCGGGTTCAAGTCTGGCGACTGAGCAGGCCAGGGCCAAAGCCACATCTCAATCTCAAGAAATCCGCATAAAAATGCTTGATCCCTAGACACTTTTGATGTGTGTATCTTGAAATATATTTTTTTAGAATTGCAAATTTTACATAAGAGATGCTTATGTCCAGAAGTGGACTGTTGGGCCAAGATATATTGTTGATGATGATAAAATAATGACCCCGTCCAGTAGGACCCTTGTTTCGATCCCCTGGGAGATTTATATAGATTTTTCGTCTACACTGATCCCCTAGGGGATCTTTTTGGATTTTTGTTTCATTTGAGCCCCTAGGATATTTGGGGCTGTGAGAACCTGGTCGAGTTCAACGCCAAGAAAACACAGGTGTGCGCATTTTCTGCCAAAAAATCTACATTCCTTCCCCTTCCGACTATTCAGAACACTCAACCGCCACTACAAGGCAGACTCGATATCCTGGACATGGGCATCTGCCGCGACCTCAACCCGCGCGAATACGTTGAGAGCATCACTAAGGCGGCCTCGCGGAAGTTAGGTGTTCTAAACAAGGTGAGACGGTTCTTCTCGCCGGAGCACCAGTGTCTTCTTTATAAGACCCAGGTTCGCTCGTGCGTGGAGTACTGTTCTCACATTTGCGATGGTACGGTGCAGTATCTGTTTGAAGCTCTCGACCGGTTGCAGCGGCGAGCAATCCGAATTGTCGGCAGTCCTGAAGCCACCGAGTCCCTTGAGCCTCTGCAGATGCGTAGAGATATCGCCTCTATGGCAGTCCTCTATCGTCTTTATCATGGGGAGTGTTCTGAAGAGCTCTTCCAACTAGTCCCCCCTTCTCCCTTGCTCTACAGGACAACACGTGCCAGCCTCAGAAGTCACCGCCTCAGAGTGGAAGACATACGCTCTCGCACTCATCAATTCGGTTCTTACTTCCTGTGCTGAACGATTAAAACCTGGAACTCACTACCAGCGCACGTGTTTCCGTCCTACTATGATCCCGGGTCCTTTAAGTGGGGCGTCAAAAAGCATCTCACTAGGCCGCCATGCTGCACTGTCCTTGTTCGCATTGAGGATGGTAACCACCACTCTTGGATTCTGCTTGTGCTTTCCATCAGGCAGAGCAAAGTCATTTTGGCAGCTAAAATATATAAAAAATATATATAAAAAAGGAAACAACAATATTTACATACAGGCGTCAAAAAATTCCTCTGCATCATCGCCTACTGGTAGCGTTCCCAAAAGGCTGGCAGCATTGCCACGTTGAATGGTAATGCTAATTTATTCTCTGTGCTAGAAAAAGGCCGGCCTTCTGGTCACGAGAAGTGTCGATCAGTTGCTTAGCTAGTTGTTTAAACATAGCGCGAGCACTCGGACCCCATGAACCAAGCGTCTCGACCCCAAACGGTTCAAAAATGTAATTACCTATTAGATTTTGGTATTTACGCCGTTTGAGGCTTTCCGCAGAAGCAGCAGCAGCGCCGACATAACCAGCTGTACTTGGAAGATGAGATGGCGCCAGAGTGTCGACGCAAGTTGCGTCCCACACTAAAGGCCTACCCATTCCCATGGCAGTAACAACATACCATCCAGTATTCTCATAAACAATAATATAAGATAAAATCCCCTAGATAATATGAAGGCAAATAATCCAAACAAATCACTTAAGGGATTTGTATGGATTATTTGCAGGGGATCCTAATGGACGTTATAGTTACAAAAACTGCCAAATACATGCCCTAGGGGATCAAAATGAGAATCATCAATCAAAGAACATCAACTTGAGAATCAGTGTTGACAAAATATTAAGTGGGAGAGCCACGGCCTCACAGAAAACAGGTGTGAAACAGCGCTTGCGCTGTGTTTTACTGACTGAGTGAGGATACCGGAGGTCCATATCATAGCCCCTCCCCCATCCCACTCCCCATCCCCCAAAAGCCGGCAACGCACTTGTGACAACTCTGGTGTTGCAGGTGTCCATGGGCGCCGGTAATTGCTTACCATCAGGCAATACATCTGCTCGTTTGCCCCATATTGCATAAAATGAATACCCCAGGGGATCTAAGCGGGGATTCTAGTGGATAGAGCCAAAATAGTGCATCAAAGCAATAACAGCAGGAGAATTAAAAAAATTACAAGTTTATTGTTGGCTGTAATTCCGAAAAGATATTAGCTTATCTGACTGGCACAATTTATATGGCAGACATAATTATATATATCAATTAATCTGTCAGATAAGCTATCCAAACCCTATCTGTAACTGGTGAAACAGAGCCTAAACTTTAAAAAATATAATCATTGTTGGAACCGGCTTGGAGCTAGGATGATTGTATAGATTTATCTTCTATACTTCTCTAAAAGTCTAGCAAAGAAGAAATCTAGCACTTACAATACCATTTATAACCTCTCATGACAGAAAGAAGTCTTAGAAAATGAGCTTCTAGACAAATTATTTTTTTATAATAAATAAATCTTTGTAACTTAGTACAGTAATAACGTACGCAAATTTATTGTGATTATAATGTAATTAAATTACTTTTTACTGTTACAATTCCTGCCTGCCATAAACTCTGATTCAAATTTGTTTAATTAAATTTCTAACCTTCAGAACTTTCCCTACATTATGATCTGAAAATAATACGTAGCAACGTTCACCTGTTTTAATCGTGTTTACTTTAAAAGAAAAAATCTGATTCAAAATCAGTGTTCAATTACACTTACAAATCGAATTATTATGATTATACAACTAGCTTATCTGTTTTTTCCCTCGCCTAATTATTTATTTTTTCGTACTTATATCTAATTTGTAACGTAGTGTAGGACGTCCACAGGCCAGGTGGAGCGTTAATCTGCTCAAGGCGGCTGGCAGGAGCTGGATGCGAGAAGCAGAGTATCGAACCAAGTGGCGTCCAATTGGCGAAGTCTATGTCCAGCAGTGGACTGCCATAGGCTGATAAATAATGATATCTAATTTTAAAAATTACGAACGTCCAAACAACCGTAAACTTACCTCTTTGTTTGAAAAACTTAACACACATATAGATATTGGTAACGTGTTCATGGAGATCTTTTTTTTGATAAAAAACGTACCTATCACAGTTTAATTTTCTTCGAGGTTAAAATCTTAGTTTTAAATTCGGTTCTAGACAATTTTGATATTTACATAACCTATGTTACCCGGCCCATTATTATGATTCTACTGACACCTCATTTCATTAAAGTCGGTTCAGAACATATAGACATAGATAATTTATTATAGACTGCCAAAACTATTATCCCTCCTTTTCATTTCGCCGTAGTCAGGTAACACGCAGCCGTGGTCAAAATTCAAGTTTCGACTTTGCGTTGAATCGCGTCATGAATCAGTCAGTTAGGTAGGGCAAGTAATTTCATATGTAATAGTTCATTTTTGTTTAGACACAATGGATGCATTGATATATTGATATTGTATATTACTTCATTACGTACGAGTTCTTTCCCGTTGGTCATCGGCACAGAGGCAGTGGAACGCGTCCACAAGTTTACCTACCTCGGCAGCTGCGTGTCAGAAACTGGAGGAACTGAAGAGGACATCGCTTCCCGGATCGCCAAAGCACGAGCAACCTTTGCGCAGCTGCGACCCGTTTGGCAATCACGGAAACTGACACGGAGAGTCAAACTCAAAATATTCCGGTCTAACGTGAAGACCGTATTGCTATACGGGTGCGAGACGTGGAAGGTCACAAAGGTTATCTCGCATCAACTTCAGGTCTTCTTGAACCGATGCCTTCGCCATATACTCGGTATATTCTGGCCCGAGAGAATATCCAACGCTAACTTGTGGGATCGCTGCGATGAAGTCCCGATTGACCAACAAATCAAACGACGCAAATGGGGCTGGATAGGCCACACCCTCCGAAGAGATTCCAACCACATCCCGAGGCAAGCCCTAGACTGGAATCCCCAAGGAAAACGCAAGCGTGGCCGTCCAAAACAAACCTGGCGGCGGACTGTCATCGATGAAGCGAAGGCAATTGGCAAGACCTGGAGCGAAATCAAGCGAGACGCTGAAGACAGAGCGGGATGGCGATGCACTGTGGACGCCCTCTGCCCCATCTAGGGGACATAGGACCTTAAGTCAAGTAAGTCATATTACTTCATTGAACACCAAATATAATTGGAAACGTACGAGAAATGCAAAGTCAAATAATAGCAGTTCAATGGGCAGTCTTATCGTAATTTGCGATCTCTGGACAAGCTGTAATGCACTGTACCATGTAGTCACAGGTAATTTGTGCTAGGTCACTTCACGTACATAATATACGTTTAATTAAAATAGTATTACTATCTAAATTTAAGTACGTATATATGTACGTACTTCAATATGCAAATATAGGTATACTCATTAAAAAAATTAAGCTAGGAATGATATTATATATATTCATATTGTTTTCGAAAAATAAATCAATGACTTTGCTCTTCTAAAATATTTTAGGCAAAGTATTTTACATGTACAGATACCGCTTGCACCATAGAATTTTTAGAAATGGTTCTTTAAAATGCTGGATATTTCGTGTCAGATTTATAATGATCTTAAGTATATATTGTATTTTTAACCGACTTTAAAAAAGGAGGAGGTTCTCAATTCGACTGCATTTTTATTATGTTTGTTATCTCAGAACTTTCGACTGGGTGAACCGAGTTTAATGATTATTTTTATTTGAAAGTTGGTTCTTCCCGTGTGATGCCTTAACACCCGTAGACAATCATAAATATACAATATACATCATCATATCATACATATCATAATAATATATATAATACACATATATATCGATTATCATATATACAACATCCCAACATCAGCCGTTGGGCAGTTGGCCCGCCAGGCATGATCACCTCGCCTGGTCGGAGGATCCTCCCTTTGTGTTGGAGGGACATGACACCCGTTCCTCCATAGATTACTTAATATTATGTAAATGAAGTGCAGAAAAATATTTTTTTTATAACAATATGCAGCATAAACCTAAAATTTGTAAAAACGAGTAGGTATTTAAGAGTAAGAGGTTTAGTGAATGTTTGGATTTGTCTTAATAAACATTGACAGTACTAATAACAGTTAAAAGGATTAAATAAATCAAGACTTTGAAAACGGTGGAATGACCGCCATACGATCCCTAGTAAACATATATTAGGCTACATAAGCCTATGTATTTCGAACTAAAGCATATCACGCAAGTCACGTAAAGTCCATTAGTAGACGAATCAGTTTGTTCCATTTAAAACTGTCTACGAAACAAATTCATTTTACTGAAAGAGATTCTGGCATGTTATATCGTATAACCGCTATAAAAGTAAAATACGAGAAAAGTCTAACCACAGAACATCCTACTGCTGCAGATCTTTTAATAAAACTGAAATGTGCTTGATTTATATATGTTTTGTCTAGTCTCAACAAGATGGCGTTCGTAATATCAGCATGAAACCGGTTAGATCCGGTTTCCAGCTGCAACTGCTTTTTGCTATCTAATCTTGCAGTTGGTAAAATTTTATTAAACCACAAATGCCATCTGAAAAACTACGTTATTATTCTTTCATTTCTTTTTTGTAATACATGTGTGCAATATTAAATACTAACCTTTTTACCTTTTTATTTTATTATTTGAACTTTATTAAAAATCTTCGCGATGCTTCTTATTCCTGATTATTTTTTATCACAGCTGGCTTCTTACTTGTTAAGCAGTGAACAGAAGTTATAAATAAACTAGCTGACCCGGCAAACTTCGTACCGCCATATTGACATTTCTGTGTACAGCTGCAGTAAAAAAATGACTATTCCCGTTATTTTTATTTTTTTGTACACAAACCTTGTCCTAATAATAACGAACACATAAAAAAAAATGGTGCAGCCGATCGGAAGCTATGCGCGTACATACATTTCGGCGATTCATTTTTATATATAAAAATTATTGTTTTATGCTAACGAAGATGCTAAAACGTTATTAAAATAAACTTTAAGCAAATTAACACATCACGTACACGCGTACGTACAATAACTACATGATCTTCCAACTTGTCAAGATTAAGCCAAAACTCTTACACAGTTGAACTTTACAATGGCGTGTCGCTACATATTTTAGTGAGAGACGGTAACTTGTCGAACTTATCTCGGGAGGCACTGGTGCTGGGATGATATCGGTTTCAATATCGGTCTATGTATTATTAAGGAAACGGATAAGTTTGAGTGTGACTCGTACATCGAGGGTTTCCTATAAAACTTTAAAGAAATTGTTCGTTCAAGTCGAGAATCAAAAGCTTAATGTTTAATATCATATTGAATGGGAAACTTTACTTTACTGTTATGAGTTAACTATTTTAACTAAATATGTAATATTGCATCAAAAAAGAAGTGGCTGTAATTCTTCACTTAAGCTGTATTACCTTTTTGCCAAATTTGCCTGACTTCACTTAGAAAAATAGTTTTTAATCCTTAAAAAGGGACATCAGATATATTTTTCTACTTTCTATGTTTTTTTTTGCACTTTTAATTAAAAAGATACATTATTAATAAACACGAAAACAATAAAATAAATTAATACTATAAGGGTACTATCACTCTTAGAAAACTTTCCTCAACTCAAATGTACTTAATTCAAAAGAAATATTTACCAAATAACTTAACACTTAACGTTCATATTACATATTTATATATATAAAAAAATAAAAAAAATACAAGAATGCCTGTTCATGTCGACAGTACTTGCTATCACATCACTATCCTGCCGCCTATGTGCGTCAACCATTTAGTACGTACGGAACTTGGGTCTAAATCTGCGGAAATAAACTCTCCCTGTCCGAACTGTTCTTCAAAAAGATATTTATGTGACATTCTTGGACCTTCCAATCTCTAGAACCACCCCTCTATATTAGAATTCATCTATTCATATTGAACCTTTAGCTGACCCTGCTAGCTACTTATATTTGAGTATAAAAAGAAATTGTCTTACCTTACCTTTCTATTTCGATGTAATATACGGAAAAAGTGAAAATAAGCTCATTTAATAGGTAAACAAATCTAACTTCAAGCTTGCGTCTACATACTCATATTATAGGTTATCTAGTGCAAATTGCGAAATTATTTCGAAGACTTTTCAAGCAACCAAGAATAAATAAATAAATATTTCGGACATCTAACACACAACGTCATCTAGTCCCAAACTAAGCAGAGCTTGTGAAACACAGAAAAAAAAAAGAAACAGTGGACCGAAAAATAATGAAATTGCTATAACCAAATGTTTAAAAAATATGCTAGACAGGCTGACTTCCTTGGTAGGGGCGATGGAAAAGCATTTTGACCAGATGGGTGGTGAGGATAGGTCAAACAAATGAGGTAAAACAGTCGATTCCATCTTTGAGACTGTCAACATAAATAAGATGTTTTTAAAAAAACATGGAGGAGAGCCTCAACCAAAAAATCAAGGACTTAGAGGACAGACTGACCGACGAAGTCAATGAAGGTGTCGAGTCAATTTACACCACCACAGCCAAGGCCAGGGACTACCAGACAAGTGAGACCTGTGACATATTAACTCAGGTGGTGAATAATCACACAATAAAATTGAAAACTTTGTGAATGGCTCTTATGACTCTTTCATCGATAAAATAGACGCTCAAACAGCCACGATTGTCCAAAAGGTGGAAGATGGCCTGGAAACTCTAAAGTCCAGCATCACACCTACACAAGGGAACGGAGAGCTAACGGGAGAGATAGTCAAGATAAGGGCTGCAGTGGAGGATCTCCAAAGGCGGGGGTTCATATCCGGAGATACTCCCTCTTACGCAGATGCGGTTAGGCAACCCAGAACACCGTGGGAGCACAAGCCAACGTACTCCCTCATTATCTCCTCCATGGAAAGCTTGATACATCGGGCGAGGTCATAGAGCATATCAAAGGAGCACTCGACGCCAGAAAGAGCGGAATTCGGGAGGAGAAGCTGAAGAAAATACGGGATGGGAAGGTCATCCTCAGCTGCTCTACCAGAACTGAGCTGGACAAGGTGGAGCAAAAATAAAAAGGGAAGGCGAACATTGTTTTTTAACAAGCCAAAAACAAAAATCCGTTAGTGATTTTTAAAAACTTATTAGCCTATAACACTAACGATGAAATCAAGACCGACTTATGTAATCAAAACAACGCACAGGGGGACCTGGCGACCGGCATAAGTCATGCCGAGGTCTTGTATAGACGCAGGGCTCGGAACCAGCACGAGTGCCACTTAGTACTCAGGGTGACGCCCGCGCTATATCAGAGGCTTATGTCGGTCGGCAGAGTGGAAGACCAATCACCCTTGGTGCAGTGCACCAAATGCCTGGCATATGGGCACGGACGCAAGACATGCACAGAGGCCGTAGACCTCTGTTATTACTGCGGAGGCCCCCACCTAAAGGCGGAATGTGACCAATTTCGGGCAGCCCAAGCACCGACTTGTAAGAGTTGTGTAAGGGCTAAACTAGTCGATATCTCCCATAACGTATATAGCGACCAGTGCCCCGTCCGTAAAAAATGGGATGCGCTGGCGAGGACGGCAGTGGCTTATTGCTGAAGTCGCCGCCGGCGCCCTACGGTATAACAGCTGTATTGATCCGAGCGCACCAAACATCTATCCACACCTCAAAACAAAACCCACACTAGTACCAAAACATAAAAAAATAGAAGATTAAACAACAAAAATCTAGGAATTAAAACACTAATAAAAAGGGTCTTCCAAATAACAAAAATGCACACACACATAAACAAAAACTTCGTTTTAATGAATTGGATGTGCTTTAATAATAAAAGAAGCCAATTCAAATGTAAATCTATACATGTAATCGGCTTGACAAAATTTAGGTATATAACTAAAATAAATAGGTACTAGAATTATGCTTAATTTATATTTTGATAAATATGTAAGAAGCATAATAAAAACTAGAATTAGAAATAGTTAGATAATATTGTATAAAAGCCATAAAAATATTAGGTAATAAATGTTAAACTGGAAAACAATATAACTATAAAAATTAAAAACAAAGTATAAAATATATATATTGTATATAGCGATATAACCTGTGTCCTAAGATAGTTTATAAGAATAATATAGTGGAATTAAATAGAATATATTTAAGTAAATGTAGCAAGTAAGGTGTAAAATAATACACCAATAGACTCGTCTACTATTAACAAACTCTTATGTTTAAATACAATTATAATATACATACGTTTGTATAGATAGAAAATTAGTAGGTATGTGTTCTATTCCTTACTACTGTTAAACATCTAGACTTGATAAAGAAAATAATATACAAAATGTTTTTAGATTTCTAAGATCAAAAATTTAAAAAAAAAACCAAAAAAAAAAGAGCTGAGGTTGGAAGCTCTCCCTCATCCGCCATACTCACCAGACCTTGCACCTATCTACTATTACTTTTTCCAAAATTTAGACAACTTTTTAGTGGGTAAAACAGTTTCCGAGAGGCAGTACAAAATGTCTTTGAAGAGTTTGTTGCCTCCCGTCCAGCTGATTTTTACAAGAAGGGCATCAATAAACTGCCAATGCATTGGCAAAGATGCGTCGATTGCATGGGTGATTACTTCGAATAACAGAAATAAAAAAGTTTGAAAAAATAAGTACTTTCACTTATTGCATACAAAACGGCAATTTCATAGGTAAATACCTATTATATAGGTTTTACTTCATTATCATACGCGGTTTCTCTTTAGTATTTCACGTCCTGGACACTTCCATCTCAGAGAATTAAGCGTATTGTTTTTTGTTTCTTCGTTTCTGTGACATCAGAGCAAAAACTCGAAACACGACCGCAGAATACCGAAACGGGGAAACAATTTGCAATCAGAGTTTACTTCAGTGAATAAATTAAAAGTTGTCGTCGGGCTCTAAATTAGAGCTTCTACCCCTAAGGCTTTTGCGCTACGCTATTAGGCTTTTACCTTTAAGGTGGTTGAGCGTGACGGTGACAGGAAAATGTAGTTAAGGAAATACCAGAAGCATTGGACATTAAAACTTACATTTGCATCAAACAGAATTCTTTGAGTATAATTAAAATCATTGTCTGTATGAAAAAAAAATATCTGAACGTATTGTAAGCTGTAAAGTTAAACTGTAATTTAAAAATATAAAGTCAGCATAATAAACAACACCATCCCGCTTAGATTGACACTCGTAATCATAAATTAAAAAAAACGGCCAAGTGCGAGTCGGACTCGCCCATGAAGGGTTTCGAAGCAGCAAGTAACATAATATATTCTTGTAGTTCGTTGTAACTTTGATCGATGTTTTAATAATAGTGTTTTTTTTTGCGGTTTACGATTTATGACGTATTAAAAAAAAACTACTTACTAGATCTCGTTAAAACCAATTTTTGGTGGAAGTTTGCATGGTAATGTACATCATATATTTTTTTAGTTTTATCATTCTCTTATTTTAGAAGTTACAGGGGGGACACACATTTTACCACTTTGGAACTTTCACTCGCGCAAACTATTCAGTTTAGAAAAAAATGATATTAGAAACCTTAATATCATTTTAGAAGATCTATCCATATTTTCTGAGTTTCAGTTCTAAGTCACCCCAAAATTTATTGTTTTTTTATTTTTGTGTGTAAATCTTAATGCGATTCACAGAATACATCTACTTACCTAGTACACAATGTAACAGTATAGTTCTTATAATTTCGGAAAAAAATGGCTGTGACATACGGACGGACAGACAGACGGACAGACAGACAGACAGACATGACGAATCTATAAGGGTTCCGTTTTTTGCCTTTGGCACGGAACCCTAAAAATGATATAAAGGAGAAATATATATAAATAATATAAATATATTAAGTATAGTTGCCTGTACCTAAAAGAGGTCAAGCTAACTGAAATGATCCGGGTACTTTATAAAAAAGGTAAGTTTTGACAGATGAGGAAGGAAGATAAAGGAAGGAAAACGCCCTGATCCATCCCTGTAAGCAATATCGAGACATGTGACTTGATCTGACTATTACTGGGACATATATGACTACAAAGATGACGCAGTGTACATATTAGGTGTTTACCTATGAAATTGACCTATTATTAACTATTCTGAGTCTCGCTAATTTTTGTGACCCCTTGAATCAATGCTTATCTCCCGCTACACAGTATACGAGTATATGCCTAGTGGATATAAGAAATAGGTACTACGGGGTTCGTTACTTTAAATAATTACTATAAAAATAATTTTTGCGTATGGTAACATAAAAATTGTTTGAATGTTCGACTGCATGTTTGCTCTAGTGGTCGCCACACCGCTTTCTACTGCTTCGAGTGTTGTAGGTTCAAAGCCCACATGGGACAACACTTTGTGTGATTCACAATCACAAATTGTTGTTTTGAGTTTGTGTGTTCGTTTCATGAACGTTTGTAAAGACCCTCTCGCCACAGGATGTAAGTTGAGAAGTAGTCATTTTTAAAAATAAAATATGCATAAGTAATTCTTTTTGTACCATCAGAGAATGATGTGTATATAATCCGCGGTTCCCGTGACGAGAGGGTTTCACAGGGCGGTTACAGTAGGAAACTTGTGGTTTCGTCCGTCGCTTGCTGTCTACGATTACAATGTGATTACAACGCACCGGACAGTGAATGTGTTACTGTTGTCGTTGTAATCTTTTATTTACTAACATATTTCATGACAATGATCATCATCAGCCTATTGCAGTCCATGCTGGACATAGGCTTCTAATATTTTTACTTAAATTAATTTATTAAATGTATTTTATTTTAAACTAGCTGATCCGGCGAACTTTGAATGGCCTTATTTATTTTCTGAATATTTTCTAAATTATCGAAATAAATCTTTTAGTAAGCCCGTGTCAACTTCCCGCAGCGCTGCAGTAGAACTAAGCGGCCTAAGAGAATATAACACCTTTTTTTTTCTTCTGTACAAACCTTGCCCTGACAATAACAAATACATTAAAAAAAACTATTTGGTGCAGTCGATCAAAAGTTATGGGCTTACATAGATTTTTGTGGTTCATTTTTATTTATATGGATAGAAATGTAGAACCTATAGCTATAAGGAAAGAATGATAGTTTATAATTGTCTAACTTATCACTTTTCAAAAACTAAAGCCGATGGACTATTTTTCCGTCATACAAATAATAGGTAAGAAATTAACGAAATTCCAAACATCATTTTATCACTAGACTTACAAATAATCGAATTCATCTCAATATTACGAAAAAAACAATAATTCATTTATATTGTGTTTTACACACATCTTTAGCAAAGTAAAACGTCTATATATTTTGTCTTTTTTCAATAACATCTTAAAACTTTTATTAATTGTTGAAATTAAAAACATTATACAGGACGATACAAAACACTCCTCTTTAAAAACAATATCAGAGAAAGAGAAGTCGAAATTTAAAGCCAGTCAAATAGGAATATGTAACAAGTCAATGCAGTAAATATTTAATGGTTATAAACCTTTGTTTCACTTCGCGCCGACTGAAATATGGCTTAGCGCCGCCTGTGCGGATCCCAAGCTCTCGAAGACTACCGCTTTTTGATCCTTTTACATTTCATTTATTTTACCTGCAAGTATGTAAATTCGTGTATTATTTTATATGTGTAGCATAATATAATGTGTCATTGTAGGTAAAGATGGTAGGTAAGACAAAGGTGGGTTAGTAAGTGACAACCAATGAAACACCTTAAACTGTTTTTGTGCCTATATATCTTTAAAATTCTGTTTAAAAACAAGATCAGCTAAATGTACGATCCAAAATATATTTTAGACGTTTAGTTAGTAGAGAAGTACATTTATAAATTGCCCTTAGCAATTTCTATCTTGAAAATAATGTACAATTTTCTAATACGACAGATTCCTTACTACTGTATTAGCAATAAAACTTCAGTTTGTAAATTGTACAAATCAGTCAAAACTAGCAAGTAGCAACAGGAATTACTTCACAGTTAACCCAATAAGAATATGTGTTCCTGATACTGTGCTTAAATGCCATAATAGGCCATTTTACGCAACTGGAGACGCGGCTTCAACTAGGCGCCAACGATCGTCACGTCCCGAACACTACGTGAGAAGGAAACTAACATGAAATTATAATGAAAATGCATATGATATCTCTGAACACAGAAATACTCTCATCCAAACTTTTTTTATATTTTTGGATATAAAATAGTTTTGGTTTTATACTATTAGTCAGTAACTATTACAGTCCAATTATTTGAAGAAAAAATACCGTGGGAGAGCCACGCTTCGGCATGAATCGGCCGGCTCGACCAGAGTGATACCACGGCCTCACAGAAAATCGGTGTAAAATAGTGCTTGCGCTGTTTTTCACTGTGTGAGTGAGGATACCGGAGGCCCATACCCCTACCCCTCTTCCCTTATCTCCCCCTCTCATCCCCCCAAAGGCCGGCAACGCACTTGTGACGTCTCTGGTGTTGCAGGTGTCCATGGGTCGCTTACGATCAGGTGATACGTCTGCTCGTTTGACCGACTATTCCATAAAAAAAAAACAACGTCAAGAAGCGGGTGGTTTCCATAAAGTACAACACATTTATAAAATAATAGTCGTTTCCAAGTGATCTTTAGAATATGTCTAGATTTGCATACTGAATATATTTTAGATATAAGTTAATAATAAATACACAAAACCTTCAGAATATACTTACCAAAAGTGTTCACCGGCGTAAGTAGATTGCAACTACACTCAAAGTTAAACATAAAAAGGATTAGTTAATTTAAAATTCACGCTATTACACGAGAGGGGCCGTATTCATATACATACACCTTTGAATTACGCCATTCATTTCCACCGCTGTTAAATATGTATGAGAATATGTCAAAACTTTTGTGTGAGAACCAAAGTGGAAACTTTGAGTATCACTTAGAAGTTACCAGTTAAAGTACCTAGGCATGAGTTTAAGAGAAAGCGCTATTAAGATTTTGTGACACAGTATAGTCAAATACAATATTCAGGAAAAGCTATTGTGAAGGAAAATGTCTCATTGTTCGTTCGGCTATTGTTGGTAGCGTTCGGTACTTGCTAATGGAGACTGCATTGTCTTGGAATGTAGTGAGTCAGCGACGTTGGACTTGATTTGGTTCTCGTTTAATTGTATTGCATTTAATTGTTA
The DNA here is from genome assembly GCA_949125395.1 of Diaphora mendica. Classification (NCBI taxonomy): domain Eukaryota; kingdom Metazoa; phylum Arthropoda; class Insecta; order Lepidoptera; family Erebidae; genus Diaphora; species Diaphora mendica. Next base: position 20,898,800 of record OX421310.1, read on the forward strand.
CGACAGGAGTGATTACATTTTGCTTCATTGATCTTTCTAGAGTGTATTGATTCCTCATCGAATTAATTGGAGAAATGGATAAAGGCATGCCTTGATCAGATTGCTAGCCAAAATCAGCAGGTTTTCTAGATCGCCGTAGACCGCCCAACCAGAGTAATACCCAGACTTCAAAGAAATCCGTTGCTGTGCGAGTGGGGTTCCGGTCGCCTAATTCTCCCATAGCTCTGATGAAGACCCCTCTTTTTTGAAAGGTAGTAACGTACTACAAAGGTTCTTTTTTAGGTGACTCATTGGTTCGATTGCTTCCTATAGGTACTAAACAAAATATGTAAATAGAGATAGATGATAAGCACATCGCATGCCAAACTCGAACTTTTATGACCAGATGTTACTTGAAAAGTGGGCGTCCCTATTTCCATAACTTTATGGAATTTATTATCATATCAATATTATAGTTTCATTATAATAGCGATTTCTAATCTGAATATTTTGTTAAAAACTCCAATATAATATTAGAAAATAAAAATATAATTCATATTTTAGAGTTTCGACTTTTACTACAGAGAAACAGAGAATTTCATTGTTCTATCTCTGAACTAAGTCTTTCATATTTTTGACATATATTATAGATTACTAAAGTAAAAAGGTTGATAGTAACTTAAACAAATGGAAAGCTTTTTAATTTAATAATTGGCTTGGATAATTCACGAACTGGGGAAAAAATTCCAATCATTTAAATTGGAATCGAATGTCCTGGACTGGTCCTGGAATAAATCAAAATGAATCAAATCATAGTTTGTTTGGAACTATATATTATTGCTCTGATTTCTTAAAAATTAGATCCTACTAAAGTGACTCTACTCTACCTAATGGTGGGCATAAGTAGAATCCAAGAGTAGGGGCCACCATACTCCTTGCGAATGCAGACAATGCAGCATGGCGACCCACACTATGCTGGCCATAATGAGGCTCTTTTTCAAGTCCTTCTCAAAAGACCCGGCATCATAGTAGGAGGGAAACATGTGCACTGGTAGTGAGTTCTACTTTTTGATTGCTTGGCACAGGATTGAAGAGCTTTCTGATAAATACCATAATGCCTTTCACAGCGAATCTGTTGACGGTAAAAACTAGAAAATGTAACTATGGGTTACTGTTGTAGGTTATGACTGGTGACAAATTCGAACTTAATGTTGTTTCATGACATATAACATAGTTGACCAGCGTTTTAATAGATGTAGTTATATAGGGGCCGGTCTAACTTTTGTAATTGCTGCATTTAACAAATATAATCTATTTATATTTTGTGTTTACCAGCTAATTGATTCTTTAATAACCTCTTAAATTTTAATGTTCTTAGATTAAAGTGTTGTCGAAATGTTCTTCTAAATTATTTTTGCCACGAACTTAACAACTTTAACAGTTTCAACACCATACCAATAAACTTAGTTTAGTTAACTAGCCTAGTCTAGGGATTCTGGTATACTATTGGTTTATGACCATTTCCAAGACTTATTTTATTTGTTAAAGGCTTTATTACCGTAATAATATCTTTGAGTAATGCAGTAGTTACTAACATTGAATTTTAATATTTTATTGTTTTAGATGTCAAACTATAGATGATTTTTGTTCCTGAGTCTGGACAATAAACTTATCATTCAAAAAGCATTTTTATTTGCAACGTTAAAGTTAAATTAAATAAGATTGTAGAATAGTTTCGTTAGTAGACTGGTCTTCAAGCCTTTGTCAATATGTATGGCTTTTATCTGCGGCTCCACCCGCATGTATACCGTATTTCGCGGTATTCATTATTTGCCACATTATTAGGTATCATTAGCCTGTGACCTCACAAATAATATGACTTTTTAATGGTAAAAGAATTTTCAAAATCGATTCAGTAGATCCAGAGATTACCCCTTACAAACCATTAAATTACCTCTTTATAATCTCATATATAAAATTCCCGTGTCACAATGTTAGTTACCATACTCCTCTGAAACGGCTGGACCGATTTTTATGAAATTTGGTGTGCATATCGGGTAGGTCTGAGAATCGACCAACATCTATTTTTTTTAACAAACTTTTTATTATTACTCTTTTTAATGGCAAAACAACGTTTGCCGGATCAGCTAGTATTAGTATAGATTATTGCGTTTGCAGTGTGTTTGACTGTACTGTGTAATAAGATTTACTGAGCTATAAGATTAACAAGAAGAATATGATGATAGTTAGACATCCTGTGAGTTGATAAAATATTGATAAATCGTTTAACAATACCTGTTTATTTAAACATTTAGGCTTTATCCTAAATATACCCATAACTTGACAATAAACGGAAAAAATATTCCAGCCAAAACAAAGACACATATTACACAACAATTCGTATAAATAAACATCTCAAGTCTTTTTACGATAATCTTCCTTCTCAAAGACAGCTATTTAACGCATAAAATGCAGAAAAAATATCAACACAAATTATATCCCGGATCTCCTCCCGAGGGCCATAAAATGCAGCGTGCTTATCGAGTGAGTGAGACGGTTAAATAACTCGCTTTCTTCAGGCTGAAAGGCCTTGAAAAAGGCTGAAATATATATGAGATAAACTCCGGATATTCTCTTGTTAGCATCAAAATAATGTAATTTTTAAGGCATAATTTAAAATGGCAACTTTTGAAATTCTTTGTTGAATCTCTTCTGGTTTTTTTTAACACTTTAAGAATCGTGATAACAAATTTCTCAGTGATCTAAATTTAATATGTTATGTTAAAAGTGACATGCTTCTCGATCACACTTAAAAATTGATAAGTTAAGAGTTTTTTCGTACTGCCTAAGACAATGAATGAATGCCTATCTGTTTTTTTTTTTTTTTTTTTTTTATGTTTGGCCCGCCAAAATGACTCTGCTCTGCCTGATGGAAAACATAAGCAGAATCCAAGAGTGGTGGTCACCATACTCATTTGACGTAATATTAATAATTACGAATGTACGGCGAAAGTAGTATAATTTGAATACTACTTTCGCCGTCATAAATACTTATTATGGAATATGTCTATACCTAAAATATAATTTGCATGTCTAAGATTTTTTCTTACAAATCCTAGCACTTTTATGGCAGCTACTACTATTGTTTAAGCTACTGAAATTCAGAAAAAAAATAACTTTACTGTCAAAACATTGAAGTAGACCTTAATAGTGGTTGCCTAATGCCTTCTTTTCTATAAGAATAGACCTTCAGTCTAGAATCACGTGCATTTTTAAGCGTTTCACGTTTGAAATTAAAAAGCAAAAGAGGTCACGATGCGGCTTTGTATTTTGTTAGTATATCCACTAAAAAAACTCTTAAACGCCGCCAACATTGAAACTTGTCCCGCAAACTTATCCCTTATGGGACTTGATTCGCACGTGACAAGAATTTTCATTCTCTGATGTTTTGGGTCGGTTAATATCGTTTTACTGCTCAATCTCCAAGGAGGATTGGACAGATACGAGAGCTCAGTATATCTTTTTCGTAACAAAGGTGAAACGGTGACCCGAAAAATAGTTGAGGATTACAAGGAGCGCAGAGATATTGTCTGGTTTTCCTTTTTACTTGAGATACTTTATTAAAATTATTTGAGTGACTATTTGATATGCGGCAAGGATAATATTTAAATTTAATAATTGGTGCAAAGGCTCCAGACCTAGAAGCAGCTCGTATTGACGATTAATGTTACTGTAAGCCGTTCCCAGGTCCGAAGTGTTTAATCTGAATCACGTATATTGATTCTGTATGTTATGTCTTGAAAACACCAAGTTATAGTGCTTACAACTAAGTTCCTATCGAAAGTTTCATTTCAATACATTAGTTAGAAGTTAGAAGTACTTTAAGATTGCTTCCAAGATTTATTTTCATTATTAGTGGGAAGTGGATGAGAGTAAAATTTAAAATGCAATTTAGCTAAATCACAATTAACTAAGTGTCATAGTAATAAAATACAGTCAAAACAATCACCTTTAATTTATGCAACACTAAAATTCAGTCAAACATGTTCGAACAAATCCGATTGCGGGCACGTCTGGTCGGATTATACCGGTATATTATTATACAGGTTTCAGGAGGGTACCCGCTATTGGGACAAATACATATTAATTCTACTCCACAATCCACGCATAATTGAAATGACAATATCAGTTAACGTTCAGCTAATTTAAATGGTTTTGGTTGCTGTTTTAATGTTGTACGTGATTTATGGGTCGAGTTTATTATTTTGAAACATCACGCGTAAGGGATTAGAGGGTTTACGTATTGATTTAACAAAAATGTGATAGGTTAAATATTTGGATACCTAACCAGTAACACGGAATTGTGTTTATATTAAAAATTGACCTTTGGGGTTTTTTTTGTTATAGTAAAGAAGAGTATGAAATTCTAATACAATAATTTCACAAATTTCTCAATAAAACCCCGAAAATCCTACTCGCCTATCAAAATGATTTGAGTAGGAGTTATTAATTGGTTTATTAGTTATTTGTATATATTTAGCAGGGATGCTTTAAAGTTAGCTGAAATCATCTATATATAAATAAATATATATTTTAAATATCTTAACACAAAATTCTTCTACACATACAGACACTTTTTTCTTTTGGCACTAAAATATATAAACAAAGGTTTTACTATTTGTATAGGTTTATCACCATTGTAAAGTCATATGTATATCATCTTATATACGACACAAGTTCATGAAGTTGCGCGCTAGCAATTTAACCATACATAAATCACTGTGTCATCCAGTTAACTGACGAAAGTGAAGTATACAAATTCCTCATATCCACCTACATTAAATTGATGTGTTGCAGTCAGAATCTTAACTATAGCAGTAAATCTATACTAATATATAAAGCTGAAGAGTATGTTTGTTTGTTAACTTGAACGCGCTAATCTCAGGAACTATTGGTCCTATTAGATATCCCATTAGATATCTTGTTAGATAGCCCATTTATCGAGAAAGGCTATATATAATCACGCTAAGACCAATATTGACTGCACGTTTGGCCTAGTGGTTTAGCGGTCACCACGCCGTTTCCTACTTTGCTAAGTGTCGTGGGTTCAAATCCCACGTAGGACAATACTTTGTGTGATTCACAAATTGTTGTTCTGAGTCTGGGTGTTCTTTGTATCCGTTTCATGTATGTTTGTAACGTCCCCCGCGACACAGGATTTATTCCTAATGCGGGAGTTGTCTTTTTATAAAAAAAAAAGGATCGGAGCACCAATGAAGAATGATACAAAAACGGGGGAAAATTATTACGCTAAGGACAATAGGAGACGTAAACGAGGTTGCGTGTGCCAGCTAGTATAATTGTAGTACAATATGAATTGTTTGACTGCTGTCTGCACGGACGGCGTAGTGGTGTAAGCAATTGCCACGTCGCATTCTACTGCCCTAAGATATTGAGGGTAAATTCCAGATGGGAATAACACTTGGTCTGATCCACAAATTTTTAATCTAAGCCTGGGTATTCTTGGTGTCCTACCTAATACGGGAGTTGTCACCAAAAAAAAATTAGTTTAATGTATGTTCCCAAATTTGTTCGGGTTTAACGTACCTAATGTGTGAAATTTGTTTTGTTTGGTTAATCGTCTGCTGAAGTCCACTCTTTCTAGGTATAAAACCTCAGTGGGCCAAAAGGAAACAAGTAGTTTTTTAAATGTGAGGCATGGTTATTTTTGCGATATACGAAGAATCCTATGTTGCATTAAAATAATAAACCTACATCGTTGATGAGATGACGTTACAGATAGCAAATACTGACGCACAGTAAAGTATTTATTTCGTTTGTGGTTTCAAAATTGTCCTTTCCATTTCCATATTAATTTTTTTCAAAACTTTTTTGAGAAACCAACTGAACAAATTAATTTCGAAAAGTAAAATACCAATATCTTTACATGATTAGATTTCTTACTGCACTATACTGTGTGAAAATTAAACTTAAAACGTTTATTTATGAACCCTGGTCAAAAATAACTCATTTGCATCATACCGCCTAGATACTCACCAGGAATATTCCATTTTGGTAGAATATACCTGTTCAATAGCAAGGGGCTTTCATACTTCCTGGCATGGTCTGGTAGTTAACGTCGACGGTAACACGAAAGGGGCGGTCTCCTGCAGCTGTATACACTGTTGCTACCTTCAGATAGTGTGTATATAATTATATCGGCGTTATTGTTTTGTACATACACCGTTTTAGAACAGAGTTATTAGCCTGTATTGCTTCATGTATTGTGGACCGATTCGTGTTATGTAGACACTAGCTGACCCACGCAACCCCGTTTACGTCTCCTATTGCCCGTAGCGTAATAACAATCGCCCGTTTTCGTAACATTATTCATTGGTGCTCCGTTCCTATTGGTTTTAGCGTGATGATATATATTATAGCCTTCCTCGATAAATGTACTATCCAAATCTGAAATAATTTTTCAAATCGGACCAGCGGTTCCTGAGATTAGCGCGTTCAAACAAACAAACTCTTCAGCTTCATAATATTACTAGCTGACCCACGCAACGTCGTTTGCGTCTCCTATTGCCCTTGGCGTAAAAATTTACCCCCGTTTTTGTAACATTCTTCATTGGTGCTACGCTCCTATTGGTCTTAGCGTGATGATATATTGCCGATAGCCTTCCTCGATAAATGTACTATCCAACACTAAAATAATTTTTCTAATCGGACCTGCGGTTCCTGAGATTAGCACGTTCAAACAAACAAATAAACCATTTAGCTTTATATTTTAGTAATATGGATAGATTAGTATAGATAATTTACTCTTCTAAGATCCAATACTCATAATCAACAACACATTTATTTGGATAAAGATAACTCATTATTAGGTACCAACTCTTAGCGTCTTATACTCGTGATAACTTCTAAACGAAATGTCCTATTGGGATGAAACAAAAAGTATTTTGCTTCTACATAAATACCCTTGATAACATAATGCTTTATTTGGATAAGGATTAATATTACGATACACATTTAACGTAGTTTCTTTCTTCAGACGATTTAATATTTTTTTTGAACACAAAAGCGGTTATTGTGACTAAACCATGATAGTTAGATATATGCTCTCGTGGACTTTTTTGTAGATCTTAATGGGACCTACAAACCCGTAATACATTATTTTGTTCTATTGTCAATAGTTATTGCAGCGCACGCAAAAAAAGGTTTTCGATTTCACACCTTGGGTTACGAAATAGCAATTTTCTTACGGATCCCTAATTTTTTGGAAAATAAAATATAGCCTATAGCCTTCCTCGATAAATGGACTATCCAACACTGAAATAATTTTTCAAATCGGACCCGTAGTTCCTGAGATTAGCGCGTTCAAACAAACAAACCAACAAACAAACCCTGCAGCATTATAATATTAGTATAGATAAATATACATAGTATAGTATAGATTACAAACAGTTAGTTAAAGATGCATACTTTTCAAAGTGCAGCAATAACCAGTATTTTTATTAATAAGAGTTTCAGGTAAGAGGTCGTCCACTTCCATATTCTTACTAGTTCTCACTCAAACGTAGCAGTTAGTTTATGATGTTTTTTTGTAGTTTCTTGATAGTCTTATTCTTGTTTTTAAGTCTTATTCTTATCTTTTTATTATACTTATCTTGAAAAAATCTTTTCTTATGAAATTGTAGTCTACTACTTTATTATTTATCCGCGCGGCGTACAATCTAGCTTCATGGGGTGTAAGTCTATGGTTAGTATTTTTCGTCAATATATCAATAGTAGTACTTATAAAAACTTATCATATTTTAAACAATAATTATGAAATTAATAAACCTATCATTTATGATGGATTAAGGTAATTTAATTCATTTTAAACTCTCAAATATGAATAAAACCATACCCGACAGTACTGACAGCTTTTGTAATTGTTTATTAGCCGTAATATTGATGCGTCCATTACGTGTTTAGCAATATTGATAGTTATTTGTGGTTAACCTAATACGTGCTTATTACCCATTAGTGTGATGTTGAATTATGTAATGTTACAATCAAATGCATATTGTAATGTGCACCATATATAACAAATTACTATACGGAATAGCCCATCTAAAGTTTGCCTGTGAAGATTACAGATTACAATAACGCTGTTCATTGTACCTACCTACTATTCATAATCATCACTGTATCACACTGGCCAGACGAGTTGTTTTTTTTAATGTAATTGGCGGGCCAAAGAGCAGACGTATCGCCTGATGGTAAGCTATTACCGCCGCCCATGGACACCTGCAACATCAGAAGCGTCACAAGCGTGTTGCCGGTCGATGGGGGGGGGGAGATAGGGGTAGGGGGTTGGGATATGGGCCTCCGGTGTCCTCACTCACTCGGTAAAACACAGCGCAAGCACTATTTCACAAGGTGTTCTGTGAGGCCGTGGTATCACTCCGGTCGAGCCAGCCCATTCATGACGAAGCGTGTCTCTCCCATGGTGAAAACAAGGTACAAGATTTGTCTCAAATTTTTCTTTTCTTCGCTATACTATTGCTTAGTTTACATTCTATACCTACTGTATATTTCCTACTAGTGTGCAATAAAAGTACTCATTTGTCTAGTTAAGTATAGGGAATTTCTATAAAAAAATTGGTTAAGAAAATGTATATAACATTGTAGATTAATTTTGTCTCGAGTCTTTTAGAACCTGCTATCGCCAGGACAGTTCAAAGGTATAATGAAAATGTAGGCAAGTCTTGGATGGACAAATCGGACGGGGACTTGTAGATGAGATAAGATGGCTTCAAGCTGCCAAGTTCAAATACCTGTATTTTCGTCTTATGAAATAAGACACCATTGTGATACTGACATTACCCATCGTTAACCGCAATTTAACAGATAATAAATCATAATAAATAAATATTTCTGACATCTAACACACAACGCCATCTAGTCCTAAGCTAAGCAGAGCTTGTGTTATGGGTACTAGACATCTGATACAAATACATATTTAGTTTTTTTTGTAAATACATTCATATTATACATAGAAAACACCCAAACTCCGAAACAAATATTTGTAGATCATACAAACATTAGGTACGACCCGAGAATCGAGCCCAAGACCTCATGATCAGCAGTCGCACACGCCAACCGCGAGACCAACGAGGCAGTCGAACAGATAAGTTTAGAAACCTGACAACAGCTATGTGATATTACATGTGAGCAATAAAAACGTTTAATTAGGTTTGAGTTACTTTTCATTCCTCCCTTAACAAAGAAAAACGAAGGTAACATTACTTTTGGTCTCTCTTAGGTGACTGATAAATGGAGGTATCTGATGGAATCTGATGGTATAGCACATCCAGGTAATCTTATATCAATTCATCGTGTGCATTCGTTTTACATACATTTTGGAAGGGAAAACTTCTTCAGCGGCGTTGTGCACTTTTTTGTAATGGGTAAAAAATGTTAAACTCGTGTCAGAAACTCGCGTCAGGACACGTGACCTGATCGAATATTCGTAAAACGTGGCGTAGAAGTGGAAGTAATATCCCTCTCTCTTTCTACCGCGCGGCGAAAATGTATGCCTGCTCCTGCCGCTTCATTTAAGCATCGCAGGGCGTGTAAACCCGGCTTCGCTCGAGTAATATGTATAGCATTAACCTATATTTTTATAACATCACAATAAGCATTTCTGTAGTTATCGGTTCTCGCGGAATATTAAAGGCAAAGTAAGGCATAGATTCGTATAGCATCCTTCATTGTGTTTAATAAATACAGGCAATTAAAAAAATGTAATTTAATAAATCAAAAATGCACAACTTTAATGTTCAAGTTTCTACTTCTGCCAGAGTGCAACCCGTTGTTTTTTTTAACTGTATATTTGTCTATTAGAGATAGTGTTATAATATTTTACGGGAAAATTAATAACTTCAAATACATTATGTTTAAGGTGAGTTAATTAAGACATGATCTTAAAAATGGATATAACACAGATAAATGAAAACTCTTTTGTGCACCTGCATGCCGTCTTTACACTATGTTTACAGTACAGCATAATTCAATTACTGCCAGTAATTCAATTACATTGCAAGCGTCATAATAGACGCTATTGCTAGAAATTTTTGTTATTTTGTTCTAACTTTTGATATTTTCATTTCTTTTTGACGACATTTCATTAAGAATGAAGGTGATAAAAGCAAGCTTCTTTAAATAAAACTGTATGTTCTTTTATATAATTTTATGAACGTATATCGTCGAACTTTATCTGTTTAACATAAGTATGATATTCATTGGAATATAGATTAGTAATGTTGAGAGCTCTAGACAAAGACACGTCCCTAAAATAGCAGTGTCTGAAATAATCCATAGTAGCAGTAAAAATATAGTTACAGGTATGATGTAAGGTGTCCGCTTATTAATCGGCTTTTGCTGCATGTGCCTATCATATAATTTTTAATAAAAACATAAAAATATATTGTCTAAATTTGTATTTAAAAAAATATATTATCAGTAAAAACGTGATATAAATGTTTGAATAAGTCTCCAACATGGTTCAAGTACCCGAGATTGCGAAAATAAAGCATTGAATTTCTATAGACCGTATAAATACGGACCAAGATACAGCTTCCAGATTTCAGAGTCTCTTAATTATAAGGCCTGACCCTTACTCCGTTCAGCTTTAATCTTCATTCTATTGCTGATAAGCCCACATAGTTACGAATGTTTTAGAGTATTAGGAACTTTAGGTTGAACGACGACAATTGACCGTTCTTTAATGGGTGATAAAAATTCTGTTACCAATGTTAGACTCTATCCGTAATACGAACTTTCGTCTTGTGTATTCGTGGTTTAAAGGAATTTTCGTGACAAAGCTAAGGAAAGGAAATTATTTTTGTGGATAATTTTACACAAACTACCAGAAGTATTTTGAATATAATATTCGTTTTTATAACTTGCTTGCTCAAGCTTAATGCGAGCAAGAATATCGCACCTGTTTTCCAAGGGGTAGACAAAGGATTTTTCAACGCCTAATAGTGGCCCTATTGCCACTAATCGGGATGTTTTGTTTGTCAGAGCCTCTTCCGTACATAAGCAAGTGCAATACTTGCAGGTGAGATTGGCTTGAGAACCTAAGTTCTTAGTGAAAACCTATGCACTCGTTTTTACAAATATATACTAGTTGTTGCCCGCGGCTCCGGCCGCATATATGTCGGTTATCGCAGCAAATAGTAACCTATTTGTTATTCTGATGTATAAGCTATATTACTGTAAAGTTTCGTCCAAATACGTTCAGTAGTTTTTGCGTGAAAGAGTAACAACCATCCATCCATACTTACAAACTTTCGCGTTTATAATATTAGTATAGATTGTCTTACATTACGACAATGACTTACTCTTGATATGCCTTATGATGTGAATACATATATAATATGATATGAGTGAAATACATATAGAATAACTTATTTACAGAATAATATAATTCACGCCCACTTGATTATATTTACACATTGTACATACATCTAACTGTTTAAAATCACAGGATTTTGTGTCTGTGTTACAACTATCTACGTTGCTTTACCACAAAACCGAGGTGTTAAAACCTACACGTATAATACACATTATTATGATATGTAATAAAAGCATCACCTCCAGATTTATATAATATATTAGTAGGAACTTCAAACAACATCATCAAGCAACACCCTAATATAATTTGTTCACGAATATAATATAATTAGAAAACGTACACCTACATATTCATAGGTAGGCGTATGAGACTCTTCGATAGCTGTTGAATAAATTTCCTTTATAATCTTCTATATATATAAAACAGGAAGGTGACTGACTGACTGACTGACATACCCAGAGATCAACGCACAGCCCAAACCACTGAAGCTAGAATCCTGAAATTTTGCATGTAGGTTCTTTATATGACGTAAGCGAGCACTAAGAAAGGAATTTTCGAAATTCCACCTCTAAGGGGGTAAATCAGGGGATGCAAGTCTGCGTGAGCGAAGCTGCGTGTAAAAACTAGTATATAATATAGGCAGATCTATTTGAGTCAATTATTCGGAAATGCAACTACTGTTGGCACAAGCTAAACGCATGGCATGTTGCAAATCGCAGTCACCTATGCCGTCAAATATGAATTAATCCATCGATTTCAGCATTATTTGCATGACTGAGTATTCCAATTGAGAGTCGACTTTGACAATCGTCAAAAGAGACTCACCACAAAAACTTTCAAGCCTCAAACATTGCTGGCGAAGCGTACTTTTCAATGTTTAGTTTTCTTTAGCTACGGTTCTTGGCAAACTCGTTTCAAAAGTTTCTCTTGAATCCCACTGTTGGCATTTTACACATTTCACAGAGGCTCAATACGGTCCAATAAAGGTGGAAAAGAGAACATCCGCTTGTTCAGGTGCGGTGTCAGTAGCAAAGGTTTCGTTTTAACGCTGCTTTGATTTTGAAGTATTTTCTATTACTTTTGCGGCTCTTTGTAGACAGGCTTTATTATACTTTTTAAGCTATTGCATAGCTTTTATTGCAGACTTTGAAGCCTTTGAGCGCGGCGACTGAATCAAGAAATTCCGTAACGTAACGAAAATAAAACCTGACACCCGAAGCTCGCACGGATCGAGACGAGCTGCTCCGAACGATGAACCGACGAATCTGTCTGTCTCTGTCACGCACTTAGCCACCTAGTGACGATGTTGGTACTAATTTGATAGTTTAGTATTTTACATTCACAATATTATACATACTGCATAAATAAAAAATAAAAAAATAATTGCATAAATTCTATGCAATAGCTTGACCGCGGCAGTCCCCGAGTGCCACACGTCCCAAATCACTTTCGTTCCCATATTTATTTGGACATCATTTAGTAAGTCAAGCCAATATTTTCCATTAAGTAAGGAAGGGTAAAATGCTGACATGGTGATAACATAGCTTTTTTATTTAAATACAAAAGTACACACTGCGTTATCAGCCTTCGCAGTAAGTATTTCATTATATATTTTCCATCAGGCTGAGTAGAGTCACTTTGACAGTCCTTTAGATAACTCAAAATAAGTATAAATAATAGTAACTATAATTATTGACATCACTATAATATCATGACTTTAAATTAATCGAACCAAACAGTCGTATCCATCCCCAATTCAGCATTGTTGTAAATCCATCACTACAATTGACTTTTTTAATACAACTTACTGTACACTGTACATTAAGATCACATTTAACACACATTTAAACATTTTTGCGTTAATACCATCAAACACTGATTCACATAAAAAAATTGCACGTCGTCACGCCCAACGCGCCGTGTAACGTTCCCTGTACTATAATTGAGTAGTAAGCGTACCCTGTGATCTTATCAACGTGTAAACATAAAAAATGCAAACAAAATATTGTATATATTTTTAGTACAGAGTGGAACGTTCCTAAATATATGTAGGTAGGTATATATTATGTCTGTTTTCGTTTATCACGTAAATACATGTTTTATTGTTATTGGTAAATGTTTGCTTTATGAAAGTATATTGTATCTAATTAAAAACTTCAGTATAACTTTTTATAAACTTTTTCTCCATCTAATGGTTATCTCGAGGAGATCCTAAAAAGCATTAAGACCAGACATAATTTCTGTTAATTGTGTTTCTAATTTTTTTTTTTCAATTACATATTTGTAATCTATATCTGGTAAAACAACCCTTAACATTTATTGAGAATTGTAATCGTAAAAATTAACAACCATGATTTGATTATAATTTAAATTTAATAACAACTTTCTCAAAACGAAATACAAAACAATTACATAATTTAATTTATATCTTTCAAATGTTAAGACAATTTCGTAAATAAATAATCAATGACTCTATTTATGTTACTATAACCACTACCTAGCATTTCAACTGTCAGAACTCTGGAACTGTACGCCGTACGGTGACATATATGCACCTTAATAGCAGTGGAGTTCGCATGTTTGCTATTCATTGATTGGAAACCAGAATACAGAACACAGCTTTTAATAATAACATCAAAGCTACATAGGAATTGGGTTTTGCTAAATTTGATTGAAAACTAATATCTAAGTATAGTATTGAATTGAAATGAAAGTGCTGCGAGGACAGTATTATTAATGTATTGAAATTGATTGTTTTCACGGTGTAGATGGACAAATGGCAGACGAGTCATTATATGATAAGTCACCAATACCGTCCATTTTTTTTTGACGTGACAACGTCTTATAATTCGATAGAGCCGGCTGCACGCATGAAAAAACATGACTTATGCGGCGTTACCTGGCGTCATGCGGTGTTACCTTACTCTGAGGCATTATATTTAAGGCTTGAAGTGCAAGCCTTAAATGGAAGCGAGAGATAGAACTGTGCCGCATCTATCTCTCATCATTTCATCAATGTTTCGATATGACGTTGTCACGTTAAACTATCGTCCGTAAACAGACTTTACAGACAACCATTTTTTTATGGAATATGCCAGCAAACGAGCAGACGTATCACCTGATGGTAAGCGATTGCCGCCGCCCATGGACACCTGCTACACCAGAGGCGTCACAAATGCGTTGCCGGCCTTTGGGGGATGGGGGAGATAGGGGGAGTGGGGGGGATGGGCCTCCGGTATTCTCACTCACTCGGTGAAACACAGCGCAAGCACTTTTTTTCACACCGGTTTTCTGTGAGGCCGTGGTATCACTCCGGTCGAGCCGGCCTATTCATGCCGAAGCGTGGCTCTCCCACGTTGTAAAATGGACTTTTGCAACTCATGAGTATGTCACAAGTATATAAGTATGACACTATTCTTATATCCCTAGAATCAGGAGAATAGGTTATTTGGCCTCTGGCAACCTGTCTCATTTGTTTATAAAGAAAAAGAGTAATAAAATAAAAATTCTTAAAGCCGGTTTACATAACTGACTTAAGGTCATTTTCCAGTGGCCTCGCCAGTAATAGGATAGACCTATATTTTTGACCGGACCCGACGTTTTTAACCTTGTGTAGTCTCAATCTTCTTTTTCCGCTTAAGATTTTGTGTATTTGTGACTCTAGTTTTCAGGCTTTTATCTTTATTTTCTTCGCTAAGAACTTACATATTTCTTTTTCTTACTATATATCTCGCTATTTGTTTGAGTTCGGAATTCTTCACAAAATTATTCAAGCATGCATTTAAGAAATACTTTTTATAATACACTAGTGGTTGCCGGCGGCTCAGCCCACGTATATGTCAGTTATCGTGGTAAATAGTAGCCTATGTGTTATTCTGATGTATAAGCTATATTACTGTAAAGTTTCATCTAAATCCGTTTAGTAGTTTTTGCGTGAAAGAGTAACAAACAAACATCCATCCATCCATACGTACTTACAAACTTTCGCGTTTATACATTAGTATAGATATAGATAGACGCATATAACAACTAGTCCCCGTAAGTATCGTCAGTGGTAGATAAATTACCAGTGTCTATAAATAGCGTCGTCCACACGCGTATTACCACCCTATCCCCCGCTCGATAGAGTCGTGGCTACCCTATTCACTAGTAAGTGCTACTTAACTGAGGTCTTTTATACAATGAATTATCCGGACCAGTAGAATGAAGCTAGCAGAAATCTCCACTTCTAAACTAAAACCGTTTTAACAATAAAAATCTTTAATAAAAAGTATTTATTGTTTTCTTAAAGATTCAAATATCAAACAATATTAAATATAGAAGATTTATACTACTTCAGTGCCTACTTAGCGTTTGGCAGTAGATCTAGCTACTAGATCACCGGCTGAAGTCATCAATCTACGTGATAAGTGGCCGACCAAAACGATCTCACGTCTCACCTCCATTTGCGGGAAGCTTTTAAGGGTTGATCACAACTGTAATCACTTCCTATGTATTCATGAGGGGAATGTATGAAGAGGATTTCGTGAGTTTCTGAGTAATTAAGTGCGTATTAAACGTTAGCTGTAATATAAGATATCGTTGTATTATTTATGTAGTCTATACAAATAAATAAAATTGAAATGTCTGTTTGTAATTTTAAATAAACAGCTTTTCACTTCAAGCAAACGAAAGTATATACGGTATATACGGCTTACATCAAAAGCTTTTTTCTTTTTGTCTATTTGTTCCAGCTAACTGGAACGACTGATTTTGATGAGATTTTCACTGGCAGAAGGTTGATGATATAAGGTGTAACTTAAGCTTAGAGTTCTGTAACTCACGTCTCGGAACCCTTATAGTTTCGTCTTGTCAGTCCGTCTGTCCGTCCTTCCTGCCGTCTGTCTGTCCTCGGCTTACATTTAAAACAAACAGTGCTAGAAAGATGAAACTTTACAGGGATATGTGTATTTCCCACGCCGACAAGTGCTAAAATAAAAAAAATTATTATTTTTGGGTTTACCTCCCCTACACCTAAAAAGGGGATGATTTTTTTCTCGCTTCTACCCGTGTGAGATAGGTCTTTAAAAAATATTGAGTGGTTGCTAAGAGATTTTTTTTATTTAGGTATCTGTTTAAGCGATATTCAATGCACTTTTTTTTGTTAAAACAGGGCGTTCCTCCCCGTCTAAAAGCTAAAGAGGTGACGTGAAAAATCTGAAAAAAAACTGATGGTAGTCCATATGATTAACTTTGAAGGAAAGCAATAATGGCTCAAATATCTTTGTTAATTCAGGAGTTATATAGGCCTAACTTGTAAAATGTGCTTACTCAGAAAACTTCGTACAAAAATAACGAAATGATTAGTAAACATTAAAAATAAAACCATAATAAATGGGTAGCTACGGCACCCAATCCTATATGTCGCACGATGACTGGTTTATAGGGAAGAACCCAGAAGTGCACTAAAGCGATATTGTAGGATTTCTCATAAAAAATGCAACTCTTACAAGCAAACATCCTTACAACAAATATAAAAATCCAACAGAAAATTGAGCAATCAAATTAGGTATATTCTTCTTTCCATGCGAACAAAATTACTTGTCATAAAAAACATTGAGAAGTCAGTTAATTCTTATTTCTCAAGTTGTATGCTTTAGAACCCTCTCTTCAAATGTTTAGCGAGGCAATTAAAGGACAATATATTTCGTCTTTTCTGTAAAGTCGCCATATTTAAGCATATTTATAAAGACAAGGAAAGCGAGACTGTGAATGGTTATTGATCTCTTACTATAATTTTAGATTTCTTAAAACTAGTCTATACTAATAATATTATAAAGCTGAAGAGTTTTTTTTTTGTTTGTTTGAACGCGCTAATCTCAGGAACTACTGGACCGATTTGAAAAATTCTTTCAGTGTTAGATAGCCCATTTATCGAGAAGGGCTATATATCATCATGCTAAGACCAATAGGAGCGGCGCATCAATGAAGAATGTTACAAAAACGGGGGAAAATTATTACACTACGGGCAATAAGAGCCGTAAACGACGTTGCGTGAGTCAGCTAGTAAATAATAAGTTAGCAATATTAGTCAGTCATCCTCGTCTATAAATTATTAAGTGGAAGAGACTTTTCTTTGGTTGAACGCGCTAATCTCAAGAACTCTTGTTTCAAATTGAAACAATGTTTTAGTCGTGAATCTATACTATAAATTATCTATGCTAATATATAAAGCTGAAGAGTTTGTTTGTTTGAACGCGCTAATCTCAGAAACCGCTAGTCCGATTTAAAAAATTCTTTCAGTGTTGGATAGTACATTTATCGAGGAAGGCTATAGGTTATATATCATCACGCTACAACCAATAGGAGCGGAGCACCAATGAAAAATGTTTCAAAAACGGGGGAAAATGATCACGCTACGGGCAATAGGAGACGCAAACGAGGTTGCGTGGGTCGGCTAGTATTTAATATGTCGAGGAAGGCTACACGTTATGTGTTATCACGCTATTGTACTATGAATAGGAACCATCAAAGAAAAATGTTGCAAGACCGGAGTTTATTTTTTCTTTTGAGAGACGCAGGCAAAGTTGTGTGAGTCTGTCCTTTATAAAAAGGTTTTTACAGCATTGTCTGCATAGTCACTTGAGTATTCACGCTGTATATATATTTTATTTTATTGTATTTTATGGGCATGTGATCAGAATTTCACTACACTACAATAGACCAACTCAAATACTAGACGATATGGAAGTTTTGTTAAAGATTGCTAAACAATTAAAAAGGCGTCAACTTTGTAATGAGTTAAACTACTCGGATGCCTTTTAACCACGAGCGCCTTTTTATTAGAAGTAAGTAAAAAAAGACGCTTAAGAAAGATTTATGTTGAACACCTTATCCGTTTTCAATGATAAATAAAATCATTAATTCAATGAGTGTTGGATTTGCAAATTTATATTGCAGCAATTATTCCTATTACGCTTCAGTTTCCTTGTTTAACTGCAACTTGCATCAGAGAGCTATATTCTATTTTGACAAGAAATGATGGCTGCAACGTCTATAGGTTAACCTAGAAGTGCTTGAAACAAACCCTACCTGACCTGAACTAATGTGAGCAGTGGCAGCTCATTTATTCATGCATTCAGTTTGTGTACTATTTCACTGAAGCAGGCTTTATTCAAGTTATTTATTACTCCACCTTACTCTGGGGCTGGAATAAATTTCACAAGTAATATCTCGAATGTAAATAATAGGAAACAGCTATTAAAATTTTAGACTCAATAAAATTTGTTAGTACTGTTATGTTAGTGTGTAGTTTAGATACAAACTCAAAGTAAATCTTAGCGTGAAATGTTTTAGGTTTGTGATTTTTGTAATCTTAACAATAAGAATACATAAATGTAGTTGAAATATTCGGTTTATTTATATCTGAGACATTCGTCAAATTCCATTAGTTTCATTTAATTTTCAAACTATTTGATTTAAGTCGATTTGCAGTGTACGTCCGACTCAAAATTAATCTCCGATCAAAATACCAACTCCAGATTGAAATAGTTATGTATCCCGACTGTTCAAAACGGCTGTTCATGCAATACTTACGATTGCGTCAAGAAAATTAACTTTGTATTCAGCACAACGGCGGGCCCACTAAATTAATTTTAGTAAAGTTAGTTTCACAGAGAAATTTTGTAAAGGACCAATTTAACCCAGTGGCTGGAGGTTCAAAACGTCTTCAAACGACTTGAAGATGCGGACTAGAGACATTTTTGGTTTAATTTAAAAGAGCTTTGATGATTTACTGGTTTTGGAACGGCCAATGTCACTTCGCGCTGAACCACTTACAAAGTTTGCATATTTAAACCCCGTTTCGCGCAAATAGCTTCAGCAGATTGTTTCATTCTTCGTTTTTGTTTACTTTTTATAATAAGACGGGGTTGTGAAAATGTTTAATCCGGGTTCATTTACGTGGGGTGCTAACATGCAATGCAGCGTAATAGCCCTATTGTCTCTATTTCTTCTTATATTTCTGCAAGTATTTCAAACTTTTTTTGTAAACTTTAGTCGTCATCATTCAACAAATAATAAAATATTTCGGACATCTAACACACAACGCGATCTAGTCCCAAGCTAAGCAGAGCTTGTGTTATGGGTACTAGATAACTAATATAAATACATATATACTTTTTTTTTGTAAATACATACATAATATTGTGCTAAAAGGTGCTAAAAAAGTTAAGACATTCTCTGCTCTTGATAAATAAATTTAATTTAATTATATAGTTAATTTACACAATTTTTTAACTTGTGCAAGTGCTAAATAGTGCAATTACTTACTACTTATATAGTCAGCGTATTTAATGTAATTTAAGGACTTTCCACTATCCCACCTGCCAGTTTAACACCCACACTCACTTAACGTTTCACAATGTCTCATCTAATGGAGATAGAATCGGCACAGAGAAGCCTAGAGGAAAGCTTCAACCAAAGGATGACTGAACTTGAAGCCCAGCTGCACAGCGGAGTGCCTGCAAAAGATACGGTGGCCAGAGTGGCGGAGGAGTTCCGGACATTCCGCGAACTTATGTTCAAAATGCTTGGACTCCTTCGCAAGCAAATCTCGGACTGTCACAGGCTAGTTGATGGCTTAGAGTCAAGGCACCGACGTAAGGATATTCTCTTCTTGGGCGTGTCAGAAGCTGAGAGTGAAGATTGTTCCACATCCATTCTCAACCTGGTCCATAACAGGTTGGGCATTGAAACTGTCTCTCCCGAAGACATTAGAGTCTGTCACAGGATTGGGACCACGAACAAAGACCATCCACGGCCTATTTTAGTGCGCTTCGCAGACGTGAAAACCAGGTCTTCTATTTGGAGAGCAAAGCCGGCGTTGAAGGGCACATCTGTCTCGGTGCGTGAGTTTCTCACTAGGGCACGACAAGCGATCTTCAGCAAAGCTCGACAGCACTTTGGCATGAGAGCGGTCTGGACAAAAGACGGTACCATCGTCATCAAAACGCCGGATGGACATCGCCATAAGATAATAGTCATGGAGCAGCTCCTGCATCTGATGGTAAAGCATCCCAGGGCGGTTGTTGACATCTCTTCTACAACCAAGAACAGCGGTAACTCACATAGATAGCTTATGTTATTGTATAGTATAAACTTTTAAATCCTGCTTTATGTGTTATTAATGATCTGTATTATTCACTATTTAAAAAGGCGTAGTTATTTGTATTGTTTACTTATTTTATTCTAAGGTCGGCTATATTATCTATTACCTTGCTTTTTTAATTGTAATGTGTAGTATTTGATAATTTAAAAACAACAACAAATAACAACCCACATGACAGTAATTAATAGAATTGACGTTTTGAGAACTACCTACTAGTTTGCTGTCACACGGCCGACTAGTACGTTCGGAAACTCATTTCATCATGGATATTCTTTTGTTACGCCTTACTACAGCTAACTTCACTTGTTTTACAATGTTTATATTTATTTGTCTGTATTTTATATTTGTGTGGTCGAGACTGGTGGGTGGTGTAGATATGTTCAGTTACTGAAGAACGCACTAACCCAATCATTTTAGTGTTTATTTAAACCAATAATTTGTATCTCAATATATATATTATATTTATATTATTTCTATATATATATATATATTTTATATACTTGTAAAACTTTGTTTCCCATTGTTGTTATTCGACAGTGTTATTTTCTTTTGTTTACATATGCTATTTAATGCTGTCTGATGATGAATCATTTCATTCCGCGAACGAATCTGTTAGTGTTTCCGGCGATGAGAGTTTTAGCTCTTTATCTGACACACTTGGCGACTTTGTGCAACGCACGTTTAGTCAATCTTCGAAGTGCTGCCTGAACGTTTGTCACATTAACGCTCAAAGCATTCCCAGCCATCACAGTGACTTACTCGAAGCTTTCACCGACTCTAAATTACATGCTATTCTGGTTTCCGAGTCCTGGTTAAAACCCCACTTACTGTCTACGTCTTACTCCATCCCTGGTTTTATTCTCATTCGCAACGACAGAATTGATAGGAGAGGGGGTGGCGTCGCGATTTATCTTCACAGCTCAATCTCATACAAAATCCTAACATTTTCACCTCCCTCCTGTTTTGCATCAGCAGAATTCCTTTTTCTCGAGGTCAGCATCAATGGAGCCAAAACTATTTTGGGCGTCGTTTATTGTCCCCCAAACGTCGATTACTTCTCCAGTCTCGAACCGATTCTGGAATCTTTAGGGTCTGAGTATACTCACCATATCATCATGGGTGATTTCAATACCGATCTCCTCAATTCCTGTTCCCTTCGTTCCCGTAAACTCATCCAGGTCGTCGCATCATCCAGTCTGCATGTGCTGCCATTGTCGGCTACACATCACAACATTGACGTACCTGACACCTGGTTGGATTTAATCCTCACCTCATCTCCTTCCTTTGTCCGTAGTCATGGTCAACACCTGGCCTCTGGTTTTTCCCAACATGACCTCATTTACCTGTCCTATGCCCTGAAACCTCCCAAACCTCGCCCTCAATTTCGCCATATTCGTTGTTTCGGACGGATGAATGAAGAAAAACTACGCAGTGATGCTTCAGAACTTAGTTGGAAACCACTGATTGAGGCGCATACAGTAGACGACAAAGTTCACATTTTTAATAAATTAGTCATTGACCTTTACGACGAACACGCTCCTATTAGGAGGGTTAGACTCAAACGTGCTCCAGCCCCCTGGATGTCAGCGGAAGTCCGCGAGGCAATGAGACTCAGAGACAAATCGTTCCGAAAATTTCGGAAAAACAGGAGCGACGCAAACTGGTCACTTTATAGGGTTGAAAGAAATCGGTGTAATCAGGTGGTGCG
Source organism: Diaphora mendica (assembly GCA_949125395.1). Classification (NCBI taxonomy): domain Eukaryota; kingdom Metazoa; phylum Arthropoda; class Insecta; order Lepidoptera; family Erebidae; genus Diaphora; species Diaphora mendica. Next base: position 20,921,048 of record OX421310.1, read on the forward strand.
TAATGCTAAGCGCTGCCATATTATCAATAATCTCAATAGTTCTTCTGCCTCCCATATCTGGAGATTCCTCGGCACCCTGGGTATCGGTAAATCCGGGAAATGTATCTCTTCCACGACCTTTGATTTGGATGACGTTAATCGGTACTTCACCTCTCTACCACAATTCGATCACCAAACTAAGTGTCGCACTATACGGTTCCTGGCTGACCTACCTCGCCCGAATATTAATTCCTTTCAATTTTCTCCGGTTTCATCAGATGATATCAAAAAGATAATCCTCTCCACCAAATCCAACGCAATGGGCAGTGACATGATTAACCGTCGAATGATCATTCCTATTCTTGATCAACTTCTTCCTGCGCTCACGCATGTAGTGAATTTTTCACTTGATTCAGGAACGTTCCCTTCACTGTGGCGTAACGCGTTTGTTATACCTCTCCCTAAGGTCCCTAATCCTACCCTTATAAATCATTTGCGCCCTATTTCCATACTTCCCTTCTTATCTAAAGTGCTCGAGAGGTGTGTACATGAACAGTTATCAGAATTTATGCATCGGAATAGCTTATTAAGCCATTTTCAATCAGGCTTCAGGCCCGGTCACAGCACAACATCCGCTCTCCTGAAAGTAACTGGTGACATTCGGATGGCAATTGAGAACTCCAAAGTTACCGTGTTGGCTTTGATTGATTTCTCAAATGCTTTTAACACCGTCAGTCACGATGTTCTCCTCTCTATCCTCTCGTATTACATGATATCGCCTGATGAACTGGATTGGTTCTCCTCATATCTTCGAGGGCGCCAGCAGTCCGTCCATGTCGACGAATCCACTTCCGTTTGGTGTGATCTCGACGCTGGTGTCCCCCAAGGCGGCATTCTCTCTCCACTGTTATTTTCTATTTTCATAAATCTTATCACTCAAAATCTTCAGTGTGCGTACCATCTTTATGCCGATGACTTACAACTTTATTACCATGCTGCTGTAGAAAACGTAACGGAGGCTATTGCCATGATAAACCACGACCTAGATACCATCAGTGGTTGGTCAGATAGATTCGGTTTGACTGTGAACCCTACAAAGTGCCAGGCTACCATCTTGGGCAGTCAACACATGACCAGAAGGCTTGATGCAGTTACTCTGCCGTCTTTACTATTTAATGGATCTATTATTCCTCTTAGCTCTACAGTGAAGGATTTGGGCCTGTTCATTGATAACAATCTTAGTTGGCAACCTCAGGTCACTAGCGTGAGTCAGAAAGTTACAGGAATCCTGCGGACGTTATACCGACTCAAAAACTTTCTACCTGCCGAGATAAAAACGATGTTGGTGCAAACCTTGATTCTACCCATCTTTGATTATGGTGATGTGTGCTACTACGACCTGAATGCAGATCTTCTCAACAAATACGACCGGCTTCTTAACAATTGCATTCGATTCGTTTTTAATCTGCGTAAATACGATCATGTCTCCTTTTTTCGTCTTAAATTAAATTGGCTACCTATTCGTCAGCGTCGTCACCTGCGCGCCTTAACGACTCTCTACACCATTCTCAACTCTCCTTACTCGCCTACATACCTGACTTCTTCCTTCCAGTTCCTGGGATCCAATCATGATAGAACCCTCCGTTCCACAAACAGCCTCCTTCTTTCATGCCCCTCCCACACTTCTGCATGCGTTCATTCTTCCTTCCTCATACAATCTGTCCTTCTCTGGAATGCCCTTCCCAAAGAAATCAGAATGGCACCTAGTCGTAACTCATTCCGGGTCAGGGTGCGGGCTCTCCTTGCCGGAAGCATGGCGGAATCATCACAAACTTGATATTTATTATATTGGTATGTATATGTATTTGTATTCATGTATTTTATGTATAACTGTATGTGTGTATGTTTATATTATGTATTTTTGTATGGTTGTTTAGATTTATCGTAATCCATTGTTTTTTTTTCTTCTCTTTTTTTCATTTGTTTCTTAATTTTAAGTTTGTTATGTCTATTTTAGAATCCCTAACCAAAGTGTAGTGCACCTTCTCATTCAGTCCACACCACCCGACGGTAGACTGGTAGAGAATGCCTGTGGCATTAAGTCCGCCATTGTACATTTGTGCATAAAGTTTTTAAATAAATAAATATTATACATAGAAAACACCCAAACTCCGAAACAAATATTTGCAGGTCATACAAACATTTGATCCGACCCGGGAATCGAACCCGAGACACAGCAGTCGCATACGCTACCACGAACAAGAAACAGAACAGAAAATACCATTTAATTCGGTTTCAGATCATCACAAAATCTAGGAATGTTTTTTTGGGCTTTTAAGATCGTAGTAAAATAACAGAATGACTTTTCGTTAATTTAGTTTTAACTCTTTGCTGCATTGGTGCAAATCTGGTTAGCTGAAATTAATCTGAATAAATTGAAATCTGGTTTTCTGGTTCGTTAAAGACATGTCATAAATCAGTTCACCTTTCACAAGTCAACAGTCACAAAAAATCGCTAACATTACTGGTTACAAGGGTAGATTTTGTTATGAATTTATGAACATTAAAGTATAATTTGACATTTAGATTTTAGATAGACAGCAAAATTTACATTTAGAGAAATTATTCTTATTTGAACTTCAACAACGGGATTAGTGTAGAGTTTTAAATTATGTCCAGCAACGAACTGTTAAAAGCTGTCAATTATGACGATGAACAGAAAGTTGAAGTATGAACCATGAGAGAGTATTAAACAAATACTGTTATATTAAACTTAACACCTTCTCAAACACATTCCTTGGAGTATACCCATCAGGTAACCGTTAATCATCAAATTGGGCCCAAGAGGCTCTATTTCGTTACTAAGGTCGTAGCTGGGACATAATCTCCATTCGACCGAGAACCCATCTAATAAATTGCACCCAGTATTATAAGAACCACCTCATCCCCCGCAAAACAATTTCCAAGTGCGTTTCACAGGCGTAATATGTGGAATAGCAAAGGTCAACCAAGCTTGGTTAGTACGTAACCAAACTTAATAATTCAATTTAAATTAATGATAGCGTAGTTATTGCTGGCGCTATCGGTGTGACCTGTTGTAATGGCGTTATAAATATAATTCACAACAACCGTGTATTATTATGTGGAACAATACGAGCTACATTTACCGACCTTATCTTTTTATACAGAAAATTTTACGCGAATATGTTTTACTGTAGACCAAACAGTAAAACATATTCGCGTAAAATTTTATTTGGGATTTTTTTTACACCAAAGGCAGATTAAATAGGATACCTACCTATTTTTCTCTTGTACTTCAAATCCTTTTTGATATGAAATTACGTAAATACAACACACAACTTTCAAACTATATTGAAGTCGATTAAATACCCACAGTTAATCATAATATTCTGCCTAAGTAAATTAACATTACTTGAACTAACATAAGCACAAAAGTCAATACAAGTACTGAAACAGCCGTTGTTTGATTATTTCGTGAGTTAGGCATATTCACTAACTACATTATTTGTTGTATATAATTTTCGTACTTACTATACGTTACCACAGAATAAATAATAGTACTTACATACAGAAGTTCCACTGTCGAACAAAAGTCAAGTTTAGGCATAAAAAAATTCAACTCTGTGACCTCGCAAGCGACTACCTACAAACATAATAATTAGTTCGTTTCGTAGTCATTTTTCGCAGTAAGTACACGTAATATTCAACTTGTTTACGCACGACGCGATGCGGCTAGCGTGCGCAGCGTGCGAGCCGAGCGCCGAGTGGCAACCATTGCCTAGTAGTCCTTCTCGGAAGGCGCTCGGCGGAACATACCTTAACTGAGAAGTGAAACCCCCCTGACGTTACTCAATTTGATAAAAGTGACTATACCATAAATAATAATAATAAATATTTCGGACATCTAACACACCACGCCGTCTAGTACCAAGCTAAGCAGAGCTGTGTTATGCGTACTAGACAACTGATATAAATACATAAATACTTTTTTTTTGTAAATACATACATATTATACATAGAAAACGTCCAAACTCCGAAACAAATATTTACAGATCATACAAACATTTAGTCCGACCCGGGAATTTAACCCGAGACATCAAGCACAGCAGTCGTTAACACTACCACTTGTGCCACTGAGGCAGTCAAATAAATCTGTAACTTTCCTGCAACGATAGTATTTTAACTCCTCTATCCTAAGTGCATATCCGTGCGGTGACAGCTTAAGTATACAGAGTGTCACCACCCCTTTTCTTCCTGTGGGTGTCATAAGAGCCGCCCTTGTTTGCTCCCTAATAACCAAGGATACTAACATTGCAAAGCAAAGAAAAACTGAAACAATCCCCATTCCAAACCATTTGGCTAGCTAGGTAGATATAGTAAGCCAAAATCTCTTTTTTTAAGAAAGGCCTATATCCAGCAGTGACCTAAAACCAACCCGAATGGTCCGGTAACTCCAACCCGGGAACCAAACTCTAGACCTGAAACACAAGTCACTTACGCTTCCATTGCGCCCCTGAGGCAGCAACTAAAGACTGTTATGATCCTAAGTGCCAATAACTGCAAAAGGCAAAGTCTACGATAGATTTCATTTACATACCGATATAAAAGCCTTCACAAAGATAGTAGTATCTTTTTTCTAGCTGAGCCTAACTAGTTAAAGAATCTCGTCAGCTAAAAAACACGCCTTGACAGTAACTAACCGTATTGAGCATGAGGCTGTTAAAGATATTTAACTGAAATGCCCTTCCTGCGACAAGTACCAATTTTTTTTTTGCTTGTGTTATGGGTACTAGACAACTGTTTTTTTTTTTTTTTGCCCGCCAAAATGACTCTACTCTGCCTGATGGAAAGCATAAGCAAAATCCAAGAATGGTGGTCCCCATACCATTGCGAATGCAGACAATGCAGCATGGCGACCCACACTGTGGCGGGCTAGTGATGCTTCTGCATCTTTTAGTCTAGTTAACAAGTATTGAACTTGTTGACTAGACTATTTGGGCCTCCGGTCTCGCACTCACCAACGAAACACGACAGCATGAACGCTGTCATTTTACGTTGATTTTCTGTGCGAGGGTAGTACCGCCCCGGTCGAGCCGGCCCGTTTGTGCTGAAATCAGCGTGGCTCTACTACCTTTGCTCTGCGTGGCTCTATTACTATAAATAGATATATACTTTGTTTTGTAAATACATACATATCATATATAGAAAACACCCGAACTCCGAAACAAATAAGTATTTGTGAATCATACAAAGATTTGATCCGACTCGGGAATCAAACCCGAGACCTCAAGCACAGCAGTCGCATACGCTACCACTGCGCCACCGTGGCAGTCATAATATTTATAATATTACGTAATCACTGATAAAAAGATATACAGTAAAATATAAATGTACACTATCTATACTTAGTATACAAAAAAAAAACTTCGTTTAAAAAAACCGACTTCAAAAACTGAAAAGTATAAAATAACTTAATTTGTATGTGCTACCTATTCATAGGTTTGAATTCAGCGCCAAGCCCAATATAATAGTAGGTACCACACTCGCTATATTTAGAGACGAACGTCAACGACGTCACCGACGCTTCGGTTGTTTTGTCCTACGCGAAGAGCAGCTATCCCGCTCAAGGTCACGCGCGGCGAGTCCCACTATTACATTTTGGCTCGGCACCGACTTCAAACCTATGAATAGGTAGCACATACAAATTAAGTTATTTTATACTTTTCAGTTTTTGAAGTCGGTTTTTTTAAACGAAGTTTTTTTTTTATTTTTCGCTTTTTAGTCTTTCTCAAGTCTCTCATCATCATTTCACCTAAATAACTTGAAAGAATACGACTAAAGGTAACATACAACATACTGTATAGAATAATAAATAAATATTTCGGACATGATGTTTACAGAATATGAAAGCATGCAGACAATTGCCTTAACTTTATTGCAGGCGCTCACGTAAATTTGAGGGTTTCCTCCAATTTCCTTCGGATCCCATCATCAGATCCTGATATGGTGGCCATGGGACCACATGGGGAGCATACCCTTTCGAATACAAAAAAAAATTCAAAATCGGTCCACAATTGACGGAGTAATCAATGAACATACATAAAAAAAAAAAATACCGATGATATTGAGAACCTCCTCCTTTTGGAAGTCGGTTAAAAATGGAAGTCGCTTTCGCTCAGATCTTTTAAACCAATGAACGGATTTTAATACCATTTTCTTAGTCTGAGGTTTGCTATATTTCTAGATCTCCGTAACTTGTCCTACACATTTTCCTAACCTCAATTAATTCTCATCATTTGTCTAGTCTTAAAATATTTGTTAGCTAATATAAATATATTTAGTAATGCCTCATATTCTTCAATGTAATTTTGATAATTGTTATTATCTAACCAAATACGAAATGGATTATGCAAATAATTTTACACGTACATATCAGTTAGCACGTACTCTACTAAATAATTCAAATATTATAAAAACTATTGATATTGGCAGAATTTCATGAGCTTAATTAATAGATAGCGGTGAATTATTACACCATTCGCATTCATCAATTAACAAATAATTAGCATATAGTTAATTGCGTTTTCAAAATAATAATTTCTCATTTTGTTATTAAATATAACAGAAATTACGTAGCAAGGTGTATGTAAAACGGTATAAACAAAATGATATTAATTTCTTTTATAATTTTATGAACCAAGCGCGCTGTTAGCATATAATACGAAACGTTAATTAATGTTTCTCGTGAAATAAATACGGGTCCGGGCGGTGTTAGTATCACTCTGTGTTATAGTAAAAAGTTTTGAACGCTTTTAATAACACCCTCCTACCAACTTGTTTTTATTAGTTTAGTGAATTTTGCACAGCAGATTTTAACAATAGTTTAAATACTGACTTTAGTATTGAGGACATGCCTGTACATTAAATTACAAATGTATTCATTATTCAGTTTATTTTATTTCCGACTTTTATGTTTTCTAATTTGAATAAAATTTAGAAATGGCGTTAGTATTTATACTAATATTGTAATGCTAAAGAGTTTAGTTGACCACGTTGAAGTACTGGATCGAATTGAACATTTCTTATAGTTTGGATAGCCCTTTTTTGAAGAAATGGATGTAGTCTCCATTTATTTAAAAAAGGTCAATCCAATACGACCTTCAAGAAAAGAGCGTACTCCTTCTTTAAAGACCGGCAACGCACTTGTGACGCCTCTGATGTTGCGGGTGTCCATGGGCGGCGGTTATTGCTTACCATCAGGCGATACGTTTGCTCGTTTTCCTCCTATTTCATAAAAAAAAAATCTCACTCGACGACCCAACAGGAGCCAAGCCTATCAATGAAAAACGTTGCAGTAACCAGAAATAATATCATTTGAGACACACAGCCGAAGTTAAACAAAACAAAAAAACAAAAAGAAACCGGCCTGGTCTGACTCGCACACCGAGGGTTCCGTGCAAACCTGTAGGTAACTTTTTTTTTTTTTTTATGTATGGCCCGCCAAAATGACTCTACTCTGCCTGATGGAAAGCATAAGCAGAATCCAAGAGTATTGGTCGCCATACTCACTGCGAATGCAGACAATGCAGTATGGCGACCCACACCATGGCGATGGCCTAGTGATGCTGCTGCATCTTATAGTCTAGTCAACAAGTATGGGACTTGTTGACTAGACTATTTGGGCCACCGGTCTCGTACTCACCGACGAAACACGACAGCACGAACGTGGTCATTTTACGTTGATTTTCTGTGCGAGGGTAGTATCGCCCCGGTCGAGCCGGCCCATGCGTGCTGAAATCAGCGTGGATGATGTCACTAAAAATTTATGCTTTTTGCAAATTTTCCTTTATCTATGCAATAAGACGTTGCTTTGTACCGAATTTCAAGATTCTGAGTTTACGGGAAGTACCCTGTAGGTTTTGATTTCCTTGCGAGTGTCTTTTGCAGCATAAACGGATGTATCTTTTAATTGCATTGTCTTAGAAGTTTCATTTTTTCACAGGTCTAAGGGACAAAAAACCTGAGTATTTGATACCTATGCATTTAATATTGATATCTATACGCGTTTCTGAAAAAAAGGGTCTTGACAGTCAGACGGAAAACAAAGTGATCCTTTTGAGGTACAGAACCCTAAAAAATGCTTTAAGTTTTAATTAACTGTAGGATGTGTACCAACGTTTATAAGATCATAAATATTTATATACGAGTATATATTTTAAATAAAGAAATGAAATGTCAAAAATGTTGAAAAGCATCCCGACGGAATTTTAATATCTACCTTCAATCTCCGTGCCCGTACCCACCGATAGAATTATTCTTTCTCTTGCAAGATAAAAGTAACTCCCTTCATTTCCATGGAAAGCGATCGGAGACAGTCCCGTTTATTGAATTCAAATCACATTGGGCGAGGACAAAGAACTTTGTGACACAACGGTTTTGTAATAATAATATAGTTATTAGGTGCCAAGTTCTATGCCAAATCCAAATATGTATTTGGATTATAGGAACAAAATAACATTATGAACAAGTATTAAACTCAATTTATTTGCTTTATTAGATACCTATAACAATTGCTGTTGACAATGTGAGATCTTAATGTAGGTTAGATTTGACTTGATTTGATTACTTTACAAATGTGCAACCTTTTGTTTGACATTTCATCGACTGACTACATATCTCCACTTTTAATCACGCCGGCACACTGTTAGTTTAATCTCATAGTGAAGCACACTTTCAACTTTATCTAATAAACATGTTGACTCGTCCAATTACTGTCCGAGTAAATACGTTATTAACTTGCTGGACACTCACTGGGTAATTTATGATAGAGGATCATACGCTGAACATGCTGAACCACGCGTGAGCACCGCCATAGTATCATTATATAAAAGCTGTTCGAATCATTTACGAAGTATTAATACGGAGATTATAGATTATTTCGTATTCGATTCTATTTTTGATTTTTTTCGTAAACTATGTGTTGTGATATGCTCAGGGAGAACATTATCTGTAGATTAAAACAAAAGAAAAGTATTTTTCATCCCACCAGCTCGTAAAGAGTATTTTTGGCCTTCGATATCTGAGTGCAAAAGCCGTTTTTATTCGCTAGAGGATAAAGTAAAATTGAATTTAGAACATCGTGTGCACTAAGCTTGTAAAGTCAAAACATCATTAAACCTATTTACTTCTACCTCCATGGTATCGAATTTATCATTTTTTTTATTTGTTAAAAACTCTGACTCGTAACCTTCTTGGTGTACCTTTTTTTGATTGGCTTTGCCAGCGCCATTTTCTTTTCACGTCGTTTAGTCATTTCCTCGCTGAGGTGGGATGAAAAGTTACGTGTTGCACTCGAGTGCAATTTCTTTTTACTCTCTTTTGATTCCCTCGCTAACGCTCAGGATTCTAATTTTAGAATCCTTCTCTTGCTCGGTCATCAAAATTGAACACGCGGTTAAAAAGCAACTTTGCACTTGTTAGATTAGGAAAGAGAGACGATTTATAGAAAGGGTGACATAAGCTTCGCTGACGTCACTCCTTAACTAATTAATATAATTCATGATTTATGGGCAATATAAACCGTTCTCAATCAATCCATTACCACCCCGTTAGTACACTAGGATTTATTAAAACAACACAACTCAGGTTCAAACAAAATTTCATCTATTTAATGAACGTTAAATTGAATCTATAGTTAAAATCAAAGATCGGCACAACATTGTCAAGGTCGATCTATAACTTCCACTTTCCAAAATGCGTAGTGCCTTATGAGAAGAATATTGGCAAAGAAACTCATAGCCACTCTTTTAAAGTCACATCTTAACTTATTAGTTACAAATGTTTAATAGTTAATTACCACAATAAAGAAGCCTATATACTTAGCTTATTTACAGCACGTCCTCTCTGGTAAAATGCTCGTACTAAAATAATCTCTTCATTTATTCTCGCCAATACGAAACCAACACCTCAAATCATGATGACAGTAGTCGCTATATACGGGATGTCGTTGGTTTCGTATTAATTTTCCAAAAACAATTAAATGCATTACGCCTTATTCCAATTACATGATAAATCCTTAATTAAATAATTAGAATTTCTGTGATTAACCTCACGCTGTTACAATTTAAATGCAATAGCGGATGTTAACAGGTTAAACTTGTTACTCACAATTATTTGAAATCAATTATTAAAACATTACTTTAGTCACAGACATTCGTTATTGAATCTCCTATTTTATTTATTATAATTGTTAGTTAGTAACAAGCTCACAATTGAAATTAAAAGTTACAGTATTCCGTTTAGAATGTTAAAATCAAATAACTTACTCGAGTAACACTTTTTACAGGACAACAGAAATAGTTGTAGTTATTAAAAATTAAGATATTAATTGTTAGAAAATAACATTTAGTTTCTGACTTTATAATTGATAGTTATGTTTTATTGAGACGCTCAAGTCATAACTAGGTAGATGTTTTCCTGACACACTCTTGTATAACAAATAACTATCTTATCTTAATATATATAAATCTTGTGTCACAATGTTTGTCCTCAATGGACTCCTAAACAACTTAACCGATTATAATGAAATTTGCACACCATGTGCAGTTCGATCCAAATTGAGAGATAGGATAGTTTAAATCTCAAATTATAGTCGCAATTTTAATTTATTGCTAATTATTGTACATAAATATGGCGGTACGAAGTTCGCCGGGTCAGCTAGTTATTTAAAATATTTTTGTAGACTTATTACTTAAACTGATTTTTAGAAGTTTTAAATTTAGAATTTAATTTGCGATTCAACTAGGTCTGTAAAGTACTTAAATCAAATCAAAATCATTTATTCATCTAAGACACTAAGTGACACCTATGAACGTCAAATTGAAGCTATAGTTAAAAATCATAGATCGACACAAACAGAGGCCACAGCATGTGCTGTATTGTCGAGGAGCTTAAGTTTGTAAGTGCTTGATGGAATACACAATATAGACAATGCAAAAATGCAGCATGGTGACCCACACTATGACAGCGTATTGAAATGCTTCTTATTTTTAACCGACTTCCAAAAAGGAGGAGGTGCTATGTTCCACTGTATGTTTTTTTTTTGTTTTTAGACTTTAATTATTTATTAGATTTATAAGCAGTACAGTAGTAACATACACACATCAAAAGTGTCTAGGGATCAACATATGTGTCTAGGGATCAACATATATTTTTGCAATAACTTTTCTCCTGATTGATATTAATTAAAATTTTCTTTAAGGATTCATCAAATAAAGTGTTTTCGTTTGTCACAGTAACGATAAACCAAGTCACCTTTGCATTAATAAAGAAATTTGCCATTTTCCTAATAAAAGGATTTTTGACATTTGAACCACTAACATTAAAGTTCGAAAAAAAGACTGAAATAACAGTTTTCTTTAAAATTTTATTAGGTAACTTAAACAATTAATAATCCGTGTTTCTACCGCGAACACTAACACAAGAACATCGGTTTGGCATACTCAAAATGAGTTCATCCAAATCACGCTGTGGAATGGCCGCCCATGTTCGTTGCAACAACAAAAAAAGGTCTTCTTGCGACTGGATACCCTCCATATTCGGCAGAGCTCTTCTCTGTAGCATATCCCATGCATGCAATCGGGTTCAAGTCTGGCGACTGAGCAGGCCAGGGCCAAAGCCACATCTCAATCTCAAGAAATCCGCATAAAAATGCTTGATCCCTAGACACTTTTGATGTGTGTAGTTATAATGATAGTAACATTTTCGATACTTCAATTTGTTATAGTTACTATAAATTTAAACTGCAAGGATGATAATGATTTTATATTAAATTTGTGTAACCTTTAAAGACATTAACGATTCGTTTATCCATTATCAATAGAGCGCCATAAATGCTAAAGCTAGTTTTGTCGAAACAATTACCGAGGGACGGTGTCAGGACAAGTTAGCGCTCTGATTAAACTGAGACCACAGCTCGCACCTCGTCTGTACTTTGTAACTGACAGCGTGGAACATTGTTGCTGCTTGTTATGAAAAAGAAGTTTCTTTAAAATGTTGCACACATTTTTCCTGGAGAAACTCAAATTGAGATAAATAGGAAGTATTAAAATAAATATATTTATTTAGAGTAGGTTCTTTGCAACCTGTTCATATTATTACATTCAACATGTTTTTCTATACTATATTTTCTTCTCAGGTTAATGCAAAATGCAAAATTTAAATCAATACGACTTCTGTCTCCTATTAATTTAAATATCCTGTGAGAATTATTACCACAACTACATAATTCAATGCACATAACTGCATAAGAAAATATAATCAACAAAACAACTGTGTACGATTTTTTTAAAGTAACTGGCCAAAGTGACCCTACTTTGCCTGATGGAAAGCATGAGCAACATCCAAGCATATTGTAGTGGTCACCATATGCTAATACAGACAAAACAACTATGCAGCATAGTGACCTACACTATGGTGGCTTATTGAGATGCTTCTGCTTCATTGGGCCTCCGGTCTCGCACACACTAACGAAACACGACAGTACGAGTGCTGTCATTTTAAGTTGGTCTTCTGTGAGGATATCAGTCAAGCCGGCCCGTTCCTGCTGAAGTCTGCATAACTCTACTACCTGGAATAGTATAAAATTTTAAATACTAAATAGTCATTAAATCAGTAATGTCAGATATAAATTGGACCAACATTGGTGTAACAGTAATAATTTTTATATCGTAATAATTAAGAATTTGTTATTCTTAATTATTACGATATAAAAATTACGTAATTTATAGTCTCGATTGTCGGCACTTGATGGAACTTGTTATAATACATTCTAGAATTAAAATCACTTGTACTTATTCCACTATTTCATTTTTATTTACACCTGACCGGTTTCGCCTTATGGCATCATCAAAGGTTACTTAGTGTCGCCATAAGGCGAAACCGGTCAGGTGTAAATAAAAATAAAATAGTGGAATAAGTACAAGTGATTTTAATTTTAGAATGTTTTAGAACAATATTTACATACAAGCGTCAAAAAACTCGTCCACATCTTCGCCTACTGGTAGCGTTCCCAAAAGACTAGCAGCATTTCCCATTAAGAATTAAATACGAATCCAAAGTCATGTTCAACAATGTTCTTTTGCATGCGAATTATCAAAATTATTATGTTTAGTCTACGTCAAAGGTTAAGCTCGGTCTTCATTTGTGGGTTTAAAGCCAGGCGAGAGCTATTTTGTCAGCGACAGTGTGGTTGTGACAAGTTACAAGCTATGCATGTGTTACTGAGGCCGTAGGTTACACTGTTATAATAATCGGTTCTTTTTTTGAGAGTATAATTATTTCATGGAGTAATAATTTGACTTTAGTTTATGGAGTTAAGGGATAAAACTGAAGTCACATTTGTGATCAAAGACAGTGGCAAATAAATAAGGATTAAGGAAATGGCTTTAATTTGAATACTAAGATACGTAAATATTAAATAAGTTGTTTTAAATAAACCAAATGCATTTTGAACCGCATCTTTGCTCCACAATGTGCTAGACATGTACCTGTTCAAGTGTGAATAAACATTAGGTACGTGTATTCAGATTTTAAACAAAATGATTTATATTCGACAAATAACATAACGAATGTTAATGTAATTAGATTTCATGGATGCCTATGGCATTAAGTTCACCTTATGCATTGTATTTGCAGGAAACATAAATAAATAACAATCAAATAATATTACATTTTTATTCAAATCGTCTTTGTTTTAGTAAAAAGTAAGTAAAATTAACTTCGGTGTGTAGCACACCACAGGTTTTGTTCCGTAATTGTTGAACAAGAAAAATTATTTCTCTACGTTTTAAAGCATTATTTCATTTGTGCAAAAAAACTTCAGTGCTATAATACAATGAACGGTTGATGAGATTAAGGTATACTGTGTTGTGTGAGATGTTATTACGGTAACTGGAAATAAAGAGCCTTGAGTTACAAGTGCGGTTCGTATTATGCGAGAGAGATTTACAAAAGAAAGTGGGGCTTATTACAGTAGTACTTTATATATGTATTTTCTTTTCTCGCGAGTCTCGGAAATATGCTTTGATGTGAAATTCGCATCTTCAAAGGTTTGTGTCTTGTTTGAGAGTTATTTACTAGACGACAGAGGATGATGACAAGTCAATTGAGACGAGTTCTCTATATATCGTTTCGTAATAGTTTGTCGAAACGTTTCTTTTGATTAATTACTACATAACAAAGAATAAAATGCAACTCCCAATTTAAATATTTTAAACATAAATTTGTTGTAAAATATATTTATAAAAAAGCGCATGTAAATAGTTCAAGACATCACTACCAGCGAAATTCCACGTTAAACTATAAAGAAATAAGCATTTATGTGTTTTTTTACAAGAAAAAGTTTAAAAAACTATAACCCGACTAATATTTTACTGCCTCGCTGGTCTCGCGGTTGGCGTGTGCGACTGCTGATCATGAGGTCTCGGGTTCGATTCCCGGGTCGGACCAAATGTTTGTATGATCTACAAATATTTGTTTCGGAGTTTGGGTGTTTTCTATGTATAATATGTATGTATTTACAAAAAAAGTATATATGTATTTGTATCAGTTGTCTAGTACCCATAATACAAGCTCTGCTTAGCTTGGGACTAGATGGCGTTGTGTGTTAGATGTCCGAAATATTTATTTATTATTTATTTATTCACCCCCTTTCAACATATTACCCTAAATTTTAAGAAGAAATGATATTTGAGTTGTTATAAAATATTTTATGTTGTTTACTCCAGAACAGACCGCGACTACATGAAAACTTTTGATAAAATTTATATAGCCTATGTCACCCAAGGCATTAGTACAAACCTATTGACACCTCAATTATTCAAATCGGAACAATAGTATAGGCGCTACGGTGAAACATAAAAACTAATAACATAGACTGTCAAAAGTATTATCCTTCTTTTTGGCGTCGGTTTTTTTCATTATTCATACACATTCATTTCACATACATACACATACAAGATCAACAAAAGAATATGCAATATTAAGATACCAAAAAGACATGCAGTTATATGCTATCATAAGTATACTTCATCCGTTATAATAAATTAAATTAAGCTTTTACTGGAATTCCTCGAGACGAATCAAACAAGTCCAAACTCGATGATATTGCGACGTTTCTTTACAGAGTTCCTATGGACACCTTCCAGCTCCAGCATCAAATCAGCTCTATGTCATCATAATATTGTATTGTCACGCTGTAAACATATGCTTGCAAAATTTCAGCAAAATCGGTTGAAGATATCTGCTTCAAAATTGAGTTGCAAGATTCCACCCGAACATACAAGCATACATACATACATTGCAAGTTAATAAAATGTTTGTAAAATGATATGTGTCAATATGAATGAATTGATTGTCAAACGTTTTGTAAACTTTGAAATCGCACTTATTCAATTATATTACATTATATTATATTACATCGAAACAGTGCTTGACCTCTCTTTACAACCCAAAAACCAGCAAAATTCACTTTCATATTAACGATGTTCAGTTCTATTCATGTGGAAACTATAAATTCTCCAAATTTAAAAAAAAAACCCGACATAACCTGAGTTCCCTTTAAAAAGTAAAAAACACGTTTTTTGCAGACATTGGCTACTCTTCCCCACTTTCACCCCCATAACTTTTAAACGGCTCAACCGATTTTCATGAAACATGTCTAAGAACTCTCGCACGTAACTCACCTTTCATACAAAAAAAACTAAATTGAAATCGCTTCATACGTTAGGGAGCTACTGTGCCACAGACAGACAGACAGACACGTGAAATTTATAACACCCCTCTTTTTGGTCGGGGGTTAAAAAGAGGCTATTTGAACCAAATCAGCTAGTTTCATCTAGAAAATACCAGTTTGCACATGAATGAGACAGAAGTTAGCTTATTGCGTTCATTTTAGCTGGAATTGGTGTACGGCAATTTCATTTGCGGATACTAATACGATCAGGCTGTTAATGGATGTTGTTGTATTATGCGATTATTAAGCAGAAAATGTACATTAGAATCTGTAGGCATGTTACGAATACGTTGAAAATGTACTGCTAGTATCGAGGTTTGTACTGAATTTAGTGTCATTCATTATTATGGAATTTGGTTTGCTGTATTAGATTGAAACTCTTGAAATAGTGGTATTCCTTTTTATGTTTGCGTCACTTATTGCTCGTACCATAAAAACTGTTATAGTGTGCCAATTTCATAACATAGACATATGCCTCGGACTTCTTTTAGATCTTTTATAGGGTCAAAATTCTATCATACATTGTTTTTGAGAAACTTTACCCGTTTACGCAGCACACGCAATGGAATTATCAATGGGAATAAATTTACCCCGTTTTTGCAACATATTTTATTGATACTCCGACCCTTTTGGTCGTTGTGTGATGACATATAGCCTATAGGCTTCCTTGATAACTGGGCTATTTAACAATGAAAGCATGATTTAAATCAGACAAGTACTTCCTGAGATTAGCACGTTTAACTAAACAAACTCTTAAGATTTGTAAAGTTAATATGGATCTAGGCTAACGATCAGATGGATCTACTGACTACGTTGTCTTGATTTGAGTGCCCTTCCTAGAACAGGAAAATGAGGGACGGGTTGGTCTCTTTTTACCTCCTTTGGTTATTAGATTAAAAGCAACAGAATAATTATTGTTCAACGTACTTTTTTGGTGAGGAGGTGGAGTCACTCTGACCTCAGATCAATGTTTTAGAATAACTTTACGGATCTTTCTAGTTGATACACAGTTGGAAATATATTCAAAATCCTAATCTTTATCTCTCTAAACCAACCTCATGGACTACGTACTTTCAACTCCTTTACGAATTTTTCAGGTCACAAAAATTTGGAACGGTAAAGCAGTCCTTACGTTTCAAGTCCCGGAGGTTATTACCAAAATAACCGTGTTCTTTCATCGAAACTGCTGCATCTAGTAACAACTCCGGCGGTGTCTCAAAGGACTAAGCGAAATGACAGGCTCAAGTGTTAATAGCTGATCCGTATCTGCATTTTCGTGCAGCAGACATTGCTTCGACGCCTTCAATATTCTTTTGTCACTGGTGTCTAAAAATGTAGTCTTCAGTTTGTATTATGTAGACGCTTGCAGGTAATTTGAGGTGCATAACCTTTGAATTTAAGATATAAACTTATATGCACCATGTCTGCAACATATAAGTTTACATATGTAATATAATGCTTTCATTTTGTAATACTTGATATCGATTTAATTGACCTCTTTGTTTTAAGATCTTTTAAACTGTAATATATAAACATATTCAGAATGATTTAGTATAAATCATTAAATGCTATGAAATATATTTAACTTTAATTCCGCGAGACAAATATCCAGGTCTGAAAGCAGGATGCAAATCCCACCGTCATGCATACTCACATGCACATATGGGTATCATGCATATTTAATTATTTTATTATTATTGTTTTAATTCAAAAATCTTATATCTAGGTTACATCATTCGCAGATACCTACATAATACAAATCAACAAATCAGTGAACATCCACGTCTAAACTAGATAACTAAATATCTGTATTTTAGACGACGGCGCTCCTCCTATTTAGTATATGTGCATATGCACACATACAAAACAAGTGAAGGTGATCCCATTGCTAGACCCTCTTTTTGGCGGTAGTATTCGTTATGTGTTTGTTGGAACAGTTATAAATATCAAAACATAACAATAATAATGTATATACACTGTTGAATGACGAAACAAATTTAATTCCATCACCACTTCTAAGTATGATTGCAGGTAGTTCGGCACAGGTGTCTTTGTGACGTTGTATCGACCGTTATTATAGCGTCATCGAAACGGTATATAAAGGGCCGACAGCGGTGCGACTAGCTCATTCGAGCTCAAACGCTCGACGAGTCAACATCTCAGGTACCACACTCGCTATATTTCAACGACGTCACCGACGCTTCGGTTGTTTTGTCCTACGCGAAGAGCAGCTATCCCGCTCAAGGTCACGCGCTGCGAGTCCTACTATTACATTTTGGCTCGGCACCGACTTCAAACCTATGAATAGATAGCACATACAAATTAAGTTATTTTATACTTTTCAGTTTTTGAAGTCGGTTTTTTTAAAGGAAGATTTTTTTAAAATTTTCGCTTTTTAGTCTTTCTCAAGTTTCTCATCATCATTTCACCTAAATAACTTGAAAGAATACGACTAAAGGTAACATACAACATACTGTATAGAATAATAAATAAATATTTCGGACATGATGTTTACAGAATATGAAAGCATGCAGATACGTAAATTTGAGGGTTTCCTTCAATTTCCTTGGGATCCCATCATCAGATCCTGATATGGTGGCCATGGGACCACATGGGGAGCATACCCTTTCGAATACAAAAATAATTTTCAAAATCGGTCCACAATTGACGGAGTAATCAATGTACATACATTAAAAAAAAAAAACCGATGAAATTGAGAACCTCCTCCTTTTGGAAGTCGGTTAAAAACAAGCTTTTACTGGAATGCCTCGAGACGAATCAAACGAGTCCAAACTTGATGATTTTGAGACGCTTTTTTACAGAGTCACCACCACAGAGTGGCCACCGTCCAGCTCCAGCATTAGATCAGCTCCATGTCATTATAATATTATATTGTCACGCTGTATACATATGCTTGCAAAATTTCAGCAAAATCGTTTGAAGATATCTGTTTCAAAATTGAGAGGCAAGATTCCACCCGGACATACAAGCATACATATATACATTACAAGTTAATAAAAATCTTGTAATAAAACAAAGTTATGCCACGTCTCTCTGTCTGTCTGTTCACGATAAGGTCAAAAGCTACTTCACGGATTTTTGTGCGGTTTTTACTTATAGATAGAATGATTTTTGAGGAAGGTTTTCGTATATAATTTGTTATATTTTTGAGTATAATGACGTAAATATACTATATTTGCTCAAGACGTCGGAAAAAATTAAGCCACACATCTTCTCAGAGTAACATAGACTATATTTTCCGTAAAGAACCCGTGGGAAGCCGGGGCGCATTATAAGTGTAATATAATATATAATAGAATATATTTTGGAAGTAGTTTTTTGAAGTATAATGAGCACCCGTGATTATCGTCGTGGTCCCCAGCATTTTTAATTTTTATTCAGTTCCAGTAAAATATATCAAATCCATTCAAGCCGATAAAAGCCTCATCGCCCAAGGCATTCGATAAGGTAAAGCTATTCTTCGTTCAAAGTTAAGCCTAGAAAAGCGAATTTGTCGAGAAAAATAAAAATCTTTGATAATATTTTCGCTCACTATTCTACTGTAGCATTTACTAAACCTGTTTTCTAAGGAGATAACTATATCCAGCAGAATTAAGGCAATTGATGTGATGTAATGCGATTTACAAAAAAAAAACTTTTGTTGAAGTCTCTATAAAAAAATGTAAATTTAATTTACTGATTATAATTATATATTATGATACATGAATTAAACGATTGATTTCTTTATTATTTACTAGTACTGGTTTAGTCTTCAGTCTGTTTGCAGGTTTTTTGAAGATGATATTTCAAATTTCGTAAATTCAAACGAGTAGATCCGTTTAAGTCGTAGTTTAATAAAAACATCCATACCACACTGGTGCTATTTTGTAAAAATATGTGTTAATAGAGATTAGCTTTTGCCGTGCCTCGGAGAGCATATTAAGCTGTCGGTCCCGGTTGTCATTAACATCTATGTCAATCGTTATTGGGAAGTCAGTGCCCTTAAATATACTGACAACTAGTTCAACCTTCGAATTCAGTTCACCCTCAGGGTTGCGGAGGTCCGATGCCAGTAGCGTGTAATAATGCCGTGTAAATACTGATATTCAGGTAAAACCGGTTGCACTAGTAGTCGACCCTAAATCTTGGGAATAATAAAGGCTAGGAATAAGGAGAGAGAGACAAGCTTTTGCCCGCGGCTACGCCCTCCAGCATGTCGGATACCGTGGATATCATTTTTAAAGTTAATGTATAAAAATGACACTTACAAATTATTTGGTTTTCTATTGGTACAAAATCTGTTCACTAGATCCAAATATAACCCCTACAACCTCACATACTTTTCCTATTAATAGTATTAGTTTATATGATACCGTATCTAGCCAATATTTGAAACCTGAAATCTAAATCCTAAACCTCAAATGTAATTTATATATTGCTTATATCTTGGACTGTTCGAAATAAGGTCCATCGAGACTTTGGAAATGAGACAGTGGAGTGACACAGTGACCACGATACATGCCGGACTATTTTGGTGCCGATAGAATTATAGATACTCCAGATAGAGACTAACTTTACTATTTTGTTTAGTGAAACTGTATGAAATATAATTGAGTCGAAAATAAATAAATATTTCAGACATCTAACACACAACGCCATCTAGTCCCAAGCTAAGCAGAGCTTGTGTTATGGGTACTAGACAACTGATATAAATACATATATGCTTTTCTTTGTAAATACATACATATTATACATAGAAAACACCTAAACTCCGAAACAAATAATTGCAGATCATACAAACATTTGGTCCGACCCGGGAATCGAACCCGAGACCTCAAGCACGGCAGTCGCACACGCTACTACTGCGCCACCGAGGCAGTCGAAAATTATTGAGTTTCAGTAGCTTGAAATAATATTTTACTGTACATGTAAAGTGTGGGTCACCATTCTACATTATTGCACTGTCTGCGTTCGCAATGAGTATGGTGGCTACCACTCTTGGTTGGTTGGTCCTTATGTTTACCGTCAGGCAGAGTACAGTCACTTTGGTAGGTTAATACATAAAAAAAAAACAAAAAAAAAAACGAAAATATATGCTTTCACAGCTAAACGGTTTCAATGAAATTCAAAATGGAGATAATTTGAATCTTGAAAAAGGACGGAGGCTTCATAAAGTACGGGTAATATTTACCTCTATAACCGACATACAGGCAGGCAGTGCCGAGGGCAAGCTAGTGCAAAATGATGAATATTTTTGAACTTCGTGCAAATGGTATTACTCTTTCTTGTAGTTCATATTATGGTTTTCAAAAAACAGTAGTAAATACACACATCAAAAGTGTCTAGGGATCAACATATGTGTCTAGGGATCAACATATATTTTTGCAATAACTTTTCTCCTGATTGATATTAATTAAAATTTTCTTTAAGGATTCATCAAATAAAGTGTTTTCGTTTGTCACAGTAACGATAAACCAAGTCACCTTTGCATTAATAAAGAAATTTGCCATTTTCCTAATAAAAGGATTTTTGACATTTGAACGACTAACATTAAAGTTCGAAAAAAAGACTGAAATAACATTTTTCTTTAAAATTTTATTAGGTAACTTAAACAATTAATAATCCGTGTTTCTACCGCGAACACTAACACAAGAACATCGGTTTGGCATACTCAAAATGAGTTCATCCAAATCACGCTGTGGAATGGCCGCCCATGTTCGTTGCAACAACAAAAAAAGGTCTTCTTGCGACTGGATACCCTCCATATTCGGCAGAGCTCTTCTCTGTAGCATATCCCATGCATGCTCAATCGGGTTCAAGTCTGGCGACTGAGCAGGCCAGGGCCAAAGCCACATCTCAATCTCAAGAAATCCGCATAAAAATGCTTGATCCCTAGACACTTTTGATGTGTGTATAATAGAAAATAAATCACTGAAAAGATTGTCAGCAATTTAAATAAAAGCCAGTATAAACATATATATTTACAATACTTCCATATTTATTACTAGATTAGCTATTATAAAACAAAGTAAAACTATAAAACCTCTTGATGTTAGCTACATTCTTGTGATTTTAAGTTGCAGGTCTCTAATGACAGTGACATGCAATCTCTACCAGGTGAAGTTGTCTTCTGAAGGCTGTTTGTTTGTCCCCTCCATACTTAATACTTTAAATTCGATGGTAACACTGTCTGTCTGTTACGCTTTCACGGCAAAACCGTTGCTCTGATTTGGAAAAAATCCGGTATAAAGATAGATTGGACCTTGGAGAAGGACATAGGCTACTTTTTGTCGCGATAATCCGAGTGGAACCACGGGCAGAAGCTAGTGTGGCGACTTCCATATACAGCGCAACAGAAATATACTACAGCGCCATCTACCGCAGATACACTGAACTAGGGAGTACTACACAAAGAAACTATCAATCCTGCATCGCGCAATAGAAGTTCTCGCGTCGATTAACATACATACATACAACATCCCAACATCAACCGTTGGGCAGTTGGCATGATGGCAGGTTTGCCAGGCGTGATCACCTCGCCTGGTCAGAGGATCCTCCCTTTGTTTTGTTGGGACATGACACACCTGTCTCCCACACTAGTACATCATAAA
Organism: Diaphora mendica; assembly: GCA_949125395.1. Taxonomy (NCBI): domain Eukaryota; kingdom Metazoa; phylum Arthropoda; class Insecta; order Lepidoptera; family Erebidae; genus Diaphora; species Diaphora mendica. The sequence goes on from OX421310.1 coordinate 20,943,452, forward strand.
ATACTAAATTTAACTTTTTGTATAACTAGCCGAACCATGTCCACTACGTTGGGCGTTAACCGCCTGTTTATCTTCGACTTGATTTACCTACTATTTTTAACTATTTTTTTTTATTCAATCATAATAAAATATGGCCTATATCACTCCTGAATAGTGTCGCTTTCTGTTAGTGAAATAATTTTCACGATCAGATCAGTACTTCCGAAGATTACCTTCAACAAACATACAAACAAAGATAGAAACTTTAACTCTCCTCTTTATAATATTAAGTATAGATGAACTCTTTCATTATTATATGTATAATGAACTCTTTCAATTAATAATACTCATGAATTTAAATTTTAACGCATTGTCATGGAATGAACCGAACCCACAGATTTTAAAAGTCATTATTTATTAATAAGAAGTGATATATAAAATGCTTCGCTCATTCGAAATTTGTGAATGAATAATGCTTTTTAATGGATCTATTAAAACCCTACGACTTTCATTTAAATAGTTTATTTTTTTTAAGCTGAAGAGTTTGTTTGCTTGAACGCGCTAATCTCAGTAACTACTAATCCGATTTGAAAAAGTCTTTCAGTGATAGATAGCCCATTTATTGAGGAAGGTTATAGGCTATATATCATCACGCTACGAGCAATAGGAGCGGAGCACCAATTAAGAATGTCACAAAAACAGGGGAAAATTTAGTATAAAACTGTTGTAGAATTTGTTGTTGAATTTGAGGTGAAAATGTTAAATTTTAAAAATAACCATTTATCCATTTAACATTACTATATCCACGTACAATAATCTACATCTTAATATATATATTTCTTGTGTGCGTGTGTATGTGACTGAACTCCTCCTAAACGACTGGACCAATTTTGATGAAATTTTTTGTGTGTGTTCAAGGGGATCTGGGAATGGTTTAGATTCACAAAAACGACTGGACCGATTTTGATGAAATTTTTTGTGTGTGTTCAAGGGGATCTGGGAATGGTTTAGATTCACTAAAACGTAAACGATGTTACGTGGGTCATAAATATGGCGGTACGAAGTTCGCCGGATCAGCTAGTCTTAATATATATATTTCTTGTGTGCGTGTGTATGTGACTGAACTCCTCCTAAACGACTGGACCAATTTTGATGAAATTTTTTGTGTGTGTTCAAGGGGATCTGGGAATGGTTTAGATTCACAAAAACGACTGGACCGATTTTGATGAAATTTTTTGTGTGTGTTCAAGGGGATCTGGGAATGGTTTAGATTCACAAAAACGTAAACATCGTGGGTCATAAATATGGCGGTACGAAGTTCGCCGGATCAGCTAGTATATCAATATAAATTATATACATACTAGGTGAGAATGAATATACAGTGTTGACTGTTGCTTCATTTTGTGCCTCAACTAAAAGTTTAGAAAAATAAACCTCTCACGTTGAGATTTAATTGACAATTATATCTTCTAAGTTAAATAAAAGGTTGTAAAAAGAACACATATCAAATAGTAGAGCGATGGGTACTGCCGGAAAGCAATTAAAACTTATCCCCATTTATCTCGGTTCGACGTCATGCGTACACTCAACTATAGTTTTTGCTAATCGCATTCAACATACAAGTTTTAATTGCCAAGGGGTCATGCGAAATTCAATTTAGTTTAGTGCCATTACGAAATAGTTTACTGTACACAAATAGTTTTAAATTTACCCGGCAAAATCAGATTGCGTGAGACATAAAAATCAATGCTTTGTTAAATTTTATAGGAAGCAAGTAACGTGAATAATGTATTCAATCGACTAGTAGGATTCTTTTATATACTGTTGTGGTATGGTGCCTGAGGCTTGAATATTATTGTCTAGGGTGTCCCCAGTTAACTGAATAAGAAACCAGACACATCTCATTCGCAATAATAATATAAATAATAATAATAAAACTTCTCTGTTTATTATTTCAATGTTGAATTTCGACGATTTAATGATATTATCTTTCATGGTAAGTTATTTTTTCAAAAAACCTATTTATATTTATTAATAAAATTCTATTCAAACCTACTTGTAAATAAATTTAAGAATAACATAAAAGCTGTGAAAATTTTATTTGGTAAATAAATATTATTAGTGTAACCCGCATTTTGAAATTATGATGCCTTACTAATTAAAATGATTTAAGGGTTACTAAGAACACTGCCAAAATTTACTGAGGTTTAATTGAATCGTATTCATATAGAAACGTAATCCTTCTTCAAAAGGTTTTATTAAAAAGTATTATTTAGTCATTTGTTTTTTAATAAAAAATAATAGAAATGAAGATTTTCTATTTTATACACATAATATGTTATACGTATATCTCATTTATTTAATTTGTATTTAGTGTGCACCATGGAGATGACATGAATAACAGTATTTTGTTTCTACCGTTGCGTTGTCGAATTTTATCAGTCACTTGTCTCTATATAACATTTGTGATTTATTTATTTATTTTATTATGACAATTAATTTGTTTTCAATTCAATTCATAAAAATATAAAAAAAAAATATATAAGAGGTGAGAAGTTTAAAACAACTCGGACTTATTTATTCGGAAAAAGAAGAAAGTTTGTCATGTGAAATTAATGCTAAAAACACAGACTAAACCAAAACAAAAAGTAGTTTTTTTTAGACTACATTAAAATTCCGTGGAGCATCAGAAAACTGGCACTGAAGATTCTCTTGGAGTGAGGGTAGGCTAACAGAACTAGCATCAAGGCTGCTTGCAGAGTAAAAACTATCATCATCGCTTTTGTTCGGGTCAGACATTATGATCTAAATAGAATAATAATTGTAAATAAATAAAGTGTGTATAAATATATAAATAAATAATTAACTTAACTATTTAATGCGATAACCGACATATATGCGGGCGGAGCCGCGGGCAACCACTAGTCTTATATATAAAATCCATGGCTGTTCCTTTGTCTCGCTAAAACTCGAGAACGGCTGGGCCGATTTAGCTGATTTTGGTTTTGACATATTTGTCGTAGTTCAGGGAAGGTTTAAACGGCAAAAAAATTAAAATAATTTGAAAATTCAAATTTTACGTGTACGAAGGAGCAGGCACATCTAGTAGGTTTATATATCTTAATATATATATTTCTTGTGTGCGTGTGTATGTGACTGAACTCCTCCTAAACGACTGGACCAATTTTGATGAAATTTTTTGTGTGTGTTCAAGGGGATCTGGGAATGGTTTAGATTCACAAAAACGACTGGACCGATTTTGATGAAATTTTTTGTGTGTGTTCAAGGGGATCTGGGAATGGTTTAGATTCACAAAAACGTAAACGATGTTACGTGGGTCATGAATATGGCGGTACGAAGTTCGCCGGACCAGCTAGTATATATATATATATAATTTAATATATTCCTGTCTTCCAATTCAATGATTAAGACCAGAAATAAAATTGACAATGTTGTTTTTTTGAAGTCGGTTATAAATAAAAGCTCCTTCTTACAGCCAAAGTGTAGGTGTTATTAGACCGCAAACTTGTGTAAAGTTGCGGTCTAATAACACCTACACTTTAAAATGTCTACAATACTTCGTGTAAAATTAAAAATACTTTAATTCTATAAGTTGTCTACAGAGTAAAACTTAGATATTAACTAGAACCAACAGGTCTAAGTGTGTGGCTTTTAAATAAATTAAAGCGGATCCCTATACAAAATTTAATTAATTTGCTAAGTAAAAACTATTGCCGTGGCTTAAACGCATGAAAAAGATTCAACGAGTAAGAATACGTGTAACTTTATTTATGACACAAGTAAAATTTTTAACAAAAACAAAAACCGACTTCAAGGTTCGACTTGATTTCTCTTGGATGCCATCATCTGATCTTAGTGTTCTTATTATGGTACCACCGTTGGGATATCTACTTTCCATTTAAAAATCATCAATATCGGTTCATAAACGACGAAGTTATCCGCGAACACACATAAAAAGTATATACGGTCGAATTGAGTACCTCCTCCTTTTTTGAAGTCGGTTGATAACTAGTGACTAAGACAGTAATCAAATAAAAGACAATAAGAAAAGTAGTATCTATTAATACTAAAATGTCTATATACTCGTCCCAGATAAGAGATTATTATATGTACAAGCAGAAGTGTAATTACACCCACATTTATTTCGCCAGCCATGCTTAGTCCCCACCTAATAGGGACCCAACCTATTGTCGTTTATCGAGCACATTTTCAAGGCTCGGTACTATTGAGAATTTCGAAACGCAAAAACTCTATAGAAAGCTAAAAAAAATACAAAAGAAGAAAAAAATTTTCATCAGTTTTTTAGTATATTATTATGTCGGATGACTGCCGTCGCATTTCAAAAGTTAATTAAAATGTCTGGTTTCTCATAATATATGCTTTCATGTCGAGAGATATAAAATTAGGTGTGTAGTCTTTTTTGCTCACCAGTTTTAAATAGTCACATGACAATTTTTTATAAGAGACATATTTTTTTTATTTTATAGAGGATAACCAGGACAGCTTATTCGTTCTTGAAAAAAATTCTAAAAGTACAATACTAATTTGTTTCTTTAAATTTAAAAAAATAAATCCAGTACATAATTATGTACTTTCTGGAAAAATCAAATTAATAAATGAACCCCTGACGAACCGTTACTAAATACCACATCGTTTTCAAATTTAAGAGACGATTCTTAAGAAAAAGAAACAAAATTGAAAACTGTTTTATAAAGCACGGCTAGGGTAATTAAAATAAAGCCTATTTTAGTTTTATGCACATAATTATGAAATAATATCGACTCGTAGGCAAGAATGCTCTTAAAGCATTGCGCCGTTCATGCAGCCAATTTTGTCTTCTGTTAAATATTCATCATTCAAATTCATTCTCAATAATACTATTTGAATACGGTACCCGGCAATCAGCTTATTTCGTTGCCCAACTGAGCGTGTTGGTAGCAAAAGTTTAAAATTCAATCAATTTTGCGCTCCACAGCCCCTATTCACAGTTCGGGTGTTTTGTTCCTGTAATTTTCCTTGTAGAGTATTATGTTTTAACCTCACTCGCGTTCCTTTGCGGTCACTGTAAGTTCTTTAACATTTAAAGAGTTTATGTAATTACTGTCGGGTTAATTTTGACACACAAAAAATAATATTTCTGTAGCATAAATTAACTAGCCAAAGCAGTATAGTTCATTTTTCATCAGAACTTTGGACTTGTGCATTGATCCAGGTACTCCTGTTATAATTAATTATCTATGAACTTAAATGAATATTTTATCATACTATAACATTTTGTTTTCAAAATTATTATATTCAATACACATAATATAATACTCTTCAAGTTTAAATAAATATGAAAAACAATGTTAATTAATGTAATATGAAAACTGACCAAAAACTAAAGGTTACTGAGTAAAAGAGGCAAATATAATGTTTGAAACGTATTGGTTCGTATTTTCATACACGAAATACTTAAGAATACTTAAACTCCGAATGAAAATATTGAAAGAAAATTATGGTTTCTTCTTATTTTGAGCAGAGCATTAGGATTTACTTCAAAACGGAGGCAATTGATGGGCTTCTCAATACAATTCAGCTAGATGTTCTTTGTGGAATAAGAAAAAAATATCTCTGGCACCTTTTCCGACGTTTCCTAATAAACCCAGCCCAGAAAGCTATTATAAAATAGTACAGACAATGAACTTTCTTAGGAATGGTCTTCAGGTGCCTTTATGTATAAGTATCTTTAGGTGTGGAGTTTGGTTTTTTTTTTTTTTTTCTAAAAGACAACTCCCGCACTAGGAATAAATCCTGTGTCGCAGGGGACTTTACAAACATACATGAAACGGACACAAATAACACCCAGACTCAGAACAACAATTTGTGGATCACACAAAGTGTAGTCCTACGTGGGATTTGAACCCACGACACTTGGCGAAGTAGGAAACGGCATGGTGGCCGTTAAACCACTAGGCCAAACGTGCAGTCATGTTTGGTTTGGTATGAATATGAAAAATAGCTCAGCCTCAATAATATTTTGACGGTTAGTACTGGTGGTTAGTACCAGAGATGTCGCGATCGTCTATCTTTAGACTAAAACAACTATACTCATAGAAATACATATGTTTAAAACTGATAGAAATTTACTCCGTATATGACAAAAATACACAAAATAAGAACGTTGTAAAAATAATATGAGCTCATTCGTGCCAGTTTATTTCGTGGGTGCACCGTGATTCAGTACACGGTCTCTAACGAAGCAAGAGTTGCGGAACGACGGTATTTGAACAACATTGTCTGTGGGTGCGACAGTTTACTAAAGATGATTTTTCACTAGTATGAAATATGTCATAACATTTGCACATTTCAGGAATATGAATACCTTTTATCATTTCTATTAATGTATTCAATATTTGAGCATCTCGTCAGATTCAGTTAATGGAACGGCAGGTGAAGGTTAGTTTGAAGAATTATTCATATGGGTAAATTTTATATACATAAATTAAGTACTACTTAAGTTAATCTGTTAGTATTTATATTTCTCTAAATAAATATGTCTGTTTTATAGCTACCAAATAATTAAAGTTTAAAAGTTGGAAAAGGTATTTTTGATTTATTTTTCACCATCAGTTTGGTCATTTGAATTTGTTGAAAATATAAAGAATTAAATATAAACAAAGTAATCATTAAAGAGTCAATAATCAGTCGAGAAATATGTCAAACAGACAAAGTTATGCAGGCTTAAACAGGATTACGAAATTATTAATAAGTTCTATTAGGTACCTAAAATTACATTGCCTACAGGTTAATTTATACAAAATATTTATTTCTACACTAAAAATTTGAACACATTTTCACTTTCATTCTGACTGTTTTTCTATCAAATTTAACAAATAAACGATCTTAATTTAGTTCATAATTCGATTCAATAAACAAAGTAATTTTGTATTTTGTAAGGCCCCTTTGGGGAAGCAGTGAGAACCAATAATATAAGTGGCCAACTAATTTAATATCGGAACCGGAATCACTACGGCCGTCTAGTGAGAAAAGTCCTTGGGAAACTTTTTGTTTAGAACTGACGGGTTCTGCCAAAAAATACTCATATAACTTCGGCTAGCTAAATCTGATTGCAGCTACGCTGAATTTATATAAAATGCAATTTCGGTCCTGCAGTTTTTATTTTACAGTGGCAAATGAATTTTGAATATTGTGTATCGTCTAGGATATAATTTTCTAGATAAAATATAGTAATAATTATGTTTTTAAATTTAGAAATATTTTTAGTGCGTTGTACTAATATGTACGAGTAGTACAAAGTTATGTTTCAGCATAATGAGAAAGTATAGCAAACTTTTAAATACGACGCATAAGACAGAATGTATATCATGAGAGCTGATATAGGCATGAAAACTCTCAACAGATTGTCTTTCTCTTGAGTATAGAAGAGTAGGCAGTAAAGCTTCTGTACAACTCACTGTGGCGTACCATCATCCTTTCTTCCATTTTATTTGGCGATAGATATCCTAAGTATCTGCGGGGCATTTTTTCTATCTGACTGAACGAAAAAAGAGAAGATCATAGCCTGGAAAAAATCAAAGCTTCACTGGGCTTAACACATTCATTGTACATCTTAGGGATATCTTTCAGCTTCAGGACATAATCATAAAAATCTTATTTATAATGGAATTCATTAAACAAAATCATTGGTTCGTATCATTGATCTCGTGGCTGTCACAATCATTTATTATAAGCTTTTTGTTAACTTGCAATATATGTATGTATTGTATGTATGCTTGTATATTCAGTTGGAATCTTGCAACTCAATTTTGAAGCAGATATCTTCAATCGATTTTGCTGAAATTTTGCAAGCATATGTAGGTATACATCGTGACAATACAATATAGTAATGACATGGAGCTGATCTGATGCTAGAGCTGGGAGGTGGCCATAGGAACTCTGTAAAGAAACGTCGCAACATCTTCGAGTTTGGACTCGTTTGATTCGTCTCGAGGCATTCCAATAAAAGCTTGTTAAAAACAAAAAAGCTTTTTAATATAATTTATTTTACTAATCATTATAATCTTACTTGTTCATATTATTAATGATTTGTACCGGAAAGTTTAAACTAAATTCTATTGTTCCATTGGCATTAGGTAGATTATCAATTATCAGGTTTGAGAAAGTCAGTTATCAAATAAAGTGCATATTTATATTATATCTGGTCGTCATGGTTTTAAATGATGTCGTTATAGTTTATCTAGGCCAACAAAAATATGAATTAATCCAAAAAAGTCAAGGTAAACACATTTTCAAATGAACTTTGTATTATTTTAGTAATACCACTTATCGAATAATGGAAGATTCTACACTCTGAATTTTAAACCGGGGTACTCCTAAAAACTAGTAGAAAATAGTGAAATCAGAATTCTTAGTGAAAAACAAATAATCTTTCGCCTGACTTTTATATATACCTAACATGGTATTTTCTGGCTTTTATAACCGCAACAAAGAATAAAAATGTTTTAAGGCTACTAAAGTGACTCTACTCTGCTTGATGGAAAGCATGCATAGAATCGAAGAGAAGGGGCTACCATACTCTCTGCGAATGCAAACGAAGCAGCATGATGACGGACACTAAGGCGGCCTAGTGACATGTTTTTTTCTTAAAGTAAACGTGTTTTGTGTTGCTGCCTCGGGTCAAGAGGTCTCGGGTTCAACTCCCGGGTCGGAGTGCTGTTGGGTTTTTCTTATAAGGTGGTTAAATATACGGACAACTCGTTCAACCTTCGAATTCAGTTCACCCTCAGGGTTGCGGAGGTCCGATGCCAGTCGCTCCGTGTAAAAACTGATATTCAAGTAAAACCGGTTGAACTAGTAGCCGACTCCAAATCTTGGGAATAATAAAGGCTAGGAAGAAGAGGAAGAAGAAGAAAACGTGTTTTATAATATTATACTAGAACTGCATTAGAATGATTTCTTTTGACTATACTTGTAAAATTATCCAATTCATCATAGTTGTTTTTAAAACGTCTCAGTTATTGTATAGCAATTGGAAACTATAGCAATATACGATATAAAAGAAGCCAATTAAAAAGTTGCTACAGTGTGACAAGAAATCCAAACAAAGTTAGTAAAGTTTGTGTGTTGTCCCGACATATTTGTAGCACGTGATGTCAACTTACCCGCTGTCGGACGTTGTTGCGGAACCGAACATGACCAGTACGAGTGACACGCTGATAGATATACTGTTTTTTCCAGTAAGAAATGTAGTTCTCGTGGGACTCCTTTATATAATTGTTTGGTAACTTAATTAGTGAATAGTACGGTAGTTAATTGTTTAATTATGGAAGTTTAAAAAATATGTTCGGCTGTTTTAGAATTGCCTTACTCTGTTCTTGATTCTGTTCTTATTTATATGATTTCAAAAAAGGAATGTTCTTTTCTTTTAAGTTGCTTTCCCACTTTTTTGTATAACCCTTTTAATCTATTATTATATAATTCTCGTGCCACGTTGTTGTTCACGGTGAACTCTGACTATCTAACCGATTTGCATGTTTTTTTTAATGTGTGTTTTGCTGGCATGCCCAAGATAGGATAGTTAAATTGCCCAAGATAGGAGTGGAGCATGATTGAAAAGAGATGCAGACGAAGTTGCGTGGGTAAGCTAATATTTTTTGTTTGTTTTACCGGAGCATTTCCGCACTTAGCCTCTTGATAGGGCCGTTGGACGTGAGTTTGTCATCTTCCTACTCCAACCATCCTAGATCATCCCAGAAGCTCAGCAGCCTTTTCAGGTCACTACATGCTTCCGGGAGTGATGTTCATTAGAGGATGTCCGCCTTTTGATCTGCCACACTTCTACATTCTGTGAGAATATGCTGCGGCGTTTTTTTTTTGTTTTTTTCTTTAAAAGATAACTCCCGTAGTAATAAATCCTGTGTCGCGGGGGACTTTACAAACATACATGAAACGAACACAAATAACACCCAGACTCAGAACAACAATTTGTGGATCACACAAAGTGTTGTCCTACGTGGGATTTGAACCCACGACACTTGGCGAAGTAGAAAACGGCGTGGTGACTGTTAAACCACTAGGCAAAACGTGCAGTCGCTTCTTCTGCCTCCATGCCTGCCTCTACTACCATTAAAGGTAGTAGAGCCACGCTGAATTTAGCACGCATGGGCCGGCTCGACCGGGGCGGTACTACCCTCGCACAGAAAATCAACGTAAAATGACCACGTTCGTGCTGTCGTGTTTTGTTGGTGAGTGCGAGACCGGAGGCCCAAATAGTCTAGTCAACAAGTTCCATACTTGTTGACTAGACTAAAAGATGCAGCAGCATCACTAGGCCGCCATGGTGTGGGTCGCCATACTGCATTGTCTGCATTCGCAGTGAGTATGGCGACCAATACTCTTGGATTCTGCTTATGCTTTCCATCAGGCAGAGTAGAGTCATTTTGGCGGGCCAAACATAAAAAAAAAAAAAAAAAAAAAAAAAAAATGCATCCCCTGCACAGAGGGTCTGTTGCACCTCTAGTGAATAAGTGCTTGCTTAGGGGACAATGCCCTGTCAGGATACCTGTGACCTTCCTGAGATCGTCCCTTTTTAGTCTATTCAAGCTGAAATGTATATAGATCTAACATTAAATTTTGAATTACCGGGCTGGTATTACCCGCGCACAGAAGATCAACATAAAATGACAGCATACGTGCTGTCGTGTTTCGTTGGTGAGTGCGAGACCGGAGGCTCAATGATGCAGAAGCATCTCACTAGGCCACCATGGTATGGGTCACCATGTTGCACTGTTGCATTGTCTGCATTCGTAATGAGAATGGTGACCACCACTTTTGGATTCTGCTTATATACTTTCCATCAGGCAGAGTAGAGTCATTTCGGCAGGCCCATACATTAAAAAAATGATACAAAATCTGCAGTTGGGCAAAATATTTTACCTGTTTAAAACGCTTCTGCCTATCCTTTTGGAAGAACAAAATATATAAAACGTGTTCTTTACAGTTTCTTCTACATAATTGATGTTGAAAACTATGTTAATATAGTGATAAGCTTGTAACTTGGACTTTTCGAAGATTTGCTCTAAATAGTGTTGGAACAATCGATACGGTTTCTAGAATCGTTGCTATTTGTTACCAGTTTGAGATATAGCTGGATCCTAGAATCCATTTGGTGACGTAGCGGTTTTGGTATTGAACAAAGATCAATCGTACGTTAAGTGATTTAGTAAAAACTAACTGGGTATTTAAGCTATTGCCTTTTAAACTAAACTTAAAGAAGCATAGTTGTAAGATGTGAATAATTATGCATGTTAAATGTGTACTATTTATTTATAACTTTAAGCACAACTACATGCATCGGCGGACTTAACACCAAATGCATTTTCTGCCAGTCAACCCATTGGGCGATGCAGAGAAAAGATGAGGTAGTATTTTAACATAACAAAAGGAGTAGATTATCAATAAAAATGTTGCAAAAGCGGGGTAAAAATATTCCTTTTAAAAGCTTCCTTTATGTTTCACAAATATAAATATATTGAAGAACTATTCCCCTTTAAAAATTCAAAAAACAGGTCACCATAGCGTGAATCTATATCACTCTCTCCTCATCACTTTCTTTATTTGAATTAAAAAAAAATGTTTACGCTCTTATTTTATTACGCTAAAGGCGTGATAGGAGACGCAGATGAGGTTTTATGGGCCCGCGAGTATTTTATAAGAAGTATGTCATACAAGTCACGAACACCAGCATATTAAAGACGACAGGTTTGTTTCGGTTGTTTTGTTTTACAAAACTCCGTGTAAATTGACGTAAGACCTAAACTATACATGTAACGTTAACTATATTTATTGTTCATTTGAAAATGGCTTTTAGTACCTAGAATGTACATTCAAATCTCAGCCTTAACAACAACAAACGGGAAACACGAAGCTCTAACGTGGCTTCCTCGAACTATAGAATATTTAACACTTTGAGAAGCTTAACTCTGCAAGTAGAATGCATTATTTAGGCAAGAGAATCGAGGTAATGAAATAATCTTAGTACAAATTGGAGCACTAAAATGAAGGTAAAACGGCTCTGCTTATACTGGCTTTACGAAATAGAATTCTTTAAAAGCCTTTTGCTGTTATAATTAACTGTATGTAAAGTGTTTTAGTGTACTTTGAAAAATGAAATATCTTTGGAAACGCGTCATAAAAGAACTCTCACAGTAAGGACAGTTTTATGAGGCGTGAATCAACATATCTGCATTAGTGAGAATTATTCTGTTGTAGTACTCCCAATATAAGTGTAACATGTCTAAACACATGTAAATGAAATATTACTCAACAAATCGCTACACACTTGGGGCTTTTAAGTTATAAGTGTACATGGACGTTGGTAGTCACTTACCATTGGCTCACTCATCAGTGCGTTTACCTCCTAAATATAGTACTTTATAGCTCTTTTCCGTTCATTTCAGGCAACAAGATGGCCACTATCCTTCAACGTAACACAAGCGCGATAAATGCGATGGCGCGATGGCATCATGTCGGGCGACACCTGCATGCTAAGAAGCAAATTTTAAATCTACAAGCGAGTGACAAACAATAGAAAAAAATATAAATAATGTAAAATTTCCAACAACCTACCTCTCAGGACAAACGATACGTATCGAAATTTCTTACTTCATTGAGACAGAAAATACCGTGATCCGGATCCTAAAACATACACCGTCTCACTTCGCACACTGGGAAGATAAAATATTCTATGAATAATTCACGTGTCATACATCGACAACACTGAATAAGATCGTCTATTTGTGCGTGGTGCAGGTGCAAGCGGTATTTAGATGCTAGGTGTTAAGCATAGAGTGTTCCAAAGGTTTTTTTTATATTCGTATCAATCTCATGACAAGATACTATTATCTCTCGTCCGATTTGGTGATACTCTTATTTTCATGCTTAATAGGGACGCTTTCTTTACGAGTATGACTCGTACAAATGGCTGTTCCCGGTCGATGTGTATTTGTGTCCATGTATGTTTTGAAAATCTCCTTTATTGTATGATCAGCTTTCTCTGTAATAGAGTAATATTTTTTCAATTAAAATGATTTAAAAATCAAAATTCATTTATAAGCTTTGGCGATCGCACGGCTTGTCGTGGTGGCAGCGTGACGACGCGTGGTCGCCACAATTTTTTAAACAAAAAAAATCTTATTAATCTTATCTCCTATAAAAGAAATGTCGGTAATTTGAATAAGATACTGTTACTTTTTTTACTTGCTGCTTTCTCTAGCGTCCTGAATTTTTCACTTTTATGAAACCCGCTAACACTGACCCCACACACGTTGTCAACGCTGCGTCAAAAACCTTCAGCGAATACTTTTTGGCTCAAACGCGTTTAGGTAATGTTTACTCAGATATATAGCGAGGATATGTAAAACAACTTAAGTGATTTATATAATATCTTGCAGTGTTTCTCCCATAGGTAGTTTTTCCTCATAGTCAAATTTTATAAGAAAAATTGCTCAACATCCTGACTGACATTTTTAAGGTCATACTAAGGTGAAGCTTCCTTCGAGCATTTTTTTAAAACAGTTTGAAGTCGGGTTTAAGTCTACTGCTACGAAATAAGTATAGTGGATAAACGTAAAAAAAATAACAGGATTAGTGTCCGTGTAAAACTAATAATATGAAAATATTTTCTTCATAAATTTTAGTGGAACGAAAGTGTGAGGCAGGTTAAAGATGCATTGTTTATTGTATATGTAGGTTATAGTTAGGTTAGGTTAGAGCTTCTTTGATTAATCACAAATTAATTTTACTGTCACAACCATTTTTCATAACTTATTTGTATTTGTATTTATTCTTTATTGTACATAATAAACACATAAATAGGAAAAATAATACAAGAAAGTTTCATGTACAAAGGCGTGCTTAACCCAAAATTGAGTTTTCTGCCAGCAAACCCTGAGTGAATAGAGGATAGCAGAGAAATGTAAGGGCATAGTCATGCGTACTTAGGAATCAAAGAAACAATCATATTAATTTATACAGTAGAAAGAATATATTATACATACATATTACAAGTTACACATATACGATATTTATGCGTAGATACATACAGGCATAGGTACATATACATATTGTCTTGCTATTGTAGGGACAGATAATAATCCCTGGTTTTCTCCCTGAACACACTCAGAGAAGGACTGGCGCATATCGCACGCGGCAAGGAATTCCATAGCCGAACAGCTGCAACACTAAAGGAGTTATTGTAACAGCTCGAAGTATGAGAAGGAGTTCGAAGAAGGAGAGAAGAGGAAGAGCGACAGGGTTGGCTTCTGGGAATAAAGTGCTCGAAGCGGTCGCGAAGATATGAAGGAGAATTGGGATTGTAAATAGTTGAATACAATAAGGAAAGTATGTGTAGATCTCGACGCTGACGAATAGGTAACCACTTTAGTTGTTTCCGGAATTCCGAAACGTGGTCGAACTTTTTCAAACCAAATATGAAGCGGATACAAAGATTTTGTAGTCGTTCTAGCTTACTCCAAAGTTCTTCGGTAGCGTCAAGAAAAGAAACATCGGCATAATCAAGAAGTGGAAGGAGAAGGGACTGAGAAAGAAGGATTTTAGTCGAAAAAGGGAGAAAATTTTGAAGGCGTTTGAGAGAATGATATGTGCCGAAAACCTTCCTACTCACCTCTGTAATGTGTGTGCTCCATGACAAGTTGCAGTCCATAAAAATCCCAAGATTTTTAACTTGTGTCAAATACGGTATGATAGTATTGTTATAGGACACTGTAGGTAGTGAAGTCAGATCGAGACTATTATACATGTACCTGCCACCAATAATGATAGCTTGAGACTTTGCGGGATTGACAAGCAGCCCGAACGATTTTGCCCATGTATAGATGTTCTGGAGATCATTATTGATGGCAGTGACAGCGTCCGTTAGCTCATTAACCTTAAAATGACGGTAAAGCTGCAAATCGTCTGCGTAAAGATGATAACGAGAAGAGATGACTTTAGTGATAGCATTTATGAAAATAGAGAAGAGTAGAGGAGACAGTACGCCACCCTGGGGAACACCCGCATTAAGATTACACCAGTCAGAGGACGACTCTTCCGAGCGAACCACCTGCGAGCGACCCCGAAGGTAAGAACTGAACCAAGCAATTACAGATCTAGAAACATTCAGAGACGATAGAGTGCCTAAGAGGATGTCAAAATCAACAGAATTAAAAGCGCTGCTGAAGTCTAGTAGAACCAATATTGACAGTTGTTTATTTTCCATAGCCAATCTAAAATCGTCTGTTATTTTAACTAGTGCGGTCACAGTGCTATGACCAGTACGAAAACCAGATTGGTATGGATTCAACAGGCCATTAGAGGAGAGAAAATTGTTCAGTTGAAATCGGACTATCCTCTCAAGCACTTTGGAAAGAATCGGGAGAATGGATATGGGACGAAACTGGGATACTGATGATGGGTTAGCAGTTTTAGGGAGAGGGATAATATGGGCTTTTTTCCAGTGTGATGGAAACACTTTCTCTTTCAGAGAAAAATTTATTATGTGAGTCAACGTTGGAAGGAGGTCACTTACAATTGGCCGTAACATTTGTTGTTGAATTCCATCGTCACCTATTGCTTTTGTGGAGATGGATAGGATATGTCTCTTTACGTCACAACCTGTAACCGGGTTAAAAGAAAATGAGGTACATTCAGGCAAAGGAAGACTAGATAGGTAATTAAGAGTGGATGCTTTTTCTGCAACATCTATACAGACTGGTGAAGTGGTAAAATGACTATTCAGCACATTAAGATCAATGCTAATTGAAGTATGATCAGCCGCTTTACCAATACCAAGAGATTTAAGAAATTATTCTAAAGCTGTAAGGTATTTTCAACATGAAATCAATTTACAATCACAAAAATACTTTACATTCGGCAAAAAAGACGAATTAACAAACAAATATGGCGGCGCGGGACATAATATTGTTACGTGTTAGGGTTCGATTTATTTGAGAAAGAAGCCTTTTGACGTGTTAAAGAGATTTTATTAAAACCACTATTAAAATCACAATACAACTCTGAATTACAATCCTTAAAGGTCGCCGAGATCGCTAGGTTGATCGCTGATAACACTTCGATGTTTATCTCACTATATCTCAAACTAAACTGAACTCTGCGGTCCGCGAGATGCTCTATTTATACTCATATAATTATTATTCCTACATTTCTAGAACCTACGATAAAACACGAGAGTCGTCTCGTAAAGACGCGACGCTAATAAAAATAATCGAAGTTAATAATAATTAGGCAACAACCAATCGATATCTGACACTACGCATATAGAAATAAGGTCCATTATTCCTTGCCTCAGGAGATCGTTAAGAAGTGTGTGTGTATTTGTGCAGATAAGGCTTGAAGATTATTATTCGTAACAATATGCTGTTCAACCAATCAGGGCGCGACTTGTGATTCGTCGATACCATTTCAAAATCTTTCGACTGTTTGCAATATCGCAAGATAGATTACAATCTAACGGTTTTGACAATCTGACGGTAACATATAATTATACTATTAGCTTTTTCCCGTGAATCCGCCCGTGTGTATGTTGGTTATGGCGGTAAATAGTAGCATAAGTCCTTCCTCAAAAAACAAAGGATCTATTGTAAATTTCATACAAATTGGTTGAGCGGTTTAGCCGTGAAAGCGTTATAGACAGACAAAGTTACTTTCGAATTTATAATATTGATAACTCGGTGTAGATATAATAAATAAATAACAATAAATATTTCGGACACACAACGCCATCTAGTCCCAAGCTAAGCAGAGCTTGTGTTATGGGTACTAGACAACTGATATAAATACATAAATACGTTTTTTTTTTGTAAATACATACATATTATACATAGAGAACACCCCAACTCCGAAACAAATATTTGCAGATCATACAAACATTTGTTCCGACCCGGGAATCGAACCCGAGACCTCAAGCACAGCAGTCGCATACCACTACTACTGCGCTACGAAGGCAGTTAGCATTAGATATGAAGCAATTGTAAGAATGAGTTGCAAAAAATTTATATCTTTGTTTTAATTAATATACCATCGAATGTTTATTTATTTTTCTAGATTATTTATTTGTTCTTTATTATTTTTGATTTTTTTTTTGTGTTAAAATTAGTTATGTATTTAATTACACGGAAGATACACATATCTGCCGTGTAATGTTTATGAATATTGTGTTGAACTCAGATTACAAAAGAAAGCCAGATAGACCGTAAAGAACACGACAATGAATCTACAAAGTAAATATGAAATAGAAAGCGAATACCTTCTCGTGGCAGTCTTTGATAAACTGCCATATTGTGTTCACGTCACGAGTGATTTTTAATTTTATTATCAAAATGTCGTCTTGCATTGTTAAGACTGTAAGAGTAGTTCCCAAAACAAAAAAAAATGAAGATGGAATATATTTTCACAGGTAAATACAGATTATTTAGTGGCTATAATTATTTATTTACCCGATGATAAGACAAATCTAACCTACTTTAAGATCTCATATTTTAAATAACAGCAATTGTTATAGGTATCAAATAAAGCAATGAAATAGATTTTAATACTTGTTCATAATGTTATTTTGTTCCTATAAATACATATTTGGATTTTGCATAGAACTTGGCGCTCATTTAGATCTCCATTGTTTTTGGGGCGAAGCCCAGAGCCAAGCATAATTTTTGTATTGAACTTGGCTCTCCTTTTTTACATTTATGTTTTTGGTGGGATCATTGTTACACACACAAAGATGTACGTGTACCTACAGTGTCGCTGCCGGCTGCCACGCACATTAAAATGAATCAATCGGCGTCATGTTATTTGACAAGAACGTTCCATCTGGCTTTCTTTTGTAATCTGAGGTGTTGAATAACAATCCATAAACTTCTAAAACATATTTTTTTTGTTTCATATCTTCTTTTAATTAATATTACTGGATCTCATGTATATTGTAGTATTACTAATGCTTTCTAAAATTATAATTTCTTGGTATATAAATAATTCATCAGCTACATTTATTCAGTGCAAAAAAACCTATTTTCACGAGCTACTACCCAGTACTATAAACACAACTCCGAATTTTATTTAATGATTACGTAGAATGAAAAGACTTCGGTACCTTTAAACGTTGATGAAAGTACAATATTCCGGAGTCGAGTCACGATTCTGTTAAATTTCCCTAAAGATAATAAACATTTCCGAGGTAAATTAAACAGTTGTTTCGTTCTGTGCCCTGTATTTTTTACCTCAAAAGCCGAGACTTCATGCGCTCTTCGACAGTGGACCTTATTAGGGAATGATAATGACGTAAGGACTAATTAAGATGAAAATTAAGTCAGAGGTCAAAGATGTCAGAACGACACCTGCATGTGTTTATAGGTTAAGAGAGACCTTCATTAAGTATGAAGTAATTAAAATGTCTTCCTCTTTTTACTTTGCGAAATTGATTGCGATGGAGTCGATAGACGTCGAATTACGTATAAGATGTTTTAATGGTTCTCTAAAATTTCTCACGATTCATATATTTTAGGTATATAAAATTGTTTATCTTAAGACGCGTCTCCGTCGAAATTGTTGGCAATTTTAGTGTTTCCAACTGTTGGCAGCTCTTCAAAAATTCGCCAACTTTTGTTTCCATTGTATCTACACCGAATCGCCAACAATTTGAAACACATTCTAACTAAGCGTCTCCACAGAGCCAACAAATATTTGCAACAAGCGTATTATTTTGATGTATACCGCCACAAACAGAAACACGGTTCCCAACATTTGTAGACAATTGTTGTTGTCAACACAAGGAAATTGCAGACACCTTTGTCACCAACACGTGTTGACAACATAAAAGCTACCAACTTTTGCTTGGTGGAGACTCGTCTTTAGAATCACATAAGTTTATTATTCTTAATGTAATGAAATAATAAAAAGCGGTCAAGTGCGAGTCGGACTCGCCCATGAAGGGTTCCGCGGCAGCAAGTAACATAATATAATTTTTATTTTATTTTTATATTTGTGTTGATTGAATGAAAGGTAAATTGCAGTTTACGATTTATGACATATTAAAAAAAACTACTTACTAGATTTCGTTCAAACCAATTTTCGTTGGAAGTTTACATGGTAATGTACATCATATTTTTTTTTAGACTTATCATTCTCTTATTTTAGAAGTTAAAGGGGGGGGGGGGGGGGGACACTCATTTTACCACCTTGGAAGTGTCTCTCGCTTAACCTATTCAGTTTAGAAAAAATGATATTAGAAACCTCAATATAATTTTCGAAGACCTATCCATAGATACCCCACACGTATTGGTTTGATGAAAAAATTTTTTTTGAGTTTCAGTTCTAAGTATGGGGACCCCCAAAATTTATTGTTTTTTTTTTTATTTTTTGTGTAAAAATCTTAAAGCGGTTCACAGAATACATCTACTTACCAAGTTTCAACATTATAGGTCTAATAGTTTCGGAAAAAAGTGGCTGTGACATACGGACGGACAGACAGACAGACAGACAGACATGACGAATCTATAAGGGTTCCGTTTTTTGCCTTTGGCACGTAACCCTAAAAAGGGCTTATGAACATAAAATATGAACTAGTAGGTAAATCACAAGTGAGGATATAAACCGTATTTACTTTAATTAAATTATTTACCTGTGTATTAATATATGATGTTTTCAATTTATATATATATAATATGATACATTTAATTATATCCATTAATGTTAATGTATGTATACCTACCTATATATGTGAATATATATATAAATGTATTACTGAGATGAACGTGCAATAAATTATGTTCCAGTAGTCACCCAGAGATCGAAATTCAACCATAAGTATGAATATGTATCCAAGTTGTACATCTGTTCGTACAATTTTTGTTAAGGGGGTTCACATTTTTTGCTTCACATATTAAAATATAGATTTAAGCACTTTTCAATCTATTAGTAGTACTTGTTTTAGAAGAACCACTTTATTTTTGGTTTTGGTTTGGATGGTTTTTATACCAAGTTTAAATACATCTTCTAATAATGCTGTCGCTTAGAAGAGAGTGCAGTTTTTTGATGGCAAACGAGCAGACGATTACCGCCACCCATGGACACCCCGCAATACCAGAGGCGTCACAACTGCGTTGCCGGCCCTTTAAGAAGGAGTACGCTCTTTTCTTGAAGGGTTAGTTACTGATGTCTTACCTTTGCTTATTATATTTTAGATTACATTATCAACACATCACATCAACAGCCTTTTTAACCGACTCTTCAAAAAAGAAGGAGGTTCTCAATTCGACTGTTTTTAAAAAAATGTTTATTACCTCATAACTTTCGACTTGGTGAACCGATTTTGATGATTCTTTTCTTATTTGAAAGCTGGTGCTTCCCGTGTGGTCCAGATTGAGGTCGTTTTTTTTTTAAATTTGTGATTATTATAATAGTCTACTACCGGACATAGGCCTCTCTTTAGAACGGAGGTTCTGAAAAATTGATTCTCATGGGAATTTTTCTGACACATATTGGTGTCTTTAATAGGCGTACAATTTACCACAAAGCAGAGTGGGCGCACAGTTAGAAACGATAGCGAGCAAAGATTACTGAACTTCGCTATGGAAAACAAGCAAACCATCATGGACATGGCTCTTCCCCAATGTCAAAAAAATATAGTAATATCGTCGCCCTAACTGCAACAAAATAAAGATGTAATACTTATAAACAATTCAAATGCCAAAAGAAGGCAAGGATAGACAAGCGCTATAACGTAAGTCCTAGTAAAATGACATCAAAAAAATATATAATATATGTAACTGGTTTTATCCCCCCGTTTTATATTTAGATATCATATTCATTTAAATGTATAATCTAAAGGTCAGAAGAGGTTTCCCCATGAGAGCGCAAAAATATAATGGTCGTCACAATACCAGTTTATCTAGAAAGAAAGCATGTGATTTCTTTCACAATAAGGTGACTAAGTGAACTGGATACTAATATATTTCCAGAATATGTATCCAATAAATATATTTATATGTATGCGTAAAAATTCGTACCTATATTATGTTGATTTTAATACATACTACAATAACGATATGAAGCTATTTAACATTGAAGTGTGAATACATATTCTTTTAAATATGTACAAGAGATGTTTGTGTGTGTGTGTTTGCTGCATATTTATGTATTTTAAATCCGAGTCTCTCTGTCTCGAGTACTACCTCACTAAATTACGTTATAGTTCAAAATTAGAAAGTATCTTAAGTCACAAACTGATTGGTAGATAAAAACGGTTCGTATTGTAGCTTTATTTATCACCCAATACTTGAGTTGCTACGCCATAACCGAACTGAGTAAAATACGGCCTCGAGTACAAGTCTGCTGACAGGAATACAAAGTTACTAGAAGTGATTTTCAAATACTATTAATGTATGAACTAAAGTATGTAACATATAAAAATGAGTTATTAATTGGTTAGCTAGTAAGCTGAAAAATTGCATGAACATTTTTCAGTCTTGCAAACTTACTAATATATTAAATATAGTTTTTAAGGACCATAATATTTAAAATACAAAAAAGGTAATGAATTGTTTATGTTATAACGAAATAAAAAGATAGCGCTTACAGCTCAAGTCATAACAAGGCATAAAATGTAATACCCATGTCTTTAATAGGCAAGAACAGTTATGCCAGTCTCGACATTTAACATTTTTTTCTAAATAGTCGTTTTATTGGATGAAATGGCAAAGATTAACTCTCACCATTTATACCAATTAGTTTGGCATCAAAATCATCCTTTTTCTTTTAAAAACAAAATATCACTCCCGCAGAGGACTTAACAAACTTAAATAACACGGACACAAAGAACACCCTGACTCAGAACAACAATTTCTGGATCACACAAAGTGTTGCCTCATGTAGGATTTGAACCTACGAAACTTGGCGAAGTAGAAAGCGGACTTAAACCATTAGAACATACGCGCAGTCAACATTTTGACGTTATTAAGACTTAAATTTAGCAAAAGTACTCTAAAATATTATTTAATTCTAGACATAAAAAGTATCACATCTAGTCATTCTATTTCTTTCTACCAATGCATTTTGTATACTACCCACGTAGATGCACTAGCAACGGCTGAAGGCAAATAAATTCCGCGATTTGTGGTTGGAAAGCTTCCAGGATGCTGTTGTTGGTCGACTTGCGATGTTGGGTGGCCAAACACGGCTGGTAAGCCGAGGGAGATAGTCCCTTGACACGTTTTGTCGCTAATTTATTTTGGCAATGTTGCTCTGTGATTAAATACTCTTGTATTGTGGTTTTGCTGAAGGGCTTGGCTAAGATTATGAGTTTAGCATCATTTAATATATTTTGTTACTATTAGATGATACTAAGTAATATTGGCTGAACTACTTTTGTGTTGAAGAATAATCGTGGTGATGTATCTATACTTATAATAAAAATGTAACAGGTCCAATTCTGTACATGAAAGATATTTTGAATTTTTTTTTGGATGGCTCTCTGTAATCGATACTGAAGCCAAAACTGATTTTTTTTCATTTTTGTCGGTCGGTCTGTCTGTCTGTCCGTCTGTCTGTCTGTATCTTGGCCGCGCTTCACGCTGAAACTACTGAATGGGTTCAAATGAAACTTAACATGATTTGAGTGCATACCACGAGATAGGACATGGGATAATTTTTATCCCGAAATTCATCACGGTTTCTTGGAGAGAGGGGATGAAAGTCAAAATATGTACTTAGTTGTAATTCAATAACACATCTTTCATTCTTGAGTCTTGATTTCTTGCATTCCTTTTATGCTAGAAAGCAAAAAAAAAAGATAACGGGAAGTCTTTTTTTTGTCTGCGTCTGTACACTGCCTGTGGGGAGCTGAGACAGATATGTAAATATGGCGGTACGAAGTTCGCCGGGTCAGCTAGTTTTGTAATAACAATTTCGTTTGTCTGCGTCTCTTTTCAATAATGATCGGGTCTATAAGCGTGATGTTAATATACCTTTCTCAGGCACGCTAGCTAAACATACATAAAAAAAAACATTGTTGCTAAATGTGACTCGAGATGTATATATAATAGATATTACACCCTTTAAATACAATATGAAACCCCCATGACATAACAAGGAGGGATTTTGGGCTCCAGTAATTAATAAATACTAATAAATATTTCGGACATCTAACACACAACGCCATCTAGTACCAAGCTAAGCAGAGCTTGTGGTATGGGTACTAGACAACTGATACTAATACATAAATACTTTTTTTTGTAAATACATACATATTATACATAGAAAACACCCAAACTCCGAAACAAATATTTGTAGATCATACAAACATTTGGTCCGACTCAGGAATCGAACCCGAGACCACATGATCAGCAGTCGCACACGCCAACCGCAAGACCAACGAGACAGGTGAAAATTTGACTCGCTCGGTAAAAAAAACACGAAAGAATTGGTTGATACTGTTCTTCTATGAGCCCGTTATATCGAGCCGGCACATAATCACTATTATTATGATTATATGATTATAACTACTGTACCATAATTTATTAGATGTATATAATTCCCGTGTCACGTTGTTGCTCACGATTAACTGCGAAACTATCTAACCAATTTTCACATGTTTTTGTTAAATGTTATATTTTAAGATAGAATAATAAATTAACATCACGCTTGACCAATAGCAGCCGAGCATGCTTGAAAATAGATGTAGACGAAGCTGCGTGGGTTAACTAGTACATTTAAAAAAATGTGAATCAAGAACCTTTTATATTTACAGACTTTACAACGGAGGGCCAATGATCCTATCAGACCGTGACTATTGTCACTGGAATCTAATTCAAAAGCCAGTCAATTTAAAGATAAACAATACTTATTCTATAATTATCTTGATTCCTTTTAGTATAGGTATACATAAGACAACGGAAAAATTAAAGTTAATGTATACAGACAAGTAGAGAAACATTCACATTTGTACCAAATTTTAAGACATACGCGCGTTCGATGTGACTGTTTTTGTGAACCTCAATGGCGAGCCAAATTTGACGATTGTTCAATAACTAAAACTGGTTAATACATATAAAAACTTCTAGTATATGATCTTTGTATGCTTCAAACTGAAATGAAAAACGTTCTCAACAAACACAATATTTATTCTGTGCTATGGTCATGTAAAATTATGGTTTCCTATACAAATACGAAACTTCCGCGCAGTTTAGCTTGCCATCATATATCATTGTCGTGAATAGGTACCGTGTTGTGTGACAGAATGTTCTGTTCAATAAACTATAGCTTTTCTTTCAAACATGTTGGATTTTTAAACGAGTTTTATATTCGTTTATACAATCGTATCAGAAGTATCGCCTGATGGTAAGGGATTACCACCGCACATGGACACCCGCAACACCAGAGGCGTCACAAGTCCGTTGCCAGCCTCTGGGGGATGGGGCAGGGGATGGGGGAAGGGGTTGGGGTATGGGCCTCCGGTATCCTCACTCACTCGGTGAAACATAGCGCAAGCGCTATTTCACACAGGTTTTCTGTGATATACTAATATTGGTATGGACTTTTTTGGTGTATCAAGGGTCAAACGTACAGACGAATCACCTTATGACAAGTGATTACCGTCACCCATGGACATCCGCTATTCGAGACACACAATATGTTCGTTTTTTGAGTCCCTTTTCCCATAAAAAAGGGAGACCAAAGCCTTCTCTGGGATTCAGTCCACCTAAGTCACACTTGGCGAAAGGGAAAAAAAGATTTTTTATTTATTTATTGGTGAAACTATTACCTACATATATACATATACATAAACTGATTCTCTCGCTTAAACCGCATGTTACATGTGGGTAGGGGGGACTACATTGTAGGTAACATCGGTTTTATATGAGGCCCTGGTATCACTTCGACCTGTCCATTTATGCCAAGAAATGACTCTCCCGCCTTTGATAGTGAGGAGTTCCAACATGTTTTTTTTTTTTTTTTTATTTTTTTTTTTTATTAAAGGGCTTTGTCGCTGTGCGACCACATCGCCCTGTGACAGTACGAATACATAAATTAACATCTAACATAGACATAACTCTACTAATTTATACAACATTCGGGCTTCAACCGACACAGGGTTAGCCAGAATACTATTACAAAGGCCGATATTCATTACTCTCGAGACCCCTAAATGTTCCCTGTAACTTCTGTTTCTTACACATTCAAAAATAATGTGTAATACATCATCGATCACACCACAATCTTCACAGTTGGGAGATGACACTTTGCCCATTAAAAATGCGAATTTCTTAGAAGCTATATGACCAGTTCGTAACCTTAAGGCAGTTACCAAAGTTTTCCTGTTAAGTTCTACATTTTCAATCCACGGGTACTTAGAAACTTGTGGCTGAATTGTACGGTACCAAATACCTTTCTCTCTCGATCTCTCATCAAAGTATTCTTGCCAACACATATGACATGTTTCTTTTACGAGTCTTATGTAGTCACTATATAAAGGCAATACTTCTAATGTGATGCCATTCCAACATGCTTCTTTTGCCAATTGGTCAACAAGATCACTCTCCGCAATTCCAACATGTGAGGGAATCCATTGCAAAACAATTTCCCTACTTTGTGATTGAAAATTTAGGATTGACTCCAAGATTTGATAGGCTATCGGATTACCTCGCATATGCGAGGTACATCGAGCCAAGTGTTGCAAAGAGCTTCTAGAATCAGTCAGAATCACGAATTTATCATAGTTAATAGATTCAACGTATGATAAGGCTTCTGCTATAGCGATTAACTCAATGTGCATTATAGAAATATTGGAATCAATCATAAATTTGATTTCGCAGCCGTAGAGTGGGTCTAAAAATGCAGCACCACCAACTCGTTCGACTTTGGATCCATCTGTATAGATTTTATGGTACCTGTCATATCGTTGATCTACAAAATTGACACACGTGTTACGCAGTTCATGAGGTTTATACAAATGTTTACCTTTGTTGACTGATGGGATAGAATCACAAACTACCCGCGATACATCTATATTACTGACCCATGTTTGTAATGAGTACATCTCTAACTGGTTACACGAATGTAGCACCATCGAATCTAAAGACTGGAAAATAGATGTGAGTAAGGGACGTCGTTTGTTAGCCCAATAAGAAGAATGTGTACTCTCTGATAGTTCCTGTACAACAGTAATCGTTTTATTACCATTAAACGTCTTAGCTTTTAATCCGAATTTACAAGCCAAGTATTGCCGACGATATTTAAGTGGTGGTAAGTGTAATTCACTTTCCATTGTGTGTATTGGAGTACTCTGGATAAAGCCTCCTATAATCCGTAGCGCTTGGTTCTGAACTTTGTCGAGTTTATATAAGTACGTTTTACAACTATTGTCATACAAGAAACTACCATAGTCTAATCTACTTCGAATGAGAGATATATATAAACGTCTTACATGTTTTTGATGAAGACCCCATCCCCGTCCGACTAGTACCTTTAACATATTGACTAGCTTGGATACCTTTAAGATAGTCTCAATAATATGTTTTCTCCATCTTAACGAGCAATCTAACCACATACCTAGATATTTCACATGGCTGACAGTAGAAAGAGGGACATTATCGATTTGAAATTCAATTGTGTTTCTGGAATAACCTTTCCTAAATATGCAGATTTTACTCTTAGTCGGTGAGATCACAAGCCCCAATTTTGATAACAATGAACTGAGGTTGAGGCATGCATTTTGTAATTGCACTGCTGCATCAGGTATATTTTTATCTGATTTGTATAAAACAAAATCATCCGCGTATTGCAAGATTTCAACGTTTTGTATTTCTCCACAAATGTTTAAGGTTGCTATATTGAATAATAACGGGGAAAGGGGATCTCCCTGAGCTATGCCACGGCTGGTGACTCTAGATAAATCGACACCATCTACGTCAACGTGTAATTGTCTATTTCTTAAATACGTCCAAAGGTATAAACAAATCCGAGAACCAACCCCATAACTGTCCAATACTTTGATTAAATATGCCACGTCTACATTATTGTATGCGTTGTCTATGTCGATGAAGCATGCAGCAGTTATAAAATTTTTGGAAAAACCTGTTTGAATGTGGGAAACCAAACGTGTCAGATTATCTAAACAGGATCTAGATTTACGAAAACCTACCATATTATCTGGGAACATATGTAATTTTTCAAAGTACCATTCCAATCTTTTATTTAAAATGCTGTGCAAAATTTTACAAAAACAAGAAATTAGTGATATTGGTCGTAGTGCACTATCTGAATTAATATCCCGACCAGGTTTAGGAATAGGTATGATTTTTACGTTACGCCACTGAAGAGGTACAAAGCTATGGTTGAGAAATTGATTATATAGCGTTAATAAAAAAGATTTACCTATAGGTGGAAGGTTTGCTATCATAGAAAAAGAGACGTCATCACTACCCGGTGCAGTGTCGCTACTTTTTATAGAATTATCTATTTCTTGAAGAGTAATAGGGGACTCCAAATGATCATTACTCGATTGTATATTAGGCTGAGGTGGACAAACAAAATCTGGGGTAATATCCCTTAAGAGCCCCTCTATTTTCTCTTTGTTGATGTGTTGAAATGTGTGGTGCGTATGGTGACCCTTAATCCATTTCATTTTTCGCCAAAGTACTCTTGAGGAGGCGGTTTCATCCACGGACGAACAAAATTCCTGAAAAGATTGCCCTCTGGCTAGCCGAATGGCACGTTGTGCATCTCTTACTTTGTTTTGGAGTATAACTAAGTTGCCAGGGGATGGACATCGTCGTAACTTGGCAAGAGCCATGCGACGCTCAGCTACCGCTTTTGATAGCTCTGCGTTCCAATAGGGTTTAGGTGTAAATTTGCTGGTTATTTGTTGGGGGATTTTTTTTAAAGGGATGTATAAATTCGCTGCTTCTTGTATGATCTTTTCAAATGAATTATAAAATTCTTGAAGTTGTGAGGGGACAGATATTGACGATAAAGCGTTTTCTATATAAGACGAATATGCCTTCCAGTTACTATTTTTGAAATTTCTTTTTGTTTTAATTTTTTTAGGTATGTATATGCTAGAATATAACTTAATCATCAAATGGTCACTGCCAAGATTTTCGTTTGTGGGCTGCCAAGT
This sequence comes from Diaphora mendica, assembly GCA_949125395.1. Lineage (NCBI taxonomy): Eukaryota > Metazoa > Arthropoda > Insecta > Lepidoptera > Erebidae > Diaphora > Diaphora mendica. The sequence goes on from OX421310.1 coordinate 20,971,641, forward strand.
AAATAAGGTCGCCAAATCCGCTGAGATGAAGGAGATATCTGGTGATGATTGCTGTAAAATACCATTAACTAATCTAGTACGCGTAGGGCAGCCATTATTTAAATAAATAAAATTATGATCTATCATACAATCGTATATCTGGTGACCCCTCCGATCTGAACGGCATGACCAGTTAGGGTGATGTGCGTTAAAGTCACCAAGAAGCAAAGTTTTTCTATCAGAGAGGGAAAATAGATAGTCCCAATCATTTTGTGTTGTATGTACTGTGGATGGGCAGTATACTGAAATTATGTTTTCTATGTGTGGGCAGTTAAGAACCTTGACATGTATTAGTTCTATATCCGGATTAGTGCTAGTAGTTAAACATGGGATGCATTGAATAGAATTGTGAGTTAATATAGCAACCCCTCCATATCCATCACATCTATCAGATCTAAATATGTTATAATTGCTTATACGAAAAGCACTTCCTGGCTGCAGCCAAGTCTCGCTTAGGACTGCTATGTGTACCTTTTCTTGTAGTAAAAGAGTCTCGAGAGATAATGATTTCGGCCTTAAACTTTGACAATTCCATTGTAATATGACAAAATTTGTATTGATACAAGTACTATCCATAATTCACAATGCTATTAAAAAGTGAACTAACAGAAGTACAACTCAAAATCCTTGACAATATCCAGTCTGTGCAGATTGAAACTACTTGTTTAATTTTGTATTCTAAGGAAGTCTTACTAAATATAATATTTTTTAAATGTATAAGAAGTGGTAAAAAACTTAAATTTTCAAATTTGTTACTGGAAGTCTTACTATGAGTCTCTTTTTCAACGCGAGGACAGTCGTCAGAACTTGTGAACCCTGACGAATCTTTATTCCAGGTAGTCCCCATGCAATCTGCGACAGTGGAAGATGGGGCCGGGGGTAAAGGTGTAGGCGCTCGTTGTTTCTTTTTCTTTCTACGTGCTTGCGTTGACTTCGGCTGATCCGCGATAGGAGTAAATAGTTGAGAAAATAGGCGTTCGCTTCCTGGAATATCGTGTTGATTATTCACGTGTGTACTCTCCGAGACTGTGATTCGTTGTGATTGTACTTTATCTTCTTCACACAGATTGTTAGGTCTTGTTAGGTTAGGAATCGGGCTAGGCGGGACATATATTAATAAGGCTTTCCTATAGGTACAATTAAACTCAGACATTAACTCTCTGATCCTCCTCTCTTTTTTAAATAAAGGACAAGATTTTTGCAATGCCATATGATTTCCTGTACAGTTCACACATTTGTAAGAAGTGGTGTCGCAATTATCATGGCTTTTTGTGCATTTAGGACACACAACTTTTTTTGATGGACACATTCTCCACGCATGTCCGAATTTCCAGCAGCGTGAGCATTGTGTCACGGGAAATATATATGGTTCTACTTTCACCCTCATCTGCTCAATATAGATGTACCCAGGCAGTGATGAGGTTCTAAAGCCAAGGCGAATAGTTTCACTTTCAGTCCAATTGTGATTAATCGCACTCGTAGAACTCGACTCAATATTATTCCGCTTGTTAAGTCTTTTAACCGATACAATATCATAATCACATGATAAACATTTTAAGATATCTGCCTCTGAAAGATCTAACTCCACATTTTTAATAATTCCGTAAGATATTCCAACCTCCGATGTTTTTTGGCTTCTCCATCCTAAATCCGTAAACGCTTTGCACCCTATAAAATCATCGGCATCAGTTGCGTGTTCAAAAGTTATTATAATTTTATTTTGATGAACATATTTGATGCGCTCAATACCTTGTATTTTGTTTTGTGTAAACAATCGGGCGAGTGCGAACTGTTTAGGTAAGGCTGTATTAAGTGTGACTGACACTTGAAATTTATCTTGCACTTCCTGACTGTCCCTACGAACCATTTTATTCCTTCTATGAACTGTATTCCATTCCTCTGATGAGTTATCATCTCTTGTCCTCTTGTTCAATCTACTTTCTTCTACCTCCATGTTTGTTTGTATTCGATCACTGCATTCCATTCCGTCCTCCGTTTCATTCACAATGTTAGTACTGTTGACACGCGTCCTTTGATATTCGACCCTATCGTCGACACCACAAGAGCGATCACTCATCGCGCACGAGCGGCGCCCCGGCCGTATCGGTCGGGAGCACGCTTATCGTAGATTTTATTATCTTACTATGTACCGCAGCGTTAAATACACGACCTAATGACACAAGGACGCAACGGCGAGTATGTTCCAACATGTTAAGAGAGAATCTTTCATTAATATTAGTATATAAATATTTCCCTCCAATAAAAAGAGACCCTTGAAGATAGAAACCCTTGAAGAAATAAAACGTGCAATTTAGAAATCTCTCGTTTATTTATTCAACACTAATTGTGGATTTAGATGTGGATATTTCCAGAAATATACCAGGTAACAATTCAGTAGTTGTGGAGTAATCGCTCGTGACTTGTTATAAAAGGTCGCTTTGTGCTTTCATACTTTATATTTAAACTAGCTGACCCACGCAACGTCGTTTACGTCTCCTATTGCCCGTAGCGTAATAATTTTCCCCCGTTTTTTTAACATTCTTCATTGATGCGCCGCTCCTATTAATCGTAGCGTGATGATATATAGCCTATAGCCTTCCCCGATAAATAGGCTATCTAACACCGAAATAATTTTTCAAATCGGACCAGTGGGTCCTGAGATTAGCGCGTTCAAACAAACAAACAAACTCTTCAGCTTTATATATTAGTATAGATTATAGTTTTAGCGCTAGTGTTATTATGAATATGAGACAGTTACGTCTACGAGTCTACAATAAAAGTGATAATAATCTATATATATGATAATGTAGGAATGTTATGTGATCACTGTTGCCCGTGGATACATGGTGCTATACTGACCATGGAAGTAGCCTCGTCTGTGAACTATACACGAGACCAAACAGTCTGTTTCAGAACTTCACGTCAAATATTTTTGTAAATAAAAAATATTCTGAATTTCAAACATTTCATTATAGTTTTTTTTATCTAGATCAGATTGGTTGGAAACTACTCGTAGTTGGTCAACATAACAAATAACTTTTTTGTAGGGTTCCGTACCCATAGGGTATAAACATAATGCAAAATTTTAACAAAAAGAAAACCGACTTTTAGAACGACCAAATTGAATTAGGTCCACACGGGAAGCACCAGTTTAAAAAAAAAACTTTTTATAAAAAAAAACCGACTTACAAAAAACATCCAACGAAAACTCTCTGCCAAAAAAAACATTTAAAAGCGTAAAATAAACTAGGCAATTTATGAAGAACCAGTTTATTTTACGCTTTTAAGTGTTTTTTTGGCAGAGAGTTTTCGTTGGATGTTTTTTGGAAGTCGGTTTTTTTTTTTTATAAAAAGTTTTTATTTTTCAGTTTTTAGTGCAAACAATCGTAGGTAAGTAGTAAGTTGAACTATTTCATCAAATTTCATCATCAAGAATACAAATGAAGGTCTAAACGTACGTGTAATATTGAAATCATCCTCTAATTTCTAACTGTTGAAGAGTTTAACCTTCTATTATCAGCTCACCTAAATAACTTGAGATTATACTCTTGATTATACTCGAGATTACAAAATTGGTTTGAACGAGATATAGTGAGTAGTTTTTTTTAATACGTCATAAATCGTAAACTGCAGAAAAAAGAGCGATCAAAGTTACAACTAACTACAAGAACTTTTATATTAATATGTTACTTGCTGCTTCGGAACCCTTCATGGGCGAGTGGACTCGCACTTGTTTAGTAGGTATTTGTTGTTATAGAGGCCACAGAAATACATCATCTCTGAAAATTTCAACTGTATAATTATCACAGTTCATGAGATACAGCCTGGTGACAGACGAAAGGCGAAGTCTTAGTAATAGGGTACCGTTTTTTTTTTTTTTTGTATTTCTTAAAAAAATATAATGAATAATCAATAAACAACATATAAATACAAACTTCGTAGAGAAAAACCACCTAATCTACTAAAATAAAGCTTCAAATTCCGAACTAGGGTGCCTTTTTTATTTTATTATTGTAATAACTTTTTGACATGATTGATTGATATATCAGAGCTTCAAGTTAGGATAATGTCAAGTAGAGAATAAGAAAGAGGTTGAAGTAGCATTTTTGGTTCGAAATTTTTACGCAAAGCTGTTATGTTATTATAAGAAGGTTCATTTATATTATATATATAAAATATATAAAAAGCGGCCAAGTGCGAGTTGGATTCGCCCATGAAGGGTTCCGCAGCAGCAAGTAACATAATATAATTTTTATTTTATTTTTGTGTTAATTGAATGAAAGGTAAATTGCAGTTTACGATTTATGACGTATTAAAAAAACTACTTACTAGATTTCGTTCAAACCAATTTTCGTTGGAAGTTTGCATGGTAATGTACATCATATATTTTTTTTAGATTTATCATGCTCTTATTTTAGAAGTTACAGGGGGGGGGACACACATTTTACCACTTTGGAAGTGTCTCTCGCGCAAGCTATTCAGTTTAGAAAAAAATGAAATTAGAAACCTCAATATCATTTTTGAAGACCTATCCATAGATGGGTCCACACGTATGGGTTTGATGAAAAAATTTTTTTTGAGTTTCTAAGTATGGAGACCCCCAAAAGTTATTGTTTTTTTTTCTATTTTTGTGTAAAAATCTTAATGCGGTTCACAAAATACATCTACTTACCAAGTTTCAACATTATAGGTCTAATAGTTTCGGAAAAAAGTGGCTGTGACATACGAACGGACAGACAGACAGACAGACATGACGAATCTATAAGGGTTCCGTTTTTTGCCTTTGGCACGGAACCCGCTGCACCAAATGAAATAATTATATTTTTAATGTGTTCTTTATTGTTAGGACAAGGTTTGTGTACAAGAAAAAATAAAAGATAACGGGAAAAGTAATTTTTTTTTGTTCGCGACGGGAAGCTGAGACAGATATGTAAATATGGCGGTACAAAGTTCGCCGGGTCAGCTAGTAGAGTGTAAAAAGAAACGTTGACAACTGTTCCACGGAAACAATATCCTTCGGGAAATCTTCAAACAGTGTTTGAGTTTATTAATTATATTTTCAGACTGAGTAGTTTGTGGACGTCATGTTATGCACTTAAGTTGTATCTAGTATGTACAACTTAGGTACTCTAAAATACTCAAGTTTTTACCCTTCCTTAGCTTCATTCGGTTGTATTTAGTAGGAAAGAAAAGAAGTAATAAATGATCTGATAAAGAGCTCCCACACATAACTGCGAATTCGCAACACATCGCAAATATCTGCGAGCTCACACGAATGCACCGCAAGAACTTCACGCCGCATCGCATCGCATCGCAGTTATGTGTGAGAGCCCAAACAACACCTATTAAATGCGTAGACTGTATGCATTTGGTTAAAAAAGTTGCCTTATAAATATGTTCCAACTCTTAATTGACATACAAATCTAAACAATATTGAATAATCTGGCAGGTAGCGCAAGTTAAACCAATCTAGCACTGGACGTCTATTAGTTGAGCCGCGAAGGCACTTGCATAAATATTCATGATCGATTGCGTCAGGTCAAAGCTATCCCACAGGTACCGTAGTGCTTGAGTGCGAGCTGAAATTAAACTCGCTCTGAACTCTTGACTTTTGAAAACAAAAAGAAGTTAGATAGCCTTGAATAAATAAAACATTTTTTTTGGTGACATTACTTATTATTATGACCCACCTCTAAATTGAATATCTAAATTAAAATATTTAGAGAAAAAACATATCAAATTACAAGTTGAATGTTTTTCTAGAAGCCAGTCTTGGACATATCGTTCGTGGACTGTTTTTTACAATCGCACACTATTCAAATTTAACGGTACTTTTTAAATTTAAATCAGAAATATATCTTAAAACTTTTGACGTCTTTGATAATGCACATAAAAGCTAAATGGAGTTTCTACGTCCTATGTCCGGTTTACATAATAATATCTCGTCAGTCATGTTGCTGTTCAAATTTTATTAAAAGTTTGTATGGTTCTGCAATTTTTAAATGTTTGTCACGACAGGTTATTTTCCACCGGACTGGCTGACTAAATAAAACACGAAGCTTCTATTTTGTTTCTATTTTAGAAGTGTGATTTGAAATAATATTTTCTGTGACAAAAGATAAAACATATTATGTGCAGTCTTAAAATGACTTTAAATATATGATAATACTGTTTTGGAATAAATAGGTTTGAAAATAAATTTGAAATTTTTAGTTGATAATTCAATATTCATTTGTCATTCGTCAACCTGTAACTTTTAGGATCTTTTTATAATAATTTAATACTCCAACTTCAATGAACTCCCCTGTTTATAAGATAGGGGACGAAATTCAATCAGTATAATATATATGCATAAAAACAGGGGGAGGTATTTCAATCAAGAGTAGACTAACCTAATAAAAATACGTAAGTATTTCGATGAAAAAAACTGACTAAGTGCGAGTTAAGTGATATCAAAAGCCTTCTAGAAACTTATGTGGAACTAAATAAATAAATATTTCGGACATCTAACACACAGTGCCATCTAGTCCCAAGCTAAGCAAAACTTGTGTTATGGGTACTAGACAACTGATTAAATGCATATACAACTTTTTTTTTGTAAATACCAACATATAAATACATACATATTATGCATAGAAAACACCCAAACTCCGAAACAAATATTTGTAGCTCATACAAAGATTTGGTGCGACCCGGGATTCGAACCCGAGACCTTGAGCACGGCAGTCGCATACGCTACCACTACGCCACCGAGGCTGTCAATTCTTCATTGTTAAAGCTTCATGAAGAAAAGTAGACAGTTCTATGCCGATCCTTCATTAAAACTTTTATAGAACATGAAGTTAACCTTAGTAGAGCGCGCTATGCGAGGATTTATGTGGATAGGAAATTATTAGGAAGCATTAAGATAGGTATCTTGCAAGACTAGCAACTTACAACTTTCTCTTAATACACTGTCGACCAGTAGGTAGATATTATTATAAATATATACTTCCAAACCTGCTCTTTCAGTTTTGATAATAGGTAGTAAAGTTCTCGTATTTGTGTTAGTACCAAAACAACATCGTTGAACCATGAACAAGAATATCGCTATTTGGCGTATTGATATGCAGTATATATTGTATCAATATTGTTCATTTTTCCCGCCAGGGCAGCGATCACTTTGTGATACTTGAGATATCTTACGGCCCATAGAATAAGGTATTCAATCGCTATAACAATGTCCCCTGGAAGGACCAATGAACCACGGCAGTGTCACCGTGTTCTTAATATATATAAAAATAATTAAAGCACTTACAGGAGTGTGTGGTTTCACTTCTTCTCGGCGTTCCCAAGAGCTCTTGGGTAGGTGGGTAGATTCTTCTGCTCTTGCGTCTCCACACAAACACACGCTCCTAAAATGCTGTACAAATTCCAAGGTATTCGAACCAATCTCAATAATCCCGTTTCAGCTTACGCGAACACGCCTACAAATTTACTCGCGACTCCACGACCTAACACAATACGGTTTATCTGGTAAAGAGACCGCGGGTCAATGGACAATACAATTAGCTTACTGTCAAGGGATTTTCACAATAACTATAATCGTCGGCCGGCTTCAACACACGTCTTTCAAGTTCTTTTTACACATATTAACTTTCACAAGCCTAGCCTGGCCGATCAACCGTTCTCAACTATTATAAGTATTTTAGCCTAACAAACCCTCAGTGTCATCAATATCACGCGGAGGCTAAAAGAATACACAAAATTAACAATCAAAATCAATTACGGCCCGCCATTACTCGACAGGATTTCTATCGCAATCCTTCGAACATTTACCTCAAACTTCAAACGTCAACACGAACTAGCGACAATCAAAATGTTGCCAGTACAATGACGTTCGAAATCCAACAAATATGAATTATAACTTTACATACTAACATTTGTGAAATGAATTCATATAAAGTCACTCATAACATCGTCCTATGCTATGTTATATTATTTTACTGCTAACTGGGCCCGCGGTGTTAACCGCGGTAAAGATTGCCTTATATCATGAGCTACCTGCCAGTGAAAGTCCTGTCAAAATCGGTGAAGCCGTTCCATAGATTAGCCTAGCCTAGATAAAAAAAAAAAAATGTTTTTTTGTTTTAATTTGATATTATATATTCCGTGCCACACATTCACGATTTGGCATGAATGGGCCGGCTCGACTGGAATGATACCTCGGCCTCACAGAAAACCGGTGTCAAACAGCGCTTGCGCTGTGTTTCACCGAGTGAGTGAGGATACCGGAGGCCTATACCCCAAACCCTCCCCCCATCCTCCTCCCCATCCCCCCTCATGCCCCAAAGGCCGGCAACGCACTTGTGACGCCTCTGGTGTTGCGGGTGTCCATGGGCGGCGCTAATCGCTTACCATCTGGCAATACGCCTGCTCGTTTGTTAATATTGATAAAAATATACATTGTTTCGGTCTTAATAGGAAATTAAGTTACTAAAGAAATGGATCTTTTAAATTAAGTAGATATTGCAGTCAATAAAATTGCCCACATCTAGAACTTCTCCTCAGGCCACTTCAGTAATAAATACGTGTGCAGTTAGTAATATTTTTAAGTAAGAAACGGCAAACTTAAGTTTTTTATCATACTTTAGATAACAAATATGAAATTAACCTAGTTAGCAAAACTTTTGCGACTCATAAAATTTTATGGGGCTTTTTTAACGGAAAAGTTGGGTTGCTAAAAATTTTCTCAAATTAAATGACAGTGAAAATTATTTATTCATATAGGTTACAAGCAACAAGAAAACAAAGTCAGAGTGAAATAATCTCATTTCATGAACTTTCTTGAAATTATTTTCTCTAAGTTAAAATTATAGACATCATCTCTAAAACAACTTGTTACTCAAAAGTAAAATTTACATTACAACAACATTTTAAAGTGTGTAGTGGATAGACTTGACTGCGTATGCGAGTCGTTGCTGCAGGCTTTCCACTTCGGTGGTGGGTCTGTAGCGGTGACTAGTGGGCACGGGTCAAGTCGTTCTTGGTTTGTTTTATTTGAATTTTTATTTTGTGTGTAAAACTAGAGTAGGTAAACTAACATAGTCTTAAGAATAATGTTACTAACAATATGACTCATGATGCTTGATTAAATAAAGAATATTATGTTATATATTTTTTTTCTTTTTTTAAAAGACAACTCCCGCACTAGGAATAAATCCTGTGTCGCGGGGGACTTTACAAACATACATGAAGCGGACACAATGAACACCCAGACTCAGAACATTGTGGATCACACAAAGGTTGTCCTACGTGGGATTTGAACCCACGACACTTGGCGAAGTAGGAAACGGCGTGGTGACCGTTAAACCACTAGACCAAACGTGCAGTTAAAATTATTATATCTATATATATATTAGGTCTTTACCTATGAAATTGCCGTTCTTCAGTACTGGTCATTTCAAATAAAAAAAAGTTTGTAATGGCTCTGTATTCTAAATTCAAATTAATTTTGTTTTAAAACCATGACATTCTATTTACAAACTCAGTCTTTTATTTTTTGATTAGCGTTGTATTTTCATTACATTTGAACATTTTTCGTCATAATGGAGACTTTAAAAAATCGTGTAATTATGGAATATGAGTTCCGTCGTGGCACCAACGCGACACAAACGGCACGTAACATCAAAAACGTTTACGGAGAGAACTGTGCAAACAAACACACAACCCGTTATTGGTTTTCCCGGTTCCGTTCTGGAAATTTTTACTTGAAAAATGAAGCTCGTGGTCGTCCGGAGACTTTGGTTAACAATAATGAATTAAAGGAGATTGTGGAAGCTGACGAAACTCAATCTACAGCTGAGCTAGCAGCAGTTTTTAATGTAAGCATCAAAACAATATTGATCAATTTGCGACGAATTGGCAAGGTAAAAAAGCTTGATAGATGGGTGCCCCACGACCTTAACGATCGCCAGCGCAACGTACGCGTCGAGACCTGCCTTGCGCTGCTCAAGAGGCAAAGAAATGAAGGAATTTTGAAACGAATTGTTACATGCTACGAAAAATGGTTTCTGTTCAACAATCGAAAGCGCTCAGCAAGTTGGTTAGACCCTGGTTCAGCACCAAAGCAATGCCCTAAATCAAAAATGACCCCTAAAAAGGTGATGGTCACTGTTTGGTGGTCTAGTGCGGGTGTGATTCACCACAGCTTTTTACAAAACGGCATGAGCATTAATGCAGATATGTACTGTGAAGAACTGGAGAGAATGATGGAGAAGCTTGCACATCTGCAACCAGCTTTGGTCAATCGGTCGTCCCCACTGCTCCTTCAAGACAACGCGCGACCCCATACTGCGCAACAGACAGTCTCCAAGCTGCAAGAGCTGGGGTTGGAAGCTCTCCCTCATCCGCTATACTTACCAGACCTTGCACCTACCGACTATTACTTTTTCCAAAATTTAAACAACTTTTTAGTGGGTAAAAAATTCAATTCCCGAGAGGCAGTACAAAATGCCTTTGAAGAGTTTGTTGCCTCCCGTCCAGCTGATTTTTACAAGAACGGCATCAATAAACTGCGAATGCGTTGGCAAAGATGCGTCGGTTACATGGGTGATTACTTCAAATAACAGAAATAAAAAAGTTTGAAAAAATAAGTACTTTCACTTATTGCATACAAAACGGCAATTTCATAGGTAAAGACCTATTATATAAATGAGTCGCTGAAATGTATGTACGCGCATAACTTTCGATCGGATGCACCAAATTAAATAATTCTTTTTTTTATGTGTTCGTTATTGTTAGGAAAAGGTTTGTGTACAAGAAAAATTAAAAGATAACGGGAAAAGTCGTTTTTTCCAAAAGTTCCCCGGGTGAGCTAGTATAACCTACTAATATTATATATTGCGAAAGTTTGTAAGTATAGATGGATGGATGTTTGTTACTCTTTCACGCAAAAACTACAGAAAGGATTTGGATGAAACTTTACAGTAATATAGCTTATACATCAGAATAACACATAGGCTAATATTTGCCACGATAACCAACATATACGTGGGCGGAGCCGCAGGCAACAACTAGTATATAATAATAAACTATTGCGAATAATGCGATGGCTTTGATCGCCACCTGCCACTGTCGATAATTGATTGCGAACAGTAGAGAAACCCTTGTAAGAGGAAAACGGATAAACAAAATTATGGATGTTTTTACAATCACCATATACGAGTAAATTTAATACATAAAACAGTATTTAACAATTAACTTAATGTTAAAAACTTCAATAAGATAAAATATAAAAGTATTGTAACCATAAAATGTTAAAAGATCAGAATCGTATTATCTTGATTGTTACAGAATATGTCAAATAGTCAAAACAAAAAACCGGAAGAACAATGAATTTTTGTAAGTAAGCAGGTGCTACCTGCATATCGGTTGTTCCTCGGAGTGACTGACATCGGACCTCGACAACCTTGAGGGCGAACTGAATTCGTTGGTTGAATTATTTGTCAGTATATTTGATTGCACTGACTTTACAATAACGATTACCATAGATGTTCGACGGCTTAACGTACTCTCCGAGGCCAACCCTATTTCGCCCGACCTCGGAATCGATAAAGACATCTCTTGATGGGCATTCGTATACGCTAGCCGTAAGCTCAACAAATTAAATTAACCTATTCCCGCCTTCAATGTTTTAAACACATGTGAACAACAACAGCTGTCTACTTGACAACTAAGTGACAGATCATCGATTTTCCAAATATGAATTTTAAATAAATAAAGTATTTTAAAGTATGCTAAATCCTAAAATTTTACATTGCAAGCTTTTATTTATTCTGAAAGCTCGGAAGAAAATAAACTTGCAAATTTTTCGATATATGCTGTCATTTCCGAACTATGAATAAAATATTGCTCTATAAGATACACTATAATTTTATGATGTATTCACGAAGAGCCACGTACTCCGCGGATCTTATGATTGTGCATTCCATACTAGGAATTTTAGCCTTTTCTATATTTTAGATAGTAAGGTTTTAGTTAGTGCTGAAATTATGTGCACTATAAGTGTTACCAATGTGTATACCATTTCTTTTGTGTAATAGCGGGCAAACAAGCAAACGTATCACCTGATGGTAAGCGTTTACCGCCGCCCATGGACACCTGCAAGACCAGAGGCTACACAAATGCGTTGCCGGCCTTTGGGGGATAGGGAAGGAGATGGGGGGAGGAGTTGGGGTATGGGCCTCCGGTATCCTCACTCACTCGGAAAAACACAGCGCAAGCGCTATTTCAGACCGGTTTTCTGTGAGGCCGTGCTATCACTCCGGTCGAGCCAGCCCATTAATGCCGAAGCGTGGCTCCCACGGTAGGTCTCCCAATGCACATTTTATAACATTTTATTATTGTATTCGTTAGCTTAGCATAAAAACTTAGTAACAAACGAAGTTTTTACAAAGTATATTGGATTTTGAGAGTTCTTTAAAGGACTTTGATTGGGTTTAAAAACTTTAAAAAAAACGAAAATTGCAAATTCCTCCTTCTCAAATAAAAAAAAATACTTTATTTGTCACTATTGACAGTGTAATATTGTAGGACTTATTTTTGTTTTTAACCGACTTCAAAAAAAGACTCCTCAATTCGACTGTTTTTTTATGTTTGTTACCTCATAACTTTCGACCGGGTGAACCGATTTTATTGATTCTTTTTTTATTTGAAAGCTGGTGCTTTCCATGTGGTCCCATTTTAATTCGGTCCAGTTCTGACATGTCATCCATGAGAAAACTATATAAGTCTTCAATTTGCATTAAGTATGTGCGCGACAAATTGACGAAATATCACGCAATATCAATATCACGCAAACCGATTTCGATGATTCTTTTTTTATTTGAAAGCTGGTACTTTCCGAGTAGTCCCATTTAAATCTAGTCCACCTAGGAGTCAGTTTTGTTTTTGTGAAAAAAATTTTTACAGTTTCTTTTGTATAGAAGAAAATTAAGCGGATCCACACTACCCAAATCTTTAATTCCTCTCATCGGTGACTCATTGAACTCCTCACTCGTTCTAAAATTAGCCAGTTATGTCATCGTTCTGGTGATCTTACCCATATGTGCCAAAGTATGATTCTCCCACAGCCTCCTCCTAGCGTCGTTATCCTCATTATTGAGGGTCGTGATGCCCCAGGTTTGGAAGGATCCTCTGCCGAATAGTTGCTCGCCACCTGTTCCTCTCCTTGGCCGATTGAAGGCTGTTCAGATCTGGTTAGTGCAACTAAATAGACTACGGTCTCTCGGCCTATTACCGTCTTCTTTTCCGGTGACCATGAGTTGCTCGAAGTTGTTCCATTATTTTCTGGCGATGTGACCAAATCAATCAATTACCCTTCACAGGCGGATAGAGGAGAGTTGGGTCTTTATATCTAGTTCGTGCAAAACAGACGCATTTGTGCGGAACACGTTCTCTGACCCCCAAACAAACCAAAAACTTTTTTGAAACTAAGTTCTAATCAACGGTAGTGTAGTTGATGGAAATTCACCGACAGATACTTAACAGCACGCCACATTCTACTTGCCTACAATAAGTCTGTGGAGTAAGTAATGGCTAATATCTAACATTAACCTCACCTGGGAGACCTCAAAGACTCGTAGCCGACCTTGCTCTGAACTGGCTCTCGAATTCCACTGGAGTTTATATGGAATTTGTATTAGTTAATATTTCTACATACTTATTTAATAATCCACACTAGGTGTTACCAATACTTTATTTAATATATTTTTATTTATTTATTTAATAATTAATTAATTTATTCTTATCAACTTTTTATACACCAAGCACTACCGTATACTTTCCACGTCTTTCTTTCCATCCCATGGTTGCCTGTAAGAGATTGCCTTCGGGCGATAAGGCCGCCAATTGTACCTCTTAGCTTTAACTTACCTTTATAAGTAATTTGGTTTACAATAAAGCAATTATTATTATTATTAACATTTTCTCACTTTAACTTCAGTTTCCACAGATTTTTTACGGACCAAAATTGAAATATTTACATTTTTACTTCTAATCTAAAATAATATTGTCAAAATAAAGATTGTCTTACCCTTTATTTATTTCTTTTATTAACACCTGACGTTTTATATTATAAGTCTAAAACTGTTTTATACATTGCTAAGTATTGGAAAGATAAAAAGACGGATCAGCTGCTTCGCTAGTTATTTAGGGTTTAGCACAAAGTTTTTATTAAAATATATAAACTAAAGTAGCAAAATGCTAATATTTTTTCCATCTTAACTTACATAACGCATAATAAATGGAAGAAAACATTAAATATGAACAACGAATAACAAAATTCACGCCGTTATCGCGTTATTCTAAGTTTAAGACGTTCCATATTCGGCTAACTTTTCCGAGAAAATGTAAAGTAAAGCATAAACGAGGCTTAAATTTTGGTAAACTGCAACATATAACTCGGTGGGTCGTAAACAAAAGATAAAACAGTCTTACTTAGAAGCATTGTGATGGGCTTTTGTTTTTAAATTGAAGTGTGAAATACCAATATTTGTACAGGTGTTTTTATACAATACGGAGGGTGCTTATTGTATTTCGGTTATGTTCGCGTTGAAAAGTTCCTAACACATATTAACTCAGAATAGAGTTTTTTGCTCTTTGTCCGTTCTGTTATTTCCCTTTGTCGCCCCCTTATAGTCTTGCTTTAGCACTATAGGCGCAACTGCGTCATTGCTTCAGAGAGAAGGAGAACTTTAAACAAATTATGTATATACTAAGTCCGGTTTAGTATTACCGGCCTAAACCTTTTTCCAAAGACACGCCTGTGTCAAGTACTAGACTGTTATAAACTGTTGATGAAAGTTACTAGTCATTGTCTACTTGGTAAATAGATTCAAATAGTTTGAATATATATATTATAATTCAAAAATCTCATACATCTCTGAATGTAGGAATTAATGGTTTTTCTAGCTAATTGTGACAACGGTGAAAAAATCTATCATAAATAGGGGACGTACTTGACTAATGAAGAATAGCTTCCTAATTATTGCAGGGACGTTGTAATAGACTTTAATGAGGGGAATGGGTTCGTACAACGATTTACACGTAGCGTGGTGATAACACTATGTGGCTTAATTCTCTCTTATGGAGGATTCATTTAGGAAAATGTACAAGTTGGAAGAGGTGATTGTCGTAATGGCCACCTCCGAGTTTGTAACTGCAGGCCCTAATAGAAATAATTGTCATTATTATTACAACAAAGTCTCCGTATTAAAATTTAATATGTTTATGAATATCTTATGCTTATGTTACCTGTGGGATAGATCTTGTAACACAAGATGCTGGAGTAGTGTTAATGTCAAATGGTGTGTTTGATGTCAGATGTGACGAGGTGACGTCGTTGACGTTCGTCTCGAAATATAGCGAGTGTGGTACCTACTATTACATTTGGCTTGGCGCCGAATTTAAACCTATGAATAGGTAGCACATACAAATTAAGTTATTTTATACTTTTCAGTTTTTGAAGTCGGTTTTTTAAACGAAGTTTTTTTTTACATTCATAAGTACTAGTATACTGTACCTACGTAAAATAACAAAGGCTAATTGACAGCTGTAAAAACATCTGTTTATAAGCATTATTTTGTGAAAATATCTGACAAAAACAATGCCATTTCCATATTCTCTCGATACAATGTCCCTGCTGTAACATTTTTTCATAAACAACCATGTAGAATGTGCGACCAAAGCGTTTTCTTAATAGGGTGCCAAGCGCCATCTTAGTCTACAGCGGTTAGGATAAGATATCACAATATCCACATTATTGCTTCACCAGTAGGGTCCGAATCTGCACGAATATCTTGCCTATAACGACCCATTAAATCACTCCTAAAGTCCAATACAGTCGAATTTCTCAGTTTTATGTAGTTCGAATGTTCTTTGGAATTTTATTAAGTACATTATTGAGTTTCAGAATTAGTGGTTGGGTTTATTGGCCAAGTTCGGCTTTAGCTATCGGAGACATGTTAATTTTTATTAGCTTAGTATTGAGAAAATATATTGTGGTTGTAAAATTAAATTTTATGGAGCAATCATTCTTCACTTTGCGATCGTTGACTTATGTCATTTCGGAGTAAAGTTATCCATTGCTTATGGTTTTTTATGTTAAAATATGGAGGGGTTTTTATGTGTGAGCCTGCCAAAGTAACTTTACTCTGCCTGCTGGAAAGCATGAGGAGAATACAAAAGTGGTCACCATCGTCATTGCGAATGCAAACAACTTACAGCCACCAGTGTAACTCCTGTAGTAAGTACAGGATCAACAGCAGTGACTGAGTAATGACATTTGGAAAATCCCTGGAGAAATTAAATTGTCTTAGATCCCTCAAAGAAAGTACAGGATAATATTGGAACACTTGGAAATATAATAAATGCAAAGAGGGCATTATACTTAGCTAAGATGAGACTTAGCAGTGCAAGTTCCATTTTGGTGTTAGTATATCTAATGTATGTAATAAGAAATGTTGTATTAGGCTAATTACTGACTGTCTTAAGATAAAACTTTAGACTTAAGTTCTACTAAATCCGTTCTAATATTTTAAATTAATAAATAACTCTGTTATGCTTTCAGGGCTAAACCACTACACTGTATTTGATAAAATTTGATATGGAGATACTCTGATTCTTTCAGAAGGACATAAGATACCCTCTATCGCAATTACCATCGCATACACGTAGGCGGAGCCGTGGGCAAAAGCTAGTAACATTATAAATCTTTACGAAAAAAAATATATGGCATTCCATGTGTCGTTTCAAATGTTACAGTTTTCCGTTCTCTTTTAAAGGGTTAGGGTGGACATGTAAAGAACGAAGCGAAGTGGTATACGAAAAAAGTCGGTCAAGTGAACTTAATCTGTTCACTGAGTAGATTTCATATTGTTACGCTTGCTTAAAAGTTGCACATGGCACTTGGGAAAATTATATTCCACTAAAATGAAAACCAGTATCTTGCCTTTTAGTTCGTTTTATAATAGGTACAGAAGTTGAGAATGAGGTTGCTAGTAGTCGAATAAGATTATATGATGTGCCCTTATAAAATATACAAAAAAAGCCAAGAGCTGCAGAGATTTTATAACTTGGTTGTGAATATTTTATTTAAAGCTATTACATTTAAGGTTTTTTTTTAATGTTTGGCGCAGCCAAAATGACTCTACTCTTCCTGATGGAAAGCATAAACAGAATCCAAGAGTGGTGGTCACAATACTGCAAATGCAGACAACGCAACAATGCAGCATGTTGACCCGCACCATGGTGGGCTAGTGATGCTTCTGCAAACCAGAATAAGGTATTTGTGGTAACCTTAAATAATAATAAATTGATACAATAGAAAGTTATGAATTAATAAATTACGACGGGCTTAAAATCAATTACTTATATCTATCTGGGGGCACGGTCGTGCCCCCGCCAAGACGAGCCAAGCGAAGCCCAAGGGCACTACCTACCTTTTCTCGAAGTGTTCCGTCGTTTTTTTGAACCCTCATAACTTTGGTTCCCGATATACCAGATCTTTCAAATTCTCAGGATATGATGTTACCAATAGACTTATCAAATATACAAAGTTTCAATTGCATAGCTCTGATACTTTAGATTTTATTGATACCTAAAAAACGCCGATTTCGTCACTGACACACTGATGATCATCAAAACTGTTAGGGTACTTCCTGAAGTGCTAGAAAGCTGAAATTTGGTATGTAAACTAAGTTTAGTATACAAACAACAAACAATTTCATAAACCTATTACTTTTGCCCCCCAACCCCCAAATTTGGGGGGTTGGAAGTTTGTATGAGATTTTCACAAATGTTTATGCTAGAGGTTTTATTTTTGGTACACGGACTTTTTCGAAAGAAGAAAGAAGATGTACAAGAAATACAGACCAAAAAAAGAAGAAAAAACTGCCTTAAGCAACTTACAAAAAGAAATGAAATCCCACCAAAAACATTATCATGTAAAATGTTGCCAAGACGACCGCATATGGCTCAACCTGTGAAAAAGATATCAGATCTCATGAAGAACCAAGGTTCTGAATCTACACGCCCTAACTCTACCAACCCTAACTTCATAAACTCTACATCTCGGTAAAAATGTATGGCTTGGCTGTTTCGTTATTTCAGAAACTAAATATTCGTATAACACATTACTTGTATACACAAAGAGCCACGCTTCGGCATGAATGGGCCGGCTCGACCGGAGTGATACCACGGCCTCACAGAAAACCGGTGTAAAATAGTGCTTGCGCTGTGTTTCACCGAGTGAGTGAGGATACCGGAGGCCCATATCCCAACCCCTTCCCCTATCTCCTCCATCCACCCCCCATCCCCCAAAGGCCGGCAACGCACTTGTGACGCCTCTGGTGTTGCGGGTGTCCATGGGCGGCAGTGATCGCTTACCATCAGGCGATACGTATGCTCGTTTGCCCGCCTATTCCATAAAAAAAAAAAACTAAAAAAAACTAGATATTTGCAAACACAAACGGCGTTCGTTTCCCCTTCGTGACGGTATGGTAGCGAAACGACGAAGGCATAAATTTTTTCTGAGATGTAAGTTTATGAAGTTAAGGTTGGTCTACCAACCTTAACTTCATAAACAATGCACAGCAAACAACAAGCACTATTTTACACCGGTTTTCTGTGAGGCCGTGGTATCACTCCGGTCGAGCCGGCCCATTCATGCCGAAGCGTGGCTCTTTGTGTATACAAGTAATGTGTTATACGAATATTTAGTTTCTGAAATAACGAAACAGCCAAGCCATACATTTTTACCGAGATGTAGAGTTTATGAAGTTAGGGTTGGTAGAGTTAGGGCGTGTAGTTTCAGAACCTTGGTTCTTCATGAGATCTGATATCTTTTTCACAGGTTGAGCCATATGCGGTCGTCTTGGCAACATTTTACATGAAAATGTTTTTGGTGGGATCCATATTTTTCGCGGTTTGAAACGACGCAACCACATGCTTTAATGGGACTTTTAAGTAATAAATGTTAATAAAATCAAACAATAAATATGCATTGAATGTTTCGCGACAAAAAAAAAGTGACTCTTTTCTCATTGTTGTCCACCAGTAAGTCTATATGTCTTTCGGTCTGGTGTCGGTTGTCTGACAGTCCAAGAATCCGTCTTTAGAAATGTTCGTATGTATGTATTAAGTTAAAATCAACATCAAATATTTAACTCAATGTTTTAAAAACTATAAAATGTTCTAGTCTATATAGACTATCTATATAGAAGAAATAGTTTGTAAGCCAATGTGTTCAAAACCTCTGAAGTTTGTCAAATTTATCAAAGTGGTCATTGTTAAGTTCAATATAGCTGACGTCAGCATAGTTAAACTTCTGATTGACTTATAAATGAAATAATGCAATTTAATAAAAGCAGAGTCTAAAAATACTTAATTTGTTCTCATATGTAAAATATATTAAATTTTTATTTTTTTTATTGAAGTTTAACAATTGAATCTTAGTGTTAATATATATTTTTATATGTGAGAGTTATTTAAAAACAAGGAAAGCCTCAATTAATCCTGCAAAAATTGATTCCCGAGGCCCGAGGTACACGAACACATTTCAGAACACTTTACAGAATTCTTTTCTCAGTTTCTGAATGATCCATAGTTGACAGATTAACACTTTTCCGTATTTTTAAAACACGATGAGTATATTTTCCCACTTTTCTTCGTTTCACTGGTGTTTGATATTTTCAGTTCTTTCAAAAAATCTTCCGTATATCTCATAATCACACAACATCAAATAGTTTTTTGACACATGGCATACTCCCATTTGGCAATGCATTACGCGATATAGTGGATATTAGAACGTAAACTTTAGTAAATTTCCTGGTAGAATGGTTTTATATAGGCTGTTACATACACTCGGCTTTCGAGCTTAGAGCTTTTATGGGTAGCTCATAAAAATGATAGATCACTGTGCGGTTTGAGCTCTTTACATAGTATGCCAGTACTACGTTTGCCTTTTATCGTATTTCGCTTAGTATTTTATTGGAAATATTGTGCAGCATGGAAACGATCGGGTTCAAATTTAGGAACTTGTATGTTGTTGCTGATCTAAATGTGATGTAAGTCTGATTCATTTTATTCTGTCAACCTGACATATTCTTACGAACTAATTATTGAATCCTACTAATATTATAAACACGAAAGTTTGTAAGTATGAATGGATGGATGAATGTTTGTTATTCTTTCACGCAAAAACGACTGAACGGATTTGGATGAAACTTTACAGTTATATGGCTTATACATCAGAATAACACATAGGCTACTATTTGCCACGATAACCGATATACACGCGGGCAGAGCCGCGGGCAACAACTAGTTATTCATAATTTGCCTTTTAACTTAGGTTAGGTTCCATTATTTATTAAGTAGATTATGTAATAGTCGAATCCGAAACCTGGGTTGGGCCAAAAGTATTATTGAGTTTTTCTGATTAGAGAAATAGTGGAAGTTGGAGTCTGAACCCCCGTGCCTCGGAGAGCACGTAAAACTGTCGGTCCTACGCCTGATCTCTCCCCGGTCGTGTCGGTTAACCGTCCCATCGGATTCTGAGAGAGAGGTAACAGAGAGTGCACCTGTGTTTGTGCACACACTTGTGCACTATTAACATATAATAGTACATTATGATATAAGTGCGGTAAGTTGAAAATTATAACCGAGGCGATATTGCTAATTGCTAATTTGTATATTTGTGAGATCAATTAGTTCAGCTATGAGATCGGGATATAAATAAATAAAAATTTCGGACATCTAAACACACAACGCCATCTAGTCACAAGCTAAGCAGAGCTTGTGTTATGGGTACTAGACAACTGATACTTTTTTTTTGTAAATACATACATATTATACACTAGCTGACCCGGCGAACTTCGTACCGCCATATTTACATATCTGTCTCAGCTTCCCACAGGTAGTGTACAGTCGCGGACAAAAAAAAACACTTTGCCCGTTATCTTTTATTTATTTTTCTAGCAAAAAAAGAATGAATTAAATCGGACTATGTGTTATTGAATTACAACTAAGTACATATTTTGACTTTCATCTCCTCTCTCCAGGCAACCGTGCTGAATTTCAGGATAAAAAGTATCCTATGTCCTACCTCGTAGTATGAACTCAAATCATGCCAAGTTACTTTTGAATCCGTTCAGTAGTTTCGGCGTGATGCGCGGCCAAGATACAGACAGACAGACAGACAGACAAAAATGAAAAAAATTACAGTTTTGGCTTCAGTATCGATTATAGAGAGCCCTCCAAAAAAAAATTTCAAAATATCTTTAATGTACAGAATTTGACCTGTTAAATTTTTATTATAAGTAATATAGAAGATAGAAAACACCCAAACATCGAAACAAATATTTGTATATCATACAAACATTTGGTCCGACCCGGGAATCGAACCCGAGACCTCATGATCAGCAGTCGCACATGCCAACCGCGTGACCAACGAGGCAGTTAAATATGAAGAGAGATTAAAATAATCGTATTAGAGTGAATGGTTTAGTGCAGAAAAAGTATTATAGTTTAATTATAGTAAGTTAGACGCAATATATAACTACACTATACTATTCTCTTATAAATAAAAAGAAGAAAAGTTTATCATTAAAAGGCAAAAATCTACAAAGCTTTTTTCTTTCATTATTTGAAGAACTAAGGGTAAAGTACAAAAGCAACACACAAAGGCCTAGTTCTATTTTTATTCGTATAAATAGTTGTTCTATTTTACGATCTATTCGATGGACAAGTCTTTATACATTATAAATACTTGAGAATAGTGGATCTCATTTTGAAAACACCCACTTACCTAGTACGAAAGTACATTAGTTTTTTTTATTCTAATATATAAATTACTAGCAAACCCGGCGAACTCCGTTTCGCCACCAGATGGCTTCGTTTTATGTAACACTTTCCCGCTTTTCTGTTGAAAATTTTCCTGAATTTTCTTTGCTATAAACCTCACGGAGCCCGAGACCTTTCCAACGAATGCAAAACCGTGGAAATCGGTTTGTGCGTTCTGGAGTTATAGCGTCAGGAAGGAAAACCCGACTTATTTTTATATAGTAGACTAGCTTTTGTACGAGACTCCACCCGTCTGTCAGTTATCACAGTAAAGAGTAGCATATATATGTCATTTTTCAAGAATTAAAAGTATCTCCACGCCAAATTTCATTGCAATCGGTGAAGCGTTTAGCCACAGTTGGTTTAACAGACAGACAGACAGACAGAGCTACTTTCGAATTCATAATAATATACAAATATTTACACTTCCTATTTGTCACTCTGTATGTCAATTATTTTGATGACAGATTGTGTTACATATACATTAAAATAATCTTTATGAGTAAGATACCCAGTATGATCTATATCTATGAATATGTTCTAAGTAAAGAAAAATATATTGCAGTCAATAGAGAGCAATCGTAGTTTTAGTAATTTGCTTAGTGTTTATTTATTAAACTGTAAGTATTTTAATTAGCGTCTCATAAAACTGAAAACTCATTTTACAGTGTAACGAGTAACTTGAAGGTTTCTAAAGTAACAAGTTCGCTGTGCACAGTAAGCACTTAAGCGCATTTTCACAAAAGGATAATAAAACTAGTAATTATATTCAAAGTTTTAATAGTTTAATGTAATACTATATCATAGTTATATTTCATTTAGATCTGAATAGTTTATTAGCTGTCTTAGGGCAAGAACTCACGAAACGGTTTTAACCCGCGCCCGCCAAGGTTGCGGGCCCGCAGCTCCTGTAATATATATATAAAATTAAAGTATATTTTACGATGCGTTTTACTCCCGGGGTGTACGCGGATTTATGCAGTTCCCACTGTATCGCGGGCAACTATTGGGATCGTGCGGGCCGCGATCACCCACAGTCTCGGCCGGTTGTACCTCGCGCCCTCTGCGATTTGTTTGCGGTTCTGGTGTGCGTCCATAGCGGTCCGTTCTTGCAATAGCTCGTTTTGCGATAATCGTCCGCTAAGTTATAGAACTCCAGTCTCGGTGACTTAGGAAACATAAGAAACGTTCCTTGACCGCAACGGGCGCGGATAAAAACCGCTCAGTGAGTTCTTAACCTTAGACGTTTCATTAAAAGTTATTGAGACAGACTTTTACCTGTTCACACTGACTCAACAAATTTTACAATTTAAGGGATAATATTATAGTTTATTATTAAATCCTGCCTCGAAAGGTATTCTTTTTCTTTTCAAAAATCATCAATATCTTAGTTTATTATTAAATCCTGCCTCGAAAGGTATTCTTTTTCTTTTCAAAAATCATCAATATCTTGGATTAAAACACCTTGAATTAAGTTCAGTTTCGAGTCACAGATGAAATCTCTAATTTTGAATCTTTTTTTAGGGTTCCGTGCCAAAGGCAAAAAACGGTACCCTTATAGATTTGTCATGTCTGTCTGTGTCTGTCTGTCCGTCCGTATGTCACAGCCACTTTTTTCCGAAAGTATAAGACCTATTATGTTGAAACTTGGTAAGTAGATGTATTCTGAGAACCGCATTAAGATTTTCACACAAAAGTAAAAAAAAACAATAAGTTTTGGGGGTCCCCATACATAGAACTGAAACTCAAAAATGCCATGCGTGTGGGGTATGTATGCATAGGTCTTTAAAAATGATATTTAGGTTTCTATTTTAATATTTTTCTAAACTGAATAGTTTGCGCGAGAGACACTTCCAAAGTGGTAAATTGTGTGTGTCCCCCCTGTATCTTCTAAAATAAGAGCATGATAAATCAAAAAAAAAAAAATATGATGTACATTACTATACAAAACTTCCACCGAAAATTGGTTTGAACGAAATCTAGTAAGTAGTTTTTTTTAATACGTCATAAATCGAAAACTGCAATTTACCTTTCATTCAATAAACACAAATATAAAAATATATGTTACTTGCTGCTGCGGATCACTTCGTGGGCGAGTCCGACTCTTTTTAAGCGGTGGCCGGTACTTTTTAAGCGGGGCGCGAAATCCATTTCGATAGGCAGCATGCTGGATTTTTTCAGTGTCTAGTAATTATTTTTTAATAATTTATATTGAAAAGAAAATTGTTACGTCCCTGAAACATGATCAACATTAAATTGCAATTATTTGAATTAATTGAAAGCCCAAATGTAATTTTTTTTCAAATTGTTGAATATGCCTACATTGTTATATATGCACAGAAATTGTATGAATACTCTGAGGTCATAGAAAATTTCAGCAATAGCGAAATAGAATACATAGAATAAATAGCAGTTCCCTGGTTACTGCAACAGCTTGTTAATTAATTGTAAACAACTACCAACAGTTTTGTTGAAAATGGTGAATTCACATTTTATTTACGCCGTATGATTTATATCTGTGTTTGATTTGAGTTTTGGCAACTACCACTCAAATAAATTGTATCATCTTTTAAAATAGTGACCGTTTTATATCCTACAATTATGTATTTCCTAGCTTTTGCCTGCGGCTCTACCCGCGTATATGTCGGTATCGTGACAAAAATTAATGTGTCTCCAAGATCCTATCTTTCTCTATACCTAAACTCATCCATATCGGTTCAGCGGTTTAGCTGTAAAAGCGAAACAGACAGACAGCCAAATACTTTCGAAATTATAATATTAGTATGGATAGTCGTTTGAAGTGGATTATATCAAGAGAGAATGTAGATTATTATAATACTGTACATGGTATACTTATGTTGTATGAAAATACTTAAACAAGAATTAACAGTTGTAAAGTAACTTTCACAAGCGTGAATAACTTCTCCGACCAAGGGATGAGATCATGCCTGGCATACCGTGGCTTGATATTGAGATATTACCATACAGCAATACTAATCAGTACGAAAACTTTTCAGGTATTAAAGTTTGTCTTCATTCCATATACACTGAGAGCTACTGAACCTTTCGACTAACGGTGTGTCTGTAAGGCTAGAAACTCTTGTAGTGATGATTCATAACGTGCTAAGTACGTAACCATCGCCTGGCAGGCCTCAGCCCTGCACAACATCATCTTTCATGGTTTTGAAAGTGTAAAAAAAATGACACAAAAAAACTTGTTCCTGTAAGGCTGAAATTTTTATAGGATTTAGTTCATTCATTAAGAAGTTCAAAAACAAAATGACAGGCGATACCGATGAGCACTAGTACCTGCCAGGCGAACAGAAAGACACACCTTGCTTCAATTACATCATCAATGTAAATAAATATTCAGTAAAGTTGTAATTTATAATATATATGTTTGTCTGAGCGATTTAAAGAAAGTAGGAACAATGACCGGCGGTGCTGGCTAGCATATTTCCTTGACAGGTGAGGAGAAAGATAGCACTGGAGTGCAAGTAAAAATGTGTCTGAGAACACTTGGTCGGTCCTAACGCGACAAACTTCTCATTATTAGTCATAAATAACATTAAATCGTCGGAAGCATCTAAATCAATGTACACACATCAAAAGTGTCTAGGGATCAAGCATTTTTATGCGGATTTCTCGAGATTGAGATGTGGCTTTGGTCCTGGCCTGCTCAGTCGCCAGACTTGAACCCGATTGAGCATACATGGGATATGCTACAGAGAAGAGCTCTGCCGATTATGGAGGGTATCCAGTCGCAAGAAGACCTTTTTTTGTTGTTGCAACGAAGATGGGCGGCCATTCCACAGCGTGATTTGGATGAACTCATTTTGAGTATGCCAAACCGATGTTCTTGTGTTAGTGTTCGCGGTAGAAACACGGATTATTAATTGTTTAAGTTACCTAATAAAATTTTAAAAAAAACTGTTATTTCAGTATTTTTTTCGAACTTTAATGTTAGTGGTTCAAATGTCAAAAATCCTTTTATTAGGAAAATGGCAAATTTCTTTATTAATGCAAAGGTGACTTGGTTTATCGTTACTGTGACAAACGAAAACACTTTATTTGATGAATCCTTAAAGAAAATTTTAATTAATATCAATCAGGAGAAAAGTTATTGCAAAAATATATGTTGATCCCTAGACACATATGTTGATCCCTAGACACTTTTGATGTGTGTATTATACATTTCAACTAATCGATATATACGATTTTTTATGAACAAAAATAAAGCATTGTCCACACTATTGTGCGTGTGTATGTACGTATATCCGAAATGAAAAAAATTAAATGAAATTTGAACAAATTTAGTTGAGCCGCTTTTTATAATATTTCTGTTCGCCTGGCAGGTACTAGTGCTCATCGGAATCGCCTGTCATTTTGTTTCTGAACTTCTTAATGAATGAACTAAATCCTATAAAAATTTCAGCCTTACAGGAACAAGTTTTTTTGTGTCATTTTTTTACACTTTCAAAACCATGAAAGATGATGTTGTGCAGGGCTGAGGCCTGCCAGGCGATGGTTACGTACTTAGCACGTTATGAATCATCACTACAAGAGTTTCTAGCCTTACAGACACATCGTTAGTCGAAAGGTTCAGTAGCTCTTGGTCCAATATTGTAATGGCCACATAATTGTTTTCGCAAGCACACAGCTGTACCTAACACATACCTTAAAACATTGGCAAAGTTTTTATGGACAACTCTCACAAACAACGCTTTTATATTAGCTGTCATTGCCAAAAATGTCACTCACCTTTTAATAGACACTTTGAAAAAAGCAGCCAAGTGCGAGTCGGAATCGCCTATGAAGGGTTCCGCAGCAGCAAGTAACATAATATATTTTAATTTTATTTTTATATTTGTGTTGATTGATTGAAAGGTAAATTGTAGTTTCCGATTTATGACGTATTAAAAAAAAACTACTTACTAGATTTCGTTCAAACCAATTTTCGTTGGAAGTTTGCATGGTAATGTACATCATATATTTTTTTTAGATTTATCATTCTCTTATTTTAGAAGTTACACATTTTACCACTTTGGAAGTGTCTCTCGCGCAAACTATTCAGTTTAGAAAAAAATGATATTAGAAACCTCAGTATCGTTTTTGAAGACCTATCCTTGGATACCCCACACGTATGTGTTTGATGAAATAAAAAAAATCGAGTCTCAGTTCGAAGTATGGGGATTTATTTTTTGTTTTAAAAAAAAAAATTGTTATTTTATTTTTGTGTGAAAATCTTAATGCGGTTCACATCTACTTACCAAGTTTCAACATTATAGGTCTTATACTTTCGGAAAAAAGTGGCTGTGACATACGGACGGACAGACAGACGGACAGACAGACAGATAGACAGACAGACATGACGAATCTAAAATGGTTCCGTTTTTTGCCTTTGGCACGGAACCCTAAAAAGTGCGCCCACAGTACCTACTTGACTTGTTTAATAATATTTAATGGCTATTTAATTTGTTAACATTTAATCCACATTTTTCAAGAGAGACTTAATGATGATGTTTTCTATTGAATAGTCTTTTTACGTTGAATATTAAGTGTCTTTTTTTTAAAGTAAGTGCAAATGAAAAGCTAGTAGAGCCACGCTGATTTCAGCATGAACGGGCCGTTCGGTCGACCGGTTCGGCCCAGCCCGGTACTACCCTCGCACAGAAAATCAACGTAAAATGACAGCGTTCGTGCTGTCGTGTTTCGTTGGTGAGTGCGAGACCGGAGGCCCAAATAGTCTGGTCAACAAGTACTTGTTGACTAGACTAAAAGATGCAGAAGCATCACTAGGCCACCATGGTGTGGGTCGTCATGATGCATTGTCTGAATTCGCAATGAGTATGGTGACCACCACTCTTGGATTTTACTTATGCTTTCCATCAGGCAGAGTAGAGTCATTTTGGCGGGCCTAACATAAAAAAAAATGATGAGTGTCACGGAGCACATTAAAGTGAGCACAATGACGGTTTTATATTCATTCAACGGTGAAATATAACGAACAAAAACGAACTTTTACTCAACATCCTCTTCATACCTCTTATTTATTAGCTCGTAAAACCGATAAATTATATTAAAAGAAAGCATGTTAACCACAATTTATGTACGTAAACATATTAAGTACATCGAAATATCCTGGATGGTGTAATGCGAAAACTTTGCTCATAGTACTGCCATAGCGAACAAACGCTATAGATTATCAGAGAAGTTTACTAATTTAATGTTAAACAACTATGTACATATGTAAATTGTTGCTTAACACACTCGTATGTATAAATCTATACCTATCTACCAGTTGTAGTGTCTTTAACCAATGAAACATTGTTATTTTTCTCGAGTGTTTTGAGAAAAGTTACATATATTTGGATCTTTTTTCCGTTTTTCGCATTGTAAAATGTATAAATATAATATCATCGAAATAAATGGAATGAGATAGCGTAAGTGAGTATTCTCGTCGATAGACAATTGCAACAAGAAACACAATTATAATGGTCTATTGTTGAGAACCCCACTTAGCATCAACAAGGCCGTCAACGATACTGGATTATGTATGAACTTTAAATGTCGCAAGTAGCGCGTTTTTAAGTAATTGTTAATAGTTGGCAACTACGTGTTGCTTGAAATTAAACAGTATACTGACTCACATCAAAATTGAACTCATAGCAACTGATTTAGTCAAAAAACTATTTTATTATATTTAGTAAGAAATTATACGAAAATTCTACAACCTATGTTGTTTATCGAAAGCGCGCGCGGCTACCATATTTCACTATCGAAACATTTATTCAACAGCAAGTGTCTTAGCTGATACAATTTACACATGTTTGAACAAGTAGGGGACAGCGGGAATTTCATATGGAACGTGCTTATGTCACTACAAAGAATGCTAGGTTTTGCTGGAGCTCTGGTATATATTTTAGAAACCGGACAATAAAGCACACGTCTATTATTACTTTTTATCATTTTATTTTTTGTTTCTATAAAAATATAAGTGAATTATTATTAGTTTAGTAGTATTAGTAGTATTATTTGTTAAAAAAACATATTTTTTTATTAAACTTTCATTATATTTCAATATTGTTAAGTTTCTGCTTAGCCTTAGCTTAACTCACGTTATCAATGCTTTCATGAACCATTTATTGATTATGAAGTAGCATAACTCTAAGAAGCGACATTGCTATTTTCTTTATAACTCGATCCAATTATTTATTTATAAATCTGCAGATACATAAGTATCATATATAACATCAAGCCTATTTCCCAAAGGGGTAGGCAAAGACAATTGATCTCCACTTACAACGGCCCTGACACATCACTTTTGCTTCGTCCACAGTCCACATCCACCTATAGCTGCATGCTCACCGAGCGTTTAAAATTTCTATCATGTCAACTATAGCCAAATTATGCTAAATGCCATTAACATATTCACGCAGGTTACGCGCGACTAACGATTTTCTTTTTTTGTCTGATCAATGCCATAGATTGATGACAAGAGTGGTGTGATGACTAGTACCTTGGACCTACCAAATATTTATTTAGCTTTTAGTACATTGTCTACATCATTTTATTATTTATTGCACTCACCTATTGCGAGATTATCAAAGCAATATAATGTTCTAGCCAGTGTCTCGGCTGACATAGATATATTTAATAACGGCTTGGGAAAATTTAAGAAATGCATCCTCGAACACCTAGGTTGAGTTGACGTCTCTCATTTTATCTCATTTTATTTTATTTTGTTTTATTTTCTTTTGCTTTATTTTGTTTATTTTGTTTATTTGTTAATCTCATTTTGTTTTTCAAATTGATTCTTTTAAGCCACTTAATTGTTAATTTGATTTTGTTAGCTTTATTTGATTCGTTTGATATATTTGATTTGTTTATTATAATTGATTAATTTTATTTTGTTTGATGTTATTTTATTTTATTTAATTGACTTACTTGATTTATCTGATTTATTTGATTTTTTGATGTATTTGTATTTGATTGTATTTGATTGTTTTCTTGGATTTGTTTAATTTATTTGATTTGATTTGATTTAATTGATTTACTTTAATCTATTTCTTGTAAGAGGGGAGAGATAGTATATTGTGATATTGTTTGATATTGTGTTTGTATAATATGTTATTCTTAATTTGTGAATCTGCTTTAACCGCACATAAAGCATGCTGAATTCACCTATAATTGGTCAAACAATTGGAAGGAGACCTCACTACATTATTGAATTTTTTTTATTATATTGTTGTGACTGTTGGTGAATCTTTACTAAATAAATAAATTTATTGTCAGTAAAACCGTTTAACCTAAAAAAATTACTCATTTCTTTATTGTATTTTCATTGTAACGTAAATATACGATAAATAAATAAAAAATACATATGCTGAAACGAATATCTGACTTCAAGGTCGGATATTCGGTATCAAGTTTTTGAGCAAACAGCTGTCTTTCTATCTCCCTCTTTCAGTTTTATTATACAAAGTATGAAAATTGGCGTTCCAGTAAAAACATAAAAAACTTAATATCATTTCAACACAAAACTTTTAACATCGACATACGATCCTCAAATCAGTTCATAAATAAACAAAAACACAATCAAAAATTCAAATAGGAACCATCTAATCGACAAAATTCTACATGTTTTGAAATACAAAGGGAAATCCAGTATAAAAGTTTTAATAAAGCAGTACTAGGTACTCTGGAGAGTTCCCGAGAGGCTGTGAAACGTTATAAGTTGAAAGCATCGCAGTGTTTTAGTGTAGTTCTTCATACAGCTTTTACTAAAGCGAGTGATGGCTATGAGACTCCCTACCTGGCGCATTATACATGACTAAGTGGACATACATATTTTATTGGACTCGCATTAGTAAGGGAAATTTTGATGTTACTATTAACTATAATAATATATCTGGGTTTTTGATCTAGTGTTTAGTGACTCTGACTGGTAAGACAGAGATCGAGAGTTTCCTGTATTTTCTCTATAACATGCATGTATTGAAAAATGGTTAGTTAACAATTGTCAGACTATTAATCATAATAATATTAGTTTTAATATTAGCTACTAACTCCACTCGCGTGTAACGGTGTATCGGTAAAGAGAAGCCTATGTCCTCAAGAATCAAAATATCTTCTCGCTAAATTTCACTGAGATCGGTGCGTCAGTTAAGCTGTATATGCCTATAAGACATAATAGATAATTACTTTCGAATTTATAATTTGAGTATAGGTAAAGCAGTAAAAGAAATAGACTGGATAGAATTCCCTAGAAGGTAAAAAAGGAAAGTGTATTACCGAGAAAAGAAATTCTAGTTTTTACAGAAATTTCGTCTAAGTACACAAATTCTCTCGGGGTACTGTTTCTAAACTTCATATGAGAAACTATCAAAGAAAGTTTTGGGAACTCATCTCAAATTGATTAACTTTTGAACTGTTGTACATGAAAAAACAATGACCTTAGTTTTGATTTATTTTTACTTGAAAACATGTTTGGTGTATAATCCTAAATTTATGTTAGGGATAACAAATTCAAAGTTCAAGCGTACGAACTTTCATCAACTTAGAAAATCATGTTATTTTCTTAATTGTTGAAGATACAAATCTTCAACAATTAAGAAAATAACATGTTCATGCAGTGTATCAAAATGACAGGGAACCATAGTGCCTAAGTAATATTATTGCATCAACCGTGTCAGCGACTCCGTATCACGCTACAGATTAAGTAACGATATTAATACAAAGTTTTACTTACATTAAAGCTTAAACAGACTAATTCTATATTTCTACATACTTGAAAAATGCTATACTGTGTACACGGTTCACTGGACATTTAATTCGATCATCGGATCATGCGAATCTTCTCTTACACTCGGCGTCACGACGCACAGAGCTTGTTTATCACGATTATCCGCAACATTACTTGTGACGATGTCGCTGTTCGTAAAAAGGAACGAGGTGATATCTCTTTCCTTAACACAATGTCTTACGGTTCCTTTAAGAAGGTAGTGTGACATTTTTATGGTGGTAATATTCATCGACTTTTGGAAGAGAGTATTTCTGAATTATAAACAAAATTTTGCTGTAACACCAATTTCGTGAAAGTTCGTGAAAATAAATTGAAACACAAATTCAAAATAAAATTGTTTTGAAGTTAGATCTTTCAACAAGAGAATCAATTTTAGTTTCTGCCAAAATATCTATGGTATTTTACGTATAATTTTAATGCTATGAATATGATACCTTCTTGAATTGTAACACAAATATAGGTTAAATGAGAGTATATTAACAATGTTTTCATAATACTTTAATTTTTAAAACAATATAAAACAAACTTAAACGAAGAAGTTTTAGGTTTTAAATGTGATAATAAGCAAGTGTTTCATTTTCAGAATGACTGAAAACGATGAATATGATAGAAAAAATTAACAGTAACACATTGGAAGACTCAGTGAGACATACATTTTATTTTAATTAAAAAGCAAGTCACCTTCCAACAAGAATGATTTGCTGCGTCCAAGCTGACAATTTGCTACTGCCTTACCGATGCTTAAATGTTTTGCTTGAGGAAATCTTACCATATTTTTATGGAATTGGTGGGCAAACGAGCTGACATATCGCCCGCTGATTTCTTGTAAGTAATCAAAAAGGCCGTGAACTAATTCTATCAACACCTTTATTGCGTTATGATTTTTTTATAACAATGCGATAATAGTTTTAATTAACTTCACCTGCATATTCTGGTCATCAATTCATACTTCCTAAACAGTGCACAAGAAACTTACTAGACGTCCCAAAATCTGTAACGTTTAAAAATATATTGGCAACTATATATTTGACTTGTCGATTTATCGTTGGATTAAAATATAGCTTTGTATTTTTGGAGAAATGACTTTCCTTATAACTTTCTTATGAATATTCGCTTGACCAATAACTTGTGTCCGCAAATCCGCAATGACGTTGGCGGAAATTTGATTTCGTCGGTACTTCGTTTAGATTTCTTTTGAATTTTTGATAGATTGAACTGCAGTAAAAGAGAAATGGAGTACTTATATTTATGGGTTTAGTCAACACTAAGCCCAAACCGATATCAACATATGTCAGTTTTTCATAAATAATACAAATCATTCGTCGTATTAGTACTGAGTATATTGAGTATATAAAGTATATATGTATTTATGGCAGTTGTCTAGTACCCATAATAAAAGTCTCCATAGTATTAGAACTAGATGGCGTTGTGTGTTAGATGTCTGAAATATTTATTTAATTTTATAAATTGTAGACACATACGCAAAATTCGGTATACCAACATGATAAATCTTTAATTTTTGTTGCTATTTAAACGAGTTAATTTGTAATTTGTAGATGTTTGATCTATATTTCCAATAAGATTACTTTTTAAACCATTATTATCATACAGTCTACTGCTGGACATAAGTCTCTTTCAAGATCTTGTCTGCTGCTTTTTACATCCAGTTGGCACGAGCCTTTTAACGTAAGTCGTCCCGCTATCTGGCGAGAGGGCGCCCCACACTACGTTGACCAAGACGCAGTGTCTACTCCAGAACACGCTTACTCTAGCGATTATCGGTTATACGACGACATATATGACCAGCTTATTGCTACTTCAACCTACCAACACACCTACATAAAAATTAAAAGTATAACATTTAAAGTGGGGTCACACGGTGAGAACACCTTACCCGCAGTATGGTGTGTATAAAACTACATACAATTTTTCTTATAAAACTTTGGTTTTAGTTACTGTGAATATCTAACATCTGCAATGAGATTTAATGGTTAAGAAATTATTATTAAATTTAATATCTTAGGTTATCAACTTGTGTTAATTGTCACTTGTATTTTTGAAATACAAATTGAAACTATAATATTGACTAACTCTATAAATATATAGAAGTAAGATCCTAGAGTCTAGAACTATATTTTCTTGATCACCTTATAACTGAACGAAGACAAAATTCCTTCACGTTGACGATTATTTAATAAATCATTTATTTAGAAGTAGCTTAAAAGTCGAGAAATATAAAATGCAACAACGATTAAATACGAACATATATATCAAAGGATTCCTGATTTACAAAACTAAGAAAAACATTATTTATAATAGCATATATAGTGAGCAAAAAAGGTAAATATTCAAAAGAACGAGAGCAGGGCATTTGTTGAGACAAACGTGACGCGAATGACGGTAACGAAGCGAAAACACGGTTGGGTAAACTCACTAGTTTATTTGCTTAAAAACTTAAAGGAAAAGGTTTGTTTAGATTATTCCCAGCCTACTTCTTTGGCAAGGTTTGTGAGGAGAGGCCATGCATATTCATGAATGAAATATACTCTTTTTACAAGCTTTTTATTAACTTGCAAAGTATGTATGTATGTATGCTTGTATGTTCGGGTGGAATCTTGCAACTCAATTTTGAAGCAGATATCTTCAACCGATTTTGCTAAAATTTTGCCAGCATATGTATACAGCGTGACAATACAATATTATTAAGACATGGAGCTGATCTGATGCTGGAGCTGAAAGGTGGCCATAGGAACTCTGTAATGAAAGGTTGCAACATCATCGAGTTTGGACTCGTTTGATTCGTCTCGAGGCATTTTTTTTTTTAATGTTTGGCCCGCCAAAAGGACTCTACTCTGCCTGATGGAAAGCATAAGCAGAATCCAAGAGTGGTGGTCACCATGCTCACTGCAAATGCACACAATAAAGCATGGCGACCCACACCATGGCCACAGATTACTGAATAGCATGGCGGCCTAGTGATGCTGCTGCATCTTTTAGTCTAGTCAACAAGTATGGAACTTGTTGACTAGACTATTTGGGCCTCCGGTCTCGCACTCATCAACGAAACACGACAGCACTGCTGCTGTCATTTTACGTTGATTTTCTGTGCGAGGGCAGTATCGCCCCGGTCGAGCCAGCCCGTTCGTGCTGAAATCAGCGTGGCTCTACTACCTACATGCTACTATATGTATACACCGCGACCCCATACTGCGCAACAGACAGTCTCCAAGCTGCAAGAGCTGGGGTTGGAAGCTCTCCCTCATCCGCCATACTCACCAGACCTTGCACCTACCGACTATTAC
Organism: Diaphora mendica; assembly: GCA_949125395.1. NCBI lineage: Eukaryota > Metazoa > Arthropoda > Insecta > Lepidoptera > Erebidae > Diaphora > Diaphora mendica. Next base: position 21,006,666 of record OX421310.1, read on the forward strand.
TTTTTCCAAAATTTAGACAACTTTTTAGTGGGTAAAAAATTCAATTCCCCAGAGGCAGTACAAAATGCCTTTGAAGAGTTTGTTGCCTCCCGTCCAGCTGATTTTTACAAGAAGGGCATCAATAAACTGCCAATGCGTTGGCAAAGATGCGTCGATTGTATGGGTGATTACTTCGAATAACAGAAATAAAAAAGTTTAAAAAAATAAGTACTTTCACTTATTGCATACAAAACGGCAATTTCATAGGTAAATACCTATTGTAAGACATGTACCCGACTTTTAACTTTACAACCTGCTAGAAAACAAGACTGATCCCCGATCCCTTCTGTTAAATTACAGACCACTTGTGGATTCGGTTTATTCATAAGGTCACATAGCTAGTCGTAACATGGGTCAGCGTCGAGACAGTTGACGTGACCACGGCAGCAATAACAGGTCTACTTGAGTCGGGACTTTTAATATCGCAGGTAGTGTCAACACCCTCTTTTAATACTGTTGTAATTTGACAGGAAGGTTTACGCGATATGAATTACGTTACAAATGTGTAGGAAGTCAAATTGTAATGCTTCATTTTAATATTATAGTCTCCATATACACTTGTCTGTGTGGTAATATTTTGACTGCCTCGGTGGCCTAGCGGTAGTATTTGCGACAGCTGTGCTTGAAGTCTCGGGTTCGATTCCCGGGTCGTACCAAATGTTTTTATGATCTGCAAATATTTGTTACGGTTTTTGGGTGTTTTCTATGTATAATATATACGAATTTACAAAAAAATAATAATATGTATTTATATCAGTTGTCCAATAACCCATAACACAAGCTCTGCTTAGTTTGGGACTAGATGGCGTTGTGTGTGAAAAAAAATTGAATTAAGAATGCGTAGTGTCACAACCGCTACTCATCCCGTGGGTAAGGACCGACTAATGAAGCAACCTATGCAGTATAACCGCACTGCAAAGAGAAGAAAATTAAACACAAACCCACCCATGCCAGAGTGGTATAGTAAGATAAAACCTCTTTTCTAAGAAGAGATCTGTGTCTAGCCACTTAATTAGTATAGAATGTCACCGTTATCGCATTCTTATGCAATGGGATTATATATTTTCTGTGTGCTAGGCTAGTATAAGAGTAACTACAAAATATACCAGAATACTTCTTACATTGTTTTCAAATGTGAATGCTTTATTTGTTTATTTAAAAATTCTTGCACATGACGCACAAAAGCGGATTTAATGCCATGAGACATTCTCTGCCAGTCAACCTTCAGGTGATGTAAAAATATGATACGGTATGTGCAAAGAGAAAGTGCTGAGTTTGACAAAGATCACAATAGTTACATAAATCTATACTAATATTATAAAGCTGCAGAGTTTGTTTGTTTGTTTGTTTGAACGCGCTATCTATACTAATATTATAAAGCTGCAGAGTTTGTTTGTTTGTTTGTTTGAACGCGCTAATCTCAGGATCTACTGGTCCGATTTGAAAAATTCTTTCAGTGTTGGATAGTCCATCTATCGAGGAAGGCTATAGGCTATATTTTATTTTCATAAATAAAAGAGATCCGTAAGAAAATTGCTATTTTGTAACCCAAGGTGTGAAATCGAAAACCTATTTTTGCGTGGGCTGCAAAAAGTATTGACAATAGAACAAAATCATATATTACGGGTTTGTAGGTCCCATTGAGATCTACAAAAAAATCCGCAAGACCATATATCTAACTATCATGGTTTAGTCACAATAACCGCTTTTGTGTTCAAAAAAATTATTAAATCGTCTGAAGAAAGAAACTACGTTAAATGTGTATCGTAATATTAATCCTAATCCAAATAAAGCATTATGTTATCAAGGGTATTTATGTAGAAGTAAAATACTTTTTGTTTCATCCCATTCCGACATTTCGTTTAGAAGTTATCACGAGTATAAGACGCTAAGAGTTGGTACCTATTATTGAGTTATTTGCCAAAGAGTTTTTATCAACATAATACCTAATATTAGTCTTTATCCAAATAAATGTGTTGTTGATTATGAGTATTAGATCTTAGAAGAGTATAATAAATACATCTATACTAATATATAAAACTGAAGAGTTTATGTTTGTTTGAACGCGCTAATCTCAGGAACTACTGGTCCAATTTGAAAAAGTTCTTTCAGTGTTAGATAGCCCGTTTATCGAGAAATTTTATCGAGTTTATCTATATCATCACGCTATGACCAATAGGAGCGGAGTACCAATGAAGAATGTTTCAAAAACGGGGGAAATTATTACGCTACGGGCAATAGGAGACGCAAACGACGTTGCGTGAGTCATCTATACTAATATATAAAGCTGAAGAGTTTTTGTTTGTTTGAACGCGCTAATCTCAGGAACTACTGGTCCAATTTGAAAAAGTTCTTTCAGTGTTAGTTAGACCGTTTATCCAGGAATTTTATCGAGTTTATCTATATCATCACGCTATGACCAATAGGAGCGGAGTACCAATGTAGAATGTTTAAAAAACGGGGGCAAATTATTACGCTACGGGCAATAGGAGACCAAACGACGTTGCGTGGGTCATCTATACTAATATATAAAGCTGAAGAGTTTGTTTGTTTGAACGCGCTAATCTCAGGAACTACTGGTCCAATTTGAAAAAGTTCTTTCAGTGTTAGATAGCCCGTTTATCGAGGAAGTTTATCGAGTTTATCTATATCATCACGCTATGACCAATAGGAGCGGAGTACCAATTAAGACTGTTTCAAAAACGGGGGAAATTATTACGCTACGGGCAATAGGAGACGCAAACGACGTTGCGTGGGTCATCTATACTAATATATAAAGCTGAAGAGTTTTTGTTTGTTTGAACGCGCTAATCTCAGGAACTACTGGTCCAATTTGAAAAAGTTCTTTCAGTGTTAGATAGCCCGTTTATCGAGGAAGTTTATCGAGTTTATCTATATCATCACGCTATGACCAATAGGAGCGGAGTACCAATGAAGAATGTTTCAAAAACGGGGGGGAAACTATTACGCTACGGGCAACAGGAGACGCAAACGACGTTGCGTGGGTCAGCTAGTAACAGATAAACTTACAAGAGATAAAATCAATATAAACAAATTTATACATACGTACTATATTTAAGCATAAATATTATAAAGCAGCAGAGTTTGTTTGTTTGTTTGAACGCGCTAATCTCAGAAACTACTGGTTCGATTTGAAAAATTCTTTCATTGTTGGATAGTCCATTTATCGAGGAAGGTTATAGGTTATATTTTATTTTCAAAAAAATTAGAGATCCGTAAAAAAATTGCTATTTCGTAACCCAAGGTGTGAAATCGAAAACCTATTTTTGCGTGCGCTGCAAAAGGTATTGACAATAGAACAAAATAATGTATTACGGGTTTGTAGGTCCCATTAAGATCTACAAAAAAATCCGCGAGAGCATATATCTAACTATCATGGTTTAGTCACAATTACCGCTTTTGTGTTCAAAAAAACTATTAAATCGTCTGAAGAAAGAAACTACGTTAAATGTGTATCGTAATATTAATCCTTATCCAAATAAAGTATTATGTTATCAAAGGTATTTATGTAGAAGTAAAATACTTTTTGTTTCATCCCATTCGGACATTTCGTTTAGAAGTTATCACGATATAAGACGCTAAGAGTTGGTACCTAATAATGAGTTATTTGTCAAAGAGTTTTTATCAACATAATACCTAATATTAATATTTATTCAAATAAATGTGTTGTTGATTATGAGTATTAGATCTTAGAAGAGTATAATAAATATATCTATACTAATATCTATTATATAAAGCTAAAGAGTTTATGTTTGTTTGAACGCGCTAATCTCAGGAACTACTGGTCCAATTTGAAAAAAATATTTCAGTGTTAGATAGCCCATTTATCGAGGAAGGCTATAGGCTGTATATCATCACGCTAAGACCAATAGGAGCGGAGCACCAATGAAGAATGTTTCAAAAACGGGGGAAAATTATCACGCTACGGGCAATAGGAGACGCAAACGACGTTGCGTGGGTCAGCTAGTATTATATAAAATACACTGACTGGTACTAGCGTTGAGTATGTACTGCGAATTCTCCCTGAAGGAGTTAGGGCACTTTTCTCTTAAATGTAAGGCAGTTTGTGGAAATCCTGATTTCGGCTGGAAGTGCATTCCACAGTAGAACTGACTGCACATAGATTACATTTATTGATAAAAAAAACCTGTGAATCTAAATTTCTTCACACAAAATACAACCTGCAAATCAAGCGTAAGGACACATCTCGACAGACTTTAGCGGGTCACTACTCACAAGTACTTGATAATATCATTTCGCAAGTAGTTCGTTGTAAAACTGAGAAAAGATTTTGTATTGATACTCTCAAATTTCAACAAACTTACATTATATGAATAATACACACCTTAAAATCTAAAAAAAATATTGTAAACCGATGTAGGTATCCCTATACTCAAAAGAACTTAACCAAGGCGAAGTATTCCCATCATTATACGGTAAGCTAGTCGTGTAAAGTAAAAGAAGTATATGAATTGGTCCATTTCCTCCAACTGACTTTTACGGCTGGTGTAAGGATTTATTTCTTATGGAGAGCATACGTGTGTATTTTACTCTGGATACTAGATCAGTTAAATAATCCTCTATAAATAGGTGTTGTCTATATAAAAACGGTACTTAAGTATCTTGCAAAATTAGATTGATTCTGAATTCAAATCATGTAGTTTAGATGAATCGAACTCGACATAAGTAGCTAATTGATTTTAACTGGTTTTGGTAAAAATGTTTTGAATTTAAATAGCAGTGTTAGTAAGGTAGAACAGTGATAATTAGCAAAATTATTGATGTATAGAAATCAATCGTCGTATAAAATCAAATATATATAAAACTTGTTGTTGCCCGCGGCTCCGCGTGCGTATATGTCGTTTGTCGCGGCAAATAGTAGCCTATGTGTTATTTTGATGTCTAAGCTATATTACTGTAAGGTTTCATCCAAATCCGTCCAGTAGTTTTTGCGTGAAGAAGTAACAAACATACACACAAACTTTCGCCTTTATATATTAGTGTGACAAGTTGTTGCCCGCGGCTCCGCCCGCGTATATGTCGGTTATCGCGGCAAATAGTAGCCTATGTGTTATTCTGATGTATAAGCTATATTACTGTAAAGTTTCATCGAAATCCGTTCAGTAGTTTTTGCGTGAAAGAATAACAAACATCCATCCATCCATACATCCATCCATCTATACTTACAAACTTTCGCGTTTATAATATTAGTATAGAAGTATAGATAATCAATCGTCAATGTTATTGTCAAATTTTTTAAGATATTTATTGACGCCAGTAACCTTAAACATTCTAGAAACTCAGAATATAGTCACAATATATACTTAGGTAATATCAGTGCACGAACAGACACGAAAGTGCAATATTATACTCACTACTGAGCATCTTTTGAATACTTTTAAATGAGTTTAAAAGCATATGTGTGGGGTGAAGAACATATATGAGAGGGGCGTCTTGTGAATAACGTTCTTCTTTCCCGCCTCAGTCTCGTAATGGCGATTTATCGTATAGTGATGTCCATGTTTTATTCAAAGCTCAGATATCAGTCATTTTTTCAGACAGTTGTGTAAATATTTGTGATATTGAGATGTGAGATTTGACTGCCTCGGTGGCGCAGTGGTAGCGTATGCGACTGCTGTGCTTGAGGTCTCGGGTTCGATTCCCGGGTCGGATCAAATGTTTGTATGACCTACAAATATTTGTTTCGGAGTTTGGGTGTTTTCTATGTAGTTATAATATGTATGTATTTACAAAAAAAAGTATTTATTATGTATTTGTATCAGTTGTCTAGTACCCGTAACACAAGCTCTGCTTAGCTTGGGACTAGATAGTGTTGTGTTAGATGTCCGAAATAATATATTTACCTTTATTGTAATTTCTGTTAATATAATGGCATGGTATGGGTTCAGTGTTATTTATTTACATTTATAATAATTTTTTTTTTAGAAAAATAACGTAAACTACGTTCTCAAACTATAAATACTTGTAAAAAAAAAAGAGGACTGCCGAAAGAGATTTATTAATAAATAATAACCTCAAACTTTTCAAGCAAGACCGTCTGATCCCACACTAGACCAATCCTGTACTATGGTAAGCAGTCTGCAGATAAGCATACTTAAAAAATTCTAAACATGTATATATTAAAACCTTCTTAGGTTTTAACAAAATAAAAACACTTAATATTCTTGTTATAAAACACTTAATTACTGACTTTCGGAAAGATATGCATAGTTATTAAGGTTGTCGGAAGGTACGAGAATTAAACGAGCACATGAATAACAGATACAGCCAATCTGGACTATAGCCAAACACTAATCACTACTAAACGGATACGAAGTAACTTACATACCATCAGCAACCCCCAGGAGGGGGTTGGGGCAACGCTCACTCCTCCGCGGTGCCCTGTGGAATTCGTCACCAGACTTGTAATTCCCCCACAGGTAAATATCGCCTCGTACACACGATATAAAACACAGAGATACAATAAACCACAAATCAAATAATAGAAAACTACTACGACTCAGGAGTGACTCATGTCACAATCAAGAGATGTGGTCGTCCCGAGATCTGAAGAGAGACTGTCCTGTTTCCGATCGCGCCGCTTTATATACTACCTCGCCCGACTCACGGAACCACACTTTTATTATTCGGATACCCTCATTCTGACAAGTTCAATAATATGTATTCAATACTCCATTGCATCTAACTATGAGATGTTCCGGAAGTCAACTGCACAATCACAACTGTATTTAGAATTACCGCTAACAATATCGATAAAATAAATTAAGAAACAAGAAATATCGTGTTCATAACACAAATATTTATTCTGAGTAGGAATCGAAGCTATGATTACTAGAACAAAAATCCCTTCGTGTTTTGTAGAATATTTAAAAATGTTATATTTTATCGATATACCCCAGCAAGCTGGCACGTCCGTTGCCATACCATACATATATATATAACTACGAGTATAAGGTTTGCCGTAGATTTGAATTAAGGTGGGTACTATGAGTTTAGCGCCTTTTTTTCAAATAATAGCAGAATCATTAAATTCAAGATTTCTTTTCTTTTAGACTGTTAACGCCCATGAACTAAATATGAACACAGCCCTACATTCCAATTTCACGAGAACCGCCTTCGACCTATGTGATGTTTTATGATTTAGAATTAACTGAACTGATATAAATATGCAATGGGGTTGTTCAGTATTCTTTTCTAATTGTGAGTTGTTTGTATGCTCAGTTAGTTTAGTTTAGTAATCCTACTAATATTATAAACGCGAAAGTTTGTAAGTATGGATGGATGGTTGGATGTTTGTTACTGTTTCACGCAAAAACTACTGAACGAATTTGGATGAAACTTTGCAGTAATATAGCTTATACATCAGAAAAACACATATGCTACTATTTACCACGATAACCGACATATACGCGGGCGGTGCCGCGGGCAAACACTGGTAATCTATAAAGTAATAATCCGTGACTTTCAATTTGTTTTAACATCCAGCCGTTCCATGTATTATTAATATTTTAAAATTATTTCACTTTTAAGAATTATATCACAGTATAAATCCTACTTATATTGTAAACGTGAAAGTTTGTAACTATGGATGAATGGATGGATGTTTGTTACTACTACACTAATAGGAACTACTTGACTTGGTACGATTATAAACATATTTCCTTATTTTTAACCGACTTCAAAAAAAGGAGGAGGTTCTAAATTCGACTGTTTAATTTTTTCATTTTTTTTATGTTTGTTACCTCATAACTTTCGACTGGGTGAACCGATTTTGATGATTCTTTTTTTTGTTTGAAAGCTGGTGCTTCCCGTGTGGTCCCATTAAAATTTGGTCCAGGTCTGACATGTCATCCATGAGGAAACCATATAAGTCTTCAATTTGCATTAAGTATGTGAGTGACAAATGACGAATAACTCAATATCTCGCCAACCGATTTAGATGATTCTTTTTTTATTTGAAAGCTGGTGCTTCCCGCATGGGCCCATTTCAATTTGGTCGTTCTTGAAGTCGTTTTTTTTGTTAAAATTTTGTAATATAGTAATCCATACTAGTATTATAAATCCAAAAGTAAGTCTGTCTGTTACACCTTCAAAGCTAAACCTAAAATACAATGATATTTGGCATGGAGATACCTTAATTATTGAGGAAGAACATATGCTACTCTTTACTGCAAAAAACTAACATACATGCAAAAGTGTAACTTCATAAATTATTTACTATACTTTTCTTTATTTAAGAAGACAGCTAAACACAAAGTGGGGAAAAAATCCATCTTAACATGCTAGAAATATGCATTAGGTATAAGATTTTTAAAAGCTAGCACGATCTAACCGTTTAGTACAGGGGATTAAACGACACGCGACACTGAAAGCTCTTTGACACTCAACGTAGGAGTAATTGAATGTGCGCCTAAAAGTAAGACTCGAATTTAATACATGAGAGAAAACGACGTCTGCCATGCTACCTAACACGACATGTGCAATGAAGCAATTTTTCTAGGATTTAAGTTTTAGGTATTCAGAAGATTCTTGAAACATTTCCTAAAATATTCCTAGAATCTTTTCTTTAATTTTCAGCGTTTAGTAAGAAAATATTGTCGCCGATTATTAACGTTGGTTTTACCGAAAATACACAAATAATTAGCTTTTTAAGTAAATCAACGTTATGATTTTGTTTATATTTGTCTTAGTAAAATAAACTAAATATAATTTAAATAATATTTAATTAACCTTTCAACAGACCTCTTATTGACATTTCCCTTTATGTAGAGAACAGTTGGGAGAAACGTCTAAATTATAAGCAGCGATGGTATTTGCAGGTTCTTGCTATGTACCATGATTCAAAAGTAACGTTAGGTATGCTGCTTGTTCATTTCACAAGATCTGGCATATTTAAGCTATATTTTGTTAATGAATAAGGAGTATGAATAAAGGAGTATCCGTCAGGTGAACGAAGAACAGAAGTTTAAAGACCTAACAAATGTGTATACGCTAAACATGATCAGGTGCCTAGGTAAGATTATTCGATATCGGGCTGTAAAGCTGAAGACTCCCTCTCCTGCTCCGGTACTCCTGTTGACATAGCCTTCAATACTTAGCAGTTTCTGTCCATTATAGTTGCAATTAGCATCGAATAAAAAATAACTGCACCCACTTAGAGGTATGATAAATATTGATCGACGCATTCTTTTTGTATAGTGAATATTAACTCTGACTTATAAAAATAACGTCTTATTATACCGAAAATTTAAACTAATTTTCTAAATGTGCCGACATGATTTATGTTTTTCTTTTTAATTTTCTTAGTTTACGTTACAAATGAAATGACGATAAATAGTGTTTTATATGCATGATTGTTACAATATTGTAATCAGAAACTAAAACTTTCGTTTTAGAAAACATTTGGGTTGTTTCAGCAAATAGTAGTTACACGAGAAATAAACTAAAATGAAACTCGAATTCTAAACGAACTATATAACGTAATTAACCCGTGTAATCTATTTAGTTAGACCGTGGCCGTTGTGAAGGACTTCAACTGTCAAAAGAGTGAAAATTTAATTAAAACAATATAGTTTAAATTAGATTCAGTATAAAGTTAGTATTATTTTATCTCAATTTCATGTTTTTGACTTTCAATTTACAATTTAAATATTTGTGCTTGATATTAGTTGGACGAATTCATTATGTAGGTTTTGTAAGTATATTATTAGAACATAAATATAAGTGAATAGCAGAATAAATTATTGTTGATTTATTATTAAAAAAAAATTGTCTTCTATTATAGTAGCAATAATGCAAAATTTTATACACTATATTTAGGAGTTTCAAAGATTTATATTTATATCTAAACTTTTCGTTAACTATATCTCTTAAATCTAAAATAGTATTATATTTTTTTGTAAAAAACACTACTATTTCAAAAATATTAGATGGATTGTCAGTTAATACCAACATATATTTGGGTAAATACATTCTTCTAATTTGTAATATTTAACAAACGTTAAAGTTAATAAGCTTTTATAGTAAGCGTTTTCCCCATGAACTTTAGCAACAATTTAGGGAAAGAATTTTGTTAACTACAAAGGTGTCGACGATGCACCGTACATCTAACATGGCTCAAAGGATTCCTGCAAAAGGCAGAGAGAGGCACGAAATGTCAAAGCTAAAAGGAAAACCATTTTTTTTGCTCTGAAATTTAAATCGCTTTCAAAGACTTTGAATATGTTCTTTTTGCGATGAGATTGAAACTGAGATATTTTTACAAAAATTTAACTGTTTGGTATTTGCGTTTGTGATGACAGTTTGGTGTTAAAATGAACTGTACAAAAAAGTATCCAATGCTTTTTTCAGGTGTAGAATTGAGAATGCAATTTATTTGTGAGCTTGAATTTTTGATAAGAAAAAAATCACTACAATTGGTAAAATTTCCAACTATAAGCAAAATATATAATAATGTTATAATAATAAATATATAATAATAAATATATATAAAATTTCCAAATATGAGGTATTTATATAATTTATTTGGCAAAAATAAGAAATTTATAATTTGATAAAGCATCATTTACCTTTTGTAAAAATGTTTTTACTTTGCATACACTTTAAAATTATTTATTTTATCACTACCTGGAGTTATTTTTTTACCTTTATTAATTTATTATCTCATTTTATTTATGAGGAGGTCATTAAAAAAACAAACGACTAAGTCGACAATATGTAGTTAATTTTGATATTTTTATAAGGTACTAGCTTTCGTACGCAGACTTTCATCCTCAAATTTACCCCTTAGGGGTGGAATTTCAAAAAAAAATCTTTCTTAATGCTCACTTACGTTATATATAGAACCTACATGCAAAATTTCAGGATTCTAGGTTCAGCGGTTTGGGCTGTGCGTTGATCTCTGGGTATGTCAGTTAGTCAGTCAGTCATTAACCAATAGTATTTCCATTCAAAACCACGTTTTATTCCGTGTTTATTGTTGTTTGATAAAAGAATACCTAGATAATCCAAGTCTAACTTCACTAAACAAGGTTTACCGTGACTCGCTGACTGACGGCAACTCGGGGCAAGGAGTGATGGACGTTAGTAATTACAGTTTACCCAACAACTTAATCATCACTTCCCTTAACACTTTGAAGAAAACCGGACACGCTTGAAATTTGCTCAATTGAGTTACACGAGTTGATATCAGTATTAAATTAGTTGTTTGTATTTTAAAATTCAATTTCATATTCATTTCATTTAATATCAGTTGATTCCAAAAATAATACAATCGAATTGAGAACCTCCTTCTTTTTTTAAGTCGGTAATAGATTAAACAATTTGGTATTTTTTTGGTAGAAAACAGTTATTATTCTATTAGGGAATTCCTACAATAAAATTCGTGTCCGCCTTATCATTTTAGAAATGCATTGTAGGTGTGTATTGAATTTATTAATTAGTTCTTGTATGTATTTTCAAAGTGTTACACGTAATCTTTTAAAATTAATTCTGATTTAGTTAATTCGTTATTGCTAATTAGCAATTAATTTAGTTTTCGCAATTTAATAACTATTGTGCGAAAGACTGCAACACTAAATTTGCATGCCTGTTACTGGTGAAATGTGTATCGTGCATATATTTTTTTTACCATCTTTTTGTACCACATTTATGCAAATAATAGTTATTTGTTATACAAGAGTGCAAAGTTGCTTTTTAACCGCGTGCTCAATTTTGATGACCGAGCAAGCGAAGGATTCTAAAATTTAATCACGAGCGTAGCGAGTGATTAAAAAGTTAGAATGCTGAGCGTCAATCAAAAGAGCACGAGGTAAAAAATCTTTGCACTCGAGTGCAACACGTAACTTTTCATCCCACCTCAGCGAGGAAACAACTAAATGCAAAAAAAGCATTAACAATCATAAGATATAATACTTACTTTTATTTCAGGTTAGGTATTAATATTTATTAGGTACTACATTATGATAGGTAAGTATTACAGATTTATTTTTAATGTGGTGGAATGAAAAATAATATTATTATTAAAAAAAGCATAGATTATTTCCAGCAATGAATTACTAAAGGAAATGTTCACGTAAACAAAACAAGACTGGTGGTATAGTAAAATCCTAATAATAGGAAGTTTGTACTCGTTTGATGTTCCTTGTCCGTCACGGATATTCAATTGAAAACTTCGAATATCTTTGACGAAGCAAAGCCGATCATTTCGACGGTCAATTTATGTATCTCCGTATATCTTTTTTTGTGATGCTTTCGGGACTTCCGGGTCGTATATAAAAATAGGACGAACTTTAGGTATATATTTTTTTTAATTCTTTTTTTTTGGAACTTTTACGCACAGCGTTTGCCAGTTCCATCGTATGCTGAATCAGTTACTACATACTTATCGTCTAAGAATAATAGACATGAATTTGAACAAAGCCCTCGCATAATCGCTATTTGGTTCCGATAGAATTTTGTGAACCATTCCTACGTCGGCTCCATTCAATTCCAAGTCGGACACTAAACTATTTCTACTAGACTCCTTATCAACTTAGAATTATAAAACCAATAACGCATTATAATAACATCTTAGTTGAGAGTCTCACTTAACAATGCTGGCTAAATACTCTTCGTGTTGCACGCTTTTGTTATAGACTCAACCTCCCTTTCCAGCAGGTGTATAAGTTTTCACAACTTCCTGATAATGACCGAGCGAATATTTTAGAACTGTCATAATAATATATTTAATTATATATTGTATAGTAGTTACATTGTTCCAACATTAAACAAGAATTCACTTGCTTTAATCAGCGAGATACAATAAACGTATAAGGATTTTTTAAATTAAACTTATTTCTGTAGACGGCCTGATTTTTTTCCTGTAAACCAATCGGACTACTCTGGGAGACTATTAAAAGTTTATTAAATTATTAGTACTACTAAATTAAATAAACAGCAGTCACATGGGAGGTATATTGTAAATATAAAGTGTTTAATTCAGTAGACTTTATCTAGAGTTACATTATGTCATTCGACTATAAAAAAAAATATCAACTGCTAAAATTTGCTTGAAGTACAATCTAAAATTCACTCGTATATGTGTATTCGCGTGTAAGTATATGTATATGTAGAAAACATTTGTATCACATTTACGTACGTTTTTTTAAACTAACACGACTAACACATGTCCAGATTACTTACCGGCTATGCAACATTTCACTAACATATTTTCCGTACTCAGTAGCTAGGATTAACTCACGACTGGTTTCACTTAAAAGTCTTGTGAATTTACAATTAACTCACGTCTAAAAGGACTGTAAGTTGCTTTGACAAAATTTAAACCTAGACGTGATTTTAAGTTGATTTTAAGTAATACTACTCTCCGGGGGAAAATATACTTATATTTTTACGTACTTATTTATTCAATACATAGTTAAAAAGCTCACACGGTTCTTTAAATATATTTTATGCTTTGTTCCCTACGTAGTTTAAAAATTGCCTCAATGAGCTTATAGATAGTTATTGGTTATATTTAGGCTACACCATTTACTAATAATATACTAATAATAAACATTACTATTGAACTATAAAATGATATTGAATATAACGTTAGAAGTGACAACACATTAGATGTATACGGTTTTATATAAAACCGTACTATTAATATATAGTTTTCTGTTACTGTTGTCCTATATAGTCACCGTTTAGTAGTAGCAGGTACCCTTAGTAAAGTAGGTAGGAAGATACTAAGGAAGGTTATATTATTTATGATTTATGATATTAGTGTTAGCTAGTAATATCAAGTAGTCAAATTAGTTAAGATATTCAGGTAGTGGAGTTCAAGCTGCTTGTCAGGATGCTTGACTACTGAGAAAGTTGCTATAAAGGAGTAACTTCTGAAGATTTGAACTTAAATAAAGTCACATTTTAAGTGATATTTGGGGCCTTAAAACTATTGACGCGTTAAATTTTTAAGAGTTAGAGTATTTAGAGTTAGAATATAAAAACAAAAATATAATAAAAATTACACAGTTAGTACTAATTTATTAGTAAATAGCACAATAGTAGACAGGCAAAGTAGTCTCCAGTGCTTTTGTAGCACTTTTCACGTATTCATATTAGACAAATTTAGTTCAGTAATTCGAAATTATCTTAAAGTCAAAGAAATATGATAAGTTTGTGTACATGAGTTATCCTATTTAAATAATAATGGCAACTTTACACCCCATTTATATCTGCGTTTAAGTTCCTCAGAATTCTGCATTCTGCAGGTACTCGATCGCTGTTTAAATTTAAATGCCAACAATTATATTCTAGATCAAATGATCAAAATTCATTTTCCAAATAAAATTTTGTTTCAAGATTTCTAAAACATGTCCTCTATAACTTTTTTTTAAATAAACAAATGAAAGGGTTGCATAAGCCTTCAAACCCCAACCTATTTCTCAGTTAGTAATCAAACTATATTTACTATTGGCTAAACTACTATTGACTACAGTGCCAGAGAAAATTTGCTTTTACTTTACATTAATGGTAAAGTAGTCTGCCTTTTAGTTGTCTTTTTATAAAGTAAAGAACTATCCCTATTTAAGGCAATTAATTTATCCGAAACCTTTGTAATTACAGTTCCTAGCGTAGATACACCGGCACGCATTGTGGCAGGTAGGTAAACACGGATGTTTAGGTAAACAGATTCGTGCTCATTAAAGGCGCCTTTTGTCCACATAGTACGGCCCTAAACGGTTTGCTGAATAGTAGGTGAAACTGTTTAATGACTAACATTATAAGGGTGCCTAGTAAACTGGAGTTCCTTATGATGTCATCAATATCATTTCTATTTTTAGAATGGTATTTGCGTTTTTAAAAGTGGTTTAGTAAATGTTTACCAAAAAACAATTGTTGTATTAAGACTAACAGCTATACTAATAACTATATATGAGTACCAGTGGTTGCCCGCGGCTCCGCCCGCGTATATTTCGGTTATCGATCAAAATAGTAGCCTATGTGCTATTCTGATGTATAAACTATATTACTGTAAAGTTTAATCCGAATCCGTTCAGTAGATTTTGCGTGAAAGAGTAACGAACATCCATCCATTCATCCATCCATCCATACTTACAAACTTTCGCGTTTATAATATTAGTATAGATATAGATAACAGCTGTATAAACTGCCTCGTTGGTCTAGTGATTAACGTATGCGGTCTCGGGTTCCTATTCCAGGTCGGGCCAAAAAGTGTTATTGAGTTTTTCTGATTATGGAAATACTTAATAAAAGCTCGGAGTTTGGAAGTTGGGATCTAAAACCCCGTACCTCGGAGAGCACGTAAAGCTGTCGGTCCTACGCCTGATCTCTCACCGATCGTGTCGGTTAACCGTCCCATCGGATTATGAGAGGGAGGGAACACAGAATGCACCTATGATTGCGCACACACTTGTGCACTTTAAAATCTCCTGCGTAGTTGGCTGGTCTGGCGAGACTGGCCGCCGTGGCTAATCAGCTAGGAGAACATCATCATCGTCACAACAGCTGTAATAAAACTTAACACATCTCAAAGACGTCTATTCGATCCTTGAGTAGGCACCGCCTGTGATGTGGTAAACAGTTGGTGAACATTCAGTCAATGATCGGATCCATCACACAATCATTTTTGTCCCAAATGGTAATCTTACCCTCTAGATTAGCAGTCAGGATCTCTAGACACTAGACCAACAGTCCAGTAATATAAATAACTAGCTGACCCACGCAACGTCGTTTGCGTGTCCCATTGCCCGTAGCGTGATAATTTTCCCCCGTTTTTTAAACATTCTTCATTGGTGCTCCGCTCCTATTGGTTTTAGCGTGATGATATATAGGCTACAACCTTCCTCGATAAATGGGCTATCTAACACTGAAATATTTTTTCAAATTGGACCAGTAGTTCCTGAGATTAACGCGTTCAAACAAACAAACAAACTCTTCAGCTTTATATATTAGCATAGATGTATTTATTATACTCTTCTAAGATCTAATACTCATAATTAACAACACATTTATTTGAATAAAGATTAATATTAGGTATTATTTTGATAAAAACTCTTTGGCAAGTAACTTATTATTAGGTACCAACTCTTATCTTTATACTCGTGATATCTTCTAAACGAAATGTCCGATTGGGATGAAACAAAAAGTATTTTACTTCTACATAAATACCCTTGATAACATAATGCTTAATTTGGATAAGGATTAATATTACGATACACATTTAACGTAGTTTCTTTCTTCCGACGATTTAATAATTTTTTTGAACACAAAAGCGGTTATTATAACTAAACCATGATAGTTAGATATATGCTCTCGCGGACTTTTTTGTAGACCTTAATGGGCCCTACAAACCCGTAATACATTATTTTGTTCTATTGTCAATAGTCTTTGCAGCGCACGCAAAAATAGGTTTTCGAATTCATACCTTGGGTAACGAAATAGCAATTTTCTTACGGATCCCTAATTTTTTTGAAAATAAAATGTAGCCTATGGCCTTTCTCGATAAATGGACTATCCAACACTGAAAGAGTTTTCCAAATCGGACCAGTAGTTCCTGAGATTAGCGCGTTCAAACAAACAAACTCTGCAGCTTTATAATATTAGTATAGATAACTCCACAATCATTGCAGTAAATTAAGAATTTACCATCCGAAACCATTAATTAAATAACAAGTTATTTGATTTGTATCAACCACTTTCATTGACATCAAAGCGTTTAACACTTTTTGTACGTTCATTTATTTGAACTGAAAATTTTGCTGCCTCGATATTTTGAATCTTCTTTTATTTTTCAATATTTTAAAAACTTTTAATTGAGTTATGTCATAGATTTTTATATCTATAATCAAATCCATAAATTAGATAGAAGAAAAACCTAATTATTTTAAGTATAAAAATATAAGAAACTTTTCATTGACAGGACAAAATATTTAGTTACAAGCTTTCCCCGCGGCACCACCCACGTATATGTCGGTTATTGCGTAAAAAGTAGCCTTTGTTCTTTCTCGCATATCAAAGTATCTCCTTGCTAAATTTCATTGAAATTAGTGCAGCGGTTTAGCCGTGTAAGCATAACAAATAGACTGATAGACAGAGTTATTTTTTAGGGTTCCGTGCCAAAGGCAAAAAACGGAACCCTTATAGATTCGTCATGTCTGTATGTCTGTCTGTCTGTCCGTCTGTCTGTCCGTCCGTATGTCACATCCACTTTTTTCCGAAACTATAAGACCTACAATATTGAAACTTGGTAAGTAGATGTATTCTGTGACCCGCATTAAGATTTCCACACAAAAATAAAAAAAAAACAATAAATTTTGGGGGTCCCCATACTTAGAACTGAAACTCAGAAATATTTTTTTCATCAAACCCATACGGGTGGAGTATCTATGGATAGGTCTTTGAAAATGATATTGAGGTTTCTAATATCATTTTTATCTAAACTGAATAGTTTGCGCGAGAGACACTTCCAAAGTGGTAAGATGTGTGTCCCCCCTGTAACTTCTAAAATAAGAACCTGATAAATCTAAAAAAATATATGATGTACATTACCATGCAAACTTCTACCGAAAATCGATTTGAACGAAATCTAGTAAGTACTTTTTTTTTTAATACGTCATTAATCGTAAACTGCAATTTACCTTTCATTCAATCAACACAAATAAAAAAAAAAAAAAAAAAAATATTATGTTACTTGCTGCTGCAAGTAACATAATATCGCCCAAAGACTCAACAAGACAAAGGGGAACCCTTCATGGGCGAGTCCGGCTCGCACTTGGCAGCTTTTTTATGGAATACGGGCAAACAAGCAGACGTATCGCCTGATGGTAAGCGATTACCGCCGCCCATGGACATCTACAACACCAGAAGGGTCACAAGTGCGTTGCCGGGCCCTTTGGGGATGGGGGAGGGAGGTAGGGGTAGGGGATTGGGGTATGGGCCTCCGGTATCCTCACTCACTCGGTGAAACAGAGCGCAAGCACTATTTCACACTGGTTTTCTGTGAGGCCGTGGCTTCACTCCGGTTGAGCCGGCCCATTTATGCCTAAGCGTGGCTCTCCCATGGTGAATGAATTTTAAAACATTTCTATGTTTGGTATGGACTTAAAATATGTTTACTATCACTCATTTAGAGAAAAAAAAAAGTAAGTGCAACCACCGTAACCTCTTTAAATCAGACAAGTAATACCTGTAAACGAGCAAACCTTGTATATATGTAGGTATGTAATCTGAACCTCGGAAACGGTTTCAACGATTTTTATGAAATTTAGTATGCAGGGGGTTTCAGGGGCGGTAAATCGATCTAACTAGGATTCATTTTTAGAAAATTTACTAAAAGAAAACAGTTCCAGGTCATCCAGGTACTATTTTTTAAACAAGTAAATAATCCATTATTTAAATGTTACACCGTAAGACTGCGTATATCGTGTTGCAATCCATAAGGGAAATCAGAGTTATTCTCTGATATCCCCTCACGGGAAACCTTCGTCTGATTAGATATTATGATTTCCCTCGTCATGGAATTTTAAACCTTAGTGAAATATTTATCATTTGGTTATTCATTACGTTATTATTAAGCTCCTGAGCAGATTATTTTTAAATGAAAATGACTAATTTGACTTGGCTGAAAGCATTTCGTTTTGAAAATTGAAATGTTTCCAAGAAAGAAATCACGTATTATTTACACAAGAAAATTTGTTCAGTGTTTCAAAATTACTTTACCTTACCTATTGTATACCTCCGCCGCAAGTACATTATATCTGCAAAGCTATTATTGAAACATGTATTTAAACATACATCCCTAAAATTATTCCTATATTATATACAATTCATTTCCCGCAAACTGTCATTGAGTTGATTCGAGATAAATTGAGTTTAACCAACTTGCATTTCTCGGTAGTTGCATTGAAACCTGTTCAAACATAGTTTAAGTTTCTAGCGACGCAGTGGATTTGTGAAAATTCACTCAAATATCCACTATTATAAGTGAGTTGAAGCTTGTCGGGCTAAATTTAAAAACTTTAGATTTAGTTCCATTTTTGAGCGTATGGATTTCATTTAGCCTACAGAGTTGGTTGCTTTGCGTTTTACAGTAATATAAGTTTTATAAATTAAAATTCATAAATAAAGACAATGGTTTGTGTATATATTTAACTCAAGCTACCATTTATAAATAGTATGAACTGTTAAAGTAAAACCGACTGCATAAAAGTATAGTCTCAAGTGATAATTTTGCCCTGGTGTATAGTCATAAGTGGATTATATCACACACATATCATACAAAAAAAAATCGGACATTTAACACTAAATGCCATTTAGTCCCAAGCTAAGCAGAGCTTGTGTTATGTGTACTAGACAAATGATACAAATATATAATATATACTTTTTTTTCGTGAATACATACATATTATACACAGAAACAGCCAAAGTCCGAAACAAATATTTGCAGATTATACAAAACATGTAAAAAATTGTAATGTTTTACTGATCACTGAATTTAAAAATAACATTCAAAACAGTCTAAATTTAATCACCAAGCGATTTCCAGTATTATTTCTAGTACAACTAATAAAAAGAGAAAATATTATAACCTTTTTCTAACATTAGAATTAACTTGTAACAGACTTCCTAATTATGTTATCATTTCTGATAGATCTGATAATACATAACTTTTATTACATTGAATTAGAGGCTCATTTATCATGTTTGGCACGAACTGTCAAATGCACACGCAAATGTAAAAATCGTAAAAAAATACCAAGGCTATTTTAGTTTTAATCAGTATAGTATTATATAATATTATTTTATAAAATGTAAATAAAATTTATATTTGTATTCTCGCTAAAGAGTTTGGAAATAAAAATAATACAGTTAACTCAACAAGGCAGTCACTAAACACCTCGGAAGTAATTAAGTTAAGTTAAGTTCAGAAAAATCTTGAATAAACTTAAGTGATAAAGTTTTTTTTTCTGAAATAAAAGGAGCTGAGAAAGAGTCTCTGAGATGTAAGATACTTAATAGGACGGCAGGTTGACTGTACAGAATAAGAAAAGCTGATGTCCTAAATAAATAAAGTCGAGGGCCCCTTTTAAGACTTTACGGGTATATTTTTGTTCTATTAACTTCATTCACTAACAGTTTAAAACAACAATTATTCAAAAATATACGGTCTAATTTTTTTTAATAGTTTACAGTTCATAATTATGTATAAGTATATTATATAATTATTACACAATGCTTAACAGAATAAATTAGATACCTTTTGCAATGGCTTAGATGAAAAATAGGCACTATAGAACGGGTTCAGATTATTTTCTGTTTATTGTACAATATAGATATCTTCAAAAATAGCGCATATTAAATGTAATTTTAATTAAAGTTTTAAAAAATACGCTTTTGTGTGGTTCAGAGTTCAACAAATATATTACAAAAATGTATACAACTTATATATTTAAATTATATTTCAAATAATAAAAAAAGTTAAAAAAAATGTAAAAGTTTCATAAACTTTGTTTATTTACAATGATTTTTGTTATTTACGCATTTCTTGTAATTCACATAGTAACTTGTTTATTTTCATTTTTAGGCACAAATTTTCAGACAAATTGATTATTTTTATGAATCATGTAATATAGCCTCAACAGGTCAAAGCAATCCATTAGCTGAAAATAAATTGTTAGAAATAAAACAAAGGTAAGTTAAAAGGTATTTAAAGCCTCACTCCAAATTCCAGATTACAATGTCCTTTACATTAAGTAGGAACATTGCAAGTGATGAATATTTAAAGCAAAGTAAAGAATAGGGCTCCGTTTTGAAAATATATAAATGGTAAGTCCGTTTAAAGGGAAGTCCTGCTAAATGTAACGAGATCAAACTAATATTTCCAACAGAAGATTCGCTTAGTGGTGAAAAACGTAGACTAGGTTTGTCATTTTTTTTTAAATATTAATTTAATATTAATTAATTCGAACAATTACATCTCTGTGTGCTGACGAATAAAGCATACAGTATTTCACCACCCCTATTAAGCCCCGTCACAGAAAACCGGTGTGAAATAGTGCTTGCGCTGTGTTTCACCGAGTGAGTGAGGATACCGCAGGCCCATACCCCAACCCCACCCCCCTCTCCCCACCCCTCAAAGGCCGACAACGCACTTGTGACGCCTCTGGTGTTGCAGGTGTCCATGGGTGGCAGTAATCCAATAATTAAGTAAAAACCAATTAAATAAAAAAAAACGAGTATTTGAATTTTTAATATATTTATACCCCGAAAATCTCTTATAATTACAATTAATAATTTAGCTACACCCTAAAGATTTTCAACTCTTTTAAGCTTCAGAATGAGTCAAATAAATACAGACAAACACTTGAAAATGATAACTCTTCTACTTGCGCAATCTGGTACTAATGGTAATTTTTCCGATTGCATCGCGTAAACTAAAGTCTAGTATGAAAACTTCTCAAGAATCTTTCAAACTACGTATTCAGACTTTGGAAAGTTTGAATTTCCATTTACGTTGTCATAAAACAAGCTTTAAACGTTAGCTTAAAATGGTATATTGTATATTCATCCGCATCGCCTTAGTAAAACAGAGGGAGGCCTCGGAATTATATATAGTACCAATGAAATCTTCAAGAAAATGAATCAAAAGCTTAAGCAGATGAGCGGATAAACGGAACGACGTTATTTCTTAATGCCAGAGATATTGATATTGACTCAGGTATGCAAATAGGTTAATGAATATTTCACGCACGTAAATTTCCTTAGAGATATTTTTTCACCAAGACGGGAATAAAATTGTCCTATTTGTTTCAGTCTATAATGGTCGCTGTTTAATAAAACAGCGTTAAAGTAATTGGCAAATTAATGTACTATGTTAAATTGATATTATAAAGAGCATAACATAATATTAGTAAACTATGACACATTCGAGCGCTATGTAAAACAAATGACAGTTTATATTATATTTAAAAAGCATAGGCAAGTAGAAACGGAATACAAACAACATTAAATTTATTTTATAAAACAACCTACCAAACAATCTTGTTTTGTTAAGTTTCTTAAAAATCTTGTTACTAAAATAACAATTGTTTTTATTCATAACCTTCTATTTAACTTTTTAATTTGTTTCACGGAGTTGTCAAGACGGGTGCCTTCATGTGTGTGTGTGTGTGTGTATATCTTGTGACAAGGGTCTAGGCAAACGTTTGCTAAGCTATGTAAAACCTGTTGTTTTATTCATTATTATTTCATTCAAGAGTTACAGTCTATTTAGAAAGAATATTAAATTGAAATTGCTACTTTTTTATAACTAAAGGAGAGAAATAAGCAGACGAGATATGGGTGCGGAAGTACCGCACGTGATTTTCTAT
This sequence comes from Diaphora mendica, assembly GCA_949125395.1. Lineage (NCBI taxonomy): Eukaryota > Metazoa > Arthropoda > Insecta > Lepidoptera > Erebidae > Diaphora > Diaphora mendica. The sequence goes on from OX421310.1 coordinate 21,029,120, forward strand.
CTCAGAAACTAGTATCTCAACGTATACAGTATTTGTTTTTATTATTTATTGTTAAACAACGTTTATCCTAAACAAATAACGAATTATTAAAACAAATTCTGCCATCATTATTAAATTCATTGAAGAACTGAAAAGATAGAAAGAACTGAAAAGAAAAGATTTTTTTAACATTTTTTATTTTGATGTACACAGTGTCTTCTCACGATTAAGACGAATCTATTGACACCACTCACATAAAAATACGACAAGCCGTTTAGGCTCTAGGGCGTGCCAAAGAAATATACATACATACATACACTCGAAAAACATAACCCTCCTTCAAAAGCTAAAGCAGTCGGGTAAAAAATAACGTATTCAGTATCAGTATTCAGAATGACCTACTAACCGTAAATCACTATTGTAGAATTTGAATATTCGAAAACTTCCATAAGTTGTGGCCAATTTCTGTCCGAACTCTTGTACAACAAGTTGTAGAGGTTAACGGGAATATTTGAAACTAGGCACATTGCTCTAGTGTTTGAGGTCGAAGCTAAATGGCCACTGCAATTCAATTGAGCTAGCTATTCGGATCACTTTGCTTTATATAACTGCCCAGATTTATGCTTCGTGTAATATGTCAATTTCTGGTTTATTTATTTATTTAAACTTAATGCACATCTTGAACATAGGCGGATTTAATGCCATGGGGCATTCTCTGCCAGTCAACCTTTGAGTGATGTAAAATATGAGGCGATAGGTGCAAATGGGGTAAAAGTAGAGTTTGACATAATACATAAAAAATGTGATACAAACTTAAGGTATAATATATAAGTTATATAATTTATACATACATAATACATAAACATACTTACAAATAAATTTAGTATGATAAATAAATTTAATATAATATAAAAGTACTCTGACGGATACTATCGTTGTTGTGAATGTTCTGCCAATTTATTCCGAAGCAGATCGCGTACTTTTACCTTGAATGTAAGGCGGATGTCAATCCTGATTTCGGTGAGAAGTGCGTTCCAAAGAAGCACTGACTACACAAAGAAGGAAGAATTTATGAAGTTGGAAGTGTAGGGGGGGGGGGGGCAAAGAAGGAGCATATTGTTTCTTGACCGAAGGTTTCGATCATGCGTGGAGCATAAGAGGCGAAAGTGGGGTTCGAGGCATTCAGGTAATGATGGAGAATTGAGAAAAGAAAAGAGACGAGTGAGTGCACGCAAACTACGGCGCTGACGAATTGGGAGCCGTTGTAGCTGGGAACGGCACATGGTCATACTTGCGAAGATTGAACACGAATCGAATGCAGTTATTGAGAAGGTGGTCTAGTTTACTGAGGAGGTCTGCATTCGTGTTCGTATCACCTGTACGCTGATGACTTACTTTGAGGATATATCATATGCCATTGAGAAAGTCAACAACGACTTGGACTTTATAAGGGATTGGTCAACGAGGTTTGGTTTATCAGTAAACCCAACCAAATGTCAGGTGATCGTCGTGGGAAGCAAGAAAATGCTAAGCAGGTTGGATATGTCGGGCATCCCACCAGTTGTCTACAACAACCTGACTATACCTACACTACATCCTATATGAATTATTCATATAGGATGAAATAGTGACTGTTTTCTTATTAAATTTTAAAATCTAGCACCTGGTCTAGTACCAGAACCAGAATGTCAAGTTTAAACTTTGGGTTGCTTTTTTAGTTAAAACTGGGTTCTTTTTCAACGACCAATTAATCTTACAAGTTTTAAAAGATTAATTTATCTTTTACTGGAAGATTATCTATCTATATATATAAAAGAGTAATGTGACTGACTGACTGACATACCCAGAGATCAACGCACAGCCCAAACCGCTGAGGCTAGAATCCTGAATTTTTGCATGTAGGTTCTTTAAATATAACGTAAGTGAGCACTAAGAAAGGATTTTTTGAAATTCCACCCCTAAGGGGGTAAATCAGGGGATGAAAGTCTGCGTGAGTAAAGTCGCGTGTAAAAGCTAGTATATTATATGCTAGTGGTTGCCCGCGGCTCCACCCGCGTATATGTCGGTTATCGCGGCAAATATTAGCCTATGTATTATTCTGATGTATAAGCTATATTACTGTAAAGTTTCATCCAAATCCGTTCAGTAGTTTTTACGTTAATAGTAACAAATATCCATCCATCCATCCATACTTACAAACTTTCGCGTTTATAATATTAGTGTAGATTTGATTTAATTGTGGAAAGTATTTGCTTCAAACAAAAGATGTACCCTGAGATTCGTTTCATATTGAGTATTGTTTTATGGAGATACTGAATTTATTGTACAAAGTTGAGTACCTAGACTATGTGAGTTATCTTTGTTTTGCGAGCTTGTATTTTGTTTAATATTGTTTGTTTTGGTTCAATTCATGTTTGTGTGTATTTAATAAACAATTTGAGTATGTTTCGTACACTCATTGGCACTGTTTCTCAATCTACAAAACACTCCTTATGTCAGACTCGTAGACACCCATTAGTATTCTTGCTGTATTAGGGTTTTTTTTTTTTTTTTATGTTTGGCCCGCCAAAATGACTCTGCTCTGCCTGATGGAAAACATAAGCAGAATCCAAGAGTGGTGGTCACCATACTCATTGCGAATGCAGACAGTGCAGTATGGCGACCCACACTATGGCGGCCTAGTGATGCTACTGCATCTTTTAGTCCAGTCAACAAGTATGAAACTTGTTGACTAGACTAATTGGGCCCCCGGTCTCGCACTCACCAACGAAACACGACAGCACGAACGCTGTCATTTTACGTTGATTTTCTGTGCGAGGGTAGTACCGCCCCGGTCGAGCCGGCCCGTTCGTGCTGAAATCAGCGTGGCTCTACTACCTCTGGGGTTGGGGTACCTCACACATGATATAGATTGGTATTCCTCTTACAATTCAACTCGTCAAACAGCTCGACGTTGATTCATTTACGTCTCTTACACAAAATGCTTTCTAGTTGAATAACTGGTCAAACACTAAATCCATAAGCGTGACATTCGATTTTATGATGTTATTTTTGATTCATGCCAAAAAAAAATTTTGATCAAACATACCTACATGATAGATTGCGACGTAGTTTTCAAATTTCCTTAAGTTTGTTTCCCAGCGTCCAAGATTAAAGAGGAGATGATACGAATTTTTGAATTCCTAACCAGCTTATAGCTACAATATTATGGCAACTACTTTCAAAAAGGTAAGTTTTGTGCCAGACAACATTTTATTAGTAAAAAAAAATAGATAAATAATATCTGAAAATTAACAGATTGTGAACCACTGTCTAAAGAAATTACTCGTGTGTTTTGTTTCAAAGTAAACAACGTTCTAGACATTGTCTTGGTATGTCATTAATTAGATGTTTTAGATGATATAGTTATAAAAACATTGGAACAAGATTGTTTAACTTATAATTGGACAAACAACGAACGAAAAGTCTTTCGAAATATGATTTTCAAAAGATGTATTGTGTTTGATAAATTTTAAAATATGTTTGTGTTTATTAAACTTTATGATATTAAATACAATTGTAAGCGTTATCATGATGATTATCTTATTATTGTACCACATTATATGAATATTAATGAAATGTATCTTTCAAATTTCAAAGTGGTTCCGCACTCAAGCTAGAAATATATATGATACTGAACTCCTTGATACTAAAGTGATATAATATGAATGAAATCTGTTTCAACAACAACTTGTAAATACTACCACACAAAATAAAACAAGCAAAATATTAATAAAATTAAAATCATCATCATAAGCCTATTGCAGTCCACTGCTGAATATGAGCCTCTTCAATTACACGTCACTTGGTTCTATCCTCGGCTTCTGACATCCAGCTCCTGCCAGCTGTCTTGCGCGAATCATCACACCACCTGCCCCCCTAGCCAAGTTGCAAGCGTTCGTTTTTCTGCAATCGTTAACGCATAAGATTCTCGTGTGTCATTGGCTAATATTTTGTTTTGATCACGTGACTTAGTTCCATTAGAAAAGTCTTAGCCAAGCTGACATTTGTTCGTAGTGATGGAATGGAATGTGATCGTTTCCATTCGTTTCTACAAATTTGACGCCAAATCCCATACAAACGGTAGCCAAGTTCCACTTTTGACAAACGCAAACGAAACGATATCCATGCGTTTGAACGATCAAAGCGATTTCAAATATCTATAGTTATCGCTATTTAAATGGCGTCTATTTGACAGCTAAACAGTTTAATATGACCACCGAGAAGTATTTTCTTTGCTTAAGATAATTAGAACTTTTAAAATGCATACTATAAATATGTTGTGGTGCGCTCGTGATGAGGAAGTATGGCTTAGACGTAGAAAAAGACATTAATCGTCAGTGCAACGATACATTCCGCGAAATGCCGGACACTTTATTTGTGGAGCAATTCCGGCTATTATAGACAAGTCAAGCTTTCGAAGCCCTTTGTCAAGAACGCCAAAACAAGTAATCACTAAAGGGAACCAACGAGATTCCTCTAAAATTTAAGGTAGGTAAGTTAATAATCTGATTGTTTTGCAGTATTGACTACTTTTGTCAGGTGCATTTTTATCATTCTTTTTCTTAATGTTTGTGTTTTTATAGGTATTACGCGCTCTTAGTTTCCTAGCCACAGGATCCTATCAGTGAATTGTTGGTGTCACTCAGCATCATGCTCAACGGACAGCTAGTCGGTGCATCAGACAAGTTGTTGATGCTTTGAACCACCCTGCTATCACGGCAAAATGGATTAGGTTTCCAATAACACAACAAGAGAGAACAGCTATAAAACAAGAGTGAGTACCTACTTAACAAGATAACTATATTTAAATGAATGTGTACCATGTAAAAACATATAGGTAATTTTATTTCACTAGGTTCCAAAGAAGATTTGGTTTGCCTGGTGTAATTGGATGCATAGATTGTACTACACATGTAGCTTTGGTAAAACCTATTACTGAAGAGCATGTATATTTCAACAGAAAAGAGTATCATTCACTGAACGTTCAAATGGTAGATTATTTTTATTTATAGGGTATAGCATGTAAGAGACTGATAAGTCACTTCATTATATTGATTTGATTTTCAGATTTGTAATAGTAGTACTTATGTGAATTTTTAATGTGAATGCAAAGTTTGGTGGAGCTACACATGTTTCACATATTTGGTCTTCTAGTAGAGCTGAATCATATATGCGTGAACTTAATCAACATAATGACCAAGTGTGGCTGTTAGGTTGGCATTTGTAACAATAAAAATATTTATAATTACTTTTATGTACGAGCCTTATAAAGTGACTCTACTCTGCCTATTGGAAAGCATAAGCACAATCAAAGAGCGGTGGTCATTATACTCATTGCGAATGCTGACATTGCAGCATGGTGACTTGTAAGTCACCATGGAAGCATCATTTTTGAACCAGCCCATTCATAATGAAATCAGTGTGGCTCTATTACCTTTAGTAAAAGTTCTATAGTTTCCTGTGAGTAACATATTTTTAAACTATTTTTTCAGGTGACTCTGGATATCCACAACGTCCTTGGCTAATAACACCTACTGTCAATGCAGATCAAGGTTCTAAGGAAGAACTTTATACTCAAAAGCATGTGCGAGCCCGTAACTACATTGAGCGCTGTTTTGGATTTCTCAAAGTACAGTGATGTTTCCTCAGAGACAGGGTTCTTCACTATCATCTCCATGAAGCTGGCAATAATATAGCGGCATGTTGTATATTACACAATTTAGCATTACAATGAAGGTGATATAAATTTGTAAGGTCCCACACCCGCTATGATTGTGGGTAACCAAAGTGAAGTAATCGAAGAGCTATGCTGAATTCTTTATTGAATAGTATATATTAAGGTTATTTGAAACTTTGCTATTATTTTCTGTCCTTGTCAGGGTGGAAATTCTCCAGTAACATAGGAATATTACTTTTGTGATGGATAGAAAGAAGACACAAAAATAGATTTTAAGTATTTTATTTCAAATTTCCTGATTATAAATTATACTTTGTATATTTTCTATAAGTCTATTTGTTACTCAGATGTTAAAACAATTATTAAATGGCTTTATTATTACAGTGTATGTTTATTTACCCAGTAGAAACATTACAAAATATTATGTAGTTATTGACATAAAGTATTTCTATTATCAATAATTTTTAATGTAGCTGAATGAATAGATTAGTAACCCACAATTAAGACCACTATCATTATCATGATAATGATGATGGTCTCAACTGTGGTAAAGTTTCTATTATTTTTTCTGAAATATCAGCAAAACAATTAAAAATTATATTCTGTTTATTTAAAATTCTGTTATACAGTGCATTTAAAATTGGATCTATCTTTCACTTCAATTCTTCGGGATGCTAATTGCCTTCTTTCCAGTTTCCTCACATCCAAGTTTTTTGCCGGTCTGCCTTTGGTTGCAGCCGGTTATTTTCTATGGCCACGAACTCACTCAATGTCATTGGCGCTGTGGAGCCCTTTGAGCCATGGACACACTAGGCTACGTGTTGCTGACTGATATGCCATCAAACTTCTCCAGAGGGAGGGGGCAGTTAACAAGCAGCCCCCAATGTTGCTGAAAATACATTATTAATTAATTAAATTAGAAGTACCTTCCTGCTATTAACAGTTATGTGAAAATCAGTCCACTCATTCTGTAGATTAGTCACAACAAACAGACTATAAGATACCATAATCTGGGGCAGAGAATGGACAATGTTGTTGTACAGTACTACTTCAGCAATCAAACCCAACAGCCTCTCTTCTAAAGCAGTAAGTGTTTGCCTGCTGCTAGGACCACCACCAGTCCTGAAAGCTTCACCGCTTTTAGCTAGGGCTCTCTTTTTGGTTTTAGTCTGACCACACATATTAAAACATATCTATGTATTAAACATTCATTGCTAGAATAGTGTCTCCCATTACAGGAGAGGCTTATGTCCTACAGTGGACTATTAAAAGCTGTGGAAGATGAGTCAATGAAAATATATGACTCATCATGTCAATTTTTAAATGAATTTTATCACCATTATATATATTACATGGGTACAACAAAAGTTATAAATGACTTATTGATTAATTTTTATAGTGCTTGTTTTTGTCTACGAAGTAAGCTGTTGTATAATATATGCTTTGTGTTGTAGAAAACTAAATGTGATAATCAAGCGATAGAGTGCGATACTTTCATACAACAAAGAATAACTAATAATTTAAATACCTTTCCATGAATTCCAATAAAACGAGGAATTGCCCTGGGTTTGTTCTGTCTGGCTCTAGATTCCATTATGTAAGAGGTATCACGTCATTTATTGTAAGTTTATCCTCAAGCAGGATCTTTATGTTTCCAAGTCACAAAAATGTTAAAACAACATTTCACACTGTGATATTATAATAAACCATTTACAGATAGAACTTATGCCTTATTTTAATTACTTTTTAAAATTCAGCCAACTAAAATTAACAATAAAAATTGTTGATTAACAATGTCAACGTTACCATGACTACTATAGCGTTTCGATGGATAGACCATAGACTATATTTAAGGTTTTTTCCACCTAGATTGTAGAACGAGCGATTGAATCATTTGTGTCAACATGGCTACCAACTTATCGCTTTCTAAAATTACTCAAGACAAAGCGTGAGCGATTGCGGAAAGATAAGCGAATGGAAATGCTTGCAACTTGGCTAGGGCCCCTGGCCTGTGGACGTCCTACGCTACGATTACCGAGACGCGGTCTCCACTCAAGAACCCGATTACCCCAACGGTTTTCAATTCTGCGACTAATATTATAATGTACCGACTATGTTACAAAAGATACGTTATGAATTTTGGAGTAATTTGTTTTATTATTCAGTGTTAAAATCAATTCAAACAAGATATTTACATTACTTTAATTCAAAATATTAAGCATTGGAATAAATGTAAAATACTTTGATGCGGCCTTCGCTAAGATTATAGAAATTCAATACTTCAGAAAACGTAGACCCGATAATACTGGATATTTGTGTCATCAAAAATGAGGTTCTAAAAAACTTCTTACACGCACAAAAATGGTTAAATCTCTTTCAATATCAAAGACAACACGATCGTATTAAAATATCATTACTACCATTTGCTCTCACATATTCACTTTATATTTCTCCAACATGAATTATTTATAAAATCAATCAGGACACGACATTTTACTGAATTTTTAGAAATTGATACAAGGTAATCTTTGTCACAGAATGAAAACAAAGCCTACGACGTGGATTTAAAATTAACCAAGTTAGTTTTAAATTAAAAAGAAAAAATAAATGTTTGTCCAAAAATGAGTTTATTATATGAAACTTTTCCTGTAGCGAAAGTTATAGTTCTGGATTCAATATAAATAAATTTATGAGGTACAAAGATAAAGAAAAAAACACCTCTAAAATTAAAATATTCTTAACACTTTGATCATAGCTTCAACATTTCAAAGTACAATTTGTTTAATAAACTTAAGCTTCTGAAGACTGATGCCCGGATTCCATTATTTAAAGAAATTGTTATAAACCATTGAATGCATATTAATTAATAAACTAATTCAATTTTATTCAAGGATTAAATCTTTACCAATATAGGGCTATTATAGCTATATATATATAGCTACTGGCTTGATTTGCTAGATTACTGAACTGAAATGCTGTGAACAGGCGTAGGATGATTTTTAATTATGTTGGATATAGGCCTCTCCAATTGCACGCCACTTGGTTCGATCCTCGGCGTAAAAAGTAACCTCAATGTTTTCTGATTCTTAACAATATTTTGCTTATTTTATGTATATCATTTACTTTGAAACTTAAAATCTGTTAAAATCAGTAAAAAAAGTACTATGATTACAGCTAAACTAAAATCTAAATTAGAATTATTTCCCTCTAAAGAATAAGTATCTCTTTTGATAATAAAATTCCAAAATGTATTTTCTATTTACGTCTATTCGTAGGATAAAAGAGTTACATATTTGTTTAAATATACAAGTAGGTATCTATAGTAGGGGATCTAAAGGAAGTTTGGCAATCGTTTCGGATATGTTGAAAGGCGACATGAGAAGACTCTTTGATTTTATTGAGTGTAAAGGAAAAAATATTGGAATTTGCCGTTCTGAGCGCCGACACATTTAGCGTTACATACCAGAATCGACATAAGCATACCGTATAGACATTTTGTGGATGCTCTATTTGTTAAAAACATAATTCAAATGCTCAAAATATTCAAATAGAACTGTATTACCGCGTCGATATTTCTGAATACATTTACCGTATTGAGTGTCAGTCAAGTATGAGATTCGTAAAAGTTACTAGGTAGTTTTATAAGGTTTGTGATCAATATTTATAGAGCGACACAGTACGGAGTAGCCATACGCAGGCGTTCCCCTCTGTAAAGTATAAGCCCAAATGGGGCAACGTATTTTATTATTTTTTTAAATATTTCGGACATCTAACACACAACGCCATCTAGTCCCAAGATTAGCAGAGCTTGTGTTATGAGTACTAGACAACTGATATAAATACATAATTATATACTTTTTTTTCAACAATTCAACAAACTCCAAAACAAATATTTTTAGGTCATACAAATATTTGGTCCGACCCGGGAATCGAACATGAGACCTAAAGCACAGCAGTCGCATACGCTACCACTGCGCCACCAAGGCAGTCAATGGATAAATTGTTTGGGAAAAAAGTAAAGCCCCAATCAGAATCAGCTACAATCTGTGTCATAACCCTCTCTAGAATAACGATTAATCAGTATTCAAAATAGACTTTTCTTGAACGTCACATTTAAATAAAAACAGGGTTTGAAAAGACTTTATCCCGAACGTATACTGCATGCAAAATGCGTTGTTTCTTTAAAGTTTAATAAGACTTTAATGATTCAGAGACTAATATCTGTTCTGTACTCTTAATTTTAAGTGAACCTTCTATTCCATCTATAAAAGATATATTTAATGTGAAATATATAATGTTGAATCCCGCGGTGATACACGCGGTACAACAACTACCGCGGGCAACACCCAGTCGTTCCAGAGATTAGCCGGAACATACAGACAGACAAAAAAAACTTAAAAGTTGCTTTTTTGATGTATGTACCGTATATACTTTCATATGTATTTAATAAAAAGCAAATAATTTGAAATTACAAACAGACACTTCAATTTTATTTATTTGTATGTACCTATAGAATGTATTGAAGATGTCTCGTAAATGAGTTTGAGAATTCCTATTGTTGTTAACTTGTAATTTGCATTTTGTTAAATGTTTGTAAGGGATGCGTAAGCTGAACTAGTTGTCAATATACACACATCAAAAGTGTCTAGGGATCAAGCATTTTTATGCGGATTTCTTGAGATTGAGATGTGGCTTTGGCCCTGGCCTGCTCAGTCGCCAGACTTGAACCCGATTGAGCATGCATGGGATATGCTACAGAGAAGAGCTCTGCCGAATATGGAGGGTATCCAGTCGCAAGAAGACCTTTTTTTGTTGTTGCAACGAACATGGGCGGCCATTCCACAGCGTGATTTGGATTAACTCATTTTGAGTATGCCAAACCGATTCTTGTGTTGTTAGTGTTCGCGGTAGAAACACGGATTATTAATTGTTTAAGTTACCTAATAAAATTTTAAAGAAAACTGTTATTTCAGTCTTTTTTTCGAACTTTAATGTTAGTGGTTCAAATGTCAAAATTCCCTTTATTAGGAAAATGGCAAATTTCTTTATTAATGCAAATGTGACTTGGTTTATCGTTACTGTGACAAACGAAAACACTTTATTTGATGAATCCTTAAAGAAAATTTTAATTAATATCAATCAGGAGAAAAGTTATTGCAAAAATATATGTTGATCCCAAGACACATATGTTGATCCCTAGACACTTTTGATGTGTGTATTTAGGGGATCTATTTTCCAATAACAATTGCCATAGGTGTTCATAGCAACCAAAACCGAGATCGGCGGCTTAACGTTATCTCAAAGAAGCAGTCAAGTACAGACAAGAACATAATATATACGCATTTAAAATATCGTGAAAAGATTTTCAGTAAGATAAAACAAAAGAGTCGAAATAATTTATCAAGTCGTATAACAAAACTCAGCGACAAACAGTAACACCTATTATCCGTCGCTTAGCGCTTCTGTTTCCATACATATTTTACGAAGTGAACACACAAACATGTAAACACTCTAATATTCATTTCCTTTAGCCGCCTAACAGCCGCCATTCTTGTCTTAAGAGGCATGAGAGCGTAAACAATTTGAGATTGTGCCTTCTACCCAAACGGAAGCTTCTACTGAGTGGACTTTTCAATTTTGCCGAGTGCCAGGAATTTATGCTGGGAAACATCGTAGTGTTTTCTTTTCATTTCGAAAAGAGCATTCGTACTCTGTAGACTTGGCGTATTAAAAGCATCTTTTGCTATCGTTTGAACTTACAAGTCATACTTAAATGATTTGTACACAATATGAGATTATTTTAATAAGTAATACATATGTAAAAATGCAACCTATCTGTTCAGTCCTCTCGCCAATGCAGCGATCACCTTGTGAAGTTTGCAATGCCTGTAGGGCCCATAAATACAGGCATACAATCGCTAAGCTAGTTCACTGGCGAGAGCATTAAACTTCACGGCGTTTCACCGTGTTCTTATTCTAAGCTAATGTAATATCAAGCACTTACTGGAGATGCGTGAAGTCCTTGATATCGGCGGGCTTGATAGGGGCGCCCCTCGGCTGGTATTTTCTCCGCGTTCACACATTCATACTCTTAAGTGGCTTACAGGCTCCCTAAGTATCGTAATTACAATACACCCGTTTTAACTGTCGCGGATCGCGCCTATTTGACGGGACTACTAAAACTCGCGAGTCCAAACCAGACCAATCATAATGGTAACCAACGAAACACCGAATTGGATGGACAACCAGCTAAATTTTCATTAAACGGCACTCAAACGACACCTTGATCGACCGTCTGTAAAAAGCTTCTCGTTAGTACTATCTTGTCACTTCAAAACGTCAAACAAGAAAAATGACAATCAAAAATGTTGCCATTATAATGACGTCCGATTTCTAACACTATCTATATAATATTTAAAAAAAAAACGACTTCCAAAAAACATCCAACGAAAACTCTCTGCCAAAAAAACACTTAAAAGCGTAAAATAAACTGGTTCTTCATAAAGTGCCTATACCTAATTCTTTATTCATTTAAATAGTCGTATTATAATGTGTGCTAGGTACCTAAAATCTGTTTGAAGTCGGTTCCAAGTGACTATCGCTTAGACTTTTGTAATTGTTCGTTTGTATTATTTTTGGCTTAGCACCGACTTCAAACAGATTTAAGTAACTTCAACTATTTCATCAAATATCATTATCAAGAATACAAATTAAGGTCTATACGTACGTGTAATATTAAAATCATCCTCTAATCCCTTACTGTTGAAGAGTTTAACCTTCTATCATCAGCTCACCTAAATAACTTGAAAGTATACGACTGAAGGTCTTTAGATACGTATAAAATTGAAAGAATTATCCTCCAACTCCTAACCGTTGAGGAGTTGTACCTTCCATCATCAGCTTATCTAAATATTTTGAAAGAATACGACTAAAGGACTATACATATGATATTTAAAGATTTATCCTTCAACTCCTAACCGTTAAGGAGTTGTGCCTTACATCATCAGCTCATCATCATAAAATGATGACTATCAGACGCAAATATCGGTGTAACTTCAGAAAATATACGAAAAACATAGTATGTGCCTATAAAAAATGAGGGATCCTCTCGATTTCCCTGGGATCCCATCATCAGATCCTGATATGCTGGCAATGGGACCACCTCGGGACCATACCCTTTCGAATACAAAAAAAAATATTCTAAATCGGTCCACAATTGACGGAGTAATCGGTGAAAATACATTAAAAAAAAAAAAATACATACAGTGGAACATAGAATCTCCTCCTTTTTGGAAGTCGGTTAATAAAAGAGTAAGGTGACTGACTGACATACCCAGAGATCAACGCACAGCCCAAACCGCTGAAGCAAGAATCCAAAAATTTTGCATGTAGGCTCTTTATATAACGTAAGTGAGCACTACAAAAGAAATTTTTGAAATTCCATTACTAAGGGGGTAAATCAGGGGATGAAAGTCTGCGTGAACGAAGCCGCGTGCAAAAGCTAGTAGTTTAGTAAAATTAGAAAAGAACACGCTGTGATGGCGGATAATAACGTATATACGTACGAGGATCCATTACGATTACGGCTACAAGTATTACAGATAAAGAACATCGTACGTACGTGGAACATTATAAACCGAAATGTATGCAGGTGTTTAGTTTTTTTTTTGTCCAAGATTGTTCACTACCTACAGGAAACTGAGGCGGTAAAATAAGTTTTTCAGAAATTTAGAAAATATTTACAAACGAAATATAGGCCATATACGTAACAGAATATTTTTTATTTGGTTTCTCCCTGATGCCCGTCGGCAGACGACATTAGATTTGTTAAGCACTCATTTTTTTGAGTTTTATCACCATAATAATTATGCGCTCTTCGAACAATATAATTACCGTCACCAAGCGAGAGATTTTTGTATTGGTAATACATGTCTGTCTTAATATACTTTTTAAGCAATAATCTTCTATACATATAAATAAAATTGGAGTGTCTGTTTGTAACATTAAAATAGCCGCTTTTTAATAAATGCATATGTATGTATACATGGTACATGTACCAAAATTACATTTTTTTCCATTTTTGTCTGTCTGTTTGTTACGGGTAATCTCTGGAACACCTAGACCAATTTTGACGGGACTTTCTAGGGCAGATAACTGATGATCTAAGGAATAACTTAGGCTACGTTTTTTATAAAAGCTTCACCCCGCGGCGTTACCTGCGGTACGTTGGGCATGGCTGGTTCCGACTCCTCACTTACGTCTGACATCATCGTAGTTGACTGACCGTTGTGCTTGTGAATTATTCCGCAATACGCGGAATTTGATATCACTTCATACGGTACAAAATTTACATACGATTTCGCATCTGCGATTTTAAATCGCAAACGATTTATTTTCGTAGTGCGCGGATTTTAGTATTTTTCTATTGTTCACAGATTCGCGATATTTTTTCGCACCGATTTTTAATCGTAGTACGTGCTTAGCCTAAACCACTATAATGTGGATGCTGACCGCTACTCGTGGATGTTACTTAGGCTATTCATCAGGCAGAGTAGAGTCATTTTGTTAAGCGAGTATATATATAATAAAAAAAGACGTGTGGCACTCGGGGACTGCCGCGGTAAAGCTATTCCATAGCATTTTTTATCAACTTATGGAATTATATTTATTTATTTATTTTTTATTTATGCAGTAGTGTATGGTTTCCAATGATATTTTGAATATCATTGATGGCTACCATGAATAATTTTATAGATTATATGACATAACAAATCTTCGTGTCCAAGGCAACGAATCTTCCTTGATGTATTTCAATACGCCTGCGCGGCCGGCTGTTGACATATTCATGGTCTAAGAAAACAAGATCTCGCATTCCGTGAGTGGCTCGATTTGACATCACTATCCAGTTACCACTTTATAGCAACATAACACGAAATGAACCAACTACAATGATATTATTTAATATCATTGACCAACCACAACCAGCGATAGTGATGATGACGTCATCTCGATCTCTCTGCCTCGTCAATGTATCTCGGAAAGCCACAGAGACAGACAGATTCGTTGATACGTCGTTCGGAGCAGCTTGTCTCGACCCGTGCAAGCTTCGGGTGTCAGGTTTTATTTTCGTTACTTTACGGAATTTCTTGATTCGATCGCCGCGCTCAAAGGCCTAAAAGCCCGCGATAAAAGCTATGCAATAGTTTAAAAATATGTATGTGATTTGACAGAGGCACAAGCTCAAATTATTAACGCTCCCATGCCCCTTAAGACAAGAACGGTGGCTATTTGACTGCACGGTTGGTCTAGTGGTTTAAGCGGTCGCCACGCCGCTCTCTATCTACTACGCCAAGTGTTGTGGGTTCAAATTCCACATGGGACAACACTTTGTGTGATCCACAAATTGTTGTTCTGAGTCTGAGTGTTATTTGTGTCCGTTCCATGTATGTTTGTAAATTCCGCCGCGACACAGGATTTATATTCATAATGCGAGAGTTGTCTTTTAAAATAAAAGTCTAAAAATGGGTAAGCTAAGCACCTAAATATTTTAAATTACTACATTGATAAAATTTGTACAATAGTCAAAATAAATAAATAAACTGGTAAACATTCAATACATTATAGCAAGATCCATAACGCGCTATTACTGCATTCGAAGCAAGCTGTTCCCATTCCATTTAGAATGCTTGCAGTAATCGTTAAGACCAAGATGCGTTCGTACGAGAAAACCAAGATTGCCTACGATTATGCGAACGGTGCACGAAAGGTTGAGTCAAATGGAGTGTACAATTTGTATGAGTGCGTCTTGTCTTGTTTGAACAACGACGCAATGCAATGCACACTCCATTTCGACTTATATGAAACGGTTCTTAGCTTATGAAAAGTCCTTTTCGAAAGATCTGCAGACTCTTTTTTTACTTGAAAGCAACGAGATTGAATAACTAATTCTGCCTTTGATTGGTTTTATGTTAAAGTTTTCTGTTTTGACGTATATTTACTTCTTCCTTTCTTAGTATCAAACACGATAAAGTATTCAGCGTAGATAATACAAGAAACTTTTAATGAGATGTGTGAAGTAATTGATTTTGTCCGTGTAAGTGCGTAAAGTCATATTATAAACAAACATCGTTTTCTGCTTACTAACTTATTTTTGAAAGATTCCTTAAAATACTTGTACCTTTGTTCGAAAACGACATAGGCATCGGCCAGTGCAGCTTTCATTGATATCTTAATGATATGTAACTGGACTGCAAAAAAATATTATTATTTCTGTTTGCTCAATAAATATGTCTCTCTGTTTGTTAAGATCCTTTTTATTCAGTAAAATGACTGAATAACTTTTAATTATTTAAATAAACACAGCCGAGAAGATTTAAGAATTAAGGATATTCGTTCACCTCACATTTATTAAATTTCTTTCTCTGATTAAATTTCGCAAGAAGTAAAATCATAAGGGAGGAAAAATACGAAAGTTGATCATAGTACATTTTATCCAGTTTGCCACAAGTTTTTTTATAGTGTAAGCTGCAAGCAAGAAAACGGACTAGCTGATAGAAAGTGACTATCACTGACTATGGACATTTGTAACTCAGGTGTCATAAACGCCGGACTATATTAAGCGTATACATTCAAAAGAGGCGTAAGGTGACTTGATTTTGATCGAATGAAATTAGGCATTAAATTCATATAAAATGTAGGAACATTAAATAATATCCAGAAAATTTAAGAATCATGATTATATACCGAGCCTGTTTAAGTGTACTATTAAAAACAATAATTATTGATTTCTTATGGTCGTAAAATATTATATGCATTCTTAATGCACCAGTCTCCAATCTTTATATATATAATTCTTCTGTGAGTGTGTATGTCACTGAACTTCTCTCAAACGACTGGACCGATTTTGATGAAATTTTTTGTGTGTGTTCAAGGGGATCTGGGAATGGTTTAGATTCACAATTTTGTCCGCTGGACAATGTTTTTTTAATTAATTTTTGAAATTTTCAAATTAAAGACGTGTAGACAGGACAACGTCTGTCGGGTCCGCTAGTATACTATAAATTGTTGCATATTTGAAGAGAGTGCCAGTCCTGTACGCGTCCGATTTCCAATGTCAACACTATTTATTCGATTTGCTTTACCAACGAGGGGACTGTGTGCTTTGCGGGAAGCGGATATGTCGTGTCGCGTCTCGTTAACAGATTCGATTGTATTTTATACGTACCTACTTTGTTCGAAGGATATTGGTATCGGTAAAACGATGCTGTTTGTATTCCTTATTATTTTAACTTTGACACGGCAGGATCATTTTTCTTGGTCTTTTTTCCCAATTGTCTTTAACGAATGAATGATTTTCATTTTCAGTTCTTCTCATTGCATTGCAATTTAGATAATGAACTTTAATCGTTTTATAGTTCAATCTGGAACTATGTGAAAACTAGGCTTAAGCTTTTATTTTTTAAGTTATATTATAGTTTCTTACCGTAGCTTCAGCTGACGTTATAATTTATTGTCAGATTTATGATTATCTATTTATAAGATTTATGATTATAAATTTATATCATCATCAGCATATTGTAGTCCACTATGTGGGCTGCACGAATAGTTTAGTGAACACTGCGCTGAGTGTTGTGGGTTCAACCACGTGGGACAATACTTTATGTCATCCAGAAATTGCTGTTCAAATTCTGGATGTTCTTTGTGTCCGTTTTATGTATGTTTGTAAAGTCCGCACCACAAAAGATTTATTCGTAATGCAGGAGTTGTCATTTTAGAAAAAAAGGTGTTAGACATAATATGCCTTTTGCATTTCACGCTATTTCGATCGATTTATCGCATCCAGCTCGTGCTAGCTATCTTACGCAAATCGTCAATCCACCGTGCTTCGGCACAAAGGGGCTATGTTTAGTGAACTGTGAATTCAGTGTTTTTCACAGAGTGGCTAATTTCAACAGATTTATGTTGTTCAGAGAGGAGGGGAGGGGTCGTAGGAGACTAAGAGGACGACCACTCACTTATGCCTCTCGAGTAGTAAGGGTCCATGAGCCGCCTCTAACTACTAACACTCAGGTGTTCAGTCTGCACGTTTGCTACCTTATAGCATAGATAAAATGTTAGTATAAATCTAAAAATAAACACTGTTCCTAAAATGAAATATGCCCCAGAAAATTTACCAAAAAAGAATTAAAATTACAAAACGTAACGTATAAAAAGCCACGTAGATAGTAATGTATACATATACTCACTCTATTACTAAATTAGATTATTCGCGTGAATCTCCGTTGATTCCGACACGTAGACGTCAGATAATAATATTCAGCTGACAAGAAATAATTCACACATAATATAACCGTGGATAATATAAAATTTACTGAACACATCCCATTTCAACACTCGCGAGCGAAGACGTTATAATAAATATTTCACACTTTATTGCTACGCTTATTTGACGATGGGGAGGCCTAATGACCAATTTAACGCTTATGAAGTGCAAATTCTCTGTCATACTGTGAAACGAGACATTATAATACCCAATTTCAGCTTCAGAAAGAATATAAATGGGTAACGCACCTGTGAGATACTTTTGCCTACGCTTTCGTTTTTCACCTAATATTTTTTAATTTCATCTTCGCGATGGATGTCCATCTTTTGGTAACCTGCTCCGGACTTATTAAATTTAATAAAAAGTTGACAATGAGTTCAGTTTTCCGTTTCTTTTTAAATATTCTTGGGAAGAGTTCTCGAAAGAATAGTATCTAATTTATTGTTTCAGAACTGAGAAATAAAATTTTCGACTTCTTGATTGTTTCTTACAATGAGTAATATACATTTTTGATTTTAATTTTTTTTGATAAGGAATCGTTATCTAGATGAATAATCGTTCTAAATAAAATAAGTTTATGTTATCTTAAAACGACTTTAAAAAAAATAGTAAGATCATAAAACACAATGTAGGAATGTAAAATCATAATTTATCAATTTACATTTATTACAGAAAAAAAATGGAAATATGGTTCTCGATTCCTACCACAACATATATTTTAAATCCAAACCGCTATTAAATTTTAATTTAAACCATAATGAAAACAAGATAAAAACCCTAAATAAAAACTCACTTTAATTTCTCGTATAAAGGTATTGAATATATAAGTTCACATACTGTTAAGAAGTACATTCTTCATTAAGTTCTTGAACTGTTAGCGTATAAACTTCCGGCCGGAAATCCTTAGTTTTGATCCTACTCGATTAAAGTATTATGTTCAGACCCGTCCACGTATGTTTTGAACTAAAGCGTACATATCTGCTTTATAAAATACAAGTATTATTGGTTTTCCAGTGAATTTAATTGAAATGTTCATAAAAGTGTAAAGATATGATGAAATCTATTCTCTACTGATAATACACTCCCAACTCTCCAGTGTAAAATATCGTATTGGAAACAATTTTGTTATTGAAAGTATAAAATAACGTTCTATGGTCAGGTCAGAAATGAAATAAAAATGAACGTCCATTTTTTGTCATAATTATGAAAAAGTATTATTTAAAACTACTTCATTTAAATCCAGTATACAATAACTGCTAACAATGATTAAAAAAAAGTTTTACTATTTGTATTTTTAAAATTATAATCTTAATACCTATACATAATCATCAAGACCACAATGCCTGTATGTACTCTGCATAAAAACATGAAATTATTCCCAAATAGCTGAACTAGTGTTGTGACGTAGAAAGGCTAAGTGAAGGCATGGGCCCTGCTCGTGTGTCACAGCTAAGCCAGATTACACTGTGTAATCGGCTTAGTGGCCAAAAGCCGAGTTTTACGATCCCACCGTTCTAATACATAACTAGCACTACTAAATACGATTATTGGGGATTCGGACATATTTTTTTGAAACTCTGTGCTACAGGGAAATTGCTGTAACTTTGTATTGGTGCATAGAAATGAATTACATACGTTGGTTACCTTGAAATTATTTATAGTATATACGTATCGTAACTACGTACGTAAACGTGTTTCTTTATAGCCTTTCCCATCAAGATAAAAATCCCATTAAGTGGCCCGCCAGGCATGATCTCCTCGCCTGGTCGGAGGATCCTCCTTTTGTGTTGGAAGGACATGACACCCGTTCCCTCACAGTGGTGACCCCGACGTGATTGGAAGCAGCCTTCAAGGAAGCTGATCAGCAACACCATCTTGTTCACTCCCACAGCGATGATCGTCAACCAAGTCTCAGCCAGCCAGCAACCTCGGCCTCAACAAGGATACACCACACGCAGGACGCGACCGCTACAGACAGGCTGGCTAGTCTTGTTATCCTTACGGCCTCTACAGCGTCTAGGCACAGCACACTGCACCTACGCTCCATGTAAGCAGAGCATCTCTGCCCCGTCTACGCAGCAGCCATCCACTACGCAGCAACCGCACCGACTCACAGGGGACTTCACATGCAGCATCGTGCACTGCATGCAATCCCGACTCACTGGGATCAGCGGACTTCAGCCCCGACTCACTGGGACTAGCGGCATTCAGTTCAGACTCACTGGAACTTGCGGCACTCAGTTCTGACTCACTGGAACTACTCACTCCTGTTACTGGCAAGCTCCACAACAGAGCACAGACAGCTGACTCAACACGACCTCCGGTCTTGGAAGGAAGTGATGTGGCGACTTCTACATACAAAGAACACACACTACAGAGCCATCTACCGCATATACACCGAACTATGGAGTGCCGTTACTACACGGAGTACACAACACTACTAATCCTGCATCACGCAATAGAAGTTCTCGCGCCGATTAGCATATACACAACATCCCAACATCAACCGTTGGGCAGTGGCCTGCCAGGCATTATCACCTCGCCTGGTCGGAGGATCCTCCCTTTGTGTTGGAGGGATATGACACCCGTTCCCCCACATCCGTGAATGAGAAAAACCTGTACCACTGTAGTGTAATGGACAGTTTAAGACAATGTAAATATTGGATAAGATGTCGATAATCTGCTTATTCAATTTAGTATTATTTATAAATACAAGAGTATTATTGAAAAGTATTATGAGAAAGTATTATTAAAATTCCTACGAATTTGAATATTACACCAGCAAACATATTTCTATTCCTATTTATATTCATCACACGTTTTTACTATCGTATGGGCGTCTTTAGACTATGAAAACGTTTTAGTCATATCAATAAAGTTTCTAGTATTTAGGTACTCTAAACTTTTAATACTGAGATCAAAATAATGCCTATAAGAAAGAAAATTTTAAAGATTCTCAATAAAATACTTTATGTTCTAAGTGAGTTATAAAAGATAGGTATTTTAATTATCCTCATGCCCATTGATGCAGAAGCATCTCACTAGGCCGCTATAGTGCAAATCACCATACTGCATTGTTGCATTGTCTGCATTCGCAATGAGTATGGTGACTTTTTATGTAATTTATACTCTTGATTGTCGGCACTTGATGGAACTTGTTATAATACATTCTAGAATTAAAATTACTTGTACTTATTCCACTATTTTATTTTTGTTTACACCTGACCGGTTTCGCCTTATGGCATCATCAAAGGTTAAAGTACAAGTTATTTTAATTCTAGAGTATGGTGACCGCTACTATTGGATTCTGCTCATGATTTCCATCAGGCAGAGTAGAATCAATTTGGCTCTTATTAAAAAGTACCAGGGCATAAGCCTATTATCCTCAACAAGACACTGTAGATATTATTAATGAATACTGTACTGTACTGTACTAGATATTAGTAATGAATGCGAATCATGTATGTCTAGCGTCTTTAGCGTGGCGAATCATTAAATTTTTGCAAGAAAGGTCTAGCATTTCATTATTTTATTACCGCAGTACTTTTCTGTCAACTATGTGTTTTATTACTATTAAAACAGCCACAGAAAAAGTTACGTAAAAAGCACTTAAGTCTCCGAGAGTTAGCAGTACCGACATTTTGAGGCCCACTAGGAAATCTTATTCCGAGTACCCGGTCATGTTCTATCGCGATTAGGCCCTGATAAAAGGGTGGAGGGATCTCATTTCCGTCGGCGCGGACTTGTGTCCGACCCGCTGAAGGAAATAACGTTACGTTTCCCACTTTATTCTCTGGAATTTATAAACGGTTTTACCAGTTGAAATTAAAAAAATCTCATTTCATAATCTAGTGACTGTGCTTTTTTATTTTAACCGCTGTTAGTGTTGATGAAGTATTGTTTTAAATCTGTTCGTTTTAAATGAAATGTTTTAACAACACATAACATTTTATTATGAAGCAGCTCTTTACTAATTTAGTATATATAGCAATTTATCACTTTATGAACTTTAAAAAGTATTAAGTATTATTTAAGTTTTATGAAATTTAAGATTCTATATTTATTTACTTTATAATTGTAAGTAAGTAAGTAAATAAATGCGTTTACGATAAAACAATTATTGTGTTAATCTAATACTTATTTCTATTTTGATAACTCTACGGGATTTGCGGAGGTGATAGTGTTATGTAAGGCCACTTAAATAGGGAATATGACATAATTTATCCTAATTAATATTATAAAGGCGAAAGTTTGTAAGTATGGATGGATGGATGGATGGATGGATGGATGGATGTTTGTTACTCTTTCACGCAAAAACTACCGAACGGTTTAGATGAAACTTTACAGTAATACTACAGTTAACACATAGGCTACTATTTGCCGCGATAACCGACATATACGCGCGCGAATGAATTTAATTTTAGTTACATATGGCATAAGTATATTTATACATATTTGTTAATTTTCATTGGCTTTGACATTTTATTGTTTTAATTA
Organism: Diaphora mendica; assembly: GCA_949125395.1. Lineage (NCBI taxonomy): Eukaryota > Metazoa > Arthropoda > Insecta > Lepidoptera > Erebidae > Diaphora > Diaphora mendica. The sequence goes on from OX421310.1 coordinate 21,051,637, forward strand.
CAACTTACATGATGGCACTTTGGTACTTATCTAACAATGTTTGTATTCCATATTTATTGAATACGCACTTGTTATTGTGTGAGCACCTTGTCGACTATAATTATTATTACTTTCCTTTGCTATTGATTTGATGATTTGCTGTGCGGCCTGAGTATGCGACTCAACCATGGTTGAATAGATCGATGGCTGATCCATGCGTCTTACTTTATTTTACATTAGTGACATTTTGTTGATTTTTTATATTTGGACATATTACATCTCTTTAAATTTGACTGTGAGTGAAAGTGCTATTTGGATTTTATTTTCCAAAAGTGGACCTCACAATATAAAAATCTTGCAGTTTTGAGTAATAACGGCGCATGATTGGTTAGCTCATGGCTCTGTGCAGCAATGTTTCCAAACTTTTTGTTTTGTTTTCTTTGGTCGACTTCGTTCTCATTCAATTCTCATAGTAAAAAAATAAATATTGTAAACCCTAATTATTTATTTTAAAAGTAGCAACAATGGAGTTTATTGCCAGATTCTTCTCCATGAAGGGTAGGCTGCACGTGGAACTGGCGACTAGAATCACTCGATTTTTTTTTAACTCTCTTATCCTCCTACAATCTGTCTATATTGACATTTAGTTGGACTTTATGAATTTACATGGGCGTGCTTGGTTCCAAATCCAATGACTTGCCCAAATTTAGTGTTTCATCGAAGAATTCTGAACTGAAACCGTTGCAGTATTTCCAGGTTTGAGTTTGAGGCTGTTCCCCAGAGTTGCACTCCGTATGACCAAATTGGTTTAATTACTACTTTGTAGAGCAAGAGCTTGTTTTCATAAGAAAGTTGAGATCTTCGGTTCAAAAGCCAGTACATCTTTCTCACCTGTTGGCCAAGGGCTTTTCTTTTCGTGAAATTATGTTTTATCCAAGTTAGTCGTCTGTCCAGATAAATGCCCAGATATCTAACGCTGTCCGATTGTGGGATCTTAACGTGGTTTAGTTCCACTGCAGGGCAAGTGTCGCGTCTTAAAATAAAGGTAACATGCACGGACTTGGTTTCATTTGCTTTTATTTTTCAATCCCTCCGCCATTCAGATATGCTGTTTAGACTTATTTGGAGTTTTTGTGATGCTCCGGATGGTGTTTTATCCGCCGCTAGTATGGCTGTGTCATCAGCATATGTGCCGGTAATGACATTGTCCGCGTTTGGAAGATCATAAGTGTTAGAAATTGAACGTCATTATAATGGCAACATTTTTGATTGTCATTTTTCTTGTTTGACGTTTTGAAGTGACAAGATAGTACTAATGAGAAGCTTTGTAATGACGGTCAGCCAGGGTGGTTGAAAAGTATTGTTTAGTGAAAATTTAGCTGTTTGTATATCCAATTCGGTGTTTCGTTGGTTACCGTTATGATTGGTCTGGTTTGGACTCGCGAGTTTTAGTAGTCCCGTCAAATAGGCGCGATCCGCGACAGTTAAAACGGGTGTATTGTAATCACGATACTTAGGGAACCTGTAAAACACTTAGGAGTTTATGAATGTGTGACGACGCAGAGAGAATACCAAGAGAGGATACCAAGGGCCCTTGGACGTCTATATCAAGGACTTCACGCATCTCCAGTAAGTGTTTGATATTACATTAGCTTAGAATAAGAAAACGGTGAAACGCCGTGAAAGTTTATTGCTCTCGCCAGTGAACAAGCTTAGCGATTGAATGCCTATATCATGGGCCTATAGACATTGCAAACTTCCCAAGTTGAACGCTGCATTGGCGAGAGGATTGAACAATAAGTATCAATCAGATATAATAATGGGCCCATGATACTACCTTGTGGGACACCTGCTTTGATGTTAAAAAGATTAGTCGTACTGTCTCCATATTTCACGTAAAAATGTCTTTCTTCAAGGCATGATTTTATGAACTTGAAATAGTTGATGGGTAAGTTAGTAAGTACTTTATAGAGGAGTCCGTCATGCCACACCCTGTCGAATGCCTGTGATATGTCCAAAAATATAGCTGAGATGTATCGTTTTGTTCAAAAGCATTATTTATTTGCTCCACCAACCTATGTACTTGCTCTATAGTCCCATGACCCGGCCTAAACCCAAACTGGTGTTCAGGAATCAGATTGACCTCAGCCAGTTTCACCATGAGAATACTTATGAAAAGCTTTTCTAAAACTTTAGACAGAATAGGCAAAAGGCTGATAGGGCGATAAGATTATACTTCAGTAGAGTCTTTTCCTGGCTTTTTAAATATTTACTATTCATAAATACCTATAAAAATATAATATGTCAAAGTCAAAAAGATTTTATTCAAATAGGCACTTATTTTACAGGCACTTATGAATAGTAAATATTTAATATTTATAAATTATGTATTTTTTAAAACAAATTTGAACCAAAATGTATATATCTCCTACTAGCTGTGCCCGTTACTCCGTACACGTGACATTTGGATTTTCAAGTAATTTTTAATTTTTTACCGTTTAAACCTTCCCTGGACTACGACAAACATTTCAAAACTAAAATCAGCTAAATCGGCCCCGCCATTTTCGAGCTTTAGCGAGACTAACGAACAGCAGTTGATTTTTATATATAAGATTTTTCTATGTGCATTATGTCCACCAATAAAATTACTAACTTAACACATCACACACACAGCAGTCTGATCTCAAGCTAGTCAGAGATGGCTGCTTCCACTGCTAGGCACTGACTTCCTAATAACGATTGCCGTACATACCTATTGTTAGAAATTTAACGTCATTGTAATGGCAACATGATTGATTGTCATTTTTTCTTGTTTGACGTTTTGACGTTGACAGTAGTACTATTGAGACGCTTGGATCGGTCGAGCTGGGCTTCGTAATTGACTGCCGGTTTAAGTTAATTTAATTGATATTTAGCTAATTGTCTTCAGATTCGGTTCCTTTAGTGGTTTACCGTTATGATTGGTCTGATTTGGACTCGCGAGTTTTAGTAGTCACGTTACCATTAGGCGCGATCCGCGATAGTTAAATCAGGTGTTATAATTACTAATGTGTTATAAATACCTTGGAAGATTGTACAGCATTTTGGAGCATGTATGTGTGAACTCGGCAAGACAAACGGCAGTGGGGTACCCCATCAAAGGCCGACGAGATCACGGACTTCACGCATCTCCAGTAAGTGCTTGATACTGCATTAGTTTAGAATAAAAACACGGTGCAACAGCCGTGGTTCATTGCTCTCGCCAGTGAACTAGTTTTAGCGATTGTATGCTTATAACATGGGCCTATAGGTATTGCAAACGTCACAAGGTGATCGCTGCAGTGGCGAGAGGATTGACCACCTATGTATTTGTAAGTATATAAATATTATACAAAAACTACACCCAGACACAAAACAAATGACCGTGCTCATCATACAATATTTATCCTGACTGGGAACCGAACCCACGACCTCCCACTTAGCTTAGTTAGTTGGCCAACAGGATAGTCAAAATGATATCATGTGTAAACAAATATCTATCTAGTATCTAAAATAGAGCATGGTTAATGTTTTTATAACATATTTGCTCGTAAAGGGTCTCTTATTTCACCAATTTCAATATCGTAATATATCTCATTACGTACTTGTGCGTTATTGTAATGTAAAACGCACGTTTTTTTATTAATAAAGTGAAACTCACGGTTTATCAAGGTGCTCGAAAGAAACTCTTTTAAATATAAGCAAAGAGTTTTTACGTCAGAAAAGTGGTCAACATTTTATGAATAAAATTAACTTTGAGAGATAAATATAATAAATAAACATTAAATACTTTAATTTAATTAATTTTGCCAATAAATTACAATTTTGTCAAAAATACAAAAATACAAAAATATTAATATACTTTATTAGTAGTACTGGCTGTTTGTGCCTAATTTTACGAATTGTTCAAATTTTTATAACTGCTTTAACAAGTTATTAAAGATTTACTCGATCAAGAAAGTCCGAGTTTTATTTATTTCCTCGCAAGTATGTTCCTCGCAACGTCGTATGACATACGTGCGCTTTGATAATTACAGCCTCAGCTTTCTTGTAGTCCTCGCCTACGGCTCGGGCTAGCAATATCACCTCGGTTGTAATTTTCAACTTACCGCACTTATTTCATAATGTACTATTACGTATTTTTATTATCATAAAAAAACTCGGTACTAATTTTCAAAGTTAAGGACTTTCTATGACATGAGTGTAATTGGATGCATATTTGCTGATAAATATGTATTCAAACCGTTAACAAATTGGTCACGCAATGCCTTCAGTCTTTTTGTGGGCTATTTCATTAATGTAAGTGGCCACACCATCATAATTAATATTGAAAATTGGAAGCTTGGTAGTTAATTTGTGTGTATAATGAACTTAATTCCACTATCAGCATTGCCATTCAATGTGGCAATGCTGCCAGTCTTTTGGGAACGCTACCAGTAGGCGAAGATGTGGAGGAGTTTTTTGACGCTTGCATGTAAACATTGTTATTCTTTTTTTTTAATCCACTAGTAATCTAAATATTGTTATCGATGATTGTTATGACGATAAAAAGGTAGATAGGTAAGGTAGGTAGGTAGTGAAGGTTTCTCTAATGTCATTGAACATTTTTGTATTAAAAATGCACCTTTAGCCAGGATGAGTTATTTTTTACGAATGAAGAATAAAATTCCAACGCCTAGAACTAGCGTCAAGGCAAATGAACGAATTTAAATTGAGAGTTAAAATACACTTAGAGAAAGTGGTTTAAATTTAAAACAAAGGTGATATGATTACGAATCAACATAAACGAAAAAATATACAAACCCTGGTGAATCAATACTAAAATATTGCCAACATTTTTTTGTGCTCGTAAACACCACGATCCTAAAACTACTAGGCAAGGATCACGGATGCCAAATGTTCCATAGGCCGATACAAACGGATTGTTTGCTTGTAATCTAAATCCCGCACAGGTGTTTCGTTCACATTTGAATAAAAGAACGTTTTTCTAGCTTCTATTTTGGGGTTAGTGATGCGTGGAATACTACAAACCTTGTGTATAGTCCAGCATTTGTATAAATTCTTTTTTTTACATATGAGTCTGTTAAAGTGTGTTCTGTTAAAGTTTTTGATTATGTCTCCCTGTGTGCCACATGCAGGCAGTCATCACGTAAACCATCATTTCACCAGACCTATCATGAGAATGGGCAACCACCACAATCAGAACCAGGATTGATTTAATGGTCACTACCATCAGAAGTACAACAAAGCATATGAAAAACATCATAATACAATGTTTGAAGTTATAAAATGTAAATATTTAGAAAAGATCGTCCCTCCATTTAATGGAATAAGGGAAAAAAAGAGTCTTTGCATCATTGCCCTTTCGAAGAAGAGGGTTTGATCTGAAATTTGTTTCTTACTTGAATCTTTTCTATTCAATTGTTATTCAATCGATTCAATTATCATAAAATGAATGAAAACGCACATGGAATTTAGTATACGAGAAACTCACTAATAACCTTAAGATAATCATTTGTTTTACTAGAAACGTCCTAAGAACTAAATACAAAATAATAATAAAATATCAATGCCTTATTTTGCATCAGAAGACACTGGGAAATAAAGGTAGCTAAAACACAGTTGAAAATTTTATGACGCGATTTATAACCGCGGTGAGCCCGGTAATTGCACGATTCGCTTGCGTGCCTATACAAACACAAACTTTTACCAGCTAATAGTCAGCGACGTTAGGATAGAGTTAAGTTTACAGGATTTATTATCGAAGAAGATATAAAAGCTACTAACAGAGGTAGTAGAGCCACGCTGATTTCAGCACGAACGGGCCGGCTCGACCGGGGCGGTACTACCACCGCACAGAAAATCAACGTAAAATGACAGTGTTCGTGCTGTCGTGTTTCGTTGGTGAGTGCGAGACCGGAGGCCCAATTAGTCTAGTCAACAAGTTCCATACTTGTTGACTAGACTAAAAGATGCAGCAGCATCACTAGGCTGCCATGGTGTGGGTCGCCATACTGCATTGTCTGCATTCGCAGTGAGTATGGTGACCACCACTCTTGGATTCTGCTTATGCTTTCCATCAGGCAGAGTAGAGTCATTTTGGCGGGCCAAACATAAAAAAAAAAAAAAAAAAACATAAACATACTTTTTGTTATATAGCGTGACCTATTCTCGATAAAATTATTTAAAAGATTATAATACCTATTCAATCCTCTCGCCAATGCAGCGTTCACCTTGGGAAGTTTGCCATGCCTATAGGGCCCATGAGTAAGGCATACAATCGCTAAGCTAGTTAACTGGCGAGAGCAATAAACTACACGGCGTTCTATCGTGTTTTTATTCTAAGCTAATGTAATATCAAGCACTTACTGGAGATGCGTGTGTTCAATTCTCTCGCCAATGCAACGTTCACCTTGGGAAGTTTATAATGCTAGTAGGGCCCATTTGTACAAAACTCGTGAGTCCAAATCAGACCAATCATAACGGTAAAGGGACCGGGTTGACTCGACAATTAGCTAAATAACAATTAAATTAACTTAAACCGGCAGTCAAATACGAAGCTCTTGCTCGACCGATCACAAGCGTCTCTAAGTACTATCTGTTAACCTCAAAACGTCAAACAAGAAAAAGTGACAATTAAAAATGTTGCCATTATAATGACGTTCGAAATCTAACAGTGTGGATTTCTTGATATCGGCGAAAGGGATCCCTTGGTATTCTCTCTTGGTATTCTCTCTGCGTCGTCACACATTCATAAACTCCTCAGTTGCTGTACAGGCTAATTATCGTTATTATAATACACCCGTTTTAACTGTCGCGGATCGCGCCTAATTGACGTGACTACTAAAACTCGCGAGTCCACACCCGACCAATCATAACGGTAACCAACGAAACACCGAATTGGATGGACAAACAGCTAAATTTTCATTAAACGGCAATCCCGACGAACCCTGTTCGACCGTTTTTACAAAGCTTCTCGATAGTTCTATCTTGTCACTTCAAAACGTCAAACAAGAAAAATGACAATCAAAAATGTTGCCATTACAATGACGTTCAATTTCTAACAGTCACCCGCCCGAACATATCCGTACCTGTTCCCTAATCTACAGGCAGGCGAGATAACGTTGCTACTGCTCGTTTGATAACTGAGTCCCCAACTAGAACCTCTGCGGACCGGGGGGTCCCATCCTTACCAGGAAACAAGTTAACAATGCGCCCCCGGCGCCAACGCAGTGGCGGTAGGTTAGCATCCTTAACCAGCACGAGGTCACCAACATTAGGGGGACTAGTATTGTCAGTCCACTTAAGGCGCTGTTGCAGAATGTGCAGATACTCTAGAGACCATCGTTTCCAAACATTCTGTGAAAACTGCTGCAACATCTGATACCGAGACAACCGAAACAATTTCACACCTTCGTACGGGTGTTCGGGCAGCGCGTTAAGTGGCTGACCAATTAAGAAATGGCCTGGAGTCAACGCCGCCAGGTCATTTGGATCCGAGCTGAGCGGACACAACGGTCGCGAGTTGAGAACGGATTCGATCTTACAAAACAACGTCGCGAGTTCCTCAAATGTCAGCGCGGTCTGACCTACAATACGCCCTAAATGCGTCTTAGCTGACTTAACTACGGCTTCAAAAATCCCGCCCCAGTGGGGGCAACCTGGTGGACTGAAGGTCCATTGTATACCCCCACGGGAGAGGGCTGTTTCAATATCCACTTTGTTTTCATTTAAAAACCTAACTACATCTCGCAAGTATCGTTCTGCACCTACGAAGTTGGTTCCATTATCGGAACGAATCAGTGCTGGCAGTCCCCTTCGGGAAACGAATCTGTCCAAGCACGCTATAAAAGCTTCCGTCGTGAGGTCAGCAATGAGCTCGAGATGCACCGCCTTGGTGGATAAGCAGACGAACACACAAAGGTACGCCTTGTACTGTTTCGCGTTCCCCAGCCGCGAGCTTTTACTAAGAATGGGCCCGCAAAGTCTGTACCAACAACAGCCCATGGCCTAGCCTCATTCACCCGATCAACAAAAACCACCTGGTGTTTCCGAAAGCTCGTGAGGATATCCGACACGTCCCGATTCAACTTCGGTCTCGAATGCAAACATTGGTTCAGGGACATACCGTTCGAAGTTGGAGCAGACCCACCAAACACTACTCTAATTTTTCCAGTAGGGGTCTTTAGGACAGCATGATGTGGAAGGAAGCAATGATCCTCGGATCTCCAATCCACACACGACACAGACATGTGTCCCAAAGATTCATACTCCCTCATGAAGTCCACGTATTTGGTCTTAAATACAGCATCACGAGCCATACGACGCTCCATCGACAACAATCGAGTCTCGGCTGTCTTCCGAGATTCGCCCAACAGTGGCCTATTTGCCCTGAAGGGGAGCCGAGTTTCAAACCGACCAGAACGAAGGCGACCAGTATTATTCTGGTAAAACAACTTGCACTCTTCTTCGTCTGGGTCTACTCGACGCGCGGTGGGGGGCTCCTCGACCTCCCAAAACCTTTGCATCGTCTCGGATAATGCTGAACCTACAAGTATACCATCCGACTCAATAGGTCTAACCATGGGTAATACCGGTCCCATTATTGCATAGCCAAACTTAGTCTCCACAGCCATGAGTCAATCATGCTGCAAGACTCGCCGATCCGACGGCAAAAACTTACCCAGAACGTCTACTCCCAGTAGCACGTCAACCGTACCTGGGGTGTCGAAATCGGGATCTGCCAGTTTCAGATCTGATGTCAGGAGTCGAACAGCCGAATTCAACCTCACCTGAGGGTGTCGTCCCATCACATCAGTCATCACTAGTACCGGGGCGGATGTCCTATGCATCGTGTCAAAACGTGAGGAGAACGTAATCGTCGTTTGCCCGACGTTGTTTGTTACCGCGACATTCCCCACGCCTCGAATGTTCCAATTATACTTAGTAATTTTCAAGCCTAACCAAATCGCCAATTCGTTCGACATAATACAGCCGGTGGGGGTTGAATGGCACGTCAACACACGTTCGCGCATGTTGGATTCAGGTGCCCAGCCTGAATCCAACAGGGCGCGAACGTGTGTTGACTTGCCATTCAACCCCCAAACACACACGGAGGCAGTGGGCAAGACTATAGCCTCCGGTTGGGGACAAAAATTTGATTGAGCTGCAATTTCCTAGCGGGGGCCCCCAGGGCCCCATGCATTATAGCCCGAGCAACCGGGAATATCAGTGCCGACGTAGGGATCCCATGGTCCTGCGTAAGTGCCCCTCCAGTCGCGGCGCTCTACCTGACGCCGTCCACGGATAGGGGGGGTGCGGTGTTCCAACCGAGGGCGTTCCATGATGGGTGGCGAAAATCGACGAAATGTCGTCGTCTTCGGCGAGCGCGATGACACCCGAGGCGGCGTTCTAACTAACCGCTCCGTACTCGAGGGTGCATCCGCACACCCGCCCGTGCCAGCTCCAGCTGAGCCACTGGCCTCCCAATAGGTCGGGGAACCGCCCGCGATGTTGGCCTGAACATCGGCCCCAAAGTCTTCCTTATGGGGGCCCTGGTCCCGTGGACCCAGGTTCCAAGTCCGGCCCTGTGTACATGACCCCATCTGTCCCTGAGTCCTGCCCTGTCCATCTGCATGATGTTGGCCGGGCCTATTCAGGCAGAGCAACTCATGATGGTGGCCTCCACAAAACTTACACATTGCGGACCGAGCGCAATCCGTTACTAAATGGGGAACCAGACACAAAAAACACCAGCCACGCTGCTTGGTGATCTGGCGTCGCCCTTGGACTCTCTGGTCCCTAAATCGAAGGCAGGCGGCCACACCATGGCCATCCTGTTTACAGTATAGGCAGGCATCCCGTTCAGGTGTTAAGGCACCCATGTGCCCATACAACTTCCTTGGCCCTCTCTGCGGAAGTCCCTTCCTCACAGGGCTCCGAGTAGCCTTCTGTGGTTCCGCAGCGGGCTTCGAGAACCAACCCATGTTCTCTGCCCTCCGACACTCTTCCTCCAAAATCCTTTGAGATAAAAAGGGCTTTAGGCTTGTCAGTAACCTTTCACTCTTAAGCCTAAGTTTTATAACCACTGTCACTTGTATTAACCTAGACATAATTTACCTTTATTGATTGAAATGAAATAAATAATTAAAATCTCTAACCGTTCTCCTTTTAAGTTGATTATATAAACTCTCTTAGCAGAAGGACCACACCAAATGGCGGTTTCACATTCTTTATTCATTATCTGAACATGTTCAATTAATGTAACATGTCTCAACACTCCTCTAGACCCTTGTCAATCAATGTCTATTTCGTGTGTCCTTACACCTCGTTCTGAATCGATTCCCTTTTCTTTACCTTTTCATAAATAATTATATTATAAATATTAAATTTATTGAAACGTCTTTCTTCTTTATTTGGAACTACTTCTCTCTGAGATACCTTTTACAACAGTCGAAAAAATTAATAATGAATACTATTTAATCGTTGTTGAGTTAATTACCACAGCCAGTGCGTTAACAATCATTTAGTCAAGCTTCCAGAAAAAAATTTAAGACAATACTTTATATATATAAATACATGATTGTAAATATTATTAATTTACATTTAAATTCAACGGAGAGCGAGTCGAATCGTCGATTGCCAAGAAGTTTCAATTCGGCTAGATTCTCTGGCGCTGCGTAGAGATGTGGCTTCGCTGTGCATTTTTACAGCATTTACTATAGGAAGTGCTCCGAGGAATTGTTCGGACTGATCCCTGTCGCCTCTTTCGACCATCGTCCTTCGCGACAGAGCCAAGCGTAGCGCAAGGGCACTACCTACCTTTTCCCGAAGTCTTTCGTCGTTTTTTTGAACCCTCATAACTTTGGTTCCTGATATACCAGATCGTTAAAATTTTCAGAATATGATGTTACCAATAGACTAATGAAGCGTACATAGTTTAAATTGCATAGCTTTGATACTTTAGATTTTATTGATACCTAAAAACACCGATTTCGTCACTGACACACTGATGATCATCAAAACTGTTAGGGTACTTCCTGAAGTGCTAGAAAGCTGAAATTTGGTATGTAAACTAAGTTTAGTATACAATCAACAAAAAAATTCATAAACCTATTACTTTTGCCCCCTAACCCCCAAATTTGGGGGTGGAAGTTTATTTAAGACTTTCACAAATGTTTATGCTAGAGGTTTTATTTTTGGTACACGGACTTTTTCGAAAGAAGAAAGAAGATGTACAAGAAATATACCCCAAAAAAAGGAAAAAAAAACTGCCTTAAGAAACTTACAAAAGAAATGAAATCCCACCAAAAACATTTTCATGTAAAATGTTGCCAAGACGACTGCATACGAAAAAGATATCAGATCTCATGTAGAGCCCAGGTTCTGTATCTACACGCCCTAACTCTACCAACTCGAACTTTATAAACTCTTTATCTCAATAAAAATGTATGGCTTGGCTGTTTCGTTACTTCAGAAACTAAATATTCGTATAACACATTACTTCAGAACTTCAGAAACTAGATACACACATCAAAAGTGTCTAGGGATCAACATATGTGTCTAGGGATCAACATATATTTTTGCAATAACTTTTCTCCTGATTGATATTAATTAAAATTTTCTTTAAGGATTCATCAAATAAAGTGTTTTCGTTTGTCACAGTAACGATAAACCAAGTCACCTTTGCATTAATAAAGAAATTTGCCATTTTCCTAATAAAAGGATTTTTGACATTTGAACCACTAACATTAAAGTTCGAAAAAAAGACTGAAATAACAGTTTTCTTTAAAATTTTATTAGGTAACTTAAACAATTAATAATCCGTGTTTCTACCGCGAACACTAACACAAGAACATCGGTTTGGCATACTCAAAATGAGTTCATCCAAATCACGCTGTGGAATGGCCGCCCATTTTCGTTGCAACAACAAAAAAAGGTCTTCTTGCGACTGGATACCCTCCATATTCGGCAGAGCTCTTCTCTGTAGCATATCCCATGCATGCTCAATCGGGTTCAAGTCTGGCGACTGAGCAGGCCAAGGCCAAAGCCACATCTCAATCTCAAGAAATCCGCATAAAAATGCTTGATCCCTAGACACTTTTGATGTGTGTATTTGCAAACACAAATGGCGTTCGTTTCCCCTTCGTGACTGTATGGTAGCGAAACGGCGAAGTCATACATTTTTACTAAGATGGAGAGTTTGTGAAGTTAGGGTTGGTAGAGTTAGGGCGTGTAGGTACAGAACCTTGGCTCTACATGAGATCTTGTTGAAACGGAACGCACCAAATGATCTGTCAATGTCAATATGTAGTCTATGATATATGTATACTGTAATGTCTCTTCCCTTTTCCAATAAATGAGTCAAGACGGTTCGCTGGTTTTAATAACAATCCTCAAAAATAACTGCTGGAAACATCTGTTTTTATCAGGTTATGGGCCCAGATATACTTAGAAGTGAATGTTTCAACAAGCGTGCCTTTATTTTTGAGATTGTGTTTGTGTCATATCACGGTAAAGTGAAATAAAGTGACAAGGTATGTTGGTCATGCGCATATCAGAAAAACTTATACCTCAAATTGCAAACTGTCAAACCACACATGAGATTTGGAACAAGCTACACATTATATAAGAACAAAAAGGAGAATTATCAGTGCATATATTACAACAAAAAAATTTCTCTATCAGGTTTGAATTCAATGAGACAGTTTCACAATTTCTTACTAGAATAGAAGCTATTAAGTTCAAACTACAAAGTTTGAATGCAGGAGTGAGTGATTCCATGATGATCACTAAGATCATATCCTCACTGCCTCCTCAATATCGTCATTTTATATCTGCGTGGGATTCTGTTCCCTCAGAACGAAGAACCATTGAAGAACTGACAGCGCGGCTAATGGTAGAAGAGCAACGCTACAACAACAACAACGAGGAGCAAGCTACAGCATTAAAAGCAGCAGTAAAGTCTAGGAAATGTTTCCGCTGTGGTAAGCAGGGACATTACAAAAAGGACTGTAAGGTAATCAAAAAAGCTTGTGTACATTGTAAAAAGACAAATCATGATTCTAATGTATGTTGGTTTAAAAACAAAGTTAAAAGTAATAGTAATGCATTCTCTGTGTCAGTACTTTCATATCCTTTAAGTATGCAATCTAGTAGTGATGCTTGGATCATGGATAGTGGTGCTTCAGAGCACATGTCTCACAACATTGATATGTTCTCAGAATATAAAAAGTTAAATAATACTAGAAACATTATAATAGGTGACGGTAAAGTCATAAAGGTAACAGGTATAGGTACTGTTTTGTTAGATGCCTATAACGGTGAAAAGTGGATAGATACTACTTTGAACAATGTGTTACATGTACCAGAAATAAAAATGAATCTTTTGTCAGCTACTTCTGTGACGGATAAAGGTTACAGGGTAACAATTAATAAAGAATGTTGTTTTATTACCAAATGTAAAGAAAAGCAAGTATGTGCTATGGGTTACAGACTAAATAATTTGTTAATTATGAATTTTAAATCTAAAACTAAAGATTCTGTGTGTGTGGGTCAATCAGTGGATTGTCTTCAAGATTGGCACAAGAAAATGTGTCACCAGGACATACAACAGGTAAAATGTATTCTTCAAAAGTGTAAAGTTAATTTTAATTTAAAATCAAGTCAAGAGATAACTTGTGAGTCATGTTTGAGTGGAAAATCACACAAACAACCTTTTCCTTTGAGTGAGGTTAGGGCAGAAATGAAATGAAATGAAATGAAATGAAATGAAATGAAATGAAATGAAAGCATTTATTCTGCAATTAGGTTACATGAACACTTTTGCAAGTTAAACTTTTTTTGAGCAGATGAGTTCGGCCTTTCCTAACTGGACTAGCCCTGAGAAGAAAGGACGAAACAAACTCAGGGATCACCGTCTCTTTTAAAGTCCAGACAATATGCAAAAGACATTATTTCAATAAAAGAAATTCGATAATTACAATTTCAGTCACAATTACAATAATCAGTAAAGATAATAATTTTAAAAAAATGACAACAATAGCAATAATTTAAAATGAATTTGTTTCAAACTATAAATTATCGTCACATCAAAATAAATTTGAACATTAAAAATAAACAGCATGTGCAGAATGGGCAGCTCAATCCCAGGCGGTTTTATCATCAAGATATTCTGCTATGGTGTAATACCCCTTTGCGGATAACTTAGATTTTATGGTATTCTTAAATTTCTTTAATGGCAAATTCCTAATATCAATAGGGAGTTTATTGTAAAAGCGTATACATTGGCCCATGAACGAGTTGCCTACTCTGTGGAGACGAGTGACGTGAACACTAAGATTATGTTTGTTTCTGGTATTTACCGAATGAACATCACTGATTTTAGAAAACTTTGATATATTTTTTTGATATATAAACTAAATTTTCGTATATATATTGTGAAGATACAGTCTGAATATTTATCTCTTTAAATTTGGAACGGAGAGAAGCTCGAGGGCCTAATTTATAAATGGCTCGTACGGCGCGTTTTTGTAAAACAAATATGGCATTAATATCTGCACAGTTACCCCAGAGTAGGATACCGTAACTCATTATGCTATGAAAGTAACTGAAGTAAACTATTCTAGCTGTATCAACATCAGTTAAATGTCGAATCTTTTTTACAGCAAAAGCCGCTGAGCTTAGCCTCCCGGATAGTTTTTCTATTTGGGGACCCCATTGTAACTTAGCGTCAATAGTAATACCTAAAAATACAGTTGATTCTACAGGATCTAACTCTAGTCCATTCAATCGAACATTGGTTGTAACATGCCTAACGTTTGGTGTAGAGAATTTAATGAATTTAATTTTCTTCTTATTAAGGAGAAGGTTATTTGTATTAAATCAATGTACCACTTTCAAGAGTGCACTGTTGACTTCAGTAAAACTGTCAAATTGGCGCCTAACTTTAAAAATTAACGATGTGTCATCCGCGAACAATACAATCTCATGATTGTCACTTACATAATAAGCTAGAAAGCAGATAGGCCAGGACAAGTAATTCACATGGATCTTTGTGGTCCAATGGAGATTTTTTCTTTAGGTCAAGCTAAATATTATTTACTTTTGAAAGATGATTTTACAAAGCATAAAACAGTGTATTTTCTAAAACAAAAATCTGAAACAACAAGTACTTAAAATAAAATCTTACATAAATTACATTACCAAAAACTTACAGTTTAAGATAGAAACCCTAAGGTCTGACTGTGGTCTAGAATTTATGAATTATGATTTAAAATTGTTTCTTGAAAATTTAGGAATCGTTCACCAGTCCAGTATACCGTACACCCCAGAGCAGAACGGCTGCATTGAGCGTGAGATACGCACAGTGACAGAAGCAGCTAGAAGTATTTTGATATCTTGTGGGCTAGGTAAGTCGTTGTGGGCTGAAGCGATTAACACAGCTGTATTTGTTTTGAATCGCACTGGTAAAAGTAGAGTAAAAAATGTCACTCCATATGAATTGTGATATCAAAAGAGTGTCTATGATATTCACAAATTGAAAGTGTTTGGTTCTAAAGTTGCTGTTCACATTCCTCACCAAAAGCGGGTGAAATGGGATAGTAAGGCAGAGTTTGGCTACTTTGTTGGTTATGGTGAGACCTCCAAAGGCCATAGAATTTACTTTCCACATAAAAATGATGTGCTCTTAAAAAGAGAGGTTACTTTCATTAAATTAGATAAAAATAGGCAGGTAGAACATCAACAAAACAATTCTTTAGAACACTTTTGTATGTCTCCTATTGTAGTAAATGACTCTAAGAAAAACTCTCATCCAACAACAGATGCGGCAAGGTTAAATGACCAGGAATGTTCACTGCCACAACAATTTTTTGATGTTCTGTACTGAAAGCAAAATCTTACAGGATTTCAAAAACAATTTATGTAAACAATTTAATATGAAAGACTTAGGTCTAGCTAAAAGTTACTTAGGTATTGATTTAAAGCAAGGAAGTGGAAAAACAGTGATAAGCCAAGAAAAATATTTGATAAAAGTACTACAGCGCTTTGACATGTTAAATTGCAAACCTGTAAGTACACCCATTAATCAAAACTTTAACTTTGAATTGCTTAAAAGAGAGTGTTCAGAAAGTCCAGAACTAGAGAAATTGTGTAGACAACTGATAGGTAGTCTTATGTACGTTGTATGTGGTACACGGCCAGATTTGTGTGTTTCAGTCACTTTTCTGAGTAGATATGAACATTGCGCAAGTGAGATGCTTCTTAAGTGCTTAAAACGCATTTTGAGGTACATAAAAGGTACATTAAGCTATGCTCTAGAATATGACAGTAGTGACACTATAAATTTTGTATTAAATGGACATGTTGATTCTGATTGGTGCGGAGATAAAGTAGACAGAAAGTCAACTTCTGGATACATTTTTAAAATCTTTAATAATCCAGTAGCATGGTGTTCTAAGAAACAATTGAGTGTATCTTTGTCTTCCACAGAGTCTGAGTATATAGCTCTTAGTATGGCAATCACAGAAGCTTGTTGGTTGAAATATTTGTTGTATGATTTTGATATCCTCACTGATGAAGTGATAATCTTTGAGGACAATCAGTCTGTAAATAAATTAGCATATAACAATGAAAATAATAAGAGACTAAAACATTTAGAAATCAGGCTTATGCTTTCCATCAGGCAGAGTAGAGTCATTTTGGCGGACCAAACATAAAAAAAAAAAGGTATCATTTCATTATTGAGAAGGTAAAGGATAAATTTGTATCAATCCAATATGTTAAAACTGAAGACACCTCAGCAGATATATTAACAAAGCCATTAGGGAAAAATCTGTTCAATAAATTTGTTAATTTAATTTTTAAGATTCCTTGATCTTTATATAGTACAAGAAATTTCTTATTGGTTAGAGTACCAAATAAAGTTGTATATTATGTGAATAAGGTCATTCTAGTTGTGTTTTCCTTTCAGTTATGTATACGATTATATGTATATGATAAGTACAGATTTAAGATCAGTGTATGTAAACATGGTTTAAGTTATAAACATGCTTTAATTTAATATGTTAAAGAGATTGTCAGAAAATATTTGTTGAAGGGGGGTGTTGAAACGGAACGCACCAAATGATCTGTCAATGTCAATATGTAGTCTATGATATATGTATACTGTAATGTCTCTTCCCTTTTCCAATAAATGAGTCAAGACGGTTCGCTGGTTTTAATAACAATCCTCAAAAATAACTGCTGGAAACATCTGTTTTTATCAGATCTGATATCTTTTTCACAGGGTAAGCCATATGCAGTCGTCTTGGCAACATTTTACATGAAAATGTTTTTGGTGGGATTGTTTCTCTTTTTCTGTTTTACATTTTTGTTTTAGTAACTACTATTATAGTGATGTAAGCTGGCGGGTGGTGCAGAGATACAGGCAGTGTACATCTGCACGTAGTTTAATTAATTTTATTTATTTTAGTTATCTTATAATATTCATAGTTATATATTATTAATGTCCTCAGACAGTGAGAATTATGTTTCTGCCCGTGAGTCTGAAACCTCTATTAGTGAAGAAAGCTTCTCTTCTGTAACAGATACTCTCGGTAGTGTCCTACGCAATAAATTTAATAATAACAAAAACAACCAGCTATAAAATGTGTGTCACCTTAATGCTCAACGCATTCCCAGCCATTTTGCTGATTTGTATGAGGCGTTTTGTGATGCCAATATTCACGCCGTTCTGATTTCCGAGACTTGGCTCAAACCGCACCTTCTCTCCACTTTTTACACCCTGCCTGGCTTTGTTCTTATCTGGAATGACCGGACAGGGAGGGGGGGAGGTGGCATGGCTATTTACCTGCGCAGTGACTTTTCAGTGAATTATTTCATCTTCTTCTTCCAATTATGACGCTACAGCAGAATTTATATTCCTAGAGGTTTGTGTCAAAGGTGCCAAAATCGTGCTTGGTGTTGTTTTTTGTCCCCCTTCTATTGACCATTTCAATGATTTTGAAACAGTTCTTAATTCTCTGGGTGCAAAATATGTTCATCATGTCATCATGGGTGATTTCAATACTGACCTCCTAGACCATCACTCCAATCGTTCCTGTAAACTCCAACTCCTTCTTGAATAGGTCAACTTTCATGTTCTGCCATTACATGCCAGTTCTTAATTCTCTGGGTGCAAAATATGTTCATCATGTCATCATGGGTGATTTCAATACTAACCTCCTAGACCATCACTCCAATCGTTCCTGTAAACTCCAACTCCTTCTTGAATAGGCCAACTTTCATGTTCTGCCATTAGATGCCACTCACCACAACAATAATATTGGCGAGTACACTTGGCTCGACCTAATTATCACTTCCAATCCTTCCCTTGTTTCCTCTCATGGTTAACTTGACGCTCCTGGATTCTCACATCATGACCTGATTTTCCTCTCCTACATCCTTAAACCCAAACCTAGAATTTGTACAGGCGTTGCTTTAGACAAATTGAGCAAGGATGCGTCAAATATTGACTGGACATTTCTGATTGATTCCACCTCTGTCGATGACAAGGTGCATGTATTCAATGAAATTATAATTAAACTGTACGACACCCATGCACCGGTTAAAAAGGTTAAGCTCAAACGGCCACCGGTACCCTAGATGAAGAAGGGTATACAGATGGCGATGAGACGCCGAAATAAGGCTTTTGGGGACTTATAAGAGGGACCGTATCGAGGTCAACTGGCAACTTATACAGTTGCGAGAAATCGGTGTAACCAAATGACATAGAACGCCAAACGCTGCCACATTTTGGATAATATTTCCTCCTCTTCTTCTGCTGACATCTGGAAGTTCCTTGGAACTCTTGGGATTGGCAGATCGCGACATGTAGACTTTCCACAATCCATAAGTCTCGATTCCTTAAACCAACATTTCACTACTACCTTCACATTAGACAGTATATCTAAACATAATACTAGAAATTACATCAATAGTCTACCGCGTCCTGACTTAAAACCATTTTATTTCAGTTCGGTTGCAGAAGGAGAGATTAAGAAGAGTATCCTGTCTATCAAATCCCAAGCGATTGGCTGTGATGACATTGGTCGGAGAATCGATCACAACATTGCTAGTCCACTTTCTTCTTGCTATCTCCCACATTGTTAACTTCTCCCTTATGTCGGGCACATTTTTTTCTCTGTGGAGGAGAACGTATGTGCGTCCGTTACCTAAAATTTCTAATCCATCTCTTCCTTCTCACTTTCGTCCAATCTCCATCCTTCCCTTTCTCTCCAAAGTGCTGGAAGCCTGCATCCATAAACAGTTCTCTCATTTCATTTACAGTAACAACTTACTCAGCCCTCTACAGTCAGGTTTTCGACCAGTTCATAGCACAGTTTCCGCCCTTCTTAAAGTGACTGGCGATACTAAGGCGGGGACGGAGAATACTAAGGTTACTATCGTAGTACTGGTTGATTTTTCCAATGCCTTTAACACCGTCAGTCACGAACTTCTCCTTACTGTCCTATCCCACTTCACGGTCTCTCAAGAAGCGCTGAACTGATTTTCTTCCTATCTTCGGGATCATCAGCAATCAGTCAGTATGGAGGATTCTTTCTCTAGCTGGTGTGATCTTGTTGCTGGAGTCCCTCAAGGCGGAATTCTCTCACCTCTCCTATTTTCCATCTTCATTAACCTTATTACCTTAAGACTTCAGTTTTCCTATCACTTATATGCTGATGACTTGCAGCTATACTAACAAACAGAGTTGTGCAATGTACCGTCCGCGGTTTCGGTTGTAAATAATGACCTGGCAACTATTAAACACTGGTCCGATATATTTGGTGTATCGGTAAATCCGAACAAATGTTAGGCTATTATCATCGGGAGTAGCCGTAGTATGTCCCTGCTAGACCTAGCTTCAGTTCCACCACTTACCTACGATGGCATGGTTATTCCATATTCTGAAAGTGTAAAGGACCTCGGATTGTACATTGACACGACTCTCAGTTGGCGACAGCAAGTTGCATTTACGAAAATATGATCACGTTTATCAGCATCGCTCCCATTTGAATTGGTTTCCAATTCACATACGGAGACAGATACGAGCATTAAGTACCCTTTGCTCTTTACTCTTTTCTCCAACTTCTCCTTCCTACTTAACTACTCAGCTTCAGTATCTAGGTACAAACCACTCTAAAAACCTTAGGTCTTCAAACAATCTACGCCTTCACTGTCCCACTCACCGTTCTGACTTTGTTCATTCTAACTTCCTTGTTCAGTCTGTCCTGCTATAGAACGTGCTCCCGCTCGAGATCAAGATGGCAAAAACTCTGCAGAGTTTTAAATATCTGTTGCGGAAAAATTTTTAGACACTTTTTCGAATCCACCAAAATCTTAGCCTCTCCCTTTCAAATTTTTAGTTATATTTATTTATATGTGTGCATATATATATATATATGTGTATATTGTGTATATGAAAGTATTTAGATGTATTGTGTATATATGTATAGGCGTTATATAGTAGCAGTATGATATTATGTAGTTTAGTAGTTTTTTTTTTTTTTTTTTTTTTTTTTTTTTAT
The DNA here is from genome assembly GCA_949125395.1 of Diaphora mendica. Lineage (NCBI taxonomy): Eukaryota > Metazoa > Arthropoda > Insecta > Lepidoptera > Erebidae > Diaphora > Diaphora mendica. Next base: position 21,072,204 of record OX421310.1, read on the forward strand.
ATTTGGCCCCCCAAAATGACTCTACTCTGCCTGATGGAAAGCATAAGCAGAATCCACGAGTGGTGGCCACCATACTCATTGCGAATGCAACAATGCAGCATGGTGACCCACACTATGGCGGCCTAGTGATGCTTGTGCATCTTTTAGTCTAGTCAACAAGTATGGAACTTGTTGACTAGACTAATTGGGCCTCCGGTCTCGCACTCACCAACGAAACACGACAGCACGAATGGTGTCATTTTACGTTGATTTTCTGTGCGAGGGTAGTACCGCCCCGGTCGAGCCGGCCCGTGCGTGCTGAAATCAGCGTGGCTCTACTACCTGTGAAAGTAGTAGTAGTGGGGTAGTAGTATCAATATTTTATATTATATTATTCTTTGTTTGTTTTTTAAGACAACTGCTGTATGTATAAGCAATATTTAATAATTGAGTCTTTATAAAAAATCATTTTAAATCTCAGTGCATCTACCATGTTTGTCTCTGCATACCCCTAAGGTTGACTGGCAGAAAATGCCTTCGGCATTAAGGCCGCCTTTACAACATCTATGCATAAAGTTTAAATAAATAAATAAAACAAACAAAATCAAATTGATGGACTAGAAGTGCTGCAGTATTGCTGTTTTTATCTCTGCTCTTATTAATCTAATCTATCTATATATATAAAAGAGTAAGGTGACTGACTGACTGACATACCCAGAGATCAACGCACAGCCCAAACCGCTGAATCTAGAATCTTGAAATTTTGCATGTAGGTTCTTTATATAACGTAAGTGAGCACTAAGAAAGGAATTTTCTTAGGAAAGGAATAAGAAGCTGCGTGTAAAAGCTAGTATTATAATATAAACAAACCATCCAATAATGTCAACGAATTGCAGTGCGAAATTTATTTTTTGGAGGGATATTTTTTGATTTAACATATTAATTTTAATAAACTTGAAATTTTTACTGCATACCGAAAATAAATATATAACGAACCAACAAAGCGACATTAAAAACTTATTCCCAGAATATAATTTCCATGGAATCATTTTATTCGGCCTCAAGTGTAAAGAGATGGTGAAATGAATGTTGCCTGTGGGACCATAAATCCTTAAATATTAAAATTGGTAGGACAGTGACCAGAATCAGGACGTGAAATAATGAAGGTATTCGACATATTATTTTGTTAACACAAAAGAGATATATCATGGAGCTTTTTATTTGTAAAGAGGAAAAATATAATTAAACCTTACTGTGGCATGAATAGGCCGGCTCGACCGGAGTGATACCACGGCCTCACAGAAAACCGGTGTGAAATAGTGCTTGCGCTGTGTTTCACCGTGTGAGTGAGGATACGGGAGGCCTATACCCCAACCCCCCTACCCTATATCCCCCCCCCATCCCCCCAAAGGCCGGCAACGCATTTGTGACGCCTCTGGTGTTGCAGGTGTCCATGGGCGGTGGTAATCGCTTACCATCAGGCGATACGTCTGCTCGTTTACCCGCCTACTCCATAAAAAAATTGGGTGATCTAGAATTTATACGATGGCATTACTTATCTATGAATTTTTAATGAAATCGATGAAACGGAGCAGCAATAAGTTCTTAACGGGTAGTATTCAGATCACTGAAAACTGGTTTTCTTTAAGGTTATGCGTCGTTTCGGTCTAGTTGACTCAATTCAGCCGAAGCATGCTTCTTCCACTTCACACACTTAGGACTTTACTCCCAAAATGTAAGATTAGGCTACTTTGAGTATGTACCAACTACCAAGCCTGTATATTCATATTTACCCTACTACATAATATCAGGTTTAAAAATACAAAAGCAATCGCCTAAAATTAAACTTGTTGACAAAAATTTAAATTTATCCTTATTGGCTGTCAGATTCTTACAGGAACTCACAATTATGTCGTTTTAATAACATTTCCTAAGAGAGACGTACTTAGCTTCATAATTTAATATCAAGATTTCGAAAGTACACCTAATCTCTTTTGTATCAAGGAACAATAATATTGTTTCTTTTAAACCAACAGAAAGTACTCCTCGAATTTGGAGGGCCCTCAAAAAATAATTTTGTGTGTATGAAAAGTTATGAATCAAAGAGGGCTCTTAGTGAATTAATTTTATTGCCCGAAATCTCATCATAAATGACTTTTGAAGAAAACCTGGGAGGCAATATTTAATTTTTTGTTGAGCTTATCAGCCCTACATTTAGAAGAGAAGCAAAATTAAATTAAAAGCTGGCCTGATTTAATATGTTTTGATGAAATAAATATAACAATAAAATTCATATGCGTATTTCTCTCGAATATTTTAGCCAAAGTAAGTAAGTAAAAATCACAACTTTAGACTGTATAGAAGTTAAATGTAACCTACTTACTATAAGTAAACACCAAAGAACTTTTTACCTCGTTTCTGAAAGGAATCCATTAACGAGGAAGTGAAAGACATTTCTTATTAATTGTTAAAATTTACAGGTATAAGTTGATGTCCATTACGAAGAAACTAATAGTTAAAAATAATATTAATGTAATAAAACAGTTAATAAATAAAGATGTTGTGAATCTTATGTGGAATTTAGGTAGTAGAGCCACGCTGATTTCAGCACGAACGGGCCGGCTCGACCGGGGCGGTACTACCCTCGCACAGAACATCAACGTAAAATGACAGCAGCAGTGCTGTCGTGTTTCGTTGGTGAGTGCGAGACCGGAGGCCCAATTAGTCTAGTCAACAAGTTCCATACTTGTTGACTAGACTAAAAGATGCACAAGCATCACTAGGCCGCCATAGTGTGGGTCGCCATACTGCATTGTTGTATTCGCAGTGAGTATGGTGGCCACCACTAGTGGATTCTGCTTATGCTTTCCATCAGGCAGAGTAGAGTCATTTTGGCCGGCCAAACATAAAAAAAAAAAAAAAAAAAAATGATACCATAATTTTATATAAATCTTATAAACATAACATTATGGTATCACCATAATGTTATGTTTATAAGATTTAAAAGTCGTTTTATTGTACGTATTTGTTAAACGCTGTATAATAATATATTATTCACGGTAATTTTGAAGTTAAATTAATCAAAATTAGTATACACACTATACAGTTTTATTTAATAAAATTCAACGCCTTAAAGATACTAAACTAATAGCTAAATTTAAAAAAAAAAAAAAATTAACTTTTCTCTGTTGATTAAAATATTGCTATTAATAATAATATTAACTTTACCCATCTCACACACAGCAGTCTTAGACCCTAAACTAAACAGAGCCTATTCTTGGTAATCGTTTATGTTCTAATGAATCTTCATTAAATTTTAAACTAGATCATGATGGCTCATGAAAGTTGTAAACTTCAAATGTCTTTGTTTTCACGGACGAAAGTCAGATGGAATAAAATGTACTACTTACTGTAAACCGTGTAATGGTTTTAAAATGTCGTTCTAAAACATATCAGTCATATAACCATCAAAATTTGTTAACGAACTTCCAGAAAACCAAAACGAACACCAACCTTCAAACTCCTCCAGTAAAATACGGCGTTCCTTATTTTTAACCGCAACGATATTTTACTTCGAACGTCATTCATGCTAACACGAAAGCAATAAAGGTATATTAAAGCTGCGTAATACGTAGATAATGTGCGGCATCAGTCATTCTGTCGTGTAAAACAACGGGAAAATTCAATCTGCTACGTTTGAGCCTTCACCGCGTTTCCGTCATTACGTTTTATTAAAACAAACCCGTCATGTCTGGCGCACTGTGGAAATGTGATATTAATAGAGATTTCTTGCTACATGTGAATTCTTACATAACGTGTATTTGATATTTTTAACTCTACTACTAAAAACAAGAAAAGTGAGATGTTAGTCAGTGGTCACACCGCCGACGATGAACGAGAAACGAGTAGAACTAGGAACTACGAACAAGTTGGCGATCAGCGGGCAGCGAGTGTGTAGTTTCGATAGTTTTGTTGCTGGGCTATAAGCGAGTCTTCAAGTGCGATGAGTGATTACTCGCGCAGTCGCGCCAACACCACATTCCAAGACCACAATAGAAGAGGCAATTTAATGTAACTCATAATAGATACATTTTTTTCATTTATATTCTACCATAAAAACCATTAACATAATATCTTAACACCTACCGCACCTTATTTTTAGATCACATGAAGCTTGACTGGGGGACAATGCCTCAAGGCATTAAATCTGCCTTTTTACAATAAGTGCAACAAGTTTTAAATAAATAAAAACCAACGATAAAGCTGTTAGGAAGAAATCACTAACTTAAAACTTAACTTTCCATATAATACAAAAAATAGGATATGTAAGACAGAAAATTTCTTCTTAAACAAAAAATATGTTAAATGTATGTAAAATTCTGTTCAACTGTTAGAAATGACAGCTTACGACTCGCTTGATACTAAGTGTTATCAGCACTCCTATAGAGCTTCAGCGTGCATGCCTTCGCATTACAATATTAAATGCTGCATTAACTAAAGTATGTATTTGTGAAGCCGTGCGTTCCATTGCATTAGAAAATAGAATAACAGATGTGAGAGTATTGAAATAAACCATCCAACAAGCATTTATGGCAGGGAAATAAGAAGGAAGAATAAACAAGTGTTTATGTGTAAATATTTTTGGCCAATTATCATATCCAGGATCGAAGACATAAACATAGAAGCTTGACATCTGAAATTTTGCGAACGTCAAAAACACTTAAACGAACCGGCAAGGATGCTTAGACCCAGGCATGATCGTTCAAGGCCCCGTTGAAAATGTTTGAGGGTGTTATGAAAAATTATGTATTTTTTTACTTAATTTTTAGTAAACGATTCAAAAATTCGAAAGGTGGGCAATTTAATGCATGGCTAGTATCAGTATCAATATACAAACTGATTAACTACAATATAGCAAGGTTAGTAGCACGTTGCTAATTGAACTTACATATATACATAAAGGCACACCTACTTCATTTAAATATATACTATTTCTCCTATCCGGCCGTAGTAATTGGAGTTTCTAACCACTCTGGAAAATAGGTTAATAGTATTAACAATAAATAAAATACAAAATTATCACAAAGCAATTTTATAAAAGATGTTTGGCAAGATTTTTATCAACTTTTACACTTTCGCGTTCCATGATATAATAATAATTATTTTTACGGGAATTAACGCAATTACTACTCCTCCAGACAGCCTGTGACTACGGCCAGTGCAACCTGGTCGAAACGTCAGGCAAATCAGAGGTATGTAATACCTTTAAATAAGTGATCGCGTTAATTCTCGTAAAAATATTAATTATTTAGATTTTTATAAAGATACCAAGACTGTTAGGCAACGGCAATGACTCAATGCAATAAATAATTCTGATTCCCAAAGGATGTAATATGTAACGAGTGAAGAATAATCACCAAACAAGCATTCGATTGTCTGGTGATACCGCTTAGTATGAGATACACTTAGTAGAGGCTAGAAACTAGTCTGTGATGGACAACTTCACAAAATATAACTCGGAGTTTATTAAACTAGCTCTCAGCTGCAACTCAAAGTTTAAATATTTCAAATACTCTGTGTACTGCTCCATCCATCACTGGCTCGATACTCGAACGGTCAAATGCACTCACTGCAAAACTGATTGATTATGTTATAGTATAAATTGTATTGGAACGACGGAAACTTTGTCGACAATTTTATGTTTATTTACCGACTTGATAGTTTAGATCTGCTTTTTATCCATATTATTTTCAACGACAATATTTTTATAAGTAACGAACTGTGCCCGCTACTTCGTACACGTGACATTTGAAGTTTTAAGTTATTTTTAAATTTTCACCGTTTAACTTTCCCTGGACTACGACAAACATTTCAAAACTAAAATCAACTTAATCGCCCCAGCAGTTTTCGGCAGTTTTAGCGAGACAAACGAACAGCAATTGATTTTGTATATAAGATTTATCTAAAGGAAGAAAAACAAACATTTAAGGTGCTCCCACACAGCAGTTATATAACTTTATAAAACATTGTGTAGCACGATAACATTTTTTTAACATTTGCTACAACATGTCAAGAATGTTATGTTGCAAGCTCTCCCACAGTGATTAAACTTGTTGTATAGCATCGTATAACTTTCTGTAACAAATAGTTTGACTTTGGGTCTGCTTTTCGAAGAAGCTGGTAGTGGTCAATGTAGGAAACGCTAATTGGTTTGGCTTTTGTTTTATCATGTTGTAATTATTTGCAACATTTTGTTATATGAAAATATATAAGCATAAAGATGACTATAATAAGTTATTTACCGAATGTGCCATCATGCCAGTAAATTAAAAAGTTAAATACTTAATAGCATTAGAATCATATCATAGCGAAGAATATAAGATAAAGAAAATATATAATTATAGTGTAAGACTTATAAAAAAGGAAAAATTAGAGCAGTTAAAAGTAAATACCTAATTATTATGGGGAAAGGACTAGGAAGTATATAGTACCAAAGTTATGTAATAAATATCAAATACTGAGAGAGGATAAAAAAAAATTAAATTTAAAGTTAAACTAAGACTAAAAGAAATGTTTGGATATGGTAATAGATTAAAACGTGTACTTAATTAAGGAATCAGGTACCCAAAAATAGTGAGGTTATACAAATTTACATATTATTTATTTCTTAGATATATTTTGTTTTTTTTAGTTAGTATACCGTTGTAGTAATAGTTTAAAAAGTAGCATTTAAGTATTAAGTTTATTATATATTGAGAACGGAACGCCTACAAACTGTTAGAACAGTTCGGCGAATAGAGACACTGTAAAAAAATGACTTAAATGTGAATAAAGATTAAAATAAAAGAAGTTGTATAACAATTTATAACTTTTGTTACAATTTGTTAAAAAAATTTGGACAACAAATGTTATGCAACATTCTCTAACGTTATATAACTGCTGTGTGGGAGCACCATAAGGATTAAAACTGCTAAGAATCTCAATTTTTTATTATTTTTTGCTGTGTAGTGTATGTGTTACAGTAATTATTTAAGCCACTCTTATTATGAGAAAGTTTATTCATATTATCTATCCATACTTATATTATAAATGCGAAAGTAACTCTGTCTGTCTGTCTGTCTTGCTTTCACGGCCAATACGCTGCACCGATTACAATGAAATTTGGTACACAGATAGTCTAGAGCCTGAGAAAGGACATAGGCTACTTTTTATTGCGAAAAAAAGGTAATAAGGGGTTGAAAAGGGGGATGAAAGATTGTATAGAAGAGTGGTTGTTCACTCGCCACACGCCTGCGCGTTGCCTTGGTGACACAGGGCGTCTTGGCAACGAGTAAACAAGGATGTCAAATTCATTAAAAAGATTTGACTTTTTAAAAGAAGACTTAAATTAATATAATAATCTAAGATTATTACAAACATTCATAAATCTGATTTGTATGTTCATTATATTAATAGAAATAAATAAGACAAATTACAAAACAGTGTTTCTAAACTTCAAATATATCTACAAAAGTATCATCATTTTAAGTTAAAATATTAAAATTTATTTTTTAGGCTGTTGATTAGATATGTTACCGGAAATGTATGAAATCAAGGAATTGTATACAAATCCTAGGAAATGTGTACAATTCCGATACTATTTAGGAAATGTATAAAATATTGTTTGAAAAACTATTTAATAAACTAATTAATCCTAGGAAATGTATAAATTTTCAAGGAATTGTATATAATTCCAATATCGTATTAGGATATTGGATAGGATAGGATAGGATAATATAGAGGTAGTAGAGCCACGCTGATTTCAGCACGAATGGGCCGGCTCGACCGGGGCGGTACTACCCTCGCACAGAAAATCAACGTAAAATGACCACGTTCGTGCTGTCGTGTTTCGTTGGTGAGTGCGAGACCGGAGGCCCAAATAGTCTAGTCAACAAGTTCCATACTTGTTGACTAGACTAAAAGATGCAGCAGCATCACTAGGCCGCCATGGTGTGGGTCGCCATACTGCATTGTCTGCATTCGCAGTGAGTATGGCGACCAATACTCTTGGATTCTGCTTATGCTTTCCATCAGGCAGAGTAGAGTCATTTTGGCGGGCCATACATAAAAAAAAAAAAAAAAAAAAAAATGTATAAAGTAAATGCTTTCTGTAATAAAACACGTTTTTAATAATGTATTTTTATTATAGCATTCATTCATTCATATTATAGCACTCATATTATCTTAATACCGTAAAATAATAATAATATGTTCATATGTTCTAACCTAACCTAAAAATAATTACCCACCAATATCTTAAATGTTTTACATTTCCGATTGCTATTTAGGAAATGTATAGATTTCCTAGGAAATGTGTAATGTGTAAGTATAATATAATTTATTTCACACATTTCCGTGCGATTTAGGAATTACATACATTTCCTAGGAATTGGATACAATGACGGATTACATACATTTCCGTTAACAGATATAAATAAAAACATCATTTAAATTTTGTAAAAATTTTACCATCAAGGGCGTAAAATAGCAATAGGGGATGAAAGTTTGTATGGAAATATGCAAGGTTTGTGAAAATGCTTCATGAGTTTGCGACAGGAGACAAAATATTAGAGCTATTTTTATTTCCGCTAAAAACAAAATTTGAAATAAAAATTATAAAAGCCTAAAGACAGACGGTTAAAGTTGCAGTTCACTTAGAAAAACACATGTTTTTATAATGGGCAGCATAATCGCGTGTATCAAACCAGCTCAATCACTTTATTTTAGCAAAAGATGGCAAATCAAAAACGTAGTATTTTAAAATTGTACAAATTGAGAAGAATTTGCTCAGCCTGAGGGAAAACTCAAGCAGAATCCAACAGTGGAGGCAACCATACTAGCTGAGAAAGCAGACAATGCAGAACCAAACCGTTTGGTTCGAGAGCGTATTTCTAAGACTGAGGCGGTGACTTCCAAGACCAGCACGTGTTGTTCTGTAGAGGAAGGAAGAAGGTTTAAGAACACTTTCCATGGTAAAGCGGTGGAGGACTGCCATAGAAGCGATATCTTTCCGCAACTGCAGAGGCTCAAGGGACTCGGTGGTATCGGGACTGTTGATAATGCGGACTGCTTGCCGCTGCAAAAGATCGAGAAAATAAAGTAAATACTGCCTGGAACCATGACAAAGATGAGAACAGTACGGACGAGCGAACCTGGGGCTTATAAAGGAGACACAAATGCTCGGGCGCGAAAAACCGTCTCACAGTGTTCAGGCTGCCTTAGTGGTGCCCTCGATGTACTCCCATGGGTTGAGGTCTGGGCAAATATCCATATCAAGGACACCGAGCTTATCCCGTAGTGGCAGTTGAGTGCTTTGAAAAGTGGGGAGGGGAAGAAACGGAGACTTTGTTTCTTTTTTATTTTTTTATAAAAGACAACTCCCGCACTAGGAATAAATCCCGTGTCGCGGGGACTTTACAAACATATATGAAACAGACACAAAGAACACCCAGACTCAGAAGAACAATTTGTGGATCACACAAAATGTTGTCCTACGTGGGATTTGAACCCACGATACTTGGCGAAGTAGGAACCGGCGTGGTGACCGTTAAACCAGTAGGCCAAACGTGCAGTCAGTTGCATTTTTTTGGTAATGCAGCATACTTTTTGGTAGAGAACGGGCACACCTGTGTTTTCTTAACGTTGAACTCGACCAGATTCTCATCACCCCATTGTTAAATGCGGTTCAAAACCTGGTCGAGCTCAGCGACAAGCTCCTATCGATTTTCCCCAACGTCTACCATCTTGGCTGCAGGATATCCATGATATCGCCCATGAACTGTGCTATCGTCTGCAATGTATATTGCCAAGGGCTAATATTTTATTGACATGCAGAAGAAACATCTTGGGTGACATGTGATAACCCTGAGGTAAGCTAGGGTTTACCTCCAGAAAAACAGAGGCCGCGCCGTCCGTTGCAAAGAACCCTAATGCGAAGGCGCTGATGAAGAAAAGCGTCAATCTAGAGACGAGTCTAGGAGGCAGACCGAATGCTTAGAGCTCGGACAGAAGCGAACGGTGCAAGAACAGGTTGAAAGCCAAGGCCAAGCCATGTCGAATGTCGAAATAAGCTCATATAAAATACTTTTTATTTTATGTACTTATATAAATACTTAAATATATTTTTAACAGTGAAACGTGTGTCTTATTTTTAAAATAATATTAGTCTTAATAATTAAAACTGCTACCCAAAGTCACTGTTCCACGCGGACGAAGTCGCGGGCACAGCTAGTATAATATATAAATGAATCGCCGAAATGTATGTACGCGCATAACTTACGATTGGCTGCACCAATTATTAATTTTTTACTTGTTCGCTAATATATTGTTTTAAACTTTCATGGCCAGTAACATTAAAATAGAAATCTACGGGATTGCTACCATGTACCTTTTTGTTAGTGAGTATCCGATATTTCAGCGCTGTTGCATGCGCCTTGATCACGGACTAACAGTTACTCCGTGATCATGGCGCTTGCAACAGCACCAAAATATTGGCTTGACCGGGGCGGTACTACCCTCGCACAGAAAATCAACTAGACAATAAAATGACAGCGTTCGTGCTGTCGTGTTTCGTTGGTGAGTGCGAGACCGGAGGCCCAAATAGTCTAGTCAATAAGTTCCAGACTTGTTGACTAGACTAAAAGATGCAGAAGCATCACTAGGCCGCCATGGTGTGGGTCGCCATGCTGCATTGTCTGCATTCGCAATGAGTATGGTGACCACCACTCACGGATTTTGCTTATGCTTTCCATCAGGCAGAGTAGAGTCATTTTGGCGGGCCACACATAAAAAAAGGCAAATTAAGTAAAGTCTACAGAACAGTATTATACGATTACGTTTAAGCTCGTTTAAGTCAACATAGAAGTGTTTTATTTCACTGTTTTTGCGCCAACAATGCACAACACAATCGCAAAAGGCTGACTTGGCCTTTGAATTACAAAACCGAACATTTGCAATTCGATCCACCGAAATGTGATCTTAAAACACACTAAATACGTTCGATTTTCCTAAGCGTTAATACAAATGCGTGTATTTATGTCACTCAAAGAAGTATCCCTTGTAAGCCTATACAAATTTGGTTTAGGTATTTTGGAGAATATTTCCTTTTTCGCTAAGCGGCTGAAAAATGTTATCTAAACAATGGAATAGAGTCTTAAGTAATAGATTGAGAAAATTTTGAGACAAAAGGAAATGTGAGAGTTTTGTTTTTTGTCTGTTCAATTAGATATTTTAAACTACTCAACGAATATTAATGCAGTTTTCAGCAATATATAGAGTGATTTAAGAGGAAAGTACACACATCAAAAGTGTCTAGGGATCAAGCATTTTTATGCGGATTTCTTGAGATTGAGATGTGGCTTTGGCCCTGGCCTGCTCAGTCGCCAGACTTGAACCCGATTGAGCAATCATGGGATATGCTACAGAGAAGAGCTCTGCCGAATATGGAGGGTATCCAGTCGCAAGAAGACCTTTTTTTGTTGTTGCAACGAACATGGGCGGCCATTCCACAGCGTGATTTGGATGAACTCATTTTGAGTATGCCAAACCGATTCTTGTGTTGTTAGTGTTCGCAGTAGAAACACGGATTATTAATTGTTTAAGTTACCTAATAAAATTTTAAAGAAAACGGTTATTTCAGTCTTTTTTTCGAACTTTAATGTTGGTGGTTCAAATGTCGAAAAAAATCCCTTTATTAGGAAAATGGCAAATTTCTTTATTAATGCAAAGGTGACTTGGTTTATCGTTACTGTGACAAACGAAAACACTTTATTTGATGAATCCTTAAAGAATATTTTAATTAATATCAATCAGGAGAAAAGTTATTGCAAAAATATATGTTGATCCCTAGACACATATGTTGATCCCTAGACACTTTTGATGTGTGTATATATTTACAATACCCGTATATTATAGTAGAGGAAATCCGAAAATTTCCGAAGTTTTCCATCCATTAGTAAGAATAACCTCGGCGAGATGCCTTTTAATTCAGTAAATGACTTTTAATTTTATCAAAAATGCAAATCTATAGACGTAGAAAATTATTTACACGTAGAAAATAAAAAAAGGATATGTTTTGCATTGCATTGCATTTATATAGCATTTTTCTATTATTTTATAGATTTATCGCATCATACATATAATACTTGTGTCCTGTTGTTGTTCATCAGATGAACTCTGAAACTACCTAAACAGTTTTCACGTATTTTATTTCTTCTAAAATGTGTCTATGGCCCGCATGCCTATGACAGGATAGTTAACATCCAGCTTAGACCAATACAAGCGGAGCATGATCAAAGAGACCCTGCTGGGTCAGCTAATAATTTATGTATATATAAATAAATAATAGTATATAATTTTGAATTTTATACTATTATATATATATACGTGGGAGAGCCACGCTTCGGCATGCATGGGCCGGCTCGACCAGAGTGATACCACGGCCTCACACAAAACCGGTGTGAAACAGCACCTGCACTGTATTTCACCGAGTGAGTGAGGATACCGGAGGCCCATATCCAAACCCACCCTCCCCATCGTCGCAAAGGCCGGCAACGCACTTGTGACGCCTCTGGTGTCGTGGGTGTCCATGGGCGGCGGTAATCACTTACGGTCAGGCGATAAGTCTGCTTGATTGGCCCCGATTCCATTAAAAAAATTAAAAATACCATAATTTTGGATTGTTTATATTATGCGATGATATATGGTATATATTCACACGTTGCCTGGGATAAAAATCTACATTGTTTATATTTCCTGAAAAAATTTAAGCAAACAGTAAAAACTAGAACGTAATACAGTTTATAAACAGATGTCAATTCTTTCATTCAAAATTATAAATATATGCGATACAAGAAAAAAATAGGCAGATTACTTTTGATGTTATTAGCAAGGGTACTAAAATCCAATAATTAAACTTCTAAGATAAGCTCGAGGATCTCGCGACGGCTTTAAACGGAGCATTACTTTAATTTCAAACGTCTAATCTCATTCAAATAACGTATTATTACGTCATTCAGTAGTCGCGTGTAAAGAGACGATAAGCCAAAATCAACATTCCCTGCGTATTTTAGATGCAAAACTGAGAACAATTACAAAAGTTGTGCCTATGTTGTACTCAAGTTCGTTTTAAGGCGCTATTTCGGTATACGCCGGAGAAACACCGGAACGAAAGGATTTAGAAAGGGCTTATTCACAAAAGAAAAATAATTTGCATTACAATATTTTCATTGTTTGGTTTTTTACTCGTTCCTTATTGTATTATATTTTTTGGGTGAAATTATAGCTAGCTTCATATATCATTTTCCTCATATTTTTTACTTATGCAAAACAAAATGCATTTACTAGAACTACAACAACACTTTCGTGCAAAAATAAAATAAAATAGATTCATAGAATGATCATGAGGAAATATTTTCGCAACGATTTACGATGAATACCTTGTAGGTAGTACGAAGGTAGTGCCGTGATTTCATCACGAATGGGCTGGCTCAACTGGGGCCTGTACTGCCTGCCTGCCTAAAATTCACAGCACACTTACTCACAGCATTCGAGCTGCCGTCTTTCCTTGTTAAGTGCGAGACTGGAGGCCCTGTTATGATGCCATGCAGAAGCATCTCAATTAGTCACCATGCTGCATTGTCTGCATTCGCAATGAGTATGGTGACCACCACTCTTGGATTCTGCTCATGCTTTCCATCGGGTCGAGTAGAGTCACTATGTCAGTCTCATCAAAATATCTTACTGTATCCACAAAATAACATTGATTTGTAAGTGTAATATTTATATTTAAAATTTTTAATTATAACTTTGTTGGTAACTTGAACCTAAAGTTTATGAATATTTAAAGAGGGGTTATTATTATGGCTGTCTTCTCATTAAATGTTTAAAGGTTAAAATTCAGAACGGTCGTGACTTTGCTTATCAGAAGGTTAGTTTACCTAAGTTTGATATCCAGCTTCAGGTTTTATTATCTCATTCATATCTTCTCTTCGTTTACAAATTTGATGAAAATGCTTCGGTTTGTAGCCGCTTGTATAAGAACAATAGTTTTGCCCGGATTTATTATCTAAAGAGAAAATATTATTAGCAAGTATGTCATATGTATATTTTAACCGACTTCCAAAAAGGAGGAGGTTCTATGTTCCACTGTATGTATTTTTTTTTTTCTTTTTTTTTATGTATGTTACCCGATTACTCCGTCAGTTGTAGACCGATTTAATTATTTTTTTGTATTCGAAAGGGTATGCTTCCGAGGTGGTCCTATTGCCAGCATATCAGGATCTGATGATGGGATCCCAGGGAAATCGAGGGAAACTCTCATTTTTTATAGGCACATACTATGTTTTTCGTATATTTTCTGAAGTTACACCCGTATTTGCGTCTGGTAGTCATCATTTTATGATGATGAGCTGATGATGTAAGGTACAACTCCTTAACGGTTAGGAGTTGGAGGATAAATCTTTAAATATCAGATGTATATATGTTACTTTTAGTCGTATTCTTTAAAATTATTCAGGTAAGCTGATGATGGAAGGCGGAAGGTACAACTCCTCAAAGTTAGGAGTTAGAGGAAAATTCTTTCAATTTCATACGTATCTAAAGACCTTCAGTCGTATACTTTCAAGTTATTTAGGTGAACTGATGATAGAAGGTTAAACTCTTCAACAGTTAGGAATTAGAGGATGATTTCAATATTACACGTACGTTTAGACCTTCATTTGTATTCTTCAAACAGATTCTAGGTACCTAACACACATTATAATACTACTATTTAAATGAATAAAGAATTAGGTATAGGCAATTTATGAAGAACCAGTTTATTTTACGCTTTACGTGTTTTTTTGGCAGAGAGTTTTCGTTGGATGTTTTTTGGAAGTCGTTTTTTTTTTAAGTTTTTTTTTTATGTAATAGGCGGGCAAACGAGCAGACCTATCGCCTGAAGCGATTACCACCGCCCATGGACACTTGCAACACCAGAGGCGTCACAAGTGCGTTGCCGGTCTTTGGGGGATGGGGGGGATGGA
Organism: Diaphora mendica; assembly: GCA_949125395.1. Taxonomy (NCBI): domain Eukaryota; kingdom Metazoa; phylum Arthropoda; class Insecta; order Lepidoptera; family Erebidae; genus Diaphora; species Diaphora mendica. Next base: position 21,087,245 of record OX421310.1, read on the forward strand.
GGCAGGGGATGGGGGAGATAGGGGAAGGGGTTGGAGTATGGGCCTTCGGTATCCTCACTCACTCGGTGAAATACAGCACTATTTTACACCGGTTTTCTGTGAGTCCGTGGTATCACTCCAGTCGAAGTCGGCCCATTCATGCCGAAGCGTGGCTCTCCCACGGTAAAAGATTTGTTGCATGGATGATCGGATGCTAGTCTCTATAAACTGTTAATAAGCTCATTGCTTTACACTTTATAATTGACTAGTAAACAATTTATTTGTATTTAGGAAATCTATCTATGGGTTGTTTAGGACAATGTCATGTCATCACTTCCTATAGGATAGGACGTTATCCCTTCAAGAGCAGGAATGAAGTTATTGATAAAGACACATTTTACAAGAAATGCTTCTTAAATTAATTATTTGTAAGAATGGATTTGCTTTCACAGACATGTCGTGTTTTTGAGTTAACCGTTTGACTAATTGAGTTAATAATACAGGGTGGTATGACTGATGAGTTGTAAATCAAGCTTTGAAGTGTCACTTAACCGTAAACATATTTGTGTTTAAGCACGTGTAATAGAATTAATTAAAAATGAAAAAGCAATAAACAACAAAAACTAAGATAGATTAATGAGCTTTATAAATTACTTAGAGCATCTTACTTTTTGTTGTTTATTGCTACAAGAATGCTTATCAAGATAATGCTCGAAGACGTCTAAAAAGGACATTCTAGTATCATACATATTTTTACTCTAAAAGCTTTTGTTTTGATTATCAACGTTATTACGTGGTAAAGTATGGGGTTGACTGTTCTTTTTTAAACTTAAATTATCAAAATATTGCTAATAAAATATAAAATTAATTTATAGAGGTCCATATCTTCGCAATCGCAATGCTTATTTTCGGTAGAAAAACTGTGTCCATATTACCAGACTATTTCATACCTGTTCCTACTGTGATGGTGCCTCTTTGAGCCTAGCCCATCCTAGCCTGAGTAAAGTATGTAGTTGTCTATCGAACAAGGTTTTTTCTTTAATTACGCAACCGGCAACCCCCATATAGGGGGAAGGAACAGTACCTCTCCAGCCGTACTGCTCTGTAGAATTCGACACCTGACCGCAATTCTTCCACTAGCTTTAAAGGCCTCACGCGGAGTAAAGTACCCTTGTGGGTAGTTGAAAGGTTAACATACAACTTAAAAGCTCTTATTAATTATTTAAAATTAAAATACAATAAACATATTTTAATTCAATTTAATGAATATAATAAGTCATATACAATAAATACCTGCTGGTCCAGTGTTATCCATTCATAATAACTAAATCTTCAAAATCAATAAAAATATAAATTCTCACTGATTCACCATGAAGAGCATTCAGGAGCTACAAGATTGCTTTGAGAAGAGGATGGCGAACTTTGAAGCGGAACTTCTGAAGAAGACCTCCAATGCTGTTAGTCTGACTGGTCTCGCAGAGGAATTCACTGGCTTTAAAACTCTCATCCTTGAGACCTTGAAGTCCTTCCAGAGTCAGATGGAGGCAATTATAAATGAGGTGGACAATATGGAGACACGCAGCCGCCGTAAAATTCTCCTTCTTCATGGTACTGCAGAAAAAAAGGATGAGAATACATCCCAGGTGGTAGCAGAGGTAGCGGCAAGTAAGTTGAGTCTTGATTCCTTTACAGCTGAGGACATAAGCCGCTGTCACAGGATGGGCCGTCTATCTTCAGGCGACAAACCAAGACCCATTCTTGTGGAATTCCGGACAGTAGCGGTGCGGGACAGGGTCTGGGCGTCTAAGACCAAACTAAAAGGCACTGGTGTGACCCTCTCCGAGTTCCTGACCCGGTTGCGACACTCAGCCTTCATGGCAGCTCGCCAGGAATTCGGCGTCACTAACTGCTGGACCAAAGAAGGTTCAGTGTTTGTTTTGGGTCCCGATGGTTCGCGCCACCGTATTAGTAGTGTGGCAGATCTAAACCAGATAAAGCCTGTGGTTGCTGAAAAGCCCACTGTTACTAAAAATCCAGCTTCCGAACCGAGAAGTGCGGCTGCCAGTACCAAAAGATAGGTGGATGTGTGCTTGTTTACATATTAATAATTAACGGTATCTCCTTGTAACGTTTCGCTATCTGGGTGAATCTCACGTGAAAATCATCATCAGTATAGCCTCTTTCCTAATGGTGTAAATAACAATGACATTCATATCACTATCCTACCCTATTAAAATAAAAATGAAAAACTTTTTTGTTGCTAAACTTCAGCGGGACCAACTTTTGGTTATCTGTCAAAACCGCGTTCCAGACCCACAGTCGAACACTTTTGTTTAGCCGTCATTTTGACACCGTGGAACAGAGTCTTTTTGCACGGGAGGTTCGCCCGGATGCTTTCTGCATTTTGATAAGTTTGCATAAACTTATTCTCTCTCTGTTTTCTATTTTATTTATTTTTTTAATTTTTACCTTTTGCTTTAATTTAGTTATGTATCTCTGTGTGATAAATGTCAAACACACGACTGGCGGGTGGACTAAAATGTATAATTTTTAGTGTTTAGCAAATTTAGTTGCTACTTTATATATTTTGTTTAACCTTATATATTTATTTATTTTTCTTCTATTAGTACATATATACTTTTATTTATTCTACTTATTTTTTATTTTTTTATATACACAAAAATGTCTGACCTAAGTAATAGTGATGATGACAGTTTTTTCTCTGCAAACAGCCCTGATGCTAGTTCTGTTATCATACCCTCACTCCAAGAGAATCTTCAGTACCAGTTTTCTGATGCTCCGCGGAATTTTAATGTAGTCCATATTAACGCCCAGAGTATTCCTGCTCATTTCTCTGATATGCTGGCTAACTTTGATTCTAAAAACATACACGGCATTTTAGTCTCAGAGACATGGTTGAAACCATGCTTACCATCTACGTTATATGCTCTTCCAGGTTTCAATCTTGTAAGGAATGATCGCGCGATTGGTGGTGGGGGTGGTGTTGGTATATATCTACGAAACCATATTCCCTTCACCATTGTAAGTATGTCCTCACAACCCCCACCACCGGACGCGGGTGAACATCTCTTGATAGAACTCGACCTTAATCACGTAAAAGTTTTACTGGGGGTATACTATTCGCCGTCATTACGCACCAACTACTTCTCTTCCTTCGAATATTTAATTGAAAACTTGTCTCCTTCTTACAGTCACACAATAGTAATGGGCGACTTCAACACTTGCTTGATAAAAAATGACTCTCGCTCCTCTTCGTTGCGCAGAGTAGTGGACTGTAATAACCTGTCACTTTTAACACTTGATGCTACGCATCACTTTCCTAACTGCACCTCTCTTCTTGACCTTATTCTTGTCTCTTCTATCGATCATGTCATCAGCCATGGCCAGTATCCAGCTGATGCTTTCTCATATCATGACTTGATATTTCTTTCTTATGCTATTCGTCCACCCAAGGCAAAGCGGAGAATTCTTGTGCAACGCAATTTCAGCGGGATGAATCTTGATAAGCTAAAATATGATGCGCGTGGCATCAACTGGTCGGTCTTGTTAGACTCGCAGTGTGTGAATGAAAAAGTCCAAATATTCACTGAAAAATTAATTCAACTTTTTGATGTGCACGCACCCTTGCGGTCGGTTAAAATTAAACATTTACCGGCTCCATGGCTTACGGAGGAGATACGACAGATTATGTCAAAGAAATGCCTGGCGAAAAGTAAATATAAGCGTCGACCAACGGTTGCTAACCTAGAAAAATATGTTTACTTGAGAAATCTCTGCAATAAGATGTGTAGAAATGCACAACGCCAACATATTCACTCTTCCGTGGAAAACGGAGATCCAGCAAAAGTCTGGAAATTTCTAAGAACGTTGGGAGTCGGGAGGTCTCGTCAAGACTCTATTCCTAAAAATTTAAACTATGATTCACTTAACAAACATTTCTCTACCTCGTCTGACATTGATGTCAATACTAAAGCTAAAAAAAAAAAAAAAAAAAAAATACTAAAGCTAACACTCTTAGATATATTTCTTCTATCCCAGCTCCCAGCTATCAACCTTTCGTCTTTGATCAGTTGTTTGCTTGTGATGTTAAGAAGACCATTCTAGCAATTTCATCGAATGCAGTGGGAAGCGATTGTATCAGCCGAAACATGATTCTGCCTATCCTTGACGAAATCCTACCCATCCTATACAATATCTTGAATCACTCCGCGACAAGTGGTGTTTTTCCATCTGCATGGAAAGATGCTCAAATAATCCCTCTTCCCAAGAAAGCTAAACTATCTTCATTTTCTGACCAATATCCATCTTATCTTTCCTATCTAAAGTACTTGAACGCCTCATCCACTCTCAACTGAGTAACTTCCTTTCTAAAAATTGTTTACTGAACCCCTTCCAATCCGGCTTTCGTCCTGGACATAGCACGACTTCTGCGCTGGTACACATTACGGATAGTATCAGACTAGGCATGGATAGTGGAAAGATAACAGTACTCACCCTACTTGATTTTAGCAACGCCTTCAATACTGTAGATTTTCACATTCTGCTTGGCATACTACGGTCTCTTAACATATCTCCAAAGACAATTGATTGGTTTCATAGTTACCTGTCTGGTCGCCGGCAACGTATTTGCATTGAAGACTCGACGTCCTCATGGTGCAGTATTTCTGCTGGTGTACCACAGGGTGGCGTTCTATCTCCATTACTCTTCGCTGTTTTTATAAACTCCATCTCTAATCAATTAAGTTCCTCCTACCATCTTTATGCAGATGATTTACAAATATATACTCAAGCTCCGGTTAACTTGTTATCGGAGGCATTCAATACAATCAATGCTGACCTATTACGTATTGGAGAATGGAGTCGTAATTATGGGCTCAGGGTTAATCCTCTAAAAACGCAGGTATGTGTAATCGGCAGTCCCGGGATGGTCTCAAAAATTAATTGGACACAACTGCCACAAATTGAATTTAATGGCACCACCCTTGAGATCAGTACTACCGTCAAAAATCTAGGGATCCACATAGATAGTACTTTATCTTGGGGTCCACATATACAAGAAGTCAGCAGAAGGATATTTGCTTCTGCTGGTTCTCTGCGAAGATTACGCAACTTTCTTCCGACTGTAACTAGGGCTGCACTTGCACAAGCACTTCTCCTACCAATTCTCGACTATGCCGATGTCAGCTATCTGAATCTCACCGAAGCACAACTTGATAAGCTTGAGCGACTACAAAACTTCTGTATACGATTTGTATTTGGCCTACGAAAATACGATCACGTCTCCGAATTCCGTCAAATGCTCAAGTGGCTTCCAATTCGCTCTCGCCGGAATACTCATATCCTCATCTTCCTTTATAACATCTTGTTTAATCCTAGAGCCCCCTTCTACCTCAAAGAACGATTCAAGTTCCTTAATGACACACATGACAAATGTCTAAGGTCATCTGAATATTTGAGACTGGAGATGCCTCTGCATTCTACAAGATTTTATGACCAGTCCTTTACGGTTGAAGCTGTACGCTTGTGGAATGCATTGCCGACAAACATTAGGAAAGCACAAACAGTAAATAGTAAAGAAAATGGTTCAGGAATTTTATACGACATAAATAAGTCTGTCACGAATATGTATCTATAATGTAACATGTGGTATAACTGAGTAGTTATAGTTTTTAATATGTACATAATAACATGTATACTTGTATGTATATTATAATATTATATGTATGCTCCCCTGATGATATGTATTAGTATGTATTTATTTATTTAATGTATATATTTGTGCAAATAGGCATGTACGAAGATATATATGTATTTCTAGTTATATTCATTAGAAAATTATAATTTTTCAAAGCTCATTGCACCGTCAACTGCTACTATCTCTCCAATACATATTGATCCATCCTAAGGTTGCCTGGAAGAGATTGCTTTCGGCAATAAGGCCGCCCTTTGTACATATATTTTTCATTTTCTGTACTTTTTTGTAAAACTGTAATACGGTGTACAAATAAAGAGTTTTCTATCTATCTATCTATCTAAAAGGAAAGATTATGGACGAATAAACACATTACAATTGATTCTTACTGAACACTCTCATAACCTATCAGTGTGCAATCAAGACGCTGGTGGTTTAATGCTCATTTATCATAGGAAATCTGTAATGCAGAATCTAACACTATAACCGCTGGCAGAAGGCTGAATGCGCCTTCTGCCAGCGGTAATAGTCCTCATGCTACACTGGGCCTGGTATCTATGATACCGTGGCATTTAAAAATGCCTTTAAAATGCCTCAGGCTGGAACTCGAATCCAGTTCTCCTTCTGGCGCAACGGTGATAATGCTCAACTTGTCTATAGAGACTCCGTGTAGCCATTAGACCATTAAAACTCCCAGCACTTAAGTACACTCGAACAATTCACAACCTGCCAACCTTAGTATGAAGAAACCACGTAGATAGATCTCCGAGGTACGATTGTGTAGCAGAACCAAGCGGTGATCAGCCGCAAAGCTCCACTTGATCATGACTCGAAACTCGAATCTCCCACGCCGTGGACTTCATAAGGGGGCCAACTTATACATCCTCATACATGGTACCAAAATAGAATCAATTGTACTGTTTAACGTTTAAATAATTGTAAGATCATATCAAATAACTGAACAGTTACTATGTTACTCAGACCGGGAAATAACTGCCTATTAAGGTAATAAGCTCATTATCCTACAAGTAATTATAGAAGATAGAAACTCACCCGAATGGTATCTTTCCTTACCTTACTTTTCACCCCGATGTACACTGACTGCCTCAGCTTAACCCCAGGACCGTTCACTCCCGTCGCACAAAACTAAGTGTCTGGCCTACGCCCTGTCTTTCTGTCCTCAGCGCCCTCAAGGAAGCAGGTAGAGTCTCTTTTTTACATCTCTTCATACATCTCTTCAACGAATCACTTTAAAACTTTGAGTTTATTGCACCCAGATGTGAAACGTTCCCAGCTAATAATGTTAAAAGTACAATAAGTGTTCAATAGTGTCATGTTCGTATCTTCTTGCTCAAAGCAATCAATCTCTTTATTTATCGTTGACCCTTTTTTTATAAGTAGGAAACGTTTTTGGCATCCGCTCGGTGTTTTACATTATTATTAAGATTTTAACAAGGCAGAGGATATTATTAAGCCTTAGTTACGCGAATCTAGGGAGGGGTACTATCACACTCCTAAGTTTTACATTACGTAAGCTTAGGTGTAAACGAGCTGAAAACGACCTTCTATAAAGTAAAAAAAAAGAATTACAAAGCAGCTTTACGAAATTTGAAATCCCTCATAAAGATAAGAGCATAATTATCAAGCAAGTGATATTTGCTTTCCAAGTTGATTTAAGCAACAAAGTAATAATCACTGTAATTTAAGTTGTCGTCGTGATCATAAATCGTGAATATTTTTTACCCCTGCTAAGTAGATACGGGCTTAAATAATAAATTATAAGTGTTGTAATTTAATATTAAAAGAAGGGAGATCTGTAGTCTTAGATGGCTACTGAATCTTAACTGAACGTGTAACTGATGCGATCAAGAAACCACATCCAATATGTATTATCAGTTGTCTAGTACCGATAACACAAGCTCTGCTTAGCTTGGGACTAGACGAATGGTGTTTGTTAGGCCCATAGCACACGGCGTATTTTAAACGCGCAGAGGACGCGCGTTTCAGGAAACGCGTTCGAAGCGCGTAGACATCGCACAATCTTCTTTCACTCGTAAATGGATCTATCTAATAGATTCGCTTATTTTTACGTTTTTTTTCTTTTTAAAATCAATACTAAAGCCAGCGTATGTAGTGCTGTCTCAACCGACGCCATTGTACAATTGACGAGGATTGTCTACGAGCGACTACAGCGCATCTTTATCACTGCATCTGCGCGTATACGTGCAGTAGACGCGCGTTTCACAACTGCCCCGTGTGCTTAGGATATAAGGTTGCGTTCAAATCTCGTTTGAAGCGCGTATACGAGCGTCATCTGCGCGTTTAAAATACGCCGTGTGCTATGGGCCTTAAATGTCCGAAATTATTATTATTATATTATTGGTCATTGTCGGAGGGCGAATAGAGTTGTGTGTGCGAATATAATATTGACATTAAAATAATATGACATAATTAAACGCACACCTTTATTATCCATGAATAAGATAGTAAATGTTTTATGTAAGAGTCTGCCAAAATAACTCTATTCTACTCGTTCATGTTGATCGTTAACTAAACGTGTATTTTTAAAATACCACTGCTCACCTCTTTGCAGATACGGCGTTCGCCTTGTTTCTGTGTAGTTATTTATAAATAATCAATGAACCTGTGTTAGCAGTAACATACACAGCGTATACCGATGTTACCACACATGAATTTGTCGTATACATAATTGCTTTGTTCTATGAATAATTAATTTTTTTGTCACTGAAATGGTGGTTAAACCTTAACCATTCTTAAGGGTATCGTAACGTTGATAAGTGAAAATAAAAAATTTAATTAAAGTAGAGCTATGCAACCGTATTCAGTAGTAAATATATTTTTATAAACGGTACGTACATATCTGAAAATAAATACACAAAAATGTTCAGTTCGCGTGACATTTTTAATCAGTATCTACATTTAATTACGCACGTCGGCTATGGTGTTATACAATGTTTCACAATCAATCATTCTTGTATGGGCGTGGGCTTATCATACAAATTGTTTAATGTTGCATGTTTTATCATAATGGCATGTCTTCGGGGATTGATTTAAAAGTGTAATGATACATAAGTGTTGGGATATGAGCCTCTCTTATCCTCACTCACTCGATGAAACACAGCGCAAGCACAACGGTTTTCTGTGAGGCCGTGGTATCACTCCGGTGGAGCTGGTCCATTTATACCAAAGCGTGGCTCTCCCACGGTAACGCTGCATGTGATTTGTCCGCAAATTGACACGCTTTATAGGAATTGAAAAGCTGCAATATTTTATTAATTTCTGTATCGCGGTGCGATCTATCTTTAATGTATAAATATATAATATATTTATATATGTAGATATGTTTTGCCCCATTCTGGTTACCATGGCAGGATCTACCTAGTTTGAAATCAGACTGTAGCGTGGGAGATAAGTTTTGTCTCATCTCGTAATTATATGCAAATAAGAAGTTGTTGAACACTAATTATTATAGTCATAATATAGATACGCAAATAAATATCTTAGAACAATGACCTTTGATGAACAATACATTTTTCGCAATAGTTCGAAATTCAATCTTACCTGGACGATTCCCAATAAATCTTCTTAATGTAATCTAAATCTACTAATATCGTAACATTACTTGCAGTATAACTTCTAAGGTGCACGCCCATTCCATGTCAACCGACCTATAATGACCTCCAGTACCTACCGTGACCCAATAAAAGTACCACCACAAATTGATATTCGACTTACCCAAAACTATTTACAAATTTTAACTTTAACACCGAGAAAATAAGACACAATATTGTTATAAAACCGGGCTATTTAAAATTTACATTTAATCATACGGTTGTAAAATATTTTATTATTAAGTATTTCTAGGTTGTAAACATAGATACTGTGTATTTTATTACAACATAATAGTAGGGGAGCCCTAGAAGGAATTTCGGGATTAACTAAAGCGCGGCAGATTAATATACAGGGGGATACCTTATACCCGGTTAAGTGCCTCCACCAAATATGAGCCCCGTATATATGGCCGCCCGTCAGGAATAAAGGATCAGATTAGTAAAAAAAAATTGATCATCAGACATTCTCGAGCTCGTCAGATTAAGGCAGGGTGAGTTAATTACACGCTAAAAAGTGTATATTCCACTAATCTAACAATTTGAGAGTGACGTAAGGAAAGGGGAGGGCTATAAAGTTGTAAAAAAAAACGTCATCTCGACATTCTCGAGCGTGGCTATATTTTTTTTATTTTCTGGGAAATCATTCAGGGATAGTGAAAAATATATAATCTGACGATTGCCACAAGCTGAAGTAACAAAATGTCGTCGATAAAGTTTAATACACACATCAAAAGTGTCTAGGGATCAAGCATTTTTATGCGGATTTCTTGAGATTGAGATGTGGCTTTGGCCCTGGCCTGCTCAGTCGCCAGACTTGAACCCGTATGAGCATGCATGGGATATGCTACAGAGACGAACTCTGCCGAATATGGAGCGTATCCAGTCGCAAGAAGACCTTTTTTTGTTGTTGCAACGAACATGGGCGGCCATTTCACAGCGTGATTTGGATGAACTCATTTTGAGTATGCCAAACCGATTCTTGTGTTGTTAGTGTTCGCGGTAGAAACACGAATTATTAATTGTTTAAGTTACCTAATAAAATTTTAAAGAAAACTGTTATTTCAGTCTTTTTTTCGAACTTTAATGTTAGTGGTTCAAATGTCAAAAATCCCTTTATTAGGAAAATGGCAAATTTCTTTATTAATGCAAAGGTGACTTGGTTTATCGTTACTGTGACAAACGAAAACACCTTATTTGATGAATCCTTAAAGAAAATTTTAATTAATATCAATCAGGAGAAAAGTTATTGCAAAAATATATGTTGATACCTAGACACATATGTTGATCCCTAGACACTTTTGATGTGTGTATATTGATGATGGTGATGCCTATTTTCACACTGAAAAGTCAGTACTAATTCATGTGTTAGAGAAATAAGTCGAAGATATGGAGCAACCGCCATCCCAATTTGACCATATAATTGTAGATGGGTTCTTTTTACAAGCTTTAATTAACTAGTAATGTATATATGTTTGGGTGGAATCTTGCAACTCAATTTTTAAGCAGATATCTTCAACCGATTTTGCTGAAATTTTGCAAGCATATGTATACAGCTTGACAATACAATATTACAATGACATGGAACTAATTTGATGCTGGAGCTGGAAGGTGGTCACAGGAACTCTATAAAGAAACGTCGCTACACTATCGAGTTTGGATTCGTTTGATTCGTCTTGACGAGTACTTTATGTTTTCATAGTATCCAGGGTCTGATGATGGAGACGTAAGGTGGTTATAGGAATTCTGTAGAGAAACGTCGCAATACCATCGAGTTTGAAATCGTTTGATTCATCTTGACAAGTACTTTATGTTTTGATAGTATCCAAGGTCTGATCATGGACCCGGAAGGTGGTCTTTATACAATTTATAGAATACATAGGCTTGTCGCAAGATTTACCTGTGTGTAAGGAAGTTGTAACTAAGTTGTTGATCGATCATTGGGCAGATCAGGAAATGACAACGATTATAGGTAGTAAGGTAATTTTATGTAATTACCTCGTTTTGTGTCATAAATATTCAGTTACTGATAATTAATTATAAATTGATTATGATTTGTTATGCCCTGGTCATAAAGAAGCGAAGACGAACATAGCATTTATTGCTTGCCTACAAAATGAAGATTCTACTATTACTATCAGAACTTCTGATACTGATATTGTTGTATTTTTCTAAAAAGCACGTCTGGATTTGGGATCTTTTTTTTTTAAATTGTCAGATTAAGCGAACCCCTCCAGATAATCGTCAGATTATGAGACAGCACGTCTAGGACATAAATATGAACCACATATATCTTAATCTGACGCGCTTGAGTATATCAAAATGACGATTTTTTTTTGCACATTCTTATGACGCCCCTGAGTTTGCGTCACATCCAAATCATCAGATTATTGAATGGGAGCTTTATTTTAGGTTCACTTAACATCCCCTTTGAAAATCTGACGCGCTCGATTTTTTTTTTGTCATTTTCAAACCTCACGTACGACCACCACCACCATGCTAACGATCAGATTAACATACGTACATTATTAAAAATACGTAGGACATGGATGCTATCAATATCTGACGCGCTCGAGTATGTCCATGCATCAGTTTTTTTTACATTTTTGAACATCCATAGTTGCTCACCCCACCGATGAAAAGGTATACAGTAATAACTTTTTTTTTATCATTTAAGCTTTGCAACCCAATAGGTCTCTATGACGCTCGAGTAAATCCCCATTTAGCATCGTGGGCTCCCCTACTATAAGAATTTATAATAGGTATTAATAAATTATGAAGTAATTGCCTAGACCGTCCTTAGATAATACTATAATATTAACTGAATATTGTAGCCTATAGTTATTTTATCAATAAAAATATATTGATCTTGTCTTTTTTATTTTAATAATAGAAAAACCTCCATTTAAACTTTGATGCGTTTACAAGTTAACTTTTGTACCTTTGTTTACAAAACGATTAAGTAAATGATTCAGGACACATAATGGATATCTGAACCAAAGATTGCTAGGGTGATATATATTTAATGTCTTCTTGAAACAAAAATAATTTTCAAACCTTAGGCCGGGCGCACACCGAAACGGTGTTCGACGAGACGGTCGGCGACAAGACGGTTTTCGACAGTTGACTTGTGCTGACGCACACCGCATGAGACCGAACAAACGATCGAAGAGGGAGAAGGGACGATTTGATTCTGGGAATATTATTTATTTATTTATGTGCTTTTATTTATTTATAACTCGTTGGAGACTGTCTGTCTGAAACGGCTTTGGTGTGCGACGGTCCCAATTAACACAACGCTTTTTACGGCAACCTAGCCGAACCTCGACAAGCTATCTCGTCGGAGACTGTCTGTGTGAAATGGTTTTGGTATGCGACAGTCTCACCTAACACTACGCTTTTTACGGCAACCTAGTCGAGCCTCGACAAACTGTCTCGTCGGAGACTGTCTGTCTGAAATGGTTTTGGTGTGCGACGGTCTCACCTAACACAACGCTTTTTACGGCAACCTAGTCGAGCATCATTTCATTTCATTTTCTCGCTAAACTGTCTCGTCGGAGACTGTCTGTCGACTTCGATATGCGTCCTAAGGAGGCCAATTAAGAGGTGAACGGTTTTATTCAAATTCATCATTTTCCAAGTTAAAATAAGAAAATATTAGAGAGCGAAGCAATAGCTAGTAATAAATAAAAATCTAAGGTCTGGTATTTCGTAGCTACTTTAATATTTAATTAAAACTATTAAGTAGGTCTAAATGGTTTTAATTAAATATATAATGACACAACACATACTAAAAGTTTATTTTCTGTGTCGGAATTATTTTAGTTTGTTTTTGTTCTGGTCAACTTTATATTAACTACTGTGCGATGCTAGACACGAATACGACTAAATATAAAACCTATATGTGGGGTATTATTAGTAAATATTACTGTATAAATGTTTACTAAAGTTTTGTCATTAGTATAGACTAATATTTACTCTACAAAAAGCTTACAGAAGTTTTTAAACAGTAAATAATCTAAGAAAAATAATAAATAATGTTATTCAGTAACTGTCTGCACATCATTGTGAAATCTATTATGATGAGACGAAGTTCAAAATTGAAGAGGAGTTATCCTAATCATTATTTATACAAAGCCTTATTGAAACGCTCCGTAGCTAGTGACGAGTTTTATAATTCGTTAGAAAGAAGAAAGTTAACAACATTACGTATTTTTTGATTCAACAAAGCAAAGCCTAATAAAAAGTCCAAAACTTAAACATCAAGTTTTCTCGTTAAAAGTTTTAAGTGAATAATAAAATATATATTTTATTGGTGACGCGACAAACGTTTGATTGAAGAACTGTCATGTTTTTTATTCCGTTTCAATTATTTCAGGTCGCCTTTACCTACCGGCGATGTAGCTTGGGGAACCTCTGGGAATCAATTTGAATAATTACCGCATTTTAATTAGTGACTGTTTTAAAGGTATGTAGTTTCTTCACTTTATAAGTGTAACTTAAAATATGTATGTTGGTATGAATGACATGAAGGAGGAAGGAAAAGTTAACAATACAGACTGTCGGCACTCATATGCATCCCATGGGTGTCTTTCGAGGTGACTAAGGGAGCAACCTACGCAGTGGAAGAGTCACGCTTCCGCATGAATGGGCCGGCTCGACCGGAGTGATACCACGGCCTCACAGAAAACTGGTTTGAAACAGCGCTGGCGCTGTGTTTCACCGAGTGAGTGAGGAAACAGGAGGTCAATACCCCAACCCCTAATGCCGCCTCTGGTTTTGCTGATGCTCATGGGTGGCGGTAATCGCTTACCATCAGGCGATACGTCTGCTCGTTTGCCCCCGATTCCATAAAAAAAAGAACAACTTTATTGCAAAGATAAAGAATTCTCGAAACTATCCCTATAGCATCACGTCTGGTCAGTGTAGGCCAAAACCTTATTTCTACGGAGAAGCCTATTTCCAGCAGTAAACTGTGAAAGACTGCTGACATCAAGATAATATTCTCGTTAGTTGATTTTTTACTCTACGTTTTGACATCTTTGTACCAAATTTACAGCTAAGCTAAGCTTCCCAACTACTCCCCGACTTTGTTTTATTACTTCCATACTATCATTATTTTGCAATACTGTAGTATTTTAGCGGTGTATATTTTAGTGTTCATTAATATATAATCCGTAACTTATGTAGGTCTATTAAAACTATTTCTGGAAAATCACATAGTAAGTAAACAAAGTATATTCACAATATACCTTTTCAATTAAATATGTATTTACCAACTTCAAATCCTCTTAAGAACGAACTTTCAAGATTAACCTCATTATCTGTATGATCCTATTACCTGTCTTTTTTTTAACTTTTACCATCATAAAAGAAATCAATAAGTTGATGTACCTACATCAATTTTAACGAGATCCGACTTTAGGTAGATCATTTTATTTCAATAAACATTATAAAATGTAAATCGGATGTTTACCTACGTGTCCGCGGTAGGTCTAAAAGGCTTACGTCTTTCTTTTCGACGTAAAGTTGGTCTGAATATCGGAGAAATTCACATTCAAAATTATATATAGAAAGAGCCAGTCATTGGGAGGCAATATGAACCCGGTGAAGCACTCAGTCAGATTGAAGGCATTCTCAAGGCTTTCGTGTAGCGATCGGAAGCTTTCAAGATTTCCTACATTCTCTGTCTGTGCAATATCGTGTACGCTCCGTCGATATCTAGAAAAATGTCTACTTTCATTCTAATGTTAATGTTGTGTTGAGCGAGAACAATATATTTCTGGATATATTACTATAATACAAATAGAAAGGATTTGAGGTCTAGCTTATTCTTTGAATATGTATGATCTTATTCATGAACCAAACCTAAAATATAAGAATTACAAGCTTACGTCTTTATTAAAATCGCCATAATACACAAGATTGTGTTCAATATTCTGGTAAGCTGCCAATACACTAAAGAAGACGGGTTTGATAGCGTATAAATATTCAAAGTCTTGTCGAAACTTAAATAATATATATGTCACTGTAAGATTGTAAAAACCTTTAGATCATAATCTACAGTGTGTGTGAAAAGAACGTGACCGGCATATTTTTAAATTTTGTAATGCAATTTATAAAAATAAATATTAGACTGAATAGAACAATCCTTTGCCTACAATGCATTGTAAAATACATAAGTATTTCCTCCAGTTTTCCTTGTTGAAAAAAGGCGTCATTGGGCGTGCGAAAACAAAGACCATGATTGGGACAAGATATTTTTTTCTGATGAAGCTTCATTTTGGGTAACCGGTAACTCGACTCGAGCTTGGAAGTCCAAGCTCGAGTCGTTCGTACCATCAGTCTATTATCAGCCGAAGTCGGCTGACAATAGACTGATGGTACGAACCGTGAAACACCCTTTAAAGGTGCTTGTTTGGGGATGCTTCTCAAAAAGGGGTTTTGAAAATTTGCTTTTATATCGGTACTTTGGATGATGAGAAGATGACAAAAATTTTCGAAAAAGCATTATTGCCGTTGGCTAAGTAGATGTTTCCACACCAAAATGATTTCTGGATTCTGCAAGAAGATAATGATCCTAAACACCGAAGTCAGCTCTGCACCACTTGGAACGCGGAACATGGTATTAACGTATTGGATTGGCCCTCACAGTCCCCTGATGCCAATCCAATTGAAAATGTTTGGGCGTGGATGAAGCTTAAACTAAGGGCAAAAAATGTAGTGACGGTCGCTGACCTTACTCGTGAACTGAAGTCCGCGTGGAGGTCTTTACCTCGCAGCTAGGCTGAAAAATTTACGGAAAGTATGCCGCGAAGATGCCAAGCGATTATGGACAATAATGGAGATTGGACGCCGTATTAATTTAAATTAAATTAATTAAATATTAAATTTATTATTTAAATTAAAAATATAATAAAGCATCAGAGCAATAAAAGACTTGATTGATTACAGTTTATCGTTTAATATTTCTAAGATTTTCATTAAATTTTGCCGGTCACGCTCTTTTCGCAAATAGTATACCTATCGAGATTGCAAACTATCAATAGATTGTCAACTGTGATATACTGCTTACGGGCGTCATATTGTCAACTGTCTCTGAATGGTCGGTTTTAAACCGACTTCCAAAAGGAGGAGGTTCTTAATTTCATCGGTTTTTTTTAAATGTATGTACACGGATTACACCATCAATTTGTGGACCGATTTTGAAAATTCTTTTTGTATTCGAAAGGGTATGCTCCCCATGTGGTCGCATTGCCACCATATATATATTTTTTTTTTATGTTTGGCCCGCCAAAATGACTCTACTCTGCCTGATGGAAAGCATAAGCAGAATCCACGAGTGGTGGCCACCATACTCATTGCGAATGCAACAATGCAGCATGGTGACCCCACACTATGGCGGCCTAGTGATGCTTGTGCATCTTTTAGTCTAGTCAACAAGTATGAAACTTGTTGACTGGACTAATTGGGCCTCCGGTCTCGCACTCACCAACGAAACACGACAGCACGAATGCTGTCATTTTACGTTGATTTTCTGTGCGAGGGTAGTACCGCCCCGGTCGAGCCAGCCCGTTCGTGCTGAAATCAGCGTGGCTCTACTACCTTTTATCAGGATCTGATGATGGGATCCTAAGGAAATCGAAGGAAACCCTCAAATTTACGTGAGCGCCTGCAATGAAGTTAACACATTCGCTGCGGCAGTATCTAAACCTAGTTTTACTATCAGTGCTATACGAGTCATATAGTTCCCGTATGAAGAATGCCAATCGTGCGGTACGACCTGTATTTTCCCGTATCAGGACCTGACTTCTAAGGTCCTTACAGGCGTGGAATATCGTTATTTTTACATTTTTTTAGTACTAATAGATAGATTATATCCTTGCCTATATACAGCTGCCGTAGCACGGGTATCTTCGCAGTAGACTAAGAGTTATAATTGTTTTTCAAAATCGGTAATTTTACGGGAAATTGCTTCCCGTCCCGCACAGAACGTATAAAGAGCGGGATGGTGTAAAGTTTAAAAACTGAAACCAACTTTTGTCGATTTTCATACGAAACAAAACAAAGAATAGAAGATTCATTAACATCATATTCATCAACAAATGGTACATAACATTGAACAAGTACACTCATTCTGTAGAAACTGTTATTTCTTCCTTCTTACCTTATCAAAATAATTAACAATTCACATGAGATCTTTACGTTATAAACTATGATATAAAATAAAACATATTTTTTGACAAATGAGTATTCACATTAGATCTTTACTTTATAAACTATGATTAATTTATAATCAAACAAGTATTTTTTGACAAATAAGTATTCACATGAGATCTTTACTTTATATTAATTGGTAAACTACCGATATAGTGCTTAGTGAAAATTATATGGGAAATTTTAAATGATAATAAATCCTATTATTTTATTTATGAATATTAAAAAATCGAACTGCGCACAACACTATGGCAAACTGAAGCGCCACGCGCGCTCACCTCGGTGCTATACGGGGTTGCAATTACGACAAAATAGTTCCCGTACCGCACTAAACGAAAAAAAATATCACTTCTGTGCGTTACGACAAAATGCTTCCCGTATTATTTTTCAATTGTAAGTGATACTAAATGAAGCGAGAATATCGGATATATAGTTGTCTTTTTCCTAACTTCACGGGATCCTAGTAAAACACCCCCCGCACCGAGCTCAAAACAAGGTCAGATAGCTGCCGCACAGTACGAAAGTCGAATACGGCCAAACAGTTCCCGTAACGCACCGAACGTGTTAAGAGCAATTGTCTGCATGCCTTCATATTCTGTAGACATCATTTAATTTCATAATATATAAAACGGGTCCTAACGATATTGTCAGTTTACCTCAAATCACTTGAATTATAGTAACCTATAGAAGATTATATTATATTATTATTAAATTATATTTATTTGAGATTTTATTACAAAAAATTACCCGAAGTCCTTTCGATTCTATACAGTATGTATGTTACCTTTAGTCGTATTCTTTCAAGTTATTTACTTGAGAAAGACTAAAAAGCGAAAAGTAAATAAAAACTTCGTTTAAAAAAACCGACTTCAAAAACTAAAAAGTATGAAATAACTTAATTTGTTTTCTGTGTAATGTATGTATGTGTGTAAAAAATGTAATGAAGCCGGTGCTAAGCCAAAATATAATAGTAGATACCGCACTACATATAACTAATGTTTTAATCAATCGGTCATCTATAACATCAACATTTTTAAAAGATTCATTTCAAGTTGATTAATATGATAATTACCTACAAATTTTGACAAAAAAAAACCGACTTCAATCTGGACCAAATTTAAATGAGACCATTCGGGAAGCACCAGCTTTCAAATAAAAAAGAATTATCAAAATCGGTTCAACCAGTCAAAAGTTATGAGGTAACAAACATAAAAAAAAACAGTCGAATTGAGAACCTCCTCCTTTTTTTTGAAGTCGGTTAAAAAGTAAGCTATATGTCGAACACAATTTTCAGCAAAAGATAAACAAGAAATATTAACTGCCTTTTAAAGACATAAGGACAGAAAAATATTACGAACGTCTATTTACAAATACTCTGTGGACTAGTTCAGAGACGGATTAAGGCCAACTAACCCTATTTAATAACTCGACGCAGTCAATAAGCCGGCGAAATGAAATCGCAAATCCCTCCCAAAGGGTATGATATATTGGCCGAGGTATTTAATTTGAATTCCAAATTCTGTAACTATCCTTGTAAGTATTTATCATACGTCTGCAGTATGATAATTATAGTTAACTGTATCTATTTGATAGTACATTAATATTATGTAACTAGTAATATTGATTGTCGAATTAAATTTAATAAGATTTGGAGTCGAGTCTGCTTTTCATAGAAGTCTTTAAAACGGTTTTAACACATTTAATTAGGGATCTGCTAAATCGGAGAAAACAACCAACTAAGTAAACAATCACTAATTGCCAGAATATACAGCAAAAATACATGTTTGTACCAGTGCGCAAATTAATCATAAGAAAATAAGAAGATGTAAAACATTATTAATTCTTAGGATCAACTTACAAGTGTGAAAAGACGATTGCTAATATTTTGTAGTTGAGTAGAAGAGTTAGTGTAGAAAAAACGAATAGATTTCAAGAATGATTCAGTAATAGATTGTGGTAAAACAAGGTTTTAGGATTGGATAGAACATTTAGCTACGAACAATATAACTAACTGCACAGATGAGGTAGTGGTTTAAGCGATCACCTCGCCTCTTTCTACTGCACTGACTATTGTGGGTTCAAACCCCACATGGTACAACTCTTTGTGTGATCCATTAATTGTTACCCTGAGTCTAGGTATTCTTTTTGTCAGTTTTATGTATGTTTGTAACATTTCTCACGACACAGGAATGCCCCTTGTGCGGAACTTATCACGCGGGGAGAGCCATGCTTCGGCATACATGGGTCGGCTCGACCGGAGTGATACCACGGCCTCACAGACAATCGGTGTGAAACAGCGCCTGCGCTGTGTTTCACCTAGTGCGATACGGCTGCCCCATATGCCCCTAAATTTCTTTCGAGGGACTTCATTCTCACGGGTCAGCCAGTGATTGTTATAATCAGCTCGGGATTGTAATAATCAAAACAGTCATTACATTATGGTTATTAAAGCGGATAGGTCGTTACCGGCGTTCAACAATAATACATTTGCAAACAAATAATTTGATAATCACATCATCACATCACATCACACTAATATATAAAGGCGAAAGTTTGTGTGTATGTTTGTTACTTCTTCACGCAAAAACTACTGAACGGATTTGGATGAAACTTTACAGTAATATAGCTTATACATCAGAATAACACATAGGCTACTATTTGCCGCGATAATCGACATACACACGGGCGGAGCCGCGGGCAAAAGCTAGTTTTATATATAGAAACCAGTTGAATGAGTTCTCCAATTAAAATATTGAATGAAATAAGAATTATCCAATACAAAAATGATAAATTACTAATGCCATACTTTTCAAGAACTTCGAGCAAGTACTTCAACCTAATAGGAGTCTGATTTCACTTTAAGAGCCTAGCTTCAAGTAACTAAACCGTTAGAGCATATTATGTCGGTTGCAGACAATCTTGACTTTAAGTTTGGTGTACTCCAGTATCCATGTAGGCACGTAACTTGAAGTATCTTTATTATAATATACTAGCTGAAACCCGCGGTGCTACCCGCAGTGATTGTCGTACCGCGGATAACGCGTACTAGTCTAAAAAATAGCTTAAGTTACAGCTTATATCATCAGCTACCTATGAATGAAAGTCCCGTCAAAATCGGTCCAACCGTTTTAGAAATTAGCCGGAACAAACAGAAAGACCGACAGACGGACAGAAAGAAAGACAGACAAAAATTGTAAAAAATGTTATTTTGGTATATATGCATCTTATATACACTTACATACATATGCATTTAGTTAAAAGCGGTTTTTTTTTACAATTTTTGTCTGACTCTCTGTCTGTCTGTTTGTTCCGGCTAGTCTCTGGAGTGGCTGGACCGATTTTGACTGGACTTTAACTGATAAGTAGCTGATGATATAGGGAGTAACTGAGGATACTTTTTTAGACTAGCTTCGTCCTGCGGCGTTACCCGTACAATAATAACCGCGGGAAATACCGCGGAGTTCAATCTAGTATTTAAATTATAATACTTACTTTCACGTAGAAGAGCCGTGAACGTGCACAAAGGGCAGGCTCGACAGGAGTAACACACGACCATAATTTTTAACAATTCTTTTGCTGCTTTCCACCAAATGAATGAGGTACCGCAGAGCTTTCTCCTGAATCTGAGACGGCAGAATATCCATAAGGCAGCAACATAATTTTAACTTTTTAGTTATAAGTATCCATGTTAGGCAGTACCTAGTCAGTTATAACCAGGTGATACTTCGGTTCGCTTGCCCTCATATTCCATGGAAAAAACTTACAATAGAAACGATTTCAATATGATATTTTATACAAAATCGGCAGGTGTCCAATTACTATAAAATTAGTTCTGTTTACTCTTTAAGACCTATTAAAAAAACTGTAAAAATAAGTTGTTGCCTAAACCTGATGTTTTCGGCATGATATTGAGAATATCGCGAGTTTCGTCACGAACCCATTACAGATTCTGTTGAGGTCTCGACTTAAGTACCTCTGAGAAAGACTTTACTACTTGATCCCGAGTTTAAGTTTCACCCGTATCGTCTCGTTTTCGACGTACCCTTTTATATTAACGTTTCATAAATACAGAGACAGACTGATAGGTATTTTTGTTGGAGGACGTGTACTGAGATCATCGGCGTAATAAATGCATTATTCTATATTGGCTGTAGACCTTGATTTTGCTGTTCTTGATTACGCCAAATTATTTAATTAAATGAATTATTTTCATAGTACGTTCCTTTCAACAAAACCTATTAATGAAAAGATTTTTACAATTCTAACCGCCACGCTGTGAGTGTACCAGCTCCACGTTTTATTTAAATTATAATATGTAATTCGCTTAATATCGCTATCTATCCGGCATTGTGCCTATGTAATATCAAGTGAGTCGCGCCGCTCCGCGAATACTTCAAACAGAACAACGTTACGATGCCGCCTGGATCTATATGCCTTTGTTTGTTGCATGTACCATATTATAGTCCATTAAAATGTCGAAATTGATTAAAACGTATTTGGCGTGACCAGTTCTAAATAGTTTTATTGTTCTGAAGGAAAGGCACCCTATTTCCTTACTCAACGTACTAGGAAAATTTTATGATTATTTTTCTAGTGCCTATAGTAGATTTACTTAATTAGTTTACTAATCTTTCAGTGAACACACTAATTTTAAGTGTAAACATTAGTTAGTAATCTTAACGAATAATCAAAAATTAAGTACAAGTTTACAATGACATAGTATGATTGTTTAATCAGAAAAAAATAAAAGACTAAAAAAAACGCAACTCCATGCCTAGAAACACTTAAGAGTAAAATAAATTAGTACTATAATGTATGCTTGGTACCTAAAATCTGTTTGAAGTCGGTGCAAGGTCAAAAGGTTGGTGACGTACGCACGTCGTCAGCTACTCGATTACGTATTATAAAACATATATTTACATAACACACAATACCTGACTGTATAATTTGAGGGTAACCCTCGTTTTTCGTGGAATCCCATCATCAGATCCCGACATGATGTCAAGCCAATGGGACTACCCGGTAGCTATACCAAACACAACGGGAAAAGAATTTAAAACAAATTGTTTATAAACGACGAAAATATCGACGTACATACATAATAAAAGATTCTGACGAAATGACAACTTCCTTCTTTTTTTTAAATTTGTTAGAAATAAACTTATTTTAACTATCGTAAACAAAGTGATGAAGAAATTATTAACTTAAATTGTATACTCTCACTTTATATAAGCAATACCAAGCTTTGTGATTTGCAAAGACATGAATTTATCTTCATGACCTCTTTGTGGTCGGAGTCAATAGGACTGGTATTTTTGAGTTGGTTAGTATGGACCCATCAAGTGAAATAAAAAACTCAAAAAGTCAACGTTAAAAATAATATAACACTTTTTTATAGACGGAGCGGGTACAAAAACGACGAAGTTAGCGGGAAGGCGTTAGATGCGTGAATCCTAATAGCGTTTGTTGTGGGATCAAGCTATGGGGTGGGCCAACATATCTCCAGCAGTGGATATCTTTTGGTTGATTTGATGATACTGAATATACAAATTGCTCAAGATGCACGGTAAAAATCGAGTTCACTTATTCTTGGAACTTTGACTAAATTTCTTTTTTATATCTGATTAGTTGTTGCCCGCGGCTGCTCCGCCGGCGTATAAGTCGGTTATTCTGATGTATAAGCTATATTACCGTAAAGTTTCATCCACATCCGTTCAGTAATATTTGCGTGAAAGAGTAACTAACATCCATCCGTCCATCCATCCATCCATATTTAAAAACTTTCGCGTTTATAATATTAGTAGAGATATAGATTTAACCGAAATTATTCTTCGAAAGTAAAAAATCTGGTATTCTAAAATATTAAATACGGTAAGTAAGGAAACGCGACAAAAGTTAAAAGATTTATTTCTACTATTAATTATCTGATCGCTAGAAACAGAGTAATTATATTGTAGAAGCAAAGTGAAATCTTACGCCCGAGTTGGTGACTCGGGCGTAAGATTTCACTTTGCTTTCACCAGCTGCAAAATATATTTTGCGGTTTTATTCGAACCTGACAAGAAATGAAATGTTTTTAGTGAGATGCAAAATATTGTGTGTTATTTTCCCAGACTCAGGAAATGTGCTTAACAAAACAAAAAACAAGAAATGATGATTTTATCTTTATTTTTTTGTATTTTTTTTTTTGCACTTAGACCTTTTTAATGAGATTCTGTGTACGGTTACTCAGTAACTGTATTTTTATTTTGTATACAAATGTAATAATATGGAGTGGTGTGGTGTGTGTGGTGATGTCTTACACCATATATCAATATGATGTCAGACATCACCATCATATGAACTGTGATACCATGACCTTATCCATTTTCCCGAGTGAGTGAGATGACTGTAGAAACAAACACTATTCTAATTATTGGACACTAATGAGATGAATTCGACTTCTGAAATAAAGAAATCCAATGTATAAATTGTAAAGTAAGAAATATTTCTAATATAAACTGATATCCCGGGCAATGACTCTTGCTATGTCTCGAGCGAAGCCATTTGTTTTTGCTACTAACCGACGAGTTCAACTACCTGACAAGTAGATGTTCATGCAAAGTGATTCTAACTGAACTCAATCATGTTTTGATAATAAAATCATACACATAGTACCTACTTCAATTTAATAATTACTTATTTTAAAGGCTAAAATGAGAAAATTGACCTCATGAGTTTTAAATACTAAATAAAAAGACGTGTGGCACTCGGGGAATGCCGCGGTAAAGCTATTGCATAGCATTTTTATCAACTTATGCAATAATAATCATTTATTTATTTTTTATTTATGCTTAGTTTTTTTTTCTTTGAACATGTATACTTACGGGGCGCATATGCGGTGAGTGTGGCATTATGAAGATATGATAGATACCTATATACTTTTTCACAAACAGCTGCTTAAGCCGGACATACATATTCAAGTATACTTGCGCAAACCCAGACTGTTTTGTATGTCTGTCTCTGACAGAGACAGACAGATTCGTTGATTAGTCGTTCGGAGCAGCTCGTCTCGATCCGTGCGGGCTTCGGATGTCAGGTTTTATTTTCGTTACAGAATTTCTTGATTCGGTCGCCGCGCTGAAAGCCCGCGATAAAAGCTATGCAATAGCTTAATAACATCATTACTGTTACTGTTATCAGTAAGCAGCAAGCATAAGCCAACAACAAAATTAGTAAAACCATCCTTATTAAACAACAATTCAGTTCAGCGAACGCTTTTGAAGCCCATACTTTACTCATAAAACAAACGAGTTTAATTAATCGAGGGATAATCTGGGTCTCCATTAAAATAAATTTTACGTAATTCTTCAAAACACTTTAAAATACAGAATACCTTCTATATTACGAAGGTAACGTGCGGTGAAATAATGAAAATTGTTTAATTACTGCGGCCCCAAGCGGCTCGCGTTCGTCTGTCGCGTCAGTAGTTTCAGTGGATTCAAGAGTTTTCGGGTCGAGTGCTTTTGCATGTTGCACGTGAGTAGGTTTTAACAAAATGGATGTCGCCATGTTGGTCGTAAATCTTAAAATGGCGGGTCCCTGGACGTCACAGTCCCTGAACTGGGGTTGCGTGTTTCGGTGTGAAATGATAGAATGAGAAGCAATAGTCATTGATGGCGTTGTTTCGTTAACACACAAGAACGTGTTCCATTGAAATGCTGATTAAAAAAGAGTCATGAAAAAACAAGATCTTTACTATTAGGTGTATAAGTTTAGACTTTATTCTTAAAAATAAAGTACTAGCTTTTACCCGCCTGTATGTCGGTTATCACGTCAAAAAGTAGCCAATGTCATACTCCAAGCTCAAACTTATCTCTACACCGCAAATTCATCAAATTTGGTTCAGCGGTAATGCTGTGAAAGTTTAACAATCAGACAGAGTTATTTTGGGATTATATTTTTGACATAGCATAAACATAGATTTGAGACATAGCCCACAGGATTAGCAAACTGAAGTAGCAGTGGACTGGACATATTAGCGGCCGAAACGATAACTGTTGGGGTAAACGTAGTGTAGGACGCCCACAGATAATGTGGAGTGACAACATGCCCAATACGGCTGGCAGGAGCTGGATGCGAGTAGCCGAGGATAGAATCAAGTGTTGTGAAATTGGAGAGCTCTATGTCTGCGATAGGCTGCTGATGATGATGGTGATGACTATACATATAAATAGAGATGGTTATTTTCTGTTGCATATACACAAAAAAAATTTTTAAGAACAGCGACCATTACAGAAAAAATATGAAGTAAAAATTAGTTCACAAGTATAAAGTTATATAAACAAAATCGGAAACCGGAAAATTGTGTTTTAAAGTTCTCCCAAACGAATGCCACGCATGAGTTGGTTTGAATCTGTTGGTGCACAAAACGATATATCATACAGTTTTGACAAACAGCACTGCGTTTTTGTCCTATGGATTCGGTTCGTTAAACCCCACAGATTGAACTGCGTACGAAATTGGTAAACTTTGCCGTTATGTCCATGTTAGCTTAGCATATTTTATGAGGTTACATGGGAGTTTGTTCTCTGACAATCTAACCAAACCATGCTGGCTTGTATTTCATATTTTCTATATATCTTACTTGTACAGGTGAAAGTTTGTAGGTGTGTTTGTTAGATCAAATTTGACACAGAGATACATTATAGTTTTTAATAGTACGTTGGCTATCTTTATCCAGAAAAAATGAAGTATCACCGTAGGATGAGTAACGTACAGCAACCACTGCAGGGTCTGCAGGTAACGTTGCGAGGCACAGCTAATCCTACTAATATTATAAACGTGAAAGTTTGTAAGTATGGATGGATGTTTGTTACTCTTTCACGCAAAAGTGGGCGGAGCCGCGGGCAACAGCTAGTTATTTTATAAATTTTAAAGACCTATTTTAAATCTACTGTATCATTTTTGCTCGTCTACTTAATTATGTTAGTTTGTTAGCGTCGATTGCGGGTCAGGGTTCTCCTCAAAATATACAGTATGAATAAATAAACGAATTCTTCAAAGTTACCGCAGTTTAAAGATTGTAAAATATGCCCAGAGCATTCCTTCCTTACTGCATTCTATACTTAAAACTTCATAATAATTTTTACCAAACCGAAGTTGCCAGCTGCTTAGAAGCTATATTATATAATATTATAAAGCTGAAGAGTTTATTTCTTTGTTAAGTTGAATGCGCTAATCTCAGGAATTACTGGTCCAAACATCTTGCAATGCTAGATAACCCAGTTATCGAGGAAGGCTATATTATAATCACGCTACAATCAAAAGGAAGGGACTATCAATAAAAAAGAAAATGAAAAAACTCTCGATTGTCAGCACTTGGTGGAACTTTTTAAAAAACATTATTTAAATTAAGTTTGAAATTCAATTTGAAATTAAATTTCAAAAAACCAACAACAAAAGCCAGTTAAATTTCAAAAATGTATCAATAAAAAATATTGCAAAGATGGTTAAAAAGGTCTGATATAAAACTTTTAACAAAATAAAAACCGACTCCAAAGTTCGACTCGATTTCTCTTGGATTCAGATCTTAGTGTCCTTATCATGGAACCACCGTTGGGATATCTCCTTTCCATAAAAAAAAGAATAATTAAAATCGGTTCGTAAACGACGAAGTTATCAGCAAACACACATAAAAAAAACATATTATACGATCCAATTGAGAACCTCCTCCTTTTTTGAAGTCGGTTAAAAAATTCATTTTCATCAACTCACATATCCGTGCTCCTATGACCACAATACATGTGTAGTTAAGTGTGCAAAACACTGTCTCGCTGTTGTAATGTAAATTAAATTCCGCTATAAAGTCACGGGATGTTTTTGTTTTGCATTAAATTACAGTTATTCTTTAGAGATAGTGTGCTAACATAGTAGTAGTAAAGACTACTTTACTTTAGTACAGCAAGGTGCCTTTATCGCTCAAAGGCTTTCAGTATTATACATGTAAACAGGTACTTACTTAAAACAAACAAAATGATGTCAAAGTAGACAATATTATCAATGTAAAGAATGTACTAATTTGTAAACTTTCATGTTTTACAAATAATTCATACTAATATAATAAATTCAAACGGTATTTCCCGCCGTACCTCAGAGAGCACTTTAAGTCGTCGGTCCCGTTTGTCATGAACACCTATGGCAATCGTTGTTAGGAAGTCAGTTCCCTCAAATATAATGACAACTATACTCTTTGCGCCGTAGCATGGTGCGGGTGACAGTTTGAGTAACATTTCGTTTCACTCTTGAAAGTTGCCGCGATTTACAAATTATGACTTAGTATTTCAGCTGTACCACATTCGCAATATATTAAATCATTAATAACTATAGTAAATTAAATTAAACCAACCAGAATGTTCTAGTCTTCAAAAAATAAATAAAACACATCCCACACCATGCTACAGCGCAAAGAGTATATACACACATCAAAAGTGTCTAGGGATCAACATATGTGTCTAGGGATCAACACATATTTTTGCAATAACTTTTCTCCTGATTGATATTAATTAAAATTTTCTTTAAGGATTCATCAAATAAAGTGTTTTCGTTTGTCACAGTAACGATAAACCAAATCACCTTTGCATTAATAAAGAAATTTGCCATTTTCCTAATAAAAGGATTTTTGACATTTGAACCACTAACATTAAAGTTCGAAAAAAGACTGAAATAACAGTTTTCTTTAAAATTTTATTAGGTAACTTAAACAATTAATAATCCGTGTTTCTACCGCGAACACTAACACAAGAACATCGGTTTGGCATACTCAAAATGAGTTCATCCAAATCACGCAGTGGAATGGCCGCCCATGTTCGTTGCAACAACAAAAAAAGGTCTTCTTGCGACTGGATACCCTCCATAGTCGGCAGAGCTCTTCTCTGTAGCATATCCCATGCATGCTCAATCGGGTTCAAGTCTGGCGACTGAGCAGGCCAGGGCCAAAGCCACATCTCAATCTCAAGAAATCCGCATAAAAACGCTTGATCCCTAGACACTTTTGATGTGTGTAGTTCAGCCTTCGAATTCAGTTCACGCTCAGGGTTGCGGAGGTACGGTGCCATTTGCTCTGTGGAAAAACTGATATTTTTGGTAAAACAGGTTGAACTAGAAGCCGACCTCAATTAATCTTAGGAATAATAAAGGCTAGGAAGATGATAAATATTATAAATTAAAAAGTAACTCTGTCTCTTACGTTTTCACGGCTAATCCACTATTCCGATTTCAAAGAAATTTGGCATGAAGATACTTTGATTCTTGAAGAGGGACATAGACTACTGTTTGCTTTTAATCACCGGCATACACGCGTGCGGACTCGCGGGCAAGAGATTGAGTAGAAATTCCAAAACTGTAAAATAATTACATATGTACGAACTATATACTTATTTTTTTTTTTATTATGGAATATATTAAGCGATTACCGCCACTCATGGACACCCGCAACACCAGAGGCGTCACAAGTGCGTTGCCGGCCTTTGGAGGAGGGGGGATGGCGGAGATAGGGGCAGGGGTTAGGGTATGGGCCTCCGGTATACTCACTTACTCGGTGAAACACAGCGCAAGCACTATTTCACAACGGTTTTCTGTGAGGCCGGTGACCTCCGGAGTGGTATCACTCCGGTTGAGCCCGCCCAATCATGCCAAAGCATAGCTCTCCTACAGTATATATATACATTCAAACGGGTATTAACACAGTAAGCATTAAATATCTTCAAAATCTCTTACTTTTGGCTATTTTTCGTAATATCAAACGAGCTTAACTAATACTATGTCAGTATTACCGTTAAGGCGTGTCTCCTGCGGCTAAAATTAACAAAACAAATTGACAAAACTTGTTAACTAAACATGTTAGCGAAAAGTCACAGGAGACGGACTTTTAAACGAACATCAAACACGATTACACGAAAAGCAAATTTTTTTTATCTACTCTACAAAATGACTTATAGTACACTACTTTCAGTTTCATTATACGAGAAGTATACGTTGGGATGTTTTCAGTCCGCTTTGGATAACATGTTTGCTTGTTAAAATTAACAAAACAGCTAGGCCACGCCCATATTTTGATAAATATTTGACGTTTGGTGTTTAAAAACATAAAACAGTGTCGCAGGAGACCCGGCTTTACAGTGTTGCAGCAAATGAAAAGATGATTTTTAGTTTCTAAGTTCCGCAAACTCTTTTAACAGTTTTGGAGATTCTACTCAATGCATCCTCGCTGCTTCGTTTACTTTCGTTTGTACCGTTTCATGAAAGACCCAATCAGACCCAATTGATGACAGCATTTTTAAATTTACTTTTAGAAAAGTGATCGCTAACATATATAACACTTTGATAAAACTGAGTACATAAACTATGCATAACAAAACTCGCAACAATAATGTGTCCCCACTCTACACTGCCTGAAACTAATCATGTATTAAAATAAAAGTATAAAGCCGGTACCTCAGGTCAAGTCACACTAACAACCTGAATTATTGATAACTATTTCTCTTTAGGGGCCTCGCACAATCTAATGGAGTCCGATTTTTGTGCCTACAATATTCACAGAAAGAGATTAGCAGGTCCATTGAGACGAATGGACTACAGCGATGAA
This sequence comes from Diaphora mendica, assembly GCA_949125395.1. Classification (NCBI taxonomy): domain Eukaryota; kingdom Metazoa; phylum Arthropoda; class Insecta; order Lepidoptera; family Erebidae; genus Diaphora; species Diaphora mendica. The sequence continues at coordinate 21,117,408 of OX421310.1, forward strand.
GGGTAATCTTATGGGATTAAGGAATATTACAGAAAAGATTTATTGTACCTCGAACCTTGGAAGAAGGTAATAATCTTGTTTCTTGATGTTTTATTTTGGTTTTTTATGTTTTGTTGTGAATATATATTACTTCCAAGTTAAAGTGAGTTAAAACTCATTGTAAGAGTTAATAGGACTTTTAAAGGGAAAAGTTTTAGGATATTTCATATTATTATACCAACCAATACGAATAGGTATCACATATTCAACTTGATTAAAGTTTTACAAAGTAATTAGTTACAACGCTTAAATTAATTTAAACTTAAATATTAGAAATATAAAACACTAGCTCCACCCCGCGGCATTACCCACGGGTGTTGATGCTTTTCAATCAAATACTGTTCACAATTTCATTATTTTTAATTTAGTTGTAAAATATTTATTTTTTAAATTTATTTTTCGAATATAAAAGCAGCTTCATTTGCTTTTTATAACATCAGTTATCTGTCAGTGAAAGTCCCGTCAAAAATATTTAAAGTGTCAGTAGAAAAATAGTTCGTAACTTTGTAAAAATGTAATTTGATTGTCACAGCTATTTTAAAATTAATTAGCAAAAGCTAGTACTTAATCATTCTGAGTAGTTTAGAAATACGATACAATTTTTTTAAAACACTAATCAATGCACAACAATGCGCATAGATTAGTAATATATAAATGCACTTACAGATGGCTGTGGGCATTACGATAAGATGCTGAATCATATACAGTAATATAAACAAAGCATTGTACATACCATAGGTCTTTTGTTATGCTTATAAGTCTATGTTTTCTTTAGTACTCTTATAATTGCTCATAATTGCATTAGGTTGTTTTACAACCAACCGCTAATTGCGTTATTAAATTATACAACTAAAAAATACACCAAGAGAGCGAACACGAAAACAAGGCATAAACTAGCTTTATTTTTATGATAGCAATTTGCAGATAATGTATTCCACTTGTATAAAAATACCTCTTAAGGATAATTAAAAACAATTGGTATATAATATGCATTTTTATTGTTAGACTATTCCAAACACAGGGGACTTAGACACCGTTTCGTTTCAATTTTGTTAATTTATGTATTAATATATTAATGGATTTTCAATAGCATTAGTATTATCTATAAGTTAGTGTTTATTATCTTTAATGCCTATCATACATATACACCTGCCTTGTCCCTTACTGAACCAACTCGAAGTCAACCAACTGGTAGAAAATGCCATGTAGCATTAAGTCCGCCTCGTGCAATTGTAATGCAGGAAGTATAAATAAAAAAAATGCAACTTTAATAAAGGTAACATAGTAAATATTTTAGACAATAAAACAATGTCACTATACTATTTCCATTTCTTTATTTTCTCGATGACAGCTCTTTGTGGAAACTTGAACGAGCGTCTTTTTTACACTATGTATATATTATTTAATAAAAATATAACGCTTATGCACGTACAAGGTCATAGCAGATGGATGGACACTCATAGGGATGGAGCTATCGATAAACGTAATACGATAACAGAGCCGATATTTTTTTACAAAGTGTAAGAAACTAAACTATTGCACGATAATTTTGTACAAATTTATTAACTTATATTTCATTTCATTACAAGATGTAATTATATTATGTTGATACTTTATTGATTTATTTTAATCAAAATATGATGAATCGTCACTGTCACTCGATGAGCTCTCTCTAACATATATTATAAGTTCCTGTACTTCTATATTATCGAATGTCACATGAATTTCCCAATCCGACGCTATAATGTTTTACTTCCGCACATGCATTTTTTTATACATTTAACATCTTGTTTGCCGTAACAGGGGGATGAGTATTGTTTCGAGCGGCGTGTCCTTTGATTTGTGCCCATATTAATTCTATAGCATTGTACTGGCAATGATACAGCGGAAGTCGAAGAACCCAATGACCACATTTGGCAGCTATTTCGTCGGTAATATATCTTTTAGGGAGGCTTTTTTTCGATTTTGAAATATTCACTAATTGTACTTTTAATAAAGTACTATCCACATTTTCGCCATGAAGTTAGAGCCAGTCAATTATCTCTTGTTTTTTATTGGCCTGCGTCGCATTTTATCAATTTGTGTGGAGTGATATGTAACATTGTCCATAATAATTATCGACGGTTCTTCCAGAGATTGCACCATGGATGGATGGTTTAAAGAAATGATGCAATCTAAGAAATATTGCATCATTTCTTTAAACCATCCTTCGTAAATCTCTGCGTTCATTTCTTCGTGGTAGTCCACTGTTTTCTTGGATTTAAAGGCCAGTAAAGCATCTGACACGAATCCTTTCGTAGACCCTGCATGGCATATGATAAGGCGTTCACCTTTTCGCATTGGCACTGAACTAGTGGAAGCGGCGGTGTCGTCAGTCCAGTTCTTAGATACTGTGTGGTTTGCATTTAACCAAGTCTCGTCAGTGAAAATAAACATTTGACCAATCTGATATATTTTTGGTTTAGCTCAAAAATTCGCAGCGAGCCATAGCAACCTCGTGACGCTTCATCAATGTTTTACGTTTGTTCGATTTTTTATAAGAAAATCCAATTTCTTTCAAAACCAAGCTAAATGACGATTTTTGGCCATGGAACAAACCACATTCACGTAAAGAAACAACAAGTTTTTTAAGTGTTGGAATTTCTTTGCACAAGTAAAAGTCATATATATGACGGCGAATAGCGACAGCGTTGAAGTTGTCAACCGATGACACACGACGTGGTCGGCGTTTTTTCTTCGGCGTACGAAGCTTATTTTCCTGTGTGCCGCTTGTACCGGTAGTAATTTTTGAAATTGTAGGTCCACTAATTCCTAATGCGGCCTAAACATGCTTTCGCACTTGCGACAGTGGTAATAGCGGGCCACCATTTTGATACTCTGCTTCAAAGTAATTACGAACCTTGATCTCTCGCCTGCCTTTTCAGAACAGATCCTTTAGGCATTTTGACATTTGACAGCTGGGCAGTAATCAACAAGGAGGAACACAAAATACACAACGTGACGTATGTATGGATAATGTGAAAAAACTCAGCGAACAGAAATGTAGTGACTTTAAAGCACGACCGTCTTGTTGCGAGGGACAGATTAAAACAAACACAAAATGGTGGTGGGTCATTGAGTGTTCCCAGCTTGCAAAAATATATTTGAATGTTTTTGTTGTGTTTGTCTTTGTTCAAAACATAATAAATATATGCGATCGATATCATTACTTATTTGGTCACAACACTACAACTATCAAATTAGAACTGTCATCGAGAAAATAAAGAAATGGAAATAGTATTAAAGAACACATTGACATAACATTGACACATTGACACAATTTTTTTTCGCAACATCAAACTTGGCGTATATCGGCCTATGGTCATATTAATACTAATATCATGAAAAACCCATAATATCTAACTGCTGGGCTCAGATCTCCTCTTAGGAGAAGGTTAAGGCCATAGGTCCCCACGCTAGCGGAGTGCGGGTTGATAACATTGATTAAAAATCAAGTTAAAAGGTATTTTTTACAATTAATTAGTGTCATCAATGTTAGGTTGTTTTATGTAAGCTTTATAAGATCTGAAACTATAGAGGTTTAATATTGACATGATAAAGAAGCTAATGTTGTTTTTATCTACTTTTCGCGTCAATCAATCAATTCAACTCCAATGCAATAGAGGAAAGTATACCAGCACAACTGTATGCTACATTTGAAATACTTTCTTTAAAAATAAAGAAGACATGTATCAAATCACTTCTAACAGGTATATTAAATGAAATAACCGCAGCAGTGGTACATAAAAAATCCGAAGTCATTACTATATCAGCTCAGAGCCCAGTCCTGGCTATCAATAATTCAGCGGGGTGCTCTCAATCCGTATCTCGCGTCGCTCGCACTGCTAACGAGATTATCTGGACATTGTGGCTGTACGTTTTTACACGTTGGATTTACGTCTATATGGTATTTGTTAAGATTTATTTATTAAGTGATTTCTTGTTAGTTGTCAAGGTAACTTTTCATTGCAAATGATAAAAATTTAATATAATGAATTTAACAATATCTTGGTGAAAGAAAAAACGCACAACTTTTCAAAGTTTAAATTTGTGAAGTATGGAATTGACGGATACAAGAGTATAGGAATACTAAAGAAAAGATGTGCTGCATAAAAGTGGATATAGCTGGAAATCAGTCAATAGACGAATGCAAGGAAAATAGTCACTGCCTCTGGGAAAAATAAATTTTGTAAAAATTGAGGTGGCTAGATTAATCATCATCAGCCTATCGCCTCTCCAATTGCACGCCACTTAATTTATTCCTCGGCTTCATGACATCTAGATCCTGCAAACAGTCCTGTGCAAATCATCGCTTCACCTGGCCTGTGGACGTCTTACTCTAAGGGATCGTATTAGGAAAGAGGTGATCCAACAGATAACCAAGGTCAACGACATAACCCACTGTGGGTTATATCGATGCCCTTGGCATAGCAAGCTGAAGTGGCAGTGGGTTGGTTTATATTAATACTAACACAAAAATTTATTTACTTAGTTATTCAGTAATTATTTTATATTGCTGTGCATAGATGTGTGGTCTACCACAGAATGTTAAACAACTTAATTACACGATTCGCACATAGGTACTATCTCCGAAGAATTTGTAGGTCAGGTATTCCAACGGTTAAAAACATTTGTTTCGTATTTTAAATATGAATACAGTACCAATAACAAATTAATAGTTGTGTATATAATTGGTGCTAAATCGATGATGAAAGTGGTGGTGGTGATCTGGCGCAGGACGGATGGCTTTTCGTGCTCTCCAAGGCACGGAGCTAAGACCCTAACTTCCAAACTATGGGCTGTAATTAAGCATTTCGCCAAACAGAAAAACTCAAAATCTCTTTTTGGCACGATTTGGAAATTGAACCCGAGACCTTTTTATTGGCAGTCGCATACGCTAACTACACCAACGAAAGTTGTATTAATTAAATGAAAAAATAAAAAGTTAAGCCTTGATGAAAATCAAAGTACACACAAGAATAACATAATGAAATAAACTGTTACATTTCAAAGTCGTTTATTAAACTACCATATAAAGCCAGTAAAATGCCTGTCAGATTCACAGCTTTAATTACTATAACATAGAAAACAATTTACTTTTTATATCACTAGTTTTCCGTTGAAATTCCTTCAGTAACGTACATTCGTGTCAGTCCCGAGTGGTTTTAAATGGACTTAAATGGATAATTTTCACGAATATAAAATCTACTCTCACTCAGATAGTTGATAAATAAAAAAGAAATTACTGATGTAGCGCCAGCAGAGATGAATACTTAAAGTGGTAATTTCTGTTACTGCTACGTGACCGCACTGCCTTTTTTATACGACTACAGAAAACGCTTTTCGGCTAACAGTGTACAGAGCACCGCAAAATGAAACAAAAAAAAAATGACAGAGGCCACGCAGAAACTCTATGTGAAATCATTTATACGGACTCTAAAAGTTCATATGAGTTTATTATTAACTTTGATATGAATAGCAACGGTAGACTGGGCTTTGCTTCAATTTCTTTATTATTCACATGCATTTGCTACACAATGATACGAATGTTCTCTTTGATAACTCTGACTGAGTTGAATGTGGTGGTTTCGATTTCTACGTAGAACAATTATTATTTGTCAAATGTACAGATATAGGCGCTCATAGCCCAGTTGCACTCGGTGATTAGAAACAATTACCGAGGGTAAGCAACGACTGCAAGGTCTTTACCTGGATGGGTGACCGCTGGTGGCATGATACCATGAGCGTCTCCGTAATTCAGTGGTCACGTTAAGCAGTCGGTCCTGGCTGTTATCACAGGATAACAGTCTTGAAGCTTAGTTGGAGGCCTTTAGGCGGCTTAAAAACATCCAACGGCAAGATTTACGTGGCCACAACGTTGTCTTGCCAGTCCCCAACCCGCACTCGGCCATCGTGGGGACGTATGGCCTTAACCCTCTCCTGAGAGGAGACCCGAGCCCAGCACGAGTTGTACATCAACAACCCATAATGTCCCACATTATGGGTTGTTGATGTACAGATATGATTAATTGTTCTGATTCTGTGTATATTTTGTGTTCATTTATTGAGTGTTGGAATTCACCGCTGTCATTTTAAACTAACAGTAAAATATACTTCAATCAGTCATTTCCTGGACGTAAAAGTGCACTCTTATGGGGTCCTAATATATTATTGTTTATTTATTATCTATAGTATTTTTCGTAAACCGCTTGTGTAACGTCCCGCTATTTAACAAAAACTATGTGTAAAAGTCGCAAAAGTAATAAAAAGCTGACTGAGGTCTGTAGTGTGACTTAGGAGTGGCCTAGGTGGACTATAACGGACTAATGATGATGACAAGCCTTGTATACAAACCTTATATACAATACATTCTTATTCACATTCATTCATTTCTTTATTGCATCTATTGCCATTGGCCTATAATAATAATAAATATTTCGGACACCTAACACACAACGCCATCTAGTCCCAAACTATGCAGAGCTTATGTTATGGGTACTAAACAACTGATATAAATACACTAGCTGACCCACGCAACGTCGTTTGCGTCTCCTATTGCCCGTAGTGTGATAATTTTCCCCCGTCTTTGAAACATCCTTCATTGGTGCTCTACTCCTATTGATCTTAGCGTGATGATATATAGCCTATAGTCTTCCTCGATAAACGGGCTATCTAACACTGAAAGAATTTTTCAAATCGTACCAGTAGTTCCTGAGATTAGCGCGTTCAAACAAACAAACTCTGCAGCTTTATAATATTAGTATAGATATATTCTTTTTTTGTAAATACGTACATATTATACATAGAAAACACCCAAACTCCCAAACAAATATTTACAGATCATACAAACATTTGGTCCGACCCGGGAATCGAACCCGAGACCTCAAGAACAGCAGTCGCATACGCTGCCAGTGCACCACCGAACAGATTTATATAGCTGTCTAATGTTTTTAATTAGATATATTTCTAACTAAATTCAGGTATTTCTTAGTAGCTCTAAATCGTGTTTAGCTATATATTTTGTTTAACACTTTCATTTCAACAGAAAATATAAAATTTCCTCTCTAATCTCGTGTAGTATAAATCTGATAGCAGTATGAAGTAGCGGGCAGCAATTGGATACGGCCTGAATTATTGACGTCGATGTGTCGAACAGAAATTGTGATGCACCTTTCATATTAATGTCATTCGTACTTTATTCGTAATGTATCTTAATTATCTAGAAATATTTGATCATGCTTCATTTACTTGTTACTTTTAACTAGATTTATTTGAGTAAAAGTTGTTTTTATATGGTTTTGAGTTTGAGCTGATATTCAATATTAAACATTAATATTTCAGTATCACAAAAAATACGTTTGTAAGATTAATAGAAAATGTATCTAATTAATTATTAACGTTCCTTCTATTAGTAGAGTAGGACATCCACGTGCCAGGTGGAGAGCCGACTTGGGCAAGATGGCTGGCAGGACCTGGATGTGAGAAGCTCAACATCTATCAGAGTGGCGTACAATGCGCGAAGACTATGTTCAGCTACACATAGTCCCCCAAGGTTCCCCACAACAACCGGTCCTGTGCTGCCCGCATACATGTGTCTGCTGATGATGACGATGGTATCATCATCATCATCATAGAATCAATTTTATACCTCCTCTGCTTTACCCGGCAATTAGTGTTCCAAGTATAATTTTTATATAATATATCCAAAGATACGTCCATCTCACCGTAAATTATAAGGCAGAGTAAGACTCCAAGACTAAGAAAAATACTTGTAGTTACTAAATTCGAACAAAATGAATCAATTCAAACATGTTAATCACCTAATGGATGTTGTTGAAATCAAACCAAATACTAAAAACTCAACAATCAGGATTAATAACCCAAAACGATATATCTACCAAACCACCTATATGATTTGTGTAAACCTCATTTGCTTATCTCAAAAAGTCCCAAAAATTCAAGCCCTTTTTGCAACATCTGTTTACTTAAAATCCTACACATTCAGGGATTAGGATCCAAAAAAGAAAAACAAATGATACTATTGTTTTGTTTGAAAACACAAAATCGTGGAATACAGTGAAACGGGGGTTTCTGTTACAAAAGAAAATAGAATGTGGACTGCGATACACGAGTTACAATAACAATCATGGCAACAGATAGATTGGATGAAATGGGAGATTGGTCCAACGATTTCGAACTTATACAGAGGTCAAACTAACCTTTGGGGGCACTCATTCCAATTCCAAGGTTCGTTTAATTTTAAAATAAACCTTAAATTCTGCGGTTAGATTTGGTTTTCTTGATACGATCCCAAAGCTTGATTGAAATTAAACCAGCTATGCTATTACGAAACAGCTCGCTGCTTAGTTGCTTACGTAAGCTGTTTTTTATACACGTTCTACTTATCTATAAGTACTAAATTAGGTTATAATAATTTTTATTAAGCTATAATAAAATTATAAGATACATTTATAGGTACAGGGTGTCCCAAAATTCAACGATAAGCGGGCGCCTAAAGGTAGACCTGCTAATGAGTACATAAGGAAAAATAATAAAAAATATATACCTAGATTTTTTTTTTAGTTACAAGAAAATCTTAAAATTTCTTTGAAAATTTATACCTTTCATGATATTGCTACTATTCACCACAACTCTTAAAAACACCAAATTGCCCGCAGTTTTTACACAAAAAACGTTCAAAAAAATTTTTTTCCCTACAATTTTGAAATATTTTTACTCTTAGTGTACTTTGACTCATGGTCTTGTAAAAAAAAAGTATGGACACCACTACGTAATAAATAAATAAATAAAAATTAAGGGTGTACATTTTTAAAGAAATTCTAAATTTTTCTTGTAACTAAAAAAAAGCTAGGTATATATATATTTTTTTTTTCCTTATGTACTCATGAGCAGGTCTACCTTGTGGCGCCCGCTTATCGTTGAATTTTGGGACACATGGTATATAAACTATTAGAGTTAGGAAAGAAATGATCCTATTGGTTCATCCCTAGTTTGTATCAACCGTGTTGGTTTTAAAGATACAGACCCCAAAATTACAGAAAACTGGTGTGAAAAAGCGCTTGCGCTGTGTTTCACCGAGTGAGTGAGGACACCGGAGACCCATACCCCCAACCCCTCCCCCCATCCGAATCCATGTCCCCCAAAGACCGGCAGCGCACTTGTGACGCCTCTGGTGTTGCGGGTGTCCAAGGGCGGCGGTAATCGCTTACCATCAGGCGATACATCTGCTCGTTTGATATAAACGTATGCAACGGAAGTTTTGCAACGTAAATGAAATGCAATTTTTATTTGCGTAAAACATAGGTTAGTACCAGGTGTAGCATTGGTGGTTTTTTATCATACCATATTCTGCCTTGTTTTGGCATGCAAACATTTATACTCGTAAAGTAACATTATGAACTAAAAAATATTTTTTTATCTATTACATTATTCAGCATCATATAAAATTGTAAAAATTGGTATTGTGTTTCTTAACTTATTTATGGACTAGCTGTTGCCCGCGGCTCCGCCCGCGTGTATGTCGGCCATCTGTCAGAACCCAGAACGGCGCAGAACCCAGCTGAGGGATAGTCAAATAATAACCGTCTTCTCCTGTCACAAACATTATAGGATACTGTAGTGGATCATACGACCGATGGCGATGTAGCTCAGAAACTCTTTTGAGCTGTGCGTCTCTATCGTTTAAGACCATATCCCTGGGAAATTTGTCTTCATCTACCAAGAGAACGGCTACCTCGTTTACAGTAGGAGCATTATATCTGCCTCTGTGTGCTGTCTGTGGAGTGCGATCTGAATGAATAATTAACCTTAAATTATCTGAGGAGTTTAGTTCTAAGTTTTGCTTAAAACTTCGTATATACACGTTATGATTATTCAGAGCGGTCTATAATTCGCGAATTAAATACATTTTTAAGGTTGGTGCGATGCTTGATCGCAACGATAACTGGCATCCGAAATAAAATATATTTGCAAGAACTGTGGGTTTTCGCCTGATGCTGGTAAAAGGCTACCAATGAGATGATACACACCTGTCCTTCAATTTTAAAAGTGGGCATAAAATTACCTTCCCTGATTTCTTTTGCGCCAAAAGAAGTCATTTGAAAAAGACTATTGTATTTACGTATATTTGTTAAAAATTTACCAGATAATGGATGGTTATTAGTTAAAAGAATTTTTATTGGTTGTGGCGGCTCCTGAAGGTTAGGAAGACAAACTTTACCTGAAGCACAGCACATACCATTAGGTTCGTCCGCCCATTTCTTGGCAGAGCAGTTAGAGCAGATCTTATTCATGACTCCGATATGGACGGACGCTTGTTGTGCATCACAGAACAAAAAATGTGTTGTGCATAATCAACCTGCGGATCATATCTGAAAGCCCGTTTGTTGATGTTAGCTCTAAGTCGCTGCGAACGCTCAACACTTGACTCTCGTTCGTGTAAGTCAGAAGTTCTCAGATTTTGTTATGCAAGGCCTTGCGAACGTTCGACACTCGACTCTCGTGCGCGTACCTGAGAGTTTCTGTGATTTTATTCAGCAAGGCGTTGTGAACGTTCAGGTGAAGATTCTCCCATACGACGTATTCTTGCTGCCTGTGCTTGAGAACCATGTTTAGAAAGTTGAGACCTGGCTCTCTTAGGCATTTTCAAATTTTTAAGGAAATGTTAATAGCGTGTAATATTCTAGCTCTGAAAAGAACTGTTGTTTAGCCCTGAAAATAACTGTTGTTTAGCCCTGAAAAGAACTGTTGTTTAGCTCTGAGAAGAATTGTTGTTTAGCTCTGAGAAGAACTTTTGCGGTGTATTTTTAAGAACGAAATCTAAAAAAAATCGCACGAAAATTATTAGACTTCGCGCACGACCGCTGCGTAGGGAGCCGACCTCGCGTCTGAGCCGCGCGGGTACCTTACTCATAGATCTAAACTCCCAAATCGTATATTTTAATTTCTCTATAACTTCAAAACCAAACGTCCAATTTTAATCATTCAAAGTCCAAATATTATTTACATAAACTGTACTTAGTGATGAAATAATTTATTTTGATAAGGATTAATAGCATGAGTAAAATAAATGCGTTTAAATTTAGTCCAAAAAAAATTCAAAATTTTTAGATAAAAAATGGTTGTTGTGCCTCACTTGACATAGATAGGTATAGTGTTTTGCGGATTTTTATGTAGATATTTATAAGATCTACAATTAATTGCAACATTTTATGGTTCTATCTTTTATAGTTTAGGCAGCGTACGCAAAATAAGTTACTTTTCTGCTTTTCTGGTTGATTTTTTACACCTTGTGTCCGAATAACCCAAATATCTTACGGAACCCTATTTTTTTCCAAAATTAAATTTAGCTTATGTTACTCGTGGATAATGTAGCTTTCGAATGGTGAAAGAATTTTTAAAAACGGGACAGTAGTTTTTAAGCCTATTCATTATAACCAAACAAAGTTTTCCTTTTTATAATATTAGTGTAGATAGCCTTCCTCGATAAATGGGCTATCTAACACTGATATATTTTTTCAAATTAGACCAGTAGGTCCTGAGATTAGCGCGTTCAAACAAACAAACAAACTCTTCAGCTTTATAATTAGTATAGATGTATTTCTTATACTCTTCTAAGATCTAATACTCATAATCAACAACGCATTTATTTGGATAAATATTAATATTAGGTATTATGTTGATAACAACTCTTTTGCAAATAACTTATTATTAGGTACCAACTCTTAGCGTCTTATACTCGTGATACCTACTAAACGAAATGTCCGATTGGGATGAAGCAAAAAGTATTTTACTTCTACATAAATACCCTTTATAACATAATGCTCAATTTGGATAAGGATTAATATTACGATACACATTTAACGTAGTTTCTTTCTTCACACGATTTTTTTTTTTTGAACACAAAACCGGTTATTATGACTAAACCATGATAGTTAGATATATGCTCTTGCTGACTTTTTTGTAGATTTTAATGGGACCTACAAACCCGTAATACATTATTTTTTTCTATTGTCAATAGTTATTGCAGCGCACGCAAAAATAGGTTTTTGATTTCACACCTTGGGTTACAAAATAGCAATTTTCTTACGAATCCCTAATTTTTTTGAAAATAAAATATAGCCTATAGCCTTCCTCGATAAATGGACTATCCAACACTGAAAGATTTTTTTAAATTGGACCAGTAGTTCCTGAGATTAGCGCGTTCAAACAAACAAACAAACAAACAAACTCCGCAGCTTTATAATATTATATTATAGATTAGTGTGACGGTCTTGTTTATTGGTTGTCAAGACGCCCTGCGTATTTAACGCGCAGGCGTGTGGAAACTTTAAATGACATTTTTATTTATATCTAATCAACAGCTTACAAAATAAATTTCAAACTTCTAGCTTATATTGACGATACTTCTCTAGAGATTTTGAATTTTACAAATTAATTTGGCTTATTTATTTCTATTAATACAATGAACATACAAATCAGATAGACGAATATCTTTTTAATGAGTGTGACAGCCTTGTTTATTGGTTGTCAAGACGCCCGGCGTACGTAACGCGCATGCGTGTGTGAACCTCCAGACTTCTATACAAACTTTCATCCCCTTTTAAATCCCTTAAAACCATTTTTTCTCATTAAAAAGTAGCCTATGTCCTTTCTCAGGCTCTACACTATCTGTGTACCAAATTTCATTGAAATCGGTGCAGCGGTTTGGCCGTGAAAGCACGACAGACAGACAGACAGAGTTACTTTCGCATTTATAATATAAGTAAGGATTACATACTAATGAGTATATAATGTGATGTGAGTATAATAGTGTATGTAATGTGAGTGTATAATATGGATTACATACTAGTGTGTATAAAATATAATGATATTTTATTAAGTAGTATACTACATTACATTGTATAAATTCTGTTATTGTATAAAAACTCTTTTCTATGAACTATCTGCGTATTTATGTAGTCTAGTGTTAACAAAGCAAGTCATAAATATATAACCACAAAACTATCTAAATGAATGTACAGCCGCTAATCACTGCAAAAGAGGGATTACTAATAAAGACCTAATACCCAACCTTACTTTACTGTCACCTTTTAGAAAATCGATGTTGAGTTTTCTTTAAAATAAAACCTAATGAAAAATTCGAACTGTCTTGACAGTATTCATTTATTTATTTAATGATTAACTCAAACTTTCAGATATTATCCGACTGAGGCATCTTTACTTATAAATCAAAGTAAAATAATTAATCAAAGAGAATAATTAAAAACCAATCAATTAAGACTTTCCTGATCGCAAGGAATTAAGAATGGTAACAATTTGTAGCCAATCAACAGCAAGTTAAGAAGCAATTAAGCAAAACTTTCACCTAATCGATCCCGAGTATCGAGTGGAGGTTATTAATTAATTATTTTGGAATCCGCTCCAATTTCTGAGTAATGGGTCGATGTCTTGTAATAAATAGGGTGGGAGATTAATACCTGTTTCATCTTTGATGAAGGCTGCCTTCGTAATGTTTGCGATTCCGATGAAATTATATGGCTTACTCCTAACATAGATACAATTATGAACTTTAGCTTTCAAAATACTAAGACATTTAATTATAATCACTATTATCCATTACGAAGTTAATTATTTGTGGAAAATTAATATATTAGTAAACCATAATTTAGAATTACACATATTTACCAGAGGGATAAATACAGAGACGTTAGATCTCCACTTACTACGGCTCTAATACACCTCCTTTACTTCGTCTAAATTCATCAATCGCTGCATGCATGCTCGTTGATTCCTGGTACGTATTGTTCATGTTTAGGATATGGTAAAGACAAGATGATGAAGGTATAGGCTTCATATACTGATATACATTCAGCAATAGTGTTAGGTACTATTTGACTCAACTAATTAATGATGTCGTGAATGCTATCAAAATTATCACTGCGTAACCACGCAACATCATAGATATGAATATGAGCAAGTATTGTCATGTTATAGAAAATAGAATATTTTAAATTTTAATAACTGTGTTTTTTGTGTTTCAGCCTAACCTATTTTTACAGGATTAGTTTAAGGATCTTGTAATTGTGATAAGAAGATTATCTTGTAAAAATTGGTTAGACTAAAAAAATATATTTCTATTTATAGCGATAATTAGAAATATTTGTTTCTGTTTATTTATGATTCCTTTAAGCTATACCCCTATAATCAAGGGGAGGGGGGATGGACTTTAGTATCCTCCCTACAGGTAAAGAGCTTTGTTGGATTTCGAACGTCATTGTACTGGCAACATTTAGATTGTCTCTGGTTCGTGTTTGACGTTTTGACGTTTGAGGTTAATATGTAAAAAAGATTGATAGAACTCGTGTTGAAATGGCCGGTGCCGTAATTTATTGATTGTTAATTTTGTAGTACTTGTATAGTTTCCGCGTGAGATTGATAACACCGTGAGGTTTGTTGAGCTAGGGTACTTGTGGGCTCGCCGCCCAGCGTGAGACGAGATTAATATCGAAAATTGTTGAGAAAGTTGATCGGCCAGGCTAGGCTTGAAACAGTTAAGTCAATTGTGATTAGACTCGCGAGAATTGTAATACGTTATAGGCGCGTCCCGCGAGAACTAAAACGAGAGTATTGTAATTCGAATATCTGTGAAAAGTTGAATATTGAGATTAATTTGGATACCTTGAGAAATAACCAGCACCTGGAAGCAATTTATTTTTATTTATTTATTTTTTTAAAAGACAACTCCCGCACTAGGAATAAATCCTGTGTCGCGGGGGACTTTACAGACATACATGAAACGGACACAAAGAACACCCAGACTCAGAACAACAATTTGTGGATCACACAAAGTGTTGTCCTACGTAGGATTTGAACCCACGACACTTGGCGAAGTAGGAAACGGCGGGGTTACCGCTAAACCACTAGGCCAAACCTGCAGTCTGTTTGTGTGAAGACACAAGAGCAGAGAAGATTCTACCCAAGAGATCTCTTGGGGACGCCGAAAACAGGACGCCACACAACTCCAGTAAGTGCTTTAGATGAATTTAATTTAGATTAAGAACACGGTGACACAGGCCGTGGGTCATTCTTCTTGCCAGTGGTATTAGTAGTAATTGTATATCCATCTATGGGCCCGTGGGTATTATAAACTTTACAAGGTGATCACTGCCTTGGCAAGAGGACTGATCAAGCTTAATAAAGCATTGCCCAACACCGGTTTTAGATATTAGGTGAGATAATCTCCGTCAACTCAATCCATAGTCCTGTCTGACTATGCCTAGAAACACAGAATCTTGTAGAGAGCTCACGAACTTGGCGGCTCGACTGAGGCGGTACTAAACTCTCACAGAAGAAAAACCTCAAATGGCAGTATCAAGTGCTGTCATGTTACGTTGGCTAGTGCAAGATCGGAGGCAGCCACTGGTACAGAAGCATCTCAATTGGCCGCCATAGTGTGGGTCACCATGCTGCATTGTCTGCATTTGCAATGAGTATGGTGACCACTACTTTTTGATTCAGCCTATACTTTCCATTAGGCAGAGTAGAGTCACTTTGAAAGGCTCATATAAAAAAAGTTAAAGGACCTAATAATCTAATACACAATAATGTTTGATGTAACAAAACACAACAAGACAGCTTGGTAGCGCCATGAAAGACAACCTGTTACCCATCTCAATCAGAGTTTTACTTTTCTTGCATTATTAGTTTCGTAGAGTTATTGCTGGTCCGAAGGTTTTCATAAAATTGTTGCTGTAACAGTGTTGTTTTATATTATATGCGGAACATTGGTTTCATAATATCTTGTTGTTTTTAGATTGATCGTTGTTTTTGATTGAGTTGTACTTTAGTAGAACATTTAATGGCGAAGATCGCCGCTTCTCGGCGAGCGTCGCCACGCCAAAAATCTCGCCATGTCAATAATCTCGCCATGCCAAAAATCAATTCAATTCTTTTTTACATCTGCAATTGTTTCACATCTGCCAGGCGTCCCGTGACGGCTCACTTTTTGATGTGAAACATCTGTAGGCGAGGGGTAAACCTGATTTTTGGCGTGGCGAGATTTTTGGCGTGTCGAGAAATTCAGCGTAGCGAGATTTGTGGCGTAGTGAGATTTTTGGCTGAGCTTCGTCACGGCACTTCTAGGCGAGGTAGACCTAGGTAAACCTGATTTTCGGCGTGGCGACGTTGGCCGCTTCGCGGTGAGCATCTTCACGTCTCTTCTAGTCGAGGTGTAAAGCGGCTTGCTTCGCCACTGCAATTCAATTCTCAATTCAATTTTTTTCCACATCAGCAATTATTTCACATCTGCCAGGCGTCCCGTGACGGCTCACTTTTTTATTTATTTATATATCACAATTTCTAATTAAAAATTTTGCATATAATTATCTCATAAGTATTATTACGTTCCGAATGAGATATTTTAACATTAAACGCGCACTTTTACTATTGAAAACAAAGTAATTGCATATAATGACGTATCTTTATGGCGCAAACTGTATCGCAATGTTGTACGCAAACGTGGTTATTTATTTATTTTTAAAGCTGTTATTTTGATATTGGATAAAGAGAATTGATTCTAGATTAGTCAAATTGAGAATAGTAGAAATAAAACATCGAAATATACTTATTAAATAAACAATTTAGTTGTTCCAAATAAAACTAATCTTCTCTCCCGTCTCTCTTCATTTTCAACTTTTTGAAGTTCATTGAGACTTGTAAACTTCTTGTCTTTTGTGTCAACTGTAATAATTAGAGTTTTAAATCTTCTAGAAGCTAAATTAATATCAAATTATTTTAGCTTTCAATAAATTAACATGCAGTCTATTAGATATAAATGATAGTTTCAAAAGTAATTATCAAATTGTGTAAACGAGAGTCCATTTCGTATATTGATTGCTCAACCACTATACTTTGGGCGGATGCTAATGGGGGTTGCTATTGCGTGTTGTTAGTATTTATTTATGTAAGGGCACATCTAAAACCACATATTTTTTTAGGATATATTTTGAGAGATAAATAAAATCCTCATTACTTAATTATTTGTCTTGGGCAGGAATTGAAATCACGATTATTAAAGACAATAGTGTTCAAGAGTGCAACCTGTTTTACCTGAACATCAAATTTTCCACGCAGCGACTGGTATCGAATCTCCGTAACCCTGAGAGCGATATGAATTTGAAGGCTGAACTAGTTGTCAGTATATTTGAGGGCGCTGACTTCCCAATAATAATTGCCATAATATATTATATGTTCATGATAATCGACCGACGGCTTAACGCGCTCACCGAGGCACGAGTATAAAACAACGCTAAACTTCCATACTTCGGGCTGTTATTAAGATTTTTTTGGGAGAAAAACGCAACATAAATTTGGCCCGACTCGGGAATTTAACCAGAGACCTCTTGATTGGCAGTCGCATACGCTAAGATCTAGATCAACGGGGCAGTCCTATTAAGTATATATATATAATATATATACAGTTATTTAACGTCACTTTTAAAGCATTCAAACTTAATAGTTATCACAACAAGTGACTAGTTATGATCTTGGAAAGGTTTCCCGGCTTATCTGCATTTTTTTTTCAAAGACAACTCCTGCATTAGGAATAAACATTCAGTGTCGCGGGGGACTTTACAAACATACATGAAATGGACACAATTAACACCCAAACTCTGAACAACTATTTGTAGATCACACAAAGTGTTATCCCGTGTAGGATTTGAACCCACAACACTTGGCGAATTGGCAAGTGGCGTGGCGACCGCCTAAACCACTAGGCCAACCGTGCAGCAACAATTAATGCAATCATTCATTCGTTTAAGATACCACAGACTGAAAAAAATGAATATTGTTACACTTGCAAAACTTGTAATAATATTCTTTTTTGCGCAAAAATGCCTTAGAATGTCGTTTTCCTATGACGACGCTGATAAAACTAAGAACACACATTGAAAATGGGAGTCGTTTTGATCACATTGTTATAGTTGGAATATGAACTGAGCCTGGAGATTTTCTATTGATTACTGTTGCTGTTTCTTTAGTGAGTGTGTACTACTACATACATACTCAACAAATATGCATACGCAAACATCACAAAAGGGGAACGTAGGGTATATTTCATCAAAGAAAATTTTGTTTCTATAATCATATACACACACAATCCTAAGGGGGGCCTGGTAATCTATGTGACAGGGACACCTAGCACGGATACCAGTCTCCCACAAAGGAGTTAACAAACACATATTATTATAAGTATTAGTGTTAAGGAACCTTTGTAGAAGCGAAATAACCGTTTATTGTTATTATATACAAAATGTAATGTAGATTCTCAAACTTTTTTCAGATGTACCGTGTAGTAGAATGTGTAGTACTTTTTTAACCGACTTCAAAAAAGGAGGAGGTTCTCAATTCGACTGTATTTTTTTAGTTTGTTACCTCATAACTTTCGACTGGGTGAACCGATTTTGATGATTCTTTTTTATTTGAAAGCTGGTGCTTTTCGAATAGTCCCATTAAAATTTGGTCCAGATTGAAGTCGGTTTTTTTTTGTTAAAATTTGTAATTATTTTTACTATGATCCGTGTGGCAGTGACAAGCTTTGACAGAAATGGAACGGCTCGACCGGAGTGATATTATGACGTAACAGAAAACTAGTGATAACCAATTCTGTTGAATCTTTTCGCTGAGTGAGAAAGTTTATCGGAGTCTGAAATCGAACTTACTCCCCACAAATTCTGAAAAGGGAGATTTAAAATGCAACACACTTGTATCATTTGACTTGACGGTCTCTATGGACGACGGAAGTCACTTACCGTCAGCTAAAGTTTTCGCTCGTTTGATGAAATTTTAATCGGCAACTATATCTACTTTTAACCAGCTGTGCTCCACGGTATTACCAGCGGTTTTTGTTGCTTTTGAAACGGATTTTATTCAATATTTCATTGAGTTAATTATTTTTTCACGTAACACTATTTGTTAACAAAATAAAAGTAACCTGAGTTCCTGAGACCTCAATATAACATCAGCCAGTGAAAGTCGCTTCAAAATTGGTCTCGAAATGTCAGAGGTCAGCCGTAACGAACAGACTGTAAACACAGTGTATACTTTCATATGTATTTAGTGAAAAACAGTTAATTTGAAATTAAAAACAGAAATCTATTTTACTTATTGAAATAATAATTGATCAAAATAAATAAACTTTCTGAACATTTTAACTCAAAAGCTACATGAAAAATTCAAACTTCACTAAATAAGCCTAATATTATTGATCTGAAAAGTTATTACAGTAAGTGAAGCGATGGCGAAAGGAACATTATCTAATCACCTAAATTGAATTTAGCCATTTTCTGTTAATGTTAACATGTCTGTATTTCTACATGATCAAATAGAGTACAATATGGTGTCTACAATAGCTAGTAATGGTGGATTGGTGGAAGTGTTAAATATTTTAACTAGCTATACTAACTTTTAAACTTTCGTGTTCCATGATATAATAATTATTATTTTTACGGGAATTAACGCGATCACTTCTTTAAAGTTCCAGTTCAATCAGCCTGTGACCACGGCCACTGCAACCTGGTCGAAACGTCAGACAAATCAGAGGTATGTAATACCTTTAAATAGGTGATTGCGTTAATTGCCGTAAAAATTATAATTATTATTTTAACTATCTTTCGACAGCGTGCATGTCGGTTATCGTGGTTAAAGTAGTCGATGTCCGTCTTCAAGAATCAAAGTATCCCCATTCCAAATTTCATTGAAATCGTGGCAGCAGTTTAGATGTGTAAGCGGCATAGACACACATAGTTACTTTTGAATTTAAAATATTAGTATCGAAGTATGGGTTATTATGAATAACACTTCAGTCACTTTCTTGATCTTGTCTCCTTTTAAGATCACTTCGATGACGATTGCTGCAATAGCAATAAATGAATATCGTACTAAGTCCGCATTAAGTATTTGCAAGACACTTTAAAGCTGCCTAGTAGACCATATCTTAAAACGTTATTCTGCAAAAACTTCTGCCTGCATTCAAATATTATCGTATTTTCATTGTTTTGATCTATGTGCACCGATTTCGACTCAGATATTTATTTCTGATCCTCAATCAATATTAGATATTGCAAGTGTGAGGTTATTGTGGTCAAGCTTTATTTATAAGACAATATCCCTTTTGTTTGTCCGTAGTTTCACTTGAATTTTGTAAAATGAAAATGTGGTCACAAGCTAGTTTGCGAAAGGCCGGCCACTACCTGTTCTTGACACTACATGTTATGTAGCTCATTGGACAATCGTTCTGTTTTATATCTATGATTATAGTAGGTACACACAGTTCATTACAATAGGATCAGTGTAATTATTCTCAAGGAGAAATTGATGCTACCGTACAAAGTTAACACCCCGTGTAGTGAGAAAGCCGAAAGGGTTTTGAATCGCTTTGGTAAAACGAGTTAACGTTTTCATTAATCGCTTGCCCGCATTCGAAAGCACTTGCATGCGCCTTAACGACCATTAAACTCAATGTAAATGAGGCGTAAAGAGGTTTCTATGTTTTAAGTATTGAAGCAAATATAACTTTCTTCAGTGATGAATGAAAAACCATCTTTCAAATAGTAGGTACATTTATTCCTGTATTAACAATCACAAACGTCTTGGGACAATAATTCAATCGATTATAGTCACTCCCGTCTTGTTTCTCTAATACCGTTACGGTTATGAAAAAATAATGGACAGTTTAAATTAGAATCGAAAAAACAATATCAAGTTTATTCTTGTCTGAAATTTAACTCAAATTATTATAAAGATGAATTAATTTTGTATTATCAATTCAATAATTTTTGTTTCCGATAATAATTACTAGTTAAATAGCATGCTCTCTTTCATTACATTGAATAAGTGAAAGTTTAGAATTATAAGTTTCTTAATAACTATACAAGGCCAACACTGTCGCTTAACTTTACATGTTCTGTGCATTACAAATACAATCCTCAATTCCACAGTAAGGGAACTTCATCACGTTTTAAATAAATGATGTATAGCTGAATTCTAACCAGAATAGAAGGCTTTAATGACCTTTGAAACAACTGCAACCTTGATCTATAGACTAGTTCTCCTGCAATACTGTTTGAGCTAAACGCGCTCACTTAAGACGTTTGAAAACAGATTACACGGCACGTACAGTCCATTTGAACACCATATATTACTCACTGTCTACATAGCATCAAGTATTTTGAACTTTTTTGTTAATCCATAGAATTATTGATTAAAAGAGTTAGGCTTATTCACACTTAATGGTGTAGGTATGAACTACCGTAGAGTAAATACAGCGCATTAAGCCAATATTTTTGGGTGGGACAAAAGTGGCATCTTTGAACAGTTTATTTGTGTCCCTGAGGTACTGGATTAAGAATACACAGTGTCACCACCCTTACTCATACCGTGGCTTTTTTAATAGCCAACTAAAGCAGTAAACCACACAAAAAGAAGAAAACTTGATGCAAAGTCTATTCCGACTCATCTAGAAAGCGAGTTATCCATAGATAGAGCATAGACCAAACTTCCTTACTTCACTACTACGTACCCTTAGCCTCTACTAAGGGTCCGTTTACAAAGACCGGCTCGGAGAGGAGAGCAGATTTTTATCACACTGGAAATAGAGGTTTGAATAATTGTAGTAAAGTTTATTTTTGCATGTGCACTTCTTTTGTCATTAAGAATGCTTGAACGCGCTTCGTGTGAAATAATAAGATGAGCCGACCGGCGCTGATGGCGTGCTCTTTGTCGCTTGCGCAGCCAATCGGCTCCAATTCTCCTCTAAAGCTGGTCTATGTGAAATGATTGGCGGCTCCGTTCCGGCCAATTCCAAGCGTATACGATCCGGTCTTCGTGAAAAGAAAAAAGTGGGCCGATGCTCTACGAGCCGGTCTGTGTAAACGGACCCTTATGCTAAGCACGAGGCTGGACTGTCTCGGTAGCGCAGTGGTAGCGTATGCGACTGCTATGCTTGAGGTCTAGGATTCGATTCCCGGGTCGGACCAAATGTTTGTATGATCTTCAAATGTTTGTTTCGGAGTTTGGGTGTTTTCAATGTATAATAATATGTATTTTTTTATAGCATACATTTATTTATATTAATTGTCTAGCACCCGCAATACAAGTTCTGGGACTAGATGGTGTTGTGAGTCAGATATCTGAAAATATATTATTATGTCTAACAGTGAATTATCAAAAGCTGTTGATGTGCATCATTCGATTCTCTTATGAGAAACCTATTGTTTAAAAAATGAATCTGTATAATGCAATAACCACTTTCAAAATATTTCGATAACATTAATATATAACCATTTATTAATACTGCTGGGTGTAAATTTCCAACTTTACGTCGTGTTAGTAGCGATTTATCGTTTAATAACATCACATGGACTCAATGTTCCATAAGCCACGCCACTTACAAGTTATGGTAGACTTAGAAGATGTAGAGTATAAGATAAGTCGTATCATCGTGTGGTTTTACAATAAAAAAACCGTAATTTAATTTGTTTATCAAATATCTACAATATTTTTTTTCGTGTAATAGTAGTTTCTTTTTCGCAACAATAAAAATATTTCTCATTGGATTTAGTTTTATAAACTTAGCAGGAAAAGATAAATAGTATTCACATTGATTGTGAATTAAGTATTACCCTTGTCTGCCTGCCTTCTTTAGTCTAGTGGTTCTAGTTCGATTCTTGGGTCGGGCCAAACGGTGTTATTGAGTTTTTCTGATTATGGAATTGATTAATAAAATCACGGAGCTTAAAAGTTGGGTTCTTAACTATCCCATCGGATTATGAGAGAAAGGGATTAGAGAGTGCACCCAAGTTCGCGTACAAAGTTGTGTACTATAATATCTCCTGCGTAGTTCCCTGATGTCCCTTGAGACTAGCTGCCATAGCCGAAATCGGCTAGAAATCACATTATCATTACACTGATACTCAACGCATATAAAAATGGTCAAATGGTTTCTGCAACTTTAAGCTGATACTTCATCCAGTTCTAAATAGGCAATTGATTATTTCGTAGAGTACATCATGGAACATACTGTTGAAACTTATACAAGGATTTGTCAGTTGAAGTAATTAAATTTATTTATGTTGTGACACTTAAAAAAATTAAGCAAAAAGGCGAGTCGAAAATGGAATAACATGTTTTCATAATCATGTATTTTTTTAGTCTTGAAATTTTGAGTTTTTATATAATTGGATGGGAAACTCCTTTCGAAAGAGAATCCAGTGAATGCAGTGGACTACTAAGGGCTATTGATGATGATGATGGAGTAAGTAGGTATCTATAGGCACGTCTCCACCAAAATTGTTGGCAATTTCAGAGTTTCCAACTGTTTGCAACACTTCAAAAAAACGCCAACTTTTGTTTCCATTGTGTCACATTGTGACACCGAGTCGCCAACAATTTGAAAAATATTCGAAATAAGCGTCACCATAGAGCCAATAAATATTTGCAACAAGCGTATTCTTTTGATGTTTACCGCCAAAAACGGAAACACAAACACAGTTTGTTGACAATTTTTGTTGCCAACACACGGAAATTACAGACACTTTTGTCACCAACACGTGTTGACAACACAAAAATTGACAACTTTGTTCGGTGGAGACCCGGCTTATGATTCTAGTTTTTTTTTTTTTTTAAAGACAACTCTCGCATTAGGAATAAATATCCTGTGTCGCGGGGGACTTTACAGACATACATGAAACGGACACAAATAACACCAAACTCAGAACAACAATTTGTGGATCACACAAAGTGTTGTCCCGTGTAGGATTTGAACCCACAACACTTGGCGAATTGGCAAGCGGCGTGGCGACCGCCTAAACCACTAGGCCAACCGTGCAGTTTTGTATTCTTGGTTTATTTTTATTTTGGCTCACTATATTTAAATCTGTATTATGATACAGATATTGCCTAAGGCTTTGCTCATTCGATTATCAAATAACACTTATTTATAACTTTGAAAATGTAATGTAATTCGCTTATGGGTTAAATCAGACCGAGTTAAGTCTGTTCCTTAGGAGAGGCCTATATCCAGCAGTGGACTGCTACGGGCTGATGATGATGGGTTAACTACAGACATTTTCAAAAGTCTTTCTTAGAGGATGATTATTAAAACTTCCAAGTTTATATCCCCAGTAGTATAAACTCAGATTATTGAATCAGCCAGTCTATGTTTTAGAAATTGAGTTTATCAGAGTTTATCATCGCGGATAAATTGAAGTGTTTCGATTGTATAAGACAAAAGCGATACTCTATCATCGGTTTCATCCTACGGCAATATCGAATTTTACAGGTGACCGGTAGAGTTTCGGATGGGAAATGATAAATTACTTCCCCTTGTCAAGTCTTCGATGTCGAGGTTCGCATTTGTCAAGAGCCGTTATGGTTTAAGATTTAATGTTGTAAGGTTTGATCTCCTTAGCTAAGGCTGTGTCGAAAGTTCGTCACAAATCTGTACATTTAATTATTCTTTCTGTTTCATCTTTTCCTTTTTTAGGGTTCCGTACCCAAAGGGTAAAAACGGGACCCTAATACAAATACTCTGCTATCTGTCTGTCTGTCCATCCATCCGCCTGTCTGTTACCAGGGTATATCCCAGTTCCCGGGGGTTTGGGGGGAAGGGGACATCGGGGTTCCCACACAGTAGGGGGCTATCTACGAACCGTAGGTGACCCGAGTTACGGCTAGGGTACACCTGGTCCCCCGGCTTCTAGTACCCGAGACGGCGGGCGGTTTTAGTCGGTTCGAGTCCGACGCCCTATCCGAGGGGATTTCCGCACGGAATAAAAAAGGGTGTGTCTCATGAATCGTGAAAGCTAGACAGTTGAAATTTTCACAGATGATGTATTACTGTTGCCGCTATAAGAAAAAATAAAATTAATATTTTAATATAAATATCACGTTTGATATATTTATTTCAGAAAAAAAACTTAATTTTATTGCCATGTTTTGCTCGATATTAACAACGGCAACAGGTAGACACTTGAAATGTACAAACAATGGTATGGAACCCATCCTGCGCGAGTTCAACACGCACTCTTGAAAATGAGACGATTTTTTTAAATAAAAGTCCCGTACTAGAAATATATCTTGTGACGCGGGGGACTTCACAGACATTGATTAAACAACACTTGTCTTGTTCATTATTACCACACGTATCCATCCTAACATTATCAAGCTTATTATATTATATTTTCATAATTCTAACCAAAATAATTAAAAGCTCACATAATATACTTAAAGTCCTTGCGTACAATAGTTGAGTACTACTTGCCGTCTTGTAGTAACATTCAACCTCATTTATTCTCTCATTTTTGTCCTGTTCGAACTTCTAAGTGATATTAATGTACTAGAACTATTTGTTGTAGAATATGATAAAAACAGGGATTTCGTCAATTCGCTAAGCGATTTGATCAAACCACGGAAGATGTTAAAATAACAACACGATTTTATAGTATCTCTACACAAATCTAGTGATTTGATCAAATACCAGGAATGGTCGTGAATTACGAAACAGGAACTCACATGTTTTTTTGTCATTTTCGGAACCAGTTCGGGTATTTGATCAAATCACTCGATTGAAATGAAAAAAACCGTTTAAATGTTTTTTTTTTCAATTTTGTTAATTTTACACTCGTCTGGCGATTTTATACTAAGATTCCATTTTATTGTGTACTAATTATGAAAAACTCAATAAAATAATATATAATATATTTCATTCTTAAACTATTAGACAATGTTTTTTTTTACTTACTTTTGCCATATCTAACACAGATACACGTATTGATACAACAGATACAGATACACAGATAGTGTAAATAAGAAAAAATACTTTCAAGTAATAACAGTACAAATCCTATTTACTCTTTCAAGGAAAATCTTAACCAGGGTACATATAAAACAATAGGTATTTACTAAAATGATACAATCCTTAGTAACAAAATTTTTGCTTACGAAATTCAATTATGATTTTAGAAGTCAATGCAAACAATTGTCCTTATATTATTTTATTATACATAGCGTACATTACAGCTGCACATTACTTTACCAAATATTATGTTTCATTGTACAACTTCCCAATAACAAAAACATTCCCACTCTCAGTAACAGTAAGAGAATTGCATATTACATTACACATAGTCATAGACATTTCCGAATAGCATTTTCCTCTTGTATGCACAGTCTATTAGCATTCACGTCGTCAGGCGGCAATGTAATCAAAATCGTCGCGCGTCGCAATGTTGCATTATGGTAATTAGGCCCGCCAGCAAAATAGAGCAATGAAACGTTAGATGTGTTCACTGAAACGAGAAATTTGAAGGAAATTTGGCAGTCTTTTAGACTCCTGTGTCAAACCTTTCGATACGGGATACGGAAAACTAAAGTAAATGTTCTATGATTCCTAAGTGCAACGTCTTTGTAAGTTTAATTAGAATTAAAACTAGGAATTTTGCTGTAGTTTTGTTGAATATGTATTTACCGAAGATTCGAGGCTTGACTTTTTCTTTATTTTTTTTAAAAGACCTAGAGCCACTACATCTATAGGGAAGGGTCATACTGTTTCAGGGATATCCAAAACCCGGTTACCCACTTATAACTCATGTGTTTCAGGTGTCCTTAAGCGGAGGTAGTTTCTTATCATTACCTGACTTGTCTGCTTGCTTCAGATGCTATAAAGACTTTCACAATCTGCAGCCACATACTACACTCTAGAGCAGTGATCGTAAAGATATGTCAAAATATCATGAAAATGAAAAATAACAATATTGCTCAAGTTCGTTCTATAGGTTTAGTGCACAGAGTCGTGTATCGATTCTGATTCCGTTATGTGCTACATATCAACTATAAATTCGAGACAACTTTGATACTTTAGCTTAATGTATCTGCACTTCCTTGCAGAGCATGTGCCACAAAGTTTCTATGATTTATAAAACATATCTAGAAACTTAGAATTTGTTTAGTAATAGATGTTTTTTTTTCAATAATTTCTTGACACTTGAAATTATCTGCTTCCAAAGTATTAAAGTGAAATAAGGCAACAGCTTAATTACTTTAATAGACACACTCAAACACTGCAGATTTTCATCCAAATCTTTCTGAAACATACCAGGCAAGATATAATATGTAAATACGTAATTTCAATAATAAAGATGATAAATTAATGAGTAAATTAAAGAGATATGAGTGCAATTGGATTTTTCTTTCTTTTTTATATAAGCCTGCCAAAGTGACTACTCTGCCTGATGGAAAGCATGAGCCTAATCCAAGAGATGTGGTCACACTCATTGCGGATACAGACAATGCGACTGCAACTATGCAGCATGGTGACCCACACTATGACGGCCTATTAAGATGCTTCTATTCTTTTTTTTAATCATGCTTAATTACTCAATTAAATCAAATTAATTATATCTTCATCAAATTAATATGGAGTAAGCCACATATTTCACAAGGTCAAATCAAGGCAAACTACACTCGTTAACGTCATAACGGATAAAACTTTCATACGAACAAGTAACTTATGATATCGGGATATGAATTAATCCCATAAGAGTCGATATTGCTAAAGTTAGAAGCGGGGTAAATATCCCGTCTATTGGTTTTTCATACAACTTCATATGTGTGAAGTTACATTGTTCAACTTTTGTTTGTTAATAATGCATTCAACCCCTCGTTTATTTTTCCGACCACTGTATATTTAGTCTTACGGAAAATCCCCGCAAAAGGGGTTTCTCGATCGATTCCACAAAATGAGCTTTTCAATACAGGTCTATTCTTGATTTTGAAATGTTTTGGAGATTTTCGATATGTTTTCCTGTAACTATGCTATATTTAGAGACCAACTTTTTAAGTCATTTGCTTAGTCAGCTTTTTGTAGCAGATGTAAAGAAGTGCGTAACGCGTGTATTTACTTGGAACTACGCTCCTTTTTTTGCTTCAACAAGAACAAGGCGGTGCGTTATCTACCTTTTTTATTTGATCCGAGAGTTGAAAGTAGATTTTCACTGTCAATCGTAACCTGGACATAATTAGTCGGTTTTGTTTCAAAATTATATCATTATTTAGTAACTAACTATGGCTTTTATATTTAAAATAAAGATTATCATATCGTTTACTAATCGTGTAGATTGTTAAAAATCTACTTATTACATTACAGTTGAATATCATTACTCTTGTGTAAATTGTTATATTAACGATAATCTATACTAATACATTAAGCTGAAGAGTTTGTTTGCTTGTTTGTTTGCTTGAACGCGTTAATCTCCGAAACTAAGTATCCGATTTGAAAAATTATTTTACTGTTAGATAGTTCATTTATCGAGGAAGGCTCTAGGCTATATATCATCACGCTAAGACCAATAGGAGCGGAGCAACAATAAAGAATGTTACAAAACGGGGGTAAATTATTACGCTACAGGCAATAGGAGACGTAAACGAGGTTGCGTGAGTCAGCTAGTTTAAAGATAAGCGTAAAGTAACTTAAACTATTTCAATATCATTATCAATCAATCAACCAACAGCCTTGCACAATCCACTGCTGGACATAGGCCTCTCTCTAAATAAGATATTGACTGCTCTACCACACTGGCCAGAGGGGGTTGTTATACGGTTTTTTTTAAATTTTTTTTAGGTCCGGATGTGTTAGTAACAGCAGTTACCGGATCCCTCTCCTCAGAGGGATCCGGTAAGCAGAGCAGTTACAGGCGCAGAGTGGCACACCATGTGGTTTTAGTCGGTCCGATTCCGCCACAACGCCCCGCCGCAAACCCTGGTGGGGTGACGGCCCGTGGTGGTTTCCATAACAAAACAAACGGTGGTTTTCCGTGGCAAAAAAAAAGGTTTTTTTCCAAGCATAATTTCCTTCATTAGTCGATGGTGATACTATGTGTTCTAAATCTTATCTTATCTTATTTCTTATTTTAAAAAGACAACTGCCGCACTAGGAATAAAGCCTGTGTCGCGGGGGACTTTACAAACATATATGAAACGGACACAAAGAACACCCAGACTAAGAACAACAATTTGTGGATCACACAAAGTGTTGTCCTACGTGGGATTTGAACCCATGACACTTGAAGAAGTAGGAAACGGCGTGGTGACCGTTAAACCACTAGGCCAAACGTGCAGTCATCCACCACCACACAGATTATATATCATTTTACTTAATTTATATTTTTGTAACTAAAATGTATTCGTCTTAAGTTGTCTATTCCAACACAATAGGTACCGTTTCCTACATTCTTTGTGTTATGTAAGAAATAATATTTATTTCTGTGGGTAAAAGTCACAAAAGGTTTGCTATTACACAAAGGAGACCCATGAATGCAAACAAATTACTTCGTGGTATTTCACCTCAACATTAAAAAACCAAGAAGTCAGACGCAATGCTAGAGAAATCAAAATTAGGCCAAATGCGAATCAAATATGCACATGAAAAAGTTCATACCATGTAAAATCAGTTAATGCCATTTTTTTTTATAATTTAAAGATGTAAGGAAAACTACAAAATTGAAAATAAATAAGTAAAACGAACACGATACGCTGGGAATATCAATTAAAATAAAAACAATATTTATGATTAGTCGCGCGGTCGAGGTCTATCGAGTGTGATCCTAGTAAGCATTCAGTTTCATGAGTGAGTACAAAAACTATAGTTTTTGAGTAATGAGTAACTAATAAAGTACTAAATATTTTAGTTCCACTTTATATATTATAAATGCAAAAGATAATCTTTAACACAAAAACTACTGAACGGATATTGATAAATTTAACAGTAATATAGGCTGTTAGAAATTGAACGTCATTATAATGGCAACATTTTTGATTGTCATTTTTCTTGTTTGACGTTTTGAAGTGACAAGATAGTACTTATGGACGCTTTGACCGGTCGAGCAAGGTTTCGAAAAGGAGTTTCGAAAAGGTTTTAATTGAAATTTAGCTAATTGTTCATCCAATTTTGGTGTTTCGTTGGTTACCGGTATGATTGGTCTGGTTTGGACTCGCGAGTTTTAGTAGTAACGTCAATTAGTCGCGATCCGCGATAGTTAAATCGGGTGTCTTGTAATTACGAGACTTCGGGAGCCTGTAAGCCATTTAGGAGTATGTATGTGTAACGACGCAGAGAGGAAACTACCAAGAGGCCTCTTGGACGCCGCTATCAAGGAATCTACACATCTCCAGTAAGTGCTTGATATCACATTAGCTTAGAATAAGAACACGGTGAAACGCCGTGGTTTAATGCTCTTGACAGTGACATAGTTAGCGATTGAATGCCTATATCATGGGCCTATAGACATTGCAAACTTCCCAAGGTGAACGCTGCATTGGCGAGAGGATTGAACATAGGCTACACATTAGAATAACACATAGGCTATTATTTACCGCGATAATAGACAGACAAAATCTAGTACTAAATATTACACAAGTAAAATTTTACCAAAAACAAAAACCGACTTCAAGGATCGACTCGATTTTCTTGGATGACATCATCAGATCTTAGTGTCCTTATCATGGTACCACCGTTGGGATATCTCCTTTCCATTAAAAGATTAAGATATTAAGAATTATCAAAATCGGTTCATAAACGAAGAAGTTATTCGCGAACACACATAAAAAAAAAACATATATACGGTCGGTCGCTCCTCCTTTTTTGAAGTCGGTTAAAAGCTTATTTTAGCTTTCTTGTACACGCGATGAACACACCACTTACAGGAATAGCTACACATTTTATTCAGAAACATTTGGTAAATGTCAAGTTACATTACAGAAACTCTCCATTGACATACGCAAGTAAACTAATCCGTTTATACAATGTTTAAGATATTTTTACAAGCTTTTTATTAACTTGCAATGTATGTATGCTTGTATATTCGGGTGGAATCTTGCAATTAAATTTTGAAGCAGATATATTTTCAACCGATTTTGCATTTTTTTTTTATAGAATAGGGGGCAAACGAGCAGCCGTATCACCTGATGGTAAGCGATTACCGCCGCCCATGGACACCCGCAACACCGGTGGCGTCACAAGTGCGTTGCCGGCCTTTGGGGGATGGGGAGAGGGATGTGAGGAGGGGTTGGGGTATGGGCCTCCGGTATCCTAACTCACTCGATGAAACACAGCGCAAGCACTATTTCACACCGGTTTTCTGTGAGGCAGTGGTATCACACCGGTCGAGCCGGCCCATCCATGACGAAGCGTGGCTCTCCCAGGATGAAAATCTGGCGAGCATATGTAAACAGCATGACAATACAATATTATAATAACGTGGAGCCGATCTGATGCTGTAGCTGGAAGGTGGCCATAGGAACTCTGTAAAGAAACGTCGCAACATCATCGAGTTTGGACTCGTTTGACTCGTCTCGAGGCATCTCAGTGAAAGCTTGTTTTTAAAAAGCTTTTTAATTTATTTTTATTATTAATAATTTAAATATTACTAATAACTATTAAAATATAAATTCATAGTACGTGTCTCTACGAAATAAATACGCGTCTATGGGTGTATGATCTATAATATTCATAATAACATCATAAATACGATAATAGCTATATCACGGCTAAACCACTGCAGAGATTTCAATGAAATTTCATATATGCTTTGATTCTTAAAGAAACATAGGCTGCCTTTAGTGCGATAACCGACACACATGCGAGCGGAACCATGGGCAAAAGCAAGCTATACTTTACAAATATACACCCAGATTTAAGCAGAAAACAATTTATAATTCTATAAGACAATGATATTTCTGAGCCTAGTTTTAAAGAATGAAAAAGACTAATAAAATTAGATTTAGTTTACTACAAGTTTTATTAAAAACGAGAAGCGCTTATTACTTACTGAAACATTATTAATTTGGTCTGACAGCAAAAAGTTATGTAATATAACGCAAAAGGTTTTTCTTAGTACTAAACTAATTTGTACAGCAAGTAAATCATGAACTTCAGTCAATCTGTATAGCGAGGGACGTA
This sequence comes from Diaphora mendica, assembly GCA_949125395.1. NCBI lineage: Eukaryota > Metazoa > Arthropoda > Insecta > Lepidoptera > Erebidae > Diaphora > Diaphora mendica. Next base: position 21,149,521 of record OX421310.1, read on the forward strand.
AGCTCCTTATTTTGGCTAACTTTCTAGTTAAACCACGAAAAGGAAATACTTTTTAGGATTTGGTACGTAATAAGATATAAGTTTGAAGGTTAGCTCTGGGTCATGTAATGTGATTTGAGCTTATATACTGATATGGGAAATTCTAAGCTTAAATATAAAATTAGGCACTTAACTGTAAGGTAATCAAATAAAAATTGTGTAAAAAATCACACATGTAATTTTCTTATTATACACTCAACATATGGATTAGAATTTTTTAAAACATCTTTTCAAAGTAAAACTCGAGAGGCGCTCATAGCCCAGTTACACTCGGTGATTAGAAAGAATCACCGAGGGTAAGCAACGACGGCGCGGTCAGTACCTGGATGGATGACCGCTTGTACCTTCGTACCAGTACCTCTTAATCACGGAGACGTTCTTGGAAACACGTTTGATTCGGAGGTCACGTTAAGCAGTCGGTCGCGGTTGTTCTCATAGGATAACAGTCGTGAAGCTTAGTTGGAGGCCTTTGCGCGGCTTAAAAACATCCAACGGCAAGATTACGTACCCACAACATTGTCTTGCCAGTCGCCAACCTGCACTAGGCCAGCGTGGGGACGTATGGCATTAACCCTCTCCTGAGAGGAGACCCGAGCCCAGCAGTGGGACGTTATGGGTTATTGATGAGAGAAAAAAAGTGATGATCACATCATCAGCCTTTGATAGTCCACAGCTGGAAATAGGGATCTTCAAACTTTTTGGGCTTAGTCATAAAGTAAGTCATACCATTGGTTTTGGTTACGCTCAGTATTTCTCAAATTTGAGTTATCTCTATTATATCCTCAGATCAAATAAAAAAAGGTAGATAATGCACGGCCTTGTTCTTGTTGAAGCAAAAAAAGTAGCGTAGTTCCAAATAAACACACGCGTTAACGCACTAGCTTTGCTATAAAGTACGCAAATTTTCGTCAGTATCGTACAAGTATTTTCAACGATAACAAGGCGGTGCGTTATCTACCTTTTTTATTTGATCTGAGATTATATCTCCACAGTTCTTTGGTCTCGACGGTCTTAAATAAGGCAAATTGTTTATTAATTTCTTAATTTTTTTTTCAAGTTTATATGCTGCTATTCTTATAAACAGTATATTTCTTTAGTTAATTCAACTGCCAAGGTTCCTACCCTTCCTACGCGTTGTGTCAGCAGTCAAATAAATTACTTCACCTGAGTAATTTCAGTTCCTTACGTGAAATAAAATGGCTGCGTAGTTTCTTTCGTTATATATACCTAAAACAGCTATATCTATAAAGAACATTTGTTTACTTACCCTATATTTATTGAGTCTAATCCTTTTTATTTATTTTATTTAAATATTACGGACATTGTAACACACAACGCCATCTAGTCCCAAGCTAAGCAGAGCTTGTGTTATGGATACTAGACAACTGATACAAATACATATATACTTTCTTCTTTTTTGTAAATACATACATGTTATACACACATCAAAAGTGTCTAGGGATCAACATATGTGTCTAGGGATCAACATATATTTTTGCAATAACTTTTCTCCTGATTGATATTAATTAAAATTTTCTTTAAGGATTCATCAAATTTTCGTTTGTCACAGTAACGATAAACCAAGTCACCTTTGCATTAATAAAGAAATTTGCCATTTTCCTAATAAAGGGATTTTTGACATTTGAACCACTAACATTAAAGTTCGAAAAAAAGACTGAAATAACAGTTTTCTTTAAAATTTTATTAGGTAACTTAAACAATTAATAATCCGTGTTTCTACCGCGAACACTAACAACACAAGAATCGGTTTGGCATACTCAAAATGAGTTCATCCAAATCACGCTGTGGAATGGCCGCCCATGTTCGTTGCAACAACAAAAAAAGGTCTTCTTGCGACTGGATACCCTCCATATTCGGCAGAGCTCTTCTCTGTAGCATATCCCATGCATGCTCAATCGGTTTCAAGTCTGGCGACTGAGCAGGCCAGGGCCAAAGCCACATCTCAATCTCAAGAAATCCGCATAAAAATGCTTGATCCCTAGACACTTTTGATGTGTGTACATAGAAAACACCCAAACTCCGAAACAAATATTTGTAGATCATACAAACATTTGGTCCGACCCAGGAATCGAACCCGAGACCTCATGATCAGCAGTCGTACACGCCAACCGCGAGACCAACGAGGCAGTTGATCTTCTTGGGATTAACTATTTAAAAAAAAAACCTAATCGATTGCCTTGATCTAATTTGAAATAATGTACGATATATTAAAACACTCTCGGTTTAGCGGTTAATTTTAAATTTAATAATATTAGTGTAATAATTTTAATACATGCTGATATTATGCATTCGAAAGAAACTCTCTTTTTGTATGTTTTTTGTTCGTCTGTTACGAATTCACTACTAAACCACTGCACCGATTTCAATGAAAATTGCCATGGAGATACTATGATTCCTAAACGCGTTAAACGACAAATACGCGGACGGAGCTGCAGACAAAACCTAATATACTTATGAAATATTTTAACACTCGTAAGCTTTTAAATATAATATGTAATATTAATAATAAAGTCAAGTCAAAAAGATATTTATTCAAATAGGCACTTATGAATAGTCAATATTTAATATAAAAAAATCGAGTGATTCTAGTCGCCAGTTCCAAGTGCAGCCTACCCTTCATGGAGAAGAATCTGGCAAGAAACTCCATTGCTGCTCCTTTTAAAAAAAATTATAGGGTTTACATTTTTTTTTCTTACTAAGAGATTTGAATGAGAACGAAGTCGACCAAAGAAAACAAAACAAAAAGTTTGGAGTCATTGCTTCACAGCCATGACCTAACCAATCATGCGCCGTTATTACTCAAAACTGCAACATTTTTCGAATCTTTAAATTCTAAAAACAAAACTTTTGAGACTAAGACCTTTATTATCGTAATCAACTACTAAGATACGTTTTAAAATTACATTCAAAACAGAACTTCGTGCAGAAATTGAATGCCTTTGTTAGACATAAAAATGTTAATAAATTAGAAAATAAAGTTAAATTAAAAACTAAACAAAGCAGTGAATGAATTGAATTGTTTATAATAAAAGAAAATAAACTTATTTAAGTTTAGTTTAGATAACATAAACTGTGATACAAATGTCAAACAAAATATCATTTTTGCACAGTTTTTTTTTGTGTCTGTGTCTGGATAGTATCCACCACTAGATAGTAACCAAAATAAAAATTAAGAACGAAGGAGTATTCGGGTAGATACTGCTTTAATAAACATCGACATAAACATAAGTATTTAATTTATCTCTTGACTAAAACGAATAGAATAGCGATTGAAATGTAAAATTGAAGACTTTTTCTGATGCTTAATAGTTAATTATAATTACTTAGTGAATCATTAACACACTATAATGCCAATAGAGATTTTATATCTCTATTGGCATAATAACCTACAAACCTATCGTTGAAATCCTTACTTATATTATAAATGCGAAAGTAACTCTGTCTGTCTGTCTGTCTGTCTGTCTGTCTGTCGTGCTTTCGCGGCCAAACCGCTGCACCGATTTCAATGAAATTTGGTACACAGATAGTGTAGAGCCTGAGAAAGGACATAGGCTACTTTTTAATGAGAAAAAATGGTTTTAAGGGATTTAAAAGGGGATGAAAGTTTGTATAGAAGTCTGGAGGTTCACACACGCATGCGCGTTACGTACGCCGGGCGTCTTGACAACCAATAAACAAGGCTGTCACACTCATTAAAAATATATTAGTTAATCTGATTTGTATGTTCATTGTATTAATAGAAATAAATAAGCCAAATTAATTTGTAAAATTCAAAATATCTAGAGAAGTATCGTCAATATAAGCTAGAAGTTAGAAATTTTTTTTTAAGCTGTTGATTAGATATAAATAAAAATGTCATTTAAAGTTTCCACACGCCTGCGCGTTACCTACGCCGGGCGTCTTGACAACCAATAAACAAGACCGTCACACTAATCTATAATATCTATATATACTAATATTATAAAGCTGCAGAGTTTGTTTGTTTGAACGCGCTAATCTCAGGAACTACTGGTCCGATTTAAAAAATTCTTTCAGTGTTGGATAGAAGTGTTTATATGAGCTTATTTCGACATTTGACATGGCCTAGGCCTTCGACCGGGTCTGGCACCGCTTGCTTCTCTCCAAGCTCTCGTCATTTTGTCTGCCTCCTAGACTATGTCACTGGATTGACGCTTTTCTTCATCAGCGCCGCATTATTGGCCTTTGCTACGGCACGGCCTCTGATGTTCTGGATGTAAACGCTAGCGTACCTCAGGGTTCAGTCCTGTCGCCCACACTATTTCTTCTGCATATCAATGACATTTTAGCTATTGGCAACATACATTTCTATGCAGACGATATCTCAGTTCATTGGCGATATTTTTGACACCGTTCAGCCAAGCTGGCAGACTTTAATGAAAATCGACAGAAGCTTATCGCTGAGCTCGACCGGGTTTTGAACCGCATTTTACAATGGGGTGATAAGAATCTGGTCGAGTTCAACGCTACGAAAACACAGTTATGCGCGTTCTCTACCAAAAAGTCTCCATTTCTTTCCTTCCCCACTTTTCAGAGCACTCAACTGCCACTACGGGGTAAGCTCGGTGTCCTGGGCATGGATATTTGCCGAGACCTCGAGTACTGTTCTCATCTTTGTGATGGATCCGCGCAGTATTTGCTTGATGCTTTCGATTGGTTGCAGTAGCGAGCAGTCCGCTTTACCAACAGTCCCGAAGCCACCGAGTTCCTTGAACCTCTGCAGCTGCGTAGAGATATCGCCTCTATACCAGCCCACTACCATCTGTATCATTGGAAGTATTCTGAGGAGCTCTTCCAACTGGTCCCCCTTCTCCCTTCCGCTGCAGAATAACATGTTCACTCTCGAACCAAACGGTTTGGTTCATCCTTCCTGTGCCGAGCAGCTAAAAACTGGAACTGACTTACAGCGCACCTGTTTCTCTCCTACTGTGATCCCGGGCCCTTTAAGTGGGGCGTAAATTAAGTGGGGCTTGAAAAAGCATCTCACTATGCCGTCATAGTGTGGGACGCAATTCTGCATTGTCTACTTTCCCAGTGAATATGGTTGCCCCCACTGTTGGATTCTGCTTGAGTTTTTCATCAGGCTGACCATAGTCACTTTTGCAGCTTAAAAAAAAAAGTACAATTTTAATAACTACGTTTTTTCTTTTGCCATATTTTGCCAAAATATGGAGATTTTGCGGATTTGATATACGTGAGTATGCTGCCCATGAGAAAAAAAAAATACTGTATTTTTAAGCATCTGTCTTGGGTTTTGTTAATATTGTTATTGGAAATGCTGTTTTCATGCATTCAGCGGAAACTGCATTCTTTTAAATTAATCCATGCGTCATGATTGTAGTTTTTACAATATTGTACCCCAGTTGTGTAATATTTAGCCATGTACTATTACATTGCTTTGGCGCTCAAGATACCTCATTTAATAGTACTGGAACATTAACTTGCACCCTCAACTTATGGGAAGGCACTCCTGATATTTCAAAAGACTTTAAGTATTCGACAACATCTCCCTCCACGCAGATAGTCAGCAGATCAGGATCGAAATTATTTTTAAATCATCTGTACTATCTTAAACCAGAACCCACGTCTCAGTGTAATCATGTCATTACTGTCAGTTGGCATACTATCTTCTCCGTGATAACTCCGTAAATGTCATATCAGAATAGCTCTAATACATATTTTGTCTCTTGTCGCAAACTAATTCACAAACCTTACATATTTCTATACAAACTGCCATCCCCTGTTGCTATTTTACACCCTCGAGGGTAAAATTTTTACAAACTTTAAATGACATTTTCATTCATATCTAACCAACAGCTAGCGTATAATGACGATACTTCTGTAGATAATTTTGAAGTTAAGAAACGCTGTTTTTTTTTTGAAAATAAAATATAGCCTATAGCCTTCCTCGATAAATGGACTATCCAACACTGAAAGAATTTTTTAAATCGGACCAGTAGTTCCTGAGATTAGCGCGTTCAAACAAACAAACTCTGCAGCTTTATAATATTAGTATATATAGATATTATAGATTAGTGTGACGGTCTTGTTTATTGGTTGTCAAGACGCCCGGCGTAGGTAACGCGCAGGCGTGTGGAAACTTTAAATGACATTTTTATTTATATCTAATCAACAGCTTAAAAAAAAATTTCTAACTTCTAGCTTATATTGACGATACTTCTCTAGATATTTTGAATTTTACAAATTAATTTGGCTTATTTATTTCTATTAATACAATGAACATACAAATCAGATTAACTAATATATTTTTAATGAGTGTGACAGCCTTGTTTATTGGTTGTCAAGACGCCCGGCGTACGTAACGCGCATGCGTGTGTGAACCTCCAGACTTCTATACAAACTTTCATCCCCTTTTAAATCCCTTAAAACCATTTTTTCTCATTAAATAATCTCATTAATTAGCCTATGTCCTTTCTCAGGCTCTACACTATCTGTGTACCAAATTTCATTGAAATCGGTGCAGCGGTTTGGCCGTGAAAGCACGACAGACAGACAGACAGACAGAGTTACTTTCGCATTTATAATATAAGTAAGGATTGATGGCAACTATACAGACTTAACTTAAACCTTTTCAGTCTGGCGGCTCTGGGATCTAAGTGTATATAGCCTTGTGCATTAAATAAGATGGTTGTTATCGGATAAAGCTGTCATGATATCGTATGATAAAAAGTAATAAAATAATAAATATGTCAGAAATACATACTCCATTTTGCTTTGTAAATTATTATGATAACAACGTTTAAAGATAAGTCGATCCTAATTACTTTTTTGGCAACTTTTGTCCAAAGCTTCGCCAATGTACATATAAATAATTATGTCGGTTATCGGTGTAAACGGCCTATGTGTTATTCTGATGTATAAGGTTATATTACCGTAAAGTTTTATCTAAATGCTTTCGGTAGTTTTTGAAATCGTAACAAACATTCATACAACCTCACAAACTTTCGTAAATTTAATATTAGTAGAATAGGAACCAAGAAAGGAAATTTTCATCTCATGTTTCACATACATAATTTGGAACCTTATAAACGTTTATAGTAAAATTTACTATTTTGTAATAAATTTCGATATAAGCCTGCATTCGTTTAAATATCTATCTACATTATTAAAAAAACAGCCTAATTGCTTATAATATTCACTGATGTCTGTGTACTGCGGAACTGTTATGCAGCATTATGCTAATAGCGGCTGCCTAAATAAAGCCGTACGGGAAATATGAGAGCTCCCGGATAAATTACACAGTCTCGTACTAATAAAGATGTTAATACTGGCCCAAACAATTTGTAGCTAACGTCCATTGTTGCGTCTGCATCCCATGCATGCCCATTTTCATGTTTAATTGCGGCTGCAGACACACAGCTAGTACTAGAAACATGATAAGATGTTTGTGTATTTACTTAGCTATATATATTATCGCGCTTTCATCACCGAATAGGTTGGCAAGAGCTTATTTAATTCCCCTTTTTTGTCTACTACATATTTGAGTCACCACCATTTATGTAATAGGGGCTACGGACAAGTCTATTGCCTTTAAGCGGGCACTTTTGAGATTGAATGGAAAAGATGGAAAGAAATGGAAATATTTATCGGAAGTATATTGAAAGGAAAAATAGGTAATAAGACTATGGTAGTGAAGGGACATTGTTTATACGGATAAATCTGAGAATGTTAGAAAAAGTTCGAGCATTCGAATTGGCTATAACCGGATATATTTATATTGGGGTGTTTATTCTAGCTAATTTGATAAACAAAATTAATGGCACAATTACATTTTTCATTTCTTTTTACATTTTTAAAATTTGGACAATAATAAAATACGTTTCAGACGTTTACTGACTCCAACTTATGCCATTAAATATTTAATCTTCTGAATAGACAGAGAGATCACTCAATATCAAAAGGGTACCTTAAATATTAAAGTAATCTCCTTTCAAATTCGTTTATCTTTTCAAGTATTGGAAAATGTGAGATGTACTAAAAATATGTCTGAGTGTAGGCTTATAGGACCACACACACATATTATGATTATGAACATTCATTCTAGGGAATAAGATGAATAGATTTCCTGTGTGGTCAGTTTTAAACCTTATCATTAATTTGGCTGCCTCTGTGGCGCAGTGGTAGCGTATGGGACTGCTGTGCTTGAGGTCTCGGGTTCGATTCCCGGGTCAGACCAAATATTTGTATGATCTGCAAATATTTGTTTCGGAGTTTGGGTGTTTTCTATGTATAATATGTATGCATTTACAAAAAAGTAATGTATGTATTTATATCAGTTGTCTAGAACCCATAACACAAGCTCTGCTTAGCTTGGGACTAGATGGCGTTGTGTGTTAAAATGTCCGATTTTTTTTTTTTTTTTTTTTTTTTTTTTTTTTTTTTTTTTTTTTTTTTTTTTTATGGAATATACCGGCAAACGATCAGACGTATCGCCTGATGGTAAGCGATTACCTCCGCCCATGGACACCCGCAACACCAGAGGCGTCACAAGTGCGTTACCGGCCTTTGGAGGATGGGGGGGGAGATAGGGGGAGGGGTTGGGGTATGGGCCTCCGGTAACCTCACTCACTCGGTGAAACACAGCGCAAGCACTATTTCACACCGGTTTTCTGTGAGGCCGTGGTATCAGGCCGGTCGAGCCGGCCCATTTATGACGAAGCGTGGCTCTCCCACGGCACCACTATCTTTTAAAGCATACAGTGACCTAGGTCTTGTTAAACAGTTGCAAATCTCTTTCTGTCCGATCTTGCGGTAGGTATCTTTTACCCTACCTCTCTCGCATTATTCGTTTTAATTTACCCTGACTTTCTTCTATGGTAAACCACCAACCCGAGAAAGCTGGTGGTTTACCATAAAATGAACCACCCAAAACCCTTTGCAGTAATTTCAAGTTACCCCTGCGGAAGGTATAATTGAAAAACAGGGGCTGAAAAATTACATATTGCTTTGGGTTATTTTTTACCAACCATTATTTAAGGTTTGTATATGTATGCTATGTCAAACATTATTTTAGGTACATAGCACAATACAATATAATAATTACTGAATCGATCATTTTATCTTGAGTTTTTTCTTCACTATGGATAGTTAATTTTCCTGTTAGGGTAACTATTTCCCAGTGGTCTAATCTTCTTCTATAAACTTTAGTAATAGAGTCCTATTTAGCACGCACATTAAACAAGGTAAATATTTATTATCCGTAATTAGAAAAGCTTTCTAAAAGAAAAAATATATTTACTAAATGGACGAGAAAATTAGTAGGTAAAGAAAAAAATGTGCATTTCTCTTTAACTTTTACGTAAAGAAATATTATGATCAGATATTGACTTTGGCCATTTAACATTTGACTGATGTGAATTTTTGTATAAAATTAGTTATTATAATAAAAAAAAAATATTATTTTAAAATTGACTTGACGTGTGTTGATTACGCAGACTTGCAGTAACTTTAAAGTACAATCAACATCGTGTATCAATGAAAAAAATATCTAAATTAAATATACATGAATTGTATGAAATACACGTTACTGTGCTTATTTTTATACGCATTTCGTTGATATACAGTAGCCGTAATATTTTTTGTTGCTGGTCCATTTCATTAACCTCAAAATGATCTGTCAAAGGAGGGTACCCGCCGAAAGCTATTTCGAACATAAATAAACCTGCTCCCCTAAAGTTCGAAACGCAAATGTTTTCCAACCGTAAACTATTTGATTATCCTTTGAATTGAGCTGAAGGTCTTTTGTCCCATTTCCACGTCAATACACATTGAGAAAAAAACTCGTACATTTGCTTAGAGGTCAGTAAGTATTGAGCCTACCATGAAAACAAAATTGGTAAAATAAAATCTTCGTCTTCCTCATTTCTATGTTTGAATTTTATATTCATTTTGAAGTGAAACTTCTAATGCGACTACCAAGAAGGTTGCGTCAAACGTTTAACGCTACCATGGAGGGGGTATGAAAGTACTGTTGCACATTACGAAGTTTTCAAACGGTAAACGCTACCATGGAGGGGGTATGAAAGCACTGTTGCACATTACGAAGTTTTCAAACGTTTAACGCTACCATGGAGGGGGTATGAAAGCACTGTTGCACATTACGAAGTTTTCAAACGTTTAACGCTACCATGGAGGGGGTATGAAAGCACTGTTGCACATTACGAAGTTTTCAAACGTTTAACGCTACCATGGAGGGCGTATAAAAGCACTGTTGCACATTACGAAGTTTTCAAACGTTTAACGCTACCATGGAGGGGGTATGAAAACACTGTTGCACATTACGAAGTTTCCAAACGTTAAACGCTACCATAGAGGGGGTACGAAAGCACTGTTGCACATTACGAAGTTTTCAAACGTTTAACGCTACCATGGAGGGGGTGTGAAAGCATTATTGCACATTACGAAGTTTCACTTCTTCCGCGCGGAGTGACTCCACGCATTTTTTTAATGATTTTTTTAATGTAAATTAGCTTTTTCGGTCGTTATCTGCTACTTGTCTATTACTTGCATGTTACTAGGTCTTTAATGTTCTTACTTTGTTCCAGAGCATTGAAAATAGAACTGGATTTGACCGGATCCGTATTCCTGAAAGGCAGCTGTCAAGGACATTATAGATCTACAATAGTTCTACTAATAGTCCATTGAAAAGTTAATTTTTTTGGGCTTAGCGTGCATTACTCAGAGGACGAAATTTTATTTTTTTATCTGCCAAACTTAGGGCTGCCCAAAAAAATAAAATAAATAAAATAATAAGTTGTCAGACCTATAGTTTGGTAAATAAACCATAAAAACCATTTGCACCCCTTTTTCCAAGATAGCGGCATGCCCACGGTTGTTGTTGTACCGCGGTTAACACCGCGGGGCTTATCTAGATACGAATAAAGTTGTAAACATCATAAGCCAATTTGTGTTTTTATTTTCATCGAGGCCCGGGCCAAAATGGGAAAAAGATCTTTCATCTCTGACTTTCACAAACTTTTAGTCCTCTTCGACTTTGATCGAAATTGGTTCCATTAATTCTTATAGGAAGTAAAAGGATAAGCTTTTTATGTCTATTTTCTAAAATATGGCCAATAATTTGATGAAAATTGCATTTTGACAGTCAACATTATTTTGGTTCTCAGTGGTATGATATCCTAGTAAATTACGTTTTTATGTTATACTAACTTTTGCCTGCGGCTTTGCTTGCCTTTAATAAAAAGTATCCTATGCTAATTCTAGTACCTCCAAGAATGTGTGTACAAAGTTTCATGATGATTTGTTAAGTAGTTTTTGCTTGAAAGCGTAACAAAAAAAAATGTGTTGCTAAGCGCATAACTCGAGAATGCCTGCACCAATTCGGCTAATTAGTTTTTTTTTGTATGATCCTCAGGGTCCACGGGAGGTTTTAATAATAAAAATAATAAAAAAGAAATAAAAATAATGCGGCTCAACCGAAGGTTCACAGAATGAAGTTTGTCCGGGCAGCTAGTTAATAATAATTAGCATTAACTAGGTACTTACAGATATGCTAAAATTGAACCAATAGCTACAGTCATTCTTGTTATTTACAGTAGGTATGTGTATTGTAGCTATATGTTTATGTTATCAGTACCTAGATTTTATTCTTAATTTCTACAGTTCTCCACAAAAGATGATATGATAAAATTATTGCTTTTTAATACAAATGCAAAAACTTGATTGCGTATTTCTAGGTTTTAACTTCGCATATTTATAGAGTCGATGTGATCGGGTTATTTAATCTTTTTCTATTGAAAATACCTTTGGCCAACGAAAGAGTATTACGAAGCTATGCTTATAAAGGGGAAAAAAGTACTTTGAGAGATACACGTAAAAGTAATTACTTTAAGTTCTTTCAGAATCTGCTATTATGGGCACTTTTATAAAAGGATCCGTTGTATTGTCGTGGAGCGGAAAAAGTGATGACAGTTAGAAATGGGTTTTGTGTACGTAACCCTTTTTCATGACTCTTGCACGTTTGACTGCATAGTTTATATGTGTCTATCTTCTACTTCTACTTTTTACTACTGAATTTTATTAAACACATTATCTTGATTGTCTTGAAATGTTCTTTTTTATTTCCACAATTGAACTCATTTAGTAATAATTATTATCTTGATTGCATTTAAATGATGTTAACATGTAAAAGTCAATGTTTCATTATTTACGTGCTGACGTTTTCAAGAGTACGGAGAAAGATTTAAAGTGCCTTTCAATTAGAAAATAATAATAATAATGAAAATTTAATCTTCAAATTGTAATGTGTGAGGCAAGGAAGACGTACTACATATTCTGATAGAATGTGTCAAGAATCGTAGAGTTGGAATTCTGATAGAAGCATCTACTGAAGGTAAGCCCATGTACTATACTATGGTAACTATAGTGTACATGTAGTACTATAGTAAGTAAGTATTAGAAGTAACATAGGATACTTTTTATTAAATGCGAGCGAAGCCGCGGGTAAAAGTTAGTATAATATAAAACAATACACCAACCTAAAATCCTAATAGATAAATCAAAATTTTGTTTTTGTGTGTTTAATTCAAATTCATATAAAGTCAAACTTTTTGCCTAGTGTATGCACTGAATCGATTATTTAACCGAAGGTAGTCTGCAGCGGTGCGCTCGGCCAGGTAGATATACAACGACAAGAAATCAACACCAATTTTAAGTTGTATTATGAAAGTATTATTAATAATAAACTGTTTAGTGGTAAAAACTGACAATATACAGAATCAGACTAACTGTAAGACTTTTATTTGTGTTAACAAACTCCTTTGTTTAGCTGCACAATAAATTACAATTCTTTCCCTCTGACATTGAATTAATCAACCACTGAATTATGTCATGTCTATAAATTATACGTATCTCATGTTTTGTCTTTGACCAATCAATTAAATCATTTAGTCTGACTTGTGAACGCGTTCTAGACTAGTAGTGTGTTCAAAACAATTTTACTTAGAAGTTGGATTCTGCTGTTAAGTTTTAAGAAGACTATACAGAAGATACAGAATATACAGAAGAAGATAATACAGAAGATTATACATTATTCAAGAATATAGTGCAGTGATTTGTATATTGGTTATTTATATCATAATATAGTGTTTTAACTACTTGTGATTTAATCGAAAGAGTATTGCGTTTAAACAGTGGTCTGTACTGCAGTGAACACAATTTGAAACGTATTTAATTGTCTTAAGTGCTAATTTCTGTTGTCGTTATACGTAGTGATTCATTGAAAATGTTCAATTGGCTGGTGTCAGAGAGTTTTACAGATGCAGAAACGTAAGTGTTTTGATACGAATATATTTTTAAATGCTCTTTATTATATTATTGCGTTCTGGTGGTGCAGTCAAAATGATGAGGTAGGTCGTTATATAAATATAATATGAATATATATTAATTAACTGACCGGAAAATTATATTTTAGTAATATTGTTTTATTAATCGACTTCAAAAAAGGAGGAGGTTCTCAATTCGACCGTATATATGTTTTTTTTTATGTGTGTTCGCGGATAGCTTCGTCGTTTGTGAACCGATTTTGATGATTTTTTTAATGGAAAGGATATGTCCCAACGGTGGTACCATGATAAGGACACTAAGATCTGATGATGGCATCCAAGAGAAATCGAGTCGAACCTTGCAGTCGGTTTTTGTTTTTGTTAAAATTTTACTTGTGTTCTTATTATTTTAGGAATAAAGTTTTTGTTAGTTCTGTAGGTACCAGCAAAATTAAGAACAATAATCTATTGTTTCTTGTAAGGTATGTAATATTAAAATATGTTACATTGATTTTCAAATTAAATTCAATTTACATTTGTTATTATTTCACTAAACTAGAAACTGAAACGGTTATAATATATTAACCACCCATTTCGCATGTTCAATTAACAATCAAAATATTATCAAAAAATTTTTTTACAGCTCAAGGAAATACAAAAAATTAAATTATACGGTACCTCTATGGATGTTTTTTTTTCAGTTATATATAGTCTCCTCTAATGGTTTCAAACAACTTACTTAACTAATCACATCAACTTCCGATAAACGTAGTAAGTTATTTCTCTAAATCAACTATAAATACATTAAGTCCCTTAAAAGATATCTGTATCCCAACATAAACTGTAAATTAAATTGGTACATAAAACTGCTAGTACCGGAGTTTGCTTAAATTCAAGCCTTGAAGGGACTTAACCTTCATCACTGATAACCATTAGTTGCCGTACACAATATCTAATCGTGCGTAACTGTTAACTCCAGTATACACAGACAAAGGAGATTGGTATATGCAACCCTTGAGAGCACTAAATACGAACCAATGACCTCATCGGCCCTTCTATTAATCTTTTTAACAGCCTTTTAAGAGATTACAGGCACACATTCGATACAAGTCGATGTGTGTGAAATTGCACGGCTAATTAAACGTTCAATCTAAACTGACAAGGATTAACGATTATTTTTATGCATATAATACAATATATATATAGATATTTAGTGAACTATTAACATTTTAACTGACTACTTAATATGTAATTTCTGTGCACCTACCTTTATAGACTGCACCACCCAAAGGTTGACTGGAAGAGAATGCCCTGGGCATTTAGTCCGCCGATGTACAAACTTAGTGCATAAAGTTTTTAAATAATAAAAATATGCGTGTTTAACACATATAAACCTTTATCTTGAGTCATTCTATCTATTGATGAAAACTGCATAGAAATATAAATAAATAAATAAATAAATATTTCGGACATCTAACACACAACGCCGTCTAGTCCCAAGCTAAGCAGAGCTTGTGTTATGGGTACTAGACAACTGATACAAATACATATATACTTTTTTTTTGTAAATACATACATATTATACATACATACATAATATTTGTAGATCATACAAACATTTGGTCCGACCCGGGAATCGAACCCGAGACCTCATGATCAGCAGTCGCACACGCCAACCGCGAGACCAACGAGGCAGTCTACAATATGTTGAGTAGTTTCAAAGATTTATGCGAACAGACAGTGGTAGCGACTTCATTTTACACTATGTAAGGACTACTACTTATCTAAATGCTGAATTTAGATTTTATTTGTCTCTTATTTATAGTAATGTGTGTAAGCATGTGGAGTTCTAAAGTTTGGCAACGTTCTTTTTGTTTTTATCTTTGCGTAGTAAATATTCTAAAAAACAGTTTATTCTGGCTGATGTTTTAGACACAAATAATATATTTTAAATTTACGGAGTTGTATTACTTAATTTTTAAGTTATCAAAGTTATGAATAACCAAATGTTTTATCAGTCATCTATTATGTAAGTGGTGTTTTATTTTATACTAGCTGTTGCCCGCGGCTCCGTCCGCGTGAATGTCGATTTTTGCGGCAAATAATAACCTGTATAAGCTATATTATTGTAAAGTTTCATCCAAATCCGTTCAGTAGTTCTTGCGTGAAAGAGTAACAAACACACACACTCACACACATTGTGTTTTGTTTCTGGTAAATTATCATAACTTTTAAGTTACATGTTTGTTTATATTAAAAATTATAACTCCTAATTCAAGTATTTTAAACTTAAAATTGACCTTTTACATTTTTATTATACGATAAAAAGTAATCATATAACGTACCTATTGTAAAGTATCTTTTAGAAACTGTTTAAGAAGTGCCAGATGTAGATGTTGTTACATAGAGTTAGTTACATTGAGATGATAATTTTAGGAACTGGTTTTATAATAAATATCCACGTAATTGGATACCTAAATAGTTCTCTGCAATGTCATTGTGAAACTGTAATTACAATAATAAAAATTAGAACTGTTTGTTATTGAATCAGTTAGCTGTTAATAATACTTTTAAAGAATTTATATCAATATTATTAAGCTTATGATAATAGCTGACTGCACGTTTGGCCTAGTGGTTTATCGGTCACCACGCCGTTTCCTACTTCGCCAAGTGTCGTAGGTTCAAATCCCACGTAGGACAACACTTTGTGTGATCCACAAATTGTTGTTCTGAGTCTGGGTGTTCTTTGTGTCCGTTTTATGTATGTTTGTAAAGTCCCCCGCGACACAGGATTTATTCCTAGTGCGGGAGTTGTCTTTTTAAAAAATAGAAAAAAAATAGAATAATAATATTCCAGTTGTTGGTGCGGCGACATATATATTTAATATTATAAGTTGTTTTTTTACAAATTACATAAAAAAGCTATTGTATTCGTCAATATTATTTGGTCCAATTACGTTATAATTTACGTACTTTACGTAATTTTTTTCTTTAAAAAGACAACTCCCGCATTAGGAATAAACATCCTGTTTCGCGGGGGACTTTACAGACATACATGAAACGGACACAACACCCAAACTCAGAACAACAATTTGTGGATCACACAAAGTGATGTCCGGTGTAGGATTTGAACCCACAACACTTGGCGAATTGGCAAGCGGCGTGGCGACCGCCTAAACCACTAGGCCAACCGTGCAGTCAGAATAAAAAGTATCCTATGTCCTACCTCGTAGTATGAACTCAAATCATGCCAAGTTTCATTTGAATCCATTCAGTAGTTTCGGCGTGATGCGCGGCCAAGATACAGACAGACAGACAGACAAAAATGAAAAAAAAAAAGTTTTGGTGTCAGTATCGATAACAGAGTGCTCTCCAAAAAAAATTTCAAAATATCTTCAATGTACAGAATTTGACCTGTTACATTTATATTATAAGTATAGATTTAGGACCTTTATCTACAGTTACCGTTTTAGGTATTATCAACCAGTTTCAGACACATTAGGGGATCTTTTCACTAACAAATCCATTAAAATATACGATACACACATAAACAGATCAAATGTATATTTATATTTAAAAATATATGTAAATACGTCAAGACATCAATGTATAGTTTGTATGTTGTGCTATTATTGTTCAATTACTGCCTATTTTGACACAATTCACCAGAAATTATTGCCTGACGTATGCTATCTATCTTGTGACTTATTTTCTGTATTACCTACTTATATGGTTGCTTGTAGAGATTCCCTTTATGCCTAAAAACTCACGCCTATTTCACTGTCGGAATAGGTGGAGATATATACGAAGTTTAAGCTTTGTGAACACTATTACTATTACTTCAATTCTATTTACGTAATTGGGTGCAAGTTTCAACTGAATATATTTCTATACGGGGCATATTTACTCTCAACATTACCATTATTATTGGTATATCGCAGTCCACTGCTGGACATAGGCTTCTCCATAGCATGCCACTTTGTTCGGTCCTCGGCATGAGAAGGTCATTTAGATTTAATGATGACAATTTTTCAGTGACTTATGAGGTTACAATTCTACTCACTAACCCCTATGTTAGAATAATCTAACAGTTTAGAGTGCACCGTCTAATTAGAATACCCATAAAACAATACCATTTTTTTTTGTATGTTTGACCCAGCAAAAATGACTCTACTCTGCCTGATGGAAAGCATAAGCAGAATCCAAGAGTGGTGGTCACCATACTGCAAATGCAGACAATGCAACAATGCAGCATGGTGAAAATAAAATCAAATAAATTATCTTGTTAAAATAATAGGGGCGTAGAGCAACATCTATTAGTTTCAACGTCTAAATAAAGGCGATCTATTTTAACTTCAAACCGTGACTGTCTAGACATAGTTTCATAGTCTCACGTCAATTTTACAACCGTTCCTAGAAATAAAATATATCAAAAACAATTTGCCGCTCTTAAATCTACTGACCTAGCTAGTATCTAATTAGCTATAAGACTGACTTGGACTCACAAATTATAGAAAAACATATTATCAGATTTGCAAGCTAGCCGCCTAAATCTTTCCACAAAAATCAAAGTACCTCCACGTGCAATTTCATTGAATTCGGTGCAGCGGTCAAGTCATTAAAGCGTATGAGACAGACAGACAGACAGATCTACTTTCGGAATTATAATGTTCGTATGGTTGAATCTATTTTTGCCTTATAAGTCTATTTTTATAAAGTTTATGTTCCTACTTCAATCGTTCATACATTCTTATCAACCCGACATTTTTAGGCAGTTTGACAGTTTGGTGCCATTCAGGGTCAGACGGGCAAACAATTTCTATGCGGATAACAATGGGCAGGGCTCTTAGAAATACCTTTGTCCTACTCACAGTTTCATAAACCAGAGACACTATGTGTTGAGTAAAGATTTTACTTCTTCAACTATATTTATTGAGCTTTATGAAACACAACCTAAAATTCAAAATTTAAAAAACCCCCTACTCAAGCACTTAATTGAGTAATCATACACCAATTATATTTTTGCAGACGTTCGGTTATTCTTCCCCACTTTCACCCTCATAACTTTTTTCCGACAACCGATTTTCATGAAACATGTCTGAGAACACTCGCACTCGCAACTTACCTTTCATACAAAAAACTAAATTGAAATTGCTTCATCCGTTCGCGAGCTACGGTGCCACAGATAGACAGACAGACAAACAGACAGACAGACACGTCAAACTTATAACACCCCTCTTTTTGCGTCGGGGGTTAAAAATGCCACAGTCTCATCAATACGAGTTTATAGATCAATTAGTATGACAAAACTTTACCAACAAAACTACTACAACTTGAACAATCAAAATACATTTTGCTTGGAATATTAAACTAAACAAAAAAACGCTATAACTCGACTACGTAAAAATTATGAATCTATTAACACCTCATTTATTAAAATCGATTCAGTAGTTTAGTCGCTATGATGGAAGATACAAACAAATATTGTTTGCCAAAACTATTTCTTTTGGATTCTTTGGGATAAATAGTTTATATAAAATCTATTTAATACTTTAGGGTAAGTATGTAACCTATAAAACGATAGCCATACCGCGGGGCGGAATAATGTATGTGATAAATTTCTTTTCCCCAGATGTTTCCCGTAGGCTGTTATTGGATCCCTTAAGTTATAATATGAGGGATTTCATTTTCACATATTGTCTGATTAATATGGGGTGTGATGGTGCTTCTTGGTAATGAGATGAGGATTAAGTTCCTATATTTTAACGTTATATTGTCGTGTGTGGAAAGGCTATTGAATTGAATTGAATTGGCGATCTAGTCGAGTGATTAGGGATCCTGTTTGTGTTAAATCAGAGGTCTTAAGAATGATTTGTTTCTTCCTGTAAGTCGTTTAGTAAACATGCTAGTTAAGATTCTCATGAATGAACTGAAAGCTGACAGGGATTTAGACCGTCTCATCGTCAAGAGCTAGTTTCCTCTACAGCTACGGACCCCCGTCTATAGCTACGGTTCACCCTCTACAGTTACGGATCCCAGTCTACAGCTTCAGACTCCCTCTACGGATTTAAATATTTGATAAATATTATTTACACGATACACACCATTTGTTTGTCTTAAGTGAATTAATAAGTACTTACGTAAATATATACGAGTACTTATATTAAATTTAAAAACTTTAATCAAAATTATGAAAAATAGTATTTCATCGGCCAAAAGTATGATAGACTAAAGTCTCTTTCTATGGAGTGGCTTATGTTCAGCAGTGGACTAAGGCTCATAATGATGATTGTGGTTTAATAGGTAGCGGGCATAGAGAGCAAAATACCAATGTTAAATTAGGTTCCCAAAGACAGAAACCTTCTCACAAGCAATCTGTAATCAAGCAATTCAACTGCTTAATTTAGACTTCTGAAGATTATCTCTCTCTCTCTCTTGACTTTTAGTAATTACTTTAAATATATTATATATTTTACCTTCACTACCTACAATTATATTACCTAAGTTAAGTAGAATTAATGCCACAGGCATTTTTTTCCAACCGACCTTTTTATGCTACAGAAATGTGTACGTATTTACCATTTACGTTTTACCATTATTATTATTTAATAGATACTAGCAAGTATGCCACTATTTTCCCACGTTAAACATAATAAATGGCTTTATGAATTTGTGTATAATAATTAAGGAAACTCCTAAACAAAGATTGTTCTTAAAACAACGGAGATTTTTTTATCTTCCGGCAAAGAATATTAAAAAAAAAGAATTTAATGTATTCGCTGTATACGGGGTTCCGTAGCATTGATTTTGTTAAAAGTAACAAAAACGCTGATCTTTGATTGATTATATTAAGCTTACAATTTGCCGATTATAAATTCACTGACTTGCTTAGGTACTTACTCACTCGCTCTGCCTACCCATTCGGAGCCATAATAATGAGTACTTGTATACATTAAAAATATTTCGGACAGTAAAACAGTGCTTTAAAAAAAAAAGATCAGTAACTAGAATCCCCGGTGAAACGCGGTCAATGGTTAGTTCTATATTTAAAAGTAAACAACATAAACAAGTCGACGTCCAGTTAAATTATTAATTCTTAAGTTTTCTTAACGTTGTACATTATGATAAATTAATCTCTTCATGTTTTTTGCTTACATTTGTCAAACATATCATTTTATTGAAGTGAATCAATCAAGAAAAATATTTTCTAACGCTTCTCAACTTCTTTTTGCATCTAGTTCATATGAATTAAAGTTTTTGAAACTAAAATATTAAGGTAATACCGCCAGATACGATGACGTGTAATTATTTTAAAGGATTTCTAGGAAGATTACCTTTTTATTACATTATTATCACCAGAACCAGAACCAGAACTACATAATACCATTTCAAAGAAGACCAACCTAAAATAAAAGCATTCGTGCTGTCATGTCTTTTTAGATGAGTGAGTCGACAGTTACGAGACAGAAGGTTCAATGATGCAAAAGCATCTCAATAGGCCCCCTTGTGTAGGTCACCATGCTGCATTGTTGCATTGTATGCATTTACGATGAGTATGGTGACCACTACTCTGGAATCCTCCTTCGCCACTTTGGTAGGCTCATAAATATTAAAAAATGAAACATCTTGTACTAGTAAATTATATCACAATACAAAATCAAATTAATAAAGATCAAGTAAAGAAATATAGCTAGTGTCTCACTGTTTCACTCATGACCATAATTGATGCAGTTTCATTAAAATGTCGGGTAGCAACAGAATGTATGGGTTTTTAAATAATATCGTATCAGCTAGTGTCAGTTACTCGAAGTCTTTTCTATTCTATCATTCCTCAATTTTTCATTTAATTCACCATAAATTTACATTTATTCAAACGAGAAAAAAAATCCTTATAAATATAATTTAACAATTAAATCTTACCATTATCGTTACACCACAGAGAAAAATTCATAATTTTAGAACAAAAACTGATTCAGGTCTGTAGATTTTCCAAATTCATTGAGCAACCCTAAAAAGAAATATTTATGAAAAACTGTATAATTTTAGGAAGAAAATCTGCGCCTCTAATTATCAAGCGCTCACTCAGAGCGAAAAGTACGTTGAACATCCTTCATTTGCATTCAGAAAAAAATAACACTGGCAAAATTCTAAATTTCATAAAACTCCTTCCAAGGGACCGCTTGAGTTTAACTCTGTGTATACCAATAGTATATCTCAAAATACGAGAACAATATTAGGGTTACCGCACTTATGTCCGTTTATCATTTAAATAGCACTGCAAAAATATGAATTTTGTTGATGTAAAAATTGAAAAATTTACACTTAAAGTACTTATTAACTTTACACGAAAATTTCTTTTAAAAGTTGCTAGGTGCTTTTAAAAGCATATACCAGTGCTTGTAATAATAATTTAATTATATTACGAGATCGTAAAACTGGCATATAAGTGACTATGTTTATGTATACACGTATGTGTTCCACGTACTAAAGTTATGAGGGCTTAACGATACTTTTGAGGTCACGTGATGGGGCCGACGAAACTTGCAATATCCATTTTCCATCCATTAAACACAAGCCCATGTGCGTAGAACTATGTAATATGAGTGAACTTTGGTAAATAAATGTTTTTCAGCTCTGGAGAATTTAGTAGAGATTTTATAAATTGTAAAAGATCTACAATTCGTGTACCAGTAGCAGGTAGTAGGTACGTTTTTATAGCAACATCGTTGTCTGCATTCGCAATGAGGATGGTGACCACCAATCTTAGATTCTGGCTCAACATAAACAAAAAAATAATACAATTTTAACAAAAAAATCGATTTCATTCTGGACCAAATTAAAAATAAGACGACACGGGAAGCACCAGCTTTCAAATAAAAAAAGAATCATTAAAATCGGTTCACCCACTCAGTTATGATAAACATAAAAAAATACAGTCAAATTGATAACCTCCTCCTTTTTTGAAGTAGATTAAAAATAAGTGATGTGAGAGAGTTTGTTTTAATGTCTTCTCTAGATAAGCTCGGTGTCGCTTATACTTAACTCATCTTATAGCATTCCCCATAGTATTCTGTTAAACTAACAGAAATAAACATCATGGATGTAACAAGTAGGTAAAAAAATATTTTTCCAAAGTTTTGTGGGTTTCGATGTAGTTAGTTATGATCATGATGGATCATAATTAACTACATTCTTAACTCCTAAATTGTTGACTCTTATAGTTCATATTTTTCAATTCTTTGTTATGGCTATCCTATTTACATCTTGTAAGTATAATTAGTTAAGAACTATTTCTAAAAATGATTGTTATGCATTTTAAAACATCTTTTAACAGTATTTAAATGTAGAGATATTATTAGTAAGGCTATGAACTAGTCAGGTACACATACGAACTATTTACATATACTAAATAAAGTATAATAAAATATACAACTTTCAGGGAAGAAATGCTATTTAAATATTCGTTGGCTTTCACAGTCTTGAGAAACCCTACAAATGGGCCAACATGCCTTAAGCCTGACTAAACATGGTCGGTGAGACAATAAGCTTGTGAAAAATAACCGCAGAGACATTGAGCATTTGGGTTTTAAAAAGTAGATATAATTTTTGCTTAAACAAGTACTGTTCGCAGATTCTCCAGAGAAAGAGAAACATAAACTACATACAAACATTGCATACTAATTTCAGCACTTAGATTCGGTGGACTGCTAAAGATTTAAGACATTTTTTTTTTAAAAAGACAAATCCCGCATTAGGCATAACTCCTGTGTTGCGGGGGACTATACAAACATACATGAAACGGACACAAAGAACTATGGTAGTTTTGGTCTGAATTATGTACTGAAAGAAGCTTATTTTTTTCTTTTAAATAGTTCTGTATTTCATAATCCTGAATGTTTACTAACTTTTTACACTGAAACTAACCGACTACTAGAAATAAATCTTATATTTGTAAAATAACTATATTTATTTTATTTATACAATAAAGCTATGCCCGCAATTTTTTATCAATTTATCTATATACTAATATTTAAAGCTGAAGAGTTTGTTTGTTTGATCGCACTAATATCAGGAATTAATGGTCCGATTTAAAAAATTATTTCAGTGTTAGATAGCCCATTTATCGAGGCAGGCTAAAGGCTATATATCATCACGCTAAGATTAATAGGAGCGGCGCATCAATGAAGAATGTTACAGAAACGGGGGAAAATTATTACGCTACTGGCAATAGGAGACGTAAAAGACGTTGCGTGGGTCAGCTAGTATTATGATAAAAGGAGAAGCAGACGATGCACATGAAGGATGGTGGTACCGCACATGAATACGTACAACTCACATATAAAAGGACTTTGTTATCCTTTGAGGGGGAATACTCTGATGACAATTAGTATCACAGATAAATAATTAAAGATAATAAGCGAACAAGTGTCAATGTCAAACATAATCGGGGAAATAAGAGCTGCCCGACTTCGTTGTCTTGGCCACATCGAAAGAATGGGTGAGGATCGAGCCGTCAAAAGAGCATACCTTGGGCAGCCCATCGGGCGGCGGCGGGTAGGACGACCCAGATACAGCTGGAAGGATGACGTTGCCAGGGATATGGAAGAGATGAAAGTGTCCGATTGGTCTGAGGGGTCGCTGAGCCCTTCGCTGGCGACCCAAAGTGTGTCTTGGCCGTAAGTAAGTAAAGCGAACAATGGTGGAGTGTCTGGTGATGAGAATTGAATTGAAATTGAAACATTGCAATAAGTGTAACAGGCGCAATACATGTTTATTTATTCCGTATAAACAAAATACATCGCCACTTACTGCATGTTAAACAACAACAAAAATAAAGCAAACATAAATCATTTCAATCGTGATTTTTTAAATCGTCGAAAATTTTTCTCATCAAAACGCGTTGATGTGGAAAGTTTTGATTTCCAATAAAAAGGGGTTTGCAATATATTATTAGGCGTACCCTCGGTGTGTTAGATGACAAAATATCGGTCCGGTTCGTTTTCATAACTGCCGGTACCGTAATCAAAAGTTTTCGTATAAACAGCACTGTTGTGATTTCGGCTTGTGTATCTGAAAAACAATATTTTATTTTGCACATTAGAATTGTATCAAATTAGAATTAAGACAATAATACTTATCGATATTTAAAGATTTGATACGTTTCTAGGGAACAACCACAATGTTTTATTAAAAGCTGAAAGACTTTAGACACACTAAGATTAGTTTTACGAAATGCATTTTAGATATCCTAAGTAGGCAAGTAAGCATCCGATGTCGAAAACCAATTTGATAGATCATTTATTTCTTTGAAGAAAACAAAAAAAATGGTATTCACCAGTTGTAAATTACATACTGAAAATCATTAATACGTAGGAATGAAGAGACTACAAAAAAACATTGAAATAGAAAATAAATGACTAAATCTGTGTCTCATTATATTTTACTCAACTTTGAAATCTGTGTTTTGCATGCAATATTATACTAATCCTATTTAATATTTATACAAATGAAATAAAACAGAAATTGTCTAATACCTTGTTACTAAACATAAGAGTAATATAGTCGTAAACCAGACAATAGGCTCTTATTTGGACAAAATGTAATACAACATATATTTTAGTTCCAGATGTTGAACCCAACGACTTCAGTTATTCAACTCATCGGAATATAAATTGATTTCTGGCATTTTTGGAGAATTGGAAATTGAATTTTTACATGTTTTTTCTTGTTTTGTATGCGGTGTGTAATGGATAGCAATAGGGATGAAATTGTTTAACTACTGCGCTAATATAATATGTTGGAAGAATCAGATTCCTCCACATCATATATTACAATTAGCATTAATAAAACAAAATTTCAATAGTAAACAAAAGTGTTTGTAATCAGCTTTTTATTTTCTGAGCAAGTGTCCAAAGTCTTTTATCTGAAATTGTTTGACTCCGACATGCAACAATTATATTAAGAAAAACCGTAAAAACTGAACGATGGCTCAGATTATTGATTTGTCAGAAATTCAAGCAGATTTTAAAGTATTTTATCTGGTAAGGGTCAAAAAGTCCTACCGATTTTAGTCCAGTTTTGGTGGCAAAATTGCGACTCAAGTACTAGTTAAGTACAGGCGACGATAAAAATTCTAAATACCAAGCTTTTTTGGGCCAAACGGTAGTCACATTAAAAACAAAAAGTACGCTGGTTACACCACTACTAATTTGGAAAAAGCCTTGGATTATCTCAATAAGCTCTACGTCGTTTCAGGTAGAAAATAAAGGCTATTCTTATCTGTGCGCAACTTTTGTACCACGGTATTGTATGAACGTAATACGATTCCATGGATTTCATTAAAGATTTATAAAATACTCTTTGTTACACATACAATACGAGTATTAAACATTCAAGGCCCGAAGTCGATTCTGGTCTGGTTTTAGGCAGAAAGCAGAGTTACAAACTAAAATTCTGCTGAGTTTATTTCTAACACCTTAATGTCAAGATCCATGGCTTTTTTCTTAGAATAGTGGGCAAACGAGCACTCGTATCGTCTGATGGTAAGCGATTACCGCCGCCCATGGACACCCGCAATACCAGAGGCGTCACAAGTGCATTGCCGGCCTTTGGGGGGATGGGGAAGGGGATAGTGAGAGGGGTTGGGGCTAAATGTAAATCTCTTCAGATGTGGACCTTGTACACCCATTATATATAGTAGGTATTGTACTAAGCATAAAATCCTCCTGGTTTGATACAAATATTTGTAAAACGTACCCATAACGTTTCTGGAAATTGATACGTTTTTTCTCTGCCATGAAATTCATGTTACCGCTTTAACGGTTAAGAGGCAATTTCATGAGTACTTTTGACATAACGTTATTAGGAATAAAAGTTTTATAGTCACTCAATGTAGTAGTCCGTATCGCGTATACGGTGGCAGTGTACAATTTCTGTGGGTTGCATTACACATGCTTATGATAGTAAGCGAGGAAAATGTGAATATTACATTTTATCATTGCCGGG
Organism: Diaphora mendica; assembly: GCA_949125395.1. Classification (NCBI taxonomy): domain Eukaryota; kingdom Metazoa; phylum Arthropoda; class Insecta; order Lepidoptera; family Erebidae; genus Diaphora; species Diaphora mendica. The sequence goes on from OX421310.1 coordinate 21,175,905, forward strand.
TTGCTGATGCAATAAAAAGATAGTGTCTTTATGGAGCCTACTCGACTTCAGGATTTAATGAGAATTCTCGTGTCACATCTATTACAGCTTTCTATAAAGAGCATTATTCCATTTGTCGATGTTTTTTTATTGACAAATAAAGTAAGGTTTCGTAATTCTTTTTATCTTCACACCTAACCAAAAGATACAAGAACTATTACCAACTTGTTTTTTAATATATGGCTCATTAAAAAACAAATGGAATGTGATCTATCGATTGATTAAAACCAATACATCTAACTAGACCCTATGTAATCAAATTTCCAGAAAATCAATGTTAAAAAATTCTTACTTTACTACGCACCGAGAGCTACGAAAAAATTAGACTACTGGAGCTCAGACTTTACTTGCCGTTCGATTCTGGAAAGAGGATTTAAATGACGACAACAAACTTGTGACTCCCGAGTTCTAGATATACATCGGTGGATGTAGTCACTTACCACGAGGTAACCCGTCTACATGCTATGCGTCCTCGCATATAATATAAAAAAGGAAAAACTAGAATCCAACTACGACAAAAAACGACGCTGAAAAAAAAAAAAGTACAAATATCGCCCTTTGCAATGATACCAAATACGGCATACTTATCTCAATTTTTTTTTTAACACACCACTTTATGACCGCTAGAGGGCACCACATTAGATTTAGTGACACGTCATATATAGCCTATAACTTGCGGACGATCAAGACGCTTCTAACGATATCTCATTTATCCAGTTCTAATATGTCTCAACTACAGTTGAGGAGCTTTCTGGGAACGAATGAACATACACCTTTTATACTCGTACTAGGTAGTAGAGCCAGGCTGATTTCAGTACGAACGGGCCGGCTCGACCAGGGCGGTACTACCCTCGCACAGGATATCAACGTTAAATGACAGCATTCGTGTTATAATTTATACTCTCGATTGTCGGCACTTGATGGAACTTGTTGCAATACATTCTAGAATCAAACTCACTTGTACTTGTTCCACTATTTTTATCTTTTCTTTACACCTGACCGGTTTCGCCTCATGGCATTCTCAAAGGTTATGGTTACATAAAATATTTTTACATCTAAAACCTAACAACTGTGGGTACATAGAAATATCAGTGTGCCAGTGTAAGAAATTCTCCCCGAAAATTAGGGAAATAGAAACTTATAAAATTATATAAAGTAAGAGTAATGATATGAAATTTCAAAATCTGAAATATTATTTTAATAAGTAAATTCGATAAATCGATAAACATTAAAAATTAGATGTGAACATGAAGAACATACTAGGGGTTGGAGGCTGAAAAAGACAGAGTCCAATTTTGCAGAACATTTGCTATTGGAAAAGCATTCGTTCGATCCTAAAGTAGACTTTAAGGCACTACACGTATGTGACAAGGGCAGGAAACTAACCGCTTAGGGAATCGTGACAAGGTTCTGAATCAGCAATTAGACATCAATAATTCACCACTGTTAAAATACTTCAAGTAATGTCATCTACATCATTTGTGAGTTTGAATAATTTGGACGGATTGTAGTGTATAATTTTAATGACTTTATTAATTTTTTGACATGTAATTTAATAGACATATATGCAGTTTAATAGACATACAGTATAATACAAATTTGGACACTAAATTTATATAGGACATGACATTATCATTTCACATCTAATTTTTTATGTTTATCGATTTATCGAATTTATAAGTTTTTTTATAAGTTTCTATTTCCCTATTTTTCGGGGAGAATTTCTTACACTGGCACACTGATATTTCTATGTACCCACAGTTGTTAGGTTTTAGATGTAAAAATATTTTATGTAACCATAACCTTTGAGAATGCCATAAGGCGAAACCGGTCAGGTGTAAAGAAAAGATAAAAATAGTGGAACAAGTACAAGTGAGCATTCGTGTTGTCGTGTTTCGTTGGTGAGTGCGAGACCGGAGGCCCATTGATGCAGAAGCATCACTATGCCGCCATAGTGTGGGTCACCATGCTGCATTGTTGCATTCGCAATGAGTATGGTGACCACCACTCTTGGATTCTGCTTATGCTTTCCATCAGGCAGAGTAGAGTCATTTTGGTAGGCCCATACATAAAAAAGAAACATACATACATACAATATATAGCCTGTTAAAATCATAACCCTCCTTTAGCTTTGCCGTCTAGGATGCTCATAAAGTCTACACTAATCATATAGAAGACAAATAAGACACCCTTTGCCCATCGATTTTGGAACAATTAATTTTCAATAGCACACTCGTGCAGTGTGCTATTAAAAATTACTTAGTAACAAAACTAATATTTAGAATTAAAGGATGTTCCAATAAGTTTAACGACTCTGTACAATCGATATATCGATGAACAAATACAGCTCTAATGTTATTTCGTTTGGTTTGTAAGTATTTTGCAAAATATTGTATTGTTTGAATTTTGAATTTCTGGATGTGGAAGTAAATAGGAATGTGCTATATAGTCATAATAAACAAGCGCGGCTTGTACGCGAATATTGGACACAAACTTTTATGACAAACATTTTGTTGGCAGCGTTGGAATATGGGAATCACTGTTGTTTGGAATGGTGGAAAAGGAAGTTTTGGATTACTATATGTTTGGTTCAAATAGGGAGATTAACTTGGGTGTAGTTCAGAAAGAATCTCGTTCTCTTGTACTCCAGTAGGTTTATTACGTTTTCGGTTGTACCGATGCTTTAGTTTAAGATCACTCATTTTAAAAGTAATTAAAACTGTGGTCTGTTCTGATTTTTTGGAACGAAGGAGGGGTACCCTAGCCGGCAAAAAACGTCCGTAACGTAAGATTTCGCGAACTAAAAGTTGAGCATAGCGCCATCTGTAAGTTTTATGTATTATTATTTTTTATGATAAGGAACTTCGTTCCTATTTGGTGTCCCATGACACCACAGGATTTTTTTTATGTATGGTCCTGACAAAATTACTATACTCTGTCTGATGGAAAGCATAAGCAGAATCTAAGAGTAGCAGTCACCATACTCATTGCGAATGCAGGCAATACAACAACGTAGCATGGTGATCCACACCATGGCAGCCTAGTGATATGGCGGCCTAGTGATGCTTCTGCATCATTGGGCCTACGGTTTCGCACTCACCAACGAAACACGACAGCACGAATGCTGTCATTTTACGTTGATCTTCCGTGCGAGGGTAGTACCGCCCCGGTCGAGCCGGCCCCTTCCTGCTGTTTGCTTTGACCAATACGTTTTAATAAGAATAATAATTAAAGTTTTAATCCACCGGAGAGGTTTTATTAACTATGGATTTTGAATTCAGACGAATAGAAATCTATTATATGAAATAAGAAATTTCTATTCATCTGAATTAAAAAGAAATATTTATAAATAAATACGTGAACGCTCTTATTAGGAGGTATTAAAAGCATATAAATTAGGTGTAAATACTTTGACTAAGAATAAATACAATTAAATTAAATTTTAGAACCAAGAACAAAAACGATGAAGCCATAAAAGTCTAAAATGTATTTTGATTTGTCTTGGTATAAATGTCTTTTTACTGTAAGTTCGAGTTAAACTGGCCACAAAATAAAATGAACATTTAAAATGGTGAATTTCGACCGTAGGTATCCTCCAATTGATTGATTGAACGATTTTTCTAATATTCTGTCAGCAATTCTGTAGATAATAATATGTCGTTAAAAAGACGACAAAACTTTTATGACATTTATCTTTAAGTTGACAGTTGTGCGCGAGACGCAGTAACGAGCGTACGTATATTTACTGTGTATCGAGCTTGCAATAGTTTTTTAGCTTAAAGTTATCAGATATTAACAAGTATGGTTGAAAGTGATTCGATGTCTAGCGAGGACGTCGAGGATAAAAGTGATACGGATATAATTAATAAGTGTGAAAGTCAGTTACAAAATTTATATCAAAATACCCTCGGTAATAATAGTGAAAATTCAAAAGTTGTTGAAAAGAGGCACAGGGAAAGCAGTGAGGGCAGTATTGAAGAAGGCTTTATTACGGTTCTAAACAGAAGATCTAAGAGGTTATTGAGGAGTTATTCATCGGATGTACGAGATATGAGTAATAACGAAGAAGGCGAAGAAATTGCAGGTAGATACGAAATAATTTTATCTTCACAAAAAATATTACCAAAACAAATGGCATTGGCGAAATTATTACGTAACGAAAATGTACAAAATATTATTACTTTGAAATACAAAAGTCCATATAAAGTGCTGATACGATTAAGTTGTAAAGAACAAGCAGAGAAAATAGTTAACTGCCAGAAGTTTAAAGAGCTAGACATGAAAGCAAACTATGCAGATCAAAGTGTTACTTCCTATGGAGTAATAAAAGGTGTGGATTTGGACATAAGTGATGATGAAATTATGCAATCTTTAACCTGCTTAAAAAAAATTTTAGCTATTAAAAGAATGAAACGAATTGACAGAGATGGAAAATGGATAGATAATGAAACTTTGCGCATTTGCTTTCAAAGCCCTTCAGTTCCGCCATTTGTCTATGCCTATGGTTGTAAGAGTTTAGAGTAGAAAATTATATTTTTCAAGTTATGCAGTGTTCTACTTGCTGGAGATATGGACATACCAAGAAATTTTGCCCATCTAATCATGTTCTCTGTCCTAAATGTGGACAAGAACATGCCAATTGTAATACGCAGATATTTAAATGTCTGAATTGTAAAGGCCCCCATATGGCTCTTGATAAGGCGTGTCCTAACTTCTTGAAAGAAAAGGAAATACGCCTAATCATGAGTGAAGAAGATGTAGGATACAAAAAAGCTTATTATATATATTCGAGGAAAGAGCGGAAAAATAAAGACCCAAAAACTATAGAAAGCGCTCCTCGAGCACAGTATACAAATGTAAATAAGTCATATAGTAGTGTGGTCCAGATGACACTAGCCGATCAAGAAGAGACATCTGACGAAATTCCTGAAACAGATCAGAATGTAGAAATTTCTACAAATCAATCTATTAGTGCTCAGACAATAACAAAAAAATCTAAAAAGATGAAGGCGAAACCGACATTAGAGGCCACAGAAATGCAAAGAGATCCTGAAAATATGTGTGTGGAAAACTCAGAAAATGATGACCGACATGAAGAGCAGATTTACTTCAAAAATTTGTTGAATAAATTAAAGTGTATTGCATTGTCTAGAATGGACTTTGTAGATAAAATTTATGAAGTTTTTAAAATAATTATTGTTGAAGTTAAAAAATATTTTATAGAGATCCTGAAGCAAACTGAGTGCTTTAATAGTATTTTAAATTTGTTCAGTCATGGCCAGTAATTCCTCACGTTTTAAGTTGAATATAATTCAATGGAATGCTCAAAGTATAAAACCGAAGCGATCGGAGTTTGAATGTCTATTGCAACAAGAAAATATTCATATAGCCATTTTAAGTGAGACATGGTTGAACCCAGGTGTTGAGCTTAACTTAAGTGATTACTGCACATATAGGAGAGACAGAGAAGATTCATATGGAGGTGTGGCGTTTGTTATACATAAATCAGTAAAGGTAGAAACATCCTCACATAGATTAAATAATGTAGGAAAGAAATAATACATATAAGACTATTAAACTGTTATAACCTGGAGAATATTGTCTCTGTATACTGTCCGTCAAGTGTAAATACCTCTCAGGTGAATTGGGATAGTTTGTTTGGTTTATTTTCTAAAAAGTCAATAATAGCAGGTGATTTCAATGCGCATCACACAAACTGGTCATATAAAAATGACACAAGAGGCGGTCAAATAATGAACGCTTCGTTAGATAATGGTTTCATCTCTTTAAATGATGGAAGTGTCACTAGATTAAAACTTGTCAATGGTGCGCTTCAAGAATCTACTCCCGACATAACATTTATTTCTACTGACATTGTTGTGAACTTTACTTGGAATGTGACTAATGAAACACTTGGCAGCGATCATTTAATTATAAAAATATTGTTAGATTATAAAAGTCATAATTATTTTATTAAAAAGCGTAATTTTAAGTTGGCTGACTGGACTAAATATAGAGATATTATTAAGAATGGGTTTAAGAGTTTTGTTGTAACAAATAACGTCCAAGACCAATATGACTTTTTTGTTACACAGATTAACAACGCGGCTGATCAGAGTATCCCTATGATTAAAATAAGTAAAGATCCTACATCTAAATTCCAACCTAAATCTTGGTGGACACCAGAACTCTCTAGGTCTGTTGCTGAACGTCGTTTATTATTGAAAACATTTAGAAAAAATCCTACTCCAGATAACCTCTCCAGGCTAGAACACAAAATACGTGATACAAAACATATGATAATGAAAGCTAAGTCAGAGAACTGGCAAAAATTCTGTAATGATATTGATGAGACTGTTTCAGTCTCTGAGATGTGGCGTCGAATGCGTTGGGTTAAAGGATACAAAAAAAAAAACTCAATCTCAAGTGTCTAACGATCTGAAAGAGGAGTTATTATGCAGTTTGGCACCTGATTATGTAAATCCCCAGACACCAACATTTCATTCGGCAAATCCATCTCTTGAATCTAACTTCAGCATGGAGGAAATGGTCAAATGTTTTAAAAAGAAAGACACAGCTCCGGGAAATGATCTCATTACATATTCAATGTTGTATAATTTACCTTCTGTAGCTAAATCTTATATGTTAGAAATATTTAACCTAATATTCGTTAGCAGCATAGTTCCTTCGCAATGGCGTAATGTGAAAATTTGTCCCATCCCCAAAGTCAGTGACTCTGCTTGCTCCATACCCAAGCTAAGACCAATCGCGTTAATATCGTGTATTTGTAAAACTTTCAATACGATGTTAGCAAAACGCTTAGAATGGTATGTTGAAAAGAATAGATATTTGTCACCTAGAACGACTGGTTTTAGGCGTGCACAATCAACATTAGATTCTTTGGTGAGGTTAATATGTAAAATACAGATAGGATTTTCTAATAACTTATCTACTCTTGCTTGTTTTTTAGACATTGACAGCGCATACAATAATATTTTGATAGTGGAAGTTGTTAAAATTTTGGAAGAATTAAATGTGGGTGCCAAGATATCCAAATATTTGTGGTCTTATCTGAGTGAGAGGCGATTGTTAATGGAAATACATGATGGTAGTTGCCCTGACGACACGATATGTCGTTGGACTAATAAAGGAATCGCGCAGGGTGACCCTCTTTCACCTCTGATATTTAATATCGTCACGCATAAGATATGTCTAAACATTGCAGATGTTGAAATATGTCAGTATGCTGATGATTTTGTTTTGTATACAAGTAGTAGTAATATTCTCAGGGATAGTGTAAATAAAATGCAAAACTCTTTAGATAACATGTACAAAATTTTGCAAGATATTGGCCTTCAATTATCTGGTAATAAATCGAAATATATAATTTTTAGCAGAGGACACAAAAAATTAGAAGTACAATTAAAAATTGATAATTTAGTGTTGCAATCATCGGACAACGTTAAATATTTGGGTGTATGGATCGACAGGTCACTGCGCTGGGGAAAACATATTAGTGAGATAAGTTGTAAAACGCTAAAATTTCAAAATGTTCTTAAGCTTTTATCAGGCCCTTCGTGGGGTGTTCATCCTAATTACTTGCGTAGTTTATACATAACTCTAATCAGAAGTAGGGTGGATTATGGTTGTTTCATTTACGATAACAGTGCGAAAGTACATTTACATAAATTAGATATTGTCCAGAACCAGGCTCTAAGAGTAATTGGCGGTTTTATTAGGAGTACGCCGATTCACGTTATGGAAAGTGAGTTGAGTATTTCACCATTGTTTGTACGTAGGGAATATTTAGCTATAAAGTATTTAGTAAAGACAAAATCATGCTCTAATAATTTAATTTATGAAATGTTGGGTGAGTTGAGCGCTCTTTGTAATAACAGATATTGGTCAAAAAAAAAGAAACCGCTTCTAGCAATTGTGTACAACAAAGTTAAACAGGAAGACATAAATATTAGTGACACTTTAGAAATGTTCACACTAGATACATGGGTTTCAAACATTAAAACTTTTCAAGTAATACAGTGTAATTTAGATTGCATAATATTTAATAAAAATAGTTACAATCGCGATATGCTGAAAAGTAACATTCTCAATGAACTTAACAATAAATATGACAGTTGGCACATTATATATACTGATGGTTCAAAGGGTGCTAGTGGTTTGGGGTCGGCATTTATTGATACTTGTAACAAAATGAGTGGCAGTTTTAGAATGTGCAATAAAAATGTATGTATAATGACAGTAGAATTAACTGCGATTTTAGAGGCGTTACGTTATATTAAAAGTTCTTGTTATGAAAAGGCGGCCATTTTTACTGACAGTAAAAGTGCCCTGCAACATTTGGCTCGATGTGCCTCTGGACCCAGAGGTGCATCGATAGCCTATGATATATTAAATTTGTTGTATTGGTTCGAAATTAATAACGTTTCATTGAAGCTGCAGTGGGTGCCTTCACATATTGGACTCAGGGGGAACGAGCTGGTTGACACCTTAGCGAAAAGTGCAGCTATTAGTGGCACAATTATTGACATAAAACCTTGTTATTTTGAAGTCCTACCTAAATTTAGTGCTGATTGTTATGGAATTTGGAAGGAATATTTTAATAAACTATCACGAGAAAAGGGAATTTGGTACAAAACAATGCAGTGTGAACCTCCTCGTATCCCGTGGTTTTCGAATAGAACTATTAGTAAAAGACATGTAGTTATTGCACATAGGTTAAGATCTGGACACGTCCCGCTTAATAAGTTTGGCTTTCTAATGAAAAAAGTTAGTAGTCCTAATTGTGAACAATGTGGAATTGTTGAAGATGCCCATCACTTGTTAGTTGAATGTGTCCGGTACAGAAAAGAGAGGGAAGCATTACTGTCCAGTTTAAATAATAATATATTAAATGTTGGTACTTTCCAGTCCATGCTTTCGAAGCCGTACAGTGAGGACGCAATCAAAATTTACAAATTTATTCATACTTTAAAGAAAATATGACTCTATCCATATTATGTCTATTGATTGAGTCTTTATTGTATGTGGTGTATAGGTGTGGTACGTATGTACGTACTTTTTTTTTTGATTTTTTGTTTATTTTTATTTTATTATATAAGTATATATAGAAGTAATTTATAATTTTTTGAAACTTTTATATGTTGTTTGTTAATATAGGATACAATGAGGCTGGCATAATCATGTTTGATTAAAAGCCTCTACATAAAATATGTAAACAATAAAGATTAAAAAAAAAAAAAAAAAAAATCTTTAAGTTGATTTGAGACTCGTCACTCTTACTTACAAACTATTTGTTTGTACAGTTTTATCATATTCAAGCAGTGTTCACTAAACTAGTATTTTTTTATCCGTTTGTATACCTATCCATTAAGTAAAAGCACATTAGCAGGCTCACTTCACAGCAATACCAATCATTGCATGTACCAAGCGGATTTTCTTTTGTTTTTGTTCAGCACAGCGTTGTATTGTACGTCTTTCATAATACGTTTGCTGCAACAGACAAAGCCGTGTGCACTTGTAACCAAAAATATTGTAGCAGTTTGCATGCTATTGTAAAAGTGATGCGGTTTTAAGTGAGTAATTTTATTCGACGTGGATTTATTGATTACACACTGAACTACACACAAACAACATCTGTTTTTACTCATTCTGTATTAATTTCCTGTGTATATCTAGATATGTTTGGTTTATCTTTATGTCCAGTTTCATGAGTTTATTAAAATTGAAAAAAAAAAAATTGGCATGGCAAGTAATTCGCTATACTTACGCTTTGTCTTTAATACCTGCAAGGGTAAGAAGAGGTATATTAAATACATTATTCACATTTTGTGAACAATGATTTGGTCAAACAGATGTAGCAGTAGGTTTTGATTGTGTATTTTGATTGTAGGTGGTGATTTGACTTATGTATATCAACGGAAAGACAAACAAAGGCGTCTTAAACGCACCCATTTTGCCGACTGTAATTATAGTCAAACTAATGTAATAGTCAGGTATCAAGTAAATATTAGGTACTCTAGGAATTAAGGGAGAAGTTTGGGCAATCACGGGAAAGGAATGTGTAAGCGTGTGCAAACTGGTTCCAATATGGTCTTTGGATTTTTTTTTCTCATTTCTCACCAATGCACTCACAATTAATGTCTTTGGTTGAATACGAGTACCTATATTGTGATACGTCAAAAAAGTTATAAAAAGCTAAACAAACACGCTTTTATAAATAAACCAAACTAAAAAGTAGAAAATAATTTTAATGTAAAAAGCGTGCGGCGACGTTATTGAAATATTTTAGAAAAAAAAATATTTTCAAATTATTGTATTGTCATCGGCCCTTGCACCCTGTGAAAATGTGTACCTGTGTACCGATCGGCCTACTTACTGAGAAGCATCAAAACTGGACCAAGCTTTCCTTTTATATTGTTTAAGTTTTGATTAAAAACCATTCGATATCCATTTTGATTTCACTATTCTTATACGATTCTTTCTTGATATTTCGTTCTGTTGATTTTTTTATTATTCGTTTCATTGTAGGTCACTTTGGTTGCGAGGTTCTTTTACTTTATTAAATAAATGCATATTCGGTACATTTATCAAAAATGTTTTGTCTCTGTCTGTTTGTTTCGGCTTATCACTGGAACGGCTTTACCGATTTTGACACGACTTTCACTGAAAAACTGCTGATGATATAAGGAGTAACTTAGGTTATTTTATTATTAAACTAGCGTACTCGAGGTTGTTGTTTTAAAGGTACAACAAAAACCGCAGGCCCCGCTACTAAAAGTATAAAAATAGTATTAAAAAAACTTGAAGAAAATATATTTATTTCTATTTTCAGATGTTTGTTTACTTAAAGATTGAGACACAGTGATTGAATTTGATCGGAAAATTACCTGCGGCACCCATTTATTCCGCTTCTAAGCGCTTTTGCTGTAGAGAAATGCTTTGAATAAGAATCCTTTCAAACTTACAACATAAAATAAAACGACCTTTGTGTGATATAAAAAATGATAAAATGAGCTTTTTAGCTTTAATACAGAAATTCAATTGACCTGAAACTTGAAAAGAAAATTAAGGTAAAGAACTTACCTACCTAATCTAATAGCCCATTCTTCAGAATACTTGCTGTCATGCTGAGTAGTTGAAGAAGCCTTTAAAACATTTTACGACTCCAGTTAACGTAAATCATACTTAATAATGTATGTCAGAGTTCCGAGTAAAATATTATTCACTAGCTGAACGCCGCAGTTTCGCTTAAGTAATATTTTTCATTTATATTTTATAGCGGCCTACGTGTATACAATATTTCACGATGATCGGTTGAGAGTTTAACACGAAGAATAATAATAAAAATAATACAAAATTTTAAACCAAATTGAAATGGGCCCACATGGGAAGCACCAGCTGTCAAATAAAAAAAGAATCATTGAAATTAGTTGGCGTGATATTGAGTTATTCGTCAATTTGTCGCCCACATACTTAATGCAAATTGAAGACTTATATGGTTTTCTCATGGATGACATGTCAGAACTAGACCAAATTGAAATGGGACCACAATATGTAAAGCACCAGCTTTCAAATAAAAATAATCAACAAAATCGGTTCACCCTGTCGAAATTTATGCGGTAACAAACATAAAAAAACAGTTGAATTGAGAACCTCCTTTTTTGAAGTCGGTTAAAAAAAATCACCTTCGCGAGGATTCGTTTACGTATTTTTAAAATCAATATAATGTCTTGACTTCAGCTACAGCGGCAGTGAAATGGAATACCAACAATAATGTACCTAGAAACTACTAAGTACTGTGTAGAGATGTTGTAGTGTTTCCTCCAGTGCCATGAATCATTCAAATTTTCATATGGGGCCAGAAGAGAACGTTATGTAATATTGTGTTCTTTAACTAAAGATCTTTAGATCATAAACTTTTTGATGGTTATTACCACCGCACATGGACACTTACAACTCTATTATAACTCTAAAGTCATATTTTGTGCAGTGACCCCTTGCTGCGTCGCGTCCACTGGAATATGAGAAGGAGACTCAAATTCAAAGAGCGGTATTGGGCTCGGATGATGATGATGGAATCAAGGACAGAGCTGATTAACACCGGTTTCCTGCGAGGCCGTGGTTTCAATTCGATAAAGCCTGTCTATTTATTCTGAAGCACGGCTTTTAATGACATTTCTAAAACATTTAAGTAAGTAGTCAGGCTCCTTGTTCAATCCTTTCGCCAATGCAGCGTTCACCTTGTGAAGTTTGGAATGTCTATAGGCCCATAGTAAGGCATTCAATCGCTAACTCGTCCACTGGCAAAAGAATTCAACTTTCACGGCATTTCACCGTGTTCTTATTCTAAGCTAATGTGATATCAAGCACTTACTGGAGATGTGTAGATTCCTTGATAGCGGCGTCCAAGAGGCCTCTTGGTAGTTTCCTCTCTGCGTCGTTACACATACATACTCCTAAATGGCTTACGGGCTCCCGAAGTCTCGTAATTATAAGACACCCGATTTAACTATCGCGGATCGCGCCTAATTGACGTGACTACTAAAACTCGCGAGTCCAAACCAGACCAATCATATCGGTAACCACATAACACCGAATTGGATGAACAATTAGCTAAATTTCAATTAAATTCCACTTAAAACCGGCACTCCTCTACGAAACCTAGCTCGACCGGTCAAAGCGTCCATAAGTTCTACTTTGTCACTTCAAAACGTCAAACAAGAAAAATGACAATCAAAAATGTTGCCATTATAATGACGTTCGATTTCTAACACTCCTAATATGACACAATCCTATTCAGTTTTAATGTATTTTATGTAGAGTGGCATACATTCTATCTTGTTATTTTTATTATATCTACTGGTATGCATATGGATTACCGATGTTATATTTTTTCTTCGATTGAATATCGGGTGAACATAAGAAATCGGATTTCTTGTCTGAATATTGAGTTGAGCTGTTTATTTTCGCGTTACGAAGTAATATACAATGTTATGAGAGTGTTACCGTTTGACATATAGGAAAATTGGCTATTTTCGTACGAAATGTATAGTGAAAAATCGTATATAATACATATTTGTTGATATATATAATACAAACAAAGTATTAAATTAAAATATGTAATATGTATTTTAATAATGTAGGTACGTACTTAATTTTCTTGAGTTTTTTTATGAAATTCTATTGATGTTTTTGCTTTTGATTGCGAGAATCGATGAACTGTAGTGTAGTGTAGTAGTGAAGATGTAGTGATCGTTTAAATCACTAGACCGACCGTACAGCAATATTCGTTTTAGAAATTTTATTGCTTCCTATATCAAACCAGAGTAATTGATGTCCAGAATCTAAAGGCACGGTAATAATCCCGCCAATGTCTACACATTGTTTCACTAAATCTCGAAGTTAAAATTCTCATTTGCTTACCGAAATATATGCTCCTAAGTCTTAGAAATTCTTAAACGATCTTTCCTAAATTATAACTATAAATTTAATACCCAAGTGATTTTCTTTATAAAGTTCAAAATTATCTTTCCATCAAGTTAAATCTTGTCAAACTTTCATACGACTTCATAAATAAATACCTTTGCATACTCACACGTTGTTATAATTCCCGCCTACGCAGCAAGTACAACAGCATGATATGAATATTATGAATATGCAGGAGTTTATTCTGTGACGTGGCATAAATTTCGCCGAGTATAAAATCCGTGGACTAAGCGGGATATTGTTGTACAGACATATCATAACACGTCTGAACATATAAAAAAATAAAGCCTTTAAAATTGTTTGATGATAATGTTTACCTTAAATAGGGTTGGACACGTTTAATGAAAAAAAGATGTTAAATCCTTATCCTAACTGGGAGATTTCAACGTTGGATTAATGGAACTCTGACAACTCATTACTTTTTAGACGTATGTGTGTATGCTACACTTTAAGTCTAAATGAAAGGTGTTCTTAGAAAACATGGTTATGATAACTGCTCATAGTTTGGCTATGTAAGGTTCGATTTTTTAGTTTGTCTCTTAGTTCAACTATGTGAACGAAATTTCCTTTCAACAAAGCAAGAATCAGTTTTTCAATCGTCAGCTAAAATCATCTTAGTAGAACTTTGGTACATGTATCTTTTCAATTTTTTTGGAGATTAGTTGCTAGTATATGTCTTACAATAAAATATGTCTTACACAATACATGTTAATACATAAAATATTATTTGTTTTTTGCTGTAAAAACTACCTTTGGTGTATTGTGTAAGCCTATCCTACGTCACATCTATATACCCCTTTATGTATTGATATATCCCTAAATGTCATTGACCTCCTATTTCTATTGTCGGATCTCACAACTTACAACTCGTTTATAAATATTTCGGACATTTTAACATACAACGCCATCTAGTCCCAAGCTAAGCAGAGCCTGTGTTATGGGTACTAGACAACTGATACAAATACTTTTATTTATACTTTTTTTTTCTGTAAATACATACATATTATACATAGTAAACACCCAAACTCCGAAACAAATATTTGTAAATCATACAAACATTTGGTCCGACCCAGGAATCGAACCCGAGACCTCATGATCAGCAGTCGTACACGCCAACCGCGAGACCAACGAGGCAGTCATAATTATCTTTGTTGTAAATTATATAAGTTATTTTTAGACTAAATTAATTAATGTTTAACTGGTTTTCATGTTTTTTATGATTAACGACATCAAAGATTGGACTGTGGTCATGTATTTTTTCTTATTTATATCGAATTCAAATCAATAATGATTAAACGTACGATACTCCTACCTTACTATGATCAAAATCGCTTTCTTTTAAATACAATATTCATAAAAGACCTAAAAGACATAAGAAACTCGAATTAGTAACGAATATATTTATTATAGCTATCCAAAATTATCTGCCACACTTAATTTAATGAGAATTGTTGATCAATTTATTTTAGCCATTGTATGATAGCCTATTGTGTCACAGTAAATTTTCTTTAATTAAGCCACTCTATAAATATACTCGTAAATAAAGAAATAATAAGGTCTTGTTTCACCGCTTACAGAAAAGTTTTGGATAGCTTATCTGACAGATGGTTTTAAATAAATACCTAACGATTCTGACATTTTCATGATTATATTGTATTCGTAAATAGGTACAATCTGATTCCTCCAGTCATTATAGGGGGTTGACCTCGGAAAATTGATATACCTTGTATATTTCCACGTAAAAACTCGTATTTTCGCATCCTAAAACTGTTCTCAAAATTCACATATAATTGAATGGTCGCAAGTTTTTAAATTCAGGGGTCAAAGGTCACAAAAATCGATTTTTGAAAATATCTCATTTTTCATGACGACGATGATGAAGAAGAAGGGAATTACAATTAGAACTTGTTCTCGAAATTTTTATTAATTTTGACAATAATATATTATATGAATAAAATGACACATTTAATAAAAACATTAATCAAAAATTTATTTATTTTCTTCTTTATATATATATATATATATATATATATATATAGAAAGGCATTAGTATAAATGAGATTACAATTAAATACAATTTAAGTATTTTCCTCAACTATTTCTTAATTACATGGCCAAGTAAGTGTATTCAAATAAATTGACACTTAATCAAAAATAGATAAGTGACCAAATAAAAATAAATTTAATCTAAAAGTTAATAAAAATGATAATTATATATTTAGCAATATATTATAACCTTAATATTACGAGTTTTTGACCGAGACTACTAGTTGACCTCAGATAATTCTCTGACCGCTTCTTTGATTCTACGCCCTCTTTCTCGAAAACCGTTCAAGATATAAAAAATGTTAAATACAAAAGTTGTAGATAATTTAATTCTCTACAATATGATAATAAATAAAAATAGCGTGAAACCCATATAGACCAAGAGCCCACGACAGCCAGACCTTCGTTATTTTATAAAGGCTGATAGTTTTTCCGTGCATGACCCATTTGGAGATTTATCCTCCAACTCCTAACCGTTAAGGACTTTTATCTTACATCATCAGCTCATCATCATGGAATGATGACTACCAGACGCAAATACTGGAGTAACTTCAGAAAATATACAAAAAACATAGTACGTGCCTGAAAAAAATGAGGGTTTCCCTCGGTTTCCCTGGGATCCCATTATCAGATCCAGTAATGGTGGTACTGGGACCACATTGGGAGCATACCCTTTCGAATACAAAAAAAAAATTCAAAATCGGTCCACAATTGACGGAGTAATCGGTGAATATACATAAAATAAAATAAATAAAAAAATAAAAAGTACATACAGTGGAACATAGACCCTCCTCCTTTTTGGAAGCCGGTTACAAATTTAGCTTTTATACTATAACGAAAGTATAACTATAATTTATTAAAGTTTAGGGGTGTCTGGCAGGGGGTAGCAACTGTCATAAGTGTCCAGCAATGGATGACGAGATTTCTAAAGTTATCCGGAAGAAAATATAAAAAAATTGAGCTTTATACTTTAACGAAAGTTAGGTACTATTTCATACACCTTTACTACCTGTTATCTGCCAAAGTAACCACAACCCAAACTCTGTAGTCGCTGGTTGTTCTTACCTATATAGGGGTCATGCACAGAAAAACTTTCAGCCTTTATAAAATAACGAAGGTCTGGCTGTCGTGGGTTCTTGCTCTAATAGAAAACGAGATATTTGCAAAAAAAAAAAAACGATTTTTGTGACCTTTGACCCCTTAATTTAAAACTTGCGACCATCTAATTATATGTGAATTTTAAGAACAGTTTTAGGATGCCAAAATACAAGTTTTTACGTGGTAATATACTGGGTATGTCGATTTTCCGAGATATTCACCTAATTTGGCCTAAGATGACTGGACTACGTACTGTATATAGATAAATAGTTCGCTTATGTAGTACAGAGGCGTTCTAGCATTATATTAACGAAATATACGTTTGTCTTAATTCATTTCTTTTGTAATAGGATTAATGCTATATTTATGCCTGAAATATGTAAGTGGAAACCGTAATAATAACTTGACACGCGTCACAAACAACCGTCTAATCCCAAATTCTGCACAGGCTATTGTATAAGACTTGTTTTTTATAACGGAACACATATCTATGGATATACCGTGCCTACTCAGACAGAACAAATGATGGTGCCAACCACACGCAAGCAATATTGTTCGGTGCTTTTTCTACTCACTTTTTCTGTTGTTCGTTTTTTTAGGTATACCTACATACTGAAAAATATGAAATAACTATAATGTTTACACGTAAAATTTTAACAAAAACAAAAACCGACTTCAAGGTTCGACTTGATTTCTCTTGGATGCCATCATCAGATCTTAGTGTCCTTATCATGGTACCACTGTCGGGATATCTCCTTTCCATTAAAAAAAGAATCATCATAATCGGGTCATAAACGACGAAGTTATCCGCGAACACACATAAAAAAACATAAATACGGTCGAATTGAGAAACCTCCTCCTTTTTTTGAAGTCGGTTAAAAATGAAAACAGATTTGCTGGGAGTAATTTCAAGAGCAGTACGAACAGATAAACTTATGGATTGATATCTTAACAACACTGCTGATTTACATACATAATATCTTATATATAAAAATAAATTCCTGTTCGTTTGTCTCGCTAAAACTCCGAACTAAAGATCCGAATTAGCTGATTTTGGTTTTGAAATGTTTGTCATAGTCCAGTCCGTAGGTAGTAGAGCCCGTAGGTAGTAGAGCCACGCTGATTTCAGCACGAACGGGCCGGCTCGACCGGGGCGGTACTACCCTCGCACAGAAAATCAACGTAAAATGACAGCATGCTGTCGTGTTTCGTTGGTGAGTGCGAGACCGGAGGCCCAATTAGTCTAGTCAACAAGTACCATACTTGTTGACTAGACTAAAAGATGCAGCAGCATCACTAGGCCGCCATAGTGTGGGTCTCCATACTGCATTGTCTGCATTCGCAATGAGTATGGTGACCACCACTCTTGGATTCTGCTTATGCTTTCCATCCGGCAGAGTAGAGTCATATTGGCGGGCCAAACATAAAAAAAAAAAAAAAAAAAAAAAAAAAAAAAAAAAAAAAAAAAATTGTCCAGGGAAGGTTTAACCGGCGAAAAATTACATATAACTTGAAAATCCAAATGTCACGTGTAAGAAGTAGCGGGCACAGCTAGTATATTATAAAAATAATACACAAAATGTCACACAAAGTACTCATTAAATAATTATTTTTCCTGGGTTTGAACCCACAACCTCTCGCTTAGCAATTAAGACCACTGACTACTAAACCAACAGGTCACTTAATTTAAATAATATTAGGGCGTTCATTGTATATTTTACAATGAAGCCAAAATGAACAGTCGATTTAGAACCTTTTAACTATCCAATATAAAATGTAACCGAAACTCGAAAGCAAATGGAAGTTTAATGAAGTTGATTAATTACTTGACGTTATCGGTTCAGGGGTGTGGTGGGTTAGGGGGGAGATGGGAGTTCTTCAGGCCTAATTCATCATAATTACGAGATGCGATCGTGTTTCACTGTTATTTTATAGTGACTGTTAAATTAATTGTTTGAATAAGTTTAGTGAATGACTGACAGGTGTTATATACTGAACCTTCGTTTAATATCTTTATTAATATTATTATTATAATGCACTAATTAAAAAAAATAGTAAACATCAATATTCTGTAAGGCATCGACTGGGTTGATACTTTTACTTACTCGTGTGGTATCAATCCAGTCGCACTGGCCTGTAATGACCGAAGACATCCTTGTTGATATGTATTTACTGAATCTTGTAGCTATGTACATTAGCTCATTAGTTACTTAAACATTCTCTTCTAAAGACTCAAAACAAGTTTTCTAAAATTACTGGGTAAGCATTACGTGTATCCAGTACGTTATAGCTCTTTCAGTCAAGAGGAGACGAACACCGACATTGGTAACAGGAAAATAGGTTGTCATAGAATATGACCATATTTTCCTATCAAATCTTAGTAATAATTTTCAACACAGTAAATACGTTTTAATTCAATGATGTAGGGAATTATGTAGATCAAGCTGTCAGAAGCTAAACAATTTAAATCTAAGATATGTGACAACACTTATATCGTTAAGAGAGTAAATTCATATTACTTTATGATTACGTATATAATAACTACTACGCCTGACAACACCCCAGTCAATATGACATTCGTCGCTTGCTATGTAACAAATCAGCATTATTAGGCCCACTTGGACTCACTAGATAGGATACAATGATCAGTATAAACCTACCGTCATTACATTCGAGGGTTACAGATAGATGTTTAAGGAGGTCATTACTTTTAGCTAAAGTCAGAAGTAAAATCTTAGTAGTTCGTTTTTGGGTAACAAAACCGTTTTAATTAGTTAAAAAAACATATTGTTACAAGACAGTCTGCAAGTATATTGACAAGTAACCAACTTGTCAAACCAATAAGCCCGAAAGATTTTTTACTGAATGGTATGGTAAACGACATGGTATTGTCAGTTCTTTACCATGCCTATCTTCCTTATTGTATTTCGAGGATATCCTGTTTTTTGGGACACTTACCTAAGGGTATGCGTACGGTACTTGAAGGACCTCATAAAATATTTATTTTTATAAGCATGTATTCAATTTTGTGCTCAGTGCTAGTTGTATTATTTAAATTTAAATTGTAACCACTGATTCTTTAGCTTTTCTTTAGATAAATTTAATCTAAAAAAAGAGGTCTAATCTAAAAAATCTTTAGAGGTAGTAGAGCCACGCTGATTTCAGCACGAATGGGCCGGCTCGACCGGGGCGGTACTACCCTCGCACAGAAAATCAACGTAAAATGACCACGTTCGTGCTGTCGTGTTTCGTTGGTGAGTGCGAGACCGGAGGCCCAAGTAGTCTAGTCAACAAGTTCCATACTTGTTGACTAGACTAAAAGATGCAGCAGCATCACTAGGCCGCCATGGTGTGGGTCGCCATACTGCATTGTCTGCATTCGCAGTGAGTATGGCGACCAATACTCTTGGATTCTGCTTATGCTTTCCATCAGGCAGAGTAGAGTCATTTTGGCGGGCCATACATAAAAAAAAAAAAAAAAAAGGTAAAGAATTCTCGAAAATAACGTCTACAATAATGTCAAAAATAAACGCTTTAGTAGCTTTAGCAACTGAAAAGAGAGGAATATTCCAACATTTTTCGGAGCTCAATCGTTGGATTTTCCAACGGACAACATAGCATGTAGCCTGTACAATCAGATCTTCAAAAGCTTCAGACATGTTCTTAAAGACACATAAATCATTTGGGAATACATCCGTTTCGTATCAATCATCCCGCAGCCTTCACACTTAATACCGTTCGGGACGTAGAACGAAAAACTCAACATTTACATAGAAGAAAGCCGACTGGTCCCCTATTATGTAAATCCGATCACGTCGGGACCTTTAAGATATGGTATCCTGGCAGAGATTTCAACTCCTTGATCCTAAGTTACGTTGTTGTAAACACCGCTTATGGAAATCAACCGATACGGAACCCTTGCTCTTTCGTACGTATCATTTTATGCCATCTTTTCAGGGCAAATATGTCGAGAGCATGTAAATGGTTTTATTTAAATTCTGTTGTTGTTTTATTCGCATTTCCTCAAAGCAAAATGTTCGGACGCTACGAGTTGTATTGTTTTAGTAGGTTATGATTATGTTGAATTTGTATTATTGTAGTACGCTACAGAGTTAACGATATTGCTCTGCAAACACCTAATGCCTACTTCTTTCAGTTTCATTTTTTTTAAATATATTTTTTAAAGAAATTGTATCGTAAACGTACTTTTTTTCCGAGATACGAATTATGTTGGATATACATTAAAAGTGTGTCATTAATACTAGTCATTTATTATTATTTAACTACTCTACATACGTACCTATGTATTACTTACATTATGATTGTATACATTTTGAAGAATAGCGTTATTATATATCACAGTACTAATTACATGATGGTCTTAAGATTACTATTTAACGTTACTGAGATAATACTTTAAACTAATTATAGTTTATAAATTATTTATTGTTTTGGAAGAATAATAATGAGATTTGTAAAATGTTGTGTAATATGAATACCCACGGAAGACGAATATCCCAACGGTGGTATCATGATAAGGACACTAAGATCTGATGATGGCATCCAAGAGAAATCGAGTCGAACCTTGATGTTGGTTTTTATTTGATTAAAATTTTACTTGTTCATTTTACAGTCAATTAAATAATTAAAAATTCATCATCCTTAACTTGTCCTACCTACAGTACATTTTTACTATGTGAATATATTATATTATCGCACCAACTAATGTATAGTACTCAATAAAATTGCAAGGTAGTCTCTGTGAGTCGAGATACAGTAGGTTCTAATGTCACACCTTTTACCTTCATTATGATACCTCTACCCTATATAATTATACTCGTATTCTCTACCATAGTGTGGAGTATCATTAGATTTATTTAAGCCTTTCTTCCTATATATTTACTGTTTTATTTAAAACTTATAAAAAATAATTGTTTTTATTAATATCTATTTATATTAATATGTTAGTTAATATTTAAGTTTCTTTTCTTGTATTTCCTTATTCCCCATATTCCTTTTCGGGTATAGGCCTCTTCCAAATCCTCTCATGTTCACAGCTTTAGGACCACGTGTCAAGTGATCTCATGTTCGTACATATACCTATTTGTACAGTTTGTTCTGTTAAGGTGCTCCCGCACAGCAGTTATATAACATTATAAAACATAGTGTAACACGATAATATTTTATAACATTTGCTACAACATGTTACATGATGTTGTATAACATCAGTAACAATTTATAACATTTGTTACAATTTGTTAAAAAATGTTATCCAATAAATATGTTATCCAACATTCTCTAACATTAAGGTGCTCCCACGAAGCAGTTATATAACGTTATAAAACATTGTGTAACACGATAACATTTGCTACAACATGTTACATGATGTTGTATAGCATCAGTAACAATTTATAACTTTTGTTACAATTTGTTAAAAATGTTATCCAACATTCTCTAACATTATATAACTGCTGTGTGGGAGCACCTTTAGAATTGGAGGGTAATGATCGTAATCCCCATGGAGACCAGCCAGGTTGGGGACGTTGTATTTTTATTGCTAGTTTTTGGAAGTTCATCAGGTCGAATGCATTTAGCTTGCAAAATTTGGAGTTAGGTGGTTATATTGATTTGGGTGGGAGTCTTGAGACTCGAGAAATCGAAGACCAGAAATCCCAACTCCTATTATTATCCGTTGATTACTGTTATAATTAAATTTAATCTCATATCCTAACACAAATAATAATTTATTCCACATTTTAAGTACCTTGAACGCTCATACCATTAAGTTCGGTCCATCAGCTACAAAATTTCACAAGTTATTACGAGGAACGATGTTGTTGTTTAAAAATAAATTATATTAAGTTATACGAAAACATTTTATGAGATTCAACTTTTGTTAGTTAAGAAGTAAATTCAACTAATTTGTTGAAGAGACGAGATTTTCTCGGCGTTAAACACGGTTTTTAGATTAAATTCTGACTGTTTTAATTTCACGTCAATTAATCTTGGCCCGTTTTATTTTCAATTAACAAACGGATATAACCTTTAAAAATTAAGATTGTTTCAAGTTATAGGATTAAAGGTTTCTTGATGTTTATCTTTGAAAATTAATGTTTTAATTCTAAAACATTGGGTTCACCAACCTTTGAATCTTCAGTAAACAATTGCTGTTTTCATACGGTCTGATTCTCAGTTACCAGGTTTGTTCTAATTGTAAACTAGCAATGCTGCTAGATAAGTTTTGTACTACTAAGACAATGTGCAAATGAGTATAGATCATTGATAACCGGTTGTGTTTTTACTTGGTGTCTTATACTTTACTGACTGATGCACATTGCATAAAGAAGACAAACAAATACTCTCTGTAGCCATGCTTGCGCTGTCGCAAATATACTGACATATACACAACCTCTTGTATAAACATACACGAGTGTATAAAAACATAGGAAGGAATCAGTAACCTTTGTAAAAATGTTCTCTTAAAATAAAAAAGAACATGTAACAAACTTCAAAGGGCTACCACGCATATCTTTATGAGTCTGGAAAAAAAGGATTTATCATAATTATTTAGTAATAATATTTTTTTTAAAACTACGTTTGTTAGTTCCATGTATAGAAAAGCAAAGAAATTTAGAAATAATTATTGAGTATAAAAAAACTAAGTAATATAATAGGGCTTGATATTAATTTTAATCATAACAAAAAGCAAAATTAAAAATATTGAAAAAAACACTACCGATTAAAGCGAAAAAGTAGAGATATTAAACGTAAAAAGCTTTTTATAATTAAAGATGATCTCTCCCGAAATCAGTCATATAAACAAAAGAGTATCAGTTTTCAAAGCAATTCCTAACGTTCGTCACCTCACTCTAAACGCAAATACCTTCTCCGTACCGTCTAGGTCAAAAAATAAAACCATACATATATTGGTTTTAAAAAACTTGCCAAAATACAAAACTCTCGACTCCATTATAATACTTCTATCACGGACACCCAAACATCAAAAGGTTTTCTGAAAGTACACCTCACTGAATATCCGTCGTACGGCAATTAACACGTCACTGGGTTTTTCAACCTGATTTAATTTACACTGGCATAAAGTCCATTTGAAAACGTCATGTGTGTGTAGCTAAGCGCGCTTTTAATTGCCGTTCAAGTATTCTGTTCAAACGTCACATACAGAACGTATCTGCAGCACGCTGCATTCGAATAGTTAGAAACGTGGGTGTGCTGTCGTTTGTGTGCCACCTAGATGTGATACTAATGGATGGAGGAATTTGTAGAATCAGGGAATTACGTAAAAGTGCATGTTTGTGTTTTTTTTTTTTTAATTCATTGCGAGATCTCAAATAAAGTATTATTTATCACGTGTTTTAATAATGAACATTCTTTATGAAAGTAATAAGTTATTCAACAATCCTTAATGAATTGAACGTTTCGATTTTTAAAAAGTAAAATAAAATAAATTAAGATAAGTAAAATGGAAAATAAGCATTACCATACAACTTATGTTTAAAGGTAGCCTTAGTGAACATTAGAACCTACTGTATCTCGACTCGCAGAGACTACCTTACAATTTTACTGAGTACTTTTGGTAATATGACGTAAAATAGTTATATTATTTTTCATTTATTTTCATTTATTTATCTTTATTGTATATACAAAGTAGAATAGTACAACAAAATCAGTAGTACAAGTATGTATAACAATTGGCGGTCTTATCGCTCACGGCGATTTCTTCCAGACAACCATACACGGACATTAGGTGTTTAATAATTTAGGGTAGCTTACACACAGGTAACACTATAATATGAATATTTAAAGATATCAATAGAGATCCATATACAAATGTTATACACTATTCATATAACACATACATACTTATACCTACACAAATACATATACACAATGACATATATTATATATATATACATACAGACTATATATATCATATTAGTTGGTGCGATAATAAAAGATATTCACATTGTTATAATTGGGCTGTAGAAAGGACAAGTTAAGGTGAATTTTTAATTATTTAATTAGACTGTAAAATGAAAAAGATGTAGCCTATGTTTATAATTTTGTAAATCGGTAATGTCGTGAATCAACTTACTTAAATTTATATATGAAACCGAAGTACGTATCCGAACGTACGTATCAACAATCCGAAAGGATGAGAAAAATACAAATATTACCTTTTTTTAAATCTTCTCATTCATTTCACGTTCAAAAGATACTTAGCAAGATACCTTGCTATTTTGACTAAAAGATCGATAAAAACAGATGTGTGTAACGGTGTTAATAAGTACCTACGTTTCTTATTTCTTTTAGCAAATAATTCTACCCAAAATACTCGCTAAAGTTTTTCCTTCATCAATGGAGGAAGATATGTTACCGGTGATCGATGTTATCTGGAGTTCTGTGTCAATACGATCTATCATCCAACCAAAATGTAATAGTGGGGAGATTAATATTACCACTATTCGAAATACATTTAGATTATTACTAAATACTTTCAGTGAAGATCGGCGAGTGTTAACTATAATATTGACGACTATTATGTATCGATAAGATGTATCGCAATGTGTCTTCTATTGGCCTTTCATTATTGACAATCGAGAGATGGCTAATTGATGAGTGGAAAATATATTCAATATATATATTTGTGTGGTCATCCATTATCTATGTGGTGACAGATTAAGAATACGGAGTGTCACTATCCTTACTCATAGCCCAGCTGCACTCGGTAATTAGAAACAATCAGGGTAAGCAACGACGGCACGGTCAGTACCTGGATGGGTGACCGCTGGTGGCACGATACCATGAGCGTCTCCGTGGTTCGGATTTCTCGTTAAACAGTCGGTCCTGGTTGTTATCATAGGATAACAGTCGTGAAGCTTAGTTGGAGGCCTTTGGGCGGCTTAAAAACATTCAACGGCAAGATTACGCAGCCACAACGTTTTCTCGGCAGTCCCCAACCCGCACTCATCCAGCATGGGGACGTATGGCCTTAACCATTTCTTGAGAGGAGACTCGAGCCCAGCAGTAGGATGTTATGGGTTGTTGATGATGAGTGTCACTATCATCTTATGGATGTCTTAAAACTGACTATGAAAATATACCCTGGATAACAACACTGCAAAGAAAAAAACTTAACATAAACCAACCCGTCTAGCCAGCGTAGTATGGTAGACCAAAACTTATATTTTAAGAAGAGCCTATGTTCAGAAATGATCTGGTAAAGTTTGCTGATGTAAATATGTTGCTTTGCAGTCTAATATTCATTATTTAAAATTTGATCTGTAAGTCCCTTTTTGCCGTTAGTACTCACAGATGATACAGTTAAGTATGTATATACAGTTTAATAAAGACTTTGACACTACTGACACCTAAGCATGACACACTAGAAAAACCTGATACCCAATTCCAAGGTTAATCAAATAAAATCGTTTCCATTTCGTTCAGCGTGTCATATCCACATCTCAACTATGCTTGATATTATCAATTCAGGAAATTGAAATGTTAGAGGGATGAGGGGAAATTGGTGGAGCTTCGGTTTCCGCGTTTAGTCTCAGACCAGTCTTTTATGTGTCGTGGTAAGGTTGCTAAGGTTTCCAGCTACCCTAAGACTTTTTTTATGTCTAGCCCTGCCCAAAATGACTCTACTCTGCCTGATGGAAAGCATAAGCAGAATCCAAGATTGGTGTTCACCATACTCATAGCGAATGCAAACCATGCAACAAAGCAGCATGGTGACCCACACCATGGTGGCCTAGTGATGCTTCTGCATCATTGGGCCTCCCATGATTCACATGCTCTCAGGACTAATTTCGTATCAGAGTAGTGACTTTATACTATATGTAGAGCTTTAGAGTTTGATTGTTTGTTTAGCTGGAAGCACTAGCCCATTTTATCGGGCTATAGTTGCAAAATCATGCTCGCAATAGCAGCCGAGCAGTAATAAAAAGGTGGCCAATTGCAGGAAGTTTAATTATTTTGAGAAACGCTAATTAACTGATCTACAATAATAATAAATCTCTTCATTGTACATGATATTAATTACAAGGTTAACTTAAAACTATGGAAGTACATGTGGTGGTCTTATCGCTCAGAGGCAATCTCTTTACAGGCCATGAAATATTTAAAGAAATATATAGAAGATAAAATACATTATTATTTTATACTAACAATACGATTAATTTTATGAATAATTTAATATGTCTCTGGTTGGTAAAAACAATACTTAAATTTAATATTATTTTACTGCAATAAGGATCATTATAGGTACTTAATTTCTATAACTCACATAATTATGAATAACATACTGAACCAAAAACTTCTTGTTCAATTTATTTTTCCCTAATTTTTATCATGGTTTTTAAACTAAACTGTGGTATTTAATCAATTATGGCCACGACTATTTTTATAGTAACCCCTTAGTATGTGGTTTACATTTTACTGAAATCACTTATACGGATTTAGTCCTTTCGCGCTGTCTCATACACGGTAACCCACAATTTGCGGTTTAAGTTGTCAATACCTTACAGGCTCTATTCGTAACGTAATACCTGTGCTGTCTCTCCCTCATTTTATATTCAAATTCGTTCCTCGAACACTCGGCTTGCCATAGTATTTATTCCACCTTTATTTCAAGCTTATGCATTTTGTCAAGTTCTTATATTATTTATCTAATTTTTCATCCATGATTCTTGGGTGGTTTTTTTTTTTTTATTTGAAAATGATGTTCTAATTTTAATATTTTACTTTGTTGTTGCACAAATTAATTATTAATTTACACGAAAAATGAAAATCTGCTTTCTAAAAGGGCAACGTATGGAGTGGACTTGCCGGTTCTTCTCCGTTAGGATATCATTTTGGAACTGAGCAACGAGATTTCCTTTAATCACAAATTTTTATTTTCACAAATGCATTACTTTGAAATATAGCGAATAGTGTATACAACTATATCGACTAGAACAGTAGGTAAATGTTTAAACACTCTTATGTTTTATCCCTGCACGATTCAAATCATCACGAAAATGGGTCAGTAGGTGGTCAGTTACGATAATAAGTATCATCTTTAAAACAGACAATGATAAGTCGTAATTAAAGAAAAAATGCTGTAGCCGTGGTCACTTAGAAATTAAGTGTGTAGTAGGAGAACTAAGACTAAGAGACCAAACCCAACAACCACACGTGTGTCACCAACGTGTGTCATTTGAAGGTTTTGTAAAGAATATCAAACTGATGTTATTGTTTAGCGGTACTCCACCTATTATTTTCTTTCAGAACATTAAAAGTTGATCAAACTTAACTGTAAGATAGCTGATTCTCATTGATAGTGTTCTATTATGTATGACCTTTAATCAGGGAATCAATTATAAATAAGCTCTTATTAGATTATTTTTAAATGTAAAAAGGTTATAAATTATTATTTTTTCTTCTTTAAAAAGACAGCTCAAGCATTAAGAAAATATTCTGTGTCGCGGGGGACTTTACAAACATACATAAAACGGACTCAAGGAACACCCAAACACCCATATTGAAAATATAGACATCCCCATTAATGCAAAAAATGCGAGGTAAAAATTGTCGCCATAAGCGCAATATGTACAGTAATTTTATAAATACTTACAGCCATACACACACAGTGAAACATGAAAAATCAAAATACGAGATGAAATAAATTCTGCAGTAAATAGTTAATTAAGGAAAACCACAGACGTACTCAAAGGGATCCCTTTTCAAACATTATTAGAAATGTCTTCATATGCAGGCAATACGAGATTTTCCGACGGGAAAAGGGTTTTTATTTCAGATAGCTATTCACTAGGGAGCTCTTCGTCACGTAGGGGTGTCGTACGATACGTGGCAAGAACGCGGCCAAACCCTAATGCGTCTACTCAAGCGAACATCCTAGTTAGGGAATTTGACTGATAGGGACGCACCATTTAAGAAATAAAATGTTTTGTCGCCTTTGTTATTTTATACCAGTTGATTTACAAAATAAATTAAGTAATTGCTTGTATCCGACGAATATGGATAATATTTTGTGAATGAAGGAATGTGTAATCATTGAACTCATTGTGAGAAAGGAATTATTTTTACCGACATAAAAAATGTAGTCCTGAGTCTGGGTGCAATTTGCGACCGTTCTATCTATATTTGTGAAATTCGACTTAAGACAGACTATATTTCGAGTACGGGTGTTGTCTTTTAAACAAGAGAATAAATGTTACATAATAAATAAATCGTCTTTATAATCAAGTACTTATGCTATAACTAATTTCAAACAATATAATAATAGGAATTTCTTTTTAATAAACATAAATTGTAATAGCCAGTTAATTACTGTTAAAATAAAATTTTAAAAGTTAAAATAATAATTTTGATGAAAATCAGTAGGCATGTTGATAGTATTATATTAAAATATAACGCTTTTATGTTTATTTTTTTTATTCCATTTGTTTTTTAAATAACATAATGTACAGCTATTTTTGTTACAAGTCACAAAAATAAAAGATACACAATTCATAGAGTTTATTTTGAATGGAAGCGCGATTGAATAATTGAATAGTTATTATCAATGTTAATAATTAATGTAATTGTCTGGCAACTTTTTTTAATAAATAGACTGGTTATACTGTAAAACTTTTGAAAATGGCGATTGCTTGGTTCGTGTTCAAATTTTCTATAAACTGTTAAAATACACGATTTTTTTTCTTCTTATTGACTTCAACCTGACAACCATAGGTAATACTATTCATAACTTTCAGGCATTCCATTATTTTCGGAAAAGAAATTGCATAACAATTTTAAGACGGCATGCGGCATAACCCTCTTGCACGCTCACAATAATAAGGTACTTAGAAAGTCCACAAAATATTACAGTAATATCCGTGTGTTTTCTTTTAAATAACGTAAATAAGAGTCTCAGTGCACAGCAAATAAACGAGGTAGCCGGAACCAGTTTAACTTTACGTAAGAAGCAACTCAGAGAAATGGGCTACCATTGTAAAGTCCCATAGAGGGCAATTTCCTGCAAGTAGTACAGTGTTGCAATATTAAAAAAAAAATGGTTGTCTGTAAAGTCGGTTTACGGACGATAGTTTAATGTGACAACGTCAAAACAAAACATTGATGAAAGGATAAGAGATAGCGCATCTATATCTTAGTCTTTTATCAATGTTTTGTTTCCGCAGCGCCGCTCTTTCTCTCATACAACTACGTTCAATGAGCGTTACGGGACATCGAGCGTAACGGTACACAGATCTTACAGGACAATGAGCGTAACAAGACAATGAGTCATCCTTTTCCGTACATGCAGCCGGCGTTCATCAATTTATTAGACGTTGTCACGTCAAAAGGAATTATATGTTTTTTTTTACGATGGCAACTTTAACTCGACTCGCGTATAATCAGTATTACTCTAAAGTAAGCCTGCTTAACCGATAAGACAAAATGCTAAGCTAAGGATTTAAGGATTTTATCCCACATCGACAATGTTGCTTTTTATTTAACGGATATTATAAAATCAAAATCGTTTGCATTGGAGACTTCTAAACTAACTTGCTTGATTTTGATTAAAATTTATATGAAATTTATATATTTTTTTTTAAAGACTACTCCCGCACTAGGAATAAATCCTGTGTCGCGGGGGACTTTACAAACATACATGAAACGGACACAAATAACACCCAGACTCAGAATAACAACTTGTGGATCACACAAAGTGTTGTCCTACGTGGGATTTGAACACACAACACTTGGCGAAGTAGGAAACGGTGTGGTGACCGTTAAACCACTAGACCAAACGTGCAGTCAGTTGTTTTTTACTTAGACACTGGTATATTATTTATCAGTATATTAATTTACTAAGACTGAACTGATTACTACTTGAGTACGAAATAAAGCTCAATAGTTTTATAAATTATAGCAGTGCAGCAAAATAGTATATAGACATTTACTACTCCGCTAAAAATGTTGATAGAATTTTCTAAATGACCTGTTAAATCTTAACTGTGTCTGCTCTTTGCATTGCGTTTTTAAAAGATCCAATAAAGTCCTATTTTTCATTATTTCCAATGACATTTCTGAAGGTGTGTCGACAGTGATGAAATGGTGTATAAATATAGTTATAAATGGACTTGTCAATAATTAGTCAGTGTTGTTAGCTCATGTGCTATTATTGCAAAATTGATTAAACAAAGTGTGATGGATATGACACTTATCATTGAAATTCGGTCACGTAATTGTTTTCAGGCCATGACATGTGCGCACCTGCGTTTCGGGAAGGCGACAGAATGAGTTCCAGTTATAAGTCCCAAGGGTTATAGTGTTACGTGACGGTAAATTGTGCGACCATTTATGGGACCTACTTTATTTTTTTGTGTTATATTAAGAACGGTCCCGAGTTTCCACATACTGTATAACGAAGTAATTTTTTTCTTTTTTTTACTAAAATTGTAACATCAGGTCGTTACAGGAAAAGCAGAGTAATTTTTTTATGAGGTTTCTAGCCAGGTATATGTGTTAGCGTGTGTGTATTGTTTGAGTTCTGCAAATAACCTTATCGTTTAGCCACTGTGTAGTAAGGAATCGTGGGTAGAGGGGTTGCCGCGTATCAAGAAATATAGATTATTCGTGTCTTATGATACAAATGAGTAATATAATTACAAACCATCTAAAATTTCTTATCTTATCGTTCTCGTACTTTTGATTGTTGTACGCTTTGTTTCTTCCTTCCTGTGCCGAGCGATCGAAACTCTGGAACTAGAAATCACTACCAGCGCACGTGTTTCCTTCCCACTATGATCCCGGGTCCTTTAAGCAGGGCGTGAGAAATCATCTCACCAGGCCGACATAGTGTGGGTCACCATGCTGCACTGCCCTTATTCGCATTGAGAATGGTGACCACCACTCCTGGATTCTGCTCATGCTTTCCATCAGGCAGAGCAGAGTCATTTTGGCAGCTAAAAATAAAAAATACAATTAACTTGTAGAGACCGAATCATAATTTATTATCGTTATAACAGAGTTTGTAGTTTTAAAACTTATAATTTTTATACGACATCACATACTTATTTTCAAGTAATTTATTTTTTACCAACATTTTAGAATCTTATTTAAAGACAAAATATATTAATTTATAAAATTAACTGTTAACTATAATAAAGGAAGTATAAATTGGAGAAGGCGTATGGCACTAATTCGAATTAAAAATCTACTATACCTTCTTATTAAAAGTATACTATGAAGATATCTTGCTTTAGGGTAAAAACTTCTAACTCTATGATGAGTATGATGACCAAAACACATTCTTTTAATTGACCTACTTACTTCGTTTCAATAATATTCGTAACCGAATGTTAATGAAACGTAATATTAAAGTCAATATTTACCTAAGGGAACACACACACACACATGACGACACATACTTATTAAAAATGCACGGGGGGTGTAGTTGACCTAATTCACGTAATTTGTGTGGACATGTACTCAAACTTTTACCACCATACCATATAGGTACATTGAACTCAAGAACTATACGTACACATGTATTGCAAATAAAGTTTAATAACTTTCTTTTTGCATGCCTTAAGGCCGCCATACACGTTCAAGTATACAAGTATAGTATATATAATACGCACGTCGTGCGTCGTGACAGAGACAGATAGACAAAACAGTCTGGATTTGCGCAAGTATACTTGAACGTGTATGGCGGCCTTTATTATGTAACTCTGAAAATGCTTAGAAAATCAGGATTATTTTTTAAAAGTAATTATTGAATGTACAAAAGAAAAAAGTAAAACACGGTAATGATTCAATCATTACCGTGTTTTACTTACTTATTATTATTATTATTATTTGGGTGACTTATTTTTTCTCAGCTTTCGCTGGTAGTATGTAAGTGGCATTTACGGACTAAGTCAAGTAAATGTCACGGTTTTGTATAAACGTGAATTAAGTGTGTGAGTCTATTGCATTGTGTGTCTGCTCGTCTATTTGCAGAAACTTTCTGACGATTCTGCAGGTGTTCAGTATAGCAGCTTTTTGTAGGAGTATATATGTATTGGGTTTCAGATCAAGGAGTTTCAGGCTGTGGTGTATGTGTTTCGGGATAATACCAGTGGTGGACAATACTATAGGGACAATGTATACTTTTTGTTGTTTCCAGATCCTTAAAACTTCATCCTTAAGGTCTGTGTACTTATGTACTTTTTCTGCAATAGTTTTTTGTAGGTTGTGAGTGTTTGGAACAGCTATATCAATCAGGTAAGTAGTTTTATTTATTTTGTCTTGTACGGTTATATCAGGGCGGTTGTAGTGTATGGTCCTATCGGTCAATATTGCACGGTCATAGTAAATTTTGTGGGTATTGCTTTCTAAAACTGCTTTAGGTGTATATTGGTAGTATGGCGTATATGTATCTGGAATGAGTTTATGTTTGACAGCTAGTCTTTGGTGTATGATGTTTGCAATTTGGTTGTGTCTATGTGTGTAGTCGGTTTGTGCAAGGTTGGGGCATGCTCCAGTAATATGTTGAATAGTTTCTGATTGATTGTGACATTTTCTACATCTATCGTCTGTTACTGTAGGGTCTCTGATAATATGCTTTCTATGGTTTTTTGTATTTATAATTTGGTCTTGGATTGCTATGATGAAGCCTTCAGTTTCAGGAAACAGGGTTCCAAGAGTAAGCCATTTGTTTGATGCTGTTTTGTCTATATGTGGTTGTTCAAGATCGTGTGGGTGTCGACCATGGAGTGCTTTCTTTTTCCATTGTTCTATTTTACAGATTTGAGAGTTACTTTCTGCGTTACCTATTTCGGTCTCTTGGGTTAGGTTTAGTGGTGTGTGGTTCATATCATTACTAACTATTGCTTTATGGATTTCACTACTGTTAGCTTTTTCGAGGAAAAATGATTTTAATTTTGATATTTGCGTGGTCCATAAGGTAGATATGTCGATAAGGCCCCTTCCTCCATCCTGTCTTTTGATTGTGATTCTTTCTATTGCAGATTTTGGATGTAGACAGTTGTGTTTAGTGAGAATAGTTCTTGTTGTTATTTGTATGTTTTGAATGTCTGTTTTAGTCCATTTTATAATACCAAAAGAGTAGGTCAGTATGGGTATAGCGTAAGTGTTTATTGCCTTTACTAAGTTTTTGCTAGCTAAATTACTTTTGCCTAAAACATTTACCCTATGCTTATACTCATCTTTTAAGGCCATTTTTAATTTACTATGGTCTATTCCTTTTGATTGCTGGTATCCTAAATATTTATATAACTCATTCGGTTCCATGGCTGTAATTGTTTCATCATGAGATACTGCGTAATCGCCTGGTCGGATTTTTCCTTTTATTATGTGAATAGTTTTGCATTTATCTAATCCAAATTGCATGCTGATATCTTTACTAAATTTCGCTGTAGCGTCTATGAGAGCTTTCATTTCTTTTGCTGTTTTTGAATAAAGCTTTATGTCATCCATGTAAATTAAGTGTGATATACTAGTTTCAGTGCTATTATTCTTTAATCGATATCCCGCCTTGCAATTCTGCAGTATCTGGGATATAGGGTTTAGGGCGAGACAAAACCATAGAGGACTTAGGGAGTCACCTTGATATATACCTTTTTTATTGCTATTTCTCTACTAGTGATATTGTTAAGATGAAGTGTAGTTTTCCAAAGGGGCATTATGTTTTTTAAGAACTCTATTAAGACAGGACTGATCTTGTATATTTTCAATATGTGTAATAACCAGGAGTGTGGAATGCTATCAAATGCTTTTTTGTAATCTATGTATGTACAGTGTAAATTTCTTTTATTTGTAGTTGCGTGTCTATGAATAAGAGAGTCGATAATAAGCTGCTCTTTACATCCCATATGGCCTCTTCTACACCCTTTTTGTTCCTCGGCAAGTATATTGTGCTGTTCTATATGAGTGGTGAGTTTTTGTGTTATAGCTGATGTGAGAATTTTGTATATAGTGGGTAAGCAAGTTATGGGTCTGTATTGTGATGGTTGTGGTGTGTATTGGCCTTTAGGTAGCATGTATGTTATACCCTTAGCTATAAATGGTGGTGTGTTTTGATGTCCGTGAATAATGCTAGTAAAATTTTTAGCTATGATTTTATGGAGGGTAGTAAATTTTTTGTACCAGTAATTGTGTATGTTATCTATACCTGGTGATTTCCAGTTATGTAGTCTGCTTGTGACATATTTTATATCAGATTCTGATATCTCTTTGAATTCCATTTCATCTAAGTCTGCCCATTTTCTTTCTTCTTCCGTTATCCATTGTGTTTCCCCGTTATGATGTACTTCTGTTTCCCAGATACCTGCCCAGAATTCTTCTAAGTCGTGTACTGCTGGGGTTTCTATATTATTGTTTGTTAGTTTTTCTTTATTTGTATTTAAATTTCTATAGAATGTTTTCTCATTGGTATGGAAAAGTTTGTTATCGGTTTTTCTTTGAAGTGCTTTTTTATATCTGGATCTGGTCTATGTGATTTTAATGCTAATTTCTGTTTCAATGTGTCTAGAACGTCTTCGGGTCTTTTATTATTATTTTCATGACTGCTGTGTATTCTGTTATTAGATATTATTTTGTTTACTGTATCAACTACCTTTTTTGACCTGTTATTATTCAAAAATTGTGTTAGTCTACCTATGTTAGATCTAAGTTGCGTTATATCTCTCTCTAGTCTATCTTGCCAGGCTGGTTTTTTGTTATTGCGTTGGGGTCTGGCTTGTGGTTCGGTGTTATATCCAAGCTCTCGTGAGATTACTAGGGCACTACAATATATGAGTGTATGAATGTCGGTTAGTTGTGAATCATCAGAGAAAAACTCATGCAGTAAGGTATTGTTAAAAAAATGAGTTAATTTGGAAAGATAAAACTATATTTAAGTTTAGGGAGTCGTGGCCTGAGTGTGGGGTCTAAGCCTGCAAATTCAATTATGGCTGAGTGTAAGTGTTCTTTCAGTTTATTTTCTGACGAGTCTAGGAGGTCATTAAACTGCACAGTTTCTATTTCTGTTTCCATCAATAGCAGTGTAGTTTCAGTTTGTGTTGATATATTAGTATTAAGTGGTGTTTGTGTGTTGTATGTGGCATATTCAGTAGTATTAAGGTAGTTATGGGATGATTGTGTATTTGTTAGTATTGTTTGTTGTGTAGTTAGGTTTGTAGTAATGATTGTTTGTGGCTCACTAAGTGATGGTTGTGATTGAAGAGAAATATACATTTTTGAATTAAATCACTTGTACTTATTCCACTATTTTATTTTTGTTTACACCTGACCGGTTTCGCCTTATGGCATCATCAAAGGTTACTGATTATACAAAATAAAATATTCACATGTGTGTCCGTGTAAGTGTGTGTGTAATTCAAAAATGTATTATAACAAGTTCCATCAAGTGCCGACAATCGAGAGTATAAATTACGAAGAGAAATATCTTCCTGTTCTAAATCTACCCTAACTTGTTCTTTAATTTGCTCTAACTTTTCATTAGTAAGCATTTTATTTCTTATGATAACTCGCCTTTGATCGGAAACTCGTTGTTCTGAAACTAAAACGTGAGGGTACTGTTTTAAAAAGTGTTCATGAAGTAATTTTCTGTATGTTGTCATGTCTGTTTCTAATTTAGTGATGCGGTAGTAGGTACGCATGATGAATATGTTTACATCTTCTGTCCATCGCATGCGTACACGTGGTTTACCAGTCTTAGTGGACGCAGGTAAAAGGGTATTCACCCCCTGCGCAACATCTAAGGCCGGTGTGTCTGTAGGTGTTGGTGTTCCTGTAGAAACTTCTGATGGTGTATATGATACGGTTGACGGGCTATATGGTTCCTCTGTTGAGGGGCATGGTGAGCTAATCCTGTCAATATTGTCAGTCTGTCTGTCGAAAGTCAAGTTGGCTGTAATATTTTCGGGTGACCCGGAGGGAGCCCGCCTACTCAGCTCCACTCCGCCGACGGTTCGTATGCTGTCACACCCAGCGTCAGCTCCAGGTGTGCCCCGGCGATCACCCCCGGGCAGCGGCCTTATACGTTTACTTCTTAGACGTGTCTCCATATTTAATGGGTTGCCAGAGCCATGTTAGCCGTGCCAGTAATTTTATATCACGTGTCCGCCCCCTACGTGAATCTGGTGGTCGATTCGGACGTACGGTTGGAGCTTCAGGGGGCTTATTATTATTCTCTTTATTACATTTATATATACATATTATTTACATTTTTAAATATACATATAAAAACAATTACATTTAAAAATATAAAAAATAGTAGACCACCGACCTCGGGTACAGGGACCAAGAAACCGGTGGTCAGGGCTCCAGAGACAGGAACCTCCTCACAATACGAGCCGTGTCAAGGAGGACTGCCTTCTGCTTATTATTATTATTATTATTATTTATGTATTTATTTTGTGCTTTACAAATCATTAAGTGCATTTCGTTTTTGTAAAAAAACATAAAGGTATTTTAGAATAGAGTATGCAATGGGTTAGTAAAGTTTATTTAATAGTAATATAAACAGAACAAGGAGTGAGTATCCTGTGAATTTAACATTCCCATCGTATTTCTATTGTTTCAAAGATACTTATTGTCTTGTCATTGACAACAAAAAAACGTCCTCCCAAAAGGAAGACGTTTTAGGAGGACGAACTAATGTTCAGATCAAAGTTATTGCTTTTGTGAATTAGGTTTTAAAAGTACTTTAAAACTATTCGTCAAACATTAGGAAATGGTTTATTCTTTACATAACAATTTAAGGCTTTGCTTCATAGAATAAATTGTGAAATCTTGCAATAAAGTTTCCATCGAAACGGTCAAAGGAATACTTTTCTAGTAAAATGCACCTGTTAAATTTCTCGTTAAGTTCGAGCTTTCATCTGAATTTTTGTTGCTATTTGGATTGTTTTTATTGAAATTTCCTTAGTTTGTTTATCTCAATAGTAAATTTTGACTATAGTTTATATAATGAATATTTTAAATATATATTAAAATAATTTTAAATTCATAAATATAATTTAGTTATGCTAAATACTTGTTTTGTGTATTTGTATAACTTCTATGGTTGTTATGCAGCAGGAATATGTAGGTACCCCTTTTTGTATTTGCTACGTGTAGTAAATCTACTTAGTGGGTCCGCTCAACTGTCTCTAGCGGTTAGCTAATGTTGATCAAAAGGTCTCGGGTTGTTGGGTTTTTCTTTCAAGAAATTCTTAACAACAGCCCGAAG
This sequence comes from Diaphora mendica, assembly GCA_949125395.1. Lineage (NCBI taxonomy): Eukaryota > Metazoa > Arthropoda > Insecta > Lepidoptera > Erebidae > Diaphora > Diaphora mendica. The sequence goes on from OX421310.1 coordinate 21,213,841, forward strand.
TATGGAAGTTTGTTGGTATTTCACTCCAGTGCCTCGGAGTGCACGTTTAGCCGTTGGATTCTGTTGTCATGAACAACTATGGCAATCGTTATTGGAAAATTAGTGGCAACTCCAAATAATCTTGGGAATAATAAAGGCTAGGAAGATGAACCTGATTCTATGCTTTATCTAGATTTAAAATATGAGTGGCTGAAAGACTACGAGCATAATATTTAATACACTAAATTTATATTAGGAAGTCGGGTTCTATATTTTATATGAATTTATGAGTTATATACTTTTACATTAATACCACTATTAAATGTAAGTGATACGAATATTTCACACTTGCATTCAAACTATTTTATAATACTTTAAAAAGAATATTCTGGCAGTATAAACATTATACATCATTCATTTTAAAGACTCGAAGACCTAATAATATGGTAATTATCTAAAAATGTAATGTGTACTAATCAAACCGGTAAATTTTGTCGAAGCTATTACCTAAATAGAGCTATCATGACATCAACGTAAATCAAATTATTACCAATAAGTCATAAAACGAAGGAAGAGGTAACGTACTTTTATAGTCTTCATAAATTTTTATTTCAATTCATATGACACTTAAAATTTCACTAAAAATTTATAAGAAACTACTTTCTGAGCTTTTTCATTCCCAGCAGAATATAGAGACAATTTTTAAAACATTGCTAGCTCTTTCGTATTGAGAAGAACGCCTTTGAATTTTCAATAAGAATACTAAAGTGGCATGCAATACCAAATTGGTTCAATTGAAAAGACGTGTATTTGGAAGCATTCGAAAGGAAAGAACAGTGAAGGCGTTTGACCGAGAAACGTCGAAGCCAATCTCACTAGAAAACTATGTTGTTGTTCGCCAGTGTTTTTCATGAAAAATAAAAGTATTTAAATCATACCTTTGTAATCCCATCTATATTTATAAAAATGAATCGCCGAAATGTATGTACGCGCATAACTTCCGATTGGCTGCACCAAATTAAATAATTCTTTTTTATGTCTTCGTTTTTGATAGGACAAGGTTTGTGTACAAGAAAAATTAAAAAATAACGGGAAAAGTCAATTTTATTTGTCCGCGACGGGAAGCTGAGACAAATAAGTAAATATGGCGGTACGAAGTTCACCTAGTCAGCTAGTAATATATAAAATGAATCGACGAAATGTATGTACGCGCATAACTTCCGATCGACTGCACCAAATTGGATAATTCTTTTTTATGTGTTCGTTATTGTTAGGAGAAGGTTTATATAGAAAAAAAAATAACCAAACAAGTGTTTTTTGTCCGCGACTGTACACTGCCTGTGGGAAGCAAAGAGTATATAAATCACTACGTTACATTGATGATACTGTCGAGAGAATTGTCGCTATGAGTAAAGTGCTTTTTGGATTGCATATGGTGGGAAGCTGAGACAGATACGTAAATATGGCGGTACGAAGTTCGCCGGGTCAGCTAGTTAAACATAAAACTTAATAGTTTTTGCTTTCGTTAGTTTTTTCTTTGAAATAAACTTCTTTACTTGCATGTCACATTTTATTTTGTGATATTTTTTTAAAGTCTTCACCTTTTTACCATAGAATTTTGATGGATCGTGACACACAATCTATATAATATAAAAATGAATTGCTGAAATTGGTGTAGGCGCTTAGCTTCCGATCGGCTGCACCGAATTAAATAATTCTTTTTTATGTGTTCCTTATTGTTAGGACAAGGTTTGTGGATAAGAAAAATTAAAAGATAACTGGAATTTGTCCGCGACTGTACACTGCCTGTGGAAAAGCTGAGACAGATATGTAAATATGGCGGTACGGAGTTCGCCCGGTCAGCTAGTTTCTATATAATTCACGGAATATTTTTCATCGGTCTGATAACCTTTTCAACCACAATAATTAGCCTGACTTAATCAAATCTTTCTGTTACATGAATAATGTTTTAGGTTGATTTAGAACCAATTTTGTGCTTAACAATATAATGCGTTTCGGAGTTATTACTAAGATAGTCTTGTTAACGTGTGCTAATTTAGACGTTCCTTTACACGTTATTTCTCTAGATAAACATTTACGTTAAAGTAACTCTAATGTAGTTGTCATCAGGGAGTATATGAATTAGAATTTACGGTAATGGAGGACTCGACCGTAAACTCGTACTAATAAAACAAGACAATATACTTTACGTGAGTGCATTGAGACTAGACGAATTTTTTTGCATGACTTAATGTGTTTCATCTTGTAATGTCTGTCTTGAGACTTTTACAATACATGAAGACTTAATGTCAATGTCTCCTGCCATTTCACAAATTGAAACAGTTCTATTCTGAGATTTATCATCAATACATATAATAAAATCGTAACTGGTCGCTGTCTGTACATGGAAGATAGCTCAGTAAAACTATTATAGGGGGGCTTTATGAACGCGATAGAACCCAAAACAATGTTTTTTAGAATTTTTGTCTGTTTATCTGTTTGTCTGTGCGTTTGTGCACGCTAATCTCAGAAACAGCTTATCCGATTGAAATGTGGTTTTCACTAATATATTGTGGTAAGCTTCACTTAACATTTAGTGTTTGTTTCATGTCAATCGGTTTATAAATAAAGAAGTTTTGCCAATTTAAAGAATCACGTAGCTAGACGTTTGTAGATTGTAAACGCCTACACGGCCGCACGGGTATATAAAACGCGCCGAGAGCATTATTTTCTTTTCTTGAATTTTTATTTCTTAATTTTATGTGTAAAAATCTAAAAGTACTTACAATTTAGTCGTTTGTTATAAGAACATAATATAGGTATTATTTCTTTAGGGTTTATAGGGATTGTAAATACATATACGAGTAGTATGTTTATTTTGTACAGGTTAGTTTGATTTCAAGTTCTTGATTCTTTTATAAACCTGATATTTACTTATTTAGTTTAAAATATTTCCTAATTTTTGTGTTAAAAAAAACATTTTATTTAGTAATTAACCGACTTCAAAAAGGAGAAGGTTCTCAATTCGACTGTATTTTTTTTTGTACCTCATAACTTTCGACCGAGTGAACCGATTTTGTTGATTATTTTTTTATTTGAAAGCTGGTGCTTCCCGTGTGGTCACATTTTAGAGTTATCGCCGGGCCCAGATGAGGTATCTGGGCCCGATTCTCGATTGTAGGTGACTCTTCGACGAGCACTTCCGATAGCTTGGTCCAAAGCTGGTCGACGCTGCTTCCGCTTTATGGGCGACTTTTGCCCAACTTGGGTGGAGCCATCGTCGCAACGCGACTCCTGTACATGGGAGTTGTCCGGTCGATGTCGCTGTATGGTGCACCGGTGTGGGTGGCGGCTCTGACTGCCCTAAATAAGGCCCGCCTCTGGCGGCCTCAGAGGGTATTGGCAGTCATAGCCATACGCGGATACCGCACGGTGTCGAGAGAGGCGGCGTGCGTCCTGGCCGGAATAGCCCCGTGGGATTTGGAGGCGGAAGTGCTCGCCGAAGTTTATCGACGCGTGGCTGAATATCGGGCGGAGTCATCGGAGGACATCTCTCGCTACCGGCCGTCATACGCTCCATGGCCTATAGCGACAGCAGTTTTACCGCGGTCGCAGCCTTCTGCGAAGACGTAATTTCGCAGAAGGAGGTGACGGAGAAGGCCCGGGAGGACGACCTCCACTCGGACCCAATCCGCCGCCGGTGTCCGCTCCTGTGCGGGCAGGCGCTGGGAGGGATCTGGATGTATTAATAACAGCTGATCCCGGGTCCCTCCCGTCTCAGGCGCAGAGAGGCACACCGTGTGGTTTCAGTCGGTTCGAGTCCGAGATTGGTTATTTTTCTTGACTTGCTTTGGTTATTTTTCTAAAAAACAGGAAGTACCTACAATTAACACCTTTGGTTGTTTTCGATAGTTAATAGATTAGGTTGACACGTCTTAATAGTTATTAAACTGTAATAAATGAAACTGTGTAATAATCTGTAAGTATTTATAATTTAGTTGTTTATGATAAGTACGTGTTTAGTAAACTATGCTGTGTTAGTATATTGTAAGAATGCCTCGAAAAAGATCCAACCTCACCCAGTGCAGCAGGAATACTAAAAGGTTGAGATTAGTTCGATCACAGGAATCTGAAGAAGATCATGAGGCTCTCACTGCATCTCAGGAACGTAAGGTCAGGTTTCGTGCTACAGAAACTTCGGCTCAGCGAGAATCTCGATTCAGTTCGCATCGTTCTCGAATGATAGCCACTCGAATTTGGTAGAACAGGGAACAGCGCTAGGCACGTTTGTCCATCGATCGTGAATCTCATGCATTATCGCGTGATCCCTCAGTGCTACTGGACTACCAGCTCATAAAATAAATTTAAAAGTCGGCGTACCCATAATGCTCCTTAAAAATTTAAGCCCGCCAAAACGTTGCAACGGTACCAGATTAAAAGTGACCAAAGATTTTAACAGGTTGCGGTAAAGGTGATAGTGTTTTTATTCCTCGGATTCCTCTCATCCCAAACCACTTTTCGTTTAGTTTTAAACGAGTCCAGTTTCCAGGGAACCTATGTTTCGCGGTGACAATAAATAAAGGCCAGGGTCATAGGTACGCTAAAAGTTGTGGGTGTAGAATGTAGATCTAAGTATTAACTGTTTTTCACACGGTCAGCTTTATGTAGCTCTGTCACGTGTTAGCAATCCTAGCAACCTGTATGCTTTGATCCCCGATGGCTATACGTCTAATGTCGTGTATAGAGAAGCATTACTTTAAATTCGATTATTCTAAATACCCAAATGACGGTGTTTATAAACCAAAAGATATGTCCTAAAACTGCTGCCCAAAGTCACTATTCCACGCGGGCGGAATCGCGGGCACAGCTAGTCTATATATATATAAAAGCGAAATACCACTTACTTATTAATCACGAAATCTCAGAAACTATAACACCTACAACCTTGAAATTTGGCAGATAGGGTGTAGACATCCGCTAAGAACGAATTTTACTAAACTCCACCCCTAAGGAGGTAAATCAGGAGATGAAAGTCTGCGTGAGCGAAGCTGCGTGTAAAAGCTAGTTCTTGATACATTTATAAAACCATGGGGCCGGCTCGACCGCTGCGGTAGTACACTCTCACGGAAGACCCGCATTAGGAATAAACATCCTCCTGGATCCTGAATCTTACCAATATTGCTGGATAGCAAACGGTAGGGTATTTATCCGTAAAAACAAGGACAACCCGCAGAACTTATAAAAAAATGAAAAAAACCCTCTCTGAACTAAAACATAGAATTCTATCTGAAACCGTAAGTGATAAAAAATGACTGTCTATATTTCTGTTTCTGTTCTGTTGCTTAATCGTGCTATTTGAATGCAGTGTTTTGCACTGTAATTACTGTACAATATATTTGTGCAGTGTCCTGTGTATATGCAACTTCGATTACAATAATAAATATGTGCTGTGTTGGGGAAGTACTGAATCGCATTCTAATGTTTATAATGATGTGTTTATCTTTGTATTTTATCGCAACAGTACCATGTTTATACTTAAGGCTTGTAAATTATGTGTGATATTTCTAAGCAGTTATATGTCTAACTGCGCTGTTTGCTATGGTAAATGCTTAGTACGATATTTGGAAGATATACCTTACAGTTACACACAACAAATACTTAAACAACCACCACAACCAAACAAATAATACTTCCTTGATACATAACACAGATTTGGAGACGCTAATGGTCATTCACTTTATTTACTTCGCTATAGCTCGAGCTCAACTTTACAAGTATCTGCTCATTATGCTGGACAAGGTGTTTACTTATGTTACTAATGGCTAACATTACACAGATGATCGATTATATTGATCAAACTAGCCTTTGTACTCAGATCAAATTAAATTCTATTGACGAATGTCAAACCTACCTAGGCGATACTGGGATACAGTATACTGTAATTGTACAAAACATACGAAGTATAAATAGAAATTTTAATGATTTTCTTGTCCTGTTAAGCCGTCTATCCTTTTCCCCAGATATCATAATTCTAACAGAATGTTGGCTTAATAATAACTCTCCTTGTTATAAACTTGATAACTACAACTTCTACTGCTCTAAATTGTACCTTAATCAAAATGATGGAATAGTCATTTTTGCTAAATCTTCTCTACGCGTATCTATTACTGAGCCGCCTTTTCAAGATTCTAACTATTTGAAAATTAATATTAACAATGAGCTTACAATAATTTCTTTGTACAGGTCTCCCTCCTTCACTAATATTACTAATTTCTGCAGCTCCCTCCTGAAAGTGATTGAGACCTGTAACGGTAACACTTGTGCGATTGTGGGAGACGTGAACTTGGATATCAAGCCAAATTGCACGGATGGGCGAGTTTTGGACTACTTGGAGCTAACAAGTCACTATGGATATTATCCCGGGCACACACTCCCCACGCGTGGGGAAAATTGTCTGGATCATGTCTTACTAAGATCTCAAAGGGAGGTTACTGTGTTGGTGTGTGACACTGGAATTACAGATCACGGGACTGTTATTGTTGGGATTCACAAAAACTCATACGGGACAACTTCCCAAAAATCCATCACAAAAATAGATTACCCGAATTTGATCAATGATATAGAGGATGAGGACTGGGGATGGCTTTATAGGATTCGGGATATGGAAGAGGCAGCTTAACTTTTTGTAAAATGCCTTACAGACAAAATTGAGAAACACACCACTAAACGCCATTGTCGTAGCTCAGAGGTTATTAATAAGCCCTGGATAACAAATAATTTGCTTAAATGTATTAGACGCAGAGACTCCTTACATCTAAAAGCTAAAAAGGATCAAAATAACCCTATTATTCAACAACAATACAAAACTTATCGTAATTACTGTAACAACATTTTGACAAACTTAAAAATGGAATACGAACGTAAACTTTTGGACAATGCACAAGGAAATACTAAAAAGCTCTGGACAGAAATAAAGAACATCTGCAACATAAAAAACAATAATAACGAAACCTCTGAACTCATAAACAATGGCGTTAATCCTAAACTGACACTAAATAAAGTAAATGACTACTTAACAACGGTCGGTGAAAATCTAGCCGACAACATACTTAAACAGCTAGGACGTACCGAAAATGAGTTAGCCAGAAACCTTGAACTACTCAGAGATTCTAATAGGGACTCCTTCTTTTTCTCTCCAACTGATGAAGTTGAAATACATAGGATACTTTCAAACCTAAAAGTAGCTTCTGCCTGTGGTGCTGACCGCATAAATAATAGAACACTAAAAAGCTGTGCTCGGGTCTTGGCTCGGCCAATCACTTTTTTGTGCAATCTAAGTTTATCAACAAGTACTGTACCTACTTGCCTTAAAACTGCGAACGTGTGCCCTATTTATAAAAGTGGCGATCCCAAGGCTCCATGTAACTATCGTCCTATCTCACTGCTGACAAGTCTCTCTAAAGTGCTCGAGAGAGTAGTGAACAGAAGACTGTTATCATATCTGGAAAAGAACAAATTATTGTCTGAAAACCAATTCGGTTTTCGAGCAGGCAGGTCTACGGAGGATGCAGTAACAAATCTAGTCGAATTCATATCGGATAAACTAGATCGAGGACTGGCGTGTACTGCCGTCTTCCTGGACCTAGCCAAAGCGTTCGATACTGTCTCCCGGAGGATATTAATACGGAAACTGGAGCATTTTGGAATTCGTGGAGATGCTTTGGAATGGTTCAAGTCTTATCTGGGAGATAGGAGACAACAAGTGGTCATGGGAGAGTACTGCAGTGATCTTAAATCCGTTAACTTTGGAGTCCCGCAGGGCAGTGTCCTTGGCCCGACACTGTTTATCATATATATCAATAGTTTATGTGCTCTAGAGCTAGCCCAAGCAAAAATAGTTACCTATGCGGATGACACTGCGGTGGTCTTCGTTGGCAAGACATGGAACGATACCCAAGTCAATCTGGAACTGGGCATGCAAACTATTTCCAACTGGCTGCAAATGAACCTCCTAACACTAAACATTGGAAAAACAAAAGCTGTAAATTTCTATGTGTCGAAGCGATCTTCTCCCAAATTCGCGATGAATCTGAAACTACACTCGTGTCTGGCGCTCAAAACCTGTCAATGCCCTTTAATAGAACAGAATAACTCCATAAAATACCTTGGGATCCACTTAGATAGCCAGCTTACATGGTCCACTCATCTCAACGCACTCGTCACTAAAACTAGAATGCTCATGCGAATCTTTAAGTGTCTAGGTAAAATTGCAAATGGGAAGACCTTGAGGATGGTTTATTTCTCTCTTTGTCAGTCAATTCTGACCTATTGCATTACAGCATGGGGAGCTGCTAGCAAGACACATATGATGAGAGTAGAAAGAGCGCAACGTGCACTCCTTAAAACTGCATACGGCCGGTCGTACAGATACTACTACTATACTGTACTAACGCACTTTATTCTGAACTGAGATTGCTCAGAGGCCGACAGTTATACATAATCTCCATCACGCTGCGCTTTCACAGAACTGCCCTGAGCAATGCCATACCTAGTCACTCAGGGCGTAGGTTGGTATGGAACACCCAGAGGTGTCGTAAATTGATTGGAAGGAGAGTGTACACATTTATGGGCCCCTACTTGTACAGGAAAATTTACGCCAAACTTGGTATCATAAAGCTAACAAACTACTGTTGTAAAAGAAAGGTCTACAAATGGCTGGTTGAGCTCGACTATGACAGCACCGAAGACCTATTGAAAATCATACAATAACAATCACACAAAGTGAACCATGACACACACCCAAATGCATACATGCATCCCCACATCGGCACACGCACACACACGCACGCACGCACGCACACACACACACACACACACGAACACACACACATACACTATCGCGCATTTGACTGCGCATCACCCAAGCACTACACTGCGGTATATCTGCGACACTTCTTTCTTTTTCTCTTTTATTTGTAATTATTTTCTTTTGATTATTTGATCTTCTTATTTGATTTTGTTTTTGTTTGCCTAATTTTTAATTTTTAATTATTGTTGTTTTCTCTTCTGTATATTATCTACCTTAAATAGTGAGTAGCTTTTGGTTTGTTTGATTTTAATGTCTAGTTCTTTAATGTCTCGGAAGCGACTCGACGGAATGAGACTGGATCCCACGACACAGGGAATCCTAGTGTGGGATCTAGGGATCAAACCCTGTACCTGTATACTTATGAAACAATAAAGATTATTATTATTATTATCCTGTGTCGCGGGGGACTTACAGACATACATAAAACGGACACAATTAACACCCAAACTCAGAACAACAATTTGTGGATGACACAAAGTGTTGTCCCGTGTAGGATTTCAACCCACAACACTTGGCGAATTGGCAAGCGGCGTGGCGACCGCCCAAACCACTAGGCCAACCGTGCAGTCTTTATATTCATATCATTTAATCTGCATTCCACAATGTTGTAAATATATGATTTACATGTCACGCTTAAAAACTAGAAACAATTGTGGACCCTGTAGGGCACAGCAAATCACAAGTCACATAACATTAATTAATTAGAATTATACTAGTTATAATAAATTAAAAATATTAAGTTCATGCAAACAAAAAATAAAATGAAAATAAGAAAAATAGTAAATTATAAATAAATCAGAATCCAAAATCAATAAAATCAAACAAAAAAAAATTATAATAATAGGTCTTTACCTATGAAATTGCCGTTTTGTATGCAATAAGTGAAAGTACTTATTTTTTCAAACTTTTTTATTTCTGTTATTCGAAGTAATCACCCATGCAATCGACGCATCTTTGCCAACGCATTGGCAGTTTATTGATGCCCTTCTTGTAAAAACCAGCTGGACGGGAGGCAACAAACTCTTCAAAGGCATTTTGTACTGCCTCTCGGGAATTGAATTTTTTACCCACTAAAAAGTTGTCTAAATTTTGGAAAAAGTAATAGTCGGTAGGTGCAAGATCTGGTGAGTATGGTGGATGAGGGAGAGCTTCCATCTCCAGCTCCTGCAGCTTGGAGACTGTCTGTTGCGCATTTGTCGTGAAGGAGCAGTGGGGACGACCGATTGACCAAAGCTGGTTGCAGATGTGCAAGCTTCTCCATCATTCTCTCCAGTTCTTCACAGTACACATCTGCATTAATGCTCATGCCGTTTTGTAAAAATCTGTGGTGAATCACACCCGCACTAGACCACCAAACAGTAACCATCACCTTTTTAGGGGTCATTTTTAGATTAGGGCATTGCTTTGGTGCTGAACCAGGGTCTAACCAACTTGCTGACCGCTTTCCATTGTCGAACAGAATCCATTTTTCGTCGCACGTAACAATTCGTTTCAAAATTCCTTCATTTCTTTGCCTGTTGAGCAGCGCAAGGCAGGTCTCGACGCGTACGTTGCGCTGGCGATCGTTAAGGTCGTGGGGCACCCATCTATCAAGCTTTTTTACCTTGCCAATTTGTCGCAAGTGGATCAATAAGGTTTTGATGCTTACATTAAAAGCTGCTGCTAGCTCAGCTGTAGATTGAGTTTCGTCAGCTTCCACAATCGCCTTTAATTCATTATTGTTAACCAAAGTCTCCGGACGACTACGAGCTTCATTTTTCAAGTCAAAATTTCCAGAACGGAACCTGGAAAACCAATAACCGGTTATGCGTTCGTTTGTACAGTTCTCTCCGTAAACGTTTTTGATGTTACGTGCCGTTTGTGTCGCGTTGGTGCCACGACGGAACTCATATTCCATAATTACACGAATTTTTAAAGTCTCCATTTTGACGAAAAATTTTCAAATGTAATGAAAATAAAACGCTAATCAAAAAACAAAAGACTGAGTTTGTAAATAGAATGTCATGATTTTAAAACAAAATTAATTTGAATCTATACTAATATTATAAAGCTGCAGAGTTTGTTTGTTTGTTTGTTTGTTTGTTTGAACGCGCTAATCTCAGGAACTACTGGTCCGATTTGAAAAATTCTTTCAGTGTCGGATAGTCCATTTATCGAGGAAGGCTATAGGCTATATTTTATTTTCAAATAAATTAGGGATCCGTAAGAAAATTGCTATTTTCTAACCCAAGGTGTGAAATCGAAAACCTATTTTTGCATGCGCTGCAAAGACTATTGACAATAGAACAAAATAATGTATTACGGGTTTGTAGGGCCCATTAAGATCTACAAAAAAGTCCGCGAGAGCATATATCTAACTATCATGGTTTAGTCACAATAACCGCTTTTGTGTTCGAAAAAATTATTAAATCGTCTGAAGAAAGAAACTACGTTAAATGTGTATCGTAATATTAATCCTTATCCAAATTAAGCTTTATGTTATCAAGGGTATTTATGTAGAAGTAAAATACTTTTTGTTTCATCCCAATCCGACATTTCGTTTAAAAGTTATCACAAGTATAAGACGCTAAAAGTTGGTACCTAATAATGAGTTATTTGCCAAAGAGTTTTTATCAACATAATGCGTAATATTAATCTTTATCTAAATAATTGTGTTGTTAATTATGAGTATTAGATCTTAGAAGAGTATAATAAATACATCTATACTAATATATAAAGCTGAAGAGTTTGTTTATTTGTTTGAACGCGCTAATCTCAGGAACTACTGGTCCAATTTGAAAACTTATTTCAGTGTTAGATAGCCCATTTATCGAGGAAGGCTATCCATAAAGGCTTCCATAAAATAATAAGATAATAATTAAATTTATAATAAAATAAATAAAATTTTAAGATCAAGGTAAAACAGCAATAGGGGATGAAAGTTTGTATGGAAATATGCAAGGTTTGTGAAGGAAAGGCAAGGCAAGGCCTATGTCCAGCAGTGGACTGCGATAGGCTGATGATGATGATGCAAGGTTTGCGAAAATGCTTCATGAGTTTGGGACAGGAGACAAAATATTAGAGCTATTCAGATGTAACATTTACTGAGTTATCACAATATGCTTAAGTGTGCTTACCCGAACGGGCAGACATGTGAGGGCAGACGACTGTGCCGCATGCGGATGTTGAATTTTGCTACTACAAATTCGTTATTATTCACTAGGATTCGATTTGTTTACATGATTTTTTGTTTATTCAAATAAATTTCTTCGTAAAAAATCCGAAGGAAAAGTATCCGGCGGGATTTAAACACAAAAAAAGCAAAAGGGGTACGCCGCAAGATGAAATAAATGCCTGTATGAAACATATGTATTATGGGTACATGTTAAAAACTTTTGTCTTACTACAATTATGCGAGTACAACTTCACAATGATTTATGAGCAGTGTCAATATGCAAATGCTCTTCTAAAAATAGGAGATGATTGTATGCCAAATGACAGTAACGACATGATTACACTGAGACGTGAGTTCTGGTATATGATAGCACACATGATCTAAAAATAATATCTATTCTGATCCGCCGACTAATGAGACAGTTATCAAATAAACGAACGGGTCATGTCAGACGTGGAGGAAGATGTTAACGAATACCTCTCAGGAAACAATGCAAGGGAAACTGAACCAGTCATATCATAGCTTATGCATAAAGTTTTTTAAATCTTTAGAATCATCAGGAGCGCATTCCCATAAGTTAAGACTGAAAGTTAATGTTCCAGTCCTATTAATAAGAAATCTTGAGCGACAAAGATATGTAATGGTACACGGCTACAAAATACACATCTGGGGTACGACATTGTAAAAGAAAATGTTTCAATTCCCCGTATTCCAATAATTCAAACTTATTTGCAATTTCAATTTAAAAGTATGCAGTTTCCGCTGAAAACAACATTTGCACTACCAATTATCAAAGCCCAAAGACAGACGGTTAAAGTTGCAGTTCATTTAAAAAAAAACATGTTTTTCAAATGGGCAGCACAATCGCGTGTATCAAATCAGCTAAATCACTATATTTTGACAAACGATGGCAAATCAAAAACGTAGTATTTTAAAATTGAAAAAATTGAGAATTTGCTCAGACTGAGGGAAAACTCAAGCAGAATCCAACAGTGGAGGCAACCATACTCGCTGTGAAAGCAGACAATGCAGAACCAAACCGTTTGGTTCGAGAGCGTATTTCTAAGACTGAGGCGGTGACTTCCAAGACCAGCACGTGTTGTTCTGTAGAGGAAGGGAGAAGGTGGGATCAGTTGGAAGAACGCTTCAGAACACTCTCCATGGTAAAGCGGTAGAGGACTGCCATAGAGGCGATATCTCTCCGCAACTGCAGAGGCTCAAAAGAATCGGTAGTATTGGGACTGTTGATAATGCGGACTGATTGCCGCTGCAAAAGATCGAGAAAATCAATGCCTAGATCCATCACAAAGATGAGAACATTACGGACGAGCGTACCTGGGTCTTATAAAGGAGTCACAAATGCTCGGGCGCGAAAAACCGTCTCACCCTGTTCAGGCTGCCTTAGTGGTGCCCTCGATGTACTCCCGTGGGTTGAGGTCTCGGCAAATATCCATGCCTAGGACACCGAGCTTATCCCGTAGTGGCAGTTGAGTGCTCTGAAAAGTGGGGAGGGGAAGAAACGGAGACTTTTTGGTAGAGAACGGGCACACCTGTGTTTTCTTAACGTTGAACTGGACCAGATTCTCATCACCCCATTGTTAAATGCGGTTCTTAACCCGGTCAAGCTCAGCGACAAGCTCCTATCCATTTTCCTCAACGTCTACTATCTTGGCTGCAGGGTATCCATAATATCGCCCATGCACTGTGCTACCGTCTGCATAGCAATGTATATTGCCAAGGGCTAATATGTCATTGACATGCAGAAGAAACATCTTGGGCGACAGGACCGAATTCTAAGGTACGCTAGCGTTTACCTCCAGAAAAACAGAGGCCGCGCCGTCCGTCGCAAAGAACCCGAATGCGAAGGCGCTGATGAAGAAAAGAGTCAATCTAGAGACGACTCTAGGAGGCAGACCGAATGCTTAGAGGTCGGAGAGAAGCGAACGGTGCAAGAACAGGTTGAAAGCCTTGGCCATGTCGAATGTCGAAATAAGCTCATACAAAATACTTTTTATTTTATGTACTTATATAAATACTTAAATATGTTTTTAACAGTGAAAAGTGTGTCTTATTTTTAAAATAATATTAGCCTTAATAATTAAAACTGCTACCCAAAGTCACTGTTCCACGCGGACGAAGTCGCGGGCGCAGCTAGTTTAGAATACAGAGCCATTACAAACTTTTTTTTATTTGAAATGACCAGTACTGAAGAACGGCAATTTCATAGGTAAAGACCTAATATGAAAACGATTCTAAACAATAAAAATAACGTTAACAATAAAGTTACAGTCTTCTTTTAATTAGTATTATCCCTAAAGCCCACATTTATGCACGATAATTTTATATCGATACACGATAATATTACCGCGGGAGAGCCACGCTTCGGCATCAATGGGCCAGCTCGACCGCAGTGATACCACGGCCTCACAGAAAACCAGTGTGAAATAGTGCTTGCGCTGTGTTTCACGAAGTGTGTGAGGGTACCGGAGGCCCATACCCAATCCCCTACCCCCCCCCCCCATCCCCAAAAGGCCGGCAACGCATGTGACGCTTCTGGTGTTGCGGGTGTCCATGGGCGGCGATAATCGCTTACCATCAGGTGATACGTCTGCTCGTTTACCCGCCTATTCCATAAAAGTTATAACTGTGGTGATACTTGCGCGTGTAATAGGCACTTTAGTCACGTTTTGACGTTTTACCGCACCCATGGGATAGTAACACTTCGTATTCTTAATCCTTTATCTATGCATAGAGTTGTTAATGATTAATAAATGCTGAGTCGTGACATTCACATTTACAATCTTCAATACTTATATTCATATTACAATACTTTACAATAATCATTAGCACCTTTGGATAGACTGCTCGTTGGTCTAGTGGTTAGCGTAAGCGACTGCTGATCAAGAGGTCTCGGGTTTGATGCCCGGGTCGGACTGCTGTTGAGTTTTTCTTACAAGAAATTCTTAAAAGCAGCTCCGGTGTATGGAAGATGGTGGTGTTTCCCGCCCGTGCCTTGGAAAGCACGTTAAGCCGTTGATCCCGGTTGTCATGAACAACTATGGCAAGCGTTATTAGGAAGTCAGTGCCCTCAAATATACTGACAACTATTTCATTCAGATCACGCTCAGGGTTGCGGAGATCCGATGCCAGTCGCTCCGCGTAAAAACTGATATTCAGGTAAAACCGGTTGAACTAGTAGCCGAGACCCCAAATCTTGGGAATAATAAAAGCTAGTAAGATGATGATGATGATGATTAGCATCTTCGGATAGGCGAAGGTAATGTACAAACCTTGAGAACCTTAAAAGTTTTATGTAATATTACATAAAATGCAGTAGGTATTCAAGTATTTGTATTTATATGAACTACTCTAACATTCCATTTCCTTATATTATTGCCCCGCATATAAAATGGTACTGCATTCCTGTTTTATGAATTGCTTCCATTAAAGATGAGTGCGATGCATTCATATACATATTGTACGTGTAGATAGTGAATTAGATAATATTATGAAAGTTATAGCTTATAAACTCGAAAGCGTCTTATGTTAGGTATTTTCAAGCTACTGTAGTGTAGAGCTTCTTTAAAGTATAGTAAAGTTTATGTGAATTAGAAATAGAAAATAAAAAAATGATTTTGATTTTTTTTTTATTTCGCCTGCGCCGAGTGTCGTGGGTTCAAATCCCACGTAGGACAACACTTTGTGTGATCCACAAATTGTTGTTCTGAGTCTGGGTGTTCTTTGTTTCCGTTTTATGTATGTTTGTAAAGTCCCCCGCGACACAGGATTTATTCCTAGTGCGGGAATTGTATTTAAAAAAAAAAAAATATTGAAGAGATATTCTGAGTTGTACAATAATTAGTAATGATCATTCACGATGGCTTATATTCTGTAAAACTAGACCGGGTCTGTAGGACTTAATCTCCTACATGTTCAAAGACACCTGCTATCCCAACATTTTCTTTTAGTTTTTCATTTATATTTTCGGACACACAACACACAAAACTATCTAGTCCCAAACTAAGCAGAGCTTGTATAATATGGGTACTAGATAACTGACATAAATACATCTATACTTTTTCTATTATTATTATACAAAGCCCGAAACAAATATTTGCAGATCATACAAACATTTGGTCCGACCCAGGAATCGAACCCGAGACCTCAAGCTCAGCAGTGGCCGTTATTCTAACAATAAAATATACCGTGTTGAAAGACACAAAGGAAGCTCACATAATCAAAGATCTCCAATCCCGCTATAGATCCCGCTATCTATCAATAGCGTAGCGCACTCATATCAATCACAAAAACTGTATTTTTAGTATTTTTTTTGCAAGTTTACCTCTGACTGTTTCAAAACCTCTAAGAGGATTATGCGGATAGCGGCAAACGAGAAACAAACATCGCGAATCGTGGAAATATAAATAAATAATTGACTCGTTAATCTCAAAATTATCTAGAAACAATTTTAACAAAACATATGTTCAAATTTTTACGAAAAAAATTGGCTTAAAGCTATTACAGATTAATCTCTGTTAACACACCAAAAAGCAAACATTTTTTAAACCAGTGACCCCTTAGGCATATTTTAAATTCAAATGTAATGTACAATAATGGATATGTCCAAAGTCAACACAGAAAGGCTTATACCTAATGTTTTTGATGTATAGCTTTAAATTAATATCGCTGGACGTATGCTCTTTGTTCATTTGATCACGTATCGTTGGGGGATACGTATGGTATTTAATACAAATTTTTTTTTGTGTTATTTACAAAATAGTTCAACAAAAATTAATTGCAATGCTTTAATTTTATGCAAAAGTGTTTGAGTAAATCTAAAAATTAAAAATTGAACACGGGTAGTAATAAAAATATAATATTTATTCACATCTTAAATTCTTCAAAAATCAGGAAGACGTGAAACAATGTTTAAAACATTTTTGAAGATTTCGATTTCTTAAGGGAGGGTTATCCGATTCGTTACGTAACGCGTTACGGCACCAATCTGTCTGGCTTCCCTTTCTCTCACACATAGGGCAGCGGTAGGCAGGCTTCTCCTCTCTCACTCTAACCCACAGCGCTAGCCGTAAATAGTTCAACTTAGATTAGTTTACGTTATCACTTCAGTCGGGCATCCCGAAATGCACACGTTTTTTTTATTTAACGTATACTTTATTTCTTTCTAGGCCCTAATAGTGCATTTTTGAGGAAACAGTACATGTAGGTATATATACCCAAGGGTTTAGTTCTTCTTTCTATATCGTTAAGCAAATACAGCTTATTGATGCTAATTTTATATAAACATACATTTTTTTCACATTATGTATAATCGTCATCTTCATGCAATGAATTAATATTTTTTAATAAGTTTACGTTATTTTGTAAAAGCCTTAACGTCACCATCAGAGTCCATGCCGATTAAGTCGACTGAAGTAATCGAAAAGTTTTTTCATTTCATAATGTTTCAGGAAATTAATTTTGTTTAGTGACCTTTTTGTTTATTTAAGAATAAACATGCAACAGTTTCAATTAATAACATCAAATTTTATCGATTAATCTGATGTAAGTAAGTCAAAGGCAGACTCGAAGAAAAAAGTAACGACAAGTTCGATTCTTTTGATCATTGAAGCGTCTTCTATCACTATTACGAATACATTTTTGCGATCCCTACAGAGTGTAGGATTTTAAGGTGAAGCGTACTTGATGTCTACTGAAACAAATATCTGAGATGGTGTTCTATACTATTTATTTTTGGCAATGGATTAGGTGCTAAAAAGTTTTTTCCATTTATATTTTTAAACCCTAGATTTTATACTGTTTCTAGAGATATCATGTAGTTAAATTTAAACTATTATTTATTAAATAAAACATGTCTCCTCCCTATATAGTTAAAAACTTTTGTAGTTATGAATAAACCAATGTAAGTTTTTGTGTATAGAGATCAAACGGACTATAAAATAAATGGCTTCAGCCATTGAGCCATTGCCATTGAGTTTGTTATTTCCGTTATCATAGACGCCGCAATTAATGCTGGCAGCAACTTCACTTCAACAAAAGTTTTTAAACGTGAATTTAACAGTTAGCCGAAGTAATTGAGATGAAACGTAATTTAGTTAATTAAGAAACTAATATATTTATTTATAACTTTATCCAAATTTGTTCAACGACGGACTTAATGCACTGGGCATTCTCTACCAATCAACCACAGGGTGGCGTAGAATTCTTGTGAGGTGGGCGCACATAGGTCTCGTACTTCACTAAAATATACATTACACAGCATATTCTTTAATAGATAGAGTGATTCAAGAGGAAGGTTTTTATGTATAATAAATGCGTAATATAGTCTGGAAACACTGTCAATTTTCGAGGTTTCTAATGTGATGTAGCAAATAAACACATTTTTTTGTGCTTACATTGCAAACGCTGGTTGCACCCTACGAGATAGATCAAAATAATGTACTACAGTATTGTACACCTTAAAAAGTACTACAAAAAAGTCCGCGACGGTATATGTCTATCTCTTAGGGATAACCCACAACAACCATTTTTTATTCCTTTCTTTTTACGAGAAATAATGGCTTATTTACGAAGTGATTTTAAGCAATACAGAATGAATCCTTGTACAATTAAGTAAATTAAATGCATTGTGCATTTAATATAGATCAAAATGGCCCTTTACAGTATCTAATTTAAATGAATATATTCGAAGATATTACAGATTTAAAATGCACGAATCGTGTCGTCGCATCTGAAATCAACCCGTGCGAAGCCGGGGCGGGTCGCTAGTACAATAATATTATGTTACATATACATGCAAATATATTTACATTACATTCGTACACTATGAATATCAGGAAATAGTTTGGAGTGCTATCGTTCCATGACTCGGCCTCGTCTTGAGGAGGTCATGAATCTTTTCTCGTTCTGTGGTTATACAAATACTAGCTGCGCCTGCGGTGTTACCCGTGTTTTTTTTTATGTATGGCCCTGCCAAAATGACTACTTTGCCTGATGGAAAGCATAAGCATAATCGAAGAGTGGTGGTCACCCTACTCATTGCGAATGCAGAGAATGCAACAATGCAGCATGGTGACCCACACCATGGCAGCCTAGCAACGCTTCTGCATCACTGGGCCTCCGGTCTCGCACTCACCAACGAAACACGAAAGCACGAACGCTGTCATTTTAGAGTGATATTCTGTGCGAGGGTAGTACCAACCTGTTCGTGCTGTAATCAGCGTGGCTCTACTACCTTGAAAATGTATTGGAAATTTACAACAACAACCGCAGGTAAAACAGCGGCAGTAGCTAGTTATACTTGTAAGCCTTCCTCTTGAATCACTCTACCTAGTTCTAAACACCGCATGGAAATTCGTTGAGTAGTTTAAAAAATCTACTTAGCGAACATACAGCAGAAGCGACTTCATTTATTTTATAAAATGTAAAGATATACATTTGTTATTATGTAGCTAGCATTTAACGTGATTACGTAACAGTTACTACAAACCTTCAATATGTCTGACGTTTCAAGTCCTTTTGTAACCACTGCTAATGTAATCTGGTAATCGTGTTAAATCCTACACTAATAGAAAAACAGGAACAAAATGAGTTAAAATTATCAGCATTTTCACTATTGTTCACCTATCAAAAACATAATTATAATAAGTTATGGAATCAGGCGTTACTTTGCGGAAATCCATGACATTAAATGCTATGAAATATATTTAGCTTTAATTCCGCGAGACAAATATCCAGGTCTGAAAGCAGGGCACAAATCCCACCGTCATGCATATGTACACATACAAAACAAGTGAGAAATAATTAGCATGCCATGCAACCAAACCTATACTCGACACGTGTTTCGCCCCTCCACGGGGCATCCTCAGGAGATGTTGACTCGTCGAGCGTTTGAGCTCGAATGAGCTCGCGCCACCGCTGTCGGCCCTTTATATACCGTTTCGATGACGCTATAATAATGGTCGATACAATGTCATAAAGACATCTGTGCCGAACTACCTGCAATCATACTAAGAAGTGGTGATGGAATTAAGTTTGTTTGGTCATTCAACAGTGTATATGCATTATTATTGTCCGGATTTTTTTGAATTCTCTAATTCTCGGAATTCAAAAAAATCCGGAGTTTACAAATTAGTATGCAATGATTGCACCGGGGTCTATGTGGGTCAGACAGGCCGTAGTTTCGAAATTAGGTACAGGGAACATGTTGCCGCTCACAGGAATGGCCATCCAGATAAATCTCATTTCGCAAAACATTTAATCGACACCGGCCACTCCTTGAGCGGCAACAATACCTATAACATTCTGCATGTTTGCGATAAGGGTTTCCGGATGAGTGTGTTGGAACAGTTAGAAATATCAAAATATAACAATAATAATGCATATACACTGTTGAATGACCAAACAAACTTAATTCCATCACCACTTCTAAGTATGATTGCGGGTAGTTCGGCACAGATGTCGTTGTAACATTGTATCGATCGTGATTATAGCGTCATCGAAACGGTATATAAAGGGCCGACAGCGGTGCGCTAGCGCGCATTCGAGCTCAAACGCTCGACGAGTCAACATCTCCTGAGGATGCCCCGTGGAGGGGCGAAACACGTGTCGAGTATAGGTTTGGTTGCATGGCATGCTAATTATTTCTCACTTATTTTGTATGTGTACATATGCATGACGGTGGGATTTGTGCCCTGCTTTCAGACCTGGATATTTGTCTCGCGGAATTAAAGCTAAATATATTTCATAGCATTTAATAATTATAATGTTAATTAAAAAAATAGTAAAAGTTTTACAAATTATTATTATAATATACTAATATATAATATACGCATATTGAAATAATTATTATTACTTTTCTAATTTAGTCTTTCCTTAATAATGCGGAAACAAAACTCCCGTAATTTAATTAATATTTACTCCCTTCCATCTCCGTGGGGGTCTTCATACCATTGTTCTCAAGTGTTCATTAAGTATTGCATAATTGAACCCCGAATTTGGGCGCTGTCACCTGATTAAAACTTTAAATTGAGTTTTCTAAAAATATATTTAAAAAAAAGAAATTGTTGAGGTAACATTTAAACTCCCTCTACACAAACCTTAGAGTTATTATTTTTCACCCAGCTGTCTACCTGATACGAACTCTCCCTGGTAATGTAATAGATTTTCGGACAGAATAAGAGAAAAAAAAAACTGGGCTAAGATAAACAGGTAGATTAAAAGAACGTACAGCTCCTCGCAAGGGAATCAATGGCAAGAGATGGAATAACGTTGTAGAGACGACAGCAGAACAAAATGGTCGGGGCGTCTTTATATCAGCCTTTGATTGCCGCTTCCTACTGCGCCAAGTGTTATGGGTTCAAATCCAACATGGGACAGCACTTAGTGTGATCCACAAATTGTTGTTCCGAGTCTGGGTGTTCTTTGTGTCCGTTTCATGTAAGATTGTAAAAGTCCCCCGCGACACAGGATGTATATTCCTAATGCGGGAGTTGTCTTTTTAAAAATAAAATTGCAAGGGTCAAAAGGACATTGGCATCTACTAGCCCTCACAACTTTAAACGAGCTATGTCTATATATAATATATTGTTTATAATTTCCAATTTTAATGTAGATAGATTTATGGATATGCAGATTTTTCTACTAAGATTATGGTAATCGAGATACTGTAGGGCATCTAAACATAATTTCAATAATTACAGCAGTTTTTATTTGAACAGGTTATTACTTGCTTACCCTGTCTTTTTCAGTCTCTATGACTTTTAAATGTCGTAAAATAAGAAAAGTTTCGTACGCACGAGTTTTATGTTACGTATTATATATGATAACATATGTTTAAGACACAAATGATGTTTTTAATATACTACATAATCTTTTAAAGTCAGTAGTTATCTACTGTTAAGAAATCATACAAAAATATCCGAATAAAGAACGTTTATTAAGTTTTTTGAAATATATTGAAAAGTAGTTGATTAACAATTTGCAAAGTACTAAATATAGCTTCATAAAAATGCAGTTGTTACTTTGAACTTATATAGATATAGAGTACGTTTGAAGTAAAAGGTAAGGTAAACGAGCGACACTTAAACAAAGAAAGTTAGAAATTTATTGAATGAAATTTAATTTTGAATATTAAGCTCCGTGAAAAGCAACCCAGTTACCAACCTCAGCGGTTATAGAAATAATTCATTTATAGGTACGAGCTGATCATTCGGTGTTTTCTTATTAAGGTTTTCTTTATGTCACCAATAAATTATACCTAAAAATAATTAGGATTACATAACTTATTTTCAGCATGAAGTCGTATAACACAGATGAATTAAGAGTGTATCTTAAGTATCGTAACTCTTTATCGTAGTTACCTATTTTAAAAAGGTTGAAATTATTTAACTAGTACTCGTATTATATATTTCGGCTGGAACTGAAATCTGTTGTAAAATCGGTGAAGGCGAGCGCCGATTGAAAACCTTAATTTTTATAAAAGGAATTTAGTTACGTATTATTTACCTACAAACGAAAAATATAACCACAAATATAGATAATTTGGATCAAAGCTAATCATTATTTACTGTAAATAAAAAGTAATTGGAAATGAATTCATTTAAATAATAATTGGTTACACGAAGAGCTATATAGGCATACGATATATATGTACACACATTTAATAATAAATCATAAATTAAATAAAAGACAGCTATTATGACTCAGGAGTGACCCATGTCACAATTAAGGGGTGTGGACGGAGCGAGATCTGAAGAGAAACTGTCCCCTGTTTCCGATCGCGCCGCTTTATATAGGTACCATCCCCACCTAGCCTAACTAATTGAACTGTTCGATTGTGTCACGTGTTCGTGATAATTTTATTATTCGGATACCCTCATTCCGACATATACGTACATTATTGTTCAGTCGCTTTGAAGAAATTAAGTTGATAGATGACTTCTCAAACTCATTCAATATTTTATTTAAAAGCTTTTTAACAAGTCTTTCGCATCATTAGCCATATCAGTGACTGTATGGAGCAAGTATGTTAGAATGTTCTTCACTTCTTACTTCATTCCTTGATCTCGAAAACAAAATGTAAACAGAGTATCGCAATTTTCATCAGACTTACTATTTCAGCAAATCATAAATCATTTATTTAACTTTGACAATTCAATTTATTAAACCAGCTCGTTTTATTACTGGCTGGCTTGAAATTGTTAATTAATTTTAATTTATATAAGGTTCTCACTGTCTGATCTGTTCTAGTTTTCTTATAAGTATCAAAATTGTTTTTGCCTTTTTTCCCCTCTGCCTTGACCCGTACGCAACAACAAAGACCAAGTTTCTTATCACTGATGACCTAAATGATACACTATGAACGTTGAAAGCTATTGTTTAATAGATTTAGAAGATTAACAAAGGCTCTAAATAACAAAACTACTTCTTTACAGGCTGTTATTGGCTTTTTGAAATACTGTTTTGAGGTTTTGAGAAAAGGTTTTTAAAATGTCTGTTTGAACTATCGGCTGAAGTTCTATATTATATAGATCGTTCTATTAAATTTACATATAAAAATTGAGTATTCTTTAATGACGACTACATACATACAATTATAGTTTATTATTATTTTCTCTTAATATTATATCTAAAATTAATGCGCAGTCTGTTTCATGTCACGCATAAAATCTGCAGGGATTTCGACTAAGCATAGAAGTTAATTTTATCAATCCTTCAAATGGTAAAACAGAGACTAACGACTTCAAAAACAAGACTAATATTATAAAGGCGAAAGTTTGTGAGTGTGTATGTTTGTTACTTCTTCACGCAAAAACTATTGAACGAATTTGGATGAAACTTTACAGTAATATAGCTTATACGTCAGATTAACACAAAGGCTACTATTTGCCGCGATAATCAACATACACGTGGGTATCACGAGACAAAGGTGTATCAAGAACGTTCGCCATTTTATTTGAAAATGGATTTTGTGTCCACAAAGTCAACAAACATTAACTATTACAGTACCGACACGTACATTTTGTCAGAACCTAAAACAAATATACTATAATCAGTTACACACATTGTCGCACAACGTGTATATTGAATCCAAATACGACCTGCGGGCAAATATTAAAATAATTTGAACGGTCAACAGAGTTCGTACAATAAGAACATTCAAACTAAAGTATTAAAATTTCTTGCTTTGTTCGAGTAAGTTTGATTCTTTATAACAATGTGTATAGTAATAATGGTGTTTAAATGAGGCTAACACAACAGCACTTGAATGGGAAAGTTTCATTTATTTGTCAATTGAATGAAATAATAATACGTCCGATAACAAATATTGCCTTTGTGAGTAAGTGGTATCCATAAAGATGACCTATATCTATTTTAATGTTATTTAGGTTCGGCTCATTGTGTAATAGAACAAAAGTGTTTTGACTGGTTTTTTCATTATCGATCGCTTGTCAGACGTTAACAATCTTTACGAATGTAATCCTTTATAGGAGAGATAAAGAGAAAAAGTAAATTGGCGCAGTGAGAAAACAGATGAAGCACAGGAGTTAAGGTGGCGGTTTGCGCTGCGACAGAGACAGGAGACCGCGACCGTCACTTGACCGCAGGCAATGCATAAGCAACAGTTCACGAGCGAGACCGAGACAGGAGACAGTGAGAAGCTGCCCCGGAGACGTAGTGTCTCGTGTCGCGCTCGAAAAGCACAATAAATACTTCCTATATTGTCATCAAACATTTGGTGCTACTTCACTAATAGCGAAAATGATCCTTCTCGGCTCCTAGTTAAATATAATAATAATAATAGTATTATGAACATTTAACACTCAACGCCATCTAGTCCCAAACAAAGCAGAGCTTGTAATATGGATACTAGACAACTGATATAAATGTTTTTTTATTCAAAGAAAACACCTAAACTCCTGAACAAATATTTGCAGATCTTACAAACATTTGGTCCGAACCGGGGAGGGGTCTCCGGTCTCAGTCTCGACGTACAGTACATACAGAAGAGACCGAGACAATTGTCGCGGTCTCCGGTCGCGGTCTCCTGTCTCGGTCGATTGTCTCTGTCGCGACTCGCTACCTTTAGGGTTAGGCATATTGCAAGTCTCAACTATTACTCTTCACGCATACAATTACTTTTGTAGACTGACAACACTGCTAATCAGTCGACGTCAGACGTCACTAATCAGACCAACAGGGGATGACGTGATATATCATTGTTCCTATTGGTCAAAATATTGCTCCCTAGAAATATTTTCATGCGCAATATAGACTCCGACTAACCTTTCTACAGTACTCTCGTTTTTTTTTTTTTTTTTTTTTTTTTTTTTTTATATTTGGCCTGCCAAAATGACTCTACTCTGCCTGATGGAAAGCATAAGCAGAATCCACGAGTGGTGGCCACCATACTCATTGCGAATACAACAATGCAGTATGGCGACCCACACTATGGCGGCCTAGTGATGCTTGTGCATCTTTTAGTCTAGTCAACAAGTATGGGACTTGTTGACTAGACTAATTGGGCCTCCGGTCTCGCACTCACCAACGAAACACGACAGCACGAACGCTGTCATTTTACGTTGATTTTCTGTGCGAGGGTAGTACCGCCCCGGTCGAGCCGGCCCGTTCGTGCTGAAATCAGCGTGGCTCTACTACCTACTTTTTATTTTTTACCAATTTATTACCAAAAAAGCAAAATTCAGTTCAGCACACGGGCTATCACGAACCCAATAAACGAAATTTGCTTTCTATAATATCATTTTTTTATTTAGGACATTTAGGTCCTTTGATGTATGAACAAAATAAAAATAGTTTATTGGAAGGTGTTTCCATTACAATAGTTTTCCTTACATTTAAACAATTCCTTAAACAATTGGAAAAGTTGGAATATCTAAACTACAAGATCTTAAAATCAATAAACCATTATACATTTCGCTTCTGTACTTACTATACTTTATATGTATAACGAACCAAAAACTACGGAATTACTACTAATCCTGAATCGCGCAATAAAAGTTCTCATGCTAATTAATGTATATATAACTTTCCACAGCCCGAGAAGCAAACCCTTCCCGGGTGGGTGAAGAATCCTCCATTTTAGTTATATAACATTTGACGTTCCTCCACAATTTATATGTCAATGTCAAGTCATACTCCGAAAGTTCTAAGCTTTGTATTCCAAATGCAATATTAAACATTTAGTTAAGGTTTAGGTTTAAGTAATTTCAGTTTGTCTAATAATTATGTTGTGTGGACAAGGTCTGAACTTTGTTTTGATAAAGTTAGTTGTGCAGTAGTTCGGCGGCGTACTGGCTGGTTCGTTTACTTATTTATTTCCATAATTAATAAAGGCCTGACTTTAATGTAAAACTTAGGCAAGTTTGTACCAAATATTACGTTCTGAAGACTTTATTTTGAAACACTAGAATGTTGAATGTACATAATATATGTACATTTTACAAAATAAATAGTTTTTTCTGGAGTATGAGGAAACGAATCACTCGTTTACCGTCGTCCGTGGACATAGAGAGATAATCATGAACATATGAAACTATTACAAGTACGTTGCCCTCCCTCTTTATATCATGTGGAGGGGAGGATCTCCTCACTCCTCACTCAACTGGACAAAAAGAATCAATTGTTTTTCGTTTTTCTCTGAGGTCGTGGTATCACTCCGGAAAGCGGTTCATTTTTCCTTTTCATATGTGAAAAAAAAGTGGTGTGGTGTCGTGGGACACCAGATAGAAGCGAAGTTCCTTTTCATAAAAATTTGCACAGCACGTTTGGCCTAGTGGTTTAACGGTCACCACGCCGTTTCCTACTTCGCCAAGTGTCGTGGGTTCAAATCCCACGTAGGACAACACTTTGTGTGATCCACAAATTGTTGTTTTGAGTCTGGGTGTTCTTTGTGTCCGTTTCATGTATGTTTGTAAGGTCCTCCGCGACACAGGATTTATTCCTAGTGCGGGAGCTGTCTTAAAAAAAAAATTAAGTTCTATTCAAGGTATAAAGAAAATAAATATTCGGGTATACATTTTTTATTATGATTTTTTAACGATAAAAAAAAAACTAAACTCGTGCTGCCACCTAGTAATCGCTACTGATTAGTACTGAAACAAGTTCTGTCTAGAGTTACTCCGTACTTGTTACATGCAACTTACAGATTATATAAATTTTTGGTTGTTAATACATACATAATATACATAGAAAACATCCAAACTCCCAAAAACCAAATATTTGCAGATCAAAAGAAATATTTGATCCTACACGGGATTCGAACTCGAGACCTCACATCATTCTCATACGCTACCATTTTGACACCGAGGCGTCAATCTTACGTTATGGACGTTTTTTGCCGGCTAGGGGTACCCATCCGCAATGCCCAATTACTGGACGTAGGCCTCAGAAGGGCATTCGATGAGAGGAGCTTCGAATTGGTTGATATTATAAAGAACAAACTAGTAAATAAAAATACAGAAACATCTGAAAATACGTAAAGTACCCTTACAAAACTAGTAGGAAAGTTTTTAGTCATAAGCCCACATTAACAAAATTATTAAGACCGTTTTCCGTCAATGACCTCTTAAATTTAACGACCAACTAACAGCATTTAAGCGTGATGTGTGTGAAGAACGGCAAAAGCAAGTTAAAGTCTTAATGACTCTCCACACCAACTTTAATAGACACATCGTTATTTCCAACCATCACGCGATACCGCAAACGTCCGAACCCTTAAAAACGTTATTTTAATATTCCCCTGACGAAAACCACCCTTTTGTTAAAGCAACAAGTTATTTAATACCTCCATCAATAAATTCTATTCAAAATATCGACAAGCTAATTGGTGTCGGGTTGGCACGCGGTTCTAAGAAAATTTGATTGAAAACATTATAACATAAGTGAAAAGACTTATAGGAACGAGTGTATAGAATTACTTTGATGATTCTGAGACCGTACAAAGTATGCCTGAGGCTAGCAATTTATAACATAAACATTTTAAGTGATATACACACACTAGTTACTAGTATTTGTGTGTACTAGTGTTACTAGTTTTGTCATCTAAAATCGTGAATTTTTTTTACATAAAATCTATAAAACTTAATAAAAATGAAGCCATGTAGTTACCCAATAAATTGATACCTACAAATCACAAACATACGTAATTATAAATATAAGTCTCTTAAATAACAACGTATGTATATATTAGATAGTATGATAGATAAATGTCAGTCTATTCGCGATCACTAATCATGTGAATGTTCACGATAAATTTAATTTGTTGGATCTGCATTCTGGTTACGTTAGTTGAGGCGCACATAGCCCAGTTGCACTCGGTGATTAGAAACAATCGCCGAAAACTTAAAAATACCGTGGGAGAGCCACGCTTCGGCATGAATGGGTCGGCTCGACCGGAGTGATACCACGGACTCACAGAAAACCGGTGTAAAATAGTGCTTGCGCTGTGTTTAACCGAGTGAGTGAGGATACTGGAGGCCCATACCCCAACCCCTTCCCCTATCTCCCCCATCCCCCCTCCCATTCAAAGGCCGGCAACGCACTTGAGACGCCTCTGGTGTTGCAGGTGTCCATGGGCGGCGGTAATCGCTTACCATCAGGCGATACGTCTGCTCGTAAAAAAGCTTAAAACCAACCAACGCCAAGATAACGTAGCCACAACGTTGTGTTGCCAGTCCCCAACACGCACGCGGCCAGGGTGGGCACGTATGGCCTTAACCCTCTTCTGCGAGGAAACCCGAGCCCAGCTGTGGGACATTATGGGTTGTTGATTTGATTTGATTTTGGTTACTTTTGTACAGGCTCTGCCCTATTTTGCGATCAAACGGCTGTGTGCGAAAAAATACTAGTTTAGATTTCTTATATCATTATCAAAACACAGGCTGAGTAGTCGTAGTAGTAGTAGTCCCGCGGTGTTACCCGCGGTACTACAATAACCGCGGGTTACGCCGCGGGGGAAAGCTAGTCTAAAAAAAGTAGCTACTCCTTATATCATCAGCTATCTGCCAGTGAAAGTCCCGTCAAAATCGGTCTAGCCGTTCCAGAGATTTGCCGGAACAAACAGACAGACAGACAAAAACTGTAAAAACTGTTATTTTGGTATATGCACCGTGTAAACATACATATGCACTTATTAAAAGCGATTATTTAATATTACAAACAGACACTCGACTTTTATTTATTTGTATAGAATAGATTGATAAATCATAATCTAGAGGCGAGCTTTATATAACATCTAGCTATAACTCAGGTAAAAAGCAAACCATCCGTCCCGCGTGTTTGTTAATTAATTCTGCACGTGGGTTTGAATGGTTTACTTGTCTCTGAGACAACATAATAATAGTGGCATTTCGCTGAACAAGCACTAGAGCTTGCTCTAATACTTGTTTAGTAGTTGTAGAGCTTGCTTCCGACGAAGTGCCGCCTTGGTATATTATTGTGATTAGAAAGTAAACTGAATTAAATAGGTTGAGTAGTAATTTAGTGTTTAATGCAATTGCTTTGTTCCTGTTAATTTTGCTGCTGTACTATATATTTGAATGATTAAATTACCTATATAATATATACCTAAGTACCTTTATATACTACAGGTTGTTGCGGCAAGATGATTAGGTATATCTATATATATAAAAGCGAAATACCACTCACTTATTAATCACGAAATCTCAGAAACTATAACACCTACAGATTTGAAATTTGTCAGGTAGGTTCCTTATAGGGTGTAGACATCCGCTAAGAACGGATTTTACGAAACTCCACCTCTAAGGGGGCAAAACGGGGGTTGGAAGTTTGTATGAAAGTCCTATGTTTTTGAAGTAAGAGACTTGAAATTTAAAATATATGCTCTATAGATGGTGTGGAGGTGTACTAATAATGTATCTAGCTTTTCCGAATACAATTAAAAAAAACATTGCAAATAACTAGCTCCACGCGAATGAAGTCGCAAGCGGCCGCTAGTATTTAATATAATGTGATAATAATTTTAGAGACGTTCGTACTATAACATATGTGGGCTTTTCCAGAAATAGTGAAAAGAAAAATAGTTTCATGAAAAAAGAGATTGTATTTATTCTGTGGCTATCAATTTTCGGAACAACCTAGGTATTTTGAAAAATTGTCTTTGTGACAAACATTAATTTGAGGTACGGCTGCGATGACTGACATTACAGTACAAAATCAAATTATTTAAATAGATACAGAATGGTAATATGTTGTTTAGAAATGTCCAAATACACTTATAAAATCAACATGCGAAGACAAACAAACTAAAAAAAAAAAACAATGCACAGAATTCTTTCACGTAACACTCATAAGAATGTATATACATACAATCTTGTAATAATTGTTGTTTTAGAACATTATGTATGTGTCTTGAGAAGAAGAAGGAAGTAGAATAAGTCAAATGACTGCAGCACAAAGTACAAAAGTCAGTCTCTTTTTGTCTACGTAATAGCACACTTACAACAGAAGCTTTGTAATGTTTTTGTTTTATTTCTAATTCATTAACACGTTTGGACGACAAAGATTAACGACATGGCTTCACAATGCAGAGGTAGTAATTAAACAA
Organism: Diaphora mendica; assembly: GCA_949125395.1. Classification (NCBI taxonomy): domain Eukaryota; kingdom Metazoa; phylum Arthropoda; class Insecta; order Lepidoptera; family Erebidae; genus Diaphora; species Diaphora mendica. Next base: position 21,244,447 of record OX421310.1, read on the forward strand.
TTCCAATTTATCTGGCTCGAATACTAGCTAGTTAGCTGAGGTAGCAAAGCAGCTAATGGTTCAACTTTTCTAATTAAATTTTACTACGGTAAGCTGCTCTTGAAGTCAATGATCGCTTGCTTTTTTTGAAGTGGAAACTTCTATAGCGGCGTTGTGCACTTTTTGGTAGAAAATATAAACTCACGTCAGAAACTTGCATCAGGACACCTGACCTGATCGAATGTTCGTAAGACGGAGGCGTGGCGTAGGAGAAGAAGTAATATCCCCTCTTTTTCTACCGCGAAAAAAAAACGGCTCTACCGCGCGGCGAAAATGTATGCCTGCTCCTGCTGTTTCGTATAAGGGGCGCAGGGCGCTTGCGCGAGTGTGTGTAAGCCCGGCTTCGCGCGGGTAATATGTTTATACTGTATACCATTAATCTATATTTTTATAACATCACAATAAGCATTTTCGTAGTTATCGGTTCTCAAAGAATATTAAAAGCAAAGCAAGGCATAGATTCGTAAAGCACCGTTCATTGTGTTTAATAATTTAAGAAATAAAAAAAATGAAATTTAATAAATCAAAAATGCACAACGTTACGGCACTCCCGGAGTGCGACCCGTTAGTTTTTTTATCATAACATTATAACTAGTACGATTATGCATTAATTGAAATAGAACAAAGAGCAGGCTATCGAGACGATCTATAGTGAACGGATGGATCCTATCGAGATCGATTTATCGCCCCCAAAAGTAAATTTCATATAATTAGTTATATGTATATCTAAGATATAGTTTACGAATGTAATTATCATGAAATAGTCCTTCAATACTTGGCTAGTACTGAAATAATAAGTGGATATTCAACCTCTTCAAGATTAGTATAGATAATGACTGCTTACTTGACATTTCCTTAGAAGATAAATGTCAAGGTTGTGTGAAGGACGAGCGAAGAGACATCACACAGTTCACAGCGAATAAGACTACAATGTAATCTCCCCACTCGCACTCATAATACGTTTTGTAGGTATTCTGTGATCCAACACAGTGATAGCGTTATGTAAATAAGGGCTGACGGTAAATTAATTTATCTTCATTTCGTAGTACGCGGCACGTTGTTTAGTTTTGTCTTATGAAGCTATTTTAGGGGGTGCTGTAGCTTTGCAGCTCAGAATATAATTAATTATCATTATATTCTCGTCCTGTGTCGTTTGCAAGGAGTACTTTTGTTAGAGGCGTGGTATCTGCTACTCTTTTTGCTTCAAATTTGTTATTGAAATATTTAAGTAAATTAATGGTAATATACTTAACTAGTGGTTGCCCGCGGCTCCGCCCGCGTATATGTCGGTAATCGCGGTAAATAGTAGCCTATGTGTTATTCTGATGTATAAGCTATATTACTAAAAAGTTTCATTCAAATCCGTTCAATAGTTTTTGCGTGAAAGAGTAACAAACATCCATCCATCCATACTTATAAACTTTCGCGTTTATAATATTAATAAGAAAGATTATGAAGGAAGTTTAAAATTTTGGTCTAGATTGAAATTTATCTTGTCTAGTTAAAATGATAGCATAAATTCAATTGGCATTTGAATTTACTTAAACGTTATGAGTTACTTACCTTTGATAGCAGTGGCCGTAATTAATTACACAAAACTATCTTTGCGTTTTTAATGTAAGTTTTTTCTCAGTATTTTTTTCTATTTATGAAAATAGCGCTATATGTTTTGGAAACTTTGGTTAAATTTAGATCAATAGTTGTGTGGGCGAACGGGTGTCATGTCCCACTAACACAAAGGGAGGATCCTCCGACCAGGCGAGGCGATCATGCTTGGTAACGACGAACGAACTTCGGTAGATGGCAATGTAGTATATTTCTGTTGCGCTGTATGTGGAAGTCGCCACAATTGTAAAAAAAATCTAAGTTCAAGTAAAGGATCTTTGATTTTTAATGAGCGAACAAATAATGGTGGCTTTGGCTTTGTAACAAATGTTTGTATGATCTGCAAACATTTGTTTCGGAGTTTGGGTGTTTTCTATGTATAATATGTATGTATTTACAAAAAAAAAGTATATATGTATTTATATCAGTTGTCTAGTACCCATAACACAGGCTCTGCTTAGCTTGGGACTAGATGGCGTTGTGTGTTAGATGTCCGAAATATTTATTTCTTGTGGGATTTCATTGGTGTGTGTTTTTGCGAATAAAACAAAAAAAAAGTTCTTTGATATGTTTTAAACACTGTATAATTCTTGAAAAAATGGTAAACTTAAAATAAAACTTGCACAAAACATACATTTTATAATTTGGAATCTGTCCAACTACATTATAGTATAAATCGAGCTCTTAAATCCTGGATATTTTACAATACATAAATATTTATCATTACACACTGTAGTTAATTGTTAGCTGAATATAAGTAAAACTATTTGCACAGACAGTTTCGTGGAATTCTCGAAAACATATACACTATACTACGTGTGCTTTAATCATGCTACGAAAACAACTAATGTTTACTTCACTGACAACACATTTGAGCTTATGATTACACTGTGCAAGCGAATATTATTATAAGACGTAAGAATTCGTTAATGATTTGGTTATGTATAAATTCTTATTTATTCAACACATGCCTAAATATACGTCAACTCGTAACGGAAAACTTCCCAAAATATTAGAAATATCAAATTCTGTTGATTCGCTATAAAGAAGTGTATTTATTAGAAAATAACTTTTATTGTTAGAATGCTTATGTGTATAAAATACTTTTATTAAGATGAATTTTATCGTGTTTATTTTCGGAAATATTTTTATTAAAAATATTTCTTGCTATGATCACAAATGAACTGTACTAACTACTGATGCGTTAAGGTGCGCAACGGTATGGGCATGGTAGTAATTAACAAATAGTTTTCATCTTTACAAATAGAAGCCAGTATTGTAGTCACCTCGTAGGTACAATCTGAGTACCCTTATTCATAAAGTCATGACCTCTGTGCTTCATAGAACTCAAACGAAATACCAGTGCTAGGGGATCTAGTCTGGTATTTGAACCTTACTCTTTGACTAAGGTGAACGAAATCATTTAATTTTCAGACTTAGTTCAACTTTTCAACAATTTATAAAAGCAATTCTAAATGCTTAAATATTTTTATCATTTTAAATGCTTTAAATTAGAATTTTTCATATATATGTCGTATGAAATACTTTTTGTTTTACTTTATTGTACTCCTTTTTCTTTGACATCGGCCTTTGTCACAGGCGGATTGGTGCATGTACTCCGACAGAAGTCCAGAAAATAAGTTTTCGAATTTCCAAAGTAATAATTTAACTTATCGTGTCGATGGAAAAACTTAAACGGGTTTGGTCCAATGCTCTGGATCATTTGGCTGTTGTATTTTGATATTTTTTTAAGTACCTATTCAAAAGGAACATTTTTAGCTTAGATTATTAATAATATTATGTAATCTAAGATTTTTAGATGTAAAGTTTTCAATCATTTCACATTTTATTTAATAAAAAAAAAAAAACCATAGTCAGGTGAAGAATGAGCTTCTATAATCTTTTTTAATTGATTCGATTAGTTTTTTGTTTGATCTGATATCACCAGATGCTCCAGTGGAACAAGTACTAGAGCTATGTTAGTATGGAATAAAAATAAAACTCCCTGAAAACACAAACATGAAACGGACACAAAGAACACCCAGACTCAGAACAACAATTTGTGGATCACACAAAGTGTTGTCCTACGTGGGATTTGAACCCACCGCACTTGAAGAAGTAGGAAACGGCGTGGTGACCGTTAAACCATTAGGCCAAACGTGCAGTCAAGGTCAAGTATGTAGTGATTCTCTGCATAATTTAGTACCAGATGGCTGTGTGCTATACTGTCATAAAATTCAAATCAAAAACAGTTACTCAGAAATTTGGCTAGTTGCAATACCAAAGGCCAAATAAATAAAACACACATAGGTTAACTACACTGCAACGGATACTGTAACTGTAAAACTCATGTAATTTAAGTAACTCAAATTGAATTCAATATGAACTCTAAGAAAGTTTACTTTCCATTAACACATTAGAAATACTAGAAATAAAAAAGAAGCTTATACAAGGTTACCATAGATAGGATAGACCCTCAAATGCTTCTAACCACTTAGTATTGATAGTGTGCCTTAGGAAACTGCTATCTAATTCCAGACGACCCGAAAAATCTAATTAATATCAGATTAAATTGTAAGGAAATAATAGGATTGGCTAAAGTAATCTGATTCTAGGATAACCATCTCAACAGTGTCATAATATGTAATAACAAATATCTTAGGCGATCTTTCGAGATTATGTAGGCACTAACTTATGTTTTTTTTTTTTTTTTGGAAATCTTTTCTATGCCAATAGAGTATTACAACCATTTTCGAAAAGTGTTTTAATTAGATTCTATAGGGCTATTAAACCACAAAAATAGCACAATGTTTTTATTAAATCGATAAGTGACATTTTATTGAAGGTTTGAAGGTTGTATTGTTCCGGAAACACCGCAGGAGACAGTTCATTCCACACACAGTTTTGTTGTGCGAGGCTGAAAGTTCCTAGAAAATCGCGGCAAGAGGCGGCAGGATGATTCATGCCGCCTCTTTCCGGACTGATATCCGAACAATTCCTCGGAGCACTCCCCATAGTAAATGCGGTAGAAGATGCATAGCGAAGCCACATCTCTAAGCAGCGCCAAAGAGACCAGCCGAATTGAAACTTCTTGGCAGTCGACGATTCGAGTCGCTCTCCGTTGAATGCGGTCCCGAGGGAGGAGCTGGTATTGGGGTGCCCTCGCCCGAAGATGAGAACAGTATTCCATATGAGGCCAAACCTGCGCCTTATAAAGCAGAAGGTGGTGGGCCGGAGTGAAACACTGCCTTGATCTGTTGAGCACGCCAAGCTTCTTCGAGGCCAATTTGGCCTCATCCTCCAAATGGCCAAGGTACTGGACTTCATTCGATATGTCGACACCAAGTATTTCAATGTTGACTGAGGCAGATAAGGGAGTGTCTTCAAACCAAGGACATAAGACCCACGACAATTTTTTAGCGGTGAACTCGCAAATTTGTGTCTTAGTGGGGTTCAAATGGACTAAATTAAGTTTACCATAATCTGAGACTTTTTCTAAAGAGGTCTCAATTTCAGACACAAGTTTGTTTCGACTCTCAATGACATTTTCCCGAGAAGTATTAACGCGGCCGGTGTAGTGTCCAGCGATGTGTCAGGTATTAGGCAGGATACCTGGCACATCGCTGGATACTGGTTTTTAATACTCGTACATGGTTGAATAATATGTGTTGCTTATTTGATTGTAGTCAACAACGAAGAAGAAAAGTTTTACTTTCTTTTGAATGAAATTTCATTGCAAACTTTTAATTTTATATTTTTGTACAATAGTTAAATTAGGCAGCTTAGGTAACACAAGAATGGGATAAAAAAGATTAAGAATATTAAAAAGATATTCAGCGGAAAACAGTAACAGAACGGTGTAATTACGGCAACAGCCTCCTTAAAAATAATTGCTAGAGGATCTTTTATCATCCCTCGGAATTTAAGACGGCTGTAAAATTTATGCCAATTGAATTTCGCAGACACGTTTCTTCATTTTAGAGTAATATATTTTATAATGGTTTTATTATGACAAAACGCATTAATATTTAGTGTTACATTAAATATTAAGCTCAAGATCCAATGAAATTTGATGGATATTCTTAACACTTTTACGTAATTTCTATGAATAGAATACTTTACTCTCGCTATTTCAAGAGATTGCCACGTTGGTCTAGTGGTTAGCGTATGCGACTGCAGATCAAGATGTCTCGGGTTTGATTCTCGAGTCGAACTGCTGTTGGGTTTTTCTTGCAAGAAATTCTTAATAGCAACCAGAAGTATGGAAGATGGCGGTGTTGCCCGCCTGTGCCTCGGAGAGTACGTTAAGTCGTCGGTCCCGGTTGTCCTGAACATCTATGGCAATCGTTATAGGGAAGACCGTGCCGTCAAATATACTGACAACACCCTCAGGGTTGCGGAGGTCCGATGCCAGTCGCTCCGTGTAAAAACTGATATTCAGGTAAAACCGGTTGAACTAGTAGCCGACCCCAAATCTTGGGAATAATAAAGGCTAGGAAAATGATGACTCTCGCTATTACAATGCACGAAAAACACCACTTTTCGAATTTTGCAACATGATTTGATTTCCAATTTCACACGTAACATTTATATCACTAAAACAAAATTTGCAGAAAAAAATGCTACGTGCGCTTTTATCGTACAGTCGTACATCGCTTTCGTACATATGTAAATAAAATTGTTAAATTTCATTTCAGAGTGCACAGTGTCAAACGCTCTGTGTAAATTCGCTTTTAACCTGTAAATTGTGTAGAAGCTCTTAACATTTCCCATATAATAAAGTACGGGAGAGAACTTGGTCCAAACACAATTGCGGGTATTCAACTCCGCGACAACAGTGGAAAATCACATTCCACACTATTCCACTTGAAACAGAAATGTATGCGAAAATGCAATTTATTGTATGTACTTATATGAAACAGGAGGTAACTCTGAAATAATAATTATATTGTGCTCTAGTGATGAAAAGGGACTTAAAGAAGACACAAATTGTGTTCACATTTGAGCTTTTGCACAGTCAACATAATAGCATTTAGAAAACTAAGGCTTTAGAATGGTGTCGTTGATAATAATTACACGTTATGTAGTTTTTTGTGAGCATATTGATTGTCATTTGAAAATATTGAAAGAAGAAGTATGCAATATATTGTTTACCTATTTATCAGAATCTGATATTTCATGTTTCCATTAAAATGTTCGGATGACACCACTCTTTTATAATTATATACAAGCATATGAGTTCCTTTGTCAACAAAATACATAACCTTATTGGTATTTAGCCCATCCATGCCTTAGGCGACTGCAATATGCTAGATAAAACATTGGTTACAGATAAAAAAGTAGGTACAGTTGGACCTTCTAAATGCTTCCTAATTTCGGGTAACTCATCTGTGCAATGAACTCGATTGTTTCATCAAGTAATATTTTAACGTGACATTGATGCTTTAAAGCTTTAGATGGTGGCTAATAGGAAAGTATACAGCTTTGAAAGCTGTTATTAAGTTATAAGTACTCTTTTTAAAATTTATGTTGAATTTAAGAGTGTCTCAAACACTCCTAAATTGTTAACAAATTGTCAATTTTAGCATCAAAAATAAATCTTAATGTTCACAATAATTTATACGCGTAACTTTACTTTTTTCAGTGTTAGAGTAACACCAATTAATTAATACGGATGATAATTCAGTTCTTAACACCAATGTCTCCAAATAAGTCGTGATAAAATTGTTAATTAGTAAAATTAGCCGTTGGGACATACTTAGTTCTCATCCATACAAATATTTTAAAGCTGAAGAGTTTGTTTGTTTGTTTGAACGCGCTAATCTCAGGAACCGCTGGTCCGATTTGAAAAATTCTTTCAGTGTTAGATAGCCCATAATTTTATAGGCTATATATCATCACGCTAAGACTAAAAGGAGCGGAGCACAAATGAAGAATGTTTCAAAAACGGGGGAAAAATATCACGCTACGGGTAATAAGGAGACGCAAACGAGGTTGCGTGGGTCCGCTAGTATTGAAATATATTACTTAATACCAATTTTGGTAGTATTTTTAGCTTATATCCTTTTTATTGTTGATAAAAGTTTCATTTTACTACATAGATATATCAGAGAAAATAATCACCTGAATTGAAATTGATCTGTGTGCTTATTCTAACTTCTTTTTGTTTAAGAGATAACGTCCGCATTGAACAAAAAACCTGTGTCACGGGGATCTTACAAACATAGTCTTTAAATGTTCTTTCCTTGTTATTTGTATTTTTTTGTGTTAAAAATATTATCTAATACCTTTAAACGAAAATTCTTGTGAATCAGAATGCAGAGTGTTTCGGGAGCAAAAAATCGATCTGGGTAGGATTATTTTTTATAAAATTTACCAAAAGAAAAATACCGGTTGTTCAGGTACTTTTAATAAATGTTTAATCTTTTTGAACATTATATTTAACATGCTTTCGCTTAAAAAAAATAGATATTATTTATAATGTCGTAGTTTACCACAACATAAGGGAGCAGATTTCTTTAAGCACATTAATTGGCTGGACAGTTAACAATGCCTAGGAGCGCTACTCGTTTAAAGAGTACATTGTCATTTTTTCATAGACAGACTTTATTCTTTAGTAGATATTATTATGTAATTGACTGCACGGCTGGCCTAGTGGTTTCAGCGGTCGCCACGCCTCTTGCTACTGCGCCAAGTAACGTGGGTTCAAATCCCACGCGGTACAAAAACTACATGTGATCCACAAATTGTTGTCCCGAATCTAGGTGTTCTTTGTGTCCGTTTCTTGTATGTTTGTAAAGTCCCCCGCGACACAGGATGTTTATTCCTAATGCGGGAGTTGTCTTTTAAAAAAAAAGAAAATAGAAAAGAATTTATACATTTTACTAAGAACTGATGAAGAACTTAGAGTGAAAATAACGTAGGCCTATACCCCAACCACTCCCCATCCCCCAAAGGCCAGCAACGCACTTGTATCGCCTCTGGTGTTGCAAGTGTCCATGGGCGGCGGTAATCGCTTACTATCAGGCGATAAGTCTGCTCGTTTGCCCACCTAGTACATAAAAAAAAGACTCTTCAAACTACAAAGTCGATCATCTAGCGGGTTTCTTATGGTTTACAAGTTGGGTATGTATGTATGGGGTGGGGGTATGTATGTAAGTATGAGTTAACAAGCAGATGGAACACTTGAACGTGAGTTACTGCCTTAACTAATTTCTGCAATACAAGAGCTAAATGTGTCTTGCCTAGAGCTGAACTAGAACCAAAGGTGGTTTAAGATTAGAACTCCTGTAATGTCACTCTTTCGGTAAAAAGCAACAAAGGAATGGCCCAACAGGTTTTCTGTGAATCCTTGTATAACTCCTTGGTCCTCCTTGGTCTGAACCATGGCTCTTCTACTATTAGCAGATTATTTAAAAAAATAGTTGTACTTGCTTTTCATTGCAATTAAAAAACCATCTTCTTAAAAAATTCTGTAAAAATAGCTTTTGGTAAAACAAAAAAAAAACAAAAGAAAAATAAGTTCAAAAAAGAACATAAAAGATGTGCATATAAAATTCAGGCAGAACTTAACCTCTCACCTTGAAAGTTGCATTCAAATACCAGTTTAATTTTGTAGACTCCTAATATACGAAAATTTCAAATATTAGGTCTTTACCTATGAAATTGCCGTTTTGTATGCAATAAGTGAAAGTACTTATTTTTTCAAACTTTTTTATTTCTGTTATTCGAAGTAATCACCCATGCAATCGACGCATCTTTGCCAACGCATTGGCAGTTTATTGATGCCCTTCTTGTAAAAATCAGCTGGACGGGAGGCAACAAACTCTTCAAAGGCATTTTGTATTGCCTCTCGGGAATTGAATTTTTTACCCACTAAAAAGTTGTCTAAATTTTGGAAAAAGTAATAGTCGGTAGGTGCAAGGACTGGTGAGTATGGCGGATGAGGGAGAGCTTCCAACCCCAGCTCTTGCAGCTTGGAGACTGTCTGTTGCGCAGTATGGGGTCGCGCGTTGTCGTGACCTATTATTTGAAAATGTAATGAGGCTTTGAGTTTAAATCTGGTAAATTGATTACTTTAAACTTGTAGCATATGCTATGAATGAAATTTGAAGACGGTTAAAAACACTTATTACTTCTTCTTGGTTATTCATAGCCAAAGGAAGAGTAAAAATAGCTTATAGAATAAAACTTACGAAGCGGCAGCGATAACAATAAAGGCACGGCTTTAGACATATTCTTAAAAAGACGATATCCGGTAGAAACTTGCAGAGTTTTTATGCTAATAATATACATAATTATTGGTACGAAGATCTTATGCAATTTATTTTCATAGATCGAGAAGAGAGCAGCCCTATCAAAGAGACAGCCTATTGTTGAGCGAACATAAAGAATTTTATCGTGCAAACGAAGCGTTACAGGAGTTATTCATTCAAAAATTGTTACTTGGAGAAAAGCAGGCCGCTTTTGTAAAACATTTGTCATTTTAATCACCTAAAGCTGCCGTCTGCGGTAATAAAATTATTTCACAGTAAACATTTTGAAAATTAAATTTTAAAGACTTCTCACTTGGAGTAATGGCTCGTTTTAAGTAGAGGAGTGACGTAATAAGTTAACCTTTCGAAACTTTATATAGATTTGTCTTCGTGGCAAAGTTGGAGGATTCTCACTTAACATTACACATCAGAACTTATATACACATATAATAACTACACACACCTGTAATACATATATTGGGGTAGGTAGGGGTATATTAAACATAGTTCCACTCATGTAACAGAGCCAAGTCTATTAAAATTATTCGCAAAAGAAAAGTGGAATTACTGTTCCACACCTCTAACTTCAATATTGCAATATTAAGCTTTCCTTTCTAGTTCACCTGGTTCCCCGGCTACTAGTTCCTTGAGACGGCGAGCGGCGTTTGGTCGGTTCGAATACACTCTAAAAAAATATTTGAATAAATACTTAATCTGGTTTAAATTGGTTTAAGTTCAATATTATTTAAGGGGTTTAAATTCAGTATTAATCACACTAATCACACTAATATATAAAGGCAAAAGTTTGTGTGTATGTTTGTTACTTCTTCACGCAAAAACTACTGGGCGGATTTGGATGAAACTTTGCAGTAATATAGCTTATACATCAGAATAACACTAGTAGTTTTATAATAGTAGAAAATCAACGTAAAATGACAGCGTTCGTGCTGTCGTGTTTCGTTGGTGAGTGCGAGACCGGAGGCCCAATGATGCAGAAGCATCACTAGCCCACCATGGTGTGGGTTACCATGCTGCATTGTTGCATTGTCTGCATTCACAGTATGGTGACACTCTTGGATTCTGCTTATGCTTTCCATCAGGCAGAGTAGAATCACTTTGGTAGGCCAAACATAAATAAAATGTTTAGTGTCCAATCATTAATTAAAAAATATTTAATAGAATAAATAAGACTTATGATAAATTGTACATTCAATTAACTGAAGTTCCAGACGCATTTCATGAGCCGTTATCACAGGGTGACTGCACGGTTGGCCTAGTGGTTTTACGGTTGCCACGCCGCTTGCCTCGTCGCCTAGTGTTGTGGGTTCAAATTCTACATGGGATAACACTTTGTGTGATCCACAAATTGTTGTTCTGAGTCTGGGTGTTCTTTGTGTCCGTTTCATGTAGGTATCTAAAGTCCCCCGCGACACAGGATAATATTTTCCTAATGCGGGAGTTGTATTTCAAAAGAAGAAAAGTCTAAATCAGATTGTTGACTATATGTATCATGGAATGCGAAACCTTATAATTTATCGCCAAACGTTTAAAATAAGGCAGACGTTGTAGTATAAAAACAATGGGATTATCTTGTTTACCAAAATAGCTAACAAGGATAATCCCATTGTTTTAACATCAGAAATCAGTACTGATATAAAGAAATGGAGTTGGAACAGGAAAATAAATGAATTAAAAAGTAAAGAAAAAAGTTTAAAAAAATGTTTACTTTGGAACGTTTCAATAAACTACTTTGCATTATATGCTTTATATATTTTCTGCTTCATAACATGGAAACGTGTTTGTTTTTAAGGTAATCGCTTACATGTTATATATTATAAATATATATTTGTATCTACGTGTATAAAACTCCATTACCCATGCATATGTGTAGATAAAATATGCATATGTGTAATGTACATATGTATATTACCGAGATTTGCTGGGTTTTTGTTTGATAAATTTTATAAAAATGAATCCTTACTAGATCGGTCTGTCGGCCCCAAAACCCATGCATTCTAAATTTCATGAAAATCGTTAAAGCCGTTTCCGAGATTCAGATTATAAATATATGCCCGTCGTTTTTTCTTTATGTTTGGCCCTGCTACAATGACTCTACTCTGCCTGATGGAAAGCATAAGCAGAATCCAAGAGTGGTGGTCACCATACTGCGAATGCAGACAATGCAACAATGCAGTATTGTGTCCCACACCATGACGGGCTAGTGATGCTTCTGCATTATTGGGCCACCGGTCTCGCACTCACCAACGAAACACGACAGCACGATCGCTATCATTTTACGTTGATCTTCTGTGCGAAGGTAGTACCGCCCTGGTCGAGCCGGCCCGTTCGTGCTGAAATCAGCGTGGCTCTACTACCTAATTTTTTTATTTAGTTGACCCTGCCAAATTGACTCTACTCTGCCTGATTGAAAGCATAAGCAGAATCCAAGAGTGGTGGTCACCATACTCACTGCCAATGCAGACAATGCAACAATGCAGCATGGTGACACACACCATGGCGGGCTAGTGATGCTTCTTCATCATTGGGCCTCAGTTCTAGTTTTTTAAACTTTTTCTTGTAATGAATCACTCGTGAATCACATACATATCTTTAAATGTTATCTCTCCCATGCGTTCATCCATCCCATGGAGTTCAGATTGACGATACATCGACATTCTATATGTTGATGTAACAATATGGTCAAATGTATAGCGTTCCAATTCTCGTAGACGGGGATCGAAACTACACGCTTGATATCATTGGAACTCAATTGCAGTGATTCTATATCAGGTGAACAGTTTAGCAATGTACATGAGACTACATTGGGTTAGGTATAAATAAATAAATATTTTGGACATGTTACACACAACACCATCTAGTCCCAAGCTAAGCAGTGCTTGTGTTATGGGTACTAGACAACTGATATAAATACATAAATACTTTTTTTGTAAATACACACATATTATACATTGAAAACACCCAAACTCCGAAACATATATTTACAGATCATACAAACATTTGGTGCGACCCGGGATTCAAACCCGAGACCTCAAGCACGGCAGTCGCATACGCTACCACTGCGTCGCAGAGGCATTCAAAATAATGACAGAATTAGTCAGAATGGACGTGTGGTTGACATTTATTATTGCGCTAGCTAACCCGCGCAACTTTATCTGCGCCTTTTAAAAATAATAAATCTTTGACTACTATTGTTCTTAGCGTGACATTTCATAGCCTATGGAGCCATTCGTCTTTCATAGTAACATGTATTTGATGTCCAACCATCTAATAGATAGAGATATAGATAGATAGGTACACTTTATTGCACATCATAACTAGGATGGGCGGTGTGGGGAAACGGGGTTTCATGTCCCCCCAACACAAAGGGAGGATCCTCCGACCAGGCGAGGTGATCATGCCTGGCGGGCCACTGCCCAACGGTTGATGTTGGGATGTTGTATATATGATAATCGGCGCGAGAACTTCTATTGCGCGATTCAGGATTGGTAGTTACTCCGTGTTGTGCGTTACTTCGTAGTTCAGTGTATCTTCGATAGATGGCGCTGTCATATGTTTTTGTTGCCGCTGTATGTAGGAGTCGCCACAGGCGGCATTACCGCAATCTGCAATCTCTTTCAGGCAACCTTCAGTTGAACTACACTATAGTCATATTTATTAAAATAATTTTAAAGAATTGTGTTAAAAACTCTCTGCCATTACTCTAAGAGGTATTATTATGCTTCACAATAATTTATGTGTTTCAATTCTTTGTAGTCTACTCAGGTACACTTTTAAGTCTTCATAAGCTGATATCGGTTTTCGACAAAGAACGTGATTTCAGTTAAAATGTATAACAATAAAATGTATTCTTGTAATAGATAAAGGTTTAGACTTGTCGAAAATAGGAGTGTAATTTACACAAATAATTGATACTGTTAATTGTCGGCACTTGATGAAACTTGTTGAAATACATTCTACAATTAAACTCACTTGTACTATTTCACTATTTTAATTAACTTTAATCCTAACCGATTTCACCCTATGGATCTATATACAAATAACTTATCATATTAATATTATATTTGAAAAGAGATAGAGTACAGTCTGCAATAGCACTCAAGCGTATATCCTGAAAAAAAAATGATTGTCTGAGGAATGATTAAGATGCTAATTGCGGAAATGAACAACAAATGTTGAAGCGACACTAATTTGAGCAGTATTCTTTACTGTTTTAAGTTACTTGCGTGAGAAAATACACACTCCTAAGACGCTAACCTTATTGTTATCAGCGTAATATTCAACAAAAACCGAATAAAAATGTGTTTCTCCGCGGTATCAACTGTAAGGATGGTTGGATGTTTTGCCATTAGCTGCATTTTTTATGCTCTATACGTCAGACGTAAGTTATTCATGTTTGCCGGACACGGAGCCTAATGCCACCCTTTTCCCTAACTTTTGAACATAACTAATTAACTAGAACTTTTGTTCGTTAAGTTAATATGTAAAGAAACTAATAATGTTATCAAATAAATGTCAGAAGAGAACTTTGACGTGTGCCTAATTTGTGTATTTATAAGTGTATAGTATATATATATATATATATATAGGTCATAGGTATATAAATAAAAAATAAATAAAAACAAAAAAAGTACAATGAAGAAGAGATTGTAACATAAATAAGTTGAAACTTCTCCATGTAACATCAATAAAATTATCCGGTGGCCTAGTGGTTTATTTTTATTTATTTATTTATTTAGAGTTACCAACATTTGTTTACACCAATGCAATAAAAAATAACACAAAAGAACGAATGGAACTATGCGCAACAAATAATTACACGTAACTACAACATTTACAATTTAAAAAATAATAATAATGAAGTTAAACAATACTATCGTATGAGGTTAGTAGGTACATGGTTACATGGAGAAACAAAAAAGAAATAGAGACAAAATCAAAAACAGTAAACTGCTCACATCACACTCGGTGAGGATTCGATAATAAATGCTTAAAGATTGTGGATCGAAATCGGCCCAGTGAGTCTATATGCATATCAATAATATCACTGCAGCTACAGCTGCCTACAAAGTCGAGGTAGCGGTAAATTTGCCCCAAGTATTGTCCTACGCAGCGGTGGATACAAGGGGGTGATACGTTTGCGGGGATACCGAACTGGCACTCTGTAATTTACCCTGCTCAAGAGATCTGCGCAGTCTATAACATTATTAAGAATCTTGAACATGAAGACACAATCCGACAAATCCCTCCGACCAGACAAAGAAATCATTCCAAGTATCGATAGCTTTTTCTTGTAAGAATCTGTTCTTTTAATATAATTACAGTTATATGCTTGTGGAGGGACGGGTGTAATATCCCTCCAACATAAAGGGAAGATCCTCCGACCAGGCGAGGTGATCGTGCCAACTGCCCAACGGTTGATGTTGGGATGTTGTATGTATCTTAATTGGCGCGCGAACTTTCACTGCGCGATTCAAGATTGGTAGTTTCTTAGTTTCCTTCGTTACTCCGTAGTTCAGTGTAACTTCGGTAGATGGCGCTGTAGTATATTACTGTTGCGCTGTATGTGGAAGTCGCCACATCACTCCCCTCCAAGACCGGAGGTTGATATATGTTGAGTCAGCTGTCTGTGCTCTGTTGTGGAGCTTGCCAGTGCCAGGAGTGAGTAGTTCCAGTGAGTCGGAACTGAGTGCCGCAAGTTCCAGTGAGTCGGAACTGAATGCCGCTAGTCCCAGTGAGTCGGGGCTGAAGTCCGCTGATCCCAGTGAGTCGGGATTGAGTGCGGTGCGCGGTGCGCGGTGAGGTCCCCAGTGAGTCGGGGCGGTTGCTGCGTAGTGGCTGGCTGCTGCGTAGACGGGAGAGATATGCTCTGCTTACATGGACCGTAGGTGCAGTGTGCTATGCCTAGACGCTGATGAGGCCGTAGGGGTAAACCAGGCTGGAGCGGTCGCTTCCTGCTTGTGGTGTTATCCCTGTTGAGGCCGAGGTTGCTGACTGGCTGTGAGACTTGCTGTGGGAGTGAACAAGATGGTGGCGTACTGATGCTGCTTCGAAGGCTGCTTCCAATCACGTCGGGGTCACCACTGTGCAGGTACGGATGTCATGTCCCTCCAACACAAAGAGAGGATTCTCCGACCAGGCGAGGTCATCGTGTCTGGCGGGCCAACTGCCCAACGGTTGATGTTGGGATGTTGTATGTATCTTAATTGGCGCGCGAACTTTCACTGCGCGATTCAGGATTGGTAGTTTCTTAGTTTCCTTTGTTACTCCGTAGTTCAGTGTAACTTCGGTAGATGGCGCTGTAGTATATTACTGTTGCGCTGTATGTGGAAGTCGCCACATGCTAAATGCCATATAAATCTCTTCTGAATTCGCTCTAGTCGAAGAGAGTGTGTCGCAAAATGCGGTCTCCATACCACGCTACAATAGTCCAAAATACTCCTCACCAGGCAATTGTATAACATGATTTTCGTTTTATTGCTTCGAAAAACTTTGCCGTTTCTAATCAAAAATCCCAACATTTTAGAAGCTCTTTTTATGATACTTTCTATGTGTGGTAGAAAACCAAGCTTTTTATCAAACAACACCCCCAAGTCGTTTATTTGGTCTACAGTTTGAACTTTATCTGCGCCCACAATGTAATCACCTTGGATCTCGGTAATTTTTCTTGAAAATCTTACATGAAAGCACTTTTTACCTTTCAAATGCATACCATTACGATTACACCATTCAACGAGAGCATCAAGATCGTTCTGAAGACGTATGGCATCATCTGGCGACTCTATAATCCTTCCAAACTTCAGATCATCGGCAGCATTTAGCGGTCACCACGCCGTTTCCTACTTCGCCAAGTGCTGTGGGTTCAAATCCCACATAGGACAACACTTTGTGTGATCCAAAAATTGTTGTTCTAAGTCTGGGTGTTCTTTGTGTCCATTTCAGGTATGTTTGTAAAGTCCCCCGCGACACAGTATTTATTCCTAGTGCGGGAGTAGGTCTTATAAAGAAAAAAAAAATATCCAGCCGT
Organism: Diaphora mendica; assembly: GCA_949125395.1. Lineage (NCBI taxonomy): Eukaryota > Metazoa > Arthropoda > Insecta > Lepidoptera > Erebidae > Diaphora > Diaphora mendica. Next base: position 21,261,391 of record OX421310.1, read on the forward strand.
TCCAGAGATTACAGAATACAGTATATATATCCTCATACACATTTAGATTAAATTACAATTTAGATTTAAAAAGCTGTTAATTTGAAATTAGAAACAGACACTTAGATTTTAATTATTTATATAGATTGCGTACCATTTACCAAGTTTTTGCTGAAATGTATTTTCTTACTTTAAAAAGATCCCTCGTAAGAGCAAAACTGCACTTTTTTCAGTTGTTCGTGAACTCAACCCTTTTGACAATAATATTTTACACCTGCTACCACCATTTACGAATGAGCTAAGATCACAGAAATTGCATATGTTCACGTTTATGAGTGTCTGAGTTTGTATTCCTTTAATTCAAATTAAAGTGTCTTTCGATACAACAATGGGAAAACACGTACAATAACACAATGGATAAAATGATTAGAACTTATGTAATGATGAAGGAAAATGTTGTGCAGTAATCTTACTCCTTTCAACGAGCCATTCCTGTATATATATAATCTGAAAATCGGAAGCGGCTCCAACGGCTTACCGTGGGAGAGCCACGCTTCGGCATGAATGGGCCGGCTCGACCAGAGTGATACCACGGCCTCACAGAAAACTGGTTTGAAATAGTGCTTGCGCTGTGTTTCACCGAGTGAGTGAGGATACCGGAGGCCCACACCCCAATCCCCTACCTCCCCCCATCCCCAAAAGGCCGGCAACGCGCTTGTGACGCTTCTGGTGTTGCAGGTGTCCATGGGCGGCAGTAATCGCTTACCATCGGGCGATACGTATGCTCGTTTGCCCGCCTTCTCTTCTTCGTCTGGCCTTTTCCCGTTTCTACTCGGGGTCGGCTCTCCTTATCCTTCTTCTCCAGAGACATCTGTTCTGGGTCGTCACGTCACGGGGTCCACTCTCTCTTCTCCGAGGTCTTTGCTGATGGTCGACATCCATGTAGCTCGGGGTCTGCCACGGCCTCTTGGTCCCGACTCCAGTTGCAGCACTTTCTTGGTCATGTGTTCGTCAGGTCGACGCATGACGTGACCGTACCACCTCAAGCGCGTCTCTTTGAGCTTCTCCGGTATTGGTCTTACTTTAAAGCTGCCTCTGATATATACATTCGGCACTTTGTCTAGAAGGGTGACGCCTGCGGACCATTCGTTTGCCCGCCTATTCCATAAAAAAATACGATTTTCATGAAATGTTGTATATAATTTGTTTCAGAGGCGATAAATCGATATAGTTAGGACTCATTTTTAGAAAATTAACAAAAAAAATAATAACTACCGTCATCCAGGTACTTTTATTTTATTTGTAATTTTACAGACAGTATATGAAATTGCACAGTGCGGCTGTGTAAACATAAATAAACATGAATGTATATCCATTAGTTTGAAAAATCTATTTCATTTTTTTATTACAGAGCAAACAAGGGCAATAGAGCAAACGGGTTACCTGATGGAAAGTGACTGCGTAAATTATTTTATTTCGACGTTTTTTTTAAACACAGACAGATTTCACCCGATTTCAGCGAAGTCAAAGGTCAGTGTAATAATTTTGGCAGTCTGTGTATGCATATCATTATGTTAACCAAACTACTGAAAAGATTTTAATGAATGTGGTGTCGATAGATAAGTGATAATGACCCGGGTGGCATAATAGGCTCCATAAATTTTATCAAAGGTTTTTACATAGTCAAGTTTTTCTTGTTCATTGATTTATTTGAGACTTAGATGGAATATTACAATATATTTTTAAAGCTTATTTTTTACTTTTTTTATTATTCTGCAGACAAATTTTATCTTCCTTTGGGGCCATAAATTTCTTGAGTGACGACCGTGTACCGGAAAGCTAAGCGTTGGGGCATCACATAAGGTAGTAAGACAACCGTTGCAGGTCACGGAAAGTCATTTGATATGAGCAACCCAGGAAGGGTTGTTGTGGGGAACCTTGGGGGTCTATATCAAGCAGTGGAGGTCTTTTCTCCATCGTAAATCCCTATTCGTTATTTCCAAAAATTTAAAAGACGTTATATTGAACTACAACTCTGTTATCAATAAAATAATATGAAGTTTTCGGCTTGAGATCTTGGAGACCTAAGGAGATTTACATATTACAACTTACATACCTACATACCTTCATTACTCACACAAAAGACGAACTTCTGTACACACTATTCAGGACCAAGATATTACAGCGGTACATATTCCTTATTCTACGTGATGCCTAAAGTTACGGGGCTATAAAAGCAACAACAGCTTGCTCTCTAGCCGACACACAGTTTCTGGTACATACCTAGACGAAAATTAACGAATACGTATGCAGAGCATGACTTGCTAGTGTTCGTAACTATTCTATTTTGAAAGTATGTTTTAGTATTTCTTTGATATAAGATAATGCGAGAAAAATATTTTAATTTGAGAATAAAATTGTAAACTACGCGTAAATAAATTGAGAGTAATTATTTAGTTACTAACTAAGGATGCTATAACGCACTATCGATATTGACTTTGTCAGTCCTTTACGCTTTCACGGTTAAAGTCCTGAAGCGATGAAGAAAGGACATATTCTACTTTTACTACGATAACCGACATTGGGAAAAAGCTAGTGTTAAATAATTACGGTAGGTTAATACTTTTTACGGTACGGTATACTAATACTAATAATACGGTTAAAAGCGCAAGCCTGAGGGTGACAGATGAAACCATCCGTCACCCTAGCAGAAGCAGGCTCGAGTGGAAGCGCGGACGCTGCGGAGCGTGCGCGCCCCGGGGGATAGTAACGGATACATCGGGGTTCCCACACAGTATGGGGCTACCTGGGAACCGTAGGTGGCCCGAGGTACATCGGGGTTCCAGGATTTTCCTTGTACCCGAGACGGCGTGCGGTTTTAGTCGGTTCGAGTCGGACATGCCACCAGGAGGTGTTATCCGAGGGGATTTCCCCAAGGAAAAAAACAGGTTAATACTTTATTATATATGGTGCTGGGAAACATAAATAATGTATTATAAAGAAGTTAACAATTTTTATTCTAAGCTGGCTAGTTATTTATGCTGAAAAATCTTAAGGGCCGGGTTTTAATACATTTTAGTTTATGACAGCCTGTTTCGCCAGAATTTTTTCGCCACGAGCATTCTGTGTTATAATAGTTTGTAAACCGACCTGAACCTTTGATGTGATCGTTCTTTTTAAAAGTATTAAACTTATTATTTGTTAAAAATTATAGAGTTAAAAAATAAAAAATAATTATAGAAGCATACATCAAAACTTTCATATTCTATGATGGTAGGCGAATATATAAAAAAAATCAATGAATGTGTAAATAAATAAATATTTTTCTTTTAAAAAATTAACGAGGATGGTTGTACACAAGTATCGCTTAAGAAACATTGTAAATTTTTTTTTTGCTTTTATTACATTATGTATGAGAGGACTCACAGGATCACTTCACACCTTTAGTGATCCTTACGAAGACAGAAAAGAATATAATTTATTTAATTCGAATTTATTAAATGTATGTATACTCACGTCTTAACTTACCTCACAATAAATATACTACATAAAGGTTGCATCACTCAGTGCCTTATGAAAACTTCCCATAAACATTAAATTCAAATTTAAGCCATCGTATTTATAACATTAATGGCCGAAAAAGTATAAAAATGATTAATATATTTACAGAGTCTTAATAAGCATAATGAAATTCCTCCTCATCGCAAGCCTCGCGTGGTAATGGTCCCCATAGAACAAATACATTAATAGTGTTTGTTCAGGTACTTTTGTTAGAGTATGTACCGAGCTATGATTTCTAGAAAGTGGTCCTCGCCCGACAACGTTTCATACTCAACGAATAATGGCTACTCAATTACGCGAACAAAACATAATGTCATAATGTAATGATGCCTATACCTATATAGGGTTCTCGCGTTAAATTACAAATTCAGGGTTCGCGTGTTTAATTTCGACTCACTGCAAATTAATATTTATGTGCAAATTAATAATAATCAATATTTGTAGTCACAGTTTTTGTATTCTTCTTTAATTTTATGAATGCGAAAAGTTTGTAGTATTATTTGTTATACTTTTATTTATTTATTTATTAAAAACTTCATGCACTTATGTACATCGGCGGACTTTATGCCCAGGGCATTCTCTACCAGCCAACCTTTATCTTTGAAAAATTTATGAACAGCAAAATGTAAAATTTTTAAAAAATGTTTTACTAAAAAAAAGTCGTGTGGTGTCGTGGGACACCAGATAAGAACAAAGTTCCTTATCAAAAATACAGATGGCGCTATACAAAATTTCTCGTTCAGGAAATAAATTAATAATTACGGATGGCGCTATATAAAATTTTTCGTTCACGCTCTTTAAAAACCACAAAATTGTCTTAACACCTTTATTTTATTGCGAGGTATAAAGAAAATAACTATTCAGGTATACATTTTTCATTATGAGTTTATATCGATTAAAAAAAATCTAAACTGGTCACTTGTGCTGCCACCTAGTAATCTCTACTTAAACAAGTTCTGTCTAGAGTTATTGCGTACTTGTAACATACAACTTACAGATTACTATGCTATACAATTTTTTTTTGTAAATATATACATATTATACATAGAAAACATCAAAATTCCCAAAAAAAGAAATATTTGCAGATCATAAAAAAATATTTGATCCGACCCGGGATTCAAACCCGAGACCTAAATCACAGCATTCGCATACCCTACCATTGTGACACCTAGGCTTCAATTGTGCTTTTTGTCGGCTAGGGTACCCCTCCGCAACGCCCCATAAGGAACTTTATTCCAAAAACGCGTTTAGTTATAGTTCAGGTAGCGAGTTTACTTTATTTAGCGATTGTATCTTTGTATACGTCTAATAAAAGCATTAAATTTCTGATGCTCTCTTATTAAAATCTATATAAATTTAAAAATCAATACAATAAACTACTCAAGCCATAATACATTCAAAGTTTTTTTTAGTAAAAACACGCATCGAGATACCAAATCCCAAGAACTAATTCCACCTACATTCCAAACATTTTATTACTTATAAATTATTGAGTTCTCTACTCGCAAGGTGCAATTAATTACGTTAGATTATCCCGTCATTAGACTGTATCGTTCGACCTTATGTCTTCTCAAGTTAACACCAATTGAAATGTCAAATGGCTTAACGGGACAGTTGTGGAAGTACTGTGAGGACGTGTTCAGACACGACCTATTTAAAGGCCGAGTTAAACAGGACAGCGGATGGGCATGACAGTAATGTGAGCGAATAATGCTGGTTTTAATATGTACTAGCTAATATAGAAGATGTCACACAAGGCTATAGAGCTCGGTTCTCGATACTCGCAAGATATAGTATTCATAGTATAGATGAGTATGTGCGTTTCCAGATATTCACATCGCTGTCTTACACATCCCCGCAGTCTTTTTTTTTTTTTTTTTTTTTTTTACGTGTGGAAATCCCCTCGGACCGTCACCCGCGCCGGGGCTTGCGGCGGGGCGGTGTGTCGGACTCGAACCGACTAAAACCACACGGTGTGCCACTCTGCGCCTGTGAAGGGAGGAGTCCGGGAACTGCAGTTATTAACACATCCGGACCCCTCCCAGCGCCTGCCCGCACAGAAGCGGGCACCGTCTGCTTATATCCTCTCAATTAGGCGACGTACAGCACACGCGTACGTCGCCCCCTCGCGGGAGGCCACTAGAGCGGATGGAGGGGAAAGCCCGTCCCGACCATCCGCGGCCACACTCAGGGCGGCATGAGGCGCTGATGGGCGCGCCTCCGCCGCCCGGTTCGCCGGCGGCGGATTGGGTCCGAGTGGACATCGTCCTCCCGGGCCTTCTCCGCCACCTCCTTCTGCGAGATTACATCTTCGCAGAAGGTTGCGACCGCGGTAAAACTGCTATCGCTACCGGCCATGGAGCGTATGACGGCCGGTAGCGAGAGATCCCCTCCGATGACTGCAGTGAGGGCCCGGCGCTGCGACGCCCAAGCGGGGCAAATCGCCAGAGTATGCTGGGCCGAGTCCCCACTGCAGTCGCAGTGGTGGCAGGCGGGACTCAATTCCCTCCTAGCGACCGAGTGCAGGTACTTCCCGAAGCAACCATGCCCGGAAAGGACCTGCGTCAGTCTGAAGGAAAGGGTCCCGTGCTGCCGCCCTGCCCACTCGAGGATGACCGGCTGGAGAGCCTCCACGGCGGCAAAGCCAGCGCGTGGAGTCTCCAGCCGGAACGACCATCTAGCCATCGTGGCTCGACGGGCGGCTTCACGCCAGTCGCGTACCTCTTCGGGCGGAGGGCGATAGCCATACTCCGCCCGATATTCAGCCACCCGTCGATAAACTTCGGCGAGTACTTCCGCCTCCAAATCCCACGGGGGTGTTCCGGCCAAGGCGCACGCCGCCTCGGTCGACACCGTGCGGTATCCGCGTATGGCTCTGACTGCCAATACCCTCTGAGGCCGCCAGAGGCGGGCCTTATTTAGGGCAGTCAGAGCCGCCACCCACACCGGTGCCCCATACAGCGCCATCGACCGGACAACCTCCGTGTACAGGAGTCGCGTTGCGACGCTGGCTCCACCCAAATTGGGCAAAAGTCGCCCAAGGGCGGAGGCAGCGTCAACCAGCTTCGGACCAAGCTGTCGGAAGTGCTCGTCGAAGAGCCACCTACCGTCGAGGATCAGGCCCAGATACCTCATCTGGGCCCGAACCGGTACGAGGACCGAGTTGACCTCTATGGAGGCGCCGGCGGGTGGACCACGACGGGGCCCATGGAACAATAGGGCCTCCGTCTTATCCAGGGCCACCCGCAAGCCCAGCGCCTCGATGCGCCCGACCACCAGAGAAACACCCCAGGTGGCCAGGCGCGCCGCCTCTTGGAAGTTCGCCCCCCGGGCTGTGACAAGAGTGTCATCGGCGTAACAAATTACGCCCAGCCCGGGAGGCAGACGACTTCGAAGGACCCAGTCGTACCCCACGTTCCACAGGAGTGGTCCAAGGACAGACCCCTGCGGAACGCCGCACGACATGGGTGGCCATCTCAAGACGCCCTCTCGGTCCTCGTACACGACGGTACGCTCCTCTAAATAGTCTGCCACTAGCCGCCTCAGGTACTCTGGCACCCCGTGGTAGTAGAGTGCTTCCCTGATGCAGCTAAATGGCAGACTATTGAAGGCGTTGGCGATGTCCAGGGACACCGCCAACACCACGCCGCCACAGCTTACCGCCTCTTCGGTCACGGCCCTAAGGCGCATCACGGCATCGACCGTCGAACGCCCCTCTCGGAACCCGAATTGGGCGTCCGACAGGTCGGGGCCCACCTCGCTGAGGTGCCGGACGATGCGGGCAGAGAGTATCCTCTCAAAAAGTTTACCCGCCTCGTCCAGCAACACGATGGGCCTATAGGCCGCGACCGAATCTGCAGGCCGTCCCGGCTTTCTCAACAGGACCAGCTTCCCGCATTTCCAGCACTCAGGGAAGCGTCCGGACGCCAGGCTAGCGTCCAACACCTCCCTGAGGCGGTCCGACATATGGTCGAGGGCTCGGGCCATCAGTCGTGCTGGAACCCCGTCCGGCCCGGGGGCAGTGTTCTTGGAACGGATCCGAAGAACAGCCGCCCCAACCTCCGATTCCCTAACGGGCGGCACATCGTCCTCTCTACCCCCGTCGTCCATGACCGCATAGGCCATTGACGGGGGTGTGTGCTCCGCCCGCTCAGGGAAAAGGCCCTCGACCACTTCCTGCAGGAAGCTGGGCTGGAGAGTCTCGGTAAGGGGGGGGCCCGACGTGCGGAGCTTCTGACGCACCGCACGGTATGGGCGACCCCAGGGGTCACGATCGAGACTCTCCAGCATCTCCTTTCTCTTTACCTCTTTGGCGCGGCAAATGGCCAGCTTCAGAGTTTTCCGCGCCTCGCGGTACTCCTCATGAAGCTGGTCCCCGCCACCGTCTCCACGGTGACGTCGCCTGCTGCGGGTGTAGGACCTCCGGGCACGAGTACAAGCCGCACGGAGGTCCGCCAACTCCTGGGACCACCAGTAGACCTCCTTCCGTGGAGGCCGACGACCTTGGACGCGAGGCATGGCCGCATCGCAAATCTGCGTAATCGCATCGCGAAAACGGCCAGCCCCCACGTCCACGCCGACCTCCTCGGTCGGGGCCTGCGGAGACAGCCAAGAATGAATAATGGCCGCCTCCTCTAGTAGGTCCCTGTCCAGCTTGGCAACAGCCCACCGCGGAAAGCGGGAAGGATGCCGCGCCGTGTGACCCCTACTGGGGCCCTGGGACCGGGAGAGCTCGAACCGGATGTATAAATGATCCGAGAGCGTCTCGACCTCTTCCAGGACACACCAGTTCCTTACTCGTGCGGCAACAGCAGGGGTAGCGAACGAGAGGTCCACTATCGACCCCCCTTGCTGTCGCACGCACGTGTTGGTGGAGCCTCTGTTCAGCAAACAGAGGCCCACCGAAGCCGCCCACTCCTCAACGGCTTCGCCCTTGGCGTCAGTCCTGGGGGACCCCCACGCAATGGATTTTGCGTTGAAGTCCCCCAGCACGAGGACGTGCCCAGACGCTAATCGCCGCATCGAGGTCTCCAAGCTGTTAAGGAAGACCTCGAAGTCGCTCAAACTCCGGTTGGGGGAGAAGTACACACCGTAAACGGTGATCCCCCCCCACTCGGCGGCAACATATCCAGAGCCCTTGTCTCTTAGCGACAAGGGCGGGGAATGAGCCGCCGCGGAACCGACGACTGCCACGGAGCCGTCCCAGTCACCCATCCAGTTTGGACGGGGAGGGACGAAGTAGGGCTCCGCGACTACGGCAACACCGATCGACCACTGTGCCATGGTTTGCAGGAAGAGATCCTGCGCCGCGGCACAGTGGTTCAGGTTCGTCTGGACAAGGAGGTTGGAGACGTGGTCCATTAATGGATCGTCTCTACAACCTCCTACATGGGCGTCGACGTGGACGGACGGACAACGTCAGAGGCAGCCTGGGTCGCTAGGCTAGCCCCCGACGTCTGCCGAGAAGCGCGGGAAGGCTTGCAGCCCCCCTGCCCCATCTGGTGATTGGCGGGCTTATTGCCCGCCGCACACACAGGGCAGTGGGGGGCGGCAGAGCACTCCGCCGCCTTGTGCCCCGGTCGACCGCAGCGGAAGCAAAGTCCACTGCAGTCGAAGCAGCTGTCACACTTCACTCGGGTGTGTCCCGCGGCCAGGCATTTGAAACACCTCATCGGTCTCGCCGCCAGGACTGTAATCCTGGCGCTCACGAAACCGATGAGCAGCCTACCGGCGTCGTCCAATACTTTGGCCGACGCCACGGGACAACTGACCCAGACAGCGCCAAGTCCTCCCGGACCGGGGCGGATGGTGCCTACCCTGATGTTGTCCGCGTTGCACTTCGTCTTCTCTCTTATAGCAACGCGGACATCATCCACAGTGACGGAGTCGTCCAGGCCCGAAATGCACAGCTCCGCGCACTTCGTGGGCCTGGCGACCTTAACACCATCCGTGTTGGAAAATACTTCCCGCAGCCTCTCGGCAAACGTGTCCGCCGTCTTGGCGCCTTCAGCCCCAGGGAACTCTAAAACTCGAGCTCCCGTCTGGGCGAGGCGCAATCGGACTCCTGCCGCCGCAAAATCACCGGCGAGACAGTCCCGGGCCGTCTTGAAGACGGCCGCGTAGGACAGCCCGCCGGTAGCCGCCTCCGGCGACACGGTGACCACAACAGCCGCGGTTTTAGGCGGCTGTAGCTTCCGCGGCTTCTTTGTGGCCACCGCCACCGACGACGACTGCGGGCCAGAGGCCGCCTTTTGGGCAGCCTTCTTGGCCCGCTGTCGGGACTTCTTCGACTTTGCCCCCCCTACTACCTGCCAACCCTCATTGGAGGGGGCAGATGTGGAAGGGCCAGGCAGAGGTGTTAGAGTGGGGAGCGAAGAAAGCTCCGCCCCAGACGCTGCCACCGTCTTGGGCCTCGGCTGCGGCGGCGGCGGCGCAGCCGTCCCGGCGGGAGCCTTCGCCCGCTGCTGCGTCTTGCGCGTGACGGCAGTGCCCGGCACCGACGTCGCCGCCGCATAGGACACACGGCCCCCTACCACGGGAAGAGGGGTCGGCGCTGACGCTACCGTCTTTCGGTGTGCCCCAAGCGGCGGCCGAACTACAGGGGCCGGGGGCAGCCTTGCCTCCAGACCCGCGATCCGACCGTCCACCAGGTTCCCCATCGCGTGCAGCATGTACTGCAGCATCTGCTGCAGGACATCTTCGGACACTCCGGGGACAGTAAGGGCCGGCTGCGACGAAGACGGGGCCGGCCGCGATGCCGACGGAGCCGGCTGGGACGCAGACGGGGCCGGCCGCGACGTAGACGGGGACGGGGACGGGGCCGGGGCCGGCTGGGACGCAGACGGGACAGGGGCCTCGCGCTCAGAGCGCTCCGCCCGAAAAACGGCAAATAGAGCGCTAAGCCCGGCCACCTGTTCCGTCAAGCGGTCGTTTGCCGCCTGGAGGCGAGCCACGTCTCCAGCTAGGGTCTCCACGACCTCAGCAACGGCAGAGGAGGAGTCCTTGAGGGCCCTCACAAAAGGGCCCTTCAGGTTCACCGACTTGGTGGCCACCTTGTTTATGATGGCCACCGCCGCTTGTGCTTTCTCCTGCAAGGAAGTCGGTGTTTGGGGAACTGAATCCCCCACCACCGGCTCCCCGATCTTAAGCAGGAGACCAGCGATCTCCTCCTCCGCCTGCTGTTCGCCGTCTGCTCGAGCCCGCCTATAGGATTCCGCCCTACAAAAGGGGGAACCTGACGGGGCTGGCACCGGGGTTAGCGAGCGCCCCCTATGGCTGCTTGCAACCTTAGGCGGAGGCAACATCTCTTGAGAGATGTCGCTCTCGCAGCCTTGGGGACGTCCGCGCTTCCGGCCGTCTGCCTCCACGTCCATCGGCTCCGGTGCGTCCATTCTCGCACCATAACCGCCGCCCGCGACAACCACGGCGGACTTGGAACGCGTGCGTTCCATTGTTCTTCGGCTCCCAGCAGTCAGATCGACTTCTGGGAGCCCCATCGCTGCAGGCGTTTCCGCCGCAGCAATCTCCCCAGTAGAGACCGAGGGCAGAAGGGCGTCCGCCTTTCGGAACTGCCCTCTGCTGTTCCGCGTCTGCCTCTTCGTCTCTGTTGGCGCGTCCTTCGCGAGTTTGGTGCCGGATTTGACGCTCGGCGACGGGCGTGTGTGACATTGGGTGCCCCCCCCATAATACGATTGGGGGCTGCCGGAGCCGACTGGCTCCGGAAGGGATTCCCCAGACGCGTCGCGTCTAGGACCCTCCTGGGTAGGTATTTTCCTAATGTTGTCCATGTCATAGTTTTTTGAGTTTGTGTCCTCCGACAATAGGACGCCCTTGGCACTGGACTCCCTCCAGCGATTCAGCTCATTGCCAGGCGTCAGAGCGTGAGCTTGGGGTATTTTTTATAGAGGTTTACGTCCTCGTGGCTTCGAAGAGCCACCGGTCCTGTCCGTTCAGGATTACGGCTGGGCCGGACGGGGTCTGCACCAGACCTGATCCGTCCGCCCCCTGTCCCTCTCGGAACTACTGGCACTCTAATACGCCCTCTGCTAGAGCAGAGGGACGTTTAGAGTGCCCCACGCGGCAGTCTGTAAAGACTCCGTCTCGTATCCCATTTAGTCTGGAGCCTCCTTCTGGGCCTATCCGGCATGAGTGGCTCTACCGGCATAGCCCCAGAAATCATTGACTCACGCAAGCCCCACCACGACGACAACGTAGGGATACATTGGGGGGACATCCCCGCAGTCTGCCCCAACCTTTAGATTCCGATACTACTTTACATCTGTGCGTACTTTTACAAAGAGTTTCATGGACATAATTTAGTTGTATTACTATAGGAGATATCTATGAAAATAAAGAAAATCAAAGTGTCTGTATGTAATTTAAAATTACAGTTTTTCATTACATCAAAAAATCAATTTTTAGAACTTTGTCGGTCTGTCTATATACAGTTGAATCAGATTGGTTGCAAGTTTATTTGTTGAAACCATTACCAATTGCATAATGTGTATTTTTTTACATCCAATATTTCCGATAGACTGTATTCATTGCAATCGTAATACCAAATATTTGTAATTTCTCTGTACTAATATTTGTTTTATAACTGGAAATTTAATGTAACTATATCTAAGTTATGGAATCAGGCGTTACTTTGCGGAAATCCATGACATTAAATGCTATGAAATATATTTAGCTTTAATTCCGCGAGACAAATATCCAGGTCTGAAAGCAGGGCACAAATCCCACCGTCATGCATATGTACACATACAAAACAAGTGAGAAATAATTAGCACGCCATGCAACCAAACCTATACTCGACACGTGTTTCGCCCCTCCACGGGGCATCCTCAGGAGATGTTGACTCGTCGAGCGTTTGAGCTCGAATGCGCGCTAGCGCACCGCTGTCGGCCCTTTATATACCGTTTCGATGACGCTATAATCACGATCGATACAATGTCACAACGACATCTGTGCCGAACTACCCGCAATCACACTTAGAAGTGGTGATGGAATTAAGTTTGTTTGGTCATTCAACAGTGTATATGCATTATTATTGTCCGGATTTTTTTGAATTCTCTAATTCTCGGAATTCAAAAAAATCCGGAGTTTACAAATTAGTATGCAATGATTGCACCGGGGTCTATGTGGGTCAGACAGGCCGTAGTTTCGAAATTAGGTACAGGGAACATGTTGCCGCTCACAGGAATGGCCATCCAGATAAATCACATTTCGCAAAACATTTAATCGACACCGGCCGCTCCTTGAGCGGCAACAATACCTATAACATTCTGCATGTTTGCGATAAGGGTTTCCGGATGAGTGTGTTGGAACAGTTAGAAATATCAAAATATAACAATAATAATGCATATACACTGTTGAATGACCAAACAAACTTAATTCCATCACCACTTCTAAGTGTGATTGCGGGTAGTTCGGCACAGATTTCGTTGTGACATTGTATCGATCGTGATTATAGCGTCATCGAAACGGTATATAAAGGGCCGATAGCGATGCGCTAGCGCGCATTCGAGCTCAAACGCTCGACGAGTCAACATCTCCTGAGGATGCCCCGTGGAGGGGCGAAACACGTGTCGAGTATAGGTTTGGTTGCATGGCGTGCTAATTATTTCTCACTTGTTTTGTATGTGTACATATGCATGACGGTGGGATTTGTGCCCTGCTTTCAGACCTGGATATTTGTCTCGCGGAATTAAAGCTAAATATATTTCATAGCATTTAATAGTAACTATATCTTGCAATCTGCCCAATTATTTGGCATTTAGCTAAGGGTTATGTAATTCTAATTTTGTCATGAAATAGCATCAGTCCAATGACTAATCCATTTTACTATTCCCAAGTCGTCAGAAAGAACTTTCAGTCATTAGGTTGCTAGCGAGCACGTTTGGGTGAACTTTAATGCGTTCTGCATATGTCTTGAGCTTAAAAATGTTCATTAATTAAATTTTGATTTTAAATATATGCATCTGATTACCAAGCATAGTTCTTATATCAGTTTAAAAATATTGTAAATAACATAAATATTATACACTTAAAAAAAACACTTAAATAAAACAATATACCCTAAATGAATATGAATAAGTAAATTATTTAAAAATGCACCTAAGTCTTATCTTATTTTTAAGCAAAAAAATCTAGAAAATATCGAAAAACCAAAGATTGAAGAATAAACCTTTTTTGTAATTTAGACGCATACGCCACTTAGTTCGATCCTAAGTGGCGTGCAATTGGAGAGGCCTATGTCCAGCAGTGGACTGCGGTAGGCTGAAGATGAGATGATGATGATGAGACGCATACGTACGCCTCGCGTTAAATAGCAGTCGCATCGGTCTATGAGAGTGATGGAACAGAGAGTGCACCTAAGTTTGCGCACCCTGCATAGTAGGCAGGTCTTCGTTGAGATGTTGCCGCCTTGCTAATGTTTATACGTCATTTCTAATGTCTATAGACATCAGTAATACCTTTGTAATCATTAGTTATTTAAGCAATAGATTTTCCTTTAGTTTACAATAGCATCTATTTTGCTTGGCCGTAAAATATAACTTTCTCGGTACTTTATCAAATAGTTCTTACTACTTTTACTTACTAAAACTACAGGTACTTAAAGTCACACTCACACACTCAAGTTAACGAATGTTAGAAGCCGACAATTCGTACTGATGTCAAAAGTTGCTCACTTTGCAACTTGTGTTTGAAACTAGACTCGATGCTTAAGTTAAATATCTTCACATTCATTTTCTCCTGATACCTTCAGGGGAAAACCTTCTTGCAGGCTAAACTTGACTTCAACTTCCAAAAAGGTATCAACTTAGATTTGTTACCGCTGAAAGCAATTACGATATTAGAGGTTGCATAGTGATATATTCAAATTAAACTTCTATTACTGATACGTACTCTACTCTTTACGTTTTTGAACAATCATCAAGTAGATTTAACTGTATAAAATATGATATGAAAGAATCATAAATCTTTGCTTTACACTTTTGTTCCATACACATGACATGTTTTTTTTTAACCGACTTAAAAAAAGGAGGAGGTTCCCAATTCGACCGTATACATGTATTTTTTTATGTGTGTTCGCAGATAACTTCGTCGTTTATGAATCGATTTTGATGATTCTTTTTGGACACTAAGATCTGATGATGGCATCCAAGAGAAATCGAGTCGAACCTTGAAGTCGGGTTTTGTTTTTGTTAAAAAAAAAAAATCGGTTAAACGCCAAGATGACTCTGTTCTGTATGTACGTATGTATTACAAATGTTTTAATAGTATCCGTGTCTTCGGTTATTTTTCTTTTAAACTTAATTTGCCGGCAGTATTCACCAGGGATACAAAAGTTTACAAGTTGGAGTAATGAGCAACTAAAAACGGAGCACAGTGAGTGACAGAGATAGCTAATGTTTGTGGATGTTGTTTCAAATATTTTGTAATTTCATAGTGTTTTTCTAAATGAATTGCTTGTTGAAAAATAAAGTGATCTTTTAAACTATATACAACCTTATATTAGGACATAAGAAATCAATTTTTAATCGGCTCTACTTCAATCGCAGTGGTGTCCTGGTGTATAGCACTATGATTTTGTACAGTGGGAGTACTATACTTATATTATTATTTATTAAATGCTTTCGTTTCGTCTATAAGTAACCATGATATTTTTTATTTGAAAACCTATAATTAGTTTTATTTTCATTATTAGCTTCAAGTAGAGCCACGCTGATTTCAGCACGAACGGGCCGGTTCGATCGAGGCGGTACTACCTTCGCACAGAAAATCAACGTAAAATGACAGCGTTCGTGCTGTCGTGTTTCGTTGGTGAGTGCGAGACCAGAGGCCAAGAGGCAGAGAGAAAAACTATTACATAAAATAAAGACCTATTTTTTAGCGTTCCATGGATTCACCGTGCGGGTGTCGGGTCCATCGCGTGATAGATGGGGGCAACACATGCGACTTCGACAGTGCCTGGGAATTGTGACCCAGGTTTAGGTTTAAGGAGCACTCCTTACGACGCGTCAACGCTCACCTCCACTGTCCGCCGTGTTACCCCCTCTACCTAACCATATTTGAAGTGAGCCTAGCAATGCCGCTTTGGATATTCGTTCAAGACAAGAGCTTACTGAAGCTCTTGGCAATCCAAGGTCTTTAAGCAGGTTATAGAGGGATTTAGCTGGTATACCCCTCGCACCCACTTGAAAAAAATTAAATGACCTATAATTGTTACATAGTTTCTAGCGTATAGTATTTTATTGTTAAGTATCTAAAAGTTCACAGAATTCAATATTTTAAAATGATATAATTTTCCATAATTTTGTTTTTAAACATGATAAAATTTAGTCCCTTAATACGACTCTGCTTATCCTTTCAGGGATATAGGTTATATATTACTTTTATTCCATTGAGAATAATATTATTAGAAACATCTATGTTCCACGGATTTAAAGTAAAATGTTTTAAAATATTTATTATATTTTGGTAAACTGAAAAACGTACATTGAACACAAATAAAACTATGGACTAATAATGGACTAAAAATAGTTTACTTTTATGTTTACAGGTATAATGGGCCGGCTCGACCGGAGTGATACCACGGCCTCACAGAAAACCGGTGTGAAATAGTGCTTGCGCTGTGTTTCACCGAGTGAGTGAGGATACCGGAGGCCCATACCCCAATCCCCTACCACTACTTCCCCCACTTTCACGCGTATTATATTTTTTACTTAGAATGTAAGTAAATATTAAACGCTTCAATTTAATTACTTTGTGGAGGGACGGGTGTGTCATGTCCCTCCAACACAAAGGGAGGATCCTCCGACCAGGCGAGGTGATCATGCCTGGCGGGCCAACTGCCCAACGGTTGATGTTGGGATGTTGTATAAATGATTATCGGCGCGAGAACTTTTACTGCGCGATTCAGGATTGGTAGTTTCTTAGTTTCCTTCGTTACTCCGTAGTTTAGTGTAACTTCGGTAGATGGCGCTGTAGTATATTTCTGTTGCGCTGTATGTGGAAGTCGCCACAACTTTACATAAAATCATTATATTAGCGCTCAGCATAAATATTAATTAACACATGATATTTCGGCGTCTGATATTGCTAGGTTTCGGAACTGTCCGTGGCTCGGTATATCAGCTTTGAATGTTAAACGAAACTGTATTTTGTATCATATAAAAAGTAACTGAGTTCAAAACACGTAGGCACATTGCTCTTACACAGTCTCGTGCCCAAGAGATTAATCCGAACATCGAAACTTTTTGGTTCCGATTCCTAATATATCGGTAAGAAATGATTCAAACAATTTATGTTTTGAAAATAATATTATTCAATTAATTTAATAAAATTTAATATTATTTAAACACTGATTGCTTGAAATAACGTCGCTAAAGCTGACAGTGTACATTCTACTTTGGTTATAAGTCTGAAATAAACTGCCAGCGTCTATTTTAACCGACTTCAAAAAAGGAGGAGGTTAGGAAAGGGAAAGCGAAGAAAACTCTCATTTTTTGTAGGGTACATACTATGTTTTTCGTATATTTTCTGAAGCTACTCAGGTATTTGCGTCAGGTAGTCATCATTTGATGATGATGAGCTGATGATGAAAGGTACAACTTCTTAACGGTTAGGAGTTTGAGGATAAATCTTTAAATGTCATATGTATGTATGATACCTTTAGTCGTATTCTTTCAAGTTATTTAGGTGAGCTGATGATCTAAGGTACTACTCCTCAACGGTTAGGAATTGGAGGTTGATTGGAATGGAATTGGAATGATTTTTTCAATTTCATACGTATCTATAGACCTTTAGTTGTATACTTTTAAGTTATTTAGGTGAGCTGATGACACAGGCGCTATGATGACTAACCCCTTAATGTATTTTGCTTTAAATAACTCGCCTGCTTCTATTTCATCACGACATTTAAGCTTGGACACGATTCCCATTGCCCAGTAGACCACGTTATCGGTAATTCTGTTACCGATAACGTGGTCTACTGGGCAATTCTTGCATCTCAACATAATTTTGGAAACTGAGCATTCTCAGTTTTAATACGTGTTCAAACCCCTAAAGTTATTCGCATCAGCAGAAATTATATGAAATAGTTCAACTTACTGATAACCTACGATTGTTTGCACTAAAAATGGAAAAATAAAACTTTTTATAAAAAAAAAACCGACTTCCAAAGACCATCCAACGAAAACTCTCTGCCAAAAAACACTAAAAAGCGTAAAATAAACTGGCTCTTCATAAATTGCTATGTGCCAATTCTTGTTTATACCTAATTCTTAATTCATTTAAATAGTTGTATTATTATGTGTGTGCTAGGTACCTAAAATCTGTTTGAAGTCAGCGCCAAGCCAAAATGTAATAGGAGGTACCGCACTCGCCGCTGCGGGATAGCTGCTCCTCGTGTAGCACAAAACAGCCCAAGCGGGCAGACACGCGCGGGCTGACCCGACGTCGTTGATGGTCTTCCCGAAATATAGCGAGTGCGGTAACTGCTATTACATTTGGCTTGGCGCCTCCTTCCTCTGCATGCTCTTTGTTACCTGCCACCATTTTAATTACCATAACTTAAGCGAACTTTGAAATTCCAGTACGAAAACACAATAATTATTCACTTTACACCAGAACGCACTTCAGGCGTATTGCGTAGGCTCTCAGAACCTAGATCCGCCACTTGCTTTAATAAATTCAATTTCCGCTACACGTAGCCACATAGCTCTATTTCATTGTGGATTACGCTAAACAACTACTGAATAGAGTTGTGACATCACTTAAAAATATGTACAGGACTTTAGATACAAAGCCGCTCACATAGCGCACATAGTCCCTTGTACATTTTTGATAGGTTTGCCCGCTGTGTTGCCTACTGTGAAAGTAAATTCCGACAAATTTAGGGAATGCGTATAATGAATCTGTGAGATAGTCGTGATAACAATATGTATCTATTTTTCATATGATGTTGTACATGCTCTGGCTAGCTAACCGGTTGAGTATAATCATTCGTAAAAACTGACATTATTTTAAAAGCTAGTTATATTTTGTTGTTTGTCAAATTCTGACATTTCATTTATTTTTGAAACTGTATAGAGGGCATAATCACTAAGCAACTGGAGCAATCAACTTCACACTACTATAACTGCATTAAAGATTATGCGTATGCTTGCAGGATATCCTACGTGGCACTGTGACATTGACTGACATGGCTTTGAGTCATTTTCTTCAAAGGTAGTGCACAAGGCGGAGTAATTTGATCGGTTTACTTGTCGATTCCTATTGCACTGAGCATAGTTGATTTAGTCTCCACGTGGGAGAATATTGTGCGATCCACAAATTGTTGTTCTGAGTCTGGATGTTTTATGTCTCCATCCCACAAATGTGTAAAGTTCCTATGATGATCCAAGATTCGATTTACAATTTATTTTGTTAATGTATGAAACATATTTCTGAGGAAGGCTTAATCACTAAATACTTGATGTATAGGTAGATTGATCTTAGAAAGCAAAGCGTGAAACTACATATAGTAGGTGCCTGTTTTGTGTTAAGTTAGCAGTCAAAGTACTACTCGTAGAAAAACATAGAATATAAATAATTCTATTAAAAATATTTGCCTAGGCTTTTTACCGTGCGAGAGCCACGCTTCGATATGAATGGGCTGGCTCGACCGGAGTGATACCACGGCCTCACAGAAAACCGGTGTGAAATAGTGCTTGCGCTGTGTTTCACCGAGTGACTGAGGATACCGGAGGTACATACCCCTCCTCATATCTTCCCCCCATCCCCCAAAGGCCGGTAACGCACTTGTCACGCATCTGGTGTTGCGGGTGTCCATGGGCGGCGGTAATTGCTTACCGTAAGGCGATACGTCTGCTCGTTTGCCGACCGTCTGACCATCGGTTTTATTGTTACTAGGCAATCGGTTTCGGACACTCTTTCAAAGGATTCTAAGAAATGATTTTAAGTTATTTCCTCTTTTATTCGTTAATGAGCTGAAGAAAAAGGTATCAAAACATGGATTGTTTTTCTTATTCTTCACAGGCTTATTAAAATATCATGTTTAATGAATAACCTCTCTGTTAAAAGAAAGCAATGGTTGCCTCAGGCATAAACTTTTTAGCCAATCTATAAAAGTAGAACATTAATACGTATACTAATATTATTAAATTAACTTTTTCACTTTGGTCACTTCGGTTACTTCAGTGGGACCAAAAGGTTTTCCTAGAAGAGTTTGCCAAATCCATTTATAATTGACGAAGTTCTGAGTTAAGAAATTTAAGTAAACCATAACTGGTTCGAGAACTCCATGCATTTTTAAATCAGTTAATAACTAATACTATTTGTATCTACGAAATTTATTTTATTTATATTTTTATTTACAACTTCATGCACTTGTGTACATCGGTGGACTTAATGCCCAGGGCATTATTTACATGCCAACCCTTGGGGGGTACAGGTAAAGATGCAGTTGATATAAACCAACCAACCAAAATTTACACTGCTACAGAACTATTACTCTGTGTAAGTTCAGATTAGAGTTCACCAAAATATTTCTAAGGAACGTCCAATTTATAACTTACAGTTGGACAGGCTTATTCGTAAATAACTTTCAATCGAGGCTTAAATTTGTAACTGAGGACGAAATATAGCTCAAAATTTAAGAAATATAACCAACAAGCTGAATTCACCTAAGACCTGAAATCTCTTTGATAAATTCTCGTAGGATTTGAAATTTATTTCGGAATAGGTCGCATTTACTTAACCTGGAATATTCTTGGAACCAAATTGTAAATTAATCTACAGATATTATTGTGACAAAGAGCTTATTAAATTATTTAAAAAATCGGAAGGAAAAAAAAATATGGGTATCTATAGGTATATATATTTTAGATCTGTAATAGTGCCCCCTTAAATAGTATCTCTGGAAATCTGGTAATCTCTCTGAGTGATATCATTGCAATCGAGCCGCCAAGCAGGCGGCTCAATTGCCGGGGTTGAATGCTATTCAACCCCCTTCCTACTATTATTACAAACTAGCTTTTACAGGCGGCTTCGCTTACTCAGACCTTCATCCCCTGATTTACTCCCTTAGGGGTGGAATTTAAAAAATTCCTTTCCTAGTGCTCACTTTCGTTATATAAAGAACCTACATGCAAAATTTCAGGATTCTAGGTTCAGCGGTTTGGGCTGTGCGTTGATCTCTGGGTATGTCAGTCAGTCACATTACTCTTTTATATATATAGACTAGCTATTGCACGCGGCTTCGCTCACGCAGACTTTTATCCCCTGATTTACCTCCTTAGGGGTGGAATTTCAAAAAAATCCTTTCTTAGTGCTCGCTTACGCTATAAAAAGAACCTACATGCTAATTTCAGGATTCTAGCTTCAGTGGTTTGGGCTGTGCGTTGATCTCTGGGTATGTCAGTCAGTCAGAGAGTCAGTCAGTTAGTCACCTTACTCTTATATATATATATATATAGATAGATTTTGTGAAGTTGGATGCTTGTAACTCTTTCATGTAAAAGTAAGGAAGTACAGCCACGGGGCTCTTTCGTGAACCTTCTGTACTACCCTTTTTTTTTTGTGCGGAAATCCCCTCGTATACCACCGGCTGGTGGCTATGTCGGAGTCGAACCGACTAAAAACCGCACACCATCTCAGGTACTAGAAGCAGGGGAACCAGGTGCACCCTCGAAAGGAAAATCCCTGGAACCCCGACGTACCTCGGACCACCCACTATTTGTAGGTGGCCCCCTCCTGTGTAGGAACCCTAACACTTCTATTCGGAATAAGGCGCGAGCAAGTTATAGAGCTCGCGCCGCCCGCGCCGCCCCGGCCTGCTTCTGCTAGGGTGGCTGGTGGCCTCACCTGTCACCCTCAGGCTTGCGCTTATGGAGGACGGAGATCGTTTAGCGATCTCCGACGCCCGAGTCGTCTGCGGTACCTGGCCCGTTCCCGGGCCTGGCGGACAGGGAGAGTTCTAAACCTCTCCCGGTCCCACTCCGCCATCTCCTTCGCAAGCATAACTTGCTCGCAGAAAGAGACGGCAGAGTTCCACGCGCTCTCGCTCCGTAACATGGCCGACATCATGTTACTGAGCGAGAGGAGCCCCACTCCGGTGGCCGTCACGAGATCACGCCTCGGCTCGCCCCACGCCGGACATTCTGCCAGCGTGTGGAATGCCGTGTCCACAGTCTGGCCATCGCAATGGTGGCACTCAGGCGTTGGCTCCTTGCGGATAAGACACAGGTGCTCTCCGAAGCATCCTTTTCCAGTGAGCACCTGCGAAAGCCAGTATGAGACGCTCCCGTGATGCCTCTCGAGCCAATCCTCCATAAAGGGTCTTACCGCCGCAATAACGGCGAGCCCAAGGGTACTACCCTCGAAGATCAACGTAAAATTACAGCATTCGTAATGTCGTGTTTCGTTAGTGAGTGTGAGACCAGAGGCCCAATGATGCAGAAGCAATGATGCAGAATCATCACTAGTCCGCCATAGTGTGGGTCACCATGCTGCATTGTTACATTGTCTGCATTAGCAATGAGTATAGCGACCACGACTATTGAATTCTGCTTATGCTTTCCATCAGGCAGAGTAGAGACATTTTGGCAGGTCCACAAATAAAAATAAAATTAAAAAAACTGAACGTATCTGACTGAAATTTGGCTTAGAAATAGATTATAGTCTGGAATAGCATATAAGCTACTGTTTATCCCAAATAATGTAGTCTTCCCGTGGGATCAGTACAGAACAGTTACAACCGCGGGTAACACCGCAAGGTGCAGCTTCTATCATTATTTATTTTGAATACGAATGTGCCTAGCGCTGACTTTGAACTAGAATACTAGCATAAAATACGGGTATATATTCAGTATACCGCAGATAATAATCGATACATCAGACAACAATGGTTCTATGTTTATTGAGAAAACAATGGTGTTTAGGCAATTGTATGTGTTTATGTAGCATAACAATGAATGTGTTGTTTGCTATAACTGTATACTGTACAACAGCACTCATCAATATCTTTATCAGTCCACAGCTTGACAAAGGCATAACATATAACAAAAATAATATTATTTACTTGCTATTTTTAGCAAATTATATGTATGTTACTGTAAAAGCCCGAACTACTGTAAAGTCCATGATGTTCCTCCGAATGGTAAAAGTCCAAATCGTTCTACAACATTATTTATTTAAAAATTCTACAATCATTCACTTGGTAAATCTTAAGATGTGTATCACGCATCAAAAACACGGTATTTTGGAATAAACATATCCTCTCATACTAGTACAGAATAAAATGTAACTTATAACGTAAACTTATCACGTATACTAAACTTGATTTTAGCAGAGCTTGTGTTATGGGTACTAGACAACTGATACAAATACATATAATACTTTTTTTTGTAAATACATACATATTATACATAGAAAACACCCAAACTCCGAAACTAACCGACCCGGGAATCGAACCCGAGACCTCATGATCAGCAGTCACACACGCCCACCGCGAGAACAACGTGGCAGTCTTGTAGATTTTTGATCTAGGCATCAAAATTTTAAGGTTTAACTTCAATAAATATTCACATTTTGAAAAAACCATTTACGATGTAGGTTGAGTAAACACTTTATTCCATAAGCCATATCAAAATAACTACAACTATTTATACAGAAAATAGCAAAAATAAATCAGAATTCAGTATCATTTCTAACTACAACGTTATCTTTAAAAAAACAGTATAGCTTTGGAATGGCCTCAAATCCCGAGTGATGTATGCAAATTAGTTAGGCAACTTCTGCTTCCCCCACGAGACTGACCGGTCGACTGAATTCAACCATGCTTTATTTAAACGTGGCTCGTCAAGGTGAATTTCGAACTAGTTTAGCCAAACGAATATCAGTCTTAAATCAATGGTTTTAAGAACATAATCAAATTTTGTTATTGATACAGATATATTTAGTATCAATACACGAAACAAAATACTAACTGAACTTTAACTGTGGTAATATTTTATCATTGAAATTATCATCTAAATTCGAAACAAATAGGGATTTTTTTTTTTATGTAATAAGCGGGCAAACGAGCAGACGTATCGCCTGATGGTAAGCGATTACCGCCGCCCATGGACACCTGCAACACCAGAGGCGTCACAAGTGCGTTGCCGGCCTTTGGGGGATGGGGAGGAGGATGGAGGCGGGGGATGGGGGAGATTGGGGAAGGGGTTGGGGTATGGGCCTCCGGTATCCTCACTCACTCGGTGAAACACAGCGCAAGCACTATTTTACACCGGTTTTCTGTGAGGCCGTGGTATCACTCCGGTCGAGCCGGCCCATTCATGCCGAAGCGTGGCTCTCTCTTTAAAGTGTTCGATTAAAAACGTCGGTTATTATTAAGTACATGTGTAGATATTTTAGGTTGTCCTGACTTGCTAATACAAGAGCTCTCATCAACATCTTACCGAGACTTTGTCGGCACACGTATGTAAAACTGTAGATTTTTATCAAATATAGCTGAACCCCGCGGTGTTGCCCATGGTACGACAATAACCCCGGTAACGCCGCGGGCGAAGCTAATCTAAAGCCTAAGTTACTCATTATATCATCAGCTGCCTATCAGTGAAAGTCCCGTCAAAATCGGTCAAACCGTTCCAGAGATTAGAAGGAACAAACATTTTATGCAAGTATCGTATATCCTTTCATTTGCATTTAGTGAAAAGCTGTTAATTTGAAATTATAAACAGATACTTCAATTTATTTTTATTTGTATAGATGAGTAACAATAGCAATACACTGTATCTGTTAAAAACTCTCACGAGTTTCTTTACATTCGTATATCAGAAGAATTTTAAATTTATTGTTTTTTTTTTTTCAATCAATCAATATTCTTTATTGTGAATCATAGTTAATACATGATGTTTACATAAGTGATAATGGTCCGCTATGTTCTGCCATTAAGGCCTACAATAATTATTTAAAATCATATTCAAAGTATGCAATAAATAATAATATTTTGGAATGTCTATCAAAACAATACAATATAACATTTGAATTAATAAAAATATACATGCAAAACTTCAATGAATGTCAATTTCTATCAAAATTTAAAACTTAATTTACATACAATTTACAAAATATTAAAATTTAAAAAACAATGAGATATAATAATGTCAAATCAATCATTTAATAATCAACTATTATTTATTATTTACCACCCAAGAAGTATCTTATATCATAATAACATTTGTCTATGAGAAATTCGCCGAGTCGTTTTTTAAACAGGAATATATCTAGATTTCTTATGTTAACAGAGACCTTATTATAAATAACAGGTGCCATACAGAATATACTTTTGTGCATTAATGCTGTATTTGCTTTACGTATTCTGATTCTATTGCTGTTGTGAGACCTTCTATTGCGAACAACAGTTTCAATTAGTTTACCTATGTTAGTTTGTGTGTCCTCACCTAGCGAGTGGACACCTAAGGCCTACCATTAGAAAAACTCTTTCTCATGTCAGTGTAAAGTTATTGGAATACTATATTAAAAGCTTTAGGGTAAAATATTGTTGACTTAACATCGAAATTCATCTTTATAATAAAGAAACTTAGTTATAAATTAAATTATTACGATTGTGGCTTGAAGTGAAAAGATAGTCATCAACATAAGAAACCTTAGTAACATTGTTTCATTACATAAGTATAATTTTATTAAACCAAGCCATTTTCATTAATCATCATCATTTCTTAGTGATGAAAATGATAAATCTAAAGATAAATAGAATCGTTATTGAAACAACTAGAATCAAAGCTCTTTTAACCTAGACAGAAGGAGACAATTCTTTGTCTATACACATTATTATGAAGTATACGTAATAAAAAGATAATAATCCGAGGTTTTATAGAGTCGGCTTCTGTTCATGTTCATTTCTTTTTTAAAATTGAACTCAAAATAGGCTATTTAAAAAAATACATGAAAATTTAGTGCGTTCAAAACATACTGATAACTAGTTCAACCTTCGTATTCAGTTCGCCTTCAGGAGTTCCGTGCCAGTCGCTCTGTGGAAAAACTGATATATAGGTAAAACCTGTTGAATTAGTAGCTTACCTTTTTTTATAGAATACAGGGTAAACGAGCAAACGAGGGTAAACGAGCGAGTTATCGCCTGATTGTAAGCGATTACCGCCGCCCATAGACACCCGCGAAACCAGAGGTGTCACAAGTGCGTTGCCGGCCTTTAGGGGATGGGGGGAGGGGTTCAGGTATGGGCCTCCGGTATCCTCACTTACTCGGTGAAACACAGCGCAAGCGCTGTTTCACACCGGTTTTCTGTGAGCCCGTGGTATCACTCCAGTCGAGCCGGCCCATGCATGCCGAAGCGTGGCTCTCCCACGGTAAATCACGACCTCAAATAATATTGAGAATAATAATGGCAATAATGTGCGTTATTACCTTAATAAATCTTCAGTTCAGTTCAGTCTTTGGAACATTGTGGTAGACACTACTCGGGTTTTTGAAAGAGAGGTCACTGTTTTCGATAGAGATGAAGCAAATAGTGTTTGTGTCGGGATCGCAATATTAAAGGCAATTAACGTCTAACGTCACTATACTATTTCCATTTCTTTATTTTCTCGATGACAGCTCCTGTGAAAACTTGAACGAGCGTCTTTTTTACATTATGTATACATTTAATAAACATTTACAAGGTCATAGCAGCGTCACAGAAACTGATAGGGATGTAGCTATCGATAAACGTAACACGATAACAGACCCGATATTTTTTTACAAAGTGTAAGGAACCAAACTATTGCCGGATAATTTTGTACAAATTTATTAACTAATATTACATTTCATTACAAAATTTATTTCTTTATTTTAATCAAAATCTGATGAATTGTCACTGTCACTCGATGAGCTCTCACTAACATTTTTATAAGTTCCTGTACTTCTATATTATCGAACGCCACATGAATTTCCCAATCCTACGTTATAATGTTTTGGGTTCTTTTCACATTTTTTTCCGAGTGTTCGGCGGTTATTTTCACACATGCATTTTTTAATAAATCTAACATCTTGTTTGCTGTAAAAGGCGGATGGGTATTGTTGTTTGCTGTAAAAGGGGGGATGGGTATTGTTTCGAGCGGCGTGTCCTTGGATTTGTGCCCATATTAGTTCTATAGCATTGTACTGGAAATGATACGGCGGAAGCCGAAGAACCCAATGACCACATTCGGCAGCTATTTCTTCGGTAATATATCTTTTTGGGAGGCTTTTTTCGATTTTAAAATATTCACTAATTGTACTTTTAATAAAGTACTATCCACATTTTCGCCATGACGTTGGAGCCAGTCAATTATCTCTTGTTTTTTATTGGCCTGCGTCGGCATTTTATCAATTTGTCTGGAGTGATATGTGGAAACTTACAGAATTTTAGGGGAAATAATAATAATAAATCTCTTCATTGTACACCAGTTTATGTAATTACAAGGTTAACTTAAAACTATTATAAAGTATGTACCTACAAGTGGTGGCCTTATCGCTCCAAGGCAATATCTTACGAGCAACCAAGGGTACAACACGGGAAACAAGGGAAAATGTTTTCAAGATCGGGAAGGCCGCCTTATTTGGTTGCTCAGTTGTAAAAGATTTATTTCTTTTATTTTCGATTTATTAGAAGTAAAATATAGTACCTTTTTGTAAAATATAATTGACAGTATTTTTTTACTGACCCAAAAAGAACAGTAAGCTATATGCACGTGTCGAAAATCAATGGGTCATCTGAACCACCAGGAGACCTTTTTAGAAAGATACAGGGGTATAAAACAATAAAATTCAGCACTATGCCGTCACTTGTAAGCTGTTCAACTGAGTACAGGTGAAGGGGAGGTGGTAGCAACCCTCGATTTTTCTCCCTTGTCACATGATTTTTGTACGGAGTTGCGGAATAATGTATTAAAAGAGGTATTGAAATTGTATGGAACCGATGCCGTACAAAACAGTGCGCCATAAAATTGGATTTCTATTTTGATTTCCCGGCGCTTCGCTTGGTCAATTTGGTCATTTGATTTTGTACGGCATCGCTTACCACGAAGTTTCTTTAAATCCAAGAAAACCACTGTTTTCTTGGATTTAAAAGCCAGGAAAGCATCTGACATGAATCCTTTCGCAGACCGTGCATGACATATGATTATGATATTATGATAAGGCGTTCAGCTTTTCCCATTGGCACTGAACTAGTGGAGGCGGCGGTGTAGTCAGTCCATTTCTTAAATACTGTGTGGTTTGCATTTAACCAAGTCTCGTCAGTGAAAATAACATTTGACCAATCTGATATCTTTTTGGTTTCGCTCTAAAACTCGCAGCGAGCCATAGCAACGTCGTGACGCTCCATCAATATTTTCCGTTTGTCCGATTTTTATAAGGAAATCTAATTTCTTTGAAAACCAAGCTTAATGATGATTTTTGGCCATGGAACAAACCACATTCACGTAAAGAAAAAACAAGTTTTTTAAGTGTTGGAATTTCTTTGCGCAAGTAATAGTCATATATATATGACGGCGAATAGCGTCAGCGGTCAGTTATATTTGAATGTTTTAGTTGTAGGTATTTGTCTTGGTTCAAAACATAATAAATATATGCAATCGATATCATTACTTATTTGGTCACAATACTACAACTATCAAATTAGAACTGTCATCGAGAAAATAAAGAAATGGAAATAGTATAATAAAATAAACTAGTTGAAATTTTGATACTTTTAGCCATAACTCCGCTCTCGTACATTATTAATGCGTATGTTATTAACGTACATCACTTCTATAACGTTACGTAAACATAATTGTAGAAAGTTGGCCCCTAATTAGAGCTTATACGGGTGATAGCAAACCTACATAAAATTACTTACTGTTATGTCTACAAATTATGTTTATTGTTGTTCAAGGTATAATTCTATTATTGATGTTATATTCCATTATCAGTAGAATACCGACAAAGTTACCGAATGTTTGTGAATACAGTATGGTCTAATCTTGTTCGTAACAAGAGATTATTTGATAATAAATGTACATTTATTGTAACTTTTGAATTCACGTCAGATACCAATTACTACCATTTACAATGTACTCTCTACTTTTATAACGTAAAAAATACAAGGTAACTTGAGACAAGTCTTAAAATATCAGAATTTTGTGCTAGCGAAGGCACTTATTGCAATGTAAGACTATGGAGTGTGTTATTCCACGTAAAAGCCGGTCTCCGGTGCGGAAAGCTTTGCAAACATCATAGTCAAACAAAACATTCTATACATAGTGAGAATTCCCAGACGGCGTTAAAGTAGCAGACTGTGACGTATACTCCAATTGCCGGCGATTTATAACCTCTTGTTCCCCGTAGTGTTGAGCATTGGAAGAAAATTGAATTCTCTTGTAATTTACCTACATAGTGCTCATGAGTCATTGGGCTCATATTTGTGTTCAGTTTCAGTGCAGCAGCTTATTCTTTAAAATTTTATAACCAATGTGAATTGGAATAAATAGAAATAGTGTTTTTTTACGATTGATTATAGTTTCAAAACGCGAGGTTAGTAAAAACAGAAACAACCTTCGAGAAAAGCGCGTACTCTTTCTTCCACGCCGGCAACATGCTTGTGATTCCTAAATTGCAGGCGTTCATCAAATCATCAGGTGACCCGTTTGCCCGCTCTATTAACGCAAAAATTAAAAAGTCAACAAAAATACAACTATATAATATAATAGGTCTTTACCTATGAAATTGCTGTTTTGTATGCAATAAGTGAAAGTACTTATTTTTTAAAACTTTTTTATTTCTGTTATTCGAAGTAATCACCCATGCAATCGACGCATCTTTGCCAACGCATTGGCAGTTTATTGATGCCCTTGTTGTAAAAATCAGCTGGACGGGAGGCAACAAACTCTTTAAAGGCATTTTGTACTGCCTCTCGGGAATTGAATTTTTTACCCACTAAAAAGTTGTCTAAATTTTGGAAAAAGTAATAGTCGGTAGGTGCAAGGTCTGGTAAGTATGGCAGATGAGGGAGAGCTTCCAACCCCAGCTGTTGCAGCTTGGAGACTGTCTGTTGCGCGGTATGGGGTCGCGCGTTGTCGTGAAGGAGCAATGGGGACGACCGATTGACCAAAGCTGGTTGCAGATGTGCAAGCTTCTCCATCATTCTCTCCAGTTCTTCACAGTACACATCTGCATCAATGTTCATGCCGCTTTGTAAAAAGCTGTGGTGAATCACACCCGCACTAGACCACCAAACAGTGACCATCACCTTTTTAGGGGTCATTTTTGGTTTAGGGCATTGCTTTGGTGCTGAACCAGGGTCTAACCAACTTGCTGAGCGCTTTCTATTGTCGAACAGAAGCCATTTTTCGTCGCACGTAACAATTATTTTAAAAATTCCTTCATTTCTTTGCCTGTTGAGCAGCGCAAGGCAGCTCTCGACGCGTACGTTGAGCTGGCGATCGTTAAGATCGTGGGGCACCCATCTATCAAGCTTTTTTACCTTGCCAATTTGTCGCAAATGGATCAATATTGTTTTGATGCTTACATTAAAAGCTGCTGCTAGCT
This sequence comes from Diaphora mendica, assembly GCA_949125395.1. NCBI lineage: Eukaryota > Metazoa > Arthropoda > Insecta > Lepidoptera > Erebidae > Diaphora > Diaphora mendica. The sequence continues at coordinate 21,291,526 of OX421310.1, forward strand.
CAGCTGTAGATTGAGTTTCGTCAGCTTCCACAGTCGCCTTTAATTCATTATTATTAACCAAAGTCTCCGGACGACCACGAGCTTCATTTTTCAAGTCAAAATTTCCAGAACGGAACCGGGAAAACCAATAACGGGTTGTGCGTTCGTTTGTACAGTTCTCTCCGTAAACGTTTTTGATGTTACGTGCCGTTTGTGTCGCGTTGGTGCCACGACGGAACTCATATTCCATAATTACATGAATTTTTAAAGTATCCATTATGACGAAAAATGTTCAAATGTAATGAAAATATAACGCTAATCAAAAAACAAAAGACTGCGTTTGTAAATAGAATGTCGTGGTTTTAAAACAAAATTAATTTGAATTTAAAATACAGAGCCATTACAAACTTTTTTTTATTTGAAATGACCAGTACTGAAGAACGGCAATTTCATAGGTAAAGACCTAATACTATAACAAATACAGTGTTAACACCCCTGTTATACCCCTATATTAGCGTGTGGAGGCCTATTTTCACCAGTGGACATAGACGACAAATAAAATTAATGTCAATGAATAATGATCTGTAATTTGCAGAACTTAATTTCTTTCCATTGTCTATTAACTCTTAGGTTCAAACATCCATATCACCGAACGTCGTGCTTCAATGTCACGTCGTAAGTAAATTTCGTATCAGTATCGAAATTAATAAACACGTTAAATCTAGGTGTGTTCAATATCTTAGTAGCATGCTACCATCTTCGTATAGTAAATACTTTCCTTTCATAGAACAATTAAATTGTCTAAAATAGTTTCAAACATCGCGTTAGCGGAATAAGGTCTCTACTTCATTTCGCTATAAGCGCGCTGTTGCCAAAAGATGTTTATTATGCTTTGTAAATAAATAAACAGAGATTAAAAAGTTTCACCTTTTGGTAACATAATATCATTGTGACAGTTTCTATTTTTTTTACCGCCTTTAATATGTCTGTCTGTGTTTGTATGTCTGTCTGTGTTTGTGTGTGTGTCTGTATGTGGCGTTATAGCTCTCAAACCGATAGTCCACACTATTCAGCCCGATAATTTTTTGAAACATTAATGATTCTAGTAGTATGTGTTTTAAACACATTATTTTATAATTAAATTAATTAAATGCATAATCACATCTAGAAGTAAGAACATGAATTTCCATTCTATTTACGACCGAACTACTTACGACTCGTATGGGAATAGACATTTTTAATAATTAAAATACTATGTTTTTAATTTATGTGTTTCACAAGGACTTAAAATGCATGTCTAAGCACAAGTAATTTATAAAAACAATCAATTATTGTGTTAATGCATTAATTTTTAACCGACTTCCAAAAAGGAGGAGGTTCTATGTTCCACTGTATGTATTTTTTTTTGTATGTTCACCGATTACTCCGTCAATTGTGGACCGATTTTGAAAATTCTTTTTGTATTCGAAAGGGTATGCCCCCGAGGTGGTCCTTTTGCCACCATATCAGGATCTGATGATGGGATCTCAGAGAAATCGAGGGAAACTCTCATTTTTTATAGGCACATACTATGTTTTTCGTGTATTTTCTGAAGTTACACCGGTATTTGCGTCTGGTAGTCATCTTTTTATGATGACAAGCTGATGATGTAAGATAGAACTCCTTAACGATTAGGAGTTGGAGGATAAATCTTGAAATATCATATGTATGTATGTTACCTTTAGCCGTACTCTTTCAAATTAGTTAGGTAAACTGATGATGGAAGGTGGAAGGTACAACTCCTCAACGGTTAGGAGTTGGAGGATAATTCTTTCAATTTCCTACGTATCTAAAGACCTTTAGTCGTATACTTTCAAGTTATTTAGGTGAGATGATGATAGAAGGTTAAACTCTTCAACAGTTAGGGATTAGAGTATGATTTTAATATAACACGTACGTATAGACCTTAATTTGTATTCTGTCAGTTATTCATATGGATCGTTTTATTGAGTAGACACTCACTAAGGAAGGAATTTCGGAATTTCTATCCCTAAGGGGGAAAAATAGGGGTTGAAAGTTTGTACGAAAGTCCGTCGTTTTTTAAGTTAGAATCATGAAACTTTATCTGTAGGCTACTGATTAAAAATGAATAGATACGTATTTAAGCGTTTCTGGATATTCTACCCCTGAGAGGGTGAAATTGAGGTGGACAGATTGTATATAAGTTCGTGTTTTTTTAGTTAGAAACGTGAAACTTAATTTTTGCGCTAGTGATAAAAATGAGTAATAACGAATTACGTAGCGTTTCTGGATATCCGGGGCGGGGTGAAATAGGGGTTGACATTTAATACGTCTTTTTAAACCACTAAATTTTATTTTATAAAAAGTTTTTTTTGATACTGTAATCTCTTATCTTAATGTATCACTATTTTTTAACCGACTTCAAAAAAGGAGGACGTTCTCAATTCGACCGTATATATGTTTTTTTATTTGTGTTCGCGAATAACTTCGTCGTTTAGGAACTGATTTTAATGATTCTTTTTTTAGTGGAAAGGAGATATTCTAGCGGTGGTACCATGATAAGGACACTAAGATCTGATGATGGCGTCCAAGAGAAATTGAGTCGAAACTTAAAGTCGGTTTTTGTTTTTGTTAAAATTTTGTAGTTTTATGTAATCAGTACAAGAAAAATTTATAAAAGTGTAACATCGTTTTTTTAGTTTTCAATGTTTAACAATTTTTGTTTCAGCGCCCTCTCGTTCACTGTAGTTCGAACTACAATTGGATGTTGATCGCGATCGAAGTACCGGGCTGTTGGTACACCTAGGTGGCACTAGGTGGCGTATGTTTTGAAGGATATTTTTTGTTAACATTATGACACTTAGAAATAGTGAGACATTATCATATGTGTATCATACGATTCTCATTACATCTTAAATTGATCTCAAATAAGCAAGGAGTATGGAAGTTGTACGTCCTGTTCGCACATCCAGAAATGGGGTAGGGGAATCATCGAGAATATTCGATTGGAAGTCTATATAGAGGTGTGTGTGGCGTATTCTTTTATTATTTCTTAAATCTTCTCTCATGAACTCTGAGGAAGCTTTGCTTACTGTGTATATTAATATCCTTGTTGGTAGTGTTTGTGAGTGTTCAAGTCCCACTGTCTGTGGTAAGTTAACCTCAAAAAGGTTTTTCCTTATTATCTTAATGTATGTAGAATATGTCCTCAGGCTATTTAATTTTGTTTATAGGGTCGATAGATTACCGCTGAAAGACAACCTACATTTTACCTGTCTTGTGGTTCGAGATTTGTGCTGAGGACGGTTGACTATTGGCAGCTCACAGCTCACTCCTCAAGACCCATCTGCCCTACCTTGAGGGAAGTTCACATAATCTGTATATGAAAATTAATTAATATTTTTACCTAGCACCCACAAGTTGGATCACTGGTGGACGTCTCCTCAAGCTACCTTGAGCTGGAGAGAGTCTACGGCTGACTACCTTGAGTCAGAGAGGTGACCAGAGGGTGGCTATCCTGTGCTGACCAGTCTACAGGCTTAAAGTGTTAAAGAAAAGACTGTATAATTTTATTTTTTATTTTAAGACTACCTCATAAGTTTATTTATAAATTTATATTTAAATTTCACATTTGTAAAACAACAGGAACAAGAATAAAAGTTTGTATGAGTCGTAAGTTGTCTCATTGAAGTCTTCCTTGGACCCTCCGCACCCTCACTATAAAATTTTATCAAAATTCTTACGGCGCCCTGAGGTATCATATTCTATCCTGAGTCGAAACCGGTGAGTTTCCACCTGACAAGTTCAGGGGTTACAAAAGTATCTGTTGAATAAACATTATTATGATTTTTAACCTTTTTTAGTTTTTATTATTTTTATTATTTAATATATGTATAGTTGTAACAAAGAATAACGACTCACGACGTTACACTATAATTATTATTGAAACATTTTTTCTTTTTAAGTTTATTGACGATTATTTAAAACATTGTCTTCTTAATTAAAATCCTTTATAATAAGTTATTAAAAATGATAATCTCTGAAATAATTTTCGATAAAATGCTCTGTTTAACAAATATGGCGCGTTTTGAATATAATTTCATGTAATATATAATCTACTAACTGTATCTAACTTATATGTTTACATGAAGAAGCAGGTCATTATGTCTAAAATATTAAACAAAATTTGTTACGAAGTAGAGTTATGAAGTAGAGAAGAAATAGTATAAAGAGTCTATGTTTTAAATTATCGTAGTACAAAGGCTATTTAATGAACTGTCATTTTGACATTGACAGCGACATCTACATTAATTGCATTGACAGTAAGTGTAACTTGAACTGTCAAATTGTATTAACTGTCATCGTTTTAGGTTTATGTATTTATGTTTATAACAAGACAGTCAAAACTGCTTAAAAAATTCGACTGGCAAGCGATCTGTAGTCGAAATGAATACCCACACTTCATCTAAACTTTACGAAATATATTTATTCGCAGAGAACTTGAGACTTCAAATATTATCATAATAATCACAAAATTTTAACAAAAAAAAACTGACTTCAAGAAGTGGACCAAATTCAAAAGGGAAGCACTAGCTTTCAAATAAAAAAAATAATCATTAAAATCGGTTCACCCAGTCGAAAGTTATGAGGTAACAAACATAAAAAAAAGCGGCCAAGTGCGAGTCGGACTTGCCCATGAAGGGTTCCGAAGCAGCAAGTAACATAATATAAACGTTCTTTTAGTTCATTAAAACTTTGATCGATGCTTTAATAATAGTGTATTTTTTGCGGTTTACCATTTATGACGTATTAAAAAAAAACTACTTACTAGATCTCGTTCAAACCAATTTTCGGTGGAAGTTTGCATGGTAATGTACATTATATATTTCGTATATATCGTTCTCTTATTTTAGAAGTTACAGGGGGGAGGGACACACATTTTACCACTTTGGAAGTGTCTCTCGCGCAAACTATTCAGTTTAGAAAAAAATGATGTTAGAAACCTCAATATCATTTTTGAAGACCTATTCATAGATCCACACGTATAGGTTTGATGAAATTTTTTTTTTAGTTTCATTTCTAAGTATGGGGATCCCCAAAATGTATTGTTTTTTTTTTATTTTTGTGTGAAAATCTTAATGCGGTTCACAGAATACATCTACTTATCAAGTTTCAACAGCATAGCTATTATAGTTTCGGAATAAAGTGGCTGTGACATACGGACGGACAGACAGACATGACGAATCTATAAGGGTTCCGTTTTTTGCCTTTGGCACGGAACCCTAAAAAAAGACAGTCGAATAAATAGTATCTTTTTGAGCTCTTAAAAAGAATGACAGTTGACATTTATTATCTTGTTCTAGTGTAGATTTCAAGTAGATAATTCGGACAAAAAGTACTGTCTATACGCCTTCTATGTCCTACTATACATATAATACTCCTATTGTGTCTTATGAAAAAGTATCCATTCCCTGTAGTTACATATTATATAAAACATTCAAAGAAGAAAAGGTTATTCCTTTTGTGTTGAAAGCGCAAAAGAAATTCAGGGACATAAGTAATTACTAGACAGCCGTGTTTTCTTTCAAGAGGCGTCTAAGGAAATACGCAAAGGTCTGAAATATGTATAATAATATACAATTATCATTGTTTGGCCGCGTATAGAGGATGTATAATAGTAACGAATTGTGTGGAAGTGTCAAAAGAGATTGTTCAGGGCGAACATTTACCGACCAAACTGGTGATGTTCTGTAGAAAGGCCGTCTGATAAGCACCAAGAACCGACGAGCGTATATGCAGCGATTGATGAATGTGGACAAAGTAAAAGAGGTGTCAGGACCGTAAGAAGTAGAGTAGAATTGGTTTTGCCTACTCCTCTGAGAAATAGGCGTGACTTTATGTGTTATGTATTAGGGATACGCTTCCGCAGCTAATCAAAGTCTTTAATGAAAATTCGGTGTAAGATTTGTTCCTTTTATACACATAAAACGCTAAACCGATTTTAAATATATATATATATATAATATAATATAGTAGGTAGTAGAGCCACGCTGATTTCAGCACGAACGGGCCGGCTCGACCGGGGCGGTACTACCCTCGCACAGAAAATCAACGTAAAATGACAGCGTTTGTGCTGTCGTGTTTCGTTGGTGAGTGCAAGACCGGAGGCCCAATTAGTCTAGTCAACAAGTTCCATACTTGTTGACTAGACTAAAGGATGCACAAGCATCACTAGGCCGCCATAGTGTGGGTCGCCATACTGCATTGTTGTATTCGCAATGAGTATGGTGGCCACCACTCGTGGATTCTGCTTATGCTTTCCATCAGGCAGAGTAGAGTCATTTTGGCAGGCCAAACATAAAAAAAAAAAAAAATTCAGTGATAGGTATTAGTAAACATGAAATTAGTCAAAGAATAAACTAGTAATACGTTAGTCATAATTTAACAAAAAACACGACAAAGCCTACTACATAATTCGTTAAATACAAACTAAGTAATATATAATTTGAAGTAATATGATACGGAAAATAACTTGCATCTATTACAGCTGGTAGTAGCACCACGAGTACCTAACTAGTTTTTTAACGTAGACGTAACATCAGTGGCAACATGTGCATTATATTAGGTCTTTACCTATGAAATTGCCTTTCTTCAGTACTGGTCATTTCAAATAAAAAAAAGTTTGCATTTTGTTTTAAAACCATGACATTCTATTTACAAATTCAGTATTTTGTTTTTTGATTAGCGTTGTATTTTCATTACATTTGAACATTTTTCGTCATAATGGATACTTTGAAAAATCGTGTAATTATGGAATATGAGTTCCGTCGTGGCACCAACGCGACACAAACGGCACGTAACATCAAGAACGTTTACGGAGAGAACTGTACAAACGAACGCACAACCCGTTATTGGTTTTCCCGGTTCCGTTCTGGAAATTTTGACTTGAAAAATGAAGCTCGTGGTCCTCCGGAGACTTTGGTTAACAATAATGAATTAAAAGCGATTGTGGAAGCTGACGAAACTCAATCTACAGATGAGCTAGCAGCAGCTTTTAATGTAAGCATCAAAACAATATTGATCCATTTGCGACAAATTGGCAAGGTAAAAAAGCTTGATAGGTGGGTGCCCCACGACTTTAACGATCGCCAGCGCAACGTACGCGTCGAGACCTGCCTTGCGCTGCTCAACAGGCAAAGAAATTAAGGAATTCTGAAACGAATTGTTACGTGCGACGAAAAATGGATTCTGTTCGACAATCGAAAGCGCTCAGCAAGTTGGTTAGACCCTGGTTCAGCACCAAAGCAATGCCCTAAACCAAAAATTACCCCTAAAAAGGTGATGGTCACTGTTTGGTGGTCTAGTGCGGGTGTGATTCACCACAGCTTTTTACAAAACGGCATGAGCATTAATGCAGATGTGTACTGTGAAGAACTGGAGAGAATGATGGAGAAGCTTGCACATCTGCAACCAGCTTTGGTCAATCGGTCGCCCCACTGCTCCTTCACGACATCGCGCGACGCCATACTGCGCAACAGACAGTCTCCAAGCTGCAATAGCTGGGATTGGAAGCTCTCCCTCATCCGCCATACTCACCAGACCTTGCACCTACCGACTAATACTTTTTCCAAAATTAAGACAACTTTTTAGTGGGTAAAAAATTCAATTCCCGAGAGGCAGTACAAAATGCCTTTGAAGAGTTTGTTGCCTCCGGTCCAGCTGATTTTTACAAGAATGGCATCAATAAACTGCCAATGCGTTGGCAAAGATGCGTCGATTGCATGGGTGATTACTTCGAATAACAGAAATAAAAAAATTGAAAAAATAAGTACTTTCACTTATTGCATACAAAACGGCAATTTCATAGGTAAAGACCTATTATATATTCAAAAATCATATAAACCAATATTTACAGAGAATGGAATCAGGTTTACTGGGAAAAAATAATTAAAGAATAAATAACGTATTCCGAGGTGAGTGTTAAGTTTTCTAGTTTAGAATTTTTAGTATGAAACTGTGTATGGTTTTATAAGTACTGCTTTTAAACTGTGAAGTAAACATCTGCACTTTTATACTTGATTAAAATTTAGTCACCCAGTGGTCTAATACGATCATAAAATTTAATTCTCCTCCGTTCTTATCATTTTCGTAAAAAGGGGTACAAAGTTTTTGTTTCACGCATTAATATACTAACTAGCTTTTTCCCGTGGCTCCGCTCTTGTGTATGTCGATCATCGTGGTAAAGAGTAGCATATGCCGTTCCTTAAAAATTAAAGGAGCCCATATCATATTTCATTGAAATCGGTGCTGCAGTTTAGCCGTAAAAACGTAACAGTCAGACAGAGAGACAGACAGTGTTACTTTTGAATTTATATCATTAATATGGATATGGATGGATTAGGAATTAAGTCAAGATACCATTAAAATCAATAGATCAGCCGATATACAATACCTATGAAAACCAAAAAAGAAAAGAAATCCCTATTTCCTTATGGTGTCAGAAACAAGGACGGTCGCGCCCCTGACAGCTAACCTTTAGATACTCATTGAATTAGGTTATGGGCTTAATAAGAATACCTTGCCAGTTATATCGGCAATTTCCTGTCATTCCTTACAGCTACAGCTCTATTTTAGTACCAGTAAACTTGTCTGACATTTTAGATAATGTTGTACTAACTTCCCTTTAAACATGAGGTCTGTTCTTGAACCAGTTCTGTTGAACATTGGACGTAAATGGGCCCTTTGTAGCCCTTTTGAAGTGGCTTCTCCCCTGGAATGGTATTAATCTGTTATTTTGGTAACACGTTAGTCTCAGCCCAGGTTACAAATTTTCCAAGAGTGGTGAGCTTGGCCTCCAAGGTGTGTCTCTTGGTGGTTTCTACATGGATAGGCTTAATATTGCTGAGGTTAGTTGCACGATCTTTTTTTTTAATCGACTTTACCTATCATCTTCCACCTCTGGTGCCTAAATTATGGTAGACTAGCTGACCCACGCAACGTCGTTTACGTCTCCTATTGCCCGTAGCGTAAAAAAAAATCCCCCGTTTTTGTAATATTCTTCATTGGTGCTCCGCTCCTATTGGTCTTAGCGTGATAATATATAGCCTTCCTCGATAAATGTACTATCCGAAACTGGAAAAAAAATCAAATCGGACCAGCGGTTCCTGAGATTACCGCGTTCAGACAAACAAACAAACTCTTCAGCTTTAAAATATTAGTATAGAAGTATAGATTAGATTTTTGTTTCAGATCTGAAATATCTGGGTCTGATCTTTGCTGGAAGGGTTCGAACAACATGCTTCATAGACTAGTACTACTATTGGGTCTGACCGTTAGAGGATGTTGGTTATTCTAATCACCAAAATCCAACAGATGATATGGGTAAAACGTTAACCAAAAATTGACAAGATTGTAATTTTTGTTCTTAGTTACCATTTGAGTGTCCAGGGCTTTGTACTAGGGCGCGGTCGACATAAAGAACATAATAAAGATACTACTAACACGATATTTTATAATATTGATATAAATCAATATACCTAAATTATTCACGGTATTTTTTTATAATTAAATTATTCCACGGTAACTTTAAGAGCAAACTATACTCATTTAAATTAGTCGATTCACCATTGTGTCAATGCTCAACACCTGATTCTAGCTGTGAACAGTCGGTTCATCATATCCTCTGGGAATGTGTCTTTGGTACAATGAACGTAACATGATGCTAAATAGCTTACAAATGACGTCTGGGGTAGTATATTATGGGGATCTTGTGTCAACTGCGGTGAATTTCCGTGCGTTTAAGCGATTCTGCCATACATACTATAGAAATCAAATATAGCTCACTTAGGACCCATAATATTTTATCCGTGGTGCTTCCCGGTTTGAAAAAGGCGTCTGCCTATTTTGACTCCATTTTGTCTCCCGCTTTGATAAGGAGGGAAGTGGACTTATTATATTTCCAACTCCTCCAGTTTTCTTCTGATTAATTTCGTTGCGGGTTCCAAGACAGTTAAATTTTTCCTGGGACTTCCCGAGTGTCATGACTCAGTGTTTTCGTGGGTCACCGCTGTTGATCCTGGTGTACAGGAGTTACAGTGGTGGGTGTGTGGGCGGGATTAGTCCCATTAAAAAAAAATACCTAAATTATTCAATGAGATTATTAAATCAATATTTTCTATGACTAGAGATTAGTGAACTTTAATCTCCTTATTATAGACGAGGTAAGGCACACGTCATACGACTGAATTAGATCACTCGGGTTAGCTTAGGTCAATACAATTACATCTAATTGGTCGGACGGGTGGGTATCATTAAGCTCATTCTTACTGGCCATGTGTCATCAGTATACAAATTCGGGTCTCGTCTTAGTGTCGTCTGTTAATATAAAATGAATATGAGTGCTCGTTTTTTGTGAATTGAATGTGGACCTAACTCATTTTGTGTCAGTTTCTGACAGGTAAGGAAATTTGATACACAACTGAAGAGCTTTGCTGATGATAAACGTAATATTTGAATCAAAACTTCTCTCATATACCCTATTTAAATTATGAATCTGTTTTATCAATTAGGTCTTTGAACGTAATTACCTATCTCTAATTTTTTATTTGATTTAATATTTGAAAGGAAAAAATCATAGAACTTGTGAGTTAAAGATAAAGAAACCAGTTTAATCCTTAAAGGCATGCTAGTCAGATTAAGTGCTACTTAAGTTATGAAGCTAAAGTCGTATTTTATTTTGGTGCATAATTATTCTTTATTAATTAGTTTTCTTAAAATAACGTGGACTAAGATGCACAGAAGTATCGTATTCCGGTTTTGTAAATGCTTAAAAGTCAATACTTACAACTGTAGTGAGTGTTTCGGTATACTTTTCCATATTACATACAAAACTATTAAAAGTAGTGTCACCATATAATAATTTGCTACATACGTGATACTTTTTTTTTGTATATAGATAAAGGTTACAACTAACGCCGTTATTAAATTTAAAAATAAGTATAGTTAAAATTGAATAAAAATATCTTATTACACTTACACAGTTATTGAGCATAAATGTATATAATTTATGGTGATATTTTTGAAATAAAATGAAAGAAACTAAAAATGTAAGTATTTTACTATAACTGTTTCAAAGTCATTTACAGACATCGCTTTAAGTTCGAAATTTCAAAGATCTCCTAATACATTTATTTCAATTTATTCTGACGTGTGACATGTCTTAGTCAATGATAAGTAATATCAAACATTCACAGAAAAATATTAAGCAGGCTGTCAAATTCGCTCAGCTTTTATATTTGAACTGACTTTCACAATGCAATGCAAATCAAATTTTGTTGCGTTATATTACTATAAGATCTTTTAAGATTTAATATACGAAATAAGTAAACACTTGAGTAAAGCAGAATGCAAAGTGCTTGTTAAATTAAATCGACAAGTTAGCAAAGGTTCGTTGTAAGAGTAAGGAAAATCCACAAAGAAATTACAAAGTACTGTCGCATCGATCAATGTAAGTAAAAGCATAAATTACATTCCAGTAAAGTAATTAAAGTAAAAATCAATACATGGGTACTTCACAACTTTTCAATTACGTGATGAGAATGTTTGAACGCTTAGTATTGGAGATACATTGTCCTGATTTTAGAAAAGAAAAGATTTCTACAAGCTTTTATTTAAATTGCAATGCTTATTTTGGATATGAGTTTCATTTGTGTGCCCCTGTGGCACAGTAGTAGCGAATGCGATTGCTGTGCTTAAGGTTTCGAGCTCGATTCTCGGGTCGGATCAAGTGTTTGTTTGGTCTGCAAATATTTGTGTTGAAGTTTGGGTGTTTAGTTGAGAACAAGAAAGCAGTATATACACACCTCAACAAGTCTAGGGATATTTTATATTTCATCAAATATTTAAAAATCTAAGAAGAATTTTCATATATAGTAAATGGTAGAAAAGTAGCTTATTTTAGGGACTTTAATAAAAGAAGAAAGCGATTCGTGATTTTTTTGTTTTTAATTAAAAAGTTAACTTTATTAATTGTTGTAGAAAATTGGTACGAAAACAAATGTCATAATTTTTTTGTAACATTATTAATAAAATAATTAAAAATGTAATAAAACCTAATTTTAATAATCAGTGTTGCCACCTCTTACATTAATTACACATCAACATCGATTGTTCACACTTAAAATTAAATTGTCAATGTCTTGCTGCGGTATGAAGTCCCAAGTTCTTTGCAAGATAGTTCTTGTTGCTTCGTCAAATTTGGCGGGAAATCAAGCAATGCTTTTCTTTATAACATGTCCCAGGCATGCTCGATGGGATTTAAGTCGGGCGACTGCGCAGGCCAATCCGAGACAATCTGGTAACAGTCATACCGTAAAATAATAATAATATGTTCATATTATCTTAATACCGTAAAATAATAATAATATATTCATATGTTCTAACCTAACCTAACCTAAAAATAATTACCCACCAATATCTCAAATGTTTTACATTTCCGATTGCTATTTAGGAAATGTATAGATTTCCTAGGAAATGTGTAAGTATAATATAATTTATTTCACACATTTCCGTGCGATTTTAGGAATTACATACATTGTATACAATGACGGATTACATACATTTCCGTTACAAAACTCCGCCGCCTTCAATAGTAGAAGGCGGCGTTGTATTGTGGTTACGATTCCACAACACTTCCTGTAATCCAGAAACTCCATGGAGACTCAATGATGTAGAAGCATCACTAGGCCGCCATGGTGTGGGGTACCATGCTAAATTGTTGCATTGTCTACATTCGAAACGAGTATGGTGACCACCACTCTTGGATTATCCTTATGCTTTCCATCAGGCAGAGCAGAGTCATTTTGGCAGGTTCATACAAACAAAAATGGTGGTCCGAGTCTTGATGTTCTTTGTATCTATGTCATAAATTTTTGTAAAGTAATAAAAAAAAATTGAATTAAGTAATAGTACTATCAATGTTAAAAGAAAAGCAGTTGTTTTTTAATGAATTTGGAATACGCTATTCGTGAGCTTAGCTTTTAGTGTTTCGACTTAAATATATACAAACGCACCCAAAACAAACAATACCACATGTCATGGAAACGGATTACTGGGAATCCAATACAGGATTGCGGTTACAAGCGGCTTTGCTCAAGATCGAAGAATATCTACAGTAAGAACACAAAACCACGTCTAATTATAAAGCTTAAGTGCTGTTCGTCTCTTAAAGGGATATACGAATCGATAATTTAGTTATACATTTGTTCAGCTATATTATATTAATATTTACAGCAATAGAATTACTTAAGTCTGAACGTTGCATGTGATCCTGAATCGTAATTAATCGCGTACACCACTGATGCACATGAACCTATTACATACTTACTTGTTTAGTGATAATAGTGTAATATGTATTTTGCTGATTATTTACCAGCTTGCCTTCGGCTCTGCCCGCATGTATATCGGTTATCGCGGTAAAGAGGACCCTGTGTAATTCCTTAAGAATCTCAGTATCTCCGTGCCCAATTTAATTGAAATCGGTGAAGTAATTTAGCCGTGACAGTTTAAGAGACATACATACAGAGTTACTTTCGAATTTATAATATTAGTAGAGAAATATGGATTTTTTGTATAGGAAGCAAAAAAGGCACACGTATCTCGATGGTCAGAGAATGTGGTCGCCCACAGAAACCTGAAACTCAAGTGTTGCAAGTGCGTTGCCATGCAAAAAGCCTTATTTATTTTCCTTGCATCATCATCTTCCTAGCCTTTATTATTCCCAAGATTTGGGGTCGGCTACTAGTTCAACCGGTTTTACCTGAATATCAGTTTTTACACGGAGCGACTGGCATCGGACCTCCGCAACCCTGAGGGCGAACTGAATTCGAAGGTTGAACTAGTTGTCAGTATATTTGAGGGCACTGATTTCCCAATAACGATTGCCATAGACAACCGGGACCGACGGCTTAACGTGCTCTCCGAGGCACGGGCTGGAAACACCGCCATCTTACATACTCCGGGCTGCTATTAAGAATTTCTTGTAAGATAAACCCAACAGCAGTCCGACCCGGGAATCGAACCCGAGACCTCTCGATCTGCAGTCGCTTACGCTAACCGCTAGACCAACTAGGCAGTTAACATTTTCCTTGCATAAATACCAAATTCTTATCAAATATATACAAAGATTTAACTATTCGAGAAGCGAAGTCAGAATTTGAACTTCATTACGGGACACTAATATTTTAATTCTCTTTGAAAACTTTCGTCAGCTCAGTAATTAGACAATTCGTAATATTAAAATTTCAGTAACGATTCAACTCAGCGACAAGCAGAATATATCCCTGGCTAACTTTCTTAGGATAGAAGGTAATGTATGTAAATTAGTATAACTTTATTCCCTTAGAGCTATTAGGGTGACTTTGACCATTTGATAAGTGAAGACTCAACTTTTTATTAGGTTACGTCTTCAAAGGAATATGCAGATGTTATAATTTAGTTTTTAAATGTAGTTTTTTTAGAAATTTACTTGTTATATATTTAGCTACTAATACATGTTTTGATTCCTACGGGTGTAATTTACAGTTTGGCATTCATTCCCGTAAAAATTATGAGGTATATGTATTTTATGTATTTTTTATTTTTTTTTATTGTCAAATCTATACCTACTATTTATTTTCGTAAATGAAAAAACTCTTCAGACATAGTGGTAATTAACTTTTTCAATACTCTTGGTAATTCTAGGCTATTTCCCATGATTAAGTTATCACTAAATCGCTGCAACTGTGTGCCGAGTTTACAGTGATAAACTACTGAGGGTTCTCTAAGCTAACTTCACAGATATGTTATAATCTAATAATTACCTAATTTATTATGATTGTTTAAAAAAAAATATTTGTTTGAATTTAAGGTATTCAGACTATTTCATTGGCTGCAATTATTTATATTTTCTAAGTTTACTTAACATTTAAACTCTGGAGAAAACCGTAATTATGATTATACACAGTTTACAGTCAAAAAGAAAACTAAATAGTCATAATTGAGTGACTGATCGAAGATAGGATGACAGTGTAATACATATGAAAATTTACATAATTCATTCAAAATGTCGAATTTAATAACTCATTACCTGAAAAGCTTTTCCCAATAAATTCCCAATTGGTGAGTGGAAGGCATAAAATCGAAATAAAATACTAAATGGTTTTTAATTAACTGCTCACCGACGAACGCTGAATGAAAACGCGGAGCGAGAGGATAGAAATTATATTCGACTCGATATTATTCGAGTACCTTAGATATGAAACTGTCATAATGTTCAGTTTCCATAAATCTTATTTTTAATTTATATTTATTAATGTGTCATAACAATAAATCATAACAATATTCTTGATTTTCGAAAGAAGTGAGACTCGGGCTCTACTATCCTTATTAGAACTTAGTTTAACAGTTCCCTTGAGACCCAAGAAACAAATCTGCTTAGGTATAAAATATATAAAGAGGGCTAACCCGACATGTTAGTCAAACTGTCAGCCAAATCAAAGATAATATAGTACTATCTAAATAATCGTGTTAAACCGCATGTATGAACATAAGCTCCGTTTTCTTTTACCTCAGAAATTTAGGACTTCGCATTTCAGAAACATCAAAAGTAAACATATTTCTGAAGAAATTATCTTTATTCCCATGTACACAAACGAAAATTTATCAATTAATAGTAACTAGCCGTACCATGTCACGTTTTGCTGTATTAAAGAGAAATAAGGCATAAAAATAACGCGAAAAGAACATAAAAATAAACTGTAAAGCGGTTTGTTTATCGAGTCAAACGTAAAGCTCACTTAGTGCAGAGATTTTAAGTTATAGAAGTGTACACTAATCAATTTTAAACTTTATAATATACTAGCTGACTCACGCAACCTCGTTTGCGTCCAAACTACCATCCCCCATTTTAACCTCAAAAGGGGGTTGATTTCTAAAGATACATTATTAGTACACCTCCACACCATCTATAGAGCATACATTTTAAATTTCAAGCCTCTTACTTCAAAAACATAGAACTTTCATACAAACGTTCAATCCCCGTTTTACCCCCTTAGGGGTGGAGTTTCGTAAAATCCGTTCTTAGCGGATTTCTACACCCTAGGAGCCTACCTGCTAAATTTCAAGTTTGTAGGTGTTATAGTTTCTGAGATTTCGTGATTAATAAGTGAGTGGTATTTCGCTTTTATATATATATACTAGTTTCCTGCGGCTGGGCAAGCGTGTATGTCGGTTATCGCGGCAAAAAAATGACTATGTCCTTTCTCAAAAATCAAAGTATTGCCATGCCAAATTTCATTGAAATCGTTTGATTGGTTAAACGTGACAGAGAGACAGGCAAAGTTACTTTGTATGTTGGTATCGTGGTATGGACTAAGTGACTCACACAACTTCGTCTCCGTCGCTTTTCAATTATGCTCAGGTTCTATAAGTCTAAGCGTGATAACTATCTTAGGCACACCATCGAAACACATATAAAAAAAACGTGAAAATCGGTTACATATACATATATAATAGATACAGTACTAAGTCTATAGTACTGCTAAAAGTCGGAGCTCGGAGCATGATCAATAGAAATATGTTCATCATGTAAATTGTCTATTTAACGATATTCGCATAAAGAGTTGTCACAAAAGTTAGTATTAAGTGCTAAACTTAAATACGTTTTCTTGAATTTGAAATATATAAATAGTGAAAGTTTAATCATTCCAACATTCATTATAAGGCTATATTGACTGACCCGTGGTCTAGAAATTAGTGCCTGCTAAGTCAGAGGTTGCGGGTTTCATTCCAAATAATAGTTCATCTTGAGTACGATCATTTGTTCTCTGGCTTAATTAATTGTATGTTTGTATTGAGAATTTGAGAAATATCTATTTGTATGTTTCTCAGTAATATGTTTAAAATAACACAGGGTACAGGGTACATTATTGATATTGATATTTCTTTCCAGTCAAATAGTTCCCTTTAAATAATTTCAAAGTATATAAATGAAAGTCATGATCGGCATTAAAATATATATACATAATCTTACAATAGTCGAACGATTAATGGACTTTATAGGTCCTTGTGTAAAACTCTGATTAAACAAACGTTCGAACCGATAAGATCCGAAATAGAAATTATGAACTTTCTTTTGATAGGTCTATAAATTCTTAGCTCGTTGTATCTTTCAAATCAATAATGTTTATTAACGTATCGAGAACTTAACAAGATTAAGACATAGAATAATTATCTTTGAATAATATTAGTTCTCAAAGCTAATCGAATTTACTGTAAGCCATTACGACTAGTTGTAGGTATTGACATTGAGATTTTATACAGCTAAGTTACCATTTGGTCATACTCTACACTAATATTTTTTAAATTATTTAGTGTTTTAGTCACATTATACTGTACTGTGTTCTTCCGTGTGTGTCCGTGTTGTGAGGGATTTAGAATACACATAACTGCTAATTCGCAACGCATCGCAAATATCTGCGAGCTCGCACGAATGCACCGCAAGAACTTACCATTTGGTCATACTCTACACTAATATTTTTCAAATTCTTTAGTGTTTTAGTCACATTATACTGTACTGTGTTCGTCCGCGTGTGTCCGTGTTGTGACGGATTTAGAATACACATAACTGCTAATTCGCAAAGCATCGCAAATATCTGCGAGCTTCACGACGCATCGCATCGCAGTTATGTGTGGGAGCCCTAAATGAGCAAACTATGCGGGACAACGTCTTTCTTTCTTCACTGCAAAGAGCAGGAAAACTTGATACAAATTCTATTTTAACCTGTCTGGTTAGCGTGGTAGGTAGTAGGTCAAAACCTCTCTTCTAAGGAGAATCCTTTGTCTAAAAGTAGACTGTTAAAGACTATTGATGTGATTTAATACTGTACTGTTCACTAATAGTGTATTGTCACAGGACAGTAGTAGTAAATTAAGTTTTTTAAAGAGACACGGGAAGTGTCAGAAGTAAGAAGAATGTAGTGATGTGTATGTTCAAATATGAATGACGATAAATATATGAAAACCAAAAATAGAAATCATAAATGGGTTGGTTCCATCGGAGCAATACCATGATCTCACCCTAAAACCTTCCTCCTCCTATTGCTGAGGCGCGGGAGGGGCTCATGAGACGTCAACACACGACAGCCTTTTTTATTGAATAGGGGGCAAACGATCTCAATTGCCCGATGGCAAGCGACCATCGCCGCCCATTCAGAGTCATTTTGGCAGCTCAAATATATTTAAAAAAAAAATGGAAACCCACATCACCAGAGGCATTACAAGTGCGTTGAGGGTTAAGATGGGGAGGAAGGGGGGGGAGGGTTCGGGCTTCCGATATCCTCACTCACTCGGTGAAACACAGAGCAAGCGCTGTTTCACACCAGTTTTCTGTGAGGCCGTGGTATCACTCCGGTCGAGCCGGCCCATACATGCCGAAGCGTGGTTCTCCCACTGTAATTTCTGGCCTTCATTTTCAATTTCAATTCAATTTCAGCTTCTAGCCATCAAGTCACCTACATTCTATAAAGAAAACGGGTTATATGATAACACTTAGAAACTAAAACTATAAGGATACCGTAATTTGAACAATTTCCCATCTCTAAAATAGACTGTAGTGAGGTGCACACTAAAACGATTTATAACATAGGTTCACAAAGGCAGGGTTGACTGGTTCTAGTGATGACCCTACTAAATTTTACGAGGGGACCTATGACGTTGATTGAGAGATGCCTGTGTTTAGTAGCGGTTTGCGATAGACTAATAGACTGATTCATTGATCACAATCTTAATAAAATAGGTACATAGATGCTCAATATTAATAGTCTTTATTTTTTGATTTATTTGTTTTCAACTAAAATCAACTATCATTACAGATCTAGCCTAAAACGATAGTGTTATACAGTCTGCTACTTATTGTAACATAATTTTTAAAGCGGTTACTATGAATCCACTGTCAATGAGCAATAAAATAAATCTACCTCATCCGGCATCATATTGAAAATGGAAAGCTCGTGTGACAGCAGCCCTTCGCTTACCAGGTTGGTAGGACACGGGACATTCAACGTTTAATATATCATCCAACATACAACGCCACCTAGTTTTAATTAAGTTAGAGCTTGTATTATAAAAGCTAGATTAACTGATATTTCCATACTTTTTTCTAGTCTAAACATACATATTTTATATATTGAAAACACCTAAATTTTGAAACAAATACTTGCAAGTCATACAAACATTTGGTCCGACCCGAGAATCAAACCGAGACGTCCAAGACTGCAGTGGCATACGCCATCACTGCACCACCGAGACAGTTCAGTCAAAAAAGTCAAAAATTAACACCCTGTCTCTCGTTTTCTTAGAGTCTTTGTCCTACACTTATCTATATACAATATGTCATCCGTCGGTAATGTTACATTCTCATAAATTTCTACCTTTGCTCCTCTCTGCCTCTGGATACCGGGAATGGATGGCACAGTCTTGTGCAGTTAAGTATTATGCCAGTTTCAGTTTTTTCATTCATGGTTTACAATTTCTATTCTAATTATGTTTTAAATTACAAGAGTTGAAGCTGAAATAAATGTGTTTACTACACAATAATTTTTAGCTAAAATTATAATTATATATTTAGAAATAACATTTCTATCATTGTGAAAAAACACTATGTTATATTTTACAAGCTTTTTATTAACTTGCAATGTATGTATTGTGGCGATCGAGGCCTTCGCGGTAGAGAGCTATACAACCTCCGCGTCAAAATGAAACTGGCAGATGAAAACTCCTGTTTGAAGCAAATGTTCTAGAATTTATTTATATAATTTGAAACCTTGATTTTTGAATGTTGAAGAAGAGAGATACAGTCAAATATAAATAAATGTATTCCTATATTGTAAAATTATTATTTGCAGTAAAAACGTACAATACGTTTAGTTGTGTGGTTATTTCCCATATTTCAGGTACTAGCATAGTTCCCTGACTACAGAAATCCCTAGGCGTCGTACTTGAGAAAATAAGGGTGCCGCAGTATGTATGTTAGGGTGGAATCTTGCAACTGAATTTAAGCAGATATCTTTCTCGCAAAATTTCAATCTTAAACTAGTAAAAAGTATATACATATACGTATGTATATCGAAAGTATATATATATATACGATACGCAGGAAGACAGATTAGACTAGGTACTCTCTCTCCCTTTCTTTACTTAGAAAGTTAATTGGCGGGAGTGAAATAGAATCACAAAGCGGATATCCTTCGTGATTTGCGGATCAAACCAGCTTAGAGCGTCTTTTCGATTTACTCATTAATTATATCAAGCAGATTCAGAAACGCTGAATGAATATAAATATAACTTTATTGTTCAAAACTCAAAAAGGTTTTGAAATATTGGTTTTGATTACTACTTTCATAATTATTGTTATTTTTATTTTGAATTTCGCCATTGAGCTGTGACTTGATCATTTTAAAATATGCTGGTCTGGTTGAGTAATGCGTTTTAGAAATGAATAATAAATTCATACCTACTCAAATCTTGGTTTTCAAATTAAATGTGTCTACAAGAAATATAAATTTATAATAGCGCACCTTACTTTTGTATTGAATTTCAATTTCATTGTTGAGAAATAACTTAGATATGTATTACAAGTCTACAGATTAAATCCTGAGATTTGATTTGAGATTTCGATGTCGATGACGAAAAAGCTGTAAAATAGAACATGCTTTAGAATTTATTGTAATTTCATTTCGAGCAGATTATTAAATCCGGCCATTTATATTTCAATTTAATAGAAAAACGTCAAGTAATTTAGTCGAGTTTTACTTGAACAGTCATCGTCTCTCTTTAGATCTATATCAGAAAAACGGCGGTTTTATTAAATAAGCTTACAATATTACAGTTTAGCCCTTCATTGACTAATGGGTTGACTAAGTGGTATTTCCGCCACACATGACTCAGTTCATTGGTTGCATGTTTCGTGATGAGTATAATAAAGGCAAAATTAAGTTATCTTCTCCTTTGGCGTCTGGGACCTACTATATTGTTTTAGTTTCTGAGAGTATGTTTTAAGATTGTAATCGTTATGCAGGTATCACTAAAATTTAATACACACAGATGTTTATAAAGTTCATGAATTATTTTTTACCCAACTGCGAAAGAAGGAGGGTTATGTTTTTCGAGTGTATGTATGTATGTGCGTATATTTCTTTGGCACGCCCTAGAGCCTAAAAGGCTTGTCGAATTTTTAACCGACTTCCAAAACATTAGATTAGACATTGATTACTCCGTCAATTGTGGACCGATTTTGAAAATTATTTTTGTATTCGAAAGGGTATGCTCCCCATGGTATGGCCACCATATAGATGGGATCCCAAGGAAATCGAAAGAAACCCTCAAATTTACGTGAGCGCCTGCAATGAAGTTAAGAGCAATTGTCTGAATGCTTTCATATTCTGTAGATTATTTAATTTTAAATGAAATGATGATGAGAGACTTGAGAAAGATTAAAAAGCGAAAAAAAAAACTTCGTTTTAAAAAAACCGACTTCAAAAACTAAAAAGTATTAAATAACTTAATTTGTATGTGCTACCTATTCATAGGTTTCAAGTCGGTGCAAAGCCAAAATGTAATATTAGGTACCGCACTCGCCACGCGTGACCTTGAGCGGGATAGCTGCTCTTCGCGTTGAATAAAACAACCGAAGCGTCGGTGACGTCGTTGACGTTGGTCTCGAAATATAGCGAGTGTGGTACCTACTATTACATTTGGCTTGGCACTGACTTCAAACCTATGAATAGGTAGCACATACAAATTAAGTTATTTTATACTTTTTAGTTTTTGAAGTCGGTTTTTTTAAACGAAGTTTTTTTATTATTATGTGAGTGGTTTCAATAGATTCGTCTTAGTCGTGAGAGTGACACTGGGTACATCAAAATTAAAAAAAAATACGCAGTGGGGTATATTTTTAATAATTAGAAGATAGATTAAACTTTTTTAGTAGCTTGATGAACTTTTTCTTATTCGCTAAAAGTATAATATGTAGTGTTAGGGACATAACCAAAGGAATACGAGTGTGGTAGTCTACACACAATGTATACATACACATACACACATCCATGTTCTACGATAATATCAAAGGAAATTTTGTACATAGACATTACATAAGCCCGAAGTTTTCATTTTAAAACGGTTGACAGCCAAAACCAAATACCCGACATGGGTACATTAATAACTTACTAGCTCAATGAAATTACATTGTTAACAAATATTCAATACATCTCAGTATCGTAACAGCTTATACCTTTGTGAAATGAATATTAAATGATAATTTCATTACGTGATGATACCGGGAACGAAGCCGAGGGTTTTAATTCAATTAATAATGTTTCGCTTGGAATAGATAATAGCCCTGTCTAGGGGTATTACAGTTTGGACACGTCATATGGCATTTCTGTCTTTTGACAGTCGCCTAATGGATGTTTTAACCTCTAATTTATTTACCCCATTTTTGTTTTATTCAATTGAATTGCCATTTTAACCTGATCAACATTATGGAGCTTTAAGAAAGGAATAAATGCATGTTTTATACTTAATATTTTGTTGACTTATTTATTAATGCATACGTGGAGTTAAGTGAATGTAATGGGAGATAACCGATTGTTACTTACAGTCACTGTTTCTCGTAAGACCCAACTACAAAAAAGTAACTGTTAATATGTGGTAAATGCTACTGGTGTCATAATTGCTACATTCATTATGTAAAACTATTTGAAAAATATATATACTGCCATCGTTAATTTACCTCAATAAATATTTAACAAAAACTTGATTGGTTTAAGACGGTGATTTATTTAACAAGTGTTTTATTGCAAGTAGTGAATAGGTATAAAATATAAGATAGCTCATATAATATAACCAACTAATAATACTTATTTTAATACTTCTATTCGTAAAGAAATCTTAAAAAGATCTTGACTGACTTTATACTCGAGGGACAACTCTTACTCTACTTTTAGATATGGTAGCGAGATAAAACGAACAGATGGGTCAACTATTAGCCTAGTGGTAAGTGGTTCTAACAATTACGATCATTTGTTTTGTGTCTGGGTATAACTAATCTATGAAACATGTAGGTATATATTTAGAAATATAAAAATAAAAAGTTTAAATGGTTGGCAGTCCACAACTGTGCGCTTTTCCAGAAACGTTCTGCCTCGCACAACAACGTGGAATAAACTATCACCAGTGGTATTCCCGGACCAATAAGACCTTCAAACCCCTTCACTCCCCCCCCCCATCGCGATATCGAAAAGACGTATTTATGTTTGCTCTTTCTTTATAAAATAAATTACCTAGTACAAAATCAATAACAAGTGAAAATTTTGTGCAATTCCGTGAACTGTTTTGATAGTCAAACAAAATTGATATAAACTATCGCTAAAGTCGAGCAATATAGTGAATAAACTAAAGTAATACACATTGGATTATTTCAACCGAACTTGAAAAGTGTTGTGTCTACCGTGCAGTGTTTAACAATTAATTTTACTGAACTTATAAACCTGCCCTCGGTCAATGAGCTTATTATTTATCTACTTTGCAACAACGGAACAATAATTTCGTAGTATAGCCTAACAAACGTCGTGGCTTAGTGGATAGGCCCACTCCTTGTAACGAAAGCTCGGGCAAGATCGAAGTGGTTGGGGTTTCGAGTCCTCGATGCGCGGCACTTTTTGACATTTAATATTTGTATTTGGATATTTGTAAATTGATTAAATACTCTTGAGATAAGAATATACATATTTATCAATAAATTAATATTGAAAGATATTTATAAAACATAGTTTTATCGCAAAAGAACTCCTCCGTCTATACCCAAGGAGAACATTGTACCTGATACAAATGCTAGTTCGGCTCCGGTAACGGACACAGATAATGATACCACTACTGTCAGTGCTACTACCCGACCTCGAGCACGCAAACGTCAGCACGATGACGACTTTGTATTGGAAATGAAACAGTCCTTCGACTCATTTAAGAAGCAACTTAACTCCATACAGGTGACCATAGAGGGTATTCAGAAGCAGAATAGCGACATTATTCTAACCATGGATTTTTTGTCAAAACAATACGAGGATATGAGACAAAATATGGTTAAAATTGAAAATGAAAAACGTAATCACCTGGCGCATATACAAACATTAGAATTGAAAGTTGAAAGCCTGGAGAGATCGCAAAAACAAACTACTCTCGAAATTAGAAACATACCTGTGCAGAAGAATGAAACAAAGGAACTTTTATTGAACTACATAAAAAAGATTGGTTCTGCAACCAGCACCTGTATTGTGGAGTCACAAGTTCGAGATATATTTCGCCTAAACGCTGACAAAAAAGGCAATAAAACTCTTATAGTCGATCTTACTACGGTTCCATTGAAGGATAAGTTTTTGTCCTCAATCAAAACTTACAATCGCGTCAATAAGGATAACAAGTTAAATACTTCGCACCTCCAACTTGATGGAACACCTAAGCCAATATTCGTTTCGGAATCCTTTACACAAAAAGCCAGAAAATTGTTTTACCTAGCTCGGGAATTCAGCAGGAAAAACACCTATGAATACTGTTGGACGGCACATGGAAAAGTCTTCATACGCAAGAAAGAAGGGGCCCCATTGGTGCGCATTGAGACTGAGGCTGATTTCAATAAACTACACTCGCAAAATCATATGTGACTGGAATTTGTCTCGGAGGTTCCCTGCTGTGTGTTTAGCGATATCTTTTTGTTTTCACTGGTTTGCTTTTTGATTTGCTTCTATTATTATTTGAAGCCATTTTTGTTATGTAATTTTAATACAATATCTCACACAAATACACTTTACTCACATCACATTTTATTCAATATCACATACAATTTTCACACAAATACTCACAAATGCTACACACTAACATTGGTCGTCACGTATGGTTCAGAAATAACAAATTTAAATACGACTTCTGTTGCAATTGTTTCATATGGTCATATGGATCCTTCAAGCTACAATGTTAGATTTAGGTAATATATCCGACGACATCGATTCATTCAAAGTGTCGCGGTCACTAATCTCTTCTCCAGAAGATTTAAAAAATAACATAAACCTATCCCAAACTTCTTTGACTATATTTCATACCAATATTCGTAGTGTGTCACGAAATTTTGATTCTTTGACGGTTCTTCTCGAAAGAATGTGCATTCAATGTGACTTAATAGTGTTAAGCGAGTGTTGGCTCAGTAAATCGCCCATTTTACCCGTAATACCCGGTTATATTTGTTATGCATCTGATTTTCATAATCAAAACGATGGGGTCCTGGTTTTTGTTAAAACTGGGATTAAATGCATGATTGAAAACATCACGATCTCCGATGCAAACAGTCTTATTATAAGATATAAGAACGATTTTGCTGTCATATCTATATATAGATCACCTTCAAACAGAAACATAGACAATTTCTGTGATAGTCTTGACTTTTGCCTCACATTGTTAAAATCAGTTAACACACTAGTTTTAATCGGCGATATTAATATAAATATTTCACCCAGTACAAATGATAGCAACTGCAACAATTATTTGAACTTGCTAGCGTGCCATGGTCTGTCAACTGCTCATTTACTCCCAACTCGTCAAGAAAGTTGTATTGACCATGTTATGCTGAGATCTAGCAGACTCGCTGAAACATACATATTGGACGCGCTTATCACTGACCATTCTCCGATTGTGTTTTGTTTAAACTGCAAAATAAGAAGATACACTTCGGTGTCAAAATATGTTAAAATCGACTACCCATCACTGCTTTGTAAACTGTCGAATGAAAGCTTCAGCTCGATTTATACTGCTGTGGATCCCAATAAGGTGGCTGGCGAAATCACTGAGATTGTTGCCGGTGCCGTTGCTGATTGCTCCAATGTAGTGTTGGTCCCACACCGCAAACGAATCATTAAACCAGGGCTCACGCCTAGTTTGCTACGATGCATCAGACACAGAGACAAAATGCATATGAAAACTAAAAACGAGCCGCAGAACGCGATACTTCGTATTTCCTATACGGTATCGCAATTTTTGTAATAATCTCCTTAAAAGGTTAAAAATCACTTATGAGAAAAGTGAATTTGAAAGAAACAAATGCAACCCTGGAGGTATGTGGAGCACGGTAAGCAAAATTACAAATTATAAACCACAGCGAGCATCAGCTAGTGAATTGCTTACCTTTAATCGAGATCCCGTTGTGTCACTGAACGTGGTAAATGAGTATTTTGTAGGTGTGGGATCAACGCTGGCAAATAAAATATTGAGTGACAGCGCCAACCATAACAACAACTACTTGACCAGCTCCTGCACATCCCAGTCTCCTAAAGACTCAATGGCACTGCTTGCAGCGGATTTTGCAAAGATAGATTCCATTATTTCAAATTTAAAAAACGATTCTGCGAAAGGCATTGACAACATTCCAGCACTTGTTATCAAAAGAGCCAAAGATAGTTTGATTCCTCCCATCACATACATGTGTAATCTGTGTCTAACGACGGCAATTTTTCCAGATATACTAAAGAGGGCATTAATACATCCTATCTATAAGTCTGATAACAAATACAGTGTAGAGAGTTATAGACCAATATCTGTACTATCTGTGCTCTCTAAGATCCTGGAAAAATATTAAATATTCGACTTACAAATGTCTTGCAACATAACAGTGTCATTGCATCTAACCAATTTGGGTTCATAAAGGGCAAATCTACAGAGGATGCAACACTTCAACTTACCGAATGTATCACAAAAAATCTTGATAACTCTTTAAAAGTGATAGGCGTCTTCTTGGATTTGTCTAAGGCTTTCGATACTGTTTCGATTCCGCTACTTATTTATAAGTTAGAGTCAGTTGGTGTTCGTGGGGTAGCACTTGAAATTTTTCATTCTTATCTCTCAAACCGAACCCAGTCCGTAAAAGTAGGCATACATACTAGTTCCCAAGCCTCCATTTCTTATGGAGTTCCACAAGGTAGTGTCCTCGGTCCTACTCTTTTTCTTGTGTACATCAATTCTTTATGTACCAAGATCCTACCAAATTGCAACATTATCACCTACGCTGATGACACAGCACTAATTGTGCATGGGGAAAACTGGGATGATGCTAAGCAGCACACAGAAAATGCACTCAGAGATGTGTCAAGATGGTTGAATGATAATCTTCTGACATTGAATATTAACAAAACAAAATTCATCGCTTTTACCCATCGTACTAATACCCAACCGCCCACTGATTTTCACATTGTGGTTCATGGCTACTGTCAGGGAATTAATTGTTCGTGCCCTAAGTTGGTTCGTACTTCCAACATAAAATACCTGGGTATAACAATGGACAGCTCACTAAATTGGTCTGCACACATAAACAATGTTGTCAACCGTATTCGTAAATTAATTACGATCTTCAGAAAAATTAGATCATCAGCAGATTACGAGACCTAAATGTGTGTTTATTATGCCCTTGCTCAAAGCCTAATACAATACTGCATCGTGACATGGGGTGGCATCGGCAGCTCAATTATGCTCCCATTGGAACGCGCGCAAAGAGCCATTTTAAAGGTTATGATGGGCAAGCCACGCAGATATAGCACTGATGTCCTATACAGTGAATGTCCTGCTTTAACCGTTAGGCAACTCTTCATTAAATCGGTCATACTGCGCAAGCATAAAAATACAGAATTAAAACCAATTACGACGCGTCAAAGAACTAAAATACATCATTTGGTAACTCATAGAACTACACTAGCACACTGCCAGTATTACGTCATTGGTAGCAGACTTTATAATCTTGCTAACCGCATCAATAATATTTACTCCCTTCCCTTACACATATGCAGGTTGACAATACACAATTGGCTTAAAACCTTGAACTACGTAAATACTGAAACAATACTTACCGGTTCCATGTGATGACCTTCAAGCAGAAATTGCCACACACACACACACAAACACACACATTCACACGCACACACATACACACACACATTCAAACACACACACCCACACACACACACGCGTAAATAAATTAAATAAACTTCTCACCAATAACACATTTACTGCACTCTATACGCACATTCACACACCTTATATTTTTCTTAAATTTAAAAATAAAAAAATTTAAAAAAAAACTTTATAATTGAACTTGTTTAACGATATCGCCATTAAAATGATGTAATGAGTGTCATACAGGGTGGAAGACGCTGGCTGCTGTAACACAGTTAACACTAGAATAGCAGTCAACGACAACCTCTTTTTCCTAATATTTATCATTTTTCGGTTGTATAAAATTATGTGATTAAGAGTAATTGTAAAATTTTGAGTGCAAATAAAATTTTATGATTAAAAAAAAAAAAAAAAGCCTTCAAGAAAAGAGCGTACTCCTTCTTAAAAGGCCAGCAATGCACTTGTGGCGGCTCCGGTGTTGCGCGTGTCCATGGGCGGCGGTAATCGCCTACCATCAGGCGATACGAAAGTCTATTCATCAGCAGTTTCGTTACCACAGTACAGGCTCTCTCTGTCTAGTTTGGGACCAGACGTGATTTCAATTTGAATGTGTCACGTTAAAGGGCTCTTAGGAAGCCATGAGGTGATGGTGGTTAGGCTACAAAGTTAAATTGAAGATAGCAAGACACAGATAGTAGTCAGGGTGTGGGTTCTGAGAGCTTCGATCGGCGTAGGTACCTCCATGGTAACATTGGGTAATTAACTTGAGTAGGAAGAACTGGCACCGTCGAAAGCGGCCAGGCCAGGGCTGGAGGTGTAGACCACCAGGCAGAGAAAGCGGTGCTGGGCTCCGGCTTTAGTGGTCGGACCCTGTAGAGGCGGCGCAGCCGCCGGGCGTGGTAGACGCCAGCCGAAAAGGGGCCGTTCACAGCGCACTTCCTTTTATATTGTTCCCCACCGATGGTGGGTCAACGGCTCCGCGGTGGCAGGCAAGCGCTGGTGACGCCTGACAAATGGAAAATTCTGGGCCTACTACTAAAGTTTATGTATAAGTGTGTAGTATATTTATATTCATGTATGTATGTTATTGTATATATAAATTTATTAAGTGTTGAAAATTATAACTTCTCACTTCAACTTTACAACATCTCTACATCACTCAAAAGTTAGCTGGTAGAGAATGCCTAGAGCTAAGTATTAAGTATTTTATTGTCTTTATTAAGTCTGCTAATATACACGTATGCATGAAGAAAAAATATAATCTTACTCTCAGTTTATCAGTTCTTAGGTCGCCTAACTGTATACTGATTAAATTTTTTAAACCATATTCCTCCATAGGACATCAATAATCAATAAATCAATCAATATTTTGGACATTAACACACAACGCCATCTAATCCCAAGCTAAGCAGAGCTTGTGTTATGGATATTAGACAACTGATACAAATACATAAATACTTCTTTTTTTGTAAATACATACATATTATACATAGAAAACACCCAAACTCCGAAACAAATATTTATAAATCATACAAATATTTGGTCCGACCCGGGAATCGAACCCGAGACCTCGTGATCAGCAGTCACACACGCCAACCGCGAGACCAACGAGGCAGTTGCAGAGGCACATAACACATGCGCATCTTATAAATAATTGAAATTACTCTCAGATGTGAGATAAAAATATATTTATGGAGTAAAAAATGCAAGTAACGTTGCATTATGGAATGAATATCTACGAGTAAGAACGGAGTCATCGGTGTCTATTGGGATGTGAACGTTCTCTGACGGAACGCACCCGCATGGCTAATAAATTATTAGTTGATTAATTTAACTTCTGTTAGAAATGCTGGTGGTCAAATATTTATGTCTTACGATTTAAAATTATTTGTTTTGATTTGTTATGTGTATGTCTATAAAGTAGCCATGACTGCATCGGTGGTGCATTAGAAGTATGCGAATGCTGTGCTGATGTCTGAGGTTTGATCCCCTTGATTTATAAAATGCATGTATAATCTTCACATTAGTAATAACCTCCGACTTCAACCTCGGTTATAACCCGTAACATAACACATAAGTTAGTTTCACAGTTTGGCTGCTTTTTGTTATAAATATCTTTATCAATATTGCAGTGGAAGACAGTCCAAATCTAAAACTTTTGTGATCAGAATACCAGAGTTAAAAAATATATTAAAATATATGAAATATACAAATCAATAATCGTAATAATGCTTATAAATAACTAGTAAAATTTTAACAAGAGTGACCAAATCGATCGATGTCTCTTGGATGACATTATCAGATCTTAGTGTCCTTATCATGGTACTACCGTTGGAATATCTCCTTTCCATTAAAAAAAGAATCATCAAAATCGGTTCATAAACGACGAAGTTATTCGCGAACACACATAAAAAAACATATGTAGGTACGGTCGAATTGAGAACCTCCTCCTTTTTTTAAGTCGGTTAAAAAAAGGATTCTTTGTTTTACATGGTTTTATTCAAATTGCGCAAATAGTGGTCACAGGTGAACTGTTGAAGAACCCTACCACTCCTCCGTGAGTTGCAAGTTTCAGTAACTATCTAAGTTGTTCACTCCGTGAATACTTCGACATAACACACTTGTGACGTCAGCACGTTTTAGTCTAACGTATTTGTGAACAAAATCAAAGTATAGTTTTTGTATCTTCCCCTTGGTTAGAGAACTGCCGAAATATGGCGGTCCAAAATATTTGCTAGTTTGAGAAACGCCAAATTATTACGTCATGATTTTTAAAATTTTTTAGTTAATTTTAGATATTTTTAACCGACTTCATAAAAGGAGGAGGTTCTCAATTCGACCGTATATTTTTTTATTTTTTTTATGTGTGTTTGCGAATAACTTCGTCGTTTATGAACCGATTTTGATGATTCTCTTTTTAATGGAAAGGAGATATCCCAACGGTGGTACTATGATAAGGACACTAAGATCTGATTGATGATGGCATCCAAGAGAAATAGAGTCGAAGCTTGAAGTAGGTTTTTATTTTGTTAAAATGTTTAATGTATTTATCATTATAACACTTTTTATAAAAGCCCAGAGTAGAAAACGTATATTTCAATAAAAAAATTGTACATTTTCAAAACTACGCCTAGCAACACTAAAAATGCGCCAAAAATGCCGCCCTTTGTACATTATAAATTTATCATTTTCTGTACTCGCTTTTAAATCTGTAATACGGTGTACAAATAAAGAGTTTTCTATCTATCTGTCTATAATTAAGTGAACGTACTAAGATAAACTAAGTGTATAGATAGGTATAGTGTAGGTTCCTAATCCAAACATCAGGTTTAGATGTCTTTTTTTTTCTACAGACGACTAGATACCATTTTCAAAATTCTTATTCTGTTTATAGTGTTTTAAAAAATGTTTGTGACTTTTTTCCCTGATGTTTTTACTTCCTTGATATCTTGTGGTGCAACACTATGCGTCTGAAACTTCCGTAGGACAGCAGGCTACCCATTCAAATTCAAACTGAAAATCATTTATTCAACTAAGACACTAATTGGTATTTATGAACGTTAAAATAAAGCTACGGTTAAAAATCATAGATCGACACAAACAGACGCCACAGCATGATGGATTGTCAAGGTAAATTAGGTAAAAACAGCAAAATCTACTGCCCGCTTGTGTCGATCTATTACTTTCAATTGCCAAAGTGCGTAGACCCTTATGAGAAGAATACTGGCAAACAAACTCATCTAATACATTCTTCCCTACATATAGGCCAGGCTAGATCACAGAACACCACCGGTGTTGTTAAGCAATCTTTTCATTAATTTGTGCATAGTATGTGAAGAAACCGGAGCTCAAGTCCACTACCTTCCCCTGACTCTTGAAGGAGAGTGTACTCAAATAGTAGCATTACAACTTGTGAGTTATGAGTAACAGGTGTCTCTGAGCGGCGGTAATCACTTATCATCATTACCTGTCTCCTCGTTTGCTCCTTATGCCATACAAAAACTGAATGATACATTTACTTCTAGTCAAAAGTTCATTTAAACTTTATAGCATCAGTATTTAATCAATATTTTAACATTGACCACATAATATTTGTGTGCATGCATTCAGGGCATTAATTAGAAATATCTATCCACTCGGATAAAACGTAATAATTGTATGAGAGACCTAGTTTTTTACTACTAACACATTTTTAACGACTTTTGAGTGTACAACATCGTACGTAATTTGATTGTGACGAATGTAAATATGAATACATACAATATTATATACATATATTTCTAGACAAACCCAATAGAGACTGGCTAATTGTCTTTCACCGGGTACTTTTCATGACCTACTACAACAGAGAATTTCCTCGCCGAAACCCTAAAGACAATTGCGACCGACAATTTCTCATATTGACTTAATCATTCACTAGGAAGCGTAAAGTCATAGCACTAAAGCGCCTGGCAATTAATTAGCCAGAAATCTCATAGGACTTTTATATATATGTCTGTCTAAATTCTAAAATGTCATTCCTAATTTGTGGTTTTGAAGATGACTATTTGATTGATTATAATATTTAACATATCCTGATGCTTAAGCATGTGTGAGAATACTTTTTTTCTCTGATGTGTAAATATGATTACAATATATTGTCTTTGGAATTCATCTTAAAAAGTTTAAGAAACCTCTTTTTAATACATTTACTGCTAGAACCTCCATTTTGTAGAAACAGATTAGTGAAATATTTAAGTGATCTCTAGAAACTGTAATTAGCGTAAAATTGAAAAGTACAGCGTCAAGTCACTGAACGCAAAAGATTAATTTATTAGTCCTTTAATTGTCTTAATTTCAATTAAGAGTGCCAGTGAGAGTTTTATTATTAAATCTGCTAAAGTCAAAGTACCGTCAACTAGAGGGAAAATACACTAAGTCAAAATATTTTATTTAAGGTGACAGTTAATACAGGGAGACACAGAAAAGTTGATATATTAATTAACTCGTGAATAAGTCCGTCAGGGAGAAGAGTCACTCAGTTTTACGCAAGCGCAGTAAGGATTCGTCAAGTTACGCCCTTATGTAGTGTGGACGCGGCATTCGTAGAGTGCACACGAGTATCCCCTAAGCCCACTGACAGACGATGTTTCATTAACCTAGTAACGAAATTAAATGTAACCGATGACGTATCGAAGAGATGATGAATAAAAAAGTTTTTGTGAAGATAAATTAGTGATGAGCGAATATTTGAAACTCTGGATTGGGTTCGCGTGTGTTCAGTAAACTATTATGAAATTACAAGAGTTTTTTCGTTTCACTGTTGTGTTTATAGTTGTGTTTGTGAACGATGTGTTCGATGGTAAATGTAGGCTATATGTTCCTCAGTTCGGTGAGTTGAGTTCAAATATTTGTTTTTGTGTTCTTGTAGCGTGTTATGAAACTGTTTTATGATTATTTTTATTACTTAATTCATAGTAAAGCGTTCTCATTAAAATATTTACTACTGTTTGTAAAATTTATTTGATTAGTAACATAAAATAAATAAATTGTATTGTGTGTATATCACATTCAGTTGAAAACTAATTTATTTTATTGTAAGAAATACAAAAATGAATAACACTCGACAGAAAGAGTTAACGATAAAAATAGCCTTAGGTATTATTTTACGCTGTTAGTTTTAAAACATTTCGATAATTATTTTAATTTAATATCAAAAACACTAATAAATAATAATCTTATGCATGGACTTGGTTCTTTTTTTGTGTTTTAATGACATTTATAGTACATAAAAAGGCGAAAAAACTTAATATTTAAACCTAATACAATACAACACTGAAATGGAACTCTAAAATAAATTGGTGATACTAAACGTTGCAAAAAAAATCTTTTATGTATTTTTGTATGCATTAGAAATGTATTTTTATACCCATTCGTTTTATCGAAAAGGTAACCAACTTTAAAAGGAGAAAAATTGTTTGTTAATTATTAACGATATAAGATTAATTATAACAATATAGAAATAAATTTAAAACATTATTTGTAAATTTATTTCACAAATTTGTTATTCATATAATTTTATTTATTTTCTTGAATATGCTACCACTTTCCGTTTATCATTGAGTATTTTTTTGAAACTTTAAAGTTTTATTGAAATATAAACTACAAATATTTGCGTATATTCACAGCATGTTTTATATTTCTAATTCAGTACCATTGCAATACTCCGATATAACTAACCCAGAATTATTCTAAACCTACCTCAGGCGTAGTTAAAAAGTGACAAATGTTTTCATGGTACTATACAATTTAAATTGTTCTGATGAAATGTATCTACTTCTGAGAATGAAGTATCTTCATTTTCTTAAAAGTTTTATTACGATTTTCTCCAGTTAGTGGCATAAAAATTACTTCAATTCAGAAATGTTTATTGAAACAACATTTTCTTAGTCTGTCCACCTACCATTATATAAAAAGCGGCCAAGTGCGAATCGGACTCGCCCATGAAGGGTTCCGAAGCAACAAGTAACATAATATAAAAGTTCTTGTAGTTCGTTGTAACTTTGATCGATGTTTTAATAACAGTGTATTTTTTTGCGGTTTACGATTTATGACGTATTAAAAAAAAAACTACTTACTAGATCCCGTTCAAATCAATTTTCGGTGGAAGTTTGCATGGTAATGTACAACATATATTTTTTTAGTTCTATCATTTTCTTATTTTAGAAGTTACAGGATGGGGGGCACATTTTACCATTTTTGAAGTGTCTCCCTCGCAAACTATTCAGTTTAGAAAAAAATGATTTTGGAAACCTCAATATAATTTTCGAAGACCTATCTATATATACCCCACAGGTATGGGTTTGATGAAAAAAAAAATTTTGAGTTTCAGTTCTAAGTATGGGGACCCCTAAAATTTCTTGTTTTTATTTATTGTTGTGTGAAAATCTTAATGCGGTTCATAGAATACATCTACTTAGCAAGTTTCAACAGTATAGTTCTTATAGTTTCGGAAAAAAGTGGCTGTGACATACGGACGGACACACAGACAGACAGACGGATGGACAGACAGACAGACAGACGGATGGACAGACAGACAGACAGACATGACGAATCTATAAGGGTTCCCTTTTTTGCCTTTGGCACGGAACCCTAAAAATGGAACCTTCATCATAAGTATCAAAAGCAACGAACCATGAAAATTATTATAATATTGCTTATTGTACTAAACATAACAAAAGCGTTACAAATTATTAAACAGCTGATATTTTCGTCTTTATCCATAAACGATATAGTAAAGAATACAATATAATAAACTTTACTTATATCGAAAACGAATTGGGACCATAAGAATCGAACGTCTTCGATAAGACTTCTTAAGGGTAACTTCAACTTTAATAAGAAATTCTTACTGTAAGACTTCGCAGTACGAAATCGATTAATATTTGAGCTCTCTTTACGTACCACTTTAACGACCACAAATTGCTTAGCGATCGTAGTCAAGTAATCGAATTGCAAACCGTAAATTACTTATTATTGAATAGTTCCGGTGACCCTCTGTGGGCTTCATCACGAGTTTTGCTTTAACAAAATAATCGTTCTTTTTGAAAGCAAATAGACGAGGTCTGTACTAAAAATATACTCGTGGGAGAGCGACGCTTCGGTACGAATAGGCCGGCTCGACCGGAGTGATACCACGGCCTCACAGAAAACCGGTGTGAAACAGTGCTTGCGCTGTGTTTCATCGAGTGAGTGAGAATACCGGAAGCCCATACTCCAACCCCCCATCCCCCAAAGGCCGACAACGCACTTGTGACGCCTCTGGTGTTGCGGGTGTCCATGGCGGTGGTAATCGCTTACCATCAGGCGATACGTCTGCTCGTTTGCCCCACTATTCCTTAAAAAAAAATGTATGGATATTTGATCTTTGTCACTTTTTCAAGGGGTCCCTGAGTTATAAAACAAGTAATTCATCATGAGATCCTGATCTAATTAAAATTGCTATCCCTTAATGATAGATGCTCTGTTCGAGCAAAAAAAACCCTTAATCGCTAAAGCCGTTTCCAAATAAGTATGTACATAAAAATATTTAGACGAATTGAAAACATCTTTCTTTGCCTTTAATTCGTTTAACAATGGACATTTACGACACTAGTAGTACAAAAATCACTATTTCTTCTATACAAGTATCGTAAAACTACTTTAGACAGAATCATATGCTACTGACACTAGAGACAGGGTCTACAAAAGGGTATAGGCACTGTCAGTAAATAAATCATGTGCTTATCTTGAATAATGTACAGTCCAGACGGGCTGAACTATAAAAACCAGAAACATCCCTTGACGGTTATTTGACAAAGTATGAGGTATACGTCCCGTATTAAATAAGCGTATCCCTAGTGTTGAACACCAGTGACATCACTATGTCATTACTTTAAACAGACTGAGGAAAGTGGTTTTTATAAATCTGGTCAATGGATTAACTTGAAATTACAATACCAATACTACTTTGCATGCTGCAAAACGAAATGGTTTTAGTAATTAT
The DNA here is from genome assembly GCA_949125395.1 of Diaphora mendica. Lineage (NCBI taxonomy): Eukaryota > Metazoa > Arthropoda > Insecta > Lepidoptera > Erebidae > Diaphora > Diaphora mendica. Next base: position 21,328,049 of record OX421310.1, read on the forward strand.
GATTAATTACTAGTACTCAATTTCATCATCATCCTCATAATCTATAACATTTTCACAATTCTGTATGTGGTCGTCACAATTTTCAATATTGCAAAGGGTTTGAGGCCAGTTTTTTAAGGCTAGCCTATAGAGAGTTGGTTGAGAGACGTTGCCAATGCTCTGTGGAAATCTAACACTTTTGTAAAGCATAGGGAAGAAAGTAAATTGGACAAAGAAAAATAAATTATTTTATTGGAATCTTATCTGTTTGAAATATTATTAGGTTATGATTCCATTTTTAGAGTATTTGTCTGTAAATAGATATTATGTGTTCTTTTGAAGAAATAAATGTAAATTATTGAGAATAATCCATTAATTAATTATTTGTGATTTTTGTTTTTATTTGCTGCAGTCTGAATTAGTATTCGTAATACCTGATAAATATTCGGCCGATTTATTTAAAAGGTTTAAGTACCTAGCAAATATGTATATATGGTTAAATTATTTAGGTACAGTATATTGGTAGCTGTTAAACAAATATATGAACTGAAATTATTAAACGGGTTGCAAATTTTCAACATACGAACATTTTTTTGTAGCTATTTTTAAACACATTCCAATAAAACAGTTTGCAATAAGCTTTTAAAGCAATTTTAGCGTCTTTTTTGTCCGTTTTCTATTTTGAATTCATGATTTGCGGAGAGTTCACGATGTGCGAAGAATTTTATTCCATTTATTCATATAGGCCCAATGATATAGAAGCATTAATATACCGCCATGGTGTGGGTCTCCGTGCTGCATTGTTGCATTGTCTGCATTTGCAATGAGTATGGTGACCACCACTTTTGGATTCTGCTTATGCTTTTCAATAGGCAGAGAAGAGTCACTTTGGCAGACCCATACATTTTTTTTATTAATGAATGTAGGTATATGTATAGTTATATAAAGACAAATAGTCATTCACAAAAAAATAACACAAAAGTAACCGACAAAAAGCACCTATTTTTAGTATCTCCCTGCGTTATTTATTTCAAGGTTTAAAAAAAGGAAAAGCAGGGAACTGCAAGATATTTTTAAAATTAATAATGATATATTGTGTGAATTGTTAATGACTAATACAATTTTAATTCAGTTTTTGTTTCATATTAAATATAATACTTATAGTACTAATAAAATACGGTACTGCGAATATAGAATATCAAATTCCACGTAGAACTTTTAAGGCATTTACTTATAATATAACACTGAATAAATAAATAACTAATTGCTATAATCATAACTCAAAGAGCTTAGTTAGTAATCATTCGTATTCATTTTAGAATTAGGGATTTTAATTGAATACCTCTAATGAACTCATATTTATAAGCTATTATTGTATGTAATATAAGGTAAGGAAAAATTGTAGAAAGCCATCAAGAATTTTCCTCACTTTACGCAATAAAGCGCGTTAACGGGTAACCGTAATAGAAAAAGTAAATTTTTGCCTCAATACAAGTACCCTGAAGCCATTCTGTTAACACTACCAACCCAAGGCTCCCTAAAAATACAAATCAAGTATTCCCTGCGCTGATATTAAAATATTGAGATTTCTGATATAGTGTTTTGGTATTCTAGGCATATGGGAACTGACGTATAAAGTAAGATTTATTACGTTCTCATCTGACTATTATCAGATCCCGATAACGTTACGAAACGTGTTGAGTACTTAGATTATATTATCTGATTTTCTTGTTCCAATCTGTCCTTATTCTAAATTGTTTTTACTGAATGCTTATACGCTGCCTCGTTGATCTCGCGGTTGGCGTGTGCGACTGCTGATCATGAGGTCTCGGGTTCGATTACCGGGTCGGAGCAAATGTTTGTATGATCTACAAATATTTGTTTCGAAGTTTGGGTGTTTTCTATGTATAATATGGATGTTTATAAGTAAAAAGTATACATGTATTTGTATCAGTTGTTTAGTACCCATAACACAAGCTCTGCTTAGCCTGGGACTAGATGGCGTTGTGTGTTAGTTGTCCGAAATATTTATTTATTTATTTATTTATTTATAATCGTACACATAGTTTATCTAGGTATGAAAATATACTTGAAGAATTAATTGTATTCACGATTTACATACATGTATTTTGCCCTGTCCCAATAGAACGTCTACAGCGGCATTCAAGTTTACGGCATCAATTTTCGTTGAGTGCAAATATTTTCATACATTAATATTTGCATAGACCTTCATATTTCTGTGTAACATATTTGTATTCATAAAAAAGTCTGACGTAAGTGCCTCTAGGGGTTTTAAATCTTTTAGTACATTTTTTTGTCTAGGCAACGCAGTTTATATTTTTTTTTTTTGTTTACTCTAAAAAAAGTACTCCTATTATTCGTATACGTACTATATATACGTACTAATATTCCTCAATAGATATGAAAATTGTTAATATTTTTCAAAGTGTGTTTCTGTTTTTAACCGACTTCCAAAAAGGAGGAGGTTCTATGTTCCACTGTATTTTTTATTTTTTTTAATGTACGTTCACCGATTACTCCGTCAGTTGTGGACCGATTTTGAAATTTTTTTTTGTATTCGAAAGGGTATGCTTCCGAGGTGGTCCCATTGCCAGCATATCAGGATCTGATGATGGGATTCCAGGGAAATCGAGGGAAACCCTCATTTTTTATAGGCACATACTATGTTTTTCGTATAATTTCTGAAGTTACACCGGTATTTGCGTCTGGTAGTCATCATTTTATGATGATGTGCTGATGATATAAGGTACAACTCCTTAACGGTTAGGAGTTGGAGGATAAATCTTTAAATATCATATGTACATATGTTACCTTTACTCGTATTCTTTCAAATTATTTAGGTAAGCTGATGATGGAAGTGGAAGGTACAACTCCTCAACGGTTAGGAGTTGGAGGATAATTCTTTCAATTTCATACGTATCTAAAGACCTTCAGTCGTATACTTCTAGGTACCTAGAAAACAGATTCTGGGTACCTAGCACACATTATAATACTACTATTAAATGAATAAAGAATTAGGTATAGGCAATTTATGAAGAACCAGTTTATTTTACGCTTTTAAGTGTTTTTTTGGCAGAGAGTTTTCGTTGGATGTTTTTTGGAAGTCGGTTTTTTTTTTGGTTGCTGCTGTTAAATAACTAGGTATATCACACAAATTTAGATAATAACTTTGTTAAAAATGCAAGTTAACAACCCAAAAACACGAAAGAGTATTATTGTAATATTTAAAAATATTATCGAAGTTCGTGATTTGGAAAAATAACTAGTATGACACGAAAACAACATGCATGTGGCCTTGAGTAGTTGTTTGATTATTTGAATCACGGATGCATATAAAGTATACACATTAACACTACAACAGACTATGAATAGCTCTAGGTATTTCAGACTATAATTATTTCGAACTAGAGTTTCTATAACGCTTGCAACATAGGGGCTATCACACGAGTGGGATGTCTTCATTATCTAAGTCTATCGCAGTTCAATGTTGAAAGAAGTCTCCTTCCCCTCACCCCAAGTAGCACCAACTATGGTCTGGGGTAGTCCGCATACATTTGCGGCCAGCCGTTCCTTAAGTCGTCAGTCTGTCGTGCTGCTGAGCGACCTACATTACGGTTTCCTAATCGCGGGCTCCAATCTAACACATGTCGGCTACAGCGACCACCAGTCCGCATGACACTTCCACTTCAGCGTACTAATTCTCCGTGCGATGTCATTTACTCTAATTATATATTGATACTATCAAATACTGATTCATATATGATTTAAAACACATAATACCGTTGTTACCTTTTTTCCTAAATTGACTATTCTTTGGGCATACCGCAAAGAAATCTCCAACCTATTGTCACTAGAACCACCCACGTAAATCATTACACTCCTGTCCCTCCAAAAGGTTCCATTGCTTTTTGCGATAAGGGTGCCTATTGTGCATTTTATGTACGTAATGTTTGTCGCTGTTTATTTCATTTACTTCTTTGCGTGCAAAAAAAAGTTACCGAGATTCTTGTAAAATTATAGTATATAACAATTTTAAATGTTGGGAAGCAAATAATACATTGCAAACCAAGCAATTAAATCTGTTATTTTGCTGTCCTGGACGAGAATGATTGCTTTAAGAGAGTGAAAATTGGGATAACGCTGCCAATTTTATCACTTGGTGCACAAGTAGTGTAAGTTTCTTTTTATTTTAAATAGTATTTTATTTATATAATTTATCTTTTATGTAAAATAAAAGAATCTAAAATTAGTAAATGGAAAATGTATAAATTATTGTTTTAGTTACATCTTGACACTTACATAGAATTGAAATAGGGGTTTAAAGTTTGTATTGAAGTCCGTCATTTTTGAAGTAGCCTGAAACTTTGTCTTCAGACTTTGTCTCACGTCAACATTTATGGGAATTCCACTCCTAAAGGGGTAATATAAGGTTCGAAAGTTTCTATGAAAGACCTTAATAATGGGCTATTGATTAAAAACAAATACGTTAAAAAAACATGAATACATTATTCATACACTATTTATTCACTTACACAGTTTTTAAGTAAATACATATAATCAACTTCCACGTGAGCAAAGCCGCAGGCAACAGCTAGTATGACATAAATCTGTATACTATAAGTGATAAAATAGGGTACACAGAATTTGTAAATTTATTAATATCACAAGCCTCGCCTCGTGGTGTTCCCGCTGTGGATGTTGGACGTTTACAACAGCAAACGCATTTGATGCCGTAGTGCGAAGCTAGTCTACAAAAAAATATAAAAACTAAAATCCAACTACGACAAAAAAGGACGCTGAAAAAGTATAAAACAAGTTTGAAAAGCCGTAGTCACACATTGTTATAATGTTATGGTGCGTTTCTATGTGACGTGTGACTACGGCTTTTCAAACTTGTTTTATACTTTTTCAGCGTCGTTTTTTGTCGTAGTTGGGTTTTAGTTTTTACTTTTTTTTTTATTTAAAATGTTTGGTGCCGTTATTAATATATAATATTTATATATTTCAAATGTACAAGTAAGGCCCTTTCCAATGATACCAAACACGGCATATTTATCTCAAATTGATTTTTACTACAGTACTTTATGTCGACTAGAGGGCGCCACATTAGATTCAGTGACACGTCATATAACCTATAACCAGCAGACGATCAAAACGCTTCTAACGATACCTCATTTGTACAGTTCTAATAAGTAGTTAAGGAGCTATGAGGGAAAAAATGAACATACATACATAGCCTGTCAAAATCATAACCCTCCTTTGGCTTTGCCGTAGTCGTGTAAAAAACGCAGATGAAGTTACGCGGGTCAGCTTATCTATACATTAGATTATATGAACTCCGCGGTGTTACTATCGGTTGTACCGATTTTGACTTGACAACGATTTCAGATAAATAAAAAAATCTTCTTTAGTGAAATTGAGTGTTATATTTATTCATGCTTTTTGATCATCACTAATTGACTATTTATTAAAGTGTCAAAAAGAAAATAAATGAATAGATAGAGTATAATTACTTTTGTTGTTAGGACTTTGTAGACGTTCTTAATTTAAATTGACTCTAAATGAGTAGAACAAAGCGCCGGCCTCATCTGTCTGTCAGTCTCAGATCTTAGGAAGACTTTAATCCGTTAATCTTAATCAAGTGCTGTTTGCTTCAACTTCGAAATGAGCTTTCCCACTTCATAAATATTTCAAATTATTCATAATTCGATTACTCTTAATTTCTTGAGTCCAATGAATTAATCTACTATATAAAAATAAGTCGGGGTTTCCTTCCTGACGCTGTAACTTCAGAACGCACGATCCGATTTCCACGGTTTTGCATTCGTTCGCATTCGAAGCCATCTGGTGGCGAAACGGAGTTCGCCGGGTTTGCTAGTACCTAATATTAATCTTTATCCAAATAAATGTGTTGTTGATTATGAGTATTACATCTTAGAAGAGTATAATAAATACTTCTATACTAATTATAAAGCTGAAGAGTTTGTTTGTTTGTTTGAACGCGCTAATCTCAGGAACTACTGGTCCAATTTGAAAAATTCTTTCAGTGTTAGATAGCCCATTTATCGAGGAAGGTTATAGGCTATATATCATCACGCTAAGACCAATAGGAGCGGAGAAGTAATGAAGAATGTTTCTAAAACGGGGGAAAATTATCACGTTACGGGCAATAGGAGACGCAAACGACGTTGCGTGGGTCAGCTAGTAAAATATAAATTATATTTGTATATTATATAATAATATTTGATAATTTAATCTTAAAAGTTTTGAAGTTCAAGTACTACTGCAGCTCAAACGACAGAAAAAAAAATCATTCCACAAAGCGTAATATCACGTCAAGCCACCAGATTTTGGACAGAATTGCTATATAAGGCTCAAATAGAGAAAGAATATTGAAATATGGTAATAATTAACGGTATAGTGTTGGCAGTACAGTCACAACCATTTATGTTTGTGTAATAGTAAATTTGTTTATTGGTTGTATTTGACGTAGGATTTACCTTATTTCAAAAATCATTTTATATATACCATGGAAAACAATTTTTGCACCTCCTGCATCTTATTTCTACATCACCCGAAGGTCGACTCGGAGAGAATGCCTCATGGCATTAAGTTGGCCTTTGTATATTAAGTACAACAAATTTTAAATAAATAAATAGGTATAGTAAGAAAAGTCGTTTCCTTGCTCTGAGGCATTCCATGTAAGCCTTAAATGGAAGCGAGAGATAGATTTGCGCCGCATCTATCTCTCATCATTTCATCAATGTTTCGTTATGACGTTGTCACGTTAAACTTTCGTCCGTAAACAGACTTTACAGACAACCATTTTTCGTTTGGCTTAGCCCCGCGGCTGCTGTTGTAATGATAGAACAATTACCACGTTTAGATTGTGCATAGTAAGTAATTAGCTCAGAGTTTGAAAAAAAGCTATGAATGATGTTGAATGAAGCATTGCAAAGTCAAAGGGACAATTTTCTAAAATGAAAGTCGTAAGAAACTTTAATGAATTCTGTACCCGGTTCTTGAGTAAAACGATAGTTACTTGATCTAAAGCATTGAAAAGGGTTCCACAATCCAACTGTAAATCCTTATTGGTGTGACGTTTGTTCGTCGGCTCATTTATATGTCGCCGCAAATTTCACTTACTGTACAAATAAGGGAAAGGTACCTAATACCTTAACAAACTAGAAAAACCTAAGTTATTCAGTAAATCTTAAAATTGTGTTTGGAAAATATAAAATTAGTAGTATTAATTCCTCTTTTTTAACATATTTAGTAAACTAAGTCACGAATCTTTAGAATATCTTAATTCCCAATAGTCTCTTTGAGATAATGAATGTGCAGTCGTTCCAAAAATTGAATACTCTTTTGTTGCTGACTGTACTAACTTGACAATTTAATTAATGACGAAGGCAAGTGCCTCATTTACCTGTCAAGTTCCTTACCTTTTCGTTACATGTACGTTGTAAATGAACCAGGAAAATTCTTATTGAGGTTTATTAATTATGTCATTAGATTAATAAATGTATGTATGTATGTTATTAATATTTGTACAAAGTTAAGTTTCATTACATACATACATACCTAGCATATCTGATTATTTCAATTACACAGTATTGCCATAATTGGTATAGCTTAATACCAGATTTTGGGAGGCCGTATTATCACTTCGGTCAAGGTAGCCATAATTATGCTCAGAAGCATGGCTACGGTAATAAACGTTGACCTATGACATTTGGGACTAAAGTGTGGGGCGTGATCGTAGGGTATGATATTCACTTAACATTTTCAATATAATATTTAAAAATAACAATTGATCCCACCTTCTAATTTCTCTACAGAACAACACGTGCTGGCTTTGGAAGTCACCGCCTTAGAATCATAGAAATACGCTCTCGAATCAAACGGTTCGGTTCTACGAGCGCACGTGTTTCCCTCCCACTATGATCCCGGGTTCTTTAAGCGGAGCGTGAAGCATCTCACTAAGCCGCCATAGTGTGGGACGCCACACTTTGGCAGGTTATTTATAAAAATAAAAATCTAGTATAAAATTGGTGAATCAATTTTATTGACATACATGTGCAGCATAAACATAAAGCAAACAGAAACACACAACAGTACCATGAACCAAATATACACCGAACTACAGAGTAATGAACTCCAGAGCAACAATTAATCCTGCATCGCGATATAGAAGTTCTTGCACCGATTAGCATTGAATATAACTTCTAAACATCACACTTCGGGCCGCGGCCCGGCCAGGCCTGATCACCTCGCCTGGTCGGAGGATACTCCCTATGTGTCAGAGAGACATGTTTGCCGTACTTACAAATGCATTATGCTTCCACTTCAATGCAACTTTAAGCTAATCTGAATGGGCTAACATCTATGATAGTATATTTGTTAGTTGTTAGCGACAATTGCTGGTAATTTAGATTATAAGACCATGTTCAGATGCTCAACGCGCGTTTTGCTAACGCGCGTTTACAACTACATGTAATTTGTTCTAGGAGTACACATGCATGTTAACAACTACATGTAAAAACGCGCGTTAGCAAAACGCGCGTTGAGCGCTCGTAATCTGAACATGGCCTAAGTATTCCTAGAAATTAACTTTACTTATCTGGTTTCTCATGATAAATACCCCAAGTTTGCAAACGGATAACAGGAAATCGTTTAGTATTTACAGAAATGAAAATAAAAATCTTCCCTGTTGATTTTAAATTATTACCAATTTACCTTCTCAGTGCTTACTGAATTTCCAAATAAGTGTACTGAAAATCAACAGTGACTGGTAACACGGCTGGGTGTCAACGTTGGCTAAGTCTATCCCTTTTTGTTTACAGATCAGGTATTTTAAGCGGCTTAAGCGTTGGACTATCGCTTTTCTCACAACTGGGAACGTCTTTCTGAAATGAAAAAGAATTGTGTTATTTTGTTATTCTTTAGGTTGGTTGTGGTATTGTTGTTATATGTCGGTTTTTACGTGGCTTTTCTTTTGATCTTGTTTATACAGAGTTCAGAGGACTTCACACGAACAAGGTGAAGTGCTATGTCGCAATCTGAACAATTAAAATCACTCGGTATTCTGTCACGACGATGTCTAATAAGAATACCTGGGAAAATGTAAGTATGTTCTTGTTCACGTTGAAATAGTTCAGGCTCTTTGTTTTGTATACACACTGTTAACGGTTGGTTTAAAGCGGTTTTACTTTCTGTCGAAAAATCTTATATATTTTATAACAAATAAATAAGGATTGATATGAAATCTACATCAATAAATAAAATTGAAGTATCTGTTTATAGTTTCAAAGTAGCAGCTTTTTACTTAATGCATATGAAATTATATAGGTACGGTACTAACAAATAATATTAATCAAACAATAAATTCCTTAAAGTTTTGTTCGTCTGTGAATTTGTTCCAATTTATCTCTGGAACAGCTGGACTGATTTCGATGGGGCTTTCACTGGCTGATAACTGATGATATAAAAAGTAATTTACTTGCTACTTTTTTAGACTAGCTTCATCCCACTGCGTTACCCGCGGTTATTGTTACAACTATAACAGCGGGTAACACCGCGGTATACGTTTTACATACTGTATACATTCTGAGTGGATAGTAAAATACTAAAATGTATTCAGTATAATAAATGCATTGTTTATTATTTGTGATAATACATTATAGTGCATAAAAAATAAAATAATTAATTTAAAATTTACTTGTAATAAATATTATAAGTTTTAGAACAATAATCTAATACTAAGAAGCTTTTAATATAAATTTCAAAACTGCAGTAAAATTAAAAACCTTTAATCCAATCACACGTATTGTTTCAAAACGTACATTACATTTCTCGACTCAATTAAAAACTGCTCTAATATTTTAGTCTCGACTGTACACGACTGTACTGATGACCGTCCTTGGTCCTAAATTATGCACTGCCAATCATGGAATACTAAAGCTTTCATCTAATGCAAAAAGTTTTTTTTTTATTAACACAATTGTTTCAGTTTTTTCGTATTCGAATATTTTGAATAGCAACGTCAGCTTTATTTAGCTCTTTTTATAAAACCGTGAATCGTATGAATAAATAAGGGGATTTTGGAAATAACATTTATTTTTACGCATGCAACGTATAATAGGTTTTATAGTGGTCTTACATTATTAGACTTACAGATGATTTTCGAAAGATTTTTTTTTTATTTTATTATAGAGGCTAGCGACTTTATGTATTTCAAAATATTGTTATATCTGATGTCTATCTGATGGAAAGCATAAGTAGAATCCAAAAGTGGTAGTCACTATCCTCAATGTGAACGTGGACAGAGTAGCATAGTGACCCACACTATGGCGGCCTAGTGAGATGCTTTTTCACGCCCCGCTTACAGGACCCGGGATCATGATAGGATGGGAACACATGCGGTGGTAGTGAGTTCCATGTTTTAATCGTTCGGCACAAGAAGGAAGAACCGAAACGTTGCGTTCGAGAGCGTATGTCTTCCACTCTAAAATGGTAACTGCGAAGACCCCACGTGTTGTCCTGTAGAGAAAGGGAGAAGGGGGGACCAGTTGGAAGAGCTCTTCGGAACACTCCTATATTATAAGTTGCTTTCGACCAAGATGAAAACCACCTTACATTCTTTGAAGTCCGGACTCTACTAAATTTCATCCAATCTAGTTCAGTGGTTTAGGCGTCAACACATAGGCGAACTTCCATATTTGTGATGTTATATATACAATATTATCAATGATCAACAAAAACGGGTAATGAACAAATAATTTTTTTATTCATATACACAGAATTGTTTGTTTATTGGTCTGTCTTGCTGGGCTATTTCCGCACTACGTAAGCCTCTTGATTGGGCCGTTGTACGTGGGTTTGTCATCTTCTTATTCCAACCATCCTAGATCATCCCAGAAGCTCAGCAGTTTTTTGGGTTCACTACATGTTTCCGGGAGTGATTTTGATTGGAGGATGTCTGCCCGTTGATCTGCCACACTTCTACATTCTGTGAGAACGAGCAGCGGCGCTTCTTCTGCCTCCACGCATTCCCTGCACAGAGGGCTGACTGTTGCGCCTATAGTGAATAGGTGCTAGTTTAGAGGACAATGCCCAGTCAGAATACCTATGACCTTCCTGAGATCGTTCCTTTTCAGTTTAATAAGGTTGCGGGCTAGTCTTTTTGATGATACCGGAACTGCACTTTTTGTTTGCTTGCATCCTTCGATAGACACACATAATGCTATGTTTGATACTTATTATTTTATAGATATTCCTAGCAGTACTATAATTGATTTTGATTCTAATAAAAAGGTATTTAAGAAAGTGTTGATGAATGATTCAAAAATTAATTGAAGTAGTGTAATTATTCCTTTGAAGCTAATTACATGAATATCGATGTCGTATGACATTCATGGTTAACATTGCTGTGTAACCTTCAAATATTGCCTTAGTAAAGTTAGTTTTACGTAATTCCATTTTCTTTTTCCATTACTCTATAATTTTATTAGAACCTATACAATTATGTACCGAAAAAATATCAGGCTAAATGAATGCTTTTAAATCTGTTTAAAATAAAAATATTTTAAATAACTGTATACTTTTATTTCTCAGTGAACACATATAAAACTGAGCACCAAGGGTTCAGTACAAACTATTAGTTAAGGTGCAAACTTAGCTTTTCCGGTGAAAACTGTTGTCCCCATTGATCGACATAGGTCATGGTTAGTGTACCAACTGCAAATAAGTTAATAATGGCATTTTTTTAATAGTAATAGTAAATAGGCTAGAAAATTTATGAGACAGGTGCATTTTATTTTCTATTGTCATTGAAGCAGAAATAACTTTTTTGTGATAACGGAATAAGGATGAGAGAGGTTACTCATCACGAGCTTGACCTCATGCATGAGCTTTTGAACCTCAACAGTTATAAGTATTATGCCTGTGTTTAAGATTGGATAATTATTTCTCGAAGGTAGTAGTGCTGGTCTGCTCATACGATATCGATGGGATGTATAAGGACCTTATCAAACTAGCGGATTGCGAGCGTCCTCAAAGTGGAGCGGGCGCGCCACGATTACGTCACGGGCGCGCAACGAACACGCCGCGCATGCGCAGCGAATTCGTTGCGGACGCGCAACAATATTAACCTACGTCAAAGATAGGAATAAAAAAATCTGGAATGGCTGCGGTGCATCTACTTCTAAAGAATGCCTATATTAACATTTTCTATCAATTTTGAATACTGCTAAGCTGACTCGTCCTTCGAAAACCCCGCTACCACCGCGACGTCCTCGCTGTGCAGCCGCGGCGACGCATTCGCTGCGCGCCCGCCCCGCCCTAGCAGCTGCTCCCAAACCGCTAGTATGATAAGGCCCTAAGGGTGGTGACACCCGTATTCTAATTCCGTCATTATATGAGCAGTACTCACATTGCCTATATAACGTGAGTAACCGTCTAAGATGTCATGCTATGGATAAGACTGAAGTAGGAGCTAAGACCTAAGAAGAGGTGGGCGACTCTGGGAGCAAACTTCGCAAAGGAATACTTGAAACACGTCTTATACTAACCCGTCTGATTTGCATGGTTTAGTATATATTATTACTTAGTATAAAAAGATGGCTCGGTATATACATTAATAGACTTTTGGTGAATGTGTGAAATATATTATACCTACACATATATGTACATATTGTGAACATTAGATCAATTTAGGTCAGTATAAATATTGGATAAAGTATTATTAATTAACAGTACAAAAGGAATAGATTATTATGCTGCCATCAAAAACAACTTGTAATTTGAGTCGTTTCGATTCCAATATTTCAGTTTAGAGATAATGACGATGGTGTGGATAAATTTGTTTTCAATTTGCTACAAAATATTACACAGTACACTAATTTCACATATTGTTAAGAAATTCACATTAAAGTATTGAATTGAACAACAATGTAAAAGGACGGTCATGTTTTTATAAAATGTGTGGGTTAAATAACTGATGCTTTACCTGATGAAAACTGACTACCGCATCCCATGATGAGGTTCTTGCAAAAATACACATTTTTATAAGTCAAAGACATAAGAAAAGAACTCGATTTACAAACCTATTTCTTATATTTACAAAGTTAATGGTTAGAACGTAACATATAATTGCTTTATTCTTGGTATTGAAGTTAGAAATCGAATGAAAGTAATCAAAATGACTAGAGAAATTAAATGAAGGCTAGGTTAGTTGAATAAAGCAAATTCAGAATAGTTCAAGGCAAGGATTGGCACATGATAGCATTAACATTGATAATGTCAAATCGATTATGATCATCGCAATTTTTCTTTTAGTATTTCAATATTTTTGTATATTTTTATAAAGAGAACAAATCCTATTTATTTCAATAGGAACAGTGCAATTTATACAAAAATCAAGTTTTGTACAAGTTGTATATCATGATACAAAATATACTTCTACTTTGACAGAGTTGTAAAGAGGGCCTCGGGTAATACACATATTTTATTTATGTATGTGGTATTTCTACTTCTAAAATGAATTCACAATTTCAGTTTGTTCAAATCGATTAAAACTACATAATCAATTAATTATTAAATATAATTAGTAGTTGATAAACTTGACTTCCCAGACAGTGCACGCCACTCTGCTCGATTTTGGACTTTGGGCAATGAGAGAGGCCTATATCCAGCAATGGACTGTAATAGACTGATGACTGATTGATGATGATTATTGATGATGATGAAATTCGACCTAAATAATTGTAAAAAATAATAAAAAAATTTGTTGTCAATCTTATTTTCTTTGTCAATTTAAAAGGTCTCAGTAAACGAATATGTTTAAATTCTCAGTTTGAAAGTTTTGTATAAACTTACATGCTTGATAAAAACAACAAGCTTAAAGTTTCGTTTGCGTTTAAAAATTATATATTTTTTACTTTAACAATGAACGTATTACATGCAGGAATAACACCAAAGTAATCCTTCTTGACCTAGTTCCCACACATATCACCGAGCATATACAGAACATGTATTAATTAAAGTGCAAGTCAGCCCGTGCAGCAATGGCAATTAGCACTCGGTCTATTATGTGATTTGTCTGTAGAATCATTAAGCGTGAAGGCTTTTTGCTCCAGCCACAACCAGGGCCAGCAATTGTCATTAAATTGTGTAAATGCACAAACACAGGTAAAACAGAGCTTATATTATAGAAGTTAATCAGACAGTCTTACAAACAAAAAAAATATTAAAAAGCTTTTTAAAAACAAGCTTTTACTGGAATGAGTCGAGACGAATCAAACGAATCCAAACTGGAAGATGTTGCGACGTTTCTTTACAGAGTTCATATGGCCACCTTCCAACTCTAGCATCAGATCAGCTCCATGTCATTATAATATTTTATTGTCACGCTGTAACAATTTCCTTTGTGATACGTTTGAACTCATAAACAAAACATTCTCTACTGCGCTTGAAAACATCGAAATATGAAATGTCAAAAGTATGGAAAATGGCAGCAGTGGCTTGTAATATTTAGCGCCAGAGCGCCCGCAATTCAATTGGTAGAAATAGAGAGAAAATATTTGTGTATAAATCCTCAGAACCACTGTTATTCCATTATCATCAGTAACAATAATTGTGTAAATACGAGACTGTCTAATTAACAAGATACTGTAATAACACGTGTATGTATTTACGGTAATTATATTTGCGTAATATTAAAATTTTACTTGAAAAGATGTTTCTGACTAATAAAAAAAAACAGTAACTCTTTGATGTGAAAATATACTGTGTTTTTATGTAAAGGATTTTTCTTTACATGAAATCTGTATGAAAGATTTCATGAAAAGAGACGGAAAGATAAAATAAGAAGCAGTCGAAGTGTGCTGTTCTCTGATAGGATTAGTAAGAGACATGTCAGAGGTGCTATAGTAAGGCTAACTGTAAGTACAATTGATTTATTATTATTTTAATGTAAATAAATACTATTTTTGCCATATAATTAATTTTTTTATTACATTTTATTTTCATTATAAATAAATATATGTGATTCTAAATATTTAACCAATATGTAAAAACTTTAATCATCCAGCCAGTTTAATTGCTTCATTTATCTCCCTTGGTCTCTAAATTCCTTTTGTCTTTAGTGAAATTGATAAAAAACATATCGCTACTAACGAAATGTACACACATCAAAAGTGTCTAGGGATCAACATATGTGTCTAGGGATCAACATATATTTTTGCAATAACTTTTCTCCTGATTGATATTAATTAAAATTTTCTTTAAGGATTCATCAAATAAAGTGTTTTCGTTTGTCACAGTAACGATAAACCAAGTCACCTTTGCATTAATAAAGAAATTTGCCATTTTCCTAATAAAGGGATTTTTGACATTTGAACCACTAACATTAAAGTTCGAAAAAAAGACTGAAATAACAGTTTTCTTTAAATTTATTAGGTAACTTAAACAATTAATAATCCGTGTTTCTACCGCGAACACTAACAACACAAGAATCGGTTTGGCATACTCAAAATGAGTTCATCCAAATCACGCTGTGGAATGGCCGCCCATGTTCGTTGCAACAACAAAAAAAGGTCTTCTTGCGACTGGATACCCTCCATATTCGGCAGAGTTCTTCTCTGTAGCATATCCTATGCATGCTCAATCGGGTTCAAATCTGGCGACTGAGCAGGCCAGGGCCAAAGCCACATCTCAATCTCAAGAAATCCGCATAAAAATGCTTGATCCCTAGACACTTTTGATGTGTGTAGTTTGAACACACTTATAAAAATGTCTTTAGTAATGTGCAGTTGTTCTACTAACATATACATATAATGTGTGTTTCGCGCCTTGTGTATTCCCTTCTGTGAATTAAATAAGTGTTAGTTAAATCTGTGTATGTAATTATCTTATATATAAAATTCTCGTGTCACAATGTTAGTTACCATACTCCTCTGAAACGGCTAGACCGATTTTTATGAAATTTGGTGTGCATATCGGGTAGGTCTGAGAATCGACCAAAATCTATTTTTTATACCCCAATTTTTTATCGCAATACAACGGTTGCCGGTTCAGATAGAAAACTATAAACTTACCTATATGCAGATATACGTAGTGTAGATAGTGTTTGTAGGACCGAATACATAAACTACATACCATAAACCACACATAAATATATATCTCCACATTATGCAATTATGTAGTTGTTTCAGGAAAATAAAGAGAGCAATAATCAATTTGTTTTGAGTTTGTTTTAAGTAACATAAGCTCATAACTCGCTTAATCACATACGTAATTTTTTTCCTTAGTTACCGTACACAACAATTATATAATTTCCAGGGGTTTAATAAATTTATCTACCTACTGTACCTTTACACAATTAAAAGGCAATCAAAAAAATCAAGGCGAGAAAACAGTCTTAAATGAAATGGTTTAACAAAAAAGTAATTGAAAACTTTTTCTTTCAGACACTGAAATAGCAGAAGAACAGTAAATAGAAAAGTTTTTGACTGTACAAGCTACCGTAAAATAAACTTTTTTCTTCCAATATTATTGTATCTTAGGTGAAATAAAAAGAACTTGTTAGTGTTCAGACACTATGCAGTACAATAGACAATGTATGTGAGTGTCCTATCCGAGTGACGCATGAATGAATTTTACATCAATGTCTATGCAATACGCCCTTACGGATGAGCGATCGTTGAAGATATTGTTGAACTCTGAAAGAGAAAATGTTTGATGGAATTTTATGTTATCAAAGTTGTGTTAACAAATTGTACATGGATGGTTTTGTATGAAATTCAGATACAGTTAGTTGGATATTATTTTAAACCACAAATGTTATGTACAGATTTTGTTTATTGCAATTTGTTTTTTTTAGATTAACGTCATGAATTGAATATATATATATATATATATATATATTATATATATATAAAAGATATTATAAATATATATATTATAATATATCTTAATATATATATTTCTTGTGTGCGTGTGTATGTGACTGAACTCCTCCTAAACGACTGGACCAATTTTGATGAAATTTTTTGTGTGTGTTCAAGGGGATCTGGGAATGGTTTAGATTCACAAAAACGTAAACGATGTTACGTGGGTCATAAATATGGCGGTACGAAGTTCGCCGGATCAGCTAGTATATATATATATATTTGATTTAAAAGACAACTCCCGCGCTAGGAATACATCCTGTGTCGCGGGGACTTTACAAACATACATGAAACGGACACAAAGAACACCCAGACTCAGAACAACAATTTGTGGATCACACAAAGTGTTGTCCTACGTGGGATTTCAACCTACGACACTTGGTGAAGTAGGAAACGGCGTGGCGACCGTTAAACCACTAGGCCAAATGTGCAGTCAAGTCAATATATATTCGATTTCAGTGTGCTGACGGATTAAGAATATGGAGTCTTATCCCTTATCCCCCCATATACAGAGCTTGATGACCCCACAGACACAAAAGAAGTTTAAAATTCAAGGATATGAAAATTACCGTTAGGTCGCTCATCAAGTGATATGACCACTCATTTGCGTTTTTATAAATACTTTCGAAACATAACTATACCAAGACAATTCATGACGTCACTGTAATATAAACAATAAAAGTTCCTATAGTGCAGATATACGAACTGCATTTTAGATCAACCTAGATTTCTAAACTACTCTTGAGAGGGTCATTCTACTTTACTACTATGACCAACTGACCTTTTCTTGAGTACGATTGTGAGCCGAAGCACTCTCTAAAGATTAAAATTTATCGCTCTATCGTTATAAGAAAAGCAAAGATTGTTGAACAAGTGACTTTTGTTTCAATAAAATGTAATTGAAAGATTTCTTCTTCCGAACTTATACGTATACTGTGGCAGTACTAAATGCAAATTCACCATTGTGACTTCAAACTTTAGCGATCTATTAAATTAACGAACTAATATTGGCCACCCGCAGATTTGATCACGTTGACTTTAAAAAATCTTGGTCAGCGTGTCAGAAATCCTTACTTCCTTACTAATAATAGGTCTTTACCTATGAAATTGCCGTTTTGTATGCAATAAGTGAAAGTATTTTTTTTTCAAACTTTTTTATTTCTGTTATTCGAAGTAATCACCCATGCAATCGACGCATCTTTGTCAACGCATTGGCAGTTTATTGATGCCCTTCTTGTAAAAATCAACTGGACGGGAGGCAACAAACTCTTCAAAGGCATTTTGTACTGCCTCTCGGGAATTGAATTTTTTACCCACTAAAAAGTTGTCTAAATTTTGGAAAAGTAATAGTCGGTAGGTGCAAGGTCTGGTGAGTATGGCGGATGAGGGAGAGCTTCCAACCCCAGCTCTTGCAGCTTGGAGACTGTCTGTTGCGCAGTATGGGGTCGCGCGTTGTCGTGAAGGAGCAGTGGGGACGACCGATTGACCAAAGCTGGTTGCAGATGTGCAAACTTCACCATCATTCTCTCCAGTTCTTCACAGTACACATCTGCATTAATGCTCATACCGTTTTGTAAAAAGCTGTGGTGAATCACACCCGCACTAGACCACCAAACAGTGACCATCAGCTTTTTAGGGGTCATTTTTGGTTTAGGGCATTGCTTTGGTGCTGAACCAGGGTCTAACCAACTTGCTGAGCGCTATCGATTGTCGAACAGAATCCATTATTCGTCGCACGTAGCAATTCGTTTCAAAATTCCTTCATTTCTTTGCCTGTTGAGCAGCGCAAGGCAGGTCTCGACGCGTACGTTGCGCTGGCGATCGTTAAGATCGTGGGGCACTCATCTATCAAGCTTTTTTACCTTGCCAATTTGTCGCAAATGGATCAATATTGTTTTGATGCTTTCATTAAAAGCTGCTACTAGCTCAGCTGTAGATTGAGTTTCGTCAGCTTCCACAATCGCCTTTAATTCATTATTGTTAATCAAAGTCTCCGGACGACCACGAGCTTCATTTTTCAAGTCAAAATTTCCAAAACGGAACCGGGAAAACCAATAACGGGTTGTGTGTTCGTTTGTACAGTTCTCTCCGTAAACGTTTTTGATGTTACATGCCGTTTGTGTCGCGTTGGTGCCACGACGGAACTCATATTCCATAATTACACGAATTTTTAAAGTATCCATTATGACGAAAAATTTTCAAATGTAATGAAAATACAACGCTAATCAAAAAACAAAAGACTGAGTTTGTAAATAGAATGTCATAGTTTTGAAACAAAATTAATTTGAATTTAGAATACAGAGCCATTACAAACTTTTTTTTATTTGAAATGACCAGTACTGAAGAACGGCAATTTCATAGCTAAAGACCTAATAATATATTATAAATGCGAAAGTAACTCTGTCTGTGTGTATGACTATAATTTAAATGAAATTTAGTACACAGATATTATAGAGAAAGGACATGGGCTACTTTTAATGCGAAAAAACGGTTGTAAGCGTTTGAAAGGGGGGGTGAAAGGTTGTATAAATGTTACTCAAAGTCGCTATTCCACGCGGACGAAGTCGAGAGCATAGATAGTTTTATTATAAATTATCTTATACAATAAAATTATAATCGACATGCTGACCGCTAAGTTGTCAGATATAAGAAAATAAATGACATGCTGCCCAAGATATTGTATATCAAAACGTCCCTTCTGCCTTATACTGATGCTCTATATCGATCATGCTCGAGTTCGTACTGCGACGTCACTTGTCACACTTGGCTAATTTTCGAATGACTATGCCCAAAAACTTCTTTAAGAGCTAGATCTGCGACTGGCAATAACCGATATAATTTAATAAAATCTAATAAATAATGGTGATGTTTTATCGCAGAAATGAATAAAAACTTATAATTGTGTAACACAAATACTCACACATACTCACAAAACCCTCTTCTTCCTAACGCTCATTTATTAATTAACGACCGTATAAATACTTATACGTGCGGTTTATGTAAACAAAAACAATTTTAAATCGAATTAATAACAGTCCGTTCAAATGAAATATTTTGTGTATGTCTGTACTTAAAAAAGATTAACTGTCAATGTTAACCACGTTGATGTTATTTTGACTAAAATCAACTTATGTGACTCTGCTGCTACAATGAATTTTAAATCTATACATAAAAAATTACAAACCTTGATTGACTGCCTGATTTAGCAACTGAGAACCTAAACCGTTGGAATTTTTGAAAATTTAACATTCAATGCTTTTGATGTTGTAAGCACATAATAAGAAATAATTTTTAGCGATTTCATCACTGAAAATAAATAAGTGTTCGTCATTTTAAAAGTTATAGACGGGAAATATTAAAATCCTATCCTATTCTACTTATATTCTAAATGTGAAAGTTTATCAAATGGATGTATGAATATATGTTACTCTTTCACGAAAAAAACTGCTAAACGGATTTAGATGAAACTTTACAGTAATATAGCTAGGCGACTGTTTATCACGATAACCGAGTTGTACGCGGCTGAAGCCACGGTCAGGAGGTATTATTTAAAAAAAAACAGCATACCGCTTAGATATATTTTCCTTTACATTATGTTCACAAATTGAATTAAGTACCTACATAAGTAAATTCAGTGTCAACAACGAACCTGGCGTCACATCACTCTTTGTTCACGGGTATTAACTGTTTTACTGACTGTGTGATTGTGGCGAGTTTTTGCTGTCGTCAGACCTCTCTGTCCGTGACTATTTTCGTGTAATAGCCCTGGGTAACTTTACACAGTTCATACGTGAACGTGACGAATTGGTGTCTAACGCAGATTACTGACCTATGCGGGCGTTCCGAGATTATTGCGATAGTTATAATGATGTTGCGTTGTGTTTGTTTACTGAGCCAAGTATCGGACCTTTTATTTCGTTAGGTTATATTAGGTTGGTGTAAAACATGTATTGAAATAACTGTTTATATTTCATACCGGAAAACGGTGTGAAACAGCTCCTGCGCTGTGTTTCACCAAGTGAGTAGGTTCCAGAGGCCCATACCCCAACCCCTCCCCCAATCCCCCGCCCCGTCCTTCAAAGGCCGGCAACGCACTTGTGACGCCTCTAGTAAGGAGGATTTAGCCTACTATATACTACCCTGGTCAGACGGGTTGGCATAAGGTTTGTTCCAAGTTTTCCTATAAGTGGTGATGTAGTCCTTCATACTCTCTTAGTTGCCTCTTACGACACCAACAGGATAAACAGGGGTGGTGACACGCCGTACTTTTAACTAGTCATCACATGGAGAAGGTAAGAAATGATTCCTTATAATTATGAACCTGCTACATCTTAATGTTCACAATTTAGTAAATTACTATGCTGTTTTTTATTATTACATAGATTATGTTAGTAGAAACATCGCACGCAGAATCAGTACGCTGAAGTGGAAGTTGGACGGTCATGTCTCCAGAAGAACCGATGGTTGCTGGAGCCGAAGATGTTAGAGCGGAGACCACGATTAGGCAAACGTAGTGTACGGCACCCTGCGTCACGATGGACCGATGGATAAAGTGGCTGGTGGTGGATGGGTGCGAACTACCCAAGTTCGGGATAGTTAGCGCTCCTTGGAGGAGTAGTTGAGCAGTGGACGGCGATTGCTTGATACTACATTAGTAGAAACTTACATAAAACTCAAAGCAAGTGAGAAACATGGTGAACAATAATGTAGGTTTTAAGCCGGGATTAAAAAAAAAGAAATCATGAGAATCCTTGACTGTACACTGTTAAACATCCAAACGTTTTATTTTTAGAATACTTAAAGAAACAGTCAGCTAGGATAAATTCAGTTTCGTATATTAATACGCTAGTTAGCACAGAAACATATAAAACCGCCGATAATACAAACTTAAAATTTTGACAGCTGACGCTTGTTATGTTTTAAGCATACAATAAGAGAGGATTTCTGTAAATTTCTTCTTTTCCTTTCTTCCTCAAGAAACATGAAATAGAAAATAATCCCGCGATCAACACCGCGAGCAAAAGCTAGTATCACACTGTAATACAACATTGTGCATTTACTGATTCCAATCTGCTGATGATATAACTAAAGTTATACATCCAAATTCCAAATCAAACGATAAGCTAGCAAACCTTGACGTCATCGCTTTGTTTCTATTTGAAAAGGGAATGTTGAAGAGTCATACAAACTAAATGTGGGTTTCGCAAATCCCGTCATTGCGTACTTCGAAGTTTACGAATAGAATCTGAGAAAATGACGTGTCACGCACAGAACTTAGTGCGAAGGGTTCGGACGATTTAACTATTCAATCTGTTTTTATTAGAAGGCTGTATCTTTATTGTTTTTGGTAAACGGATGTGACAGGGTGAGTGACAAGTGTT
Source organism: Diaphora mendica (assembly GCA_949125395.1). Taxonomy (NCBI): domain Eukaryota; kingdom Metazoa; phylum Arthropoda; class Insecta; order Lepidoptera; family Erebidae; genus Diaphora; species Diaphora mendica. The sequence continues at coordinate 21,350,379 of OX421310.1, forward strand.
GTGTAGTTGATGACTAATTTATGTGGGGCTACATAATGTGATAGTTACATTGGTTACTGAAGGATTTATATTCCTCAATGTTTTTGGAGGTCTAGCTATAATGTTTTGTGTGTATAATCTATGGAAAACATAGAAAATAGAAGACGAACATACACAATAAATGGATCATGTGAGAGTAAGTGTTTATCGCCGCTATAGGTGTCCTGGGGTCTAGCCAAGATATAAGTATTTCGCTTCGAATCTCTTAATAAAATCGCTTACGCTTCTATCCTAACTTGTATAATTTTATTTCAAGAACCTTGTCAAAGTTATTTCCATACATTTGATTTGTATTTTTATAACGTTTACATTTGTGGAAATTCAATTTTGGGCAGGGGGGACTATTACTTAAACGACTCAAGTGCATTTACATTCTTGGAGTCCCACCTTCCAACAAAGAGTGGAAACGGGAATTTGATACTACAGTAATTTCATACTTGCTCGAAAAAAGTAACTAAAGATTGTTTGACCTCGGTTTTCGTAAGGCCTTCGTAACCTATCACTTCGATCGAACCGTCCCATATGTGACTAAGTATAGTTCTCCCACGATACTGCCTTTCTTCCCCTATCACATATGATGGATTAATATATTTATTAGCCACAACAACTTTGGTGTATGAAGTATGTATGTCGACCAGCAACTTGTCGACAAACAAAGTCTGTGGGAAAGTTAGACCGCCTTGAGACCGGCCCCTACCAACTTATGTAGTAATAAGTAATGTAGCAAACTCTGAGAGTAAGAATTGTTATGTATCAATCTTCTTTAATATAAGTAATGAAATAATTATTACATTTTGCTTGTTGGATCTAATGGTTGGTGACCCTGACTGCCAAACCCAAAGTTGACCCATGAACCATGAGTTGGTTCAAACCCAGGATAAGTAATTGTATCTGGTTGTAATTTATATCTTTATCAGCAAACTTGTTATCGCAGTAAAGGCTCTTTTTTTATGTATGGCCCGCCAAGACGACTACTCTACCTGATGGAAAGCATAAGCAGAATCCAAGACTTGTGTTCACCATACTTACTGCGAATGCAGACAATGCAATGCAATGGCGACCCACACCATGGCGGCCAAGCGATGCTTCTGCATATTTTAGTCTGGTCAACAAGTATGGAACTTGTTGACTAGACTATTTGGGCCTCCGGTCTCGCACTCACCAACGAAACACGACAGCACGAACGCTGTCATTTTACGTTGATTTTCTGTGCGAGGGTAGTACCGCCCTGGTCGAGGCGGCCCGTTTGTACTGAAATCAGCGTGGCTCTACTACCTTATAAACGAGGCTCTACTTAGTTTGGAGTCAAATTGCATTATGAGATGGACGGAGTCATTCGAAAAATGTATAAGGTTAAGTTTTAGAAACTTTAATCTAAGTCCTAAAAAACTTAAGATAAAATTTAAATAGGCTATGAGACTTGGGGGAGGCCTATGTCCAGCAGTGGACGTCTTTTGGGTGAGGTGATTATAATAATTTAGGCTATGGAACCCGGGCTATTATCACGAATGTATAGACACCTCTTTCGTTAAAATCGTTTCAGTAGTTTAGGTACGGTACATGCAAACATATCATTATATACTGCCAAAACCATTACCCCTCCTTTTGGCTTTACTGTAGTCGAGTAACAATATTACACAGTATTCCACTATAATATAGGAAGTCATTTCTTTTTATAGACATAAAAATCCAATATCATGATTATCTAAAAATATTTTGGGACTGTGGGTGGGCTCTTGTAAAGCATTTTATTCCACTTACAATTTCATAATAGTCTTTTTACCTTATATATTTCCTCTCTTTTTTATGATAACCATTTACTGTCATGTATTACTAGTTTCTGGTTACAAAAGTAAGTACGTAATGTACCTGGCAATACAAACGGATATTTTGGATCTTTATATTACAAAAATCACTAGATAGTTCCGTGTAACGCCTGATAAACAATAGCAATATCAAAAGGTCGCTACAACTCTAAATTAAAAGCAAGATTCTAGTATAGACGTGTGTCTAGTACATGGATTTAGACTCTACCTACGTCACATTTTAACATTTTATGAAGGTTGCAGAATAATTCTTTAAATGAAACCGTTTTGATCAAAACGGTTTAAACTCGAAGGCCGGCAAAACTTAGTTATAAAAATGTATTCTATTACACAGTAAGACTAACTATACTATAACGATTTGCTATGTCACATTGTATTTTCATAAATGAAGAATAGAACTGACACGAAAAAATAGTATTTAATCAATGAGAAAATAATATGATTAAAAAACCTTGATGTACTTAAAAATACACTAAAGCGGAAAACTAAGTCATGAGATAGACAAGAGTTAGGCTTTTATAACAGGGCTGTCCATATTCATTAGAATCTTACTAGCTGACCCACCCCAGTTCGCCTGTGTTTCTTTTCTTTTATGTTCCGCTCATATTTTATCTATCGTCTAAGCGTATGTTAAATATCTTAGGAATTACATCAAAATACACATTGAAAAAACGTGAAAATCGGTTAGATAGTTTAGGAGTTCATCGTGACTCGTGAGAAATAACGTTAAACGAGAATTGTATAGGTATTGAATAGATGTAATGATATTACGATGTATTGAAGTATATATTTCATCGGGACATTGAAGAAGTTGTGACTAGTAGGGATATAATTTGCTTTTGCTTTGCCGTAACATTATACTCTAACCGTAAACGTTTTCACTTACTCAGAAACTAAATGAGGATTGAGTCGAATTATCTTCCAAACATAAGTAGCTCTTACAGGAGGAAATTACCCGCCCGTCACAGATGGTTGCCTCTAAGCTCATCCCTTTTGTTAGAAAAAAACATTGGGTGATACATCGATGAACGTTTATGTGAACATATAAAATTTATGTCATCCGTGCAGAGGCACACAAAGTATTTTGATATTTTTTATGTCTTTACTTCGTCAAAGATGATATAACCAACTTTTACACAATACACTTGAAGGTCCGTTGCTATGTTCCTTAAAATATGAATTGGAAAACAACTAATATAAACTTAAGCATAGGTATAGTCCTATGATTGTCTTTGTGGCGACTACCACATACAGTGCAACAGAAATATACTACAGCGCAATCCACCGCAGATACACTGAACTACGGAGTAATGTACTACACGAAGAAACTCCCAATCCTGAATCGCGCAATAGAAGTTCTCGCGCCGATTATCATAAACTCGTATATACAACGTCCCAACATCAACCGTTGGGCAGTGACCCGCCAGGAATGATACACCTCGCCTGGTCGGAGGATCCTCCCTTTATGTTTGAGGGACATGACACCCGTTCCTCCATAGTCTAATATTATAAACTACCAACTTATGAATAATTGTAAAATCAAAATGTGATTATTTAAATTCATATAGTGGTTAAAACATGAAGACAAAAACGTATTTTGTTCAGCAATGGATGGCTATAAGTTGATTTTTAATTACAAAATCCAAGGTTGAATTACATTTCCACCCAAAACTACTAAACTATTTTAATTGATCGGTTGTTCTGTTTGTTTTCTATAATAATATGTATGTATTTAGCGAACAATGACAACATCTTACTTTTGATGTCAGTTATAAAATGTTTTTGTGTTATTATAATAATACTATACCATAAAATTATTTCTTATTTGTGTTGAGACTACTCAGTCTCAACACAAATAAGAAATAGTTTTATTCTGTTCATAGCTCAGGGAACTTCAAGGTCGAGGACTCCCTCGACCTTGAAGTTCCTTGAGCTATGAACAGAATAAAAAACTAACTATTACGTGGGTGGTATGTCTGACATCAAACATTAAAAGAAAAATACATATCGCGACATCCAGTAATTTGAAAATAATTAATAGTTTTACTATACCTTAAAACTTCGATTAAGAATCGCGTGACAAAAGAAAATGAGTACAATTTGTTTTAATAGTTATTCAGGCGTTTTAACTGCGGGATACAACCCAACTAATTCTTAAATGCTATACTTTTACATCAGAGTAATAATAATTAAAAGGTAATACTACCATTATATTTAACTATTGGATTTAACACAAATTATATTTTTAAGGTCCCGTAGTCCTTAAACGAAACGCAGATAGAGGAAATTGTAATAATTATGATAATATATAAATGTACAAAATATATTGTTGAATTGCTGTTGCTATTTCGAAGCTTCGCTTTCGTGATTATTTCTTTATATTTCTCACTTTAAAAATTACAAATTTCTAAACTCTATCGGGTCAATATAACCTATGACACTCATAAACAATATGGAATTCGATTCATTAAGATTCAGAGATTACCTCTTAATAATTCACAAACTGTACCTAGCTTTACCTCTTTATAATGCTAGTATGTATGCAACACAATATTAAACTAAAATTAATGAAATATTTGATTACCACAGCTCAGCAGCTATTTCACAAAAAATAAGTAATCAAATTTGTAATTAAGAATTAAGAGGTGTCTAATATTCATATCACCGATAGTCTTCAAAAAATGTATCATTAATTATGTTTTTAGGGTTCCGTACCTCAAAAGGAAAAAACGGAACCCTTATACTATCACTTTGTTGTCCGTCTGTCTATCCATACCCTTTTCTCGGGAATGCGTAGAAGTATCAAATTGAAATTCATATCAAATAGTTCTACTGTCACTTGGAGTTGTGGAAAAATCAAACTTCTAAGGCAGCGCAATCAAAAGATACAGCCGTTTATGCTGAAAATTTTCGACATTCACAAGAGAATCGAAAATCGAAACAGGTACCCTGTTTTCCCGTTTCAGTGAACTCAGAATCTTAAAACTTAGTGCGAAGCAACGTCTTATAGCACAGATAAAGGAAAAATTGCGAAAAGCAACAATTTTTAGTTACATCATATAATATACATACAGGTTTGTACGGAACCCTCAGTGCGCGAGTCCTACTTGCACATGGCCGCTTTTTTAAATAACATATGAGAGTATGAGGACGAAGAATGCCACAAGATAATAGTAGTGCCGTAATTCATAGAGTTCTCTAGTACAGTGATCATATTTTGATATTAAATCACAGCTATTCTTCTGATTTCATCTCATAATCACTTTCATTTTATACTTTGTTACAATTGACTTGAACTGGGCAAAATAAATAGTATCGGGGCAGAGGAATGAATAGTTAATTCCTCTGCCCCAAAACTATTTTCAAGAGTTTTATAATGTTTACTAAAAACATAACCGTCACTCGTCTAAATGATGTCGCTTACGTGACTTGTGAGGTGATGTTCCCCTGTCTCCTCATAATAAAATCAATTGACTGTCTTATTATCGCTAATGTCGTAATGTCGGGTTATACTTGCTGTATAGGTTTTTTTTTGTGCTACATAATAAATTCTTCTTCTTAACAAATAAAATAAATTTATATAAAATAAACAAATACTAAACAAATTGTACACAGCAGTACATTACAAATATATGAATACAAAATAAACAGATAAATTAAAATATATAAAACACCTAAAATCCTAAATAATCGTGTTATGATGTTAACACACGCAAGTGCTAGTCAACATACCATTCAATTTCAAATATTGTTTCTTCAGGTATATTTAGTTACAATACCTTTTCTGACCTAAGTTATTGCTTTACTTAGTCGCTAAGTAAAACAATTAAGTTAAAAGATGTAACTGACAAATGGCCGTGAAGGTGATTTAAATTAACGATGTTTTAAATATCGGGCCATTAATATCAATTCACTGTATAGCATATTGCATCTCCCGGAATAATTGCATGATTAATTGAAACATTTGTCTTTGAATTTTTTAACATATCGGGATATAACGTCATGTTTGTTAATATTTTCTATTTTCTTCAATTCTTATAATAAACACAACTTCGATCAACAAAAGTTATCTAAAATTATTAATGTCATAATTATCGAGTATTGCCAATATCAACATGTTATAATATATATCAGTTCATAGATGGAATTCTGTATATTAGTTTATTGGGTACAAAATGAAATTCACAGCGTGTTATTCGTACATACGCCTTTGCTGTTTATTTCATCAAAATGACAGATCACAATGTAAAATTATTCAAATTTTATACAACGTAATCCCGTTATGGAATTGGAGATGTCGATCTAATTGCCTATTCCGGTGAAATATTCGATTATTGTAGTAGAACCGATTCGTAAAATTATTTTGTCGTTAACCCAAATCTATAGAGGAACGTTTAGTCTTGGCATGTCGCGACTCGTTTAGTGGTGGTTATCCATAGTCGTAGGTATGGAATATAAACTTATTTGAAATACACGACTTCTTGAATATTCGATTCAAGCGATTCATATTTGTTTGGCAATCGTAACAGTAACTTTTCGTTTAACGATTAAGAACAACTTACTAAACCGTTGACGTCATACTTTGCTATTGTCAAATCGTTCTATTTTAAATATTTGACATAACAGATCTGATTCATTATCTTAGACATAATAGGAATCAAATTATTAAAGCCATTTCAAAATAACCAGAACTTTTAGAATTTAGTCATCTCGTAATTATTCTCAAGTTTGGTTACAAATTCATTATTTGATGCTTTTAATCCAACGTTATTAGAATTTTTAATTGAATTCCCAAAGTAGGTTTAAATTAAACTATTATATTATTTTAGTTATTATGTTAAAAAAGGATGCTCTCAGACCTCTGTATAGGCCAGGAACTAGTAGCTAACCCTGAATAATATTGGGACCCATAAAGGCTAGGCAAATACTATGTTTAAGAATAAGCCAGATAAAAATTCCATCACCTTAAAGGACCCCATTATGAACTCAAAGGACGCAATTAAATGGGTACGCTTAATGATAACGATAATACTAAAACGGTATTAGACTATTGTTTTTTTTATCCAATTTACTTTTCAGTTATGTTGAATTCGTTCAGGCTGCTCGTTGATTGAGCTGTGACGATAATAATTGGACTGGGATGATGCCACGGCTTCTACAAAAACCAGTGTATATAATTTCTTTCGTAACATAGCACTGTGCGTGAGATTAACAGAGTTCCAATCACTTCTTTACGAGGGAACAAAAAAGGCTTTCAATACACTCGTGACTCATGATTTTCAGATCTTCATATTGTGGTGGTAATCAGGTGACCCCAGAGTAAAGTCACTTTGGCAAGCCTATACCTGAAAAATTAACTGCTAATTAGCGTCTTGTTTAATTAAAAAAGAAATGATAGATATGGCTAGGGTGACGTGTAATATTTCGGTTCCACTAATGTTTGAGCAAAAATAAGCTTAGTGCAGATACATCATAACAATAACAACATTATTTGAGTCGGTTAATATAGTCTTAAATAGTACTTGTATAAAATAAAGCTTCTTTTACAGTACCGATTGAAGGCTTACAGGTTACTTGTGACCTGTAATTAAAGCTTGCATTACTGTTACTATATCATCAGCGGCCCATTCAAAACTTACATTTAAAGTTTGAACTGTCGACTAAGTTTTTAGATATGCATGTAGTCTAAACTCTAGTTTAAAAACAATACCAATTTATTCTAATGGTCCCCGAATTATTACCTCAAATATGATTTACTAAATAGTAATCTCGGTTTCAAGATTGAAATTTTGAGCTAACATGCATACGTAGGCAGTTATAAAGATAATCCCCAAGCAATCCAGTGTAATAAACGTGAATAAATTGTAAAATCATATTAGCATTCGAAACATAGGTTCCAAAAAGCTTTAAATATTCATACCGCTATTACGCAAGCGTATACACGTAATTCGCCGCTATGTATTGCTCACTCAAATTTCCACAACACACTTGAGAGTAAGTATCTATATATAAATATCGATATATGTATATATGAGAATCAAATACGTAAACACACACACGCCACAGATACATAGTGTATTGTAAATGTTTAACTTCCTGGAAAATTATAACGAGTTCCAGTCGTTGTGATTGTCAATTTATTAAAGTATAAATAATTCAGCAAGTTGAATAAATAATACAAAGTAACACCAAATTATTGCTTGTTTGGAGAAAGTATTCAGTTTTATCAAAAAGTTTGTTTCAAAATTTATGACTTAAAACATCATTGAGACACGTGAGTCGAAAGTAACTATTATGTTTACATAACTTGTACGAAGTCAGAGTGGAGAAACCCATTTCCTTTATCTGGCAAATAACTTCCTGGGAAGAAATTATTAGTCTCATTATTTACTTGGGTTGTGCCTTAAAACGTACAAAGTTATTTTAGTAATAAAAAGGATTCACCCATTTGCTACTTAAAATAATAATGCTGTAAAAGTACACATTGGGTTAATTAAATTCCATGCTTTGAAAACAGTAGAACATTAGTGGTAGCAACTTATTTTCTGCTAAATATAAACCCGAAGGAGAAAGGTTAATATTATAATATAACAATATATATATTTTATATAACAGAATATTTAGAAAAAAAAACACTAGTTTGTAATGAAAAAGGTATTGATGACGACCGTTAAGTTCCTCTACATCACTGCCCTTTTTGTGTGTGCGGAAATCCCTCGGATACCATCTATTGGTAGTTATGCCGGACTCAAACCGACCAAAATCACATCCAGTCTATCTCTACATATCTACTCCCTGCATTGCGCTACCACCCGGCCAGGTTATTCTAGGGTGACAGATAATACCAGTGCTCCTAACAATTTGTATGCTTACAAACTGTGCTAACTACTGCTCATCGTTTACCACCTGATTTGGCCACATAATATTCTGCTTATACTCTTGGATTCTTTATAAAGTTTCCCTTCATCAAGAAAGCAAGCGTTATTAATTTCTGATAGTTATAATGTGATGATAATTATTTGAATAACTGTACAATGTGGTCTAAGATTTATATTTATGCAATAAATAACAATGGTATGTGTAAGTATAACACTCTTTGAATTCCATCTTTTATAAATTAATACAGAATAGTTTAAAAAGTGTTATGTCTACATACGGCAAAAATCAAAACATTAAACATAATAAATGTTAAAAAACAAAAAGTTATATTTGGATTAGTATAATATTATCTAGAACTAGCTGACCCACACAACCTCGTTTACGTCTCCTATTGCCCGTAGCGTAAAACTTTTCCCCCGTTTTTGTATCATTCTTCATTAGTGCTCCGCTCGTGCGTGCCTTCCTCGATAAATGTACTATCCAACACTGAAATAATTTTTCAAATCGGACCAGCGGTTCCTGAGATTAGTGCGTTCAAACAAACAAAGAAACTCTTCAGCTTTATAATATAAGTATAAATGTAGTCTACGTAATGATAGTTAAATCAACGCCTAATTAAATCAAAGATATTGAAGACGGTTGAAATTCTCAAGTGTAAAATTTGTTTTTTTGATAATACAATAAATGCAGTATAAAGAAGATTCAAAAGACCCCTTTAGTACCTACTGCATTATTGGTAGATCAGTTCTCAATAATAAACTCACTTAAGAAAAATTGCCTCAAATCATCGGGTCAATTCTAGTTTAAACATATTCTCAATTAAATAATGAGCTAAATTGTGTGTTTGTATGTTTCAACGTAGTGCCTATACTTATGAAACGATTTCAATGAATGAGGTACACATTACCTTTGCCTACCTGCTTACCCTCTTATTAAATGGTAATCAGGTAGGCGTTGATGAGATGTCAATAGAGTTAAAGGTTTTTAAACTTTTTCGTGTTACTTATATCACCTCAGCCGAATTATATTTACATGTACATTGTTTTTATATATATCTATTTACTCTACTGGTAGTCTTTTTTGCAGAAATTATTAACTTAGTAATAAGTAAATATAACACAAATATACTTATAAAACTGAATAACGATGAACAACCGTATTAGTAAAGAAAAAGAAACATACGTACCTTCAATGAAATCAAAACACTTCAAACACATTAGATCGATTCGATTCAGTACGATACACATACATACATTAATGTATATGGTTTCTCAATAATTCATTGAACTCTTCGATATCAACAATAGTTATTTGTAAGTTTACTTGAACGATTTCAAATAACTTAAGGCGTGTCGCCTGCGGCTAAAAATAACAAAATAAATTATCAAAACTTGTTAACTAAACATGTTAGCGAAAAGTCGCAGGAGACGGACTTTTAAACGAACATCAAACACGAATAGCAAACATCTTTTATCTACTCGACAAAATGACTTATTACACTTTCTTACTTACTTTTGTAGTATCAATATGAATAATATAAGTATTAATGTTAGTTCAGTTTCATTATACGAGAAGTATACGCTGGGATGTTTTCAGTCAGCTTTGGATAACATGTTTGCTTGTTAAAATTAATAAAACAGTTAGGCCACGCCCATATTTTGATAAATATGTGATGTTTTGTGTTTAAAAACATAAAACAGTGTCGCAGGAGATCCGGCTTTACATATACCTAAATAACTCATGACTACATACTGATATCTCCACCTCATTTTTCGCCACTTTAAGATAATATAAATATTGTTACGAAAATATTAGAGTAAAAATTAAGATCAAAACCAAATGTATTTAAGATTAGGGACCAGTAAATACTTATCGTGAAAATCTTAACCGAAGTATACCATATTTTTACTTATACCTTACCAACGAAACGTCGCTCGGCTCGTTTGCCACGCGTTCCATAAAAAAAAAAACAATTAAAAGGACATTGTACGCCTCGGATATTACTTCCTATTTAAGAAAAGATATCTATTAAAAACAGAAAAAATCGTCGAAACTAGCTCGGGGAGAAGGCACAGAACTCTCCTATTCGGATAGTTGCTTCCCGGACACGTTAAGTGCCCATGTCTTTAAGATGCGCTGCATATGAGTGCCTCTATAACTTTTTTATATTTATACTAGCTGACCTAGCGAACTTCGCCCCGCGCCATATTTACTTATCTGTCGTAGCTTTCCGACGCAGACAAAAAAAATACTTTTTCCGTTATCTTTTAATTTTTCTTGTACACAAACCTTCTCCTAACAATAACAAACAAATAAAAAATAAAAAAAATGGTGCAGCCGATCGGAAGTTACGCGCGTACATACATTTCAGCGATTCACTTTTATAATGTAGATTATAGCATTTGTCCAGAATATGATTACAATGGTATATTTTATACGATGTAATTATCCTATACTTCGAATTGAATTCTGTAAATCATAAATTTCAGAGAAAGGCAAGAAACATCAAGCAACTGCCAAGTTTAATTTGGGTTTAGTTAGAACATATTATTGACATTTAGCTATTACTTATTTATGTTAGGGTAAGTACTTGTCTTGAATAACGCTTAAGAAGGGACTTACAAGTTTCTTAAGTCAATATTCCATTTGAAACTTTGCTACATAACCTATATTAAATAACTTTATCAGGTTTAGGTAGTGTATCTATGGATAGGTCTTCAAAAATGATATTGAGGTTTCCAAATTCATTTTTTTTCTAAACTGAATAGTTAGCGCGAGAGACACTTCCAAAGTGGTAAAATGTGTCGCCCCCGCCCCAGTAACTTCTAAAAGAAGAGAATGATAAAACTAAAAAAAATATATGTGTACATTACCATGCAAACTTCCAGCGAAAATTGGTTTGAACGAGATCTAGTAAGTAGTTTTTCTTTAATGACGTATTAAATGGTAAACCGCAAAAAAAAAAACACTATTAAAACTGTTAAAACTGTGCACGCGTCCGTGAGATGTTATGTTGGGCTGCAGCTGAAAATCAGCGCTATGGTCACCTTCAGGACTGTAGCATAAGCTGAGCTGTGGCCTTTTAGTCACACAGCAGATATTTCACTATTGTTATTTTGGTTGTTTTGTATTATGTTGTTGTTGTTTAGTCTTAGCCCATGTTCAGAAGACGAGCGTTCAACGCGCGTTTTGCTAACGCGCGTTTACAACTACATGTAATTTGTTCTAGGCGTACACATGCTAACGCGCGTTTTTACATGGAGTTGTTAACGCGCGTTAGCAAAACGCGCGTTGAGCGCTCGTCATCTGAACATGGCCTTAGTGTCTTTGTTAAATATCTTTTAATTTTTTTCTCTTTTATGTCTATTTCGTGGAGTGTGACTAATAAATGTACTTCTTTCTTTTCTCATTCTTTCTTTATTATTAAAACATTGACCAAAGTTACAATGAACTACAAGAACTTTTATATTATGTTACTTGCTGCTTCGGAACCCTTCAAGGGCGAGTCCGACTCGCACTTGGCCGCTTTTTTTATTTCTCAATTCCAATCGTTCTTAAAACTATCTTTGGATCAAGTTATTTCATTTGAGTTACTCCCTCTATTTTTTTGGAACCTAAGTAAAAAAAATCAACTGGCATTGTAATAATCCATTGAAGTATATTTATTGAGGGACTTCTGGAGAGTGCGATTAATTTTTAATATCAGCCTTCTGTCAATTTAAAGAATAAGTTGAAATAACTTATAGGTTTTTGCTTATTATAATCCTTTAGAGTCTTTTGTTGGATTGTTAGAACTCCCTTTTTACTGTAGGATGTAAAATGATGAAAGATATTTAATATAATAATGTAACATACAAAATGGATTTTTAATAAATATATAAATGTAATCAGGATGGGAATGTAATTTTTTTTACGATTATTTTTGTTACCAGATCGGGTAAATCCGACTACGACATTGGTAGATTTTTTTTTTTTTTTTTTTTTTATGTTTGGCCCGCCAAAATGACTCTACTCTGCCTGATGGAAAGCATAAGCAGAATCCAAGAGTGGTGGTCACCATGCTCACTGCGAATGCAGACAATGCAGCATGGCGACCCACACCATGGCGGCCTAGTGATGCTGCTGCATCTTTTAGTCTAGTCAACAAGTTTGGAACTTGTTGACTAGACTAATTGGGCCTCCGGTCTCGCACTCACCAACGAAACACGACAGCACGATCGCTGTCATTTTACGTTGATTTTCTGTGCGAGGGTAGTACCGCCCCGGTCGAGCCGGCCCGTTCGTGCTGAAATCAGCGAGGCTCTACTACCTACGTATTAAATAATAATTGTAGCTAGGAGAGCCACGCCATGGCATGAATGGGCCGTCTCCACCGGAGTGATACCATGGCCTCACAGAAAGCCGGTGTGAAATAGCGCTTGCGCTGTGTTTCACCGAGTGAGTGAGGATACCGGAGGCCCATACTCGAATCCCTCCGCACATCCCTTTCCCCCATCCCCCAAAAGTCGACAACGCACTTGTGATGCCTCTGGTGTTGCGGGTGTCTATGGGCGGCGGTAATCGCTTACCATCAGCTGATATGTCTGCTCGTTTGCCACCTATATCATAAAACAAAAAAAAACTACACTAAATGTATAAGAGTACATGAGTGTATAAGAGAGTATTTTTTTATTCTAAAAGTGCAATTTTAAATTACGGGCGTTACCAACAACCAATCTCTAGTTAAAACTGGAGATATTAAAAAACATTATTCAATATGATTGATTCAATACTTTTATTGATATGCAGGATGATGCTATTAATAAGTTTTGGTTGTAAAAAAAAAACAACAAATTAGTTGTCAACAACAAAAAAACAAAAAAAAAACAAATTGGTCAACTACATAGTTATAAAGGCAAGCGGTTACGGGTTAAATATTTTCAGTGTAGGAATTAAGTCAGGTTTGGTAAGCAGGGGCCTGTTTTCCGCAACTTGATGTCAAAGCGAGTATTCTGCGTTGGCGGGAATTAAAGCTATCCGTACTAACCTAATTCTCCGAAAATTCACGGTAACTTATAATAAATTGAGTGTAGCTATCAGAAATTTCTAAATTTTGACACAAAATAATTAATCAAGTACCTGAAGATTTTGCACAAACTTCTCGAACTTCGTGATTCCTCATCAATTCCTTGTACAAAGTATTTCGACGACGTACCATGATGACTTAAGAAATTATGTAATTATATTAAAAGACGACTTATCGCCAGGATTAGCGTTCATTTAATAAGACGAAATCTCTTCATAAATTGAGTGATGATATAATACAATTACTTAGTAGTAACTCCCTTTCTTCCTTTAAGTAAGGTAGAAATGAGTTTCTACATCTCTTGATGTTTTACAGTTAAAATATTGTGACATAAATTAAAGCGTCTAAAATGTAATATGTAACTTTAAAACAACTAACGATTTATATCATAGACTGTGCAAGATGTGATTTAGTCGATTTGTGCCAATGCAACTCAATCAAATCTAATTACCGTTACATAATTGTGAAATTTCAATTGACATAAATTAAATTAACTAGATGGCGCATGGCGTTGTGTGTAAGATGTCCAAAAATATTTATTTAATTATTAACAAAGTTTACATAAATGAGACAGACTCACTTGAACTCAGAGATCAATACAACACTGAACACTCTAGATAACTCTGAACGCCTAGGAAAGTAATTTTTACTTAGGCTTTACTTTTTAATAAATTATAATGGTACACGCCATAAATGTTTTACGCCTGAATCACCGGAGTAAAAGTTGGTGGGTGTACGTGTACATTTATGTTTATAGATACACCAAAAAATTACTATAAATAGCTACAATCGATCGTTACGTTGGAGATAGATGTGTTTGGAACGAGCCTTGCTATATGGAAAAGATGTACGACATGAAATGCATTACGAGATAGGTTTTAGCCGTGCAGACGTATCGCCTGATGGTAAGCGATTACCGCCGCCCATGGACACCCACAACACCAGAGGCGTCACATATGCGTTACCGGCCTTTTAAGTACGCTTGAGAGTTCTTTTACTCGAATCAAATGTTTCCTTACCGAAATACTTTAATAATAGTACACAAAATATAATTATTACGTATCTACCAGCAACTTTCAGTTATGTATTCTCTACTGTCAGTGATACCGGCCATATTGAAGACATCTGTAAATTGTTCTTATATATGGTTATTCGTTGTTTTATTATTCGGTTATTTTGTGTTTTGTCTATTTCTCGCATTATGTGACTTGATAAAAGCCTTTTATGAAATTGTGATATTTCAGCGACCAATACCTCCTATAAATTGTATATTCTGTTTTAAGTACATATAACCGCAGTAAAATAATGGTTCCATTCAGACACAAGGCAGTTTAATTCATTGCAAGCACTAATGAAGTTGTTATTTATCTATTTTAAAACCTTTTGAAATAATTATTATAAAGCAACTAGAGGAGATTTATTTTTAATGCACGAAATATTAAATATGAATGACACATATCATTAATAAAATTATAATTTTAACAAGGATATTTTTTATTTAACGGAATCCACTTTGAGTGTAACCAATTCAATCACAAATAATCTAATAAAATTGTGTAATACTGCAGAACCGCGTTGTAAGATCAATAGTTAGTGATAATAATAGATAGCATTTAAGATTATTTTTTCTTTCACTCACTGTAATTATCTTGTAAAAATTAACTCAACCTGTATTTAAACTGTAACTATTTATAGTTCACTAAACCATGGATACAGGGTGAGTTAATTTTCAGAGGTCAGATATATCTGTCCTATGGGTAAACCCATCATCATCAGTCGACTGCGGCTTCTCTATATCTATACTCAAGTTCTTTCACTCTAATCTCTAATCTTTAACCGTGGGAGAGCCACGCTTCGGCATGAATGGGCCGGCTCGACTGGAGTGATACCACGGCCTCACAGAAAACCGGTGTGAAATAGTGCTTGCGCTGTATTTCACCGAGTGAGTGAGGATACCGGAGGCCCATACCCCTTCCCCCTATCTCCCCCCCCCATCCTCCCAAAGTCCGGCAACGTACTTGTGACGCCTCTGGTGTTGCAGGTGTCCAGGGGCGGCGGTAATCGCTTACCATCGGGCGATACCTATGCTCGTTTGCCCGCCCATTCAATGAAAAAAAGCTCTAGTTGTGTTGGCTTTACACACGATCTGTCAATGAGGGTTGACATTCAGACAACTACAAACTGTTATGCACTCACTCCAAAGAAAATCGTGTTTTAATCAGAGTGTTTTAAAGATAATTTTCTTAAATAATGATGTCGCGGAGATCCTTGGTGAACAATTTATAAAATCACTATGTCGATAAAATTTTCATATGCAAATACAATGAATCGTTCTAACTATCACCAAACCATTTCGATGTAGTCTTCAAACTTCGCCAAGTTCTCAAACTAGTTTTACAGCAATACGTAATGTTTGAGAATCACGCAAGAACAATAGAAGGGATTCCGGTTTGTCTGCAAAGTAATTTAGAGGTAGCTTACTAGGGACTTATGATCCCAGTGGTAATTTTGTGATGAAATGGATACCTTTAATTTTCATTCATACGTATGAAATACTTTTGTTTAAGTTCTTAATTGGCAGTTTTATAATAAAACTAGCTGTTGCCCGCGGCTCCGCCCGCGTGTATGTCGGTTATCGCTGCAAATAGTAGCATATGTATTATTCTGATGTATAAGCTATATTACTGTTAAGTTTCATCTAAACCCGTTCAGTAGTTTTTGCGTGAAAGAGTAACAAACATCCATTCATACAAACTTTCGCGTTTTTTTTTTTTAAAGATAACTCCCGCATTAGGAATAAACATCCTGTTTCGCGGGGGACTTTACAGACATACATGAAACGGACACAATTAACACCCAAACTCAGAACAACAATTTGTGGATCACACAAAGTGTTGTGCCGTGTAGGATTTGAACCCACAACACTTGGCGAATTGGCAAGCGGCGCGGCGACCGCCTAAACCACTAGGCCAACCGTGCAGTTTATAATATTACTAAATGTTGTACTTTTCTATATCTCCATTGCAATAAAATCTGATTGTAAAATGAACTTTCTAAATGTTATTTCACTAATTTACCTAACCTTAATTTTAATCTTTTTAATCTAGACCAAGGTTTTGTAACTAGCTAGTGAAAATATCCGATTTTGATTATTTACTAAAAAACTATTGCTTTTGGTTGCCTTAGTATTCGAGTAAATTTGCCTTTTGGATTATAGTCCTTATATACATTTCTTTTCTTTATAGGTGGAAGACAAAACCAAAATTGATTTGAAAATAATTATACAAAATGCGACTATGATTATTTTTGAATTATCAATACTTGAAGAGTAACAAATTGCCTTCCGCATTTGTAAAAGTATCGGTTGAAATGTTTCAAATAATTTTGAGTTATACCTGATAAGATGAAAATTATTTGATTGATATAAATGGAAAATTAAATAAAACGATGAATTAAATTAAATAAAATTAAAACAAGCAAGTTTTTACTTTTTCGGGTTCCGTAGTTTTCGTCTCGGAACCCTTATAGTTCGTCATGTCCGTCCTCGGCTTACCTTTCAAACGGTTAGTCCTTGTCGCCAAAGTCCTAAAATGAAATCACTATTTTTTTGTGGTATCTCCCCTACTTGTAAAGTGAGGATGATTTTTTTCTCGCGTCGCGTCGACGTCATGGAGTAGGGTATCATTAGATAGGTATTTATAAACATTAAGAGGTTATTTAGACGATTTTAAAAATTTCTGAAAATATGTATAATCCATGTGATGAATTTTAAAGGAAAAATATAACGACTCCGATAACTTTATTAGTTCAGGAATTACAGAGGCCTAACTTGTAAAATGTGCTTACCTGAAAAACTTTATATAAATGACGCAATAACAAATAAACATTATTCATAGTTATAAATACCAACTCCGCCTTCTAAATTCACGTACCATTATAGGTAGTTACCTAAAAAACCAGCTAAGTGCGTGTCCACGCATAGAATAGGTGACTTTCATTTTCTACTATAATAAGGAAATGAAGAACCTTCCTTACATTTTTCTAGAACACCTAACTTTCTAGAAAAATCAACTATCATAGGTTATATTAACGTGCGATAGTATTTGCCACTAACAGAAATTATTCCAAGTAAGTCAAGTGTGCGCCATACATACATGGCTGTGTAGACATACGACACGACGACAGAATAACAGAATTATAGATGAACCTTATTACGTAATGGTTAAGTCAACGTTTAGCGTTTACTTTTATACATCAGCAATGTGTACATGTGTACTTTGTTCAGTTGAGTGTTTGTTTGATACCAGACCAGGGAACGCCTCAGAATTTAGGAGTAGCGGTATTGCCAATTAACCTGTGAATATCCTACCATAGTAATATTAGGCGATAATTGCGTAAATGTGTTGGTTCAACATGTAGTAGTTGTAACTATGGTTGAAAATAAAACGTCGTATTGGTATTTATATTGGCTCTGATTCGATTGTTAGCTTACCTAACTAAAATTTCACGAAAATTATTTTCTGTTCTTATAATTTAGTGAAACGATTTTGTATATCTATACTTATATTATAAAGGTAGGTAGAGTTTCTAAGTTTGTTTGTATTGTTGTAGGGGATAATCTTCGGAAGTACTGATCCGATCCTGAAAATTATTACACTAACAGAAAGCGACACTATTAATGAAAGACATAGGCCATATTTTTTTATGATTGAATAAAAAAAATTGTTAAAAATATTAGTATTTATAAATCAAGTCGAAGACGAAGTGGGTACGAATAGGTTAGTATGCATGTATTTTGATAATATTTACTTTTAGAGGGACACATTTAATTTTAGTCAATCTTTGGCATTTAGAACATAGTTTGACAAGACAATATCTATTGATTTTAAGTGATTTTTAGTTTAGTTAATATAATTTTTGTACAATAGAATTAGTACATTATTAATAAGTATTAAATCAAACCTTTGTATTTTTTGGATGCTAACCCATTACATTAAACAAAAATTCATAATGCAATACAAGGCATAACACAGAGAGAAATCTTTGATAGACGGACAGACTTCGTTGGTATAACAATAGCCCGAGGTTCGCAACCCTCAAAAATATAACAAAAGCATCTTAGTAGCGTAGGTATCTACCCTTGTCAATGTAACGTCAGCTATGAAATTTTACTATGAATTAATATTTATAGAAAATTGTATTAGCGTTGCTGCGTTATTCACGAAAAAACATTTTCGTTGTCTCATTTTTTTAATAATATAAAAGGTATTAAATAATATATTATACCTAAAATGCTTTTATATATATTTTATTGTGTACTGAGAATAATATTAATAACGTAATAATAAAACTCTTTATTTTGTTTCAGGTTTGGCCGTCACCGATTGTCATAACTAGAGATATAAAAAAATTACTAGTCAAAATTTCAAGTTTCTGTAATCCTAGAATAAATTATTGATATTAGTGTTACATTTAGCTAGAAAATATAACAAAATGTGTAGTGTAGAATGTGTCAAGACACTGTTCGCGTTTTGGCTGCTTGCTGTGACTACACCGTCGGCGACGCTGAACACCATAGTTTCAGGTAATTAACACACGTATTAATTATTTACTAACAAGTTTTTTTAAGCTCCGTCTTATAGAGTGCAATGACCTTATGTACCGGTTTTAATGTCTTAGTGTCTGAATGACCGTAATGATGAGCTTTGCTCGGTATTTTTTTGTTTCTTTTTCAAATGAATTCTAACTAGATCAATTTATCGCTCCTAAAACCCTCTGCATACTGAATTTCATGAAAATCGTTAGAGCCGTTTCTGATATTCAAACTATAAATAATCAATATGTTTAAATGCTTTATATAAATGTTATGTATGTAAATTAAAGAAAATATTAAACCCACATTAAATAAATTTATTTTGTTCTTTAAGTAAAAACCTCGCATTTAATTTTATTCATCAACAAATACATAAAATAGTCCGGGATCCTCGGAACCAATTTTACAAGTTATTACTATCAAGCTAATTTTTCGCGAGAATAATTTTTGATGAGAGGCCCACATTCGACCTTACAAAATTTTTCGATTGTGGTAGCTAACAGACCCCTGTTAGGTAGCAGCCACAAAAAACTTAAATTTACTAAGTTTGAAAATGTTAAACATTGATGTCAGTCAAATCAAGTTACTTAATTTATCTCCTCATCTACACAGGTAAATCTCGCGATAAGCTTTTGTATTACGAGTATATAAATTGTGTAATCACATTATAAGTTGATAGTAAAAGTTTTCAAGGAATACTTTATTTTATTATTTTTAGAGCATTCCCATAAAAGCTTGTTTAAAAAGTTTTTCTTAATTTAATTTATTTTAAATTTCACTTAATAATACAAGTAAAACATACTAAAATATAATGCGTAATACATATGTCAGCATTATAGCTGGTAGCGTAGTATTTTCATATTTTTACATACAAAATGTATATCAAAAGTAAGCCTTCTTTAAGTTTCCTTCCCGTATTTTTTCGGTAGCGCTGTAATTATCAACGGCTGAATTACATTATTTTGTTCCCAAACAGGCGCATACTTTCTTTTATCGTCTTTTCCTGTTTAGATCTCAAGCGGAAAACAAACCAACAATTATTGATAAGTATTCAATCTTACATCGTAGTCACAGGCAATTTTTTAACTCAACTATTAGAGAAGTTATTGATGTAAGGAGTAGAAACTTTCTATAATTGTTTGTTACTTCATTCTATGAAATAAAAAAATAAATATTAAAATAGTATAAGAAATAAACTATTAAAGTAATAAGGACACATACTTATGTAGGTATATATAAGGGTTTTAATAAATATATCAAAGTTAAGGAATCCATATAATTTATTTATAACAGCGCAACATTTTCGTCCCACATTTTATCTTACAAAATTTCTCAACAAATCTTTCACAAGCGATTACGAAGTTCCCCGACGCAGCTGTTCTTTAATTCACCATGTCATAAAAAAGTGCTTATTAAGTGTGGTAATATCTTAAGATCTTCGTGTTTTTCGTGGCCGAAGCAAGGACATTACATGTTCTGAATTGTAATGAAGTTTGTAGCAGTGTGTACACACGTCCGCATTACAGGACTTTTCGACAACCAGCGGAAAATATATTCAGTGACCTAATTTTGTTTTGTACAGCTTTTACGGAAACCTTAGCTGATGAGGTCATTTTCGACATATTTTTTTGTATTGTGCCTGTAGAGGAAATTATGATTAGTTAACTTGTGTGCATGAAAACGCTCAGTAATGTTATGGAAGTAGTGGGCAATAATGTTGCACTACGCTTGGGTAAATTAATTAATTACATATTGTAACTTTTACTAGGTTTACAATAGAAATAATTGCCATGTGTTGGTAAAACTGACGTAACGTACAGCAATTTCGATGAGATATGGTTGGTCTAGTGGTTTAAGCGGTTCGAGTGGGCAGGGCGGCAGAACGGGACCCTTTCCTTCCGACTGACGCAGGTCCTTTCCGGGCACGGTTGCTTCGGAAAGTACCTGCACTCGGTCGCCAGGAGGGAATTGAGTCCCGCCTGCCACCACTGCGACTGCAGTGAGGACTCGGCCCAGCACACGCTGGCGGTTTGCCCCGCTTGGGTACCGCAGCGCCGGGCCCTCACTGCAGTCATCGGAGGAGATCTCTCGCTACCGGCCGTGATACGCTCCGTGGCTGGTAGCGATAGCAGTTTTACCGCGGTCGCAACCTTCTGCGAAGATGTAATCTCACAGAAGGAGGTGGCGGAGAAGGCCCGGGAGGATGATATCCACTCGGACCCAATCCGCCGCCGGCGAACCGGGCTGCGGAGGCGCGCCTGTCAGCGCCTCATGCCGCCCTGAGTGTGGCCGCGAATGGTCGGGACGAGTTTTCCCCTCCATCCGCTCTAGTGGCCACCCGCGAGGGGGCGACGTACGCGTGTGCCGTGCGTCGCCTAAATTGAGAGTCCATAAGGTGACGGTGCCCGCTTCTTCCCGGATACCTCCCTTCACAGGCGCAGAGTAGCACACCGTGTGGTTTTAATCGGTTCGAGTCCGACACACCACCCCGCTGCAAACTCCGGTGGGGTTACGGTCCGAGGGAATTTCTACACGTGAAAAAAAAAAAGTGGTTTAAGCGGTTGCCACGCCGTTTTCTAATGCGCCAAGTGTTGTGGGTTCAAATCTTACATGGGACAACACTTTGTGTGATCTCCAAATTGTTCTTTTGATTCTGGGTGTTCTTTGTGTCCATTTAATGTATGTTTGTAAATTTCCCCGGGAAACAGGATGAAGAGTAAACTCTTAATGCGAGAGTTTGTCTTTTAAAAATAATGAAAGAAAGAAAGCCAGAGCCAAGATTTTAGATTATAGCGTGGCTGAGTTGATATTACCCTATCACAGAAGACCAACCTAAAATGACAGCATTGGTGCTGTCGTGTTTCGTTGGCTAGTTCGAGACCGGAGGCCCAATGACACAGAAGTATCTCAGTAGGCCGCTATAGTGTGGCCGCCATATTTTCCACTAGCTGACCCACGCAACGTCGTTTACGTCTCCTATTGCCCGTAGCGTAAAAAATTCCCCCGTTTTTGTAACATTCTTCATTGATGCTCCGCTCCTATTGGTGATGGCGTGATAATATATAGCCTATAGCCTTCTTCGATAAATGCAGTATCTAAAACTAAAAGATTATTTAAAATCGGACAAGCGGTTCCTGGGATTAGCGCGTTCAAACAAACAAACTCTTCAGCTTTATAATATTAGTATAGATTTTATATTATAATAGATTAAGCTGGGTAGAGTCACTTTGGCAGGCTCATAAATCATATTATAATAATAAAATATTGTTCATAATCTAGATCAAAAGACATGTAAGTATTGCGGGCATTTGTGATATTTTTTAAACTCTCGCTATATACTAATATTCTTGTCCAGCTTTAAGAAACATTCAGATTATGCTATGATTGTTTTTGTTTCTTCCGGTTGCATGAGATACACTCCTACATCAGGTCTACTTTTTACAGTACAGGAAATAAAAGGAGACATATTATCTGATGGTTAGCGACTACCGCCACCTATGGACATATAATACTCAAAAGACTCTAATGCTTTTTAATTGTAAATAGAAAATACAATAACAAAAATAATTCAAAAAACAGTATTGTAAATAAACAAGACAAAAAAGAAAAACCGACTTCCAAAAAACATCCAATGAAATCTCTCTGCCAAAAAACACTTAAAAGCGTTTTTTGGAAGTCGGTTTTTCTTTTTTTTATAAAAGTTTGTATTTTTCAGTTTTTAGTGCAAACAATCATAGGTGAGTAGCAAGTTGAACTATTTCATAAAATTTCATCATGAACAATACAAATTAAGGTCTATGGTTATATGTGTAATATTAAAATCATCCTATAATCCGTAACTCTTGTAGAGTTTAACCTTCTATCATCAGTTCACCTAAATAACTTGAAAGAATACGACTGAAGGTCTTTAGATACGTATGAAATTGAAAAAAATATCCTCCAACTCCTAACCGTTGAGGAGTTGTACCTTCCACCTTCCATCATCAGCTTACCTTAATAATTTGAAAGAATACAACTAAAGGTAACATACATAAATATGATATTTAAAGATATATCCTCCAACTCCTACCCGTTAAGGAGTTGTATCTTACATCATCAGCTCATCATCATAAAATGATGACTACCAGACGCAAATACCGGTGTATCTTCAGAAAATATACGAAAAACATAGTATGTGCCTATAAAAATGAGGGTTTCCATCGATTTCCCTGGGATCCTATCATCAGATCCTGATATGGTGGCAATAGGACCACCTCGGGAGCATGCCCTTTCGAATAAAAAAAAGAATTTCATAATCGGTCCACAATTGACGGAGTGAACATACATAAAAAAACAAAAAAACATACATACAGTGGAACATAGAACCTCCTCCTTTTTGGAAGTCGGTTAAAAATAACAGCTAGATAGGCTGTTTAATAATATTTTGAAATACACTGTCCTATAATTTGGATCAGTTTTACTTGATCATTAATAAAGGATTTTATTGGTTCACATCTATGAAAGCCGTTATTACCACGCCTCACTTAAATATAGAGAAGTAAATAAAACAACCTAGTGATTAATGTAAGATTAGAACACTTACAACCTTATTTTAGTGTTACAGTGTATAGTGTTATAGTGATAGTGTAGTACTGTAGTGTTAGATTTTGGCACGACTTAGTGATTATAAGTGTTAGAAGACATCTCCCGCACTAGGAATATATTATGTGCCACGGGGGACTTTACAAACATACATTTAACGGACACAGAGAGCGCCCAGACTCAAAATGACCATTTGTGAATCACACAACGTGTTGTCCCATGTGGTATTTGAACCTAAAACACATGGCGAAGAAGGAAGTGGCGTGGCGACCGTGAACTACTAGGCCATACGTACAGTAACATATAATCACGGATAGTTTGGTAATAACATTTAAAGCATAAAGTAGATTTAGTATCGACTAGAAATACTTCTAGTCCATACTAAATCTCATCCATATTCAAAAATTTAATCTGAACCTACGTTCAGGTTTACATTTTAACCGACTTCTCCTTAATACTCTGGATTTTACCGTTCATTTTACAAAAATAAGTTATAATATTGCTATGAAGATCGATGAAGACCTGAGCAACCTGGATTTCGGAGCGGATATGGCACCATAGATCACATCCACATAGTGCGGCAGATTATACAGAAGGCCGAAGAATATAATCAGCTCCTGTGTCTAGCATTCGTGGACAAGGCCTTTTACTCGATCGAAATCTGGTCTGTTCTGGAGTCCCTGCAGCATTGCCTAGATGACTAGCAATACATTCAAGACTGAGACGTGTCTATGAAGCCGTCACCATGTCCGTCCAAGTACAGAATCAGTAAACAAGGTCCATACCATTGCATCTGGAAGTGAGGCAAGGGAATGTTATTTCCCCGAAATTGTTCACAAATGCAATGAAGGATTTGTTCAAGACGCTACAATGGAAAGGGCGTGGTATAATATCAATGGCAAATACATCTCTCACTTGTGATTTGTGGACGACATCGTCATCATGGTAGAGACGCTGCAGGACCTACAAAAGATGCTGAACGACCTGACTCTTTTGATCTCATCGACCTACGGATGAACTTGGACAAAACCAATGTCATAAACAATGAACATGTCGGAACCGGTCCTGGTACACGGTGCTGTTCTTGAAGTTATTTAAAAATATGAGTACCTAGGGTAGACTTTGCAGTTTGGCAGAAACAACTTCGAGGACGAGGTGGCCAGGAGAATTCTGCTGGGTTGGGAAGCGTTTGGGAGACTTCGTCGGGTCTTTCACCGTTAATTCCACAGTACCTAAAGGCGAAAGATTTCAATCAGTGCGACCTACCCGTCATGAAATACGGAGCTGAAACGTGGACACTTACGGCACGGCTGGTCCATAAGTACAAAATCACTCAGCGTGCTTTGTAGAGGGCTATGCTCGGCGTATTTCTGAGAGATCGCATCAGAAATGAGGTAATGAGGTAATCCGGAGATTGGTTCTCTCCCGGATCGTCGGTCATCGTCATAGCCCACAGGATTAGCAAGCTGAAGTGGCAGTAGACTGGTCATATTAGCTGCAGTACTGATTACCGTTGGGGTAAAGATGGAGTGATGATTTGCGTAAGACAGCTGGCAGGAGCTGAATGCAAGAAGCTGAGGATCTAACCACGTGCCATGCAATTGGAGAGGCCTTTGTCCAGCAGAGGACTGCGATAGGCTGATGATGATATGAAGATAGTGTTTCAGCGTCCTCAGATAATAAATCTGAGCACCGCAAACATTTCGCAAACTTAAACTTTGAAAAGTGTGCAAAACCCTTAAGTAAATTATACCTTCCCACATTATATCCTAAGTAAGTACTTATAATCGATCCGTAACGGATTCATAATATAATTTTTATCTCCTCAGATTTAGAAGATAAGAAATATCGGAGAGGGGTAGGTATATTTTTAACTACTAAGATTTACTCTGGTTATCTATATATATAAAAGAGTAAGGTGACTGACTGACTGACTGACAGACTGACTGACATACCCAGAGATCAACGCACAGCCCAAACCGCTGAAGCTACAATCCTGAAATTTTGCACGTAGGTTCTTTATATGACGTAAGTGAGCACTAAGAAAGGATTTTTTGAAATTCCACCCCTAAGGGGGTTAAATAGGGGTTGAAAGTTTGTATGGAAGTTCGTCATTTTTTAAGTAAGAAACATGAAACTTTACTTTTAGGCTACTGATTAAAAAAGAGTAGATACGTATTTAAGCGTTTCTAGATATTCTACCCCTAAGGGGTTAAATAGGGGTTGTTATTTCGTATATAGGTCAGTCTGGAAGTCCGTCATTTTTGAAGTTAGAAACATGAAACTTTATTTTTAGGCTGCTGATTAAAAATGAATTGATACGTGTTTCAGCGTTTCTGAATATTCTACCCCTAAGTGGGTGAAATAGGGGTTGAAAGTTTGTATGGAAGTTCGTCATTTTTTAAGTAAGAAACATGAAACTTTACTTTTGGGCTACTGATTAAAAAAGAGTAGATACGTATTTAAGGGTTTCTGGATATTCTACCCCTAAGGGGTTAAATAGGGGTTGTTATTTCGTATATAGGTCAGTCTGGAAGTCCGTCATTTTTGAAGTTAGAAACATGAAACTTTACTTTTAGGCTGCTGATTAAAAATGAATTGATACGTGTTTCAGCGTTTCTGAATATTCTACCCCTAAGGGGGTGAAATAGGGGTTGAAAGTTTGTATTGAAGTTCGTCATTTTTTTAAGTAAGAAACATGAAACTTTTTTTTTGGTGTACTGATTTAAAATGAATAGATACGTATTTAAACGTTTCTTAATATTCTACCCCTAAGGGGGTGAAATAGGGGATAAAAGTTTGTATGGAAATTCGTCATTTTTTAAGTAAGGAACATGAAACTTTACTTTTGGGGTACTGATTAAAAAAGAGTAGATACATGTTTAAGCGTTTCTGGATATTCTACCCTTAAGGGGGTGAAATAGGGGTTGAAAGTTTGTATGGAAGTCCGTAAATTTTTAAATAAGAAACATGAAACTTTATTGTTGGGGTACTGATTTAAAATGAATAGATACGTATTTAAAAGTTTCTTAATATTCTACCCCTAAGAGGGTGAAATAGGGGTTGAAAGTTTGTATGGAAATTCGTCATTTTTTAAGTATGAAACATGAAACTTTACTTTTGGGCTACTGATAAAAAATAGTACATACATGTTTAAGCGTTTCTGGATATTCTACCCCTAAGGGGGTGAAATAGGGGTTGAAAGTTTGTATGGAAGTTCGTCATTTTTTAAGTAAGAAACATGAAACTTTACTTTTGGGCTACTGATTGAAAAAGAGTAGATACGTATTTAAGGGTTTCTGGATATTCTACCCCTAAGGGGTTAAATAGGGGTTGTTATTTCGTATATAGGTCAGTCTGGAAGTCCGTCAGTTTTGAAGTTAGAAACATGAAACTTTATTTTTAGGCTGCTGATTAAAAATGAATTGATACGTGTTTCAGCGTTTCTGAATATTCTACCCCTAAGGGGGTGAAATAGTGGTTGAAAGTTTGTATTGAAGTTCGTCATTTTTTTAAGTAAGAAACATGAAACTTTTTTTTTGGTGTACTGATTTAAAATGAATAGATACGTATTTAAACGTTTCTTAATATTCTACCCCTAAGAAGGTGAAATAGGGGTTGAAAGTTTGTATGGAAATTCGTCATTTTTTAAGTATGAAACATGAAACTTTACTTTTGGGCTACTGATTAAAAATAGTAGATACATGTTTAAGCGTTTCTGGATATTCTACCCTTAAGGGGGTGAAATAGGGGTTGAAAGTTTGTATGGAAGTCCGTAATTTTTTAAATAAGAAATATGAAACTTTATTTTTGGGCTACTAAATAAAAATGATTAGATACGTATTTAGGAGTTTTTGGATATTATGCCCCTAAAGGGGTGAAATAGGGGTTGAAAGTTTGTAAGGAAGTCCGTCATTTTTTAAGTGAGAAACATGAAAATTTAGGTTTGGGCTACTGATTAAAAATAGGTAGATACGTATTGAAGCGTTTCTGGATATTCTACCCCTAAGGGGTGAAATAGGGGTTGTTATTCCGTATATAGGTCAGTCTGGAAGTCCGTCATTTTTGAAGTTAGAAACATGAAACTTTACTTTTTGGCTGCTGATTAAAAATGAATTGATACGTCTTTCAATGTTTCTGAATATTCTACCCCTAAGGGGGTGAAATAGGGGTTGAAAGTTTGTATGGAAGTTCGTCATTTTTTTAGTAAGAAACACGAACCTTTATTTTTGGGGTACTGATTTAAAATAAATAGATACGTATTTAAACGCTTCTTAATATTCTACCCCTATGGGGGTGAAATCGGGGTTGAAAGTTTGTAAGGAAGTTCGTCAATCTTTTCTTTTGGGCTACTGATTAAAAAAGAGTAGATACGTGTTTAAGCGTTTCTGGATAATCTACCCCTAAGAGGTTAAATAGGGGTTGTTATTTCGTATATAGGTCACTCTGGAAGTCTTTCATTTTCGAACTTGGATCATGAAACTTTAGTTTTAGGCTGCTGATTAAAAATGAATTGTCACGTGTTTCAGCGTTTCTGAATATTCTACCCCTAAGGTAGTGAAATAGGGGTTGAAAGTTTGTATGGAAGTCCGTCACTCTTGAAGTTAGAAACATGCAACTTTATTTATGGCTACTGATTAAAAATGAGTAGATACGTATGTACGAACATGTTCTACCGGAACCGGTTGTGGTTTACGGTGCCGTTCTCGAAGTTGTTCAAAAATATGTGTGGTACCTCGGGCAGACTTTGCAGTTAAGTAGAAACAACTTCGAGGACGAGGGGAACAGGAGAATTCAGCCGGGTTGGGCAGCGTTTGGGAAACTTTGTCGGGTCTTTTTATCGTCAATCCCACAGTGCCTAAATACGAAAGTCTTCAATCAATACGTCCTACCTGTCATGACATACTGTACCGAAACGTGGACACTTACGACACGGCTGGTCCACAAGTTCAAAGTCGCTCAGCGTGCTATGGAGAGGGTTATAATAATAATAATGATTTATTTTTCTCATCACAAAAGCTCAACTCTTCTCTAAGGGATCGCATCAAGAATGAGGAGATCCAATAGAGAACCAAGGTCATTGACATAGCCCACAGAATAAGCAAACTGAAGTGACAGTGGGCTGGCCATATTAGCCGTAGAACTGATAACCGCTGGGGTAAACGGGTTCGTGAGTGGTGACCGCGTCTCGGCAAACGTAGCGTAGAACGTCCACGGGCCAGGTGGAATAATGATAGGACGGCTGGCAGAAGCTGGATGATCTATACCTGGGCTAGACTGGAAGTCCGTCATTTTTTAATTTAGTAGCCTGAAACTTTGTCTTCAGGCTTTTGATTACAAATAAATGAATACTTATATCAGCATTTATGGGAATTCTATTCCTAAAGGGGTTAAAATAAGGGTCAAAAGTGTGTATGAAAGTCAATTTTAATGGACTATTGATTATAAATAAATACGTTTAAAAACATGAACACAGTATTCATAGATACTTACACAGTTTTAAATAAATACATATAATCAACTTCCACGCGAGCAAAGCCGCGGGCAATAGCTAGTAAAATTATATGAGAGAATTGAGATAAATAGAAATAAGGCAAATTTAGTTTATTGTATTAATTTGAACGTATTTCATAAAAAGAAATTAACCTTTATATAAATTTAGTTAATGCGATCTTAATAGACATGCTTTCATGAAAAATTAAATAAACAATTCAAACGCAAAAAATCTTTAAACTAGAAAAAACAATCGTTAAAAGTGTATTATATTTAATAAAAAAACAGAAATAAAATCTTGTTATGGAAATCCTTAGCTACAAAACAAGTTATTTCGGACAGCAGACTGTCAAGATGAACATTAAAAAAATCCCTCTCAGC
Source organism: Diaphora mendica (assembly GCA_949125395.1). Taxonomy (NCBI): domain Eukaryota; kingdom Metazoa; phylum Arthropoda; class Insecta; order Lepidoptera; family Erebidae; genus Diaphora; species Diaphora mendica. The sequence goes on from OX421310.1 coordinate 21,380,236, forward strand.
AGTAATTTTCCTATCTTACGAAAAGCCTGTAAAATTCAAGGGGGTGGATCTGAAATAAATCTTCAGGAGACAGATAAGGGCCGGAGTCGATATACGACCTTTAATGTCCAATAAAACGAACGAGATAGAAACAAAATGTACAAAGCGGTTTTAATTATCGCCTTTTGAATATTTTGTTTATTTCTTTATCGTGTTTATTTTAGGTATATGGAATTAAAACAATTTATATTAGCATATTAAGACAATCCTCCGGAATCCTCACTCACTCGGTGAAATACAGCGCAAGCACTGTTTCACATCGGTTTTCTGTGAGGCCGTGGTATCACTCCGGTCGAGCCGGCCCATTCATGCCAAAGCGTGCCTCCCTCACGGTAATTACATTACTTTTGCGTTGTTACCAAACTACTTCAATAAACGTACCTGCCTAAGCATGTCTATGTACGTACATACAGATTTTCAAATTAATCTAATGTTATTTACATTTTTTGAAAGCGTTCCCCGCGGCGATATTTCCTTTAAACAACGCAATAAAATTATAGTAAACATCAAAGCTTTTTACAATTTGTGAATTATGCTTTGAAATAAAAACAAATCATTTTTATCGCCTTAGTACACGTCATAAAATACTGTTGGTTAAACTAATAAAGCAATGATACCTTAGGTACCTTGCTATGGGCATATGGGTATGGGTGGGGAGGTATCACATCACATCACACTAATATATAAATGCGAAAGTTTGTGTGTATGTTTGTTACTTCTTCACGTAAAACTAAACTACTAAACGGATTAGGATGAAACTTTACAGTAATATAGCTTATACATCAGAATAACACATAGGCTACTATTTGCCGCGATAAGCGACATATACGTGGGCGGAGCAGCGGGAAACAACTAGTATTTAATAAATTTAATGCTGCTAGGTACTACAATATTTGTTCAGTGTGTTATTTATTTACACACACACACACACACACACACACACACACACACACACCACACGCGCGTATGTATATGAACGTGTGTGTGCACGTGGCTATGTGCGTGTACACGTGTGTTTATGTGTGTAATAGCTATTAAAGTAAGGCCTTAAATCCGCCAATGCACCAAAAATTACTCAATTTTTTATCCGTTTTGAAATTTGTAGCATATATAATATAGACCAAGTAACCGAGATTATTTCTTTTAAAGATAATAAGTTGGATTCTGCTTCAAATGAAAAATCGAATTTATCCAATTTATTTTTCTGATTACTTTTTGATTAAGGACTTAGATGTTATGATATTACTCTATTAAGTATTTCTTTCTCATATATAAGGAAATTTCTAGTAAGCATTTATATTAAATCTCGCCTACCAATATTCACTTCTCTATTTTTTATATTAATTAGGAAATATTTTTAGTGTAGGAGCTGTCTAAAAAAACGTATGGTGCGATTTGTTCTTAATTTTTGCTAGAATAGCAAGTTTTGTGTGTACTGATGTTATATAGTAAAGTGTATATTTGGTTATTTTTATAAAAATAAGGTTATCATGTTTATTCTATTTTGCTAGATGCTGAAAATTTCTCAAAGCAATAAAATGAACTAGGAGATCCACTAAAAGACATTCAGCCCCCTTGACCAATAACGTCACTAAGATACTAGTACAAAAATTTATTGTAATGGATTTGGTGATTAAAACTACTCGAAATTCGTAAGAATAAACACTTCTTGAAGCAATTAAATTATGGAATAAACAACGAGTTTGCTTAAGTGTTGGATTATAACAAAATGTTCAATGTATGAAGCTCACATATCTAAAGACAAAGAGGATATGATATAGAATTTCCACAATAAAGAAGGGTTTCTGTAGAAATTACAAGGTTTTAATTAGTTGCTTATGAATCATATCGCGTTTCGTTTAATATTTATTATCAGTCATGTCAGAGTGATCACGTTCTTCTGTATGGGTAAAATATTGTGTAGGATCATTTGATGTTGGTAACCATTGTATAGTTAAAAGTATTTGATCATAAGTTAATTTTTTTTTTGTTTCTAAAAGACAACTCCCGCACTAGGAATAAATCCTGTGTCGCGGGGGACTTTACAAACATACATGTAACGGACACAAAGAACACCCAGACTCAGAACAACAATTTGTGGATCACACAAAGTGATGTCCTACGTGGGATTTGAACCCACGACACTTGGCGAAGTAGGAAACGGCGTGGTGACCGTTAAACCACTAGGCCAAACGTGCAGTCGCAGTTTGCAGCTACATTACCAAAGTTCAGGTCAGATTAAATGTACTTAATGTTCGCGCTTGTCAAATGTTTATCGAGAGTGCATTTCACAAGCGTACAGATTCAACAGTAAAAGACTAGTTATACAATTTTGTGGAATGCACATACCGGTGAGAGCGAATTGGAAGCCACTTGAGCATTTGACGGAATTTAGAGGGATGGGATCATATTTTCGTAGGCCAAATACAAATAGCATCTGATTGAAAGACTTAACTAAGTGATATGCTTAAGTTTTAGGTAACAATATACCTTCACACAGACCCTCACGAAACTTTACAATTCAATGGTGCTTATTCTGTTGTTGTGTCACTAAAGTTTCCCTAAAACTATCTTCGACTCTTCGATTTATGTGAAGCCATTTCGGAGTTGAAGCCATATGTACATTCTTTTCGCGACCACTATTTTATAAAAATAACAAAGTATCAAATTTTTTTACTATGTCTCTTCCATCCTTTTTTCATTCCACTGACATACTGCAGTAGTATTGCGTTCAAATAAAGTATGGTTATAAATATTTATTATAGCAATAAAGTAACATATATATTTTATGTGATACATTCAAGTTCTTGCGTTGTAAATCACGTTGATGTTTTATTCAAATATACGAGGGACATGCTTGTGCTGATCCGCATCATCACTTTGCTTTTACGTTACCCAAAAATTTTACGTGACCAAAAATAAATTAAAGTGGTCCTTGTAGCGAGGGTCTTACATCTAAACGAACATCGTACCTTAGCTAGAAATATACTGTGAAAACTTAAGAAATGTCGTAATGTGTAGGAAGGAATCCCGGTTGAGTCAACACTTAAACTCTCACTGTTCTCAAGAAAAACTTAATAATACTTAATTATAAAAATACCTTGAACCTCACAGAAAACCGGTGTGAAATAGTGCTTACGCTGTGTTTCACCGTGTGAGTGAGGATACCGGAGGCCCATACCCCAACCCCCCTTCCACCTCCAAAGGCTGGCAACGCACTTGTTGCCTCTGGTGTTGCAGGTGTCCATAGGCGGCGGTAATCGCTTACCATCAGGCGATACGTCTGCTCGTTTGCCCACCTATTCCATAAAAAAGAAGAAAAAAGAACTTCACACCCGTCAATTCAAAAAAAATACAGTGACGTTTATATTTTTGAGTATAGAATTTAATATGTATCATAAGATAAATTATATGTTTCTTATTAAAATTGTATATAATTTTGTTGAAAAGTTAAACACACCGCTTTCTAGACCTAATATTAAACCAAATAAAGCAGAAATTGTACTATAGGTTTTGAAACACGTTTCAACAATTACACTTCATTTTTGTATACCTACGGGACCATTGAATTTAAACTTTATCTATTTTAATCCACTTATAAGACGTGTATATGAAGAAATAACAGGTGTGCATGTGTCTGTTAGAATTACGTACAAATAGATAAGTGGCAGCATTTAAAGCTTCAGTTTGGCTGAAATGGGTGTGTAACTTAAATAACAAGTTTTAAACCTGTTACTTGCTAGTTTCTACTTACATTTCATTGAGTTTCTCAACTTTAAAATCTTTAAAAGAATGTTGAAACTTTGTATGAGGTTTGAAGTTAATGTGAGTAAAAAGGTACTTTCTTAAGATAAGTGAAGCCAGTGTGGTACAGTAGGTAGTAAAACTTCTTTTCTAAGGATACGCCTATGTCCAGCGGTGGACTATCAAAGCTGATGATTTGATGTGTAATTTGAATGTAAATATCTTTTGCGTGATCAACCGTATGCATGTTAGTTATCGATGTAAAATAACACATGTCAAAAGCATCAAAGGATCTTAATGCAATGTTTAATTATAATCGGTTCAGCGGTTTAGCCACGAAAGCATAGCAGATAGACAAGTTACATTCTCATTTATAATTAGTATCAATCATCTTCAAATTTTTACTAATGTAGCGATAGACAAAAGCTGCGATTAAACTTTTGATTATAAATACAAACAGCAGTATTAATTTCTGCTTAGAGATCGCTGTCAACAAAGGCTTAGTACATTTTAGGTAATAATTCCTTTATTTCATAAACTTTACCATGTTATGTGGATGGCGTGAGAACATTGCGTGGCAGAAATGTACGATTATAATATGATATGGCTATAATTATTGACCACGGTCGTGTTCAGGGTCTTCAGAAAATTGTATAAAAAGGTAAACAGATCGAGTTGAACGTCGTATTTTATTCTGGTCAACCATTATGTTACATCGCTATGAATCTATATGTAAATATGCAAGTTTATTTTTATAGTCTAATTAAAAATAATCCAATAGTTCTTCATATGCAATGTACAAAGTTTTCTTTGACTTGTCATTCATGTGGAAAGACTTAAAAACTGTATTATAGGTATTACTAGTTGTTGCCTGTGGCTCCGTCTGCGTGTTTTATCGCGGCAAATAGTAGCCTATGTGTTATTCTGATGTATAAGCTATTTTACTGTAAAGTTTCATCTAAATCCGTTCAGTAGTTTTTGTGTGAAAGAGTAACAAACATCCATCCATCCATACTTACAAACTATCGCGTTTATAATATTAGTAGGATAATAGTTTGTTAAATTAAGACTTGAGATCGCCTTGTAGTTTCCAGTTACACTTTCATTACGAAATGTGCATACCATCATGCTTATTTTATTTGATCCCACTTAAAAGCCATTGAGTTTTATATGAATTCATTTAAGTCATGCTCCAATATTGTATACGTGCCGAAGAGTTATGTCCCCTGTGCATTAAAAGCAATAATGTATTTTAAATAAGTCGTATAAAAGACAATAAATCTCAAAAAACTCATATGAAATATTTTCAGTGTCTCGAAGATGCTGAACAGATTTATAATAGTGCCAGCTTTGCCCAAGGCTATGCTGGGATAGTGGTTCTTTTTGTTCCAAATCCTTTTGTTACGCTTTGAAATATCGGCCACAGAAACTTGGCGAAGCGAGCTTTAGCAAAAAACACTTCGATCCAATTGTGAACTGATTTTAACGTTACTTTGTTATTTCGGAATACATTTTTATCTCTTAGCTTAACAGGCACTGCATATGCTTATCCTCCTCCTCCTTGCATAAATATAGGAACATTTGAATTTGATTGCATGTATAGTACAGCAGTTTACGGGGTCTATATATTACTTGTTAGAATAATATATGTTTGACTTTGGATAATTTAAAGACTCAGACTGCATTATTAAACAAACTTTATTCAAGATGGTTTTATAAAATAAAATCTTAAATTCTAAATTCGTTATACTATCAAGGACAATGCATATTATTTAGGGTTTTTTAAATTGTTTCGAATGTCCGAAAATAGTAAATCAAAAGAAAGAGGGAGGGAGGGAGGGAAAGAGGAGACCTTATTTGCGGCATTCAATTGTTATTTTAAGTTGAAAATATTTGGTAGTATCGGTATTTTATGCCCATTAGTTGAAAAACTAATGATATGTAATGTAAAGGTGTGTTGAACACTCCTTAATTACATATTTTACATACATAGATGTCACAAGTTAGCATTAGCATTTTTACACATCTGATATTTGCTTAAAATTTAACGTTTATGACGTAAACAGAAGTTAAACTCGTCTTAGTTAATATAAAATGCGATTTAAAACATTCAGTTCCAATATAGTTTTTTTTATGTCAAGTACAAACTTAATTTTAATGTAAAGTATTAGTTATTATTAGTAACAGTTCAATTGTAAAATTTACCATTGCATTTCTCAATGATGTTGAGTTGACCTTGCCGCATGAACTTGAATAATTGAAACTGTTTAGACGAAAATGAAGAGTAATTCTTATACACAAAGTTTAAAATTGGTTGGCAGTAAAATTAAATAATTTAGAACAGGGGTTATTTTTATTCAGTATTTAGTGAATTTACCAGACACTTTGTCTTAATTTGATATTTTGTATATTTTGTTTGATTTGATTTTAGGGTAAATTCAGCAGTACAACAAAGTACAAATAAGTATTTGTACTTGGTTGTATTTGATGCATGTCATATGTAATTCATTAAAATACGAGTATTAAGCTTCACACGGCAATTAGTTTCGATTTTAGACGGATATTAGATATACAGTTGAAAAGAAAGTAAAGGTGCTTCCAAAATACCAATATATTCAGTTAGGTCTGAGCCTCGTCAAACATATTTTCGACTGATAGAAAAAAACTTGACAGTCGTTTTTAACTAAAATGAATAAAACATACTCAGTAATTAACGTTCTAATTAGAGTGACATAACTTATCTAAAATAGTAGCGTATTATATGATAGAACCATAAAATAACCGGCTCTGAATTGCCAGATAAAGAGACAACCCTAATAAATTCGCTTTAAGATATAGGTAATATTATAATAACGGACTCAAGTTCTAACAGCTCTGCAGAGTAATCGCGTATCAGGTTTCAACAATTTGCTAGTAGATAGGGAATCTACTAGCAAATTGTTGAAACCTGTTCTTACATAATCCGAGTTCCGTGAAAATACTCTAAGAATTCGGATTTTATCAGTAAATACAATCTGCAAGATGCAATTGCAAGTTTCTCAAAATACTGTCGATTGATTTATTTTAATTTATCTTTAAAATTAGAAACTCCTGCATTAACAATATGTAATTTGAAAACCTCCAAAAACATCATGTATTTTTTAAATGTAATAGTGGGCAAACGAGCAGACGTATCGCCTGATGGTAAGCGATTACCGCCGCCCATGGACACCCGCAGCAACACCAGAGGCGTCACAAGTGCGTTGCCGGCCTTTAGGGGGATGGGAGGAGGGGAGGGGGGTTGGTATATGGGCCTCCGGTATCCTCACTCACTTGGTGAAACACAGCGCAAGCACTATTTCACACCGATTTTCTGTGAGGCCGTGGTATCACACCCCTCGAGCCGGCCCATTCATGCCGAAGCGAGGCTCTCCCACGGTGAGAAAGAGAATACACACAATGAACACCTAGACACAGAATAACAATTTCTATATTACACGAAGTATTATACCGTTTGAGGATTGGATCCACAACACGATAGGATGCAGTGAGATTTAAGCTTAAACTATGCGTTTCTGAGCATTCACATAGATATATTTCTGGTTTTAAATTCCTGATAAAAAGTCAGATTAGTTAATCCAGCATATAAACTTCATGAACATGTTTGTCAAGTCAGGCATATAACAACTTGTCTTATTTAGTTTTTTTCTTTTGATTAATAAAACAAAATAGGATCATGTGGTTAAAATCTTCTATATACTCATAATAAAAATGTAACAGGTCAAATTCTGTACATTAAAGATATTTTGAAATTTTTTTTTGGAGGGCTCTCTATAATGTGAACCAGCTGATTGAGAGATTGAGCAGCATGAATGTTGGATGTCGTATAGATGGCGTCGCGGTTAATAATATAAGCTACGCCGACGACATGGTGCTGCTCAGCCCCTCACTTGGAGGTCTTAGGAGGCTACTGCGTGAGTGTGAGACATATGCTAAGGAGCATGGTTTGAGGTATAACGTCAGCAAAAGCGTGTTTATGGTCTTCAAACCAAACAATAAAAGTCCTGGTCATGTCCCACCGCTTTTTTTAAATGGCTGTGCTTTAAACCAGGTTAAAAAGTTCAAGTACCTAGGCCATATTGTCACAGAAGGGCTAAAAGATGATGAGGACATTGAACGGGAACGCAGGGCGCTGTCGGTTCGGGGGAACATGCTGGCACATAGATTCGCTCGGTGTACAGATACCGTTAAAATAACTTTATTTAGAACTTACTGTCAGAGCTTCTACACAAGCGGTCTATGGCTCAGCTTTACTAAGCGGGCCTACAATGCCATGCGGATCATGTACAATAACGTCTTTAGAGTTTTGTTGAGACTCCCACGCTTCTGTAGTGCTTCGGGCGTGTTTGCCGATGCGTGTGTAGATGATTTCTATGCGATTATGCGCAAGAAGACACCGTCTGTGGTGCTGCGTTTGCGTGGTAGTAGCAATGCGATTTTGAAAATGATAGCAGAAAGAATGGACTCTGCCATACTCTGTCGTTTCACTGAACTCCATGTTAGGAGAGGAAACTGATTGGGTCTATGTGGTTTTGTTGCTACTTAAACCTATGAATTTTGATTTTAATTGTGTGATTTTTGTTTCAATTTTGATTTTAGTCATGTTTTTATTTTGATTTTAATTGTGATTTTATTTTGATTTTTTATTGTGATTTTTAGTGCGATTTTATTGTGATTTTTATTGTGATTTAATTGTAATTTTATTTTATTTCTGATTTCGATTTTATTTTGACTTTTGATGTTTTTAATGTTAATTTTATTGAATGATTGTATTTGATTTTTATTTTATTATATGCATGCAAATATGGATTGTATATGGTCTGAAATAAATGGATTATTATATTATTATAATCGATACTGAAGCCAAAACTGTATTTTTTTAAATTTTTGTCTGTCTGTCCGTCTGCCTGTCTGTATCTTGGCCGCGCATCACGCTGAAACTACTTAATGGATTCAAATGAAACTTGGCATGATTTGAGTTCATACTACGAGGTAGGACATAGGATACTTTTTATCCCGAAATTCATCACGGTTTCCTGGAGAGAGGGGATGAAAGTCAAAATATGTACTTAGTTGTAATTCATTAACACATAGACCGATTTCATTCATTCTTTTTGTGCTAGAAAAAATAAAATAAAAGATAACAAGAAATGTGTTTTTTTTTGTCCGCGACTGTACACTGCCTGTGGGAACTTGACACAGATATGTAAATATGGCGGTACGAAGTTCGCCGGGTCAGCTAGTTAAAAATATGTCCAGAATTTTTATTTCAATTCATTAAAAATAAGGTAAATCAAATTCGTAGTTGAATAAAAAAATACATACAAAATCTATTCTCGTTTAAATTTCAATAATAATTTTATGAGTATGTTAAAATTATAATGAGAAAAATTCTTGGAAATTATTCACATAGTATGAAGACTGTCTCTCATATCAATTTTGTTGTTTGTTGAATCTCACAAACAACTGTCCAAAGTACGTTTCAAATCAAGAACAGTTGAATTGCTTCTGTTGGAGGTATCCAAATTTAAACCTCTACGTGACACTTACGTGTATAGACTTTTAATACTACACTACACTTAGCAATATAATATATAAGTTAACTGGGTGCAATTTTAGTTCAAAGCTCGAACTATACAGAACGAACTCCAAGTCGAACATTCGTAGCTATTCCGACGTAGACGATATTAGGACGGTTACAGACACCACGGTTTGCCGTAGAGGTCTATCTATGCAAGCGAATTCTAATATGTCATAATGTATGTAGGACAATTCGATTTACTTGAGAAATTTTCAGGTGTACCATATCGAATAAATATTTAATAATTCTTGGAATTTTAAAAGTCCATATTGATTTTTTTAAAGTTGAATAGGCTGTCGCTCCAATTCGCCAATGTAAACACAGCTGCACCGGTAGACCTCTACGGAAAACCGTAGCATGTGTGACCGAATTAAGGTGGTGTATTTTCATTTTAGAAGATTTATTGACTGAGTTTCGTTTACGATTCACACATTTCCTTTCAATAGTTCTAAGTAAATCGCCTGGTTACTATTAATAGAGGCTTCTACTGGCAATACACCAATGAAGTTGCAGTATAGGTATTGGGTAAAGATTTAGACGCACTTAGCTGGCATTGTAAAAACGTGCATACAGCCATTTCAATATCTTATTGTTACGTACTATGTTCATGGTGGGCGGACCTACCTACAAAATGTATTTATTAATTTGATAAAAATTACAATACAAGAAATGATTTTTGTAAATAGGTGGTTGTCATGTCAATGGTACATAGGTAAGAAAATGAATTGAAAAGGACCAGGTAGGGAATCAGAGTTCCTGTAGGGTTCTCCTGCACGGTGTCATAGCGGCTTATGTGGGGACATCTATCACCTAGAAAGCTGATAAACTCACTCATAAGTATACTTGTACTCATTTATTTATAATTAGTAAATAACAATTAAGTGTTGGGAGCAGCCTTTAAAGCTAGAGTTGTTTGTGTCAGGAGACCCCACTATTCCATACTGAAACTCCAACAAACATAGTGAAACTTATATTTATTTTATACATGCTAGGTTGTGCGTGTGAGTGTGTGTTTTATTAGTCCATACTAATATTATAAATTCGAAAATAACTTTATCTGCCTATAGGTCTGTGATAAAGATGTATGAAAATATTCAGAATTTAATATCATGTGCATCCTACGTAAAAATAAAAGGAGTAAAAGTTCTGGCAGTTTACCTTCACTTACTATGCATGAAGCCACTTGCAACTGCTGTGGTAAATTTAGATTATACATCAAATATATATTTGGCTTGGCATCGACCTCAGACAGATAAGGACGTACCTAGTGCATTTTATTATATTACCTATATTTAAATTGTCAAATGTTTTATTTTTATTTTTCGTAAGTTTTTTTGGTGATTTTAAATTTGAAGGCGAAATCTACGCCGATTTCAAACTTTATTAAGTTTTTATTCTTTTAAATGTCGTATTATCATAAAAAACCTTTGTTAAAGTAGATAAATTACCTGAACAATACTTTGCCAAACAGCGTATGAACACTCTCTAATAAAATTATTTTTTATCTTCTTGATTTAAAAAAAATGCAAACTAAAATATTTAACGTTTAAGTATTTCTGATTTTTATGGATTTTTATAGATTTACAACGTTGAATAGAGCCCATAACTGCGTAGCTCTGTCTCCTTCCATTTAACCATATTCCGATGGTTTAACATCCAATTCCTAAACAAATACCCAAGGAATATAAACAAAGCAAGCTGCTGCCGTTTAGCTTGTCGAAAGGAAACAACAGTACAATTAAGCATTTAGCTTCGAGTAACTATCTTGTGTAATGGTACAGCACTTTGATGACTCCCACGACACCAAATTTATACTAATCGATTTGGCTGGTTACACTAGCTGAAACAATCGATGGTATAAATTAGGATAGTGCAAACGAATATGTATATTATATTTACAACATGATGAGTAGAATTTGTACCTAATTCTAAGAAGACATTAAGTATTCAATTATAATTCAAGACTTTGTTTATAGGCATTTCAATAAAGTAGATATTACTAAGATATTAGTATCTAAAGTTTATCGAATGGCCTTATTACAGAATACTGTAAGTTAATGGTTTTTGTAGTACACTTACTACTTCGTTCAAATAGTAGGAAGTGTTTATATGGGACAGAAACTTGAATGTTCATTAGTTAATTCTTTGCTTTTCTTTATTATTTAACTCTTAAGGCTTATTTTAGATATAAGCCCTTAAAAAATTAAAATTGTATTACACGAATACTTTAATTCTAACATTTCAAGATAACTACAAATTAATATTTTGACTGGGTATTTAGGTTGTATAACGATGATGTCATCAACTATGTCATTATGGTTCTAGCTTATAATAAACATTTCATTGCCTAAATCCTACTAATATTATAAACGCGAAAGTTTGTCAGTATGGATGGACGTTTGTTATTCTTTCAAGCAAAAACTACTGGACGGATTTGGATGAAACTTTACAGTAATATAGCTTATACATCAGAATAACAAATAGGCTACTATTTGCCGCGATAACCGACATACATGCAGGCGGAGCCGCGGGCAACAACTAGTAAGGAAATATAATAAAGCTAAAGGTAACTTAGTAGGTAGAAAATAAGGCACACCAAAATTAGGGACATAACCAAGGCAAAAGATGGATTGACACACGCTCAAACATTAAAATGGAAGTGGGCCGGACATGTAGCGCGTCTACGAGACAAGAGATGGACGAAAAGGGTAACCACATGGGCGGGTCCACAGGGCAAGAGAAAAAGAGGTAGACCATTAGCAAGCTGGGAAGATGAGATCAAAAAAACAGCTGGCCCCAACTGGATTCAAGTAGCCCAATCTAGAGAGGACTGGCTATCTTTGGAGGAGGCTTTCACCTACAGAGGGGTTCTTATAGACTATTGAATATGTTTAACAGTTATGTAAAAATAAAAAATAAGTAAACATTAATGTAAAGTCAAAACAACTTTTATGAGCAAATTAATTTCTAACAAACTAATATGTACACTAACTTAACATAATATAACCTTTTATTTTTGGAATCAGTAAGAAATAAAAGCTTTTTTATTTTTTATTTTTATTTATTTATTTATAAAGGTAGCTTGACTGTTCCCATGTACACTTTTCTTAAAAGTACAGCAGCCGTGGGACGACAGCCGTACGCACGTACGGCTGTCTCGACCGGAGTGATACCACATTAAAGCTGCGGTAAAAATTTGCCCTAAAATAGATGTTGGACAACTCTTTGATTATTTCTCACTAACTGAGTGGAGTTACCAGAGGCTCTATCTTTCTTTCCATAGCTACTAGGGGAAAAGTTGGGATGCTCTAAGAGTTACAACGCACTTTTGTTTCTTGACTTACAAGTATCTATGAGCTCAGTTCATTATAAATTATTAAGTTAATGTTAACGGGATATTTACCAATTTAAAAAATAACATCTAATGTTTTGGCACTGTTTGAAATCGGAAACTTACCCTACTCGGTTAGAACTTAGTCACAATCCCTCTGTTGGTTATACCTATGCTTATCTATATCTATTATAATATATATAATATAATGTTCATGCCATGTTGTTGCTTACTAACTATGAAACTATGTAACGTTTTTATAATGTTTGTTTTGGTAGCGTGCCTCAGGCATGAGCCGAGCATAATTAAAAAGAATCGTAGACAAAGTTGTGTGGGTCAGCTCGTATACGTTTTTTTTATGTTTCGGCCTGCCAAAATGACTCTACTCTGCCTGATGGAAAGCATAAGCAGAATCCAAGAGTGGTGGTCACCATACTCATTGTGAATGCAGACTATGCAACAATGCAGCATGGTGACCCACACTATGGCGGCCTAGTGATGCTTCTGCATCATTGGGCCTCCGGTCTCGCACTCACTGGATACTCAAGTTAACGTAACGTAATGAACTAATTGATGATGAATAGATTTGCTACCAGCTTACCGTAGGTGCACGGTTAGCCTAGTGGTTTTAACGGTCGCCACGCAGCTTGCCTCTTTACTTGATTGTAGGTTCAAATCATAGATGGGACAACACTTTGTGTGATAAACAAATTGTTGTTCTAAGTCTGGCTGTTCTTGGTGTCCGTTTCATGTATGCTTGTGGAGTCCTCCGCGATACAGGATAATATATATCTATAGCGGGAGTTGACTTTAAAAAAAAAAAAGGTAAAACCTCATTAAATTTCAGTATGCATTTTATTGTAAGAAGAAACTATGTAACCCGATATAACAATTTACAATATAAATTTCGCTGTGATAAACTCAAAAAAATTATTATTATAAAAACAATGTACATATATGTTTTGGGTACAAGCTTCATCAATTTCGTTTGATCTTGCCTATTTCATGCTATATTTACTTTTTTTGTGAAAATTTTCCCTTGAACATTATCCACATTTTATTTCCTAAAGTGAATTATGATAACGGAAAATACCACAGTTTTAATTAAAACAGAAGGATTAATATCTTTTGCAGAGTTGTTTGGGTAATTCCTTTTTTGCAATAAACCTTTATGAATATTTTCTAGCGTGTTCATCACAAGTATTTAGAGATAAAGGGTTGATGACAAAAAAACGTGAATTTAGACAAAAAATCTTTGAATACTTTATATTATAGTACATATTTATATTACTGCTATTTTATTGCACTACTATTCGTCATACCAGTCAATGTATAAAGATATAGTTGACCTATACGTAGGTACACCATGCTGGTGTATAGATGAATTGAATAACTACAAGAAGAGTTATACAATACAAAAATAATATTTTAGATATATCTAAAGACAACTATACACATATAATTCTATGCGTTCAATCAAAATCAAAAAGAATAAAGATATTATATTTAATTCTTTAACCAATTTTTATATGTATTTATAAAAAGTATTTAAGTATTCTGTCAGTCAATCTGGCTTTTGCTTAGTTTGAAACTAGATGTGTTGTGTTGTGTTTACAATATATTGTGTGTCAGGTGTCTGCAACCTATGCAACCAATGCAACGAGCCCCCCAGCCAAGTTGATGACAATTGTAAACGTTAATAAAAATGAATCAAATGTATGGAAATGCAGTCATTTTAACGCTAAATCACGTGGTCAAAACGAAATAATAAAAGAAAATAGAGGCGTTAGCAACTGTAGAAAGAGGTTTAATCGTAACGTCAGACAATTCAAAGGTATGTACTACTTAATACCTATTGTGAGCGCGTTCATAAAATATACACTTAACAGAGGCTTCAAGACAGTTTTTTCCACATAAGAATTATTAATGCTGTATGTATGTGTTTTGTGTGTTGTGTTTCGGAAACTAAATATTCCCATAACACATTACTTCAGAAACTAGATATTTGCAAACACAAAAGGCGTTCGTTTCGGCTTTATGGCTGTAGGGAAACGGCGTAGCGTAGTTTACTGAGATGTAGAGTTTGTGAAGTTAGGGTTGGTAGAGTTAGGGCGAGTAAATTCAGAAGCTTGGCTCTACATGAGATCTGATATCTTTTTCACAGGGATATCTTTTTAAGCCATAAGCAGTCGTCTTGGCAACATTTTACATGAAAATGTTTTGGTGGGATTAAGTATAGTCTAGATCTCAAACTGTCTTTTATTTGAGAATAAAAACTTAATAAGGCCAATTTTTCTTTGCAAACATTATTTTCTTACTCTAAAAAGATTTTAAGATAACGGGTCAACGAAATAAAGTGTTTTTATTTGTAAGTTTGTATACATTACAAAGTAATTCATGAAAATATAAAATTTAAATACTGGGAAATAAAAAACAATAAAATATTAACATAAAAGCGTTGAAAAAATTATCCGCATCATCGTCTTCTGATAGCGTTTCCAAAAGACTGGCAGTATTGCCATTGAATGCCTATGCTAATTTCCCTGTGCCAGAAAGACGCGTCACGAGAAGCGTCGATCAGTTGCTTAGTTAGTTTTTTAAACATAGCACTAGCACTCGGACCCCATGAACCTAGCGTCTCGACCCCAAACAGTTCAAATAAGTATAAATACCTAAATGTATTCATCAGCACGTGAATCAAAATCGAAACCGATTATAATAAGTAGGTACTATTGACTGATGATAGTAGTTTTGAGGTAATATTAGAACAAAGAAAAATATTACTATGGTTTCAAGTTTGTTGATTAATAATTCAGATACCAAATATTGGTTACGGCTTTGTAGTTTTTATCAGTATTTCATAACTTATTAGTTGCTGTAAAACACTTAAAAAATATCTGGTCAAAGAAAGGATAAGAATATCTATCTGAAATATTTAAAATTCTTCTACCATTATGATCAAACAGACCGATAATGTCGTACCTTCGTTGCTCAAGCATGTGAAACGAAAACTTCGAGGTGGATTTTCAGATATTTTATATATCTACTAGATTTCGACCGCGGCTTCGCTCGCATTTAATAAAAAGTGTCCTATTTTACCTCCAAGATATTATGTGTACAAAGTTTCATGATGATCGGTTAAGTAGTTTTCCCGTGAAAGCGTAACAAACAAACTTACTTTCACCTTTATAATATTATATAGTATGATATATATCGTTTAAGTGCATGTATATACATGCACTTAAACAAGTAAGTGAAGAAACACGTATTGAATTTAGATACTTATTAATTATATACTAATACTAGCTGATTCGGCAAACGTGGTTTTGCCGCAAAAAAAAAAAAATATTGGGGTATAAAAAATAGATGTTGGTCGATTCTCAGACCTACCCGATATGCACACCAAATTTCATAAAAATCGGTCCAGCCGTTTCAGAGAAGTATGGTAACTAACGTTGTGACACGAGAATTTTATATATAAGATTATAAAGCTGAAGAGCTTATATGTTTGATTGTACTTATCTCATGAATTATTAGGTCAAATTTAAAACAAAATATGTTTGCGTTAGATAGCCCCTTTGTTGAGAATGACTATACAACATCAGAAAACCACAAATAGAAGCTGAATACCTACAAAAAATGTCTGAAAAGAATTAATTTTATTAATTTTTGAGACACGGACAAAGCGTGGGTCTGCTTGTATTAAAATATTTTACTAACAAAGCATATATCGCTCCGTCTTATCATTTATCAAGATATATCTGGTTGAACGATTTGTCTCTTCTAAGAAACTAGAGAATTTCTTTTATAAACGACGTTGCTGTATTCAGGTACATTACCCACCCATGTTTTTTTGCCTTTTTCGATTCAAATAATTAAGGACAAAGTGAAACGTGAATGGCTGAACAAAAAGTGAATTTGTCGTAATGGGCGCGTCGTGACCTCAACATACTTTGTTACTGTTTGATATATTGCTCAGTGCGGTCGTGCGGTGGTAGCATATTGACTTTCACGAACCTTATTTAGAATTATCAAGCGTAACAACTGTTATATGCACTACGTATATTACTCCTCTTGGTTTGTTTGAAATTATTAAAATTTAAAAGGATTATTGAAATCTTTTCGCGGATAGTGAATCGTAGATGTAGATTAAGAAGAAGCCGATGCCTAAAAATATGTTAGTCCAATATTGAAACGAAAAGAAATGTTTATGTAATTTGAAATTTTGACTAGTGATGGGATTAGACAAGTTTTGTTTTCGATATAAAATTAGATATAAAGGCGTTTTCACGACAATTTAATATTATAATTTTAACTTTGTGCCATATACAATGATCATAACGCTGTTTATTAAGTGTGAGCTCATAATACAACCTCTAAATCTTTCGGGAAATAGTGTTATCCTACTAGTGTAACTTTTGAATTACAACTGTCCAAGAGCAACAGCGGTATTTTATCAAAATGTGATACGCACATATAACTCAGTAAATCACTTATACTTAACAAACTTTTAACTCTATCTACGTCATACACTAAAGAAAACAATATTTTCGTACCTAATAAATTTTTGTTTTCACAAAAGCGTCCGAAGCACTGAGAAAAATATACCGAACGTATTGTCTAACAGACATTATGGAGTATAAATCTTTGGTCCACGCCAGATATCGCGAACATTGTGGGTTGTACGAAACAAGTTCCCAGCTTTGTACATGAAAAAAACTACTTATACGAAATGTACCTACGTTCAAAAATCGTTTGGCGGATTTAGATTTTGAATAATACTCTCGAGAATAATGTGGGTTTTGTATTCTTTATTTCTAGTTTAGGTAAGCGTAAGTCTATTTTTCTTTTATATACGTTATGATTGTTGGGTGATTGATGGAGGTCTGCGAGAGTGTTTGCTTTCTTCGATTGATATATGATATATATTACTTTCCATAAGTTTATGTGACAGCATATGTGTACAAAAGAATTTTAAGTTATAATCATAGTTCTTGTATATTAGTAACTATTGATACACTTGAATAATCACTGAGGATTTAAATGCCAGCCTTAGTCAGATATTTATTTCACATTCATCTATTTTAGATATAAGTAATTTTCAAAGCAAACATATTTTAAATCACATTGAAGCTATCCTCGTCAAATATTCACACGATTTTAAACTCTCTATAACTCAGTAAATGCGTCACACCCTCACACATTACACTATTTTTAACCGACTTCAAAAAAGGAGGAGGTTATCAATACGACTGTATTTTTTCATGTTTGTTACCTCATAATTTTCGACTGCGTGAACCGATTTTGATGATTCTTTTTTATTTAAAAGCTGGTACTTCCCGTGTGGTCCCATTTGAATTAGGTCCAGTTCTTAAAGACATTTTTTTTTGCTAAAATTTTGTTTTATGAAATATATCCTCTGTTATGCACTAAACTTACAAAATATTAAAAGAAATAAAACATGAAAAAACGATATTATGAAAACAGATTCAAGTGTAGTGTTATGTGGGGGTTCCGACAAAAGTGAGTAGAAGTGAGCCGGGCATGACTCAAGTAAGCAAGACTCATGATATGGACCGAAAAGTGTAGGTAGTCCCAAGTGGTCCTGGTTAGATCTGAAATTAGTTAGAGATTAGTTTTTAGTTTTAGTTTAAAAAAAAAACAACTCCCGCATTAGGAATAAACATCCTGTGTCGCGGGGGACTTTACAGACATTTACAGACATACATGAAACGGACACAATTAACACCCAAACTCAGAACAACAATTTGTGGATCTCACAAAGTGTTGTCCCGTGTAGGATTTGAACCCACAATACTTGGCGAATTGGCAAGCGGCGTGGCGACCGCCTAAACCACTAGGCCAACCTTGCAGTCAAACGATTAAACTTTTTATACAGATTTTAAGTATAGTATCTACTAGTTTTTGCGTTTAAATGTTAATGAAGTATTATAATGTTTGTGTACTTATGTTATTTACATTCTGTGTTATTGGAGAGAAGTCTATTTTCTTCCAAATTGTTTAGCAATATATGCATTAAAGGCGGTAAAATGTTTGAGCTTATATTGAACTCTGTTAACATTAGCTCTGTTTGATAATGTATACAAATAGATATTTTATGTAGCTTTACTTAGCTATGCGTTAAAGCTGATTGGCTTAAGGTAATATGAAAATTAACGCTGAAGTGCACAACATACTGTTTTAATATATTAGAGTTTATGTTTTAAAAATAAGTACTTAGATATTTTAGATTTTAAATTACATGATTACGTTCACAAATTATGAAGATTAATAAATTTATTTAACTTTAAATTATTATACTATACTCATCAAATTATTTTAAATTGAATTGAATTTAAATAATTTGATGGTTTTTATAATAAGATAGAATGAATATAGATTTTAATATTTCTTGCTGCTTCATTGAAGTCAAATTATAAATTACAATGATAATATCTAACATTAAATAAATATTAGAAGTGTTATGGTAAAAAAGAGCTATAATTAACGTTATTTTAGCAATTAAATATACAACAAAGAACATTAAAATAAGGAAATGTCAGACCTCGATATCGCAAATAATCAGTAGCACGCAGTCCACGTGACCGGCCCTTTATCTCCCAACTGAAAGATTTATAACAGAGGCGTTACCACGTTTATCTTAATCTTAGCGGAGACCTTATATCTCTATCAGTACTGCCTTCTGGTAGAAAACCCTCGCTATGTATTTAGAGCGAGACTAAAATCTTTGTTTTCGAAATCGACAAATACATTTCAATTTGCGAATTCCACTTTCAATACCTTTCCTGTATAGGATAAAGAATTTACTGCGGAATATTAAATGTTAGAGTGACTAATGGTAAATGTAATTTATAATGTATAGCGATGCACTGGTTGTCGCTTATATTATTAACTAGCTGACCCACGCAACCTCGTTTGTGTCTCCAATTGTCCGTAGCGTGAAAATTTTCCCCCGTTTTTGAAACATTCTTCATTGCTGCTCCGCTCCTATTAGTCTTAGGGTGATGATATATAGCCTATGGCCTTTTCGATAAATGGGCTATCTAACACTGAAATAATTTTTCAAATCGGACCAGTAATTCTTGAGAATAGCGCGTTGAAACAAACAAAGAAACAAAAAAAATCTTCAGCTTTATATATTAGTATATAGAAGTATAGATTAACTCTTGCTCTTGGTTCTGTCTGCGTGTATGTTAATTATAGCTGTAACGAGTAGCCCATGCCTTTCCTCAAGAATCAAGATACCTGCAAGCTAAATTTAAATCGGGTGTAGCAGTTTAGACCTGAAAACGTAACAGACAGACGCCTTGTGACGCCTCTGGTGTTAGGCCGCGTTTTCGAACTCAGCGGGCAGCGGAGCGGGAGCGGAGCGGCAGCGGGAGCGGAGCGGGGCCGCTAACCCGTTTTCGAAACCAGCGGGCTAGGAGCGGGCGCTAGAGCGGTTTAGTGATGTGTTATAAGAAACAATACCTCGTAAAATATAGCTTGATACGGATGACAGATTTCACAAAAAAATGATTAGTGATTTTAAATAATTAGTGAAAACGACTGTTTGATAATATTTTATATAATCATAATATCTACATATGCAATAGCGTCACAAATTAGTATATTAAATTTATTTTTCTAAAATCGTACAACCCAAGCCTGAGAACCTTAAAAAAATCTTGATTAGTCGTAATTGTAAACACAATAATTTACTATATTGACAAGTTAGGGGGGTATTAGGTTACTATACTCGATCATTATAGAAAATAACAGGGGGTACAATGAAAAAAAAAAAACATCAACAAAGCGAACAAATTAACAAGTTATAAAGATGATTAAAATGTTTTAATAACAACAAATAAATAAAATATTAATAATTAAATAAACTTGCAAAAATCACAACATTGATAAAATTAAAATCATTTTTTTTTTATTTATTTATTTTAAAAAGACCTTAGACTTGACATATGCGTACCCCGTAAGGAATAGAAACCATGTACATCAAATATTAACGTTGCCAGGTTATAGCCCATTCTCCCTTATTAATGTTCCAAACGTTCAACAAATCTGGTTACAATTTGGTCGGTTAATTACAAAATTGTGTCAAGTCTATGTAATATTTGTCTAAGATTGATGCGCCTGCTCGTATGCCGCTCGTCACACGCTCGACGCTCGCTCGTCAAATAAAAATATAAATATTTTCGGACATCTAACACACAACGCCATCTAGTCCCAAGCTAAGCAGAGCTTGTGTTATAGGTACTAGGTAACTAATATAAATACATAAATATTTTTTTTTGTAAATACATACATATTATACATAGAATTTAAATATATTTTTTTGTAATATTTACGTTCCTATCAAAATAAAATAAAAACAAAAAAAAAAACAACCATTCGAACAATATTGCAAGTAATAAAGATGAATAAAATGTTTTTGTAATTAACTATTAAAATTGTTATTTTAATAAGTAAATAAATTTGGAAAAATCACAAACTTGACAAAATTAAAAATTAATAATCACAGGTGATTGCTATTTTATTCCATCCCTAGCTGTCACCGCGACACTGGTGCGCACCGCCATAGAGATATTATAGATAGAGCAGAGGAGCCGTGCGAGTCATAATATATGTTCGATGAATGGAAAATCGTCTGAACGTTACTTCGAATACTTTTTACCATTAAACTCTTCTTCTACTGAACGATGCCAAATTTCATGTTTTTAAATTATAATGTACGGAAGGAACGTATGATATCTCAAAGTTATTAGAATTTCTTGATTTTGTATGAAATAATACACCACACATATTTTCTTTATATTATTATTATCATTATTATATTCATTCGAAAAAGCATTCAATCGATTCAAAAATGTTCGATGAATCATTCAGTAGAAGAAGTGCTTATCCAGACCCAGGGAGGGGAACCAGGCCTCCAGCTGTTCCTCGGTTAGAAAGAGAGAGATGATCGCGGTACCTATCTGTCTGTGTGTACCTATATTTTATTACTTCAAACAACTTTATAAGGTACTAGCTTTTACACACGGCTTCACACACGCAGAGTTTCATTTCCTGATTTACCCCATTAGGGGTGGAATTTCAAAAATTCCTTTCTTAGTGCTCACTTACGTTGTATTAAGAACCTACATGCAACATTTCAGGATTCTAGGTTTAGCGGTTTGAGCTGTGCGTCTCTCTATGTCAGTCACCTTCCTCTTTTATATATATAGAAGATTTTAGAGTTAATTTTATTTTATTATTCGAGGTTATCATAATAACAAGCAGTCCTTTACTGCGCATGCGTCAGTAGAGAAAGACAGATGGTGTACCGCGATCTTCTCTCTCTTTCTAACCGTTGGACGTTTCCGCTTACCGGCAGCCGTATGTCTTCCCTACTCTATCTATAATACCTCTATACGCACCGCTCGTCCGCCGCTCGTCACCCGCTCGTCCGCCGCTCGTCACCCGCTCGTCGCCCGCTCCCGCTCCGCTGCCGCTCCGCTGTGTTCGAAAACACTCCCATATAAATCCATACATTTGAACGTGCCGCTGCCGCTCCGCGCCCGCTCCGCTCCCGCGCCCGCCCCGCTCCCGCTGAGTTCGAGTACGCGGCCTCACGGGTGTCCATGGGCGGCGGTAATCACTTACCATCAGGCGATACGTCTGCCCGTTTGCCCCCTATATCAAAAAAAGATACACAAAGTTATTTTCAAATTTATAATATAAAATTAATTCAGGGTACATGATAAACCGAAAAAAGAAACATCCTCTCGTTCTTTTAACAGTTTCCAAACGATTTCTAATCACACTTCCTTTAAATTATGTAAGTATTTAAGCACATAAGTTGTTTTATCATAATATGAAAAACATAGAAATTACATAGACTCAGAGAGTTTCTTTGAAAAGGTTTCCTGAAGATTTTATAATTAATATATTACAATCATGTTCCCAGCCTTTATAGTTGCCTAGATATTTTTTTGGGATCGGTTACTAATTCAACCGGTATTATCTGGATGTCAGTTTTCTTCACAAAATGACTAGCATCGGACCTGAGGTCAAACTGAATTTGTAGGATGAACTAGGTATTAGTATATTTGAGGGCACTGACTTCACAATAGCGATTGTCATAGATATTCATTCAACTTTACTTAACAGTTCAGGTCGATTCATACAAAATTTAAATGAAACCAGAACGATTTTTTATGTCCTTATCTATTCCAGTTAATTTATTGTCTTTCATATTTTAAAATAAATAAACTGCATGCCGCGTATAAAATGATGTGTGAAGCGACTTAGGTTGTGTAAAAATCGTTAGAAAGACTTATGAAATGGGTCAATAATTTAATTAACATTTCAAATTTCCGCTTATAAAACTAGCGCAAATATCACAGAAAGAAAGGAGGAAAACAAATTGGTAATTATTTTTACTGACTCAAAGACTGAGACTGACTAAAAAAGAAATGATTTAACCTACAACTACACGTATATCTTAGATTGAGCCACTATGTTCATTGTGTTCAGCACTGCGCTACCTGGTATGCAGCAAAGATGAAAAACTATGATATCATTGTAATGGTCATTTCCATAACTTTACTTCAAAGCAGTATACCATTTAACTTTTCAAAATTATTGATTAGTCATTTTTTATTAAGTCAGTGTGTAAAATAGCAGATTAACAGTTTTTATAATAGTATATACTAGTTGTTGCCCGCGGCTCCGCCTGCGTATATGTCGGTTATCACGGCAAATAGTAGCCTATGTGTTATTCTAATTTATAAGCTATATTACTGTAAAGTTTCATCCAAATCCGTTCAGTAGTATTTGCGTGAAAGAGTAACAAACATCCATCCATCCATCTATCTATCCATCCATCCATCTATCTATCCATCCATCCATCTATACTTACAAACTTTCGCGTTTATAATATTATATAGATTAATACATTACTAGTGGTCGAAAGTCAACCATAATTAATTAGTTTCATTTAGGTTTTTGAATTTTTTAGTTAGCTTTCTGCATTCTTCCACATATAAACTTTAACTGTGCCAAATTACATACTCCTCAGTTCGTATATTTTTTGTAAAAAGGAGTACAAAGTTTTTGCTTCGCGTAAGTATATATACGTCTAGTTAACATGGTACTGAGGCCAAAACGTTTCCAAGGCGAGACCTAGCTAAAGAGCTAAGGCCTGATGATGAACACGCATTGTTAATATATAGATATTTAAGGAGCACATTTCTCATAATTAGATTTAAAATATATGTATGCAAATGTAGATTTAAATAATAGAAAACGGCCATTTAAAATGTTTTTCTTTATACACGTATACACACTTTACAATTCTACCCTTTCGTAATAAATAGCTACGCTCGCAGGCTCTCAAATATTCCACTTGTTTAACTGGAGCTATGTAGAATAACATTAAAGTCTATGAAACACAGCGCAATATTTTTATTGGTATTTTAATGAATAATATTTTGGGTGAGTATATTATTATTTTATTAAAGCAGTCTGTTAAAATAAATTTAATTACGAAGTTAGACGGTGGTATCAGTATCTAAATAGTATATGGTTTTTCTTTCATTGCAGTTCCTTCTCCATATTTCCAGGTAGATAAAGAAGGTAGGATCAAAAATTATTGTCCGCAAAATGTACTTTTCTTTAATAAGTCTCTGCTTACCATGTCAGAATAATTAACTAAAATGTAACTATGTCTTCACTATATGTCGTCTTCTATATGTTACAGACATTAAATTTATTGTAAATTAACTCAAACATTAAATACTAGATTTTGCCCGCGGTTCCGCCTGCGTTTATGTCAGTTATCACGGTATGAGTGTGTCCTTCTTTAAGAATAAAATTATCTCCATGCCAAATTTCATTGAAATCGGTGCAGCGGTTTAGCTTTGAAATCATTTTCCATGAGCAAAAAGAGACACATATTTAATATCCGTTTTTAAACCATAGTACTATATTGAAAAAAAAACCGTTTGAAAAAGAGGTATCCTTTTCACGGGTCTCTGGACAATAATTTCTGGTTCAACTGGCCAGATAAATCTGTTGTAGAGTGAAAACAACGGATGGTTAGCAAGTCTAAAACTCATCTCATTTATGTCCTTAATACTGCCACCATCAAATTTATGTATTTTAGCTCTAATTATAATTTCAAATTTTGCGGTCATAGGTCATTAATTTGTAATTTATGGCTGCTTTAGAGAAAATATTTATTTTATGTGTTTATTTTTGGTCCATTAGATTCTGAAACAATTGAATAACCACCATGAATTTTGTTTTTTGAAATAAAAGATTACTAATGAGATTAACTGTAGACTTGATGTGAAATGATCTTAACGTAATAAATATGAAATGTTCACAATATACAGGACCTCAGATAAAGACGAACAAGACCACAAGAGACTATGAACTCTAGCATTCATATCACGGATCCGTAACAGAGGATGAACGATATACGAAAATCGGAAGGATAACGTATTTCAACAATATAAGTAGTGTAAAAGACGCAATAAAAATAATATTGAATAACTTTACATCGCTTTATTTTATACAAAAGTTACAGTTTAATAGTTTTTTAATTTTTAAAAAAATTCAATGAATTATTTAACGAATTCGAGAATAAAGAACAGTGCAATACAGGTAATAATCTAAACTATGTTGAAAGCTGATCATATTTGAAATGATTTACCTATAATTAAGTAAGTTGAGAGACATATTTCTAGTTTCGGCTTCAGTGCTATTAACTGTAATGTACAACCATTAGTTTTACTATCAACCGACCACGAATATAACAATATTTTGATATTATAGAGACAGACCAAATTGATACAAACGTTCTAAACTAAAATATTTATGGCCACAATATTAAATTCTGTCCGAATTTCGAAACGAACTAACCGCTGGAACGGGGACAATGAATACACCCGTTAAGTCCTCCGCTAACGCGCCACCAACTACAACAGTTAAACTTTCTAGGAATTCAATTATGTCTTAGAATTCAACATAAGTTTCAGGTCCTTCACATAAATAAATAATTCAACAGCCATTAAGTTTACTACTATTGATTAAAAGTTTATCTATCTATCTAGCTGTACCTGGCCACGCTCCTCTATGAAACAATGAAGAACAAAATTGATACAAATAAATTAAATTAAAAAGCTTTTTAAAAACAAGCTTTTACTGGAATGCCTCGAGACGAATCAAACGAGTCCAAACTCGATGATGTTGCGACGTTTCTTTACAGAGTTCCTATGGCCAACTTCCAGTTCCAGCATCAGATCAGCTCCATGTCATTATAACATTGTATTTTCACGCTGTATACATATGCTTGCAGAATTCCAGCAAAATCGGTTGAAGATATCTGCTTCAAAATTGAGTTGCAAGATTCCACCCGAACATACAAGCATACATACATACATTGCAAGTTAATAAAAAGCTTGTAAAAATAGATAATCCATCTCTGAAGCAGAAGCTATATTGCGTCAAAATTTGAGCTCAATCACTGTAAAACTTTTTGAGTTTTTGAAGCGTACACAAATAAACTTTACTTTTATATACAAACATATTTGCACGTTGAAAACTTTACCGCTCGTGTACAACAATATGTCACCACAACCCTTTTGTGTTCATATTTGTATAATTAAAAAAAAAAAGCATATGGCGAATTGCAATTTTTTGAAAGCAATAATACGTGTGAAATTAAAACGATTACGTGCATCTGCTACTTTACGTTTTGGGTTTAATTTTTGAAAAAGTCGTTCAATAAAAACAGACGGTTCAATGTAAGAGGCTGTTTCAAGTTATGAATACGTTTAATATAAATTAGAACATAACAAATGTTGTTTTGAATTGTTTCGTTTTTATGTTAACTGAAATTGCTTTTGAACAGTCCATGTTTCTGTTTTAATTATTTTTATTAACAAGTCCTATTAGTTGAGCAATTGTTTAGATGATTCTGAAATAATTTTCTACGAGCTTCAGAGTAAGCTTTCCTTTTATAGCATTTAATCTTTTTAAATCTTTTGCAATGTATTTATTCGGCGCTCACTTGCAGACGATTATATCTATAAGAAAATTGTTTCAAATAACTACTGTTTTTTTTAAGTATGGCCCTCTAAAATGACTCTTCTCTGCCTGATGGAAAGCATAAGCAGAATCCAAGAGTGGTGGTCACCATACTCATTGCAGACAATGCAGCATGGTGACCCACACCATGGCGGCCTAGTGATGCTTCTGCATCTTTTAGTCTAGTCATGTATTTCATACCTATATGAATTTAATGTTTTTATTTCTATATGTAAAAAAAATAAAACTTATTCTTTCTTTTTCTTTTTTAAAAAAGACAATTCCCGCACTAGGCATAAATCCTGTGTCGCGGGGGACTTTACAAACATACATGAAACAGACACAAAGAACACCCAGACTCAGAACAACAATTTGTGGACTACACAAAGTGCCGTCCTACGTGGGATTTGAACCCACGACACTTGGCGAAATAGGAAACGGCGTGGCGACCGTCAAACCACTAGGCCAAACTTGCAGTCAAATATTACAATTATTATATTATTATTACAATTTTTGAACAACTTGGAGTTTACTACAGCTACTATACCATATAGTTTTATTTAAGAGCTATACTAACTCTCTACGACCTTCTTCTAAGACGGCATAGTATTTAGATCCCTTTAGTAGGCAAATCAATTACTTCTAACTACTTTGTATTAAATTTTACACGATAGCCCGATAAACACCGTTGTGTATATTTATTAAACAGAATGAAATAAAATATTCTATTAATCCCAGGCTTACCTGGAAGAGATTGCCTTTAGGGATAGGCCAACCCATTGTGCATTTAATTTATGAGTTCGATGTTACAAAGTTGGTGTTGTTGACCCTTAAACTAAATTTAAAGAGTTTAACTATACCTAGGCTTCAACAAAGAAGTTATTTATTTATTTAAATTATAGCAAGTCAATACTTTAATATACTATATTATGGTAAATTAGCACTTCAAAGATTATAGTTACTTTATAGCATTTACAAATTATATTGTCGCATCACAACAATCCCACGTGAAGATAAATTATATTAAATTTGAGACATTAGCTTTAGATAAAAAAGTAAAAAAAAGTAGAAGTTAAAGTAGATTGCACGGATAGCGTTGTGGCTTAAGTGGTCGCCAGGCCGTTTTCTGATGCGCTAAATGTTGTGGCTTTAAACCCCACATTTGACAACACTTTCTGTGATTAACATATTGATGAATATTTTTACAATAAAGAATATTGATTTATTCATGCTTAAAGTCTGAGTGTCCTTTGTGTCCGCTTTATTTATTTTATATATACCCCGCGGCACAGGATTTATGCCTAATGCGGGAGTTGTCTTTTGAAAAAACAATTAAAGAAACGTGCCTTAGGCGCAAAACTAACAATTTAATTTATTAGAAATGAATCACAAGAAACAATACCAAATTTAATCAAGTCACAATTATTAAAATTGAATCAGTATAATTCAAATCAAATTAATGAATTCCAATTAAAGAATATCAAATCAAATTAGCAATTTATTGACAAAAGTAAATAATGAGAGGACATTGCTTTTGCTTAACTATATAAACGAATAAATAGTCATTTGAATTGTCTGCTACAATACAGTTGTAAGTGCTACCATAAACAAAACCGATGACCAAACAGTTAAAAGTAATAGGAGGTCCATTTCTCTCAGGGTAATTTAAGATAAAAACATAAAAGTCTGGTTCATAACCAATAAGACAACAAATCTATACGATATTATTGATAGTTACGATCGATTAAACATTATTATTATCAGAATATCAATTGAATACAATAAGTACCTAGTTAGATATATTTTTGTAACATTAAACTTATCTTAATTATCATTTTTACGGGAATTAACGCGATCACTTATTTCAAGGCATTCTGACTGCCAGTCAGCCTGTGACCACGGCCAGTGCAACCTGGTCGTAACGTCAGCCAAATCAGAGGTATGTAATGCCTTGAAATAAGTGATCACGTTAATTCCCGTAAAAATGATGATTATTGTATCTGGCAACGCGAAAGTTTATAAGTTAGTATTAAACTTATCTGTTTGAATGAAAACTTTCTTGAGTCATATTTGTAATGATGGTTGTACTCACGTTTCTGTTTGGGAATGACGACTGGTTTCGGCCCTAATACATTAGAGCCGAAACCCTTTACAAAGCGTTATATTTTATAGTTACTTAGAGAGGGTGAAAATATAAACCATACTTATAGTATAGGTGTGCTCATAAGTGGCGTTTCATGGATAAATATGTATGTACATATTAACCTGGCGCCCTGTGATGTTTGGTTTTTAACTTAAGAAAGTTAACTTTCCTTGTTAGCATATTATGTAAGCGTTGGTGTCGATATCGTTAGATGGGAGGGTGCATTGATAAAATGCTGTTTAATAGTGTATGGAGAGACACCACGTGGAATGATGTGTTTTATTCATACGAGTAATTGCCGCGTTTAGATCTATGCATGTTGGCGATAGTGTTGATGATGATATACGAATATATACGATACGAATAATAATAATAATGAAATGGTTTTAATGAGAACCAGAATAAATAGATCTATGAACCAAGGGAATTATCATAAAATATGTAAATATACTGACTAAGAACTGATATAATTTACAACATTGAATAAAAGCAAAGAAATGATATCTCAAACCAGAAAAGAAATGCCGTCATAATGTGTAAAAAATACCACTTAATGGTATATCTCTACATATTATAATATCTCTATAAATTCAAGGGATAATTAGTAACAGTTGGCCCAAACGATGAGTAAGAAATACGCTCCGCTGCGAGTCTGAACATTAGAGCCCTTGGTCTGTCTAAATATTGACGAGTTTCAGCACATTTTCTGGTACAGTTATGTATTTAGGTTGATATTTGGCCTGTCGTTTATTATACCATCGAGTTTAATAATAGATGTACATATTTGCGTAAGCTGAATACGACCATAACATGCATGGTGCAAAATAGTATTAACAATGAAATAAATACAATCACTCCTCGAGGAAACAAAAGAAAGATCAAAGATTTAAATACATTCCGTGTACAATTCTACTAACACTGTTAGAGAATACTCTAGCATTCTCTTCTATCTGTTTGATGCTAACCTGATTTCAAGTATTGCCTAGGGCTTGTTTTAGTTAGTTCAGAACTAGTGTGAAGATTGAAAGTTGTTTATGTTTCAGTTTATAATAAATTATTACGGTTCTGTATATTGATTTAGTAATTCTAGAATTTAATTACGATGAATCCCTAAATACACTGCTTGTAAGATAAAACTTTTTTTTGAGCAGAGTACACAGTAAGCGTATTCTTTGAAAGTTTTAGATTTCAATATATTTTTCGGCACAAACTAAGCATCAAAGCTTATAGAACCTAAAAAGCGTGTTTACAATTTAACGTAACAATTTCAATGCAGAACTGTATTGGAGTTTTTGTACAAACAAAAGTACTCAATTGACAAAACTTTTGTCATTGTATCGGTTGGGCCGTTTGATAAACGAAGCGCAAAAAAGTTGGTGGACAGTTTTTGCCAAAGCTAACCTCGCATGATTGCCAAATTCGTATACTCAGAATTAACAATGCGGCGAATTATATTCAATTAGGAGGACTTCTAACTTCCCTTTATAATACGCATGGTTTGAAATTAGAAACACACTTGTGTTATTTATGAAATTATACCTTCTTTCTTTAACTTTTTTTTTTTTTGTCAATACGTATTTGATTGTAACCACGACTGTAATATGCTTGTTCTAAATACGAGAAAGAAAAGCAAAGTTCTAAATTATATTAGTTCTAGCTTTTGGCCGCGGCTCCGCCCGATATCTCCGGCGCCATATGTCGGTTATCGTTATGTTAGTCTATCTCCTTCCTCAAGAATCAAAGTATCTCCATGACAAATTTCATTGAAATCGGTGTAACGTTTTAACCGTGAATGCAGACATACAGACAGACGGATTTGCTTTTGAATTAATACTATTATTATGAATTGTTACCATTTTTTACATAAATTTAAGTCAAGATAATAAATAATTTACAATAACTTTTATTCCACAGTCTTATTTTCTTTAAACATTGCTTCTGAAAAATGCAGATTGGTAAACAAGACTGTGTGTCCTAAGATTCGTGCAAAATATTTCACTATCTACTTTGTTTTAATAAATCTTGGTACCATTTCCACCAATAGTGTTATAATGATGTTAATCTATAAAAGCATTATATGAAGTGCTTACTGTTGTTTACCCCGTTGTATTAAGAAAGTAAAACTATCAAGCCCTGATGCCCAAGTATCAAGATTGTTTAACATTACTGATCATGAAACTAATTGCTTGTTTCACAACATATAACTTATACCTAAGATTCAAATATTACCAATTTTAAGCAAAAATAAGTTTTCATTAAAGTCGTCTAGTTTGTATTCTCACCTTCTTTTGGTAGTGATTTATTACCTGCCTAATGCCTAATCTACCACAAAACGGAGACCAAAACTTGGAAATTTGTTACTTCTTTAGAGCTCTTGAATTACAGTTTCAACTCAATTACAACTAAGTTGTTGCGTACATTGTTTTAATCTTTACCAATATTATAAATGTTAAAGTTTGGAAAGATGGATGGATGAATGGGTGGATATTTATTACCTGATCATAACAAAGTGGCTACATGGAATTATAAGTACTTTAGTATAACAAAGTGGCAGTTCAATTGTTGCTTTACTTAACTTCAATTTTTTTATTCTCGTATTTTAATGAAATGGTTTCTAAATTGCTATTTTTGTATGTGTATTTTTATAAAATGCCTGTTTTTATTGTGATTTATGTAATTTTAATTAATCTTTGACATTTAAAACGTCTTTTAACAAAACAAAATTCATTTTTAGTGACTTTTAGTTTACCTTAGAGCGTTTTTGAACAACAGAAATAGCTACATAATCTGGAATTCGACCAGACATGGCTTACTTTAACCCGAAAAAAAATTACAACCGGTAGGCCCGTGGGCATCAACTGGTACAAACACATATGTAACTATCGTTTTTTGACTATCTATGGTCTAAAATCTTTAATTTGCTATCGGGATGGCAGAGTGAGACAGTCATAATTTGAAAACGAATCAACATAATTAGTTACATGACTTCATGATAAAACCAATCCCAAGCGACTACATAAAGAAGAATAAGTTAATTGTAGAATGTTAAATTGTTATTTTAATATAATTAAAGTACCACATTTTATATTCTGGACTAGAGGCTGTGCTAGAGGTCTCGCGTTCGATTCGCAGGTCGGACCAAATGTTTGTATGATCTACAAATATTTGTATCGATGTTTGAATGTATAATAATTATGTATGTATTTACAAAAAAAAAGTATGTATTTATATCAGTTGTCTAGTACCCACAACACAAGCTCTTATTAGCTTGGGACTAAATGGCGTTGTGTGTTAGATGTCCGAAATAATTATTATTATATTATTATTATTCTATAATAGATAATATCACTGATATGGGTGGCAGTTGGTAAAGCCACCAAAATATTAAATAGAACTTACATTACATGCTGCTGCATAAAATACACACATCAAAAGTGTCTAGGGATCAAGCATTTTTATGCGGATTTCTTGAGATTGAGATGTGGCTTTGGCCCTGGCCTGCTCAGTCGCCAGACTTGAAACCGATTGAGCATGCATGGGATATGCTACAGAGAAGAGCTCTGCCGAATATGGAGGGTATCCAGTCGCAAGAAGGCCTTTTTTTGTTGTTGCAACGAACATGGGCGGCCATTCCACAGCGTGTTTGGATGAACTCATTTTGAGTATGCCAAACCGATGTTCTTGTGTTGTTAGTGTTGCGGTAGAAACACGGATTATTAATTGTTTAAGTTACCTAATAAAATTTTAAAGAAAACTGTTATTTCAGTCTTTTTTTCGAACTTTAATGTTAGTGGTTAAAATGTCAAAAATCCCTTTATTAGGAAAATGGCAAATTTCTTTATTAATGCAAAGGTGACTTGGTTTATCGTTACTGTGACAAACGAAAACACTTTATTTGATGAATCCTTAAAGAAAATTTTAATTAATATCAATCAGGAGAAAAGTTATTGCAAAAATATATGTTGATCCCTAGACACATATGTTGATCCCTAGACACTTTTGATGTGTGTATTAATATGTTTTGTTAAATTTTATAAGTCTTAAATTTTACACCTCTAGAAGAGATATGCCGATAACACGACTATTATGGCCGTTGGGTCTACACATGAGTGTAAATTAAATTCAAGTAGCAGTAAACGGTATTTGTGGTTGGACGAGTAAATGGCTAATAAAACGAAACGAATCTAAATCAGTCAGTGTTTAATATTAATACATATATTAATTTATATTACATTGACAAATTTTATAGTCAAATAAGTTCAATTAAGACCCAATTACAGTGAAAGATATGTTATATCAAAAGATACGTACAATTACTTTACGTCTAATAAGCTTTTAAGAATTACGTGACTATGAAATAAATGTTCATCAGCCGAAGTTCATTCGTAAGGTTACACACCAAACGCAATAAAGCTATTAGACATACTGAGCAAGTAATGAATTTTACGATACCGTGAAAACCAAGAGAAGTTTGCGTGGCAATCACTTCAGAGATGTTATTACACTTAGGCGAAAACAACTCTTAAAACACAGTGTTAAGGTTTAAAGTCACATGATAAAATATTCCCGTGTTCTTGGTGAAGGTTATGTAGAAAGACTTTCAGCAATTTATTAACTTCTCTCCTTACCTTACGCTTATGAAGGAATAATATATAATATAATTAGCGGTGCGAGGAGCGCGTACCTGTTACCTGTCGAAAAATAGCATAGGCTGGGTTTGCTCATATGTTCTTTTAACATAATAATGAAACCACGAAAAGGATAACAGGTTACGCAATATACACATAATGGGTATACTAAATAAGATCGGTGAATTATTGCTTGACTCGTTAGGGTAGTTTTATTGGATATTTAGGTTTGTGCGCATATACTTTATCATCACCTTCAATACATATAATAAAATCGTAACTGGTTGCTGTCTGTACATGGAAGATATATCAGGAAAACTATTTTAGGCTTTATGAACGCATTAGAAACCAAAACAATGATTTTTTGGATTTTTGTGTGTTTGTCTGTATGCCTGTTTGTTTGTGCGTTTGTGCGCGCTAATCTCGGGATCGGCTGGTTTGGCTGGCAATACGGTTGGTTTTTTACAAATGTGAGTCTGTCAAAGTGATTCTACTCTGCCTGATGGAAGGCATGAGCAGAATCCAAGAACAGTGGTCACCATACTCATTGCGAATGCAGACAATGCAACAATGCACTATGGTGACCCACACTGTGGCGGCCTTTGGGCTCGCATTCACGATTTTGAGCATTTCAAACTCCGCAGTCTATAATCTTCATTACAAATATATATGTGCTATGTGAATATTTTTTAACACTTCATTGCACGAGTATTTTAGTAGCTTACAAAAACATGAAACCACTTTTAGCCAACATTATGGAGTAACGAGGTGACTAATGTGAGGTTATATGAGGTGTAAAATTTTGCTGAATTTATAATGAACCTTCCATGGTTTTAAATAAATTAACTACTCGTTGAAGTTTTATTATGGTACTAGCTAGCGCTCATGACTTTGTCTGTATTGATCTCTCTCCCTACTCTGCTTTTGACGTAAAGGATGACTTTTAAGAAAGAGGACCTTGATTTACCTTTTCCTATGTCTAAATTCATCAAATTGATAATAAATAGAAAGACAGAGCTAATTTTGTAGAATGTATATCAGAACAGTATAGTACAGATTGCAATACATAGGTATTCATAGTAGGCAGTGGTTTAAATGTAAATCTGTCTAAAGATTTGAGAAATTTTCTTGATAAACAAGTTTTTTTTTAAACTGTAACCTGACTACGTAAAAATTTATGATAAAATGTATATAGCCAAGGTCAGTTTGGCTATTATTACACATCTATTGACACTTCATTTAATTAAACCGGTTCAGTAGTGTAGGCGCTACGGTGAAACATATACAGACCGCCGAAACCATTACCCTTCCTTTTGGTTTCGCCGTAATCGGGTAAAATTTTGATATATTAACTCCATAATGCAGGAGTCGCTAAAAAAGGGGGCTTAAGTGGGCTATTTTAAATTAATCATTTGAACACTTTGAGAGCAAGTTTGTTGTAGATTTAAGAAAGGTCTTTGCAAAGTAAACATTTTCATCTTAAAACAAGGCCAAAACAGCTGACTTTTAAGACATAAGTGGCAACACAGTGATAATAAACAACGTAATGAAGTAATATTTTGGAACTTAAGCCAAGAATAGAAAAATAGTACTTCGTTTTTAGAGCCCCGCAGACTACAAACTTTTTAGTCGGCCGATAGTTTGATCGGGTTGGCTTTTGGCTTATTTGTCGGTTGATAGCAAATCGGTTTAGTGGGTGCACTGTCATACATGTTCATACTGATTAACAGCCCGATTAAACTATTGTCCGATTAAAAGTCTGTATTCTACGGGGGGAGCCCCCCGCAGAATACTGTGCACTGTCATACATGTTCATACTGATTAGCAGCCCGATTAAATTATCGACCGATTAAAGTCTGTGGTATGCGGGGGCTCTAAATGTTTATTTTTCTGAACTAGAATGAAAATTAAGAACGTTAGTATATTTATGTCGCTTAAAGAAGAAAATAACCATTGTAATTGTAAACCTTTTCTTAGAATGTAGCTTGATATATATAAATAAATAAAATTGAAGTGTCAGGCAAATCCGATCCATGTAATGTCAAAGCATCATGCTCTCCCACAATCAGGAAGCCTCTGCCACAATTCGCATTGCCGTTCCATGATCTGTATGGCTCGCCCCGGAATAACAAGTAAATGTTATAGTTATTATAAACATTAGGACTGTCATTATTTTTCTAAATACAAAAATATACATACAAAAAACTAAAAACCTTCACCCAATGTGATTTCTTTGCCCTTGCTATTCAAAGGTCGTTGTGACTGTATGGTACAATTTACAACTTACTACCCAACATATAAATAAGGTTTCAATTATTTGTAAAACAAAAAGTTTGTTTAGGTAGTAACATTGAATAATACATGAGCTTATTATGACTTGATAGTAAAAATCAATCTACTTGGCCTCTATATAACCTGGTTTTGTTAGCATTTTTGATAGTTATATTTCTTTGAACATAATTGCCGATAAAATAACGCCTGTAATAAGCATTTCAGACATTGCTTTGGTTGCGATTTTATTTTCTTATTATGGTCTGTCAGATAATATTTAGATGTATTATAAATGATATTTATTTCTGTTTTACTCGCATGTTTATTTTTATTATTCAATGTAATGTTATACTGCTTAAAAGAAACAATATAAAATAAGAAAATTGTACCTTTATTTGTTAACCGACTTCAAAAAAGGAGGAGGTTCTCAATTCGACCGTATATATGTTTTTTTTTTATGTGTGTCCGCGGATAACTTCGTCGTTTATGAACCAATTTTAATGAATCTTTTTATAATGGAAAGGAGATATACCAACGGTGGTACCATGATAAGGACACTAAGATCTGATGATGGCATCCAAGAGAAACTGAGTCGAACCTTGAAGTCGGTTTTTATTTTGTTAATTTTTTATATTTTTCAAATACAATTTTTAGATCTGTATATTGTATCTAGTCGAATATAGTGTGTAAGAAGTATGAAATTGTTATAACCCCTAAATTAAAGTTTCAAAACCAAATATGTTACGTAGTAGGCCAATATTTTCTTTTTAAAAAGAGACCTATGCCCGGTAATTGACTAATAACGACTGTCGATGATAAGATCTCTGAGATCTAAACAACCCTTACGGACTTAGGACACTTGTCTGAAGTTTGTTTTTAGAATCAGCGTTTCATGTATAAGTAGATGATTTTTCTCCACTTCCGAATTCCATCTAACGCGTCTTTATGAACAGAATAGAAATAACTTGAAATAAGTTTTTACATGACGTCATATTTCGCTTCTAATTATGAAATACTAAAATGCAATGTTGCCACAATTTTCCTGCAAGGCGGCATTACTTACATACATCTTAAGTCTTTAAAGAACCTGTACACATTTTCGTATCTTTATAACTTAAACCGTATACTCGTAACTTTTTACGACTGGGTATGTTTATGTTACGAAATTACAGCATGTACTGGCGTGGCTTAGCTATGATCATGTTACATTTTATTACTTAATATTACGACGCTTAAACTATTTAGAGGAATTGATGACCTGAAAATTTAAGAAAATTTTTTTTGGCTTAATATTCTAATACCAAGAAAAATATTACTATAATATTGTATTAACAGTATGACTAAATTCACCTTCCACCTAAACTTTAAATAATATTCATTCCCAATTCTTTAAATCTTAGGGATAATATTCTGTCGTTTCAGGAAAACTGACATTTTATCTCACACAGTTTTACTTCTAAAAGGCTTTCAATGCTACACACTATACAAGAATAGGGAAAAAGACAGTGATGGTAAGAAAAGTGCTTTTTTCTATTGGTTTCAAAAATCAACAAATCATTGTTTTTTTTAATACTGACCAGTTCGGTTTAAAACTTTCGATATTTCAATTATAGACGATTTCTATGAGTCCAACAGCTAACCCGTTGAATAAATTTAAATATTTTTAGTAAAATTATAAATATACAATTATAGTTGTCTGAGTCTATTTATTTGTTACGTTTTCACGCCTAAACCACTATCTTCACTGAACTTAACGAGTAACCACTAGTTAAACATACATGGAGGCGAAGTCGCGGGCAAATGCAAGTGTTATAAAAAAATAGCTTTCGTAATGATATATGACATGTTTGTTTTCATGTTTTTATAAGAGTATTCGACTGCCTCGGTGGTGCAGTGGCAGGATATGCGACTTCTGTGTTGAGGTCTCGGGTTCGATTCCGGGTTGGACCAAATGTTTCTATGATCTGCAAATATTTGTTTCGGTGTTTGGGTGTTTTCTAGGTATAATATGTATGTATTTACGAAAAAAAAGTATATATGTATTTATATGAGTTGTAATAATACAAGCTCTGCTTAGGTTGGGACTAGATGGCGTTGTGTGATGTCCAAAATATTTATTTATCTATTAATGTATATGTATATTTTATATATTCTTTTATATATATACTTCTGAGATAGCATATTTACAGTACAGTTCAGTGCGATATAAGCAAAGATTCACAAAAAATATTTCTTATAAAATTTGCTTCATATTTTCCTCAGCTTTTTCTTTTCTCGTTAAACATTATATTTTCAGTACGTGACTACAAAATTGTAACAAGACCTGTTTAAACATTTACTACAATGATGAAAAAGTTTTAAAGCCGCTTTACATTATGCAATTCGCAGAGCGCTAAATTACTCAGTGCTCTTATTACATATGTAATGTGCTACGTCGGCATATGTAAATAATGAAATAAGAAAGTACATTCTGGATTATGATTTACTAGTAGGTACGTAGATGCACTCATATTTATATTGGGATACGGAGGGAATTGGGTGTTCATTTCGGGGATGGGGTAGATAGACTTGATAAATGTTAACTTCATCAACTAGGTTTTTTTTTCTCAATCAGTTTTTGTCTTCTTTTAACGCTTATTTAATTGGACTAATTTGAATATACAATGTAGTCAATTTTTTTTTTAAGCTTACTATACTAAAGTATGCATTAGTCATTTAAATTTTACATAGATACTAGCTGATCCGGCGAACTTCGTACCGCCATATTTATGACCCACGTAACATCGTTTACGTTTTTGTGAATCTAAACCATTCCCAGATCCCCTTGAACACACACAAAAAATTTCATCAAAATCGGTCCAGTCTTTTTTGTGAATCTAAACCATTCCCAGATCCCCTTGAACACACACAACAAATTTCATCAAAATTGGTCCAGTCGTTTAGGAGGAGTTCAGTCACATACACACGCACACAAGAAATATATATATTAAGATTGTGATACTTTTTTTCTCTTCTCAGTAAAGTACTATTTTAAGCAGTCGGGGTTTTTGTTTTTATTATATTTTTTACTATATACCTACTCGTCATAACAGTACTGTATCTACTAATTAAGAGAATTGATAATGCATCCTTCTATTTTCCGACGTTTCGAACGAATTTACTGCTCATGGTCACGGGCAGACTCGGAAAATAGAAGGTATCGTAACCTTTTAAATAATTTTATTGCGAATAAATACCGCTGTAAAACAAAAAAAAATACAAACAGTGGAACATAGAACCTCCTCCTTTTTTGAAGTTGGTAAAAATAATAATAATTGTGTATGTGTAAAAGTCGCGAAAGTCTAAAACAGTTAATGCATTGTTATTTTCAGTCTAACGTAAAAAGGAATTCACCTCCCAATTACGCTGTATGCTAATATCACAGCATGTGTGGTGTGTCATATTTCAGACTATTTAGTAGCATTGGTATTTTTAGCATAATGAACATATTTAATAGAAATTATAGTAAATTCATAAAGAACCGTCTAAGAGACAAGGCCACGAGGAAATATAGGCAGGGAGGCAGGGAGAAAACAGATATTATATTTCTGAAATTAACAATTCCAGCGAATTGAAGATTTGTGGTTATTGTTTTATTAAATACAGGTATTTAGGTACAAGTACAAACGTTCTGAATAGAAGTTTTAGCTATTGCCGTAGCTATTGTACCGACTAAAACACCAAACACTGCAGTGGAATAACAGTCGTATCGGTATCAGGAATTCGCATTGCTATTTGACGATAGACTTCGATGTTAGTGATACTCTGTAGTACACCTACGCGCCAGCAATCGCTAACAAGCTTTGGCTATCCAAGGTTTGGCTTAGAAATGTGGTTGTGTAGTTCAGTATGCGAGCAACGGACTTTGCGATCAATATGGCTAATTCATCGTTTGTTACGTCAATGAAAATGGGTTTAGTTGAGTAGTAATACCTGGTATGAAAGCTGTTAAATGTGCGTGTCAGTTACGTTGTTACATTGATATCGTATTTAGGTCTGGAACAGGTCTGCTGAAATGAAAACTGCTGTACTATACTTTACGTACTTATTAAGTTATATTTTAGTTATACTACTACCTACTATATAACTTAAAGCAATTAAAGGTATTTTCGAATAATCAGGAGTGTACTTTACCTAAGTAATTAATCAGGTAAGTTGCCTGTTAGAGAAGAAAAGACAGCATACCTATCATAGGCACTTTCCTTCAATACTTTTCTTGTCAAAAGTACGTCATTGAATCAAAACTAAGATACTTTTTTTATTTAGCCATGTCTCAAGAAACTTTAGTGATCTATTCCTTAGTATTTCTGAATCACTAATACTTTAAACAAGATACTATGACTCACGTCTATGGAAAAGTCCTTATGACTACATTTTGATGAGCATCGAATCATTATTTGGATGCATAAGAAATGGAATTGTAGCAATAAATTTAATTTAATATCATCTAAACTCAAGAAACATTACCTTAACCTAAATTTCAAATTATGAGAAACTGAATAGTAACATCTTTCCAATGTATATGTATGTAGATATACATAGTTGTTTTTGATAGTTTCTAAGTAAAGTGAGCCTTCTTACGTTTTTTTTTCAGCTGACTGGCTTACGTTAAGTCTCAGGTGTTCAAAGGCAAAGTTTCACTTTAGTAGGTACAGGTGAGCTCTCACTAAAGGGTGATTTTATTGCTTTCTTTAATTTTAGAACATTTTCAAATATTTTAGTTTTCTTAAAACCATTTCTCGAGGAATGGCTTCAAGATTTTCAACATTCTTTTTTTTTATAGTACAGCGGTCAAACTAGCGATGGAAAGCCATTACTGCCGCCCATGAACACCTGCAATACCAGAGGCGTCACAAGTGCATTGCCGGCCTTTGGGGGATGGGGATGGGCCTCCGGTATCCTCACTCACTCGGTGAAACACCTGTGCTGTTTCACACCGGTTTTCTGTGAGGCCGTGGTATCACTCCGGTCGAGCCTGCCCATGCATGCCGAAGCGTGGCTCTCCCACGGTAAAAAGTTTTGTGTAAAGTAAAAAAAAAATTGTTTTTAAGTGGAATCTTTGTAAACACGCACGTCAGACAGTCACAAATGTCGACCCATCACAAATTAGTCTGATAGCTAGCTGGTCGCGAACCTTTTGAGTCGGAAGAGCCAAAAATTACAATTTACAAAATTTCAAAGTTTTGAAGAGCCACAATTTTTTTTCTTGCCAACCTATAAATAATACCTAGGTACTTGCAAAAATAAACTTTTTTTGATAAGAAAGTTTCAAACATGACTCAAAATTTTCATTTGTTAGTTGGCTTCTTACTTTAATTTTAATTAATGCAAGAGAACGCTTGCTCGCACAAATATTGATCCAAAGATAGTCGGCACTCCAAATGCCAACTTCTTCACCTCACTGTAGCAATCTGGAAGACTATTCCATGCATCGAATATAAGTGACCCAACTCGCGGCATTTCTTTTAAAGCTGTACATTTTGGTTGCGTTGCGTACATACTTTTCTGGACCTCCACTCTTTCAACTTGCTTTTCAATTCTGTAAATTTTCCACCCCACAAAGCTTTACTTTTTAAATTGATCAATTGCTTTGCTAGAGATCCAGTATTAACACCAAATGGCTCAGTGTGGATGTCGTTACTATTTATGTTGAGAAGATTTACTATGAATGCTAGAGTGGTTTTGTTGGTTTTGAATTCCTGAAATCTGTCAGCAAATTCATTTTTCTTTTTTTATAACTGTGCTGAAGTAATTCGTGTCAACAGTTGCAGTGGTTTTCTCGCGATATTGCGATATTGAAATTGAAAATGAAATAATTTACCGCTCCGAATATCTTCTGCGAAAATAATTAATTTTTCTTCGAAACAAACCAATTCTTCTACCAAAACATAAGCTGGGTTTCCCTTTCCTTGCAGTTTTAGATTCAGCTCAGTTTTTGCCGTGATATCCACCATAAAGTAAATTTTTTGCAACCATTTGTCATTCTCTAATTCATTCATTTCCTCATTCATGCCTTTTTCATTGAGGAATGTATTTATTTCATTCAAGCACAAAGCAAAACCAACACCTTTCAACACCTTACCTCTGGAAAGCCATCGCACTTTATTGTGAAGAACTCCTTCTTCACAATAAAGTGCGATGGCTCGGAATACTGAGTCTCCATTCGTTTAAGAATTCTTTAAACTAATGATGGTAGAGTGCTTTTGACAAGATGCTGTTAACAATCTTGTTTACCAAATTCATGAACTCAACTATTTCGGCCGGAAATGCATAAATCGCTTCTTGGTGTATTATGCAGTGAAACGTAAGAATTTCGTGGTTTATTTTGCTCTGAAAAATCCTTATTTACCACCTTACCTTTATTTTTTCCTGTCATACTTCTGGCTCCATCAGTTGCTTTTATTTATATCGATCTTATTATCTTTAAATCATTTTTGCACGGCATTTGCTATATCTAAGTCTACATCTTCCCCTCTAGTTTCTCCCGAGAGCGGGAGCAATCCTAGAGGTTCTTCTTTTGGACCTTGGGAAGAAATATACCTGACAAAAAGGGCCACTTATACCATGTATTTTATGTCGAAGGACTCATCTATAGTAAGGCAATATATAAGCAAGCAAATATATAAGGCAGAAACCAGTTGAATGTCTTCAAATAATGTTACATTTGAAGACATTTTAGCTATTCTGTCTTGTACTGTTTTAGCGGATAGTGGCAAATTTTGATTTTTCAAGATTTCTGGTTTGTTTTTAAATCACGAAACAGTTCTGACAGTGACGACGCGTGTCACGGGGGAGGGGTGTGGTAAAAATAATGTTAAAATAAAAATCTAACAAATTAGGAATTATAAGTACATTTAGATTCGTAGCAAATTGCTTTTGGTCAGATTAAGCAAACCAGGTCAGTAGAAACTCATTAGTTAACTAGCTAATGAGTCAATTAGAGCCAAGTAGCCATTTACATACATAATTGTGCATAAGTTGGAGTTTGTATAAAGTTTCCTTTGATCATTCAAAAGATCGAAAAGTTTAATTACTATTGTTTTCGCCATAAATGTGTGAAATAAGATCATATCATCATGAACAGCATTTAATTGTCCACTATTGGACACAGGTCTTTCTTTGTTGACGATAGTGGGTTCCATT
Organism: Diaphora mendica; assembly: GCA_949125395.1. Lineage (NCBI taxonomy): Eukaryota > Metazoa > Arthropoda > Insecta > Lepidoptera > Erebidae > Diaphora > Diaphora mendica. The sequence continues at coordinate 21,423,282 of OX421310.1, forward strand.
CCTACCTAAGACAAGAAATCATTTATCATATTGCAGATAAAATTGATTACATAGTCAATCAGAAGGGAATATTATTCGTATTTGCAATAATTGTGTTCTTACGAATTTTGATTCTAACCGATAGAACAACCTACTCAATACTTATTTTCAATGAAATTCACTGGAGGTATTGTAATCTATCAAATAAATAAAAAAATTGACACCTTCTCAAACTCACGTTCATTGTCTATTGAATACTTAATATCATACTTGAGTAATAAACAGATGAGCCTAATATTAAGAATGTATATTTAGAGTAGGCAAATATGTATTATATTTATTTGTTATTTTCTTTTACTTGTATTGGTTTCATATCTGTATTATCGGAGTAAACGATTGGTAAAACCGTATTAATGTTGAATATTATTCGACGGCGTTCAGTAGTAAGTTACTCATGAGGAAATTAAATTGTATGAAGATATTTGTCTAAATATTTGTTTACTACATTTCTTTATTGTACACAGTAAGAACATTGTTTTAATGATTTATAGATCATGTTTCTGACAGAGTTTTCTTTTTAGATTAAAACTTTGGTCATTTTTTTTTAAAGACAACTCCCGCATTAGGAATAAACATCCTGTGTCACGGGGGACTTTACAGACATACATGAAACGGACACAATTAACACCCAAACTCAGAACAACAATTTGTGGATCACACAAAGTGTTGTCCCGTGTAGGATTTGAACCCACAACACTTGGCGAATTGGCAGGCGGCGTGGCGACCGCCTAAACCACTAGGCCAACCGCGCAGTCTATCTAATACCTTTAAACGAACAATTCCTATATAATAATATATATATAATACTAGTTGTTGCCCGCGGCTCCGCCCGCGTGTAAGTCGGCCATCTGTCAAAGATTGGTCGTACCAACTCAGGAACCTTTGTGGGCTCATGCACAACACTTTTGCTGAAGATCATGACATGATCAAATGCATAGTTTACGATTCTATAAAGGACATACAGACAAACATTCATTTTTAAATACATAGATAGATAGATGAATCTCGGCAACTGCTCCAACGATTTTCATAAAATTTAGTATGTAAGTTTTGGGGGCGATAAAACGATATAGCTATGATTCATTTGTAGAAAATTTACCAAAAAAAAACATCCAGGTACTTTAAAATTTAATAACCATATAACGTAAGTATTAAGTAGCCGGCCCCAATTAATCTTAAGAATAATAAAGGCTAGGAAGATGAAAATGATGATGAGGTTAGTGCAGAGTAAGTAAATCATTGACTCGTATTTATGCTTTAATAATGGCTAATAGGTCTTGGAATCAAGGTAACACCTTGTGAAGAGGCGACTTTTCGTGTCGGTGTTGCGATATCGTCATGCAGTCGCACTAAAATTGTATTTACTTTACAAATAAAGAAATATTTTTTGTTTGCTGTTTCTGTCAAAAGATGCCTGCATGGCATAGTATTTTACATTAAACATTTAAAATTGTCCTAATCTTTTTTTTTTATTTTTTTATTTCTATTTTGATGCCTTTGTGTGTTATGTTTAGCTGAGGTAATCTTTGCCGGTTGGCCACCCGATTGTGAGGCCGGGCAACGCGAGTTCCCTCGCGCCCGCCGTGACAACACTACACATCGTTTGTATATTTATTTTGTAACCTTATTAAACATAGCTGACCCGGCGAACTTCGTACCGCCATATTTACATTCTGTCTCAGCTTCCCACAGGCAGTGTACAGTCCCAAAACAAAAAAAAGACTTTTCCCGTTATCTTTTACTTTTTTCTTTCTAGCAAAAAAAGAATGAATGAAATCGGACTATGTGTTATTGAATTACAACTAAGTACTTATTTTGACTTTCATCCCCTCTCTCCAGGAAACCGTGCTGAATTTCGGGATAAAAAGTATCCTATGTCCTACCTCGTAGTATGAACTCAATTCATGCCAAGTTTCATTTGAATCCATTCAGTAGTTTCGGCGTGATGCGCGGCCAAGATACAGACAGACAGACGGACAGACAGACAAAAATGAAAAAAATTACAGTTTTGGCTTCAGTATCGATTATAGAGAGCCCTCCAATTTTTTTTTTTAAATATCTTTAATGTACAGAATTGGACCTGTTACATTTTTATTATAAGTATAGATTAAATGCACTTTGAAGTTTAAAATCACTCCGTGTTTCATATGCAAAAGTGATAATTAATAACTACAGTAATCAGTAACTATAAACACTCAGTTAAAATACTTGTCCTCGAGGAACAACAGTACTAAACCATTCTACGTGATACCTTATTTCCCTTTCAAAAACTGAGCTTCAAATCAAACGCAGAATATAACAGATATTTAAAAAAAAAGTTTTTACTTAATATATTAACTTATGTTTCTTTTTATGTTACTTACATATTTTATATTCTGTGTATTTTTTGAAATTCATTTCAATCGATATTGCATTAAAAGATACAAAATAAATTAGTACTTGTATGCTATGATAGCATCATTTATATAAATAAGTGGAAATTCCAAAATATTATTTAAATAGACACGAATCAACTATACTTTATTTGGATTTAATGAATAGATGCACTAAACAATTTACAATATTAAGCGTGTATAAACAGGTTTATATGTTTAAGCATTGTCAATCAGTTTGTTTTAGCCGAAAGTAAATTTGAATGCCTGCACAAAGTAAATATAAAACATCACTCATCCGTATAATTATTATTGCGCACAATTATCACATTGCCAATTTAATTTTGTCGTTCAGTAGGCCGTGATGCAAATAATTGTTCATCTGCCGCTTTGTCGCCATTTTCACAGCCTTTATAGGGTAAGCCTCTAGGGTCCAACCCTCAATATGATATAAGTACATCGGTCATGTGACAAGTATAGTGTAGAGATGAGATGTGAAATATAAAGTTTACATCGAAAGATTTGTTCATAGTCGGAAATATGTGAGGCTTCGGTATTATTTCTGTCCATGTCTACCGTATATTTTCCTAAAATTGAAGTTACTACTTTCTTTACGTAATATACCTACGCCTGTGCCACATGCGAACATAAGTTGAAAAGTCTACGACCTAGAAAGTCTCCTCTAATAAGTACCTCAAAGTTCCTTAATATATTTAAACTAACGATGTGTTCATCCCTTCCTTGGTATTATATTAATTAGCAAATATATCTAGGCGTAGCTTCAGTACTGATATATTTTGTCCGTAATAAATATCTCTTACCAAATTAATTTCAAAACAAAGGTCCCTTTAAAATATTGACACAGGATTTCATAAACCTATTTCATTCAAAAGTACCACAAACTGACGCGTTGAAAATATACTTTTATTATTTTAGCTTTCTCGTAAACCAAATAAATCCTTTTATTTTATAACATTTCACATCATTGTTACGTTACACATAACACATAAAAAAATATTACACTTTATATTAACCTTAAACCTGTAAGCGAAATAACCTCACTCGTTTGCCCCAACATCGTACATCGCATGCCGTAAAGACATTAATGAGTATTACCTTATACATAGTCGAAACACACCCCGAACACCATTTAGAAGTATTATTGATGATATTAGGCGAGGCTAAATTTCACCCATAATAAAAAAAGAATTTGTACTGTAATACGACATTGTCGGAAAGTTATATTAGTATGAAAATGGGTTATAAGTTGTGAAAGAATACGATGTGGTTAGTATGTTAACATCCAAAGCTTTTGCGAAGAAACTTCTAAATAAGAACTGGTGCTTTTTAATATATTAGGTTTCCCATGTTATTGTGTTCACGTGATATATGGCGACAGCTAAATTAAGAACCTTCTCCATTTAGTATCATAATGTAAGTGTATTTTCGTTTCGTTTGGTTTGGCTGAAAATTTTCAAATTCATTAGGCATATATTGTGAGTCAACAACCATTAACCCAAAATCATCATCATCACCATCAGCCTATTGCAGTGTACTGCTGGACATAGGCCTATTCAATTGCACGTTACTTAGTTCGATTAATTATTGGCTTCTAGCACCTCCCAGCCGTCATGAGTAAATCATAACTCCTGACATTTGGACGTTTTACATTATATTTGCCGAGACGTGATCTCCACTCAAGAACACGTTTTCATACACATTTATATGTATACAGATTTCATTGATATAAAATAGTTTTATGTTGCTATTTGAGAGAGATTTTTTTTTATTGTTAATTTCAATAGAAAATGGAATTTAACAAAACTCTAATTGAATAGGAAATGGTCGACATAGGAACCACTGTTCTACTTAGAAAATTACGATTGAAAATTGTTATTTACTTGTGTTAACTTGCAAGTGGGGTTCTCAATACCTCACAGAGACAATGAGAGGGTTAACAATACCGTGTAATCAATTCAAGTACAATTTTTAAAATTATTTTAACCATTTTAAGAAGTTCAAATGGCTTGATTAATTAATTATGACTGTATTGAGACAATAGACAACATTAAAGTTATTATTAATATAGTCAGATCATTTTTTTTATATTGGACACCTGAAATACGTATCAAGTTTTATAATTATTATATATAATAAAGATATTATTAAGTAAGTTCTCTACACTTTCAAGACATTTGCTCAACCAGCGGTACTCTATGATTACTGAACTTTAGCGTGTAGGTATTTAAGAACAATAAACACAGTCCTCTTAAAATATTCCTTCTACTTAACTCCACTGATTGTGGTCTTCAGAATGTGGTAGGTATAAAGAGTATCGTGTCTAAAGTAACTACGGTAACACAAAAATCTGCGCTTCACGAAACACGTCATGTTCCCCATTCACATCTAATATCAAGAGGCAGGTGTATATGTCAGGGCAACTCAGCTAATCGTTAATCTCTGTGGGGCTTTTTGATGCGAAATACTCGTGTTGTTATGTTAGGCTAATTTACTAATTTAATTGACAGTGCTATTGGGGCCTGTTTTATGCGTAGATTTCTATGCGGTTAGGCAATACTAACTATACTGAATCTTTGTTCGGAAAACGAACTTTAACATTTAATTTTACATGCTATCAAAAGTGGATTTATGTGTATGTCTATATACCTATATTATTAGATACATGTATTAAGGAATACCATATTCAGCGGTGAAATGGAACTGAGATGATGATGATAATACATAAAAATAGACTGCGTTAAAAATTAAAATAATTTAGCAGTTTGAAGCATAAGTTAGGACTTTTGGGTCTATTTTCTCTGTCAAATAGATTGTTCTGAACCTATCTATAACAATGTTCTGTTACAGTTCGAAGTTTGTAAACATGACTTGTGGACGGCAATACGTTCAATACTTTAAGGTGGAACTAGAATTGTTTTGTAGAGTCTCTCTGTGTGTTAGAAAAAAAGAACCACTTAGATTCATATTAATTGAAACTTGTTCAAGATTTTTGAGTGTAAATTCTTAATCAATAAAGAATTTAAACTACCTTACATATCGTAAACTATCTTACATATGGACATATCATTCTAAAATACATTTTCACAATCCAACAATAGTCTGCACGGTCTAGTGGTTTAGGCTGTCACCACGCCGCTTGCCATATCGTCAAATGTTGTGGGATCAAATCGTACATGGGACAACACTTTGTGTGATCCACGAATTGTTGTACTGAGTCTGGGTGTTCATTGTGTCCGTTTCATGTATGTCTGTAAAGTCCCCGCGACACAGGATGAATATTCCTAATGCGGGAGTTGTCTTTTTAAAAAAGAAAAAAAAATGTCTTTTACTTTTTGAAATAGAATAAATAAATTTATCCCTTCTAGTCATACGAGTTTTAATTAACTTTTGATATATATTTTCCGATAGTTACTGTGAAACCTCACTCACCTCGATAAACTTTTCAATTCTAGTTTATTAGATGTATGAAGTATGTTGTATGTAGCCCTGCACAGTTTGCCACTTAGTCAAATCTAAAAAAAATAACTACTTAATGGCCTAAAAATGGCCCTTAACAGTATCTAATTTAAATGAATATATTCGAAGATATTACAGATTTAAAATGCACGAATCGTGTCATCGGCGGGGGTATCTGAAATCCACCCGTGCGAAGCCGGGGCGGGTCGCTAGTCTAAAAATAAAATAAAAAACACGTTTTCATAAATAAACCAAACTAAAAAGTAAAAATATTTTTTTTTATAAATTCAAATTAAGGATAGAGTGCATTTAAGACATTGTCGAAATATTTTCAGAAAGCACCCCACATTACTTATTTTTATTATTTTATTTTATTCAAATTATTGTATTGTGATCGGTCCTCGATAAGTCTACTAACTTAAAATGAAATCCGATCGTTTGAAGTGGGTCATAATCAAGTCCAAAGGAGTTGGTTACAAACAAACATACTGGTGAAGCTAATAAAAAGCGTGTAAAAAGCGTGCTTTCATTAGCAAAGTTATTTATATAATTTTATTTAAATATGAAATTCAACTCCAGAATTTTTGTGTATAGAAATTTATACTGCAAAAGGCGCGTGTTTTAATCACATCGAATATCGAAGTCGAATATCGAACTTCGTACCGCTATATTTACATTCTGTCTCAGCTTCCCACAGGCAGTGTACAGTCCCAAAACAAAAAAAAAAGACTTTTCCCGTTATCTTTTACTTTTTTCTTTCTAGCAAAAAAAGAATGAATGAAATCGGACTATGTGTTATTGAATTACAACTAAGTACTTATTTTGACTTTCATCCCCTCTCTCCAGGAAACCGTGCTGAATTTCGGGATAAAAAGTATCCTATGTCCTACCTCGTAGTATGAACTCAATTCATGCCAAGTTTCATTTGAATCCATTCAGTAGTTTCGGCGTGATGCGCGGCTAAGATACAGACAGACAGACAGACAGACAGACAGACAGACGGACAGACAGACAAAAATGAAAAAAATTACAGTTTTGGCTTCAGTATCGATTATAGAGAGCCCTCCAAATTTTTTTTTTTAAATATCTTTAATGTACAGAATTGGACCTGTTACATTTTTATTATAAGTATAGATTAAATGCACTTTGAAGTTTAAAATCACTCCGTGTTTCATATGCAAAAGTGATAATTAATAACTACAGTAATCAGTAACTATAAACACTCAGTTAAAATACTTGTCCTCGAGGACTAAACCATTCTACGTGATACCTTATTTCCCTTTCAAAAACTGAGCTTCAAATCAAACGCAGAATATAACAGATATTTAAAAAAAAAGTTTTGACTTAATATATTAACTTATGTTTCTTTTTATGTTTCTTACATATTTTATATTCTGTGTATTTTTTGAAATTCATTTCAATCGATATTGCATTAAAAGATACAAAATAAATTAGTACTTGTATGCTATGATAGCATCATTTATATAAATAAGTGGAAATTCCAAAATATTATTTAAATAGACACGAATCAACTATACTTTATTTGGATTTAATGAATAGATGCACTAAACACTTACAATATTAAGCGTGTATAAACAGGTTTATATGTTTAAGCATTGTCAATCAGTTTGTTTTAGCCGAAAGTAAATTTGAATGCCTGCACAAAGTAAATATAAAACATCACTCATCCGTATAATTATTATTGCGCACAATTATCACATTGCCAATTTAATTTTGTCGTTCAGTAGGCCGTGATGCAAATAATTGTTCATCTGCCGCTTTGTCGCCATTTTCACAGCCTTTATAGGGTAAGCCTCTAGGGTCCAACCCTCAATATGATACAAGTACATCGGTCATGTGACAAGTATAGTGTAGAGATGAGATGTGAAATATAAAGTTTACATCGAAAGATTTGTTCATAGTCGGAAATATGTGAGGCTTCGGTATTATTTATGTCCATGTCTACCGTATATTTTCCAAAAATTGAAGTTACTACTTTTTTTACGTAATATACCTACGCCTGTGCCACATGCGATCATAAGTTGAAAAGTCTACGACCTAGAAAGTCTCCTCTAATAAGTACCTCAAAGTTCCTTAATATATTTAAACTAACGATGTGTTCATCCCTTCCTTGGTATTATATTAATTAGCAAATATATCTAGGCGTAGCTTCAGTACTGATATATTTTGTCCGTAATAAATATCTCTTACCAAATTAATTTCAAAACAAAGGTCCCTTTAAAATATTGACACAGGATTTCATAAACCTATTTCATTCAAAAGTACCACAAACTGACGCGTTGAAAATATACTTTTATTATTTTAGCTTTCTCGTAAACCAAATAAATCCTTTTATTTTATAACATTTCACATCATTGTTACGTTACACATAACACATAAAAAAATATTACACTTTATATTAACCTTAAACCTGTAAGCGAAATAACCTCACTCGTTTGCCCCAACATCGTACATCGCATGCCGTAAAGAAATTAATGAGTATTACCTTATACATAGTCGAAACACACCCCGAACACCATTTAGAAGTATTATTGATGATATTAGGAGAGGCTAAATTTCACCCATAATAAAAAAAGAATTTGTACTGTAATACGACATTGTCGGAAAGTTATATTAGTATGAAAATGGGTTATAAATTGTGAAAGAATACGATGTGGTTAGTATGTTAACATCCAAAGCTTTTGCGAAGAAACTTCTAAATAAGAACTGGTGCTTTTTAATATATTAGGTTTCCCATGTTATTGTGTTCACGTGATATATGGCGACAGCTAAATTAAGAACCTTCTCCATTTAGTATCATAATGTAAGTGTATTTTCGTTTCGTTTGGTTTGGCTGAAAATTTTCAAATTCATTAGGCATATATTGTGAGTCAACAACCATTAACCCAAAATCATCATCATCACCATCAGCCTATTGCAGTGTACTGCTGGACATAGGCCTATTCAATTGCACGTTACTTAGTTCGATTAATTATTGGCTTCTAGCACCTCCCAGCCGTCATGAGTAAATCATAACTCCTGACATTTGGACGTTTTACATTATATTTGCCGAGACGTGATCTCCACTCAAGAACACGTTTTCATACACATTTATATGTATACAGATTTCATTGATATAAAATAGTTTTATGTTGCTATTTGAGAGAGATTTTTTTTTATTGTTAATTTCAATAGAAAATGGAATTTAACAAAACTCTAATTGAATAGGAAATGGTCGACATAGGAACCACTGTTCTACTTAGAAAATTACGATTGAAAATTGTTATTTACTTGTGTTAACTTGCAAGTGGGGTTCTCAATACCTCACAGAGACAATGAGAGGGTTAACAATACCGTGTAATGAATTCAAGTACAATTTTTAAAATTATTTTAACCATTTTAAGAAGTTCAAATGGCTTGATTAATTAATTATGACTGTATTGAGACAATAGACAACAATAAAGTTATTATGAATATAGTCAGATCAATTTTTTTATATTGGACACCTGAAATACGTATCAAGTTTTATAATTATTATATATAATAAAGATATTATTAAGTAAGTTCTCTACACTTTCAAGACATTTGCTCAACCAGCGGTACTCTATGATAACTGAACTTTAGCGTGTAGGTATTTAAGAACAATAAACACAGTCCTCTTAAAATATTCCTTCTACTTAACTCCACTGATTGTGGTCTTCAGAATGTGGTAGGTATAAAGAGTATCGTGTCTAAAGTAACTACGGTAACACAAAAATCTGCGCTTCACGAAACACGTCATGTTCCCCATTCACATCTAATATCAAGAGGCAGGTGTATATGTCAGGGCAACTCAGCTAATCGTTAATCTCTGTGGGGCTTTTTGATGCGAAATACTCGTGTTGTTATGTTAGGCTAATTTACTAATTTAATTGACAGTGCTATTGGGGCCTGTTTTATGCGTAGATTTCTATGCGGTTAGGCAATACTAACTATACTGAATCTTTGTTCGGAAAACGAACTTTAACATTTAATTTTACATGCTATCAAAAGTGGATTTATGTGTATGTCTATATACCTATATTATTAGATACATGTATTAAGGAATACCATATTCAGCGGTGAAATGGAACTGAGATGATGATGATAATACATAAAAATAGACTGCGTTAAAAATTAAAATAATTTAGCAGTTTGAAGCATAAGTTAGGACTTTTGGGTCTATTTTCTCTGTCAAATAGATTGTTCTGAACCTATCTATAACAATGTTCTGTTACAGTTCGAAGTTTGTAAACATGACTTGTGGACGGCAATACGTTCAATACTTTAAGGTGGAACTAGAATTGTTTTGTAGAGTCTCTCTGTGTGTTAGAAAAAAAGAACCACTTAGATTCATATTAATTGAAACTTGTTCAAGATTTTTGAGTGTAAATTCTTAATCAATAAAGAATTTAAACTACCTTACATATCGTAAACTATCTTACATATGGACATATCATTCTAAAATACATTTTCACAATCCAACAATAGTCTGCACGGTCTAGTGGTTTAGGCTGTCACCACGCCGCTTGCCATATTGTCAAATGTTGTGGGATCAAATCATACATGGGACAACACTTTGTGTGATCCACGAATTGTTGTACTGAGTCTGGGTGTTCATTGTGTCCGTTTCATGTATGTCTGTAAAGTCCCCGCGACACAGGATGAATATTCCTAATGCGGGAGTTGTCTTTTTAAAAAAGAAAAAAAAATGTCTTTTACTTTTTGAAATAGAATAAATAAATTTATCCCTTCTAGTCATACGAGTTTTAATTAACTTTTGATATATATTTTCCGATAGTTACTGTGAAACCTCACTCACCTCGATAAACTTTTCAATTCTAGTTTATTAGATGTATGAAGTATGTTGTATGTAGCCCTGCACAGTTTGCCACTTAGTCAAATCTAAAAAAAATAACTACTTAATGGCCTAAAAATGGCCCTTAACAGTATCTAATTTAAATGAATATATTCGAAGATATTACAGATTTAAAATGCACGAATCGTGTCATCGGCGGGGGTATCTGAAATCCACCCGTGCGAAGCCGGGGCGGGTCGCTAGTCTAAAAATAAAATAAAAAACACGTTTTCATAAATAAACCAAACTAAAAAGTAAAAATATTTTTTTTTATAAATTCAAATTAAAAGGATAGAGTGCATTTAAGACATTGTCGAAATATTTTCAGAAAGCACCCCACATTACTTATTTTTATTATTTTATTTTATTCAAATTATTGTATTGTGATCGGTCCTCGATAAGTCTACTAACTTAAAATGAAATCCGATCGTTTGAAGTGGGTCATAATCAAGTCCAAAGGAGTTGGTTACAAACAAACATACTGGTGAAGCTAATAAAAAGCGTGTAAAAAGCGTGCTTTCATTAGCAAAGTTATTTATATAATTTTATTTAAATATGAAATTCAACTCCAGAATTTTTGTGTATAGAAATTTATACTGCAAAAGGCGCGTGTTTTAATCACATCGAATATCGCGTAACAGATCAAATTGGGTTGATAAATTGTCGGTAATATATCTCAAGAGCCCATACGACTTGGGGTCAACTTCTTGATCATTAACTTGACCTCTGATGAGTACATGTTTATAAAGTAACTTGAGAAGCGGATAACAAGAAAGGAACCCCAAAGATTAAAGGATATTAAACATTGTCTTAAGTTAATTTCACATCACTGGTCAAATTCCTCCATATACTTACATAACATATATACACAATACAAACTCACATCACACACTTCACTACGCACTTTTATCACATATCAAAGCACCAATTTGCATAAGATTTATGTTTCGTTTAATGGGAGAAGACACTGACTTCTGTAACACAGATCATGAGCCTAGCTCAGGAGTCAGGGACTTCAAATATTTATGTACTTTTTTATGTAAAAATACTAAATAAAAAAAATGTTTTAAGGTTTTTGTTGTAACTTGTTGCATCAAGTTTTTTTTAATCCTCTATTCAAGCTTTTACAGTTTGCTGGTGAGATACGCTTGTTAATAGTGTATTGTATATGCTAAATATAACAGTAATACATGAAAACTCATGCCCGCAAAGATAGGAAGAGGCAAATCACATTTACATCTACGTACAAAGGGGACAAAACTTATTTTCCCTTTTAGGCCATATTTTGCCTTCTTTAACTTAAGTCTCACCTACGTACATACTTACCTTCCCTTTTACGAGTATATTATAAACAATATATTAAAAGAGAAACTTAATCTAGAAGCTCCAGGTAACTTCAATTGGCTATTTCCAGCTTTTTAACATAAGTAAATTTATATATATTGGAATTATTTGCAATATTGCATAGACTTCCTTTTAGAAAGAAGATGTTGCCACTGACCAGGCGAGTTGGTGTGTAAAGTTCAAGTAATGTTCCTTCTATTTTTATCCATACATATAATCATCCCGTGGGTGTCGTAAAAGAGGACTAAGAGCTCGTTCCCACCTGTCGTGTGTCGGGCCCGAATATTAATCGGGTGTCGGCGCCTCTGTTAACACTACGGTTAAAAATCTACAATAAAAATAGAACAACTCTGCTGTGCGTGTGCGTGATGCGTATGTCTGCAATCGCAGCGACGTACGCACGGACGGAAAAGGGGTAATGGGGGACACCAGCAGTCGGCTCGACACCCAACAAATGTGAATAGCGCAATTCTTACCAGGCGAGCCAGATCCGACACGATTTTTTCCGGGCATAAAGGGCTGGCAAAACACCCAATATTTATTGTCGTGGCCGACACAAAATCGGTCAACGAAAAGTGTGAATAGCTTCATATAAAATGTTCTGCCACTGGAACCTCCGATTAATAACCGGAACCGACACACGACAAGTGTGAACGGGGTGTAAGGGAGCGATATATGCTGGACAACTGCACTGCAAGCAGAAGGAAAACTTAGCTTACAAATTATATGAAAACTTTATTTTATTTTAGTAAGACTTGTTCATAATTATGTAGAAGAATTACTTAACATCGTGTTTCTGTGTGACCTCGGTTGAGCCGGTCCATATGTTCCAAAATATGACTCTCTCGATTAAAAACGATAAATTTTAAGTTATTACAGAAAAATAAACGGAGAAAAAATTTAAATGTATTCACACAAATAAATCCTTAGTGATTTATACTACAAATTGTTATAATTACCTGACCCAACATTATAATATTGCCATTAATTTATCACGTTGATAATTATTATCCCTATTGTAACATCGCAGGTTGGTCGGAATTTGAGGGCAATGTTCAATTATAGCTATTGTGTCAGGGTAACGGCTGTTGTGTTATAGAGATATTGTACGCAACCCAAGTTTACATATGTGGGATGATTTTCAACATAATATTATTGCTCAAGAATTCTCATTATAATCCTCAAACTTTTTAATACTGTTTACTTTGGTATTTCATTTCATTTTGTTTACTTTTTGAGTTTGAATTTCACCCAACCTTACTCTTACCTAACTTTATTTAATTAGCTACATTTACAGTATCTTAGATACTGGTAATGAAATGTTTTAAATTGGAAAAGTTGTAAACCTGCAATATTTTTTGTATCATTTTTGTATTCTTGGCAACAATAGCATTATGGTTAAATTCATTATCTCTTTCGGCATCATCATCATCACAGTCGTCGTAATCTTCAACTCAGACTACGGCTTTCTAGAAAGAGTTTCTTTGGTTCTTTTAAGCCTTGTGGGTAATAAATTTATGATTTATTTTACTTTATATTCCTGGATTTCATTTTAGTAACAGGGTTTTTTTCTTCAAGAAGGTTGGAAGTAGCAAAAGAAACATGTATACATACAGATTGTAATAAGGAGTTGACGTATACGCTGTAGTGATCCATCCAATCGCTGGATGAAGAAAGAGTGTCTTAGTTTACTTATATTTTAGGTAAAAAACTAAATATTTGAGAGTAAGCGAGTGGTCCACAAATTGTTGTTCTGAGTCTAGGTATTCTTTGAATCCGTTTCATGTATGTTTGTATAGTATATATACCTAGTGCAGCAGTTGTCTTTTAAATGATAATAAAACTAGGCAATAAGATCTTAAATTCGTTGTAAATATTTTAGCAACCGTGTCTCAGTTATTCTGCAATTAGGTTACATGAACACTTCATTTCACGTCTCTATTTGAACATTCATAAAATAATTTCACCTCTTTGTGTTGCCGCGTGTGGTAAAGGAAGTGGGGGCTATATTTTTTCTGAGTTCCATCCGTTGCGGGCAGTCAAAACCATTTTACTCACAAACTGTTAATGACACAGCTGAAAGCTGAAATTAATTTCTAGTTATATATAAATAGAAATACGTGTTATTAGAAGTAATATGAGCAAGACAATGAGGAACTGAGTAATTAAACATGGCTATGAGAATGAAATAAATATGCTCTTGAATAATTTTGTACGATACAAAAAAAAAAAACACTGTGTAGTAGCATAGCGCTCAGTTTCAAAATTAAAATTTGTAGATTGTAAAAACCGACGAGGCTGACCACTGCAGAAAGTCAAGCACTGCACGTTTGGCTTAGTAGTTTAACGGTCACCACGCCGTTTCCTATTTCGCCAAGTGTCGTGGGTTCAAATCCCACGCAGGACAACACTTTGTGTGATCCACAAATTGTTGTTCTGAGTCTGGGTGTTCTTTGTGTCCGTTTCATGTATGTTTGTAAAGTCACAGGATTACAGTCCCGCGACACAGGATTTATTCCTAGTGCGGGAGTTGTCTTTTTTAATAAAAAAAAAGGTCATTATTATAGACACAGTAAGCACCCTTGCACGTTATACAGCCACTTTATCACACTTCGGGATACCTATAACGTAGGCAGCGGTTTTTTTCTTATTGAGAAATTTTCTATACAGATAGTAATGACGTAAAATAGGCTAAGGAATATGAATAAGGCTAATAGGTCGTTTAAGGCTAGTTAGTTTTTAGGGTTCCGTACGCAAAGGGTAAAACGGGACCTTATTATTAAGACTCCGCGGTACGTCCGCCTGTCTGTCCGTCTGTCACCAGTTTGTATCTCATGAACGGTGATAGTGAGACAGTTGAAATTTTCACAGATGATGTCTTTCTGTTGCCGCTATAAAAACACAACAACGAATACTAAAAAACAGAATAAAATAAATATTTAAGGGGGCTCCCATACAACAAAAGTGATATTTTTGCTAATTTTGCTCGATATTGATAATGGCCACAGGTAGACGCGCGAGTCCAACTTGGCTGATTTTTTACAAACTTTTTATTAACTTGCGATGTATGTATGCTTGTATGTTTGGGTGGAATCAACCGATTTTGCTAAAATTTTGCAAGCATATGTATACAGCGTGACAATACAATATTATACTGACATGGAGCTGATCTGATACTGGAGCTGGAAGAGCTGAAAAACTCTGTAATGAAACGTGGCAACATCATCGAGTTTGGACTCGTTTGATTTGTCTCGAGGCATTCCAGTAAAAGCTTGTTTTTAAAAAGCTTTATAATTCAATGTATTAATAACCAGTAAAATATTTGACACGGAAATCCCGTTCAATATGCTTATATTTCATTTACATTAAGTCACTTCAAAAATAGAAAGTTAATCACAGAAACATTACATTTAGACGGACAAACTGATACAAGGAGCGAATACCCACAAATACAAGAGATAAATCTTATCTATTCAGTACCTGTAAACGCAGCATACCTTGCGTGTCTGAGAGCTTGGTCCGTAGAACATTTCTCAGCGGCAGACAGCTACTGTTCTCAATAAATGTCCACAGCCTCTCGTGTACATTGTCCAGACAATACATCGTCAACGAACAGTGATTTACCACGGGATCTATTTTGTAAATAATTGTTTACTTTGTAATTATAGTTTCAGTGTAGTTTCTTACAGTACACATATTTGTGGTAAATAATCACTAAGCAATAATTTTTTTAAAGACATCTCCCGCATTAGGAATAAACATCCTGTGTCGCGGGGGACTTTACAAACATACAAGAAACGGACACAAAGAACACCCAGACTCGGGACAACAATTTGTGAATTTGTACCGCATGGGATTTGAACTCACGATACTTGGCGCAGTAGCAAGAGGCGTGGCGACTGCTGAAACCACTAGGCCAACCGTGCAGTCAAACATAATTTAGTAAATTTTATAACTCTCTAAGTATAATTTATTTCATTACAGGAATTGTAAAGAATAAAGTTACTGATAAGAATAGATAGAAGCTGTGGTTTTGTTGCCGTTCTCAATACTGTTAAATTTAAAAAATAATTTATTGTCTAGTATATTCTTCATAGTTCTAAAGCCTCTTTTGCCGTTATATAATTATTGTTAAAAACTGTTTATAAATAATATCAATTTTCTTTTTTTTTCTTTTTCATAAACTGTAAATACCGGCAATTGAGCTTAGCTACCGCCCTAAGCACTAGTGTATAAAGGTTTTTAGTCACCTTCAAATAAAAAACTTTATTAATACAAAAATTCTTCAAAACATAAAAAGCTTTTGTGATAACGGTTTCAGCACTTCTTCTAAATGTATGTTTGTAATTTACAGCATTTCGCTAAATGCATATGAAAGTATATACGGTACTTAGAACAAAAAACAATGTTTGAATTATTGTCTGTCTGTTTGTTTTGGGTAATATCTGGGACGGGTGAATGGTTGGATTTTGACGAGACTTTCACTGGCCCATCGCTAATGGTATAAGTAGTAAATTAAGAAACTTTTCTTTTAGACTAACTTCATACCGCGTTGTTACCCTCGGTTGTTGTTTATAGATACAAAAACAATCGCGGGTAACAACGCGGGGCGCTGCTAGTAATCTTCTATATCTAAATTATTAAGCGATACAAGCTTTCGCACACGTCATTAAGATGTTTAATATGCAAGACGCCAGATCAGGAAGTCGACTTTACGACACTCAAGAAAAGCGGGATGTCTGATTTCGTAAAGCCTTTGTGGCATACAAATGTACATATACATAATATAATACATGACATTCCAATTAAGATAATTGCTACCTACACGTGTTTATAAGATAAAATACGCTGATTAGAGTAAATATATTGCCACGGTGATTTTTTCCCTTAACCGAGTTGCTTTAAACAACTTGACATTTATGTCAAGTTGTTTAAAGGTTGTGAAAACCTTTATTTATTCTAAAAAATTTAACACTACAGTGCCAATAATATCAGTTGCTATTATTAACATAAAATATTATTATACTGTTACTATAACAATCAGTATAGAAATCTGTACTGTAGTTTTACACGTAATTTGTAAATGTGCAACACAAACTACACATTACTTTAAGGAATAGTTCATCTAAAGGACGCCTGGAAGAGATCGCAGTCTGCGATATGGCCGCCCATTGTACCTCTGTTTTTATTTGTGTATTTTCAACGTTGCATTTTAATATTATGGGGTGCAATAAAGAGTACATATCTATCAGGACCTGCCGTTCTTAATGGTTCTTAAAGGTTGCCCGTTAAGAGAACGAATGAGAGACGAATGAACATAGCCAAAATGCGAATGTTGAGATGGATGTGTGGTGTGACTCGGATACAGAAGGTCAGGAAAGAGTACATACGAGAAAGACTGAAAATAGCGACATTGGATGAAAAGTTAAGAAGCAATAGGGGTTTTTTGTATGGACATGTTATGTCCAGGGATGAGGGGTGAGGAAAACGTTGTGAGGAACATATTTGGTGAGGGAGTTGAGGGGTTCAAGAAACCATGAAGACCAAAGAAGAGGTGAATGGATTGTGTGAAAGAGGATATGAATAAGAAGTGAGATAATAATGAAATGACGAGTGATCGAGTGAAATGGAAGAATATAACACACTGCACCGACCTCAAATAAAATTGGGATAAGGGTAGGCAGATGATGATGATGGGTTTTATATTACGCTTGTATTAGTAAGTAACTAATATAAGCATGTTAAAATAGGTACTTTCTTATAAATAACTCCTGCTAAGCTACGGTGCTGTGCCTATCAGGATTTTCAATTTTTACAGTTCATATATTTAAATACCGACTGAGACACGTGGTGTTAGCTGCTGTTGTTCTTTTAGTTTTACAATAACAACCATGAGTAACGCCACGGGGTTAAACTAGTCCAAAAATATAGCCTAAGTTACTCCTTACATCACCAGCTTTCTGCCAGTGAAAATCCGTGAAGCCATTCTAGAGATTGGCCGGAACAAAAGAAAAAGACAGGCTGACAAACATTTTAAAAATTGATTTTTTAATGTAACCACAGTATATACTTTCACATGTATTTTAACTGACTTCAAAAAAGGAGGAGGTTCTCAATTCGACCGTATATATGTTTTTTTTTTCAGTGTGTTCGCGGATAACTTTGTCGTTTATGAACCGATTTTGATGATTCTTTTTTTAATGGAAAGGAGATATCCCAACGGTGGAACCATGATAAGGACATTAAGATTTGATGATGGCATCTAAGAAAAATTGAGTCGAACCTTGAAGTCGGTTTTTGTTTTTGTTAAAATTTTACTTTTTAAGTAGAAAAGTTAGTGAAAATAAATTGTCTCTATCTACCCTTTTGGAATTATATATCCCATGACGTTATGACGTATGTATTTATGAAATAATTGAGTTGTAAATACATTATTATATTTTTTGCGTTAGTTCAATGTTTTCTAATCTCTCAATCTTCCATATAAAACTATCCGATGTCATATTTAAAGTTTTATTTTCTTACGTTTCTATGAGCAAACATTTCGACAATACCGAAAAGGTTCATTATTACGTAACACAGGTGGTATGACTAAGGGCTGAGGCTCAACAGTTTTTTGTTCCCTCGCCTTCTATCTATCTATACTATACTCCCTTTTGTACGGTGCCGTACCTAAAAGGTTTTTAGTTAAGCAGGTGTGCGTGTCGACCGCAACATTGTCCGGTTTAGCTCGGAAGACCGCATATACCTACGAAATGTCATTTTCTTGTTTTTGAACCTTGTGGGTTGTGGTACAAGAGATAGAAGCAAGGCATTTCAAATGTTAAAATTCTGTTAGTTATGGTTTTTTTGCATTTTTTAAAATGAATTTCGAATTTAGAAATACATAAGCTAGTTTGTACTTCACCTATTTTTTTTTCACACTCTAAGTTGCGTTTCCATTATCAAATATCTGAAGAAAAACATAGTTTATGCAAACAAGCTATTTCATTAATTAAAATATTGCATAACATTCATTTACTATTTTGAAAATTTATATTTGAAAGAATATACTTTAATGTAAAAATATTATTAAATGAAAATATAATACATATTTATATTTTTATATACTTCTATTATTTTTTTAATAATCAATCTTTTTTCTTCTTCTAATAAAACTAGAAATGCTTATTATTTGCTACGAGGTTAAAATAAAAGTCATTGAACAAAATCTTGTATTATATACTTTTTGTATTTGTCTATACAGTTGAATATATCATAACACAGTATTGATGTTATAATCATTATCATCATCAAAAGCTTTCAATAGTCCACTGCTGGACAAAAGTCTCTCTTGCGAAATGAAGTTCCAATTCGGCTAGACTCCCTGGCGCTGTGCATCTTCTATCGCATTTACTATGGGGAGTGCTCCGGGGAATTGTTCGGACTGATCCCTGCCGCCTCTTTCCGCCATCGTCATACGCGACACAAGTTTTATTCGCATCATCTAGATGGTTGACAGTCCACAACTGTGCGCTTTTCCCGAAACTTTCTGCCTCACACAACAAAACTGTGGAATGAACTGTCGCCTGCGGTATTCAAAGGCAATGCACTTGTGATGCCTCTGGTGTTGCGGGTGTTCATGAGTGGCGCCAATCGCTTACCATCAGGCGATACATCTACTCGTTTGCCCCCAATACCATAAAAAGAAGTTTTACAATTACTAGAATTAAATACCTTGTCGAAAGTGACAATTTCCATTATTATTTCTTACACCCGCCTCAGTCTGTGACTTGTAAAGATACATACTCACGTTAAAGGATTTGGTACGCTTACAATGTAACACTGTTTCATATAAGCTTTAAGAAGATAAACACAGAGCTTCATTGGGGTTGGCCTGAAAATGATATTTTGACTAGAATGTTTTTGCGAAACGTGCCACCGGTATTACCTTTATTAAACGAAGTCGTGCTTTTATGAAAATCCTTTTACATTTTTTTATTTAGAAAAAGAACTATACAGTCTGAAAATCAAATAAATAGTAACAACATTTATTTTTGTTATTAGTGTACGTTATAGAACGAAAAACATATTTTAACGCGAGGAGAATTTATTGGACTCACTTTTACCAGACAGGAATGTTAAATTTGTAGTAACTTGTAGTACTTAACTTCCTACAGTTTCTATATAGAGAAGTTCAGAAAACCGGCTTTTATGCCATATGTCTGTAAAGTAAAAATGATGTAAAAACAGTGCTATAATAACGAAGCTATAATGCACCATTATGCTGCCTATATTTCATTATTCACACTAGTATATTTACTTCTTTCTTCTTCAATGAAAGGAAATGAAAGGTCTAAAAGAAAGCTCTTCAGTATTGAATGCCTCGGTTCGCAGTGGTAGGTAGCGCATGCGACTGCCGCGTTAAGGTCTCGAGTTCCATGTTCGGGTCGGACCAAATGTTTGTATGATATGCAATTTTTTTTCCAGAGTTTTATTTTCTATGTACCTATAGTGTATGGGTAATATATAGAAAAGAAGGATATAAATTATTCTATTAGGCAATATATTTTTCATAGTATGTACGAGGTCTGATTAGATTGAAACTTTGGGGTTGTATGTTAAATATCTGAAATAATATTCTCAGGAAAATTTATCGCTAGGAAAAGAAAGATTTTCAAAATTATTTTATGTTACATTTTATATTTTAACAACATGAATTTTCTATCTTTAACAGGGGGAGGAGTCACATCTCCTGTTGCAGCTACGGTGACTCGAGTACCAGCTATCGTCGGCGGGGAGGCAAATTTGCCTTGTGACACTCGACCACCGATTCACAACGACAGCCTCTTACTCGTTGTGTGGTACAGAGATGACAATCCAGTATACAGGTTAGTAAATTGTAGCAAGACTATACTAGGCTAACGTAGACCATTGATCTCTGCCCGGTCGTGTCGGATAACCGTCCCGTCGGATTATAAGAGTGGGGGAACAGAGAATGCACCTGTGTTTACGCACATACTTGTGCACTATACTTTCTCCTGCGTAGTTGGCTGGTCTCCATTAAGGCTGGCCGCCGTGGCCGAAATTGGTTAGGAGAACATAAATGTAGACCTTTGATAATTTGTAAGGTATTGGCATTTTATTCTGAAGTGGGACCTTAAGACATTTTGTAGTAGTGTTGTTTTTATGAATAGTTCGTAAAAGAAGTTAGGTAGAAAAGTACTAAAAATTACTTATTCAGTAAAACTGTTAAAATTAATCAATTATTAAAGATTGTAAAAAAGGAATAGCGAATGCTTTTTCTGTTTCTATTTATCAATGTCAATTACTTGCCTCAAATATGATTGGTGGATGAATTAAGATTAGGTACAAATGATACACGCAAGGAGCCAACTTATGCTGTACGTCGCCTAAACAGAGAGCTTACCAGGAGATGGTGCCCGCGTCATATGTGCCTCTGCGCATCCCATCTCAACCACCGCGTGGCACACCTTGTGGTTTTAGTCGGTCCGATTTCGAAACACCACCCTACCGCAAACCTCGGTGGGGTGACGGCCCGTGGGAGTTTCCACACGTAAAAAAGGTACAAGTGTTACAAAAAGGTTCCCTTCTGTACATCCATACTTAACTCGTTTAGTTCCCAAACTTTTACAATAAGTTAACTATAAATAAGTTGTTGTTTTTAATTATACCCTTTTCTTTTGTTACCCTTTAAACTAGATTGTTTACTATGATACATTTATGGATCACTAAAACGTCCAAATTGAAAATTAAATCAAAATAGTTTCATTAAATAAGTTAAAGAGTTTTGGAATTATTAGTTGCGATCTAAAACGAACTAAAGAGAACTAACGGTCAGAAATTGCAAATTACACAGTCAGCGAATCGTATGATAGGTATATTTCCTTGGAAAATACCTTATCGACACTTGTGACTTCAACATAATGAAAACCATAGTTACTAGGAAATGCTTTCAATTCGGTGCGAAGTTTCAGTCTTAGTTAAGAGCAAAGGTGGAATATCTATAGTATGGAGCTCAGGAGAAAGCCCGATAGTTGCTTAACAAGAGACAATCATAGCTAGGAAACTTGCATCGACGCTATTGAGTTTTGAATAGTGCACATTTGGCAAAAACCTGTCGTGACTCGTGACACATATATACACATAATTGCAGCACTGTTGAATTTACTATTGCAACTAAATTTTTATTCAATAGATTGATAACATTTATAGATTTCCATTTAAGCTCGAGGAAACGAACTGTTTTTATTAAAAACGTCAAATATCGTCGAAAACCTTGAGAAGAAAAATAAATCAGCTGATTTTAAATCATAGTAATTTATATAGTACTGAAAAGCGTATCCCTAAATGTCTGTATTTAGGGGTAAAATATTTTCTTTCAATAAAAAGGGACCATGCAAAAACACCATCAATTTAAAATTTACTTAAACCGACTGCCATTAAACTAACGTTGCCGATACATAAAGTAATTCTCTTCGATGGAAAGTAAAAAATCTACTGACTTTACCAATAAAGCACAGTGGGGAGCACAGAGGGATGCAAGTCGGAAATTGCATTAGCCACGCTTGAATGACACCACTTTTGTCCTACGTGGTCATAGAGTTAATACAGATAGAGCAGGGGAGCCAGGCCTTGAGTCGTACCTCAGTTAGAAAGAGAGAGACGATCGCGGTACCTATCTGTCTTTCTCTACTGACGCATGCGCAGTTAGCGCGGAAAAGCAGCATAGCAGAACGATTCGATGGTTAATAATTGTTGTGATTGGATTACCATTATTAATTCTTTACTGCGCATGCGTCAGAAGAGAAAGACAGATGGAGTACCGCGATCTTCTCTCTCTTTTTAACCGTTAGACGTTTCCGCTTAAAGGCAGCCGTATGTCTTCCCCAATCTATCTATAATGGTTCTATGTTCGTGGTACTGGCAGCGCCTTTAGACTTCATTTACCAGATTCACTGGGCTAGTATGACAATACTATTGCCTGGTAGATCAATGAGAAAGAACGTTGATCTTTTATTTATTAATAGCTTTTCCCGCAGCTCCGTCCGCGTGTGTATTGGTCATCGCGATAAAAAGTTACTCACGTGCTTATTCAGGAATCTAAGTATCTCCATACTAAATTTCATTTAAATAAGTGTAGAGGCTTGGTCGTAAAATCGTAACAGTCTGACACACAGAGTTACTTTTGAATTAAAAATACCTATTAGTATGGGCTAGATATACCTACGCTCCGTAGGCATCGATTTATGAGAAATAAAAAACAAAGATAAGGCAAAAGCTAGATCCTTGAATGAAATTGTAAGCAATTTTAGGTATACGATTTTCGACCTTAAAGACCAAAGATATTTAAAAATATTTTCGAATAAGTTTAAAAGTGAACGTAACCCACTCTGCAGCGTCAATAAGCGTCGAAGATTATTTGACCTACTTTCATAGGTACTGCAGTAGAAGTTTAAATATCATTTTATGCATGTTTGACCTTGATGAACAAGGTCAAACATGCATAAAATGATATTTAAACTTCTTATATGTAGTTCAGAAAAGAGGTTTTTTGTAACTTTAGGGTATAACAATCTATATACATTAAATGATTATAGTCTACGCATCAAGTAAGTATAAAGGAAACATAATATTATCCAGAAACCTGTCGTTAATAATTCAGGATAGGAATTTGCAAACCATTGAAAATATTTGTGTGTAATAAATTTTATCAGATAATTATCGTATTCAACGATAAAATATTCTGATAGTCAATAAAATTATATTTTTTTTGTTTTTTGTGTCCTGCCTTGCTTTCAGACCTGGATATTTGTCTCGCGGAATTAAAGCTAAATATATTTCATAGCATTTAATAAAATTATAATTATTATTACCAATAAGAATTATAATATACGAGACACCGCTGTAACCTAGTGAGTTTTTATAAAACTTTAATTATGTATTAGGAAACGAAAATTAGTAAAAAAAATGATTTAAGTACGGTACTGTAGAAATCGAACATTACATTATGTCATTCCAAGGTCTTGTCCGTGAAATATTTACGCAAATATTGAAATCATCATCTTTTAAAAAATTACTTCAACCGTTTTTCTGTGCTTTTATACGACAAACCAGTTCCATTTCAACGTTACAATGAGACATTTTACGTACCTTGTCCTAACTTTAGACACGGCCATCATGCTTGAGGTAAAAAGTATCATTTCATTTTGTCGGGATTCGTAATAGGCTGCCTTTTTTTTCTTTTTCAACTCGGCCAGTGAAATCTTGTAAATAACAAATCTTCACACTTTTTCTCATAAAAGATTAAAATACACTGAATTTCAATTTTAATGTGTTTTTTATGGAATTGGGGGCAAACGAGCAGACGTATCGCCAGATGGTAAGCGATTACCGCCGCCCATGCACAGCTGCAACACCAAAACTGTCACAAGTGCGTTGCCGCCCTTTGGGGAATGGGGAGAGGGATGTGGGGAGGGGTTGGGGTATGGGCCTCCGGTATCCTCACTCACTCGGTTAAACAAAGCGCAAGCGGTTTTCTGTGAGGCCGTGGTATCACTCCGGCCGAACCGGCCCATTCATGCCGAAGCGGTGGCTCTCCCACGGTTGTGTGTGTGTGTGTGTGTATTGTCTACTTTACTGCATCTTATTTCATAAGACGTAGCGCAGTTTAGAATATTTGATAGTACAGTTATATTGTCTTTATACGTATAATAAAGGCATAAACGCCGACCAACAGAAACACACGCTGTATATATATATACTAGAAAATTTAAGTATTTTTAGCGTGCAAGTTTAGAAGTTGTATTTTTATGAAAGATATTCAAATCAAACATCGTCAGGACCTTAATGGTCCTGTTTTAACTATTTAGATTGAAGTCAAATGTATGTTTGTAAACAAATGAATGCAGGGAATAATAAAGAAATGAATTTGAATATCAATTTATCAAAAATATTCGCAACATGTATATACCTACTAGTCTAGCTTAATGTAATAATAATGCTGGTAATGCTGCCAGTCTTTTGGGAACGCTACCAGTAGGCGAAGATGTGGAGTTTTTTGACGCTTGTATGTAAATATTGTTATTTTTTTTATAAATTATGGTTATGTACATAGGTTTCTATATTATGTAATAATATATAGATTATGGTTCCTACTAGTTATGTATAAGTGTATGTCTTTTCAGTTCTATAATTAATATTATTATATTGTGAATGAAATATTTTATTGCACATAGCAATTTTTTATTGGGTTAAAAATTGTGTTTTATTGTACACACATACTAATAGACAAATGGGCAAAAATAATATTTAGTAAAAGGTTTAAGCTATTACTCTCAATCATAGCTGAATTAAATCATATTTTAAATTAACGCCTCTAATAGGTATTGCACACATAGTGGTAGTGGTCGTAGCTAGTGACAACAAAGTTTAAAAATGTGATAAAATTTACAGGTTATTCAAAAGTATGACATCTAGGGGTACGGTCGTGCCCCGCCAAGACAAGCCAAGCGAAGCGCAAGGGCACTACCTACCTTTTCTCGAAGTGCTTCGTCGGTTTTTTGAACCCTCATAACTTTTGTGTACGATATACCAGGTAGTTGAAATTCTCAGGATATGATGTCCATAATAGACTAATTAAATATACAAAGTTTTAATTGCATAGCTGTAATACTTTAGATTCTATTGATATCTAAATTACACTGCTTTCGTCACTGACACACTGATGATCATCCAAACTGTTAGGGTACTTCCTGAAATGTTAGAAAGCTGAAATTTGGTATGTAAACTAAGTTTAGTATACAAACAACAAAAAAAATCATAAACCATTTAATTTTGCCCCCACCCCCTAAAATTGGGGAGTGGAAATTTGTATGAGAATTTCACGAATGTTTATGCTATAGGTTTTATTTTTGGTATACGAACTTTTTCGAAAGAAGCAAGAAGATGTACAAGAAATACAATACAAAAAAAGAAAAAAAATACGAAAAAAATACTGCCATAATCAACTTACAAAAAAAAAATTAAATCCCACCAGAAACAAAACGTATCCCACCAAAAACATTTTCATGTAAAATGTTGCCAAGACGACTGCATATGGCCTACCCAGTGAAAAAGATATCAGATCTCATGTAGAGCCAAGGTTCTGTATCTACACGGCCTAACTCTACCAATCCTAACTTCATAAACTCTACATCTCAGTAAAAATTTATGGCTTCATATGCAGTCGTCTTGGCAACATTTTACATGAAAATGTTTTTGGTGGGATTTCATTGTCCATGTACTAAAAATAAAACCTCTAGCATAAACATTTGTGAAAGTCTCATACAAACTTTCACCCCCAAATTTGAGGGTTGGGGGCAAAAGTAATAGGTTTATTTATTTTTTTGTTGTTTGTATACTAAACTTAGTTGACATACCAAATTTCAGCTTTCTAGCACTTCAGGAAGTACCTTAACAGTTTTGATGATCATCAGTGTGTCAGTAACGAAATCGGTGTTTTTTTTGTATTAATAAAATCTAAACTATCAGAGCTATGCAATTGAAACTTCGTACGTTTCATTAGTCTATTGGTAACATCATATCCTGAAAATTTGAACGATCTGGTATATCGGGAACCAAAGTTATTGGGGTTCAAAAAAACGACGAAACGCTTCGAGAAAAGGTAGGTAGTGCCCTTGCGCTACGCTTGGCTCGTCTTGGCGGTCATAAACATTTGTGAAAGTCTCATACAAACTTTCACCCCCCAAATTTGAGGGTTAGGGGGCAAAAGTAATAGGTTTATGAATTTTTTTGTTGTTTGTATACTAAACTTAGTTGACATACCAAATTTCAGCTTTCTAGCACTTCAGGAAGTACCCTAACAGTTTTGATGATCATCAGTGTGTCAGTGACGAAATCGGTGTTTTTTTTGGTATTAATAAAATCTAAACTATCAGAGCTATGCAATTGAAACTTATTACGTTTGATTTGTCTATTGGTAACATCATTCCTGAAAATTTGAACGATCTGGTATATCGGGAACCAAACTTATGGGGGTTCAAAAAAACGACGAAACGCTTCGAGAAAAGTTAGGTAGTGCTCTTGCGCTACGCTTGGCTCGTCTTAGCGGGGGCACGACCGTGCCCCCAGATGACTTGGCTGTTTTGTTACTTCAGAAAGTAAACATTTGCAAACACAAAAGGCGTTCGTTTATCTTTCGTGACGGTAGCGAAACGGCGAAGCCATAGATTTTTACTGAGATGTAGAGTTTGTAAAGTTAGGGTTGGTAGACTTAGGGCGTGTAGATTCAGAAGCTTTCCTCTACATGAGATCTGATATCTTTTTCACAGGGCAAGCCATATGCAGTCGTCTTGACAACATTTTACATGAAAACGTTTTTGGTGGGATACCTTTTGTTCAAATTAATTTCAGTATAAATAATTAATAATAATCGCAGGTTTAGTTTAAAATATAACATAGTTTTATATTTAACTTTGTGTATTTGCATTTTTTTTCTTTTTAAAAGACACCTCCTGCATTATAAATATAAGTCCGTTGTCGTAGGGAATTTACAAACATACATTAAACGGACACAAAGAACATCCAGACTCACAACAACAATTTGTGGACGGCACGGTACCTGTGATTTTCAAGTTTAAGTGTCCATGGGCAACGGTAGTCACTTAACATCAAGTGAAACATCATCTTGTTTACCTCCTTTCATTTTACCATAGATAAAACACTAAATACACACAAAAATAAATAATGACAAACACTAGATATATCCTCATACCTTAGTTTAAAAACAAATATTGCGCAATCCCATATTTTCAAATAATGTTAACTGTTTACTTCTTTCAAATCTATTAATACGTTCCATGAAATGAAATTAATTATCTTTTTTTTTTCAATAATAGACGATTTTTTAAACATCAATTATCGACAAAAATAATAATATATAATAGCATATTAGAACATTTAAAACGGAATCACACTTACATAGATATACCGCTGTAATAGCGAGTAATGTAACTAAAGTGAAGCAAGTTTCACCGGTGCCAAGTTTTAACTTCTCAAAACTGATATCGATACGGAAAGAAAACTACTATAAATTCACAAATCGATGACGTAACTTTTGTTCGTGACTGTTAACTTCACATAGATCGTGAAAGGAAATGAGACGGCATTTTGGTTTTGTTTTCCTAAGAAGTTTGAACACTGACTGTTATCTGATCAAAATATGTTGATTGCTTTCAGACTGATACATATTCGTACTCACGATCGTTTTGACGTTTAGTTATGACTATAAGTTTTGTAACTAAACAAAGAATTCAGTTGAAGCAAATCTTAGGGCTGTGAAAAATGTACTTTAATCTGCTTGGTTTACACTTGACTTTCCTGTTTTACCTAATACTTTTAAACGAGCAATTCATTTATATGTTACCGGCAATCGGTATAATTTAGGTATTCTATATAATACCTTGGCACTATAAATCATTTGGATTCGTTGGTTTTTTTTTTCTGTTTGAAAAGACAACTCCCGTATTAGGAATATACCTACAGTAAACCGTGCAATGCAGTTTGAGTGGATTGGTTTTTACCTGTTCCCGTAGATAGCACATTACCGGCTGCGCATTAAGCTTTGTATAGAATACCAAGGCAACGTATAAAATAAATATTGTCAAAAGAATAAAAACGAGTTTACAATTTCATTAATGATATGATAAAAATTGTGAGTGTAACAAAATCTGATTGAAGGGTCGTGTTAATATATCGTACGGCCAAGTAATCCTTTAGTAGAATAATAAAATACAAGTTTTAGAATAAAAGTAATCCCACTATTTATTTCATTTTACATTCGTGTAAGATTGTGTGAGATTTATCGCTAAATGTACTAAATTATTGTTATTTTTGAAATGGTAAATTAGCTTAACTAGAAGAAAACGAATAAAAGAATCTTATCGTACAACTGTATCTAATTATTGTAGGTACGTGTTTTGAGTAAGCCGGTCTAAATTAACGCAAACCACCACCGAAAGTTGCGTGAGTTTATTACGATATTTAAACATATAAAATCGTGGAAGGTTCATTTATTGTAACTCACAATTGATATAATATCAATAACTATGTTATAACAAATGAGATGGTCTTGTGTGATACGTATCAAGTTATTATTTAGTCTCTTATTTAATTAATATCTTTAACTCAACTACTGATAAAAATATCTAAATATTTCTAAATACAATTTTATTTATATACAGAAATTTTAAACTCATAAATGATGGCTATTAATTGTACTTATATATTTCAAGTATCTGTCCTAGGTAGTAATCGAACCTATTTTTATCCGACTACGGCAAAGCCAAAGGAGGGTTATGATTTGGACAGGCTTGTATGTATGTATGTTCATTTGTTTCCTCATAGCTCCTTAACTACTTATTAGAACTGGACAAATGAGGTATCGTTAGATGCGTCTTAATTGTCCGCTGGTTATATGCTATATGACGTGTGACTGAATATAATGTGGCGCCCTCTAGCCGACATAAAGAACTGTATTAAAAAATAAATTTGAGATAAATATGCCATGTTTAGTATAATTCGAAAGGGCGTTACTTGTACATTTCAAAAATATATATATTATTAGCATTTTTTCGTGACTTTGTCCGTATTTATTAAAAATTGTGATATTTCTATGGTACTATATATAATATACTTTGCAAAGAAATTAATATTATGAAGGCACCAAAACATTTTAAATAAAAAAAAAGTAAAAACTAAAACAAAAAACGACGCTGAAAAAGTATGAAACAAGTTTCAAAAGCCGCAGTCACGCATTTTTAATGTGTTATGGTACATTTCTACGTAACGTGTGACTACGGCTTTTGAAACTTGTTTCATACTTTTTCAGCGTCGTTTTTTGTCGTAGTTGGATTTTAGTTATAACTTTGTTTTTCCATTCACTAGTAGGTCAACAAAAATAATGTTATTATTTGCCACAAAGATAAACATTATTCGTATAAGAAAAGAGGCCCGCTGTGATTACCAAAGTAAAGAATAAAATGAAAGTAACGAAAGATAAAAGGATTGCTTTATCCCCGTATTTCCTTAGCCACTGGCGAAATTTTAGACAACATTTTTAACAAACTACGGATGGGCTCAATTCTTAAGGGATTTTTTCGTATATAACTACACAAAGATTTACCTACTAAGTACGTTTAATATTTGTACAAAGCTTGTATTTATATCTTCAGATCTGATGAAAAACAGTCATACATAGTAAGCTTCTTTTTAACCAACTTCAAAAGGGAGGACCTTGTATGTGTATGTTACGCAATTTTAGCGTTTAAGAACGATTTTCTAAATTTTTTTTAGTTTTATTATTTGTACTCAAGATAGCTTCTATTTCAAAATTAGAAATGTATTTCTAATCTAAAGGTGATTAATTTTATTTAGGAATTATATATATGCTTTACAATTTATCGAGATTTAGGCTCATTGTAATATTTACATATATAAGATATATTTTGGATTAGCATACGATTTAATAGTGTCTAATCAGATCCAAATCCAAATTAAAAGATGGAAGGGTAAAGGCTGTAATTTAACCTAATACACTCAACTCAATGTACACAAGATAATCTTAAAAAAAACTATAACCCGGATGCGTATAAATTCATGTTAAAATTTATACAGCTTATGTCACCATGACTGCACGGTTGGCCTAGTGGTTTAGGCGGTCGGATCCGGACGTGTTAATACCAGCAGTTCCCGGATTCCTCCCTTCACAGGCGCAGAGTGGCACACCGTGTGGTTTTAGTCGGTTCGATTCCGACACACCGCCCCGCCGCAAACCCCGGCGGGGTGACGGTCCGAGGGGATTTCCACACGTTAAAAAAAAAAAAGTGGTTTAGGCGGTCGCCACGCCGCTTGCCAATCTGCCAAGTGTTGTGGGTTCAAATCCTACACGGGACAACACTTTGTGTGATCCACAAATTGTTCTTCTGAGTTTGGGTGTTAATTGTGTCCGTTTCATGTATGTCTCTAAAGTCCCCCGCGACACAGGATGTTTATTCCTAATGCGGGAGTTGTCTTTTTTAAAACATTTTAAAAACCATTATTATAATTACGAATCTATTCATACCTCATTCATTAAAATTGGTTCAGTAGTTTTGGCGCTACGGTGTAACATACAAACATACTTAGACTGTTACCCGAAAACTAATACCCTTCTTTTTGGTTTCAGCGTAGTCTGCTAAAATAGAAGAAAATAAATTGAACCAGAATGAGCAAAAAGTATGAAAAAGTAAGGTTTAATAAAATCGCTTGCAGGCGTAATATCACAGCGACAAAGTTTGAATGTCGGAGCAATAGTTACAGCGGTTGAGGACCATGTTTATACAGGTTCTAAAAGTTCTGAGTTATGATAGTAATAACTAGATACTTCTTGTAAGTGGGTCATATAGAAATGAATACTTTTATATTAAGTTTAATAGGCGTCTCTTGATTTTTTATGTATTTTAAAAGGAAAGCGCGCCTTCTACTTGCTAGATGTTTGGTTTTGTTAATCATAAATGAAGCAGTCAGCCACAAAGGCAAACGCAAAATAACAAGACTTTAAGTAAAGAGTTTTTAATTATTATGTAATATTATTACAACATTAGAAAAAACTTTTTATAAAAAAGAAAAACCGACTTCCAAAAAACATCCAACGAAAACTCTCTGCCAAAAAACTCTTAAAAGCGTAAAATAAACTGGTTCTTCATAAATTGCCTATACCTAATTCTTTATTCATTTAAATAGTAGTATTATAATGTGTGCTAGGTACTTAGAATCTGTTTGAAGTCGGTGCCAAGTGAATATCGCTTAGACGTTTGTAATTGTTCGTTTGTATTCTTTCTGGCTTAGCACCGACTTCAAACAAATTGTAAAAAGGTTTTAAAAAGTTAATACTGTTAGTATGTAGTTGAGAAATCTTTTTTTAATGGAACAGATTTTCATAAACCAGTATTTTAATATCCCATTTAAGTGGGAAAGGTTTACCGTGGGAGAGCCACGATTCGGCATGAATGGGCCAGCTCGACCGGAGTGATACATCGGCCTCACAGAAAACCGGTGTGAAACAGCGCTTGCGCTGTGTTTTACCGAATGAGTGAGGATAGTGGAGGCCCATGCCCTAACCTTTCTCCCCATCCCCCTCCCCATCACCCTAAAGGCCGGCAACGCACTTGTGACGCCTCTGGTGTTGCGGGTCTCCATGGCCGGCGTTAATCGCTTACCATCAAGCTATAAGTCTGCTCGTTTGCGCCCAGTGATGTACGTACATTCACGGCTAATTAAATGTAAATATTTTACTTACTACTAC
Source organism: Diaphora mendica (assembly GCA_949125395.1). Lineage (NCBI taxonomy): Eukaryota > Metazoa > Arthropoda > Insecta > Lepidoptera > Erebidae > Diaphora > Diaphora mendica. Next base: position 21,455,734 of record OX421310.1, read on the forward strand.
CATTACTAGCCAGACTATTGCATTAAACCTTCTGAAATTAAAGTTGGGAGTTAAACAAAACGGGAGATAAGAAAGCTATCGAAGGATTGATTACCATTTTATCTTATTCTTAACACAAAAAATAACTTTCATACTACACCTGATCGGAACAGTAGTCAATATTCCCTGAAAATGAAAAGAGAACGTTAGTCTTTTCCTTGACCTGAATAAGCGGGAGGAAAAAATGTATGAAAATCCATTTCTAACGTGTTTTAGCGGGAGAGAAAGTTGTATGAATTTTCATTTCTTATGTGTTATCTTATCTATGGCGCGCGCCTGCCCAAGGAGTTTTCATATAATTTAAATATGGAATCTCCGTGCCACTGAAATCCTTTTGTGAAGAATAAAAAAAACAAAAGAAGCGCGAAAAATCGTTCAAATTCTAAGCTAAATTGTGTCTTACATGGTGTCTTACGTTTTGATTTTATTTTAAAAATAAAGTAAAATGTCGACTTCTAGCAGTGAAAACATAACTTTTAATTGGGTTAGTCATGTTATTTGTAATACATTTTTATTTCATATTACTAAATACTTTCTACAATACGAGTCTTTAAATGTTCCTCACAGGTATAGTATAAAGCACTGTGTAGCACTCGGGTGAAAGTCCCATTCAATTTAATTGATTTTATTGAAGTCGGTTCAAAAGTTTAGTAACGCTTCTTATATACCTACACTGTTTATTATTCATAAATCTTTTTTTTATTGACTCGTTTGAAAAACCTTGTGTGATTCTATGCAATAAATTATTAACTTGACAGAGATTTATAAAGTTGAAAACAACATCATTGCACCGTTTGTAGCAATAGTCCAAGATCCCAGAGCCGTAAGACACAACTTATTTTTTAAAGCATATAACTTTCGGTTCTCAGTAGTCTCTTGTGTACTTTTTAATACCTGAAGGTTTGTGGAGCTTGCCCGGTGACACCTACGCAGGTACCAGGTGAGAAAGGTAACTAAAAATCAGAGTTACTTAACTTAAATTTTTATGACTGATTTTTATATATGTTTTGTAGAATATTACTCTGAAGCCATATAAAAAAAATCAGACGCTTTCCATGGGCCAAAACTTTTATCAGACGCTTTAAAGAAAAATGAATGAACTTAATTTATTTTTAAATGTCTGATTTTTTTATATGTTATTAAGATAACTATTACAATGTTATATTTAATCAGTCAGAAAAATTGCAATTTTTAAATACGCTTTAAAGCGTCTGATAAAAGTTTTGGCCCATGCAAAGCGTCTGAATTTTTTTATATGACTTCAGAGTAATATTCTACAAAACATAATATAAAAATCTGTCATAAAAATTAAGTTAAGTAACTCTGACTTTTAGTTACCTTTCTCACCTGGTACCTGCGTAGGTGTCACCGGGCAAGCTCCACAAACATTCAGGTATTAAAAAGTACACAAGAGATTACTGAGAACCGAAAGTTAAATGCTTTAGAAAATAAGTTGTGTCTTATGGCTCTGGGATCTTACTCTACAATGACTATGATCATTTAATGTGTCTTTGAATCATTTAGGTAGATTATTATATTTTTTGTGTGCTCTATGAAAATGATCGTTGATGATAAGCAGGCTTTTGTGTAAATAAGTGAGCAACTGCTGTGTTTGAGGTCTCGGGTTCGGGAAAATAAATAAAAAATAAGCTTAATTTAGAAATATGTATTTAATTATTTATTGTATTACATTTCTGCCAAGATGCAGTTCTATTGCTCTTTATTTTTTAAAGGTTAGAAAGTGTTACATAATAATAAATTATGAAACTTTTACTTAACTCGGCATAATTCTGCATCACACAACACTGTATCAGTGCATAAGACCGGTAGGATGAAAAAAAGACATACAAATCAGAAAAGAAACTACATTAAGTACTATGCTAATCAAAACAACTGATACATAAATTATTATTCCATGACGATATCCGATGACCATTTTAATACAGTTGCTGCTACAAAAGATCCAAAGTTTCATTTCGCTATCTTGAACACGTTGGTGCAGAGTCAATTGCTTTCATTACAGATCGAAAACCGAGTCACGACTTCCAACTCCATTAAGATTGTCTTGTTATAGCTGCTAGGATATGACTCGGTGGAGCCTTTAGCTACGGCTCTTGCAAAAAAGTAAAAATGTTAATTACAAATGTTTATTAAAAGACCTGAAAGAAATATTTTTTTTAGTTAAAAGTAAGAAGAAATAAAATAAAATCAGCTGTAGTATCCATCAGTACAGCGAAACTTCTAGCAAAAACTAGTAAACTCTACGTAATAACATGTTGAGTACGTGTTATATTGTCTTTCTTTTTTTTTGTTGATATTAACTGCCTCGTTGGTCTCGCGGTTGGTGTGTGCGACTGCTGATCATGAGGTCTTGGGTTCGATTTCCAGGTCGGACCAAATGTTTGTATGATCTACAAATATTTGATTCGGAGTTTGGGTGTTTTCTACCTACTATTACATTTTGGCTTGGCACCGACTTCAATCCTATGAATAGGTAGCTCATACAAATAAGTTATTTTATTTAAAATAAATATTATAAATTTAAAATTAATAAATATAAATAAAAAATAGTTTTTTTAAACTAAGTTTTTTTTTCGCTTTTTAGTCTTTCTTAAGTCTCTTATCATCATTTTACCTAAATAACTTGAAAGAATACAACTAAAGGTAACATACATACACATGACCTTTAAATATTTATCTTCCAACTCCTAACCGTTAAGGAGTTTTATCTTCCATCATCAGCTCATCATTATGAACTTATGACTACCAAATGTAAATATTTTAATAGCTTTAGAAAATATATGAAAAAAAACATAGTACGTGCCTAACGAATTTGAGGGTTTCCTTCAATTTCCTTGGAATTCCATCATCAGATCCTGATATGGTGGCAATGGGATCACATGGGGACCCTTTCGAATACAAAAAGAATTTTCAAAATTGACGGAGTAATCAGTGTACATACAATCATTAAAAAAACAATTTGAGTTCTATTTAAAGGGGAGGTATAGAAATGTATACGTGTATAATATAAGTATTCTGCTAGCAATTTATTAAAATATAGAAACCGTTGTTTGCACTGCATAGTGATCAAACTATGACAAAGCTAAATACACACATCAAAAGTGTCTAGGGATCAAGCATTTTTATGCGGATTTCTTGAGATTGAGATGTGGCTTTGGCCCTGGCCTGCTCAGTCGCCAGACTTGAACCCGATTGAGCATGCATGGGATATGCTACAGAGAAGAGCTCTGCCGAATATGGAGGGTATCCAGGCGCAAGAAGACCTTTTTTTGTTGTTGCAACGAACATGGGCGGCCATTCCACAGCGTGATTTGGATGAACTCATTTTGAGTATGCCAAACCGATGTTCTTGTGTTAGTGTTCGCGGTAGAAACACGGATTATTAATTGTTTAAGTTACCTAATAAAATTTTAAAGAAAACTGTTATTTCAGTCTTTTTTTCGAACTTTAATGTTAGTGGTTCAAATGTCAAAAATCCTTTTATTAGGAAAATGGCAAATTTCTTTATTAATGCAAAGGTGACTTGGTTTATCGTTACTGTGACAAACGAAAACACTTTATTTGATGAATCCTTAAAGAAAATTTTAATTAATATCAATCAGGAGAAAAGTTATTGCAAAAATATATGTTGATCCCTAGACACATATGTTGATCCCTAGACACTTTTGATGTGTGTAGTTGCACCTAAACGATAATGTTATTGTAAACTCTTGTATTGACTTTTGCAACAAGTTATTAGAGTTAATACCAACAGCTTCTTTAAAATAAGTCAGCTTAGGAAGTACTATACTACTTCGAAAGAAAGCAAAATGTAGTTTGTTACGAAAAAGTGAATAGCTAGCCATACACGCACAAATCTGCCCGTTGGATCTGCCCGCCAGGCAGATCCGTGATTCACCACAGACGAGTACGGGCAACTGACGGGCAGTAATTCAAATCGTGACTCCAGCATATACGGTTGTCTGTAAAAATGTACATTTCAGCAGCGGGATTGATTTTGTTGCATTTTCGACCAATTTTTCGTATGCATGTGCCTTTAATTCTATAATAAGGTACAATTGCTTACCTTTGACTCTTCAAAAACAAGGCAAAGACTTAAAGGCTCTTTAAAACTTGTCCAAAATGCTTTATTTTCGCTTAACACCATTTCTGTGATTAAACGCATTTAAACTAATTTTCTTTTTTTTTTTAAAGACAACTCCCGCACTAGGAGTAGATCCTGTGTCGCGGGGGACTTTACAAACATACATGAAATGGACACAAAGAACACCCAGACTCAGAATAACAATTTGTGGATCACACAAAGTGTTGTCCTAAGTGGGATTTGAACCCACAACACTTGGCGAAGTAGGGAAAGGCGTGGTGACCGTTAAACCACTAGGCCAAACGAGCAGTCTTTTTTTTACTTTAAACTTTAAACTAATTAGAGTGTTCGTGCGCGACTGACGTCAAATCTAGGGGCACATCCGTCGCTACGCACACACGTACAGTTGGGAGCTCGGATCTGCCCGCCCCGTGCCCGATCCGCCCGATTTGACCATCGATTTGATCCGTGTCCGTTCTCACCATACACGCCGGATCTGTCCGCCAGGCACGTCTGTCGGGCAGATCCGACGGGCAGATCTGTGCGTGTATGGCTGGCTAATACTTTTTAATATTTTACCTGTACGACTATTTATTTAGTTAGTTTACAATGTCTTTTTTGAAAGAGGTTTTATTATATCTTACCACAATAAAACTACAATGTATACTAAAGTGAGTTTTCGCTCTATAAATTAACAGCTATAGTGTGATTATTACCACGTAGTTAGCGTGTACTGCTATAAATATATAAGGGGCGATTACGGCTGGATAGCAGAAGCTTTACTAAATTCACTTAGCAATTCCCGAAATTAGCGGGTGTATACGAAGAATTGCATGTTACGGTCTTGTTACGGTATAAGAACCTAATTAAGATTAAAAGATATTGCATGCCGTGTACTTTACGTTCGTGATAAATGCACTGTGTTTTTAGGTTATAGAAATTTCACCTTAGTAGTGGTTTGTTACAATTATGTTTTATGTGAAGTTGTAACAGAGCAATAGTATTTTTAATCAATATTGAAGGAAAGTCATGAATCATTTACGTTTGTTATAGTTTGTGGATTTCGTTGCTTTTTTTCCTTCACTTATTTCTTTGATGGAAAGAAATGAACAAATACATGATGTGTTTTCCGTGGGCGAGTCACGCTTCGGCATGAATGGGCCGGTTCGACCGAAATGATACCACGGCCTCACAGAAAACCGGTGTGAAATAGCGCTTACGCTGAGTTTCATCGAGTGAGTGAGGATAACGGAGCCGCATACCCCAACCACTCCCCCCTTTCTCCAAATGCCGGCAACGCACTTGTGACGCCTCTGGTGTTGCGGGTGTCCACGGGCGGCGGTAATCGCTTACCATCCGGCGATACGTCTGCTCGTTGGCCCCCTATTCCATAAAAAAATGTACCTACATGAAATAATAGATAAAATATAAAAATGTCTATAATGGTCTGTATTTGTAATAATGTCTTCTTCATTTAAAAGTATATGTTCAATATTCATTACATTATTTCCAAGAGTTTTGTAAACTTCTAGATTCTAACATCGATTTTTTTAGCGTTTGATCAGCTATTTTTACTACAAACAGCGATAGACATTAATATGATAGTTTTTATGAAGCAAAATTTATTGGTAGCATCGCTAAGACAATTTATGCTTATTTACCACTTTATAATAAATATAGTTTTACATGGTTTTAGAATAACTTTCACCACAATCACAACACATTCTTTTAGTTATATGATCATGACGTATCTGAAAAAAATAGTATGACATTTGCTATTATTTTCAGTATTTCAGTACGGACCTACTTTAAATGTTCCCAACTAACAAAATAAAAAACGAATGAAAAATTACTCCAGAGTTAAACTAGAATCAAACTACAATTATCCAGTGCATTGGCAGTCGAATAAAGTTCAAGCAATTTTAGACAATGAATTTAGTAAGTCACCAACAGAATGGAAGTTCAAACTTTAGTCTTTAGTCTGGGAACAAACGACTTTGTAACTAAAAAATGCAATTACTATATTTTATTAGTAGAAAGCATTGGAGTTTGAAGAAATAATTATAGAGTCAATGTACCGTTTGATTTTAGGTATTTTTTTTATAGTTATATAACATTTTATAGCTATTACTTACAATGGTAAGAGTTATTAATTATTACAACACGAAATCTAGAAAGAGACATGGAAAAGCCAGGGTTTGGTACATAAATGCAGCCTCGTCTGGAGTGTATAACCTCACAGAAAACGGAGCTAAGCAATAAATTCTTTCATAGTTTTTCACTAAGTGGGAGAGGTTATTTGGCCTTTGTCCTTAGGCCTTAAATTTGTATTATCTTTATATATATATCTTTATATATATAATTCTTCTGTGAGTGTGTATGTCACTGAACTTCTCTCAAACGACTGGACCGATTTTGATGAAATTTTTTGTGTGTGTTCAAGGGGATCTGGGAATGGTTTAGATTCACAATTTTGTCCGCTGGACAATTTTTTTTAAATTATTTTTTGAAATTTTCAAATTAAAGACGTGTAGACAGGACAACGTCTGTCGGGTCCGCTAGTTATAGTATAAAACAAAGTCGCTTTCTCTGTCCCTATGTCCCTATGTTTGCTTGAATTTTTAAAACTACGCAACGGATTTTAATGCGGTTTTTTTATAGATAGAGTGATTGAAGAGGAAGGTTTTTATGTTTTTATTTTGCATAATATAGTATGGAAACACTGTTAATTTTCGAGGTTTCTAATGTGATGTAACAAATAAACACATTTTTTGCGCTTACATTGCAAACGCTGGTTGCAGCCTAAGCAATACAGAATGAATCCTTATACAATTAAGTAAATTAAATACATTGTGCATTTAATATAGATAAAAATGGCTCTGTACTGTATCTAATTTAAATGAATATATTCGAAGATATTACAGATTTAAAATGCACGAAACGTGTCGTCAACGCGGCGGGGGCATCTAAACTCCACCTGTGCGAAGCCGGGGCGGGTCGCTAGTTTATTTATAAATACATACATATCATACATAAATGTATACCCAGACACAGAACAAATGATCGTGTTCATAACACAAATATTGGTTCTGGGTGGGAATCGAACTCACGATCTCTGATATAGCCGTCATTATCAAGAACCAATAGGCCAGTTAAATGTCACTAGCCATGGTCCCAGGCAGACTAATATTAAACAGGTATATTTATACATATATACAATTGCACGTGTAATAAGAAAGAGAATAGAGATAAACAACAGATTTGGGCCTGCTATCTCTGTCTACTTTAACTTTTTTTAATATTATTTTACGATATTAGTTCGTAGGAAATAATAAGACTGATTGAAAGTTAAAAAAATTTTGAAGTGAAAACTTCTTTAGCGGCGTTGTGCACTTTTTCTGGATAGGTAAAAAAAAATTAACTCGCGTCTGTACACGTGACCTGATCAAATATTCGTAAGACGGAGGCGTAGCGTAGGAGAGGAAGTACCTACTCTATTTCTACCGCGCGGCGAAAACATATGCCTGCTCTTGCTGTTTCTTTTAGTGGCGTAGGGCGCTTGCGCAAGTGTGCGTGTGTTAGCCCGGCTTCGCTCGGGTAATGTTTATACTGTACAGCTTTAACCTATATTTTTTTATAACATCACAATTAGCATTTCTGTAGTTATCGGTTCTCAAGGAATATTAAAGGAAAAGCAAGGCATAGATTCGTAAAGCATCGTTCTATGTGCTTGCTAAATACAGGAAATAAAAAAGTGAAATTTAATAAATCAAAAATGCACAATGTTAATGTTCAAGTTTTCACTTCTAACGGCACTCCCGGAGACCAACCCGTTGTTTTTTTTTATAGGTATTACTTACTTATATTTAATTTGTTGTACTAGAAAATAGAAATGTATTACGGATTCATTACAGTTTTGTATAGTTATGAATATCGACTAGGATGCCGCATTGACTCACCATTTTAAAGGTGGTAGGCCCTGTATAGGCTTTATAAAAACAATCAACAAGCCACAGGCGGTTCGTCGAGTACTACATATTTAAGTCCTAGGTATTTGTGAGCGAAACTCCTAGAATATTTTACTTGACTGGTTTTTACACCACATTTTCAAATTTTGATACTTGCAGATGAGCAACCCTCAAGAATCAAAGTATCTTCATGCTAAATTTCATTGAAATTGGTGCTTAGCCGTGAAAGCTTCACAGGCAGACAAAATTACTTTCGAATTTAAATAATAGGTCTTTTCCTATGAAATTGCCGTTTTGTATGCAATAATAATAATAAACCCATTATTTCAGACCAATGTCCATATTAGTACTTACTTAATAAGTGAAAGTACTTATTTTTTCAAACTTTTTTATTTCTGTTATTCGAAGTAATCACCCATGCAATCGACGCATCTTTGCCAACGCATTGGCAGTTTATTGATGCCCTTCTTGTAAAAATCAGCTGGACGGGAGGCAACAAACTCTTCAAAGGCATTTTGTACTGCCTCTCGGGAATTGAAATTTTTACCCACTAAAAAGTTGTCTAAATTTTGGAAAAAGTAACAGTCGGTAGGTGCAAGGTCTGGTGAGTATGGCGGATGAGGGAGAGCTTCCAACCCCAGCTCTTGCAGCTTGGAGACTGTCTGTTGCGAACTGTACCAAATGCTGTTATCAGTTCAAGCAGTCTCCAAGCAAGAGCTGGGGTTGGAAGCTCTCCCTCATCCGCCATACTCACCAGACCTTGCACCTACCAACTATAACTTTTTCCAAAATTTAGACAACTTTTTAGTGGGTAAAAAATTCAATTCCCGAGAGGCAGTACAAAATGCCTTTGAAGAGTTTGTTGCCCCCCGTCCAGCTGATTTTTACAAGAAGAGCATCAATAAACTGCCGATGCATTGTCAAAGATGCGTCGATTGCATGGGTGATTACTTCGAATAACAGAAATAAAAAAGTTTGAAAAAATAAGTACTTTCACTTATTGCATACAAAATGGCAATTTCATAGGTAAAGACCTATTATTATTAAGTACTAGTTGATCCCCGCGGTATTACCCACGGTATAACATCAACCGCACGTAATGCCGCGTGTCGAAAGTAGTCTAATGCGTAAGTTAAATCGGACCAGCCGTTTCAGAGATTAGCTGGAACAAACAAACAGACAAAAATTGAAAAAAATGTTATAGTGATAACACAATAGCATTTCTTTCAACTTTTGTCTGTCTGTTGATAGTACCATGTATACACACATATGTTTATAGTCAAAAGTAGTTATTTTAATATTACAAACAGACACTCCAATTTAATTTTTTTGTATAGATGTATGTAGCAGTAAATTTATTAAATGTTTTCACTGAGTGAGAACTCAATTTTTTGTATTAGTTTTATAGTATAAATACTGTTGCAATAGAAAGTTAATTTGCATTACTTTACATTTTTAAATCGATCAGCTAAATTTAAAATATTCTACGAGTGTAATTTTACACCATATAAACACGATCGTTTTTGGTATTTGATACTAGAAATCAGATCCCAACACTTTTTGGGTACTTCGGAAGGGATGAGTGGCTAAACTACCCAAATTCTCACAAGATGGAGATAAGAGTAAATTCTGAAGAAACTTTGTAGAGTAATCCTAAATTCTTACTGTAAAGTAAGTTGAGTTGTTTCTCTACAGAGTTAGGGTTTTTGGATTTTAAAATAACAACAACTGTTTGACTCTTTTATTTAATTCAATTTATCATAAAATAAAATTTTCGGTAGAAATCATAAATTGTATGTCATATTTTGTTGGATGGTGTAGATTAATTATGGACTTTAAAATTATTCATTGGCACAGTAATCTTATTCTATGAAAGTATAATGCTTTAGAAATAAACTATAGATCAAGAAACTATCACCAACAAGAAAAAGTTTAAAAACCTATACATACTGCCGAGACTATTATAAATACATTTCCTTATAGCGTTACAGTAGTCGTTTAAATAAGAAGCCTTTTGAAAGTCGCACAAATCTAACTTGAAAATCGTTTTCACCGGTAGGTACATGTATAGGGCATGAGTAATATTTAATAATGGCATTAAAACTATTTTAAACTTTAAAACCACTTATTTAAGTGTAAAATACATAATGAAAGCAACTATGTTGAACATCAGAACTTGTATTAAAACATTATGATTCTATCGGTGTGGTTACTTTTACGATCGCGTTATTTGCTTGGTTCACAGTTCGCATTATATGGCTAGAAATGAAACGGAATAAAGTAACACGTCATTAACACATATTTTATTGACGTTCGCAGTAATGGTATTTCTGATGTAATGAAATAAAAGTTCGTATGAAACTAGAAAAAACTAAATTGTTTTACATATATTAGTATCCTTTAAGTTAAAAACTCTTTAAATTTGATTCAAGTTTAATATACAAATATATTCTATTTTTAAATTTTTTCAGTAATCTGACCCATGCCATCTGGTCATAAATTAAGCAAAGATTTGCAGATCATACAAACATTTGGTCCGACCCGGGAATCGAACCCGAGATCTTAAGTACATCAGTCGCATACGCTACCACTGCGTCACTGAGGCAGCACTACATATCATAAAACAAAGTCCTCCGCCGCGTCTGTCTGTCTGTCTGTTCGCGATAAACTCTAAACCTACTGCACGGATGTTAATGCGGTTTTTACTAATAGATGAGTGATTCTTGAGGAAGGTTTTCGTATATGATTTGTGAAATTGTTGAGTATGTCTAAAATATGACGATATTAGTGAAGACGTCGAACAAAATTAAGCCGCATATCTTCTCAGAATAACATAAGCTATATTATATTTTCCGTAAAGAACCCTCCGAAGCCGGGGTGGGTTGCTGGTAAATGTATAAGTTTAAATATGTTGTAAACTGTATACACTTTAACTACTGACTGCAAAATAGGTATGTAACCTCTGGGCCTACCTACCTAACCTACTTTATAAGATTTCTACACCACTCGAATGTTGACTCGAAGAAAATGCGTTGGGCACTTAGTCCGTCCATGTACAAACTTAGTGCTTAAAACAGGCGCGGTTCCAGCCTGAAGTTTTGGGGGGGGGGGGGTCACTAATCAAATAAGTCAAGTAAATTAGACTTTATTGCACAATACACAATTTTATTTCACACATTGATGAAACAAATGGATAACTTTTGTTTTTATTGGTAAATCTATTGAGATAATAATATTTGAGACATCTGTGACAATCTCTGGATGAATATTTAGAGGATCTAGCTCCGTTGGGGGATGAAGGGCGTGTATGGAACTCCCGACAAATCGTTCTAACCACTAGACCCCGGCGGCGGCCTACATCTGCAGTCAAGAGGAGCTCCAGGAACGCATCAGCGGCTTCTGGAGTTCTCCCTGCCTTACCCCATCACTGAGGTACATCCCGGGGTAATCAGATTCAAACCCGGGACAAGTCGCTGTCGTACCTCTCACCGCTCTACACAGTAAGAGATTCGGAACACCGACCCACCTGAGATGACACCCCCGGCCGCACCGAGGTGTCGGGTCGTTTCCAGTGGCCACATCTCCCCTGCATGTGGCCACAACGACCCTTAACCGACGATTGGGCGGCCTTTATCGCGCATCCTTCGTCGCCTCTTTCGAGCGGGATCGGCTATTTCCCGATCCCCGATCGGACTCCTTCTGGAGCATAACTTCTTCACACTACTCGCCAGCATTGCCGCGATCAATGCTGGTGGTGACAGGTTTCGTCCGATCTGTCCGACCATCGAAGTCACCGAAGCAACCGTGCCCGGTGAGCATCTAAGTGAATCGGTAGGTGATAAGTTGGTTCTCTCTATGCAAGCTTCGAAGCTCGGCAGAAAGGCTCCGACAGTGCCCGCCAAGCTCGTAGGGCTTCCTACGTGTGTTCTGACGATGCATTCCGGGCTCATGATACGGCACTATCTCTTCGTCATTCCGACCGACAGATCGAATTTCATCGCAGACCATTGGGTTCATGTCGGCTAGAATGTCGAAGGGTGGATATCGTGCCAGGATTGTCGCCGCCTCGTACGAGATCGTACGGTGGCCTCGTACGATCCGTATGGCCATCAACCGTTGACTCCCGAGTTGAGCATTACGGATCGGACGACGCCAATACGCACGTCCAAGCACAGAGAGGCAGCGAACTTCTCCCCGCGGTTCCCCCGAGTTTGGGCAGCAGACAATGTGGCACCCCTGCTACTCCTTGTACTGGGGACTAGTCGCCGAAATGCTTTTCAAGGCTCTGCCGATTGTCCATGATGAGGTACATGTACTGACCCACTTGGACTTCGGTGTCACCCACCCGGAGGTATGAGCTGGGTGGTTCCTGGCGCTTACGTAGGCCATGGAACCGCATCGCCTCAGTTTTCTGAGGCGCCACCCTCAGGCCCAGCTCATGAATCTTATCCACGACACAAGCCACCCCTTGCGAGCAGAAGCACCTCCCCAAAGCGTGACCCTCTAGCCAGTATTAGGGTATCGTATGCATAAGAGGCGACACTGATGACTGAAGTCAGACTAGTGCAAAGGCCCGCATCGTATACGATTTTCCATAACAATGGGCCCAATACAGATCCCTAGGGAACCCCACAACACACCTTCCTTCAATTTTCCACTCCGTTCCGATCGACAAACTTCACTGTCCTGTCGCGCTGATAGACCTCTATGACTGCACGCAGGTAAGTCGGCACCTCGTGTTATTCAAGGACCTACCTAATCGCGCCCCATTGAAGGGTGCCGAAAGCATTAACGATATCAAGGCTAACTACCAACACCAACGCCCCGATCGGACTGACGACCCCGACAGGGAGCGAAGACACCTTTATATTAGCGTCCACTGTCGAGCGTCCCCGTTGGATTCCAAATTGGCAGTCCTAAGATAGGGCCCACTCGCGACAGGTGCTCGCTGATATAATAGTTATCTCTCTCAAAGATAGAGAGAGATAACTCTCTCAAAAAGTTCCTATCCTTTGATTTCGTATCTCGATTGAACAATTAGTGAAACTGATGAGAATAAGAAAATCAGGTTCTTGTAGCAGATGTTGGGGGGGGGGGTCACGTCCCCTGTGACCCCCCCCCCCCCTGGAACTGCGCCTGGCTTAAAATGTATAAATAAATAAATAGTAGTCATACCAAGCATCTATAAAATTAAATTAAGCTGTAACCATTTCAGTGTAAATAAATCTTATTTAAAATTTTGTCTATTAATTTAGCATATTTTTATATTATTTTATTGACATTTAGATTCCACAAATAAATTCGTTCAAAGATTTTTTTTAATTTCGTGCATAATTTAATTCCCAGAAGTAGATGTGCAATGAAGCAGCACAAAATAGATGACTGCACTTCTGTACAGAAAATGGTTGCAGACACTCAAACAAATTGAGAGATTCACGAGTCTGTTACAAACTGCAAACTAACTACAAGAAAATGAAAAAAAAAACGACGCTTACTAAATACTAGCTGTCATTTTAGTAAGTTGATTATAAGTTGAATTACTAATGTTATTTATTTTGTTATCGAACGAACAACATAAAGATGTCAATAAAATATGTGCTTATTAGAGCAATAATTAATTAATTTATATTTCAAAATGTAATGTAGTTATGGTAGGTATGTACTCTTATAAATGTATATCACTTTCTACCACTGACGAAATATATACTAGTATATTGTACTTATATATATTTTAGCATATTGTGTCATTGCTTTGGACCTTGTCGGTAATAAATTAATGTAATTAAAAGAGAGAAAGAGGGTTAGTCATTTAAATGATCCCATTAATTAAAATTGTTATGTAGCCATTTCTATCATCTACTAAATAATGAATTATCAAAATTAGTTTATATTTTTTATGAATTTGTTTTGTTTGTTAGAATCTAATTGCTCACTGTGTTTCAATGCAGTCAATTTTTTAAAGTGAACATTTATTTGTATTTTTTTATAGTTTTATCCCCTTTAAATGCAACGAAATTTTTAAAATTGATCTAACCCTATTAATCACTGCTATATACCAATTCCAAAGACGCTGTTTTATATTTTTTATATCATCCTTTAGTTTGTAAATAATAATTTTATTTATTATTTATTCATTTATTTTTAACAAACTTCTGTAACATAAAGACACGTTTAAGCTAATGTTTTTACTAAAAGCCGGCTTCATTGTTAAAACGAATCATCTCATTCATACTTTTTATTTCGAATAAAATTCTTCATTTTCCTTTTATTTTTCAATATGCTTCGAAGTTTACGTATCAAAGGGTTTTGTGCTGAAACCGGAATGAATATCAGTTGAACGTTTTTAAAGCCTTTGAACAAGTTCTGCCAAAGTGTACCTACAGGGAACTACCGACAAGATTTTTTCATAAAAAACCTAATTCCATCCAGCTGAACTTTTAACGACTTAGGCGGTGTAATGCATTCAATCGATGTCAAATTTAATTATACTTTTTTCATGCTTGTTTGAATATATTTCAAATTTCTTTAGTAGAATAAATTCTATACAAAGATTTATCTTTATTTGTGTTTGCCTTCTAATCACGAGTTATTCTTCGTTAACTAAGAAGATTCAGCAGAATAGATATCCGTTTGAATAAAAGTTACATAAATAATTTTCTTTCTCTGTTCTACTCTTCCAAAATTATTTATTTTAATATGGATTCTCGAAGTTAGTGGAATAAACTTTTTATCATTTATAATATTTCAACACAATACAAATAAAGTTAATATTTATGTATATTTTTAAATGGTTTTAAACGGCTTGCCCTGGTTGTTTATTATTTGTGTTTGGGTCAAATCTTGTAATTGAAATGTAACCCCCTTCCTGTTGACAGATTGATCTGAAATTTTGTACACACCTTTAGATCTGGTGACAATACAATTAAATAAATTATGTTTCATAGTAAATCCAAGATGGCCGCCGCTACAAAATGGCGGTTTACAAATTTTGACACAACTACCTCAATATGGGTATCAAATGAAAGGGTTTGACTAGTAGAACATTTTTTCACATAATTATGTTCTGAAAACTAAAACTAAAAACTTGAAAATAAAAAATATGTAGAAAAGGTTTTTAATTTAAACGATTTTATCGAAAATAATGTACCTGCTAAAACGTAATAGTTATTTGTTATACAAGAGTGCAAAGTTGCTTTTTAACCATGTGCTCAATGTTGATGACCGAGTAAGCGAAGGATTCTTAAATTGATTGCTGAAACTGAACTGAACTGATTCAAAAATTTGAATCCTGAGCGTTGGCGAGGGAATCAAAAGAGCACTAGGTAAAAAGAAATTGCACTCGAGTGCAACACGTAACTTTTTCATCCCACCTCGCTGAGGTGGGATGAAAAGTCACGTTACTAAACGACGTGAAAAGAAAATGGCGCTGGCAAAGCAAATAAAAATAAAAGTACACCAAGAAGGTTTCGAGTCTGAGTTTTTAACAAATAAAAAAAATGTATGATAATTCGGTACCATGGAGGTAGAAAAGTAAATAGGTTTAATGATGTTTTGAATTCACAAACTTTGTGCACATGATGTTGTAAATTCAATTTTACTTTATCCTCTAGCGAATAAAAACGGCTTTTGCACTCAGATATCGAAGGGCAAAAATACTCTTTACGAGCTGGTGGGATGAAAAAATTTTTTTTTTAATTTTTAAAAGCCGTTTTTATCCTCTAGAGAATAAAGTAAATTGAATTTAGAACATCGCTCGGGTGCACTAAGTTTGTGAATTTAAAACATCATTAAACCTATTTACTTCTACCTCCATGGTACCGAATTAATCATACAATATTTTTTAATTTGTTAAAAACTCAGACTCGTAACCTTCTTGGTATAGTTTTTTTTTTTATTTGCTCTGGCCGCACCATTTTCTTCTTAAGTAACTATAGCAACGTAACTTTCAATTTTTCTTAATTTATCTATACATAATAAATAAAATAAAATAAAATAAAAATAGTAATAAATAAAATTGAAATGTCTGTTTGTAATATTAAAATAATCGCGTTTTACTAAATGCATATGTATGTATACACGGTACATATACTAAAATATTATTTTTTACAATTTCTATTACATTGTCTGTCTGTCAGTCGGTCTGTCTGTCTGTTTGTTCCGGGTAATCTCTGGAACGACTGTACTGATTTTCACGGGACTTTCACTGGCAGATAGCTGATAATCTAAGAAGTAACTTAGGCTACTTTTTTTAGACTAGCTTTGTCTCGCGGTGTAACTCGCATTATGACAAAAATCGCGGATAACACCGCGGGGTTGAGCGAGTACCTAAGTATTTTTTTAATTTATTTAAAAAGAAATTTATAATACTTACCTATCATAATATAGTACCTAATAAATATTAATACTTAAACTGAAATAAAAGTATCTTGTGATTGTTAATGCTTTTTTTTGCATTTAGTTGTTTCCTCGCTGAGGTGGAATGAAAAGTTACGTGTTGCACTCGAGTGCAAAGATTTTTCACCTCGTGCTATTTTCATTTTTGAATCACTCGCTACGCTGGTGATTCAATTTTAGAATCCTTCGCTTGCTCGGTCATCAAAATTGAGCACGCGGTTAAAAAGCAACTTTGCACTCTTGTATAACAAATAACTATTTTCGTCTAATAAAAAATAAAATCGTTGGGCCCGTGTTTTTACCAAGTCAACTCAGTTTACGCTACGCCCAACGATTTTATTTTTTATCAGACAATTTTTTTTATTTTTTACTTTTTACCTTTTAGTACATTATTTTCGATAAAACCGTTTAAATTAAAAACCTTTTTACATATTTTTTTATTTATATTGTATATTTTCAGCTGTTATTTTCGGCTTGTGAAGTCAAACGAGAAACGTTATGGTATATCGCAACTACATATGTGAAAAAGCAAAAGGGTTTCTAACATTCATCATGACAAACAAACTGGAGTCAACTTTTGTATAACAATGTGCCAGTTCCCACAATCCGCTTCCGAAAAATATTTCACACTCGCCTTTGACCTACTTTGCACATGCGCGGCATATCTAAATTTTACATAAAGCTACGAAAAATTTCCGTGACGCGGCGCATTGCGGCACAGCCGGCAAATATTGTGACAACACCGCACCACTGAGCATTCGAAATTGAACTCCGTACACAAGTTTCTATCGCACGAAAATGCAAACTTGAACAATTTCCGAACTCATCCACTACATGGAAATTCCAAAATGAACTTTAGATTTTGAAGTCATTCTGCAAATATATTTCACTCGACAGTATCAAGAGCTTTCTAAAGTACTTCAAGAACACGAGAGATAAACCTTTTGAGAACTTTCATTCCCGTAACAGTAAACAAGAGATACTAAAATCTCCGTCATTTTTGTACTACAAATCTCATTTTTCATTTCATCTGGTCAGAGTACAAGCCTGATGTACATTTTTTCCGCCCACGGACAGATTGCCCGCAACGAGAAAGCTTTAGTAATTTATAGCGATGTGCACTACTACGGTTTCAGTGCATTTTCCATCACTGCGATTTATTTATAAAATATTTTAATGCTTAAGCGTACTTAAAGAAAAGGTGCATTTTGTAGCTTGAAAAGTTATTTATTTACTCAATTAGGGAAGACAAACAGTAGTTATGACATATGAAATGTACATAGGGTTGTAATTAAAAACTAATCTTAATAAAAACCCACTACGTTTTCCATAGATTACTTGTTTGGGTTCAAGTCTACAAGCTAAATTGCCAAGTAATCAAAAACATAAAACATTACTTGTCTGTAAAATGATATGTAAGTAGTAATTTGCGACTAGCGACAATTAAACGGAACTGCTCAAGAGCGTAAGAAATACCAGTAATAATAAAATATAATTATGAATATTAAACATATCTTAGACGTTATATTTAAAGAAAAAAATATAAGAATAATAATAATTGATATTCACAAAACAATAATGAACATATTTCAGTTTGTAGTATGTAAGCAGGTGATAAGTAATGCTGGTAAGCGGCACCTTAAGTATTTGAAACACGAACAGGTATTACTAATAGGATCGCTGTCGCCTTGCCCATAAAAATCTGTGGTGAACAAAACTATTTGAAAAGTGCTATCCTTGCACTTATATTCATCACGTTACTGTAGAGTTAACGGATCAGCAGGACAGATGAATTTAGAACAAGATTCTGATGTACCTACTCAATCTACAAGTCTTTGGAGTATAAATACATTTTTACTGGATTTTTACGGTTTATTTTTGTATCAATTATAATGCACCTGCCACATCTTATTTCTACATCACCTGAAGGTTGACTTGAAGAGAATACCTCATGACATTAAGTCCAGTTTTGTACAACAATTGAAATAAGTTTAAATAAATAACTATATCAATTCACAAAGTAACTATGAACAAAGTCGTTAAATTACAAAAATCTATTATTCTAAGAAAAAAATCTAAACGTTTTTTCACAAGAGAAACTGTTTTGCGCTTGACATATTTCATTAACTTGTTTATTTAGTTGTTTGGTTCGGAATCAAAACTGTTTACTGTGGTTTCCTTCGTTCAATTTGACATTAGAAAAAAACTTTGTTAAGTTTTCAAGGCCAAATATTTTTTTATAACTTTATTTTATTATTTATATATTACTAGTGGTTGCCCGCGTGTATGTCGGTTATCGCGGCAAATAGTAGCCTATGTGTTATTCTGATGTATAAGCTGTATTACTGTAAAGATTCATTCAATCCGTTTAGTAGTTTTCGCATGAAAGAGTAACAAACATCCATCCATCCATCCATACTTACAAACTTTCGATTTATAATATTAGTATAGATTGTATAGAAAAGTTGGCATTAGGTATTACAAACCAAATATAAAGGACCAAAAACAGACCTTTATATTATTAACAAAAATATAAATTTATGTTAATATTTCATGGAAACTGTTAAATATTTCTCGTTTCCTTTTCACTGATACACATTTTCTACGCCACCGGTTCCTAGACCCGCAGCAGCTCAATCCCTTGTGAAAATAGAGTGTTCGCCATTTCCTAATAATATATTCACGTCACGAACTTTGATACTCGACGGTGATGCTAAAATTAGTGAATTTGTGTGTTAGACTAACATAAACGATATTGCTTAATAAAGTTGATGTTTCAATATTGTGTACATGAGAACAGCTGTTGTACACTATGTTACAGAAGGGCGTTGTCATATTTTACTAATCTAACACAATGGTTTCTCTGATTGTGTAGTAGTTGAAATTTCACGAAAAAATATTGCATCAGTTCATATGTCAGAAAAGGAATATAAACTAAAGAATCTTATATATATACTAGCTGACCCACGCAACGTCGTTTGCGTCTCCTATTGCCCGTAGCGTGATAATTTTCCCACGTCTTTAAAACACCCTTCATTGGTGTTCCGCTCCTATTGGTCTTAGCATGATGATATAGCCTATACACTTCCTTGATAAATGGGCTATCAAACACTGAAAGAATTTTTCAAATTAGACCAGTAGTTCCCGAGATAAGCGCGTTCAAACAAACAAATAAACTCTACAGCTTTATATATTAGTATAGATGTATTTATTATACTCTTCTAAGATCTAATACTCATAATCAACAACACATTTATTTGGATGAAAATTAGCATTAGGTATTATGTTGATAAAAACTCTTTGGCAAATAACTTATTATTAGGTACCAACTCTTAGCGCCTTATACTCGTGATAACTTCTAAATGAAATGTCAGATTGGGATGAAACACAAAGTATTTTACTTCTACATAAATACCTGATAACATAATGCTTAATTTGGATAAGGATTAATCTTACGATACACATTTAACGCAGTTTCTTTCTTCAGACGATTTAATATTTTTTTTAACACAAAAGCGGTTATTGTGACTAAACCATGATAGTTAGATATAATTATGCTCTTGCATACTTTTTTATAGATCTTAATGGGACCTACAAACCCCTGATACATTATTTTGTTCTATTTTCAATAGTTATTGCAGCGCATGCAAAAATAGGTTTTCCATTTCACACCTTGGGTTACAAAATAGCAATTTTCTTACGGATCCCTATTTTTTTTGAAAATAAAATATAGCCTTTCTCGATAAATGGACTATCCAACACTGAAATAATTTTTCAAATCGGACCAGTCGTTTCTGAGATTAGCGCGTTCAAACAAACAAACAAACAAACTCTGCAGCTTTATAATATTAGTATAGATATAAAAGAAAGTCGTGTTAGTTACACTATTTATAACTCAAGGACGGCTGATTCGATTTGGCTGAAAATTGGTCGAGAGGTAGCTTAGTACCAGG
Organism: Diaphora mendica; assembly: GCA_949125395.1. Lineage (NCBI taxonomy): Eukaryota > Metazoa > Arthropoda > Insecta > Lepidoptera > Erebidae > Diaphora > Diaphora mendica. Next base: position 21,476,193 of record OX421310.1, read on the forward strand.
AGACGGACATAGGATACCTTTTTTTATTATTATATTTCTCTTTATTTATTTTTAAGGGACTTTTATCCTATTACAGTGTGCCGGTCCCATAAGGCTTTAGCTTGAACAAGTATCAATTTAAATATTATATGCTAGACTGTACAATTTAATACCTTTTTTTGATGTCGATATAGCCGTATGTATAGATACTTTTTACATAGTTTTTTTATACTTTGTCCCGTGGCGTTAATCGCGGTTGTTGTTGTACCGCGGGTAACACCGCGGGGCTCAGCTAGTATCTTACAAATAAACGAGAGATTTCTGCTAGGGTTTGTAACAAAATGTTCGTATATTTTTTTTATATATATAAACCCCCTGCCAAAATGACTACTCTGCCTGATGAAAGGCATAAGCAAAATCCAAGAGGGGTGGTCACCATACTCATTGCTCGTGCAGACAATGCAGCATGGTTACCCACACTATGACGGCCTATGCATCATTGGGTCTCTGGGCAATTTTTTTATTTTTGGTAAATTATTTTATTTACGTCCGTGTGGTGACGTATTAAGAATACGGAGTGTCACCACCCCTACTCATGCCATGGGTGTACTAAGAGGCGACTAAGGGAGTAATCTACGCAGGAAAACCTGACTGCAAAGAGAAAGAAAACTGGAAACAAACCTTATACCAACCCGTCTGGCCAGCGTGGTATGGTAGGACAAATCTTCCTTTCTAAGGAGAGGCCTCTGTCCAGCAGTGGACTGTTAAAGACTGTTTTGACCGTGGGAGAGTCACGCTTCGGCATGAATGGGCCGGCTCGACCGGAGTGATACCACTGCCTCGCAGAAAACCGGTGTGAAATAGTGCTTGCGCTGTGTTTCACCCAGTGAATGAGGATACCGGAGGCCCATACCCCAACCCCTCCCCCTATCTCCCCCCTCATCCCCCAAAGGCCGGTAACGCACTTGTGACGCCTCTGGTGTTGCGTATGTCCATGGGCGGCGGTAATTGCTTACCATCAGGCGATACGTATGCTCGTTTGCCGGCCTATTCCATTAAAAAAATGTGATTTGATCTACAGGCATACGGTTCGCACAGTGGGAAATTAGTACCAGTATCTATAAATTACAGCCTCGTTATAAATCATAATGCTATCCAATATCAAATCTTATGTGTATCGACAATAGCTGTACTTTGATTTGGTTCGGCGATGCTTCTCCAGTAAGGCTACAGTAAGGTTCATTCACAGCAACGCAGATAAATGAAATAGCTTAGAATATGACCCATTTGCACTTTGTTTCAATATTCATTAGGAATTAAATGTAAAGAAGTAAATAGTTGTAGATCATCTCAAAGTAGGTCACGAAGACAGTATTTAAACTGGAAATAATCCCTTTGTTTTTAGGTAAAGTAAGAAATCAAATCAATGTTTTCTATATTTTGATGGTACAATTAAATTGTCTTTAGGGGATCCCAAATCAAGGTACCAAACCTAATACGGACGCCTCTAATTTTGCGAACGCTGGTTAACGAAACAAACAAACAGTTCACTAAATTTAATTTCCTTTCATTATTAGTGTTTATTCGGGATGTCTGCCTTCGACAGAGTGGTTAAGGTTTGACTGGGTAAAAGTGAACTCAAATTGGCGACTTGGTTTGTGTGTTTGGCAGTTTGATGGACTTTGTTATTATTGATTGTATTTAAATATATATTTGATGTAAACGTTGTATTCACGAATATTTCAAACTAAAATACAAGTAATTGAGTTACCATCAAAACAGTTATCGAGTTATCAAACAAAAAATTTTAGAGGGCGTCAACAGTAATTGAAGAAAAAATCCATTTGGAAATTGATTGACCTATATTGAACCGTCTATAATTTTTTTTTATGTTTTTTCTTATTATGTACACAATACTGCATACTGTCTCGTTAGTCCAACGGTTTACGTATGCGACTGCCGATCAAGAGATCTCCGGCTCGAATCCCGGGTCAGATCGAAAGTGTTATTGAGTTTTACTAATTATAGAAATACTTAATATCAACTCGGCGTTTGGAAGTTGGGGTGTGAACCTCCGTGTATCGGAGAGCACGCAAAGCCGTTGGTTCTGTGCCTGATCTCTCCCTGGTCGTGTAATAACCGTCCCATTGGATTATGAGAATGGGGGAACAGAGAGTGCACTCATTTTTATAATCGGTCACACGTTCTGAATACCTATTGTAATACCAATGCATTTGGTATTAAAAGTCGGTCTTATCGTTAACTGAATTGTATATTATACTGAGCTGTATTGTTCAAAAGGAAATACTTGTCAATAGTATTCATTACTACTCACGCTTACTTTCACAGCATTCTTCTACTTTGTCATTAATTTCATAAATGAAATAAGCGGATAAGTTAATTTCACCGCATAGATAATCATCGTCTTTTTATTAGTATACACCGTGTGGCGACTTCCATATACAGCGCAACAGAAATATACTACAGCGCCATCTACCGCAGATACACTGAACTACGGAGTAATGTACTGCACAAAGTAACTACCAATCCTGTATCGCGCAATAGAAGTTCTCGCGTCAATTAACATACATACAACATTCCAACGTCAACCGTTGTACAGTGGCCGGTCAGGCATGATCACCTCGCCTGGCCGGAGGATCCTCCCTTTGTGTTGGCGGAACATGACACCCGTCCCTCCACAATCCGTCATTAATGACTGTTAACAGTTCCTATTCCTCGGAATATTAAAGCTTTTATTATGAGATCCTTGACTTCTTATTATAGTTATTTTTAGATAAAACCTAGTATCATATTTTAGTTTTCACGTTTTTTTTTAAATATGTAGGTTATTTGAATATTATGTCACACGTAATTTACTCGTAAAAGGTTTTAGCCTTCTACAACGTTTAACTACTCTACATTTCATATTCTTTTTTTCTCTTAAAATGCATTTTTCTATACTTCATTAATAGTTTTTTTTTCAGAAGTTTACCTACCTATGACCCTTTATATACATTTTTAATGTAAAATCAATGATGATGATGAGGTACAATTCAGTAAAGCGTGAAACACCTTTCCTCAACGACCATAGTAACTAACAAACATTCATATTTATAACATTGAGAATATGATATCAAGAATACAAGTTCAGCATTAATGATAGCACATTATAGTACCTCCAGGTTATTAACAGTGGGATAAAATCCCATTACACAATAGAAATCACACACAATCCAAATTTCCGATTCATCTTATACAACCAATAGCTTCTATTGTTTATTTATATAACTTATTTGGCGCTGTGGCTTGTACTTTAGTTAGTGAAATCAACGCGGCATGGAAGTTTGGTTCATACTTAACATTGCGGCGAACCCTCTCAAATAATGGCAAGCTGAGAAGCTTCTAATATTTAACTAGCAACAATGCCATTAAATATGTTGGTTTGCTAGTTTTTTATTTAGGTCTTAGAAACGTGGAATCATCAATTCTATTCATAATAATATTATAGATACCAAAGTAACTCTATCTGTCCATTTGTATGTCTGTTACGATTTCACGACTAAACCACTGAAGCAATTTGAATGAATTTCGGTACAGAGATAGATTGGAGAACGAGATTGAATTTCATGTTTATATTTATTAATGGAATAAAACTTGAATGCATTCATCCAAAAATATTGTACTCTTTTTTTGGTACACGCAATAGCTGTTGCGTCAACCATTTGAAAAAAAAAAAAAAAATATTTTAAATTACTTTTTGTTTAGTATGGATTCTGAAATGGAAAGTCAAAGGAATTATTAGTAGCCGCTGGATTCTACTGCATACTGTTTGACCCTATCTTCAGATCATATTAAACAAATAAATAGATGAACATATTAAGATTAACTTACGTGGGGTCTATGCCTAGCAGCGGACTGTTAAAAGCTGCAAAAATAATTAAAAAAATGATTATAGTCAACTATATAATTTTGTTAGCATTATTAATTAGTAGAGAATCTAATGCAAGCATGGATAAAAGAAAACGTATTACTAATACGTTTAATTGCGTAGTTATTATTGCTGTTGGTGCTAATTGTCGAAGCCGATTAGGGATAAGCAGGTCGAACTTGAACTGTGGCGTATTCGATTATAAAAACATACACCTATTTATTTTGCTTCATTTCTTCAAAACTTCTACAATACTAAAAGAAGGCACCGGTTTTAACTTTTAATTTTGGTTTCAATATATTCGTATTGTATCCTACTTAATATTATAAATGCGAAAGTTTATATGTATGTGTGTTTGTTACGCTTTCACGCAAAAACTACTGAACGAATTTGGATGAAACTTACAGTAATATAGCTTATACATCTGAATAACACATAGGTTACTATTTGCGGCGATAACCGACATACACGCGTTCAGAGCCGCGGGCAACAGTATTTCTTATTATTGTTTATCGATAAAGTTGACGAAGATGACATTCGTAAATTGAACGATTTTGGGTTCAAAGTGTAAAAGGCTACGCGGATGACATAGACTTGGTTCAAGCGGTCACCTCGACACTTCATACTGCGCTGTGTATTGTGATCTAAATCCCCAGATGAGACAATACTCTGTTTGATACGCAAATCGTTGTTCTGAGTCTGGGTATTATTTGTGTTTATTTATTTATAAGGTATACCAACAGCACACATACGACACACTTTTAAAATATTATACAAAAATATTATCTACGAGTAGTATGCATGCCCATTACAGGTACACACAACATTCACCATATGAGATAACACCTGTGTTGTTACACAGTGTTAGAAGTAAAGTAATAGTTACAAAAAACAAAATCTGTATTCGTTTCATGTACATCACCACCCGTGACACAGGACATATTCCTTGTGTAGGTCTTTGAAAACAAAACCCATGTAAGAATATTTATACATTTTTCACAGCAATCACTAACGTGGACGCGAAAGCCTAAAAAAAAGCGGCCAAGTACGAGTCGGACTCGCCCATGAAGGGTTCCGTAGCAGCTAAGTAACATGATATAATTTTATTTTATTTTTATATTTGTGTTGATTGAATAAAAGGTAAAATGCAGTTTACGATTTATGTCGTATTAAAAAAAAAACTACTTGCTAGATTTCGTTCAAACCAATTTTCGGTGGAAGTTTGCATGGTAATGTACATCATATATATTTTTTTTAATTTATCATTCTCTTATTTTAGAAGTTACAGTGGGGGGACACACATTTTACCACTTTGGAAGTGTCTCTCGCGCAAAATATTCAGTTTAGAAAAAAATAATGTTAGAAACCTCAATATCATTTTTGAAGACCTATCTATAGATACCCCACACGTATGGGTTGGATAAAAAATTTTTTTTGAGTTTCAGTTCTAAGTATGGGCACCCCCAAAATTAATTGTTTTTTTTTCTATTTTTGTAAGAAAATCTTAATGCGGTCCACAGAATACATCTACCTACCGAGTTTCAATATTATAGGTCTTATAGTTTCGGAATAAAGTGGCTGTGACATACGGACGGACAGACAGACAGACAGACAGACATGACGAATCTATAAGGGTTCCGTTTTTTGCTTGGCACGGAACCCTAAAAATCAGTGATATTTAAGTGAAAATATTACTTAAATCGCCACCTTAGTCACCATCTGCTACATAACAATTTTGTCTGCAGTTATATCACGAGTTATTTCAATCATTATGTATTCGGGTCAAACCAAGTACTTCAAGTAACTGTTGGGTGTGACACTTCCATTCCAACTCTGGTCTAAATTTAGTGAATGTAGGCAAAATTAAGTAGACACTTGGCCCGTACTTGCATCGGTTGATAAGGAAATAAATGGCCGTATGCCTCAATGGTTGTGGCTCAGATAACATTTTTTTGTTCATACCTGGAACGCTGCCCATTTTTTTATTTACCTTGACATGTAGCGGTTTTTATGTGAAACTAAGAAATATTTTTTTGTAAATAAATTAGATTAGTTAACATATTTTATTATTTGCAGGCGGTTTTGATAACAATATTTTTCTGGTAAGGTTTTAGATTAGAATTAAATAAATCATACCATTTATCAGACAATATTGATGTCATTAGTTTCACGCACTTTATTTTCTGCTTTAACATTTCAATTTTGTATTAGTACTTTTACACCTAATATGTTTAAAATAAAACAAATTTGACTAAGTAATGAATTGAAATGTTTGTTAATAGAGATTAATACATGCAATGAAATCATTGAACCGAGTAAAATTGGTATCGCATTCGTAGACGATATCCAAATAGTGGTAATAATTTTATAGACCTATGTCATGACAATGTGTGTGGATTGGTTCATATTTGCATAAGAAAGTCTAATTACCTAAACTTTATCTTTGATTTTCTAACATCACAAACAACATCGTTATACTTAACTATGGTTCTGTATCTCTAAAAACTGAATAAAAGAAATTGTTTTTTTGTAGTTAGCGTTATCTTTTTGTTTTGCTGTACAAACAATACACAGTCATTATTTAATCACTCAGCCTTACGTCGGAAACAATAAGCTTATCTGGAAAGCTAGACTACAGAAGCATAGATATGAGTCTAACCGCAAATTCCGTTTCGGGATATCGGTTATTTTTAAACGTAAAAACAATTATTTCGTTCGGTGAATCTATTTATTTATTTTAAATATAATCTTATGCAATTAAATTGACATAATACACAAAGCACTTTAATAATTGTTTTTTTTGCATCACTTTTGTTTTGCATTTGATATACACTTATGCAATATAGACTACAGTGAAGCGTGGCAAGGTACAGTCTAAAATATAATCGTTTAAAGACATGATTTTCCGAACCTAGCACAGAAAGACATCAAATAAGACACCATGTCGATTTCGATACTGTCGTTAATCAAATGGAACGGAAAGACACTCTAAAAGGGACATTTAAGTGAAAGTTCCTCATTTTCCCCACAACCCTTCATTCAGGCTTGACAAATGAGGTGTTATACGATATATCTACTTCGAACCAGAAATTTGGATCGTGTTTTGATATGTTTTATTTATAAATTTCATATCCTTTGCGAACATCGTAATAGAAAGTCCTTGAGTGACGAGACTCAACGATTCATAACAATTCCATGATCCTATTTATGTAAAATGATCAGTTCAAGCTCACATATAATGACTAGCTGACCCCCGCCACCACGTTTGCGTCTCCTACAGACCGTAGCGTGATAATTTTTCCTTTTTTTGAAACATTCTTCATGGGTGCTCACCTCCTATTGATCTTAGAGTGAGGATATACAGCCTATGGCCTTCCTCGATGAATGGGCTATCTAACACTGAATTTTTTCTATGTATTTTTACTTATGTTTCTCTGATTTTACTGTCATTTGTAGATTACTTAGCTTTTATATTTAACCGACTTCCAAAAAGGAGGAGGTTCTATGTTCCACTGTATGTATTTTTTTCTTTTTTTTTTTATGTATGTTCAGCGATTACTCCGTCAGTTGTGGACCGATTTTGAAGTTTTTTTTTTGTATTCGAAAGGGTATGCTTCCGAGGTGGTCCCATTGCCAGCATATCAGGATCTGGTGATGGGATCCCGGAGAAATCGAGGGAAACCCTCACTTTTTATAGGCACATACTATGTTTTTCGTATATTTTCTGAAGTTACACTGGTATTTGCGTCTGGTAGTCATCATTTTATGATGATGAGCTGATGATGTAAGGTACAACTCCTTAACGGTTAGGAGTCGGAGGATAAATCTTTAAATATCATATGTATATGTGTTACCTTTACTCGTATTCTTTCAAATTATTTAGGTAAGCTGATGATGGAAGGTGGAAGGTACAACTCCTCAACGGTTAAGAGTTGGAGGATAATTCTTTCAATTTCATACGTATCTAAAGACCTTCAGTCGTATACTTTCAAGTTATTTAGGTGAACTGATGATAGAAGGTTAAACTCTTCAACAGTTAGGGATTAGAGGATGATTTCAATATTACACGTACGTTTAGACCTTCATTTGTATTCTTGATGATGAAATTTGATGAAATAGTTCAACTTACTACTTACCTACTACTTAGGCTACTTTCAAAAAAACTTTTATAAAAAAAAAAAACCGACTTCCAAAAAACATCCAACGAAAACTCTCTGCCAAAAAAACACTTAAAAGCGTAAAATAAACTGGTTCTTCATAAATTGCCTATACCTAATTCTTTATTTATTTAAATAGTAGTATTATAATGTGTGCTAGGTACCTAGAATCTGTTTGAAGTCGGTGCCAAGTGACTATCGCTTAGACTTTTGTAATTATTCGTTTGTATTCTTTTTGGCTTAGCACCGACTTCAAACAGATTCTAGGTACCTAAGCACACATTATAATACTACTATTTAAATAAATAAAGAATTAGGTATAGGCAATTTATGAAGAACCAGTTTATTTTACGCTTTTAAGTGTTTTTTTGGCAGAGAGTTTTCGTTGGATGTTTTTTGGAAGTCGGTTTTTTTTTTAAAAAAGTTTTTTTGAAAGTAGCCTATGTGTTAATCCAAAGTGTCAGCTTCCTGCATACTAAATATTATCCAAATTGGTCCAGACGTTTGCGCGTAAAGAAGTAACAAACAAACCCACTTACAAACTTTCGCCTTTATAATATTAGTGTGATTAGTCACAACGGAGATGTTTTTCTACCCAGTAATCCGATAGCTTAAACATTCGATATTCAGTCGTAGGTCTAGGTAGTTGAAAGTCAAATAAAATTCATTATCCGAAAAATATTATAATTTATATTATAACATTATCCCAAGCTATTACTCCCATAACATAATGATCTTTGTACTATTCTCAGAACATACGACCTGGTTCATCAGTAATTTAAATACAGATCCTAAACTCTTGCAGAACCTTCTGAAAAACAGGACCCGGAATGCAGTTTGTATCAAAATTCTGCCTTATTTCAAGCATCAATACATATTAAGTATCGTCAATTATTCTGATCAATAGTCTGTTTAGTCTATTACTTCTTTGTAATCACAAATTTTCTGTTGTTTTTAACCTTTAAATATAATTGGTCAATGAACGTTCTCAATTGTATAACAATATCAAAGTAAAACGCTGATAAATAATAGATGAATACCTACTAGAGCCATGTGATGTTTATCTGCTCTAATCATACCTACGCTGTGACACGTGACACCGATTGAGGCTCCCACAGTCGCTTCTAGTCAAGTTTTCTGCTCAGCTCAAGGTGACCTTTATCTACTCTGTGTAAATATAAAAACATAACTATCGGGAAAAACTTTAAAGTAGTTAAAAACTAATGCACTGATAGGAAAACTATCTCGACTTAACTTCGAGAATTAAATCTTTTTCTTTATTGTTTTTCTTTTTTCAAGGGTTTTTTTTCCAAGCTTAAAATTTTAACCTAATTGACGTTTATGTCATAAATGTCCCGGAAGAATTTTATAATAAAAATAAATCATCCAGCAAAGTAAATTTACTTATAACGTAACATACATATAAAATAATTACAAACGAATTTAACAACACCATGCTGCTTGGCAGAGGCTACTTCTAATCTGAACCAAACTACTATTAATAGGCCGAGTCTGGGCAACCTAGTATTATTTTATTTTTATTTATTTTATTTAATAGGCACAGATACAGATAACAGACTTAAAAAATACAAAACACAGTCTTAACAAACACAGTAAACCTGCCATCCAGTTACAACTGTACACAACTTAAACAGTAGAAAGTGCTTCGTTTTAGCATAAGGCTAACAAATTATAAGAAAAATTATAAGAAAATTATATGAAAAACCAACAAAAAACAAATCTATAATTAGATACACAGTTACAAACTAAATATATAAAGAAAACTGAGCTGTGTACTAAAATTAAGGTCCGCTGCAACGAAGGAGAGAACACTTGAAGGCATTGAGGCCTTCGTGAAAGATGTCTAAATGTGAGCACACGATATTATAGTTCCTGCACATTCTGTTTAGATTCATTTATGCCAAGACAGACCCCGTTGTATATAATTTTCTTCCTACAAGTGTAATGCTTTGAATATAAGTCTTGCAATAAATGATAAATGAACGTTTAAGTTCAATAACCTTTATTATTAGTCATTTGTGTAATGATACAATACATTGTTGACTACTAAGTATTACTCTTAATAACTTTATTAAGCACATCAAGAGTCGGCAAATCAGCTACAATGGTGTAAAAAGAATTTTTTGTATTATTAAATACATCTATCATTTCACCAAATGTTTCAGGAGGATTTGCATCATTATATTGTTGCATATATGAAATCTTTTGATTAGGGGTAGAGTTTTTAGGAAAAGGAATTTCACGACTGGTCGTTAGGTAAAATAGGTAGCACTTGGAATTTTGTTTATTTACTTCAGCTTGAAGTTCTCGAACATATGCAAATTGTGCACCCATTTCATTTGCTATATTATCACGTTGCTGATCGCGCACTACGCATGATATGGAAGAGGTACATCCCATAAATTCGAGACTCTTTTGTAGCAACAAGATTTTTCCTCGGTGCTGTCCAACGGTGTCGTCCAATGACCAATTTTCTACGAATAAATTTGAATATTTTTCAACATACTTTGTTCTAAGGATTTCACACTCAGACAAAGTTGAGTTGATTTCCGTGGATTCAGCGTGCATGATCATTATAACGAATTCCTTAGGGTTGTCCTTCAAAAAAGTCTTTATGGTATTCACCAAATCCTTGAATTGCGCTCGCATGCTGAAGGAACTATTGTACATAGCAAAATCGTTGTTGATCCGACGTACGCCCATATCAAAGACACGTATACCAACTGTTAATTTATCAGACAAAGGTAACAGTCTGGGTAAGATTTTGTAGCAAGGTTCGAATGTGGGTGGATCGCGAGTGCCGATAAATGCAAGTGTATTCAATTTCCTTGAATCCGGAATGTTTGTCAGCCACATCTTAGGTGTATATGTAAAAGTCACCTTTCCTTTAAAGCGACTCTCCACGGTGGTGAGATATGGAAGACAAAGAATTAGCAAAGGTATCAGCATCCTGATTGTTGGAACCATTTTGAATTTATCTGAAACATATGAATTTTTTAGCGACGGATAGACACAGTATAATTTTACGATAGTTTGAATTTAGAGTCGATGATAGACAATAAGTATTTGCATGCTAAAAAAAGTTGGCAAATAAAATATGGTTGTAGAGTTGAGAAACATTTTTTATTTCGAAAAAATTAATAAGTAAAGAAGTTTTCTTTGTTAGGTATGAAAATAATAGTGTTTTTTGGTTCTTAAGATTATTTTCCCTACCGATGGGAAAAAAATTGTAAATTTTCATAATGTTAACTTCAAGTAACAACTTTTAAAAATGTCATTATGAATTGACAATTCTAACAATATATGTCTTCATAAGGTATTACAATTAAAACGTTTAATTAGTGCGTTTATTCTACTATTTTCGTGGTTCTTCAAGCATTAAGTAAGCGGTTTTTTTTATTTATAAAAAAGGTTTTTATTAAAATATAGTTTATTAAGTTGATTTAGTAATATGTAAGATGATACATGTATAGTGCTACTGATTTCAACTTAGAGCTCACCGGTCGATGATTGTACGTTCTATGAAAAAAATATTAGTTGAGATACAAAGATTACGTAGTTGTGTGGAAGAATGTGTAGATGATTACTTTTAAGTATGAGTGGTGATACTTAATAAAGATCTGGAAAATGGTTGACCTTATATGCCAAAATAATGAAATAGTGAATTCTGTAATTTTTCAATTGAAAGTTTTAACCTAAAAATAAGATGAGTTAGGTATACCGAAATTATAATTATCATTAAAACAATTGTATTTTAATGTGTTAGATTCTTTTTTTCATTTATTCATATCATTGACCTTGAAATACTATCTAAATTAGGTGATAATAAAATTGATCCTTACCTTTTATTTCAGCTCCGTAAATCTCTCATTTAAAATTTACTGTAAATTTATCATCACAGCTGTCCGCGTTGTAGAGATAGCAAAGCGATTCTTCAACTGTAATTCCCCCACCGCAGTGACCACCTCTACCGATCGGTCCAGTGGAGGGAACTGAACTGATCGGTACAACCAGTTGTATAAATTATTATTGTTATAAATACAGTTGAAAAACATTAGATATTGCGTCAGCCCTCGATAGTAGTACGTTGGACTTAGTTCGTAAACAGTATTTAATTCTACGCAGTGAGTTATTACAAAATACTTTGGCTCAATAGAGATAAAAATAAAGTAGTTATAATACGTTACGTAAGTTGATGGGTCATATCATATCACGTTTACTTAACTAAAATGCTGTTTCGATTTGATTATTTGGTTGGATCTTCCGGGAAAGTTATTTGATGATATCCTAGAGTAATTAAATCAAGTAATTGTTGTAAGGTTTCTAATAAGAGCATGTATGAATCAGTATTGAGTTGGTTTGCTGATAACATACACACATCAAAAGTGTCTAGGGATCAAGCATTTTTATGCGGATTTCTTGAGATTGAGATGTGGCTTTGGCCCTGGCCTGCTCAGTCGCCAGACTTGAACCCAATTGAGCATGCATGGGATATGCTACAGAGAAGAGCTCTGCCGAATATGGAGGGTATCCAGTCGCAAGAAGACCTTTTTTTGTTGTTGCAACGAACATGGGCGGCCATTCCACAGCGTGTTTGGATGAACTCATTTTGAGTATGCCAAACCGATGTTCTTGTGTTGTTAGTGTTCGCGGTAGAAACACGGATTATTAATTGTTTAAGTTACCTAATAAAATTTTAAAGAAAACTGTTATTTCAGTCTTTTTTTCGAACTTTAATGTTAGTGGTTCAAATGTCAAAAATCCCTTTATTAGGAAAATGGCAAATTTCTTTATTAATGCAAAGGTGACTTGGTTTATCGTTACTGTGACAAACGAAAACACTTTATTTGATGAATCCTTAAAGAAAATTTTAATTAATATCAGGAGAAAAGTTATTGCAAAAATATATGTTGATCTCTAAGACACATATGTTGATCCCTAGACACTTTTGATGTGTGTATTATGAAACTAATCAATATTAGCATAGCAGACCCTCATAATTTGATAACTTTATCACTCTATGACTATTGCGTGTTCATGAACTGGTACCGTGAATCAACAACTATATACTTTATGCTAATGAGACGAAACAGGACGTTATAGTTAGTTCATTTTCATAGTGTCATTTTGGTCGTGCCGTCCCGGCGCCTACGGTTCATTGTCAAAGGAATGCCGACATAGTATAAAACAAGCCGCCTGCGCCATCCGCCCACCAGTAAGTATAAAAAAAAAACTTACAACAACAACACTTACTTATGGGCATGCGTCGCACGCGGCTCCTTTGTGTGTTTCAAGAATTAATAGGTATAATCTTCTTTAAGTCAATTTGTGTATTTACTTATATATAAAATATGCCCGTTATACACTCATTTGCAAAAATTTCGTTTCGATTTTCTTCCTGGCTGAAAAAAAAATTAAAAATACCAAAAAGGTTTATAATCATTTGAACATGTTACTGGCCAGTTATAAAAGTGCCATAATGTTTATAAGAAAGAGTACATTCCAAATTCAAATTTTTGACTGAGCCTGGTTTTCAAAGAAAACAACTTTTAACTACATTTTGTGGCGCGAATTCCCTATAGTTAATATCGACTCTAATTAACTTTTTGCCAATTTTTATTAAATTATTTGATGTCCTTGACATTTAAAAGTATTGTTATTGCTGTTTAGCAATCTCGAAAATGGTAGATAAAGTGATAAAAGCGAGCAAAATTATTGCGCTGCTTGAAGAAGGTTGCAGCCAATGCTTCGTGGCTCAGAGGCTAAATGTGAGTCAGTAGACAGTTCAAAGGTCCTGGCAACGCGATCAAGAGACCGGTTCCGTCAAGAGGAGGCCTGGTTCTGGCAGAAAGACATGTACCGAACCACGGTATGATCGTTTTCTAGTTAGTCAAGCGTTGAGAAATCGCAAATCTTCTTATGTGGACCTCAAGAACAGCCTCGAAGAAGTAAGAAATGTGCAAATTAGTATATGGACGGTCAGGAGGAGGCTTCTCGCTGCTAGTCATCGCCCGGCACGCGGCCCTAAATTACTCCGTGGACATCGAGTTGCCAGGCTTAGCTGCCCTCGAAATTGTGTGTCATGGACTCATGAAGACTGGGATAGGGTATTGTTCTCCGATGAAGCCAGGATATCTCTGCATGGTGAAGACCGACGTCCGCGAGTGCTACGTAGACGAGGAGAACGCTTTGCAGAGGCATGTTTTGAAGAAATCACACCTTATGGAGGGGGCTCTGTTATGTTTTGGGCAGGAATAAATTATATGGATCGTACGGAGTTAGTCTTCATCGAAAACGGTACACTGACTGCACACCGATATGTTATGATAAAAAACTTCGTTTAAAAAAACCGACTTCAAAAACTAAAAAGTATAAAATAACTTAATTTGTATGTGCTACCTATTCATAGGCTTGAAGTCAGTGCCAAGCCAAATGTAATAGTAGGTACCACACTCGCTATATTTCGACGTAACCGACGCTTCGGTTATTTTGTTCAACGCGAAGAGCAGCTATCCCGCTCAAGGGCACACGCGGCGAGTGCGGTACCTACTATTACATTTTGGCTTGGCACCGACTTCAAACCTATGAATAGGTAGCACATACAAATTAAGTTATTTTATACTTTTAAGTTTTTAAAGTCGGTTTTTTTAAACGAAGTTTTTTTTTATTTTTCGCTTTTTAGTCTTTCTCAAGTCTCTCATCATCATTTCATTTAAAATTAAATGATTTCTACAGAATATGAAGGCATGCAGACAATTGCTCTTAACTTCATTGCAGGCGCTCACGTAAATTTGAGGGTTTCTTTCGATTTCCTTGGGATCCCATCATCAGATCCTGATATGGTGGCCATGGGACCACATGGGGAGTATACCCTTTCGAATACAAAAATAATTTTCAAAATCGGTCCACAATTGACGGAGTAATCGATGTACATACATAAAAAAAAAAACGATGAAATTGAGAACCTCCTCCTTTTGGAAGTCGGTTAAAAACTAATGAAAACTGTTCCTTCCTAATTAATTTATACAATTCTGAGGATAACAATACCTAAAATTGTCAAACAAACTAATAGTAGTAAGTATAAAAATAGTTATTTGCTTAAGTGGCCGTTTTTTTTTGCAAAAGAGTTTATTTCTATATTATACATGTTTTGATATTTTATTTTAAATATTGATACCATAGTAACCTGGAAATATGGTGAAATAAACACCGTTGTTGTATCTAAATGATATTAATATTTATTCACTCAAAACGAGATACAGCTTATCTATCTTAATCTAATATTAATGTATAGATATCAAGTTATTCATGTATTATACTCGTATAACTATGGACTGATAAAATTTGTAAAAGACATAGCAAACGTAAGTAGTAACCGGTACTTGTATCCAAACTGTAATGTCAATAGGGTCACCTGTCTGTTCCCAACTCTATCGATTTCCGGGGTGGAGATGCTTCTTTTAACCCCCGATTGAATTATAATGCTTCGATATTATTCTATCACTTCGATCATCATATCACTTCGATTTTAATGAATCATAGTTTAGTTACTTTGGTAGCTACATTCCTCTAACAAACATGACAAAATGTAATAGTTTAAAAGGAGTATGTTTTCCATTGCTATTAGTAAATACAAAATACTTCTCTAAACTCGAAATAAATTTAACATAAAAAAGTCGTCACAGCCTCTCAGTCATATAATAGAGCTTACCCTATCAATATATAACCACAGATAAAATAAAAAATATATAACGCGACTATGTAAAACTTATGATAAAAATTGTATAGCCATATCATCGGGGCTTTTATTACAAATCTATTGACACCTCATGCATTAAAACCGGTTCAGTAGTTTAGGCGCAACGGTTAAACATATAAACATACATAGATCGCCAAAAATATTACTCTTCCTTTTGGATTTTGGTAAACCTGCGGCTTACTAGTGTTACCGAGTTGCCAAAACATTACTCTACTGACAACGTTTGCCGTCGAAACGAAACGAACAAATGAAGAAGAGCGGATCATAAAAAAATAAAGTACAGTTTTCGTAAAGAAATACCTATGTTATACAACAATCTAAAACCAAGCACAGATTTTACCGTAATAAGTATCACTTATTTTAAATTACCCTAGATATTAATCCCTGTTGATTAAATTCAATACGCTCCGTAATCAGATAAAGACAGCATTAATTTTGTGCTTAGTAAATTTGCAAACCGTGACAGTAAGTCACAAAAGCTTGAAGTTCTACGGAGGACTTTGCATAATTGCCATCCCACAGACTAGGATTCCCTCTGAAGACACGAGGACTGGCGTAAATTTTATTATAAAGTTATGAACTCCAGGGCTACGCAATGTCACCTGAACTGCTTACTGAAATACGAAACACGGTACGTGTTTTAGTGTAATATACGAAGCAATTAATTATAATATTCCTGTAAAGTTCACCGAAATATGCTTGCGGTGGGTTGGCATTGGTAGCGGGTCGGGAAAATTCATTTGTATAATTATATTGAATGTTTATAAGGTAGCTGGCGTTGTATGTAAAAGCTTTGAATGTTTTACTTTCATTTGATTACACATGTTTACTATCGGAATTTATTTTTAATTGCTAAAATCGATGAGAATTGAAGATTTATTGGGCTTTTGAGGGTAGTTAACTGTATCGTAAATAAATACCTATGTCTCCTTCATTAAAATTAATATTACAAAACATCTTGGATAATATAACTATTACAGCTTTTCATTTTTATTACAAACTAGCTGTTGCCCGCGGCTCCGCTCGCGTGAATGTCGATTTTCGCGGCAAATAGTAACCTGTATAAGCTATATTACTGTAAAGTTTCATCCAAATCCGTTTAGAAGTTTTAGCGTGAAAGAGTAACAAACACACACACTCACACACATTTTGTGTTTTGTTTCTGGTAAATTATCATAACTATTAAGTTATATGTTTGTTTATATTAAAAATTATAACTCCTAATTCAAGTATTTTAAACTTAAAATTGATCTTTTACATTTTTATTATTCGATAAAAAACGTATATAATATAACGTACCTATTGTAAAGTATCTTTTAGAAACTGTTTAAGAACTACCAGATGTGGATGTTGTGTTAGTTACATTGAGATGATAATTTTAGGAACTGGTCACACACACTTTTTTGGAAATATAAATACAATGTAGATTATTTATATATTATTTATTAACTTTATGCACTAAGAATGTACATCGGCGGACTTAATGCCCAGAGCATTCTCTTCCAGTCGACCTTCGGGTGGTGGAGAAATCTTATAAGGCAGGTGTGTGAAATCTTATATACATAAGAAGTCCGTTCAAATTTACAATAATCACATCATATTCAACGTTATACATAAAAACATACATATATAAGTAGATATACATTGACTGCACGTTTGGCCTAGTGGTTTAACGGTCACCACGCCGTTTCCTACTTCGCCAAGTGTCGTGGGTTCAAATCCCACGTAGGACAACACTTTGTGTGATCCACAAATTGTTGTTCTGAGTCTGGGTGTTCTTTGTGTCCGTTTCATGTATGTTTGTAAAGTCCCCCGCGACACAGGATTTATTCCTAGTGCGGGAGTTGTCTTTATAAAAAAAAAAAAAAAAATATACAGATTACGTATACATAAATACAACATTTATACACTAAATAATGGAAAAAAAAACTTCGTTTAAAAAAACCGACTTAAAAACTAAAAAGTATCAAATAACTTGTATATGCTACCTATTCATAGGTTTGAAATCGGTGCCAAGCCAAATGTAATAGTAGGTACCACACTCGCTATATTTCGAGACGAACGTCAACGACGTCACCGATGCTTCGGTTGTTTTGTTCTACGCGAAGAGCAGCTATCCCGCTCAAGGTCACGCCATATCAGGAGATATGGTGGCCATGGGACCACATGAGGAGCATACCCTTCCGAATACAAAAATAATTTTCAAAATCGGTCCACAAATTGACGGAGGAGTAATCCGTGTACATTCATACATTAAGAAAAAAAATCGATTAAATTGAGAACCTCCTCCTTTTGGAAGTCGTTTAAAAAGGACGGTAAGCTATAGATTAGAAAATTCTGCCAGTTCATAGAGAAAGAGCTCATGTACTTTATTTTTGAATGTATATCGGTTAGTGGACATCCTGATTTCGAGCGGGAGCGCATTCCAGAGTATTACTGCTCGAACAAAGAAGGAACAGTTCACGAGGTCGGAGTAATGAGACGGACATGAGAGAAGCAGATTATTAACTGAGCTAGGATTTCTATTGTGATTAGAGCACAGGTATCGGAAATACGGAGCAAGGTAGGTAGGTAAGGATGGCGAGTTGAGAAATGAAAATAGGAAGGTAAGAGCTCGCTGATTGCACTGTAGGCGAATAGGATTGCATTTTAACTGGGAACGCAAAGCAGACACATGGTCATACTTTCGAATATTGAAAATAAATCGAATGCAGTTATTAAGCAGACGGTCAAGCTTGTTAAGGAGGTCTGCATTCAGGTCGAAGTAACACACATCACCATAGTACATTCAGTGTTCCGCAAACTTTTTGGGTTCAAGGTACATCTAGGAAGATTAAAAATTTTGGAGGTACACCATAATTAGGGTTCCGTGCCAAAGGCAAAAAACGGAACCCTTATAGATTCGTCATGTCTGTCTGTCTGTCTGTCTGTCCGTCCGTATGTCACAGCCACTTTTTTCCGATACTATAAGACCTATAATGTTGAAACTTGGTAAGTAGATGTATTCTGTGAACCGCATTAAGATTTTCACAGAAAAATAAGAAAAAAACAATAAATTTTGGGGGTCCCCATACATAGAACTGAAACTCAAATTTTTTTTTTTCATCAGACCCATGCGTGTGGGGTATCTATGGATAGGTCTTCAGAAATAATATTGAGGTTTCTAATATCATTTTTTTCTAAACTGAATAGATTGCGCGAGAGACACTTCCAAAGTAGTAAAATGTGTGTCCCCCCCCCCTGTAACTTCTACAATAAGAGCATGATAAATCTAAAAAAAATATATGATATACATTACCATGCAAACTTCCACCGAAAATTGGTTTGAACGAAATCTAGTAAGTACTTTTTTTTTAATACGTCATAAATCGTAAACTGCAATTTACCTTTCATTCAATCAACACACTCACTCACTCGCACTTGGCCGCTTTTTTAAAAATATTTTTAAGTAATAAAAAACAATGTTTCTTATTAGTCACAAAACTATATTTTTATTTACACTTTAATTGAGCATAGGCGGTCTCATCTCTCGTCGATCGTCTTGAGGCGTTCCCTTTTTTGTTTTTTACTGTGGTAAGAGTTAAAAATCCTAATCCACATAACTTTAAAATTTTCTTATCTAGTTTTATGGTTAGGCAGATTTAGACAAAATAAAAAGATCTCAGAAATTACAGAATAAAAAATAAAAAGTCCTCAGAAATCAGAACAGACTTGTCTATAAGTAAATTCTGAAAGCTGCAGCACTTTGAATAGGAACTGAAGAATAGAAATAGGGCGAAAATTTTCAGGAAAGGAAGAATAAGAATAGGGCGAAAATGTTCAGGAAGGAAAGAATAGAAATAAAGCGAAAATATTCAGGAAAGGGTAGAATAGAATTAGGGCGAAAATGTTCAGGAAGGGAAGAATAGGAATACGGTGAAAATGTTCAGGAAGAGAAGAATAGAAATGGAGCGAAAATATTCAGGAAGGGTAGAATAAAAATAAACTTCGTACCGCCATATTTACATATCTGTCTCAGCTGGTCTCAGCTTCCTACAGGCAGTGTACAGTCGCGGACAAAGAAAAAGACTTTTCCCGTTATTAAAAAAAAATTAAATTAAAAAAAATTAAAAAATAATCTATGTCCTACCTCGTAGTATGAACTCAAATCGTGCCAAGTTTCATTTTAATCCATTCAGTAGTTTCAGCGTGATGCGCGGCCAAGATACAGACAGACGTCGCGGACAAAAAAAAAGACTTTGCCCGCTATCTTTTAATTTTTCTTATACACAAACCTTGTCCTAACAATAAGGTCCTACACATAAAAAAAGAATCATTTAATTTGGTGCAGCCGATCGGAAGTTATGCGCGTACATACATTTCGGCGATACATTTTTATATAAATAGATATGTTAATACTGAATTTTAAAAATATTATCTAATATCTTTACCATTTTTATTTGCATTCTAAACAGTGACAACCTTAGATTATTAATAGTGACAACCAACAAAATATTTCAATACAATGACAATTTCTGAATGAACCAACAATAACAACCATCAAAATAATAATATTAAAATACGCGATAATAATATATAAATAATATGTGGTGTCTATTTAAAACCCTTAATTTCATTCGTGTAATAATATATGATGCCTATTTAAAACCCTTAATTTAATAAGTGCTTCAATTTGACAGTCAAAAGTTTGACAGGAAAGTTGGTAGAACAGTTTTTAGGGGCAAAAGGAAATTGTTGTTTTTATTATCTTCCCCGCAATTTTTCCATATTTTCTCACCGTTTAAACCCTCCCTGAACCACGGCAAACATTTCAAAACCTAAATCAGCTAAATCGGCCCGGCGGTTCTCGAGTTTTAGCGAGACAAACGAACAGCAATTCATTTTTAGGGTTCCGTGCGAAAGGCAAAAAACGGAACCCTTATAGATTCGTCAGGTCTGTCTGTCTGTCCGTCCGTATGTCACAGCCACTTTTTTCCGAAACTATAAAACCTATAATGTTGAAACTTGGTTAGTAGATGTATTCTGTGAACCGCATTAAGATTTTCACACAAAAACAGAAAAAAACAATAAATTATGGGGGTCCCCATACTTAGAACTGAAACTCAAAAATTTTTTTTTCATCAAACCCATACGTGTGGGTGTGGGTAGGTCTTCGAAAATGATATTGAGGTTTCTAATATCATACTTTTCTAAACTGATTAGTTTGCGCGAGAGACACTTCCAAAGTGGTAAAATGTGTGTCCCCCCCCCTGTAACTTCTAAAATAAGAGAATGATAAATCTCAAAAATATATATGATGTACATTACCATGCAAACTTCCAACGAAAATTGGTTTGAACGAAATCTAGTAATTAGTTTTTTTTTTAATACGTCATAAATCGTAAACTGCAATTTACCTTTCATTCAATCAACACAAATATAAAAATAAAATAAAAATTGTATTATGCTACTTGCTGCTGCGGAACCCTTCATGGGCGAGTCCGACTCGCACTTGGCCGCTTTTTATAGGATATAAGAGAAGAAGAAGATATACAAATTGTTTTGTCAACTTTGCAAGTTTTTTCTAGTAATCTATTTCTGTAAAACCAGCAAATTAAATACAGTCTACTGA
This sequence comes from Diaphora mendica, assembly GCA_949125395.1. Lineage (NCBI taxonomy): Eukaryota > Metazoa > Arthropoda > Insecta > Lepidoptera > Erebidae > Diaphora > Diaphora mendica. The sequence continues at coordinate 21,497,648 of OX421310.1, forward strand.
AAAGTCGTCTTCCTTCATACATTTGGACCTTGCTCCTTTACAATGACCATTTAACGTTATTATGGTATTTTAGTTTTTGGTTCAGAATCGATTAGAGCGTCCTCCCAAAAAAAATCTAAATTTCTCTAATGTACAGAATTAATGTTTTTTTTATTATACCTACTTTAAAAAATAATCATATATAGATTACTCGTATATAGGATAGGTACATCCTACTGTGAAGTTAGTGTTACTTAATTCCAATAGATGTCGCTGTTAGGTTTAGAAACAATTTTCAAAATTCATTGCTTCAGTAACGATTAGAGAGCCCTCCCGATAAAACATCTAAATTTCTTTAATGTACAGAATTGATCTGTTACATCACATTTTTATTATACGTTCAAAAGAAAATCATATTACGTACCTATTGTAAAGTTAGTTACTTGATTCCAAGAGATGTCGCTGTTTTAAGCAAAGAAACCGACAAACTCAACGTCTACAGATTTATTATACGTGATATATGTATAAATAGATCACGGAACAATATTTAAAGTACTTTCTGTCTAGCAAAAAAAGAATGAATGAAATCACGTGTTATTGAATTACAACCAAGTACATATTTTGACTTTCATCACTTCTCTCCAGGAAACCGTGCTGAATTTATGGATAGAGAGATTTCGATAAATCAAATACTTAATGCTACACCGAATTATACGTAATACCTACGTTCTACGATTATTCCACGATATATTAATCAAAGTGTTATTAATTACGCATGGCTGGCAATAGATGTCACTACATGTCGTTTTACGTAATGATAAATTCTTTATAATTTTTTTTCCAATAGATAGAGAGATTGTGATAAATTAAATACTTTATGCTACAATCTTCAGAGTATCTCCTTTCTAACAAAAAAAGAATTATTGCAATCGGACTACTCGTTAATGAATTACAATTAATTACACATTTTGACTTTCATCTCCCCTCCCAAGGAAACCGTCCGGAATTTCGGAATAAAAAGTATCCTATGTCCTACCTCGGAGTATGAACTCAAATCATGCCAAGTTTCATTTGAATCCATTCAGTAGTTTCGGCGTGATGCGCGGCCAAGATACAGACAGACAGACAGACAGACAGACAGACAAAAATGAAAAAAAAATAGTTTTCGTTTCAGTATCGATAACAGAGTGCCCTCCAAAAAAATTTTCAAAATATCTTCAATGTACAGAATTTGACCTGTTACATTTTTATTATAAGTATAGATTTAAAACAAATAAACATTGAAATATATTGCTCAATTGAGTAGTCTAAAACGATGACGTCACAAGCCTTTATTTAGTATATTATTCACACAAAGTTATCGTTTTGACAGATAATAAAAAGTAACTAATTTGACTAAGTTGTAAACTACCGTGTTCGGTATTTTTAGGATGGCTATCTAGTAAAGTAATGTAACTATAATAATAAACAAAATATGTAACTTTAAAAAATTGTTTTACAGACTTCATGAAATACGATGACGAATAAACGGTACGGTGGTTATTATTTGCATTGATTTCAAGTTTTTAATGTTTAATTATTCTATGAAATATTAAAACGAATTGACGGTTACAGTTAATTAAAATGCCATTACTACATACTTTTTCTTCACAACATGAATTACAATGAAAGGAAAATAATCCGCTTTCTCATTCTCACATAGTACCTATTAAGTTTACTTTTACAGTTCTGTTGTACCAAAAGCCAACTGTTCGTATTTTTATTAAACATTGAAATTTAATTGAAGTGAAATACGTCATAATAAATTGTAGATTACTCATACTTTCAATGGACGTTGACTCGGGTCATCGCCTTTATGCATGTTTCATTTCACTATAAAACCTCTCTTCACTCAAATTTCAGTGAAATAAATGTAACACATTTCATATTTGAATATTATCGGTAGACTTCGCTAAAATTATACATTTTATTTTCACTAAACTGAAAAGTGATTTTACACCTATGTATCTCGTAATTTATTACTAGCTGTCCCGGCCAACTTCATACCGCCATATTTACTTATCTGTCTCAGCTTCCCGTCGCGGACAAAAAAAAAGACTTTTCCCGTTATCTTTTAATTTTTCTTGTACACAAACCTTGTCCTAACAATAACTAACGCGTAAAACAGAATAATTTAATTTGGTGCAGCCGATCGGAAGTTATGCGCGTACATACATTTCGGATATTCATTTATATATATATATAGATATTGTCATGGCAAATCATAACTGCTTTTAATAGTCCATTGCTGCACTTGGGCCTCTTCTAAAATGTATAATACCAATGACACAATTGATAATACTATCCTACTTACTACCCTTAATGTGTTCCATTTCCTCTAAGTTTAGTTTTACCTAATGTTTGCTAATAAGAAACCGCCTTTGTTACATACAAACATTCAAACATCACTAATCAACAGTTTTAAGTCCACTACTAGGCATGGATCTCTCCTGCGAATGAAGTTTTCTTTTAGAATTTTGTGTTGAAGAGCATTTATAGATATTATTGGATGATCCGCGCAACCCCGTATCGCAGATCTTTTTTTTTAAAGGGGATAAATTCTTTTATACATATTTTTTTACGAATCTTTACCCGTTTACGCTGCACACGCAATCAAAACTCAAAAGGATTACTGTTAACCCTTTTTTTGCAACATTTTTCATTGATACTCCGTTCCATTTAGCCGCAGCGTGATGATATATAGCCTATAGCTTTCCTTGATAACTGGGCTATCTCACACAAAATTCTTTCAGAAGATGTTCGCTGATTTGTTGATTTTTAATATGTAGCTATCTGGAACTGATGTAACCTAGCTGTAAGAATTTATTGATTGAATAATATATTATTATATTTAGTTCTGATTCAAGCAATAACCCAACATATCTTGCTCCATCTCAAAGCGAGAACTCCTTAGCAATATTATAACTCGTTCTAGGTAATATTATTTACATTATAACGAATTTAAATTGAAACTTATTACTTTTATTATTGACTGTACTCTTCATGATAGCAATTAAAACTTATGGTAAAGTTATAGGATTGTTTACACACTTGAAAAAGTGACTCTTGTGCCTAGTAATAAAGTGCAAATTGGGTCATAACAGTTTTGTAGAAAATTGCTATCATACTCTTTTGTAATCTTGCTATTCATTTCTTTAAGTAAATAGCCTTTATTACTACTTAAATCTCTAAAACCTCCTAAGTTGGCTTATATCTAGTCTCAATTATATAATCTATATGCCTATATATTTCATTCATCGATGTTGTTATGATGTAAATTTTAACATGCCTTTATACTACACACATCAAAAGTGTCTAGGGATCAAGCATTTTTATGCGGATTTCTTGAGATTGAGATGTGGCTTTGGCCCTGGCCTGCTCAGTCGCCAGACTTGAACCCGATTGAGCATGCATGGGATATGCTACAGAGAAGAGCTCTGCCGAATATGGAGGATATCCAGTCGCAAGAAGACCTTTTTTTGTTGTTGCAACGAACATGGGCGGCTATTCCACAGCTTGATTTGGATGAGCTCATTTTGAGTATGCCAAACCGATGTTCTTGTGTTAGTGTTCGCGGTAGAAACACGGATTATTAATTGTTTAAGTTACCTAATAAAATTTTAAAGAAAACTGTTATTTCAGTCTTTTTTTCGAACTTTAATGTTAGTGGTTCAAATGTCAAAAATCCTTTTATTAGGAAAATGGCAAATTTCTTTATTAATGCAAAGGTGACTTGGTTTATCGTTACTATGACAAACGAAAACACTTTATTTGATGAATCCTTAAAGAAAATTTTAATTAATATCAATCAGGAGAAAAGTTATTGCAAAAATATATGTTGATCCCTAGACACATATGTTGATTCCTAGACACTTTTGATGTGTGTATTTACCTAAAGAGGAACATAACAGCAATTACAAAACCAAAAGATTTCCTGAGGTATGCTTACTATAATCATCATAAAAAAAAGTAAAAACTGAAACCCAACTACGACAAAAAACAACACTGAAAAAGCATGAAACAACTTTCAAAAGCCGTAGTCACACGTTACGTAGAAATGTACCATAACACATTAACAACGCGTGACTACGGCTTTTGAAATTTGTTTCATACTTTTTCAGCGTCGTTTTTGTCGTAGTTGGGTTTTAGTTTTTTTTTTTTTCCGACTACGGCAAAGCCAAAGGAGGGTTATGATTTTGTGTCATGTATGTATGTATATAAGTATGTATGCATGTATGTTCATTTGTTCCCTCATAGCTCCTTAACTACTCATTAGAACTGGACAAATGAGGTATCGTTAGAAGCGTCTTGGTCGTCCGATGGTTATAGGCTATATGACGTGTCACTAAATCTACTGTGGCGCCCTCTAGCCGGCGTAAAGTACTGTATTATTCGAAAGGGCGTTACTTGTACATTTCAAAAAAAATTAATATATTATTAGAATATTCTTGTGACTTTGTCCGTATTTATTCAATAATTGCGATATTTCTATGGTACCTATCTAAAATATACTTTGCAAAGAAATAAATATTATAGAGGCACTAAAACATTTTAAATAAATAATACAGTACTTTATGTCTGCTAGAGGGCGCCAAAATATATTCAGTGACACGTCATGTAACCTATAACCATCGGACGATCAAGACGCTTCTAACGATACCTCATTTGTCCAGTTCTAATAAGTTGTTAGGGAGCTATCATATGAGGGAACAAATGAACATACATACATACATACATAGATTGTCAAAATCATAACCCTCCTTTGGCTTTGCCGTAGTCGGGTAAAAATGCAGGTAAAGTTTTGATAGGTAATTTTCAAAAACAAAAGAAATTGTAAAACCGAGTCGTTAGTCTTGTTAAAATCTTCAAATTTTCAATGAATTTTATGAATACACGGTAAGACAATAATAATATTTTTTATGTTGTTTTGTGTATTGTTTACCAGAATAATCATAACCTTTACAACACAGTAGCAAAAAACTGCTTTAATTGAAATAAACGCATTGAAAACTTATAAGAAACGGCTCGTGTTAACGGCAATAAAATAAAGTTAGTTGTTGATTTTTATTTATAACTTTAACAGAATCAATTTGTGTTAAATTGTGGCTCACGGTATATTGCTTTGACGTGATGTTTCTTTATACATCTAAATATGAAAGCCCGTTTCGTTTCGCACGCACTCTCGTCTTTGTAAACAAGATTCTCTTGATGAAATCGCCGAGAGCCATAATACTTACCTTTACTACCGATATACATTATGTATTTAATTTTATTATGATAAACGTCTTATACTTAACCGGTTTAATAATGTGTTAAATAAATACGCTTATCTATATATAATAGGTCTTTTCCTATGAAATTGCTGTTTTGTATGCAATAATAATAATAAACCCATTATTTCAGACCAATGTCCATATTAGTACTTACTTAATAAGTGAAAGTACTTATTTTTTCAAACTTTTTTATTTCTGTTATTCGAAGTAATCACCCATGCAATCGACGAATCTATGCCAACGCATTGGCAGTTTATTGATGCCCTTCTTGTAAAAATCAGCTGGACGGGAGGCAACAAACTCTTCAAAGGCATTTTGTACTGCCTCTCGGGAATTGAATTTTTTACCCACTAAAAAGTTGTCTAAATTTTGGAAAAAGTAATAGTCGGTAGGTGCAAGGTCTGGTGAGTATGGCGGATGAGGGAGAGCTTCCAACCCCAGCTCTTGCAGCTGCTTCACGACAACGCGCGACCCCATACTGCGCAACAGACAGTCGTCAAGCTGCAAGAGCTGGGTTTGGAAGCTCACCCTCATCCCATATATCGTATCGTGTATATTCCCCAGTACCCCAGTAACAAGGTGGTACAGCCACGCTGATTTCAGCACGACTGGGCCGGTACTATTCTTGCACAGAAAATCAACGTTAAATGACGGTCTTCACGCTGTCGTGTTTCGTTGGTGAGTGCGAGACCGGAGGCCCATGATGCAGAAGCATCACTAGGCCGCCATGGTGTGGGTCACCATGCTGCATTGTCTGCATTGGCAGTGAGTATGGTGACCACTACTCTTGAATTCTGCTTATGCTTTCCATCAGGCAGAGTAGAGTCATTTTGGCAGGGTCAAACATAAAAAAAGTAGCACCCACACTACTGAACCGATTTTATGTTCGAGGTATCAGTATATTCGTAATAATGTCACGGGTGACATAGGTTATTTAAATTTTATAATTTTTTTTTACGTAGTACTAATGTTAAAGTAGGTTAAAGTTTGAAAAATAAACTTTTTCTATTTGAAGTGGTAATAAATGTGTTATGGTAACTACTACAAACCGATTAAATAATCCAAATTAGGGAACAAAACATAATTAGAAAACTAGAGATCGTTACTACAAAAAACTGCTATCCGTATATATAGTCACCGTGAGAAATCGTGCACGAAATCATTACTACAAAAGCGTACCTCAATATTGAAATACGCATTAACCCAACTGTGTTTAAGCAAAGCACCTCGGCGTGCAATCAAAACTAAAGTAATTCACCTGTGCACCAAGCCACACAATCAATATCCCAACGTTCCAAAATTTACTACAATCACACGCTGTATTTATTCTTACCATGATCCTATACTATACGACTATTGACGTTCATTCATCAACTATCTAAGCCTTTGGTACTTCGGTCAATACGGGTACCGTACCTAAACTATTCAGCGATTTAGTTCCATTTAGCTTTGGTCCACATCACAATTCAGTAACGAGCAGCTGCTATCAATTTCAACTGATTTGAATTTTGAGGGTTAAAGTTTGATTGAAGAAAATCAAAACAAAACTAAATTTATAGTTATAATAAAATAGTAATTAGTTTTTGATATATTTTAAAACTAAAAAGGAATATGACACGAAGAACAAAAACATAAGTCCTTATTAATAAATAAATGTTCCGGACATCTAACACGCAACGCCATCTAGTCCCAAGCTAAGCAGAGCTTGTGTTATGGGTACTAGACAACTGATATAAATACATATATACTTTTTTTTTGTAAATACATACATATCATACATAGAAAATACCCAAACTCCGAAACAAATATTTGCAGATCATACAAACATTTGGTCCGACCCGGGAATCGAACCCGAGACCTTAAGCACAGCAGTCGCATACACTACCACTGTGTCACCGAGGCAGATAAGCTAGAAATAATACTAGCTAACCCATGAAACTACGTCTGCATGTCTTTTCAATCATACTGGGCTCCTATTGGTCTAAGCATGATGTTAACTATCCTACCTTAGGCACGCCAGCATAACACACGTTTGAAAAAAACGTGAAACTGATATAACTTTTTTATTTATAAACCGATTGAAATGAAATAAACACTAAATGTTAAATGGAGCAGACCGCAACTCATTAGTGAAACTATATTCAAATCGGTTAAGCCATTTCTGCGATTAGCGTGTCCAAATGTACAGACAAATAGATAAACAGATAAAAATTAAAAAAACATTGTTTTGGGTTCTATTGCATTCATAAAGCCTCTTATAATAGTTTTTCTTAAATATCTTACATGTACAGACAGCGACCAGTTACGGTTTTATTGTATGTATTGATATCCATACTTATAAATTATAATTATTATAAACTAGTGGTTGCCGCGGCTCCGCCCGCGTGTATGTTGGTTATCGCGGCAAATAGTAGCCTATGTGTTATTCTGATGTATAAGCTATATTGCTCTAAAGTTTCATCCAAATTCGTTCAGTAGTTTTTGCGTGAAAGAGTAACAAACATCCATCCATCCATCCATACTTACAAACTTTCGCGGTTATAATATTAGTATAGATAATTATTATAAACTAGCTGACCCGGCGTACTTCGTACCGCCATATGTCTCAGCTTCCCACAGGTAGTGTACAGTTGCGGACAAAAAAAAACACTTTTCCCATTATCTATTTTTTTTTTCTTTCTAGTAAAAGAATGAATGAAATCGGACTATGTGTTATTGAATTACAACTGAGTACATATTTTGACTTTCATCCCCTCTCTCTAGGAAACCGTGCTGAATTTCGGGATAAAAAGTATCGTATGTCCTACCTCGTAGCATGAACTCAAATCATGCCAAGTTTCATTTGAATCCGTTCAGTAGTTTCGTCGTGATGCGCGGCCAAGATATAGACAGACAGACAGACAGACAAAAATGAAATAAAAAAACGGTTTTGGCTTCAGTATCGATTATAGAGAGCCTTCCAAAAAAGTTTTCAAAATATATTTAATGCACAGAATTGGACCTGTTACATTTTTATTATAAGTATAGATGCGAAAGCAACTCTGTCTGTATGTCTGTCAAGCTTTCACGACCAAACCGCTGCAAACGATTTCAATGACATTTGGCATGGAGATACTTTGTCCTAGTCATAAAAATAAGTTAAAATATTAAAGGGCTGTGACACCCAGTGTGGCTGTTACCAATTAGCGCGAATTGATACATTTACTTGTGTCTGCGTGTTAAAAACATTATTCATACTCATACCCGTGTCCTCATTTTAATAATGATATAGTCATTAAAATCAGTGAAAATGTAAAGCAAATAATTTATTCAATCGTATCGACAAACCAAGAGATATAAGATAAATTTTACACATCGATAACGAAGCAAAATAGGCACTATCACAATTTATTTAGTGTTAATTTTATTTTCAGGTATAACCTATTTAATGTGTAGTCATTAAATGTTTATAGTCAATTATTGAACGTTATATTCTAGCCCATAAAGTCGTTTAAGTAAAGGTTTACAATCTTTTTTACGACTTTTCAAAAGTATCTGTAATTAAAATTTAAGAGTACGACCGTAACGTTTATTTGAAACCTTGATTATCTGTCATGGTTAACATAAAATAAACACTGAATATACATTTTTTTTGTTAAAAAAAGTTTATAAATGTACGAGGATGTCAGTTCTGTTTTACACTTAATAGATGCTTAGACATTAATAGTGTTTTGTGTTTTTTGTTATGATATGTAAGGACAATGTAAATTATTCTAGTGTTAGTATTATAGCCAAATAATGGGTTTAATGGTAACAGTGCAGTGTTGTTTTTCAAATTTTTATTATATTTTAAAAATACAAGAATAAATCGAACTTTGCCTCTATAAATTGTCTTTAATCTTTCACAAGTCCTATAATATTTCAGTTCAAGATTCATCTCAGTCTAATATGTCTACTACTAGACGTAGTTATCCCCTAAGGTTCGCTACAACAACCGGTCCTGCGTTGCATGCGGCAGATAAATAATATCGTTGGGAGGGTAGCCTGATCGCAAAACTGCGGTCAGGCCGCAACATATAATGAGTAGGCTGACAGGCAGGGGGAAGTCCAGGCTTCCTCCAGGATAGTGTCTGCATAGACGCGGCGTCGATCTTGGGGGGGACCTGAAATAATATTGTCCAGGTACTCCTCAGAGCAGGGTGCCTGAGACCGGCCGTCGGGTGGTTTTTAGTAGAATCACGACATACCTGGCTCCTCAGTCCCCGTGGAGCCAGAGATCCGAATGGATTTGCCACAATGTCAATTAAAAAAAACGCCCTTCACAACGTATTCCGACGACTTGGTGAAGGTCTCGGGAAGTCATTGGATGTGGGCAGCACAAAACCAACTAAGACTAAATTCAAGCAAATGCAAATATTATTACACACCAATGGGATCCTCTAACTTTATGTTTCTCTTGCAGTTACGACACGCGGGTGTCAGGTCCATCAGCACACTGGATCGAAGACCCTTACATTGGCCGTGCGCATTGGCAGAATGTACCCACTGCCAGTCTCCATCTGTACGACGTTCAAGCACGGGACCGAGCCATATACAGATGTCGAGTAGACTTTCACGTATCTCCTACTAGAAATTACAAGATTTCCTTGGATGTCGTTGGTAAGTTAAATATTTTAAAAAAACTGAATATATAGGTAATTATATACTCTAAGGGAGTATACTCTTAGACACAAATAATAAGGAGGGTGAAATGATGGGTGGAATGGGTGAAAGTATCGTGATCTGCCCCCTAGCCAAGTTGCAAGCGTTCTCATTTCTGCAATACTTAACGCCTAAATTCTCGTGTGTCATTGGCTAATCTTAGACAAAGTAATCTTAGCCAAAGTATTAGCCAATGACACACGAGAATTTAGGCGTTAACGATTGCAAAACGAAGAACGCTGCAAGCGTTCTTCGTTCTGCAATTGTTGCGTAACTTGGGTGGGTGCTGGACCAAGTCGTGGCCATGCGTAAATTCTTAATTCCGTAAAATGCATCATAATATTTTTTTACAAAAACATCCAACGAAAACTCTCTGTAAAAAAACACTTAAAAGCGTGAAATAAACTGGTTCTTCATAAATTGCCTATACCTAATTCTTTATTCATTTAAATAGTAGTATTATAATGGGTGCTAGGTACCTAAAATCTGTTTGAAGTCGGTGCCAAGTGACTATCGCTTAGACTTTTGTAATTGTTCGTTTGTATTCTTTTTGGCTTAGCACCGACTTCAAACATATTTTAGGTACCTAGCACCCATTATAATACTACTATTTAAATGAATAAAGAATTAGGTATAGGCAATTTATGAAGAACCAGTTTATTTTACGCTTTTAAGTGTTTTTTGACAGAGAGTTTTCGTTGGATGTTTTTGGAAGTCGGTTTTTTTTTTTTTATAAAAAGTTTTTATTTTACAGTTTTTAGTGCAAACAATAGTAGGTAAGTAGTAAGTTGAATTATTTCATCAAATTTCATCATCAAGAATACAAATTAAGGTACGTATAATATTAAAATCATCCTCTAATCCTTAACTGTTGAAGAGTTTAATCTTCTATCATCAGCTCACCTAAATAGCTTGAAAGTATACGACTGAAGGTCTTTAGATACGTATGAAATTGAAAGAATTATTCTCCAACTCCTAACCGTTGAGGAGTTGTACCTTCCACCTTCCATCATCAGCTTACCTAAATAATTTGTCAGAATACGACTAAAGGTAACTTATATACATATGATATTTAAAGATTTATCCTCCAACTCCTAACCGTTAAGGAGTGGTACCTTACATCATCAGCTCATCATCATAAAATGATGACTACCAGACGCAAATACCGGTGTAACTTCAGAAAATATACGAAAAACATAGTATGTGCCTATAAAAAATGAGGGTTTCCCTTGATTTCCCTGGGATCCCATCATCAGATCCTGATATGCTGGCAATGGGACCACCACGGAAGCATACCCTGTCGAATACAAAAAAAAAATCAAAATCGGTCCACAACTGACGGAGTAATCAGGTAACATGCATAAAAAAAAAAAAAAAAAGCATACAGTGGAACATAGAACCTCCTCCTTTTTGGAAGTCGGTTAAAAATTAGGCAAAAATCCTAATTTTATTGATGTTCAATGATGTTATTGTTATCGCTATGTTATTGTCATACCCAGCCGTCTGTGTGCTCACACTTTGCACACAATAAATACTCAGCTTTAATAGTATGGGAATAATAATAATAATATAAAGACAAGTGAAGTATAATAGTTAGAATTGTAAAAGATTATGTGGAGAAGATAAATAAAGTGTTAAATTTAAGAGCACAAGTACTAACGCTGAAAACGTCGGGGAATAGAAGGTATCGTAAGCTCTTAAATAACTTAATTTTAATGCGAATAAGTCTCGCTTTACAACAAAGTCTGAGTTAAATTAATTAAACTCAGTATGATTTACATTCAATTATCATCAGCCTATCGCAGTCCACAGTAATCGGAGAGACCGATGTCCAGCAGTGGACTGCGATACATTCAATATTGAGTCTCAAATAGTTTGATACTTTGTATGTAGAAACAACATTAAAACACGTGCTCACAGTCTACACCGAGACTACACACTCACACCTCGAGCATATCAAATTATACGTGTAAAGTAAACCAAATCATATATCTATATTAATATTACAAACGCGAAAGTTTGTAAGTATGGATGGATGAATGGATGGATGGATGGATGTTAGTTACTCTTTCACACAAAAACTACTGAACGGATTTGGATGAAACTTTACAGTATTATAGCTTATACATCAGAATAACACATATATTTGCCACGATAACCGTTATATACGCGGGCGGAGCCGCGGGCACCAACTATTTATGAATATAGTAAAGTACAACGGCATGTTTGTAAGGGACTTTTGTACCACCTTGAGTATCTCATGGTGGGGATTGTTTTTGTATTTATTTTTCTGTCAATATCACCAACAATAAAAATTTAAATTCCCAGATTGTTAGAAGATTGCGTTAAAAAGTTATTTTAGTTTTAGATTATAATGAAATACATGCATTACTAAGGAGTTGTTATTTATTGCAACAAGGTAGCATAATATAATATTTTCGAAATCAAAATCATTTGTTTACTATTTTCTTGATTCGTCAATAAAATGTTGCTCTTCTTCTAAATACTTCAGTAAGCTCATTCAAAAATGTCGATTCAAATATTTTATCGATTTTTATGTTTTAAAATAATGTCAAATAATTTCGGTAATCTGACACGCAACGCCCTCTAATTTTCAGACTTTAAGCATGTCATGTTCAGAAAAAGTGGGAATGCGTTTTGTTAATGCAGTTGTGACAACTTATTGAGCCGAAATGAAATAATTTTAGCACTGTTCTAAGTAATTAGAATGATTCGATGAAAAACGATATAAATAACATAATCATTCATAGTATATCACCTGTGGTACAGGATCCGCCATTCTTCTTTCAATAACAAGCAAACGCTACCTTAATCAATATAACAGGAACATAAAGGTAAGAAAATCTATAATATGATACAAACGACCATTTTTAGTACCCGAGTCCCAATGTTTGTAACCTCATCACGTGAAAACGGCTATAATATTTGTACCTTAACAGTGTTACTTAAAAGCGAGTGTATTCGTACGTTTTATTTCGTTTTTTTGTTGATGCTTTTGTATCGAATTTTTCCATAACAATACTGAGAAGAAAAAACTTCAAAGAAATGCATTGATTTCTTTTCTACTAACATTATACGGTGATGAAAGACGTTCTTATTATTCGCATGTAATCATGCCTGCGTATGAGCAGTAAATAGGTAAGAATATTTGACTGAGGTACTAAACTAAAAATGAATAAATGGACATTTAGACCACCGAACGCTTCTCCGTTCCGTACCGTTCCAGTAGTCCGTAGGGGGGAAATGTTCACACATATACGTTTTAGTATCGTATTTAAAAACAATCACCAATTTAAAAATATATGTCTACATTCTGTGTCATAACAGTGTAACGCGTAGGCCCATTTGGGCTTATATTTTGACAGAGGGAAATTCCTGCGTATGGCTACTCTCTGCGTTGTTGCTCTATTTCAACAGTATGACCGAGTTTTTGTGCACCAGCCACGCGGTTTGGCTTGACACTTGAAACTTGACACAAACCCATTGGTTTGTGTCAAGTTTCATTCTTTTGCAGTGTTTTTGTCTTACATATTTTGCTATCTTAGTCGGCTCTTATGACATCCATTGAATGAATAGTTGATACTACATATTTTTAATTCGTCACCACACGATAAGACTATTTAATAGCTTTATCAATATTATAATTTCACTAACCATGCCAAATATTGTCCCGGGCTACTAATAAACAAAAGAAAAAAACAAATAGGGACTGAATTGAGGCACGTGTGAAACTGATATTTTATTAGATCATTACAAATAAGTCGGAATGTTGAAATTCTATTCAATAGAGGCGACAAATAAACCTGTTCGTGACAAGTAAATAGTTGGCAAAATTACTAAGGAATAGTTTCACAAGATTGTTGAACTACGCACCTTATTCAATGAAGATTTACTGTTGCTATTTATGAACGATATGTACCATATACATATTGTTTAGAACTGTTAGATACAATTATTCTATAGCTCCGCCCGCGTATGTCACATATAAACGTAAAAAATAGTTTTTATCCGTCTTCAAGGATGAACATAATAATATATCTCTAATGCAAATTTTATTAAAATCGGTTAGCGGTTTAGCCGTGAAACATAACAGAGTTAATTTCACAGTTATAATTTTCGTAGCAATTTATTTATATCCATTGTTTTTTCCATATTAATAAGAAGTTACTATACTATTACAACTTAATCACATTATTTTCTTGCTATAGAAAAAAAATCTTTTACATAGAATTAACTTTTTAGGGTCCAATACCCCAAGGGTAAAACAGGATCCTTTTAAAGAGACTTCGCTGTTCGTCTGTCTGTCTGTCCATCCGTCTATCATCAGGCTATATCTCATGAACATAATGGTACGGGACCCTTCCTGCGTGGGTCCGACTCGCACTTGGCCCATTTTTTTTCTTCAAGGCTGTATTCCATAACACAATGGTTAACTTTTTATCGTTAACACCATTTTATCGGTTGAAGTTAACATTTCCTAAACTATGTCTGTTCGAAAAATACTTTCCGACTATCATTGGGATCGAATAGGAATATGTCTAATTATCATATCAATTTAGTGTTCAATGGGTCAAATGTGACACATCGTTCGTGATAAATTGTCACCTGTCTATTTGTTCATCACGTTATTGTTAATATTGAGGAGGATATTGACGTAATAGTGGTTTAACTAATTTGATAATTGTCATTGTTATATAATGATTAGGGTGTACTCAATTTGGGTTTCACCGGAAAACATCAACTTTGATATGATCATTTATGTTAGTCTTGTCTGTTAGTGAAGAAGTATTGTATCGAAATAAAGAGATGCAGAGATAAGAGAGTGTCTTCAACCATCGATAATGCTTTTAACACTTTATGATGACACACTCTTACATGAGGTTAGTTATTTATTATGAGAAAGTCGTAATTTGCTCCGAAGTGGGTAGCATATGGTCGCCAAGAGGTGACGTGCGATCCTAGGAGCTCAGTATTACTATCTACTATTAAAATTATATACTTTGTAACTTACTCTATGCCTACAGATTTCTAGTTTGATTTTGAAATTGTACATAAATATTCAAAATGTATATAAATAAGCAAAATGTAAATAGCTAAGCAGAGCTCGTGTTATGGGCACCAGACAACTGATATAAATATATATATATATTTTTTTTGTAAATACATACCTGTTGTACATAGAAAATACCTAAACTCAGAAACAAACATTTGCAGATCATACAAATATTTGGTCCGACCCGGGAATCGAACCCGAGACCTGAAGTACAGCAGTCGCTTACAATACCACTTGCGCCACCGAGGCAGTTTAAATATTATCATAATATATACATTTTTTTTTTAAAACAACTCCCGCACTAGGAATAAATCCTGTGTCGCGGGGGACTTTACAAACATACATGAAACGGACACAAAGAACACCCAGACACAGAACAACAATTTGTTGATCACACAAAGTGTTGTCCTACGTAGGATTTGAACCCACGACACTTGGCGAAGTAGGAAACGGCGTGGTGACCGTTAAACCACTAGGCCAAACGTGCAGTGACAGGCTTATTTATTGCTTTTTGTGTCGGGGTATTATTTAATTATAAGTATGTTCTAGTTTTTGTCCACGGCTCCGCCCGCGTGTTTGTCGGTTATCGCCGTAAAGATTAGCTTATGTCCTTCCTTAAGAATTAACGTATCTCCATGCAAAATTTAGTTGAAATCGTTGCAGCGGTTTGGCCGTGAATAAATCATAAACAAACAGATAGGTAGATAGACAAAGTTACTTACATATTATAAATACATACATATATAAATAGAAAACACCCAAACTCCGAGACAGATATTTGCAGATCATACAAACATTTGCTCCGACCCAGGATTCGAACCCGAGATCTCATGCACAGCAGTCGCGTACGCTACCACTGTGCCACCGGGGCACTCAAGTCAATTTATAACATTAGTATGGATGGTATGAATTTAGAAGTACATATTATGCATATGTACAATAGTCTGGTTACCATGGTACAGACTCTGCCTAGCTCATTTGGAATCAAACAGCCGTGTGTCTAAGGTTATTTTACGTTTTCTTTTTATGTATGGCCTTTCCAAAATGACTCAATGACTCAATGACTCGGCCTGATGGAAAACATAAGCAGAATCCAAGAATGGTGGTCACCATACTCATTGCGAATGCAGACAATGCAACAATGCAGCATGGTGACCCACACTATGGCGGCCTAGTGATGCTTCTGCATAAAAACTTCTTACCAAATTATAAAAACTTCTTACCGGCTTTTTACCTCAATACGCCTAGATCAGAGAGTATTAAAAGTTAATTATTGGATTAATTCTTCCTCAAACTATGTTATGTAGCTGTTTTGAGAAACTTTCAGAGCACGCCGCGTACCGCCTCTTGAGCCGAGATCGGGAGAAAGTACCTCTACCGAGACCAAACTACTGTAAACTTTTCCGACAAGATGAAACAGCCGGCAAACGAGTTCTAAAATAAAAGTTGTGTATAAAAGGCCTAAGCAAGCATTTATGTTGCCTTACAGTGAACGTGGATCAAACTTTTCGGAGTGAAATGAAAGCATCGAGGAATGCGTTATTGGCCTATAGGCCTTAACATCCCTAGTCCTAGTTTTTTTTTACACACTATGCCAATCACCTTGCAACTAAGCAAAACTTGTATTATGATAGCTAGATTGACTGATAGAATACTTATACATTTTTTATAAATAAACACATAATTATATTTGCAAATCATACAAATTTCTGGTCCGACCCGGGAATCGAAACTTAGACCTCAACCTTAGTCACATACGAGTACGCTACCACTGCGCCACCACGGCAACTCTGCTTAAATAGTGGCAACGCACTTGTAACTCATAAAAAATGATTATAAAACTTCATATTAAATAAACCTCTGTACAAGATTTCAGTTCAATTAATTTCATAATCTGTAATAAACCACGAAATAGTATACTTTCTGACTGACTACACTGATTGTACTACGCTACACTAGCTACGAAGAGCGCTACGTGTACGAGCTACGAAGTACAGAAGAGTACCTTCAAATCTACACTCCAAAGACCTGAACTGGTTTAATGAAGCTTATATACTTTAAATAGGTACCTATTTATAGTTCTTGAATAGATGGTATGCTCTTAATATGGACAAAGTTACTTAAAACGAGAAACAAGACATTGCACTTAAGTATAAATACTGTTGTGTCTTTCTGTTAAGTATAAATTTCACTTGAACTCCTATAAAAATATAGTTGGCTAATTTAAGCATTATTATTGGTATTATAATTGTTTTTTAGTAATACTTATTTATTCAGGTTGGAATAGGACGTGTTTATTAATCAAAACATATCAGCATTTTTTACTTCATCAAATAGTAAATACGAATTTAAATTAATACCAAGAAATCTTCACTAATTAAACTATTAATCACGAAAGCTCAAGAAGCTGTGAAACGTTATCTGTTAGAAGTTAAGTAATCTAAATTAACATAAAATATCGCTCACACATTTATCTCAGTAATGGGCTCTCAAGATATATATAACAGATTAAAACATTACAACAAAACTATCTCTTTTATCTCAATGAGATCAGATGGGCAGACTCTTAAATTCTCACATAATCTCGCATCCGTATCTGTTCTCCCCTTTTTGTGTTTTAATAAAATAATTCACCTTGAAATGGCTCCCAACAAAAGCTATGAGTCGTACCGTGGGGCAATCTCGATAAAAACTAGTACGATCGTAAACTTGACCCTCCCTTATCCTGGTCGAATCAACACGAAAACTTTAAGGAAAGTCCAAACACGCCCTAGGATGATTTACGGACGCACACTGACAGTAAAAATGTGGGTCAGTAGGAATTAAAATTTTATGAGGACTTAGCGTATCTCGGCGGTGTATCGAGATAGGCAGACGACGATTAAAAAGATTATCTGCTTATGTTACGAGCGTCTTACCTTTTTACGATATTTGTTAAGAGCAACATTTTGTTAACGGATTAACGGATCTCTTAGTGAGGAATAATTTTTATTACTCAATCGTGAAGTCGGACTATGAAGATTTTTATCCTTCTACACATATTTAGAACTAGAAAAGGTTTAAAAACTTTTAACCCGACTACGTAAAAACTTAATTTATAAATCCATTGTCACCTGAGCCGTTATTATGAATCTATTGACACCTAATTCATTAAAATTGGTTCAGTACTTTAGGCGCTACGGTGGAACATACTTGCAAACATACTTGCAAAACCATTACCTTTACTTTTGACTTATCCGTAGTCGGGTAAAAATATGACTCACTTAACTTAAGGTCCTATGTCCCCTAGAGGGGGCAAATGGTGTCCACAGTGCATCGCCATCCCGTTCTGTCTTGATTATTTCGCTTAATTTCGCTAGAGGTCTTGCCTTTGCTTCATAGATGATAGTCCGCCGCCAGGCTTGTTTTGGTCGGCCACGCTTGCGTTTTCCTTCGAGATTCCAGACTGGGGCTTGCCTCGGGATGTGGTTGGAATCTCTTCGAAGGGTGTAGCCGATCCAGCCCCATTTGCGTCGTTTGATCTGTTGGTCGATCGGGACTTCATCACAGTGATCCCACAAGTGTGCGTTGGATATTCCCTCAGGCCAGAATATACCGAGTATATGGCGAAGGCATCGGTTCACGAAGACCTGAAGTTGATGCGAGATAACCTTTGTGACCTTCCACGTTTAAAAATATAGACTGTCTAATTATTTATTATCCTGTTATAACTGGAGGTCGTAGGTTCATTTCCTAATCGGGACATATAATTGCGTGATGAGTACGAATTGTTTGTCTGGTTCATTTATCTGGATGTATGTATTAAGAAATACAAAAGTAAATAATATACTTATAAGTAGTTAAGGCGTACGTAAAACTGAAGGAATATGTTCTTAGTAAATCTCCCAAAGGATTGTTTAATTAAAGATATTACGGCAACCTCAAAATCTAGGCTGTGAAATGACAGTGTTTTCACCAATTTCCCCTAATATACCATTATAGGCCTGTACAAATTTATACTGTAGTGGTGTGCAATGAAGCCGTATAAATAAAAAATGCATAGCACTAACTAGAGGCAAAGCACTCAATTGCAGGAAGCATTAATCGACAGAAGAATCTTATTTAAAGTGCGTAAGTTGACCGGTCAGTGCCCAACATTAGGTAAGTATACACGGGATTGTCAACAAAAAAAGCAAGAAAGTTTTAATAACATGCAATGAATTACAAACTCAGGGCTTTAGTTAAATATTTCCAAGTTCACCCTGAGCTAAAGAAGCGATAAAAGAACGTAACAATAATTAAAGATATCTCCAGTGTAGATAAAACGACGTGCTTAATTGCGTACCTGAGAACTTTCACCTTTTTCTAGAAGCCTGGTCATTATTTATATTCACTTTTATATAACGAGAGTGGAACTTATTTTTATTTATGCACTCTTTTAAATTTATAATTTATTAGTTTAATAATAATCTAACGTTTACTACAAATCTACTTTTTTAGTTTTTAACTGATAAGTTCTTCGAATATCAATTTTTAGGGTTTAAAATTCCAATGTCGTAGCCGTTGCAACTATTTCAAACCATATTTGTCATGCGGCCGATCTAAGGACTCTTTGGGTTTGAGTTTACTAATTGTTAATTTGTGTTGAAATAGTACTTTAAATGATAGGACGCATATATTTTTGATATAGTCTTTTCACGATCTTTCATTTGATACCCATATTGCTGAAATATGAAAAGGAAAACAAACCCTCTTTTTAAGGTTCCGTGCCAAAGTTATCAAACTCATACCTGTGAGGTATCTATGGATCGGTCTTCAAAAAAGATATTGAGGTTTCTATTATAATTTTTTTAAACTGAAAAATTGCGCGAGAGACACTTCCAAAGTGGTAAAATGTGTGTAACTTTTTAAATAAGAGAATGATAAAACTAAAAAAAAATATGATGTACATTTGCATGCAAACTTCCACCGAAAATTGGTTTGAACGAAATCTAGTAAGTAGTTTTTTAACCGACTTATAAAAAGGAGGAGGTTCTCAATTCGACTGTATTTTTTTTATGTAGTTACCTCATAACTATCGACTGGGTGAACCGATTTTGATGATTCTTTTTTTAATTGAAAGCTGGTGCTTTCCGTGTGGTCCCATTTCAATTTTGTCCAGATTGAAGCTTCGCTTTTTTGTTTATATGTGTTTTAATCGTATCTATACTAATATTATAAACGCGAAAGTTTGTAAGTATGGATGGATGGATGGATGTTTATTACTCTTTCACGCAAAAACTACTCAACGGATTTGGATGAAACTTTACAGTAATATAGCTTATACATCAGAATAACTAATAGGCTACTATTTGTCGCGATAACCGACATATACGCAGGCGGAGCCACGGGCAACAACTAGTACGTCATAAATCGTAAACTGCAATTTACCTTTCATTCAATCAGCACAAAAATAAAAATTATAGTATGTTACTTGCTGCTGCGGAAGCCTTCATGGGCGAGTCCAACTCGCACTTGGCCGCTTTTTCCACTTGCAGTCGCCATTTTGAAAATTTATATAGCCTATGTCACTACCACGATTCTGATAAATTCAGCGACACCTCATAGTGTCAAAAACGTTCCAGCGGTTTAGGCTGTAGGCCATGAAAGAAATGGACATACATACCCACATACATACAAGCGCTTGTAAAACATTACCCTCCTTCAGGTAGGGCCGTTGCAATGTTATCCAAACTGCTGATAAATCTATTATAATATAATAGATTTATTTTATATTATCTTATACTAGCTGACCCGGCGAACTTCGTACCGCCATATTTACATATCTGTGCCAGCTTACCTTAGGCAGTGTACAGGACATATGTCGCGGACAAAAAAAAAATACTTTTCCCGTTATCTTTTAATTTTTTTCTTTCTAGCAGAAAAAAAATAAAAGAAATCGGACTATGTGTTATTGAATTACAACTAAGTACATATTTTGACTTTCATCCCCTCTCTCCAAGAAACCGTGCTGAATTTCGGGATAAAAAGTATCCCATGTCCTACCTCATAGTATGAACTCAAATCATGCCAAGTTTCATTTGAATTCATTCAGTAGTTTCAGCGTGATGCGTGGTCAAGATACAGAGAGACTGACAAACGGACAGACAGACAAAAACGAAAAAAAATACAGTTTTGGGTTCAGTATCGATTATAGAGAGCTCTCCAAAAAAAAATTTCAAAATATTTTTAATGTACAGAATTGGACCTGTTACATTTTTATTATAAGTATAGATATAGATAGATTGGTCTCGTGTCATGTTGTTGCTCACGATGAACTCCGAAACTAGCTAATCAAATTTCACGTTTTTTTTAATTGTGTGTTTTTTTGTCGTTGCCGTGACTAAGATAGGATAGTTTTTATCACGACTTCTGTTGAGAGACGCAAATAAAGTTTGCACGGGTCAGCTAGTATTCCTATATATTGTTAAATTCTTAAATTTTAGCTAAGATACATTTGCTAATATAGTATACCGCAATACTACTATAGTTAAACCTGTCAGATATAGTTATACGGTGATGCTACAAAATATGTTCTTCAATATAGTAAAAAAAACATAATATATAAATACATAATGGCGTGAGCGATGGCTAAGCGATAGTATTATCTGTGTCCTGAGTAGGTGGTACAGGCCCCATGTTTAAGCGGCGAAGAATAATAATGTAGGTATACTTTGTATAATCGCACTTTATTCTCTGTAAACACGATTGTTAAAGTTAACAAGGTAAATCGACAGTTTCATTTTGGACCAGTGACCAGGTCGGCGTTCCGAATGATAATGTGCCGTTTCAATTCCCCACTCTCCAATACGACTCTGTCCACGCGCCGCCGTTAGAATACCAAGTGACGTCACGGTGTTTGCATCTTACCTAGTACTATGGTAATCAATTGAGCAACTTCATAATAAACGATATCGCTTTCCACGACATACATAATATTTATTGTGATAAATTAGGGTCAAACGTTCATCTGCATGAAAATGTGTAAAAAAACTGCTATTCAAAGAACTGACATGAATGATGTTACATTCAAAGCATTACTCGTTTTTAAATGCACATTAATTTCGAGAACATACAACATATTTCATAACTATCACACAGTATTATATTAATACGTGTGGCTGGCCAGAAATCTTTAACTAATTACGTCAGATTAGGATTCTTTGCTGGGTTAATAGAATCCATTAGGCGGAATCTTCACGTATTCTACTTAAGTAAATTCAGTGTACACATAATGGAGCTCAAAGACATCAGATAAAAGAGAAACGAAAACCTTCCCGTTTGGCGTGTTATCGACGTTGGAATCTACATGAAAGTTCGACAGCGAACGGCGAAAGTTTTTTTGTTGTGGCACCAAAAGTTTTTATTGGTACGAATAAAGAAAGAAGTTGACAACCACAACTCATAAACCACGGGTTATGTGACTGCTTATTAAATTCCTGTTATATACAGCGTGTTACAAAAAGGTACGGTCAAACTTTTGGAGCGTTATGTATAAGTGGTCAACCCACAGTAGTTTATTTAACTTGGAAAAAATATTTTCAACTCAAAAATGTATTCGTTACAAAACTACATATAAAATTTTCTTTTCATTTCTATGATTTTGTTTTCAAAGAAATAATATTCAAAAACTCGAAATTTTTGATATTATTCTTGGTTATGAACATCAAATACTAGAGTTTTATTCAAGATAGACTGGACAATTTTTGCTTCATGATTTTTTTAAATTCTTAACGGTTTAACTTACTTTTTTTTCTTTTTTTATGGCATTGGAGGCAAGCGAGCAGACGTATCGCCTGATGGTAAGTGATTACCGCCGATCATGTACACCCGCAACACCAGAGGCGTCACAAGTGCGTTGCCGGCCTTTGGCAGATGGGTAGGGAGATGGGGTAAGGGTTCGGTGAAACACAGCGCGAGTGCTGTTTAACACCGGTTTTCTGTGAGGCCATGGTATCACTCCGGTCGATCCAGCCCATTCGTGCCGAAGCGTGGCTCTCCCACTTTTTTTACTTAACTTACTTAACTAACTAACCAACTTACTTATCTTATATTGACTGTACATGAATTATGTTACTAAATCAAGTCTCATTATAAAATATTATAGTGGTGATTTAAGTATTAAAAAAAAACTGTTCCTCATTAGTAATGTGTGCACAAAATAACAACTGAGAAGGTTCTTAAATATAGTTTTTAGATTCAGTATAAATAAATTCGACAATTCAGTGGCAATAGCAAGATAATTTAAAAGTGGAATTTATTTAACAAGGTACTTAGAATTTCTAAATATATGTGTCATAACGTATAGAGTACCTACTTATAATATTGTGTCTAGAATTTAATTACAATTAAGCTAAATTGCTCTATATAATAAACCACGCGTTGACATAAAGTGCAGTTCTATTCAGCCCATAATAATTTACAATAGTTTCATACAATTATTGTGGCCAATTAAATTCTGGATATTGGCTCCTGTGCAAATTGAATCGTGACCGTATAATTAAATGATTTTTTATATTAATATAGAGTGTAGTACAAATATAAAGCGCGCGGATATCCATATAATATACTAATGGAATCAAGAAACGATATTGCCGTCGAATCTCTTTCTGGAATCGGTCGATCTGTTCTCTTTTATTATTTTGTTTTGACCACGTGACATAACATTTAACATTTTCTTAGTTTTCTCATAACATTTACGCGGAAACAAATTAAAGCGTTTCTTTCCTAAACATCCGAGAAAATTATTTTATTTAATTCTTCACCTAGAGTTAATTAATATAATGTGTTAACTTGGAAATGGAACAATAAAATTTGTTTCTTTGTCAGTCTTATCGCTCACGGCGATCTCTTCCAGACAACCATTGTATGGATATTGTGAATTTTTATTCACAATAATATTAGGTCTTTACCTATGAAATTGCCGTTCTTCAGTACTGGTCATTTCAAATAAAAAAAAGTTTGTAATGGCTCTGTATTCTAAATTCAAATTAATTTTGTTTTAAAACCATGACATTCTATTTACAAACTCAGTCTTTTGTTTTCTGATTAGCGTTGTATTTTCATTACATTTGGACATTTTTCGTCATAATGGATACTTTAAAAATTCGTGTAATTATGGAATATGAGTTCCGTCGTGGCACCTACGCGACACAAACGGCACGTAACATCAAAAACGTTTACGGAGAGAACTGTATAAAAGAACGCACAACCCGTTATTGGTTTTCCCGGTTCTGTTCTGGAAATTTTGACTTGAAAAATGAAGCTCGTGGTCGTCCGGAGACTTTGGTTAACAATATTGAATTTAAGGCGATTGTGGAAGCTGACGAAACTCAATCTACAGCTGAGCTAGCAGGAGATTTTAATGTAAGCATCAAAACAATATTGATCCATTTGCGACTAATTGGCAAGGTAAGAAAGCTTGATAGATGGGTGCCCCACGACCTCAACGATCGCCAGCGCAACGTACGCGTCGAGACTTGCCTTGCGCTGCTCAACAGGCAAAGAAATGAAGGAATTTTGAAACGAATTCTTACGTGTGATAAAATATGGATTCTGTTCGACAATCGAAAGCGCTCAGCAAGTTGGTTAGACCCTGGTTCAGCACCAAAGCAATGCCCTAAACCAAAAATGACCCCTAAAAAGGTGATGGTCACTGTTTGGTGGTCTAGTGCGGGTGCGATTCACCACAGCTTTTTACAAAACGGCATGAGCATTAATGCAGATGTGTACTGTGAAGAACTGGAGAGAATGATGGAGAAGCTTGCACATCTGCAACCAGCTTTGGTCAATCGGTCGTCCCTACTGCTCCTTCACGACATCGCGCGAACTCCATACTGCGCAACAGACAGTCTCCAAGCTGCAAGAGCTGGGGTTGGAAGCTCTCCCTCATCTGCCATACTCACCAGACCTTGCACCTACCGACTATTACTATTACTAGGGCATCAAAAAAAATGCCAATGCGTTGGCAAAGATGCGTCGATTGCATGGGTGATTACTTCAAATAACAGAAATAAAAAAGTTTTAACAAATATGTACTTTCACTTATTGCATACAAAACGGCAATTTCATAGGTAAAGACCTATTATTTACAGTCATTTGCACAGCTAAAAATAGAAAATATTACATTTTTACTAAAAATAACAATAGTATATGTTCATGTTTTAGTTTTATATACTGCTAGCTTTAATCCGCAAATGTCAGTTACCGTTACAAAAAGTACCTACCATTTTATATGTCCTTTTTCAAGGTCCATACTATCTCCATATTGCTTCCAAATTGCTTCAGCGGTTCAGACGTGAAAGCGTGATAGACAGACAAACAGCAATCCATTTTTAGAAAATTTCCCAAAAAAATAGACGTGTGGCACTCGGGGACTGCCGCGGGGAAGCTATTGCATTGCATTTTTATCAATTTCTGCAATTATATTTAATTATTTATTTTTTATTTATGCAGTAGTATATGGCTACCATGAATAATTTTATACATTATATGACATAACAAATTTTCGTGTCCAAGAAAACGCAAAAAAACAAAAGAGTGGTTCGATTTGACCTCACTAACCAGTTACCATTTTATAGCAACATAACACAAAATTAACCAACCACAATGATATTATATAATCCTTGACCAACCACAACCAGCGATAGTGATGATGACGTCATCTCGATCTCTCTGTCTCGTCACTGTATCACGGAAAGCCACAGAGACAGACAGATTTCGGAGCAGCTCGTCAACGAATCTGTCTTTCTCTGTCACATTTTCAACTGTGTCAGAGACAGGCAGATTCGTTGATTCGTCGTTCGGAGCAGCTCGTCTCTATCCGTGCGAGCTTCGGGTGTCATGTTTTATTTTCGTTACGTTACGTTACGGAATTTCTTGATTCGGTAGCCGCGCTCAAACGCCTCAAAGCCCGCCTAAAAGCTATGCAATAGCTTAAAAACTTAAGCAATAATAATACGGCATTTTTTTTTACCCGATATTGAATATTATTAGACAACACAGATTTAAGTTCTAATTACGGTCACCTACATCTTCTGAATCCCGGATAAAGTAACACTACTGTAACAAATGTGTTTTCCCCGTGACTTGGGTCTTAAGGCATCTTGTCAACAAGGATAAACTACAAAAAAAAAGTGTTATGAAATCTGTTTAGTTTTATTTTAGTAAGTCTTTCAAGCAATCAGGTTTATTACCAAAGAATGTTTTTTTTTTTTTATGGAATAGGCGGGCAAACGAGCAGACGTATAGCCTGATTGTAAGCGATTACCGCCGCCCATGGACAAAAGCGTCACAAGTGCGTTGCCGGCCTTTTGGGGATGGGGGGGAGGTAGGGGTAGGGGATTGGGGTATGGGCCTCCGGTATCCTCACTCACTCGGTGAAACACAGCGCATACACTATTTCACACCGGTTTTTTGTGAGGCCGTGGTATCACTCCGGTCGAGCCGGCCCATTCATGCCGAAGCGTAGCTCTCCCACGGTAAATGTAATTAAATTGAAATAAAAATATTTTAAATTCTTGACATTTTAATGATGCAGCCTTCCAGGGAAAGTCTATATCCACATACTAAATGACAAATAACTTGTACTTTTTTGAAATCACTTCACTTTTTTAATTTATAATAATATATCTACAGGATAGAACTGCCCCCTAGCCAAGTTGCAAGCGTTCTTCTTTCTACAATCGTTAACGCCTGAATTCTCGTGTGTCATTGGCTAATACTTTGTCTCAGATGACTTCGTCTAAGATTATAAGAAGAGAAATCAAGTGAAAGAAAGAAATTACATTTACCGTGGGAGAGCTACGCTTCGGCATGAATGGGCCGGCTCGACCGGAGTGATACCACGGCCTCACAGAAAACCGGTGTGAAATAGTGCATGCGCTGTGTTTCACCGAGTCAGTGAGATTACCGGAGGCCCTTACCCCAATCCCCTACCCCTACCTCCCCCCCATCCCCAAAAGGCCGGCAACGCATTTGTTTTCTTTCTTTCACTCATCATGAGAATTTAGGCGTTAACAATTGCAGAAAGAAGAATGCTTGCAACTTGGCTAGGGGGGCTGTGTACATACTGCATTTAGAAGGCTAATTTTGTTAACTTTTAATTGTTTTTGTGGCAGCATCAATATCTCTATAAGATTTAGTCACAATGTGCTACATTTTAATAATACAGTAAAAATAAAAATGAGTATATAAAAATATTATAGTGTCGCGGGGGACTTTATAAACATACAAAAAACGGACACAAAGAACACCTAGACTCAGAACTAATTATTTGAACCCACAACAACACTCAGTGAAGTAGAAAGTGTGGAGAGGTAGCCGCTTTAACCACTGCACGATCAATACTCATTACTTTATTTCATTACATAGGTATGTACGATCTTACGTTAAATCAAATTGTTGCACACTATGAACCCTGTCGGGCACAGCAAAATAACAAATAAGAGAGAGACACAAACTTAAAACTAATACTACTTTAATTATTAATACAATTTAAGTTCTTATTATCTATCTGTATATTCGTGTTCCTATATACATGCATATATATGCGCACACACAAACATACACACACATATATACATCTATTTTAGTAATAAGTCTTTAAAAATTACAAAAATACAAAACAAGTACCATACAACATCTATTACACTATATTTGATAATTCAAGTACTCATGAATACTGTAGTAACGCTTAGATATAAGAAATTTCTTAAATAGTTTTTTAAAGAGTTTGTAGAATAGCCTGTTACATTCATATCAATTCATAACATATAATTCTCTGGAAAAATTGTCAGTATGCTCTGTTTGTACTCAACCCTACCTAACATAGAAAACAATGAATGAGCAGCTGTTTATTTCAGTAAGCGATACTGTGCGGATATGAAGGCCTCCATCGGAACCGTCCCAATATTCGCATCTCAAAACTTTTTGTTTCGACTCAAGCAAAATATTTTCATTTCCTCGACCACACTTGAACGCTCTCCCAGTTTGTTTATCCGCAGTTTGAGGATATTTCGGTCCGTTCGGTGCCTTTTGCGATTCACCGCGAACTGATTTCATTTTGATTGTGAATAAATTTTCAGCATGAACGTTGGAAGCGCTGTTGTTTTAGTAGGTACATAATAGAAATTTTCTCGGATTGAATTGATTAAAATAGTCGTTTAGTATTGATTTGGATTGAAAATGTGTGTTTAATATAAAATTGAGGATACACCAAGGATTGCGAATAGATAACATGATTAAAAACAAATGCTAGCAATAACTACAACTCCCTCTTGGTAAACATAATTGGTAAAGTTGAACTAATGATAAAAATTACAAGGGACCACTCATACCTATTTCATGGGTTGCGATTAGATCACTTTTACAATTTTCGGGTTTTCTCTTAAGAGTTGAAAGATTTGTGCAAATCATTGTTTATAGAATAACTAGTTGTTGCCCGCGGCTCCGCCCGCGTGTATGTCGTTTATCGCTGCAAATAGTAGCCTATGTGTTATTCTGATATATAAGCTATATTACTGTAAAGTTGCAACCAAATCTGTTCAGTAGTTTTTGCGTGAAAGAGTAACAAACATCCATACTTACAAACTTTCGCTTTTATAATATTAGTAGGATCAGTTGTTAATTATTAGTATAAATTCTAAAGGAAAATATGACTTTGTACAAACAAATTCACAGGACTTTAGGTGTGAAAGCATAAGAAAGCAACAATGCTTTCTTATCCTTAACCTAAAGTACTTAACCGATTTGAATAAAAAGTTCACCTTTAAATAGTTATATTATCTGCGAGTTATAAATATTGCTTTTTAAAATGATAACTGATAGACAAATCTTCGGCTATAAAATAAAGTTTGATTGCCAAATTATTTACCAAGTCATTTAATTACATGTTAATCCCACATAGTCTTTATCCCCGAAGGAGTAACCAGAAGCTTATTGAACATCAACATTTTACTTTTTATAATTTTATTTTAGGCACATTACAGGTAGATGTCAAATCTATTGCCATCAAACGAGCATATATATTAACAATTGTACTTATATATTACTAAATATATAAATATTGTACACACATACACATTATACACGTATACTCATACGTAGAACAAATTATAGCGATAAAATAATATTAATTATCCAGGACCTCCCATACTCAGTACTAAATCTATGAGATATCACCCTAAAATGTTTAGGTGCGGGCAGGCATTAAGAGGAGTCGGAATATTGTAGCTATTTCTGGATCCCTCCTATAAGAAAGTACTGTCTGTAAGCACCAGACCAATAGTTTATAAAATGTAGTTTATTAACTTATCATACTCGTATTACATTGTGACCGCAAATCGCCATTATATAACCATTACATTGATGATTACTACCTTTTAATTACCTGACGTTATTAACTGGTTACGCATGTAAGATATTCTAGATACCTTATTATTAAATTATTTTGTGATTAATTTATATTATTATTATTTGCAAAATTATCACGATGTCCATAAATATACTGACCAAATGTTAAATGGTGACGCGGCCGCGGCGCTGTACACGTGCTCTTTGGTGTTCATCTTCATATATTTTAAAGACCATTTCAAACTCACGTTAACGGATTTATCTGCGTTCGCGTTTCATAGGCATGATGACAGTAGTCAGTAACCAAGAACCACTAAAATTATGTATTTATCCGATTAAATGGGGTTCATAGAGTATAAAATATTTTTATTTTCATATTTAGAGCGAGATTAATTTGTTAATTAACAAAAATAAAACTACAAAATACAGCAATCCGCCATGATAAGTTGAACACCAATCAGAACGAGTTACTTCACGTATCTATAAAGGTCACTTTGTTCGGTTAAAATCGACGATCACTTTACTGCTTTTATGAGCTAAAATTGACACTGGTTGACAAATGATGACGTCACAAACAGACGTCACGACACCACCGTGCGTTTTGGCGTGAATTTGAAACTTAATTTTTTGTAGAAACATAACTGTTTTTGACAATAGAAGATACTTCCGAACATAATAAAACAGTTTTTCAAAATTAGTCATCATACTTATTGTAACAATTTGTTGGATGATGGTGACAAATTATTTTATAAAAAAGTTTAATTAATAAATAAAGCTAATTGCTCTCACATGGTAACGACTTTTCATCATACATATTTCTTTTAAAGATCATTGTCACTGATATGATTTAAATTTGATACTCAATTTTGATAATGCATCTATAAGTTTCAATTCATAGCTTGTTCACGCATTTACATAGGAACGTGCGTTTATGCAGGACATTTGAAAATTGTCTATTACAAAGAAGAAGGCTTTAGTTATTTAGATCTTGATAAAATATATACTGTAGACAAGTACAGTTAGTAGTAAGTAGAGTAACTATGTAGAAGTACTTATTTTTCATGGTTCATTTAAACTCGCCTACCTACCTACTATTATATATTATAGTGATAATAGTACCTAAATGAAGCTCAAGAACTGACCTCGTACATGTCTCAATACGTTTTAGATTACAGTTCCCTTGAGACTGGAATATACGGACTTATATAGACATAAGTATACCAAATTACCGGGGAAAAGGAAAATGCTTGTGAAAAGGGAAACGTGATATAATAACGATAAATAAATTATTGTCGGACTAGATATATTATATAAATGGCGTTATTATTGATCAATAACTTTTGAAAATAAATTTAAAATAGGTCTGTGGCATAGTTAGCTTATTAACCGAATACAGTGAAGCCGAAAGGAAGGGTAATGGTTTTGACAGCCTATGCATGTTTGTATGTTCTATCGTAGCGCTTATAGTACTGGACGGATTTTAATTAATGAAGTGTCAATAAATTATTAATAATGGCCGAGCGACATAAGTTAAATAAATTTTATGATTTTTTTTAGGAATTCAGGTTATAGCTTTTTATTTTTAACCGACTTCCAAAAAGGAGGAGGTTCTATGTTCCACTGTATGTTTTTTTTTTAATGTATGTTCACCGATTACTCCGTCAATAGTGGACCGAGTTTGATTTTTTTTTTGTATTAATAAGGGTATGCTCCCGAAGTGGTCCCATTGCCACCATATCAGGATCTGATGATGGGATCCCAGGGAAATCGAGAGAAACCCTCATTTTTTATAGTCACATACTATGTTTTTCGTATATTTTCTAAAGTTACACCGGTATTTGCGTCTGGTAGTCATCATTTTATGATGATGAGCTGATGATGTAAGGTACAACTCCTTAATGGTTAGGAGTTGGAGGATAAATCTTTAAATATCATATGTATATATGTTACCTTTAGTCGTATTCTTTCAAATTATTTAGGTAAGCTGATGATGGAAAGTGCAAGATACAACTCCTCAACGGTTAGGAATTGGAGGATAATTCTTTCAATTTCATACGTATATAAAGACCTTCAGTCGTATACTTTCAAGTTATTTAGTTGAGCTGATGATAGAATGTTAAACTCTTCAACAGTTAGGGATTAGAGGATAATTTTAATATTACACGTACGTATAGACAATTTGTATTCTTGATGATGAAATTTGATGAAATAGCTCAACTTACTACTTACCTACGATTGTTTGTAAAAAAAACTGAAAAATAAAACCTTTTTATTACATTGTCTATACCTAATTCTTTATTCATTTAAATAGTAGTATTATAATGTGTGCTTGGTACCTTAAATCTAATAATAAAGAATTAGGTATAGGCAATTTATGAAGCACCAGTTTATTTTACGCTTTTAAGTGTTTTTTTTGCAGAGAGTTTTCGTTGTATGTTTTTTGGAAGTCGCTTTTAAAAAAAAAAAAAAATTGTCTTGAGTCTACACTATCACAGTGTGTATACACATACACATTACAATTTATATTGAAAGAACAGATTCAATATAATTAATAATCAGGTTAAAATTACTATCGCGAATAAATGTTTCAGAACTACGACCTTGATTTCTATAATCTCTAAAATATTCCAAAGAGGTTCAAAGTTACAAATTATATTGTAATTTCTACCTGAACTCGAAATCTTATTCAGGCCCGTAATATCGAGAATTATAAAAATAAAAGCTTTTATTTCTCACAGCTATTTACTTAAATCCGAAACAGATTTTTCTCCCAAAGGAACTAATCAGGCCGAAACATTATTGTAAAACTTTTTTCCTGTTACAGAACTTCCGAGTAAGCCTGTCGTATTTGATGAGTACGGGAAAGAAATCTCAGGTACTGCTGGCCCTTATCACGAAGGAGGCGAATTCAAACTTATTTGCTCCGTAACAGGTGGTGTGTAAAATTTTGTATCTATATTTGTAATTTTAAATTCATCACTTGAATGTTAGTGAGATAGCCGTTAAAGATTGAGTATACATAACAGATTCTGATCGATTGATAGATGATATGATGAGTGATATATTGTACACGGGGCTGGTCAAAACTTCTTGAAAGTCTCTTTACGGTAATCGGTTTTCAAGTTTATAAGAAGAGTTTGTATGTGATTTCAAATAAAAGAGTGATAAAATAACATGTACATAATCCAATTACTCTTCATCTGTTGTTATTTCATTCATATACCTTATATCTCATTGACAATATAATATTATCGTAAGGAAACGGAAACGAGAATAAACAATCACTTCAACCATCTTACCAGAATCACATTCACTCGATCGAAATTGATTGAAGTGTATCTTTTTTTTCTTCCTTTGAACGTTTTATCTTCCCAAGACTCTTTGATGTCAATCAACGTTTTTGAGATATATTTCAAGGATCTGCAATCGACTAAAAAATCGCTTCTTCACTTTTGTCTATAGTAAAAGAAGATTATTCATTCAATATCTGCTGTATACATTTATTTTTATTGAAATTGATTTTTTTTCAAAAGCAAATAAGTGTATCTTTAATCTTGATTATTTCTTAATTGTGTTGATAAATATAATGGTTTTGTTTTAGGTTACCCCACACCTAGAATACAGTGGCTGCAAGGAGAAACTGTGTTAGCAACATTGAGTGCCGGTGAAGTTATGACACCAACGAGATCTCTAGCTTTAGTTATAAGAAATGCTACAAGAGCCCATTTGTCAGCTTTGTACACTTGCACCGCTGACAATACTTTATTGGCACCGCTACAGAAAACGACAGTTAAAATTGATTTGTTTCGTAAGTAATTTTATGATCAGTAATCTTAATGGGAGAGTTTTTTTTTATGGTTGGCCCTGCCAAAAAGACTCTACTTTGCCTTATGGAAAGCATAAGCAAAATCCAAGAGTGGTGGTCACCATACTCACTGTGAATGCAGACAATGCAGCATGGTAACCCACACCATGGCGGGCTAGTGATGCTTCTGCATCATTGGGCCTCCGGTCTCGTACTCACCAACGAAACACGACAGCACAAACACTGTCATTTTACGTTGATTTTCTGTGCGAGGGTAGTACCGCCCCGGTCGAGCTGGCCCGTTTGTGTTGAAATCAGCGTGGCTCTACTACATTGGTTTCTAAGTTTCTGCAAAACTGGCAACAATAAACCGTGTTTTTATTGACAGCCGGGCTGATAATAGTAGGGGAGCCCACGATGCTAAATGGGGATTTACTCGAGCGTCATAGAGACCTATTGGGTTGCAAAGCTTAAATGATAAAAAGAAAAAATGTTATTACTGTATACCTTCTCATAGGTGGGGGGAGCGGCTACGGATATTCAAAAATGTAAAAAAACTGTTACATGGACATACTCGAGCGCGTCAGATATTGATAGCATCCATGTCCTACATATTTTTAAAAATGTACGTATGTTAATCTGATCCTTTGCATGATGGGGGTGGTCGTACCTAAGGGTTGAAAATGACAAAAAGAAACTATCGAGTGAGTCAGATTTTCAAAGGGGATGTTAAGTGAACTTAAAATAAATAAGGCAAAAAAGGCAAACAGGCAAGTTGGTAAAATTTTGAACGGGATGCGGTAGAGATCGCTTGCTCCCGCAATGGCCGTGTAAGGATCGTTGCGGTCACATCTTGGGACGATGTGATTACTGCAAACGATCTGAGCAAGACAGCTGGTGACACTCTGGTGCAGCCGGGGTAGGTTGCGCCTATTACTGTGTAGAGTAGTGCGGGTTGCGGTAGCGTGTTGCGTTTGGTTATTCCAAGATGTGTCTCAGTCATGGAGTACGGCAGAGTGGACTCCAGAAGCCGCTTACGAGTTAATGGAGCTCCACCCAACTGCCGTGGTAGGCCACTGCGGGGTTTAGTTGGTTCTCCACACACGCCCTCCGTCTCCCCAGTGGATGGTATTTCCCGAGAAAAAAAGAAGAAAGAGATATTATAACGATACTACTACATATTTATAAGTAAGACTATTTAGTTATAAGTCAATTCAACATTTAATACAATGGGCAATTTTTTTCAAATAAAATGTTGTGAAGATTTAGTTTATCCCAATTGCAATTTTATCGCAAAAATCTATATTAATAAAAATGAATGTTTGTCTGTATGTCCTGTATAGAATCGTAAACTATGCATTTGATCATGTCATGATCTTTAGCAAAAGTGTTGTACATGAGCCCACAAAAGTTTCTGAGTTTATTGGCCGACATACACGCGGGCGGAGACGCGGGCAACAGCTAGTAGTCAATAAAATAAATATAACATTCTTCAGCAATAATCGTTTAGGTAAAGTTGGTGAACTGCAGTAAAAAAACAGACGTTATTAAAACAACATCAACTCAAAATTTACCAATAAAAATGTAACACCTCCCTTTCCATTACTCTCATAGTTACTCACCATCTGTAACTCAGGTGTCAGATTACATTTCATTGGTTTACTTGTCGAGTTAGCAAATTCTATTTACCTTTGCAATAGCTTTACACTGTATTGTGATATTCGTACGAAATTTGGCAAAAAAATAAAGTGCGATGTGACATAAGTCTTCCATTATTCTGTGTGGATGTGACTTTGTATTGCTTATTTTGGCGAAAGACTATATTATGTTTAGAATAGAAATAACGTATTATTCATATTGTGTGATCTTCTCCCTGAAGTTTTATGTTCTATACATATGAAGTGTTCGTAATTTATGTAAATAGTAGACCTCAAATTATGAAAAGACAGGGTTGGGATTATTTCTTCTGTTGGAAAGTTTCACCTTATCTTCATATATTCATTTGAAACTTTTAGACAGCATATATGGTAAACATTCGCGGTGAGTAAAATTCTTATATATTTGTACTCGCGATTATCAACATTAGGTGAAACTTAATAAAATGCATTCTTGAAATTCAACTCACTTATACTTTTCTTCCACTATTTGATACACTTAAATATAAGTATTTATGGCATATCAATATGCTGGAAGGCGAAAACGGTCAAGTTAATTTCAAGGATTCACAAATTCAAATTTTCTTAGACTACACAAACTCTACTAACTTGCTGTAATATCCGCTGATAAGGTTTTATTTTCTATGGTCATTGCCTCTATAAATAAATATAGTGTTCACGTTATTTGCTTTGAACTACAAGAACCCTCTGTTTTCCTATCTCGATTATGAATATCAAACACCGTTGAAGCTGTAAATTTTTCTGAAACATATACTACCCTGCAAAATATCAATCTGACTGCACGTTTGGCCTAGTGGTTTAACGGTCACCACGCCGTTTCCTACTTCGCCAAGTGTCGTGGGTTCAAATCCTACGTAGGACAACACTTTGTGTGATCCACAAATTGTTGTTCTGAGTCTGGGTGTTCTTTGTGTCCGTTTCATGTATGTTTGTAAAGTCCCCCGCGACACAGGATTTATTCCTAGTGCGCGAGTTGCCTTTTTAAAAAAGAAAATCTGATTGTTTATTTCCTAATATTATTTTAAAATAAAATTGTTTACAATAGAGCAACATAATTACTTCCCAAACAACCTTTATTACTTTCCAAATAAAAAAAAACCCCATTCAATAAAATGATACTATTATGTAGATGATGTAGATTCAGCATCTATGATAACTATATAACTATAACTCACAACTCTGGTTACCGATTCACCCCTTTCACTATACTTTACTTATTACAGTACAGGTTTTCCACTTTAAAAAATTCAGAACTTGTCGTACAACTTCATGTTTATACAAAGGCAACTCGACCAAGGAACCAGAAAGCTTCGTTTTAAAAAAGAAAGTAAAAACTGGCAAAGTTTGCAAAAAGAGACCGTTTTGTATTACACAATAAAATCTTCTATTGGAAACTTTTCGAAAACGTTGACTCTAGTAATACTTTCTTCTTCTACTTTTGATGAAATGGCAACCAGCCGGATCTCTCGCCCAGCTATTTCTGCCAATGTCAAGTGTTAATAATCTTCATATCATAAGTATTTAGTCTTCGTCGTGATGAAATTAATGATAAAAAATATAAAAAATGTGGATGAGATGAAATGGTGACCGTCTTCCGAAAAAACAAAAAATGATCTCCTACTAATACTTTATTTGCTGGCTCGATATTT
This sequence comes from Diaphora mendica, assembly GCA_949125395.1. Taxonomy (NCBI): domain Eukaryota; kingdom Metazoa; phylum Arthropoda; class Insecta; order Lepidoptera; family Erebidae; genus Diaphora; species Diaphora mendica. The sequence goes on from OX421310.1 coordinate 21,534,193, forward strand.
CAAATTCTAGTCACTATTCAGCCTATACTCTCAATGTCAAACGTCAATCAGACTTAAAGTCTGACAAGAATATGAATTAGGGATAAATTATATTTATTTGAGCTACATAAATAAAAACATTTAAAAGATACACAGTTTGTTTAAATATAAGCCTAATAATTTAACTTCACGTTGATTTTAAAAACCTTTAAGCAAGTATATTCGATGCAGAGTCAACATATGTTGAAAATATGAAGAAATGCATTATTATTTACTAAACCTCACAAACTCACGGTATTTTGATCTTAAATGCTGATTTTTGATTGTTTTCTTTCTTTTAGGAAATTTCTGTTATCACTACAAAGAATAAAAACATAACAAACAAAGAAAGTAAACGGTTTCCAGAATAAAGTTGAAAGCTTTCGCACCAATGAAAAATAATAATTTCAATTAATAATTTCAAATTATTACTGAACGCTATTATTTCACAAAATTACTAATTTGTTGTTGTAACCATAAATCAACTGTGATTACATTATTGTAGGTATATGATTACCAAAATTAACATTATTCAACTCGAGTTGCAAATTTTAATCAATTAAATTAAATTTAATAAGTATCTGTTAAAATTTGTTAATCCAGAGCTCAGATATTGATGATTAACGAAGTTAATGAATTTACATTGCTAAATTTAAATGTACAAAATCTGACTAATGAAGAAGTTTGGAAAATTACTGTCTACACGAAAATTAAGTTAAACAGGAGAATAGTTTATGAATAAAAGACATCAGCTAAAATAGTGTTTTGCGACAGGGTTGAGTTTCAGGACTGTAGACACTGGTAAACTTTATTAAAATGTATATTTTCGATAAAGGAGAGGGAAATTTAATTTGTTTTTTATTTTAAACATGTTCAGTGTACGAAGTTGTTAACAGTAGCAACTAGCTTTTAAACTTTCGCGTTCAATGATATAATAATAATTCCCGTAAAAATAATAATTATAGTAGCAACTAGGTAGGAATAAATTTCATTTACCATCAAAATAACAAGCCATTATTACCAATCTAGACGTTCATTGGCTATTAATCATAAATTACACACTGTACTGTTGTATTTAAAAAAAAGCACATATATCAGTTATTGATGCAACATTTTCCGTTCAAATTGATTCAGATTCAATTCTCTTAATCTCGTTTATTTTCATTGAATATCAGTTGACACGCTGGCCGCTGTAAAATTTGAAATAACACAGAATAAATCAGGCGTACAACAATATTCATGAACGAAACGTTAACTAAAAGGTTCATAACGAAGGTATAGTTTCAGGTAAACTTTTGATTGGTAGCTCAAGTTACCTGGCTGTGAAAGATTTTATCGAAATTATAACAACACGAACTCATTTGTCGATTTATATACTTTGATTTGTTCAAACTATTTTAATACTTTAATAAGTATTAAATTGGTTTGAACACAAATGGTTTGGTATATAAATTTAATAATCCTTTATCAGTCTGCCAGTTTGAAATAAACGTAATATCTATACCTTTTTTGTGGAATTTAGTTTAATATTCGTCTTTTTAACAACTATTAGACTTCTGCTTTTATTTAAATATAATTTGAATATACACGACAATCAACATAATCATATTATAAGTATAACGTATCTTTGAATTTCATGATGTGTGGATTACTTTTACTGGCCGTAGGCACTGTCTGTTTCAGCGTGTTAAGATATTACATTATTTTTTTTATGGAACTGGAGGGCAAACGAGCAGACGCATCGCCTGATGGTAAACGATTACCGCCGCCCATTGACACCTGCAACACCAGAGGCGTCACAAGTGCTTTGCTGGCTTTTGGGGGGATGGGGGGAGGGGAGATAGGGGAAGTGGGGTGGTGTAGGCCACCGGTATCCTCACTCACTCGGTGAAACACAGCGCAAGCACTATTTCACACCATAAGAAAAACCACTAAACTTTTGTCATTAAATTCACTTATTGCAAAGGCAAAGTTCAAAAATATTTACCGCCAAGATAGCAGCTGTCGAAATTTAAACAGAATATAATTAATCCATAATTACGATTATTCATTCGCAATTAATTTAAAAACCATTATTATTGTAAACTTTGTTCAGAATATAAAAAGTCAGTTTATACTGCATGATCATAAATGAATTATCATTGATTAGAGAGGTATCAACCTCAAAATAATCACAAATTTCACCAAAAAGAAAAAACCGACTTCAAGAACTGGACTTAATTGAAATGGGACCACACGTGAAGCACCAGCTTTCAAATAAAAAAAGAATCATTAAATTCGGTTCACCCAGTCGAAAGTTATGAGGTAATAAACATAAAAAAATAGTCGAATTGACAACCTCCTCCTTTTTTGAAGTCGGTTAGTTAGCAAATTATCAGAAGTTATCCCTTGAAATAAAATCTTCAAAATAAACGAGAATCTTCAGATCGACAGCCAATAGACAATGTCATTTGTTTTATTACACCTAGCTTATTGATAGCTCTTCTCCATAATTGTTTGTGAGGTCAAAATGACAGCATTCTTCTTAGGTAATGTAACGAATTCGAGAGAAGGTGAAAGAAGTTGACTTAAGGATAAAGAACATGGATACTAGTAGGGCTAGAGAGATAGGGTAAGAGATAGCAAAGGTCTTAGATGTGGATGCGAAACCGAGACTACAAATACTCAAAAATGTCGTTGTGGAGCAGATATACCACTTCAAAAGTGTATTGCTTTATTAAGCTATTGCATAGCTTTTATCGTGGGCTTTGAGGCCTTTGTGCGATCGAATCAAAACATTCCGTACCGTAACGTAACAAAAATAAAACCTGACACCCGAAGCTCGCACGGATCGAGACAAGCTGCTCCGAACGACGAATCAACGAATCTGTCTGTCAGACAGACAGAGTCGTTGACGAGCTGCTGAAGAAATCTGTCTGTCTCTGTGACTTTCCGAGATACAGTGACGAGACAGAGAGATCGAGATGACGTCATCATTACTATCGCTGGTTGTGGTTGGTCAATGATATTATATAATATCATTGTGGTTGGTTCATTTCGTGTTATGTTGCTATAAAGTGGTAACTGGATAGTGACGTCGAGCCACTCTCGGAATGCGAGATCTTGTTTTCTTCGACCATGAATATGTCAACAGCCGGCCGCGATGGCGTATTGTAGTCGTCAATACGTCAAGGAAGATTCGTTGCCTTGGACACGAAGATTTCTTATGTCATATAATGAATAAAATTATTCATGGTAGCCATACTCTCAGCCTATTACCGTCCACTGCTGAACGAAGCCCTCCCCCAAAGAGAGGTAGCCATACACTACTGCATAAATAAATTACAAATAAATAAATAATTATAATTGCATAAGTTGATAAAAATGCTATGCAATAGCTGTACCGCGGCAGTCCCCGAGTGCCAAACGTCTTTTTATTTTTAAAATAGACGTTTTGTAATAGTTTAGAACTAAACGTGGGTATAACAATAATTATTAGAGATGGGCCGATCATTACTTTTGCCGACTAGCCAATTAGTCGGCCCTAAAAAGGCCGACTAGTCTAGACTAATCGGCCAAACCGATCGTGGTTACGGACATTTCCGTAACTCTTCGTTTACAGCTGATTCGCGCCCCAGTCGCAAACGCCGCCTGCGAACCTTGTTTCCTCATTTTTGCTTCTGTAAGGGTCGTAGTCGGAGGTGTGTTTTAGTGTAAAAAAAATTTTTTTGTAAAGATATTATTATTATTGTTGATTGAAGTGAAGAGTTAAATGAAAAAGAAAATCACTTGTGCCGATGTTTTTTAAACAAGTGGACGATGTTTTTTGTTTTTTTTATTTGAAAGCCTGCCAAAGTGATTCTGCTGAGCTTGATGAAAGCTTGAGTAGAATCCAACACTCCAACACCATACTCACTGTGAACGCAGACAATGCAGTATAGCGTCTTATACTATGGCGGCCTAGTGAGATGCATTTTCTCACGCCGCCTACAGGACCCGGGATCATAGTGTAACACCGTAATTTCAAAATAAGAATTTTATTTTTTTACTAGTAGTGACCTCTGTGATCGCAGGGTGTAGTCAGGCTCTGTATGGAACTTTGATGTTAGTTCACTGATTGCACGAGAGATGGCAGTATTTTATACAATATATAAATTCGATATGAGTTAGGTTTTTGAACGATGTAGGGAACTGGCTTCAGGACGAAATAATAAAAGTTACTTTTAGCTGTGGTGGGAGAAAGCAGAAAGTAGGAAAAAGTTCTCGAACAGTCGATGGAAGGAATATAAAAGGAGATTCTTCCAATGTGAGAGCCTTTTCTTTCCTGATCTGATCAAGAACCAGTTCTTTATGTGTCATTCGTTGATAGTATTAATATATTTAGTGATTTCATCCCGTGTGAATCGGTAAGTGAGAAAATGTTTTTTTATTTTTGTTGGTCGTTTTCAGTTCTTAAACAATACTGAGTTATTCCATTCTTTCTTAGGGTCGATGGTTAGTGCAGAATAATACTGCAGAGTCACATTACTTTGAGGATGCCACGAATGTGGTGTGGCTTGTGTGAGGAGAGGCAGGGACATCCAGATGTTCATGGCCTGCAAGACGTGGCTCCCCATACTAGGGAGCTTGTGATGTTGTTGCTGGCTTTGGGAAGATGTCCCGACCGTGGGTCAGGCCAATTGTCTGGATAAAGGAAGGTCACGTACCTTAATATTATGTATAAGGGTACTTAACCCATTATTAATTTTAAGAATTAGTTTTAAGTTGTATATATTGTTCTTGTATATTGTATGATATTGTGATATTGTTGTTTAATATATAATGTGTTGTTGCGTTTTCTTCTGAAGTGACCTTGTAAGGAACCTACCCACACACACAATTAGTTATCTCTTTGATTTTTTTTTCTTGTGACTAGTATTTATGTTTATTTATTTATTAAACGGCGCCCTGGGACAAATGCTCTTCTTACTGACTGGGTCATGCCGGTGTGTAGCACCCCCTGTTCAGGTTAGGGGACTGCAAGGTCGAACCCGCCTCCTAGGTCGGTCGATGGTTGCAACATGTGATCTGCATGGTTGTACCTGCCGCCAAGGTGGGCCATTCGTTGCAACTTGCGAACCTCCTGACAGGTTTGGGTGTTACAATAGTGGAAGGGAAACACGTGCGCTGGTACACGTTAACGGTTAAAAACTGCTCGGCACAGGAAGGCAGAACGGAACCGTTCAGTTCCAAAGCGTATTTCTACGACTCTGAAGTGGTGGCTTCTAATGCCAGTACGTGTTGTCCTGTAGAAGATGGAAGAACGTGGGATTAGTTGGAAGAGCTCTTCAGAATACTGTCCATGGTAAACACGCTAGAGGACTGTCACAGAGGCGATATCTCTCCGCAAGTGCAAAGGCTCAAGGGACTCGGTGGCCTAGGGACTGTCGCCAATGCGTATTGCTCGCTGCTGTAACTGGTCGAGAGCATCAAGCAAATTCTGTGTGGATCCATCAAAAAGATGAGAACAGTCCTCCACGAACGAGCGAACCTTCTTTTTTTTTCTTTTTTTTTACACGGGAATGAATTGTGCACCATACCTCCGTGGGGGGGGGGGGGGGACACAAAGGACGTGTGTGGGACTCGATGGTCTACCCACTAAACCCCGCGGCGGCTTACCTCGGCAGTCGGGAGGAACTCCAGGAACGCACTAGCGGTTTCTGGAAACTCTCCTGCCGTATCTCATGACTGAGGTACATCCCGGGGTAACCATAGTCACCCCCGGGGCGGGTCGCTGTTGCGCCTCCTACCGTTCTACACAGTAAGAGTCGGAACACCGACCCTCCTTAGACGACAAGCCCCGGCCGCACCGGGGTGTCACTGGTCTCGGGCCGTTTGTAGCGGCCACATCTCTCAACGTCTTTCCAACGTTTTTCCTCAACGTCTGCCAGCTTGACTGCAAGTTGTCCAAAATATCGCCCATGGACTGTGCTGTTGTCTGCCTAGCAATTATCATGTTGCCATGGGCTAACATTGTGGACTAAAGAAGAAACAGTGTGGGCGACAGGACGGAGCCCTGAGGTACGCCAGCGTTTACCTCTAGAAAATCAGAGGCCACGCCGTCGCATTGGACCCTAATGCTGTTATGTGTAATCAATGTCAATGATTATTTCTCGTGGTGGAAAGGAAAAAAGTGCAAACACTACAAGCAAACATTTTGTTTAATAAATGTCAGATATGTTTGTTATCAGCAAGTAATTTTAGAAACTGGTTACCAAAAGAAAGATTGCTTTGTTTTACATTTCAAAATGTCTAAAACTGATTATAAAATTAAAATTGACAAATATATTATTGAGAAATACGTACAAAGTAATAAGCCGAATAGTCGGCGCTTTTTGCCGACTATTCGCCGACTATTCGTCGACTACGATTGTTGCCGGATAGTCGGCTTTACCGACTAGTCGTCGACTAGTCGGCACATCTCTAATAATTATTTTTACGGGAATTAACGCGATCACTTATTAAAAGGTATCAGAGGTATGTAACCTCTGATTTGCCTGACGTTTCGACCAGGTTGCACCGGCCGTGGACACAGGCTGACTCTGGGTTGGTTACTCTGGTAAACGTGGGTAGCCTTAGGTATAGTAGTATTAAGATATTATTTTAAAACAGGAATTCAAATGGTACATAATTCAGGTTTATTTGATTTACTGACATGCGACATTTGTTTCAGTGAAACCACTAACGGTGGAGATAATATCACGAGAGCAACCACTGTCTGTCGGGAGGCAATCGGAGCTGTGGTGTAAAACTACAGGTGCGAGACCTCCTGCGACTATCACGTGGTGGCTAGGAGGCAAGAAATTGGAAGCCATTACTAAAGAATCGGTAAAAATACTAAACAAATCGTTCGTTTTCTAAGAAAATATATAAACTAATTGTGAAAAAACTTTCAAAATTTGCTAAATGATTTCTTTTAGGAGACCCAGCTTATTAAAATAAATTTGTTTCAAATATATGTTTGTATATTAATACTTAACTTTTAACTTTATGGTTTTAATATAAAGTTAGTTTCAGTTTTATATTCAACTTTGAAACATCCATCTATTTCGCTAACTCTATTCTAATCCGTCTTTGATATTTAGTTCCCTTTTGTGAAATTTAGAATTTGATTTGAAATTGGAAGCATCTGATAGACGGGTAAATGGAAGGACGGTGTTACCACAATAATGGATATCCATTTTGAGCCATTCGGTTTTGTAATATCGTTAATTGAATAGCATCACAAGCAACATCATTTTAACAGATTTATTTCGCAGGGTGTACATGACGCGAATGAAACAGAATCTTTATTACAATGGATGCCGATGAAAGAACACAACGAAAAAGTTCTGATATGTAGAGCGGAACATCCCAACTTCAATCGTTCTAGTATTGAAAGTGTGTTGAAGTTAAACGTATACTGTAAGTATGTCTTTTGAAACTTGCTCGTTTTGCTTTAAATTTTATTTACACCTACTGCCTTATGATATGATTATATCAATGAGTATTATAAAATGAGTAAGCTTAACGTGTGTGTGTGCGTGTGCTTTATGAGCACATTTCAGTATGACCTTTTTGAATAAATGCCATTTTATCACCACAAAAGCAAAAGTGTCAAAGAAACAACACGACATCTTCTTTCTTAGTTTTAATATATTTCGTGTGGCACCAAAATCTGTCTTAAAATCGGTGAAGGCGAGCGCTGATTGAAAACCTCAATTTCTATAAGGAATGAAGTTGGGTAGTTATTTACACAAAGAGCGATGTAGGCACACGATTTAAATATAAACACATAAACACAAAAAAACATAAATTAACTAATAGAAAACTATAATGTCTCAGAAGTGACCCATGTCACAATTAAGAGATGTGGACGTCGCGAGATCTGAAGAAACTGCACCCTGTTTCCGATCGCGCCGCTTTATATAGATTTCGTCCCCACCTCGCATTACTCATGAAACCGTTCGATTGTGTCACATGTTTGTATTAATTTTGTTATTCGGATACCCTCATTCCGTCACATAAATTAACTCTAATTAGTAAGTAGCCGACCCTAAACAATCTTGGGTGTAATAAAGGCTAGGAAGAAGAAGAAGAGTAAGTAAACTCCGAGTACAAAATTTTAATTCTCTTACACAAAATATAATAATAATAATAATATCTTTATTGTACACCAGAAGATTATAAAATGGACTTAAAACTAGGTATGTAGGTACAAGTGGCGGCCTTATTGCTCGAAGGCAATCTCTTATAGGCAACTATACTTAAATTATAATTTTTAAAACATCAGCTCTGTACAACAAATAAAAAATAAAAATCAAATTATTGGGTTTTCAGTTGAAACCATAATCACATGAAACTTTTCATGTTCTATGATTACATCAAAAACAAAATGAACAATAGCATAATATACATTAATTATTTGCGATTAATATTTTAAAAAACATTATTTATTTATTTATGTATTGTTATGGTTAATATTTAAAAAAAATAACAACAGTTGAGTTACACAGTTGCCTTTATAATCGCTTACGGCGATTTCTTTCTAGACAACCTTAAAATAGATATTTTGCACTAGCAACACCATCACTTGAATATTCTAAATTATTTAGGTAATGGTTACTTGTTGCTTAACGTGGTCTTAATGTTTGCCATCGTTCGTAACGTTCTGTCCTACGCATATAGAATAACATTAATTTGACTATAAGGGCGTAATTATGTAGGGTGCACGAATCGGTTCTTTATTAATAATGGCTATAAACGTGAACACGACAGCAATCAAGGCACCTACCCCGATACAATGAGCCTTAATAATTAATTACGCTTAAGCAGCTGTATTCGATATTCCGGAAGCTTGGATCCCTCAGAGGGGCTCGAGTTTATAATGGCTTTATACATCGCTAGGTAAGACTCCATCCTTTATTGTTCACGTATTTTTTTTAATTAATGAAAATATTAGGATTGATTAAATGTTTATACTTTCTTCCCTTCGAAAATGATTTCAATGCCAAGAAAACTCAGATAGATGGATGATTATAAAACATTAAATTAAGTTGTCGTCAAATACCAAAATATAGTTAATGAAACTTATTTACTCTTATTGATACATACCAAAAATGACTTTTTAACCAACTTCAAAGAAAAGGAGGAGGTTCTCAATTCGACTGTATTTTTTATATTTGGTAAAATTTGGTATTTTCCTATCAACAGCCTATGTATAAAAAAAACATAGTTACATTGATATTAGCTGTTTAATACATGAATCATGATACCGTTAAATTTAACGATATCATGATTCACGTTCAACTTCTCAGTCTTTCCCCTAAAATTTGCCTTAACTTACAAGTGATATAATGTATGTAGGTACATACAAAGTTATGATATACGAACGGCCTGCAGTTCCTGATACATATAATATTGTAGTCTAATCTTTTACAAGGAATTTTAGCCACCATGGCACTGGTATTTAATGAGCTTATCTATAGCAAGTAATTACAGCCTGATTATTGAGAATCTTAAAATTGCTTAAATATTTTAATCCTGAAATTGTATAACCAACAAGAGCAGTTTGAAATTGTCTAATAAATTAGAAGAAATGAAAATAATGTTAACATAGTCACGTTTACTCACTGTGTAATTCTGAGAAGTTTTCATTTGAACAATTTCTCTTTGACGGTAAAATGTCTATAAAATTACCATATAGCGTATTCATTATCCGCGTTTCATATCAGTTTTGTTTAAACATTACATTTTACCTAAGTAAATGCAAAAGGTGATATTCACTGTTGCGTTGCAAATAATATTCAGTAATTATTCCAGTGAAAATTTAATTAAATTACCAATTTGAAATTGAATACTTTATTATCTCGTCCATTATTCAAAACTGGATATTTTGTTGAAGTAAGTTGCCTAAAATTAACTTCTGAATTCTTACATTAATTGAAGTTGAAAATGAATGGAAATTAATATTTATTTTCACTTAGGTAATACCTTCAACATGTTAGGAGAGTCTTTTCATAAACGTGTCAAAGACAGACTTCTAGAATATGTTTATAAATTATGAAACAAATTATTAGAAATTTAATACAATATTTAGCTGAGTGAGATTAAGGAACAGTTTCACTAGGTACTCGCTGCACAGTTGCTGATAGAATAATGACAATTTATCTTTCAGATAACTACAAATTACAGTTTCACAAGTCTTGGATACAGACATATTTGTAAGATACACATGTTACATATCTATCCGAAACTTTCAAAAACTGCTGAAACTGGCCTTTAATGTCGTCTTTAAAGTACTGTTTTAAATGTTTTTTTTTACGATATTTGAGTTAGCTATGATCGTAACTACCCAGTATTAACCGTGTCAGATTTATAAAACGTACAATCACTTTTTATTATATAAATTGGTAGATGATTTGTTTTGCATTGATATTGCATTTTGGCTTGGTACCGACTTCAAACCTATGAATAGGTAGCACATACAAATTAAGTTATTTTTCACTTTTTAGTCTTTCTCAAGTCTCTCATCATCATTTCACCTAAATAACTTGAAAGAATACGACTAAAGGTAACATATTCTATATATTCTACACCAAACCAAATTATATGAACAGTGTATTTGTTGTAGACCCCTTTCTAAATATTTATGAGAGTAATTCCAACAGGTTATTAGATGTCACATACATGGTTTAAACAAGTGTAGTTTCAATGTTCTTCATACATTATGAGCGTATTTAGAATAGCTTAATAGCCGTTGTAAACTTCATCATATCTATTGTTTTGCTTTACAAAGAGCCGTTCGTAAGTATATGTAAAATGTATTATATATTACAAATTTTCTTTAAGGTGTTTCATTTTGTTTTTATTTTCACTTTTTACCCGACTGCGAAAGAAGGAGGTTTATGTTTTTCAAGTGTATGTATACTTCTTTGGCAAGCCCTAGAGCTTAAACGGTTTGTCGTATTTTTATATGAATGATGTCAATAGATTCGTCTTAGTCGTTAGGACGGTAGTAAAAAGTAATCTTAAAAAAGATTTTTTTTTCCAAATACATCGAGTGTGGTATCAAAATAAAGATTTTTTAACGGTGATTACGAATATATAACTTATAAATGGTTTATTAAAAAAAACTGAATTTAATAAAGATGATAGATATTGACACAGTCGGGTTTAATTTTTTTTAATAATTAACTTGTTAAAGTATGTCACAAGTTACATAAGCGAAACTGATAAATTTGCAAAACTCATAAATGAAACAATTGATTTGTATAATAATATATTTCTTGCTTCTTAAAGTATTCTCCGTTTTATTTTAAAAGCTTTTTCATTAGTTCAAATTATTTTTGGAAAAACGAGGACCTTTGGTCCTCTGGCTTTGGCTGATGTTTGTGATTAAGAAATTCCTTTATTTTCTCTGTAAATATTACCATGAAGGATGCTGGATGCTATATAACTTAACAAGTCTAACAGGAAAAGTTTCATGACACAAGCCGTCCATTTTTCACACATATAGACGAGGATCGACCTAACGGAACTATCACATGTCAGCATATTATTAATAGTTGGATGACGATGTTTTTGGTTGTGTACATTCTCCAACTAATACGATTAAATACCCATGATTCATAAAATATAACAGAAATTTTCATTTTATTAATCAGATTTTTCAACTTACGCACAATGGCCCAATCAAAAGGCTAAGTACGGAAACAGCCCACGAAAACCAACCTGATTCTTCAAAATTTTTTTTTTTAATAAAGACAAGTCCCGTATAAGGAATAAACATCCTGTATCGCAGGGGACTTTACTAATATACATAAAACGAACACAAAGAACACCCAGACTCAGAACAACAATTTGTGGATCACACAATGTGTTCTCCCATGTCGGATTTACCCCCACAATACTTGGCGCAGTGGAACGCGGTGTAGCGACCGCTTAAATCACTAGGCCAACCGTACAGTCGGTTACTGCGTATATAATAAATTCGATTTTTACAAAATTTATATTTCCAGAAAACCACCACTAAAACTTTAATACAGTTTTTTTTTTTTTTTTTTTTTTTTTTTTTTTATGTTTGGCCTGCCAAAATGACTCTACTCTGCCTGATGGAAAGCATTAGCAGAATCCACGAGTGGTGGCCACCATACTCATTGCGAATACAGCAATGCAGTATGGCGACCCACACTATGGCGGCCTAGTGATGCTTGTGCATCTTTTAGTCTAGTCAACAAGTATGGAACTTGTTGACTAGACTAATTGGGCCTCCGGTCTCGCACTCACCAACGAAACACGACAGCACAAACGCTGTCATTTTACGTTGATTTTCTGTGCGAGGGTAGTACCGCCCCGGTCGAGCCGGCCCATTCGTGCTGAAATCAGCGTGGCTCTACTACCTTCAAAGTATACTATACAGTAGTATAAAGAAACTAACATGAGAGAAGTTTTAATGCAATTTTTACTAATACATTGCATCGAAGATTTTTATGTACATATGTCTAAACATATGTACACAAAAATCTTCCTTTTAACCACATTTGAAAGAATACGTTACACATTTCATCTATTTTTAGAGATGCTACAACGAATACCATTTCACTTTTATTTATATAGATTTTGTTCCAAAAATTGAGTATCGATGTAAACAACATAAAACTATAAAGGCCGATGGTTCGAACAGATATGAAAATAAATTGGGTTTTGTCTACAGATATGCCAGAATCAACAATTCACCTCGGAGCCAAGATGAACCCGAATGACATTGAAGAGGGTGATGACGTTTACTTCGGCTGTAAAGTTGATGCCAATCCGCCTGCGTACAAAGTTGTATGGGAGCATAATGTAAGTTATAAATCCTTGATATTTTCCTTTGAATTTCCTTTACGTGTTTGGAATTAATGTTTTGAATTTCTTGATGCTTTATTGGGATTACTATTTATTTTTTTGCCATAACCGTTCGTGATATTTATTGAATATGAATATTAAGCTTTTCACTCTGCTCATTTTTATATCCTTACTCATTTTATAAATGCGTATCTAAGTTTGTTTAGTTACTCACTCTTTCTCGGCTGAATAACTTAACCGATTTAGAAATCTATTGAATCCATTTTTTTAAAGAAATAGGCGGCAAACGAGCAGACGTATAGCCTGATGATAAGCGATTACCGCCGCCCATGGACACCCGCAACATCAGAGGCGTCACAAGTGCGTTGCTGGTCTTTGGGGGATGGGGATGAGGGGTTGGGGGTGAAACACAGCGCAAGCGCTGGTTCACACCGGTTTTCTGTGAGGCCGTGGTATCACTCCGGTCGAGCCGGCCCATTCATTCCGAAGCGTGGCTCTCCCACGGTTTTTACCTGACTAATAATTTTGGCAGTGTATGTAATCTATATTTTTATGTTAAATCACTAAACCGGTTTTAATAATGAGGTGTTAGTAGATTTTTCCAGTCCAGGTCCAGGTGACATAGGCTATATACATTTATTTTATCAAAGTTTTTGCGTTGTCGGTTGATAGTTTCTCAATCGTTTTCTTATTTAAACAGGCTCCATGAATATAATTTTCGGACGTATCTTTAGTAGTTACATATTTATAAAAGTTATTACATTTCACGTACATTTGTGAGCTAGGTAACTCCAGATTGTGAAATTTCATTTTTTTTAATGTTATTTATGTGACTCATTTTCGAGGTCAACTTGTAACAACAATACTAATTTACACACAAATACACTCATAAATCAACAATCCCAATAATTATCTTCGTAGCCTTTATTATTCCCATGATTTGGGGTTGGCTACTAGTTCAACCGGTTTTATCTGAATATCAATTTTTACACGGAGCGACTGGCATTCGACCTCCGCAACCCTGAGGTCGAACTGAATTCTATGATTGAACTTGTGGAAGAACGGGTGTGATGTCTCTCCAACACAAAGGGAGAATAAAATTATTACATTTCACGTACTGTTTTGAGCTAGCTAACTCCAGATCGTGTTTTTTTTAATGTTATTTATGTGACTAATTTTATTGATATTATGATATTGATAGTTTCTCAATCGTTTTCTTATTTAAACAGGCTCCATGAATATAATTTTCGGACGTATCTTTAGTAGTTACATATTTATAAAAGTTATTACATTTCACGTACATTTGTGAGCTAGGTAACTCCAGATTGTGAAATTTCATTTTTTTTAATGTTATTTATGTGACTCATTTTCGAGGTTAACTTGTAACAACAATACTAACTTACACACAAATATATTCATAAATCAACAATCCCAATTACTTATCAAAAATATTAATCTCAAGCATCAAATACCCTAAAGAGGCAAAAAAATAAATCTTATAATTAAAAACGTACTGGTTTATTTTGAAATCGTGTTATTCCGCCAATTTACATATTTAGTTGCTAATGCCGAGGTGCTATAGCTAACGTTACACTCCATAGATGCTTATAAAAAGTACTTTCATGTAACAATATTGTACTTGTGGCACCATATTGCGTGTACAAACCGCTAAATGTCTTTATTTATGTATTGTATGATATTTTCCCATATTGCTTTCTTTTTTACTTTTAAGTATTTGTAGTGTAAAATTTTTACGAGCGTAGAGTTAATTTTATTCCGTTGAATTCTAACACTTTTTAAGGTCGCAGGTTCGTGAAGTATAGAGAACTAGGATTAGCAAAAGATAATTGAGACATTTACATACACCATATAAAATAAAATAAAATAAAAACCGACTTCAAGGTTCGATTCAATTTCTCTTGGATGCCATCATCAGATCTTAGTGTCTTTATCATGGTACCACCGTTGGGATAACTCCTTTCCACTAAAAAAAGAATCATCAAAATCGGTTCATAAACGACGAAGTTATCCTCGAACACACATAAAAAAAAGAAGATATTGAGAAACCTCCTCCTTTTTTGATGTCGGTTAAAAAAACCACTTTGTCGAGTAACGTAAAGCCGTAGCTAAAGCTGAACAAACATACTTGAACTCTGAAGACAAGATCTCTAGAACTGGACACGTATAGCATAATACTTGTGAACACGAGCACGCAACGTATACCGCGCCCGCAACCGCCGCCGCGCCCGCGCGTTCCAACGTGAACAAGCAACAATTAGTGGTTAACCATCCTGACTGCTGAGCCATAGGTCGTGGGTTCAATTCTTACACAGGACAAAAAAGTGTGTTATACACGATTATTTGTTCTGGGTCTGGCTGTAATTATCTATAATATGTATGTATTTAGATGTTTATAAATATGTTTATCAGCAGTTTTGTTTGCTTTTACAGCGTAAATGCCAATATTGGCAATAATCAGCGGTTTTCTACATTTTCAATAATATTGGAAAGTACCGTCGATTTCATTAGATCCTAAATGTATTCATTATTAGCAACATATATTACATTACGTGAAAATACATGTGTTACATTTACTAAACAAATGTATGGTAAACACACCATATGGTTACACACCTCCGTTTCTTTTTACGAAATTACACCCACAGATTGCAGGAAATTGAGAGAAATGATGTTACCCTTCAAAAAGATGTTATCATTTTCTTCGAAATTATTATAGCATTCAATCGATACAATACATCAAATACACAAATTAGGTCTACAGATATCAAGTTTGAGATAAAGCCAATGCCATTATTAAAAACGCAAATGACGTAACATATTGTGAACATTTCCTTTTTAAAACGCTATCAAAGCTTTTAATACTGGGGATTAGGAAAATTATCTTTTCAAAAATTCATCAAACGGCGAACAATCGGTAGGGATCTCAACATATCATTTCCAATTACAACCCGCATCCCACATGACACATTCCTGGATTAATAACACGATAAAAAGAGATTGTGCTTAATGATGTGACGTATCTGAAATTAGGCTATTGAAACACAATAATTTAAATTTATTTTATTTTTAACAGGAAGGTTTTTTGATAACTTTGATCTTCATTAGTAATTAAAAATAAAACATTATGCTTTAAAAAATCAAGGTTACTAGTACGTTAGACGTGGCACATGGCTCGTCGACGTTTATATTGACTATCTTTTCTTATGTGTACATAAATCGAAACATCTCCCTTTATATTTCTCATTCTTATTGAAGCACTAGCTGACTCACGCAATCTCGGTTGCGTCTCCTATTGCCCGTATCGTAATAATTTTCCCCCGTTTTTGAAACATTTTTCATTGGTGCTCCGCTCCTATTGGTCGTAGTGTGATGATATATAGCCTTCCTCGATAAATGTACTATCCGACACTGAAGTAATTTTTCAAATCTGATTAGCGGTTCCTGAGATTAGCGCGTTCAAACAAACAAACAAACTCTTCAGCTTTATAATATTAGTATAGATTAAAGCAGTAAAGAGTACCAGATAAAACATTGTGCGGTAAAAATCAAGGTGACTAGTACGTTAGACGTGGCACATGGCTCGTCGACATTTAAATTGACTATCTTTTCTTATGTTTGCATAAATTGATACATCTCCCTTTATATTTCTCATTCTTATTTAAACACTAGCTGACCCACGCAACCTCCTTTACGTCCCCTTTTGTCCGTAGCGTAATAATTGTTCCCCGTTTTTTTAACGTTCTTCAATGGTGCTCTGCTACTATTGTCCTTAGCGTGATGATATATAGCTTATAGCCTTCCTCAATAAATGGGCTATCAAACACTGAAAGAATTTTTCAAATTGGACCAGTAGTTCTTGAGATTAGAGCGTTCAAGTAAACAAACCTACTCTTCAGCTTTACATATTAAGTAAGTATAGATAAAGATAAATCATAGTCATCGAGAGCAATCATCCAAATCATGTAAAGACCTCAAATAATTTTAAAGTTCATCCAAATCATGTAAGTTTATATTTTCATTTCTTCATTTCTTCAAGTTAGCTTTTAGTGTTCCATATTTATTTTCGAGGTTATAACGTCTGCATACACGAAAAGTTCACAAATTCGTCTTACTTTTCTTTGCAAGTTTAAAATATCCTAACACATATGAAGAAGGGTCAAAATTAAAGTATAGGTACATTTTTCTATAAAATAGAAGATTAAGAATAAGGTATTACAAGAAGTTTAAAATTATAAGATAGCAATAATTTACTTATGAAAGATTAAAACAAAAGTTAATTTTAAGTAATCACATAATTACAAATTTTCATGTTATTTAAATAAATTACTTCAACACTCTCATAAATAATATCGTTACCATTACGTCGACTCTAAAGTATAGAGATATATATATACGAGAATACTCTTCAGTAAAGTAAAAAAAACAAAAGTATTTTAAAGCTTTAAAGTCTCATAATAAATTAAGTGTAGATATCAATTCTTATATTTTATCTTAAAAGCACATAGTTAAAGTGTACAATTCATGGTTTCCTAAAACTTCAATTAAATTTTCCTTAAAACTCAACGTTCAATGTGATAAATACTTGAACAAACTACTGAATCGTACGATAAATTCTTGTCTCGTTCCAAACATATATTTTCAGATACTTACACTATCTATTTAAATTCTACTTTCGTGTAAATAAAACTTATAAATAACCTACAGGGCATTCTCCTGCAACACAACCCATCCAACGGTGTTATAGTGACGGGAAACACGAACCTGGCTCTTCGGAACGTGTCGCGACACCAGGCGGGCCAGTACACGTGCACAGCTTCAAACGTCGAGGGGGACGGCAAGTCACCGTATTTACATATGCAAGTTGTTTGTAAGTAGAACACATTGCTTACTAAATATGCGTTTGCAGTTAAACTGTGTTTGTCAGTTTTCAGTGAAAAAGTCTTGATTTATTGATACAGACTGCCTCGGTGGCGTAGTGATAACGTATGTGACTGCTGTGCTTGAAGGCTCGGGTTCGATTCCTGGGTTGGACCAAATGTTTGTATGATCTACAAATATTTGTTTCGGAGTTTGGGTGTTTTCTATGTATAATATGTATGTATTTACAAAAAAAAGTATATAAGTATTTATATCAGTTGTCTAGT
The DNA here is from genome assembly GCA_949125395.1 of Diaphora mendica. Taxonomy (NCBI): domain Eukaryota; kingdom Metazoa; phylum Arthropoda; class Insecta; order Lepidoptera; family Erebidae; genus Diaphora; species Diaphora mendica. The sequence continues at coordinate 21,552,222 of OX421310.1, forward strand.
ATCTATAACAAAAACTCTGCTTAGCTTGGGACTAGATGGCATTATGTGTTAGATGTCCGAAATAATTGTTTATTATTATATTGAGTTCAGTTCGATTCTGTATTAGTTAATATGCGAGTAAAAAGATAGACATTTTTTATTGTTTTCTTGCTTTAAGTTACATTTTCATAAACTAAATGAAATACGTGCATAATATAGTATATTATATATATACATAAAGTGTGGAAAAGTGGAAAAAAAGCGGACATGTGTTTCGATGACTGAATGTTTCAATGTGTCATGCTCAAAACTACACGCCTTGGCGCCTCGTTAATTAAAAAACTTAGACTCGACACCGTAATTTGTACTCGTACATGGTCTAGTACTTAGAATGAATATTAAGAAAGACACATTTGTCTTTGTGTTAGAAACTTTATGACTTCAAATATTAGGTACCTAAGGGCTAGGTTACATTAAAGTTCAAACCAAAGACAATATAACATGTACATGTTGTAATTATGTGGTGGTCTTTAAAACGAACGTAAAACACGCCAGAGATAACTTATAAAGTGCTATTGTTAAAAGTCAGATACCCATGTCCTAATAGGTAGTAACTACTAGGTAAGATATATATATTATTATTTTTCGGACATCTAACACACAACGCCATCTAGTCCCAAGCTAAGCAGAACTTGTGTTATGGGTACTAGACAACTGATACAAATACATATATACTTTTTTTTTGTAAATACAAACATATTTTACATAGAAAACACCCAAACTCCGAAACAAATATTTGTAGATCATACAAACATTTGGTCCGACCCGGGAATCGAACCCGAGACCTCATGATCACCAGTCGCACACGCCAACCTCGAGACCAACGAGGCAGTCTTAATGTACTTATCAAGCGTTTAACACCTTTACATAATATTTAGTCTTCAGTTTTAACTTCTACGTGTCACAGTGAGTAGGTATTTTGCACGGAATTAAATATTACGCCTTCATAACAAGTCAGTTTACCTTTATTTTCAATACGTCTTGTTTACATTACTAAAAATCATATTGCAACCCACATAATAATATTATTTAATATATTATATTATAAATAATATTATTTTAGCAAAGATTTTTATTTTATAACATATATGCATAACAGTATGCATAAATCACATTTAAAGATAAATCTAATTTAATTTTGTTAAGTCATTGCAAAATGTTTAATAATGATTTTTGAGTTAACACAATCGAAAGTTAAAAAATGATGTTAATTGATAAAACCTATCAATAGATATAAAAGAGAAATAATAAAATCGATTGGCTGTAAAAAAACAAAAGATACGAAACTCTTTTGTCTTTATTTATTGACATAAAATTTTGAGAATTTTACAATACAATGTATTTTCTTCACTTAAATTAGACACTCAACTGAATAAGAATACAGATTTAGTTTGTCTTCCGTTGCATTTACACAGTAAATATTGAGCTAAGGGTGTTGGAGAAAAGTGGGTTAAGTGTACTTTATTACGCTGTACTCAGAGAATCCCATATAAAACAACTAGAGAGGAGTAAGTTGCAGATACTTAAGTAAAATGAAACACCTGCGAGTGTTTTCTGTTTCTGTATTTTTTGTCAATTCCTTTATTCGCTAACATGGTACATTACCCGCAAAATAACAGTAACTACCAAAACAGACATTGTAAGTATACATTTGAGTAAAAAACTGTTCTATGTTCTCTTTTGGTACTTTATTTATTTGTTAACCCACATCTGGGGGCACGGTCGTGCCCCCGCCAAGACGAGCCAAGAGAAGCGCTTCTCGAAGTGTTTCGTCGTTTTTTTGATCCCTCATAACTTTGGTTTCCGATATACCAGATCATTCAAATTCTCAGAATGATTTTAATAATAGACTTATTAAACATACAAATTTTCAATTGCATAGCTCAGATACTTTAGATTTTATTGATACCTAAAAACACCGATTTCGTCACTGACACATTGATGATCATAAAAACTGTTAGAGTACTTCCTGAAGTGCTAGAAAGCTGAAATTTGGTATGTAAACTAAGTTTAGTATACAAGCAACAAAAAAATCATAAACCTATTACTTTTTCTCCCCAACCCCCAAAATTGGGGGGTGGAAGTTTGTATGAGATGTTCACTAATTGTTATGCTAGAGGTTTTATTTTTGATTTACGGACTTTTTCGAAAGAAGATGTACAAGAAATACACACCAAAAAAATTTAAAAAAAAAGAAATTAAATCCGACCAAAAACGTTTTCATGTAAAATGTTGCCAAGACGACTGCTTTTTCACAGGGTAAGCCTACCCTGTGAAAAAGATAATATATCTCATGTAGAGCCAAGCTTCTGAATCTACACGCCCTAACTCTACCATCCCTAACTTCACAAACTCTACATCTCAGTAAACATGTACCTATTATGGCTTGGTTGTTTCGTTACTTCAGAAACTAAATATTCCCATAACACATTACTTCAGAAACTAGATATTTGCAAACACAAAAGGCGTTCGTTTCGCCTTCATGACTGTAGCGGAACGGCGAAGCCATACATTTTTACTGAGATGTAGAGATTGTGAAGTTAGGGTTGGTAGAGTTAGGGCGTGTAGATTCAGAAGCTTGGCTCTACATGAGATCTATTATCTTTGTCACAGGGTAAGCCTTATGCAGTCGTCTTTGCAACATTTTACATGGAAATGTTTTGGTGGGATTATTATATTAGACTTAATGAAGTTATTTAGTTAAGACAGCATATATTATAGACGTGAAAGTAAAATATTATATTTAGGTTAAAGTTGTTACGCCATTTATTATGTCAGTATTACGTCATACAATTACCGGCGAGACCGGAGGCCCAATTAGTCTAGTCAACAAGTTCCATACTTGTTGACTAGACTAAAAGATGCACAAGCATCACTAGGCCGCCATAGTGTGGGTCGCCATACTGCATTGTGGTATTCGCAATGAGTATGGTGGCCACCACTCGTGGATTCTGCATATGCTTTCCATCAGGCAGAGTAGAGTCATTTTGGCGGGCAAATATAGAAAAAAAAAAAAAAAAATACATTATACTTCATAACAAAATTAACACACATACAGTGTGTTACAGAAAGGCGTGGTCAAAGTTTGGTTTTTAAATATTTTTTTAAATATATTGCATTATTTAGAAAAGTATGCCACAGGAGAGCTGCCTATATCGGTCATCGAAATAACGAATAAAATTATGAAATGCATCGACTTATAAGTATAAGTTACTTAAGCGTGTGCGTTGAATGAATATAAAGTAAGGGAGTCAAATTAACCTTTCGTGCATTTGATTAAAGGCGACCGATAGATAGATATTTAGGAGGGAAAGATGACTTAGTATAATTGCTTTAACGGTCCCTCTCAAATTGAAAGGAGGGTATAAAGGCCGGTTAAGTGCTTTAGCGTTAATTATTTTAGTTAAATAATATATTTTTGTGTCACTTTAATTGTTCTTATTAAATTTTTTATATTTTTTGATGCCTTTCTATTTTTAAACAGAAATAGGTCTGTAACAGAGCTCTTATCAATAGATCAGCGGTTGGTCCTACGATCCTAACTGTTGATCTTGAGGTCGTGAATTCCATTCCCATCCAGATGATGTATAAGCTGATCGGCATAATCATTTTTTGTTCTTTGCCGGGGAAAAATGTATGGTTGATGAAAAAATAAGTGTGAATAATAGTTCATCAATGGCCTTTAACAGTCTACTTCTGGACAAAAAAAAATGAAACTTAGTAGAAATCGAATTCACGGCCTCTCGGTAGTGTCTCTATCACTAGTCGAATAGCAGTAGCAATTTGTATTTTAGGGCTTTATTTAGTAGACAACACTACATTGTGCCACAATATTCCATACAATATAACCAACTGAGAGTAAAGTTTTACACGTCCCATAGAAATTGTTGTTTTTTTATTAGTTCAGCCTCTATTACCTTAGTTTATGTTTTCTTGTGACATAGGCTCTTTCTGTCGTTCACCACAAACGTAATAGTACTAAAGTGCTCATTCGATGTCTCTTTCCAACGATTCCAGAGACCTGTTTATTTTTATTGTTTTTATTCTTGTTGCCCTGGGAGAGCAAAAGTAAAACCTTTTATTGTTATGACCAACATCAGTCGAAGCTTTACTGTTAAGGTTCTCAGAAAGGTTACAGCAATGTTTGGTGAACATGCATTTATATACACATACAACGTACAGTGTGATCAAGAAGAAAGTTTTCTACGTAAATGAAAAATTGAAAAAGTGTTTATGAACAACATCCTGTATGTGCTCTAATAAATAGCACATACAGGTATCCTTACATAGACTAGTATAGTAGTAATACCTACTTATTGTGTTTTATGTAATTTATAGATAGAAGTCACATTTTATTTTATTTATCAATATTAAAAATTCGTCTATCAAAATTATGGAAGCTTATAAATTTACTACTTTGTTTGTATTCTATTTATGAGGGACTTTTTGTTTTATTAAACAATCTTACTGCTAAATCACGATCTTTGAATTCAATTTTAGGAAAAATTGTTGTGTAATATAATAATAAGAACGAATGAAATAGATGTTTTTTTTATATATTTTTGAGTCTGCCAAAGTGAGTCTACTCTGCCTAATAGAAAGCAAGAGTAGAATCTAAGAATAGTAGTCACCATACCCAATGCGAATGCAGACAATGCAGCATTGGGAAACCATGATGTGACGGCCTATTGAGACGCTTCTGCGTTATTGGGCCTCCGGTGTCGTACTCACCAACGGAACACAACAGCACAAATGCTGTAATTTTAGGTTGGTCTTCTGTCAGAGGGTGATACTGCAGTAGCCGTAAATCCATACAGTAATTTGTCAGGGTTGTAGGATAAATAGATATGCAATATTTGTTACACAATGTGATCAGGGCCCTATTTCATAAAACTTACAACTGTCAGTGACAGGTGACAGGTGACGATTTGATAATTTGTCAATTGTCCGTTTCATATAACTTTTGCTTTGACATATTTTTAATCGGAAAATTCGACAAGTTTGTCAAATTGTCGTGACAATTTGTCATTTTTGCGTTTCATAGAAATTTACAGGTGACAATGAAAACTACAAATTGTCAACGATTTACTAACATTTTTAGGGTTCCGTGCTAAGGCAAAAAACAGAACCCATATAGATTCGTCATGTCTGTCTGTCTGTCTGTCTGTCCGTCTGTCTGTCCATCCGTATGTCACAGCCATATTTTTTCGAAATTTTTTGGTTTGATAGGTGTTTATTACCATAATATGAAGGAAAATGGTTTTATGAAACGCAACAAAATCAAGTGACAATTACCACTGAATTTAAGTCTACAATTATTTATTTGTCAAGTTTTATGAAACGGGAATTGTCGTGACAATCCTTCCTCCAATCATTTTTGATAAATTGTCGACTTGTCAGCTTTTATGAAATAGGGCCCAGGCAACATACAATTAAAATGATGAAAAACATGCAAAAACTGTATTACAATCAGCAACCTTTAGAAACTAAAGATTGCTAATTGTAATACTATTTCTTAAGTTTTGATGGACAATAGAAATTGCTTTATTGTTGACTGCTTCGTTGGTCTCGAGGTTGGCGTGTGCAACTGCTGATCATGAGGTCTCGGGTTCGATTCCCGGGTCGGACCAAATGTTTGTATGATCTACAAATATTTGTTTCGGAGTTTGGGCGTTTTCTATGTAGGTATAATATTGTATGTATTTGCAAAAGAAAAGTATATATGTATTTGTATCAGTTGTCTAGTACCCATAACACAAGCTCTGCTTAGCTTGGGACTAGATGCCATTGTGTGTTAGATGTCCGAAATATTTATTTATTTATTTATTGTTTATACTTATTTGTGGTGCAAATACTGCACATTTATAATGAGTGTTTGATTATCCCATTACATAGGACAGAGGTTTGTCAACTTTCCATCATCTTTTCATTATTGGCTCTGCTCTTTAATTAAAAAAAAATACTTCTAAATCATCAATGTAGGAGAAAACCTGATTAACAATACCTTCATAACTATAAATTCTCAAAATTTAAAGAAACCTCCGACATAATAACCTGAGTTCCCTTTAAAAAGTAAAAAACACGTTATGCGCTTTCATTTGAGACCCCACTGGATGATATTTTTGCAGACATTCGGTTACTCTTCCTCACTTTTACCCCCATAACTATTAAACGGCTCAACCGATTTTCATGAAACATGTATAAGAACACCCGCACGTAACTCACCTTTCATACAAATAAAACTAAATTGAAACCGCTTCATCCGTTCGGGTGCTACGGGGCCATAGACAGACAGACAGACACGTAAAACTTATAACACCCCTCTTTTTGGTCGGGGGTTAAAAATATGTAAATTTAATATCAAATTATATTGATAATCTTATCAAAGTGTCAATACAAACCAATTACGGTATATACTGCTGGTTATTCATAAAGATATAAACAATATAAAAAAGCGGCCAAGTGCGAGTCGGATTTTTTTTTTGTTTTTTTAAATCTTTAAAAAGACAACTCCCGCACTAGGAATAAATCCTGTGTCGCGGGGGACTTTACAAACATACATGAAACGGACACAAAGAACACCCAGACTCAGAACAACAATTTGTGGATTACACAAAGTGTTGTCCTACGTGGGATTTGAACCCACGACACTTGGCGAAGTAGGAAACGGCGTGGTGACCGTTAAACCACTAGGCCAAACATGCAGCCAAAAATTTGTGTTGATTGAATGAAAGGTAAATTGCAGTTTACGATTTATGACGTATTAAAAAAAAACTACTTACTGTTTGCATGGTTCTGTACATCATTTTTTTTTTAGTTTTATCATTCTGTTATTTTAGAAGTTACAGGGGGGGGTACAAGTATGGGTTTGATGAAAAAATTTTTTATTGAGTTTCAGTTATGTATGGGGACCCCAAAATTTATTGTTTTTTCTATTTTGTGTAAAAATCTTAATGCGGTTCACAGAATACATCTACTTACCAAGATTCAACATTATAGTTCATAAAGTTTCGGAAAAAAGTGGCTCTGACATACGGACGGATAGACAGACAGACAGACATAACAAATCTAGAAGAGTTCCGTTTTTTGCCTTTGGCACGGAACCCTAAAACGGCTTAAAATAATATTGGTATCATCTCTTTGACAGCACATTTATATAACATTCGAATACTCAAAAAGCCCTGTCAATTAAGATTATTATAATATTATGAGATATTATCATAACACAGTATTCAACATTACGAAGTGTTTCCAGTTAATGCATTTATTATTTTATTGGTATCAATACTTGCAGTATGTTATTTATATTGGCCAATTGAAATATTAATTATGTTTCAGTTTAAAAGTGTATGTTATAACTATTGTTAAACAATGTAGTAAGACCCGCAATTTCACTCGCATTCATACCAGTTATAGTAGTTAGATCGTGTAATGGAAAAATCTAAGTTCAGCACGTTCAAGTAAGAGGAACCGCAAAACAAGGAACTACTAACTTTTGTCTTATATCTGTAGTATAATTTACTAGGAACTTACATTTTAGATGCTAAACCTTATGATTCTAAGTATAGGTAATAATGTATTAATGAGTAACACTACAAGTTATGTAAACGATTTTTAATTGTAATTAGTCTTTGGAATGTTATTTTTGGTAATTTATTTGAGAATATTCTAATGAAAAAGTGTTATATATTTGGATGGATTTCAGATGCACCCACCGACGACACGATTTGTGCATTTTAAATCGGTAATATCTTCGAATATATTTATTTAAATTACATACTGTAAATGACCATATTAATCTATATTAAATGCACAATGTATTTAAGGTATTTAATTGGATAAGGATTAATGCTGTATTGCTTAAAATCGCTTTGTAAATAAGCCATTATTTCTCATAGAAAGAAAGGAATAAAAAATGGTTATTGTGGTTTATCGCTAATAGACAGACATATACCATCGCGCAGACATATACCATTTGTAGATCTTTTTAAGGTGTACAATACTGTAGTACGTTATTTTGATCTATCTCCTATGGTACAGACAGCGTTTGCAATGTAAGCGTAAAAAAAAGGGTTTATTTACTACATCACATTAGAAACCTCTAAAATTATTAATGGTTCTCTACTATATTATGCATGCATTATACATATAAACCTTCCTCGTGAATCATTCTATCTACTAAAGACAACCGCATCAAAATCCATTGCGTAGTTTTAAAGATCTATGCATTTATAAGGACAGACAGAAAGCGGAAGCGACTTTGTTTTATACTATGTAGTGATGATAGTGATGCGGTATAATTATTCAAAGATATAGTACCACCGCACGTGTTTCCCTCCAATTATGATTTCCGGTCCTGTAAGCGGGGCGTGAAAAACCATCTCACTAGGCCGCCATAGTGTGGGTCACCTGGCTGCTCTGTCCGCGTTCACATTGGGGATGGTGACCACCACTCTTGGATTCTATTCATGCTTTCCATCTGGCAGAGTAGAGTGATTTTGGCAGCTAAGACATAAAGAATATTTTTTTCTAAATATATGCTCTCTTTCACAGATAGACCACTGTGTAAGAATAAGGAAATAAAAATCATGGGTGCTGCATTACAAGAACCTACGACAGTGACTTGCGAAGTGGAAGCTTACCCACCGCCGGAAACATTTGAATGGACACTCAATAGCTCGGCGGGTTCTATCAAGGTTGATGCAGTAAGTATGAATATTTTTACTTAATTCGATTTGACTATAGCAAAAAACTTATTCGTGTGGTGTCGGATTAATTAATAGTCATAAATTAAAAATTTCAAAAACTCCCTACGCAGCATCAGACTATACTGACTCGCGTGAAACACTCAATCGAGTAATCATACACCAAAAATGCCTTACATCATTTTAGAAAAGAGCCGATACTCTTACACTGTTGGACCGATATTAACCAAACATAGCTGAGAACCACTGCAAGGAATCTGGCTTTCAAATGAAAAAAATCGCCTCAAAATCGGTCTATCCGTTTGAGAGCTACGATGCCACAGACAGACACGCACATATAGAAGACAGGCAGACATCAACGTCATGACGCAAGAATGCGTCGGGGGTTAAAAATACGGAAAGTCACCATCTCTATTCATTCCATAGGTGTCGTAAGGGGCGACTAGGTGAACACACTACCCAGCATACGTTATGCTGGGTAGTGTGTTAAGTACTACAGCACTGTAAAGAGATGGAAATTTGAAACTAACCTTTTACCAACTCGTCTGACTAGCGTGGTAAAGTAGGACTATGTTCAGGGGTGGACTGGTAAACTGTTGAATCTGTTGATATGATGATAACAAACTAATCTATCTTAAGTAATTTATACTCTCGATTGTCGGCACTTGATGGAACTTGTTGTAATACCTACATAACCATTAACCTTTGAGGATGCCATAAGGCGAAACCGGTCAGGTGTAAATTTAATTAAACAAGTACAAATTATTAAAAATAAGAAACCCGACTGCGTCAATATTTAACAATAAAAACATATAAGTTTTATAAATATTCGTAATCACCTTAAAAAAATCTTTATTTTGATACCACACTCGATGTATTTTGATGACTGCCTCGTTGGTCTGGCGGTTGGCGTGAGCGACTGCTGATCATGAGGTCTCGGGTTCGATTCCCGGGTCGAACCAAGTGTTTGTATGATCTACAAATATTTGTTTCGGAGTTTGGGTGTTTTCTATGTATAATATGTATGTATTTACAAAAAAAAAGTATATAAGTATTTATATCAGTTGTCTAGTACCCATAACACAAGCTCTGCTTAACTTGGGACTAGATGGCGTTGTGTGTTAGATGTCCGTAATATTTATATTTTGAAAACATTTTTTTTACATTACTTTTTGGCGCCAAAAATCCTATTTTTTTATAAATTTGATGTACCCAGTGTCAGTCTCACGACTAAGACGAATCTATTGTCACCACTCACATAAAAATACGACAAGCCGTTTAGGCTCTAGGGCGTGCCAAAGAAACATACATACATACATACACTCTAAAAACAGTCCCCCTCCTTTAGCAGTCGGGTTAATAGTGGAATAAGTGCAAGACGTGAGTTTCATTCTAAAATAATCTATGTTAAGTTTGCTTAATACACATGTATTATTAGAACGAAATCTTTTTGTAAAGGACTCTTTTATTCAACCTTGTAAATATAAATAATTATGACTTCTACAACATAATAATAATAATAATAATAAAAACAACTTATTTAATTTGACATTTAATACTAACTATTAATTAGTAGGAACTCAGTCTCAATAAGTTTTAGATCTAGTTTTACCGATTCCTCCTAAATATTTGATAGACTATTTTGAACTTAACTGCCTGATAAATACAGATTTTGAATCTCCATATATATCAGCAATGTTGACCTGTTCAATAGTAATATATAGTAGTAGATAACTATCTGAAACTTTGTCAGAAACTAGCTATAAGCATTTCGATATCATTGATTTCAAATATTTCAGACAGATAGCGTCTGTACTTTACCTGTATTTCGGGGGCGATAAATTGATCAAGCTAGGATCCATTAATAAATTAAACAGAAAAAATATACCGGGTCATCCATCCGGTTAGCCGTGGGAGAGCCACGCTTCGGCATGAATGGGCCGGCTCGACCGGAGTGATACCATGGCCTCACAGAAAGGCACTGTGAAATAGTGCTTGCGCTGTGTTTCATCGAGCGAGTCAGGATACCGGAGGCCCATACCTCAACCCCCCTCCCCCTATCTTCAAAGGCCGACAACGCACTTTAGACGTCTCTGGTGTAGCAGGAATCCATGGGCGGCGGTAATCGCTTTCCATCAGGTGATACGTATGCTCGTTTGCCACCTACGAGTATACCATAAAAAAAGTAATCTTTCCTGAGGTATTTTCGCTTGTTCACCAATAGTCTATTCTATCAGATGCATGCATGATAACAACCACAATATCAACATATCAATTTAGATTTGAGATAAATGGTCAAAGATGCGGGTCCATTAATATGCACGGCTAGCTTGAATCATTGTCTTCTTATCCCTTCATGTACCATATTCGATTCGATTACGGACAGATTACAACGTGATAGTAGTGACACTATCCAGATATTGTTTTGGAGGATATTGATTTACACTTGTTGGTTTCTTATACTAGTTTTACTTACTGCCAGACTATTCTGTAAACTTGTCTCCATTTGTTAATAGACATTTAGCAAAGCCATATTATGTGAAACATTTTACCGTGAGAGAGCCACGCTTCGGCATGAATGGGCCGGCTCGACCGGAATGATACCACGGCCTCACAGAAAACCGGTGTAAAATAATGCTTGCGCTGTGTTTCACCGAGGGAGTGAGGATACCGGAGGCCCATACCCCAACCCCTTCCCCCATCTCTCCCATTCCCCTCCATCCCCCAAAGGCCGGCAATGCACAAGTGACGCCTCTGGTGTTGCAGGTGTCCATGGGCGGCGGTAATCGCTTACCATCAGGCGATACGTCTGCAAAAAAAAAACTAGCTTTAGCCCACGGATCTGCCAGTGTTAATAAAAAAAAGTCAGCGTGCATAAAGGATGTTTGATACTCTATACCGCAATAACTGATACAGGGGTAAAGAGAAGCCAGTCTTTTCTCAAGAATCAATGTACTCATGACAAATACCAGATAGACACAATTATTTTCAAATTTAAAATTGAATTGTCTCAGCAATAGCTATGCGCAACTGTTCAATGATATTGAACATCTATCTAACCTAATTGGCACTTTCTCTAACTTTTTGCCTCTCGTAACCAATCTGTGAAACAAATCGTCGCTTGGGGTATTTGAGAACCGATACGACTTCAAAACTTCTAAGAAAAATCTTACTGCTGTAACATATTTCTTACTCTCAAAATATCCGTAGTAAAAATATTGATTTTAAGGGATAATTTCAACTATCAAAATACACACATCAAAAGTGTCTAGGGATCAAGCATTTTTATGCGGATTTCTTGAGATTGAGATGTGGCTTTGGCCCTGGCCTGCTCAGTCGCCAGACTTGAACCCGATTGAGCATGCATGGGATATGCTACAGAGAAGAGCTCTGCCGAATATGGAGGGTATCCAGTCGCAAGAAGACCTTTTTTTGTTGTTGCAACGAACATGGGCGGCCATTCCACAGCGTGATTTGGATGAACTCATTTTGAGTATGCCAAACCGATGTTCTTGTGTTAGTGTTCGCGGTAGAAACACGGATTATTAATTGTTTAAGTTACCTAATAAAATTTTAAAGAAAACTGTTATTTCAGTCTTTTTTTCGAACTTTAATGTTAGTGGTTCAAATGACAAAAATCCTTTTATTAGGAAAATGGCAAATTTCTTTATTAATGCAAAGGTGACTTGGTTTATCGTTACTGTGACAAACGAAAACACTTTATTTGATGAATCCTTAAAGAAAATTATAATTAATATCAATCAGGAGAAAAGTTATTGCAAAAATATATGTTGATCCCTAGACACATATGTTGATCCCTAGACACTTTTGATGTGTGTATTTGTCATTTACCATAAAATAATCCGTTAGCTTATCTAAGCCCCCTTAAATAAAAAAAGCAACTATCCTTCTTTTCGTCCTTGTTTGCATTCAAAATAAAGAAAACAGAGTCTACATTAAGTAAATAGGGATTGGGTATGTAAACAGCAGAATTATATTACATTTCATCGTCATCACGTATACGTATGTTTCTAGACGATTCATATAAAAATAACCTGAGCTTAGTCGAGAGCTCCATCGTTTCACCTCGGTCGAAGCCTAGAAAGCGCACTCTCATTAACCAGCAAAGCCTTTTCAGTTTAAAATGATATGCAATGAAAGAAAATTCTAATTTGAATGTTTTATATATATTTAAGCGTGACGTAACTTGAAAGACGGTGGGTAATTTTATAAATGAAATATTTAATAAATATAGTCTTGTAAGTTAACGGTTTACATTTAATAGTAATTTAATTTGTTAAGTATGAAGAACTAAGTTATGAAAAAGTGCTGCATTTCCCGGAATCTCCGATCTAGACTAGATTGAAGAATAAACATTTTTATTACTACGTTTTCATAGAATCTAAAGGCTATATTTTATATCATGGTGCGTTTGCAATAGTCTGATTAATATATGAATATAATATCTGTTAACGTGAAAATTTCACACAAAAAGAGTAAAAAAATATAAAATATCAAAAGCAAAAAAAACGATGTATGAAACTAGTACGAATATTTAACTAATCGGCATTCGTAATACCAAATAATGTCTTACTTATTATACAAACACCGTAGCCATTTCAAATTATTTACCAGTCGTAAAATGTTCAACATTAGTATTGAATTAACTATTTTGCCCACTAAAGTATGTCCTTGCTTTGAATCTAGTAATTATTATAAGGAAACTATATATTATAATTATCCCACCAAAAACATTTTCATGTAAAATGTTGCCAAGACGACTGCATATGGCTTAACCTGTGAAAAAGATATCAGATCTCATGTAGAGCCAAGGTTCTGAATCTACACGCCCTAACTCTACCAACCCTAACTTCATAAACTCTATATCTCAGTAAAAATGTATGGCGTCGCCGTTTCGCTACCATACCGTCACGAAGGGGAAACGAACGCCTTTTGTGTTTGCAAATATCTAGTTTCTGAAGTAATGTGTTATACGAATATTTAGTTTCTGAAGTAACGAAACAGCCAAGCCATACATTTTTACTGAGATGTAGAGTTTATGAAGTTAGGGTTGGTAGAGTTAGGGCGCGTAGATTCAGAACCTTGGCTCTACAAAAAAAATAAAAAAACAATAACTGACACATTATCAGTACACACGTATAATATAGGTATAGTTAAAAGTACTTAAAAATAGTACTCACTTCGGAGCGCTGTAAGACCTTAGCTATTGACTTAATTAAAAATGTTGCGAATAAAAGTTATTCCTCAAAAGACGATCTAAAAAATTGGTCTGATATCATTTTTTCGTAAAATGATTAAAAAAAGTTATATCGAAAAATATTTAAAAAAATCTCGAATTTCTGAAAATTTTCCCTTATAACTTTTTTATTTATAGTTCTACGACAAAAAGTTACTGAATCAAAGTTGTAGAGAATTTAATTTACCATAAAAAATGTTAACAATTTTTTTTATCAAATAAATAGTATAAGAGATATATCGTAAAAACCATTTCAACCCCTATTTTCAAGATGGCGGCCGTGGGACAAGGGTGGCGACCCCACAAACTTGGTTTTAGCTTTACTCTGACCCCCCCTACACATCAAAAAAATAAAATTGCGTCCTCTAAAAAACGCAACCCCAAATGTAACTTTTCAATGGACTACTAGTTAGATACCTTATAAGAGAAAAGTTAGTAGTTCCTTGTTTTGCGGTTCCACTTACTTGAGCGTGGTTCTAAGTAAAAATTATAACGTTTTAGAGAGAAACTAATGTTATATACGACAAACTACATTCCAGCAATGTGTTCAAAGTTCTTTTTTCTTTAAAAAAAACGTGATATCTGGGGGCACGACCGCACGCCAAGACGAGCCAAGCGAAGCGCAAGGGCACTACCTATCTTTCCTCGTAGTGTTTTGTCGTTTTTTCGTTAAGGGGGCCTACACATCAAAAAAATAAAATTGCGTCCTCTAAAAAACGCAAGGTAAGGCCTAAAAAAATTAACATTTCAATGGACTATAGGACTTACATTTTAGATGCTATACCCTTCCGGTTCTAATAATGTTTAAGTAAAAAGACAAATCTTATAAAGAATTTTTAAATGTAAATTTTTTTGGAAATCAAAATAAAAATCTATTCATTTATACAAATAAATAAAATTGGAGTGTCTGTTTGTAATATTAAAAAGACAGATTTTTACTAAATAAATATTGTACGTATACACGGTAGGTAAATTTACCAAAATACCATTTTTTATCATTTTTGTCTGTCTGTCTGTTCGCCTAATCTCTGGAACGGCTGGACTGATTTTAACTGAACTTTCATTGGCAGATAGCTGATGATTAAGCTCACTCAAGCTACTTTTTTAGACTAGCTTTTCCCCGCAGCGTTATCAGCGTTTGCGGTTATAAAACAATCGCGAGTAACACCGCGAGGCTCAGTTAGTACAGAATATGAGCATAATGTTTAATTTATTTTTATGAGTTTTATATAAATAAACATGTTTTACCAAATGTATAGGCTTTTTTAAAGGTACTGAGATACATTACTGTGATACTGTGTTAAATTATCACAGTAAAATCTCATAATGTTTCGATAGATTATAAAAGACACCTTATATATAAAATTATGATTATAAGGATTCTTATTTATTCTTATTTCAGACAATATTTTGACTATAACCTTACATTACATCTTCTTGCAGTCAGATTCCCCCCCCCCCCCTCTGCGCCGCATTGCACTGGCTCTAATTTAGTAACACCAATACAGAGCGAGCTTCTCTTTTATCGGCGATGTGCCCACATTTCGTATCGATCCTAAAAGGAAAAAATGTACACTAATTACGTAGCAAAGCTACAGTTTTGCAAAGACAATAAATAAACAAATGCAATACTTTCCTGAAGTGTTGTTGTGTGGTACACGATAAATCTACTATTCAAGAGATACACATAAACACACTTCTGTATAAATATTATCAAAGTTTAAATGTTTGCAACACTTGGCAGCCAGTTATAATTCAATAAAATTGGTAAAATGTTTATACTTGCGAAATTGGCTTGAGTAAATTTTAATCCAGCACCTCTCTCTGGGAAATCATGAGATTCTCTTGAGAAATTAGTGTAAACGCGACATGATGTAGTAATATAATATTTTTTGATAAATTCTTCTGGTATCGTAATAAATTCTATACGATTTTGTTTTTTTATGACGTGTAAGTTTTTTCCTTTGCAGGATTAATAAAGGCAAGAATGTTGTAATTTATTTTTGTTTACTACAATTTTAAAGATTTTGAAAATTTTATATTTGATATTATACGATATAATTATAGTTGTAATTTTATATAATATTTTTCGGACATCTTACACAAAACGACTTCTAGTCCCAAATTAAGGTGAGCGTATAATATAGGTACTAGTTTATTACTAATACATATGTTTTGTAAATACACACATTTTATACGTAGAAAATATCTCAACAGCAAAACAAATATTTGCAGATCAAACAGCAGACTGCACGGTTGGCCTAGTGGTTTAATCGGTCGCCACGCCGCTCTCCACTGCGTCAAGTGTTGTGGGTTCAATTCCTACATAGGACAACACTTTATGTGATCCACAAATTGTTGTTCTGAGTCTGGGTGTACTTTGTGTCCGTTTCATGTATGTTCGTAAAGTCACCCGCGACACAGGATTTATATTCCTAATGCGGGAGTTGTTTTTTAAAAAAAAAAACGCTTTAATTTTATAATCAATATAACAAACACTTAACAAACATCAATAGCAACTTAACTTAATAAGGATGAATTTTCAGAGAAAGATCAATTAAGTAAAGATAATTTTTCAGGATCGCTTCACAGTGGATGCAAAACAAGGGAAGTCACTCTTAACCTACACGCCCGTTTCTGATGTGGACTACGGCAGCTTATCATGCAGGGCAATGAACTTGGCTGGACAACAAGTAACACCCTGTGTTTATACTCTACTCCCAGCGACGAGACCAGATCCGCCTACTAATTGCACAGTTTATAATCTCACTGATGATTCACTGGATTTGCTGTGCATACCAGGTACGTATTTGTTACTACAGATAGCCTGTTATACATTCTTTTTAAAGGATTTATCATTGGTTTACCACTTAATTCTACTGTGTATTGCGGATTTAATAAAGCTATCTCGGGTTCATTCATGTCACTTCACAACCATTATGATTGTTAAAAGACGCATCTGACTCAGTATCTGAAAAAGCTGAAAATAATTTATTAGGTTCTGTCATTATCGTACTGTTAACATAAAAAATAAGCTTGCAGAAAGCCTAAAAATTGAAATTTCTGGCGTTTATAGAGACCAGGTAAAAATGTATACAATTTTTCACAC
The DNA here is from genome assembly GCA_949125395.1 of Diaphora mendica. NCBI lineage: Eukaryota > Metazoa > Arthropoda > Insecta > Lepidoptera > Erebidae > Diaphora > Diaphora mendica. The sequence goes on from OX421310.1 coordinate 21,569,332, forward strand.
CCAACAGGAACTCTTATGTATATAGTACACTTACCTCGTACTTTTCGTATGTTATGTGATATCAGTCTCATGCTACCCGAGGGAAATAATGAGACCTATTTCTTAGCGTTCCATGGATTCACCGTGCGGGTGCCGGGTCCATCGCGTGATAGATGGGGGCAACACATGCGACTTCGACAGTGCCTGGGAATTGCGACCCAGGTTTAGGTTTAAGGAGCACTCCTTACGACGCGTCAACGCTCACCTCCACTGTCTGCCGTGTTACCCCCTCTACCTAACCATATTTGAAGTGAGCCTAGCAATGCCGCTTTGGATATTCGTTCAAGAAAAGAGCTTACTGAAGCTCTTGGCAATCCAAGGTCTTTAAGCAGGTTATAGAGGGATTTAGCTGGTATACCCCTCGCACCCACTTCCACGGCATACAGCGCAACGACATAACCATTTTTAGTTATTTCGTTGGTTAAGTCAAAGTACTTGTTTCTTTTTAAAGCGTGGTCTTTAGGGATGTTCGTTTCCCACGGCACCGTGAGTTCTACTAGTACTACACGCTTAATTGACATTGCATAAAGAAATATGTCCGGTCTGGACGCCGAGGCACAGATATCCTCCGGTATTCTGTAGTGATTTTCATACGTGTCCACTAATAATGTCCAGTCACTGGCGGTATTTATAATTGAGTACGGCTTTTGTGTGAGTGAAATCTTTTTTGTTGAGCCTTCCTTTACAAACGCGATGTTAGTTTTTATGTTTGTTGTTGTTCCTTTTTTCGCTCTCGCCAGTGATAAACTTATAGCTTCGCGTATGATGAGTAATACCCTATCATGGCGACGTGAATAATGACCCCGGTCTAATAGCGCCTTACAACCTGTCAGTAAGTGCCTGGCTGTACCTATTGCCGCATTGCACATCGTACAAGCCTTTTCTGTAGCTTTTCCCCACCTTACTAGGTTGCTTTGATCGGGGAGGGTTAATTGAAAGGCGTTGAGGTAGAATTTTAACAGGGCGGGTGACCAATCATATAAAAGTGTGCGCCATTTCAAAGCTGGTGGGATACAAAATTCTCCTAGAGTTAACCATTCATTCTGCATTTCTAGGTTCTGACTCAGTGCGTGAGACTCAGACGTGCACCTTGTAGGTCTCGTTTTCATCTTGTTGTATGAAAGATTTTGTTATCTCTTTGTCGGTCTGTCTTCTAGTATTTCCCAATCCAACTCTACTGGACTGCGTACCCACCATGAATTTTTTGTGGAATTGGAGCCGTGACTCTAGCTCTGATGAATTTTTGTCTTTTGGAAGGGATCTAACGATTTCGTCTTGGGATTTTGACAAGACATGCATTTTGGTAACTCTTAGGTGTTTGTAGAGTTCCGAAGGTTTTTTTAATTTCATTCCAAAATTATTAGAGCCCCTGTACAACGTTGACGGGTCTGCAGATGGTGCTAGCCCGAGCCACAACTTCAATGTCTTAGTGACTTTCGCGTCCAGTGTTCTTATGTGGTTCTGGTTTATATATGATATAAACCAGAACCACATAAGAACACTGGACGCGAAAGTCACTACTACTACTAGAAACGGCCAGTTGAGACGTGATGTTATAAGTGAAATCATTCCGTAGAAAATTTGATCTTATTTATGCATTTTTAAATATACAGGTTGGTGATGCATATCGTATGTTTTTTGTTAAAAAGGAAAATAGTTGAAATCTTATTTCGCAGGCAATTTAAAAAGTATATTTGCTGTTGTATTATTTTCATACCAAAATAACTATTTAGGCACGTAGGCAAATTAGCCATTTTGAAAAATATTAATGGAAAAAATGCATTAATATAAATATTATTGATTCAAAATTAAACAGTGTACCTATAGGTCTTCTAGGTGTCTTTATTTCTTGACTGCACTTATCTTAATGGATATTTAAATATTTTATTCATCTTTATTCATTTGTTCTCTTTCTTTTCTTATCTTTTCGGCTCGACCGGGGCGGTACTACCCTCGCACAGAAAATCAACGTAAAATGACAGCATTCGTGCTGTCGTGTTTCGTTGGTGAGTGCGAGACCGGAGGCCCAATTAGTCTAGTCAACAAGTTCCATACTTGTTGACTAGACTAAAAGATGCACAAGCATCACTAGGCCGCCATAGTGTGGGTCACCATGCTGCATTGTTGCATTCGCAATGAGTATGGTGGCCACCACTCGTGGATTCTGCTTATGCTTTCCATCAGGCAGAGTAGAGTCATTTTGGCGGGCCAAACATAAAAAAAAAAAAAAAAAAAAAAAATCTTTTTCATTTTGTTATCTTGTTTCGCCTATAACGAGGTAGCTAGCGAGCTAATACTATCTACTTCATGAATCGTGTCTAGCAATAGTCTCGTCCTGGTCGTTAGATAGTCAGTATAGTAGGTATTTATGGATAGTACATAAATCCGGACCTTTTGATTTTTTTATTTAGTTGTCACTGGTAAATATAGGCGATATATATGGCTTAAGAAAAAAAGTTTTTGAGAAATTGAAGTAAACCAATAGTTACTATTGATAAAATCCATCTAACTCGGAACCGTTCGGGGATTTCAGTAATAGCCAATTCGAATAATAGTCATCTGATTTTGTCATTCTCGATTCAATGTTATCTTACCTTTTTTTTATGTATGGCCGCGAAAATGACTCTACTCTGCCTGATGGTAAGCATAAGCAAAATCCAACAGTGGTGGTCACCATACTCATTGCGAATACAGCATGGTGACCCACACCATGGCGGCCTAGTGATGCTACTGCATCATTTAGTCTAGTCAACAAGTATGGAACTTGTTGACTAGACTTTTTGGGCCTCCGGTCTCGCACTCACCAACGAAACACGACAGCACGATCGCTGTCATTTTACGTTGATTTTCTGTGCGAGGGTAGTATCGCCCCGGTCGAGCCGGCCCATTCGTGCTGAAATGAGCGTGACTCTACTACCTTTCTATTTAATATACTACAATTTGTCCTATTTAATCTCAAAAGCACCCTGATACACTCTTGGATTCTACACATGCTTTCTATCAAGCTCTTCCATCAAGAGTAACCTTGGCAACCTTCAATAAAAAATGCGTCCCTCTATTATGTAAGTGCAACTAACAGTATAGTTGTCAAAATATAACCTATAAAATTACTTCTGCCTACCCCTTTAGAACGTAAACGTGGATTAATTTTAAATTTATATTATTTCCAGCGCAACATTTTTGAGGCTCATAAAATACACTCCAATTTACGCTAAATTCCCGGCCGTGATTCGAGTTGTATATCGAAGTGCTGAGGCGGTACTTATTTCGCTGTGTTCGTTGCGCACCGTGCCTGGCCTATCTGCTTAAGCAAAGACATATTTGACGTCACTGAGAATATTACTTGACGTGACGTCAGCTTCGACTAGAAGATACATAATTGAGAATGTAATATGGCTAAGAGAGTTGGTTAGAGGTCTGCGTTGTGTGTCTAAATTAGTGTGGAACTTTTTTGTACATTTTTGAATTTGGATAAATCTAGTTCATAGTTAATAGTACAATGATAAAACACTATTACAAATACGTAAAGTATTAAAAAGATTTATTTATAGTAAAACCATTTTAGTTATTTTAGGATATGATATCATATTAGATTAAATCAATAGTACCTAATCTCGATTTTCATATTTCTACTAAATAATTAAAATAATTGGTTGTTGTAGAGAACTTTGGGGGAGGTCTATGTCCAACAAGGTGTGTATCTTTAAGCTGAGATGACAATGATGAATTGAAATATACAATTTGAAAGGGATGACTGGAGTGAAACAAAAATAAAACAAATATGTTGCTATTGCTAGCTGACCCACGCAAACTCGTTTACGTCTCCTTTTGCCCGTAGCCTAATAATTTTTACCCGTTTTTGTAAAATTCTTCATTGGTGCTCCACTCCTATCTGTTTTAGCGTGATGATATATAGCCTATAGCCTTCCTCGATAAATGTACTATCCAACACTGAAATAATTTTTCAAATCGGACCAGCGGTTCCTGAGGTTAGCGCGTGCAAACAAACAAACAAACTCTTCAGCTTTATAATTTTAGTATAGATACATATATATAGTATAGATTTATTGCAGTTAACTTTAGATTAAACTATGTACGTAAATAATTAAAAACCCAACCAAAATTTGGAGATTAAAATACCTTGATTTTTATATTTCACTTTCCTACCTGCAAAGTTTACTGTCCTAATTTTGATTTGATAAATTATTTAACCAATTATCTTTTTATTTATTTGTCACATTTTTAGTGACTTTATTTTGTATTCTGTACCTTGAACAGGAGGAGTTTACTTGTAAAGCTTAAGCTATATTAGCTTAATAATTTACACGACAACTTCAACATATTTGCATAAGACTCATATTTGGTGAGCGCAAATATGATGATGTCTCAGAGTAACATCGAATGCACAAGTGGCTCTCCTAAGTTTCCTTCTCGTAAAATAAATAGTATTCTCTTTCATCCACGTACTGTCTGTGGTATCGAAGAACGCTTTGAGTTGCTACGTAGTACATTCATAAGCTTTTTTAACAAAAATAATACCGACTTCAAGGTTCGACTCGATTTCTCTTGGATATCAGATCTTAGTGTCCTTATCATGGTACCACCGTTGGGATATCTCCTTTCCATTAAAAAAAAAGAATAGTTAAAATCGGTTCATAAACGACGAAGTTATCCGCGAACATATGTACATATTTTTTTTATATACGGTCGAATTGAGAACCTCCTCCTTTTTTTGAAGTCGGTTAAAAATGAGAATTATAAAATTGCTAATGCACGTTGCTAAACTTGTATGTTGGTAAGAACAAACCTTTATGTGAACAATTATAAAATACTTTACCAGTCAAAAATCTATGAATGTGGTAATCTTTTATTTTTTCGCTTCCAAGAAATTTATAATGTGCTACCAACACATGGTCAACACGTCATATCATTCTCATTATACTGTTTAATATGTCATCATCGAACTTTTGATACACTGTCAAACTGGAAATGACTCTATAGTGCAGACATTATATTCGGTCCAACTTGGGATATTTATGAATCTTAGGACTCCTATGAATGTGATTTTTTACTATATACACAATTACACATATTATATAATAAGTGTGTATAATTATGTAATAAAATGACTCTGCATGTGTGCAAGTATGTGTGTTTTGATTTGTTTTATCTTTTAGTTCACACATGGCCCACAATTCATTTTTGTTCAATTAAAATTGTATGAACTCAAAGTTAAAAATAACAGGTTAAGAAAATAGTTTTATACAATTAAGTCAAGTTTCAAGTTTTTAGTAGATTTGAAATTAATAATTTTTATTAATTATGATGAAAAGCATAACCAAATATGTTTATTTACTACCATAATAAAGATTTAAGAAATAAATTAAAAATACGAGGACTATTTTCTTTCTCTTATATATATTAATCAAAATTCTGTGTACCTATGTGGCGTAAACCAAAAAAAAAAAAAAAAATGTGGCGTACCGTATGTCGAATCTTTCATCTGATCATGATAAAGTTCTGTATCTGTACGTATCCCTACTCAGGAAAGGAGATAGTAAGAAGCACAGAACAGTTCTATTCCCTACAGATTTTAAAAGCTATTAACGCGAGCTAAGCTTCCTTCATTCCTTTGATTTACTGCAGATAAGTGTGGTAATGTTTTTTTTTGTAATAAAAGACAACTCCCGCACTAGGAATAAATCGCGGGGGACTTTACAAACATACATGAAACGGACGTAAAGAACACCCAGACTCAGAACAACAATTTCTGAATCACACAAAGTGTTGTACCATGTAGGATTTGAACCCACAACACTTGGCGAAGGAAGAAGGTAGTAGAGCCACGCTGATTTCAGCACGAACGGGCCGGCTCGACCGGGGCGGTACTACCCTCGTACAGAAAATCAACGTAAAATGACAGTGTTCGTGCTGTCGTGTTTCGTTGGTGAGTGCGAGACCGGAGGCCCAATTAGTCTAGTCAACAAGTTCCATACTTGTTGACTAGACTAAAAGATGCAGCAGCATCACTAGGCCGCCATAGTGTGGGTCGCCATACTGCATTGTCTGCATTCGCAGTGAGTATGGTGACCACCACTCTTGGATTCTGCTTATGCTTTCCATCAGGCAGAGTAGAGTCATTTTGGTGGGCCAAACATAAAAAAAAAAAAAAAAAAAAAGCGGCGTGGCGACCGCGTAAGCCATACGTGCAGTAATGTAAATGGTACAATATTTATCTAACATTTTTTTCTAGGTTACGAAGGTGGGCTGCAATGTGTCTACGTAGTCGAGGTGTGGGCAACTGAAGGATTAGTAGTTAATGCAAGTAATGGTGTCGCTTTATGGAATCTTAGAAGATTGGGAGCTAACAGAGAACTAAAACTTATAGTATATGCGGCAAATGCTAGAGGAAGATCGGAACATATATCGCTGCAAGTCGAAACTGCTTTCAGGTTGTTGCCTCGGTCAGGTTAGTATTCTTAGAACCTTTAGGGCAGGTCTATTTTATTTGTACGTATAATATGTATTGAAATAACTACTAGTAAATTACCTATTGGTTTTTGAAATAAGAATATAGTCAAAGGATTTTTTTATGTAGACTGGACATCGGTGAAAATGTTTGTGAAAAAATCACAATTATAAAACTAACCTCAACATAAGAACACGTCATCAAAACAATCATAAAAATTATTTCCTTGCTATTTAAGTAAACTGTGAGTATACCTACAGACCGGTGTCGAATAAACGACATTTAAAAATCAACATGTGCGTATATTTTTGTATACACGTTACTGGTTCCAAAATATACAAAATACTGGGCAAGATGTTGTACAAAATTGAAAATGAACGAATTTAATTTCATTTACAAAATTCACAAAAACGCAAAGTAACCTTTCAAAGAGATAATGCTCTTACAAATTGTCAAGGCTCGTTTAAACTCACAAATCGCCTACCTCTTAATCTTAGGGGAAATGTTCCCTAAAGAAAGTATGTTAAGGAAACATAATCACGCTCCCTTATGTGTCTTTTGCCGATTGAATTGATTTTATTCTAAGGAAATGGATTCATAAAACTGTTTGAGAATCTGATGTATTTTTAGTATATTCCATAGAGTAAGACTCATTGTTAACTTTTAGAAGTTATAGGTTGCTAGCTGACCCGTGCGCACTTTGTTGGGCGGTAAACATTTTTTCTCCGACTTACTTTGTAAATTTGGCTACCACGAAAAAATCTTTCCATTTTTCGGGTTATTATATATCCTATGTCAGTCACAAATAACGTAGCCTTCTGTTGGTAAAAGAATCTTCAAAATCGGTTCAGTAGATTCGGAGATTACCCCCTACAACTTCACAAACTCACAAACGCACAAACTTCACCTCTTTATATAATAAGTATAGATTATGCAATATGCGTATGTATTACAATGCTAGCTTTTTCCCTCGCCTATATCTTTCCTCAAGAATCAAAGTATCTCCATTTCAAATTTCATAGAAATCGATGCGGTTTGGCTGTAAAAGCGTATCAGACAAACAGACAGAGTTACTTTCGAATTTATAATACACTAGTTGTTGCCCGTGGCACCGCCCGGGTGTATGTTGGTTATCGCGGCAAATAGTTGTATATGTGTTATTCTGATGTATAAGCTATATTACTGTAAAGTTTCATCCCATCCGTACACTAGTTTTTGCGTGAAACAGTAACAAACATTCATCCATCCATCCATACTTACAAACTTTCGAGTTTATAATATCAGTACTGATGTATTTATATTATACCCTCACTTACGGTACTTTAGGAATGACATCAGTATTACTTTTTAACAATTTACACAGTGAATTCATAAAATCAAGCTAAATAAAACTAGGAAAAACTTCCAGGATCAAAACATATATTTGTCACTGAATATTTTATTATTAAGCATGATGTTATGTATATCAGACACTACAAAGTAATTATGTTTTTTTTAAATCTAATTTTATTTAGGGGCTTTTAGTCACACGTAAGACTATGTCAGGCCCATCGTACCCTAAATTTACAATGTATTCATATCCAACTTATACTATACCTTAAATAGTAAAAACATTATTGCATTATATAAAAACAGTAATTATGGATATTTTTTAGAACCCCAAGAAGCATGGGAGGTGAATTGGGCTCTCGGCGTATTCTTGGGTACGGCGTTGACTATCGCTCTGATACTGTGTCTCGCTCTAATCGCTACAAAGGTACGGAGTAGATCCAGGGACTATGAAGGTGAGTAGATATAACAATGTACCTAAAATAAACAGTTGATATCCGTTAATTATCTTAACAATCAAACCGTGTGCTTGACATACAAATGAATATATTCTCGTAACATTTTTTAAGTCTGTAAAGATTTCGTACTGAAAATGGGGATAGCCAGATAATTTACTGATAAAATAAACTGATCATAAATATATAAGTGGAAACGGTCAAACCATTGTACATCAAGTTGCTATAAATATTGATTTCTCATTATAAGGGAGTTCTAATAACGACAATTCATTGAAATTAATAGGTTAAATAAAGAGTGATGACCTAATTACGACTACTAACCTGCTTTTAGTCTGTATTACCAAATATTTGAGTATTCCAAAGCTATATCAAATAAGTTTATCAGAAAGCGAGCGATTGAGAAGGTCAGCAGTAACGGATGGGGAGGTACTACGCACTCACAGAAGACCGACCGAATATAACAACATCCGTGACTGTTGGGTTTCGTTAGTGAGTGCCAGACCAGAGACTCCATAATGCAGAAAGAAGCAACTTAATGGGCCGCCATAGTGTGGGTCACCACGCTGCATTGTTGCATTGTCTGCATACGTAAGAAGTATGGTGACCACCACTCTTAGATTCTGTTCATATTTTTCATAGGCAGAGTCACTTTGACAGGCACAAAAAAAACAAAAGTAAATTTCATTATTTAAGATGAAATACAAAAATAACCAATACATTAAATATAAACATCTATTGCAGTGACACTTCCTACATTGAAGAATCAAATGGTTGTTGTACAGAAAAGAAGCTCTACTCAAGGTGCTGATGACAAGAATCCGGACCTCATTCCACTAAGCAAAGGTTTTGTTTAACATTTTATCTTGCTTAAAAATAATTTATTTATTAACATATTTACACATTATCAGAAGTTTCTAATTTTATACTTGATAGTCGTAACGGAACTGAGATGATTTGATACACCCATTTCTCGTAAACCCTTTTTGATAAATTTTCGCTCAATTTAATAAACGCAGATGCATATAAAAATTCTACTGAGGTACATATACTGTCAGTTCATGTAATGGCGGTAAATAACTTCAAAAACACTTAAAATATTAAAAGATAATAACTGAATTTGATTTTAAATATCATTAAGATTCTGATTTATTCTAAAGAATACTCGTATTAATATTATCCGATAAAACATTACAACAATTCACTATATTGGAACTAGGGATAACTTCAAATTTATAGACGAGTTTTAGAATTGAACTGAATTTGAATAGAATAGATTTGATTATTATAGAAGGCAAAAAAGAAACGTATATAAATATGACGCACATGGCTCCTTATCACGCAAAAAAGCATGCAAATTAGTTCAGTAACCTGATACTTTTGCGAATAGTAATATCTTAAGCTATAGGTTTTAAATTAACTATATGATGTGCATTCATCATCATCATCATCAACGGTCCACTGCTGGACATAGGCCTCTCCTTAGAAAGGAGTTTTATGGAATAGGCGGGCAAACGAGCCAATATATCGCCTGATGGTAAGCTATTACCGCCGCCCATGTACACCTGCAACACCAGAAGCGTCACAAGTGAGTTGCCGGCCTTTGAGGGATGGCGGAGGGGAGTTAGGGGGAGGGGGTTGTGGTATGGGCCTCCGGTATCCTCACTCACTCGGTGAAACACAGCGCAAGCACTATTTCACACCGGTTTTCTATGAGGCCGTGGTACGAGCCGGCCCATTCATGCCGAAGCATGGCTCTCGCACGGTTGAATTTTGGCGGTTCTGGCCTACCATACTACGCTGGCTAGACGGGTCGGTATAGGGTTTGTTTTAAGTGTTCCTTCTATTTGCCGTGATGTTGTCCTGCCTAGTTTGTCCGATAATAGCCTCTTACGTCACCCACGGTGTAAGTGCCTTGTTGGCGCAGTGGTAGCGTATGCGACTGCTGGCTTGAGGTCTCGGGTTCGATTCCCGGGTCGGACCAAATGTTTGTATGATCTGCAAATATTTATTTCGGAGTTTGGGTGTGTTCTATGTTTGTATTTACAAAAAAAAGTATATAATTATGTATTTCAGTTGTTTAGTACCCATAACAAAAGCTCTGCTTAGCTTGGGACTAGATGGAGCTGTATGTTAGATGTCCAAATATTTTTTTATAAATATTTGGTGGTGGTGATACTCCGTATTCTGAATGCGTCACCACACTCAATTATATGCTCTAATATTTATCAACATATACCAACAGTCAATAAAATATAATGATACTTTGGTAGTAGTAGTAATGATTACATTGTCACATCCTTGTTTCACTAATTACATCAGAAACTAACACCACTAATCAAACAATGTAAAATAGATACTATAGAACTGAATTACTGAAAGTAATAATACCTTTGTGTTATGACACGAACGCAAGGCTTCTTGCATTCTAAAGTAGACTAATTAAGTAACCAGCCGGATTTTATTTAACATTGTCATACGTAGTTATGTTTTGTAAGCCAGAGAATAAAATAGTAATGTATTTAATACCACACAAAACATAAATACTACATACTAATTCATTGAAACAACATTTCTTGTTTCTTGTATTCATAAATATTTCTTTTTTTTTATGCATGGCCCGCCAAAATGACTCTACTCTGCCTGATGGACAGCATAAGCAGAATCCAAGAGTGGTGGTCACCATACTCATTGCGAATGCAGACAATGCAGCATGGCGACCCACACCATGGCGGCCTAGTGATGCTGCTGCATCTTTTAGTCTAGTTAACAAGTATGGAACTTGTTGACTAAACTATTTGGGCCTCCGGTCTCGCACTCACCAACGAAACACGACAGCACGAACGCTGTCATTTTACGTTGATTTTCTGTGCGAGGGTAGTACCGCCCCGGTCGAGCCGGCCCGTTCGTGCTGAAATCAGCGCGGCTCTTTCTTTATTTCCTTATTATTAAAGACAACTCCCGCACTAGGAATAAATCCTGTGTCGCGGGGGACTTTAAAAACATACATGAAACGGACACAAAGAACACCCAGACTCAGAACAACAATTTGTGGATCACACAAAGTGTTGTCCTACGTGGGATTTGAACCCACGACACTTGGCGAAGTAGGAAACGGCGTGGTGACTGTTAAACCACTAGGCCAAATGTGCAGGCTCTACTACCTTTCATCTATCTATATATATAAAAGCGAAATACCACTCACTTATTAATCACGAAATCTCAGAAACTATAACACCTACAAACTTGAAATTTGTCAGGAAGGTTCCTTATAGGGTGTAGACATCCGCTAAGAACGGATTTTACGAAACTCCACCCTTAAGGGGGTAACACGCGGGTTTGAAGTTTGTAGGAAAGTCCTATGTTTTTTTTTAAATGTATGCTCTATAGATGGTGTGGAGGTGTACTAATAATGTATCTTTAGAAATCAAACCCTTTTGGGGTTAAAACGGGGGATGGTAATTTGGACACAAACGAGGTTGCGTAGGTCAGCTAGTTAATTATATAGTTACTAGCCGACCCACGCAACCTCGTTTGCGTCTCCTATTGCCCGTAGAGTGATAATTTTCCCCTGTTTTTGAAACATTTTTCATTGGTGCTCCGCTCCTATTGGTCGTAGCGTGATGATATATAGCCTATAGCCTTCCTCGATAAATGTACTATCCAACACTGAAAGAATTTTTCAAATCGGACCAGTGGTTCCTGAGATTAGAGCGTTCAAACAAACAAACTCTTCAGCTTTTTATAATAGTATAGAAAAATATTCGCTATTATTAAAGAAATTCAGCTAAGATGTTTGTCAATGTTTATGACAGTCTAACTGAATGATAACTTTGTTATCATAAACTGAGCTTAGTTTAATTAAATTTGAATATAAAGTTAAAAAAAAATGTAGTTCAGTAGTTTTACCTGGAAGGTATTGAAAATTGGTAATTTTATAGATTCTGAGGTGCTCTTTACGAATTTCAATAACCGTATAACATGATAATAAGCATTGAACTAACTAGAATCTTATAATAGTACCAAAAAAAAAACAAGTGCACTTTGCAATAAAATATAAGTAGGTCACTTCCCAATTAGACTTTTGTAGCTTTAATTACAATTTTCCCAATTCGGTGAAGCATTTACTATGAAGGGTAAAGGTCCTAACATCCTTTAAAGCCTTTTAACAGACGTATAAACACAATGAAAATTGTTACCACAACCATTGTTGCCCTCGGGCTCAAAAATGGTAATCTATTCGTAATAAAAATCACAAAAAAAGGTAAAAGGACTTTTACTAAGATATTTTTTATTAAAAAAGTGTACTCGAAATGTAAATGTAAACCTCTTGACCTTCTACGTAAAGTGCTATAACTAAAAACTCTGAAGGGATATTTACATAGCTACTACCTTCCGCGACGAAATTTAAGCATGTGAAAGTTAAATGCGAATAACGTGTTATATTTCGTTGTTTTTGTTTTCAATCCATTACTTTGTGTCATTGACAGTAGGTATATACATAAAGTAGTACACGCGCGTCGAGTCATTATTTTGATGTCCACTCAACCGTGAACGATAGTGAACTTGACTGTACGAGCTCCCGGATCCAGATTAAAAGTGTCAAACGATCTAATATAATAAATGTCTGTTACATTTATTATATTAGATTATGTGTAACTTCTATCTCTCCACTAGCGAACTTTGACGTCTAATGATATTTTAAGTTTTTATCTTATTTACACCGTTTAAGGGATGTTTTAAACATAGTTAATAAAACTAGTTACAACGCTTACGATAGTAAGCGTTATAATTACATTTGTTAACTAAATGTAATTATTAAAATAATAATTTTATACATTCTAGAATTAAACTCACTTGTACTTATTCCACTATTTATTTTTGTTTACACCTGACCGGTTTCACCTTATGGCATCCTCAAAGTAATTTAATTCTAGAATGTATTACAACAAGTTCCATCAAGTGCCGACGATCGAGAACATAAATTACATTATAATTTTATGTTCATATCTTATGACTACCATTTGTATAACGCCCTCCACTTTTGAACGAAGGTCTAATTTTAAGTGATTTTTTCAAATTGGGTAATACTTAACAGGTTAGTAGGGTTACTACGTAAATGAGGTTAAAATAACCCTCCCTCTTTCGTAGTCGGGTAAAATTAAACTACACGGACAACAAAATTAAATACAAAATAAATACTTACTATAATATAATAATTTTGATTGAGGAACTTGAAAGATGAAATAAACACCTTCGAAAATTGAGGTGTTAACTCATGATAGCGAACAAAATCTACCTTAATTGATCATCATAGAAATTAATTGACCTCACAATAAGATCAACGGCTTTAGAATCCCTTCAAAGTCAGGAATTTAATTCACTTAATTAGTGGTTTTGTCAGATTGATATTATTTAATTCCGAGAAATTTCCTTTCGGAGCCTCGTTTGAGGCATTTAAGTATAGGTTGTAACTAATTTCACCAACAAAGTAATTTATGAAAACATTTCGGTTATTTATGTCTTATTTAGGGATAAGAATGTTTCGCATCAAACGTTAGCTTGTCGACCTAACGTTTTATAAATATAATATGTTCTTTGTTGAAATTACAACATTGAGAAATTATAGCTTTACAATATAATTAAAGGATACATTTATTTTGCACTAGGTCTTTTGAGGTTTCGATTGCGATAAATATATTGCCTCGCTTAACTAAATTAGTTAATAATTGGTTAAGCAGTTTCGAGTTAACATTAAAGATTATAATGAGTAACTGCTAGGCCAAAAAGTTTTGTACTAACATTCAATAGCTTACCAGGCAATTTCACGTCGTCATAACTGGTAATTGATCATCGCTGCAGTGCTTCCTTGTGTTCAATTTGGTAAATCAAGCGTAGATTTAAGCAAATTTTAGCAACCATTCGCGTTCAGTTTTTCCAATAAAGATCAAAGCTTGGAGCGATCAAAGAATAAGTAATTTGAAGTATATCCGGGTGTCCAAATATTTGGTTTTCGTACCTACTGAAAAAAATGTTAAATAGCGTTTTTGTTTATACTCGTATTCTTTCAAATACAGTGTACATATAAGACCTTATTTAGCCTCATTAAACAGTTATGTGTTGTTAAAAAAATAGACAAATAAGTGAACATGGTTATAAAGTTATAAGAAAAGATAATTGACTCACTTTAACCTAAAACGTGGTGTACATTTTAGTAGTAATCTATTCTATACTAATATTATAAAGCTGAAGAGTTCGTTTGTTTGTTTGTTTGAACGCGCTAATCTCAGGAACCGCTGGTCCGATTTGAAAAATTATTTCAGTGCTAGATAGTCCATTAATTGAGGAAGGCTATAGGCTATATATCATCACGCTAAGACCAGTAGGAGCGGAGCACCAATGAAGAGTGTTTCAAAAACGGGGGAAAATTGTTATGCTACGGGCAATAGGAGACGCAAACGAGGTTGCGTGGGTCAGCTAATATATTAGAATCATAATGTGAGGTTCCACCCATAGCCTTCCAAAATCGATTCTACATGACCGTCCTACTCGAAAATCGTCTTCTGTGTGAAAATATATTTCTAGAACCTAATTACCTACATTTTTAATTATTGAATATATATATATAATACATGACATCATCATCTTCCTAGCCTTTATTATTTCCAAGAGTCGGCTACTAGTTCAACCGGTTTTACCTGAATATCAGGTTGAAATAATTGTCAGTATATTTTAGGGCACTGGTTCCCAATAAAGATTGTAATATGTGCCCATGACAACCGGGAACGACGGCTTAACGTGCTCTCCGAGGCACGGGCTAGAAACACCGCCATCTTCCATACTCTAGGCTGCTGTTAAGAATTTCTTGTAAGAAAAACCCAACAGCAGTCCGACCCTGGAATCGAACCCGAGACCTCTTGATCGGCAGTCGCTTACACTAACCGCTAGACCAACGAGGCATCAAGGCAGTATCTATAATACCTGACGAAGGTTTAAATATATAGTTAATAAGAAATTTAACTGCAAACTTCATATTCTGATCTTTTACATTTGGGATACTCTCTGATTGACATAATATAGTTCAGTAATTATCGAAGTTTTTCACGAGCTATTACCGCCTGCTCCCCAAAGCCAAGTGTAACATATTGTACAGGAAAAGTATGGAGGAATGATACATATTGCACTGAACTAGTATCGTACTCTAACGAGACATACCATACTCGATGTAATATGAATTAAGTTTTGCTCAGGCCGTGGATGACTGCGGCCACATTCCGCCCACTGCTTGAATTCCATGTGGTAAAACACGAAGTATCACTTTATATGTATTTATACTCAATACTTTGTTGCATGATATGAACCCTATCGGACACAGCAAAATTACAAATTAGAGAGGGATACAAACTTAAAACTAATATAATTTTAATTATTAATACACTTTAAGTTATTTAAGTTTAAAATGCTCATATCTATCTTAAACTCATTAATACTGTAATGACACTTAGATATAGGAATTCCTTTTTTTTGTATTTTTTTATATACCCGAATAGAAATGTTTAATGTTTTCTAAAGCATTTAACCCACCCACATTTAATCTATTGCAATGTAGTCGGCTAGATTAACCCGTTAAGTTACGCATTAACGGCTTTCAAAGTTCAAATAAAAACTGCTAGATAAGCTAGAATTAGCTAGCAAGCCAACGCTGTAATGTAAAACTTAAAACTGAAACGAACGAAGCACTTTGCAACTTTGCTTATTAGCCGAACAAACTATCCGTTCCCTCCGCCGTATTTCACTAAAAGAATTAGTTGAGTTCAGAAGCTCTCATGTATTGTTCATTTATTTTTATTCCCGAGAACGTTTCTTTCATTTAAACTTAATTAATTACTTTAAGAGCTAATTGTATTTTGTTTTAAAGCATTGTGAACCTAAGTTGAAGCTTTGAAACTTAAATCTGCTTACTAAAAAATAAATAAATTAAATGAAAGAAAACTGAATTGAATTTAATTGAATGAATTCGGCAGTTGACTTATTCAGAACTTGAATAACAAATTAAGTTGGAGTATGAAATTCGCATTTGTTTATTACAATAATAATGCTTGTGTCGAGGTTTAGATTACGTTTGTGTATAATTATGATTATTTCTTCTATTTATTAACTAGCACATCTCATTCTTACTTTTTCTTCGTCATCGTCGTTATCTTTCTTTCGTTTTTATTCCTTTTTTCTTTGTTAAATATTTGTTGTGAATACACTAAAGCTATTTATACAATTCATTGGTATATAGTTTAGTTGCAATATAATACTAATTTATTGAAAGTCTAATGTTAGACGGATTCATCATACTTTATGTAATAAAGTTTTTTGAGTTATATATATATATTGAGTTTTGTTTTTTAATTATGGTTATGTACATAGGTTTCTATATTATGTAATATATTCTTTATGTAATCAATCGAAATGTTAAATATAAATTTTATTGAAATGATAGTTCGGTTTATCAGATTTTTTTAACTGCCCAAACGAAGTTGAAAATATATTATTATAAACCAATTTTAAAATATGACATGCACTGAAAAATGCTTGATGTGTGTAACTAACCGTACATATCGTACACGCATCGAATAAATTATATTTTTATGTTACAGTTTTCAATATTTTGTTTTCCATCGCTTTACAGCTTTAGTGATGTTATATTTTATATTACAGTAGGTATTTATCCATTAAAATCTATATATATAAAAGAGGAAAGTGATTGACTGACTGACCAGAGATCAACGCACAGTCCAAACCGCTGAAGCTAGAATCCTGAAATTTTGCATGTAGGTTCTTTATATAACGTAAGTGAGCACTAAGAAAGGAATTTTGGAAATTCCACCCCGAAGGGGGTAAATCAGGGGATAAAAGTCTGCGTGAGCGAAGCCGTGTGTAAAAGCTAGTGTGTTAATAAATAATAGTGAGAATTGGAAATAGTAACGGCTATATTTAAAAAGGAAATGAAACAATTATCTCGCATTGAAATCGATATAATAGAACAAACAATTACCCTCGCAGAAATAAAAAAATATTAGAAATTTTACTTATGGTAACATACAGCTATTTCATTTATTTATTGGTGGGTTTCATCAACAGTCTTTTCTTGTCTATAAGTTATTTGTCTTTTTTTATTTGTCTTGTTTATTCTTTATCTTACTATGACACAAGTATATGCTTAGAAAGACGGTTTTGGTCTAGCCTAGTGTATATAGTGTTTAAAAATATAAAATATCTCATTATTTTGAGAGCGCGTGTGCATATTTATATATTGGTCTGATGTTTCCAGTATTCAAAGTTTACTCTACATTACGTAATAGTTATTTGTGCTCACCAAGAAAAACAGAAAAACAGCTTATCTGCTGACAGTGGAAATAAGAAAAGTTTGCATTAAACGCCAGGTGCAACACATACTTACCACACCCTCTTTCGACTTCGCTGTGAGATATTACCCCGAAATCCTTTTTACATTTTTCCCACATATTAAATCCAACCTTTTCCTAACCAATTTAAGGCGAACATCAGAACATGATCAGATTCTCGAAGGGATAACGATATTCACTGAATAGACTAAATAGAAGGATTACTTATTAATTAAATGAACATATTACGAACCTTTTATTACTATAACAAGACTTTAGACAGACTTTGATTAATGTTTATTAAGTTATCGTTGATGTTTCATAGAGCGCATGGAGATGTATAATTGAAAATAATTTTTGATGTATTAAATAGACAAAAGTCCAATAGAACTGTCATTATCAGCATCACCATAATAATCATATTCATCATAATCCTACTAATATTATAAACGCGAAAGTTTGTAAGTATGGATGGATGGATGGATATTTGTTGCTCTTTCACCCAAAAATTACTGAACGGATTTGGATAAAACTTTACAGTAATATAAGCTATACATACATCAGAATAACATTGATAGTTTTGAATATTCCACTGCTGATCGTAGGTCTCTTCTTAAAAAGAAGGTTACACAATTCTGAACTATTGTTAATTCTCTATTCTACGAATGCGTCAAATTATTCATTATATAGTGCCAGATTATGAACCACTAATAAGTGTTTATTTTAATTTTATTCTCAAAATAAACTAGCTCCTATTTATATAAATGCAGGTACTCATAGCGAAATATTAGGTTAATTTAGAATATTTGCTCTCGTAATATACTATCTTATACCACAAACCAATAAACAAGCGATATTTCAAATCGAATTGATAAGAAATTATTACTTCCAGGAATTCGAGTCCCAATCAAATTGAAGTAAATTATTTTTCAAATTTCTGTAGAAAAGGTATAAAATTATGATCGGTAATCGCAATATGGTCGATAAATGTTCAGATTAACATCACTTCTTATATATTGAAGTAATTGAATTTCGATTGCGTCGCATTATAAGGCGATTAGATCACTACGTCACCTATGTCCAGAAGTAGACTGTTAAAGCCAGTTGATGATGATGATAGCGATAATAGTATTCTTATCACATTTTTTCTATTTTGAACTTATTGATGACTGTGACTTTATGTGTTTAAATTTCCTGCCATACGTTTATTTACTATTTGTGCCTATTCTAATAATATTTCTTAAGGTCCAGACTATATCAATAGTTCAGCGATGTAGCCAAAATATAACAAACAGAGAGATGCAGTTGGTTTGATATATGCTATTTAAGATAAATTTCAATGCCTTTTCATAAATTTAGAAGAAGCAAAACACAAATATTTTACCACTAATAACAAAATACTTAACTTTTACTCGATGTTCAACTGGCATTCTAACGAAATAATACTGATGAATTCCTACATTTTTAACGACCTTAAATATTTTGTTAAGCATAATTATCATGAAATATGTTTAAAGTTTTTGATTTGGTGTTTTTTTTTGTTACTTTGATTAGTTTATTTTTTAAATGATCTTCAAATAATTAGTAAGTAGAAAAAGAAACCGTGTGTAAGCCTTTTAATAAATTGAGCTCATCAATTCCTCCGATTTGATGTTAAAATGTTGTGTCCATGTTAAAATAATGTAAAATGAATTTCAAGTTCGATGAATCTATAATTAAAGAAAAAATATATAACACTTAAATTTAGTTTAGTATGTGTGTCACTTTATTTTTTATTATTATATTATTTTATTATATTAACATTAATACTTTAATTTAATAAAATAATAACTACCAAATGATAAACGCAAGTTGCAAGTTCCCATTATTAAGTAAATGCTGTGTTCGTTTTAATTGCCGTTCGCGTTTAATGACCCCATTGTTAGTACCCCTACCTAAAAATTAAAATCAAAACCAAATTACGTAACTGAAGTATAAGTAATTAACAAAGAATGGCCCAGTTTTAATTGTCACGGGCATTCTGCTAAGCAATTTTGATAGTATATTTATTAATCATCTAACATCTACACGAATGAGTACTAGATATCTTAACGTTTGATGAAAGATTAATAGTAACTATTGCGTACAACTTATCTTCGGTTGTATAGTACTGAAACACATTTAGTTGTATCGAATGTAGAGAAGTTGTCTCAAAAATGTATACAGCAAAATGTTTAATTTATTTTCATCAATAATTAAGAGTTTTCCTCTACTAACAAAACACAACATTACCTATAAAGGCAAGACCAAATACCGCATGCACTAACAAATTATTTTCTCCACTAGGGTTAACAGAAGCTCCTCCAGACCCCCCGTTGTACTCAGCGATAGCTGCACCAAAGAACTCGAGCAGTACGCACAGTTTGCAACGCACGCAAACACCGGTGACGCCGATTTCTTCCCACGCACACTATACAGACATGCAGGTTGGCAAACTAATACTTCACATCATAACTTTAGAGAGCTTTTCATACCTACATCTTTCCATACCTCGCTTAATTGCCGCATGTAGCGCCGAAAAACAAATTAAATATGAATTGAAAAGTGTGAAAAAAAATTCTGTATTATATTAACAGCTTTTTAAAATGATCATTTAGTAAAATATATTTTTAGTTTCTTAACTTACATGAAATTTAACAGTAGCTTTCAACACAAATACTACAAACAGAAAACATGCCCAATTCAGTTAGGTACATGGAAAGTTGTAACGTGGTTAAACTGCTCAACAGACATATTCAACACTTTAAAACAAATCATTTGTTTGAGTGTTAAGTACAAAATACATATACTAATATTTAAAAGACTATTAATATATTGTTTTAAACTTTCATGGTCAGTAACATTAAGATAGAAATCTACTGGATTGCTACCATGTACCTCATGGCGCTTGCAACAGCGCCGAAATATCGGATACTCACTAACAAAAAGGTACATGGTAGCAATCCCGTAGATTTCTATTTTAATAAGACTATTAATTTTTGATAGTGCGATAAATATAATTTATACTTTGTAAAGCGTAAGATACAGAAATAGTTACATTCGAATCTTAACCTTAGTATCAATTTTGTACTAGAATATGGAATTTCCGTGTAAGTATAGAAAAATACATTGAAAGTAATTTTACTCCTTAAATACATAAAAAATATACTTACTTAGCTTTGACCTGCGACTTAAAAACTGATTTTGTCAATCAATTTGGCTCTGTCTCGGGAAGAGTACTTAACTTCAAACTTTTTTCATGATTGATCAACAGTACTTATATAAATTAGGTCCTCTCATATGCAACTGACCACGCAATTGTGCGACATTAATGAAAAGTCGTTTGAGATTGAGCACTTAATATTCTGTCTGGAAATAGAACATCGTGTGGTTAATAACAGGATTTACCAGAGCTTGGTTGATCTTTGACGCAATTTACTATCAAATCACGTCATATCTCTTGCACCATTAGAGCATTATTGTTCAAGTACTCGTACATTTTCAATACAAACCATCGTCATTTACAACAAACTAATAGGTATTCCAAGTTTCAAGTTCCAAGTCGAAAAAAATCCAAGATCTTTCCAAACATCGTGATTAAATTTAGTTCAAATATTAATAAAACTACTTTACTTTCAGAATGACTCTGGTCGCAGTATGATAAACGGGGCAATGAGATCTCATAGAGAAATCGTCACGACCAGAACACCTTTACTAGCAGCACATCAAGAAAGTTGTGTATAAATTTATATAGGTTTAAGTATATTTTGTATATTTTCTATTAAACAATAAATGACGCGATTGTAAAGTGTCAGTTAAAGCATTTATTTTGAAAAGTTTAAATATATTTCGTGCCATTTATTTTTGTTCTGAAAAGTACATTTTCTTTTATTTTGTATTAAAATGAAGAGTTCTAGCAGTTAAAAATTAAGACAATGACTGATGAACAATTATTAAGTAATAATAATAGGAAATTAATAAAGTTAATTGTTCTAATGATTAGTTAGATACCTACTAGTTAAGAGAAAAGAAGGAAGGCTCTAAGCTATTATAGAAATAAATAGATAAGTAACTTATCATTGTAAATAAAAATACATTAAAAAATATTTCGGAAATAACTTTAAGAAATTTCCTTTTGAAATGCACTAGACTAATAAAAAATAATCATTATTCCATTTACTTACATATTTGTTAAAATTCAAAAGCAAAAATAATTTGATTTATAACATTGTATTGACCAGTCCTCAAGATGTTATTGAGTTTTGCAATTGTTATATTTAAGTAATTTATTAGCAAAGTCATTTAGATATGAAAAGTTATAATAATATTGTTGTAATTTTTTTATCGATATTTAAATAACTTATTTTCAAGTTTGCTCTAGTTAAACATTACTTTTTACACTACTTTAAAAAAACTACCAATTTTACGGTACCATAAGAAAATATTACATATTTATGAAAGAAATCCCATCAAAAGTTTTTAATAAACTACTTTAAATTATAACTTTACGGACTGGTTGTATTGATGTAATAAAATTTGCTCATTTTATGAAATGTAATGAATTTAATATACATGTACAGCGTGACAAGATTGTTAAATTTTCGGTTATCCGAAAGAATCATAATGTGAAAAGCAGTTTTTAATACATGTGACTCAATAAAATAATATGAAAATTATTACTGTTTTTTTTTTCTTAGAAAACAGTGTACTATTAAAGAGTTGAGTACATTAATGGTATACGAGTAAACCGAAGTTATAGTGTGTTAGTAAAAAATGGCTTATAATAACATACATATAAGCATAACATTAAAATGAAATCGACCTATTGCCGTCCATTTCGTAACGGGACAAACACTCTCTTCCAAGGAGCGCCAACTAACCCGGTCTCGGGCAGTTAGCATCCATCTGCTTCTAGCCATTTCTTTAAAACATTGGTCCATTGTGCCTAATCCAGATAAATTGATAGAAATACTGCAGTTGCTATAAATTTGTGGATTTACTACCTTAATGGTGATGTTTATTTCTATGATATAGTGAGTAAGCTTTCTGTGAGGCCGTGGTATCACTCCGGTCGAGCCGGCCCATTCATGCCGAAGCGTGGCTCTCCCACGTTAATGATTTGTTAGAGTTCATAACAACAATTACATAGTTTTTGATCTTTTGAACGGCCATTAAGGTTGTTTAAGACATACCGTAAGAGGTTTTTGAACATACCTTATCCTTTATTACGCGATTGCGAAAGAAGGAGGGTAATGTATTTTGATTGTATGTATGTTTATTTGGCAAGCCCTAGAGCCTAAACGGCTCGTCGTATTTTTATGCGAGTAGTGTCAATAAATTCGCCTTAGTCGCGACAGTGACACTGGGAACACCAAAATAAAAAAAAATAAAAAAAAAAATCTTTTTTTTTTTTATGTTTGGCCTGCCAAAATGACTCTGCTCTGCCTGATGGAAAACATAAGCAGAATCCAAGAGTGGTGGTCACCATACTCATTGCGAATGCAGACAGTGCAGTATGGCGACCCACACTATGGCGGTCTAGTGATGCTACTGCATCTTTTAGTCCAGTCAACAAGTATGAAACTTGTTGACTAGACTAATTGGGCCCCCGGTCTCGCACTCACCAACGATACACGACAGCACGATCGCTGTCATTTTACGTTGATTTTCTGTGCGAGGGTAGTACCGCCCCGGTCGAGCCGGCCCGTTCGTGCTGAAATCAGCTTGGCTCTACTACCTCTTTTTCTTTTCGGTTCTTTCTATTTTTTCAGTTCTTCAATGAATTTAATAAAGATGGCAGATATTGACGCAGTCGGGTTTTTTTTTTTTAAATTCTTTACTTGTTTTGTCTTAGTAATATGCACAGGTTTTTATTCGGCATCAGTATTTTTATTTATAAAATTTGTTCATAATGGGTTTTGTAATATTTCCTTTTGTATTCTATAATATCTTAATGTGAGCATTTTAGTTCATATGCTGATGCCAAAATCTGATCTGTAACGATCTCAGTCAACAATCCTATCAATAGCTGACCGTATGCTACATAAACTCAAAAAGGGCTTTTTATGTTTTTAGTATGATATTCTTGCTGGGTACTTACGGTTTTACAAAATTAAATTATTTTATTGCAGTGTTGCCAATGGTGAATTTTCTTGAGAATTCTAAAAAAAGTAATAACGATATCAAGTAACATCACTTGGTTATTTTAGACATCGAATTTATAGATTTGACTGCACGGATGAGATACTAGTAGTAGTATAAACGATCACTCTACTGCGCAGAGTGTTTTGGGTTCAAATACCACATGGGACAACACTTTATGTATCATGAACTATTGTTCTGAGTCTGCGAGTTCTTTCTGTTTATTTTATGTATGTATTTAATTTACCTTTTTAGTAGAATTAAAATCTGTTAAATCGAACAATTCTGATATTCAATCCCATCATTCATCCCATCACGAATAAAAATTGACTATCTACCAGTGAAGATAACATTTATTTCTCAATGTCGGGACTATGTACTTAATACATGATTTTTTAAAATACTGAATCATTCTTAGAAACCTTACATCATACAGTCTTACACTGGCTACATATAAAAAGAAAACGAAGGAACAAAGTTCACAATAAAAAAGAAGATAATATGAAAACTCCAAATTTAAAAATACATCATTTTTTTTTTCATAAGGAAGGCCATCAGACCTTCAATGAAAAATAGCATTATACGGAATAGAAAGGTCGATATCTAAGGGCATTGTGCTAGTGATGCAGGTTGGCATAAAACGTTTGTCCCGCATCACAGGGACGCCGAAACGATATAACCATTTGTTAGGTATTCAATGCTTGCCGTGCCCAGCTATTTATCTTGCAACCATTGACTGGGCGAGTCGTCGATCAATTCTAAGCGTTTCTATCGTCGATTAATCAAACGGTAAGTCGGTGTTTAATCTGAATGTCCAGTAGGGTTTATAGAAAATATCATTATGTATTCAATATTGAAGTGTTATAATTTCTAAAACGGTATTACTATTGCGGTAAATTTTGTTAATGTACTTAATAATGAAAAACAATAAGAAAACAGTTCAAATGATTAAGAATGAGCCTGTTGGTCTAGTGATTAATGAACCTGACTGCTAAGTAGGAGGTCGTCCGTTCGATTCCCAACCAGGACAAATCTTTATGCGATAAACACGATCTTTTGTTCTGTATCTGGTAATAATTTATATATAGTATGTATGTATATATTTAGAAATATAGAAGTATGTTATCAGTTGCCTGGTTACCAAAGGGGGGCCAGACGGCCGTGTGTGAAAAGGGGGGCCAGACGGCCGTGTGTTAAATGTATGAGGATATTTTTTTTATTATTAAATATTTACACAAGTAATTTTTGACCTTAAAATAGCTGTAATCTACCATAATACTACCAAGCAATCCCTCAATTCGGCAATTTTAGAAATCAACCATTTTCTCAAAATTCATCTCGAGTACAAATTTAATTAGATACAAAAAAAAACTTTTTGAATTCAGATATTATATAAGCGTTAAACTTTAGCGACTAAAAACTAATTAACTGGAGAATATATTATGGGACTACTTTTAGCTTATTTCTATAGAGATAAAATAGCAAAAATGATTTTTTATGGAAGCAAACGGGAGCAAACGAGCAGGCGTATCGCCTGATGGTAAGCTATTGCCGACGCCCATGGACACTCGCAACACCAGCACCAGCAGTTGCAAATTCTCCTGTTGTAAAGGGATTCCAAACCAATATAATTTTTTTCATCAGAAGATTTAGTGTAACTTTTTTTTCAAAAATTTCTTTCTTCAAAAGCCAATAAATTATAATATCAGTTAATATTAGACATAAACACATAGAAACACAAAAAATACTTTTTCTTGCTCGCAAATTGCTCGCAATTATACTTTCAAATGACGAATAAACTGGCGAAGGAAGGTGCAGGACATCAAAAGAACGTTCTTTGATCACTGAAACAGCAAACTCAGTAAGTACGTTAATTACAAACCGAGTAAATAACGCATAATTACGTAAGTATTTCACCGAATGTTAACTTTACTGTTTGTGTCAAACGTAGCAAAATGTGGTGCTACGTTACTACGACGCACATTACTATGGCATAGATTACTACAACGTACTACGGCGTAGCATAAGCATAAGCGTAGCTCTTATTGTCGTTCGAACACATTTGTACTTTCAAAAAGTTGAACTGTCTTACCTCACTGTAAATATAAATAGACACAAAACAGCTGTAGATGAAAAACTTTTATCACTAAGAATTTTATATCTAAACAGTTAGCCAACCGAGCTAAAAAGACGGGTGTTTCTGTGCTACGAAATACATGACCTTTCGTCTTTTTATTTGAGTAACAGTAAATAACTGTTTGCCGTAGTCGGGTAAAAATAGTGTAATTTATTGTCTAATATCTTTCTAATATACAGAAAATATTGTCTATTATTTCTAAGATGTCATACGTTGGCTTAATATAAAAGCATTAATTGATTTATGATATAATACAAGCAGAAGCTTATCAGGATATTAGGCTTAATACCTTCAGTTAATAAAATTCATATTCTAATAAATATCGAGGCAATAACATAGCCGTATCGTTGCTCACTTCTGTTCTTACACCGCGTCATTTTTCCTGGAGGCAAACCAGCGCTTTATTCAATACACGTGCAATAACATACATTTACAACGTATTAACGATCTGACTAATTAATGCGAGGATTATATGATCGTACTCCCGACGATCGCAAATTCGCAATTCATATTGTTAGTTAATACAGGCATTATTGAGGTGATCAAGCTTATTATTTCCATACAATCAAATGCTTAAACGATTAGCATGTATTTATGTCGTATTCACCCTACGTTATACTTACGGTAAGTAGTTAATAGTTCATGAAAACAAGTGTGTTTTTTTAAGTATATCAGTATATTGGAAGTTTGATAGTTTTGCTAAGGATTTGATTAGTGGTTCTGCCTGCAGTGACAAGGTTAAGGTTGTGATAAGTTTCTTGTGGGTGAAACATACTTCCGCAGGAATGATCGGACTTACAGAAAACTGATGTTAAGCATTTTATTTTTTTGCTTTTTACCGTAATATGAATGAAATCAATGGAACCCATGTAGGAGTAGATAAGTTTTGCTAAAACAGGGCATTACAGGTAAAAAATATTTAAAACTAGCTATTGTCCGCGAAAGAACAAATAGAAAGAACAGGCGGAATTAAGAGAGGTATAAAACAGTTAAAAGAATATACACAATGGATACCCAACATGAGAACTAAAAATAAGAAGAAAAACGAGAAAATTACGACAAAGAGACTATCAATAGCAAAAGTAGCGACAGATTTTTACAAAAACTTATACACGGAGACAGACAGAACAACGCCAGAAGAAAAAGAAAAGGAAGCTTACGAAGAAGAAGAAATACCATGTATACTAGAATCTGAGGTCACAAAGGCTATAAAATCACAAAAAAGTGGAAAAGCTCCTGGAGACGATAAAATATCCAACGAACTACTAAAACAATCTTTACCTGCGATATCCAAATATGTGACCCATCTTTTTAATGAAGTAGTAGCAACTGAACAAATACCCATTCAATGGACTAAATCAACCATCATCCTACTACACAAAAAAGGTGACAAAAATGAAATAAATAATTATAGACCTATAAGCCTTATGTCCAATTTATATAAAGTGTTTTCTAAAATAATACTCGGGCGAATATCGAAGCAACTGGAGGAAAACCAAGCAAGGGAACAAGCTGGATTTCGCGCCGATTATTCTACCATCGACCATATTCATGTTGTGAAGCAAGTAACTGAAAAGCTCAATGAATATGGACAACTGTATTATATGGCATTCGTCGATTATAATAAGGCTTTTGATTCGCTGAGTCATACCTATATCTGGAAAACGCTAGAAAACCAAGGAGTAGAAGGAAAATACATAAAAATCGTAAAAGAATTTTACAAAAACACCACAGCAACAGTCCAACTAGAACAACAAGGCGAAGAATTTAGAGTTCAAAAAGGCGTTAGGCAAGGCGATCCACTTTCCCCAAAACTCTTCACAGCAGTCTTAGAAAATATATTCAGGAACTTAGACTGGGGACATTTCGGAATCAATATTAACGGATTGAACCTAAACCATTTAAGATTTGCCGACGACATAGTAGTATTCGCTGAGAAACCAAGCATACTACAAACTATGCTACAACAATTAGATGTTGAAAGCAGGAAAGCAGGTTTATCAATGAACCCAGTGAAAACTAAAGTGATGACGAATGCCGTAAAAGAAAATATAGTAATAGGACAAGAAACTATAGAATATGTAGATGAATATATATATTTAGGACAACTTATTTCAATAAAAGACCAGTATTCTAAAGAAATAGATAGAAGAATATGCAACACTTGGAAACGGTATTGGTCTCTAAAAGAAATAGTTAAAAATGAAACAATTCCCATGGAAATGAAAAGCAAATTATATAACACATGTATTCTACCATGTCTTACTTATGGATGTCAAACTTGGCCTGTGACTAGCAAAAACAACCAAAAACTAGCAGTTTGTCAACGCAGCATGGAAAGAAGCATGCTTAACATAAAACTACGGGATCAATGGACAACTTCAAAAATAAGAAAAAGAACAAAGGTCAGCGACGTGTTACAAAAAATAAGAAAACTTAAATGGAACTGGACTGGACATATAATGAGGACTAACAAAGAAAAATGGACTAAGGATGTAATAGAGTGGTATCCGAGGAACGGGAAAAGACAACGAGGAGGTCAAATCAGAAGATGGGAGGACGATTTACCAAAAGGATGGAGAAGGTCTGCCAAGGATAGAGAGACGTGGAAACAATTGGGGGAGGCCTATGTCGACAGACAACCTGACCAAAGTGGTTGCTAATAAATAAATTTATTCTTATATTTTGCTAGGTAAATTAGATTTAAGAATACTACTGTTTTATAAGAATAGCATGTAAGTTAAAAGGTCAGCGAATAAAGGCTTTTATTATTATTATTATTATTATTGTCCGCGAAGCTGCCCGCGTTTATATAGGTTATCATGGTAAAAAGTAGCACATGTCTTTCTTCAAGAATCAAAGTATCTCCACGCCAAATTTCACTGAGATAGATGCTGCGGTTTAGCCCTGTAAGCTTTCGAATTTGTAACATAAGTATAGAGTTATTCATAAAGAATCTAATGGTTCTAAAAACTGCTAAAGTTATACTAACTTTTAAACTTTCGCGTTCCATGATATAAGAATTATTATTTTTACGGGAATTAACGCGATCACGTATTTTAAGGTACTACATACCTCTGTTTTGCCTGACGTTTAGACCAGGTTGCACTGGTCGTGGTCACAGGCTGACTGGCTCAGCAACGCACGCCCTCCGTCGTCGAATCCGTTAAGTAGAAGGTTCTTCATACACCCGCACATTTTCGATATAATTGATAAAATTGTTTCGCCATGTACCGTCACATACCACACTAACAGGATCCCTATTCTGTAAGCAAACCGATGTGTTTCTATTCTGGTGTTTATCCGACTGCGCAGAAAAGCAAGGTGGTATGTTTTTTAACACTGGATTCCACGCTGTAGATAATTTACAACCATCTTCCCGATTGAAAGTTTTATGCTTTTTAATCTCAATCGCTTCACGTACAACTCTTGAGTAAAAGTGACGTTCGGTGCTTCACAGCAGCGATATGTTCTTTGACCCTTTCAGCAGTCAGGCAAAACAGAGGTATATAGTAACTTGAAATAAGTGATCGCGTTAATTCCCGTAAAAATAATAGCTGCTAAAGTTAGTCTATTTCGAAACTTTAGATATTATTTATTCCAGTAAATGAGAAACTCTCGAATGTAAATTTAATATAACACCGTAGATTATTACATGATACTAGAAATATGCAAATTTTTACTCTCAAACTTAAAACTTCTTCTGATTATAAAAGAATTACAGCGTGTGTTAGTTATGACACTTTTAATCTATCTTGACTCGTGACCGGCGAGGAAACAATTCTTTAGCCAACTTTCTAAAAGCTTTTGATAAGCTTCCATGAATAAAAGGTTCTTCAGGTCGATTATGTAACAGTTGACCTCTTTTTAAATTAAGTTACTGGCATTTTCTGACGATGGTTATGAAATCTAAACCATGACTCGTAACATATTTTTTTCTTTCAAATTTTAAATTTGTTTTGCTAAGGGCTCTATACGTTTTACTTTACTGATTTCGATAAGATTTAATTTGAAACTTTAAAATGTGTCAGGTTTGGAAAAAAAATAGTAAATTAAAAACATTTTTATTAAAAAAAAGTTGTTAATATTTTTCAAGTAAATTTATTTGTTCTTTGAAAAATAATAAGAGCTAAGAATGCTTTGAAATTATATTCCAGGAATTTTTAGATTACTTTCTAAAAATAAGTGTAGGGTTTTATTACCATTACAATATTTTTTTTAATCTTAATGTCTGTATAAGATAGAGTTACAAATAGTATAAAATAATTAGATATATAGATGGTAGAAATAGTACATAAAACTTTATTTTAGAATGCAGTGTAGCGAAGGGAAAAACTGCTACCCAAGAAATCTTTAAGCGAGGTACTTGAGAAGATTACATTTGGATTGCCCTGAATCTAAAACTTGTTGAGGCATATGTATCTGATCAGGAAAATGTCTGTAGAATATTTAAATACGAATAAATCAAATTTAACACTAACACTGGTAAAAGAATAAAGTATAAAATTTGCCATCGAACTATAATCCCAAAAAAAAAGATAATTAACACTTTCCCTTAATTTTTAAAGAATATATAGTTAAGTATTGTTGATTGTTATTACTGTACTGACCAGTTTAAGTTGAACTACTATTTTATAGACTTATGCACCATGTCAAGTAGAATATACATATTATATCTACTAACACACACACACTGACTTCTTGATCCCTAAAAGTGCAGATAAATTCGTATAAGTCGAACAGGTTTCATGAGAGATTTATATTTATACAACTATGTGTACGTCTATGTTTGATTAATTCGACAAAAATAGTGGCGGTTTTAGTTTCAGGTAATACAAAGTTTACGTCAGACCTTTTTAATAATTGATTTGAAGGAAAATAGTTATTTAATTCTCATCTACGTATACACAAACATTTTAGGATATTAAATTATGAAATACACAAAATCCAAAACTCAAATGATAATGAAACTTTAATGAAAAGCGTAATAGGCATTGACAGAATATAAAGTCCAAAAACTCTGTTCTGTTTATGTTTTCTGATTAATTATTTAAAGTTTTGAGCTGTACTGCTGTAGCTGTCGTATTAATATTATGGATATTACTATTATCATTTAAAACGATAGTAATACTAAATTATCAATCAATCTTTATTTATGAACGTAGGTGGTCAACATGTCCATCCATATGGTCCGCCAGCTATTGTTGTATATTTTTTTATATTAAAATAACAAATCAACTAAACACAAATTACGAAAATTTTAATTATTATGGTTCTTAGCTTGTTTATTAGAAGCAACAATGTAACAGTGAATCAGAACTAAAATAGTGGAGAGAGGGTTAGTCAAATAAGCAACACTAAACAAACATAAATATAAATATGCTGTACCATAGTTAATAACTCGTCGAATTACGCGTGCAAAGCTCGGAGTAAAAGCTAGATACGTTCAATTCAAATTATTAGTAATACCCATTAAACACAGTCAGTTCCGATGCTGTGGGTAATGTTAGGCGTCAGTTATATGACAGTGAAATATGCAGAATATCAAGTTTCATTGGACTTCTAAATTAGCACAACGCGATCTATTAAGAATCTGGTCTATAGATAAATGAAATTTGAAAGATGGGTATGACACTAAATAATATTTTCAATTTAAATAATTTTCAAAAATTCACGACAACGCCCGACCCCATATTGCGCAACAGACAGTCTCCAAGCTGCAGGGCCTGGGGTTGGAAGCTCTCCCTCATCCGTCATACTCACCAGACCTTGCACCTACCGACTATTACTTTTTCCAAAATTTAGACAACTTTTTAGTGGGTAAAAAATTCAATTCCCGAGAGGCAGTACAAAATGCCTTTGAAGAGTTTGTTGCCTCCCATCCAGCTGATTTTTACAAGAAGGGCATCAATAAATTGCCAATACGTTGGCAAAGATGCGTCGATTGCATGGGTGATTACTTCGAATAACAGAAATAAAAAGTTTGAAAAAAAAAGTACTTTCACTTATTGCATACAAAACGGCAATTTCATAGGTAAAGACCTATTATTATCAGCTGACATCGATTATCCATTCTCTTTATTTTGTTTCGTAATGTCTATGAATATTATCTGAATCTGTGCGATAATTAATGTATGGACATGATAGGTATTATTTTACTGTCTTTGGTCACACAACATCATACCTATGAGATTGTATTGTATCGCATATTGTATTGTAAAGACCAATGGCGTTTAAAGATTTACACGGTTAAATACTGATATCTATTTCACTAACCATCTCAAGAAGAAATAAATAAGCGTAGGTACATAAATAAAAAAAAGGTAAAAAGGAAAAAAAGTAAGGCAATTACTTCTATTGTTGTGATCAATTTTCTGGGAATTCTGTCAATACATTTCATAACGCCATAAAACAGGTTTGAGTGCGGATGGATCAAGTACTAGGTACTCGTGCCGAGTGGATCCTTACGATCGTTTTGTAGTGGGGCTTTGGCGCTTTGGAATTAATTTGGATATAGCTTGAAGAGAATCGGTGGAGTGATGGTTTAAAAGTATAGTGAAAAGTACAGCTTTGTTAAAATACTACGTTTGTTATAATAATATATTTTGTTTTTGATAAGTAGGAAACTGAGCATTGCTTGTGTCATTAATTTTGTGAGGTGCTGAGTTTTTTTTAATTTTTTTTAAAAACAATATTTTACTAGAATGCCTCGAGACGAATCAAACAAGTCCAAACTCGATAATGTTGCGACATTTCTTTACAGAGTTCCTATGGCCACCTTCCAGCTCCAGCATCAGATCAGCTCCATGTCAATCTAATACTGTATTGTCACGCTGTATACATATGCTTGCAAAATTTCAGCAAAATCGGTTGAAGATATCTGCTTCAAAATTGAGTTGCAAGATTCCACCCGTACATATAAGCATACATACATACATTGCTAAAACTAAAAAAAAGCTTGTAATGAACCGTAGCTAGAACCACTGTTTCTGTAGTTATTTTTACAAGAATGTCTTTCTATTTATCCACCTTCTCTATGGAATTTGAATAACTAATATTATGATGCTAAATAAAATAATAGTATCAAATACCTATATAAGTAGAAAAAGACTGTACTCTGTTATATGATACCAGTTCTTTCGTTGCTATTAACGAATGAGTGAGATTATTTAAGTCTCAAAGTCATGATAAAATTATACTAAAAAAACTATATATTGGTGCATCGCCCTAATTTGTACAAATAGCTGGCTATGTTCATTTTACTATGGGATTATGATGGTAGTTCTGAATCCATAGTATGAACTTTAGTCTTAACACGCTTGAATTGGAGAACATCCTCTGTGAGACGGATTTTCGTTAGGGAATCTACTACAACATAGTATTTTGAAGAAAACTTAGCCAGGTTTAACAACGTCTTCGAAATAGTATTTGTGTGAACCTGAATATTAAGTCTACTATTACCATATTCTGATTCTAATGATTAGTAATAGAACTTTATAATTATAGATAAATAATAATAAATAATGTTTCGGACATCTAACACTCAACGCCATCTAGTTACAAACTAAGCTGAGCTTGTATTATGTCAACTAGATTCACTGATGGACTACTTATTTACTTTTTTTATAAATAAATACAGATTATCCATACATAACTCCGAAAAAAATATTTTGCAGATCATACAAACTTTTGCTCTAACCTGGAAATCAAATCCGAGACCTCAAGCACAGCAGTTACAAACGCTGCTACTACCGATGCAACTTAAAAAGAAATAGGTTATAAAGTATAATTACCAAAAAATATTTTAGTGAAATTAAGTGCTAGTTAGTTACTAAAATATCTATTTTCTTGCGTCGATTGTCGGCGTGGAACTTGTTGAAATGACCGGCCTCACCGTATGGCATTATTAAAGGTAAGGTCACTTTAAATTAAATAGTGATATTACTATAAGAGAGTTTTGTTGTAATGATCTACAAAAATACTTTAGGGGAACTAGAAAAATATAAATTTAGTGCTTTATTTCTTATGTATGAATGGATGTATTTACAAGAAGAAAGATGTATAATTATATATTTATATCAGTTCACGAGTACCCATAATACAAGCTCTGCTTAGTTTGGGACTAGATGGCGGTGTGTATTAAATGTCCAAAAATATATTTAAAAAAAAAATAGTTAAGTTAACGACACAACAATTTTACAGTAGGCATTAGTGAATATTAATCAATAAAGACACTATTGACAGAGGTAGTTGCTTAAAGGTACCGATTTCACCTCTTTGGTAAACAATCGTCCAATTTTTTACCATTCTCCTAACACACAGATGTTAAACATTTTGCTTGTTAATGTAAAATGAAATTACAGGAAGGAGGAAGAATAAAAATATATTGTAGAGAAATAAAGTTTTTCGGTTTTATTTCTATCTTGATTTACGATCTGTGATCTTGTAAATAAATACAGAAGAACTTCATAAATATTTAGATATACAATCTAAGCAATTTCATTAATAAAGTCCTCGCAGAGCGTGATATACATTTAAATAACGTCAAACAATGCCTCGCAGAAGGGTCTGTAATAATTAAACTGAACTGATTTTTAGATTTTATTTTATAGCTCACCCTTTGTACGGAGACAAAAGCTTTTCCCTACAATAGAGGTCGCCACCTGTATCTGCTGGATAAGTTATATTACCATGAATTTACTGAAATGAGGACAAAGATTTCAGTGCTCTTTTTGATCTAAATTATTAATTCAATATTATTGTCACCCACCTAAGCGAAAGATGCATACCATTTTTTTTTTATGTGGCTAAAGGCATAAGGTATGAACGATATGCTGACAGAAACGTATATGGAGAGATATTATTGATAGGTATATGATATTTAAATAAAATCTGACTCACTTATTTTGGACTATGATCTGAATAAAATCATTCCATTTTTTTTTATTCTGTATTACATTTCACTGTACATCTTTAATACCTTCAACTTATATCGCCATTTATATTAGCCATTCTGTCGTACGCGATATTAGCTCAATCAATAAACTTTTAAGTTTCAATTTTCTGTAGCAAACAACTTCCTGAATTTGACAGCTATTCATATCGTTCACGGGGCTATGTAATAACGCTGTACGAGTTACATTAAAGTTATTTGTCTATCCCCTATTTCCTAGTGAACCATTTTTTTGATGGGAGGCAATTATGACAAAACTATTTGAATAGTAATTGGCATAGGGAGTAACTTAATTTATTATTATTATCATGCTTACCATTACAGTATTATACGTCGAGATGATTTAAAAGTTTTGACTATTAAAACTGTCATTCATTACATTACAGATACTTCAAGCGGCACTTTTCGATAATACGATTTTCAGATGTTTTCTCGTTTATCTGTCGTTATAATACGAAGAGGATGTAGGTAAAGGGGCATGTACTCGTATATATTCTGTTAACATAAGTCTTTTGAGGAAAACCATGTTATCTACGGACACAAAAATGGAATAGGGTTCCAAAAAATACAGTTGAATTTTTTCAGAACCTAAGACATAATCTAGTTAGGTTATGTCTAAAAACTAATGAATTTATAAATTCTGAGATCAATTCACACAAATTAACCGTTTACACCCTATATTCTTTTGGTTAATTTATAACAGAATTAGCTTGTTTACTTTTTAATATATTTTATATTTTTTATTAAAAATTAAAAAAGAGACAACATTTATAGTGTGGGCATCCTACATGAAAACACACTCTTTTATTATGAACAATAGTAAGTTAAAGAGTACGCTATTAACTTCTGACGAGGATGGTCTTAGGAGATTATTAAAATTTGTAAGGAGTATTTTTTTATTTTTTACATTATCTAACCTTTTGTGAACATAATATTGTTTCAAAAAGAGCACTTACTTATACTTTTTCCTTTCATTATTCTTATTACCGTTGACATCTAAATGGTTGACATTTCTTTGTATCACATATACTTTGTTTTATCTTAGTTTATTGTAGTTTTTTTTTATCTAGCTATTAGGAGCGTGACCTATCAAACAGAACAAATTTATATTAAAAAGAGAGGTATTGAATTTTCGAACAAAGATCTAAATCTTATATCTCTACATTATTGTGACACAAAAAGAGATATCTTCTAGACGGCATGAAAATTATTTTAGGAATTGAAAGTGGTTACAAAATTAGAGTTGTCTTACTTGGCAAATAGAAAACAATACACATGAGTAGACATTGCAACTTATTCAATTAAAACGATAAAATCACAACCTATACATATCACAATTCGTCTGACATTACTGCCAGACAATATTTATTATATTATATTTTATAATTATTATATTTACGTTAACTGCCTTGTTGGTCTAGCGGTTGACGTATGCGACTGCCGATCAAGAGGTCTCGGGTTAGAATCCCGAGTCTGGCCAAAAGTGTTATTGAATTTTTATGGTTATAGAAATACTTAATAACAGCTCGGAGTTTGGAAGTTGGGTACTGAACCCACCTGTGTTTGCGCAGTCACTTATGCACTATAATATCTCCTGCATAGTTGGCTAGTTTCCGTTGAGACTGGCCGCGGAGCCCCAATGATGCAGAAGCATCACTAGGCTGGCATGGTGTGGGTCACCATGCTGCATTGTTGCATTGTCTGCACGAGAAGCGAGTATGGTGACCACCACTCTTGGATTCTGCTCATGCTTTCCATCCGGCAGAGTAGAGTCACTTTAGCAGGGCTAAACATAAAAAAACATCGGTATAGAGACACATTGAACCGAAATATATACGCAGGTGCTATCAAAGTATTCCTGCATCAAAACTTATACTGTCTATATGGTGATTGATGACGAATACAGAATGCCATCACCCCTATTCATCTAATAAGTATCGTAAGATTCAACTAAGGAAAGCAAATTGTACAATATATTATATTATACTGTTGCGAAAGTAAAATATTATCATAAAAAACCGGCTTCCAAAAAACATCCAACGAAAACTCCCTGCTAAAAAACACTAAAAATCGTAAAATAAACTGGCTCTTCATAAATTGCTATGTACCAATTCTTGTCCATACCTAATTCTTTATTCATTTAAATAGTAGTATTATAATGTGTCTAATCCAAACAGAATTTAGGTTCCAACCTAAATTCTGTTTGAAGTCGGTGCCAAGCCAAAAAGAATACGAACGAACAATTACAAAAATCTAAGCGACTATCAAAATTAAAAAACCCGTAAAGAGCACTATTACGTATCGAAAATATTTTTGCTTTGAACAAATTATAAATGTAGAGTAACACAAGGGTAATCAGCAGCCGAAAGATAAAGTTTCATGTTCCTAACTTAAATAAAAAATGATGGAATTTCGTACAAACTTTTAACCCCTATTTCACCCCCTTAGGGGTAGAAATTCCAAAATTCCTTCTTTAGTGGGTGTCTACTCAATAAAACGATCCATATATTAAGGTCTATACGTACGTGTAATATTAAAATCATCCTCTAATCCTAACTGCTGTAATAAAAAACTCAGTGGAACATAGAACCTCCTGCTTTTTGGAAATCGGTTAAAAATACTACCAAAAATAGAACCCATTGAAGAAATTTTGAGGAATAACTACAAATAACAAATTCGATTCGAATATCCAATTGCCATTATTATGAGGCAAACCTACAAGTTGCCAGCCAATAGACCGTCCAACTTGATGTTTGCGAACATAATTATGGCTTCAGCTAGTTGTGATTGGACAAACTCCGCGTGAAATTGGTACACGGCACTTGGGAAGTTTGACTATGAAGTGTTTGAACTTTGACAAAAGAAATGTCTTTTTGTATGAACATGCAGTTTCATGAATCGGTTTCGCTCGCATTTAATAAAAAGTATCCTATGTTACTTCTAATACCTCCAAGAATATGTGTACAAAGTTTTATGATGAACAGTTTAGTAGTTTTCTCGTGAAAGCGTAACAAACAAACTTACTTTCCCCTTTATAATATTAGAGTGATTTATTGTTTATAAAGATTTTGTTTTCAAAATCTTCCTATCCATTGTACTACAATTCATAGTAGCATAGCAAATACGAAAAATACACGCAAATTTTGCTAATAATATTTATCTAAACTCAATCATATCAACAATTAACTTTTTCATTAATTCATCATCATCATGTCATACAAATCATAATGGGTTAAATTTTAGATTTTGTCAAAGTAATTTCTAGGAGTCACGGTGTACCGTGACTCCTAGAAATTACCACGTGTACGTGGACACGATGCTCCATACGCTGGCGGCATGTCCAGCGTAGGAGA
The DNA here is from genome assembly GCA_949125395.1 of Diaphora mendica. Taxonomy (NCBI): domain Eukaryota; kingdom Metazoa; phylum Arthropoda; class Insecta; order Lepidoptera; family Erebidae; genus Diaphora; species Diaphora mendica. The sequence continues at coordinate 21,607,621 of OX421310.1, forward strand.
TTTTCTCGCTCGGAGCGAGAGCCCATGGAACTCCAACGTCTCTTTCAGTGAGCAAGTTATGCTTGCAAAGGAGATGGCGGAGCGGACCCAGGAGAGGTTTAGAAATCTCCTGACCTGCCAGACCCGGAACTACCAGGTACAGCAGGCGACTCAGACGCCGGCGATTGCAAAACGATCCTCGTCCTTCATAGGCGCATAATGAAAACCCAGGTGATAGCGCGAGTACTACGGAGCTTTTAGGGAAGCAAAGGAACATCACGCCACGCAGGAGGAGGCATCTACAAACCGTAGGCTGCCCGAGTTACGTTGGGGTTTAGGAATTTCCTATATAGGATGCCCCTGCTTTCCCGGATTCTATTACTCAAGATGGCGTGCGCTTTTTGATCAGTTCAAGTCCGATACAACCACCAGCCCATAGTATCCTGGTCTTCCGCACAGAAAAAACTGGTCATAGTACATATATCCACATATCCTCAAATACATACACTCTCACTTGTGCGAACATTAATGAGTGTATAATCGGGTTTGCTGAAAACTAACAGGAAGGCCTAGTTTTAAAGTTAAACTTATTCTATAGGTGTGACTTTAAATATAGGGACAATGTGAAGTTCATTGTTTTAAAACAAAATATTGAATGTTTTTCACGTCAAAATCGATTATTTGATTATCTCTTTTAATTCTTGATTTTCTCTGTTTGTTTAAATATCTTATAATCTCTGATCAAATAAAAAAAGGTAGATAACTATCGTATCGTACAAGTATCGATAACTTGTACGATACTGACGAAAAGTAGCGTAGTTTCTTAGCATGTGTGTGCGCAAACGCGTGTGTTTACTTGGAACTACGCCACTTTGTTTGCTTCAACAAGAACAAGGCTGTGCGTTATCTACCTTTTTTTATTTGATCTGAGCTTATCATGTAGTCTAATGTTTAGCGAAAATTCAAAAGTAAAAGTCAAGTGCGATTAGCTTAAGTAAATTAAAAAACAATAGTAGGTATTATGTGCGACACAATGAACTCTTATAACGTCAAAGAGCACGTTAAATTACCGTACCTAAGAAGTTGTCTCAAGGGACAATCTGGTTTACTCGGGATCAGATGCTTTTAACGTTTTAAGAATAGTCATTATTTTATTTTGCTTTCAACAATAAATACGTTTTGTTAGCTTATTAATAACTAGTTGTTGCCCGCGGCTCTGCCCGCGTATATGTCGGCTATCGCGGCAAATAGTAGCATAAGTGTTATTCTGATGTATAAGCTATATTACTGTAAAATTTCCTTTGTCTGCGTCTCCTAAAAGAAATATTTTATTCCGGTTTTTGTAACATGTTTAATACTATTAGTCTTATCGTGATGTGGAATAGTTTAGAACCTTCGTGATGCAGTGATCAAAGGAAATAGGGACTCATTTTCGTATTATATATAAACTAGGTACATTTACTTTTATATAAATTTACATAGTGATATGACAAAACACGCAATGTAATACGCAAAATATTCATTGCTTCCAGTAAAATTATTTTTTTGCAGTTTTAAATATCTTTTTATGACATAAGGGTCAATCGAAAAGATAGGGTCACTTGTTGGTAAGTGACCGTCACCTATAGGTACTTAGGTATCTGCTATTCAAGGGTCAGAAGTCAAAGCAAGCCTGAAGAATCAAGTGGGCGTCTCAGAGAACTGCAACACAATGCAAATTAATCACAACAAAACAAGTAGAAGTTTTAGTAAACCATAATCCGACTACATAAAAACTTTTGATAAAATTTATATAGTTTACTAGCTTTTACACACGGCTTCGCTCACGCAGTCTTTCATACCCTGATTTAACCCCTTAGGGTTGGATTGCAAAAAATCCTTTCTTAGTGCTCATTTACGTTATATAAAGAACCTACATGCAAAATTTCAGCATTCTAGCTTCAGCGGTTTGGGCTGAGTCAGTCAGTCACCTTCCTCTTTTATATATAGATAGAAGATGACACCCGGACTATTTTTACAAGTCTATTGACACCTCATTCATTAAAATCAGTTCAGTAGCTTAGGCTCTATATTAGGCTCGGTGAAACATGCAAAACTACATAGACTGCCCATGAAACTGTTCCAAGACAGTTTAATTTTTCCTGGGACTTCCCAAGTGTCACAACTCGGTGTGTTCAAGGGTCACTGCTGTTGATCCTAGTGTACAGGAGTTACAGTGGTGAGCATGTGGGCAGGATTAGTCCCATAAAAAAGACTGCCAAAAATATTACCCTTTTTTTAGCTTCGTCGTAGTCAAATAATAAAACTACAAAAGTATTTTATACTACACCTGATCGGAACAGTAGTCAATATTCCCTGAAAATGAAAAGAGAACGTTAGTCTTTTCCTTGACCTGAATAAGCGGGAGGAAAAGATGTATGAAAAAAAAACGTGTGTTATCTTATCTATGGCGCGCGCCTGCCCAAGGAGTTTTCCTATAATTTAAATATGGAATCTCCGTGCCACTGACATCCTTTTGTGAAGAATAAAAAAAAAACAAAAGAAGCGCGAAATATCGGTCAAATTCTAAGCTAAATTGTGTCTTACATGGTGTCTTACGTTTTGATCATATTATTAAATACTTTCTACAATACAAGTCTTTAAATGTTCCTCACAGGTGTAGTATAAAGCACCGTGTAGCACTCGGGTGAAAGTCCCATTCCTACCTCGGGAGTATTGTGGCCCTAGGCTGCGCCTTCGGGCCACAAACTGCTCCCTCGCTAGTAATCGGTCCCTTTCCTCCCTCGGTGAACAATTTACTATTTTTCTTTCACATACATTATATGACAGTGGGAATTTTAATTAAAAAACCTAACTGTGAATTAAGAAGGTTACTCAACTCAAACGAAAAGAAAGGATTTTCGCGTTCTGGTATCTGTGGTTTTAGCAATAGCTCTTTTTCTTCTATCCATTGCATGTTGGTGACTACCGATTAAACGTAGTATCGGAACCAACGGCATTATCGAACCTATTTGGTATTTTGATGTTTAAAATATCTAGCTTCTTTTTATGCAGATTAAATTTCAAATTAGTTTTGTATTATTAAAAGTTGGTAATTTTAACGAAAATATAATATTTTTCTAGCCTTTTACGGCCACGGCGCAGCTCCGGTCTCGCACTCACCAACGAAACACGACAACACGAACGCTGTCATTTTACGTTGATTTTCTGTGCGAGGGTAGTACGGCCCCGGTTGAGGCGGTCTAAAATCAGCGTGGCTCTACTACCTTTACATATTAAATTAGTTCTATACTTTAGCTGTGAAAGCGTTACAAACAGACAGATCGATTTACTTTTTAATTTATAAAATCATATAGTATTGAACTATGGATTATATCATATACATACGTACTTCACTTAATATGTATTTCAACCTAATGGAAAATCGACTTAATTAAAAACAATAGTATCTAAATACTAAGCGTAAGATTACACAATCATAAGCTTGAATTACCTCAGAGAAGCTTATTGCTAAGGCTTATCTATTCATAACGCGAATAAATATCTGTATCTGCCGAAGTATTATGTAAGTAGGGAACAGATGTTGCCATAGTTGTTAACTCACAATATTGGTACAAGTACTTGGGGTAATTTCGTGACAAACTTCGCCGTGGGCTTTTATTGCGCGCCACAATATTACGCCGTCAACCCACTTACAAATGTGAGTTATTATTAAGATGTGTGAATTACAAATTGCAGTTGATGTTCAAGGATAACTATATTGATTGGTTCTTTAGGAATGGAAGATTGGGGACTCCTCGAGGTTGTGTTTGCCATGAATGAGTAATCGTATGTATCTACTAATTCAATCAAAGTATACAAGTATAATGTACAATGGTCCGGACCGTCAACCTGCACTGGTTTGCCCAGTTCTACGACATTAATTAATTGTCGTTGTTTTCAGTAGGATACTCAATCCGGTCCAGTTGATGAACTGCAGTTTGTTGTACACATACGCCATACCAACCTATTCGAGTTACTGCATACCAACAGTCCAATATTTCCGTTTCCCATTCAGAATTTGTTTTATTTTTTTCAAAAACCTTGACCTTATCTTGAATTAGTGTCTGTTTTTGGTTTAAAATGCATGCATATGAAAGCATATAACGTACTTCTTTCGGCTAATCTCTGGGATGACTGGACCGATTTTGACATGACTATCACTGGCAGATAGCTGATATTATAAGAAATAAGATTGGCTACTTTTATTCAAGAAAAAAGTAGGGTTTAAAAAAACAAGAAAATATTAAATGATAATAGGTCTTTACCTATGAAATTGCCGTTTTGTATGCAATAAGTGAAAGTACTTATTTTTTTAAACTTTTTTATTTCTGTTATTCGAAGTAATCACCCATGCAATCGACGCATCTTTGCCAACGCATTGGTAGTTTATTGATGCCCTTCTTGTAAAAATCAGCTGGACGGGAGGCAACAAACTCTTCAACTGCATTTTGTACTGCCTCTCGGGAATTGAATTTTTTACCCACTAAAAAGTTGTCTAAATTTTGGAAAAAGTTATAGTCGGTAGGTGCAAGGTCTGGTGAGTATGGCGGATGAGGGAGAGCTTCCAACCCCAGCTCTTGCAGCTTGGAGACTGTCTGTTGCGCAGTATGGGGTCGCGCGTTGTCGTGAAGGAGCAGTTGGGACGACCGATTGACCAAAGCTGGTTGCAGATGTGCAAGCTTCTCCATCATTCTCTCCAGTTCTTCACAGTACACATCTGCATTAATGCTCATGCCGTTTTGTAAAAAGCTGTGGTGAATCACACCCGCACTAGACCACCAAACAGTGACCATCACCTTTTTAGGGGTCATTTTTGGTTTAGGGCATTGCTTTGGTGCTGAACCAGGGTCTAACCAACTTGCTGAGCGCTTTCGATTGTCGAACAGAATGCATTTTTCGTCGCACGTAACAATTCGTTTCAAAATTCCTTCATTTCTTTGCCTGTTGAGCAGCGTGCGTCTCGATGCGTACGTTGCGCTGGCGATCGTTAAGGTCGTGGGGCACCCATCTATCAAGCTTTTTTACCTTGCCAATTTGTCGCAAATGGATCAATATTGTTTTGATGCTTACATTAAAAGCTGCTGCTAGCTCAGCTGTAGATAGAGTTTTGTCAGCTTCCACAATCGCCTTAAATTGATTATTGTTAACCAAAGTCTCCGGACGACCACGAGCTTCATTTTTCAAGTCAAAATTTCCAGAACGGAACCGGGAAAACCAATAACGGGTTGTGCGTTCGTTTGTACAGTTCCCTCCGTAAACGTTTTTGATGTTACCTGCCGTTTGTGTTGCGTTGGTGCCACGACGGAACTCATATTCCATAATTACACGAATTTTTAAAGTATTCATTATGACGAAAAATTTTCAAATGTAATGAAAATACATCGCTAATCAAAAAACAAAAGACTGAGTTTCTAAATAGAATGTCATGGTTTTAAACAAAATTAATTTGAATTTAGAATACAGAGCCATTACAAACTTTTTTTTATTTGAAATGACCAGTACTGAAGAAAGGCAATTTCATAGGTAAAGACCTAATATTAAAAACAAGCAAATGACGCGGGGCGCTGCTAGTACTATAAATGACTTTATTCTATCTACCTTCAAACTACTCATTTGGGTGTTTAGTTTGTATCACGAAGCAAATACAAAGAGGAGATGCCCTAATGAAATTTTTGTATGAAACAATGCGTGACAATTTGCGGGGGTGAGGGGGGGTTACTTTGCCCTTTGCCATCTACCAATCAATAGCAAAACTACTTGCATCGTTACATGTTGATGTTGCTATGTAGTTTAGCTATTTGACACTAAGCGTACGATGTAAGGGACATACAGGGACGTACTCAGAACTTTCTTATCAGGTAGTTATGTTTTTAAAGTCAATTTTGTAAATCATTTTGATGCATGTATCGCAAAAATATTATTAGTAAGAAACATCGTACATAACATCTATACTAATATATTCTATACCAATATATGAAGCGTAAGAGTTTGTTTGTTTGAACGCGCTAATCTCAGGAACTACTGGTCCGATTTGAAAAAAAATGTGATTTTTTTTTTTCAAAAAAAAAATGTTTCAGTGTTAGATAGCCCATTTATCGAGGAAGGCTATAGGCTATATATCATCACGCTTAGACCAATAGGAGTGGAGCAACAATGAAGAATGTTGCGAAAACGGGGGAAAATTATTACGCTACGGGAAATAGGAGACGTAAACGAAGTTGCGTGGGTCAGCTAGTATAGTATAAAAGTGAAAGTTTGTGTGTTCTTTATATCTTCCCCGTAACCTTGGTGATGTATTTGATTTATTACTTATTTAAATATGTCACCGTAAGATTATAAAAACCGTTAGATTATAATCTACCTAGCGAGATTGCCAACTATCGATGTGATATACTACTTACGCGCGTCAAATTGTCAACTTTCCCTGATTGTTCGGTTTTATAGTAGGCCGATCAATGCCCATAGAGATAGTTTAGGTTATTACTTCTTTGATGAATCACAAATTATTTTTTCTGCCACAGCAACTTTATATAACTAATCCTAAAGCTGTGAGGTATTTTCAACATGAAATCAATTTACAATCACAGTAATACTTTACATTTGGCATCAAAGACAAATTAACAAACAAATATGGCGGCGCGGGGACATATGCTGTTCAACCAATCAGCGAGCGACTTGCGATTCGTAGATACCATTTTACAATCTCGCGAGATAGATTACAATCAAACGGTTTTGACAATCTGACGGTAACATATATATATTAAAGAGAGAGAACAAAAAAAAAGAAATATAGTACAACAACAAACACATACAATAATAAAGAGAACAATAACATACAAGTAGGAGTATAATACAAAAAAAAAATGTTTCTACAAATTAGTTTTTCATTTATTATATTTTCAAATTCTTCAGTTTTCGTTTGATTAATTTCGTTGTGGGTTCCGAGAAAGTTTAATTTTCCTGGGATTCCTGGGATAGAATTTTAGTTGGTTAGAAAACCTATCAAATAATCAGTATAAGTAAAATTTGTTTCATTTTCAAGTACTTTAAATTCTAGATTAATATAGATATAATTTGAATATAGATAAAAAATTTAATCCTAATTACGACCCTGTCTCTTTATTCTGTTGATGTTTGTTTTCCTAGTTGACGATAGACGTCAGTGTTCACAAAATGATTACAAAAAATACAAAAAATAATACTTTTTCGATTAAAAATTCTTTAGGCAAGAATGCAGAACATATTTCAATATTTTTTATGATTTACTTTATAAATACTCAGCTCTACGAACCTTTGTATTTTTATTTCCCATCAAACAAAGTTTTTCCATCTAGTGGCGAATAGATTTAACTATATTTCAACAACACACTGAGAGATTTTTCTAGAACTATTTTAAGAAATTAAGTATAAAATTACTTACAAATGAAATATCATGCCATTCATGGCACCAGAACGTCTATCCAAGTTATTTGTACAAGATAAAACACAACACTTCATCTTTTATAAGGAATAATCCGAGAATATTCAAGGATTGCGATTTTTCGATAAAGTTCTAGAACATTGACGTTGACAGTCTAATTTGTAAGTCGCGATAACTGCGATGACGTCGGGACCTGTATTTTGTCACGGGACCTATGCGCTTATGCCATCTCCTCTTTGTATTTGCTTCGTGGTTTGTATAATATGTATGTATTTACAAAAAAAAGGATATATATATTTATATCAGTTGTCTAGTAGTAGTAGTAGTAGTAGATGGCATTGTGTGTTAGATCTCCGAAATATTTATTTATTTATAACTATCTACTTAAGGAAGATTGGCGTCAGAAAAAACGTTGGTTACATATATTTTAACACACAGCGCCATCTAGTCCCAAACTAAGCAGAGCTTGTATGATGTGTACTAAACAACTGATATAAATACAAATGTACATTTTTTTTGGAAATACGTACATACTATACCTAGAAACCACCTAAAATCCGAAACAACTATTTGCAGATAGCATACAAACATTTGGTCCGACCTGATCGAGACCTCAAGCTCAGTAGTCGCTTACGCTATATACCACTGCGCCAACGAGGCAGTCAAAATCCTCTTGTGCTACGAAATATGGCACCGATAATGATGTGTTTTGATTCACATTCATTCTCATTCTTTGATTAATATTTGATCAGGGACCACATAGTGTTTGATGTAATTGCTAAGCACAGAAAAGCAAGTAATCGAATTTTATTATTTCAATTCAAATTTGAAATAACATTATTACACGAACTTAAATTTCATAAGTTACTAAAAGGGTTTATTATTTATTTTAAGTTAGAATTGTTAATGATGATAAATAAATAAACACAAAAATGTATGTTTTAGGTTTTTTAACAATAAACATACTTTTTTGGCAATAATATTATAACCATTTACATTCGTAATGAACATTTGGCGAATTTCAGAATTCGACTGTAGTGTGCAATTAAATTAAGTGACATTGTGTTGAAAACTTAAATACTCTACTACTACTCATATTATGAAAAAAAAAACATTATCAATCCTTCTTTCCGAGCAAGACACACAAAAAAGTCGGTACTTAGTTCATCGTGAACAACAAAGTGACACGATAATTATTATAAAAATTAATTAAATTAAAAATCTTTTTAAGAACAAGCTTTTACTGGAATGCCTCGAGACAAATCAAACGAGTCCAAACTCGATGTTGTTGCGACATTTCTTTACAGAGTTCCTATGGCCACCTTCCAGCTCCAGCATCAGATCAGCTCCATGTCATTATAATATTGTATTGTCAAGCTGTATACATATGCTTGCAAAATTTCAACAAAATCGGTTGAAGATATCTGCTTCAAAATTGAGTTGCAAGATTCCACCCGAACATACATGCATACATATATATACATTACAAGTTAATAAAAAGCTTGCAAAAATACAAGTTTTTAAAACTTATTACTATAACTTTGTCTGTAAAATGAATGTAATTATCCAAGATATATTAATGAAACAATATAAAAAAATAGTCACAGATAAGCACTAGATTATACAAAGATAAAAATGTTAATCGTGATTCAACCAGAATGCATTTTCTAAAGCCACTGTGTCTACACAGCAAGTTGTATTGTCACTGTTTAAACAGTACATGGCGAAACCTCTATCTGTACAATTGTCTAACTACTTAGCATATTATGTAGGTAACACTTCTACTGAAAGGACGGAGTAGACAGTTCGCGACTTTTGAGATAGATGGCGTTGTTCACAATTTTTGAACTGATTTTTTCCTTTTTTAATTATTTTTTTGTAGGTATAAGAATTTATAGTACATTGCTATTTTTTTTAATATAGATGACAGAGACACTTTCAGATGTAACGTAAAAATAAATTATGCCTGTAGGTAGATATCATATTTGTACAAATATTAAAACAATTGTTCTCTCGCCTAAAACATTGCGGAAAGACAAATTTATAATTTGTCTTTTTCGTATAATTGAAATCATCAAGGATTTTTGTTCTAAAACTAGGTATATAAATATGTATTCTAAAAAGATTTCAATTATGAAAAACTTAAATCAATGTCCTAAGTCGTAGTAAGTAAGTTTAGATTAGAAAAGCTGTTAATTTGAAATTATAAACAGACACTTAGATTTTATTTATTTATATAGATTGCGTACCATTTACCAAGTTTTTGCTGAACTGTATTTTCTTACTTTAAAAAGATCCCTCGTAAGAGCAAAACTGCACTTTTTTCAGTTGTTCGTGAACTCGACCTCTGACAATAATATTTTACACCTGCTACCACCATTTACGAATGAGCTAAGATCTCAGAAATTGCATATGTTCACGTTTATGAGTGTCTGAGTTTGTATTCCTTTAATTCAAATTAAAGTGTCTTTCGATACAACAATGGGGAAACACGTACAATAACACAATGGATAAAATGATTAGAACTTATGTAATGATAAAGGAATATGTTGTGCAGTAATCTTACTCCTTTCAACGAGCCATTTCTGTAAATATATAATCTGAAAATCGGAAACGGCTCCAACGGCTTACCGTGGGAGAGCCACGCTTCGGCATGAATGGGCCGGCTCGACCGGAGTGATACCACGGCCTCACAGAAAACCGGTGTGAAATAGTGCTTGCGCTGTGTTTCACCGAGTGAGTGAGGATACCGGACGTCTATACCCTATACCCTACCCCTCCCCCTATCGTCCCCTTCCCTCACCCTATCCCCCCCCCCCAAAGGCCGGCAACGCATTTGTGACGCTTCTGGTGTTGCAGGTGTCCATGGGCGGCGGTAATCGCTTACCATCAGATGATACGTCTGCTTGTTTGCCCGCTTATTCCATAAATAAAAAGATCCTCAGCCGGACATAGGCAAACCTCCACCTTTCAGTTGTGCCAATTACGACCTGCAATAGACAGACAATTGTTAATCATTTAAAATGTTCGTTCTTGTTTCAATTAAACAGATATTTTAGAATTTCATAAATAGTTTTCGTTTATTGATAGGAATTGTCTGAAAGATTAAAATGTTGGCAGAACATCAAAGAGATTGTGTGATGGAAAAATATAGCTTTGTTCTTAGCATACATAACCATAGATTAATAATAGAAATAATTTGAATAAAAACTCCGCTGCTCCACTGGCCCCCATGCTGCCCGCACTCCACTCGGCTACCTAAGTATCATAAAATATGGGCATCAGTGGTGGGCGGAAGGTGAGTTAATGACAAAAATCAAATCGATGGACACCGGCACTAATTTAGAAGACGTAGCCCACTACCAAGAAATATTAAATAAGAATTTTTAAATGCACTAAACCTTTCTGGACCGCCACCACATGAATTAACTTCAAAAATTAATCGCTAATCATGCTTTTGAGAAATATAGGACTCCCGAGAATGTGTAATGAGACACGGCTGATTATTAAGGAATTCGAGGATGATTTAATTGCAGCGACCATTATCACCGTCAGTTGATCCAATATCATTTAAACGTAACAACGTAACATAAAAATATATTTCGCGTTAACTATTATTAATTCCCAAGGCCATACCTTCGAAGTATAGGGGATCGACCTACGAAAATAATGTTTTACTCATAGCTAACCGTATGTTAGCTGATAGAGGGTCGGAATTCCTGAAAATAATATTTATTTATTACTGAAAATTATATTTTGCGACAACAAAAAATATAGTTTCCAAAATCTGATACAATCAATGTAACGACTTACGTTTTGCAAAAATTAAATCATTATGTACAATACAACACTACTACTACAGACTACTAAAAAAAATAAGAAAATAAAATCTAATTTATAAAATTCTAGTATAGCGGTGTTTGTTACCAAACTCCTCCGAAACGGCTGGACGAATTTTTACGAAATATTAGGTAGGTCTGAGAATCGGCCAACATCTAGTTTTCATACCTCTAAATGATAAGGGTGATCCACCTCAAAATTTTAATTATATCATATAATATATTAATAAAACAAAGTTTGCCGGTCCAGCTAGTGAAGTTATAAGAATATCAAAATTATAGCGGTTTTAGCCGTGAAATCGTAATAAACAGACAGTTACTTATGAATTTATAATTATAATCATCAACAACCCATAACGTCCCACTGCCGGGCTCGGGTCTCCTCTCAGGAGAGGGTTAAGGCTATACGTCCCCACGTTGGCCAAGTGCGGGTTGGGGACTGGCAAGACTACGTTCTGGTACCGTTATCTTGTCGTTGGATGTTTTTAAGCCGCCCAAAGGCCTCCAACTAAGTTTCACGACTGTTATCATATGATAACAACCGGGACCGACTGCTTTACGTGGCCTTCGTATCACGGAGACGCTCATGGTAACATACCACTAGCGGTCACCCATCCAGGTACTGACCGCGCCGTCGTTGCTTACCCTCGGTAATTGTTTTTATTATTTTATTTAAAAAAGACAACTCCCGCAGTAGGAATAAATACTGTGTCGCGGGGGACTTTACAAACATACATGAAACGGAGACAAAGAACACCCAGACTCAGAACAATAATTTGTGGATCACACAAAGTGTTGTCCTACTTGGGATTTGAACCCACGACACTTTGCGTAGGAAACGGCGTGGTGACCGTTAAACCACTAAGCCAAACGAAATTGTTTCTAATCACTGAGTGCAACTGGGCTATGAGCGCCTGTAATTTATAATATTACTACACTTACTGTAATATAATTCATCATTGAAAAAAGAGTCATTGAAAAAAATACAGACCGTACTAATTCAATGTTTCCATCTCGTCTGAACACTAATATAACGGATAATCGCTCGACTTAACTAACTACTGGCGAAGATGGGCCACGAGCGGATCATGTTTGTTAGCAAACATCCTCACATTGTAATTGGAAGTTGACCGAGCCCTTTCTCTTCCCAATGACACGGTAATTAACCCTACCAAAGCGTCGAACGTGTTTACATAAGTTTGATTTTGGGAGAACAGAATGTTTCTATTTATTGATTGACTACTCAACCCTTTGACTAACAGTTCCCAAAAGGGTTTTGTAATTATTTGACAAAATACTAACGAATGACTAAGACGGCTGGCAGGAGTTGTATGCGAGAAGCCGAGGATTGAACCAAGTGGCGTGCAATTGGAGAAGCCTATGTTCAGCTGTGAACTGCGATAGGCTGATGATGGCTAAATACTGGAACCATGAATAAAATTATGTGTTTTCTATTAAATAATTTTAACTTTTGTTTTATACTTCCCAATTATGCTTCGAACATTTAATATTTTTTTATCAACAACATTTTATATGTCTTAATTTAGCCGACTCTTTAAATAATAATAGTGTTTATTTTGCAAAAGTTACAATTTTCCTTAAAACTTAGATATTACATAATTAAAAATAACGATACAGAAAAATTAACTGTTTAGTACATTGCTGGTTCTCAAGCTAAGCAAGGCCTGTGTTATGAGAACCAGTGTTTCGTCGTGCTGATCGCTGCTAGTGGCAGAATTTGTTACCTATTTCTGCTATTTTGTTTTGCGTGTTAACAGGTGTATGAGCATGTGTATGTGTGTATGTCTGTGAGTATGTGTGTGTGTATATGTTTTTGTATGTAAGTTTTTGAGATTCAGTTTTTTTTATTTTTTTTTATTTACTTTTATAATGATTTTGTTTTCTATATATTTGTTGTGTTTACTATACATACTTTTGTATTAATTATTTCTGTAAATAACTTATACAGTGTGGGTGAGGAGGTCTTCAGTCGTTATATAGTCAAGTCCTTGAAGCCAGCCAACTATTTTAGATTTTATTTCTTTTCTATTTAGGCCTACGATGTTTATTTTTTTATTTAGAGTATTGTATAGCTTAGTGCTTACGTTTGAGTTTTGTTTTTTTGCAAAGGCAGTTCTACACCTAACAGAACGGCAGACCAATGACGTGGAGCGTTTTTTTGGGTCAGGAGGAGGCACGGTTCGATGTTTTCTTAGGACTGCTCTCAGTATGCACAGTTGTCGAACGGTGAGAACTTTAGTGTTTGTCACTTTCAACCACGAAGCAAATACAAAGAGGAGATGCCCTAATGAAATTTTTGTAAGAAACAATGCGTGACAATATGCGGGGGTGAGGGGGGGTTACTTTGCCCTTTGCCATCTACCAATCAATAGCAAAACTACTTGCATCGTTACATGTTGATGTTGCTATGTAGTTTAGCTATTTGACACTAAGCGTACGATGTAAGGGACATACAGGGACGTACTCAGAATTTTCTTATCAGGTAGTTATTTTTTAAAAGTCAATTTTGTAAATCATTTTGATGCATGTATCGCAAAAATATACACATCAAAAGTGTCTAGGGATCAACATATGTGTCTAGGGATCAACATATATTTTTGCAATAACTTTTCTCCTGATTGATATTAATTAAAATTTTCTTTAAGGATTCATCAAATAAAGTGTTTTCGTTTGTCACAGTAACGATAAACCAAGTCACCTTTGCATTAATAAAGAAATTTGCCATTTTCCTAATAAAAGGATTTTTGACATTTGAACCACTAACATTAAAGTTCGAAAAAAAGACTGAAATAACAGTTTTCTTTAAAATTTTATTAGGTAACTTAAACAATTAATAATCCGTGTTTCTACCGCGAACACTAACACAAGAACATCGGTTTGGCATACTCAAAATGAGTTCATCCAAATCACGCTGTGGAATGGCCGCCCATGTTCGTTGCAACAACAAAAAAACTTCTTCTTGCGACTGGATACCCTCCATATTCGGCAGAGCTCTTCTCTGTAGCATATCCCATGCATGCTCAATCGGGTTCAAGTCTGGCGACTGAGCAGGCCAGGGCCAAAGCCACATCTCAATCTCAAGAAATCCGCATAAAAATGCTTGATCCCTAGACACTTTTGATGTGTGTATTATTAGTAAGAAACATCGTACATAACATCTATACTAATATATTCTATACTAATATATGAAGCGTAAGAGTTTGTTTGTTTGAACGCGCTAATCTCACTCTCGCTAATCGCCAGGAACTACTGGTCCGATTTGAAAAAAAAATGTGATTTTTTTTATTATTTTAGTAGGCCGATCAATGCCCATAGAGATAGTTTAGGTTATTACTTCTTTGATTAATCACAAATCTTTTTTTCTGCCACAGCAGCTTTATATCACTAATCCTAAAGCTGTGAGGTATTTTCAACATGAAATCAATTTACAATCACAGAAATACTTTACATTTGGCATCAAAGACAAATTAACAAACAAATATGGCGGCGCGGGGACATATGCTGTTCAACCAATAAGCGCGCGACTTGCGATTCGTAGATACCATTTTACAATCTCGCGAGATAGATTACAATCAAACGGTTTTGACAATCTGACGACAAAAAACAAAGAAATATAGTACAACAACAAACACATACAATAAAGAGAACAATAACATACAAGTAGGAGTATAATACAAAAAAAAAATGTTTCTACAAATTAGTTTTTCATTTATTATATTTTCAAATTCTTCAGTTTTCGTTTGATTAATTTCGTTGTGGGTTCCGAGAAAGTATAATTTTCCTGGGATTCCTGGGATAGAATTTTAGTTAGTTAGAAAACCTATCAAATAATCAGTATAAGTAAAATTTGTTTCATTTTCAAGTACTTTAAATTCTAGATTAATATTTTTTTATTTTTTATTTTTTTATGTTTGGCCCGCCAAATGACTCTGCTCTGCCTGATGGAAAACATAAGCAGAATCCAAGAGTGGTGGTCACCATACTCATAGATATAATTTGAATATAGATAAAAAAAATAATTCTAATTACGACCCTGTCTCTTTGTTCTGTTGATGTTTGTTTTCCTAGTTGACGATAGACGTCAGTGTTCACAAAATGATTACAAAAAATACAAAAAATAAAATTTTTTCGATTAAAATTTCTTTAGGCAAGAATGCAGAACATATTTCAATATTTTTTTATGATTTTCTTTATAACTACTCAGCTCTACGAACCTTTGTATTTTTATTTCCCATCACACAAAGTTTTTCCATCTAGTGGCGAATAGATTTAACTATATTTCAACAACACACTGAGAGATTTTTCTAGAACTATTTTAAGAAATTAAGTATAAAATTACTTACAAATGAAATATTATGCCATTCATGGCACCAGAACGTCCATCCAAGTTATTTGTACAAGATAAAACACAACACTTCATCTTTTATAAGGAATAATCCGAGAATATTCAAGGATTGCGATTTTTCGATAAAGTTCTAGAACATTGACGTTGACAGTCTAATTTGTAAGTCGCGATAACTGCGATGACGTCGGGACCTGTATTTTGTCACGGGACCTATGCGCTTATGCCATCTCCTCTTTGTATTTGCTTCGTGCTTTCAACACTGCTCTCTGTGCTCTCTCTAATTTTATGAGGTGCGTTTTTGCCGCCCCTCCCCATACAGCAATGCAGTATTGTATAACTGATTGACACAGCGCGAGATATACTGATATCAATTTGTTTAACGGAAGAACATCTCTTAGGGATTTAAAAATATGTATCAGCCGCCTAACCCTTGTGGTAACTAGGTGTATATGTTTATCCCATTTAAGCCTATGATCAATTTGTACACCCAGATATTTCACTTGCTCAACTCTTGTTAACTCTAAGCATGTACAATTCTGCTTATCTGAACAAGAGTGAGCTTTAATGGAGAAACCAGCGGCGGGGTCGGTACTTTGGCTAAGTGAAAAGACCACGTAGTTAGTCTTAATTAAATTTAACGTAAGTAGATTTTCATTCAGCCAACTCATAACCCTATATAGCGAGTGTTCTGTTCTTTCTTTAACAATCTGCCAGTTGGGTCCCCAGGTAAATATAGCAGTATCATCTGCGTAGGTAAATATTTTTTGTATTGGGCAGCTGCATCGTACAGAGATCATTGATATACATTTGGAATAGTGTAGGAATATAGACTATAGACAATTCCACAAATAATCAATGCAAATCTAGAAGTCTATAGACTTGTAAAAATACTAGCTGACTCACTCAACTTCGTCTGCATCTCTTTTCAATCATGCTCAGTTTCTATTGGTCTAAGGGTGATAACTACCCTATCTTAGGTACGCCAGCATAACATAAATTTAAAAAAAAACCTGGAAATTGATTATCTGGTTTCGGAGTTCTTCGTTAACAATAACGTGACACGAGAAATAAATCAATCAAATAAATCAACTAACAAAATGAAAGTATTCATTTGTTTATTCAGTGTTTGGTAAGACAATACAAAGTAATCTAAAGGTAGATTTTGGTTTACCCTTCTATATTTTAAGTTTCACTATTTTGGTGTATTTTAATCCGTGGTTAAACCGTTATCCACACGGGTAGAGCTGCACAAGCAAGTAATAAATATTGCTGCTAAGGCGTTGCCTTGAGAATCTATTCACTTAAAAAGCTCTCCACCCACTTCGTAAAGCGACTACATTTATAGCCATTTTATAAACTGAACAAAAATGGTTAGATTGAATTGAGAAAAGTTTGCAAACACTTATGTTTTCAATATGCGTATCGCCTACGCTTAGCAACTCCCACACTTGCTCTT
Source organism: Diaphora mendica (assembly GCA_949125395.1). Lineage (NCBI taxonomy): Eukaryota > Metazoa > Arthropoda > Insecta > Lepidoptera > Erebidae > Diaphora > Diaphora mendica. The sequence goes on from OX421310.1 coordinate 21,624,723, forward strand.
TATCATAAAATTGCTTTTCGTTATGCTTTTTATAGAATAAACTAGCTTAATCCTCATCTCATTTTTAACACCTCTTAACCTTTATCTACATGTGTTGGCACTACACAGATTTTATTTATAGCTTGACTAGACTATCATTACAAAAGAGATTAGATATCACAAAAACATAATGGGACATAATCTTCACTCATTAAATATACAATAATATAGTAACGTATAAACTTCAAAACGTAGTTGAGTAAGCTGAGAGTTGAGACACCTATTTTTAAGAGATGAGAATAAAGTTTGTTGGTTCATTCATGCCTTTTAAGTTTTGGTGACAAAGATACACGTATAAATAGTTTAAGTACTAAATAAGATGAAGGTACTGAAAGATCCTCCCAGTTTAGTCCATTAACCACAAGAGATCAATTTACGTATGTATTACATCCATTTTTGATTAACTAGTTGTTGGCCGCGACTTTGCTCGCGTGTATGTCGGTTATCGCGGCAAATAGTAGCCTATGTGTTACTTTGATGTATGAGCTATATTACTGTAAAGTTTTATCCAAATCCGTTAGGTGGTTTTTGCATGAAAGAATAACAAACTTCCATCTATCTATCCATACTTACAAACTTTCGCGTTTATAATATAAGTAGGATTAAGCTGTCCATTACACGTTTCTTATAAGTGTTATTTAGTATTGTCTTAAATGTAAGGAAAGTAATAATGTAACGATTTGTTGCTTCTATGTGGTGCATTATTCAACATAATCTATTGTTTGTCAAAATCAAAATAACAAAACTAGAACTTTATCACTTCTCACGTCAGACACATGCCTAATACATATTGAAATATGAAATTTCTCAAATGAAATTTCTCACGCCTCAAATAAAACAAAAGTCTTACTTATCTTTAAATCTTTTAATAGAGACAGTCAGTGTAAATGAAATACTAGTAAAACTGCCTTAAGAGAAGCTATTTATAAAATAAACTATTTCTTCGGGTTTGGTATATGGACTTCATCAATTTATTGAATTGAAGTAGAGAAAAAATTAAATCATCTGCATTAGAATTCGTACAAAGCACATTTGTAATATTGTTGCCAATTGAATGCCTCGTTGGCGCAGTGGTAGCGTACGTGACTGCTGTGCATAAGGTCTCAGGTTCGATTCCCAGGTCGGACCAAATGTTTGTATGATCTGCAGATATTTGTTTCGGAGTTTGAGTGTTTTCTATATATTATATATATATCTATATATTTATAATATCTATGTATTTATATCAGAAAAAGTATGTATGTATTTATATCAGTTGTCTAGTACCCATAATACAATCTCTGTTTAGTTTGTGACTAAATGGCGTTATATGTTAAATGGCCAAAAATATTTATTTATTTCAAAAGACAAGAGATTAAAAATGCCTTAGAATTGAGGGTTCTGGAACCAATAAGCCCTTGAAGTCGTCAACAAATATTTCTCAATGTTACGTCTTGATATACCATGTCAAATACTAATACGAGTATAACCCTGCGGTTATAGAGGAGGTAAACCTGCATAATAATACTAACTAGTTTTTGCTCGCGGCTCCGCCTGCGTGTATGTCGGTTATCGCGGTAAATAGTAGTCTATGTGTTATTCTGATGTATAACTTATATTATTGTAAAGTTTAATCCAAATCCGTTTAGTAGTTTTTGCGTGAAAGAGTAACAAACATCCATCCATCCATACTTACAAACTTTCGCGTTTATAATATTAGTAGGATATAGTTTTGTCTTAGAGACACTATTATTCTATTTGATAGACTTCAACACAAATCTGTCGTAGAACACTCGTCACCGTTTCAATTTGGATATCAATAGGTTTTAGTTTTATTTTGATATGCATATTTATTTTTATTGACTTTGAACATATGGCTAACAAAAAAGGTATTATTGAATTTGTAAATTAAAGTAATCAAATTAGATTACACTAAAGAGCAGTTACAATTAAGTTTTTATTAAACTGACAAACAACAAACCAAATGCCAAGTAAACGAAATTCTAATACATTAAATTAAAAAGCTTTTTAAAAACAAGCTTTTACTGGAATGCCTCGAGACGAATCAAACGTGTCTAAACTCGATGATGTTGCGACGTTTCTTTACAAAGTTCCCATGGCCACCTTCCAGCTGCAGCATCAGATCAGCTCCATGTCATTATAATAATATATTGTCACGCTGTATACATATGCTTGCAAAATTTCAGCAAAATCGGTTCAAGAAATCTGCTTCAAAATTGAGTTGCAAGATTCTACCCAAACATACAAGCATACATTACATACATACATTGCAAGTTATTAAAAAGTGTCTAAAAAGAACTGTATTTGGAAGTTTCATGCCTTCTTGTCGACAAAGCTAAACGTGTGAACAGTTTAAGTAAGTGCTTTGTACGATAAAGGCACTAAAAGGTCCTCCTAATTCAGTCAATTAACCATAGGGGTGTAAAGGAGCAATTCACGTATGCATTACATCCATTATTCATTAATAGGACTGTCCATTACTCTTTTCTTACACGTATTAGTCGTATTTTATTTAGTAGGTTATATAAGTGTACCTATATTAATTGTATTTTTGTTTTATTACTGATATTTCCTTGAAGTAGATCAGTAAAACATATAAGCTGATGAGATGAAAGAAAGTAACATAATACAAATTTATTACTACCGCTTTAGGGTTTCATTCCTACCTGAAAATTAAAAGTCACTGTTATAAGTACAGTATAGTGTTCGTCTGTCCGTCTATCTATCCATTTTTATCTCTCTTTATTTATTTTATTTAAACTTTGTGCACAGATGTTGCAAAGACGGACTTAATGCCGTAGGTATTTTTTGCCATTTTCTCTTTCAAGAAGTTTTTCAGGGACGCTCTTTTAAGGTGTGATTTATCTTCTTCAAATAATCCATACGTAACGCTTATAAAATACGATCACATATTTCGGCACCACCGATGTCAAATGCATACCAAAATATATAATTAGCCTTCGTTCCCGTAAAATATTTACATGTTAAATATAGTACTAAAACCTTTACAGGAGTAAACATCACGGAATTAAGACTAACACGGGATCGAACGTTTCAATCAAAGTGGCTATGCATTATTCAGAGGCATACCCCAAGGCATGGTAATTGAAATGCGCAAAGCGGACCGGGTAGCTACTTCGATGCTAATCGTTGACACCTAACGTAAATCACTATCCCTTTTAATAGCATTATTAGTAGTCGTTGTGTTAAAGGTTATTTCGATGTGGATTTTGTTAATTGAAAATTTATAGTCCTTATCTTCCTTCCTTAAGAAGAAACTTTAATTATTTATGAGAGGTTTTATAAAATACTAATTCATTTTTATGAACAGAACTGCTATAGCAAGTAACAAACTATGTACAGTTTGATCTAAATACGAGTAGATTTTTTTTTTACGATTCCGTTTTATCCAGAATTCATTTGTTTATAAGAATGTTATAAATTATTTAGTTATTTTCCTGTATTTTTGTTTCATAGCATTAAGTTTTCCTGCAGCTTCTCTTCGGCTCAACCGATTTATTTGAATAAAATCTCCAATGAAATAGCGGGTTCCAACAAGTATTCTTAGAAAGGAACTGTGTATTTTTTCTCTGTATGAGGAAAAATAAAGAAATGAAATCATAAGAAAAATGACAAGTGTTATTATCAATCTGCGCATCGAAAAGATATTCTTTAAAAAACAGGTACATACCTGATTGGGTTAAAAGTCCAAGGGTCCAACAGCCGATTAGTCTATGTATTTTAAAAAAGATTAGTAAGACGCAAGTAAAATGTTAACAAAAAAAGAACCAACTTCAAGAACGAGTAACAATTGAAATGGGACCACACGGAAAGCACCAGCTTTTAAATAAAATAAAAAAATAACAAATGCACTAGTCGCCCCTACGAATATCGGTGGTTCCCCTCGATTTCTCTTGGATGCCATCATCAAATCTTAGTGTCCTTATCATGGTACCATCGTTGGGATATTTCTTTTCCATTAAAAAAAGAATCATCAAAATAGGTTCATAAACGACGAAGTTATCCGCGAACACACATATAAAAAAAACGGTTGAATTGAGAACCTCCTTCTTTTTTTGAAGTCGGTTAAAAATAAAAACTAACTAACGTATATAAAACATTAATCATGATAAACAGGGAACCACTTTTTCTGCTTAGACGTGACTGGAGAACAAAATAACTCTTTTAACAGTAATTCAAGCCTACACACACACACTGATCGGTGTCCGAATTTTCCTAGTTGAAACATTTGTTACTCTCATATCTTGTTGATTACAAGAATTAATGGCAGTAGCTTTATTTTATCTAGAAGATTCAAATTCATTTATTATGTTTTAAATAAACTTTTAGTAATAACTCATAGAAAATTATATGAATAAATTTTAATATAGTCGAGAGTCGTAGTTTGTTTCGAAATAATTAAAAGTAGTAACGAAACTAACTAACATTGTTATTGACGTGACAACGTCTAATAAATTGATGAACGCCGGCTGCACGCACAAAAAATGATGCCTCATTGTCCCGTTACGTTCAGAAATGATGACATTTCATCAATGTTTTGTTATGACGTTGTCACGTTAAACTATCGTCCGTAAACCAACTTTACAGATAACCATTTTTTTTATTTTAATTTCATTTTAAAAAACAACTAACTGATTGATATCACATATTTCTTAGGATAATTTTAAATTACAACTGAAGTTGAATTTGGTACAAACTGCATCTTGTTTCTTTAATATTTATATGGAAATGCCAAAGTGACTCTACTCTGCTTGATATAAAGCATGAGAAGAATCTAGGAATAATGGTCACAATACTCATTGTGGTGAGATGGAATATTTTCTGAACGATGTCATAATTTTCTTTATACTTTCAATTACTTATTGATACAAAATTCCTTCATAGCATTACTTGACTAAATGAGGTGACCCCACTCCCTTATTTTTGGGAGTTGGAGGCACTCAAAAGCGGGTAACACACTTGTGTTACTGACAGGTGAATCAACTGTTTATTTGCTCTTATTAATAAATACTTTGCCGTGGTGTTAATATTTTTTTTATTCTCTTAACCTTACCTTACCTAGATATAATATAAAAACAGAAAATACCTGCAAGCTAATATATGTCTCATCACTAAGTGCAAGAGTGCTTTTTTCAACGACTAACATGGCTCAGCAGTTCTCAGGACGATGCTATTTATGTCATAAACCGCTTACACTGCAGAAGAGGCTCAACTACACACCGACATGACATGCTCGTCTTCTTTAAGTTGCTCTACGCCTCTACGGTCATGCTGTGTATTTTTGTTTGGTTTTTATTTCAAGAACTAACTAGTACACACACTTAATGCAAGCTTACCGTGAAGATATTCTAATTTAGATAAGTGCTATAATTAGTTATAGTCGATAAGTATTAAAGAAAACTTATATAAATAGATATATAAAATATTATTGTTATTATAATTTTACTCTTAATATGGTATTATATTTTTACATTTTGCATCTATCACACATAATATGTATACTGAGCATTTAAATGTAATGAATGTTTTGTATATACACAAAACATGTTAACAAAGTTTAAACAATCGAGGACCTAAGTTAGCCAAAGCAAAAATTGTTTGAAATAAAATTGACAAAAAAAATCTAGTAGGTTACCGAGATTGCTTAGAAGTTTAATTATGACCATGTCTTGTTTTATTTCATTAACCAGTATAACTTGAACTGTCATTGTATAGATTCCCTATATTGATAAAACCACCATAATAAAATTAGAGGGGATACTTTCATAAGTCCTTTTTACACTTTTATTCTACACAAAAACATCAAGCACTGTAAATATACTCGTAATATGGATCAAAGTGCTTTTTTGTTTAATAAGGGATACAAACTCATATATTATAATAACTATAAATTCAAATTTAAAAAACCCCCTTTGCTGCATCAGGTCGAAGTTATCAATTACATAATTATCATTTAACGATTATACTGGCACGTTTCGCAGACATTCGGTTATTCTTCCCCACTTTCACCCCCATAACCTTTAAACGACTCAACCGATTTTCATGAAACATGTCTAAGAACACTCGCACGTAACTCACCTTTCATACAAAAAAAAACTAAATTGAAATCGCTTCATCCGTTCGCGAGCTACGGTGTCACAGACAGATAGAGAGACAGACACGTCAAACTTATAACACCCCTCTTTTTGCGTCGGGGGTTAAAAATGAATAATAATAATAATAATAATAATAATTTCTTTATTTCTCTTCTCACAATTATTAATACATGCAATATGATTTATTTTTTACAATAAGTCACAACAGGACAACAATACAGCAATTGTGAGAGGACTGGTGTCTGAATTAGACGTGAGTCTGTAGCTCAGATCACCAGGCGCTCACCCCGCTGACACATAGCTAGCTGTTTATAAAGTTTTACACTATAGTACATTTGATAAGACACAGAAATGCGGCCAAAATAAAGTAAAAGAAGAAAAAAATTAAAAGCAAACAAGAGAAATAAATAAAATAACATACCGGACACCTCAAAGTGTGTTTTTCACTAGTGTATGTTTGTGTATATATGTGTGTGTGTATGTATGTAGGTAAGTGAGTGTGAGTGTGTGTGTGTAATTTAGTTGCATTTACTAATCTGTTTATTCTGAAATTCTCATATACCTTGTTTCATAAATCAAATTAACATCCTCGTGCTCGACACTATTAGTTATGTAGTAAATTTTCTGTAGTGCGATAATCTAAGGTTTTTAACCATTCAACAATTATCGGTTGGCATGTAGACCTGGTATGGGCATATATTGAGAGAATACGATTTACTTTATTATACAGAGAGGCACCTAGATAGTAGAAGTAGTTCTGTGAAAAGCTAGTATTTGATTTGCCTATGTTGCAGACCCTGTCTTTCCTACGCCTTTGGGATATAAGTGCTGGATCAAAACCTATCATTGAATGTTGCTTAATCACTGTATGCAACACAAAGAGCTGTCGAACTGTTAGGACGTCACTTTGTAAGTAGACGTCAGTGGTAGGATGGAAAAAGGGTAAAAAGGAGCTTACTTTAAGAATGGCCCTTTGTGATCTTTCAATCAGAAGGAGATATTTTTTTGCAACTCCACCCCATGAAGTTATGCAGTACGTTATAAGTGACTGGCAAAGTGACAGGTAGACTGTCCTAATCACTTTCCTATCAGCCACATGTCTTAAGTTTTTGAAAATAAATATAAGCTTACGGACTCTTTTTGATAATTGTTCAATGTGCTCTCTAAAACTCAAATTTCTATCAATTATCACACCTAGATATTTAACACTATCCGCAGCCCGCAGACTGGGACAGGAACAAACCGACATATTGTTATTTGGACACCCATGACAAAGAATACCAAAATGATTTTCCTCCACTCCAGGACCCCTCATAGAGAATGTCATATATCTGGTTTTGTCCACATTTAGGGTTAAAACGTTATCTTGCAACCATCTGTTAACTGTGTCAAAACCTTTTTGAGCGCAAGAAAAAGCTTCAGCCCAAGTATCACCCCAGAACAGTAGAGCCGTGTCATCCGCATATGTGTAGATTTTATTATTGGGAAGATCTAACTGACATAGCTCATTAATATAGGCTAGGAAAAGAGTAGGGCCTAGTATACTCCCTTGGGGCACGCCGTGAGAAACAGGTACTTCATCACTCTGGACATTGCCAATCCTTACCAACTGGGTGCGGTCGCTTAAATAGCTCTTAAACAATTTTAGCTGCAAGCCCCTAATTCCCTGGTTTTCCAGCTTCTTCAACAGTAGTGGGACAGAGACTGTGTCAAATGCTTTTGCTAGATCTAGAAATATTGCTATAGTCTTTTCCTTTGTGTCTAAATTCTTAACTACAAAATTAGTAAGCTCATGCACCGCGTCAGATGTCGATTTTTTGGCCCTAAATCCAAATTGTGCATTTGATAGCAAATTGTGTTCTTCTAGATATTTAATCAGCCTCTTATTTAACAATCGTTCCAGAATTTTCGATAATGTCGGTAAGATAGAGATAGGTCTGTAGTTATTGACACAGCCTCTGTCCCCACTACCTTTGTACACTGGATGAATGCGTGACTTTTTTAGTGATGTTGGGAATATTCCAGTTGAAAAAGACAGGTTGCAGATGTGTGTGATAGGTAATTTGAAGATGTCATTATATAGCTTTAGAATATTTGCTGAAATCATATCCAAACCCACCGCACTGTCACTTTTTAAGTTATTCAATTCAGTTTTAATCTCGGTGCAGTCCGTTGGCAAGAGCACGAAAGAGTGTGAACACGTTTTAGGTTTAACCAAGTTAGTGTGATTTGAACTAGTTAATATTTTTTCAGCCAATACTCTCCCAATACCGCCGAAATACTTGTTAACTGAATTTACGTCCTCGAAGTCGTTACCAGAACTTAATAATTCATGTGGCGAATCCTTTACTTTAGTTGTATTTGTGATAGCTTTAATAGTTTTCCATAATTTCTTGTTATTCTGTTTGCAATTTTGGATTTGTGTCTTTTCATAGTTCCTTTTTAGCTTCTTTAGGATTAAAGTACAATAGTTCCGATATCTTCTATAAGTGACTCTTAATATTTCATTGTTAGGATCACTTTTTGTTTTTTTATATAGATTGTCCCTATTTCTGATACATTTTAACATACCTGGTGTCATCCACGGTTTCAATAATCTTTTGCGACGGGTAATTTTAATAGTTTTAGTGTTATCAATGATAAGTTTTCGAATTGTGCTCATAAAAAAATCTGTCGCTAAGTTGACATCATCATAGTTATATATAGGGCCAAAATCTACAAGCTTGATAGCTTTGTCGAATTCTGAAACATCTAGACGGTTAATAAATTTGGGAGGTTTTACTTTTAGTGTTGAAGATATATAAAGAGCTACACTTTCATGATCAGTCAAAGAAGTTGGAAGTACCAGGCATTTTGCAGACAATTTTGTCTTAAGTAAAATATGATCCAAACAAGTTTTACCATGGGTTGGCACAGTATAAGCCGGTAAACAACCATTATATGCCAACATGTCTAGATAAGGTGCTTTATTAACATCCGTACTAGTGGGTGCAATATCAATATTAATATCACCCAGAATAATGATATTTTGTACTGTGGAATAATATTGTAGTAATTCATTTAATGACTGAATAAAGTTGTTTACGTTTTTGTAGCCTGGTGGTCGGTAGATAGCTATAGTGATAGTATTTTTGTTGCACTTTATGATCAAACAATTTGCTTCTGATAGTTCTTTTTCTTCAATCGAAATAATGAGATTATTTTTAAAATACACTACAACTCCCTCATTCTGGGAATAGTTTTTAACTGTAGCGTAGGAGTTATAACCGTCTATAACAGGAATGTTAGGCGTCGAAGGAAGCCAGCATTCAGTCAGAACAATACAGTCCCATGTTACTCTGGTGTTTACCAATATTGAGAGTAACCCGTTTATATTACACTTTATACTTCTTATATTTTGAGTGAATACCTTAATACTATGACTAGAGGAGGGCAAAAATAGCTCACAGTTTTCAGCTTCACATGTGTACGTCTCAGCTATTTCAAAGTTGTCAATATCAGTTTGTATTTGATTAAAAACATCGAATTTGAATAAAATATGTACTTAGAAGATAAAGTGTCAAACAGGAAGTGCTTTTGTGTCATGTGTAAGTGTGTAAGGTGCGAATTGTGTACATAGGTACTGAGCGTAATATGTATAGAGGTTGCCGGTATTAAAATATTTTTGTTACAAAAATAAGACAGAAAACAATTACAACAATAGCCACACGTGTAAAAACAATCAATTCTTCCCAACCTTTGAATAAAATATCTTGCATTTGTGAAAGAGACATTTAAAAAATATATGTGTAACAAAACAATGGTTTCAAGGTACTGATTACACGCGACCACTAACAATAAATATGAATAAGTGCAATTAAAGTAGTTATGTAAAAAGTCTTCCGCAGTAAATCTGCAAGAGCTGAATAACAATTTAACAGAATTCTTTAGATGATTTAATATACTTTTAGGTGATATTATTTCTGTCATACACACTCCGAGTTCAGAAATAAGGCAATGTAAAAATAAAATTTTTTTTTGAAAGAATAACATGCATGCCACTATTATTCCATAAAACTTAATAATTAAAAAAATATAACTTAAATTTTGATTATAGTTAACAAGTACGCAATATTTAATGTAAATATGCATTATTTCACAGTAATCTACAAATATTATTTGTTGGATAAAAAAGTTAAGCATTTTACAGTCTTAATATGAATAGGCTTAGCATCTTTATCAGTTCGCATCAGAATTTTACCATTTGAGTGCCAACAGGAGTAATTATTTTGTTTAGCCACAATGCGAGCCTCATATAACAACTTCTTTAGGGAAGGTGTAAGATGCTCGTCTACAAAAATTGGTTTTTGATCCCCTGGCAAGCCAATTGTTTTCGTGCTTAATTTATCACTCACGGTACGTTTTTTGTTGAATGTGCGCACCGACAATAGATAATCATTTCTTGTAGAAACTGATGTAAATTCTGCCACTATCGGTCTTACCAAACCTGGTCTACCTGGGAGGCGGTAAATGTCACGGAGGTCCGAGGATTTCACACCTGAATTAACAGTCTGACCAATGCTCGATACGACGTCCAGCAGATCACAATTTTTTTCTTGTTTTCTTAGTGGAATATTACGAAATTCTAATGAGGCAGATCGCGTCATTAAACACATGTCGTGGATTCGTTTTTCCAGTCTATCAGTCTTTTCTACATTCTCTTTTTTCTCCGTCTCTAAAGCACATATTTTTGTTTTCATGTCTTCGTAGTTATTGTTTATATACTCCATCCCCTGTTCAATTTCTAGGTTAGATTTTTGTATTTGTTGACACTGTTGTTTAAGATCAGATACCTCCCGCACAAGGAAGGAAAGTGTTTTATCCTGCTCAGATTTCCATTCGGTAAACCGTGTATCCTGCTCGGCTTTCCACGTAGTAAGCATATGCATAAGGTCACTCTTTAAGCTGTCAATATTGACTGAAGAATTGTCAGAACTGTTAGAAGGCGAATCTTCAATTCTTTGGCGTTTACCTCGGAGTGTGGCATTATCATTGAACTGACTTTTTTTTTGTGAAGTCAGTAGGTCGGGGTCTGAGATTGATTTCTCTGGAGTTAACTTTTTTTTGTTTGAGTTGGGTGGTGTTCGTAATGTCTTCTTACTTTTCTTATCCATATTGACGTCAATAAATTATCTCATGTAATCAAAATGCAAATAGAATGCTAGGAGTGCACTGTCATCGCCGCTCAGTGCAATAGCTATAGACTTGTGCGCCCACAACAACAACACAATAACACCTCAGTGTGAAATTGCTATTCAGTATTATCAGGCGTTTCAGAAGTTTAGCTTTAAAAGTTAAAATTGTTTCCTTGTTGAAAAATAAATAAATGGTTTAACAAATACAAAAAGAGTATTTGTAACTGTCAAGCCAAAATGTGACACTCGGAATCGATCGTACGCCTCACAAATGCCAGTCCTCGAAATCAGCGGTTCAGTCACATTAACGTTAACAAAATGATCAAAATATTGGTTCTTGCGTTTCCCAAGCAAAATTAAACAAACAAATGAGGGCAGATTACTCCTTCAACTCAGAAACACGGTCGCACTTCACTGCCCTATTTTCTGTTCACCGTCACTTTTGAAAGATTCCGTCACGAGCTTTAAGTTTATTGTCTTTAAATTAACTTTTACATCGCGAGTAAAGTCTGTTGCGAAAACTAATCGATTAACTTAGACACTTTCAAAGACCGTGGCACAAAGTTTATGGTATAAAAGTCAGTTTTTTAAATTATATTGCATTTCCATTTGCGGAGCACAACTTAACACGTCCACTCGCTCTCGATGCGCGGCGGGGGGGGCCTACCCGGGGGGAATAACTGTTATACGTAGAAATCATTTTAACTTCGTTACTTAGAATTACTATCGATAGATAAAATCCAATCATTTCTTACACAATTCTAATTAAAAGATTCCACAGTATTTGATAGAACATTAAACAACGTTCAGATACCCACCAATAGACGTAAATTGTAAAACGTGGAATACTCAAATATTTACCGGATACTTCACTGGACGCGCTACCGACCGCCTCAGGAAAATAGTTGAATACGGAAATATACTGAGTATATGTACCAGGGATTGCCCGCAACAAGAATTTTACTTATAATGTCTAAGAAAAATGAAGCACAAGTAGACCCTATGTATATGAGTATAAAAGAAAAATAACTGCGAAAATGACAGTTAGTACTTAACCAGTGTAAAACGAAGAGTTATTTTCATTAAATTTAATATTAAATATTCCTTAGCATAATAAAAAACTATGCAAAAGTATGTTAAATGTAACATTCTGAAACTAAAAAAAGACGTGTGGCACTCGGGGACTGCCGCGATAAAGCTATTGCATAGCATTTTTTAACAACTAATGCAATTATAATTATTTATTTATTTTTTATTGCAGTAGTGTATGGCTACCATGAATAATTTTATACATTATATGACATAACAAATCTTCGTGTCCAAGGCAACGAATCTTCCTTTACGTATTTCAATACGCCTGCGCGGCCGGCTGTTGACATATTCTATCGTGAAGCGATTGAGATTAAAAAGCATAAAACTTTCAATCGGGAAGATGGTTTTAAATTATCTACAGCGTGGAATCCAGTGTTAAAAAACATACCACCTCGCTTTTCTGCGCAGTCGGATAAACACCAGAATAGGAACACATCGGTTTCCTTACAGAATAGGGACCCTGTTAGTGTGGTATGTGACGGTACATGGCGAAACAATTTTATCAATAATATCGAAAATGTGCGGGTGGATGAAGAACCTTCGACTTCACGGATTCGACGACGGAGGGCGTGCGCCGCTGAGCCAGTCAGCCTGTGACCACGGCCAGTGCAACCTGGTCGAAACGTCAGGCAAAACAGAGGTATGTAGTACCTTGAAATAGTGATCGCGTTAATTCCCGTAAAATAATAATTATTATATCATGGAACGCGAAAGTTTAAAAGTTAGTATATTCTATCTGTCTCTGTCAGACAGACAGATTCGTTGATTTGTCGTTCGGAGCAGCTCGTCTCGATCCGTGCGAGCTTGGGTGTCAGGTTTTATTTTCATTACGTTACGTTACGGAATTTCTTGATTCGGTCTCCGCGCTCAAAGGCCTTAAATCCCGCGATAAAAGCTATGCAATAGCTTAAAAAAATTTAAGAAAACAGTTCCTTTTAAATAGATTTTTATTGTCCGGTCTGGCTACTTTCCAGAATGATTCTAACGGTGCAACTCTAGCGACTGAGAACGCAATATAATCCCGTAAAATCCAACCGTTTAGAGAATGACACGAATCCAAACTGTTGGAATTATTTACAACTCTCGTTTCCGAGACAATGTTTGCTTTTGGTAGAATATTTTATCAGTACGCATCAAATAGCTTGACGTGTGAATCGAATGTTCTATTTAATCTTTTAGTAAAATAGTGTTATGATGTCCATTCTATAATTTTTGGTTTATTTGTACATGTTACTTTTATATTTTGTTGATTCATTGTCTAAAATAAGCACATCCAATAATATAAGCAGCAAACAAGGCAAATCATTAAAACTACATAATATTATTATTACAATTATACTTTAAGACAGATATAAATAATGCTTTAAGACTATTGAATAAAAATTGAAGTTATAAAATTACAAGTACAGAAAAAAAAATCCAGACTCGGCAATTACTATTACTACAGTTTCTATGCAGAAATATTGTTGTTGCTATCAATTAACACTTATAAACGTCTTCAGTCCCTCTAGCCAAGTTGCAAGCGTTCTTCTTTTTTTGCAATCGTTAACGCGTAAACTATAGTGTGTCATTGGCTAATCTTAGACAAAGTAATCTGTGACAAAGTATTAGCCAATGACGTTAACGATTGCAGAAAGAAGAACGCTTCCAACTTGACTAGGGGGCAGGTCCTACTCTCAATGGACGATAAAGTACAGTAAATCATAACAGTTCATTGCAATTTAAAACATGTAGTTAAATATAACTGCCTCGTTGGTCTCGCGGTTGGCGTGTACGACTGATAATCATGAGGTCTCGGGTTCGATTCCTGGGTCGGACCAAATGTTTGTATGATCTACAAATATTTGTTTCGCAGTTTGGGTGTTTTCTATGTATAATATGTATGTATTTACAAAAAAAAAGTATATATGTATTTGTATCAGTTGTCTAGTACATATAACACAAGCTCTGCTTAGCTTGGGGCTAGATGGCGTTGTGTGTTAAATGTCCGAAATATTTATTATTCATTTATTTATAATGAAAACATAAATTGTAGACGTCAAAATTTTTGTATTTTTATCATTTTATACAAATATTTTAACAATCCCATTTTCACATTCAGAAGAATATATTTTGTACTCGATACAAGTAAACTTTTATTCAATTTACGTCCATGTTCAGTTTTAAATTAGTTGCACTGAAAATATATATTTTTGTTAAGCCTACATGCTTTTGTTAGGACATGTACATCCATTTTTTGTTATAAAATTACTGTACGTTTTTTAAAACATATTCCAGAGACTTGTAAAACAGAAACATATATTAATAATGAATTAAACTATACACTATTTGGTTGAACAGAACGTGTCCATTTCTCTATAAGTTCGTTTTTCTAGATTTCAATAGAATGATCATAAGCACCACAAACTTTTAAATAATATAGCAGATACTCTTATCTACAATTAGATGTGTTGCATAATAAATCATACATGAAATGGACACAAAGAACACCCAGACTCAGAAAAACAATTTGAGGATCACACAAAATGTTGTCCTGTGTAAAATTTGAACCCTCACTTAGCGCAGTGGAAAGCGGCGTAACGACCGCTTAAACCACTAAACCAACCATGCAGTAAGACTAAATTGCGTGGTCAGTTGTATAAGTGTGGGCGCACACCAGACTCGACAAACTGTCTCCGACAAGACAGTTTGTCGAGGCTCGACGAGGTTGCCGTAAAAAGCGTTGTGTTAGGTGGGACCGTCGCACACCAAAGCCGTTGTCGACAAATTGTCTCCGACGAGACAGTTTGTCGAGGATCGACTAGGTTGCCGTAAAAAGCGTTGTGTTAGGTGGCATCCGAGTTGTGGAATTGTAATGCAGAAAGTATAAGTATAAAGAAAAGTAAACAAACACTCTTTAAAGGCGTAATATCCATAATCAAATGGTCCCTTCCCCTTCTTCGATCGTTTGTTCAGTCTCATGCGGTGTGCGTCAGCACAAGACAACTGTCGAAAACCTTGTTGTCGCGGACGGTCTCGTCGAAGACCATTTCGGTCTGCGCCCAGCCTAAGAGAGAATGTTAATCAATCATGAGAAAAATAAGAAGTTAAGTACTCTTCCCGAACGAGAGCCAAATTGATTGACAAAAACAATTTTAGGTTGCAGGCCAAAGCTTATACTCGATCTTAAATTATCATCATACTTATGGCACTACATTTTATCAAATGTTATTTTTATTAAATCATAAGTTTTAGTTATAAATATGACCTATAAACGGAAATTTATTCGCACCAAATGTGGCAAAATTTAAATCGCTAACTTTATATTTAATCGTCTAGGTGGCCGGTGCTCCTCATAGCCTATATATTTGCAGATACCACTGTCGGTTTTAGGATGCCCATGGGAGTAAGCGAGGTGGGTACTCAAAAACCACACTTTGTACCCGGAGGCGGAAGTTTGTAAACTATTAATGTTTACTCGTAATTATTTGAGGCGATTATCAATAAATAATAGCTGTTTTACGTGCAAGAATAAAAGGGATACTTTAATATTTTTATTTTATTTTATGTTTTTTACAGGCATTATATAAATACTTGCATAAGTTTTAACTAAAATCTAATACACATTATAATATTGCTTTAAGTTTTCTATTACAAATTATAAAGTATTTATTAGGACAAGCACTTAGTGTGTCATCTAGCCTCAAACTAAGCTGGGTTTGTTTTTTGAAAGCCAGATTGACTGATAGAATAGTTATACATATTTTTGTAAATACATACATATTATACATTGAAAAAAAAAATTAAGAGATAAAAATAAATTGAACATTCAATTTTAAATAGAAATACAAAAAAAAGATAAAAAGCTACGTACTACTTTTGTAAAAATCTAAATAATCGTGATTGAACATTTTCAATTTGACTAGAACCAATTTTCTCTTTCCTGCTGACTGCAGATCACAACAAAACGTGCTACTATATCCCAGACTTAATATTTATCACTGGGACTTCTTGACCTTAAGTTATTTGAACTAACATACCATTGAGCATTCAAGCCGACCCTTAGGCTTCCTGACACCAAAACGGACCAGCAAACAAAATTATGACACCCTCGAACACACGTGTACTTTACACAATGTCTTGTATTTCAATATCCCTGACTCAGCACGCCATATTGCTCCTTTCGTCCCCATAAAACGTGAGAATTGAATGTTCATATTCGCGTGTATCCTACCCAAAGGTCGTGAACATAAGTTTCAAGTAATATTTTTCTTACAATACCGATACATATTTTTATGAGGGATCAGCTATGTCATGATACCAATAAACTTGCTTCCCCAAATAAGTATTCGCCGTCCAATTTTACGATGTTTGTCCAGTGTGTCCTATTTTGGTACAATATGAAATTTTCTATTTTATGGGTTGTCTAATGATTAAGAATTTTTTGTATATTTTTACTACGATAACCCTGATACTTTTTTAATAAAAATCAAAAAAAATGTATTCGCTTTTAGAAAACCTTTAAATAAATCCAAATAGAACCTTACAATCGGCAAAGTACGATAAATAACATTAACAATATGTGCTAAGGAAAATGTTTTTTTTTTACATCACCATGAGATGGTACTTTTTCTTAAACTCATAATTCCAACTGTATTAGTGGGCTGTAATAAGATTTTTTTCTTTTTTAGACTTTAGTATTGTACTAGCAACTCTCCGCAGTTTCAGCTGCGTAGTTCCCGTCCCCTTGGAAATACAGCAATAAAATATACCCTACGTCACTCTGGGACAGTGTAGGATTCCAATGGTGAAAGATTTTTTTAAATCAGTCCAATATGAAATGATATGAAATGAAATGATATTTATTTGTAAGTAAATCTTTTCAGATATTTTTACACGTCGGACTTTACAGCTAGAAGAGACCAGCATTTCCTACGACTCACTCTGGGAAGAAATGCCGAAACAAAACCACAGAGATGTCCTTTTTTTTTAGTCCGAGAACATTGATTACAAAACAAAAAAAAATCTGTGCGAGTACAGTATAGTGTCTGGTTGGTCTGGTTGGCCTTTTGAAGAAAGGACCATAGTTTTGAGTCGGCCTGTCCATACAGACGGCATACGCGCCCCAGCCATCGTGTTACGATCCGAAGCGCGACACTACCGTCAGCAGGACATTTGGGTAGGCCGGGGAAACACTCAAAACCACCAGAAAGATACTAAATATTAACCTATATTAAAACTATTACAAGCCTAGACTATACTCACATTTACATACACAAAAGGAATTCACTTGGTAACATACAATAAAAATATAAATGTCTATCACTTTCACACAAGATACGTAGGTAAATACTGAAGTGAGCATCATCAGTCACCAAGCAAATTTGTCATCTAAATAATCCAAAATTGTGTAATAAGCCTTTTCACATAGTTTCTGTTTTATTAAGGACTTAAATTTGGTAGTACTTAATTCTTGAAATTTGCTTGGAATTTTATTATATAATAGTTTTTGAGTTTGTTCGCTACATACAAAATTACAAATCTTTCCTCTTTATATTAGCTAAAAACTTACAAAATCTTCTGGTTACATGGCAGCGGAAAGCGGCTAAAAGGAAAGAGTACTATGTGTGTGATCTGATCGTGATCGCAAAAAAGTCCAAGAAGTTTTAAGGAATGATTACGACGGTAATAAAACAGTCAAGTTCCTAAAAAGACTCATGGGTGAAGTTTATAAAAAATAGCTACCATTCTACGAATTATTCAGTAAGAAACAGAAGTCTTGATGGATTTATTATACCTCTTACGTTTCGTCCGGTATTGGCCATTATGAGCATGAAGCTAGCCAAAAAAAAATGAAAACAACAAATAAATTGAACCTAGTGAAAACGTCCTAATTTTCACACATCGCTTTAGATTTTTCAGTGGTCAGGTGTCTACACATTGATTGGTTCTCGAATAGATTCAGCTATGCAGCAGAATCTGTCAAAAAAAACGTGAATTGACTGGCATGAAATAGCCAGGCTAGTAAAATATAGCTGTTTGTGTGAAGATATTTGGTACGATACTCTATTGTGGACTAGTATGAGTATAAAGTGGACAGGTACTTTCATGAGTTCTAGAGGAAAATAATGTTGACAGACAATAAATAGTAGGACAATATCGAGTACACGAACAAATAAATAAATAATAAATAAATATTTCGGACATCATCATCAATCAATCAATCAATTGTTCATTGATTTCTTACTACAGTATTTATAAATTCGTATCTATTCAGCAACTTTCCTTTGGTAATTGTGGTTTAAAGTAAACTATTTGGGGCTTAAGAATGATCACATAATTTTCGTATCATTTTTTTTGGTCTTAGAATATTCAAACACTTGACAGACTGAAACAGTGACTGCTTAAGTATAGCTTTATTTTGCATCGTTGTTATTTTTCTCATAATAAAAAAGGTTTAATCTACGGTTTGCCAATTCATTCATTCTTAATTTCATCTGTACTTAGTCCACTATATTTAAAGCATTTAATTTTCTGACTAATTCAATAGCATTATATCTTAATCTGATCACAACAATTCGAACAAAAAGTCCATTTTTCTTGGCTGAAACCCCTCATCTTGAGTGCCATTGTATGTGGGAGCAAGAGACCCTCTTCAACTCAATAGCTTTGACCTACCTATAATGTTATCCTCTTTATATTTCCTTCAATGGAATCTCAATTATCTCTTTAGAAATAGTTTTCAAGAATTAATAGATTGAAATGAGGAGTATTACCCAGTTACAATTAAAATACTTCACTATACTGAATCTGGTTTCTTCGAATATTTTTTTGTGAACAATAAATGACAATTGTTTTCGATTTCTATTCGGGATTTCATTTTTAACCAACTTCAAAAAAAGAGGAGGTTCTCAATTCGACCGTATATATGTTTTTTTTTAATGTTTGTTCGCGGATAACTTCGTCGTTTATGAACCGATTTTGATAATTCTTTTTTTAATAAAAAGGAGATGTCCCAACAGCGGGACCATGATAAGGACATTAATACCTGATGATGGCATCCAAGAGAAATCGAGTCAAACCTTGAAGTCGGTTTTTGTTTTTGTTAAAATTTTACTTGTTGTTATTTAAAATCAAGTTAGAATAAATTTTAATCCGACTTTTATAACGAAATACATATTATGTAGTGATTGAGACTGAATGAATAATGCAGGGTTATAGTGCGTTTTTTATCTACATTTAAAAATGTACAAAAACCGGGGAAGCAATGTTCCAAGAGAAAATAGTTTCACAGTTAATCAAATTGAGCGAAACAGCTTTCTACCTGGTATTATTAATTATAATGAGATCCATAGACGCTTACAAATCTTGACAATGTTGCAAGCATCCGTGTTGAGTAAAACAAGCTTAGATATAATTTGCCTAAACGTTGACTTAAACATGTACGAAATTTAAGAACGTAATTCAACTCAGGTATAAATTCTTAGATTTCGATCACCTCTTGCTTTATAAAACTCATGTAGAAAAGTTCAGCGTAATAGAGTCTAGATGTAAGATTAGAGCGTACCTATCTGCAGTATATCTTTCTATATTATTAACTCTTAGACTCACACGCCCACGCACCTCCACCTCTTACAGTGGACTGGATTGTTTCACGACCGCACGTGCGCTAGAGACGACATAATACTTCCTTCTCTCTCAAACATTACAAAGAGTGAGTGCATTAATGAATGAAAGTGAGGAGGACGAATAGATGCATACACTTCACTACCTAAGTAAGTGGAGAAAATGCAAGTGCATTAGAGTCTTTTGAACCCCTTCCACTCCTCGAGCCTTGAGAAAAGGGGGTTTTGGTTTCTAATAGTCGCTTGGTGAATTTATCATTCCAGCTGTGAAATAAATGCTTCACCACAATTTACTGTAAGGCTGCGGTATCACTCCGGTCAAGTCGGCCTTATAACACCATACATAATTATTACGTGACGAAGCATGGATCTCTCAAGACAATGGAATAAAACTTTAGTCGCTAACACAAGTCTTGTTCATCAATGGTGAGTCAAACTTGGCGAGCTATTGACCTCTGTTTTATTATAGACCCTTTTTCACGATAGTAACATAATACAAAATTGCCTCATAAAAGAATATAATATTTTACAAAAGAATGATCTCAATATCAGGACAACGGGAAATGAAGAAGTCGTCAGTAGCAATGGTGACCGTCAAGACGCCACTAAAATGAGCAACGTAATTTCCTCTTGGATCATTCAAGAAAAAAATATTAAACGTTTTAGGATCCTTTCGTATATGAATTATTTTGACTGTATTTTGGAGATATTAACGGTAAGTTAAATCATTTTATACATATTTTACTTCTGTTATATTGTGAATACTTTGGGCTTCAAACTAAGCTGCTTTTTTAAAGCCTCAATTATAATTTTATCATTATTTAATATGTTAAATATACAGCACTTAATTATTGTTAAAAGCAAACAGTAAACTGGAGGCATATTTATAAAAATGTTGCCAACCAATAAAGTCATCGTCAAAAGATACAAAATATACGGATGGGTAAACTCATACAACGCTTGGCTTGCAGAATAAAGGGCCTTACCATGAGATTCAGTTATAGTAATTTATGGACTATAAGTAAACTAAAAAAATGTTAATTTGTATTGTACGTTAACTATATTCTCATAATCAAAACTTACAATGTTGTTAAATCTGCAGGATAATCTTCGATGTGGTCACCGGTTTACAAACCAGCTTAATGAGCTTTTTCACTTCCATTGCAGCGAATGAGAAGAAATAGAGTTATCATCTCGTATATATATCTGTGTGGTGTGATTGTGAAAGTTTAGCGATGGACAATTCGTTATAGGTGTGTTTTATTAATGAATAAAACTTGATAAAAATATGTCTCTTGAGATGGATGTAATTCAACCTTCACCGGCTCTTCAACTGTCACTAAATAATTAAAATCCATTGTCTGTTAAGGACTTAAATATTTTTATTTAATTGATTCACATTCTTTCGAAGATTTTACTTATTTCATCAAATGTAACTGACATTAATATATTCTTTTCAAAAATATTTTCCACACAAGATAGTCTGCATTAGCCTAATAACCGTTATAAAATATTAACAGCAATCTGGTCAGCTAATAAATGTGGGCGTTCATGAAATGCTAAAGGCATTTTATGCAACGGTTGAATATTATCATCAAATTATTACTTTTGGACTGTAAGTATGACGCATCCGTCCATACTCAAATAACTTTCGCACTTGGAAAAGCAGATAGGAATGCATTAAAAGGAACATCATATTAAACAGTTAATTTTATTTTCTGCTCCAAAGACTAAAATACTATTAGCAGTGAATATTGTATTTCGAAATCAAAAATAAGTGGTACGGGTGAAATGCATTTCACACATTATTCCAGTGTTCGTTTCTGAGTAAATCCGCAGAAATTAAGCGTTCTGTATTTGCTGAGAGCGTCGCTTTGCTTTGCTGTCTCCGCTTGGGATTTAATAATCCTTGATAGTGACGTATAACGACGTCGAAATATATGTGGGTATTTATATGATATGCTATGTGCTTTGAGGTGGGTTATTGTACTATTCATATTTAATTTGTTTAGTTACTTGCAAATAAAGAAAAGATGAGTAACAAAATATGCAAATGTTACAGTCGGCGGTCTTATCCTTCACGGGATTTTTTCCAGAAAATCTTTAATACGGATTCCCGGAACCCAAATATTTTGGGTAGTTAACATACAAATAGCGCACTTAATCTTCTACGCGAATATTTAAAAATATCCAATAACTATTCATATACCATAATCACAAATTTTCAAAAAAAAACCGACTCCAATCTGGAACAAATTTAAATGGGACCACACGGAAAGCACCAGCTTTCAAATAAAAAAAGAATCATCGAAATCGGTTAGCGTGATATTGAGTTATTCGTCAATTTGTCGCGCATATACTTAATGCAATTTAAACACTTATATGGTTATCTCATGGATGACATATCAGAACTGGACCAATGGGACCACATGGGAAGCACAAGCTTTAAAATAAAAAAAGAATCATCAAAATCGGTTCACCTAATCGAAAGTTATGAGGAAACAAACGTAAAAAAAATATATAGAGTCGAATTGAGAACCTCCTCCTTTATTTGAAGTCGGTTAAAAATAACAACCATGCACCTTTACATTAAACACATGCAGTATGACAAGAACATGACCGGCATATTTTTAATTTTTTTAATGCAATTTATAAAAATAAATATATGGCCGAATAGAACAATCCTTTGCCTAAAATGCATTATAAAAACCATAATTTTTCCTTCCAGTTTTTCTTGTTGAAAATTTTATATTTTACAATGAGCGCCGCGTACGCTACCTGCTTTAAAGCTGTGTTTCTCTTTACTCATCCGAAAGGACTCTAAATACCCCGCGACCAGGCCGCCCATTATATGAAAAAGTCCAAAACCTTCGTGAGTAAGTGGGCGAAGAGGTATTCACAACAAAATCCGTCGATGACTTACCAGATCGTGGCAAATCGAAAAATACGTCTGTCGCAGCAGATAAACGGATTGTGCAGTTGTTTGTCAAGATTTTTTTATTATCACTTTACTCTGGGCAAGGACAGTTGAAGAAAAAGGGTCTAATAATAAATCAAATCAAATCAAAATCATTTATTCATCTAAGACACCAAGTGACACTTATGAACGTCAAATTGAAGCTATAGTTAAAAATCATAGATCGACACAAACAGAGGCCACAGCATGTGCTGTATTGTCGAGGTAAGTTAGGCGAAAACACCAAAATCTACTGCCTGCCTGTGTCGATCCATAACTTCCAGTTTCCAAAATGCGTAGAGCTCATGAGAAGAATACTGGCAAAGAAACTCATGGCTACTCTTTTTCAAAATCTGATTTTCAGGTACAATAGTGTTAGTATTACATGTAAGGTAAACAGTATGCAAGCTGTTGCCACCTGAAATTCCTTTTATTAAAAAGCTCCAAAATCTAACGCGCAAACAAACAAAAAACACTCAGTGATAACGTTGAAGGCTTGAGTCTATTAAACATAGAACAAAATAGAAACAAGGTGCACATCCACTTACATTCAGTTGCAAAATCTACTGTTGAAAATAATTCGTGACTGGATTAAGAGGCTAGGGTTGCAGTTGAACGAACCAGAATAATAGTATTGTCTAAAGAATCGCTGACTAGGCCGACCAGTCACCCCAAGCAGCACCCGTTCACGAGTATGACGCATGGACCAGCCATCATCTCCTTCGCCATATCAGAGGGAAGGAAACGACCCGCCCCACGACGACACCGCAAGCAATGACATTTTAGTGAGAATATCAATTGATACTATCAAGAGGTATTTAATTGTAAATGGCGTGAAATATCGAAGCAATGTGAAGAGAACTCTCCTTTCTGACACGCATATTGAAAAAAGGCTCCATTAGGCAAGCGAAAACAAAGACCGTGTATGGGACAAGTTTTTTTTTCTGATAAAGCTTCATTTTGGGCAGCCGGTTACTCGACTCGAGCTTGGACTACGGCTGATAATAGACTGATGGTACGAATCAAGAAACACCCTTTAAAGGTGCATGTTTGGGGATGCTTCTCAAAAAAGGATTTCGAAAATTTGCACTTGTTTACCAGAACTTTGGATGCTGACAAAAATTTACGAAAAAGCATTATTGCCGTCGGCTAAGAAGATGTTTCTACACCAAAATGATTTCTGGATTCTGCAATAGGAGAATGATCCTAAACACTGAAGTCGGCTCTGCACTACTTTGACAGCACAACATGGTATTAACGTGTTGGATTGGCCCTCACAGACCCCTGATGCCAAAAAAGGGTATAAAATGTAGTAACCGTCGTTGATCTTCATCGTAATCTGAAGTCTGCGTGGAGATCTTTACCTTACAGCTATGCTGCAGAATTGGCATAAATTATGCCGTAAAAATTGCCATGCGATTTTTGACAATAATGGAGATTGGACGCCGTATTAATATAAAGCATCAAATAGCAATAACGGACTTAATTGATTACAATTTATCGTTTGATATTTCTAAGGCTTTCATAAAATTTTGCCGGTCACGCTCTTTTCGTACATAGTGTATATATAATACCATTCTATACCCAATGTTCAACTCTATGTGCCAAATTAATAATTTTCTACAAAATATCATACTTACTAAATATTTAAAACAGATTTTATTCAAGCTACAATTGTTCCTCGACACCAAAAATCTCAATTGAACCATTACTCAAAATTGTTCATTGTCAGTTTAATGTTTAGAACTTGATTATTACAAAGTTTATTATCTCAATAACTTGTTACAAGACAGTAGGTGTCTCAAGTTGTGCGTCTGTTATCTTTGCAACAATTCGACTGAATTATTTCTCTTGAATCTATTGGCAAATGTGACGGCATTTGAAATGTTATTACTTATTATTTCAATATCTACTAAATCTAATAAGAGCAGTGTCATGAAGTTATTCGAATATGCAATATTTTTAAACTCCGACGCAAAAAGAGGGGTGGTATAAGTTTGACGTGTCTGTCTGTCTCTCTGTCTCTGTCTGTGGCACCGTAGCTCGCGAACGTATGAAGCATTTCAAATTCTTTTTTTTTATGAAAGGTGAGTTACGTGTGGGCGTTCTTAGACATGTTTCATGAAAATCGGTTGAGCCGTTTAAAAGTTATGGGGGTGAAAGTGGGGAAGAATAACCGAATGTCTGCAAAAATATCATCGAGTGGGGTCTCAAATGAAAGCGCATAACGTGTTTTTTACTGTTTAAGGGGAACTAAGTTTATTATGTCGAAGTTTTTTTTTAATTTTGAGAATTTATAGTTATTAATGAACTATTGATATGAAGTGACTATTTTTTTGGGATTTTTGGGACTGAGAGACTTATCTCTCAGTCCCAAAAATCCCAAAAAAATAGTCAAAATATTTCCACATGTTCTACATTTATTGCTCCAATAGCGAATGTCACAGTGAATTTCGATCATGAAAATAGGATTTTCTTAGTTAGTTCCATATTT
Source organism: Diaphora mendica (assembly GCA_949125395.1). Classification (NCBI taxonomy): domain Eukaryota; kingdom Metazoa; phylum Arthropoda; class Insecta; order Lepidoptera; family Erebidae; genus Diaphora; species Diaphora mendica. The sequence goes on from OX421310.1 coordinate 21,650,198, forward strand.
GAAGACACACACAAGAGAATTAAAGACACATTTATAGGTACACATACACAATAGGACACATTGAAATTGGTCTAACTGTTTAGGAGAAGTTCAGTTAAAGACCTCTTACAATAACATTCTATAGGCTTCAGGTAATTTTGATAGGATATAATTAACTCAAAGCTAGCTAATTGATACTACACTGAAACACAAACAAGTAAATAATTTTAGTTATTTGTGTCCTAGCCTCAAAACTAATAGTTCTAAGTATAGAACTAATTGCGCTTGGTTTCATAGGAGCCTGAAAATTCTTTTTATCATAAATGTGAATTTTGCAACCCTTGCAGTAATATTTTAAATAATTGAACAAAATTTACATAATTACAGTGTGATTCACAATTGTGTCACAATTTGTGTCATAATTGTAGCAATAATGTTACATAATTTGTGTTTTGTTAGTATAATATTTCGTGGCAGTTATTGGCAGGGAGAAAGCAAGCCATAATTTCACCGACTTGATTTGAATTTCGTGTTGTATTGTTGTAGGACTTTTTTCACACATGCACAGTTTCCATTTTTTAGTTTTCAAACACTATGAAAAAGCTTATTTGATTATGTAGGGAAATTGACTAACAGGGCCAAATGTGTTACAAGCAGATTTTTAATATAAAGTGTATTTTATTTGTTGTAAAAGGAGTTTAAGAAGTGGAGGATTTATGCAGCAATGTAATAAAGTATTCTCACTTTGCGTACGCCTTTAACCGACTTCATAATATATTGTTATAAACTAGGAGTGAGAATTAAATAAAAGAACCAAAGAGGAGATAGCCCAACCTCAGTTCTTATTTATAATTAAAACACCTTACCGACCGCTTCTCAAACAGCAAGTGCGTGTGCATAGCCAAGTACCGTCTTTTTATAGGTTCATACTGCATAATTTATCGGTAGAATAGGGATGCACCTAACAATATTATATTAATAACTATTTTTTGTAATACAACAACAGTAACTGAACCAGAAACAAACACATTGAACCGATAAAATATGGATGTTGCAAATCTGCAAGTTCTGTTTGCTTGAACTTCATGTCATGTCTTTCCACTCATATCAACTCGCCTTGCTCGAAATGAACAACGTTTACGATCATTCATGTAATACCAAAGTAAATAACCTAAACCTGTTAATTTCAAACACCAAAAGTTAATTCGAACACCCGTTGCTTTTGTTCCCAAATTTGTATTTATTTTAATACAGTAAAATAAGTTTCTGCAACCAGAACCTAAAGTAGATACTACACCACACGTGTGAATGTTGGACGGGAGAACATTGAACTTTGTATTTAATTTCACAATATATTATTTTTAACCCCCGATCAAAAAGAGGGGTGTTATAAGTTTCACCTGTCTGTCTGTGGCACCGTAGCTCCCGAACGGATGAAGCGATTTCAATTTATTTATTTTTGTATGAAAGGTGAGTTACGTGCGAGTGTTCTTAGACATGTTTAATGAAAATCGGTTGAGCCGTTTAAAAGTTATGGGGGTGAAAGTGGGGAAGAGTAACCGAATGTCTGCAAAAATATCATCGAGAAAGCGCATAATGTGTTTTTTACTTTTTAAAGGAAACTCAGGTTATTATGTCGGGGGATTTTTTAAATTTTGAGAATTTATAGTTATTATTTAATATTCACATAAATTATATTTTAAAACACTTATTTTTGTTAGATATTAAAAAGTCAACTGCGGGATATAGATCTCTCCTTAGATAAGAAGGTTTTGCTCTACTATAACCATAGAAATATTATAGATAGAGTGGGGAAAACATACGGTTGCCTGTAAGCGGAAACGTCCATAGGTTAAAAAGAGAGAGAAGATCGCGGTACCCCATCTGTCTTTCTCTACTGACGCATGCGCAGTAAAGAACTAATAATGGCATTCCAATCACAACAATTAACCGTCAAATTGTTCTGTTATGCTGCTTTTCCTTACTAACTGCGCATGCATCAGTAGAAAAATACAAATAGGTACCGCGATCGTCTCTCTCTTTCTAAACAAGGGACGACTGGAGGACTGGCTTTACTGTTCTATCTATAATAACTCTATGACTATAACACCCTGGCCAGACGGGTTGGTATAGGATTTGTTTCCAGTTTTCTTTCTCCTTGCAATGGTGTTGTCTTGCCTAGTTTTCCTCTTAAGTCGCCTCTTACGACACCTATGGGATGATAGGGTTAGTGACACTCAGTATTTTTAATCCATCACCACTCGGGTTACAGTAATAAGATAAAATCTCCTGTGTACGGATATAGCAGCAGAAGCATCACTAGCCCGCTATGGTGTGGGTCACCATGCTGCATTGTCTGCATTCGCAGTGAGTATGGTGACCACCACTCTTGGATTCTGCTTATGCTTTCCATCAGGCAGAGTAGAGTCATTTTGGCAGGGTCAAGCATAAAAAAAATACGAAGAAATAAACCGAAGACAAAATTCGAGCAACCGACAGTACGAGAATTCATTTATAAATTATACTACCACAAGTTTTTCAAAGAAAAATCCGTAATTTCCTTATGCTCTTGACAAAGTAATTTCCATAAAACAAACAATGGAATAAAGCCATAAGCTTAAAGTATCGACATAATAACCGTGTCCTGGAATAGTAAATGACAATCAAGTTACTGTGATTGTCTTTGATGTTGGTTTAGCTATATGCGTTTTGAATGTTAAAATATCCATGTATTCATCGTTACTCGTAACTGTACATATACAGTTTATTAGTCTGAAATAAGCTGTTGTGGAGTAGAGAGTAACCACATGAAATATATTAAAATATTATGTAACTATAATTGACTGGTGTTGTGCAGAAATGATTTTACCGACGATAAGTAAAATTAATAACCAAATAAATTTGTAATAATAATAATTTAATATTATTAATTTCCAGACCAATGACTTGAAGCCTCAAAGCTCAGTTTGCGACTTCCGAGGTATTCAAATACTTTTGGCCACTGTATCATAAAAACAGTAACATATACATTGAAACTTTGAAAATAAATTATAAAGACGGTTATATTTCGTTCATTAGTTTTTTGACTGTATTATTGCTGCACAACGTTATCTCATTAACAGTTTTTAACAGTCCTAGTCTCAAATATAGTCTTAAAAGAATCGGATGATTATATCAGGCTTGTCCCTAATACATAATGGGCAATAAACACATATGCGAATAAAGTCATAAATTTCTAGCTTTTAAACTAGATTCTGGATAATATTTAAAAACCTTGTCCAATAGTTTCAGTTTTAGAGAGTGTACTTCTTAGACGCACTTAACCTTAATTAATCATATCAAGACAAATTTTATCATAACCATCTAACCAATTTATTTGCAACTAGCTGAGGCCCGCGGTGTTACCCGCGGTACAACAACAACCACGGGTAAAGGCGTTAAAATCGGTCCAGCCGTTCCGGGGATTACCCGGAACAAACAGACCGACATACAGACAGAAAGACAGACAAAATTTTATGATCAAAAATGATATTTTGGTACATGTACCGTGTATACATGCATATTCATTTATTGAAAAGCGGTTATTTTAATATTACAAAAAGACACTCCAATTTTATTTATTTATATAGATTGTATATCAATGTCAGTGATAATCAGTGTGACAGGATTATATTGCCACTGTCCACTCCGCTGTCCAATTTAGGTTACCAGCCAAACCGACAAGTGACATACAATTAACTGATGTTACGTAAGATTGACGTGCAAATGCAAAGGATGATTGCACTTGGCACCTCTGCGTCCACTATAGTTGTAAAACCATTTTATTTAAAAAAAATATATAGCGTAAGCTTTACAAATTTTATTTTAAAGTTAGAATTTAACTTCTTTTTCAGAGTTATTTAAGTATTAACTAAATGAATTCAAATATTCCTTACTAACATATTTATTTTTCATTGTTTTAATTAGTTAAATCTCAAGTAGTGATATTAATAGATGAACTAATATTAATATATGAACAATAAACAGATGCTGTAGGGGTTCATTTTCTTTCACAACTACGGAAACTTCAAGTTCTATAGTGACAAAGGCAGCAAGACAAAAATATAAAGTAGAAGTTATTACCGGCATACGTTTGCAATGTCCGGTTTTAAAAGCTTTTATTTGACTTGCTTCGTATGTATTTCCGTCTTTTGGGTTCAAAAATTGTATTCCATTTTTAATATTCTTAAGGAGTTCACTTTTCAAGTACTGTAAGTTGGTAAAAAGGGGGTTCCATTGACGTTTTATGTCATATAAGGCTTCTTGGTCGACCATAAATGTAATAATTATAATTCGTATTTGGCTTTTTGTAGTTCCTGGTGCTTTTCACATTACTGTTTTTTAGAACATCACCAATTTGGTCGGTAAATGTTCGCCGTGGACGACCTCTTTCGACACTTCCACACACATTCGCTCTATTCATTTCCTTTCGTGAGTCTTTTATCATCTATCCTCTCTACATGGCCAAACAGAGTTTAAGGCCCGTATTTTAAAAGATGTCTCAAGTATCTCTTGATCTCTGATCAGCTGAAACTAGTTTCAATATCTAATCTCAACTCACAGGATGTTCTCAGTTACGTTTCTGCATTATCGAAATTATTGTTCCGTATCACGCATCAAATTATATTAAACAACATATAATTAACAAACATAATTTGTATATTATTAGTTATTAGTTTATATACAATACACTATTGGCTAGTGTATCAATGTAAATATAATAATATCAAGCAACTTGCCCTAAATTAAACATTATAAATATTAAAATCAAAATAAGTAGATATACCGGAACCGGACCTATAACGGAACGTTCAAATTGTTATCAATACTGGTCATGTCGAATTGTCAAACTATGTTTTTGTTTTTTTAGTTAAATTAATGTTACATTTTTGTCAGAAACCGAAAGTTTGTGGGTGATATTAATTGAAAAAATTGGTTGAATGTGTATTCTAAGTGAATTGTATATCAATTTAATGTGAATTAAAGTGAATTGAAATGTGTATGATAAGTAATTCTTTCGTAAATAAAGTAAGGTAAAGTAAATTTTTCGTTGTTATTCAAAAACATCATCAAAATACATTCATTTCCCCTAAAACGCCTAAGAAATTACCACTTGAGACTAGATTGAGCTCGTCTCAGGTGAACAGAGATCACATCTATCAAAATCTATTCCTGAGAGGAGATTTTGACATAAACATCGTTCTGAAATAAGCAATAAACAGAGATTCATTGATCTCTACTCACTGGATTAACGATCAGTGAATCTTGTCTCAAGAGGCGTTCAGTAATAAAATATCTTCTTAAAACTAGTTCTGTGTCATACTGCTATGACGTAACAAGAAGGCCCTTTTTTGGGCTTAAACTTTGACAAAAGGAAACGCCTCCGTATGTTGGTGTATGAATGATGTATTCTACCCCGCTTTGCTATATTATGGTTGCAATGGTGAGAACTGAGGAGCAACAGGTATATGTATATCTTGTCAAGATTTAAGCTGAATGGTTCCACAAGTTAATTAGATTTTGAAGCGTGTACAAAGCAATATAATATTATAATGTATAATGATTACTAAAAAAAGTTCATGTTTTCATTCAACTATCAGCTCTCATCAATCATCACCTGTATAGGTCGAATTAAGTCCGTATAATAAATTATATTTTATAGCAAGAGTTCGTGGCTTAGAGCAACAACAATTTTTTTCTTAAACTTTTCCTACAGACTCAATTATTTAAAAACAAAAAACAACTTAAAATCTCACTTTTTAAACTGCATAGTTTTTTTTATGACAATACAGTTTTTTTTAATTCAGTACTCTACAAAATTACAATAAATTGCGTTTGTATACATATTTGTATCTTTAATATGTCAGTGTTTTCTGTATTTTTTTTAAGGTTATCTTTAAATAAATATTTGTGGTATTTTAACATATAAATTTATTACATATTTCAAATTATAAAAGTTTTCGATTAAATTCAAGAAAAGGTAAAGTCTATTAGGTATTGAACTGTTTACAGTAGCATAAAGCTATAAATAATTCTAAGTCAACACTAAACTACTGGCCCACTAATGTATGAGATAGGGCACAATAGAAATCTATTTGTAAAATTGTTGAATCGTATCTGAAGAGCTTGACTAGGGCAATACTTTCATTCATTCCATTATTAGCTGTACTACCTATCATTTTTATTTCAAACAAACAATTCTGCACAAAATCAATACTAAAATTCAATAAACTACTCGTATGCTTAAAATTTACTTTCCTACCTAAAATTTTGCTAAAATCATACTACACACATCAAAAGTGTCTAGGGATCAACATATATTTTTGCAATAACTTTTCTCCTGATTGATATTAATTAAAATTTTCTTTAAGGATTCATCAAATAAAGTGTTTTCGTTTGTCACAGTAACGATAAACCAAGTCACCTTTGCATTAATAAAGAAATTTGCCATTTTCCTAATAAAGGGATTTTTGACATTTGAACCACTAACATTAAAGTTCGAAAAAAAGACTGAAATAACAGTTTTCTTTAAAATTTTATTAGGTAACTTAAACAATTAATAATCCGTGTTTCTACCGCGAACACTAACACAAGAACATCGGTTTGGCATACTCAAAATGAGTTCATCCAAATCACGCTGTGGAATGGCCGCCCATGTTCGTTGCAACAACAAAAAAAGGTCTTCTTGCGCCTGGATACCCTCCATATTCGGCAGAGCTCTTCTCTGTAGCATATCCCATGCATGCTCAATCGGGTTCAAGTCTGGCGACTGAGCAGGCCAGGGCCAAAGCCACATCTCAATCTCAAGAAATCCGCATAAAAATGCTTGATCCCTAGACACTTTTGATGTAAAGCCAGAGCTAAAGCCACAGTACGTTGCCGGTAACCAGCTTCTATCATTCCCACGGCTCTGAGCATTTCTTCCCTGCTTAAATGACGTCGCCGCTCCATAATAACGTTGGTTTTAATCAGTAGTAGGGAAACAGTAGCACTAATAATGTCTTCAATGCGTTGTATGTTTTTATAGGGAAAATATTGACAGCTGATTTTCATCTTTTACTCGAATTTGATTGACAGTTCCTGATTCGAATTATGAAATGCACCAAAAAGGATCCATATAAATTTATAAAATCATAAATTTATTACAAAGCCACATCTCAATCTCAAGAAATCCGCATAAAAATGCTTGATCCCTAGACACTTTTGATGTGTGTATTTTGAGTATTTATATCATTACCACGTGACCTACATAAAATACGCATTATCAAGTAAGTATCACAGTTTTAATATAATAACAAAGGGTACGTAAATCATAGGTAGTACATTAATTAAGAAGTTATTAAAAGGCATAAGTGGTAACTAAACATGACACCTTTATACCCATAGTTTATAGGCCTACCTGTGGGTATCGACTTTAATAACTGCTTGAAAACTTATTAAAATTGAAATATTTAAGGTTATTAAGTATTATCAAGTTCACGGGTGTGGTTTGATATCACTAAAATTATTATAGCTGGTCACGGGTGGCCCAATTCTCTTACATAACATTTTATTACAATTCTTTGTAGGCGTGGTGATGTCGTAACATTTCTTTATGACTAATTTTGTGCGTTGAAGCGTAATAATTATACGTATCCCTCACTACTGAGCTATAATTTAGTGACGTCAGAATCATTATGTTTTCATCACTAATACTAATTTTATTGTATAATTTGAGTAACTTTAGTTTGTTAATAAATACATATTAAAGTTAGAAAAATAAAAGTTTAAAATTTTATTTACCTACGTTGTGTCAAAAATCTTATTGCTTCTTATTTTTCGTTAATGTCCTATCTGGATGTCTGGATAGCGTATAGGGGTCCATCTGAGTTTCGTCCGATCTGATCTGCTGGACGATCGGGGTTTCCTAACAGCATTTTAACAGTTGTTGGGTGAAAATGTTCCCGGGCAAGTATTATGCCAAGAATTGGACGCAGGCAACAGTTGACGAATATCCGAGGATGCGCTTCTTATTGATGTTAATTGTTAGAAATATGATGTTAACGTTTATTACGCTGGTAATATAAGTTTTACATTATAAGATTTACTGTGGCAATGAAACTGAGATTTTAAAAAAGAGCATCAGGAAAGTAATAGAATGAACAGTTTCCAGAACAAGGAATAATCGGCGAAATAACTTCAAAACTAAAGTTATCACGATCCAATACCGACTTCCTAAGCAATCAAAAACTTCATTAGAGCTTAACTAAGTGTAGAATTTTCCTATAGTAATGTACACAGTTAATGTTACTTCGATTGAAATCCGATCATGAGTGTGTTTATATAAGCCTGGAAGCCTTTAATCCACATTGCTGTGTTTGCGCCGAGCAGCGCAATGAGAGAGCTTATGCGATAGAGATTAAGTTATATTGGGTCCACTAAGCAATTTAAGTTGCAACATTATGTTTACTCAATGCGTATATCTTAGACCACTACTGTTGATAGGCATTAAATACTAAAGTCATCTTACTGACAGTTTTAATAGGCTGCAAATATTACTAAGATGAGGACATACCGATATATTTATTGTACTGTACTTATTATATTCATATTTATTATTACAATTATAGAAAGAAATCATAAAAACCTAAAAAAAATAAACAGATTTCACAAAACTCTAATAGGATTGAGCAAAATACTATAAAGGAGTGAAAAAAAAAAAACTGTTCATATAAATAAAATTAAAGTGTCTTTGTTTATATATACAAGTAAATACGGTACTTACTTCTGCTGTCTATCTGTCTGTTTGTATCAAATAACTATTTATAGACCTTATTTAGGGTTCCGTAGTTTTTTATAAGAGACGGCAGGCACCTTAAAAAAGATGAAACTTTGCAGCCTTTCAAAATATAGCAAATACTGTTAAGCTGCTATATTACCAACTTTTTTCGTATAGTCGCAAACATAATTAAAAATGAACTCGAAACAAAAAAATATATGCTTTTCCGATTTAAAACCTAAGAGCGTTGAATAAAAGGTGTTGGACGAACAAAGGCATGAATGCCAGCGTTTTGCTGTGGTTTTATAATTTCCTTATTTGCAGATGTCGAGGGTTTTTAAAATGCTAACACAAAGTGTGACCCGCTAGTTGTGTTCGGTGGCATTAACATTAAAACGGGAGTTAATTTTCGACACTGCATTCAATCTGTACAATATACGGAATTATTTTCCTGTAACTAAATACCTTATTACATAATATTTCAATAATATTTCAGACATCTAACACACAATGCCATCTAGTCCCAAGCTAAGCAGAGCTTGTATTATGGGTACTAGACAACTGATACAAATACATATATATATTTTTTTGTAAATACATACATATTACACATAGGAAACACCCAAACTCCGAAACAAATATTTGTAGATCATACAAACATTTGGTCCGACCCGGGAATCGAACCCAAGACCTCATGATCAGCAGTCGCACACGCCAACCGCGAGACAAACGAGGCAGTCAGATAACAATAAAAGAGTTACGGATTACCACCAACGAGTTGAATTTAAAGCAGTAAGAAGTTTGCTATTACACATAAGTAGGTTAAGAATACGTGTTATATGAAATTATGCTACTATCTAAAAGTATATACGTATTTATATCAGTTGTCTAGTACCCATAACACAAGATCTGCTTGGCTTGGGACTAGATAGCGTTGTGTGTTAGAAAAAGTTAAAAGGCTACGCTAACTTTCAGTTATGTTAATTATATCAGCTTGATAAATTGGATCTCAGGAAATTTCTAAATAAGTTTGAATAACTCATACGCTGTCGTTAAATCCCACTTCATATACAAAGAAATCTCGTATTTCTTTCATTATAACTGCAAATGAAAAACAAAAAGCGTTCTTTCCACTAAGTTCAAAAAATAATATAAGTATACTAGCTGACCCGGCGAACTTCGTACCGCCATATTTATATACAATAATTAGCAATAAATTAAAATTGCGACTATAATTTGAGATTTAAACTATCCTATCTCTCAATTTGGATTGAACTGCACATGGTGTGCAAATTTTATTATAATAGGTTAAGTGGTTTAGGAGTCCATTGAGGACAAACATTGTGACACGAGATTTATATATATTAAGATAAGTGAATTTCTTTATATAATTATTAAGAATAAATAAAAATTGTAACTTAGGTATTTGTTTAAGAAATGAAATTACGAATCATGGACGCAAAACTATAGAGTAGCTTAATAAAAAAAAACACTTATAACATTCGAATCTTGAGTTTTATAAAATTGCCACATAAATATTGTCATTAAAGAAGTATCTACGAAGGTTAATTGTTTATTGTATGATATTGAAAGTTTAAAACACGACTTAAGTCTTTCGTAACAACTGATCACATTCAAATATTTGTATTTAATTCTTTCGAGTGTAACCTGTTACCTTAAATAAAACCTACTACTATATTTGTATCTAAGGATAAATCTATCCTCTCCTATCGATCTTGACTATCTAGCAATATCAAAATGGACTGGGCAAATACGACAACGAACAAAATTGAATTTGTTCTGTGGCGGCTGCAGTTGCGACGAACGCCCGATCTCCCTCGAGACACTTCGGACGTTCCCAACTAGAATCCGATTCACGAACCGTTTGTCCGAACAAAGCGATGATTTTTCCTAATTCAAATATTTGATTCAGTTTATGTTGACAGTGTTAAGGATGCCACATTTACAGATGATACATTTATCCTGCATACATTTGTCCTGTTCTAACACTTTTTAAGGCATTATTATTAGTATTTGTGACCATGGCCCTACATATATCGACACTGCTGAGAGTACCATAAACTGATTTTATCAAAGTTAAACATATTTCATACGTCCAAAGTACTAGACTCTACTATTTCCGTCCACCAATTCACTATCGTCCGTATCGTTTGCTGTTCCTCTTGATAACCACTTAGATAATTTAGTTTGCCATTCTTTTATTGTTGTAAATACATTTATGTCCAAAGGTAAGTAGGTAAGTAATATTTTAAATAAAGAAAACAGTAATTGAATGCATATGTTATGAACGATGAGAGGCGCATTAGTGTACTGCCCCTGGGGTGACCGTCGTCATTCCGAGATGTATCTCGGTGTGAGGTAGAACTCCAGAAGCCGCTGATGCGTCCTTGGAGCTTAAGTCGACTGCCGAGGTAGGACGCCACGGCGTTTAGTGGGCAGACAGTCTGGTTTTCCGGGACCACAAAGGCCCTTCGCCTCTCCTACGGAGGATATGGTGCGAAAAGCATTACCACGTAAAAAAACCGGGCTCAACCAGCGTCATACCACGACTTTACCGACAAGCAGTGTTAAGCAGTCCTTAAAAGCACTAAAAACCTTACAACCTTACGGTTACCGCTAAATACTCTCCTCGTTGATTCTATTGAGAGGAATTGAAAAGTTGGTACCGTTGACTCTTGAGATGCAAGTGTACTTGAGTAACGGTAGTCACTTGCCATCAAGTGACATGCTTGTTTCACCTTTTATTCTGGAAAAAAAAACATTATCTACAATTACTTTCAAATTTTACACAGACTACTCCATGAGAGAACACATACTGGAAGACGGAGCGCGGGTAGGCCTCCTACAAGGTGGTCTGGTGAGCTGGTGAAGGCCGCGAGAAACTGTAGGATGCTCAGGAGTGGTTATTCTGGAGAGCCTTACGAGAGGCCAATGGCTAGCAGTGGACGTCTTTCGGCTGAGATGATGTTACACAGATTTGATTGATCAAAATTGTTATAGTCATGTTAAATTATATTTCCATCAAGAACTTATTTCACTTAACATATATATCATATTCCAGAACTAACGTATTTTACAAACAAATTCTTAACCCTTTAACATTTAACTCTTATGTTAGAAGTGGGTTCATGCCAACAACGTACCTACTCAATGTGATTCGGATCCGCAACCCTTCGATTGCTCATTCGATGTTATTACCATTAGGGTACATAATACCAATAACGTTAAAAGTAGCGTAGATATATTTTTATAAAAAAACAATATTATAATTCCATGTTTGTTTCACTTCTAGAACACCTAATGTCATTTTTGCCTATGAAATGATATACATATTTTAAATTATAAATATTTGAAAAAAAAAAACACTATAAAACCTTATACATACATTTTTATAAAAATATATATGAGTCTGTCAAAGGGACTGTACTCTGCCTGATGGAAAGCATGAGCAAAATCTAAGAGTAGTGGTTACCGTACTCATTCTGAATGCAGACAATGCAACAATGCAGCATGGTGACCCAAACTATGGCGGCGTATTGAGATGCTTCTGCATTATTGGGCCTCCGGTGTCGCACTCACCAGTGAAACATGACAACACGAATGTCATTTTTAGGTTGGATTTTACGTGAGAGTGTAGTACCGCCCCGGTCAAGCCTGTCCGTTCGTGCTGAAATCAACCTTGAAGGAGACGCTAAACATATGTATGTGGAATATATATATATATATATATGTATATTATTACCAACAATTTAAATTAACACACGTAGCTTTCTATCTATTGAGACAGAGTTAAAAAAAATGATTGTATTAATAAAAGCTGACTTTTAAAGAGAATCTATGTTAGCTTGAATGTGCTGTTAAAAATACTGCCAGAACATACCACAGTGGTTAGTTTCACCGTAGATTGTTGCGACATGACGAATGGTGCGCACTGGGTTATTAATGACGGTAAAAAACTATTTCTTAAGCGATAACTATCACCTTTAGTTCATACGTTCATAAAAGTCCACGAAATATTTAGTTAATAGTTTTAGGTACATCGAAAATTGCAAAAATGTAACTAATAACATTTTGAACTATTTTTTTAGTAAAAAGTTACTTTAAGTACAGCTACCAGTAACTTTTATCTACTTCAAAAGAGTACCCTATATAATAACCATCACCTGTAGAGATTGGTCATTTCTGCATTGTCATTATGCTTGAATCAAGACATTAGATAAACCAGTATTGCAATATGAAAGCACCTTTATATAACATAATAATATTTTGAAAATCTGACACAACGCCCCAAACTAAGCAGAACTTGTGTTATTGGTATTAAACAGCTGATTTAATTCCACGTACACTTTTTTAATAAATACATATGACTTGTAGAAAAAAATTCCGAAACAAATATTTGCAGATCATACAAACATTTGGTCCGATTCAGGAATCGAACCCGAGAACTCAAGCACAGCAGTTGCGTACGCTGCTGTACGCAGTCAAACAAAACTACTAATAGGTATTTAAAAAAATCGAAATCATTATATAAACGTTATAAGCATTATCGTCGAGTATAGTATCAAAATCTGAAATACCTAATGCTGTTTCAGTTGATAAAAAAATACTACGATCGAAATTCGAAGGCAGTAAATTTTAAACAAGCACGCTTTTATGACACAAACTCAAAAGTATTCGAGTCGAAAGCATGCTTACTCTGCAGTTGTAGGGTTGACGACACCGTAACACGTTCAGTTTACGACTTTATCAAAATCCATCGAATTATTTCGATGCAACTTTCGCACGAATGTAACGGTCTTACTTTATTAGTCTCACGTGTGTAATAAAAGACATTATGGATAAAGAAGTTTATAGGGTTACTGATGTGTACGCAGTTTTTCTTATCTTCTAAGGATGTTAGTAGGTACGCTTTGAGGGATGCTCATAGATTACTTACGAAGATCCATGGTAGACGGAAATCTTAAGTATAGAAAGTGCCTAGGGAATCATAAGCATTGTCGCATAATGCTAAAAGCCAGGCAATTAATTCATTTACCATAACGTATGTCGAGTTGTTTCTTTTTTACTGTATTTGTGAAAGTGTAGATTAACTAACTAGCTTTTAAAAAATGTTATCTTTATTTATCATAATTTGTATAGAATTATATGTTACCAATGTTAGGTTAGATCATTTAGAGATGTCTGTATCTTATACCTTAAAACGAGTAATTCTTGTAAATTAGAATACTAGGATCAGTTTTAACACTTACCACTAAAGTCCCTGATAGGCTATTAAAAATTTATCTGTCAGATAACTACATGTTTTGGTTTCACAAGTCAAGGATTGCGACAAATATGTAAGATAACCTTACATATTTCAGTAACCTTTCTGTTAAATAGTATTATATGTCAAATAACTATCTGAAACTTTAACAGGATCTAGTGAAACTAGCCGTTAATTTTTGATTGGCATAAGACTTTCATTAGTCGTTGTGTAGACAGTTCGTAAGACGTTCCGAAAATTATACTGTTTTTTTTGATAATAAATTCCGCCCCGTTAAAAAAGTGCAGGCAAGTTTCATAAAAGGATTGACAATATTGACTGATATTTCTTAAAAGGCACTTCTATGACGAAATCTGCTCTCATATTCCTCTGAGTTATGATTACGAATTTCAGGAGCTTTGATATTATTTGTAATCATAAAACCTTTATTTAATTACGGGAAGATAATAGAACTCTCTCTGTCATCTACGGTTGCCTAAATAAACATATTTCGTTACAGGAATTTATTAATAATTATTATATTTATAATATTAGAAGGCTGTACAAATATTAAATTAAATTGTTTTATTAAAAATCTACTTTTAAATATTTTAGATAATGTATTTCCAAAATGAAGACAATAGTATACTTTCATATTTAAAATATTTTCCTGGCTGTAGACATTAAATAGTTTCCTTTAACTATGTCGATGATCCCAAGGCTAAAGTTTGTATACAATTTGACTGCTTTTTTGGTACATTCGTAGCGTACGCGACTGCTGTCCAGACTGCACGGTTGGCCTAGTGGTTTAAGCAGTCGCCTCGCCGCTTGCTACTGCACCAAGTGGTTTGGGTCCAAATCTCACATGGGACAGCACTTTGTGTGATCCAAAAATGGTTGTTCTAAGACTGGGTGATTTTTGTGTCCGTTTCGTGTATGTTTGTAAAGCCCCCTGCGACACATGATGTACATTCCTAATGCGCGAGTTATAAAAAAAAACTATTTCTGGTTTCAAAAAGGATTCGATTCTCAAATTGGACCAAAGGTTTGTATGATCTGCAAATATTTTTTTCGGAGTTTGGTGATTTCTTTGTATAATTGTATTTACAAAAAAAAATGCATTTTGATCAATTGCCTACTACAAGCTCTGCTTAGTTTGTGAATAGATATTTGTGTGTCAGATGTCCGAAATATATTTATATAGTATAAATTATGATGTGGATTGACCCTTAAGTAAGAGAACCTTATTTAAGAAGATAATTATGGTTTGTAGATATTTAAAAAACATTAGTATGTCTAAACCAGTAATATGCAAAATAATCTACATAATTTTATAATAGATCAAACTTAATAAGACAAATATATAATTAAATCTTAACTTTGCAATATCGCAATAAGACGTGCACTAACGATAACTGCCTTCAAGAGACTAGTAAAAGAGCATTACCTGGGAGACTTCTAGGTTCCATAACTTATGCACTTCTCTCGTGTAGTCATTAAGTCACCATATATCCCATAGAAGTATGTTAAAAACATTTTATAGGCATATCACTTACACTCTTTTAAGTTTTTATTTAATAATCCACATTTTGTCTTACTCCACCTTATATATCGTGTATACTGCTTTAATTTCCCTTGTTATATAATATCAATACACCAGACATAACCCTCTACTTTCACTATTTTGTTTTGTCTCCATCCTAAGGTTGCCTGTAAGAGATTGCCTCCGGGCGATAAAACCACCAATTGTACCTACATATCATAAAACTAGCTGTTGCCCGCGGCTCCGCCCGCGTGTATGTCGGTTATCACGGCAAACAGTAACCTATGTGTTAATCTGATGTATCTTCTATACTTAAAAAAACCGACTTCCAAAAAAACATCCAACGAAAACTCTCTGAAAACTACTATTGAAATGAATAAAGAATTAGGTATAGGCAATTTATGAAGAACCAGTTTATTTTACGCTTTTAAGTGTCTTTTTGGCAGAGAGTTTTCGTTGGATGTTTTTTTGGAAGTCGGTTTTTTTTTTTATAAAAAGTTTTTATTTTTCAGTTTTTAGTGCAATCAATCGTAGGTAAGTAGTAAGTTGAACTATTTCATCAAATTTCATCATCAAGAATACAAATTAAGGTCTATACGTACGTGTAATATTAAAATCATCCTCTAATCCCTAACTGTTGAAGAGTTTAATCTTCTATCATCAGCTCACCTAAATAACTTGAAAGTATACGACTGAAGTTCTTTAGATACGTATGAAATTGAAAGAATTATCCTCCAACTCCTAACCGTTGAGGAGTTGTACCTTCCACCTTCCATCATCAGCTTACCTAAATAATTTGAAAGAATACGACTAAAGGTAACATATATACATATGATATTTAAAGATTTATCCTCCAACTCCTAACCGTTAAGGAGTTGTACCTTACATCATCAGCTCATCATCATAAAATGATGACTACCAGACGCAAATACCGGTGTAACTTCAGAAAATATACGAAAAACATAGTATGTGCCTATAAAAAATGAGGGTTTCCCTCGACTTCCCTGGGATCCCATTATCAGATCCTGATATGCTGGCAATGGGACCACCTCGGAAGCATACCCATTCGAATACAAAAAAACATTTTCAAAATCGGTCCACAACTGACGGAGTAATCGGTGAACATACATAAAAAAAAAAAAAAAAAAAAAAAACATACAGTGGAACATAGAACCTCCTCCTTTTTGGAAGTCGGTTAATAAAATAACATGTCCTGTAACTGACTGATTCATCATCGCCGAGCGGAAACTATTAAACTTGGGAATACAAAATTTGGTGAGTATGATCGTTTCATTAAGTAGATACCCATTAAGGAAGGAATTTTGGAATTTCTACCCCCAAGGGGGTGAAATAGGGGTTGAAAGTTTGTATGGAAGTCCGTCATTTTTTAAGTTAGAAACATGAAACTTTATTTTTGGGCTACTGATTAAAAATGAGTAAACACGTATTTAAGCGTTTCTGATAGATAGAGCGGATATTCTACTCCTTAAGGGTGAAATAGGGGTTGACGTTTTGTATGTAGGTTAGTCTGGAAGTCCGTCATTTTTGAAGTTAAACACATGAAAGTTTATTTTAGGGCTATTTAAGAAATATGAAACTTTATTTTTGGATTACTTATAAAAAATTGTAGATATGTATTTCAACGTTTCCTAATATTCTACCCCTAAGGGGGTGAAATAGGGGTTGAACTTTGTTTGGAACTTCGTCATTTTTAAATTAGAAACATGAAACTTTTCTTTTGGTTTGGGCTACTGATTAAAAATGAATAGATACGTATTTAGGCCTTTCTCGATATTCTACGCTGAAGAGATGAAATAGGCGTTGACATTTCGTAAGCGGGTTAGTCTAGAAGTCCGTCAGTTTTGAAGTTAGAAACATGAAAATTTATTTTAGGGCTATTGATAAAAAAATAGGAGATACGTATTTAAGCGTTTCCCAATATTCTACCCGTAAGAGGGTGAAATAGGGGTTGAAAGTTTGTATGGAAGTCCGTCTTTTTTAAGTTAGAAACATGAAAAATTATCTTTGGGCTAATAGTTAAAAACGCGTAGATACTAAGTGTCTCTGGATATTATATCTACCCCCTTTTTTGTGCGGAAATTCCCTCGGATATCAGCAACTGGTGGTTATGTCGGACTCGAACCGACTAAAAACCGCACACCGTCTCGGGTTCTAGAAACCAGGGAACCAGAGCGCCCTCAAAAAGAAATCCCATAAATGATATTTCTACCCCTAAGGGGTGAATTAGGTGTTGAAATGTCGTAAGTAGATTAGTTTGGAAGTCAGTCATTTTTAATTTAGTAGCCTGAAACTTTGTCCTTAGGCTTTTAAGTACAAATAAATTAATACCTATATCATCATTTATGGGAATTCTATTTCTAAAGGGGTAAAAATAAGGGTCGAACGTTAGTATGAAATCTTTTTTAATGGGCTATTGATTAAAAATAAATAAATAGGTACGTTTAAAAACATGAATAAATTATTCATACATACTTACACAGTTTTAATTAAATATATTGTAAATAATCAACTTCCACGCAAGCAAAGCTGCGGGCAACAGCTAGTAAGCTATATTACTGTAAAGTTTCATCCAATTCCGTCCAGTGCTTTTTGCGTGACACCCTCACAAACATTCGCTTTTATAAATTAGTGTGATGTGATAAAATCGAATACGAAAAACAATGTTAAATTTATCACTACAGTTAAATGAAAAATTAGACATAACGAATGAAGCTTATTTTCAAAGCGTAAATAAAACTAAATTAATTAAGTATCTACAACTAATTCAACGAAAAAAATGGAAGGTATCTACAACTTACTAAAAGAAATTAAAACACCAACAAATAAGGCTAAGTAATTAAATATTTGCAACGAAAAACATCTGCTTACCTATGCCTATACCAATAACCTAACAAAATCCTATAAAAAAGTAAATTATAGGTACCTAGGTACCTATGCTATAATCTTACAAAATTCTAAAAATACCGAGAAAACCAATTAGAATCTACAAAAGACTATTTGCTAATTATTGAGGTACAACAAAAATCGCCTGCTTATACCTATGCTATAACCTGACAAAATCCTAAAAAAAAACTTCGTTTTAAAAAAACTGACTTCAAAAACTAAAAAGTATCAGTTAACTTAATTTGCATGTGCTACCTAGGTTTGAAGTCAGTGCCAAGCCAAATGTAATAGTAGGTATCACACTCGCTACATTTCGAGACGAACGTCAACGACGTCACCGACGCTTCAGTTGTTTTGTTCTACGCGAAGAGCAGCTATCCCGCTCAAGGTCACGCGCGGCGAGTGCGGTACCTACTATTACATTTTGGCTTGGCACCGACTTCAAACCTATGAATAGGTAGCACATACAAATTAAGTTATTAGGTACTTTTTAGTTTTTTCGGTTCGGATTTTTTAAACGAAGTTTTTTTTTATTTTTCACTTTTTAGTCTTTCTCAAGTCTCTCGTCATCATTTCCCCTAAATAACTTGAAAGAATACGACTAAAGGTAACATACATGCTGTATAAAATCGAAAGGACTTCAGGTATTTTTTTGTAATAAAATCTCAAATGGACTATCTTCTATAGGTTACTATAATTCAAGTGATTTGAGGTAAACTGACTATCTGAGGTTAACTCTGATATCGTTAAGACCCGTTTTATATATTATGAAATTAAATGATGTCTACAGAATATGAAGGCATGCAGATAATTGCTTTAACTTCATTGCAGGCGCTTACATAAATTTGAGGGTTTCCTTCGATTTCCTTAGGATCACATCATCAGATCCTGATATGGTGGCCATGGGACCACATGGGGAGCATACCCTTTCGAATACAAAAAGAATTTCCAAAATCGGTCCACAAATTGACGGAATAATCCGTGTACATACATAAAAAAAAATATACCGATGAAATTGAGAACCTCATCCTTTTGGCAGTCGGTTAAAAAAAATATACCGATGAAATTGAGAACCTCCTCCTTTTGGAAGTCGGTTAAAAATACAGAAGAAATATTATAATACCAAGTAATATTTATATTAGGTAGAACAAAAATCAAGTAAATAGTTCCAAAAATAACTTTTTATCCGAATTTACATTCAAGAACTACTACTGGGTTTTTAAGTCGATTTGGGTGCGTGTGTCGCGTAGGGAGCCGACCGACCGCGCGGGTACTGCTTTTTAAACAATTTGGACGTGTTTGGTAACCTACGCAGGGCAGTACTATGTATTAGTTATTCTGTGGCAGGGCGCAGGCCACGTGCCTGCGCTGCCTTTCGGGTACCTACCATAAAGATGTTTTGTATCATTTTCTGGTAAATTATGATGAACTATTATGTTATATGTTTACTCCTCTTTCAAATATTTTAAACTTAAAATAAATATCATAATTATAAATGACCATTTAAAGTTTATGGCATTCTAGTTTTTGGTTCAGTATCAATAAGAGCGTGCTCCCAAAAAATCTAAATTTCTTTAATGTACAGAATTGATCTTATACACTTTTCTTATGCGTTTAAAAGTAATCATATTACGTACCTATTGTAAAGTTAGTTACTTGATTCCAAAAGATGTCGCTGTTTTAAGCACAGTTCGTCAGTGAGCACAGAAACAATTTTCAAGAAAATGTAATTGCTTTAGTATCGATTAGAGAGCCCTCCCAAAAAATCATCTAAATTTCTTTAATGTACAGAACTGAACTGTTACATTTTTATTATACGTTAAAAAGAGTAATCATATTACGTACCTATTGTAAAGTTAGTTACTTGATTCCAAAAGATGTCGCTGTTTTAAGCAAATAAATTTTTCAAGAAAATTTAATACAACCCTTTCTATGGAAAGAGAGAACATAAAAAAAATAACTACCTATCAAATACTAACTATATACCACATTAATCACAATGCTTGTGCATAAAACGTTCCCACGATTATTTTGAATATTTAAGTCATGCGGGCACAACCAAACACACAGATTCGACGTCTACAGAGAGATATAGATATTCTTTTTCCTATGGATAGAGAGGTTGCGATAAATCAAATACTTAATGCTACACCGAATTATACGTAATACGTTCTACGATTATTCCACGATATATTAATCAAAGTGTTATTAATTACGCATGGCTGGCAATAGGTGTCGCTACATGTTGTTTTACGTAATTATAAATTCTTTATAATTTTTTTTCCAATAGATAGAGAGATTGTGATAAATTAAATACTTTATGCTACAATCTTCAGAGTATCTCCTTTCTAACAAAAAAAGAATTATTGCAATCGGACTACTCGTTAATGAATTACAATTAATTACACATTTTGACTTTCATCTCCCCTCCCAAGGAAACCGTCCGGAATTTCGGAATAAAAAGTATCCTATGTCCTACCTCGGAGTATGAACTCAAGTCATGCCAAGTTTCATTTGAATCCATTCAGTAGTTTCGGCGTGATGCGCGGCCAAGATACAGACAGACAGACAGACAGACAGACAGACAAAAATGAAAAAAAAAAAAAATTTCGTTTCAGTATCGATAACAGAGTGCCCTCCAAAAAAATTTTCAAAATATCTTCAATGTACAGAATTTGACCTGTTACATTTTTATTATAAGTATAGATAAGACCTTTATAATTTACCTGGTGTACAATAAAGACATTATTATTATTTGATATGTATGATTTAACACATACAGTAATTCTGTAACATACTCCTTTTTTTTTTTTTTTTTTTTTTTACGTGTGGAAATCCCCTCGGACCGTCACCCCACCGGGGCTTGCGGCGGGGCGGTGTGTCGGACTCGAACCGACTAAAACCACACGGTGTGCCACTCTGCGCCTGTGAAGGGAGGAATCCGGGAACTGCAGTTATTAACACGTCCGGACCCCTCCCAGCTGTAACATACTCCAGTCCAACCCAATTTCACATCGCGACCCTAAAGCGACGATGAGTGTAATTTACGCCCAATGTTTTGTCATCAACAAAACAAAAATATTGAAGCGTTTATGTTTATCAAAATTTAAATTTTCGATCAGGAGTATAATGTAGGTCGTGTACGTTTAAATTCTAAAATGCAATTTGTGCCAGCGCGGGTGCGGAGGGCTGGGTGAACGGGTAGGTCTGACTCCATTAGAATTTATGATACATGTAGGGGCAGACAGTAATTAAAAGAGCCCACAGAGGGAAATAACACACCGAAATGTTGTGAAGTTATGGTATAGCGTTGTTGGTAGCTACTTTGATAACTGGAGTTGTTTGTTTTAAAGAGGTCGACCAACAACTTTTATAATATTCGATGTTAATTGTGGTTGATTCTGTGTCGATATTGCGTTAACAGTAAAGTAGGTATGTACTTTCTTTATAGGTAGGTGAGAATATTTATTACGCCTTGACAAACGCGGTTGAATATCGCCTTTACATTTTAACAGTAGCAATATTATTACTATTGGTGAGAAGAAAGGTTTTGGTGTGCAGCACTTCTATACGCAATTAAGAGGCCTTTATAGGCAGCCGTATGACCTTTTTTATTACGGAACATTTAAATAATTTTATGAGATTGCTTTGCCGAAATTACCCTATTAACTTTTTTTTAAACAATCTCATTTTGAATTTAACTTTCGTCTGAGATTTTGTTGAATATCCAAACCATTACGAAGGTAAGATGTAAATAAACAGTATCTCAAAGTTATATTTAAGTTTTTAAACTTTTACGACTATACATATTATTCGACTGTAAATCGGGTCTTAATCGCGATAACCCGTGACCACGATGGGTGCAATTCGATCGAAACGTCGGGCTACCAAAAAAGGTATTGTACCTCACAGATATTATCGTGATTAAGACCCGATTTACAGTCGAATAATATATTTAAGTTTAATTCTTGAACTATTGGGTGTTGAAATAATTAGCTTAATGTCAAATATAGTCTTAGGCACTGTAAAGAACTAAGTTAACAATTTTTTCTTTGTTTCTCTTTTTAAACCTCTGTTTTTTCGTGCTGGCTGCGGAAAACTAATATTATTAACTATTGTTAGTTTCAACAGTTTACCTGTGCATTTTAACGTTACAAAAGAAACAGTGACCATTCACTCTTACTCTTCTAAGGATCTTAATGTAATATTTTAAAATGCCTATAGTTTTTCTCCCATTTTACACTGTATAAACATAAAATAATTATTAAAATCTAAATAATAGTTCAATAGATTAGTGAGTTTAAAGTACAAAAAAAACCTTTTCCCTTTTCAAAATATACCGATAGAAAGCTACCGTAAAAATTATACAATTTATAAAATACCTTTCAAGGAATGACCTAGATATTGTTTCAAACAACAATATAATACCAACGTATAAATAATTTAGTTTTTTCACTAACATTAATCTTCACAACAAATAATAAAATGTTTTTGGCTTGAAATTTTTTGTAACCCGCCTTCAAATAAACCTTAATATACTTAATTAAGAAAAGAAAGGTAAAATATTTTTGAATGTCGTACTCGACCATATTTTTAACACAAAGAGGAAACAAGCCTGTTCAATTTAATGAGGTACATCGTTAACGCTTCCCCTCTTATGAATCGAAAACATTAATGATAGAATATAACGATCATTTTTTTATGTTTATTCGATTGAAAATCATATTTATGTCTTTGAATAAATTGTAAATATTTTATGTAAAATTGCGGACATGGAAGCAGATCAATTATTTATTCTTCAATTATCTAATGACTAACATTTAAATATAAGAAGCAATTCTTGCAAAATAAATCTTGCCTGTAATGGTATTTTTAATAAATAAATATTTCGAACATCTGATATACAACGCCATATTGTCCCAAACTAAGCTAGAGCTTGTACTCGTACAATGGGTACTAGACAACCGATATAAAAACATACTTTTTTTTGTAAATACTTACATAATATACATAGAAAACACTCAAACTCCGAAATAAAAATTTGCAGATCATAGAAACATTTGGTCCGACACAGGAATCGAACCCGAGATCTCAAGCACAGCAGTCGCATAATAAACTACTACACCACCGAGACAGTCAAAAGATGATCATTCAATAATCCTTTCTGATGACTGTCACTAGGCTTTGTCTCTTAGACACAAGTACAAAATTATCTCACCTCCTTATGCTGTTATTGTCTATACTCGTTTAATAGTAATGACTAATGAAGTTAGTTTCGGAAAAACAAGTCTATTCTAAATTTGTCAAGCACTTCACTAAATTAGTATTAACAAATCGAAAATACTATTGCACTTTTTCAAAACTCTAAATACATTAGATCGCTGTATGAGCCAAGCGCAGCGCAAGGGCTCTGCCTACCTTTTCTCGAAGTGCTTCGTCGTTTTTTGAACCCTTATAACTTTGGTTTCCGATATACCAGATAGTTCAAATTCTCAGGATATGATTTCAATTATAAACTAATTAAACACACAAAGTTTCAATTGCATAGCTCTGATACTTTAGATTTTATTATCTATTATTATCTAAAATACACCGATTTCGTCACTGACACAATGATGATCATTAAAACTGTATTGCTGAAATTTGGTATGTAAACTAAGTTTAATATTCAAACAAAACAAAAAAAAAACATAAGCCTATTACCTTTGCCCTCCAACCAGCAATATTGGGGGTGTGGAAGTTTGTATGAGACTTGAATGACTTTTTCGAAAGAAGATGTACAAGAAATACACCCCAAAAAAGAAAAAAATAAACAATAAAAATACTGCCTTAATCAACTTACAAAAATAAATTAAATCCCACTACAAATATTTTCATGTAAAATGTTGCCAAGACGACTGCATATGGCTTACCCTATAAGTAGAGTCATTGTGGCAGGGTCAAATATAAAAAAAAACTCATGTAGAGCCAAGCTTCAGAGTCTACACGCCCTAACTCTACCAACCCTAACTTCACAAACTCTATATCTCAGTTAAAATGTATGGCTTGGCTGTTTCGTTACTTCAGAAACAAGATATTTGCAAACACAAAAGGCGTTCGTTTCGCCTTCGTCATGGTAGTCGTGGAAATAGATGTAATTATATATTTCACTAGCTGATCCGGCGAACTTCGTACCGCCATATTTATGACCCACGTAACATTGTTTACGTTTTTGTGAATCTAAACCATTCCCAGATCCCCTTGAACACACACAAAAAATTTCATCAAAATCGGTCCAGTCTTTTTTGTGAATCTAAACCATTCCCAGATCCCCTTGAACACACACAAAAAATTTCATCAAAATTGGTCCAGTCGTTTAGGAGGAGTTCAGTCACATACACACGCACACAAGAAATATATATATATAGATTTATTTATTTGTGTCTATTATTCTAATATATTTAACACTCTTACAGATTTTCACGTAAATCTTGGTAAATCTTTAATTTGATAGAATATTATATTCAAAGGTTCCGTTAATAAAGCTTGTAGGCGGTATATGACCGATATGACCTTTAAACCTTCAAGAGGGTACTCAAACCTCAAAAGCTTGCAACGTACTTGTGATCCTTTAGATATAAGACGTAAACGGACGTAGACACTTATTATCAGGTGACCCCTCTCCTGTTTACATCCTACATCTTTAAAGTTGCTACGTTCTTCACAAAATTTTGTTAAATTATTTATTTACTAGCTTTTGCCTAGGCGAGTAAAAATTTATATCCATGAATCTACTCCTGTGGTTTAGTTTAGTATAAAATTGTGTAGGAAGTATAAAGAATAAAGTAAATTTAATTTCAGAAAAGTACTACAGTCTTTGAAACTACTAAATCTATGTTATCAATATTTTTATACATATGAGACTGCCAAAGTGACTTTATTCTGTCTGATAGAAAGCATGAGCAGTCCTAGAGTAGCGGTCACCATACACTACTCATTGTGAATGCAGACAACTCAGCATGGTGCGCCACACTATGGCGACCTATTGAGATGGTTCTGCATCATTGGGCCTCCGGTCTCTGTTTACATCCTGTATATTTCACGTAACGTTCTTTACTAAATTTTGTTTATTTATTAATTCGCTTTTGTCCGTGGCTGCACCCACGTGTATGTCGGTTATCGCGGTTAACAGTACCCTATGTCCTCTCACATGAATCAAATTATCTCCGTTCCAAATGTCGTTGAAATTTGTGCACTAGCTGTGGAAGCGTAACAAACGTGTACGTTTGTTGCACATTCATACCAATAGCATAGGTACATATATGTATATTCTTAAACCATTTTTCCGAAAATGTATTACCTGGTATGCATATATTTACACAAAAAAATTACCATTATAGACAACACCGGATAATATAATATTACTAGCTGTCCCGCGCAACCTCGTTTGCGTCTCCTATTACCCGTAGCGTGAAAATTTTCCCCCGTTTTTGAAACATTATTCATTGGTGCTCCGGTCTTATTGGTCTCGGCGTGATGACATATAGCTTATAGCCTTCCTCTATATATGGGCTATCTAACACATTAAGAATTTTTCAAATCGGATCAGCGGTTCCTGAGATTGGCGCTTTCAAACAAAAAAACTCTTCAGCTTTATAATATTAGTATAGATAAGTTGAATAATACTTATAAAAAAAGAAACGAATGAAACTTAATACTATTTAAATTTAGATAACAAAATGAAATAAACTAAAGTCAAATAAAATGTCAACCAAGGTTACTTATATATTGGTATCATCTCAAAAAGAGTTTCTAAATTTATTTAGAGAGACATTGATGTCTATGTCTACTGAGAAAGTAAGCGGATATTTTAATACCATTAACATTATTTTCCGAGAGGCCTGTAGTGGATTAGCGAAAAACAATAATTAGTCACTGTCATTTTTGCGAAATTTAGGAGGCTATGGCAAAACTACTATGGCACTAAAATTTGTATAAAAAGTCTAGAGGAGAGTAAATATTTACAACCATGATTTACTATAATATTATTTAGAAAGTATAAAAAGTTTGTAAATTTAATTTCAGCACATTACTACAGTCTCTGATACTATTAATCTATGTATATTTATTTTTAGATATGAGCCTGCCAAAGTAACTCTATTCTGCCTGATGGAAAGCATGCGCAGAATTCAATAGTAGTCATCACCATACTCAATATGAATGAGAGACAATGCAGCATGGTGATGCACACTAAGGAAGCCTATTCAGACGTTTCTGAATCATTGGGCATGCGGTCTCGCACTCACCAACGAATCATGACAACACCAATGCCCTCTTTTTTGGTTGGTCTTCTGTGAGAGGGCCCCCGTCGAGCCGACCCGTTCGTCGTGCTGAAATCTACGTGACTCTACTACCTTGGAGATAACACTTATGTATTTATTTACTATAAACATAATGTATTAGATTAGTCAAGCTGAGACTTCAATTATTTTTTGATTACAATAGCTCATAGTCATACATACAAAATCCAATGATTAGAAATTGCGCAAACAACTATTTATCATCCGTTAGTATGTTGTTAATATCCTAGTTCTATAACAATTTGCTTCATTACTATTCACTTAGAAAATAATCAAATAATTTCCGGAATTTTCAAGAAACTAGAGTATTGGCGCACCACATCGAAGCTATTTTCTAAATCATAACATAGTCTTGCCATTGTCTCATTCTAAAACAATAGGCAGAAGCGTACTTGGAATGTCGGTAGTAATAAGAGCGTGGCGGATTACATTAATGTGGTGGCAGTATGGTATACGATCTGCATTCAGTATGCAGTACCATAATAAGTAATGACATCCAAGATAGTCATAGGTTGAGGAAAGATACAGTTTTTACACATGAAGTAACTGGATCATTGATCAAACTCGAAATATCTAAATCATCATTGCCATTTTACTATCGCATTTATGATCAAGTGATTTCACTTTCGAGAATTATCATAACACCTAATACGTGATTGTAACTACTTCAGATTTATTATTAAAGTAGATGGTAAGACGCTTCTTTATTTCAATAGTAAATAACGAATTTGAAAAACTATCAAATTATATTATTATATTATACATTTAAAGTTCATTCACCAAAACAAATAACCGCAAATAATATCTTTTGCTCTTCCCAAAAAATTAGTAAAGGTAGCTAAAGCATCTTCTTTTTTTTATCATTTCATAGATTTTTAATAATAATTTTTAATAAATTCTCAAAATATTTAAAGAGTTACATGACACTGACCTTGTTTTTCTCTCCAATAGCAACAGTTGAAAAAATAACCCACCCAAATTGCATTTAAAAACCCTTCGCTGAGTTAAGTTGGCGTATTGTGTAGAGTGTAGTCTCCGAGTTCCTTAATTAAGCGCTTACTGTCAACGAGATAATTATCAAGTCTTCCTTTACAGCAATTCCTTATGTTAAGGTTTTTACAAAGTTGGCAACTCGTGAATTGCTCTTCATTAAGCTATACTAATTTAAAACACATTTAAAACTAAGCGACTGATTTTACTTAATTACATTTTTATGTACTTAAAACGTACATATATTATGCATATAGTATATGCATAATTATGTTCTACATATCACCGAATGGATAGAAAATGGTGTATTCAATGATGAATGTTACTAAATGTTTTATAAAATATGTTTAACTAATTGTTGCCCGCGGCTCCGCTCGCGTATAATAATAATAATAAATAATAAATAAATAATAAATATTTCGGACATCTAACACACAACGCCATCTAGTCCCAAGCTAAGCAGTGCTTGTGTTATGGGTACTAGACAACTGATACAAATACATATATACTTTTTTTTTTGTAAATACATACTTATTATACATAGAAAACACCCAAACTCCGAAACAAATATTTGTAGATCATACAAACATTTGGTCCGACCCGGGAATCGAACCCGAGACCTCATAATCAGCAGTCGCACACGCCAACCGCGAGACCAACGAGGCAGTTAAATATGTTAAGTATATGTCGGTTATCGCGGCAAATACTTGCCTATGTGTTATTCTGATGTATAACCTATATTACTGTAAAGTTTCATCCAAATCCGTTGAGTAGTTTTTGCGTGAAAGAGTAACGAACATCCATCCATTCATCCATACTTACAAACTTTCGCGTTTATAATATTAATATAGGTAGGTCACTTAATTGGCTCATCTATTATAGCAAAAAATTCTGAAATTAAATAGAGAAAACTAAACCTTAAAAAAAAGCAATCAAATAACTTGTTTACACTTCAAAACTGATCTGTAAACTTATACCAAAACAGTATCTTTAGAAGCAGAAAAATATCTCATATAATTTGTTTAACTGTTGAAACCGCCTATAAACTAACAAAAAGCGAACAGAAATGAAAGTATAGGCTGATATTGCGGTTCTGCACAATCGTAAGGCGGCACACATGACGATCGTAAAAAATGTGAATGGCATATTGAAATATTTTTCGCGACCCTTTTTTTCTGCCCAATTTTCCTTCAGGCTCTATGTAACGCCGATATAAATCTGACTCGCAGCCCGTTACAGCTTCTATTTGTGTGTTTATAGTAAGATTGAGGGTATGTTTTTATTCGTAGTACCTAATGTTTGAGGATAAAAGTACCTCTTAACATATGATTGGATATTTGTATGTGGTTAATTTGTGTAAATAGCAGTCTCGTGAGGACAATGGTTATATTTAATAATAATAGGTCTTTACCTATGAAATTGCCGTTTTGTATGCAATAAGTGAAAGTACTTATTTTTTCAAACTTTGTTATTCCTGTTATTTGAAGTAATCACCCATGCAATCGTCGCATCTTTGCCAACGCATTGGCAGTTTATTGATGCCCTTCTTGTAAAAATCAGCTGGACGGGAGGCAACAAACTCTTCAAAGGCATTTTGTACTGCCTCTCGGGAATTGAATTTTTTACCCACTAAAAAGTTGTCTAAATTTTAGAAAAATTAATAGTCGGTAGGTGCAAGGTCTAATGAGTATGTCGGATGAGGGAGAGCTTCCAACCCCAGCTCTTGCAGCTTGGAGACTGTCTGTTGCGCAGTATGGGGTCGCGCGTTGTCGTGAAGCAGCTGCAAGAGCTGGGGTTGGAAGCTCTCCCTCATCCGCCATACTCACCAGACCTTGCACCTACCGACTATTACTTTCTCTAAAATTTAGACAACTTTTTAGTGGGTAAAAAATTCAATTCCCGAGAGGCAGTACAAAATGCCTTTGAAGAGTTTGTTGCCTCCCGTCCAGCTGATTTTTACAAGAAGGGCATCAATAAATTGCCAATGCGTTGGCAAAGATGCGTCGATTGCATGGGTGATTACTTCGAATAACAGAAATAAAAAAGTTTGAAAAAATAAGTACTTTCACTTATTGCATACAAAACGGCAATTTCATAGGTAAATACCTATTATATTAACCCTATATCAGCTCACCAAAAACTAATTACGAGAGAGACCATATGATAATAATAACTTGATAATCACACACGGCTGTCGTCTGACACGAAACAGGTTAAAACCATATACCTGATAGCTGCTAAACACACTTATATATATATATTTTTTTTTTTTTTTTTTTTTTTTTTTTTTTTTTTAAAGACAACTCCCGCACTAGGAATAAATCCTGTGTCGCGGGGGACTTTACAAACATACATGAAACGGACACAAATAACACCCAGACTCAGAACAACAATTTGTGGATCACACAAAGTGTAGTCCTACGTGGGATTTGAACCCACGACACTTGGCGAAGTAGGAAACGGCATGGTGGCCGTTAAACCACTAGGCCAAACGTGCAGTCGACTTTGACTATTCGATATTTGACTTGTGTTTGCTATACCTACTCATATTGTTGAGGTTGTGAGGGGTAATCTCTGCATCTAATGAAATTATTTAAAGCATTTTTTACTAATAGAAAGATTCCAAGGTAGTAGAGCCACGCTGATTTCAGCACAAACAGGCCGGCTCAACCTGGGCGGCACTACCCTTGCACAGAAAATCAACTTAAAATGACAGCGTTCGTGCTGTCGTGTTTCGTTGGTGAGTGCGAGACCGGGGGCCCAAATAGTCTAGTCAACAAGTTCCATACTTGTTGACTAGACTAAAAGATGCAGAAGCATCAGTAGGCCACCATGGTGTGGGTCGCATTTGCGTTCACCATGGGTCCACCATGCTGCATTGTCTTCAATCGCAATGGGTATGGTGACCCACACTCTTGGATTCTGCTAATGCTTTCCATCAGGCAGAGTAGAGTCATTTTGGCGGGCCATACATAAAAAAACACGTTTTTTTGTGAGTATTATAGGCTATATATATTATGTTAACCTGAAAAATGATTATATTATCTATACAAATAAATAAAATTGAAGTATCTGTTTGTAATATTAAAATAACCGATTTTTAATAAATGCATATGTGCATGTACCAAAATAACTTTTTTTTCAATTTTTAAAAAGTCAGATTAACGCGATATCCAACATACACATTGCAAGAACCGCGAGCAAAAGCTAGTCAAACATAAATACAGCAGCCTAAAATCTACTTAAATCACAAGTGCCTTTTCTAAAGTTACACAGTTCATTATTATTATAACAGCCTTAATGTAAAATTATAGCTACTCAAAAGTTGGCTACCTACAACTCGTAATGTTGAATACTTCACAAAACTTATAAGCCGACTTGATTAAATTTTAATTTTTAATACGATGGTTCAATATCTCAATTTAGCGAAGTTATAAATATTAAAATAATGGTCTAATCTTAAACGAATTATTGAAACATTGCTCCAAGGTCTAATCGAGTTGGTTCAGCACACATCTACGTAATTGATTTACAGAGTTCAGAATAAAATAAGAGATATATCAGTGAAATTGAACCATCGTGTGGGCGTTTCAAGCCACTTTTAATTAGATACAACATTTAAATCTTGATTATCTTGATTACAAGATGAAATCGATTCTAAAATTTATTAAAGTCATGTTTACATTTTAACATTACTGTATCGATTGGAACCACTACTGTCCAGTCATTATGATTTAAACTACTCATAATTAAAGAAATTTTAATGTTGAATGCGTGATAGATAAGATTTTCTTTATTAACTTTCTCGCACCTACTTCTTAATTAGGTAGAGTTTTTTTTTCTAAAATTAATTAGTTCCTCTTTTAAAGTAAAGGAGCGTCTCTTGATCTGTATATTACACTGAAACGAACTATTGCACCAGAAGGATGTATTCTTGATTTGACTAAGTTTGTATACCGAGCTCTAAGATGACATTATGTAAGTTATAATCTTGGGAGGGATCCAGATGTCTTAATAACAGCAGTTCCCGTATCACTCCTATTCCAGGCACAGAGTGGCATGCCGTGTGGTTTTAGCCGGTCCGATTCACACCACAACACCCGCCGCAAGCCCCGGTGCGGTGAGGGTCCGTGGGTGTTTAGACAGGTAAAAAACCAATTAAAAAAAACCGACTTCAAGAACTGGACCAAATTGAAAGCCCCGGCTTTCAAATAAAAAAAGAGTCATCGAAATCGGTTGGCGTGATATTGAGTTATTCGTCAATTTGTCACGCACATACTTAATGCATATTGAAGAGTTATATGGTTTTCTCATATGACATTGTCAGAATTGGACCAAATTAAAATGGGACAACACAGGAAGCACCAGATTTCAAATAAAAAAAGAATTATGAAAATCGGTTCTCCCAGTCGAAAGTTATGAGGTAACAAACAAAAAAAAATCAGTCGATTTGATAACCTCCTCCTTTTTATGAAGTCGGTTAAAAATTGATGAAAACTATTAATTGTATTAGGATTATCTAGATCTAAACTAATGAACAAAATGATAGACAGAACGATGGTACAACGACATATGAGCCTTATTCTAGAACATTGTAATGTACAATAGACAACTAATACAGATTCACAAATCAAGCGACATCTTTATCCAACCATAACCAACCATGTCAAATATTGACATGAAGGTTGCGTTCACATTTCAACAAAAATTAAAATATCTTCTTGCTGCTACAATTAAACAATTACTAAATACGCTGGTCTACATAGTAGTGTAATATATATATTACTTAATTTCTTTTGTTTATATCTAAAAGAAATAAATAACAGCACTTGAAAGAATACTCCTATCTCATATTCATCGTAGGAATACACAATGGAATGATAATTACGCGAGTCTACATAAAGCCGTATTCGGAACATTACATTTATCATATAAAGTGCGCACAATCAACTTTATTATGGCAGTGTGAAATTACTTGAAATGATTGTTGGAATCAAGGATGTCACTGTTCTATATGAATTATATTGTAAATTTAAGACACATTTATTTTCGATAAAACATTACATATTCTTCTACTTTTTAGGCCCCTGTTTAGTGCTGGGGTCCGCTTTCCTACATAATCTTCTCCACTTTGCCTGATCTTCGGCATCCTCAGGTGTGAGATCGTTTTCTTCCATGTCCGCTTTGACGACGTCCAGCCAGCGCCTTTTGGGCCTGCCGCGTGATCTAGACATCTAGATATCAAAACAATACATATTCATTAGGTAAAAATATTTTTTTTGAAAATAATGCGCTAATTGCTGAGACTAAGTTTGGGTAGTGTCTGTCTCTCTCACGCAAGCTTCTGATTGGTAGACGCACATACCAATTTGCATGACTGATTTTTTTAACCAATCAGAAGCCCAATCACAAGCTTGCGTGAGAGAGACAGACACTACCCAAACTCAGTCTCTTTTTCTCTAATCCGATCACGCTTTCCGCACGTACGGCTGCCCCTCCAGATATAATATATGTTCTAAGAGCTGTGCCTATTTGTAATTACATACATATTTTTGTAATTACATTATAATAGTGTACGAGCCGTTGTTGGCTAAATAAATAAAAAACTAAATAATAAACCTCTAAGAAAACACAGTGATAATCTAATACCTTTAAACGAGCAATTCTTGTATATATACACACATCAAAAGTGTCTAGGGATCAACATTTATTTTTGCAATAACTTTTCTCCTGATTGATATTAATTAAAATTTTCTTTAAGGATTCATCAAATAAAGTGTTTTCGTGTGTCACAGTAACGATAAACCAAGTCACCTTTGCATTAGTAAAGAAATTTGCCATTTTCCTAATAAAGGGATTTTTGACATTTGAACCACTAACATTAAAGTTCGAAAAAAAGACTGAAATAACAGTTTTCTTTAAAATTTTATTAGGTAACTTAAACAATTATTAATCCGTGTTTCTACCGCGAACACTAACAACACAAGAACATCGGTTTGGCATACTCAAAATGAGTTCATCCAAATCACGCTGTGGAATGGCCGCCCATGTTCGTTGCAACAACAAAAAAAGGTCTTCTTGCGACTGGATACCCTCCATATTCGGCAGAGCTCTTCTCTGTAGCATATCCCATGCATGCTCAATCGGGTTCAAGTCTGGCGACTGAGCAGGCCAGGGCAGGACATTGATGTTATCTTACAACTCTTGCGGTGTGCGGTCGTGCATTATCATGCATTAACTGAAATAAGGGACCGATTTGCAATTGTAGAGGAACGATGACGTCTGATACAATCGTCTCAGCATAAATTTGAGCGTTGAGGTTGCCTCTGATCCAAATCAACTCAGTTCTTCCGCCGATCCAAATACCCGCCCATACATGATACCATAGATGGTTCCACCATTATAAGGATGGACTTCCTGGCAGGATTTTAATCGCTGTTGGCGTCCAGGGGTTCTCCAGTGTCGTATACGTCTTGTATCCGGTCTCATACCAAAACGAGACTCATCAGAAAAGCACACGAAACGCCATTGTTCTTCTGCCCAATTTCTGTGTTCAAGAGCCCATTGATATCGAATCCTACGATTGTGCATTGCTATAGGTGGTACCCGTAGCGGTCTTCGGGAATGAAGGTTCACTTCATGCAAGCGGTTTCTGACTGTTTGGTCGCTAATTAAGTTCCCTGAAGAGTGATGAAGCCTCACGGCTAACATCATGGCGGTTATTGTTGGAGCTCTTCGAGTTAAGATTTGAATGTATCGGTCTTGTCTCCGTGTGGTGCAGCGATACCGTCCTCCATGGCGCTCAGCCACAGTACCAGTGCTTCGGTAACGTGTCCAAAGTCGACTGATAACACTCTGACTTGTATTCAGAGCTAAAGCCACAGTACGTTGCCGGGAACCAGCTTCTATCATTCCCACGGCTCTGAGCATTTCTTCCCTGCTTAAATGACGTCGCCGCTCCATAATAACGTTGGTTTTAATCAGTAGTAGGGAAACAGTAGCACTAATAATGTCTTCAATGCATTGTATGTTTTTATAGGGAAAATATTGACAGCTGATTTTCATATTTTACTCGAATTTGATTGACAGTTCCTGATTCAAATTATGAAATGCACCAAAAAGGATCCATATAAATTTATAAAATCATAAATTTATTACAAAGCCACATCTCAATCTCAAGAAATCCGCATAAAAATGCTTGATCCCTAGACACTTTTGATGTGTGTATATTTATATAATCTGAATCTCGGAAACGGCTCCAACGATTTTCGTGAAATTTTGTATGCAGGGGTTTTCGGGGGTGATAATTAGATCTAGCTAGGATTCATTTTTAGAAAATGTCGTTTTATTCGTGTTTTCAACAATCGAATATTATCAATGTACATCTAAAGCCATCTATCGCAACTCGAGCGAACTACATTAAACAATACTGGAATTAAGAGCAGAATTAACAGTACGAGGGCGTACCAAGAGAGGGCACCACTAAACAACTTATTTAAAAAAACTACCGAGCGACGCTCGGTCATCCAGTTACTGATATTAATAAAATGTCACGTGTAATATTATTGTAATCATGAAATTCTAAACAATATGTAATGTACACAGAGCTGACCAACCCTAGAATACCTTAAAGAGCACATGTTCGGTATATTCTAAAAAGCATGATGATGAAAATGCATGGTTTCATGATGAACCTAAATCATCAATAATAGATTCTAGGACTAGCCTAGATTAACACTAATATGTACTTCATAAAAAAATAGTAATAAGCAACTTTATGAAAACATGTGAAAGAAAACAAGAAATGAAGCAATTTCATTTTTTATACTTTAATTAAAATAAATTAAATGAATGAAATAAAACCAAACGACACATTGTAATTGATTATGATCATATTGTGAAATATATACAATTAATAGGTGGCAGGTACAAAAACATTCAGTATAAGTTCATTCAATCGTATCATGAATCTAGATGGCGTCACTAGTTCGTTCACAAAACATGTTCTTCAAAAGCGAATTTACAACAATAGATTTACCAAAGCTTCGCCTCGACTGTGATCGAGATATTTTTCTGAATCTGTTCACATGGAAATATTTCGCTTTTTACAGTAAACTGGTATTCTGAAGCTTCTTTTGCGCATTTTGTTCTTGTATCAGTAGTATTGTTAGATATATTTTTACAAATAATTATTAAACTTTTATCTAGATAACTTTATGTTTGTGTTTGACTTTTATTGGTATCGAAACCATTGATTAGATTGTAATAAAAGTTTGACGTTAAACGTTCCTTGTTCATTTTTAATCTTTATTCCTTTATACGTAACTAGCTGACCCGTGCCCACTTCGTTGGGCGGTAAACATTTTTTTCTCCGACTTACTTTGCAAATCCGGCTACTACGAAAAAGTCTTTCCTCTTTTCGGGTTATTATATACCCTATATCACTCACAAATAACGTAGCCTTCTGTTGGTAAAAGAATTTTCAAAATCGGTTCAGTAGATCCAGAGATTACCCCCTACAACATCACAAACTCACAAACTCATAAACGCACAAACTTTACTTCGTAATATAATAATAATAAATAATAATATAGTGTAGATGTAGCATTGGAACGTATGCAAGATACCAGATTCAGCTAGATCATTATAAACACCATTTTATAATTGAATAAATATAATACCTTCACCGTGGGAGAGCCACGCTTCGGCATGATGGGCCGACTCGACCGGAGTGATACCACGGCCTCAAAGAAAACCGGTGTGAAATAGTGCTTGCGCTGTGTTTCACCGAGTGAGTGATGATACCGGAGGTCCATACCCCACCCCTCACCCTATCTCCCCCAACCCCCAAAGGCCGGCAATGCACACAAGTGCGTCGCAAGACGCTTTTGGTGTTGCAGGTGTCCATGTGCGGCGGTAATTGCTTAACATCAGGCGATACGTCTGCTCGTTTGCCCGCCTATTACATAAAAAAAAAACAATTAGAGAACCGAAGACCAAAACGAAAATTACAAAACATTTATTTTATAGTTCTTTCATTTTTATAAACATGCGATAAGTCTGCAAACAGCTAGCACTTGATCAAAATTTGAATATTGCTTGACGTTCAACGCTATTTAAATATAAGCTTAATATTGAATCATTTACGAAAGGCTATTGCGATCACGAGATTGTTTATTTAAAAGTTTCAACTAACGATCATTAATATATTATTACCAGTCACTAATAACAATATCTATATACCAAATTACACTCATGGTTTGAATAAAGACTAGTCGTTAAAGGACTGATGATACTGTTATTAATGACTAGCTTTTACACGCGGCTTCGCTCACGCAGACTTTCATCCCCTGATTTACCCCCTTAGGGGTGGAATTTCAAAAATTCCTTCTTAGTGCTCACTTACTTTAGATATATAAAGAACCTAAATGCAAAATTTCAGGATTCTAGCTTCAGCAGTTTGGGCTGTGCTTTGATCTCTGGGTATGTCAGTCAGTCAGTCACCTTCCTCTTTTATATATATATATATATATATATATATAGAAGATAGATAGAAGATATGAGTACCTAAATAAAATAGGTTTTTAATTTAGCTAAAATAACCATTCTTTTCACAATAAATAAACTAATGTCAGCCTTAAAATGTAACAAAACACAACACAGCAAAACACAGCATATCTATATAAACATTAATCAAAGAAAGCGCTTCGTTCGTTAAGTTCCTATTTTAATAATTTAAAAATGTTCATGAAATTAACTTCGCCTTCTAATCAATGTAAGTAGCAAGCACTTAATAAACGAGTAACGGGAGCCGGGCGAGTGTTTGGCAAAGATACAACGATTTAATGGGAAAACTGAGGCAAAAACAACACCGTTGCAAACGAGATTATAATATTGGAGTTTCAATTGCACAAGTTTGTGGAATATGCCGCTTCGCACTATCATGAACTAAGTTCCAGCTCCCTGTAAGGACAATTAATGAGGCGGAAAATAGCCGTTTCTTTTGAAAGTAATAATAAGGTTATGTTTATTAAGATTATATAAAAATGGGTCTTGGGGAGATAGAGATGAATCGTTTTTTTATTTACATAAAATTGAAACTTTATTTACTCATGAGAACCTTTAGACTTACTTTAGCTCTTAGTTTTTCCTTGAAACTAAATTAATTAAAGTTAATAAATAAATCAAATAACAGAGTGAGAGTGATGTGAGACTGATTTATAAGATCAATCTTTTACATTTTTTTAAAAATAAAATTTATTGATAATGTTATTTGTCAATTATAATTATATTAAATTTTACGTAATTTGAGGGTATAGCCATTGCCGTCATGCACATTAGGGATCAAATAGGAAAGTGAAGAAGTGGATTAATAAAATAGTTTGATAACTGTAAAAAATACGCTTTCCAAAAGTCGGTAAAAAGCAAACATAGTAAGTAAGTATTTTTATTTGTAAGTAAATATTTATTATTATTTTTGTTTTGTATAAAAATACATACAGATGAAGTTAATGAGAATTGGTTATTGCCAAAGAGGCCCAGGTTTAAGCGGTCGTCACGCCGCATTCTACTGCGCTGAGTGTAAATGGTTCTGACCCCACATGGCACAACATTTGGTGTGATTCACAAAATGTTGTTCTGAGTCTTGGTGTTCTTTGTGTCCGTTAAAAGTATGTCTGTAAAGTCACCTGCTACACAGCATGTATTCCTAATGCGGTAGTTGTCTTTTCAATAAGTGAAAAAATAATAATTGAAAACAAATTTAATCAATTTTAGTTGCTATTATTAAAGTTATTTCTTTCATTGTTTACAGTATTTAAATATAATTCTACATTTCTTTTCATTCATGAATATCTTGATTAAAAGTTAAAACGTCAAATTTGTTTTAGTAATATTCAGTAAAACCATCAGGGTTAAATACGTGGTCCTTAACAGAACTCAATGGAGTGTTCTCAACCACCACTAGTAACTTTGACAAATTAGTTCATACTTTATGGCTGCTCCAAACTTTGTTTAACTATTACAGAAACAGTTAGTTTTGTTCACATCACGCCAACAGTATTTTGTTAATATGCAAATTTATTTCAAAACCGTAATTATGTAATCGAAAAGTGCTTTAGCTTTTCACTTAACTATTAAATTAAACTTAGTTATCTATATATTTATAAGAAAGTCGCGTTAGTTACACTATTTATAACTCAAGAACGGCTGAACCGATTTGGCTGAAAATTGGTGGGGAGGTAGCTTAGAACCAGGAGACGACGACCGACCATTGTATTTATAAAGCTACAAAAATCACCGCGGGGAACACCGCGGGACGCAGCTAGTTTTAAAGTAAGATATTAATTTTAAATACTGATATCTTTTTATTCTTCCAATAGCACAAACCACAATGCAATGGAGTTGAAATCGACCGCCGCCGCCATCCGCTCAGTCAAGCGGAGACGGGAGCTATTATTTAAACTAAAATACACGACCGTTCGAAACAGGGCAAACATTAAAATCAATTGACTGCACGTTTGACCTAGCGGTTCAACGGTCACCACGCCGTTTCCTACTTCGCCAAGTGTCGTGGGTTGAAATCCCACGTAGGACAACACTTTGTGTGATCCACAAATTGTTTTTCTGAGTCTGGGTGTTCTTTGTGTCCGTTTCATGTATGTTTGTAAAGTCCCCCGCGACACAGAATTTATTCCTAGTGCGGGAACTGTCTTTTTAAAAAATCCAATCAATAGTTAGTTAATTAGTCGCATTAAATTTCATTATCTGACGTCACAATTATGGCGCAAAGCCAAATACGTGAGCCAGTTTAGTGAAAACCACAAAATGCATTAAGGGCATATTAAACATTAAATAAAGGTTATTTTAGCTAAATTGTTTTAGACATAGAAACAAAATAGATAGAGGGAGAGACAGGACTAGGAGACTCCTAGGACGGTAACGCACTTGTGACTTTTGAGTTGCATATGTCCATGGGCGGCGGTTGTCGCTTATCATCAGTTGACACGTCTGCTCGTTTGCCTCCTTAAACCATATAAAATATTAGATATGAGTTTTAGCCGTGATTGTGACTTTGTCTTAGATTTTATTGATGATTATTGAACTTCTCGTTAACAGTCTATTATGTGAATTAATAAAAAAAAATTACTAAAATTTATAACGTGAATCCACACTATAGTAAACGAAACTGAAAGCTTCTGAACGCTTAATTTAATTTACAATAATTCACAATAACTGCGTGTTACTATACCTACCAGAAATAAACCAACAAGGTTATTAAAGTTCTGTAAACCCATAACAATACTCATATTAGTGAATGTTAACAAACCGACAAGATAAACCCAACATTAAACCGAGAAATCTTACAACCATTTCGCTTGCACCGTATTTATGTAAAACTCTACACAACACGACGCCTGATGTTTCTCATACAAAATTTTCGATTCGCATACAAATGAGCCGTACAGACGATCACGGTATCCCGTCTAATCCGACATCTTGAATATTCAAGTGGCAATTACCTTAATGGCGGATACCTAAAGCAGTGGCGCATGTTGTTTCATACGGAACACCTTTAGGTAAGGATTGGTACCATATAGGTTTCAGTAATTAAGTTTATTGTATACAATAAAAGGATTTCGTATAAAAAAAAAGTACAATAACATCACACAAGCCACTAAAACATTCCTTTAGTAATAATTAAAAAACATGCTGCTGTTCTTGGAATTTATTCCAATCATTTAAGTAACAAAGCAGTTTCATTTACAGACTAAAAACACCATTTAACAAAAAAAAGTACTGAGTTGTGTAGTTAGAATAATAAAAAGTCACCTAAATGACTGGATTATACTTTTCTAAATACATAAGCTCACAAGGTCTGAAGAATTAAGATAGCAAAGCTAAATGACAAACTAAGTTAACAGCTGAATTTGACGCTTCGTCCTCGATTTAGTGAAGAATATTCATATTTGTCAAGGACAAGGGCTGAACAAATATAATTCGGTATAACAACATTTATTTATTTTCGCTGTGCTAAACTTAGTAAGTTTGTTAGGTTGCTTCATTAGAACTCCATCAAGATTCAAATTAAAGAAACAGTCGCCGCTTTGCCGAAGACTTAGCGTCTAAGACAGAGGCCGAAATTGTTATTGCCTAATGCTTAATAGTGAGACGATGGATTAAATGAGAATATTGAAGATTTATTTTTCAGTTTCTTATTGAAGACCGTTGTTGGAAAATTCTACGAAACTGTATCGTAATAATAAGCCAATGTAGTCTATTATTACTAACAAGTTTAAAGGAACGTTCTTTGTGCCCATATTAAAGCAATACATTGTTAACAAACGTACTCCAATAATTGTAAATATTACGTACATTCTTGTAGTACTATAATTTGGTTCCTTTTTACGTATTTGAGTTTTTTAGAAAAAATATTTTATAGTTGTTTTCAGAGCGTATGTCAGAAATAAAAATCAATTTAGTATTTAAAGTAAAAAAAATAAATACAAATGAACAAGAGGAAAATGAATTTCTTTACTTGGTATAAAGATGTCTCCATGGAGTAAACTAAAATTAACCCAGACTAATTAATGAGGGGAAATTAGGAAAACTTAAAAATACATAAATACAATACATAAATACAAAGACATAAATTCTAATGAGCTTTGACTTATAAAAGTAATTTTAGGAAATATAATAATACAAGCATTTGTCAAATAGTTTAGTGATTGATAAAATTAATTCTGTAAGCACATAATTATATTAAAAATAAAAACAGCTGTCTGACAGATGTCAAACACATCAACAGCCATTAACAGTCCATTTCTGGATATCGGCCTTGAAAGGTTTTGGCATATTATACTACCACTAGAATTATTCGTAGTCGTCGAAGATTGCGTACGAGAACCCATGGCAAGCGACCCATCGCAACGTTGACAACCATTCTGATACTTCGCATTAGAACTTCTACATAAAAACTTTGCGCCACATGAGATATACTGTACTCAGAGCTGACCGTAGTTAATAAGAGTGAATACAACATAAAACACTGCTAAGCACCGTTTGCATTTTTATTTCAGAATGCTACAACAGTTTGCTCTAAAAATAACGAGTATACATTTTCATTCAAATAATTATATTCAAAACTCTAAATCCATTTGGGAGGTTAAATGTATTCTTCTACCGTTATTATAAAAAGGAAAAGAATGAAAACAAATTCTATTTTTAACCGCACAGAACTGCTTTTATAAAACTCGTATGATAAACTACTTAATACATGCACTCCACCTGGTACAAACGATGCCAGTTGTAATGTTTCACATAGGTAACAGTATGAATTTTTTTGTGTTCTTTAGTAATTCTACGAATGATCTGTCACCATCAGGGGAAATCCCAGCAACTTTACAAGAGAATACCCACCTTATATGTAACAAGGAAAAATGATGATATTCAGTGGAGCCGTAACACAAGATCTTTTGAACCGAGCAAGCAAGCGCTGAGGACTTTTAGAACTATCGGAGTTTGTAAAAAGTCATAAAGAAACAGTAGATATTGAAATAAAATTTAAATTAAATATACTTCTTTCAAATTACGTAAAGAGATTCGAAAGTAAAAACCTGATAAACGAAATGTGATTTTTTTGTAAC
This sequence comes from Diaphora mendica, assembly GCA_949125395.1. Taxonomy (NCBI): domain Eukaryota; kingdom Metazoa; phylum Arthropoda; class Insecta; order Lepidoptera; family Erebidae; genus Diaphora; species Diaphora mendica. The sequence goes on from OX421310.1 coordinate 21,692,658, forward strand.
TGAAGATTTAATTTAAGTGATGTGATAATTACTAGTACATAATTGGATTAGTTTTACTGTGTCAAATAGCTTTAAATCTAGAATGGAGAAAAAAAAAAGTACATTTATGTAGCGTAGCGAGAAAAAAAAATAAAAACAATGTTTGAAATTGAATGTTATGGTGTATGTTACAGAAAGGGAACCAAATGTAATAGACTATGGGCCTGTGATGTAAATTGATGGATCATGTGAACCACCAGGAGACCATTTTAGTAAGATACGGTCACCTGTAAGCTGTCCAACTGAGTACTGGTGAAGAGGAGGGGGTTGCATCCGTCCATTTTTCTCCCTTGTCACATGGTTTTTGTACGGCGTCGCGGAATAATGGATTAGAAGAGGTATTGAAATTGTATGGAACCGATGCCGTACAAAATCAAATGACCAAATTGACCGATAGAATCGCCGGGAAATAAAAAAAATCCAACTCAGTGGTGCACTATTTTTGTACGGCATCGGTTGTACTCTAGGTACTCAGTTGGACTCCAGAAGCCGCTGATGCGTTCCTGGAGCTCTTTGCGACTGTCGAGGTAGGCTGCCGTGGTAGTTTAGGGGTAGACCGGTTTTCCGGGAGTCCCTTACACGCCCTTCGACCATGCGAAAAGCATTCCCCACGTTAAAAAAAAGGTAATTAAACTGTGTCGTGTCGTAGTCGTATCGCCATGTACTAACTCTCTGATTTGGGAATAAATAGCCACGTCAACCGCAATGCGTGCAGCGTCACGGTCTTCAGTTCATCATGTTCCATACAGGTTCTGATTTTCCACGTGAATCGTGCTTCAGGTGATTACCATATACGATGTATCGATACAACTTTGATAATATTTTCCATAAATTAATGTATTGATTGTTTGAATTGCAGTTTCTTCTTCCGGGAAATCATTTATATTGTGATATGTGTAATTTATTTTCAATATTATTTAGATATATATTGCAGACTAGCTGTTTAATTTTTGTTCTAAAACATAATTTTTCTTATTTTTTTATCATAAAAAATAAATAAAAGTACTTCCACGTGCATTCAGTGAAAAGCTGGTCATTTGAATTTACAAACAGATATATACTTATTTGTATAGATATTTGAAGTTCATGGCTTTGTTTTGAGCTAACTTTTTTTTATTAATCACTAGCCATACATTCTTGGAGTGATATATGAATTTAGTGGTATTTAAAAAATATTTTCAAATATTTGGTCTCTATGCTAAAAACATAAAACATCACCATAGACAAATGAAAAAACGTTTTACAAGAAACTGAATGTTTAACTTAACTCAACTAAAACATTAAGATTATTTGGTTATCACAAGATAAGATTCCACTAAAAACACCCGTAAATAAAAAGCTGTTAAATCCCACGAGATAATTGGCCTGATATTTCAGCCTGATTCATTGCATTTATAAATCAGGACAGAATCTGGGGTTTTAAAATAAAAAGGTGAAACAGAAGCCGCTATTTCGTCGTTGTTATAAAGTCAGACAGAGTTTAAAACTTTTTTTGGCAATTAACAGTTTTTAAAGTTACAGTATATCATAGCGTTAGAAGTTGAATTATATATTTCTGGGCTTAGAGATTTTATTTAGGAATCTAATTTACCGAAATTGCTTTAAAAAAACTTTATCTTGAAAACGTATTTCAATGACAACACTTTCTTTTGTTACTGCTATTTAATTATTCAAATAAGTAGAGATTACAAGCTTTTTATTAACTTGCAATGTATGTATGTATGCTTGTATGTTCGGGTGGAATCTTGCAACTCAATTTTGAAGTAGAAATCTTCAACCGATTTTGCTGAAATTTTGCAAGCATATGTATACAGCGTGACAACACAATATTATAATGACATGGAACTAATCTGATGCTGGAGCTGGAAGGTGGCCATAGGAACTCTGTAAAGAAACGTGGCAACATAATCGAGTTTGGCCTCGTTTGATTCGTCTCGAGGCATTCCAGAAAAAGCTTGTTTTTAAAAAGCTTTTAAATTTAATTTATTAGTTTTAATTCTGAAGTGCTTGTCAAATTTTTTGCACTATAACCAAATTCAATATTTGGTAATTCATTATTTGGTTATCGTTTAAATTCAACATTAAATAGAGTATCACCGTCACTGTTCAATCCTTTCACCAATGTAGCGTTCTCCTTGTGAAGTTTGAAATGTCTATAGGCCCATAGTATAGGCATTCAATCGCTACGCTAGTTCACTGGAGAAAGAATTAAACTTCACGGCGTTTCACCGTGTTCTTATTCTAAACTAATGTAATATCAAGCACTTACTGGAGATGTGTGGATTCCTTGATATCGGCGCAAGGGATCCCTTGGTATTCTCTCTTGGTATTCTCTCTGCGTCGTCACACATTCATAAACTCCTCAGTTGCTGTACAGGCTCCCACGTATTATAATTATAACACACCCGTTTTAACTGTCGCGGATCGCACCTAATTGACGTGACTACTAAAACTCGCGAGTCCAAACCAGACCAATCTTAACGGTAACCAACGAAACACCGAATTGGATGGACAACCAGCTAAATTTTCACTTAAACGGCAATCCCGACGAACCCTGTTCGACCGTTTTTACAAAGCTTCTCTTAGTACTATCTTGTCACTTCCAAACGTCAAACAAGAAAAAATGACAATCAAAAATGTTGCCATTATAATGACGTCCGATTTCTAACAGTCACTAATGAACAAATTAAGTTAACATTCCGTAATTATTTCGAAAATTGGGATAGAGAAAAAAGAGAATATGCACGAAGAAGAACGTTAAAAGAGTTGTTTTCAAATAACAGACAGACAATTTTGATTTATCATCATCATCAGCCTATCGCAGTACATTGCTAGACATAGGCCTCTCAAATTAATTAAGTTAGAAAGACTGTGATATCATGAAATATATTAGTACATAATACACACATCAAAAGTGTCTAGGGATCAACATATGTGTCTAGGGATCAACATATATTTTTGCAATAACTTTTCTCCTGATTGATATTAATTAAAATTTTCTTTAAGGATTCATCAAATAAAGTGTTTTCGTTTGTCACAGTAACGATAAACCAAGTCACCTTTGCATTAATAAAGAAATTTGCCATTTTCCTAATAAAGGGATTTTTCACATTTGAACCACTAACATTAAAGTTCGAAAAAAAGACTGAAATAACAGTTTTCTTTAAAATTTTATTTGGTAACTTAAACAATTAATAATCCGTGTTTCTACCGCGAACACTAACAACACAAGAATCGGTTTGGCATACTCAAAATGAGTTCATCCAAATCACGCTGTGGAATGCCCATGTTCATTGCAACAACAAAAAAAGGTCTTCTTGCGACTGGATACCCTCCATATTCGGCAGAGCTCTTCTCTGTAGCATATCCCATGCATGCTCAATCGGGTTCAAGTCTGGCGACTGAGCAGGCCAGGGCCAAAGCCACATCTCAATCTCAAGAAATCCGCATAAAAATGCTTGATCCCTAGACACTTTTGATGTGTGTATTATAACGGTAAAAAACACTGCAAGAAATAAGTTTTGAATTGCATTTTAATACTTAAAAAGCGTCTGAACAAAATTTTAATAGTAGAAAATTCCTCAGACAATTCAAATGATATCCTTGTTTTATTTATATTAAGCGCTTTGTTTCATTAGCCCTGGCCAAAGCATTACTATCTTAATATTTTAACTCATCAATCCTAACTGAATCATCCCTACCGTACTCGAACTGTGATATGTTAGAGGGTCGTTAAATTCATATTAATCTTGCGAATTATCTTTGGGTTAAGAGACTAATGCATGGTCTCATATTTATTTAACATGCGTAAACCATTTTAAGCGTAAGGGATACGAAGCAAATCTACCATATCCGATAAATACAAGTATATCTAACTGTTCGGACTTACAATCACAAGGTGTAAGTACGATTAATGTACCTTAATAGTAAACCTGATTTTAATCTATGCTTATATTAAAAAGCTGAAAAGTTTGTTTGGCTGAACGCGCTAATCTTAGAAAGTACTGGTTCGATCTGAAAAAAATATTTAAATATATTTATATTTAAATAGTTATTGAGAAGGGGCATGGGCTGCTCATCCTAACTCTACAGTTAAAAGGAGCGAAATATGAATAAAAACGTTGCAAAAACGGGAGAAAGTTATTCCTTTTAGAGAGCTTTCATTGGTTTCATTAAAAACAATGTACTAAATTAAAGCATTATTCCTTTTTAAAAGTTCTAAACAAAATTCTGCGATAGCATATATGTGTATCTTTTAAAGTTGACTCACCAAACCATAAGCTTTTTTATAGTAAACAAATTTCTTCACGCTGTTATAAGTTCACGCTACGAGCAATAAGAGACGCAGGCGAGATTGTGTGGGTTGTGTAGTATAAAAAACTAACAAAAGAGTTATAAAATGATAAATGAATTAAAATCCTTATAGCAAAATATCGATTACTGTAATTTGCAAGTTTAATTTAAATAGCACAGAATTTAAGCAAAAACAGAAATACATCGAAGCAATTTTAATTTGTCATGGCTCAGTAGTGATTCATCGATGCGTTTGTTGGAAGGTACCCAATATTAATTCAGAGTTTCAAATTTAATTGTACAATGAATGAATTAATGAAATGCAGTCAACGATATTACGATACGATGATTAGTTTGTAAAGATTTCTTATGTTTGGATAAGTCCAATTTGTCACTGATCCCTTTGTTTTTTAAATCGTTGAATATGGTCGATTTTTTGATCAATAAACATTTTACAATTTTAATGTTACTAAACTACATAAAACATAATACATTTAATTGGGGAGAGAAGTGCTTGGGAAAAAAAGGGACGGTTCAATCAAACTGATACCATTCCTAACCTTTAGGATTAACCTTATCTATGTTTTCTATCCGTCCATGAGGATAGCCCACAATATCACAGTGTCAATACATTCTGTTGAAAGTTAGCAAAAAAAAAACTTGGACCAACTTCAAACAAAACTAAGAAAGAACACTAAAAATTAAGCAATTGGTATCGATATAATTGAAAAAACTAAAATAAATGCAATCCTCAATATAACAAACAATCAAATTTAACAAACACACAATACAAAAATAAAAATATACAATCGAATTAAGAATTGCCTAATACTGTAACAAGATCAGGCTCATTTACAGTCATTTATGATAAAGTTTACTATTACCTGAATAATCTACTCATTTGAATACGGTACTTAGTATAATGACCAGTTCAATCTTATACCTTTGAACGAGCAATTCTTGTATATCTATACTAATATTATAAACGCGAAAGTTTGTAAATATGGATGGATGTTTGTTTTGTTTGTTTCACGCAAAAACTACTGAACGGATTTGGATGAAACTTTACAGTAATATAACTTATACATTAGAATAACACATAGGCTACTTTTTGCGATAACCGACATATACGCGGGCCGAGCCACGGGCAAGAACTATTATAATATGTAATCTGAATTTCGGAAATGGCTCCAACAATTCTTATGCTTATTAAAATTTGTATGCAGGGAATTTCTGGGGCGATAAATAGGTGGGTAGATAGGATTCATTTTCAGATAATTTACCAAAAAAAATATGCATTTTGTATTCTAATTCTACGCACCACACTGTCGGATATGTGTGTGTATTCGAAATTATACACTAGAAAAGGCCTTGAAATATAATATAAATAACAAGCTATCAGCTAAAATATCATAAACACGACTAGGACCAGAAACGGTATCAGTTGTTGCTAGCATCGCGGCTCCCTACCTCCAAGTTTGGCAATTAAAATTAATCACCCGAACGGTCTACCGTTTTTGCTTGTACCGTTGCAGTTTCGGGTTGAGCAACTTCCCAGAAACGCTGATTGCTATCTGTAGCCCTACTACGACACACTATCTGTAGCTAGCATAATCGCTAGCCGCTATAGAAATTTATAATTCTACTAAAATATACTTTGTGATTTGTACATGTATGTGTGTATGTATTATGTTTATACATTTATATAATTTGTAAATCGTCATGAAATAGTGTTCTGATGGACGCTGGAGCCGGCATCTATTAGAGTAGAAACTGTAGTTAGGTTAGGAAAGTGCCTCGCAATGCATGAATGAGGACTACCCAAGACTGAGACAGTTGAAAGTACTAGGAAGATCTTTGTTCAAGAATAGAAAGCGAAGGACTGATTATCATTACATAATTATAGTCACAACGTTTAACTTCATAATTTTGTCAAAATCAGTATAGGTCCTGAATGAAAACTTATGATGATTATATAATAAATAATACAGGAATAGGGAAAGCCAATGTGACCTCTAGTTTCCACTTTCCAATAGGATGAATACACGCAATCGCTACGTACATTCGTAATCCATTTCAGTACCTCGTTAAAAGTAAAGTTAAAAATACCGAATATTTTTGCAAGAATATAGATTACAATGAGCTTGTAGGTGCGGATACTTTTGATAGCCATGTATAAAAACGAGAAACAGTCATTTTAAAGCTGAACAAACCAGACCTAAAATAGAAAAGGTTTTCATGATCCTGATGAATACATTATGTACGGACTTTTAGAACCAATTTACAGTAGGCAATTTTGCAGATCCAGTCGTATACATAATGAAGTAGTCCTTGAAATGATTCGTCATCAATAGATTCGTAATAGTGACCCGAGTGTCATAAGCTATATACCTTCCATGCTACCCCATGCTGGTTTGAAAATAATTTGTAAGTTTCTTAAAGAATATCAAAGCTACGTTAAAAAAATAGGCGCTCATGGCCCAGTTGCACTCGGTGATTGGAAACAATCACCAAGGGTAAGTAACGACGGCGCGGTCAGTACCTGGATGGGTGACCACTGTTGGCATGATACCATGAGTCTCTCCGTGATTCGGAGGTCACGTTAAACAGTCAGTCCCGGTTATTATTATAACAGTCGTAAAGCTTAGTTGGAGGCCTTAAAAGGCGTTAAGAACATCCAACGGCAAGATTACGCAGCCACAACGTTGTCTTGCCAGTCCCCAACCCGTCCTCGGCCAGCGTGGGGACGTATGGCCTTAACCCTCTCCCGAGAGGTAACCCGAGCCAAGTAGTGGGACATAATGGGTTGTCATGATTATAAAAGTCTACTCAATATTTAACCAGAACGAAATTTAAACTTACATATAATATCATATTATATGTAAGTTTAAATTTCGTTCTGGTTAAATATTGAGTAGACTGTGACATTGAAATGACTGTGAAATGAACATTGAAATTGATATTTAAACTTATTGTTGTTTTCATTCGTTTATTTTATTTAACAGTTACTATCGTAGTTAACTTATGAATAATCATGATACTCATACGAACTGCGATGTGGTGATTTACAGAATGCATTTCGTTCTCTACTTGTTCGGCAATGTTCAGAACTCGTTACTGTTCATCTGTTTGTATGAAAACTATTTGAGAATGCTGTCAAAGCTTTGTTTGTTGTAATTCTTTTTGAAATAAAACACTGAATTTAAGCAATGCTGTATAAATTTTTAATGTTTTCTACTATTTTTTCATGTGAAAAAGTTTGCATAGACAAAAAGTTATAATAAAAGTGATACAATTTTTAAAAAAATACACCTACTCGAGTACCTGTGCAGCAGTTGTAGTAAATAAAGTATTAGATACATAAGCACTAAAAATTCAAAATACTATATTAAAAGTTTTTATGTAGTCGGGTGACTCCGTAAAAACGTTTGATAAAATTTATATAGACTATGACACCCTTATTATTACAAATCTTTTGACATCTTATTCATTAAAATTGATGGTGGAACATACAAACTATAGACTGCCAAAACTTTTACCCTTCTTTTTGACTTCACCGTAGTCGGGTAAAAAACGTACTTAAAATCCCTTTCTTTCAAATACAGTATAGGGGAGTAAACCAATAGTCGGGTTATCTGGTGACTATCTCTGAATACCTGCAATTCAAGTGTCACAAGTGTTAGGTTAGGCCCTCTATTCAAGGAGGCTTTGCACTCCTGTAACCTCATTTATTTGGTGAAAATCAAAGATATACGGCTCTTTAACACTGGTTTTCTGTGAGGTATCATACTGGTCACGTTCAATGCACGTTCAAGAAAAAAATGTATAGTTTATGAAATGCTTACTTTGGATACTTAAAAGTTTAGAACTACTAGCTACTGTGCTACCTCTCCATCACAATTTCTACTATATCTCGTGTCTAGTCCAGATAAAATCTTAAACCCCTAGTTTATTAGTCGTCAATAAGTTATGTCTACATGTTTATCCCGGGTCCAAGGTCTCGCGTGCCTCGTAACCCTTACATTAGGAGCTTAAACTTATCTTTTTGTTGTGAGGCCATGACGTCAATGTAATCGAAACGGGTACGTGAAGCAGCGAATGGGCGTCAAGGGAACTGAACTAGAGATTCTAGGAAACTAGAGGCGACATCAGGACTAACAGTATTTTAAAGCCTCTTTGAGACCACTGAGGAATTAATTCGATAGAGAAACGTGTCAAGCTCCCATTTTTCGGGAAATTCAAAAAGTTAGTTAGAACGAATATGCTTGTTTTAAATTTTCAGGTGTATCGCGTGACATCTCAAAGTTTAAAAATGGAAACAGATGTCAAATGGAAACTCGAAATCGTACACAAAATGCCTTTCTATCAAATGCTGGCAACGGGAAATAGTTGAGACTCTAAATTTTTCCCTCTTCAGTTTAAAACAGATGCATACTAAAGGCATCAGCATTACAGATTTAATTAAATCGGTATCGGTAATAAGGTAGAAGGTCAGGAGAGACATAAGACTATTTTAAGCATTTTAAATTATGAAACGCTAAATAAACCATTTAATTGAAAGCAGGACATTAGGATTTCTGATTTCATTAGCCTGGCAGTAACAGTAAGATACATATTGCTACTGCTTTGATGTAGCGATGTAGCTTAACTCAGCAGTCTTTCCCGCTTATAATGATATTATTATCACGGAGAGAGTACTCTAAGCCATCATCTCTTTATCCATCAGCTCTGAGGACGTAGTTCTTTCAGCTACCAGATCCAATCGTCACTGCTCTACCTGACAATTTCCATCGTCATCATCTGGATAATTGGCTCTCCACAATAGCAAGCTTTTCTCGGAAATTTATACCTTAGAAAACCAACCTGTGGAAAAATTGCTATCGGATTAAAAAATATTTCCATCCAAATATTAAATCCAAATAAAATATTGAACTATAACACTAATATAATAAGCAAAAGCCTTTTCTAACTGCGAAATACGTAGCATTTTCTTCTTGACATTAGTTAACGTAACGCCACAGCACCAAAAATGTTTCAACATCATAGCCTCAAATGAAATTGGGAAATGGGAAATCGACGTCAATTCAACTGGCGGTAAATAAAAAGTTAACTGCTTATATTTAAGACCTTTCTAGTATTTATCTAAATCTATGCCCATACAAAGATACAGAGAGGTAATGGGTCTAGCGAATAAATTCAACAAATCCCGAGTACGACCACCGTTGATCTACATCGGCCTCTAACTGCACCAATACGTCGTTGGAGCTTAGTTGTCACTGTTATGGGTGTTTGCTGCGATTAAAGTGTACGCGGGCGTTAAGTTGCGTTATTTACGGGTCTCTCCTATTGTTTGTTAGAACACTGTCATGGTCTATCCATATTAACTACCACTACATACTATATGTATAAATTTCAAGTTTATTTTTTAAATTTACAAAGTTATAGGTAGACAATCTCATGGTTAGTGGTTACTTGTAAACACACACATTGACATTTTATATATGTTTTGGGAAAGAAAAATTATTATGTCAAAGTAAAACTATTCAGATCGTAAAGAAGAAACTTAATAAATAAATATTAAGTAGAAAAATAATTGATCTCTATACCGTTATTTGCACTTTGACCAGTGACAATATTATCCAGATAGGCATTAAGGGGCACCATAAGTTCTTGTCACCGTTATGTATAACTTTGTATGGACTGTGTCTAAAAATAAATTATTTTAATTTAATTATACCTACCTACCTAGCCTACCGCAGTCTATTGCTGGACATAGGCCTCTCTAATTGCAAGCTATTTAATCTAGTAAACATCAATAATTATTAATTTAATTATTTAAATTATTATTATTTTTATTGACGAGAGGAATAAATAAAGTGGTGTTTTGTAGTTTTCGTTGTACTATAGCAAGATTATCATATGTACAAATATATTTTTTAAATAAAATAAAAACACTATGTAACTTAGTTGCATATAATATGAACCCCATAAGCCCATTTGATTGTGTGTCTATAACTTAATCATGAAATAAAATAAATTAATATGATCAGAATATATATTTTTATAATAAAAGAAAAATGATTAGCTGACCCGGCGAACTTCGTACCGCCATATTTACATATCTGTCTCAGCTTCCCACAGGCAGTGTACAGTCGCGGACAAAAAAAACACTTTTACCGTTATCTTTTATTTTTTTTCTCTCTAGAAAAATAAGAATGAATGAGAGAAAAATGAGAGAGAAAAATAAGAGTGTTATTGAATAACAACCAAGTACATATTTTGACTTTCATCCCCTCTCTTAAGGATACCGTGCTGAATTTCGGGATAAAAAGTATCCTATGTCCTACCTCGTAGTATGAACTCAAATCATGCCAAGTTTCATTTCAATCCGTTCAGTAGTTTCGACGTGATGCGCGGCCAAGATACAGACAGTCAGACAGACAGACGGACAGTCAGACAGACAGACAAAAATGATAAAAATTACAGTTTTGAGTTCAGTATCGAATATTGAGAGCCCTCCAAAAAAATTTTCAAAATATCTTTAATATACAGAATTGGACCTGTTACATTTTTATTATAAGTATATATAGATATTCGTTATAAGTTATGTTTGATGTAAGAGCAAGAAAAAGTGAAGAACACTCGCGAGGAGTATTTTTTTAAGAAAATCAAGTTGATTGAAAAATAGAAGGTAGAATCAAATCATTTAGTTGATAATAATTAATAGTTGTTGCGGTTGAGGTAATTATATTTTAATTTATTGCCAAAATAATTTTAATAATTATATACTTTTCAGTCATTTTCATAAACATATCTTACAATATAAAAACTTTCGTGTTAGTTTATACACGAAAGTTAACAGTCACTCAGACTTCAAAACTACTTGAGTAAATGCAACAAACACTACAGAAATTAAAGTCTATTTTTAACAGACTTCAAACAGGCGAGGTTCTCAATTGGAAAGTTTTTTTTTATGTTTGTTTCCTCATAACTTTCGACTGGGTGAACCGACTATGATGATTCTTTTTTATTTGAAAGCTGGTGCTTCCCATGTGGTCCCATTTCAATTTGGTCTAGTTCTGACATGACATCCATTAGAAAACCATATAAGTCTTCAATTTGCATTAAGTATGTGTGCGACAAATTGTCGAATAACTCAATATCACGCCAACCAATTTCGATGATTCTTTTCTTAGTTGAAAGCTGGTGCTTCCCGTGTGTTCCTATTTCAATTTGGTCGTTCTTGAAGTCGGTTTTTTTTTGTTAAAATTTTGTATTATAACACGGAATAAAAATCTTTTGAAAATTGTGCTTAAGTTTTGTGATCTTTTAATTTATGAAAATATAAACATTGTTTTTTCTAACAGAGTACTTGAATGACCAATTTTGACATTCAGTATAAAAGTATAGACAAAAAATAATCATCTTTCTGCACTCTTTCTCTGTATAAACTATAAAGTGTGTGAAATTTTATATATAATCTGAAAGCTAAAAAAAGTCAAAACAAAAAAAATAGGGATGGGCCGAAATTCGTTTCACTTTCGGTTCAACCGAAGTTGGGCGGCTTGAGTAGAATTTAGGCATTCCGCCGACATTTGGTTCAAATGCCGAACATTCGGTAATAGAAAATAGTGAAAAATCCCAATGATTTTGAATTAATTAATAAAACAATCACTACACAATCATAGTCATTTATGTAGATACTAGTGGTTGCCTGCGGCTACGCCCGCGTATATGTCGGTTATCGCGGCAAATAGTAGCCTATGTGTTATTCTTATGAAATATGTTATTCTAAGCTATATTACTGTAAAGTTTCAATCAAATCCGTTCAGTAGTTTTTGTGTGAAAGAGAAACAAACATCCATCCATACATCCATCCATCTATCCATACTTTCGCGTTTTTAATATTAGTATAGAGTATAAATTACCTGCGATTTCTACCTACTGTACTAAAATATTATTAAAAAAAAGAAATGAATTTAATATTCCAAATATCTATCCAGTATTTAATCAATGAACTTTAATCACAATAGAAAATAAAATTACGTATGTATAACGACCTATTAGTACTTAAAATTGACCAGGATCAGGTTATGCCCCAAAAACACTTAGGATTACTGTTACGTTTTTGTTCTTATATACCTGCCTCTAAGAAAAATTGCTCAAAATATACTGAGCTTCCAGGAAACGATAAAAAAAATGTGTTAAAAAACTCGTGAGGGAGAACTTGTCCTTTATCTTAGCCCACCAAACTTAGGGACATTGATCTTTGGATAGCAAATTTTCATCTAAATATCTAGTTCTGATGCAATCGGACTTCTGGTTTCTTCTATGTGAGACAGTTTTGCTGCTGTCAGTTGGTCATAACAGCCCCAGAACGTTCTGTGAATGTCTTCATTGTTGAAATGTGAGAAATATTGTGCAGTATTGTGATAACTTCATCGTTACTGCTCGAACTTTAAATATCCGCGCTCCTTCTTATACATTCTGCTAAAATGATGCAGCAAGTCAGTGTACAGTAAAACTTGAAAACTATAACAAGCTATTTGTGCACGTTCACATGTCACTCGTAACTAAAATCATTTTAGCTGTCGATAGCTGACCGAAAATACATTTTTTCAATAGTTCAAAAAGTTGAATTGTAGGTGTACTCACCAATAATACAAGTGAGCGCGTAAAAAAGTTAGGACTTGTCGCACCCGAGAAGGTGGTGCGAAAAGAACCGAACTTCGGCCAAAGTTCGGCGGAATTTTTAGTTTTTACCAAATGTTCAGCCGAAGTTCGTATTCGGTTGAAACCACATTTGGCCCATCGCTAAAAAACCAAATTTTGACCACTGAGTGGCCACTAGTACCTATAACATACTTATAATTGCTAGATAATTTTCTTAGTTTTCTTACTTTGACCTTTTTGTCATATATTTACTTTGAAAGAAGTAACAAACACATTCGATCTAAGATAACGTAAGTTCCATAAATTATTCCTCGCTTTTTTTGTAACAAAAATATTGTGTAACAAATAGCCTGGGACTGAAACCGTTACGCCATAAATATATGTAGATGGGCTCACCCCTTATAACAGTCACGACAGTAATACTCTCCGTGAATCTAAGTAAGGGTCCCTCCTGGGTCCTCGAGTCGCAATACTCGCAATTGTGTGAATTATTTGAAATTACTTACGTTGTGTATAATTTCGTCTCTGCAATTAATGGTTGTGCCATGCTCCGTCGACAAATCACAAGAGAGATATTGTTTATAAACAGTAGGGATGGTGTAGATACGCATATTAAAACGAACGATCTGGTGTTTCGTATCACGTTGAAAGATTATTAGAGAATAAGGATTCATTTGGGGGAAGAAAATTTGATACGGGGCTTGCTAATTACTCTCAAAGTTAACCTTTATCATAACGGTATAATATGTATATCATATTGTATTACAATTATGACGAGTTAAATACGTAGTCATTAAATATTTGGGGAACATTCTGGCGATGAACTAAAAGATATATTATAGTGTATATGTTATGAAATATTATTTGACATAACTACTTATAAGATTGCGTAGGATGATGTTTTAATCTTATTCAAAAATTTATTATTATTAAGTAGCATATATGTTTCAGTATTCACTACATAAGTTAACAGCTTACAAATAGGTTTATCCGCTATTAATTGTTCCCTTGGGTGATAGCACCTAGATTAAATTCCACCAAAATGAAATGAAGACACCAAAAAATCGACTTTATTTACCCGGGTAGTTTTACCCAGGTGAATATAGTAGAATAAACCTACAAATATAAATTAACATGAAGTCTTTTACGGGATAGCCATGGTTCGGCACATAGGACAGCTCGACTGGAGTCAGAAAAGAACCGGTTTTAATCAGTTCTTTAACTGCTTTTCACCTAGTGACGGGTTACTGGACTGGACTTGTCTCCCCATGCTTCGAGAGGAAGGGATTGAAAGGGCTTTATCAAATTTGGTGACTTTTAAGTTACACGTGTCTATGTATACTCGTACTACATGTACTGCGATAGTCACTTCCCATGATATGACCCATCTGCACGTTTGTCTTCATATTTAATACAAATACCATTATATATATTAGCTGGTTGAGTAGTCGTTTTGTATTACTTATGAGTGCTTTTCAGAAAGTTAAAACAGCCATCAAATTCAAACAAACTGGATCAAACATCAGTAATAAAATAATGACTTCAATAAAATGTGTTCTAGATGTTTAACAATGTACAGGTGGGAATCTGACTAGCGTACTGCGGATTCCGTCAACTCTTCTACATACAGATATTGAAAGTCAATAATACGTCTATATTAGGCATTCTTTCTCTGTTGTTATTTATATATTAATATAATATTTATGTTTACTTATTTTGTTTCGGGTATTGTTAGGTAATACTAGCTGCCCCGACAGACTTCGATTTGTTGTCACTATCGGCAAATATTTTAATTTAGTCCATGGTTTGTATGGGACAAGAAAAGTGGTGTTTTTACTTTTTCCCTCGTAATTTAAACGTTTTATCTCCTCCCAAGAAAGAAAACCTCCCTTGTGCCATTACGATTATATTAAAATAAAAACGAATTGGTCAAGCGGTTCTCGAATTTTGCACTTAGCTGAAAAATTAATTTGGCGATTTATTTTGATTTACTTAAATAGATATCATAAAATCAATCGGGACATAAAATTGTACTAATGTTTATGTTTAAAATAATTTGTAAGTTAATCAAAATAAAATTCTATTATTTGCCCTACTTGCTGTTGAATAGTTCTTTGTAAATTTGAACAAAAATATATTAATCTTAAACATTTGTAACATTCTCAAATGTATTTGATCACAACTTGTAAAATAATATAGGTAACGCACTCAGATGTTTTAAATTATTTAGCAAACTATTACTGTTTTGGAATATTGAATTGATTGAAACTGTTAAACAGTTGAAACAAAAATATTTCTGTATTTTGAATACGAATCGTTAAATTGAATCGTATTCATATCAGAAAGATATAATTTGAAAAAATATTTTTTGGGAGAATAACGGGAGAAATCCCTTCCAAATCGATTACAAAAACAATTTCGAATAAAGTTCGATTATTCGATATCTCTGTCCAACGACTCGATCAGACGACTTATTGATTAGGGTTTGTTTGGTTTTCCCTGTATTTTTTTTTAAACATAGAAAAATAATGTTCTGCTTTAGTTGTGACTCAAAGCTTGATCGTGATATTTTATATAATAAAAAAGTAAAATCTGGCGCTAATTGTAATCAAACACGGTTTGGTTCAGATTACAAACAGCACGAACTTGGACGGGAGTTTTTTAATGACCAGTTTCACCAGTTCCTGATAAAGTTTCAGATAGTTATCTGTCATATAACACTATTTAACACATAAAAGTAACTAATAAATATATGTATGTCTATCTATTCAAGACTCGTAATCTTTAGTTAAGAACAATAGGGCCTGCATGTCGATTAAAATAGTACCTAATAATAATAATCTTTATTCAATTGGCCTATACATACGTCATTTCATTTCAAAATAGTTCGTACGCAATAATTAGACTAAATAAAATTAAAGTAAGGATATTTGATAATATTTTATCTTCAATGTTCAAGCAATTCAATGGTTTGGTAGTATTTAATTTTCTGCCTTTAAGAACGAATCATTAGTAACATGATATTTCAGTTGAGTAGCTCAACTTTCACGGTTTATTAAAGTATATACACAGAGTCTGATACTCGAAGCAACTGGATAATTGGGAAATTACTTGTTAACAAGTTCCAGCACTTCCCTACAGTTTTTGTTGGTAAATGAAGCCCTGGGTAACTACTTTAACTAAGCTAGCATGAAGTCCTAATACAGTTATCTCAAACTTTCTTTAATAATAATATATAATATAATAATATTTTTTTCCTTTTCTTTTCTTTTCTTAAAATACAACTCTCGCACCAGGAGTAAATCCTGTGTCGCGGGGGACTTTATAAACATACATGAAACGGACACCAAGAACACCCAGACTCAGAACAACAATTTGTGGATCACACAATGTATTGTCCTATGTGGGATTTGAAACCACGACACTTGGCGAAGTAGGAAACGGCGTAATGACCGCCAAACCATATACATATATATAATGTCCGTAATAACAGAAACACTTCTAAAAACATAATTCTGTATATTCTGTACATTATTGAAATGTTGGCCATAACGATTTTAAATGACTGTTCGTTTGCCCTCTGTACAATAAAACCTGTAATTTTGATTACCTGCTCGTCATAATTATACTCACACCTAAAATATCTTCAAAAAAATAAATTAAGAGAAGCGAAGCCAAGTGATAACCTCATGCAAATTAATGTTGAAAAAAATAAACAGTTATTTAATAATCTGTCCGCTATTTTGTAGTTAGGTAATTTTATATGACTGTCTCTGTGGCGCAGTGATAGCGTATGCGTGCTGTGCTTAGGTCGGGTTCGATTCCTGGGTCAGACCAAATGTTTGTATGATCTGCAAATATTTGTTTTTTTTTTGTTTTTTTTATGTATGGCCTGCCAAAATGACTCTACTCTGCCTGATGGAAAGCATAGCCGAATTCAAGAGTGGTGGTCACCATACTCATTGCGAATGCAGACATTGCAGCATGGTGACCCACACCATGGCAGCCTAGTGATGCTTCTGCATCTTTGGGCCTCCGGTCTCGCACTCACCAACGAAGCACGACAGCACGAACGCTGTCCGCCGCCCCGGTCGAACCGGCCAGCCGTGCTGATATCGGCGTGGCTCTACTAGCTTTAATTGTTTCGGAGTTTGGGTGTTTTCTATGTATAATATGTGAGTATTTACGAAAAAAAGTATATATGTATTTATATCAGTTGTCTAGTATCCATAACACAAGCTCTACCTCGCTTGAGACTAGATGGCGTTGTGTGTAAGTTTATATTGTGCAAGTACTGAATTCAACCGATCACAACTTCATTGTTTATACAGATAATTACTTCTGTTACTTGATCGGCAGCATTAAATTTGCTTAGTTGGTAAATTTTGAAATTGTATAGCGTCCCAATTTCCAAAGGTCTTTTCAATACTCGATTAAGTTTCAATGAAACTGGATAAAATCTATGCAAAAATCATATTCAACATCTTCAAACGTCAACTTCAACTTTTCTTTTTTTGAAATGTACTTTCAATATTATACCATACGTGTCTTTTCTATGTGATAACCAAGCTAAACACTAACACACTGAGTATCTTGACAGGGTGTTCCTGCGTCTCATCGGGCTGCGCGTCCCCGCACCAAACCGGTTTCACGACCTTCGACAACGGCCGCGCGAGGGCTGAGCGGCGCGACACTCACTCAAGAAATGTCCACGCGTGCGCATCACATTTAAATTGTTATAAGTTAAGTAAAATACATTATTATAAAGTCTTCCACGCGTTTATTTTCACATCACACATCCAGTCAAGCACACCAGCCACACAACTGGAGCCTGGCATTCCAACACAGGGTCAAAGAGAATGTATGCTAATTTGTAATGTTAATAGAAAGAAGATAAAACATTTTTGAAATATCAAGAGTAGTATTAGCTTTTGGATTTGATTATAAAGTTACAGATGTACTCGTATGAGGCTTTCCGCTCATTGAGGGGTCGTTTTCACAAGTTTTTTATTAACTTGCAATGTACGTATGCTTGTGTGTTCGGGTGGAATCTTGTAACTCAATTTTGAAACAGATATCTTGAACCGATTTTGCTGAAATTTTGCAAGCATACGTATACAGCGTGATAATAAATTATTACAATGACATGGAGCTGATCTGATGCTGGAGCTGGAAAGTAGCCATAGGAACTCTGTAAAGAAACGTCGCAACATCATCGACTTTGGACTCGTTTGATTCGCCTCGAGGCATTCCGGAAATACTTGTTTTTAAAAAGCTTTTTAATTTAAATTATAATTTCATTATCTTGCATATTTATGGAGTAGGACCAAATAGTTTCTTTAAAAATATTTCAACTTAATTTCCTTAAAAAAACGTGAAAATCAGGCAGATCGTTTCGGATTTCATCGTCAGCAACAACGTGACACAATAATTATTTATAATAGATGGCGTCACTATTTTGTACTTTAAAAACTATTGTCTAGGTTTGAATGGTACTTAGGTAAGATGGGCGATAAGGCATTGTCGACATTAGGACAGGTATTACATTTATTTATATTAAATTTTCATTGTAATGGTCATAATATACTCCAGCTAGTTCTAATAAAACTACCGAAACATTGCTAAATGTGACTATACTTGAAACGTTAAAAAAAGTATAACTATTCCGTATGTATAGACATGTATGCTACACCTACTGTAGCTAAAACAAATAGAATAAACATGACGAAAACATACGCTTCAATCAGGGTGACTGTCCCAGTGATTGGACGCAATCGGGCGCTTTAGCTACGTTGCCCTCTGCAAACAGCCTTTTCGGGATGTGTCCTCTGTGTATATGTGTAATGTGGATAGATCTGTGTACATTGTTGTATATCGAATGAGTTTGGTTCATTGCAATCAACATTTCAAATTTAAATATCTATGCTGTGTGTATATGTTTGTTTACTAATTGTAATTTGTTGTAAATAAATAGTAATTGTTATATTAAAGAGAAATAAAAACCGTTATGTATTATATTACTATAGAGAACATTATTGTTAATATATTTTCTACTACATTCATCATCATTATTGTATTCATTATTGTAAATATATTAACTACGCGCGCTCACTGTCCTATACTC
This sequence comes from Diaphora mendica, assembly GCA_949125395.1. Classification (NCBI taxonomy): domain Eukaryota; kingdom Metazoa; phylum Arthropoda; class Insecta; order Lepidoptera; family Erebidae; genus Diaphora; species Diaphora mendica. The sequence goes on from OX421310.1 coordinate 21,711,787, forward strand.
TATCCTGAATAACCCATCTTCGCCAACGTATTTAAAATCGTACTTTCAACTCTTATGTAGCAATCATATCAGAAACCTTCGGTCCTCTAATAATCTTCTTCTTGGTTGTCCCTCCCACAGGTCTGAGTTCATCGGTTCATCCTTTTTTGTGCAGTCCGTTCTTCTTTGGAATGAGCTTCCGCTCGAGGTCAGGATGGCTACCAACGTTTTTAACCGACTTCCAAAAAGGAGGAGGTTCTATGTTCCACTGTATGTATTTTTTTTTTTTTTTTTATGTATGTTCACCGATTACTCCGTCAGTTGTGGACCGATTTCGAAATTTTTTTTTGTATTCGAAAGGGTATGCTTCCGAGGTGGTTTCATTGCCAGCATATCAGGATCTGATGATGGGATCCTAGGGAAATCGAGGAAAACCCTCATTTTTTATAGGCACATACTATGTTTTTCGTATATTTTCTGAAGGTACACCGGTATTTGCGTCTGGTAGTCATCATTTTATGACGATGAGCTGATGATGTAAGGTACAACTCCTTAACGGTTAGGAGTTGGAGGATAAATCTTTAAATATCATATGTATATATGTTACCTTTAGACGTATTCTTTCAAATTATTTAGGGAAGCTGATGATGGAAGGTACAACTCCTCAACGGTTAGGAGTTGGAGGATAATTCTTTCAATTTCATACGTATCTAAAGACCTTCAGTCGTAAACTTTCAAGTTATTTAGGTGAGCTGATGATAGAAGGTTAAACTCTTCAACAGTTAGGGATTAGAGGATGATTTTAATATTACACGTACGTATAGACCTTAATTTGTATTCTTGATGATGAAATTTAATGAAATAGTTCAACTTACTACTGACCTACGATTGATTACACTAAAAACTGAAAAATAAAAACTTTTTATAAAAAAAAAACCGACTTCCAAAAAAACGTCCAACGAATACTCTCTGCCAAAAAAACACTTAAAAGCGTAAAATAAACTGGTTCTTCATAAATTGCGTATACCCAATTCTTTATTCATTTAAATAGTAGTATTATAATGTGTGTTAGGTACCTAAAATCTGTTTGAAGTCGGTGCGAAGTGACTATCGCTTAGACTTTTGTAATTGTCCGTTTGTATTCTTTTTGGCTTAGCTTAAAAGTAAAGCAGCATTTATTGAAACAGCTCGCAGAATCAACCAATACATAAATGACATCTCGTACTGGTTATGGTATTTATTTGTGTATGTACGTATTTATATATATTTTAGTATGTGTATGCATATGCATCTATGTATTATGTGTAGTGTATAGTAAGTTCATATATGTATGTGTATTTCTTAATTTACAAATAACCTAAATGCATCTACTTCCTATTTTCTCTGCATCACCTAAAGGTTGACTGGTAGAGAATGCCTAAGGCATTAAGTCCGCCTATGTACCTAAAGTGCATGATGTGTAATAAATAAATTTTCAAAAATACTGTCTTTTGTCAAATTTCATTCCTCTTAATTCTCGTAAATTTCTCCTGTCCTACGCATAAATTGCGTATCATTACCTATTGCCTAAACCATTACCCTTATCACGAAAAATACGCTTTGTACATATCAACTGACTCTCAACTAGGTGTCATCAATGCATAATTATTAGTAAACAGTTGCAGTCTGATTTTTTTTGGATGTACAGAACCCTAACGAATGAAGATAACACTGATAACCATCAATAACAACGTTTATGAGTTTTTAATTTAGAAACGAATTAGTTGAAATACAAAATGTCGAATGACATATTGCGATGAAAGCTTGAAAGCAAATTAATAAATTGTTTAAAAAAATATGGCAGAATTTTTATGTTTTTATATTATTACATATATCATAAGTATATTATAATTGTGTGCGCTAATTACATAGAAACCCATTCTATACAGTCTCATTAGTCTCAACTACACAACATACTGTCAGAAAAATAACAATTAAAACTATAGTACAATGATTCTAACGAAATAATAATTAAAGATCCACAATAAGTCTCTCATACAGGCTGTCGATAAGGTACTCAGTACAATAGCTCAGGAAACAAAAACAAGAGGAGCAAGGCCTTTGTTCGGACCAACAATAAGGTAAGTGAAAAAGCCTGAATTGACAGCACCAACGAAGAAGAATTCATTGGATTTGTATGAGACAGTATGATGTCCATATTATTGAACACACTCAATGACTTTTAACTAGATTATATGGACTTTTGTTTTGATTTCCACATTGTTTTAGAGTAAGGAGATATTCTAATTATGGAAACGACACTTTATTAGGACATTAATTAGAACATTATTACTTGGAACAGAAAGAAAGTGATGAAAACGTTAATGAAGAAAAAATGAACCCCAAAGCGAAACAATACTAATTTAGAATAAAACTAACAGACAAAATTGAAGGAATGTCCCTCTCTTTATCTAAGTGATTGAAACGATCCAATTCAAAATTCGAAAGCAATCAGCCGCTTTCCTTAAACGGTACTCGATGAAGCGCAAAAACGCCCGGGGTATCCGATCCCATGCGGTGCTACTGGCTCGATCTTGTAATAACCGGTACAAATCGGCACCGACTGGTTATATCTCGCTTCAACCAGTTTTGCTCGAGTAGCAGCGAGTGTTGCGTGCCTCGACCTGTGGACCTGTGTGCATATGTAATTGATGTGCTTTTCCCTTCAATTTAACGCAGCACGTATACGTTCAACTTGGAAAGTAATTCAACGTTGCTTTTAAATTGTTGATAGCAAACTTCCTAACAATGCACTGACGAATAATTCTAGAGGTTTTCTTAAAAAGGTTGGGTATGTTAAAAGAATTATGTAGTATTATTAAAGTAATACATAAGCGATGTTGAATGCAAGCGCAACTTGAGGAAGTACTAACTGAAATAATATTTGATTGTTGTTTCTTGTTTGTATGTACCTTCTATAAATTCAGTAAGTAAAAAACAAAATCATTTACTAGTGTATTATATATTGTTTTATTTGCTTTCTGCTTGGTTAATTTTATTTAATGTGATTATATTCTGTGGAAATCTTATATATAAAATTCTCGTGTCACAATGTTAGTTACCATACTCCTCTGAAACGGCTGGATCGATTTTTATGAAATTTGGTGTGCATATCGGGTAGGTCTGAGAATCAACCAACCTCTTTTTTTATGGTAAAACAACGTTTGCCGGGTCAGCTAGTAATGATATAAGTCCCTGTCTAAAAATGGAAAGGATACTACAATAAAACGTGTTAGAATAAATAAATATTTCGGATATCTAACACACAACGCCATCTAGTCCCAAGCTAAGCAGAGCTTGTGTTCTGGGTACTTGACAACTGATATAAATACATAATATACAATTTTTTTAGTAAATATTATACATAGTATAGTATACATAGTAAATAAAAATAATACATATTATACATAGAAACACCTAAACTCCGAAACAGTTTATAGATAAGACATTGTGGAAGATTTGAAAAAAGAACCACGCCTGGATTTCATCCTTTTAAAATCCTACATGTGACAGTTTTTGCCTATAATTTTCGCATTAGTTCACAGTTTGGTTACGATTAGATAAAATATTTTGTACATGTGTATATTATATTATTATGCTCTTTCTACGGCCTGACCAAGCCAGCTACGTCGGGCTTTTACTTCCCTGATTACATTTGGCTCTGACGATAACGTATTATTTTTAGTTAACGTTAAATTTTAGTCTTCATAAATTTTTCATATTTTCGGACTAAATATGAAAATCGTTTCATAAGTAGTAATATCCAATAAATTGCATACACTAACCGCTAGATTAACGAGACAGTCGATCGAAATAATAATTACCTATTAAAAAGCGTACAATTTTTACTTTAATGCTTCACCATTTAATTTAAATAACAATTGGGATAAGGTTGCTAACAAAAAACAATTTAAAAAATAATTGGGAGGTATCTGAATACCGATCTCAATTTAGATTCCCAATCTCATACCACCGTATGCCCGTGAGATCCATTAAGGTAATTGATACACACACCCAGTCCATTCAGCGATCGAGCGTAACCATTACTTGGCAAGCAATCAAAAGTTAATTGCGGGTAGTTTGCGAACGAAGGGCTCTTAGATCACCTTACTGTAAACAGATGAAGTTCCAACCCACAAGAGTGGGTTGACCATTTAGTAGTAAAATATTATTTGAATTTCTATATAATTTTGTTGTTGTTAAGTTTAATTAAGTACGTAAAAAAATATTTCGTAACATATTAAGTTACAATTTATATTATATTGTTAACCGTTTAAAAACATACTAGAAACTTCGTATGTCTTCTTGCCAATTGAGAATCGATTTCATGACTATATTTAGCAATTTTTTTTAATTTTAATTCAATTTGTTATAGTAGAAAATGTTGCATATTTACCAACAGAAAATTTTAGCAGAATAGAATACATTATAAAAGATTAGATTAAGAATACAGCTAATCTTGTTATCATTAAGTTGTATTGGATATCTTGTATTATTTAATGTTTATTGTTTTGTATTATTTTGATTTAACTGTTTGTAAAATGTTCATACTTCGGGCTAAATATGAAAATCGTTTCTTAAGGAGTTAATTGCCAGAAACTAAAAAGCTACGAATCTTTTGATGGCATAAATTTACATTCACACACAATCACAATTCAGTTCGTATATAATGTTAAGCTGCTCGTATTCTTCGTATTCATACTTAAACAATGTCATAAGCAGTCTTATTGTATTTAACAGACAAGTAAAAATATCCTACTTCTAAAGATACAACACTTTCATTGTTTCAAAGATTATGGCTTCTTATTCATCAGGCAAAAAGATACAACACTTTCATTTCTTTCAAAGATTTTATCGTTGGCCTTGGCAATTTAATAAAGAAAAATGTATTTTGAAATAAAAACTTCTTTCACATTTTTGCAATTGATCTATTAAAATTATTAATCAAGCATACGGAGTGACACAATCCCCATTTATCCCGTGGATGTCGTAAGAAGGGTTTGAGAGAGTAAACTACGTAGGAGAGCAAAGACTTCACTGCACATAGAAGGAAAACTTATACTTAGTCGAAAACTTTCAAAGAATAGGCTTAAGCAGTCAAGCAATGAATTGTTTAAGGCTTTTAATATGAAGATAATATGAAAACTTATTAGGAAAGCCTACTATACGATTGGCGATTATCTGAACGACAAAGAGTCATGGGTTTAAGGTGTTATTAATGTTATTATATACACACTAACTTCTTTGTCTTGAAATTGAGATACAAAAAATATTTTTTTTTTTGAATAATTTATAAAATTTAAAATGTTTAAAGCCGAGGATCGAACCAAGTGGCGCGCAATTGGGAAGACCTATGTCCAGCAGTGGACTGCGATAGGCTGATGATGATGATATATAAAATTTGACATGTTGGTACTCCGGTATGAACTGTTTTTATACTTTAACCTAACGACATCTAATTCCGACATATAATTAAGTTAAGATTTTGTTTGGGACTATTTTCTGTATAATTTTCTTTAATAATTTCCTTTTTCTCTTAATTAGTTTGTTCTTGTTTAAATTTTCCTTTATTTTATCTGTTTCTTGTATCAATTCTACTTAATTTTCATCTTTCTTTTTTTTTCTTAAATACAAATTGTTGATTGTTTTAGTTGCAACTTATAAATGAAAACATACACACATACCTGTATAATGTAAATGAATACATGATGGTACTTTGGTATTTATCTAACAATGTTTCCCCATTTATTAAATACGCACTTGTTATTGTATGAGCACCTTGTCGACTATGATTATTATTAATTTCTTTGATATTGACCTGATGATTTGCTGTGCGGCCTGAGTACGCAGCTCAACTATGGTTGAATAGGTCGATGGCTGATCCATGCGTCTTACTCTATTTTTCATTTGTGACATTTATTAATTATTTTATATTTGGACATATTACATCTTTTTAAATTTGACTGTGAGTGAAAGTGCTATTTGGATTTTATTTTCCATAAGTGAACCTCACAATATAACAATACAATGTCACAATATAACAATGTAAAAATCTTGCAGCTATCAGTAATAACGGCGCATGATTGGTTAGCTCATGGCTGTGCAGCAATGACTCCAAACCTTTTATTTTGTTTTCTTTGGTCGACTTCGTTCTCATTGAAGTCTCTTAGTGAAAAAAATATTGTAAACCGTATTATTATTTTTTAAAAGCAGCAACAATGGAGTTTCTTGCCAGATTCTTCTCCATGAAGGGTAGGCTGCACTTGGAACTGGCGACTAGAATCACTCGATTTTTTAATATTAAATATTGACTATTCATAAGTGCCTGTAAAGCAAGTGCCTATATGAATAAAATATTTTTGAGTTTGAGTTGAGTTTGACTATTTGCCCATTGAATGTAATATGAGTTCGAGTATAATTACTCAGTAGATAGCAGGTTAGTTAAACCTGCCCCCCCTAGCCAAGTTGCAAGCGATCTTCTTTCTGCAATCGTTAACGCCTAAATTCTCGTGTTTCATTGGCTAATACTATGTCTCAGATTACTTTGTCTAAGATTAGCCAATGAAACACGATGTACTGAGTAATTATACTCGATCTCATATTACATTCAATGGGCAAATAGTTTTCATATTATCCTCATATTAAAAGCCTTAAACAATTCATTGCTTGACTGCTTAAGGCTATTCTTTGAAAGGAGGTTTTCAACTAAGTATAAGTTTTCCTTCTCTGTGCAGTGAAGTCTTTGCTCTCCTACCTAGTTTACTCTCAAGCGCCCCCCCCCCCGGCTGTGCAGATAAGGTGAATGCAATAACTGGAAAGTAATGCTTCTAGTATTTTACGAACACTTCTATAGCTTTAATAGAACAGAAATGAACTTCATAAGGCATAATAATATGCAATAACATATTTTTAAAGTTTTACATGCATAATTTAATAATTGGTTTGTGATTAAGTATAGATATGTATATTAAAAACGTAGTTATAAGGAATAATTTTTGCCTAGCGATAAGTATTACGTAACTTCTGAGGTTTATTTTTGAGCATTTAGATTAAAACTATTTTGATCTTAACTATAATGCAATCAGAGAACGAGGTCCTTTTTGTTTAATAGCTGTTTGTTTTTACGACCACTTAAATAACTTTTATTTTATCGCGTGTTTACGATTGCGTGTGTTCATTTATGTATAAGAACCTTCTTAGACTATTCTGAGAAACTATTGCATTGTTTTGACAGTATTACTTTCTTCTACGACATTATAAATTATTTCTTGGGGTAACTCAAGAGCTTAATTAAATCTATATAATATTATAAAGCTGAAGAGTTTGTTTGTTAATCTCAGGAACCGCTGTCCGATTTGAAAAATTCTTTCAGTGTTGGATAGTACATTTATCGAGGAAGGATATAGGCTATATATCATTACGCTAATACCAATAGGAGCGGAGCACCAATGAAGAATGTTTCAAAAACGGGGGAAAATTGTCACGCTACGGGTAATAGGAGACGCAAACGAGGTTGCGCGGGACAGCTAGTATTCCATGAAACCTGTCAAAGTACAAAGGTATTATTTACGTTCTTATTATACGTAAATATATAACATTATATAAATGAAACTACAAATTAGTAATATATTCAAGTACTTGTACCAGTTGAATTGGATGGGAAACAATATTACGCTATCTAAGAAATACATTAATAATTTAGAAAATGTCTTATAATTCAATTTATTTATACAGCTATTATTGGGATGGCCTACCATGTACTTGACTTTAAAAGAGACGATGATTCATTAAGTTCGTTTCGTCCTTTCTTCTCAGGGCTAGTCCAGTTATGGTACGGGAGCTAGCAAGGTTTGAAAAGTAAGAATTTTAGGTCAGCTGATTTTGTGATCTGTCGTCCATCTTGCTCTTTCGGTTAGAGTCTGGGCTATCTGGCTGGCGGTAGCGGTTGCATTCATTACGGTACATATACCAAAATAACATTTTTACAATTTTCGTGTCTGTCTGTCTGTTCCAGCTAATCTCTTGCAACGGCGGGACCGATTTTGACGGGACTTCCACTAGCAGATAACTGATGATATAAGGAGTAACTTAGGCTACTTTTTCTAGACTAGCTTCGACCCGCGGCGTTATCTGCGGTACTATAATTACCGCGGCTAGACGCTCTGACGAAAACGATTATTATTATTATATGTACAGTGACAAGTAATTTACTTTTGTAAAGGTTCTCTGTCTCATTCTCGACTTATTCTGCAACTGTCTCTCTCGGACTGCTAGCATCATAATACTGCTATAATTTTCATGAATTTTTCATTTTAATTCAAGGCTTAACAATCGAATTAATGTCTGGCAAATTAAGTTTCGTTTTTCCTATCTTTTAATAAAATTACTTAATTATATTAAAATTACAGACATTATAAAATACTTTGAAATTTTTTATCAAAAAAAAATTAAAATTCGCGTATGGCACATAGTTACCAATGTCAAAAATGTCTGGCAATAAAAAAGGTATGTCAGGTAGACTTATTTAAAACCAAAAAATTAAAAATTACGCCACTTAAAATGTTTTAAAATCCAGAATTATTACCTGGACAGGTAGGATGCGCACTAATGAACGCAACCGCTACCGCCAGCCGATAGCTCAGATTCTAACCGAAAGATGGACGACATACTTATCACAAAATCAGCTGACCTGAAATTATTTCTTGAAAATGTTGCTAGCTCCTATACCATTAGGAAAGGCCGAACTCATCTGCTCAAAAAAAGTTTAATGTTCATGTACCCTAATTGCAGATTATATCATTCATTTTTATCATTATCATTATTTTTATCATTATATCATTATCAGATTTCATTTAATGTTACTCATTATATTTTATCGGTTTTAGTAACATATTCTTTACTAAATTTTAACCAGGATAAGCAACAGTGATATTCAAAATAGGTCCTATTTATCGGACCAAATAGTCTGTTATGTACTAGCATTTCAAATGAGTCGCTTAAAGCAAGATTAATTGAACAGCTTGAAGCTATGTCGTCGAGTGCATTACTGTACGCCCGTAGTCCAAGCTAACCGCACTAGACATATTTGAACCTATCAAGTGTACGACTAACGGCCACTAACTGGAAATATTACCGACTACCGACTAACGAATGCCAACATAGCCTATTTTAAATTCAAAATAGTTTGAAGTTACTGTTCATTGAGGGTTTAATAAAGTAATTCTAAATAATATTTCAGATAAGGTTGAAAGTTTAATAAATAGTGTGCTCGTTTGGATTTAATATCTGACTGCTCAACAGATCATCATAAAAAATTACGCGTTTAATACTGTAGTAGTCAAAGTACATTTACAATAATAAATTTACATAACGATGTCCACGCTAAATTGACTACCTTTTATAAATGTTGTACACTTTTCTTAAGTTTTATTATAACATACTAGCCGTGGCTCGCGGCTCCGCCCGCGTGTATGTCGATAAATGAAGAACCACTCGACCGATTTCGTGCAAACTTCACATAAACCATCTACTAAATAGTCCGAACAAAGCCTAAACATTTGGTTTGGATAGGTGAGCCCGTTCTTGAGTTATGAAATTACAACGAAAAGTGGCATTGATTTTTATATATATATATAGATTTTTTACCATATTTGTAATACTAATGTTGTAAAGGCTCGCTAGATGTGTTGGATAAACTGTAAGTGTAGTGAGCAGTTGATTTTAATAAATTAATATCGGTGTTAAAGATAGAATTAATAGGCAATGGTATCTAAAATCACTTTTAGAAAAATTATCATTGCATGAAAATAGGGAAATTATTACAAAAGTAAATCTTAAGTTCAAAAGTGTAAAGTACCTACTAAAGTTTTTAAAATTAAAATTCTAAAAATACTGTTATATTTTCAGATATGTTATAAATATTGCGTTGCAACTCGTGGTGCACCGAGCTTATGAATTTAGGAGACAGAGATATGAACTTTAAAATTAGCTTTCCGGAAGGTACGTGTCATAAAGTTCATTTTACGAGACAGAATTTATACCTTATATTGCTATTTGTTTTGCTTTGTGTATTTTATTCTGCTCCACTGGGTTACTTTCTATTCTTGCTTGTGGAATAATCCTCTAATAAATAAAAATATTACGAACAATTTCGTACATCTAACACACAACGCTAACTAGTTCCAAACTAAGCAAAGCGCGATTTTATAAGCGATTATAAAAGCTGGATTGACTGATAGACTATTTGTAAAGGTTTTTTTAAATACATACTATTGTACAATAAAAAACACCTAAATTCTGAAACCAATATTTGTAGATTTTACAAATAAATTATACAATTATGTATACTCCTAAATATTTTATAATATAATTTTATAATATGATTGCTCAGTCTAGTCATAGAAAAAGATTTAAAGTACCTAGTTTACTAGGTACTTAACCTTTGCATCGATTAATGTGTGTATTTGGAATTGTAATGTGTGTGTGCATTTTTTTTAAAACTATAAACACTACTCGATTTTTGCTAAATATATAAATGTTGAGGTGATCAATAAATGGGGTTGCGTAGCACGCTCGATGAAATTGTATTAAAATTTCAATCGCTCATGAGACGTCATCATCCCGCCTTGCCTACTATCTCTCTTAATCTGAAGTACTATGTTATCGTATGAAGGTCATTTTTAATTATTTATTTTATGGAATAGGCGGACAAACGAGCAGACGTATCGCCTGATGGGAAGCGATTACCGCCGCCCATTGACACCTGCAACACCAGAGGCGTCACAAGTGCGTTGCCGGCCTTTGGGGGATGGGGGGGGGGGGGGGGAGTGAAGGCGGGTGATGGGGGAGATAGGGGAAGGGGTTGGGTTGTGGGCGTCCGGTATCCTCACTCACTCGGTGAAATACAGCGCAAGCACTATTTCACACCGGTTTTCTGTGAGGCCTGGTATCACTCCGGTCGAGCCGGCCCATTTATGCCGAAGCGTGGCTCTCCCACGGTTATTTTTATATTATTAAGTTTATTCGTTAAAATTCAAAATCCTCGACATTTTCAATGCTATTTTCGAAATATAAACTTTAGAAATGTGTTAATGACAAATGACTGACCTAAATCTGGAAAAAGCAAATACATTCAGAATCCTTGCAAAAAATATCTTAGAGTAAGTTGTTCCTTATTCAGAAACCCTACACTTCACGTAGCCCGAAATATACTTGGCCTGGTTTTTTTACTAATAATAAAGGTCGTATTCTTCTGCCACATACTTTTATCATAAACTTTGTAATAACCAGCCATATATAAAAAAAGTTTTTCGCATAACTTTCGGAAGTCCTTGTATGTTGTGTCGTGGTTGTGTCCAACTTTGTCTTAGAGCTGTTGGTAAAATTTCTGGCAACATAAAGTTATACTTTTGTCATACATTGTTTTGACTGACATCAAAGCATTCAGCTATCGCACGGTACAACAGTTTTTATAAACAGTTTATATGAAACCTTTTTATACATAGTTTTGGACCAAAAATGATTCCCGAACCTGTTAAGAATTTGATCCATTCACTTTCGTTATTCGCTAACTTCACTTTTATCTAAGTAAAATTATAAACATCATGCAACATGACTTTGACTGGTTTTACAGTGTCGCTTTCGCTTTAAGCATCACGTGCCATGAGCTGTGTCTTGGGTCGTTGTATAGTAAAATCAAACAGTGCGAATTGTTTAATCCGAGAAACATGTAGAGAACGGATTTCTCAGCAATTTAGTGGCATTGTAATGATGTACCTGTATACGCCGTCTTCGTTGCCTTTTTCCACGGGTGATCTATACTATCTATACTAATATTATAAACGCGAAAGTTTGTAAGTATGGATGGATGAATGGATGTTTGTTACTCTTTCACGCAAAAACTACTGAACGGATTTGGATGTAACTTTACTTTAGCTTACACATCAGAATAAGACATAGGCTACTATTTGCCGCGATAACCGACATACACGTGGGCGTAGCCGCGGGTAATAACTAGTATAATATATAACAATTAAGAGAAGTGTCATCGCGACTGTTTGAGGTGGAAACCGCACGGCACTAAACTCGTATTACTGTTTCGAGCTGGTCATCCGCGTCATTAGCCTTTCATTTAATAATAAAGATATATTATCTTTCCTCTTGCTATCCTGCAATCTGTGAAAGGGATTTCTTAGAAAAGGATGGTAGCATGTTACAGGAAGTCAAGGAAACGTGCGCTAATTGATTTGGACAGTACACAATTGGCCGTCTTGTCTAGACGTGTGTGTATGTGTGTCATCTTTGACATGTTGCTCGCTCGATTTTCGCAATATTGTGTGTTATGTGTGGTTATAATAGAAAACAAATCCTACTAATGTTATAAACGCGAAAGTTTGTAAGTATGGATGGGTGGATGTTTGTTACTCTTTCACGCAAAAACTACTGAACGGATTTGGTTGAAACTTTACAGTAATATAGCTTATACATCAGAATAACACATAGGCTACTATTTGCAGCGATAACCGACATACACGCGGGCGGAATCACGGGCAACGGCTAGTAAACCACAATTTTAACTCGAAAACTTACCATCCATATGTTTACATAGGTCTCAAAAAGAAACACAGTTAATAATGATTTGCCGATAAGCAAATTTATTCCAAGAAGTATTACACATATCTTAATAATTACGATATGTCAAGAAGTCTTTGAAAAATCACCAAAATTATATATTTTAGTACCAACATAACTATTTGTAATAATATAAATATACATTAATTTGAACTAATAATAACGAGATACAATAGTTCTAATGTAACATATTGTTTAAGTTTTCAGTATCATTAATATTACTCAATCAATTATTTCGTTTAATAAAATGTTACTGCATTTGTATGTCATATTTTTTACTTTTTTACTTTTGTAATAATAGCGTAGTTGTAAACGGCAACAATAAATTAAGTTTATAATCATTTCAACAAAAGAGTGATACGTAACATAAGCACAATATACAATCAGTAAAAGTTGAAAAGCTGAAAAGTTTCTTGTTTTTATCGAATTCACTAATTTCAGAAAGTAATGGTTCTAATCCAAAAACTATTTTAAATATTTCGTGCGTTTATATTGATACTGATTTACCTTCTGATGAAAATGGTTTTGATATATTTCAAACTGCAAAACAGTTATTATGTGGTTAAGTCTATGAAATATGTTAAAACACCACTAGTGCAGATTTTTTTAACCATCTTTTCCATGCTTCATATTGTAAATTCTAAAGTAACTTTGTCTGTCTGTTACGCTTTCATGACTTAACCGCTGCACTTATTTCAATGAAATTCAGCACGGAGATACTTTAATTTATAGGAAAAATACGTGTGGCACTCGGGGACTGCCGCGGTAAAGCTATTGCATAGTATTTTTATCAACTTATGCAATTATAATAATTTATTTATTTTTCTGCTCGGTAATTTTTTTTACATTATCCATAGGTACATACGTTACGTTGTGGTTTGTGTTCATCCGTGTTTATTACTGCCCAGCTGTCAAATGTCAAAATACCTAAAGGATCTGTTCTGAAAAGGCAGGCGAGAGAAGTGGTGATCAAGGTTCGTAATTAGTTTGAAGTAGAGTATCAAAATGGTGGCCCGCTATTACCACTGTCGCAAGTGCGAGAGCGTGTTTAGACCGCATTAGGAATTAGTGGACCTACAATTTCAAAATTACTACCGGTACAAGCGGCACACAGGAAAATAAGCTTTGTACGCCGAAGAAGAAACGTCAACCACGTCATGTGACATCGGTTGACAACTTCGACGCTGTCGCTATTCGCCGTCATGTATATGACTATTACTTGCGCAAAGAAATTCCAAACCTTAAAGAACTTGTTGTTTGTTTACGTGAATGTGGTTTGTTCCATGGCCAAAAATCGTCATTTAGCTTGGTTTTGAAAGAAATTGGATTTTCTTATAAAAAATCGAACAAACGTAAAATATTGATGGAGCGTCACGACGTTGCTATGGCTCGCTGTGAATTTTTGAGCGAAGCCAAAAAGATATCAGATTGGTCAAATGTTATTTTCACTGACGACACTTGGTTAAATGCAAACCACACAGTATCTAAGAACTGGACTGACGACACCGCCGCTTCCACTAGTTCAGTGCCAATGGGAAAATGTAAACGCCTTATCATATGCCATGCAGGGTCTACGAAAGGATTCGTGTCAGATGCTTTACTGGCCTTTAAATCCAAGAAAACAGTAGACTACCACGAAGAAATAAACGCAGAGATTTACGAAGGATGGTTTACAGAAATGATGCAATCTAAAAAATGGTGCAATCTCTGGAAGAACCGTCTATAATTATTATGGACAATGTTACATATCACTCCAGATAAATTGATAAAATGCCGACGCAGGCCAATAAAAAACAAGAGATAATTGACTGGCTCTAACGTCATGGCGAAAATGTGGATAATACTTTATTAAAAGTACAATTAGTGAATATTTTAAAATCGAAAAAAGCCTCCCTAAAATATATATTACTGACGAAATAGCTGCCGAATGTGGTCATTGGGTTCTTCGACTGCCGCCGTATCATTGCCAGTACCATGCTATAGAACTAATATGGGCACAAATCAAAGGACACGCCGCTCGAAGTAATACCCATCCCCCTTTTACGGCAAACAAGATGTTAGATTTATTAAAAAATGCATGAGCGGAAGTAAAACATTATAGCGTCGGATTGGGAAATTCATGTGGCATTCCATAATATAGAAGTACAGGAACTTATAATATATGTTAGGGGAGCTCATCGAGTGACAGTGGCGATTCATCAAATTTTGATTAAAATAAATAAATAAAGAATCAACATAATGTAATTACATCTTGTAATGAAATGTAATATTAGTTAATAAATTTGTACAAAATTATACGGCAATAGTTTAGTTTTTTACACTTCGTAAAAAAATATCGAGTCTGTTATCGTATTACGTTTATCGATAGCTCCATCCCTATGAGTTTCCATCCATCTGCTATGACCTTGTACGTGCGTAAGCGTCATATTTTTATTCTATAATGTATACATAATGTTAAAAAGACGCTTGTTCAAGTTTCCACCAAGAGCTGTCATCGAGAAAATAAAGAAATGGAAATAGTATAATAATAATAATTTTACAATTTTTACTGATTGTCTTGTGATTACTGTAACTTAAATTTATCAGATTCTTAAATAACCAAAGATTATGTATTGCAACAAAACCAGCAGAGATAAGTAACATTTAATATTTTATATTATCTAATATTTTTCACATATAATAATACTATTTACAATACACAAAATCTATAGTACTTAAAAGGGTGTAGTAAACCCTAGAGCCGACAACGTTTATTATTTACACTTATTTATAAAATTATGAATGTTATTCATAATTTAGAGAATTATACATTTCATAGCATCACAGTGAATTCATTTTGATTAAACTTCATTAATAAATATTTAAAGTTAATAACTTATTTACTAGTTACATTCAAAATGTGATGTATACACGAATTTTTACAAAAACATTTATTATTTAAATAAGATGTACAAATATTTTAATATTTTAAAAACTAAAAATGAAATTGTATCGTTCATAGAAATGTGAAAACGGTTTTACCATAACTATTAATGTATAGTAATGCATAACTAAGAAAAAAAGTTATTTTTCACCCCACTTTAGTCAAATATTACTGATAAAATATAAGGTTTAGTCATTGAACACTGTAAGACAAGTGCATTTTGATATCATTTATCGTAAATCATGTAATAATAACATACACTATCACAATATAATTTTAACAAACACAAAAACCGACTTCAATGTTCGACTCGATTTCTCTTGGATGCCATCATCAGACCTTAGTGTTCTTATCATGTGGTACCATGATAAGAACACTAATCCGTTGGGATATCTTCTTTCCGTTAAAAAAAGAATCATCAAAATCGGTTCATAAACGACGAAGCTATCCCCGAACACACATAAAAAAAATGTACGGTTGAATTGAGAACATCCTCCTTTTTGAAGTCGCTTAAAAATAATCTACGTCTGTTTATCAATATTTACATTCAATTTAGTGTCAACTCTTGTAGTTTTGTGAGGGTGCAAATATGATAATAACCTTTATTCTTTACAAGATAAAGTTTAAAATATTTTTTGTAAAAATTATAGTTACATGTTACATGCAAATTATGTAATATAATTTATATTCAACGAACTCTGATATATAATGGTTTATTGTCTACTCTGAATCTATTGTAAATATTTACGATATATGTATAAAACTAACATGAATATAAATAAAATATAACTTTACAATATATTTTACTATGTCATTGCGCTAATTTCAAATACAATAATTAATTATTCAAGAAATTCACTAAACAAAGATGTTTGATATTAGATGTTTCGAACGCCCGATATTTTGGTTAAAATATAACAAAAAGTAAGAATAGCGCAAATCATACGTCATAAAAATATAATTCACAATTAAATTATATCTAAAATATTAAATTATTAAATACGCCATCTTAAAAGTCGACGAATTATTTCACTGTTTTGTTTTTAAAAAGCCTACAACTTATTAGTAGATTATTTTAACAATATCAACGAAATTAAAATTAAACATTGTATGTAAAATACAACAGTTGTTATTACTGAAAATGTTAAAATTATTCGTTGTCACGATAAAAATATTTTTTACAATAATATTTGCTCTTAATTATATTATAAACTTTTGATATAACGTATTTGATAAACCATTATTATTTCTATAGAACGTAAATGGATTCTCTGCGAAAGTCTAGGTATACTTTCAAGTTTCAACTAAAACTATTTATTATATATTTTATGAAGGACACTTAGTTTTAGGGAAACTTATAACACGAATAAACATATAACGTGTACATTTAGAATATAATGATATTGTCCTGAGTCGCTCGAGATGATTATGATCTGTTTTCTATATTTTTAAATTCCAGTTAACTGTAGTACTACGCTACATTTAAATACAAATAGAATAGAGGGTTCGAGAATAAATTATTAGGTAGAATACTAAATTATATCGGGGATGTGCCAGATTCATTTAGGGAAATACAAAACGGATGCACAAACCTCTACGCCTTAAAATAAAGAAACTCAAAAAATGTATATTACTCTTAAAATAGACAAAATCCCAGAGTTACAATGACATAATTAAGTTAGAACTCCAGTCTTAAGTGAAGCGTTTAGATTTTGCTTCATTACTGGAGTATTAGACATTATTGGCTCACAAGAGAAACGTTTAGTGCTACATCTTTTGTGTCAGTAATAGTATATTAGATTCAATTTTTGTAATTTTTTATCACTCTCTTTTGTTTTTATATACCTATTCTTTTTAAATAAACTAGTCATAGTATAGATTAAACTTTGATTTATGTTATTTAACTGTTGTACTTTCAGAAGAACGAGTCAAATAAAAATATTGAGACGAATTTATTGAAATTAATGTAACATCTCTTACTGTGCGTTCATATATTATGCCGCATTGTCTTCAACTTCTCAAAAGCAACAATCTAGAAATAATACATAATTATTTAATATTTCATTAAAAGAATCGTCAGTTCAGTTTATAAAATAATAAAGAAACATAATGACAGTTTTTTGAAAGTATAGCAGAATATAATATTTTTACAACAGAATGTATGTGTACTTACTATTTTGTAGAATTTATACTTCAAATATTATCTTACATAATTGTATGGTACACAGTGTACACTATCATTCAATCATACATAATAGAACAGTGTTAGTTGTAAGATCATGCTATATATATTACAATATATACTTAGACGATAATAATATCTCTTTTTGAAAGTGAATATTGACTAAAAACTAAATATTTTATCTAAGTTTTGACATCTCTGCACCAAAGAGCATGTACTATGAACAGTCTTTTACAATTTACTTCGAAGTTTATAATACGTATTGTATAATATTTTACAACCATATATAATAATGTATTATTTAAATTGATATTCTGTGATTTAAAGTCAATAATATTAAGATAGTACAACGATATGGTTAACAAGGTTAAACTTCATTTTATACTTTTAACTTTGGTGCTAGGATTTGTCCTAGCAATATCGCCAGTCTGCCCGTCGTTCTAGCGAAGAATAAAATCTTGTGCACATGATTTGTGAATGTAATAAGAACCGAGACACTGAAAGTCCTTTTATGACGCTACTAGAATGCAACATGACCATTCTTATATTTCATATCGTGCGGTAAAGCAGCCGTACCACCTTTATATCTCTATTTAAAAGTTCTCTTATACTATAAATATTAAACTTTTATGTGTTATTTGACCAATTTTAAACTTCTTCTAGAATTAACTCTGAAAATTATTTTTAAATGTAATTTGTTGATCGTGCTTTATTTTACCAATAAATACAAACAGATATAAATCACACCAGGTAAGAGGAGCTTGAGAATTTTATTGAGATATAAAAATATCTAAATTTAAATATTAATCAATTTATGATAAATAGGTGAGCCCTATGTCCAGCAGCGGACTGCGATAGGCTATGATGATGGTAGATAAATAGTAAATCAATCAGCTAAATCCCAGTTGATTCCATATCACAATTTGAAACAATGCTGAAACATATTGAATTGCCTTTAACTTCATTATAGAAACTGATGTTTTATTTTAGGGTGTTACATTACTTCACCCTAGCAGAAGCAGGCCGGGGGAGTGACGCGAGCTTTATAAAGTATAAAGTACTCGCGCCCCTTTACTGAATAGAATAGAAGCAGAGGTACGTTAGGGTTCCAGGGATTTTCTTCCAAGGATGCACCTGGTTCCCTGGCTTCTAGTACCTGAGACGGTGTGCGGGTTTTAGTCGGTTTGAGTCTGACATAGCCACCAGTCGGTGGTATCCGAGGGGATTTCCGCACAAAAAAGGTGTTACGTTACTTAATACTTATTTAATCTTGTAACAAAGTGGCCTCTATCCACCAGAGTTGCGTTGGGTAACTAAACTGTTGGATCAAAACAAAGTTTGTAAACTATGTGACTGTTACTTTCAAAGTCATGTCGAGGGACGGGAATGAAAATGTTCCAGCAATCTGCGAGGGAGATACACGATAAGCAACGAAAGTAAGTAAATATTGTGATATTGCTTCTTTCCTTCATTTAAATGAAGGAAAGAAGCAATATCTTAAGCTTAAGCTTAAAGCTTAAGCAAAAGCTTAAGCATTAGTTCAAAATCTCCCAACAAATGTCTAAAGTGATCAGTCAGTATTAAAGCAGTAAAATAAAAAATCGAGTACGATATTATGTTAAAGCAATATGATTTCAAATGTTGTGGAATGCGTACAGTAAAAGATTTGTCAGTAAGTTACAGTTAGAATGCAGTTAGTTATTCACGTAAACATTGTCTGTTCTTTTCTCTGATGTTAGTTGTGCAGTCGTTGACTGCATATTGCACACACTCATTATTTATATATACTAAACATATTACGAGCACCTGGGTACGGTCGCGAGAAACGCATCATCAGCAAATGTATGTATAATAATGAGACTGAACGGCAACCGTTACAGTGAGTCTTGCAAAATAAATGATCATGATAAAAAAATGTGCATACGCAAATTTATAATACAAAAATAATATAAAAGTAAATAACATCACATATCTAAAACATATCTAAACCGTATCACAGACCTAATCCTAGATAGTAAAAAAATATTCTAGAAAATAAATAATTAGCACGTTCCCTTTGATGCAGAGTAATAGTGACTAGTGACTAATAGTACTTATTAGTAATAATCAGCCTAAACGCAGCTTTCTCTGGCGTTCGCTAGAAGGGGCGTTCTTGTTGTGACGACCTCCCTCCGCCTTGAGAAGGTGCCGCTTGTCACACTCCGTCGGTCATCTGCTAAGGTTCCGATACTCTGGTATAAAAAAAGAAAATATTAACTTAAAGTCCAGTTTTAATATCACGAATATTACATTTTCTGTACATTTTGAAGTAAATGAGAGGACAAATCTTAATATTATGAAAGACTTCTGTCAATACAATTTTATTTTACTTTGTTTCATTAGGTTTATTATTAGGTTCATTTTCTTTACTTATTATTCATCTGGCGGGAAAATGGAACCCACAACTTAATGACATAGACCAAAAGAAATTTCATAGAAATTTTACTGAGCTTGGAATTCGATCAATAGCAACTTTTTAGGGTTCCGTGCCAAATGCAAAAAACGGAACCCTTATAGATTCGTCATGTCTGTCTGTCTGTAGATGTATTCTGTGAACCGCATTAAGATTTTCACACAAAAATTAAAAAAAAACATTTCAACAACATTTCAACATCACACACAACATTGGGGGTCCCCATACTTAGAACTGAAACTCAAAAAAAAATTTTTCATCAAACCCATATGTGTGGGGTATGTATGGATAGGTCTTCTAAAATGATATTGAGGTTTCTAAAATCATTTTTTTCTAAACTGAATAGTTTGCGCGAGAGACACTTCCAAAGTGGTAAAATGTGTGTCTCCCCCCCTGTAACTTCTAAAATAAGAGAATGAGAAAACTAAAAAAAATATATGATGTACATTACCATACAAACTTCCATTGAAAATTGGTTTGAACGAGATCTAGTAAGTAGATTTCTTTTAATAAATGGTAAACCGCAAAAAAAAACACTATTATTAAAACATCGATCAAAGTTACAAAGAACTACAAGAACTTTTAACTCAAACTCAAACTCAAAAATATTTTATTCATATAGGCACTTATTTTACAGGCACTTATGAATAGTCAATATTTAATATTAAAAAATCGAGTGATTCTAGTCGCCAGTTCCAAGTGCAGCCTACCCTTCATGGAGAAGAATCTGGCAAGAAACTCCATTGTTGCTCCTTTTAAAAAATAATAATACGGTTTACAATATTTTTTTCACTAAGAGACTTGAATGAGAACGAAATCGACCAAAGAAAACAAAATAAAAGGTTTGGAGTCATTGCTGCACAGCCATGAGCTAACCAATCATGCGCCGTTCTTACTGATAGCTGCAAGATTTTTACATTGTTATATTGTGACATTGTATTGTTATATTGTGAGGTCCACTTATGGAAAATAAAATCCAAATAGCACTTTCACTCACAGTCAAATTTAAAAAGATGTAATATGTCCAAATATAAAATAATCAATAAATGTCACAAATGTAAAATAGAGTAAGACGCATGGATCAGCCATCGACCTTCAACCATAGTTGAGCTGCGTACTCAGGCCGCACGGCAAATCATCAGGTCAATATCAAAGAAATTAATAATTAATAATAATCATAGTCGACATGGTGCTCATACAATAACAAGTGCGTATTTAATAAATTGGGAAACATTGTTAGATAAGTACCAAGGTACCATCATGTATTCATTTACATTATCCAAGTATGTGTATATATTTTTTTTTTTATATTATGTTACTTGCTGCTTCGGAACCCTTCATGGGCGAGTCCGACTCGCACTTGGCCGCTTTTTTTGTTCTATCGCTAGTTTTTTGTCTGCATTGATCACGAGAACTAGATACAAATTTGTCAGTATCACTTACATGCGCATCAGATGCAGGCGTATTGGGTGTGTGAGGAGTCATAGGTCTCACATCGTGATTTTGAAGGCTGTGGGAGCTCCTCGAAGATCCAACTGGCGGAGATACTACTGACCCGTAAGGGGGCGGCTCTGGCGGGCGCTCTAAGTCTCGTGCGCTATTGAAATCTAAACAAAAGGGTTTACTTACTCAAAGTACAATCACATCATTTTGATATCTTAGCCTATTATAATACCAATTCTAGCTATAAGAATAATAAATATTTTGGACATTGAAAACACAACGCCATCTAGTCCCAAACTAAGCAGAGCTTGTATTATGGGTACTAGATAACTGATATAATTACATATATACTTTTTTTTGTAAATACATACATATTATATATAGAAAACACCCAAACTCCGAAACAAAATATTTGCAGATCAGAAGTTATCACGAGTATAAGACGCTAAGAGTTGGTACCTAATAATGAGTTATTTGCCAAAGAGTTTTTTATCAACATAATACCTAATATTATTCTTTATCCAAATAAACGTGTTGTTGATTAATATATGTATGAAGCTGAAGAGTTTGTTTGTTTGTTTGAACGCGCTAATCTCAGGAAACGAAGGTCCGATTTGAAAAATTCTTTCAGTGTTGGATAGTTCATTTATCGAGGAAGGCTATAGGCTATATATCATCACGCTAAGACCAATAGGAGGGGAGCACCAATGAAGAATATTACAAAAACGGGGGTATATTTTTACGCCAAGGGCAATAGGAGACGCAAACGACGTTGCGTGGGTCAGCTAGTCCGTTTAAAAAGATGTGTGGTGTTATTTATAGTGTCCGACCGAATATTCGGTTTCGGTTTTGGTCGAATTTCGGCAAAATACGAGTTTCGGTTATGATTCGGTTTCGGCAGAAAACCTGCCGAAACTGCGACCGAAACTGCATTCGGGAGTTTCCGCACTGTGCTCGGGTGTGTTCGGTGCGGTAAATGACATCCAAGCGACGATGACATTTGGCCGCGTCCACGTGCGTAATCATGTCGTAACCTGTTTGTTTGCAGTACATTGTGTTTGTTGTGAGTTTTCGTGTGATATATTTTGAATTCGGTAAGTTTTATCATGTGATATAATATAAGAGTACCTCGAAAAGTAATTTAATATAACAAAGGAGTACCTAGATTATAGTAGAATCAAGTTCACCAAGTTTGTCAGAGCCTAGATTACAGAGAAGTGCAGATATTTATTCTTACTGGGATTCTAGTCCATATCTGTCTTTGAGAAAGGTGGCACTGAAATACTTATCAGCTCCACCAACTAGTGTTTCCAGTGAACAATAATTTAGAGCTACTGGACAAATTTATTCCGACAGAAGGAGCAATCTGCGAGGCGAAAATGTTGATAAACTATTGTTTCTTACCTATAATATAAGATTGTTTAACTATGAATATTAATAAGAAGTAACATTTAAGTACTGATACCTACTTGAAATTATTAGTATCTAGTCGTCGCGTTTTGCAATATTATGATTACGATTAGTTTATAATTTATCTTTTGTTTTTTGTCGAAGTGTCAATATGACGATTAGGAAAGAAGAAGTTAATTTAAGGTGAAAGGTTTATATTGTTTTGTTCATTACTTAAATATTAAATACCTATCCACCTATAACTATTGTGATATTAGGTAACAACACAAATAAATAAGTATTAAAGCTACCAATGTGATTTAAAGAAAAAAAATTAAAACTGACTGATTATAATACATTTTCTTTATTTTTCTCTGAAAACATGATCCTTATAAGAAAGTTTCGGTTTCGGTTTCGGCCGAACTGAGACCGTTGCCGAAATTTGGTTTCGGTTTCGGTCGTAAAAACCAGTTTCGGTCGGACACTTATTTATTAATATTAGACACATATTCGTCCCTGTGGTGAGGGATTACAAATTTCGAGTGTCGCCATCCCTATTCGTCCCGTGGTCGTCGTAAAAACTGACTTAAAGAATAAACTAGTCACTGCAAAGAGAAAGAAAACTTAAAACAAATCCTTTATAAGCCCATCAGGCCAGCGTGGCACAGACAAGACAACACCTCCTTTCTAAAGCCGGGTCTCCACCGAACAAAAGTTGACAATTTTTGTGTTGTCAACACGTGTTGGCGACAAAAGTTTCTGAAATTTCCTTGTGTTGGCAACAAAAATTGTCAACAAATGTTGGCAACCGTGATTCTGTTTTGGCGGTAAACATCAAAAGAATACGCTTGTTGCAGTTTTTTATTAGCTCTGGAGACGCTTAGTTCTAATGTTTTTTGGTGGAGATGCGCCTTAAAGGGCCGCCCAGGTCAAACACAAACACTTTTAGCGGCTATTGATGGTTAGATAGGCGTTATTTTAAAAAAATCGAACGACTAGAAACTTGGAAAATCAGTGAGGCTAATAAAATACAAGCCACGAAATTTCGATTAACACAGAAAACTATATTACCTTTACCGAGGGGCACCACGTCAGGATTTTTATCGTCAGGCTGAGCCGGAGAATGATTGGCGCTTTGTATCGTGCCTTTGTACGCCTTCGCCGTCTGCATAGGAGCTAAAAATAGAGTAAATAAATTATATAAAAGTTCAAAATAGTTTGAACGATGAATAACGTGTTTTAGATTGACACTAAACCAACACTCAGCTTATCTCTATAGCATTCGTACTATATCTAAAGTATTTAGAATTTGAACTAAATCATCATTCGCCGAAGTCTGTTTATCCTGAAATA
The DNA here is from genome assembly GCA_949125395.1 of Diaphora mendica. Classification (NCBI taxonomy): domain Eukaryota; kingdom Metazoa; phylum Arthropoda; class Insecta; order Lepidoptera; family Erebidae; genus Diaphora; species Diaphora mendica. Next base: position 21,736,177 of record OX421310.1, read on the forward strand.
TCCAAGATGGCACACTCCTTTATAGCGGTAAATGTATAATGGCTGATTTATTAAATAGATGGAAACGTTTCATTGCTGTGATATTTTCTATTTTATATTCTCGGTATTCTTATTAAACTCTTCAATTAAACTAAATGTTTCTTTTAAACGTGTATTCACATAGGAAGAGTATTGGGTTCAAATCTACAACAAGTTAAACACACTTAAGGCGATTCTGCCATACATTCTATAGTAATCTAATATAGCTCACTTAGGACCCATAATATTTTATCCGTAGTGCTTCCCGTTTTGAAAAATGTGTCTGCCTATTTTGACTTCATTTTGTCTCCCGCTTTGCTAAGGAGGGAAGTAGACTTATTATATTTCCAACTCCTCCAGTTTTTCTTCTGATTAATTTCGTTGCGGGTTCCATGGCAGTTTATTTTTTTCCTGGGACTTCCCGAGTGTCATAACTCGGTGTGATCGTTGGTCACCGCTGTTGGTCCTGGTGTACAGGAGTTACAGTGGTGAGCAAGTCCGACGCCTTAGCCATTAGGTATATTTTCAATTTTAATATTAATATACAATAAACTGCCAATGCGTTGGCAAAGATGCGTCGATTGCATGGGTGATTACTTGGAATAACAGAAATAAAAAAGTTTGAAAAAATAAGTACTTTCACTTATTGCATACAAAACGGCAATTTCATAGGTAAAGACCTATTATTATATTATTATATGTATTTCCCCGTCTAGATTCGGTGCCATAACGCTTTGAAATAGATCAGCATTCGATGGAAAATAGTGTTTCTCTATTGCCTATTTGAAAGAAGTTGTTCAACAATTTAGCTAGATCGAGAAATACTACAGTCATAACCTCGCCCCGGGAGACTACTTCTTTGGTTAGAGCTTTTACGCGTATGTTCTCATCCGCGGTAAAGTACTCTCAGAGGACAAATTCCGTATCGTACTTAGTTTTCTTTAATCAACCGAAATCACAGCTAACTACTCTATATAAATGTTTATTTTAGTACTATTGAAATAACACAAGTTTAATCCATATCGATGATCGCTTTTGAAGTAACGATACGATTGTCTGACACGACATTTACAACTCAGGTTCTAAATCCTCCTGGCACTGGCCTGGCACAAACAAATGTTTTTCTCGATATAGCTAAATGTTTTTATTGCACCATATTTCTAAAAAGCTATTATTTCTGTGAAAACGTTTGTTGCTTACAAACTTTTTTTGTGACCTAACTTTTTTTGCTCGCGAATTTCAACAATAGCAGGCTTCTGTACTAAATCGTAAAAGAAATAAAAAGTATACTTAAATCGTGATTACAAGTGGCTTTCAGAAATAGGAATATTAAATTAGTGTGGTTGAAACCACTTCTTATTGAAACCGAGAATGAATAGAAATCAATATCATTTGTTTGAAAAACATTCCATGACATGACAAGTGGAGGCTTATTGCATGTCTAATTCAAATGCACTGTAAGGTGCCAAAACAATATTATTATTCATTTCTATGTTGGTGTGAGTTAATCCTACTAATAAGAAAAATATTTTCTTTGAAGTTCTCAATATTGAATCATTAGGTATTATGATTTATTACGAAAGAACATAGTCCTTGATTGATGAATGCTACAATGCAATGTCCGTCCTCTAACGTGTGAGTATATATAATACCACGTAGTAATACTTATGGATTAACTTTGTTGTTTATACTAACGTTAGACAACGGATGTTGTGTCCTAGAACATAATAGGTGATGCTGTCTATGACGTCACTCGCTTGTCATTTGTCTAGTCGGTTTTCATTTTCCTGCTCTGTAACTTTTCTGAGATTAAAACGCGTGTTTATGCGGTTAATATGATTTTACTGCTTTGTATCTTTACCGCTTCTGACGGTTATGTAGAAAAAGAAGAATGTATATTAAGAGTATAAATATTATTCTCAAAAATTTTTGAGAATTCTAATTCTATATGAATGTATGAGGTAGTTTTTGGTTAATATTAAAATTACAAAAGATATGCTACATGATAGTCAGCAGTTGCTTAGCCGTAAATAGGCCGAATCGCCTGCAGTGATAACATGGCTTCGTAGATAATAAATTGGTGCCAAGCAATTCGTAGGTTGTTTTTCACCGCGTGAATAAATATACTGCAGTTTAAAGCCTCCTAATTCTTTAGGGTCTAGAGGAGGCAGAAAGGACGACAACGCGATTTTGACTATTGAATTGTATATGACCATGGGCAAGGGAGGTTACGTACTGATACATGACTCTTGTATTGGTTTGTGTAATCATAAAATAAATGTGGTACGCTGAGTAATAAATTTAGGGAAACGATTTCTATATCTATAAACGAGCAATTCTTGAATATACTATACTAGCTTTTACCCGCAGCTTCGCTTACGCAGACTTTCATCCTCTGATTTACCCCCTTAGGGGTGGAATTTCAAAAATTCCTTTCTTAGTGCTCACTTACGTTATATAAAGAACCTACATGTAAAATTTCAGGATTCTAGCGTCAGCGGTTTGGGCTGTGCGTTGATCTCTGGGTATGTCAGTCAGTCAGTCCACCTTCCTCTTTAATTTAAATAGATAATCTAAATTTATGAAACGGGCTCTAATGATTGTCATAAAATTTAGTATGTAAAGGGTTTCGGGGGATATAAATATATCTAGCTAGGAAAGATTAAAAAAAAATACCAAAAAATATCATATATTTTTTTATAGGTACTTTTTATTTTAATGACTATTTTATTTTGTCCTATCTTTTACTTTATGAAAGCTAAAAAAGCTAAAACAACATTTATCGTTTATCTTATTTGCAGAATAGCACCATAATGCAGTTTACAAACCACAATGAGGCGGGTTGTCTTCCTTTTTTTTTTCTTAAGCGTTGGACGTGGTCCGGTTTTTAATTCTGTTCAGCCTAACCCGTAACTCAATTATGGCAAGAAATTAAAGAACAGAAAAGAAAAATGTTGTGATAAAACATCTACGAGCAATACTTGGTTACTAATTTGTATATTTTTCCGAAGATTGTCTACATGGTTTTTGCTACAAATGTTTCCACATCTAATCATACGAAATCATCATCATTATCTTTAAGCAAAATAATTATCGAACAAAAAAAAACAACCTATCAAAAATGTACAGTAAAATTTAGAAACAAGTTATAAGATTAATTTAATGATCTTACCAAACCAACAACTATAAAATCGTTTAGACTACACAATGGATTAAAGAAACACAAAAAAGTGTATTTTTTAGGGTTCCGTGCCAAAGGCAAAAAACGGAACCCTTATAGATTCTTCATGTCTGTCTGTCCGTCCGTATGTCACGGATACTTTTTTCCGAAACTATAAGAGCTATACTGTTGAAACTTGGTAAGTAGATGTAATCTGGGAACCGCATGAAGATTTTCACAAAAAAATCAAAAAAGCAATAAATTTTGGGGGTCCCCAAGTCCCCATACTTAGAACTGAAACTGAAAAAAAAAATCATCAAACTTTCAACCATCAAACATTATTAGTGTGGGGTATCTATGGATATGTCTTCAAAAATGATAATGAGGTTTATATTATCATTTTTTTCTAAACTCAATAGTTTGCGCGGGAGACACTTCCAAAGTGGTAAAGTTGGTCCCCCCCCACCCGTAACTTCTAAAATAAGAGAATGATAAAACTAAAAAAATATATGACATACATTACGATACAAACTTCCATCGAAAATTGGTTTGAACGAGATCTAGTAAGTAGTTTTTTTTTAATACGTCATAAATCGTAAACCGCAATTTATCGATCAAAGTTACAACGAACTACAATAACTTTTATATTATTGTTGTAATATATAATAAATATTATACTCTTATTCTAAATACATGTGGCGCCATCTATGGTCGTGCTGAGAAATCATAATTGATTTATTGAATAAAATCAATCATGGCGTCACTCGCTCGTCTCGTTCCCTTTTTGTAGACGCACAAGATGCGTGAATATTATAATAAAAATAGTTATAGTTGTAATGCCATGTAAATCACCAAATAAAAGTATTCTTTCTAAAAGGCCTATCATTACAACATGGTGGCAGTTCGTGGTTAGGAAAATAAAAGCAGAAAATAAGTAAGTTAAAAAATACCACGTGAAGTTCACGCCCATGACAGTTTATAGATAAAAGTGAAAATACAAGTAAGTTAAACAAATGGCTAAACAAGCGAGAATAGAAGATATTGTGATGCCTATCTTCGACGGCGTAAACTATCAGAGCTGGAAATTAAGGTTAGTAACTTTGTTGGAATACAAGGAATGTAAAGAGCCCGCCATTTTGGCTATGATGCCGGTTAATTATCAAAAATCAGATTGGAATAAAATAGATCTGAAAGCGAGGATCATTATTATGAGTACTATTTCGGATAAACAACTAGAATATATTACTGAATGCAGTACAGCTTATGAAATGATGAAAAAATTTGATAAAATGTATTTAAAACAATCTACTGCGATGCAAATAATATGTAGGGGTAAAATAGAAGAGATTAAATTATCTAACTATGAAACGATTGAAGAGTTCTTTGTTGATTTCGAGAAGACAACAAATGATTTTAAGACAGCTGGAGGAATGTTAAATGAACCAGAGAAGATGAGGTATTTGTTGAGAGCCTTACCCCCAAGCTATAGTTATATTGGAGATTTCATAGATGTAATTCCAGAAGATCAAAAAACAGTAGAATATGTAAAGTCTAAAATAAAAGAGAAGAGTATGAATACTAGCGAATCATCAAAAAGTAATATGAGTACATTCACAATAAAAACAAAAAAACAATGTTTCATATGTGGAAAGACTGGCCATCTGAAGAAGGACTGTTGGCACCGTCAGAAAATTAACCAAAGACAGCAGAGCTACCAGGGAAGATACCCAATGAACCAGCACCAACAAGGAGTACAGAGAGGTTACAACAGAGACAGATTTCATCGAGGTCGAAGCAGAGGTCAAGTTCATCCGAGAAGTGAGTCTTCGAGCACTCAGCGGGACAATTCTGTGACAGAGTCATGGACAGCCCAGGTATGTAATTCTGAAGTAAATCTGTTAACGGGATATAGTAAAGAAAATTTTGATAAAAATTATTGTGAAATTAATTGGTTGTTAGACAGTGGATGCACTGATCATATCATAAGAACAGACACTTGTTTTCATAATTATGTGAATTTAAAAATTCCTATTGATGTAAAACTGCCAGATGGTAGAGTATTAAAAGCAACTAAAGTGGGTACTATAAAAATGTATTTCAAAAATTATTATGATGAGAAACATATTGAACTAAAAAATGTTTACTTTGTAAAGGATATAAAACAGAATTTGTTAAGTTTTTCTAAAATAACAAAAACATGTAAAATAGTAGCACAAAATGAAAATGCAAAAATTTATAATCAATCAGGGAAATTAATAGTTGTTGCTAACAAAGTAAATAATTTATACTGTGTTAAAAGTTTTATTTCAGAAAGTAAAAACAATAAAATGTATATAAATTCAATAAAATTAACTGCTAAAGAGAAGTGGCATAGGGCACTTGGTCATGTTAATTTTCAGTATTTAAACAAGTTGGTAAATAATAAATTACTAGAAGGCTTGCCAGATAAAGTTGAAAGAACGGAAATGAAATGTTCAAATTGTATTGAAAGTAAAATGACTAATGTACCTTTCGAAAATAATAGAACTAAGACTACTGAGATATTAGAATTAATTCATACTGATTTGAACGGTCCACATAGTACAACTGGTTATGGTGGTGAAAAATATTTTTTAACGTTCATCGATGATTACAGTAAATGTACAAGGATTTTTTGTATTAAAAGTAAGTCAGAAACTGCAAGTTGTTTTATAGAGTTTGTTAATTTAGTAGAAAATAAATTTAATAAAAGAGTAAAGAAATTATTGTGTGATAATGGCAAAGAATATTAAAACAAAGAAATAATTAAAAAAAAGGGAATATAATTATTAACGTGTCCACCCTACGTTCATGAATTAAATGGAGTAGCGGAAAGGTATAATAGGTCTGCTATGGACATAGGCAGGTGTTTAATGAAAGAAGCTAAAATTAACAGAAAATATTGGCCTGAAGTCATAAAAACAGCAGCGTACTTAAAAAATCGAACAATTGCTAATACAGTAGAGAATGAAACTCCTTATGAAATATTTTTCGGTAGTAAACCAAATGTAGAACATTTAAAGATTTATGGAAGTAGAGTTTATGTTAGAGTTCCTGAGGTACTAAGAAAAAGTAAATGGGATGATAAAGCCCGACTAGGAGTGTTAGTAGGATACAATGAAAATGGTTATAGAGTCTTATTAAATAATAAAATAATTAACGCTAGACATGTACAAGTACTAGAAGAGAATACTGAATTAATTTGTTTAGAAAAAATTGATGATGAGAAAGACAGGGATTTGGAAGCAAATCAAAATTTAAATATTAAAAATGAACAATTTAAAACTGATATTGATGAGAACTTTGTCGATAATTATAAAACTAATTCTGATGATACTGTGAGAGATAATATTGATAATAAAAATTTAAGTAACCATAGAAATGAAGTTGTATTAACAGAAAGGGTTAAAAGAAAGGTAAAACCAGTTTCTAGATACGGTAATCCAGTAACACATTTTATTTATGTAAATTACATTGATGCTAATGTACCGAATACATTTGAGGAGGCGATGAATTCCTATGATTGTAAACAATGGCAAATAGCAATGGATTCAGAAATAAATAGTTTAAACAAAAACAACACATGGCAAATTGTTGAAAGGCCAAAGGATAAAAAGGTTATTGATGTTAAGTGGGTCTTTAAAAAGAAAAATGATAATGTATATAAAGCTAGATTGGTAGTACGAGGATTCCAGCAAAAGGAATACCTTGAAAATGTATATTCACCAGTAGGAAAGATGCAAACATTTAAAATTTTATTATCATATTGTTGTAAAAATAATTTATACATAGAACAAATGGATGTTGAGACAGCTTTTTTAAATGGTCAAATAAAGTCAGAAGTGTATGTAAATCAACCAGAAGGTTATGTAATTGAATATAATAAAGTGTATAAATTGCAAAAGGCACTCTATGGTCTTAGAGAGAGTCCTAGAGTATGGTATGATTGTTTTACCGAGTATGTTGAAAAACTGAATTTTGTCAGAAGTAACTATGATTATTGTTTGTATGTAAATAGTGCAAACAAGGATCCAATATATATGTTAATATTTGTTGATGATCTCCTAATTTGCTGTAAAGATAAAAATAAAATAGAAATGGTGAAAACCAGTTTAATGAATAATTTTGCAATGAAAGACTTAGGTAAAATTAAAAATTATATTGGCATAAATATAGAGTACAGCGATGACAGGAAAAGAATGACTTTAAGTCAAACAAAGTATATTGAATCTTTGGCTGTTAAATATAATCTGGAAAACACTAAGTTGTATGAAACTCCAATGGAAACAAACTTGAAATTAGAACAGGCAAGAGAAGTAGATGAAAATATAAAGTACAGAAATATTATAGGTGAATTATTGTATATTAGTACAGGAACAAGACCAGATATTACATATAGTGTAAATTACCTTAGCCGATATCAAAGCTGTTATGATCAAACTCATTTTAAATATGCAATGAGAATTTTAAAATATTTGTATAAGACTAAGGATTTAAAGTTAACTTACAGTGATAATGTAAATACTGAAATATTAGACTGTATGGTCGACTCTGACTATGCAGGAGATAATGTGGATAGAAAATCTACAACAGGATTTGTAATTAGATTATATGGAAATTTAATTTTTTGGAAAACACGTAAACAAAGTACTGTTACTAAATGCTCAACTTTCGCTGAATATGTTGCTATGTCAGAAGCAGTGACTGAAGTAATTTTTATTAGAAATTTGTTAAGTGAATCATTCAGTGTAAAATTTGATAAACCTATAAAATTATACGAAGATAATTCAGGTGCAATATATATTGCAAAATATGGAAATTTTACAAAAAATTCAAAGCACATTGAAGTGCAGTACCATTATATAAATGAAAACTATGAAAAGGGTTTAATTGATATTGTAAAGATTGATTCAAAATGCAACATATCAGATACATTAACTAAAAGTCTAGACAAAAACAAATTTTTGAAAAACAGATTAGAATTGGGTTTAATTTAGAGCAGAGTTATAATTTCTTATTGTATTAATGTTTATATTGTGTAAACTGTAAAAGATAAAGAGTATAAATTTAAGGAGGCGTGTTGTAATATATAATAAATATTATACTCTTATTCTAAATACATGTGGCGCCATCTATGGTCGTGCTGAGAAATCATAATTTGATTTATTGAATAAAATCAATCATGGCGTCACTCGCTCGTCTCGTTCCCTTTTTGTAGACGCACAAGATGCGTGAATATTATAATAAAAATAGTTATAGTTGTAATGCCATGTAAATCACCAAATAAAAGTATTCTTTCTAAAAGGCCTATCATTACAACAATTATGTTACTTGCTGCTACGGAACCCTTCATGCGCGAGTCCTACTCGCACTTGGCCGATTTTTTTATTTTTTTTACTAAATTCATCCAACGGAAAGTTTAAGTGCAACCGACAAAAATGACGATGATATCAATTAAAAAAATAGATTATTGAGTTTCTTTAACTGTACGTTGCAAACTTCTCGAGTTGAAAAAAGGTTTAACAGCCTAGTTATCTATTGAAGCCAGATTAATATATAACACAATTGGTTATTATTAACATAACTGATCACTTTTTTAACTTCTATGACAATATGCCGGTGAGTTGCCTGTTCTTTAGTACTAGTCAAGTTGACATTCATCACTGCAATGTCATGTTTACGAATGTTTACGAGTGTTTGTTCAAGTAGCGCTTGGTCCCCTTCTGTTGGTACAGCAAACGCTACCACTCTGCCCCTATTTTTAAAGTACAAGGAATATACTAAAGTCATCCTCTCAATAACAATTGTCCGTTTTGAGAATGTAAAATTGTAATGCAACAAACGAAAACATTGCGACTTACGTTGTATAGATATATATGTATTTGTTATGTTCGACGATTATAATTTCTACGTTGTTTCGTTCTTATTTATATCACATACCATAGGTAACAAATAAAAAATAATTTTCAAATTAAAATTAATAACATACTTTACTGTATTTAAAAAAGAATAGTAAATATAAGAAAGTGGAAATATATTCAATAGTACTTCGCAAAAGGTTTTCATGGAACATAATAAACATGTCAAAGTCCACCGACAGATGGAACATCTGCAATTTCATTGAAAATGCAAAAGGACATAAATCACATTTCAAATGCAGTGAAGCTTACAACCGGGCCGTCCGAGGCGTTCAAAAATTCCAGTCACGCGACAGAATCTACCGCCATTCGCCAGTAAACCTGCCCACTGAAGCAATTTCGATTTATTTGTGAATGAAGGTACGAACCTCTATATTGCTTTTATATTACCCTCAAAATAATTACCTATCCGCATCATCGATTTTAAAAAAAGGATTTAGCTCCGCATTATAACTTGAGCTTAATGTTACTATAACTCAATAGTTTTTTTTTTGCTTAGTAGCTAAAGAAGCAGGCCAGGATGGTAACGCGACGCGCTTCGGAGCACGCATGCCCTGGGAACATCAGAATTCGAACTCAGGCGGGGCAAGGGACACTCTGTGAGCAGCAGATGGCCCTAGTGCGGTTTTTGGTTGGTTCGAGTCCGATATATGCAGTATGATGTATGGTATGTGGTAACGTCGGATACGTGAGGATTTCCGTACAGATAAAAACAAAAAAAAAGGAATTACCAACCATACTAGTCACTTGATGCCAAGAACTACTGTTATCCTTAAATATTTGTACCTTAAAAGACCTAAGTCTGTTGCTAACCTATAAATGTCAGCCTCCAGAGTTAGTGGAGGGGTCGTTCAGCCTCCTATAATTTTATTCACTCAAAAACCAATGCTCAACATCGGTTTTCTGTGAGATAAGCTGCTGCAAAGAATGGATCCCTCACGTTTGTTTAACCCTAAAGTTGCCCAGAGTACAATATAATTATTTGTTTAGGATATAATTATGTATAGATTTTTAGCATCACCGGTAAAGTGAAAATGCCGTATAAAATCAATTTGAACTTTATAATTATTATTATCTTGGTGATTTTTTGTGTCAAAAGTGTTAGATATTAAATTATATTTTGAAGTGAAAATGAATTAAGGAAAATTACTTTGGCACTATCGGGCGACAATTTCGCAGTTAAATTCAAACTTGCGTCGTTTGTATTCCAAGTTATAGACATTGCACACGCTATGGCTCAGTTAAATACAGTTATTTAGTGAATTCACGGTATCTATCAAAATTGGACATGCCAGTCATGTATAAAATGATTCATCGAACCATTATTATTGTAGTTTGTCAATTTGTCGAATCACTGTATTGTGATTAGGTTATAAACGTCATTATTTATTACATAATACGTTTTATATTGGTAACAAACCAAAAAAAACAAGGTGGTGAAAACCGTATTTTGAACATTTTAAACACCGAAATTGCTGGTAATGTAGTACATTGGATGCAAGCCCGTTTAAAGTAGACAATATAATAATATATTCTTTTAATAAAATATTCTTAACTTCATTACTAACAAAAATACTTTAATACACAAATTTCCAAAAAAGTAATCAATGTACAGTGATTATGTCTGTCTCCCACCGTAGGAGAGCCACGCTTCGGCATGAATGGGCTGGCTCGACTGGAGTGATACCACAGCCTCACAGAAAACCGATGTTTTCTGTGAGGCCGTGCTTGCGCTGTGTTACACCGAGTGAGTGAGGATACTGGAGGGCGATACCCCACCCCTCAAACTATCTCCCCCCTCCCCTTCCCCTATCTCTCCCACCCCTCCTCCTATCTCCCCCCATCCCCCAAAGGCTGGCAACGCACTTGTGACGCTTCTGGTTTTGCAGGTGTCCATGGGCGGCGGTAATCGCTAACCATCAAGCGACACATCTGCTCGTTTGCCTGCCTATTCCATAAAAAAAATAATGTAAAAATGGTCACTGTCTTGGAAAAAACTTTGAAAACAATGACTTTACAAACATACATGAAACGAACACAGAAAAATAGTCTCAGAACAAAAATTTATAGATTATACAAAGTATTGTCTTGTGTGGGGTATGTACCTACAACACTCAGTGCAGTAAAAGGCGAGTTGATCAGAAATTGTAGATTACTAGGTAGTAGAGCCACGCTGATTTCAGCACGAATGGGCCGGCTCGACCGGGGCGGTAGTATCCTCGCACAGAAAATCAACGTAAAATGACAGCAGCAGTGCTGTCGTGTTTCGTTGGTGAGTGCGAGACCGTAGGCCCAAATAGTTTAGTCAACAAGTTACATACTTGTTGACTAGACTAAAAGATGCAGCAGCATCACTAGGCCGCCATGGTGTGGGTCGCCATACTACATTGTCTGCATTCGCAGTGAGTATGGTGACCACCACTCTTGGATTCTGCTTATGCTTTCCATCAGGCAGAGTAGAGTCATTTTGGCGGGCCATACATAAAAAAAAAAAAACAAAGATTATGTGCAAAAATAACTCCGAAACGCTCATGTAAAGCAATTGAATTTTACCTTCATATTGCATTGGCGGATGCTGTCTTCTTCTAGCCAATAAAGTGATAATGACTATTACTACGAGCGTCCCAGCGATACCAACGATAATTCCCAGTGCCCAGCTTGCGTCTACACCACCTCCTTTGCCGGAGTTAACACCTGGTAAAAAAACATTACTATCATCTTTTGTTGGTATTTCTAACACCAAGGATATTAAAAAGAAACACTATTTTAAATGTAGTGAGGGGATCGAGTTCCTCTTGACCCTTATACGCCTAATTAATACTTAAAGGTAAACAGATAAAGGTGAACGTTTAATAAGACTCTGTCACTTTTTTGGGGATATGGACGTGATCTATCTAAAATGTATTTAAGAGTCTCCGTAAAAAAATAAAGAAAAAAGTCCCTAAATAGTTCTAATTGCAATATTTAAATAAAATATTTGTTCCAATTACGTGGTTTGTAACGCTATTTTATTTATTATTCTGACCAGTTCCTTTGTTGCATTGTTGTATAAAAATATAGAATATAAACTTAAAACTTTTATATAGGTATTTTACTTTTGAAACAGTTACAATATACCTGTGGGCAAAGCTAGTCTCGCCAGAGTGTTTATCCTCAGTGTAGCTGGTTCCGATCTCCCCCTTGCATTGAAGGCATAAAAAACTAGCTTTAATGTCTTTCCGGAACCAAGCCCTCGAAGTATCCACGCCGGCAAGGGCGTAGAAACATTTGCTATTAAGTTTTTCGCCTCCCAAACTTCTACAAAATACGTCGTATGAAGACCTCCATCGTAACCTAAAAAAATAAAATTATAATGAACTTAGGAAATCACATAAATATTCAATTTATATTTTCTTGTTTTCATTCGCAGTGAAAGCAATTTGAGTAACTTAATTTTCGACAATTGAATACCAGATACCAAAACTTCCGACCAAGGAGATTTTTTTTTAGATTTAATTTTAGAACAACGTACTTTTATGAGTAAAAAGGACAACTATAATAGACTTGAAAAAAACAAAATAACAAACACAATTAAGCATAATTACATACCTAATCAAATATGTGAAACGAAGTAAAAAAAAATCTAAGGTATGAATAATTGCGTATGATTATAACCATAGAATGTGAAAGTTAAAAACTTATAATAGATCATCATGTGTGTTATTAATATGCAAAAACAACTTTTCTGTTCCTTTTTTTGGTTTTCTGTTGATTTGTTTATCAGTGGCGTGGTTACCATAGCCCAGTTTCTACCTAATCGGTATGAGAAGCGTGTGTGGTTATTATTTCTTTTATTCTGTGTCTATTGAAATTATAATCATAAAGATTTCTAAATCAGTGTCGAAACAAGTTTAGTGAACAATAACACAAAAAAATTGACTCTAAAGCTTAAAGTAGAAATCGTCGCAGACATTATATCGAAGTACGCCGAAGCTCATGAACGCCGACTTCATCATCACGTAAACGTTGAGGCTAGCCAGCCTCTTGACAATATGGACGTTACAAGGAGACTTAAAAGGATAAAACCCTTCGAGTTAGTTAAGTGACAGTGCGTAGTGAACAAAATACTACCATTTTAGTGCAGTGTATTAAAAGAACACACGAACAGAGTATCCTCAATTTATTAGAGACAATAAGAAAAGTGTAAATGGACACAATCTTATTATAGTTTTGTTTTATTCGTTTAGGCCAAAGTAAAATTACTCATTAGTCAGTAGACTAGATATGGAATGTACAAAAAAAACTAAAGTTTAAAATGTGTTGTTAAATAATAATAATATATTTTAACTTGAAAGGTTTACGAAGTTGAGTACAGGCACAGAAAATCTAGTTACTTAAAAAATACGTTAAAAGTTTACACCAATTTCTATGTTAATTTTTAATCTATACTTACTCTAATTATGTGTCATGTTCAAGTTGTACATGATTACATTATTTGATTACTTTAACCTGGATTAGTATACATCTGTTCGTTTTGGTTAAATACTTATTTTATAAGTATCCAGTACAGTACATTAAATATTATATTTTGTAATACAGTTTCATAGACCAAGAATACAAAACAGTCAATAACATTGAAGTCCAAGGTAAAAAAGTTGTTTCGTTTTTTATAAATAAATAATGTGTACAAACAAATTGAAAGGAGTAAATACAAACAATGCTTTTAACCCCAAAACACTAGCAATGCATCATACCATAATATGAAATTAATTATTGTAAAGCGAGATCATGAATTCCATAAAATTATTTTTTGTATAAATAAACTAGATACCACTAATTTTCACTCAATCTATTGTATGTATAAGAAAGTAATTTTAAGTATTACGAAAATAATTTTGATACATCCTAAAGTTGCCTGGAAGAGATTATTTTTAGAAATCAGGCCCCCCTTTGTACATTTCACATCTGACAGTATATGTAATCTCTTGTAAATCAGTAATAAATTGTCACATTAAGACTCCTCTATCTATATACAACATGTGGAATTTATCATCGGACACTATTATATAGAAAGGATTTCTGTTATCTCTACAAATGAATTGTTTATCATCAAGAATATACTGAATTTAAAGAAAAACGAATAAGAAACTTAAATTGTAGGTCTTACCTGACACACATCTGATTTCTGCGGAGTCGTCGGTTAGGTTAATGGACGTACAGTTGGTAAGTTGATCTGGTTTAACAGCTGGCAGCAAGGAGTACCGACACGGTTCTACTTGCTGTCCTGCTAAGTTTGTAGCTCGGCATGCCAGCGAACCATAGTCTTTTTCTGTAGCAGGAGTGTAAGAGAAGACTGACCGCCCTGTTGCGTCAATGGTGAACTTTTCCTGTTTGAGAAGAAAATAATAACTTTATTAGTTTTTTGCACTAATTACTGGTCATATAGAGGGTAGTTAGCTTCATGTTTGCTATTGATATTGTGTAAAAAAGTAAAAATCGATAACTGACTATGGGAAAAAAATATGCAGGGCAACAGCAGTGCATGACGAGGAAAAGTTGACATAAACCCTGTACCAAGCATGATATTACACTACACTGGCCAACTTTCTTTCTAAGGTGAGGTCTCTATGTCTAGAGAGGCATATAAAAGGTTGTTAATGATGAATGCGCTTTTGACATTGTGCATTTTTGACGCTGTGCACTTCTGACATTGTGATTTTTGACGCCGTACACTTCTGACATTCAGCTCTTTTTGGGATCCATTCCTTGTTTTTCTTATGAGCTTATTTTTCGAAACGAACCAAAGGATCTTAATTTATGTTTTAAGTCATTGATCAAATTACTAAACATTGAAATCTAAGTAAACATACATCTTTCTCAGCAGTATGCTCTATATCTAAAAAAAACCTTCTTAAAATAAAATAAACATGAAGTTATAAAATGAACACATATTTTATTTATTATTTATTACGGCGGCCACCCACTTAGTATTTTGCTTCATACTTGACAAAACACTTGACAGCACTTCCTTAAACCTTATTAAAGTCAAATTACTCTCCTGAGTTGTTATTTTTTGTACAATGAGGGCTGGAGATCAGTAAAAGTTGAAAACTTTACTCATATTCTCATTAAAAAAGGTTTATATGAACCTTGTTGACATTTACTAGAAATCTCTTTGGTGGTGGAGTTTCCAATCATAGAATCTACATAATACAATCAACATGCAATCCCGGCCTCTTTGGTAAACTTGCTCTGGGCACCTGGAGTACCCCTTACCCGTTTTACCTCTTCCTTACGCGTAACTTTCTCTGATATATTAAAAAAATAATTACTCTCCTAAATAAGGTTATGGAGTCAGCCTGGCCAGCAACAAAGCGACTCTACTCTGCCTGATGGAAAAAATGAGCAAAATCCAAGAGTGGTGGTCACACTAGTCATTGCGAATGCAGACAATACAACATTGTAGCAAAGTGACCCACACTATGGCGGCCAATTGAGATACTTCTGCAGCATTGGGCCTCCGGTCTCGCACTCACCAACGAAATACGACAACAAGAATGCTGTCATTTTAGTTTGATCTGCTATGCGAGGGTAGTACTGCTCCGGTCAAGCCGGCCCGTTTGTGCTGAAATTAACGTGACTCTACTGCCTCGAAATAAATAGGCTATAAAGGCTATAAAGGAAACCAAACAAAATGAAACGCATAGGAACAAAATAACTTAGTGATGGCATTCACTTGGAAAAGTATTCAGTAGAATTGCTCAAGTTGTTTCATAAAGTACCCGACACAATAGCAACACAAAAGACAATTTGCTCTTTTGAAAATGCAACTCAAATAAAAAAGTTAAAAAAAAAAATAGTCCCATAAAACAAAGGATTATTCAGGACGAGTGATGCTCGCATGTGCATATAGTGTACGGAATGGTTCATATTTAAAGAGAATATTTATTACAAAACAAGACGGAAAATGAAAATAGGTACTTTAGTATTTTTCGAAATCTGTATGTTGTACATCATCGACGGATGTTGAATATCATTCTTTGTCATCGATATAGCTACCTACTTATAGTAGGGAGTAATTGCCCGGTATATTTAATTATGTCATGAACAGTAAAACTTGAATTATACTTGTTAAGACTTTTGTACTATGGAAAGTGAAAAAAAAAGAGTAAATATCAATGTTAATTTTTTTAACTTTCTGCACTCGTCTACGCTAATATATACTTTAACTGTGGCAACTTTACTCATTCGTATTTTTAAAAAAAGTGGTCCAAAATTCTAAGATCACATATTAATGGATGGATTATAGAACATGTGACTTTATTAATTTCATTCCTTCTATCTATATATGCAACTGTTTTTTACATTTAAAAAATATCTATATAATTCTCATCACTCGATTATAGTTTTATACGAGGATATTTAGTTCTACGTTCGAGCAACCTTAGGCGAAGTCGTTATGCGTCCAGCTGGAATTGCCCGTTGATGATTTATAGCCCAATAGTCCGCCTAGAAAGCTGCTATTACTTTACTGGTAAGGCACCTATGGTGAATGAAACTATTACCTGGATGGCCTGGTTCAGTGGACCTGGATTGACTTTAAAATCTTGTATTATTTCATTAATCAGTAAACTTTTTTGTCAAGGGAGATTAAAATACGGCTATCTAGACATCTACAGTTTTATTTCGAGTATAAAAATTAAAAACCTTATATGTATATTACATGAACTTTTTTGTTTATAACAGATATTATTAAATAATGTTATTTTTAAACTATAAAACAGGAAAAAATTACAACCCGTAAAACCTTTTCATTAAATATTTATAGCTTACTAGTTGTTGCCCGCGCATATGTCGGTTATCGCGGCAAATAGTAGCCTATGTGTTATTCTGATGTATAAGCTATATTACTGTTAAGTTTCATCCAAATCCGTTCAGTAGTTTTTGCGTGTAAGAATAACAAAACATCCATCCATCCATCCACACTTACAAACTTTCGCGTTTATAATATTAGTAGGATGTCACCCAAATCTATTGACACTGCATTTATTAATATCGGTTTAGTAGTTAAAGTATTACGGTGGAACATACATAGACTGCCTATTACCCTTTCTTTTGGCTTCGCTGTAGTCGGGTAATAAGATGAGCGCTTAGTCGACTTTTGTTAGCAATTCGAAAACTTAATTAATACGAAGCACTACCATTATATAAAATAGTACTCAGAAACTAATTTAATATACTTCAGTAACAGTTCACATCAAGGTTTATTAATTATAGCACTTTCCTCAAATATGCTCAAATGAAAAGCATACTTGCGTGTAGGTATTGTAAATTTATACAACAATATTTCTCCAATATACTAATATTTGTAACAATATGTCAATAGATCTAATTGGTTTTAACCAAATTGAAAATTAGTAAGTGAAGTTAACTCTATGTGGTGACAGATTAACATATGACAAATCATATGAATAACCCCGTAACCAAGATAGATCCTAATCTCATTAGCTGGTCACAATAGTCTTCTACCTTGGCTCAAAATTAGTGTTAGCGATTTACTCATTTATATTATTCATCGTGAATATGTTTAGTTGGAATTCTAAATAAGTCTGACAATAGTCTTTTTTCATAACTTTGATATTCCCTAGTAATTGAGTGCCGATGCTAACCTACTTTGGACAGAACTCATCACTGAAAACTGCAGCAAAATCGGACTAGTAATTTTAGAGATCAATGGCAACATTGGTAGTGCATATACCTTCTTCGCATCGTCGCGGGTAAAAAGGGTTTAAAATTAAATTATATAAAAATTATAAAAATAAATATTTGATTTCACAATAGTCCTGTGTTATTGAACTTTCTGTGTAACCTTTGAACTTAGTCCAATACCACTGATTTAAGTATTCAGTTGCAATTTGCATATAAATGTTGATAGTAAAGTTAGTTATACTCACGGCTTCAATTTCCAAAGTTCCCATGGAATTATTAAGCGTCCACTGAAAGTTCTTCGGCGGCGGAAAGGCGTCCACTTCGCATGCAACTTTGGTAGCTTCATTTATCGCGGCGCCTACTATAACTGTTGTTGTTGTTGTACATACAGGCTTATCTGCAAAATTATGATTGGCTATAACATATAACAAATACATAAATAAATATTTTCGGACATCTAAAACACAACGCCATCTAGTCCCAAGCTAAGCAGAGCTTGTGTTATGGGTACTAGATAACTGATATAAATACATCTATAACTTTTTTTTTTGTAAATACATACATATTATACATAGAAAACACCCAAACTTCGAAAGAAAACATTTATAGATCATACAAATATATTTGGTCCGACCCAGGAATCGAACCCGAGAGCCCTAAGAGCCCTAGCGTAAGCACAGCAGTCGCTTACGCTACCACTTGCGCCACCGAGGAGGTCAAATATATAAGCAAGAAACGTATAATGCAAACAGATTTTTTAATGATTTGTCTTTTTTATCCATTGCTTTGAGACTTTAATTGACACGACCCCATCTGTTCCTACTCTTTAAATAAAAAGTGTAAAAGTAGATTTAACAAAAAAGCGATAGGTACATATATACATCTATAATTCCTATTGTGTAAAACTCATATTTGTATTAAAGCAGAATAGAATAAACTTTAGCGTACACCAATTAATACAGTTAAAATTTAGGAGCATATCAATTTAATGGCAATGTACAAATGGCAGCCTTATACAATTTCTTACAGGCAATCTTTGGATGGACAAAAAAGACGACTGTAAAAAGACGAATTTATATAGATACATCATATTATCATAATATATTTAAAATCATATTACATTCTAGAATTGAAACAATTAACATTCAGCAACCCGTTTGAAATTTTGTCAATAATTTTAAATGATCACGGTTCACACGCAACAATCCGCAATTTATTGGGGAAGAAATTGTCAGTAGGTAATTAAATTTATTTGTTTGTAAAATCTTAAAATTAGGCGCATAAAAATATCAATATAGCCACAAATATAGTTTTTGAGGAATCATAATTAACACTGTAATTATCTGTTTAAAAATATTCAATTAATTTGTAAAGCGATGGACATAATTAGTTGTAAATGGATATCACGTATCAAAGACGGAAGATCTGAGCTATTTATCCTTGCAAAGAGGTCTAATCACGGAAACATTAGAGGGCCGAGTAAAACATTTATCGTAAGAGAAAGGGGGATTTAGTAGTACCGAAACACTCGACTACGTTATGCAGACTAAACAGTAAAGATTTAAAGTTCTAGTAGCATTTCATGAATTAAATTAATTAGAGGCCTTGTCAGTGTTAAGGACCTCTTTAAGATTTTACTGTCACTAATATAAAATATCATTGGCTTGATTAATGTAATTATCATTTAAGATAAATTTGAGACCTGTTTTATAGAATACACTAACTTGACAATGTCTTTTATTGGTTATTAAATATGATTTTAGTATTATATTAATGAAAGGTCTCAAATATTTCTTATACCAAAGGAAATAATTACATTTTGTGTGGACGTTCTTTTTTATTCCGATTCAAATTTATAACGGTTTGAATTATACTGATATTAAAAAGTCTATCCTTAGTCCATAACTCATACTGGAATAAGAAAAACAAAACCATTAAAATAAAACCCCTTTAAAATAAACTTGCAAGTACCTCTGCGAAAAAATTATATACAAAATAACCTTGGTTTTATTTATATGTCATTCTTTAATAACATTCACAGAAATATATTATATAGTAATAAATACTTCTACATGTTACTAAAAAAACTCTTTATGTTGGGTAGATATTTATACTTTTATATGCAATGTAACATAATATTCCCATATTGAGGGCAGGTTTCCTATTCATGACATATTGAATGGACGGACTATTATGCCGGGAGTTTCTTTTCATTCCATTCTCGAAATTTACGTTCGATATTTAATATAGCAATAGTATTTATATCATTAACATTCTACTCGCGTGTAAATAAGACTCCAGTTTATAGCTCAACGAGAGAGAGAAACGATCTTAGTAGTGTTCTATATTATGTGGTGATAAAGAAATAAATAATAATAATAAATCTTTTATTTTCAGACAGAGTTCATAGTGTTAGTATACAATTTCCTTAACCTATGTTAGTATATTACAATGTTACTGTACAATGAAAAACGTTACTAAATTAACCAATTAAATGGTTAATTTAGTATTCAACCGATCTCTTAACCGATTTACAGTTAAAACTTATAAGAGTAGTTTTCTCATTAAACTGCATATCCATTAATTACCGATTGTTTTTAAGGCACTGTTCTTTGTGTTCATACTATCATTTGATTTGTTGTTTTTGTTAAAATACACAAAGCGTCGAAAAGATATACCCTCCGGCCAAAGACAATCATCTAGAAATACCTCCGGTTTTTGTTGTGTTACAAGAATTTTATAAGCATTATAATTTCTCTGTTTCTTCATTTCAATTTTTTTCAAAATTATTTCAGTCTGTGTCTTAGACCTAATATAATCATTGATATCACTTTCAGTTGCCTCTTTATTTACATCAGTAATGAACAGTGGAATTTTCGTATCAGCCGCTTGAAACTTATTATTTGGGTACTTCGTTGCCTTTCCTCTACTGCTGGAGCTTGGAGACTGTCTGTTGCGCAATATAGGGTCGCGCGTTGTCGTGAAGCAGCTGCAAGAGCTGGGTTTGGAAGCTCTCCCTCATCCGCCATACTCACCAGACCTTGCACC
The DNA here is from genome assembly GCA_949125395.1 of Diaphora mendica. Taxonomy (NCBI): domain Eukaryota; kingdom Metazoa; phylum Arthropoda; class Insecta; order Lepidoptera; family Erebidae; genus Diaphora; species Diaphora mendica. The sequence goes on from OX421310.1 coordinate 21,757,027, forward strand.
TACCGTACTATTACTTTTACCAAAATTTAGACAACTTTTTAGTGGGTAAAAATTTCATTTCCCGAGAGGCAGTACAAAATGCCTTTGAAGAGTTTGTTGCCTCCCGTCCAGCTGATTTTTACAAGAAGGGCATCAATAAACTGCCAATGCGTTGGCAAAGATGCGTCGATTGCGTGGATGATTACTTCGAATAACAGAAATAAAAAAGTTTGAAAAAATAAGTACTTTCACTTATTGCATACAAAACGGCAATTTCATAGGTTCATAGGCAAAGACCTATTATACACGTATACATACTTCTATATAATATACATTGGTAGATGTCGAAGAAGGTGACTGGCGTGTTCACCTTATAAGGAAGGAAAAAGATACAATAATAATAATAAAATAACAATATTTATCAATTAAATGTGGGTTTATCTTATATCAAAAGAAAAGTTATTAGTTTTGAAGTCTATGTAGGTATGTGTGTCGATTTCAATAAGTGAGGTGTTAATAGATCGTAATTAATATTGTAATTCGCGTGAGTGACAGGCTAATTTTTTATCAAAGTTTCTACGTAGTCTGATTATGTCTTTAAAAGTAGAGAGCAATTGGAAATCTTTCAACACTATTCATGGCAAAAGAGACTAGGTGGCAATATAATTTTGGTCATAGTATCAAATGCTCATACATGGTTTTTCAGTAATACTTTATGTAACTTAATAAAAACAGAATATTGACTGTGATTTCGTATCCTACCCTAATATACTAGTGGCATGTAAGTATCCCTCTACAAACGACCTCACCTCAGTGGAGTTACAATGATACCACCAATGTGTGACCTACTTCATTTCGAGAGTTTGAAAAAGTAAAATCAAGCTGGACAATTTAGCCTTTCATGCTTTTAGAAATGTACTTTTAGTGACTTGTCGAATTGGGAATGAATTCGCAGAAATAGTATTAACATTTTCTTTTCATTATTTCCTATGATCACGCATATTAACACTGGTGGAATTAACTTAGTTGTGATGCTTTTTTATTCAGCCTGAATTTTTTACGTGTGTTATGTGTGCGACACGAATCTTGGAAGTTAAATTAAAACCATTTCAGATATCCGTTTGGCATCATATATTCAGTGGCAATACATTAATGGAACTTTTTTTATATTTATAAGCCTTCCAAAGTGACTCTACTGCCTGATGGAAAGCATGAGCAGAATCCAAGAGTCACCATACTCATTGCGAATTCTGACAATGCAACAATACAGCATGATGACACACACTGATCTGGAGCTTGTTCTGGTGACAAATAAATGAAATGCTTAGCAAAATATGATAAATCTATTAAGTTTTAGCATACTTGTTTTGACTTGGTGAGTACTTTGATGCTACACATGATATCCATTATCTATCTATCTACCAATGATTTTTTTTTCAAGTTAAACTAATACATTAAAGCATTATCATAGATTTAATGACTTCATGGTGTTGGTCGACCACGTGATTTTATAAAATGTTTACTCTTGAAGAGTTCACAAGAAAATACACAGGAAACATACATTAAAGAGATAATCAACAAGAGCCGCTACATCAATCAAATTTATGCAATGTTTTCTTTATTTACGTCAGTAAATATGTGTATAAAGCATTTTGACAATGTATAGTACGCAGTTTATTGGGAACACGGGGCAATATATCACAGGATAACCCATTCCATTTGTGTTTCAGATATTGACAGTCATGAATTAAGCGTTTACGTTATGTTTGTATTTTAAAAACATTTACAAGCCATTATTTTCATATTAAAACATTCATTCATTGTCATTTTCACAGCTTTAAACAAAGGTTGGTTTTGAAATGTTTTTCGTTGTCCAGGGAAGGTTTAAACGCTGAAAAATTAAAAATAACTTATAAATCCAAATGTCACGTGTACGAAGTAGCGGGCACAGCTAGTATTATTATAAATATAACATCTTTTTTGATATATAGAATAGGAGGCAAACGAGCAGACGTATCGCCTGATCTTAAGCGATTACCATCGCCCATGGACACCCACAACACCAGAGGCGTCATAAGTGCGTTGCCGGCCTTTAAGGGACGGGGAAGGGGATGGGGAAGGGGATGTGAAAGGGGATGGGGAAGGGGATGGTGGGGGGGGGTTATACTCACTCACTCGGTGAAACACAGTGCACACACGTGCAAGCGCTGTTTCACACCGGTTTTCTGTGAGGCCGTGGTATCACTCCGGTCGAGCCGGTCCATGCATGCCGACATCTACACGGTTATCAAACAATCTAGCTCACGCATGCAGTTTAAGAGTCAGTTGCTGCCTTTATCCAACTCCCTCCCTTCCTTTTGAATTAGAGTGATTTATAGCTCTGGTAACCTTATTCACTCCGTTTACAATTCTTTAGTTAATTGAAACTATTGGACTCAAAAATTACTTAACACTGGTTTTGTACCAAAAGGCGAAATGATGCAGAAGCATTTCAATAGGCCACCACAGTGTGGATCACAATCACCATGCTGCATTGTCTGTATTCACAATAAGTATGGAGACCACTACTCTATGATTCTGTCCATGCTTTGCATCAGGCTGAGTAGAGTCACTTTAGCAGGCTCATGTATTTAAGTTAAAATCTCTCCCACGATCAAATTCAGTTTTGTAAGGGAACCAGTAATCTATTTCAGTCACATAACCGATACGATAAAGCTCTATGTTTCATCGCTAAGCCGGTATGTCCTGAATAAGACGATACCGTCACATCCACTTGATTGCTACTAAGTTAGTTATCTAAGACTAATCTCTTCACGTCGTTATCTTGTTACAAGATAGTTACTTTAGTCCACTTGAGTAAGTCATTTATAAATTAAGATGTGTGTTATTAGTGTTGTCATAGGATAAAATATAGGTTAACAATATCAATATTTGTTTAGGTTATTCGGTGTTTTCTATGTGTAATATGGATGTTATTATATACAATAACTATAAATTCTCTTAATGAAAAACAAAAGCCCCCGACATAATAACCTGAGTTCCCTTTAAAAAGTAAAAAACACGTTATGCGCTTTCATTTGAGACCCTATCGATGATATTTTTGCAGATATTCGGTTATTCTTCCCCACTTTCACCCCCATAACTTTTAAAAGACTCAACCGATTTTCATGAAACATGCCTAAGAACATTCGCACGTAACTCACCTTTCATACAAAAAAAAAACTAAATTGAAATCGCTTCATCCGTTCGCGAGCTACGGTGCCACAGACAGATAAACAGACAGACAGACACGTCAAACTTATAACACCCCTCTTTTTGCGTCGGGGGTTAAAAAAATATACTATCAGTCAATTTAGGTTTCATAGAACAAGCTCAGCTTAGTTTGAAACTAGATGTGGTGTCAGATGTCCGAAATATTATTATTAGACCTTAAATTGCAAAATATGAAACAGGGAAAGATAAATCGTTAAATTAGTATTTCAAGGTACGAACTGCAAAAAAAATTCAGTGCAGATACATTACTTTACTCAAAGTTAACTGAATTGACTGAAAACAACGTAAAATAGGTGTAAATAGCAGAACATAATGTAAAGATTATTCTTTTTTTTTTCTTTTTTTTTATGGAATAGGGGGCAAAGGAGCAGACGTATCACCGGTAAGCGATTACTGCCGCACGTGGACACCCGTAACACACGCGTCACAAGTGCGTTGCCGGCCTTTCGGGGATGGGGAGGGGGATGAAAGTAAGTGGTGCTGTAAATAAACTACGGAAAGACGTCGACGTGGTTGAGGAACGAGTCACCTGCCTAAGTACTGATATGGACAGCGTGAAGACTGACCTTACGGAGCTGCAGAAAAAGGTAGTGCGCCTGGAAACTACCACTACAACACCTGTTACTTCGGGTGTAGAGGGGTTGGGGTATGGGCCTCCGGTATCCTCACTTACTCGGTAAAACACAGCGCAAGCGCTATTTCACACTGGTTTTCTGTGAGGTCGTGGTATCACTCTGGTCGAGCGGGCCCATTCATGTCGAAGCGTGGCTCTCCCACGGTAAAATTAGTAGTAGGAAGACGTAAAGCCGTTAAATTAATATTCCAAAGTACCACAGTCAACTGGTGTACATAATTTAGCTATGAAGCTAAACCCCTTGGGGTTTGCATAGAAATTCAAATCAATGCAATGTTATTCAATGAATTTGCAAGTAATACGTTACATCCCAAGTGTAAATTCAATTTGCTGTTCCGATGGTGTGTGAACTTGTGAACATGGTGTGTATGAATTGATATATTACAGATTCGTATGCAAATTTTGACGTTTGAACTTTGGGAGTAATGGTTACACAAATACAGAGATACAAACACAGGAGATATGTGTAATAACTTATGGATGGATATGGATTTTGTACTGTGTTTATGCTTGTATGATCATAATGAAACAATAAACATTTTTTTTTTTTAAATAGTACAGGAGGTTAATTGGGCAGACTTCACACTTGATTCTAAGGAAAACCTGTTAATCAAGACTCTTGAACTATTGAGTCAGTTTAGTTAGTTTAAGTCCTAGTTGACCAAATCAAACGAGACCTGTCCAGACCAGCAATCATTGCTGCCTTGCTGACAAGTGAGAAGGGCTGGTGCGCAGTGGACTCTCAAGCTATTGAATCAGTTTAATTTATTTAGTTCAATTCCATTGAGTCTTACCAATAAATTCGTGGTGTAAAATTTGTACCACATTCACGAGAAAGTTTTTTAACAGCGGTTTTCGGCAAGTCTGGGGGTATCACTCCGTTTCAGTAATCAAAATTTATTGTATACCCGCGTGTACATTAGTTATCGCAGCAAAGAGTAACCTATGCGCTTTCTCAAGAATCAAAGTATTTCCATGTCAAATTTCACTAAAATCGGTGCAGCGGTTTGGCCGTGAAAGCAGGACAGACAGACAGACAGAGTTACTTTCGCATTTATAATATAGGTATGGATATGGATTGTGGTGGTGATCACTTACTATCAAATTATACTATCTATTTATGTGCCTCCTACATCACAAAAAAAAACGTTTTTATTTGTTACCTATCAGGTATTTTTATATCATTAACAAGAAACCAAAATGATTGAGTAAATGAATACACAAAATAACATAAAGTACTTAAAGAAAAATATGAGCAAAGTTGTTATTTACTTCAAACAATTGGCTTTGATGGAAACCTTTTAGTCTTATCCGATGATCGGTTTAGAAAAACAAATGTATTTACCATCGTTAAGTGAAAATAAACATTGTGTGTTAAAGCATTATAATAGAAAATGTAATAATGTTGAACAGCTACTTTAGAACTAAAATTTCACGTTTTCTTCATTGTGAATCAGCAGAACAAATACAGAATATTTTTTATAGGAATACAAAGCTATATATTTCATAGCTGGATTATACAATTAATTTGTATTTAAAATTCATGTTGTGATAGAACATACTCATATTTACTGATTGCTGCATAATAGTTTTTTTTTGTAATAGATACAATTGTTAGTGATTTAAAACGGCATCAGGCGGATCAGCGTCTATAAAAGAAAGGCAAAAATCTTTCCTTTAAATAACGTGTTCCAACGATTTGGCTAAATAAATGTAAATGATGACGACATATGAATTTATATACCTATGTATACACTATTATGATAGTTATCGAAACTTATACCTATTCGTAGTATACAACACTGATATTCAAACTGTTTTAACAAGCTTTTTACTAACTTGCAATGTATGTATGTATGCTTGTATGTTCGGGTGGAATCTTGCAAATCAATTTTGAACCAGATATCTTCAACCGATTTTGCTGAAATTTTGCAAGCATATGTATACAGCGTGACAATAAAATATTATAATGACATGGAGCTGATCTGATGCTGGAGCTGGAAGGTGGCCATAGGAACTCTGTAAAGAAACGTCGCAACATCATCGAGTTTGGACTCGTTTGATTCGTCTCGAGGCATTCCAGTAAAATATTGTTTTTAGAAAGCTTTTTAATTTAATTTATTAATCTATCCCAGTTACAATTCCGGTAAATTACAGGTTATGAATACAACTAATAACGGAAAGTAAAATTTAAGTAATTAAAACCGAAATAACCGATTTGTTATCGTTTTATAGCCAAAAGGGCAACTTAATAAATTCCTGTACCTACATAAGTGGTCTATTTTATCGATGATACTGAAATAGTGATGTGCTCTATTTTGAGTACTTATGAGAATTATACGTAATTGGGTATATTTTAGTATCTCAGTCATTTTTAACCGACTTCCAAAAGGAGGAGGTTCTCAATTTCATCGGTTTTTTTAATGTATGTACACTGATTACTCCGTCAATTGTGGGCTGATTTTGTATTCGAAAGGGTATGCTCCCCATGTGGTCCCATTGCCACCATATCAGGATCTGATGATGGATTCCCAAGGGAAACCGAAGGAAACCCTCAAATTTACGGGAGCGCCTGCAATGAAGTTAAGAGCAATTGTCTGCATGCCTTTGTGGCGACTTCCACATACAGCGCAACAGAAATATACTACAGTGCCATCTATCGAAGTTACACTGAACTACGGAGTAACGAAGGAAACTAAGAAACGACCAATCCTGAATCGCGCAGTGAAAGTTCTCGCGCCGATAATCATATATACAACATCCCAACATCAACCGTTGGGCAGTTGGCCCGCCAGGCATGATCACCTCGCCTGGTCGGAGGATCCGCCCTTTGTGTTGGAGGGACAACATACCCGTTCCTCCACAGTGGTGACCCCGACGTGATTGGGAGCAGCCTTCGAAGCAGCATCAGCACGCCACCATGTTGTTCACTCCCACAGTAAGTCTCACAGCCAGCCAGCAACCTCGGCCTCAGCAGGGATACACCACCCGCAGGACGCGACCGCTCCAGCCTGGTTACCCCTACAGCCTCTACAGCGTCTAGGCACAGCACACTGCACCTCCGGTCCATGTAAGCAGAGCAAATCTCTCCCGTCTATGCAGCAGCCAGCCACTACGCAGCAACTGCCCCGACTCACTGGGGACTTCACCGCAGCACCGCGCACCAAACGCCATCCCGACTCACTGGGATCAGCGGACTACGGTCCCGACTCACTGGGACTAGCATTCAGTTCCGACTCACTGGAACTTGCGGCACTCAGTTCCGACTCACTAGAACTGCTCACTCCTGGCACTGGCAAGCTCTGCAATAGAGCACAGACAGCTGACTCAACATATGTCAACCTCCGGTCTTGGAGGGGAGTGATGTGGCGACTTCCACATACAGCGCAACAGAAATATACTACAGCGCCATCTAACGAAGTTACACTGAACTACGGAGTAACGAAGGAAACTAAGAAACTACCAATCCTGAATCGCGCAGTGAAAGTTCTCGCACCGATAATCATATATACAACATCCCAACATCAACCGTTGGGCAGTTGGCCCGCCAGGCATGATCACCTCGCCTGGTCGGAGGATCCTCCCTTTGTGTTGGTGGGACATGACACACCTGTCCCCCACACCTTCATATTCTGTAGACATCATTTAATTTCATAATATATAACGGGTCCTAACGATATTGTCAGTTTACCTCAAATCACTAAAATTATAGTAACTTATAGAAGATAGTCCATTTGAGATTTTATTACAAAAAATTTACCTGAAGTCCTTTCGATTCTATACAATATGAATTCTTTCAAGTTATTTATGTGAAATGGTGATGAGAGACTTGAGAAAGACAAATTTTACTATATTACATTTGGCTTGGCACTGACTTCAACCCTATGAATAGCACATATAACGGATGGGCCGACAGGCAGGGGGAAGTCGAGGCTTCCCCCAGGACAGAGTCTCTCAAGACGCGGCGTCGTTCCTGGGGGGGACCTGAAATAACTTGATCCGGGTCTTCCCCAGAGCAGGGCGCCTGAGACCGGCAGCCGGGGTGGTTTTTAGTGGAATCACCACATGCCTGGCTCCTCAGCCCCAGAGGAGCCGGAGATCCGAAGGGATTTTCCACCCCATCAACAAAAAAAAAAAAAAAGGTAGCACATACAAATTAAGTTATTACATACTTTTTAGTTTTTGAAGTCGGTTTTTTTAAACGAAGTTTTTTTTTTGTATTGTTTAGTTATGTTTGAGAGTTTCAATAATCAAATAAACAAAATGTTAAATGTCTCAAATATGCTGTTTTATATAGATAACAATATCTTGGCAGAAATAATGCTGCGTACAGGCCTATGTATTGGAAAATATATTATTATGCACAATAGCCGCTGTGCAGAATAGATCGCATAATTTTACTTATCTGGGTAATAGAGAGAGAGAGAGAGCAGTAAAACAAAACACACCTATAAGTATTTTAAAAATGTATTGAATAACAATATTGTGATAATGAAATTAGTCACTTTTTAGGGTCCGTGCCAAAGGCAAAAGACGGAACCCTTATAGATTCGTCATGTCTGTCTGTCTGTATGTCCGTCTGTCCGTCCGTATGTCACAGCCACTTTTTTCCGAAACTATAAGACCTATAATGTTGAAACTTGGTAAGTAGATGTATTCTATGAACCGCATTAAGATTTTTACACAAAAATAAGAAAAAAACAATAAATTTTGGGGGTCCCCATACATAGAACTGAAACACAAAAATTTTTTTTTCATCAAATCCATTCGTGTGGGGTTCTATGGATAGGTCTTTAAAAATGATATTGAGGTTTCTAATATCATTTTTTCCTAAACTGAATAGATTGCTCGAGAGACACTTCCAAAGTGGTAAAATGTGTGTCCCCCCCCCCTGTAACTTCTAAAATAAGAGCATGATAAATCTAAACAAAATATATGATGTACATAACCATGCAACCTTCCACTGAAAATTGGTTTGAACGAAATCTAGTTAGTAGTTTTTTTTTAATACGTCATACGTATTACTTGCTGCTGCGGAACCCTTCATGGGCGAGTCCGACTCGCACTTGGCCGCTTTTTTTTTAAAGGAGGTAGTATAATTGATCCCACCAAAAACATAAATGTAAAAAAAGAGAGCCAAGTTCAATACAAAAATTATGCTTGGCTGTGGGCTTCGTCGCAAAAAGAATGGAGATTTAAACTATTTACCCCTATTTTTTTTTTTTTTTTTATTTTTGGATTTTTTCCTACGCTTACACACAATTACCGAGCTGGATTCCAAATTTCATCCTTCTAGGTCATCTGGAAGTAGGTTAGATTTAGGTACTATATATATATGTCAGTCAGTGCTAAATTTACGACTTTTTGACCTTCATATCTTTATAACCGTTTGAGCTAGCTTCATGAATTTTGGGCTTCTAGATGTCCTTATGGATATGATTAAACACACGTGGTTTTATGTGTTTACGTTAAAGAGGTTTTGAGTTATAGAAGGGTCAAAAGTGGCACCAAGTGCTTCGTGTAATATTACACTCGGCGCTGGCTAGCCAGTTCCTTTGCTTGAACTTGGCTTGACACGCTACCGCGTGTCTAGATATTGTTGTTTAGACTCTTAAGATAATGTGTAACACATACGCGACATTCAATGTAACATATAATTAAATAAGAGTATGTAATAGAGGTCAGTGTCCAACAGTGGACTGTTAATGGCTATTAATGATATAGTAGTATTACGTTGATACTATTAATTGTATATGACTGCCTCGTTGGTCTCGCAGTTGGCGTGTGCGACTGCTGATCATGAGGTCTCGGGTTCGATTCCCGGGTCGGACCAAATGTTTGTATGATCTACAAATATTTGTTTCGGAGTTTGGGTGTTTTCTATGTATAATATGTATGTATTTACAAAAAAAAGTAAATAATGTATTTGTATCAGTTGTCTAGTACCCATAACACAAGCTCTGCTTAGCTTGGGACTAGATGGCGTTGTGTGTTACATGTCCGAAAATATTTATTTATTATTTAATTACGTTGATTCCAAAACAAATTAAGTATACATTATTTTATTTATAATTTTTTCTAATATCTTTAAATGAACAATTCTTGTTTATATTACTTTTTATTATACTATTAGTATATGTCTATACAAATGAATGAAATTAGAGTGTCTGTTTGTAATATTAAAGTAACCGCTTTTTAATAAATGCATAAGTAAACACGATACATGTACCAAAACAACATTTCATTCAATTTTTGTCTATCTGTATGTAGGTCTTTCTGTTTGTTTCGGGTAAACTTTGGAACGGCTGGACCACGAAGCAGTTGCTTCGTGGGCTGGACCTAATTTTTGACCTGGACTTGGACCTTTCGACTTTCAATGGCAGATAGCTGTTGATCTAAGGAGTAACTTAGGCTACTTTTTAGCTTTGTTCCACGGCGTCACCCGCGGTGTTCAGCTAGTATAATATATAAACTAGGAAACAGCTCCAACGATTTTCATGTAGTACGCCCCTGCGTTCTACATAAAAGTCGTTGGAGATCTATTTGTCAACAAATTGATCTAGCTAGGATTCATTTTTAGAAAATTTATCAATAAAAAAATACTGTGCAAAGCTCGATCATCCAGGTACTATCATAATTATTGTCATACACATTATAGTCTGTAAAAGTTTATTTCATGTTGCCGAATCATTTGCAGCATTAAAATAAAATAAAAGTACTTACAAATTACTTGAAGATTGACAGGCGGTGATTTGCCATCACCTTCGACGTTGGATGCAGTACATGCATATTTTCCCGCTTGGCTTCTATTAACGCCTTGCAGAGCTAAATGAGCCGAGCCGGCTATGACTCCCGCTCGTTGATTATGTGTCATCACTTGACCCTAAAATCAATTACTTTTTTTAGTACAATCAATGATGTTTCACTTGCTCGCAAACTGTGCTCTCATTGAGACAGCACGAGTTCTGCTATCTTTTTTTTTGCTGGAACTCTGAATTATATTGAAATATACTCAAACACATAAATTATATTTTACATAATTTTGAGGAAGTGCTGGAAACTAAGTATTTTACGTATTTTTTTAAATATTCAAGACCCGTTTTTTTATAAAACAGAACTATTTATTTTATTGTGTTGTTTTATATATAAATTTGCATTTTTTAAATCATTTTGCTAATTTTGTTTGTGGCCAAATTTGGCAATTTAATCGCAAACCGTTTTATTAATATATAATTTAATTATTTGTTTTATGTATTTCATTTAGTAATACATGAAACGAATAATAAAAAAAGTCCTGCCGAAAAGCATAATCATTTAGAGAATTATCATATTTATAAAGTTGCTTATGTAACTTAAATAAATGTCCATTAATAAAATCATGTTGTCAACTAAAACAAATCCAACGTACAAAGAACAAACAAAAAAGATGACAGCAGAAATTAGTTATCACAATTTTCATCCATCAAAACAATAAAAAGAAGTCAAGAACCGAATTCAATATCGAGTGTAGTCCTTCCAATATTGCATTCCGACAATCGAGTTACAGGTGACACGATTTGATCGATCAAATCAAAGCTTGTGATAAAATAAATTCGGCCGTCGGGGTCGGCAACACAAACCGTGAAATAAATGAGAAATACATTTTCTTGGGTAATGGAATCAATAAGTCTCTAATACTATATAATAATGGCAGCCGTAGGACGTCCACTTCTGGACATTGGCCTCCTTCAATAACTTTGGAAGTCAAAGCCCATTTGGAAGCGACCTACATCCACCATCGACCGACATTTATACGTAGCCACATGGAAATGAATTCTATCTCGTGACCCTTGGAACTTAAAAATGTTAAAGGAAAAGAAATTAATGTGAAACTAGCAATGTTTTAAATTAATACACAATCATAATTGGAGGGCATGCATTGTCTATAATAATGTTATATTTTAATAATACTTACATTGTGTTCCCAAACAACTTTGTAAGCTGGTGGATTTGATCTCACAATACATTCAAAATAGACATCGTCGCCTTCTTCAATATCGTTAGGATTAAGCTTTGAACCTAATTGTAAACTTACTATTGGAACATCTGGAAGAAGGAATATTGTAAATAACAGGGTCGATGTTACGACAGCTGCATCTTATACAAAATGTAGGTATCTAGCTTCAGTTTACTAAAATAAATTATCTAAATAATTAAAATAGTTGTTATAAACTTACAATGGAGATTGAGCTTGACACTAGTTTCTAAAGTATTGTGTTCTAGTTTGCTGTGCGCTGCTCGACACGTTAAAACCCGCCCGTCTTGATCCATACGGGGAGTCCATCGCAAAAATGATATGGTTTCATTTTTATCATCTGAGTTCTGGATAAAAAAAGACGTAATCATATAAACGAAATATTACCTGAATATAAAAAGATAAAAAAAAAACCATTATCATTAAATAATATATAAATAAATATTTCGGATATCGAACACATAACGTCATCTAGTCTCAAACTAAGCAGAGCTTGTATTATGAGTACTAGACAACGGATATAATTACATATATACTTTTTTTTTGTAAATACATACATATTATACATAGAAAACACCCAAACTCTGAAACAAATATTTGCAGATCATACAAACATTTGGTCCGACCCCGAAATCGAACCCGAGACCTCAAGAACAGCAGTCGCTTACGCTACCACTCCGCCACCGAGGCATTATCAATTATACAGATTGAATAACAAGTAAACCATGCTAAATGCTGTAGTAGGCATGCATTATTCTGAAAATATTGTCAAAATGTAAAGAAAAACTTATACTACTTTTCAAAATATCTTGGTAAGTATAGCATTTTCAAAAATTGCACATACTAAGTTTCACAAAATTAAACAAGATCAAAAATCAAATACCTTTTGAATAGCAGCAGTTGACATTTGTTGATCATCGAGCCACCACGAAATAGTAGCCGGTGGTCTTGAGCCCACTGCTTTACAAGCCAATTCAGCTGTTTGACCCACGGAAAGTGGCTGCTCTCTGGCAAGTATCTCTACGAAAAGGGGCCGCACTGTAACAATACAATTGAATTAATCGTGTTTTGTGTTAAATTTTCTTCATAGACATCATAGTCGCACTATGAAATATTTTTGTCAAGTCAAAACATATTTTCTGTTCGATTTTTCATGTTCTGAAATATTCCACAAAGAATAGAATATACTTTATTGTACACCGAAAACAAATTCGATAAAACTCAAATCAATTTGTGAAAAGTTTCAATATTTTTGCGAGTGGAATCTAAAAATCCATATAAAATACCGTTGGATTGTGAAGTTGAACTAAATTTTGAAGTATATTATAATGGTTTCCCAGCTGTCACATAACATAATTTGGCGGTCCAAATAGTGCCGTAATGATGATGAGGGTACCCCGTTTGTCATTCTAAGATATTTGAATGGTTATATATATACTAGTAAATACGCACAGAATCGTTTATTTAACTGAATAGGTTTGGAAGATTACGTATTGAAATGACGTCATTTAAAAGAAAGGCTAGAAGTGAGATAAAACAATTAAGATATGCTGTAGTTTACCGTTGTTGAATTCGGCCACGCACTGATTCGGTATATGATTGCCACACTGGCAGTCCACGTATTCACTTTCACAATACAAATACTTTTATAGTTGCAAATGTAAATTTTCTTAATGAAGGTATCCTAATGTGATAATACCTGAATTATGAAATCAATGACATAAATAAACGACTGTACCCCTCCTAACATCCCGCGCACTTCGACCTGAATGCCCAACCGAGCTGCATCTGTGTGCGAAATTATGTAGTACCTTAACCCTACGTTGGCTGATAGTGACTCCAAAAATGACATTGATTCTAGACCCAAGAATATGTACATATTTTTATTAGGTACTGTTAGGTGTTACCTACCCTACTCTACCGATATATTATGCAGTGCGAACCTATAAAGAGGCGGTGCTTGGCTATGTTCGCACACTTGTTGTTCGGACAGCGCTCAGTAAAGACGTGTCTTGATAGGCCGTGTGGCATACGTCAGCCATAATATCTTGTCACTTAATGTTATATCATTGTTAACTTATTTCTTTATCGCTTTAATGTTGATCTGTTATGTGTTTCGTGAATTGCTTGTAATCATGAATTATAAGGTTCGTTTGTTGTGAACTGTTTGGTGTTTTAATTATAAGAATAAGAACTGAGGTTAGACTACCAGTGGTTTGGTCCTTTATTAAATTCTCACTTCTAGTTTATAATAGTACTATTACCTGGTGCATTTTTTGTTTTAGAATATTTTGATTAAAGTCGGTTTTTTTCTTTTTTTTTCTGTCTATGTATTAGATCTCAATTTATTAGAAACTATTTAATATAACCAATTCACTCTCCAATCCATCGTTGCTACGTAATTAATTAAGAAATTAATTCAACAAAAATTTTAGTTACCTATTTTCAGAGGCTTCATTAATACTTTTACTGGTCCCCCGGTAAATTTTGAAACTTCTTTAGCTAGCTCTGTCCAAAATCCGTTTTGAAGTGACGTGTACCAGCAATAAACAAATTCTTAAACTGATTATCTAGTACAAAAACACCAAGGGACTTCATAATTCAACAGAGAATACGTAATTATTTTACTTTTCTTTTTTAATTTCGTCATATATTGGTGTGAATAGAATTCGATTCAATGGATTAAAAAGGTATCAATGAATGTAAATCAATATAAAATAAACTAGTACTGTTTAAAACTAAGAGATATTTATAAATTTTTCACAAATTGGGTCCTTACAACGTTCATACAAATTAAACTGTAGCGATCCGAACAATAGGAAACTATAACGTTAATGGTCTTCACTAATGGCGCAGATAGTTGAAAAAGTGTTAAAAACAAAAATAAGAGCGTTCACTAAAAGCTTTGTAGGAAAAAGGTGAGCTTAACGTGCATTACTGAACGAATGACATCATGGGTTATTATAATGGAGAATAATTTCCTGTTCGCCGACGTGGCAATGGCGTCACGACAGGACAATGGGACACAAATAAAAACTAATGGCCCCTAAGGGTGGCGCAGTGACAAAAGAATCCTGTCTGCGAGCTAACCGTCATATTCTGAGATAATCCGACAGACCAGCGTTTGATATAGGTTAATCGCGAGGATTTACGTGGATTGAGTTTTGCAATAACAGAAAATGAACGTTTGTCGTCGTGTAATGCGGACGTTATGAAAGTTTCCAACTAGTCTGCGGTATTCCATGTTGTTTTTCGTGACCTTTTTACTCGAGGCAGATTTGGCAACAATCGAGAAAATAATGCGATGTCGTCGACTTCATCGTTAGCTCGGAGAATGGAATGTTGACATTCCATTAAGAATTTAGTTTTACGAATTGCGATGAAAATACATTTTAGGAATAGTCCGGGTTTTTGCACTTTTATTTCATAATGCAATAAAGATAGTCCAAATTAAGACATAAGGAAATAGAAGATAATAAAAGTAAAAATCTAGAAGACAACTCAATTTAAAGGTAACGAAGAAAATTAGAGATACAAGAAGTACAATTATAGTGTTAAAGAAATATGATTAATTAAATTATGTTTAATGAGGATTATGTTGTAGATATGTTTTAGAGGAGGAACAGGTCAGTTAATTGAAGAGGTGACCCGTTTGTTTACTTGCCTGTACTAACAAGCTAAAATTCAAAATTTAAAAAACCCCCTACTCAAGCACTTAACCGAGTAATCATACGCCAATGCTATTTTGCTCAACCGATTTTCATGAAACATGTCTAAGAACCCTCGCACGTAACTCACCTTTCATACAAAAAAAAAACTAAATTGAAATCGGTTCATCCGTGCCACAGACAGACAGACAGACACGTCAAACTTATAACGCCCCTCTTTATGCGTCGGGGGTTAAAAATACATATCTTCAAACTCCTAACAAGAACACACACAAATTAACAATTGAGAATATCAAATTCATCTACCCACTATCTTACTACCTCATCTCATATATCAAAACCAACACGTATAATATAACGTAGTATGCTGTCAACGTTTGTAACGTCCAAACGCGTTTAGTTAGACAAATGACTGAATATTAGGTAACGGACAGCATAAACACAGTCCCTTGTGTATGGAGCTAAATTAAGGAGTATTATATTAAAGCTCAGTATACACGAACCGTCAAATATTCACAGTTCTATTATTAGTTCATTCACGTTAGAGCTTTGAAACATGAACACATAAAGTAATTATAAATTATAATGATGAAATTGGCTGGCTATAATCAGAGGCACGTGTCAACTAATTTAGACAGTTTTCGAATCTATGTTTAATATTGTAGATATGGTTACAAAAAATAAACTTCATTTTCAATCAAAGTTATGCTACATTAAACTGTAAGAGTTATTTAAAAAAACATTCAAAATTCTCTTTATTTTAAGATAAGAAAATATATAAAACTGTAACAATATTTCATATCAAAGATGTTGTGAAGTAACGTGCTTGATTTGCAGAGAACTAAGTTGGATCGAAGACAATTGTATTTAACGAAGCAAACCCGTGATAACAAGTAGTATTTTTAACCGACTTCAAAAAAGGAAGAGGTTCTCAATTCGACCGTATATATGTTTTTTTATGTGTGTTCGCGGATAACTTCGTCGTTTATGAACCGATTTTGATGATTCTTTTTTAAATGGAAAGGAGATATCCCAACGGTGGTACCATGATAAGGACACTAAGACCTGGTGATGGCATCCAAGAGAAATCGAGTCGAACCTTGAAGTCGGTTTTTGTTTTTGTTAAAATTTTCTGCATTGCATTATATCACAACATTAAGGCACTATTTCACGTGTTAACATACCTATAGATAATGAATGATTGAATAGTATTAATATGATGATTTAATGAGATGATATTAATATATCATCATCATCTGAATAATCAGTTCTCACATTATCAGTCTCTCTTCGAATGGGCCGGCTCGACCGGGGCGCTACTACCCTCGCACAGAAAATCAACGTAAAATGACAGCGTTCGTGCTGTCGTGTTTCGTTGGTGAGTGCGAGACCGGAGGCCCAAATAGTCTAGTCAACAAGTTCCATACTTGTTGACTAGACTA
This sequence comes from Diaphora mendica, assembly GCA_949125395.1. Classification (NCBI taxonomy): domain Eukaryota; kingdom Metazoa; phylum Arthropoda; class Insecta; order Lepidoptera; family Erebidae; genus Diaphora; species Diaphora mendica. Next base: position 21,774,037 of record OX421310.1, read on the forward strand.
AAAGATGCAGAAGCATCACTAGGCCGCCATGGTGTGGGTCGCCATACTGCATTGTCTGCATTCGCAGTGAGTATGGTGACCGCCACTCTTGGATTCTACTTATGCTTTCCATCAGGCAGAGTAGAGTCATTTTGGCGGGCCATACATAAAAAAAAAAATAAAAAAAAAAAACGAATACTATGGAATATTAAGGTGAGGGTGTTTTTAACCGACTTCCAAAAGGAGGAGGTTCTCAATATCATGTATTCTTTTTTTATTTTTTTATGTATGTACATTGATTACTCTGTCAATTGTGGACCGACTTTGAAAATTATTTTTGTATTCGAAAGGGTATGCTCCTCATGTGGTCCCATGGCCACCATATCAGGATCTGATGATGGGATCCCAAGGAAATTGAAGGAAACCCTCAAATTTACGTGAGCGCCTGCAATAAAGTTAAGGCAATTGTCTGCATGCTTTCATATTCTGTAAACATCATGTCCGAAATATTTATTTATTATTCTATACAGTATGTTGTATGTTACCTTTAGTCGTATTCTTTCAAGTTATTTAGGTGAAATGATGATGAGAGACTTGAGAAAGACTAAAAAGCGAAAAAAAAAAACCATGTTTAAAAAAACCGACTTCAAAAACTGAAAAGTATAAAATAACTTAATTTGTATGTCCTACCTATTCATAGGTTTGAAGTCGGTGCCGAGCCAAAATGTAATAGTAGGACTCGCCGCGCGTGATCTTGAGCGGGATAGCTGCTCTTCGCGTAGGACAAAACAACCGAAGCGCCGGTGACGTCGTTGACGTTCGTCTCGAAATATAGCAAGTGTGGTACCTACTATTACATTTGGCTTGGCGCCGAATTCAAACCTATGAATAGGTAGCACATACAAATTAAGTTATTTTATACTTTTCAGTTTTTGAAGTCGGTTTTTTAAACGAAGTTTTTTTTTTAATTAATATTCAGTTTCCATTATTATTCAGTTAACAGATCATATTACTTAAATGACAAATAACAGCATTGCAAATAGTAAGCAAGCGTTTTTCGCAAAATTTATTTGCCACTTTTATATTATACACAATGCATGTATCACGGGCCTTATTTTAACCAATTATGTTTTAAAATGAAATGTAAAAACTGACATAGGCATGAGTATAACAGACACTCATCTCCAAACGTAATGAGGTTTCCTCAATAAATTCAAAATATCTTTTGACAATATTTAATATGATGAAATGTAAATATTTACTTACGATAAATTTGTATTTGTACGCTGACTCTCAACGGTGGCACCAGTACCGTATTATCAGCAGTACATGTATACACAGCCTCGAAGTAATCTCTTGTCAGCTTTGGTATCCTTAGTTCTAAAAGGCTGAGTCGAGATCCATCATCGACTGGTGCAAGTGTTGCTATCACTTTGTCATCACGCCACCAGCGAAGACGTGGCATTGGCTTTCCTGAAACAATAATATTTATATTAGACTAGCTTTTGCCCGCTGATCGACCCACATGTTTGTCGGTTATCGTGATAAATAGTATTCTATCTGTTCTGATGTTAAGCTTTATTACTGTAAAGTTTCATCTAAATTTGCTCAGTAGTTTTTGCTTGAAAGAGTAACAAACTATGTACATAAATACATCCTCTCAAGTTTTCTCATTTAAAATATTATGGTAGAATAGGATTGTTAATGACTATTGTTGGTCCGAAATGATAATATTCTTTTAATAAAGGGATAGGGCGGTTAAAGAGATTGAAGTATAGTATTTCTATTGTTTATGGACATTCAGTACCATAATGTTAAAATTGCAAAATGGACTGGGCCGAAAAATATACTGATGATAATAAACACTTGAAGGTTAATTGATATAATGAAAACTCCATATGATGCGAGACAACATTTCGAACGACGATAGTAAACCTTACCCAAAAAAGTTATGGAGTTTTACTGTAGCTGAGAATAAGTTCTTCATATTAAATGTATTTTTTTACAAAGGTCCTTTATTTAACTCCGATCTCAACATTTTGGGTGCTTAGATTACCCTGGGCGTCATAGACTCGGTTGGACATGGTTACCACGGTAAGTACATCCTAGTCGAGAAGAGAGGCATTTCAAATAGGATGCTCTCCTATTCGAATTCGGCCACAAAAGCTAGGCTCAAACGAAACTAGCCAGTTGCAGAGCACAAGTGTGTGAGCAAAGACAGGTGCACTCTCTGTTCATAAGAGTCAGATGATTTTAAAGACATTAAGTCTATGACTTTATGTTTGCCATGAGTGCGTTAATTCCCGTACATATTAAGCCGGGTCTCCTGCGACACGGTTTAATGTTCTTAAACCCCAAACATCACATATTTATCAAAATATGGGCGTGGCTTAACTGTTTTGTTAATTTTAACAAGCAAACATGTTATCCAAAGCGTACTGAAAACATTCCAGCGTATACTTCTCGTATAATGAAACTGAACTGAACATAACATAACATTAATACTTATATTATTCATATTTATACTATAAAAGTAAGTAAGTAAGTGTACTATAAGTTATTTTGTCGAGTAGATAAAAGATTTTTGCTTTTCGTGTAATCGTGTTTGATCTTCGTTTAAAAGTCCGTCTCCTGCGACTTTTCGCTAACATGTTTAGTTAACAAGTTTCGTTAGTTTGTTTTGTTATTTTTAGCCGCAGGAGACACGCCTTTAGGTCTTTACCTATGAAATTGCCTTTCTTCAGTACTGGTAATTTCAAATAAAAAAAGTTTGTAATGGCTCTGTATTCTAAATTCAAATTAATTGTGTTTAAAAACCATGACATTCTATTTACAAACTCAGTCTTTTGTTTTGGATTAGCGTTGTATTTTCATTACATTTGAACATTTTTCGTCATAATGGATACTTTAAAAATTCGTGTAATTATGGAATATGAGTTCCGTCGTGGCACCAACGCGAAACAAACGTTCCGTCGTGGCACCAACGCGAAACAAACGGCACGTAACATCAAAAACGTTTACGGAGAGAACTGTACAAACGAACGCACAACCCGTTATTGGTTTTCCCGGTTCCATTTTGGAAATTTTGACTTGAAAAATGAAGCTCGTGGTCGTCCGGAGACTTTGGTTAACAATAATAAATTAAAGGCAATTGTGGAAGCTGACGAAACTCAATCTACAGCTGAGCTAGCAGCAGCTTTTAATGTAAGGCACAAAACAATATTGATCCATTTGCGACAAATTCGCAAGGTAAAAAAGCTTGATAGATGGGTGCCCCACGATCTTAACGATCGCCAGCGCAACGTATGCGTCGAGACCTGCCTTGCGCTGCTCAACAGGCAAAGAAATGAAGGAATTTTGAAACGAATTGTTACGTGCGACGAAAAATGGATTCTGTTCGAAAATCGAAAGTGCTCAGCAAGTTGGTTAAACCCTGGTTCAGCACCAAAGCAATGCCCTAAACCAAAAATGACCCCTAAAAGGTGATGGTCACTGTTTGGTGGTCTAGTGCGGGTGTGATTCACCACATCTTTTTACAAAACGGCATGAGCATTAATGCAGATGTGTACTGTGAAGAACTGGAGAGAATTATGGAGAAGCTTGCACATCTGCAACCAGCTTTGGTCAATCGGTCGTCCCCACTGCTCCTTCACGACAACGCGCAACCCCATACTGCGCAACAGACAGTCCCCAAGCTGCAAGAGCTGGGGTTGGAAGTTCTCCCTCATCCGCCATACTCACCAGACCTTGCGCCTACCGACTATTACTTTTTCCAAAATTTAGACAACTTTTTAGTGGGTAAAAAATTCAATTCCCGAGAGGCAGTACAAAATGCCTTTGAAGAGTTTGTTGCCTCCCGTCCAGCTGATTTTTACAAGAAGGGCATGAATAAACTGCCAATGCGTTGCCAAAGATGAATTGATAGCATGGGTGATTACTTCAAACAACAGACATAAAAAAGGTTGAAAATATAAGTACTTTCACTTATTGCATACAAAACGGCAATTTCATGGGTAAAGACCTATTATTAATATACTTTTTCAGACATCTACTGTATCCAGTCATAGAAGAGACTACATGCAAAATACTGTATCTGGGGGCACGGTCGTGCCCCCGCCAAGACGAGGCAAGCGAAGCGCAAGGGCACTACCTACCTTTTCTCGAAGTGTTTCGTCGTTTTTTTGAACCCTCAATACTTTGGTTTTCGATATACCAGATCGTTCAAATTCTCAGGATATGATGTCAGTAATAGAATAATGAAACATACAAAGTTTCAATTGCATAGCTCTGATACTTTAGATTTTATTGATACCTAAAAAACACCGATTACGTCACTGACACACTGATGATCATCAAAACTGTTAGGGTACTTCCTAAAGTGCTAGAAAGCTGAAATTTGGTGTGTAAACTAAGTTCAGCATGCAAACAACAGAAAATTCATAAACCTATTACTTTTGCCCCCCAACCCCCAAAATTAGGGGGTGAAAGTTTGTATGAGACTTTCCCAAATTTTTATGCTATATTTTTAATTTTTGGTACACGGACTTTTTCGAAAGAAGAAAGAATATGTTCAAGAAATAAATCCTAAAAAAAAAGAAAGGAAAATACTGCCCTAAGCAACTTACAAAAAGAAATGAAATCCCACTAAAACCATTTTCATGTATAATGTTGCCAAGCATAGATTCAGAAGCTTGGCTCTACATGAGATCTGATGTCTTTTTCACAGGGTAAGCCATATGCAGTCGGCTTGGCAACATTGTACATGAAAATGTTTTTGGTGGGATATTATGTTATTATCAATCTTAAATACATTTGTAAGTAGGAATCAGTCAAGTGATCGATCTCAACCACCATCATATTCACGTGGAAAACATACTAATGTCCTAATTAAGATTAATCTCATATATGATTCGTGATATCAGAATAGCACACTATAATATTTCAAATTAATTTTAGTATCATTTTCGCAGAATCGAATTACTTCCAAAGTTATTGCTTATAAATCTCAGTAGAAATAAATAAATAAGTCATGAATACTCATTTTGCAAAAACAGATTTTATGGCTTATGTAAACAACATGAGACTATGAGTACATGAAATAGGAATATAACTTTCGACAATAACATATCGTTTTCTATTGTATTTTATTTTTAAGTTTTATTATTTTACCTTCTTTTAATATCCTTAATATCGAATTGACTTGATCGAAAAGTAATGTTATCATTTATTGTGTCGATATATTCATTGGTTTGTTCTGTTTCGGAAATATATTTTTCACTAAAGCGTTAAGGTTTACGCTGATACAAATGACACGAAAACTTTACCAGAATAAAAACCAAATTGTGTGTGGTGTGCGTAAAAACGCGGGCGCAGCAGTGATTTTTCAAACTGACATATTTTTTTATTTATGAACCGATTTCGATGAAAAAAACACTAAATGTTAAGTGAAGCAAACGACAACAGATTGGTGAAACCCGCATTCAAATCGGTTAAGCTGATACTGAGATTAGCGCGCACAAACGAATAAACAGAAATTTTAAAAAATCATTGTTTTGGGTTTTATTGCGTTCATAACCCCCTATAATAGTTTTCCTGATATATCTTCCATGTACTACAGACAGCAACCAGTAACGATTTTATTATATGTATTGATTAATTGATGATTAACTAATGGTGAATAATATTTGTAACGAAAGCATTTTAATAATAATAGATTAGAGTATTTTAAAAATTATTAGCTTATCAAAATATATTTTAATTTATGTCTAATGAAGTAGAAACTACCTATCCATAAAACCTCTGCCTATTCAAATTAATTGTTAAAAAGAGGAAGTTGCTTATTAGCAGACCTTCATTTATTTGATCTCATCACAATTTGTAATCAAATTTGTATCAATTACACGAGGAGACCCGATATAACCGTTTAAAGTTTATTATTCTGCTTTTTAATTGGCTGCCAACACTTAGTCCCGTGACACATTTTGGTTCAATTAAGGTTTTAAAGTATGCATTACTTTTTCTGTCCACATCCTCCTGTGGTTTTTTGATCTTACATGTAAAATTATAACGTATTCCCACAGGAGAGTACAGTACTACTGTACCTCCTGTAAAATATACTACTACATGTCTTTGTATTTTTTTAAGGCATAGGGATGACAAACGAGAAGACGTATCGCCTGATGGAAAGCGATTACCGCCGCCCATGGACACCCGCAACACCAGAGGCGTCACAAGTGCGTTGCCGGCCTTTGGGGGATGGGGAGAGGGATGGGGGAGGGGATGTGGTATTGGCCTCCGGTATCCTCACTCGGTGAAACACAGCGCAAGCGCTATCTCACACCGGTTTTCTCTCAGTCGAGCCGGCCCATTCATACCGAAGCGGGGCTCTTCCACGGAGTTAATATTTGACACACGTTAATTTCTACAAATGTGTGGCTCATTTAGTGAATTAAGAATTATTTATTGCGCGATGGTGTTTTGACTTTGCATTACCTCCCTAGATATGGTTTATTTTATTATGTAGAGCCTGATTTGCCTGAATTAGACTGTTGTTAAACATACTTATAATGTTTCTAAAAACACAGAACAACTGGCGTTAAAAGTTGATTTAGTAATCACAGTTCATGCTTTACATAAACAATCCGAACTAAATCTAATTTCATTATTTTGTCAATAGATGTTACGTAATCCAAATGAATTTGAGTTTTTTTTTTCATTTATTTTAAGCAATCAATCTGTTTTTCCGACTACTCTTATTTGGAATAGATTTTTGTTCTACTTTACTCGTAAAGCTACCTTAGTTTATTGAGTTAGCTGACTCAGTGAACATTTTACTACAAAACTTTATATAGATACGGACTGTGCACAGGTCACTACTTTCATTCCAGTTTTCTTGTGTCTTTTGGTCCTTTATCAATTACCCACCGGAGTGATGTCTTCTGTAGTTACATAAAACTTTCATAAAATAATATTGGTATACTAACAAGACTAAGGGACTTTCTTTTTTCTTTTTAATTGCGATTAAAATATATTTAATTCAATCTGGAGTATACATTAATAGTGATAGAACCAGTGAAATACCACTCAAAAATATTATACCTTTGACTGTGTATAATATGCTTAAACTGTAACGCACTTAAAAATATGGATACAAAACATATCCTATGCAATTTACCTCCACTTACAACACAGGTGAGTTTCATACTGTTGTCTTCAACGTATGGGCCTGCGACACCAATTACTTCTTTGTCGAATTCATCGAAAATCTTCGGTTTCTCCGGCAGTTCTGAAATTAATTTAACTGGTTTAATAATCATTCATTAAACTATTATTTTGACTATTAATTTAAATATAATGAACACAAAATTTGTTATAAAAAACAACAATAGAGTTATATGAAGTTACATTTATATACACACATCAAAAGTGTCTAGGGATCAAGCATTTTTATGCGGATTTCTTGAGATTGAGATGTGGCTTTGGCCCTGGCCTGCTCAGTCGCCAGACTTGAACCCGATTGAGCATGCATGGGATATGCTACAGAGAAGAGCTCTGCCGAATATGGAGGGTATCCAGTCGCAAGAAGACCTTTTTTTGTTGTTGCAACGAACATGGGCGGCCATTCCACAGCGTGATTTGGATGAACTCATTTTGAGTATGCCAAACCGATGTTCTTGTGTTAGTGTTCGCGGTAGAAACACGGATTATTAATTGTTTAAATTACCTAATAAAATTTTAAAGAAAACTGTTATTTAAGTCTTTTTTTCGAACTTTAATGTTAGTGGTTGAAATGTCAAAAATCCTTTTATTAGGAAAATGGCAAATTTCTTTATTAATGCAAAGGTGACTTGGTTTATCGTTACTGTGACAAACGAAAACACTTTATTTGATGAATCCTTAAAGAAAATTTTAATTAATATCAATCAGGAGAAAAGTTATTGCAAAAATATATGTTGATCCCTAGACACATATGTTGATCCCTAGACACTTTTGATGTGTGTATTTTAATTTATGTTCCCAAATTGTTTAAATGCTAGTTCAGTTTTAATAACAAAAGCTGGACTAAAACTTTGATTACTGTCCAATGAGACTGATTTCTAACTCTGTAAAATAAATAGCAAGCATTTAAATACCAGTATTTTACATTGAAATATAGTAGTCAAAATTTTGCACCATTTACTATTTGACGCCTATATTTTAGCAGAGTATTTATTTAAGAAATCACTGGAAACTTAATTGTGCTTTTCGCTCTAAGAAACTTTGTCAACCCTTTGAAAATGAAAGCTAGACGTTACCTTCTCAGAAGGCTATCTGTTTAATGTTTTCCGTAATTAACATCTTGACCTAAATCTACATTTTCTAAACTACTTTGACTCAGTTTGGGGCTCACGCACTAGAAAAATACCAAATTTTTGTATTGATGAATTTATTTTATTTACAACTACGCTGTAACGACTACATGGAGTTTTTCACGATTACAGCGATAGATTTTTTTTTTAATGGAATATTTGGGCAAACGAACAGACGTATCGCCTGATGGTAAGCGATTACCACCGCCCATGGACACCTGCAACACCAGAAGCGTAACAAGTGAGTTGCCGGCCTTTTGGGGATGGGGGGAGGTAGGGGTATGGGGATTGGGGTATGGGCCTCCGGTATCCTCACTCACTCGGTGAAACACATCGCAAGCACTATTTCACACCGGTTTTCTGTGAGCCCGTGGTATCACTCCGGTCAAGCCTGCCCATTCATGCCGAAGCGTGGCTTTCCCACGTATATTTTGTAATTTTATAACGAAGGCATTTGTAAATTTACTCATGATTATCTCCTGTTTTAATTTCTGAACATGGACAATATCCAGTATTTATTTAGTCAAATTGCAAGTGTTTCTCGGCGAACCAACTACGCAGGGACAACTTCAATGCAAAATGAAATAAAAATTGAAACAAACCCTACCCTCCCAACTGGCCGGCGTGGTATAGTACGCCAAAACCTTTCTTCGGAGAGGCTGATGTTCAGCCGTGGAGAAGATGATATAGATGATATCACGTGCGAAGTTTAACAAAAACTTATTCCTTCTATAATTATCGAAGTAGATTCTTATACAGATTTTGGCAGGGATTAGAATAAAATGACGACAGCACTGGTTGATGCTGTAATCATTTGGCGAGTAATATAAAAATTCTTGCAGCTTGAAGGTAAGAGAGATGTTTGCTTAGAACGGATTTGGGACAGGGTTGGATTAAAGGGTTCTTAGGACTGCGGCAGTTTGATATCAAACTTCTCAAGTAAACTGCAACTGATACGAAATTTATCAAATGATCTAAGTCAAGGTATCATATTATACTAGTGGTTAGTAATTCGCTCTGCTAAGCTAGTGTCGTGAATTCGATTCCAACTGAGAATCAATGATGAATTGAAGAGTACGGTAATTCATTTAATGATATAAATGCATTTATTACGAAAGTCTGATAACCAGTGTATTACATTATGTAATGTAATGTATTACATTTGGGGTCAGATATCCTTATATGCGATGTCTTGCTACCATCATTACTTATGTATGTCAAAAAAAGTCGTTTTATATCAATTTAAAATAGTTCTATTTCTCAAGTTCAATTTGATAACTCTGTGTGGTAGGTCTCTCTCAAAAATGTAAATGATGTTGTAAATGAAGACTTTAACAAAGGTTAGAAATATAAAATAAAGATCCTGTGACGTAATGAGTCACGTATACCTAGAGGATACCTCTAATAATTGAGTTAGTCTACATTAAAATGTACCCTCGAAGGTACATTGCTAAAAAACAGGGATGACACAATACATATTAATTCGGCATAAAGTATTTTTTTGTCGTTTGTGGATTATCAAAAAACAATCAAATTATATTCTAACAAACAGGTAAAAATATATTTGATGGCGATCAGGTTAGTTTAAATTAAAATTTATTCATACATTACTTTCACAAAAGTTTCTGAACTTAATGTTATACCCACCTTTTCTTTGCTGGTTATGGTTGAATCCTTTTCATATATAAATAAATACTTAGACAAGTTATTTCGGAAATTTTGGAAATGGTTGGTATTCACGAAAAAACTATAGCGGTATGAAGTTCGCAGCTTCAGCTAGTTACATGTAAATATTATGTTATATTTATAATTGACTCTACATAACTATATATGATATATATAATAACATGCATATTCTGATGTACAGCTAAGTAATACAATTTAAAGTGTAATAAAATAGACTCATAAAACTGAATTTGGCTCCTCGCCAGAATACTGTCCCTAGACACAAACGGCAAAAACTATCTTTTAACTGTACGGTGTATAAATTATACCTTATCAATATAGCCACTAAACAGTCTGTTGTTAGAAAATTGAAGTATCTATACCAGTTTCCTATTTTCTTATTACACATTTTGGGTGACGTGTATTGGGGTTAATATTCTTAAGGTCAATTGGACTCGCTGATAGAGTAGACAGGGTTAAGAGACCACGTTAACTGTTAACGCAGGATTATTATGTGATTTGTTAGATATTATGTCAAAACTCGATCGTAATCATATTTAAATCATATAGAGTTCGATTAACCTTAGATTAAATCTAAATATAAAGTCAATCGGACTCGTTGATAGAGAAGAGAGGGTTAAGATAACACTTTCGTTGTTAATATCTAACTAATTACATAACAATCCAGCGTTATGTCAAAACTCGATCGCCATCATATTAAATCATATCTTTACCTGCCTCGTTGGTCTTGCGGTTGGCGTGTGCTGCTGTGACTGCTGATCATGTGGTCTCGGGTTCGATTCCTGAGTCGGACCGGACCAAATGTTTGTATATCTACTAATATTTGTTTCGGAGTTTGGGTGTTTTCTATGTATAATATGTATGTATTTACAAAAAAAAAGTATGTATGTATTAATATTAGTTGTCTAGTACCCATACCACAAGCTCTGCTTAGCTTGGGACTAGATGGCGTTGTGTGTTAGATGTCCGAAATATTTATTATTATTATATGCATAGGTCAATAGGACTCACTGATAGAGGACAGAGGGTTAAGAGAAAACTAGTAACCGTTATTTGAGCAGGAAGTATGTGTTTAGTTATACGTTATGTCAAAACCCGATCGGCATCATATTTGAATCACTTGGTAGCTTTATGTTTAAACAACTTTTAATCATTTATGTCCTAAATATTTTAATAGGAGATCTTGAGAGATTTTGTAGTGTTTTAATTTTGAGCATTATTATTACTTTACTTAAAAATATCTCTTACTTAGATTATTTCAGTAAAAAGTACACTGCCTACCTAATTCCAAACTTCTAAACTTATGTTCATAATTCTGGCATACTGCAAGATGTTTCCCAATAAACCGCTACTATTTGGCTACGTTCCGACCACCACACATAAATTCATAGCAGACATCGAACCAGGTGATATGAACAGTAATAAACTATAACTACATAAACGTTACACGATCAAGAAATAATTTCTAGGAGGATAAAGATATAAATATACACTTTAGAACAGAATACTGTTGAATTTTAGTTACTTATTGAATCATTCAGGCACCCAGTTTCAGTGGTTAAAATTCTTAATACCTTTGAGTGGTAGAATCAAGATAATATTATCCTATCCTACTAGAAATATTTTAAATACAAGTTTTTGAGAATAATTGTTTGTTACTCTTTCACGCAAAAACCGTTCAATTGTTTAGACAATAGATATTTATAGAAGTAAATCTTTTAGGTATATATTTATTTCACACGTCGGACTTAACAGCTAAAATTTGCCGGCATTTCCAGGGCAGAAATGGCAAAAAAACTACACAGGTATCATTTTTTAACTCCGGGAACATTAATTAAATAAAAACTATGAGAGTACACTATAGGGTTGGCCTTTGAAGAAAAGTCATAGTTTTGAGTCGGCCTCTTCATAGGCAAATGAGCCCCAGTCATCTTGTTACCTAACCGGTATTAGTCAAGATTATCGACACGAAGCGCAGCATTACTGCCAGCAGGACATTTGGGTAGGCTGTGCCGCTGTGGACACACTCAAAACGACCACAAAGATACTAAATATGAACAGACCTAGACTGTACTCACATTTAAATACTTCTCCACACTTATACCATAATTACAGTTCATCTAACGTGAGTATACTTTACAGTAATAAAATTTATACATCAGATAACGCATGGTACTATGTACTTACAATAACTGATATAAACGTGGCCTGTGGTGTGGACAAAAGCTAGTACTAAATGTAACCCAGTCGCTGTAAGCTGTTAGCTAGTCTTGGCTTTCAATAATGCAATTTTTGACGAGAGTTGAATGTTGAAAAGTTTAAACCTTACCCTCTTCAACGTCTTGAGTTGTCATGCTTTTATTTTATACATCAGGACTTCTTACTTTAAAGTTTGTAATTCCTGACTATAACTTATCGAGCCAACCTATGATTTAAAACAGCAAATTATTGAAATACAGAAAAGAAACAGGTACAGAAAACATAAACCGTGTAAGATTTAAATCAGGTATATATTGTTACCTTTAGTTAAACTCTGATGATAAAGACGAGAAGAAAATGAGGAAAATTAGGATATCAATTAAGTTGAGCCTAAAGCTAGTCTAAAGTTTCTAAGTATCAAGCAAGGGTATCAAGATACTCCTTGTTACATCAACTACAGACAGACAAACATTTTAAAAATTGTTTTTTGATGTAAGTATCGTATATACTATCATATGCATTTAGTGAAAAGTTCATAATTTGAAGTTATAAACAGACACTTCAATTTTATTTATTTGTATAGATTTAGTAGTTTTGAGGGTTCACGTCTATCAAATTTTATCCAGTTTAAAGATCACTACAAATTTTGCTATACTACAAAAATAACTGAAACATTTCACTGAATAATACATTTTGTACGTTATTTCAAATGATACTTCTAATATATTTCTATTTTATATCCCGATGTCGTATATATTCTAGGAACGTTTCCAATTTCAGCTTTAACAATGTCCTGTCTCTTTCAGTAACTTTTGTCCTGAGAGCTGAAAGTGTTCGAAGTTCCAGTCTAGTTTTCTAAAATAGCATCACATAATGCTCCTTTGTTTAAAAGTAAAAATGTACTGCAATGTAATTTCAACTTAATATATTGCTTTGATAATGTGTTGTTGTATTAAGCCTTTAAATGTTTCTTATAATCGATTTTTATTAGCAGAGCATCAAATGAGATAAAGTGTCTCTCGAGCTTTTAAGCTATTGCATAGCTTTTATCGCGGGCTTTGAGGCCTTTGAGCGGCGACCGAATCAAGAAATTCCGTAACGTAACGAAAATAAACCTGAGGCCTGAAGCTCGCACGGATCGAGACGAGCTGCTCCGAACGACGAATCAGCGAATCTGTCTGTTACGACAGACAGATAGACACATTCGTTGACGAGCTGCTCCGAAATCTGCCTGTCTCTGTTAGGTCATTCAAAACCAGTCAGCGCCATCTGTTGAGCTGTTTCGCAACTATGATGTACACTAACGCCCTCTATTATTTAAATACTTTTTGAACAATATTAAATGGGAAACTGGTAACAAAAAAAAATTGCATAAGTTGATAAAAAATGCTATGCAATAGCTTTACCGCGGCAGTCCCCGAGTGCCACACGTATTTTTTATGTTTTAGCTGCCAAAATGACTACTCTGGGGGCTTGAACTTTTTGGCGTATCGCCTGAGGGTAAGCGATTACCGCCGCCCATGAACACCGCAACACCAGAGGCGTCACAAATGTGTTGCCGGTCTTTAGGCGACGGGATGGGGTATAAGCCTCAGGTATCCTCGCTCACTCGGTGAAACACAGTGCAGGCGCTGTTTCACACCAGTTTTCTGTGAGGCCGTGGTATCACTCCGGTCGAGCCGGCCCATGCATGCCGAAGCTTGGCTCTCCCACGGTGAAAGTTGATATGAGTAAGTTTTTTTTTTTAATTGATAGTAAGTAGTTACCTTCACCGATGGGCACCTTTAATTCATGAGTGACAACTGCGTTCTTTGAAATCTCCCTCTAAAATCAGGGCAAGAAGTTTTGGGTGTTAGATAATAACCTCGAAAGCCGATCAAAAAGTAAATTTCCACAAAGTGCATTTGTATGAAAGCTTTTAACTTTGCATTTTGGAGGCTTCAAATTAGGTTAGCTACATGGCTCAAATTACAATGGCCTATAAAGATATTTCTGCCGGTTAATTCAATATTGTTTCACCGTATTAATATAAATTAATGAAGTGTGAAGTCGGAAGGTAAAATACAGTAAAATGAAGTAGTGGTTTCGTTTCGTTGTTACATTTTGATTTCACGTTTTAGAGGTTTACAAAATGGCGGCAGATGATAGTAATACTGTCATGTCATTTCAAGTTCCTTTTCAATATGAAATGACAAAATAAGATTCCGAAGAAGAAGAAGAAGTCCGATTTGTCACTGTTATAACAAAATTAAATGTTGGACTAGAAACAGATCTAAATAGAGATAACTACATATGAATAGTTTAATGAATAAATTATTTTTAATGATATAGGTGACAAACGAACAGACGGATCACTTTATGGAAAGTGACTACCCCACCCTTGGATACTTGCGACTCATTAATCATAATGACGTTGCCGGCCTTTGAGTCTCAGAATCAGGGGGGACATGCTGGGTTTTCCTGGCTAGGGTGCACCTGGTTCCCCGGATTTTAGTACCCCAGACGACGTGCGGTTTTAGTCGGTTCAAGTCCTCGGGGGGGGGGGGCTTGGTTTTTTTTATGAGGTCTGTTAGACCTCTCAGCTTTTCCCCGTCTAAAGATACGACAGGACCTTGTTATTCTAAGTGCTATATTTATGTCGTTTGTTCATTTAAGTTTCTTGCACTACGTGCTTCTCATCATCATCTTTCTTATTGGCTTTATGTAATTTTGACTGTTCTTATTATAATTTAAAACTATCTGTGCTGTGCTACAAACCTTTAACATTTCTTAATTTACTATACTGATATGCTATATTATTTATATCTAAAGTTTATTATGTATTATTGTAATATTCTGCTATGTCTTTTCTTTACTCATACTTATTAACATCTAATCTAGTTATCCTATATCAATGTCTGTTCCTTCTGGATTATAAATATTTAATTCCTATTGTATATATCCAATTATCTATATATATAACAACATGCTCCAAATTAATCTTTCCATGATGTCTCTCTTATTACCATTATTTAGTCTGTGACCGTGGCATTTATGACTAAGTGTGTTTTTAGTTTTTTATTGTTTTGTCTGTAGTGAAATTTATGTGTCAGTGTATTTTCTGTTTTAAAAACGTGTTTCTATTTTAATTGTCAATAACATATATATACTTATTATATATATATTAATTGAAATTTCTTGTGCAGGGTTTTCTTTAGCTATTTTTAATCTAATTGTTTGTGTGTGTGTCTTGATATATTCATATAAAGCTATTATATATTTCTATAAATCAATGTGTGTGTTTCTGTGTAGTGTGTGTGTGTTCTAATGTGTGGGTGAGTCATAGTATGACGTGGTCTGTCTTGCCAGGTAATCCCATTTTATCCGGGTTGTGCAATTCACGCTAAAAGCGTTTTGACCCGTGTTCCTCAACTTAGAGTGCAGGCAGTTGCAGCACCGCGGTTCGCTGCCCGCAGTGTAGTCGGGGCATTCCCCACGCAGGTGCGGGCCTCCGTAGTGGCCGCTCCTGCCCACACTCTCGGTGCAGAACTTGCGGCCATGACCAAACGCTAGGCACTTGGTGCAACGGATGAGCGGAGACCGGTCCTCCACTCTGACCCTTTGCAGGTCCAGGTACAGAATCCCAGTCTCCGTCATCCTCTGCCATACTCTAGGCTTCACTTGCAAGACCACGTGCGATGTCTTCGGGTTTCGAGTTCTTCTTTTATATTTTACAGCTATTTCAGTCTCTTCCTTTGGTAGGCCCATGACAATGTTGGTGTTTTGGGTGTAAATGGCCCTGATCGTGTCCTCGTCGTCACCGTCCACAAAGACGTATTTAAGGACGACGAGTAGATCCTTGTTTTTCATGGGCACTACCACTAGCCCATCATCGTGACTCTTTATCTTTTCCGTCACCCTGTCCCGCTCCACCTCCGTGTCGCAGGCCAGGATGACGGTGCTACCCTTGGCCTTCCTGGCCTTGCTTACTTTTAAACCAGTACCCCTGGCGTCGACCGCCTTCTTCACCCTGGCGAGTACCTCATCGGCAGTCACCTGGCTGTCCGTTGAGGTCACCGCCACCGAGTGAAGCGCCGGTCTGCGCCCGGGTCTGGTTGCTGCTACGCTTGCATAGGTCTTGGGGATCGGGTCCGGGACGCTCTCAGCGGTTATCCCTTCCTGAAGTCCCTTCATGGCTGCGTTGACGTATGTTTGGGTCTCCATGACCACGTCTCTGGCGACCGTCCCAACTAGGTCTTCGAGTTGGGACTGCGCACGCATTACCATCAACTCGGTCGCCTGGTCAATGTCGACCTGGGTCCCCTCTATCTTCTCGGAGACCCTATCCACGACCCACTTGGCCGCCTTCTCCATAGGGGGGGCTTAGTTAGTCTCCGGTAAAGTCACTCACTCATAGATAGATAAGACTCAACGAAAGAAAGACATAATACCGGTTTTCTATCACTTCGGGTAAGCCTATTTGTATAATTGCGGTAAGCACATAAATATTTAAAAACATAAAATAACCATAACATTTAAATTTAAACGTTTAAATAAAACGTTCAAATAGCAATAGAAGTTTGCGTTCGAATTCAAAATAGTCACTGTAAATGTTAAATGAAGTTAGTAGACGGTGAATCCCACAGTGATAGCCACTGATAGCCACTGATAGATAGGTCATGAATATTTAAGAATCAAGGAGTCTGCTTAAAACGATCAGAATATACATACTGACAAATTTAAAATATTTAGCATTATGTATTAGTACTTGGATGTCCGGTTGTACTTTTATATGCAATTTTTTCTAAAAATGGTTCATTTTTAGAAAATTTCCTAGGTCGCCTAAATCGCACCCGAAACCCACTGCATAGGTACTTAATTTCATGAAAATCATTGCAGCCGTTTCCGATATTTAGATTATATCAGCTGCTTCGTGGCCATGAGTTTCTTTGCCAGTATTCTTCTCATAAGACTCTACGCATTTTGGAAACTGGAAGTTATGGATCGTTGTTTTGGTATTTTCACTAAATTCACCTTGATAATACAGTACATCTGTGGCGTCTGTTTGTCTCGATTTATGATTTTTTATCTATAGCTTCCATTTAACGTTCATAGATGGCGCTTGGTGTCTTAATTTAATAAATTATTTTGAATTTGAATTCAAAAGTTACGTTCATTGTCCCGTTACGATAATTGTCCCATTACGCGCATTGTACGTCGTTATATGAGGCGCTTGCGCCGCATCTATCTTTCATTTCAACAATGTTTTTTATAACGTTGTCACGTTAAACTATCTCCGTAAAGCGACTTTACAGACAACCATTTTTTTTTATGAAAGTTTGAGAGTAAGAAACTGCGACTACATTTAAACGGTTCAAGTACCTTCAAGCGCGGTTAAATTGATCGACTAAAACATCAACCCAAAACGATTACAAGCCTTTAGGGAGCTTACACACCTCTTCTGTATTTTATCGTCACATTATATAGTTAGGGTCAGATTTTCCAAAAACATTGCTAAAGAAAATTAGATTTCTGATGGTTTATTTAATCGGTTCAATAGTGCACTGGAGAGTGATTATGATACAAATCTGTGTAAATTATATATTTCAAAATCTGGGGGCACGGTTGTGCCCCCGCCAAGACGAGCCAAGCGAAGCGGAAGGGCACTACCTACCTTTTCTCGAAGTGTTTCGTCGTTTTTTTGAACCCTCATAAGTTTGGTTCCCGATATACCAGATCGTTCAAATTTCCAGGATATGATGCTATCAATAGACTAATGAAACATACAAAGTTTCAATCACATTGCTCTGATACTTTAGATTTTATTAATACGTAAAAAACACCGATTTCGTCACTGACACACTGATGATCATCAAAACTGTTAGGGTACTTCCTGAAGTACTAGAAAGCTGAAATTTGGTATGTAAACTAAGTTTAGCATACAAACTACAGAAAAATACATAAATCTATTACTTTTGCCCCCCAACCCCCAAATTTGGGGGGTGGAAGTTTGTATGAGACTTTCACAAATGTTTATGCTAGAGGTTTTATTTTTGGTACACGGACTTTTTCGAGAGAAGAAAGAAAATGTACAAGAAATACAGCCCAAAAAAAGAAAAAAAAACTGCCTCAAGCAACTTACAAAAAGAAATGAAATCCCATCAAAAATATTTTCATGTAAAATGTTGCCAAGATGTTAGATTCGGAACCTTGGCTCTACATAAGATCTGATATCTTTTTCACAGGGAAAGCCATGTGCAGTCGTCTTGACAACATTTTACATGAAAATGTTTTTGATGGGATTACTGATTCCAAAAGAAGCCTAACGCCACGTTGGAAGGGTAGTTTTTAGTGGAAACTCCACATAGTCGTAGCCATAAAACCAAGATTTAAAGGGATTTTCTATCTAATTACCGAAAGAAAAAAATGTAAGTCATTTGGAGCCTTTTTGGTATTCCGTTTACTGCTTTTGGTAAAAAGTACGTGGATGAGATCCGAGATCGTTATTTCTGCTTTGGTAAATTTTCTAAAAATGAATCCTAGCTAGATTGATTTATCGCCCCCGAAACCCGTCTTTTTACAGACTTCAAAAAAGGAGGAGGTTCTCAATTCGACTGTATTTTTTTTTATGATTGTTACCACATAACTTTCGACTGGGTGAACCGATTCTTTTTTTATTTGAAAGCTGGTGCTTCCTATTTAAATTCGGTCCAGATTGAAGTCCGTTTTTTTTTGTTAAAATTTGTGATTATTTGTCAGCATACTCAATTTCAGTTGGAGCCGTTTCCGAGGTCAGATTATATTTATACAAGAATTAGTCGTTTAAAAGTATAGATACATATATAGATTAGATATTCTGGAAGGCAAAATTCTATTTAGCATTTTAGGTCTAAAAAATTTATATTATTATAACTATAGTATTTATTTATAATTAATTATAAATAGTATGATTAAATAAAGGTTATCTATCATAGGCTAGATAATGATAATAATATGAACATAATACGCAAACTATCCACTTAAACGTAACTATTTGTTTGTAGCCTAGATTAAATATATAAGCTTTTTCAGTGGCTTAAAAAAAACATAACTGCCGTATAAATGCTGCAAGTTGTCATGAAAATATGAATCCTATTAAAAACTAAATAATTCAATAGGTATTAACTAGTTTTTTTTTTGTTTATTTCTTTACTGATTATGTTAAAAATTAAAAGCTATTTTTTTTATAAGCACCTATTAGACCTTCTTAGCACAGCCCCTTAATGGCTAACAAAATATACTTTGTAAATATTAATAAAAAAAATCCGCTAAGTAACTGAAGGAAATTCCATTCTGAGTTATGCACGCCTTTGTACATAAAGTAGACAATGAAATAGTTTTGTAATTGGTGCTATTTGTATATTATTATTAAATAGCATACTAGCGACCCACTTCGCCTTCCAATGGGTAACGATGCATTTATTTGTCTACATTTATATAAGCATAATACTGTCACATGTTATTTTTAACCGACTTCTAAAAAAGGAGGAGGTTATCAATTCGAATGTTTTTTTTTTATGTTTGTTACCTCATAACTTTCGACTGGGTGCACCCACACATTTTGATGACTTTTTTATTTATTTGAACCTTAGTGCTTCCCGTTTGGTCCCATTTAAATTTGGTCCAGTTTTTGAAGTCGTTTTTTTTTTATAAAATTTGTGATTATTACCTAACTTGCTCTGTAAAGGTCGCGTGTCGTTGTCGTTTTTGCAACATACTTAATTATAGTCGTGATATTTCATTAAATTAAGAAAATGCTTTAGTAATTTAAACAACTAAATCTTTAATAAAAAGCACATTAGTCATTGGGGAAAACCATAATAACAGTTTCATTTCAAAAATAGCAAAGTTACATCATTCGTGAAGGAACACGTACTCCGTCAAAATTTCGTGTTTGAGATAAAGTATGTTCATCATCATCATCAACAGTTTTTCACAATTCACTGCTGGATATAGACCGCTCTTTAGAAAGGAGGCCTTAGGGTCCGTTCACACAGACCGGCTGGGAGAGCATCGGCTCGCATTTTTCTTTTCACACAGACCGGATCGTATACGCTTGGAATTGGCTGGAGCGGAAAGAGCACGCAATCGGAGCCGGTCGACTCCTCTCATTATTTCACACTAAGTGCCTTCACGCATTCTTGATGACAAAAGAAGTGCACATGAAAAAATAAACCTTACTACAACTATTGAGTAATTGTTTGTTAAAAACCTCTGTTTCCAATGTGATAAAAATCTGCTCTCCTCTCCGAGCCAGTCTGTGTGAACGAACCCTTAGGGCCTACTACGCCACGGACGGATTTATATAGAGCTTATGTCATGTATTCCTTCTCCTTGCAGTACTGTTACCAAGCGTAGTTTACTTCCTTTGTTGAGTTTTACTAAGTATGCGGAAAAACATAGTAGCAGAGTACAGTTTAAATGAATTGTTTTTTTATTCTCACCTATAACATCTAATAAGATCTTATGGTTCCTCGTCGGTGAGATCTTGAAGTCAACTCTACACCGGTACACGGCTCTGTCGGTTGGGAGTACGTCACGGATTCGTAGCGAGGACGGCATAGCGGCGTGCCACCTAGCACGCCCACCGAGTACGTCGTCTGCCCAGTGAGCTGTTGGCCCTTGTTTTCGGCCGTCGTAACTGTAACAATAATTTTTGTTATTGGAGCAATCCACAAACTTAATGTTACCTTCTTATAATTATAATACATAGAGACCCTAAGTGCGTTTACGTTGCGTCATAAAATATATTGTACTTTAATTCGATTTTGCTGGAAAAAATCAGTAAGGTCGAGAGTGCCCGAGAAATGCATAGTATAAAAACTAAAAGCCGTAGTCACGCGTTGTTAATGTGTTATAGTACATTTCTACGTAACGTGTGACTACGGCTTTTAAAACTTGTTTCATACTTTTTCAGCGTCGTTTTTTGTCGTAGTTGGGTTTTAGTTTTTACTTTTTTTTTATTTAAAATGTTTTGGTGCCTCTATAATATCAATTTCTTTGCAAAGTATATTTTAAATAATAGATACCATAGAAATATCACAATTATCGAATAAATACAGACAAAGTCACGAAAAAGTGCTAATAATATGTATGTATAATGTTTATTTTTGAAATGTACAAGTAACGCCCTTTCGAATGATACCAAACACGGCATATTTATCTCAAATTTATTTTTAATACAGTACTTCATGTCGGCTAGAGGGTGCCACATTAGATTCAGTGACACGTCATATAGCCTATAACCAACGGACAACTAAGACGCTTCTAACGGTACCTCATTTGTCTTATTCTGAAGATTAGTTTAGAAAGAATGAGGGAACAAACAAGCATACCATAGAAATATCACACTGAACGAATAAATACGGACAAAGTCACGAGCAAATGCTAAAAATATAAATATTTTTGAAATGTACAAGTAATGTCCTGTCCAATGATACCAAACACGGCATATTTATCTGTTTTTTTTTAAATAGAGTACTTTATGTCGGCTAGAGGGCGCCACATTAGAATCAGTGACATGTCATAATTATAGCCTATAACCAGCGGACAATCAAGACGCTTTAACGATACCTCATTTTGTCCAGTTCTAATAAGGAGTTAAGGAGCTATGAGGGAACAGATAAATATACATACATAGCCTGTCAAAATCATAACCCTCCTTTGGCTTTGCCGTAGTCGGGTAAAAATACAATTGAATAAATTACCAAAAAACCTTTTTTTTTTTTTTTTTTTTTTTTTTTTATGTTTGGCCTGCCAAAATGACTCTACTCTGCCTGATGGCAAGCATAAGCAGAATCCACGAGTGGTGGCCACCATACTCATTGCGAATACAACAAAGCAGTATGGCGACCCACACTATGGCGGCCTAGTGATGCTTGTGCATCTTTTAGTCTAGTCAACAAGTATGGAACTTGTTGTCTAGACCAATTGGGCCTCCCTCGAATAAAATTTTGATAATGTTAAAGTTTCTAGTTAAAACATAGACAAACATTTACAGTTGTCGAATAGCGAGAAGGTCTCAGTAATGACAGGTTAACAAGAATGAAAATATGTGTTAGGTAAGTCCATAAAATATTTACAAAATAGCTGTCTACTTACACCACCTTCCATCAATTTCTTAATGACAGTAATTCTAACCTCAAACTCTGAACTCTCAAAAATTTAATGTGTTTTCAACGTGGTTCGAAATGAAAGCGTTTTACCTCATTAATATTTCATAAAATACCACAGCTTAAAGGTAGCTCGGCTATTCTTCATTATACAGCTCCCAACATAAATCAAAATGGAGTTGGATCAAAGTGTACGGGATAGATCATTTTATAAATTGCATAATTATGCAGTTTTTCACAGTATAAGTTGACCATATTTTTTTAATATCCTACGATTATAAATTTGAACTGTAAAAGAGACGTATTTAAATGAAGGGGATTTACAGGTAAAAAAAATAGGAAAGATTTTTAGTATGGAAATAAAATATATATTTTTAGTGCTTAAAACGAGAAATATGTATGTTACAGCTGGCCACATACTTTCTTGGTGGTATGGTCATTAAAAAAAAATTTACTCTCGGTATGTGCGACGACGTATGACGGTAATAACTTAAGCTATGCAGTATTTCAAAGTTTAAAAATAAATGTCGTCTGTATATTTTTTTATGGAATAGGGGGCAAACGAGCAGACGTATCGACTGATGGTAAGCGATTACCGCCGCCCATGGACACCCGCAACACCAGAGGCGTCACAAGTGCGCTGCCTATAACAATGATATAAAAATTAGAAAGTTTGAATATTACGGCATCAACTCTCTATGGAAATAGAATTTAGAATGACTTGAACACACAAAAGATCTCAAGAAAGAACTAGAGACCATGCCTAAATTACCGTCACTCAATAGGTACTGCTGATAAAACGAATATTTTTTTTTTTTTTTTTTTTTTTATGTTTGGCCCGCCAAAATGACTCTACTCTGCCTGATGGAAAGCATAAGCAGAATCCACGAGTGGTGGCCACCATACTCATTGCGAATGCAACAATGCAGCATGGTGACCCACACTATGGCGGCCTAGTGATGCTTGTGCATCTTTTAGTCTAGTCAACAAGTATGGAACTTGTTGACTAGACTAATTGGGCCTCCGGTTTCGCACTCACTAACGAAACACGACAGCACAAATGCTGTCATTTTACGTTGATTTTCTGTGCGAGGGTAGTACCGCCCCGGTCGAGCCGGCCCGTTCGTGCTGAAATCAGCGTGGCTCTACTACCTTTTAATACGAAACTATTGAAGAATTTTCATTGTGCAATGTAGATCAATACTTATTAACAATCTAACTCAACTTCGATTCACGTGAACATTTCCAAAATCCACACCAATATACCAATATGTTACATACCTGATATTTAAGTTAATTGTATTGTAGACATTACTGCTGTGGACAAAACACAATTCCTATAATGTAAGATGGAATTGAGACGAAGTATTCATCATCAATCAATATCGAAGTTATAACCGAATAGCAGTCGCAAATATATAAATATATCATAATCCGTCACCGAGACGTGACAACTGTAAGAATTTCCTTTAGATAGTTGGCAGTTTAGATTAATCTTCATATAGAAGCTATAGACATTTTCGCAGTATTGAAAGTATAATATTTTGTGTATTAGTATTGATAATGTATTGTTATTTATTACTTTTATGACGTATATAAAAATATTTTGTTGTGCTGAATTCAGCTAACATTAAAAGTTGTACTAACAAGCCTAACAGAACATTCACAACATAACAGAGTGTACAAAAATACGAAACATGTTTTTGCTTCGGCATTGTAGATTAGCAAGCACTATAAATGATGACTGATAGTACAAACACTAAAATTTATGACATTGTCCACTCTCGTTTTGAACATGCCATTGCCATGCCGGTTGAAAACAAACCGCCCCGGGACCATTACTAACGTTCATTGTTATTTCTAGCTGTCAAATATGTATTGATGACTAACATTCATCGGTAGGATTTAGAACACTAAATATGCACGATATTCGCATAATTTTGTAGTAAAGCCAACTAAACTAATTGGACACCTAAATTTATTTATAAACTATGTAATATTTTTTTCTAATAATCCCTTAAGATGCATTTTCCAATAAACACTTTAAAAATTCAGAATTATTAGAGATTGATTGATAGGAAAGTCTCGCGACTTGTATTACACGTAAGACTTTCCAAACAAAAGAGAAATTAGTATTTACAATAGTTTAACTTTATAATAACAGTTACTGTGCGAATCCTTACCCGTGGATGATTACAACATTGGCAAACTATGTTTTCACGTTACATTCCAACAAAATTAAATCCCAGCTTAATCCAAGGACTACCATCGTAGTTGAGCGAACCCCTATTTAATAACAACATCAGATAAAATTTGTCAGGTCTGGCAAATCCTATTTAATCTGATCCTATTTTGACAGCGCCTAACGCTCGCGTTCCAACTAATTTGGGTTTCGCATTCACACGGTACGACCATGCATAGCAGATGTTCAGTTGAGCGGTTTATAAAATATGCACACACTGTCAGATTGCGATATGGTCATAAATCTTGGATAATAAAGCTGCATGATAAAGAATGTGCTAGTAAATTTTGTAGTAACTTCTTTTTCAACTTCGGTCTTATTGACATTTATCGAAATTGCAATACAATAATGTGGCTAAAATTCAAAAGACTCTGCTCTGCCTGATAGAAAGCATAAGCAGAATCCAAGAGTGGTGCTTCACCATACTCATATGCAACAATGCAGCATGGTGACCCACACCATGGCGGCCTAGTGATGCTTCTGCATCATTGGGCCTCCGGTCTCGCACTCACCAACTAAACACAACAGCACGAACGCTGTCATTTTACGTTGATTTTCTGTGCCAGGATAGTACCGCCCTGGTCGAGCCGGCTCGTACGTGCTGAAATCAGCGTGGCTCTACTACCTTGAAAACTAATAATTGCTGTACTAGTTTCTATAAAACCTGTGTAGTAATTTGTACAATAGAAACTTCTTTACGCTTTTCACTATACTTTCCCATTCAGAAATTAAATACAAAGTTTACGCTCAAAAGATGCCCTTACACTGCTAACGTTGCATGCTATGCTTCTTGGTCGTGTTGCCTATTACATTCAACAACAGCGTCGATACGATATTTCGCCACTTGAAGCTATCAACATGGTAAACACGCTCTATATTGGAGGGTAAGGCTTTCGTCACGCAGATATGAGTTTTATGTTCATTACCTAAGAATTCAGAACAGGAGCTTTCTTTTTTCTACACCCAAAACGGTACAGACTAGGATCTCTTTACCAGACTAACCTATTTGCCATTTATATCGGGATAAATTTTTATTTTATTTTCATAGTGAACTTTAAATTTAAAATAATGTTTACCTACATCTACATAACTAAATATACATAGAGAGATTCACTTTCATGGTGACTTTTGTTTTCAATTTTGACATTAATAAGCATAGCTTGTCATATCATGGCACATGGAGAAGAATAACACTCGCCGAAGTAATTTAATAATGTCGACATACTCAAATGACTTTTTGATTTAAGTTTAATTTGAGTTAAGGTTATAAATGACAACTTAAGATTATGTCGACCACGGCTGACGTGAATTTAAACTTCAAAGTGTCAAAGACGAGCTCTTAAACTTTCAACCTGATTGTTGTCCTAACGTATTACGTTTAGATTTTTAAAAGAAATCAAAAGAGTACTCAAAATAAGTTAATGATCATTTTAAGTCTTTTACAACCTTATATACCAAAATAAATCTATTTTATACATCTAGGATTAGAAGCTAATATAGTTCTTATATTCACATAAAATAGAAAGGGTCCTTAGACGTACTTAATCCAGCTCTGTCGTAAAATCTATTTTTAGCTGTTGGCTCGTAACCTCTTAATTGCCTCCCTGCTAAATTTCATCTTCTTAGGTCAAGTAGTTTGAAAGATTTTACGACTAATCAGTACATTATGTTTGACTAAATACCTTCTTGTGTAGTTTTCTATAGATACAACAAGTATTCTATGGCATTAGGAAAAGTTACATACTTTAGAAATAAAAAAATGAAAAAAAAACAATTATTAATAGAATATTATGCATAGCTGTAGTAATAAGCGAAATAGTTTTGCTGTATTAACGATGTGGTGCAACATTGCTTTCTAATGAAATACTTCGTTTTATTGTTTTAATTCCAATCTTACAATACCAAGCAAAAACGAATAATTTAAAATTTACTGCTGTAATAGTTTCATTTTGTTTTCTAAATGTACCTACAAAACTTAGATTTTTGTACACTCTAAAAGCAATTTTAGCTTCTAGTCCTAAAGATTATATTCGTTCAACAATATGCTTACTGAATTTGAATACCGTCGTTGTCAAATAACTGAAACAATCGCATTCAAAACGATCTTTAAGTTTTCAGTCAGTTCTTATTAAAACCTCGGCACTACATTTGTTTTCCAACTTTTTGTTGGAAAAATGTAAATTGGCTTCTGTATTGGAGCACGTACCGAGTAGTTAGCTTTTATTTTTATTCTTGTAATAAGGCTAGGTCGCGTGTGGCGCCAGAACAACGACCTGCGGGGCTTAACGCTGTTACCTGTACTACGTGTTAATTATCTGTTGATTGACAGCAGCTACGGTAAACCTATTTATTTCGCCAACATAAGAGTTTAGGATTTATTCGGAAGTCAATATGACTTATCAAATTGAGTGTTCTTGACTGTATTTTCGTAACTTAACGTGGTTGTATCTGAAGTTGAAATTTTCAACTATTTACTACATTACCACTTTTATGTTATAATGAAAGTTGAAGTAGGGAACCATGCTCTATTATTAAAATTTCAAAGTATTTTAAGAAGTGATTCATGATGATCAATTGAAAGTCTTATCTTGCGATTGTTTTTAGTAGTAGGTATTGTTTTATTACTGTGAAGATATAAACGAAAAAAGTTTATGTTCTGACTATTATATACGGACACAAAAATTACCCAGTATTAGAACGAAAGTTTGCTGATCAAAATATTGTCCTATGTGAGGTTTGAACCCTTAACACTCAGTGCAGGAGAAAGTTGTGAGGTGACCGCTTGAACCACTTCACCATCCATGTTATTTAAATATTAAACTAATTTCACAAGAAACAACGAACGAAAGTTGATAATTAATATTATAGATAAATTATATTCAGCATGAACGGGATGGCTCAACCGGGGCGGTACATCACCGTAAAATGACAGCGTTCGTGCTGTCGTGTTTCGTTGGTGGGTGCCAGACCGGAGGCCCAATGATACAGAGGCATCACTAGGCCGCCATGGTGTGGGTCACCATGCTGCATTGTTGCATTATCTGCATTCGCAATGAGTATGGTGACCACTACTCTTGGATTCTGCTTATGCTTTCATCAGGCAAAGTAGAGTCATTTTGGCAACCATACATAAAAAAAACTCATTACTTATTAATATAGAACAACTAATATCGTAGTCATATTGAAATTGTATACAAAATTAACAACTCGTAATAACTTATTACGTTTCATTTCAAATGAAAATTCAATCAAACTTGAAACAGAATCAAATGGGCATTTCAATGATAATTATGTTAACTTAATGAAATGTAATGAAATAATCAGGTAATAGTTAAATATCTTTTTAATACATATATTATGTATTTCGGCTGGCACTAGAATAAACGAGAATGTCTGCCACAAATATATTTAATTTGGATTAAAGCTAATTATTAATTACTGTAAATAAAAAACTAAACAGATATGAATTCATTGAAACACAAATTGATTAAATAATAATTATTGGTTAAACAAAGAGCGATATAGGCAAACGATATATAAATATAAACACATAAATACAATAAACCATAAATTAAATAATAGAAAACTACTATGACTCAGGAGTGACACATGTCACAATTAAGAGGTGTGGACGTCGCGAGATCTGAAGAGAAACTGTCCTCTGTTTTCGATCGCGCCGCTTTATATGGATTTCATCCCCACCTCGCCTGACTCATGTAACCGTTCGATAGTGGCACATGTTTGTGGTAATTTTATTATTCGGATAGGTACCCTCATTCTGACATAGATATATATAAATTTTTAAATATCTATGAAATATATAAAAAAAAATACACCATAATACAACCAATTTTGGTGAAACGTGTTGGAATTTTATATAAACAAAAATCGTATACAATACACAATTTTAATTTTAAACCACAATTTATTTCTTCTTCTTTAAAGAAAGAAACACTTCTATAATCTTTATTTTTCTGTATCTTGTGTATATGTATATATAATTATTAATATAAATCATTTTTAACCGACTTCAAAAAAAGGAGGAGGTTTCTCAATTCGTATATTTGTTTTTTTTTTTTATGTGTGTTCGCGGATAACTTCGTCATTTATGAACCGATTTTGATGATTTTTCTTTAGTTAAAAAGGAGATGTCCTGGTAGTGGTACCACGACAAGAAAACTAGGATCTGATGATGGCATCCCAGAGAAATCGAGGAGAACCCTAATTTTTTTCAGGCATGTACTATGTTTTTTGTATATTTTCTGAAGCTACTCCGGTATTTGCGTTTGATAGTCAACATTTAATGATGATGCGCTGATGATGAAAGGTACAACTCCTTAACGGTTAGGAGTCGGAGGATAAATCTTTGAATGTCATATGTATGTATGTTACCTTTAGTCGTATTCTTTCAAGTTATTTAGGTAAGCTGATGATGGAAGGTACGACTCCTCAACGGTTAGGAGTTGAAGGATAATTCTTTCAATTTCATACGTATCTATAGACCTTTACTTGTATACTTTTAAGTTATTTAGGTGAGCTGATGACACATGCGCTATTATGACTAACCTCTTATTACTTATTATTATATAACAAAATAATTTTGGAAACTGAGCATACTAAGTTTTAATACGTGTTCTAACCACTAAAGTTATTCGCATCAGCAGAAATTATATGAAATAGTTCAACTCACTGATAACCTACGATTGTTTGCACTAAAAATGAAAAAAAAAACTTTTTATAAATAAAAAAAATCGACTTCCAAAAACCATCCAACGAAAAATTGCTATACCTAATTCTTTATTCATTTAAATAGTAGTATTATTATGTGTGCTAGGTGCCATTCTTTAAACAACTAAAATATCGTTCCTATAATACATTTATTTTTCACCGAACAATTTTGTATGTATTTACCGTGGTTATTGCGACTTAATAAAAATACACGGAGAAAGTTTATAAATAGACATTAGTTAGTTGTCTATCACTGTCTCATATAAGACACCACGACCCGCGGGAATGTGATAGAATCGCTTGGCTGTTACAAAAATTAGTGTCTAGACTACCATTAGCCGTATTAGATGTAGCGGGAATTGACCCACAGGAGAATATTATGTCGATAATAATGTAATTAACACGATAAATAAAATAACTTCTAACCGTAAGTCACTTAGTCTTAATACGGTGTTAAATAACATTTAACCTTTTAAAGGAATTAGGTAATTATTTAGTAGTTCTCGAGATTAGCGTTTTCAACACAAGACTGTATAGTATTTATATTGGCTATATTGGTAAGTACCCGCGGCTTAACACGCGTAAAAGACGTAAAAGTGAGCAGAATGAATAAATGAGAGATACTTTGTACTCCTGTTTTTAATCAATCTCAAATTTTTTGATGATTCGTGCAGCACAAAAAATTACAAGCAAACATTTAGACTTACCGTTCTAAAAGATTAGGCGTTTGGTAATGCGCTATGTTTCACCGAGTGAGTCAGGATACCGGGGGACCATACCCTAACTCCTACCCCCCCCTTCCCATCCCCCAAAGGCCGGCAACACACTTGTGACGCCTCTGGTGTTACGGGTGTCCTTGGGCGGCGGTAATCGCTTACCATCAGGCGATACGCCTGCTCGTTTGCCCCTAATTCCATTAAAAAAATCGGTGAAAATCATCGACAAAAATCTGTGGGTCGTAGCCACATGAGCGTATCATGTATTAGCCGACCCATTTGTAACGAATTATGACGCTCCCAAGTAACTATACTTTATTTTAACTTTCAAAGGTTGTTTATTATTTAGAAATAGCTACATTTCTGTTGAAGTTGTTTTAAGTTAACTGCCTCGGTGGCGCAGTGATAGCGTATGCGACTGCTGTGCTTGAGGTCTCCGTTCGATTCCCGGGTCGGTCCAAATGTTTGTATGATCTACAAATATTTGTTTCGGAGTTTGAGTGTTTCTATGTATAATATGTATGTATATACAAAAAATAAACAATATACATGTATTTATATCAGTTGCCTAGTATCCAGAACACAAGCTCTGCTTAGATTGGGACTAGATGGCGTTATGTGTTGGAGGTCCAAAAAAAAATAGAGTTAAAAAAATGCTTGATCCAAATATGGCGTGGGACAATGAAAATAGCTAAAATAATAATATTGTAGTCGTATAATATTGTCCTTTGCGTTTATTATAACTTTATAACTAACCTGTACAAAGGTACGTCATTTTTGTACCACACGACGAGTAATAAGACATCGGACGCTTGTGTGGATCGAGTGTCACATGGAAGTGTCGCGTCGCCGCCGGCCACTGCTGGCACTTTCATCATATCCAATGACTCTGCTTTAACACTCCAATCTGGATGGAGACCTGTTGACAATGTAATAAGTTTCGTTAGATAAACAGACTTAGTTTATACGTCATGTAACATCGAAGGCTGTGACAGTGGTGACGATAAGGGCTACATATATTTTGCGCGACTGATCCGTAACTCCGCGTTGCACAGAGAGCAATGGAAAGAGCTATGCTCAAGATTTCCTTACGCGATCGGAAGACCTGGATTAGATCTAAGACCAAGGTTAGGGACGTTGTTGAGGTGATTGCTGAGTGGAAGTGGAGATGGGCAGGACATATTGCACGAATGAGTAGCGGAAGGTGGACTCGAAGGCTGTTGGAGTGGCGCCCAAAGGCACATACTAGACCGCGGGGTAGACCACCAATGAGATGGAAGGACGACATCAAAGGACATGCAGGTCAAGATTGGATGTCGGCGGCTCAAGACCGTCAGAGGTGGAAGAATATGGAAGAGACCTACGTCCAAAACTGGATAGAAAGAAGCTGAGATGGATCCGTAAAAGTCAAGAAATATTTATCTAAAACGGTTGAAAGAATCTTAACAGTACCTTGACTGTTTCGATACCTTAAAAATATCTATTCTATTCCTAAGGTCATTTTTGAAATAGAACTGAGCTGGAATCGAATGGATCATCTTGCTTGTATAAAATTTAACAACCGATGGCATGTCATTTTTTGTTGTATGAAAATAAAGTATTCAACACAAGTTTCAGTATTATTTTGTCTTTGTGTGTTTAGTCAATTTTTACTTATAGTTATTAAATATTTTAGTACATAGTTAATGTAAGATAAGGAGCGTTAGTTCTGTTCCATATATTTATCCAGCTATAAAATGTCACCTACATTAAAGACTTATCTCTGCGTCGCACGGACTTTACTTTGCTCCGAAACGACCGACACAAAATTTATTGGACATTATGGGTACGCTTTACGTCAATGAAGAAATGTATTTTTTTTCTACACAAATGAGAATAAACGTTAATATCTCTGTAGTCGGTACTGATGGTAAGCATTTTGAGCGGATTTTACACGCGGCCGCCTTCGCCTCATCACAAATAAGAAAGAGGCGGTGCCATAGTAACCAGTTATATATTTCTTAGGGACGATTTTTCATAAATAAATTA
The DNA here is from genome assembly GCA_949125395.1 of Diaphora mendica. Classification (NCBI taxonomy): domain Eukaryota; kingdom Metazoa; phylum Arthropoda; class Insecta; order Lepidoptera; family Erebidae; genus Diaphora; species Diaphora mendica. The sequence goes on from OX421310.1 coordinate 21,806,093, forward strand.
CACCCCTATAGAAGATGAGAGTTATACCTATATTGGAAAGAAAAATCAGTTGATATGTATATAACTATCGATACATTTAAAATTAACATACCTATATAAAATTGTACAATTTCCACCAACATTCCAAAGCAATCTATTTATTTATACACGTACTAACTTTATATAGGTATGAACAGGATTTTTAAAAATCAATTATTGAAAATGATATATTCGTAAATCACCCTATCTACAATTTTGATATACGTCAACAATTATATCCTGTAACTTAAACACAAAATAGGTCACATTTCATGTCACATATCGGGTCACACACCATTTTGTTTCCAGAACATAGACTTTATTAAGATGAAAACTTTCTACCTTACAGAGGTGATGAATGGAAGCATACGTCACTGGCATATTAACCTTACAACGGCTATTTAAATGTGATCGAAACAATAGGCTATTCAAATATATGTTATGCCATTTGATAGTGCTAAAACAAGTGCAGGTATACATAATTATTAAACACACACATTCACACACCCATTTTCACGGATGTATAATAAAGCTACGATAGTGTAAAATGATAAAAGTGCAGCGCCACTGCACGTAATACGATAAAATCCTTTACATAAAAATGGCAAAATATAAACTTTAACAAAACTAAGACATAAGCAAAGGTAATGAACGTAAAAAGAATATTAATACCGTGTAGTCAGGAAGCCGATCGAAACTTGGCACAGCATTGAGGCAGCGCAGATTTCAGTCGCTCTATTAAACAACTCTATTATTTTGCTGTCCAAAAAATAAATAGGATAATGCGATTTACAATGTTGTTAAAGTTAGGTAACTAGGGTTTGTTGTAGTATAATATACTAGTTTATGCCAGCAGCATCGCTCGTGTGATTCTTTCTTCGTATTTCTGTTTCAATTCTTTTTCGGGTTAACATAAAAAACCTATGACACTAACGAATAATGTGGCTTTCTGTTGGTATAAGAATTTTCATAATCGGTTCAGTAAATCCAGAGACTACCTCCTACAAACTCACAAATTTTACCTCTTCTTAATATAATTACAGATGAAGATAATGAGATTGTAATTGCATCAATTGTAAGCACTTTTATAACTTTCTTAATAAATGAATAAAATAAAAGAAGATTGATTATATGGGGAGGCAAACAAGTTATATGACGACAAATGGAACAGGGATAATTGAACATTAAAAGTCACAAGTGAGCTACTGATATTTGATTCCCTCCCAAGTTTCAAAGGGTTTTGGGCTCCTCACTTACTAGGTGAAAATGAAAGAAAATACTTTAAATTAAAAAGCTTTTTAAAATCAAGCTTTTACTGGAATGCCTCGAGGCAAATCAAACGAGTCCAAATTCGATGATGTTGCGACGTTTCTTTACAGAGTTCCTATGGCCACCTTTCAGCTCCAGCCTCAGATCAGCTCCATGTCATTATAATATTGTCTTGTCACGCTATATACATATGCTACAAAATTTCAGCAAAATCGGTTGAAGTTATCTGCTTCAAAATTGAGTTGCAAGATTCCACCCGAACATACAAGCATACTTATATACATTGCAAGTTAATAAAAAGCTTGTAAAATACTTAGCACTTAGTAACGTTTACTAATTAAATAAACTGTATTGTACTGTATACGTATATATAAAGGGAAAACTTGAACCAAACCCTAAACTAACCCGTCTGGCAAGTATAGTAGGTCAATACCTCCTCTCTAAGAGGATGCCTATGTTCAGCAGTAGAATGTCAAAGACTACTGATGTGTCACGTATCACCGATACCGATATAATAACGAAAAAAAATAAAGAAATTAATTTTTAAAGGCAACTCCTGCACTAGGAATAAATCCTGTGTCGCGGGAGACTTTACAAACATACATGAAACGGACACAAAGAACACCCAGACTCAGAACAACAATTTGTGGATCACACAAAGTGTTGTCCTACGTGGGAACCCACGACACTTGGCGCAGTAGGCAACGGCAACAGTTGGAAAATTGAACACAGGCACAGAGACGTGTAATCTAAACGAATGAAAGCTATAATAGCATATGTTTTATAAATGGAACTTTTGCGACCATTCTAGAAAAACTTTACTTTTTATCATAAAAGTATACTGGATACATACAGAAAAGTATACATCGACCGCGGGAGAGCCACGCTTCGGCATGAATGGGCCGGCTCGACCGGAGTGATACCACGGCCTCACAGAAAACCGGTGTGAAATAGTGCTTGCGCTGTGTTTCACCGAGTGAGTGAGGATACCGGAGGCCCATACCCCAATCCCTCCCCCTATCTCCCCCCCCCCCCATCCCCCAAAGGCCGGTAACGCACTTGTGACGCCTCTGGTGTTGCGGGTGTCCATGGGCGGCGGTAATCGCTTACCATCAGGCGATACGTCTGCTCGTTTGCCGGTCTATTCCATAAAAAAAAAAAAGATCCTTTGCAAGAAGTCACGTTCAGAATTGTGCCTGCCTTATTTTTCTTTCTTCTTTTGAAAAAAAAGGCAATCACCTCATTAGGAATGTACATCCTGTGTCGCGGGGGCTTTACAAACATACATGAAACGGACACAAAGAACACTCAGGCTCAGAACAACAATTTGTGTAGCACACGAAGTGTCCCGTGTAGGATTTGAAGCCACAACACTTGGTGCAGTAGAAAGCGGCATGACGACCGCTTAACCACTAGGCCAACCTTGCAGTTTAAATACTACTACTATATACACATTCATAACGCTGAAAAGAACGGACTTAAAAAATACATTACTATTTAGGAATACAACAATGAAATGTTTCTAGTCTTTAAAATACAGCTTGGTTTATGTGACAGTTGTCATTAGGGACATAAAACTAAGAATGAAAAAATAGGTAATAAAATTTAAATCTTAGTACTAAAGCTATTTCTTTGGGTTTGGAGCCAACTGTAAAGAAATATACAAAGATTGTATGTACACAAAAAACGAATACTAACTCATAAGTATAAAGTACACATACATATAAAAATCATAAGGTGAGAAATACCTGAGCTTTATTCAAACAGTGTCAAAATATAAAATATTTTAACATAACAAACGAGAATCATGATCAGCCAGTTATATTTCGACTCGATTCCCTTTAGAAATCGTTCGCGAAATTCGAATTGTTCGTTCTCAGTGAATACCAAGCGCGATCGTGACAAATTGCCCGATTAACAATCCAGAGTTCCCGAGGAGATGGTGCGACTAACGATGCAATACATCAAAGGATTTTTTCTTAGCTGACGAGACACTCAAGCTATTTGCTTGTTAAATATTAATGTGATCGTAAACGTAAATGGAGTTATAAAGACAATCTATACTGAGGTGAAAGTATTTGAGACACTAGACTCTAGCTCTCGACATTGTTTGTAGTGTTGACCTCTTCAAGCTATTGCAGTCTTAGTACGCATTTTATCCGTTCTTAATAAATTTTTAGATAGTTATCTGCCATATATTTGCCATACATTTAATGTCAAATTATCTGCCATATGATCTTCCTAGCCTTTATTATACCCAAGATTAATTGGGGGTCGGTTACTGGTTCACCAGTTTACCTGAGTATCAATTTTTCCACGGAGTGACTGGCATCGGACCTCCCCAACCCTGAGGACAAACTGAAAACGAGGTTTGAACTAGTTGTCAGTATATTTCAGGGCAGTAACTTCCTAATAACTATTGCCATAGATGTTCATGATAACCAGAACCGACTGCTAAATGCGCTCTCTGAGGCACGGGCGTGAAACACCGCCAACTTCCATACTCAGGGATGTTATGAAGAATAACACTTTTTCCCAACCGGAAATCGAACCCAAGACAGTTTGATCGGCTAACCGCTAGACCAAAGACGCAGTGTCTGCTATATAATACTATTAACATACACGGCTTTATCTAAGACTTGGGAAACATAAATTAGTGAAAATGTGGCAGATAATTTTACATAGGTCTATCAGGCTCTTACACTAGACAATTACCCCCTCTTTACCCCCCTTTATCCCCTCTAAAAATATATATATTGTCAAGGTGAATTAACGCCAGGTAATCCATACAATATGAAACACTGCACCAACTCAAACAGGGTTGGGAGATAATATCCCTAGGAAATAGTGGATTTACTTAGACTGTATACGTCGAACTGAAACAATTTAGAATATTTCTGAGTAATATGAAACTATACTATATCAAAGCTTAAGTATAATAACATTCGTGACTAACTATGCTCCTTAGATTATTTCCAACAACATGCTCAAAACATTTCCGGATGAACATGATTGATTAATATTAGGTCAATATTTGACGTCATAACTAATGAACAACGGTTTCAGCATCTTTTATTTTTTCCTATACGGATAATAATATATGAAATAATGATTACGATATAACGAATGGACCAAAGGGCCAATTTACCTGTAAGTCAAGGAAAAATGTTCAATACTGCTGTTTTGCATTAAATAGAATAATTAGTTAATGCATTGTTAGTTAATTATTGTCTAAGAGAAAATAGAAAAGATACATAAGTACATAAAAGCCAACAATCTATTAATACTATTAATGGAGTTCCCGTCTATAAATGTCTGTTCTCCTCGATAAACTGGTGATATATTTGCGACTTGTAAAATGGAACATGGTTTATACATATAAGTGTTGCGGCGAATCAATTAAGCATTGCAAGCAATTTATACAAGAGAAAAGGAATTATTTACTTGTAAATTTTATAAATAAATATATTCTGGGGTGGATCCAAACACTATTCGTTTTGTAAGTATGGGACCGTGGGAGAGCCACGCTTCGGCATGAATGGGCCGACTCGACCGGAGTGATACCACGGCCTCACAGAAAACCGGTGTGAAATAGTGCTTGCGCCGTGTTTCACCGAGTGAGTGAGGATACCGGAGGCCCATACCCCAACCCCTCCCCCTATCTCCCCCCCCCATCCCCCAAAGGCCGGTAACGCACTTGTGATGCCTCTGGTGTTGCGGGTGTCCATGGGCGGCGGTAATCGCTTACCATCAGGCGATACGTCTCGGCTCGTTTGCCGGTCTATTCCATTAAAAAAAAGTATGGTATATTTCCCCCTTTTTTGTGCGTACATCCCCCCGGATACCTCAGACTGGTGGCTATGTCGGACTCGATGTCGATGCGAGTGTCTCCTACTATGACTTGAGAGTTGCCTCACGGTGCGTCTTGCCACACGCCATCACAAGCGAGTATTCCGCATAGCACGTGACGGCGACACCATCTGAAAATGCACCGCGAAGAACTCGATTGAAGGCACGGGAGCGGCCCTAAGACTGACCCCTGTGAAATATCGCACGAAGTATATTTCCCCTAAATAAATTTGTTTGTCACCACATTGCGGATAAATTCTGATGTAACATAAATGACGATTGTACGTACTGTTAAGTTATATGATTAATTCTGTTACTGCTCTGATGTGTTTTCTGTGGTTACATTGTACTTACAATTATTAGGAGCTGGTCATCAATAAAAAAGTTGCCAAAATAGGGAACTTATCTCTTTTGAGAGATGCTGACGAAGTTGCACGCGACAAATAATTGTAAATGCAAACAGTAACTTAAAAATGCTAACAAAAGTTGCCTTGTCATCGATCTATATACAACATAACAACAGCTTACATCGTATAGTAGAAATACGACCACATTAGTGTCAGAATATAAAAATCGAATAGGTTTTCTTGAAACAAACAACGTCAGTATAAACGAGTTCTATTTAAAAAATACGAATTCATTGAGCACAGAGTTCCCCGGAGTGCCGGCCTCATTCATGCGTCGTGTTATGTCGGGTTTCACATGTATAAACTGACATTAAATCCCTTTCCACTGTTGTTTGATACGGATGTTGAAGTAATATGTTGAATTTTATAGATTAACCTTTTTTTTTTTATAAATATTTCGGCCATCTAGTCCCAAGCTAAGCAGAGCTTGTGTTATGGGTACTAGACAACTGATATAAATATATAAACTTTTTTTTTTGTAAATACATACATATTATACATAGAAAGCACCCAAACTCCGAAACAAATATTTGCAGGTCATACAAACATTTGATCCGACCCGGGAATCGAATCCGAGACCTCAAGCACAGCAGTCGTATACGCTACCACTGGGCCACCGACGCAGTAGTTATTATGTTTCTTGAATCATAAAAACATTTATTTACACCATTCTAGAAAGGCTAAATATAAATTTTGTATTTAAAATTGTAATAGATTGTATTTAGTTTTCATTTCACTCAAATTCGCAGAACGTTCTCTGTTTCAACCTAAGAATCTAAAACATTAGTACTCACTGTCAGCGTACACTTTTCTGTATTTGACATATCAGTAATAACTATTCCCTAGTTATTAACAACCATTTCTTTATTTAAATTTAAATAGGTATGTTATAGTAGTTACGGTTATTTTTTTTTTGGTTATTGTGATTTATTTTCTCGCAAAAATATTTAATGCCTTTTGGGATTTATAAATATTTCAATTCTTTTATTAACACACATTTTATTAACGTTATAGAAAAAACGAAAAAATGCAAACATTTTTTTTTATTTTACTATACAATGAAACTCTTTCTCAAGTATATCTGCCCATTACAGTAAATAAAAAAATACACACAAAACAACACTCATTATTATTTGCCCATAGCGTAAAAATTAAAATTTCATAATATGCGAATTAAATTCTAGCAATATAGAAGCCCTGTAAGATCATGTGACAAGTTTGCTAAGCCTTTACTACAAGTATATAGCACAAGATACGTGACGAAACTGAAATGGAACAGAAATTTGCCAGCACGTAATGTATAAATGTTGAGAAGTTTCAAATGTCGCAGACTTGGTAAAATCGATTATGACTGTATGTAAACTTTCTCGCATTTGATATAGCTCAATAACTTATCGAATTAATATTCGAAACTGAGTGTGAATTCGTTTAGTCACAATCGATGCGAGGTAAAGCACCCAATTGCTGACTGCACGTTTGGCCTAGTGGTTTAACGGTCACCACGTCGTTTCCTACTTTGCCAAGTGTCGTGGCTTCAAATCCCACGTAGGACAACACTTTGTGTGATCCACAAATTGTTGTTCTGAGTCTGGGTGTTCTTTGTGTCCGTTTCATGTATGTTTGTAAAGTCCCCCGCGACACAGGATTTATTCCTAGTGCGGAAGTTGTCATTAAAAAAAAAAAAAAAACATTTAAAAAAAAATACCATTTTGTATCCGTTTCATGTATGTTTATAAAGTCCCCCGCGACACAGGATTTATTCCTAGTGCAGGAGTTGTCTTTTAAAAAAAAATAAAAAATAAACTATTAATCGTAGGATTGTAAAAATATAATAGTTATTTCATTACCATGTCGTTGTAGACTTAAAGCCGACCCCAACCTTGTTTGTTAAAAAAAGGCTCAGAGGAGGATTTAAGTTGAACAAATAAGTTTTCGAAGTCGGTTAAAAAATTCACGACCAACTTATTTAAACTTAAACAGACTGTTAATAACCAAAATGCCTAAATTAATTTTAAAAGTTAAATTAGAATAAAAAAAATCTATAATTTACATAAATAAAAAAGAAGAAATTTTAATTTCACTCAGTATTAAACATTAAACTGATGACTTCTGATATAATTTGTATGAAATATCAATGAAGACATGGAAAACAAAGTCATTGTTCACAATTGCTAATTATTTTTATGAGATTAATTCACGAGAACTGTTAGAAAATTTGTAAATATAATTTGAAACATAGAAAAAACCCTTTAGATTAGAACTTACTCGTCCAAGAGGTTAACCCTGAATAAATCTAAAGTATATCTTGACACTTCAAGAGGGTATTATAAATAGAATTTACTAGCAGTCGTTTGATCAGTCAGCTGTCAGCAACAATGCAGGCTTTACAATATGCTTTGATATCAATAATAAATAGTTTAAATGTATGTTTAAATCCAGGTTCACCTATTTGTAGTCCTTTAGACTACTATTTTAATTAAACTTAATTACCTAAATGCCTTTTGTAACTTAGTTTGAATTCTATGTGCGGTTTGGGTTAAACATTAATTTGGAACAACATTGGAGTCTGAATTTCATAATAATTATAATTAGACACAGTTACATTATTCTGTATAGTTCAAATAGATTTTAAATAAATCTTGAGTACAAAGGAAACTAGTCACTGCTTGTGAACTCTACTTCTTTAATTTAAAGGTTTAAAGACTCCATAACACTGAAAACAACTGCAAAAAGCAATATTTTTTCCAATCACTATATTTTTCACAATATCATTATTATATTTTACACAACACGTTTATTGACTGCCTCGTTGGTCTCGAGGTTGGCGTGTGCGACTGCTGCTCATAAGGTCTCGGGTTCGATTCCCGGGTCGGACCAAATGTTTGTATGATCTACAAATATTTGTTTCTGAGTTTGGGTTTTTTCTATGTATATATGTATGTATATACAAAAAAAAAATGTATTTGTATCAGTTGTCTAGTACCCACAACACAAGCTCTGCTTAGCTTGGGACTAGATGGCGTTGTGTGTTAGACGTCCGAAATATTTATTTATTTATTTATTATTACTACAGAAATGACTATTAAAAATCGTATTTACAGCAAAATACTTCCCGTACATGTTTAGAGACAAGTTAAATGTTACAAAGCAGCTTTTCCATCACAATAACGGCAAATGATAGGAGTTAGTCATTCAGCTTCAGATAATCGGACACGAGGGGAACGTAAACGTACACGTAAACGTAATATGCTAAGGAGAGTAGATGCCGTACGTTTTTATGGCACAATGTGACACAGCTCCGTTTAAAAAAAGTATTTTGGTAGACTTTAGAAGTCGGTTTTAAAGAATTTGTTTATTGCTATATATATTTCAGGAATACTCTCAGTCTTGGATTCAATTAAGAGGTATCTGTCAAAGCCTGATAGAATTCAGTAAAGCGTCCTATCATGACATTATCAAATATCATGCTCCTTAAAAAAATACTTCAGACCGCTTATTGTACGTTAGTATGAACAAAAAGCCAAATACTAACTACTTTCCATTGAGATATAAATAATAATAATACGAAAAAATACTAATCTAAAACGAATGAGCAATATTAAATCAAAAGCTGTAACAGAGGCTATTTTAGGTTATAAGTTTGACGTCGATGTCTGTCTCAGTGTGTATGTGTCTGTCTGTGGCATCGTAGCTCTCAAACGGATGGACCGATTTCGATGCGGTTTTTTTCATTAGAAAGCCAGTTTTCTTGCGGGGGTTTTTAGCTATGTTTGGTTAATATCGGTTCAGCAGTGTAAGGGTATCAGCTCTTTTCCAAAACGATGTAAGGTTTTTTTGGCGTATGGTTACTCGATAAAGTGCTTCAGTGCTCCAGTATAATCGTTAAATGACAATTCATTGATAACTTCGATCTGATACTGCGTAGGAGGTTTTTCATTTTTTTTAAATAAAGTACATATTCAATTAACAACATTTCATGCAGTCTTGATATATTATCAACGTTACCTATTCCGTTTAATCTGAACTAACTTTTAAGATATCAGTACAAACAAAACAAACAAATATTTTTTATTTGAAATATTCACGTTCCTTTAAATTCAATAATAACTTACAAAAGTGAGTAGTATTTTTTTCTTTACATTACACGACCATATAAACTTCTCAAATTGTAACCGCCTTTTATTTTATCACATTTCAAAGCAAAGTGAATTCCCTCTTTGAGAAGATAAAAGGTAATATTTAACGTAGCCTATTCAGCCACCAAGCTAAGCCTCTGTACAAAAGAGAAAAATCCACTCGAACATTTCACTTCCGCTGTGGCCGCGTATATTTTAAGCCGTTCAATAGATCTCTGACACTGGCTAGTAGGTTAGAAAAATTTGTGCACAGGCATACAGTGACAGTTGAACTCGTTGATATAGGACCTTAAAAAATTAAAAAGTACTATTACGTAGATAAGCTTGATCAACTAAATATCGCTATCAGATAGGTATTTTGTTTTCGATGATATTTTCATAAATGTTAAATATATAAAGTATCTAATATTGTCTGTCAGTCTGTTTGATCCGGCTAATTTCTGGAACGGCTGGAGCAATTTTCACTGGCAGATAGCTGATTTAATAAGGAGTAACTTAACGGTGTAACCCGCGGTTGTATAGGTACAACAATAACCGCGGGTAACACTGTGGGACTCAGCTAGTCTTTTATAAATATGAAAACCACGTATAACAATTTTCTGTGTGATAACAATTAATCGGTTGAATCTTAAACTTTTAGGTATACATTTTAGATGTGTGTCTTTTTTACTAGATAGCGTTTTTCTATTTAAAAGTTATATTATAAGATACATATTATATGACTTCAATATTTTGCTCTGTATTTTGAGTCTTACTTTGACCTGGAAGAATGTTGTAAATAATGCGATATCATCGGCAGAAAATTCTATTTTAATTAACTTTCCATTACTTTTTACAAGCGATTTTGAACTCTAAGCAACTTAGTTGGCTTCACATACGTGAAAACAAGTCATGCCCGAAATCCGAGCGCCAACGAATTGTCACTTTTTATCTTGGGACAGTGCTGCAATCACTCGGTCCACTGAACGGGTTAATTAATGAAATCTATTAACTTCTCTCTACTCCTTAGGGATGAGAATCGCAAAATTTTTTGCTCCGTCATTCTATCTAGCTATTTTTAAGTTATCATAGTAGCATCGATTTGTATTTTAAAAGTTTAACCTTCTGTGTCTTATTTTTTTTTTCGGCTAACGACAGTTAAAGATTTTATTTTATCGCGGTTTCATGAACCTAAACTCTGGATTGGTTTGAAATCGATAACGGATTTATTAATGCGGTATTTTTGGAGTCGTTTTTCAGAGATTTAATGGTTCATACGTTTTACTCAGGAACGAGTGTTACGAATGGACTTCTCGAGTACATTAACAATTTAAACGCTAAGTAATGTAGGCGTTTTGATGTTACAATATGTGTATTACGCGTTCTTTGTGCAAGGTAGAGTAAGTGGAGATAGGACGCAGTATACTCGTATAGGTACAATTAAAAATAATAAATAAATATTTCGAACATCTTACACACAACGCCATCTAGTCCCAAACTAAGCAGAGCTTGTGTTATGGGTACTAGACAACTGATATAAATACTTATGTACCCTTTTTTGTAAATACATACATGTCATATTATACATTAGGAAACACCCAAACTCCGAAACAAATATTTGCAGATCATACAAACATTTGGTCCGACCCGGGAATCGAACCCGAGACCTCAAGCACGGCAGTCGCATACGCTACTACTGCGCCACAGAGGCAGACGATATATACTATACTTATATATAAATATATACTTTCACTATTTACAGAGGCAGTTTTAATTTTTTGTTGAAATAAAAGCAAATTATTTGATGTCGTTGTAATCGCATGGGAGTGTCAGACCTATATAAAAGATAATGAAATTTTCACAGATGTGAAAATAGTAAAAAAATACAGGTTTTTTCACATTTCACTGGATTTTATTTCTATTGTTCTGAGAATCCAATTAACAAATCGTGTCTCATCAGCCCTATCTTATATTCTCGGTTTTGATAAATATAACTCACAATGACTATTGATTTCATAAACATATCTATGTATATAATTCTTATTGAAATAAATATAAATGGAACAAATGCATACATATGGACCAAGGGCTTGTGACGCCTCTGGTGTTGCAGGTGTCCATGGGCGGCGGTAATCACTTACCATCAGGTGATACGTCTGCTCGTTTGCCCCTTATTCAATAAAAAAAAAAAAAAAAAAGGGCTACTGAACCTTTCGACTAACGGTGTGTCTGTCTTGTAGTGATGATTCATAACGTTCTAAGTACGTAACCATCGCCTGGCAGGTCTCAGCCCTGCACATCATCATCTTTCATGGTTTTGAAAGTGTAAAAAAAAAGAGAAAAAAAGAACTTGTTCCTGTAAGGGTGAATTTTTTATAGGATTTAGTTCATTCATTAAGAAGTTCAAAAACAAAAGGACAGGCGATTCCGATGAGCACTAGTACCTGCCAGGCGAACGGAAAGACACACCTTGCTCCAATTACATCATTAATGTAAATAAATTTTATTCTGTAAAGTTGTAATTCATATATATATATGTTTGTCTGAGCGATTTAAAGAAAGTAGGAACAATGACCGGCGGTGCTGGCTAGCATATTTCCTTGACAGGTGAGGAGAAAGATAGCACTGGAGTGCAAGTAAAAATGTGTCTGAGAACACTTGGTCGGTCCTAACACGACAAACTTCTCATTATTAGTCAAAAATAACATTAAATCGTCCGAAGCATCTAAATCAATGCAATATACATTTCAACTAATCGATATATACGATTTTTTATGAACAAAAATAAAGCATTGCCCACACTATTGTGCGTATGACACAAGCACAAGAATTACAATTTCATTTAAAATGAAATCGATATTGACAAAACATTATATACCAACCAAATATGACTTTAAAAAATTACGTTACGTACTTATCACGTTATGAATCATCACTACAAGAGTTTCTAGCCTTTTACAAGCACGCACTTTTATTCCTCCGTGTCAAACCAAGTCGGCTAGAAACAAATTATTTAATATTCTTTCACCGTTCCGTTAAGATAACATGTACATAGATATGACATGTACAAAGTGAAATGTCAATGTATACAGATAAGAGTACAGAGCAATTAAAAATAAAGGGTTGTCTTTGCGGTGACTGTTACAGTACATTGATGCGGCGGTAATATATAAATATTCATGACAGTCAAGAGAATACGCGCCGTAAACGGCATGTTAACGCGACACCGACGATTTAATCGCTCATATCTGGTTGGTCCAAAACATTTCGGTTAGCGATGACGAAGCTACAATTAAATTAAGAAAGTTATAATTTAAAATATAATAGTTATTTTTTATTTTATTAATTTAGTTGTATGGTTTTATTTGTAACTAGCGGACCCACGCAACCTCGTGCTTCTCCTATTGCCAGTAGCTTGAAAAATTTCCCCCGCTTTTGAAACATTTTTCATTGGTGCTCCGCTCCTATTCATCGTAGCGTGATGATATATAGCCTATAGCCTTCCACGATAAATGTACTATCCAACACTGAAATAATTTTTCAAATCGGACCAGCGGTTCCTGAGATTAGCGGGTTCAAACAAACAAACAAAGTCTTCAGCAGCTATAATAGATAGGAACACTTTGCTTTGATAGCACGTAGCTTTATATACACGCCAAGAAATTAAATGTTATATGCTCCATCACATGAATTAAGTTCCTTTGTTATTCTATGGGTTGATTTATAACTTTTATTTTAGAAATGAATATGTTAGGCATCGCAATAAAGAATAGCTTATGTCCTTCCTCTGGAATCAGAGTATATTCATGCCAAATTTCATTAAAATCTGTGCAGCCGTTCAAACGAGAAAGCTTAACAGACAGACAGACAAAGTTACTTCAATATTGTTTTCAGATATGAAGATTCTAGCTCGATGCGCCTCTGGATTCAGAGGTGCGCCGATAGCTTATGAAATATTAAAGCAAATTATTTCGTTGAATAACGATGGGAAAACCTTGAGACTGCAATGGGTGCCTTCGCAAATAGGGCTTCGTGGTAACGAGAAGGCTGATGAGTTAGCTAAACAAGCAGCTAGAGAAAGTATTGATTATAATATTAAATTGCTGTATTCTGATCATCTTGGCAACGTTAAAAAATGTGTTATGCTAAATTTAAAGAATATTTTGATGAAAGAAGTAGAGAAAAGGGTATTTGGTTTAAAACAATTCAGCAAATTGAACCAAACATATTATTGATGTGGCGCATAGACTTCGCTCAGGACACTGTCCGTCTAGGAAGTTTGGACATCTTATGAAGAAAGTAGATACACCGAACTGTGAGATATGTGGGACTCTTGATGATGCCCAACACTTGCTGACGCAGTGTGCCAAGTATCGAGCACAAAGGGAGGCGTTGGTGCGTAAATACGATTTAAATAATTATGATATTGGTATGTTTATTAACATTTTAGGAAACCCAACCTCAAATGCTGCACTAGATTTATTTGAAATATTTACGCATCAAAAGCTTTGACCTATTATAAAATAGAATATAACATAGGATAAGGTACGATGGGACTAACATATTACCATGTAATAAAAGTCTTTAAATTAATAAAGATTAAAAAAAAAGTATTTAAGATATTTAAATTGATTTTTTTTTCGCTTTCAATAGGGTCACGATAAAAATTTAGTTTTTTGATTTCAGAGTGATGACCCACAGACTTGAGTATTGCACGATTCAAATAGTTAACAAATAAATTGTTTGTACTAGATAGTAAGGTTAATAAATAAACAACGAAACCATCATTATAATTACAATAATTACATTAACTTTAATACAATATTATTAATAGAATAACTAAACAGAAGCAAATAATCGATAGAAACTAATGTACGATAAGATGTGAGATATCGAAACATGTAGAGTGTATAATTATACAAAGTGACCCAAATAGAATTGTAATTATTTGTCATAACATTTCATTACAACGAGTATTAAGTAAAATAGACTTATATTTCCTTTATCGTATTAAACAATTAAATATTATTAGGCTACGTATTTTAGTTATCTATACATTAAGACTTGAAGTTAAATTTCTAATCGTTTTTGGCGGTCGAGTGTAACGAAAGTATTCTTATTATTATTTAAATAAATAGTCTTCTAGTGTATGTACAGGCTTTATAATATACAGATTTTTACACTATTTACACGCCGGAAATATATGATGAAGTAACAAACGCTGTAGTAACAATAACGTCTTTAGAACGTAGGGACGGAGCCGAGAAATACAACTGCAGTATTAAAACAACTTGAGCGAATTATTGATTTTTCGACCTGCTGTTATTCACACGATGTTCCGTGTTTTAATTCATTATAATAAGAAATGCAGCAAAAATGTACGTGTGATGATGATGTAGGCGTGCATAAGATGAACGTGAAGGTAGAGCCTACACGTTTGTCCCGCTAAAACTCGTCAGTGGCTGGACTGATTTCTCTAATTTTGATATTTGTGGAAGTTCAAGGAAGGTTTAAACAATGACAAAAGATGAAATAAAAAAAACGTGTGGCACTCGGGAACTGCCGCGGTAAAGCTATTGCATAGCATTTTTTATCAACTTATGCAATTATAATTATTAATTTATTTTTTATTTATGCAGTATTTTTTGGAAATATTGACATCAAGTAAGTGAAAACATCATAACATTCAAATAATATATCACATGATTTATCCAATAGTTAAAGACACGGCTTTCATAACGATGACAATGATGTGCATATTATGTGTTATAATTACATTTTAATACGAAAAAGATATGATAGATATCTATACACCTAAATACTTTCTCATAAACAGCTGCTTACGTATTCGTCCGATTTCGGAGCAGCTCGTCTCGATCTGTGCGAGCTTCGGGTGTTAGGTTTTATTTTCGTTACGGAATTTCTCTATTCGGTCGCCGCGCTCAAAACACGTGATAGAAGCTATGCAAAAGCTTAAAAATAGATGCTAATGACAGTTACCATAGACCATAACCAAATTACAAGCGTATGAAGTAGTGGGCGCCACTAGTAGTCAGTAGTATTTAAAAAAGAAAAAAAAAAACATAAATTGTTAATAAATAACATCACTTTCACATAATAGGTAAAACTGACTACAAAATAAATAACATTTACAAAACTTACCTGAAGAAACCCTGGTGTACAATATTTATCTATAAAGTCCTTCTTATACGTACATATTATAGAATTGTATAATTATTTATGTAAATTATGTTAAAAAACATTATGTAAATGAAGTTTACATAATTGTTTTAGTTAAGTTCAAATCAATTTTAATATCCATTAACTTCTGACTTACGCCCGTCTAAGTAAATGGCAACAACATCAGTTGTTATTGTAACTATGTTTATGTATATCTACTAAACCGCAACGGCTGTTTGATCCTCGGTACTTATTCTAATTGTATACGAACAGAGACAAACATACTTTCATTGTTGAATATTTGAATAGGCTTCGTATGTAAATTATGGAAAATATAGCATAGTTATTCTTGTATATATAATCTGAATATCGGAAACGGCTTCAAAGATTTTCATAAAATTTAGTATACAGGGGGTTTCGGGGGCGATATATCGATATAGCCAGGATTCAGTTAAAAAAAATTACCAAAAAACCGTGTTAAACTCGGTCAACCGGTACTGTATAATATTCTAGTAATATGCTTATGTTCTTGATATTTTAAAGTTCATAAAATAATAAGGTCACATGATTTAGGTCATACCTTTAAACACACTGAGACCATTGCCTTTAAAGAGTTTAGAGACGTGAAACCAAATTTTTTAATTATTTTATTTGTTATTATAATTATGTAACAGGTGGAATACTGTGTTCATCTTTGGACGGGGGCACCCAAGTACCAGCTCCTCCCTCTGGACCGCATTCAACGGAAAGCGACTCGAATCGTCGATTGCCAGGAAGTTTCGGCTAGACTCTCTGGCGCTGCGTAGAGATATGGCTTCGCTGTGCATCTTCTACCGTATTTACTATGGGGAGTGCTCCGAGGAATTGTTCGAATTCATCCCCGCCGCCTCTTTTCGCCATCGCCCTACGCGACAGCAGTTCATGCCCATTATTTAGATAGTTGGTAGTCCACAACTGTGCGCTTCTCTAGAACTGCTCTCTGCCTCTACTGCCTCTCTCAACAAAACTGTGGAATGAACTATCGCCTGCGGTGTTCTAGGACCAATACGACCTTCAAGAAAAGAGCGTTCTCTCTCTTAAAAGGCCGGCATCGCACTTGTGACGCCTGTGGTGTTGCGGGTGTCCATGGGCGACGGTAATCGCTTACCATCAGGCGATATGTCTGCTCGTTTGCACCCTATTCCAGGGCTTTTATTTGATAAAGGCTTCTTTAACATGATAACAGGGACATAGGCCTCTCCCAAGGCCTCGCTCGAGTTCATCAATCAAAATCATACTAAATAATATATTTTTCTTTATAATTTAGGGTACAGACCCAGTACTTAGCTAAAAGGCTTTGAAGCATAATTAAAATTATTATGTTTTCTTCAACTATAGTCCGTTGAAAGGGTCAACAAAGTAGGTCAATAACGCTCAGAGTATAACTGCTAAGAACACGATAAGGCATTTGGCTGGACTTTTTATGTTTTAATATAACTTCCTGTGCTAAAGGCCAAATAGTTTTAGATATGGATAGAGCCACTTTTAGGCTTTGTCAAGGCTATTCAAGCACGAGGCAGGCTCCCTAAGCCGGTTGTATTAAGTACAAGGCCGACAAAATTAATATAGCAGGATTACGGTTTGTTCTTATTCTCACATAGTATGAAAGGGAGCCTTGATGAATTTCTACATTTTTGTATGGTAGGTCTAAACTTGAAAACTGTTAAACAGATTTTAATGTGTTTTTTGTTTCTGGCATCCAAACTTGATCGTCTTATACGTAAAATCACTTTCGTCACGTCGAAAGGAAAAGCACAGGCGTGGTGAATTCTCATATATATGGCCTAATCGGCCTAATCGTGGCTTTTCTTGTAGCCGAAGTGCTGGCCACCGTGACATGCCAATATTATCGACATTATCCGTCATGCTCTTATTACCGCCGGCTCTACAGCTGTTGTACGTGAACCAAATGGTCTGGTACGAAACGATGGCCAGCGACCAGATGGCATGTTACACATACTATAAATATATGCCTCGTTGGTCTCGCGGTTGGCGTGTGCGACTGCTGATCATGAGGTCTCGGGTTCGATTCCCGGGTCGGACCAAATGTTTGTATGGTCTACAAATATTTGTTTCGGAGTTTGGGTGTTTTCTATGTATTATATGTATGTATTTACAAAAAAAATGTATATATGTATTTGTATCAGTTGTCTAGTACCCATAACACAAGCTCTGCTTAGCTTGGGACTAGATGGCGTTGTGTGTTAGAAGTAAAAATATATATATATATATATATATATATATATATATATATATATATATATATATATTAACATAAATTTCTGTTCGTTTCTCTCGCTAAAACTCAAAAATGACTAAACTAATTTTGATTTAGAAATATTTGTGGAAGTTCATGGATGTAAAAAAGGTGAGAAAAAGTGAAATTTTAATTTAAATAGGATAATAAAATTTTGTCTCTCTAATAATACCCAAAGTCACCCGGTTGAAGTAGTGGGCACAACTATACTCTTTGCACTGTAGCATGGTGCGTGGTGGTTTAATTTAATTTACTACAGTTATTAATGATTTAATATATCACGAATGTGGTACGGCTGAAATACTAAGTCATAATTTGTAAATCGCGGCAACTTTCAAGAGTGAAACGAATATACTGAAACTGTCACCCGCACCATACTACAGCGCAAAGATATACTAACGTATGCGTCAGTTTTAGGGATATCTGTTTAAGTCAGTAAATTTTGTTTTTCGATACAACATTCTTGTAGTTCGATTCAATCAAAATTAAAGCCATTTCATTGAAACGAAGTTCCGATACAATTACGTTGGCGCATTGGATGGTACTTCAATACAGATAAGTTTCAATTTTAATTTTAGTAATTAAATTGAAATTAATATTAAAACGTAAATGAATGGTATATGTATGTTGATATTACAGTTATAGATTTAACATTTATTAAACGTTTAACTAATGAAAATAGTTTTAATCTAACATTTATTAAAATATCTTTGAATACTAAATGGTAGAACTCACAACAAGGTACCAAGCTAAAAGTAAGGTAAAGACTATACACCGGTATACAGACTAGACACCGGCTTAAATTGCAACAACTCTAAAAATTATGAATATTGATGGGTTACTTAAAACACACACGGACACGCACACAACACATGAACACACACACACTCACTCATGCACAAACACACGGAACTGCAGATGATAAATCGGTAAACTTTGATAATGATTAGGAATATGTACATCCTTGGCGTATGACAATTATTGTATTGCTTGATGGACACAAAACAAGTTCTGCCCAGTAAAGCTATTACAGTAATTATTAAAAAAAATATGACTGTAAAATAAAATTAAAATATTAAAATTTGTTTACTGTTGTTAAGTTGAAAACAAGTAAAATTTTAACAAAAATAAAACCGACTTCAAGAACGACCAAATTCAAATAGGAGCACACGGTAAGCATCAGCTTTCAAATAAAATAAAAAAATAACAAATGCACTAGTCACCTTCAATATCTCCTTTCCAAAAAAAAAAACATCAAAATCGGTTCATAGACGACGAAGTTGTCAGCGAACACACATAAAAAAAAACTTCGTTTACAAAAACGGACTTCAAAAACTAAAATGTATCAAATAACTTAATTTGTATGTGCTACCTATTCATAGGTTTGAAGTCAGTGCCAAGCCAAATGTAATAGTACGTACCACACTCGCTATATTTCGAGACGAACGTCAACGACGTCACCGACGCTTCGGTTGTTTTGTTCTACGCGAAGAGCAGCTATCCCGCTCAAGGTCACGAGTGCGGTACCTACTATTACATTTTGGCTTGGCACCGACTTCCAACCTATGAATAGGTAGCACATAAAAATTAAGTTATTTGACACTTTTTAGTTTTTGAAGTCGGTTTTTTTAAACGAAGTTTTTTTTTTCACTTTTTAGTCTTTCTCAAGTCTCTCATCATCATTTCACCTAAATAACTTGAAAGAATACGACTAAAGGTAACATACATACTGTATAGAAAGGAAAGGACTTCAGGTTATTTTTTGTAATAATATTTATGTAAAAATAATTCAAGTGATTTGCGGTAAACTGATAAGTTTACTCGTTAAGACCTGTTTTTTATATTATGAAATTAAATGATGTCTACAGAATATGAAGGCATGCAGACAATTGCTTTAACTTCATTGCAGGCGCTTACGTAAATTTTAGGGTTTCCTTCGATTTTCTTAGGATTTCATCATAAGATCATGATATGGTGCCCATGGGACTACATGGGGAGCATACCCTTTCGAATACAAAAATATTTTTCAAAATCGGTCCACAAATTGACGGAGTAATCCGTTTACATACATAAAAAGAAAAAAAAACCGATGAAATTGAGAACCTCCTCGTTTTGGAAGTCGGTTAAAAATCCTCCTTTTTGAAGTCGGTTCAAAAGTAATATTTCAAAGTAGAAAAGTATCCATAATAGGTATAAGTTTGATTGAGGCCAAGATGAAAAGAAAACTTGTTTTTATTTATCATCCATAAATGAACTGAAGAAACAAATTTAAGCTAAGAAAATATTTATCTACAAACGTGCCAAATGCTTGATTGACTTTATTAGATTTTGAACTCTATGTTTTAAGTTTTATTCACTCGTTACGTTATTTACAATCTTGCTTGAAATAAAACGTAGCCGATATTATTATGTAAATTTACAACCCACCGTCAAGTGGTAAAAGTACGTGATAAAAAAAAAAATTAAAAACAAAAACTGGATGTACGCTTTTCCGTGACAATGCACGGTTACAGCTCGCGTGGCTCACGTACAGAATAAACGTGATGATTCTCTCATTTCGCCGACAATTTGTTGTTCCCTATCCTGCGTGGAGCATCGTGCACGTATCAGATAAACTGTGGGGGCAATCTACGCGATACAATGCGATCTCCATGCAGTAGGTAAGAGCACAGTATTTCTTGACATCAATTGTATACGTGTGAGGCAAGGGGATGTTATAAAAATATGGATGTTTAATTTAATAGTACAATGGGTAGCATAGAGCTACCCATTTAATAAAATATAATAATAATAATAACCTTTATTTGATAAACACAGCATACAAAAAAACTTAAGCTAAATTTTCCAAATATATAATATAAAATAAAACGAACATTTGTGAGGCTTGCAACATAAAGTAAAGTCAAACTGTCAAAGTCAAATGACGTGGCATTGATGACGTGTAAATGTGTGGAAAAAGGTCGAGGTAGTAGAGCCACGCTGATTTCAGCACGAACGGGCCGGCTCGACCAGGGCGGTACTACCCTCGCACAGAAAATCAAAGTAAAATGACAGCGTTCGTGCTGTCGTGTTTCGTTGGTGAGTGCGAGACCGGAGGCCCAAATAGTTTATTCAACAAGTTCCATACTTCTTGACTAGACTAAAAGATGCAGAAGCATCACTAGGCCGCCATGGTGTGGGTCACCATGCTGCATTATTACATTGTCTGCATTCGCAAAGAGTATGGTGACCACCACTCTTGGATTCTGCTTATGCTTTACATCAGGCAGAGTAGAGTCATTTTGGCGTATGCTTTACATCAGGCAGAGTAGAGTCATTTTGGCGGGCCATACATAAAAAAAAGCAAAACACAAATTAAGCCACATAACTTATCAAAATAAGCCTCTAAGTCACTAGTTAATGGACTATGATAACGAGTGCTGTACACCGTGTCTAACAAAATGGTGGACTCTCAGCGTTCACTGCAATGGGTTGTAGTTCCCATCCCAGTACTGATTTTCAGTGCCCACCGTAACCCTCGATTTGACGCCGATAGCCACAGCTACTATTGAACGCTATATCTGTCTCCTTTTACTTAAAAAAGAAAATGATAATAATAAGTTGGTGAGTACCTATCTGATATTTTTCAATTTCATCATCATTTCTTTTAACAAATACACATTAGATCACAACATTTATACATATCTTTACCCACATAGTCCACATTATCCCTCCTAACCTTTATATTTTGTTCAGGACTTACTTAAGAAGAAAATTACTATTGTCTGGTGTTATCAACCCATTTTAAGACCGCAACAGTAATTCACATACGTTACTTTTAATGCCTCTAAAAATGCTGCCAAAATGACTCTATTCAGTCTAATGGAAAGCATGAGCAAAATTCAGGTTCGATGGGCACCATCCTCACTGTGAATGCGGACAATGCAGTACAATGACTGACGGCCTAGTGAGCTGCCTTTTACCCGACTGCGAAAGAAGGAGGGTTATGTTTTTCGAGTGTATGTATGCATGTATGTATGTTTATTTCTTTGGTACGCCCTAGAGCCTAAACGCCTTGTCATATTTTTAAGTGAGTGGTGTCAGTAGATTCGTCTTAGTCGTGTGAGTGACATTGGGTAGGTATATCAAAACAAAATAAAAAATACGTGTGGCACTCGGGGACTGCCACGGCAAAGCTATTGCATAGCATTTTTTATCAACTTATGCAATTATAATTAATTTTATTTTGCCAGTTTCTCATTTCATGTTGTTCAAAAAGTATTTAAATAATAGAGAGCGTTAGTGTACCTCTTAGTTGCGAAATAGCTTTAACAGATGGCGCTTTATTTATTTTTTAATTTTATTTTGCCAGCTTCTCATTTTATTTTGTTCAAAAAGGATTTAAATAATAGAGGGCGTTAGTGTACCTCGTAGTTGCGAAACAGCTTTAACAGCTGGCGCTGACCGGTTTTTTTTTTCTTTGACTATGTATACTTACGGAGGGCACATGCGGTGAGTGTGGTATTATAAAGATATGATAGATATCTATACACACCTATATACTTTCTCAAACCCAGACTGTTTTGTCTGTCTGTCTCTGTCAGTTTTCACAGAGACAGACAGATTCGTTGATTCGCCTTTCGGAGCAGCTCGTCTCGATCCGTGCGAACTTCGGGTGTTAGGTTTTTTCGTTACGTTACGGAATTTCTGCTCAAAGGCCTCAAAGCCCGCGATAAAAGCTATGCAACAGCTTAAAAAGTATTTTCTTTTCAGTTCTTTCTATCTTTTCAGTTCTTCAATGAGTTTAGTAAAGATGGTTTTTTTTAAACAATTCGTTACTTATTCACGTCCCGTTTGAAGGAGGTAAATACCTTGCGCTGACAGTGAGTTCCAGGTTTTAACTGATTGCACAAAAAGGAAGAGCCGAAACATTTAGTTCGAGAGCTTATGTCAATCACTCTGAAGTGGTGGCTTCCAAGGCCAGCATGTGTTGTCCTGTAGAGGAAGGAATCTCTTACGATAGGGTTCTTATTTTAAATACTAGTTTTTACGTTGGTTTCGCCCGCGTGTATGTCAGTTATCGCGGTAAAGAGTAGCCTTCAGAACATCTCCATGCTAAATTTCATTGAAATTGGTGCAGCGGTTTAGCCGTGATAGCGTAACAGAATGACAGATAGAGTTACTTTCTAGTTTATCATATTAATATGGATAGTTATTCTAAACTAGCTGTTGCCCGCGACTCCACCCGCGTGTATGTCGGTTATCTGATGTATATGCGATATTACTGTAAAGTTTCATCTAAATCCGTAGCATGAAGAAGTAACAAACATATCCACTTAGAAACTTTCGCCTTTATAATATTAGTGTGATAATAATAATTTTACAAACTATTTCAAAGGTACTCAGCACGAACGGGCCGGCTCGGCCGGGGCGGTACTACCCTCGCACAGAAGACCACCCTAAAATGACAGCATGCGTGCTGTCGTGTTTCGTTGGTAAGTGCGAGACCGGAAGCCCAATGATGCAGAAGCATTACTAAGCCGCCATGGCGTTGGTCATGCTGCATTGTTGCATTGTTTGCATACGTAATGAATATCGTGACCACCATTTTTTGATTCTGCTCATGCTTTCCATCAGGCAAAGTAGAGTCACTTTGGCCCATACATAAAAAAGGAATATACAGTTGTATAATATTTGCTAGGCAAAAATCATCACTCTGCTGTGTTTGAGTATACGATATGCTTGTGAAAGTTTCAACATTTATGCAACATAGACAAAAAAACAATGTTCTTTAAGTATCTGCACTAATCTTTAAGAAAAGCTGCTATTTCGTCTTTCCAACCAATAGTGTATAAAACAAGCCGTCACGATCGTTTACCTGCTTTATTTTCAAGATTAAAATAATTTGTTTATTCTTTTGAGATTTTATCTGTCTCAGTCTAATAACGAATCGATTAAAACTAAAACGATCTTTCTATATTACTACAAATACCGTTCCGGAAATCAACTTACAGCGTAATGAACTTAGATTTTATTACTGTGACAATAAAGCAATAAGTTCATTGACTTCGTTCTAAGCTTTGTAAAACCTGCTTCAGCTGATATCACTACGTTACTAATCCCAATATATCTTACGAAGCTACGAGTTAAATTTATAGTCGTGTAAGACCACAGCTTTACCGTGGTGACAATTTATTTAGCAGCATAATATGTTTCGGAAAAATAAAGTAAGCAGTTTGTTGTAAATTCGTATTTTGTTTAGAAATAGCTTATGGTTCCTTTCTTATCACATTTTACAAGAGTTGACTTTTTATTTTTCTCTCTATTACGACCGAGCTTTGTTGAGTAAATAATTTGATTAATCACCGTTGAGACACCTCATCAATTTTGAAGTAACGAAGGAAAACACGCTTACTGTCGCAAAACTCCAATCAATTTCACAATCTTAGCCGTCAATCATGAAGCCAAGCTTTGCTGTGTCAACCGTCAAATCCATTATTCAAAAGCAACATTCGACAAGTGGTAAGGACGTGGTCTTTTCAAAAGAGACAGCGATCAAGAATAGCCGACCTAACAGCACAGGTGATTGTCTTTTATAACTGTCTTTGTACTATACTAAATAAATCCTGTCACACTACTGCCGTTACTTTTTGTGTTGTGAATAGGTCTTTCTACATTTCTTTGTAAGACTTAAGTTTTGCCAAAACCATAAAAATTCTAATGTCGCCCGATTGTATTTTAACGCTTAGATAAAAAATTGGCCCGCTCGAATAGCGTGCTATCACGACGCCATGTTCCGGTGTTGTGGAGGTAATCAATGGGTAATAATAGATTTATGTCTCTTGAGTTGCATGTAGAAATGGACGGCAGTAGTAACTCACCATTAGGTTACCCATTTTCTCTCTTACCCCCTTATTCCGAGTAGAGAATCAGTTAATAAAAGAACAAGTCTCCTTTCTGAGAATTCATTTAAAAATTGTAATATTTGCCGGACCCTGAAGCCTGAGAGTGAACTGATTGAATCGCGATTAATATCTGCAGATATAAATAGATTTAAAATATAATACAAACCAAATAGAAAACTATACTAGTTGACATAAACAACAGTACTAATAGATCCCGGTTCTATCAATTACAATTATCACATAATCAATGCTGCCACGAGCAACGCTATGCCTATATTCGAGCCAGCTTCCCAACCACCAACGAAATAAACAAAAGGCTCAATTATAACGGTAGACGAGATCGATTTTGATGCTAATTTCCTGGTCCCCGAATAAATTAAACAATCCTGTAACAGGTACTGATTGAGAACGGATATCGATCTTCATTAGGTGAATAGGAAATACTCCCTCTTTAGTGTAGTGGCTTATACGATTAATTCAATACTGGAACAAAACGTGACGTGTCGTTGATACGATTTAATTAAAAGGGATCTGAGTACTTTTGTGGTGTATTCCTTGTTTTCGTAAATGATGCATGTTTATATCCCTGTATTTGGTGGGTGATTGGGTTGGGAAGCAAATGTATTGTTATTTAAAAAGTAACTGATGGATTATGCGTCACTTTCATTCGTTTTTGTAACACAACTGGCACTGATCTCTATTAGTAGCTAGGTAGTAGCAGTTAGTGGTTTTTAGTAATTTCCCTACACTATCAAATAAAACAAAGGCGATGCTTGTGATTTCGTGGTAAAAACATCTAACAATGAAAACATACATACATCTTCTTTTTTCTTTTTAAATACAACTCTCGCATTACGAATATACATCCTATGTCACGGGGAACTTTACACACATACATGAAACGGACATAAAGAACACCCAGACTCAGAACAACAAATACATACAACAAAAAAATGCGAGTCGGACTCGCCCATGAAGGGTTCAGTAGCAGCAAGTAACATAATATAAAAAATCTTGTAGTCCGTTGTAACTTTTATCGATGTTTTAATAATAGTGTATTTTTTGCGGTTTACGATTTATGACATAATATATTAAAAAAACTACTTACTGGATCTCGTTTAAACCAATTTTTTGTGGAAGTTTGCATGGCAATGTACATCATATATATTTTTTAATATTATCATTCTCTTATTTTAGTAGTTACAGGGACACACACACACACATTTTACCACTTTGGAAGTTTCTCTTCGCGCAAACTATTCAGTTTAGAAAAAAATGATATTAGAAACCTGAATATAATTTTTGAATACCTATCCACAGATACCCCACGCGTATTGGTTGATGAAAAAAAAAATTTTGAGTTTCAGTTCTAAATATAGGGGACCCCCAAAATTTATTGTTTTTTTTCTACTTTTGTGTAAAAATCTTAACGCGGTTCACAGAATACATCTACTTACCAGTTTCAACAGTATAGTTCTTATGGTTTCGGAGAAAAGTGGGTGTGACATACGGACGGACAGACAGACAGAGATGACGAATCTATAAAGGTTCCGTTTCTTGCCAATTGGCAACGGAACCCTAAAAAGGCCAACCGTGCAGTACCCAGTAGTAAAGAAACTGTGTTAGAGATAGGTGATGACTACTTAAATACAAGTCCTCCAAGGAATTAAGCCCCAGCACAAGAATCAAATGCACTACTGACGCACAACAGATCTCAGATCTGGTCAGATCTCATAGGCTAGGTACACATTACTGATCCCGATCTCATTAAGCCGAGTATAAGCATGAGTAATATCCAACTTTTTTTTTTCTTCTGTTCCTTTCAAGGTTTCCTTATCAATAGTCTATCAATTTTCGCTTCTTTAATTCCCAAAGTGCCAATGACGGCAATATATTTTCCCCTATTACGTAAGTTACATTAAGTTATAGTTGACAAAATGAGGGTGTTTAATACGCCTGTTCTTACTCCTAAGGGAATGGAGGTGTGGTTATATGTCTCTATGTGTAGGGGCAAATTGGGCATAGATACACCTGATAGAAAATCTTGTGGTTTTACACGGTTGAAATAAAACTATAATAACATTAATAGTATACAAAATATATATTAAAACCCATTCTTAATTCAGTTATATATTTTTTTGTATTGCTTAACTGTGTCAGAATTACTTTCTCTGTAGTCCCATTAAATTATGAAGAAGTAATACCACCCAGAAATAAAAAAAATATATCACAATTTATCAAGACGTAAGCGCACAGAAGTAAACGATGCCTTTTAAGGTAATTTACAAATATTGATGAAACGGACACAAAGAATTTATAATGAGATTCAGAAAAACTATTTATAATAATAATATAATAATATTTTCCGACATTTGACACACAACACTATCTATTCCAAAACGAAGCAGTGCTTGTAATATGGATACTAGACAACTGATATAAATACATATTTAGTTTTTTTAATTAAATACAAATTAGATATGGAAAACACCCAAATTCCGAAACAAATATTTGCAAATCATACAAACATTTGGACCGACACGGGAATCGAACCCGGGACCTCAAGCCCATCAGTCGCATACGCTATCATTGCGCCACCGAGGCAGTTACATTCTTCTAAAACTATTATCATAAAAGTTGTTAAGATTGTTTTTAGACTTTTAATGAACCAAATGACCTTACGTGCTCTTAAAAAATCCAATCCAATTGTTTTTGTTCTCGAAACTATTGATACTGAACTATTAATGGAAGATTTTCTGGAAAATAAAATAATGGAGATAAGGACGGGCTCTTGATGCCTACTTGAGTTGTCAAATGGATTAATAGAATCTATTCTAAAACTTAAGTACCTTTTGTTGTAGAGAACGAGGTAAATCTGTGATTATCTGAAATTCTTAAGTTATTATGTACTAGCTGATCTGACAAACGTCGCTTTGCCAAAAAAAAACTGTTATAAAAAATAGATGTTGGTCGATTCTCAGACCTACCCGATATGCACACCAAATTTCATATAAATCGGTCCAGTCGTTTCAGAGGAGTATGGTAACTAACATTTTGACACGAGAATTTCATATATAAGGGGCTTAAACACAGCGCAAGCACTATTTCACACCGGTTTTCTGTGAGGCCGTGGTATCACTCCGGTCGAGCCGGCCCATTCATGCGTGGTTCTCCCACGGTTCTCGAGTTTTAGCGTTATAAACAAACAGCAATTGATTTTTATATATAAGATTTGGCAATGTGTACAGACGCATTTATGTATGTAATTATATACAACGTACAAACGACACATAGTAGTAGAGATACATTTTATACATCTATATGAAATGAAATATAAATAAAATGAAGACTCCTATATTCTTTAGAGAGTCTTTAATGTAACGTTCCGAAAGTACCTGAAAATATTTGAAATAAAAGTTTTTTATTTTATTTAGAGTGCTTAGGACACACACCTAATCTTTCGGTTAAAGTTTATGGAAATTGATTTTTGTTTTGTTCATAATTATTTTCCTTGTGGCCGATACTGTATTGTACTGTATCAAATTTTTGAGGATTACACTGCTGTAACCGTATTGCCGTAGAAATTTATTGATAGTTTGGCTTACAATAAATCTTCAAAATTATTTTCCTATGATAGGTAGAGGGAAGATAGGATAACAGCGCAATCACTTACTTGGGAACACAACTGCTAAGAAAACTTAAATATCTCTTACATTTTTACCCTAAAACCTACCCTAAAACTCCTATCTTTCGGTAAGGTAAGAGTTTTAGCAATTTATGTATGTTTGTATGTTACACCATAGCGCCTAAGCTACTGAACCGATTTAATGAATGAGGTGTCAATATATTTATAATAGTCCAAGTGACACAGGCGATTTGAATTTAATAAAAGTTTTTGCATAATCGGGTCAAAATTTGTGAAACTTTTTCTTGTTAATTATAAGATGAAATGTTTTAGATGAAATTAAGTAACAATGAAGACTAAGTTGACTCGCTGCTAGCGCTTGTAATGAAACGACTGCTGTTAAATGAGAATCACTCAATTTAATTAAACAGGACCTACATTATGATGTTGCCGACAAAATATTAATGATTGACCCACGCAACCTCGTTTGTGTCTCCTATTGCCCGTAGCATGATAATCTTGCCCCGTTTTTTATTTATTATTCATTGGTACTTCACTCCTTTTGGTCTAAGCGTAATGATGTATAGCCTATAGCCTTCCTCGTTAAATGGGCTATCTGACACTAAAATATTTTTTCAAATCAGACCAGTAGTTCCTGAGATTAGCGCTTCAAGCAAACAAACTCTTCAGCTTTATATATTAGTATAGATAATTAATAAAACTAAAATCTTCTTTTTTTTAAGCAGCATCGTCAAGTATCGGGGTAACCATAAAACATCTTATGAATTGATGTCAATATTTGATAAAAAATATGCTTGAAACAAGTCAAATTTATTTGTCTCTCAAAAGTATTTTTTCACACTAGCTTTTGCGCACGGCTCCAAGCCACGGCGACTCAAAGTTGCGGACTGATAGCAAGACAGGTAAGCAGATACCAGACAGATAGATTGGACCTTGGAGAAGGATATGTCCTTCCAATCTATTTGTATACTGAAATTCATCCGAATCGGCGTAGTGGTTTAGCCGTGGAAGCGTAACAGACTTACATAATTACTTTCGAATTTAAGATATTTTTTTTATGTGTGGCCCTGCCAATTGACTCTACTCTGCCTGATGAAAAGCATAAGCAGAATTCAAGAGTGGTGGTCACCATACTCATTGTGAACGTAGACAATGCAACAATGCAGCATGGTGACCCACACCATGGCGGCCTAGTGATGCTCCTGCATCATTCGGCCTCCGGTCTCGCACTCATCAACGAAACACGACAGCACGAATGCTGTCATTTTACGTTAATCTTCTGTGCGGAGGTTAGTATCACCCCGGTCGAGCCGGCGGTCGTGCTGAAATCAGAGTGACTCTACTGCCATACTACGTTTCTATCTTCTGGGACATTAAATGAGTATACAATTATAAGAATTGTGGACACAAAATTCAATCAAACAAAACATGAAAATAGAAGTTTCAATTGTAATAATATGATCAAGTTTTCAAATAAAATTAATTATAGATAAAAAAAAAACTGAAAATAGTATTAAAAGGTTATGTTATAAAAGTACACACCAACACACATTTCGAACTAATAAAATCATTATAAAGAATTCAACGTTCAATTACATTTTCATAAAGGCTTTTAGAAGTTTCAAAGAATGTTTTTTAAGAGACAAATTAAACAAATAACACTTTGTTATTTGAAACTGTTTACACACGATGCAAAACGCTGATGACAGACCTTTTTGAAATCAGTTTAAGTTGATTTTGGAGAACACTAAATTGTTGCCATATACCCAAAATAATTTGGGAAAAAATGATAAAAGGAGAACATGTATACCGACAAAGATGTAATATAATATTGGTTTCCAGGAAGACAATCTACTTGTGCTACAGTTAACCAACAACTATATGAAATTAAATACTAGAATTTGTACAGTCGGTTAGAGTCACTTTGGATTATATTACTAAGAGAAAACATTATTTTTCACGTATGGCCCGGCGATCGGCATGATACATAACCTACCTAAGAAATCGCTGTAACAAAATAATTATTTCCTTACTTTAATTAAATTAATAAGTGAGACACACTTCCCACTTCCTAGAGGAACTTTGGGACATTCAAAGTGTGACAAATTAATTCATAGCAATATAACATTATGAAAAAAAAAAACAATGGGATTCACAAAATAAAATAAAAAGGACACTTTTAAAAATATACATATACACATACAAATAAAAGAGAAAGAATCAAGTTACAGTTTTAATCCAGTGCTTGTACATAAAAGACATCATTATTTCTGACAGAATCATTATAGTAGCATTCTTACACTGATCAACTCTAGACATGTATTGTAATATCCAGTTTCTTTGGAGTGCTAAAAAAGGAGTTAACTTGCTAACAATGCATTTCTGACACTTAAATTGCTTGTATCCATGGGTTGCGATAGTCTTTACCATCAAGTGAGCTATCTGCTCATTTCTTTCTATAACTTTAACAAATCTAACGCTTCGATACCGAACGGTATCTCCATTCAAAATCCAACACATCACAAAGCAACAAACGGTTTTGGTATTCGAATATTGATTGGCTTGCGGAAGTCGAACAACAACGATGCTAGCATTCGGTATTTTATCGAACATTCAAAGACCGGAAATGTTTGAAGCTAGTTCAGATCTCCAATAAACCAAGCCGTGGCCTGAGATTTGTGTTCTAGAATTTCAATCTGTTGCTTTAAATAATACATAAGAACATTCGCAAACGAACGTACTCAGACTATTTCGGAACAATATTTTTACACATCGAAGGATCTGTATATGCAAAACAATACTTGTTTGAAATAAAAAAATATATGAAACTGTTGAAATACAAAAGGCTTCGCAAGCAATACACTTAGATTGCTGATATTATTTATTGAACTAACATGCTATATCTGATGTAATACCTCTTTGATATCTCATTGAATATAGGCTATATTCATATAGCCCCCAGTCTAAAAGCTCCCATGTTAATGCCTATTTGCCAAATAAGATATTTTTTTTTTATGGTTAGAGATTCTTTTTAATTGGTAAATCTTGAGAGAGGCCTATGTTGTACAGATAAGTTTTTCGGCTGAGATAAGGATTATGATGCTGATGATGCTTTGAGTAGGATACGAGTAGGAGGGTCAACTGACGTTTAGTAATGCCACCATCCACAAGTCATCCACTCGGTTCGGGCTGAAGCTTAGATTTTTCTTGTCATGGTTATAAGATATATTATGCCTACCAGTAAGAAAAAAGTAATAAAGAAAATAAGTTCAGCCATAAGTCTCTTAGTAGCAATAAAATATTTGGGGATTACAACTTAACTATCTTTTACGATCTGAGGATTTATTTAAATAGCAAACGTTTAGTAGATAAATGTGGCTGTTAAAATTGAAGCATTTGCGTTTTGTAAAAAAGTATAACTTCATTTTATTTTATTAACCGACTTCCAAAAGGAGGAGGTTCTCAATTTCATCGGTATTGTTTTTTTTTATGTATGTACATTGATTACTCCGTCAATTGTGGACCGATTTTGAAAATTATGTTTTGTATTCGAAAGGGTATGCTCCCCATGTGGTCCCATGGCCACCATATCAGGATCTGATGATGGGATCCCAAGGAAATTGAAAGAAACCCTCAAATTTACGTGAGCGCCTGCAATAAAGTTAAGGCAATTGTCTGCATGCTTTCATATTCTGTAAACATCATGTCCGAAATATTTATTTATTATTCTATACAGCATGTTGTATGTTACCTTTAGTCGTATTCTTTCAAGTTATTTAGGTGAAATGATGATGAGAGACTTGAGAAAGACTAAAAAGCGAAAAATAAAAATAAAAACTTCGTTTAATAAAACCGACTTCAAAAACTTAAAAGTATAAAATAACTTAATTTGTATGTGCTACCTATTCATAGGTTTGAAGTCGGTGCCTAGCCAAAATGTAATAGTAGGACTCGCCGCGCGTGACCTTGAGCGGGATAGCTGCTCTTTGCGTAGGACAAAACAACCGAAGCGTCGGTGACGTCGTTGACGTTCGTCTCGAAATATAGCGAGTGTGGTACCTACTATTACATTTGGCTTGGCGCCGAATTCAAACCTATGAATAGGTAGCACATACAAATTAAGTTATTTTATACTTTTCGGTTTTTGAAGTCGGTTTTTTTATTACAATCTTTTTAATAACTTGCAACGTATGTATGTATGTATGCTTGTATGTTCGTGTGGAATCTTGCTACTCAATTTTGAAGCAGATATCTTCAACCGATTTTGCTCAAATTTTGCAAGCGTATGTATACAGCGTGACAATATAATATTATAATGACATGGGGCTGATCTGATGCTGGAGCTGAAAGGTGGCCATAGGAACTCTGTAAAGAAACGTCACAACATCATCGAATTTGGACTCGTTTGATTCGTATCGAGGCATTCCAGTATCCAGTAAAAGCTTGTTTTCAAAAAGCTTTTTAATTTAATTTATATCCATTACTGACATAACTTGTTGACAAGTAACAATAATGTTGGTATATGAGTTTACCAATACAAAAAATGACTACGAATACTTATTCAACAATCATAATGTCCCTCTGCTGGGCTTGCTATGCTCCTCTCAGAAGAGGGCTAAGGCCATACGTCCCTACGTTGGCCAAGTGCGGGTTGGGGACTGGCAAGACAACGTTGTGGCTACTTATCTTGCCATTGGATTTTTAAGTCGCCCAAAGAACTCCAACTAAGCTTCACGACTGTTACCCTATGATAACAACCGCGACCGACTGCTTAACGTGACCTCCGAATCACGGAAACGCTCATGGTAACATGCCACCAGCGGTCACCCATCCAGGTACTGACTGCGCCGTCGTTGCTTACCCTTGGTGATCGTTTCTAGACACCGAGTGCAACTGGGCTATGAGCGTCTCTTACGAATACTTATTATTGGGTAATAATTCAGTTACTATAATGTTCTACTATATTATATCATAATTATTAATATGTATATTTACTTAGAATGTCCTATGGTAACTTCCTTGAATACTAGTTACTAAATTTAACAACTATGTTTTGTCCATGAGCTTTGAACTACCAATCTAATCTGTCAAGGTAACAAAACGGAGTTTTCGATGCCTATGTAACTACTATTATAAGAAGTTGTAGGTAACTGTAGTGTATGTGTCTATGGTCAGCCACTTCACTAGTAACGCATTCATTCATTGAATGAATGAGAAGGAAGCATTAGGTCATCTCTAGGCATGTGCGGTCGCACACAGTACAGTCGACTGTGAGCGGCGCAGGTGAGTGTGCACATGTACCTTGGAGCCGACAATATAGTATATGGACATACTACAGTAACTATTATACAAGGAAACAATATTTTACTGTAACCAACTAACACTATCTTAACACATCATCTATCGATTGTTTCGATAAGTAGAACTAGTTCACCTTAAAATAACAAGACTATGATTGTACTAATTATTCTATGTTATGGTGCTATTGTATATGAATTACTATGCAAATTGAAATGGAAAAATATATAAACGAAGGATTAAAGGAACCGTACATGCATTCTGACATCGTTTTATAATTCTTTATATAACTGCCTCGGTGGTGTAGTTCTAGCGTATGCGACTGCTGTGCTTGAGGTCTCGGGTTCGATTCCCGGATCGGACCAAATGTTTGTATGATCTGCAAATATCTGTTTCGAAGTTTGGGTGTTTACTATATATATAATATTATGTATGTATTTACAAAAAAAAAGTATATATGTATTTAAATCAGTTGTCTTGTACCCATAACACAAGCTCTACTTAGCTTGGGACTAGACGGCGTTGTGTGTTAGATGTCCGAAATATTTATTTATTATTTATTCATTTGATTAATTTATACAAATTAGCTTTTGACCGCAGCTATTTTGTGTTCGGCACGTGTATTTCGAATGCAAAGTATAGTAAGTCAAAACTTTCTAAATAGGTAATAATTATAATTGTTCGGACTGATCCCTGCCGCCTCTTTCCAGTTTTTCAACTTCGTCCTACGCGACAGGAGTTTCATCCCCATAATCTTGGTTAGCACTTTGGCAGTCCACAAGTGTGCGCTTCTCTAGAAAATTTCTGCCTCGCATGCGGTATTCTCGGTCCATTTCGACCTCCAAGAAAAGAGCTTACTCCCTCTTGTGACGCCTCTGGTGTCGCGAGTGTCTATGGGCCGCGGTAATTGCTTACCATCAGGCGATGAGTCTGCTCTTTTGACCTCTATACCATAAAAAAAGAGGCCAATGTCTAGTGGTGGACTATGAAAGGCTGTTGATGATGATAAAATAATAATGAATATAATGTAAAGAACCTGCTGCATTATACGTACGCAATATTATTCTCAAAAGAAAATTAAAATATGTCATTTTATTTATTTATTAACAAATTTATGTACATCGGCGGACTTAATTCTTTAGTTTATTAGTTTAGTTTAAAAAAAATACAACTCCCGCATTAGGAATAAACATCCTGTGTCGCGGGGGACTTTACAGACATACATGAAACGGACACATTTAACACCCAAACTCAGAACAACTATTTGTGGATCACACAAAGTGTTGTCCCGTGTAGGATTTAAACTCACTTGGCGAATTGGCAAGCGGCGTGGCGACCGCCTAAACCACTAGGCCAACCGTGCAGTTTGGCAATTGATTGTGAATCGTATATCGCTTTATATAGAATATGTTTTTCTTTTTGCAAAAAAGTTAAAAGAACATTGTTATAGAAAAACATATGACATACGACAATAAATATCAAAGTCGAGCTAGGCCGCTCTTATTACGTAGAGGTCACGCGATAGGCGGCTGGTGTTCGCACGTTTCACACTTTTCATTGTTTCTCATTGTTCCTTTTGAAAATAAATCGAAGCCGTGTGGCGTTGCGTGTGTTCGTATACGTATTTTGCATGAGAAAGAGCTACTTCGGCCGGTGAAAAGGTGCGTGATGTTCTTTGGATTCGTAACCAAATTTATTGCTATTTCCACAGAGGTTTGTTTGATAAGCTCTCAGGTATTGAGATTTGAAACCGAAAACATACTTACCCTTTTTAAAAAAACGTTCATGATATATTACCGATATTTTATACAATAAAAGAGAATCAATCCCACTTCTCAGCATTGTGTTGATATGAATTATTAACTAATTTCAGTGGGTAAAAACTTTTACGGAGGAGTTAGTTAAAGCGATGGTTAATGTAAATGGTGATTCTTTGTACAAAGCGCATTCCTAGATTTCTTGAGAGCTAGAAATATAAAGAAAATTTCCAAAAATGAACAGATGTGCAATACATTATGTTAGATGAAATTTGTTTTGAAAACTGTTTGAAAAATTTAAAAGTACGAGTGGTGCTGAGAGGAAGGATAATTCTCCTGATGAATATAGTACTTCATATTTGGCCGTCTCCATATCCAACTGGACGTTTTTATATCCACCGGTGTGTTGGCGGATTAAGAGTACAAAATGTCACCAACAATATTTTTTTCTTGGGTATGGTAAGAGTTAACTGAAGGAAACTCAGAATTGGTATAAAGGCTATTATATTTTCAGCGCATTTCGGTAATTATTTTCGTTTGATTATTATTCCACTCTAAATCGTCCTAAACTGTTCGTAATCAAACCGCGAGAGAGCCACACTTCGGCATGCATGGGCCGGCTCGACCGGAGTGATACCACGGCCTCACAGAAAATCTTCCCCTTCCCCCTGAGGCTGGCAACGCACTTGTGACGTCTCTAGTATTGTGGGTGTCCATGGGCGGCGGTAATCGCTTACCATCAAGCGATACATCTGCTCGTTTGCCACCAATACTATAAAAACAAACATACTCAAACTTCCAAAAGTTAACGGCCGACATGAGTTAGTTTGCACCTTCAAACTAATTTAAAAAGTATTAATATACGATATGTAATCCTTGATTAGAGTCATAACCGTTTTGAGATACAATATTATAATAAGTAATATTACAATATATACACAACGAGGGTATAAACCAGCTTATGACAGTGCAATATGTTCAGACAGGGCTCAACAAGTCAAATATTCATTTACATATTAGAGATTAACTCAGCTGGATGGACACAAATTAGGTCATTCGTTGTACTTTGAACCGAATAAATGAATAGGGTCTAAAAACTTTTAGCTGAACATTTTGTGAGGTTTATTGATCTCCTTAACAATATTTGATTGTTTGAGAGAAATTATAATTTAATCGTTTATAATAACAATAACAAAAGTTTGTTGTGTCAGCATTTAAATTTTGTTAATAAAGAGCTTCTCGTTTTGGGAAAATTATTTTCAAAAATAATATAATCTAGTTGAGATGTTAACATGTGTTAATTTCTGATGATTAAATACTATTTTTTTTAATATCTATTACACACGGAATCGCGATCGCTATACGCTGTATAAATTCTAACTTTTGGTGAATAAAATATATGCTATCATTAATATGGGAAAATTCTGAATTATGGACAAAATTAAATACAGATCGTAGTGTGCCGCTCGCCATTTCCTAGCAACTGCTTGTGTGTCTTTGACCTTCCTGTGAAATGTAATAACAAAGAAGGTAATAATGTTGTAAGGAAAATGGATAAGGTAAGGAATTTTTATTATAATTATTATGGAGGTAAACGTAATAAAACGTATTCTGTTTACAATAAAAATTGTAAATTTGAACCTATATGTACAAGAGCAATACCTTATATAGACCTATACTTTTATTCTAAACCTGCACATAGGTATTTCTCAGGTGAACTATTAAAGGCTGTTTATAATGAGTGATCAACTTGTGTGCATACTTTTATCATTATTATTAGTTTCAAAACATGTTAGAACCAAGATCTGATGACCCAATATGAGTAGAAGTAGTTCTAGTATTCTAAAGTAATTCGCAAGCATGTCCCCGAATTTCCTTTGAATCTTTTTCTACGACCATCCGTAGATAAATCATAAGAAACCCTACCTACTAAAGTTAATCAAAATTTAGTAAAAAGAACATAATATTTTTAATAAAAAAGAGGAAATTAGCAGCATAAGTGTTTCTTCCATTTCTTGCATGTATGTTATATGAATGCAAACTCCTATGATATCAAAATACGAAATTATAGTCAGAAAATGAATAACATTCGTGTTCAAAGTTTATGAAGGCTATTCAATATTCTTTTCCAAGTAGTTGTGATTCGAGGAAAGTGGGTTTTCGGGTGCTTCCGTGTTCGTAAATGAACGACGTATGTAATTTGGTGTGCATTGTTCACCTACTATTTATACTATACTAGAACACTTCTCTTGTGCAAAGCATTATAGTGACTATACTATTTAGTAGTTGCTACTTTTATACTTAATTTTATTTTTTTATTTTTCTCGCAGTGAGAATAATATAATTTGTCATTGACACTCAACGTGGCAGTGCTGCCAGACTTTTGGGAACGCTACCAGTAGGCAATGTGCAGGATTTTTTTGACACGTGTATGTAAATATTGTATGTAATTTATAAAATCTTTGGGTCCATTTATCCGTAGCAAGATTTCACTTTCATTTGTAGTCTTCTATTATTTAAGTAAGTTTTAAGTTCTTAATTTTACCATTTTCTTTTACAGTTACTCTTAACATGATTCTTTTAGCTTACAAAATATATATGTCAATAATACTATTCGCTTTATCAGACATGATAAATTCTGTTACCGGCACATAGTGCCTGAGAGGGCAATAATTAATTAA
Organism: Diaphora mendica; assembly: GCA_949125395.1. Classification (NCBI taxonomy): domain Eukaryota; kingdom Metazoa; phylum Arthropoda; class Insecta; order Lepidoptera; family Erebidae; genus Diaphora; species Diaphora mendica. Next base: position 21,844,493 of record OX421310.1, read on the forward strand.
ATGTCACAGCCCTTTGTGATGAAAAACCTTTTTGTTCCAACTGTTACAGTGTTCAGAATAAGTAATATATTAAAGTAAATTATATTATAGGTAAAATGCACATAGGACAACATTTTAGTATACCTACTTATAATAATGTAACCTGGATAAAAATTGAGGAAATGAAATACGCGAGAGAAGTTAGCAACGTGCTCGAAAAGTATTTATCACTACTTCAAATCGCCTGTAGTCGATACTCTAGAATATTTCATTAGGTTTTGAATATTTTATTTTCTTAATTAACCAGTATAACTTGGATTATGTTTAATTTTATTAATAACACTAAAAACCAACAATATCTAAAAAAGTAAATATTTAACTAGTTGCTGCTCGGACGCACATATGTAGAAGAAAATCTATATCCATGCTATATATACTAATACTATAAATTTGAAAGTAACTCTATCTGTTCTCTCTCTCTATCTGTTATGCTTTCACGGCTAAACCGCTGCATTGATTTCAATGAAATTTGTCATGGAGATACTTTGATTCTTGAGGAAGGACATGGGCTGCTCTTTACCGCGATAACCGACATTTTTTAATATTGAATAGGGAATGCAGAAGCATCACTAGGCCGCCATGGTGTGGGTCACCATGCTGCATTGTTGCATTGCATTGCATTTGCAATGAGTATGGTGATCTCCATTCTTGGATTCTACTTATGCTTTCCATCAGGCAGAGTCAGTCATTTTGGCAGGCCCAAATAAAAAATGGGGGCAAACGAGGAGTTATGCCGGCGGAGCCGCGGTCAATAGAGAGAGGTTAATAGTTGATATAAATACATTTTCCAAAATAAAAACAAAATGTTACATGTTAACTTATAGTATAAGATTTAGGACTATGATACTTCAATTCTAAAGAAATTGCAATTAGTTCGAATGAATTTTTAATACAGAAATGAGTACATTGAGAACGAACTCAAAAATCAGCATAAAACGCGGTGGAAACATTCATCTATTACGGCTAAAATATCAAGATCAATATTATGTACCTTTATCGTTAAATATTCCGAGAACATTAATAAACCAGAAGCTTGGCACTGAACATAAATTCCTTAGAAACGTTTTAAACGAATTAAAAATGTTTTCTACGTAATAAATGTGAAAGTATTTGAAATTTATTCTCAAAGGACTATAAAGGATAATTTACTTTGAGAGAAACCCATTTTTGGTATTTGTTTTTACTGTAAATAAATGATTAGAACAATCTTATATGTGGAACAATTAATAATTCTTCAAAGTTGTTCAAAGACATAAAAACCGCTCGAGTTCCTAAATATAAATTTTCATAGAATATTGATATTTTATTTGAACGTTCCGAAATAGTAATTCAATAATTCTTTATTGTTACAGCTCTTCTGTAAGAGATACATATGTCCAGAAGTCGACTATCAAAGTATGTTGATGATGATAGGTCGCTACCAAAGAAGGTTATTGTTACAGTTTTAAAAGTTGTACTTGCTAAGTTGTGCATAGTGCTAAATACAGTGCTTTGCTGCTACTGATACTTCCTTCTATAATATTCTATGTACTATAACGAATAACTTTCTAATGTCTCATGTCGTTGTGTATAAATAATTAGCATATCTCCAATTAGACAAAACATGTTGATACCGGAAACCTGTAACACCATTTTTACACAAGGCAAATAAATCATCTTAATCTTGATAAAACGCTTATTCGTTTCGAATATTATGTATTACTCCATGACTTGTAAAATTAAAGAAAATATTTTAAAACTGCTGTAAATTATAGTGCTTGATTAAAGATGCATGCACAAGTTAATACAACAATAGTAAATAAGCCGGCATTGCGATTGATATCTCACAAAAAAATAGAAGAAATTCTCTGTATTTCTTTGGAAGGAAGGAAAAGGATATAAATTTATAATATTGCCATGAGCTGACGATATTACGACACAGTCGTTTTGATACTGTTTTCTGCTGGTTCTGCACCTAAACCTGGTTAGAACTAAATTACAGTGTTCAAAGATAATACTGAAAGTTCTCCTTGTCAATACTTTAGGCATCTCGGGTATCACCTTTAAGTATAACATTTACCTTTTCTTTCATTTTATTTTGAAAAAGATTGCAATCATTGGTGCTACCCACAGTTCGGAAACGAGAAATATGTGCTAGTAATTCTGTCGCCAAATAAAACGTTAACATTTTCCCCACTCGACTTCGTATCTGTACGGAATGATAAGTAGCTTCCATATTCCATATTTTCCTTTTATACTCATATCAATCTATACTTTGATCAAAGATGAGATTTCGTAAGTCACTTACCTAGAGATGAAAGAGGAATATATATTTAGAAAAATAAAATCCTTAATCCCCTCGAGAATTAGGAAAAGGTTTCATACAGTTACAATCAGTGATATTTGTATAGAGATATTTTTATTGACTACCTTAGCAACCTTTTAGTGAAGGTAAGGACATGTTGGGAAATGAGTTGTATTAGAAGTAAGGGTAATAGAGCTATATTTAAAAGACCCTGAATTCATGAAGCATCATTGACTTTTAAGAAATAGTTCCCGTGGGAGAGCCACGCTTCGGCATGAATGTGATACCACGGCCTCACTGAAAACCGGTGTGAAATAGTGCTTGCGCTGTGTTTCAACGAGTGAGTAAGGATACCGGAGGCCCATACCCCAATCCCCTATCCCTACCTCCCCCCCATCCCCAAAAGGCCGGCAACGCACTTGTGACGCTAAGTGTTGCAAGTGTACATGGGCGGCGGTAATTGCTTACCATCAGGCGATACAATATGCTCAATAATCGTTTGCCCGCCTATTACATAAAAAAAAGAATAGAATATTTTAAGTCAATACTAAATACGTACATTTAGCCTTCAATTATATTATTATTAAATTCATAATAACATTTTTTTAAATGTGCCGATCGACGCATAATACAAACCATAACCTACCATCCACAATTAGTATTTTGTTAAGTTTGAGAAATTAAAATTCATAATAGTACTTTAACTTGCTAATTAATACAAGATAAAATTAGTTTATCAGACACGTTTTATTATAAATGCCAAAGTAGCTATGATTTATTGACTGCCTCGTTGGTCTCGCGGTTGGCGTGTGCGACTGCAGATCATGAGGTCTCGGGTTCGATTCCCGGGTCGGACCAAATGTTTGTATGATCTACAAATATTTGTTTCGGAGTTTGGGTGTTTTCTATGTGTATACATACTTTTTTTAAAGTATATGTATCAGTTGTCTAGTACCCATAAGAAAAGCTCTGCTTAGCTTGGGACTAGATGGCGTTGTGTGTTAGATGTCCAACATATTTATTTATTAATTATTTATTTAATTATGACATACTTCAAAAGGTAATGAGACAACTTTTAAAACAACAAACCATGTCATTACATTATTTCAACAAAGCTTCGATAACTGATTAGTATTACATAGGTCATAAGCAAAGCAAAAGCTTGAAATACATCTTCTATCAGAACCTATACTCAGAGCAGAATAAAATTAAAATTCAAAATTTAAAAACCCCTACTCAAGCACTTAATCGAATAATCATACGCCAATGATATTTTTGCAAACATTCGGTTATTCTTCCCCACTTTCACCCCTATAACTTTTAAACGACTCAACCGATTTTGATGAAACATGTCTAAGAACACTCGCACGTAACTCACCTTTCATAAAAAAAACTAAATTGAAATCGCTTCCTCCGTTCGCGAGCTATGGTGCCAACGACAGACAGACAAACAGACAGACACATCAAACTTATAACACCCCTCTTTTTGCATCGGGGGTTAAAATATATTTATGATATGTCTCATTAATGAAAAAGAACACCTAATCCCGGAGATTAACAAGATGAATAAATTATATTATCTAACGCAACATTAACATATTTTCTCATTAAAAGAAAAACAAAATCCGAGAATACAATACCGCGTGAAAGTGGGCGGTTAAATCATAAAATGTTAAAAGTCTATACACCATAAAAGTATATTTACATTTTTATGGCATAATGAGTTTTGTACGCTACGATATCAAATATTAAATTAAATGCTATGAAATATATTTAGCTTTAATTCCGCGAGACAAATATCCAGGTCTGAAAGCAGGGCACAAATCCCACCGTCATGCATATATACACATACAAAACAAGTGAGAAATAATTAGCATGCCATGCAACCAAACCTATACTCGACACGTGTTTCGCCCCTCCACGGGGCATCCTCAGGAGATGTTGACTCGTCGAGCGTTTGAGCTCGAATGCGCGCTAGCGCACCGCTGTCGGCCCTTTATATACCGTTTCGATGACGCTATAATCACGATCGATACAATGTCACAACGACATCTGTGCCGAACTACCCGCAATCATACTTAGAAGTGGTGATGGAATTAAGTTTGTTTGGTCATTCAACAGTGTATATGCATTATTATTGTTATATTTTGATATTTCTAACTGTTCCAACACACTCATCCGGAAACCCTTATCGCAAACATGCAGAATGTTATAGGTATTGTTGCCGCTCAAGGAGTGGCCTGTGTCGATTAAATGTTTTGCGAAATGTGATTTATCTGGATGGCCATTCCTGTGAGCGGCAACATGTTCCCTGTACCTAATTTCGAAACTACGGCCTGTCTGACCCACATAGACCCCGGTGCAATCATTGCATACTAATTTGTAAACTCCGGATTTTTTTGAATTCTCTAATTTATCTTTACCGTTACATAATTTACGCAAGTTATGATCCGATCGAAAAGCTACGTAAACATTGTGTTTTCTTAGAATATTCGCGATTCTATCTGAAATTGGGCCTATGTAAGTGAGACTCCCGACATTCTTGTTAATTCTTTCGGGGGTACATGCATAAAGTGCTGAGCGAGCCCGGTCATTCTGCTTTTTCCTAATTATATTATCAATAACTTGTTTGGTGTAACCGTTTGAAGTCGCGATTTGATACAATATTTTGAGTTCTTTTGCGTAATTATCCGTGGACAGTGGGAGTGACATTAAACGGTGGACATAGCTGCGGAAGGCTGCTAATTTATGCTGTAGTGGGTGACAGGATGAAGCGGGAATCGTTGTGTCAGTATGTGTGGGCTTTCGATAAATTTGGAAATCGAGTTTGTTATTGACTCTTGTGATTGTTAGATCCAAAAAATTAAGGGACTGATTTGATTCTAATTCTAATTTGAATTTAATTTTGGGGTGGTGAGTGTTGAGCCTATTTACGAAAATATCCAATTGACGATTAGTACCTGTCCAACAGATAATTACGTCATCCACATATCTATAATAAAACAGAATGTTGGGCTCGCCCACCACATATTTACATTCGAAGTAGTCCATAAATATTTCCGCCATTAATGGACTTAAAGGTGATCCCATTGCTAGACCCTCTTTTTGGCGGTAGTATTCGTTATTGAATCGAAAGTAATTTTGTTCCATGCAAATACGTGTGAGGTTAAGTAGGTCATTTATTTCTCCTGGATGTAAACGTTGCCTCTCCAAAAGGTACCCCAAAATACGTAGGCACTCTTCAAATGGAATATTTGTAAATAAACTATCTACATCTAGTGATAATAATTTCGAATTGTGGGGGGTGTTAATATTTTGTATTTTTTTAGTTAAATCTAAACTATTTTTTAAACTGTACTGTGGTTTAAAAGATGCCTTTGCCTTTAGTAAATTGTTTAGATATTTGGCTAAATCGTATGTCGGGGCACCAATGTAAGAGACAACGGGGCGAATTGGGATGTTGTCTTTATGAGTTTTTGGTAAACCATACAAAAAAGGAGATCGTGGGTTCATTGGAATTTTATATTTTAACTGGCCTGGAGAAATGTACGACGTGTTATTAATTGCATTCTTTATTTCTAGAGTGAATTTTTTAGTAGGGTCGGTAGTAAGACGTTCAAAATCTTCCCCCTGGATAACGTCGTTAACCCTCTGGTGGTATGCAGTTTTATCCAAAATGACTACTGTATTGCCTTTGTCGGCTTTAGTAATTATTAAATCATTTTGAGTAATTGTGTTTTGTAATGACCTATGTACTTGTATTTCGGAATAATTTTGGGTAATGGTGGTTGCGGACGCTGTCTTTATCTGAAATGCCACCTGATGTTTAACGGCGCTATCCATTTTACTTCTAACACAAGCCATTTCTGAATCTACCATTAAAGTTTCGAGCGATTTCTGGGATAACCGTGGCCTGATGTTATATTTGAGGCCTTTCTCTAGTAAAGAAATCTCTGAATTGGAAAATTGGGTATTTGTATAATTTTTAACGCGTGGGTAGAAAGAATGAACCGCATCTGAATGATTATTTTCTAAGTTGGTGATATTATTATTATTATTTTGGCTATCCCGAGTTAATCGCTCCAACTTCCTACGCTGTGTTAAATATTTTTCATGCGCTACTTGGGAGGCGAAGTCCCGGGCTTTGTTATCTAAAATATCAAACTCCACACTATGCAGTTTGTAACTTAACTCTGAGTACAGAACTTTGAGGTGGAGCTTGATATTGTCCCTAACTGAAAACCAATGCCTACATTCCTCATTCAACCACACTTGTTTTGCCTTCACCAAAGCTAACCCTCTGTCTCCCACTGTCCACGGATAATTACGCAAAAGAACTCAAAATATTGTATCAAATCGCGACTTCAAACGGTTACACCAAACAAGTTATTGATAATATAATTAGGAAAAAGCAGAATGACCGGGCTCGCTCAGCACTTTATGCATGTACCCCCGAAAGAATTAACAAGAATGTCGGGAGTCTCACTTACATAGGCCCAATTTCAGATAGAATCGCGAATATTCTAAGAAAACACAATGTTTACGTAGCTTTTCGATCGGATCATAACTTGCGTAAACTATGTAACGGTAAAGATAAATTAGAGAATTCAAAAAAATCCGGAGTTTACAAATTAGTATGCAATGATTGCACCGGGGTCTATGTGGGTCAGACCACGAAGCAAATACAAAGAGGAGATGGCATAAGCGCATAGGTCCCGTGACAAAATACAGGTCCTGACGTCATCGCAGATATCGCCACTTACAAATTAGACTGTCAACGTCAATGTTCTAGAACTTTATCGAAAAATCGCAATCCTTGAATATTCATCAGTGTTGTATTTTATCTTGTACAAATAACTTGGATAGACAATATGGTGCCATGAATGGCATAATATTTCATTTGTAAGTAATTTTATACTTAATTTCTTAAAATAGTTCTCGAAAAATCTCTCAGTGTGTTGTTGAAATATAGTTAAATCTATTCGCCACTAGATGGAAAAACTTTGTGTGATGGGAAATAAAAAAAAAAGGTTCGTAGAGCTGATTATTTATAAAGTAAATCATAAAAAAATATTGAAATATGATCTGCATTGTTGCCTAAAGAATTTTTAATCGAAAAAGTATTATTTTTTGTATTTTTTGTAATCATTTTGTGAACACTGACGTCTATCGTCAACTAGGAAAACAAACATCAACAGAACAAAGAGACAGGGTCGTAATTAGAATTATTTTTTTTATCTATATTCAAATTATATCTATATTAATCTAGAATTTAAAGTACTTGAAAATGAAACAAATTTTACTTATACTGATTATTTGATAGGTTTTCTAACTAACTAAAATTCTATCCCAGGAATCCCAGGAAAATTAAACTTTCTCGGAACCCACAACGAAATTAATCAAACGAAAACTGAAGAATTTGAAAATATAATAAATGAAAACTAATTTGTAGAAACTTTTTTTTTTGTATTATACTCCTACTTGTATGTTATTGTTCTCTTTATTGTATGTGTTTGTTGTTGTACTATATTTCTTTGTTTTTGTTCTCTCTTTAATATATATGTTACCGTGAGATTGTCAAAACCGTTAGATTGTAATCTATCTCGCGAGATTGTAAATGGTATCTACGAATCGCAAGTCGCGCGCTGATTGGTTGAACAGCATATGTCCCCGCGCCGCCATATTTGTTTGTTAATTTGTCTTTGATGCCAAATGTAAAGTATTTCTGTGATTGTAAATTGATTTCATTTTGAAAATACCTCACAGCTTTAGGATTAGTTATATAAAGTTGCTGTGGCAGAAAAAATAATTTGTGATTAATCAAAGAAGTAATAACCTAAACTATCTCTATGGGCATTGATCGGCCTACTATAAAACCGAACAATCAGGGAAAGTTGACAATTTGACGCGCGTAAGTAGTATATCACAGTTGTCAATCTATCGATAGTTGGCAATCTCGCTAGGTAGATTATAATCTAACGGTTTTTATAATCTTACGGTGACATATTTAAATAAGTAATAAATCAAATACATCACCAAGGTTACGGGGAAGATATAAAGAACACACAAACTTTCACTTTTATACTATATTTACAAAATTGACTTTAAAAAAATAACTACCTGATAAGAAAATTCTGAGTACGTCCCTGTATGTCCCTTACATCGTACGCTTAGTGTCAAATAGCTAAACTACATAGCAACATCGACATGTAACGATGCAAGTAGTTTTGCTATTGATTGGTAGATGGCAAAGGACAAAGTAACCCCCCCTCATCCCCGCAAATTGTCACGCATTGTTTCATCCAAAAATTTCATTAGGGCATCTCCTATTTGTATTTGCTTCGTGGGTCAGACAGGCCGTAGTTTCGAAATTAGGTACAGGGAAAATGTTGCCGCTCACAGGAATGGCCATCCAGATAAATCACATTTCGCAAAACATTTAATCGACACCGGCCACTCCTTGAGCGGCAACAATACCTATAACATTCTGCATGTTTGCGATAAGGGTTTCCGGATGAGTGTGTTGGAACAGTTAGAAATATCAAAATATAACAATAATAATGCATATACACTGTTGAATGACCAAACAAACTTAATTCCATCACCACTTCTAAGTATGATTGCGGGTAGTTCGGCACAGATGTCGTTGTGACATTGTATCGATCGTGATTATAGCGTCATCGAAACGGTATATAAAGGGCCGACAGCGGTGCGCTAGCGCGCATTCGAGCTCAAACGCTCGACGAGTCAACATCTCCTGAGGATGCCCCGTGGAGGGGCGAAACACGTGTCGAGTATAGGTTTGGTTGCATGGCATGCTAATTATTTCTCACTTGTTTTGTATGTGTATATATGCATGACGGTGGGATTTGTGCCCTGCTTTCAGACCTGGATATTTGTCTCGCGGAATTAAAGCTAAATATATTTCATAGCATTTAATGTCATGGATTTCCGCAAAGTAACGCCTGATTCCATAACTTATCTCAAATATTAAAGTCAACAAACCACTGTTACTAAGTCGATCTGGAGTAACATAATCACAAATTTCACCAAAAAGATAAAAACGACTTCAAGAACAGGACCAAATTGAAATGGGACCACACGGGATGCACCATCTTTCAAATAAAAAAAGAATCATCAAAATCAGTTCACCCAGTCGAAAGTTATGAGGTACCAAACATAAAAAAATTGATCTCCTCGTCGAATTGATAACCTCCTCCTTTTTTGAAGTCGGTTAAAAAACAACACCGTCGCCTACTTCAAAGAAAATATACTTTGTTCGTCTACATCTAAGTACAATCTTAAATATTGAAAAAGTATTTGTTTGTTTACATTATAATTAAGGAAACATAAAATGTATTTTGTTTTATAACATTTTCACAATTTTTGTCTATCTGTTTGTTTGTTCCGACTAATCTCTGGAACGGCTGGACTGATTGTGACGGGACTTTTACTGCTAGGTAGCTGATAATATAAGTGGTAACTTACTTTTTTTGAACTAGCTTCGCACCGCGGCGTTACCAGCAGTACAACAATAACCGCGGGTTACACCACGGGTTTCAGCTAGTTCTCAAATAAAGTACTTATATAGCGAGTCGAGAGTATCATCAAGTTCATACTAGTAATTACTTATTCAGTGACGAGCTGAATCAACTTTAAAATTCTTCCTCCTCTTGTTCATGCCTTTGTAGTAAATTCAAACAAATAAATAAATATTTCGGACATCTTACACACAACGCCATCTAGTCCCAAGCTAAGCAGAGCTTGAGTTATGGGTACTAGACAACTGATATAAAGACAAATATACTTTTATTGATAGGATTATAAGCCTTTGAGGATGCCATAAGGCGGAACCGGTTAGGTGTAAATATAATTAAAATAGAGGAATAAGTACGAGTGCATTTCATTTTAGAACGTATTACAACAAGTTTCATCAAGTGCCGACAATCGAGAGTATAAATTACAGTTTATTTCAAGTTGTCCTTCTATTTGCTAGTATTAAGGCGTGTCTCCTGCGGCTAAAAAGAACAAAACAAATTAACAAAACTTGTTTACTAAACATGTTAGCGAAAAGTCGCAGGAGACGGACTTTAAACGAACATCAAACACGATTACACGAAAAGCAAAAATATTTTGTCTACTCGACAAAATGACTTATAGTACACTTACTTACTTACTTTTATAGTATAAATATAAATAATATAAGTATTAATGTTAGTTCAGTTCAGTTTCATTATATGAGTAGTATACGCTGGGATGTTTTCAGTCCGCTTTGGATAACATGTTTGCTTGTTAAAATAACCAAAACAGTTAAGCCACGCCCATATTTTGATAAAAATGTGATGTTTGGTGTTTATAAACATTAAACAGTGTCGCAGGAGACCCGGCTTTACTGTTCTACGTAGTTTGCTCTTTGCTTCCATAGTCGCCTCTTATGCCCATGAATAAAAAGGAGTGGTGATACTCCGAACACGGATAAATATTTTTATGTTTTGTATGATTTTTCAGTCTTTTTTTTTATTTTTTAATAACTTTTCTTAATCTATTAAAGAACTCTAAAAACTAAACTTAAAAACAACGATTTCATCAGAACATTTGTAAAACGCAAGTTAACTTTCAAATTTTATTTGGTTTTCAATTTATCTATAGTACGTACAGAAGTTTGAATAAATTATAAGAATATGGAGACAGTGAATAATCAATTTAAAGACTAGAAAGAAATAGAAATCACGCTATCGCGTCTTTGACGGGTTAAATACACTGTTCAGTTATTTTTCACAAATTCAAATTTACAAATACAGTGTGTGTGAAAAGAACGTGGCATTTTTAAATTTTGGAATGCAATTTCTAAAAATAAATATTAGGCTGAGTAGACAATCCTTTGCCTAAAATGCGTTGTAAAAAACATAAGTTTTCCCTCCAGCTTTGCTTGTTAAAAATATTATTTTTTACAATGAGTGCCGCGTACGCTGCCCGATTTGAAGCTGTGTTTCTCTGTACTCATCCAAAAGGCCCCAAATTGTCCCGCGACTAGGCCGCCCATTATATTAAAAAGTCCAAGGCCTTCGTGAGCAAGTGGGTGAAGAGATATTCACAAACAAAAACCATCGATGACTTACCAGATCGTGGCAAATCCAAAAATACGTCTGTGCAGAGGATAAACGGATTGTGCAGCTGTTTGCTAAGAATCCTTAATTATCACTTCGCTCTGGGCATCAAAAGTTTAAGAAAAAGGATTTAATCATATCATTTGACACTATCAAAGGGCGTTTAGTCGTAAAGGGCGTGAAATATCGTAGCAATGTGAAGAGATCTCTCCTTTCTGAAACGCATATGGAAAAAACGCTGCATTGGGCGTGCGAAAACAAAGAACATGATTGGGACAAGAGATTTTTTTCTGATGAAGCTTCATTTTGGGCAACCGGTTACTCGACTCGAGCTTGGACTACGGCTGACAATAGACTGATGGTACGAACCGTCAAACACCCTTTAAACGTGCATGTTTGGGGATGCTTCTCAAAAAAGGGTTTCGGAAATTTGCACTTGTTTACCGGTACTTTGGACGCTGAAAAGATGACGAAAATTTACGAAAAAGCATTATTGCCGGCGGCTAAGAAGATGTTTCCACACCAAAATGATTTCTGGATTCTGCAAAAGGATAATGATCCTAAACACCGAAGTCGGCTTTGCACCACTGGGAACGCGAAACATGGTATTAACGTATTGGATTGGCCCTCACAGTTCCCTGATGCCAATCCAATTGAAAATATTTGCGCGTGGATGAAGCTTAAACTAAGGGCAAAAAATGTAGTGACCGTCGCTAACCTCCCTCGTGAACTGAAGTCCGCGTGGAGGTTTTTACCTCGCAGCTATGCTGAAAAATTGGCGGAAAGTAAGCCGCGAAGATACCAAGCGATTATGAATAATAATGGAGATTGGACACCGTATTAATATAAAGCATCAAACAGCAATAAAAAACTTAATTGATTACAATTAATCATTAATATTTCAAAGATTTTCATTAAATTTTGCCGGTCACGCTCTTTTCGCACATAGTGTATATCTCCGAAAGCATATAGATTAACAGTGTTAAATAAAATAAACGTTTATAATGGATGATTGTTAAAAAATTTAAGTGTTTTTTATTCTGTGAATATTACATAGGCAGCCATCACCGAAACAAGATGGCTGTTATAAGAGGTAAATCAACTGAAACTACATGGTGTTCTAACACAAATGAAAAGAAAGAAATTACAAGGGATTTTAAAAAAAAGAAGGAAGGGAGCCTAGAATCGAATATATTATATTATAGAAATCATATTCATTTGATATTACAATAATTCTTTCGGTTACTTAGAATTAGGATTAGAAAAGAGATTTTGGCCTCATAAACTACTTCAAAGTTCGTGATTGTACCTCTATACAATTACATTATGTAAGACCTCACAGTCTTATTCTCAAAGGTATCATTACTTACAGTTACACAAAACCCAAGCTCGCGACTTATAAAGTAGCTGTAGCCAAAATATACATTAATTAAAATTGTTGCTATGCGACACATGCCAAAAACAAAATAATTCTGTAATATTGCGAAAATTTTTGTAATAGTACCTACTTCTGCACTACCTGGCCCTCACAAAAACCACTAGAAAACTAGAACACAGTAACGAAACATCATAAGAGCTGAGGTAAGTGCCAATTAAGCGGTAGAGTCAAGTTAAATGTTGATTGCGTGCGATTCACACGTTACGTCACGACTCGAGGCCGTGACACAGTACAACCACAGTGTAATATATACAGTAGTTCAATACAATATGTCTATCAACTACGAGAACTATGAGCTAATGAGTTTCACTTGATAGCTAGACCTCCCTCTACGAGAATGGGTTATGTTATAGTCACTTTGCCATAGTGCGTTTTCTGTAATCTGATCACCAATTCGATGCCTAAAAATATCACTACATTTGATAAACTCAAGAGCGTCTTTACCTATAGTGCAGGGTTTGCGGTGCAGCAGTTTACTTTGCACTTTTAACCGGCCGTGGTTCTTTTAATTAACCCCCGACCAAAAAGAGGGGTGTTATAAGTTTCACGTGTCTGTCTGTCTGTCTGTATGTGGCACCGTAGCTCCCGAACGGATGAATCGATTTCAATTTAGTTTTTTTTTTATGAAAGGTGAGTTACGTGCGAGTGTTCTTAGACATGTTTCATGAAAATCGGTTAAGCCGTTTAAAAGTTATGGGGGTGAAAGTGGGGCAGAGTAACCGAATGTCTGCAAAAATATCATCGAGTGGGGTCTCAAATGAAAGCGCATAACGTGTTTTTTACTTTTTAAAGGGAACTCAGGTTATTATGTTGGGTTTTTTTTTATTTTGAGAATTTACAGTTATTGAATCTGCGCTTACTGAAGGGCGCTACGCTTACTAAAGGGCGCTACGCTTACTAAAGGGCGCTAAAGGTATGATTATACACGGGCGCTTAATTGGCTAGAGATGCCTTTGAATACCTACACTAACTCTATTTACAATACTAAATCCATATATGGATGTAGCATATAATTGAAGCAGATGTTTAAAACTAAAAGGTTGTACATACTATAGTTCTTTTAGAGAAAGTAGTCATAGTATAGTAGAAATCATTGCAATCCAATGACATGCAACGCTTGATGCTTTTGCATTCTCATGAACGTTTCTAGTTCTCGTGACATCAAAAAAAGGTCATGTTGAGTATTATATTTAGAGAAAGTGATTAATACAGCACTGATATTTTTCTATTCCTACTTTTATTTATAAGTAGTCTTCAGTAAATTGGATTATCGTATTTTGAGATACGATAATCCCATTTCTTTTACAAGCAGAGCCTATACACTTAATAATATATTATGTATATGAAGGATAATTTTCAGATTAATACCCTTTATAAACTAAATCATCCTAACCATTTTCATATCATCTAATTTTTAGAACCATACTAATACTAATACTGAGTGTACAGATTATAGGAAGCGATAAAGAAGTCAATGATTTTACATCATATAAATTTAAGAAAGGTAACGAATACCTATTTTTTCGTCAATTAAACTTATTAATCGTGAATACTGCGTAATAAAGTAAATAAATTATTTTGAAGAACAACATTTTTATTGACGGATCAAGAGAATTGTAAACCAATGATTTTGAGATTCATTAATATAGCGCTTCGTCAACTTGTTGACAACAATGACAACGCATATGTGATAGCCAGCTATCATGATTAATTATCGTATTTAGTACAAATAAATAACACATAATCTCAAACACACCATATTATAAAATAAAAATCTCATATATGCCTAGTATTGTTCTTTAAAACTTAGATTATAATTCACACATTCAAAGATGGTGATAAGTATTATTATGTAAATAAAAAACTGTTCTGGTGTGGACCAGAATACAAGTAGAGCTATATATTTGTTAGTGTACTGTATATATTTGTAGACTATGGTTCGACCGAGCCTAACTGTGCGGTATACACGTACGATCGTTTGTCGCGAACGATTAATTAATTTATGTCTACGTCAGTACTGCGTAAAATAGTAGTTACAAATTTTGGGGATTAGAAATTAGAACGTTGACTTGCAACTTTGTTACAGTAATGTATTAAAATGATTACACATTTTTGAAGTTAACACTCGACAAGGAAAATTATATTGAGAAAATATATGTTTGTTTATTATGATCTTCAGATGTTATTCTACGTTTAATGTGTATAATATTTTGCGAGGCCGCCATGTCTTGAAGTACTCTAATATAAATAAGAACTACAGAAATCTGTTACAATACAAAAAAATATCATTTCTCCATGACAACTATATTAATGTGTGTCTTTTTCATTATCATCAACACTATTTAATAATTTATTGATGAATGTAGGGTTCTCTTTAGCATGGAGGCTTTTTATTTTCAATGTGTGAATATTATTAAATAGTTCATTGGCACTATTTTGATCTGCGATACCAAGTAATATTAATCTATGCTATCATTTCGCCAAATGTTGTATGTTGCATACGGAGGGTCGCCACGGAATTAAGTTAGCTGATATGTCACCCACGCTTAAAATCATTTTAAATTGTCACACAACGCTCCATTGTAAACTATTTATAAAACATATTGAAATAGCATTAGCTCATATATATCATTCCAATATCAATGTTTATTACATAAACTAATTATATTTCATTGCACTGTCTGATTTAATTAGAAAATTAAATATGTTTTGTTTAAAGTTAAGATTGTGTAGGTAGTTCGTGTATATACAGATTTGAACACTATCAGAGTATTCCAGATGACCTCATTAGGTACAAAGGCTACAATAATGTTGACTGTGCATGTTGTTATAAAGTAAATGGAGCTGTAGATTCACAGGCAGTTACTGGATTGCCTTTACTTTCCTAAGAATAGTTGACTGAGCACAAGTAGGGATAGGGATAATATAATCTGAAGGAGTATTTACGCGTTAGCTAAACGTGACTTTTCGGGTACCTTCATAAGTACGGTAAGAAGTGATACGTGCAAAAAATATTTTTTTATTAAATGTAATGACAAACATGGGAGAAGTTTAACATAGTGTGTATAAGAAACTATTGAGAACGAATTCTCCATATACGTAGGTATGTAATATTTACTAACCATCTTAATTAACAAATTAATATAATATTTGACTACCTCGGTAGCCCAGTGGTAGCGTATACGACTGCTGTGCTTGAGGTCTCGGGTTCGATTGCCTATATTAGGGAGCTAGCTGTTATTGAAAACGCAAGTGAAACTGCAGATAATTTTTAGCAACTTGTAATATTATAAATGTAAGAGTAATTTTGTTTGTTGTTTGTATGTTACGCTTTTACAATTTAACAACGTAAGCGATGAAAGGAAAATTATGCAATCACCTTTTGATGAGTACAGAACAGAACGTGGATATATTTCATGTGCAAGAACTGCATTCCCAAGGATTGAAAGAATGAATTTTACACAAGCGAAGTTACGTGAAAACCTGGTATATTATAATCAAGATAAATAAATAAATATTTCGGACATCTAACACACAACGTTATCTAGTCCCAAGCTAAGCAGAGTTTGTGTTATGGGTACTAGACAACTGACATGAATACATATATATCTTTTTTTTGTAAATACATACATATTATACATAGAAAACACCCAAACTCCGAAACAAATATTTGTAGATCATACAAACATTTAGTCCGACCCGGGAATCGAACCCGAGACCTCATGATCAGCAGTCGCAGACGCCAACCGCGAGACCAACGAGGCAGAGTATTATAATAAGGACTTAACTACTACATACTAACTGTTAGTCAAGATTATGATAAGATTACTGTCTTGTCTCGTTGTTTCCGTATCTTTTCCGGAGATAATTATTTCATGCAAGCAAAGTTTCCATGAAAACTAACTATGAACGTCTTATACCGTACAATTCATGGTTATATAACGTTTATTCCTCAAAAGAATACATTATTCGCTTATATGAGAACTTAAAACTATTAATGGTAATTTACAATGTCACTCTAAAGAGCGTACTTAGCATAAAAATAAAGGTAAACAATTAAAATTATACATACAATATTGATGTTAACAAAATCAATAAATGAAGGTAGATTTGTGTGATAAACAGCCCGTCGCATATCTGCGCATCAACTGATTGCCACAGTAGTGATAGCCGGCGGTATATTGCACCAAGCGTAGCGTGTATAGTCATTACTGGATGAGACTATGATAAGTTATAAAATTAATTTATTTATGATCGAATTTAGCTGACTTCACTATGCTTCGTGCGTTTATGTAAAAGAACTCCAAAGATTTAGCATTGGACTTTACATCTGTTTAGTTATTGGTTATTTGATGAGATATTTTATTAGCTTTTATACTTATGCAGTGATTGTTCAGACAAGCTAGTTGGAGTTTTTTGAAGGAAACTTGACAATTTTAGGTGTGCTTTTGATAAATTTTATACTCAAGTTTTCTTCTCCGTTTGAAGTGCGTATTTGTAACTCATCTTTAAGTTTTTTCATATGCTTTTGCTGATTGACAGTTTGGTCCGAGAATATTCTTATATTGACTAGGGTTTTTTTGTTCTTACTTCGAAGTATTTATTTAGCTTGTTCTGTTGTAGAAAGCATGCTTTAATGGGTCTAGTTTTGTTTGCATTATACTTCCCAAGACGAAATATCTTCAAAGGTTCTGGACAATCGTCAATTAGCTGTTCTAGCACCTTAATCACCTCACTTTTGTCAGAATCACGCCTTTCCGCATCATCGTATGGCTTTGTTTCAGGAATGCCTGTAATTAAGATGTTTTTCTCTCTCAGATTACGATCATAGCACTCACTCAGTATTTCTTCATATGTAATTGAAACTACTGCATTATCATAACCACCCGTCGATCCGGTTTTAAATTTTTTAACATCAGATTCCAGTAGTAGTAGTTTGGCTTCGTTATTTTTGGTTGTATTAGTGAGATCTAGTAATTGAGTTTTCATTGCCGTTTGCTCCAGAATGACTCCATCTGTAGTCTGTTCAATTTTGTTCATTTGAGCTTTAATTGATGAAATATCTTCTCTTATTTGTGTTATACTTTCACTCTGAGTTCGAGTAAAATCTGTCAAAATCTTCATCATAGTATCCATTTTTGTTCGCTGTTCAGATAGTTCATTCTTTATATCTTGATATTCACTCTGCCGTTTTCTTTTATTCCGCATTGTAATTTTGGACTCCTCAGACTGTTCAATGACTGAGTCCGACAAATTTGGTTCGGAACTATGATGAGGCACGCTCATGCCACTTCCAGTAGGAGAACGTCGTACACTCATGTTGATCTGTGTTAATCAGTAGTGCCAAAGTAAGGTGCAGGATAGAAAGTATTGTCACACGAGCATAAGGAGGTAAAAATATATTTTGTCTTTCTTACCCTAGATATACTGGGGTAATTCACTTAGATGCGTAGAAGTAAAACGTCTTCATTAAGCTTGACACTATTTTGAAATTTTCTACTCCAAAATCACAACGTAAGATTGACATTTGCGTGTAGTTATGTGAACATTTTACAAGTTTATTTAGCAACACGTCCGCCTTGTACGCTCAACGAACGACGAGTATCAAGAGTACAATTTAGTAATTATATACATAAATAGTTTCCATATGTATTTCGAAGATGACCAACTAATTTAGGTCCCGATAGGAGACCTTTTTTGAAGCATCGTTCAACGTTAATTCTACTATTCCTCTATATTTCATTTTTTTATGTGCGTTAGTAGTAGCTGCCAAAATGACTCTGCCCTGCCTGATGGAAAGCATGATCAGAATCCAAGAGTGGTGGTCACCATCCTCAATGCGAATAAGTGCAGTGCAGCATGGTGACCGACACTATTGCGGCCTGGTGAGATGCTTTTTCACGCCCCGTTTAAAGGACCCGGGATCTTAGTGGGAAGGAAACACGTGCGCTGGTAGTGAATTCCAGCTTTTGACCGTTATTGACTAATTCGATTTCTTTTTCTTATAAAAAGACAACGTCCATCGATCGGGGCGGTACTACCCTCGCACAGAAAATCAACGTAAAATGACAGCGTTTGTGCTGTCGTGTTTCGTTGGTGAGTGCGAGGCCGGAGGCCCAAATAGTCTAGTCAACAAGTTCCATACTTGTTGACTAGACTAAAAGATGCAAAAGCTTCACTAGGCCGCCATTGTGTGGGTCGCCATGCTGCATTGTCTTCATTCACAATGAGTATGGTGACCACCACTCTTGGATTCTGCTAATGTCTTCCATCAGGCAGAGTAGAGTCATTTTGGCGGGCAAAACATAAAAAAAAGTTGTTGTAAAAAATTTCATTACACAATTAGTAACATAAAATGTTAACCACCCAAGCAATAGTGTAATTGAAATAAAATGTTTATCTATCAATTCTTAAGTGAGACAAAGCTGCAAACTTGTACTCACTACAATTTCCTTTATGTTACCTCTGCGTTACGATATCTTGATTAATCCCTCTTCCAGTTTCTACTGAACGAAATAGACAGTATGCTCTCGCATACAACACCACTCCGCGTATTCATACATAATGTATTTGCATTTAATTTTGTTTCACATAACATTACCCACTTCAAGTTGTACGTCTGCAGTCAGCTTAGTAAATTGAATACATTTATGTATGTACGTTACACACTTGTGAGTAACATACTATTCTTTTTTATATCTACGTCGTATTCAAGTTCGAAAAAGCTTGATAAGGTGTAATTGCTCTTTTGTATTTTTAAATTATTTGTTACAATAATACAACTATGCTTCACTTTAAAGTAAAAAAATTGGTAACTAGTAACCTTTATTCAATATTAACTTACTAATGTAGAATGGCTCTGATTTACTGACTTAAACGGTTCACCGCAGGCTACAGCCCGTATTGATCGATCAAATAATTAATCAGCTCTGATTTTCTACTCTCTTGAGAGCGAGACTCGGTAACAATTACCCACTGGTCATTCATTAAAGTTAAATGCAATTTGCAGTACAAAGACGTACGTTTATTTCGATTTTCAATGCTAATGAATAACATTTTAAAGGATTATTTTATTGTAAGTTATTTATTATGAGAATATACATCAGGTTGTAAAAATCTTAAAACTAGGTATTACAATTTCTAAACCTTTATTCAATAAGAGTGTTAGTAGAGTCCTATGCTCCGTGTGGCAAATAAACGCTCATATTTAATCTATACTTACTAATTTATAAAGCTGAAGAGTTTGTTTGTTTGATCGCGCTAATCTCAGGAACCGCTGGTCCGATTTGAAAAAATATTTCAGTGTTAGATAGTAAATTTATCAAGGAAGGCTATAGGCTATATATCATCACGCTAAGACTAATAGGAGCGCAGCACCAATGAAGAATGTTTCAAAAACGGGAGAAAATGTATCACGCTACGGGCAATAGGTTGCGTGGGTCAGCTAGCATTGTAATAAATAGACAAAATGATAATACTTCAAGAGACTTTATTATATCATATTACACTTATTTAGGTGACATATATTTTAAAATATGTCGGTACCTTTTAGTTATGAGCTTAAAGTATTTCTACTGTGCCTGTTGGTAAGCCTGAGTCTAAGTAGTGGTCATCATACTCATCGCGACAATGTAACAATGCATCATGGTGACCCACACTATAGCGCTTATTGAGATGATTTTGCACCTTTGGCCTCCAGTCTCGCACTCAGCAAGGACTATTAATAACAATATTTCGCAAATCCGCAGAAACGGTATAATTTTCTGGATGTAAAAAGTACTCTATGTCTTATTTGTACCTCTAAGTTACATATATATATATAATATGGATTATTATGATCAGTTGAATGGTTACAGCTTTGATTATTTATATGTCTAGATAGAGCATCGCGATACAAAAGAACAAAATTAAATGACACAACTTTTCGATATTTGTGTGCGTGACAGGTACATCTTACACTCGCCTCATGTCATTCTAAATTTCCTAGTGTGAGTGCGTAAATGATACCAGTTGTTGAGTTTTTTTTTGTGAAAATGGGGAAACAATTATAATAGTGTTGAATAACTTTTCTATCTAGAAAAATATGCTAGGAAAACAAAATGTGATACAACCTAATAATATGTCTCGTGTTTTTTTTATTATTTATTATCATTAGCAGTGGACTGTTACAGGCTGTTGGTGATGATTAAAAATATGTCGTACTAGATATTAATTTTGGTCTGGTATTGTAAAAGCAGCACTTAACGATTTTTTAACCTTTTAAAATATGTAAGATATATAATTAGCCCATCTAATTGTCTTTTTGACCAACATTAAAAAAGAAGAAAGGTAAGAAAAAAAATTGTTTACATTACTTTTTAGTGGACCGGTTTAATTATTTTTTAACCGACTTCAAAAGAAGGAGGAGGTTCTCAATTCGACTGTTTTTTTTTATATAACTTTCGACTGGGTGAACTGATTTTGATGATTCTTTTTTTATTTGAAAGCTGGTGCTTCCCATGTGGCCCCATTTCAATTTGGTCCTGTTCTGACATATCATCCATGAGAAAACCATATAAGTCTTCAATTTGCATTAAGTATGTGTGCGACAAATTAACGAATAACTCAATATTCCCGTATGGTCCCATTTAAATTTTGTCCCGATTGAAGTCGGTTTTATTTTGTTAAAATTTGTGATTATTTTGTGTTACATTTAGGACATCTTCAAGATAGCTCAGTATTAATATTATGGGGATTAGACCTTGGGCTTTCAATTTGTTTTATTAGATTTACAATTAGCTATTTTTTTTATCTGAATGAGATCTGACGAGTAGTTTTTAAGTTAAATTTTCTTAATTCTTATCTGTTGATAAGAACATTCGAAGATATACTTGTTTTGAAATAATAAAAACTGGACTTGAAAAATGCATGACTGCACGGTTGGTCTATTGGTTTAAGTTGTCGCCACGCCGCTTTCTATTGCGCCAGGTGTTGTGGGTTCAAATCCTAAATAGGACAACACTTTGTGTGATCCACAAATTGTAGTTCTGAGTCTGGGTGTTTTTTGTGATGTATATTCGTAATGTGGGAGTTGTTTTTTTAAAACAGAGACGAGCTCATATCTAGTAAGTATACCTAAAAACCCTTAAACGATGCCCATAGTGGCATTTTACAAAAACGGTGCGGCGGCCATATTTGATTCAAAAAATGACATGAAATTAATACTCAGCATACCTAAAATACCTTACACGATACCCATAGTGTCATTTTACAAAAATGATGTGGCGGCCATATTGAATTACAAAAATGAATTGAAATTCTTAGCGTATCTATTATCTACCATGAAGTATTTTATACAACACAACTCCACCTGCCACATTTTATCAGGGAGTTTTGACTTCATAAACTAGCAACACGCAAAATGGCGACTACAATAATTATTTATTTTAGAAATTATTTAATGGCTTTGTTTGCTGTAATAGATACATATCAATGGTACTTAACGATAATAGGTAACTTTCTTTGTTAATTTAGATCGTACTCTGTAATTTCTACACACTTATATCGCACAATTCGCCATTTTTATCAACACAAAAATGACAGCAACATGTGTGTATCCACTGACAGAGCATTTGGTACTAAACGCGGAAAAACATTTAGGCGTTAGTGTTAGAGCCTATTTTTTCGTGTGTTTTTACAGCTTTGACAGTCCATCTAGACATATTAATAATCTAAGGGTTACAGCGTAAAATTTTAATAAATAAAAGACTTGTGGCACTCGGGGTCTGTCGCGGTAAAGCTATTGCATAGCATTTTTTATCAACTTATGCAATTATATTTATTTATTTTATTATTATTTATTTATGCAATAGTTAATATACCATACCATGAATAATTTTATACATTATATGACATAACAAATATTCGTGTCCAAGGCAACGAATCTTTCTTGACGTATTTCAATACGCCTGCGCGGCCGGCTGTTGGCATATTCATGGTCTAAGAAAACAAGATCTCGCATTCCGAGAGTGGCTAGATTTGACGTCACTATCCAGTTACTAGTTTATAGTAACAAGACAGACAGATTCGTTGATTCGTCGTTCGGAGCAGCTCGTCTAGATCCGTGCGAGCTTTGGGTGTCAGGTTTTATTTGTGTTACGTTACGTTGCGGAATTTCTTGATTCGGTCGCCGCCCTTAAAGGCCTCAAAACCCGCAATAACAGCTATGCAATAGCTTAATAATGTTCATATAATTAACCGGCTGCTCGTCGCGGTGTTATCCTCGGTTGGTGTAGTAAAGGTTCAATAACAAATGCAGGTAAGACCACGGGACGCAACTACCTATTACACATAAACCTTTCTCTTGAATAACTCTATCTATTTCTAAACACTCCATTGAAATCCTTGGAGTACCTAGTTTCAAAGATCTAAGTGAACAGACAGCGGAAGCGACTTCATCCATATATCTATACAAATATTTTATTTATTTGTATTGACTAGCTGAGTCCCGTGGTGCTACCCGCGGTTATTGATGTACCTTTACAACCGCGGGTAGCACCACGAAGCAAAGCTTGTCTAAACAAAAGTGAAAGTCCAGCCGTTCTAGAGATTAGCCGGAACAAACAGAAACAGACATACAGACCGACAGACAGATACAAATTGTAAAAAATGTTATTTTGGTATAATATATGTAGTTATGTACCGTGTATACATATGCATTTAGTAAAAGCGGTTATTTTAATATTATAAACAGACACTTCAATTTTATTTATTACCCGACTGCGAAAGGAGGGTGTATGTATGTATGTATATTTCTTTGGCACGTCCTAGAGCCTAATCGGCTTGTCGTATTTTTATGTGAGTGGTTGCAATAGATTCGCCTTAGTCGTGAGAGTGACACTGGGTACATCAAAATTTAAAAAAAAAAAAGGATTTTGGCGCCAAAAAGTAATATAAATATATTTTTTTTAAAGGTGATTACGGATATATAATAGGTCTTTACCTATGAAATTGCCGTTTTGTATGCAATAAGTGAAAGTACTTATTTTTTTATTTTTTTTATTTCTGTTATTCGAAGTAATCACCCATGCAATCGACGCATCTTTGCCAACGCATTGGCAGTTTATTGATGCCCTTCTTGTAAAAATCAGCTGGACGGGAGGCAACAAACTCTTCAAAGGCATTTTTTACTGCCTTTGGAAAAAGTAATAGTCGGTAGGTGCAAGGTCTGGTGAGTATGGCGGATGAGGGAGAGCTTCCAACCCCAGCTCGTGCAGCTTGGAGACTGTCTGTTGCGCAGTATGGGGTCGCGCGTTGTCGTGAAGGAGCAGTGGGGACGACCGATTGACCAAAGCTGGTTGCAGATGTGCAAGCTTTTCCATCATTCTCTCCAGTTCTTCACAGTACACATCTGCATTAATGCTCATGCCGTTTTGTAAAAAGCTGTGGTGAATCACACCTGCACTAGACCACCAAACAGTGACCATCACCTTTTTAGGGGTCATTTTTGGTTTAGGGCATTGCTTTGGTGCTGAACCAGGGTCTAACCAACTTGCTGAGCGCTTTCGATTGTGGAACAGAATCCATTTTTCGTCGCACGTAACAATTCGTTTCAAAATTCCTTCATTTCTTTGCCTGTTGAGCAGCGCAAGGCAGGTCTCGACGCGTACGTTGCGCTGGCGATCGTTAAGGTCGTGGGGCACCCATTTCTCAAGCTTTTTTACCTTGCCAATTTTTCGCAAATGGATCAATATTGTTTTGATGCTTACAATAAAAGCTGCTGCTAGCTCAGCTGTAGATTGAGTTCGTCAGCTTCCACAATCGCCTTTAATTCATTATTGTTAACCAAAGTCTCCGGACGACCACGAGCTTCATTTTTCAAGTCAAAATTTCCAGAACGGAATCGGGAAAACCAATAACGGGTTGTGCGTTCGTTTGTACAGTTCTCTCCGTAAACGTTTTTGATGTAACGTGCCGTTTATGTCGCGTTGGTGCCACGACGGAACTCATATTCCATAATTACACAAATTTTTAAAGTATCCATTATGACGAAAAATGTTCAAATGTAATGAAAATACAATGCTCATCAAAAAACAAAAGACTGAGTTTGTAAATATAATGTCATGGTTTTAAAACAAAATTAATTTGAATTTAGAATACAGAGCCATTACAAACCTTTCTTTTATTTAAAATGACCAGTACTGAAGAAAGGCAATTTCATAGGTAAAGACCTAATATAAAACTTATGTTTTTATTATTAAATATTGACGCAGTCGGGTTTTTATTTTTAACAATTTTTACTTGTTTGTATAGAATAGATTTATGTAAGTACACACATCAAAAGTGTCTAGGGATCAACATATATTTTTGCAATAACTTTTCTCCTGATTGATATTAATTAAAATTTTCTTTAAGGATTCATCAAATAAAGTGTTTTCGTTTGTCACAGTAACGATAAACCAAGTCACCTTTGCATTAATAAAGAAATTTGCCATTTTCCTAATAAAGAGATTTTTGACATTTGAACCACTAACATTAAAGTTCGAAAAAAAGACTGAAATAACAGTTTTCTTTAAAATTTTATTAGGTAACTTAAACAATTAATAATCCGTGTTTCTACCGCGAACACTAACAACACAAGAACATCGGTTTGGCATACTCAAAATGAGTTCATCCAAACACGCTGTGGAATGGCCGCCCATGTTCGTTGCATTAACAAAAAAAGGTCTTCTTGCGATTGGATACCCTCCATATTCGGCAGAGCTCTTCTCTGTAGCATATCCCATGCATGCTCAATCGGGTTCAAGTCTGGCGACTGAGCAGGCCAGGGCCAAAGCCACATCTCAATCTCAAGAAATCCGCATAAAAATGCTTGATCCCTAGACACTTTTGATGTGTGTATATACAGGGTTACTGGTAACATGTAGATCATGTAGTAGAAATTGTGATAGAAAAAAAAGAGCTTTTTTATTTTTTTCCAAAACGGTACATTTTTGACTCATTTACCGAAGGACAATTTGATAGCTAATGATCTCTCCTATCACCTCTTAAAGGGATTGCTACATGTTACCAGTAACCCTGTATATGTCGGAGGATGGACCGAACAATGATTTTTAGAAAAGGTGACGTCATTTCATCATTTCATTATTACACACGTAGGTAGGTAGGTTGGGTTTATTTACACAACCAAAGACAATATTGAATTCCAAATAATTTATTGAATTAATGAAGCTACAGTTAAAATCATAGATCGGCACAACATTATCAAGGTGAATTAGGTGAAAACACCAAAATTCACTGCCCGTCTTTGTCGATCCATAACTTCCAGTTTCCAAAATGAGTAGAGCCTTATGAGAAGAATACTGGCAAAGAACCTCATGGCCACTCTTTTAAAAGTTACATCTCAAGTTACTAGTTACAAATGTTTAATAGTAAAGTACTCGTACAACAATTGAGAAGCCTATGTACTTAACTTATTTACAGCTTGCCATCCTGGTACAACGCCCGCACTGTACGCCGGCTCGAGTATAACTGACCCGATCGCTCTTAGTGCGGCCGCATTTATAGGCGTGGCACACGTGCATAACGTGCACGTGTTTGTAAGATTTTAGGTTAAGTATTGAAATTATAATGAAGGTGTAATCAACTGGAGGTTTATAAACTAATTTTGGAACAATCAAATGATTTAACCTAATTATTCTAGGTTTTCTAGACTAATCGTTGTACTTGCGCCGATATATATTAGAAAAAAAAAACTTATTATATTCCCAGCATAACTTCAATGAATAATACGTAAATAGAAACATTGACCTTACCGCCAAATATTAACCCTGTGCAGAAACTATATTGAGTCAGTTAAAGTACACATTGCTAGCGATGCAATAACCCGATAGTTTTCACACTGCAATATGAGCACTGAGTACGTATCCAACTATTCAGCTCATATAATAAGCGTGGGTATTTTCGTAAGTGGCTCCAGTATATTTGTGTTATGAGAAAACTATTGTTTATTTCAGTTATTGTAAGAACTCGTCTCATGCAGAACGCACCCTCTTAAAAAGGAATAAGTGTAACCAGCGCACGTGTTTCCCTCCTTTTATGATCCCGGGTCCTTTAAGTGGGGAGTGAAAAAGCATATCACTAGACCGTGGGTCACCATTGCATTGACCGCATCCACAATGAGGATAGTGGCCACCACTTTTACATTCTAGCTTTCCATTAAGGTGAGTGGAGTCATTTTGGCAGCTATTGATATAAAAAATTATATCATACGATTAGGTCAATTGGTGGCCATTCTCCATGTTTCTTTAGAAATATTATAGTTTTCTCGTTATTGTAGTTCTAACAACAGTTTTTTAAATACATATTGCATTTAAAATACAAAAGTAGATACAAAGTTAAATTAAAAGTATTGATTTTCCCTTTTTATGGAGAATAAATATTATTTCTAAGTATTTTTGTGTTGCTAACTTCGATCAATAATAGTACGTTGCTAAAAATAAAAGATTTTGACCCATTGAGAATCTCCTTCTTATTTTGAAGTTGATAAAAAGAGTCTGAATGACAAAAATAATTACCTATTTCCTAAGGATGACAATCTTAACGAAGTACGTGGCTGGTGAGAATTATGTAATAATTACCCTAAGAACGAATCAAATATACTACAATTACCCAATTTTTTTTTAAATCAGACACTCAACGCCATCCAGATATAAACTAATGAAAGCTTGTAACAATGATTAACTAATGTACATACATATTATGCATAGAAAATACCCAAACTTTAAAACAAATACATATTTACAGATCGTGCAAATATTTGTTTCAACTCGGGAATCAAACCCGAGACCACAACAGCAATCGCATACGCTAGCACTGCTTTATTACTACATTAAAAAGCTACCATGCACATGCCGAAACAATATTTTTAGTCAAGTACATTACATACCCTCTAACCAACTGTACTCAAAACGTCGAACTCATCGAAAATTAACTTAAAAATACGTTATTTATGCAAAAGCCGTCCATATGCACATAATAAAATAATATGTACTGGGACCAAGAATTTGTGCGACACCGCATGAGGCACTTTGTAGATACTGAATTAACATAAATAAGCTCCAGGCCAGAACGTATTTCGGCTACTGTATGAACAGGGGATTAAACGATCACTCTTTATGTTTGTTTAAATTGACATAGCATATCCATTATGTATGCAATTTAATACTATTAATAAAGAAAAGAAACATTGATATAATGTCAAATTTTTTGAAAACTTTTAACATCCAGGTTTCTTCTGAAAAGGAAATTTCAACTTAACGAAAGGTACTTAAAAATTTTAGTAATCAATAAAAGTGCATGCCCACGTATATGTGAATCTTCATGCTATTTTTTTTTTAATCTGTGTAGTGATTTGGCCGCGAAAGTGTAACTAACAGTCAGAGACTGTATTACTTTCGAATTCATGATATTGGTATGGATTATTCTGTCGTCGATAACTGTCTATAATCATTCCAACTTGAGTAAACAAGGATGGCTGTCACTCCTTCTGTCTACTCTGGAACTCACTACCAGCGCACATATTTCCATCCAACTATGATCCCGGGTCCTTTAGACGGGGCGTGAAAATGCATCTCACTAGGCCGCCATAGTGCGGGATGCCATATTGCATTGTCTGCATTCGCGGTGACTATGGTGGCTACCACTGTTCGATTCTCTTCAAGCTTTCGATCAGGCTGAGTAGAGTTACTTTGTCAAAGCAGACTGTTAAATAAAAAAACTCATTTAGAAAACCATGCCACCATAGAAAATATTACAGCAGTTTCGTACATAGTTTTAATTATGACTGATTACGTGTTCTCTGTTTTACTATGAAATGTAATTAAAACAAGCAATTTGATAGTTCAAAGCCAAAGTTTAATGATCTTCAGATATGTTATGTACGTAACATTTTGACTTTAGTGAACTTTTTGATCCATTAGAACTTGTCGAAAACATTACAAACTTTAGAAATCACAAACTTCTTAATTATTATTGATTATGGAACTTTTTAAACATATTTTGTACTATATGTCGTCAATTAAAACTTTTCATATAAAAACAAACAATATTTAAAGAACAACACTCAAACTTACACTTAGATGTTCTATGAAACAGTCTAGTCTAGAGTTTAGAGTTCTAATTCTAAAAGTTGTATGAACCCAACGCAGTCACGGAACTGGAATGGAAGTGAGAACTTAAAAATGTAAACAAACAGTTTTTTTTTTATATTCAAACTAATTCTTTGATAAATATAATAATCGGGGCGGTACTACCATCGCACAGAAGACCAATGTAAAATGACAGCGTTCGTGTTATCGTGTTTCGTTGGTGAGTGCGAGACCGGAGGCCCAATGATGCAGAAGCATCACTAGGCCGCGATAGTGTGAGTCGCCATGCTGCATTGTTGTAATGTCTGCATTCGCAATGAGTATGGTGACCCACTTGGATACTGCTTTTCACTTCGTCACATCACATCAAGAGCCTTTAAGAGTCCACTGCTGGTAGTAGGACTCACCTTAGAAAGCAGATGGCCTATTATGCCACGCTGGCATGAATGGGCCGCTCGACCGGAGTGATACCACGGCCTCATAGAAAACCGGTGTGAAATAGCGCTTGCGCTGTATTTCACCGAGTGAATGCCCATACCCGGAGGCCCATACCCCATCCCCCTCCCCATCCCCCTCCCCATCCCCTAATGGTCGGCAACGCACTTGAGACGCCTCTAGTGTTGCGGATGTCCATGGGCGGCGTTAATCGCTTACCATCAGGCAATACGTCTGCTCGTTTGCCCACTATTCCATAAAGAAAAAAGAAAAAAACGCTGACCAGACGGCTTCTCTTTGCAGAGCTATTATTTTTAAACTTTTCAAAATTACTTCTTCAAATTACAATAATCAAGACTTTAAAAATGAAACACGATTAATAAATAGATTTATCAAATCAATGGGCGGTTAAACTCAGCCATAGTAACTTTCTGACTCATAAACATTGCTATGAGGTATCTCAGTCCCGACTTAGGGTCCGTGAATTTCATTATTTATGAATAGGATTTACTGACCTAGTTTATTATGCAGTCGTTGGTATTCAGTAAATATTTAATATGGTAATCAACCATAGATTTGGATACCTTTGTGAATAAAGCTCCTACTTGAATATAGTCGTTATTCCAAATCCTACAAACTAACAAAAACATGCAAAATATGTTCTTAACTATGAATTATTATGTATATAGAGGTAGTAGAGCCACGCTGATTTCAGCACGAATGGGCCGGCTCGACCGGGGCGGTACTACCCTCGCACAGAAAATCAACGTAAAATGACCACGTTCGTGCTGTCGTGTTTCGTTGGTGAGTGCGAGACCGGAGGCCCAAATAGTCTAGTCAACAAGTTCCATACTTGTTGACTAGACTAAAAGATGCAGCAGCATCACTAGGCCGCCATGGTGTGGGTCGCCATACTGCATTGTCTGCATTCGCAGTGAGTATGGCGACCAATACTCTTGGATTCTGCTTATGCTTTCCATCAGGCAGAGTAGAGTCATTTTGGCGGGCCATACATAAAAAAAAAAAAAAATATATATATATATATTTTCTTATAGACAAGTAAAATTTTAACAAAAACCGACTTCAAGGTTCGACTCGATTTTTCTTTGATGCCATCATCAGATCTTAGTGTCCTTATCATGGTACGACCGTTGGGATATCTCCTTTCAAATAAAAAAAAGAATCATCAAATCGGTTTATAAACGACGAAGTTATCCCCGAACACACATAAAAAAAAAAGAATACGGTCGAATTGACAACCTCCTCCTTTTTTGAAGTCGGTTTAAAAGAGGAAAAACATTCTTTTTCAATTGTTATTTTACTACAAACTTCGTAAAATGTTATGTAGATATATGAAATGATGGGAAAGTATTTTTTTTAAGATTACTCCCGCATTAGTTAAATATTTAGATTCGTGGGTGATTTTACAAACATACATGAAAAAAAAGACACAAAGAATATCCAAACTCAGTACAACAATTATGACAATAACAATTTGTGGATCTCACAAAGTGTTATCCTATGAGAAACTCGAACCCACAACACACAGCAGTAGAAAGCAGCGACTGCTTAAACCACTAAGTCATTCGTACAGTAGCTGTATCTTTTTTTAAGAACTAGCAACCTGCCCCGGCTTCGCACGGGCTTTTTACAGAAAATATAATATAGCCTATGTTACCTCGAGAAGATATGCGGCTTAATTTCTTCCAACGTCTTCAACAAATATCGTTATATTTTAGCCAAATTACAAAAAAAAAACAAATTATATACATAAACCTTCCTCAAGAATCACTATCTATTGGCAAAAACTGCAATCCGTGCTTTAGCTTTTGAGTTATAATGAACAGACAGACAAAGTAAAAGCAGCCTATTTCCTTCCTCAACAATCAAAGTATCTTCATACCAAAATTCATTAAAATCGGTTAGCTGTTAAAGCGTAACAGTCAGTCAAGAGCTACTTTCAAATTTATGATATTAACGGATGGAGTATTGTGGTTCCATCTTATCCCCATATTAGACAACACTTTGTGTAATCCACGAATTGTAATTCTGAGTTTGACTGTTCTTTGTCCGTTTTATGTATGCTTGTAAGATCCCTCGCAACATAAGGAATATTCTCACAGGGTAGGAATTGTCAGAATAAAAAAAACACACACTTACTAGTATCTGTCTATATAAGCGTTCAGTATAATGCGGAACTTCAATATTACCTCTTACTGCCTTTCCAAAACCATAGCGACGAACTAAAGAAAAAATACAGGGTCGGAATACAGAATGAAGATCAGATAATCGGAAAATGTAAATTGAAAAACCGAAGAACTTTTCGTGTGGCTAAAATAGTGGAATCACCTGGTGACGTCATTATCGAGGGTTGGTGGGTAGTCGGAAATATTTTCTCGTTACGTGATTCGAATGTGCTCAGTTGGGTCTCACACATACGGTTTACATTGTAATTCGGAGCATATGCTAAATGCTTTGTTCGTTTCCAGCTTTTCTTGAAAGAAATTAGTCAGTTTATAAATAAGTTATGGAATCAGGCGTTACTTTGCGGAAATCCATGACATTAAATGCTATGAAATATATTTAGCTTTAATTCCGCGAGACAAATATCCAGGTCTGAAAGCAGGGCACAAATCCCACCGTCATGCATACTCACGTGCACATATGGGTATCATGCATATGTACACATACAAAACAAGTGAGAAATAATTAGCATGCCATGCAACTCGACACGTGTTTCGCCCCTCCACGGGGCATCCTCAGTAGATATTGACTCGTCGAGCGTTTGAGCTCGAATGAGCTAGCGCACCGCTGTCGGCCCTTTATATATCGTTTCGATGACGCTATAATCACGATTTCATCAGATCAGTTTATAAATAGTTTAATTATTGTTAACTTATGCTTACAATTGTAGGCGTTACGTCAAATAATAATGATGTGTTAATTAATGTAATTCTATGAAATAATTATGACTTATTTTATTTGATAAAATTTAGTAATTGTACTGAACTGTATCCATATTGGTTATTATCAGCATCGATATTAAAAAATATCGATACATCTATTTTGGTAGGGTAGCAACGTTATACTGTCACCTTAGTATTCGCGTATCCATAGCAGGTCATTATATCGAAGGCCTATGTGGTCTGTGTTATCTATATATAATAGGTCTTTACCTATGAAATTGCCGTTTTGTATGCAATAAGTGAAAGTACTTATTTTTTCAAACTTTTTATTTCTGTTATTTGAAGTAATCGCCCATGCAATCGACGCATCTTTGTCAACGCATTGGCATGTTTTTTGATGCCCTTCTTGTAAAAATCAGCTGGACGGGAGGCAATAAACTCTTCAAAGGCATTTTGTACTGCCTCTCGGGAATTGAATTTTTTACCCACTAAAAAGTTGTCAAAATTTTGGAAAAAGTAATAGTCGGTAGGTGCAAGGTCTGGTGAGTATGGCGGATGAGGGAGACCTTCCAACCCCAGCTATTACAGCTTGGAGACTATCTGTTGCGCAGTATGGAGTTCGCGCGATGTCGTGAAGGAGCAGTGGGGACGACCGATTGATCAAAGCTGGTTGCAGATGTGCAAGCTTCTGCATCATTCTCTCCAGTTCTTCACAGTACACATCTGCATTAATACTCATGCCGTTTTGTAAAAAGCTGTGGTGAATCACACCCGCACTAGACCACCAAACAGTGACCATCACCTTTTTAGGGGTCATTTTTGGTTTAGGGCATTGCTTTGGTGCTGAACTAGGGTCTAACCAACTTGCTGAGCGCTTTCCATTGTCGAACAGAATCCATATTTCGTCGCACGTAAGAATTCGTTTCAAAATTCCTTCATCTCTTTGCCTGTTGAACAGCGCAAGGCAAGTCTCGACGCGTACCTTGCGCTGGCGATCGTTAAGGTCGTGGGGCACCCATCTATCAAGCTGTTTTACCTTGCCAATTTGTCGCAAATGGATCAATATTCTTTTGATGCTTAGATTAAAAGATGCTGCTAACTCAGCTGTAGATTGAGTTTCGTCAGCTTCCACAATCGCCTCTAATTCATTATTGTTAACCAAAGTCTCTGGACGACCACGAGCTTCATTATTCAAGTCAAAATTTCCAGAACGGAACCGGGAAAACCAATAACGGGTTGTGCGTTCGTTTGTACAGTTCTCTCCGTAAACGTTTTTGATGTTACGTGCCGTTTGTGTCGCGTTGGTGCCGCGACGGAACTCATATTCCATAATTACACGAATTTTTAAAGTATCCATTATGACGAAAAATGTTCAAATGTAATGAAAATACAACGCTAATCAGAAAACAAAAGACTGAGTTTGTAAATAGAATGTCATGGTTTTAAAACAAAATTAATTTGAATTTAGAATACAGAGCCATTACAAACTTTGTTTTATTTGAAATGACCAGTACTGAAGAACGGCAATTTCATAGGTAAAGACCTAATATAAAAGCAAAATACCACTCAGTTATTAATCACGAAATCTCAGAAACTACACCTACAAACTTGAAATTTAGCAGGTAGGTTCCTTATAGGGTGTAGACGGGGTATGGTAGTTTGGACGCTAACGAGGTTGCGTTGGTGAGCTAGTATTGTAATATTTGGAGCCTACAAGTAGTCAGTGCAATTTACAAAAATAAACCAGTGGATATTGAAGTAATCCTGTAGTTTTTAGATGGAGACGTTGAATCTTCACTGTGTTGTGTCGTAGTCGAGGCCGATATATTTTTATCTCATTGATTAAAATTAAGGATATTAATTCTAATCAAATATAATTCACTACATCTATTCATCTATACATACGTTGTATATAATACAGAATAAAAACCAGCCAAATGCGTGTCAACCCACGCAAAGAATAGGTTTCCGTAGTCACCCATAATGGCACGTGGATTTCAAAGGCGGTGTTGGTATTTATTACTATGAATAATGTTTACTTATTATTTCGTCATTTTTGTATGAAGTTTTCAATGTATGGATTACCGTCATGATATTTTCCGAATTTTCGGAAGGACACGACGAAACTATAAGGGTTCCGAGACGAGAACTACGGAACCCTAAAAAAGGATTATGTCTTATGTTTGATAATTAATTTCTGAATAATAACATTTGATACGAATACACCTGTAAAAATACACTGTCAAGTAAACTATCAATCAATTAAAATAAATTTGATGGGGTATTGACCATGGGCCTAGCTAATGTTATAACTAGATATTTATCGCACTCCAATATTCAAATTATCAATATTAAAAATTATAGCCAACACATTCGCTTTACAAATAATTCGAAATTTAAATTCAAAAATTTAAAAAACCCCTACTCAAGCACATAATCGAGTAATCATACGCCAATGATACACACATCAAAGGTGTCTAGGGATCAACATATGTGTCTAGGGATCAACATATATTTTTGCAATAACTTTTCTCCTGATTGATATTAATTAAAATTTTCTTTAAGGATTCATCAAATAAAGTGTTTTCGTTTGTCACAGTAACGATAAACCAAGTCACCTTTGCATTAATAAAGAAATTTGCCATTTTCCTAATAAAGGGATTTTTGACATTTGAACCACTAACATTAAAGTTCGAAAAAAAGACTGAAATAACAGTTTTCTTTAAAATTTTATTAGGTAACTTAAACAATTAATAATCCGTGTTTCTACCGCGAACACTAACAACACAAGAATCGGTTTGGCATACTCAAAATGAGTTCATCCAAATCACGCTGTGGAATGGCCGCCCATGTTCGTTGCAACAACAAAAAAAGGTCTTCTTGCGACTGGATACCCTCCATATTCGGCAGAGCTCTTCTCTGTAGCATATCCCATGCATGCTCAATCGGGTTTAAGTCTGGCGACTGAGCAGGCCAGGGCCAAAGCCACATCTCAATCTCAAGAAATCCGCATAAAAATGCTTGATCCCTAGACACTTTTGATGTGTGTATTTTTGCAGACATTCTGTTATTCTTTCCCACTTTCACCCCCATAACTTTTAAACGACTTAACCGATTTTCATAAAACATGTCTAAGAGCATTTGCACGTAACTCACCTTTCATACAAAAAAAACTAAATTGAAATCGCTTCATCCGTTCGCGAGCTACAGTGCCACAGACAGACAGACAGACAGACAGACACGTCAAACTTATAACACCCCTCTTTTTGCGTCGGGGGTTAATAATATTTTTAGTGTAACTTGAACCAACAATAGAATGTCACAACACAAAAAATAAACTTATATTAGAAATAAATAGAATGATGGTAACGCTATTGTTCCAATTGAGAATCAATTTGTCTTTAACTTCATACCCTTGTCCCAAAATCTGTTTTCAACCACTAACCTGAATTCTATCCGAGTCCACCATGCGGAAAAACAACTTTATCTGGAAAATATGTCATTGAACAATTCAGGGAACCGCGTAATAATGAAAAGAGAACCGAAGGTAATAGGTATTGTTAGAATCGTATTGTAAGGTATCTTAAATACACCCATCTAGCTCATATTTGCACTGTACAAAAGAGAAAGCACTTAATGGGTTGTCGAATAATACAGGTCGTTCATCTGACTCGGCGGTTTCCGTGCACGATAGGATAAAATTGAATAGACATCTACATAATTATGTTATACTTCAGAATTTATTGAAGAAACTTAAGGAAGGAATTCCACTAGATAATATTACCACCATTACTTTGATTTTGTATGTGTTTTAATAATTTCATACTCTTATTTCATACCTAATTTTAACTAGGAAATAAATGAATTTCTTAAAAGTGATTATTTACATTTTATTGATAAAATTACGATTGAATTCAGACCTCTTATTATTTTTGTAAATATTTACAGACGCCCGTCCATTATTTACAAACTGTGGAATTGCAGTTGCCTATGGGTGACGCGGCAGTTATTTACTATCAGCTAATCCATCTTATGGTTTTCAAAAACTGAAAAAAAAAAGTTTGTACCGCATTATCATGTACTACTTATAAACCTAATATCTACCCATAAACAAATACTCCAAATATCTACCGCAACAAACTTCAATACCAAGAAAGGTCTTTCAAATTGATTCTGCAGTTCGCGAGCTTCGATTTGTCAAATATAGTCACATCAATCTTAAGCCTTTAGGAGTCAAAAGTTAAAAATAGAATACTTTACACGATTTTTAAAGTATTTGTAGATGCCAGGAACCTCTATTGTGTAAAATACATTACAGATGGCCGTTTGATCCCAAAATAGATACAGCCTGAATCTGGTACCCGGACGGCTGATAGACATACTTATATATTACTAAATGTAGACATAATGTACATAAAATACTCGAATACTTAATCATGCTTATAATACAGTTATTTGTCAAGCAAGTTTAATAGAAGTCAAAATCAGTAAACACTTAACCAGCAGGTTTATTAAAACTTTGAAATAAATACAAGATACACCAGTTTTGTCATAAAGCTTCTAGGAAAACAATCTTTAAAAAATATTGAAGAAGTTATATTTTAAAATATTTTTTTATGGAATTGTTGTTTCTATTAAATGGGAATTTTAATAATATCACATAACGTTGACATATTTTTAGATATTGAGATGTTTTAGTAAATAAATGAAAATGAAATACGTACCATAATAAATTTAAACTCTGAATGAATGGGCAAATTTACAAAAGAAAATAATCTAGACTTAAAATATTATAAGCAAACTCTACCAAGGCTAAAAGAAAGCGGCTAAAATTTTACCATCATTCCACTCACATTGTAACGCAAGGCTTGCATATAAGCCTTAGAATAATAACGCATAGAAGGATAGTCTTCATAGAAGCGCCCTGTCAAAAATGAAGCACTGAACCGATTCACATAGGTAGGTGTAACGATTACGTAGGTACGCGCGGCGATACGCACACATGCAAACGGAATATTGAAACAAAACATTTCTATTTTGACCAAATTTTTACAAAATACTGTGAAATATTAAAAACTTACCTGTGAAAAGTGATGTTATCTATCACACTTCTTTTGTTTCTCAGATGCGTTGTGACACAATTTAATTGAACAAACCGTCATTTTTTTTTTTCGCGAGACACATTCGGCGTACTTTGACCTTGAACAATACTAAGCGGCCCGGCGTTTGGAGCCATATATGGCTCCATTTGAGGTGCTTCGAAACGGATGCGCGGACTCGGTTTCTATGCGTTATTATTCTAAGATATAAACATTACAAGCTGCAGTGAAATAATGATTCTGCCATTGATTCATAGAGTATTTATGATAAAGTAGTAGCTGGTTTAACTTTGCATACTAACGGTATGATAGTCTAGACAAAGACCTAAGTTTCTAGTATTTTTATTAGCAAAATTAATTCGAAAGCAATCCATATAATCTACTAATATTATAAATTTGAAAGCAACTCTGTACGCGTTTCTACGGCTAAACAGCTGAATCTACTGTGGGAGAGCCACGCTTTGGCATTAATGGGCCGGCTTGACCGGAGTGATACCACGGCCTCACAGAAAACTGTTGTGAAACAGCGTCTGCGCTGTGTTTTACCGAGTGAGTGAGAATACTGGAGGCCCATACCCCAACCCCTCTGCCCATCCCCTACCCCATCACCATGTTGACATGGGCTGTTAGGTTGAGGACATATTGAAAAATGCGTATGACACAAAAAATTGGTCAGATTTTGTGATAGGCGTCATGTTACAGTGGTTATTAAGAATAATATAAAATGCGAAAAAGTAGGTACTGTGAATTCATAAATTATAATAAAAAATTGGGAGTCCCTGGAGACTTGAATGTTTAATATTTTTGCAGATGAGAATATGTGAAAGTATTGCGGGTAATAAAGTGTCCGGATGTGTTCTAATAAAATATATTATGTAAAGATACATATACATATTTTGTACAGACATATGCATATATGAGTGAAACATTTCATTTCTAGTATTGGTAGGTACATATATAATTAAAAACGATTAAAAGAAATCATTTCATCAACATTGAATGTTGGAAGGAGCGTACTCCTTCTCAAAAGGCTGGCAACGCACTTGTGTTACGGGTGTCCATGGGCAACGGTACTCACTTACCATCATTCACCATTTCATCAATCATTCAATAAAAAAAAATACATATTACACAATTATAGTCTGAAGACTGACATGTTATAGACTATAATAATTATATATGTATAGGTACATGACTTATACAAAGACTAGCACACGCATTATTACATACACACACGCACACATACACAAACAAACCAAACATCCATAGATTAAGCATAGCGTTAACAGTATTTCTTTAAATTTAATATTGAGAGGGCCTGGAGCTCTAAAATAGAGACCAAGGCTTAGTTCGGACTCCAGATCGCCCACAAATTACCATATAATTAAGTAAAACTTTTTGTCAACTTTAATATTATGACTTGTGTAATTTGTGGAGATAAATAACAAGTAACATTTTAACAAAATAAAAACCGACTTCAAGGTTCGACTCGATTTCTCATGGATACCATCATCAGATCTTAGTGTCCTTATCATGGTACCACCGTTGGGATGACTCCTTTCCATTAAAAAAGAATCATCAAAATCGGTTCATAAACAACGAAGTTATTTGCGAACACACATAAAAAACATATATACGGTCGAATTGAGAACCTCCTCCTTTTTTTGAAGTCGGTTATAATAAATAAAACATTAAAAAATATTTGAATGTGTTATCCTCATTTCTCTATGGCGTCTAAATTTATACAGCAGCTGTCATCTAAATCGATACAGCCGTTAATTACAACTGCCATGCTAGATAGAGAGATACATATTGTTTCTCTAGAATTGTTATTAATGCTAGTATTGCAGTAAATACAGTTACTAGAATCGGTAATTAGACAGCATTTCACATTTAATATAGATATTTTGTAAGGTCTAAGCTGGACTAAACGGGTAGATTCTCACAAGATGTGTGAAAGTACTATCTTTGAAAACTTAACAAATTTAACTATTAAAATATTACAAAGTCTACATTTGAACTGTACCTAGGATTGCTGCCGTGTTCCATATAGCAAATAGTTTCCAATTCAATCCAATTAATACCAAACAAAAAATCTGTAGGATTAAACTGAATTGGCCAATCAACCGATTGCTCGTGTTGTATTTTTTATAGGTAAGGTTTTTAAAATATTTATCGTGAGCCCGTTTGTTATAAACTAAAGCGACGGGTGACATGATGAAAGTGATGTAATTGACGACCACCGTACGTAACGTATTTACTGCAATGCGGATAGGCCTGGTAATGTTATGTGTTAAGGTTTTTCTTGTTTGCTGTAAACTGAATACTTTATACATTTATGGAGCTTGTATAAGCGTATCTGAATTTCTTACATTTAGATTTACGAACCTTTTTCTAGATTTTATCTGCAAAATCTGACAGAGATTTGTATAATTGTTACGTAAAGTGATCCATTTAAAGTCGAACGATATTTATGAAAAGTAGAGATTTGTTAAGATAAAATTTTGTTAACTAAATTTGTCACACAAAAATATGTAAGTTAATTATAAAACATGTAATTATACTATTTGTATTTACAGGACCGGAGAAACAGTGATCGTCTATCAGCTAGATGATGTTGTTTTATATTTATCTGAATTTATATCTATAACTATGTATAGTTAGTTTAATTCTTGTATATTAAAGGAAAGTCCCTTTTAACACTCCTAATGAAGGAGTTGTCTTACATTCAACAAAAAAAGAATCTACTATAATATACATGGGCAATAAGTTGTTACTTCTCAACCACAAACTCACGGGAATGTAACTGGGTAGTCCCGAAGTACAATGAAAATATAAATATTTCCGATAATCTTAACATACGAATCTATACTAATATATAAAGGTGAAGAGTTTGTTCGTTTGTTTGCTTGAACGCGCTAATCTCAGAGACAACTGGACCAATATGAAAAAATATTTCAGTGTGAGATAGCCCATTTATCGAGGAAGGCTATATTCCATATATTATCACGATAAAACCAATAGAAGTGGAGCAACAACTGATAAAGTTACAAAAACGGATGAAAATTATTACACTACGGGCAATAGGAGACGTAAACTAGGTTGCTTGGGTCAGCTAGTCTAGTTTATAAATAAAACAAATCATAAATTAAAGTTACGCTATAAAATTATTAAATAATATTATAGCCCGTATAATATTATCTAACTTTCTAAATCTTAACTTTATTCCTAGCTCAGTTTCTCACTGCAGATTTCTGCATATTATTCTACTCAGCTCATGAGAAAACATAAAATTTAAAACTTTTGAAGCGATAACGCGGCAGACTTCTACTAGAGTTTGGAATAACTAACTCAATAAAAGTACTAAGATAGGTTTTAGTTGATGCTGTAT
This sequence comes from Diaphora mendica, assembly GCA_949125395.1. Lineage (NCBI taxonomy): Eukaryota > Metazoa > Arthropoda > Insecta > Lepidoptera > Erebidae > Diaphora > Diaphora mendica. Next base: position 21,885,319 of record OX421310.1, read on the forward strand.
AAAATTTAATGAAACCGTTTCACTTTTCAGTTCTAGTTTTCTATCAAGAATCAACTATGATTGTTCTTTTGAATCTAACTATAATTTTAGACAAATATGCTAATTCTGTTGCTGTTTCACTAAACTTAAATTACTCGAAAATTGTCTTCTATTCCCTTATTATTATTCGATTTAAGTTTAGTCTAGAGAGTTTCGAACAACAAAATTAGCAACAGTGTTGTTCAAAATTTTTAAATTAAAATTATTAATAACAGAGTTATTTATTTGGTTACTAATTACACAATTTATTTAGTCTGAAAGCTCGCACATAACAGCTATAGATAGTTACGGGTTACAGGTATTCGACCCAAACCACCTTAATATTTGCTCCTCGATTCATACTTATAAGTAAACTCTCATTTTGTATATTACATTACCTTCATACCTACGTTTTCCTTTTAACATGCCCTCAATTCTACCATTTTTGATTCCCGAAGTACCCAGTCGTCGTCTCTGTCTGGCCCCTGTCATGTAAGTAGTAAATTTGAAGTTCGTGAAATGAGATTTTGAATGATAGCAGCATTGAATATATTTATTTTGCGTAAATTTTCACATCGAAAATATATACCTTTACTTGATTATAAATTTTTGGGCACAATTCTTATTATATAGGAACACTAAGGAAAATTATTTATTTGTAAAGTAAATGTAAGAAGTCATGGTAATAAGGTGGTTGCTTTTTTTAATTGTTTATTTATTGATGTAATAATACTTATTGTGTTATCTAAAATAGTCACATTTCATTTGTCAATGAGTCGTGATACACGAGTATTTTTTTATTTTTTTTTTGTTTTTTTAAAATACTAGCTCCTCCAATATTCGTTGGAGCCTACTTCTGTTTCCATTCATACCAGTTCTCGCTTTTGCTACTGCTCGTACTTTCACGCTTCATACTATTTCTTTCTTGCATGCAACCTTGCATACTTTTCAGGTGGGATGCCTGATACTCTACTCTGATACTTTGTTCTTTATTTATTTTCTTTCAGGGGGTAGTGAGTATAACACAGTATTTATTTACATTTATAAATCATTACATACTATTCAAAATTTTACATGTTACAATTAAATCTAGATGTTTTAAATTATAATATTATACAGTTTACTTATCTAATTATTTATGCTATGTTACACCTTATGATAAACATTAATAATATCACATTATTATGGTATCATCGTTTAGTTTGTTTTATTTCTCTTATTAACTAGTTTTATAATATCTGTACAATAATCCAAAAATATGATACATGAGTATTAAATACATATTAACTGATAATGTAAATTGTTCTAAATTTTCATAATTTTATAAATAATGGTTTTAAGTATTCCTCCGCTATGCAAAAATAGAGGGAAAGAAAATATAATTTTAAGCCATAATATTTACAAGTACGTTCTTGGCACGTTGCCTAATCAAAATTCTAGTAGTTTTCTTAGCTCGTGCTAGGATAAGGCGTTTATAAAATGTGGACGGGAAGTAACAGTTTTAATGTTTTGTGTAGTTCAAGTAATGAATTAATGCAAAAGCATATTCTGAGCCCGTAGAAGCTTCTATGAATGAAGAATAAAATAAATGTAAACTAAACATGTACCAAGAAACAGGCCTTTTATTTTATACGAAATTTAGTAAAGTACTCCTCATTGGATATGATTCGGAGCATTATTTTGTTATATTATCTGCTAAGCCTACTATAGTTTTCTCCAAATTGATAACAGAGAAATAAATACATGAGTCGGCAATTATACATACTATTTCCGTCGTCACCCCCAGGGGATTTGATTGTCTCGTGCAGATACTAAATCCTCTCTAACTCACCCACTCAAATATGTGGTATATATAAAGTTATTTTTTATTTTTATTATTTATTTATTAGTTTATTTAGGGAACGGTGTAATTATTATCTATAACACTAGCTTTTGTACGCGGTTTCACTCACGCAGACTTTCATCCCCTGGTTCGAATTCCTTTCTTAGTGCTCACTTACGTTATATAAATATATAAATATAAAAATATTTAATGAAACGACGCAACACCATTGAGTTTGGAATAGTTTCATTCCTCTTGACGAGTACTTCATGCTTTGATAGTATTCACGATCTGATGATGCAGCCAGAGGTGATCATACGAACTCTGTAATCAAACGACGCAACCCATCGAGTTTGTACTCGTTTGATTCGTCTTGACGATTACTTTATGTATTGATAGTATCCAGATTCTGATGATGAAGTCTGAAAATGGTCATAGGAACTCTGTAATAAAACGACGAAACCCATCGAGTTTGTACTCGTTTGATTCGTCTTGACGAGTACTTTATGTCTTGATAGTATCCAGAGTCTGATGATGGAGCCGGAAGGTGGCCATAGGAACTCTGTAGTGAAACGACGAAACCCATTGAGTGTGCAATCATTTGATTCGTTTTGACGTCTTGACGAGTACTTTATGTTTTGATAGTAACCAGAGTCTGATGATGGAGCCGGAAGGTGGTCATGGAAACTCTGTAATGGAACGACGCAACACCATCGAGCTTGGAATCGTTTCATTCGTCTTCACGACACTATCTTGCTTTTTCTATCAACTTATTATGTCATTACACAATTTATATAATACAAAAGCTTGTCGCGAGATTTCGTTTTTTTTTTTTTTTTTTATGGAATAGGCGGGCAAACGAGCAGACGCATCGCCCGATGGCAAGCGATCACCGCCGCCCATGGACACACGCAACACCAGAAGCATCACAAGTGCGTTGCCGGCCTTTTGGGGATGGGGGGGGGGGAGGTAGGGGTAGGGGATTGGGGTATGGGCCTCCGGTATCCTCACTCACTCGGTGAAACACAGCGCAAGCACTATTTCACACCGGTTTTCTGTGAGGCCGTGGTATCACTCCGGTCGAGCCGGCCCATTCATGCCGAAGCGTGGCTCTCCCACGTTACCAGTATTTACTTAGTTTGAAAATTTTAATTGATATCAGTTAAGTCAAGTTCTTTAATTTACGTTCTTATCTAAACAGGAAAATCTCGCGACAAGCTTTTGTATTATTTAAATTGTGTAATGACATAATAAGTTGATAGAAAAAGTTTTCAAGGAATACTTTATTTTATTCTTTTTAGAGCATTCTAATAAAAGCTTGTTTTTAAAAAGTTTTTCTTTTATTTAATTTATTAACAAGATAATTAAAATAAGTTCACAATTGAAATAGGTTCAATCATTTATTCAGAATAATTACATGAAAAGGCAGGCAGTCATTTGAATGTTATCTGTCTAGTAATTAAAATAAAATGGTTCACTTCGATCACGAATTTCATTGGAGTATAAAATTATTAGGTGAAGACAAAGGTTTGGTAATTAGTAACCACTAGATTAGGCCGTAATGAATTTTAATTCAATGGTTTTATGTTTTGTTAGGCTTATAGTGTTTTATTTCAAAGTGAAAATTACAAAGGGAATATTCATTACTACAAGTAAAATCCTTCAAATTTAAATAGTTTTATATAAAGTAATTGAATAATCGGCTATGTTTGGGAACACCTCTAACCACGAATTTAACACATTTTCTTCTTTTTTTTTAAGAGACTACTCCCGCACTAGGAATAAATCCTGTGTCTCGGGGGACTTTACAAACATACATGAAACGGACACAAAGAACACCCAGACTCAGAACAATAATTTGTGGATCACACAAAGTGTTGTCCTACGTGGGATTTGAACCCACGACACTTGGCGAAGTAGGAAACGGCGTGGTGACCGTTAAACCACTAGGCCAAACGTGCAGTCACCATTATATTTCTTGTGTACCTTAATAAATACCATTATCTTTATTTTCTTAGCGTGGCCATGGTACATTCACTGCCATAATAAAAGACACGATATTCAATGATAAATTAACTGATTCAACGAATTAGGTATATCATATTAAAATAGTGGTGGTCCTTTGTGTCGGATTAAGAATAATAAATATTGAAGTGAAACTTCTAATGCGACTTCCAACAAGGTTGCGTTGAACGTTTAACGCTACCATGGAGGGAGTATGAAAGCACTGTTGCACATTACGAAGTTTCACTTTTTCACCACGCATTTTTTTTTCAAACATCTAACAACGCCGCCTAGTCCCAAATAGCCTGTATTATAGGTACTGGACAACAGACATGAATACATACTTACTTACTTACTTCGCTGGCTCAGCGACCCAAAGTGTGTCTTGGCCTCCGACAGTAGAATGCGCCATTCTTTCCTATTCTGTGCCAACTCAGACCAATCGGACACTTTCATCTCTTCGATATCCATGGCAACGTCATCCTTCCAGCGGTATCTGGGTCGTCCTGCCGGCTGTCGCCCGATGGGCTGCCCAAGGTATGCTCTTTTGACGGCTCGATCCTCACCCATTCTTTCGATGTGGCCAAGCCAACGAAGTCGGGCAGCTCTTATTTCCCCGATTATGTTTGACATTGACACTAGGCTCTCTATCTCCCGGTTGTACCTCTGTCTCCGCTCTCCATTCTCTCCTACCGTCGGTCCCAGAATCTTTCGCAATATCTTGCGTTCCGCGGCTAAGAGTTTCTCTTCCTCCTTGATCGTTAGTGTCCAAGTTTCACACCCGTACATCAAAATCGGTCTGATCACTGTTTTGTAGACGCGGATTTTGATAGTCCTGCTTATTAACTTGGAGACCAGTACCTTGTTAAGGGCTGCGGTACATCTTAGTACGTTTACAATGCGGATGTTTATTTCCTCCTCCCTCTGATTGGTGTCTGTAATCGTGCACCCGAGATACTTAAATTTATCTTCACCTTTGTAGGTTGTGCCATTAGTTGTAAGGCCTTTTCTCTGGGCTCTATTGTCCTTGTATCTCTTCATGTGGAGGTATTTAGTCTTTTCACGACTGATTCTAAGACCCACTGATTTCCCATCCTTTTCCAATACCTGTGCCATGCCTACAACTTCCGCCCCTGATTGCCCCAGTATAGCGAGATCATCCGCATAGCCTATTATTTTGTGCTTTCTATTCATCTCGACTCCCCCATCTATCAGTAGAACTTTTCGGATGATGTATTCGAGAGGTATGTTAAATAGAATAGGCGAGGGTTTCCCTGTTTCAGTCCAGTAGTCACCTCAAATTCCTGAGTCTAATCGCCTCCGACTCTCACTCGCAGTTCGCTTGTGCTCGTGGCCACTTTTATCATTCTGACTAGTTTTGCCGGTACCTGGAAAGTTGTCACTATACGGTAGAGTGTTTCTCGGTCAATACTGTCATAGGCCTTTGTGAAGTCCACAAAAAGGCAATGGACGCTTTGGGCAAACTCTCAACGCTTTTCCATTATTTGTTTCAGGAGAAACATTTGGTCCACTGTACCGCGCCCCCTGCGGAAGCCACATTATTAGTCCCCGAGTATTTGCTCTGCGTAGGTTTCAAGGCGAGCGAGGAGAACGTATGACAGTACCTTAAGTTTACACCTGACCGGTTTCGCCTTATGGCATTATCAAAGGTAAATGGTTATATAAAATATTTACATCTCAATAATATTAAATACATAGTTTACTATAGTTTATCAATGAAGACCATTAGAAGACTTGCCGCTGTATTCATAATTCTACACAATCTTAACAAAACAGAACACCATAAAGACCATCTACTGAATAGGAAAATCCCACACAGAATTAATGTAATCCGTTTAGACAGTACAACGAAAAACATTAGGTTCAAAAACTGAATGCGCTTTACTGAATTTCCAAGAGTTAATTAAGCTGATGAGTTGCGAAGATTTATTTCTACAAAAAAGCTTCATTCACTTACTCAGTCAACTGTAGAAATTAAGCACCTGTTTTAAACCGTCGTTCCAAAATGGGTTGATTCAATCACGTTAATGAAAACAAGTTGAGTTTTGCAGTAAAGTCTAAATAAAACACACTATAAGTTCATTGGCTCAGAGGTTGATGAGCATGTGTGAACATAAAAGTTTAGCGAGCAATATTGTGGATAAATAAACTAACAATGCGTCTTGATACTTCATAAGAAAAAATGTGACTAAAATTTTCCTATGACTATATACTATCGTTTCTCTACGGTTATTATCAAAAACATTTCAATTCGTGTTCGTACGAGTATTAAAAACAATAGATATGAAAATTTATTCATACATATTTTCAACATCAATTAAAAAACGTTAAGTCAGGAATATCTAAATATAGAAATATTTACAAAAAAATATATTTTCCATCACTTACCTGAAATCGGCTACAACATAGATATATGTACATGACTGGGCTATTGTTGATTATGAAATAGTGAGTACGTCTACATACATATAAATAACATAATATAACTTCAATTAAATTTAAATTAATAATAATAACTAGAAAAATATCACACATTACCGTCGAAATAATATCATTTAAAATTTCATATCTGTTTATTTTTTTATTTTTATTTTTTTACTTCTTTTTTTCTTTTTTTTTAAAAAGATAACTCCCGCATTAGGAATAAACATGCTGTGTCGCGGGGGACTTTACAGACATACATGAAACGGACACAATTAACACCCAAACTCAGAACAACAATTTGTGGATCACACAAAGTGTTGTCCCGTGTAGGATTTGAACCCACAACACTTGGCGAATTGGCAAGCGGCGTGGCGACCGCCTAAACTACTAGGTCAACCGTGCAGTCGATTATGTGTCAAAAGCTGTTCTTTCTACTGGTATTATCTATACGCCATATTATCATTGTTCATTTTTCTTAACTGAACATGGAACTGTTAGAAATAATATCATTTGGACACTGTCGTCATCCAATTTCATTTCTTTGTCTGCTATTCGAATTTTTGTAATGGCACTCCAAATAACAGCAAATGTCATTAAATATTTATTTGACTGTTTTATTTCTTCTGTATTTCTTGCTTCTGGGAAAATATCTTATTTTCTTGGATTGTTCTTTTTTTTAAGACAAATCTCGCATTAGGAATATACATCATATGTCTCGGATGCCTTTACAAACATTTAAGTGTTCGCCACGCCGCTGCCTACTGCGCCAAGTGTTGTGGGTTCAAATCTACATGGGACAACACTTTGTGTGATCCACAAATTGTTGTTCTAAGTTTGGGTGTACTTTATGTCCGTTCCATATAATTATGTTTGTAAAGTGACACATGATGTATATTCCTAATGCGGGTGTAGACTGATTAAAAAAAAAGACGCAGAAAAAGTGAAATTCGTAATGTGGAAATGAAAATAGGAAGGGGTAGAAAATGATTTTTAGTGAAATCATATTGTTTCTTTCATATTCCCCCTCCCCAGCAGCGTTGAAAGTTTAACGCAACAGTACTTTCATACATGGTAGCGTTAAAGTTTAATGCAACCGTTAAAGGTTTAACGCAACCTTGTTGGAAGTCGCATAAGAAGTTACACTTCAAAAAAAAACATGAAAACGGACACAAAGGACACTCAGGCTCAGAACATCAATTTGTGGATCACACAAAATGTTGGTCCGATGTGGGGCTCGAACCCACAACTCTCAGCGCAGTGGAAAGCGGAAATTTAATAAATAACTAGCTGACCCAAGCAACTTCGTCTGCGTCTCTTTTCATCGAAACTTGGCTCCTTTTAGTCGTAGCATGATGTTTTAAAGCCTGCCTCCATATTTTTTTTATATAATAAGCGGGCAAACGAGCGTATCGCCTGATGGTAAGCGATTACCGCCGCCGCCGATGGACACCGGCAACACCAGAGGCGTCACAAGTGCTTTACCGGCCTTTGAGGGATGGGGGGAGATAGGGGGAGGGGTTGGGGCCTCCGGTACCCTCACTCAATCAATGCAACACTATTTCAAACCGGTTTTCTCTGAGGCCGTGGTATCACTCCAGTCGAGCCGGCCTATTCATGCCGAAGCGTGGCTCTCCCAAGGTACTGTCCCAAAGGGTTATCTAACAATAAAAGATTTTTTGAAATGAATCCAGTCGAGCAGGCCAACAGGCAACATGTTGGCTTGCTCGACTGGATTGATCAAGGTTGGCCTTGACCAACAGGTATTCTTTAATAATTATTATTTTTAGGGGAATTAATACGATCACTATTTAACTTCATTCCTCTGATTTGCCTGACGTTTCGACCAAGTTGCACTGGCCGTGTTCACAGGCTGACTCTGAGGCAGAGGTATGTTATACCTTTAAATGAGTGATCGCCTTAATTCCCGTAAAATTGTTATTATTATAATATCATGAAACGCGAAAGTTTAACAGGTTTTCTTTAATATAATATGTAGAAAGTTATAGTTTATTTTAAGTATTTCCATACTATTATACAAGACACCACAGTAGACTAATGTTTACTTACGATATTTGGACAGCAAACGAATAGACGAGTTCAATTAAAACTGGCTCATTTGGACTTAAGTAATTTCACTCACACCGAAAGAATATAATATGCATATATTTCTTTTCTTGATTTCTAATATCTGTAAATTGATGAAATAGTTTACCGCTTCACTGGAGCCTTCATTTCAATATCTATATTACCCTAACTTCGTTGATTGGATTCCTTTTCTAAATGAAAATTGATGAATATTCGTCTGATCCTAAACCTATTTGAGTATCTGTAATTAATCAGAGGTCATATATTGTATCCCTTATACCCGTCTTATGTTTAAGAGCCTCGGTAAGGGTCCATGTATTTCAATATCTCTTAATGAAATAAAGTACCTATTTTGTTTTATTGGACATGGATTTGGAACTTCAAAGATCAGACTACACTGTGTTTGTTTGTTCTTAATTTTTTTTACCAGTTCAAAAGTTGTCGTGTTTACAGCTACGAGTTTGCTCTATCCAATACCAATATCAAATTCTCGTGTCACCTTGTTTCTTACCAAACTCCTCCGAAATGGCTGGATTTTTATAAAACTTTGTGTGCATTTCGGGTACGTCTGAGAATCGGCCAATATCTATTTTTCATACCCCTAAATGATAAGGGTGACCAACCCCTAATTTTTTTTATGGCAGAATTATGTTTGCCTGGTCAGCTAGTACTGTTATAAAATTTAGTCTTATTCTAGTATTTACTAAAGAAGAATATGTAGTGTTTAATATACGCAAGTAAATCCCCCGTTTTTGTAGCATTCTTTATTGGTGCTCCGTTCCTATTGGTCTTAGCGTGATGATATATAGCCTATAGCCTTCCTCGATAAATGTACTATCCAACACAGAAAGAATTTTTTAAATCGGTTCCTGAGATTAGCGCGTTCCAACAAACAAACAAACTCTTCAGGTTTATAATATTAGTATTTGATACTCATATGTATAATTATGTATTTTTGATGTATATTTGTATTAGATCGAGGAGACACAGGAGGAGACGTTTACTATTTAAAATGTAGTGCTCCATAAACTGCTAAAAAAACATAACTCAGAGATACTTATAAATAATTTCTTTCTAAAAATTTTAATAGACACATGTCTCTGCTATAAATATTTTGTTACAAGCAAATGAAGTGTAATACGAGTACATCGCCCGTTGCAGAAATGAAATGGTATTTTTTCAATTACCTTCGTTCGCAAACAGTGGTCTTATTTCGTGTGAATACACAATTTCATGCTAATCTTTTTATTTAATTTTATGTTATTGAGATGACTGGGTTGCTTCTTTTATAAATATTGAACCTTAAAAAATATTGAAACAAGATAAAAACACAAAAAAAATCCTACTAATATTATAAACGCGAAAGTTGTAAGTATGGATGGATGTTTGTTACTCTTTCACGAAAAAACTACTGAACGGATTTGGATGAAACTTTACAGTAATATAGCTTATACATCAGAATAACACATAGGCTACTATTTGCAGCCATAACCGTTATACACGCGGGCGGAGCCGCGAGTAACCGCTAGTATTTTATATTTCTTTTTTTACTGATGTCTCTCTTAGTGAGGTAATACAATTATTGACAATTAAATGATATCTGCTACGAAATAAAAAATAAACAAAGTGTATTTGATGTTAAAGATTTTTGTAGTGGTGATATAAATATACTATGCCTCAATTTTTTTTTAATTAATACATTTCACTTGTTTACAATCGTACATACTATGGCATCTCCCGCCCATAGCTGGAAGATGTGATAAACTTGCAATAAAGCCCCCACTGTAGTTTATTCAAGTCAAGCTTGTTCATTTAGAGCTATCGAGAAACCACGATTCAGATCCATAGCGTGCGATCTAGTAGCTGGTAACTCACCGGTGCGCCGGTGCTAAACTTGTTTTATGTATCGAAGAACTTATTTTATTTATCACACTCCAAGTTCGTCTTACCTATTACACTGTTTGTCCCGGGCACATATACACAGCAGCAACTCTAAGAGCTGAGTTTTCAATCATTATTAAAGCGTAAATATGTTAAAGGAGTATGCTATTGTTATAGTCATGGTATAATACAACAAAATTGTATTTAGAAAACGTACAACTCGTACGGTACAATAGTAAGTAATAAGGAATTACAAATTCCTAATCAAAAGAGACCTCTCTCCTTTGAGTATAGATTTAAGGACAAGAAGTTGGTTCTTTTATAAGTCGTACAGGTATACGTCTCTAATTATGATTCGTCATAACTTTTAAACATATTCAAAGCATCAAGCCCTTCATCTCGCTAAAGACACATGTCTGAAAAGTTATTCGACTTTATACGTCGCTCCAACTTATTTGAACTCCGCCTCTGAATTAATGGGCTTTAGATTGACGACAATTTTCTTCGAATTATATACGATGAAGGAAAGAAGATGAGCAGCAGTGAGTTTTTTATCTTTTTATTGACAACTAGCTAAGCCTCGCGGTGTTACTCGCGGTTATTGTTATACCTTTATAACAACAACTGCGGATAAGGCCGCGGGTCTAGTCAAAAAAGTAGCCTAAGTTACTTCATATATCATCAGCAATCTGCGAGTAAAAGTCTCGTTAAAATCGGTCTATCCGTCCTAGAAATTAGCCGGGAAAAACAGATAGACAGACAAAAAAACTCCAATTTTATTTATTTGTATAGGATGGGTATAAAACACCTTAATAATATTGTTAAAGAAAGTTTTAGTTTATCCAAGTTTCGATGAAACAACCGGTTATAGTTTGATAGTAAAACAAAAAATAGAAATAAAATCTTAAATGTAGCTTTTAACAGTTTCAAAAGCGATACTATTACAGGTCAAAGAGACCTTGTAAAAATCCGTTCCCAACACAAGTATTTAGTTACACTGAATGGGTTAACGAGAACACAACACTATGTGTGACTCACGTTATTAGTATAATGCCCAAGACTTAACTGGACCTTTCGGCTTTAACAAGGAATAAACAGGGATCGAACTGAGTATAATGAATTAATTTAATTATCGCTTTCACTACCATTACTTAGAGAAAAATTGATTTTGTGATACATCTGAGAACTTTTTGCTATTTATGTTAATTTGGATGACCTGGATAATCTGGATGACCGTAAAAATGGTAAATTTTCTAAAAATGAATCCCAGCCAAATCGATTTATCGCCCCCGTAACCCTCTGCATACTACATTTCAATAAAATCGGTGGGGCCGTTTTTGAGTTTATTTTTTTGTTTGGCCCGCCAAAATCACTCTGCTCTGCTCGATGGAAAGCATAAGCAAAATCCAAGAGTGTGGCCTCCATACTCATTGCGAATGCTGACAATGCAGCATGGCGACCCACACCATGGCGGCCTAGTGATGCATCTGCATCTTTTAGTCCGGTCGACAAGTATGGGCCTTGTTGACTAGACTATTTGGGCCTCCGGTTTTGCACTCACCAACGAAACACGACACCACGAATGCTGTCATTTTACCTTGATTTTCTGTGCAAGGATAGTGAAAAATCATTGTATGCATATATAGATATTACATACATGTATGTATATCACAAATATTGTAGAAACCTTTTTTGTCTTAGTAAAGTAATAATAATAAACTTTTTTTCCATCGGTTATTACGAACTGTGGAAAAACGGGTGTGATGTCCCTCCAACACAAAGGGAGAATCCTCCGACCAGGCGAGGTGATCATGCCTGAATTCTTTCTTAATCAAAACGACGAACCTTCATCGTTTTGATTAAGAAAAGGGTTTTTTACGACTTCAAATGTCAACAAAAACTTTAATTTGAACCAAAACAATATTGACTGCCTCGTTGGCGCAGTGGTAGCGTACACGACTGCTGTGCTTGAGGTCTCGGGTTCGATTCCTGGGTCGGACCCAATGCTTATATGATCTGCATGTATTTGTTTCGAGTTTGAGTGTTTTCTATGTAAAATATGCATGTATTTAAAAAAAAAACAAATATAAATGTATTTATATCAGTTGTCTAGGACTCACAATACAAGCTCTGCTTAGTTTGGGACTAGAAATCGTTGTGTGTTAATTGTCCGAAAATATTTATTTATCGTTTTCGTAATGGACGTTTGTATCAGATGTATGACCACTTATTATTTTTATGCTATTGTTAATGAATTGTTTGATTTCAAGCATTCTTATTTACGTAATTTTGCACAATCGCTGCAGTTACACCCTTTTAGTTTTTCGAACATTGTATTTCATCCATATAAAATCAATAACTGACATATAACAAAACCATATTTAACTTTGTTAAATTGGATTGTTATAGACATTTCGATCCAATACAGAAAACAGCAAACTTAATCCATAGGTACATAATAAATAGAACTCCACCGCTATATTTACTTAATATTTAAACAGTTCTGTTCCTCGTAGCGCGAAGCCTTAAGAATTATTCGTGTTTGTCAGTAGATAGATGCCTGAACTTTCATACATTTTACAATGACGAACCAGATCCTGAATAAATTTGTTAGTCGGTAATGAATATCTATAATCTTTATCCTACTTAGGAGGGATAGGTCCCACATATTATTATTACAGATGTTAGTTGTAACTTTCAGATTTGTTTTGATAATAGAGTAACACTTTGTGTGATCCACAAATTGTTGTTCTGAGTTTGGGTGTTAATTGTGTCCGTTTCATGTATGTCTGTAAAGTCCCCTGCGACACAGGATGTTTATTCCTAATGCGGGAGTAGTCTTAAAAAAATAGAGGTATTTTATTCATTTAATATTTTTATAACTATTCATACGATTTTATGGTGACGTTTGTTGAACGCTCGTAGCAATTAAAATAAACATACACATATTGTTTGAAGTAAATTTACTACTATATCAAGATATTGTACCTAATAATTGTTTTCATCATTTTAATGTAGCTATATAAATGAAACTAGCGACCCGCCCCGGCTTCGCACGGGTAGAATTCAGATGCCCCCGCCGACGACACGATTCGTGTATTTTAAATCTGTAATATCTTCGAATATATTCATTTAAAATAGATACTGTAAAGGGCCGTTTTGATCTATATTAAATGCACAATGTATTTAATTTACTTAATTGTATAAGGATTCATTCTGTATTGCTTAAAACCACTTCGTAAATAAGCCATTATTTCTCGTAAAATGAAAGGAATAAAAAATGGTTGTTGTGGGTTATCCCTAAGTGATAGATTTTGTAGTACTTTTTAAGATGTACAATTCTGTAGTACATTATTTTGATCTATCTCGTAGGGTGCAATCAGCGTTTGCAATGTAAGCGCAAAAAAATGTGTTTATTTGCTACATCACATTAGTAATCTGGAAAATTAACAGTGTTTCCATACTATATTATGCATTTATTATACATAAAACCTTCCTCTTGAATCACTCTATCTATTAAAGAAACCCGCATCAAAATCCGTTGCGTAGTTTTAAAGATTTAAGCACACATAGGGATATAGGGATAGAGAAAGCGATTTTCTTTTATACTATGTAGTGATGTCTGAAATAAACCATTTTAGCCAAGATTAAATTATCACCAAAATGACAATCGGTATTACGCTCAGCACAGTTACCATTTTTTTTTCAGACATCTAACACACAACGCCATCTAGTCCTAAGCTAAGCAGAGCTTGTGTTATGGGTACTAGACAACTGATAGCAATAGACACATACTTTCTTGTTTTTTTTTTTGTAAATACATACATAATATACATAGAAAACACCCAAACTCGGAAACAAATATTTGTAGATCATACAAACATTTATTCCGACCCGGGAATCGAACACGCCAACCGCGAGACCAACGAGGCAGTCATTACTGGCACCATCGCTGTCGTTATCATCGCAATTACAATTAATGTGAACTTCATCAATAGCATGCATTCCATCCATTGCTGAACACAGGTCTCTCCTATAAAAGCTTCTTCTCTCCATTGGACTGGTACGCAAGCTGGCTAGTCGGTTGGTATAGAATTTGTTACTACGGAACCAGATATGGAATGAATAGGAGTGATGATACTCTGTATTCTAAATCCACCATCACAAGCAGTAATCTGCATTTATCACACGTATTTGTAGAAGAACCTTCTTGTGAAAACCGGTGTGAAATAGCGCTTGCGCATACCCCAACACCATCCCCTATCTCTCTCCCCATCCCCCAAAGGCCGGCAACGCACTTGTGACGCCTCTGGTGTTGCGGGTGTCTATGGGCGGCGGTAATCACTTACCATCAGGTGATACGTTGGCTCGTTTGCCACCTACCTCATAAAAAAAAGTTGTGTTTTGATTTTACAAACCTTAGTCTAATATAATCTTTGTACACAATTAGTTTGTACATTGTATCATAATTAAACAAGTAATTAAACCTCTTACTAATATTATATAAATAATTAATACACGGTAATATAGTGGTTTGACCCCCACGTGTGACCTTTCGCATTACCTCATAACATATACTGTGAAGTTAGGTCGCTGGCTAACTACAAGGTCACCAACATTATTAACATCGCTGGTGAGTTATTATAAGGGAATAATAGATGCTATAAATCTCTATGAAATTACAGTGACCTCTGTATAATCTGATATAGACCAACGCAGACATAGGAGTAGACTAACTAAATATCGTTTTTCTATAATGATAAAGAGTGACCTTTAATCACTTTTTTATTTAAATGAGAAGATAAACATTGGGTGGGTCTACACATTGGTCATTTGAGAAGAGTATATATATTAATTTAGGACTTCTTTTGCCAGACAGTTAAAGATTTAAACTCTGATCGCAGTTTGTTTTAGGGGTCGAATACCGGAGGCACATACCCGAATCCCTTCCCCTATCTACCCCTCCCCTATCCCCTAAATGCCGGTAACGCACTTGTGACGCTTTTGGTATTACGGGTGTCCATGGGCCGCGGTAATTGCTTACCATCAGGCGATACATCTGCTCGTTTGCCCGCCTATTCCATAAAAAAAAACATACCAACGTGGTTTTAGCCTACTAAATAGCTCTGGCCAGACTGGTTGATATAGAGTTTGTTTGAAGGTTTCCTTGTCCTTGCAGTCATATTTTTTCCAGAGTTTTACGTTAAATATACTCTGGTACATGTCTGATTCAAGAGACGAATACATTCTTATAGCTTTGCTCTGGTATGTTAACTTGATTAATTAATAAAAATTTAACAAAAATAAAACCGACTTCAAGTTTCGACTTGATTTCTCTTAGATGCCATCTTCAGATATTAGTAACCTTGTACCAAGATACTGTTGTTGGGATATCTCCTTTTCATTAAAAAAAGAATCATCAAAATCGATTCATAAACGACGAAGTTATCCGAATCCGAAAAAAATATATACGGTCGAATTAAGAACCTCCTCCTTTTTTTGAAGTCGGTTAAAAAGAGATTAGTCCGTGTGGTGACAAATTGAGAATACGGAGAGTCACCACCCCTGCTCATCCCATTGGTGTCGTAAGAGGCGACTAAGGGAGAAAACTACGCAATACAACACCGCTACTAAGAGAAGGAAAACTTAAACCCTATATCAACCCGTCTGGCCAGCACGACACAGTAGACTGAAACCTCCTTTCTAAGGAGAGGCCTATGTCCAGTAGTGTACTGTTGATGATAATGATGAATTGCAATAGGCTCCCAACTCGACAGCACCGTAGCTTGCATGCACTTACTTCTCTTTTTTCTTTTCTCAACTCCCCATCGTTACCCGAATACCTTGTACCCCACCTCCGACTACTATGCTCCAATCATGATGGAAACCTTCGGTCAAGAAACAATATGCTTCTTCTTTGCCCCCTCATACCTCGAACTTCATCTATTCTTCCTTCTTTGTGCAGTCAGTTTTTCTTTGGAACTCCCTACTGAAATCAGGATGCCCACTAGTCGCCTCGTATTCAATCGAAAGTACGCGATCTACTCTGAAATTACTTGGTAGAACAGTCTCAACGATAGTTCTCCGACTGAGCAATTATGTATAATATTATATTTATGTGTATACATATTAATGTATTGTGTATGTATTACTTCTATGTATTTCTGTATAAAATTCAGTAGTGATAAATTAGTTTTATTCAATATCATCGTATCAAATAAATATATATGAAATTATACTATTCTCTTATGCACCTACCACATAATATTTTCACATCACCTTAAGGTTGACTGGCAGAGAATGCCCCATGGCATTAAGTCCGCCTGTGTGCAAATGTGCATCAAGATTAAATAAATAAATAAACAAAAAATGATGAAAAAGAGATTAAGTATTTTCGTACTTAACTAGCATTTATCCAGGACATAATATTGTTGAACAATAAAAATACGAAGATAAATTTCAAGCATTTCATATTCCAACTATTATGTAATTTTCACGTAATAAGTAGCAGTATGCACCGTCTTACATATTATTATATTGTTTAAAGGGATTTCCTCATATCGCGCTGTGCTTTGATGGTTGGTGTAATTTTGAAGAAATAGCGATAAAATGTCCTTATTTTTAATATCCAAACTAGCGTTTAAACTTTTGGTGAAGGGGAAGATGTGTACACACATCGATCGGAAGGTAAATAAGATACTAATGACGTAGTTGATTGACGATCGTTTACAAAACGACAAACCCTTCACTGTATCTGTACTTGTATTACATCTATAAGTATTAATATATATGAAACTATCACGAATTGAAAGCTAGACTACTGATTTTATCTTTAGTTTTTAATGTTTACTAGCTGTTTCAGCTACTTCAGTCATTATTCAGTCATCTATCGTGATAGTGTGATGACACTTTAATTATTTTATGTGACCCACTCTATTGCGCAGCGTATTTATCCAGTTGTCCATCAGAAAGTACGTATATTTTATGTATTCATTGCTAAGTTATTTACAGTTTCTAGTTTACGTTTATTATATTATTTAACCGTATTAATTTAACCATCCTTAGAGAAAGTAAATAACAGAACAAGAAATCTAAATATTTGGTTTTTAGTAAACCAAATATTTCGATTTCTTGCTCTTAGAGAAGACAATAAATTCTACATTCCTTAACTTATACAGACTATTGTTATATAAACCAGTATGAAAATATTTAACGTGTTAATATTAAATATTTGGCACGAGGCTTTAACTTGGACCTAATGAGGGATCTCACATAATATAAGGATAAAATCCAGACACAGTGCTGCTCTGAAACAGGCTTATTACCATCAAATAAAGCCTAATCATAAAATACAAAGACGGAATGCGTTGAAGGAGATATAAACAAACATTTGAAGCGAAGTGACGTGTTGTCATATCGTTAAAGACAAAGCGGGGAGAAAGAAATTTCGTAACAAATCTACAATATGGCGGTTGTTAATTAACATGCTAGTGAAGTGCCAGCGTTATATAATGAGTATTATTTCGTAAATAATTTATGCGGCTGCATAATATAGAGTTTTGAATACTGCGTTGCGTATTCCGAGCGTAAGCCATCTAATCATACAGTTATTTGTTGTTTTGAGGATTTGATTCAAGACGATGACTTCGGTATTATAGTTTTAGAAAATAAAAGAGTTTATCACTAATCTTGTATACTATGGAATCTTTTTTACCCGACTACGACAAAGATAACAGGAAACGTACTAGTTTTGGCAGTCTATCTATATTTGGATGTTCCAACTCAACGCCTAAATTACTGAACCGATTGAATGAATTAGGTGTAAGTAGATTCGTAATAATGACCTGGATAACATAAATTATTTAAATTTAATCAAAAGTTTTTTACATAAAAACTTGATGCAATTTTGTACCTTTTCTTGTTTTATACATACAGATTTCACATAACAATAACTGGTTAGTGTTAGCATGATTGTTCATTGACTTAGTTCACAAGTAAATAATGTTCATTTCAGAATTTGAAAACGAAAGATATAAAAACAGAATGACATGTGTTGCTTTTCCTACTACAATGTGCTTATGAGGCCCAAGGTTGTTTCATATTTTTATATTTTGTAACTTGGGGCCCTTAATTAACGAATTAAGGGCCTCAAGTTACAAAATAATGACAACACTTAATAAAGTTTTTATTTTGTGATGAAATATACCATAGATATTATTTTATAAACGATACAGTTATTATTTTATCAATTTCCTTTCAATATATATTGAATTCTTCGGCACAAGTTCGAGGTAAATCCTTGTGAGTTTTTACATATAAAGACATTTTTATACAGATTTGAAGTTATGAATATTTTATGACACGATCTGAGTGTTGGAGCCAACATCGTGAGGAAGTAGTAATACATTTACTAACCTGCAATATTGAAGCATCCGAGCAGCAGAGTCCATAGGGACAAAATGTGAGTCGGGCTGGCGCCGAGAAAGCACTCCATTTTACATTTTCCGACGCACCGTCCAAAATATCCCGACACTTCACAAACTCTTCTACATTACATTTCAACAGACATTTTCATTTACACCATCACGTGTCTGCCGTAGTCTGCAACAAAATAAAATACATTTTAAGTTATATTATCTTCATTATATTTTATGAAATTTACATTACTGTCTGCCTATATTTAGCCTGTGAAAAGTGAGAATTTGATAAGATCAATCATCTTACTTTTACACCAAATACAAAACGATAACGATATCGATATCTAGCTTAAGTTTTTTTAATTACATATTTTGTCTAATTCACAAAGCACTTAAGTACATATTAATATGCTCACGTCCGAGTAGGCAGTGTTTTTTAATTGTAATGTAAAATATTATTATGTGACAAAGACAAAGAATAGAGATCGCAGTATAATAAAAGTAAACCTGTTTTTACCCGACTACGGCAACGCCAAAGTGTTATGATTTGGACAGGCTATGTATGTATGTATGTTCATTTGTTCCCTCATAGCTCCTTTACTACTTATTAGAACTGGACAAATGAGGTGTCGTTAGAAGCGTCTTGATCGTCCGCTGGTTATAAGCTATATGACGTGTCACTGAATCTAATGTGGCGTCCTCTAGCCGACATAAAGTACTGTATTAAAAAATAAATTTGAGATAAATATGCCGTGTTTGGTATCATTGGAAAGGGCGCGTTACTTGTACATTTCAAATATATATATATAATATATCAATAACGGCACCAAAACATTTTAAATAAAAAAAAAGTGAAAACTAAATACTTTTTCAGCGTCGTTTTTTGTCGTAGTTGGGTTTTAGTTTGTACTTTTTTTTATCGCAAATAAATTTATGAAATAGGGACGACAAACGAGCAGACGTATCGCCTGATGGTAAGCGATTACCGCCGCCTATGGACACCCGCAACACCAGAGGCGTCACAAGTGCGTTGCCGGCCTTTGGGGGATGGGGAGGAGGATGGGGGGGGGATGTAATCCCCTGATATTGCAAAAGTTCACGACCACCGTGGTAGTGAGTGCCATGGTGTTATTGCTCGCATGATTGAGCGTAGTTTTGCCCCAGAATACGAGGAGCAGCCTGGGCGTCCACGCTCAGGCGCGTTGTATTCTGAGTGTAGACGTGCAGAGAGGGATTCCACAGCGCAAACGCAGTTGGTACCTTCCTGGGGTAACATATTGTGTTTCAACTGCGCCATCATATCCGTTTTCCGTTTTCCGGTATCCTCACTCACTCGGTGAAACACAGCGCAAGTGCTATTTCACACCGGATTTCTGTGAGGCCGTGGTATCACTCCGGTAGAGCCGGCCCATTCATGCCGAAGCGTGTCTCTCCCACTTGCAATTTAGTTTCAACAGGTCAGAGACACTATGTTTATTTTTGATCTTGAGCTGGCTTCACTGGAAAATCTTAAACTATACCTTCAGTTTTTTTATAATAGGTCTTTAATATTTTTTTATAAATAGGCTTGGAGACCGATGTTGCGAACTGTACCAAATGATGTTGTCAGTTCAGACAGTCTCCAAGCTGCAAGAGCTGGGGTCGGAAGCTCTCCCTCATCCGCCATACTCACCAGACCTTGCACCTACCGACTATTACTTTTTCCAAAATTTAGACAACTTTTTAGTGGGTAAAAAATTCAATTCCCGAGAGGCAGTACAAAATGCCTTTGAAGAGTTTGTTGCCTCCCGTCCAGCTGATTTTTACAAGAAGGGCATCAATAAACTGCCAATGCGTTGGCAAAGATGCGCCGATTGCATGGGTGATTACTTCGAATAACAGAAATAAAAAAGTTTGAAAAAATAAGTACTTTCACTTATTGCATATAAAACGGCAACTTCATAGGTAAAGACCTATTATAAGCCCGCCAAAGTGACACTACACTGCCTGATTAAAATCATGAGCAGGTTACCATACTCATTGCGAATGCACACAATGCTTATTGCATTGTGAACCTTACCCTACAGCGACCTATGAGATGATTCTGCACCATTGGGCCTTCAGTCTCGCACTCACATTTATGAAATTAAGTGTCGCCGTCTATTACCTTTGAAATTTAATAGATATAAAGAAATAGACGACACATAATACATAATTGTACACATTATCAGCCCTTCAAATCCAGTCCAGTCCAGGGCTGGACATAGATCTCTCACTTTGATCGACTTTCACACATGCGCGTTATCTAACACATCTATAGATACAAATTTTTATAAACAGGTAAAGTTTGTAAGGGGCAATCTCTGGATCTCATAAACCGATTTCAATAAATCTTGTAAAAATAGAAAATCACAATAGTTAAGAAAGTATTTATTATACCCACAGATTTTTTAGTCTTTGATACGTGTTTTAAACGTTATACCAATTTTCAAAGATTCTAAACAGACAATAAAGAAATAATTATTTATCCTTAGTTATATTATTCTCCCCATTTGTGTTAACGTCAAAATCTGTTAAAGCATCATCCGCAGAATTCTCATCGTATATAAAAGCATCCTTGGTCCTCGAATCAATAATTAAGGTATGTTTCAAACCATCAATCTTCATATTTCCTGGCTAAAGTCTGACAATAACCATCCGTCTTTGTAAATTGCTGCTGAGGCACTGATTTCTATGAAGCCTTCCGATATACAGATCGAGCAATTTGGCTCATAAAGTACATGCTAGCAAAATATGTCAGAATAGGAATTGTATTGTGTCATTCCAATACGTCGGAGTATTATTTGATTACCTCTTTCTATAGAAAGACATATGAGTACTATTATTAAATCGATATTTGTCATTTGTAAGCGATTATAAATACATTACTTATGTAACTTTCAGTAATTTAATTTGCTTTTAGTAATGAATTTATTGAATCAAGTAGAGCACTAATGTTCTACAAAGTGGGTAAATCAATAAACAATATGTATTTTATTTAGTATACGTTGATATTGTAGATTACAGAGTTATGAATATAAAACTGTGGTGGATAATCACTACATAGTACTGTACTATAGTATTGTATACCTTAAAAGTACTACAAAAAAGTCCGCGACGGTATATGTCTATCTCTTAGGGATAACCCACAACAACCATTTTTTATTCCTTTCTTATAACGAGAAATACCTAATGGCTTATTTACGAAGTGATTTTAAGCAATACAGAATGAATTCTTATAAAACTAAGTAAATTAAATACATTGTGCATTTAATGTAGATCAGAATGGCCCTTGACAGTATCTAATTTAAATGAATATATTGGAAGATATTACAGATTTAAAATGCACGAATCGTGTCGTCGGCGGGGGCATCTAAAATCCACCCGTGCGAAGCCGGGGCGGGTCGTAAGTAATAAAAAAATAATCTACAGGAAACTACATAGGTATTTTAAGAACAAATAAGATTCTCAAAAGGTTTGTAGTATAAGATAAATAGGTACTCTCTGTGGAGGCACGAGCATTATGTCCCTCCAACGAAGATGGAGAATCCTCCGACCAGACAAGATGATCATGCGTGGCGGGCCACAGCCCAATGGTTAATGTTGAAATGTTGTATATATGCTAATCGGCGCGAGAACTTCTATATCGCGATGCAGAATAAGTAGTAGTTCCGTATAGTTCATTACTCCGTAGTTCGGGTCTCCGATAGATGGCGCTGTAGTATGTTTTTATTGTCGTATGTGGAAGTCGCCACACTTTTTATTGCACACTATAATTTGGAAAAAAGTGTGAAATGAAGAGTGTAGAGAACACAAACAAAAGAAAAAAACAGTGATGTATTGGACGACCTTACCACCTTTTGCAATATCATAAAGGCAACCTTTAGATGGACTTTGTTAAAGTAAAGTAAATGTAATTTGTGGTACCTGCGCATTTATACTCAACGTGTATTAATTAATTTCACACTACATAATTTTACACAATTCCAAATACATAGGTACACAAATACAAATTCATTCACTTACATGCATACATAATAGTTTAGTTAGGTGGTGTTGAAAGAGAGATTGAATTGATTAAGTGATTGAGTAAGTATACATTGTAAAATGTCATAGAAAAAAGATATTTGGATCGATACACATCAATATTTTATTATAGATCGTGGATATCTATTAATAGTACGTTTGTAATCGAAGCCTATTGGACATACTAAAACTATAAATACTATGTATAGCTTTGCTTAAAATATTTTTCTTTCGTTTTCTTTCTTTAAATATTCATAAACGGCAAACATGAAATTGTAATTACAGAGTAAGTACGCGTTCTGTAAAGTTTTGAGACAGGTAGGTAGCTACCATGAAGTTTGTACCAGTTTCAACCAGTTTCACTCACGTACAGAAATATCTTTAAACCGCGGAGTAATGTACTACAGAGGCGATCTTACTTTTCTTACCATTTAATAATTATCATATTCTGGTATCAATTATAAATACCATAACATAATTTAAGCCTAGCGTATATTTGGGTTTGTAATTTGTTCCTATGATGTTCTTATAGCCTCTCAAAATTAAAAGGCTTTTAATCAAATAAGAACGTCGTACAAGAATATTTTCATCCTACCTTTTGGTTTGTAACGTATGTACCTATGTTTGTATGTTCCATCGTAGTGCCTAAACTACAAAACCGATTTTAATGAATGAGATGTCAATACATTTTCAATAATGACCCGAATGATACAAGTCATAGCTAGATAAAATATACTCGCGTAATTTTTATCAAATATTTTTATGTAGTCGGGCTACGATCCAATGTAAATCAGTAGTAAATATTTCACTTTACACCCAGTAACACACTTATTTAGCACATATGAGACATTTCATGTTTATAACTCAACGATATATTAACATATTGTTCACTCTTATAATTTCTTTGAACTCTCAAATCCACGGTTCAGTAATTCGGCCAATTTCTCAAATGTCATTGGTCGTTGTTTCCTTTAGTTCATTAAGTATTTTCATCACAGCCCGCCGACGTCGCGTTAAGTGTACCCTGGAGGGCCGCAGTTGGGAAATGCCGCTTTTTCTTGAATTTTTAACACCACCTTAGTTCTCTGGTACTATTCATAAGAGATGTGAGTTGCCGTTTAATAATGCACTGTCTGTCTTAAGTGCAAAATGTAACAATGTTTATTAAAAATATTGGCTTGGAAATAAATAATATCCATACTTAATAATCACTGAAAGAAATAAAATTTATTCTTTGGTATTCTATCGATGCCAGTAGGTTAGGAAAAATTTAAAATTGAGTGAATATCACTATACAAAATGCAATCTGTCAAAATTATAGCTCATTTGAAAATATCTGGATTTTGGTAGATAGCGTGTTTAAATGTTATTGTTCAAAGTGCTACATGAAGTTAATTTTCTCCATGGCCAAACTCTTTACTATCAAATTTTGTGAGATTGTAAATAAATTTGGCCGGCGCTGACATGGAGCCGGTCTAATTCCTTGCCATCACATATGTTAAAGCGGAAGCAATCATATTATATTGGAATATAAATGTATGAATTTAAATCATTTTCACTTGTGAAGTCGTTAAAAACGAACCAAATTGAATACAATACACCGAATCTAATTCCCGATATGAAACATATTCCGTGTACTCAACTTTTCTGGAGAACAATTTAAAATAACTAACTAACTTAATAATGATAAATGTTCAATAATTTTCAATAAAATTAATGTCTAGTGATCTAAATTTTTAAAAAAAGGAAGCGTTACTTCTCAATGTCTAAAAAAATCCACCACATTCGGTAAAAAAAAAAAAAACTTATTGTCACGTCCCATCAAATTCGACGTTTGTGCTTATAACTTGTACCATGTAAAAAGCTGCGGTGCTATAGTTACATAATGTAAAGAGGATGAGGACTTTGTAAGCAAGATAATGGAGTCGTGTTGAATGTTATGATTTCTTACGTGAAAATATATCTTATATTATATCTTCATAGAAGTTCTATAAACTGTTTGTTCGCGATAGGAACTAAGAAAAGATAAATTGGTTTACAATAGACTTTATTGTACTTAAATACAAAATATAGGCGTGCTGCGTGTGCACATTACAAGTAATTTGTTGGGAATGTGTTCTAGAAGAAAATGACGGTCCGTAGAAACGTCCAGATTGGCCAGGCAAAGTATTACGTTATTTTACTAGTATTCTGATTGGTTGCGCAGTGGCGCGAACAATTCAAAAACAATCATTCTAGATAATGCAGCATTACATACATGGTTAATTTTAGCTCTCCTGAAACTATACATAAAACAACTGGCAGATAACTGGCGATTTCTTGTGGTCTTTTTATACAAATTAATAGACAGTAAATTATCTAGAAGCAAACTAACGTAAACGAAGAAAAATTTTAAAATGCTAATTTTTCAATTAAATAATATAGTTTGATGAAATGAAACAGAGACAGTGGATAGAACAAAAAGTGACAATTACAGCAAGCAAATCTTTTGTCTGCATTATTGAATCGAGAAAATGCAGAAATGCATCGCAAGTTCAATGCAAGGAAAGTAACTGCATTTTGAACGCGAATAATTGCTTCAGATCCCCAAGAGAGAATACGAAATTTAATGCGCACTCTGCAAAAATATTGGAGGCTGAAATTCACTAACAATGGAAATAAAGCTTTAGTATCGACGTAAATTTGGAGTAATCCATTTTCTTTGGCTTTTTTATGATTGATTTATCTTTGTACGAATGTAATTGTGTGCCCTATATTTTTGTCTTGTTTGATACGTAAAAAGGAGATCTATTTCATTTGTCGTGTGTACTTTAAAAATCTTTCATTTTTCATGGTAACGAAGTTACCGAATGCTGAAACTGATCGCAAATTTGAAATAAAAACAGCTGCCTATCTTTTATATAAATCAGAGATCGTCTTTTCATGTTTTATAGAACAGTTAAAGAAATTACCTTCATTATTTTCCCTTTTATATTTTTTTTTGTGTACAAGATTTGTATTAAGAAAATTTCTTTTGGATTAAAAACGTATGAAAGGATATATATAAGATCAAAGATCATGTACCTAGTGTAACTGTCACATATTATTATATAGTCTTACGCATTCCTTCTATGGTGTGACGGTATCACATTTCAGCCCAGACAAAAGCTTCACGTAATCTTTTTATCTGTTGTTGTAAAAAATGTAGCATGCCCTTACCATTCAACCTTTAATATTATTGTAAGACGACTTTATTTTAATTCTTGCTCTTGGCACAATGTTCTTTCAGTCTACAGTTTAGAGCCTAAAAAATAAGATGGGCTAACATAAAATTTATCTTAATAGGCACCTGCATAAAAATACATTGGAATGAAACCTTTTTAGATAGCAAACACAGTACTCGCCCGTTTCTTCTCAGTATTATCACCGAGTAGAATCTCTTTATGGGGAGCAGCTATCTATGCGTTTAATCCACTTTCTCTTTTTATCTTAAGACAAGTGGAACGAGTCACCGTCCTTTGTCCACGACCCTTGATAACAGGGTGACCTTTTTTCGTCTTAGGTTTATTAAACAAAAATACACCTGTGCAATGTTGAGACACAATTGTGGAGATTTCATTAAATTCAATGGAGGGTGGCGTAATTGGAATTTTTCAAGTTTTCTTTTTATTTTTTTGATGGAAATTGCTTCGTTCCCCATAGAGTTATAAAGCTCGATGACGCACCATGATACCGCTTAATTATGGCTGCATTAATATTGTTAACAACAATAGAAAAAGTTATATTAAAGATCAAGTATAAACCTCACTTATACAATAGGTATCTATTATTATTAAACAATTTTTTGACACTTGACTCCCTGGATGCCGTCGCAGTGTAAACGGTTACCTCACCGCTCGCTTTCTAGTGCGCTGCGGTTTGTGCGTTCTAACCACACACTGGACAACACTTTGTGGAATTCAAAAAATGTTGTTCTGATTGTTCCTTGTGTCCGTCCGTTTCATATTTTTTTATGTATGGTCCTGCCAAAATTACTCTACTCTGCCTGATGGAAAGTATAATCAGAATTCAAGAGTGGTGGTCACTATACTCATTGCGAATGCAGACAATGCAGCACGGTGACCCACACCATGGCGGCCTAGTGATGCTTCTGCATCATTGGGCCTCCGGTCTCGTACTCACTAACGAAACACGACCGCACGAACCTTGTCATTTTACGTTGATCTTCTGTGTGAGGGTAGTACCGCCCCAGTCGAGTCAGCCCGTTCGTGCTGAAATCAGCGTGGCTCTACTATCTTGAATATCATCATCAACAGCATTTCACAGTCCATATAAGCCTCCCTTTAGACATAATATATTCATGTATATTTGTAATACAGTTCAACGCGACACACTTAGAATAATAACGCATAGAAACCGAGTCCGCGCGTCCGTTTTGAAGCACCTTAAATGGAGCCATATATGGCTCCAAACGCCGGGCCGCTTCGTAGTGTTCAAGGTCAAAGTACGCCGAACGTGTCTCGCGAAAAAAAGCAATTATGACGGTTTGTGCAATTAAATTGTGTCACAACGCATCTGAAAAACAAAAGAAGTGTAATAACATCACTTTTTACAGGTAAGTTTTTAATATTTCACAGTATTTTGTAAATAATTAGGTCAAAATAGAAATGTTTTGCAACATTAACCGTTTGCATGTGTGCGTATCGCCGCGCGTACCTACGTAATCGTCACACCTATGTGAATCGGTTCAGTGCTTTATTTTTGACAGGGCGCTTGTATGAAGACTATCTTTCTATGCGTTATTATTCTAAGGCGACACAGTAATATTCCTAGTGCGAGAGCTGTCTCTTCTACGACTACGTCAGAAGGAGGGTAATGTTTTTCGAAAGAATGTATTTATTTATGTGTGTATTTGATTATGTATGTTTTGTACGATTATTAAATACATTATAGTGGACAAAACTGAATTTGTCACCGTCTCCAGCACCATGAAGGTAGAATTGGGTAAATTGTTTTAAACTTTCATGGTCAGTAACATTAAAAAAGAAATCTACGGGATGGCTACCATGTACCTTTTTGTTTGTGAGTATCCGATATTTCGGCGCTGTTGCAAGCGCCATGATCACGGAGTAATTATTACTCCATCCCGTAGATTTCTTTTTTAGAATTGGGTAGTTGACACCTAAGTCAAATAAGTTACTTTTTATCATCTGTCAAAACGATAACTTTGTATGAAAAATTTACTAAATACATACTTGTGACTGTTTTAGACTACTCAATTGAGCAATATATTTCAATGTTTATTTGATTAAAATTTGTAATAGAAATGAAAAGCTGTACGAATTATATTTTCCGAGATGTTTTGTAATATTCGTTTTAATGAAGTAGACACTGGTATTTATTTACGATACAGTCTACTTACTACCCTATTCTGAAAGTACTATCAAAATATATTATATCTACGTTACACAAAACAAAACATCGAAACATTAAATCTGTTAATAATAAATATTAAATCTGTTAGACGTGATGGCTTTAATAGTTTCAACGAGAAATGTTATAATTTCCAAACAATGAAACAAGCCGGAATGAAATTTCACAAAATGAACTCGTTGATTTACGAAAATTATTCAGGCCACGGATTAATTTGTGAACACCAGACGCCTTTAGTACGGCAGCGCGAAATAAATGTTACTATTGAAGTAATTAATTAACGACGCACAAATATGAAGGCATTCCTGCCGACGAAACACTGTCAAATTAACTTAGACAATAGGGCGCAGGCATACCGAGTGTCATTTAAAATGCAATGCTCTTTGAACATAAAACTACGCGGAAGCGGAGTTCACAATAAGTTCTCAGCGTATTTATTAAAATTAATAACTTGCATTGTGCATCACCATGAGAAGTGTGTAGAGCATAAGAAAAATATGAAAAAAGACGTGTGGCACTCGGGGACTGCCGCGGTAAAGCTATTGCATAGCATTTTTTATCAACATGCTTAAAAATAGCCACATATGTTAGTGTGATAACTGCTTTACGTGCTCTTCTAGGCACGGAGGGGTCTCTGTATGTTAAGAATGGTCACCCATGCAGAGACAGTCTTGGCTAGGATTCCGAATTTTTGCAACGTGTTAACCTACTCGGTACTGAGTTGCAAGCCCCTCACTGTGTTATAAAAAAGAGATTGGTACACATGTGTTATAAAAATGTAGCTATTTACAGTCATCGAACCCGATTTGTTTATATCAGTGTGCCACACGCCTAAAGAATTACGCGAAAATTCGTAACGCGAACGCACGGCATGGTCGTATAGCATAGACGCACCTGCGGTTGACAGCCTCATTTGTTTGCGAACGCTGAAAGCTTGAGCCCTGTTCTTATACGTAGAATCCATCAAAATTGCTTCTAGTAAATCACCATTTAGTTACTATTGCGACCGAGAGAAAAACATAACGATTTGAGGTACATTATTTTTCCCAAACATTAATGCTCATACGACTGAAAGTTTTCTCAAGAAAATATTTTATGTTGAAAATTAAACTTTAACTACTTTTTATTAAAGTATTGAATAAATCCATATAACTAAATGAAATCTAACTAAAATTAAACATCAATACTTGTAGAATTATTGATTGTAGTATGAGTTAAATGTAAATATTACATTATAATGAATTAAGTGTTAAAATTTAGATATTTAAAATAAGCAAGACGAAGAAATATTATGTATTCTACAGTTGAATCATAGAAAATATGCAAAATACTGAACATAATTTAACCCAATTTGGCTTTTAAACTAGAGTTCACCAAAGTTACAAAAAAATTGTGGCAAACTGTTGTCATTCAAATCATTAAAATTAATTACCATTGAAAATATTCGTGTTGTTTTATAATCAGAGTTAGTTAAAAGATTCAGCGGATAGTATAATAACTTATTTAGTTAGTAATTAAATACTTTTAAATATAACTTTATGTTGTTACTAGCTTTTGCTCGCGGCTCTGCCCGCATGTATTTCTGTTATGGCGGTAAAGAGTAATATTTGTTAGTTGTAATGTTGTCAACCTCTTTTGTTAGAGACTGAGAAGCTACGCTTTTTATGACTGACTACAGTTTGGGGAATTTCGGAGTGTTTTACAATGTTAACAAACCCCATGTGACATATTTCTTGGTACAAAGCTAAACGGTTACAGTGACTGCTTCACAACATCTATACTAATATTATAAAGCTGCAGAGTTTTTTTGTTTTCTGTTTGTTTGAACGCGCTAATCTCAAGAACTACTGGTCCGATTTGAAAAATTCTTTCTGTGATGGATAGTCCATTTATCGTGAAAGGCTATAGGCTATATTTTATTTTCAAAAAAATTTGGAATCTGTAAGAAAATTGCTATTTTGTAACCCAAGGTGTGAAATCGAAAACCTATTTTTGCTTGCGCTGCAAAAACTATTGACAATAGAACAAAATAATGTAATACGGGTTTATAGGTCCCATTAAGATCTACAAAAAAGTCCGCGAGATTTATCTATCATGGTTTAGTCACAATAACCGCATTTGTGTTCAAAAAAATTATTAAATCGTCTGAAGATAGAAACTACGTTAAATGTGTATCGTAATATTAATCCTTATCCAAATTAAGCATTATGTTTTCAAGAGTATTTATGTAGAAGTAAAATACTTTTTGATTCATCCCAATCGGACATTTCGTTTAGAAGTTATCACGAGTATAAGACGCTAAGAGTTGGTACCTAATAATGAGTTATTTGCCAAAGAGTTTTTATCAACATAATACCTAATACTAATCTCTATCCAAATAAATGTGTTGTTGGTTAGGAGTATTAGCCATTAGGTCTTAGAAGAGTATAATAAATACATCTTTAGGTCGTTAAAACTGAGAACAAAAATTATTATTCAAACAATCAAAATTAATATTTACGAGTTGTTTGTAGTGCCTTGCGTGCTAAGACTCCATATTTCAAACTTGCAAAACTGAGTTCCATATAATATATATGTGTGAACTGTACAATATGATAAATTGCATGGTAAAACAAACAAAAAAGCAACCGAAAAAAACATGTCACTGACTAGTCAAGACTTCCTTTTAGTAACACAATGCACCTACAAAGTCAGCACTTTTAGTTATGATCAAAAGGCCTTATATCTTTGTTTTGGCAAAGTTTTTGCAAACGGCTGACCGTCCAAAATAAACACGACAACCTTGCAGCTTTCTGATATTTTGCAGAATTTCCGCTTGTTCATAATGACAAAGATGCAAAAACAAATATTCCTTGTAAATAATATAATGTTTGGTGAGCCCTCTGTATATAGATTTTGGCAAATACATATTTCAGCTGTCCACGGTCTGGTTAGGGGAAAGTGAATTTATGTTTCTAAGCAAATTACCTAACTTAGAAGGAGCTTCTAAAAGCACCGCTACATAAATAGTGTGATTGTAGTACAGTTGTTAACAGAAAACGTTTATCTGAATATACATATACTAAATTATTTGCTCTGAATAACTTATCAACCGCTACTACCACAGAAGCTGAAACCAAATTTTGGAAGCTTATGCTTTTTATGTTAAAAGTATCTACTAAAAGAGAACTTCAATCATTTTTTCTTGAAGATGGTAAAATGGAGGATGAACTGTTGTATTGAAAGTTCACCATTTTCAATGCTAGCAACACGAAATAACAAATTATAATGCGTGTGAAGTCCCATTTAATAGCTAGAATAATAGACTTTAGTATTTACTTTCCATGTAACTGAGGTGCTTCATTCTCACAAGAATTGTTTGTAATTATTTTGTACTTCTACAGCGCGTAGAATATATTAATTGACCTATAAGAAGGAACGAGCGCTACTTCAACTCTGAATCTACATATTTAAGCTAGTTGAATTATACAACTGCGCAAACTTAAATGTGGAGTGTAAATACCTAGGCGTGAAGACAAACACTTTTAAAATACAGTCATGGTATAAATAAGTGCCTTAAAGAATATCTATACTATATTAATATTATAAAGCTGAAGAGTTTGTTTGTTTGCTTGTTTGAACGCGCTAATCTCAGCAACCGCTGGTCCGATTCTTTCAGTGTTGGATAGCCCATTTATCGAGGAAGCGGATCACCATTGAAGAATGTTTCAAAAAGGGGGGAAAATACTCACGCTACGGGCAAAAGGAGACGCAAACGAGGTTGCGTGGGTCAGCTAGTTTTCTATAAGCGTAGAATAGTTTCTGTAAGAGTATTTTTCATAAAACTAAATCCAAATAAAGTCCAAGAGTAGTGATCACCATACTCATTTTGAGTGCAGAAAATGCAAGAAGGCGACATGGTGACCCACTTTATGGCGCTCTATTGAGATGCTACTGCATCATTAGGCCTCCAGTCTCGCACTCACCAATGAAACACAACACACCAATGCTGTCATTTTAGCTAGGTTTTCCGTGAGAGGGTATATAGTACTGCCCCGGTCAAGCCGGCCCGTTCGAACTTAATTTTCTAAAACCATTTGATAGTACATCGATGTACATACTAGTATGTAATTGTGCGAGAGAATCTGTACTTGGATAACTAATTGTGAAAGTTCTAAATGCTTAAAAATATAAGTGTCCTTATAGCTTATGCGTGTTACGAACCCTGGTCGATATTAATATTCAAGAACTTCAACAAAAAACCGACTTCAATCTGGACCAAATTTAAATGGGAAGCACCAGCTTTCAAATAAAAAAAGAATCATCAAAATCGGTTCATCCAGTCGATAGTTATGAGGTAACAAACATAAAAAAATGAAAGAAAACCGTCGAATTGAGAACCTCCTCCTTTTTCGAAGTCGGTTAAAAACGAATTAATTAGTAAACCGGAAAAACAATATGTATGAAATGATACGTGTAAATTATTTTAAAACCTTTGTGTTTCTGTTTTCGTACTACACAAAAAAATCACAAAATATTTCAATATCTATTAGGTCAGAGTACGAATACAGTTCACATAATTGCCGAAGGACAATTTTCCACAATATTCTAAGCTTCCAAAATATAATTTATCATTGTAACTGCTTTTGTTTAAATAGACATGGGTGAAGCAGCGGAAGGGTTATGTTTATTTAAAATTGAGAGTTTGTGCCGTACAATACCCTTGAGCCCACTCGTGGTAAGGGTTGCCAATATTTTGCAGTTTGAAGTTGCGGAAACAGGTTTTTATCAAATTAGGAGTTTGTTTAGAAGTGAATTTATTTTTATGAATAACTTAGTATGTTATGCCATTTTAGGTGATACCTAAGACTTCTATGGAAATTTTATTCGGGATTAAAGTCTAGGTTACGAATTTAGATAGTAAAAAATAAAAGGAATCAACACAAGTAAGTAGACTGACTGTAACAAGTGCCGTAGAGAGGCTTAAGTAGTGGACTGCAATAGGCTGGTAATGAAGCATGTATGTTTGTACTGGAATACAGAAAACAAAACATTTATATTTGTATTTATCACGAATACATAATATACATACATTAAGATTCATATCATAAGTATTATTCTAATAGTCTTCATTCTGTCAATATTTATTAATTAACAGTTTTTATCAAAACGCACCAAACACAATTACGTAATTTTATACCAAACAATGTGTTTACCGAACAGGTTGACATTAAACACTCAAAACAGTAAACAAAACAAAACGATATAAATTGCTAACCCTACCCCTTACAAGAATATTCTGCTCAGTCAGAGATATTTTCAAATTTCACCGTTAATAACACTACCTACTGTGGAAAGCTGGCAATTTTTTTTAAAACAAATATCACTCTCAAAACACAGATTATTTTTTGTATATAGAATATACAAAGGATTATGTATGACTGTCCTAATGAATATACCTACATATATATATATACCTACGTAATATGTAACAATATCGCACGAGTAGCTATTCAATGAAATATATTCTTAGCATTGGTCATAACATAATTGGAATTTAGTGAATAGAGATAGAATTTCGTGATATATCTTATTATCTTCTTGCAATACACGAGCATTACCTATCACAGAATAAAATGAATTATAATTTATACCAGTTAATACAGAATACTTAGAAGAATACAAAAAAATAATGACCATGTACAAATGACGACCTAATCGCTACAAAGTAATTGCTTTCTTAAAAGTAACTATATCACAAAAGGAAACTTGCAGTTTACCTGAATTAAAAATATATAAGTAGTATGTGAAATAATATTTAGTCGTACTACACTACACGCAAAAGCTTATTAAAATAAAAAACTTTTTATTAAAAAAAAAAACCAACTTCCAAAAAATCATCCGACGAAAACTCCCTGCCAAAAAACACTAAAAAGCGTAAAATAAACTGGTTCTTCATAAATTGCTATGTGCCAATTCTTGTCTATACCTAATTCTTTATTCATTTAAATAGTAGTATTATTGTGTATGCTATGTACCTAAAATCTGTTAGAAGTCGGCGCCAAGCCAAAATGTAATAGGAGGTACCGCACTCGCTTTATTTCGCGGATAACTTCGTCGCTTATGAACCGATTTTGATGATTCTTTTTTTAATGGAAAGTAGATATCCCAACGGTGGTACCGGTGGTGATGATAACGACACTAAGATCTGATGATGGCATCCAAGAGAAATCGAGTCGAACCTTGAAGTTGGTTTTTGTTTTTGTTATTTTTTTTTAAAGACGACTCCTGCACTGTGCATAAATCCTGTATAGCGGGGGACTTTCCAAACACACAAAGAAACGAACATAAAGAACACCCAGACTGAGAACAATAATTTGTGGATCACACAAAGTGTTGTCCCATGTGTGATTTTAACCAACAACACACAGCGCAGTAGGAAACGGCGTGGATACCACTTAAAGCGCTACGCCATCCGCACAATTCCAGTCAATTGAGGGGTGTAATTTCAAAACCCCCTACAATAACTTCGGACACATTTACATATTTTTACATTAATATATTTAAACGTTGACTTTCATAACCCACTTCAATACAATGCAAAATCAATCTAAAAAGTAATGTTAGTTTCAAATACAGCTATAACGTCCTACGTCACAATCAAAATCCTCTAAAATGAAATCGACCAATGACAGCGCGGCATTCTAGTCAGATGACTTACTCTAAGAGTTTCTAAAGTCAGAGAATATGATGTTTATTTACCTGCCACAGGCAAGCAATTAGCCAAAAAACCACACACGTAATAAGACGAAAAGCCAAATGCTTCATCATGCTTTTGTTTCTACCTCTTTATGATTACTTTTCCCTAGAGAGGCTTATAAGAGTTCTATCAATATTATTACGTATGATTACTTTTAAATATTCTTTTCTAATAAGGTTTCTTATTTTGTTTCAGTAAAACTGTCAAACCCATGTCAATAAATTGAACGGCATTCTTTTATTTAACAAGAACTCCTGCACTGGGAATACACACTGTGTCACGGGGGACTTTAAATCATGCATGAAATGGATACAAAGAACATCCAGACACAGAACAATAATCTGTGGACAAAAAAATGTTGTCCCATATGGGAATCGAACCCAAGAACACTAAGCACGTAAGAAACGGCGAGTTATATAAGTACATATGCATTTTATAAATACCTGTTATTACCAAACGCTAACAAAGAACAATATTAATAATGATTTATGATTATGTGTCATATATTTCTTACTGTAAGTAACAACTTTAGTAATAGGATAACAGTCTCTATTTTAGAAGAACCAACGACTTATTCAGACCTACACAAACCCTCTTTAAACACATCACCATCAATCACTTAAAAATATTCAAGATTTTCTCTGCTGTATTTCAGCGGGAAATTTACCATTTTTGTTTTTGCATATTTCATCTGAAGACATAATTGAATACCTTTTACATTATAAACGTACAATGTATAATCTGCTGGCACATACATACGAGTGGTGTATGAACGGCACTTGGTTGGAACATTCGAGAAATTTATCGATTTATTCTAAAAGCTGCGACATATTTCGTAGCCATTAGGTAACCTCCACTTAAACCGGTGTTATCCTGTCTCGAAGCTTTCTCATTTGGCAAAATACCGTCGATCGTTCGGTTGCGCAGTCCCGACTTCTCGAGACAAATGGGCGTGTCAGCCGCAGCGTCTCCGCTTGACGAGCGTAAATTGCTTTGATTTTCTAACAAATCCTCCAGAGAAACTGTTGCCGCTTTTATATTTAGATTGGCGAGATTAAGCGTGTTAAGCTTAGTTTCAACGTAAATTTGTCGAGAAATTTTCGTACATTATTCAGGAAATTCGACTTATCCACTAATGAAACAATTAAAATAGAACTTGAACCCGATATCTTAACAAATATTTATTTTAATTTCCGACTGATGTTTTAATTAAAATAATTAGCAAAATGGATCTGGGAAATAATTTTAAGATTAACTTTTTGAGTAATATTTACCTGTTGAGTAGTACTTTCATTGTATCATATCACGAATAAAATAATTCATCATAACATCATAATAATTCATAATAACAGTGTGGTATGCACACTGTTATATTGCGGTAAGTACGTAAGAAACAGTTTAAAATTAAGAACTAAAAAGACATAAATAATTTGTCTCCACGGATGGCTAAGTAGCTTAAGCAGGCATCTCGCTGCTTCCTACTAAGCTGTAGTGTTGTGGGATCGATCTCACATGGGACAACATTTTGTGGGATCCACAAATTGTTGTTCTGAGTCTGGGTGTTTTTTGTGACCTTTTCATATGTATATATAAAGTTAACCGTAACAAAGAGATATTTCTAGTTCAGTAGGGTTAGTAGGTGGACATTCTACAAACACATATACGTTGTTAGAAAACGATGATTAAGATGAAAACTGATTGCCTCAACGTTAAGTCACGTGGTCAAAACAAAATATTAATAGATAGATAGACGCATTAGCTATTGTAGCAAGAGATTCAACGAATACTTTATTTATTTATTTTAACTTTTATCTTAGCCAGTTACTGTAAAGGGTCCACTTTGATATGAGTGAAACAACAGACTGCTGGATAGATACTGAATATATTTTGAAGATAATATGTTTATTAAATGCTATGAAATATATTTCATAGCATTTAATGTCATAGATTTCCGCAAAGTAACGCCTGATTCCATAACTTAATATGTTTATATAAATGGTAATGCGTCATACTTATATACTAAAATAGTACTACATATCAGTCCTACTGGAGTTGGTAACATGATTGCGGCCATGATACGGAGCGAGAGCGCGTCGAACTCTGCAGTCTTCTTCTGTGATATCGCCTCTATGGCAGTACTCAATCGCCTTTATCATCGAGAGTCTTCCCCCCCTTCCTACCTTTTCGTTCCTCTACAGAACAACACGTGCTGGCCTTGGAACTCCCCGCCTCAGAGTCGTACAAATATGCTCTCGAACTAAACGGTTTGGTTGTTCCTTCCTGTGTCGATTAGATAAAAACTGAAACTCACTACCAGCGCACGTGTTTCCTTCCCACTATGATACCGAGTCCTTTTCGCGGGGCGTGAACAAGGATCTCACTAAGCCGCTATGTGATATATATATGAGGGACGCCATACTGCATTGTCTTCGCAGTGAGTATGGTGGCCCCCACTGTTGGATTCTACTCAAGCTTTCCATCAGGCTAAATAGAGTCACTTTGGCAGGCTGTCTCATAAAATAAAAAAGCCGGCGAAGCGAGACCGAAAGAGGTTTATAACTCTCACGGTCTGCCAGGCCCGAGAATGGGAAAGGTACAGCAGACGACTCAGTGGCACTCCAGTGCCAACTCCTCCATCTGGATCGCATCCAACGGAGAGCGACTCCTCTGGTCTTGCGGGTTATTCAAACTTGTCCATGGGTGGCGATAATCGCTTACGATCACTTGATCCATCAGCTTGTTTGCCCCCTATCCCAAAATCAGACTACTGCACCGCATAGCCCTTTAAATGATTCAATATTTAAACAAAAAACCTAGTAAAACGATCTAATACTATTTAACTTTAATCCTTTATAGTTCACAAATCTAATCCACCTGAAGTAAAAAGGAAAATAGGTAAAGTTTTTGCTGTGATATATCTAAATTCGAAAAACTTAATCAAAACTAAAGCCCACATAATTAACACGACACGTGTAACTAACGACCGCAGACTAATTATTCCATTTAATTGCTTATCTATCTCTTTAATTAGGATCCCACGATGCAAATGTAAATCATCTCATCAGAGCTAAAATATGGTTTGACCTGAATGTTTTATCCTTATACCATTTAACCATAATAAGAAAGTTTAAGTACTTATTATCACACTATCTTTCTAGTAATGCCACTTAAAATAAAAGTACTTGGATAACTAAAGCTTTGCTTGGTTTT
Organism: Diaphora mendica; assembly: GCA_949125395.1. NCBI lineage: Eukaryota > Metazoa > Arthropoda > Insecta > Lepidoptera > Erebidae > Diaphora > Diaphora mendica. Next base: position 21,923,396 of record OX421310.1, read on the forward strand.
TATATTGGCAATTTTTTTAAAATGAATCCTGGCTAGATCGATTTATCGCCTCAAAACCCTCTGCATACTAAATTTCGTGAAAATCATTAGAACTGTTTCTGAGAGTTAGTTACATTCAAAAATTGCTCGTTAAAGGTATTAGATTCAATGAAAATTTTTAATTCAAACTACAATACGGTTAAGCAAACTTTTTTTTTTAAATTACTATTGAAAGAAAAAGAGGCTTATTAACATTACAATCTACATCATGCAATAAAAAAGCGGCCAAGTGCGAGTCGTACTCGCCTATGAAGGGTTCCGCAGCAGCAAGTAACATAATTATAATATTTATTTTTATATTTGTGTTGATTGAATGAAAGGTAAATTGCAGTTTATGATTTATGACGTATTAAAAAAACTACTTACTATATTTCGTTCAAACCAATTTTCAGTGAAAGTTTACATTTTAATGTACATCATATATTTTTTTTAGTTTTATCATTCTCTTATTTTAGAAGTTACAGGGGGGGGGGACACATTTTACTACTTTGGAAGTGTCTCTCGCGCAAACTATTCAGTTTAGAAAAAAATGATATTAGAAACCTCGATACCATTTTTGAAGACCTATCCATAGATATCCACAGGTATGGGTTTGTTGAAAAAAAAATTTTTGAGTTTCAGTTCTAAGTATGGGGACCCCCAAAATGTTTTGTTTTTTTTTTTCTATTTTTGTGTGAAAACCTTAATGCGGTTCACGGAATACATCTACTTACCAAGTTTCAACATTATAGTTCATATAGTTTCGGAAAATAGTGGCTGTGACATACGGACGGACAGACAGACATACAGACGGACAGACAGACAGACAGACGTGACGAATCTATAAGGGTTCTGGTTTTGCCTTTGGCACGGAATCCTAAATATGAAGCATCAATTGTATTACATAAAATACGGTAAGGGTTATTTGAGAAATGAAATTTAAAAAAATATAGTTCCAAAGTTCTGATGGTACTAGTTTTTATTTTGGATTGAAATACTCTGTGGTCATGAAATTCATGCGTGGAATTATGTACTTGATATTCTTATAAACATTGTTATTTTTTTATAGTAAGTTAACTAGCTAAGAATTTAAATACAAATAAATAAATAATACAAATATATTATGTTTCATTTTAAGGTTGTTGTCAATTCATTAAAATCGTTTTTATTTCTAACTAGCGGTACGACATCAATCGCGGATAATGCCGCGAGGTGAAGCTAGGCTGCCTATCAGTGAAAGTTCCGTCAAAATCGGTCCAGCCGTTTCAGAGATCAGCCGGAACAGGCAGACAGATAAAAATTGTAAAAAATATATTTTGGTATATGTATCGTGTATACATACATAATATGCATTTAGTAAAAAACGGTTATTTTAATATTACAAACAGACACTCAAATTTTATTTATTTGTAAAGTTATAGAAGAGAAGACATCGGTATATCATTTTGAATTCCAAAATACTTACACTGAGTAAATGTTCACGAACACATAATGGGACGAAAAACTGTCAGTTTTAAATTAAAATTTAAAACTAAAATAATTCATTTAAAAATTTATAGCGGTCAAAAATGAAATAAATTAAAAACTCAACTACTGCCTTTATTGGTACACGATAGATGGCGTTGTAGGTCAACAGTAAATCACGCCAAGCGGCAACGTGAAAATCCATAGGAAAGGAAAACCGGTTGATTTATTAGAAATTAGTTTCAGTCAGTGAACGTAATTTCTGAATCTGTTCCATGCGAATCAAATTTTGGTTTATGGTAGAGCGAAATCGACTTTAGGTTTCAATAATGTTAATGGTGTGGACATCAAACTATAGTAAATTTTATAGGTTTGCTCGTGAAATAAATCCTTTGTTAATAGAATGTTACAAAGTCTGATCGTAGGCCTAGAAATGTATTGTGAACCTTAGTAAGGCCTGTCAGCTAGCTGTCTGCTTGTCTGTATTAGCAAGAAACTATTAAAAAACAATAGGAATATCTTTTTCAGTTTGTAATTTTTTTTAAATAGATTAAAATATAAATATCAAAGTTCATTTCTTTTCTCTTTTCTTTTTTTTTAAAAGACAACTTCAGCAGGAATAAATCCTGTGGCGCAGGGGACTTTACAAACATACATGAAACGGGCATAAAGAACACCCAGACTCAGAACAACAATTTGTGGATCACACAAAGTGTTGTCCTACGTGGGATTTGAACTCACGATACTTGGCGCAGTACGCAACGGCGTGGTGACCGTTAAACCACTAGGCCAAACGTGCAGTCAAAGTAAGTAAGTAGTATTCATTTATTACTAGCTGACCCAGCGAACTTCGTACCGCCATACTTACATATCTGTCTGAGCTTCCCACAGGCAGTGTACAGTCGCGGACAAAAAAATGACTATTCCCGTTATCTTTTAATTTTTCTCATACACAAAACTTGTCCTCACACTATCGAACACATAAAAAAAAAGAATTATTTAATTTAGTGCAGCCGATCGGAGGTTACGTTACGCACATACATTTCGGCGATTCATTTTTTTAAATATAGATTTGTATTCCCTCCCGATCTGAGCAATGTGCTTCGGAATATCGGTTCATATATTTTGTAAACTCGTTGTTTAGTCTCATATTAATCAAATTATTGTAAAATTTTCGATTTCATGTAGAGATTTTTGTTCTCGTCAATTAATAGTACATTAGTGCTTTTAAGGAGTTAAATCTTTTTAATATTGTTATATATTTGATTTATCACCGTCAAGGAATTTGCGTAAAACTATTACAGTGAACATACAGAAGTTAATTTAAAACAATTTTTTAGTCTGTAAACGTTACGTGTGGTATAACTGAAGCTATGGTAGTGTAATGGGGTCAGCCCAATCATGGTAATGAAAACAAGCCATGCGATAGACCGTTGTTTAGCTTCTGAATATTCAACGAGGTTATTTTCTTAACGGCAGGTACTTCAGATTGGTAACTACGTTCGAAATTAGGCAGTTTTATAAACCCTAAACTACTATTGTTATCGTTCGAATCCATTCTAATATAAAAAAAATTGAAAGTAACTATGTCTGTCTGTTATTAACAGCAAAACCACTGCACCGATTTTAATAAAATTTGGTATGATTATTGAATAAGGGCATAGTCTACTCTTTACCACGATAACTGAAATAAACGCGGGTTAAGCCGTGGCAAAAAGCTAGATACATCTACCTATACTAATATATATGTATAATGTATATACTATTATATAAAGCTGAAGAGTTTGTTTGTTTGAACGCGCTAATCTCAGGAACCACTGGTCCGATTTGAAAATTCTTTTAGTGTTGGATAGAACATTTATCAAGAAAGGCTATAGGCTATTTATCATCACGCTAAGACCAATAAGAGCGGAGCACCAATGAAGAATGTTACAAAAACGGGGGATTTCTTTTACGCTACGGGCAATAGGAGACGGAAGCTAGTATAAAATAAGTCTCTTACTTGTAAACACATTATAATATAAATATTATTACAGAAAAAAAAAACATTAACGAAATGTTAACATGAAATTACGGCCAGTAGATGTTAATACAGCATAGGACATTATAAATTAAAGGAAAATGACAACTTGCTAAGGAAAAGAGAGGCTTTTTAGTGAGAGCGAAGAGGGCTTACAGGAATTATTTACTCCCGCTAACATTTTATTACATTGGAATTAAATATTAAACATGCTTATTTTTTGTTCAGATGTGTTTAGTTGTATACCAACAAAATACAGGAAAATCAAACACTCGTCATTTTTGTAATATTTATTAGTATTCCTGAAAGAAATCTGATGGACTGTATAAATATTAATGAAAGTGTGTTGTATGGTATTGTAATACGTACTTTAGTAAACTTTCATCCCTTTGTGTCAGATAAAGTCTGCTTCAAGAACTTTGTTAACTACCCGCATTGAAATAGGAGCAAAAATATTGGTCATCACTCACACAAACCTCATGAAATATAAAGAAGACTATAAGCATTTACTAATACTGTTTTATAATTATTGTTTAAACATTTCCACGCTAATGTTATTTGAAGGCTTTGCGTGATTACCGCTTAACGTCGAAGCGACTTGACGTGTTTTTAACTGCTTATTTTACTTCTGTTCTATTTCTATCAATCTACTTGAAGTTGTATAAATTCAATGTACAATGCGCTATTTGGTTGAATATTATTTGTTCTCCTATTATTCAACATCTACAGCTTCTAACAGCATGAGGTAACTTCCACATACAGCGCAACAAGAAAACATATGACAGTATCATCTACCGAATATATGTCGATCTACGGAGTAACGAAGGTAACGAAGAAATGACAAATCCTGAATCACGCATTAGAAGTTCTCGCGCCGATATATTATAATATATACAACATTCCAATATCAACCGTTGGGCCGTGGCCCGCCAGGCATGATCACCTCGTCTGGTCGGAAGATCCTCCCTTTGTGTTGGAGGGACACGACACCCGTTCCTCCACAAGTCCAATGCTGGAGGTACGCATTTCCTTCAAAATGAGACTTAGGCCTACTACACCAGCCAGATGGTTGGTATAGGGTAGGGGTAAAATTAAAAAAAATTTTTTTTTTTATTTTTGTCTGTCTGTTTACTCCGGCTAATCTTTGGAACGGCTGGTCCGATTTTGACGAGACTTTCTCTGGCAAATAGCTGATGATATAAGGATTAACTGAAGCTCATTTTTTGAAGTAGCTTTGCCCCATGGCTTTAATTAATAAAGACGATTTTCCAAAAATGTAAAATTGTATAGTTTATAATAATAATTCAAGCCACAAGCGGCAAGTTTTTTCATTTCGAAGATGCCATAAAAATAAAACTAGAGGTAATCAATAGCATATATTGATCACCTATAACGATTTCATCTTATTTATCTGGATATTTGCAAATTAATTTCATCATTTTCAAATTAGATTTCTGTACATTTTGGGGCCTTCCATGAGTATTCCAATTCAAATTATGCCATGATACTTTATAAAGATAATGAATTATTTGAACTTGTTACAAAACAGATCTATCTCAGATGTCTAATAAGCAGAACTTTGGCTTTTATCAACCAGTTATCATTAAAATTAATGTTATTTTAAGTAAACGTAAATGAAACTGAATACTCAATAGCTGGTTAGAATTTCTCTTTGTAATTTTGCTCCTGGAATTCAGCGTTTTGTATAATTTGATAGCACTTATTTACTTGTTTTAGTTCTACGTAATTTATATTTAAATTTTATGTTTATATTTTAAATATTCATGTATATGATATTTTGGATATTATTTAGGTTAAACTTAAAATATTCAAAGAAATTGTTCTACCTACATTGACCAAAATTACTTACACTTTTTTTCCCGTGCGGAATTCCCTTTTGGATACCACCTCTGGTGGCATGTCGGACTCGAACCGACTAAAACCGCAAGCCGTCTTGGGTACTAGGCTCCGGGGAACCAGGTGCACCCTCGAAAGGAAATCCCTGGAACCCTGACGTACCTCGGGCCACTTACGGTTTGTAGGTGGCCCGCCCTGTGTTAATTCAAATTACGGGCCTAACAGATGGCCTCATCTGGCTTACGCATATGGAAGACGGAGATCATTTTGCGATCTCCGGCGACTGAGGCGGAACGGGAGAGTTCTAAACCCCTCCCGGTACCGCTCCGCCGTCTCCTTGGCAAGCATAACTTGCTCGCAGAAAGAAACGGCGGAGTGCTATGCGCTCTCGCTCCGCAACATGGCCGCAATCATGTTACCGAGCGAGAAATACTTATCCTTAATTAACTTATCTCGTCAAATAAAAAAAGTTAAATAAGGAATATCAGAATTTAACATAATACTAAAAAAGCAAATTCGCAAATAATATTTATTACAATGAAAGACAGCTCCAGAAAATCTTCTAGTAAACAGGTCGTTGAAAAATTGGTTTATTAGTGTACTAGATAACGGATATAATAAATATAAATCCAGAAATGATTTCCTGAGTTCCCCTGGCATGTTTTTATCTTTATTATGTAATAATGTAAATACATACAACTGTTAGGAAAAGAATTGAGGCAAACAATTTAATTTTTTTATTCAATAGCGCCGCTGAATTGTGGGAAATTAGGGAGAGCTGAATGTTTCGGAAGTTTAAAACGTAATAAAGTACAAAGTTTTTTTTGAGAATTTATGAGATTAGGACGTAGGAAACTGTGTATAATATTATACAGTTTTTTTTTTTTTTTTTTTAAAGACAACTCCCGCATTAGGAATAAACATCCTGTGTCGCGGGGGACTTTACAGACATACATGAAACGGACACAATTAACACCCAAACTCAGAACAACAATTTGTGGATCACACAAAGTGTTGTCTCGTGTAGGATTTGAACTCACAACACTTGGCCAATTGGCAAGCGGCGTGGCGACCGCCTAAACCACTAGGCCAACCGTGCAGTCGTTTTGAACCTAATATCGTCGTCATGTGTTGCTAACTAAGTATTTCTAGTTTTTTAGGATGTATATTATTAATATATACGAATAACTAGTGTTTGCCCGCGGCTCCGCCCGCGTATACGTCAGTTTTCGCGGCAAATAGTAGCATATCTGATATTCTGATGTTTAAGCTATATTACTGTAAAGTTTCATCCAAATCCGTTCAGTAGTTTTGGCGTGAAAGAGTAATAAACATCCATCCATACTTACAATCTTTCGCGTTTATAATATTAGTATAGATATATTGTTAGATTTCGAACGTCATTGTAATGGCAACATTTTTGATTGTCATTTTTCTTGTTTGACGTTTTGACGTTGACAGATAGAATGTTCGAGTACTATTGAGAGGCTTGTTGTCAACGGTCGACGAGTGTCGTTTTAGGAACCGTTTTAATTGTAATTTAGCCAATTGTCCATCCAATTCGGTGTTTAGTCGATTACCGTTATGAATGGTCTGATTTGGACTCGCGAGTTTTTGTAGTCACGTCATAGGCGCGATCCGTGATAGCTGAATCGGTGTCTTGTAATTACGAGATTTCGAGAGCCCGCAAGCATTTAGGAATACCTTGGAGGTGTACAGCACTTTGGAGCATGTATGTGTGAACGTACCAAGACAAGCCGCAGTGGGGTACCCCATCAACGGCCGACAAGATCAAGGACATCACGCATCTCCAGTAAGTGCTTGATTACATTAGTTAGAATAAGAACACGGTGAAACGCCGTCGTTCATTGCTTTCGCCAGTGATCTAGGTTAGTGATTGAATGCCTTATTTATGGGCCGTAAGACATCTCAAATTTCACAAGGTGATCGCTCCACTGGGGAGAGGATTGAACATATATGATGCAACATTATTGTGTTGTGTGAAAATTTTATATTTACATTTAGAAGCACAGGAAACTAAACTTTTTTAAATAAAATAAGCCAAGTTAAAACTCTCTCAAACAATCCAAATCAAAAAGCATTTATTTCAAATATGCATTTTTAGGCAGTTTCGAAATGTAACATTAATCACTCTAGTTGCTCGATTTCAAAAGGTCATTCCTATCGAGAAGAACCGGCAAGAAACTCCAAAACAACTATATAAAGATATAGAAGTCCTGTTCATTTTTCAGGTTTTAATTGTATGTATATAATGAAACTCTAACTTTACTGTTGTCTAGGTCACTGAATTCGAAATTTTGGAAAGTGAAAGGTATAAAAAAATTAAAATTGAATATTTGCTTTTATATCGTTGTTTATAAAATATCCTGCCAATGTCAAACTGTAATATATACAATATTATACTAAAACCTAACTTTTCTGAAGAAAAATAAAATAATACTAATAATAAGCTTTTAAATTAAAGACAAGTTATTTAAAATGAATTATCTCCCATTAGTCTGAAGCTCGAAATCCTCTTAAGCATAACTTCATATTTAGACTATTCAATACGCTCACGGTAACTTTTGACTATAGTAAAACAGTGCACACTCCTTGTTTTATTAAATTCCGAACATTCCGAATATCCAGCATCAGGCAGCTAGCCTCAAGAAGCAAAACTAGGTGCTATTTTAAGCCTCTTCCGTAAGGCCCTGACGGCTAAATGCAAATGTTTCTGTTGTAGTCAATTATTCAGCAGTGGTTGTGATATCTTATTTTGTCTCGAAATAAATAGCTCCTTTTCTTTCATGATTTTAGTATGTCTAGCAGGAGAACAATCTTTCTCGGATGAGTGTTGAACAATACCATTATAATATGGTAGTAGTGGTCTATGTGTGTCTAATGTATAGTCTAATGATGTGGGTCAAGCCCCAGCACCACCGAACCTGCTATGGATTGTATTGTAAATAAAAACAATTTGTAAATCACTTTGGGTGATTTACAAATTGTTCATTTCATGCATGATTGTTAATACAAAGAATTGATTCCTAGTACGGATTTGTCTTTAAAAATGGTTGTTTTTAAGTTACAAGATCGACACGCAGAATTTTGAGGATATTTCTTTTTTTATACCCACATTATTTTATTTTTTGTCAATGTTACGAATATCAGTAATTTATTGGAAGTATAGTATATGTTATATGCAAGTATTATTTTAAAGAGATAAATAAGTATATAAAATAAACATGGTAATAAAGTCATCCCAAAACAACGGTCAGGGATGATGTTATCTTGACTTCGTAAAACTTTCACCTCAAATAACCAACCCAAATCAATCTATTTCTAAGCTGATCCAGTCGTCAAACCTTTAAGAAAACATACTAACATCTTAAGGCAAACAAAGTGCACGTGCCTCCTTAGCTTCATGATGGTCGGAAGCCACTTTCCATCAAGTACTTCGTCTTTTCGTTTGTCCTCTATTTTATAACATAAAAGTTTAAAACAAAAACTCGATTTGTTAAAATATTATGCAGGGATAGCAAAAGGTTAGAAACTTCCCAAATATGTTGATAAAGATTTTATACTAACGGGTATCAAACAAGTTGACAATATCGGCCTTTATCTTATATGAGTGGCATAGCAACCCTTTTCCCTTCATAACTTATGCGGATAGATAAACATCAAAGAATTTGGCTTCCTTTCCGAATCGGTATGCAAGTATATTATGATAGATACACCGATATATGTGCAAGTATATTATCGTTCTTTCAAGTGTATATAAAATAATAGACGAGCAGTCACAAAGCGAAGTGATTAAACGAATATTTTGTGAATATTTTTGTTTGTTCATATTTTATGTATGTGTATTTTGGCTTTACTTTTCCAGAGATTGAGCATAACAAATACATTATCTTCAGAAAATAAATGTTCCAAAAAGATGAAGAACTATGCTTTTAAAATTAAATAAAAAACCAGGTTATTTATATATTTAACTGCCCGTCTTTATGTTTTCGCTAAACACGGTATAGTAAATTGTAATACCAATAATGTGAGACGAAATTAATTTAAAAAAAAACTTAAAATGCATGATCTAATTAAATATCTAAGTATTCATATTAATATGCCAGATAAAACTAGTTTATGTTCAGAGCGTCAACTCCTTTGAAATTTTAGTTAAGTCCAGAAACTTTTGCAGTATGACGCAGTATTTTCTTCAGTCAACTACTTTATAACTTAACAATAGTAAATTCTGATCTATGATTAGATACATGCGCCTCGCCGAGTGTATATATATACACACAAATACAAATAATATTTAATTAAGATATAGTTTGTATAGTATAGAGGAGAGAAGACCATATATCTGCTTTACTCTCGGTACTACGATCCATGCTGCCCTATACACTGCTTAAGATAGAATCAGGTGGCGAGCTATCACTCGCAGAATTGCCCCAAATAGGGGTCACGACCATCAGAATTGAGAATAACGACACACGGAGGAGTTTGTATAATGATTTTTGAGTTTTAGTGGCGTACACAAACAAATTAGCTCAGTTATCCGGATCTCTAATCACTAAACTAACAGGCCAGTCTAGAAATAATAATAATATATACGTATTTCATAGATACAATTTCACGTAGTAATCGCACTGGCCTTGACGTTATCTTAGAATCAAAGGGTTCCGTAAATTTCTGTAACAACCTCGACCTGTTATAAATTATGCGCGATGACTAGCCAATATTTCGTCTATTAAAAACATAATTACTACTTTGTTATCACGTCATTGTTAATATTCTAATAAGGGACCGTGAACAGCAATGTTGTATATCAGTAAAAAAACAATTAACGGTTCTCTATGTCCTATTCATACATAAAACATTTATCATATAAATACTACTATACCATACTACACACATACGCGAAGTGTCTGTCAAACATCAAATGAATATAAGGACATAACTTTAACTGAGGTTAACTTATCCGCATCATACTAATAGAGGCAATCAAATGATACATGGCTAAAGTCTCGACATAGATATTAATTGCAAGGATACTCGTATAACTCGTATCGATACAATCGATAACACGGAAAACCATCGAGAAACCAAAGTTACGACCGTAAGTTGAAACAGTATTAGATTCCATCATAATCTTGCTGCCAAATAAAGATCACGGAGGGTGGCAGCCTAACTGGGGTGGCATAAACTTTTATTAATAAAAGAATAAGTAACTGTAGGCGAAGAAATGCCTTGAAACATCCGCACCTCGACACGGGTATAATAAAAAAGTAAGAGAAATTGATGACTTGAGCGTGGCTGCCGGTTAAACTTTGCCGCTCAATATTTGGATTTGGAGCGTAAAAATTTTGCAACCAAATCTGCAAACATCATAAGCTATTTATGATTTTTTGCTTCTGTTTTCTTTCGGCGCTCTTTCAGAATTCTAATATATTTTTTAATAATAATTTAAAAATGTATTTACTGACTTAGTTGTTTGTTTTAATATTAATTTCTTGGTCAAGTTTTCCTATGATACGTAGTTTTTGAGTTTTATTAACTTGCCTGCTTAAAATAAAAAAAATAACAGTTTAAAAAAGAAAATTACCTTAATTAGAATAATGAGTATCTAAAAACCAAAACAATGCCCCTACGAAGACTATAATAAGTGATGTATACACATGATTTAAAATCATTTAAATTATTTATAAGCTCTACAAAATTGACATAAACTTGTCAAGTGTTTGGCCTCGCACGCCTCTGAATATTGTAATCAAATAAGCATAATTTATGTTGTACGCAGTGGCGAATAAGAAAACATTAGTTTCTTTTAATAGTAAGATGGATTTTTAAGGTTTGTTTTATACACCATAACTTATGGTTTGTATACACTAGAACATTTTATGTAAATTGAAAATAGAATTGATTGTTTTTTTAAACGTTTTCATGATCCTGATGTTACGATATTTCTAGTTTTTTTTTTAAGTTTTGATTCGACATAAAATAATATTAAAAATTATCTGCCATAAATATGTAAATGCACTAGTAATCATGGTAAAAAGTGCTATACGTTTTATTCTAATATATGAGCTATATTATTGTAAAGTTTTAATATAAATCCGTTCAGTTGTGTTTGCGTGAAAAACTAACAATCATCCATATATCCTCACAAACTTTCGCATTTATCAGATAAGCAGGAACTAAGATGCCTCGGTGGCGTAGTGGTAGCGTGTGCGACTGCTGTGCTTGAGGTCTCGGGTTCGATTCCCGGGTTGGACCAAATGTTTGTACGGTCTGCAAATGTTTGTTTCGGAGTTTGGGTGTTTTCTATGTGTAATAAGAATGTATTTACAAAAAAAAGTATATATTATGTATTTATATCAGTTGTCTAGTACCCATAACACAAGCTCTGCTTAGCTTGGGACTAGATGGCGTTGTGTGACTAGATGTCCAATTATTTATTTATTCATTATTATTATTATAAGATGGCGGAGTTTTCTTGAAAAATTACCTATATATAAGGACAAACAAATATGTCATTACTTATCTCCTAGAAACATTGGACAACGAACATAGAATATTCTATGACAGTTATTAGACAATCTTTTAGACTCTGTTCTATTCTTCTTCAATTACATACTGCGTATTTTTAGTTGTTTATTCCTAAACATGTTCTGACATGTCTGGTTCTAAAGAGCTTGACGTCTAGAGCGCTGTTTCCGAGATTCAAAGTGCTCTTTATATATGCTCAGTTTTCTGCAAGCTACAAATAACATGCATATTCGGGCACATTCATCTGTTATATTTCTTACTTACTACTTTCAACTTATCAAGATTATGGGCAGCCAAAACACTGGCTTAATTTTTCTATGTTTGAGTACGCCTACGTATTTATGTATTTCAGTTTCTTTATTTTGTAGAGGTGCTTCTAAGCATGTATTAAGCATTTAGATGCTTGCAATGAATGACGATTCTTGGAATTTTAACAAGATCCCAAGTGATATAGACAATCAACATGGTAGTTAATTCCCCGTTTTTCCGTCAATACATTTCGGTATTTAAATACTCATATCGTATTTATTTATAAACCCTGCTTCTTTAAGATTTAGTATTCTTTATTTTTTGACAAAGTTACATGTTTTTAACAAAATTTGACTCAGCCATTATTATACTACTTCTAATATTACACCATTTTTAAAAATAACTCATAAGATTCTTGGGTAACACTTAGGGGATCGACCTAGCAGCACGATACAACACTGAAAAGTCGATAATATTAACCATTGCATCGTACAGTCGTTCCTTTCAATGATGAGCTAATTGATAAAATAGATTATTCGATTCTCTTTTATTGGAATGCTATTTAATATTGTGCTGCGAAAATTAAACTGTAAATTAATTACATTGCAATTGCAACAACCGTTACATTTTTTGGTACTTTAAAACAAACGAGTACCATTATTTTGTTTGATAATAAATTAAAAATATAACTATAAATTCTCAAAATTAAAAAAAAAACCCCGACATAATAACCTAAGTTCCCTTTAAAAAGTTAAAAACACGATAAGCGCTTTCATTTGAGCCCACTCGATGATATTTTTGCAGACATTCGGTTATTCTTCCTCACTTTCACCCCCATAACTTTTAAACGGCTCAACCGATATTCATGCAACATGTCTAAGAACACTCGCACGTAACTCACCTTTCATACAAAAAAAATTAATTGAAATCGCTCCATCCTTTCGCGAGCTACGGTGCCACAGACAGACAGACATGCACGTCAAACTTATAACACCCCTCTTTTTGCATCGGGGGTTAAAAACATTTGCAAAGAGATAACACGGAAATTCCATTACTCATACTCAGAAATGCATTTAAATTATTATTAATTGAACTGTAACTGTTTAAAAAAACCGAACTTTTTGAGTGAGTATATTGTTTTGTTTTTAAACATAGAAATTAAACGAGCAGGTAGCCAGGTTGACATCTTACAAACGTTAGCGTGATTAGAAAACTGACTAATGTATGTAGATGACGTCATTTCAACCCTAGAACACGTGGTCAAAACAAAATTTTAGGCAATAATCCAAGAAAATAGATGCGTTAGCGATTGAAGAAAGACACATATCAAAGCGAATCATTACTATTAAAAGATAGTTTTGCACTAAAATCTGAAAAATAAAAACTTTTTATAAAAAAAACCGACTTCAAACAGATTTTAGGTACACACATTATAATACTACTACATGTTTAAATGAATCAAGAATTAGGTATAGACAGGCACATAGCAATGTATGAATAGCCAGTTTATTTTACGCTTTTTAGTGTTTTTTGGCAGGGAGTTTTCGTTGGATGTTTTTTGGAAAGGTTTTTTTTATAAAAAGTTTTTATTTTTCAGATTTTAGTGCAAACAATCATTGGTAAGTAGTAAGTTGAACTATTTCATAAAATGTCTGCTGATGCAAGTAACTTTAGTGGTTTAAAGATGTATTAAATGTCAACCCCTATTTCACCCCTTAATAATAGAATATCCAGAAACGCTACGTAATACGTTAATACTCATTTTTATCAGTAGCCCAAAAATAAAGTTGCACGTTTCTAACTTAAAATAATCACAAATTTTATAAAAAAAAGACCGACTTCAATCTGGACCAAATTTAAATGGGACCATACGGGAATATTGAGTTATTCGTTAATTTGTCGCGTACATACATAATGCAAATTGAAGACTTATATAGTTTTCTCATGGATGACATGTCAGAACTGGACCAAATTAAAATGGGACCATTCGGTTCACCCAGTCCAAAGTTATGAGGTAACAAACATAAAAAAAAATAGAGTCGAATTGAGAACCTCCTCCTTTTTGAAGTCGGTTGAAAATACGAACTTTTATACAATCTTTCAACCCCTATTTCACCCTCTTAGGGGTAGAATATCTAGAAACGCTTAAATACGTTTCTACTCATTTTTAATCAGTAGCACAAAGATAAAGTTTCATGTTTCTAGTTTAAAATATGACGGACTTTCGTACACACTTTCAACCCCTATTTCACCCCCTTAGGGGTAGACATTTCAAAATTCCTTCCTTAGTGGGTGTCTACTCAATAAAACGATCCATATGAATAACTGAAAGAATACAAATTAAGGTCTATACGTACATGTAATATTAAAATCATCCTCTAATCCCTAACTGTTGAAGCGTTTAACCTTCTATCATCAGCTCACCTAAATAACTTGAAAGTATACGACTGAAGGTCTTTAGATACGTATGAAATTGAAAGAATTATCCTCCAACTCCTAACGGTTGAGGAGTTGTACCTTCCACCTTCCATCATCAGCTTACCTAAATAATTTGAAAGAATACCATACTAAAGGTAACATATATACACATGATATTTAAAGATTTATCCTCCAACTCCTAACCGTTAAGGAGTTGTACCTTACATCATCAGCTCATCATCATAAAATGATGACTACCAGATACCGGTGTAACTTCAGAAAATATACGAATTAACATAGTATGTGCCTATAAAAAATGAGGGTTTCTCTCGGTTTCCCTGGGATCCCATCATCAGATCCTAATATGGTGGCAATGGGACCACCATATCCTTTTGAATACAAAAAAAATAATCAAAATCGGTCCACAATTGACGGAGTAATCGGAGAACATAAATGAAAAAAAAAACATACGGTGGATTATAGAACCTCCTCCTTTTTGGAAGTCGGTTAAAAATAACAACAAAATCGACACAAGAGCATTTACTATCACTGTTCGAGATTAATAACCGCCCCGCCATCAGCAGTCTAAATTATGTTATTATCAAAATAAATAACATACACCAGGAACATAAAAATACGCTCATTTTTATACAAAAATGTTATAACAACACTAATAAATCAACTACTTACATATTTATAAAACAACTTGTTAACCTCAGAAAGGTTTTTTAAATCATCGCAAAATGCCGACGCTGCGAAAGTTTATTAGGTATAATACGTAGCAACGTAAGGCCAAAGTAGCAGGCCATTATTAAAATTCCCATGGCCGACAGCATCCATAACAATATTTTCGAGCCAGTAAGCTAGAAAGAAAAACTGCTCTTAAATGGATTTAGCATATTTTATGATAATATTAAGACGTACAAACGGCCTTGGAAATTTTGGAGGTGCCGTCTAATCATCCAGTCTGACAGCTTCAACGAAATATTATAACTTAAGAAATCCTTCGCGGATTATTAATGTTCCGTACCCTGTAAGTTTTAAGGGTAATTTAGAAAATATGCTTATAATAGATGAGACACGGAGCACTGCGAAATCCTTGCAGAAAGCTGGAGCAACTTGATTAGTTAGGTAATTCAACGTTACTACGGCTACATAACTTAGCACTATATTCCATGAATCCAGTTCCAGTTATACTGTAAATAACGTCACTCCTCTGAAATTGGTTCTGTACTTACTGTTTTCTTTACCTTCTCAAAAATATACAAGTCCGTTAAGGATAATAATTTCCTTTTTCTTTAGTCATTGGATTAAGAATCTTTATACAATCCCATTTAGTATAAAATTCCATGGTATCATATTTTTTTCATTTATATTCCTCCACATACTTTCAAAACTATTTATAGATAAAGATTATTAAATTTCGGTAGAATATAAACGTATAACTTATTATTATTTTACTAAGGTTTTCCTTCACTTTGAATGTACGTTTATTGCTCTACTAAATGAGTACGGTGGGAAACGGTAAACCTTCACTCCGATCGTGTTTAAGGGTAATAGCCATATCAATGGGTACAAATACACGTTATTTGCGTCTATGTTCTCGAACAAAGTCTGACTATATAGCGTTGGAAATAGTTTCTTTATAAATATTAATTGGGGATATAGCTGTTACAAACATTTCACTTGCCTCTAAGATTTGCCTATTGATTGTGCTGATAATTTACAAATAAAAACTGAAACCTTAATAAAAAATAATTTTCTCAATTTTCCATTAATTATATATTTGATACATATGTGTATATATGTAACATAACACTTATTTAAATATTTCCGTAATAAATTGTGTTAAGCAGATACTCTTTTACCGGAAAATCATACTTACCCGGGAACTCGGTGAGTTTCGGTGTCTTCATTTGATCAGGATGAATTTTTCTCCAATGCATATTGATCTCTAAAATACATGGCATCGGTTTTACTAATTCTAGATTAACTAGTTCCATACCTGTACAATGTTTGTTTGTTGACTATTCTAAACGAAAGACAAATTTGGAAAGTAATCAAACTTAAGCACCTCACTTTCAGAGAAATTATTCGTGGCAACTCTACTAATATACCTAATTACGTTATAACGCGAGTGTAAGTAATATATTGCTAAGATAAATAAAAATTATTACAGAGAAAACATTAAATAAATTCAAAGTAGTGTTTTATATTTTAACTGTTAAGCTATAAGCATAGTTTTACCATTGTTTTTCACAAAAATAATAAAATCGTCCAATTTAAAAGTAAAAAACTAGGTAATAGTAATGTAAATTGGGTGTATTCTGTGAAACATGCTCTCTCAACGATCTAGATAGTGCAGTTCTTAACACCAACCCCTCTTGTAACTTACTAGTGTTACACGAGAAGCGAGCTACAGAAATCACCTTGTATTTTTCCTTTTGTATGAAAATAGTGTACCATCTGCTGTTGTAGTGTACTTTTACCTATATACTTATCTATCCCACACCTATATTTATTCACACCTGTATTCTCTAAGGGATAGGCAGAAGCACATTAAACGTCAACATTTCTAACTGTAATTTGGTTGGAGTGGACTCACGTAATAGGGGCCAAGCCTTTTGCTGTCAACTGTGCTATTTGATAATTAAAGATGAGAAAATTAATTAAAGGTTGGATAAATAAATTGAAATGGAAGGTAAGAAAGTTAGACAATGGAACAAAAGGGAAATTGTTTACACAGATAGATTTAGGAGAGTGTAAGAATTAGGTTGCTTTCGTCATTTTAGCATACTTGTAACACGAACGACTAGTAAGTTGATGGAAAGTCCCGAACTTTTATAGATTTACTAAAGACGTATGGTATGTGGTATTTGGAGGTATGTTAGTCTAGTCATTGGTGACTCTTGCCACTATATCAGAGGTTTGAGTTCCACCCAAGACAATCAACTGTGTGATGAGGACAATCATTTAGTTTGCATGATGTCTGGATGTATTATATCTTTAATATAATATATGTACTTAAAATATTGAAGTATTGTTATCTGGTTAGTTCAGTTCCATCTAGTCTGGAATCAGACAGCCACGTATAAGATGTGTCAATGTAGTATTACTATTATATATAAAAAAACCGACTTCCAAAAAAACATCCAACGAAAACTCTCTGCCAAAAAAACACTTAAAAGCGTAAAATAAACTGGTTCTTCATAAATTGCGTATACCTAATTCTTTATTCATTTAAATAGTAGTATTATAATGTGTGCTAGGTACCTAGAATCTGTTTGAAGTCGGTGCCAAGTGACTATCGCTTAGACTTTTGTAATTGTTCGTTTGTATTCTTTTTGGCTTAGCACCGACTTCAAACAGATTTTAGGTACCTAGCACACATTATAATACTACTATTTAAATGAATAAAGAATTAGGTATACTCAATTTATGAAGAACCAGTTTATTTTACGCTTTTAAGTGTTTTTTTGGCAGAGAGTTTTCGTTGGATGTTTTTTTGGAAGTCGGTTTTTTTTTTTATAAAAAGTTTTTATTTTTCAGTTTATAGTGCAATCAATCGTAGGTCCGTAGTAAGTTGAACTATTTCATCAAATTTCATCATCAAATTAAGGTCTATACGTACGTGTAATATTAAAATCATCCTCTAATCCCTAACTGTTGAAGAGTTTAACCTTCTGTCATCAGCTCACCTATATAACTTGAAAGTATACGACTGAAGGTCTTTAGATACGTTTGAAATTGAAAGAATTATCCTCCAACTCCTAACCGTTGAGGAGTTGTACCTTCCACCTTCCATCATCAGCTTACCTAAATAATTTGAAAGAATACGACTAAAGGTAACATTTATATATATGATATTTAAAGAGTTATCCTCCAACTCCTAACCGTTAAGGAGTTGTACCTTACATCATCAGCTCATCATCATAAAATGATGACTACCAGACGCAAAAACCGGTGTACCTTCAGAAAATATACGAAAAACATAGTATGTGCCTATAAATAATGAGGGTTTCCCTCGATTTCCCTGGGATCCCATCATTAGATCCTGATATGCTGGCAATGGGACCACCTCGGAAGCATACCCTTTCGAATACAAAAAAAAAATTCAAAATCGGTCCACAACTGACGGAGTAACCGGTGAACATACATAAAAAAAAAAAAAAAATACATACAGTGGAACATAGAACCTCCTCCTTTTTGGAAGTCGGTTAATAACTAATATCCTAAAATTATGTATTCTCAGTGATCTCCCAAACTAATTTGGGTTGTAGTGTGAATCACATTCATTTTAAAATGAAGCTGACGTCTTAGTACTTGTAACAATTATTAGCCTATATGCACACAAAATATTTGTTACATGTTGTGACTAAAATGACAGTAAAACTAAAATAGACATAAAATTACGTACATTCATCAGTAAAAGTATATGTATGTATAACTCACAATAGGTATGTGGACTAGAAATGAAAAAAAAAACACATGTTTTTGGCTATTTCTACATGTTCAATATAACTTTGATAAAAAATCCCTTCTAATGTCATATCAAATTTATCTCGACCCGCAAAAAATAACCTAACAAAAGTTGTCGACACTACGCTTTATCACAATTTACTCGAAAGGTGAGACAGAAAACCTGAGGACATCCAGTCACAAAAACATGATATAATATACGATTACTTTCCTCTTGTCCCTACTCGGATTAAATTTCTACAAGACGAGTGTAGGACGTGTAAACTCGAGAGGTACTCGAACCCGCCTCGGTTGGAGTGAGCTCTTGACGTGAGACGTCATTACTATACGTCACTCACACGATTCGACCGGGTTTCGATGGAGTGACATTACTTTATTAACATAAGTGTTTCAGATGTAATGTTCAGATATTCAACATTAAGTTTGTAGTGAACGTACGCACCACACAAATGCTGCATTGTAATTGAATATGACTTTGTCAACGACGCACAGACGAGAGAATTTAACTTGTATATGTACAGAGCTACTGGTTAAGTTGACGTAGATACTTTAGCTGATTGTAGTTTTCATATACCTATCTGGAGCTCAGCTCCGTTCATCTATCCTTACATCTCAAAGAAATATTTTTCTATCGTCATCCACTGCTGAACGAAATTGAAGTAAATGTAATTATAAAACAACGTATTCAAGTCACAAAAACAATAAAATAAGAAAAATAAGGAATATAAGTATTAAAAAAGTAATACGAAAATTTTGGAAATGTACATAATAAATAAATCAATAAATCCTTCGGACATCTAACACACAAAGCCATCTAGTCCCAAGCTAAGCAAGGCTTATATTATGGGTACAAGATAACTGATTTAAATAATAGGTCTTTACCTATGAAATTGCCGTTTTGTATGCAATAAGTGAAAGTACTTATTTTTTCAAACTTTTTTATTTCTGTTATTCGAAGTAATCACCCATGCAATCGACGCATCTTTGCCAACGCATTGGCAGTTTATTGATGCCCTTCTTGTAAAAATCAGCTCTTGCAGCTTGGAGACTGTCTGTTGCGCAGTATGGGGTCGCGCGTTGTCGTGAAGCAGCTGCAAGAGCTGGGGTTGGAAGCTCTCCCTAAGACCTATTACATACATATTATACACAGAAAACATCCAAACTCCGTAACAAATATTTGCAGATCATCAAACATTTCGCTACCTTGTATTTGACATTACTATTTAACAGTAACTAACACAGTGTTAATTTAATTACAAGTTATTTTAACTTAACTTTAACTAATTCTACTTTTACTTTACTTTTAAGTAAAGAGCCACCTCCACCTCACTGTCACTTAGACATATCTATTAATCACTCCAGTGTTCAGTTAACGATTATCTATAAATATCACTCTTGCTCTAACTCATCGCACTTTGGTTTGTACATACACTGGTACTAATTCTGTTGTTGACATCACTAAACTAAAATTCACTAACATTTGTTATTGGGTTTTATATTTTAATTTCATTTGCTTACAGTCCATTTTCGATATTTCAAATCTTAGTTTTCACTATACGCATGTACATTTAGCTCAGTACCAAAAAGTGATCGGAGACACACGATTGTTTATTAGTTAAAACCCTTAACATACTATTACTATATCTATCGAAGATTGCACCTGATTACCAAAACAGTTGTCGCTATAGGACTGATAATTTACCTAATTGTGATTTGTGACGATCAGTTTTATACCTTTCCACTGAACTGACAAGAGTTAAAATCCCATAACCACTATCATCGTAAAACTAATTCCACAAAATTAAAATAATTTTGACATTATGAGTTTATTTTAATCGGCATATATTTATACGACGTTTCATTTTAGTGCGACATATCTAGTTTTACGTCAAACGTTTTAAACGTTCAACACAAGAATAGAAAAAGAAAAATTATGGTCTAAGTTCAGTTATTAACTGATTTTGGTTATGCTAAAGTAAATCTTACTTTTTCAAGTAATAAACAACTTGTTGTGCTTGTGTTGTTTGACTTCACTTCACTGATTACTTTCATTTGGTACTGAACTAAACATAGTGAAAGCTAAGATTTGAGATGTCAAAACATGGACTGTAAACAATCAAAAATAAGATATATAATCCAATAACAAGTTTCAGCGAATTTTAGTTTAGAGAGATCAACAACAGAATTAGCACCACTTCTGTATCTATTACTCTAGAATTCCATGCAATTGGTATCAATTACAGAGATTATCAAGTAAATCCGAATTATTAATACTGTGCTTACCCATGGTTATCTTAATACGGAATTAACTGCAGTTTAAGTGCAATAATCTTAATTATAACAAGCCCGTAGTGCTCTATTATATGTACAACGTATGTATTGTAATTAGTCGGGGGTACATCTTTACGTTTTACACAATAAGAAAAGAAAATGAAACTTTTACTTTCATTTTCTTTTCTTACAAAAATAAATGATAATGAAAATAATTAGTGCAGACAAAAAATATTTTATTAAAAAGCAATATCGCTTTTCAAAGTAATACATATTATGTTAATTTTGTCACGTTAAGACATCGCAGTTATAAGTTACCTCAGCTGTCACATTCTTTATAACATCGACGGTGGGGTCGAGTCAAAAGTCCTTTTTATTTTACGAGTGGCAACTTTCTTGAAAAAACTTGTTCAAGTGCCTCTAGTTATTCGTTCATTCGTTCCCCTTCGCCCATTTCCGTGGTTAGTTATAGAATTTGCGGGCTCGACCTGTGGCCCGATTTTGCTCCTTGTGCGTGACCTTTGGACGTAATGGGCAGGCCTCGAAGCTTTCTTATTCAACGATCTCGTATTTCCTCAACGTTTAAGTTAAGTCCCAACAAACACGTGTTGTAGAAAGTTTTTTCTGGTATAAAGTTGAAGTGTAATTATTTTATTTTAGGAGATTTAGACTTTAAGTTGAGTGAAGGACGAGTCTCTTTGCAAGTTATTTATAAAGGTCATGGAGCACTGTTTTATACGATACCTTATTATTTATTTTTTAATGAAATGTAAAAAATTGACTTGTGATCGTCCAGTGGTCCATTCGAATTCGACTTTTTTATATTTATTTGTTTTGAGCTTTCTCCACTCGTACACCATATAAATTTTAATCCTATACCAAATCTTGTGTGAAGTACCTACCTCCGTTCTCATAATTATAATAAAAAAATGGGTGTAAATTTTTTTCTTCACATATATCTATACTATATAATATTATAAAGCTGCAGAGTTTGTTTGTTTATTTGAACGCGCTAATCTCAGGAACTACTGGTCCGATTTGAAAAATTCTTTCAGTGTTGGATAGTCCATTTATCGAGGAAGGCTATAGGCTATATTTTATTTTCAAAAAAATTAGGGATCCGTAAGAAAATTGCTATTTCGTAACCCAAGGTGTGAAATTGAAAACCTATTTTTGCGTGCGCTGCAAATACTATTGACAATAGAACAAAATAATGTATTACGGGTTTGTAGGTCTCATTAAGATCTACAAAAAAGTCCGCAAGAACATATATCTAACTATCATGGTTTAGTTACAATAACCGCTTTTGTGTTCAAAAAAATTATTAAATCGTCTGAAGAAAGAAACTACGTTAAATGTGTATCGTAATATTAATCCCTATCCAAATTAAGCATTATGTTGTCAAGGGTATTTATGTAGAAGTAAAATACTTTTTGTTTCATCCCAATCGTTCATTTCGTTTAGAAGTTATCACGAGTATAAGTATTATCATGAGTATGGTACCTAATAATGAGTTATTTGCCAAAGAGTTTTTATCAACATAATACCTAATATTAATCTTTATCCAAATAAATGTGTTGTTGATTATGAGTATTAGATCTTAGAAGAGCATAATAAATACATCTATACTAATATATAAAGCTGAAGAGTTTGTTTGTTTGTTTGAACGCGCTAATCTCAGGAACTACTGGTCCAATTTGAAAAATTCTTCCAGTCTTAGATAGCCCATTTATCGAGGAAGGCTATTGGCTATATATCATCACGCTTAGACCAATAGGAGCGGAGCACCAATGAAGAATGGGGGAAAATTATTACGCTACGGGCAACAGAAGACGCAAATGACATGGCGTGGGTCAGCTATCCATACTTATATTATAAATGCGAAATTAACTCTGTCTGTCTGTCTGTCTTGCTTTCACGGTCAAACCGCTGCACCGATTTGAATGAAATTAATTTATTTACACAGATAGTCTAGAGCCTGAGAAAGGACATAGGCTACTTTTTAATGCAAAAAAGGGGTTGTAAGGGGTTTAAAAGGGGGATGAAAGGTGGTTCTGGAGGTTCACTCGCCACACGCCTGCGCGTTACCTACGTCGGGCGTCTTGACAACGAATAAACAAGGCTGTCACAATCATAAAAAATATTTCACTTTTTCAATGAAGACCTAAATATTAAGATATTAAGTATGTATTCCTCAATCTGATTTGAATGTTCATTATATTAATAGAAATAAATAAGCAAAATTAATATAATTAATTAACAGCGTTTCTTAACTTCAAAATTCTGTGCAGAAGTATCGTCATTATACGCTAGCTGTTGGTTAGGTAAGAATGAAAATGTCATTTAAAGTTTGTAAAAATTTTACCCTCAAGGGGGTAAAATAGCAACAGGGGATGGCAGTTTATATAGAAATATGTTAGGTTTGTGAGTTAGTTTGCGACAAGAGACAAAATATGTATTAGAGCTATTCTGATATGACATTTACGGAGTTATCACGGAGAAGATAGTATGCCAACTGACAGTAACGACATGATTACACTGAGACGTGGGTTTTGGTTTAAGATAGCACAGATGATTTAAAAATAATTTCGATCCTGATCTGCTGACTAATGAGATAGTTATCAATTAAACGAACGGATCATGTCAGGCGTGGAGGGAGATGTTGTCGAATACTTAAAGTCTTTAGAAATATCAGGAGTGCCTTCCCATAAGTTGAGGCTGCAAGTTAATGTTCCAGTACTATTAAATGAGGTATCTTGAGCGCCAAAGCAATGTAATAGTACATGGCTAAATATTACACAACTGGGGTTCAACATTGTAAAAGCTACAATCATGACGCATGGAATGGCAAAAGAAGATAATGTTTTAATTCCCCGTATTCCAATAATTCCAACTTATTTGACATTTTAATTTAAAAGGATGCAGTTTCCGCTGAATGCATGAAAACAGCATTTCCAATAACAATATTAACAAAACCCAAGGACAGATGCTTAAAGATACAGTACATTTTTTTTCTCATGGGCAGCATACTCACGTATATCAAATCCGCAAAATCTTCATATTTTGGCAAAATATGGCAAAAGAAAAAACGTAGTTAATAAAATTGTACTTTTTTTTTTTGAAGCTGCCAAAGTGACTATGGTCAGCCTGATGGAAAACTCAAGCAGAATCCAACAGTGGGGGCAACCATACCCACTGGGAAAGCAGACAATGTAGAATTGCGTCCCACACTATGACGGCTTAGTGAGATGCTTTTTCACGCCCCA
The DNA here is from genome assembly GCA_949125395.1 of Diaphora mendica. Classification (NCBI taxonomy): domain Eukaryota; kingdom Metazoa; phylum Arthropoda; class Insecta; order Lepidoptera; family Erebidae; genus Diaphora; species Diaphora mendica. The sequence continues at coordinate 21,947,987 of OX421310.1, forward strand.
CTTAATTTACGCCCCACTTAAAGGGCCCGGGATCACTGTGGGAGAGAAACACGTGCGTAAGTGAGTTCCAGTTTTTAGCTGCTCGGCACAGGAAGGATGAACCAAACCGTTTGGTTCAAGAGTGAACATGTTATTCTGCAGAGGAAGGGAGAAGGGGGACCAGTTGGAAGAGCTCCTCAGAATACTTCCAATGATACAGATGGTAGTGGACTGCTATAGAGGCGATATCTCTACGCAGCTGCAGAGGTTCAAGGAACTCGGTGGCTTCGGGACTGTTGGTAAAGCGGACTGCTCGCCACTGCAACCGATCGAAAGCATCAAGCAAATACTGCGCGGATCCATCACAAAGATGAGAACAGTACTCGAGGTCCCGGCAAATATCCATGCCCAGGACACCGAGCTTACCCCGTAGTGGCAGTTGAGTGCTCTGAAAAGTGGGGAGGGAAAGAAATGGAGACTTTTTGGTAGAGAACGCGCATAACTGTGTTTTCGTAGCGTTGAACTCGACCAGATTCTTATCACCCCATTGTAAAATGCGGTTCAAAACCCGGTCGAGCTCAGCGACAAGCTTCTGTCGACTTTCATCAACATCTGCCAGCTTTACTGAACGGTGTCAAAAATATCGCCCATGAACTGAGCTATCGTCTGCATAGCAATGTATGTTGCCAAGAGCTAACATGTCATTGATATGCAGAAGAAATAGTGTGGGTGACAGGACTGAACCCTGAGGTACGCCAGCGTTTACATCCAGAACATCGGAGGCCGTGCCATCGCAAAGGCCCATAATGCGGCGTTGATGAAGAAAAGCGTCAATCCAGTGACATAGTCTAGGAGGCAGACCGAATGCCAAGAGCTTGGAGAGAAGCGAGCGGTGCCAGACCTGGTCGAAGGCCTTGGCCATGTCAAATGTCGAAATAAGCTCATATAAACACTTTATAATTTATGTACATATATAAATACTTAATGGCGCTATACTAAATTTTTCGTTCACGAAATAAATAAATCATTACAGATGGCGCTATACTAAATTTTTCGTTTTGACAAAATTGTATTAAACACCTTTATTTTATTTAAACTGATTTATAAATATATATAAAAGTTCTATGCGAGGTAAAGAAAATAAAACTATTCAGGTACCGATAAATTTTGTATTATGATTTTATATCGATAAAAATCCTACCTATATTTATAACGCGAAAGTTTGTTAGTATGGATGGATGGATGTTTGTTACTCTTTCACACAAAAGCTACTGAACGGATTTGGATAAAACTTTACAGTAATATAGCTTATACATCAGAATAACACATAAGCTACTATTTGCAGTGATAACCGACATACACGCGGGCGAAGCCGCGGGCAACAGCTAGTAAATTATAATAATAATAGCAAGAGTGCTTTTAAGAGGAAAATGCAGAAAGTTGTCTTACAGTTGTATTTTATTTTACAAGTAAATGTAATTTAAAACGATAGTGTCTACATTTTTCCATGGTGCTAGACTTAAACTATATAATGAGAGAAATCTTAAATCAAATGAAATAAAAAAAAATGCAGAATATAAATTCTAAATCTAATATATAATGTACAACTGGTTTATCCAATCGAAATTCAATTATCAAATCGTTTACTAAATTATAAGCTTATATAATATTAATGGTCTAAATCATTTACTCACATCCGCTAGTCCGTCGCTTCGTCAATGATTAATGAACAGGGTTAAATTTTCGGGTTCCTCAATACGTTACAAACTATGTCTAGAATATTTAGAACCAAATTCGGGTATCGATAATAGTCTATTTATAATCAAATACAATGTAGTGGAGTATCTTCAGATAAGTCATTGTTTATTAATTGTTTCTATCATGAGGAATAAATACTTAACCAATTAATTTCAATAAATTTATGTAAATTTTCAACGAAATTATTATAATACTGCAAAATCTATACTAATATTATAAAGCTGAAGAGTTTGTTTGTTTGGACGCGCTAATCTCAGGAACCGCTGGTCCGGTTTGAAAAATTATTTCAGTGTTGGATAGTAACATTTATCGAGGAAGGCTATAGGCTATATTTAATCACGCTAAGACCAATAGGAGGGAAGATCAATGAAGAATGTTACAAAAAACGGGGGAAAATTATTACGCTACGGGCAATAGGAGACGTAAACGACGAATATGTCTAAAAGTAAATGACACTTAATTTTAACACGCCTTAATTTTTGTTTATAAATAATAATTAAATAACCGCCGATAGTGGCCATTTTTGTTGGTATTAATAGTTGTTGTATGACATACGATATAAACGTAAAGTACTTAAATGTACTATTTGAACCATAGGAACTAAACTATTTTTGACTATAACAATCACAAATAAAGCTGAACCAAATGGTGTCTAAAGCCGACCGGTGACAATCACTAATTGCGAACGAAGTGTTCTCAGCGTACTTTGACTGACATTCTATTTTAGCAACGGCAGTGAAAGGGTTGATATTTAATTGTTTGGTTCCATTATGAAGATAAGAGGCTGAAAACCAAAATAGAGCTAAATAAAGATCGCTTTGTATAAAACCTATCGCTCATATCATTACCAAAATCAATGTCTTTATAATTGAACATGTTCCTGACATAGTGGTTATTTCCAAAACACGATTTGAAAAACTTCACTCGATAGAAAAAAAAATCAAAGTAGCCTCCGAAAATACTTGAATTCTGACTTTACACAGTTGTGCTTTAAGTAATGTAAATGAAATTAAGTAAAATTGTCTATCATAAGTAACTAAAGAAAATGGTTGAGTTAGATTTTTAATAAAATTGCAACTTTTACCATAATAACGAATTTTGTGGTTTAGCACTTACGCCCTTCTATTCCAAGCGCTCTTTCTCTGTCATTCCTATGGACATCGGCAGTGAGCGTTGAGGCGCGCTGCTAGACGGACCTATGTCGCTCGATTCGCGCGCTGACCCGATATATTAGTCGTCTATTTAGTGTATAATTTGGTATAAGTGAATCATTTTCTACAGACAAATAGTGTAAATAGATAGTTCCTAATTAATTAACCGACTTCCAAAAAGGAGGAGGTTCTATGTTCCACTGTATGTTTTTTTTTTTTTATGTATGTTACCCGATTACTCCGTCAGTTGCGGACCGATTTAAAAATTTTTTTTTCTATTCGAAAGGGTATGCTTCCGAGGTGGTCCCATTGCCAGCATATCAGGATCTGATGATGGGGTCCCAGGGAAATCGAGGGAAACTCTCATTTTTTATAGGCACATACTATGTTTTTCGTATATTTTCTGAAGTTACACCCGTATTTGCGTCTGGTAGTCATCATTTTATGATGATGAGCTGATGATGTAAGGTACAACTCCTTACCGGTTAGGAGTTGGAGGATAAATCTTTAAATATCAGATGTATATATGTTACCTTTAGTCGTATTCTTTCAAATTATTTAGGTAAGCTGATGATGGAAGGTGGAAGGTACAACTCCTCAACGGTTAGGAGTTGGAGGATAATTCTTTCAATTTCATACGTATCTAAAGACCTTCAGTCGTATACTTTCAAGTTATTTAGGTGAACTGATGATAAAAGGTTAAACTCTTCAACAGTTAGGAATTAGAGGATGATTTCAATATTACACGTACGTTTAGACCTTCATTTGTATTCTTGATGATGAAATTTGATGAAATAGTTCAACTTACTACTTACCTACGATTGTTTGCACTAAAAACTGAAAAATAAAAACTTTTTATAAAAAAAAAAACCGACTTCCAAAAAACATCCAACGAAAACTCTCTGCCAAAAAAACACTTAAAAGCGTAAAATAAACTGGTTCTTCATAAATTGCCTATACCTAATTCTTCATTCATTTTAAATAGTAGTATTATAATGTGTGCTAGGTACCTAAAATCTGTTTGAAGTCGGTGCTAAGCCAAAAAGAATACAAACGAACAATTACAAAAGTCTAAGCGATAGTCACTTGGCACCGACTTCAAACAGATTCTAGGTACCTAGCACACATTATAATACTACTATTTAAATGAATAAAGAATTAGGTATAGGCAATTTATGAAGAACCAGTTTATTTTACGCTTTTAAGTGTTCTTTTGGCAGAGAGTTTTCGTTGGATGTTTTTTATGTATGTATGTATGTGTATCTATGTACCTAATTGTCTCGCTTTTTGATTTCGATTTCGTGATAATCGTGATCTTGTTAATCACAATAAAATAATGTGATTATAATACATAATGTGATTAATATTTTTTTTTTTGTTTTAGGTACTTACTTGCTTACCTAATTGTATTTTTTTATCTATAACAATACAAAATAAAATAAATATTATATCACATATTTTCTATTATTTCATAGACAGAAAGTAAACACATTAATAATCCTCATTATAATATTTTTGTAAGGAATGCGCCCATTTTGCGCATGACATTTTTGCTATTATTATATGCTGCACAAAATTTGATTAGTTGAACCATTATTTACTTATTTAAAATTATGTTTTTTTTATCATACCATTACGATAGCATTTTTATTTTGACCTATCTGAAATATTCTAAAGCCCTGTGTAAAGTGTGGTGAAACTACAAAGCGCCATTATGTTGGTTTTAGCAGAGTGCAAACTCAAAGTGGATTAGTGGTTCTCGGACTCTGTAGTAGTACCAATAACGAACCGCATCGCAACCGCGGCGCTGCTTTATCGAACATTGTAAGGGGCGTGTCCATTGCTCAAGGTCGTTGGCTGCAGTCAGCGTCTTAATGTGCTAAACATTATCACGAACTCCGTCGGGATCAATCATTTCGACAAAGAATGACCGATGAGCAGTTGTGGCTATTGTTAATTAGTTTGACTCTACTTCTTAAACAAAAAAAAATGTCTAAAAAAATTACAAGTCATCATGTTTATGCGGATCCTCTTGACTATGCTGATGTCTCTTTTCTCGATTCTACCAAAGAACTTTGGGACAAGCTTGAATGAATGGAGAATTTATGTATTCGATTTATATTTGGCTTGCGAAAGTTTGATCTTGTTTTAGAATTTCAATTTTTTCTGTGCAGTCGGATAAACACCAGAATAGGAACACATCGGTATGTTCACAGAAAAGGGGCACTGCTAGTGTGCGTGGTGGTATGTGATGGTAAAATGGATAGTAAACTAATTTATAAATAATATCGAAAATGTGCGGGTGGATGAAGAACCTTCTACTTCACAAATTCGACGACGGAGGGCGTGCACCTGCCTGTGTCAGCCTGTGACCACGACCAGTGCAACCTGGTCGAAACGTCAGGCAAACTAGAGGTATGTTATACCTTTAAATAAGTGATCGCGTTATTCCCGTAAAAATAATAATTATAATTTAAAAAAAAGCTGAGTAGGTACCCAACCTATTCAGCGGCGCCGAGTTGACTACATTCTTTCCTTACTCTTTTCAACCCCAATTTTCCTTCATACCTCCGTGAGCGTTTCGAGCACTTGGTTCCCAGGAGTCACTCCTCCTATTTTTTACGACAACTCCTTCAGTATTGCGGCCATACGGCTGTGGAATGCCTTGCCGCAGGCAAAATGTAATAGCCCTTACCTGAATGTTTTCAGGAGGAAAACCAGTAATTATTATTCCTCCCTTCAATGATCAGGCTCTTATGTCAGGCTCATTATATACATATATTGTATAGGAATGAATGTTGATATACTTTGATTCATGTATGTATGTGTTATATATGTGTTTCTTTTATCTATTTATAACTACACATGACTTTGCCTTCGCATTCTCCACTATCCCCCACATTCACTCTTAAGGTTAGCTGGAAGAAAACTAAAGTTTGAGTTAAGCTCTCCTTTGTGCTTGCAATTTGCTTGTCACATAAAAATTGTTTACAATTGTGTTTGAATACATAAAATGAAATCTTCATAATCACTTTCAAATCTCCTCTCCAAACTCCTGTATAATTATAGGATCAATACACCCATTATACCTCTACCATCTACTTATCTATCGCTCTACGAATACAATATTAGAACTTCATATCTCGGTTCATGCTGGCAAGTGCATCAGAACGTGAAAGGTAATAATTTGGTTTTCATCTTTGGTATTAGATAATTTACGGTACCATTTCCTTTGACTTAATTTATGGGTTTAGTTTACAGTATACACGTTATTAAGAACTACACTTAATTGCAATCGATCTAGTTTAAAGGCATTTAAAATAATATAGATCGTACATGCAATTGGTGAAGTAGTAATGTAAATTTTTAAAATTATAATTGACTTTAAATGTATGATTGGCCTAGTGGTTTAACCAGTCGTCACGCCACTTTCTACTGCGTCAAGTGTTGTGGGTTCAAATCCCACATGGGACAGCACTTTGTGTGATTCACAAATTGTTGTTCTGAGTCTGGGTGTTCTTTGTGTCCGTTTCATGTATGTTTTTGCAAAGTCCCTCGCGACACAGAATGTATATTCCTTATGTGGGATTTGTCTATAAAAAATACGTTTTCTCGAGATATGCAAAGTAGGCCTCCGTGGCTGCGAAGACCTCCTCATTCGACTCAAATTTCTGCCCAGCGAGTGACGTTTTCAAGTTTGGAAACAAAAAGAAGTGCCACGGGGCCAAATCGGGCGAATACGGTGGATGGGGCAGCAGGTCATCAAAGCACAATTCGATCAATTTGGCTGTGGCAACGGCGGAGATGTGAACCGGTGCGTTATAATGGAGGATATCCATGTAGGTAGTCGATGTAGATCATTCCTTGTGAATCCCAGAAAACGGTGGTCATCACCTTTCCGGCCGATAGGACAGTCTTCACCTTCTTCAGAGCACCTTCGCCGGGTGAACTCCACTGTTTCGACTGTTCCTTGGTCTCTGGTGTGTACCAGTGAATCCATGTTTCGTCAACGGTCACGAAACGACGCAAAAACTCCTTCGCATTACGCTTAAACAGTGTCAAACACTGCTCTGTAGTGGTCTCACAGTTGCGCTTGTTACCGGGAGTCAGCAAACGCGGCACCCATCGCGCCGACAGCTTTCTAATGTCCGAAATTTCATGCAGGATATGACCCACGTGGGTTTTTGAGATACCTACTGTCGCGCAGCAATCTCGCGCACCTTCAATCGACGGTCTGCTTATACGAGATCGTAGATTATTGCTATGTTATCCTCCGTGGTAGCCTTTTCGGACCACCGGCTAATCAAAAAACCGACATTAAACCACGTTGAAACATTCAAGCGCTTCCAAAAACAAGAATCGAATCACCGACAGATATTGCTCTTTTTCCATTTTTCTAAAATCCGCGGACACGTTCGCTTCCACACGCGATCCAACAAAACTACGAGTCTGATTTGACTAGAAATTTGACAGGAGCCGTCTACAAGAATTTCCTACACGATAGTAAGTTTCTCTTGCAATGATGGTGCCATTCGGTGGTAAGGTAAGGCTAAGTCTTGTAGTTATCGGACCGCGCGGGTAGGTATCTATGTATTTTACGAAACAGACATTACTGAGCATTTTTCAACACCATAATAAGACGCTAGGGTCATATATAGATTACGAAGTTAAATAAGACATTTGTTTAAATATTAACAAACCAAGGCATAAATTTGACACAAGAGATGGGTCATAACATTTCAAGATGCTGCCAACACTTTATTACATGAGATCAGACGCGTTTGCTAATGTAGCACAAACGGTGTAATTCAAACTTTGAGATGTGAATCTGACTTAACAATGTGTATGTTGAACAACACGCTCCTGCCTTTTGGTTAAAATTGTTTATATACTTGGATGACTTCCTCCTGTCTTACCAAACTATGAACTTCACACAGTTTGTACTTTGATATTTAATGTTATATGAGTATAAGTAAAGAGGAATGAGGAGAGAGGTTTTGTATCTAAATATGTTATAACGTTATACATTTTATTGTAGCTAATGCCCGTGGCTTCATCCGCTTGTTTGCATTTCACGGTAAAAAAATAGCGTATATTATGTTATTCGCTGATAATGTGGGTTTCAGCTAAATTTGTGAAAGAATTGTTAAAATTGGTTCAGTTGTTTAGGCGTCAAAGCATTATAAACATTTACGCATTCATAAAATATAAAAAAAGATTTTTAGGAACATTTTTGTTTAGCTATTCGTATTTTTACGCTGTCGTATCTTTCGGTCGTATTTTTGGTGCAGGGTGTGCGGTGCACACGGGTGCATCAGTGTTAGGGGCGCCGGCCGCGGCACTCTCAATGAAGCTGCACGCTTACTGAAGTGTGCTACGCTTACTAAAGGGCGCTAGAGTAATGATTGTACACGGACGCGTCACAGGCATCTGCAGCCTATAATTGTTAAATTTTGCTTACGCATTGATAGGAATACATCAAAGGACATGTCCAGACTTTCCATCACAAAAAACAACGACGATGAAAAAATACTATTACTCAAGCAAAGCTATGGAATAACTAGTGTATTATTATTAGTGTGTTATTATAGATATTAAATAAATTAAACATAAAATCAACTAAGAGAAAATTGTAGCGCAATTCAATATACGGCTCTAAAAGCGGTTTACTTGAAACAGTAATATATGTAGGTACTTTAGTATTTTTGTTGGTCAGTGTTTTGAACTACAATATTATTTTCCGAAAACTCATCTACCACACTCAGGAACTATTGTTTTTTATAGAGTAAAATAAAATTAGTTTAGAATTCATCAATAGGTTATTTTTTCATGCCGCCAGAGTGAGGGCTGTTAGATTCAATTTCGACACTAGTTCTTTCTATCGTCACGTGACGAGCTCAAGCAGCTGTGCTGTGACAAACGAGCTTAACACAATATCCGGCTGGGGTCTGCTAACTGAATTTCAATGATACTATATGCATGCAAGAAATGTTGAATGCTTTTATTGAATTGGTAACGAACTGGAATTCCAATTCATTTCCATTTATTAATACAAGGTTTTACCATATTATAGCCAATAAGAAAAGGTTTTTCATTATAGTATTTAGTATTACTAAATGAAAGGGTAAATAAAATTCAAGGAATGATATATTAAAGGTGTTTCAAATCATTATAAATGGTACCGTGGGAGACCCACGCTTCGGTATGCATGGGCCGGCTCAACCGGAGTGATACCACCGCCTCATAGAAAAACAGCGCTTGCGTTGTGTTTCAACGAGTGAGTGAGATACCGGAGGCCCATACCCCTCCCCTCATCCCCTTCCCCATCACCAAAGGCCGGCAACGCACTTGTGACGCCTCTAGTGTTGCGGGTGTCCATGGGCGGCGGTAGTCGCTTACCATCAGGCGATACGTATGCTCGTTTGCCCTCTATTCTATAAAAAAATGGCATGAGAACCAAATTTAAAATATATATTTTCTTCAACTTCTTTCAAAGATGTAATAAACATTGGGAATTATCTATCTCTTTTCTGTAATAGTAGTAATAATAATACATTTTCACACTGAAGAATATAATAATATATAAAAAACTGAGTTAAGAAAAATTTGCTACAAAAGAAACTAAAAGCACTCGTGTTAAAAACCACATACCTACTATAAGTACTCTCATTTCATCGCATGAAAAACTACAAAAAAATGTTTTACAAGTCCACACGCAAATTTCAAATTATGAGCTGTCCGCACAAAGGTAAAGCAACATTGTGCAAAACCACAGAACATTTAAAATGACAGAGACGGCAGTCAACCAAAACTTTAATGTTTACCTTTTGCATTTTGTTCAAAAGCACTCATACCTTTTAGATACGTGGCACAGCGTAGTACACACGTATGTCTTTTATTTTTCTCTCTTTACGTAGACAAAGAATTGCTTGAATACCTGCTCATTTTTTCATTTTTAACAATAATACTGTTTATGCATATTCTTTCTGTATACAACTTTATATATACAATTTTGCACATTACTTTCTTCGTCGTAGGCGTCATAACGCCACTCATACAATATACTCGTTATTCTTACAGAAATTAAGATAGTTATAGATAGCTTGAAAATTCAACAAGTAAGCATTCATATGAATTTTATACTTGCCCGATCATTAATACATACTATAAATTCCGCCAAGCTATTTGGCACATTAACTTATTAGTGTCGTGAAGAAGTTTTTAATTTCTTTAATGCATTGTAATACATTCTATTTGCATTATTATATTAAATTAATTAAGTAATTATTTTTTAACATAATTGCACAAAAAACACTTTTACTAGAGACAATAGAAATTCATTCAACACGATTCCAAAAGACCAATAATCATTTAAAACAAAATCATCAACATCAAAATTAATGACACGTAATGAAGAAAGCGAACGCACTAAGTTTAAACAGTCGTTTTCCATAATGTTTAACCTACTTGTAACAAGGTAGTATTAAGTCAAGTTTGACCGATGAAAGCTTCTCATATTTTATTTATCTCATAACTACATTTCCATTGTATTGTCGCACAGTTGTATAATAACTTGATAACAAGTAATTTCAAACTAAGCACAGTATGTATTGTGGTAGCCAGAGTAGCGATGAGTACTACACTAGCACTTGAAATCTATTCATCTATATCTATCCAAATATATAAAATTGGAGTATCTGTTTGTAACATTAAAATAACTACTTTTTACTTAATGCATATGTATGTATCACGGTACTTATACCAAAATAACATTTTTTACAATTTTGTCTGTCTGTCTGTTTGTTAGGCTAATCTCTGAAACAGCTTGACCGATTTTGACGTGACTTTTACTGATAGGTAGCAGATGATGTAAGGAGTAACTAAGGCTACTTTTTTTAGACTAGCTTCGCCCCGCGGCTCTACCCGCGGTGCGACAATGACCGCGGGTAACACTGCGGAGTTCAGCTAGTAAAGAAGTTTTTTTAATCTATCATAAGAAAATTAAAAATGAGTCGCAATAAGTTTAACACAGAGTAAGATTTCAGTCTAAAATAGTACTTACTTTTTACTTACTAAATTTTTCCAATGAAATATATAATTGAAAGCGTATCCGTATAAGCGGAAGGTAGTAGAGCCACGCTGATTTCAACACGAACGGGCCGGCTCGACCGGGGCGGTACTACCCTCGCACAGAAAATCAACGTAAAATGACAGCGTGCTGTCGTGTTTCGTTGGTGAGTGCGAGACCGGAGGCCCAATTAGTCTAGTCAACAAGTTCCAAACTTGTTGACTAGACTAAAAGATGCAGCAGCATCACTAGGCCGCCATGGTGTGGGTCGCCATGCTGCATTGTCTGTATTCGCAGTGAGCATGGTGACCACCACTCTTGGATTCTGCTTATGCTTTCCATCAGGCAGAGTGGAGTCACTTTGGCGGGCCAAAGATAAAAAAAAAAAAAAAAAAAAAAAAAAAAATCCCCACACAAAAGTCTAATTTGTTGAGATCGCATTCAGCGCTATTGATTACTAACCACCAAACATTCTTAATGTTTATAATGTCTCTACCGAACATTCTAAAATTACTAGCCAATCCATAATAAATTTAAAATATAAATCACTTGAGTTTTTTTTCCCTTAAATTGATCCTTCACTCGTACCTTTTTTTTTTTTTTTTTTTTTTTATGTATGGCCCGCCATAATGATTCTACTCTGCCTGATGGAAAGCATAAGCAGAATCCAAGAGTGGTGGTCACCATACTCACTGCGAATGCAGACAATGCAGTATGGCGACCCACACCATGGCGGCCTAGTGATGCTGCTGCATCTTTTAGTCTAGTCAACAAGTATGGAACTTGTTGACTATGACCATGGTACCTGACAGAAAATGAACATTTTCACCTGTTAGATAATATTAACATTGATTATTCTTATAGTGCTCAAAACATAGTCTGGTATTTGAACTTCCATACAAACTTAACTTTTGTTTTAGCCGATCCAGCCGATCTTTAATCGGCTTTATCGATACCAAACTATTAGCGTTTCACAGTGCACTACCCAAACTTTGCCCTTTGACATGTTCATCCAGGGCTTAATTGGAGCTTACATTGAACAGGTCTTCATGTCTGCTAATTATTCAGTGCTCATGAACATTATATTAACATTTGAGAGAAGAACAGTCCTCAAGTCTTATTATTTTTATACTATTTAGTCATTAAAAGTGCATGGGCCAGTGCTAATAAGCACTCGAAGACCTAAATTGTATAAATAACCACAGTCAAGTAGTGCTACAACAAATACAGTAGATGACCATGTTTCGGCGTGAAATATATGATGATTGTGACCGTGGTGAAGGAGTAAAATAAAACGTCCAACGTGGTGACTCAAACGATGAGTCAAGGAGAAAGAAAAAAAAGGGTCGTTTATTGTTTGTTGGCGCCTTATATAGGAACTAACTAATACAAGTGTTGCCACTTAAAACTAATAATAATATTACCACTTAAAACTAATAATAGTGTTGCCACTTAAAAACAAAAATAAATACTGTAATCGATGCCAGACACAATCATTTATATAAGCTTATAAAAAAACAAAAAAAACTTAGACTACCTCGTAATCCATTTTTAATAAAATAAATAATCTATCTATCTATATATTTAAAAGAGTAATGTGACTGACTGACTGACATACATACATACATGACAGATCTCTGGGAGATCAACGCACAGCCCAAACCGCTCAAGCTAGAATCCTGAAATTTTGCATGTAGGTTCTTTAAATAACGTAAGTGAGCACTAAGAAAGGATTTTTTGAAATTCCACACGGGGGTAAATCAGGGGATGAAAGTCTGCGTGAGCGAAGCTGCTTGTAAAAGCTAGTAATATTTAAATCGAAAGAATAAGACTGTGTAAATTGTATGTGTCAAAAGTTGGCAGTATTCTATTTTTAGAAAATTAAAACCAAAGTGATTATTCTCTGTGGTTTTCTATTTCAAAAACAAGAAGAAGTTTAGAAAACTATAACCTGTCTACGTAAAACTTACAACTGATTAATTGAAATTGATGCAATAGTTGAGGCGTTACGGTGGAACATACAAACATACGTAGTCTACTAAAACTATTACCTTTTGTCTTCACCTTAGTCGGGTAAAGTTTTAAACTAACTTATATAGACTTTCAACAAACAATATATTATATATCTTATTACAAACTTCAAGAATCACTTAATAATCTTTTGTCGTTCTTACATATAAACGAAGGAAGTAAATATGAAAAATATATTGCAATATAAAGTCAAGAAACTACACACATCAAAAGTGTCTAGGGATCAAGCATTTTTATGCGGATTTCTTGAGATTGAGATGTGGCTTTGGCCCTGGCCTGCTCAGTCGCCAGACTTGAACCCGATTGAGCATGCATGGGATATGCTACAGAGAAGAGCTCTGCCGAATATGGAGGGTATCTAGTCACAAGAAGACCTTTTTTTGTTGTTGCAACGAACATGGGCGGCCATTCCACAGCGTGATTTGGATGAACTCATTTTGAGTATGCCAAACCGATGTTCTTGTGTTAGTGTTCGCGGTAGAAACACGGATTATTAATTGTTTAAGTTACCTAATAAAATTTTAAAGAAAACTGTTATTTCAGTCTTTTTTTCGAACTTTAATGTTAGTGGTTCAAATGTCAAAAATCCTTTTATTAGGAAAATGGCAAATTTCTTTATTAATGCAAAGGTGACTTGGTTTATCGTTACTGTGACAAACGAAAACACTTTATTTGATGAATCCTTAAAGAAAATTTTAATTAATATCAATCAGGAGAAAGGTTATTGCAAAAATATATGTTGATCCCTAGACACATATGTTGATCCCTAGACACTTTTGATGTGTGTAGTTGTGAAACGATAGCCCACGTCGAATGTTTGCTCTGCGCTGTACTTAAGATAATAACATTATAATGAGGTAATAATATTTTTCCTTTCGCAAGGTGCTGCGTAGGATTGGAGTGCAGAGTGAAATATGTTCAACAATGGACTGCTATTGATAGATTGATTGATTGATTACAGAAGCTATACGAGAAACAAAATTAATACGTCTTTTGTTTTTCTAAATTACAATCGCAAAAATAATCATCAGTACGAATGTCAAAACACGCTAAAATACGAATTTTTATCTTCACGTAGCTTTTGTCATAAAACAAAGCCGTGAAATAATGAAGTGTTCTCATATTGGGGTCGCTTCGACCTGTCATTAAGGTCCGCTTTTACCAGTTGGCTTAACCAAAAGAGGGCAGTGTTTTTCATTGTTCCAAACGAAAAAAGGATGCCTATGAAAACCCTATCTGTATTTACAACGACCGCTTAAATACAATACTGTATCGGCCGATTATGGAACACTTTATTTTATACTCTTACTCGATATTACTCCTAACCCTTCTGAACATACAGTTGAAAATGCCATTTGAATATAAAAAAAATCTTATCAAATTAATATTGAGTAATAATAGAGGCTTTCGGTGTAGAAGTTGATTCAACGTAAATTGGATCTTATAGTTAATGGGAAACGGTCGCTTTTCGAGCGCAGATTATCGTAAGTATATCATTTTCCACCAGTGGTGTAGTTTCGAGTATAGGGTAGTTAAGATTGTACGATAACTATTTTAATATGAGCCGGAAGTACCAGGGCTCGGCTCCCAATAGGCTACCAAGGAAAATAGTGCAATTTGTTTTCGTTTTTCCGCTAAAATGTTCTGTAAAACGTTTAATGAAACTTACAACTTGTTTATATTCTACAAATAAGCTGGTTTTGTTTATTTTATGTAATCTTAAATAGGTTTTAATTATAAAATACTTTCAATTTATGGTAAATCTTTATTTGTGGCAAAGAAAGATAATGAAAGAAAATGTTCAAGTTTACATTTTCAAAGCAGAAACTTGTTCACATAGTTTTGCTAGTTGCCGATTCCGATTTTTTGCGATTATACTTACAATAGTACAGTAGTTTGACAATAATTTATTTTTTAGGATTTGAATCACTAATTAGGGCTAGTTTCATCAGTTCCTGATAGTTTCAGATAGCTATCTGCCGTATAACATTTTTTAACAGATAAAGGTTGCTGATAAATATATATTTATCAGCAACATTTATCTGTTAAAAAATATATGTTAAGTTAAGAATAAGTTAAGAAAACTAACTTTTAAACTTTCGCGTTCCATGATGTAATAATTATTATTTTTACGGGAATTAACGCGATCACTTATTTTAAGGTATTAAATACCTCTATTTTGCCTGACGTTTCGACCAGGTTGCACAGGCCGTGGTCACAGGCTGACTGGCTCAGCGGCGCACGCCTTTCGTCGTTGAATCCGTGAAGTAGAAGGTTCTTCATCCACCCGCAAATTTTCGATATTATTGATATTTTTGTTTCGCCATGTACCGTCACATACCACACTAACAGGGTCCCTATTCTATAAGCAAACCGATGTGTTCCTATTCTGGTGTTTATCCGACTGCGCAGAAAAGCGAGGTGGTATGTTTTTTAACACCAGATTCCACGCTGTAGATAATTTAAAACCATCTTCCCGATTGAAAGTTTTATGCTTTTTAAGCTCAATCGCGTCACAAGGGAGTTACGGATAAGATCGGGTCCATATTAAAGAAATACTCCATTCCGACAGTATACACACCAGGCATAAAGGTTCACAACATCGTCGGCACACCGAAGGATATATTGCCACTACAAACTCCGGGTGTTTATAAAATAGACTGCAGCTGCGGAAGTTCCTATATAGGCCAAACGAAGCGGACTATTGCTGAAAGGTTCAAAGAACATATCGCTGCTGTGAAGAACCGACAGACGAGCAAATCGGCGATTGCAGAACATGCACTTGATACAGGCATCAACCACTGGATTGAATTTCACCGCACGCAAGTCCTCTCCACCGAACGTCACTTTTACTCAAGAGTTGTACGTGAAGCGATTGAGATTAAAAAGTATAAAACTTTCAATCGGGAAGATGGTTTTAAATCATCTACAGCGTGGAATCCAGTGTTAAAAAACATACCACCTCGCTTTTCTGCGCAGTCGGATAAACACCAGAATAGGAACTTATCGGTTTGCTTACAGAATAGGGACCCTGTTAGTGTGGTATGTGACGGTACATGGCAAAACAAAAATATCAATAATATCGAAAATGTGCGGGTGGATGAAGAACCTTCTACTTCACGGATTCAACGACGGAGGGCGTGCGCCGCTGAGCCAGTCAGCCTGTGACCACGGCCAGTGCAACCTGGTCGAAACGTCAGGCAAAACAGAGGTATTTAATACCTTGAAATAAGTGATCGCGTTAATTCCCGTAAAAATAAAAAGTTAAGAATAAGTGTAAAGACACATATGTTAGATATACATATGTATATCTAATGTGTCTTTATCCAAGATTTATGGAACCGAAATCTGTTTGTTTGACAGATAAGTTGACATTATTCTATCAGGGACTACATCAGCAAGCGGTAAAACTGACCTTAAATGTTAGTAACAAATTGCTTTGGTCTTGCTAGAAGATTTTGTTAAAATAAGCTAATTTCTCATAGACTAGCAAAGTGGGAGCAACAATGTAAATATTTTTATTTAAACATTTGAAAGTTCCAGAACATAGAGACGGCAAAACTATAGTAAAGCATAAGAGTTTTACCGTCGGAGAGCCACGCTTCGGCATGAATGGGCCAGCTCGACCGGAGTGATACCACTGCCTCGTAGAAAACCGGTGTGAAAATAGCGCTTGCGCTGTGTGTCACAGAGTGAGTGAGGATGTCGGAGGCTCATACCCCCGACCCCTCCCCTCATCCCCCTCCTCATCCCCCAAAGGCCAGAAACTTGTGACGCCTCTGGTGTTGTGGGTGTCCATGGGCGGCGGTAATCACTTACCATCAGGTGATACGTCTGCTCGTTTGCCGCCTAGTCCATTAAAATAAATAAATAAGAAAACATAGTTGAGTTTGTTATCTTGTGTTGCAAGTTTTACTTTATAAAATTGTTATACACAACAAGGCAAAAACTAATAAACTAAACTAATCTTAATGTAAGGATCTTTACGCTGAACAGAGGACGGTTATCTAATTGCCTGCAAGAATAAAAGGGTTCCGTTAGTCTATTTAAAATGTTATGCCGTAGAAGATACATTCAATGAAATTAAAGTAAAAAACTTTACACAGTAAAGGTTGAATCTTTGCAAGAATGTATTAGAATTATTATAATTATACTGTACTAGCAGATAGATATTGATTAATAATAAAAAAACTTCGTTTAAAAAAACCGACTTCAAAAACTATAAAGTATAAAATAACTTAATTTGTATCTGTAACCTATTCATAGGTTTGAAGTCAGTGCCAAGCCAAATGTAATAGTAGGTACCACACTCGCTATATTTCGAGACGAACGTCAACGACGTCACCGACGCTTCGGTTGTTTTGTTCAACGCGAAGAGCAGCTATCCTGCTCAAGGTCACGCGCGGTAAGTGTGGTACCTACTGTAGTACCTACTATTACATTTTGGCTTGGCACCGAATTCAAACCTATAAATAGGTAGCACATACAAATTAATTTATTTTATACTTTTTGGTTTTTGAAGCCGGTTTTTTTAAATGAAGTTTATTTTTATTTTTCGCTTTTTAATCTTTCTCAAGTCTCTCATCATCATTTCATTTAAAATTAAATGATGTCTACAGAATATGAAGGCATGCAGACAATTGCTCTTAACTTCATTGCAGGCGCTCACGTAAATTTGAGGGTTTCCTTCGATTTCTTTGGGATCCCATCATCAGATCCTGATATGGTGGCCATGGGACCACATGGGGAGCATACCCCTTCGAATACAAATTTTCAAAATCGGTCCACAATTGACGGAGTAATCAATGTACATACATGAAAAAGGAAAAAAAAACCCGATGAAATTGTGAACCTCCTCCTTTTGGAAGTCGGTTAAAAACTCATACCAAATTCAATACTGAAATCCTGAGAATCTAGCAATTACTTCGAGTTTGCTTGAAAAAAATGTAATTTCTACGCTCTTTTAACATACAATAATTATAATTTTCAATGTATAATACTTTTGACGTTTGATTTAATTCAGGGAATAAAGTATGATAATTATCAATCCTATTGTAAACAATGCTTAGAAAGGAGGTAGTGGGCGGTAGAAGATTTGAAAATATTCTAAAGTCACTCATAAAACACGATTCTATTATCTTTCTATGTAACATGAAAAACAAAGTCTTGTGTTATTTTTTGTGAATAATCCCGCCCACACGCCTACAACTATATACCAGGATCAACAGCTTTGACCCACGAGCACCCAGTTATGACACTCGGGAAGTCCCAGGAAAAATTAAACTGTCTTGGATTTCCGGATTTTAAATTCGATTCCGTGGGAGAGCCAAACTTCGGCAAGAATAGGCCGGCTCGACCGGAGTGATACCACGGCCTCAAAGAAAACCGTTGTGAAATAGTGCTTGCTCTGTGTTTCACCGAGTGAGTGAGAATACCGGAGGCCCATACCCCAACCCCTCCCCACATCCCCCAAAGGTACACTTGTGACGCCTCTGGTGTTGCGAGTGTCCATGGGCGGCCTTAATCGCTTTCCATCAGGTGATACGTCTCAAACTCAAACTCAAAAATATTTTATTCATATAGGCACTTATTTTACAGGCACTTATGAATAGTCAATATTTAATATTTAAAAATCGAGTGATTCTAGTCGCCAGTTCCAAGTGCAGCCTACCCTTCATGGAGAAGAATCTGGCAAGAAACTCCATTGTTGCTCCTTTTAAAAAATAATAATACGGTTTACAATATTTTTTTCACTAAGAGACTTGAATGAGAACGAAGTCGACCAAAGAAAACAAAATAAAAGGTTTGGAGTCATTGCTGCACAGCCATGAGCTAACCAATCATGCGCCGTTCTTACTGATAGCTGCAAGATTTTTACATTGTTATATTGTGACATTGTATTGTTATATTGTGAGGTCCACTTATGGAAAATAAAATCCAAATAGCACTTTCACTCACAGTCAAATTTAAAAAGATGTAATATATCCAAATATAAAATAATCAATAAATGTCACAAATGTAAAATAGAGTAAGACGCATGGATCAGCCATCGACCTATTCAACCGTAGTTGAGCTGCGTACTCAGGCCGCACGGCAAATCTGCTTGTTTGCCAACTAAAACATTAAAAAAACGTACTCACTGAAACGTATTATCTGTCAGATATATTTGAATTTGGTACCATATTATGATATTTACATTTACAAGAAAAGAAACAGAGTTCTTCCAACGGTTTATTAGAACAAAATAATGTTGCTTCTTCCACGCTACATAAATAACAAGTTACACAGAGTAACGCGGTTGAGTGTGGGAATGTAATTTACGAATGAAAAATAACATTTTACCAACATTTATATGATGTATGGTTGGGCTTACATTAACACATTAAATTCTGCAGTGTTGCTATTTAAATAATGCTCAGCTGGCTTCTTTCTCCAAAATATATGACAAGACATTTTGTTGTAACATTTAAACAATTGGTACACTGACGTACCGCGAAACAGGTAATTCAATTAGTTTTATTTTTAACTTATTTTTACTATAAAACTAAAATCTCTATGACCAAAAAAATATATAAAAACACTTAAGAACGATTTAAACAGCAATTCGAAATAATAACACCAATGGAATTGCATCCTGAGAATATACAACACAACTATGTTTTTTCAATCTCTTTTTTAGCAACCTCACTAATTGATGAAAAAATCGTTCGTTCTAGCCATTATAATCATATTCATGGACCTTGTCGATACGATTTTTCCAAACATTGATATGATGTTAGTCTTACTACGCAAACAACATAATATACAATGATACAAATATTATTTTTACATTTGTAAATTATTGCTGGAATAAGTCAATTAACAATATATAAATAAACTGTGAGCAAATCAAACATGAAGGTTCGTTGAACCTGCTAATACAAATAAATGTTCACCTTATGTTGTTGAACTAATTAGTAATAATTTCACTTAAGATGCTTAGTATAACTAAAGCTGAGTATGGCGAGTTTAATAATAAAGGTAAATTAAAAAGCTTTTTAAAAACAAGCTTTTACTAGAATGCCTCGAGACGAATCAAAAGAGCGCAAACTCGATGATGTTGCGACGTTTCTTTACAGAGTTCCTATGGCCACCTTCCAGCTCCAGCTTCAGATCAGTTCCATGTCATTATAATATTGTATTGTCACGCTCTATACATATGCTCGCAAAATTTCAGCTGGTTGAAGATATCTGCTTCAAAATTGAGTTGCAAGATTCCAGCCGAACATACATGCATACTTTTTTTTTTAAAAGACAACTCCTGTGTCACGGGGGACTTTACAAACATACATGAAACGGACACAAAGAACACCCAGACTCAGAACAACAATTTGTGGATCACACAAAGTGTTGTCCTACGTGGGATTTGAACCCACGATACTTGGCCAAACGTGCAGTCGCAAGTCGCATTGCAAGTTAATAAAAAGATTGTAATAATGCAATTGCTATATTATAAGAACGGTATTGAATATTTGTCTCTTTTCAACAAAAGAAGGATCGGTGCAGTAATGAAAAACATCATCATGTATTCATTACTCCATCGCGTCTGTCTGTCTGTCTGTTCGCGACAAACCCAAAAGCTTTTTATGCGGTTTTTACCAATAGATAGAGTGATTCTTGAGGAAAGTTTTCGTATATAATTTGTTAAATATTTGAGTGTATTAGCTAAAATGCAACGATATTGGTTGAAGACCTCAGAAAAAATTAAGCCGCACATATTCTCAGAGTAAAATAGGTTATATTAGGTCTTTACCTATGAAATTGCCGTTCTTCAGTACTGGTCATTTCAAATAAAAAAAAGTTTGTAATGGCTCTGTATTCTAAATTCAAATTAATTTTGTTTTAAAACCATGACATTATATTTACAAACTCAGTCTTTTGTTTTCTGATTAGCGTTGTATATTCATTACATTTGAACATTTTTCGTCATAATGGATACTTTAAAAATTCGTGTAATTATGGAATATGAGTTCCATCGTGGCACCAACGCGACACAAACGGCACGTAACATCAAAAACGTTTACGGAGAGAACTGTATAAACGAACGCACAACCCGTTATTGGTTTTCCCGGTTCCGTTCTGGAAATTTTGACTTTAAAAATGAAGCTCGTGGTCGTCCGGAGACTTTGGTTAACAATAATGAATTTAAGGCGATTGTGGAAGCTGACGAAACTCAATCTACAGCTGAGCTAGCAGGAGCTTTTAATGTAAGCATCAAAACAATATTGATCCATTTGCGACAAATTGGCAAGGTAAAAAAGCTTGATAGATGGGTGCCCCACGACCTTAACGATCGCCAGCGCAACGTACGCGTCGAGACTTGCCTTGCGCTGCTCAACAGGCAAAGAAATGAAAGAATTTTGAATCGAATTCTTACGTGCGACGAAATATGGATTCTGTTCGACAATCGAAAGTGCTCAGCAAGTTGGTTAGACCCTGGTTCAGCACCAAAGCAATGCCCTAAACCAAAAATGACCCCTAAAAAGGTGATGGTCACTGTTTGGTGGTCTAGTGCGGGTGTGATTCACCACAGCTTTTTACAAAACGGCATGAGCATTAATGCAAATGTGTACTGTGAAGAACTGGAGAGAATGATGGAGAAGCTTGCACATCTGCAACCAGCTTTGGTCAATCGGTCGTCCCCACTGCTCCTTCACGACATCGCGCGAACTCCATACTGCGCAACAGACAGTCTCCAAGCTTTGTTGCCTCCCGTCCAGCTGATTTTTACAAGAAGGGCATCAAAAAAATGCCAATGCGTTGGCAAAGATGCGTCGATTGTATGGGTGATTACTTTAAATAACAGAAATAAAAAAGTTTAAATTAATAAGTACTTTCACTTATTGCATACAAAACGGCAAATTCATAGGTAAAGACCTATTATTATATTTTCCGCAAAGGTTGCTAGTACATAATATAATAACTGCTTGTCGATCTCAAAATGATTATAACTGAAGTGAGTCAAACCTTCGTCAAAATTTATTATCAGCTATCACTTTGAAATAGTCATCATCGACATTATTCTTTTTTTTATTCGTAAAACATGAAAAGTAAAAATTTAGGGCCAAGTCAGCAGAATATGGCATTTTTATTACGTATTCATATAATCTTGCTCACTCGACAGAATATACAAGTTTTGTAAATTTAAAAATCATTTTTATTTGTATTATATTTATTTAAATTTTACCCTACCGCATTGGACCGTAAGAAGTCGTAATAAAGTAGAATTAGTGTGCCTAAGATGGATACGGTACTGATCAACAAGTTATAATTAAATTAACTATGAATATTTGTTTAAAATTCTTATTTTTATTAAGGCCTAGGTGTAAATACAGTTTATACACTCATTTGCAAAAAAAACGGGTGGTTTCGATTTTCTTCCTGGCTGAAAAAAATAAAATACCAAAAAAAATAATGTTTATAAGAGTACATTCCAAATTCAAATTTTTGACTGAGCCTGGTTTTCAAAGAAAACAACTTTTAACTACATTTTGTGGCGCGAATTCCCTATAGTTAATATTGACTCTAATTAACTTTTTGTCAATTTTTATTAAATTATCTGATGTCCTTGACATTCAAAAGTATTGTCATTGCTGTTTAGCAATCTCGAAAATGGTAGATAAAGTGATAAAAGCGAGCAAAATTATTGCGCTGCTTGAAGAAGGTTGCAGCCAATGCTTCGTGGGTTAGAGGCTAAATGTGAGTCGGTCGACAGTTCAAAGGACCTGGCAGCGCTATCAAGAGACCGTTTCCGTCAAGAGAAGGCCTGGTTCTGGCAGAAAGACATGTACCGAACCACGGGATGATCGTTTTCTAGTTCGTCAAGCGTTGAGAAATCGCAAATCTTCTTATGTGGACCTCAAGAACAGCCTCGAAGAAGTAAGAAATGTGCAAATTAGTCTATGGACGGTGAGGAGGAGGATTTTCGCTGCTAATATACACAGTCATCGCCCGGCACGCGGCCCTAAATTACTCCGTGGACATCGAGTTGCCAGCCTTAGCTTCGCTCGAAATTGTGTGTCATAGACTCATGAAGACTGTGATAGGGTATTGTTCTCCGATGAAGCCAGGATATCTCTGTATGGTGAAGACCGACGACGGCGAGTGCTACGTAGGCGTGGAGAACGCTTTGCAGAGGCATGTTTTGAAGAAATCACACCTTATGGAGGGGGCTCTGTTATGTTTTGGGCAGGAATAAATTCTATGGATCGTACGGAGTTAGTCTTCATCGAAAACGGTACACTAACTGGACACCGATACATAACGGAAGTTCTAATTCCTCATGCACAACCCGCTTTAACCGCTCTTGGCGAAAACTCAATTTTTATGGACGACGACGCTCGCGCCCACCGGTCTGGCGATGTGGAAGAGTATATGCTAGAAGTCGAAATTCGTCGTTTGGACTGGCCAGCTAGAAGTCCGGACCTCAATCCCATAGAGCATGTCTGGGACGTTCTGAAGTGACGAGTGAGATCAGTGCAGCCGGCTCCGCAGACCATCAGAGAGCTAAAGAATGTGATTACCGCGGAGTGGGAACGTATTCCCCAAGAAACCATAAAAGATATACTCGCTAGCATGCCCAGACGAATGCAAACCGTGATTTCAGCAAGAGGGGATTACACTCAATACTAAACTTTTATCTGTTTTTAATGTATTCAAGAAAAACAAAGAAATTAACGCGTTTCATTTTTATTTAGCGAGCAGGTACAATAATAGTGTTTTGAGCTTAAACTATATTTCCCAATAATTTAATCAAAATGTTATGATAAAACTGATGAAAACTATTCCTTCCTAATTAATTTATAAAATTCTGAGGATAACAAGACCTAAAATTGTCAAACAAACTAATAGTAACTATAAAATAGTTCTTTGCTTAAGTGCAACCCCTTTTTTTTGCAAAAGAGTTTATTTCTATATCATAAAAGCAGTATTAATTAAAAAATACTTTATTTCAATTATGTCTACAAAAATAGAGTAAGTTCACCTTTAATAAAGCGGTTTATTCCGTGAGTCCTCAACTCCGAACAGACCATGAGATGCAAAGGAGTGATAGTGTATAAAATTATATAGGTTTGCCCAACGCTAGACAACATGTTGAAAGCAAAACATTTTTTAAATTTCAGAACACAACGTAGTTGACAGCTTACTTTCTTTTTACTCTTTATCAGTCACGTTTATCCTTAAAAAAATCTAAATTTATTCAGCTCTTTGAAACTATAATAATAATTAATTTCAATAAATTTATTTGCTAAATAAAGTTTTTTAGTTGTTTCAATTTCTGTCATCATTTAACGTGGGTTTCAACTCATCTTACTGTCACTTTTTTCAGGAAAATTGTGGTCAAACGGGCAGAGTATATCACGTGACATAGCCGCTTCCCACCGCTGGACCAGTGCTCTGCCCCTACCGAGACACCCTACCGCTCGGCGCACCACTATATAAGCCAGGACGCGCTGAAGCCGGCCCTTTCTAGTCTGTCTACGCCCGCAGCAGCCAGCAAGTTAAGTCCTTTCTCTGTCACGGAAGGACAACACCTCGTGGAATACTTCTTAGGACCTAGCCCTGTTTTTAACCCCCGACGCAAAAAGAGGGGTGATTTAAGTTTGACGTGTCTGTCTGTCTATCTGTCTGTCTGTGGCACCGTAGCTCGCGAATGGATAAAGCGATTTCAATTAAATTTGTTTTTTATGGAAGGTGAGTTACGTGCGAGTGTTTTTAGACATGTTTCTAGAAAATCGGTTGAGTCGTTTAAAAGTTATGGGGGTGAAAGCGAGGAAGAACAACAGAATGTCTGCAAAAATATCATTGAGTTAGATAACTCGATTAAGTGCTTGAGTAGGGGGTTTTTTAATATATAAATTATTAATCTCATGTCTTCTATTTTATTTATTTATTTATTTTTATTTTTTAAAAAGACAACTCCCGCATTAGGAATAAACATCCTGTGTCGCGGGAGACTTTACAGATATACATGAAACGGACACAATAACACCCAAACTCAGAACAGCAATTTGTGGATTACACAAAGTGTTGTCCCGTGTAGGATTTGAACCCACAACACTTGGCGAATTGGCAAGCGGCGTGGCGACCGCCTAAACCACTAGGCCAACCGTGCAGTTCTATATACGCGTAATCTATTTACTTAAAACTTCTTGGCCCCTAGAGCCCTTTAACGTTACATTACAATTTAGTTAAACAAATTTACATTATGTATGAGGCTGCCAAAGTAACACCACTCTGCCTGAGGGATGTAAAGCCTGAACAGAATCCAAGAGTACTGGTTACCACACTTATTGCATGCAAACAATGCAACAATACACCATGGTTGATCCACGCACGAAAGCTGTCATTCTAGGGTGGTCCTCTGTAAGAGGAGAGGACCGCCCCGGTTAAGCCGGCCCCTTGCTGAAATCTGCGTGGCCCTACTATCTTGCAAGTGTGTGTGTAAATTACTAAGTGTGTATTGTAATGTGTGTGTTACGTAAATATCAATTTCCTTCTAACTGTTCTGTTATCTGTGAAAACTTCTAATTGGCCTCTTTTTTAGTACATAATTTGTTTACTATATTAATTTAGCTGTAAGTTTTCCTACAATATAAAAATAAAATAATCCTTATTACATTGAATTTCTATTTAAGTCAAATTTAAAATATTATCCTCTCTATATAAGAAAGAAATAGGGTTTGAGCTTCACAAATCTCACTCCCGTGGTGAAGAGCTATAAAATATTTTTTTAACATTAGTTTTCTTCAAGGCCATGGTTTTCGCTCCGGTCGAGCCAGTCCATTTCTGTTGAAGCGACTCTCCTACGAACGACTGGTAAACCTCAAACCACGTATTAATAAAACATGAACAAAGAATACTTCATAATTTTCCTAGTCTTTATTATATACCAATATTATTTGTGCTACTAGTTCAGGTGGTTTTACCTGAATATCGGTTTTTCGACGGATTGACTGGCATCAGACCTCAGCAGTCTTGAGGGCGACTGAATTCAAAAGTTGAAGTAGTTGTGCGTATATTTGTAGGCACTAACTTCCCAATAACGATTGTCATAGATGTTTATGACAATCGGGACGGACGGCTTGAGGTACTCTCCGAGGTACGGATATGACCTGACCTAAAGGTAGTAGAGCCACGCTGATTTCAGCACGAATGGGCCGGCTCGACCGGGGCGGTACTACCCTCGCACAGAAAATCAACGTAAAATGACAGCGTTCGTGCTGTCGTGTTTCGTTGGTGAGTGCGAGACCGGAGGCCCAATTAGTCTAGTCAACAAGTACCATACTTGTTGACTAGACTAAAAGATGCAGCAGCATCACTCGGCCGCCATAGTGTGGGTCTCCATACTGCATTGTCTGCATTCGCAGTGAGTATGGTGACCACCACTCTTGGATTCTGCTTATGCTTTCCATCAGGCAGAGTAGAGTCATTTTGGCGGGCCAAACATAAAAAAAAAAAAAAAAACCTGATGTTTTTAAAATTTCTTGTAAAGAAACCCACCATCACTTTTAATCCGACCCGGGAATTAAACCCGAGACCTCTGGATTAGCAGTTGCATACGATAACCGCTAGACTAAAGCGGCAGAAATAAAACAAAGAACACTTAAAGTCCCTAATTATATCGTATTACAGTATCGTCAACTAGTACTTCAATAACGTGGTCAGTTTGCGTGTCACAAGTTCACTACTAAGAGTACATTTTGTAGAACACGCACGAAGCCTGCCAAATATAGGCGGGGCACAGCGTCAAACGAATCCAAGGGCATAGAAGAAATAATTAATTTTATAGCCGCTTAAACGAGTACTAGTAATAAAATATACAAATCGGTCGACAGTTTGTTTACAACCTTTCTTCAATATTATCACAATTTTATAGTAAGACTAGCTGACCTACGCAACCCCGTTTGCGTCCAAACTACCATCCCCCGTTTTAACCCCAAAAGGGGGTTGATTTCTAAAGACACATTATTAGTACACCTCCACACCGTCTATAGAGCATACATTTTGAATTTTAAGTCTCTTACTTCAAAAACATAGGACTTTCATACAAACTTCCAACCCCCGTTTTACCCCCTTAGGGGTGAAGTTTCGTAAAATCCGTTCTTAGCGGATGTCTACACCCTATAAGGAACCTACCTGCTTAATTTCAAGTTTGTAGGTGTTATAGTTTCTGAGATTTCGTGATTAATAAGTGAGTGGTATTTCGCTTTTATATATATAGATTAAGTGGAAAACCTATACAAGTTCATAAGTTAATGTTCTTTTCTGAAATTTCGAGTATGCTGTCTCGGTCATCAAGAACCTTTAATCTCAGTATCATGTTCTCGTCAAAGAATGCCTGTTTCTTATAGCTAGGGTCACTTGTCTATTTCACAGATGCTTGACTAGTTTCGGATCTAGTTTTCAAAGAATGAGATGTCCTGCTCTGGCGATGCGCGACGCTGGATACCCGAAACATAGATTTGAGTAAGACCATTAATTAATGTTGACAAAACTTTAATTCACATTAACGATTTAAACTATAGGATAAAGGAATGGTGATGCAATGGTAGCGTATGCGACTATTGTGCTGAGGTCTCGGGTTCGATTACCGCGTCAAATGTTTGTATGACATTTTTTTTATGTATGGGGCTGCCAAAGTGACTGTATTCTGTCAGACGGATAGTATAAGCAGAATTCAAGAGTGGTGTACACCATACTCATTACGAATATAGACTGTGGGATCGCGATGATGCAATACTTTGTAATAGCAAAGGCATAGTCAGCCAATGGCTCGACAGGGCTCCGGTGGACTCTTCAGTCAGTCCGCATCATCGGTAGTTAACATACGTTAGGACTAGTCAGTCCTCAGTCATTCCGCTCGACCCATACGAAATGTATAATTATTGAAGAACGCGAAATATATTCGGTATAATTAAAGGAACTTTTACTTAAGTTTGCTAAAGTGGTGACCCCGACGTGATTTATTAAAGTATTACTAGTACATAATTAATGCTAAAGTGGTGGCCCCGACGTGATGATGTGATGTTACAGTGCAGCATGGTGACCTACACCATGGCGGCCTGTGTGATTATGATAGTGATGCTTCTGCATCATGGGCCTCTGGTCTCGCACTCACTAACGAAACACGACAGCACGAATGCTGTCATTTTAGGTTGATCTACAGTGCGAGGATAGTACCGCCCCGGTCGAGCTAGTTTGTTCATGAAATCAGCGTGGCTGCTTTTAGCACGAACCGAACACACACAAACACGAATGAAAAAGGTACTAGACCTTTATCTACAAATATTTGTTTCGGAGTTTGGATTTTTCTAAGTAATATGATTTTTTTAACAAAAATCGTATTGAAGTATTCTATCAGTCTATCTAGATTTTATAGTACAAGCTAAGCTTAGTTTGAGAGAAGATGGCATTGTGTCTTCAAAATATTTAATTAATTGTCATAATTCAGATTCGATAGAATATTACTACGAGTTATTATGAAAACCACTTTTTTTGTACGAAAACAGAACAACGTAGACTGTAATTATTACCATGTCCGAAAGAGGTCAAAGTTTATACAATCAATCCGATTTAATTCTGACATAACGAAGCGTATCATTCAGGGACTAACTTATCAATTCAAAATTTTATTTGCATCGGCGATATGAATCAAATTGATGCCTTTATTATTATTATTTTTCAGACAAAGAAATCAAAAGTAATTGAAACCGCGCCTGAATAGTTTTTTTCTGATAAATACGTTTGATATCAACTACGACAATAAATAGAAATTAACTCATAGTTGCTCATGAACGGTAACAACATCAGGTGTTTAATATTCTCGCAATTTATGAGATATTTCTTTTAAAAATATATAGATCTAAAGTAAATAAGGTTCATTTTTATCGTTATTGTACCTCAGTTGTGTTGAAATTCAAATAAGGGTATATTCTAATTACATTAAAAAATTAAAAAAATAGGTGTTATAATCAATATTTATATTAATAGCTTTGTTCATAAACTTGTCAAACAAATATGATACCTGCCTGAGGGTATGTGTATCGTGTATTAAAACAATACCTAGTACCTCTTTTAGGATATTACCATTTCTTTCATTTCTATTATACCTTGTGCAA
Source organism: Diaphora mendica (assembly GCA_949125395.1). Classification (NCBI taxonomy): domain Eukaryota; kingdom Metazoa; phylum Arthropoda; class Insecta; order Lepidoptera; family Erebidae; genus Diaphora; species Diaphora mendica. The sequence continues at coordinate 21,977,134 of OX421310.1, forward strand.
TTTTACAATCCAACAGATAAAACAGTATTATGCTTGTTTGACGTTGGGGGCAGAAGGGGTCGAGGGTTCGATGTTTGTTTGTTTCAGAAAGGCCCGGGAAGCGAAACTTGTGTGAGAAGGTTTATCATATGCGCAGATGATCAAATTTCATCATCATCAACAGTGTTTAATAGTGCTGGACATACCTTCTTAGAGTTTGGCCTACTATATAATTAACTAGTTTTTACACGCGGCACTCATGCAGACTTTCATCCCCTGATTTACCCCCTTTGGGGTGGAATTTCGAAAATTCCTTTCTTAGTGCTCACTTACGTTATAAAAAGAACCTACATGCAAAATTTCAGGATTCTAGGTTCAGTGGTTTGGGCTGTGCGTTGATCTCTGGGTATGTCAGTCAGTCAGTCACATTCCTCTTTTATATAAATATAGATTAACATATTTAAATAGATACATTTCTATATTACAGTGCGGTAATAATATTTTAAAGTAAGCAGCCAAAATTCTTATTTTTGTCGCAAGAACCTTTAGCGACCTTACTAATTTATTAGAAATACCAATGCCTTGCGTAACTTTTTTATTAACTGTCATTACTAGAGTCCATCAAAGAGTTAGATATTAATATTACTATTTTCAACCACACCAAAATATACCAGTGGCTGCTTATTATGACAATATAAAGAAGAATTCAGAATTCAAACAGAATTAGTAATGAATTCTGTGAATTTAAACATTAATCGCTCAGGTAATTAAGAGTATTTGCCTTTTGTTTTACTTTCGAATATTCTATTAGCCAACATTTTTATTATTAATTTATGAAAATTTGATGTTTTACCGTTTTAATGAGCTATGTTATTGTAACAGGATATTTAAAACCGAAATTTAATAGCACTGGAGAATATAGTACGCAATTCTGAGGTACTATTTATTTCAAATATATTTTCTACTAACTGAACCCCGCGGCGATACCCGCGGTCATTTTCGTACCACGGGTAGTAACGCCACGGGTCGAAACTAGTCTAAAAAAGTAGCCTAAGTTACTCCTCAGATCATCAGCTATCTGACAATGAAAGTTCCGTCAAAATCGGTCCAGCCGTTCTAGAGATAAAAAATGACAACAACCGCATTAGAAATGAATATGTGTGGCGGGGGACTCTACAAACGGACACAAAGAACATACAAACTCAGAACAGCAATTTGTGGATCATTCAAAGTGTTATCCCATGTGGAGTATGTACCCAATACACTCAGCACAGTAAAAAACTGCGGGGCGACCGTTTAAAGTCGTACTAAGTTATAGCTACACATACATGTAGTAAATAATTAAAATCTTTTACATTTACTGTTGTGCAAACAGTGTCCTAACTAACAGACGTCTAGACAGGTCACGATATAAGAGTTCGTCGGAAACGCGTCGGCTGAGTCACGGAGCGGAAACCGGGACAGCTTGACACAATAAGGGACGCTCATATCCTATAGTGCGTGACAGTTACACTCTTTATACACAACCTGTAGCTGAACACTCCACTCTTTAAACGACGCCAACTTTTGCATACATTTTAAATTGTTTATTTTTATCGGACTATTGTGAAATCAAAAGGTTTACATGTTCCACCGTAGAGCCAAAACAACTCAACCAATTTTTATGAATTAGGTGTCAAACGATTCGTAATAACGGCCCAGGGGACATATGTTATTTAAATTTCATTAATCTAGACACGCGGCAGCGTGTCAAGCCAAGTTCAAGTAAAGGAACTGGCTAGCCAGCGCCGAGTGTAATATTACACGAACCACTTGGTGCCACTTTTGACCCTTCTATAACTCAAAACCTCTTTACGTAAACACATAAAAGTACGTGTGTTTAATCATATCCATAAAGACATCTAGATGCCCAAATTTCATGAAGCTACCTCAAACGGATATAAAGATACCTCAATCAAAGAAGAATGTCAAAAAGTCGTAAATTTTAGCACTGACTGACATATATATAGTACCTAAACCTAACCTACTTCCAGATGACCTAGAAGGATGGAATTTAGAATCCAGCTCGGTAATTGTGTGTAAGCGTAGGAAAAAATCTAAAAATAAAAAAAAGTTAAAAAATAGGGGGGGTTCCCATAGAAAAAAAAATTGTAGCGTTGGAACCGTCGTTACAAACAGATATTTGAAACTATCCCAATATATGTATTATTAAATCTCAATACCTGCCTAGTTTTCTTTACAAAAGGTAATGATATCCCACCAAAAACATAAATGTAAAAAAAAGCTAAGTCTAAGTAAAAAAAAGGCTAAGTCAAATCTAATCTACTTTAAGATCTCACTTTTTTAAATAACAGCAATTGTTATAGGTATCCAATAAAGCAAAGAAATAGAGTTTAATACTTTTTCATAATTTTATTTTGTTCCTATAAATACATATTTGGATTTTGCATAGAACTTGGCACTCATTTAGATCTCCATTCTTTTTGCGACGAAGCCCAAAGCCAAGCATAATTTTTCTATTGAACTTGGCTCTCTTTTTTTACATTTATGTTTTTGGTGGGATATTATTTACATTGTCAAGTTATAATTTTAAAATGTTTCTTTTTTCATTATTGCTGTGTCCGACTGCGCGTTTTTTACTGTGTTAAGGAGACTTTAAATACTGTTTTACTGGCTATAACAATAAAATATCACTTTTCATCGAAATACAAATGAAAACTGATATGATTGATATTATGAATTATTATGCATATAATTTGGAAAGTGCAAAGTGATGTCAGTCCTATGAGTAATATGCTTAACCCAGTAACAAAAACACTACTGGCGATCCCAATTGAGCACGAGGGAAAAGGAGGAAAGTATATGAAAAGATTAAAATAAGTACTTAATTGAAACTTTGTGCAATTTTATTTTTGGAACGAAGTTCCTTATGGGGCGTTGCGGAGGGGTACCCTAGCCCGCAAAAAACGTTCATAACGTAAGATTGACGCCTCGGTATCAAAATGGTAGCGTATGAGAAAGATGTGAGGTCTCGGCTTCGAATCCCGTGTAAGATAATATTTTTTTGATCTCCAAACATTTGTTTTTTGGGAGTTTGGATGTTTTCTATGCATATTAATATATGTATGTATTTACAAAAAAATATGTCCGAAATATTTATTTATTTAGGTATTTCGTGAACGAAAAATTTATATAATCTCTAAGTTGCAGGTAACAAGTACGGAGTGACTCTAGACCGATTTTGCTTTAGTAGAGATTAGTAGGTGGCAGCACAAGTTTAGTTATATATTTTTTTATGCATGGCAAATCTGCTACCACTCATTAACAGAGTACAGTACATAAAGGGCGACAACGCGTTTATAGACGACCCATCCGCTCGTGTTACACAAATAAGCTATATTTCTAGTAGTTATCAGACTAGTGATAATTTTATATAATACCACACTCTCCGGTGTTACCCGCTTTTATTGTTGTACCTTACATCAACAACCGGGACAAACACCGCGGGGCACAGATAGGCTAAAATAAAAGTAGCATAAATTACTCCTTATATAATCAGCTAACTGCCAGTGAAAGTCCCGTCAAAATAGGTTCAGTCATTCCAGAGATTAGACTGAACAAACAGACAACATATAGACAAAAACTATCGTATAAATTTTCATGTGCATATAGTGAAAAACTGACAATTTAATGTTACAAACAGACAATTTATTTTTATATATAGATTAAATCAATTAATCTTTTTTAGAATTTCATTCATGTGTGTCGAAGATTACCTTCGAGAGCTGAGCTTAAAGTAAGACCTGACCGCACCTCGACTCTTAATCTACACGTCAACAGTCTGATTGATGTGAACAGCAGCTCATGTTGGTTGCTCGATAAACGACAACTCTATAAATAACATCAAAGAGGGTGGAGATGAAAATGTGCGACATATGAAGGGAATTATGAACTTGAGGTATATCCATACTAATATTATAAATGGGAAAATGACTCTGTCTGACGGTAACGCGTTAAATTGCTGAACCTATTTTAATTAAATTTCACATTCATGTCCATATCAAGTTTCTTGAGGAAAGATATAGGCTAACTGTTTACTGCAGATAAAAATAACAAATCTATTCACTTATGCATTTCAATGTTGCTTGACTAGTTTTAGATCTATGGGAGGCTGATTTATAACCTTACGCAAAATGGAAATTGAATGTCAGCAAAACCAGTTTATTATTTCAAAATGTCAATCATCAAATTTTGTTTTTCATGATTTCATAATAAAAAAATGTTAATTTAGTTAAAAAAACTTTATGTTAAAACGTGGGCCCTACAAAGATCCGAGTATATTGATTTACAAAACAAAACCACGGTCTGACATATAATCTAAAATGATAAACATTCTTACATGTTCTCTATTTCGGAATTCAAATGAGACGTCTCTAATGGCTCTGAAGCTAACATTTTAAAACCAACCAGTATTTACTTAAAAGGGTAATGTATTAATGTGAATAAACGAACATAACACTCGCGTCAGTGAAAAGCTAGTCCTGGATATTTAACCTAGAAATACCTCATCTCATTAAAATTATGACGCATTTGCAAAATAATTTATTTAGTGCTCATAAATAGTGTCAGTTGCAAATCTGATATCTATTAAACTCCTATGTGTTTATTAAAGGCACTGTGAAAAGTATTATATAATATAGTTATACATTTAGCCAATATTGAACTTAAGAGAACTCATTTTTGTTAAAGTGTATTAATCTGAAAAAAATCCTGATGTTAATAGATGTACTACCTGAGCTCCTGAGGTATTTATTACACACGGTTATTTATGTACCTTTACGTAGGTGACGGATGAACATAATCTAAATCAAATTTTATCAAAATAAAAACCGACTTCAAGGTTCGACTCAATTTCTCTTGGATGCCATCATCAGATCTTAGTGTCCTTATCATGGTACCACCGTTGGGATATCTCCTTTCCATTTAAAAAAAGAATCATCAAAATCGGTTCATAAGCGACGAAGTTATCCCCGAACACACATAAAAAAAAAAAAATTAGGTCTTTACCTATGAAATTGCCGTTTTGTATGCAATAAGTGAAAGTACTTATTTTTTCAAACTTTTTTATTTCTGTTATTCGAAGTAATCACCCATGCGATCGACGCATCTTTGCCAACGCATTGGCAGTTTATTGATGCCCTTCTTGTAAAAATCAGCTGAACGGGAGGCAACAAACTCTTCAAAGGCATTTTGTACTGCCTCTCGGGAATTGAATTTTTTACCCACTAAAAAGTTGACTAAATTTTGGAAAAAGTATTAGTCGGCATACAAAACGGCAATTTCATAGGTAAAGACCTATTATATACGGTCGAATTGAGAAACCTCCGCCTTTTTCTGAAGTCGGTTTAAAAGTAGACAAAGTTACTCCTTATATCATCAGCTATCTGCCAGTGAAAATCCGTCAAAATCCGTCTAGCCATTTCAGCCCCAAAAACAGATAGACGGAAAGGCAGATTAAAAGAAAAACACATAACTAAATACTGTAAATACTTTCATATACATTTAGTGAGAAGCTAGGACTTAATAATAACAGACACTTACATTTTATTTGTTTGTATAGCTAACGAATTTAAATAGAAAAATCATTGGGTTGTGGTTCAATCCGCTCGACCGGAGTGAAATCACGACCTCACAGAAAACTCGAGTAAAGCAATTTTTCATTGCCTTTCACTAAGAAAATGGGGTTACCGAAGCCCAAAACACAGACTTTGGGACAGACTGGGAGTCAATGCCTATTCAAGAGTGACCAATGCATGCCTATGCATACGCATATGGGACAACAATTTGTGTGATTCACAAATTTTTGTTCTGAGTCCGTGACTTTTCATGTGTGTTTGTAAAATCCCCTGCGACACAGGATTTATTCCTGATGAGGGAGTTGTCTTGAAAAAAAAACACTATATAAAAAAAAAAACATTTGTTAATACTAAGTTACAATCTAGACACGCTGTAACATGTCAAGCCAAGTTTAAGCTGACAGAATTAGCGAGCAGCACCGTGTGTAATATTACACGAACCATTCGGCTACTTTTGACACCCTCATAACTCAAAAACTATTTCACATAGACATTTCAAATTTAGCTCTTATATTAAGACTTTCGAAATACATATATGCCTTCTAAATTTCATAAACACATCTCAAACGAATATTTAGATATTAACGTTAAAAAATCGTCATTTTCGTCACTGACACAACTATAGATCAAAATTCTAACCCAGTTCCAGATGACCTAGTAAGTCCATATTTGGCAACCACATAGGTAAGTGGTTAGGTTGGTAGTTAGTAGGGTGAATACATAGGAATAAATCAGAAACTAGTAAATTTTTATAATCAAATATACTAATATTATAAACGCGAAAGTTTATAAGTGTGGATGGATGGATTGATGTTTGTTACTCTTTCACGCGAAAACAACTGAACGGATTTGGATGAAACTTTATAGTAATACAGTTTAGACATCAGAATAACATATAGGCTACTATATGCCGCGATAACCAACATACACGCGGGTGGAGCCGCGGGCAACAACTACTTTTATTATAATTTTTCAATTAATTCATTTTAATGTAGAATTTGCGGCTTTAATATAGGATCCTAAGTTTTAAGAAGAAATGATATTTAAGTTATTTTAAAAATATTTGATGTTGTTATAAATAAATTTCAAGAGTGACCATTGAACTTGACACCCATTTAGATCTTACTACTTTTGACGTTGAATTGAATAATCAAGGCTTAAATTGAACTTGGCTCTCATTTCACATTTATAAATTTGATGGGATAGATAATATTCCTGAACACTTCATATTACTATGGTCATTTCAATCTACATTTCCATGTTGAATATTAAAGCCGCTATTCAGAAAATAAATTTATATGCAGCAGATTGAGTAACGTGCGTTTTGAACACGATATACGGCAAAGCTTTTTATGTGCCGTGCGTGAGTAAAATAGTTAAAAGCGGATCCAGTGCTAGACTAAGGTCAGTGCTATTTGCTACATTGCAGAAGTAATGTTCAAAATCATTCATATTTAAATTTAATATCTATTTAGTACTTGTTTTTAAAAGTTTTACGTAGTTAATGATTTGTTTTCAGAGATAAATAAAATAAGTTTATATTATTACTACAAAAAAAAATCTTGTGTAAAAACATTGTTTTACAAAAGCTGAAAGATATTGGTTTTCTAATTATATCAACTATAGTATAGTATTGAAACGATGACAACGAAGTTTTGAGTTTAAATCATTTTAACATGGGCATCTCCGCAGTACGCAGTATGCAAGCAATTTTGTTACGTCACATATATTGTCAAACAGAGATGTGAGATATATTTACATTTATAAATGTGATTTCCTCATCCATACTTAATGTTAAAAATCTGAATGGAACTCTCTCTCTCTCTCTCTCTCTATCTGTCTGTTGCGCTTTCAGGACTAATAGCTCTACCGATTTCACTACAATTCGGCATGGAGATAATTTGATCTTGAGGAAGGGCATAGGCTATTTACCGCGATAACCGTTATACACACAGGTGGAGCCGCGGGCAAAAGCTAGTGTAAAATAATTTAAAACAACAGGATTGTGTTGTGTATGTGTACTAGTGTCTGTGCATTAAGGCCCGTATTCACTTTGCTTAGTGCGAGTGCAGGTGCTTAGTGTGGGTGATCGGTGATTGGTGGAAAGTACGTGTGGGTAGTGAATTCGCGGTCCACACGTATTTTCTACCAATCACCGATCACCCACACTAAGCACCTGCACTCGCACTAAGCAAAGTGAATACAGGCCTTTAAACAAAGTAAATTGTTACGATGACAAGAAGAGTAAAAGCACTTGCCTAGATATATTTTCAAGTTTGCGAATATTGGTAGTTGTACTCATCCAAACCAAATAAATTTGAAATAAATAATATCTTTATATAAAAGAGATGACAGGTTGTTAGCGGGTCAATAAATATGGCGGACTTTGTGCGTGAACTGAGACGTACGAGTTGGAATCAACTGTATTAAAAAATATTACGACGCAATAAACTCAGGCTTCTGTGTTTATTGCTTAAGTATTTGCCTTGCAACAAGGCAATCTCCTACAAAATATATAAAAACTCTTGGGGTTTACATGTAAGTATATTTCACAACAGCCGCCGCATTAAACAAATCATTTCAGAACCAGAAGTCTGCAATAAAATGAAACAAAAGACGTTATGCTTCATTGACAGTACATTTTTAAATTAACATGCTGTTTCTTTTTTCATTATTTTCAGAGTTAATCTGACTTTACTTACTACTACGTTACTTTGTGTTGTTATAATCTATACAAATATTATAAATTTGAAAGTAACTCTGTTTTGTCTGTAACGTTTTCACGGCTAAACCGCTGCACCGATTTCAATGAAATTTGCGACAAAGATAGTTTGATTCTTAAAGAAGGACAAAGGCTACTTATTGCCGCGGTAACCGACGGACGTAGTCGTGGCCAAAGCTAGTTCATTTATAACATTACTAAAAACAAGTTAGAAAATATTAATGGATATTCGGTCCGCTGAAACGATTTTAATAAATAATAAATCACCATCAAGCCATTCGTGTAGAAGTCACAATGGCATAATACAAAACAGAAATACACAGAGCTATACATATTAATTCATCACCCCTCTCTTTTGCCTTATTGGTTAAAATGCTATTTCTCTTTCAAAATGATTTTCATCCGATTAAAATTAAATTTATATTATAGACATAACCGACATAATTATATAATTTTGTACTCTCGATACATAGTTATAAGTATATCATCATACCTCGTTAATATTGGCAATTGTATTACAGCGGCAGAAGATATTACACTGCGCAATTTAGATCTAATGGAAATCTAGGTTAACGAATCTGTACACAAGTAGCATTTGTTATGAATTCAGTATACGTCGATTCATGTTACGGTTTCACGGGTAATTTGGACCGATTTCATGAAATAAGCATAAAGATACTTTGATTTTTGAGGAAGTAAGGAAGAATGTTAAGGCGAGTTTTTACCGCGATAATCAACCTACACAAAAGCCAAATAAAGCAAAGGCAAAGCGAGGTAAATACGACTGATTTATAAAAAAAAAACACATACGAGATTACATCATTTATAAAGTATTCTTTCGATAAAAGTGCGAAACTTTTGTTATCTTCGATAAAATCAAGACCGTAACAATCTAAAGAGACATTTAACACGCCTTTACAAAGCAACCAGTTATTAACTTCTCAGTACTAAACGATCGGAGTAATTACTCAATAACTTTACAGTTTGAATGGTGGACCATTAATCGAATCAAGTTTTGTACCAATCTTTCGTTATGCCCCTTTATTAGATTCAAATTCAATAAAATTCATTCCCGCGTTATTAACTGCTGCAGAATTAATTTCTCACGGAAGGAATTCCGCTTTCTTATTGAACTAAAGATTTAATATGAATGCAAAGTACGATTGCCTCGTTGGTCTAGCGGTTGATGTATGCGACCGCCTATCAAGAGGTCTCGGGTCGAATCCCGGGTCGGGCCAGAAGTGTAATTGAGTTTTTCTGAATATAGAAATACTTAATAAGAGCTCGGAGGTTGGAAGTTGGGGTCTGAACCCCCGTGCCTTGGAGAGCACGTTAAGCTGTCGGTTCTACACCTGATCTCTCCCCGATCGTGTCGGTTTACCATCCCATCGGATAATGAGAGAGAGGGAACAGAGAGTGCACCTGTGTTTGCGCACACACTTGTGCACTATAAGCCGTAATCGGTTAGGAGAACATCAAAGTATGACCCAAAAAATTATAATAATAAATTATAACCTTTGTAATTGTAGGGTTAGTTGAATTTAAAGAACGTATTTGCCGGTAAACTTCAAAATAAAGAAGAAAGAAAAGTTAAAACAAAATGACGCACAAAACTAAAGACAACAAAATTAAATTAAAACCTTATTTGAAACCTGTTAAATTTATACGTCTAACATATTCCTCTTTGGCATTTATATGTAGATATCTTCTTTTTTATGTGTAAGCCTGCAAAGTGACTCTACTTTCTGATAGAAAGCATGAGTAGAATCCAAGAATGGAGGACACTATATTCATTACGAATGCAGACAACTTCTTTTTTTTTTCTTTTTTTGTTTTTAAAAGATAACTCGCGTGTCGCGGGGGACATTACAAAAATACATGAAACGGACACGAAGAACACCCATACTCAGAACAACAATTTGTGGATCACACAAGGTGTTGGCCCTCAACACTTGGCAAAGTAGGAAACGGCGTGGTGACCGTTAAACCACTAGGCCAAACGTGTCGTCGTCGCAATGCAACAATGCAACATGGTGATCCACACTATGGCCGTCTATTTAGATGCTACTGCATCATTACTATAGTATGTAAAAGAGCAGCAATATCTAATAGACTATCGAAAAAAGTTCCAGATTTACTGCTAATAATTCCATTATGAAGGCTTTTTAGTCCAATCATCCTATTTTATGACAGCTAGTTTCTGTTATAAAGTTTTAAAAAATACAAATTGTTTTTTAATCTGTATAATTTCATAAAATCACGTGATTCACTACTGATAACGAAAGGCCCCGACGAATATATAATTTATCAGATCGGTTTAGTTTTAGTAAAAAAAATTGTTAGGGCACCGGTCACGCTACTGTTACAAGCAAGGTAGTAATACCGTCCTTCAGTTTTCTAAATAAACAATTAAATGAATATACCTGACTTGTGCCGTTAGACATTGTACGTTATAGTAAATGTAAGAGTATTTCAATAAATGAATTGAGTATCCTGTAACTGTTTCCAACCAAAATTATTCAGATAACTTCACTCAATGAGAGCTTTTTTATGGAATAGGCAGCAAACGAGCAGACGTATCACCTGATGGTAAGTGATTACCGCCGCCCATGGACACCCGCAACACCAGAGACGTCACAAGTGCATTGCCGGACTTTAACGGATGGGGAAGGGGAGAGGGGAAGGGTATGGGCCTCCGGTATCCTCACTCACTAGGTGAATCACAGCGCAAGCGCTATTTCACACTGGTTTTCTATAAGGCTTTGGTATCACTCCGGTCAAGCCGGCCCATTCATGCCGAAGCGTGGCTCTCCCACGGCATGTGCTGTGCGACTTACTACTCGCTCATCGCCGATTACCGTCTTTATTTTTTATTTTTTTTAAAGATAACTCCCGCACTAGGAATAAATCCTATGTCGCTGGGAACTTTACAAACATACATGAAATGGACACAAAGAACACCCAGACTCAGAACAACAATTTGTGGATCACACAAAGTGTTGTCCTACGTGGGATTTGAATCCTCGACACTTGGCGAAGTAGGAAACGGCGTGGTGACCGTTAAACCACTAGGCCAAACGTGCATTTTTTTTATTGGTTGTTAACGCGCATTTATTGGTTGAACTGGCTCGATTCATCGTATCTTCCATTATCCGAGGCATAGCAACTACTCTGGGATCAGTTTGTTCCAGTGGCTATCATTCTTTTGATGTTCGGGACCAGTCCAAGGCCATAATTATTTAATCCGTCTATATAGCATCAGTACGAGCTGCTCCCCGCGGGTTTGTTGCTTTTGAATAGAATATCGTTCCCTATTTCTTTGGTTTCAATTTCTACTTAAATATTTTTATCTACTTTTTTTCTAAAATAAAAGTAGCCTGTGTTTATTACATTAACTATCTGCTAGTGAAATCAAGCATTCACAGAGACGAGCCGGAACAAACAGATAGACAAAAAATAATAATTAATTTTTGATCTAAGTGCCGTAAATACTTTCATATGTATTGAGTAAATAGTTGTTAAATTAAAATTACAAACAGACGCTTCTATAATATTTATTTGAAACCATGTACATTTTTAGAAATAATGGGAAAAATAACTGACAGAGATAATTGAACGTTTTATCTATGAATTACACATTGTGATATGAAGAATGGCTGGATAATTCTGCTTTGATTTCCTTTCAATATATAAAATAGTTAAACTAATAAAATTAAATTGAAGAGAATATCAAAAAGAACTGTGAGAGCTTTACGGTCTTACAGGGAAAAGTCAGAAATAAATCACCGGGATTCAACTTAGCTAACTCTACATAAGCTAAAATTATAGCTATCTCTGTAATCATGTAACTCATATCGAGTTCAATAGTAGAAATACAGCAATAGACTCATTATTAATACTTGATTGCCATCTAAATACAACTTGCTGAATGAAATTTTCCCGCGTTTTCACTAAAACAGTAAATCAGTAAAAACGTACTGTTCTACTAAAACTTAACAAGCATCACAGTTCTTAGTAAACGATGTTGTAGCTACTTACATAGTTTCTCAATAAACGTCTACAAATGCTACGAGAATCACGTAGCAGTCTAGTAATCTTTTGTTTCTACGACCGTAGCGTTTGCGAACTGTGCGCCGACATCGCGCTTGTTAGGTAATTGGAATTGAAAACTTGCTTTAGCAGGATATTATATTCTTTTAATGTAATGTAGTTTTATTATACCGTATATATAATAAAAGTAATGACATTTCTACAGAAACAGCTGGTTTTTTTTTATAATTATGGATTTTAAAATTGTTTAAATTAAATTTAATCTTACTTTACCCAAACACAAAAGTGTTTGGGTAAAGTAAGATTAGTGTTTTTTATGTAGGGTTTTTTTGTTTTACCTATTTGCAGAATTCAAAGGTAGTAGGCCACGCTGGTATCAGCACGACGGGCCGGCTCGACCGGGGCGGTACTATCATCGCACAGAAAATCAACTTAAAATGACAGGGTTCATGTTGTCATATTTCTTTGGTGAGTGCGAGACCAGAGGCCGCCATGGTGTGGTCACCATGCCGCATTGTTGCATTGTCTGCATTCGCAATGAGTATGGTGACCACCATTCTTGGATGCTGCTTATAGTTTCCATCAGGCAGAGTAGATCATTTTGGCAGGCCCATATATAATAAAAAAATCTTTACTGTTAAGTTATCGAGGAAGGCTATATATAATATTATGTCACTATGCTACGAGCAAAAGAAGCGGAATATCACAGCATATATGTCTTTTTTTTTAGGTTGACTCACTATAACCTTTTCTCTGGTAAACAAATTAGCAGTAAAACATCACGCCGCGGGCAACAGCAGACGGAGACGAGGACGACAGCTAGTTGTGTATAAACATTTCTGCACTAAGAAATGAATTTAGAATATAGACTTTTACGATTTGGCTTATTGAAGTCGGTGTTGTTAAGAATATCAAAAGGCTATTAACATAGGATAATCAAATAAGTGTATAATATTTATCAATACAGATATAAGTTCAGATTATATGGTATAAAGTGGTACATGGAGATTTATCACTTGCTAAATCTCCATGTACCACTTTATACCATATAATCTAACTACTAACTAATTTATGCGCAAGAGTGTTATTTGCATGGCTCCAATTGTTTATAACAAATTTCCTAACAGTTGGAAAATTCTGGACAGCCAAGCATTTAAACAAAAAGTTAAAGCATTTCTTGTTGGCAAGGCCTATTACAATATAAGTGACTTTTTAAATGATAAACTTGATTTGACATAACTAGGTACCTAAGTGGATGCTATTATTTATTGTTTGACATTTGATAGTGACATTTAATATTATTGACATTATTTAAACAATCTTTACATTATCTTGACATTATATACAATTCTGCTAATTTCGATAATGTATGGTTAAATGATAAACAAATTTGTATGCCGATAAATGCGGCCAAACATGACTGAAACTATTATAATTTATTGATATCTTGCATGCAATGTATGTACACCATGTTATACAAATAAAGACTATCTATCTATCTATCTAACTACTTAGTTATACATATGTTTTCCAAGTAAGACATATCAACACAGTACCGACGGCCTACTCATTTTCGGCGCTGTATTTGTTTAAAAGTCTGTTTAAGTATTGTTAGTGACCAGTATGTATTGTGTGTTGACTCCTCTTACTTAGCCAAGTATTTATGTTAGCAATAAACTGTATAGTGGCCGGGTCGACAACTTCTTCAAGTCCGACGCTACGTGACTTGCTGCTATTGACGATATTACTTTTAAGGGTTCCGTGCCAAAGGCAAAAGACGGAACCCTTATAGATTCGTCATGTCTGTCTGTCTGTCTGTCTGTCCGTCTGTCCGTCCGTATGTCACAGCCATTTTTTCCGAAACTATAAGACCTATAATGTTGAAACTTGGTAAGTAGATGTATTCTGTGAACCGCATTACGATTTTTACACAAAAATAAGAAAAAAACAATAAATTTTGGGGGTAGGTAAATATATAGAACAGAAACTCAAACATTTTTTTTTCATCAAACCCATGCGTGTTTATTTTGATCTATGGATCGGTCTTCAAAAATGATATTGAGGTTTCTATTATCATTTTTTTGTTGCGCGAGAGACACTTCCAAAGTGGTAAAATGTGTGTGTCCCCCCCGGAAACTTTTAAAATAAGAGCATGATAAATCTAAAAAAAATATATGATGTACATTACTATGCAAACTTTCACCGAAAATTGGTTTAAGCAAAATCTAGTAAGTAGTTTTTTTTTAATACGTCCTAAATCGTAAACCGCAATTTATCGATTAAAGTTACAACGAACTACAAGAACTTTTATATTATGTTACTTGCTGCTTCGTAACCTTTCATAGGCGAGTCCGACTCGCACTTGGCCGGTTTTTTATAATTTCATACTTCAAAATATACGTTAATAATATCTGGAACTATTTGGCAAAACATTTTTTAACAATAAAGCAATGTAAAAAAAGAATAATGCTATGATCAGTTCATTTAAACAAAAAATTGATAAAAATAAACAAAAAGTGCAAAAACATATCAAATCGAACTATGCTGACGTTTTTTTATTCAACAAATAAAACATATAAATATAAATCAATTGGAATACAAATTTATGCCAGATGTTGCCGTTTTCTTAGCAGACTAGGAGAGAACAAGAATGTGAAACAATCATAACTTATTTAACAATAATTATTATATATATTTCTACGCCGTTCCCTACTCGGGATCATTTTTGTTGTAAACGTCTTTTACTTAAAAGGATCTTGCGACAGTTATAATTATTAATATTGATTTATACATAATTTCTTGTACCTACTGGTCTGTAACACAATATTAATTTAAATAGAATAGAAATATCTTTTTTACGTGAAATGTTTTATTTTTCAACTGGAACAGTAAAAATATCATGCAATATATAATAGAACATTCATCACGATTAAACTATCCACTCAAGGCAAGAAATGAACGCATTACACCTAACAGGAAGGCCTTATTATTGTTTATAAAAGAATTTAAATAATTCCACTTCATATTTAAAATATTAAGTTAAACACTCACCTACATATTATACATCCATTCACAACATAGTCACATGGGAAAACACAACTAGTTCAAAGTTTTCAAACAATTAACAACTATTTAAAACATGTTGTAAAAGTAAGATAAACTAAAATATAACATTAAAATTTAATTAAACACACACTAAAATTATGTTTTACTTCATTTGTTCATCATTTTAAGTATTCAATACAGAATTAATCACTTTTGATTCGACAGTTCAAGACGCGCGCGGCAATCGCCTTGAGATTCAGTAAAACCTGCCGTAACTGGTTCGAACTGAACGGCGTGCGGCCAATTACTGGAAAACTCACGCAAGCCAGCGCTAAGGGTTATACTGCGCATGCTCCAACACGATTGACACCCGCCAAGCTTTTAACAGTAAGGCTACAGAAGCGAATATTCATAAGTTTGTTTTTAGTTTTGTTTAGAATGTTACTCGTGGGAACCAAATGGGTCGTCGGGCTTATGAAATCAAAACAAACGGGAAATCGAAAGGATTCAGTCATAATTTACATTGTTTGTATAAAATTTGTGGATGAAATGAGTTTTCGCTGCGTGGAAGAAAAATGTGAATTCATTTCAGTTCGGCATGATTTAAGATCTTTTTGCACTTTCTTTAAATCTTTAAAGAAGTTGTAGTTGCTCGTAGAGGATAAAGAGTTCACCACGCTTCCAGTTAGTAAGTTATTCTTCTTGGCTCCAGTGATTATCAAACCATCAACTTAATGTTACTTTTAGTTATGTACGTTTACATAGCAAAAATAAGTCACATGTTAAAGTTGTAATTAATTCAAATTGAAAGTCGGATTTTTATCAGCTCTAATTTTAGGCCACAAAGTTTGAATTTTATAATTATTTCAAAACCGCGTTTTATTAATAAGGAAAATGAATTCAGCCATTTTGGTATTACAGTATAGGTTGGTGCTTTCTTTCACCTGCTTTCGAATCCTGATCCTGAAGTGATATTTCTTCAACATCAGATTAGCGGATTGTAAAATATTTATGTTTATTGAAGTTGGGTCGAAATCGTTATTTTTATAAATATAGCAGAAATAGAAATGGATCATATGATTGATCCTTGATATCTTCAGCCGATTTCATCTATTTAAACTAAGAGTTTTCAAAGCAATGTTACATTAGTAGAACCTTATGCAACAGGTGTAGATTGTTGAGTAAGGTCCGTAACTTTCCCAATATTTTATAGTTTACCTAACATTTTTTGCAAATCTTATTGAATTATAATTACAAGTATACTCAAATAGTTTTATGCTCAAGCGATTTGTTCATTGTTTAATAAATAATACTACTGAATTAGGTTTCTAATCCTGATTTATTTTCGTAACACTACTTTTTCGTACTCAGAGACAGACGGTTAACCTTCAGAAAAGAGATTCTGATTGAATCATTTAGTTCGGTATTAATACACCCGATGGGACATCTTTAAATCGCTAAAAGCTTAACATCCATCCCCTTTTATCAGAACGATTGTACAAAACCACTCAACCCTTTTAAACCCCAATCCAAAGTGCGTCCGGTCGTTAGTAGACATTAATGGAATCCAACCGGTTACTCTGCCGTGAAAATAACAAGGCGCAAGGATTTCATAGGCCCAATCTGTTGTTCCCACAACGATAACAATGTTACGTGGCATGCAAATTCTATAAAACTTCGTTTTCAGAATCAAACGAGCTCCGGAATTAGTCAACCGCGGATTTTAGAATAAAAATAGAAACTGTTTGTTTTTTTGCCAGG
This sequence comes from Diaphora mendica, assembly GCA_949125395.1. Taxonomy (NCBI): domain Eukaryota; kingdom Metazoa; phylum Arthropoda; class Insecta; order Lepidoptera; family Erebidae; genus Diaphora; species Diaphora mendica. The sequence continues at coordinate 21,994,327 of OX421310.1, forward strand.
TACAAATATTTTGCTTGTGACAACAGTCAGTCGATAATCAAAATAGTCATAGTCATATTTTTCACTACAAACATTTGATAAAACATTCAACAGTTGTATTACTGTCATTGTTTAGCATTTAAGTAACTGCGTGGGAGAGAGACAAGGTTATGCCATACTTCAACACATTTTATCCGTTTCAATCGGGGTGTTACAGCAGCTTCCTATAAAACTCAAACAGACAATAGTGTATCAGTTAGGTAAATCGGACTATTGCTGAAAGGGTCAAAGAACATATCGCTGCTGTGAAGAACCGACAGATGAGCAAATCGGCGATTGCAGAACATGCTTTCGATGCAGGCATCAACCACTGGGTTTAGTTTCACCGCACGCAAGTCTTCTCCACCGAACGTTACTTTTACTCAAGAACTGTACGTGAAGCGATTGAGATTAAAAAGCATAGGACTTTAAATCGGGAAGATGGTTTTAAATTATCTACAGCGTGGAATCCAGTGTTAAAAAACATACCACCTCGCTTTTCTGCGCAGTCGGATAAACACCAGAATAGGAACACATCGGTTTGCTTACAGAACAGGGACTCTGTTAGTGTGGTATATGACGGTACATGGCGTAACAAGTTTATCAATAATATCGAAAATGTGCAGGTGGACGAAGAACCTTCTACTTCACGGATTCGACGACGGAGGGCGTGCTTCGCTGAGCCAGTCAGCCTGTGACCACGGCCAGTGTAACCTGGTCGAAACGTCAGGCAAATCAGAGGTATGTAGTACCTTTTAAAAAGTGATCATCATGGAACGCGACAGTTTAAAAGTTAGTATAGGTAAAGAGAAGGTCTTTTAGAGACACGCTTACTGACAGCAAAAACAATACGAGATAACTCTAAGCAAACTGATATTAGATCATGGAACGACAACTTCCATTTGTAGTATAAAAGTAAAAGCTAACAACCCCAAAGGCAGAATATTTTTTTATTGCATTCGTAATATTAATAAGTAATGGTGTCTTTTTAATAATTCAATATTTTTTTGTACAAAACTTAATTAAACTTTATTAAAGAAATCTTCGAGTTTTTGACGTGACAACATCTAATAAATCGATGAACGCCGGCTGCATGCACGAAAAAGGATAACTCATTGTCCAGTTACGCTCATTGTACCGTTACGATTATTGTCAAACTATCGTCCGGAAACCGACTTTGCAGACAACCAATTTTTTATTTTATTTTGTACTTATATTGCCATACTAGTATTTAAATTGCTTGCTCCAATTGTATTAAATTAATTATATTTAATACAATAACAAATAAGTAAAAAGACTAAGTGACAAAATAATTGATTGTTACAAACTTTTTAACTATCACTACTTAAAGTTAAATGCTAAAATTTTATAAGAAACTGAAGCTTAGCACACAAAAATAAAACTTTTCGACTAGTCCCACATGACGTTCACAAGATTATCCCAAAGATAACAAAATATTTAAAAGAATGACACTAGTTGAAGGTTTGTTTAAACTAAACTTCAACTACTGTCATCCTTTTAAACCAGACAATTTTTCGAAACAGACATATTATACTATTGCAGTTATGTGTACAACAAAGTACATTCTATTCTATTCTGTTTCATTCCCCACCGTTTGATTTTATTGCTCTCCGTTCAGAAAACAGAGTAGATCGAAGCTTTGTTCCACTACGTTTCCTTCTATTCGGTTTAATTTTGTTCTATTCGATTAGAAAGTAAACTGGGTATTTAGATATTAGTAACAATTTTCATATAATATGATATTTTCACTTATAGATAACAGTGAACATAGCATTACAGCTAATAAAACAAACAAATAACAGTGCTCATATCACATCACGACAACAGCCGTAATAGTTCACCACCAGACACAGGCTTTTCCTCAGAATGAAGGTTTAGGTTTAGTACAGGGTTTGTGTCAAGTTTTCATTCTCTTTGCAGCATTGTTGTCTTGCGTAGTTTCTTCCCTTAGTGGGTATGTTATTCCACACAATGATGAGATCGTTATCGAGTGTGTATAAAGTCTTCCTAAGTACTTAATAGACAAACAAAAAACGTGTGGCACTCGGGGACTGCCGTGGTAAAGCTATTGCATAGCATTATTTATCAACTTATGCAATTATATTTATTTTTTATTTATGCAATTTTTTTTCTTTGAAATTAATTCATGTTACACTTTTTGAGCAGTCGTACCATATACATACACGTTAAGCGAACGCTCGGTCGAGCTACATTGTCGGCAGAGTGGGGGGTGTTAGGTTTTATTTTCGTTACGGAATTTCTTGATTCGGTCGCCGCCCTCAAAGCCTGTGATAAAAGCTATGCAATAGTTTAATAACGTTACTTACCATACTTCTAAGATCCCAAGTAGAAGATAATGTTTGCTGTCTATACTATCTACTGATGAAAAAAATAAAACAGCATATTCATACGTTTATGTAAGGAGGATAGAGTTATCAAGTCGCTTAACAAAGTGTTGAGTTGGAGCAACATGATATGTTATTTTAGGCGGATGTTCTTCCCTCGACCGTAGGAGGCGCGATACGGAAAATTGGATTTAGGGACCCTCTGTGAGCTGCAATTGGATTACATAGCTGCTGCGGAACCCAAAAATATTTGTATATTATTATTTTAGCTTTATTTTAAAGAGTGAAATGGGTATGTTTTGGTTACATTATTTTTAAAAGATACATGTTATCTTTATACATACATATATACATGTGTGTGTCTCTTTTTATGAGCTGTGAAAGTTGTAATCGAATTAATATCTCCCATTAGCATTCAAACTATATTATGTCGAGGAAATAATAAGGATATTTACTGCAATTCTTTGGTTCAGATCGTAATTAGCTTCTCACGACTGTTTAAATGAAGTGAGATATTGCGACTTCGGGTAGTATTATGTATTGACGGAAGAAAATTGTAGGTTCACTAAACTAACTATTTACTCGTATACCACAGTACAGGAATTCACAGGTGATGTTTTGACTGTAAGTGAAGATGCTGCATACAAATGAGTTCGCACAACAGCTACTTGTAAGACTATCATCAGGGCGTCTACGGCAACATATACTTGTTACTGTGTTACAATATGAATGTACCAACCTTATTTTTTGTATTAAATAGAAGGAAAATGTGTAAAAGAAAAGAAAGAATGTACATTTGCAGTCAATAATATAGTCTGTAGAGTTTAATAGTGAATTGTCAGTATCGGTTCATTTTTTTAAGTCAGTATTATGTAACATTACGACAATTAGATCCCGAAAATTAGTTAAAAATGCTGCAAACGAAACGGAATGAAGTTGCACGGGTTAGTCAAATAAAGGAGTCAATTAATCAGAAACTTTTCGGGCTCCTTGTAAATGACACTGAAAAATACATAGGTTTCTTCAGATAAAAGGTATAACTGTTCTCGGGGAATATCCACCTTAATCAATTAACAAAACATATTTAAACGATTGTGAAAATTATAAAGACTACGTGTATATTAATTAACAATTCTATAGTACTGAAAACTAATATTAGTTGGAGGTTTGATGTTGTTTTGATGAATAATTTAGCCAGAGTAATCATAGATATTGTCTTAAACAAAAATTAATTACTACTGGCAAAGGTTACTGAGTATTAATTTGTTTGTATTTTATTCTGTTGTAGAATAGATTCTCTGTGTTATTTGTTTTGGTAAAGCTAAATATCTAGTCCCTCTTTTTGAGAATCAAGGGACCTAGCTTACAAATTACTCTTAACTCACAAATACACGTAATGTGACTTAATTGGTAAAGGAATTTTCAAAATCAGTTCGTTAGATTCGGCAATTACCTCCTACAACTTTAGAAAATTCAACTCTTGATAATGTGATGTGATATGATGTGATGTGATGATGCACTTCTAGCTCCTATCTGATTTCGGCCACGAGAGCCAGTCTTAATGAAGACCAGCCAACTATGCAGGAAATATCATAGTCTACAACTCTTTGTTCTCTAACTCTCAGAATCCCATGAATGATGAACCAACAGCTGTATGTACTCTCCAAGGCACGAGGGTTAAGACCCCAAGTTCCAAACTCTCACTAAGAAAATCTCAATAAAACTATTTGGCCGGACTTGAAAATCGAATCAAAGACATCTTGATCGGCAGTCGCACCGTTAAACCAACAACGCAGTCTTTATGATATTAGTTTTTCATAGCTAATATCACGCAGTCAGTGATGACTGTGACAGATTGGAAACTGCAAATCATTTTCTTATGAGTGTCTTGCTTAACATAAAGCTTTTAAATTGAAATATGAAATGACAAGAGCCTCAACGATATAAAAGTTTATAACACACTTAACAGACAAGTTTCTTGAGCAAGCTTTGATTACTGTTACTTAACAACAAGTTATCAATGCACAAATTATTTTGAAACTTATTTAACACCAGCTTTTACCAGCAGCTCCACCCGAATGTATGTCGGTTATCACAGTAAACTCAAAGTATCTTCATTCCAAATTTCATCGAAATCAGTAGAGCGGTTTAACCGTGAAAGCTTAATAAACAGACAGAGTTACTTTCGAGTTTGTAATATTATTATGGATTTTATTTTGTACAACTGTAATGTTTGTAGTAAACTTGGAAATTAAAGCACCTAAATCAAGTTGAAATTAAGTTAAGATTAGTTCTGGTCCTTTTCTATTATCGTTGTGTTATACACACATGTATATATTTCCTGCTATTTTTAACCGACTTTAATTTATTTATTCAAAATCATATACACTTTCTACATGCTCAAGTCTGCCAAACTGTAAGACAGTTTGTCGGCAGAAGTTCTCGCTTATATAAACATAATATAATATAGTGTATTGAGATACAAAATTGGTTTCATTTATATAAAAAACTGTGTCAATAACATTAGTTAACCATGTTTACAAAGCCAATAACGGTCATTATAAAAAAAACAAAATAAAAAGGAAATGGTACCCATTAGTTAAGGACATAACGAGAGGAACCGATTTTGATGATACTTTTCTTAATGGAAAGGAGATATCCCAACCGTGGTACAATGTTAAGGACACTAAGATCTGATGACGGCATCCAAGAGAAATCTATCGATATAGTCGTTCTTGAAGTCGGTTTTTTATTTTGTTTAAATTTAACTTGTAGTAATAGTTTTGCCATACATGAAACTTAAAAAGCTTTAAGTTTATAACTATCGACATAATTATTTATAAGTACATATTTCTTTATTTGTGGTTCTAAGTACACTTATTTACTATTTGACGCTATGAAATATTGAAATAACCAAACCCACCAAACTTATTTACTTAAAGGATTAAAACTACTGTCTTAAAAGGTAAGGTAATAAACCCCAGTCTTTTATGAAAAAAAAATATCTGGGAGTTCCAAGTTTCATTGAATATGATGTTCTCCTAGCCGACCACGGCGGCCAAGCTCAATGGAGACCAGCCATCTACGCAGGAGATATTATAGTGCACAAGTGTATACGCAAACACAGGTGCACTCTCTGTTCTCCCACTCCCATAATCCGATGGGACGGTTATCCGACAACCGGGGAGAGATCAGGCGCCGGATTGACGGCTTTACGTGCTCTTGGAGGCAGGGGGGGGGGGACCCCAACTTCCAAACTCCGAGCTGTAATTAAGCATTTCTATAATCAGGAAAACTCAATCCTCTGCTTACATGGATAACGAACGTAGGTGCAGTGTGCTGTGCCTCGACGCTGATGAGGCCGTAGGTGTAAACCAGGCTGGAGCAGTCGCTTCTTGCGTGTTGTGTATCCCTGTTGCCGAGGTTGCTGGCTGGCTATGAGACTTGCTGTGGGAGTGAACATGATGGTGGCGTGCTGATGCTGCATCGAAGGCTGCTTCCAATCACGTCGGGGTCACCACTATAGGGGACAGTGTGTCATGTCTCTCCAACACAAACAACTGCCCAACGGTTGATGTTGGGATGTTGTATGTATCTTAATTGGCGCGAGAACTTTCACTGCGCGATTCAGGATTGGTAGTTTCTTAGTTTCCTTCGTTACTCCGTCGTTCAGTGTAACTTCGGTAGATGGCGCTGTAGTATATTTCTGTTGCGCTGTATGTAGAAGTCGCCACAGTTATAAACTTAAAACTTAGAAATAATCAAAGTTTACAAAAATTGATGAATTGCAAACAAATGTTTTTTAAAGTGTAGTGTAGCTGCTCTATGTTACATACTTAATAAAGTGATATATTATAAGCTCTGAATATAATGAGTACCAAAGATATGTACAATTTTGATAAACAATTAACACACTATTTAGTGAAATCCTTATTATGATAAATGTGAATATAAATTTGTTTGTTACGCTTTCACGCGAAAACTACTGAACCGATCATCATGAAACTTTGTACACAGTGATATTCCTAAAGGTATTCGAAGCAACATAGGATACTTTTTATTACTTCTAAGAATAAATAAATAAAATAAAAATAAAACAAAAAAATGCGAGCGAAACCGAGGGCGAAAGCTAGTAATCTATAAATCCTTTATGGTGATTTTAATGGATGTTACTAACCTCGTAAATAAATCTTAATCTTTTTTTTTAATCAATCATTTTCGTTCGTCGTTTTTATTCATTCATTTTCATAATGTTTTTTTTTTCATAGACACCGGCAATGGCTATCTGCTCAAGCTAATTTAAATTCTGAAAAGCCACAACAAAATAGTTTTACACCGCTTTTCTATCAGACTTATAATATTCCGTGTCAGCCAGCACTACTATGACACGACACGGCACATACAAACGTTATATTTATTTTTGGTTTACCAAAAACTATAGTTTAAAGATGCGTAAGAACTACCACTTCTTCATTTTGATAGTAGTTCCAAAATACAAAATGTTTTCAGATGTACATACATGTATAGGGCACGGTAAATTATTTAAAATATATCATCACGATCATCCATCAACATCAAGTAGACATGTGATGCCGCCAACAATATTCTGAGAAAGAGCCACGTTTTGTACCAATGCGTCTACTATTTCGATAAAAGACTTGTGTGATCTTTCACTATGTACCCAAGTAACATTTTAACATGTATATAAAATACACACTCATAATATATGAGTTAGAACTTAAGAACAATTATATTTTATATTAACTACAATTATATATATTTTGTAGGCCTCACGTTTTTATATTAACCTACCAAAGTGACAACTCTGCTTGTTGAAAAGCATGAGCAGAATCGAATACGATAGCACACTATTGCTAATTTCAATGCTTTTATTTTAAGGTTGATCCTCAATGAGAAAGTAGTACCACCCGTTTGTACTGAATTCAGCGTGAACAAAAAGAACTAAACGGAACCAAGGAAGAAAACCAAATTTCAACAGTTTTGATAAGGTAATCGACATTTCAATCGACTCAATTGTATAGTCAACTACTGACCACGATCATATCGACTCGATGGAAAGTTCTCCTAACAAACAAAGACACAGTATATATATAAAATGAGTTAATATCACGAGAAAATCTCGATTTAGATATCTAATGATAATATGTATAATATCATAATCGTGAAAGTTTGAAAACTAATTTACATATATAATATTATTTGAACTTTATAAGCGTGACAAAACTTAAATCTTATTATTGTTATAAATGTGAAAGTTTGAATGGACATTTGTTACTCAATGACGCTAGAACGGCTAAAGAACCTCGAAGAAATTGGGTACAGGGCTAGATTATACAATGAAACAAACCATAGCCCAGTTTTTAAGAATTGATTGATAAAATTGACATTGACGGGAATGAAACTGCGGATGGTGCGATCAATATTGTGATCGAAGGGTATTAAGAAGTAAACAGCTGTCAGCATTACTCCAATCGAAGACGAAAATTCAAATACGAAATAAACTATTGAAAATTCACGTTAATGAATTGAAATATTTTTTGAAAAAGCTCTCTTTTTTGTTGCTTTATATATTATTAACGGTATTTAGTACAGTAATTTCTAACATAATAGCAATATATAAATTATAAATAAAACAACCCTCGTTACTAAACTATATAAATGTAATGGAACAGATTACAAGGCATTTCCGATCCAATCAAGTCCCACCGAATTTAATATTTATTTCGACCCAATACTAACTTCATGGCCATGCGCCACGCACACACTAAATTTAACCCCAAAAAAAATATTGCTGAGTATTATTCATGACCATAAGCTACAATAAAAAGTTTTCTTATTTGCCACTCGTAAATAAGGCAATTTCACATAATATGCTATGTAATGAAACTGGCTTAGTGGGTCACATGTACAAACTACCATGTTAAATAGGAAAACTTGTTATTGTCAACGGAAGCCTTGAATTTCAGGTTCATAAAGTCATTGGTCTATTTTTGTGTACTCTTATAGTTTTATTTAGTTTACGATATTTTTGGAACGAAGTTCCTTATGAGGCGTTGCGGAGGGGTACTCTAGACGGCAAAAAACGTCCACAACATAAGATTTACGCCTTGGTGTCAAAATGGTAGCGTATGAAAATGATGTGAGGTCTCGGGTTCGAATCTCGTGTAGGATCAATTTTTTTTTGATCTGCAAATATTTGTTTTTTGGGAGTTTGGATGTTTTCTATGTATAATATGTATGTATTTACAAAAAAAATGTCTGAAATATTTATTTATTTCATGACCGAAAAAATTATATAATCTGCAAGTTGCATGTAACAAGTACGGAATAACCCTATAATGAAAAGATTAGTAACCCACAACTAAGACCACTATCATTACATTAAACAGTTTATGATGTTGATGATGATGATGGTCTCAACTATGGTAAAATTTCTATTATTTTTTCTGAAATATCAGCGAAACGATTCAAAATCATATCGTGTATTTAAAATTATGTTATACAGTGCATTTAAAATTGTATTCTATCTATCTTTCACTTCAATTCTCTGCGATGGTAATCGCCTCCTTTTTTTTTATCGATAAAAAAAAATCATGATAAAAAATGTACCGGATAAATTATTTCTTTATACCTTGCATAGAACTTGAAATAAATGTTTTTATGATAAGGAACTTCGTTCCTATCTGTGTGTCCCACGACACCACACGACTTTTTTTAATAAATAAACTTCAAGGAGATACAAGCGTTATAATCAGTGTTTCACAATCATCATCAGTCTATCGCAGTCCACCGCTGTACATAGACCCCTTCAATTGCACGTCACTTGGTTTGATCCAAGTAATAGCTAGTATAAATAAATAAATATTTCGGACATCTAACACACAACGCCATCTAGTCCCAAGCTAAGCAGAGCTTGTGTTATGGGTACTAGACAACTGATACGAATACATATATACTTTTTTTTTTAGTAAATACATACATATTATACATAGAAAATACCCAAACTCCGAAACAAATATTTGTAGATCATACAAACATTTGGTCCGACCCGGGAATCGAACCCAAGACCTCATGATCAGCAGTCGCACACGCCAACCGCGAGACCAACGAGGCAGTCAAAAGTATATATACACTACATGAATTGTATATAGTATGTTTACACTACATGAATTGTTTTTTTTAGAGCGCTATAAATACAGAACTAACTGATTGATGATTAACAATGCATTTTTTTGTTCCAAATTATATTTTTTAAAAGTTTTTTTTCAGCTTATAAATGAACAAATGAGTGGAGCATTTTGGAAGGACACGTAACGGTACAACATACGATTAATATCGCCACTGCTCCGAGGGATAATAGGCACCATTGCTTTTATTACCAGTAGACGATATGTGTAATTGAATGAATAACTCCGCTTTTACCTCTTTCCCACACTAGCTAGTGCGAATAAACTACTTAACGAAGTACAATTGTTATATTATAAATGTTTTACAAATATGTAAGGGTTCCCATTATAGATTTAACAGTACAATCTTATGGATTAAGAGAACCATTTGGATTGTTTTATTCTCGTATGATCTTTACATTTTTCAAAAGAGTTTTCATTAAATATTTTAATATTTATCCTAGCATAAACACTATAAACATTCACTTTGCTCTCAACAATATTGCTAGTGTTAACCTGAACAGTTTGTCGGGCAAACACGTAAGAAACGGCTGTGTTGCTTTTTTAACTTTCCACCTTCGCTTCTGTTCGGCTCAACCATACTCAATGAAAAGAAGCACAAACTAAATTGAGCCTTGTAAAAAGTAACAAAAAGTTGATTATCATTTGGCGTAACTTAGTTTCTTTGATACAGAGTACCTTTGTGAATTCGAGAACAGGGACTCACTGAAAGTTAAAAGTTGCAAAGTTTATTCGACTTAGAAATTATCTGCGTATTATGTTACGTGGAAGCTTACTTTAACGTATTTCTTATCGTTTGTAACATACGATGTGATGTATTTACTTTCGAAGCTAAGGATTCTTAACTTGAAATAACTTAATATTGCTTTATTCGAGTTAATAATTGTCAGCATTTTTAACGCCATATTAATTTCGATTATGTTATTTGAAAGGAGAAGGAATTTCGATCGTTTATAATTCAAGATAAGAGGTTTTTTTAAATAATTATATTTAATCTATTGTCAATAACATAGTAATATATAATAGTGAATAGTGGTCTAGTTATCCAAACTAATATTATAAATTCGAAAGTAACTCTGTATGTACGTCTGTTACGCTTTCAGAGCTAATCCGATGCATCAATATATATATATATAATGAATCGCCGAAATGAATGTACGCGCCTAACTTCCGATCGGCTGCACCAAATTAAATAATTCCTTTTTTGATGTTTTCCTTATTGATAGGACAAGGTTTGTGCACAAGAAAAATTCAAACACAACGGGAAAGTCTTTTTTTGTCCGTGACTGTACACTCCTGTAGGAAGCTGAGACAAATATGTAAATATGGCGGTACGAAGTTCGCCAGGTCAGCTAGTTTCAATTAAATTTGGCATGAAACTATTTGATTCTTGAGAAATTATATAATCTACTCTTTACCGCGATAACCGACATATATGTGGGCGTAATACTAAAGAGTAAACTGTATCATGACTATTCATGACGAAACTTAGTAATCTCCGCTTTACAGTTACAAATCCAATCTCTGTACTCAAAGAACATAGTAAAAGGTGTATTAGAAATCAGTGTTCATTCGATTTTCATCTAATCTATTTTTGAACTGACAATCCACTACCGACAATTCCTTCTTGTAACATTTTTTGTAATTTATTCTCGTAACACTTGAATAAATCGTAAGTTTAAAAGAAGTCATTTAAATTTCTTGGTACTTTCTTTTCAGAAAATATATTTTCTTTTTTTTTTAATTATGTCTTTATTTATAGACTTTGTAGCACAATGTATTACAAAGAAAGCACCTTAGTTTTCTTTTTGTCTTTTCCCAACCCCGTAGGTATACTTAATTTCCATACAAAAGTTTTCCAACTCTTGCAGTCTCCTGGGGAATTTTCAAAAATTCTTCCTCATTTTATTTACTCTACAAACGTTACGAGCTGAAACTTGGAAGCTTCTAGCATAAGGTATTGATTGCTAGTTCAAAAGCAGAAGTTAGTATTCAATCTCACTTATTCAACTGGCAATATAATTTTTTTTTTTAAGCTGAACAAACATTTTAGATAGTAACTGTCGTGTCGAACTGCGCCTAAACTCCCACCTGTCGCGTGGGTTTATTGTGCCACCAGATTATAATAGTGAAGGAACAGAGAGTGCATCTGTGTTTACGCACATACTTGTGCACTTTAATATCTTATGCGTAGTTCTTGTCTCCGTTGAAACTGCCCCCCGTGGCCGAAATCGGCTAGGAGAATATTCTAGACATCTATATTCATAGACATCAGACTGCTGTTGAATCATTAATCTTGTAAAAGTTTCATCCAAATCCGTTTAGTAGTTTTTGCGTGAAAGAGTAACAAACATCTATCCATACTTACAAACTTTCGCGTTTATAATATTAGTAGGATTGTACCTACAAGCTCTTAGTAAAGCAGCAGATGGAAGGAAAAAATGACAGATGAACATAAAAGGGTTTACTAAAAGGGTTTACTGTGAAGACTACGTATCCCTAAAAGGGAGGCTTTGGTACATAACTTGTAATGAACATCCCACTATTACATCTACATTTTATGTCCGCGGGGCATCCTTTAACTTGTAGCTTACTAACCTCGCAGTATCGTAAACACCGGGAACATGTTTAAACTTTTTAATAAAGGAACAAAAAGAAATTTTAATAGTTTCTGTTTAATAAAGAAACGGTGATCCGTGGCCTTAATAATATTTTTCATCGCGCCTTTATTTATTAATTAAGACATTTGACGGAATAATAAAACAGTGGATGCGTTTTATCTAATTAACTATATTAAAAACAAAGCCATTTTTACTGAAGTTGAGTTGATACTTCTTCTTGAAGGAAAGGAGGAAAGGAAATATGACATTCCTTATGGATAATAGGATTCTGTCCACATCGAAGTCAGTCAGTCCATGCACCCATGGAAAGGCTTAATAATTGATTAAAAGTTGAACAATGGCTGTAAGTCAACTTAGGATTTATACACCCAAAGGTAAACGAGATAAAAACAAAACTTTTCTTTCTCATTTAAAAAAAAACTACTAGCAATTCTAACATTTCGCTGATATATTCTAAGACGGCAATTATTAAAACTTTTCAGCAACACATTAATCCAAATTATATTCCAGACCTAAGCTCCAGTAAAACTGTGCACCGTCAAAATTCACTATAAACAAGTCGTCGGCCGCAAAACTTCACAAGGGAATCCTAATGTTCTTTTTTCTTGAGTCCTAGACTGGCAGATTCGGGGCTTTGTTGCTCTGGTCTTTGATGTATGTGGTTTAACGAGAAAAGGCGAGCAAACTTTGAGTTAGAATGAATTATTTTAGTTTGGTTCTTGAGTTTTTTTTAATATTACGAATGTATTTAAATTTTAACATTTGTTTACATTGTGATAAAAAAATTAAAAGAGCTTTGACAGTAGCCTCTATAACTACGTGTAAATTTTTTTTTTATTTTTTTTATTTTTTTATGTATGGCCCGCCAAAATGACTCTACTCTGCCTGATGGAAAGCATTAGCAGAATCCAAGAGTATTGGTCGCCATACTCACTGCGAACGCAGACAATGCAGTATGGCGACCCACACCATGGCGGCCTAGTGATGCTGCTGCATCTTTTAGTCTAGTCAACAAGTATGGAGCTTGTTGACTAGACTATTTGGGCCTCCGGTCTCGCACTCACCAACGAAACACGACAGCACGAACGTGGTCATTTTACGTTGATTTTCTGTGCGAGGGTAGTACCGCCCCGGTCGAGCCGGCCCATTCGTGCTGAAATCAGCGTGGCTCTACTACCTCTAATAATAAAGAAAAACAAAGTTGTATGTTTGATTATTCCTCCCTTATTATCTCCCCTTTTCAAAATAGTAGGTAGATTGTATTATTTTTAAAAATTGGCAAAAATGTGGCCAAAATGTTTCTTTAGTGTTATCCATTCTCTATGAGTGTATTAAAGTTGCAAAGGTTGCTTAAAAAAAATAGTGTCGAGTAATATTTGTTGATGTTATTGCTCATTTATTTGTGTTTAGTATATCACTACAAACGATTTTTTTTAAACGTTTATTTTACTTATAAATATGATTATGTTTTCCTATAAACAAAAAAAAATATTTTTCATTATACTTAAGTTTTTATGTATTATAACAAATGATTAATTTTATAAGTTTTTTTTTAAAACATGCTTTTATTACCTGTTAATAAAAATAAAAATGTTAAGCCCTTTCATTTTATACCCATATGGGGTGGGTTGTTCAGAAATATGTTCGCCGCCATTTTCTTACGGTGGCCATTTTGGATTAATAATAGTATCGCTTTTAAATAATTGCATTGTCATCAGAATTAAAGGCATATTTCGAATTTCAGCTCAATCGGAAATCGGGAAGTGGATCAAATTTAACTTGCATGATTTGATTACAGACAAGCATCGGGACAGGTGAAGCTAAATAAATCTTATTAAATCTATTTAATTATTAATCTTAATAAATAAAGCTTGTAAAAAATAAAGTTTATCGGGTTGTAAAGCATAATCTCTGGATTAAAAGAACTGAATTTGAAAATTCTTTTACCAATAGAAAGCCTCATTATTTGTGAGTGTCATACTTGAAAAATTGTCACCTCATATCCGACATACACGCGGGCGGAGCCGGGGGTAAAAGATAATCACCCATAGATATGCCGCGTCTAAACTTCGATGCTCCTTCTTTACCACTACTTTATTGCATATAAGCCAACCGACGCAGATGTCCCGCTCTCTGTAATTGCCACCGTTCCTGTCCGCACTCTCAGACGTGCCAGATGTTTACAAGTACAGTCTTGTAAGACATCCCACTGCTATTTACTTTTTGGCTGGGTATGTATAAGAATTTACTGCGACTCATAATGGTTTTTTTTCTCTAATATTTTTATTTTGTAACTTACTTCTGAGTTGCAGAATTTTTAGGCAGCTAATGACGATGTCTGTATTTAATAAAAAAAATCGAACTCACTTTCAGTAAGGAGGTTAATTTCACAGGTTTTGAAATGAAAAATTAAACAAGTTTTTCGGAGTTTCCCAAATGATGAAGACTAGAACATTATTAAAAAAAAATGTAAATGGAGTAAAATAATTTAGTTATTTGCAATAATTTTTTGTATCCATTTTAGTCTTTGCAAACTGGTCAAAGGGATCTGTTATTCTAGCTAGTGATTGTTTAATATATTTGTACTGTTTTTAACATAATGTAGATTGTAAAAAAAAAAAAATTGGCAGTCATAAGAACTATCAAAAAAATGGTTAAAAGTGAAAACTTATAACAAATATTTAAATTAAAGTTATCAATATCAAACATTAGCATGTTGGTGACACGAACCTATAAGATTGTCTCCTACCAAAAAGTGCCCAACGCTGCTAAAGAAGTTTTCACTTCGAAAATTGTCATGTCAGCATGTCGGTGATCGCGTCACCCATAAAATTTTCCCCTACCAAAAAGTGCTCGACGGGGCTAAAGAAGTTTTCACTTCAAAAATATAAAAGAAACGCTGTGAACTGGTTGAAAATAAATAAATAAATGTGAAATAAACATTTTTATGGATATACTCATGGTAGTTTACGAAAATGCGCGGCCCATTACATTTGTCTGGTCTCTAGTAGCAATTTTGGGAGAATGAAAACTCAGCCGAAGGTGGATGGTATGACACATCACTACATGTACTTATACATAACTTTATTCTTATTCCATCTGATGCCAGATAATATTACGAAAATTTAACAGGATCTAATGATTTAGAAGAAGCAAATCAGGAAAATAATGATTGAGTGGGTACATTTATTTTTTATTATTTGGAGTGTTTATAGTTTGAGAACGTGTGTTTTTAGTTTATGCAGTAGATGTAAAGCTTGAACAGTATTTGTATGCAGTTGTTGATAACGAGATAAAAAGTAGTATTAGTGTATTTTTAAATAAAGATTCAAAACCAATGAAAAGAGTTTTGATTTTAGGTACAAAGGATATCGAGACAAGCGAAAATTGTATAATTATTCAGGTTTTAACTATTAAAAAATATTCAAATTTATGTGTGTCTTCTAATCAGTAATGACATACAAGATCATCTTAACGTAATGGTACAATTTTTAGTTAAATTCAGAACTTTGCATAAAATATTTGCATTTAATCTTATACCGCATTTTAATTCTCCCAAAACAACCCGCATTAAAGGATCAAACGACTATGATGTCGCATAGTACGTTGTTGATTAATTTAAGCAGTCGTAATATAGCTAAAATATAATAACGAATTAAGCGGAAAAGTGGCTATATCTTTTAATGTATATTATGTATCGTAATATATTTTTAATTAATCTAGACTACACACACAGCTTGCTTTCAAGTAAAAATATCAAACATATAACATAAATAATGAGCACATAGCGACAATTTTAATTTTAAAATCTTTGACGCTCATTTTCTCGAATTCTCTCCAGTGTCGCTTAATCTATTCTTACATAACGCTGTCCAATTATTGGTATATCTGTAATTGGGCATTCAATAACGTCACTTATTCGATGAAATACACTGTAAGTACTGCTTAGCACCAGATCTTCTGCGAAGCTGGTTTTTACCGGTATTTCTGAGAGACGGCGGTTATTTCTAGGTATGGCTACAGTTAAATTGGAAAATCTTGAGGTGAATTTATTTTGTTGGTTTGTTATACACGTATAATGGATAAATAAAAGTAGTAAATAGTTCAAATATACCAGTTTGTCGACAAAACTCAAAAGAGATTTTAGCAACAGCCGTAATAAAGTACTTGTTTTCACAATCAAGAGTTTAATGTAGTAAAGTTTTGGAAGTTCACGTAACTTAATATTTAATCATTTTGAACGGAGTTTATTGTAAGAGAGTTTAGTCTTGGAAACTTCCGAGTATTTAGTTATAACAATGACGACAGACTTTGTATAGGTACTCTTAAGTGAATTTTAATATTTTCGCTTGAAAATTTTAAAAGCGTTTGTAGCCAGTACATTTACTTCTCATACTTCCTTTAGTCATAGTTTATCAAATACGTGGCGTGGGACTTCCACTGGTGTGGGAAGTAAAGTGTAATAAAGATATAAATTTTAGTACAAACAGTTATCTTATTTATACCCGACTATGGTGAAGCCGTTTTTGACAGTCAATTTATATTTGTACATTCCACCGTAGTTTCTAACCTACGGAACTGCTTCTGATCGGCTCGGGGGACATAGGTTACATAAATTTTCTCAAAACGATTTATGTAGTTGGGTTATATTTTAAAAAAAAACTTGTCGAAATAATTACATAGGAAAATAATAATAATTTATTTAAAAATAATTGAATCAATAACCATTGACGTTTATGGAATAAATTAAACAAAAAGATAATTCCACAAATCCAGAAAACATATTTAACATCTTATTAGTCGAAGTAAATAACAAAATTTACTACAAGAGAAATGCTCATTCGACTAACAAAAAATACTGCAAATGGGAATACCTATCTGATATGGGTGTTATATAGCCAATTGTAGCAAACAATCATTAATTAAGTGGTCTAGTACCTGAATGTGCGGCATTAATCACTTAGGTGCTTCCACTCTTCGCAGCCTCATTCTTTAGCACATTTAAGTGTCGATATTTAATTTATTTAGTTGGAAACCTAACTAATAAAAACAGAGCTGCCGGATAATAGTAAAGTATTGCTCACTTACTATGCCACTTGTTTTTAACCATCTTCATAAAAGGACGCGGCTCAATTAGACTGTATTTTTTCTTTGTTTGTAACCTCAGAACTTAACTTAACTGGGGTAACAAATTTTGATGATTCTTTTTTTTATTGAAAGCTGGCGCTTTCCATGTGGTTCCATTTCAATTTGGTCCAGTTCTTGAACTCAGTTTTATTTTTGGTAAAAAAAATATATGGGCAAACGACCAGAAAAATCACCTGTTGGTGAATCAGCTACCGCCGAATATGGACTTGCACCTGAAGAGTCATAAGCGCACCTCATTGTCAAGAGGAGGCAGGGTGGTTAGACTCTGGTAATCTTACTTATCAACAGTCTTTAACAGTTCACTGCTAAACATTAATCTGTCCTTAGAAAGAAGGTTTTGGCCAACTGTACCACACTGGTCAGACGGATTGTTTTTTTTTTTTATGGAATAGAGAGCAAACGAGCAGACGTATCACTTGATGGTAAGAGATTGCCACCGCCCATGAACACCCGCAACACCAGAGGCGTCACAAGTGCGTTACCGGCTTTTTTTGGATGGGGAGGGGGATGGGGAGGGGCATGGGGGAGTGATTGGGGTATGGGCTTCCGGTATCCTCACTCACTCGGTGAAACACCGTGCAATTTCACACCGGTTTTCTGTGATTGGTACATGGATTGTTTCAAGTTGTCCTTCTCTTTGCAGTGCTGTCCCACAACACCTATGGGATGAATAGGGGTGTGTACCACTTCATATTTTTATCCGTGACTACGCGGATAGATCTCACTCACTCGGTGAAAAACAAGGCAAAATTTACTTATTACAGACCCTCTTAACTGAACCTCAACCTAATCACCTCGAGATATCACTAGGATTTTTAAAATAATAATAATAATAAATATTTTGGACATCTAACACACAACGCCATCTAGTCCCAAGCTAAGCAGAGCTTGTGTTATGGGTACTAGACACAGTTGTCTAGCTCACAAGCTCTGCTTGCTGCTATAAATACATATATACTTTTTTTGTAAATACATACATATTATACATAGAAAACACCCAAACTCCGAAACAAATATTTGTAGATCACACAAACATTGGTCCGACCCAGGATTTGAACCCGAGACCTTAAACACAGCAGTCGCATTCACTACCACTGCTCAACCGAGGCAGTTATAATGATACTAGCTTTCGCCCATGGCTTCGCTCGCATTTAATAAAAAATATCTTATGTTACTTCTAATACCTTCAGGAATATGTGTACAAGTTTTATGATGATCGGTTAAGTAGTTTTCGCGTGAAAGCGTTACAAACCAACTTACATTTACATTTATAATTATCAGGATAACTCGTTTCCATTCAAGTCCAAATCTTTAGCACCATCCATTTCTTTTCTTGCTCTTTTTGGGCTCAAGTAATAGTTAAGCGGTTACTGCAGCCTATGGAATTTTTAAGCACCAAGTTTTCGGTAAAACTATTATGTGTGTTTTGCGTTTGTATGTACTTTTCGATGAGTTCTTAGAATCAGAATATGAAAAGCTTTTTAGGTGGTAAATAGGTACATATAATTAAATGTGACTTTTTTCAACTTATGATTTTTCCTAAAAGATATGTACATATATCGTACAAGAAGGACTTAAAAATATGTGACATGATGAACATTCATTGATGTAGGTGAAATAAGCTGATGGAGCTGTTTTCTTTGGAGTAAAAACTATGACATCATTTGCAATTCCCTCTATGCGGGTAGTTTTTTTAATGATTGTTTCAATAGGTCTGTTTAATGCCAGTTAATATTCCCGGAGAAATTAATTTCATAGCTCGTTTATTTTGTATGATTGTTGGAAGAAATACAGCCATCAAAACCCAAGTCAATAAATCCACGCATTAATAGATTTTCATTTTAGCTGTGACGACGTCTCCCATGTTACTGAATAATCATCGCTCAGTGTTTACTGAAGCATAGCAACGTACATTAATCCTAAACTCCGCATCATTATCGACAGAACAAAAGACTGAACGATCGATCTGTCGTCGCTTATCCATCTAAGGCAACTGTAAATAATGATAATGGATTACTTTGTTTTTGTTTTTTATTAACTGAGAACAGATTAGGGAAACAAAAAACGATATCTCGTTGTTTTTACACCGGCAATGGTTGAATACCCATTAACATTTTCTGTCGACTGAATCGTTCACTCCCTTCGCTGACCCGTTCTTTCCCGATATTGTTAACCTTAATTTTTTTAAACGACTCTGAACTGCTTCGGATAAGTGGATGAGATAATTTTCGACCCACATTATTTTAAAGTATATTTTTCGGGTTTTACTTATACAAAGTAATTGCATAAATGCTATGTTTTACTTCATTTTAATGCGCTTGTCAAATGAATCATTAAGAAATTAATATAATGACGGGAAACTGAGAGTACAGTATGACACTACAGCAAAATTTTTACTCTTCAAGACAATGGCTATTAACTCTATACATACAGAGTTTACGGTAACTTAAAATAAAAAATATTTTGCAGTACGTTTAAGAAAATGCATATATGGGAACTTGATGTGTTTGATTATATAACAGTTCAACTAAACCTAAACATTTCTTAAATTTATTCATAACGTACCTATATCTTTCATTCATGTAATAATAATTATTGTAGAAGTAGCAATTTATGCAATCGGATAAAAACACAAACTAAGCGCAAGAATTACTAGAAAGCAAAAAATCTGTAATCGTTACAACAATTTATTTGGCCTATAACACTTACCTTGAAACCTTTCGATAAGGTGAATATATTTTTTTAGCTGATATAAAAAATATTTCGTCACAAATCATTGACTAACTTAATTACTGAAAACAAAGCTTTAATCAAGATGCAATGTTTTAAACACACGTAAAATAACAAGCTTAGTTAGAAAAACTTCCCAAAACACATTTGGTCTTCAACACGTCACAATTTTAATACATCACCCGGAAAGCCTTGAATAAACTTGTGTACAGAAATAAAAGGCTTAAAGACCCTTCATTATAATAATTCATTTCATTAGCTCAGTTGGGCACGCAAGCATGTTTTAAAAATTAATTACGGTAAAGTCGCTACAAACATAGCCCAAAAATTAAAAATCACGGTACAATGCTCGCTTTGAGTAACAAAAAGAATAATGAAGGCTGGCAAAATTACTTATGTATGCAACGCCATACTACTAGAAATAATTAAGCATTTATTAGGGTTACTATATTCCACCCTCATAGAAGAGGACTCAGCCTTAGACTTCAAGCTGTATTGGTAATTATTTATTAGACTTGTTTTACATACCATATATCAGTACAGTAATCATTGAAATATTGAAAATGTATATAAATAAATAAAATTGGAGTGTATGTTTGTAATATTAAAATAACCGCTAATTACTAAATGCATATGTATACATACATACGCGGTACATTTACCAAAATATGATTTTTTTCAAATTTTTACTGTTTGTTCCGGCTAATCTAGCTACCGTGGGTATTGCGGGTGTCCATAGGCGACGGTAATCGCTTACTATCAGGCGATACGTCTGCTCGTTTGCCCGCCTATTCCATAAAAAAACTCTGGAATGGCTTGATCGATTTTGACGGGACTTTCACTGGCAGATAGGTGATGATATAAGAAGTAAGTAAGGCTACTTTTTGAGATTAGCTTTACCGAGGCGTTACCCGCGGTTATAACAACAGACGCGGGTAACACCGCGGGGTTCAGCTAGTAGTATATAAATACACACAAAAATTTCGTTGCTGAGCTATGAATCCCAAGACTTGATACTTTGTCAAATGTCTCATATACTTACTAAGACATTAATACGACTTAAGTATATTTCGTTAGCTGCTGTAGACCTTTGCTACTTTTACACATAGTTTTTGTTGTATGGCGGGTCTTATACGCAATAAAACTATTTAAAAGCTTCGTTGATATTCATAGATATGTTATTAAGAACAAGAGTCTTATTTAAATTAATTTATAGTTTTCAATTAAGAAAACTAACGGGAAAGTTAATATAAATTTAAATTAAATTCTTTTGCATGTGTTTAAATGTAACAACTATTAATTTCATCAACACTAACCTGTTGATATATTAAAGTTTAAATCAGACACACTTCTTACAACACACATATCTTCGTTTAGCTGCAAGCCAGTGGCGTAATAGCTTTGTAATTACACTGAGCTTGGTTATCTTAATATGTATTTCATGCCTTACTTGCAGCAAATGCTGCTAACTTTATTAATCCGATTCCTTCTCTATGTTTTTTTGTTTACATTATTCTAATCTGGGTTTCAGTTACATTGATAATCGTAATACATTAACACTATGATGTTCTTCTAATTTTTTATTCTGTTACTAATCAGCTGTGATTTAATTATTGTAAGGGTTATATAACGTCTGTGACTTCAGAGTTGCAGGCGATTATGGGCTCCCATAGTCAATTTCTATTAGGTGTTTCAACGCTTTGACTTGAATCCCCTAAATACTACATATAACTATAGCGTGTTACAGACAAATCGATCGATAAGAAAATTTCTTGCACTAAAATGATGCAATGGATTTTTTTTTTGAAAAGGCATTGCTACATATTTCGTAAAAGATGTAGTAAATAACGATCAAATGTCGTTTAAAAAACTAAAACACACGTTTCCAAAAGTCAGTTGCAAAAAAAAAACCTACAGGTACATAACACTATCAATTTATTTTTCATGTTGACTTAGGTCGTGTGACCCAAGTCTCATCGTTGCCTAAATTATTATAGTGTCAAGAATAAAACTTTAAAATATATTTAAGAAAATAGCAAAAAAAAATATATAAAAAATCCTATTAACACACACAAACATACAGGTAGAAGGTACACATACATCGGCACAGGTCAAGGTGAATATAAACCATGTAACAATATAAAGTCACGACATATGCTTTTTAAATGCAAAGTGAAAAAAGCAAGGCACTTGATTCATTAATATAAGAGAGTAAAATACAAACGCAGTAATAATAAATAAACTTTAATATTATAAATTACGGCTTCATATTTTAAAGCTTGCTGTTACATTGGATATAATTGTTGGTGATTAGCAGCTTAAATTTCAAAATATGCTCTTAGTTTTTGATTAAAGTGAAATCAAATTTAAAAAAGTTCAAATATACCGTCGTAATGGAAGTATTGTAAAACTTATAGTAGTAAAAAACCTTACATACCTTGACTTATAAATCTTTTATATAAAATTCTCGTGTCACAATGTTAGTTACCATACTCTTCTGAAAAGGCTGGACCGATTTTTATGAAATTTGGTGTGCATATCAGGTAGATCTGAGAATCGACCAACATAAATTTTTTATACCCATTTTTTTTTCATTGCAAAACAACGTTTGACGGATCAGCTAGTGTCTTTTATATCTCTTATAATTATGTACGTTGAATTTAGGTTCTTGGCCAAATATTCGACAAAATCAAAGCTGTTTGACTTGGCTGCTTGTTCCAGATTTTGGGCATTAAAATATCTTTTTTTTGTATATTATCTTATGTAAGATTAAATACCATACGAATTATCTATTTATATATATATATAAAATAATCCATATTTCTCTTGGTCAGGTAATCACGCTTGAATGGCTGGACCAATTTGGCTATTTCTTTTAGTATTAGTAAGCCCATATATCGGGAAAGGTAAACCATCACAATAAGAGCAGAGTAAGATAGCATTTTTATTAAATAGTTTTTCTTTTTGGATGGAACAATCTGTTGATATTTATTTTACGGCCTTTTTAGTCGCGTCTAAAAACTGAAATTCAAGTGATCACAAAATAAACGAAGTATTTAGGGGAATTTAGAGCATGTCTTTAGCAATAATTTCTTATTAAACTTTCCAATACAATTCAAGTGTGCGTACTATTTAAAGTACTAGTATTTTAAACTGTTCCTTAAGGGCAGTTAGGAAGGTTTATTGAGGTCTATTTATCACGTAGTTGTACTATATATTTTTGAATACTTACCTTGTAAAAAATATTCTCTAAACTCTTTGATAAACTAAATAGAAAGCATAATCAGCATAGTCGAGAAGTCTGTGGATCTTGAGTTATATCTATTTCTCTTATATAAACATCCAAAATACATAGATAAATCTAAATTTTGTAATATACCTCAATGTTGTACATACATTAATAAATATTTACATTCAAAAACTTGTTTAATTTATTAGGCTATTTTTTTGGTTAAACGTTATTTGTAGCTAATAATGACGAACTGTCAATAATTTGTAACTATGAGCTCTGTAAACCAATAAATTATGTCAGTTATAAACCGAACGTATTTCATAATTGTCTTTAAATCAATTTGTCTATATTCGCCGTCATTAGTTTAAATATAGAGAACATAATTAATTAATTAACTCCGTGTGGTCCGGTGAAATATTAAGATACGGAATGTCATCACCCCTATTTTCTCATGGGTGTCGTACTCAGATCAAATAAAAAAAGGAAGATAACGCACCGCCTTGTTCTTGATGAAGCAGAAAAAAGGCGCGTAGTTCCAAGTAAACACAGGCATTACGCACTAACTATGCTATAAATTACGCTACTTTTCGTCAGTATCGTATGAGTTGTAGATACTCGACAAGGGAGCAAACGATACAGGACAACAGCGCTACAAATGATATTTATTTTGTAAGTAAATCTTTACGGATATTTTTACACGTCGGATTTTACGGCTAGAAGAGGCCGGCCAGCCTGGTAAGGTAGACCAAAACTAACTAAAGGGAGGCTTATGTCTAACAGTGGATAATTAAAGACTGTTGATGATGATGAAAACTAATGAATTTCTGAACAATTTTTTTTTTTTTTTTTATGTATGCCCGCCAAAATAATTCTACTCTGCGTGATGGAAATCACAAGCAGAATCCAAGAGTGGCGGTCACCATACTCACTGCGAATGCAGGCAATGCAGTATGGCGACCCACACCATGGCGGCCTAGTGATGCTGCTGCACCTTTTAGTCAAGTCAACAAGTATGGAACTTGTTGACTAGACTATTTGGGCCTCTGGTCTCGCACTCACCAACGAAACACGACAGCACGAACGCTGTCATTTTACGTTGATTTTCTGTGCGAGGGTAGTACCGCCCCGGTCGAGCCGGCCCGTTCATGCCGAAATAAGCGTGGCTCTTTTTTTTTAATACCATTTCAAATACAAGGAATACTTCGATATTCTGGATTATTTTAGTTCAGATTCCTCCTAGGAAAGATTCCTCCTCAAAAAAGTCAAGTGCGAGTATCATTGAAGTATATTATTTCAAGATGATAAAATAAAGACAGCTTTTAAATATATTGATGTATTTCTAAAAATAAATACATTTTTTATGCCTCGTAGTTAACGTAATAATATAAGGTATACATTGAATACAGCATAGAAATAATACTCCACTAAATATTCAGCAGGTTGATATTTAGGGCTACGGTAAATATTCATAGTTAGCACTGGAATGATAATCGCGTCCATAAAATATTCGTATATTCAACTCCGAATTATATGTATATATCATAGTAATTCAAATAACACAAACACATCCCTTTACATATTAATATTTACATTTATATCTGAAATAAAATCTATAAATAAAAATTTGATTTGTGTACACTTCAAACACTCAAAAGGTTTCGTAGCGATTGAACTCAAACTTATACATACCGCAAAAGATTGGTTTTATCTACTTTTCTCTTCAATTATCTTTCTCATCATCAACAACCATAAAGTACCATAGCAATGTAAGTTGGTTATGTATAAATCATACACAATAAAGCAATTAAATGTAAACATTTCCACTTACCTTAAGTAGGGAACTCCGTTAACTAATTTCCACTTGAACAAATAGCATTAAGGCTGTTGCGGTTGCTTGCTGCAACAGATCTATGTGGTAAAGCGTTTCAGGAACATTGCTTGAAGTAACGTCATTAGGTCGCCTTATTTCTAGGTACAGGCAGCCGCACAAATATTACTTTGTTAGCAAGCTTCACTGTACACTGGGTACAGTTTGTATTCTATAACTTCTACATACATTTTAAGTTTTCGTACCAATTCAGAATATTCACACAGTTTATTTATTTCAAACTTATAGTTAGATGTTCTAAGTTTTGTATCAAGGCGTGAACGGGTCCGTCGTCATTATTGGGTCGATCGGTAGAGGGAAATTGCAGTTTCCCCTGCAATAGCTTTTGCGATTTAGAAGTGACATGAAATCCCATGGTTCGGGTCTTCGCCAATGTAGGGCACCTGAAGCGTATTGTCAAGGTGTTTTTTATAAAACCACGGCTTCATAGAAAACCATCTCCAGTTGGGCAGGCCCATTTGTGATGAAGCATGTTTCTCCTGCTTTTCAGGGACATTCATACATACTATATTGTGTGTCTATGTAACAGTTTCTATTACAACTATGCTTGAACAGGCACATAGAGTTTGTAATTAGAGAATGACACGTTCTAATTGTAAGCTATCACTATTCGGTTGCCGTTTCTATCATCAAAATATACTAATACAAATATAATGATATCGATAAAAAATGATATTATTGACTTTAAATAATACAAGCCGTCTTTCAAGAAGCGAATATATTTAAGGTCTTCAAAGATAATATTGTTAAGTTAAAAAGATTAAAGTTTCAAAGTAACTTTAAGACTTATCTAACTTCATTTTGCTAAAATGTATTGTTTGTAAAGAGTAAAATATTTTTTAACATTTATTTAAAAAGATTTGAGTTCTAAAAAAGTAATCAATAGCTTAATTAGTCTCTAGAGAGACAAAATATATGAAAATAGAAACATGTGCTAGCTAAGAGGTGCTACTTAACCAAAAAGTTTTCATTCCAACCGTTACCTGTTTTACCCATTCTTATGTACCTGTTCGATCCCAGTCACGCCTCTGCCTGTTCGTCTGACCCTTCAGATATATATGCTCTAAGGGAAGAGTAGTTTATGGTGACATTTGTGAGGCGATTGTCTTTGGGTTCGAAATGTCATGTCACTGTTAATGTTGAATAGAATGTACCAGAACTTTTTGGAAAGGCAGTCAAATTATTTGTGAATCGCGTGTATGTTAGTTAAGAACTAAAGTTTGTAAGAGATGTCGGTCGATGCTGTATCTTAGCCGTTCGGGAAGGCCTTTGTTAAGTTAATTGTCATTTTCGTGCGGTCGGCCGCAAACGAAACCGGGAACCCGACTCGACTGAGTGTAGATTATAAATTATCTGGTGTAGTGTTCAAGGATCTGCGCAGGAGACAGCGTCACAGGGGCGCTCCTAACCGCTTCGGAGGTCGACGCAGCTGCACCAGATTAGTAAGAAGAAAATTATTAGAGAAGGGGCAAATCGCCTCAGAGTTTAACTGCTTTCTTCAAAGGATAGATCTTTGATTTACTGGTTTTGTCTATGGGTCCGTAAAGGCAGATAAAATTACTTATTGTAAGCACGAAGCCGAAGAAAGGAATTAAACAGAACCTGTTCCTAATATCTTCATTATTATTAGTGAAATCTAATTAGGTATATCATTTCATTAAATTGTAGATCTCAGTGTTTACAGTTATATGATTTGGTATATATTTCATTTAACATTTAGAGGGTTTCGAAAGTTACCAAAACTCAGAAATGAAACAAAAACGTTAATAGATAATTATACATATCATATGTTTAGCGAGAAGCCAGTACAAGCGTCGATCAACGGATGATAAACTTGAAAAATATGTTTATATGAGAAATCTCTGCAATAAGATGTGTAGAAATGCACAACGCCAACATATCCACTCTGCCGTAGAAAATGGAGATCCAGCAAGAGTCTGGAAATTTCTAAGAACATTGGGAGTTGGGAAGTCTCGCCATGACTCTATTCCTAAAAGTTTAAATATTGATTCACTTAATAAACATTTCTCTTCCTCGTCTGATATTAATGACAACACTAAAACTAATACTCTAAGAAATATTTCTTCTACCCCAACCCCCAACTATCCACCTTTTGTTTTTAATCAGTTGTTCGCTTGTGATGTTAGGATGACCATTCTATCGATCTCATCCAATGCAGTTGGAAGTGACTGTATCAGCCGAAACATGATTCTTCCTATCCTTGACGAGATCCTACCCGTCCTATGCAATATTCTGAACCACTCCGTGACAAGTGGTGTTTTTCCAACTGCTTGGAAAGATGCTCAATTAATCCCTTTACCTAAGAAAGCTAAACCCTCTTCATTCTCTGACTATCGGCCCATATCCATTTTACCTTTCCTATCCAAAGTGCTCGAACGTCTCATCCACTCTCAACTGAGTAACTTCCTTTCCAAAAATTCTCTACTGAACCCCTTCCAATCCGGCTTTCGTTCTGGTCACAGCACTACGTCTGCATTGGTACACATCACAGATAGCATTAGACTAGGCATGGATAGTGGAATGATCACAGTACTCACCTTGCTCGATTTTAGCAACGCTTTTAATACTGTTGATTTTCACATTCTGCTTGGTATACTACGGTCTCTTAACATATCTCCAAGGACAATTGATTGGTTTCATAGTTACCTGTCTGGTCGCCGGCAACGTATTTGCATTGAAGACTCAAAGTCCTCCTGGTGCAGTATAACTGCTGGTGTACCACAGGGTGGCGTGCTATCTCCTTTACTCTTCGCCGTTTTTATAAACTCAATCTCTAACCAATTAAGTTCCTTCTACCATCTTTATGCAGACGATCTACAAATATATACACAAGCTAAGATTAACTTGTTACCAGAAGCTTTTAACACAATTAATACTGACTTACGTCGCATTGGCGAATGGAGTCATAATTATGGCCTCAAGGTTAATCCT
Organism: Diaphora mendica; assembly: GCA_949125395.1. Classification (NCBI taxonomy): domain Eukaryota; kingdom Metazoa; phylum Arthropoda; class Insecta; order Lepidoptera; family Erebidae; genus Diaphora; species Diaphora mendica. The sequence goes on from OX421310.1 coordinate 22,022,490, forward strand.
GCAAAGACCCAGGTGTGTGTTGTTGGCAGTCCTGGGATGGTCTCAAGAATCAACTGGACACAACTACCTCAAATACAATTCGATGGTACCAACCTCGAGATTAGTACCAGTGTCAAAAATTTAGGTATATACATCGATAGTACTCTATCTTGGGCTCCACAGATTCAAGAAGTCAGTCGTAACATTCTGCTGGATCTCTCCGCAGACTGCGTAACTTTCTTCCGACTGCAACTAGGGCTGCACTTGCGCAAGCACTTCTCCTCCCAATTCTCGACTATGCCGATGTCAGCTATCTAGATCTCACTGAAGCACAACTTGATAAGCTTGAGCGACTACAAAAATTTCTGTATACGATTTGTATTTGGCCTGCGAAAATATGATCACGTCTCCGAATTTCGTCAACTGCTCAAGTGGCTTCCGATTCGCTCTCGCCGGAATACTCATATTCTCACTTTTCTCTATAACATCTTGTTCAATCCTAGAGCTCCCTTCTACCTCAAAGAACGATTCAAGTTCCTCAATGACACACATGGAAAATGTCTAAGGTCATCCGAAAATTTGGGACTGGAGATACCTCAGCATTCCACTAAGTTTTATGATCAGTCTTTCACTGTTCAAGCTGTGGAATGCATTGCCCATAAACATTAGGCAAGCGAAAACAATAAGTGGATTCAAGAAGATGGTTCACGAATATTACACATCATAATTGAGTCAGTCACACATTAGGTTTTGTTTGGGAGTCTTCTCTCTCTTAAATTATAGTTATGCTTATATGTATGTATGTGTGTTTATCTATTAGTATGTAAAATTATGTGTTTTATAACTATGTGTGTAAGTTTATAAATATATATATATATTGTACATATATAAATATATGTGTGTATGGGTATAAATAGTTTCTTAATTCAAACTCAATGCACGTCAACTACTACTGTCTCTCTGAAACATTTGATCCATCCTAAGGTTGCCTGGAAGAGATTGCTTTTGGCAATAAGGCCGCCCTTTGTACACTACACTTCGGACACTTTATGTATTATGTACTTATTTCAATCTGTAATATGGTGTGCAAATAAAGAGTTTTCTATTCTATTCTATTCTATTCTATCTATCAGCACTCTAACGAGTGTGGGAATACGGCAAGTTATTATTAAACTGGCTTTTAACCGCGGTTCAACACATGTGGTTGTCGGATATTGCGGTGAAAAATAGTCTATATGTTATTCTGTTGGTTAAGCTATATTACTTTAAAGTTTCATATAAATCCATTTTAGTAATTTTTGCGTAAAAGAGTAACAAATATCATCCTCAGAAAGTTTTGAATTTATAAAATTATTAGGATCAGTAGGTTATGATATTTAAATTGATGTATAAACTATGTAAAAATAAGAAACAAAGTTATTTTTTAAATTAACATCTGAATCACCCGCGGCATTTAGCCCAGTAGTTATTCATTAGCATATTACAACTTTTATTTCTATAATAGATCGAATAAATTAGCGTCGAGCACTTAACAAAGGTCTTGGACCTATAATAATTAATTAATACGCCCGCACTATATAATTATGCTCGGCTAGCTAGGTGAGTACGTATGTTATGTTCCAACACAGGTTCACGGCTACGCTTAATATATTTTCATGACCCTGGAAAATATTTTGTCTATAGAAAATGGTAAGGCAACCACAATATTTTGACCTACCTACGTTCTTACGTCTTAGATTGAAGTCGTCGTCCTACAAGAAAATTGTACACTGAAAATCAGTTTTCTTGCTACGATTTACATCTAGATAAAAGTAATTTGAAATTTGTGTTAAATAACATACAATATCTTTTTTTACGGCTATCGTAATTTTTGGCATTAGCTAATCCAAGATTTACAAGTTTGTGACTATGACCACTTAATATATTATATTGCTTAAATTCTCTAAACCATTTATGCTTGCCATGAGAACTATGCTTTTCCTTCTTATTCATCCACTCTATATAAAGTAACCAGTTAACGGTATAAGTTTTCCACCTATAATATCAATAGGACTAACATTATACAGGAATGTTTAACATTCAAGGTTGAAGCGTCTCTGATTACTGGTGGTTTTCCTAAGATAGGTTTGTAAGGTAGTAGAGCCACGCTGATTTCAGCACAAACGTACCGACTCAACCAGACCGGTACAACCGTCTCACAGAAAACCAACCTAAAATGACAGCATTCGGACTATGGTGTTTCGTTGGTGAAGGCAAGACCGGAGGCCTAATGATACAGAAGCATCTCAATAGGCTGCCATAGTGTGAGTCACCATGCTGCATTGTCTACATTCGCAATTAGTATGATGACCGCTACTCTTGGATTCTGCTCATGCTTTCCATCAGGTAGACTTGAGTCACTTTGGCAGGCCTAAACATAATGATAAGTGTATGTAATATACAACGGTCTAGTCTAATTTCAAGTTTATTTAGTGTAGGTAGATGTAGGTGTATGGGTTGGAGGTATGGGCCTCCGGTATCCTCACTCACTCGGTGAAACAAAGCGCCAACACAATTTCACACCAGTTTTCTGTGAGGCCGTGGTATCACTCCGGTCGAGCTGGCCCATTCATGCCGAAGCGTGGCTCTCCCACCATGTTTCTATAACACGTAAAACAATTTTGTGTATAATTTAAAAATACTATTTTGAGCTTGTTTTGTATTTATATTCGGTACTTTAACAACTTTAATAACGGATAATTTAAATTATAAGATACATATTATCCTTATTGTGGTTTGTAATAAAGTATAATAATTTTACTGAATTGGGAATGAGTTTTTTTGTAATTTTTTCAGTTTTACAATCATTACGGGTCTATATACTTAATAATCTCTCTCTCTAACTCTACAAACACCTAAGAGTTACCAAAATGCATGTCTTGTCAAAATCCCACGACGAAATCGTTAGATCCCTTCCAAAAGACAAAAATTCATCACAGCTAGAGTCACGGCTCCAATTCCACAAAAAATTCATGGTGGGTACGCAGTCCAGTAGAGTTGGATTGGGAAATGCTAGAAGACAGACCGACAAAGAGATAACAAATCTTTCATACAACAAGATGAAAACGAGACCAACAAGGTGCACGCAATGAACCTAGAAATGCAGAATGAATGGTTAACTCTAGGAGAATTTTGTATCCCACCAGCTTTGAAATGGCGCACACTTTTATATGATTGGTCACCCGCCCTGTTAAAATTCTACCTCAACGCCTTTCAATTAACTCTCCCTGATCAAAGCAACCTAGTAAGGTGGGGAAAAGCTACAGAAAAGGCTTGTACGATGTGCAATGCGGCAATAGGTACAGCCAGGCACTTACTGACAGTTTGTAAGGCGCTATTAGACCGGGGTCATTATTCACGTCGCCATGATAGGGTATTACTCATCATACGCGAAGCTATGAGTTTATCACTGGCGAGAGTGAAAAAAGGAATAACAACAAACATAAAAACTAACATCGCGTTTGTAAAGGAAGGCTCAACAAAAAAGACTTCACTCACACAAAAGTCGTACTCAATTATAAATATCGCCAGTGACTGGACATTATTAGTGGACACGTATGAAAATCACTACAGAATACCGGAGGATATCTGTGCCTCGGCGTCCAGACCGGATATATTTCTTTATGCAATGTCAATTAAGCGTGTAGTACTAGTAGAACTCACGGTGCCGTGGGAAACGAACATCCCTAAAGACCACGCTTTAAAAAGAAACAAGTACTTTGACTTAACCAACGAAATAACTAAAAATGGTTATGTCGTTACGCTGTATGCCGTGGAAGTGGGTGCGAGGGGTAAACCAGCTAAATCCCTCTATAACCTGCTTAAAGACTTTGGATTGCCAAGAGCGTCAGTACGCTCTTTTCTTGAACGAATATCCAAAGCGGCATTGCTAGGCTCACTTCAAATATGGTTAGGTAGAGGGGGTAACATGGCGGACAGTGGAGGTGAGCGTTGACGCGTCGTAAGGAGTGCTCCTTAAACCTAAACCTGGGTCGCAATTCCCAGGCACTGTCGAAGTCGCATGTGTTGCCCCCATCTATCACGCGATGGACCCGGCACCCGCACGGTGAATCCATGGAACGCTAAGAAATAGGTATATTATATATATATATCTATATAATAAATATATGTGTATCATTTGTTATTTCAGTTAGATATAAAAAAATGGAGATAAATGAAGCACTACCGCATTTACCACGGGGAGTGCTCCGAGGAATTGTTCGGACTGATTCCTGCCGCCTCTTTTCGCCATCGTCCTACACGACTGAAGTTTCATCCCCATCATCTAGATTTTCTACATGGTTGGCAGTCCACAACTGTGTGGAACGAACTGTCGCCTGCAGTATTCCCGGACCAATACGACCTTCAAACCTTCAAGACAAGAGCGTACTCCTTCTTAAAAGGCCAGCAACGCACTTGTGACGCCTCTGGTGTTGCGGGTGTCCATGTGTAGCGGTAATCGCTTACCATCAGGCGACACCTCTGCTCATTTGCCTCTATATCATAAAAAAGCACCTATAAAGCTTAACGACTTCATCACTTTGGCGATCACTTTTAATCACATTTTATGACATTCAAGCCTTACTCAGCATGAAAATCAACGAACAAATGCTTTTCGACACTTGAAATAAAAGTAAAAAATAAAAAAAAATCCTGACTTCGAATTTGGGACAAATCACGAACATTGACGACTAAACCCTCCCTGATTTGAACGCTCCTCAAGCTTTTAATAGTAACTGTTTTATGTGTTAATTATTCGTTAATTAAAAGAAGTATCCCATTTTTACGATATCAATCTAAAAAAGAAAGTGTAATTTTCAGGCAGTAAGCCACGTTTACTGCTAAGTTTTGTAGAATATTAGCTCCTTAAACCTTTTTAGAGTTAATTCTTATTACGTGGAAAATTGATTTACAATTTCTTTCTGGATACTGTTTAAAGACGACCAAAACCCTTTATGTAAACACCATTCAATCTGAGATATATATCAAGTAGATTTATGTAATTCAAAATGAATATAACTGTACGTCTGTACCTAACATAAAAGTAACGCTTCTCATAAGGTCTCAAAAACAATCTTAAAAGAAAGATGAAAAAGATTAAGAAGAAAATAATTGACGTAGCAGTTTTTCATCTTAGCTCAAAATTTAAAAACTTGACGAGCGTTCCCATTTCTGAATAAAATAATAATAATTCTTAATTGTCCTAGAATCCTTAAAAGTATAGCTTAAAGAATAAGTAGGTTTATCAATTAGCTTTATTCTTTCCTTTTAGGGGCCAAACATTTTACAATACGCCTAATAATAATGCTAATTTTAAAAACATCAAGTGACCTGAAGGACAAATGTTTATTACATTATGAAAAATATTTTTAACCGACTTCCAAAAAGGAGGAGGTTCTATGTTCCACTGTATGTATATTTTTTTTTATGTATGTTCACCGATTACTCCGTCAGCTGTGGACCGATTTTGAAAATTTTTTTTGTATTCGAAAGGGTATGCTTCCGAGGTGGTCCCATTGCCAGCATATCAGGATCTGACGATGGGATCCCAGGGAAATCGAGGGAAACCCTCATTTTTTATAGGCACATACTATGTTTTTCGTATATTTTTTGAAGTTACACCAGTATTTGCGTCTGGTAGTCATTATTTTATGATGATGAGCTGATGATGTAAGGTACAACTCCTTAACGGTTAGGAGTTGGAGGATAAATCTTTAAATATCAAATGTATATATGTTACCTTTAGTCGTATTCTTTCAAATTATTTAGGTTAGCTGATGATGGAAGGTGGAAGGTACAACTCTTCAGCGGTTAGGAGTTGGAGGATAATTCCTTCAATTTCATACGTATCTAAAGACCTTCAGTCGTATACTTTCAAGTTATTTAGGTGAGCTGATGATAGAAGAAACTCTTCAACAGTTAGGGATTAGAGGATGATTTTAATATTATACGTACGTATAGACCTTAATTTGTATTCTTGATGATGAAATTTGATGAAATAGTTCAACTTACTACTTACCTACGATTGATTGCACTAAAAACTGAAAAATAAAAACTTTTTATAAAAAAAAAAACGACTTCCAAAAAAACATCCAACGAAAACTCTCTGCCAAAAAGACACTTAAAAGCGTAAAATAAACTGGTTCTTCATAAATTGCCTATACCTAATTCTTTATTCATTTAAATAGTAGTATTATAATGTGTGCTAGGTACCTAAAATCTGTTTGAAGTAGGTGCTAAGCCAATAAGAATACAAACGAACAATTACAAAAGTCTAAGCGATAGTCACTTGGCACCGATTTCAAGCAGATTCTAGGTACCTAGCACACATTATAATACTACTATTGAAATGAATAAAGAATCCCCAGTCCCCAGTGAGTCGGGGCGGTTGCTGCGTAGTGGTTGGCTGGTGCATAGACAGGAGAGAAATTAGCTCTGCTTACATGAACCGTACCTGCAGTGTGCTGTGCCTAGACGCTGATGAGGTCGTAGGGGTAAACCAGGCTGGAGCAGTCGCTTTCTGCGTGTATCCCTGTTGAGGCCGAGATTGCTGGCTGGCTGAGACATGCTGTGGGAGTGAACATGATGGTGCCGCGCTGCTCTGCTTTATTGAAGGCTGCTTCCAATCACGTCGGGGTCATCACTGTAGAAGAGTCGGCTCACAACTGTTATACGCGTTGCCCGCTATTCACTTGTCCGTTCGTATGTTGCTATACCTATCGCTGTACTATCGTATTTCTCTCTGTGTATTCTTCTTCTACTCTGTCTATTCTCCTTCTGTACCTTAGCTATTTCTGCTTGTGCTGTACATTTATATTAAGTAAACGACTGATCCGTGAGTGTAGAACATTTTATTATTATTACACTACCTACCAGCCCGACACTTCTACAACGATAATGGTGATTTTTAAGTTTAATAGAAAATATTCGCTGACTAATGAGACTTACTGTTTCGTTTCGCTGGTATTTCTTTGAATTTTCCTTTGAATACTACATTAGGACTGCAAAGTAAGTATTAAAAAGTGTCTAGTCTGCTCTGCTACACATTACTTAAAGCTACAATAAAACATATGTATTTAAAATAGCATTAATTTATTAATACGCATAAACACATAAATTTTAAAAAATCTCTCTTTTATTTCTACCATACATATCCACCTGCCTTGTCCCTTACCAAACCATATCAAGGTTGAGTGGTAGAAATGCTATGTGGCATTAAATCCGCCTCGTGCAATTGTAATGCAGAGGGTATAAATAAAGAAACCGGCCAAGTGCGAGTCGGACTCGCCCATGAAGGGTACCGCAGCAGCAAGTAACATTTTTTTTTTATATTTGTTTTGATTGAATCAAAGGTAAATTGTAGTTTACGATTTATGACGTATTAAAAAAAAAACTACGTACTAGATTTCGTTCAAACCAATTTTAAGTGGAAGTTTGCATGGTAATGTACATCATATATTTTTTGTAGATTTATCATGCTCTTATTTTAGAAGTTACACACATTTCACCACTTTGGAAGTGTCTCTCGCGCAATATATTCAGTTTAGAAAAAAATAATATTAGAAACCTCAATATCATTTTTGAAGACCTATCCATAGATACCCCACACGCATGGGTTTGAAGAAAAAAAAATTTTTGAGTTTCAGTTCTATGTATGGGGACCCCCAAAATTTATTGTTTTTTTCTCATTTTTGTGTGAAAATCTTAATGCGGTTCACAGAATACATCTACTTACCAAGTTTCAACATTATAGGTCTTTTAGTTTCGGAAAAAAAGTGGCTGTGACATACGGACGGACAGACTGACAGACAGACATGACGAATCTATAAGGGTTCCTTCCTTTGGCACGGAACCCTAAAAAAGGTCATAGGTTAATCAGTACATTTATAAAATTGATAAAAATTAAAAAAAATGCAAGCAGCAGTAAAATATTTATAATATAGGTACTAGTTAAGTTATTTCTACCGACATCCTAAGAAAATACTTCGTATTACGGGCCCACCTCCATTTATTACGACACTATTATTATATTAGATGGAAAAGGAACGGTACTGTTTTCATACCGTAACGAGATCGCTCACCCTCTATATCTTTCAGATCTTTTAAAAAGGTTTTCTTCTTAATACACTTAAACGCAATTATGTACGTCTAGCAGTTTTGTAAGTTTAATCTATGTTTATTTCTCTTTATTTTCATGTTTTACTTTTGCAAATTTAGAAATAGTGCAAGGGAGGAATTGTTCGGACTGGTCCCTGCCGCCTCTTTCCGCCATCGTCCTACGTGACAGCGGTTTCATACCCATCATCTAGATGGTTGGCAGTCCACAACTGTGCGCTTTTCCAGAAACTTTCTACCTCGCACAATAAAACTGTGGAATGAACTGTCGCCTGCGGTGTTCTCGGACCAATACGACCTTCAAGAAAAGAGCGTTCTCCTTCTAAAAGGCCCGGTAACGCACTTGTGAAGCCTCTGGTGTTGCGGGTGTCCATGGGCGGCAGTAATCGCTTACCATCAGGTGATACGTCTGCTCGTTTACCCACTATTCCATAAAAAAAGACAAGAGAGTCGCCAAGAAAAAGAGATGTATTTAAGAAAGTGTTTTTGATAGCGCAAGATTTGTATGGATTACAGCAATATGACTTACATCTTTAATTTTTCCTTATTTTATTCATTAGCTAAACCTTTTTATAAAGTCAAATGTGAATTTGACGAAAACGAAACTGGTACCTTTCCTTTTTTTACGTGTGGAATCCCCAACGGGCTGTCACCCCAAAGGGATTTGCGGCGGGGTGGTGTGTCGGAATCGGACCGACTAAAACTACACGGTGTGCCACTCTGCGCTTGAAAAGGGAGGGATCCGGGAACTGCTATTATTAACTCATCCGGACCAACTAGTGCCTCTCCCTTAGGTAACTTTAACGTAATTTGAAAATGGATAAAGATTAAAGAATACTGCTAACTGACTTATGCAACTTCGTCTGAGGCTCATTTTAACCATGTTCGGCTCCTATTGGTCTAGGCGTAATGTTAACTATCCTATCTTAGGCAATTCAATCAAAATACATATTTAAAAGGAAAAACCGTGAAAACTGGTTAGATGGTTTCGGTGTTCATCGTGAGCAAAACGCGACACGAAAATTATACGAAACAGATTTTTATTCATTCTAAAGTTATCTGGAAGAGACTGCTAAAATACGTATCTGTCATTTTTCTCTACTTTTATGACAATGGTATACAAATAAATAGTTTTGTAGATATGTATCCCCTGTCTCAGATAGTATATTCCTGAAAAAAAAAACAGAATTTCTTCATTAATACGTATTCAAAGTTCTTGTAGCCGCCTCACATCTTTTACAAAAAACAAGGATCACCTTGATTAAAAGTGTGGCATTTTTGAATTCGATGTGACGCAGAAATCAACCTGTAATCCACTTCATTGATAATTAGAATTAATTGAAGGCTTAGGATCAACGGCAGATCTCTCCTCGGTCGTGTTGGATAACCGTTCCATCAGATTATGAAAGTGAGGAAACAGAGAGTGCATCTCTGTTTGCGTACACACTTGTACACTATAATATCTCCTCCGTAACTACGCGACCAGCTTCCGTGGGGGCTGGTCACCGTGGCCCAAATCGGCAAAGAGAAAATCATGAGTAAGATATAGTATATTTTGAAAACTGTAACATAGCTCATTTAGTTTAGACATTGAAAAGGCCATTGATGCTTGAAATTGTGTATTATTAGCCGGTGCTGCTCATGAGTTGTAATTAATATATATCACAATACTTTTTAAATCCAATAAAGTGTTGATGTTTAGTAACCAATGGAATCTCTAGGATAATCTCGATAAATCTGTGGGAAGCCGTTAAGCCAGTCAGATACGGGCTTGTAAGACTTCACGCTATACGTATCGAGTAATTTAATTCTTTGTTTTAAAATAATATCATTTTATAATCAGCAGGCCTGTGACTTATATAGTGATATCTAATACTGTTTAACGAGCAATTCTTGTGTATAATAATCTGAATCACGGAAACGGCTCCAACGATTTTCATGAAATTTAATATGCAGAGGTTTCGTGGGCGATAAATCGATCTAGTTAGGATTCACGTTTAGAAAATTTACCAAAAAAAATACCGATCAAAGCTCGGTCGTTCAGGTACTAAGTCTATAAGTGAAAAAGGTTTTTATATTAGTGTATCAAGTGTCTGAATTCACTCGTAACACAACTTGTTTAACTTGGCAATCGAAGTTTTCATAGTTTTGACGTGCCGTGTAAAAAGAATATTAATTTATCATTTTATAAATGTGACTGTTAATATGTCTGTTTGATTTAGACCTTCTTTCTATTCTGTTATATCGAAAAGTTGTCATATAAATTTGTATAGGTATCTGGTAGCAGATATACAGAAAAGTGAATAGGGTAACGTACTATTCGCGAGAGATACTCTAACTGATTGACAATATCTACGAGCAAGATGCGCTACATGCAAACGCTAGTCTTGTTTATCAAACTTTTAGTATAAGCGTAATTTTCGTCTACAGTAATAATATTATTGTTGATATTGCACAAAAGAAGAACCTCGATATTGAACATACTACGATACTCAGTACGATGACATTTTCAGGATTAAAAAATGTATCACCACACTGACAATGGTGGCGTCAGCTTTAATGATAGATGGATTCTACAGATATATTGCAAATAAGATATTATACAGAGATATAACAAAGCAGAGTCTGTAGCGGTTTGTATTTTAACATACTATATGTTTGGTAAGAGACGCGCTGGACGAAGAAAAAAATCGTGGATACGAAATGTCCGGGAGTGGACCGGTACCACCTCCGTTGTACAACTGTTTCGCCTGGCCAACGACAAGGAGTACAGGAAGCTGACGGCCAACCTTCCAGATTGAAGAGGCACTTGAAGAAGAAGAAGAATAAGTTTGAAATAATAGTTATTTGTTATACAAGAGTGCAAAGTTGCTTTTTAACCGCGTGCTCAATTTTGATGACCGAGCAAGCAAAGGATTCTAAAATTAGATAAGCTAAGCTAATCTAATTAGAATCCTGAGCGATAGCGAGGGAATCAAAAGAGCACGAGGTGAAAAATCTTTGCACTCGAGTGCAACACCTAACTTTTCATTCCACCTCAGCGAGGAAATTACTAAATGAAAAAAAGCAGTGAAACTTCCGTCGAAATGCGTCCAGCCGTTCCAGAGATTACCCGGAACAAAAAAAACTCACAGACAGACAGACAGACAGACCGACAGACAGGCATACAGACAAAAATTGTAAATATTGTTGTTTTGGTATATGTACCGTGTATACATACATATGAAATTAATAAAAAGCAGTTATTTTAATATTACAAACAGACACTCCAATCTTATTTATTTGTATAGATTTCAGTCAGTTCTGTGGCGTCAAATAAATTTCCTCGTCGCTGGAATTACTCATTTTAGGTTTTTCTCTTGTTATCAAGTTTCTTGTTTTTAAGCTAAGGTTTTAACAAAATGATGTGAAAAAAATGGCCAAGAAGCAGGTGCCAAGTCAGAGATTTTAACAAATTAAAAAATGTTGTATGTTATATTCGGCACCATGGAGGTAGAAGTAAATAGGTTTAATGATGTTTTGAATTCACAAACTTAGTGCACACGATATTCTAAATTCAAATTTACTTTATCCTCTAGCTAATAAAAACGGTTTTTGCACTTAGATATCGAAGGTTAAAAATGACAAATGTCTAAGGTCATCTGAAAATTTGAGACTGGAGATGCCTCTGCATTCGACAAAATTCTATGACCAATCCTTTACGGTTGAAGCTAAAGGTAAAGCACCAACAGTGCATAGTTTTAGGAAAATGGTTCAGGTATTTTATACGACATAACCGAGTCAATCACGAATATGTATATTAAATGTAATATTAGTATAATTGATTAGTTAAAGTTATTAGCATCTATGTGTATGTATGTATGTATGTTTATGTGTATGTATGTGTATATGTGTGCATGTATCGAGATATACATTTGTTTCTAGTTATATTTATTAGAAAATTATAATTCTTCAAAATTACCTCACCGTCAACTACTGTCTCTCAGATACATTTTTATCCATCCTAAGGTTGCCTGGAAGAGATTGCTTTTGGCAATAAAGCCGCCCTTTTGTACATTATACTTATGCATTCGTCATTTTTTGTACTCTATTTTAAATCTGTGTAACGGTGTACAAATAAAGAGTTTTCTATCTATGTATCTCTTTCCGAGATGGTGGGATGAAAAATTATTTTAATTTCCACTCCTTACGTGTGAAAACAATGTTTTTATATTGAACTAGTGGTTGCCCGCGGCACCGCCCGCGTATATGTCGGTTATCGCGGCAGATAGTAGCCTATGTGTTATTCTGATGTATAAGCTATATCACGGTAAAGTTTCATCCAAATCCGTTCAGTAGTTTTTGCGTGAAAGAGTAACAAACATCCATCCATCCATCCATCCATACTTAGAAACTTTCTAGTTTATAATATTAGTATAGATTAGCTTTTTTCACGACTCTGTTATATTTGTTATCGCCGGTAAAGCCTATGTCCTTCCTCAAGAATCAAAGTACTTCTTTACCAAATTTAATTGAAATCTATGCAGCGGTTTATCCATAAAAATATAACAGAAACAGTTACTTTCGAAATTATAATTTAAAAAGCCGTACTAATATGTCTAGCCAAGCAATCGCAGATAACACTCTATTTTCCTCTGCAACAAAAGGATTCAGTCAACATGACAAGAGACTTCAGTTTTGAACTTGAGGCTAAATAATAATAATAAGAGAGCTACTGAATCCTCCGAGTAACGGTATGTCTGTAAAGCTAGAAATTCTTGTAGTGATGAGTCATAGCATGCTAAGTGCGGTAACCATCGCCTAGCTCGCTTCAGACCTACTACTACAATTGAATTGAAACAAAATAATACTAGACTGAAAATTTAAAATGAACTGGTGAAAATGTAATGCCTATCTACGCTTGAGTGCACCATAGGATTAAGTTATACAGATTTTAATCAAAATAAATAATGAAAATTAATTCTGAATATTTGGATTAACAATTAATGAAATTAACATTTTAATAGTATAAATAAATGATTTTTACACGCACTTTCTGCAACGGCCTTATATTTAATTGTAAAATAAAACGTTTTGACATATTATAGTGAAAATAGATTGTTGTCACAATAATGCCAGTACCAAGGACCAGAAAGTCTGAACATATTTTTATAAAATTTAATTTACAGATATATTGCATAGACTTTGAAATACACAAGTCATTTTTCATTAAGGAGAAATTGTTAGTCAAACAGATATGATTGACACGAATTACAAGCTTAAATTACATAAAAAGATAAGAAATTTTGAAACCGTTTCTTCATGATGAGTAATGTACGTATCTTAGAATTATAAATACAATTGTTTTCGGTGTGCTTATATGCCTTCCGCTTACATATTATATAATAGTTCTAACAACATTAACCACTTGACTGACTTTCTATGGTCAACTCGTCAATTATACTGTCATTGAACGTTGTGGGTAAACACTAGTGTATATGTAAATTTGAGACTACTGATATGACTACACGTAGAAGTTTGGCAAATATTCTATCTTAAATTGCATAGTTTTACACTGAAATGTAGTGGTTATTAAAAGTTAGGTTAATGTGCCTACCTAAACTAGTTCTACTTTATTAGATAACAGTTTCGGCAATAATTCTGACCACGAGTAATGCTTAAGGGTTCTATTTGACCTGACCACGGCAAAGCCAAAAGGAAGGGTAATAGTTTGGGCTAAATATGTATGTGTGTTTGTATGTTCCACCGTAGTAATAAATGAGGCGTCAACAGATACGTTATAATGGCACGGGTGACATAATAATATTTTTATCATAATATTCCATTTTTTTTTTTTTTTTATTATTTATTTCAAAAATTATTTTAATTACAATTCTAATTACATAATATAGAAACCTATGTACATAACCATTATTAATAAAAAAAATAACAATATTATATATATATATATATGTCGGAGACACAAGAATAAACGAGAACATGAATGACAGATACAGCCAATCTGGACCAAAGCCAAACACTAATCACTACTAAACGGATACGAATTAACTTAAACACCATCAGCAACCCCCCATGAGGGGATTGGGGCAACGCTCACCCCTCCGCGATGCCCTGTGGAATTCGCCACCTAGGCTAGTAATTCCCCCACTGATAAATATCGCCTCATACACACAATATAAAACACAGAGATACAATAAATCGCAAATCAAATAATAGATATGGTCGTCGCGAGATCTGAAGAGAACTGTGTCCTGTTGCCGATCGCGCCGCTTTATATAGAGTGTTCCGTAGTGTTCGATAGTGGCAAATGTTTGTATCACTTTTATTATTTGGATACCCTCACTCCGACATATATATGTATATATATATATATATTTGTTTTTAAGACAATTGATTTCATATTCATTAAAAACTAGTAGCTTACATTCGATGGTTTTCACGTTTACAATGAAATATTAGTTTTCGCTTTTACAAAAAAATCCTAACTATAAATAAATAACTATAATTACTTGACCGCTAGCGATATAAAAGTGATATTTGAGTCGATGAATGATTATTTTTGATTTGTGTAGCATGAACAATTCGTTTCCAGAAAATGACACACTTAACCAAAGTTTCACTTCATAAACGATACAAATATATATTACTTTCCTATGATATAAACTACACACATCAAAAGTGTCTAGGGATCAAGCATTTTTATGCGGATTTCTTGAGATTGAGATGTGGCTTTGGCCCTGATCTGCTCAGTCGCCGGACTTGAACCCGATTGAGCATGCATGGGATATGCTACAGAGAAGAGCTCTGCCAAATATGGAGGGTATCCAGTCGCAAGAAGACCTTTTTTTGTTGTTGCAACGAACATGGACGGCCATTCCACAGCGTGATTTGGATGAACTCATTTTGAGTATGCCAAACCGATGTTCTTGTGTTAGTGTTCGCGGTAGAAACACGGATTATTAATTGTTTAAGTTACCTAATAAAATTTTTAAGAAAACTGTTATTTCAGTCTTTTTTTCGAACTTTAATGTTAGTGGTTCAAATGTCAAAAATCCTTTTATTAGGAAAATGGCAAATTTCTTTATTAATGCAAAGGTGACTTGGTTTATCGTTACTGTGACAAACGAAAACACTTTATTTGATGAATCCTTAAAGAAAATTTTAATTAATATCAATCAGGAGAAAAGTTATTGAAAAAATATATGTTGATCCCTAGACACATATGTTGATCCCTAGACACTTTTGATGTGTGTATGTCGGATACTCGATTTTCCGATATCAATATTATATCTGCGTACCTACCTACAATATATATCTCCTTTCCATTAAACAAAGAATCATCAAACTCGGTTCATAAACGACGAAGTTATCGGCGAACACAAATAAAAAAAAAAAAATACGGACGAACTGAGAACCTCCTCCTTTTTTGAAGTCGGTTAAAAAGTACAAACATTTAAAACTGTGATGCATAAATGGCAACATTTTAAAACATTGCTTTACAAAGAACGGTTTAAAATTGAGCCGTGTGAGCTTAGAAAGGACGAGCGCAGCTTAACGTGAAGACAAACGACCGAAAAAAGACCATTGAAATTACGCAACACGGCAAAACAACCAGCATAGACGCGTCCACGAAACAGTTACACAGAAGGAGTTTGCTCGGAAAGCGGCGCTTCGATATAAATGATCTTGGCACTTTTGTTGTCTACTGTATGAGTTGTTTATTACGAGATATTACATATTTTTTCTTTAAAGTGTACTGACTTGTTTATAACAGCATTTTATGTATTAACATACAAATATCTGAGAGGAAAAATTTCGTGATACTTTTATACTCGTATCGTGACATAAAGTATAAAACTTTAGGGTATGCTTTAACTACATATAGTCTAGAATTAAACTCACTTGTACTTATTCCACTAGTTTGACTATTTTCTTAGGTTTTTAATCAGGCAATTGGGTTATTCTACAGTACCTTTGATAATTTCATATGACGAAACCGGTCAGGATTTAAGTTAATTAAAATAGTGGAATAAGTACACGTGAGTTTAATTCTAGAATGTATTTTGACAAGTTCCGACAATCGAGAGTACGACGAAATATGTTTTATTCTTCAAGAAAATGATAACTCAACTTAAAATTCGAACTGTGGAAAGCTTCACACAAAAATATATTTTATATTTATAAAAGTTTGCAAATGTATAAGTATGTATATTTATATACTTAGTTCACAACAAATCCGTGTTTAGTGCTTTTTTATGCAAATAAGATTCTTTCGGTCACGGTTATCATCCGTCTAGAAACCTTTCAAAGAACCCCTTATTTTACTCCTGCAAACAGGTATTAAAGAAAAAACCTTTCCCTTGTTTGCTCATGAATTATTGCATACAAAGACCATCTAAGTGCCGTGTCATTATATCCACACATTCACACGTACATTTTAGATAGGTCAGATTATTGTGTACACAGGGGAATCCCGCAGCATAGACCCGTATTTCGCCAACGTAGTAATTTTATGCCACTTAACTAGCCTACCGGCCACGCCTCAGTAATTACTAAATTAATGTGACTTGTATTTATTTGCTAGCTGTATGTAAATGAATATATTGTGTGAATATTTTCTTTATATCAAATATATGAGTATAAAGAAAAAGTCTAGATATTTTTCGTTAGGATACACATGACGTATGGAGATTTATTTTATTGAATAAGGGCAAATGAGCAGACGTATCGCCTGATGGTAAGCGATTACCGCCGCCCATGGAAACCCGCAACACCAGAGGCGTCACAAGTGCGTTGCCGGCCTTTTAAATAGGAGTACGCTTGAGTAGATGATCAAATGAGTGAGCCAAAAAATTAACAAAACTCATTTTATAGTTTTTGAATGCAAGGATCATACAAGAAGACCGATCAACAGACTTGTAATAGTTCATGGCTCAACACAGGTCTCTTCTTAAAAAGAAGGTTTTGGCTATTATACCACGCTTGCCTAATGAGTTGTTATGGACTTTGTATAAAAAAATCATGTCTTTGCAGTGCTGTAACTGTTATGGGTAGTTTGCTCCTTTGGTTGAGTTTTACATACCCACGAGATTAATAGAAGTAGTAAAAAAATCGCAAGTAATATATATACCGTGGGAGAGCCACGCTTCGGAATGAATGGCAAGGCTCGACCGGAATGATACCACGGCCTCACAGAAAACCGGTGTGAAATAGCGCTTGCGCTGTGTTTCACCGAGTGAGTGAGGATACCAGAGGCCAATACCCCAACCCCTCCCCCATCCCCCTCCCCATCCCCCAAAGGCCGACAAAATCAAAATCAAGGTTATTACTTAATATATCCATGGAATTAAAAGCAATAAATAATTAAATGAAACAAATGGGAATAATAAAGGCAAAATGGGTGTCTATCACCAGAGGAAGATCAATTTTGAACAACTCTTCTTGAAGTGACGTACTTTACGTGAAAAAACTCTTGAAAATAAAATCGTAAAAATAGAAAATAACAAAAGAAAGATTTTAAAGGCTTTAAGCACGTACCAATGTCACTCTGCATACCCTGTTCCACGCTTGCTGATCATAGATGATGGACCAGCGCTTTCCCAGCGAGATGGCCATGCGATGGTTGAGACGCTAGTTGCACCGATTTCAAACCTATAAATAGGTAGCAAATACAAATTTAGTTATTTTATACTTTTTAGTTTTGAAGTCGGTTTTTTTAAACGATTTTTTTTTTCGCTTTTTAATCTTTCTCAAGTCTTTTTATTTATATCATATTATCCATATCATATACCAACCCACCTGACTAGCGCTATAAAATAAGCCAAAACCTACTTTCTAAGTAGAGGTCTATGTCCAGGAGTGGACTGCAATAGACTGATTATTTCAGAAATAATATTTCGGTGTATAAGTTACAAGTGAAATAGCAATATTATAACATTCCTGAATAAAAAAAACTGTATGATTACGGGACCCTAATAAATAAGAGAATGAGAGATATATCGTCATATAACTAAAACAATCCACGTACACAAATAAACAGACATTGAAAGGAATACATTTTACGTTAAAAGGTGAAATTTATTTTGGAAACTAAATAAAAATACCAAAGCATTTTGTCGATTTGTTCCATTTAATAACGACTATAGAATCCTTTAGGGTGTGACTAGAGTAAGTTACGAGGCGCTCTGTGATGTATTTATGTGCGAAAAACAAAGTCAAAGAGGGAACAAAATAGGGAACATTTATTTATTTGCCTTTCATTTAACATGTTTCCAGTTGACAGCTACATTTTATTGCGTAATTTGTTGATAATTTTGTGCTTTGATGTAGAAAGTAAAAAAAATGATTAATAATTGTAAATTTTGATTCTCATATTTTTCATGCCATGGTAAATGAATGCCTGATATGGGTTGCCTGATTTTAAGTAGTTCCCACTGCTCATGTACATTGCCGTCTTTAATGTGTCCCTTCTGCCTAAAATGTGGGGGGTTGTTTAGCCTCTGGTAACCTCACTCACTGAAAAGCGATGATAAGTTGGATCACTCTGTTTACTTATTTTTACATTAATGTAGCCTATTTGTATTATTTTTTATTTATTAACAACTTTATACACTTATGTACATCGGCGGACTTAATGCACAGGGGATTCTCTACCAGCCAACCTTTGGGTGGTGTAGAGATCTGGTAAGGTAGGTGCATCGAGGTTAAAGTTGTAATCAGAAACAGGTATGGATAAAATTGACATAAATATATCAATCAGTAAAACATTATCTTACGTGTGTTTATGATTTTATCAAAGTAATCTTACAAACATTAAACATATTAAACATTTTGTAGCTTTCACGAACACCTTTCATGTAGGAATGAAAGAAAGTACCTAAACTATAAGAACTACACCATTTATTCATAACTTCTTGTTTAATTTAATATTTTAAGTCTTAAGCACGCAGCTTACGTGAATTTTACGAAAACATTTCGTGTAGAAAAAAGTTGATACTGTAAGCAAAACGCTAATAAATTATTCATTATTTCTTTTTGAATATTGTAACTTAATTTCAAATACACAACTCAATGAAAGTGTTTTTTTGTTACTCAATTCTCTGTATACATTATTTTCTGTGTTTAATGTTTTTTACCAAGTGCTATTGTAAATACGAAAACTTGTTCTCACTTGTGCATGAACGGCTAAAGAGATCTGTATGAAACTGGCAATGAGGTCCTAGAAAGGTCCTGGAAAAGGTTGTTCTTAATTAACGACGTTCATTCAACCAACCTTTTTCCGAGATAATCTATCGGTCAGAAGTTGGTAATAAGTATAGTAACATTTTGAAGGGCAAAACTACCAGAAAAATATATAAAACTAGCTGACCCACGCAACCTCGTTTACGTCTACTGTGGCCCGTAACGTAATAATTTACCCTCGTTTTTGTAACATTCTTCATTGGTGATCCGCTCTTGTGGATCTTAGCGTGATGATATATAGGACTATCCAACACTAAAACATTTTTTTCAAATCGGACCTGTAGTTCCTGAGATTAGCGCGTTCAAACAAACACACAAACTCTTCAGCTTTATATATTAGTATAGATATAGATATATTAAAATTATAATGACACAGTAAGCATGTTTATTACATTTGTAAAACTATTAATTTACCTTTCAGCGCTTGACACCAGATAATCCTTACATGAAATGTTTATTTTACTTAAGATTTTGACAAACATTTTGATCATCTCTCAGGAACAAATTACCTCTTTTTTCTGGATGTACATCATCATCAATATATATAAAAATCAATGCCACTTTTCGTTGTAATTTTATAACTCAAGAACGGGCTCACCTATCCAAACCAAATGTTGAGGCTTTGTTCGGACTATTTAGTAGATGGTTTATGTGAAGTTTGCTTATAATCGGTCGAGAGGTTTTTCATTTATAAGCGGGGTTTGAAAAATAAGTCGGAGAAAAAAATGTTTACCGCCACACGAAGTGGGCACGGGTCAGCTAGTAACTTATAAAATTCTCCACACACCTTGTGACAAGCTTGAATCTAATTATTCTTCTTTATCATCGATATAGTAGTTAAATCGTATGATAGCAATAAATAAACAAATAAAATTAAACCGTACTCTTATTATGAGGTTACAATTCTCATTAGAAATACGATAAGTATATAGTTAGTAAATGATGATATGAATAGATATTATTATTTTCCTATTATATTACATTTTTATTTTCGATTTCGTTCGTGGAATTCACATAAGCTGTGTGCTTAAGACTTAGAATATTATATTATACAAAAAGTTATAAATAAATGGTGTACTTCGTTACACGAATATATATACTCGTTAAACCAATTGCTATCAATGTTGTCGTGTATCATTAGCTTGTTCCTTAAAAAAAACATTCACTCGCTTCCGTCCGCAACGAATCCCTGAGCTTTATCGAGTGGGTTATAAATTGAGGGTTCGAAAGTATATTTTCAACGTAAAATGGGAGAAATTTAAAAATACAACAGCTCTTTTAGCATTGAGCATTGCTAATGGAATCGTATAAAAGCATGAAATTGTAGATTTTGGTCAAACTATTATAAAGTTTACATTGAAATAACTTTAGTTTCTAAAATAAACTCTAGCTGAAGTTAAATGTTACTCCGTTACTTAAAATAATATAATTATTTTGTCAGTAACTTATATTTCTTCTTCTTAACACTGCGTCTGCGCTCGGATGTACAGATTTATATTTTGAGCCGAATCCAATTTATCTATAAAATACTAGTAGTACCTTAAATTAGTAATTATAACATCAGTTATTTACCAACGAAAAACATGTGGGAATCGATTGAGCAATACCGAAAATTAACTTTTTTTTTTTTATGGAATAGGCTGGCAAACGAGCAGACGTATCGCCTGATGTTAAGCGATTACCGCCGCCCATGGACACCTGCAACACCAAAGCGTCACAAGTGCGTTGCCGGCCTTTTGGGGATGGGGGGAGGGAGGTAGGGGTAGGGGATTGGGGTATGGGCCTCCGGTATCCTCACTCACTCGGTGAAACACAGCGCAAGCACTATTTCACACCGGTTTTCTGTGAGGCCGTGGTATCACTCCGGTCGAGCCGGCCCATTCATGCCGAAGCATGGCTCTCCCACGGTTAGCCATGGGACCTCGATGGTAACTCGAATAAATTTAAAAATATATTTTGGTATAAGTGCTTTTGGAAGCTTACACCATGCCTTTCGCTTTTTAACCGACTTCAAAAAAAGGAGGAGGTTCTCAATTCGACTATATTTTTTTTTTTGTTACCTCATAACTTTTGACTGGGTGAACCGATTTTGAAAGAAAGAAATTGAACGTTGTTAATTTAACACTGTCCACGCAGGCCTATTTTAAATATAAAATAGTTTTTTTACCAATTCCATTAGTGACAAAACCCACCCTTCACGTAAGAGATTGTAAAACCTTTATACTGCAATGTTCACCTCCCAAAGGAGTCTAATCTATTCACGTTTTCTGCACCATATCTCGAAGTATGGATAAAAGATCCACGAGAATACATACAGGATATATGTATCACACGAGAGAAGGAGGTTCGTATCCGGTAACACGAACAACATGCTAACCTAATCCGCGCGACGACCTCCGTCCAACAATCTGTCGACACACTTCGGTGACATATAACATTTACCCATTTTAACTTTACGACACTGATTCTTCAAATAAACGTCTCTTCCCTCGATTACTGATTCACTTCCTGATTCTGTAGTACCGCTCTTTAGTACAGGTAGCATATAATCGTAAAACGCGAGCTTTCACTTAATCAGGCTGTTTGAGAATAAAGTTTCTGTTTTATGGGTTTATTTTTTTACCCGACTGCGACAAAGCTAAAAGTAAGGGTATTTTAATGAATGATGTGTTTATAGATACAATAGATTTGTAAAAATGGCTCGGGAGACATTCCTACTTAGTTTTAAATTCGAAAGTAATTCTGTATATATGTTTATTACGCTTTCACGGCTAAACTGCTGCACCGATTTCAATGAAATTTGGCATGAAAATACTTTGATTTTTCTGGAAAGATACCGCTGTGCCGCAATAACCAACAAGTATATAACCAATTTTTTTAAAGTGTTTTCTTGATAGGTTCTATTCTATTGTACTGTTGTTCTGCAAATTTTATACGTAAGTGGTGGTGATGTTTAAGATTGTACGCAGCAGAGTCATAATTCTTTTCAAATAGGCTTGACTTGACCGGTGTGAAACCACGGCGCTACAGAAAGCAAGTGTGAAATTATTATTTCTTTGCTTTTCTTTGTGAGCTATAGCTCAAATCCTCCCCTCTCTCCCTGATTGTAAAGATGGGAGGGGCAAATGGCTACAACACATCTGTAACTTTTTAAATTGCAGATGTATTTATTGCTTTGTATATATGAATTTGACTGGACGGTTGGCCTAGTGGTTTAAGCGGTCGCAACGCTGCTTTCTACTGCGCCTAGTGTTGTGGGTTCAAATCCTACATGGGACAACACTTTGTATGATCCACAAATTGATGATCTGAGTCTGGGTGCTCTTTGTGTCCGTTTCATGTATGTAAAGTATATTGTAAAGTCCCCTGCGACACAAGGTGTATATTCCTAATGCAGGAATTGTCTTTCTTAAAAATAGGAATAAGATAAGAATTATGACTTCATTTAAATAGCCATGATCTCTACACATTGCATTTTAGAAATCAAAAGTTGTTATTTGAAATTTACAGACCTACATAGGCCTAATCGCTTGTAAAAGAAAACCGATTACAGTTTTTTCTACTCTGACAAAATCAATTTGTTGCCTAATTTACATACATTTATATCATAATGACTGCATGTTTGGCCTAGTGGTTTAACGATCACCACGCCGTTTCCTACTTCGCCAAGTGTCGTAGGTTCAAATCCCACGTAGGACAACACTTTGTGTGATCCACAAATTGTTGTTCTGAGTCTGGGTGTTCTTTGTGTCCGTTTCATATATGTTCGTAAAGTCCCCCGCGACATATGATTTATTCCTAGTGCGGGAGTAGTCTTTAAAAAAAAAAATTACATTCACAAGTTAACAAAGGTCACGCTTTAGTTAGCTCATGAATGTCATTGAAGTGTAATTAGTTAATAAATAATGAGAGCTATAACATTGCTTTGTAATTAGGACAATACCAATTAAAAACAGTTTAATATGAATTTAAATCATTTTCAGCAGTGAAAAAGAAATTAGTTTCATTAAGCAGGTGATTTCAATTAGGTTTTGGTGCATTATTAAGCATGTTGAGCCTGGGCAGGTTAATCGATTGGTCTACAGGGGAACGTCAGCTTTATGCATAGTTATAAAACAGTCTATGATATAATGTAACATTTTCATTATTTGCAAAATACGAATGTGAAAACAATATGTATAAACTTATTTACTACTAAATTGAAAGTCTTTGAATAGTATTTTTTACCTTTATCACTTTTGAAGAATATATATCCTTACATATATTACACTAAAAGTCTATGACCTGAAGAGCGAAGGGTACTATCGAATAGAATACCTACATTTGTTATGTGGCATCATTGTGATGGATAAATATCTTATACCATGTGTCCCAAAATTCAACGATAAGTGGGCGCCAAAAGGTAGACCTGCTCATGAGTACATAAGGAAAAAAATATATATATATACCTAGTTTTTTTTTTACAAGAAAAATTTAGAATTTCTTTGAAAATTTACACCCTTCATTTTTTTTTATTTATTTATTACGTAGATGTGTCCATACTTTTTTTTTACAAGATCATGAGTCAAAGTACTCTAAGAGTAAAAATATTTCAAAATTGTAGGAAAATAAAATATTTTGAACGTTTTTTGTGTA
Source organism: Diaphora mendica (assembly GCA_949125395.1). Classification (NCBI taxonomy): domain Eukaryota; kingdom Metazoa; phylum Arthropoda; class Insecta; order Lepidoptera; family Erebidae; genus Diaphora; species Diaphora mendica. The sequence goes on from OX421310.1 coordinate 22,046,499, forward strand.
AAAACTGCGGGCAATTTGGTATTTTTAAGAGTTGTGGTGAATAGTAGCAATATCATGAAGGTATACATTTTCAAAAGAAGTTCTAAATTTTTCTTGTAACTAAAAAAAAACTAGGTATATTTTTTTATTTTTTTTCCTTATGTACTCATTAGCAGGTCTACCTTTAGGCGCCCGCTTATCGTTGAATTTTGGGATACCCTGTATATAAAATTCTCGTGTCACAATGTTAGTTACCATACTCCTCTGAAACGGCTGAACCGATTTTTATGAAATTTGGTGTGCATATCGGGTAGGTCTGAGAATCGACCAACATCTATTTTTTTAAACCCCAATTTTTTTTTATGGGAAAACAACGTTTGCTGGATCAGCTAGTACATATATTTAAATCTCACTTTTCCAGAAATCGTATTCGTTTAAGATTAGCTTCTATTTTAGATGTATCATCTGTGTACTTGAGGAATACATAATGAGTTTATTGACTTCAGTAAGTTAAACAATTTTGCACCTTTAACGTCTGCTTGTGATAATCTATCAGGTGTATGGAATGTTTAGAAGATGGATTTACTCTTTAGTGCACGTCACGAGTAGAAAACAGTCAATTTACATATAATACAACAAGTAAAATTTTAACAAAAGCCGACTTCAAGGTTAGACTCGATTTTTCTTGGATGCCACCATCAGATCTTAGTGTCCCTATCATGGTACCACCGATGGGAAATCTCCTTTCCATTAAAAAAAGAATCATCAAAATCGGTTCATAAACGACGAAGTGATCCGTGAACACTCATAAAAAAATATATACGGTCAAATTGAGAACCGCCTCCTTTTTTGAAGTCGGTTAAAAATGAACCCAGTTTGTCAAAAAATTATGTACAAATTGAAAGTCTTCACTAGATTTGTCATCATTTGAATTTCGTCTTGCTCAACATGGAAAATAGAGATGTTTAAAGCGTCGTTTTAGAATACGTAAAAATTTATACCCGTACTGCACAATATCGAATTGTCAAATTGATACGTCAGCAAAACTTACTCTACGGAAGTTAGCGATGTGATTTATTACCACAATATGGGATTTAGGCTGTTTATAGTTGAAGTGGGGTGACTATTATTATAAGAATTAAAATAGTAGTACATAGTGCTTTTAATACCTACTTTCACTCTCCGTTGTCATATATTACCAAATCAGGGTAGTGTATTTTAAGTATAAAATGTTAAATAATATATTATTATTATTACTTTATCTTTTAGTTCCTCGCAGAATCAGAGGGAGAAAAGTTGATTTACAATAACCCCACTAATTCGGTATTCTTATTCCGTGTGGTGACGGATTAAAAATACGGAGTGTCAACATCCATAATCATCCCATCGGTGTCGTGAGAGGCGACTAAGGAAGATTTTTTTTTAAAAGACAACTCCCGCACTAGGAATAAATCCTGTGTCACGGGAGACTATACAAACATACATGAAGCGGACACAAAGAACAGCATAGCATTCTCTACTTTCTTACTTAACCCAATGTCGGTATTTTTTTTTTAAAGAAAGCTCCCGTATTAAGAATATACACATGACTTTACAAACATACATGAAACGGACACAAAGAACATCCAGACTCAGAACAACAATTTGTGGATCACACAAAGTGTTGTCCTATGTGGGATTTGAACCCACGACACTTGGCGAAGTAGGAAACGGCTTGGTGACCGTCAGTAGGCCATAACCTCCTTTCTAAGGAGAGGCGTATATCCAGCAGTGGACTGTTAAAGTTGTTGATGTGATTTGGCAAAAACTAAGGGAAAACATTTTTGACACCAGCTTTCTGTGAGAACCTGATATCACTTTGATGGAGCAAACCCAGTTGTAATGAAGCATTGGTGTTTTAAAGTCAGTTCATGTCCTGGTGGGTCTTCAATCATAGGGTGATCAAATAAGTACGTGATCCATTCCAGTATGTGGCTCAGCATCCTCAATTCCTTTTCCTTATCCGAATACTGCAGTAATTCTGTATGTCTGTTCCGCTTTCACTGCTAAATCAATGGACTGATTTCAATTAAATTTAGCATGGAGATACTTTGATTCACGAGGTAACATAAGTTACTTTCTATGCGCTATTATAAATTCCGCGATGATAACAATTTATAAGAATTGAAAAGTCAATTGATAATGATAAATAATTGCTACTTAAATCTCCACCTGTCACAGTTGACAATTTGAAGACCTATATTGTATATTTTTGCTACTAATCATAAAGCATTTACATTCATATATGAAATAATTACATATAATACAATCAATAACCACAATAACGTAATGCTAGTCAAACCAATAACATATTCAATAATTAATTGCTTTCAAAATATTCATCATCAATAAAATTAGCGTTCTCTTGCCATAGGAAAAGCCCGAACACGTTTATTAAATGTACATATAAGCGCGCAAATAGATTTTAATTAAACTCCAAGGTTAAACATGAATAAACAGAAAATAACGATTTTAATTATCGACTTCCCGCTTTAACAACATCACGTTCCCGCTTGTCTAAAAGTCATTTATAAAAGACCAACACACAAGCACTCCGATTACGGAACAACAACGTCAAAGTTCCTTAATTTGTGCTTGAGTGTACTTAAAATAAAGTCAAGTACTGTGTGAATTTCGGAAAGAAATTTATTTCAAGTTATACGATTTTAATCCTTAAGTACTTGTAGATTGTGTTTAAAATTTAAATGAGTGTATAATCAGGTAGGCCTGTAAGGTGGGGGCCATATTACGGGTACACAAAAGAGCTTTTGATGCCAGTTAATTAGTTGAACACTTCGTTTTATAAGGTATACGTATTGTGATGCGCAAAATCTTTAGCGTTAGTATTGTACCTACGACCTTAAACGAAACTTCGTTTATTTCTGGCAACAAGTGTTGTGGGTTCAAATCCTACATGGGACAACACTTTGTGTGATCCACAAATTGGTGTTCTGAGTCTGGATGTTCTTTGTGTCCGTTTCATGTATGTTTGTAAAGTCATGTGTATATTCTTAATGCGGGAGCTTTCTTTAAAAAAAAAAATACCGACATTGGGTTAAGTAAGAAAGTAGAGAATGCTAAAAAAATACTTTTAATGTATCAGTTAGTGGTATACTTTTCTAATTACTTTATGGGATTAGATACATGGAACTTACTCCTGCTGTACATGAACACAAAAAACTACCATTAACCGGATTACGGGTCCAAACATACCTACTAAGCATCCAAGTATTAGTAACTGTCAGACACTTCATATTCTTACCAACTTAATAATATAACAAGTTTTTAATTAAATAAGAATGTACAACTTGTGATACAACTCATGGTGATAATTTCAATATCATCTATCAAATTGAAACCCCAAACATTAATGTAATTCAAATATTTTTTTTATTAGAACCAAACATTGCAAAACGCAAACTATAGCTAGATACAAAGTTGAAATTAAAACTGAAATAGTCAATAGCCCAATCAGTGGAATTCGACAATTGTAACTATAGAGAAACATCCCGATATTAACACCTACCTATAACACGTTAACCCTTCCGCACCGACGGGGGTCGGGCAAGCCAAATTAGATTCTCTGAGTTATATACAACCTTATTGGCTCAGACTACCTTGGACCGGGTTGATTAATGTCTCTATAGTTCCGTTATATCGTTATCTCTTATAGAATATATATTAAGCGATGATTACTTGAGCTAGTTGCTTTATTATGAACATAATAGTAAGTTTATTTTTTTAAATTTGATAATAGAGTAGTTGACTATATCGGAAATAAATTCCTATGTAGGAGACATAGGAATCCTTAAAACAAATATTACAAAACGTCTTGGCAAATATAATCATTACAGCTTTTCATTTCTAACACAACTTGTACGTGTACGATTGTACACTACGACCATAAATGAATGAAGTCCATTTTGAGATTTCGCTGTCCGTCTGTATGTCTGTCCGTCTGTCTTCTGTTTTTTGCTCGTTTTTGCTCGATATTGATAACGGCAACAGATAGACGCTTGAAATTTATAGATAATGGTCCGGAAATACACAGTATACATATAGTTCATGGAAAGCGTTTGGTGACGATGACGCGAGTTATATGATTTTTGTTCACCCAAAAAGTGCTCAACGTACATAAAACAGTATTCACTTCAATAAGCGAAGTACCGCCTAACCTAGTTTGAGAAAAGGCTCGATGAAAGAGAAGTCACTTCACTTGAATCATAAATATACTCGCGGATTGCACACGGCATGTCATACTTTTATTTGACTTGTTGCCATGTGCACCGATCCAGATGCAATAATCTTGCAACTGCATGTGGAAAGTTCTCTCAAACCAATTGGATTTAAGTTAGAATATATTGGCAACTTTGAAGACAACGCAATAATGTCAGTAGTAGTAGGAGCATAAAGCAGTAGTAGGAATTTTCTTTTGTAAATAAAAGAAGATAATATTTACGGATAGATTTAGTAAAGAAAACAAAAGCTTGACAATCACTAGGACGACTTCCTGTAAGACTCCTAGAATTAAATCACTTCTAATATGAGTACAGAGATAAATAAGACCTATTTGTAACTGACTTCAAACATGGAGGAGGTTCTATGTTCAACTGTATGTATTTAAATTTTATCAAATACCTTGGCACCGACTTCAAACAGATTTTAGGTACCTAGCACACATTATAATACTAATTGATATTTCAATAAGATACTTAAATGAATAAAGAACTAGGTATAGACAAGAATTGTCACATAGCAATTTATAAAGAGCCAGTTTATGTTACGTTTTTTAGTGTTTCTAGGCAGGGAGTTTTCGTTGAATGTTTTTTTGTGAAGTCATTTTTTTATATAAAAAGTTTTTATTTAGCTTGTGTTGTTTTATCTGCTTGGTTGGCTACTAGCATTTTCCTATGGCTCCGTCCGCGTGTGTGTCAGTTATAGTGTTAAAAGAATTCTATGCCCTTCAAATGAGAATAATGGAGAATTGGAATTACCTTTTATTAGAGAAGCCTATATCCAGCAGTGGACTGCTATAGGCTGATGATGATAATGATGACCTTTATCAGAGTATTTCCAAGTCAAAATTCATTATAATTTTAAGCAGTTTAACGATCGAGCTGTTCAATTGAAACAGACAGAGGTTCTTTTGCATAGGAAATCCTACACTACTTTTACATTTAAACTAAAAAAAACGATTATTGAGTCATTTAAATAACTTAGAATTACTGAGGAGATAAAGCAGAAGGTAAAGGTTCCTTTACTTCTTAGATTTCGTCTATCTTGGATTGTTTATGCCAAAAAAAGTTTTAACTTTATATCTATTAAAATAAATAAATGTATTTGATTAATGTAGCTTACATCATTTATACTTTTTAAGAAATGGCGTTAAAATGGTCTCTTTTTATTTTTGTAATCCAAAAATATAACATCGTCTTTGAATTTATCAGAACGAAGGTGCTATCTATTCGGCTTTATTGAAGATCTCGCAATCTATCTCTTTGATTTGTTTTATTATGAACGCCTCGACTTTTTCCAATGCCTTTCAACTCATCTAAACAGAGTTTGCTGTGTGCGATAAGACCAGTAATTTTTCAAGATTTTGTGGGTTTTTTTTTAATGTACTCCATCTTTTTACCCACCACAGATAACTGTTATACTTTCACTACAAATCAAAGTGTCATTTTGCAAACTTTCATGTTCTTTTCCTATACATTTTTTTATGTTTGCATATGCCACCGTAAGATTGTAAAAACCATTAGATTATAATCTACCTAGCGAGATTGTAAACTTTCGATAGATTGTCAAATGTTTTATAGTGCTTACGCGCGTCAAATTGTCAATTGTCCCTGATTGGTCGGTTTTACAGTATGGCCATAGAGTTAGGTTAGGTTAGAACTTCTTTGATTAATCACAAATTCAATCAATCAAATCAATTCACATTCTTACGTTTCACAGTCGAGGGGATATAACTAACAACAATTTTATATAAATAATTCTAAAGCTGTGAGATATTTTAAACATGAAATCAATTTACAATCATAAAAATACTTTAATTTTGGCAAGAAACGAATGTGTGTGTGTGTGTACCTACAGTGACTTTTTACTACCATTAGAATAAAAAAAAAAGCCGCATTGAATGACCCGGGTCCTGTGTCTCAACGATGAAAAAAAAATTACATACGCCGTTGAAAACGCCCGTACTTATTTTTTTTTGGCAAGATTAATTGCTGTATGTAGACCAAAATCTAGTCATTTTAGACATTTTGTACTTACAGCAAAAGAAAGACTGCATTTTTTGCTTTACAAATACTTACTTCTTCCCATTTAAAAACTTAACGCTACTTATAGCATTTCTGCAGCGTGTGATTTTTAACGAACACGTAAGTAAATTTTCCGAATGATTATTATTAAGTGTCGATAAGTATTTACGTATTGTATCTTAATCGAAACTATGTAATACAAGCAAAGATATTTGCAATCTGCCATAATTAGGTTTAAGCATTTTTTTCTAGGTAGTTTCAAAGTATAAAAATGATCAATTTACTTGTCCTTCTATAGATTTTTTATGAATATCGTCACACCTGTAATCTCTGACGGAGTAGGCATTTCTCCGACGTTTTTAGTCTCCAATGTGACTGGTGGCGAACCAACCAATATACTACGAGCACAAACCCGGTTACGAGCTGCAATTGAGGAAGTTTCACAACAGTCAAACCACATATTACACTTTGCCATAGCCGGGAATCGAACCCGGAACCTCATGACCTTTGATCAGATTTTTTTTGTATAAACTGCCTTGCTTATTTTAGCTGGCCAAACGCAGGGAATGGATGGATGAATTGAGACCTCTTCAAGAAGACATGGTTGAAGAGCATTCAAGAAAGAAACCTAAAGTACAAATATTATGCAACGAACTATACCTACAAGGCAATTTAATTCCTTAGAAATTGAACAACAAAAAAATAAAATCACAGACCGATAAATCTAATAATTCTTCGCAAAATAATTGCAAAACTACACCACGACATATAAGGAATTTGGAAGAGGACATGACTAGTAGCAAAGAATTGACTCCAACTTTTCGAAACCCAGAAAAATACATGACTGCAACCGACCACATACTAAGACAAATTTTACCGCCACCGCTTCAAGCGTCGGGCTTGATGGAAATCCCAACAGACTTGCATAAAGATTGCGAAATCACCTACAAAACATGTATTACAAAACATGCTAAATTAGATTTTACTGTAACCATTGAGAATGAAGATGTTTTGGATTAAAGTATTCCACATTTAACAGCTTGTAAAGCCTACTTTCCAGTTGAGAATGATGGTAAGCAAATCAAAGCCAATGTCTCTATTCTATCCCAGAATTAGGTGGTGGTGTATCCCAGAGCAATATGGAACAGCCTCAAAGTAAATCACCAGCTACTGAGAAAAGAGCTATGATCGAAAGCAACGTAAAATTGATGAACCCTGAAAGTCTACCGTCCGGTCTTCGCAACTTCTGGCAAACGCAACTTCGATGTTCATCTCCAGTTCTTGATACAAGTGTTGCTACTCAAAGTAACGTGCTACAGTTTCGGTGTCCATCTCTAGTACCTTTAAAGAATTTTGCGATTGAGGGCGACGTAGTGCAGGTATCATCTTCAAGCTATTCTCTGGTTCCTGGCATAAGTACTGCTACAAATGGCGCTGTGCAGATGCAATTTATTTCTGAAAACAGTTCTGCAATTGAGAGCAATATAGTGCCAATAGGATCTCCAAGTCTATCAATGTTCCCTAGAACAAGTGACAGCGACACTGACAGTGGTGCAGATACAGTTTCGAAGTAGTTTACCATTCCCTGAAACAAACAAAATACAGATAACAGAGGACAGAGGCACCAGAAGGATAAATCCTAAAAGATGCAAGAAAAAACTAAATTTCAATAAATGTTATCTTGATTATGTGGACGATGCTGATACATTATTGTTAAATGAAGCCTTTCCATCAGATGACTCAACAGATTGGAGTGAAGTGGAAGAGTCATCTGACGAGATGGAAGATGGAGATCAACACACTAAAACTGTAAAAAGAAATAAGAACAAGCAAGGTAAACATAAAGACAAAATAAAAAAAAAGACAAATCATAGGCACATAAATATAGAAAAAAATAAAACAAAAGCATTGATTAAAAAAGAAAATGAAGAAAAAAAGAAAAAAGGGAAACAATATTTAACTAGAAAAGGGAAAATTATTGAGGAAAAAAAATGAAACCAAACCCATGTACTGGCAAAAATGTAGAAATAACTGTGAAAACATAACCGAAGAACGGCATACAAATTTATTTAACTATTTTTGGAATCTTAAGTGTACGCAAAGGCGCAAAGATTGGATTGCTCAATGCTGTCATAAAAAAGTGTAAATAACCACACGTCACAAAATAGCGGAGTATCTAGGTGGAGCATCTAGCATGAATATTTTATTAATGAAGGAGAAGGAAGGAGAAATTTCTGCCAACAATTTCTGATCACGACTCACGATGTACTTGAACTTGAACTTGAACTCGCGGGCCGGGTTTCCGCAATTCGACGACTCTGGTGCGCCTATTTTGCGTAGTGGATCGGCACTAGTGGTGCCATCCCAGTTCCTCCAGGAAGCCTAGCAGACCCCTGGCGTTGCCGACGACCTCCTGAAGTGACCTCGGCGATCCAAGGTGTTTCGCCCGGTATTCTGCCACCCCAGGACATGCCAAGATGACATGGGCGGCTGTTTCCTCCTCCTCCATGCATGCTCTGCACAGAGGGCTGTCCGTTACACCTAGAGTAAAAAGATGTTTGTTTAATAGTGCATGACCAGTCATTGCTCCGATCAGAAGTCGAAGCGGCGGCCTCTTAAGTTGTTTCAGCTTCCGTGACAATCCGGGGTTGATCGTCGGGAGGGCCTCCTTGGTCTGCCTGCAGGTACAAAGGTTGGACCAATATAACTGGTGTTCTACCTTGGTGTTCTGTTGCAGTGTCCGTCGTAGCCAAGCAGCTGGCAAGGGCAATATTGGTTCTGGGCCGACTGCCCTTGTCTCCGATCCGCTCCTTGCCAGTGCATCAGCTGCGTCGTTTCCGCGTGAGTTGCTATGTCCTTTGATCCACTGGAGAGTTATACTATTTGTAGTACTTACCTTTGTCAGGGCTCTGTGGCATTCGTAGATCAGCCCTGAGGTAGTCGTGTGACTTTGTAGAGCTTGTAAGACTGATCGGCTGTCGGAAAGTATGCGGATGGGGTATTCCGTTATCTTTCTGGAGATGATCGCATGTGCTGCCATTATTATACCCATGCACTCTGCCTGGAAGACTGTGTTGTGGGCTCCTAATGGTGTCGAGATGTGTATATTCAGGTCCTCAGAGAATGCTCCTGAGCCAGTGCCTGACCTTGTTTTGGATCCGTCGGTGAAGATTCTTAACTCCCTTGGGTTAAGTCCTTCTTGGGGATCCTCGTACAGTTGTATCTTGTACTTTTTGTCGAAGACGAATTGCCTGGGTATTGAATCAGTTACCGCTTCCATGAGCGGTTCCTTACCTATGGCCTCATAGAGGATTTCGGTGTGTGGTACCCTAGGCGGTCTCCAGAGATTTTGTTTCTTTAGCCGCAATGCTGCAGCTAGAGCCTCCTGCCTTATAAAGAGGTGGAGTGGTGGAAGACCTATAATGGCTTCCAGAGCCGCAGTCGGTGTAGTCCTCATACAGCCCGTGGCCGCCAGACAGGCCAATCTCTGGAGTCGTTGTAGTTTAGCTTCGGCTGTGGATAGCTTGGTCCGTGGCCACCAGACTATCGCGCCGTAACTTACCATTGGTCGGATAACTGCCTCGTAGAGCCACAGAGTGGTTTTTGGGCTTAGTCCCCAAGTTTTACCTACCATTCTGCGGCACTGCCAGAATACGACTGTTGCTTTTTCAATTTTGTTGTTGAGGTGGGCGCTCCAGTTTAGTCTGTGGTCGAATATTACCCCTAGATACTTTACCTCAGACGAAAGTTGGAGCTCTGTGTTGAACAGCTTGGGAAGTCGGTGGTTTCCCAGGTTCCGTTTGTTGGTGAACATTACCATTTCAGTCTTCCTTGGGTTGACTGACAGTTCGTTGTCCACGCACCAGCGTTCCACTATTGCCAGTGCCGAGCGCGTGACATCGCATACTATACCTGCGTGCATGCCGCTTGTTAATATCACTATGTCATCCGCGTATCCGATGGTATAATGGTGATTGTTGTTCAGAGTGGTGATAAGGTCGTTAACCACTAGGTTCCATAGGATTGGTGAGAGGACGCCACCTTGGGGGCAGCCCTTCGCCACCAGTGCTTGTTTGGTAGCGTCTGCTTCGAGTCTGATGACTCTCTGGCTCAGCATCTTGTTTATCCACTCTATCATGACTGCATGCACTCCGTGCCTTACCAGTGCTGCTGTTATGCTGGTGAATTTCGTTTTGTCGAAGGCTCCCTCTATATCTATGAAGGTGCCTAAGCACAACATCTTGTTTTTGATCGCCACCTCAATTTTGGTAGTGACCGCATGGAGTGCCGACTCTGTTGATTTACCTGGACTGTAGGCATGTTGGTTCGGGTGTAGCGGTGCTTGTGTCAGCGCCGTTTCCCTCAGGTGCCTGTCGCATAACCTCTCCAGTGTTTTTAGGAGGAAGGAGGTTAGGCTTATTGGTCTGAAGGATTTGGGATCCGAGTAGTCGGTTTTACCTGGTTTTGGTATGAAGATTGCTCTGACATCTCTCCACTGTCTTGGCACATATCTGTGTGCCAAACAGGCTCCCAGGACGTAGGTCAACCGTTGAGTAAGTGTCTTCCCTCCCCATTTAAGCAGGGCTGGGAAGATCCCGTCCGGGCCTGGAGATTTAAATGAGTCAAAGCTGTCGATTGCCCATTGCGTTTTATATGGGTCGATTACCTTGTGGGCCAGCTGCCATTCCTCCTCCGTTGGGATGGTTTCTTCATCTGGCCATCCGCCTGGACTGATTATTTCGCAGTCCGGGAAGTGTGTTGTTACCAGAGTGCGTTCTGCCTCTTCCGCCGAGGTGGTAAAGGAGTTGTCTGGTTTTCGTAAGGACCCCAGTGATATGGCTGAGTTGTTGGAGAGAACTTTCCTTACCCTGTTGGCCTGTGCAGTAGACTCAATATTTGTGCAGAAGTTCCGCCATGAGTTGGTACTCCTGTATCTGAGTCGTTTTTTGTACCTGGACTTGGTGGCCTTGTATTTATCCCAGTCCTGGTCTGTGCCGGTGTTCATCGCTCTATTGAGTTGCTTCCTCATCTCGCGCCTGAGTCTCTCCAGCTCAGGCCCCCACCAGCTCTTATTTTTCATTTGGCCTGCTGGTGGGATGGATAGGGGGCATGTGTGATGGTAACAGTCCATCATAGTGTCTGTGAGGAACTTTACCTGTTTTTCGATTTCTACGGTACCTATGATCCTAGTTGGGTTACTTCCCTGTTCCAGGGCCTGGCCGATCCGCAGTGAGTACTGCGCGCGATCGGTTTTTTTCGGGTTTCGCCTAGGTGGTGCCGTGAGTATGCTTACCTGAAGGTCGAAACGAATCCATCTATGGTCCGAACATGATAAATCGTTGGACACGTGCCAGTTTGAGATGTGTTTCGCTACTTCTTCAGTTGCCGGGGTCAAATCAATGATTGTCTTGCTTCGTCTGTTGACGAATGTTGGTACAGAACCTGTGTTTACTATGTTAAGGTTTGTCGTAAATAGGTATTCAACGAGCTTCCTACCTCTGTCGTTTCCTGTAGACATGCCCCACAGGGCATGGTGCGCGTTGGAGTCGGTTCCTACGATTAGCTCGAGTCCCGCCTCCTCGCAGTAGTGGACCAGCCGCGATAGGTCGTGCGGTGGTGGGTCATCGGCTTCAGGCATATAGACCGATGCCATGACCACCTGCGCGAGGCCGGTGTCCTGGGCTCCCTGCACCTTTATGGCACATATGTCTCTAGAACAGAAACTAGTTAGGGCCTGCATGTTTATGTCAGCTGTAGTGTATATGCATGTGCGGGGATTCTCTGGTCCCGCGTAAACTGTTAGCTTACCTCCCATGTTGCGGAGTCCGCAGACAGTGCCGTTTCTGACCCACGGCTCTTGGATCAGTATGACGGCTGTTTTGTTGACCTCCAACCACTTGCGGATCTGAGCCGTCGCGGTCAAGCTGTGGTGGAGGTTAGCCTGTAGGATGCTACACGCCGAGGAATGAGACAGCGCCATTGGAATCAGATTCCTCCGTTGCCATGTCCTCGTCCTCGGCTCCGCTCTCCTTTTGGATGGCCAACCTGCGTAGCTCCTCCACGCACTCACCCCCACTGTCCGTGCGGTCGCGAAGAAGATCTTCTTCTTCCGCATCGGAGGCGGGGGCGGCCCGCGTCGGAGCCTGGGGCTCAGGTGCCACGACTATGTCGACAGCATCTTTTGCCCCCTCCGCAGTGTCCATCGTTAGGGTGCAGGCACTGTTTTCTGCATCCCTGGAGTCGGCTTCGGCTGGTGGATGCTCCACAAACTTGCCGCGGGGCCCCTGGAACTTGACGTACACCGTTCCCAGCATAAAGCTGAGCCGGCGCCCGTGCTCGACCAGGGGTTTTACCACCGTCTCCGGGATGCTGACTACAGCAAACGTGTCCGTCGCTTGCCTGTCCATCTTCAGTAGGAGCCATCTTTCGATGTCTGCCCACCGGTTTTGGAAGCGCAGCATGTGTGCTACCTTCCTGTGGTCCTCGTGGACCCCAGGAAGCAAGATGCCGCAGCGGACCCGCTTCGTCATCTCGCTCGGGCGCTTTACCACCAACTTCTCCCACGTGGGAAGGGTGATGCTGGCCACGCTGCGCTTCAGCCATTCCAGCGTAGGCTGGTTTTCGCACCAGAGTCTCAGGTAGCCGTCGGTCAATATCGGCCTTCCTCGAAACGCTGGGCCCTCTGAATTGCTGCTGCCCGGCTTCATCGACTCCTCGAACAGCAGTTCTTCAATTCGTTTTTGGACCTCTTCAGACTGACTAAGGCTTAGGTTTTCCATGGCCGCAGTAGTTACCGCCGCCATTAGGTCTGCCTTGACCGCGCTCGCGTAGTCAGTCTGAGCGGCTTCCCCTGGTGGTCCGGTCCTCCGCCTCTTAGGCTCGCCTCTCGGAGATATTGTCTCGTCGAGACGTGCCCTTTTGGCGGAGTACCGGCCCCCCTGGGTACTACCACCCTGAGGTCCTGCTTGCGCCCCTTTGCCCTTGGGAGGAGGTGGGCGTCGCGGCGCTGAGGGTTCAGCGGACGCATCACTCCCCCCCTGCGGACGGGTACCTTGCCTTGGGGTAGGCACCAGAGGCGTGTCTGTGTTTAAGGCAGTTCGCCTCTCCTTTTCTCTGCAACGCTGCCTTTTGTTTTTCTTCTTGTGCGGCTTGTCTTGTGCCGCACAGTCGGAAGAAGCTGGGGGTTGGGGCGCCGACACTACGTGTTTCGCCTTCTTCCCCTTTCTCTTCCTGGACGTGGCGACCTGCCATCCGGACAGGCTAGGGTCCGTGGCTGGTTCGCCTTGTTGAGACCTCCTCCCCGCGGTCTGCTCCAGGTTTGTGGGTCGAGCCACATCCGGAACAGCTGCGGGGGCTGGCTGGGTCCGGCCTGAGCTCGTGGAGCTCTTTAAAGGCTGTACCCATCCAGCAGGTGTTTTCGCGTTAGGCGTCCTGGTCACCGGCTTGCCAGCGACCTTTCTGCCTTCCGCGGTCGGTTTTGTCTTCGGTGTCGGTACCGTAGCGGCGCCGACACGAGGCTGTTTGTGTTTGCCTTCCTGGGTCGCCGAAGCTTCCCTGAAGGCTCGTGTTAAGGAAGGAGGTCCTACTGGACCTCTTCCTTGGGTGTCCGGTCCAGCTGCTGCCGTACCTTCCACCTTTGGGGTGTCCGGTCCAGCTGCTGCTGTACCTTCCACCTTTGGGGTGTCCGGTCCAGCTGCTGCCTTACCTTCGACCTTTGGGGTGTCCGGTCCAGCTGCTGCCGTACCTTTCACCTTTGGGGTGTCCGGTCCAGCTGCTGCCGTACCGTCCACCTTTGGGGTTTTTTTTGTGTTTTTGGTGTCCATTCTATGTTTATGTATGTATTTCACCTCTCGAGCTTCCCACCCTCCGTGGAGCCCGCACCTTTGGGGATGTCCCTAAGGACACCAGGAATACCCGAGAGGTATAGGTTCGTTGGGTTGGGACTCATGCGCGACATCAGGAACTGCAGACATGCGGCCCCCAGATGTGCCGCCTGTCCTCGCTCCGTCAGCATGGCAGAGTCCCAGTGTTCTCCCGGAGAACACCCCCCCCGAACCTCGCCTGCGGACCGTACCACCTCATCCGTACGGGACGCGTGTCCATTTCCCTGTGGTGGCTAGCTACAGGGCTACCGTTTCGCCTGAATTCCGGACCAAAGAGGGCGTGTTGCTTCATGGAAGTATCTAACCCCGACCCCAATCAGCTCAACCCTCCAGGACTCCTTCATCCTGGCTTACGGCGCTCGACTGCGCAGGACTAGCGCAGGCAGGCATAATACTCCACCAAAGCCGCCTGCTGGCCTTGGTAAAGGTCCTGCGTTATACCCCACAGGACAGGGTCCCTGGCCGAACTCCGCCACCTGCATACTCCGGCCTACTGAAGCATGTGGTGCCCACCCCCGCGACGAGGACGCGCCGGTCAGGACTTACCCAAGTGAGAAATAGAGAAGAGGACTCTATTTCGCCTTGGGCCGGGTTAATGGACGTCCTTACTAAGTCCGTCCAAAAGCGACTCACGATGTAACGCAGAGATTTATTTTGTATACACTGCAAAATTCAATAGATCTATAATTTTTCCAAACTTGACGAAAGAGGTAAAAACGGTGGTCCTAATAAAATACCGGAAGTCATCGTCAAAGCCAAGTCTTTTGTTATGTCTCTGCCATTATTGCCTTCTCATTATTGTCGCAAAGATTCCACACGAATTTTACTATTTACGACATTTTATTTCAACCAAACAATACATTACCAACTGACCCACTGCATTTCTAGATCTAATCATAATTATAAATTTAATGTTACATCTTGAATTCCAGTACCCAAACAAATAAATTTACTGCATACAGCATATTTACTGCCTGTGAATTGATAATATTTCCATCTACGCGTACATTTTCCTTCCTTAGTTACAGCGTTTTAAAGATATGTGGTAGTAGTAGAGCCACGCTGATTTCAGCACGAATGGGCCGGCTCGACCGGGGCGGTACTACCCTCGCACAGAAAATCAACGTAAAATGACAGCGTTCGTGCTGTCGTGTTTCGTTGGTGAGTGCGAGACCGGAGGCCCAATTAGTCTAGTCAACAAGTTCCATACTTGTTGACTAGACTAAAAGATGCAGCAGCATCACTAGGCCGCCATAGTGTGGGTCGCCATACTGCATTGTCTGCATTCGCAATGAGTATAGTTACCACCACTCTTGGATTCTGCTTATGTTTTCCATCAGGCAGAGTAGAGTCATTTTGGCGAGCCAAACATAAAAAAAAAAAAAAAATGTGATTTAAAAAACTGTTTGCTGTAACTAGCCAAACACGTACTTATAGTAACTTTGGATAAAAAGTTTACATTGCAAATGGTGACTGGCAGTTAAATAAACCTATGTTCCAAAAATGGTAGCAATATCATGGATAGGTCAGACACTATTATTATTTTTCCGAAATTAATAAAGTTTTTTGGCTCTGGTGAACAATTGCAATATGTCTACTTACAGCAAATATGCTTTCCTACGTCGTATTATGTTGTTCAACCAATCAACGCGCGACTTGCTATTCGTTGCATGCCATTTCACAATTTTTCGACCACACTTTTTAGCCCGACCCTGGATTCGAACCCGAGACCTCATGATCAGCAGTTGCATACGCCAACCGCTAGACCAACGATGCAGTCTTTGCTATAAAAAGGCTACAAAATGATTTCAATAACCTTCAAATATATGACATGACATACCAGTCATCACACAAAATATACATGCATATGGTGTATGTTATTGACATTACACTTTACCAGTTTTGTATAATTACGCAAACACGACTGCTAAATTATTAATTATTATCTTCTGTATCGTTCGGTATGTGACGAAATTAAAATTACTCGTAAGCTCAAGGCAATCTTTAATTAATCAAGTCAAAAATTATTCTATAATGGTTTCTCTAACACAAAACACTATAAAATAAAAGATGATATCATTTTTGATCGGTTAAGTACTTAATAATTTAAGCGGCTTCTATTTTTTTGCTTACAACTTTCATATAACCCACTAACTCTCTAATTTTATTCTTTAAAAATTAAGTACACGTATTATGTATTAAAGTGTTTGAATTTCTAACATCTATCACTAAAGCTGCTAAATTAAAATATCTTATAAACTAACTGAAATTCAAATACAATATGTTTATCAGTGTAATATTACGATGCTTCGGTATTATCGGATTCCTTGTACTTCATGTACATTGAACAGTAACATGACAATTTGACAAGATACCTGTTATGCCTGACATCTTCACGGTATAAGATGTACCCTCACATGCAGTAATCACATTACGCTCGATTGAGTACATGAATATCAAAGTTGAAATTTAATATTATCTATATTAATCTATATCTATACTAATATTATAAACGCGAAAGTTTGTTTGGATATTAGGATCAACTTACATTTTATGGCATACGACTAGACGAGCCACAAGATGATGAGAATCATAAGTGCATTGCAGTCTTTCACTTACTCACCAGCCAGCCCATTGATGCTACGTTGTCCTACGGTTGAATATTTAACTATCCATACTAATATTATAAATTCGAAATCAACTGCCTCGTTGGTCTCGCGGTTGGCGTGTACGACTGCTGATCATGAGGTCCCGGGTTCGATTCCTGGGTCGGACCAAATGTTTGTATGATCTACAAATATTTGTTTCGGAGTTTGGGTGTTTTCTATGTATAATATGTATGTATTTACAAAAAAAAAGCATATATGTATTTGTATCAGTTGTCTAGTACCCATAACACAAGCTCTGCTTAGCTTGGGACTAGATGGCGTTGTGTGTTAAATGTCCAAAAAAAAAAAAAAACTCTGCTGTCTGTCACGTTTTCATTGATAAATCACAACACCGATTTTTAATAAAATTTGACATATAGATACTTTGATTTTTGAGGAAGGACAGCCAGTCTCACGCGGAGCATGGAGCCGCGGGAGATAACTAGTTTAAAAAAATAATTTAAAACTACCGAAATCTGAAAAACATCTACGAATCAAATTACTTTGCTTGACCCAACCAAATAATTCGCATTAATAAACCAACATTGACTTTTCAGGATTAATAAATCGAGAGTTGATACGACGTGGAATTTGGAATTAAGCCAATGTTACAATACATTGAATTTTTATTCATTGTTTAATTTCTCACCCGAGAGTGGAATTAATATTTAAATTATGCGAAACATTTTCAAAAAGTCACTGTGAAAGTTAATTTTTAATTAAAATAATGTTTTGAATGCCAGTGTTAAATAAAGTAATAGAAGTGTAGCTCATCAGCAAATTAAGGTTTATTGTAATAAGTGTATAATTTATACAGATATTAATAGAAATTTGTACCAATTAATACAGAAAATTGAAAATCTACTTGCTACCCATTCCGGCAATGCACTTTTAGTTTACCATTAAAAATCTCAAACTTCACGTTTTTCATGTGAATCTATTTTTCAGCGATTTAGTTGCAAAATATAGATTATTCTACATAAATAGATTTCATTGTTATGTTCATTTAGTTTTTTAGCTAATAAACTTTCACGATTTAACTGCTCAACTAACAATTTATATATTTTATACATAAGGTATTGGAGGTAAAAACAATGTCATGAGGTCCCTTTATTCATCTGACTGATAAAATGTACTGAATACATCTTGCTTTTACGTTCAGGCATCACGTAATTGACAGTTCTGTTAGATCTTTCAAAAATTCAATTTAAACCCTTTCAAATCGTAAGTGAACTTATCGGTTTAACTACATACTGATATTTGCAATTATTTTAACCGACTTCGAAAATGGAGAAGGTTCTCAATTCGACTGTATTTTTTATGTTTATTACCTCGGAACTTTTTTCGGAATCGATTTTGATGATTCTTTGTTTTTTGAAAGCTTACGTGTGGTTCCATTTCAAGTTGGTTTAGTTCTTGAAGCCGGTTTTTTTGTTAAAATGTTGTATTATTATACTTCTTTTCAAAACACTTTTAGAATAACTTAATTTTCCAAAATTACATTTTAATTATTCCCTGTATAAACGAACAAAAATCTGACGGATTAATTATGCACAAGTCGTGTAAAATTAATGAATTCAGCTTCGATGAAAACATAAAAAGAACAAACAACAATAAGTACTTTGACTCAGCACCAAAACAATATACGAACCACTTCTAATTCGATCAAAATGATAAACAAAAGTTTGGCCTGGCTTAATCAACTCTACATTCCACCAATAGCGGAGCCACGTTTTACTGGAGTGAGACGTTGCTTGCATTCTAAATGCAAGACAGCATCCCAATTAAACTATCTGAATACAGAATGAATGAGTCTGCGAACGGAACCGAGTACTTAGAGCTTATTGTTTTGCGTTCCCTTCTTTATGATTCAGTACTCCTCAAATTTGATGTTTTACTTCAACAATTAAACCATAAACTTCTCAATGTAAATACGTATTGAGGCTAATTCTATCCATGCTCTCACAACTATCTGCTGAGTACTTCTTCTTTCCTAAGAAAGAGAATTCTCACCACTTAACTAGCGATACTACTCGTAGTAGAAATTATGAATTAATTTTTTATTCTCACATTAGCAAAAACAGTTGTTTTTTTTTTTTATTGTTTCTTGATGTAAGTACCGTTTATATATTATTTTCATTCTTTCATCATGCTTTAGTAAAAAGCTGTTAATTTGAAAATACAAACAGAGACTGCAATTTTATTTATTTATTTTAAATGTACCTAGGTGCTGTTTAACTACAGTTACACAGTTTACAGTAAGTAAAAAAAAATATGAAGCATATATCACAAGAATGTTCACTAAAAACAATTTTAATATGCTAAAAATATCAATGTGTTTGAATACAAAATTGGCCTGCAAGAATATAATTTCGGTCAAACCATAAATCATAATCTACATGGTGTGTCGCTGTGACTCTCAGCGGGCGCAGACGACGACGACGGGGCGGTAGCCTGCAATATTAAATTCAATTTACTCGCCTTGATTAGTTTCGTGGTCATAATGGTGCCCGGTTGGGTGCAAGCCTCTTCCTTCTCTGTCGTATTAAATTTGAAATCGCGCATCTATGAACACGGCGACGCCCCGCAACATCATTACAGCTGCATTCAGCATATCGATGCTATTTCTATCACCGCTGTTTAGCTATTTTATGAATTAAATTTCAAAAAAAAAAATTTTTATCTTAGAAAATAATTACCAATCACGATCGTACGCTGAATATGCACTAAGGTTTGCACGGCAGCAATGATTGCCGCTAGCTAGCATATCAATGCTACACGCAAATCGTGACTTCCTTTCAAATGCTTTCTGCCCTTTTTTTAATGGCCAACAAAGCAGAAACACTTTGTTCGTATAAATAAGTTGCTGAGAAAATAGTTTTATAATACAAGCGATCTCTCAAATTATGTTGTAAAAAAATTACTATTTATTTACTACAATACCGTCCGCCATCCATTAAATTGATTTTTTTGATCAGTGGTGGTCCGCGGACCACTGGTCAGGAACCATTGATTCAGATAAAAAACATTAAATTGAGCAAAGTAATGAAATATGCATTGCTTTTTCTTAAAAAAGAGGATACACACACAAACACACAAACATTAAAAGTAAATAACACGGGTTTTGCATAAGTTTTATTTAAAGTGCCTACCACACGCGCAAGTATCACCACAGCTATATCTGCGCAGGTAAAACTGTTGTGATACAGTTGGTTTGCGCATGATAGAGTTTTACCAACCACACGCACGGTGTTCCTTGTACAAGCCGGCCTGCGCAGGCAAAACTGTGGTGATACTTGCGCGTGTGGTAGGCCCATGAGAACAGGATAATAATGGTGTTTGAAAAGCCACATGAATGAGTTGTATTTACATTCGAGCCGCTTAATTGCTGAAGTAAATTAACCGTGTAAAGCACGAGCTAGACTATATTATGCCTACGTCTAGGTATATAGGCACTTAATTACATAACACTAGTTGACTTTCATAGCGATCATAGTTTTGTGTTTTGATTATGATCGATATTAGGTATCTGTATATACGTTATCTATTTTTATATGAATAAATGAATGTTTTTGGTTTTTTATACTTAGAAAGATCTGGAAAGGTATAAATACCTACCTTTTTTTATTAAATTAATATACCACTTTGTCTTCTCTGTAAAGTTACAGTATATCACTCAACATGTTTACACTTTAGTCATATAAACAATTTTGGTGGTTACTATCATTGAAATTAGCTTGCCTGATTGCGCACGTTTCCAAACGTGCTGATATCTTCACGTGTCACCGCTTTGATTAGATCACTTGAACTTCTGCTTCGCTGACATTCCTAATTAAGCAATAAATATCTTAGGTGTAAAATTAATAGAATTAATATAAATTAAATTTATAATCCCGATTAAATAAATTAAAAGATCTTGAAGAAATACTCGTATATACTTCCCATAACTTATTTAAAATCTTAGAGAATATTTCAACTAATATGGTTTCATGATATTTGAAATTATCAGTTTAATCCATACTAATATTATCATTTCGAAAGTAACTCTGTCGGTCTGTTACGCTTTCACCGTAAAACCGGACTGCACGGTTGGCCTAGTGGTTTAAGCGGTCGCCACGCCGTCGCTACTGCGCCGAGTGTTGTGGGTTCAAATCCTATATGGGACAGCACTTTGTGTGAAATTGTTGTTCTGAGTCTGGGTGTTCTTTGTGTCCGTTTCATGTATGTTTGTAAAGTCCCCCGCGACACAGAATGTATATTCCTAATGCGGGAGTTGTCTTTTTAAAACAAAGAAACAAAACAAAGAAACCCATTTAGATGAACTTCGGTGTAGAGATAGATTGGGCTTAAGAGAAGGACATAGGCTGTCCTTGTGTGGGCTTTTTGTCGCTATAACCGATAAACACGTGGGTTATACCGCGGGCAAAAGTTAGAAGAGTTATGTCGTCGTATAAGTCGTTAACATTAAGAATAACGCAAAGCAAACTAGACATATTGTCAGAGGAACTAATTCATTCTAATAACTTTTATGAGGATTTTGAGAAACGCGTAAATTTGTGCATAAAGTATAAATAAATAAATGATTATTGAATTTCACCTACGCCCATTATTTAAATTTTGAGTACAAACAATGTTTTAAAGTAACTTTCATAACCCTATTGTTCAATACCCTAGTACACAACTTTCTTATTACAAACTAAATAGCCATGCATTTGAATAGGGTTAGCTTATGTTGAACTAACGCCGCAACAAAAGTTATCCCTCCCCTATCACAGGGCTATTGTCGTGAACTCATTAATCTGAGAACTCTCAGTGACAATATTAATTAAGTACCATGATACTCCATTTTAATACATCTTGGAACTTGTGCTTTTTGAATAAAGGAAATTGTCTATCTATATAATTACTATAGGTTTTTAATTTAAGTATACATTTACCCTTATTCACGACTTTGAACGCTTAGAATATTGTCTCTTTTTATATATTTCGGACATCTAATACACAACGCCATCTAGTCCCAAACTAAGCAAAGCTTTGTCTATGTAAATACATAAATACACAAAGTCTGAGACAAATATTGGCAGATCATGCTAACATTTTATCAGACCCGGGAATCAAACTCGAGACCTCAAGCAAGATATTAAATTGAAATTCATATCAAATACTCAAGTCTATAATACCTATAAGCTTTACAGCTTATAGGTATTATAGACTTGAGTATTTGATAAGACGTACGTAACAACGTCTTATAGCACAGATAAAGAAAAAATTGCGAATTGCATAATTTTTTAGTAACATCTATACTTATAATAGAAATCTATACTTATATAATTATAATAAAAATGTAACATGTCAATGTCCAATCCTGTACATTTAAGATATTTTGAAAAAAAATCTTGGAGGGCTCTCTTTAATCGATACTGAAGCCAAAACTGTAATTTTTTTCATTTTAATCTGTCTGTCTGTCCGTCTGTCTGTCTGTCTGTCTGTCTGTGTTTTGGCCGCGCATCACGCCGAAACTACTGAACGGATTCAAATGAAACTTGGCATGATTTTGAGTTCATACTACGAGGTAGGACATAGGATACTTTTTATCCCGAAATTCAGAACGGTTTCCTGGAGAGAGGGGATGAAAGTCAAAATATGTACTGAGTTGTAATTCAATAACACATAGTCCGATTTCATTCATTCTTTTTTTGCTAGAAAGAAAAAAATAAAAGATAACGGGAAAAGTATTTCTTTTGTCCGTGACTGTACACTGCCTGTGGGAAGCTGAGACAGATATGTAAATATGGCAGTACGAAGTTTGCCGGGTCAGCTAGTCATATAATAAAAATATTAAAAAAAACTTACTACCCTTTTCCTCATGAGCTCGTATGGGTATTAAATTGAAATTCATACCAAATACAGGTCTACAATACCTTTACAAAATCAAACTTCTATGTAAACGCAATCTAAAGAAACAGCAATTTAAGCCCCATATTTGGAAACTCGCAACTACTCGCAAGGGAATCAAAACTTAAAAGATACTTTCAGTCGACCTAGAATCTTGAAATTTGGCATGAAGCAATGTCAAATACTTAGGTCTTATTGCCTTTAAGCTGTGAAAATAAAACAAATTTCTAAATCAACGCAAAAACGCAAAACGCAAAGGTACAACCATTTATACCACATATTTTGAAACTCGCGACTACTCGCAAGGGAATTAAAACCTAAAAACTACTTCCTGTTGACATAGAAAATTGAAATTTGGTAAGAAGCAATAGCTTTACAGAACAGGTAACAGAAAAATTTAGAAAACTTTTACTTGTATACCTACAGGTTTGTACGGAAGCCTCGGTGCGCGAGTCCGACTCGCACTTGGCCGGTTTTTTTCATCCTGTCTCCATGGAATTTCGTTGCTTCGTAGAACACTTATTGACATCTCCAGCTGTACAGGAATCTAGTATTACTATCTTCTGGGATTTTTGTTTGTGGAGCCATTCCCTTCAACCTTTCCTTTCTTTCAAATTAAATGCTACACGCATATTCTTCTAGTCAAACCTTAAGGTATTCCAAAACTGCGTGTTACAGTTGCGTTGTACAGTGTTCATTTGAAAGTGTGTAGTAAAATGTGGAATGGAATGAATGTGTGAAAATTTTACCTTAAAGTGTATATAACAAAATATGTTAACGTAAGAATAACGAATGCGTAGCTCAAATTAAATAAATTTCAACAACCTTTGTAATAGTAATAAACTCAGTTCTACGGGGTAATCTTACAAGCTTGCTATATTTGAGAGACTTCAAGAATTTCTCATAGTATTAATATTTTGTATTTTCTCATAATAAGAAGGGAATGAAATATGACAGGAACATTACGAGTATGAAAAAGAAGATAAACTGTGCAGCATTAAATGAGAAAAACAACTCTCAAAGTTAAAGACAAAAGGAAACTTAATACTGATTATAAGCAAATAGATGGAAATTATAGAACGTCCAAAGAATGCTGCTCTTTAGCTTAACTTAAGCTTATCTAAAAGTGTCGTTAAAAACTAGCATGTTGAATGTAGCTGTAAATACTATAATGAAAAAAACTGAATAGAATCAGCAACCTACAGTACAAGATACTAAGAGTGATACAGGTAAACTACGTATACTTATTAAGATACTAGATAGCCAAAGAGGAGAAAAGGTCAAACCATTAGTGAACAATAAAGACTGGTATGATATTTTCGGTCTTTAATAAATCATAATCAATGAATTCAGTTTTGAAAACTGTATGTTTCTAATAAACAGATTTCAGTTCGAACAGAAACGTATTTATTTAATTTGACGATTAGAATTTAAGTTTCACTAATCCACTATTCCACTATCGAACTAAGTTGCGTGCAATTGGAGAGGCCTATGTCCAGCAGTGGACTGCGATAGGCTGATGATGAATGCAACAGAGCTTAATTTATATTTTTGAGTCCTTTTAAAAGTTTATGGCCTTGTCCTTTTAAAATACAAAATAATGTACTAGAGCTAGCTAACTTAAGGGTGTAAATTAATATTTAGTGGCTGAAAGTATGCAGTACTATGAAAAAATGTGTAACTATAAAAAGAAAATAATTGTTAATAAACTAAATACCTGTACCTACGTAAATATAATATGTCACATCAGTGTTTTTGATATGAGTATTATCCTTTTGATAGTAAATGAGATCTGTTAAAAATAATTTGTTTAGATGATAGAATTCAGCTAAAGTTTATTTACTTTAAACTCTATTTTTATGACAGTAGTCCATCACTTCCTACTTTTGTCCACTGCCTAACTAGTTAGATACCAACAAGCACTATATTTGGCAACAAGATCGACCTCTTGATCAAAGAAACTGAAATTATTTTCATTCTTCTTATAAGTAGACAAGGTTTTGACACACCTTGTAAGATAAATTTATAATCTCTAAAAAGTTTTCATTTTACTTATAATTCGACGGCGATCTCAAATGCTGCTGTCACATCCCAAGCTGTCAGTTCCGTCAGCAATCAAACTGATAAATTACATATAGATGTATAGGTATTTGTAAATCCATAAATTCTATAGATAAATAACACCCAAACAGAGAAATGGATCGTAATTATTACCCAATCATTCACTGAATCAAGCACTCAGAATTACTAACTAATTAACAGATCAGAGAAAAGACTATTTCTCAAATATCTAATACCTACGTCAGAAAAATTATCGGCTATAATATCCTATTGATTTAATATTCATAAATATCCAAAAAATACTTCTCCTTTAAGTAAAAAAAGCTTATTAAACTTTTAACAAACTCCTAATAAGAAACTTAGGAATTTATATTCATCAAAATTATCATTCATAAAAATAATTTCTTTGACGAGATAAACGAAAGTGGAAGAATATAATCTTGGAGAATAATTTCTTAACTATATTATCTCTTAATTGATTAAATGTTGAATGTTGCTCGATTCCGTCTAATACCTGTTACTTGCTGCAAATATAAAGTTAAAACTCATCTACATAATTACTCCCACATCGAACTTTTCGAAATGGAAATTTAATTACTTCTGCGGCGTATGAGTATGTATAATTAATGTCTGCTGTTTCTTTTTGTTTAATAGGTAAACCTTTTTCAGTTTTGTTTCAATTCAATGAATGAAAAAGGTTTTGAGTTAAATATGATTTATATTTCATTTAAAAAAACTGTTGGACTATAATCAACAAACCATTTTCATCTTTTTGGAAAGTATAGCCACAAAATATTTTTGTAATATTTTTACTTGTTTTGTTTTCAAAACTTAAGACGAAACATTGTTTGACTTTGGTCGGTTTGATTTGAGATTGAAAAGTTAATCTCAAGGAACTAGTGAATGTTACGTATTTATTGAGGCTGTGGTCTTTTACATACGATTAAAGAGTAGATACCTACTGCCAGGTATTCTACATTAATTAGCTCGGGATAAACTCTTAACAACTATCATTGATTTCATATTTATAAAATTTTAATATTACTTAAGAAGTCTATAGTTATATTAAAATATAACTTTCTTTTAAAATTACAGAAAAGTTATATGTAGTTTTCAAAAAAAAGAATCCAATACAAATATACATTTAGGCCCTTTATGCACTTATGCTCTTATCCCATAATAAATTAAATATAATTTCATCCCACTCATGTATTAGAGGGCAATCCTGTTGCCATGAACTAGGCATGTTAGAGTTAATTCTATGAAAATTCATGTAGCCATTTTGCAGGAGAAAAATAGACAAAACAATGAAAGGATGTGACTCGCGAGAATAAATTGGAAATGTTATCAATAACCCCAGCCGGCAAGGAACGTATTTCTAGAACTCAACTAACTTTGCCTGTTCAGTCCAAGACCTCAGTTCAGAAATGTTTCAGATTTCTTGACTGGCAGTATTTTCTTTCCACCAATATAAACAAAAAGCAGTGGTAATTAACAGCTATAACAATCACTCACCGGCAACGTCTTTACCGACTTTTACACCGAAAATTTCTCTCAAACAAGCCAAAGTCATAACAAATGAAACTTACTTAATTCACTGGCAATAACGACTTACAATGGTCTTCAAACAGGAGCTTAGTGGGGCTCGTTTCAGCTTATTTCAAACACACCACAAGACCGTTTGTTCAGTGTCGCTGTGAAAACGGCGACCTCGGTGAAAATTCAATTTTAAGTGATAATAACGTGTGGCACATCGTCTCTACTTACATAGGTGTTGCCGATAGAAAACGTTATTATTAAGTTGCGGATCGTATAATAAATATATTGTGATGGAAATAGGTTATTATAAAATATGTTTCTTATTGAATTTTAAATAAATAGTATGTAAATAATGATAAAGTCGTATTCTCAATATTAAGATGCCAAAAATTAAATGCTTTGACTTTAAAGGATAAAAAAACCGTTTCATCTTTTTGTTACTTTTAAGAGTTCCGTTGATATAAAGAATATATAAGAACCCTCAAACGATCAGTTTGCATGTCTATCTGTAAGTCAAGTTATTATTTGCTTCAACACTTGGAAATCAACTCACTTGGTATTCATTTACCAACAGGTGTCAGGTATATCTATATATATAAAAGCGAAATACCACTCACTTTATCTTGTACTTTCTACACTATATAACTAATTATATTAATCACGAAATCTCAAAAACTATAACACCAACAAACTTGAAATTTGGCAGGTAGGTTCCTTATAAGGTGTAGACATCCGCTAAGAACGGATTTTACGAAACTCCACCCCTAAGGGGGGTAAATCAGGGGATGAAAGTCTGCGTGAGCGAAGCTGCGTGCAAAAGCTAGTGTCATATAAAACCAACAACTTATGTTTCTTTATAGTATTGGCAATATTAGCTCTTTGATCACATATTTCATATACTACGTATATCAAAAAGGTAAGTTGTGAAGAGTTAGTCTAAGGTACGTGTGTTTAACAGATAGTATAGAAACTTAGCTAGAAGTATATAATTTAAAGTAAGCAATGATATGCAACACCCCAAATGGTAGCTTGTCTGGATAGGTCTGTGTTTGTTTGAGATCATATGTGTCTAGAAACTTTTAAAGCTTGTTTAGAGAAGACTATAAAAGTAATATCTGGAATAACTCAATTTGGATAAAAACTAATTTGTAAATATTATGTCGTCGTGTTAAGTCTGATCTCAAGAAAAATGCAAATATTTTTTTTAATAAAAAAAAATTATCTTTAAAATTCAGTAAGTGACGCAATTTGTTTTTATAGAATACTAACTTCTGCTCGCGGCTCCGCCCGCGTGTTTGTCGGTTATCGGAAGAATATAATTCTACTCTTTAGAGTAGAATTATATTCTTCCTCAAGAATCAAAGTATCTCTAAGCCAAATTTCATTGAATCGTTTTTTTTTTTTTTTTTTTAGCTCCATTTCAAGATGAAGAAGTTAGTGTGTATATAATAACACCTTAAGCCCATGACTCTTTGTCGTTCAGATAATCGCCAATCGTAAGTAGGCTTTCCTAATAAGGTGGTTTTTTACAGTACGCTTGAATTTATCCATAGGAAGGTTAATTACATCTGGAGGAATTTTATTATAAAGACGTATACCAAGACCTTCGAACGAGTTGTGTACCTTATGTAAACGATGATAGGTACCAACGAGTTTAGACATGTTTCTTGTATTAATATTGTGTATATCACTGTTTTTCTTATAGTCATCAATGTTTTGCATAACAAACATAACATTTGCAAATATGTACTGTGATGCAACAGTTAAAATTCCTATATCTTTAAACAACTCTCGAAGAGAGACTCTAGCACATAAATTGTATATTGAGTGGATGGTTCGTTTTTGTAGAATAAAAATCGTTTCAATATCAGCCGCCTTGCCCCAAAGTAGTATACCATAGGACATGACGCTGTGAAAGTAGCTAAAATAAACTAGCCTAGCTGTGTCCGTATCAGTGAGCTGACGTATCTTCCATACTGCATAAGCTGCCGAACTACACACATCAAAAGTGTCTAGGGATCAAGCATTTTTATGCGGATTTCTTGAGATTGAGATGTGACTTTGGCCCTGGCCTGCTCAGTCGCGAGACTTGAACCCGATTGAGCATGCATGGGATATGCTACAGAGAAGAGCTCTGCCGAATATGGAGGGTATCCAGTCGCAAGAAGACCTTTTTTTGTTGTTGCAACGAACATGGGCGGCCATTCCACAGCGTGATTTGGATGAACTCATTTTGAGTATGCCAAACCGATGTTCTTGTGTTAGTGTTCGCGGTAGAAACACGGATTATTAATTGTTTAAGTTACCTAATAAAATTTTAAAGAAAACTGTTATTTCAGTCTTTTTTTCGAACTTTAATGTTAGTGGTTCAAATGTCAAAAATCCTTTTATTAGGAAAATAGCAAATTTCTTTATTAATGCAAAGGTGACTTGGTTTATCGTTACTGTGACAAACGAAAACACTTTATTTGATGAATCCTTAAAGAAAATTTTAATTAATATCAATCAGGAGAAAAGTTATTGCAAAAATATATGTTAATCCCTAGACACATATGTTGATCCCTAGACACTTTTGATGTGTGTAAGTCTACCTGCAAGGCTATCAATCTGGGCTCCCCACTACGAGCAGACGTATCGCCTGATGGCAAGCGATTACCGCCGCCAATAGACACCCGCAACACCAGAGGCGTCAAAGTGCGTTGCTGGCCTTTGGGGCATAGGAAGGGAGATGGAGGACGGGTTTGGGTATGGGCCTCCGTTGGGCTATAGAAGAGAACTATGTCCAGCAGTGGACTGCGATAGGCTGATGACGATGATCAAGTAATATATTTTAATCCATTAATAAGAACTTACCTTTGAAGCTACAACTGATGATTCATTTAAAGACCACGAATACCTATAAAACTATTTAATCATCCTGTTCAATCTATAGTTGTCCACGAATGAACGAAGGCCGGCTCCAAGTCATACAGTAATACACAGAAAACAGTAATGCAGTGAAATTGTTTTTCTTACCTCTAACAGAACTAGATAATTAAATAGAAACTATGACTACACTATGATAAAACATTTACTATTCCTTTTGAAGGATTTGTTTTAATCTCCACCGTCGAGTGCAGTTAATCTCACCTTGAGCTCTGCCTGCCCTACTTAATTATACAGACTTCTGTACAGCCAATCTCATACAAAGTATATCACTATATTTAATTGTCGCGTTAGTTTTGTTCCACAATACTTGCTTGTATGTTTTACTATCGATCTCTTTAAAAGATTTTTTTCTGTTGGAAAGTCATTAAGCAGCTTTAACAATAATTCTTTATTGTAACAAATATTGGATTACAAAACAATATCTATACAACCCCAACTCCGAAAGTAGCGCTAGCTGTGTGTTGGGAGTCAGTTCCTAATAACAGGTAAATAGTACGAACCAATAGTTACTACTCGTAGGTCCCAGCTAGGGTCTCGGGGTAACTTTTCCAGGCCAATAGTTACAATACTAGATACTTAGACAAGTTTGTATGTACGTTTGAGTAAGTGTTTGAGGGTGTATAATTTGCTGCATATTTGAGGCTAGGGGCTTTAATAATAATAGATTTAGACAAATATCAAAAAATAAATAAAATAATTAATCAAATGTTAACAGACATCATTTAGTTCCTCTGAAATATAAAAGTGCGTTGAAGTGAGTGAAAAAAAAGTCGTGTGGTGTCCGTTGGACACCAGATAGGAATAAAGTTCCTTATCATTAAAATATTTATTTCAAGTTCTATTCAAGGTATAAAGAAAATAATTATTTGGGTATACATTTTTTAACATGATTTTTTTTTATCGATAAAATAAAGGAGGCGATTACCATCGCAGAGAATTGAAGTAAAAGATAGATAGAATACAATTTTAAATGCACTGTATAACAGAACTTTAAATACACGATATGATTTTGAATCATTTCGCTGATATTTCAGAAAAATAATAGAAATTTTATCATAGTTGAGACCATCATCATCATCATAAACTATTTAATGTAAAGATGATGGTCTTAGTTGTGGGTTACTAATATCTTCCTTCAGCTATATATAAAAAAAAATCTATACATATAATAAAAATGTAACAGGTCCAATTCTGCACATTAAAGATATTTTGAAATTTTTTTTTGGAGGGCTCTCTATAATCGATACTGAGGCCAAAACTGTATTTTTTTTCATTTTTGTCGGTCCGTCTGTCTGTCTGTCTGTACCTTGGCCGTGCATCACGCCGTAACTACTGAACGGATTCAAATGAAACTTGGCATTATTTGAGTTCATACTACGAGGTAGGACATAGGATACTTTTTATCCCGAAATTCAGCACGGTTTCCTGGAGAGAGGGGATGAAAGTCAAAATATGTACTTAGTTGTATTTCAATAACACATAGTCCGATTTCATTCATTCTTTTTTTGCTAGAAAGAAAAAAAATAAAAGATAACGGGAAAAGTATTTTTTTTTGTCCGCGACTGTACACTGCCTGTGGGTAGCTGATACAGATATGAACCTAAATATGGCGGTACGAAGTTCGCCGGGTCAGCTAGTACGTAAATATAAATACTTTATGTCAATGACTAAATTTATACAATCTTTTGTAATGTTTCTACTATTTAAGGGGCGCGTCCCTAAAAACGCGCGAAAAGGCACTTGCAGTTTTGCAAAACACAAACAACTCAATTCATTATTTGACACAAAAAAAAAATCTCAGTAGTTTAATAAATCAGTCTACCAATCTACCGAGTGACATTTATAAAATAATTCTTTATTTTGGTGAAAAAAAGCCTTCACAAAGATCAAAATCATCGAAATCGACCTTTTTAATTAGCACACTCTGTCCTATTTCGTGCTCTATTTTAAATGTTTTTTTCTTATTTCGCGAGAAGAAAGTATGGAGAAAAGATTTACCGTTTTAGTTTTTTATTAATTCTCACCAAAAAGCCATAATCTAAGGCTAAACATCATTCATTTTTAGCGACAAAAGTTCCATACATTTTAGTACGCAGATATCGTCTCCCGTAAATTGCAATAAATAAGTTTTATCGCGCTCAAAAAATTCAGTGCCCTCCGAATATTCAAGGTGACACCACGTCCGTTTGTAGTTCGCATTGAGCTCCATAATACGTAAATGACAAGTTTTAGGGTGGGTTGCAAGTGAGTGTCGAATTGTAACTGTTAATTTGTATTCTTGAATTTAATTTCATTTTTTTAAAGAATAATTTCAAAGAAAAATATTAGTATTTTCTACTAACACAGAACTTATTTTTATGTTTTTTTTAACTTGCTATGTATGTATATATCTAACTATATTTGTTAAGACGGAATCTTGCAACTCAATTTTTCAGATATCTTCAACCGATTGTGTTGAATTTTTGTAGGCATATGTATATAGCGGACAATGCTATATTATGATGACATGGAGCTGATCTGATGTTGGAGCTGGAAGGTGGTCATAGGAACTTTGTAACGACGGAACCTATCGAGTTTGGAGTCGTTTGATTTGTCTTGATGAGTACCTTGGAGACACTTTGACAGACTGAGACACTGAGAAATTGTTTTTAAAAAAGTTTTTTTTTTTTTATGATTTCTGTTAGAATTGAATAACTACTACTGAAATAATGAAAGACCTTAAAATTACAGTTTTATTTTTGACTGCATGGTTGGTCTAGTGGTTTGAGCGGTTGCCTCGCCGCTTCCTACTGTATCAGGTGTTGTGGGTTCAAATCCCACATGGGACAACACTGTGTGATTCACGAATTGTTGTTCTGAGTCTGGGTGTCCATTGTGTCCGTTTCATGTATGTTTGTAAAGTCCCCCGCGACACAGGATTTATTGGATATATACGGGATATAATATTAATTTTAAGACAAATAGTTTGTTTTTTAACCGTCTTAAAAAAAAGGAGTTTATAAATTAACTGTATTTTTTTATTTCTTTTCTTTCTTTTTTTGACAGGCTATGTATGTATGTTCATCTGTTCCCTCATAGCTCCTTAACTACTAATTAGAATTGGATAAATGAGGTATCGTTAGAAGCGTCTTGATCGTCCGCTGCTTATAGGCTATATGACGCGTCACTCAATTTAATGTGGCGCCCTCTAGCCGACATAAAGTACTGTGTTAAAAAATAAATTCGAGATAAATATGCCGTGTTTAGTATCATCGGAAAGGGTGTTACTTGTACATTTCAAATATATATATTGGTATTATTAGCATTTGCTGGTGACTTTGTTCGTATTTATTCAATTTTTTTTTTTATTTCTATGTTAGGTATTTAAAATATACTTTGCATATAAATTATTATTATCACTACACCAAAACATTTTAAATAAAAAAAGTAAAAAAAATAGAAACGTACCATAACTCTTAAAAATGCGTGACTACGGCTTTTCAAAACTTGTTTCATACTTTTTCAGCGTCGTTTTTTGTCAAAAAGTGAAAAAAGTGGGGCGTACATCTATGTAGTAAAATTTAGTCAATATGAGCAATAAAAGCGATCAAAAATTATATTTTTAAGAAACATTAACATTATGTTCCATTAATATAACATATCATACAAATTTTATTTCATGACATAGCATTAAAAATTAAAATCCGTTGATTACTATAAAAGATCTAAGCTGACAGATAGCGCGAGCGACTTAATTTTATACTGTGTAAAAATATATTATTTGTTGTCTATGAAATGAATTAAAAATGATTACACTTGAAACCTACACTCGGCCGTTGACGAGTTACTTAAAGCCCGCGGGCTTTCCGATATGACTAAGATACATTGCGTGCTTTGTAGGACATTCTAAACATTCTTCAAAGGCGAACAGATAATGAATATGTAACTAGAAGAAAAAACCGAAAGTAAATTTATTAGTTGCCAGGGTTAGTATGCAACAGTGCCCGATGCGTTTGTGTGCATGTAAAATATGAATGTGGGTGTTCAATCACAAATTCCCACGCTCAAGGACTACAGTCTTAAGTAACATCTGAGTTTATTAACAAATACAACAACTTACAGACTATACTAAATTTATCTTTCACAAAATTGTCTTAACACCTTTACTATAATAATAATAATAATATAATAATAGTTTATTTCACAAATATATATACAGAGTTTCAAATTTTAAGTAGGCTAGCAATTTTTGTAACAAAATATTGAAGTTAACATCTGTAACCGAACTAGGCATTGCCTGTATTTCGGCTATCAGCGCCAATCCTCTCGGATGTAAAACAATTTATCCAATTATGTTAGCTATTTTCATGCGCAGAATATTTTATCAATTTATTTAATTATAATATTTTTCTATAAAACATGATTTAGAAGATATGATTACAAAAAATAACATTATAAAAAAGAATGATCTTCATGAAAATGTGTGTGTGTGTGTGTGTTTGTGTGTGTGTATGTATGTGTGCGTTTAAGTAGGATAAATATCATATTTATGCAGTCGCTTTATCTACTGCATTATATGCAGAAGCAGTTCCGTTTCCTCATAATTCAACCCTAATAAATATTTACGTACCTGTTTCTTTAATTGCACTTTTGTCAAGGGATATATATTTACCGTTTTATTTACTTTATTGTAAACAAAAG
The DNA here is from genome assembly GCA_949125395.1 of Diaphora mendica. NCBI lineage: Eukaryota > Metazoa > Arthropoda > Insecta > Lepidoptera > Erebidae > Diaphora > Diaphora mendica. Next base: position 22,080,411 of record OX421310.1, read on the forward strand.
GGGCAATGAAATTCAAGAATCTTTGTGCAAATTTGGTTTTACAAGGTTTTACCAATCGGGGACAGACAAGATCCTTTCTCCGTTTCTCCAGAATTTGTTGGTCAAATGTTTGTTTTTGATGCTGAAGAAGACATATACTTAGTACAAATAGTTGACGAACAGTCAGAACTCCTACAGTCTGATACAGTATAGTAGTAGGGAAGAATATGGGCTTGAAGGCACAAACCTTCAACACTGCCCGCTGGGCGATTTCAATGGGTTTCATGATTGTTTTAGAGGCTCCACCCCAGGTAGATATACAGTACATCAAGAGCGACTGACAGAGTGAATAATATACCCGTTTGAGCAAATCAGGATCAGCAACATGTTTGAGATTTTTAAAGACATAAATTAACTTTCTGACCCTACCACACAATACTCTCACATGCTCCTTGAAATTAAGATTGCTGTCGATAGTGACGCCTAAATATTTAACTCAAACTCAAACTCAAAAATATTTTATTCATATAGGCACTTATTTTACAGGTACTTATGAATAGTCAATATTTAATATTAAAAAATCGAGTGATTCTAGTCGCCAGTTCCAAGTGCAGCCTACCCTTCATGGAGAAGAATCTGGCAAGAAACTCCATTGTTGCACCTTTTAAAAAATAATAATATGGTTTACAATATTTTTTTCACTAAGAGACTTGAATGAGAACGAAGTCGACCAAAGAAAACAAAATAAAAGGTTTGGAGTCATTGCTGCACAGCCATGAGCTAACCAATCATGCGCCGTTCTTACTGATAGCTGCAAGATTTTTACATTGTTATATTGTGACATTATATTGTTATATTGTGAGGTCCACTTATGGAAAATAAAATCCAAATAGCACTTTCACTCACAGTCAAATTTAAAAAGATGTAATATGTCCAAATATAAAATAATCAATAAATGTCACAAATGTAAAATAGAGTAAGACGCATGGATCAGCCATCGACCTATTCAATCATAGTTGAGCTGCGTACTCAGGCCGCACGGCAAATCATCAGGTCAATATCAAAGAAATTAATAATAATCATAGTCGACAAGGTGCTCATACAATAACAAGTGCGTATTTAATAAATTGGGAAACATTGTTAGATAAGTACCAAAGTACCATCATGTATTCATTTACATTATACAAGTATGTGTGTATGTTTTCACTTAAAAGTTGCAACTAAAACAATCAACAATTTGTATTTAAGAAAAAAAAAGAAAGATGAAAATTAAGTAGAATTGATACAAGAAAGAGATAAAATAAAGGAAAATTTAAACAAGAACAAACTAATGAAGAGAAAAAGGAAATTATTAAAGAAAATTATACAGAAAATTGTTACAAACAAATCTTAACTTAATTAAATGTCGGAATTAGATGTCGTTAGGTTAAAGTATACAAACAATTCATACCGGAGCACCACCATGTCAAAATTTATACATTATTCAAAAAAAAAAAAAAAATTTTTATCTCAATTTCAAGACAAAGTTAGTGTGTATATAATAACATTAATAACACCTTAAACCCATGACTCTTTGTCGTTCAGATAATCGCCAATCGTATAGTAGGCTTTCCTAATAAGGTGATTTTTTACAGTACGCTTGAATTTATCTATAGGAAGGTCAATTACATATGTAGGAATTTTATTATAAAGACGTATACCAAGACCTTCGAACGAGTTGTGTACCTTATGTAAACGATGATAGGTACCAACGAGTTTAGACTTATTTCTTGTATTAATATTGTGTACATCACTGTTTTTCTTATAGTCATTAATGTTTTGCCTAACAAACATAACATTTGCAAATATGTACTGTGATGCAACAGTTAAAATACCTATATCTTTAAACAACTCTCGAAGAGAGACTCTAACACCTAAATTGTATATTGAGCGGATGGCTCGTTTTTGTAGAATAAAAATCGTTTCAATATCAGCCGCCTTGCCCCAGAGTAGTATACCATAGGACATGACGCTGTGAAAGTAGCTAAAATAAACTAGCCTAGCTGTGTCCGTATCAGTGAGCTGACGTATCTTCCATACTGCATAAGCTGCCGAACTAAGTCTACCTGCAAGGCTATCTATCTGGGCTCCCCACTGTAGTTTGCTGTCTAATGTAATTCCCAAGAATACTGTTGAGTCTACAATACTTATGATTTCACTATTTAGAGTTAGATTAGTGCCTAGCTGTTTTACATTTGGCATAGTAAATCTCACACACTTTGTTTTATTTGAGTTAAGTAGGAGATTATTTGTTGTAAACCAAATCAATACATCATTTAGTGCCCTATTCACATCGTCAAAAACTGTTTGCTTACGATCGACTTTAAAAAGAAGTGACGTATCATCAGCAAATAGAACTATATCACAGATATCTTTTAAATAATATGGTAAATCATTTATATATATGAGAAAAAGTAGAGGACCTAGTATAGAGCCCTGCGGAACGCCCATAGTAACAGGTAGTCCAGAAGACCTCGCACCATTGACATCTACGTGTTGAATTCTATCTTTCAAGTAGGAAACAATTAGTTCCAAAGCAATACCATTAACGCCATAATGCCTAAGTTTAAGAAAAAGCGTGCTATGTTCTACGCAGTCAAAAGCTTTTGAAAGATCGCAAAATACACCTATCGCATCCTGCGAATTCTCCCATGCATTAAATATATGTTTCAAAAGAGTTGCACCAGCATCAATTGTTGAACGACCCTTTGTAAAGCCATATTGTTCTTTGTGAAATAAATTATTTAGATTAAAATGGCTTTCTAGTTGTTGCGAAATGACTTTTTCAAAATTTTTACTAATAGCCGGTAAGATTGATATTGGCCTAAAGTTACTTGGTTCAGTTGTACAACCCTTCTTGAATAAAGGTATTACTTTGCTATACTTCATGAGGTTAGGAAAAACACCCGAATCAACACATCTATTGAAAGTTATAGCTAAAAATGGTGCTATATCAATTATAATAGTTTCTATTAATTTAACAGAAATCCCCCATAAGTCCCCTGTTTTTTTAGAATTAAGAGACTTAAATGTTTTCATAATATCTGTAGGGTTTATGTATTCAAATACAAATAAATTCTTACATTCATTTACATTGGCCTTTAACAACAGTTCAGACCCGGACGCACAAGAATTCAAGATACTAGTTGTACTAACTGGTATATTTGTGTAAAAGGTATTAAAAGATTCAGCTATGTCTAAGTTGTTTGTTAAAAACCTATTATTAATATTTAATTTAAATAATTAAATTTTTAATTTAAAATTAAATAATTGTCTCGAGGTTTACTACGTCCAGTTTCATTGTTAATAATGGTCCACGTAGCTTTTATTTTATTATTTGAAGACTTAATTTTATCACCTATGCACAAAGACTTCGCCACGCGACACGTCCTCCTAAAAATCATTGAGTAATTTCTAACATAATCATGAAATTTTGGGTCAAAATTACTCTGCCTCAAGGCATACAAACCATAAAGCCTTTCTCTACTTCTGTATATTCCTGGCGTCGCCCAATCACAGAACGTCATTTTTGGCCTTTGCATAATTGTTTTTGACTTAAATATACTGTTAAATTCGAATTCTATCATACCGAATAAGCAGCCGTAAAGCTTATCCGGATCCCTTTGAGTCCAATCTCAATTGGAAACCTTATCTCTAATGTTATTACTAAAATTCAATAATCGGTTACTGGTCATGGGCCTGCATATAATTTTGTTTATTATATTTTCTTTTATACAAGGAAATGTCACAAATTGCCCACAGTGATCAGATGTTAAATCACTTAAAATTGACCTATTTAAATATTCCCCATTGCAAAATATGTTATCTAAGCAAGTTGCTGAGTGAGAAGTAATTCTTGTAGGCTCAGAAAATAAATAATTCAAGTCAAATGACTCAAATAGGCTCACTAATCTTATACTGATAGGACACTTTTCTAATAAATTAATATTGAAATCTCCACAAACTACCAAGACCTTACTACTGACGCATAAACGTTTCAAAACTTCTTCCATAACTATCTCAAATATGCTAAAATCACTCTGTGGTGGCCGATACACACTAACTATAATATGGTGTTCTAGTTCTACACAAGAAAGTTCCACAGTACGCTCAGTAGACAAACTAACGACATCTTTCCGTTCTTTAGACTTAATACTATTACGAACAAAAATTAAAGACCCTCCATGGATTGACTTCTTTCTTACATACACACTTCTAGCAGAATAAAGTTCATTATCAAGTATTAACTGGTGGGCCTGTAGCCAATGCTCTGTGATGCAGAGCACATCAACATTATATTTATCAAAAAATAATTCTACTTCTAAGTCTTTCCTAGATAATCCTTGAATATTTTGATGAACTATGTTTATGGTCATTGACCTTTTTACTATATTATTACATTTTTTATTTATTTTTATATTTCTATTATTGATACCATCATTGAGTAACTGATGTGATATGCAAGAGATAGGCTCTATTGTCTTAACAATTAATTTAAAGGATTATTGTCACAATGTGCCAAGCTATTGGCTGAATTAATATTAATAAAATCATTATTAATAAGCTCAGAAGGAGCACTATGTGAAGCCAAATGTTTGGCTACAGTATTCTTACATACTAAGGGGTGCTCTATAGGAGCTGTCTGGTTAGCCAAGTTCTTGGCTGTTATTCTAAAATAATAAGATAGCGAAACAGCTATTTGTCTTTTATAATAATACGGCAGATAATAACTATCTGTTGTCGAAAAAACATTATCATAGGCAATCCTATTGATGTCAATTAAGTGAAATTTATTATAAAAACTACCATTAATTTGGCTTGTTAAATTAAACATAGTCATGTTTAAGTTATTCCTAATATTTTTTTCCTGTTGAGACAACCCTTTGCTAATTGGCAGTGTAAATAGTACTATTTTATTTGCATTGAGTTCCGATAATTGTTCAAAGTATTTTATGAATGTTTTTTTATTTACACTACCCCTATTCCCACTAAAAATTATGAGGCTAGTATTTGTATCAAAAGTTGCACTAATAGCCTTTTCTAGAATCATATTATATGCTAGGTTTGGCATACAAAAGTTACTAAATGAATATTCCTTAATTGAGTTTGTCATTAAATTACCTAAACCTTTGCCAATTTCATCGCTGAACATTATTATATTACTATTGATACAGTTCATTTGATGATGAAGATTTCTATTGTTATTCTGTATACTAATCACATTATTGTTATTTGTTGTCAATATCCTAGGATCACATGATACAGGCAAACTGTCCAAAGAACTAGTGTTTCATTGTGGCTATCAGAATACAACAATGAATCATTCCTACAATTGCATGAATTAACTAATTTACCTATTGCCATAACTTGTTCCCTACTTTGTTTTTGAGAAATCTCATATTTACTACTGATAGTTCTCAGTTGCTCTTCAAGTTTCTTTATTTCTGTTTGAAGAGCTCGTGTGTCATCAAAATATTGTGAAGACATGTTATCTACCTCTATGGAGTACATATTAACCTGGTCAATTAATTGCATCCTCTGCCTATTTAATGCTACACTATCTATGAAGAACTTATGTTTATAAATAAGCTTTTTTGTTTTTGTAATAAATTTTTTAACTCGAATGTACTTTTTCAATTTGTTCTTACTGCATTTGATGACTTTATGAGATTTATTAACTCTGAAGGAGTCATTTGTAAGATCTATAATGAGATCTGAATTAAGTTTGTTAACTACCAAAGGTGAATTGGGAGCGACCAGCTCCTCGTACAGACTCTGATTAGATGAAGCTACTATCCTGTCCTTGAAGTCTTCAAATGATTCCACTTCCACTTTAACATACTGCAGTCGTCCGGTCAGGTAACTCTCAAACAGTCTTAGTTGCACTCCTCTAACACCCAATCTTCCGAGTTTGTCCAACAGCATGGAAACAGAAATCGTGTCAAAAGCCTTTGCTAAATCTAGAAAAATAGTGAGGCACTTTTTACCGATATCCAAATTTGATGTTATATAATCGGTAAGCTTATTGACGGCTAAATCAGTAGACCGATTTCTACGAAAACCGTACTGGTTTGTTGATAGCAAACCATTATCCTCCAGATAATTGATAAGCCTCACGTTTATAATGCGCTCAAGTATTTTCGAGAGAGATGGTAAGATAGATATTGGGCGATAGTTCTCAACACAACCTCTATCACCCACCTTAAAGATTGGGCGCACTACTGCCTTCTTCAGAGAGTCGGGGAAAACACCCAACTGAAGGCAGTCATTAAATATTTTGGTAAGTGGAGATACAAAAACATTTTTATACGTTTTGAGAATTTGGTTATTAATACGGTCCCAACCGCTAGCACAATCCGTCTTCAAGGCAAGAATTAGGCGTTCCACTTCTGATTCAGACGTGTCAAGTAGAACAAAAGAATTACATACATTTGTGTTCGTAGGATAGTATTGGATATTTGTATTTAATGTGTGCATGTTTTTCTGGTAGATTTTTTCAGCTAGAGAGCCTCCCACATTGACAAAGTAACTGTTGACTTTGTCTAACGATTCCTCTGGTGAGATGGATAACTCAAGCAAGTCTCTAGAGTCTGTATATTTTTGAGATGTGTTCGTGATCTCTTTTATCGCTCTCCATAGCTTTTTGTTGTCTTGTTTAGCATTTTGTAACAATTTTTTTTTCGTAGGTTCGTTTAACTTTTTTTAGTGTAGCATTCCAGAAATTTCTGTAGCGATTGTATGTCTGTTTTATGACCTCATTTCCCGGTGCAAGTTTGGATTTTTTGTGTAGCTTGTCTCTATTTCTGATACATCGCAACAAGCCAGGCGTGATCCAAGGTTTGATCATTTTATGATCATATTATTGTATTTAAAATGATTTATAAAAATATATAAAAGTTCTATGCGAGGTATAAAGAAAATAACTATTCGGGATACATTTTTTACTATGATTTTTTAACGATAAAAATAAAAAAAATAACTAAACTTGTGCTGCCACCTAGTAATGTCTACTGAAACAAGTTCTGTCTAGAGTAACTCCATACTTGTTAGGGGCCGTCCATTAATCACGTGAGGCTTAAAAGAGGGGGAGGGTTTGGTAAAAATCATTAAATATCACAAGGAGGGAGAGGGGTGTAGTAAGAAATCACGTGTATTTATTTTTTATATTTCTTCCGAGAGAGATTAGTATTACTACATAGTAATGTACTAGTACAATATTTGATTCTCCCATGATTACATCATTCTTTTAATATTATTTTTATGCCAGTCAAAAACAACCTGTAACCTTTCTGTCCAGACATTTTTATCACGGTTATTAATTTCAGAATAAAATTAAATTATTCTTTATACCTGTACTTAAAGATAATATTCTAATAATTTGCTAATAATACACGTGATTTTAGAGGGGGGTTAATCTTAAACCTCACCACGTATCACCAAGGGGAAGGGGGGTCAAAAAAGCAAAAAAACAACACGTGATTAATGGACGGCCCCTTACATGCAACTTACAGATTATATACATTTTTCGTTCACGAAATAAATAAATAAATATTTCGGACATTTTTTTTTTGTAAATACGTACATATTATCCTTAGAAAACATCCAAACTCCCAAAACACAAATATTTGATCCTACACGGGATTCGATCCCGAGACCTCACATCATTCTCATACGCTTCCATTTTGACACCGAGGCATCAATCTTACGTTGTGGACGTTTTTTGCCGGCTAGGGTACCCCTCCGCAACGCCCTATAAGGAACTTCGTTCCAAAAATAAAATAAAAAACTACAACCCTCTCAAAGAAGACCAACCGACCTTTCGTTGATGAGTGCGAGATCGGAGGTCTAATGATGCAGAAGCATCTCAATGTTGTGGGTCACCATGCTGCATTGTCTGCATTCGCAATGTGTATGGTGACCACCATTCTTGGATTCTGCTCATGCTTTCTATCAGACTAGAGTCACTTTTACAGGCTCATACAAAAAAAAATATCAAAATCTGACAAAGTGTAATCTACAAAAAAAAAGTTTTTTTTCAAGAATAGCTTACTAAAAAGATAACTCTGTAAAGTTAAAACTCTACAAATTCACTTGAATACGTTCAAGAACAACGCCAGGAGAACGCTGAGTTCCGAACAAAGTTCTACCGTGGAATACCTACAGAAGTTAATCGGACCAAGTTTGATGTGAAAACTTTGTTAATCAGCCAACCAAGTTTGATTGCTGACAGAACTGACAACTTCTGTCCTCAATATTCTGGGTGAATTGTTCATTTTCACAACCTTAGCATTTGATTAAAGCCCACAAACTCTACATTGATCCTTTAGTTATAGAATTTATCCTTGTGTGAGTACTGTGTCGTTACACATAGTCCAAAAGGCTTTCAATTAGTTATGTAAATTTTTATCACGTCGTTTACAAACAATAATTTTGTTTTATAATGATTTAAACAAAAATACTAAATACCTCTCACAGAAGACCAACCATCATTGGTGAATGCGAAACCGGAGGCCCAATGATGCAGAAGCATCTCAATAGGTCGCCATAGTATGGGTTACCAAGCTACATTGTTGCATTATCTGCATTTGCAATGAGCATGGTGATTGTCCATCAAATAGAGTCAAGTCACTTTGGCAGGCTCATAAATAAACGGCATCAGTTGAAATTCATGTATTGGGTGTGAAAATAACAGTGATAAACGTCATTTTGTAGTGACGGCCATCTTTGATTTCCGATGATCTTAATTATAACCAACTTTTTATGACAATACATTAAAAATAGAAAATAATTATTTTTCATTTCATAAATGATTGTTGTTCTTTTGGTTATTTATTCTATGGTTAATTCTGTTTATTTTTTTCAACGTACCGGTTTCTAATAATTAAAAGCTCCTTGGCATATTAGGTATCGACCGACCTAAGGACAATAAAGCAAGAATAGAGCTCTATTGCAGTCGCTCGAGACCAAAACACTGCATTATGCAACTCTCTGGGGCCGAGTATACACTTGATTGATTTATTTAGTAGGTAAAAAGCTGCATTTTAAACGAAAATAACTCGTTTTTATATTGTCTTAGTAGAAATGAACTCAAAATTGTAATCTATTTACTACAATAACCGCTATGATTTTTTAAATCTTTAATTATTTCGAATAAAATGGTTAAACCTAAAACAAAAACAACCTTGTAAGTCAATTTGCAGACTGTGCAGACTTTTAATTTAATGAACACTTTTTAGAAGGTCAATAAATATGGTGGTGATGGACATAAGTTGTTGTAGAACCATTTACATACAAGTTTGTATGAAACAATCGACTAAAAACCAAGTCAGAGTGACTTGGTGTTAATTAATTTTTATTAATTGATTTATTTTCAGTCGTATTAATAAACTCAAGTCAAGTAGATAAACGTCATACACGACTGTTTAAAATATAGTATTGATGGAATAAGCTGTTCAGAATATTTTTATACGAAAATTTCAATCCATTTTTTCAATATTTGTATGATGTGAATACGTGGCAATATTCAGCAAACTTCGAAGGACACGGATATGCGACTTAGGAACTCTTTATAGTCGATACAGCTAAAAATCTGTGGAAAATTGAAAATCTCAAAAGCATTACAGAGGTCATAAAGTAAAATAACCGTTTAAATGCTTTCAAATGATCAAGCACAGCTTTTTAGTGCAAGGGACATTAGAAATACTTTAAAAGAACTAGAAAATAATGGCCATAAGGTCTCAAAACGCATTAATATGCAAAGTATTTGACTTGGTCACTAGACATATGATACCTTGCTGACCAGAATCTTGTCACCAGGCCCTCTAGATTGTCTTATAGAATATATTGAAAGGTATTGAACGCAGAATTAAATAGACCGTTAGCTGATCTAGCTTCTATTTATGTCAGGAATACATACAAGACACAAAATTTTAAAGTATTCATATAAAATTCACTCACGTACCATTCGGTTATCGTATACATTTTCAAACAAGTTGTTATTTTCATTAGATTATAACACATTATAAAGGACATTTTCTAATTTAGAAAAGAAATTGAAAAGTATAGAAAAAAATCACTTAATAATACAGCCATAGGGGCCGTAAATAGCCATAATACGATTCACTGCCATGACAAATGTTTAAGTGATAAGCACGATCATTTGTTCTGTGTCTCGACGTATTTTTTTTCAAATATATATATATTGAGAAATAAATAAGTATGTTTATCAACAGTTTGGTTAGCATAGTACAGACTTTGTCTAGTTTAGTTTTTTTTTATGTTATAACTGTCAAAATGACTCTGTTCTGCCTGATGGAAAGCATCAGCAGAATCCAGAAGTGGTGGTCACCATGCTCACTGCGAATAGGGACGATGCAGCATGATGATCCACACTATAGACTGAGATCCCAGTCAGCCCAGAATTACGTCATTTTAGGAAAGATGATTTTTTTGGATCGGTATCTAATATATACTCAGAAAGGAATGGATACTCACTAAGCTGAAAGTGGGGCCGTTTTACAGTTAGCAGGTATCAAAGGTGGAAAAAAAACATGCTAACGTACGTCATTTTAGGAAGCCTGAATTTTATATAATATCGTTAAGCATAATATTTTAAAATATATTCCAGTCAGCCAGACACGATCTGAGGAGCATTAAACCTCGTCAGACTCGTTTAAAGTTTATAGGAACTAACGCCTTGGCTATTTTGATGGCAGAAATACGCGTCATGTGTATTGCTAAACTTTGAACGAGTCTGGCGAAATTTAATGCTCCTCAGATCGTGTCTGGCTGATTGGAAAATATTATACTTAATGGTATTTGATAAAATTCAGGCTTTCTAAAATGACGTAAGTTAGCATGGTTTTTTTTCAACTTTGATACCTGCTAACAGTAAAACGGCCCCACTTTCAGTTTAGTGAGTATCCATTCCTTTCTGAGTATATACTAGACTATCGACCCTAAAAATTTCAACTTTCCTAAAATGACGTAAGTCTGGGCTGACTGGGATCTTGTACTACTATGGCGACCTAGTGAGATGCTTTTTCACGCTCCGCTTAAAGGTCCGTTCTCACAGATCGGCTCGGAGAGGAGAGTAGATTTGTATCACATTGGAAACAGAGGTTTAAGTAATTGTAGTAAGGTTTATTTTTGCATGTGCACTTCTTTTGTCATGAAGAATGCTTGAACGCACTTAGTGTGAAATAATAAGAGGAGCCGACTGGCTCCGATTGTGTCCTCTTCCACAGCCGGTCTATAATTAGTAAATAGTTGGCGGCTCCGCTCCGGCCAATTCCAAGCGTATACGATCCGGTCTGTGTGAAAAGAAAAATGCGAGCCGATGCTCTCCGAGCCGGTCTGTGTGAACGGACCCTAAAGGACCCGGGTTCATAGTGGGAGGACAACACGTACGCAGGCAGTCTGATCCAGTTTTTGGCACATGAAGGAAGAACCGAAGCGGTGAGTACGGGAGCGTAAGCCGGAGGGAGCAGTTGGAACAACTCTTCAGAACACTCCCCGAGTTAGACGGCCGTATGTAAAATGTGTGTGGTTTAAATTGTGTAACTTTTTATTATTCCACAATAATAAAGAAATTCTGTCTATGTCTATGGTAAAAAGAAAATTCAATTCAATATGTGTGGTAGAATCCACTGATGTTTGAGATTTACACACACACACACACACACATACATGTTACACATACAACCAACCAACCAAGATTGCCCTTAAAACAGCTAACACAAGCATGTTACCGCATACAATTAACTGGGTTTCTGAAGGCATGTCTATTGACGTATGATTAATCAACAGATAACTGTACTACACTAATCCAATTGCATTTGCATAGCAATACCTTGATTAATATAATTGTTCATATATACTGTTGTATATGGATAGTTTCTCATATACATATATTTTATCCAATATTTCAATATTTTTTTTATGTACTGGAATTCAAAGTGACTCTACGTCTCGCACTCATACTGGTATACCAGTGCCAACACGTTTCGCTTCACACTCAGTTCCGAATTGCTGGCGAGCGGTCCCCGCAATGTTAAACTATGGTGGAGGGTATGTTATGTGTATGCGATTATTCTTAAGTGTAATATTATGTGTATGAAATGATTGTTTCTTTTTATGTTGTTCTTTGTTATTTTATGTAGTATGGCACGATTATGTAAATAGCTTTATGCACGGCGTCACCTGGGCCTAACTGAAAACCAGCGTCAGATGTTCTGTCTGACACGGTGCTGAATTGGGTCCATTTTTGGCCTTGCAAAATTGTTTTCTTTTTTTTTGTGTTCTATTATTTTTGTTGCCAAATAAATATTTCTTTCTTCTTTCTTTCACTCACCAACGAAACACGCTGTTATTTTACGTTAATTTTCTGTGCGAGGGTAGTACCGCCCTGGTCGAGCCGGCTCGTTCGTGCTGAAATCAGCGTGACTCTACTACCAAAATCCTAAGCAGAATCCAAGAGTGATGGTCACCGTAGTCATTGCGAATGCAAACAATGCAACAATGCAGCATGGTGACCTATACCATGGTGGCCTAGTGATGCTTCTGTATCATTGGACCTCCGACCTCGCACTCACCTGAAACACGACAGCACGAATGCGGTCCCTTTAGAATTAGATGGATCTGCATATTTAAACTGATTTATACATGACTCTAGTAAACTGCAACCCCACTACTTTTGATAAAATTTATACAGCCTATGTCAACCCGGCAATCATTACTGATAAATTAACTTCTCATTTATTAAAATCGGTTCAGTAGTTTAGGCACTACGGCAGAACATTCAAACATATATGTACATAGACTGCCAATACTTCCTTTATTAATCGTTAGAAAGTAACATGTATTCGTTTTAAATACCAACGTCAATTTTTTTTTTTTTTTTTTTTTTTCTTTATTTAAGGAGTTTTAGTCCCTCGGGACTACGCCACTCCATTAGATCAACAACATTTATAAAACATCTATTAAATCTAGTCTATATCTATACAATAATATAATGTCATGTACATAATGACCGTCGCCTCATACCAACAAGAACTACTTTATACAGCTCTTTTGCCGTCTCCGAAAGGGGAATAGCCAATATCTCGTTACAAGTGCCAAGTTGTCTTAGGTTATTTGTAATAAATAACAAATTATATCTCACGTCTTCGTTCCGGACACACTCCATCATAATATGATACGCATCTTCTAAAATGCCACACTCTGAACAAAGGGGAGATGGTACTTTCTTCATCATATATGCGAACTTATTAAGTGGGATGTGTCCGGAACGTAATCTGAAGGCTGTAATTGTCATCTGCCTCTCCAATGAGCAGTCATCAAACCATGGAGTTTTCCAAGGCTCGTTTTGTAGGGTCTTATACCATATACCTTTTTCAACTGACCGTTTGTCAAAATAAACCTTCCAAAGCTTAAAACAGTGTTCTCGGATTAGGTGTATGCAATCAGTGAAAAAAGGCAAGGAACACATAACTAAGCCATCGCTACAAGCTTGTTTTGCTAATATGTCCACTTCTTCGTTACCTGATAGCCCGATGTGTGAGGGAATCCATTGAAGGATAATTTCTTTTGAATTAGATTTTAATTCAAAAAGTAAATTAATAATTTCGTAAGCTATCGGCATGCCTCTTCTGTAAGAGGTACACCGAGCCACATGTTGAAGAGCACTTTTTGAGTCTGTTAAAATTACAAACTTATTGGCATTTATTGATTTAATATATGCTAGGGCTTCAAAAATCGCAATCAATTCGAAAGAAGTAATGGACATATTGTGAACCAATCTCAATTTCAAACATGTATTAATTTGTGGATCATAAAATGCAGCCCCCATATACAAACAGTTTTCTTTGGATCCATCGGTAAACACTTTATAATGCTCAGAATATTTGTTTTCTAGATATAAGGAACAATTTTCACGTAGTAAACTAGGGTGGTAACTTCTCTTCGCAAAACGGACACTTTCTATATTACACTTTACTATATCATTTAAGTTATACCAGTTAATCCAATAATCCAATGAATACATTTCTAAACACCCCCGTGAATCTATATTAATGTCCTTAAAAGTGGAATTTATAACAGCAAGAATTGGAATTCTTTTACGTCTCCAGTATCTATGCGAAACAAGTGAGTTTAATTCCTCTATTACCTTGACTGTATTATTATTAGTTAAAGACATAGATTTAAGCCAAAACTTACCCCCAAGAAATATACGGCGAAATTCTAAAGGTGCGATACATAGCTCACTCTCCATTACGTGGATGGGAGTGCTCTTCACGAATCCTCCAATTATACGCATGGCTTCATTCTGAATTTTATCAAGTTTGTATAATTTTGATTTGCAAGAACTATCATACAAAAAACCCCCGTAATCTAAGCGACTTCTAATGAGTGATATATACAGTCGTCTTAAATGTTTAGGGTGAACACCCCATCCCGGGCCAACTAGTACTTTTAGGATGTTTAGAAAATTATGTGCTTTCTCATATAGTTCATTAATGTGTTTAGACCATTTTAGAGATCGGTCCAACCACATGCCTAAATATTTCACCGTAGCTACTTCTTCCAATGGTAAATTGTCTATTGATACAGTACAAGTATTCCTATTAATACCCTTTTTAAAAATACACATTTTACTTTTATAAGGGGAAACACTTAATCCCAAACATGCCAATGATCTCACTAAGGAATCTAATGCTTGCTGAAGAGTGTTAGACTGTCTACTAAGTTTCTTTCGGGACAAGAAATGTACAAGGCGAAGTCATCGGCATATTGAGATACAAACACACCAGTTATGGATTTACAAATATTATATGTTGCAACGTTAAATAACAATGGGGACAGTGGATCACCCTGTGCTAGTCCTCGACCGGTAGTGCGGCTAATAAAACTATTCTCACATTTAATTTTTAAATTTCTTACGCTAAGGAAATTCCATAGGTAATTGCATATTTTGGTACCAACACCAATTTCATCTAAAATAGTTAGTAGCGCATCAATATCTATATTATTGTAGGCATTATCGATGTCAAGGAAACATCCCAAGGTCATAAAATCTCTAGAAAAACCTGATTGAATCCGCGCAACTAATCGTGTGAGACTATCCAAACTAGACTTTGATCTTCTAAAACCAACGGTTTCCTCTGAAAATAACCCTTTTTTTTCAAAAAACCACTCCAATCTCCTATTTAAGATTGAATGAAAAATCTTACAGATACAGGAAATTAAACTGATCGGTCTAAGGGAGCTAGTGAGGGTGGGATCACGTCCAGGCTTCGGAATAGGAACAACACTGATATCTCGCCACTGATGGGGAGTGAAACCTGTAGATAAAAATATATTGTACAGGGATAACAATATTCTCTTTCCAGTTCTCGGTAATTTTTTTATCATTGAAAATGATATATCATCCCAACCTGGTGCCGTATCGCTTGCTTTAATACAAGTTTCGAGTTCATGTAAGGTAATTTCGGTTTCTAAAATATTGTTTCTAGAGGTGAAATCAGGTTTACAATTTGGAACATAGGAAGGACATAAACTTACCAATAATGACTAACTTTTGTTTTGATCTATGAAGGAACTACGAGCTACGTTTCCTTTCATCCACTTCATTTTCCTCCACATTTCACTTACAGAAGAAACCTCATGTATGCTATCACAAAATCTATGCCAACATTTCTTTGATGCCTTTTTGGGTTTTGGGACTCTTTAAAACGTTGAGTAAGAATGGCTAGGTTAGAGGGAGTTGGATTTTTCCTAAATGTAGAAAAGGCTAGTCTTCTTTTAGCTACTGAGTGGGATAATTCGGAAGTCCAGTAAGGTTTTGGGGTGAAGTTACTCGTGGGATTTACGGATATTTTATTTAAAGGTATAAAGTCATTTGCAGCTTGATTGATGTGGTTGATAAAATCATCATATAAATATTGGGGCCCACGTTCATCTAAAATAAGAAAATTTGAAAATTTACTCTCCAGACAAGATTCATAAGATTCCCAGTCCGCAGCTTTAAAGTTACGCTTTTTGTTAAGATGTGGGTTAGAAGAGGATGTAGTAGTAATACCAATAACCAGGTGGTCACTTCCCAGGGATTCATTTATAACTCTCCACTTCAGAAGACATGCAATATCAGAAGAAGCTAAAGAAATATCAGGAGAGCTCCTCTGCACCGAACCAGCTACCAACTTAACACGAGTATGACTGCCATCGTTCAGACAAACTAAACTACAATCAGCTATTGAATCGTAAATTTGAGAACCCCGATTATCAGTCTTGTATGACCACATAAAATGGTGCGCATTAAAGTCTCCCAAAATCAAGGTCTTAAAATGAAATTTTGAAAATATAATGTCCCAATCATGTCTATGTGTGTTAACCCATTGAGGACAATAAACAGAGATTATATTTTCTATGTTCTTACAATTAAAAATCCTAATATGAACAATCAGTATGTCCTCATTAGGATGTTCAAAATGACATGGTTGCGCCTGAATTGAATTGTGACTAATAATGCAAACACCTCCATAGTGATCCTCTCTGTCCACTCTAAAGGTACGATATTTTTTTAATTTAAAGTTAGTACTAGGATTCAACCAGGTTTCACTTACCGCCGCTATGTGAATTTTTTCTTGTATTAATAATTGTTCGAATTCCAAACGTTTAGGTCTTACACTTTGCGCATTCCACTGTAAAACATTTAACGTTACCTTATTAGCCATTTATATTATTTACAAACGTATGAAACAGATTTTCGAATATGGTTATGTTAGTGATACTGTGCAAAAAATTGATAGGCACCATTCTACAGATACATTTATAATCATTTTAATTTTTTGAGTCCAAGTATATTTTTTCGAAAAAAATAGTTTTTTAATTTTGTTGAGTAGCGATTTAAATGATTCATTATTCTTAGAAAATAAGTTAGGATTAGATTGTTTTCTACGTTCATCGGAACCAGATACATTGATTTGTGGTTCATTTATATACGATATGCGTTTGTTTACATCTTCGTTTGTTATTGATGAGCGGCGGTACCGGCGGGGACGGCGAGCGCGCGCCTGCGCCTGCGCCTGCGGACGCTCCTCAGTGGCAATGCATTCGCCTGCGACGGAGGACATACCGCCACACGCACCTGTGTCCGACTCCGATGATGACCAATTTGGTTCAAATGTTATTTGATCCGATGAGTTACATTTCTTCCTCTTAAAAGGATTTTGTCTTAGCTGATTAGTTCTATCCCTGACATCGACATTATTTGTTTTTCTATGCGTATTAGCTGTAACCGCTGCATATGATGTTGATGGCTGATTTTCTGCTATAACCGTCCTATTTGTAATCTTGCTAGGAGTGACAGTTTGGTTTTGTACATAGGGTCGTGATGAGAGCGGAGGTATATATATATCTAACGCTTTACGGTATGTACAGTTGAAATCTGACATCAAATTTCTTATCTTTTTTTCCTTTATGTAAACAGGACAAGACTTAGCCAGTGACATATGATTTTCTTTACAATTTACACATCGAAAACTAGTCGTTTCACAATTCGCGTGGTCTTGACCACATTTTGGACAGATTATTTTTATAGATGGGCAAAATTTTGAGGGGTGGCCGAAACGCCAGCATCGGGAGCATTGAGTTACCGGAAAGACGAAAGGTTCTACTTTTATTCTGATATTAATCATCTTAATATATTGCGGACGCGAGCTTCCTTTTATACATATACGTACAGTCCCAGTAGGTATCCAACCAGATTCCGGATCTCTCCGATTTAATCTTTTAACTGATAGAATCTCACATTCATTCATACTTTTAATGGAAGACAATAGCTCACTTTCTGATAATTCCAGATCAATATTTCTTATGATGCCATATGTTACACCAACTTCCCATGTCTTGTATATTTTCCAACCCTTATCTTTAAAACTTTGACAAGATATGAGTTTCTCGGCACTTAATAAGTCCTCGAATGATACGATTATTTTATACGCATTGATATACTTAATAAATTGTATTCCCTCTGTATTTTCCTTTTGAAATAATTTAGCCAACGTAAATTGTTTTGGTAATGTATCTGTGCTAGTAATACAAATATCAATTTTTTCACTTTTCCTTCTTTTCTCTCCTCCGCACAAAATCCAATCTCCCTCTCTGTTGTTGATTTCATCACATTTGTTAGTTTCATTCTGTGTTAGAACCTCTTCCTCCATACTGCTACCGTCCATACTTATATTATAATCAGCCCCTGTACCGTCATGCTCAACTACACGTTCACTCATACTGTATAAAGTTCAAAACGCGATAACACCAGGTGCGCTCGCGCGCTCCGGCCTAAACCGGTTTCTATGTAGTAAACAACAGTAAGATACTTTAATATTCGCTGTTAACACGTCCTATTCACCCGGAGAGTGGATCGAACTGAACGTCAATTTCGGCACTATCATAAATAAAAAATCAGCCAAGTGCGAGTCGGATTCGCACAGGAAGTGTTCCGTACCAATATTTATACATTTCAAGCGTTTACCTGTTGCCATAACGGCAAATCGAGCAAAAAAACACACACAACATTTTCAAATCCCACTTATATAAAAGTCAATTCGTAAAATAAAGTTACGATTGCATACCTAACTATAATTAAATCAATCAATTTTAATTGTGCAATCGAAAATAATTGGCACCTCGAAAACAATATCGAATGTTATTTAACACTTACGCATTATATAAAAACGACTACATAAAACTATAGGATATTTCTGATCTGCCCTAGTACAATGAAAGTTGAAGTAACACTGGTCATTATAACAAAACAAGACATTCAAATCGGTCGAAATTCGACCGCTGTACGATCTCTGCTATATTTAAATAGTCTAGGACAAAATAATTAAGAACTTTTTTCTCATCTGTTTTCTTTGTTTTTCTTTTATTTTGTAGCGTTTCACAAGCTTTGTCTTTATTATTTATTTAAAGTATCAAAAAAACTTGAAAACATTTTATTTTATAAAAGGCAAATCTAAAACTTTAGTACTTTATTTTCATTTTTCATCAAACAATTTTTCTCTGTTTATTATTATACACTAAATAGATTTTTTATACTTAAAAGCATTGGGAAACAGTTTTATTTTAAACAGGAAGTAGTTTAGTATCACACATAATATTTATAAAGAGTTTCAATAATATTATATCTTAGATGGATGGATGGATAGTACTCGTACTTAATAGAAAATATTTTCCCTTAGTTGTAAATTATTTTGAAGCATTACTACACAGTATAAAACAAAGTCGCTTTTTCTGTCTCTATATCCCTTTGTGTGCTTAAATCTTTAAAACCACACAACGGATTTTGATGCGGGTTTCTTTAATAGATAGAGTGATTCAAGAGGAAGGTTTTTATGTATAATAAATGCATAATATAGTATGGAAACACTGTTAATTTTCGAGGTTTCTAATGTGATGTAGCAAATAAACACATTTTTTTGCGCTTACATTGCAAACGCTGGTTGCACCCTACGAGATAGATCAAAATAATGTACTACAGTATTGTACACCTTAAAAAGTACTACAAAAAAGTCCGTGACGGTATATGTCTATCTCTTATCCCACAACAACCATTTTTTATTCCTTTATTTTTACGAGAAATAATGGCTTATTTACGAAGTGATTTTAAGCAATACAAAATGAATCCTTATACAATTAAGTAAATTAAATACATTGTGCATTTAATATAGATCAAAATGGCCCTTTACAGTATCTAATTTAAATGAATATATTCGAAGATATTACAGATTTAAAATGCACGAATCGTGTCGTCGGCGGGGGCATCTGAAATCCACCCGTGCGAAGCCGGGGCGGGTCGCTAGTAGATAATAAAGGTCAAAACAGCGCTAGGCTAATCCCAACTAACGAATGCATCCAAAGAGAATGCCTGATGCAACAACTAATCCTTTTGTAGGATTTGAAGTGTTACCTCTACGTTTTGTTTTCAGATACATGTTGCTACTATGGTATTCTGGATAATGGACCCAAAATAATCTTTTCTTCAAAGAAATTTAAAAAACCTTTTTTGAAATTCGTTGTATTAGTAAAGATAAACTTGGATTAAACTAGGTAAGAAATTAAATTAATTTAAATCATCTATAGCTGGCTTTCGCCCGCGTGTATATTTATTACTAGCTGTGCCCCGCGGTTTCACCGGCGTTGTTCTCGTTTCCGTAGAAGTACAGAGATAAAATATTGTCTATCTATAGCCTCCCTCAATAAATGGACTATTGAACATTGAAAGAGTTTTTCACATAAGAGCAGTCTTTCCTGATATTACCGCGTTTCTAACAAACAACCAAACTCTTGAGCTTTATAATATTAAAAAAAAATAAGTTCTTTTTACCCGACTACGGCAAAGCCAAAGGAGGGTTATGATTTGACAGGCTATGTATGTATGTATGTATGTTCATCTGTTCCCTCAAAGCTCCTTAACTACTTATTAGAACTGGACAAATGAGGTATCGCTAGAAGCGTCTTGATCGTCCTCTGGTTATAGGCTAAATGACGTGTCACTGAATCTAATGTGGCGCCCTCTAACCGATATAAAGTACTGTATTAAAAAAATAATTTGAGATAAATATGCCGTGTTTGGTATCATTGGAAATGGCGTTACTTGTAAATTTCAAAAATATGTATATTATTAGCCCTTGGCTTTGTCCGTATTTATTCTACTTAATTGTTTATTATTATTATTTTTTATTATTTATTTAACAATATTTTAAAAATGTATTTATTATACTCTTCTAAGATCTAATACTCATAATGAACAACACATTTATTTGGATTAAGATTAGGTATTATGTTGATAAAAAACTCTTTGGAAAACAACTCATTATTAGGTACCTACTCTTAGCGTCTTATACTCGTGATAACTTCTAAACGAAACGTCCGATTGGAATGAAACAAAAAGTATTTAACTTCTACATAAATACCCTTGATGACATAATGCTTAATTTGGATAAAGATTAATATTACCATACATTTTTTTTTTTTTTTTTTTTTTATGTTTGGCCCGCCAAAATGACTCTACTCTGCCTGATGGAAAGCATAAGCAGAATCCAAGAGTGGTGGTCACCATGCTCACTGCGAATGCAGACAATGCAGCATGGCGACCCACACCATGGCGGCCTAGTGATGCTACTGCATCTTTTAGTCTAGTCAACAAGTATGGAACTTGTTGACTAGACTAATTGGGCCTCCGGTCTCGCACTCACCAACGAAACACGACAGCATGCTGTCATTTTACGTTGATTTTCTGTGCGAGGGTAGTACCACCCCGGTCGAGCCGGCCCGTTCGTGCTGAAATCAGCGTGGCTCTACTACCTCTTAGATATACCTATACATATTTAACGTAGTTTCTTTCTTCAGACAATTTAATATTTTTTTTGAACACAAAGGCGCTTATTGTGACTAAGCCATGATAGTTAGATATCTCGCGGACTTTTTTGTAGATCTTAATGGGACCTACAAACCCGTAATATATTATTTTGTTCTATCGTCAATAGTTTTTGCAGCGCACGCAAAAACAGGTTTTCGATTACACACCTTGGGTTACAAAATAGCAATTTTCTTACGTATCCCTAATTTTTTTGAAAATAAAATATAGCCTATAGCCTTCCTCGATAAATGGCCTATCCAACATTGAAATAATTTTTCAAATCGTACCAGTAGTTCATGAGATAGCGCGTTCAAACAAACAAACTCTGCAGCTTCATAAGGTATGGGCCTCCGGTAACCTCACTCACTCGGTGAAACACAGCGCAGGCGCTGTTTCACACCGGTTTTCTGTGAGGCCGAGGTATCACTACGGTCGAGCCGGCCCATGCATGCCGAAACGTGGCTCTCCCACGGTAAAATTTCATTGTAATCGGTGCAGCGGTTTCATCGTAATAGCGTAACAGACAGACAAAGAGTCGCTTTCGAATTTATAATATTAATAAGTATGGATTCCTGAATACTAAAATGGTGCCATACACTTGTTCCAAATCTACAATCAGTTTTAAACACGATTTTATTTGCTTCATCTGTATGTGTGTTTGTTTTGCATGTTACTTTTGTTAGCGTGTGGTTGCTAAAATGTGGTTCTAAAACTTATTTGTATGTTTTGGAACAGTAAACAAAGACATTCTGAATAAATAATTCTGGAATTCTCAATCACTATGTTAAATAGAAAACAACATCTTGTTAAGCATTTATTCCTTATTCTGAACAGCGAGACAAGAGACAAGAAGCTAGTGACACAAAGACCGTTGTACCAGGAGCATAGAACGTGCTAGGAAACGTTAACCGAGACAAACAAGCTCATTACCCGCGCGGTCGACCGACAGGGGTGCGACGCGCAACTCATCAGATTGGCTGTGTTGGCACTATCTGTAAAGATTTATGTTACCCTGGTACACACTTGGAATTATTTATACCTATTTGTTATGGTGTTTGAATATTGTTTGCTAGAATTTAACAAGTAATAAACATTAGTACACATATTAATATATGTGTGTTTACAGTAAAGAAAATTCATAATAAGTAACAGATACTTTTATAGATGTATGAATGATATGAGAAACAACATTTTTAATGATATCGAAACGATACTATTTGTGGAAAACATAGGCTGAATGATTTGCCTTTTGTCTGTCACACTCCGTCAATGTTACAAAGGAAACAATATTCGTAAAATTGCGGGGGGTAACGTGAGAAGTCGTGGTATTGTTCGACTCCCCAATACGGATTGGCTACAATTGACACAACACAACAGAAACTCAACTCCAATTTACTGTTCAAATAAAAGTCTGCAGTAGTGATTTATAACCTTTTGTTACCGTTCCGGCGTTCGGTTTAATTTGGGATAGTAATCAAAATCGATAAGAGTTATATTTAAGTTTCAAATAACAACGTTATCGTACTTCACTTCACGTGGAATCATTTAGAAATGTATTTAATTTTGTTTATTACTGCGTTCTGCAGCAATGGTTTGATTTCATAAATTTCTATTTTCTTGCAAGTTTTGAAGCCTGCCGCGTCTTGTCAGTTTTCTAGGTATAATTTATATTGGAAAAATAACTCAACAGTAGTGAAGGTTTTTAGTTGGAAGGCGCAAAAGTTTCTGATGGTTTTCTTGAACTCGCTAAACATATAATATATTATACTAATGTTATTTTCTAGCAAGTTTCTTTGTCGTCTTATATCGAAACCTTGGTGCAGTGGTAGCGTATGTGACTGCTTTGCTTGAGGTCTCGGGTTTGATTCTCGAGTTGAACTAAACGTTTGTATTATTTGCTAAAAATTGTTTCCGAGTTTGCATGTGTACAATATGTATGTTTTTATTAAAAGGATTTATGTACGTATATACGTATCAATTGTCTAGTAACCATAATACAAGCTCTACTTAGTTTGGGACTAGATGGCGTTGTCAGATGTCCAAAAAAATATAATTATGTACCTATATATTATACCCGTAATTAAGTAAAATAGGCAGTTTAACCAAACTCACTGATTAGATTTTTGAAAACAAATTTCTAAAACAGGCAAACTTAATATCTATATTAAGAATCTTTTATTTAACCTATTTATAATATGTATGTATTTACAAAAAAAAAGTAATATATGTATTTGTATCAGTTGTCTAGTACCCATAACACAAGCTCTGCTTAGCTTGGGACTAGATGGCGTTGTGTGTTAGATGTCCAAAATATTTATTTATTATTAAAATAATCTCAGAGCCCTATAAGGAATGAAAAACAAGAGCAAGAAGTGTTGATTTTCTGCCCTTTTTACACACGGTAAGATGACAAAAAATGAAACAAGGATGTTGTTAGATAGCAATCATCCTATTTTGCTTACACAAAGAACTCATTTCGTCCTTTACACAGTAACTTTTAGTCCTGCGGCGTTGATCTCCTTGATTTTCTGCGGTAAACGTGAATCAGAGCTATACAATGACAAATGGGATCTTTTTTCTGGGTTTAGTTTAAAACCTTTTTTGCGGTAAAACCCCATGTTTAATTCTTTCATGGTCCAATGGCAAGGTTGTATGTCTGACAAAAGTCAGTGTATTATTACCATATGGTCGAGAGCTCGGGTAACCTTAGAATTGAAATCCTTACGTCAAATGACATAAGATTTTAAACTTAATATATGTTATATGGATGTTGTTGTTTTTAGCGTAAATTTAAGCTGTAGTAGGTCTTTCATTTTCATTAGACTGCCTCTGTGGCGCAGTGGTAGCGTATGCGACTGCCGTGCTTGAGGTCTCGGGTTCGATTCCCGGGTCGGACCAAATGTTTGTATGATCTGCAAAGATTTGTTTCGGAGTTTGGGTGTTTTCTATGTATAATATGTATGTATTTATATCAGTTGTCTAGTACCCATAACACAAGCTCTGCTTAGCTTGGGACTAGATGGCGTTGTGTGTAAGATGTCCGAAATATTTATTTATTTATTTATTTATTCATTAGCAGTAGTGAAGAAAAAGGTATAGCTGAATTTTGTCAGGAGTCGCTATGTTAGAATAGTTTCTGAAATAGGTAAATGCCGCGTAGTTTATTGTATTTGAACTGTCACCTCGGACTTGAACAATTGTCATTCTACCGTACGTTGCCGCTACACGTTTGTGCAATTGCGAATTTCGACGGTGGCGTGGTAATATCAATACGTCGTCGGTTACTCGGGTAGACTGCACGATTGCACGATACTTCACAGGAAAAATATTCACTGGCCTGTCACTTTTGGGTAGAATGTACCCAATTTATTGGAGTATTCTAAGTGTATATTAAATTTCCTTAGTACATTAAAAAAGGAAGAAGCGGTTTTTTAAAATAAAGAGAGCCTCCTTTTTTTGGAGTCGGTTATAAATGTTCAAACTTGCCTTCACTTACGGTCGATTAACTTAATAATTTAGTTTTTCTAGTAAACCGCTTTTTAAGAGGTTTCGGTAAATTTATTATATATACATACATATAATGTGTATATATTTTATATCATACCCGAAGTTAGTTTGTCTAATGTAATAATAATAATAATGTCTGTCATAATTTTGTGAACGCACTCAAAATATTTATTTAACTCTAAAGCCAGTTCTATAAGACTAATTTAGAAAACCAATGTTTACTAGATATGTTTTCATTTTCTATAGCTAGCAAAAGTCGAAGAAAGCAAACTTCATTATTTAGTGCCGTTTGAATGCTTTACGGTATTCATATATTGGATTGCATATTGGACTACGGTCGTTATTTATATATTTTTTTTGACGTCTAACTCACAACGCCATCTAGTCAGACAAGCTCTGCTTAGCTTGTCTGACACAAGCTAAGCAGAGCTTGTGTTATGATGGTACTAGACAACTGATATAAATATATATATATATATATACTTTATTTTTTTGTAAACACATACATATTATACATAGAAAACATCCAAACTCCGAAACAAATATTTGTAAATCATACAAACATTTGGTCCGACCCGGGAATCGAACCCGAGAGCTCAAGCACAGCAGTCGCATACGCTATCACTACGCCACCGAGGCAGTTATTAAATTCAAATTCATTCAAGGAATAAAAACTTCGTACTTGTGCCGAGCTGTCCAAAACTGGAACTCACTTCCACTACGATCCTGTATCCTGAGAAAGCGTGAAGAAGCTTCTAACTGAGCCGTTATAGTGTGAGTCACTATTCTGCATTGTCTGCATTCGTAGCGAGTATGGTGACCTCACTCTTAGATTTTACTTCAGAATTCTACTCATGCTTCACATCGGGCTAAATAGGCTCACTATTTAAAAAAAAATGTTATACAATGGGCTTTATAAAAAAATCAATTAAATTTGCTCTGAAAACTTCTGCCTTATTCCCAAAAGTATTAAATTGTATTGCCATGATATCAATTAAGATAACAAATGAAGAGCAATGATTATTCCTTCGTAATTTTCACTAACTAAGTATTGTTACCGAAACATAAACTTTCCATTATATCTGAGGAGGGAATTGAAAGACGGCAACGTACTTATGACTTTTGAACTGTGTCCATGGAAACTTCTAATGAAATCAAACGCAATAATGAAGCTATACGAGACACTACAGGATACATATTTTCGAATTCTCAGAACAATTGAAGTTAAAGTGATGATCTGTAAATAGCTGAACAGACTCCATTCAAGCTGTTAGAGTGTTTACTATACAAGTGAACTAGGTTTTCATAAGTCGATTATTCGACAAGTTTGAATTCAAACTACGTCATTTTTAATGCGATCTTAATTGGAATCTAATAAAATCTAAGTTCAGATAAATACAAAGAAAACATTTTGTATGATAATAAGTTATTAACCGACTTTTTTTTCACATAACAAAATTGTTTATGTTAGGTTTAATCGCACATACACAATTATAACAAAATTGTAAAATTCACATACAGTTTTTGTAACGATTCCATCCGATTAGTCTAGATAATTTAAATAAAAACACATGAAAATAATAATTTTACATTTAACAGATCACGTTTCTGATCATTTGTTTATATCAACAATATCAAAGAAATACGTATTGACTTACAACAGCCCATATATAAAAACACAATAAAGGGAACGTAACCAAATATATTTAGCCAGCAGAAAAAAATAATAGTATCATGTAACATAAAGTTCGCTCAACGGTCCATATGATATTTGATTAATTACGCACTTTTACGGGCATTATTGAAGCGAACACAACTGTATAAACAAGAACTTATACCGAGTCAGATTAAAACGAAGATGGTTACCCATTTCCATTGCGGTGTAATTCCAAATTCCGCTTGGTGCGAACGTCGACACATCGCACTAGGGTCTTACATCAAGCGACATATATGTACATTTGTACTACTATTAAGTTTAAAGCCACGTAATTCTGTAGATGCACCTGCCCGTATATTCATGGCTCCGCTGTTCCAAGGGATTTCGAGCTGTGTACTATATCGTGGTGGTGCCGCGACTGTATTTTGATTCGGCTTTGTCGTGCTAAGTTAAGAAGTGTACATACGGGGTAAATTTAAATCAATTAGCGTTTTGAAAATATGTTAACGAATGGTTTATCAGAATGATTTTATATGGCAAAATCAAGGTGTTAGCATTCTGTTGACTTAGAATTAAAAGGAAATGCTATTGCATTAATTATTTAATAATTCTAAAATACCATCGTGACTTTTTACTAATACCTGACTCACAGTTTCAAAGATCATGCTCGTATAAGTTCGTTCAAAGCATAAATTTATTTTGACAGGTATACATTGTACTGAATCTACGAGAATTTAAGTTTTCGTAATGAAAGTTCAAAATAACATTCATTCATTGAGAACGTATAAAAATAAAACATCATTCATAGTTCTACGTACTACAAAAATGTGCACGTGAACTAATATACTAAGCTCATGCCTGTTAACTAAAGCCGCGGTTTCAATATTTTTTTCGTAAAAATAAACCTTTCGTAATTTCGATTCGATTCAAATAATGTAACTAAAAAAATATAACCGTAAAAACTAAAAAACGTAAAAACTTTTCATATAATTTAGGTAGGTATATAACCTATATCACCTCATTTATTATTATTATTATAATACTTTTGGCGCTACGGAAGCACAAACAAAAATGCATAGACTATTACAACTACTACCTTTCCTTTTAGCTCCGTTCACTAGGATTAGATCTTAGATCCCCTAGGGAATTCACTTGAAATTTTCGCCCACACCGATCCCTTACGGAATCTTTTTGGATTTCGTTTCTATTTAAATCCCCCAGGGGATAAATAGGTATGTACAGCAGTATAGTCAAGTATGACTATGACATCGCCGTAGTCAAGTAGAAAATAAGTACAAATTATTAAAAATAAAAAAACCCGACTGCGTCAATATTTAACGATAAAAACATATAAGTTTTATATATATCCGTAATCACCGTAAAAAAACTTTATTTTGATACCACACTCGATGTATTTTGAAAACATTTTTTTTACATTACTTTTTGGCGCCAAAAATCCTTATTTTTTATTATTTTTTATTTTGATGTACCCAGTGTCACTCTATCGACTAAGAGGAATCTATTGACACCACTCACATAAAAATACGACAAGCCGTTTAGGCTCTAGGGCGTGCCTAAAGAAATATACAGACATACATACACTCGAAAAACATAACCCCTCCTTTCGCAGTCGGATAAAAAAAGGTACATAATCAATCTCTATTTTGTTGGATAAGGGTTCGTTTCATGAGCAATTTCCGTTATCTTTTAATTCCACTTGCATTTTGGTTGATACTTTGCATTCATTAGTTGAAACATTTTCTGTATGACCTACAAATATTTGTTTCGGAGTTTGGGTGTTTTCT
Organism: Diaphora mendica; assembly: GCA_949125395.1. NCBI lineage: Eukaryota > Metazoa > Arthropoda > Insecta > Lepidoptera > Erebidae > Diaphora > Diaphora mendica. Next base: position 22,108,825 of record OX421310.1, read on the forward strand.
ATGTATAATATGTATGTATTTACAAAAAAAAAGTATATATGTATTTATATCAGTTGTCTAGTACCCATAACACAAGCTCTGCTTAGCTTGGGACTAGATGGCGTTGTGTGTTAGATGTCCGCAATATCAATATTTATTTATTTATTTTATTTCTGAATAATGATGAGTACTATGATCATATAGTATACTAGCTTTTACACGCGGCTTCACTCACGCAGACTTTCATCCCCTGATTTACCCCCTTAGGGGTAGAATTTCAAAAAATCCTTTCTTAGTGCTCACTTACGTTATGTAAAGAACCTACATGCAAAATTTCAAGATTCCAGCTTTAGCGGTTTGGGCTGTGCGTTGATCTCTGGGTATGTCAGTCAGTCAGTCAGTCCGTCAGTCAGTCAGTCAGTCTGTCAGTCAGTCAGTCACCTTACTCTTTTATATATAAAGATTATTATATTTGATAATTTACACACACCAATAAACTTAATTTAATCTAAAATCTTACTTTAGAGTCCTATCTTAAAAGTGTTTTATATTTACCTTAATCTTAGAACTTTTTTTATTAAACAAAATTATGCTTCTGACAGACAATATAGCTTTCTGTTAGTATTACAAAGATAAATGGTAGTTAAAATTAAATTATTTTACAAGAATATTCTTTTAAACTAAAACTTTTCCCTGAATAGTATATTGATTTAGAAAATTTTGATGTACATGCAAATTCATTTAGTTTTATTAAAGTGATAGAACATTTCTTAGAACTAAATAATGACTCGTACTCTATACAAAGATATTAATTTACTTACAGGTATACCGTATTTCGTAGGAATTCTATCAAAATATCCATAACATCAAAGTCTCTTGTGTGACCCTTTATGGTTATAGCGGCTTCTTCCATGATCCCGGCCATTGTGCACTGCTGAACATAGAAAACATTTCCGTATTGGAATTACACGAAAGACATCAGTAGTAATTTTGCATTTTTTTCAATATTTTGTTACTAATTTTTTCAACAGTGCACAGAGATTTTTTAACGGTCATAAAGTAGAACTCATATTAATAAACTAGCCCACCTGGTGAACTTCGTACCGCCATATTAACATATCTGTCTCAGCTTCCCACAGGCAATGTACAGTCGCGGACAAAAAAAAGGCTTTTCCCGTTATCTTTATTTTTTTTCTTTCTAGCAAAAAAAGAATAAAAGAAATCGGACTATGTGTTATTGAATTACAACTAAGTACATATTTTGACTTTCATCCCCTCTCTCTAAGAAACCGTGCTTAATTTCGGGATAAAAAGTATCCCATGTCCTACCTCGTAGTATAAACTCAAATCATGCCAAGTTTCCATTCAGTAGTTTCAGCGTGATGCGCGGCCAAGATACAGACAGACAGACAGATAGTCAGACAGACAGACGGACAGACAGACAAAAATAAAAAAAAATACTGTTTTGGTTTCAGCATCGACTATAGAGAGCCCTCCAAAAAAATTCAAAATATCTTTAATGTACAGAATTTGACCTCTTACATTATTATTATAAGTATATAGATTGGTATATAGTAATAACACCTGAGAAAATATAGCATCAATTACTACAGAATTTCATTTTCTTTAAAGCTATTCCTAAATATGTCTTGCAATTCTAATGAAGGAAAACTTTCCCACTGTAATTTACTAGAGTAAGTTATAAATTTGTAATTTACTAATTTAATTTACTTTATTTGTTTAATTTATTTATTAATTTTTAATTAATTTATTTTTAATTTAATAGAGTTGGAAATGTCATGATTTAAAAGAAATGAAATGTGCGGTCGCGGTACCGAGAGACTGGCGAAAAGGACTCCTCTACCATCTTAAAGGTATCCTCTCCTTTCCGACCTCTTATTTTAAACCACTCACTTGCTGTGTTTATTTGCTTTAAACCGCCATTCTTTTTATTTAGTTCAAGTTATTATAGTAGCTCTTCGCCAATATTGAATCTAACATATGTCAAAGTTTGTCGACACCGAGGTAAGAATATAAAGTAATACTTATTCAGAAAACAAGAAAGTCACAACATATGCTTCAACATTGCAGCATACAATGATATTTTACCAACTGGCTAACATTCCACGTCTACACTTGTCAACAACGGTGGTTGCATTTCATATGTCACCTCCTCATCCCTTGTGACATATGGTGAGAGCGAGACGTCAGAATGTCATCATTTACCACATACTCACCAAATTTTTGTACAGGACAAACATTAAACATCTTATTAAGTTTTATTTTTTATATTTATTACCTCTAAACAACTTGATTTATGACCAATTAGTTTTTTTGTTGCTTTCAGACACATTCCAATTAGTAGAAAGAGTACTTATAACGAATTACAGTCCACTAATTTCGAATATCAAAATTTAAGAACGTTCAAACTATTGCTCGACCTCAAATAATCTTGGGAGTAACTAATAAAATTTATGAAAGTTAAGATTGATCTATGATTTTCTGTATTTCATTCATTTCTAATAAGTACTCTTATAATAATGTCTAATGTGGATCTGAAGATTTGACCTATGCGTAATAACCTTCTCCCACCAACAAACAAAATACACTCTAAATACTCAGTCATGCACGATATTCGCTACGCATTCGAATCATGCCGGTCGTCCGTCTGGCAAAAATTTTTGTCATACACGTTGGCCCTTAGAACCGTACAGTTAGCAATATCAGGGGGTATCGGTGTGTGAAATTGCATACCGGTCCGATGGACGTGGTTGATGCTTGAGCGACGATTGAATCGGTTAAGTCGCCAGAAGCATGAGACGGATTAAATGTTGATGATCATTCCGTTCCGCGCGACGTTATTGAGGGCAATTCCTACTATCGTAGTTGCGTTCTAGGTAGTTTAATCGAGGTATTCATTCTAAAAACGACTTAGTCGCGTAATAGCTTAATATATTTGGCTGAACGTAAATTGAAACCTAATGTTGCTATTATTATGAATGAATATTAAGTGAAACATTTACAATAATACAATACATTACTCTTACCATGGGAGAGCCACCCTTCGGCATGAATGGGCCGGCTCGACCGGAGTGATACCACAGCCTCACAGAAAACCGGTGTGAAATAGTGCTTGCGTTGTGTTTCACCGAGTAAGTGTCCTCACTTAGCCTCCGGTATCCTACCGGAGGCCCATATCCCAACCCTAAAATCCCCCACCCCCCACCTCCTTCCACCCCCCATCCCCCAAAGGTCGGCAACGCACTTGTGACACCTCTGGTGTTGCGGGTGTCCATGGGCGGCGGTGATCGCTTACCATCAGGCGATACGTCTGCTCGTTTACCCGCCTATTCCATGAAAAAAAGTATATCAAACATTTGCACGCAGTTGTTCTATGTACTCATTCTATACTCGTATTTCCTGTTTTGTAAACGTTGTGTATACGGTAAAAACAAATTATATTAATGAATTAATTTTACAATGATATCAAGCTTTCAAAATCGTGCGAGAGCTACGCTTCGGCATGAATGGGCCGGCTCAGCCGGAGTGATACCACGGCCTCACAGAAAATCAGTATGAAATAGCGCTTGCGCTGTGTTTCAACGAGTGAGTGAGAATACCGGAGGCCCATACCCCAACCACTCCCCATACCCCTCCTCATCTTCTCCCCAGCCCCCAAAGGCCGGCAACGCACCTGTGACGCCTCTGGTGTTGCAAGTGTCCATGGGCGACGGTAATCGCTTACCATCAGGCGATACGTCTGCACGTTTGCCCGCCAAGTATATAAAAAATAACAAGCTTCAACCTTCTTAAATTTTATTATAATAATTTACTCCTGCATAGTTCTTATGTTTTCAGTAAAATTTTAATTGGGCTACATGAGAAGAGATGCTCCTGTAACACTTCAAAGTAGAACGGATCCTCTTCGAATTTAAAAAAAGCTTTTCTAGAATACTTTTTTATAAATGCGAATAATATAAAATATACAACAGTTGAGTAACTTTTACACCTATATGTAACTTTTACAAGGAGATTATAATATATTGGTGTTGTACAAGCACAGCCACGTTTAAATCTTATTAAATTTAAATAAAATAAAAAATTCTAGGTAAATTAATTTATAATTTTGCTGAATTTCAACCAAAAAAGTATTCTCCGTCCCTAATTACCTATTTTAGTAGCTCGAAAATCACCCTCGAGCAAGCAACTGGAAACAGCAATTATGATAGCAAAGTGGAACTTCGGTGGTATGGTAGTAAAATTTTAATGGTTGCATTTAATTGGCTGCGAGTTACGTATGTCGCAAAGTTTAGTAAAATTACTCAAAGCTCTAATTAATATAGCGCCTTTCTGACATACTTTAGAAGGGTTGTATTTGGAAAATGTGTTATCTGAATGAAACACTCATTCACCGGTGACGTCGAAAGCTGTCTAATTCTATTACGTAACACTTTGACACGAGTCGTTACGATAAATAATGAGATTATGACTGTAAAAGTTGGGTACATAATCTTTTGTAATAATGTTACAAATCCATATAGGTTTATTATTATTATAGAGATAAAGAAATATATTATAATATCCCTTAAACTACGCATTTAATGTAATCTATATATATAAAATAGTAAGGTGACTGACTGACTGACTGACATACCCAAAGATCAACGCACAGCCCAAACCGCTGAAGCTAGAATCCTGAAATTTTGCATGTAGGTTCTTTACATAACGTAAGTGAGCACAAATAAGGATTTTTTGAAATTCCACCCCTAAGTGGGTTAATCAGGGGATGAAAGTCTGCGTGAGCGAAGCCGCGTGTAAAAGCTAGTGTAAAATAAAGTTTCTAATATACTAGAATCGAGTATCGTAGGTATATTATTTCTGCTTGATATTATTCCAATTTCAAATGTCACTAGTGGCTTAACTCTCCTCAATCCCAATTGGACGATAAGGGTTCACTCAAAGACCGGTAACGGCATTGTCTCCTGAGTTGGAGGTGTAAATAAGAACTATAAGAAGCGCAAGTAACTTCTCGTCAGGTGAGCCGTCTACACGTATTCTGAAAAATCCCACATATATGTATTTAGTAAAGTTAAACAAAGATATAGAGAATATTAAACTGCTTTTTAAAATAAATTGTAATAAAACAGTATTTTAAACCGTGGGAAAACCACGATTCGGCATGAATGAGCCGGCTCGACCGGAGTGATACCACGGCCTCACAGAAAACCGGTGTGAAATAGTGAGTGAGGATACCGGAGGCCCATACCCCTCTCCCCCTATATCCCCCCCTATCCCTCCAAAGGCCGGCATCGCACTTGTGACGCTTCTGGTGTTGCGTCAGCGATTCCGCTGCCTATGAACAATAGGCAGCGGTAATCGCTTACCATCAGGCGATACGTCTGCTCGTTTGCCCGCCTATTCTATAAAAAAAATAATATTAATAATTTATCTATCCGGGTCTATCATACCATTAATAGTTATCGTACTCAGTATCCTATATTACGTTCTATTTACCGCATTAGGTAAGGGATAATTCATGTAACCCTGAGTTGGCGCCAGGCACGAAACGTTTTGAGCATATATTTTCATGAAGTAATTTACGCTGTAGTTGTTGTTAGGACTTATGAGTAATCTTAATTTTGAAGTTTATTTCCTGAGTATTTTAAATGAGAATAACAAATAATGTTCATACTAAATGAAAATATAGAACAGAGACACTATTAATACACAGTTATTTCTTTTTCTCTTACTTTTGATACCTCATTACTCTGCAACCTAGATAGGTTCCTCATAATTGTCAAAATGATCTCTATTTCGCAAATGGAACCAATTTACGGTAAGCAAAATGTGGATGTTTAAAACACATTCACCAACCGCCGTACGAAAAAAAGCGGATATATTTAATTTAACATTAATAATATTTCAATTAACCAATTTTATTTTGCGAAAATTCACCACGAAATCTTAAAGTTAATTCAAAAGTGGCTACCATTTTTACAAGCTTTTTATTAACTTGCAATGTAATTATGTATGTTCGGGTGGAATCTTGCAACCCAATTTTGAAGCAGATAACTTCAACTGATTTTGCTGAAATTTTGCAAGCATATGTATACAGCGTGACAATACAATATTATAATGAAATGGAGCTGATCTGATGCTGGAGCTGGAAGGTGGCCATAGGTACTCTGTAAAGAAACCTCGCAACATCATCGAGTGTGGACTCGTTTGATTCGTCTCGATGCATTCCAGTAAAAACTTGTTTTTCAAAACTTTTTAATTTAATTTATTTCAGACATTTTTCGCATATCCATTGCAATAGTAATACGTTTCCAAGAGCAGTATTGTTCAGATATAGCTTCGAAATTTTGGAACAAAAAACAAAGACTATGATTTTTTTTTTTTTTTTTTTTTTTTTATGTTTGGCCCGCCAAAATGACTCTACTCTGCCTGATGGAAAGCATAAGCAGAATCCACGAGTGGTGGCCACCATACTCATTGCGAATACAACAATGCAGCATGGCGACCCACACTATGGCGGCCTAGTGATGCTTGTGCATCTTTTAGTCTAGTCAACAAGTATGGAACTTGTTGACTAGACTAATTGGGCCTCCGGTCTCGCACTCACCAACGAAACACGACAGCACGAACGCTGTCATTTTACGTTGATTTTCTGTGCGAGGGTAGTACCGCCCCGGTCGAGCCGGCCCGTTCGTGCTGAAATCAGCGTGGCTCTACTACCTACGCAGTTCCGCATGAACTGCAATGCGGAAGGTAGCAGACGCCCACTGCCGAAATGAAGTGGCTACTCCAGACTCAAGCCTTGTTATTACCTATATCTGTACCTTGCTTGCGTAATGTTGATGTTTGTTGACTGAGATACATTTGAAAGTATTTCGTTCTGGCTAAATACAGACTACTGTTTTTGAAGTGAAAACTTCTTTAGCCGCGTTGAGCACTTTTTGGTAGGAGAAAATGCTAACGTCACAAAACTTCTTTAGCCACGTTAAGCACTTATTGGTAGGGGAATATCTTATGGGTTTGCGTCAGTGACGTGCTAATGTTTGATGTTGATAATTTTAATTTAGTCATCATGAAATTTCTAATTTTACACATTAATTTTACAAATAACATTCTAAGTTTTCACTTCTATCGGCAAATCCTTATGATTGCCATTTTTTTGTATGGCTCTGCCATAATGACTCTACACTACCTGATGGAAAGCATAAGTAGAATCCAAAAGTGGTGAAAAAAGTAGAATCCTAATCCAAAAACGATACTCATTGCGAATGCAGACAATGCTGCATGGTGACCCACACCATGGTTGCCTAGTGATGCTTCTGCATCATTCACATGCCTGCGGTCTCGCACTCACCAACGATTTGATACCGTTTGAATTCACTTATTAGGCTCCTAAAACAATTTGAATGATACCGTAAAAGAAGATTGACTATTAGTGTAAAAAAGTACTTGGCAAAATACACTTTATGACCAAAGCAATAAATTCTATATTACCGTGTTGGTTTATATTTATGCAAAAGTGTGTATAAAAGTCATAAAGCTCCTAATGTAATGAGACACGACCATAACTTTATGTAGCAAATGCTGATTGCCGCTGCATATTTCTTGTAATAATTAAAAACCGTAACTAAGTAATAAAGTAATTTATCTATACATTATTTATCCATGAATAAACAAACCTTAATTTATTTTACTGGAACCGATAAAATGAAACTGTGAAGCGACAAAACCCATACGTCTGTAATCTATGAATTAAGCACTCTGGGATTTAGATAAGTGTACATTAAAGTACAAGAGAACAATTTACATAACTCTAAATTCTCAAAATTAAAAAAATACCCCGACATAATAATCTGAGTTCCCTTTAAAAAGTAAAAAACACATTATGCGCTTTCATTTGAGACCCCACTCGATGATATTTTAGCAGACTCTTCCCCACTTTCACCCCCATAACTTTTAAACGGCTCAACCGATTTTCATGAGCCATGTCTAAGAACACTTGCACGTAACTCACCTTTCATACAAAAAAAACTAAATTTAAATCGCTTCATCCGTTCGGGAGTTACAGTGCCACAGACAGACAGACACGTGAAACTTATAACACCCCTCTTTTTGATCGGGGGTTAAAAAGGAAAATTGGAATAGGTAGATTACACCTACCTAAGTCGTCATTGCAATTTGCCGCCAGGTGAGATAAAACATTTATATCTAAATAAGCTATTCATAACATAATTGAAAAAAATATTAGTTTAAAATAAACAACAATAAAATTCAGATTTCATTTATACATATGTAGTAACGATAATATGTACGATAGGTATAGAAATAACAAGTTCACAGTGCACAAAAGAAGGAACGAAAGTTTATTGAAAGAATTACACATACACAAAAGTATACTAGAATATAGAAGGAGTGATAGATATTATAATGACAGAATATTTAACAATATAGGATAATCAATTAATAAGCGCGGCGAGATAATTCAAATGCTGATAGCTATAGAACCGGGACGGTACTGCCTGCCCTCATATTGGCTCATATAGTGCGGCTCGCCCGCACTCGCCGGCCGGCTGATATTATGTAAACAACTATATTATTCATCGGGCCTTAGACATTTTTGCTGATAGGATTTCGTTCGTTGTGTCTTCTTCAGCTTACTGCCGCACCGGTCTGATCAGTATAGGTCTTTCAGTAACTTTCTTTCTTTGAAATATATCACATAATATTTTTTTTTTTTGGGATTCCACAGCCACACGCTGTCGCTCGCACAGCGACAGCGTGTGGGTGTGTGTAAAAATTAAAAATGGCAGTTAATACCTTAAAGTGCAATTCGTGTAATATTGTTATCTGTGAGGTGTTATCGTACATCCAATATAAGCACGATGTTATGGACAACGAAAGTCTCATCAAGATTTGTGATTCTGCTTTCTCAGAAAAGGAGATAGAAGAGGCGAAGAAGTTATTGTTTGAATCTATAACGACCACGCATAAATATGTATCTCGTCGAAAGGATGGTAAAACTAAGAAGAATATTGAGGATATCATATGTGTTTTCAAAGAAATTGATCCTGATACTATACCGATCTTCGTTGCGCGTGACTTGCAAAAATTACCGCCGATTTCAATCGATCATGTCGATGTAGTAACAGTGTTAAAGGATATCATTCAGTTGCGGAATGATATGAAATCTGTAAAGGATAACTACGCCACTATCTCGCAATTACAGGAGTTGCAAATAGACCTGGATAATTTAAAATTAGCATCGATGGTTAATCATCATCAAAATATAAATGCAAAAAAAACAGGTACTTTTTTGCTTGAAAGTGGGCCGATTGGTTTGTCTTGCTCGTTCAATGATAAAGAGGAGGGTACGTCAGCTGTTCGTCGTGACAGATATGACATCGGACATACTAAAGCATCTTGCCCGCGCATTGACACTTGCGTGAGCGCTGTCTCTGTTGCGCATGAAGATGGCTTGCATGAGGGAGTGAGTACAACAGCGTCGGCGCCGCGACAGCAGCGCTCGAAACGGACTGCGGAAATACAATGCACTATGGATACAGAAAATGAAAATACGTCTTCACGTCCGACTATGGCTGAGATATTAAAAAACAATGGCGCCAGCGAATGGATACAAAATAAGAATAAATCTAATGATTGGATAGTGGTGCAGAAGAAAAGGTACCGTAATCGGTTTATTGGAAGAACAGGAAAAGCGGTTATGGATTCTGTGACCAATTTTAAGGCGGCTGACACTAAAGTACCATTATTTATATCGAATGTAAATAATGCGGCCACCGAGAAGGATATATGTGAGTACATTTATTCTAAGACACAGGAAAATATCACAATAGAGAGAATTACAATGAAAACAGAACGCCCTTATGATGCTTATAAGTTGTTTGTTGATAAACATAAGATAGATCTTTATCTGAATGATGAACTGTGGCCTGATGGAATTAAATTTAGAAGGTTTATATATTTCAAAAAGCGGCATATTGCAGCTGAAGGTACGGTTCTCCAGCCACCGAGCGATAAACAAAAAGATTTAAATGATGGATGACAATAAAAATAATATACTTATCAGTTATAACTGTAAAAATGTCTAGAGGAGTGTGGATTGTGTGAGATCTCTCTGCAAAGTGGCAGACATTGTGGCCTTACAGGAAACATGGTTATTACCACATGATATAAACTTTTTAAGTGAAATTGACCAGGACTTTAGCTACACTGGCAAATCAGCGGTGGACTTGACAGCAGGTATGTTGGTGGGCCGCCCTCATGGCGGAGTAGCGTTGCTTTGGCGAAATATTGGTTTTCGTAATGTGTCTGTGATTGAATGTGATAGTGAGCGTATCTGTGCAATAAAAACTCAAACCATTGATATGCGTGAAATGTTTTTTATGTGTGTGTACATGCCTACGGATCAGGCTGATAACTTGCCTCTTTTTACACAATGCCTGGGGTTGATGAATGCTATTATTGAGGATTGTGATATAGAAACTGTTTTTATGTTGGGTGATTTTAATGCACACCCATCAGCACCATTTTATAATGAGCTAGATAATTTTTGTAGAGATATGCAATGGGTCTGTTCTGATGTACTTAAAACTGGGCTAACCTCCAACACTCATACTTTTGTGAGTGAAGTACATGGCTCTAAAAGATGGTTAGATCATTGTGTGGTAAGTGAGTCAGCCTGGCATACAGTTACAAATGTTAGTGTACTTTATGACTGTTATTGGTCTGACCACTACCCGTTACAGGTAGAATGTGATTTAGGTTTGATTAGAAATAAGTTAATTGTTAATAATGATTTAAGTAGCAACAAAATTATATGGGGACAAAGAAGTAATCAGGAAATTAATGAATATCATGAATATTGTAATGAGAAATTGAAAAACATGCATATGCCTAAAGAATTGTATCTCTGTGCAGATAAAATGTGTAAAGATGAGCGACATCGGGTTGTCTTGGATGAGTTATATAGGAATTTGATTAGTGTTTTTAGTCAGGCTTCAATTGAAAGCTGTTCTCGGGGGATCAAGCAGAGCGGAGGGAATAGGTGTCTGATCGGCTGGAATAAACATGTCGCTGAGGCTCACCATTTAGCAAGGTTGGATTTTCAGATGTATGTCCTTTTTGGTAAACCTAGAAGTGGACCAATATATGAAGCAATGTGTCATAGTCGTAGAATTTTTAAATATAAATTAAAATTTTGTCAACAGAACCAAGAGAAAATTAAGTTGGATATACTGGCATCACAACACTCTGCCAAACAATTTAGTAAGTTTTGGAGAAGTACAAGACAATTAAACGGTAGAGTTGGGGCACCTGTCAGTGTGGATGGAGTTAGTGATCCAGGTACAATTGCAAACATTATTAAGCACCAATTTAAAGTTGTATCACCACTACAGCCATGCCCATTGACCTATGATGTAGACAATCCTGTGAATAGCCCAATGACGATAACTAGTGAGGAGGTAAGTAGAGCAATTAGTTATATGAAAAGAGGAAAGTCACCGGGGCATGATGGTCTCAGTATAGAGCACCTGAAATATGCAGGTCTACATGTGAATAGGCTTTTAGCAATGTTTTATACACTATGTGTAAGGCACTCTTACCTACCATCAGACCTAATGAGGACCGTGGTTGTACCCTGGTTAAAAATGCCACTGGGGATATATCTGACAAGTCCAACTACAGGCCCATCTCACTTGCTACGATAGTTGCAAAAGTTTTTGACAGGGTCTTGGATGTGTGGCTGGGTAACTGCCTACAGGTTCATGATGCACAGTTTGGGTTTAGGGAAGGTCTGTCTACGGAGTCAGCTATCGGGGCCCTTAAACACACTGTGGGCTATTACTTAAAGAGAAAAACACCCATATATGCATGTTTCCTGGACCTAACGAAGGCATTTGACCATGTGTCATATGACATACTGTGGGCGAAGCTACAGCAGTCTGGTGTCTCTTCGGAGATTATTAATATTTTCCAGTACTGGTATAATAATCAGAGAAACTTAATTAAATGGGCAAACGTATACTCTGATGAGTATACAATGAGTTGTGGTGTGAGACAGGGGGGGCTGACATCTCCAAGATTATTTAACTTGTATGTGAACCAGCTGATTGAGAGGTTGAGCAGCATGAATGTTGGATGTCGTATAGATGGCGTTGCGGTTAACAATATAAGCTACGCTGACGACATGGTGCTGCTTAGCCCCTCACTTGGAGGTCTAAGGAGGCTACTGCGTCAGTGTGAGTCATACGCTGAGGAGCATGGCTTGAAGTATAATGTCAGTAAAAGCGAGTTTATGGTTTTCAAAACAGATAACAAAAGTCCTGGTAATGTCCCACCGCTTTTATTGAATGGCTGTGCTTTGAACCAAGTTAAAAAGTTCAAGTACCTGGGCCACATTGTCACAGAAGGGTTAAAAGATGATGAGGACATTGAACGGGAACGCAGGGCGCTGTCGGTTCGGGGGAACATGCTGGCACATAGGTTCGCTCGGTGTACAGACACCGTTAAAATTACTCTATTTAGATCATTCTGTCAGAGCTTCTACACAAGCGGACTATGGGTCAGTTTCACTAGGCGGGCCTACAATGCCCTGCGGATTCAGTACAATAACGTCTTTAGGGTTTTGTTGAGACTCCCGCGCTTCTGTAGTGCTTCGGGCATGTTTGCCGATGCGGGCGTGGATGATTTCTATGCGATTATGCGCAAGAAGACAGCGTCTGTGGTGCTGCGTTTGCGTGGTAGTAGCAATGGTATTTTAAAAATGATAGCAGAAAGAATGGACTCCGCCATACTCTGCCGCTTCACTGAACTCCATGTTAAGAGAGGAAATTGATTGTTTCTGTAGTTTTGTTGCTACTTAAACCTATGAATTGTTGATTTTAATTTTGAACTGTGATTTTTGTTTGAATTTTGATTCTAATTTTGCTTTGGATTTTAATTCTTGATTTTGAATGGATTTTTGAATTTGTATTTAAATTGTGATTTTTAATTTAATTTTTGCTTTGGATTATAATTCTTTGATTCTACTTTGAATTTTGATGGAATGTTTTTAATGTTAATTTTATTTTATTTTATGTTTTAATTTAATTTCATTTTAATTTGTAATTATGTGCATGCATCAAATATGGATCTATATGATCTGAAATAAATGGATATTATTATTATTATTCAACGTACAAAATCTGTTTGTACGTTGAACATTATTTATTTTACATAGTTTTAAGTTTTAATATAATACTATTTGATATTAAGGAACGTATACAATATAAATAATTTAGCAAGTTTACATGTTTGACAAATAATAATAATTAACATAACCAACACAAATACGTGACCCAATTCACTACACATATATCAAGAATTATCACCTGTACACGTCTAAAAAATATTACACGAACGACTAGAAATTAAAACTATGCGTTTGAGTAAAATCAGAGTTCACATACACAACAGAAATGTACAATGGTGCCATTCCAAATAAGTATCATCATATAAAACTGTAACGGTGTACTTATCTCAACGTATAATTAATTATCTCGTGCGAAGCTCAACTGGTCAAAAAGACACTTTTTCCGTATGACACCTTTGAGCGTGTGTGAGCTGTTCCGCCTTTGTTTTTGTTTTCCCTTATCGTTGTTCCTCGCTAACAACCTCGCATCATGAAAGGGAGACTTAGCGCGGATTGCGAATCGTGCCTTCTGACTTGATTCTTTTTTCGTCGCCCCTTTGTGTGTTGTCGTGACTTTTATACACATATCACACCTATACGTAAATGTTCTTTGTAACAATTGTTTTGTGAAATGTGGTTTTTATGTGGCTTTAATCAATAAAATGTAAACTTAGAGTTAATTTAATAAGTCAGAAAAGGTTATTTAGAATATTCTATGTTTCATTTTTTGTTTTATATGTATTATAAGTGTCTATTTACAAGTATATATGCATTTATATCTTAAAAAAAACGGAATACGTTGTAAGTCTACAGAGTATTCGAAAATCGTTGTATCGTATTTTCTTCAAGAAGTCAATAATATAAACTAAATATATGTTTATTAAATATTCCTTAAGCTACTAAGTGATTGTATGCTTGTTACAGTTTTATTCTATGAAGACATTATTCACAACACCATTTTAAAAATCTCATAAAATGAGTTTCATGACATGTTCACGTTATAATGACTGTTACATTACTTGCATTTGATGAAAGTAGAAGTGCTGTTTATCACGAACGAGCGGTCGAATATAAAAGAGCTAACATGCATGTTAGTGGACTTATTGTAGACAATTTGATGGTGTTTTGTTGCATATAAGCTGAAAAGCTTTTCTTTTATCAAGTTAGACTTGTAGGGACACATATATGTATAATCAGAGTCAGCTTTTCAGCAGTCACCAGCCGAGCGTAGCGCGATCGGCGCAAGGCAGTTTCTCTCGAACAATGGTCGTGTGTACTTTTATATAATTATTATATATTTACCGTGTGTGAATAAATCAGAGTGAAAGGACTATTTAATTTTTGGACGTTTGTATCGGGGTCCCTCCCGAGGAAGGAGTGTCCCAGCAATGAAACTTCAGATTTACAGCTTGATATGGTATTTCGTGTAATTACGATTGATTACAATTAGTTGTGAAGCACATGTACAAGGTATAAAGTTTATACAGGGTTTATACAACAGAGTACAACAAATTATAAACTCTTCAAACACTTTAGTTTGTGTTGCTGTCAGATTAATATCGTGATCTCTGTGACATCAAAATGGCGCGAACGAAAAGATCGTTCGGAAACGCCACACCACCCCCCCACGGAGATGAATAATTTAGATAAAAATTAATTAAAATAGAAGAAATCTTTACTGTTTTTAAATTGAACCTGCCGACCAGACCGAGTTGTATGAGGTTGTTTGCTGGTTGGAGCAGCCGGAGTCGCAAATGGAGCAGGTGAAGGCTGCGCTGCAGGAGGCGGTGGGGGAACTTGAACGGGTTCATGTTGAATAGGTGTTGATTCATAATCTAGAAAAGCGGGTTTGACTCGGTCGACACTCACTACAACCTCCTTGCCTTTGACGTTTAAGGTAAGTGTTTTGCCATTCTCCGATCGTTTCACGACGGGAAAGGGGCCAGTATAAGGTGGTTGCAGTGGGCGACGAACGGTGTCATCGCGTAAGAATGCGTGTGAGCATGATGACAAGGCTTTAAAAATGAAAGATGAAGGATAACAGTGTCTAGAGGCATCAGTTGGTCGCACATTCGACATTTTTCGTCGCAATTGCACGACAAAGTCAGATGGGTCTGCGATTTGATCTGCACCAGAGCTAGAGGCAAGCATCTCACCTGGCAAGCGGAGGCATTCCCCGTAAACCATTTCGGCTGCGGTGGCGTTGATATCTTCCTTGAAGGCAGTTCGCATGCCAAGCAATACAAATGGAAGGGACCGTACCCAAGAATCGCTGTTGTGGCACATGAGAGCGGCTTTTAGTTGTCTGTGCACCCGCTCGATCATACCGTTGGCGCAAGGATGGTATGAGGTGGTCCTGATTCGTTTGGTAGCGAACTGCTGCATCAGTCGTCGAAACAGGTCTGACTCGAACTGAGTGCCCTGGTCTGTTGTTATGACGGTCGGTACGCCGAAACGGGATACCCATTCTCTGGTAAAGGTGTCAACAACTTCTTCGGCCGTGATGGATCGCATGGGCCACACTTCGGGCCATCTAGATACCCGGTCTATTGCTGTTAAGCAGTAACGATAGTCGTTGCAGATAGGTAGAGGTCCGATGATGTCGATGTGGACATGCATAAAGCGGCTAGATGGGAGGTTGAATGAACCGAGTGGGGCAGAATTGTGACGCGACACCTTGCTTCTTTGACACGCTTCGCACGCTTGGGCCCAACGACGACAATCCTTTTTGATAGAGGGCCATACATATCGTTCGGTCAGTAGACGTGTAGTAGCTCGTACGCCGGGGTGCGACAAGTTATGCAGCTTGTCAAACACCGCGCGACGAAATTGAGAGGTCAGAAATGGTCTTGGTCTACCGCTTGAGATGTCGCAGGTCACGGACGTGGTGGTGCCTGGAATGATGACTTTAGTGAGCTGGAGACTAGAGCTACCTTGGCGGAGGTCAGCTAATTCCTTGTCAGTGTCCTGTGACTTGGCGAGTGCTTCATAGTCTTCTTCTAGAGAGATGGCTTCAATTCGGGACATCGTGTCGGCTACGACGTTGTCTTCGCCACGGATGTAGCGGATGTCGGTCGAAAATTGGCCGATGAAGGACAATTGATTAAGCTGTGATGGTGGTAGCTTCTCACGGCGTTGTGTGAAAGCGTACAGCAATGGCTTGTGGTCAGTAAATATCGTAACGTGCTGGACCTCTAAAATGTGCCGGAAATGCAGTACACTTTCGTACACCGCCAATAACTCCCTGTAATAAGCAGGCCACGTGGTCTGTTGTGGGGTGAGCTTTTTGCTGAAAAAGGCGAGAGGGCACCATTGGTCGTTAACATTCTGTTGTAAACACGCTCCGATATGGACACTGGAAGCATCAGTAAACAGTGCAAGGGATGCGTCGTTTACTGGGTGTTGTAAGAGTGTGGCGTTCGACAGGCTGGATTTACAATCTTCGAATTGCTGTAGAAGTTTGGGTGTCCATAAGAATGGTTTGGCACCCTTACCATTGGTGGAAACCAAAGCGTCGATTAGGGGAGCCTGGAACTGCGCAGCATGAGGAATGAATCGGCGGTAGAAATTTATCATGCCGAGAAAACGACGCATGCCTTGGACGGTTTTAGGTGGTGGGAAGTCCAGAAGAGGTTGGACGCGTTCCTTAGGAGGGCGAGTCCCTTCTGCGTTGATAACATAGCCTAAGAAGAGTACCTCGCTAGCACCAAGTACGCATTTGGACGGATTTACTACCACTCCGTAATCTTGTAGCCGTTGGAAAAGAATCCTAAGGTGTTCAGCATGCTGAGATGGACTGCTGGAGTACACTAGAATGTCATCAACATACGCGAAACAGAAATCAAGCCCCGCAACGACCTCGTCAATGAATCGCTGGAATGTCTGTCCTGCGTTCCTCAGACCGAATGTCATGAACGGGAATTCAAAGAGGCCGAAGGGAGTTATGATCGCTGTTTTGCATATGTCGTCAGGAGCTACGGGTACCTGTTGGTATGCTCTGACGAGGTCCAGGGTGCTGAATATGTTGCAGCCGGCGATACTGTTGCAGACGTCTCCAATGTGGCGGACGGGGTAGCGGTCCGGAATTGTTCTGGCGTTCAGGGCGCGGTAATCACCGCATGGACGCCAAGACTGGTCCTTCTTCATCGCCAGGTGTAATGGAGATGACCAAGCGCTCTTGGACGGCCGTGCAGTTCCATCTTTCACCATGTCCTCAAATTCCCTTTTGGCAGCGATGAGTTTTTGTGGTGCCAGGCGACGAGGGCGGCAGGCGACAGGTGGTCCAGGTGTGGTCTGGATGTGATGGACTGTGCTGTGTTTCATCACTCTTGGTTGGCCTGGGGGTCGTGTGATGGCAGGGTACTCAGCAAGCACATGTGCGAATGTTGAGTCAGCTATAACAGCCTTAACGCTATGTTGATCCGATGGGCCCACTGAAGCTACTGCTGAGAGACCTGTGTTGCCGTCGATGAGACGCTTGTGTCTACAATCAGGTAGCAGGTTGAAGTAGCTCAGGAAGTCAGAACCGATTATAGCAGTAGCCACATCAGCCACAACGAAATCCCAACGGAAGTCTCGGCGCAGTCCTAGATTTAAGTGCAGGGTTATTGTGCCGTAGGTATTTATGTCGCTTCCATTGGCAGCGCTCAGTGTGTATCCGGTAGCAGTGCGGTTGTCCTTTGTAAGTCGCCGGGGAAAGCAGCAAAGGTCAGAGCCAGTATCAATGAGAAACTGGTGCTTCGACCTTTGGTCAGTGATGAAAAGTCGGCGGCTGGTAAGGGGACAATCAGTAGCCGCCACTACTGATTGTCCTTGGTGTTTTCCTCCTTCCAGCTGCAAGGTGTGGTGCATTTGGTAGCTTTGGCGCTAAATTTCTTGTGGTACCAACACAACTTGTCTGGTGTCTTCTCACGCGACTGCCTGTTGTTGTTCCGACTGCGGGACCGATTGCGCTGTTGGTTGGTGGATAAAGAAGCCACTTGTGCTCTTAGTTCTTCCACCTGTGCCACTAGTTTATCTAAAACAGATGAAGAAGGTGCTGGAGGGGTAGCGCAAGAATAAACACTGTGGGGAGTAGTGATCTCGGTCACCTTGTCTGCGAGGTCTGCCAATTTGTCCAATGACAGCTCGGCTTGTGAGGCCAGTATAGCCTGGACTGGGGTTGGAAGTCGGCGCATCCAGAGCTGTCTTAATATGTTATCGTCGGAGAGGGCAACGCCAGCCAATGATCTTAAGTGACGGAGAAACTGAGACGGTCGTCTGTCTCCTAGTTCCTCCTCACTAATTAGTTGCCGTACTCTCTGCTCCTCCGACATTGACAGACGGCGAATGAGCTCTTGCTTAAGTTTTGTATATCTCTCCCCATCTGGTGGTGGATTAGTTATGATGTCCTCGACCTCAACAGCTAGCCGTTGGTCTAATTGTGAAATTATATAATTAAATTTAGTGGAATCGGTTGTGATTCCTGCAATATCAAATTGTGCCTCTGCCTGGGAAAACCAAATCGCAGGCCGGTCCTGCCAAAATGGAGGCAGTTTAACTGCGACCCTAGACACTGAAGGTTTGGGTTTGTCCGCTAAATGTGATAGGGTTAGTTGTTGCTGGAGAGCAGCATTCTCCTGCTCTAAGCGAGCTAAACGAGCCATTAGGTCTGCCTCTGACATGGTTAAGTAGAGAATATAATACTCATGTAGTAATGCAAACACAAACTGAATTTAAGTTTTTGAAATTTGAATATTTTTGAAACTTAAATTTGCAAAAAAAAACTATTTAAAATTGGTTGAAACTGAGCAAGGTGAGTTAAATAACAGAGAGGGGTTAATGACAGTGCAGCAAATGAAACAAATACTCTTACCAAAGTTACTCCGTGGGGAAAGCGTTCACAGGTTTGGTACAATACACAGTATTTAACAAAAAAATAAAAAATATATTGTTCTGGTAAGTGCAGGGAAGTGCTGTGGTTCTTGATGATGTACAGGCTGTAGTGGAGCAACTTGTTGAAGGATCCGCGGCGACAGGGTCGAGTCGCGGACGCCGATGTAATGCACGATGTAAATGTAGTGATCAAAAGATGTAATGTAACAATTGTACCAGCCGCGCTCCAAAGCTTAGGAATGCGCGTATCAGGGCTGTTGAGTGCTGCGGACGCTGGGGACTTCCTTATCAATTGTTTTCTTTGCGTTTTCGTGTGTTAATCACGTCGGGGTCACCAATTTGGGACGTTTGTATCGGGGTCCCTCCCGAGGAAGGAGTGTCCCAGCAATGAAACTTCAGATTTACAGCTTGATATGGTATTTCGTGTAATTACGATTGATTACAATTAGTTGTGAAGCACATGTACAAGGTATAAAGTTTATACAGGGTTTATACAACAGAGTACAACAAATTATAAACTCTTCAAACACTTTAGTTTGTGTTGCTGTCAGATTAATATCGTGATCTCTGTGACATCAAAATGGCGCGAACGAAAAGATCGTTCGGAAACGCCACAAATTTGTTACCTTGCACAGAGGGCACTACACTGAAAAGTAATCAATATGTATATAAATCAATGCCACTTTTCGTTGTAA
This sequence comes from Diaphora mendica, assembly GCA_949125395.1. Lineage (NCBI taxonomy): Eukaryota > Metazoa > Arthropoda > Insecta > Lepidoptera > Erebidae > Diaphora > Diaphora mendica. Next base: position 22,128,583 of record OX421310.1, read on the forward strand.
TTTTATAACTCAAGAACGGGCTCACCTATCCAAACCAAATGTTAAGGCTTTGTTCTGACTATTAGTAGATGGTTTATGTGAAGTTTGCACAAAATCGGTCCAGCGATTATAACGCTCGTACACGCTCACGTGGGTCAGCTAGTACCTTATAGAGATAGAACCTACTACTGTATAGGCTACAATAAACATCTCGGTTTTACAGACTTTTAAAACTCTGATTTGACTTAAATGAGACACTCTGAAACTATTTTTTACAATGGTAGCTAGCTAGCGGTAACCGATCTTTGTACGCGTGATGTTGGTATTTTTCCCATCGTTTGAATATTCCATCTACTTTTACGAATATTTCAAGACCAAAAACAGCCGAATAGATTTAGTAAGTAACGAGTTTTAGTGAGACTAACGAACATCAATTCATTTTTAGTTTAGTAATTTAGTTTTTGTCTATGTAAGAGGATAACTCTTAACTGTACAGTACCAACTACACTCTTGCATTGTTCTTCTTCACCTGCAAAAAATTAGAAAGTTGCAACGGGGTTCTGTATTCCTCGCTAAATGATACTGAAGTAAGTTTTCTTTCGTTATATACTACAGAAATTACCATACAAGTGAAGTTTTTTTAAATCTTCTACCGCATTTTATTTTTATTCCTTGTAACATGCCGTAACTCTGTTCAGACAAAGAATTCTTTGTGTAGGGCATCTGTTATACATTTTCAAAGAAAAATAGTTTCCTTGCAAGTTTATATAAGTAAAGCAGTCTTAGTGCCCACAACAGAAACTTCTTATCTTAACTATAGTTTAAAGCCGGTCGCGCATCTTTTATTTTTAATCCCCGAGCAAACGCTATTCGAGTTAAAATTACTTTGTTCTTAAGCAAAGATCGAATATCAGCGCTCATTTTTCAATACTTTAATAAGCGAGTAAGCTGGAAACTTTTGTAATTAGGTTCCTACTTAAAAAACATTTTATACGTTACGTGTTCGGTTTAATCGACTTTGAATGAAAGTAAATTATTTTATAATTTTGTTTGTATTTTGTATCGGCATTATGTTTGAATAAGGATGAGAAATTATTAAAAGGTTTCAAATGGTAATGGGCAGGGCAGGAGCCCTTTTTGTTAATGTATGTGGTGCCTATTTAGACTTTATTGCGTGTACGAAAATATTTATAAATCATTAGGTTCTCAAAAATTTGTATAAGTTAAACAACTGACGAGGAAAGGTGCTAATTGTAAGTAAGTAATTATTACTTACGTAATAATAAGTAATTGTAAGTAATTTCTTTCTTTTTACAAATCATTATAGACATCCAAAGAATGATAAAGATGACTTTTGTGACTGTTACCTAATATTGTATGGTTAATGTACTCTTCTAACCGGTTTCGTCGAACAGTCTCAACGGAGACAGTTAGAGATATTATAGTGCACAAATGTGTTCGCAAATGCAGGTGCACTCTCTGTTCTCTCACTCTCATAATCCGATTATACGACTATCTGACACGACACGGCTTGCCATTCAAGGGTCACAGCTAGTCCAGTATTTCATTTCATGCTCATTTTCCCCCATATTATAAAAGGAACATTAAACTCGAAGAATATTTGACACAAAAAGTACAACTATATCTGCTACATAAATAAACATCCCATTAAATAAACTAGTAGAATTACAAAAGAAAAATAGTTTTTTTATGTAATACTTACTTACTACTTAATAGGCAAACGAGCAGACGTATCGCCTGATGGTAAGCGATTACCGCGGCCCATGGATACCCGCAACGCCAGAGGCATTACAAGTGCGTTGCCGACCTTTGGGGGATGAAAATTGGGGGAGGGGTTGGGGTATGGGCCTACGGTATCCTCACTCACTTCGTTAAACACAGCGCAGGCGCTGTTTCACACCGGTTTTCTGGACCGGAACCATGGCTCTCCCAAGGTATGGTTGTGTGATGTGATGGTTTTAATGAATATGGGACAAAAAGTATAATCGTTAACGAGTATTCTATCTGGACAAAAACTTTTAAATATATTGTCTATTTTTAAATTCAAATATAATTTTAATAATGCTAAAGTAACTGTACTGAGTAACAATACAATATTTCTTCTACTAATTTCTTTACAGAACTTTAAAAATATTTTATTAAACATGGCTGCAACTTTAAATTACTTTTCAGACGCTTTGAGGAGTTCATGAATTATATTCTTTAGTAGCTAGTAACTATTCTCGGAAAACCTCTTTTAGAAAATCGTCTTCATTCTCTGAGTAAGTTGTTAATATTCTTTTGAATGCGTTTATTTCATTTACATGATACATATCTCATAATATTATAATATAGTGCATCATCAAGCAGTAATATATGCAGCCTTTAAACCTATATGTGTTTGTGGTCACCGAGATGGTTAACACATTACGTAGTTAAACACTTCTAACTTGGCCAGTCTAACAAGATATATATTTAAAAAAGTTTAAAATATAATATCTATTATTAAATAAAATTCATGGTAAATCTGATTAAAAATCTGTCACAGTTTTTTTCTACTTACAAATGAATGATTTGAATTTCTCCGTTGTTCAATGTTCAAGTAAGTTTAGTTCCTTTAACCTCACTAGATGGCGCTGTATCATTGAGAACATTATTAAAACTCGGTGTTAAGAGTCTCCGCAGGTGAATGACCTCGGCAATTGTCTTTGGTTATGTAGATCTTAAGTTTAGAGGTAACTTGATCCAAATATAGTTCAGGATTATATTACAGGTTTTTTATTGAGTACCCTGTAGGAATAATTCCCGCCTAGACCCTCACTTCCTCCCGACCTCGACCATAAATTATACATGGTCCTTACGAGGCGGATATAGGTTGGATGGTCAGACGGATCTACACGGCGTTGATACAGTGGCGGATTGGCACTGATAACGCTTAGTGCTGGCTGGGTAACCCGGCTGAAACAGTTCAAGAACAGGCCGAGGTCTAACCGGAGGCAAGTTCGAAGGCGGAAGCGGTTTCGTGCAGATAGCTGCAGCGGGAGTCAGTTCACCCGCAAGGCTGAGGATACATCACGAACAAGATCATATGTGGAAGCGACTTCATAAGCGGAAGCGGATCACACAACATACGGAAATTTGTGAGTGATAGTGCAGTGGACATTTGTGAGTACAATTTTTAATTTTATTATTTAACGCAGAAGAAACAATTGACTTTGAATGCATTTCTTGCTGATTGGACTTAGAATAATTTTGCAGTTTTTGGACTTAGTAAATTTTAGTAGTGATAATTTAAACTTAGAATAATTTAAGTAGTTTTAGTTTAGACTTAGAATAGTTTTAAGAAAAGTGTACCGACGGGGAACCTATGCCCGATTTTTGAATTTTTTTCGTTCTCAAACACTTAGAAAAATTTTTTTGTGTAGTTGTACTAAGTAAATCTATACTTTATAATAGATGCATGATAGTAAAGATTTAAGTCTTTATTTCTTAATTAAGTAGTAGATATTTATTGGCTTAAAAGTTTAGTTTGGTAAATAATTGGAAAAGCTAGATCAGTAATTTAACAAAATGGAAGCTTTAATCAAATTACAAAACAATACAAAAAATATAATAGAAAAGGGCAAAATCAATTTCAAAAAATCACCTAAGGAAAGGATTACTCAAGGTTATGTAGAGACTAGATTAGAAGCTTTAGAAGATCAATGGAAAAAATTCGAGGACACACATATCAAAATAATTGAGCTTGCTACAATAGAAGAAATGAAAGGTTTATATTTTACGACAGATATTTATGAAAAAACGGAAGAAATGTATGTTAATTATAAGTCAGACTTAAAGGACTATAAACTTAAATTCATGAGGAAGGATGACCGTGAACGGGCATCGTCCAGCGGCAATAAATCTAAAAACATTAAATTGCCTAAGATCAACATACCTAATTTTTCTGGTAATTTTGCTGAGTGGACAAGTTTTCGAGATTTATTTATCTCACTAGTTCACAATAACGCTGAATTAGATGATGTCGAAAAACTACATTATTTAAAGGGTCTGCTTCAAGGTGAAGCCGAGCAACTACTTCGGCAAAATACTATCACGGAGGCCAATTATCAATTGTGTTGGGCCAAGTTAGAACATAGATATAATAATAAACGTCGGCTAGCTAATAATATTTTACAACAATTGTTTAATCAGAGACGCATTAATGGCGAGTCATCCGTTTCTTTAAAACATCTGTTAGATACAACAACTGATTGTATTAGTGCTTTGACCAATTTAGGGATTGATGTGACTACCTGGGACATAATTATTATATATATAATGGCATCAAAGCTAGATCCAGAAACCCGCAAGCAGTGGGAGTTAAAGGTTTCAGAAGATAGTTCAAATGAGCTACCCACTTTAAATCAGTTTCAAACATTTATAGAGGGTCGTTTCATAGCATTTGAAAATATTGAGGTTCCTAAAAGGGTTACAGTACAGGCACATGGTTTTCAGTCATCAAATCAAAGGGTATTGCTAGCGACTCAGAAACCAAACTTTGTTAAACATCTGAGGTGTGAGTTCTGTTCACAAAATCATAAATTATGTTTTTGTAATGGGTTTATTCAGTTAGATACAGATAAAAAACGGCAATTCGTATCTAACAACAAAATTTGTTTTAACTGTCTCGGCGGTAACCATATGGTAGGCCAATGTAAAAAGAACACGACATGTAGGGTATGTAAAAAAAGACACCATACACTTTTACATGCTGATAGCACTGGCAGCCATACGATGGAGCGGGACAAGACGGGCATCTCTTCTGGTGATCCGAATGCATCAGATGTTAGCATGCCAATAGTTTCTTGTCTCTCAACCAAAATCACTCAGCCCCGTCAAGTTTTACTAGCTACAGCGTTAGTAAAAGCTCAGACGACAGCTCACGATTTTCAAATAGTGCGAGCCTTGTTAGATCAAGGATCACAAGCTTCCTTTATTACGGAGGCTACAGTTCAATTATTGCGGTTGAAAAAGAGTCCAATTAGGGGAATCGTGTCGGGTATTGGCACTGGCAAGACCTCTGTTGCTAACTACATGGTGACATTAGTGCTTCAATCGTTAACAGAGTCTGAGTTCGAGATAGAAGTTAAAGCGTACGTTTTAAAGAGTATAACGTCATATCTGCCAGAGCGACAATTAGAACCAATTAGATGGCCAGACTTAGAACATCTGGTTCTAGCAGATCCGCACTTCAGTAAACCGAATAGGATTGATGTTCTTTTAGGTGCTGATGTGTACAGTGAGGTATTGCGAGACGGTGTAAAGAAGGCTCCAACTGGGTCCATCGTGGCGCAGCGCACCAGCTTAGGTTGGATCCTTTCAGGTGCAGTTCAATTGCAACCAAAGGTCAAGCAGATCAATACGATCACGGCAATGCATGTACAAATAGAAGAAACCGATATTCTAAAAAAGTTCTGGGAAATCGAAGATCAGTTGCCGAATTCGAAAAAAATATTGACAGAGGAAGAACAAAGGTGTGAAGAGTGGTTTGCGTCTACGACTCGCAGAACTACGGATGGTCGCTATATTGTAAAGCTACCATTCAAAAATCTAAATCCAACTTGTGTAGGTGGTAGCAGTAGAGATATAGCTCTGAAAAGATTTTACTTATTAGAAAGAAAATTAAATAAAGATCAAGACCTGAAAGAAAAGTACACAAATGTTATTAAAGAATATTTACAATTAGATCACATGAAGAAAGTAGACAGTAATGATAACAAAATAAACGACGCTGTGTACTTACCACATCATGCAGTCATAAGAAATGACAAGTCGACTACAAGGTTACGGGTAGTATTCGACGCTTCCTGTAAGAATGAAAAGGGCGTGTCTCTCAATGATACCCTCATGATAGGTCCTACATTGCAATCAGATCTTCGACATATTGTTCTTCGCTGGCGAACGCACTACATAGCCATCGTCGCAGACATTGTAAAAATGTATCGGCAGATCAGAGTCGCAGAACAGGATATTCTGTATCAGAGAATAGTATGGCGAGACAATCCTAACGAGGATATTCAAGATTACTCTTTGACTACTGTAACTTTTGGTACAGCCTCCGCTCCCTATTTAGCTGTAAAATCACTCCATCAGGTCGCAGTAGATGAAGGATGGCAATATCCAATAGCAGCTGAAAGGGTTCCAAATAATTATTATATGGATGACATGATGACCGGTTGTTCGACAGTAGAAGAAGGAAAGATCTTGTGTAGGGAGATGAGAAATTTATTGGGGAAAGCTGGATTCGAATTACAGAAATGGAACAGCAATAATGAAGATATAATTAAGGAGATGGAGGAGGAGGAGTTTCAGTGATGCTTCAAAATCGGCATATGCGGCAGTGGTGTATACTCGAACTGTTTATAGCACAAATGATGTTCGCGTATCTTTGTTAGTTGCAAGGACCAAAGTCGCCCCTATTAAGCAGGTAAGTATCCCTCGCCTCGAGCTTTGTGGTGCAGTCTTATTGGCGAGATTGTTAGCAGATGTGGCGAAGGCTATGAATATTCCAAAGAACAAGGTACATGCATGGACTGATTCGACGGTAGTGCTGGCCTGGCTCAACAGTCATCCAAGTAGGTGGAAAACATTCGTGGCAAACCGAGTGTCGGAGATTTTAACCACACTCGATGCAGATCAATTTGCCCACGTGTCCTCTAAGAACAACCCTTCGGATTGTGCATCAAGAGGAGTTTCACCTAGTTTACTTGCAGAGAACAAACTATGGTTCGAGGGTCCACAATTTTTGCGTAATCCTGAAGTTGTGTATAACAGACCTGCTGTAGACAACGTTATATTAGAAGAGTCAGTGAATTCTCATATTGGTATAGCCAAAGATCCAACCGAGTGCCCCTGGGCAAGATTCAGTTCATTAGGGCGATTATTGCGAGTTTTAGCATACTGTAGAAGATTTGTTGATTTAAAAAATAGAAATAACAGACCGAAGTATTTACAAGCGATAGAAATAGAAGAAAGTTTAAAATGTTGCATAAGAAATTGTCAGAAGAATGTATTTACAAGTGAATATTTACAAATAAAAAATAAAACACTTAAGAAATTAAAAGGAAGTAAAATCAGTTCATTACACCCTTTTATAGACAATGATGACATACTTCGTGTTGGTGGCAGATTGCGAGAAGCGCCTCTGTCAGATCAGTTGAAGCACCCTATAATTCTTCCACATGATGCACATCTTACTAAATTGTTAGTTGCGGATGCACACGAGCGAACGTTACATGGAGGTCCTCAGCTCATGGTTAATTATTTAAGATCTGCATATTGGATAATTGGAATAAAGAGCCTTGTTAAACAACATGTTCGCAAATGTGTGACATGTGTAAAGCATAACGCCAAGATCAACACTCAACTGATGGGATCACTGCCTTCAGTGAGGTGCACTCCAACAAGATCATTCCTTCACAGTGGGTTGGATTACGCTGGTCCAATAAACCTCAGGACAGCAAAGGGTCGAGGCCACAAGGCTTACAAAGGTTATATTTGCGTCTTTGTTTGTATGGCAACGCGGGCTGTACATCTAGAAATTGTAAGTGATTTAAGTACACAAGCTTTTCTAGCGTCTTTTCGACGATTTGTAGCTAGGCGAGGACATTGTGCTCAAGTATGGAGTGACAATGGTACCAACTTTGTCGGCGCCGCGAGAGAACTGAAAGAACTGGCCGCCATACAACAGGAGATAGCAGAATATTTAGAAGGTAAGGGTACGTTGTGGCATTTTATACCGCCCCATGCTCCAAATTTTGGTGGCTTATGGGAGGCGGCTGTAAAGTCCACGAAATTTCACCTCAAAAGAGTTATAGGCGATTCAACTCTGACCTATAAAGAGATGAGTACTTTACTCAGTCAAGTGCAAGCTTGTCTGAACTCGAGACCCATGACAGTTATTAATGGTGAAGGTTTTGATGAACCACTACCATTAACGCCGGGTCATTTTCTGGTTGGCGAACCATTAGTGACTGTGCCTGAACCTAATTATGAAACATCATATATTAGTCCTTTAAATCGGTGGCAACTTATACAAAGGATGTTGCAGAATTTTTGGCGGCGTTGGTCTGCGGAGTACTTAACCACGCTAGTTCATAGATATAAGTGGTCTTATAGCATTCCGGAGCCAAAAATCGGTGACGTAGTACTTGTCAAAGAAAGCGATTTACCCCCTGCTCGTTGGTTGCTGGGTCGAATAGTTCAGAAACACCCAGGGCCTGACAACGTTACCCGAGTAGTCACGTTAAAGGTTAGAGGAAGTTTACTGAAACGTCCTACTTCAAAGCTGTGTATTTTGCCTGTCGACGAATAGATTTATAAGGTTTTTGTACCTATTTATTTACATGTTATTTGTAAGAGTGCGTATAACAATGTTATTTAAGTCATTTTTTTTGCACTTGTTTAAGTTTGTTATGTTATGGTTTATTTTGTTTGCAGTTCTTTATACAATTGTTTGAGATCTTTTTTGTTAATCATACCGATTGTTATGTAATCGACAATTTCGCCATTTAATTGTTAATTTTTGTTGCATAGTATATAAGTTCGTGATGTGCCCTCACCAAGGACTTTATTTAGTTAATAGTTAAGTACAATCTTAGAACTTTTATTTATTAAGGACATATTCTTCGATAATGTCCTTGGTGGGCGGTATGTTCAATGTTCAAGTAAGTTTAGTTCCTTTAACCTCACTAGATGGCGCTGTATCATTGAGAACATTGTTAAAACTCGGTGTTAAGAGTCTCCGCAGGTGAATGACCTCGGCAATTGTCTTTGGTTATGTAGATCTTAAGTTTAGAGGTAACTTGATCCAAATATAGTTCAGGATTATATTACAGGTTTTTTATTGAGTACCCTGTAGGAATAATTCCCGCCTAGACCCTCACTTCCTCCCGACCTCGACCATAAATTATACATCCGTTTAATGTTATAATATCTAATTAGTATTTACTTATTGTATGTAGTATGCATACGAGAAAATTGTAGTTATGTTACGTAGCGTGTTTTGTAGCAGCTATGTTTTCGTAGAATTAACCTTTTCGTAGCGAAAGTATGTCTGAAGTACTACAACGGTGACTATAGTAGGTAGTACAAACACAATAAGGTATCATTCAAAGTCCTAGAACTCATATTATTTACGTTAATTTCATTTAATTTTCTTAAAATAGTTGAATTCGTCAGTAAAAATAACAGTATTTTTGCCGGAGGTTTTGCAAAAAGTATGCATATATACACACAAAAACAACTAGCCAAATTAACTAGACTTCTTTGAAAGTAAGGAATAAATAAAGATTTCTGAGAAATGATGAATATGGTAGACTAACTCTCACAACTTATACTTGTATAAATACAGACAGACCTGTATTTATACTACATTATTACATATTGCTACTAATTAATTGGACTATATTTTTTTCAACCAGGATGTCCACCAAACAAACAAATTTAATGAGTATTCGGTATAAACAAACAAACTATGTCCTATGTCCATCAGTCTTTTCGGTGAGATGATAAAAGTAATAAACACACAATTTTAGGAATTCATGATTTATTTATTAAATAAAACATACTTGAAAATTGATATCATTAATGAAAATTGACGGGATCGGAATACAATCTTTCTAAATTAAATTTTACAATATATCCACCTTTGTATAGGACTGAGAAGAAGTGGAGTCCTCATTATATCTTGTTTATTCATATTTATTTGAAATCAATCAATCTTTGCTTTATTCTCTTCTATCCTGGTATCGGCCGCGAGAAAATAAATCTTTTGTAAAAGTTTTCTCCACAGAGTTGGGTATTATTCACGAGGGTGCCAAGCGATTGATTGATCGTGGCTGTTCAGATTATGGCTGAATAAACTTAAGCATGTTTTTCCAGGTAACAAGGTTACCCACGGATTTAAAAATGAAAAATTGAATTTACCTTACATAAAAAATAGCCAAACAGCGAATTTGAAGCCGTTAAATTATGTGTCATGACTTCTGTGACACCAATTACTTTAATAATGCTTTATAACCCAATAAAGAATCAAAAAAACACATAAACTTAACACATCGACCGTTGGGTCGTGCTCAGCCAGATATGATCAACTCATCTAATAACAGTCTCTTAGGATAAATGAACGTAACACACAGTCCTCTACCGGTTTTTACAATCGACATAATATTTGCAACGAAGAAGATCAACTATTTCTGTTATTATATTGCCAGTATGTATTTTATATGCTAGTCTATTTGTAACACTATCAAAATGGAACAGGCTACCACATGTACATGCTTAAAGTGAAACTGTTCATGTATTACTTGGTTTCTCTGGCGGATGTTCAAATCATTTAACAAACTTTCCCCAAGTGATTACAGTGTGTGATTTCGCGAAAAGAGCAATAAAGGATTCATACCGACTCGGTGAGGTACATGAATATTTTATGTTACATTGTCACTTTTATTTAACTTGCTTTGTACCTGGGTTTGCCTTAAGCTATTGCTGAAATCTCATTTTTCTGTACAGAAATTTTTTCAAACATTTTACCTGGATAACCGTCATGCTTCCTTTAGGAACTTTTTATACGGTGTTTGGTTAATGTTGAAAGACAATTATTCAAATAACAGATTACTGATATGGTTTAAAATAAACCAACTAGCTAGCAAACAAATAAAAGAGAAAAATATACACCTAAAAGAACATCCTAAGACAATAATAATCACATCCTTTGCGGTCTTCTTTTCGTTTTTCGTAAAATTTTGTAGAAGTAATGTAGTAATTACGCGATTCACTATTGTATAATTGTATCTAATGCGTAAGTTGTTATGCGGTCCACTAATGTGTGAGTGGTAACTCTTTGTTCTCTATAATGTGGTACCGGGCTTCGGATGTCCCCTTTACGTACCTGAAATAGCTCTTAAATGCTTGGCGTCACAACTCGGCTCTTAGTTTAAGCACCGCTATGTATGTCGACCCATTAACTCTAGTGAGGATCTTTTTGTTTGAAACCAACGTTTCGTACAGTATAATTTAATTATTTTAATACTCAAGGTGTTAGTAATCTCTCTGTTAGGTGGTTAGATGATTGTATTTTGTTTGATAATTAAAAAACTGGCCAAGTGCGAGTCGGATTCGCGAACCGAGGGTTCCGTACAAACCTGTAGGTATATTATATAATGTAACTAAAACTTTAGGATTTCGCAATTTTTCCTTTGCCTGTGCTATAGCACAGATAAGACGTTGCTTCCTACCAAATTTTGCAGCATAAACGGCTGTATCTTTTAATTGCGTTGGCTTAGAAGTAGAACTGAGTATTTGGTGTAAATTTCAGCTTGATACCTCCCGTTCCCGATACCACACGTTCTTGAGAAAAAGGGTCTTGACAGACAGACGGACAACAAAGTGATCCTATAAGGGTTCCATTTTTTCCTTATGGTGTACGGGACCCTAAAAATACAGTAATTATACGACGCATCCACACTGATTCTAATTGTATTGTTCGTGCTCATTTAGTACTTAGTGAGCTAAGTTGGAAATATTACTTTCAAAAAGCAAAATACTAAAGCAAAAATCTGGTTCACTCAATTCATTTAGTAAATGAAATGAAAAAGTTCAAATCAATGCTGTTATAAGCCATCCGTACATATATGTATATTACATTTCATCTGCTTTTACACTACACTTCTAAGCCAATGCTTAATATATACTATTACGATAATATCATGCCATTAATTCATAGCCTACAAATATTACTGAAATATTATATGTAAAGCATTTATCCCTGGAACTATATTTTAGTTTTAACAACAAGTAATTTACTTAACAGTAAACTAAAATAAAATAAAAATATTTACTGTGCTAAAAAAAGTTTTGAGATATTTAAATCTGTTTGCACGTGAAATATCTATCCCACCAAAAACATTCTGTAAAAAACTAGCCAAGTCTCGATGGAGCTGCTTGCTTATCTCTAAAAAGTAATGAAATCTAGACAAAGTGGTGCCAAGTCTAAGGTTCCTTACTGCGATTTCTTTATTATTATAGTTAATGTTGTATCACACACTTCGATTATCCTAGTTTTTATAGTTTTCCTTTTATGTGGCCATTAAACCCTAACTCTGTACCAAATTTCAGCTCTCTGAGTTTATGGGAAGTATTAGTTATATTCTGATGATCATGAGTGAGTGAGTGTTATAATTGCGTAACTTTGCTTTCGCTTAACTTCGGAACTAAATGACCTACAAACTTGTTTTTTTTTTATTTTAAGTGTGATCTTATAGCTTACTGGATGACAAAAATTTCTTATCTGTAGGTAGGGGCCTGAAAATGCGGTGAAATGGTTCCAGTAAAGGATGGTACGGCAGTGTTTGCTTCGCGCTCGACTGGGCGGGGGCACTGCGGTGCCCCCCGATCTGTAAATGTCGGCAGTACTCATGACTGCTTTGTGTTTTTTTTTATTTCTTATTTTATGTTATTTCACACAGATAAATTTGCTATTAACAGCATTTTGTTAATACTTATATTGAAACGATTGCTCCATTTGTGCTCTTTTTGCATTATACTAAACGTGGACTGATGAAACAACTAGGTTTCAGTGTAGGTTTCTTTGTTTTGGAATATTTTAATTAGTTTAAATACATAAACTGGATTGGTTATCTTTTTTAACGTGGGTATTATATTGTATAGATAAAATAATACTCTTTTTGATTATCGTATAAACTTCCAAGTCAGTCACATATTTATCAACGAAATCCACTACGGGAGAACGGAAATTGTTGGAATTTTGTGCTAGCCGATAGGTGAAAACCTGGGTCCCGCCACAAGGTGCAATGTCAGTCACGTTTCTAAGAAGACCAATGAATTTCCCTTTGTTGAAAGTCGAACTTACTTGCCATATTACCAATGCAAGCACGTTCAACTAGCACAGTAATTATTTCATTTTCAATATTGCAATAATGAAATGTATTATTATAATGAAAAATTCAATTAATTATTTCGTGAGTCAAAGGCCGAGTTCTCGTTGATAACTACAAAATATATTTCATAAGCTGAAAACAAGATAAGATAACCAAGACTACCTTTTACTTTAGAGGCTCTTTATTGCTGAGAAAACGACTGTCCAAGCCTTTAAATCCGATTTCTCGTAACTTCAAAAAATATACTTAAATTCAAAGGCGATGATATCACTTTACTATCAAAAGGTTAACGAGATCGCTTGATGTAAAAAGTTTCAAATGTAAAGATAAGCCCATAAGTACGATTGAATAAGTTGTTATATTAAACCTCTCTATACCTTAATACTTGAAAAATAAAGTACATTTACAGCCTAGAGCTCTGTTGAAATTTATTTGAAATAAATGGTACTACAAAATGTTTATTTATTAGTATACGCTCTGGTATTTAAGTAAAAAAGTTTAAAAGGAAAAAATTAAAAGGGCGAGTTATAAATGAGTCGTCAGTACGTACGTGGAATCTTTCCAGCGTTCGGCCATGCGGGCAGCGACGGTTAGAACTTGCTCGTTAATTACCACCACGATCCCAACAAAGGCGAGCCCTGTGAACAACCCAGCGGCTTTTGTCGTCAGTTTTATCTTAATTGCTTCAAGAAACTCGATATCGTTTGGCGACAAGATGCTTTTTATTCCTTCACTCCGCTCCCCAACGGCAAACAATGACAGAACTTTGAATTAGTTTTCGGTTTGATAACGCCGCCATTGGCTTTTTTCTTCTTCTGTTTTAACGACAGTACTGTTATTACGACCGATATTTCGGGCCGATCGTAGAAATTTTATAGCTCTTTCGATTTATTTCCCAGTGTCCGTTTATGTTCGCGGAAAGAGCGGCGAACTTTATGATATCACTATTGTGTAACTCCTTCTATCTGAGATTATAAGCCATCACCTCTCTTGTCCTCATAAAACTATGCGTTTTGTTTTTATAAGTTTCCGCATACGTGGGAATGTTACTTGGGTAAGCAACTTCAAAATTTATACAACACGTAAAACCATATTATTTAACAAATTTTGACAATCAATTTCGTTTCACATCCATTTCAGTTTATTGTATCTCACCATGACTTTAATTTTGATTCTATGTACGTGTTCCTGATAACGTGTATGAATAGTTTCAGAGCTTTAAAAAATCAACCGTCGTCATCAATACTTTATTATCGTTTAGTATATTATTATTTCAGAACGAGATGTTCACTATTTAATATAGATCTCCCTTAATAGCTTTCAAGAATATCGGTTCAAAGCAGGTTTCATCTATTTCTGTATCCTGAAGGCTGTGAGCCCTATTTGGAGTCATTATGTAAGTGATAACTTGTAACCTGTACCTGTCTTGAGTACTGTGAGCATCATAGATTGTAGCAAGCGTAGGTCGAACTTGATCATAGATATACAATACTTCAGACATTCATTATGCAAAATGAATCTTGAGTCCCCTGTCATATTAAGATTTTAATACTTGCTTATATGTCACTTATGTTTGTCTGTATTTATAAAAATGTTTGATCCGATACCATTAAAAAATATTTGATCATTAAAAGAATCTACCCTGATAGTCAATATGTATTCTACAAACGTAAAAGTTGATAATAACACCTCGCAAAGCTAAGTCATGTGGGTAAAACAAAAAGGTAAGTAGTAGAGTCACGCTGCTTTCAGCACGAACGGGCCGGCTCGACCAAGGCGGTACTGTCTTCGCACAGAAAATCAACATCAAATGACAGCGTTCATGCTGTCGTGTTTCGTTGGTGAGTGCGAGACCGGAGGCCCATTGATGCAGAAGCATCACTAGGCCGCCATGGTGTGGGTTACCATGCTGAAGTGTTGCATTGTCTGCATTCGCAATGAGTATGGTGACCACCCTTCTTGGATTCTCCTTATGCTTTCCATCAGGCAGGGTCATACATAAAAAAACAATTAGGTAAATAATACAAGAAAGTTAAGGCGTTAGTGTTTGTAGAAAGAGAATCGACGCAAAGCACTTGCAACTTAGCTAAGGGGCTGAGCTTGTTTATATAGCTCGTCTAGACGGTTTGAACCGTTACCCTACATTGCTTCTAAAGACCAAGTAATTATTCTTACATTTAAACAGTTTAAAGGTTGTCAGTTCAAAGACTTTCAGCCACCAACATCAGTCAATCACGGCTGAGGTTTAATAATACTAATTAATTCATATTTGTTTTTATAATCTATACTAATATTATAAAGCTGCAGAGTTTGTTTGTTTGTTTGAACGCGCTAATCTCAGGAACTACTGATCCGACTTGAAAAATTCTTACAGTGTTGGATAGTCCATTTATCGAGGAAGGCTATAAACTATATTTTATTTTCAAAAAAAATAGGGATCTGTAAGAAAATTGCTATTTTGTAACCCAAGGTGTGAAATCGAAAACCTATTTTTGCGTGCGCTGCAAAGACTATTGACAATAGAACAAAATAATGTATTACGGGTTTGTAGGGCCCATTAAGATATACAAAAAAGTCCACGAGAGCATATTTCTAACTATCATAGTTTAGTCACAATAACCGCTTTTGTGTTCGAAAAAACTATTAAATCGTCTGAAGAAAGAAACTACGTTAAATGTGTATCGTAATATTAATCCTTAACCAAATTAAGCATTATGTTATCAAGGGTATTTATGTAGAAGTAAAATACTTCTTGTTTCATCCCAATTGGACATTTCGTTTAGAAGTTATCACGAGTATAAGACGCTAAGAGTTGGTACCTAATAATGAGTTATTTGCCAAAGAGTTTTTATCAATATAATATCTAATATTAATCTTTATCCAAATAAATGTGTTGTTGATTATGAGTATTAGATCTTAGAAGAGTATAATAAATACATCTGTACTAATATTTAAAGCTGAAGAGTTTGTTTGTTTGTTTGTACGCGCTAATCTCAGGAACTGCTGGTACAATTTGAAAAAAAGATTTTAGTGTTAGATAGGCCATTTATCGAGGAAGGCCAATAGGAGCGGAGCACCAATGAAGAATGTTTCAAAAACGGGGGAAAATTATCACGCTACGGGCAATAGGAGACGCAAACGACGTTGCGTGG
Source organism: Diaphora mendica (assembly GCA_949125395.1). NCBI lineage: Eukaryota > Metazoa > Arthropoda > Insecta > Lepidoptera > Erebidae > Diaphora > Diaphora mendica. The sequence goes on from OX421310.1 coordinate 22,144,655, forward strand.
GTCAGCTAGTAAGAAATATCTAAGCATATGTATACAATATATATGTGAAGTACTATTTCTGCAAAGTCATTTTAAATTATTCTAGTCGGGGTATGTCTATCTGTATTTTAACATGAAAATTTATTAATACAATTATTAAATACTCAGATATATACTCATCTTAACCTAAAACCTTCATTCTTGACAGATAAGTCTTAAATGCGAGTATGATATTCGTATTAACGTTTAGCTTATCAGGTATTACTCCGTGATTATGAAGGTGGTTTATATTGAACCTTTTAACCCTCATCCTTGATGGTTAACTTCGGAAACAAAATTTACGTGAAGCGCTCTGGCCAGTTTCCAAATCGCTAACTGAGGTCGTAGGTCACCTTGCTTAATGTCCGGACATACTTTTGGCATGATCCTAACATGGTGCCACATGTAAATTTTATTCAATATGAAACACTTTGCATACCGAACGAGTTGATCTTGTTGACTATGCAAAAAATCCGCATATGGTTCAAAGGTGTCAAATTATGCGCATACAATTATTAAGTTCGTTGTCACTGTGTTTCAATAATCATTCAAAAAAAACTGTGTGTATTTTAGAAGACTACCTGTAAGCTTTTGTATCTAAAGTCAACATTTTACATTTTCAATTTAATAGAAAGACAAAATGTTTGTAAATAACATTGAGCATAAACTGACTGCATAGCTATTTCCATTTTCGTTTCTCATGTGACTCCAATCCGGCACCAAAACCAAATAAGCATTTGGCCTTTGAAGAGTCGGCACATAGTAGCGATAGCTTTCATTTGCACCCAACCACGTATCGGCTACCGCCGGGGTACAAAATAGCGATTCGGTGAAATTGTGTTAATTTCCGAGCTATCTGCATCGGGCTTGCTTGCAAGGGAGCACGTTTACAAACTAAGTTCACTCGATTAAGTACTTAAAGTACCATGGAACACATTATCATGATTTTCTAAAACATATTAGAGACAAACTGTTCTAAAATAGCCTTGCTTAAAAGTTAAGTAGGTTTAAAAAAGATGTGTTTTGTATTGTTAGTGTGCCATGTGATTTTGTCAGTTCTATATTAGACTAGTGGGTTTGAATTTGATTAATACATAAATAGAACTTTAAGACATGAAGCTATAGATCGCTTTTTCTTAAACTGACATGAAAATATAATTTTGAATTTATTAGATTTAAATATGCCCACTAAAGGACTGCCATGAATATACACATTTTAGTTTACGTATTTAATTGCAGTAAACAAAACGTTGTGTAATTATTTTGACACATTTCATATATAGTTATCTAAGGCATAGTAGCTTATATATATAATTACGTGTTTAGGAAGTTCTTGAATAAGTATAAACACACATATACTCATATATGCATTTTGTTTTAAACGTATGCTGGATACTCTCATTACCTTTTTATTAAAATCATATATCTTAAAAAAATATTAAACTAAAATTTTACATGAGTATTTTGTAAGTTCGTTGTCAAAACGTATACCTACTTCATTAAAATGATATTCAAGTATTATAACATAAAAGATATTTAAAAAAGTTGTCAGATAGTCATCTTCCACAGACGTAGTTTATAAAAGAAAATATAACTAAGAGTTTTATACAAAAATGCTTATTTACTGGAGGCAACTATTTTTACTCTTATTAATTCACTATTGTTGTTTTTACCATTATTCACAATAACAAAGAATAATTTTCGTACTAAATAATAACGTTTTAATTAAGTTATATATAAATATACAAATTAAGACGTACAATACAAAAGTAAACCGGAATTGACTTCAAAGATTACAATGGTATGAATAACGAATGACAGCTTGATAGTTCTTAACCGTCCTTTCTATAATAAACCGTTCACCCTAGTCACGAAATAATTAAACAACGCTTTCCCCTCAATTATTCTCTTCAACTCGCATGCTACCAGTTGAACTAATAAACTTTTATTTGTTTTAACACCCTGTGTTTGTGTTTTAAATGTATACATACATACATATATGTATATGGTCTTGTAAGCATCTGTAGCTTATGAAAAGATGATTTACAACTCCTAACCTCCTCCTTGATGTCTAAAAAAATAACTTCTTACATTTGTACCGTTCAAAGGAATTGTAACAATGATTAAAAAGGCAACTCAAAATGAAATACGGTCTGGACCTCAGTTGTTTCTGACACAATATATTCATCTAGTCATGGTGACTTCTCACATAAAGTTAGACAATATAGACGTATAAATTTATACAGCGTGCGTAAATGTTCTATTTAGATTAATAAGTCTGGGTTTAAGCGCTTATTTTATAGGTTAAAAGGCTTTGAGTAATTTGCAACTTAATATTTTATGTAGGTGTAGGTTTATGATTTGGGATTATAGAAGTAACTTTGAGTATTTTCTTGTAAGATAGATAAGTAATAGCTTAAATAAATATATTCTTTGTGTTTTTGTGTACTTAATCTATGAGTGTAAACAAAATAAGAGTACCTACATAGCTAGTCTATTGAAACTGGTCGTTTAGAAATATGACAGAGTCACAGAAGATCAACGTAAAATGATAGCGTTCGTGCTTTCGTGTTTTGTGGGTGAGTACGAGACCGGAGGCCCAATGATGCAGAAGCATCACTAGGCCGCCATTGTGTGGGTCACCATGCTGCATTGTTGCATTGTCTGCATTCGCAATGAGTATAGTGACCACCACTCTTGGATTCTGCTTTCCATCTGGCAGAGTGGAGTCATTTTAGCAGGGCTATAATTAAGCTGGATGCGAGTAACCGAGGATCGAACTAAGTGGCGTGCAATTGGAGAGGCCTATGTCCAGCAGTGGACTGCGATAGGCTGATGATGATGATATATTAAAAAAATAGAAATGTCCATATAGAAATATTACTAGACCCCTAGAGTTACGTTCATCCTGCAGGTATCGTAAGGGCCGACCAGGGGGCTCCGATCAACTATAAAGGAGAATAACTTTGCAAAAAGAAGGAAAGCCCTATATCAACTCATCTGCTTAGCATTATATAGAAGGCCAACATCTCCTTTCTAAAAAGTAGTCCATCACCACATTCAATTGTTAACGGCGGCTGCTGATGACTATGAGACTCTTATTATTCTAGACTGATATTATATAGGTACTGATAGCCTGTTAAGCTTTTCTTTACGCTCTGTTTTCTTTGATTGTAATTAAATTACTTGTACTTTTTTTTACCCGTGTTATGCTTTTTGCGCCATACCCTCCGTGAGGGGTGGAGGGGGGATTAACCCAAGGTGTGGGACTCCCGACTTGGTGTGGGACCATCGGTCTCCGTTACTTTCTTTATATATAAATATTTACATCAAAGAGTCCCTTTGAATTTATTTACTGTATGCTTTGATAAATATTTTTCCAACAATAAATTACGTTGGTATATTTGCAAATATACTTCGTTAATATATACATATTACACGTCTCATTGATGTAAACACAGTATTCAAAAGTAATTTCATATTACGAAATAATTTGTCTCTAATTCCCTTAAGTACCGGACGTACACAAAACGTAATATTTTACGCATATCGAAACACAATCAGTTATCAAAGTGAAGAACGTAACAAATTATAATTATGTGATTTGATTATTATTTTGCCATTCTATTTTATTACAATCGTAATTAAAGTGATTAATTTAGTACTGAAATGACTAACAGAGTCTAAATAACTGACTGAAATAATTTTAAATGACTATTTTAGTACATAAATAGTTGGTAATATCAACGTACTTTATTAATTGCATTATTATTACTAATATTATTTGGGATATTTTGTCGTGTTTGTATAACAATACTATAATATTATTTATAGTACAGACGTAACAATAAATATATAACTTGCAATTACGGATAGATTTGTATAATTGGCGGATTTATTGCACAAGGCAATCTCTTACAGGCAATTATAAGATAGAAAAAATACGGATAGAGAAAAGCTATATAAGAGAAAATAACAATGGGATAGCCTGATGTTAAGTGATTGCTACTCTCCGGGGATACTTGCCCTTGGAGTGTAAGTATTTAGTAAAGAAAGAATTGGGGCAAGGCCTAACCTCAAGTATTTAATAGCTGACCTTTTCTGTAGTTGTTTTAAAGTAACTAAAGAATTATTTAAGTCCAACATTTTAAAACGTCATTATGTCACTTTACTAAAGCCTACACGAGTGGCGCTTGCTGCGTGGTCAGCTGCACCAGCCCTATGTATTAGTGCGTTTGCGACTGTGCGCCCCTGACGGCTACACGCACCGCAAGCTCCTTACGCTCAGCGTTCCCATTGCTCGAACAAATTTGGTTCAGTATACCCCCATCACTCACCATAAAGCTTTTTTTTTTTTTTGGCCCGCCAAAATGACTCTACTCTGCCTGATGGAAAGCATAAGCAGAATCCAAGAGTGGTGGTCACCATGCTCACTGCGAATGCAGACAATGCAGCATGGCGACCCACACCATGGCGGCCTAGTGATGCTGCTGCATCTTTTAGTGTAGTCAACAAGTTTGGAACTTGTTGACTAGACTAATTGGGCCTCCGGTCTCGCACTCACCAACGAAACACGACAGCACGCTGTCATTTTACGTTGATTTTCTGTGCGAGGGTAGTACCGCCCCGGTCGAGCCGGCCCGTTCGTGCTGAAATCAGCGTGGCTCTACTACCTTCTGACTACCTTCTGAAGCTTATTAACGTTGTATCAAAACATGTGGATATCTACGGCTGTACCTACAGAGCTTCCAAGAAGTTGCCCAAAGGTAGTTGATATTTGATATTTTGTTATAAAATAATTGTAACCATTTTTACTAACAGTATCGTTTTGGGGTAATGGTTTTGTAAAGACACTGTAAATATTGTAAATTATAAAATAAACAAATGCTCCCACGTTAAAACGCACGAGAAATAATATAAATGCTCCAATAAATTCGCTACAGTAGAGTGTTATCATAGAGTAAAAACCGATCTCGGCTCTAAATTGCGGTATATAATACTTCATCAAAATTAAAGTTCATTGAATAGAGTTTGTGAAATGTTTTAAGGGTGTATATTCATTACAAAGGCGGACTGTTGGGATGAAAACTTTTCCGCCAGCTCAGTTGGTTGACGAATTATTCATGATCCTGCCAGAAATTTCGATTGATTATACTGTTTAAAGCCAATTAGTTTGACAATAAGACTGTAGGGGTTTTTGACGCAAAGTCGAATAGCTCATAATGTAATTAAGTATATTTTTGAGTGTTATTTATAATTTCACCATTTTGTATTTTTTTCATAGATCTAACTGTTTTTATTCCTTTTATAGATAAATACTACGTTTATTCAATAACAGATCTAAATAGTATCTTAGTATATTAATAATATCTGTCCTAAATAGAAATTTTCTGAAGAAAATGAAGTATTTTACTTTAAGGAAAATAAAACAAAAGAAGGTTGACTAAAATGTATAAATCAAATTAAAAAGCTTTTTAAAAAACAAGCTTTTACTAGAATGCCAGTTGACGAGAGTCCAACCAGTCAAAACTCGATGATATTGCGACGTTTCTTTATAGAGTTCCTATGGCCACCTTCCAGCCCCAGCATCAGATCAGCTCCATGTCATTATAATATTGTATTGTCACGCTGTATACATAATTATGCTAGCAAAATTTCAGCTAAATCGGTTCAAGATATCTGCTTCGAAATTGAGTTGCAAGATTCCACCCGAACATACAAGCATACATACATACATTGCAAGTTAATAAAAAGCTTGTAAAATTAATCTGAAGTCTCAATTAAACAGAAATAAATAAAAACCTGGAAAATATGAGGAGTATTAAGATCCTCTCACCTCTAACTGGTTTTGGTAAAGTTATTTTCTTCAGAGAGCTTTCTCTGAAGAAAATAACTTGAAACTCATCTGCTTATGCTATTTTTTGCTAAACCATAAAAAAAGAACCTGTTTCCAGTTCTTAATACTCAAGGTTTAAAATCCAATGTCTGCGTCACAACCCCACGCATAAGGCACAGAAAACCGGTGTAAAATAGTGCTTGCGCTGTGTTTCACCTAGTGAGTGAGGATACCGGAGGCCCATACCCCAACCCCTTCCCCTATCTCCCCCATCCCCCGCCTCCGTCCGCCCCCCCATCCCCCAAAGGCCGGCAACGCACTTGTGATGCCTCTGGTGTTGCAGGTGTCCATGGGCGGCGGTAATCGCTTACCATCAGGCGATACGTCGGCTCGTTTGTCCGCCCGCCTATTACATTAAAAAAAAATAACAGACAGCATGCACAACCCTGAGAAGTTTATATTTTTTTGTTTTTCTAAGTCCGGATGTACGTTTTATGTTTGTTTGTAAAGTCACCTGTGATACAGGAGCATTCATTAATTACATCACATGTCCTTCATAATATTATCTCATCCTCGTTCTCTTTTAATATGTAATTGGCATAGATCAATTTGCTCTCAAAATAAGAATTTAATTTAAAAGTTATATTATTCTACTCATCCAGTTATGTATATGCGCATGATGTTATGATTAAACTTCAATTTCCTATCCGATTTTAGTGACATCTATATTTTTAATATAACGCCTACTAATATTGACAGTAAACTAACCCCGTACACTAAAGTAAATCAGTATAAGCCCTCTTTATAAATTCAAGTACTATTCTGGCTGATAACACTTTCAAACTTTGTGTAATAGAACTCAGCGTATCGCTAATTTGATTTTAGAAATATCAAAATACAACAGTTCTACACAAAAGGCAGTTAATTTAAACATTGGCTGTAAGAGCCAGCTGTTCGCCAATTAACGGGTCAACTCATTAAATAACTCCGTACTGGCACTGTTCTCGCACTGCGACTAGTAAGTGCTCGCGCGTTGTTGATTTTACGTATTACAAACACTTCTTACGTATTATAATTATGTTAATTGTGTTTAATATATACGTTCCTCGTATGAGAAATACTAATTGCATTAGGTATTAAACAAGCGCACGTTTCACCTAATGGTGAGCTGGTACCGGCGCTACTCGCAGTACTGCCAGGGAGGGGTGTCACTGTCACGCTGCAATGAATCTAGGTAACAAACACTAGAATACAACAAGCAAACACTGTAGCTGAAATTAGATTTTCTCTGAGATTAAATATACTTATATAAAATTAGAAATGTCATTGAAGCAAGTACTCCTTTCTCTTTAATCATGAACTTATTTAATACTAGTGGTTGCCCCCGGGTTCGCCCGCGTATTATGTCGGTTTTCGCGGCAAGTAGTAGCCTATGTGTTATTCTGATGTATAAGCTATATTACTGTAAAGTTTCATCCAAATCCGTTCAGTAGTTTTTGCGTGAAAGAGTAACAAATATCCATCCATCCATCCATCCATACTTACAAACTTTCACGTTTATAATAGTAGTATAGATTGTTATTTAACTTGAACGTCTAGATTTAACATCGATTTTCATTTCAAATAATCAGAACATATCAAATCCAGTGATTTTGTAAAACTATATACAACTATGTAGGTATAAAAATAATAGACAAATCGAATTTTTTCAAAGTTTCGAAGCGTGAGTTCATCAACTTTGTGCCTCCAGTCCCCAATTTACTTTCGATCGAATCCAATCTAAATTCGTTCAATTTTTTAACATAATCACCGATCGGATAACGCTGATATTCACGAGACAAGAACGCAAAAGAGGGGGAAAAGGGAACTGTAATAAACGATTTATCGAAGAAATCAGAGGAGGTCCCAGGAGACACGCGAATTAAGAACTGCGCTAATGAGATGTTGATTGCATCCAGCGCTCCGTTTGGCGCCTGTTTTGCATTAAATCTCTTTTTTAATATTTTCCATCGCCCGTTACAATGCGGAATGCATCTTGAAATGTTTTGTTGCTTGTTCTTTGATAAAGAAATTAAAACAGAAACAAATTAATGCTTTGTATTCTTTTCTTATTTAGTTTAGGTTTCAACACCAGCCAAAGAATTATAGACAAACCATCTTAATTTAATAAAGAGGAAAATGTATTTGTTTTATTTATGAACATTTCTTTCTGTGTAAAAGAAAGTTCTTTTTATAATAAAAATCATAAAGGAATAAAAAACTTTGCGCAGTGTTTCATTAAATTAAATAAATTGTAGGTACTGTAAAGATTTATCTGTGACTGTGACTTTTTCAATAAAGTATAAATTTGTATAAGGACAATAAAATGCGATCATAGTCACATATTTCTTATAATAAAAAATCCAAATTAGTATAAGGACTAGAAAATGCGATCATAGTCACATATTTCTCATAATAAAAATTCTAAATTAGTATAGATTTTTAATTGTCTGATGTACGAATCATTTAAATATATATACATATAAATCTAGACAAATTATAGTCCAACATTAAGTTTGTACACAAAGTGGAATTAGACGAAAGATTTTGTACCATAGGAGAGTGGTATTCTTTCTCAAACGGTATAGTTCATTAGATTCAAGACTAGAGAGTTGGGTGAAAGGATGAGTAGGCTATGTTATAGACATGTGAAGGATAAACGAAAATCGTTACGCTCTAAGTACTGCTTTATCTATATAAGCTAGCTTGACCTTTTTTAGGTCGTTTAACGTGTTAAGTTTAAAGTATGTCTGAGAGACAAATTACACAGTAGTACTAAGAAGGTTAAAACGGGCTCGGATAAATTGTATTCAATCGATTGACTTTGTTCCTTGCATTGACCTAAACTTGAACAGTATCGTGTTACTTCCAGAAAAATTAAAGCAATTTAAAACATTTAATACATTGAGAATTGTAACATTTTTTTTATGGTTTAAGCGGGCAAACGAGCAGACATATCGCCTGATGGTAAGCGATTACCGCCGCCCATGGACACCTGCAACACCAGAAGCGTCACAAGTGCGTTGCCCCCTTTTGGGGATGGGGGGAGGTAGGGGTAGGGGATTGGGGTATGGCCTCCGGTATCCTCACTCACTCGGTGAAACACAGCGCAAGCACTATTTCACACCGGTTTTCTATGAGGCCGTGGTATGACTCCGGTCAAGCCGGCCCATTCATGCCGAAGCGTGGCTCTCCCACAATACATTTATTTTTATTTATTTTTACAACATCAATGATAATCGTTATCAGGAAGTGCCAGTGCCCTCAAACATACTGATAAACTAGTTCGATCTTTGAATTCAGTTCGCTCTCAGGTTGTAGAGGTCCGATACCAGTCGCTCCGTGACTAAGCCCTATCTCAAAGGAAGTACTATATTATACGTACCAGTCTGCATAAATACAATAGATTGAATGTCTCATTTGGTTCTCTTTTACCAAAACATCTATTCTGTTGTCCACTAACAATCTAAGCCACGTTTAACAGCACTCATTACAAACATTTACGTAACATACTAAATAACACCCGAGGTTATCAAGATCGGGTCTTTACATGGCCCGACGTTGCCTGTTTCCACTTTAGTTCCGTGCCTTGCATGACGAGCTGCGATAAAGCGAGTAATGTACGCGAAAATGTTTCGATAATGTGAAAATTTGCAGTGTGACATTATTCCCATAACGTTACCAAGGCAAATTAATCGCTGACTGCAGCTTTTCGCGCCGTCCGTGAACGGATTTCGTTGTGTAACAGCTTAAAGCATTTCTATAGTACTGTTTCATAAATATGAATGAAGCAATGTTTTGCAAACATCGCTCTTAGTTTAGGCAATGAAGATGTTATTATTTTTCACCGTTATACTTTATTTCTCGGAGGCCATCAGTCAAAATTAAAGTGCCAATGAATGAACTAACAGTGTGAGGTATGTTTGCACCAGTTCCGACTGACGCTCATCTCAGTTTCGTCATGCAATGCGTGCATAATAAAATACGTAGCTAGGATATTAAATTCTTGCATAACCTTAGCATTGTTGCATAAACAGCCATTTATGTGATGTAAAAAAACTTTCATCTATAATAAAATGTAGTCTACTAAACATGCCTGTCATAAATACTTGAACACAAGTCACATAAAATAGAAACCAATCAACCGTAAAATCGAGTTAAAGAAAAATTGTCTACTCGAGAAATTCATAACGTTCTCGCATAGTTATGTTCCAAGTCACACTCGGTAAGAATACAAGCTGATCTAAAACCGTTAAGGGTTAGAACCGGACTGTGGGATACGAATGCAGGACACGTACGGCAACCATCTTGCCGCTGCGAAGCCGGACAAACGGAACCACCCTTTTGAGCTCCGCAAACTAATGTAGCGCCTTCCAAATAGTGTTTTATGTTACTTTTTATGGGAATCTTCAATTAAAGTGAACGATTCGACTTTTGTTTACAATATTTATTTAATACAATTTATTTTTATTTCATTTTTGAAAACCTTTCAACTATATGAAAGTTTTCAAAGCAAATAGTTTTTTTTTTTTTTTTTTTTTATGTATGGCCCGCCAAAATGACTCTACTCTGCCTGATGGAAAGCATAAGTAGAATCCAAGAGTGGCGGTCACCATACTCACTGCGAATGCAGACAATGCAGTATGGCGACCCACACCATGGCGGCCTAGTGATGCTTCTGCATCTTTTAGTCTAGTCAACAAGTATGGAACTTGTTGACTAGACTATTTGGGCCTCCCGTCTCGCACTCACCAACGAAACACGACAGCTCGAACGCTGTCAGTTTACGTTGATTTTCTGTGCGAGGGTAGTACCGCCCCGGTCGAGCCGGCCCATTCGTGCTGAAATCAGCGTGGCTCTACTACCTATTATAGATTCGTATGATGCCAAATATGATTTGTTCCACCTAGGTGTATGTGGCGGGTGGACCACGTGTAATATCGAAACTATTAACCTTCACGAAACGACACTATTGCACGACTCATATTGTGGTATTCATATTTTTCTTTAATTTATGGAATAGTGGGCAAACGAGCAGACGTATCACCTCACGGTAAGTGATTACCGCCGCCCATGGACACCTGCAACACCTGACGCGTCACAAGTGCGTTGCCGGCCTTGGGGTGATGGGGAAAGGGATGTGGGGAGGGGTTTGGGCCTCCGGTATCCTCACTCACTCGGTGAAACACAGCGCAAGCGCTGTTTCACACCAGTTTTCTGTGAGACCGTGGTATCACTCCGGTCGAGCCGGCCCATTCACGCCGAAGCGTGGCTCTCCCACGGTAAAATGATGTTCTGTTCTGTATATCGTTTAAAAACCCAAAATACTTTTATCATTTTACATATCTTTTAAGATACATAATTTTCGAGTATCCATCTTCATCTTATTTTAGATGTAATTAATTGTATCTATAAGCAAACTAACACTTATATAAATATTCGTATAAATGTTTTTGATAATAACTTTATTGGTGTAAAGTTTAAAATTCAATCGTCTGAACTTTTATTATATTTATTTTAATTATATGGATTGTATTAATTTAAGACCAGGTTAAAATCAAACTAAAACTACCACCTATTTCAAATGATATACGAATCTATGACATACGTGATAAATATAAGGACTTTTTATTATAAACTACTAATACCAAACAGTAAATGAATGTTTTTAAAAGTATATAAAGTCCAAACGTAAAAAAACGAAAGGAAAAATTTAATAGCAAACTCTTAACTTTCTCTTCCACCCATAATATCCTATTCCGTGAGTTTAATATTCAATAACCGCTTTTATACACAACTATTGAGGACGTGGAGTTCGCGTATAAACCGAAGGGACTGTCATTCTGATCACGTACGCCGCTGTCTCACCATCTGGATTGTTTTGTAACATGCTGTACTCGTAGCTCCGTCTTGAACTTTGTTTTTAAACTGACATCTGTCTAGCACTTTTAGAACTTATTTTGTGGTATTTACCGGGACCTAGACAAGTTTCTTAAGCACTTTAAAATGCAAAGTCGGTGGTAGAACCTCATCCGAAATGATATTTTAAGATGGTTACTGAGTTACTGTAAATCTTTTTTTCTGCGGCACGATGGACTGATGACTTGAGGAAAATGCCTGGCAGTGGATGGATGCAAACTGACCTGGGATGGTTGGCGCTCTTTAGGTGAGACCTTCGTTTAGAGTGGACTGCCGTCCACTCATATTGATAGAGTTTTAAGATTTCTTCAGACTATTCCTAGTCTGAAGAAATCTTTAAACTCTATCAATATAAGTTATGAATAATTCGTATTGAAAATATCTTACTTAAAATTGTGAATTTAATAATTGATTTAGGTATTTAGTTTCTGAATCAAATGCGACATAATCAAATACAAAGCAAGTTTGATCTCTTCGTAGGACCTTTATTTTTTTTGAACAGACAACTTCTTCATTAGGAATAAATCCTGTGTCGCGGGGATTTTACAAACATACATGAAACAGACGTGGATCACACAGTATTGCTCCATGTGGGGTAGAAAACAGCTTGGCGACCGCTTAGGCTACTACGCCGTCCATGCAGTCCAGTTGTAGCAGATAAGAATTTGTGTAGCAGATTTTATGTTGGTATGGTTCAAATGGACAAACATTAACACTAACCGTTTTGATGCTTGTCTATGTCCATTATTGTGCATACTGTATCTGTTTGTACAATAAAGTGATTACGCAACGCCTTCAGAGCAAGTTGTCAGGTATCTCAGATCTCCCTCACGTTGTAATTGATTGCTTGCATGCAGGCATTTAGACTAATATTATAAAGAGGTCAATTTTGCAACTTTGTATGGTTGTAGGGAGGTAATCTTCGAAAGTACTTATACGATCCTGAAAATTCTATTACTAACAGAAAGCGACACTATTAAGGAGTGACATAAACATATTTTATTGTGATTGAAGAAAAAATTCAGTTAAAATAATAGTATTTGTAAATCAAGTCGACAGCACTGGTTGGGCACGGGTCGGCTAGTTTGGTATAAAACACGTTTCATCACAGTAGGTATAATAAATTTATATTTTTTGACGAAAATTATATTATATCTTGTGAATAATTATGTTATAAGATCAAGAAAGTATATTATTAATTATTAGATCAATCAAAGCGGAAAAAAAAATCTGGAAGTTAGGTACATAACTCTTTATAGATTAAATTGAAATCGATGTACGACAAGTACAATACAACAAAGAAAAGTTATTTATATTAAAAAAGTAAGCAATTGATCTCGAAGCCTTGTTCTACATTTTATAAATTAAATTAACTTCTGATTCCTATGAACATTTAATTTAAAAAATATATATTTTACAATTTCTACAACTTGCATAACCGACTACCTAGTTTACATTGGATACTACATATACATTTGTACAGTTGGTAGATATCGTTTTTACGTCGTGATCTCCCGGTGAAAAGGCTGAAAATTGCCGTGAGGGAACTAGGTAACAAAGTGAGGATGAAAGTTAGGCCGTTACAAGCGCCCATCCAGTCGCCGAAGCTATTCGAGCGTTGGCTCTGTGGAGTTTTTAATTTCGTTCCGCAGCCACTCGCGGCAAACCTCGTTACAAGTTTAAATTGGCATTTCTCGGAGTAATGGTTAGACGCCAGTGGATAACTTCCTCTCGGTGTCTCCTTCACTTGGCCGGGTAATTCTTATTTAAAATGTATGAGAGCTTTACTTACGGGAGTACCTGCGAGACGCGAGTCAAGTGTTTAGTGCACGCCGTTATATTGTATGCGCCTTCAATGGCTAACAAAATAATTTCTTTATAAAGCTTTTTTCATATCCTCTACTATATAATCGGTCGCCATTAAAAACGGCAATGGAATTGAGAATATCAATGTACAATACAAGTGTAAAATAATTTATGTACAATAATATTCTGTGAACACGTAAATACATATAATACATCTGTAAGATGTCGTCTCATCATCAGCCCATTGCAGTTCATGACTGAACATAGGCATATCCCAAGGTACACCACAGTGCCCTGACTGCTGTACGATGTAGCTAGATTAAGAACCTCGTCTTTCCAAAGAGGTAACATAGTTCATGCCGCTCCGTGTATAGTATACCGGTGGGCTAAGTCTTTTCTAAATGACAAATTCATAAACTATTTGCCTGACAAGAAATTCGAACCGACAAATTACAAAATAAAAAAAAAACTTTAGACAAAAAATACTTTAAAAGTATGTAGAGAAGACCATTGCCATTAAAAAAACATTTAAAGAGCTTCAATAAAATCGTAATGGACTGCAAAGTTTAAAAATAAGAACGGGAACGTGCTTTATAAGTGGCCAGACATCATAAAAGAAATTACAAACTTTTACAGGGAACTCTACGCACTTGAGAATACGTTAAATAGTATAGAAAATGTATCAGCAGTGTCAGTCGCTTCAACAACACCAAAAGTACTACAATCAGAAATAGAATATGCAATATCTACTCAAAAGAACGATAAAACACCAGGACAAGATAAGGTGAGCAACGAATTACTGAAAGCGATGGCATCCTTGTTAATAAAGCCTCTCCAAATATTATTTAATAATGTAATGGTAAAGGAAATAACACCTAAACAGTGGTCAAGTCCATAATATTTTTAACCTCCGACCAAAGAGAGGGGTGTTATTAGTTTCACGGTTCGTCTGTCTGTCTGTCTGTGGCACCGTAGCGCCCGAACGGATGAAGCAATTTCAATTTAGTTTTTTTTTTGTATGAAAGGTGAGTTAACGGAAACTACCGGCCTATAAGTCTGACTTCAAATATCTATAAAGTGTTTGCAAAGGTAATACTAAACAGGATAACCAAAACACTTATGGAGCATCAACCTTCAGAACAAGCGGGGTTCCGGAAAAACTACTCTAATATATACCATATACATGCGGTGACGCAAATAATAGAGAAAGCAAACTGATATAATCAGCAAATACTCATGTGTTTTATAGACTTTACAAAGCTTTTGATTCTATATTTCATACTGCCATTTGGGAGTCGCTACTGCAACAAGGTGTAATCAAAAAGTATGTTAAACTGCTTTATATCATATACTCCAAATGTAGAGCAAAGGTGAGATTAGAAAAAGAAGGCCCAGGGTTTTGCCTTCAGAAAGGAGCCAGACAAGGAGATCCTCTGTCGCCTAAAATGTTCTCAGCTGAACTAGCGACTATACTTCAGAAGTTCGATTGGGAGAGTGTAGGGGGACGTGTGTCATGTCCCTCCAACACAAAAGGAGGAATCTCCGACCAAACGAGGTGATCATGCCTGGCGGGCCAACTGCCCAACGGTTGATGTTGGGATTTGCTACCCATTTGCTACCACAAAAAAATGACACATCAATAAACTTGTTCCTTGTAGAAATAGTACTAGGTTAGACTATACGTAATTAAATTACCATAACTAATGTACCAAATAGTGTAATGGAACATAATCCAACTAAATCTAGTAATGAAATAACAAAAGCTGTGAAATAGAATGACGCAGCGAAACGGTTAGGTGGAAACATTTCTAGAATTCACTTAATAACAAAGGCCTTGCTGTAAACGTGCTGAGTGTACGTTGAATTGTTTTTGTTTTTAACAGTTGCTCAAGAACACCAACTGGCAATTAACGACAGTTTAAGAAATGAACTGTTTTATTTGCTTGCAATTCTATTGTTCTAAAGTTGACTTTGAAAGTAATGTGATTTTCCCTTTAGTAATAAAAGATTTTATTCGCATCATTTTAATAAATTGCTACGCTTTAATTCTTTTTTAAATATTATATTATTGTATGATTACTATAAAGTCATAAAATTATTCTGGTATTATAGTAAAAAATTAAGCTTTTTGCTAATATAGGTATTACGTACTTGAGACTCCCGATTTGCAGGTGGTCAAGGTTGGCAATGGTTCCTCATCTGTTGACTTGTCACAATATAATATGACAATGGCTCCAGACTCCAGATTTATAAACACCAACTATCAAAAAATTCATTTCGCTCTATCAAACATAGCTTCTTCTGATCTAGTTTAAAAAGAAAATTTATATGATCCTAACTTCAGAAATATTTATATAGTTTAAAAGTAAAGTAAATAGGACATAAATTACACTTAGATAAATGTCAGTACTAGAAGTAATCTCGCACCGGTAGTATATTAGGTGGGCTTTTAAAAGAGTGCAGAAATACAGAGTTCCAAGATATGTAGGTAAAAAACTGAAAAAGTTTCGTTTATTTTGTATTCGTAAATCATTACAAAAACCGAAATTGTTAAAATTCAAAGGGCTAGTTTCACCGGTTCCTTAAAAAGTGTCAAATAATTAATAAATAAACTAAATAAATAATAAATATTTCGGACATCTAACACACAACGCCGTCTAGTCCCAAGCTAAGCAGAGCTTGTGTTATGGGTACTAGACAACTGATATTAATACATAATTATTTTTTTTGTAAATACATACATATTATACAAATTGTGCATGATATAAATAAATAGAAATGTTGAAATAGAAATGGATGTTTTCTATTTATTTATTTATATCATGCATAATATG
This sequence comes from Diaphora mendica, assembly GCA_949125395.1. Taxonomy (NCBI): domain Eukaryota; kingdom Metazoa; phylum Arthropoda; class Insecta; order Lepidoptera; family Erebidae; genus Diaphora; species Diaphora mendica. Next base: position 22,161,107 of record OX421310.1, read on the forward strand.
TATGTATTTACACAAAAAAAGTATATTACACTAATAGATTTTGACCGCGGCTCCGCCCGCGTGCATGTTGGTTATCGTCATAGAAAGTAGATAGGAATCAAAGTATCTTCATGCTTAATTTCATTGAAATCAATGAAGTGGTTTGGCCGTGAAAGCGTGACAGACAGACGAATTTCTATTTTTAAAATAGATTTGACTGATAAAAGGAGGTGAAATATATTCGAAACTTGTGAAACCGAAATCTGTAGTTATCTGGCAGACAAGTTCAAAATATTAAAGTTATTATTCTAGCAGGAACTTTATCAATAAATAACTGGTGATAGTATGATAAGTTAGTATAACGTTTATTGAAATAATTAACAAGGTAATTAGGTAAACCAAATTTACCCTTTTTAAGATACAGGGGTCCAAAAGTAGTCGGGTATAAACATCTGCCATTTATAGAGACACTTCCAAAAGAACCTTTCCTAGACTTAAGGGAATGGCCATTTGGGTTTTTTTTTTGATGGTATAGGTGGCAAACGAGCAGACGTATCACCTGATGGTAAGCGACTACTGCCGCCCATGGACACCTGCAGCACCAGAGGCATCACAAGTGCGTTGCCGACCTTTAGAGGATGGGGAACGGGATGTGGGGAGAGGTTTGGGGTATGGGCCTCCGGTATCCTCACTCACTCGGTGAAACATAGCGCTATTTTACACCGGTTTTCTGTGAGGCCGTGGTATCACTCCGGTCGAGCCGGCCCATTCATGCCGAAGCGTGGCTCTCCCAGTGGACAAACCTCCTCAGTGGGTCCTCAGTAACCTTACTCAATCAGTGACAAACAACGAAAAAATCACCGTCAATCATTAACACCGACTTCTGGAGGCCGCGGTACACCGATAGAGGTGGATATTCCAAAGCATTACTGTTTCAAGTGCAACACCGCCTGTAAAATATGTAAAAAGTGTATTTATATATTCTAATACATGACACAAAAAGAAAGAAAAAAAGACGTGTGGCAATCGGGCACTGCCGCGGTAAAGCTATTGCATAGCACTTTTTAACAACTTATGCAATTATAATTATGCATATTCCTATTAAATGTATTCGTCATTGAACGGGTTGTTTTATTCACAGTATTTTTTTTCTTTGAACATGTATACTTACTTACTTACTTTTGCACATGCGGTGAGTGTGGCATTACAAAGATATGATAGATACCTATACACCTATATACTTTCTCACAAACAGCTGCTTGAGACAGACAGACAGATTTTGGAGCAGCTCGTCTCGATCCATGCGAGCTTCGTGTGTCAGGTTTTATTTTCTTTACGTCACGGAATTTCTTGATTCGGTCGCCGCGCTCAAAGGCCTCAAGGCCCGCGATAAAAGCTATGCAATAGCTTAAAAATACATCAGAAGATAATAATATTGAAGTAAATACTTAATACTATTTTACTATAATACTTGCCAGAATTCAATACTCTAAGATAGTCAACGCAAAGTTTATGAGCAAAATAACTTTTATGTACAAAATATATTCGGTAGCGGTGCGCCCTGGGATATTAATGTTTCCCGTAGAGAGAGGCTTTAAGAAAACCATACGTTGGAGATATTACCATCCACTTTCATAACTAGATAATAAAATACTTGGAATTGAATCCAGAACACCGGCTAATGGAAAAACGATGAAAGAGTCAACGAGTGTTTGTTCGAGGCTTTGCTAAGTGTAGGATAAATGTTTTCTGTGTAGAGTAAACCAGTTTCTAAAGTTATCGTGATCGAACTATAGATAAAATACAACTACTCTATAGTTGTACAATTTAAGAATGACTACAGTTAATCTACACGGAAGAGGTTCATCACTTGCTAGTACACTGAGTGTTGTGGGGTCGACCCCCTGATGGGATAACACTGTTTTTTTTTCATGGAATAGGCGGGCAAACGAGCAGACGTATCGCCTGATGGTAAGCAATTACCACCGCCCATGGACACCTGCAACACCAGAGGCGTCACAAAAGCGTTGCCGGCCTTTGGGAGGATGGGGAGGGGGAGATAGGTGGAGGGGGGTTGGGGTATGGGCCTCTGGTATCCTCACTCACTCGGTGAAACACAGCGCAAGCACTATTTCACACCGGTTTTCTGTGAAGCCGTGGTTTCACTCCGGTCGAGCCGGCCCATTCATGCCGAAGCGTGGCTCTCCCACGGTGAGATCCACAAGTTACTGTTTTAGTTCAAGTTGGTGTTCTTCGTGTCTGTTTTATGCGACAAACAAAACTTTCTTTTTTTATTTTTTTTAAAAGACAACTCCCACATTAGGAATAAACATCCTGCGTCGCGGGGGACTTTACAGACATACATGAAACGGACACAAATAACATCCAAACTCAGAACAACAATTTGTGGATCACACAAAGTGTTGTCCGGTGTAGGATTTGAACCCACAACACTTGGCGAATTGCAAAGTGGCGTGGCGACCGCCTAAACCACTAGGCCAACCGTGCAGTGAATTCTGAGTGTGGGAGTTGTCTTTCAAAAAAACACAAACCACAACCGCTGTTCCTTCTATTAATTATAATTACAGAAAGATTTGCAGTTTCGAAACAGTGCCTGTATTGCTTACACGCAGAGTCTGCTACATTTTTATAAAATGGGTCGCAGTGTGGTAGCAACGTGTGGCCCTAATGTGCCTCGTTTATTCTTATGACGCACCCCACTTACCCTCTTTATAAATAGTTACCTACATGATATTTATAGAACGTACATGTAATAGTGTGAGCTTACAGCGTTTTATTTTTCAATGGTTTGCTTAAAATATTTGTACGAGGGGAGTTAGTGACAGTGACGAATTATTTTCATAGTCAAAAAATGTCGTTTGTATGTGATATTATACTCGGATTATTTACATTTAAATTTAAATGATAACAAGAATGTGATATAGCAACATAGCTGATATCTCTCTTTTCGTTACAAAATGTTGTAATTTAAGTCAGAAGATTTCACCAAATCCTTAATTGTAGGTAATTCGAAAAACTATTGGTAGGAATTAAGAGCCAATTCACATAATTTCTGACTTAATCAGGTTATCGTTAAATAAATATTTCTGGAAATGTCACATTATGATAACAAAAAAAGGTATCAAGCTGGTTCTTTAAGGTTCTTTAAGTTTTATGTAATATTTATACTACAGATATACCGACTTACATACTTACTTTTGAACACAATGCAACGCTTTATGTTATATTTATTATATTTCAAAGCATAATGCTGCAATCCGTTTTCATAAGATAATTTTTTTTCAAATGTCATGCACTTTTAACGCATTTACAGCAATTTTTTTTTCTAACTGTTTAAATTGTCACCACTACAATATTTGACATAAATTAATTAAAATTTTACCTAAAATCGCTGACAAAAATAACGAGATTAAGTACTCGTACTTGTATGTAAAAGAATGGATCCATTAGCTAATATATAACCCTTAGAAACCACATTATACAAGATAAAAGAAGGCATTTAAACATCTATACCTATACATAAATACACCATAAGGATACAATGCATTTGCATTAACCCTTCTCTTTTAAAAATGGAAATATAAACTTTTCGATTGCCAATTTCAGTGCCCATTATAATCGCAAATTAATTCGGGAAACGTTCAGTCCATAATCCCAAAGTCTACCAATTACTTCATCGTAAAACAAATTAATGCATTGACAAATTTTGTACTAAAGTTTCGAAGTTACGGCCACTGGCAGCTACAAATTGCTACTAATTTCTTTGAGTGCAAACTTAAAATCAACCGGGTGATTTAACGAGGTCGATACCTACTTGAATGGAAATGTCGATTAATTTCGGGTATTATTGGTTTCAATGTAACCGAATGAACTTCGTCCGTTGGGAAAATTTATTTCACTTTAGTTCTTTGCAGCGGAAATAAAGAATTTCTGCCTTTCCAATACTAACTTCTACTTAATCTTCGTGAGTAATTTAAATACACAGCTCCCATTGGATACTTTACAATTCTCAGTATTAGGATTTAAATGCCAACCTAAATACAATTTTATTTCTATTTATTTAAAGAAATAAAATTTGATATCAACAAAAATCTCATTGTTTATTACAGAACACAAAAAATGGTCGACAGTGAAAGTCATTGAAGCAAATTTACTACCTGTCTCAAAACTAAATTGAAACCGCAATCCATGCCAATAAATCTTCGAGTTTCTAAAGTATATTTTAATAAACTCACTAGGTCAAGTAGTACCACTGAATACCGTTTTTTAACCGACTTCAAAAAAAGGAGGAGGTTCTCAATTCGACTGTTTTTTTTTAATGTTTGTTACCTCATAACTTTCGACTGGGTGAACCGATTTTGATGATTCTTTTTTTATTTGAAAGCTGGTGCTTCCCATGAGGTCTTATTTTACATGTCATTCATGAGAAAATCATATAAATCTTCAATTTGCATTATGTATGTGCGCGACAAATTGACGAATAACTCAATTCAATTTGGTCGTTAGTTTGAAGTTGTTTTTTTTTTTGTTAAAATTTTGTATTATATTTATACCTCGAGCAGCTGCAATTGTACTGGCAACTTTTTTCGACGTGTATAACGAGGTTACTAAACATTTAAAGTATTGGTTTGACTAACATGCAATTGGCCATTGGTACAATTAGAGTGTCGGTAAAGGTTGAGAGCTTGAAAAAGACTGCCTTATTGGCTACTATTACATGTAATAGCTTCTTCGCTGGAAGATAAAATTGAACCATTCACAGGCCAGTTGCATAGTTCCAAAAAATATATCTGTAAAGGAAAATAAATTACGCTACATCAGTTATCCATGAAGGGTTGATGTGTACTATTTGTCACTTGCCAATGGTGTTATTTGGTTCCCTGTGACGTGGGTCAAACCAATCGCCATTTAGGAGCTTTTCATGTCGCCCTATAACCGTTGTTTTATAAAACTAGTCAACGATATATAAAGGAATTTTTGTAGGTACTTTCTTTTCCCTTGAAACTATAAATTGTTACTGTAACTGCTTGGTAGAATTTCGTTAAATGAATGTAGAAGAAACATAAATCAAGAGCATCCTCTTATGTAGATTTAGAGACCACTTTGTTTTACCCATGTTACATGTCACTATCACAAAAGAACATAAACACATAATTGTTCAGAACACAACAAGGCATTGTTTCAACAATTTAGCCAAGCTCATCAACATTTTAAGCGAAAAAATGCACTTTAAGTGCATATATACATTTTAATGATATAGGGTGACAAACGAACAGTCGTCTTATGGTAAGTGACAACCACTGTCCATGGACTGCGGTAGACAACTATAACTCAATCTACAAGAAAGGGATGTGAGAAGAGTTTGGTGCCGCGATTGTTTTAGGGATAATTAACATATTTCCGATATCGTACCGTATTCGCTAAGTATTTACAGAAATTTAAAAGTAATTAGCATTCCTTACACTTGGAAATGTTCCAACGTAGCATGATAAAGCAAAATGTTATCAACTATTCAAGTAAGGAGAACAATAATGGCATATAATTGGCTCAGGTGCTAACAACTCCCCAAATGTACCGCTTAAGCCGCACAAATTTAAGGCCTTCGTTATTTATTGTTGGCAACGCATTGTTTACGATTGGCCTTAACAACTATTTGATAAAAATATAGAATAGTATCCGAGTATTACTTTATCTAAGTAACTATGATCTATATTTGTATGTAAAGAATTAACCGAATGTTGAAACTTTGAATCCAGCTCAGTACCAAATCAGCAATCATCATCAGTCTATCGCAGTCCACTGCTGGACATAGGCCTATGTCCAACCAGCAAATAATTTAACGAAATTTTCTCTAATGTCTCACTTAAAACTCTATAGAGAGGCCTATGCTCGGTGTTTCTCTAAGGGATCGTATTAGAAACGAGGTTATCCGGCAGAGAACCAGGGTCATCGACATAGCCCACAGGATTACCAAGCTGAAGTGGGAGTTGGCTGGCCATATTTGCCGTAGAACCGAAAGCCGTTGGGGTAAATGGGTTCTTGAGTGGAGACCGCGTCTCGGCAAACGTAACGTAGTACGTCCACAGGCCAGGTGGAGTGATGATTTGCGCAAGACGGCTGGCAGGAGCTGGATGCGAGTAGCCGAGGATCGAACTAAGTGGCGTACAATTAATTGGAGAGGCCTATATCCAGCAGTGGACTGCGGTAGGCTGATGATGAAATTGGGAAAAAAGAGGACTTTCAATTGACAGAGACAACATAACACATTTAAGATTTGCAGATGAGTTGATAACCAACAAAAAACGAACTTCAAGCAATGCTTGGAGAACTAGACGAGGAAAGTCGGAAGGTAGGGCTTATGAACACTCAGAAGACTAAAGCTATGACTAACGATAAAATATACCCAATCACTATTAACAGCAACACTATTAAATATGAATATGTTAATGAATACGTTTATCAGGGCTAAATAATCTCGCCGTCAGACCTCACTTCAAAAGAAATAGAAAGATGAATAAGCAATGCTTGGTAAAGGTACTGGAGTCTAAAAAAAGTTATGAAAAACAGTGAAACAAGCATGACCATCAAAAGGAAACTTTTCAATACCTGCATACGGATGTCAAACATGGGCCCTTACAAAGGCACACGCTCGAAAATTAGAAGTCTGCCAAAACGTTAAAGAGAGGAGCATGATGGGTAAAAGATTATCAGACAAAATAAGAATATTTACAGGTGGTAGAGCCACGCTGATTTTAGCACGAACAGGCCGTCTTCACTGGGGCGGTACTGCTCTCGCACAGAAGATTAACGTAAAATGACAGCGTTCGTGCTATCGTGTTTCGTTGGTGAGTGCGAGACAGATGCAGAAGCATCACTAGGCCGCCATAGTATGGGTCACCATGCTGCATTGTTGCATTGTCTGCATTCGCAATTAGTATGGTGACCACCATTCTTGGATTCTGCTTACGCTTTCCATCAGGTAGAGTAGAGTCATTTTGGCATAGCCATACATAAAAAAACATCAGCAATCAAAACCAAACACAAACAAAGGATGTTTCAATTACAATAACGAAACTTTAATGGAGGTGGACGGGGGGGTATACTATAAGAGGTTGTAAAACTATAATGAAGTGGTATCCGAGAGTCAAAAAAAGAAACCGAGGTAGACCATTTAGGAGATGGGTGGGCGACATTAAAACAGTTGCGGGCAGCACATGTACCAGAACAGCTGAAAACAGGAGTCTATGGAGGCAGTTGGAGAAGGCCTATGTCTATAATACACAAAAATGATAATAATTTTATAAATCAAAAATTAATTTATGAAGGTAAATATTGTAATTAAATTAATGTTAATACAATTGTTTAAAACATATTTAATAAATTAATCAAATAAAACAATAATTGTGCACGTTAAAATTTTAGTAATTTGTATGAATAAAGTTTCTTTAATATAATTTATTTATTTATTAAACTGGTGTACATGGTGTGTAAATGTAGCATTTGAAGAGATCGACTTAGCTGCTTAAGATATCGTTCTACTTCGTCAAATTTCATCCTGTCACGAGATGTAGAATGGGAAATAAGCGTTGTATATAGTAATTGTAGGAAACCTGTATACTTACTTCTCATCTTAAAGAATTATTGGATTTACATGAATATTTTCAGAAGTACCCCAAGGCTACGGCTTCAGGACCTGTTTGGACTTACATTATTTTTATGGAGATTTAAATGCTGCTTTAAACATTATTACAATTTTTAATACGCTAAGAATAATATAAAGGCTAAAGCATTATGTGAAATTTATTTAACACACTTTCAATTGGAATAAATTGTCATAGAACATAACATAGTACACAAATAAAACGCCTTGAGGACCATGATATCTTATAAAATATTATAAGTAATATTTAGGACAAAGGCTAGTTCAAATATTACTACTAATAATATCAAAATATCTTGACTATTGCACCAGGTATAAAGAGGATTTGAATTCGAGTTTATTGCAATCTCTAAATCTCATCTACAACATTTTCTTGAGAATACCGGTGAGCGCAGTAAAAAGTAATACTCTGAATACTACTGCAACACTAATCTGGACTAATCCAGTCACAAATCCAATCCAATGGATATGAAGGCTTTGCTTCCAACTATTTCATGAAGATTGTTGCGCTTTTATAATATGTAGTTATTTTCAATTAACTTTGATTCAATTGTTTAATAGTTCTAATGTTCTACTGTTTTTATTTGGTTACATTACATATTGTATATTTCATATTGTGGTGTGCAATAAAGAGTATCTATCTGTATAACTATCTAATTTTGTATATTAAAATTTCATGAAATGTTCTGCTGCTACTGTTCTTATTATTGACTAGCTGAGTCCCGCGGTGCTACCCGCGGTTATTGTAGTAAGTAGCCTAAGTTACTCGCTGTGTCATCAGCTACCTATCAGTGAAAGTCCCGTCAAAATCGGTCCAGCCGTTTAAGAGATTAGCCAAGCCATACATTTTTACCGAGATGTAGAGTTTGTGAAGTTAGGGTTGGTAGAGTTAGGGCGTGTAGATTCAGAACCATGGCTCTATTTGAGATCTGATATCTTTTTCACAGGTTAAGCCATATGCAGTCGTCTTGGCAACATTTTACATGAAAATGTTTTTGGTGGGATTTCATTTCTTTTTCTAAGTTGCTTAAGGCAGTTTTTTTTCTTTTTTTGAGCTGTATTTCTTGTAATTCATCTTCTTTCTTCTTTCGAAAAAGTCCGTGTACCAAAAATAAAACCTTTAGCATAAACATTTGTGAAAGTCTCATACAAACCTCCACCCCCCGATTTGGGGGTTCGGGGGCAAAAGTAATAGGTTTATAAATTTTGTTGTTGTTTGTATTTATCCATACTAATAGTATAAATGTGGAAGTTACTTTGTCTGCCTGTCACGCTTTCATAGTTAAACTACTGTGCCAATTTCAATTAAATTTGGCATGGAGATTCTTTGATTCAAGAGGAAGGCCATAGAAAAGAAAGAAAAAATAAAATTATTTATTCTGACATACACAGGACAGTAGGTACACGGTTTTATACAGACGTAAGATAAAAGAAGACACGCCATTGCCCTGTGCAATGCCAGAAAAGGGCAAGGCTACTTTTTATTGCGATTACCGATCATAATCATACCGATACCGAAAGCTAGTCTATATATATAAAAGAGTAAGGTGACTGACTGACTGACATTCCCAGAGATCAACGCACAGCCCAAACCGTTGAAGCTAGAATCCTGAAATTTTGCATGCAGGTTCTTTATAGAACGTAAGTGAGCACTAAGAAAGGAATTTTTGAAATTCCACCCCTAAGGGGGTGAAATAGGGGTTGAAAGTTTGTATGGAAGTCCGTCATTTTTTAAGTTAGAAACATAAAACTTTACTTTTGAGCTAATGATAAAAAATGAGTAAATACGTATTTGAGCGTTTCTAAATATTCTACCCCTAAGGGGTGAAATAGGGGTTGTGATTTTGTACATACGTTAGTCTGGAAGTCCGACATTTTTGAAGTTAGAAACATGAAACTTTATTTTTGGGCTACTGATTAAAAAGGAATAGATACGTATTTAAGCGTTTCTGAATATTATACCCCTAAGGGGGTGAAATAGGGGTTGAAAGTTTGTATGGAAGTCGGTAATTTTTTAAATAAGAAATATGGAACTCTATTTTTGGGCTACTGAATAAAAATGATTAGATACGTATTTAAGAGTTTCTGTATATTCTACCCCTAAAGGGGTGAAATAGGGGTTGAAAGTTTGTAAGGAAGTCCTTCATTTTTTAAGTGAAAAACATGAAAATTTAGTTTTGAGCTACTGATAAAAAATGAGTTAATACGTATTTAAGCGTTTCTGGATATTCTACCCTTAAGGGGGCGAAATAGGGGTTGAAAATTTATATGGAAGTCCGTAATTTTTTAAATAAGAAATATGAAACTTTATTTTTGGGCTACTAAATAAAAATGATAAGATACGTATTTAGGAGTTTCTGGATATTATGCCCTAAAGGGGTGAAATAGGGGTTGAAAGTTTGTAAGGAAGTACGTCATTTTTTAAGTGAGAAACATGAAAATTTAGTTTTGGGCTACTGATTAAAAATGAGTAGATACGTATTGTATTTAAGCGTTCCTGGATATTCTACACCTAAAGGGGTGAAATAGGGGTTGAAAGTTTGTACGGAAGTCCGTAATTTTTTAAATAAGAATTATGAAACTTTATTTTTGGGCTACTAAATAAAAATGATAAGATACGTATTTAAGCGTTTCTGAATATTATACCCCTAAGGGGTGATATAGGGGTTGAAAATTTGTAAGGAAATCCGTCATCTTTTAAGTGAGAAACATGAAAAATTCTGTTTTGGCTGATTAAAAATGAGTAGATAAGAATTTCAGCTGTTCTGGATCAGGGATATTCCGGTTAGGGTTAACCTAACCGAAATAATCTGTTATTAACCCTTTTGGATATGGGTTAACCTAAATTTAGGATTAACCTAAATATGTGTTACCGAATTATAACTGTTAACAGGAATAATCTAATACAGGATAATTACGGTTAACCTTAACCGAATTTGATATAGGTTTCTGGATATTTGTAGGTCCGTGATTCATTTTTCGTTACAGTCGTCGGTGACGTTCATTATTTGCGTGGAATGGGAAAAGGGGATAACAAGTTATTTTTTTTTCACAAGAGATCAATTAAAATTGATTAATTTTCGAATCGCGTCACGTCGTAAAATAACCGAAATCTTGGGTTAACATCTATCATTTGGGTTAAAAATTTCAAAAACATAAACCTTTTAATTTGGGTTAACCCTTATTGTTTGGGTTAAAACAATAACATATATAATCTGTTAACCGAATCGATGAGTAACCCTTTGAAACGGTTACAGATTGATTCGGTAACCGTTTATAACGAATACCGTTATGCATGGGTTTTCCGATCCCTGTTCTGGATATTCCATCCCTGAGGGGGTGAAATAGGGGTTGAAATTTCGAATATAGGTTAGTCTGGAAGTTCGTCATTCTTAAAGTTAGAAACATGCAGCTTTATTTTTAGGCTACTGATTAAAAATGAGTAGATACGTATGTACGAACATGTTCTACCGGAACCGGTTGTGGTACACGGTGCCGTTCTCGAAGTTGTTCAAAAATATATGTGGTACCTCGGACAGACTTTGCAGTTAAGTAGAAACTACTTCGAGGACGAGGAGCACAGGAGAATTCAGCCGGGTTGGGCAGCGTTTGGGAAACTTCGTCGGGTCTTTTCATCATCAATCCCACAGTGCCTAAATACCAAAGTCTTCAATCAGTACGTCCTACCTGTCATGACATACGGTGCCGAAACGTGGACACGGCTGGTTCACAAGTTTAAAGTCGCTTAGCTTGCTATGGAGAGTGCTATGCTCAACGTTTCTCTATCTAAGGGATCGCATCAGGAATGAGGTGATCCGGCAGAGAACCAAGGTCATTGACATAGCCCACAGGATAAGCCAGCTGAAGTGACAGTGGGCTGGCCATATTAGCCGTGGAACTGATAACCGTTGGGGTAAACGGGTTCTTGAGTTGAGACCGCGTCTCGGCAAACGTAGTGTAGAACGTTCACAGGCCAGGTGGAATAATGATCTGCCCAAGACGGCTGGCAGGAGCTGGATGAGAGAATCTGAGGATCGAACCAAGTGGCGTGCAATTCGAAATGCAGGCCTATGTCCAGCAGTGGACTGCGATGATGATGATGAGATACGTATTTAAGCGTTTCGGGATATTCTATCCCTAGGTTAGACTGGAAGTCCGTCATTTTTTTATTTAGTAGCCTGAAACTTTGTCTTCAGGCTTTTGATTACAAATAAATGAATACTTACAATATGGGAATTTTATTCCTAAATGGGTTGAAAGAATGGCGAATGTGTGTATGAAAGTCGACTTTAATGGACTATTTATTGATTATAAATAAATAAATACGTTGAAAAGCATGAATAAATTATTCATAGATACTTACACAGTTTTTATTAAATACATTTAATCAACTTCTACGCTAGCAAAGCCGCGGGCTACAGCTATACTAATATATAAAGGCGAAAATTTGTGTGTATGTTTGTTACTTCTTCACGCAAAAACTGCTGAACGGATTTGGATGAAACTTTACAGTAATATAGCTTATACATCAAAATAACACAGGCTACTATTTGCAGCGATAACCGACATACACGCGGGCGAAGCTGCGGGCAACAGCTAGTATTATATAATTCTTTCGTTCGTGTTACGTTGGTGCTCACGATGAACTCCGAAAATATTTCACCGATTTTTCACTTTTTTAAAATGTTTGTTTTGCTGACGTGCCTAAGATAGGAAAGTTAACATCGCGGTCACAAAACAGAAGCCAGGCAGGATTGAAAAGACATGCAAATAAAGTTGCGTGTTGCAGCTAGTATATGGCTGACCCGGCGAACTTCGTACCGCCATATTTACATATCTGTCTCAGCTTCCAACAGGCAGTGTACAGTCGCGGCAAAAAAAAAACTTTTCCCGTTATCTTTTATATTTATTTCATTTGGTGCAGCCGATTGGAAGTAATGCGCGTACATACATTTCGGCGATTCATTTATATATATATACTAGCTGACCCGTACCGCCATATTTACATATATGTCTCAGCTTCCCGTCGCAGGCAAAAAAAAATACTTTTCCCGTTACCTTTTAATTTTTCTTGTACACAAACCTTGTCCTAACAATAATGAACACATCAAAAAAATAATTATTTATTTTAGTGCACCCGATCGGAAGTTATGGGCGTACATACATTTCGGCGATTAATTTTTATATGTATAGATAAAAATTAAATTACACTAATTTAAATTGCGAAGAAATTTTTTTTTATATATATTAGGAAAAAAAAAGTAAATTTATTTTTAACCGACTTCCAAAAAGGAGGAGGTTCTATGTTCCACTGTATGTATTTTTTTTTTTATGTATGTTACCCGATTACTCCGTCAGTTGTGGACCGATTTTGAAAATTTTTTTTGTATTCGACAGGGTATGCTTCCGTGGTGGTCCCATTGCCAGCATATCAGGATCTGATGATGGGATCCCAGGGAAATCGAGGGAATCCCTCATTTTTTATAGGCACATACTATGTTTTTCATATATTTTCTGAAGTTACACCGGTATTTGCGTCTGGTAGTCATCATTTTATGATGATGAGCTGATGATGTAAGGTACCACTCCTTAACGGTTAGGAGTTGGAGGATAAATCTTTAAATATCATATGTATATAAGTTACCTTTAGTCGTATTCTTACAAATTATTTAGGTAAGCTGATGATGGAAGGTGGAAGGTACAACTCCTCAACGGTTAGGAGTTGGAGAATAATTCTTTCAATTTCATACGTATCTAAAGACCTTCAGTCGTATACTTTCAAGCTATTTAGGTGAGCTGATGATAGAAGATTAAACTCTTCAACAGTTAGGGATTAGAGGATGATTTTAATTTTACACGTACCTTAATTTGTATTCTTGATGATGAAATTTGATGCAATAGTTCAACTTACTACTTACCTACGATTGTTTGCACTAAAAACTGTAAAATAAAAACTTTTTATAAAAAAAAACCGACTTCCAAAAACATCCAACGAAAACTCTCTGTCAAAAAACACTTAAAAGCGTAAAATAAACTGGTTCTTCATAAATTGCCTATACCTAATTCTTTATTCATTTAAATAGTAGTATTATAATAGGTGCTAGGTACCTAAAATCTGTTTGAAGTCGGTGCTAAGCCAAAAAGAATACAAACGAACAATTACAAAAGTCTAAGCGATAGTCACTTGGCACCGACTTCAAACAGATTTTAGGTACCTAGCACCCATTATAATACTACTATTTAAATGAATAAAGAATTAGGTATAGGCAATTTATGAAGAACCAGTATATTTTACGCTTTTAAGTGTTTTTTGACAGAGAGTTTTCGTTGGATGTTTTTGGAAGTCGGTTTTTTTTTTATAAAAAGTTTTTATTAATTTTAAAGCACTTAAGATCCTCGATATTTGTAACAGTACGCTATGGAGATATTTATGTTTATGAAAAAGTTTAAAAGTGCAGTGATTTCTATTAAATTTCTTTCACCAGTATTTAAAAAGTCATGTTATATTTCTACTGGACGTTCTTATTTACATACTAAGAATTGACTTTATGTGAGAGCAATAAAGATAGCAAGTAATAGGTTCCATTCAAGTTACGACCGTCGCACATCGTAAGATCCTTCGACGATTGCAGCGCACCTGCGATACGTCTGCGGTTCTAAGCCTGTCCATACAGAGCAGTGCATTCATGGCTTTGAAAGAGGTTTAATGTTGTACTTGCTTTAATGGGTCATTTATATACTTTCTCCTATACTTTATTATCTACATTTTTAACTTTAATAAAGTATATAATGTTATTTAAAGTACGAATTATTAGCTAAAAGTAAACTCAAGTGCGAAAAAACTAAAGTACGAATTATGCATTCAGAAATATACTACAGCACCATCTACCGTATGTACACCGAACGACGGAGTAACGTTAAATACGAAGAAACTACCAATCCTGCATCGCGCAATTTAAATTCTCGCGCCGATTAGCATACATACAACTTCCCAACATCAACTGTTGGGCAGTTGGCCCGCCAGGCATGATCACCTCGCCTGGTCGGAGGATCGTCCCTTTGTGTTGGCGGGACATGACACCCGTTCCCCCACATAGCTCTGTATGTTAGTCTGTTATGCTTTCTCGAATGCTTTGGCATGATGATACTATGATTCTTGAGAAAAGGCATTAGGCTACTTCTTACCGCGATAACCGACATACACGCTAGCACTAGCTAGTCTTTCTTAAGAAAACGTGAAAAAAAATGAGTTAACTTAAAAGAGTTTTAACTGTATCAATTAGATATGTAAGCTTCTGTATACATACATATTTCTGTTGTTAGTTATCTATATATCTATACTATATAACATTATAAAGCTGCAGAGTTTGTTTGTTTGAACGCGCTAATCTCAGGAACTACTGGTCCGATTTGAAAAAATATTTTATACATATACATTTTATTTTCAAAAAAATTAGGGATCCATAAGAAAATTGCTATTTTGTAACCCAAGGTGTGAAATCGAAAACCTATTTTTGCGTGCGCTGCAAAGACTATTGACAATAGAACAAAATAATGTATTACGGGTTTGTAGGGCCCATTAAGATCTACAAAAAAGTCCGCGAGAGCATACATCTAACTATCATGGTTTAGTCACAATAACCGCTTTTGTGTTCGAAAAAAATATTAAATCGTCTGGAGAAAGAAACTACGTTAAATGTGTATCGTAATATTAATCCTTATCCAAATTAAGCATTATGTTACCAAGGGTATTTATGTAGAAGTAAAATACTTTTTGTTTCATCCCAATCGGACATTTCGTTTAGAAGTTATCACGAGTATAAGACGCTAACCTAGCTAGACCTAATACTGAGTTATTTGCCAAAGAGTTTTTATTAACACAATACCTAATATTATTCTTCATCCAAATAAATGTGTTGTTGATTATGAGTATTAGATCTTAGAAGAGTATAATAAATACAGCTATACTAATAGATAAAGCTGAAGAGTTTGTTTGTTTGTTTGAACGCGCTAATCTCAGGAACTACTGGTCCAATTTGAAAAATAATTTCAGTGTTAGATAGCCCATTTATCGAAGAAGGCTATAGGCTATATATCACGCTAAGACCAATAGGAGCGGGGCACCAATGAAGAATGTTTCAAAAACGGGGTGAAATTATCACGCTACGGGCAAAAGGAGACGCAAACGACTTTGCGTGGGTCAGCTAGTGTATATATAAAAGAGGAAAAAGACTGACATAGAGAGAGATCAACGCACAGTCCAAACCGCTGAACCTAGAATCCTGAAATTTTACATGTAGGTTCTTTATATAATGTAAGTGAGCACTAAGAAAGGAATTTTTAACCCCTAAGGGGGTAAATCAGGGGATGAAAGTATGCGTGAGCGAAGCAGCATGCAAAAGCTAGTTAAATATATATCTTGATTCTACACACACATATTTTGTGTGAGACTGAAAGGTAATTTTGTCATGGCAGGTAACTGTAAGGTAGTTAATCTGACATATTGAACTTCGAAAACAGACAGCCCACAAAAACTGTAAGGGAAGAAGGCATTGAGAGGAGGAGGAAATAGAGCAGGAAAACTTTTAATTTGGCCCAAAAACATTATGTCTGATACCTACTTGTTGAGCATACTTTATATGTTACAGTGATTATTTATTCTGTGTTTTCGGTTTCGCATTGTAATTAGTATGTTTTGTTGTTATACTTTTTAGGGTTCCGTACCCAAAGGGTAAAACTTGACCCTATTACTAAGACTTCGCTGTCCGTCTGTCTGTCTGTCCGTCCGTCTGTCACCAGGCTGTTTCTCATGAACCGTGATAGTAAGGCAGTTGAAATTTTCACAAATAATGTATTTCTGTTGCCGCCATTACCACAAATACTGAAAAATAGAATATAATAAATATTTAAAGGAGCTCCCATACAACTAACGTGATTTTTTGCCGTTTTTATAGAAAATGGTACGGAACCCTGCGTGCGCGAGACCTACTCGCACTTGGCGGGTTTTTGTCAACATGCTTTTATTTGCTTAAGTAATACAGTAACTAGCAATTTTGCCGGCCTCATTGGGACAGACAGCGTATGCGACTGCTGTACATGAGATCTGTGTTTGATACCCGGGCCGGATTAAATGTTAATATGATCTGCAAATATTTGTTTTGGAGTTTGGTTGTTTCCTATGTATTATATATATTTACAAAAAGTTTAAAATAATAACTCGCCATATTATTTGATAAAAATGACTTGAAAGTCAATTCAACCTACTTGATGGTAAAGTTATAAGACTGACGACGTAGAATGGAAATATAACCATGTAGGTTTCTATAGAGTTTAGGTGATAATGTTATAATTAGGCATGTAACAGATGACCTAATGATGGATGAAAGGAACTCTTCACTACTACTACACTACTTCTCAAATTAGATGACAAATGATTTTTTTTTTTCGAGTCCATAATTTCGGGATTGGCAAAGATGATCTTGTGACGAATCCAAAATGCGGGCTCTAAATTCTGTTTTCATTTAATTTGGTTGTTCACTTCATAGTTTTTCATTTTTCCAAACTATATAATTTATAACAGTGTCATTCGCTGTTTACAAGAGAATTATATTCCATGTAATTTCTAAATCATCAGAGCGTTAAAGGTGACATGCAAAGTATATCAACATAAATATAATTTTATTCCGTAGGTATATTATATTGTTGGCATATTTTGTGTCTACACACGTCGTTTGTTTATTCAACATGAATGTTTATTTAATTAAACACAATGTAAGAGCGACCGCACAACCGCACTACGCCCGCATACTCGTCTACAGAGAGTTTCAGATGTCAATTCACATACGTGTTGTTATTATCATATAAATGAAAGAATCCCAGTCCTGAACAAACATTAACGTAAATAGAGCCAAGTAATTAAAATAAGTATAGTACGTTATGCTAAATGACTGGGAACCTAGGTTACGTACCAAACGATTTCAAGGAGATCTGTAACAAAATTACTTGTTTGCGCAAAAAAATTAGAACGTTGTTATTTATTCGGGTCGTGCTTTGCAAAAAATATTACATTATGTAGATGAAGAATGTATTAAGCATACGGCACGTTACACGTAAATATTTAAAACGGTAACAAACTGTGTCGGCCGAAGCACGCGCGAACGTCGGAATAAAATTCGCCGACACAGCATATAGCGGCCAGATCTTAATTTACATAAACGACCCTTAGACAGTCTTGGAAAAAGTTGTTAGATATTATTTGGAAAGTAATAATAAATAAAGTTTCAGTAAGAGAAAGTATTTGACAAGTAGCAAAATCCGCATCAACGGCGATCTATTTAATGACATATTTTCAAATGTACGCAGATTGAGATGAATTTTCAGTTTCTAAAACTTGCGATTGCAACGATATACTCGAATAAAGCAAATAATGTATATTAGTGCAATAAATATCGAATATATTTTGTACGATTATCTGCTTAAAACGTGTACACCTCTGGATCCACCTTCGAATTAAATGATGGATTTCCTCGACAATACAGCACATGCTGTGGCCTCTGTTTGTGTCGATCTATAATTTTTAACTATAGCTTCAATTTGGCGTTCATAAGTGTCACTTGGTGTCTTAAATGAATAAATGATTTTGATTTGATTTGATTATATGAAAAAAAAAAACGTCATGGATAGAATATTCATTGAGAAAGACTATGTTGTATGTTTGAGACCTTTTCAAGCAAAGAAGTGACTGAAATAGGAAGTTTTAATCGATCAAATTATAACACTGTAAAATGAAGACCTAAATTTAGATGCATCGTGTTTTATTGACTAATTGGTCTAAATTCATACTTGAATAAATAAAGAGATTTAATGTTAGACAAATATACATTTGATTTAAAAATACAGAAGCAGTCATAAAGCTCACACTCCAGTTTTTTATTGCGTAAATAACACGTATTAAGTAAACAGTTTCATAATGTCTGTAAATTACAATAGCATATGTAAATGAAAGTATGAATATATTTTTATAACTCTAACGACTTAAAAGTTTTTTGCAAAAACGTTGACACAGTTACGTTTCATAGCAGTTATCAAAAAGTAAATAAATGAATGGGCGAAGTATAGTGTCCGTAATAATTTAGTAAATGCTCCGAATGAGTCAGTTCTCTAGTTTAATGTGTGTGTGTCACACGCATACACACATTAAAAGAGTACTACATAGAATGCAATTTACTTTTATAAGAAAATCACAACGTTTGGTTCCGGGAATTTTAATACTAGTTAAATAACAAGATGTTTATTTTAATATCTAGAAAACGGACATTTTCCAACAGGCTTTAAAGGGTCCTGTTTTCTTTACATTTCTGATTATAAATAGGTACTCTGGTACGGCCTCGGGCAATTTATAAATAAATCTTCTAGATATTCATTTGTTATATTTCAATTTAAATTAAAAAATGATTGAAAATAATATTTTATGTAAATACCGCTGCAAATGAATGCTTAATTGATAATGGCTTATGATGTTTGAGATTCTTTTACCTTAGGTGACAATTCAACAACACTTTAATACTTCATTGCGCCGATAGGTATTTTTATGCTTTTATTAATACTATTTGTATGTGTAGATAAACAAGTAAACTGAATAACTTGATCTAATTGATTTTAAATTTTAAATACGAGTACTAAAATCTCGTGACAAGCTTTTATTTGTATCATATAAATTGTCTCATGACGTAACAAGTTGATAGTACTTAAAAGCTTTTTTTTCTTTTTACGTTTTTTTGGGCAAACGAGCAGACGTATAGCCTGATGGTAAGCGATTGCCGCCGCCCATGGACACCTGCAACACCAGAGGCGTCACAAGTGCATTGCCGGTCTTTGGAGAATGGGGGAGAGGGATGGGGAGAGGGGTTGGGCTATGGACCTCCGGTATCCTCACTCACTCGGTAAAACACAGCGCAAGCGCTGTTTCACACCGGTTTTCCGTGAGGCCGTGGTTTCACTCCGGTCGAGCCGGCCCATTCATGCCGAAGCGTGGCTCTCCCACCAATCAATCAATCATCAAAGTTATAATGTGTCATTGAAAGATTTTTGGTACATATACCTCAGGCCTTCCTATTCTAAGTACAAGCTGTGCAAAAACTTTGTTTTAATTAGTTTGTATACGTAAAAAATGTACTCCAATAGGTGTACTCACTGTGCAGCAAATAAATAATAAAAGAAAATATTAACGAACTTTTCAAAGGAAACCACCCCAGAAATACATTGCCACATTTAGCGTCACAAACACTTATGTACGCCTGAGGTATCTTGGTTCTAACTTAGAAACACTTCGAGACACGAAGGTAAAACTACCTGCTGGTACAGTTTCTGGAGAGTTTTAAACTTCCTCTACGTATTTTAAGCAATGCCACTAAGAGATGTAGCACATTTATAGAATATGAATTTCGTAAGTAAATACTGTCGTAGCAACTATAATGTACGAGTATTAAGAACTGTCAAACTATGAACACGGAGCCTTTTCTTACAAGAAATCCCTAATAACAACCCGGAGTATGAAAGCCTGGTAGAATTGCACGTCTGTGCCTCAGAGATCGCGTTAAGCCGTCAGTCCCGGTTGTCGTGAACATCTATTACAATTGTTATCAGGAAGTGCCAGTGCCCTCAAATATAGGTTGCCCTACTAAAAACTGGTTCAATCTTCGAATTCAGTTCGCCTTTAGGTTGTAGAGGTCCGATGCCAGTCGATCCGTGGAAAAACTGTAATTCAGATAAAACCGGTTAAACTTAAAGACTAGGAAAAAGAAGAATAAAAATACGTAGTGAACCATTCGCCCTGTGGTTGTTAAAGGTCGAAGGTCCGCAAGGTCGAACGAAGGAGCCCAAACTACGCATTTCAACAGCACTGCAAATAGACTAAAAACTTGAAAATAAACCTGACACCGACCAGATTAATTTGTCAGAATAAGCAATAACCGTAGGAGAGCCACGCTTCGGCTTGACCGGAGTGATACCACGGCCTCACAGAAAACCAGTGTGAAACAGCGCTAGCGCTGTGTTTCACCGAGTGAGTAAGGATACCAGAGTTTGGGGTATGCCCCAAACCCTCCCCCGTCCCCCTCACCATTCTCTCTCCTCTGGTGTTGCGGGTGTCCATGGGCGGCGGTAATCGCTTACCATCAGTCGATACGTAAGCTCGATTGCCCACTATTCCATAAAAAAACTTCTTTTCTACGAAGACATCAATGTTTAGCAGTAGACTGTTGAAGGTTGTTGATGTAAATGATATATTCTAGAATACAAAACCTTATCAGGATTTAAACGAATAAATTAAAATGTATAAAATAACAATTGACGACGACTGACAGACCATTCGGCATAAAATGTATTAATTTTGAAATAATAAACGGCTAAAGTAGTTCCGTCGATACATAGCCTCTTGTCAACAGTTTGCTATTGAATAAAGGCTTCCTCCTTGTCTGAAACAATTTATATCGACCACTCAATTAAGTGGTTATCCAAAACTATTTCCACAATTTTCGTTAGTGTCTGCTTGTGGTAACCGAGTTAAATGTAATGGTAAGTTACAGTATTAGTAAATTTTGTGTCAGCGCGTCGATTTTCAGAGCAACAAACATACTTCATAAAGTTTTATCACTACAACATAGTATAAAACAAAGTCGCTTTCTCTGTCCCTATGTCCCTATATCCCTGTGCTTAAATCTTTAAAACTACACAACGGATTTTGATGCGGGTTTCTTTAATAGATAGAGTGATTCAAGAGGAAGGTTTTTATGTATAAAAAATGCATAATATAGTATGGAAAAACTGTTAATTTTCGAGGTTTCTAATGTGATGTAGCAAATAAACACATTTTTTTGCGCTTACATTGCAAACGCTCGTTGCACCCTACGAGATAGATCAAAATAATGTAGTACAGTATTGTAAACCTTAAAAAGTACTACAAAAAAGTCTGCTACGGTATATGTCTATCTCTTAGGGATAGCCCACAACAACAATTTTTTATTCCTTTCTTTTTACGAGAAATAATGGCTTATTTACGAAGTGATTTTAAGCAATACAGAATGAATCCTTATACAATTAAGTAAATTAAATACATTGTGCATTTAATATAGACCAAAATGGCCCTTTACAGTATCTAATTTGTACCCTCGCACAGAAAATCAACGTAAAATGACAGCGATCGTGCTGTCGTGTTTCGTTGGTGAGTGCGAGACCGGAGGCCCAAATAGTCTAGTCAACAAGTTCCATACTTGTTGACTAGACTAAAAGATGCAGCAGCATCACTAGGCCGCCATGGTGTGGGTCGCCATACTGCATTGTCTGCATTCGCAGTGAGTATGGTGACCACCACTCTTGGATTCTGCTTATGCTTTCCATCAGGCAGAGTAGAGTCATTATGGCGGGCCATACATAAAAAAAAAAAAAAAATGAATATATTCGAAGATATTACAGGTTTAAAATGCATAAATCGTGTCGTCGGCGGGGGCATCTGAAATCCACCCGTGCGTCCGGGGCGGGTCGCAAGTTTTTAATAAAACATTGGAATTGCTATATTATATTTTTGACACTTTTCTCACTTTCTTAACTTCTACATACCATGAAATACAAATGCAATACAACGCCGTACGAAGTAACTACCAATTCTATATCAAAATGCTGTCGTCGATTATTATACACCATATATCATTGATGACCGCTGGAAGGGATAGCTGGTTGCGAGGATGCGTTTCCATGTTAACCCCTATCGGCCAACTTTAAACCTTGACCTGGTGTTAGCTGACAGGTGGTTCTCGTGTCCACGTACCTCGGAACTTGACCTCGCTAAAATACAATTAGTGACACTGGACATGACACGGGTATAGCTAGTAAGTTGATCGCCTGCGGGACCCAGTTGCACTGACTCAATCTAGCTAGCCACGCCCCGACCTGACTGACACCTCGGAATTACCAACAGGCACATCTGTAATACTAATTAGACAGGCCGTAGGTCTGGAGAACTCATCCCATTTTTTTCACTCGGTTTACGAAAAGAATCCCAGAGAAGTACATCTTCCCCTCACCTAGTCGGAAGATCATTTCTTTTTTGGTATGAAGTAAAACCCATTCCTCCACAGAAGTTCTCTCTGTCTTCTTTTCAAATTTTTATTTATGGTTTACGATATGTGTAACATTGTTTAACCGACTTCAAAAAAGGAGGAGGTTCTTTTTTTGTGTCTGATAAAATTTTGTAATTGCTCGAATTATTTTTGGCTTGGCACCGACTTCAAACAGATTTTACTTCAAACACATTATAATACTACTATTTAAATGAATAAAGAATTAGGTATAGACGAGAATTGTCACTTAGAAATTTATGAATAGCCAGTTTATTTTACGCTTTTTAGTGTCTCTAGACAGGGAGTTTTTTGTTTGATGTTTTTTTGATGTCGGTGTTTTTCAAACTCAAGTTTCTTCTATTGCCGAACTTCTGACTCAAATCTTGATGTCAGAGTAAAAAAAGAAGGTATAACCTCTTTTATACACGTGTAAACAAACTACAAATCAACAAATACTTTATTTCCTTGTAACAGCAATTTCAATTAAATGTTAGCAATGGATACCAATCAATTAGTATAGTGTATAAAGTTACCTTCTGGCGCAGAAACATCTTTGTACTTTAAAGAGATCTTTGTCGAGAATCTTTTTCGCTATCAAAGTGAAATATCTCTTTGTAATCTTCGTGAATAATATTGGATTAACAGGACTTTGTTACTAATCCGTTTCCTTAGGCCGAATCCCTTTTATCCTATTGCTTAGCTCAACCCAGTTATCCATTCGAGAAGGTTAATTCAGAGATATTCTATCTTTAAAAAGTTTTTTGACTATAATGAAAGTAACTTTATAGCAATATTTGGAATTACTTTTTTTGACTTCTTATAAACATTCTTATCTATATTAATATAATAAAGCTGAAGACTTTGTTTGTTTGCTTGAACGCGCTAATCTCAGGAACTACTAGTCCGATTTTAAAAAATCTTTCAGTGTTAGATAGCCCATTTACCGAGGAAAGCTATAGGCTAAAATATATCATCACCAATAGGAGCGGAGTATCAATGAAATATGATGCAAAAACGGTGGAAAGTAATTTCTTATGAGAGCTTCTATTACGTGCACTGCGTAAACGGTTCAAGTATTTCAACAATAATGTATTGAAGAATTATTCCCCTTTAAAAAATCTAAAAAAAAGTCCGCGACAGCATATATTATGTCAATCTTTTGAGGTTTCTCACTTTAATCGTTTTTATGGTAAACAATTTTTTTCACGCCTTATAACATCACGGGCAATAGGAGACACAGAGGACGTTGCGGGGTCAGCTAGTTTTGAACCGACTTCAAAAAGGAGGAGGTTCATTTTTTTTTTTATGTTTGTTACCTCATAACTTTGGACTGGGGAACTGATTTTGATGATTCTTTTTTTATTTGAAAGCTGCCCATTTAAATTTGGTCCAGATTGAAGTCGGTTTTTTTTATTAAAACTTGTAATTATATTTATATGTGTGACTTATAGACTTCGAAAATCAATACTTTACAGTATCTTTGTGTTACCAATAAATATATAAACAGTTATAAACAAAGAACAACCTACGTTAACAAAACAAAAACCTATTACGCTCGTCCTATTCTACTGCCATTTTCAGAGTAGACACACATTGACATTAAATCTATACAAAATAATATTCTCAAACCATTTAATTCAAATCTATATACCGTGCGCATAAAGTCGGTTATGGCTCGAACAACCTGAGTACAAGCCTATAAAGATGTTCACACACTCACAACTTGTAGAGAGGGATTTCGTATTAAAACATTATGTCAGAATTATAGCACACACTTGAGAGCGCGAGAGCTTAGAATGTTCGGGACGTGACATTTTAGTTCCAGACCTTACTAACGACGAGTATTTGACTTTACTTAAACGACACAACGTACGCTTTATTTCGGAATTATTGTAGAAAGGGCAAGTATTTTGTATAGTAAAATTTTAAACTGTAGTATTATTTTCAACAAATTATGTGCGACTTTGGGAGAGGCTTTTGTTCAGCAATGGGCTGAAGTATGTATATTCGACTTTTAAAGAGCTGTTAAGCCCTAAAGTTAGGGTCACTTGCAAAATCAGGGAGAATATTCACGTCGACAACGTTTGTATAAATCGATTTAGAAATACGATTACGATGTAAATGAATGAACGAAACAATAATCCCTTAAAATTGGATGTACGTTATAGATAGATTATATTTGGTATTTCAGTCAAATACAAGATTGTGTATGGCATACAGAATACGTGTCTGTATAACATGCATAGAGAAACATTTAAACGTACTGGAAACATACCTAGTCCGTATTATACTCCCTATATCCCATACTCCCTAGTCGTGTCGTGTTTCGTAGGTGAGTGCGAGACCGGAGGCCCAATGATGCAGAAGCTTCACTAGGCCGCAATGAGTATGGTGACTAAAACTCTTGGATTCTGCTTATGCTTTGCAACAGGCAAAGTAGAGTCATTCTAGATGGGTCATACATAAAAAAACTCTCTGCCAAAAAAACACTTAAAAGAGTAAAATAAACTGGTTCTTCATAAACTGCCTATACCTAATTCTTTATTCATTTAAATAGTAGCATTATAATGTGTGCTAGGTATCTAGAATCTGTTTGAAGTCGGTGCCAAGTGACTATCGCTTAGACTTTTGTAATTGTTCGTTTGTATTCTTTTTGGCTTAGCACCGACTTCAAACAGATTTTAGGTACCTAGCACACATTATAATGCTACTATTTAAATGAATAAAGAATTAGGTATACAGTTTATGAAGAACCAGTTTATTTTACTCTTTTAAGTGTTTTATTGGCAGAGAGTTTTCGTTGGATGTTTTTTGGAAGTCGGTTTTTTTTTTTTATAAAAAGTTTTTATTTTTCAGTTTTTAGTGCAAACAATCGTAGGTAAGTAGTAAGTTGAACTATTTCATCAAATTCCATTATCAAGAATACAAATTAAGGTCTATACGTACGTGTTATATTAAAATCATCCTCTTATCCCTAACTGTTGAAGAGTTTAACCTTCTATCATCAGCTCACCTAAATTACTTGAAAGTATACGACTGAAGGTCTTTAGATACGTATGAAATTGAAAGAATTATCCTCCAACTCCTAACTGTTGAGGAGTTGTACCTTCCACCTTCCATCATCAGCTTACCTAAATAATTTGAAAGAATACAACTAAAGGTAACATATGTACATATGATATTTAAAGATTTATCCTCCAACTCCTAACCGTTAAGGTGTTGTACCTTACATCATCAGCTCATCATCGGCTGTGAATATCATATCACTCCGGTCGTGCCGGCCCATGCATGTCGAAGCGTGGCTCTCCCACGGTATTAATTACTTCATCAATGATGACTACCAGACGCAAATACCGGTGTAACTTCAGAAAATATACGAAAAACATAGTATGTGCCTATAAAAAATGAGGGTTTCCCTCGATTTCCCTGGGATCCCATCATCAGATCCTAATATGCAGCAGTTTAGCAGTTTTATTTGCATTCTAAATAGTGAAAACCATCAAAATATGTCAATACAATGCAAATACAAACATTCCTGAATGAACCAATATTGACAACCATTAAAATAATAATATTAAAATACGCGATAATAATATATAAATGATATAATATGGTGTCTATTTAAAACTCTTAATTAGATTCGTGTAATAATATATGGTGTCTATTTAAAAACCTTAATTTAATAAGTGCTTAATAATAAAATTAAACTTAATAAAATATAATTTAACGAATAGATGTATCGCCTGATGGTAAGCGATTACCGCCGCCCATGGACATCCGCAACACCAGAGGCGTCACAAGTGCGTTGCCGGCCTTTGGGGGATGGGGAGGGGGACGGGGGGAGGGTTTGGGGTATGGTCCTCCAGTATCCTCACTCACTCGATGAAACACAGCGCAAGCGCTGTTTCACACCGCTTTTCTGTGGGGCCGTGATATCACTCCGGTCGTGCCGGCCCATGCATGTCGAAGCGTGGCTCTCCCACGGTATTAATTACTTCACTAAGAAAAATAATAAGACATACTTAATGACCAGTAATATTTTGGGGTAAAATGCTTAGAGGAGCCGTTCAGTTTTATTAACAACTATGATGCCTAAAGGCTTAAGGTTTTTTGGTAAAAGATTACCGTATAAGAGGATTTCATAAGCTCACGTTACTCTACACATTGACGTTGACGGACAAGCTGTATTAAATAAAAATATAGGTAAAAACCTCGCTTCACGTCTGTACGATATCTGTTAGATTATACTTCAATCAAGATTATTTCAGTATTGTACATTCCTCAAATCACTACAATAAAGAAACTTTTTTCTTAAATCACTGCAATACATGAAGTTTTATAATAGAATATAATTAGGTTGCATCAAAGAAAATTAGATGATCAAAGAGGTTAAATCACACTATAGAAGCAATTTACTAACTTTTAAACTTTCGCGTTCCATGATATAATAATTATTATTTTCATGGGCATTAACGCGATCACTTATTTAAACGTCAGGCAAATCAGAGGTATATACACACATCAACAGTGTCTAGGGATCAACATATGTGTCTAGGGATCAACATATATTTTTGCAATAACTTTTCTCCTGATTGATATTAATTAAAATGTTATTTAAGGATTCATCAAATAAAGTGTTTTCGTTTGTCACAGTAACGATAAACCAAGTCACCTTTGCATTAATAAAGAAATTTGCCATTTTCCTAATAAAGGGATTTTTGACATTTGAACCACTAACATTAAAGTTCGAAAAAAAGACTGAAATAACAGTTTTCTTTAAAATTTTATTAGGTAACTTAAACAATTAATAATCCGTGTTTCTACCGCGAACACTAACAACACAAGAATCGGTTTGGCATACTCAAAATGAGTTCATCCAAATCACGCTGTGGAATGGCCGCCCATGTTCGTTGCAACAACAAAAAAAGGTCTTCTTGCGACTGGATACCCTCCATATTCGGCAGAGCTCTTCTCTGTAGCATATCCCATGCATGCTCAATCGGGTTCAAGTCTGGCGACTGAGCAGGCCAGGGCCAAAGCCACATCTCAATCTCAAGAAATCCGCATAAAAATGCTTGATCCCTAGACACTTTTGATGTGTGTATTACCTTTAAATAAGTGATCGCGTTAATTCCCGTAAAAATAATTATTATAGAAGCAATTTGTTTATGAACTACAAAAGTAATACAACTTTGTATTATCAGCGGTGGAATGATTGTTATTCTATTTACATTTATATAATTAAGCCTAAGGGAATTACGGTACAGGCCGTTTTATGCACATTTGGATCAATTACTTTGATGGCCGAGGTTTGTGCCGTATTTTTTTGCTTAATTTTCTAAAAATGAATCCTAACTATATCGATTTATTGTCCCCGACACCCCCTGCATACTAAATTTCATCAAAATCTTTGTAGCCGTTTCCGAGATTCAGATTATATATATATATTATACTTAAAACTTACTTACAAAAACATAAAACAAACCCTATAGCAACTGTATTGGGTTTGTTTTAAGTTTTCGTTCTCTTTACTGGATACTACGTTGTTTTCTCCCTTAGTTAGTGACACTCCTTAGAAGGTGCTATAAAAAACTTTGAAGCGATGATGATCATGAACTCACAGTGTGATACATATCTGAGCGGAATTAAACTTTTAGACTTGATAAATATTTATTAATGGTTATTTTGGATATAAATTGATGAGTTTAAAAAAATACAGTCGAATTCAGAACCTCCTCCTTATTACAAGCTTTTTTTTTATTATAATTTATTATTAACTTGCAATGTATGTATGTATGTATGCTTGTTTTTAAAAAGCTTTTTAATATAATTAATTTGAAGTTGATTAAAATCATCACACACGTTTCACTCATTCTACAGCTACCGCTTAACGTCACAATATAATGTAAAGCTATTCCTTTTGTTATTTCAGTAGTCATTGTACTATCTCCTATATTGTATAACATCAAGAAAATGTATTAAGTATTTCAGTAGCAACAGTGAATCATTTCCACAAAATCCTTGCGACAGAGAGCGGGCTTCCAAGCGAAATTATTGGTTTAACTGATTACTGTTATGACTTTTATAATGCATGCCTGCTTCTCTTTTGTACTACGAATTTTAAGACAGTAGAATTATTTTAGATTTGAGTAACTTTTATATATATATTGCACTTCCATCACCCAACATAGGTACCTTGTTGGACAATACTACTTTTCGCTTTTCCACTTGCCTTCGTTTAGGAGCGCCTTGTGTTTCTCCGCATTTTTGTCACTGTGGAGAAGCTGTTGACAGTTTCGGACATCATGGCCTTTCTTGTAGCAGAAGCGCTGGCCGAATATCTCGACATGCCAATATTAACGACATTATCCGTCGTGTTCTTGTTATCGCCGGCGTTCCAGCTGTACGCGAACCAAATGGTCTGGTACGGGACGATGGCAAGAGACCAGATGGTATGTCGTTACTGCCATGGAAGATGGGTACGCCTTTGGTGTGGGACGCAACTTGCGTTGACACCCTCGCGCCATCTCATCTTCCAAGTACAGCTTTTTATGCCGGCGCTGCTGCTGCTTCTGCGGAAAGCCTCAAACGGCGTAAGTACCAAAATTTAATAGGTAATTACATTTTTGAACCGTTTGGGGTAGAGACGCTAGGTTCATGGGGTCCGAGTGCTCGCGCTATGTTTAAACAACTAGCCAAGCAACTGATTGACGCTTCTCGCGACCAGAAGGCCGGCCTTTTTCTAGCACAGAGAATCAGCATTGCCATTCAACGTGGTAATGCTGCCAGTCTTTTGGGAACGCTACCAGTAGGCGAAGATGTGGAGTTTTTTGACGCTTGTATGTAAATATTGTTATTTTTTTTATAAATTATGGTTATGTACATAGGTTTCTATATTATATAATAATATAATATAGATTATGGTTTCTATATTATAACAAAGCATGTGATTCATAAGATTAAATGACTCTCTCTGTACTTTAAGAAAAGGTCTAATATGACGTCTGTACATGCGGTGCTTGCTTGTTAGTCATAGTTTCAATAGACTATCACCCCTGATTGGATGTATCATTTTACTGTTATTGTAAGGATTAAACGTGACATAATAAGTAATTAAATGAAGACACTGAGCCATTAGCTAAATGGTGTAGCGTATTTATTATGAATATACATCTCATAATAATTATGGAGGGATGAAGCATCATTGATTAACGCAGAGTAATTATAGATTTGATTAATCACACACACATAATTAAATTGTATCTGGGTCTGGGGGCACGGTCATGCCCCCGCCAAGACGAGCCAAGCGAAGCGCAAGGGCGCTACCTACCTTTTCTCGTAGTGTTTCGTCGTTTTTTTGAACCCTCATAACTTTGGTTCCCGATATACCAGACCGTTCAAATTCTCAGGATATGATGTTACCAATAGACTAATTATACATACAAAGTTTCAATCACATAGCTTTGATACTTTAGATTTTATTGATACCTAAAAAACGCCGATTTCGTCACTGACACACTGATGATCATCAAAACTGTTAGGGTACTTCCTGAAGTGCTAGAAAGCTGAAATTTGGTATGTAAACTAAGTTTAGTAAACAAACAACAAAACAATTCATAAACTTATTACTTTTGCCCCCCAACCCTCAAATTTGGGGGTTGGAAGTTTGTATGAGACTTTCACAAATGTTTATGCTAGAGGTTTTATTTTTGGTACACGGACTTTTTCGAAAGAAGAAAGAAGATTTACAAGAAATACAGCCCAAAAAAAGAAATAAACTGCCTTAAGCAACTTACAAAAAGAAATGAAATCCCACCAAAAACATTTTCATGTTAAATGTTGCCAAGACGACTGCATATGGCTTAACCTGTGAAAAAGATATCAGATCTCATGAAGAACCAAGGTTCTGAATCTACACGCCCTAACTCTACCAACCCTAACTTCATAAACTCTACATCTCGGTAAAAATGTATGGCTTGGCTGTTTCGTTACTTCAGAAACTAAATATTCGTATAACACATTACTTCAGAAACTAGATCTTTGCAAACACAAACGACGGTTGTTTCCCCTTCGTGACGGTATGGTAGCGAAACGGGGAAGCCATACATTTTTGCCGAGATGTAGAGTTTATGAAGTTAGGGTTGGTAGAGTTAGGGCGTGTAGATTCAGAACCTTGGTTCTTCATGAGATCTGATATCTTTTTCACAGGTTAAGCCATATGCAGTCGTCTTGGCAACATTTAACATGAAAATGTTTTTGGCGGGATGTATTAGACAGTAAAGCTACAATTATGAGTTTTGAATTATTGCGAAATGCAATAGATAGTAAGTAATAAATTACTCAACATTGTGTTCAGATATTTAATAGATAGAAATAAATTAAATTGAAGTGTATATTTGTAATTTCAAATTATCAACTTTTCACTAAATGCAAATGAAAGTATGTACAATACATATGTACATCAAAAAAAATTTTTACACAACTTTAGTAATTCATTGTGATTTCTGAGAGCCTTAATAAATATACACAGGTTGACCTAATGAATAATATATACATAATCATCATCATCTCAATCGAAAGACGTTCACTGTTGGACCATAGGCCATCCCTCAGGGCTTCCTCCAACAACCGGTCCTATACTGCCCACATCCAGCAGTTAATTAATCATAATAAATGTACATATAAAACATATGATATAAATAAATAAATATTTCGGACATTTTAACACACAACGCCATCTAGTCCCAAGCTAAGCAGAGCTTGTGTTATAGGTACTAGACAACTGATATAAATACATACATTTATTAATTTTTTTTGTAAATACATACATATTATACATAGAAAACACCCAAACTCCGAAACAAATATTTGCAGATCATACAAGCATTTGGTCCGATCCGGGAATCGAACCCGAGACCTCATGCACGGCAGTCGCATACGCTACCACTGCGCCACAGAGGCAGTCGTATTTATTGATTTATTTAGTTAATCTAAGGAAAATGTTGAGTCGTCAACAGCGGTTCCTGTATATATATCTGAGTCCTTAATTTAAATATGTGTATTCCTCCTACAACATTATTGTAGTCATCTTCATTTATTGAAATTTAAAAAGTTTTTAAACATCCTTGTTTGTTGTACTTCATTTTCTTATTTTTGTTATAGAAAAACTAAGTGTTATGAAAGTAAATTTATTTTCTACTAGGTAATAATAGCACTCTATCTTCGTACGGTACATCTTTTCTAATAATCCCCAGAAGACACATCGCAGGGCTTGACACGCGATGCTATTTGACCACGAGCAATAAACACTTATTAACCAATATGTTATACAACAGGTTATACAAAAAAAAAACATTCAAATTAATTGCATGACAATAAATTATATAAATATACACTATTACAGCAGGCGAAAGACTTATTGGTGCGTAAATGAAATTTAAAAGTTGCGAATGTGTTTTCATAGTTAAATCAATTATTTGAAAGTGTAGGACACCCTGCAGCTCGATGGAATAACGACTTGAAGAAAATGACTGCCTAAGGCCAGAATGGTTGGCGCTCTTTGGACGGCAGTGGGCTGAAGTAAGTATTTGGTTTTAATATCTAAAATGTGTTTTTATATAGGAAATAGGTCTAGTTTATATAGGTATTTTCATGAAACAGGTTTAGATGATTCTCTAGAAATAATTTCTGTCAGTATCAATGCTTGTGATAAAACACAAAAGAATCGAACCTTGAAACAAAAGAATACACTTTTTAAATATTAATCTTTTTTTTAAGGACAACTCCCGTATTACGAATATACATCCTGTGTCGCGTGGGACTTTACAGACATACATGAAACGGACACAATGAACACCCAGACTCAGAATAACAATTTGTGGATCACACAAAGTGTTGTCCCATGTAGGATTTGAGCACACAACACTAAGCCAGCCGTGCAGTTCACAGGACATAGCCTTCTCCAATCTAAAAAAATATTTTAAAATAACATATCTATCAGTAATGAGCTGTCAGACTTACATGGTAATATTGTAATCAACAAACATCGATCAGCACAAACATATTACAACAATTAATTTTTCGGTCCATTTAAAACGGTACCCTGGAAGCGTGAAATGATACGAGCTACAAATTCAGACCCGTGTCTACGTAACCGGCACATGTCGGCCAGATTTATACATAGCATCTAAAAGAAAATGTCTTTTGCGACGAACGCTTTTATTGAAATTGGCCATATTACCATAATAATATTAAAGGGATTGGCAGCTATCGGCGAAGTGTAAAATCTCAGTATACCACGCAATGTTCTCGCATCCGAATACCGTAATCTACATATATTTCTCTACCCATGCCATTATGGGGATTCAATTACCCAGTCTTTTATTTTTCGAGCTTTTTTATTCTTATTGGGGTGGGTACTGAATGGTAATGGATATCGTCAGCGTCTTCAGGGTTAAAACCCTCTACCGAAATAGCATTAGGTCCATACAGAGATAAACTTTTTATTGCACGTTTTTATTTAATTCGCTCTCTATTTGTGTTCGGGTCGAATCCTAATCAATTTGTTGTAAGCGTTATAGGAACAAGGCTAGTTCGTTCCAGTGGCTCTGTATTCTCAGTTCCCTTTACTATATAATATATGCTTCAAAATGTGTTTTAATAAGAGGTGTCTTTCCTTGACATTTAATAAAATTACTCTGAAATTCACAGTTATATTTATATTGAAGTATAAAATACAAAGCTTTGAAAGGTAAAGAAATATTTCAAAACGACCTCATCAATACGAAATAAACTTATGTTCGTCTAACTGTAATCATAGAAAGTGAGAAAATAACAAAACCTTGTCTGACAAACACAATCAACTTTCAAACTCCAGACATTTACAGAGCGGCAATAGCAAATATTGCTTCACACATTTACGTATCTATGCATTGTGAAAAATTGCTAAAGGACGATACATTTTACATACTAGGTGTATGTAAAATGAATCGTCCTTTAGCGATTTTAGGCCTTTTTAGGCCAAGAGACCTTTAAGACCAACACTTATGTTGCTAAATATGTATCATTCAATTTAAATCATCCACACGTCCACTGATGTAGATAGGTCTTTCCTTATACTCGTATATATAATTAACATATATATATCCTCCTCTCAATGTATGTACTAAGAAAGTACTTAGTATACTTATGTACCTTCATGAAAATAAACAGACTCACAGCGATTTCTGACGACGTCTACAGCCATTAGGTCAAATGTTGTACATTACAAGGTTTTTACTTATATCTTTACGTGTATTTCCAGTGAGCAATATATATTCCTACAAGAAACATCGCTCGACTGCGTAAATACAAAGGCCAATGTAACTTTTACCATACAACCCGCTGTATCTATTATTTAGCGAACCATTTAACTACTGTCGTAATAAGTAACATTTTGTACATCAATTTCTTACTGATGGTCATTGTTTCGATGGTTATATAAAAAAAGTTCTTTTGTAGTCAATTTTGCTTAAATTCACTTTTAAAAGTTCCAAAATTAGGTTCGTAATTTGATGATATAAGTTCAATTTACCTATACTCCTTAATGTTCTACCCAGGCATTTGCACAAGTTTTCCAATTTCATGACAAAAATCTCTGAGTTCACCGTCCACGCTCCCACACAGATACAGTTTACGTACCGCAGAAACTCTATTAGGCACAATCAGTTCTACAATTAAGTGTTATCTTAAAGTGACTCAATATTTAGAAATCACTCAATCAGTGGTATTTATTGTGATTAGAAAATGGGCGAAAGGAGTACCAGTGTTTGTAACTTTTGAGTTAAAAGTTTAATTTAGTGTTTCCGTTTCTTCTCGAGAAGCAGTTTTAATTGGTTTTCTGGATCAAAGGCAAGTAGAGGAAGCTTTAATGACTTAGCGAAGCTGCGAGTATCATGGCATGAAGTCAAACGGGCAGTTGACAGTGCTTTGATTTCGACTTGATGAAATTTGTCTAGCGTGAAAACACATATATTAACTAAGGGTCATATTCCAAGACAACTCATATTCGTATCACAACTTATGCCTGTTTTCTGCATATTGCATAAACCATACGAGTCGAAAAAATACTTCCAGTAAATTCCAAGTACAAGAACTATCGATACAAATAAATATTAAATTACCGCGTTTTATTTCTTGCTGTTAGTTGTTGCTAACGAAATGGTTTATATTTCACTTAAAATAATAAACGCTCAAATTTTGACTTTGTAAAATAGGTAAATCGCTATCGATCGAAACTGATATTCAGATAAAACCGGTTGAACTAGTAGCCGACCCCAAATCTTGGGAATAATAAAGGCTAGGAAGATGATGATGAGTAAATCGCTATCGATCACAGCAGTGTGGCCACATTTGGTGTTCAAAAGTGTAAGTAAAATTATCGGAGACCTGTAAATCTATAAAATAGTTTAATAACTGTGTAGTAGCTTGTGTATAAATATTTCCACGAGTTTCTAATGGTTCCAGATATAAGACAAATAAAATAAAATTAATTACAATATCATAGTGGATTACATAACATAATATTTCTTGTTTATCTATATCTCTTTCTGGCATTAATAGACCGTCCACAGCGAATAATACGATTATGATATCATATGTCTGGCTAATGGAATGAATGTAGTATCATGTCTTCAAAGGAAAACAGAAGTACAATGCAAGGAACAATCTCTGTCACATTGTAAAGGTATTTTACGTCAAGGGTCGACCGTTCGCGTCACTCGCCCTATAACCCCCCATTACTCATAACCAACCAAAAAGAATCCCGGAAGAGAAAAAGAATAAACACAACTTACAAGTGAACAAATGGTAACACTTTACGTGTCTCACAACTTAAATGTCCTTCGAGAATGGTATACTATGTAATGTAACCATCTGTCTCCTCTTAATGCGATATAATATCTTCTCTTTCGGAAAAAGTGAGACGTCCCGTTCGTTACTTAGCGAACGTGGACGTGTGCGGAACGTTTAGATTAATGTCCGCGGAACGAACTGGGCCGTCTAGGATTTTCTACTATTCTGGGCTGCTTTTATTTGAGGAATTTTGCAATTTACCCCTTAAGAGAAAACGGGTTTGGAATGGGTTATTTGTTGTTGTTATATTAACATTTTCCTTTTAAAATAACTATGAACGGACATTTAATACGGAGATTGTTCGTTTTGAAATGATATAATTAAAAGTAGGCTAATTCTACATGTTTATTTTAATAACGTCGTATATTGCGAAACTAATTTTTATCATTCTAGAGTATGTTGATTGCTATATTTTTTATGTAATCTACCAAAATAATTCAATGTAAAAAACTCATTTCTTAAGGGGTATTTCCACCTAATGTTTGGTTAAAGATAGACAAAAAACTAAATCACTTCACGAGCTACCTTATAGAAGTACAGAACTTGCTATTGTATGGAAACTTAAAGTAGAAAAGCGGTGCCTCATACCTACAACTTTTGTGCATGATTTACATATAAACGTAGCCACAAATTATCGTAACAAGTGAATGTATGAATGACTACAAAGATAAATCATATACATCTGTGCAATCTATACTTAATATTATAAAGCTGAAGAGTTTGTTTGTTTGAACGCGCTAATCCCAGGAACTACTGGTCCGATTTGAAAAAATATTTCAGTGTTAGATAGCCCATTTATCGAGGAAGGCTATCACGCTAACACCAATAGGAGCGGCGCATCAATGAAGAATGTTACAAAAACGAGGGAACATTATTACGTTACTGGCAATAGGAGACGTAAACGACGTTACGTGGGTCAGCTAGTATAATTATATTAGACAAATAATATTTGAGGTTTTAATTAATTTTATGTGAAATAAATAATGTTGTAACTATAAAGAACAAAAGAAACAAATAAAGATCAAATTTTATTGAAAACTTTAAATATTATATAGAATGTAGATTATATACATTTGTATTAAAGACAATTTCGCAATTACCTTCAAAATTTTTTGTTCTTTGAAGTTTTAATCTGCATTCGCCCCTAAAAGGTTACCTCAAAAATAGAAAAAAATCTGCAGTGAAAGAGTTTTGGTTTCGAATGGTGTAAGTTGTGGTTACTTCTAACACTGAATAAACTTTATCATTAAACGTAACTATAATGATCTCACACAACATGAAAACAGTTAAGACTATCATACAAAGCAATCACTTAACGACAATCATAATAAACAAAATGCAAAAGACTTTCCAGACATCGCGTCAAATCTTAATGACGGTGCAGTTCCATCAACGTGATTACTAAGAGCGCTTTGGTCAATACTTTTGCTAACGGGTCCAAGAAAGCAACAAACGAAAAAACAGAGGAGAATATTACCGAGACGACCGTCAGATATCTTTTGTATTCTCCACCATTTAACCATGCTGCTACAATAATGAGGCTTGACTGTTTGAGCAGTGCAATACAGGTTGTACAGAATGCAAAGTTAAGTTTGTCCAGAAGCTGTCCGGTTCTGTGACAAAGGAACAATAGCTGACCCGGATATTCGAAGGAAATAGCAAAGTTGGGTATTTTGGGTACACATTTGTTTCGATTATTTTTAAAGCTATTTTATACATTCAACTCATATTCTTTTTGTATGGTGGTATGATCATAAATAAGAGTAGTGATTTATTTTACGCATAAAAATGTGTGGTAGGGCGAAATAGATCCTATTTTAGGGACAAGTGAGACATTAAATTTTTAAGCAAAATTATATTCTGGATGTAACATCACTAATTATATATGTATTGTGTTTCGTAAATGTGGGCATTTTTTTATTATTAATGCGTTTTAATGCATTGAATAAACTGTATTTTTTATTATTAATTAATATCATCAATTTATAATCAAATAGTCTACCGCTACTATCACGTGTGAGCTCCAAATAAAGATAAAAGTAACTGTTGTAGAATTAACCAAAGTAAAAACAAATCCCAAGTTACCTCTTAGTCTTACAGCGACACACCGATAAACAGCAAACACTAATAACGCTTACAGCACTAAAGTAAGATGTAACAATTCGCAGTAACGAGCTCGTCCCTAAAGAGCGTGACGTAATCGCCACACAATACACTATCGCGTCCGCCCACGGTCTCGACACTATATTAGGTGATTCTTTACACAAACGGTGCAAGTGAAATACGGTAGCGACTAAGAAATTTTTAAAGAGTACCAGAAAGCACTAAATGTTTATAAAAATAGGTAACAAATAGTCTACATAATTTGAAATCTTAGAAAATGATATTTTTCATCAAATCGAACTAATAATTAATAGAACAAATAATAATGCCTTTCAAAGAGCGAACCTATGTTTAAACGAGGTTGCAGCTACTGTAAGTGATTTCTCACTAGTCCAACTAGCCGAACATATATAGAAAACTTCTTGATTGGGGACTCACAACTCTTGAATCTTTTAGCGTTAGAACGACACAAAAATCTCGGGAGACTGGAACCCTTCGTGAGGAAAATAGAAAAGTTTTAATACTCAAGAATCTTTTCTGTCATCATTTTGTATACCCGATAAAACCACCTTAAAGGTGCGTACCTTACTTACTTATCGCCAATTCTCCTAGGGCAATATGGTAACATTGTTGCAACTAAATTTATAAAAGTTGAGTGCAGGAATAAACAAAACCCTTTCTAAACATTTTAGTTGGACATGTTACTGTTGTTAGACATTACAGTTAATAAAATGTTACGAGTGCAGCCCCAAATTCAAGTATTTTACGAGTAAGTTAGTGAACATGTAATAATGGGATTTCCCCTTTCCATAATGAACAAAATAATAAGACAGCTATAGTTTTAACAAATTGCATTTAGAGCACTTACGATCCATAAAATACAATAAACAAATCCTCAAAGATGACTACAGAATTTTTTCTGTATTAATTCCCAAGCGCCGTTTAGTACTCAAGAACCTCCAAGGAAATTAACGATCAACGCTAAACTCGGCATATTTAAGAAGCCATCAGTATTTCATTTACTTTCATATCCCTGAGGAGGAGGCAGTTTGTTTTACAGACATTCAGAAAATTAAAAGCTGAGCAGATACTTGGGATCCGGCACTTAAATAGCGGGTAAAGCGGAATGAAAACTACAAAGGACATTCTACTAACAGCTGAAACGTCAAAATTCCTTGTTATCTCGTTGGATCATGTTTAGGATTTCAAAAACTGGCTAGGTCACGTGCCGAGGACTCCCTTCAACACACATTTTTGAAACCATTGTATGTTTTATTTGCAAAGCTAAACAGACTTGGGGTTCTCAAGTATAGGGAAATTCTTGCAGAATGCTGAATTGCAGATACTATGAGATTTTTTTTAAGTTTCAGGAAATGTAATGTGGGTATGTTAATTGTTTGTGACATTTTTGTATCCAAGCGGTGTCGCTTTATTAAACTGGTGGTGTGTACCACGACTAGAATAAAATTGGAAGAAACAGAGCTGCTTTGTCTAGGTAATAAGGTGTGTCATGCTACGAAGTGCAGCAGTTTTCTTTACGATTTGGTTACTGCATGTAGCAGTATAGCTTAATGCCTGTTTTC
Organism: Diaphora mendica; assembly: GCA_949125395.1. NCBI lineage: Eukaryota > Metazoa > Arthropoda > Insecta > Lepidoptera > Erebidae > Diaphora > Diaphora mendica. Next base: position 22,200,460 of record OX421310.1, read on the forward strand.
TTAGAAATTTTCTTTGTTCCAAATAGGTTTTTTGTTAATTTTCAGGTTACCATCTGAAATCATTTACTTTACTTGATGTGTGATTTGTGTCAAACTTTAATGAGATCGAAATACTGTAATTCGTATATTACTAGAAATAGAAAAAATATCACTTCATTCATGAATTTTTGCACATTTTCAGATAAGCTACTAAAAACTTATTTACTTAAATATGATGTAGCAAACATGGACGGATAAGCTAAAAACAAAACACTGAATCGTTTAACATAGATTTTGTACATACATATGTATAGTTTTGATATTTAGGGGTTATACATTTATTTTAACTAATCTAAAAGGAGTGTAAACAATCAAATGTATATTTACCTTCATCATAATAACCTTTTTTTTCTATCGATTGAATTTTTTTGATGTAAAAAAAAATATATAAATACCAAAGTAACAAGTTATTCTGCAATAATATAATTGACAAATTGCCTAAAACTTGACCCTTAACCCTGATGCTTTATTTGGCCTATACCATATACCTTCTTAAACACATTTAGTATTAATCTTTCCCTAAATCGTAGTCAGTTAAAGACGTTAAAACTGTCTCATAAAGACAGACACAGAACTGGAATCGGAACATTCTAGCATTTCACGACGCCACAAATTTACATCAAGATGCAGTACAATAAAGCGCTGTTAAGCAACTGATTTGCTTTAAAGATGCCACCGTTGAGAAGCTGCAAGTGACTAAAAGTCACTAAAATATGCTCGCTATGTTATCTTAGCTCCAGTTACTTTATAATATAATACTGGATAATAATAAATACAAAAACATAAATAAACACTGCTAATTTATTTGTGTCTAATAATAATTTAATATAATGTTTGCTTGATTATTAATATTTGATTATGACTGTGACTACATTTTATAACCTTTTCGCTAGTTATTTATTTCTAAAGTCATTTTCACTTTATGAACAATAATATGGTTTTACATGTATTCATTACAATTGGTGACAATATCAAAATGTCAACTAAATTTAGGTTGAGACCGATACTCCTGGGTAGGTTGCTAAACAACATGACGTGTTAAGGAGTAACAGCGCGTGACCTCTGCATGATACGTCGGTTGCTTTTAATAGTACGTGAGATACATGTGTCCGCATGTGTGTGTGTTTATGTGTTTGTGTGTGTCTGTGCATGTGTGTATCACATTTCTATATAAAACCATTTTCCAACTTAGCGTGGGAGAACCATGATTCGTCAGCAAGGAGGCTTGGCCTACGGATTAGTATAGGGTTGGGTTCAAGTCTCCCTTAGTCGCCTCTTACGATATCCACGGGATAAATAAAGGTGGTAATATACTGTATTCTTACTCCGTTAGCATAAGGATAATAATTACAACAAATAAAATTTTAACAAAATGAAAAACCGACTTCAAGGTTCGACTCGATTTCTCTTGGATGCCATCATCAGATCTTAGTGTCCTTATCATGGTACCACCGTTGGGATATCTCCTTTCCATTAAAAAAATAATTATTAAAATCGGTTTATAAACGACGAAGTTCTCCGCGAACACACATAAAAAAAACATATATACGGTCGAATTGAGAACCTCCTCCTTTTTTGAAGTCAGTTAATAATAGTTAATGCATATGAAAGGAATTAGCGGACTTGGACGGAATTGGTATAGGGTTGGTTGTAAGTTTCCCATAGCATCTTATTAGGACACCCACGGGATGAAAACAGGTGGTGAAATTCTGTATTTTTAACCCGTCACCATACGGATAATAATTACAATATTTTTTTATTCATATGCAAGGAATTAATTCCTGTAATAGGCGGGCAAACGAGCAGACGTATCGCCTGATGGTAAGCGATTACCGCCGCCCATGGACACTTCCAACACCAGAGGCGTCACAAGTGCGGTGCCGGCCTTTGGGGGATTGGGAGGGGGATGAGGAGGCGTATGGTGAGTGGTTGGGGTATGGGCCTCCGGTATCCTCATTCACTCGGTGAAACACAGCGTAAGCGCTATTTCACACCGGTTTTCTGTGAGGCCGTACTATCACTCCTGCTGAGCTGGCCCATTCATGCCGAAGCGTGACTCTCCCACTCCCATTCACACACTTCATACGAAATGTCATTGAAATGCCTGTCATTGAAACCACAAGCAGTGCAATTGATCAAAACGTCACGCATAGGATTACTGTTTTTGTTTTAGATATAGCACTTCTTATATTCAGTTTCGTTTCAGAAGTGGGGCATTCATAGTTTTGAAATCTAATATTTTTGTTATTTCAATGATACAGTCATTAGCTTAGAAATTTAAAACCTCAAAGAGCAAAGTAATTATCCCCAGAATATTAAGGCTCTTCTAACTGAATTTCACAAAATGACTTCAAAATAGTGTTTGATGTTGCGGTGTAAAAAGGTGAACCGAACTACTTTTAGAATGTCACCAGTCACTTTAAGTAAATAGCTTTTTGAAAAGGCTTATGTACTCGGCAACTTGTCAACTTAATACACTTGTAGTGTGAAAATCACAGATTAAAAGAGTTTTAAGTATAAAGTCGTCTAAGGGAGCAACCTCTGCAAAATAATAACTCTTCAAAGAGAAGGGAAATTTAAAATAAAATCTTTATCAACTAGCCTGGAGAGCGTTGTGTAGTAGGATAAAACCTCCTTTCTGAGTAGAAGCCCATGTCTAAAAACGGACTATTAATAAATGGATAGCTGTTGATGAAATTTTACGTTGTTTTTATGATTTTGCTTACTACACTTACGTTAGGACTTTGAATATAATCCAAAATAATATTGTGTAATAATTCAGAAGAAAACACAAGAATACATACGTACATACATACAAAATACGCTCATAAATATACATATACTTATACATACATAAACATACATACACCATACACATATACATACCACCATAAATACAGTATCAAGTTTGTGAAGAATCTGCTATATTTTGGGCAAGGAGAGCTCGTACCTTTAACCTGAACGAATTACGACTTGGGGCCATTCCTATTTCCTGGGGAAGAGCATTCCAGAGAAGGACTGATTGGATGAAGAAGGAAGAATGAACACACGCAGAAGTGTGGGAAACGCATGACAGTAAGAGGTTATTTTTAGAACGAAGATTTCTATCATGATTGGCACACAGAAGCTGGACAGAAGAAGTTAAGTAAGTAGGTGAGTTAGGGGAGTTGAGAATAGTGTAGAGAGTCGTTAGGGCGTGGAGGTGGCGACGCTGTCGAATGGGAAACCAATTTAATTTAAGACGAAAGGAGGAAACATGATCATATTTACGAAGATTAAAAACGAATCGAATGCAGTTGTTCAGAAGTCGGTCATATTTGTTGAGGAGATCTGCATTCAGGTCGTAGTAGCACATATCACCATAATCAATAATGGGCATGATCAGCGTCTGCACCAACATAGTTTTTGTCTCTGGAGGCAAGAAGTTCTTTAGTCGGTATAACGCGCGCAGGGACCCTGTAACTTTCTGACTGACACTAGTAACCTGGGTTTGCCAACTAAGGTTGCTATCGATGAACAGGCCCAAATTCTTCACACTGGAACTTATGGGGATAATGGAACTGTAGGAGGTATACATACAAACAAACATACATGCACACATATACACATAAATACAAACATATATACACACACATACATACATACACTTATACTATCCAATAAACAATTCTATAATATTATATTTCTTATTCTATTTAAATCATGTCTATGTAAATACTTCGTTAATCAATATTATTACTTCTTTCTTATTATTATATATTATTATTAAACAAAAACAATTACTATTTACACTTTCACTACATTTATATAATTTAAGTAAATCAAATAATATTTATTGATATTACATTCACCGTAACGGAACCACACCTTTTCTATTGTATTCGGTCGGCGCAAGCGCATCTAAGATTTAGTGTTGAACTGCCCTCGGTCGCGCGAAACCTAATGTGTTGCATTATTATTGAAAAGATACTATATCAGTTGATTCTGCTAATTATCGTGTATATTAATTTGTGTATTATCTTTACGTGTATCTATATTCTCTCTGAACTTTTGTACAAATAAGTGTTAACTATATTTTCCCTTCTATTTGTGAGTGTGAATAAACTTGTGCTTCTACCTTCAACTCATCTTTCATTTCTGGAACTTTCTGTGAGTACTATATTTATTATACCACAGAACCATTAAATGATATCGGTGGCAGTTTGTCTAAATCTAGTCTTCTGGTCATACGTTGACTGCCCAAGATGATAGTTTGGCACTTTGTAGGGTTTACAGTCAAACCGAACCTGTCAGACCAATATTTGATAGTATCCAGATCTCCGTTTATCATGGTAATAGCCTCTGTTATGTTATCTACACTAGCATGATAATAGAGTTGCAAGTCATCGGCATAAAGATGGTACGCACACTGAATATTCTGAGTGATAAGATTAATAAAAATAGAAAAAAGAAGTGGAGAGAGAATGCCACCTTGGGGGACGCCAGAGTCAAGATCACACCATATGGAGGTGGATTCTTCAACACGGACGGACTGTTGGCGCCCTCGAAGATATGATGAGAACCATTCCAGTTCATCAGGCGATACCATATGATAGGAAAGGATAGACAGGAGGATATCGTGACTGACGGTGTTAAAAGCGTTTGAGAAATCAATCAAAGCTAATACGGTTACTTTGGAGTTCTCAATTCCTGTCCGAATGTCACCAGTCACTTTCAGGAGGCCGGAAGTTGTGCTGTGCCAAGGCCTGAAGCCTGATTGAAAAGGGCTTAGTAGGTTATTCCGGTACATAAATTGTGATAACTGTTGATGTACACATTTTACGAGCACTTTGGATAAGAAAGGAAGTATGGAAATTGGACGCAAGTGATTAGTAAGGGTAGGATTAGGGACCTTCGGGAGAGGAATAACAAATATTTTACGCCACAGTGAGGGGAACGTACCCGAGTCGAGTGAAAAGTTTACTATATGCATAAGCGCAGGAAGAAGATGATCAAGGATGGTAGTGATCATGCGGCGGTTAATGTTGTCACTGCCCATTGCGTTGGATTTAGTGGAAAGGACTATCTTTTTGATATCGTCTGCTGCAACTGGAGAAAATTGAAAATAATTAATATTGGGACGAGGTAGGTCAGCCAGGTACCTTAAAGTACAACACTTAGTTTGGTGATCAAATAGGGGCAGAGAGGTGAAATATCGATTAATGTCATCCAAATCAAAGGTCGTTGTAGAAATGCATTTCCTAGATTTGCCAATACCCAGGGTGCCGAAGAATCTACAGATATAGGAGGCAGAAGAGGAATTAAGATTACTGATGTTATGGCAGCGTTGAGACCAGTTGGCGTCGCACCTGTTTGTACGAAATTTACGGAACGCCTTATCTCTGTGTCTCATTGCCTCTCGAACGTCTACTGACATCCAGGGGGCTGGAGGACGTTTGATGCGAACCTTCGTTATAGGAGCGTGTTGATCGTACAGGTCAGTTATCAGCGTATTAAAAACGTGAACTTTATCGTCTAGTTTATGCGCCTCGAGCAGCGGTTCCCAATTTAGTGCAGAAGCATCATTTCGCAGTCTTTCCTCATTCATCACAATTTTACTATTTTTGTCAGTAGAAAATATTTGTAATGAGCTCAAATCTAAAGGGCATTTGAATTTATTTGCTAACTGTAAACTATAGCTCAAGCTGAAAATATCTATTTTGTGAAGATCGTATTACATATATAATTTTATACTAAATATCTGGCCTTATTGCTCGTAGAACCGGTAACCGCTTTCGTAGAAGTGATTTGGAGTAGAAACGTGGAAAAGGTATCTTCTGGTTTTCTATAACTTTAAAAGCTCTTGTTCAGTAGTGGACGTTAATAGACATATCATGATGTTGCTGATATTTTATTAAAAATGTTAAGAACACTAAACATTTGAACCTCAGTGATTCTTAATTTATAAAAACTTCGGAACTATGATAGTCATGAAATACATTTAAAAAAATATCACTCATTCGTATCAACATAAAGATCGAATTGCAACTACCGCGAGTGAAAGTGGTCTGCCTAGCTGTCCAGCAGCAAAACCGGTGTTCTCCGGCAGTGCATCGTGTGCTATTGCCGCCAGCTATTGATAGTGAACACTACAGTGAATAAGCCACTGCGTTTGTATGCAAATAAGTTTCCTAGAATTCATCATTCCATTTTCTATTGGAGGGTTAATAAACTGCAAAAAAAACGAATTTCGAAATTAATCTGTTTTCCTGAGTTCAAAGAGGTCAGCCAATGCCATAATATTTTAAGCCGAAGATTCCATTCACCGCATTATAATTTCGCAGCACAATTTGTTTCTTATTTTCTGACAGACAATACTTAAGTGGTTGTACTGCTATAGATAACTATTAGATACATTATTAAATAAACAGTTAATGTGTATTAGAAGATATTAAAAGAACAGATTCATACAAGAAAAAGCTATGATATGATGATAGATAAGCTATCTATGCTTGGAAAGATTTCTTGTATTGTCTAGTCGGAGGGATTTTTCGGATCGTGTCTTCATGTTCAAAATTCTTAATAATGTTATAGACTGTGCAGATTTCTTGAGCAGAGTAAATTACAGAGTGCCAGCTCGATATCCCCGCAAACGTATCAACCCCTATGTATCCGCCGCTGCGTAGGACAATACTTGGAGCGAATTCACCGTTACCCAACTTTGTAGGCAGCATAATAGCTACAGTGATATTATTGATATACATACATGGACTCACTAGACCGATTTCGATTCACAATATTTAAACACTTATTAACGAATCCACACCGAGTATGATGTGAGCAGTTTATTGTTTTTAATTTTGTCTCTTTCTTTTTTGTTTCTCCGTATAACTATGAAACATATACCTACAAACCTCAAACGATAGTATTGTTTAACTTCATTAAATTTTATAAAAGTTGTCACTGTTGTAGTTACCTGTAACTGTTCGTTGCACTTAGTTCAATTATTTTTTCTGTGTTATTTTTTATTGCATTGGTGTAAACAAATATTGGTAACTCTAATTAAATATCTCTAAAATACACAGCTATACTCGCTGCGTGTTGGCCTCTCCAAACAGAATAAAAAAAGTGGCTAAGTGCGAGTCGGACTCACCCATGAAGGGTTCAGCAGCAGCAAGTAACATAATATAATTTATATTTTTATATTTGTGTTGATTGAATGAAAGGTAAATTGCAGTTTACGATTTATGACGTATTAGTATAGTATGAAGGGTTCCGCAGCAGCAAGTAACATTTCTTTTTATATTTGTTTTAATTGATTCAAAGGTAAATTGCAGTTTACGATTTATGACATATTAAAAAAAAACTACTTACTAGATTTCGTTCAAACCAATTTTAAGTGGAAGATTGCATAGTAATGTACATCATATATTTTTTTTAGATTTATCATGCTCTTATTTTAGAAGTTACAGGGCCCCCCCCTGTAACTTCTACATCAGTGTTACATCCCTGTAACACACATTTTACCACTTTGGAAGTATCTCTCGAGCAATCTATTCAGTTTAGAAAAAAATGATATTAGAAACCTAAATATCATTTTTGAAGACCTATCCATAGATACCCCCCCCACACGCATGGTTATAATGAAAAAAAAATTTTTGAGTTTCAGTTCCATGTATGGGGACCCCCAAAATTTATTGTTTTTTTCTTATTTTTGTGTGAAAATCTTAATGCGGTTCACAGAATACATCTACTTACCAAGTTTCAACATTATAGGTCTTTTAGTTTCGGAAAAAAGTGGCTGTGACATACGGACAGACAGACAGACATGACGAATCTATAAGGGTTCCTTCCTTTGGCACGGAACCCTAAAAACTACTTACTAGATTTCGTTCAAACCAATTTTTGGTGGAAGTTTACATGGTAATGTACATCATATATTTTTTTTAGTTTTATCATTCTCTTATTTTAGAAGTTACAGGGGGGGGACACATTTTACCTCTTTGGAAGTGTCTCTTGCGCAAACTATTCAGTTTAGATAAGAATGATATAAGAAACCTCAATATCATTTTTGAAGACCTATCCATAGATACTCCACACGTAAGGGTTTGATGAAAACATAATTTTTGAGTTTCAGTACCATGTATGGGGACCCCCAAAATTTATTGTTTTTTTTCTATTTTTGTGACGAATAGGGTTCCGAATAAGGGTTCCGTTTTTTGACTTTGGCACGGAACCCTAAAAACGACCAATAAAGAGTTTTCACTGATAAGAAGTGAGGGAAATGTACCTCAAATAGTTATCATACAGTTACTGCTGTTGTTTACCTTTTGAAATCATTCGCAATCTGACCTGGATTCATGATACTCGTAGTATTTTTTTTTTCAATCATAATAATTATTGTATACAACGATCCGAGGCATAGGCTCTCCCGAACTAAGTAAGTTATTGTCGGTCGTGTGTGTGCATGCTTGTTTTTGCGTGTGTTCTTTATAAATTATATACAATGTATATAACGGTTTTATTTTGTAATTTTGAGATTAATTACGATTTTCATTTTGTAATGACTCATTGCTCTTGATAATACTATGATGATATTGTGTAAACTAAAACTAGTTTAATATATCTATCTGTCTATCGATCAAATATTTAGCTTACATGTTTATTCAGTAATAAATTTATTAAGTAGGACAAGCTCTCATTGACCTAATTATTTTCGTTAATAACGTCTGATTAGAAAAAAAAAACAATTTAAACATAGAAATTAGGTCAAACTGAGAGTTGTATTAAAGTCAATAATTTTATCATGATATGTTTTGAACTACACGTTTGGCCTAGTGGTTTAACGGTCACCACGCCGTTTCCTACTTCGCCAATTGTCGAGGATTCAAATCCCACGTAGGACAACACTTTGTGTGATCCACAAATTGTTGTTCTGAGTCTGGGTGTTCTTTGTGTCCGTTTCATGTATGTTTTAAAGTCCCCCGCGACACAGGATTTATTATTAGTGCGGGAGTTGTCCTTTAAAAAATAAAGAAAATAAATATGTAAATGATCGCACATTATCTGTGATTAACCAAATACAGAGATCCTTATAATGTAAAACTTCATTTTACACACACACAAATGCTTCTCGAATTACTTAAATATTTCATATAACAGGTACATAGGTTAGCTAAAGCGTGCTGCAGCATAAAAAGCTTTCAGTGCATAGCTCTACCGATTTCAATATTTGCATTCCATTTCTGGGTACAATTTCACCGTTTCCATTCGAAGGCAATTCTTGGCAAGTTTCTTATTGTTCAGTTTGTCTTTTGTATGCTACTTATTATGTATTGTCGTACAGTCATATACTTAAGAGTTGCAAGTGTTATTGTTTCGTGTCCTGTTTATATAATATCTCTTTACTGAGATACTAGTAACTGTTTGACGAGATGCACGAATTTCACATCTCATTGTCAATTTTAAGTGTTAAACTGTTATGCAGTGTGTATAATAAAGGAATAATATTGTTTTTATTTAGAAACTAGTTTTTGTTAAGTGTATGTATGTTGTACCTAGCCTTTATTCGTTCTCAAGAATCAAAGTATTTTCATGCCAAATTTTATTGAAATCGGTGCAGCGGTTTAACCATGAAAGCATAACAGACAGACACATGCACTTTCAAATTTATAATATCAATAAATATGGATACACTTTCCCGTAGAAATGTTAGTGCATATTCCTGAACAATTTGCTCAACAGTAACGTTTTATTTATAAGAGCGCTCATACAAAATATTAGTTTTACGGTGTTTACAGAATTGGTTTCGTATGATCACACCCTTTTGTTAGTAAAATCGTGTATTTTATTACTATATGTATACATGCGAAGATTCAAACGATGTTAGAACATAATCACGGGCCTGGCTATTTGTACGTGACTACGTTTACGAGTCATTAGGGGTTCAGATAGTGTGTAGTATAATATGATACTTACGCGAACGCTCTTCCGAGTAATTGGTCAGAAATAGGGTTTAATAAAATAAGAACAAGCATTGGTATCCTTTTGAGGTTAGTTAAGTTTTAATGAAACTTGTATATTGAGTATGTACGGCATGTACGCCTATCTGTATACTTAACAAAACATTTTACCATATTTTTCACTAACTTCAGCTCGGGAAAATAAGCTTAAGAACATATTGACAAATAATTTTAGTTATGTTATAATATACAGTAATCACGCGCAAGAACTTTCATAGCGCGATGGAGGATAACTTGTAACTCAGTAGTTCAATGTGTCTTCGTTAGATGGCATTGGAGTTAGTTTTTCATTGTATATTAACAGTAAAAAAGCGGCAAAGTGCGAGTCGGGCTCGCCCATGAAGGGTTCCGCAGCAGCAAGTAACATAATATAATTTTTATTTAATTTTATATTTGTGTTGATTTAATGAAAGGTAAATTGCAATTTACGATTTATGACGTATTAAAAAAAACTACTTACTAGATTTCGTTCAAACCAATTTTTGGTGGAAGTTTACATGGTAATGTACATCATATATTTTTTTAGTTTTATCATTCTCTTATTTTAGAAGTTACAGGGGGTGGGACACATATTTTACCACTTTGGAAGTGTTTCTCGCGCAAACTATTCAGTTTAGAATAAAATATATTAGAAACCTCAATATAATTTTTGAATGCCTATCCATAGATACCCCATGCGTATGGGTTTGAGGAAAAAAAAAATTGAGTTTCAGTTCTATGTATTGTTTTTTTTTTTCTATTTTTGTGTGAAAATCTTAATGCGGTTCACAGAATACATCTACTTACCAAGTTTCAACATTATAGTTCTTATAGTATCGGAAAAAAGTTGCTGTGACATACGGACGGACAGACAGACAGATAGACAGACAAACATGACGAATCTATAAGGGTTCCGTATTTTGCTTTTGGCACGGAACCCTAAAAAAGACACAGAAAAGTTTTATCTAAATAGAAAGTAATATTAACGAGGGACAGAAAACAATATCAAACTTGACGCAAAATAGTTATTTAGCAACTATTTAGACTACCTAGTTTTATATAAAAAAATACTAGTCTTATAAAAACGGTCTAGCCTATTAAAACTAATATGAATAAATTATTGAAAAGTTTCAAACATCATAATTAGATATAGACACATATACACACATAATAACATTGTCGTACATATCAATTTACTTATATCTCTACACATCACGATTTTCCTCAAATAACCTGTCGTTTAAAAAGGTAGGTACACATTATAATAACAATACAAATATCACCATTTTTAATCTTTAGATAAGTTTGTCTCTTTACTGAACGTCTGCAGGGTCGTATTATACCTAAGCGAAGTTTTTAATGACCTCCCCTGGGTGGTGTGCCGTACCGTACGATGCGGTCGAGAGACAAAACTCGTTAATGTTGAACCCTTTTTTATGGACACAAAGGATATTAATACATATTTGAGAACGAGCATTACGTACCTGCAGAAGATTTTAATGACTGCGAACACAGAATCGCAAGGGTGTTGGATAGTCATTTATATGTGGTACTTATGTTGGGTTTACTTGTTCGCTATGTTTTTTTAGGATTCTGTTTCTTGAAATATAAAGTGCTCATATAGAATAACTTTATTATTAGTGAGTCTGTCTGTCAAGACTGTCATTCTTTGCGATGAAAGGAGGGTAAAATATTATAATCCAAACTTAATATTATCTATATATAAATTAGTAAGTAAAGGGCAGTATTCACTTTGATTAGCGAGTGCAGAAGTAGCTTAGTGCAGGTGATCAATGATTAGTAGAAAATACGAGTGGACAGCATCTGATTGGTGCAAGTGCTAAGTTGGTTGCGTAGTAATCTGATTAGAAGCGTTTTCTATTTTTTTGCGAATGGACTGCGACTAGCCACGTCCCTCGCGCCCTTCCTTACCCCTGACTTGCAGCGTGCCTGCATTTCTGCAATTACTCCTTCACTTTACACCTGCACTCGCTCTAATCAAAGTAATTAGACACTACTCGCACTTCACATTGGCACTACACAGTTACACACGCTCATTCACTTGACACCTGCAGTCGCACTAATCAAAGTGAATACGGGCCTTAACTCTGTCTGAGTTTTTCTGTTATGCTTTCAAGACTAAAGCGCTGCACCGATATCAATAAAATTTGGCGTGGTGATACTTTGATTCTTGAAGAAGGAAATAGGCTACTCTTTACCGCGATAGCCGATATAACCGCGAGCGGAGCCACGGACAAAAGCTAGTTTCAAATATAACTCAGCATTCCTGTGAAGCTTCAAAAACATAATAATAACTAAAAAAGGACATTTCACTCTTTGAAAAGGGACCCCACCTGGTTTAAGTGGGCATTCTCAAAATATAGTTAAAGTTGGGAAACTTGTGTATATTATAATCGGGAATCCAAATCAACAACTCTCGTATGCTTTTATTCCGATGTGAAATTAAGGTTATGAGGTATTTTTAAGATACAGACAACCGCGGCAGTACGACTGCGAGTGGCGGGACGACTTACGTAAGAGGGCTGGCAGCGACTGGATGCAGAAAGCAACAGACCGGGCTCTGAAGTTTTTCTTCAATCGTGCTATAGATGGACATTTCATAAAGCATAATTTTTGAGTATTTTTTCTAAGTAGAGAGTTATGTGAAGAAGTGGATTATTAAAGATGACAATACCTACTGGACTAAATAACTAGGGACTTAGGCCTCTCCTAAGGAACACCTCCTTGGGAGAGCCCTATGTCCCTCAGTGGACTGCAACGGGCTGATGATGATGATTCATAAGATATCCTTTTCTTAGGAAAAAAATGCTACGGTATTTAGTCCAGTAAGTATCGTCATCTTTAATAATCCACTTCTTCATATAAGTCTCTCCTTAGAAAAAATACTCAAAAATTGTGCTTCATGAAATGTCCATTTAGCACGATTGAAGAAAAACTTCAAAACTAAATAATTTGTTCATGTTTTTTCATTACGATTGCAAAACTTATATTTTACGCTTCAAAATTTTCTCTGAAGTTTTAATGGAGAGAGTATTTTTAGAACGGCAAAAGGGCATTTCGATTTGTCCTTTACAAAAAAAACTCCAGTTATAGATATCTACGGGTTAGTACGGAACCGTCTAGCTTTTATTATAGTTTATACAGTTTTCAGTTTCATGAAACTACTGTTAAACTTTAGCTATTATAGGGTACAGTCAATTAAAAGTCGAAGCATTTTAAAGTAAAATATGTTTAGGTGTAAATCTAGAAACTTCGGTGTTAAATCACGCACAGAAGTTAGGTTTACAAACGGAAACCACTTTCAGTGAAGTCTGGTTTCAGAGGAAGGATTAGAGTTAGTTACGTTTAGAAACCATAAATTGAAAACAGGTTTTCAGTCAAACTTAAATATGTGCAACTTTTTAAATACCACAATATACTCAGTCATAGTAATAATACTTTATGATAAACTTTTTTTATGTTCTTTTATATTTTCTTTACGAAAGCGAAATTTTTTGTTACAAATAAAAAACTAAAAACTAACTACGACAAAAAACGACGCTGAAAAAGTATGAAACAAGTTTGAAAAGCTGTAGTCAAGCGTTGTTAAAGTGTGACTACTAATATGTATGTACATAGCCTGTCAAAATCATAACCCGGCTTTGGCGTTGCCATAATCGGGTAATTAACCTGACTGTTTTCTATCTTTGATAATGCTATAGCATTATTAAAGGTAGGAAACAGGCAACCTTTTGTTTCTTTATTATTTTTTAAAATTACATTTACAGCCATGAATGTCGTCTGATTTTTCTCTAATCAAAAATATCGACCCAATATTTGTGGTCTTTGTAAAACTATAAAATATATGGAAATAACAGTTCATAAAAGTATCGTTGCATTTCATTTTAAACAGGGCGAAACCGATCATCTTACAGTGAAATAAAAGTAGAAGTGACTTTTATTTGAAGTTTGTACCCATCCTATTGCTGCTTATTTTGCAGTATGTTAGTTTTAATTGTACAAAAAGATTTTGTATAAAGAATCCTAATTTCAATGTATATTTCTGTACTAAAAATCTCGAATATATTCAGAGCTAGACGTTATTCATGGTGCTAGCCGTACGACACTTAAACACACCTCCCTATAACACTATGTAAATGTAACGGGAATTTCGTAACAACTGGAGTGAGCTAGTGTGCAATATTAAAACATAATGATGCTAGTTTATGAACCAAAATATAATATGGACAAATCAGGGTACAGTTTTACAGCTTTCCGACGTATTATGTTGGCAACAAAAATGGCTTCATGCATTTCAATTTACAAAACACTTTACAGATTAAATACGTCACGTCGAATGATCATTTTGGGATATTATTTATTAAATTTGTGTACTATAAGAGTGGAGAATAATTTATTGTTATATTTCTGAATTGCCGGTTAAAATTTATTTCAGAGACATTAAATAATATCGTATAGTATTATTTTATGTAGAACAGGTTGAAATCTAAAAAAATGAAATCCAAAAATGTAAGTTTCGTTAAAATTCACTAAACCTATATACTATGTATTCACACCTGCTGTTAACCATGAAACATAAATAAATAAACTTACTGTTTTAGTGAATTGCAGTGCTGAGTGAGTTCTAAGTCACAACAGATTTAAGGGAGGGAATCTCAGTATTATTTTCAACTTTATTTTTATTTCAGTATATCACATCAATAATCAAGTAACTGGTGGACACAGGCCTCTCCTTAGAAAGGAGGTTTTGTCCTACGTTTCTGCGCTAGCCAGACGTAATTTAGTTGGGGTAAATTGAAATATTCATACTCGTATCAGTTTTTTTCATTATTTTTTTATGTATGGCCCGCCAAAATGACTCTACTCTGCCTGATGGAAAGCATAAGCAGAATCCAAGAGTGGCGGTCACCATACTCACTGCGAATGCAAACAATGCAGTATGGCGACCATGGCGGCCTAGTGATGCTGCTGCATCTTTTAGTCTAGTCAACAAGTATGGAACTTGTTGACTAGACTTTTTGGGCCTCCGGTCTCGCACTTACCAACGAAACACAACAGCACGACCGCTGTCATTTTACGTTGATTTTCTGTGCGAGGGTAGTACCGCGTGGCTCAACTACCTTATAATTATATAATAAGTCATCATCTTTTCGTGTTATAAAATAGCTGCATTTGATTTTCCGTTCGATGATTGGAGAAGCAATTTGTATACGATCCTCAGCTAGCGATGGATACTTGTTTTATTAATTAGAACATAATATAATTATCTGAATTTTAAATAAATTGGAATCGACTATATATCTTAATTCAGATCCGTAGTTTAGTTTTCACAAGGGTCTCATAAGCATATTAGTCCGGGATCCCCGGAACAAATTTTACAAGTTATTACTTTCAAGCAAATTTTTCGTCAGTGGCTACATTTTGATGAGGGGCCAACCTTTCACCTTAGAAAAAATTTCAGGGGTAGCAAGGACAAAAAACTTTTGAGCATAGGACCGGGATAACGTACCACGCAATATGGCTGTTAAATAATATAAATATTAACTAACATTAACATTATTTTTACTTACTGAAAAAAAAAATTGTCCTACAAAAGGTATGGTTTGATCCTTCCAACATTTAACTATAACGAGGTCATCAAAAATGATACTAACTAGCTGATTTTTTAACAGTTGCTTAGTTAATATTTATATTATTTAACAGCCACATTGGCCTACAAATTGTGTGGTACGTTATCCCGGTCCTACGCTCAAAAGTTTTTTGTCCCCGTTACCCCTGTTAGCTACCACAATCGAAAATTTTTGTAAGGTGAAAGGTAAGCCCCTCATCAAAATGTAGCCACTCACGAAAAATTTGCTTAAAAGTAATAACTTGTAAAATTTGTTCCGGGCATACCGGACTAATAATATAATCGTCGAAAAGACAAGTTATTGTTAAATGCAACAGGCTGTTTTATTTCCGAAAGTGGTATATCGAGTCTATAATAAAAAGTGGAAGTAAAAACATTCAGCATCAAACATTTTATAACTTCCTTGGAATGTAAAATGCAGCTCTTCTCAGTTTCAGGACCATCAATACAGATGTATAAAATAAGGAGCTAAAGTGTTCAGCGGTCGTGCCTCTGAATACAGATCCTAGTCTGAGATCTCGAGTGACGTTCCAGTTAGTACGATTTTTGCTTTAACATCAGATAAGTGTAAGACTCGTGAAGATTGAATAGAGATTTACTGATTATTATTTTAATTTGTTTTCTGCCACAATTACCATATAAAAAGATGAGAATTCACTAGGTTTGTCAATGAATTTTAGTCTGAAGGCAGCTTAAGTGCTTGTTTAAATCAATAGAGTCTTCATAATTTAGAATTTTGATAATTAGAAATTTGATATTATTGTATATATACTACTATTTAACATTAGATATTACTATATTTACAAGCAATCAATAATCATAATCTTAGATCGGCTTTATAAATCGCTCCTATTTTGGGAAGTGTACCAAAGAATCCTTAAACGTTGCTGGTTGCAGATTTCTGCCATTGTTCTTGCGGGAAACTTATATTTCCATCACTTGAATAACTGACAATCAAATTCTCTGAGTTGGTGAGACTTCTGCCTCTACCTGATACTGTGTTCTTTAATCTGTAACAAATGTCAATCTTCGGTATTTCTGTAACTAACCTTCAATCCATACAATGAAAGATTTCACTTTTTCAACGAAGACTTAAATTAATACATACATTCATGAATCTGATTTGTATGTTCATTAAATTAGTAGAAATAAATAAGCCATATTACTAAACAGTCTTTCTTAACTTAAAAACTCTCTACAGAAGTATCGTCATTTTGAGCTAGAAAGTTAAAATTTATTTTTAGGCTGTTGATCAGATATAAAAAAATGTTGTTTAAAGTTTGTAAAAAAATTACCCTCGAGGGAGAAAAATAGCAATAGGGGATGAAAATTTGTATGGAAATATGTAACGTTTGTGAAAATGCATCATAAGTTTGCGACAGGAGACAAAATATTAGAGCTATTCTGATGTAACATTTACTGAGTTATCACAATATGCCTGCTTACCCAAACGTCTGCCACACGTGAGGGCAGACGTCTGTGCCGAATGCGGATATTGAATTTTGCCACTACAAATTCGTTATTATTCACTACGATTCGATTTGTTTACATGATTTTTTTAAATTAAATTAATGTTCTTCCTAAAAAAATCCGACAGAAAGGTATCCGGGGGGATTTATGCATAAAAAAAAGCAAAAGAGGTACGCCGCCAGATGAAATAAATGCCTGTAAGAAACATCTGTATTCTTCTCTATCTCTATTAACTATATTCGATTTGAAGTCGGTGCCAAGTGACTATCGCTTAGACTTTTGTAATTGTTCGTTTGTATTCTAACGAATACGACTAGAGGTAACATATACACATATGATAGTTAAAGATTTATCCTCCAACTCCTAACCGTTAAGGAGTTGTACCTTACATCATCAGCTCATCATCATAAAATGATGACTACCAGACGCAAATACTGGTGTAGTTTCAGAAAATATACAAAAAACTTAGTATGTGCCTATAAAAAATGAGGGTTTCTCTCGATTTCCCTGGGATCCCATCATCAGATCCTAATATGGTGGCAATGGAACCACCTCGGGAGCATACCCTTTCGAATACGAAAAACAATTTCAAAATCGGTCCACAGTTGACGGAGTAATCGGTGAACATACATAAAAAAAAAAAAAAAAAACGTAATACATACAGTGGAACATAGAACCTCCACCTTTTTGGAAGTCGGTTAAAAAGCTACAATCATGACGCATGGAATTACAAAAGGAGTAAATGTTTTAATTCCCCGTATTCCAAAAATTCCAACTTATTTGCCATTTCAATTTAAAAGAATACAGTTTCTGCTGAAAACAACATTTGCAATAAAAATTATGAAAGCCCAAAGACAAACGCTTAAAGTTGCAGTTAATTTAGAAAAAACATGTTTTTCCACATGGGAAGCATAATCGTGTATAAAAAACGGTAAATCTCTATATTTTGGCAAAAGATGGGAAAACAAAAACGTACTTAATAAAATTGTACTTTTTTTTTATTCGAGGCTGCCAAAGTGACTCTGCTCAGCCTGATGGAAAACTCAAGCAGAATCCAACAGTGTAGGCAACCATACTCACTGCAAAAGCAGACAATGCACTATGGCTTCCCACACAATGAGGGTTTAGTGCCATGCTTTTTCACGCCCCGCTTAAAGGACTCGTGATCTTAGTGGGAGGGAAACACGTGCGCTGGTCGTGAGTTCCAGTTTTTAACTACGCGGCACAGGAAGGAAGAACCAAACCGTATTTCTAAGACTGAGGCGGTGACTTCCAAGGCCAGCACGTGTTGTTCTGTAGAGGAAGGGAGAAGGTGGGGTCAGTTGGAAGAGCTCTTCAGAACACTCTCCATGGTAAAGGCGGTAGAGCACTGCCAATGAGGAGATATCTCTCCGCAACTGCAGAGGCTCAAGGGACTTGGTGGTATCGGACTGTTGATAATGCGGACTGCTCACATCAATCGCTGCAAACGATCGAGAGCATCAAGCAAGTATTGCATGCATTCATCACAAAGATGAGAACAGTGCGCACGAGCGAACCTGGGTCTTATAAAGGAGACACAAATGCTCGGGCGCGAAGAACCGTCACCCTGTTCAGGCCGCCTTAGTGATGCCCTCGACGTACTCCCGTGGGTTGAGGTCTCGGCAAATGTCCATGCCCAGGACACCGAGCTTATCCCGTAGTGCAAGTTGAGTGCTTTGAAAAGTTGGGAGGGGAAGAAACGGAGACTTTTTGGTAGAGAACGCGCACACCTGTGTCTTATTTGCGTTGAACTCGATCAGATTCTCATCACCCTATTGTGAAATGCGGTTCAAAACCCGGTCGAACTCAGCGACAAGCTCCTGTCGATTTTCCTCAATTTCTGCCAGCTTGGCTGCAGGGTGTCCATAATATCGCCCATACACTGTGTTATCGTCTGCATAGCAATGTATGTTGCCAAGGGCTAACATGTCATTGACATGCAGAAGAAACAGCGTGGGCGACAGGGCTGAATCCTGAGGTACGCCGGCGTTTACCTGCAGAAAATCACAGGCCGCGCCGTCGCAAAGAACCCTAATGCGGCGCTGATGAAGAAAAGCGTCAATCCAGTGACAGAGTCTAGGAGGTAGACCGAATGCCGAGAGCTTGGAGAGAAGCGAACGGTGCCACACACAGATTGTTTAAGAAAGGTTTGATTATGTTAAATGTTTATAGTAGACTTTATTTACCGAATTACGATCGCCACTCTTAGGTACGTCCCCGCCGACGATCGTCGATCCTCCAGTTTTGGTCAGCCTGTTATACATACGTACATAAAATATATTTACAACAAATCAGTATCAGAAAATAGTGGAAATCTTTAAAAATAACGTAAATATGTCGTTAAAACTCAAGATTTGTAAGTTTCGATAGTAAAATTTAGAAAAGTGAACTGTCCAACAATCCCTAAAAGTAAGGTCACATTAAATCAGAAAAGTTCTCACAACACATTCCCACCTCGTCAAACGTTTCACTAATAAACCAGTTCTATGATACTGTTAAGAGCAACACAACATTTAATTAGTGTAGACACAGTCGCAAGAACGACATCTGTAAAACTGATGGGTTATGGGGATGTCTCGAGAAATCATTGCAAAGAAACATTAAACTACATTGCCTACAAACTGCTTTGATCTTTATGGGCTAGTATACAAGCTTTATTTTTGTCCATGAGGTTTCTTGTAAAGAAAAGGAGTGAAAAGTGAAGCAATTCATCAAATTGTAGTCACAATCACGGTCGAGTGACGAGACGCTTGTCTGAGGACGCGCTTATTCCCCGCGCTTTGTAAGATTCAGCGGGATTTGCTAAATTTATGGAAGGCAAGCTCGTTAAGTGCGGTGTAGACTGAGAATACAAATACTTGTACTCTGCTATGGGGTTGTAATCAGTGAGCATAGCTTTATTGCGTTTTCTTGTATACGACAGTCACACGTAATTACATCATGAGTTTTAATGGATGTAGGAATTTAGCATTTCAAACATAGTTATTCGGCATTACTTACTAACAATTGCGTTAGCTATTTTACTTTGTTAATATGTTAGTGACGATACAGTATTTTTTTTTGTCAAAGTAGGGATATACAGTCCAGTGTACATTATGGTTGGCCAAAACCCTCTTTCTAAGGTCCAGCAGTGGACTGCTATAGGCTGATGATGATGATTTTAGACCACAGTAATCGTTGTATTTTACTGCATCGATAACGACAAAAATAATAATTTGACACAAGTAAAATGGTGTAGAATAAATCAATAATGGACGCCGATGACGAGGCAGGCCACGTAAAAAATGGCGCCACGACTTTGACACCTATCGCATAGACTGGCCAGAACTGGCCTTAGATACAGGGAAGTGGCTTATTGCAGGGGAGGCCTTTGCCCAGCAGTGGGAAACAAGAGGCTAGTAAAAAAATATGACGATTAAAAATATATACCTACTACTATTATCTTCACGAGTAAATTGCTAAAATTATATGTATGTTTTGGGTATTCTAGTATTTTAATACGGTTATTTATTTTGTGCTGCTTTTTCAAAACAGTTTGAATAGTGTATAAGATCCTTATTTACATATAAAAATAGCACTTTTTACAGCTTAACAAGTGATAAGACTATTGCTTTAAAATTTCAACTGCTTAAAGATAAACTTAATAGAGGAGGAATTTAATAGTTAATTAAACATTTGCAGAACATAGAACAACAATATATATAGACGTGTCTTCAATCTGGGTGTTATTTGTGATCGTCGTATGTCTGTAAAGTTAGAAACAAAGTGTAAGGAATAACTCGATACCTCCTACGTATACTGAGTCAACTAGCAAATTTAGGTATTTTATGATTTTTATATAAATGTATACAATAATCTATTATCTTTATGATAGTGTTAAAAAAAATTAAAAGAACAATATTACTGAGATAATTTCGCGTATACTAAATCAATTTCAACATCAGATAGAATCGTATATTGTATACTCATTCAACTGACATCGTACCTGTATACGCGGGGTGTGTGGGGGAGGGTGTTGTTTACACCAATTTCATACCAAAGGAAAAGCTTCCCATATTTATTAAAAGATACATTTAATTTATTCTAATTAAGATTAATTTCATAAAAATATAAGCGATTTGTCTTCAAATCACTCTCCTGTAAAATTACTGTAATGTTAGTTGACTCAGTATACTTAGGAGGTATCGAATTGATATAGAATAATTTATGTATTTTCTCGAAAGCCACAATTCAATGGTGGTGGTTAAGCGGTTATCTCTCTGCTTCCTACTAGGCTGAATGTTATGGGTCTGATCTCTTAGACTTGTGTTGTTGTTCTGATTCTGGGTGTTCTTTGGTCCGTTTCATATATGTTTGTAAAGTCTGCCGTGACATAGGATTTATTCTTAGTGCGAGAGTTATCTATAAACAAACTGCTGAAATATCCTAGAATTTAATGCAGTTTGAATCGAGTGCAAATATCTCATAATTTACGATACAGCTTACATAAATAAATAAATATATATTTAAATATTTCGCACTTCTAACACACAACGCCATCTAGTCCCAAGCTAAGCAGAGCTTGTGTTATGGGTACTAGACAACTGATACAAATACATTTATACTTTTATTTTGTAAATACATACATATTATAGATAGAACACACCCAAACTCCGAACCAAATATTTGTAGATCATACAAACATTTGGTCCGACCCGGAAATCGAACCCGAGACCTCACGATCAGCAGTCGCACACGCCAACCGCGAGACCAACGAGGCAGTCATATATATTTCGTCCAACAAATTTGTAACATATATATCCTTTGATTATTAAGACTGTAGTCCTTGAGCGTGGGAATTTGTGATTGAACACCCACATTCATATTTTACATGCACACAAACGCATCGGGCACTGTTGCATACTAACCCTGGCAACTAATAAATTTACTTTCGGTTTTTTCTTCTAGTTCCATATTCATTAACTGTTCGCCTTTGAAGAATGTTTAGAATGTCCTACAAAGCACGCAATGTATCTTAGTCATATCGGAAAGCCCGCGGGCTTTAAGTAACTCGTCATCGGCCGAGAATGGGGTTCAAGTGTACCTATTCATTTTTAATTCATTTCATGGACAAATAATATATTTTACACAGTATAGAATTAAGTCGCTCGCGCTATCTGTCAGCTTAGATCTTTTACAGTAATCAACGGATTTTAATGCTATGTTATGAAATAAAATTTGTATGATATATGTTATATTAATGGAACATAATGTTTCTTAAAAATATAATTTTTGATCGCTTTTATTGCTCATATTGACTAAATTTCACTACATAGATCTTGCTTACTTACGTACTTTTTTCACTTTTTGACAAAAAACGACGCTGAAAAAGTATGAAACAGTCACGTGTTTTTAAGAGTTATGGTACGTTTCTATTTTAATTTAAGTATTTTTTTTAATGTTTTGGTGTAGTGATAATAATAATTTATATGCAAAGTATATTTTAAATACCTTACATATAAATATAAAAAAAAAAAAAAATACGAACAAAGTCACCAGCAAATGCTAATAATACCTATATATATATTTGAAATGTACAAGTAACACCCTTTCCGATGATACCAAACACGGCATATTTATGTCAAATTCATTTTTTAATACAGTACTTTATGTCGGCTAGAGGGCGCCACATTAAATTGAGTGACGCGTCATATAGCCTATAAGCAGCGGACGATCAAGGCACTTCTAACGATACCTCATTTATCCAGTTCTAATTAGTAGTTAAGGAGCTATGAGGGAACAGATGAACATACATACATAGCCTGTCAAAATCATAACCCTCCTTTGGCTTTGCCGTGGTCGGGTAAAAAAATTAAAAAATACAGTTAATTTATAAACTCCTTCTTTTTTTAAGACGGTTAAAAAACAAACCATTTGTCTTAAAGTTTATATATTATATTATAAAGAACCTACATGCAAAATTTCAGGATTCTAACTTGAGCGGTTTGGGCTGTGCGTTGATCTCTGGGTATGTCAGTCAGTCAGTCAGTCACCTTCCTCTTTTATTTATATAGATTACAGATATCAGATAATGTAAGGGATAGGGCATTATTGTTTTACAATTCACCAATTGATTAAATTCGAACTTAAGGGATGAATAATAATGGAAATGACGTAAAGTGTAGATGGGACCCTTTTTTACAATTTTTGTCTGTCTGTCTGTTTGTTTGTGCCGGCTAATCTCTGGAACGGCTGGAGCGATTTTGACGGGACTTTTACTGATAGGTAGCTGATGATATAAGGAGTAACCGCGGTTGGTGTAGTATCGCGGGTAAGACCGTGGGGCTCAGCTAGTTTTTTTTTCAAAAAAGACAACTTCCGTATATATCCAATAAATCCTGTGTCACGGGGGACTTTACAAACATACATGAAATGGACACAATGGACACCCAGACTCAGAACAACAATTCGTGGATCACACAGTGTTGTCCCATGTGGGATTTGAACCCACAACACCTGATACAGTAGGAAGCGGCGAGGCAACCGCTTAAACCACTAGACCAGCCATGCAGTCAAAAATAAAACTGTAATTTTAAGGTCTTTCATTATTTCAGTAGTAGTTATTCAATTCTAACAGAAATCATTAAAAAATATTTTTTTTACATTTTTAAAAACAATTTCTCAAAGTGTCTCGGTCTGTCAAAGTGTATTCAAAGTACTCGTCAAGACAAATCAAACGACTCCAAACTCGATAGATTCCGTCGTTACAAAGTTCCTATGACCACCTTCCAGCTTCAACATCAGATCAGCTCCATGTCATCATAATATAGCATTGTCACGCTATATACATATGCCTACAAAAATTCAACACAATCGGTTGAAGATATCTGCAAAATTGAGTTGCAAGATTCCGTCTTAACAAATATAGTTAGATATATACATACATAGCAAGTGAAAAAAAAAACATAAAAAATAAGTTCTGTTACTAAAAAATACTAATATTTTTCTTTGAAATTATTCTTTAAAAAAAATTAAATTAAATTCAAGAATACAAATTAACAGTTACAATTCGACACTCACTGGCAACCCACCCTAAAACTTGTCATTTACGTATTATGGAGCTCAGTGCGAACTACAAACGGACGTGGTGTCACCTTGAATATTCAGCGGGCACTGAATTTTTTGAGCGCGATAAAACTTATTTATTGCAATTTACGGGAGACGATATCTACGTACTAAAATGTATGGAACTTTTGTCGCTAAAAATGAATGATGTTTAACCTTAGATTATGGCTTTTTGGTGAGAATTAATAAAAAACTAAAACGGTAAATCTTTTCTGCATACTTTTTTCTCGCGAAATAAGAAAAAAACATTTAAAATAGAGCACGAAATAGGACAGAGTGTGCTAATTAAAAAGGTCGATTTCGATGATTTTGATCTTTGTTATCGCTTTTTTTCACAAAAATAAAGAATTATTTTATAAATTTCACTCGGTAGATTGGTAGACTGATTTATTAAACTACTGAGTTTTTTTTTTTAGTTTCAAATATGAATTGAGTTGTTTGTGTTTTGCAAAACTGCAAGTGCCTTTTCGCGCGTTTTTAGGGACGCGCCCCTTAATATGTCTAGATAGAGCATCGCGATACAAAAGAACAAAATTAAATGACACAACTTTTCGATATTTGTGTGCGTGACAGCTACGTCTTACACTCGCCTCATGTCATTCTAAATTTCCTAGTGTGAGTGCGTAAATGATACCAGTTGTTGAGTTTTTTTGTGAAAATGGGGAAACAATTATAATAGTGTTGAAAAACTTTTCTATCTAGAAAAATATGCTAGGAAAACAAAATGTGATTCAACCTAATAATACGTCTCGTGTTTTTTTATTATTTATTATCATTAGCAGTGAACTGTTAAAGGCTGTTGGTGATGATTAAAAATATGTCGTACTAGATATTAATTTTGGTCTGGTATTGTAAAAGCAGTACTTAACGATTTTTTTACCTTTTAAAATATGTAAGATATATAATTAGTCCATCTAATTGTCTTTTTGACCAACATTAAAAAAGAAGATAGGTAAAAAAAAAATGTTTACATTACTTTTTTAATGGACCGGTTTAATTATTATTTTTTGGTGTTAGATTAAGAACATCTTCAAGATAGCTCAGTATTAATATTATGGGGATTAGACCTTGGGCTTTCAATTTGTTTTATTACTTTTACAATCAATTTTTTTTATCTGAATGAGATCTGACGAGTAGTTTTTAGTTAAATTTTCTCAATTCTTATCTGTTGATAAGAACATTCGAAGATATACTTGTTTTGAAATCATAAAAACTGCACTTGAAAAATGCATGACTGCACGGTTGGTCTAGTGGTTTAAGTTGTCGCCACGCCGCCTTCTATTAAGCCAGGTGTTGTGGGTTCAAATCCTAAATAGGACAACACTTTGTGTGATCCACAAATTGTAGTTCTGAGTCTGGGTGTTTTTTGTGATGTATATTCGTAATGCGGTAGTTGTTTTTTTAAAACAGAGAGGAGCTCATATCTAGTAAGTATACCTAACAACCCTAAAACGATGTCCATAGTGACATTTTACAAAAACGGTGCGGCGGCCATATTTGATTCAAAAAATGACATGAAATGAATACTCAGCATACCTAAAAACACCTTACACGATACCCATAGTGACATTTTACAAAATTTGTGCGGTGGCCATATTGGATTAAAAAAATGACAAGAAATTAATACTCAGTATACCTAAAAACCCCTTACACGATACCCATACCCATAATGACATTTTACAAAAACGGTGCGGCGGCCATATTTGATTCAAAAAATGACATGAAATTAATACTCAGTATACCTAAAAATCCCTTACACGATACCCATACCCATAGTGACATTTTACAAAAATGGTGCTGCGGCCATAATTATTGGATTCAAAACATATGAAATCTAGACTCGGTATACCTAAAAACCTCTTACACAATACCCATAGTGTCATTTTACAAAAATGATGCGGCGGCCATATTGAATTACAAAAATGATTTTAAATTCTTAGCGTATCTATTATCTACCATGAAGTATTTTATACAACACAACTCCGCCTGCCACATTTTATGAGGGAGTTTTGACTTCATAAACTAGCAACACCCAAAACGGCGACTACAATAATTATTTATTTTAGAAATTATATAATGGCTTTATTTGCTGTAATAGATACATATCAATGGTACTTAACGATAATAGGTAACTTTCTTTTTTAATTTAAATCGTACTCTGTAATTTCTACACACTTATATCGCACAATTCGCCATTTTTATCAACACAAAAATGACAGCAACATGTGTGTATCCACTGACAATGCATTTGGTACTAAACGCGGAAAAACATTTAGGCGTTAGTGTTAGAGCCCATTTTTTCGTGTGTTTTTACAGCTTTGACAGTCCATCTAGACATATTAATAATCTAAGTATATATCCACTTAAAATTTAAAGGTGAGCCAAAACAAATATCGAATTACGAGAAAGGGCTCGGTTACGGTTCAAGGTTTCATTAAAAAGTTTCAATTACCGGAATACATAGGTTTGGACGTCTACCCGAGGAAATTTGCACCTGCGAGTATTCTCTGTGTTTAATGAAATGCTTGTATATATATTGCTCTAATTGAGTGGATCTATCTTATATTAATTAATTTTCAATTTCAATGCCAAAAATATTTTCTGAATCTGTTACAGATTATAATAATTAATCTATACAAAAGAAATAACTGTTTATAAAGTGATAAAGTAGCGTAAATCATATACCTATTATATGAAAACAAAATAATTACTGCATATTTAGTATTTTAATTTATTTTGTGTTCTCAAAATGTTTACTTTCATTCACCAACGGTGACAATGAATTTGTTTATTTATATATAAAAAAAAATATTTAAAAGTTTCTGCACATGTTGTACAAAGATGGACTTAATGCTAAGATGCACTTTATCCCAGTCAAATTTGATAAAACTTTAAGACAGATAATATTTCGAATTAATTATGTTTTTATAAAACTACTATAGAGATATACTGTCGGATATCTCGGCAAAATATTTTGCTCTACAATTCATTTTGAAACATGTAAAATAAGTACGTAAGATGAAATGTTTCAATTGACTTCATAGTTTTGAAAAAAAAAGATATGGGTACAAATGTTAGTTATATAATGGAATATTTAAATACAAAACATTTTTTTTCGGCTTTTATTTATTTATTAGTTTATGCAATGAGTTGAATAACAAACTCTTAAATCACATTAGGGTGTAGCTTTCGACTAATTTACCACACGAAAATATTGTAATTAACAGAAGGTTTCCTAAATCTCAAAAAAATATTGTTTACTTAGTTTTTGCATAAAGTTTCAGGTAAAACACAAATGAAAATTGTTCAAACTATCCGTCAAGCTTGATACGTTCACCTACAATTAATCTTAGTCACTATAACTTTCAAGTACCCAGTATTCATCAACGTATTACATGTTCAATTGCGATCCAACTAATTAATACTTAATGGTGCAGAAAATTTTATTAAAAAGTTCTCCTACAAACATCAAAAAACTTTATAATCATAAAAAAATCTATTCATATTACTAAGCTATAAATAACATCCACCGATTTTATATATCGGTCCACAGAATATTGACAGCCGTAATAGCTTTCTTCAGGGCAGTTCTTTTTTGGCCTTATTTTTAATCTATGTGTCGTAGTAGAGTTAAAAGTTGTGAAAGTAAGTTAAGAAAGAGGAGCTAGTTGGAATTTTTTGAATGATAATGACATGTGCAAGATGCTTCGACCAACGATCGTATCGTCCAATACTAGCCAGTCATCTTTTGACATTTTTTTCATCATAGACGAGCGGAAATATCAAGAATGGACAATGACTATCGCTGATCATGGACACTTGTAGCTTAGGAAATAAGGCCTATTAAATTGCCTCATTTCCATCTCCAAATTAAGACATTTTGTCTAGGGTAAACTCATTTACTCGGTGTAAGATAATAAAAGAATTGCTGTAACACACTGTTGTAATTCCCTGGACGAAGCGGCCCAGTGGTGCATAAACATGACTCGACTTTTTCTAATATCGAAATTCAAACAGCATAAAATGTAATTTTAAAAATTAAAATTAATGAAATCAAAGCCAGTGATGTGCTAATGTGAAGCTAAAAACAAATCAATTATATATCTAGTCAGTTATATATAAATAGGAAAAGAAAAAAAAACAGAAATTAAAAATATAAGTAGGTACATGCTGCAAAAAGTTTATTCTATAAGCCATAAATGTACAAAATTAAAATTTATGATTAAAATATACCTTAAGTTAAATTTGATTTTAGTTTTAATTCAGGTTCAGGTCATTATTTATTATGGTAGTGTTCGAATTACGTCCCCTGTCTCTGACACCCCTGGATTTATAGTCGAGAGCAATAAAATATGTAAATTTTGTACTGAGACGCAGCACTTATTGAAATTGGTTGATTTACTTTAATCACATTATCTAAAAGCGTAAAAGGATTGGGTCGTTTGGGTTCGGCCGAGAATTTTATGGATTTCAGAAATACGCCATAGGCTTTATCTGCGATGTGTGACTCTATTTTTTGAACACAATTGAATTTCGTCCGTTTACCTTTTCGAAATTCAATCGAAATATACTTTTTGCTAGGAATAAATATAATATTCTTTTTGTGATTTTATTTTATTCTTAATTTACGAGTCTCTAAATAATCAAATAGTAGTAGATAGAATAGATGAATAGTACTAGTACTGATGCATGTTCTTTTAATATATTTATTTGACTAACTGTGTGACTGCCTCGGTGGCGCAGGGGGAGCGTATGCGACTGCTGTGCCGGTGCTGTGCGTGGTCTCGGGGTCGATTCCCGGGTCGGACCAAATGTTTGTATGATCTGCAAATATTTGGTTCGGAGTTTAGGTGTTTTCTATGTATAATAATATAATATATATACGTATAATAATAATATAATATAACGTATAATAATAGGTATGTATTTACAAAAAAATGTAAGTATATATGTTCTAGTTGTCTAGTACCCATAACACAAGCTCTGCTTAGCTTGGGATTACATGGCGTTGTGTGAAAGATGTCCGAAAATATTTATATATATTTTCATTGATTTATTCATACAGTTAGTATATTTTGTGCGATAAATATAGAGCGAGGTTTATCTGCCCTGTTAGTCATCATCATCAGCCTGTACTGAGTCCACAGCTGGACATGGCCTTTTCGTTAGAGAGTAGGTCTAGCCACTATAATAAGAGAAGCATTGGGGTTTGTTTCACGGTTTTCCTTCTCTTTGCAGTGTTATATTACTATTGTATTACTTTGCGTAAATCACACCCTTAGTGCATTTCCACTGAATGCATAGTGGTAATGAGTAGTGATGACATTGCGCACTCTTAATTCATCACTACACGGATATTTAGTAGCTTTATTCACATTAATACTTTGTACCTTATGACAATTAGTTTCGTTTCTGATAATATGCAAACCAGTAGACGGATCACGTAATAAAACTGACCCCATATGCGCCATTAAAGCACAATCCCTTTGATAGCGATAATATATTCAAAGCTACGGTAATAATAATACAAATTTCTAATTACATAGGTGGTCAAAACTTTAACTAATATAGAGAATTAAACCCACTGAGGACGCGTAATGTTGTCATTTAGTAAACTTAACCCTAAACAAATCACAAATGATCGAGTTGTGTAACAACTTCGTGTCTGGTTTTAATGACCTTTTGCGTTTCACTTTTTAGGAGTACATATTTACAGGGAAGTTACTGAATCTAATTTGTGGATAATGCCATTAATTGGAATTTTGTATGTTGTAATTTTATGTGTTTTTATAACTGCCAAATATTACTTTAACATAAGAATATGAGTATGAACTAATATATTGATGCAAGCTTAATGTAAAATAATGTCTCAAAATTATAGCCGCTAAATTCTAAAAGACGTTCATAAAAAAGATGTTTATGTTCAATGAATGGAATGTGCAGAATATTCATGTGTACAGACACTCTAACACTGATAAAATGAAAACGACAATAAAATGCATTCAAATAAAATTACATTTTCAGTTGGTACCTGCCAGAAATACGACCGTGATTATTACTTAGTCAACCGTAGTCGGACAACGTTTAAACTCCACACGCCCCAGAACCTTCATGCCCCAAATTCCAAAACTATTAATTACAGTTCCCTATTTATGCAGTGCAATATCTCCACAAGTTGTGCGTAATGTTGTACTCTAGAAATGGGATAACCCGTAAACGCCTCCTCTGTAATTCCGACCGACAGTTCGCAGTGTTGGCGGGGAATTATCATAAACACTACAGTCGGACGGTTGTCGGTCGATAAGACCGAAGTCGGCTGCTTTTGGGACTGCAGAAATTTATTGACACGTTTTGTGTCGTTCGCGATTTATTTAAAAATCTTTGTACAAAACTTTAAGAAGGGCACAATACAATATAATATTGTTTTTAACATACTAAATAAGAGTGGATACTTGTGATATTAGATGACAGATATTTTTCTGAGGATATAAAAAATCTAGATAGGTGATCTACTTCGAAACTAAACTTCGTAAACTTTATTACGTGTATGTATTACATATGCTTCATACACATTTAACTAATACATACATAATAATACTTGTATAACTACAATAGTAATAATTCCCAGGTCTCTTCTATTCTGTCCCCGACAGGGTCCATCATTTTTACATAACATTAGTTATTACATTACCAACTGCAAAATTACATTATGGAAGCAATAAAGTATTATGTAAACCAAACCTTTTGGTTTTTTTTGTTCTTGATTTACATCTGGATTAAATCATAAGGGCAAAATTTCTTCGAATACTGTTTTATATTCGACAAGTCACTCTTCGTTTAGCTCATATATCGCTGATTAACAATGAGTTGATTTGTATATTATTTATTTTATTACTTTGTGTGTGCTGTGAATTATAATACAAAGTGGTCAACTATTTATACAAACATAACAATCATAGGCACTCTGCGCTTTAGGTGATTATGTGATTATTTCAATTGTCTTTTGTTCGTAATAATGTTTTATGAATATACAAGAGTATTCAAGAAGGTGCCTATTTTTTCTTTCAAGTATCTTGTCTTTGTAAGTATGTATTCTTATCAGAGGATAAAGTTTTTTTATTACTTTTATTCAAATAAATACTGTGAATTCAGTATTAATAACAATAATAATTTTCCAAAAAAAATAATGCAAAAAAGTTGGTTTGTGGTTTGTGAAAGCTTCAAAAACTCCAAACTTTCTACACCGATTATGGTCAATTTTTTAAACTAAGGTTTTATCTATTTTTGTGACCATAATGTACCACATCGTGACAGAGTACCGATAGTAAATAATAAAATAAAGCTGATGCTGGAAAATCTTTCTGATTGTTTTGCCTTAAATATAATACTAATACTTGCTGAATACTGCCTACTAATTTAAACGCGTTTCAATAAAATCAGCAAAAATCATAAATTTAAGTTAAGTAAATCTTACATTAAAATGAAGATAATTTTACCTGAAAGCCAAAACCAACTGTAACGCTATTAAATGTTTAGTTTAACTTTCCAGTTTTGACGCAGCATTTGAACTTTTCTTTACAGAATTAAACGGTTATTATTAAATTAAAACTTAATTATTAAGTTGGCAAGTTTTACTGGTTGAGGTGCATTAACTTGATTCATGAAATGGTGTTATTTGCCAAGACCCGCTAATTCTTGGACCTCATTAAGACATTTTCTTGCGAGGGATGCGACGTAATTCAAATAGCGTGTTATAAAGTTGAAGTAGTTCCACTTGGTGAAGTATTTAAATCCTTTGTTTACTTTAAAAAACAAAAAAAAATTGTAATCTCAAAGTCAATGGCATACTATTTTAGTAGTTACCTATTTTTATAGATTAAATGGAATCTTGTAATGTATATTTCTGTAACCTGATACCAATATCACATTTTATAAAAAAGAATTGGAAATGTTTATTTTATCTTCATCCAATCTAAATACATGTTCATATTTCATAAGAGTTTTTTTTTCTGTTCTTAAATAGAAGTCTTTGAAACTAAATATTGTAGGTATTGGAATGTTTGTTATTGGTTGGAATATTTCTTTAGAATTTTATTATATGCAATTGAAAACAGAACCGAAAAGTAATTAACACCTTCTCTTTGGCACTAAAGTTATCCATCCCATTGTTATGACTCTTTTGCAATTAATACAGCTAGAGCTTCACCAAATATGGAAGTGCGAGTTGAAGGAAAGTTAGAAAGAATAATATAAACTATTGATATGACTAGTGTTTTTTATTACAAGCTTTTTATTAACTTGCAATGTATGTATGTATGCTTGTATGTTCGGGTGGAATCTTGCAACTCAATTTTGAAGCAGATATCTTCAACCGATTTTGCTGAAATTTTGCAAGCATATCTATACAGCGTGACAATACAATATTATAATGACATGGAGCTGATCTGATGCTGGAGCTGGAAGGTGGCCATAGGAACTCGGTAAAGAAACGTCGCAATATCATCGAGTTTGGACTCGTTTGATTCGTCTCGAGGCATTCCAGTAAAAGCGTGTTTTTAAAAAGCTTTTTAATTAAATTTATTTATAACTATATAAGTTTTAATAAACTTTATAACTTTATTTTATGGAATAGGGTGCAAACGAGCAGACTCGCCTGATGATAAGCATTACCGCCGCCCATGGACATCCGCTACACTAGAGGCGTCACAAGTGCGTTGCCGGCTTTTCGGGGATGGGGAGGAGGATGAGGGAGGGGGGATATGGGCTTCCGGTATCCTCACTCACTCGGTGAAACAAAGCGCAAGCGCTGTTTCACACCGGTTTTCTGCGAGGCCGTAGTATTACTCCGGTCGAGCCGGCCCATTCATGCCGAAGAGTGGCTCTCCCAGGTACTTTCCACATGTATCATAAGCGTATAGTATATATACTATACGTTTATGATACGCTGTTAATTAAAGAAAGATTAATTGTCGTAATACTGATCCCTAATGAATTCTTTTATGACAAACGCCACTATAATGATTATCAGTGTTTCATAATACAAGCAAACCCTTTTTATATTTTGTATTTTATGACTTTGAAGGCACGTTTGCATGCAGCTATGCTAGAACATTATTATTACCAACACGCAAAGTTTTTAATTATTAATGATTCTTAATTTATACGGTCCTGCAAACACTGCTTGGCGTGGAGTAACAATTGTTTGTATTTGTAAAAGTATTTAATACTAGTTGTTACCTGCGGCTCCGCCCGCGTGTGTGTCGATTATCGCTGCAAATAGTAGCCTATGTGTTGTTCTGATGTATAAGCTATATTACTGTAAAGTTTCATCCAAATCCGTTCAGTAGTTTTTGCGTGAAAGAGTAACAAACATCCATCCATCCATACTTACAAACTTTCGCGTTTATAATATTAGTAGCATTTAACGGTTTAGATTTGCCAAGATTCTTATAAACAACTAGCTGAACCCTGCGGTGTTACCCGCGGTTATTGTCGTATCGCGGGTAACGCCGCGGGGCGAAGCTAGTCTAAAAAGGTAACTCTAAAAGTCTAAGTTATTCCTTATATCATCAGCTACCTATCAGTGAAAGTCCCGTAAAAATCGGTCCAGCCGTTCCAGAGATTACCCGGAACAAATAGACGGACAGACAAACAGACAGACAAAATTGTAAAAATGTATTGGTATATGTACCGTGTAAACAACAGTATACATACATAATATACCTATGTATTTATTAAAAAGCGGTTATTTTAATATTACAAACAGACACTCCATTTTTTTTAACCCCCGACGCAAGCATAAAGGAGGGTGTTATAAGTTTGACGTGTCTGTCTGTCTGTCTGTGGCACCGTAGCTCGCGAACGGATGAAGCGATTTCAATAGAGTTTTTTTTTTGTATGAAAGGTTACGTGCGAGTGTTCTTAGACATGTTTCACGAAAATCGGTTGAGTCGTTTAAAAGTTATGGGGGTGAAAGTGGGGAAGAATAACCGAATGTCTGCAAAAATATCATTGTCGTATGATTACGGTCATCTCCCGTTACATTCACTTAACTGCCCGTTACATACATACATATTAACAAATAAGCAAAAAACATAAACCATGCAGGAAAAACTTAAATCAATAGATAGAGTTTAGATCAATGCTAGCCTCTCTAATAAGTCTATTAAATGCGCCTGGACGTGTTGCCATTATATCTAAATAAGTGTTATAGGATTCAACCAATATTTGTATATAGATGTATAGATAGATGATGATGAATAATAATCATAATGATACAAAAGCATCTTAAAATGTTGGCTCCATTATTGGATCGTTTGCATTAGCAATGACTATGGTGACCTACTTCTGGATTCTGCTTATGCTTTCCATCAGGCAAAGTAGAGTCACTTTGGTAGGACCATTAATAAAGACGAACTACAAATGTTTATCATAACAAAACAATTATATAAGGTAAGTGCTCGGTAAGCATGTTTTTTTTTTTCAAATTTCCAAATTAATTCAACTGACAAACATTTTAGTTATAAATATAGTTAGATTTTCTCCATTAAATGATCAGACATTATTATCAGTCATTTAACTGCCTCGGTGGCGTACTTAGTGTTAGCGTATGCGACTTCGATTCCCGGGTCGAACCAAATGTTTTAATGATCTGCAAATATTTGTATCGGAGTTTGGATGTTTTCTATGTATAATATGTATGTATTTATAACAAAAATAAAGTATATATGTAATTATATCAGTTGTTTAATACCCATAACACAAGCTTTGCTTAGCTTGGGACTAGATGGCGTTGTGTGTTAGATGTCCGAAATATTTATTATTTAATGATTGATGATAATATCTGATTTTATTAAATTTTTTTCATCCTAGGCATCCTATTTTATTTTTTTTACAATTTGACAAGTGTTTATTTAATCATAAATATTTATGATCTTGATTTTAATGACGATAAATATTGCATTTTTTTTATTAAGGCTATAAAGAAAAACTTATGACAGCATAAAATTTTCCTCTTTTGTCGAAAATATCATATAAATTTTCCCCCTTCGTATTTTTCGTTGCATTATGTATCACAGTGTGAAGAACCTCATAAGATATTTTATTACGTCTTTTTAATATATTATAAAATACTATTGTGCAACGTGACTATATTTCATCCAGTATTTACACTATGTGCATTCGGAGCATTATAATACCTACTACAAAGACTTTGACAAAATAAGACAAGATATTTAAAAAAATACACGTTGTTAAGGAACTACCACACACTATTACGATTGAAAATATTTGCTTCAGATAAATATTCACTTACGATAATGCAGGTTGAAGATACTATCACAGCATGGTTACCGCTACTACCGCATACCCTGGCGACATATAGCCACTCCTGACACTCAGTACTAGATGATTTGAACCAATAACATCGAAATTTCTCTTTTCAGAAATAAAATGTATATTTTCATGAATATAATATGTTACGCTAGCTGCACCCAGTGGTATTGGCTTTTGAATCGGATATTGTTCACTATTTCATTGGTTTTAATTTTGTTTACGCGTAACCCTATTTTATTTTCTAAAAAGAAACAGCCTACGTTACTCCTTATAACATCGACTATCTACCAGTGAAAGTCCCGTCCCGTCAATATAGGTGACACCATTCCAGAGATTAGACGGAACAAACAGACAAACAGACCAGTTTTTTGGTAAGCACTATATATTTTCATATGCATTTAGTGAAAAACTGTTAATTTTGAAATTACAATTAATTTTACATGATTATTTGTATAGATAGGTTAAAATTTTCTTCCAAACTGCACAATAGTTTGTTGGCAAGAACTAGAATACATTTAGCGTTCTAAATACTTGTATTGGCAAGAAACACTTTCCACGTTAAGGCGCGTATCCACCGAAATTGTTGACAATTTCAGTTTGCACAACAATTGTTTGCAACTCTTCATAAAATCGCCAACTTTTGTTTCCATTGTGTCTAAACCGAGTCACCAACAATTTAAAAAACATTCCAACTAAGCGTCTCCACAGAGCCAATAAATATTTGCAACAAGCGTGATCTTTTGATGTTTACTGCCAAAAACAGAAACACAGTTCCCAACATTTGTTGACAATTTTTGTTGCCAACACTAGGAAATTACAAAAACTTTTGTCACCAACTTGTTGACAACACAAAAGTTGCCAGCTTTTGTTCAGGGGAGACTCGGCTTTAGGTGTTTCCATTTTATGACGACAATCTCAACCTTCCTCACTTTTACAAACGGGTGACAAAAGTTTTTTGTTAACCTGTGATTTGGGTAACAATAGTGTCAAAATTCGTGTGCCATGTCACTCATTCATAAATTATATGGATGAATGATAAAGGTACATAAATCAATCATTATGATCGAAGTATTTTTACAACACTGTGACAG
The DNA here is from genome assembly GCA_949125395.1 of Diaphora mendica. Classification (NCBI taxonomy): domain Eukaryota; kingdom Metazoa; phylum Arthropoda; class Insecta; order Lepidoptera; family Erebidae; genus Diaphora; species Diaphora mendica. Next base: position 22,237,149 of record OX421310.1, read on the forward strand.
CAAATAATCATGCGATCCCGTTCTCGTGGATATTAAATACTTAATGTCATCAGAGGTCAATAACATAGTTTAACAAAGATTCGTTAATTATATGAAATCATTTTTCGTATAGACTGTAATCACCTGCGTCCTTTGCATATATAAGCCAGAATTACGCTTTGTTTACACTAAAAACCACCATGACTACTCTACTACTTGAATACACTGGGAGGACCCGGACCATTTTATTTCAGATCCTCCCCGAATCCACGCCACGTCGGCCTAGTCATGCCCTATCCCCGTGGAAAAAATTCCTCCTCTCACAATCTAAATTATTTTTGTAAATGCTGCCAAGTCCGTCAAAAATAGTCAGTTGGTCAGCGGCAGTTACTTAGCATCAGGTGACCCTTGTGCTCCTTTACCCCATTATAACATGAAAAAAATAATAGAGTCAAATAATTTATTTCCCCCTTATCAGAGTTTGGAAGAGAATTAACTCACTCGATAAAATGCAAAAAAAAATACATTAACAGCAACATAATAACTTGTTTAAAAAAATACCTTTTTCGTCAGTTCCTGGTATCAGGTAGGTGGTTATCGTGGTTGCAAAGACCCACATCACTCTCCCACGGGTAAAATATTAAAATAGTCGTAATATTTTTTCATAAATAACATTTTTTTTCAATACCTTTATACCTAAATGTTGTTATTTAAATGCACTCTGTACCATTTAAATTGAAACATTTATGGAGAAATCATGTCGCTGGATCGTGGGCTATAATCACTACATAGTATAAAACAAAGTCGCTTTCTCTGTCCCTATATCCCTTTGTTTGCTTAAATCTTTAAAACTACGCAACGGATTTTGTTGTGGGTTTCTTTAATAGATAGAGTGATTCAAGAGGAAGGTTTTTATGTATAATAAATGCATAATATAGTATGAAAACACTGTTAATTTTCGAGGTTTCTAATGTGATGTAGCAAATAAACACATTTTTTGCGCTTACATTGCAAACGCTGGTTGCACCCTACGAGATAGATCAAAATAATGTACTAGAGTATTGTACACCTTAAAAAGTACTACAAAAAAGTCCGCGACGGTATATGTCTATCTCTTAGGGATAACCCACAACAACCATTTTTTATTCCTTTCTTTTTACGAGAAATAATGGCGTATTTACGAAGTGATTTTAAGCAATACAGAATGAATCCTTACACAATTAAGTAAATTAAATACATTGTGCATTTAATATAGTTTAAGATGGCCCTTAACAGTATCTAATTTAAATGAATATATTCGAAGATATTACAGATTTAAAATGCACGAATCGTGTCGTCGGCGGGGGCTTCTGAAATCCATCCGTGCGAAGCCGGGGCGGGTCGCTAGTTGATTATAAATAAACCTGGCAAATTCTCGGAACTCAATAATCGCTTTATGAAGGGTATTTTGCAGGCGATTGACTAGATCATTGAGTTACTGGTGTAGTGAGACAGTTTGAGCTTTATAGTTTCAATCTATACAAACTATCATTTATTGATTAATTATAAACTGTGGCGGAACTTATAATGATTTCGGACTGTTCATTGAATACTGACTTCTATATTTACATTGATGACGATGGCTTTATTTGACCATAAAATAATAACGCATTAAAAATTAATTGATGGAAATACATATTTCTAACAAGTTCTAAATAATAAATTGTATCTAAACTGTCAGAGTTATGTATTTAATTAATAAATCAATTGACCTATTGAGGGCACACGTGGTAGTAGAGCCACTCTGATTTCTGCACTCATGGGCCGGCTCGACCGGGGTGGTGTGACCTTCTCAAAGAAGACTAACCTAAAATGACAGCATTCTTGCTGTCGTGTTTAATTGGTGAGTGCGAGACAGGAGGCTCAATGATTCAAAAGCATCTTAATAGAGCACCATAGTGTGCGTCACCATGCTGCATTGTTGCATGGTCTGCATTCGCAATGAGTATGGTGATCAATACTCTTGGATTCTGAATATGCTTTCCATCAGGCAGAGTAGAGTCACTTTGGCAAACTGATAAAAAACCCTATTTACTGGTGTTACTTTACATTGCAGAAATCAATCAGCAACTATTTACTTACTATTGTTAAATAATAAGGATCAAAATTCTGGTAATTTGAAACGAAAACCTATATACGCTACTACCGTATCCATAAACAACGAACATATATTATACTAGCTGACCCACGCAACGTCGTTTACGTCTCCTATTGCCCGTAGCGTAAAAAAATTCACCGTTTTTGTAACATTCTTCATTGGTGCGCCGCTCCTATTGGTCTTAGCGTGATTTTATGTAGCCTATAGCCTTCCTCAATAAATGTACTATCCAACACTGAAATTATTTTTTAAATCGGACCAGCGGTTCCTGAGATTAGCGCGTTCAAACAAAAAAACTCTTCAGCTTTATAATATTAGTATAGATATACAACCACACAAAGTTACGTGTACCGTGTTATGAAAGTTTCCTCTCGTAACAGATAACTTAATAATAACGTATAAACACGAAAAACCTTTCTAGTGAAATGTGCCACTGACAACAGGAGACACGGTGAACTAAAGTCTCATGGAACGCGAGTAAGATAACTTAATGAGGGTTGACAAATTAGTGCCGAGTTCCGTAGTTTGGCAAACACTCCGGACCCAGTCTACGAACGCCTATTCTGTGTTCACAGTTTACGTTGAACTAATCGGATGAAATCATTTGTTTTTCGTGTTCAACACGTTAAAAACGTTAATACAAATATTTTGTGAGGTTCGTGTCTTTATTGGTTTAGGTGAGTTTTATTAATAAGGTGTTTTTAGAAAATCTGTTTTTAGAAATACGTAGAAATTGCTGAGTTAGATCTGACAATAAACTAAAGAGGCCAAAATGCACATGCCTGGTTAAAAGTAAGCAGAGATAAAGAATTAGTAGGAGGTAAACAATAAAAAAATAATAAGTAAAATTGTTCACATTCGAGGACATCAACCGAGAACTTGTGTGATCTAGAATATAATAGTTATTTATGAAGGATAAAGATAAAAAAGTGATATTGCTTGACAGAGTGCACTCGAACAGATAGTGGTCCCGTACCTGAATCTCGAACTAGCTATTGTTGTACAGTCTGAGTTCCTCTTACAGAACTACTAAGTTTACAAGTTCCCACAGGCACTATAAACCCATAAACGATGTATAATACACCGTCGAGTAAGCAGAGACTTGACATATATTTAGCATTTTTTTTATGGAATAGAGACGACAAACGAGCCGTGTCGCCTGATGGTAAGCGATTACCGCCGCTCATGGACACCCGCAACACCAGAGGTTTCACAAGTGCGTTGACGGCCGTTGGGGGATGGGGAGGGGTTGGGTTGGGTATGGGTATGGGCCTCCGGTATCCTCACTCACTCGGTGAAACATAGCACAAGCGCTATTTCACACCGGATTTCTGTGAGGCCGTGGTATCACTCCGGTCAAAGCCGGTCCATTCCTGCCGAAGCGTGGCTCTTCCACGGTGATAACGATAATGTTGAATAGTGTTTAACTTTATTCAATTCATTACGAAGTAGCATTCAAGACCGATTTAAAGCCTAATTTCTGATTGTTAATACTTAAAACCGGAACATCTGGCACAATATAAATACACAAGAATAAACGACATCGTTATCTTTTGGTACACGATCGACAAAACTTGACGCACAAATAATTCAGGTTCCGTAAAGCCGGCCTACTTATTTATTCGTTTATATTTCTGTCCTTTTTATCTCTAACGAATTTTGTGTATACTCGCAAAAATGTGACTTTATTTCAAGAGAATTTTTTTTATGTTGTTATCTTTCCTACCTGAACAATAATTTGATATCCGGATAGTAAAGAAGATGACTTGTTTCTATATATAATGTCTTGTGATGTGACAAAAAAATAAATGTAATTTAGAAATGTATTACCAATTTCTTTCATCAAAATAAGTAGGCTTTTGTGAAATTGAACTATTTTGTTCCATCTTTACCTTTCTTTGATCAAAATGATTACATTTCTTTCTTGACTTATTTTGAAAAGATTACAAAAATCTCTGGTTTGAATGGTCCGTCTCTGTACACTTTGAAATTAATTTCACTTGTCAACTTAAATTAACAAAAACCGAGTTTTGTTCTTGACAACTCATTAAAAAGATTACTTTTGCGTAAAATATAGCTGAACGGCGTTATTAAAAAAACTGCTCGAAATCGTAACAAGAAACATTAATGTTCTGAAAACAGTAATGCGGTTGCTTTTAGTAGCACCTATTTTATAAATAAAAACATCTAAAGAAAGATAATGATACCAAGTCAAACTAGTACTAACATAAGCCTTGGGTAATTGATGTTTTCACTTCACTTTTTTTAATTATTTTTTTAACGTTTTTAGTATAAATATATCTATAAATATATACTGAGTTACTTATAAAATAATTAAAAAATAAATTTACAATGAAAATTTTCCTCAACTTTTGAACAATTGTTTTCATATTATGTCCGTTTCTTCCAGAATACGTACAGCGTCTTAATTTTAGTCTTCAGTTAAATATTTAATCAAGAGTTCTAACTTTAGGCAGTAACTTAGATTTAAATACTAAATTCGCACAAATGTATAGAGATAAATAGATACATTCAACTCCTATACTGTGAGTTTTGTAATTTTATGTATGTTCACCGATGACCGATCACTCTGTCAATTTCGGACAGATTTTGAAAATTATTTTTTTATTCGAATGGGTATAGGTACTCCCGAGGTGGTCCCATTATGTAATATATTTTTCAATGCATATAAATTGGCCAATATTGATAAGTAACCATCAGTAGCACTCGGTGAAAAACGAGTAAAGATTTAGCTAACTCCGGGCCGATACATTTCTGGTGAAACATTGCACTCCCACTAAAGTCCATAGTGTTATGGTTACAAATCTTAAAACTTTAACTGTCTACAATTTTATAGTAAATACAAACAATGTAACAGCAATTAAAATAGAGTGACTATTAGTTTTGTCGCAAATTTGCAAGTTCTTTTATTGCATTAATTACCTATTGCGTTGGGAATATAGAGAATAAAAGCTGTATCGTTGTAAGTTAGATAACTTGCAATTGTAATATTCGCATCGTTTTGTTTTGCAAATACCGCAAGTAATACATTGCATTAGTGTGATATGCACTTTGCACATTATGCTGACTTTGAAAGTACAAGTATGTTACGAGTTACGATGCACTGTCCATTGTCTACCGATTTTAATAATTATATTTTTAATTAGTTGAAATGGCTGTATCTACTACAGTTAAGTACAAATAATAATAATTTAATTCCACCAATTGTCACCTGTTTTAAAGTTTTGATGAAATATTTAAAAATAAATCACAACTGTATATTCAATACAAATATGACTGAATGGCAACGTATACTCGTATATGACTGAGTTGCATGCGTCCATATGCTAAGACGGTTACTTTATATCATACTAACTGACCCGTGCAACTTCGATTGTGTCTCTCGAAAGGATTTGTTTTTTCCATTCTTGCAATTTTTTTATTGCTACTACCTCCCCATTGATCGTAGCGCGATGTTATATAGCCTAAAATAGCTTCCTTGATAAACGGGCTATGCAACTAATAAGGAATAATCGATATTAGCGCAGCCGTTCACATGTGATGCTGTGACCAAGGGAAATAGAGGTTCATTGTTATAGATATTGTTAGCTCTACCCCTACACTACCGATAAATTATGCAGTGCGAACCTATAAAAGGGCGGTACTTGGCTATACTCTGACTCTTGTTGTTAGAGCACGGTGTTACCGACACCGTGTTGTTGTTGGTTCGCAAGGCATACGTCAGCCATAATATATCTTGTCGTTTAATGTTATATCGTTGTAAATCTATTTCTTATCGTTTTAATGTCGATCTGTTATGCATTTCGTGGATTACTTGTCATCAATCATATATCGAATTATAAGATACGTTAGTTGTGAACTGTTTGGTGTTTTAATTTTAAATAAGAACTGAGGTTAGGCTACCTCCAATTTGGTTCTTTTATTTAATTCTCACTCCTAGTTTCTAACAATATATATAAATGAACTGTCTGCTCTCTTTCCCCCTTATAAAAAAACCCAAGAGAAATAATATGTCACTGTCTATTTCTTTTCTTTTATAAACAACTTCAGAACTAGGAATAAATCCTGTGACATAGGAGACTTTAAGGTCAACTCAGAACAACCATTTGTGGTACACATAAAGTGTTGTCGATAAGACCTTCGTTCTGCAGTGGACGGCTATTGGTTGATACAAAAGTGTTGTTCCATGTGGGCATTGAACCCACAACACTCAGCACAGTAAAAAGCAGCGAGGAAACCGCTTCAATCCCTACGCCATTCGTGCAATATTATCACAGTAAATGCAGTTCACATTTTATAAAAAAAATCTACATTTATTACCAACTTTGTGCGTATAGGGAGCAAGAAAAATAATAGAAAGTTTTTAAATAAACGCACATTTCTCTGAATATAACGGATGTAGACTTGTCTTCGGGCGGAATCTAGGGACTCTCAGGTATAATTATACAGCAATCGAGTTTCCTTTCCCGGATAAAAAGTAAAAATGAAAAAAGAAACTTTCCATTACTGAAATATTAATGTTTATCTACAGATACTTTTAAATTTACTAACTCTAACTGATTAATTTCACGAATGCAAAGCCTAATCCGCTGAGGGTATAAACTTCAAATTTTGGTAGCTAATGTTTGTTATGTCCTTAGCACGTAGGTACTAACAAATTTTTTTTTTAAAATTTCATCCCTCTGGATTATAAAACCTTCAATCTCACTTCGTAGAAGTCGTTATATCTCTTGTCCTTTTTCTCCTTCAACATTTTATTCTCAAACTAGGTTCGGATCGCTTTTAAGTCTACTGACTACTACAATACGAATAAGCTTCGATTGTATGTAGGGCGACTACCATCAGATCTTCACAACCCAAGTGCCAGCCAAGCGACATCGAAGTCCTATAGAAAGATTGTTGTCGAACTTAATGCTCCCACTACTCGTAACAATAATTAAATATATGAAATACATATATTATGTGAAAACACTTCAAACTAAACGAAAAAACTAGATATTGAAAGTAAATGTCACAGTATGTACTTTATGACTTCAAAGAAAATAATATCGTGAATCGAAGATCGTTTTTTGATAGAAGATTGAATAGCTGACATAGATATTTGTTACACAAACGTTTCGTGTCTCATGTTTAGGCAAATAAAAAATACAAATCTACATAATGGAAAATTCTGAAATGTTCTTTATGTATAACCTTTATGTACAAAGTAGGCTTTGTTTATAAAACGTCTTATATCTATTAAACTTACATATAAATGACATATTTCATTTTTGTTATAAGATCAAAACGGGTGTCTACAAGAATGCCCAATGATATATAAAGGTGTAATTGTGACAATAGAGTTATCTGACCTATTTTAAGCAGAAAATGATACAAGAGAATGTGCTATACTCGTACATACATAAAAACACGTATAAATGTGTTATTTCGACTGCCTCGTTGGTCTCGCGGTTGACGTGTGCGACTGTTGATCATGAGGTCTCGGGTTCGATTCCCGGGTCGGACCAAATGTTTATATGATCTACAAATATTTGTTTCGGATTTTGGGTGTTTTCTATGTATTATATATGTGTATTTACAAAAAAAGTATACATGTATTTGTATCAGTTTTCTAGTACCCAAAACACAAGCTCTGCTTAGCTTGGGACTAGATCGCGTTGTGTGTTAGATATCCGAAATGTTTATTTATTTATTTAAATGTTTATTTATTTACTAGCTGTGCCCGCGACTCCGTCTGCGTGGAACAGTGACTTTGGGCAGCAGTTTTCGGACATATCTTTTGGTTTATAAACACCGTCATTTGGGTATTTAGAATAATCGAATTTAAAGTAATGCTTCTCTATACACGACATTAGACGTATAGCCATCGAGGATCAAAGCATACAGGTTGCAAGGATTGCTAACACGTGACAGAGCTACATAAAGATGACCGTGTGAAAAACAGTTATTACTTAGATCTACACCCACAACTTTTAGCGTACCTATGACCTTGGGCTTTATTTATTGTCACCGCGAAACATAGGCTCACTGGAAACTGGACTCGTTTAAAACTAAACGGAAAGTGGTTTGGGATGAGAGGAATCCGAGGAATAAAAACACTATCACCTTTACCGTACCCTGTTAAAATCTTTGGTCACTTTTAATCTAGTACCGTTGCAACGTTTTGGCGGGCTTAAATTTTTAAGAAGCATTATGGGTACGCCGACTTTTAAATTTATTTTATGAGCTGGTAGTCCAGCAGCACTGAGGGATCACGCGATAATGCATGAGATTCACGATCGATGGACAAACGTGCCTCACGCTGTTCCCTGTTCTACCTAATTCGAGTGGCCATAATTCGAGAACGATGCGAACTGAATCGAGATTCTCGCTGAGCCGAAGTTTCTGTAGCACGAAACCTAGCCTGACGTTCCTGAGATGCAGTGAGAGCCTCATGATCTTCTTCAGATTCCTGTGATCGAACTAATCTCATCCTTTTAGCATTCCTGCTGCACTGGGTGAGGTTGGATCTTTTCAAGGCATTCTTACAATATACTAACACAACATAGTTTAGTAAACACGTACTTATCATAAACAACTAAATTATAAATACTTACAGATTATTACACAGTTTCATTTATTACAGTTTAATAACTATTAAGACGTGTCAACCCAATCTATTAACTAACGAAAACAACCAAAGATGTTCACTGTAAGTACTCCCGGTTTTTTAGAAAAATAACCAAAGCAAGTCAAAAAAAATAACCTAACTTATATGTATCACTGACCTTTTTTTTTACGTGTGAAAATCCCCTCACCCCACAGGGGTTTGCGGCGGGGCGGTGTGTCGGACTCGAACCGACTAAAACCACACGGTGTGCCACTCTGCGCCTGAGACGGGAGGGACCCGGGATCTGCTGTTATTAACACATCAAGATCCCTCCCAACGCCTGCCCGCACAGAAGCGGGCACCGGCGGCGGATTGGGTCCGAGTGGAGGTCGTCTGTTGATGGTAACACTGATTACACTCAACAACCTTCCGCTTCCGTTTGTCAAAGCTCTCTTGCAATTATGGCGTCAATGGATAATTACATGATTTCAGTAAGTCTGTATCTTTTATTATAACTTCACAAAGTTCGGCACAAAGAAATAAACATGTCAGGTGTGTTGCTACCTCAGCTTCCAGAAATGGATTTTAATGGTAACTTATCAAAAAATTTTGAAAAATGGATTCAAAGACTAGAAATATATCTTGTGGCAAATGGCCTCGACAAAGAGAACGATGAGCGACGAGTAAATATATTATTAAATTTCATCGGGACTAAGGGCCTGGAGATATATAATACATTCAATGATACTGACAAGTTAACTTTTGTAGATATTAAACAAAAATTCATAACTTATTTCGAACCACGTAAATCGATAATAATTCAAAGAAATGAATTTTTTACTATCTGTCAGGGCAGTTCATCGTTGGAGGACTACTTTCAAAAAGTAATTAATCTCGGAATTTCATGTGAATTTAAGGAGTTAAGAGAAGAGCTTGCAGTGAGTAAAATCATAGCAGGATTAGACAAAAAATATAATAACCTAAAAACAAAATTAATTGCTGAAGATAAAAAATTAACACTGGAATATACAATGAAATTTTTATTAAGTGCTGATGCATCAAGAAAATATGTAGAGCAAATACAAAGCGTAGAAGAACAGACAGAACATGAAATATTCTATTCAACAGCTAGAAAAACTAAATTCAAGGTTAAAAAAATAAGGAATTGTAGAAACTGTGGACAAAGTCACGAAATAAATAATTGTCCAGCATATGGGAAGACTTGCTTTAAGTGTGAAAAACCAAATCATTTCGGGAACGTGTGTCAAAGCAAACCGAAACCTAAAATAAATAAACAACATATCAACATTGTTAAAACTTATGATGAAGACAATGACTTCTTCATTGGGTCAGTGTCATGTAATGAAATATTACAGGAATTTAAGGTGAGAGGTCATCAAATACCTATGAAGATGGACACAGGAGCTGCTTGCAACATTATAAGTAGTGAGGTATGTGAGAAACTTAATATTAAAAACTATGAAATTCAACCCTGTAATAAAAATGTTATCCAACTGGACGGAAAGAGTGTTTCAGTATGTGGGTCATGTGTGTTAGAAATAACTCATCCAAATCAAAATAAATATGAAGTTGAATTTATTATTATTGAAGGGTCAGTACCAACTTTATTAGGATGTAAGACTTGTTTACAGTATAATTTTGTAAGCATTAATCCTAACCTAGTGAAAGTACTCAATGTTGCATGCAATAATAATGAAATTAAAAAGTTAACTTCAAATTTAAAATCTCATTTTAGTGAACTGTTTAATGGCGGTCTTGGTTGCTTACCAGGGTCTGTACAAATACAACTTGATGAAAATGCAGTACCAGTAGTACAAGCGGCACGGCGTATTCCCTTTTCATTACTGCCTGAATTAAGAGAAGAACTTTCAAAGATGGAGTCTATGGGGGTTATTGAAAAGGTACATAAGCCCACAAAATGGGTTAATAATTTAGTTCTAGTGAGAAAACCTAATGGTAAACTAAGAGTGTGCATAGATCCAAGAGAACTCAATAAATACATTGTGCAGCCTAAATATCAACTACCAACTGTAGATGAAATTAAAAATAAGATGAAAAATGCAAAAGTGTTTGCATTATTAGATGCATCTAATGGATTTTGGATGTTAAATTTAGATGAAAAAAGCTCTGATCTATGTACATTCATCACACCATTTGGGCGATATCGATTTCGGAGACTTCCATTTGGTGTAGCATCTGCACCAGAGGAATTCAATAGAATCATCAGCCAAATGTATGAAAATGTCGAGGGAGTCATTCCATACTTAGATGATTTATGTATTTATGGGGAATCAGTTCATCAACTGAATGAAAGACTACAAAAAGTTTTACAAATTGCACAAATAAATGGGATAAAATTCAATGAAAGTAAATGTAAGTTTTTTGTTTCAAAATTACTTTTTGTGGGTCATATTTTCACAGCACATGGGATTTCTCCTGATCCTAGCAAGATACAGGCAGTAATGAATATGGAAAGTCCAAAATGCAAAAAAGATTTAGAAAGATTTTTAGGGATGTGTAATTATTTGTCAAGATTTATACCTAACTACTCAAAATTAATAGAACCGTTAAGAGTCTTACTAAAGAAAGATACAGTGTTTTCCTGGGACATCAACCAAGAACAGTCAGTAGAATTACTAAAAACTGCATTATGTAGCAGTCCATGTTTATCATATTTTGATACAAACAAAGATATTGTTTTGTCAGTTGACAGTTCATCAACGGCTTTAGGTGCTGTTATATTGCAGAATAATCAACCTATAGCTTTTGGATCACGTGCATTAAGTGCCACTGAACAAAATTATTGTCAATTAGAAAAAGAAATGTTAGCAATTGTTTATGGGTGTTATAAAATGCACCAATATATTTATGGTCGTAAAGTTTATGTAGAATCAGATCATAAGCCTTTAGAAACTTTATTTAAAAAACCATTGTACAAGGTGCCTGCACGTCTACAAAGAATGATGTTGGCTGTACAAGGTTATAATTTAGAAGTTAAGTATAAACCTGGTCGACTTTTGTACATTGCAGACACATTGTCACGAAGCTGTTCAATGAATGTTGAAAATAAATTTAAACAACTCAAAGATAATATAGTTTGTCATGTTAAACTTCAGAGAGATTTGTTACCTATCTCAAGTAAACAGTTAATGAAAATACAAAGTGCAACTAAAATAGATCCTATATTAATGCAAATTATTAATTATATAAAAAATGGATGGCCAAAAAATATTAATGAGATTGATAGAAAGACACAAGTTTTTTGGACATTTAGAGATGAGTTAAGTCTTTTAGATGGAGTTATATTAAAAAGTAATTTAATTGTTATACCAGATTCAATGAAGAGGCAAATGATGAAAATCATACATGAAGGACATGTAGGGTTGAGCACTTCTAAGATAAGAGCGAGATCTTGTGTATTTTGGCCAGAAATTAATAAAGATTTAGAAAAATTTGTATTAAGTTGTGAACCTTGTGCTAAACATAAACCTAATTTGCAAAAAGAACCTTTAATTGACCATCCTGTAAAACAAATTCCTTGGCACAAAGTGGGAATTGATATATGTACATTAGATGGTAAGGATTTCTTGGTATTCATGGATTATTATTCAAAGTTCATTGAAGTATGTAAACTTGATAATTTATCCAGTAATTGTGTTATTATTAATTGTAAATCTATTTTTGCAAGGCATGGTATACCTGAGTATGTGGTTACAGATTGTGGTACTCAATTTACAGCTAGTGAATTTAAAGATTTTTCAGAAAAATATTATTTCACTCATATTAAAACAAGCCCAAAACACTCACAGTCAAATGGGCAAATTGAAAGTGCTGTTAAAATTTTCAAAAATATATTTAAAAAATGCAAAGAAGATGGAAGTGACCCGTACCTAGGCTTATTAAATTACCGAAATACATCAAAAACGTATATGTCATCTCCTGCACAATTACTTTATTCTAGGAATTTAAAATCTTTGTTACCTATGTCTAAATGTCAGCTCAAGCCTCAGATTGTTAAATATGACCAGAAATATTATGATCATGTGGAAAATGTTAAGAAATATTATAATAAACATGCTAATCCTTTGCCGGAGTTGAGTGTTGGTCAAAATGTTTATTTTAAAAAAACCCTTGACTCTGATTGGGTTACTGGTAGAATAATAAAACAGTGTGAGGAGGCACGCTCATATCTGGTGGGGGATGGGAATGGCAAAATATTTAGGAGAAATAGATTGTATCTTAACAACCGTCATGAATGTAACAATGACATTGACAAAAATACTCCAATAAGTGTAGAAGTTGATTGTGATATTGATAGTGACATTTCAATGAATGAAGAAAATCTAAATTTCCAAGGACAGACAAATTCGGAGTCCAGTAGTAATACAGAAACCAGACAGGATGATTCATCTGTAAACCCTACAGAGAATAATAATGATTATATCACCCGTAGTGGTCGTATTGTTAAAAAGCCTAGTAGATTGAAGGATTATGATGTGAATTAGATATATAAGCATCTATGGATAATAGTTTTAAGGTTGTTGTAAAGAGGGGGGATGTTGATGGTAACACTGATTACACTCAACAACCTTCCGCTTCCGTTTGTCAAAGCTCTCTTGCAATTATGGCGTCAATGGATAATTACATGATTTCAGTAAGTCTGTATCTTTTATTATAACTTCACAAAGTTCGGCACAAAGAAATAAACATCGTCCTCCCGGGCCTTCTCCGTCACCTCCTTCTGCGAAATTACGTCTTCGCAGAAGGCTGCGACCGCTGTAAAACTGCTATCGCTACCGGCCATGGAGCGTATGACGGCCGGTAGCGAGAGATATCCTCCGATGACTGCAGTGAGGGCCCGACGCTGCGGCACCCAAGCGGGGCAGACCGCCAGCGTGTGCTGGGCCGAGTCCTCACCGCAGATGTGGCAGGCGGGACTCAATTCCCTCCTGGCGACCGAGTGCAGGTAAATCCCCAAAGCAACCGTGCCCGGAAAGGACCTGCGTCAGTCGGAAGGAAAGGGTCTCGAGCTGCCGCCCTGCCCACTCGAGGATGACCGGCTGGAGAGCCTCCACGGCGGCAAAGCCAGCACGTGGAGTCTCCGGCCGGAACGACCATCTAGCCATCGTGGCTCGACGGGCGGCTTCACGCTACTCGCGTACCTCTTCGGGCGGAGGGCGAATGCCACTCTTCGCCCGATATTCAGCCACCCGTCGATAAACTTCGGCGAGCACTTCCGCCTCCAAATCCCACGGGGGTGTTCCGGCCAGGGCGCATGCCGCCTCTCTCGACGCCGTGCGGTATCTGCGTATGGCTCTGACTGCCAATACCCTCTGAGGCCGCCAGAGGCGGGCCTTATTTAGGGCAGTCAGAGCCGCCACCCACACCGGTGCACCATACAGCGACATCGACCGGACAACTCCCGTGTACAGGAGTCGCGTTGCGACGCTGGCTCCACCCAAGTTGGGCAAAAGTCGCCCAAGAGCGGAGGCAGCGTCGACCAGCTTTGGACCAAGCTGTCGGAAGTGCTCGTCGAAGAGTCACCTACCGTCGAGGATCAGGCCCAGATACCTCATCTGGGCCCGACAAAAACTCTAAAATAGGACCACACGGGAAGCACCAGCTTTCAAATAAAAAAAGAATCAACAAAATTGGTTCACTCGGTCGAAAGTTATGAGGTACAAACATTAAAAAAAAAATACAGTCGAATTGAGAACCTTCTCCTTTTTGAAGTCGGTTGATTACTAAATAAAATGTTTTTTTTAAAACATAAAAATTAGGAGATATTTTAAACTAAATAAGTAAATATAAGGTTTATAAAAGAATCAAGAACTTGAAATCAAACTAACCTATACAAAATAAACATACTACTCTTATATGTATTTACAAACCCTATAAACCCTAAAGAAATAATATGTTCTTATCACAAACGACTAAATTGTAAGTACTTTCAGATTTTTACACATAAAATTAAGAAATAAAAAAATCAAGAAAAGAAAATAATGTTCTCGGCGCGCTTTATATACCCGCGCGGTCGCGCAGACGTTTACAATCTACAAACGTCCAGCTACGTGATTCTTTAAATTGGCATAACTTTTCTATTTATGAACCGATTGACATGAAACAAACGCTAAATGTTAAGTGAAGCTTACCAAAATATATTAATGAAAACCACATTTCAATCGGATAAGCTGTTTCTGAGATTAGCGTGCACAAACGCATAGACAAACAGATAAACAGACAAAAATTCTAAAAATCATTGTTTTGGGATCTATTGCGTTCATAAAGCATTCATAATAGTTTTCCTGAGATATCTTCCACGTACAGACAGCGACCAGTTACGATTTTATCATATGCATGGATTTCCTAAAATTTGCATAGCACTATATACTATAGCTATACTATAGTTTGTGAGGAATGTAAGTTACAAATAGTTCAAAAGAAATCCAAACTCACAAATATAGGTACACATGTATTTAACTAATAAATATGTTAAATGTGGTAACATTTTGAATATAAAATTCAATGTTTTTATTAAAATTTACCTAATGCTTACGTACTAAATAGGGCCGACGCAAAGGTGACTTATTTGCATACATTAGCCCCTCCGTTGGAGTCAAATTGTGTTTACTCCGAGTTTGTTTTCAGTTTTATACCGGATTACTCAACATTCAGTATATTCATAAGACCACGATTTTGTACGCATACTCTGCCACTCTGAAGAAATAATAATATAACGAATGGATCAACATCGCAAAGGGACCATACTGGTCATTGCAACGGTTTCGTAATCATAAGGGTAAACTGATAAATGTTTGATCTTTAGGTAATCCGTGTAAATGTGACTTAGAAATGTATTTTCCTTTCTTTGGCCTCCCCGAAGCTCTCCAAAGCAACCAGTCCTGTGCTGCCCACATACAACGGCTTCTGGGCTTTTATGGGCTGTGATGATGATAATGTTAAAAATCTGATTGAAAATTATTTTATTTTTAATTGCAGTACTCATACTTAACTAGCAACAGTTGCTATACTCAATATTGGTTCAGAATTAATTATATATACCTGCACCTGAACCTCAAAATATTTTTACAAGCTTTTATTAACTTGCAATGTATGTATGTATGCTTGTATGTTCGGGTGGAATTTTGCAACTCAATTTTGAAGCAGATATCTTCAACCGATTTTGCTGAAATTATGCAAGCATATGTATACAGCGTAACAATACAATATTATAATGACATGAAGCTGATCTGATGCTGGAGCTGGAAGCTGGCCATAGGAACTCGGTAAAGAAACGTCGCAAAATCATCCAGTTTGGACTCGTTTGATTCGTCTCGAGACATTCCAGTAAAAGCTTGTATTTAAAAAGCTTTTTAATTAAATGTATTACAGTTTCATGTTATTCAACATATAAAGTGCACATCAGACGGCTGTGTCGATACTTTTTGGTGCATAAGTACACAAATATGTATCTATTATACTAACTCACCAAGGTGTAGTTCAGTAAATTTGTGTCATAAAAATGTTCCGCGTAATGCCTTCCCTTAGTCGATGAGATGAAATTTATTGTTGGTCGTAAAAAGTACATAGCGCGAGTAAACCACGCGAATTTTGGAAACTTGCTGCCACCGTTCTCACGTCGTCACTCTGTCTTGTGACGAACTTTATACATTCGACCCCCTGGTTGTGGTGTAAACAGCGAACGAATTTTGCTTGTCTAATTAATCGGGATGTGAGAACAACATGGCACAAGATCTGCAGCTGGAATGGCTGTTTTACTTACACGTCCTATAATTACAGGTAAGTAAAATCGTAGAAGTGATGTTTTGAAATAAAATTGTACACCTATTTGTCGTACTATGCTACGGCTATTGTTAAACTAGTTAAATAAGTCTATAAGAATCTTCACGATAGACCAACTATTCTAGTAAAGAGGCTGGCAGCGGACTGCGTAAGTCCGGGATGTTTGGATTATGGGAGACCTTCGTTCAGCAGTGGTTCACGACTGGTTGATAGTATTAGAATGTATAGTATACTATACAAAATGGACTTTGTTCTACTTGATTCCTACACATTATAAATATTTTTAACCAAAGATATGTCTGTAGCCTGTAGAGATGTTCTTTGTGTACTCTGTCTCAATTATAAAATCAAAGGCCACCACCAACTTCTCCCTGTATCGTAAAATATCTAGATATCTTCAGTACCACATCTCTGACACTGCAAAATTTAAGAATGATACTAAAGCGATTTTGTCAATACCTTGTAGTATAAAATGTTTATTACCGCCCCCTTTCATGACTTGTGCGACGATGTAAACTTTGAGAAAGTTTCGTTGGCCATTAATAATTCTCCCGCGGCGTCCGGGACCTCTGAAAAGAATATTTCACTCTTTTGAAGCTGCAAACTGGGTACAATCAAATTACCATTTGAAAGAGCTTCTTGTATTGCTATTTAAGATGTTGAACGATTTTTGTTGGCTTTGTTTGTGCCTTATCGCTCAAAGCGTTTGTCATAAATCTTTACCGACGTCTGTTAATATTATCACGCACAATTAGAACATATACAAAAGAATAAGAAGCTTATTCTAATGTGCATTGTTATTTAAAGACAAGGAAACTCAAAGTTAAAAGGGGTCGTTTTTCAAACGGGTTCTCAAAGTTTATTTTGAAATATAATTATTTAGGTATATATATTTTGATCTCAATGGTAACGGAGAAAAATGTAGTAGTCATAGCTTGTGTAATATTTATTAACAAAAGGTCAGAATTTTAATGGCTACTCGTAAAATGTTCCACATTAACCTGTTCCCCTATATTAAAAACTCGTGTTAGAAGTGAACTCACGTAGTTGGTGTCCGAACGTGCTACCTTGCACTACGTCGGACGTCTAGAAATGTGTCCCAAAGCCCATTAACTGTCAAGTCGCAATGGAAATTGCCGCATCTGTCAAAGCCTGTTTCAGCTTGTTTTGAGCTTATTGGCATATATTGAACTTACTGAAGGACCAAATTCACTGATATCTAAATAATTTTCATAGCATGTCGCTTAAAATAATAGTGCCTGAAATGAAAAAAAATACACCAATTATTATAGACTAGCTGTTACCCGCGGCCCCGCTCTACGTAACAATAAATATTTTATGTCAATATTTATACAACTCCATAGAAAAAAGGACTGTAGTTCTTTGTTCATAATTTTCAGTCCATAGTATTTTGAAACGTTATTGTTTGTACTTACAAAGTTTACTTTCCATTTTCCTCTCTCAAGATTTAGTAAGTTACATTACGCGCTTCACGTGTATACTTAAAGTGACTAAGTACAATATTCTTTATGTTTAAAAGTATGAAACTTTTCCTACTTCAACCTCTTATTTTCTTCTGGAAACCGATATCGATAATCACCTCACCGAGCAATAGATGAGGCAGAATGTAGAAATCAATCCAGAATAGTTCCAGGACGATCTATTAGAACAAATGTACCCTAATATTAAAGCCCCAGTTGTTAGCCCCCACTTGTGTAGTCGAAACCCGAGCTACATTATCAATGTAAACCTCATACTTTGATTTCTGCCACAATCCAACCTTATCTATGTTATATTATTATAATTAGAATCAGTTATCAGAGATAATACGTGTAACTGTGTGGTTTATGCTTAAGTTTATTTCAGGAGGGACGTTACAATACTTAATAGTGTTTAAGTATAGTTTATTTCAAATATATAGTTATACTTCATTAATTTTTCTCAAACTACATGCCATATACTGGCAATGACAATGACATACTAAATCTAAAAACTTCTTACAGTCGATTGCTTAAATAGACTGTACTAACGTGAGGTTAAAAAAGTTAACAATGGCCAGTGTCATCATGTTACACGGTCCTCTGTAACTACACTTTATTCTATTCTTGTTTTACACATAATACGACTTTAATATTGGTTAGTATGTAGAAGTTTATACTCGTACCGTTGTGAAAACCATCGTGAGGAAAACCAATTCGTACTGAGGGAACTTAGTAAACAATTTTAAATATTTTTCTATACCTACTTGACGTTGTTTTACATTATTTTTTTAATTCATACCACGTTTTGTCAAAAATATTAGTTCTCTATACTTTTTCTACATGCTAACTTCAAGTATTCCAACTATGATCTACAATCATTTATTGTGTGCAGAAAAATCAATGATTCGCTAGTTACGCATCGATGCAAGCAAACCAATGATGCAGAACATAAACTTGCCTTATTCTCTGAAGCTAGATAGCTGATGTATATTGTGGCATCCCGCCAGCGGCAGTTGGCACGAAATTGATGGAGGATCCTGTGATTAGTGGCTCTATCTGCAATAAACGTTTTATAAAATTGGTCATACCTTGAACCGATTGGTTAGTAAATATACTCGTGTATTTAGAACACATAATACACAAGCAATTTGATTTATATTTTATACACATACGTTTTGATAAGTCGCGTATATTTTCTTATTGACCAATGACTATAACAATGCGTTTAGTAACTATAGGTATATGTGCATACATAACACGTAATAACATAACAACCAGTAATCTTCAGTTCATCAAAATGTACTTATCATTAATATAGTCACTTCAAACACGTAATAGATAAGAGATCTGTGTCAATCACATGAGTATAGTACAATATTTAATTAAATTATTGACGTAAATACACTACCGTAATAAGTTGATTATAGTTATTTAATATCTTCCTATGTATTTCATGATAAATGCAGTAACCGACTTCAAATGAAGTCGGTTAAAAAGGAGGACTCATAACTTTGGACTGGGTAAACCGATTTTGATGTTTTTTTTAAGCTGGAGATTCCCGTGTGATCCTAATTTAATTTGGTCCAGTTCTTGAAGTCGGTTATTTTTTTTTGAAATTTGTGATTATTATCCCTATTAATGCGCTCCTTGGGGAGGGCAGCAGTGGACTGCGATAGGTTGATTTGAATCCGAAAAGACCAAAATCGTTTACGAATGAAAAGCCTCTACGAACGTACTCTAGTACGCACGTAGAAGCTTCGTCAAAACCAGGTGAAAATGTATCTTTTTCTTTCTTATTTCTTCATATTCTTTAAAAGACGACTCCCGCACTCGGATTATATCCAGTGTCACGAACGATTTTAAAAACGCTTATGTAACGAATAAAAAAAAGACTCAGAAGACTGACTGCACGTTTGGCCTAGTGCTTTATGCGGTCGCCACGCCGCTTTCTACTGCGCCAAGTGTCGTGGGTTCAAATTCTACATGGGACAACACTTTTTGTGATCCACAAATTGTTTGAATACATTAACAAAAAAGAACAAAATCTGTTACACACCCGCGGTTGCGCCCTCGTACACATACACATAGGTACATATAGTTTCTTTTAAAAATAACCTGCCAAAGTGACTCTTCTCAGCCTGATGGTAGCCATATTATAATGGTGTTAGATATGTGATCGTAAACATGAACATTATCTTGAGAAAAGTATGTACTTGTTTTCGAACTACGAGTGTCTTTCTACCGCAATACGAGTCCGTTATACAACCGTAAAACTGTATGTCTAGATTTATTTATTAGTTTCAACGAGTTGTTACGAGTAACTGATTCCCATATCCCTAGAAACCAATTTGGGGATGGTATGTAAATCATGAACATGCATGTAGTATAGTCATTTTTCCCAGACGATATCTATCAATAAATTATTTTTTTATGATAATAACTTGGGTCATTGGTACTTTAAGTATTGATTCCTTGGCAGAGCAAACAGAATTCAAGTAGAAAAGTAGATAGTAAGTAGATAAACAGCCTATCGCAAGTAAGTGTATTAAATGGCAATAAAATACCCTAAGTTTACTCACTATATGTGGTACATTATCAATAGACGCAATTTCTTTGCAAGTCTCGTATCCACTTAAGGTAAGCGGGCCAATAGTCGGCCATTTCCATTATATCCATTAGAGTAGCGGGTGCTTGCCTGCGATTTGTTTCAGCTGTTGCACGCTCTTAGAAACGTTTTAAAGTACATTTCTCTTTATTTCATAATTTTGAGTTATGTCCGGGTTGAGTGCAGTACCAGACGGAGAAATGGGACATAAACGTGAAATGTAACTTAGATGGTGAGCTGTAAGACTTGCGAAGTAGAAAACAGAAGTATAATAAACTGAAATGCTATTACCACTATTTAAAGTTCTTATTAAATCTACACTAATAAATAAAGAGGTAAAGTTTGTGAGTTTGTGACGTTGTAGGGGGTAAACTCTGGATCCACTGAACTGATTTTTAAAATTCTTTTACCAATAGAAGGCTACGTTATTTGTGAGTGACATAGGATATATAATAACCCGAAAAGTGGACAGACTCTTTCATGGTAGCCGGATTTGCAAAGTTAGTCGGAGAAAAAAGTGTTCATCGCCCAACGAAGTGGGCACGGGTCAGCTAGTGGTTAATAAGTTTGATACACTTTATAACTTTGAATGCACAAATGGTACCTATAGTGATTCAAGCTGTCAAATGGCCGCTATCTACTGTGAATGAAACACTTTGTGTAATTCACAAATTATTGTACTGAGTCTTATTTGTATCCGTTGTAATATATCCAGTGTCACGAAATTCTTCGTGACACTGGATATATTCTGAGTGTGGAAGTCGTCTTTTAAATAATATGAAGAAATAAGAAAAAATATAAATAGGCTATAACTAGACAAAGCCCCTACGTAGAAACTCTAAACGATGTTGGTCTTTTAGGATCCAAATCAACCTATCGCAGTCCACTGCTGAGCTAAGCTCTCCCCCAAGGAGCGCATTAATAAGGATATAAAGACTATTACTGTATCTGTCATGAAATACATACCTATTCTTCTTCTTAGTCGTTTACCTACTCTTGACAGAGCAGTGGTGGTTGACGATGATGAATTTTCGTCGGGCAATGAGGCACCCGCGATGTGTCTTCTCCTATTACGGTCTATTGCGTCTCGGGAACTCTAGACGATGGAGGTTTGTGTTGCAGCTCTGATGAGGTATGTCCAACGCGTAGGTGAGCGTCCGCGCGACCGTTTGCCTTCCACTTGTCCCTGGACAACGAATCGCTCCATGGAGTGCTCATTGCGAACAACGTGACAAAAATATTTGAGGATTCGTATTTGCACAGTCGACGATAACCTCTGTTTGAATTTTAGCTCTTTTAGGATTGATACGTTGGTCCTATGTGCTGTCCAGGGAATCAGCAGCAGTCGACGCCAGCACCACATCTCGAGGGCATCAATTTTGTGTCTGTCTTTAAGGCAAACCGTCCACGTTTCTGTGCCATAGAGAAATATTGGGAAGACTAAGCTTCTCATGAGGCAGACTTTAGTGACTTTGTGATGTTACGGTTGCACCAGACTATTTTCAGCCTGTCAACGGCAGATCATGTGATAACGCATCTCTTTCGAATCTCATCATCACATCCTCCTGTAGTCCAGTGTTTGTGACACATACCTACTTACTGTACACATACCTATTAGATAATCATATATAAATAACTTATTACGGTAGAATGTTCACGTCAATAATTCAATATTGTACTATTGTCTTGTGGTTGATACAGATCTCTTATCTGTTTCGTGTTTGAAGTGATTACATTCATGATAAGTACATTTTGAATAATTGAATATTACTGGGTGTTATTTTATTAAGTGTATGCACATATACCTATAGTTACTAAATGCATTACTATAGTCATTTCTTATAGTAATTTGGCAAGCATTACTTAGTTATGAATGTCTTCGTAGTTCCAGAGTTCTTCTAAATTTACAGCAAATTATGTTGTAACACCGTAATTTCTAAAATATAATTATATTTTTTTACTAGTAGAGACCTCTGTGATCGCAGAGTGTAGTCAGGCTCTGTAAGGAACTTCAATGTTAGTTCACGGATTGTACGAGAGATGGCAGTAAATTAGACAATATATAAATCCGATTGATTTAGGTTTTTGAACGAATTAAGGAACCATTTCAGGACGAAAGTTTAAATGTTACTTTTAGCTGTGGTGGGAGAAAGCAGAAAGTAGGAAAAGTTCTCGAACAGTCGATGGAATGAATATAAAAGGAGATTCTTCCAATTTGGGAGCCCTTTTCTTTCCTGAACTGATCGAGAAACAGTTATTTATAGTAATTCGTTGATTCGTTGATAGTATTAATATATTAATTATGTGATATCATCCCGTGTGAAGCGGTAAGTGAAGAAATGTTTTTTTATTGTAGAAGTCATTTTCAGTTTTTTAAACAATACTGAGATATTCCATTATTTCTTAGGGTTGATGGTTACGGCCTGAAGATCCTCGTTGATGGTTACGGCCAGAAGATCCTCGTTGAGGGTTACGGCCCGATGGTTGGTGCAGAATAAGGCTGCACAACCACATTACTTTGAGGATGCCACGAATGTGGTGTGGCTTGTGTGAGGTGTTGATGTGGCTCCCAATATCAAGGAGCCTGTGATGTGGCTGCTGGCGGGCGGAGAATGGCCTGACCGCAGATTAGGCCAGCCGACGTGCTGGTGTAAAGGTCACGTACCTTATTTTTGTACTAAATTAGTGTAATTAACCACTATTAATTTTAAGATTTAGTTTTAAGTTATATTTAATGTTCTTGTATATTGTGTAATATTGTTGTGTTGTTTGATTAATATATAATGTGAATATGTCTAGTTTTGTTTCTCTGAAGTGACCTAAAAGGAACCCACCCACACACAATTATTTATTAGATTTTATTTTAGTGAGTTATTGTGATTAGTGATTAGATTATTTATTTGTTGAACGGCGCCCTGGGTAACTCTTGCTCTTATGACTGACTGGGTCGTGCCGGTGGTAGCACCCCCTGTTCAGGTTAGGGGACTGCAAGGTCGAACCCGCCTCCTAGGTCGGTTGATGATTGCAACATGTGATCTGCATGGTTGGACCTGCCGCCTAGGTGGGCCATTGGTTGCGACTTGCGAACCTCCTGACAGGTTTGGGTGTTACAATGTATGGTTTACGAAATCCTTTTTACAGAACTTAATTGTTTTAGAACGATCAACATAGAGCTAAAGTTTATTGTACAAATTTTAGTTTAACCCTTCGAGACCATCTTGAAATATTTTAATTCCTTCTTTACAAGAGAAAAAAAAATTCAAGTCTGAAAGGGCTAAGAGGACATGTTAGTGGAACCGTGTAATTCACGTCCATGCCAAAGTCTAACAATATTTATTTTGTATTCTTATAAAAGAAGTGTAAAAAAGTTTGTTGTATAAATATACGTATATAGTCAATATCAAGGATGTTAGTAATTCTTGAGTTGCAGATGTTCAACAGTAGTCACTTTTTCAGTAGAGTTTTTCAGCGACCGTTGCTTTAGTTTAATTACAAAAGTCCTCAATCCTATCTCAGAACTCTAAGAAAATATACGCGACTTATCAGAACAAAAGCGTAAATGCAAGCGTATGTGTTTAATAACTATAAAATCGAATTGCTCAGTTAATGATGTGGTCAAAATATATGAATCCACCAACTTACCTATCGATTTAAGGTATGACTGATTCTATAAAACGTTTATTGCAGATAGAGCCACTAATCACAGGATCCCCAATCAATCTCATGCCAACTGCCGCTGGCGGTATGCCACAACATACGTTGGCTATTCAGCTTCAGAGAATAAGGCAAGTTTATATTCTGCATCATTGGTTCGATGGCATCGATGCGTGACTAGCAAATAATATATTTTTCTGTACACAATAAACGATTTTAGATAATATTGGGCATATTTACTTGACATTAATATATAGAAAAAAATATGGTCGTCTGTAAAGTCTGTTTACGGATGACAGTTTAACGTGACAACGTCATAACGAAACATTGATGAAATGATCATTCATTTATCAATGTTTCGTTATGACGCAAGCGCCGCATCTATCTCTCGCTTGCACTTCAAGATTTAAATGGAACGCCTCCGAGCGAGGTAACGCCGCACGAGTCATGAGTTTTTTCGTGCGTGCAGCCGGCTCCATCGAATTATAAGACGTTGTCTCGTCAAAATGTTGAAAGCTAATATTTACGATAATCCATATCCATACTGATATTATAATTTCAAAAGTAGCTCTGTCTCTCTACTCTCTGTGTTCCGTTGTTCAAAATCTAGTAATTTTAAGTTATGTCATTTTAAAACCTCGCTCGCATTAGTTATTAATTACATGATTTAAACTAAAAAGCTACATTCATCTCATATTTGAACACCTTTGTAGATCTACTAGGTATGCAAAAATTAAAACAATTTCGCAGTGCAAACAAGTAGGCCGGATTAATTGAACTCTGGCTACTAGCCATAAACAAGGTATGCCTTGGAATAACATAATATACCTACTGCTCTACTACCTACTGTTCTGTTATGAAATGAGTGATACTTGAACGTGTAATGCAGCCTTAAGATGCCTCGATAAATATTGTCTCAAAACAAAAGGAATGATTCAAATCTGGCTGTTAGTTTTAGTGAAAGAACGTCTTTAGACGTCAAATATATCTTCAGCTTAATGCTATGTACTTGTACTATATGTACTAATTTGTAGATTACACAAAATGTTATACTATGTGGGATTGAATCCACAACACAGAGCAGTAGAGAGCAGCATGAAATGAACCACTACGCCATTGATACAGTCCATCATCATAATCTCATGTTCCCAAGATAAGCAATGAAATTTAATCAAGTTAATAATATGTTCTGTACCTACTTGCATGGCCCGAGCGTTGGACTGGCAAGGAGTGCATTAGGCATTAAGCTGCGGGTGATGAAGTAATAAATATTCAATTCTATTGTTATCTGTCTATCATCCAAACCAAATGTTTAGGCTTTGTTCGGAATATGTAGTAGATGGTTTATGTGAAGTTTGCACAAAATCGGTCCAGCGGTTCTTTATTTATCGACATACACGCGGGCGGAGCCGCGGGCAACAGGCAGTATATATATAAAAATGAATCGCCGAAATGTATGTACGCGCATAAGTTTCGATCGGCTGCACCAAATTAAATAATTCTTTTTTATGTGTTCGTTATTGTTAGGACAAGGTTTGTATGCAAGAAAATTTAAAAGATAACCGGAAAATTCAATTTTTTTGTCCGCGACTGTACACTGCCTGTGGGAAGCTGAGACAGTTATGTAAATACGGCGGTACGACGCCGGGTCATCTAGTTTTGTATAAATATTGACAATTTATTCAATTGTAATAAATACGTTTTGAATTAAATATAGAAAAACTAGAGTATGTACTAGTACCAAATTTTCCTTTACATATTTTTATAAACCTACCTTAAAAAAGTCATCTCCTATTGGGAAAAAAATCCAAAGCGCCCCTCTTCGCTATATCATATTACACTGTACATAATTCGAGTGCAAACGATAAAAGAGTTTAGCGATCCCGTTTTGTTTGGTCAATTGAAAATTATTTACCAGAATTTTATATATTATTAAGTATCTTGTGACCCAGTTGCAGGCTCGTTTCCGTTTGAC
This sequence comes from Diaphora mendica, assembly GCA_949125395.1. Lineage (NCBI taxonomy): Eukaryota > Metazoa > Arthropoda > Insecta > Lepidoptera > Erebidae > Diaphora > Diaphora mendica. The sequence continues at coordinate 22,263,414 of OX421310.1, forward strand.
CTAGTAGCGCCTTTAATATTTTACTCAACACTATTTTTTACTACCTTGTTTCATTCAATTACAAAGTAAAACTTTTCATAATTCATACAACTTCTTTTAATTATGTTTTTATATCTAGATTTGCAAATAGGACCGCTTGCAAAACACAATTCTTCTAACTTATTAAAAAAGTTAATTAAAAGGATGCGGAACAATAGCTCGATGTAGATCTACCCGCTGATGATGCTACAGAATACTGTAGTACTATTATCAAAGTATTATTAGTATAGTATATATTTTAAAAACAAAAATACCAGATATAGTAAAAAGAATTCGCACCTTAAAGTGGAAGTGGGCAGGCCACATATGCAGAATAAAAGACAACAGATGGACAAAAAGATTAATTGAATGGACACCAAGGAAGGGAGTCGAGGACGAGGAAGACCAAGAAGAAGATGGAGCGATATATTTAAGGAAAGATGCGGCAATACTTGGGAAAGAAAAGCAAGAGATAGGAAACTGTGGAGGAAGATGGGGGAGGCCTACGCCGAGGAGGCGACTACATAGAAAACTTAGATTTAGGGTTCAAGATGTATAAATTATAAGGGAAACTGCATGTACTATGTTAGAATAAAGGCTTTTTATTATATTTATTTATATATTTTAAACCTTGGCTGAAAAAGACTGAAGAACGTTTTAAAGTATTATTATTTTGAACGTGACACAAGTCGGAGGAAATAGACAGTAGCAAAATTTGAAAAGACAGTAGTATTTTGGAGACAACTGCTCCACCGTTATTTCTGGTTCATCATCTCAGCCAAAAGCCGCCCTATGTTGGACATAAGCCTCCCCCAAGATTCTCCACAACAACTGATCCTGTGCTGCCAGCATCCAACGACTTCCCGCGACCTTCACCAGGTCGTCAGACCACCTTGTGAGGGACCTACCAACGCTTCGTCTTCCGGTAGGAGTCCGGTAGTAGGTAGGCGGTCACCACTCAAGAACTCTATGGCCCCATCGGCCATTTGTTTCTACCTGCAGTGTGCCCACTGCCACTTAAGTTAAGCAATTTTTCGGGCAAAATTGCTGCAACTGCAAAAGCATAAAACCATACAAAATAAAATATATTTCAAAAAGTAAATGACTTTAAATAATCGAGTTGTCCTCGCTCAATCACTCGCCAATCGGCTGTCGACGTTCCCTCTAATATTTGCATGAAAAATACTCATTCCTCAGGGCGTTGAAGTGCGAACATAAATAATGAGGGACCAGGTTTTCGGGGTATTATTGTCGTCGATCATCGGGGACGAGGCGTATTCTTTTACGTCCAAGCATTCTGTCAAACGAGAATATTTCACAAGTTATTTGTATCAATTTGCTTCGAATGAAATAAGTTCAGAGCCTTTATAAAGTGCTTGTAAAGTATTATTGAGTTTAAAGATAATTTATGAGTTTATGTTCGAAAAGAAGTGGTTATTTAATTTTATTTGTGTTCACTGTTTACAAGACTTACGTACTTACTACTTACTTGTGATGGGTAGTACGAGTAGTGCGTAGTATCCAAAATTATTTCACCCAACATTTCCTAGTGTGATTGTTACCTCATAACATTAAGTTTTCTTACATTTCATGGAACTATTGTATTATAATATAGTACACTATTATAGTATAGTATATTACACTGCTATACACTAATATATATATATATATATATATATATAAACATCCTTAACTGTAAAATCTAAAATTTTAACAAAAACAAAAACCGATTTCAAGAACGACCAAATCGATCGATTTATCTTAGATGCCATCATCAGATCTTAATGTCCTTATCATGGTACCACCGTTGGGACATCTCCTGTCCATTAAAAAAAGAATCATCAAAATCGGTTCATAAACGACGAAGTTATCCGCGAACACACATAAAAAAAAAAAACCTCCTCCTTTTTTGAAGTCGGTTAAAAAACAATAACAATATTTACATAAAAGCGGTAAAAAAAATCCTCCGCATCATTGCCTACTGGTAGCGTTCCCAAAAGGCTGGCAGCATTGCCACGTTGAATGGCAATGCTAGAAAAAGGTCGGCCTCCTGGTTACGATAAGCGTCGATCAGTTGCGTAGCTAGTTGTTTAAACATAGCACGAGCACTTGGACCCCATGAACTTAGCGCCTCGTCCCCATACGGTTCAAAGATGTAATTACCTATTAAATTTTAGTACTTACGCCGTTTGAGGCTTTCCGCAGAGCAGACAGACATAACCAGCTGTACTTGGAAGATGAGATTTGATTTGATGAATTAATTAATTAAAATATTTTTTTCTACGAAACTTACCCATACTATATACAAGAGATTAGTGGTCAGTTCCTTGTAACACACATAAAAAGTTGGATGTTTTCTATGCAGTACAAGTTACCATGACAATTTGAAAATACTGTCGTAAAGCCGGTTCCCTCTCAAGGCAATATAGCCATATTACCAAAGCAGTGAAATTCACTTGGCAGCAAACATTTTAATATTTCTTTTATTTCTGTTATACACAATTTATATACCAAAAATGAAGCGCTTAGCTAAGAGCAGTTTTTGCAATATTATTTTTTAATTAATATTTAAAAGAATTGGCCGTACCTATTGGTTTAGTGGTTTCTGTAACAGAATTTGACGTTGTATTTTCATTAGTGTTTAGATATAATGTATAAGCAATAAATATGTATTCAGGCAAAATCCCTACGTTCACCTATTCTAGGGAGATGAAGCACTCAAAGGGTGGCAAGGGCCTCGTGTCTTTTGAGTTGCAAGTGTCCATTAAATGTATTTTTATTTCAATATGTCTTTGTTAAACCTTCAACATTGCCATCTATTACGCAAATGCACGCTTGATGACAGTAAACCTACTATTACATTAGTGGCATTAGAATTCGCTAACGATATTATGCAGTTTAATTCGAATCTGCTTACTGTTTCAAGGCTATGGATATGTATATCTTTATGAACAAAGAACTGCTGAGTATTCCATTTATTTTCACAATATTTCTATTTACACATCTTCTTATACGATCATTATGTCTAAAGGCTCTAACAGTCGGAACTTTGAATACCCTTTCCCCATTAATCTAATAACCGCACTTATTTGCAAAAAATGTAATGTGCTTGCTGGCGTTCTTTTGATTTGCCTTAAGGCCCGTATTCACTTTGTATAGTGCGAGTGCAGGTGCTTATTGCGGGTGATCGGTGATTCGTGCAAAGTACGTGTGGACCGCGAATTCACCATCCACGCGTATTTTCTACCAATCATTGATCGCCTCACTTCACACCTGCACTCGCACTAATCAAAGTGAATACGGGCCTTTATTAACCGACTTCAAAAAAGGAAGAGGTTCTCAATTTGACCGTCTATATTTTTTTTTCTTTATTCGTTGATGTTGAGTTTATACATTCATTCTAATCTACTCTTAGAAATATTTGTATTATTGTATGTAACGAATTAATAATCTATATTAGTAATCTATATTTTTTCCCGTATTCTAGCGCGAGTGGAAATAACGCAGGTGAAACTGCGAAGAGTTGCTAGTAATACATAAAATTGTATGATAAGTTCGTAAAATTAATTTCTAAAAGATATTCAGGTAAAGTAGGAAGAAAATTTTCAGCTCAGTTTAATCAAAATACCAGCAAGCTAAGACGTTAAAGTATTCTTACAATGCTAAATTTCTTGCATAATTTCGCTAGCCAACGCTGTCTTCAAATCAACATTCTTACTACAAATATTCTGAGCGCATCATATTTTCTCAGTAGCTTGAAGATTTCCAGGAATCAAGAATTCCTAGATTGTTTCAAGAGTAAACATTCTTGGGGCATATTCTGCTAAAGTTTGTTTCCAGTAATTCAGGTTAGACTACGCCGTCCACCAAAAATAGTTTACAAAAGATGAAAGCCAGATTTTACATCCAATGATATGATAGACTGTCTAAAACAGAAATAGTTTTTTTTTTTTTTTGACATCTAACACACAACGCCGTCTAGTCCCAAGCTAAGCAGAGCTTGTGTTATGGGTACTAGACAACTGATACAAATACATACATATTATACATAGAAAACACCCAAACTCCGAAACAAATATTTGTAGATCATACAAACATTTGGTCTGACCCGAGAATCGAACCCGAGACTTCATGATCAGCAGTCGCACACGCCAACCGCGAGACCAACGAGGCAGTCAAAGTTCTGTAAAATCCCTCGTCAACTTTAAATATGGATGATAAAAGTGCTTTTATTCATGTTTATGTTCTTTTGCTTGTTCGTACTTTCAGGTTATATTAACATCCATAAAAACTACTGTAAGTAAACACTGTAGGTGTATGTGACGTAAGAATCAAATTATAAACAAGTCGCAGAAATAATGTAACGTCTCAGTTATGTAAGACATTTTTTTTTTCTTTTTTTTTATGTTACTCTACTCTGCCTGATGGAAAGTATAAGCAGAATCCAAGAGTGGTGGTCACCATACTCACTGCGAATGCAGACGATGCAGTATGGCGACCCACACCATGGCGGACTAGTGATGCTGCTGCATCTTTTAGTCTAGTCAACAAGTATGGAACTTGTCTCGCACTCACCAACGAAACACGACAGCACTGCTGCTGTCATTTTACGTTGATTTTCTGTGCGAGGGTAATACCGCCCCGGTCGAGCCGGCCCATTCGTGCTGAAATCAGCGTGGCTCTACTACCTAGACATTTTACATAATGCATATTTATTTCATTTTGTAAACTTAAAGGGTAGGTTTAAACACTCCTATTAATAAAAATACGTGTGGCACATAGCATTTTTTATCAACTTATGCAATTATATTTTTTTAATTTTTTTTATTTATGCGGTATGTATAATATAATGAATGAAAAATACTAAACTATTAAATTAGTACCAACATCGTCACTTGATGATGTTGATCACTGTTTTTAAGTAGCGATATGGTTTCGTTACACAGCATACTATAAAAGGTTTAAACAATTTCTAATAAATGTCCTCGTCATTGAACGGGTTGTTTTATTCACGGTATTTTTTTTTCTTTGAACATGTATACTTACATGCCGCACATGCAGTGAGTGTGGCATTATAAAGATATGATAGAGACTACTTCGTGCGTGACAGAGACAGACAGATTTCAGAGCAGCTCGTCTAGATCCGTGCGAGCTTCGGGTGTCAGGTTTTATTTTCGTTACATTACGGAATTTCTTGATTCGCTCGCCGCGCTCAAAGGCCTCAAAGCCCGCGATAAAAGCTATACAATAGCTTAAAAAGTGATAAAACTCTTCTCTGAAATACATGCGAGTAAATAATGAGCAGTTTTCGGAAAAGCGTTCTGTTGTGAAGCTATTCGGACTTCCTTGAAATGCATATTTATGTCTGTAAAATCATAATGTTTTCCTAATTTGAAATCTGCCAAGTATTAAGAATATAAATTATATTTACGTTACTACATTAAGTTCGGCTCTCAGTTTTATCTTATAGACATAACAAACGAAGCAACGTACGCAAAAAAATCGTTTCGCACTTCACCGTGACGATATTCGATGGTCCGGTCATACGGAAGGGATGAACGGAAGTCGACAAAGGGAAAAGTTTTATCGAGCGAATGAGTGGATCTAAAGGGACCTGAAGAAGGACACAGACAAATCACATTAATGTTTTTTTTGAAAGGACGAATATAGAAGACAAATACGAAATGCCGATATCAACATTATTGTATTTTAAATGATTAAATTGAAATAATAAATAAATACTTCGGACATCTAACACACAACGCCATCTAGTCGCAAGGTAAGCAGAGCTTGTGTTATGGATATTAGACAAGTGATATAAATACATATATACTTCCTTTGTAAATACATACGTATTATACATAGAAAACACCCAAACTCCGAAACAAATATTTGCAGATCATACAAAACATTTGGTCCGACCCGGGAATTGAACCCGAGACCTTAAGCACAACAGTCGCATAGGCTACCACTGCGCCCCCGAGGCAGTTTGATGACTGATAGAGTGGTAGACTTGTATTTCTTAGTGATCTCCCAGTGGTCAACATTGACCATAATAATTTATTTTTTTATCTTACTGCGCTCCTCTTTATAATCTGTAACTGTAGGAAATTGCATAATCCCCCGTTCATTATGACCACGTCACATGGCTTTTTACTTTGCTGAGAGTGGGTTCTTTATGTCCGTTTCATGTACAAATATTTGTAAAGTCCCCCGCGACACAGGACATGTGCTGAAGGCGGTTATCGTTTAAAAAAATCTAACTCTTGCCAAGAAATGCTATCGTTATGATTTTATCAATAAATTGTTTACCTTAAAAAGCTGAAGAAGCTTTTAATGAATGTTTACTTACCGGTATCTGTAATAAGTACCTACCTATTTGTTGAGAAAACTTTATAGTAGTAAGCTTCAAGTACAGATTGAAAACTAAGCCTATGTGTTTCTGTGACCTTTGTGATCTCACGTTGGTTTTTGGGCACAGAAACATGAAAATGTTCAAGTAGAAAGTGTGTATGTTTTAATGAGCTTACTCCTTAAATAAAAGTTAATTATCTAGATATTCCAACGCGCCGTGAATTTAGACTTCGCCATCTATAATGAAGAAATTACAATTTGGTGGTTTTATTGTTTTTGGGTTTAGACCGCTTTTTGTAAGAAACCGGAAGTTCTCTATGTTGAGTTCTGAAAATGACTTTTTCTAAGCTTAAATAAAATGGAAAAAGCTAAGTACCACAGTGCCTGATACGAAATCTTTCATAATCCCCTAGCGCTATGACATTTGCAAGATTGGGCTTTACGCAGATACTCGTAAGCTGCGCTGGTGATAATAGCGTTTGAGTTTTTTTACGTTTAAGGTGACAAGCAAGCAGATGGTTTACCTGATGGTAAGTGACTATCGTCACGAGTGGATACGTGTAACTCAAGAGTCATGAGTGCCTTTTCCCCTTTGAGTCTCTTCCTCCCGAATTTAGAGAAGAAGAGTTTTGGTTTCCGATAACCACATTTAGTGAAAAGCAACGGAAAAATTGCGAGGTTAAGACCTCTATATAATTCTGGTCTGTGTGGTGTGTGGTATAAGTCTGGTCGATCTTACCCGTTTGTACCGAGGCATGACTCCAACCCCGAAAAGCATAGCAATATATGGCTACTAGCTAACCCGCGAAACTTTAACTTTTTATTGTCTTATAGATAGAGAAAAAAATTATTTAAAATGAAAAAGGTTACAGTAAGATAACCTTAAAAGATAGACACAGATGTCGTGACATTTTTTGAACTTTTAAAGGGTATCAATTCTTTCAGACATTATATTTGCGAAACTTTAACCGTTTACGCAGCGATTGCAATGGAAGTTCTCGAAAGGTTCTCTAATTTTCCTCGTTATTGCAATATATTCATCAATTTCTTTAATACCCAGCTCCTTTTGGTCGTAACGTGATGATATATAGTCTATAGCCTTCCTAGATAGCTGGGCTATCTAGCATTGAAAGGGTTTTTACAACTTACAACTCAATTTTGAAGCAGATATCTTCAACCGATTTTGCTGAAATTTTGCAAGCATATGTATACAGCGTGACAATACAATATTATAATGACATGGAGCTGATCTGATGCTGAAGCTGGAAGGTGGCCATAGGAACTCTGTAAAGAAACGTTGTAACATCATCGAGTTTGGACTCGTTTGATTCGTCTCGAGGCTTTCCAGTAAAAGCTTGTTTTTAAAAAGCTTTCTAATTTAATTTATTACAAATAGTATCAGTAGTTCCTGAAATTAACGCGTTCAACTAAACCAACTCTACTCTACTCTAGATATATAAATTAAATTACTTTAATAACATTTATTTACTGTTACATTACAGTCATATAATATATAACCACTTCCATATAAATGTTATCTTTATGCTTTCAACATCGGTATAAAGTGCCGTGTAATATTATTTAAGGACGTTAAAATTCAAGAACATTTACTCCGAGTTCACTTGCCTCTGTATCCTGGTAATCTGCGTTATAAATGGTATACTACTATAACCTAAACATCGCTCCATCAACGCACCAAATCTTACAGGACACAATTGAGAGAAGAAAAGCGATTACGTCATATAAGAAAAATAAAAAAGAACGATTGCAACAAAAAAAAACGATATGTAAAACCCAATTTAAAAAAGTACGTGTGGCACACCGAGACTGCCGCGGTAAGGCTATTGCATAGCATTTTTTATCAGCTTATGCAATTATAATTATTTATTTTTTATTTATTTTATTTTGCCAGTTTCTCATTTAGTATTGTTCAAAAAGTATTTAAATAATAGAGGGCGTTAGTGCACCTCGTAGTTGCGAAACAGCTCCACACATGGCGCTGACCGATTTTAATTTATGCAGTATTTTTTTTCTTTGAACTTACGGGGCGCACATGCGGTGAGTGTGGCATTATAAAGATATGATGGACGGAGACAAGTGAGACAGACAGATTCGTTGATTCGTCGTTCGGAGCAGCTCGTCTCGATCCGTGCGAGCTTCGGGTGTTAGGTTTTTTTCGTTACGGCATTTCTTGATTCGGTCGCCGCGCTCAAAGCCCGCGATAAAAGCTATGCAATAGCTTAAAAACTAAACAAGAGGATATTGATAAAAGTAATTTCATTATTTGAGCAAATCCTATTTCTCTCACTTCTTAAAAAAAAATCAAAATAGAAACCTTTTCAACTAAATAAATAACCCAAATTAAAAAAGGTCTAACTAATTATGAGCCAACATCATAAGGAAAAAAGACACATGAATTTAATTAGCAACTTCTCAGATATTAAAATATATTGCAATTATACTTATAAATTTAATAGTAAATTTCAAAAGGTTTCAAATTTGTTAACATTATTTTATAAAATAATTGGTGTAAAAATTAGAAGCTTGGATAGGTTTTTGATCATTTGATCCACTTTCTTACCTGTAGCTTCCTACTCAGGGTAACTCTCTGTGCTTCTTCTGAAGCTTCAGATTGTCACCAACTCGCCCTAGGCTCATCTCTCGTACTGCGTCTTGCCACGTCGCCTTCCCTCCGCCGCTCTCTAATTTTGTATGCTCTGTTGTTTCACCGCATTTATTTTTCTTCGCGGTCTAATTCTCTTTGTTGTCTCAGTCGTTTCGCAACCAAATTTCGCGGAATGAGGTCCGTGTTTGAAATGAAATTGGTATTCGGAATGAATTGGGCTCCTCTGTAAGTTTTGCAAGCCCTTGATTTTTAATTCGATTTGTGCTTTCCACGAATGTTGAATATAAACACGGTTATAATACTTCAATAAAGCAATTTACAAGTCATGACATTTGATTCAATCTAAGTACACAGCTTTACTCAGAAATAAGTACGTAGACATTAATTTTATTTTTAAATAATATATTTATTTTAATGGTACTTTGAGACAATATGTAATCAGTTTCAGAACACTACGCTGTTTAATGACTGTTCCTTAAAGTTTAAATTAAAAAGTTCATTATTTCATAAAGTCACCACCACCAGTCACCAGTTGGACAACTAAAATATTATGTTTTTTTATTACTTCTCAATTTTGCTTGTAAACTTGAAACCCCATTGGTAATCTGTGGAAAACGTTGTGGTTAGTATATTTATTACCTATGTTTAGTTTTTAAATATAACCCTATGTACACTTCATGTACCTACTACTGTTTGTGTTCCCTAATTGAATAAATTAATAAATAAATTCTATAGTTTCTTTTCTCCACAATTCTCACTTGATTTTTATCAACTCAGATTCATACTTCTTCTTAATAATTGTAGGTGTCTATTGAATTTATTAAGTAGTTCTTGTATGTATTTTCAAAGTGTTACACGTAATCTTTTTAAATTGATTCTGATTTAGTTAATTCGTCATTGCTAATTAGCAATTAATTTAGTTTTAGCAATTTAATAATTACTGTACGAAAGACTGCAACACTAAATTTGCATGCCTATTACTGGTGAAATGTGTATCGTGCATTATTTTTTTGCCATCTTTTTGTACCATATTTATGCAAATAAAATTATATTATTATTATTATAATCGCATCGCATATTTTGTCTCTGGTCTCCCGTTAATTTATTCACCCCGCACTTCTACTGCAGCATCGCCAGTTTTCGGTGTCTTAAATAAATTTAACTTAGCCCTACATTATCGCCTAAACTTAACTAACAAACTGAACACCGTTGTGATCATGCCTTTATATAGTATTGATTAGTTACATAAATAGCTTATATTCGCTTCTTTTGTCTTCAAGTTTTGTTGTGATCAATATGAACCTTTACAACTCTTATTGAATCAACTAGACATTTTGGCAGTTGTAAGTGCTTTGCGTATTCAAACAATTACTTTCAGACTTATTACTTATTAATATACTTTCAAATACTCAACTTACTATAAAAATAAGTAAATATAAGTGAATAAACTTATCACTAACAAAAATGTTTAAATTTTGAAGTCCTAGATGAAATGAAAGAAAGCATTTGAAATCGGTAACTCTGCACATAACGACCAAATGGATATTTGAATAGTGGCTATACCTACGACCTTGGTCTGAATTTTCAATAAAAATTCCACATGGCGGGCCGTACGAGATGGATATACGGTTAACTGATAAATAACCCTCACTTGGTCCCTTTCATTGGTAATTCAAACACGGGCGGCAGTACGATTTATGTACAAATGCGTCCAGTCAAGCCGGCCATATTTATTTTTCCATGTCCTAATGCCACTTCTGAAATATTCATGTGTTGACCGTACCATCTGTCTTGCTGATGTCTCTAACAATAATATAATGTTGTGTCTTATTTCGGCTTAGGATAAGTCGAATGGTAACCAACTTCCTGTTGCTAATATTTATTACATAGTTTAACGTTGCTAGTTAGTCTTTGATTTTCTCAATAGTAACAATATTTTTAAGTTATTTAATACCGATGTAATTCATGCTTAAAGCTAGTATAGGGATTAATGAGCCTTAAATAAATTGTTATAATATAAAAGTCTTTTATAAATACTTATAAGTCAGACATGTAGAGCAGCAAATAATGTAGTACTTTACAATTAAGGACTTATATTTATTTTATTATTTATTTATATTATTTATATTTATTATATTATTATAAATACATATAATGTTACTGAAGTAAATTAAGCAATAAACCTTTAGTATTTCATCACAGACAATATTAGTACTTGCCGTTAGGTCTCAAATTCAATTTGAAACCAGATCATTACGTAGAATGCACATTTAATCACAATGAATCGAACAGTCACTAGTCCTTAAAACACTTAAGCGAATGTTAAAGTACGTTTGTCGTATATTTTTATGCCTTTATTGGCGGGTATCGAATAATAAAACTGTTGACTTGAAATAAAGGAACACGAAACTTCCATTTAGCTAGGAACAATGAGATTATGTTTATCGAACATCGTTATTCTTTATTAGATTTCACTAGAATCTTCCAATTTATTTGTTATTATGTGGATTCAGTTTCGTTGTTTGACGTTTTTCTTGTTTTCTCTGTGTTTTTTCGAATGGGAATAAAAGCTGTAAACATAATTTGTTACTTTTTTAATACGACTTAAGTAAATGGGTTTATAGAAATATAAGAAAAAATGTTACATTTATCTCTGTGCAATTTATCAACAAAAAAGGAGAACTGCGGCAAAGCTGACCTAGTGAGTAAAATTAGACATAGTTGAGTTAGGATCAAAGGCGAGACCCTGAGGCGATTCTTCTGCGCCCCCATCTTGTGACCGCGTAGTCGACAATCAAAGAATAATAGGTCGCAAACATTAGTGAACACTTCAATAACAGGAACCACGCTCAATTGTTAGGGGAATGTATGAAGACTCAGAAGTGTCCCCACCAAGTCTTCCGCGAAAATAACATATAGCGGATAAGTAACGTGATAATTTACATCTATCTATACTAATATTATAAACGCGAAAGTTTGTAAGTATGGATGGGTGGATGTTTGTTACTCTTTCACACAAAAACTACTGAACGAGTTTAGATGAAACTTTACAGTAATATAGCTTATACATCAGAATAACACATAGGCTACTATTTGCTGCAATAACCAACATATAAGCGGGCGGAGCCACGGGCAACAACTAGTATGTTATATTTTGTTTGTAAATATCCTGTGTCTTCATAGGTGGACTTCAGACATACATGTAACAGATACAAAGAACACCCAGACTCAGAATAATAATTTGTCAATCACACAGAATGTTGTCCTATTTGTGGATCAAACTTACAATGCTTAACCCAGTAGGAATCAAGGTGATCGATTGAATCACTGCGCCATGCATGTAGACCTATCATGCAATCATAACTTTGGATTGACATATGTTATTGTTATGTATATTGATAACTCAATCTTATCGTTATTTAGAAGTAAACTTAAGTATTTATTTTAAATTTCAAATCCACTTTCAAAAGAGTCTTTTGATTGTGAATTTGGACAAACAATGAATTACTTTTCATGTTGTTAAATTTACTAAAACCGACTTTGTTGTTGCGGAGCAAAGTTAGAACCTATATGTTTGAAGTATTTCTCCGTGAAATCTCAAATCAATAGATTTTTCAGTACTAAAAATTTATTAAATATTTTTTCTGTTTTATTTACACCACAACAATGAATGATTGCGTATTTTTTTAATGCCACACCTACAAGATCACAGTCACAAGCTGCAAAACTATGGCTGTAAGAAAGATGATACTGAAAGTACTAAGCCAGCCTCACACGTGATCTTATTTCAGACCGCTAATATGGTTGTATAGTCTTTTTCAAAACAAAAAGAAAATTCATCATCCACAGCCTTCAATAAGTCCACTGCTGGAGATAGGTTTTTCCTTAGAATGGAGGATTTGACCTACTAAAAAAAAAAAGATTACAGATAAATCAGTCTTCGATATATGTACATTTGCGTATGTGATTAAACTCCTCCTTAACCGATTTAAATGAAATTTGTTGTGTCTATTCCATAGGACTCGAGAATAGTTTAGATTCACAATTCGGGAAAAAAACAATTTGTGTAGATAATTGATTCAACCCGCGGCGTTTCCTGCAGGTGAAGTTATACCGCGGGTAACACCGCGGGGTTCATCTAGTATAATGTTATATTCTATATTTATATAAACAACATTCAATACATTAAGGAATTACCTAAAACCGCTAGTAAAAACTGTGTTATTATCTTCCTCAATACAAATTTAGTTAAATCAAATTGAATATTTTAGAGAAAAAAGTAAACAAATAAATTACAGCAAAGCATGCATGCTAATGTTTGTAATGAAAATGGTGCGTGTGTGTGGGTGTTGAGTACTATAGCGGTATCACAACACACATACATATATGGTAAATGATTCCCCCAACCGATCACATTATCTCTCTTAAGTTGCAACTGACCAGGGGTGTTTATTTACTCACAGGTGACCTCCCTGTTTATTTACCCACTATACATAACAATAAAAAATAAATATCAAAACAAGAATAACGTAACGATAACCCGTGAATACGAGTATCGAGTATTTTTCACACAACGACGATTGACAGCCTCACTAGTGTTGTTTTTGAATACCTGCCTCTTTTTGTGTTGACATTGACATGACCACCGCTATAACATCTGTGTCCCGATCACGATAATAGTTTTCCTCTAGCCTTAGGCGTTTTTTTAGGACATGGGAATACTGCTTCGTTTACGGGATATCACTAACGTGAAAAGGCAATGTATGATACATATCAGAAACTTTTAACATTGTTATTGAAATACAATTTAAAAAAAACTTTAACAAACACTAAAATGGTATATTTCTGGTAATACGGGCGCGGTTTTTTTGGAAAATATAACAAAAACCATATTCCATTTAAACTGCAGCAAAATTTAAAAAATGCTAATTTATTTATAACAATCCATGTTGACCAGTGTTCATGTATAAGTACCTAATATGTGTTTCGCACATCCCAATAACGCAGCTACTTTTATTATCATTTTTTTACAATTAAGGTATATTTGAAATAAGTTAGGGCTAAGTTGTTTTGAGATATATAATACTATAAGCTACCTCCCCTCAGAGTTGTTGATCTACCTTCAAATTTTATATAAAAGGAGGTGTAACTCAATGTTAGATTGATAATCTGGTGAGCGGTCAAACTCCCCTTGTCTCTTAGTTCTATTTATGCAGTGTGTACTTGTGATTATTAAGTAACGGTTATTTTGTTAATGTGAAAATTATAAAAAGTGTTCTTTAAAGCAATCGTGTATATTTTAAAGATATTTCTACTTGCAAACCTAATATCAGAAGTGAGATAACGCGCGTCCCATACGCTTTGCTATCTGGGGAAAGGCTGTCTGGCTATTCCATTTTCAAAATATTTAAAAGTTAACTTTTTCTTGATACCTTACGAAATTGTCTTGTTTTTGTTCGAGTGATTGGTGAAGGTGTGGTAAAGTTTAAAGTTCTTTAGGGTTTTGTTGAGACTCCCACGCTTCTGTAGTGCTTCGGGCATGTTTGCCTATGCGTGTGTAGATGATTTCTATGCGATTATGCGCAAGAAGACAGCGTCTGTGGTGCTGCGTTTGCGTGGTAGTAGCAATGCGATTTTGAAAATGATAGCAGAAAGAATGGACTCCGCCATACTCTGTCGTTTCACTGAACTCCATGTTAGGAGAGGAAACTGATTGTGTCTATGTGGTTTTGTTGCTGCTTTGTTTCTGTAGTTTTGTTGCTACTTAAACCTATGAATTTTGATTTTAATTGTGTGATTTTTGAATCAATTTTGATTTTAGTCATGTTTTTATTTTGATTTTAATTGTGATTTTATTTTGATTTTTTATTGTGATTTTATTTTGTTTTTTAGTGCGATTTTATTGTGATTTTTATTGTGATTTAATTGTAATTTTATTTTATTTCTGATTTCGATTTTATTTTGACTTTTGATGTTTTTAATGTTAATTTTATTTGATTTTTATTTTATTGTATGCATGCAAATATGGATTGTACATGGTCTGAAATAAATGGATTATTATTATTATTATAAAGTATATCTATCTGTACATCTGGTGAGTACGTTCCAGTTTATTTATTTATAGTGAGATTTAAAAGTGAAACATTTTGGCTGTTGCATTGGCATTTTGTTGATATTCATATAACGCAGTATACACACACTGACCGTTTTTAATAGGTACGTGTGTTCATTAAATTACCAGAACTGCCCTCTACTGTTTTAATACGGCCGTGCATCGATAAAAGAAAAGAAAGATTAGAGTTAGTAAACGATTTTGAAATATTTTACTGCTGCTGCTACTGGAAGATAAAGTGTAATACTTCAGACAAAAAAAAAATAACGGGTACTTGTTTATGTACTTTGGTAAATGTTTCGGTGCATTCGTGTGTGACGATCACTAACTAGAAAACATCATGCCAGCTTGTACGGGCACAATGCAGTGCACCGACAATGCAGTGTGCCGACACGGTAATGAATGATATTACAGAAAAGCTTGTGACTGTAATTAACGCTACACAGTTAAGGTCAAATCACATTTTCATATTGAGTTAATCTGTGTTTACATGATTTTGATGTGTGGTGTACAGAAGTAAGTCATGTGTGCAATTTGAAGCGATACGACGCGACGATCTCGAGTGTTTGGCGCGTCTATGAAATTGTTTTAAGACATTTAAGAGTGACTGTCGTAGTTGGTCAAATTTTAAATTACAAATCGAACTGTTTCTGTCACAGATTGATATTGCAAATATTTTGTTTGACGTATTGAAAAATAATTCCTTTAATTACCCCACCTATGCAGAATAAGTTAAGCGTTTCTTACTGAACGAAATGAGAAGACATTATGATAGGTTCTAGATACCTTGAATAGTGCTGGGTTATCTATCAACTTACAAATAGTGTAAGTTTCTCATCACAAAATACCACCTAGGCAGAACAATCAGTAATGGTCAGGTTAGACCGAGCCTATGTAAAGTTCAAGCAGTTAGTGCTTGTATGCAAGTTCAAGGAGTACATTATTGCAGTCTGGATGGTAAGCAAACTTTGTGCCTAACCTACAGCGACTATTGTTATCAAGTAACACTTCCAACCTTGTATAAACGCCTAGTTTGTTTAAATCTTAAGTGTGGTGGTGAAGTAAACTTTTGAGAAAAGTTTTAATTGTTCTGTCGAACTTCTTAAAATATAACAAGTGGTTAAGATAATTCGCTTTGCGGTTGATACAAATCTCGTGGTTCTCCATGGGCTATTGTTTTTAGAGCACAATACTTATAAGTGACGACCCGAACGTCTGCTCTAGAGTCTTTTGATGGGTCATGGGAGCAACACTCCAGCTGTCCGTGTCCTTGTAAGAAATATTTCAGATGGTTCTTCGCCGCCTGGTCGAGGGTCGCGGCGGGAAGTGGTCCGACGGAAGACGACCAAACGTATGGTGTGTTGTCAAGTACGCGCAATCCAAGGGCAAGTTGTTTCCTGGAATGCGAGGGCCATGTTGAGTCGTCACGGTCATGCCGAACGGTCGATACGAGCTACGACTGATACGAGGAGCGTACGGTAAGACTACATATGCCAACGCTCAATATTTAGTGCCGTGGAAGGGTGAATGGACATCTGAGACATGCGTCCACCTTTTGGAGGTGAGTGTTAAAGTCTGTGTGATATGCGAACTTGGGTGCCTCTGCCTGAATGGTGTGGCACACTATTGTGTCACATCGCGAATGACACGGGTTGTCATGGTGACCGTAATATGCGAATAGTGTGCCTATGTTACGTGTCAAGGAGTCGTGATTGCGAACTTTTTGTGCCTCTATCGCGGGGCATAGCGTCTGTATTAAAATAATCGAATGCATTCATTCATGCTCTGTCGCTTGTAGTACTTACTTACATTATGCTATAATATAATAATAATAATAATAAGCAACAGAGAGCTAGCAACACCACAAGCAGTCAGATTTTCTAATACATTTTTTCTCAAAATAAAATTTATTTTCATATATTTAAACCAATATAAATCATCTACAGCAAATAATAAGGAAATAAAATGGGTCAATATCTTAAAAATAAGGTATTAACACGCCTAAAATGAAAGAATTGAATATAAATATCTACCATAAGACATGACGTTAAACGTCATGTCATAACAATGTATAAAAAATCATGGTATAAATAAAGAGAATTTCTGACAAAATGATAACAAGAGCTAGATCAAAAGCACTTTTAACACCTTCGGACTCGTCGCTAAGCTCCGCCTTGCCGTCCTCGGAAGCAAGAACAGAAGACCCAACTCTTGCAGAGGCGTCGAGCTCTACATCAAGCGACGAGTTTTTCTCTCCGCCGACGTCGCCAACACCAGTGCGTCGGCAGGGGAGATGCCGGCCACCAGACAGCCTGGGACCTCGAGGACCACTGACCTCGAATAGGGCCCCCGCTACCGGTGGTAATGTGCACCGCATGAAGTGGACAAATGCAATTAATGAGAACGTCATGCGTGCATATTTTCGGGCTACAGAGTTGGGAACGAACCTTACTGCGTACCGTGTTAGACTAGTCTCTCTGTTTCAGGGGCTTGAGCCAGCTGTCAACGTTTCGGCACAACGATTGTCGGATCAAGTACGTGCTATACAGCGATGTCACCTGCTGGATGATGCCGTACTTGAAAGGATACGCTCTGACATACGGAATAGCTTGACTGTCCCTTCTTCGTCACGTGTTGTGGATGTGGTAACAAACACCACATCACAGGTACCACAAAATGAAGATGTTACTGAATTAGTGGACAGTGAAATTATATCCGTAAGTACCCAATACAATGATAAGATAAGGAGCACTTTGGAAGATGCGATTCGGGAATACCGATATTTAAATTCTAACAACAGACCCCGGTTACCCCGTTTGCCCATTCATAAACGAAATTTAGCGCTGGTGAGTGCCTTGGATTCGTTATTACCGGATTATTTCAGTAATAGCGAAGATCTCAGTGATGCACATTCCATTCTATACTGTGCGGCTATTACAGTTTGTCGAGTAGCTGGTGTCAAATTTGCAGAACATACAGCTACTACTCGACCAGAAAATACTGTGCCAGCTTGGCAGTGTAGAATTGAACGTCGTATTGCTGAGGCCAGGACACTCATTGGTAAGCTAATTAGTTTCCGATCGGGTAACACGCGACCGAGAGTGATGCGCTTTGTGAAACAGGCATTCTTGGGGACTACAATTAGTCCTCAACAGTACATGTCATGTGTCACAGAGCGCATAGACTTTCTGAAGCAAAAAGTTTATGCATGGGCAAATAGAATAAGGCGGTATAGAAAGCGAGTAGATCGGTATAGTCAGAATCGCATGTTTCAAAGAAATGAGAAGTGGGTATACAGGAAATGGGAGAATCCGGGTCCGTGTGTGAGTGATAGGCAATTCCCAGATGAAAATGCCACTAATTTATTTTGGCGTAACATCTGGTCAGTGCCTGCCACTCATACAGAAGGTGATTGGTGTCGGGATGTCGAACGCTCATGTGAGTCTATAACACCAATGGAACCAGTTAGCATCAATAAAGAGGATGTAAGTTGTGCGGTCCGTTCATTACCGAATTGGAAAGCACCTGGTCCAGACGGACTGCACAACTTTTGGCTTAAGTGGTTCCGAAGCTCACATGCGTGTTTGGCATCTCAATTCCAAACAGCATTGGATTCGGGTTCATTACCACAATTTTTAACAACTGGCACAACCCACTTACTCTATAAATCTGGTGGTGCCATGGATCCCAAAAACTTTAGGCCTATTACTTGTTTACCAACGTTATATAAACTTCTTACATCTATTCTGAGACTCAAGATCACTACTCATATTAATAACAATTCGATAATTTCCGTTTCTCAGAATGGATGTAGAAGTGGGACCCGTGGCACTAAAGAGCTCCTTATAATAGACATGACCATTAGCCAGCAGGTACGTCGTAATCGTAAGAGTCTGGCGACATGCTGGATAGATTACAAGAAGGCTTATGACTCGGTTCCACATACATGGCTTTTAAGGGTGCTGGAGTTGTATAAAATTGATACAACTCTGAGCACTTTCTTGAAGTCGTGTATGGGGCAATGGAGAACAGTACTTCGCTATCCAGGGTGTCGGCAGTCTACGATGAACGACGTACTTATAAAGATCGAGCGGGGCATCTTTCAAGGTGACAGTCTGAGTCCCTTGTGGTTTTGCCTAGCTTTGAACCCTCTCAGCACTCTATTAGAGGGTTCAGGGTTAGGCTATAGGTTGCAGAAAGATGATCGAGTTATATCTCACCTCCTTTATATGGATGATTTGAAACTACTTGCCCCCACTAAATTACAATTGACAGCGTTACTAAAGGTCACTGAAAACTTTAGTAATTCTATCAAGATGGAATTTGGTATAGACAAGTGTGCAGTCATGTTTGTAAAGAAGGGAGTGATTGTGGAATCTGAAGGAGTAGAGCTTTCAGATTCTACAAAACTTAGATCTCTGTCTGCGGCCGAAACCTACAAGTATCTAGGTTTTTCACAGTCCTTAGGAATGCCAGAATCTGATATGAAACAGTCGTTGCGGGAACGCTTCTTTGGCCGCCTGAAAAAAGTACTTAAAAGTCTTTTATCAGGCGGTAACAAGGTGCGAGCCTACAATGGTTGGGTCATGCCGGTTCTGATGTATTCCTTTGGTATACTTAGATGGACTCAGACTGAATTAGATGCCCTAGACCGGAGAGTCCGTACATTGCTGACTGCATTCCGAATGCATCACCCACGGTCATCGGTTATGAGGTTGTATATCCCGCGAAAGTTTGGGGGTCGTGGACTATTAAATATCAAGACCCTACACAATCGCGAGATATACAATCTTAGAGAATATTTTCTTCACACTGATGTGGGAGTGCATCGTAATGTAGTTGCAGTGGATACCGGACTCACTCCGCTCGCTTTGGCTAAAGAGAATTGGCGCAAACCTGTAGTACTTAGTACTAATGATCGCAGGGAGGTATGGAAGGTCAAAGAACTTCATGGTCGGTTTTATCGGGCTCTTAATGGGCCCGATATAGACTTCAAGGCCTCAACTTCCTGGCTACGGTATGGTGATCTCTTCGGAGAAACCGAAGGTTTTGTTTGTGCGATTATGGACGAAGTTATCATGACGAATAACTATCGGAAGTATATCCTGAAGGATGGCACGGTCGACATCTGTCGGGCATGTCACCGTCCTGGAGAATCTATCAGGCATATTATTTCTGGTTGTTCTTGTCTTGCTAACGGCGAATATTTGCACAGGCACAACCAAGTAGCCAGGATCGTACATCAACAGCTTGCCCTTAAATACAAACTTGTGAATTCGGAGGTGCCATACTACAGGTATGTGCCCGACCCAGTTCTCGAGAATGGTCGTGCTACGTTATATTGGGATCGGTCTATTATCACAGACAGGACTATTGTTGCCAATAAGACGGATATTGTGATGATAGATCGATTAGAGCGCCGCGCAATGATTGTCGATATCGCCGTTCCTCATGACGAGAATCTCGTGAAAGTCGAAAAAGAAAAACAAATAAAATATTTGGATTTATCTCACGAGATTGTCGATATGTGGAATGTGGATTCGGTCATCATTGTTCCGATAGTCGTATCTGCTCACGGATTGATAGCCAAGAGCCTCGACCAACATCTTAAGAGGCTCACGTTAGAGGGCTGGATCAAGGGTCTGATGCAGAAGGCAGTCCTCCTTGACACGGCTCGTATTGTGAGGAGGTTCCTGTCTCTGGAGCCCTAACCACCGGTTTCTTGGTCCCTGTACCCGAGGTCGGTGGTCTACTATTTTTTATATTTTTAAATGTATTTGTTTTTATATTTATATTTAAAAATGTAATTAATATGTATATTTAATGTAATAAAGAGAATAATAATAATAAACTTTATTTGAAAAACACAGCACACAACCAAAATACAAATGTTTTAACACTGTAAAAAAATATAAAAAATAAGATTGTTACAAATAGTACTTTTCTTTTTTGAGGCTTGTAACATTTCAAATGTCAATCACATTGAATCAAATCCAAATTACGTGGCATTGATGACGTGTAATAATGTGCACTAACGCAAGCATTTTTGGATTTTTTGGATTTTTTATGACAAGTTCAGACGACGAACAAGAATTCATCCACATAACTTGTAAGTAACAAATCAAGCCTCCTAAACTGGCTAATCAGTCATGACAAGAGGTTGTACGCCGTGTCTCACAAAAAGGCGGACTCTCACCGCACACTGCGATGGGCAGAGCCCATTCCAGTACTGATTTTCAGTGCCCGCCTTAGCCGTCGATTTGACGCCGATAGGCGCTGTTACCATCAGAGGTTCTATCTGTCTCCACTCATACCTAGAGATTAAGTTCAATAATCAACATTTGTCAAAAAAGGTTAGTATGATCTTTGTCATTTTTTTCGTTTTATAAACACCTATACAGTTGACCATTTATAACAATTATACTTAAAGCCTCTAACAATTACTTTCAGGGATAATTAATAAATAATTAAAATTAAACCAAAACCGTAAACAAGATTCAATGAAACAGAAACAAAAAATACACTAAACTAATTACAAACTGTCTTCATACCGGAACACATCAGGCTGGGAAGCCAATGCATATGTACACAAAATCATGTGATAGCAGCTTGCTGTTCATGGGTCATAATCCTAAAGGTAAGGAACAATGGTCAAACCTTGTTCTTTTTGCTGGTCAAGAAGGTATTTCTTAAATTTTAATTTAAAAGAGAATATCGATTTTAGATCCCTAATTGGCGGTGGTATGGAGTTCCAGCATCGTGTCGCTGCATATTTAAAGCTACCACGGAATGCAGCAGTTCTGTGTCCCGGTATGCTGAGAGCTCTAGCTGATGGTCTGATGGAATATGAGAAGTGTTTACTCCTCCAGTCCATCTTCTCACGCAAATAGGTAGGACTGCCTTTTTTGATTACACCAAAGAGCAATGTGGCTAAATGCAGCTTTCTTCTGGCTTCCATCTTTATGATGCTATTTTCATTAATAAATGGTGTTACGTGATGACGTCTGGGGATATTAAAACAATACCGAGTGCAGGCATTCTGGACCCTTTGTATTAAACTTTTTATTCTGGCTAGTAAGCAGGGACCATATACCACATCACAGTAATTAAATTTGGATAATACTAGGCTGTCTACCAATTGTTTCCTTAAAGGTATACTGAGGTAGTCACGGATGTTATATAAAATTTTGAGTCTATAAAAACAATTTCTGGCAGTGTTATCTATATGAGCTTCAAACCTCAGCTCAGGGTCCATTAGCAGTCCTAAGTTATTGGCTTCATGTACTCTTGAAATTCTTTGTCCATTTATGATAATTTTAGGGTCATTCTGTAGCATAGACTGGATCTGTCCCCTACTACCCAACATCATAAATTTGGACTTTATTGGATTTAAAACCAATGAATGTTCTACAGACCATCTAACCACCCTTTCCAAGTCTTCGTTTATCCTATCCACTGCAGACCCCATTTCATTGGCTTTAAAAGACAGAAACAGTTGGGTATCATCTGCATACATGTGGTACCCACAATTTTGAAAACAATCAGTTATGTCAGCTGTATACAATATAAATAAGAGAGGCCCCAGTATAGAGCCTTGTGGGACGCCTCTGGTTACCTCCAAGGGGGGGGAAGACACAACTGATCCATCCTCTCTGTGTATTTCTACTTGTTGTGACCTTTTTGAGAGGTAGCTGTGAAACCACTGTATCGAGTCAGGGGCAAAACCATAATACGCCAACTTGGACAATAGCAAAGATGTATTGATAGCATCGAATGCACGGGAGTAGTCTAGGCGTGTGAGTATAGTTCCCTCTCCATGATCCCTAGCTTCCAATATGGTACCTATGACATCACACAGGGCTGTTGCAGTTCCACGACCTTTCCTAAAACCAGACTGTTTCTCTGGAAAGATATTATTGTCCTCAAGGTATTTCCTGACCTGTGTATATACCACTCTTTCCAACACTTTGGACAGACAGGGTAATATGCTGACAGGTCGTAGATCCTTTGTAGTGCATGGCATGCTTGTTTTAGGTATAGGGCGGACAACAGAGTGTTTCCACATACTGGGGAATGTATGAGTGGCAATGGAAGTGTTAACAATGTTTGTGATAATGTCTAATGTGTTGGGCAGTATGAGTGTTATCATGTCTATGTTTATTTTGTCTATACCCGTTGCACTTGACTTAATGCTATTTAAAATAGTGAGTATAGTGCTTTGGTCTACTGGCTTCAGCTCAAAATGTAAGTTTGTGTTGTGTCTGTGAAACTCATAGTATGTTAATCGGGACATGGCCACCCCACCCTCATCCGGCAAATTTAAAAAGTCTTTGTTAATAATATCTGGATCATTAAAATGATCTGGCAATAATTTAGGTTTATGTGATGGAAGCACATTGTTTTTTAAATTGTTCCACAAAACCTTTGGATTCTTTATATTATTATTAATATTCATTGAGAAGTATGCAGTTTTTTCGTTAAATAATGCTATTTTAGCTTGATGTTTAAGATCCAGATAGTATTTCTTTTTTGATGGTAATTTTGTTTGCTGATATGTAGTCCTAGCCCTGTCCCTCAAGCTGAATATTAGTTTAATGTTGTCTGTTATCCATGGGGTGCACTCTCCCTTAAATAATGTGTGCTTTACAGGAGCATGGTGATCAATATATCTATATCAATATCTATACGGTGTCGACTTCACTTGCGATGGCTTGAGTGCAAGCTTGCAGTCGTAAGGCAGGATCACCTTGGCGATGCGTCGCCTAGCGTTAGTCGCATTTATTTTGATGAAGTGAGTTTTACTCACTGCGTATGTCGCATCACCTTGGCGAAGCGTCGCCTAGCGTTAGTCGCATTTATTTTAATGAAGTGAGTTTTACTCACTGCGTATGTCGCATCTCTTTGGCGAAGCGTCGCCTAGCGTTCGTCGCATTGACTTTGGTGAAGTGAGTTTTACTCACTGCGTATGTCGCATCACCTTGGCGAAGCGTCGCCTGGCGTTCGTCACCATATTAGCACTTGGTGGACTCCCAAGTTGCAACATAGACCGATCAATGATGATAAGTCATAGTAAGTAATAGCCTGTTCATCGGGCAAGACCTGTTTGTTGGGTCGGACCCGTCCGTTGGGTCGTCTACGGACGAGTGAAGATACTGAGCATCAACACACAAGGCCTGGGTTTGGTTGTACAAAGAGAGATGTCTCTATTATTAGAATGATTAATGCAAGGGTTTATATGTGCCGATCAAAATTTAAGTTTTAAATTTGGAAATATAAATTAAGTGAACGTAAACGGTCATGAAAGGCTAACTACGGTTATTCCTATTTTGACGAACATATCACTTTAAGGTGACACCCCGGACGATGAAACCGCAGCAACGGTAGACGCACCAGGTCACAGTGGTGTCTGAAAACATCGGCATCGAGGACGAAGCCCTGTCAGGAGAAGCCGTATAAGCTACCTCCCCTCAGAGTTGTTGATCTAACTTCAAATTTTCTATAAAAGGAGGTGTAACTCAATGTTAGATCGATAATCTGGTGAGCGGTCGAACTCCCCTTGTCTCTTAGTTCTAATATATTTATGCAGTGTGTACTTGTGATTATTAAGTAACGGTTATTTTGTTAATGTGAAAATTATAAAAAGTGTTCTTTACAGCAATCGTGTATATTTTAAAGATATTTCTACTTGCAAACCTAATAATACCATAAGGCGAAACCGGTCAGGTGTAAACAAAAATAAAATAACGGAATAAGTACAAGTGATTTTAATTCAAAAATGTATTCAAAAATGTTTTGAGATAAATATAATTAATATTAATTAGTAATAAAGACGTAAGTCGAATAAACTCGAGTTAAAACACAATCACTATAGTTCGTGCAATCTTATAAAGACCGTTTTAATTAATTTCTAAAATGTATCAAACTGGAAGTTATTCCTTTAAATATAATGGAAAATTACGGTTCAATTTTACTTTTGAACTTGTACATTTACATACTTAATCAAGTTTCTAATCAAAGTTCCGACTTTTCGTTTCCACCCTTCGTAACGACTGCTCATCTGTTTAACAAACTCATCTCAAAATCAAAGATAACTGTTTAATTCTCTTTAGACGTTAATCATGATGAATCAGCATGCAAATTATGTGTAACATAAATTTTTCGTATATATAATTCAGTAACACCGATTTTCATATGCTGGGCCGACATTTCCACTTGAAACCTAGTCGAAATCTTTTAGTTTATTGCAATTTTAAGTATAATCATAGAAATACAAGCGACCAAGTAATTGATGAGTTTTGATGCCACAAACACACATAAAAATTGAGATGAGTATTAAGATACAGTAAATTAATTGCAGCAACAAAACTAGAGACAATGTTCAGAATTCTTGAAAGCAATCGTCTCAATTTTCCCTATGCAAGTATAACTGAGGGAGATGTTGCAGACTTAAGATAGCAAACTAAACTAAATCCAATGACCTGGTGAGTAAGTTACATTTGCTATTAAAAGAAATCACTTTCACTAACTTTTAATATGGTGAGCTTTTGTAATTCCTGGTCATGTTTTCGGAATATTCGTTGCAGATATATCAAAAAGAAACTAACTTGACGGGAGATATTTGAATATGCCACTTTCACGTACATAAAAGAGAAATCTGGAGGGGTACGTGCAAGGCGTTTGTAAGATACAAAATTATATCAAAATGTCTGACACCGATAAGGCCATACGCAGTCCGATTCGCTTTCAAACAAATGTATTTCCAATTTTTCCGACGTACACGGGAATGTAATAGAGAGTATTTTGCGGGGTCCTTTTCTTATTTTTTACGAGCGAATGCCGGTTGGTATTACGTCGACATGTGGCCACCGGTTCGGTTATTATTTTAGGGGGACGCTGGTTAAGCTACGTCCTGCTTTATTTGGCTCATCTCGGGAAAGGACGACAACAGTTCGCACGCAACGACTGGGCTTATAACCAGGCCTTTTGGTTGCGTAACAGAATATTATTACTTTTATATATTTTTGATAATACACCATGTGGCGTGTTAATATTATTCTTGGCCAAAAGTTGGTGTCTCAATACCAAAATGGAACCTTAATAAGTGGTTACTGTTAACCGTTTATTACATTACTTATAATACATACATATTATAACCGTGTACATTAGAAGATTTCATTAAATTATTTACTGTCTACCATTTTTTTTGGACATCTTACACACAACGTTATCTAGTCTAGTCCCAAGCTAAGCAGAGTTTGTATTATGGGTACTAGACAACTGATATAAATACATATATACTTTTTTGTAAATACATACATATTATACATAAAAAACGCCCAAACTCCGAAACAAATGTTTGTAGATCATATAAACATTTGGTCCGACCCAGGAGTCAAAATTTAAAAAGTAAAGTTCCGGTGGCATCAAAAAGACTAGTCCGCAACCTGATTAGACTAAAAAGGGACGATCTTGGGAAGGTCACTGGTATCCTGACAGTGCATTGTCCCCTAAACAAGCACCTATTCATTATAAGCGCAACAGACAGCCATCTGAGCAGGGGATGCATGGAGGCAGAAGAAACGCCGCAGCATGTTCTCACAGAATGTAGAAGTGTGGCAGATGAACGGGCGGACATCCTCCAATCAACATCACTCCCGGAAGCATGTAGTGACCTGAAAAGGCTGCTGAGCTTCTGGGATGATCTAGGATGGTTTAAGTAGGAAGATGACAAACTCACGTACAACGGCCCAATCAAGAGGCTAAGTGCGGTAATGGCCCGGTAAAACAAACAAACCCAGGAATTGAACCTGAGACCTCAAGAACAGCAGTCGCATACGCTACCACTGCGCCACAGAGGCAATCAATCCGATAAAGAAGCTTCTTGTAGTACACCGTTTACGACGATGACAACTGTCTCTCACATTTTTGTTTCAACTAAAGTTCTGCGGACATTAAAAAAACTATATTTTCCCTACCGTATTAATTATCTCCAGGTCCACCATCTTTAGATTTGTAAAAGTAGAGTAGGGGAACCAAGTCATAATTCTGATAAAAAAGTAATAGGAATAATAACGCCTGTTCAAAGGCTAAGAAAGAAATCTTGAAAATTGTTGATGTAATTGCCGTTTCATACTTTTGAAAATTGTAGGCGATAGTACCTACATGCAGATTTAGTTACGGTAGAAAATAAACTCTATCCATGCATATCCATCCTGATCATTCTAATTGGTACAATTCATCAATCTTTATGTTGACTCGGAATACTATTACAACATGAACAAATCGTAATATTTAATTTTAATCCCACCAAAAACATTTTCATGTAAAATGTTGCCAAGACGACTGCATATGGCTTACCCTGTGAAAAAGATATCAGATCTCATATAGAGCCAAGGTTTCGAATCTACACGCCCTATCTCTGCCAACCCTAACTTCATAAACTCTATATCTCAGTAAAAATGTATGGCTTCGCCGTTTCGCTACGATACCATCACGAAGGGGAAACGAACGTCTTTTTTGTTTGCAAATATCTAGTTTCTGAAGTAATGTGTTATACGAATATTTAGTTTCTGAAGTAACGAAACAGCCAAGCCATACATTTTTACTGAGATGTAGAGTTTATGAAGTTAGGGTTGGCAGAGTTAGGGCGTGTAGATTCGGAACCTTGGCTCTACATGAGATCTGATATCTTTTTCATAGGGTAAGCCATATGCAGTCGTCTTGGCAACATTTTACATGAAAATATTTTTGGTGGGATTTCATTTCATTTTGTAAGTTGCTCGAGGCAGTTTTTTTTTTAGTTTTTTTGGGCTGTACTTCTTGTACTTCTTCTTTCGAAAAAGTCGTGTACAAAAAATAAAACCTCTAACATAAACATTTGTGAAGGTCTCATACAAACTTCCACCCCCCAAATTTGGGGGTTGGGGGACAAAAGTAATAGGTTTATGAATTTTTCTGTTGTTTGTATACTAAACTTAGTTTACATACCAAATTTCAACTTTCTAGCACTTCAGGAAGTACCCTAACAGTTTTGATGATCATCAGTGTGTCAGTGACGAAATCGGTGTTTTTTAGTTATCAATAAAATCTAAAGTATCAGAGCTAAGCAATTGAAACTTTGTATGTTTTATTAGTCTATTAGTAACATCATATCCTGAGAATTTGAACGATTTGGTATATCGGGAACCAAAGTTATGAGGGTTCAAAAAAACGACGAAACACTTCGAGAAAAGGTAGGTAGTGCCCTTCTGCTTCGCTTGGCTCGTCTTGGCGGGGGCACGACTGTGCCCCCCGATTAGAAGCTTTAATTTTGTTACGATCATAGTAAAATGAAGTTTAAGTAAAGATATAATTTTTATTATAATATAAACTGAAGTAAATGAAAGTTTAAATAGGTATCACGAACTGGTTTTAAATATAAAATAGGGCAAGTTAGTCAAAGTAAATTTTGTTAAGTAATTGAAAGCGGATAACTTTTACTTCAAGGGTCGATCACGGCGGCTAAATCAAGTTTAAGTTACTGTTAGTTTAAGTAAGGATTAAATATTAGCAGCTAGTAATTCTTATGTTTTAATGTTACTTAGCTTTTATTTCTTACTCGACTGCTCAATAAGAGTCAAGTGTTTCAGTTTAGATTTAATCGAGACGCAAGGTTCATGGAGTCTGAATGCCCGTGTTATGTTTAAACAACTATCAACGCTTTCACGCCGGCCTTATTTACGCACAGAAAGTTAGCATTGAAATTCAACTTGGAAATTCTGCTAGTCTTTTGGGAACGCTCCCAGTAGGCGATGATGTGGAAGATTTTTTTTACATCATCATCATCAACAACCCATAACGTACCACTGCTGGGCTCGGATCTCCTCTCAGGCGAGGGTTAAAGCCATACGGCCCCACGCTGTCCAAGTGCGGGTTGGGGACTGGCATGACAACGTTGTGGCTACGTGATCTTGCCGTTTTTACGCTTGTATGGAAATTTTGAAAATAATTTAATTAATAAATTTCATGGTTTTTTTTCTAGTATTTTTATTCAATATTAAAGTAGAGTCCAATTATCAAAAGCATATATAAATAATGTACGGGTATTCTTTAACACTTCCTTAACCTAGAAACAGAATGCCTGTGAAACCCAGACTTAGCCACCTGTTTAACAAC
The DNA here is from genome assembly GCA_949125395.1 of Diaphora mendica. Classification (NCBI taxonomy): domain Eukaryota; kingdom Metazoa; phylum Arthropoda; class Insecta; order Lepidoptera; family Erebidae; genus Diaphora; species Diaphora mendica. The sequence goes on from OX421310.1 coordinate 22,292,678, forward strand.
AGATGACACTGCTGTGGGGCATTCATCGAGGACTGTTCCCTAGAGGCTTTATTCTGTCTCCGGCTGATTGCAATATGTTGAGTCTGCTAATTGGTAAAGATTGGATAAGAGAAGTCTTTTTTAGTGATATCTGTTCTTGCTGGCTACATATAAAATTTTAAGCATATTACTAATGTCATTTTAGGTTTCAATGCACTCAACTCATATAAGTTGTAACTTACATGAATAAGCTTGTTTATCTTTGTCTTAGAGCAGTTGTACACGAGCCGCTACTATTCACATATATAATACGAATGTTACACAGATAACTAATCTTCATACAAAAAACTACACTTTTTTTCCTTTAAAAAGACAACTCCCGCATTATAAATAAACATCCTATGTCGCGCGGGACTTTACAAATATACAAGAAACGGACACAAAGAACACCCAGACTCGGGACAACAATTTGTGGATCACACAAAGTTTTGTACCGCGTGGGATTTGAACCCACGACACTTGGCGCAGTAGCAAGAGGCGTGGCGACCGCTGAAACCACTAGGCCAACCGTGCAGTCAATCTTATATATCTAAAGTGTAACCTATTTAGGTAGATTCAGACTGTCTCTATTTCTGGCTTTCCAATCAAGCAGAGCTTGTGCTCTGTACAACCAGGTTACTAATAAACATACTTTTGTATTAGGTTTAGGTACCGAACTTAAGACCTCTGGTTTAACAGTCCCTAACCACTATACCAACACACCCATCGATGTAGCATTGTTAGAAAACTGAGTAGGTAAAAGAAAGACGTTTTCTTTACATTAGAGAAAACGTCCATGGATATGTCGCCTTTGCAGCTGTCAGTTGATAATGAGGTCTTTTTCTCTTTTAGAATTCAGTTACAAAAGGAATATGAAATACTTATACCAACTCTGTCATATTTATCCTACCGAATAGTATGCAGTATCAAGAATGCTCGTATATCTACCTACTAAAACCATTATGACACCTACCTGTAAATAGATGCATCAATTCTTTTTTATTGAAATACATGCATGTTTAAGAAATATATCTAGCGTCTAAATAGCATCTTCATCACAATCATTCATAGTTTAGCTAAAGAAGTGTAAAAATAATACCTGCACAATATCCATTAAGATAATGATAGATCCATTTGCGAATCGTATGATTAACCTTTTAAAATGTTAATTTACGGCTAATGTCAGCGTGGTTTATAAATTGAGTTCTTCCTTATTTATAGGATATAAATTTTTTGTCTATTTCCTACTATTTAAAAATCCAAAAATATAACTTTGCATTGAACAATTTTAGTAGCGTCACTTTCTTCTCAAATTAATAATACACCTAGTAAGTATATGTGTTACTTTAAAGTAAGAAAAACACTTTGCTTTTAATGCCAAAGAAATATAATAATCCTTATATTGTCACTAGCTGATCCGGCAAACGTTATTTTGCTATAAAAAAATTGGGGTATAAAAAATAGATGTTAGTCGATTTTCAGACCTACCCGATTGCATATCGGGTAGGTCGTAAAATTTCATAAAAATCGGTCCAGCCGTTTCAGAGGAGTATGGTAACTAACATACTCCCACCACCGTGGGAGAGCCACGCTTCGGCATGAATGGGCCGGCTCGACCGGAGTGATACCACGGCCTCACAGAAAACCGGTGTGAAATAGTGCTTGCGCTGTGTTTCACCGAGTGAGTGAGGATACCGGAGGCCCATACCCCAACCCCTCCCTCTATATCCCCCCCCCCATCCCTCAAAGGCCGGTAACGCACTTGTGACGTCTCTGGTGTTGCGGGTGTCCATGGGCGGCGGTAATCGCGTACCATCAGGCGATACGTCTGCTCGTTTGCCGGTCTAATCCATAAAAAACATTGTGACACGATAATTTTATTTATAAGAATATCAAATTGTATAATAGATATTAATATCAGTTTTAAATGAAATAAGTCTAAACTAAAACAAATGTATGTCAGTAACCCTAGCGATTAAGAGCAAAACTAATCACAATGAACTTCAAATAATTTAACATTTTAATCCTTTTTGTAGCCAAATTCGAAGACCGAATAGTAGAGAAATTTTTGAATGAAATAATATTTTGCAAAATGTTATATATGCTTTCAAAACCGTTTAAGAAAAACCTCGTATTACCTACGCAAAACGAAACTCATTTAATTTTAATATCTGCTGTGGCAAAATTGGCGTACGATTATCACTGACGATTTTTTTTTTTTTTTTTTTTTTTTTTATGTATGGCCCGCCAAAATGACTCTACTCTGCCTGATGGAAAGCATAAGTAGAATCCAAGAGTGGCGGTCACCATACTCACTGCGAATGCAGACAATGCAGTATGGCGACCCACACCATGGCGGCCTTAGTGATGCTTCTGCATCTTTTAGTCTAGTCAACAAGTATGGAACTTGTTGACTAGACTAATTGGGCCTCCGGTCTCGCACTCACCAACGAAACACGACAGCACGAACGCTGTCATTTTACGTTGATTTTCTGTGCGAGGGTAGTACCGCCCCGGCCGAGCCGGCCCATTCGTGCTGAAATCAGCGTGGCTCTACTACCTACCTGCGATGATGCGGCGACGATAATACTCCCAAAAATACAAAGTAAAATACTGTAGTGCATTTTAAATATTCAGATGTTTCGGCAATCATTCTGAACGCAACTCGCACAAAGAGTTTATTGCAATGCGGTTCTGTGTTTGATCCGAACACTGTGCAAAGACAAAATGCGGGTTATTGCTGTTATATTGGTAGGATACCTGTAAAGGTATGTACTGTTCTTTAACGATTTAAAAAGACCGACCGACATACCGTTAATCTCTTTTTGCAATGCAATTGCGAATAAATAGTAATAAAAGAAATGTGACAGACAAAAAGGGACAGAAATGAAGTTTGTAAAGTCTGTTTCAAAACTTTGGTTATGTTAAATACATCCACTGAATTTATATATATATATATTAGGGTGTTTCACCCTATAAGGAGAAAAATTTTTTTTCGATATTTTTCCTGACTTTGCTCGGTTTTAATGTCTCTCTAAGCTTAATAATATATATATATTAAAAAATTCATAAAGATTGGATAATATTAAGAGGTTGCGCAACTGAAAAGTATGAGTAAGAAAAATCGAAATTTTGATGTTAAATTACCTTTTTTTAAAATAACACAGTATGACAGAAATATGTCGATATTAATTAAAAAAGACACAAAATCGCATAAAATACAATATAAATATTCAATATGTTACATAAATTTTACATTTATTATATGTATTAATTAATTAACGATATTAGCTGCCACCCCTTCTTTTGTTTGCCAATGGCGACGTCTCTTCAACGATGCTCGACGACTCTTAACAAGAATTTTTGTTCTATTCTTTGATGGAATCGTTGTTTTTTTATTTTAAATAGTTAAGCTCTCTTCGGCAGCAACATCGACTACCTTGAGACCGTTTAAGGAGTCTGTGATGTAGTGCTACAATATTCGGTTTTGTTGTGAATACCGAACCTGAAGAAAATTTTTGTTTTACTAGTAACGAAGTCACTAATAGATTTTTTGGTCAAATTGAAGAGTTTTCTCACCCAATGGTTTGATGTCCTTTTTCTTATCTGATTTTTCTAACTTAAGTAATTTTATTTGAAATGAAACATACGATTTAGCATTTTTAAACGAACTTTTCACTCAAGAGAGGGATATTTTGAGTAATACGTCTAATGTTAAATCTATAATACGTAAAAATGCTAAATCTATGTAAATTTTAAATAGATACCAAAGGTATATGTATCTTGGCCACTGTGAGAGATTTTTTAAATTTAATATTAGCATAAAAATCCCAATAACCATCACATCCAAATCGTTCTTTGGAGAACTCCGATTTAATTCGTGATATAAGTGAAATCGGACATATAAAACATTTAGTTCCTTTTTTGCACTAAGAAAATTCAATGATTGTTTGGTGAATAAAAAAATTTACATCATTTTTTTGCGTAAATGGCTTTTGCAGTCCACCTTGCTTAATGGAGAGTCCCTTGAATACTGAACGAAAAAAATATTCTGAGATCAACCTCCAAGGTATATCAGTGAAAGTGGTAGATTCCTTAATGTCTCCTCTTGTATAAGTTTCACACTCTAAGATGTTTTGAGGATAACCTTCGTGCAGGATAGTTATAAACACTGTCTTATCAAGCAAATGCTTTATTTAGAAATATTCTAAAAATAATAATGTCTGGAGCACTAGGCGATACAGAAGAACACTCATCTAACGCTCCTTACAGTATTAACTACTATGGGTGTAATTAAATTATTCTTAATCAAAACATGCTCCATGACTTAGTCCTGTAGCTGCAGTTTCAAAGCAAATATTAATGATATGGCGACGTGTAGGTAGTTACATTTAATTTGTCCACCTCTTTTAAGAACAACTTTAGTCTTTCTCGTGCCTTATTAAGTAACCAAATTCCTCTTGTTTTACTCTTTTTATAATCTAAATATGCTTAACTAGTTTACTATAACACACAAGAAATACTTACTAACCTCCACTGTAAAACAAAACACAGTAAATATTTACCCCATAGTGATGACGTATCATCTTTATGAGAAAATTTAATTGGCTTTGCGCAACCTCTAAATATTATCCGATTATGGTGATTTTTGGTATATGACTACTGTACATGAGTGGTATCAAGAATTCGAGCAAAGTCAGATGATAACCGAAAATTAAAAAAAATTAAACACCCTAATATATATAGACATGCTCCAGCTTATGAGAAACAGAAAATCTGTGTTAAAATATATGTTATGCTAGCATTTTTTTCGTTACTAGTGTGTGAGTCAGCCGATCGGGGGTTCTACCTCTACTTTTTTCTAGAGATATTCTTAAGCCAGTGACTGACTTGAGACTCCTGAATCCCAGGAGCTCATGGACGGCTGTCAATGATAAATATTTCGGCCATCTAACACACAACGCCATCTAGTCCTAAACAGAGCTTGTATTATGAGTACTAGACAATTGATATAAATTCATCTATACCTTTTTATATACATACATATTATAGAGAGAAAACGTCCAAACTGAAACAAAATATTTGCAGATAATACAAACATTTGATCCAACCCGGAAATCGAATCCGAGACCTCAAGCACAGCAGTCGCATACACTACCACTGCGCTACCGAGGCCGTGAAATATGCGAAATGATATAGCCAATAATGCTTTCCTAATAGGTAGTCCATCTACTTGTCTGCAAAATAAAGATTCTGGTAGCACGATAGGTTAAATCTTGAGCAAATTTGTTAGATTTTGACAAAAAATTTGTTCGACTCATAAAATTAAAACTGCTTATGTAAGGTATAGCATACAAATTGGAAGGCTGGTATTAGTCATTCGATTTACCAAAAATTGTTCTTGGAATACTTGTTTTACTAGAAAACAGTTTTATGAAATTCGACTCAAATGGAATTGATGTAATAATTTATTTATATCAAGTCAATCATATTACAAAGAAAACAATATAATTTTGTCTTCCATCAAATATATACCTACTTCATTTCATACGATTACTTGTAATCCTATTACTGATAAGCTTAGCTTCATAACTTGTTGATTCAAGCTTACTTAATTATGAGAATAGGAATATAACCTTTTAAAGTATTTATCCGCCAGTTTTGACTGCGTAAGTGGTTTATGCAGTCACGTTGCTTATTTTCAACAGCTCTGTTAAGTATAATATATTTCTAGTACGGGATTTGTCTTGACATAATATATGACAAACAGAACAAAATATTTGTAAAGTTAAAATCAGGTAGCTCTTTACGCATTCTCTCTCTTTTTATTAACTTGCAATGTATGTAACTATGTATGTATGCTTGTATGTTCGGGTGGAATCTTGCAACTCAATTTTGAATCAGATATCTTCAACCGATTTTGCAAGCATATGTGTACAGCGTGACAATACAATATTATAATGAAATGTAGCTGATCTGATGCTGGAGCTGGAAGGTGGCCATAGGAACTCTGTAAAGAAACGTCGCAACATCATCGAGTTTGGACTCGTTTGATTCGTCTCGAGTCGTCGATTCCAGTAAAAGCTTGTTTTTAAAAAGCTTTTTAATTTAATTTATTATGCATAGCTTACATTCTGGTAAATAAATTCATTTGAATTCTCTATCCGTGTTATGCTGACATCTTAATGCTACCTGGTTCTTTGCTCTCTAGTGTACCTGGTGAATACATAAGTGATCGCCTAAGTATCTTAAACGAATGTTCCAAATACCTCATCGTTAGAAGAAAACAGGTATAAAGTACTAACATACGTCTTCGTGCTGACTACTTTATTTCAGCGATAACTAGTTCGTCTGCCATCGTAAACTCACCCATGCTCACAAGTTGAACAAACGAATTGCCAGTTAATTTTCAGCTGTAACTTCAATTGGAAGCTCACCTCCTCGTTTATAACTAATGCTTATACGACGTTTAAATATTTGATATAAGTATTAAAGGATCTTTGAGCCTAAATGCTGTTTTGTTTATAAAAGCATTTAATAGATTTAAAATAGATACTAGTTAAGTTGAAATTCCTGTTAGGAATGACGTCGTTAGCCAAAATCCAGGTTTCGACCTAGTTTGGCAACGGAGGCTATCTCTTGTTCGATTTATAACTTAAACATAATTTTAAGTTGAACAGATTGTATTTCTTGATTTTCGTGCAATAAATATTATTATTATTAAACATACTGTAATAGAAATCGGGATTTACAATCTTAATTCTTTCTTAACGTGTTATTTTACAGATCATGATATCACTATTTGATATATTTTTAAAGCTTTTAAAACAAAACCAAAGCACTCGGAATATTCCTGTGTCGCTAGGAACTTGACATGTAAGTGTGTCAAGTTCCTAGCAATGAAACGAACACAAAGAACACCCAGATTCAGAACAACACCGTGGGAGAGCCACGCTTCGGCATGAATGGGCCGGCTCGACCGGAGTGACACACCGGCCTCACAGAAAACCGGTGTGAAATAGTGCTTGCGCTGTGTTTCACCGAGTGAGTGAGGATACCGGAGGAACGCCGTCTAGTCCCAAACTAAGCAGAGCTTGTTTTATGGATATTTGACAACTGATATAAATACATTTATACTTTTTTTATATAAATACATACATAATAATACATAGAAAACACACAAATTCAGAAACAAATATTTGCAGATCATACAAACATTTGATCCGACCCGGGAATCGAACCCGAGACCTCAAGCACAGCAGTCGCTTACACTAACATTACGCCACCGAGGCAGTCTAACATAAATACACAAGACCCTGAACTACTAATAAAATAAACCATAATGATCATAGAAGAGAATCAACTCGATCGCTCTACAGATATTATTTACTTTTTAAGTTTGGTTATATTTTAATCTGATTAATATTATCATTTACATGTTATATTAACATCTGTTAACTTTCCGCACTAACTCTACACTGGCTTCAGTTCCTCTAAGATGTTTCATAGCTCAAAATTGCTTACTTCCCTAACTTGATAAATTTATATCTTGTTTACATTAATAAATAAGTTTGATACGGAGTTATACATTACAGTTTCAAGATAGTTTAACTTAATACGGAACACCTGTTATCGTGAAACGAGGGTTTGAGCTTTGTTTTTTATAGATAATCTAAATTGACAGTTATTGCAAAATCGCATTTTTGTTATCTTTTTACAAGCTTTTTATTAACTTGCAATGTATGTAGGTATGCTTGTATGGAATCTTGCAACTCAATTTTGAAGCAGATGTCTTGAACCGATTTTGTTGAAATTTTGCAATTGTATGTATACAGCGTGACAATACATAATTATAATGACACGGAGCTGATCTGATGCTAGAGCTGGAAGATGGCCATAGGAACTCTGTAAAGAAACGTCGCAACATCATGGAGTTTGGACTCGTTTGATTCGTCTAGAGGCATTCCAGTAAAAGCTTGTTTTTAAAAGGCTTTTTAATTAAATTTATTAACACTTAGGTCACCATACAAGTATGATTTATGTTGAATGATTAATATGACGCACGTAATGCCTGTATGTCACTATGGCTTGGTGGTAGAGGTGGTCACCAAGTCGCTTCCTACTGCGCAAGGTGTTGTGGATTCAAATCCCACAGGAGATAACACTGTATGTGAGCCACAAATTTTTGTTCTGAGTCTGGGTATTCTTTGTATACTGTTTTAAACTTTCACGGATCACGGATCACGGAGTAACTGAGCAGGATCAGTTACTCCGTGATCATGGCGCTTGCAACTTGATACTCACTAGCAAAAAGGTACATGGTAGCAATGCCGCAGATTTCTCTTTTAATTATTCTTTGTATACGTTTGATGTATGTTTGTAAATTACCCCGCAACACAGGATGTATGTTCCTTATGTGGGAGTTGTTTTAAAAAAAAAAACATGATTAATATTTAATCATCTACAGACGATATTATAGCCCTTAACATATACATATTATTCATTTTATACATTAAATTACTTTTATTAAAGTAGAATATACACATTTATATAAAATCTAAATCACTGTATTTTCTAAACGGTAACCTAAACCCAACAATTTATAAAATTGCCTCTAGATCGAAAATTTTTATATTATATTTAAAAAATGAACAAACCTGAAAATGGAGGGATAAACATCATATAAAACTACTTGTCACACATAAATGACAGCGCGTAACGCCGCATATAATAGAATGAGGATTCCTTAAATGTAAAACGCTGCCACTCCGAGAGTCGTTCAAAACCCCTATAAAAATGTAAGTCCGCCTTTCATTACATTTTGGTACACGATTCCTTCCTATGTTCACTAGAAAACATACTATATTAGTTCTGTGTAAGGTTCAGTTTTACTTGATAAACAAAATATTTATATCATGAAATCGTCGGACGTATATCTGGGAAATAACACGCTCCTGGTATTTACTTTGTTTCTGTAACACTCATGCAAAGATTGGACACATTTTGAGAAAAATCTAGCCAATTACACTAGATTTTATTTATATAAGTGGGTAGCACTATGAGAAGCCGCCTGACCTGCTATAGGACACTACGTGAACATCAATGTAATTTTAAAAGCTCTTAAGCAATATTTAATACAAATTTATAAAACAAAGTCCTCCGCCGCGTCTGTCTGCCTGTCTGTTCGCGATAAACTCAAAAGCTACTGCACGGATTTTGATGCGGTTTTTAGGAATATATAGTGATTCTTGAGGAAGGTTTTCGTATAATAAATTGTGTCATTTTTGAGTATACTGACTAAAATATCACGGTGTTTGTTGAAGACGTCGGAAAAAATCAAGACGCACATCTTTTCGGGGTAACATAGTCTATATTATATTTTTCGTAAAGAGCCCGTGCGAAGCCGGGGTGTGTTGCTAGTAATACATATATGTAATTTGCCTACACATAAAAATAATTTGTACTATAGGACTTCCACATACAGCGCAACAAAAACAGCACAGAAGATCAACCTAAAATGACAGCATTTGTGATGACGTGTTTCGTTGGTGAGTGCGAGACCGGAGGCCCAATGATGCATAAGCATCACTAAACCGCAATGGTGTGGATCACCACACTGCAATTTCTGCATTCGCAATGAGTACGGTGACCACCATTTTTGGATTTTGCTTGTTTTCCATCAGGCAGAGTAGACTTCGACAAGCCTATAAAAAAAATAAACAACTTCTCAATACAACCATTGAGCCGTGGTACGCTGAAATGAGTACCTCGCCTGCTCGGTTCCTCCCTTTATGTTGGGGGGGACATGACACCCGTTCCTCCGCAGTAACTTACTACGCCAATCCTAAACATCAAACTAAAATATATTTTTTGTAACAATCTACACACGAATTTTACAGTATCATCTTTTTTGCACATCATTCGATATATAATTATCGCATCGATTCTACAACTAAAATTCAGAGCAGATTACGATCAGTATTACGATAAAGAAATCCCTAAAGCATAATTTCTTATAAAAGCAGTGTACTTAATAAAAATAAATATAGGTCAAAATTAAAATTAATGTCAAAGTAGGTAATAGTTTGTTCACTAGTTCACGAACTATCTTACACAGCAATATAGGTGTCTCCCTTGCTCACGAACAGCTCAGATATTTCCCTTGACACTCATATTCCTGCAACTTACCACCAAACTAAATTGGTCTTCGTAGCCCTTCGTGAAACTTAAAAACACAAACACAATAGCACATTATCACAAATTTCTAGAGCTCAACCGTGATTGGAAACTGTGAACGGGATACAAGGTCCTTTTGCCCCAAGGGGCTATAATTTGCACCTGTACCTGTGTGTGAGAAAGTTAGTTACTTGATACAATATCGTGATAAGAAAAAAATACAATGTTTTGGAATCTAATTTTTATTTTTTTATACCTATAGCCAACTGTGTAGAACAAAAGATTTAGAATATGTAACAACATCAACTTTGACCTATGTTAAAAGATTTCAAAACCAATATATGGAATTATGAAAACTAGCTTTTGCCCGCTGTCCGCCCGCGTGTATGTCGGATATCGCTGTAATCATTTTTTGGGTTAGTAGGTACGTAGCCCATGACACTCACAAGTAATGTGGCTTTCTATTGGCAAAATATTTTCCCCATAACTTAATAAACTTTACCTCTTTATTAACCAACTTCCAAAAAGGAGGAGGTTCTATGTTCCACTGTAGGTTTTTTTTTTTTTTAATGTATGTTCAGCGATTACTCCGTCAACTGTAGACCGATTTTGATTTTTTTTTTTGTATTCGAAAGGGTATGCTCCCGAGGTGGTCCCATTGCCACTATATAAGGATCCGATGATGGGATACCAGGGAAACAGAGAGTAACCCTCATTTTTTATAGGCACATACTATGTTTTTCGTATGTTTTCTGAAGTTACACCAGTATTTGCATATGGTAGTCATCATTTTATAATGATGAGCTGATGATGTAAGGTACAACTCCTTAACGGTTAGGAGTTGGAGGATAAATCTTTAAATATCATATGTTACCTTTAGTTGTATTCTTTCAAATTATTTAGGTAAGCTAATGATGGAAGGTGGAAGGTACAACTCCTCAACGGTTAGGAGTTGGAGGATAATTCTTTCAATTTCATACGTATCTAAAGACCTTAAGTCGTATACTTTCAAGTTATTTAGGTGAGCTGATGATAGAAGGTTAAACTCTTCAAAAGTTAGCGATTAAGATTAGAGGATGATTTTAATATTACACGTACGTATAGACCTTAATGTGTATTCTTTCAGTTATTCATATGGATCGTTTTATTATAGAACTACTATTTAGACTACTACTAAGAATTAGGTATACACAAGAATTGGCACATAGCAATACCTATATGAAGAGCTAGTTTATTTTTCGCTTTTTAGTGTTTTTTGACAGAGAGTTTTCGTTGGATGTTTTTTTGGAAGTCGGGTGTTTTTTTAATTAAAAGTTTTTATCATGCATTTATTTTTGGTTTGTTTCCATTACTTCAGTTTGTTAGTGATTTTTTATTACTCCCTTGTGTGATCGTATTGGTGGATCGAACTAATGTCAATAACCATTCTGTCTGTAAAGATACATTTATTTACTGTAATCAGGCTATTTTTAAATCCAAGTCAGCGATAATCATAATATTCCGTATTGATTTAATATTATCATGTTGACGTAGGTCTGATAAACATAAAACGTATTAAGAATTAAACCCAAGAAAACCAGCGATGTTAAATTGTAAAATAATCATTTAAATGTTTTCCAAAAACCTACTTAAGTACATTGCATTATCTTGCATTCACACGTTAAACAGATGAAAATAAAACAAAAGGAGATGTCCAATAAATGTATGGGCTTGTGCCCCAGATTATACGGAGATCAAATAAGTGGTATTTGATAGCTGATATCTTCTAAAAAAAGAATTTAAAAGGTTCATGAAGCAAAGCAGATTCTGAAAAAAATTATGAAGGTTTAAAAACAAAAATCACTCTAACAACATCATTTTTTCCCTATATATTTTAAAGTTATTCTGTCAGGTCTACTATAAAGATTTTTTATGTGTGCTCATGTCAAAATATATACTACTGGCTTATTCCCATGGCTCCACTCGTGTGGAAAGTCCATGAAAAGTAAATTGTGTCATTCTCCAACGTTTTAGGTCGCCAAAAACAAATATGTCATCTGTCGTTGGTGGTTACAAGGTTAGATTACTAGGAATAATATAGTTCTTGATCATTTTCATTTCAATTTACATCATGACATCCTAAAATCTATACCATGTTTCTTCATGCTACTGCTCTACATAATTCACATTTATTAAAATTATATTATCATTGTTACAAATCTTAAAACAAACGGAACGAAAATCGGCGCGTGAGACGAGTTGTTGCAAATTGTTTTTTTAATGTGATTGACAATAACTAGATTTTACGACTCTGGGTTCTAGCCCTTTTAAGTGTGATTGACAAGTTTATTGAATGTTGCCAATGTTTACATCATAGTTCGACTTTTTATAAATGCTCATTCTTTATTTTTGAATAATCAATTATTATTTAGTGATTTCGAATGACGAATTTTTTAAAAATTATCATAACATGAATTCAGTGATAGTACAATAGCCTTGGATTTTAATAGGAAGCACACATGAATAACTGAGCTGCCTCGTTGGTCTCGCGGTTGTCGTGTGCGACTGCTGATCTTGAGGTCTCGGGTTCGATTCTCGGGTCGGACCAAATGTTTGTATGATCTAAAAATATTTGCTTTGGAGTTTGGGTGTTTTCTATGTAAATTCATACATATTACCACTTGTATGAAAACACATTCTAATTTGAACTTTATTACTTTTTGGTTACGTTCATTATTTTCTATTTTTGACAATCAACTAAATGTCTGTGATAGAGTATCCATTTACCACTTGTATGGAAACACAATTTTCGATCCCTGATCGTCTTTATTCTTACATAGGTTCAAACTTCAGAGAGATCATCTAATTCTGTTTGCAATCAATCCGTGACAAGTAGGTTATTCAAACCAGAGCTCAAAATAGGCGTTATTTTTTGGAACGCAAATAAGGTCTAAAACAATATTGTTTTCTCTAAAACCAGAAAGAAAATGTGAAATGAGGTAAATCTGACCGAATCACATAAGATATTCTAATAAGTAAAGTTTAATGAAAATACAACGTACATAAGAAGAATATAAATTAAAGGGATGCCCATTACTCAAATCAAATAGAGAAATTCAGGCACCAATAGGTTTTTATGATTTATTGGTCTTATGGCTAGGAAAGAAATAAATTATTGATTTAGCGATTAAATTAAATAAAATAGCCTTTATTGTATTACCAATTACATAACATAACTGATTTAAATTTATGTATTTTCAATCCCTAGGTAATAGTCGCCTCGTCAGCGTAAGCCTCCCCCAGTACTTTCCACTGCTTCCTATCCCTGGCTGTTCTCATCCAGTCTGCCCCAACTCTCTGTTTGAAAATGTCTCTCCATCTTGTTCTTTGTCGTCCTCTCCTCCTCGCTCCCTCTATGGGCATATTCAGATATTCGACAACTGAAGCAAAAATTATATGTACATGGCATGTCATATACCTCGTTATGTCACTCAACACTTAAGCTAAAAGGACTATGACTAAAGAACGTTTGTTTAAGAGACTAGATTTCTTATGTATGAATACCTTATGTATGAGTACCTCGTCTGCAACAAGTTTACATATAAGGATTAAGTGATATTTTAGTAGTAGCACTAGAAACACCTTATTTTAAACTTCAAACAGTAGATGCCCTTGACTGGACTTAAACTGTTTACAAATTTCTGGTACATTCTACTTTGTACGTAGGAACAGTATAGTATTAAGGTAACAATATAGTTCAGAAATTTCACAAAATGACTCCTTAAATTTAAAATTGACCCTCACCCTGTACATTTAGCAAATATATACATATGTATACTTAATTTTGTCCAAAAATACATATATCAAAATGACAAGGAGTTACATGATGGAGATGAGAGGCTAAAGTCGACTCTAGAAACTACTGTATATGCCAGAAGTAGAGAAAAGCAGAAAAAGCTATAAATAAACCTCAAATTACTTAAAATTAATCTGACGTCACAAGCAGAATATCTACACCTTTTTTAGGGTTCCGTGCCAAAGGCAAAAAACGGAACCATTATAGATTCGTCATGTCTGTCTGTCTGTCCGTCCGTATGTCACAGCCACTTTTTTCCAAAACTATAAGAACTATAACGTTGAAACTTGGTAAGTAGATGTATTATGTAAACCGCATTAAGATTTTCACACAAAAATAGAAAAAAAACAATAAGTTTTGGGGGTCCCTATACTTAGAACTGAAACTCAATTTTTTTTTTTCACGAAACCTACGTGTGATCTATGGATAGGTCTTCAAAAATGGTATTGAGGTTTCTAATATCATTTTTCTCTAAACTGAATAGTTTGCGCGAGAGACACTTCCAAAATGGTAAAACGTCCCCCCCCCCTCTCCTTGTAACTTCTAAAATAAGAGAATGATATAACTAAAAAAAATATATGATGTACAATTACCATGCAAACTTCCACCGAAAATTGGTTTGAATGAAATCTAGTAAGTAGTTTTTTTTTAATACGTCATAAATCGTAAACTGCAATTTACCTTTCATTCAATCAATACAAATAAAATAAAAATTATATTATGTTACTTGCTGCTATGGAACCCTGCATGGGCGAGTCCGACTCTTTCACGCAATAACTACTGAACGGATTTGGATGAAACTTTACAGTAATATAGCTTATACATCAGAATAACACATAGGCTACTACTTACCGTGATAACCGACATGCACGCGGGCGGAGCCGCGGGCAACAACTAGTCTCTTATATATGAAAATGAATTGTAGTTCGTTAGTTTCACTAAGAGCCCCCGCAGACTACCAGACTACAAACTTTTTCATCGGCAAATAGTTTGATCGGCTTGGCTTTTGTCTTATTTGTCGGCTGATACACAATCGTTATAATGTACGCACTCGCATACATCTTCATACTGATTAAGGATGATCCTTAAACACTACCCATTAATAAAATATCGGTCACTGGACAAACATTAAAAAAATTGCATATTTACTTTAGACCAATTTGTGTATTATTCAGAGCTAGAGTCACGGCTCCAATTCCACAAAAAATTCATGGTGGGTATGCAGTCCAGTAGAGTTGGATTGGGAAATGCTAGAAGACAGACCGACAAAGAGATACCAAAATCTTTCATACAACAAGATTAAAACGAGACCTACAAGGTGCACGCAATGAATCTAGAAATGCATGAATGGTTAACTCTAGGAGAATTTTGTATCCCACCAGCTTTGAAATGGCGCACACTTTTATATGATTGGTCACCCGCCCTGTTAAAATTCTACCTCAACGCCTTTCAATTAACTCTCCCCGATCAAAGCAACCTAGTAAGGTGGGGAAAAGCTACAGAAAAGGCTTGTACGATGTGCAATGCGGCAATAGGTACAGCCAGGCACTTACTGACAGGTTGTAAGGCGTTATTAGACCGGGGTCATTATTCACGTCGCCATGATAGGGTATTACTCATCATACGCGAAGCTATGAGATGTCATAGCGTCATAGCTATCACTGCCGAGAGCGAAAAAAGGAATAACAACAAACATAAAAACTAACATCGCGTTTGTAAAGGAAGGCTCAACAAAAAAGATTTCACTCGCACAAAAGCCGTACTCAATTATAAATACCGCCAGTGACTAGACATTATTAGTGGACACGTATGAAAATCACTACAGAATACCGGAGGATATCTGTGCCTCGGCGTCCAGACCGGACATATTTCTTTATGCAATGTCAATTAAGCGTGTAGTACTAGTAGAACTCACGGTGCCGTGGGAAACGAACATCCCTAAAGACCACGCTTTAAAAAGAAACAAGTACTTTGACTTAACCAACGAAATAACTAAAAATGGTTATATCGTTGCGCTGTATGCCGTGGAAGTGGGTGCGAGGGGTATACCAGCTAAATCCCTCTATAACCTGCTTAAAGACCTTGGATTGCCAAGAGCTTCAGTAAGCTCTTTTCTTGAACGAATATCCAAAGCGGCATTGCTAGGCTCACTTCAAATACGGTTAGATAGAGGGGGTAACACGGCGGACAGTGGAGGTGAGCGTTGACGCGTCGTAAGGACTGCTCCTTAAACCTAAACCTGGGTCGCAATTCCCAGGCACTGTCGAAGTCGCATGTGTTGCCCCCATCTATCACGCGATGGACCCGGCACCCGCACGGTGAATCCATGGAACGCTAAGAAATAGGTCTTTATTAGTTTAATCCAAAATGAATTAATAAACAAATTAATGTTGTTCACTCCATAGGAGACTAGAGCCTTCAAATGTGTGTTATTTTCAAGGGTGCCATTAAAAACACAAATAAAAACACTAAGGTACTTTTGGATTACCTTGTGTCAATAACATCAATGGTTATAATAACGTCTAACAGCCATATTTAACTAATATATTCAATGTTTACGAAGTTGAAAAGTCTCTTAGCAGGATCAGTGTCATCTTGCCACCTCCGCATTGACTCATGGATTATAATAAGTACAGCCATGTGATCTCATCTTCTCAATAAGGAAACTAGCCTTTGTGTTTTTATATCAGTGGTGATTTAAAAAAAGATTAAATAATTATTTTTAAGAGCATTCAGTTTTTTGGAACTTATTTTATGTAAATGAATGTGTCAGGTTTTATGGCTCCATTTAAGGAAGCGCTGTGAAGGTGTGTTCATTAAGAATTTATATAAACTTTTGTATGGAACAGTTGATTAATTTTGCATTTCGAAATTTTGTTTTTAGAGTTGATAGTATGTATATTAATATTATCGCTTATAGACAAAAAGCAAAGAAATATTTTCAAGTAGCGGTTTGTAAATAGTGATTGTCTAAACGTTGGTTCTCACATGAATAGTGATTAACTAAATGTTAATTCTCATTGTTTTTCGGGATAGTCTTCGTTTTTTTTTGTTATTTACTTATTATACTATTAAAAATGTTATTTTTATATAAAACTGTGCGACTTTTTCCATTGAAACTCCTAAATATTTTTTTATAAAAATTATATTTCTTCTTTCTTTTTAAGGAGCGACTGGCATCGGACCTCTCGCAACCTGAGGGTAACAACTGAATTCGAAGGATGAAACAAGTGTCAGTATATTTTAGGGGTATTGACTTCTCATTAACGATTACCATAGATGTTCATGGTAACCGGGACCGACGGCTCTCCGAGGCACGGGCGTGTGAGATTCACCGCCAAACTTCCAGGCTGGTGGTAATAAGAATTTCATATACGAAAAACCCAATACATTACCTTGGCCCGACTCGGGAATCGAACCCGAGATCTCTTCATTGGCAGTTGCATACGCGAACTGCCAGACCAACGAGGCAGTCGGGCAGTTTTATAAAAATTATATAAAATAAGTAAAAAAAATTAAGAAAGTTGTTAATGACTTATCTTTATTTAAATAAATAAAAAAAAAATCTCTTTTGTTTTATTATTTATACAATTAACAAACTAGAAACAAAGTATTATTTATATAAATAATTTACAAACTAGAAACAAAAGTGTTAATATTCTAAAAAAACCTTGGTTAAGTAATTTTGAAACAAGGAAATTAAAAATAAAATTATTATTGTTTGTATTATTTATTAATAGTTGTTCCCCGCGGCTCCGCCCGCGTGTATGTCGGGTATCGCGGTAAATAGTAGCATATGTGTTATTCTGATGTATAAGCTATATTACTGTAAAGTTTCACCCAAATCCGTTCTGTAGTTTTTGCGTGAAAGAGGAACAAACATCCATCCATACTTACAAACTTTCGCGTTTATAATATCAGTAGGATTGATATGTCTTAGCACAGAATAACTAATAGTACGTCTTAGTTCGTTGTTGTTATTTTTAAATTATTATTAGAAATAAATTTATTTATATATACATTTGCAGAGAACACAAAGACTGCCTCTGTGGCGCAGTGGTAGCGTATGCGACTGTTGTGCTTGAGGTCACGGGTTCGATTCCCGGGTCGGACCAAATGTTTGTATGATCTGTAAATATTTGTTTCGGAGTTTGGGTGTTTTCTATGTATAATATATGTATATGTATTTACAAAAAAAAGTATATAAGTATTTATATCAGTTGTCTAGTACCCATAACACAAGCTCTGCTTAGCTTGGGACTAGATGGCGTTGTGTATTAGATGTCCAAAATAAAAAAAATAAAAAAAAAATAAACATTACTTGAACTGCTATCTCTGCTTAGTTCCTAAACACTTCCACTGTCTTCAAAGTGACATGACAAGTAATATACACAAGAGAAGACAAATCGAATTTTCTTCGTATAAAGTTAATAGACAAAGTAAAGGAGGCAGGCGTACATGTAAAATGCACCTCCGAATTCGTATGTCCCGATTTTATTAAGCACATGTCTCACATTATTTACAGAGGAGTCGGTGATCCCGGCCAACGGTAGACGCCTCCGACTGTAGAACGTATTTACCAAAAGCGTATTCATATTAGATTTCCGAGCTCCCAATGCCAGCCGGCCGTATCGAGAATGTCACCGATACATTCGATACTTTATTCGAGTGAGCTGGAGAACGCCCGCCGCGACACGGAAGAGTGTCAAATAAATACAGGTTGAAATATATCTCCTGTCGCGTACTGTGATCCTGGTATATACGTGCCATTTAAACGATGAATTTTTGTTTGGTTTTCGTGTTGTTCGGCTATTTTTTCACGTGGAGTAAGGGTATGCTGTATCGGCGGGACTCTGATAACGTTTTGAAACCTGGTAAGCTTTTTGATTACTTCATATTGGATAATAAATACTTATAAAATCAACAGCTATAAGCAAACTTTAGTTAAAAATATTTTTTTCTATTTAAAGCAAGTTAAATATCAATTATTATTTTTAAGATTTTTTTTCAATTGCAAGTTCATAAGAATACATGTATGAATAATAAAATAACTTAGACGACAATAAAATTACTAAATTATATCAAATTTCTTAATAAGACATTTATCATAATTAATTGTTTTATATTAACTTTTTTATTTTGTGTATTACCGGCGATTATTCATAAAATAAAAATATTTCTGTCTGATACACGAAACAAAGTCAGCATTATTAGAATACCAAAAATATTAACCGTATTAATAGTTTTGATTATACTGAATGATATCATAAATTAATCATTTTTATTTAGTTGGCCGTAAGAAGTGTGGAGCAGGTTGCGCTTGCGCATACTGCACCGCGTCACCTTGACTACAGGTTACTTAGTACAGTTCACTTTCGAATAGTATCGTCTCGTTTCGAACTTTATTTGTTATTACACCTTATCGTAAGTAATAGTTTAGATTCTAATATAAGTTTGTTTATTTAGAGGGATTTTCATAGAAATCAACGTCCTACCACTATCCGTAATTCGGGTTAAATTTACTATTCGGCCGAATTCCGAACAGCGGCTACTTTCATAGTAGTTAGACACTAATCAAATTATGCACGTATATTTTAAATCTTATTACGAAAGTGGTTTGAGTCTTTCAAATACCTATTATTATGAGTAAGTTTTTAACGATTCTTTTGTAAAAAAAAAACTGTAGTTGAAGTTTTTTTTATTTTATTTTTTTATGTATGTTATCTGATTACTCCGTCAGTTGTGGACCGATTTTGAATTTTTTTTTGTATTCGACAGGGTATGCTTCCGTGGTGGTCCCATTGCCAGCATATCAGGATCTGATAATGGGATCCCAGGGAAATCGAGGGAAACCCTCATTTTTTATAGGCACATACTGTGTTTTTCGTATATTTTCTGAAGTTACACCGGTATTTGCGTCTGGTAGTCATCATTTTATGATGATGAGCTGATGATGTAAGGTACCACTCCTTAACGGTTAGGAGTTGGAGGATAAATCTTTAAATATCATATGTATATAAGTTACCTTTAGTCGTATTCTTACAAATTATTTAGGTAAGCTGATGATGGAAGGTGGAAAGTACAGCTCCTCAACGGTTAGGAGTTGGAGGATAATTCTTTCAATTTCATACGTATCTAAAGACCTTCATTCGTATACTTTCAAGTTATTTAGGTGAGCTGATGATAGAAGGTTAAACTCTTCAACAGTTAGCGATTAGGATTAGAGGATGATTTTAATATTACACGTACGTATAGACCTTAATTGGAAGGTGGAAGGTACAACTCCTCAACGGTTAGGAGTTGGAGAATAATTCTTTCAATTTCATACGTATCTAAAGACCTTCAGTCGTATACTTTCAAGCTATTTAGGTGAGCTGATGATAGAAGATTAAACTCTTCAACAGTTAGGGATTAGAGGATGATTTTAATATTACACGTACCTTAATTTGTATTCTTGATGATGAAATTTGATGAAATAATTCAACTTACTACTTACCTACGATTGTTTGCACTAAAAACTGTAAAATAAAACCTTTTTATAAAAAAAAAAACCGACTTCCAAAAACATCCAACGAAAACTCTCTGTCAAAAAACACTTAAAAGCGTAAAATAAACTGGTTCTTCATAAATTGCCTTTACCTGATTCTTGATTCATTTATATAGTAGTATTATAATGGGTGCTAGGTACCTACAATCTGTTTGAAGTCGGTGCTAAGCCAAAAAGAATACAAACGAACAATTACAAAAGTGTAAGCGATAGTCACTTGGCACCGACTTCAAACAGATTTTAGGTACCTAGCACCCATTATAATACTACTATTTAAATGAATAAAGAATTAGGTAAAGGCAATTTATGAAGAACCAGTTTATTTTACGCTTTTAAGTGTTTTTTGACAGAGAGTTTTCGTTGGATGTTTTTGGAAGTCGGTTTTTTTTAGTTACATCACTTATTACAAATTATTTCTCACGTATTTTGAATTCCTAACTAGTGACAAATTATAAAAATCATAATTTACTGTTGACTTTCCTTTCGGTGACTTTTGACCTTAATTATATTCCAATAAAACACAGTCTAACTATAAATCCACGTTTCATGACGACATAACAATAATGATGTGAAAATGTGTCATACACCCGCACAACCCAATATGATTCATAACAAAGAGTTTATGGAAGATCTATAGATCTCTTTATTTGATCTTTCTTTACTGTTGAAATTTATCTTATTGACCATTAAATAGAAAAGTCAAGGGTCAGTGCAGTATTACAGCGCGGTGGCAACAAACCTTACGTAAACTGTGGTATTTGCAAAGAGTTGCAGTATCTATAGATTTACTCAACGCATGTCTTTATGACACTTAATAAATATTAATGGCACAATAGAGCTTAGATATCTTTTTGTATATTTTAATATTTTTTACCAAGGAAATATGTGAAATAAACGTATATTTTTAGTAAATACACTTCCGTCTTGAATATAAATTAAGTCTGTTAACATGAATATAAAAATACGTGTTATTTTAAGCATATACGAGTATATTATCGTAATAATAATTTGAAATGTCTTATCTTCTCTTTTGAAACAGTTGAATACAATATATTTGTAAGTTGTTGTAGCATATGCACCTGCGAGCTTAAAGTCTCGGATTCGATTTCCGGGTCGGACCAAATAATAAAAAATATAAATAAATATTTCGGACATCTAACATACAACGCCATCTAGTCTCAAGCTAAGCAGAGCGTGTGTTATTGGTACTAGACAACTGATATAAATACATACATACTTTTTTTGTAAATACATACATATTATATAAAGAAAACACCCAAACTCAGTAACAAAATTTGCAGATCATACAAACATTTGGTCCGACCCGGGAATCGAACCCGAGACCTCAAGCACAGCAGTCGCATACGCTACCACTACGCCACCGAGGCAGTTTGTATGATCTACAAATATTTTTTAGTACTTTCTATGTGTATAAAATGTATGTATTTACAAAAAAGTATATAAAAATTCTAACAGTCAGTCTTGCTTTCATAGTACCAGTTCCGCATATTTTGAGGCTAGATGACGTTGTGTATTAGTGCAATATTTATTCAAATATATAAAGTACTTCTCACTGACTTATTTTTACAATTAAGTAGTAGTTTAATAGTAAAAATGTGAAATATTCTATACTACAGGCTTAGAAGCGAGAATAGTATCCCATTTTGATCCTAGAACTCTGAAAATCTATACGCTGCTCATTTATTTCAAGCTTCACACTTCAATAGAAGTTTAACTAAAGAAACATCAGTTTTAATAGTGAGGTCTACAATCTGATAACAAGCTAAAGCCAGACAAAAACACCCACACACCATTCCAAATAAGAAATGCGTTAGAAACTGCGCACGTTACAAAAAGCAAATACAGACATGTGTCAGTTATGAAATTAAGGTAGGAATAAATCAAAAATTAATTAGCATAGTTTCTGTTGTATAGCGGGACCTATTCGCGATAAAATTATTTAAAAGGTTACGATACGCGAATAAGTTTCGCTATACAAAAAAGTATAAATTAAGAATATTTTTTAAAAACACTGATATTGATATTATTAAAATGTATTTATTTATTTACAACTTGATGCACTTATGTATACTTATCGGCGGATTGAATGCCTTGAGCATTCTCTACCAGCCAAGCTTTGGAGGGTGTAGAGATCTAGTAAGCTAGATGCATTGAGGTTACAGTTGTAATTGTAATCAGCAACAGAAATAGAATATACAATTGACATAAGTAACAAATATACGTAAATAACTTGACTGCGTCAGTGGCGCAGTTGTAGTGTATGCGACTGAGGTGCTTGAGGTATCGGGACTGATTCCCGGGTCGAACCAAATGTTTCTATGATCTGCAAATAATTTGGTTTAGGAGTTTGGGTGTTTTTTATGTATAATATGTATGTACTTATGAATTTACAAAAAAAGTACATAAGTATTTATATCGGTTGTCTAGTACACGTAGTTAGCTCTGCTTAGTTTAGGAATAGATTGTGTTGTGTTTTAGATGTCTAAAATATTATTATTAATGTAAATAAAATTAAGGAGAAACTTACTTATTTATGTACATCATCAACAGTCTCACTCGTAACTCTTTTCTCTCTCCATAGAAAGGACATCTGTTATTTATTTATGTCACTGTTGTTATTACAACTTAAAAAAAAAAAATACAAAAATATATAAATCTGATCATGGAGTGCTCATTAAACAATACGCTTCAAATATATATAACTAGCTGATCCGGCAAACGTTGTTTTGCCAAAAAAAATAGATGTTGGTCGATTCTCAGACCTACCCGATGTGCACACCAAATTTCATAAAAATTGGTCCAGCCGTTTCAGAGGAGTGTGGTAACTAACATTGTGACACGAGAATTTTATATATAAGAATATAATATATAACAATGTTGTGAGCAAAATAACCATAAAATAGCGTTCAGGAATGGCTTGAATATTATTTTTATAGTGTGTTTCCAAATGTTATGTATTTATAATCTGTCATCCAGCTTCAACTGCGGGTCGCTGTTTGTCACTAAAGAATTGCAGCGTGATAATAAATACTCTTTTGGTTATATCATAAAAAAAATAATCATAGAAAATCGAACTCAGGTCACTACGTGCATCATTGGTTAATATAAATGTAATAATCAATAGTTTCTTTCATAATATCGCACATTATTTAAAACAAAGATTGTATCTAAACTAATTACGACTATGTTTAAATTGCATTCTTTGATTTTAACAAGTGAACATGTAGTTAAGTTGACGGTACCTGCAAAAGGTAACCGTACGGCCTTGCGCACGTGCCGGGCCACGGTCAAGAATTGCAACTTGTAATCTCGACCATAACAAGTAAAAGTGCAGAGCTTGAGCTAAAACGGCTTATTTAAAACCGAATTAAATTCAACTTGGATATTTTTGTACGCAGACTTTTACCAATAACAATAAAACATTGTAGTGTTTTGCATTCTTAATTATCCGTAACGTATATTATTTTCACGGAGTACAAACTTCCACGTCTGGCTGACTATTGTAGTCCTACTTACGACTACTGCTTACGTCATAGGAGCAAGATTATTGCCATTTGTCAAAAACGAGCACTTTAACCATAAGATACATAAACGCAGGCAAATCCACAGGCAAACCGCGCGCGATCTGCCTGCGTGTATGTCCGTTATCACGGTAAATATTACCCTCTGTCTTATATTTATGTATATGCTTTAAAGCTGTAAAGTGTCATGAGAATTCGTTCATTAGTTTTTGTGCTAAACAGTTACATACATACCTCAATTCTCACAAACTTTCGCATTTATAAAATAGTAGTAGGATATTCTCATATAAGTAGGATAACTAGGTGAAGTACATTAAGTTCGTTTTTATGCTGCTAATTCCTCTGACCTAATAATACTTATATTATAAAATTAATAATATTATCTACTGTTACTTAAAGTTATGTAACATGCCTTTATCTATTTAAATAAAGAACAGTAGGAACAAAAAGGAATAAGTCAATGTTATTTCAACTCAACCGTGACAAGGCCACTCATTATGCCGTTCTAATAGAGTATTCGTACTAATATCCATATTAGTTCATTTCCGACACTTGTGACTGACATTAAAGACGAGTGCTTTAAAATAGATATTAGAAGGTTAGGAATTTAACACTTTAAATTAGTTATTTACTCTATTCATCAAAAAAAAATAAAAACACTTTTGATTTTTTTAATGAGAAGTGTATCATAATTTATTCACTTTTACTTCCTATCTTCATTATGAAACGAAAATTTATGAGTTGAAAGATAAGAATTTAACTAAAATATCGTATTTAAGTTTATCATGCAAGCTACATTTACCTCAATGTATCTATATTTACAAATATAGAATAACTATAAATTCTCAAAATAAAAAAAAAAAACCCGATATAATAACCTGAGTTCCCTTTAAAAAGTAAAAAACACGTTATGCGCTTTTATTTGAGACCCCACTCGATGTTTTTGCAGACATTTGGTTGCTCTTCCCCACTTACACCCCCATAACTTTTAAACGGCTTAACCGATTTTCATGAAACATGTCTAAGAACACTCGCACGTACCTCACCTTTCATACAAAAAAAACTAAATTGAAATCGCTTCATCCGTTCGGGAGCTACGGTGCCACAGACAGACAGACAGACACGTGAAACTTATAACACCCCTCTTTTTGGTCAGGGGGTAAAAAAGATATAATTCACCAGTAACATTTGTTGGTAAAATGCCAATTGATTGGTCAAAAATATTTGTTAAATAAACGGTATTAACATGCAGTTATTAATATTACTATTCTATCTTATATATAAAATTCTCGTGTCACATTGTTAGTTACCATACTCCTTTGAAACGGCTGGACCGATTTTTATGAAATTTGGTGTGCATATCGGGTAGGTCTGAGAATCGACCATCATCTATTTTTATACCCAATTTTTTTTTTGGCGAAACAACGTTTGCCGGATCAGCTAGTATATCTATGAATTGTTCCTTCATATAAATCCATACACAATCTGAAGTGTCTGTTTGTAAGATCAAGTTAATAGCTTTTCAGTAAATACAAGATTTATATACTTCTTTTTTTTTTCTTTTTTTTTTAAAAAAGACAACTCCCGCACTAGGAATAAATCCTGTGTCGCGGGGGACTTTACAAACATACATGAAACGGACACAAATAACACCCAGACTCAGAACAACAATTTGTGGATCACACAAAGTGATGTCCAACATGGGATTTGAACCCACGATACTTGGCGAAGTAGGAAACGGCGTGGTGACCGTTAAACCACTAGGCCAAACGTGCAGTCTTCAAATTTAACCGGTACTTAAATCAATAAATCATATTTTCAAATTGTTATCTGTCTTTTTATTCCGGCTAATCTCTGGAATGGCTAGACCGATTTCAACTGGCCTTTCACTGCCAGAAAGCTGACGTTATAAGAAGTGACTTAGTCGAAAAGGTTTAATAAAAAAAATGTGCAAAATTTACACCAATAACATAATGAATAATATTCAATTCCAAGTAACAACCGCTGTTGGTTTTTAAATAAACTTCGACTTCTCAAGTTCCTGTTAGTACACCCATAATAAAGTGAGGTCAGCTGTAGGCAGCTACTTTGATAGCCGTAAATCGTTGGTACATTATACCAATATGGAGACCCGTCACTGCTGTAATTGGGACCCTCTTTATACCTGAAATGTGTTCGCATCGTGCACTATATAATATGTACTGTATAAAATAAAAATGTACTCGCCCGATATTATCAGGTAAAAGGCTTGATTTAACTTCTCCTTTATCTCATGAAGAAGATACCCTTAAGACTGCTGGTAAATCTAACAGATAATATTAATAAAATATAGAATAAATTGAGAGTGAACATTTTATTACAGCAAAATAGGACAACTTCAGAGTAATCTACCAGGATATAAAAGTGTAGATTTCTTAAAGAAGTTAGTTGTTACATTCTAACTAATTAATTGATTTATTTCATTTAGTTTAAGTACTATACACAATCATCTACTGCACGTTTGGCAGTGGTTTAACGGTCACCACGCCGTTTCCTACTTCGCTAAGTGTCGGTTCAAATCCCATGTAGGACAACACTTTGTGTGATCCACAAATTACTGTTCTGAGTCTGGATTTTCTTTGTGTCCGTTTCATGTATGTTTGTAAAGTCCCCCGCGACACAGGATTTATTCCTAGTGCGGGAGTTGTCATTAAAAAAAAAACTATAAAAATAAAAACGAATAACCTAAATGTATGTACCCACATAACTTCCGGACAAGGTGTATATAGAAGAAATTTAAAAGATAACCGGAAGTATTATATTTTCTGAGTACGAGACTGTACAATACCCGTGGAAAGGAAATATAAATACTAAATCAATCTTTAGGAAATTTTAAAAATATTCACAAAAAATGGCGTTACGATGTTTGCCGGGTCAGTTGGTTTTTAATAAATATAATCTATACAAATAACTAAAATTGAAGTGTCTGTTTGTAATATTAAAATACCCGCTTTTTACTAAATGCATAATTATGTATACACGATACATATACCAAAATAACATTATTACAATTTTTGTCTGTCTGTCTGTTTGTTCCGGCTAATCTCTGGAACGGCTGGACTGATTTTAACAGGACTTTCGCTAATAGGTAGCTGATGATATAAGGAGTAACTTAGGCTACTTTTTTTAGACTAGCTTCGTCACGCGGCGTTACCCGCGGTACGACAATAACCGCGGGTAACAACGCGGGACTCAGCTAGTATTTAATCAAATTTAAAAATCATATCATTAGTCTTTAAACTTTTAAATATGGAAAACCGTGCTATTATAAATTTCTCGGCCAAGCTAGGACAATAATTTTAAACTTTAGACCCATTTTTTTTAAATGGCACAGTCTCTTTGTGAAGACAAGAATTAACTTAATATATTATTATAATAGTATTCTTTATTGACACGAATCAATAAAAAAATAAATGCTTATGTCAAGTAGTGGACTATTAAAACCTGTTGATGATGACGAATAAAAAATTGAATAATTACTCGATTAAAGAAAAAAAACTTCAATAACAATTCAATCTAGTGTTCTAATACGTTTTTGACTCTCTGTAGTGAAGACACCGATGAAGTTTTGAGTGGAACTCTTACTGGGATCAAAATAAGAAAAACATTTATAGTAAACAATTACTCAGTACTTAAGTACTATTAGAATTCAATATTTCCAACCACAAAATAATTCCCTAAAATCTAAAATCACCATGTTCTATTCTAACTTATAGTAAATTTGTCCGGCCCTACATAGAATGACAGCAGATAATACAACCAATTCAGAACAAGCACCAATGTAATAAGAAAATGTTTTCTTTTTTCAGATTTGTTGCCCGTGTCGTCAACAGTAATGCCTCTCCCGTACTACTCTGTCTACGGTTACGAGAAAAAATTACTTCGAGATAAATACAAGAAACGACCCCAGGGGAAAATCTCGCTAGTCACTAAACAGCCTAAATAAAGATACATAATATCCGACCATTTAACATTTTCCTCTTCCTTTACAAAGTCAGAATGCGTATATATTTATGTTAGTGGCTCCATTAGATTATAAGTAATACGTTTATGTCGCTTGCACTAAGAAGGAAATAAAAATACACACAACGGCAAAAGTATTCAAAGCTTTGTATGTTTATTATTATAAGGAATACTGAGTATGTGCTATAAAATATTCTTATATTATTCAAGAAAACAGTTTCTGAGTCGACTCGAACCTTGATATGCCATTGAAGGTGAAGCCAGGGACAAAATCGAAAATATTATCATAAACTCATTAGATATGCGATCCTCATTTTTGTATATAAATTATATTTTTGTAAGAGATAACTTTGACACAAATAAGAACAGTTATTTACTGCTTTAAGTGGGATATCTTCGGTTTGTCAACCAATCGCAGTTGAACTCTTTGCCACACTCACGAATACTTGAGGCAAAACACTACTTGAAAAACTTTGCAAAACGTATGTGCTTGATAAATGACGTCCTAAGCTAGGAATAGACTTTCAAAAATTAGTTTAAAAATTAGACTGCGCCAATATCAGCTATTTTTATTAAATTCAGATTTTTTAAAATTTTTGTGTGCGTAGTGCCACTCTCATGACTAAGACGAATCTATAGACACCACTCACATAAAAATACGACAAGCCGTTTAGGTTCTATGGCGTGCCAAAGAAATATGCATACATACATACACTCGGAAAACATAACCCTCCTCCTTTCGCAGTCGGGTAAAAAGACAACTTCCGCAGTAATGTACCCTCTTAACTTACCGGGAAACCGAACAAACACTTAGCCAGAGGACTTGCCCGGCCTAAAAATGACTATCCGTGAATGAAACTAATAATTATTTTTGAGGGTCGATTCTAGAAGGTTTGACGATGCGAAAAAGCCACACCGGCTTTTGGTCAGAGTAAAAGCTTTTCATCAGGTGGGCGGTGGACTTGTTTACTTGACATAGTATACATTGCGGTGACAAGTAATGTTTTTTCCTGTACGATATTGATAAAAGAAAAAAGAAAACGAATTATTTACAGGCAGTGAGAAAAAGAAATTGACGGAATGGAAAAAACTAGAACAATTATCACATCACACTAATATATAAAGGCGAAAGTTTGTGTATATGTTTGTTACTTCTTCACGCAAAAACTACTGGACGGATTTGGATTAAACTTTACAGAATATAGCTTATACATCAGAATAACATATAGGCTACTATTTGCAGCGATAACCAAATAACACGCGGGTGGAGCCGCAGGCAACAGCAGGCAATGTTATATAACAAATTAAGAAATTAAAGAACAATTATATATATAGAATAATTATTCTAGATTTATTATAGAACAACATTGTGTTATAAAATACGAATAAACATACTTAAATACAGTTCGGTGTGTACGTTTTTATAATGGAAAACTTCAATCATTTTTAAAACATACATTTCTGTAGTGAGTAGGGGTTGAACCTAAGATTTTCTTCTGAAGATAATTACTGTACCCTGTGCTTTCGTATGTCCTTTCTGTTTTGCTTTTAAATAGTGATCATTAGAGATATACTTCAAAGCACATATAAGTACGCGGTGTCTTTGAACTTCTGCAGTCTCTATGCCGTTCCCTTAGTAAGCTTTGTGGTATTTCTTACCTTAACTCCTTTTCTTTTTCTCCTACCTGGATGCGAATACAAGTCCAAGGTAAGTTTGTGTCGTGCTAGAAATCGTCATATAAAATATTTACGATGTTACACATTGCGTCGACTTCAAATAAAATAAAAGTGCAGGTAAATTAATACAATGACATAGAAATATATTTCGCGTTGTATCAACTATTTCGGTGGCAAGCTATATTGAAACCGTCTCCATCACTTTGTACTATTAATAGAATTTGTGGCTGGCAGGAGCTGGATGCGAAAAGCCTAAAATCGATCAGATCGACGTGCAATGGAGAGGCCTATGTCGAGACGTGGACTGCAATGTAATGATGATTATGTATGTAGAGCTATCTTATAGGTACTTAAGGTATATCGGTATATATAATTAAACATACCTGCAAGTGTCATAAACTTTGGTACCATATTTAGAGTTTCCGTGTTAATAAACTGTCAAAACGTCTACTTTGCGAAATGTACGCGTCCGAGTGATTTTAATTAAAAGCAAAGTAGCACACCTGATTATACTAAATTTTAGGATGATTAAATGTAGTACATGTGTAAATAAAATATATTAAATTCCAGAATATGAATAACAATCAAGAATTGCTTCACAAGAAAATGCGTTAAGTCGAGATGATTTCAAATCGTTGCTCTTTTGAGGCGGTGATATTTTTTATAAGGTGATATTTTATGCATGTCTTAAATTTGTCGATATTTGTGAGTATATATATGTGTGTATTACTGCGTATGTTGATTTTATTTCATAGTATTCAATTTATTTACTTTTTTTATAAGGTGATATTTTATGCATGTCTTAAATTTGTCGATATTTGTGAGTATATATATGTGTGTATTACTGCGTATGTTGATTTTATTTCATAGTATTCAATTTATTTACTTTTGTAAGTGCGTCTACCATATCGTTTGTCTGATTCATTCAATAGTTTAGTGGTAGAGAATGCCTTTGGCCTTAAAGGTTAACATTTATTTATTTAAAGTATCATGCATTAAAGTTTGTATTTTTATCAGTGAGGTTTTACTATATTGCTATATTTTTTATGTATATTCCATCAAAACACTTAATGTAAATGTCTTTAAGCGGATTGTATTTTCACAACAACACACTAACAAAGGACAATTTTGAACTTTGAACCATGTGTTAGCGAATGCTATTTCCACTTACATATTTCGAGGTTCCTAAAAGCGTATAGAACACTTTACATTGGCCATTTCTTTGAGATTTAAAAAAATTTGAATGTATTTTGAAGCCACTATTTACTCGCCATCTGTGTACTTATATCCTATTGTATCGCCATCATCAACCTTTATTAGAAAGAAAAGAGATTTTGGAATACTACAACATGCAGGCTTGTTGCATAAGATAGTACTATCTACGAGTATATACTAATACTTAGTTAGACTGCACGTTTGGCCTAGTGGTTTACCGGTCACCACGCCGTTTCCTACTTCGCCAAGTGTCGTGGGTTCAAATCCCAGGTAGGACAACACTTTGTATGATCCACAAATTGTTGTTCAGAAACACAAAGAACACCCAGACTCACTGGGTTTCTTTGTGTCCGTTTCATGTATGTTTGTAAAGTCCCCCGTTTGTAAAGCGACACAGGATTTATTCCTAGAGTGGGAGTTGTCTTTAAAAAAAAAAAAAAATAAACAAAAGCTTTTTTGTTTGTTTGTTTGAATGCGCTAA
Organism: Diaphora mendica; assembly: GCA_949125395.1. NCBI lineage: Eukaryota > Metazoa > Arthropoda > Insecta > Lepidoptera > Erebidae > Diaphora > Diaphora mendica. The sequence goes on from OX421310.1 coordinate 22,324,171, forward strand.
TCTCAGGAACTACTGGTCTGATTTGAAAAATTCTTTTAAAATTAGATAGCCCATTTATCGAGGAAGGCTATAGGCTATATATCATCAGTTCATCAGGCTAAGACCAATATGAGCGGAGCACCAATGAAGAATGTTACAAAAACGGGGGAAATAATTACGCTACGGGCAATAGTAGACGTAAACGAGGTTGCGTGGGTCAGCTAGTCACTGATAAAAGAAAATGTTTGGCATCATGTTCCATAAAATACCAAAAGCGTAACAATTAATACTTAATATCTAAAAAAAACCATGGGAAAATTTATAACTACGAATTGTTATCGGTTTATAAAACATTCAATATAATTTAATTGTTAACAATAACCTAAAGCCATTGTCTATAAATAAATACTTTATTGTGTTATAAATAGTTCAGATTCGGAAGATATGTACATATTCACTGAAGTATGACATTGGAATTTCCTCATTACGAATATCGATTACTTTGGTACCTACTGTACTGTATTATGATTACTCCTATGTCTAAGTAATTAGAGAATTAGGTATATTTACTTAGTTACAAATTTCTGTGACAAAATAAATACACATAATTGTACTTACTTGAAATTGGCTGGTAACTTAAGAACAACGCTCTAATCTGAGTCGAAGTAGCGGTGTGTTAAATGTGATATGATTACTTATGGTAATGATACTTCAGACATTATAAGAAACAAAGAATTTATTTAAATACACACATCAAAAGTGTCTAGGGATCAAGCAATTTTATGCGGATTTCTTGAGATTGAGATGTGGCTTTGGCCCTGGCCTGCTCAGTCGCCAGACTTGAACCTGATTGAGCATGCATGGGATTTGCTACAGAGAAGAGCTCTGCCGAATATGGAGGGTATCCAGTCGCAAGAAGACCTTTTTTTGTTGTTGCAACGAACATGGGCGGCCATTCCACAGCGTGATTTGGATGAACTCATTTTGAGTATGCCAAACCGATTCTTGTGTTGTTAGTGTTCGCGGTAGAAACACGGATTATTAATTGTTTAAGTTACCTAATAAAATTTTAAAGAAAACTGTTATTTCAGTCTTTTTTTCGAACTTTAATGTCAGTGGTTCAAATGTCAAAAATCCCTTTATTAGGAAAATGGCAAATTTCTTTATTAATGCAAAGGTGACTTGGTTTATCGTTACTGTGACAAACGAAAACACTTTATTTGATGAATCCTTAAAGAACATTTTAATTAATATCAATCAGGAGAAAAGTTATTGCAAAAATATATGTTGATCCCTAGACACATATGTTGATCCCTAGACACTTTTGATGTGTGTATATACATTATACAACTCTGGTCCAATACCTACTTGACTGATCACATTAATCATTGTAGAAAACACGTCCTACCACTAGGTATATGAACGCAGAAAGGTAGTTTATCCGACATTCGGTCTTCATTACGACACGACACGGTGTTATGAATGATTTAATGGATGTTCCTGATTTGGTTAGCAAGGTTGGCCTACGTCTACCTACTTCACATCCACAACAAACAAATCTTCTCAAAGCGAGAACGAAGTACAGACAAAACTCATATCTTGTTAGAGCATGTCCTACGTTTAACGGCAGTGTCGGGGACTCGATCATGAGTTGTTTGCATCCAGTGTTAAGCATTTGACAAAAAAAGGTTTTCTGAAAGCTAGTCGATTTTTTCTTTTTTGAGTTTAATTTAAAATAAAGTTTATTTTACGTAATATTTGCAAGTCTTTGTACGTATTACTGCCTAGTTTTATAATCGTCGAATGAAATTCATATGTGAAAGCTTGTAATTGGTCTTTGGCTACTATATTTTTTACTCATAAAGATAGTTTTCTTGTAAGAATGAAATAATCAATAATGACATCATATTACACATTTCTTTATGATAGAGCTGGTAAACGTTCGATGGGTCACTGATGGAAAGTGACTTCCCATGAACGCCTGCAACTCAGGGATCACAAGCGCGGCCTTTGAGAAAGGAGTAAGCTGTTCTTGAAGTTTTAAAAATCGTATCGGATCGACAATATTTTCCACAAAATAATTTTTTTTTTGACATCTAACACACAACGCCATCTAGTCCCAAGCTAAGCAGAGCTTGTGTTATAGGTACTAGACAACTGATACAAATACATATATACTTTTTTTTTGGAAATCCATACATTTATTATTATTATTTTATTTATTATACATAGAAAACACCCAAATTCCGAAACAAATATTTGTGGATATACAAACATTTGGTCCGACCCGGGAATCGAACCCGAGACCTCATGATCAGCAGTCGCACACGCCAACCGCGAGACCAGCGAGGCAGTCATGTACGAGACAGAAGAGCGTACAGTGGTGAAGTGTCAATTAGCGTTCTACATGTAAATACCTAAATAAATCATTTTAATAACTACTAGAAAGTTCTCAGTTAACATTGTCAAATGTAAAGATAAAAGAAGATCTGCAATGTTAAATTCTTTTGTCGAATATTTGAGTTACGAGACTAAGTGAAGTGTTCATTGAACTCGAAAAATAAGACTTCTACAACAAGACATTTGACGTCAGATTTCAAGTACCGTTAGACTACTCGTAGACTTGTATCAATCGACGACAGAAACCACGACGAACCCTTGTCGCTCTGATCTTATGAATGGAGAAATGATCAGACAGCCCTTTTGCTGGCAAGAAAAGATTAAACTCGAATTTTGGGTTACAGCATACTGTGTCCTAAGAATCCTAATCTCGGTTTGAATTTGTTTCACGTAAATACAGATATTCATACCCATAGCTAAAAGTGTATGAATTCCTGAATAGTTTTAATAACAATAGGGTTAAACAATAATATACTATACTCTTTGTACTGTAGCATGGTGCGGCATTTATTTGTAGACTAGAACATTCTGGTTGGTTTAATTTAATTTACTACAGTTATTAATGATTTAATATATTGCGAATGTGGTACAGCTGAAATACTAAGTCAAAAAATCGGGGCAACTTTTAAGAGTGAAACGATATGTTACTGAAACTGTCACGCACCATGCTACAGCGGAAAGAGTATAGTAGTGTGGCAATTTCCACATGCAATTAAACAAAAACATATGGAGTAGCTGCCTATATAAAAACCTCAACAACTTTTTTTAAGAATCCACTGTTGGAGGTCTTCTCTTTGGATTTGAAGTTTTGATGTACACTATGCCACACTGGCCAGACGGTTTTGTTATAAGGTTCGTTTCAGATATTCTTTTGCGGTTTTTTTCCATAAACTATTCGACACTAACGTGATGAATAGGGTAGATAACACCCCATATTCTTAATCAATCACCGCACATCGTTAAAGAATTTAAATTTGATTCAACACTATGTACTCCTATGTGTAGAAAATTAAGCCTAATAATCTTGCTAATACACAGTTAAAGCTTGCCGCAATGTATTCAACCAGGTAAAAAGTAACATTTGAAATAACTTCAAGAAGTCAATTATTCGAATAAACTATATCAAATAATTGCCTAATAGTAATTAATATATGGCATTACCAACTAAATACTGATGTTCAAAAATGTTTCAAAAACTTGAAGAGTCGTTTTTTTCTTAGTATATAAGATTTTTATTCCACTTCCTTTCGTCAAAGTTTATTACGCTTGGTCATTTCATGTTGTAATACCAGATAAAGGACGTGATGCCATATCCTACATTTATTATTCTATTCTACTAGCGTTTATGCTACTTGTCTAGGCTCTCAGGACGTCCAGCAAACCGGAACATCCATACGATAAAACTACTCATACATACTTTGTTATTCTCAGTAGACAAATATGGTAATATTTACTGTCTTTACTTGTACGAATATCTGCTTAATAAACACAACTGTTTTTTCAACAATATCATGTGGTTCATGTTCAACTTACGAAGTACTGTCATGAATCGACTTATCGCACTTATAAACTTATTAACTATCGTGGTCGCCCTTATACCATATGGCATATGACAGATTTCATGCGGTCGTGTTTTGTTGGTGAGTACGACACCGGAGGCTCAATGATGCAGAAGGACCTCAATAGGCCACCATACTGTGGGTCACCATGCTGCTTTGTCGCATTGTCTATATTCACAATGATTATACGACCACTACGCTTGGATTCTCGTCATGCTTTCCATCAGGCAGAGTGGAGTCATTTTAGCCCATACATAGCAAAACTAGTGACGTATGCGATCTTACTCTCCAGTATTCTTCCAAGACTCCTTCATAAATATAGGATAAAAAATCGTGCTTGCACTCTAAATGTGCAAGAAATCTTCACTCTTTTAATGCGTGCAAAATTGTTTACAATATTAAAATCCACAACCTATCTATCGAAAAGCATTACGTATCTAGGCTCCAGCTATATGTGTCACAGACAATATCTACCAAAAACAAACATGTGTATATTTACAAATATACTGAGCCGAAAAGATGAGATTGGAACCTCATATTCTGTGGGGCCCAACACGTACTTGGCTTACAATAATCCCCGGATATAATATTAGTTATATCACTTAAGTCAGTCTAATAAGGCTTATATACCGTAACACAGGCGACTACGTTCGCTTCCCGGACACGTCCTCTCTGCCGATATATATCCAGCTTAACGAAATCCTACTAATATATTATTTTTATACGTCCTCTTGCGCCAACGGCCATTAGCTGAGCCGATGTGTACCTTAACGATAAAATAATATTATGTTTTGCTACTACAACCAAAGTCTTTTAAGGTTTTGTAAAACATAATAGGTAATTTTTATTAGATACGGACTATTAAATTCCTTTGTTTTTCTAGCGTTTTAGATGTAATTTAAAAAAAAAGTGACTTTAAAATACTTATCAAAAGTTTAGGATTTTGTTATGAATCGATTTTCATCAATGAGCTATTTTCATTCAGTAAAAGAAAGAGGGAACGTTGACAAGCCTAGTTTTGATCTTTATGCTACGACGTGCCATTTTCGTCTTCATGGTACGATAACCACTGTCCATATTAATTTAGATCTTCTGTCTTAGTACCAATCCAGTTTCATTAAGAAGGGCTTATTTTTTTATATTTTTTTTTTTCATAATTTAACTCTCATTATAATTCTATCACTACTAAAAATAATCGATTACTTACCATAACAAAAATCTTTTATCAAAGCAAAATAATGACGGTATTCAATAAATTCTAAAATGAAAGATAAATAAAATAAATAAATATTTCGGACATCCAGCACACAACGCTATCTAGTCCCAAGCTAAGCAGAGCTTGTGATATGGGTACTAGACAACTGATACAAATACATAAATACTTTTTTTTGTAAATACTTACATGTTATACATAGGAAACACCCAAAATCTGAAACAAATATTTGCAGACCATACAAACATTTGATCCGACCCGGGAATCCAACCCGAGACCTCAAGCCAGGAATGAAAGATGATCACGTTATATTATTTTGAATGAAAAAGTACAGCAATATGTTTCATCAATACTCACCGCAAGTGAAAGGAGTTCAAGCTTACTTCCAAAACAGCTGCATCACTTCTCAAGAAGTTTAAACAAGAGCCTTTTTCGGTAAATAAAGTGGTCTACAAGTTTATCGAACGGCAGGATTGGTTTAGACGCGGTGATCAATCAAATATTTGGCCAAGTCATGAATAAATCAGGGAGGAAACTTTGGCGGTGATTTCGCTGACACACCGCTGGATCTTGATAGTAATGTTGTCTGTTCGTACTGATAAAAATGAATTTTAAGACAAATGCTTAAAGTATTTTAATACGATTACAGATGTTTACGTGTTTTATGTTACACTAGCTGAGCCTAGCAGGTACGACAAACGAGCAAAAAATAAATCTGGGGGCACGGTCATGCCCCCGCCAAGACGAGCCAAGCGAAGACTACCTACCTTTTCTCGAAGTGTTTCATCGTTTTTTTGAACCCTCATAACTTTGGTTCCCGATATATCAGATCGTTCAAATTCTCAAGATATGATGTTACCAATAGACTAATGAAACATACAAAGTTTCAATTACATAGCTCTGATACTTTAGATTTTATTGATACCTAAAAAACACCGATTTCGTCACTGACACACTGATGATCATCAAAACTGTTAGGGTACTTCCTGAAGTGCTAGAAAGCTGAAATTTGGTATGTTAACTAAGTTTAGTATACAAACAACAGAAAAATTCATAAACCTATTACTTTTGCCCCCCAACCCCCAAATTTGGGGGGTGGAAGTTTATATGAGACTTTCACAAATGTTTATGCTAGAGGTTTTATGTTTGGTACACGGACTTTTTCGAAAGAAGAAAGAAGATGTACAGCCCAAAAAAAACAAAAAAAAGCAGCCTCAAGCAACTTACAAAAATAAATGAAATCCCACCGAAAACATTTTCATTTAAAATGTTGCCAAGACGACTGCATATGGCTTACCCTGTGAAAAAGATATCAGATGTCATGTTGAGCCAAGGTTCCGAATCTACACGTTCTAACTCTACCAACCCTAACTTCATAAACTCTACATCTCAGTAAAAATGTATGGCTTGGCTGTTTCGTTACTTCAGAAACTAAATATTCCTATAACACATTACTTAAGAAACTAAATATTTGCAAACACAAAAGGCGTTCATTTCCCCGTGCGAAACGTCAACAAAGCCTGCTATATATATCCCTTGCCCAAGGCTAAATGTAAAAGTGTAGTTGATAGCTATCTCCAAAAGTTGACTTACGATGAGACTGACAAACTTTTTTCTAAGGGACCTACATAGATTATGAGCTTTATACAATAAAATACACACACACACACACACACACACACACACACACACACACAAACTAACACACGCTATTGAGCACGTACGCATACTAGTCTCACACTGAAGTAACCAATATGTTTGCACCATAACTTTTTTAAATACGTCACCTTGACAATCCTAAACCAAAGAACATCATTTATTTTGTAAGAGGAAGGCGCCAGTGTCTGTAACACAGTTTATACTATCATAGACACTGACGTTCACTCTATCTCTATGAAATTAAATCATATGTACTTAGTGTTATGCTTATATGTATGACTGAGATAGAAATAAATTGTATGGCTTTTTGTTAATAAACTATTCTTATTATTATTTCCATCAGGCAGAGTAGAAACATTTTGGAAGGGCTAAACATAAAAAAACGAATTTAACTACATTTCGAGGTATTCGGCTATTTACTTAAGGTTTTAAAATTGTAAACCTAGGAAAATATATTATTATATAAAAAATACATACATGTGTACAGGCCGGATTAAATATTGTACTTGCATTGCTCCTAAAAAAAACTAAGTATTTTTTTTACACACTTCGCCATCTAGTCCCAAGCTCAGTTAAGCTTGGGACTAGATGGCGTTGTGTGTAAGATGTCCGAAATATTTTTTATGATTTATTATACATAGGAAACATCCAAACGCCGAAACAAATATTTGTAGATCATACAAACATTTGGTCCGTCCCGGGAATCGAACCCGAGACCTCAAGCAGAGCAGTCGCGTACGCTACCACTACGCCACCGAGGCAGTTAATCTCTGCAATGGTTGATCCTGATTAGGAAGTCACACAAATGGAGTGAACGAATGCATAAAATAACGTTTCAGAAACCAAATAATCCGATATTAAATGGAAACGTGATCTAATTACACTGAAAATAAACTCGTAAAGTTAATACGAAACACTTTAAATACATGCTACGTTTTAACAGTTTGAAGAAAACTAAAAACGTGAAATGGAAAGACATTCCACACCAATGGATTGAGGTCGCTTCCTGCCATCGTATTATCGCGCGTCTAGCATTTAAAAATGACTAGATCTACAACTTTACATTTAAATGTAAGTTATATGTAACCACTAATCTTTTATTTGAGGAATATGGTTTTCATTTATTCTTTAAATTCAAAATCATTTATTCAATGAAGACACCAAGGCCCGTATTTTAAAAGTCGTCTCAATCGTGAATCTAGTTTTAAAACTAGTTTTAAAAAGAGATTTTATTATTGAACGTCTCTTGAAACAAGATTCACTGATCGTTAATCAAGTGAGTAAAGATCAACGAATCTCTGTCTCTAACTTATATTAGAACGATGTTTATGTTAAAATCTCCTCTCAGGAATAGATTTGACAGATGTGATCTTTGTTCACCTGAGACAAGCTCAATCTAGTCTCAAATGGTAATTTCTAAGTCGTTTTAGGGGAAATGAACATATTTTATGATGATGTTTCTGAATAACAACGAAAAATTTACTTTATTTACGAAATAATTACTTATCACATACACTTAAACATTTAACATTGTGACATTTATGAACGTTAACCTAGCAGTATATGTTTATAATAGTTGACTAGTTTAAAACCATTTACGTAGTAGAAGTAATTGTCTATGAAGCCCTGTGGACATATAATATATATCCACAGGGCTTCATAGACAATGGTCCACATACTACTGTAATTGGAGCCAATAATCTCTGCCTTTTATCCCCCAATTTATTGCTTCTAACGCGATCAATCTGTTTAAAGTAAATGTTGTGTAACATGTACACAAAAATATAAATACGTCTAAACCTCTCAACATTATCTTTCGACCCTTAAAGAATTATTTAAAATTAAATCAATCCAACCTTAATGAAAAAGATTATGCACAAGTAAAATTTTAATAAAATAAAAACCGACTTCAAGGTTCGACTCGATTTCTCTTGGATTCCATCATCAGATCTTAGTGTCTTAATCATGGTACCACCGTCGGGATATCTCCTTTCCATTAAAAGAAAAATCATCAAAATCGGTTCATAAACGACGAAGTTATACGCGAACACGCGATAGCGAACATACATAAAAAAACATATATACAGTCGAATTGAGAAACCTCCTCCTTTTTTTGAAGTCGGTTAAAAATAAACATCGTTAAAAAACTAAGTTTGCCAACAACATTTGGCACTTTGACAAGCACAAGAAGAAATAGAAAGAAACACATCTCATATTGACTCTCGGTAAATAATAGTAAACATCGATATGATAATAAATACAGTACCTAAGTAAAGTACTTAGGTACTGTATTATAAACAGGCTTGCTTCTGTGCGAATAGTTTTCAAATTTTCTGCTCTGTATTTTCTCTTAAGAAACATTTTATTCGTGCACCTATCATGTGTCGCTTCCAATTTGTTTGCTTGGCTTTTGCTTAGCATATCACGGAACAGGCGCATTCTGACTCCGCGAATAAATGTGAGCATCCGACCTCGTTGGTTTGGTAACTGAAATGCCACACTATTTTGTCAACGCCAAAGGTAATATTTGTTTGAGGAGAGACGCTGAGTTTAGACGTTTCACTCGCAGCCGGGCCTCTCCTGCTCGCTTTACCTTTAGCTCATGTTTGCATTCCTGGTACTTGGCAAGCAAACGCTCTTACTTTGCGTACCTCTACTTTGTGCTACGTATTGTCTTTCACGCCTTTGAGGGAATCGTATGCATTTCACTACTTTTTGTTGGAATAATAATAAGAACAGACGTTTTTACGCCTCGTAGTCTATTGTAAGTGCAATTAATCTATACTATATATATAATATTATAAAGATGAAGAGTTTGTTTGTTTGAACGTGCTAATCTCAAGAATCGCTGGTCCGATTTGAAAAATTCTTTCAGTGTTGAATAGTACCTTTGTCGAGAAAGGCTATAGACTATATAACATCACGCTAAGACCAAGAGGAGCGGAGCAACAATGAAGAATGTTCCAAAAACGGGGGATTTTTTTTACGCTTCGGGCAATAGGAGACGTAAATATGTTAATAAACCTATACATGTTTATGTACTGTGTATGTATCTTGACCTCTATTTTTAACCGACTTCAAAAAAGAAGGAGGTTTCTCAATTCGACCGTATATATGCTTTTTTTCTAATATATCTAATATTTTTAAATGAGCAAATCTTGTATCTGAATCTCAGAAACAGCTTCATCCATTTTCAGAAAATTCTCCAATAAGAAATATCGAGCAAAGATCGGTCATCCGGGTACTGTCTATAAAATTAACCAATGAAATCGTGTATTAGTCTTATCTAATATCATCGCTTATTTAAAAGGTAATGTATTTTTTTATTAACTATGTCAAATTCTATATCCTATTTTTACACCTACTGCATCATATTAAAATTTCTACATCACCTAAAGATTGACTGGTAGATAATACCTCATAGCATCTGCCTTTGAGCAACATGTATATTAAATTTAAATAAATATATATATCGATTGTTAAATAAAATTAATTTAATTTCGTTATCAAAATAAAAATACAACTTCCACTCAATATTTTAATTTTAATCTTGCAGTTAGCGCAAATACAGGAAGTATTTGCGCTAATTGCAAGATTATAAAAAAAATCGGTTGGTCAAAATATAAGTACCTACCTACTTTACATCGGCTGTGAATAAGGAACGTCTACAAAAGTTACATAACGGAGTGTATTGAGACTAGAAACTTGGTTAATTTATCATTTTGTTACCGGGTAAGTATCTATTCATGAATTTGCCGGAGACAGCGAAGTTTTATCAGATACACCGAACGCTCCTCGCAATATTTCTTTGTTAATAAACTGAGTTTGATGGACTCGTTAATGTTTACCTCGTTCGAAAACAGTTTATATTGACTTTTTTTTTAAAGTTGCCAGTAATTGTTTATTAAAAATAATGCTACTGTAAATTCTTAATTAAGTATTGCGTAAATACAGGAAGATATTTATAAGTTTACTAGCTGACCCACGCAACGTCGTTTGCGTCTCCTATTGCCCGTAGCGTGATAATTTTCGCCCGTTTAAGAAACATTCTTCATTGGTGCTCCGCTCCTATTGGTCTTAGCGTGATAATATATAACCTATAGCCTTCCTCGATAAATGTGCTATCTAAAACTAAATAATTTTTCAAATTGGACCAGTAGTTCCTGAGATTAGCGCGTTCAAACAAACAAACAAACAAACTCTTCAGCTTTATAATAGGTCTTTACCTATGAAATTGCCGCTTTATATGCAATAAGTGAAAGTACTTATTTATTCAAACTTTTTTATTTCTGTTATTCGAAGTAATCACTCATGCAATCGACGCATCTTTGCCAACGCATTGGCAGTTTATTGATGCCCTTCTTGTAGAAATAAGCTGGACGGGAGGCAACAAACTCTTCAAAAGCATTTTGTACTGACTCTCGGGAATTAAATTTTTTACCCACTAAAAAGTTGTCTAAATTTTGGAAAAAGTAATAGTCGGTAGGTGCAAGGTCTGGTGAGTATGGCGGATGAGGGAGAGCTTCCAACCCCAGCTCTTGCAGCTTGGAGACTGTCTGAATTAGATAGATAGATAGATTCTTTATTTGCTAGAAATATGGTACAATAGTGATCTTAGGGCTAGTTTTCGTTCTTCATATTTCGCCTACTGAATTCGGCATGCAAATATACAATTATAATTTCATTATGTGGATTAGCAACAACCAAGAACAGCAAGTATTTTATGGTGTCTAATTAATTTTACAAATTAATGTCAAAAAATAAATTAAAAAATGTCAATTGTTTATAAATTAAAATCTTATAAACTAAGTCATGTCATATATTTGATTCAATAGTCATTTCATGTCACTACATTATTTTACGGATTTCATAAGCTATAAACTCATTTATGGTATAAAAACAATTATTGATGAACCAGACCCTCAATTCCTTCTGAAAGTGATTTATTGGTAGCTCTCTGATTTCTTTGGGGATTCCATTAAAAATCTTTACCGCCATTATATTACTATTTCTTTTACTGCATTGAGTACTGTATTGAGTGTACTGTACTTAATTGACAACATCATTTGGTACAGTTCGCAACAAACAGTCTCCAAGCTGCAAGAGCTGGGGTTGGAAGCTCTCCCTCATCCGCCATACTCACCAGACCTTGCACCTACCGACTATTACTTTTTACAAAATTTAGACAACTTTTTAGTGGGTAAAAATTCAATTCCCGGGAGGCAGTACAAAATGCCTTTGAAGAGTTTGTTGCCTCCCATCCAGCTTATTTCTACAAGAAATAGGGCATCAATAAACTGCCAATGCGTTGGCAAAGATGCGTCGATTGCATGGGTGATTACTTCGAATAACAGAAATAAAAAAGTTTGAAAAAATAAGTACTTTCACTTATTGCATACAAAACGGCAATTTTATAGGTAAAGACCTATTATATTAGTGTAGATGTATTTATTATACTCTTCTAAGATCTAATACTCACAATCAACAACACATTTATTTGGACAAAGATTAATATTAGGTATTATGTTGATAAAAACTCTTTGGCAAATAATTCATTATTAAGTACCAACTCTTAGCGTCTTAAACTCGTGATAACTTTTAAACGAAATGTCCGGTTGGGATGAAATAAAAAGTATTTTACTTCTACATAAATACCCTTGATTACATAATGCTTAATTTGGATAAGGATTAATATTACGATACACATTTAACGTAGTTTCTTTCTTCAGACGATTTAATAATTTTTTTGAACACAAAAGTGGTTATTGTAACTAAACCATGATAGTTAGATATATGCTCTTGCAGACTTTTTTGTAGATCTTAATGAGACCTACAAACCCGTAATACATTATTTTGTTCTATTGTCAATAGTTATTGCAACGCACGCAAAAATAGGTTTTCGATTTCACACCTTGGGTTACGAAATAGCAATTTTCTTACGGATCCCTAATTTTTTAAAAATAAAATATAGCCTATAGCCTTCCTCGATAAATGAACTATCCAACACTGAAAGAATTTTTCAAATCGGACCCGTAGTTCCTGAGATTAGCGCGTTCAAACAAACAAACAAATTCTGCAGCTTTATATATTAGTATAGATGTATTTAGATACTCTTCTAAGATCTAATACTCATAATCAAGAACACATTTATGTAGATAAAGATTAATATTAGGTATTATGTTGATAAAAACTCTTTGGCAAATAACACATTATTAGGTACCAACTCTTAGCGTCTTATACTCGTGATAACTTCTGAACGAAATGTCCGACTGGGATGAAACAAAAAGTATTTTACTTCTACATAAATACCCTTGATAACATAATGCTTAATTTGGATAAGGATTAATATTACGATACACATTTACCGTAGTTTCTTTCTTCAGACGATTTAATATTTTTTTTGAACACAAAAGCGGTTATTGTAACTAAACCATGATAGTTAGATATATGCTCTTGCAGACTTTTTTGTAGATCTTAATGAGACCTACAAACCCGTAATACATTATTTTGTTCTATTGTCAATAGTTATTGCAGCGCACGCAAAAATAGGTTTTTGATTTGACACCTTGGGTTACGAAATAGCAATTTTCTTACGGATCCCTAATTTTTTTGAAAATAAAATAAAGCCTATAGCCTTTCTCGATAAATGGACTATCCAACACCGTAAGAATTTTTCAAATCGGACCCGTCGTTCCTGAGATTAGCGCGTTCAAACAAACAAACTCTGCAGCTTTATAATATTCATATATATGTCCTTCAAAAATGTCGGTGCAGTAATAGACCGTTTAAATTGATAAGATAAAAAATAAGTTAAAAGAACCACACTGTTTTACCAGTATTTATAAGAAAGTGAATAGTAATATTCTATTTTAATTGCAAGGACATTAATTTTAGCAATAAGTTTGATCAAAATATATTTAGAATCCATTGCGGAGATTTTTTTCTTCTAAACTTGTTTGAATTCCTAATCCATGATGTTAGAAAGACATAATTTTTTATAGATTTTCTTTAACAATTCTTCAACTTGCTTAACAAAAGCTGATATGCCTAAGGTTGTACAGGTCTGTAATCTAACGCGTACAAAGTATAATAGATAAAATGTAGCAACGCCATTTTATAGTAGTAAATTTTTGCCTTCACAAAGCAGAGCAAAGCACCTTAAGGAAAGTGCCACCGGTAATCATAAATTCTAAGCGAACGTGATGTCAGATGAGTGCTGTAGATGTCGCCACCTGTGATGTCGTGTGACCGTGCTTCGTACAAATTTAATATAGTAACATAAGCGCCTTTCATCGTTAGGCATTCATTCAAAATTTAATCTTTTTATTGATGTGTTAATTTAAACTCAAGCATGTTGTACTCGTAAATGCAACTCATTTTGTGTCAGGAAAACGTATTATACAACTATAGAAATTGACGAATTGACAGTTTGAAGTGTTGAAGCAAGTTTAAAATGTACTAAAAAGATAAAGATAAGTGAATTTCCAGTATGTATTCTCAGAAGTATCTAAGTAATAAATATCTAATATGTAAGAATCTAAAATAGTACCTACGAGATAATAACAATCGTGACAATTTATTTAACTGCATTTGTCCACATGACGTAGATAAAGCTGCCCAGTATATTAAAGATTCAACTACAGAATTTATAAACATACTAGCTGAGCCCGCGACTTCGTCCGCGTGGAACAGTGACTTTGGGTAGCAGATTTAATTATTAAGGGTAATATTATTTTAAAAATATGACACACTTTTCACTGTTAAAAACATATTTAAGTATTTCTATAAGTACATAAAATGAAAAGTATTTTGTATGAGCTTATTTCGACATTCGACATGGCCAAGGCTTTCAACCTGTTCTTGCACCGTTCGCTTCTCTCCGACCTCTAAGCATTCGGTCTGCCTCCTAGAGTCGTCTCTAGATTGACTCTTTTCTTCATCAGCGCCTTCGCATTCGGGTTCTTTGCGACGGACGGCGCGGCCTCTGTTTTTCTGGAGGTAAACGCTAGCATACCTCAGAATTCGGTCCTGTCGCCCAAGATGTTTCTTCTGCATGTCAATGACATATTAGCCCTTGGCAATATACATTGCTATGCAGACGATAGCACAGTGCATGGGCGATATTATGGATACCCTGCAGCCAAGATAGTAGACGTTGAGGAAAATGGATAGGAGCTTGTCGCTGAGCTTGACCGGGTTTTGAACCGCATTTAACAATGGGGTGATGAGAATCTGGTCGAGTTCAACGTTAAGAAAACACAGGTGTGCCCGTTCTCTACCAAAAAGTCTCCGTTTCTTCCCCTCCCCACTTTTCAGAGCACTCAACTGCCACTACGGGATAAGCTCGGTGTCCTGGGCATGGATATTTGCCGAGACATCAACCCACGGGAGTACATCGAGGGCACCACTAAGACAGCCTGAACAGGGTGAGACGGTTTTTCGCGCCCGAGCATTTGTGACTCCTTTATAAGACCCAGGTACGCTCGTCCGTACTGTTCTCATCTTTGTGATGGATCTAGGCATTGATTTTCTCGATCTTTTGCAGCGGCAATCAGTTCGCATTATCAACAGTCCCAATACTACCGATTCCTTTCAGCCTCTGCAGTTGCGGAGAGATATCGCCTCTATGGCAGTCCTCTACCGCCTTACCATGGAGAGTGTTCTGAAGCGTTCTTCAAACTGATCCCACCTTCTCCCTTCCTCTACAGAACAACACGTGCTGGTCTTGGAAGTCACCGCCTCAGTCTTAGAAATACGCTCTCGAACCAAACGGTTTGGTTCTGCATTGTCTGCTTTCACAGCGAGTGTGGTTGCCTCCACTGTTGGATTCTGCTTGAGTTTTCCCTCAGTCTGAGCAAATTCTAAATTTTTACAATTTTAAAATACTACGTTTTTGATTTGCCATCCTTTGTCAAAATATAGTGATTTAGCTGATTTGATACACGCGATTGTGCTGCCCATTTGAAAAACATGTTTTTTTTTAAATGAACTGCAACTTTAACCGTCTGTCTTTGGGCTTTGATAATTGGTAGTGCTAGTGCTAGTGGTAATGTTGTTTTCAGCGGAAACTGCATTCTTTTAAATTGAAATTGCAAAAAAGGTTGAATTATTGGAATACGGGCAATTGAAACATTTTCTTTTACAATGTTGTACCCCAGATGTGTATTTTGTAGCCGTGTACCATTACATATCTTTGTCGCTCAAGATTTCTTATTAATAGGACTGGAACATTAACTTTCATTCTTAACTTATGGGAAGGCGCTCCTGATAATTCTAAAGATTTAAAAAACTTTATGCAAAAGCTATGATATGACTGGTTCAGTTTCCCTTGCATTGTTTCCTGAGAGGTATTCGTTAACATCTTCCTCCACGTCTGACATGATCCGTTCGTTCATTTGATAACTGTCTCATTAGTCGGCGGATCAGAAAAGATATTATTTTTAGATCATGTGTGTTATCATATACCAGAACTCACGTCTCAGTGTAATCATGTCGTTACTGTCATTTGGCATACAATCATCTCCTATTTTTAGAAGAGCATTTGCATATTGACACTGCTCATAAATCATTGTGAAGTTGTACTCGCATAATTGTAGTAAGACAAAACTTTTTAACATGTACCCATAATACATATGTTTCATACAGGCATTTATTTCATCTTGCGGCGTACCCCTCTTGCTTTTTTTTGTGTTTAAATCCCGCCGGATACTTTTCCTTCGGATTTTTTCACGAAGAAAATTATTTGAATAAACAAAAAATCATGTAAACAAATCGAATCCTAGTGAATAATAACGAATTTGTAGTAGCAAAATTAAAAACATCCGCATGCGGCACAGTCGTCTGCCCTCACATGTCTGCCCGTTCGGGTAAGCACACTTAGGCATATTGTGATAACTCAGTAAATGTTACATCTGAATAGCTCTAATATTTTGTCTCCTGTCCCAAACTCGTAAAACATTTTCGCAAACCTTGCATCATCATCATCATCAGCCTATCGCAATCCACTGCTGGACATAGGCCTTGCCTTGCCTTGCCTTCACAAACCTTGCATATTTCCATACAAAATTTCATTCCCTATTGCTATTTTACCCCCTTGATCTTAAAATTTTTACAAAATTTAAATGACATTTTTATTTATATGTAATCAACAGCCTAAAATATAAAGTTTAAGATTTTAACTTAAAATGACGACACTGTACACACTGTTTTGTAATTTGTCTTATTTATTTATATTAATATAATGAACATACAAATCATATTTATGAATGTATGTTATTTATTATATTATTATTATTATATTAATTTAAGTCTTCGTTGAAAAGGAGAAATATTTTTAATGAATTTGACATCCTTATTTACTCGTTGCCAAGACGCCCGGTGTCACCAAGGTAACGCGCAGGCGTGTGGCGATTGAACCGCCACTCTTCTATACAATCTTTCATCCCCCCTTTCAACCCCTTATTGCCTTTTTTTCGCAATAAAAAGCAGCCTATGTCCTTTCACAGGCTCTAGACTATCTGTGTACCAAATTTCATTGTAATCGGTGCAGCGGTTTGGCCGTGAAAGCAAGAAAGACAGACAGACAGACAAACAGTTACTTTCGCATTTATAATATAAAGTATGGAAGTATGGATAGCCTTCCTCGATAAATGGGCTATCTAACACTGAAATAAGTTTTCAAATTGGACCAGTAGTTCCTGAGATTAGCGCATTCAAACAAATAAACAAACTCTTCAGCTTTATATATTAGTATAGATGTATTTATTATACTCTTCTAAGATCTAATACTCATAATTAACAACACAATTATTTAGATAAAGATTAATATTAGGCATTATGTTGATAAAAACTCTTTGGCAAATAACTCATTATTAGGTATCAACTCTTAGCGTCTTATACTCGTGATAACTTCTAAACGAAATGTCGGATTGGGATGAAACAAAAAGTATTTTACTTCTACATAAATACCCTTGATAACATAATGCTTAATTTGGATAAGGATTAATATTACGATACACATTTAACGTAGTTTCTTTCTTCAGACGATTTAATCATTTTTTCGAACACAAAAGCGGTTATTGTGACTAAACCATGATAGTTAGATATATGCTCTCGCGGACTTTTTTGTAGATCTTAATGGGCCCTACAAACCCGTAATACATTATTTTGTTCTATTGTCAATAGTCTTTGCAGCGCACGCAAAAATAGGGATTCGATTTCACACCTTGGGTTAGAAAATAGCAATTTTCTTACGGATCCCTAATTTTTTTGAAAATAAAATATAGCCTATAGCCTTCCTCGATAAATGGACTATCCAACACTGAAAGAATTTTTCAAATCGGACCAGTAGTTCCTGAGATTAGCGCGTTCAAACAAACAAACAAACAAACAAACAAACAAACAAACTCTGCAGCTTTATAATATTATTAGTATAGATAACGCACACATAAGACCGCCTAAAAATATTGTCACTTCATAGTAACTAAGTGTACAGGAGGCGACATGAATGGGATCTCACATATCTGTAAAGAATTTATAACATTGCGTCGACACAATAAGATTTGATTCAAGGACCTGTCATAAATATCTTGCCGGCGGGCCACATAACATAAAAGATCGGAAAAGTTTAGCCGCGGCTAAAATACTTTGTGAAAGATTAAAGGCAAAGTTGAAGAATTTAGAAAAGGGCAGACCCTTCGAATGGTCTATAAAAATGTTGCTGCTCTTTATTGGATATCAGAATATGAAACTACGTCCCATCTGGTCTTATTGGCGGTACAATTCTGTCTGTGGGTTGTGCTGGTTTTAAATTTGTTTACTTCCCATTTGCGCAATTTTCGTAATGGCGTGTTGTGTTTGGATTTTATGTGTGTAAATAGTGAAGCATGGTTGTTGCTTTTATGTTTTTTATGGGATACCATTTTTTGTTTGATACAAATATTTGGTCGTCTGTGCTAAGACAACTGATGTTGGTCTGAAGCAGCGAAAATCGAAGCTTAACCTGATATTAAGAGTTAACTTTAGCTAAACGTTAAACTTCTTTAGATATGTAATGCCTACTAATGTTATGAACGCGAAAGTTAATGATATTGGGCATACTTTGATGACAAAGGCTACTTTTTATCCCGATAACAAATATACACGTAAGTAGACCCATAGGCGAAAGCCAGTATTAATTTATAAGAATGGTATGATAGGCAATTCCGTGCCTCGGAGAGCACGTTAAACCATCGGTCCCGGTTGTCATGAACACCTATGACAATTGTTATTGGGAAGTTAGTGCCCTCAAATATACTGACAACTAGTTCAACCTTCGAATTCAGTTCACAGGGTTGCGGAGGACCGATGCCAGTCGCTCCGTGGAAAAACTGATATTCAGGTAAAACCAGTTGAACTAGTAGTCGACCCCAATTAATCTTGGGAATAATAAAGGCTAGGAATAAGAGGTATGATAGTCAATTAATATTGTCAGCGCGAAAGCAAAGTTATTTATTTGTAATTTAACGTTCTCAACTTCATTATCAGCCTATTGCCTCTTCATTATCAGGACATGGGCCTCTCAATTCATCAGAATGAAATTTTACACACATATATTGCTAAGGTTTAAAAAAAGGGCTCCGTTTATTTTATTATTCTTTCACATGTATTTATAAATTACTCTTCCACAAAATACGCACTAAATAAAGATAGAACATCATAATCTTTCATACTATACCATCTAATCCTGTAACTACCAATATCGGTAATCCAATACACTTATTACGTTGAGTTAGTATTATCCATTAATAATAAAGTATCGTGGTCACTGAAGATAATGTCACCACCCTATGGGGGTTTTATCTTAATTGCCTTTATAAATATATAGATAGGTTCTCCTTGCGACGTACTTTTGTAGTAAGGGATTTGGCGAATAAATATTATAATCAGGGTCTTACTAAATACAGGTAGCTTTTGATATTGGTATAGATTCAATCGATATGTAATTATTTTTGATAAGTACCATACAACGATGTCAACAATCATCGGCTATAACTCGTTTTATATGAGGAATGTATAATGCAAATCTCAACTTGAGTTAAGCCGAAATGCACAATAAATAATGATATTCTGTAAATGTCAGCTTCTATCAATTCAAAAGTACAATATTTCATAGCAAGCAATTAAAAGGCCACGTTTTAATTGGGTGTCGTTTTTATTTAACTGCCATTTTGTTTTTTGCTCACTGTTTTTAATTGCTCACTTTATAATATGTTAAAGAAATATCCATACTTAGTTTTTAGAATAGTATTTTACAACACGATGTCATCTGGAAAAAGAACCTTTACACTGCACAAGAGTGCAGTTACACCGTAGCGTACAGATATCAAAGAACTGACAATCTTTGTTTGTTTATAACGATAAAGTAGAAAATCGATCAACTTGAAATTTCGTAAACATGTATCACGTATCCCGGCTGCTTATACAGCCGGGATACAGATGAGAGGATGGGGACATGTCTCGAAATTTATAACAATGGAAACGAAAAGTAAATACAGGAGAGATAATTCCCTCCAGACACAAAGAGCGAAATTGCACTTGTGATTCTTAAATAATAATAATAAATGATAACTCCTAACCCTCGTCAACGCTATATCGCATATGTAGGTATTTTTTATTAGTTTTTGTGTTTAAAGATAGTTCATTTATAGTTATTGCATTTAAACAAACAGTTAAGTGAAATAGAGCTCTTCAGTTAGTGTAAATCTTAGTAAGAAAGTTATTTTACATGTCTTCGAGAGTTTGTCGAACTCTAGTGGTTTTGGCGCAAGTTTTGTATCGAACACATTCTATCATTGCCGCCTTAAAGAAAACAAGTTTTGGTTCAGTAGAGATTAATAAACAGTATAAGTGTAGCGTAGGTGAATTTTTTACGCGGTACCCACACTAGGCAAGTCTATTTCGTTTGATTTTCTAGTCTTCTCTGAGAGTCTGAAGTCACTCTTTTTTACAATTTCTAGATGTTTACACGCTTTACAAGAGTTACAAAAACTTATAAAGTTATTTGCCCTAACAGACCTAGCGTTACACAGTAATTACGGTTAGTCCTCCCTCTTACTACGATCGTATCACTATCATCATACAGTTACTGCTTGAAAACTGAGTATATATATGAGATACCCTTATTTTTTATAGATATCATAAAAATTTCTCTTGCCTACGTAAATTTGTTATTCGACGCTAATGTGCAAGTTATTAGTGTCAAATCGAATGAATTCCCTGTCTTGTAATACATCATCAAAAACAGAGTGGATATATAGCAGTATATTAAAACTACCTAGGGCCAGATAAAAACAAAAACTACTAAAAACATTTATGAGTAAGACGACTAGGCGCCTCATGTCTCTTACATAGCTTATTTGACCAATAATTTTCAAAAAGTTGCATCTAAAATGTGTGAACAGTTCGTGTATTAAACTTACTAACTAATACAAATGTGTTTTGCTCAAATATTTGGATCGTACCGAAGCAGTAGGCGCGAGTTCGATACGAGAAAATGAAATGAAATATGGCTGGCTGTTATTGTTTCTCGAAGTTCCCCTTACTAAGTTCCCTGATATTGGAGCGTTCGCAACTTAAGTCCAATTTTAGGATTGCAGTTTCCGTAAATCAATTGGTGGAATAGACTTTGCGAAGTATACCAGAAATGTAGGGTAGTAGGCTAACAATATATTGTTAAAGTTCTTCACATTTCTAGTACGTTAACTCTTTCGATATATTCTCGTACGTTTCAATGAAGTCAAAATACGAAATAAACCAACAAATCAACACTGCCTTAAATTATAGTTTTACCAAAAAGGTCCTTCTACAATTTTTCGATTAATTTAAACCACCAACTTTTGTCACTAGAAGAAGTATTTCTATGTATCCGACATAAACGCGGGCGGAGACGTGGGCAGGAGCTTGTAAATAATATAAAAAATATTTCTTTATTACTTGTCCCAAAACATGCAAAGACTGCCTTGTTGGTCTAGTGGTTAGCGTACGCGGCTGCTGATCAAGAGGTCTCGGGTTCGATTCCCGGGTCGGACCATATATTTGTGTGATCCACAAATATATGTTTCGGAGTCTGGGTGTTTTCTTTGTATAATATGTATGTATTTACAAAAAAAAAGTATGTGTATGTATTTATATCAGTTGTTTAGTACCCATAATACAAGCTCTGCTTAGTTTGGGACTAGATGATGTTGTGTGTAAGTTGTCCGAAATATTTATTTATTTATTATTTATATTTTATTTAAGGATTATAACTCACAGGACAATATAATCCTTGGTTATGGAAATTAAATGCCAAAACAATATTTTGAGAAATCAATTCACATTTCGGGCTGTGCATTATTTCTTCATAAGCTAACTTACAGGCTTTCATCCAAGAATAACCTCATTCTTATGGATTTTAATTTTATTTACACAACTCCAATAACCATCCAAAATCCATTACCTGAACGTGTTAAAGTCACCCCAAAAATCCCGCTGAGAATGCAACGTATGCGAAACTTTGTCGACCTTCGATATTTCCGGTCCCGCAGGACACCGTCATATTCCCGATATTCAATAAAGTGAACTAACACGTTTAGCTGTCGGCCCCGGACCTTTCACAGAAATCCCCAGCGCATTACTATATAGCATCATACCACCTCCCGAGCCCATCCTGTCTTCAATATTACGAACTCCACCAAAGGTCGCTAGTGATATTTAAATCAAAATAGGTTTGCCACTTTGCTCCGTTCACCCATATTTTTGGGGTCGCGATTTATTTAATTTAGTTTTTCCCCATTTTGCTGACGACCGACAAAATGAAGACAAATTATCAAAAAGATATCGGGGTAAAAAATATTTAATAATACAATATCAATATTCTTCTTTTTGCTAATTTTTCTGTATTTTTAGAAGTGTGACGTGTGCCATCGCAGTCACTATCTTTTGATTAGTTTACCAAGGGATTTTCACCAAAACCAATGTCATGACATAAATCTACAGGAATTCAACCCCAATCCAACCAGCTGGTAGTATGTTGCTTTCTTAATGGGTTAAGTCGATCATATATTAAGTCACATCATGGACGTTACTTTTTTTGCGACGAATTTTCTATTAGGACTATTCTATTTCCTACGCCATTCGAACACAATGCTAATTACATAACATGTTAACGGAGCCAACACAGCCGAAAGTTGAATTTCATAATTTTAAACCTAGTAATGACAAAGAATCCAATTATTTTTACGAGTCTCGTGAAGTATCTTTTGAAAATGAAATAAAATTTTCCGCTGAAGATTCGTTGCCTCTGTTAAAACGTTAAAAATAAACTCGGAATTCTAAGTCTGACCGTTATTATACGAATATTTCTTGAGGACGAAATGCCCTTGCTAACATTAGTCTGATTTTGCGTTTTGCAGTAATTTTCCACAAGACAACATAGCTTTTTCAGAAAAGTACAGACAGTTATTTAAAGGCACGGTTAATTTATTTACCAGGACAATACTAAGCGTCGTCGTCGTTCAAAGAATCTGAATTACAAATCAATATTCAAAATTAAAAATGACACAATACGCTGTATTTTCACGGCTTTAAAGTCATATAAATCTTATAATAATATACAGATACTTATGTTCCTGAAAAGGTTTCTAATACACATTGGTCACTGCGTGCAGTCTCTAAAATGTATATTAATTATAGACACTCGGCAGCCTTGGGAACTTTCCCGTAAGTATATTCCGTCTAATCTAAAAGGTGCCGCATGACGTTTAATACTTTTCAACACGAAATAACTTTTGGCATAAAGTCAAAAAATCTCAATAACCTTTTCCGTCAAACCATAGAATTATGAAGTTATTATATTTTTATCACAAGATGTTTAAAGTAAATCGTTAAAGGAAAGTAAAAAATCATTACAAACACAGAAATTGTTTCTTTTCAGGCGTCATTTCAAAGTCAAATAGTCAGGCCTTTTACCGTTGTTTTTTTTCTGTAAATGCCATACTAATAAGATATATATGCTACTACGATCTAGTCTGCTGACTAATGAGTAATTTTAGTTGGACCTAAATTAATAAAACAAAACTATAATAAGATTGTGTCCATTAACACTTTTCTTGTCTCTAATTAATTGAGGACACTCTGTTCATGTGTTCTTATATTACACTGCACTAAAATGGCAGTATTTTGTTCACTTCGCACTGTCACTTAACTAACTCAAAGGGTTTTATCCTTATAAGTTTTGTAACGTCCGTATTGTCGAGAAGCTGGATAGCCTCAACGTTTACGTGATGATGAAGTCGGTGTTCATGAGCTTCGGCGTACTTCAATATAACGTCTGCGACGAATTCTACTTTGAGGTCCCGATGGAGGTCGTTCACTCGAATGTACCACGGTGCATTTACAATACCCCTGAATACTTTATTTTGAAAACGTTGTATCATCAATGTATTATATTGTTTGTTACATCCCCATAACTGGATACCATAACTCCCTATTCACCTTGGAGACCTGCTGATCTCTACCAACCCTAACTTCACAAACTCTAAATTTCAGTAAAAATGTATGGCTTTGCCGTTTCAATACAGTCACGAAGCCGAAACGAACCTTTTGTGTTTGCAAAGATCTAGTTTCCGAAGTAATGTGTTATGCGAATATTTGGTTTCTGAAGTAACGAAACAGCCAAGCCATTCATTCTTACTGAGATGTAGAGTTTGTGAAGTTAGGGTTGGTAGAGTCAGGGCGTATAGATTCAGAAGCTTGGCTCTACATGAGATCTGATATCCTTTTCTCAGGGTTAGCCAATGCAGTCGTCTTGGCAACATTTTACATGAAAATGTTTTTGATGGGATTTCATTTCTTTTTGTAAGTTGCTTAAGGCAGTATTTTTTTCTGTTTTTGGGGTGTATTTCTTGTACATCTTCTTTCTTCTTTCGAAAGTATACCAAAAAAAAACCTCTAGCATAAAATCTAGTAA
The DNA here is from genome assembly GCA_949125395.1 of Diaphora mendica. Classification (NCBI taxonomy): domain Eukaryota; kingdom Metazoa; phylum Arthropoda; class Insecta; order Lepidoptera; family Erebidae; genus Diaphora; species Diaphora mendica. The sequence goes on from OX421310.1 coordinate 22,348,970, forward strand.
AAGTCTCTTACAAACTTCCACCCCCCAGTTTTGGGGGTTGGGGAGCAAAAGTAATAGGTTTATGATTTTTTTCGTTGTTAGTATAATAAACTTTGTTTACATACCAAATTTCAGCTTTCTAGCACTTCAGAAGGTACCCTAACAGTTTTGATGATCATCAGTGTGTCAGTGACGAAATCGGTGTATTTTAGATATCAATAAAATCTAAAGTATCAGAGCTACGCAATTGAAGCTTTGTATGTTTAATTTATCTATTATTGACATCATATTCTGAGAATTTGAACGGTCTGGTATATTGGAAACCAAAGTTATGAGGGTTAAAAAAAACAACGAAACTCTTCGAGAAAAGTATAAGGCCGTTTCTTCTTGTTATTACTATGTAATGCTTTGTACAATTGTAACTATCAGTCATTATATACATGCAACTTTATCACGTGGATATAGCATAACATTTTATTGATGATTTGAAATTACTTACCATTAAATATGTAAAATAAATTGAAAGAAAAAAAGATCATTCGTAATTCAAAGTAACGAATAGCAAGAAAATATATCGAATATAATATAATATCGAACGTAGAAGCTTCTTTTTCGAAGTCATTTAGAAAAAGGAATGCCACAGTAATACTTCTGTGTAATCTTGTCACCTGTAAATATATCTTTAGAACAAGAACAAAAGATGTTGGAAACTGATAAATTACTTAGTACAAAATTAGTAAAAACAAACATTAGAGCAAAAACACAGATACCAATTAAGTGAACGACTATTACGACATCTAAACATTTACTAGGAAGGTTAATTTATAGTAGAAATAAATTTCTTTTCACTTCTACATTTATTTGTGTTAGGAGTATTTCCTGCTAGAAACGGTCGTAGGTGATAAGTTTAACGAGCTTTTACTAACACGCTCCTTTCATGATTAAGACATTTAAAAAGGCGTTTCTCTTTAACGGTTTTACTTTAACACGTGCACGTAAAATTAACGACAATTTTTGTAATAAATCTTTTGAAATGTGATTTTCAAATTTTTTTTGCCGCAAAATATGTAGTTTTTTTTTTCGTGTCGTGAGGGAATTTACAAATATACATATGGTAGACACAAAGAACACCACGAACATAGCAATGGATTCTAACCGTCTTTTCAACGTTAAAAAGCTACTTTATACAAAAACTAGCCGACCCGTACCCACTTCTTTAGGCTTTTCTTCGACTTGATTTACAAATACTATTTTTTTATCTGATTTTTTTGTTCAATCATAATGAAATATAGCCTATGTTACTCCTTAATAGTGTTGCTTCCTGTTAGTGAAACAATTTTCAGGATCGGATCAGTACTTCCGAAGATTACCCCCCGCAACTATACAAACAACGTTAGGAACTTTACCGATTTATAATATTAGTATAGATAACATTGGTTTCTTATTGTGAAGGGAAGCAACAAACCTACGGGTCACCTCATGGTAGGTTACTACTGCCGCCTACGGACACTGTACACTATAGAGGGATTCAGGCTCAAAACAAAGAATCATTACAGTAAAATACAGGTATACGCGTGCAAATACATATATGTAATCAAATTTGCCACAACATGTGTGAATAACCATGAAACTATCACGCTCAATCCCAATACCTTTAAAAAAAATATGGGGATTGAACCGTTCCGAAGCTTTCCTTGAGGATATCATCGTAAAGGTTATTTTCCGAACCACTGGTCGCTTTTATTTGACGTTCATAACTCGTAAATATGTTTTTATGACCGCCGTAGTAGTGGCGGTAAAGAAGTGCGTGGAAAGTAACGTTAAAGCCGAGTTTAATGCGCACCCGCGTGGCTAAAATATCTCCTCTCGAGTTCATTTCTTTTACCCTTTTCTCTTTTAATGTTAACGTAAGTGAGTACCCTATTTCTACATTACCATCGCGAGACAATATTAATAAACCTATTATAGGAAATCTATATATTTTAGGTATCCTTTTTTGTATATTTTAGGAGGTTCACACAAAGTATGTGTGTATATATTATGTAGATAAAGAGGCATTAAGTTTTTCTTCCAATCACGGCCAAATACCAATCTTAGTGTTCACAACTTTAATTTAAATACCATACTTGTGTATATTCACAGAATTTACCAACTTAATTACTTTTTGTTTACTATTGTTACCATATTTTTCCTCTCACTGTACTGCAATCTGACTGATGGCCTAGTGTGACTTTATATACATCAAATCGCTCAGAAACTTAAACTAGGTTCTCTGAATGGTTACGTAGAAAAGGAGGCAAGTTGGTAAAACCAAACATATGCTATTTTGAGTAAAAGCGCAAAGTCCGCACGATTCCGTAAAATTACTGTAAGATATTTAAAGTTGCACATGAATTCTTCGGATGTGCACTGCCTGAGATCGGTTGACTGGGAGTGACTTTTGTTCAGCAATTTACGGCGATAGATTGATTACTTCTACTGACGTCTGCTTATAACTTCGTCTACGTAGACTACCTGTAATAAAACATTGAAGTAGACATGAACTGTGATCACCTATGGAAGGTTATTACAATTCATATCCACAGTTGAATCCTGTACGTTAATTATGGTTTATTACCCTGTACCGTAAGTGCATAAATGATTTCATAGAAATTCATTTAGGCACACTTAAACACAGTAGGTATCTATTACACAGACCACTGTGTTAAAACGTAAGTACCATTGTGTATGCGTTCATATACAGAAGTGAATGTATATGAACGTATACACAAAGTATGAATATATATATAAAATCAATTAATATTATTTATAACACTTTTCTGGAAACGATTCTTATCTTTGCAGAAAATCCTAATGATTAACTTTGCCATATTAACGTATACACAACGGTACACTTTTAGTAGCCCTTTATTTAAATGACGTCATAAAGAGACACGGCTGCCTAATATCGAAACATCTGTCGCCGAAAAGAAAAGAAGTTTGGATGTGACTTTTTATGGCAACACCGCACTTTCCGATGTTTAGTACTAAAATGTTTTTTTATTCTTGTAACATTAAGTTCTACTTTTATTATTATTGCGAAGTATTATATTGATACTCACTTTGGCATTAAGTGTACCACTTAATTCCGATTTCACTAATGTAATTCTGGATTAAAAAGAAAACGATTCTGAACTTAACATGTATACTTAAAACAATAATATTTGATAAAAGTATACACTGCGATTCAAAATGTTTCTATTATTTTTTATAGATCTATCGTTTGATTAACTTTTTATTATAATGTCTCAACTCCCACGTTGGTCTAGCGGTTGACGTATGCGACTGCCGATCAAGAGGTCTCGGGTTCGAATCCGAGTCGGGCCAAAAGTGTTATTGAGTTTTTCTGATTAAAGAAATACTTAGTAACAGCTCGGAGTTTGGAAGGTGGGGTCTGAACCCCCGTGCCTCGAAGACCACGTAAAGCTACGTCTTGCGCCTGATCCCACGTCCCCGGTCGTGTCGGTTAACCGTTCCATCGGATTATGAGAGAGAAGGAACAGAGAGTGCACCTGTTTTTGGGCACACACTTGCGCACTAAATATACCCTGCGCAATTGGTTGGTCTCCATTGAAACTGGCCGCCATGGCCGTAATCGGCTACGAGAACATCATCATCATAATTTTAATGTTTATTGGAAAACTGAAAACATTAGTGTGAACGAAACATTCAAATCCTACGAATATTTATACGTACTGAGATAAACTACCATGAAATGAAACAATCACGGTGTTTCTCAAAGCATTGCACAAATGAGATTACATCTGCAGTTTAAAAAACCATGACATTTTGCTTCCGTGGACGCACAAGGCACTGCAACGAACTAAAAACAGTGATTCAGCTGGAATTGTACCGAGGAATTATTAATAAACTGCCGCTGTATTCAAGCTATACTCCATCTGGCTAACCGGTAAACATAAACTGCTGGCTGTTACACGGAAAAAATAACCGGAAACTATTATTTATGAGTGCATTTAATACTTAACATTAAGCCCATGTTCAGATGACGAGCGCTCAACGCGCGTTTTGCTAACGCGCGTTAACAACTCCATATAAAAACGCGCGTTAGCATGTGTACTCCACACATGCTAAAAATATACTTAATTTTTTTTTTTTTTATGGAATAGACCGGCAAACAAGCAGACGTATCGCCTGATGGTAAGCGATTACCGCCGCCCATGGACACCCGCAACACCAGATGCATCACAAGTGCGTTACCGGCCTTTGGGGGATGGGGGGGGGGGAGATAGGGGGAGGGGTATGGGCCTCCGGTATCCTCACTCACTCGGTGAAACACAGTGCAAGCACTATTTCACACCTGTTTTCTGTGAGGCCGTGGTATCACTCCGGTCGAGCTGGCCCATTCATGCCGAAGCGTGGCTCTCCCACGGTGAGAAATATACAGTACTTATATTAAAAAATGTAATTTTTAAATTTTTTGTCTGTCTGTTCCGGTTAATATCTGGAACCGGAAAAGCAGCACCGATTTTGAGGGGACTTTCACGGGTAGATAGTTAAAAATACAAGAAGTAACTAAATATAGATAGATATATTTGTTTTCTAATATAAAATATTAGAAAACAAAATATTTTAGAACAAAATTAAAATCAATGAAATAGCGAACATAAGCAACAAAACCTAGTACGCTAGTTATAACTATAAATGGGAAATACACACACACTTAAACTAGTCAACCAATCATTATATTATATTAGTAATAAACCTTAATTTTATACAAAAATATAACGACTATAACTTTTTTTTTAATTGTATGATTGAAACACAGCGCCAGCGCTGTTTCGCTCCGGTTTTCTGTGAGGCCGTGGTATCACTCCGGTCGAGCCGGCCCATTCATGCCGAAGTGTGGCTCTGCCACTAACTTTCACGCAAACAAAACAGCCTACCAAATATAGTTTTCAATAAGTTTCGTTTCGAAGGCATCCTGCTTTTTTAGCCACTCTGTTAGAGATTTATCTCCTTAGTTAGTTTAAACATATAAGGATAAAGTCCAATTAAATATTACAAATCCATTTTATCATATTACTCAAAATCATTTATTTCACAAAATATTTTCGTAACAAAATGAAGCTCTGTCGGTCACTATTCATAAATAGCCCGCGTAAAAGCTTATGCCGTCCATGAATCAGTACATTGTACCAAGTAATTACACCAGTTAATGCATTAACGGTAGTAATTACTAGGTTGAAAACATAGTACGGGAGCGCAGCACATTTAATTACAATGAATATCATAGCCTAATTCGGAAACAACGCTGCGGCAACAACCGAATATTTGATTTAAAACAGAATGGGCTTATGTTTTCTTACATTGGGTCTTTGCATAATCATCTTAAATCTACTAGCTGACCCGTTCCCACTTCGTTGGGCGGTAAACATTTTCTTCTCCTACTTACTTTTTAAATCCGGCTGATAAATGAAGAACCGCTCGACCGATTTTGTGCAAACTTCATATAAACCATCTACTAAATAGTTCGAACAAAGCCTAAACATTTGGTTTGAATAGGCGAGCCCGTTCTTGAGTTATAAAATTACAACGAAAAGTGGCATTGATTTTTATATATATGTATATTGATGATACGCAATAATACAAAGGGGAACTTCTCGGAATTTAAAAATTATTTTACCAATAGAAAGCCACATTATTAACCGACTTCAAAAAATCAATTTTCTCAATTCGACCGTATATATATATATATTTTTTTGTGTGTTCGGGGATAACTTCGTCGTTTATGAACCGATTTTGATGATTCTTTTTTTAATGGAAAGTAGATGTCCCGACGTGGTACCATGATAAGGAAACTAGGATCTGATGATGGCATCCCAGAGAAATAGAGGGTAACCCTCATTTTTTTCGGGCACGTACTATGTTTTTCGTATATTTTCTGAAGCTACGCCGGTATTTGCGTCTGGTAGTCATCATTTAATGATTATGAGCTGATGACGAAAGGTAAAACTCCTTAACGGTTAGGAGTTGGAGGATAAATCTTTAAATGTCATATGTATGTATGTTACCTTTAGTCGTATTCTTTCAAGTTATTTAGGTAAGCTGATGATGGAAGGTACAACTCCTCAACGGTTAGGAGTTGGAGGATAATTCTTTCAATTTCATACATTATTATTATTTAAGCTGGGACACGATTCCTATTGCCCCGTAGACCACGTTCTCGGTAACATAAATCTTGCATCTCAGCATAATTTTGGAAACTGATCATACTCATTTTTTATAGTGTTCAAACCACTAAAGTTATTCGCATCAGCAGAAATTATATGAAATAGTTCAACTTACTGATAACCTATGATTGTTTGCACTAAAAATGGAAAAATAAAAACGTTTTTTATAAAAAAAACGACTTCCAAAAAACCATCCGACGAAAACTCCCTGCCAAAAAACACTAAAAAGCGTAAAATAAACTGGCTCTTCATAAATTGCTATGTGCCAATTCTTGTCTATACCTAATTCTTTATTCATTTAAATAGTAGTATTATTGTGTATGCTAGGTACCTAAAATCTGTTTGAAGTCGGCGCCAAGCCAAAATGTAATAGGAGGTACCGCACTCTATACTCGGTGAAACACAGCGCAAGCGCTGTTTCACACCGGTTTAATAGATATATATAATAATCGTTATATGTGATAATCGTTTTTTTTTGTTAATATAAAGCCTATTACAGTCACAAAAAAAACTTTTTAATATATATAAAAATATAGAGTATAGAATAGGCACAAACTTAGGTACCTTGAATCCAAAGTTTAATTTTCATTTTCATAACTTTCATTTTGTTATTAGACGATAATAAAATTACTAAGACGCAATTATAATATTATTTACAACGCTAGATTTCTTTGAGATTTTAATTTTATTACTTTTTCTTAAATTAGAGGTTTTTACATTTCACTGCATTGAGCGCAAAGCTAAAGTACTCACTATGACAGAAAAGTTCCATGTGCTAAGCAAATATTATCTCATAATTCATATAGGCAAATCATTAATTGATACATATTAATAAATAAATAATAAATATTTGGACATCTAACACACAATGCCATCTAGTCCCAAGCTAAGCAGAGCTTGTGTTATGGGTACTGATATAAATACATATATATACTTTTTTTTTGTAAATACATACATAATATACATAGAAAAAACCCAAACTCCGAAACAAATATTTGCAGATCATACAAACATTAGGTCTGACCCGGGAATCGAACCCGAGACCTCAAGCACAGCAGTCGCACACGTTAACACTACGCCACCGAGGCAGTTGAATCAGTTTTCCTGGGATATTGCTTAGTTTTACTTCCAAATAGTTATAAGAATGTTAAATGTTTTATAAGCATTAAAATACATTAAATAATGAATGAACGCTTGCGACGTAACAAAAATATATTTATTGGAAATATTTCCAAAACACGTTGAAGGTAAAGCTAAAGAGATAATAACATCGACATATAAATCTTTGTTACACAACAATAGGAGACATAGCCGAACACCACACAATCGCTAGTTCGCCCCGGTATTAATATCAAAAGTTTCAGCCACCAATATGGTTCGCAATTTTCGTAGACGGACGGGCAAATCCGGATTCAGGCGGCTAATAAAAGCTATAAGTTTTTCTAACTTGTTTCCAACTCTTCCAATAATATGTGGGGTGTAATTTATTTTATTCATATTCGAACTGAGAAGACCATCTAATATATTTTTTCTGTGAATTATTGTTAGGTTCCTCTTTTGATTTTATATAAGTTAACGTAATTACACTTTCTCGATTTCAATATTTACAGTTAAGGGAACAACGATTTTAATTTGATTTTTCGTTCAGTTGTGATTTCTTTTTATTTTGTTATCTCAAACTTTTTCATTTATGAACTGATTTAGAATAACTTTAAGTAATTTAGGCAATGTATTTTTAAGGGAGTGTTGCCTATACTTCCGTTTAAATACATTAAAAAAGTAATAAAAACAAAACTACCGATTGAATGCATGATAGAATATAACATATTATAAAAAAAGATCAAATTATTATAACATCATAACTAAAAGCATGTTTTTTACATCCATAAGAAAAACTGTTCTAAATGTATGCTACGTTTATAATAGGCAATTCACACTGAGCTATGTATTACATTATTGAACATTGCAAATAATAGGATGGAGACAGGCAGGTAGAATGTTGTTCCATATGATGGCTTTAAGTTTTACTTTGCACAACTCCGCGGTTAGTCAGCACGGCAATAAAAGTTAATTTAAGAAAATAAATTTTCCACTAAGCAACAAGCTTTTACTATTAAAGTATAGCTTTGCATAGACTTCTTAGTAGAATCTTTGGGATTATTCTATTTTTGTAATTGTACTTGCGTATAGATTTATGTATATTTGTGTAGTATCAGATATATTTGTTTGTATTTTTTATTTAGTTTTATGCTTCACATGCATAACCCTTGATATTAAGGTTGACTAAGAAAAAAGTATCGTTCAATGTATGCAAGGAAAAGTGATTAAATAAAGAAAGGTGGCCTCGAATAAAGGACGAAAAATGTAATAACTATTTGTTTGAAATAACTTTCAATAAGTTCATAGTATAACAGTACAAACACAGACAAACAGACAGACCACTTCATGGTAAGTCACTTGCGTCACCTTTAAACGCCTGCAATTCAAGGAATACAAGTGCTATACACCCTCTGAATACCACGCTCAGAATTTTTTACTTACTTTGAACAAGCTATCTTATTGTATTAACTACATATGTATATTTTCATTCTTTATGTGCCAGTTTTATCACAAATGAAGTGCAATGCATTTATATACAAATTTACACCTAAAACGTACCTCGTAAGTTCTAAAATATCTGTAATGACAACTGTCACAGGGATCAAACTATAATTTAAAGACTGTGAGCTTTCAGTTTGCCTATTTCCACAGTTGTCCTCAAAATACTCAAATCAACAGAAAGCGAATAACGAACACAGAAGTAATAGAACATTATATTTTTAATGAACGATATTTCCTCCATCAATCCAAAGGACTTGAAATTATAAACACGCTTTGAATTTAATATAGGTCCATAAAGAGAGATGCAAGCCTTGGAATGGTCTTCATTAACAGCCCAATGGTTTGAATAAATTGTACAAAATAAACAGAAGCAATTGCATGGAACCGTTTATGAAGAAAACTTTGTATTTCCTTGTTTACCGTCTTGTTTACATTGTTAAATGTACTTAAAGTTATCTTATTAATGGATTCTAAACTCAATCCAATAGATTCGTTTATTGTACACAATAGATGGGATACAATAAATTTAAAATGAGCTATGAGCACAGATACATTAAAGTCAGAGAATTCACCGATTTTATTTCATTTTATTACCGTGGGAGAGCCACGCTTCGGCATGAATGGGCCGGCTCGACCGGAGTGATACCACGGCCTCACAGAAAACCGGTGTGAACGAGTGCTTGCGCTGTGTTTCACCGAGTGAGTGAGGATACCGGAAGCCCATACCCCACCCCTCCCCCTATCTCCCCACCTCCTATTTCCCCCCACCGTCCCTCAAAGGCCGGCAACGCACTTCTGACGCTTCTGGTGTTGCAGGTGTCCATGGCCGGCGGTAATCGCTTACCATCAGGCGATACGTCTGCTCGTTTGCCCGCCTATTCCATAAAATATACACACATCAAAAGTGTCTAGGGATCAAGCATTTTTATGCGGATTTCTTGAGATTGAGATGTGGCTTTGGCCCTGGCCTGCTCAGTCGCCAGACTTGAACCCGATTGAGCATGCATGGGATAAGCTACAGAGAAGAGCTCTGCCGAATATGGAGGGTATCCAGTTGCAAGAAGACCTTTTTTTGTTGTTGCAACGAACATGGGCGGCCATTCCACAGCGTGTTTGGATGAACTCATTTTGAGCATGCCAAACCGATGTTCTTGTGTTGTTAGTGTTCGCGGTAGAAACACGGATTATTAATTGTTTAAGTTACCTAATAAAATTTTAAAGAAAACTGTTATTTCAGTCTTTTTTTCGAACTTTAATGTTAGTGGTTCAAATGTCAAAAATCCCTTTATTAGGAAAATGGCAAATTTCTTTATTAATGCAAAGGTGACTTGGTTTATCGTTACTGTGACAAACGAAAACACTTTATTTGATGAATCCTTAAAGAAAATTTTAATTAATATCAATCAGGAGAAAAGTTATTGCAAAAATATATGTTGATCCCTAGACACATATGTTGATCCCTAGACACTTTTGATGTGTGTATATATATATATATATATATAGAACACGGAAGCACATCAGATTTAAGTAAATAATGTTTAAATGTACTAGAAATGCAGAAAGCTAAAAAAAAAAGATAAAAAAGTAAAGATAAGCTTGAGAAGCTACGGGGAAATAAAACTATCGGTTCAAGATAAAGTGGTCTTCATAAAACGATTGTAATTCGACCGTAAGACGATGTTTACACATGAAAGCTGATTACACATTTATGTACACTCATGTTCATAATCTAATTATATTAAATCGCACAAGTCTCGTGACTGTTATCAGTGCGGTACAATCGTGGCCTAAGTGGTTATCGGAGAGGTTCCACCGACCTTTCTGGATTAGAAGCCGAAATAGATTCCCCGGAACAGCAGGCTATTGTGTTTCGTTACCGATCTGTGTTATTCCCGGTCGTACATGGTCCGGCTGGACGAGAATTCGGCCGTAATGCGTAGTGGTTATAGCGGTACGCCACGTCTACGGTACTCTGTGCTTCAGTGGTTTTTCAATTTGTCAGCTTGTATTCGGTTCGTGTTGTCTCTAGCACTCTGTACACTCTATATAGTTCAGTTATATACCTACACTTGTGGTGTAGTACACGATTCAATCAAAAAGTTTATTTTTTAAGTGTAATCTAAAGTTTATTTTACATTACTTGAATTATAGTCTACTAAATATGTATGATGCTGCATCAAATGCCTTGCACATCATAGAGTGTTTGAGTTCATACACTTTGCCCATACTTAGATAAAGCCATCGTATAAAAACACTCGTTACATTTGTGTCTGAATTCAATTTTAAACATAAAACTTATATTGTGTTGATTTCTGGTATTTTCTGTGTATAATATCTAGGTATTTACAAAAAAAGTAAATATGTATTTATATCAGTTGTCTAGTACCCATAACACAAGCTCTGCTTAGCTTAGGACTAGATTGCGTTGTGTGTTAGATGTCCAAAAATATTTATTTGTTTTATTTCATTTTAGTTTATGTTAAGTGTGTAAATGATAACAATTTTAAATATCATTAATGCCTGTTATATACAGGGAATGCAATGATTTTGCATTTTGTTTAAATTTTATCTCCATTGTCTTAAGAGAGGTTATAAAGCCATATCGAAAAACTCTCATTGACGTTTTCGTCGTTTTTTCATAATCTTAAAGTCCTTTATAATCCAATAAATTAATACTAGGTTAGTAGTTTTATCTAAACTAGCTTTTACCCGCAGCTTCACCTGTGTGTATGTCGGTAATCGCGCTAAAGGAAAGCCTATATCCTTTCTCAAGAATCAAAGTATCTCCTTTGTATAGTGCAGCGGTTTAACCTTGAAAGCGTAACAGACAGACAGATAGAAAGTCAGACAGAGGTGCCCCCGACATTATAATATTAGTATAGAATTTCAAGTTATCGAAAAGGATTCAGTATCCGATACCGAAACTGCTTTCTAGGAATGCATTTACGATGTTTTATGTTGTGCCAGCCAGGAAATACTAATCAAAAGTTGATAGGGGTAGAACAGCGTGCGAGAGACGAAATAGATAACAAAATGACTTTCTCGACGAATGAAATAGTAACCCATTTTATCTCCAAAATCAGGGCGTGTTACTACTACTATTCAAGGATTCACATGCTTGAATAAAGTATTTGTTTGACGAAAATCACTCTTGAATTCTAAAAACGACAGTTTATTCACTGAACGATAGGTTATTTGTTGAGTGATAAAAGATTAAAGAACCTGATCATAATATTGGTTTTTAATTCTAAATTGTTAACACGCTTTTATTAGCTTCACCTGCATCTTTGTTTGTTTGCTTGTAACCGACTTTTGTAAGCTTGTTCTTTAGTTTTATTACATCACATTTTTATTTACTAGCTTTTGTCCGCGGCTCTACCCCTGTGTATGTCGGTTATCGTGGTAAATAGTAGCCTATAAGTTATTCTGATATATGTAAAAAAAAGACGCTGAAAAAGTAAAAGGTCGTAGTCACACGTTGTTAAAGTCTTATGGTGCGTTCCTATGTTACGTGTGACTACGGCTTTTTAAACTTGTTTTATACTTTTTCAGCGTCGTTTTTTGTCGTAGTTGGGTTTTAGTTTTTACTTTTTATTTATTTAAAATGTTTTGGTGCCATTATTAGTATATAATATATATACATATTTGAAATGTACAAGTTACGCCCTTTCCAATGATACGAAACACGGCATATTTATCTAAAATTATTTTTTTAATACAGTACTTTATGTCGATTCTGTGACACGTCATATAGCCTATAACCAGCGGACGATCAAGACGCTTCTAACGATACCTCATTTGTCCAGTTCTAATAAGTAGTTAAGGAGCTATGAGGGAACAAATGAACATATATACATACATATCCTGTAAAAATCATAACCCTCCTTTGGCTTTGCCGTAGTCGGGTAATAAACTACATTACTCTTAATTTTCATTAAAATCCGATCAGTCGTTTTTGCGTGACACATTAACGAATATCCATACACATATATAAACATACATTAAATTATAACCTAACAGTGGAAGAAAAAAGTAAAAACTAAAACCCAACTACGACAAAAAACGACGCTGAAAAAGTATGACACAAGTTTGAAAAGCCGTAGTCACACGTTTCATAGAAACGCACCATAACACTTTAACAACGTGTGACTACGTTGGGTTGTACGAGGAGTTGGGTTTTAGTTTTTACTTTTTTTTTATTTAAAATGTTTTGGTGCTGTTATTAGTATATAATATATATATATGTCGGAGTGAGGGTATCCAAATAATAAAAGTGATACAAACATTTGTCACTATCGAACACTACGGAACACTATATAAAGCGGCGCGATCGGCAACAGGACACAGTTCTCTTCAGATCTCGCGACGACCATATCTATTATTTGATTTGCGATTTATTGTATCTCTGTGTTTTATATTGTGTGTATGAGGCGATATTTATCAGTGGGGGAATTACTAGCCTAGGTGGCGAATTCCACAGGGCATCGCGGAGGAGTGAGCGTTGCCCCAATCCCCTCATGGGGGGTTGCTGATGGTGTTTAAGTTGATTCGTATCCGTTTAGTAGTGATTAGTGTTTGGCTTTGGTCCAGATTGGCTGTATCTGTCATTCATGTTCTCGTTTATTCTTGTGTCTCCGACATCAGAAGTGAGATCTGAATCTCATTTGCCCACAATGTTTGAGAGTGTAACGGATCGTCAGTCGCGGCGAGCGGTCGAACTACCCTTAGCTCGAAAATCGTACGAGGTGTCATTTGTTAAATTTTTGTAAGCGAGAACGCTCACATAGTGTCTAAAGTGTCGGTATAGCCTTTTCGCGTACGAACGGTTTATGAGACGTGCGGCCTACAACAGCGGCAGCGTGCGGTAGTAAAAGCAACGCATCGGTAACTGGGAAGTAACCGGTATGTACGGACAACTCCAACAATCCGGTGAGTCGTACTATTTTTATTTTGTGCTGAGTGTTCTTTAATAAGATAAGTTCTGTCAGATGAGTTTCTAGGCAAACGACAATATTGTGTAATTTATACTCTCGATTGTTTGATTGATTGTTGATTTTTGTGTAAACAAAAATAAAATAGTGGAATAAGTAAAAGTGATTTTGATTCGAAAATGGACAATATTGTGCAGTAACATTATTGAGGGTAGGTAATGCCCGCACTTATTGTAACATCGAAATTCTATGAACAGTTTTAATCCAGATTTATTCATTGCGGTTATTGTTTCATGTAGTACACGATTACTGTATTTCAAACGACATAATTATTGAAAGAGAAGAATGAGAATCTGTTTGCATTAAGGTTTTCATTTGCAGTTTTCGAAAATAAATTTGTTCTTAAAATAATAAGATCGTTTCTATTGGTGACATCGGTACAAAGGTAGACGATTTCGGAAGTATAGTGTAGTATTATATCATAGCAGAATATCTGTGATGGAGGTGGATTGAATTACCCGTTCTGCACATGCTGTTTGTTTATTGTTTAAATTTATTTCTTATTTTTAACCCCCGACGCAAAAAGAGGGGTGTTATAAGTTTGACGTGTGTCTGTCTGTGGCACCGTAGCTCGCGAACGGATGAAGCGAATTCAATTTAGTTTTTTTTGTATGAAAGGTGAGTTACGTGCGAGTGTTCTTAGACGTGTTTCATGAAAGTCGGTTGAGTCATTTGAAGGTTGTGGGGGTGAAAGTGGGGAAGAAAAACCGAATGTCTGCAAAACGTGCCAGTATAATCGTTAAATGACAATTATGTAATTGATGACTTCGACCTGATGCTGCATAAGTTTTTTTTTTAAATTTTAAATTTACGATTTTGATGTGATTTTTAATTTAAGGCGGATTCATCTTTGATTGTAGCTATTGTTAACGTTTTTTAGATTATTATTTTTACCACTTTGTGATAGTTGTGACTCGAATTATAATTACCGTTTTTTTTATTTTGTGATGAAATGTCGATATTTTCAGTAAAGACAAAAAAACTGGTCGGACTTCTATTTGGTGTCAGCTATCTCACCAGCAGCGGGTGATTGTAGCTGGCATGTCTATGTAGTTGGCAGATATACGTGTGGTAGTCACAAGGGATGACTAACTGTTACATTTGTGGTGGTCACAGGGATGACCTACGATACTATTTATTTGGATTGCTTTATTTGGATTGCTTGATTTGCAGCAGTAGTCAATTACTAAAGTTCTTATTTTATGTTGTTTTGATTTTAATAACGATGTTACTATTTTCTTTTGCTGTTCAGTAGTGTACTGTTTTATTGAGACAGAATAGACAGTGAGGTCAGATATGGCAGAGTGAGAGAGATACTGTGTGTACACGTATGTGACATTTGATAGGGAAAGTGTAAATTAGTAAAGTTTGATCTCGGTAACTTAGTTTTGATTCAAAGTTAAGAAAGAAATTAGACAAAGTTAAATCCTAAGTATAAAGGACCGTTTAAAATTGTAGAGTTGCTCGATGGCGATCGTTATACTTTGAAATCTTTAACTAGTAACAGAATCTACAAATGCGCTTGCGTTCGTATACGAGAGTTTCCTTTAAGTGATATACCCGAGGAGGTAGATTTGTCTGGCATTGATAATAGTGAGGAAAATCCCTGTAGATCAAGTCCCTATTGATGTTGATGATGATAATCAAGGGTTAATTAATGCTGATGCAATGGAATGAAATTGCGTTGTAATTGTGTGGCGAGTAGTCTCTATAATGAGATATGAGATATCCTAACAGCGTGGTGGTTGTTAAAGTTTAGTTAAGTTTTGTGAAAGGCGAGGTGGCCATTGAAAGGCGAGGTGGCCACTGAAAGGCGAGGTGGCCACTGAAAGGCGAGGTGGCCACTGAAAGGCGAGGTGGCCACTGAAAGGCGAGGTGGCCACTGAAAGGCGAGGTGGCCATTGAAAAGTTAAATTGGTAGAATAAGAGGCCATGTAGATATTTTTAATAATAATAATCCAAAAATGTGTAACGCGATAAACGGTGAGGTGACTGTTGCGATACTACTTACTGGTGTTATTAATTTAGTATGTAGCGAGAAGTCTATTAGCATTCAGATTTGATAACGAAAAGCCTATTTTATGAGAATGTCCTAAATGAAGTTGTTCCACAGAAGATAAAATGTAATAATGTACCCAATGTCCTTGGTCAGGAGTGGCCGAACAACACAAAAATCTCTTTCTTTTCTGCGGATAATGATGATGATGCCTTCAACATCACACGAGGACGTGTAATACGTCAGGACGGCCGTGTCGGAGTGAGGGTATCCAAATAATAAGTGATACAAACATTTGTCACTATCGAACACTACGGAACACTATATAAAGCGGCGCGATCGGCAACAGGACACAGTTCTCTTCAGATCTCGCGACGACCATATCTATTATTTGATTTGCGATTTATTGTATCTCTGTGTTTTATATTGTGTGTATGAGGCGATATTTATCAGTGGGGGAATTACTAGCCTAGGTGGCGAATTCCACAGGGCATCGCGGAGGGGGTGAGCGTTGCCCCAATCCCCTCATGGGGGGTTGCTGATGGTGTTTAAGTTGATTCGTATCCGTTTAGTAGTGATTAGTGTTTGGCTTTGGTCCAGATTGGCTGTATCTGTCATTCATGTTCTCGTTTATTCTTGTGCCTCCGACATATATATATTTGAAATGTACAAGTACCGCCCTTTCCAATGATACCAAACACGGCATATTTATCTCAAATTTATTTTTTTATTCATTACTTTATGTCGGCTAGAGGGCGCCACATTAGATTTAGCGACACGTCATATATCCTATAACCAGCAAACGATCAAGACGCTTCTAACGATACCTCATTTGTCCAGTTCTAATAAGTAGTTAAGCAGCTATGAGGGAACAAATGAACATACATACATACATAGCCTGTCAAAATCGTAACCCTCCTTTGGCTTTGCCGTAGTCGGGTAAAAACTGGAAATCCGTAATTAAAAAATCATTTACTGGACACAAAAGTTACAACAGTTGACTTAAATGTAAGTACAAATATTTACTATTTTCTAAGTTAAGAAGTGAAACTGAAATCCACACAGGTAAAGTATGCAAGCAATGAATAGCCATGTGGTAGGCTACAGTACTGAATTCGCAGTACCAATTTTTTTGTTATATATCAAAGAAATTTATAAACCTGTACTTACACGCTTCTCCAGTGTCTTCATTGGCCTTTTTAACCTAAAACCAGGTGGCAAGTAGCATCATAATATATGTATATAACATCACGGATGTGCCTTAAGTACACCTCGCGCTATCATGTTAAAGCTTTTTACTTTTTCATTCATAACACACTTTAGACGCTCCGCACATGAGTTGTGAGCAACAGATTAGCCCACTTTTAAAACATTATTTAGAACTTCCTCTTTCTTGACGCTTCCTTATTACGTTTATACTTGAAAATGTACTAAACACTTAGTTATCTGTTGGAAGACTCACTAGAAGTTTTCTATTTTAAATATTTTCGGACATCTAACACACAACGTCATCTAGTCCTAAACTAAGCAGAGCGTGTACTATGTATACTAGACAACTGATATAAATACAGACCTATATACTTATTTTGTATATACATACATTTGATACATAGAAAACACCCAAATTCCGAAACAAATATTTGCAGATCAAACAAACATTTGATCCGACCCGTTTAACCTCATGAACACCAGTCGCATACGCTACCACTGCGCCAACTCAAAACAAAACACCAATGAATATAGTCATCGTTTTATAATAATAAACCTTTTTTTTATTTATATTAGTTGTGTTATTGATTGTGATCTTAGAGTATACATAAGCTATGTATACTCTAAGATTGTGATGTTATACTTTTAGCATGTACTATACGACTATACGAGCTACTTGCTAAAAGATCTGTAGCTCAACATGGAAATGAATGGTAACTAGTAAGTTCTGCGATGAACAAGGCTTTATCATGATATCTGAATTGATTCAAATGTGTATTTTGGGGATACTCGACGGACATCCTTTATCAAAAGGTGAGGCGAATATACGCGTCGATATGAAGAGGCAGACTGACATTGAGAAAGCAGGTCGCTTAAATGTCCACATAGTGTTGAAAAGATTATCCTGTCGCATAATTCAGAGCAGCAGAATGTAGCATGGTGACCTACACTATGGCATACTATTGAGATGCTTCTGCATCATTGGACCTCTGTCGAATGCTGTTATTTTAGGTTGATCTTCTGTGTTTACTCTTGGAATGGTGGTACGCAGATTCCTTATACAAAAAATAACGTTACTTTTAATGAGTCAATACTCATCATATACGGAAATAAATACACACCCATAAAAACAACATTCATTATCATTAACGCGACACATATCCCAAATCAAATATAATAATATATTGTTACTTCTAAACTGTTGTACGTCATAAACTACGTCCCGTAAAATAAACAGGGAACGTATTTATATAACGTAATGTCGGTTGTTCTAACCAAATGGACACAATTCATCCCCAGGGACGAATAAAAATATTATACATGGTTGTCAGCTTAATACTATGATAAATTTGGGTTAAAATGTATGAATATATTGTCTCACTATCATTTCAGGTTTAATAAAATGTGTAAAATAGTTTTGTTAAAGAGAATGTGCTGTATTTTAACCCCAAGCTACCAATAAACTGCAGAGATTAAATGCAAGTTATCCTATTGTACTGCTTTGCAATATTGAGATTTATCACTTTAAACATTTTTTTAAGAAATGTTTAAAAAATAAAAGTGTAACTAAACAATAAGTGGTTAATAAATCCCTACTTTCGAATATTCTTTTGCCATTTTATTATAAGTACAAATATTTACTGAACTTATTTTAATATATTCAGCAATTCCAGATTTAAAAAAAGAAGTTTGAAATTGATTAACGTTGTGATAGTAATATGTATTTAATACAGAACTCATTTTGCAAACGATGAATGAGTCTCTCCTCCAAAAAAAATAGTAATAAAAAACTATTTATTCGTATTCCTATTTAAACATTGCTCTGTAACATTCTCTCAGTTTAACCCTCACATTCACCGCCTGTCATATAACAACATTTTCACATAATTACAGTAGCTCATGAAACTATTTGTGTACTCGACTTATCTCAAGTTATGTAACAACGCAGTTCCAAAACAATCCAGTTTGAACAATGACTTAGGACTTCCATACACTTTAACTTGGAACATACGCTAGTTCTTATCCCTTTGTAATAAAGGTTAAAGTAATCTGTATTGAGTGCCTAGCCGTAATGTATTGGTAATAGTGCAGCAAAATGGTATTTGTACAGAACGGGCAACAGTTGGAATATTCCGTGTAAGCCACCAGAGTCCAAAGGCAATAATAGGGAATGCCATTGTAACATTTGTACTTAACTGCTTGGAACTCCAAAACATGCTTACTCTGTACTATTTTAATGTTGTGCTTTTAAACATTTATGTTTTGTTCCGAAAACATGATAAAACTTATTTTAAGTGTCTGTCTTCTTTGTTTGGTTAAATAAAATCTATTTTTTCTAATAACATTATCATAAATCAATGTGATTGTTATAGGCTATTGGTGATGATGATGATGAATATCAATAAACAGATGACATGTTCAGTCACTGATTGTTTGACTCCAAGGATTATATTCCATCAAATAAGTTCAGAATTTCGTATAGTAGGTATGTAATTAATAGAAGTGCTTCACAAAGCTTAATGTTGTACAGTACACAGTAATGTAACAATGTTTCTGGACGGTAAAGCGAATTCATTTACTGAATTGTCGAGACAACGTCTGCCAGTCCTTCAAGATTATCATCATCGTCCTCTCAGCCGTGAGTCCTCCACTTCTGTATGTAGACTTCTGTAATGAGCGGTCTTGGTCGCTTTAATTCAACAAAATATTTTCTCCTAAAGACATTCAGAGTTAAAAGCAAACACTGAGTATCTTAGTAGATCCTATAGTATAGCATTTACCACCGCGGTAATTACTAAGCTTCGAAAGTCTACAGGCATGGTAAATAGTTAGCGAATAGCAACTTAATAGTGGAATTTCTGAGTGTTGTTAAAGGGAAATCCTCCGTATTTTAACAGAAAATCACAACTTTATTAGCTTAGTAGTAATAAAAAAAAAACTATTTCCCATTGCATCCCTGTAGTAATGACTTTGAAAATTGTAAAATAGAGGCGTACTACCTTCTAAACGATCACCTTTAAATCGAAATTTTCGCTTTTTACGCGGAATAGCGTAGCGTAGCAGCTCAGCGATCGTGTTCCGCGCAGTTGATCGCTAATGGCCCACTAAATTTAAACGATTGTTAAATGAAGTCTCTAATTTTGGTTAGAATTGTTGAATTCCTATTGTTCGGTAATATATTGCTTTTAGTTTTGTTATTTTACCAGCTATTTAGCTGTGATTAAATCGCGATAATGGCCCCTCGTTAACACTAATATATGAAGTTCAGTATTGTTACTAATGATAAAACATGTTACATGTACCCTTAGATATAGCCCTATTATAATATGAATACAAAACATTCAGGATTTTCTTGAGAATACCAAATAGTCTATGCACCAATCGTGTACTCCAGTTTGACTTAAGAAATGTTTAAAACACACTTTTTTAAAACTCCTCGACTCCTCGGATACCTAGGATTCAGAAATATATAGTGTTATCACTAAAAACCACTCCGACGGCCGACCTCTGGCGCCCTGCTCTGGGAGGACCCGGACCATGTGATTCTAGGTCCTCCTCGAATCAACGTTATACCTTTACAGTCCCGGTTGTCAGTTCTAGAGGAAAATATAGATATGTATTATAGACAGATTCAAATTTTATATGCAGTGGCTAAACATAAATCGTTTTATAATAATCACTGCCTAAAGACCATTACAGTTACCAAATTGTAGAGATATAGTGTCTTTAAACATTTAAGCGACTCCAATCCGAGTTAATTCAAGAGTGAACTCCTTCACATATGCCGTCAAATATTACAGGGTATCTTACAACATAATCTGAATATTATAATCCTGACTCAAGTAAACTTGCTTAAACTAAGCTGATCATAATCATGGCCACACTAGCACGTTACTATTGTGTTTACGTAGCCACTGACGTTGTTGTAATAAAGGGCTCTGGACGCGTGTGATCCGGATTTAGGACAATAGAAAGCACGGAATGCATCTATTGACTCTTGTGTAGTATTGTGTACTGTCTCCTTTAGGTCAGTGCTAAAATGAAGGTGGGAATTAATCTTATTGTGACACTAACGCTTTGCGTTCGAGTTTAGGGAAATGATGCAGAACAAGGCAGCAGTAGAGGTGCATGTATTGTTAGTATTGTTACTTATCTTTTCAGAAGCTGCGTATGCATATGTTAACTATATTAAGTTGTCTTTTCCTAATCGAGTTTTTTCTTCATTAAAAGAAATAATTTTGTAAATACTTTTAACGAATTGACTAATCACTGGAAATTCCCGTTTTATTTTAAGAATAAGATACAAAAATGAACATAAGATAATGTAGTCGAAGAAAAAACTATTACCGAGAAACAACTGAACTGAATATTGTTTCCCTCGAATCAAGTTTGAAAACTTTACATCGTCTAAATATATGGAGGCACACCTGTAAGATTCCGCTGGGGTAGAAGAGTTCTGGAGTGGAGGTAAACGTAGTGCAGCACAATGGCCGGCAGAAACTGGATGTGAGTAGCCCAAAATCGGTCAGAGTGGCGTGCAATGGAAGAGGCCTATGTCCAGCAGTGTACTGCAATAGGCTGATGATGATGGAAGATTCTGTGCTAAGTTGCGTTTACCCTTTGAAATACATAAACTAAGGAAGTGTTCATTTAATTATCGAATCTAAAATATTCCTAATATTTTACGAGCATATTGTACTACAACTAGAACTCTCAAAGGTTAACAAAAGATATTTTTCCAATGTCAATTGGAGATTTATTACAATAATAGTTGGTCAGTAAACTTTTAAATCACTTGACACTGGGAGACATAAATACCGGCGGTAAATTGACAGGGGACCTGAAATGTGGCGGCCATTTTATGGAAAGTGGACCCCAATAACTCTCACCACAGATTCACGGGTTTTCAAACAACGCGTTTAGTTATCGCAGCGATTCAACTGTGAAACTTTCATATGTTTTTTTTGTGTGAACGAAGATTTTTAATTTGCTTTATTCTCTTTATTGAATGCGATTCGAGTGAGTCAGTTATTTCTTGTGCTACTTTATTTCCGTAAAGGAAATTAAAATTATATTTTGTACTACAATCTGGCGTAAAAAAATAGATTTTTAAACCAATAGATTGGTAATAATGGCCTGGGTGTCATAGGCTATATAAATTTTATCGAAAGTTTTTACTTTCAATTCGACTGTATTTTTTATGTTTGTTACCTCTGAACTTTCGACTGGGTGAACAGATTTTGATAATTCTTTTTTTATTTAAAATCCGGTGGTTTCCGTGTAGTCCCATTTCAATTTGGTCCAGTTCTGACAATGTCATCTATCGGAAAACCATATATGTCTTCAATTTGCATTGAGTATGTGCGCGACAAATAGACGAATAACTCAATATCACGCCAACCGATTTCGATGATTCTTTTTTATTTGAAAGCTGGTGCTTCCCGTGTAGACCCTTTTCAATTTAGTCTAGTTCTTGAAGTCGGTTATTTTTTGTTAAAATTTTGTATTATGGT
Organism: Diaphora mendica; assembly: GCA_949125395.1. Classification (NCBI taxonomy): domain Eukaryota; kingdom Metazoa; phylum Arthropoda; class Insecta; order Lepidoptera; family Erebidae; genus Diaphora; species Diaphora mendica. The sequence continues at coordinate 22,371,489 of OX421310.1, forward strand.
ACAAAGTTTTCCAAGTAAGCGCATTTCACAAGTTAGGCCTCTATAACTCCTGAACTAACAGAGTTATCTAAGCCGTTATCGTTTTCCTTCAAAGTTAATTACAAGGACTACCGTCATGAATTTTTCAAGATATTTATATCCAACCATTTAGTTTTAGAGAGGAGGCGGGAGAATTTAGATTTTACGCCCTATTTAAAAAAATCGCTTTTAAATTAAATATCTTATAAACGGATACCTTAACCAAAAAATCGTCTTAGCAACCTTTCAATGTTTTTAAAAGACCCCACACTAGGGGGTAGATGTGAGAATAAAATCATCCCCGCATTACGTGTAAACCCCAAAAATATTTTTATTTCGTGACTAGCTGACCTGGCGAACTTTGTACCGCCATATTTACATATCTATCTCAGCTTCCTATAGGCAGTGTACAGTCGCGAACAAAAAGAGACTTTTCCCGTTACCTTTCTTTTTTTTTTCTTTCTAGCAAAAAAAGAATGAAAGAAATCGGACTAAATGTTATTGAATTACAATTAAGTACATATTTTGACTTTCATCCTCTCTCTCTAGGAAACCATGCTGAATTTCGGGATAAAAAGTATCCTATGTCCTACCTCGTAGTATGAACTCAAATCAGGCCAAGTTTCATTTGAATCCATTCAGTAGTTTCGGCGTGATGCGCGGCCAAGATACAGACAGACAGACAGACAAAAATGAAAAAAATACAGTTTTGGCTTCAGTATCGCCCTCAGAGCCTAAAGAGCCCTCCAAAAAAAAAATTCATAATATCTTTAATGTACTGAATTGGACCTGTTACATTTTTAAACGGTTTTATTTAGCTCACCCCGTTTGTTTTATTTGTTTATTATTCTTGGGTCAAATTTGGTAATTCAAATTTCACCCTCTTCCTGTCAACCGATTGATCTGAAATTTTGTATACACTTTGGATTTTGGTGACAATACAATTATGTTTATTCATTATCATTATAAATTCAAGATGGCCGCCGCTACAAAATGGCGGATAATTTATGTTTTATTAATCCCATCAATATGGGTATCAAATGAAAGGGCTCAACAAGCAGAATACAATATACTATAAAAAATTGAAATCCAAGATGGCGGCCGCTACAAAATGGCGGATAACGTAGGTTTTATCAATCCCATCAATATGGGTATCAAATGAAAGGGCTCAACAAGCAGAATACAATATACTATAAAAAATTGAAATACAAGATGGCGGCCGCTACAAAATGGCGGATAACGTAGGTTTTATCGATCCCATCAATATGGGTATCAAATGAAAGTGCTCAACCAGTATAATACAATGTACTGTATAAAATTAAAATCCAAGATGGCGGCCTCTACAAAATGGCGGATAACTTAGGTTTTATCAATCCCATCAACATGGGTATCAAATGAAAGGTCTCAACAAGTAGAATACAATTTACGATGCAAAATTGAAATCTAAGATGGCCGCCGCTACCAAATGGCTGATAACAATTTTTTATCAATCCCACCAATATGGGTATCAAATAAAAGGGCTTGACAAGAAGAATACAGTGCACTATACAACCTCAATATTTAAGATGGGTGCAGCCACCAAATGGCGTATAATAATAAGATTTAAATTTAGAAATTGAATCTGTAATTTAGGTATCTGATTATTACTATGAAAAATTAAACCTAAAAACTTGAAAATAAAAAATATGTAAAAAAGTTTTTTAATTTAAACGGTTTTATCGAAAATAATGTACTAAAAAGTAAAAAATAAAAAAAACATTGTCTGATAAAAAATAAAATCGTTGGGCTCGTGTTTCCATCAAGTCAACTCAGTTTACGCTACGCCCAACGATTTTATTTTTTATCAGACAATGTTTTTTTTATTTTTTACTTTTTAGTACATTATTTTCGATAAAACCGTTTAAATTAAAAAACTTTTTTACATATTTTTTATTATTATAAGTATAGATTTCATGTACCACTTTGTCGATGTGGTAAATAAGCATATCCATTAAAATATTTTGTTTGCTAAATAGAACAAAACTATGCATTTAGGATTAAATCCTAAACTGGCTACTATCGTAATACACAATACAATTTCATGTATTTTTCAAAACCATTTTAGTACAATTAAATGGGATACACACGTTAATGATTCAAATACACACAACGACACAAATTTACCGTTATCGTAGTGTTTACGAGGTACCAACGAACTGAAGTACCTTCAGCTTACCGCTTAAATTTACGATTCTACCAAAGTTTTACAAGGCAATTTACAGTTACCACAAACCGCTATGGCAGCGATAGACAATTTCACGTAATCGATAATGTGAATGGCCATTATCTGAGCTGAGGAAGCAAGATTAATCTGTAATATATTATTTGAACATGCGGTAATGATGACGAACAATGCGAAAGGTGGGCCAGATACTTACCAAACAAGTTCATTGTATTTAATAAGCAAAAGTAATTATCAAAAGCTTTTAATAGTCCAATGCTGGACACTGGCCTCGACTTACAAAGAACTTCAAAGAAGGTTTTGATCTACTATGCCACGCTTACCAGTCGAGGTTTTCTTATCTTTGCAGTGCTACTGCCTTGACTAGTTTGATCCTTTAGAGCGTTTACACACTATCCGATCCGATTTTAGTGTCGGGCGCCGATACGATATTGGAGGAAGTAAAATGTATGTCAGTGTCGGCTCCGATCTCCAATATCGGGCTGCACAATATGAAAGACCGACACCAATATCAGATCGGAAAATGCGAAAACGCTCTTTGTCGGCTCTTATGACACCCACGAAATGTATAAAGGTGGTGACACTACATATTTTTAATTCTTTATTACCTACACTACACAGAAACTAAATAAATTAACCTAATTACTAAATTAGGTTTATTTATTTCATTTCTTTTACGCCTCTGTCTACACTTTCGTGGATACATATCTATTTGTATATTAATGCCCATGTGCAAAAAAGTACTTACTTACATATCTTGTGTATATACATATAAATATATAGTAAAGAAAGCAAAGAATGGTAGTTTGAAGCCAGAGACATCTAATACTAATATCAAACGTAGAAACCGCCTGTTGGTTCAAACTCTACATTTCATTAAAGTTGAGTACAACAAAGTTACAAGAAAGCTGAGTTGAATGGAGCTGTAGCCGAAGTCAAACAAAACTGTCGCGTTGAGTATGTAAGCCTGTTTACGATCGCCCCGCATCCGACACTGCAAACATGCAGGGACGAGCCCGACCGCATCAAGTTTTCCGTTTGCAAGAAAAACCGGACAAGCGTGAATTTTAAATGAAATAATGACAAATAAATATATGCAATATAACTCCTTAAATGACGCAACTTGCGTTGATACCCTCGCGCCATCTCATCTTCCAAGTACAGCTGGTTATGTCTGTCTGCTCTGCGGAAAGCCTCAAACGGCGTAAGTACCAAAATTTTATAGGTAATTACATTTTTGAACCGTTTGGGGTAGAGACGTTCATGGGATCCGAGTGCTCGCGCTATGTTTTAACTACTAGCTAAGCAACTGATTGATGCTTCACGCGACCAGAAGGCCGGCCTTTTTCTAGCACCGAGAATCAGCATTGCCATTCAACGTGGTTATGCTGCCAGTCTTTTGGGAACGCTACCAGTAGGCGAAGATGTGGAGTTTTTTGACGCTTGTATGTAAATATTGTTATTGTTTTTTAAATTATGGTTATTTACATAGGTTTCTATATTACGTAATAAATACTAATTTTACTCCTTAAATTGTTATCTATATATATAAAAGAGTAAGGTGACTGACTGACTGACAGACTGACTGATTGACATACCCAGAGATCAACGCACAGCCCAAACCGCTGAAGCTAGAATCCTGAAATTTTGCATGTAGGTTCTTTATGTAACGTAAGTGAGCACTAAGAAAGGGTTTTTGAAATTCCACCCCTAAAGGGGTGAAATAGGGGTTGAAAGTTTGTAAGGAAGTCCGTCATTTTATAAGTGAGAAACATGAAACTTTATTTTTGGGGTACTGATTTAAAATGAATAGATACGTATTTAAACGTTTCTTAATATTCTACCCCTAAGGGGGTGAAATAGGGGTTGAAAGTTTGTATGGAAGTTCGTCATTTTTTAAGTTAGAATCATGAAACTTTAGTTTTGTGCTACTGATTAAAAATGAGTAGATACGTATTTAAACGTTTCTTAATATTCTACCCCTAAGGGGGTGAAATAGGGGTTGAAAGTTTGTATGGAAGTTCGTCATTTTTTAAGTTAGAATCATGAAACTTTATTTTTAGGCTACTGATGAAAAAATAGTAGATACGTATTTAAGCGTTTCTGCATATTCTACCCTTAAGGGGGTGAAATAGGCGTTGAAAGTTTGTATGGAAATCCGTAATTTTTTAAATAAGAAATATGGAAATTTATTTTTGGGCTACTAAATAAAAATGATTAGATATGTATTTAGGAGTTTTTGGATACTATGCCTCTAAAAGGATAAATAGGGGTTGAAAGTTTGTAAGGAAGTCCGTCATTTTTATAAGTGAGAAACATGAAAATTTAGTTTTGGGCTACTGATTAAAAATGAGTAGATACATATTTAAGCGTTTCTGGATATTCCACCCCTGAGGGGGTGAAATAGGGGTTGAAATTTCGTATATAGGTTATTCTGGAAGTCCATTATTCTGGAATTCCGTCATTCTTGAAGTTAGAAACATGCAACTTTATTTATGGCTACTGATTAAAAATGGGTAGATACGTATGTACGAACATGTTCAACCGGAACCGGAGGTGGTTCACGGTGCCGTTCTCGAAGTTATTTAAAAATATGTGTGGTACCTCGGGCAGACTTTGCAGTTAAGTAGAAATAATTTCGAGCACGAGGTGAAAAGGAGAATTCAGCCGGGTTAGGCAGCGTTTGGGAAACTTCGTCGGGTCTTTTCATGGTCAATCCCACAGTGCCTAAATACGAAAGTCTTTAATCAATACGTCCTACCTGTCATGACATACGGTGCCGAAACGTGGACACTTACGACACGGCTGGTCCACAAGTTCAAAGTCGCTCAGCATGCTATGGAGAGGACTATAATAATAATAATGATTTATTTTTCTCATCACAAAAGCTCAACGTTTCTCTAAGGGATCGCATCAAGAATGAGGTGATCCGGTAGAGAACCAAGGTCATTGAAATAGCCCACAGGATAAGCAAGCTGAAGTGACAGTGGGCTGGCTATATTAGCCGCAGAACTAATAACCGTTGGGGTAAACGGGTTCGTGAGTGGTGACCACGTCTCGGCACACGTAGTGTAGAACGTCCACAGGCCAGGTGGAATAATGATCTGCCCAAGACGGCTGGCAGGAGCTGGATGAGAGAAGTTGAGGATCGAACCAAGTGGCGTGCAATTGGAGATGCCTATGTCCAGCAGTGGACTGCGATGACGATGAGATACGTATTTAAGCGTTTTTGGATATTCTGTCCCTAGGCTAGACTGGAAGTCCGTCATTTTTTAATTTAGTAGCCTGAAACTTTGTCCTCAGGCTTTTGATTACAAATAAATGAATACGTATATCAGCATTTATGGGAATTCTATTCCTAAAGATGTTAAAATAAGGGTCGAAAGTTTGTATGAAAGTCAAATTTAATGGACTATTGATTATAAATAAATACGTTTAAATCATGAACACAGTATTCATAGATACTTACACAGTTTTAATTAAATACATATAATCAACTTCCACGCGAGCAAAGCCGCGGGCAACAGCTAGTATTATGATAAAATTCAACGATTCTCAATATTACTAAGGGTTCTTCACTTAGGTACACCGAGACTGTATTGCTCATTATTGTTTATGAAATATTTCATTAAAATAAATTTAACAATAAAATTGTTTAGCTGATTAAATGAGATCTATTTTATTCACACAGACAAACAAGACAATCAATCTGCCTCGTTGGTCTAGCGGTTGGCGTGTGCGACTGCTGATCATGAGGTCTCGGGTTCGATTCCCGGGTCGGACCAAATGTTTGTATGATCTACAAATATATATATATATATTTTTATGTTTGTTTCGGAGTTTGGGTGTTTTCTATGTATAATATGTATGCATTTACAAAAAAAAGTATATATGTATTTGTATCAGTTGTCTAGTACCCATAACACAAGCTTTGCTTAGCTTGGGACTAGATGGCGTTGTGTGATAGATGTCCGAAATATGTATTTATTTATTTAATGCCGTACCAACTTGAGAATTTCTCTCATGCTAATTGTTAGTGATTCACTCCATACCTGACAGACAGTACGTCTGTACCGAAAACTGGTTCAATATTCCCACAAACGACATGCTTTTTGTAGATAGTATCTGCACACACTTGAGGACATATTTCGAATGAGCTTCTATGCACTATGAACTTCACCGTTTTGGAATTTAGCGAACTTGCACTCACCACTCAGACCGTACCAAAGGAAAATACCAATTTGGTTTGATCTTTGTAGTCCTAGCTTCTAGGACCCAAATACGCCTAAAACATTTATGTATTTTGGTAGAATAATGATTTTTGTTTTATAAAAAGAACAACATTGACCATTATAAAGTAATTTCAATGTTTTATTTGTTTATTTTAATTAAGTAATTATTACAGTGTGGAATAAAATGGTTTCACTATAATTAGATCGGCGTTCTTTAGTTTTAATACATTGTTAATATGTAGTATGTCTTAGTCTTTTATTATTCCTAAGATTATTTGGGGTCGGCTACTTCAACCGGTTTACCTGCATGAAAGTTTTTGCCGGCTGTTTTTTAAGACTGGTATCCGATGCCGAGTCGCTCCGTGAAAAAACTTACTAATAATCATCCTCCGTAACCCTGAAGACGAACTGAATTTATAGGTTGAAATAGTTGTCAGTATATTTGAGTGCACTGACTTCCCAATAACGATTGCTGATGTTTATGACGACCGGGACCGACAGCCTAACGCGCTGTCCGAGGCACGGGTGTGAAACACCGCCAAACTCCTATACTCCGGGCTGTTTTAAGAATTTCTTTTATGAAAACCCAACAACACTTTCGTCCCGATCCGGGAATCAACCCCGAGACCTCTTGATTGGCAGTCTCATATCCGCGAGACCAACGAGACCTAATATTAAAAACAAACAACATAATGAACTTTTTATTAAATGGCAAAGACATCAGTGGACCTATATCGTGATAAAATTCTTATCATATGTTTTTTAAAATACCTTCAGTGATACATTCTAATATTTCTATTGTTTTAATCCGATTAATGGCATCTCCAAATAAGTTTTTTTATTGGCCACCATAATTGACTTGAAAGTTCACGACACTAACAAGTCTAATCAAAATTAAATCAGTGTTCGCCAGAGGTTTCCATTTCACCAGCCAGTAACCATAAACATTCAATATAAGTTCATTAAAGGCTTTTCCGTGCCGAAAGTTATGTCGAGATCAATTTCAGTAGTATGTTATGTGATTACTTAATTCCACGGCTAGTGGGCAGGGGACCCTCATAAAGATAAGACAGGAATGAGTGGGGCTCTTCTTAATTTATGAACAAGTATCGCCTCGGGGCCCCTTCATGTACCCACGTTCTTAGACACGGCTATCTTGACGTAATAAAGTCCTTTTGATGTTTATCATTGTTTTTTATCGTAATCTTTTACGACAGTGCAAACATAGTTTCTGTTTTAAGTGATACCCTTACTTTGTTAGCGAATGTAACGAAACATTGTCCGTTTTTATTTGAACATGAAAAGTACTGTAAACAATGAATATCAGGAGTCATCTTAACTTTTTTAGTTAAGGTATATTTAGGTGCTTATACATTAGACTGATCATAACTTAGTAAGGAGGTTTTAACCTTTTCCACGATGTCCAGAGGGGTTGGTGCAGAGTTTGCCTTTTCAGGCTTTCGTTCTCTTTGCAGTGCTGCTTTCTGCATAATTAGCTCCTTTAGTCGGCTTTTACTATATTTAAGAGATGAATAAGGGTAGTGACACTCTATAGTCTTAATTCGTTACCACACGAACGAACGATATTAAACTCATGTATAAAAGAAACAATATTGGTCTAGCCGTTTAGGATGACTTTAACATGGAGGAGCAACAATGGAGTTTCTTGCCAGATTCTTCTCCATGAAGGGTAGGCTGCACTTGGAACTGGCGACTAGAATCACTCGATTTTTAATATTAAATATTGACTATTCATAAGTGCCTGTAAAATAAGTGCCTATATGAATAAAATATTTTTGAATTTGAATTTGAATTTAGTGATAAACACATACTTTAATAATCATTTACATTAAAAAAAGTTCAAAGTTCTTACAAAAATCATCCTCATAACATTTTAAATTGAAGTCATTTCACAAATTTGACCGAAATTATATACCGTGACAACGCCCACCCCCGCCCACTCAAGAGAAAAATTTGTATAAGGTACTTTAGAATGAGCACTTCATTCATTCGACTAATTAAGGTGCGGATTAATCATTAAGCCAAGCAATCAGGCGACTCCTCATTATAATTTATAAGCGTTTCTTGGAATGTAGCGAAGGACGATTTTATGATCGAAGGAGATCCCAAAGGTAATAGGGTGATGGAGAGAAATTAAAATAGTATTAATAGATGAAAAGGGGAGCAGCTAAAGATCATCTTAGCATCGACTTATTACCTACGGTGGATGTGGGATGTCTTTATGGAAGTCGATGACGGGCACAGAAGTAGAGAAAGACAGGCAACTGGATGACAAGGAAAATAACGCGTTGATCATTTTAGTTGTACTTTCATTTTTAGCTGTATCTTTTTTCGTGTTGTTTCTTTTCTTTAAGCATTTCCTACTGTTGTGCCTGTCATCAACTTCAATAAATTTGACTTTATCGATATAGCGTACAGGCCAAAGCAAGAATTTTAATAAGAGAGAATAAAATGACAATAGCGTAATATAATATTGTTAACTGAACGCACATCCGATTCCGGAGTTTTACTTCAAACTGTTGCATAACGGCTGATGAACAACGCCATAGTGAAAAAAATAAATCTAGTGTCGCCTTCTCAAAACAGATCTAGAATCCTAATTTTATTTCTACAAACTTTATTTGCCTGCATATAGCACTATCAGGCATACAAAATAAACGTACTAGTCGTCTAGAAACATGTACTGTTTCATAGGACACAAAAATATCTGTTCATCGATCGGGCTTCTTTATCATGTTATAGACTGTGTCAGGCTAGTAAAATACAGGAGCAAATAAGTTGATGAAGTTTTCACCAAACGATATAAAAATTAAAATGAAACGATGCAAAACTTCTTAATTTTACCCACTTAGATGAAGTACACTGTTAACATTACCCATCAACTTGCATGATGAAAGAGACAAGCATCCATTATAACTTTCAAGTTGTAGACGGTACTACAAGTTTACTTATCCACTTCCACAGTAATAACTGGAATCCTTTCAACAATTTTAATCTAAAACGTCTCGAGTGGAAGCGAGTATATTCGAAGTTTTGTAGATATAAAGTTCGAACAAGCGACGGTAAGAAGCACCAGGTGAGTGAATTTAATAATTTAATCAAAGGTCAATATATAACGTTATGTACTTGGTATACTTTAGTTTTATATTATTTTAATACCTATGGGTATTAACATACAGTTCTTCTTTATGTACCTACTTTATTATAATCCGAATACCAACGGTTCGAATCGATTCAAATCGGTTAGTTCCGAGTTTATCAGGAGCAATAACGTGACACAAGAATGATATATAATGGATAATGCTGGCGATAATTTTAAACCTTTCACGAACTTTCTGCGTTGTACTTAAACAGCAAATAAATGAGAAACACCATGTATATTTTCAGATAGTATAATGAGGTACATTTTGAAAAGCGAGTTTTGACCTTTCGTCCAGGTTATACAGCGTGATAAAGATTAAAGAGGGGTTGAATATGTAAACAGTGGGTAGTCACACAGGGACTAACCGCAACGTTACTAGACCACTGACCATTTAGCTAGGGCGGCTTCATTTACCTGCTAAAGCTTCCATTACATGTATTGCCGCAAACGTCATTCAAAGTAACCAATTCTTTGATTGGTTCATTCTTATTGTTAATAAAAAAGGTAAGAAATGCTACTTAAGTAACAAGTAGACTGCTTTTTATAATTTAATTGTGATATATTTTGATATATTTATTTCATTTTGAAGTTTACTAGAACCAACTATAAAAGGGATTTGGAAATATTGTGTATTTCTTAAAATTATCAAAACCAGTATTTTTTTCTAACTGCCTCGGTGGCGCAGTGGTAGTGTATGCGACTACTGTGCTTTAGGTGTTGGGTTCGATTCCTTGAACTTCGAACTAATGTTTGTATGATCTGCAAATATTTGTTTCGGAATTTAGGTATTTTCTATTTATAATATGGACGTATTTATTTCAGTTGTCTAGTACCCATAATACAAGCTCTGCTTGGTTTGGGACTAGATGGCCTTGTGTGTTAGATGTCCAAAATATTTATTTATTTACTATTAACACTTCCTACATTACAAACTGCACGAGGCGTATCTAATGACATTTGGTAATAATAAATTAACCTAGTTCAGAGGACAGAGATTTCATATTGGTGCATACTTTTAAGCCTTAAAACGTTGTATCTGTGTCATATATTTTATTAAATAAAGAATTTATTATTATTATTTATTATTATAATATCTACCAGTCAATCTGCAAATGGTTTAGTAAAGGACATGGCAGGTGCACATGTTGTAACGTTGCAAAATTTTCAAGCCCCCCAAGGTTTGAAAATTTTCAGAAATCAACGTGAAGATAGCAGCACTCGATCACACTCAATCACACAACAGCAACAGTCAGTTCGAGTGACAGGTACGCGACCTACTTAAGGCACCGCTAACTCTCACCAATCTATCTGTAAAAGCAATATCCCTTGCCTATATTACTTGTTTTCCCAGCTTTCCAACTTTTCTTTTTATCTAGAACTCTTCTTTCCCGTTTTATTCCTAAGCTAGTTTGACGGCAATAGTTGACCAAAATATGGGTGTATAATACGCATCTGTTATAACTTTTATGCTAAGTTCTCACATACGGTTTTACTCGATCGAGCAAACATGTCGAGTAAGAACCACGGCACGGGATTTCGTCCACACATTCAGCATTGATCGATCGAGTGACGCATATTTGGGCTCGCCGTTCAGTATTCAGCGAAACGTTCGAGCCAAATGATGTCTGTTCAACAAAGGAGACGGTGGCTACATTTAGCAAGTTTGTCCCAAAGATTATAACAATTATTTAAGGATGCCTGAATATACTATAAAATAGGTTCTACAACAGTTCGTACGTTAATCGTCAACGGCGGTGGACTACACACGCTTGCGTCAAGTTCGATGGCTCGCTTCGAGTAAGTGGCTTCGAGCCGGCTCAATGCGAACCTTCGAGTTGTGAGTTTTGCGGTCCGCGCGTTAATTTTTACTCGTCTTGGAGTAAAACTGTCGAGTAATACCGTATGTGAGTACGAATCATAAGGGATCTAGGCGTTGGTGTATTACATTTTTATATGAATTTTAAAGTACAATGTAATTAAGATTGATTCATTCAATCATTCTCATAATTTCGAAGGTCATCTTATTCTCCCTACACCTTAGTAGATATATTATTTCCAAATTGAAATAGCACAACACAAACATATGTACATAAACATAGTGTGTAACCAAAGCAAAATTTTAACACTTTGCAAAACCGTATTTTTCATCAGAACTAAGTGAGCATCCGCTACATTCCATAAATTCTGACGGAAACATGAATTCACAAACCAGGAATGTTAGATACCATTCAGAATTTTTCACATCAGCACAAAGATTCAGTTTTGTCGACTAAGAGTTCACGAACGACATTGTACCATATGTGTTCTACCGCCATGTAGTGTCTTTTTAAAAAAAATATTCGATCTAGTAGGAGGCATTTACATGTAGCTTAAGGATTTAGTTGTAATTCCTAAAAGTAATAGCAAGTGAACAGAAATAATTAAGCAGTGTCTTAGTCTTACAAGCCGGTGCGTCTTTTACGCAACTTTAACTGTCCTGTAATTTCTAAGGTCAAAAGTATCTAGATGTTTGAAAGGAAAACTTATCAAATACTCCCATCTAATCTGTATTAAAGGCCAAGTTGAATAAGTAATAGTGATAATAACATGAAATAAGTATAGCTTAGACTATGGATTCTAGAACCTTGTCAATCATACTCGTAATCATACTGAAATACATTTGTAAGATAACCATACTAAATACAATAAACTCACATAGGTTGATATCAAGCAATAATCTACCGACAAATATAGGTTGTCAAGAAATACATAGAGTCGTCCCTTACTAATGTCAATGTTAAGACACATCTCTACCAAAAATAAAATAATAATTTCTTAAGGTACTCACTTAATTTTGCTCTCCAATTAGCGAGTGGATGTCATCTTTCGCGTCTCATTTATCCGGATTAGTCTTGTCGCAACGGTCGGGATCCGGTTATGGGCGGTTATAGCCGGTTATAGTCGGTAAAGCGCGTCTTCCCGGCTAATGGAGGTAGTGTTGTTAATTGGACGTCCTTCGTTTCTATGTTAGGTATCCCTTCATTACGCTTGATACTTCAGATGAAACGATTGCTACTGCTCCCAATTTTTTCTTTGCTATGTATGTTTATTTTGTTGACTAATATATACAAATATTTTTATTTAGTTGTTGTCTCATTTAGAGTTATATAATTTAATATATACGTAATTTGTCATATATAACATTAATATGTGTCAGCGAAGAAATTTGACATGTCAAGCTTTGAAAACAATAGGATTTTGAAGTACAGAAACTCATTAAAACAAACAGAGTTATTAGAAACAGATATTAAAACACCCACACTCATACCCAATATCAAGAAAGGTTATCAAACCGTTTTACTGTTTTTGATTCAAAACTATAACACCATACTGTTCTAAGACGGCCCTGTGATATTGAGCCTATCTGTTATATTTTTTTAACTTGTAATAGCTTACATTTTTCATTATAGAATCATACTCTCACAGCTCTCAGCAACAAGTAAAATATTAATGTAATACTTCAAGGAAATACACAAAACACTTACGAAGCGAAAGCAAAGAGAATAAAATGAAGCCGCAGTTGCTACGAACTGTAAAATTAGTAAAGAAATAATGAGTCCCACCCACTGAAAGCAGTAAAGCTTTTAAACGAGATCAAATTAATCCAACTATTGGTTAACAGAACTGTGAAAACAGTTTTTACATGGAATATATCGTTTAAAATAAATTAACTACTACACATTTAATATTAAATTAAAATGACAGCAATTTGGGATACAAAGCGTCGTTTTATGCAAATTGTGCAACTATTGTGGCCGTGATTTATACCTGCAACCACTAGACATTACTTAAAATGCTCGTAAAAAGTGTCCTAGATTACACTGACTAGCATTTGTGTCACATAAAAGGCTAGTAATAGCCAGTGTAAATATTGTTACTATTCGTTTGCTACGTCTGGGTCATTTCTACTGAATTGTGGCCGCACATATGCCACGTATCTCGGCCAGAATCATTTTTTTGCGGACATTACAGGCTTTTTGTTGTAATAAAAGCCAGCTTATATTATTTTGATGGAATTTTCTAACGTTGAGATTGAACATTCTTTCTTCTATATACTTTTTACAAGCGTGGACTAATAAGTTGGCGATATAATTTAGGACATACTAAGTAGAGAAACTTAGCGAAAACGTTTAGAAGAAAGAATAAACATTATTTTGTTTATTCTTTGGCGGCGCGAGCACTTTATACAGCTCACGCCTGCTTCTGCTAGGGTGACTGGTGGCCTCACCTGTCACCCTCAGGTTTGCGCTTATGGTGGACGGAGATCGTTTTGCGATCTCCGGCGCCTGAGTCGTCTACGGTACCTGGCCCGTTCCCGGGCCTGGCGGACAGGGAGAGTTCTAAATCTCTCCCGGTCCTGCTCCGCCATCTCCTTCGCAAGCATAACTTGCTCGCAGAAAAAGACGGCAGAGTTCCATGTGCTCTCGCCCTGCAACATGGCCGCAATCATGTTACCGAGCGAGAGGTCATGTCGGCTCGTCCCACGCCGGACATTCTGCCAGCGTGTGGAGCGCCGTGGCCACCAGACACAGATGATCTCCAAAACATAGTATTTTTCCTCCTAGACATGCAGTGAGTCAATGAGTAAATTTTTTAAAAATTTACATCATGGAAATAACTACACAAAAATATTTGTCACTTTATTTTTGAATTATTAGGAAACATTTTTTTTGTTTTTTATGTTACCTACCTATAGACTATCTTTCTGTCAGGTATTCTGTACATAACTTTCATAGGTAGGTACTTCATTTGAACACGAATTTAAACAAAGATTCACTTAATTTATTTTAATCTGTGATACACCAGAAGTTAGTTAGCAGTCTATCAACGCCAAGCAGCATCCCTTATCTCTAACTAGATATAACGAATACCAAATTTAATCATTTCGGGAAGCTCTAAGACCGTAATCTAGTGAGCTTTCTCAACACAACGATGGGTACTAAAACTTGCGATAATATCTTCCATGACACTTTGTGGATGTAATGTCTCGATAACCACTCCACAAATAGCATTCAGATTGGGGCTGATCATCGAAATTACCGGACGGACGCGTGATAGCTGGATTACATTGAATCTTATGATACTATTTGCTAATGAATGTTCAGTGAATAGTTTTATCTATCTATGTATATAAAAGCGAAATACCACTACCTTATTAATCACGAAAACTCAGAAACTATAACACCTACAAACTTCTAATTTGCCAGGTAGGTACCTTATAGCGTGTAAACATCCGTTAAGAACAGATTTTACGAAACTCCACCCCCAAGGGGGTAAAACGGGGGTTAGAAATTTTGTATGAAAGTCCTATGTTTTTAAAGAGACTTGAAATTTAAAATGTATGCTCTATAGATGGTGTGGAGTTGTACTAATAATGTATCTTTAGAAATCCACCCCATTATAGGGTTAAAACGAGGGATGGTAGATTGTATGAAAGTCCAATGTTATTGAAGATAAAATAATTATGGTAGAAGGATTTCAAATGGTGTTTCAGTAGTAGAATTATCATATAGGTATATATACTAGCTGAGCCCCGTGATGTTACCCAAGGTACAACAACCAGGGGCAACGCCGCGGTGCAAAGCTAGTGATATTTATCTTAAAAAATTAGGAGTAATCATAAAGGAAGGAAGGCTGAAGAAGAGAGAAAAGAGAGAGAGAGAGAGCAATAATGAGAATCAAGAGGCGTCATGTAGATTTAAACTCAATAGTAAACCTTAATCGAGGTATAGAGTGGCGTCCGTCGGTATCAAGTGCTGATTTAGCACCTTCTCTAAAGATTCTTGTTCGGTTATGATCACGTAAAGTCCTAAATGATTTGAAGAACCATGTATCCCTTTAATATTGATTTATTTGATTCTTTTTCTTCAATTTTTCTCTAATGTAAAGGCGATTCTTCCTTCTTAGGTAACGCATCCCATTAATATTATAAATGCGAAAGTTTGTGAGGATGAATGTATAGATTTTGTTATTTATTATTATTTTATTTAAAACTTGTTGCACATGACGTACAAAGGCGGACTTAATGCCATGAGGCATTCTCACCCAGTCAACCTTCAGGTGATGTAGAAGTATGATGTGGTAGGTGCAACGACAAAGAACGAAATTATATAAAATCACAATAGTTACGTAAATAAAAAATTTACTTACATCAAATACAACTAATATATACTACCAAAACTATATTTATTTATACATATATAATTGTTTAAGCATACACATACATATATTTAATAAGATATGAATATGCACAGACAAGTACTAGCGTTCTTACTCTTTCATGCAAAAATTACTACACGGATTTAAATGAAACTTTACAGAAATATAGCTTATACATAAAAATAGCTCATAGGCTACTTACTACAATAACCGACAAACACGTGGGCCGAGCCGCGGGCAATATACATTTCATAAAGGCAGCAAAAAAATCCTTATTCAAATAAATACAAATAATTATATAAAATAAAGAGATACGAAATTACCTAAGGACACAACACTCATTAGAGTTTTTGTAATTCCAACATTTTCTGTTACGTTAAACAACTTGACTTGTTAGAAGTGTAGGGCCAAAGGGTGTTGAGTTTCTTTTCTCTGTTCGTTTTTTCGGTGCCTCAATTAACGTTTATAACTTTGATATTATCCTCAAATAAAATAAGAGATGGGTATCTCTAGTAAAATTATAGCCAAAGGCTTTTTTGGCATTCATTACTTTAATTAATAAATTAGGAATAGGTGTATATTGGTCTCTTAAGATATTGAATAAAATAATGAAGGGGTCCTTACCAAAGTAACACACCTCAAAATATTTTTATAATTTCCGTCTATGTGTTTCAGCGCGCTAGTATTCAGCTCAAAAGTTCCTGAACCGATTTGGATGCACTTTTCTTTTAAAGGTTGTCGTAATCCATTGAAATTAAAAAGTTGTTAAGGAATCACCTCAATAATTGGAGGAGCTGCATGCCAAAGCTAGTATTATATAATTGTTTTCTTTTTAAATAAAACGGGCCTGTTGGTCATGAGTTCGATTCCCGTCCAAGAATTACGTGTCGAGCACTACCATTTGTTATGTCTGGGTGTCATTTGTTTCTAATATGTCTGAATTTACAAATATTTATCTATGTATATTCATATAAAAATATAACCATCTATGTCTCTATTACGGCAATGGTATATTACGCAAATGCGAATAAAGTTAAAGTAGGCAAAATATGTAAGAACATTTTAACACGCCTCTGTGCACCCTTGTTATCAATATACATAGTAAATCACATCATCACACTAATATCACACTAATATATAAAGGCGAAAGTTTGTGTGTATGTTTGTTACTTCTTCACGCAAAAACTACTGGACGGATTTGGATGAAACTTTACAGTAATATAGCTTATACATCATAATAACACATAGGCTACTATTTGCCGCGATAACCGACATACACGCGGGCGGAGCCGCGGGCAACAGCTAGTAGATAATAAATCTTCAAATTCAAATATTTCCGTGTTATCTTATTGTTATTAAGACTAATTACTGTTCGGTCGTCGTCGTCTCGGTCCCGTCACGGTATTATGTAAATCATCGCTTTACGTCCTGTATAAATACTTTGATCTAGTTAGTATTGTTTTGGCCTTACCCGGTCTGTTTATTAACCGAGTTACAATGGAAGCGAAAATCTCCAGTACAATTAGCTATAGTTGTAATAACATTGAACAAAAGCCAGTCTAATAATTATTGTTCGGTCATAATTAAATTTGATAAAATTAATCAGTAAACACGTCAACCCTAGGGATGGCTTATTAGACCAGTTAAATAGAGATAGTGGATTTAAGGTGTAAATGAACATGAACTAATAAAGGACCAGGTTATCATACTTTCCAAGGGAATGCTATGCTTCAGTACTCCTCACTCCATTCACTCAGTGAAAAGCACGAAGCAATTATTTCATCATCTTAAAAAGAAAGAATAGTTTGGTCTATACGATCACTATAATGGTTGCCTGGAAGAGATTGTCTTTGAGCAAAAAGGCCGCCAGTTGTACTGACCTAGCATTAAGTTATGTACTTAGTTATCTGGTGTATAATAAAGCGATTTATTATTATTATTATATCACACTGGTCAAATGGGTTAGTTGGTATAGGTTTTAAGAGAACGAAAACTTAAAACACGTGGTCCTTCTTTTTGCAATGGTGTTGCCATGCGTAGTTCGCTTAGTTGGCTCTTATGACACCCACGGAATGAATAAGGATGGTAACACTCCATATTTCTAAGCTATCTTCCTTCCTGTGCCGAGCGGTGAAAACCTGGAACTCACTACCAGCATACGTGTTCCCTTCCCACTGTGATCCCGAGTCCTTTAAGCGGCGTAAAAAGGATCTCACCAGGCCGCCATAGTGTAGGTCACCATGCTGCACTGCACTTATTCGCAATGAGTATGGTGACCACCACTCTTGGATTCTGCTCATGCTTACCATCAAGCAGGGCAGAGTCGTTTTGGCAGTTGACTATAACTGTCAAATGACTTTTTTATAATAAAGAGGCTACTAAAATGACTACTCTACCTGATAAAAAGCACGAGTAGAATCATAGAGAATTGTGTCTAGCCGGCCTTGTGTGCAAAATAAACTGCCTCGGTGGCGTAGTGGTAGCATATGCGACTGCTGTGCTAGAGGTCTCGGGTTCGATTCCCGGGTTGGACCAAATGTTTGTATGATCTGCAAATATTTGTTTCGGAGTTTAGGTGTTTTCTATGTATAAGTATGCATTTACAAAAAAAAAGTATATAATTGTTTATATCAGTTGTCTAGTACTCGTAACACAAGCTCTGCTTAGCTTGAGACTAGATGGCGTTGTGAAAAAGATTTGAAAAAAAAAACATATAGCTGTCCCATGGTAGAAGCAGCTCAGACATTGGTAGACCTCGTAGTCTGTGCTGAAACTGTTCGTATTATTCTCAATATATGCAGAAGGTGTAAGCACAGTGTGTGTAAGCTCACTCATTTTATAATGTTTTATACTGCGTTTCAGGTGTGAATCAGAAGCCCGTAATGGAATGTAAATGTTTCAAATTTGGGTGTGATTACTGTGTACTTATAGATAAATAGTGTAGTAGATTTTTTTTTATTGAAAGTACAGGGTCTGCCCTAGGTGGTGCTGAACCTGAATGATCAACAATGATGAAAAGTTTTTACTAACCATTTTTGAAAATAATTATCTACGTAAAACAAGCACTCCACTCAAAATCATTTACAACAAATGTAGGTACATAAAATTAAACAGTCTCCCAAACGATTTATTTACGTAGTCCTAGAGTACAACTGATTCCAAATTCTCTGTAGAGCTGAATGTGTCAGTCGTGCGCAAAGTTGTACCTGGTGTGACGCAATACCTGCCTGGAACACTCGAATTATTTTAACTGTGAAAATCTCTGTTCCATTGTGATAAACACTAATTTTCTATTATGAATTGCCCGTTCTGCCCATTTGGTTGAAGATAGAAAAATATGTATTTTAATGAAACTTGTAGCCATGGCACAATAAAAAGCTTGAAAAATTAAACTTTAATGTGCTATGGTACGTTTTTTACACGCTTTTGACTGCCTCGTTGGTCTCGCGGTTGGCGTGTGCGACTCCTGATCATGTGGTCTCGGGTTCGATTCCTGAGTTGTAGTGTTCCTGAGTAGCAAATGTTTGTATGATCGTACAAATATTTGTTTCGGAGTTTGGGTGTTTTCTATGTATAATATGTATGTATTTACAAAAAAAAAAGTATATATGTATTTGTATCACTTGTCTAGTTCCCATAACCCAAGCTCTGCTTAGCTTGGGACTAGATGGCGTTGTGTGTTAGATGTCCGAAATATTTATTTATTTATTTTATATTTATTTTATTGAACAGCCACATACAATGATGATGACGTGACGTGATGTGATGACATTCAAATATCAAGTAAGTGACTCGATGGAGGATATTTTTCCGTCTTAATTTATTTCTTCTTTAAAAGGTTTAAAAAAATTAAAATTGTTGAATCCTTAGAGTATTGTAGATAAATTTTGCCTAGTGCCTAGTGGTTTAATCGGTCGCCACGCCGCTTTCTACTGCGCCAAGTGTTGTGGGTTCAAATCCTACATGGAAAAACACTTTGTGTGATCCACAAATTGTTGTTCTGAGTCTGGGTGTTCTTTGTGTCCGTTTCATGTATGTTCGTGAAATCCCCCGCGACATAGGATGTATATTCCTAATGCGGGCGTTGTATTTAAAAAAAAACATGCATAGCTCACAGATACTCTTAAGATAACACATAACACAACATACGGTCAACAACATGGTGAATTGAACAAATAACTTTATTTGTCTTGAGGGATTCCTAGCTTTTTCATCATCATCATCATCAGCCTATCGCAGTCCACTGCTAAACATAGGCGCCACTTAGTTGGATCATCGGCTTTCTCAGCCTCAGAGTGCCAAAATTGAGTTCAATTTTATTCACCTTACACAACCGTCATTACTTGATTTCAAACCAGGCAGAGCCAATACTATACTAGTAGTATCATCATCAGCCTACCGCAGTCCACTGCTGTACATAGGCCTCTCCAATTGCGCGTCACTTGGTTCGATCCTCAGCTTGTCGCATCCAGCTCCTGCCAGCCGTCTTGCGCAGATCATCACTCCACCTGGCCCGTGGACGTCCTACACTACGTTTGCCGAGACGCGGTCTCCACTCAAGAACCCGTTTACCCCAACGGCAATCAGTAGTATACAGACTGCTAATTACACCTAGGCTTTAGTTTCAGTGGTAACAAACTATACAGGTACCAAAGTTCCTTTGTTTGGTCCCAAATTGTTTCAAGATGTTATGTTGAATCACAATGAGCCTGCGACTGATTACAAACGACAGAACCATTTATAATTTTCTCACATACCAGTAACAATTTATGTTAATTACGAAAGCCCGCCACCAATATATACAATCTTTCTCTTAAAAGGAATGTGGTAGGTATAATCTCATTACAATTCTAGCTGTTTGTGATCACACGGTGAATTGTATTACCACATACCTGCTCTCTAAATTCACATTCCATGTCTGATATGTCAAATTACTTAATACCCAAAGACTTTAGTGGAAATTCAAACTAATGTTTAGTTACATACGTCACCAATGTTGTGTTAAAGTAACATTTGGATTTAGTTTTCACACCTTGCAAACGCTCGAAGGCTCAGCAGATTATTACTTTTTTATTTGCAGGTTGCTTAGTACAAGTTTATTTTATATTCTTAGTTTTTTTAGTAAATGTCAGATATAATTTAGGGTTTTTTATGTAAGAGCCTGCCAAAGAGACTACTGTGCCCGATAGAAAACATAAGCAGAATCCTTAGTACCTTTTACATTGATTGTGTTTTCCATGTAACCATATAAAGGAATTTATTAAATGAAGGATATATCTTGTCAGGCGCTGAGCTTTGTACAAATAAATACATGGTTTTAATATTCTATAACTAGCCTTAAAAAGAATACTAATAATAGCAAGATAACTGAATCTGATGCAAGATCGCAATTAACCAAAGATCTGAAAGTAACATTCCCGACTTCTGTACCATTTACACTCAAGTGTATATTCGTGTGTATTACTACACATAATTTGTGTACTTTGTACGTGTAAAGAACACTATTTCATTTGAAAACACACGACATCAAATTCTTTTTTTACATTTTCTATATCATAGTATATATATTTTATCTATCTAATGACCTATAAAAGCACTCTTTTCACATATCTTTAGACGACAAATCTATGTCAGATTGTGAAAACTCGCCACGTCTGACTTTAGTTACAAAGTTTCCTACTTTCTAGTTGGCGGCAAACTACTCGCCGAACTCGGCTCCCCGAGACCCTCTGAGAATACTGAGCTCACAGAAAATATAAGTATTATAATTGTAATTAACGTGTTCGTAAAATACTCACCGGCTAAATAAAATATTGTAATCCTTTGCCAGTATGTGAATAACGGGTAAGGTTATTTAATTTTTTTAATTACAAAATTTCAATAATTTTAATTGTACTTACAAGTAAGGTGACTTTAAAGTTTAGTAATCTCTTATAATAACTAATTGGAATAATATCAACTAGATATTAGCGACAAAGTCCAACACCTGTCGTGGGTTAAGTTCATTTTAAATACTTCAAGAAAAATTTCGACTCAGTCCCTCTAAGCCCAAAAATAAGTCATTAAAAATAATAGTAATGCATGTTAACTAAATTGTACCACATGTTTTTGTTTTCTCTCATATCCCATAATGTCGCAAAATTAAAAAACAAACGTTATTGCTTTTATAAACAAAAGTTGTACAATTCGGTAGAACATTCATCGCGGTTAATAAATGTGTACCTATGCCGGGAGCACTAGATTACAAGCACTATCCATTAGAGATTTTAGATTTTCTGAACCCTTTCAGCAGTGGCGTAGCTAGGCGTGGGCGAAGTGGGCCCTCGCCCACGGCCTCGCACTTAAAGGGGCCTCGCGAGGCCACCAGACTTACTTTTTTTTGTTAAATAAATACCTAAACAATATTGGCCACACTCGTCACAGACTGGCAACACAGCTTAGCTTTGTAAAACATTTCTTTACACACATACTTCATACAAAACAGCAAAGTTGATAGTAATTTTCCAACTTTTGATAGTAAACTTCCAGCAGACGTGAGAGAGGCAGTCTCGCTTAATATATTTAAGAAGAAACTACAGAATTATATTTTAAATAATTTTAAAAATTAAAAATATAAATCACTTGTCGTCCTTAACTTGGGCCATACAACTTTGAACGCAGCGAACTCACATCTCAAGACATGCCGTTTCTGAATAACATCTATTATTATTTTTTTGTAAGTACCCACCTATATCGGGTTAAAAGTTTTATAAAATAATTTGTTCTCATGTATGTCTTTTTGAGAAATAAAGATCTTTGAACCGAATT
This sequence comes from Diaphora mendica, assembly GCA_949125395.1. NCBI lineage: Eukaryota > Metazoa > Arthropoda > Insecta > Lepidoptera > Erebidae > Diaphora > Diaphora mendica. The sequence continues at coordinate 22,394,128 of OX421310.1, forward strand.
TTGGAAAAAAGGGAGGATTTCTAAAATTCTAGAAATAATTAAGTAATTCAGATTAAGATAGTTTATTCGTTTGTTTAAATGGTATATCAATGATGAAAGTTGTAGTAATTTCTTTTTAAATTAATTAAAATACCATTAAACTTTTTCGTCTTCAGCTGACACATCCTACCTCACTTACTCTGGGTATGGACTTGAACACCCCTTCATCTCTAACGCCGGAAAGAGACAGAGACGATGTCAGCTCTCGTCGCCTCAGCAATCTTGTAGGTAGGGACCTCTCCATCTTATGGCTTCGTGTAGACAGCGACGACCATCCCCGCGTCTATGCGTGTCTCTACAGGTCCCATAGCGGCGATGCCGAAACTGACTGACTTATTGAGCACATCCAGATGGCCACATTGGCTACAGACTTCGTGCAGCAGCAGATCCCCTCCGCAGAGATCATCGTACTTGGCGATTTTAACGCCCACCACGCCGACTGGATCAGTTCCAGTGAAACGGATCATGCGGGGAGATCTGTTCACGACTTCGCCCTGGCATACGGCCTGACACAACTGGTTACCACGCCCACGCGAGTCCCAGATGTGCAGAGCCAGAATCCTTCACTGTTGAACCTTCTGCTGACTTCTCATCCGGACGGTTACCGCGTATACCTAACGTAATGGCTCTTCAGACGATTGCCTTGTCCGGAGTACAGTGCCTATCACACTCTCGCCACGATCGTGAGTTGCACGCAGCCGTCGTGTGCGTCACTACAAGTCAGCAGATTGGGATGGGATGCGATCCTTCTTTGCGTCCTACGCTTGGAGACAATGGAAACGGATAATCCCAACACCACTGCTGATTCTGTTGCTGATGTTGTGCTACAGGGTATGGAGCTTTTGGTCCCCATTGGTGGCAAGTGTCGACCCTGATTTGGTCCAAGTTTTGAAAGCCATCCTTTTCACCTCTGCACATACGAAATAATCCATTGCCCTATGACGCAAAGGAGAAAGCCTTCAGTTAACGTTCAGTTTGACGTTAATTTACTCATAGATAAGAGACGGAAAGGTAATGTATGTCCCCGCCTAATATTCAAATCTTCACTCTCTCAAAGATTCTTCTGTTTTCTTGGGCCATATATCTACAATAAAATAAATAGTATCCTTAACATATACCCCAAAAGCAGATTTATTTGTCTGCAAATTCTAAAACAGTACCTGAAAACCTTAGATTATGATGCAACTGAGAGTATTATTTTCATCATCAAATAAAGTCCTACTCCTACCCTTAACCTTCTTAACCCTTCTATCATTAAATTTAAACTCGCATAATAATTTCACAATACTGACAAATCACTACCACCTACACACACACACTAACTCTTACACTGACACACACTAACACTTACACTCACTAACACACACTCCTACACGCGCGCGCACATATTTATTGCTGCTTAGTTATAAGTAGACTGTTTGTCTTTTAAAGACTTTGTCTATCGTTTTTTTTTTCTTTTTGGTGTTGTAATAGTTTTAGTTTCCTTAATTATATTAATTCTCTCACACTGTCATTATTGTCGTCCTTCCTTTTCTTACCGTGCAGAGGGCCTGGTGACCTGTAACACAGGTTATCTTTTTATAACCTATTTCAGGCACCAGTCTTTCACAAAGGTGGAATCCGGAAGCCAAGTCACTATTGTAACTACCATTAAGTCATATTTTTGTGAAAGAGAATAAAGTTTATTACTATTAAAAAAGAAAAAAAGCCAATCTTCTGGCAAAACACTTTGCGTCCAACTCGACCATGGACGACGGGGAACAGGAGCCGCCTACCATACCGCAGTGCGAGAGCTGTATGCTGGATATCTAGTTCCACCAACGCTCAGTAGGTACGCTTAGCACTTTTATACCTTAATATCCATAAGTCAAGTGGCCCGGGTGGAATCCCTCCGATTGTGTTGAAGATGCGGGCACCAGTCTTTTTCGGCTCTTCTACTCTTCTGGCGTAGTCCCGACATCATGGAAGGTAGTATTGGTCCACCCACCTGATCCCTAAAAAAGGCGATCGCTCAAATCCGTCCAACAATAGACCGATAGCCATAACTTCCCTCTTCTCGAATGGAGCCCATCATTAACCACCAACTCCTGCGGTACCTACAGGATCATCATCTGCTTAGCGACTAGCAGTACGGCCACCGTAAGGGTCGATCAGCTAGTGATCTTCTGGTATACCTGACACGTCGCTGGGCACAGGCGATTGAGACTAAGGCGGAAGCCTTGGCAGTTAGTTTGGACATTGCGAAGGCCTTCCTCCATATCAATAACATGCTGCAAACTAGCGAAATTCATTGCTATGCGAATGACAGTACGGGCAATGCTCTCTACACCGGCCGCGCTAACATTACCCGGGACAACGTCATTAAGAGTCGAAAAAACTTGTCTGAAATTGAGACCTCTTTAGAAAAGATTTCAGATCGAGGTAGACTCCATTTGGTCTATTTTAACCCCACAAAGACAGAAATTTGCGCGTTCACCGTTAAAAACTGCCGTGGGTCGTATGTCCTCAGTTTGAAGACACTCCCCTATCTGCCTCAACCAACATTGGAATACTTGGTGTCGACATATCGAGTGAAGTCCAGTTCTGTGGCCATTTGGAGGCTAAGGCCAAATTGGCCTCGAAGAAGCTTGGCGTACTCAACAGATCGAGACAGTATTTCATATAAGGCTCAGGGTCGGCCTCATATGGAATACTGTCCTCATCTTTGGGCAGGGGCACCCCAGTACCTGCTCCTCCCTCTGGACTGCATTCAACAGAGATCGACTCGAGTCGTCGACTGCCAGGAATTTTCAACCAGAGAGCGCTGCGTAGAGATGCAACTTCGCTATGCATCTTCTACCGCATTTACTATGGGGAGTGCTCCGAGGAATTCTTCGGACTGATTCCTGCCGCCTCTTTACGCCACCGTCCTACGCGACAGCAGTTCCATCCCCATTACTTAGATGGTTGTCAGTCCACAACTGTGCGGTATTCTAGGAATTTTCTGCCTCGCACAACAAAACTGAAATGAACTGTGGCCTGCGGTATTCCCTGACCAATATGACCTTCAAACCTTCAAGAAAAGAGTACTCCTTCTTAAAAGGCCGGCAACGCACTTGTGACGCCTCTGGTGTTGCGGGTGTCCATGGGCGGCGGTAATCACTTACCATCAGGCAATACGTCTGCTCGTTTGTCCCTATATCAATAATAAAAAAAGTATTCTTCCACTACTCATTTGTATATTTTTTCTACTACCATGAGTATCGAAATCGAGAGGCATGTCATATCGAAGCATGTTTGGTAAGATAAATTTATTAGGTAGATCTTGGGGGCGAAAGAAAAGGCGCCTCGCTGATGTGACTTCGCCCACGTCTATGTAAGTCCACGCTACGCCACTGCCTTTCAGTCGCCGTTTAAGTCTCCTAACGCCTATAGCTAATCGAATATAAAAAATTACAATAATCCTTTTCAGACCCTAAGTCTTTACCTTGTTTTAATTTCTAGAATGTTCCTCACTGCAAAGTGTTTTTAAATTTGTTTCAAATGTTTCAATATTTATCAGTATTTTTACCATAGCATAGCATTTTTATCATCTCGTGATTTATAAAATCCTCTCATAATACCAAGGTTTTTTGTTCAACCTTTACACAAGCAATATCGTAGTCAGTTATAGCGATGTAAATATTACAGTTATTTTAAAGAATATTTAAATTGTGACATTAAATTGTCAAGTATTAATAGGTGTTCAGAATTCATCTGACTAATCTACAAAAGTAATATAATCTTATGAATCTATAAATTTAAAGTAATATGTAAGCAGTTGTCTCGTTTAATGTCCTCATCATTTGCCCTTTTTTATTGCTCCATTTCACTGGAATGATTTCACAGATCGGATACACGCCCTATAACGGCAGATATTTTAATTAACCATTTGCTGTAATGTGGGCCCAAATAGCTAGACCCACGCATTATTCTGACAATGGGTGCGCAAACGACCGTCAACTATTATTTAGCTCAGCTCCACATTAGTACGTATCTATGTTACATATTTGCTGCTGTCCTTATTTACGACCCCAGTCGATAGGCAAAGTCGTAAACTAAATAAATGAAAATGTTTTGAGACCTCTCTATCTTTTAAAGTAAGATTAAAAATTCATTTTACTATCTTTATATCTGAGTACGATAGATCCTATTTTTATTTTAGCTGCCATAATGACTTTACTCCGTGTAGTATATCCATATTCTATATTGACGGCTCCAAGGTACATGTGCACACTCACCTGCGCCGCTCACCGTCGACTGAACTGTGTGCGACCCGCACATGCCTAGAGATGACCTAATGCTTCCTTCTCATTCATTCAATGAATGAATGCGTTACTAGTGAAGTGACTGACCATAGACACATACACTACATCCCTTCCTTATTTTTTTTTTTTTCAATGCTTTGTGGTGACTTCCACATACAACGCAACAAAGAAATCACACTACAGTGCCATCCAACCACGGAATAACGCACCACTCGAAGAAGCCACCAATCCTGAACCGCGACACAGAAGCCCTCGCGCCGATTGGCATATATGCGATTTCTTAACATCAACTGTCTGGCTGAGGATCACCTCGCCCGGTCGGAGAATCCTCTCGTTACGTTAGGGACATGAAACCCATGAACAGTAAAACCAACAAAATGTAAACTCAGGTGACCGGAATGAATTTTTTTTTACATCAATCAACAAAACAGAAATCGATTATAGAAAACTATTGACACTTATCCTCCCATAGCATCCCACCATTTACAGCCTTCCACACGTCTTTTTTTTCTTTTGGAATCTCTGACATAATGTGTGTCTTGTTTCGTCACTTTCCCGGTTCAGTAACCCAAACATGCATATCGCAAACCCTGCTCCGTTTTCTAGTCTAGCTTTTTTTTATTCGTCCCAGCATGAAACCTTTGGTCAATAGTGTAACCGAATCATTCAACAAGACTCATCGGAATATAATACATGTTGACCAGTTAATTCAAACACCAAATGTTGAAATGATGCGCTTCTTCTTCTTTAAGTACCATCTCCACCACGGAGGTCGGCGACCATATTTCTGTACGTCTCCCTGTCTTCAGTCATGCGAATTAGTGCATCTGTGCTTTCCACATCCAACCAGTCTTTTATATTTTTCGTCCATCATGTTCGCCTACCTCTACTGCGCTTACCTTCAATTTTCCCTTCAATTATCAGTCTCATAAAGTCATACTTTTTACTTCTATATATATGCCCAAAATACGCTGCTTTTCTTTTCTTAATTGTTTCTAATCTAAATGTTCTTAATTGTGCAGCGTAGTGCAGCATCCCCCATTTTCCCAAGTTAATGACAAACACCTTCCAGTTGTGGAAGCAACCTTCCAGTCTAGTGGAATCACTACGATGGGAAACCAGGGACCTCCATCAACTGCACACCAAGTAGCAAAGGAGTTCCGATGTTCAACCGCTTATCCTAAAGAGGACATCATGCATTCCCGAATGTTGTCATTTCAAGGTGCAAAGCCCTCTTGTTATGACACTCTACTAGAGTATATGCACAGCTCCATCAAAGAACGGCAGAGAACTTCCAAATGGCTGAAATGCGGTGCAACGGCCAGAAAGTGCATTTAATCAAAACTAAGAACATAGAGTTATTTCCTCAAAATCAGTCATCTATCCAAGGACCAACCCATAATACCCATTGCCTTCGTGTAGCCCCCGCCATCATGGAACCTTCAAAATTCGAACAAAAATGCAATACAAGTGCCGACGTACAGCAGCAGCAGCTCCAGTGGCACGCAATATCGTGACGTTTGCTGAGTCAACACTACAAACAAACGCACCACCCGGTATTGGTTTGACGCCTCCACTTCTCAAACTTCAACTTGAAACTGAAACACGACCGTCTGAAAACCTTGGCAGACAATGACGAATTAAAGTTGACAGCAGAAACACCGAAATTTAAGGTCGAACCAGAATCAGCCCTCGACGCTAGTATCAAAACCAGATGAATCCACCCGCACGCACGCTGATCACCACGGCGCAAAGCAGCTCATGATCCTTACCCAAGGATCAAAGCATCTCCACCTCAAAGGGCAAAGATCTTACACCAATATTTTGCGTATATAAACCAGTATTAAGTTACATCATTTTAATAAATTTAAACCTTTTAATAAATTCTTATAATATTTAATCTCCTATTTAATAACACAAGCTCTGCTTAGCTTGGTACTAGACGATTATTTATTTATTTATTTATTCCTGTATCTAACATAACAGTCAGCGACTTTCTGAAACAGATATTTACACGTAGCTCAGGTCAATCTCAAAAGAATGGTGTATTATTATGATTTCACTTTTCTCTATTGACTCCTGCACCTTTAGAATAACCATATACTGGTGTCGTATAGCCTTAGTTATAATCCTTGTTTATACATACAATAAAATATGACAATTTAATAATGTGAAGATTTTCACCATAGACAACATGTAACCAAAGTATTTGTTCCGCAAATAAATTTTATTATTTTATTACAATGGATGTTCACGAGATCCGCACCGCCTATAAAGCCAATCATTTCACCCATTTTCATCATATTTCAGAGCACGGCCACAACACCGTACGTCAGACGTCCAAAAGATGGTTCAATTAACAATTGCCGAACACTTATTGGGACACTCATTCATGGCATGACATATGCTAATATACACCCAACTCATCAACCAAAATACGCCTTAATACAGATTCTAAAGAAAACTCACCAATGCCCTCGGGTTCATCTATAAGCCAGGCAATACAATCACATGTTGCTGGACTGACATATCGACATATCGATCCCAACAGTAGTCCTTACAGAACCGTTTCAGAACTACCAAGCATCGAACTGCATTAATCCAACATACAAGAACCAGCTGGTTATAATAATTCTCTTTACACTCCGTATAAAAACTTCTTATTGCGGGCGCCACCCGAGTAAAACTTCTATGTAATCACACTGACATAACTACTTCGTATCGCATCATGTACTTACAGGCATCACCTGTACTGAACTATATTAAGAATTTCTTACAGGCGTCATCCGTTTTCGGACTAGAATACATCATCTAGTAACCTCACAGTTTAGATTTTGTTCACCTTTATATAGAACTTATGTAACAAGCGTCAACGAAGTCCTCACAGGCATCACCTGTTTCTGGATTATCAGGCATCATCTAGTACTACATCATAACTTATTGCTACAGGCGTCACCCGTTTCCGCACTACTAGGCATCTTCTGGTATTCCATTAGAAGTAACAGGCGTCACCTGTCTATGACACAATCACCACATCACTAGCACGCCTTCGCCAGCCAATCGGGAGGACGCGTCGCGGGCACCATGTTTCCATCCGCTTCGTATAGAACTAGGCGTCATTCACTGCTCCAGAGAACGCGGCACGCCTCACAGGCAATCCCGTCGTCACATTCATATTGTTTTGCACTAAGCACTATTGAAGTAGTTATTATAAAATACCGTCCACTATAAATAGTTGCCATCTTTTATTTGGCCTTAATACACCTATGATTACATTTGTATTGTAAGAGACGCGTGTTCTCTTTTGTACGAGCATCATTACTTGACACAATAATCCTCCTCGTTATTATTATTACCGAGTTTTGTCATTCCTTAGTTGAGGCGATCTTCTGTCGGACACTTACTTGCCACTTATCCCTCTCCTTGGCCGAATGCAAAGCAATGTTAGAGGCGTCCAAGGCTGTTTGGATCTGGTTAGTTCACTTATTAGAGTACGTCCTCTTGGACCTTTGCTGTCAACCTTTCCGATGACTAAACCTCGCTCGAGGTTGTTCTCTTTTGTGGCGATGTAACCAAAGAAAACACTCTTCGCAGGCAGGTAGGACAGAATCGGGTATTTGCATTTAGTAGAATACAGTCCATGGAATCTGAAGCATTCGACTAACACCACATCTCAAAACATCAATGTGGTCACGATCAGCTTTCTTTATGTCTCGACCCCGTTGCTGAATAAGCGGAATATCAAGGTCTTCACTAATATTCCATGAATCTGTCATGTTCCATGCAGTTTATATCGCTTATTTAGCCATTCCTATGCGTTTTCTGACTTTCTCTTCACCGGAACCATTGTTGTTTATATTCTACTTCGAGTTGGTCGAGTTAATACAATCATAAATAATAATATAGTAAGGTCTAGTCTACTTCTAGATATGAAGTCAATTAAGCTACTCAACAGTCTGTACGCATTTTGTATACATTTTAATCTGGCAGACATCTAGGTCCCATAACCTACTTCTATCGCTTAGTCATTAGGTCACTATAAATCATTCAATTATGTTAATAATATTTTATATGATTGCACTCACACTCATAAAAGTATTTATTTAATAATCCACTTTTGACTAACTTTCACCTTATATATCATATATACCGCTTTAATTTCTTCTTCTACACTATTTAATACATCAGACACAACCCTCTACTTATCTTGCGGTATCTGAGAGCAATGGAATAGCCCTGAGGTAGGAATCTTGTGAAATTAGAATATAATTTTACAATGACAATTATAACGTCGTGCCATATCATTAATAAATAATATTCTATACGGCATTCTATACGGCATATATACGAAAATAATAATTTTGTGTAAGGTGGTAGGTACTTCGAAAACACGTAACGGATTATGATATTTTACCGTCGATACGTAAATTTTCTTCCCATCGACACGTATTCAACACTAAACACAAATTCTATACTTCGAAAACGAAGCAAGGTAACACCACAATTTTCACTAAGTAATCATTATAACAACACAACCATATTTTTTCTTTAATACTGAAGATATAGTTTATTCACGAATAATTACAGATCCCCAAATGCTCTTAATGTAGGTAATATCAATAACAGGTATAGAGGTATAGAGGCAGACACAGGACGACATTATTTTGTCTCGTATCTATACAAATTTTATACAGCCCTGCCTCAAAGCAGGAAAACCCGCATCTTAAGAGACAGTGTCTTACAACAAGACGTTGCCGGTCTACCACATTATTTTACATTAGCTATTAAACAAATTGTGGTTTGTTATGTGTTCCACCACTAACGTCATCTATTGGGGTTTAGGTATTCTCGTTAATACTGTCGAAGTTTACCAATTTATCCCAATATATTTTTATTTCTACTTTGATATTTATACATTTTTTTTGAACATCCATATCATCGTATCTAGGTACTATTAGCACTAGCCCTTTTTTTTTTATGTGGGTAGGTACAAACTGACGAATTTGTTGTAATATAAATATCAGAGCTACCGCTTTGTAACATTAACAGGTGTTTATAAAGTTGGCAGGTAGGCTGGTGAATGCATTTATTATTACTCAATCCCTCTACACAAAAGTATCTGTACATTTACACTCATACATCTCTACATTTTAAGATAGTTAAGTATCTGTTAATCAACTTCAATCCACGACATATTTCATGTCCTTCAAATGTTGCTTTCTCTTTTCAGTGATTATAAGAAAAGAGCCCACCTACTAGAATACAGAAATGACACTTTTTCATCTTTAAGATTTAATTAACGGTACTTTACTCACCAATTGCCGCATGCATTGTGTTGATTTCTTATTAGTTCACAATATACATGTAAAAACTAAATGTATTCGTAAATCGCACGACACCCTCCTACAATTAAATCATGTATAGTCACACGAATAGAATGTTTATTTCTCACATCTTATTGTTTTAAAATCAATAGAAGCCAGATAGAATTCAATAATGATTACTCACAGTAGTATTTTCTAGTTTTAGTAATTTGTACAAAACACCCTCACATATATAATATTTATATATTAATGTGCCTCTGGAAAACATACAGCATTGTCTATGAAGAAGCAGTGTATACTTATCTCTGAGTGCGGTGTCTATGGTTAAGTTTCTTTTAAACTACGCCAGATGGCAACACTGTCCACCAGCAAGGCGAACGCCGCTCAGTTTGATTTTCATAGCGTTGTGTACTTTCGCCGTGTGCGGTCGAAATCTTAGGATACCTACTCCTTCGGTTTTGCCAAATGTTTAAAATCATCTATAGAGATAACAAAACGTTACATTTGTCCATATTGCAAACATTTTTTATTTTTTCAATCGTTATATCGTAATAGTAGGGTACTTGGTAATGAATTTTACCCACGGTAATGACGATGACGGGGTACCTGCTGCCCCCCATCCATCCTCAACGGACCCAGTGGAGCACGAACAACCCCCTTTTCAAGAGGGTGAGCAGTCTCCGAGTAGCAGCTCGTCGGATAGCGGGTCTGAGGAGTTGCAGGAACCAGCGAGGAAGAAACGGAAACTAAACACTCAGGTATCGGTCGATTCTCGAATCGACGCGTTACAGAACCAGGTCAGTCTCCTTACAAATTTTTTAATGCATCAACGATATGTTTCTAATCCGAATGCATACGAGAACAACATAACTGTGCCGAATGATACCGTCAATAATGATTTTTTAACAAATCCATCGATTCAATGTCCACAGACATTAGATTTAGGATTATGTGAAACCGATTTTGATGAGAAAAACGTTCTAAAACCAGCTAATGAGAAACTGTTACTCCAACTAATAAAATTACAACAGTTTAACACTGACACGTGGCAACATATTCGTTACAAGAAAGCGTTAGTTGACATGCTCGCGTCTCCGGGTTTTTGCAAGTTAAAAGTTAATAACGAAATGTGTAGCTTAAACAAAGGCAAAGATTTCTTGGCTTCAACAGAAGAAATCATGGCCGCAACTACCCACGCCTTGTTACAGCAAAGGGAACTATTGCAATCAGGCTTGCAAACTATTATCAATTGGGCTCATAGTAACCCTCATGAGTTAAAATCAGATACCCTCTTTCAAAAAAATTCTGAAACATTCGGTAATACCTCTCCGTCTTTTAAATTATCTGAACAAACTCTGCAAATAGTTTGTGGTAGAAGAGCTGAATGTGTTGAAATAAGGCGAAAAAGATTGATTTCGGAAATCACTAACAAAAATATAAACAAAAACAAAAATAATTAGTAGGTAGTAGAGCCACGCTGATTTCAGCACGAACGGGCCGGCTCGACCGGGGCGGTACTACCCTCGCACAGAAAATCAACGTAAAATGACAGCGTTTGTGCTGTCGTGTTTCGTTGGTGAGTGCGAGACCGGAGGCCCAATTAGTCTAGTCAACAAGTTCCATACTTGTTGACTAGACTAAAAGATGCACAAGCATCACTAGGCCGCCATAGTGTGGGTCGCCATACTGCATTGTTGTATTCGCAATGAGTATGGTGGCCACCACTCGTGGATTCTGCTTATGCTTTCCATCAGGCAGAGTAGAGTCATTTTGGCAGGCCAAACATAAAAAAAAAAAAAAAAAAAAATACAAACCGCTCTTAATAACGTACCCCCCAGTGAAGAATTTTAAGTCGATAAAACAAAACTCGCATCGTTAATTCATTCACTTGGTGGCCCTCATTTTTGGTTAGAACCACAGGTTAACAAAAATAGAGAACAAAGAAACAAATATAAGGAACCGATACCTTCTACTTCTAAATTTAGATCACAAACTCAAAACAAAAGTAATTTTCGAAATACCTACAATAAAAATCAGGGTAGACAGACTTACAAAGGAAAAAGTGACAACCTTAAACCATCTAAGAATTTGTCCTTTCGTAATAAAGAAGGGAAAAAATGACTATTCAACACACTTCAGAGGGGGTGGCTTGACCTTGTTCGAACACCGTTAGCGGGCAATGGGTGCCAACAAGTTTATAATGGCTGCAATCAGCGGTTTTCGAATACCTTTCTATCAGAAATCTCCTCTCTTAATGCCAAACAAACGTGTCATGGAAAAATACGAGACCCAACCATCCCCTGCTATGTCTCAAATAGTACAAGAACTTTTGGGCCAGAAAATACTACAGCCAGTTTCCAACATAACCCCAAGCTTTATTTCGAAACTGTTTCTTCGAAAGAAAAGCGATGGGACAATGCGACCAATCTTCGATCTTCGAGACCTAAACAAGTTTGTAAAACCCAAGCCTTTTCGACTGATATCCCACGCTTCCATACCAGATTTTCTCCAACAGGGAGACTGGATGATAAAAATAGACATCTCTCAAGCGTATTTTCATTTAGCAGCTGCGGAAGGCCATCGACCATTCTTAAGGGTGAGTTACAAGGAACAGTTATACGAAATGACTTGTTTGCCGTTCGGTCTGTCTTCAGCACCTCACCTTTTTTCTGCCGTAACATGTTGGGTCGCGGAGACCCTGCGTGCACAAGGATGTCGAGTTCTAGTGTATCTAGACGACTTCCTGCTAGCCAATCCAAGTTATGTCATCAGGCTTCGGAAGCCGTGAGGCACTTGGAATACCTGGGGTAGCAAATCAATTATCAGAAGTCCATACTAACACCTACTCAAGACCTGGAATACCTAGGCATCCGTTGGGAGACAGCAAAAAACATAATGTCATTGCCAACGAAGCGGAGGCTTCATCTAAACGAGACGTTAGACCGATCTTTAAAGAAAAGTCATATCAACCTCCGATAACTACAAAGTCTATTGGGTCAACTAAACTTTGCAAACTTCGTCATACCCCGAGGCAGACTGCACTGTCGCAGAATGCAAATATTTCTACGAAAATTCAATGCGAGAAGACCTCGTCAAAAACAGCTTGTCCCCCAGGTTGTGTACCAAGAGATGATGTGGTGGCGCGGAGCTACACATCACAGGGTACCGATTCGCGAGGAGCCTGCCACCCATTTCCTAGCGACAGACGCTTCGGACACGGGTTGGGGCGCTCATCTGGATGGCAGTTTGGTGTCGGGCACTTGGTTACCCTCCCAAAGGAGATGGCACTGCAACAAAAAAGAGCTGTATGCGGTAATAGCAGCCATAAAGAGAAATGTGGAAACATTGCAGAAGTCACATGTGCTGATTCAATCCGACAATTGCACTCTGATCGCGTACATACGGAAAGAGGGGGGAACAAAATCACTCGCCTTACTGGCACTAACTTTTCAACTATTACAAATAACAGACAAACACCAGATAACCTTATCAGCGCATTATGTGCCGGGCAGGTACAATATAATAGCCGACAGGTTATCACGAGGAAAACAGCCCGCAGAATGGCATCTCCTATCAAGGGACTGCGGAGGTCTTTCGAAGATGGGGGACACCAAAAATCGATCTGTTTGCATCCCGGAAAAGTGCGGTAGTACAGACGTACGTATCGATAGACTGCAGGGATCATTTAGCAGTATACACGGATGCCTTCAGCAGGACGTGGAATTACCAACTAGCATGGGTGTTTCCACTACCCACGCTTTTGCCCAGAGTACTGGCTCATCTGAACAGTGCCACAGGAACTTATCTAGTTGTGGCTCCAGAGTGGCCTCGAGCGTTCTGGCTACAAGACTTGAAAATCAGAGCCCTCGATCAACCGTACCAACTGCCGAACCTTTCAGGGACGTTGATAGACGTAGTGACGTCGCAGCCCCCGCCGCAGATCCACACGTTAACCCTGAAAGTTTGGAAGATTGGGGGTGGGGCTCCCAAATAAAGGAGTGGTCTGCGTCAGAAAATAAACTCCTGAAAAGTAGCTGGCGACAGTCCACTTTATCAACTTATTTACCGGCGCTAAGAAGATGGATTTCTTGGTGCTCTAGCTACCAAATAAATCCTAAAATACCTCAACCTACGGACATTGCAAGATTTTTAATTTATCTATTTCTTCAAGAAAAGTTATCTTACAACACAATTCTTGTACATAAATCAGCAGTTTTAACCTTTTTAATCATTATTGTCGCGAAATTAAGCTCCCAAGGGAAAATCAGCATTCATTTTTTAATTCTTTTAAGCCGCATTAGATTAAATTATTTTAAATAAATTTTATATTATATTTCTTAATTTGATCGTTAATTAAGTGATAGAAAACTGTTATGTATTCACTAATAAATAAACACTATAGATAATAGTCTTTATGAATTATCAAGAACAGAGATAAGTTTTGTTGTTTCTTTATATTTGTGATAATAAAAGTAATAAAATTAAATGAGAACTAATTTCCCTTTTATTTTCTAGTTCATATCTCAGAATGGATGTTCTGAGCTTCGTTGTTATAATCATATGATGATTGTAGTGTTGTGTTTTCTGTTTTGCGCTTTTCACCAGCAGATAACAAACACGTCTTCATGGACAATGCTGTATGTTTTGCAGAGGCACATTAATATAACGGTTTTACACAAAAATAAAACCGATATTATGTGCCGAGACGGTAAACATACAGCATTGCAAGAAGATCTTCCTGGTGAAGACCACTCTGAAAATCCAACTGAGCGACGTTCGCCTTGCTGGTGGACAGTGTTGCCATCTGGCGTAGTTTAAAAGAAACTTAACCATAGACACCGCACTCAGAGATAAGTATACACTGCTTCTTCATAGACAATGCTGTATGTTTTCCGTCTCGGCACATAATATCGGTTTTATTTTTGTGTAAAACCGTTATATTTTATTTTTTTTAAGAATTATTCACAGTAGTATTTTCTCCTCGTCGCCAAAATGTAGTATATCCATATTCTATATTGACGGCTCCAAGGTACATGTGCACACTCACCTGCGCCGCTCACCGTCGACTGAACTGTGTGCGACCCGCACATGCCTAGAGATGACCTAATGCTTCCTTCTCATTCATTCAATGAATGAATGCGTTACTAGTGAAGTGACTGACCATAGACACATACACTACACTCCGCGTGATGGAAAGAATGAATAGAATCCAAGAATGGTGGACACCATCCTTAATGCGAACGCGGACAATGCAGTATGGTGACCTACATTATGGTGGCCTAGTGAGATGTTTCGTCACGCGCTTAAAGTACCCGGCATTATAGTGGGAGGAAATACATGTGCTGGTAGTAAGTTCAACCTCCATAAAAACAAAGAAGCATTTCTACCTAAATCAAAAAACCGCCCTGAATCACACTTTGATCCAAAAAATTCTTGCATATTGTGGAAACATTCAGACACTTTAATAATAAAACACATTAAACACCCTGATCATGACTCCAACATTGACTAAGCATACCGCCGTCAATCATATACCAGCCTTCATTTTTATGCAAGTACCTACTAGACAAATAAAAATGTAACTCAATATCAGTAACACTTAGGCAGCCAGCAGCAGAACAGAGTCGTTTTGACAGCTACAACATAATAAAAAGAGTAAAAAAAACATAAACATAACGTTTTTAATAATCCATTATCAAATTCTAAACTATTTATTCACTGAGTTCATTCAGTGGAACTTAAAGATGCGTTTAAAAAACATTTATAGGTTAGTACCTATAATACCTGAGATCGGTATAGGTAGTCCTATACCGATCTCATTCGAAACTCTTACACGCACTTTGAGTTTATTAATTTTGTCAGTGGCCATTACACACTTTATGAAGCTTTCAAAATATAGTATAACTTAATTAGGAGCACTTTCGTAAAGTGTTTTAATTATACAAAGATGGCAGTGAAAGATAAGCCCTCTCTTAGGTAGGTGCTCGTCCAAAAATATGTGTAGGAACGTTTTGGCGCAGTAATGTAGCAGATATTACATGCCTCTGAATTATTGGAATTTTCGATTAAATTACTGGTAATTACCGATCGAACGAATATACCAATCGCCTGATGGTAAGCGATTACCGCCGCCCGTGGACACCCACACCAGAAGCGTCACAAGTGCGTTGTCGGTCTTTTAAAAAGGAGTAGGTACGCTCTTTTCTTGAAAGTTTGAAGATCGTTTTGGTCCGGAAATACCGTAGGTAAAAAAAAAGAATAATAAATAAAATAATTAAAAATAATAAAGTAAAAAGTAATAGATGCAAAAACAAAAAGTTTCAACAGGTATCATGTAAAAAAACCGAGCGGTTTCACCGAAATTAAATTCATGTTTAACGAACTAAATCGACAAACTCAACACGATTAGATTTAATAAGAGTCACAAGTTAGGGCCACATTAAATAAAAAATACAAGCTCGCGGTGGGAACCGTGAACTTCTGTATTCCGTGATTTCGCCTTATTAACACGACGGCAGGATCATTATCCGGGAGGCAATTTAATTCAGCTCCTTACAAATTACGAGAACTCGGCACTCCATTACCCACCTCCTATCTATGTAATATCATCCACAAAGACGGAATCGCTTTATGAATGGGGGATTCCCAAATTTTTCATCATACTCGCTCATTTACTTCATTATTATGACTGACATGTTTTTTCTTCGTAAAGTCATAATCTGACGGCTCATATCCTTATTTTTTATTTCTTTGTAAAAGTTTTATTAAGTGTTTTAAGGAAGCTTTATGAGTGTTTTTTTTAATATAGGGATCAAAAACATGCAGAGTTTTATCTGACAGAATGTCATGGAATTTTAATATTCACTTTGCTTTAAGGCATTAGATTTATAGGATGTTTTTCATATACAGGAAATTCAATTTTTTTTATTAATTCACTTCATGAATTTGAGGTACTAGTTAAGAAAAAGATTTAAAACCTTACTGTTTGGTCCATCCAGCAGTGCTACGTTCCTTTGGAGTGGAAGGAAACTTGTTGAATAGGCTTATACGGCCCATAGATATAAGCTTAACACTCGTAGACCGATCACCGGTGAACGGAGGTCAATTAGAGGCGAGTCACCTCTTTTACACCAAAAAATAGTAAATTTACTCACGGTAGTGACGGCTTCCAAATCTGTCAGGGATCACCTGTCGTTTTCTATGCATTCCGTGCACACCACACCGTTTTACAATTCAAAACACTCCTACGAAGGCCGGGGAAGATTTTCGAATCTTTCCTCAACAACCCGGTTTCACTTCGTGAGAAACCGCATGACAATTACATTAAGTTTATACAATTAAAGCTCATCAACGCAGTGGCTGAAACTATTCACACACTGAAGCTTCAAATCACAATCAATTATTAATTATACTGGCGACATAACCGTCCGAGACCCAAGTTCAAGGTAATTTAACTTCCACAATGATAGGCCCCCGTAGGCACCACAAGCTTTCAAAACACTCAATAAATATATTAATTATGGTGATGCGCCCACACAGGCACTAACCATTAACCCTCAACCATAACTTGGCCCGCCCAAGATAATTTCCGACCAGACACCGTCAGTGGCATAGGGACCTAGGGGCTAGGCGGTGCAGTGCCCCGGGGCCCTTAAGCTCCGAGGGCCCTCGAATATTCCCGTAAAATCTCTATCGAACTGAACTTTCGTTTTTTTTTCCCATTTTCAAAATGAATATGACAGGTTGCAACCCGACTTTAATCATGGCAACTCTGTTGAGAGAAATTCGAAAGTTTTACCTAGGGAATTCCTCTAAATTCTTTCTATGGGTTGGTAGTGTTGTCAACTTGACGGATAGCGATATGTGTATTTTATTATTCATCGACATGCGTTTTATTGTGAATTCGAGTCAAGATTTTTTTCGAGAATGGTCAAAAAATTAATACTATATCAGGAGTTAGTAAGCTAATGTCAATAAACGTTTTAGTACTGGTCAATAAACCGTGGTTTATTAGTTATATAGTGGTTCAATTTTATTTTATTTTATTTTAATACCACTCGTTTTTTTCGGCTGTCAACTTTGACTGTGGAAACATCGCGATTCATTGCTCTCGAAAACTTAATTAATATTTTCAGTTTAAAGTGGACGATCAAATTAACGGTTATATTTAGTTTGGAGACTGGTGATTTTTCAAAGTACTGAACAATAAGGACCTGAACAAACTGTGCAAAATCGGTGATAAACAGTGTATAAAACTTGTGTCTGACATTAGTAGTGAAAATTATAATTATTTGTATAACCACAAGTGTTTGATATTTCTTCTTCGTGTCAGTCTGCTGTCAGTGTTGGTAACTGTCAAAGTGGTGAAGTGACCATTGACAGTTTGGGGTTGCCATTGCTCGTTTTTTTTTGTTTTCTCCCAAGTTGGAAACAAATAGAATGGCCGTGTGTTTTAAGTGTGATATTCAAGTTCAGGATGACAAGAATTGTAAGATAACATGCAAAGGCTGTAACAGAGTAATATGTGCCAAGTGCTCTGGCCTAACTGCAACGGAAATGCGCGTTTTTGGCCTCCAAAACCCCAAACTGTCGTACCTATGTGATAACTGCGAGGAAGGCTTAAGGCAGATTCCAGAGCTGCGTAAGCTGGTTACTGAACTCCAACACCAGGTGCTAGGGTTAAAGGAACAGGGTGCAAGCGCTGTTAATTTGGATGCAGTTATCAATGAAATAGAAGATCGCAACAATCGCAGTCGCAATGTAATCTTGTACCGAATACCTGAATCAACTTCAGCCACTACAGAAGACCGGAAAGCGCATGACATAAACCTTGTCACTGATGCATTTGCACCACTACCAACGCCAAAACCAGAAATCGTGACTGCATTTCGCCTGGGAAAACCTAGACCGGGTGACGGAAAACCGCGCCCCCTAAAGGTAGTCTTAGTAAGCAAACAAAACGCAATAAAAGTCTTGAAAAATAAAGGTAGGTTGTCTAAAGCAGTAAAGGTTCAATCTGATATGACTCCCTATCAACGTGAACAACTTAATAAGCTACGCGAAGAATTGGTCACCAGAACTGATAACGGTGAGCAAAATCTAACAATCAAATATATTAATAAAGTCCCGAAAATTATCGCTGCTCCGCTTACAAAAAACTAAACACTGCTGTAATTTCCGAACTCCGTTTCTTATATACTAACCTGGCATCGCTAACGGCAAAATTTGATCTACTGCTCATCGAAATTAACAATTATAAACCTGCATTTATTTTAATAACGGAATCCCACCTTCACTCTGGAATAGCTAATGGTCTAATACAAATACCTGGATACACGCTCTATCGCTTAGATAGAAGGGACAGACGAGGAGGTGGTGTTGCAATATATTATATGTCGCACATGCGGCTAATAACATTGCTATCATATCCAAGGTAGACGACAAGTATCACAGAGATAACGTGGAGGGACTGTGGCTGGATATTCAATTTGGAGAGCTCGACCTACTACTGGCATGTGTATACAGACCACCGTCTAGTTGCCTTTCTGAATCAGATGAGATTCTTTTTAGCACTATTGGCAGAGCTGCGGCAGAAAAAACAGTACTCATAGCGGGTGATTTCAACCTCCCTGGGATCAGGTGGCCCCTCCACAAATATCACAGCCATGACAAACTACATAACACATTTCTTGACATGTACAGCGGTAGCAGTCTTAGGCAACTTGTAACACAGATAACTAGAAAAAGAAACCAAGAAGAATCTCTACTAGATCTCATATTATGCAATGAGGACAGCTTGATAAGCGACCTAGAGTACCATACACCAATCGGTAAAAGCGATCACATAGTCATCCTAGCTATGGCGCAAATCATCCATACTTCTAATAAAAGTAACGAGACACGAAAACAATATAACTACCACAAAGCTGATTTCGAAGCACTAAGTAGGGATTTGTTGAAGAATCTAACTTTTAATGGAAAATCAGTCAATGACATGTGGCTCTCTCTTATGAAGCAGATACACTCCTCTATTAAGATATGCGTGCCTATAAAATCTAGACATAAAAAGAACGTTTTCAATAAACCTTGGATTAATAAAGAAATAATAGACTTAACAAAAAGAAAGAAGGAACTATGGAACATATATAAGATTAATCGTAATGACAACGCATACCAAAAATACAGAAAAATTAACAATAAAATTGTTACAATCAGTAGAGAACGAAGAACAGCTGGCCCAAAAGCTTTTTATGGATATATCAGGAAACAACTTGGTTCAAAAGTGTGCATCCCAAATATTGTTAAGAACAAATCAAATGATCTTGCCACTAAACCTTACCAAATTGCTGAGGCAATTGCTGACCAGTTCGAGCAAACCTTTGTTAAAGAATCTGATGGTGCAATTCCCTCTATTAATTATCCTAGAGTTGCAAATACCAAAGATGATATAATCTTCACAGAGGAGGTTGTGCGAAAAACACTACTAAGTTTTGACGACACCACAGCCACAGGCCCTGATGAATTGCCTTCGATTGTCTTAAAAAAAGTGTTCAACAGTGCTGGTAAAGAACATAACGATGATGATGAACAGCTCCTTGAATGATGGAGTGGTACCTGCTGACTGGAAAGTGGCCTATATTGTGCCAATATATAAAAAGGGAAATAAATTTGAACCAGCAAACTACAGACCTATCAGTCCGACGAGCGTGCTGTGTAAAACCATGGATCAATCATTACCAATCAAATAAGAGACTTTTTACTACAAGAAGGAATCATTATAGAGGAGCAACATGGATTTGTACCCAAACGATCAGTAACTACCAACCTACTTAAATGTTTGCATGAATGGACTAAAAGTCATGACGAAAGAAGACCTACAGATGTTATTTACCTGGACTATGAGAAGGCGTTTGACCGCGTGCCTAGACAACGCTTAATCCATAAAATAGAACACCTAGGTATTCGCGGTAATCTGCTAGCCTGGATTAGGGACTTTCTCACAAACAGAACTTTCCGTGTGCGTATTGGTGAAGCCTTATCTGAACCTCGAAATGTACTCAGCGGCGTCCCACAGGGATCGGTTCTGGGACCACTACTCTTTATCCTTTACCTGACTGATCTTAAAAGTGTCCTCAAACTGCCTTTTTCCTTATTTGCTGATGACACAAAATTCTTTGGAAACCCCTGTAGCCAGTCACAGGATATACAAAGGGATTTAGACGCCATTTATAACTGGACCCAAGAATGGTTGCTGACTTTAAATGCTAACAAGTGCACAGTATTGCATATTGGAAACAATTATCCTCATAAAATGTATTACCTTGGACACCAACAATTGATTCCCGTTGAGTCCCAGAAAGATCTAGGCATCATTATATCAAACGATCTCAAGTGGGAAGCTCATATAACTGGCTTAGTCAAGAAAACAAATTCGATGCTGTACATCATACGCAAGGCCTTTAAATGCCTTACGGCTGAGACTTTCTTGAAACTGTACAATACCTATGTTAGACCGCTGCTTGAATATGCGTATGTCATCTGGGACCCATATCTCAAGAAAGACATTTTGTTGCTGGAGGCAGTGCAGAGAAGGGCAACTAAGATGGTTCACACGATTCGTAATAGCGCCTACGAACAACGGCTAAAATATCTAGGGATAACCACACTAGAAGAACGCCGACAGAGGGGCAGTCTCATTGAGACTTTAATGGGACTAATCCCGCCCACACGCCCACCACTGTAACTCCTGTACACCAGGATCAACAGCGGTGACCCACGAAAACACCGAGTTATGACACTCGGGAAGTCCCAGGAAAAATTTAACTGTCTTGGAACCCGCAACGAAATTAATCAGAAGAAAACTGGAGGAGTTGGAAATATAATAAGTCCACTTCCCTCCTTAGCAAAGCGGGAGACAAAATGGAGTCAAAATAGGCAGACGCCTTTTTCAAACCGGGAAGCACCACGGATAAAAATATTATGGGTCCTAAGTGAGCTATATTTGATTTCTATAGTATTGTTACGAGCCGGGTATTAAATAATTAAAGATAGTCGGTTGATTACCAAAAAAATAACACACTGTTTATTAACAACCCTTTTTACAATAATAATTCGCCATGTCACTTGTTAATCGCACTAGAAGATCGCTTCGATGTTAACTCCGCTGTATCGTGAACAATACTGACTCGTACGGGTAACCCAATCTGCTTATATATGGCTTTGAAATATCTAGAAAGATCTATAATATTCGATAGAACATTCTACGTTAAACCAGAGTGAGTAATCTAGCGCCATCTAGCGTCGAATATCAGAGTTACTCCACAGTTGCGCGCTACTTGACACTAGATGGCGCCTTCCTCCATTCTCGCGACTGGTAGAGTGTTCCAGACTATTTCTCTCGAAGGCGCAACACTGCCCCCTCCTAAGACATGCTCGTCCCGAGCATAATCAGTTCCATAGTATCGCGCCAATCGATCTACGTGAACTATCTTTGGGGCGCCTCTTGGACACTTCTGTATCCGGTAGGTAACATCATTTATTTTTGTCACCACCCGGTATGGCCCTTCCCACTTGGCTTGTAGCTTTGGAGATCTCCCTTTACTGCGAACTGGATTATGGAGCCATACTAGAGAACACTCTTCGAAGCCCTTATTGTTCACTTTCCGGTCATATCGGGTTTTCATCTTCTCAGACATTTGCTGGCCCGATTGTCTGACATGCTCATAAATGTCATTCATGTTGTTCCGCAAGTCATTAGCGTACTCCGTTATACTTCGCGGGGTGTCAGGGGGTATTCCAGTGATCAAGTCTGCAGGCAATCGTAGTTCTCTTCCGAAGTTTGCAAAAGCTGGTGTTACTGAAGTGCTTTCGTGGACTGCACTTCGATATGACAGAAGAAACGGTTGGATGTGTTTGTCCCAATCTTTTTGCCTACTTTCAACAACTTTTGCGAGATACCTCTCTAGTGTTTGGTTAAATCGTTCCACCATTCCGTCAGATTGTGGGTGATAAGAGGTGGTTCTGGTTTTGTGAGCACCCATTACTCGACACATCTCTTGAAATATTTGAGACTCAAAATTTCTTCCTTGGTCACTGTGAATTTCTAAAGGCACTCCAAAACGACAGAAGACTTCGTGCACTAATTTGTCTGCAACTGCTGATGCCTCTTGGTTGGGAATGGCGAAAACTTCTGGCCACTTAGTGAAGTAATCCATTACTACCATGAAGTACTTGTTTCCAGTTTCACTTTCAGGAAATGGTCCCGCTACGTCTATTGCAATTCTTTCCCAGGGTGCCCCAACATTGTACAATTTCAATGGACCTCTGCTACGTGTGTGAGGTCCCTTCACGGCCGCACAATTAGTACACTTGCGACACCAGTCCTCAACATCATCACGACAATGAATCCAGTAGAATCTCTCCCTTATCTTTAACAATGTCTTCTTAACTCCCATATGACCTCCTGAACATCCGTTATGGTAGAGCTGCAGAACCACTGGTATCTTAGCTTTAGGGACAACCATTTGCAGATGACAGCTGTCTCCTCGAGCGTTTTCCCATTTACGGCACAAGACTCCATCCTGGATGACTAGGCTATCCCATTGAGCCCAATAACTCTTTGTGGTTGAACTCAGCGATGCAACATCGCTCCAGTGAGGCTTAGGAGTCTCAGCTTTAATCCACTCGAGAATTGGTTTGATATCTGCATCCTCTTGCTGTGCTTGCTGTAGGCTTTCCTTCCATTCGATGCAAAGGTCCATCTTTATTGTCCTTATAGGAACAGCTTCCTTTACTTCTTGCTTGGCACAGTGTTTGCAGTCTTCAGGGCAAGGTCTTCTTGATAATGCGTCTGCGTTACCGTGTGATTTTCCACTGCGATGTTGGGCAGTACTATCAGTCGCCCTAATCTGCTGAGGTCGCTCGTATTCATTTCCTATGCTTCGCTTAGGGCAGCTGGACCGAAGGTGACCTTTTTCACCACAGGCGTAACACCTAGGGCTGTACCCCTTAACCCGATCCCGCACAGGTGACGCCACAACCTCCCGGACCCGATGAAACCGATGATCTTGTCTCACAGCTTCCACCTCCAAAGCATGGGCCAGAGCGTCCTTGAGAGTTTCATGGTGCCCAAGTCGCACAGCGGCTCTAACTTCGAGGTCACGAATGCCATCGATGAAAGCTTGCACCAGATTCCCGTCCACGAGCGCAGGTGCAGACTGGTATGCCTTACGGACCAGTTTCTCAACTTCCAGAGCCCATTGTTGCAAGTTCTCACCGATGCGTTGGGCACGATCCTTCAGCTGTGCACGAAAAACGTGCTCCAGGTGAGCGTCACCATATCTTGCCTCCAATGCCTCCAGCAGTTGCTCATAGGTTACCTTCTTACCGAGGGCTTCGAGGACGGTTAGAGCTTGGTCTCGAAGACCCAAGGTGAGCGCGGTCATAGCCTGTTCCTTAGTCCAGCCGTTCGCCGTCATAACAGCCTCAAACTGGATCTTGTAGGCTGACCACGAAGATGTCCCATCAAACGGCGGTACTTTGAACCAATGCACCGAAGGAACAGCAGTTACTGAAGTCGCCGCTCCGTCTCCAACTTTGAGGTTCCCTAATGCTTTCTTCACGTCGGCAATCTGAGTTTCGGCCTCAGTGATACGGTTCTCGTGTTGAAGAACCTGATCCTTCACTACCTTGAGTTCTTTGCCGAAGGTCTCGTGAATGCCTTTTAACAAGAGCATTTGTTCCTCCTGGCGGCGGGCCTGCTCCTCCTGATGGCGGGCTTGCTCCTCCTTGTCCCGCTGCAGCTGTTCCTCCAATCGGCGGGCCTGCTCCTCTTGACGGCGGGCCTGCTCCTCCTTGTCCCGCTGCAGCTGTTCCTCCAATCGGCGGGCCTGCTCTTCTTGACGGCGGGCCTGCTCCTCTTGACGGCGGGCCTGCTCCTGGAGCATCACCATTAGGGCCGTGATATCTGGAGCTGCTGACGATGTGGACAGCGTGGCTTCCATCGCTGGCTGCTGACCTTCCGGTGTGGGCAGTTGTGCACCTCCAAATCGCCTCAGGTCAGCCTCTTGCTGGCGCTGACTCCTAGTTCTGATACCTTCCGTGTCTTCCTTTGGTAAAACCGGCATACTTTAATCCCACTTCTGACACCAAATTGTTACGAGCCGGGTATTAAATAATTAAAGATAGTCGGTTGATTACCAAAAAAATAACACACTGTTTATTAACAACCCTTTTTACAATAATAATTCGCCATGTCACTTGTTAATCGCACTAGAAGATCGCTTCGATGTTAACTCCGCTGTATCGTGAACAATACTGACTCGTACGGGTAACCCAATCTGCTTATATATGGCTTTGAAATATCTAGAAAGATCTATAATATTCGATAGAACATTCTACGTTAAACCAGAGTGAGTAATCTAGCGCCATCTAGCGTCGAATATCAGAGTTACTCCACAGTTGCGCGCTACTTGACACTAGATGGCGCCTTCCTCCATTCTCGCGACTGGTAGAGTGTTCCAGACTATTTCTCTCGAAGGCGCAACAGTATGTATGGCAGAATCGCTTAAACGCACGGAAATTCACCGCAGTTGACACAAGATCCCCATAATATACTACCCCAGACGTCATTTGTAAGCTATTTAGCATCATGTTACGTTCATTGTACCAAAGACTACATTCCCAGAGGATATGATGAGCCGACTGTTCACAGCTAGAATCAGGTGTTGAGCATTGACACAATGGTGAATCGACTAATTTAAATGAGTATAGTTTGCTCTTATAGTTACCGTGGCCTGTAAGAAATTGAGCGACACAGTGATCTACCTCGAGCCATGTCCTTGACAACCTTTCGCGATCAGATGGAAAGAACTGGTAGAGGTGGCGCCCCTTAGATGATTCGTCCCATCGTTGCTGCCATTCATCCAAGAGGTCGTTATAGACATTGGATTTTTGTTGAAACAATCTTATGATTTTACCGCGGTCTCGTATGCCCAAAAAATCGCATTCCATGTTTTGTAGTGTGGAATAGTACATGGCTGCACGTCTTTGCACCTCGACATCGACCGGAAGAACACCTGCCAACACCGGTAAAGCCTCAGTGCTAACCGTCCTATATGCCTTGCACAAGAAAATCAATGCAGGTCGTTGGCATTGTAACAGTTTGCGACGGACAGCACCTACAGTCGCCCTATCTGCCCATACAGGAGCACCATAGCAAATAGAACCCAAATAAGTGGCTCCATATATGATCTTTAGTGTATTATATGACAGACCCCATGTCGCAGTTGATATCCTCGTCAGTGCAAAGAAACTCTTTTTAGACTTTTCATTAACTGTTCTAATATATTCAATAAATGAAAATTTTTTTTCTAAAACCAATCCAAAATAACAAACCGAGGTTTTATTTTTAATAGTAACATTTTCAAATTTAATACACGGCGGTGATTTGAGGTTACCTTTCAGAAGTAGCTGGAAGGTTTTGTTTGGTGCAAACGTCAACCGATTACGCCCACCCCACCGAGATATTAGGTCCTAACATTCACCGGCCAGCCTCTCAAGCCCCGTTCTAGTATCCGACTGTATCAATAACAAACCGTCGTCCGCGTACGCATTCAGGGTACATCCGGACGGCACAGGCATTGCCAGAAAATCGTCGAAGCCTATGTTCCACAAGTATGGTCCTAGCACTGACCCTTGACCCCATCGTAAGCGCCTTCGACACAGAATGATGCCCAAGTCTCAATTTAGTAGTACCTTGTAAGAAGTACGAGGAGATAAGGGAATAAATATTTTTAAAGCAACCTCTTAATTTTAATTTTAGCAATAGCATGGGCCACCACGCATTGTCAAAGGCGCCAGATATATCTAAGAAGATGCCTAAAACGTATTGAAAACTTGACTCGGTGACAGTTTTCCTTACAGATATAACCGCATCAGTTGTCGATTTTCCCAACGTAAAGCCGAATTGTCTATCATGAAATTTAACTCCAGCCGGTAGAAGTCGTGGTACTACAAGACGCTCTAAAAGCTTTCCCAGCGATGGTAACAGTGTTATGGGTCGATAGGATTTAGGATCGTCCGGCGGCTTATCGCCGCTTTTTGGTATTATTCGAATATTACCGCACCGCCAAACACTAGGAAATACTCCTTCCGCAATGCAACGTTTAAAAACTGTTAAAACCGTATCACCCGAAAGTTTACAAGCTTCTTTTATTCTTTATATTCAAGCTTTCATTTTGTTTGATATTTTATCGTCGCCTGAAGCCTTAAGTTTTTTACGAGCTTTCCGATAGATTCTACGTAATTCGACTAATTTATAATTCCACCAATCACATCTACGAGTGTTAGTGATAGATCCACGGCCGATACAAACATCAGCACAATATGTGAAAGTATCTGATAATATGTTTGCGCTTTCTTCAGCTGATAGACCACTGCGACTGAAGTCTTTGGCATGTACTGCAAAGAGTGAACCAAATAAAGCCCAATTTGCCCCTTTAGTTTTATACCTAAAATTGTAAGGAGTTCTTTGTGGATATTGTGCAACCATTGGTATGAATTCGTACACGATTAAGCGGTGATCACTACAGGATGCGTCCGGTAGGACACGCCATCCAGATATCGAGACGTCGCCGCGCGTAAGCGTCACGTCAATAGAAGACTCACCCATTGGGCTGCAAAAAGTTGGTGGTGCATCAGGGGTATTGCGGATAGTAAGATTCATTTCCGCAATAAAATCTTCAACCGCACAGCGACGAGCCATGTCAGCTGCACGCAATTTGCCATACCATAAAGTAGAAGAAGCATTGACATCAGCGCCAATGATAATTTTGTGTCCTATGAGGGACCGCAAAACGAAACGTAAATGATGTAGATGAGGATCAATAGGATGTGAAAATTGAAAATAACAGCTCACGACGTAAACCCTACAGGTAGAGGATAGGTAGAGGATGAGATCTCATTCGTCATTGAGACTTATAAAATACTCAAGGAGCACTATGACGTACCCAGCTTACCGGAAATCTACATCTTGGATGATAATATGCACTTGCGCGGGCATCCCCTGAGACTGTGGCGAAATTCTTCTAAGAAAAACCCCAAGACGCATTTCCTGCCTAACCGAGTTGTGACAGCCTGGAACAGACTCCCGGAAGACGTAGTTGTGGCGCCCACACTGAACTGCTTCAAGAACAGACTTGACAAACTCGACATCTCCAAACTATTTCAAACACACGCATCAGCTTTCTAGCTGCTAGTGTGTCATACCAAATAATAATACAAATCTATAAATTGATGTCCGTTAATCATGTCACATCTATAGATATAACACGAAATTGTTTCGCGTTATACAATGATGGCGAAGGTGCAACCACCAGAATAAAATCAACGCGTAGCCGGAAATACCACATATGTATTCTATATACATCTAATAGTTGTTACCGATTTACCAGTCGGGTCATCGCAGTGGTGGTACTCAAGCATTGGCTCCTTGGGGATCACAAACAGGTGATCTTCGAAGCATCCTTTTACAATGATTACCTGCGTCAGCCGGTATGAGAGAGCCCCTAAACGCCTCTCGAGCCGATCCTCCATAACGGGTCTTACTGGCGCAATAACGGCGTGCCCAGTGCTCGGTTGCCCAAGTCGTTCCTTCCATTCCTTCACGAGGACCTGGCAGAGTTAGAGTCTCAGCACTCCTGCCCAACGCTCGCGCCTCCTTGCGCCTCTGGTAAAGAGCCGTAAGAGCTCTCGCCTCCAGGTCCCATGGTGGAGTTCCAGCCAGGAGACTTACCGCCTCGAAGGAGATCGTGGGGTACCCCTTATGATCCTGATAGCCAGCACTCGTTGCAATAGCGCGATGTTGCTGGCCTACAGGACCTCCGCCCTACTGGGGCCCTTAAAGGGCATGGACCTCACAATCCCCAGGTAGTTTCCTGCAGGAGTCATCGCGCCCCCTCATATTTGGCAGCAACCCCGCCAATGCTCACGCTGTGCCAACCAGCTTGGGGACCAGATTTCGGAAGTGATGTCCGAAGTTCCATCGGCCGTCGAGTACGAGCCCCAAATACCTTATAGAGGGCACGATGCCGATGCGAGTGCCTCCTACTAAGAGGCTGGGTCCTATAGGTGGCTTACTCCGAGGCCCGTGTTAGAACAAAGCCTCGGATTTGGGCAGAGCCACCGTGAGACCCAGCCACCGGATTCTCTCGATGACTTGGGCAACTCCGGCCGTAGCCCTCAAGGTTGCCTCACAGTGCGTCCTGCCAGATGCAATCACAAGCGTGTCATCCGCATAACACCTGATGGCGCCAACATCTAAGAATGCACCGCGAAGCACCCAATCGTAGCCAATGGTCCACAGAAGTGGCACTAAGACTAACCCCTACGGGACACCGCACGACATTCCGTTATCTACCCAAGAGACCGGTCGTACTTGGGTAGATGACGGCTCTCTACAACAGATATGCCCCAACTCTGCAGCGAAGGTAGGCAGGCACTCGGTGATGCAATTCCTGATGTAGTGCCTTCCTGATGCAATTCCAGGATAAAGTGCTGAAAGCGTTGGCGATGTCCAAGGACACCGCCAATATCAATTCGCCCCGGGAAACTGCTTCCTTCGCCAGAGCTCTCACGCGCATGATCGCATCCACGCTGGAGCGCCCCCAACGGAAACTGTACTGGCTGTCCACCAGATCCGGCCCTGCCCCTTATTACCTGCCCTGCAGTGCATGAAAAAGAGCTGATGATAAAGTAACTTTGCATTTTTAAAATATTTGTAACTTTTATATTTTTACTTGAAAATACCTAACCAGTAGTAGATAGATAGTAGTGGGGGCTCATTTTTTTATTTGCCCCGGGGCCCTTGGTTACCTCGCTATGCCACTGGACACCGTCCGCAAGGTGATATTTCCGAACAATCTCAACCTTCTAGAGAATTCTATGAACCGAGTGACTTGAAGTTTCAACTGTCAAACATGACAAACCCTAGTGTTGCCATTACAACATTATAGTTTATACTACATATACCAATGGATGATTGGTATCGAACTCTTACAATAAATAGATACAAACAACTGAACTGAGAGTAGAATCCAGGAACCCAAAGTAAAAAGGAGTATTTTTAGAAAACTCTTATTTCCTCAAAAAATATACTGTCCTTAAATGTACTCTGTACTTTATCCGAATGTTCAAAAAAAGCACGCTTGTTATTTAAAAGTTACTTTTCAACTCGCTTCTTTATACGAATAAAAGTCAATTCGATACGAAGTTATTTCGGCACGACAATTATTAGAAAGAGTTTGAAATTGCCTTCCAAGTTTACATTGTTAAGTTACACACAGGAAGTGAAGCTAATAAATATGTCAATAACAACTCCTTTAAATGTGTAATATCAAAGCATTCTCAAATAGGTTAGCACTTTATTCAAAACAAATTTATCAAATTATATATGTTATCACTTCCGTGGATTGTGTTGTGAATATGGATATTATCGGTCGAGTTTCTTAATAAATTTGTTTTAGCCGCTTAAAAGTATCATGAAGACAGTTTTACTTTTAACTGAAATGCTACTTATTTTCACTATCAATGGCCACACACCAGACACGATGTCATATTTCTTTAATTCCTACTGATAGGCAATTGATATAAATGCGAAAGATTGTGAAGATATATGAATGATGTTTCTTACTCTGTCACGCAAAAAATACAAAACAGATTTACCTATATGAAACTTTACAGTAATATCTCCTCGTACCTACATAAGAATAACACAGACTACTTTTTACTGCGATATCCGACATGCAGGCGGACGAGTCATGGGCAAAAGCTGAGGGCAAAAGCACATGCATTCTGTGAGCAAAAGCTAATCAAAAATAAAATTACTTCGAAATGTGAACTAAAACTAATTGATGCTGTTATGCACATCCACTAGATGCACAATATGCCATCATAACATAAACTCAAATGGCCGAGCTTATTTCATAATTAGTGCATTACAATAATTACCGCACATGTGCGGTTTTCATAGTCACTGCCCAACACTACTGTCATTTTGGCGCCAACCCGCCTAATAACCTATTTAAGCTTTGTCCAAATATGCAATTAGAGATTGTTGTGTAGGTACGTTAACTAAATTTATCAGCCTACCCATATTATTCAGAAGCTGGCTAATTTATGCGAATAACCTATCAATTTAAGATAACCGATAAGTAAGTACCTATTTAAATGTAGGTACCTATTTGTTCTAAATCTATATCTATACTACTTATAATAAAAATGTAACAGGTCTAATTCTGTACATTAAAGATATTTAGAAAAAATTTTGAAGGGCTCTCTATAATCGATACTGAATCCAAAACTGTATTTTTTCATTTTTGTCTGTCTGTCTGTCTGTCTGTATCTTGGCTGCGCATCACGGCGAAAGTACTGAATGGATTCAAATGAAACTTGGCATGATTTGAGTTCATACTACGAGGTAGGACATAGGATACTTTTTATGCCGAAATTCAGCACGGTTTTCTGGAGAGAGGGGATAAAAGTTAAAATATGTACTTAGTTGTAATTCAATAACACATAGTCCGATATAATTCATTCTTTTTTTGTTAGAAATAAAAAATAAAAGATAACGGGAAAATTCTTTTTTTTGGTCTGCGACTGCACACTGCCTGTGGGAAGCTGAGACAGATATCTAAATATGGCGGTACGAAGTTCGGCGGGTCAGCTTGTCTATCATAGGTTCTTACAGGACAAGTTGGTTTTTATTTTTAAACTCTCCGCACTCTAATAATGTAATTAAATTAAGTAGGTAAGTATAATATAGTATTAGCTTTTATTAAAAACATCTTTTAATAAAAGCATGTATAGCTTTTACATCTTATCCTGAGAGGTATTTCATTTGTCAACTCAAAAAATTTCGCTAAATTCCAAGAAAAGAAATGTTATGACAAGCAATTGCTTATTACCTTAATCATTCTTCTCAGACATTCATAACGTTCTACTTTTATTATTTACTTTATTTATATGTCTTAACAAGCCATGAAAATCTCTTCGTAGAAAAGTAATTCAACACAAAACCCTAAATTATTTACAGTGATAAAGATAATAGGTACGCATGTTCATTTTATTACGATCTATGTAAGCTAATTTTTAGCATTCCATTTTAATAATATAAAGTCTGTTTACGGAAGATAG
This sequence comes from Diaphora mendica, assembly GCA_949125395.1. Classification (NCBI taxonomy): domain Eukaryota; kingdom Metazoa; phylum Arthropoda; class Insecta; order Lepidoptera; family Erebidae; genus Diaphora; species Diaphora mendica. Next base: position 22,425,968 of record OX421310.1, read on the forward strand.
TTTAACGTGACAACGTCATAACGAAACATTGATGAAATTATAAGAGATAGATGCGGCGCAAGCGCCTACATAATTATTATTATTATTACAGCTTTATTTTTCCACTTAACACTTTACAAATATACATTATAATCATTTAATTTATGTTTCATTGTTATGTGGCCCCCTATGGGTAAAAGCCTCCTCCATTCCTTTCCACCTTTCCCTGTCCTTGGCCATATGCATCCAACTTTTTCCAGCTATGTTTATTATGTCATCTGCCCATCTTTTCTTCTGTCTTCCCACTTTTCTTTTGCCTATTGGGCCCTGCCATCTCGTTGATTGGTAAGTCCATCTGTTATCCTCATATCTTGACAGGTGCCCTGCCCATTTCCACTTTTGTTTTAAACTAAAATGAAGTGCATCTGTTAATTTAGTTTTCATGCGGATGTCTGCGTTTCTCGTTTTATGTATTTTCCTCAGTTTCAATATACTTCGTTCCATTGCATGTTGGCATGATGAAATTTTGTTCTTCACTTTTTCTGTGAAGACCCATGTTGGGCTGGTGTATGTTAAGCTTGGGAGAATGCAAGAATCCATTATAGTCTTTTTTATATTAAGACTGTAGTTCCCTTTTAAAATTTCTTTTTGGGCCCAATATTTTTTCCAAGTGGTACTTATTCTTTTGTCTACTTCGTTTTCGTTGCTATTTGCATCAAAGGACACCAATTTACCTAGGTACACATATTCACTTACATAGTCCATCGGTTTTTCCTCTACTTTAATTGTTTTCTTTATACTGTTTGACATAATTTTAGTTTTGGATGCGTTCATGTGTAGGCAGATTTTTTTGCTTTCAGAATTTAGTTTTTGTAGCATTGATTCTAGACCTGACGCTGATTCACTAAAAAGAGCAATGTCGTCTGCAAACCTTAGGTGTATTAGTTTGATATCAAGTATCCATATGCCATTGTTTTCCCAATTAATCTTTTTGAAAATATCTTCAAGTACAGCTATGAAAAGCTTTGGAGACAGCGGGTCCCCCTGCCGCACCCCCCTTCCATTTGTGAACTCCTCCCCTAGTCTTTCTAATTTTACTCTGCTTACACTTTTAGCATAGACGTTTTTTATGATATTTACATAGGTTTTGTTCACATCGTTATTTCTAAGAGCATTCCATATAGATGGGTGTACTATGCTGTCGAAGGCTTTGGAATAGTCCACAAAAGCTATGTAAAGTGGTCTATTGAATTCTTTAAATTCCTCTATAATTTGTTCTATTGTCTGAATGTGATCCATTGTTGAGTAGTGCGGCCGGAAGCCCGCCTGTTCTATTGGTTGATTCTTGTCAATATCTGGTGCTATCCTTCTTAGGATGATTGACGAGAGGAGTTTATACACACATCAAAAGTGTCTAGGGATCAACATATGTGTCTAGGGATCAACATATGTGTCTAGGGATCAACATATGTGTCTAGGGATCAACATATATTTTTGCAATAACTTTTCTCCTGATTGATATTAATTAAAATTTTCTTTAAGGATTCATCAAATAAAGTGTTTTCGTTTGTCACAGTAACGATAAACCAATTCACCTTTGCATTAATAAAGAAATTTGCCATTTTCCTAATAAAAGGATTTTTGACATTTGAACCACTAACATTAAAGTTCGAAAAAAAGACTGAAATAACAGTTTTCTTTAAAATTTTATTAGGTAACTTAAACAATTAATAATCCGTGTTTCTACCGCGAACACTAACACAAGAACATCGGTTTGGCATACTCAAAATGAGTTCATCCAAATCACGCTGTGGAATGGCCGCCCATGTTCGTTGCAACAACAAAAAAAGGTCTTCTTGCGACTGGATACCCTCCATATTCGGCAGAGCTCTTCTCTGTAGCATATCCCATGCATGCTCAATCGGGTTCAAGTCTGGCGACTGAGCAGGCCAGGGCCAAAGCCACATCTCAATCTCAAGAAATCCGCATAAAAATGCTTGATCCCTAGACACTTTTGATGTGTGTATATTGTAGATAGTAAGCTGATAGGCCTGTAGTTGCTGATGTCGAGCGGGTTCCCTTTTTTATATATTAGTATTATATTTGATTTACTCCATTGCGATGGTACTTGCTCTTTTTCCAATACTAAGTTGAATAATTCTGCTAGATATGCAACTAGGATTGGCGCTCCGATTTTCAGGGCTTCGTTTGTAATTTTATCTTCACCTGGGCTCTTCTCTGGTTTTAGTTGCTTTATTTGAGTTATTATTTCTCTTTCTGTTATTGGGTCTAATGGTGTTTTTGCTGTTTCTTCTCCAGTTATAATACTATTATCTTTTAAATCATATTGTGTCTTATCATCTGGTGGTTTTTCATAAAGAGAAGTATAGAAGGCCGTTGCACATTCTATTATACCTTCTCTGTCTTTAATTTCACCCCTTTCACTTTTCAAACTTTGTATCCAATTTTTGTGAGTGGTTAGTTCTTTTAAGGCTCTTTTGGAACTTCGGAAAACAAACATATTGTTTTCTATTATGGTTTTGCTATGGTTAGCATAATCTGTTTTGATTGCTCTGTTGGTTTGTTTGAACAATTTCTTTAGTTCCTCTCTCATCTCTTTGGACTTGTTTCTGGTGAACATAAGTTCAGTTCTCTTACAAATTAAATTCTGTGTGTGTTCGCTGATGATCTTTTCCTTTTGTTTTTTGTTTTCATCCATTTTCAGGCTTTTTGTAATTGCTTGTTCCAGTTTGTCGCTGCAGGATTGAACAGTCTTATTTTCCTTTAGAAATTCTTGTAGTATTGGTAAGTTCTTTTTTAGATTTTGTATGTAGTTGGTTTTCTCATGTGGAGACTTTAATTTTCTGGGCATGGTTTTGAATGTTCTTCGGTTCATTTTAGGTTTTTGTGTTTTTAAAGAGCATCTCAGCATCCTATGATCTGACGGGAAGCTTATTTTGTTCAGGACTTCTATATTTGTTACAGATTTTGGGTTGGAACTTAATATAAAATCGATTTCGTTTTTTATTTTATGGTCGGGTGATGAGGGAGCGTTAACCATCCTGGTCTTATGCAGTCCGTGTCTACCTGCTGCCAGCCACTTTCTTCAAATCTTCGTTTCATCGTGCCGCAAGATGGCCTTTACTACGTTTGCCTAGTCGCAGTCTCCATTCTGTACTTAAATCCGTAAAAAAATTTGTTTTATTTATTTAATGAAAATTCGTCAAATTCTTATTAAACTTTGTATTACAATCACACCAACAATTATTGTTTTCTTTAATAGTAAAAGCTGCCAAAATGACTCTGCTCTGCCTGATGGATGGAAGGCATGAGCAGAATCCGATAGTGATAGTCACCAACCTCATTGCCAATGTGGACAACGCAGCATAGTGGCCCACACTATGGCAGCCTAGTGAGATGCTTTTTCACGACCTGCTTAAAGAACTCGGGATCATTTCTGACTGGGAAATACGTGCATTGGTTCCAGGTTGGTTGAGTTCCAGGTTTTAAGTTCGCAGCATAGGAAAAAGAGCCGAACCATTTAGTTCGAGAGTGTATGTCGGCCACTATTATCTAACTACCTTTTTCATTTGATCTGAGTTTAACACACATAACTTTTAACAAAATGTAAGTCTTGGCACTGACTTCAGATTCTGACTACATTAATGATGTAATAATGCGTAAAAACTTTAAAGGGCCTATTGATCCAGTGATGAGTGACACTGACTTCTAATAACAAATGTTTATGTTAATATCACGATAGTTTGTTTTGATAGTGGCTCAAAGAATAACATCAGGAAAAGTTGTAATTCTGAAACCACTAGACTGAATAAGGGATTACTATTTACGAGTAAATAGGTACAGTTCTATTCGAGGTGAGAAGGAATTGCTTTTGTTCTGAAAACAATGCATTTCGATTAGTTGAACTCATCATGGTGAAACTAATATAGCAAATTTATACATTAAAATACCTATTCATTAGCAATGTTAGAACCTGTTTTGCATTAAACAGCAATGTTGCCGAGCTGTGGCTAGATTGAATTATGTGGTACTTAGTTGTTATTGTTAGTGATCAAGTCGACTTTGCAGCGAGCCAAATCGAAACAACCACTATTAGTGAACTACGCTATACGCTTGGGTATATCGGGTACCGCGTGTTTGGTTATTAGAGCTCTTAGTATAATATTTGAAAATGGTGCAACTAACTACTACATATTTGACAAGTAAAATTTTAACAAAATAAAAACCGACTTCAAGGTTCGACTAGATTTCTCTTGGATGCCATCATCAGATCTTAGTGTCCTTATCATGGTACCACCGTTGGGATATCACCTTCCCATTAAAAAAAGAATCATTAAATCGGTTCATAAATGACGAAGTTATCCGCGAACACACAAAAAAAAAAAACACGGTCGAACTTAGAACCTCCTCCTTTTTTTTTGAAGTCGGTTAAAAATCATTCCTAATGTAAAACCTTTTAAGTTTTTTTTTGTGTATTGAGGGCATAATAATATTAAACTTAATTTCTACCGACATTACGTTGAAGATGGACCAAGAATATTTAACATTTGTTTTCTTCCTGAAGTAACTACTGGGCCCTATTTCATAAAAGCTGACAAGTCGACAATTTGTCAAAAATGACGTGATTTGTCGGATTGTCACGACAATTCCCGTTTCATAAAATCTGACAAATAAATAATTGTAGACTTGAATACAGTGGTAATTGTCCCTTTTTTGTGGCGTTTCATGAAACCATTTTCCTTACTAATATTGTAATAAACACCTACCACACCAAAAAAAAATTGTCAGGGACAGGTATATAGTTTTTTTTTATATATATTAGGGGGCAAACGAGCAACCCGCAACACCAGTGGCGTCACAAGTGCGTAGCCGGCTTTGGGGGATGGGAAGAGTGATGTAGGAAGGGGTTGGGGTATAAGCCTCCGGTATCCTCACTCACTCGGTGAAACACAGCGCAAGCGCTATTTCACATCGGTTTTCTGTGAGGCCGTGGTATCACTTCGGTCGAGCCGGCCCATTCATGCCGAAGCGTGCCTCTCCCACGGTCTGATAGTTGTCAGCGACAGGTGACATTCCTATTTTACTCAAAATATATTCTACCACCGACTTACTTATCCGAAATTTTTCATTAAAAGTAAAGTCAGATAATTAAATAATAAATAAATAATAAATATTCCGGACATTTTAACACACAACGCCATCTAGTCCCAACCTAAGCATAGTTTGTGTTATGGGTACTAGACAAGATATAAATACATATATAGTTTTTTTTAATACATACATAGAAAACACCCAAACTACCAAATAAATATTTGCAGATCATACAAACATTTGGTCCTACCCGGGAATCGAACCCGAATTCAAAACAAAAGTTTATTCTTTCCCCAAATACTCTGCTATGATAGGTCTTATCTAAACAATACTATGTCACTACTGTTATCACTGCTAAAGTTGTGCAATTTGCAGATTTATTAAAAATTATGAACAAAACAACGAATTTCCCCCTCCCCACTTGTCACTTGCGATCTATTCCTGACACACGTCGAGGCCTCTGTCAAAAATTTGCGACAATTCTACAAATTTGTCGGATGGTATTGACAAATACCTGTTTCAGAAACAAAAAATATCAGTAAATTGTTGACAATTTGTACAGTTTTCATTGTCACCTGTACATTTATATGAAACGCAAAAAATAATGTCAAATTGTCATTGTTACGACACTTTGACAAACTTGTCGAATTTTCCGATTACAAATAATATGTCAGAGCAAAAGTTTTAAGAAACGGACAATTGACAGATTATCAAATTGTCACCTGTCACTTGTCACTGACAATAGTAAGTTTTATGAAATAGGGCCCTTGTCCAGTTTACTGCTAATTACTTAAAGTGGCTCAAAGTTATTACATGGTCCCTTAATGTACGAGTCAGAAAGTTTCTGGAAAAGCGCACGGTTGTAGTCTGCCAACCATCTAAATGATGGGAATGAAACTGCGTTTGGGGTGAGACAGGGTCTAAACAGCCTGTATTGGGACCATAGTACCTACTTGAAGGATGGTGTGGTGACTGCCCTTCTGTATGAAACTTCTTCAGACAGGAGTTTTAAATGTTATATTTCAGTTGTTGTAGCAGAACTGCTTTGGTACAAACGGGCAGGCTCGCCGGAGTAATACAACGGTTTTATAAAAAACCGGAGTTAAGCAATTATTTTGTTGCTTTATGGCGAATGAATGAAAATAACAAGCCTATATACCCCTAGGGGAGGGCATTCAAGGGGTGGCAGCTCACTTGTGATTTTTGAGTTGCAGGTGACCATGAACGGCGGTAGTCACATAATATCAGGTGATCCACCTGCTCGTTTGCCTTGTCTGTGCCATAAACTGTCATTCATTTTATTTTTACGTGGGTAGTCCTTATATCAGTAAAGGTTAATTTAGCACGTAAAATAAATTTTTTGCATATTACATTTATTACACATCTATTTATTCAGAATACAATAATTAAGGTTCTATGCGATACCTATATTTGTTTAAAAAGAGGTACAAAGAATTCCTTTTCGCGTATTTATTTTTTCGGCTTTCATTTGTTGCCTCTGTGGTGGTGGTGGGGCTATCGGTTTAAGGTCAATGGAAAATATACGGAATCCATCTTAGCGTTCGCAGATGACCTTGCGATCATTACACGTAATCCAAAGCAGTGCCAAGAACTACTGCGTAAGGTAGATGACTTCTGTAACTGGACGGAGGGAATGAGGACAAAACCTAGCAAATGCTATTGCCTTTGTCTGGGCCGGCGAGGCACTAGGTATACCTCATATGACCCCGGGATTACTATTGGTGGGGAAAGTGTTTCAATAATAACAGAAACCGTGCCCTTTAAATTCCTTGGAAGAAAGATAGACTACAAAGGTCGTACTCCATCTATAAACGTAATAGTCGATGACTTACGTAAAAGACATTGACAAGGTAGACCAACAGCCAATTAGTAACGTAAAAAAAGCTTGGATTTACGACAACTACTTAACATCACGTCTCAACTGGCCGTTTCTAGTATATGATATAAACCAGAACCACATAAGAACACTGGACGCGAAAGTCACTAAGACATTGAAGTTGTGGCTCGGGCTAGGACCATCTGCAGACCCGTCAACGTTGTACAGGGGCTCGAATAATTTTGGAATGAAATTAAAAAAACCTTCGGAACTCTACAAACACAAGAGTTACCAAAATGCATGTCTTGTCAAAATCCCAAGACGAAATCGTTAGATCCCTTCCAAAAGACAAAAATTCATCAGAGCTAGAGTCACGGCTCCAATTCCACAAAAAATTCATGGTGGGTACGCAGTCCAGTAGAGTTGGATTGGGAAATGCTAGAAGACATACCGACAAAGAGATAACAAAATCTTTCATACAACAAGATGAAAACGAGACCTACAAGGTGCACGCAATGAACCTAGAAATGCAGAATGAATGGTTAACTCTAGGAGCATTTTGTATCCCACCAGCTTTGAAATGGTGCACACTTTTATATGATTGGTCACCCGCCCTGTTAAAATTCTACCTCAACGCCTTTCAATTAACTCTCCCCGATCAAAGCAACCTAGTAAGGTGGGGAAAAGCTACAGAAAAGGCTTGTACGATGTGCAATGCGGCAATAGGTACAGCCAGGCACTTACTTACAGGTTGTAAGGCGCTATTAGACCGGGGTCATTATTCACGTCGCCATGATATGGTATTACTCATCATACGCGAAGCTATGAGTTTATCACTGGCGAGAGCGAAAAAAGGAATAACAACAAACATAAAAACTAACATCGCGTTTGTAAAGGAAGGCTCAACAAAAAAGATTTCACTCGCACAAAAGCCGTACTCAATTATAAATACCGCCAGTGACTGTACATTATTAGTGGACACGTATGAAAATCACTACAGAATACCGGAGGATATCTGTGCCTCGGCGTCCAGACCAGACATATTTCTTTATGCAATGTCAATTAAGCGTGTAGTACTAGTAGAACTCACGGTGCCGTGGGAAACGAACATCCCTAAAGACCACGCTTTAAAAAGAAACAAGTACTTTGACTTAACCAACGAAATAACTAAAAATGGTTATGTCGTTGCGCTGTATGCCGTGGAAGTGGGTGCGAGGGGTATACCAGCTAAATCCCTCTATAACCTGCTTAAAGACCTTGGATTGCCAAGAGCTTCAGTAAGCTCTTTTCTTGAACGAATATCCAAAGCGGCATTGCTAGGCTCACTTCAAATATGGTTAGGTAGAGGGGGTAACACGGCGGACAGTGGAGGTGAGCGTTGACGCATCGTAAGGAGTGCTCCTTAAACCTAAACCTGGGTCGCAATTCCCAGGCACTGTCGAAGTCGCATGTGTTGCCCCCATCTATCACGCGATGGACCCGGCACCCGCACGGTGAATCCATGGAACGCTAAGAAATCGGTCTGTTTATTTTTCTAATGTTTATATGAGAAGTTTAATGTGGGTCAAATAATTATTGTTACTTATGTAACTGATATAAATCAATTATAAATATTATTATAGTAGATAATCAATATATAAATCAAAAAACTGGGATTCGTAATCTGTGCATGAAACTTGGCAACACTGTCCCAGTCCCACAACAACTTTTTTCTACGTTTGTTGATCTCTGATCTGAAACTATTATTGTCCAAGAAACTCTGTCAATTTATGAGAATTGATGTAGAAAAACATTTAAAAAAATGTATCTAATTCATTTTAACATGTGCCTTAATTAGTTATTGCTTTAAGGAAATTATTTTTGTGTGTTATAGGAAAAACAAATGAAGGATTTCATTACTAATACTCATTTGTTTTCATTATGACGAAGCGCCGAAGAATTCTTCACGCCGACAAAATAATACAAAATGTCATGAATGTGTTTTGTTTATTGATGTTCCTGCAGTTAAAAGGTAAAAATTATTCTTAGTACTGCGTACAGACTCTCAGACATCTGGATGACATTTTGTACAAAAATAATCTAACATTTCTTTACTACTGTTTCTAAAAAAACGAAAACAACCTAAAGCTTTACACATATCATAGTTCGGTAAATATTTAGTGAATAATGAAAGGTGTATTCGTACCTTTTTGATTATCAACTGTTCAGAGTACTATTTTTGATATGATAAACATTCTCTAACTTCGACAGGTTACTATGCAGTTAGCAGCAATCCTATTTTGCTATATTCAACGGCTTCAGACATACGCGTTGTAAACACATCGCAACTTGGCAAAGTGAATACCATTGTCAAAGATCTGGAACAAGGGTCTGCGGTGGATTTCCTTCACTGTAAAGACCTTATATGCTGGTCGGATCAGACTGCAGAGTTGATACAGTGCATGAGTTATAATGAAACACATTTAGGGGATAAAGTGAGTACATCTTGATATATTTATTTTGTACATGTTTTAATAAAAGCAATGTTTATTTTTTTAATTAAATTTACCTTTAACATTACTGGTGCATCTTTTTTTCACCTAAAAGATATTAATATCGGCCGTTATGTATGTTAATATGAATAATGTTAACTCATTAAATTCAATATGTTAATGTTCATATTCCATTTAAGTAATATGTAAACTTGAGTATTTTATCTGTATCTTAAAAATTATTCTATGATTCCAATAAATTTTGGTTTTAAAAAAGACTTCACATTTAAATTGTAAAACTACCAGTGTTTCATACTTGGTTCATCTATGGAAATGCTTTCTACTGGATAAAAATAAGGTTGTTGTAATAGTCCATAATATGCAGAATCAACAATAACTTGATGAATTATTAACAAGCTCCGTTAACTACTATTTCAATATTTCTTTTTACAGATTAGGATAGTTTCAGAAGGATTAATAACCCCTACTGGCATTGCAATAGACTGGTATACGGACAAGATTTACTGGACAGATGGGGAGACAAATAAAATAGAAGTTATTAGTATAGAACATAAATATAGAAAAGTTCTATTCTGGTCGGAAGTTGATTTAGCTAGAGCTATTGCTGTTGTTCCTAAAGAAGGGTAAGATATTACATAGCACCACTTCTGCGCTGGTACACATTACGGATAGTATAAGACTAGGCATGGATCGTGGAATGATAACAGTACTCACCTTACTTGATTTTAGCAACGCCTTCAATACTGTAGATTTTCACATTCTGCTTGGCACACTACGGTCTCTTAACATATCTCCAAAGACAATTGATTGGTTTCATAGTTACCTGTTTGGTCGCCGGCAACGTATTTGCATTGAAGACGCAACGTCCTCCTGGTGCAGTATTTCTGCTGGTGTGCCACAGGGTGGCGTTCTATCTCCTTTACTCTTCGCTGTTTTTATAAACTCCATCTCTAATCAATTAAGTTCCTCCTACCATCTTTATGCAGATGATTTGCAAATATATACTCAAGCTCCGGTTAACCTGCTCTCGGAAGCATTAAATACAATGAATGCTAATCTTTTGCGTATTGGAGAATGGAGTCATAATTATGGACTCAAAGTTAATCCTGTGAAAACGCAGGTATGTGTTATCGGCAGTTCCGGGATGGTCTCAAGAATTGACTGGACACAGTTGCCACAGTATTGAATTCAATGGCACCCCCCTCGCAATTAGTAATACCGTCAAAAATCTAGGGGTCTACATGGATGGAACTTTATCTTGGGGTCCGCATATTCAGGAAGTCAGCCGAAGGATATTTGCTTCTGCCGTATCTTTGCGCAGACTACGTAACTTTCTTCCAACTGCTACTAGGGTTGCACTTGCACAAGCACTTCTCCTCCCAATTCTCGACTACGCTGATGTCAGCTATCTGAATCTCACCGAAGCACAACTTGATAAGCTTGAGCGACTACAAAATTTCTGTATATGATTTATATTTGGCCTTCGAAAATATGATCATGTCTCTGAATTCCGTCAAATGCTCAAGTGGCTTTCAATTCGCTCTCGCCGCAATTATCATATACTTATCTTCCTTTATAACATCTTGTTTAATCCTTAAGCCCCCTTCTACCTCAAAGAACGATTCAAGTTCCTCAATGACACACATGACAAATGTCTAAGGTCATCTGAAACTTTGAGACTGGAGATGCCTCTGCATTCTACAAAATTCTATGACCAATCCTTTACGGTTGAAGCTGTACGCTTGTGGAATGCATTGCCGGTAAACATTAGAAAAGCCCCAAAAGTGCATGGTTTTAAGAAAATGGTTCAGGAATTTTATACGACATAACCGAGTCAATCACGAATATGTATATTTAATGTAATATTAGTATAACTGATTAGTTAAAATTATTGGCATGTATGTGTATGTATGTTTATGTGTATGTATGTGTATAAACCATGTGTCCCAAAATTCAACGATAAGCGGGCGCCAAAAGGTAGACCTGCTCATGAGTACATAAGGAAAAAAATATATATATACCTAGTTTTTTTTTTAGTTACAAAAAAAATTTAGAATTTCTATGCTTAAGATTTTTTTTTATCTTATACCTAAATAGTGCTACTATTCGCCACAACTCTTAAAAACACCAAATTGCCCGCAGTTTTCCCTAAAATTATGAAATATTTTTACTCTTAGTGTACTTTGACTCATGGTCTATATCATGAAAGGTATAAATTTTCAAAGAAATTCTAAATTTTTCTTGTAACAAAAAAAAAAATAGGTATATTTTTTTTATTATTTTTCATTATGTACTCATTAGCAGGTCTACCTTTAGGCGCCCGCTTATCCTTGAATTTTGGGACACCCTGTATATATGTGTGCATGTATGGAGATATACATGTGTTTCTAGTTATATTTATTAGAAAATTATAATTCTTCAAAACTACCGCACCGTCAACTACTGTCTCTCCAATACATTTTTATCCATCCTAAGGTTGCCTGGAAGAGATTGCTTTTGGCAATAAGGCCGCCCTTTGTACATTATACTTATACATTCGTCATTTTCTGTACTCTATTTTAAATCTGTGTTACGGTGTACAAATAAAGAGTTTTCTATCTATTTACATGTCAGGGATCAATCTTGGCTGGACAACCAACATCCATTCAAAGTATATACTAGGTTATTCTTACTTAGTACAAATACAAAACATTCATACTAATATTATTAATTCAAACTATAACAGAGTTCCTATAAAGTAACTATCTGTCACACTTTCACGTTTAAACTGCTGGACCAGTCTCCATGAATTTTGCAGAGATACTTTGATTTTTGAGGAAGGCTGTAAATTACTCTTTACCATCATAACTGACATAAATGCGGGCAGAGCCGTAGGCAAAAGCTACTATTATTATAAATAAAACAAAGAAAATAATAAGTAAACAACAAAATAATAAATAAAAAAAAACAATAGTAACAAAAGCAAAATAACTCACTCGGCTATGAACTGATTTAGATGCGTTGTTGTACTTTCGGAAATATTGTCACCCAAAATTAATAACTGTTGCACAAACTATCATTTAGTAAGAATAATTTATTGGTAAAAGCTATACATATTTTATACAAAACATGTTTTTTTTCAGTTTAATGTTCTGGACAGACTGGGGTGAAATACCCAAAATAGAACGAGCTGGAATGAATGGTGACCCAACAACACGTAAAGTTATAGTCAAAGAAAATATTTTTTGGCCAAATGGTATTACAATAGACTATGACAAAAACCTTATATATTGGGTGGACGCTAAACTACATTTTGTTGATGTTATGGACTTTAATGGGGAGAACAGAAAAAGTGTTGTTACTGTTGGATTGGTTTACCCATATGCCTTGACGTTTGTTGATAGCAAACTATACTGGACTGATTGGAAAACATGGTAAGATTTACCTCTGATTTTTTTGTGTACGCTATCTTTATGTGTAGGTAACACATAAAGATAGCGTACAATGTTTGTATACATCATCATTTCCTCTGCATTAGTTACCAAGCAATGTGTATTGGTTAAGTAATAATTCTAAAGTATCAAGAATGCTTGTACATAAATTTCGTCTATAACAAGGCTATATATTCATAAATATAGATCTGATAGCCAGTTTCTGAGAAAACTATTTATAGAAAAACTAAATATTACTAGCCAGTGTAACCTGCAACTGTATTGCATGAAAGTCATTTCATTTTTGATTTAATAATTTTGCATCAACTTGGGAGATCAACCGTGGAAGAGCCACACTTCGGCATGCATGGGCCAGCTCGACCGGAGTTATACCACGGGCTCACAGAAAACCGGTGTGAAACAGTTCTTGCGCTGTGTTTCACAGAGTGAGTGAGAATATCAGATACCATACCTACACCCCTCCCCACAACCTCCAAAGGCCGGCAACGAAAAAAAACTGAGAAATGATACAAAAATCTGCCTATTGATCATTCAATTGTAGGCATTATTATTATTAAATAATTATAATAGTAATAAAATCCATCTGTAATAAATATGTATGTGTACACACCTTTAACTTCAAACATTGCCTTTCAGGTCAATTCATACTTGGGATATGTCATCAAATGGACCAATGAAGGAGCTTATAAAGTCTGATCCAGTCCCTGTAGATGTTAAGGTGTATGATGGCAAGAGACAGGTGATGCCCACTGGCGATTACCCTTGCAAAGTTAACAATGGTGGTTGTTCACATTTGTGCCTTCTATCTCCAATTCCACCAGGTGAGTCTCTTTGTTTTTCTTTGATAAAGTTGAAAGAATGCTATTTATTAGTGAAATTATCTTGTGCAAAAATAATAGAAACCATATTAATAAATAAAATAAATAATAAATATTTCGGACATCCAACACACAACGCCATCTAGTTCCAAGCTAAGCAGAGCTTGTGTTATGGGTACTAGACAACTGATATAAATACATATATACTTTTTTTGTAAATATATACATATTATACATAGAAAACACCCACAAACTCCGTAACAAATATTTGCAGATCATACAAACCGACCCAGTAATCGAATCCGAGACCTCAAGCACAGCAGGTGCTTTAATATTCTTAAGTAGTCCATTCCTGGACGTACTCTTCTCCTTAGAAAAAAAAATTCTGAAGAGAAATTCCAGACAAGTTGTCTGTATTCCTTCTGAAATTAACATGCATACATTTGTGGGGTTTCTTAACCCCAAGATTTTTAATCAAGAATATTTAATTTTTTTTAAATTTCAAAAAAAAATGTATAACATCAACACATAAATTGTGACCTTTCTGTGAATTACATTTATTTCTACACAATGCAGTTCAAACATTCTTTATAGTCATCTGATACCACATCATTAAGATCTGCAACTTAAAAGACAAGTGCATTGCCACCCTCGGAGAAAAGCAAAAAAAAAATTTTACCACTAGTATTTTTTATTAAAATTAATTGGAAACATTGTTATTAAGTATGTTCTATCTATCTATCAACAGAATATACTATCTATTTATTAACAGTTGTATAATTACTTCATGGGATTCCAGGATATGAATGTGCCTGCCCAACAGGCTCAAAGTTAAAGGAAAGTAGCAATACTACTTGTTACGACGGTCCGCAATCGTTGCTCATTGTAGCGCAACGTTCGGCTATATCCAAGATATCTTTAGATTCGCCTGACTTTACACCGTACACACTGCCTCTTAAGGACTTGAAGAGAGCCCTAACTGTGGATTTTGATCCCAAGTATGAGTATATTTATTGGGCTGATAGCTTGGTAAGTAATCTTTTGAATTCTAAATTTATTAAAAAAAAACTTGACTTGCAGTTGAGTGATTTTTATCGTTATGATAGAAGTTGTGGGTTTGATTCCCACTCATTAAAATGATTCGAGGAGCATAATCATTTGTGCTATCTGAAATAATCTGTATAAACAGACACTTCCATCTTATTTATTGTATAAATAAATAAATTATAATATGTCTGTAATACACTAGCTGACCCACGCAACGTCGTTTACGTCTCCTATTGCCCGTAGCGTAAAAAAATTCTCCCGTTTTTGTAACATTCTTCATTGGTGCTCCGCTCCTATTGGTCTTAGCGTAATGATATATAACCTTCCCCGATAAATGTACTATCCAACACTGAAAGAGTTTTTCAAATCAGACCAGCGGTTCGTGAGATTAGTGTGTTCAAACAAACTAACTCTTCAGCTTTATAATATTAAGTATAGATGTGTTACAAATGATAAGCAT
Organism: Diaphora mendica; assembly: GCA_949125395.1. Taxonomy (NCBI): domain Eukaryota; kingdom Metazoa; phylum Arthropoda; class Insecta; order Lepidoptera; family Erebidae; genus Diaphora; species Diaphora mendica. The sequence goes on from OX421310.1 coordinate 22,441,144, forward strand.
GTTTAGCAAAAGTCTTTTGATCCTAGCACTAGGTTTGTGTAAAGTTGTTTAATAACTTGCTATTTTTATATTAATCCTATTGAAATATTGAAATATATTAATGTTTGCATCATTATTTTAGGCAAAAACTATATCGCGCGCGCGTCTAGATGGTAGTGAACAAACGGTGGTCATCTACAGCAATGGAGTCCCAGACAGTATCGCGATCGACCCTTTATCAAGAAACATTTACTGGACTGATCCTGTGACTGACACTATCAATGTAGCAAGACTTGATGGTAGCTCTAGAAAGGTGAGTTTTGTTATTTATTAAAGTATAGATTGAATAATACGCCTATTATACGCGAATTAGAATATAATGGAGGATTTTTAATAGAATTAAAAAAAAACTTCGTTTAAAATAACCGACTTCAAAAACTAAAAAGTATAAAATAACTTAATTTGTATGTGCTACCTACGTCAACGACGCTTCGGTTGTTTTGTTCAACGCGAAGAGCAGCTATCCCGCTCAAGGTCACGCGCGGCGAGTGCGGTACCTACTATAACATTTTCGCTTGGCACCGACTTCAAACCTATGAATAAGTAGCACATACAAATTAAGTTATTTTATACTTTTTAGTTTTTGAAGTCGGTTTTTTTAAACGATTTTTTTTTTCGCTTTTTAGTCTTTCGCAAGTCTCTCAACATCATTTCATTTAAAATTTAGTGATGTCTACAGAATATGAAGGCATGCAGACAATTGCTCGTAACTTCATTGCAGGCGCTCACGTAAATTTGAGGGTTTCCTTCGATACAAAAAGAATTTTCAAAATCGGTCCACAATTGACGGAGTAATCGATGTACATAAATAAAATAAAAAAATACCGATGAAATTGAGAACCTCCTCCTTTTGGAAGTCGGTTAAAAACTATTGGTTGGAACTATTTTCACTGCAACACTTTAACAATGTATTTTTATGTATTTATTTATCCAACTTTATTTCACACCACTAAAGTACAAAAATTTGTACAGAATGTAGGTACTTTTTTTAACATATTTAAAATACCAGTGTGTAAAAAGTTTTGTTTGTTGCAAGGGGTTTTAGACAATGTGAATAATGATTTTGAATACCTTACTATAAATAGAAGCATAGATTCTATGTAACTATAAAGAACCTGTTTATCAGCAGAAGTTGACTGCCTCGTGGTCTCGCGGTTGGTTTGAGCGACTGTTGATCATGAGGTCTCGGGTTCGATTCCCGGGTCGGACCAAATTTTTGTATGATCTACAATTATTTGTTTCGGAGTTTGAGTGTTTTCTATGTATAATATGTATGTATTTACAAAAATTCATGTATTTTTATCAGTTGTCTGTTATAACACAAGCTCTGCTTAGCTTGGGACTAGACGGCGTTGTGTGTTAGATGTCCTAAAAAAATAAAAATATATATGTATAAAAAAAGGTCTTCTCTGGAGTAGTTGCTAAAGGTAACTTTTTTCAGGTTATAATCCACAATGAATTATACAATCCTCGAGCGATCGCATTACACCCAACAGCAGGCTGGATGTTCTGGTCAGACTGGAATGAGAAGAAGCCTAAAATTGAAAGAGCTAATTTGGACGGTAGTGGGCGAGTGTTGTTGATATCAGAGAAACTGACATGGCCCAACGGCATCGCACTTGATACTGTTAAGAATAAACTGTATTGGGGTGATGCTAGAACTCACAAAATTGAGGTGATTTTAAAATATTTAAGTACATGATGCCTTTGCTAACCTTTGTATAGTATACAAGAATAAGTTTTAAAACTATAAAGTGACTACGTAAAAGTTTTTGATAAAATTTATGTAGCCTGTCACCCGGACCACTATTACGAATCTATTGATACCTCATTCATAAAAATTGGTTCAGTTGGTTCGATTCTGACATACCAATTCACTGTGAGCCCTAGTAAACATAGTTATTAATCTAATATGATTGCCAGTAGCTTGGTTGATAGAGCTATGGATGTAACAGAATTAATATATTGAAAACTGACTTTTTCATTTAGATGTCCAACATGGATGGAACGGAAAGACGAGAGCTACATAGTAGTGAAATAATACACATATTCGGACTTACACTACTTGGAGAGCATCTATATTGGACTGATATGCAAAAACGAACTTTAGATAGGATCAACAAAAATACAGGTAACATATTATTTTGTTTCTTTATTATCTTATTTATAAAATTCTCGTGTCACAATGTTAGTTACCACACTCCTCTGAAATGGCTGGACCGATTTTTATGAAATTTGGTGTGCATATCGGGTAGGTCTGAGAATCGACCAACATCTATTTTTTTTATGCAAAACAACGTTTGCTGGATCAGCTAGTATTTGATAAAAAATTTTTTTTTTTTTTGCAAGTTTGTTGTTTTTGATCTTTCGGCAAAAATCTCTTTTTTCAATTTAAAACTTTTACTGAGAACATTAATAGCCAAAAAAATCTACATACTACACTATACTACTACTTATACACGAATAAAATATGTTTTTAATAATTAACACAATTTCGCGAATGCAGGAACATCATTTGAATACCTAAACTTATCTAGAAGTGGTACAGAGAGCTAAAATGCCAATCTGTGTATTATGCTATTACCAATATACATGAATTCTAGTATTTATTAAAACTTCGTTGACCTTTATTTTCGGGTCTATCGGAAGCATTTTCTCACGAAACTTTGAGGTACCACACCTCATCACAAAATATATGAAACTCTGTATGTCTTTATAGGTTTAGAACGACAGCCTGTGGTGGAACAAATGGCGAACATGATGGGAGTTAAAGCATTTAAACTTGGCCAATCATACGGATGGAACAAGTGTGTGGACAACAATGGTGGCTGTTCGCATCTTTGTTTTAATACACCTAAACACTATGTATGCACATGTCCTTTAGGTATGAATTTATGTTAATGGTATATAATGAAAACTTATTAGACTATGGGCCCGTGTCGAAAATTGATGGGTCATGTGAACCACCAGGTGACCCTTGTAGAAAGATACAGGGGCATAAAACAATAACATTCAACACTATGCCGACACTTGTAAGCTGTCCAACTGCGTACAGGTGAAGGGAAGGGGGTAGCAACTCTAGATTAGAAGAGGTATTGAAATTGTATGGAACCGCCATTTGTACATGGTCATGCTATTGATATGTTGATTTATTTAAACTGTTTGATCTGGTGTACGATAAAGTTTATTCTATATCTAATACCTTTAAACGAGCAATTCTGGTATATATAATCTGAATCTCGAAAACGGCTCCAACGATTTTCATAAAAAATTGTATTCAGGGGGTTTCGGGGGCGATAAATCGATCTAGCTAGGATTCATTTTTAGAAAATGTCGTTTTATTCGTGTCATTAACAATCAAATATATAAAATCAATGTACATCTAGCGCCATCTATCGCACCTCGAGCGAACTACGAATAAGGTGCAGAATTAACAGTATCAGGGCGTACCAAGAGAGGACGCCACTTAACTTATTTTTTTTATTGGAAGAAAAATAGCAAAAAGGTGGCGTTTGGATAGTCCTAATGTTGCCAAAAAACCCATTTATAAAAAAAAATACCGAGCGGTGCTCGGTCCTCCAGGTACTTCTATTCTAAATGCACATTATTCGTAAATTGTTTTATGTTTTACTTAGGTTTAGAACTAAGTAAAGATGGAAGCACGTGCAAGGAACCTGAGGCATTTTTAATATACAGTCGCAAGAACGTTATTGGCCACATAAGTATTGAAAATGAGAATAACGATGCTGTACTGCCACTCAAAGATCTGAAAGATGTCAGGTAAATTTACAACCTACATAAATAATCCTTTATCAGAACAAATGCTAAAATTTAATGGAACAAAACTGTACGTAATTGTATTTTATTTTGCAGCGCGTTGGCCGTACATGTATCAGGGTCTAAGATATACTGGTCAGATAGCAAAACAAAAACTATTAACAGATGTTCCGTAAATGGTTCTAATATGGAGAAAGTTCTGGAGTGGATGGGTTTAGTAGAAGGTATGTATTATTGCTTACATTATAACGATACTATTTTCGTGTTCGAGAGATTTAAAAAAATTTAACAAAACCAACTGAAAAAAACCTGAATTCATCCGTTAATTTGACAAAATGCGACGTTAATTTTAACCGACCTCAAAAAAAAGGAGGTTCTATTTTCCACTTTATGTTTTTTATGTATGTTCACCGACAACTCTGTCAGTTGTGGATAGATTTTGAAAATTATTTGTTTAACAAAATTAACAGACACATGGCCAGAGCTTATTAACATACGCCTTTACTATAGTTTGTCCGATCTAAGAAGGTGATTTTGACAGTTGACGTTTAGTGCTTGGGTGTCTCTATGCCATACTGAAAATATTCGATAACGATTACAAATGAACGATCATCAATATAATATATGATGCATCGTTAATCGCTTTAAAATAGGAATATTGTTTTCTCTTATTTTTAAGAATTATGTTACATAAACAATATATACATGTTGTATTCTACAAATATAGCTACAAATCGCGGGTGTATTTCTCAAATTTAGCTAAAATAAGATAATATTATGGCTACGTATTGGATTCTGGAATAGAAATTGATTAATATGTCTATAAATAGCATTGCGCGGCAAAAGATAAAAAAGAAATGAACTTACTTTTCGATCATTGTATGTTCTAAATATTGTGTTTAGTGTCGATACTAATACTTATCATAACGTCTTGTTCTATACGTGACATAAGTTTTTTTCACACACATTTGACCTCAAACTAACTCAAATAAAGTGACGAAAAAATAGGTATTTAATTTCAGAAATAATATATATATAAATATATGATAATAAATTTGAATGGCTAATAATGCTGAAACAGATACGAAAGAATGATACTTTTGGATAACATATTAATATTATTTAAATTGTCCTTTATAATATAAAAATTAATGATATAAGTAATAATGTTTGTTCACTTCAGTTTCATTATACGAAAAGCATAAAATGAAAGTAAAAAAAAGCGGCCAAGTGCGAGTCGGACTCGCCTATGAAGGGTTCCGCAGCAGCAAGTAACATAATATAATTTTTATTTTATATTTTTATATTTGTGTTGATTGAATGAAAGGTAAATTGCAGTTTACGATTTATGGCGTATTAAAAAAAACTACTTACTAGATTTCGTTCAAACCAATTTTCGCTGGAAGTTTACATGGTAATGTACATCATGTAATTTTTAGTTTTCGTCGCGCAAACTATTCAGTTTAGAAAGAAATGATATTAGAAACCTCAACATCATTTTTAAAGACCTATCCATAGATACACGTACGGGTTTGATGAAAAAAAAATTTTTGGAGTTTCAGTTCTATGTAACTTATTGTTTTTTTTCTATTTTTGTGTGAAAATCTTAGTGCGGTTCACAGAATACACCTACTAACCAAGTTTCAACATTGTAGTTCTTATAGTTTCGGAAAAAAGTGGCTGTGACATACAGACAGACAGACGGACGGACAGACAGACAGACATGACGAATCTATAAGGGTTCCGTTTTTTGCCTTTGGCACGGAACCCTAAAAATGAATGAGTGTAAGTATCAGCTACTTAATTATAACGAAAATTAATACTGGTTAGCAAGTCGATTACATACGATTTGTAAATCAAAACGATTATTTTTAACCTCCGCAACGATTAAAATGTCACATCACTAAATTTAAAAAATAAAAATCACAGAATGTAACTGTTTTAGGACAGAATGCAGAAATGAAGAATCCCGAGACTATTTAATTTTATTTGTGGAAATTTAAACTGAAATTACATTTATTCTACTCAGTAGTATAAATTATTACATTTATAAAATGTATTTGACTTAAATTAGCATAGTTTTATGGTCACTTCCATTTGTGCATGGTTGCATTCCGTCGTTACGGAACGTCAGTCTCACCTGTAAAAACTACTTCTTAGATCAGACTATACTCTGTCCATTTCTTTATTTTCTTTTTGACAGTTCAAGAAATTTTGAAATTAGTGACGCCCTCACATATTACCGATTCGATTTGAAACGAATAGCGATTTTACTTATGAAGAACTCGCAATCGCAATTTTTTGTTGAAATATTAATTATTCCTTTATTAGTTTTTATATTATACAAGAAATAAACAAAAATATAAATAATAAATCAGTAAATTAGATGAATGAACAGAGTTAATTTTCTTTACTCTTGGTTTGATCCTAAATTCCAAGATTTCGACTTAATTCCTTGCAAAAATTCAATCGTGGAGTCATAGATACTATTTTATTTCCTTTTTTTATTCAATTTACAGAAAAAATACTTACATGAAGTCAATTTTTTTTTATCATATGATCGATTTATCGTATTTCAAGTACTGTTTTATAGTCTGTGGTTGTTTGTTATGCACAGACCACTTCACTAAAGTACCGTCACCGTTAATAAAGTACGACATTACTGTAGTACATAATTCCGAAAAAAAATATGATAATTTATAGGCGTGAGCTGTCAAAAAGAAAATAAACGAATGGACAAAGTATAACTATAATAGGCATGATGACTAATTTTGAAAAACTTTTTTATAGTGTTCGGAAGTATCTCCTATTGTCAAAAACAGTTATATTTCTACAAAATATAAAGATTTAGTAGGAAAAAATTGCGATTAAATTTTAAGTTTAAAATTCGCGCCAAAACGCTCGCTGGTGTCATATCGTCTGTGCGTGCAGAAGCGACGTCACTATTTGTCAACCAGTTTCAATTAAAGCTCTTATAGACAGTAAAGTGATCGTCGATTATATCTGAACAAAGTGACCTTTATACACACGTGACGTAACTCGCTCTGATTGGTGTTCAACTTAACATGGCGGATTGCTGTATTTTGTAGTTTTATTTTTGTTTATTAACTATTTATCTTGCTCTTAATATAAAAATAAATACGATTTTTACACTCTATGAACCCCGTTTTATCAGATAAATATATTATTTTTCTCAAACATGCATGGAAATATTGTCAATATTTTCGAAAAAAGAACACGCGAAGTATCTAATTTCCGGACAGCGAAAAATAAATCCATTGCAGGAGCGTTTTTTGAATTTGGAACATTACAACGCTCCAGCAATGTTGTATGAAACGGCGTGCTGGGGTTATAATATACTCTTTGATTGGATCTCTTTTATCATGCTTGGCATACCAAAATGTCTTTGCTAAATTGCGTTCACGTAGCTGTATGCGTAAATGCGTTTGCCTTTCGGCACAGATGATAAATATAAAATCGGCGGCAAAGCTGAAAATTCGAAAATTGCCTCGTTGGTCTCGCGGTTAGCGTGTGCGACTGCTGATCATGAGGTCTCGGGTTCGATTCCTGGGTCGTACCAAATGTTTGTATGATCTACAAATATTTGTTTCGGAGTTCGGGTGTTTTCTATGTATAATATGTATGTATTTACAAAAAAAAAGTATGTATGTATTTGTATCAGTTTTCTAGTACCCATAACACAAGCTCTGCTTAGCTTGGGACTAGATGACCTTGTGTGTTAGATGTCCGAAAAATATTAATAAATGTAAATTGAATAATTAAAATGAGTTCCAACAGTTCAGAGAGTGAAATGGAAATTAATTGTACTCCACCAGATTTAAGATTTTCTTTTAGTAATTGCCCCAATATGAGTAATGTAACTTTTAATATTAATTAAATTAAATGTATAATATAAAATTAAATTCTATTTCCCTGCATTCTTTTGAGAAAAGCACTATATATGCCTCGGCGGAAATGGCAATTGCCTATCTCGTATTAGTGAAGTCCTCAATCAAACTCATACTCGACCTGCAATTGCCTGTTTCCCGGCCTTTGCAATAATGTACTATTAGTGGTTCTTGGTTACTGTCATCATGCCTATTACTACTAACACTAATTGCGAACCCTTTCTCCAAGGAGTGAGGTATCACAAATAAATTTTGTATAATCACAAGTATATAAATAATTATATCTTCGCGTATTTTCTAGGCCTTGCAATTGATTGGTCAGGACAGAACATTTACTGGACAGACACTGCGACACAACGCATCGAAGTAGCTCGACTGGATGGCTCCAGCCGTAGGGCATTGATTTGGCAAGGGCTTAAGAAACCCAAGAGCATTGCACTGGACCCCAAGAAAGGGTATGCGTGTTTATACACACAGTCTTTGTTATGTTTTCATACAATTTATACCGTGGGAGAGCCTCGTTTCGACATGAATGGGCCGGCTCGACCGGAGTGTTACCACGGCCTCACAGAAAACCGGTGTGAAATAGCGCTTGCGCTGTGTTTCACCGAGTGAGTGAGGATACCGGAGGCCCATACCCAACCCCTCCCCCCCATCCCCGTCCACATCCCCCAAAGGCCGGCAAAGCACTTGTGACGCCTCTGGTGTTGCGGGTGTCCATGGGCGACGGTAATCGCTTACCATCAGGCGATACGTCTGCTCGTTTGCCGGCTATTACAACAAAAAAAAAAGAAAATCAATATTCATTAACAGACCTATTTCTGGTGTTTTTATATATTGTTCCCTACTATTGAAGATACAAGAGATCGAGGAGAGTCGCCTTGTAACTATGTATATTATTATGTTCGTGTATGTTTAGATATGTTAGTAAACTGCCTCGTTGGTCTAGCCTAGCGGTTGGCGTATGTGACTGATGGTCATGAGGACTCGGGTTCGAATCCCGGGTCGGGCCAAAAAGTGTTATTGAGTTTTTTGATTATAGAAATGCTTAATAACAGCTCAGAGTTTGGATGTTGGGATCGTAGCCCCGTGCCTCAAAGAACACGTAAATCCGTCTCTCCCTGATCATGTCGGATAACCGTCCCATCGAATTATGAGATTGAAGGAACAGAGAGTGCACCTGTGTTTACGCACACACTACTACACTATAATATCTCCTGCGTAGTTGGCTGGTCTCCGTTGAGCCTAACCACCTTGCACGAAAATTCGCTAGGAGAACATTTTTTAAATCATCTTTAGCTTTATTCCTCAAAGTCAGATTACAATGTTGGTTTTAGAATAATAATGTATTTTTTTTGTAATAATATTAACTGTAATTTCAGATATATGTACTGGTCAGAGTTGGGTTCAAAGACGATAAAACGCGCAGGCATGGACGGTTCTTCTCCTACTATTGTTCTAGAACAAGTCGGCAAAGTTCATTCTCTCGCTATTGACTATGAAAATCGTGGCATATTCTGGGCCGCGCTGGACCCGCCTGCAATAGAGTTCGCGTTCTTAAATGGAACAGGAAGGAAAATTCTAGTCAATAATGTGTCGATGCCTTATACTTTGACATTGCATAATGATCGAATTTATTGGGGTGATTGGGACACAGGTTAGTAAAATCAATTTTTTGTGTAGATTATATTCTTCTCGCATATTAAATGATAGTAATATTGTAGATAGTAGATGAGTTAATCCGCACATTTGTGGTAGTTAACGAAATTAATTTACGGCCACGTAAGTATTTGTATTGAACTTATACAAGTTCGTACAAATTCTTAATACCTATGTCCTATGAATACACATAAGTTTTGATTTTTGTACATAATTTAGTGACGTTGTTTCGTTTATTCGTTTATCAAAGTAGCAACCTATCAATACTTTTATGGAAACAAATCCGATTCTTCTTAAATCACTACATAGTATAAAACAAAGTCGCTTTCTCTGTCCCTATGTCCCTTTGTTTGCTCAAATCTTTTTTTGGACTACGCAACGGATTTTGATGCGGGTTTCTTTAATAGATAGCGTGATTCTAGAGGAAGGTTTTTATGTATAATAAATGCATAATATAGTATGGAAACACTGTTAATTTTCGAGGTTTCTAATGTGATGTAGCAAATAAACACATTTTTTTGCGCTTACTTTGCAAACGCTGGTTGCACCCTACGAGATAGATCAAAATAATGTACTACAGTATTGTACACCTTAAAAAGTACTACAAAAAAGTGCGCGACGGTATATGTCTATCTCTTAGGGATAACCCACAACAACCATTTTTTATTTCTTTCTTTTTACGAGAAATAATGGCTTATTTACGAAGTGATCTTAAGCAATACAGAATGAATCCTTATACAATTAAGTGTATTGAATACATTGTGCATTTAATATAGATCCAAATGGCCTTTTACAGTATCTTATTTAAATTAATATATTCGAAGATATTACATATTTAAAATGCACGAATCGTGTCGTCGGCGGGGGCATCTGAAATCCACCCGTGCGAAGCCGGGGCGGGTCGCTAGTATATTATATTTAATAAAAATATTATCATAAAATTATCAACAAGAAATCGATTGAGGGCCAGATTCACCAGTTCCCAATAAAGTGTCATATAGATATCTGTCATATAGCACTATTTGACAGAAAAAAGTTGCTGATACGTATAAATCTGACTTAAATGTCATTCTAAGACCTGTAAAACAGCACAATACATAGCCTAATTACACTTCACTATTATCACATTACTAATTCACAAATCTCGCTCGTAAAATATTTGTTTAGCTCATTTATCATGGTCGAGTAACCAAACTATAGCGCGATTCAACCAATCCTAGCAGCGCCGTCTATGAAAGAAACTTAAACATGTAAAAAATAACAAAGGTAAATTGTCAGATAGTAATACAATAAAATTCAAATATGAGCATATAACATCACACCCTCATATAGTGATAAGGGTAAACAGAGTAATCCATACTAATATTATAAATTCGAAAGTAATTCTGTCTGTCTGTCAGACTTTCACCGCTAAAAGATTGTACCGATATCAATAAATTTGGCATGGAGATATTCTTGTTCTTGAGAAATGACATAGGTTACTCTTTACAAGAATAATTGATATAAACGCGGGCGGAGCCGCGGGCAGAAGCTTTTATTACATAGGTAAAATAAAGTTAAATGATTGACCAGACTTATAAAATGTCCAAAACATCCCCAGGCATAGTAGAATCAGCAGCAAAATCAGACGGCAGGTCCCGCAAAGTGATCCACAGCGGAGTAGAGTACATCTCCGAGCTGAAGGTGTGGGGGCGGCGGCGCGAGGCGGCCACGCAGTGCGGCGCGGACAACGGCGGCTGCGCTCACCTGTGCCTCGCCGCGCCCGCTGACTACCGCTGCGCTTGTCCCGCTCACTACCGCCTCAACGCGGACAACCTCACCTGCACTGGTAACCAATGCCCACATATTATTATGTTCTACTCATGATATACGAGATGACGTCATCATCACTATCGCTGGTTCAGTGTTACCGTTACCAGTAGTGTGAAATAATAACTCCCCAACCACTATAAACCAGTTACCACTATAAAGTGGTAACTGGATAGTGACGTCATCCTGGGTAGCTTTCGGAATGTCATACCTGTATTGTTATACCATGGTTCTACTATACTCTTTGCGCTGTAGCTGGTGCGTGACAGTTTCAGTAACATTTCATTTCACTCTTGAAAGTTGCCGCGATTTACAAATTATGACTTAGTTTTTCAGCTGTATCACTTTCGCAATATATTTAATCATTTAATAACTGTAGTTAATTAAATTAAACCAATCAGAATGTTCTAATCTACAAATAAATGCCGCACCATGCTACAGCGCAAAGATTATAGGAGGATAGTGTGTCTATAAAAACCATGTTCTTTCACCACCGAGTATTTCGGTATCGTAACAGAAAACAGCCGTTAAAATTTAGATAGTCCTTTTATTGTTTTCAAATAAATTGATTGATGCAATATTTTCATAAGCAGAATTATATTTTTTTTTGACATGTTTTAGTTGACGAAAAACAGTCTGGGTTTGCGCAAGTATACTTGAACGTCTATGTCCGGCTTAAGCAGCTGTTTGTGAGAAAGTATATATGTAGGTGTTTAGATCTATCATATCTTTATAATGCCACACTCACCGCATGTGCGGCCCCGTGAGTATACATGTTCAAAGAAAAAAAAATACTGTGAATAAAACAACCCGTTCAATGACGAAGACATTTATTAGGAATAGTTTAAACCTTTTATAGTATGCTGTGTAACGAAATCATATCGCTACTAAAAAAAGTGATCAACACCATCTAGTGACGATGTTGTTACTAATTTAATAGTGTAGTATTTTTTATTCACAATATTATACATACTGCATAAATAAAAAAATCATTATAATTGCATAACCATTGCTGTGTGGGTAGGTATATAATCAGTTGATAAAAAATGCTATGCAATAGCTTTACCGCGGCAGTCCCCGAGTGCCACACGTCTTTTTTTTATGAGAAGGGCGGCAAACGAGCAGACGTATCGCCTGATGGTGAGCGATTACCGCCGCCCATGGACACCCAATGGCAACACCAGAGGCGTCACAAGTGCGTTGCCGGCCTTTTAAGAAGGAGTACGCTCTTTTCTTGAAGGTCGTATTGATCCGGGAATACCGCAGGCGACAGTGGCAGAAAGTATTAGTACTACTATTTGTGTATGTATGTACATTTATTTGGCACGCCCTAGAGCCTAAACGGCTTGTCGTATTTTTATGTGAATGGTGTCCATAGATTCGTCTTAGTCGTGAGAGTGACACTGGGTATATCAAAGTTAAAAAAAAAACAAATAAAAAAAATATAATAAAAAAAACTCAATTTAATAAAGATGGTAGATATTGACGCAGTCGGCTTTTTTACTAATTTTACTTGTAAGTGTTTTTCTGCATGTAGTGTTGCATAAATACGTTTTCTATATATTGCACTACGCGTTTTTTCCATACAAGAAAATATACGTACAAGCAACATAACACACGCGCTCCTGCGCTACGTGCGTGATGCTGGCCTGTATGTGAATCGCCTAAAACCACATATGCATTTCTGACCATAAAATTTAATCCAACGAACCAGTTTCAAATTATGTCTGAAAGAAAATTATGTCTTGTGCAGCTGTAGTCACGAAATCAATATAAATATTGCTCTATGATCACTGTCTAAGCCTTAGAGCATACAATATATGGAGGGAGCGCTGAACGAGCGGAAAGCGTGATCGGAGTAGAGAGAGACTGAGTTTAGGTAGAATCTGTCTCTCTCACGCAAGCTTCCCCAAGGTAACCCCATCATTTTACTCAGCGCATGCGCAATGCACCAACCAATCACGGAGACTACGTGAGAGAGATAGGCTCTACCTAAACTCACCTGAACCTGCTTATTGAAAGTAATTCACTACTCGAAGAATATTATTTGTACGTCCAACAATAATTTATTATTAGAAATGTAACGATTTTAAAATATTTTTGTGAATTTTCAGAACCTGAAGAGTTTCTACTATTCGCCCAAAAGAACGCGATAGGCAGAGTAGTAGTTGCTAATGGAGAGTGTTATGATGCCTATATTCCTCTAACGGGGCTCAAAAATGTTAAGACAATTGATTACGACCCTGTTAACAAGTAAGTTTATTCTTAGACTAAACTAAAATAGACTTAAAATAATTACAAATTTTAACAAAAAAAAAACCGACTTTAATCTGGACCAAATTTAAATGGGACCATTCGGGAAGCACCAGCTTTCAAATAAAAAAAGAATCATCAAAATCGGTTCTTCAAAGTTATGAGGTAACAAACATAAAAAAAATACAGTCGAATTGAGAACCTCCTCCTTTTTGAAGTTGGTTGAAAAGGAGGAGATTCTCAATTCGACTGTATTTTTTTTATATTTGTTACTTCAGCAGTTTCGAGTGGGTAAACCGATTTTGATGGTTTTTTTTTTTTTTGTAAGCTAGTGCTTCCCGTGTGGTCCCATTTCGATTTGGTCCAGTTCTTGAATTCGTTTTCTTTTTGTTATTTTTTTAAACTATACTTATAAAAATTTGCATATTATTTTTCATTAAATGTACTTTTTTGTCTGTTACTAATTATGTAAAAAAACCAATAACATTATTATTTTAAATATTTAGTCTGAAAAATCAATAATAATATAAATTATCACATAAACATGTTGCAAATTCTGATTTCATTGGAGTTAGTTAACAATGAACATTCGCACTAATAGGCTCTACAGACGTAACGATGTATCGTAGCGATTAATCTGTGCAAACCGATTTGCGCAGATTTATCGATCATGTCTGTGACAAATCGTTGCAAATTATCATCCATTGCGGTTCAAATCTGCGGAAACTGATTTGCACAGATTAATAGTTACGATGTATCGTTACGTCTGTAGCACGCATAAGCTATTGTTTGACGTAAGTTTCGCGAACCTGTAATTTCATGCTAATCCTACTAATATTATAAACACGAAAGTTTGTAAGTATGGATGGATGTTTGTTACTCTTTCACGCAAAAACTAGTGAACGGATTTGGATGAAACTTTAAAATAATATAGCTTATACATCAGAATAACACAACAACTAGTTTGTTATAAATATAAAAGTATCTTACACATAAAGAAGCAAAAATGTCTTTAAACCGATTAATTACATTAGGTTTTTTATTTCAGACATTTATACTGGATGGATGAAGACTCCCACTCAATCCACCGAGTACCAATATCATATTCGACCACATCAGCAGTGAACGATGCTACCACCGTGATCACAGGCCTCACTAGACCTTTCCAAATGGTCCTAGACGTACTCGGCCGAGCTTTATATTGGACATGTGCTGACACTGATTCCATTAATGCAACTTCCATTGATAATAACTCATCTTCTGGAGTTATACTCCGAGGTGATAATATGATGCCTCGGCATTTGGCTTTCCACCAGACTAAAAGGTTCGTAAAACACTTTTAATATTATAAAGCCAAAGAGTTTGTTTGTTAGGTATGTTGAATTGCCTAATCTCAGGACCTACTAGATCAAATTCAAAAATTATTTTAGTGTTCGATATCCCAAATGAGTTATTTCGCTAATATATTTTCCCTGATTTTGCAATATTTTCCATTGATGCTTGTATACTATAGATCATAAAATGATGTTATTATAAGCCTGTAGGTTTTCTCGACATAGATATCCAACACTAATTTTTAAAGTGAAAACTTATTTGTTGAGCACTTTTTGGTAGCAGAAAATCTTATGAGTTCGCGTCACCGACATGCTGACATGACTATTTTCGAAGTGAAAATAGTTAAGCCGCGCTGAGCACTTTTTGGTAGGGAAAAATCTTACGGGTGCATGTCACCCACATGCTAATGTTTATAATTTTATTTTAAATGTTATGAAATTTCTTATTTTACAAATTAATTTTACAAATAACATTCTAAGTTATAAGTTTTCACTTCTATCGGCAGTTTAAACCTGTATTTTAAGACAAACAAAAGAACGAACTTTACAGCTAATAATAATGTAATAATTAATTCTAAAGGTTTCTCATATGGACTGACGCTGGCCTCGGTGTAATTATGCGGGCAAACGTAGACGGGACGTCACGAATGGAACTGGCTCGAGCGAGCAACGCGACCGCTCTCACCATCGACCAGACCACCGGCACCGTCTACTGGGCTGTCAACCGACAAATACATGCCGTCGACCTAGACGCTTCTAACAAGTAAGTAGAGATGGAATACAGATATACTGAATTTTTGTTTTTTTTTATTCGGCATCAGACACTTAACAAATGCAGCTAGATTAACTGATACTTAAATACTTTTTTTTGCAAGTCACTAATATATAAAACTGAAGAGTTCGTTTGAACGCGCTAATCTCAGGAACTACTGGTCCGATTTGAAAAATTCTTTCAGTGTTAGATAGCCAATTTATCGAGGAAGGCTATAGGCCAGGAGCACCAATGAAATATGTTTCAAAAACGGGGGAAACTTATCACGCTACGGGCAATAGGAGACGTAAACGACGTTGCGTTGGTCAGCGACAACCCTAAATCAGTCCGTCTGACCAATGTGGTGCGTTAGGCCAAAATATCTCTTCCAAGATCCTTCTTGAGATCCTTCTTTCCTTTATTAGTCCACTAGCGGACCCACGTTACCTCGTTTGCGTCTCCTATTGCCCGTAGCGTGATTATTTTCCCCCGTTTTTGAAACATTTTTCATTGGTGCTCTGCTCCTATTGGTCGTAGGGTGATGATATATAGACTATAGCCTTCCTCGATAAATGTACTATCCAACACTGAAATATTTTTTCTAATCGGACCAACGGTTCCTGAAATTAGCGCGTTCAAACAAACAAACTCTTCAGCTTTATAATATTAGTACAGATATACTATGTATAGGTTACTGGACATAGTTCCTTCTTAGAAAGGATGTTTTGGCCTACTATACCACTCTGGCTACGCGAGTTATAGGTAGGTACCTATGACCAGCAGTGGAATATTAATGGGTGTGGAGTGTGCATGATGATGACAAGTGTGAAATATGATTTGTTTGTACTTTCGTCCAGGCATATAGTATACCAGAAAAGAAAACTTAACACAAACTCCATATAAACCCGTGTGGCCAGAGTAGTGTAGTAAGCCAAAACATCCTTTCTAAGAAGTACCTATGTCTATTAGTGGACTAATAAAGGAAATTGCAGTGTTTAATTTGATTTGTACATCTTTCCAGGCGTATTGTATGGCAGGGAGGTTGGGCCGGCACGCTAGCCACGTACGGCGGCTGGGTGTACTTCAGTGGGGGAGAGCGGGCGCTTATGCGAGTCCCGCTCACGAGGCGAGACGCTCCCGCCGCTCCCGTACCGCACGTCGCTAGGCTCGTGGCCGCCAGACACGTGCATAAGGTAAGCTTGCAACTCGCTTGTGAAGTTTACTCAACGTTAAATTGAATTATTTGATATGCTTCTAAAATCTAAAAATCATGATGAAGTGTTATAAAGCTTATCAACATTTTACCTTTTTTTATTGTTTACTGAAGAAATTAGAATGTGTTTTTTTTCGGTATTTTTTCGGAATTCCGTTTAGAAATTTTGGTTTGAAACATCAATTCTAAAAATATACACCACAGTAAATCCATACAGCAAATCTACCTATTACATACAAACAGTAGGTTTTCATCCGAAGTCAGATAAACTAATTAGATTAAAATTGTTATTCCGAATTGAAATAAGCCTAGTGTGTGATGTATTCACGGAACCGCGAATAGATGTTTCAAATCTAAATTCCGAGTGTATGTGGTAACTATATTAATTTATCTACACCGATGCTATTAATCCTCTATAAAAGTTTCTGAAACAGTTAGCTTATTGCCAACATTAAAACATCCTGTGTCATAATAACCATTATATCATCCAAACGAGTGTGTGTTGTAGTAAATTTCATTATGCAAATCCTTTTAAAAAAAAAAGAACATTGTCAGGCACGCACTTTTCACTACCATAGGCCACATTTTAAAAAAGAACTATATAAAAATCAACATAAAAATCTTGCAGTTTTGAGTAATAACGGCGCATGATTGGTTAACTCATGGCTGTGCAGCAATGACTCCAAACCTTTTGTTTTGTTTTCTTTGGTCGACTTCGTTCTCATCCAAGTCTCTTAGTAAAAAATATTTTGTAAACCCTACTTATTTATTTTTAAAAGGAGCAACCATGGAGTTTCTTGCCAGATTCTTCCCCATGAAGCGTAGGCTGCACTTGGAACTGGCGACTAGAATCACTCGATTTTTAAATATTAAATATTGACTATTCATAAGTGCCTGTAAAATAAGTGCCTATTTGAATAAATATTGTTGAATTTGAACTGTTATTCGAATTATCGTCGTATCCCGCCATTTTTGTTCGATATTAGTTTTGCAAAAATGTATTAATTTTGAACTTTTTATAGATAAAGTCTTATATGCAACTGTACATAATTAGTTATTAAAACCCATTTAATACCCCTTATTATACAACAGTTGCATAAATAACTATAATACACATTGTTTTGTAATGTATATTTATAACATATTTGCTCGTAAAGGGTCTCTTATTTCACCAATTTCAATATCGTAATGTATCTCATTACGTACTTGTGCGTTATTGTAATGTAAAATGCACGTTTTTTTTTTAATATAGTAAAACTCACGGTTTATCAATATACTCGAACAATACTCTTTTAAATATTGGCAAAGAGTTTTTATGTCAGAAAAGTGGTCAACATTTTATGAGTGAAAGTAGGAGAAACGAGACCACAGAGTTCCGCAGCCGCCTCCGCCGCCGCGCCGCTGCCGCCGACTGCTGAACTCTGTGGTCTCGTTTCTCCTACTTTCACTCAAGAGAGTGGTGAAATTTTAATTAATAATAATAACTTGACAAGCTTAAAAATGCCAACTGGCAACGTAATAATCAATTTTGCAAATTGTTCAAATTTTTATAACTGCTTTAACAAGTAATTAAAGATTTATTCGATCAAGAAAGTCCGAGTTTTTTTTATTTCCGCGCAAATATGTTATAAAACGTCGTATGACATACGTGCGCTTTGATAATTACAGCCTCAGCTTTCTTGTAGCCTTCGCCTGCGGCTCGGGCTAGCAATATCGCCTCGGTTGTAATTTTCAACTTACCGTACTCATATCATAATGTACTATTACGTATTGTATATGAAGTATAAATGTTCTGTCAGGTGAACCGCGAGCACCCGTGCTTCAACGGCGGCAGCTGCGGCGGCGAGGCGGGCGCGTGCGGCGCGCGCGGCGCGTGCGGCTGTGCGCTGCGCTGCGCCGCGCCCGCACCGCGCGCCTGCGAGCCGCACCGCTTCCTCTGCGACGCCGCCGCGCCGGAGCCCACCTGCATACCGCACCACTGGAAGTGAGCACCACCACTTACTAACATACATTAAGGCGCGTCTACACCAAAATTGTTGGCGATTTCACTGTTCCCAACTGTCATTCAATCAACACAAAAATAAATTAAAAATTATATTATGTTACTTGCTGCTGCGGAACCCTTCATAGGTGAGTCCGACTCGCACTTGGCCGCTTTTTTAGGTCTGTTTTATGTATATTTGTAAAGTCCCCTGCGACCCAGGTTAGATTCCTAATGCGAAAAACAAAAAGAAACTCTATGGACGTTGACACCGCGTGTACGTTCGAGGATAGTCTCTTCGCGAAAGGTTAGTGAGGCTAGTTTCATTGTATCAATTCACCTATTAGCGTTTAAAAGCACTAGAAACAATAATTGTTTCGTAAGTTCGACTGTGTCCCGCTTCCCTCCATGTACTCTATAGTATGTACTTTTCATATCTCTGACCTCATTTATTCGTATTCCTAGAACTTGCATGCACTTCTAGCAAGTAAACAATAGTTAACTGATGAGATGAGTCCATTACAGATGCGACGGACAGAAGGACTGCGAGAACGGCGCGGACGAGATGGAGTGCGGGGCGTGTGCGGCGGGGCTGCGTTGTGCGGACGGCGAGTGCGCGCCTTCTCTCGGCGCCTGCAGCTCCGGCGCTTACTGCGAGCAGGCCCCGCTACCCGAGGCCTTCCGGTAATTACACACACATACATACATACACACGAGACACACAGTGTGGGTTTACATTCCCACACAGGACAAATGTTTATGTAATATCTGCGATATTTATGTATTAAGAAGTATACATATAAGTGTGTTTAGCAGCAGTCTGGTTACCACAGTACAATAGTTGCCAAGACGTCGGTGTGTGAGGATATTATTATTATTACAGTAATTAAGCATGGACGGCCATGGCTAAACTATAAGGGTTTTTATACCTACTAAGAAACCCCAAAAAATGATATTGTAGAGTGGACTTTGCATTCGTGTATGTTAGCTGATAAATTTATTATTCAACAGATGCGATGAGAGATTGTGTCTCGCCCAGAATCTTCTCTGCGACGAGCGAATCCACTGTGAAGACGGGTCAGACGAAGCACCCGCTACTTGCGGTTACGCACAAAAAGATCAGGTTTGACCAAATATTACCTTTTCGATAGTATGAAATAGCAATATAATATTTCAAAGTCCTCTCAACTATCTCCAGTACTATAGTGATAAATCATGATTTGGGAGTATACCTTGTTCCATTCGGTGTACCATAGACTGATTTAAAATAATTATAGGCGGCAATGCCATAATAGAATACAGAAACATTAAAGCGATTTACAGCTATCGGTGATGATTCTCGTGTTGTCATCACTAAACTGAGAGTCAGAACAGTGACAGCTAAAATGTGAGATATCGAAAAACGGACTCTAAGCGGATGAGATTAGACTATATAATCCAATAACAAATTTTAGTGATTTTTAGTTTAGTGATGATAACAAGAGAACCACCACAATTGTTTATGTTTTAATTGGTTTTACTGTAAATTTAAAGAGTTACATATGTTTACTATTAGATAATAATTAAAGCCAGTGTTAAGGCGCGTATTCACCGTAATTGTTGGCAATTTCAGTGTTTTCAACTGTTTGCAACTCTTCAGAAAATCGCCAAGTTTTGTTTCCATTGTGTCTACACCGAGTCGTAAACATTTTAAAAAACATTCGAACTAAGAGTCTGCACAGAGCCAATAAATATCTGCAACAAGCGTATTTTGATGTTTACCGCCAAAAACAGAAACATGGTTCCCAACATTTGTTGACAACCCAAGGAAATTACAGAATTTTTTGTCACCAACACGTGTTGACAACACAAAAGTTCGGTGGAGACTCGGCTTTAGGTATTCGCGTTACGTTTTGTAAGCATGTTTTGTGTATCGTTATCAGGTAGTGAGCGGGGCGCGGCAGTCGAACGCGTTCGTGGTGTGCAGCCTGGTGGTGGGCGCCGCGGCCGGGCTGGGCGGCGCCTGGGCCGCGCTGCGCCGCTGGAGGCGCGGCGCCCGCCAGCCCGCCCCGCGCCGCGCCTCCCCGCTCTCGCCCCTCCGCGCCGTGCCGCCCGCCGCGCGCGCGCTCTGCCCCAAGCGCGCCGCACCCGAGCGCTCCGAGCGCGCGCGGCCTCTCGGCGCCAGCGCCAGCGCCACCGCCAGCGCCACCGAGTGAGTCTCCTCCTTCCCACCGAGATCTCTGTACTTGTACTATCGACTAACTTCACTCATCACCCACTTTACCGATAAATCGTTTGAAAACGTCAAACCAACAAAGATTACCCTCCTTTACATGCCGCACTTAGTACGTTTTATATACTAAGCAAGCTACGTTAATACTACTCGGCGATCTATGCTATTACCTTTATATATTATTATAGATTAAACAAAAAAAAACATATTTTGAATCCATGCTCTTTGAAATTAACTATTGCTCAGAACAAAATTATGGTGGGTCATTCTCCAAATTTGTCGATAGTACAGTCGTAACTCCACGCCTTTATTAATTTATAACATTACATTAACAGACGAGTTGGATTTACGACCGTCTTCTAGTTTAATACGATGAAAACATTTTTAAGTAGGTGTCTACTGACTAATAGAGTTAAATACGAAGAAGACAAATCTAAGTAGGTGCATTGAAACTTTACACACACAGAGAGGTATGCGAATATGAACATTGCGATGCGACGACTGCATATAAAACCCTTGACCGTACCCTTCATTTTTGTCTAAAATATATGTGTTGTATAAGTTATACCGTTCTTGCAGGACGTCGGACAGCAGCTGCGCTCGCTACCCGCGGCCCACGGCGAACCCTCCGCCGTCGCCGGCCACGGGCAGCGACGGCGGGGGCGCTGCACCGCGGCGCCGCGCCTACCGCCACTACCGCGCCATGAACCGCCCGCCGCCCCCCACGCCCGCCTCCACGGACGCCTGCGAGTCCGAACCGGAGCCCGCCGCGCGCGCCCCCCCGCCTTCCCCCGTACCCTCGCCCGAGCCCACCATCTTCCGCTGAGGTACTATCGTTTCGTTATATTACAATCGGTATACAATACTTTTCGTTCCACCCCGGAGCGACTCGACTGAGCTCACATCGAGTGAATCAAATATTATCTTGTCCCGACTCAGTAGAGCTGAAATCGTTTCCGAGTAATATAATCTAGTCCAGCCGATACCGGCGCAGCTCAAATTCATTTTTTTTATACAAATAGGGTAATATTTTATTCACATTTAAACTGTGCTCGCGCATTTTGTCAATCAGTCTGAGTTGACTCCTATTTGTGAAAGAACAATGCGAGTGATCGATTTACAGACCACCATAGATTTAACGAGTTTTTAACTTTGAGATTAAGCGAGCGAAAGTATGATATGGATCTCAATTTGAGTTGCTCTTTCATTTGCAACAGCATCTTAGTGATACGTAGCTGTACGATGCACTTAAACCCCTAAAATTACACGCAATTTTTCTTTTATTCTTTATTACATGCGTGTACATATTTATTTTTCTTCCCGGCTCGAAGTACCAATCTTTACCTTTCCAATTTTAACCAGCCCAATAATTGAACTACACTTACATGAAAAGTAAATTCATTTTTTTCGAAAATTACCGAACAAATAATAATTCGAATGTCATTATGTAAAAAATACTATGTGTAAAAGGTGTCGTTAGAGAAGAAGGAGTAAGTGATTTCAAGAGATTTTTGTTAAAATAATAACCGTATTGATATAATTCCGTACGCTGTTGCTGCTAAAATAGTGAAAAATAATAAAAATGCTAAAGAAAACGGTCATTTCCTGTATTAAACTATTTGGAAATATTGCTACTGAAGACGCACAAACCATTAAGAAAATATAAAATAATCGTATTTTCTCGCCATACAAAGTTTAATTCTTTATTATATTAAAATTCCTATCTATGCATAAGAAACCATTACTCGCAGCTTTGTTCTCGTGATATTATCGAGTCTTAACTAACCAGGCTGCTAATATGTTATATTATTATGTTTTTCTTTTAGTACCATGTTCACTAGATCTATTTCGTTTAGCGCTTATAAGGTCAAGCCAAAACACACATTATCGTTTTTAGAACACAAGAAGTCACGTATAAGATTAAATAAACTATAATAAAACTAAACAAAGCTATCCACAAGGAAAAGTCACTATATTCTGTCCATTTAATTATTTGCTTTTTTATAAATATCAATGAGTAATCATCACAAAGTTTGCCGATTCGATTGTAAATAGCAATCGATTATTAAGTAGATTATTATTCGGACGATTATGATTCAACCGCATGACAATCTACAACTACTACTATCTTCGAAAACAAATAGTGTAATCAAATGATAAACGATATAATATTTTTTTTATAGTGTGAAATGAATTAATGGACTGGAAATAGTATTTCATTGATTTATCATAAGAGTTAACGAGTTAATTATTATAATTTCTACGTAAGTTCGATTAAAATTAATGTGCGTTGTCATAATCTGCATCATAACTATCAATTTAGTCTCTTTTTAACCGCGTTTATTTTTACTTTGCACAAACCAATATTGTAAATAGAAATAATCATAGGAATTTAAGTAACTCGAGAAACCCGTATGACCACTCTCCAAAATAATAAAGTATCTAAGATTGAGTATTTTTAGCTGAGGAGTCATAAAGGAAAACTTCAGGTAGAAGTGAAATTAATTACGTATATACAGGCTGTTACTGAAAGT
This sequence comes from Diaphora mendica, assembly GCA_949125395.1. NCBI lineage: Eukaryota > Metazoa > Arthropoda > Insecta > Lepidoptera > Erebidae > Diaphora > Diaphora mendica. Next base: position 22,464,614 of record OX421310.1, read on the forward strand.
GGGGGTCATATTTTAGAGTCGTATAATGCCCTTAAACGGAATCAGAAGAGTGCGTGATCCTTAATATACTATGTTATTTACAAGTAATCAACTGAATTTATTGAGAGATCATTGACATGAGTCTAACTATTGGTATCTAATACCAAGGATGTTACTCAAATATTTAGATTTTTCAGAAAATGACTGCTTAAAAATTCGTAATATAACTTTTTTTAAACAAGAATTACATTTTCCGTGGATAATTTAGTTTTAGAGCTGTTTCAACTAACCATTTGTCAATCACAGATAATAACACTCCTAAAATTTGAACATCTCTTTCTTTACCAGTCTGTATAAACACATCTATTTTTGTTAAATGTTTTGCTAAAAGACCCGTTTCGTCCATTTTGAGTATTATTTTTCACTACTTCTTTATTTTTGTGATGCTTAAATTCACAAACAACTATATAAATTCTTTTACTCTATAAAATGTACCAAATTAAACACTTTGTAACTTGGATAAATAGTTAAAAATTTAACCTAAGTAACTGACGGCCTTATTCATAAATTTTTTGTCTTATTTTCAACTTTAAACTTGAAGCCTTAAAGAAAATACAAATCTATACCGATACATAAACTTAAACAACGTTTATGAATAAGATTGTGAAATATTTAGCGGTTCCAAGACGAAACTACTCTGATATCTTAAACAGTATTTTCAAGTACTTGATATTCTAAATGCGAATTTTAAATCCTTCTTGCTTTATGTTATTGCCATTGTTAAGGCGCGTCTCCACCAAAATTGTTGGCAATTTCAGTGTTTCCAACTGTTTGCAACACTTCAAAAAAGGCCAAGTTTTGTTTCCATTGTGTCTACACCGAGTCGCCAATCTTTGAAAAACATTCGAACTAAGCGTCACCATAGAGCCAATAAATATTTAGAACAAACGTATTCTTTTGACGTTTACCACCAAAAACGGAAACACTGTTCTCAACATTTGTTGCCAACACAAGGCAATTACAGAAACTTTTGTCACCAACACGTGTTGACAACACAAAAATTTACAACTTTTATTCGGTGGAGACCCGGCCGTAAATAAATTCTGAAAAATTATTACTACTCCGTTGCTATCAATGTTCATTTCACCATGTTATGTTAACGCGACGGAGTATCTAACATAAGTATGTATATAGTTTAAGGACATGTAGAACTTCTATTTGGTGCTATGTCACTGTTCGTGCCTCAACAATTGTTTTAAGAATAAATCTCTATTATTTCATTAATATTACTCAAAGAAATTGAGAAGAAACATGTTGAATTAAATTATATTACATTTCAATATGATATAATACCGCGTCTTTCTTTATATATTTATGTAATCTTATAGAGAATATGTTTTTAATTAGTAATTGATTAAGTTCATTTCGTTAGTTTCTGTTTAAATTGTAAATAAATATTGGTATTGTAAACTTTTTATAGTATAGTTTATATTTGTAAATTGTAAGAATATAATTAAGAGGTTATTTCACGATCGTCAAAAATACTAATCACGTGTTAATTTTTAAGATCGTTTTAGGTTAAAAAGCGTTACTACAAACTTATTTTTAAAATAAGACTATGGGAGTCGTACCTCATACATGAAAATGGCAGGCTAACTATTTGTTGTCTAACGTGGTTGGAATAAAAATTAAAAAGTTTAATATTGAAAACGTACCTACATAAAAAACTCTATCGCTACAAAATTTACGATCTCGGTGAACACAGCACTTCTAAATGAACAAACTATCTGAGCTTAAAAACAAAATTAACAAACCTTTTATTTTAAAATATTCAAAAAAGTTAAAAGTTCGATTTCGTACCTACACAATTGTAAAACACTGTCTGAACCTAAATTGAACAATACTTGTCTGTACTGGGAATATTCTATACTAGGTGTTTGACGTGAATATGTCTTTAAAATGGCTTCCATAGGAAGTTAATTTAAAAAACGTATGATAACACAAGTAAAATTTTAACAAAAACCGACTTCAAGGTTCGACTCGATTTCTCTTGGGTGCCATCATCAGATCTTAGTGTCCTTATCACGGTACCACCGTTGGGATACTTCATTCCATAAAAAAAAAAAACCATCAAAATCGGTTCATAAACGACGAAGTTAAAATAATAAACATAAAAAAAATATAGATATATACGGTCAAATTTAGAACCTCCTCCTTTCTTGAAGTCGGTTAAAAATCGGGGGATACAGATTGGTGTTGCAGCTACATATCTATCATCTTTCCCCTCTTTTGAAAAAGTATGTAAACAATAATTATTGCTCAGGCATTAGATGACTCCTTGGTGATCAGAAAAATTGTTAATTTTGAAGTGTGTAATAACGTACTGAATTGTTTAACAACACTAATTTGTTAATTTTGTAGGTGATTGGTACCAAATTATCCAGCATATATCTATACTAGATACAGTCTAATATTGAAAGAGTAGAATAAACTGTCTAAACTTCTGTAAACAACTAACTCACGGGATTTTAGAATATTAATATCAATATTCCGTCTTTAAATACGATTTTAATGTAGATAACCTCAATAAATACTAAATTTTAGGCTTTCTCTAGACATTAACACCAGTTTTTAAAGAGGCAAACTCTTTTAAATACATTACCTACCTGAAAGAAAAGACAACGGTAATCCCAATGCATCATAAAATAAATTAAAAACAGTTCCTACACAAATGTTTAGACGGTGTCTTCGACTCTTACAATAAGTAGACTTAAAGTTTACTACTGTAAAATTAGTTGTATTAAAACATATTATTTGTATTCTTAACAGTTAAAATGCAGTGTGAACTCGTTCGATTTAGAAGGCATAGTGCGAGTTTATTTCATTTCAACTCGCCATTGACAGCGAACTCGTTCGGTTCGGTGTTGCGATTGTTGAAGATCGCAACGCGAAAGTGCGAATAGTATCGCAAGTATCGCTTTGACGATCGAGTAGATCTTAACATACAAAATGAAGTCGCTTCCGTTGTCAGTTCGCTTAGATCTTCGAACTACTCAAAGGATTTTATTGCAGTTATCAGGAATAGATAGTGAATCAAGAGGAAGATTTTTATGTGTAATACATGCATATTATAGTAGACTAGCGACCCGCCCCGGCTTTGCACGGGTGGATTTCAGATGCCCCCGCCGACGACACGATTCGTGCATTTTAAATCTGTAATATCTTCGAATATATTCATTTAAATTAGATACTGTAAAGGGCCATTTTGATCTATATTAAATGCACAATGTATTTAATTTACTTAATTTAATTGTATAAGGATTCATTCTGTATTGCTTAAAATCACTTCGTAAATAAGCCATTATTTCTCGTAAAAAAAAGGAATAAAAAATGGTTGTTGTGGGTTATCCCTAAGAGATAGACATATACCGTTGCAGACTTTTTTGTAGTACTTTTTAAGGTGTACAATACTGTAGTACATTATTTTGATCTATCTCGTAGGGTGCAACCAGCGTTTGCAATGTAAGCGCAAAAAAATGTGTTTATTTGCTACATCACATTAGAAACCTCGAAAATTAACAGTGATTCCATACTATATTATGCATTTATTATACATAAAAATCTTCCTCTTGAATCACCCTATCTATTAAAGAAACCCGCATCAAAATCCGTTGCGTAGTTTTAAAGATTTAAGCAAACAAAGGGAAGTAGGGACAAAGAAAGCGACTTTGTTTTATACTATGTAGTGAAGAAATCCTAAAATTTCAAAGACTTCTTCGTCGTCAGTGTAAAATAAAATTCGTACTAGGCTCACATTTATGCCGTTTTCCAAATAAATAAAGCTATATTCAATTTGGCCTCTAATCACATTAAACATAAATAGCACTAGATGGTATGTTAACGCGACACGCTTTTACAAAATAATGAATGAAAGTTATTGCTGATTAAATTGTGTGTTATGTAATTACTAGTCTCTACCTGATTAATTTACTGCACATTAGTTACTGAAAACTAACTACCAACATTACTAGTGATCGAAAAAATATTAATAATGCACCGACAATTGTTATGACTTATAAGCATGTATTGCTTTAATGAATAATGTATATTGATTGATTGATTTAATGAATATTGAACTGATTTCGGCATCTAATTAAAAATAATATTTACTTTTAATTCTTGTAAATGTAAAATTGACTGATTGTGAGATATTTGTAATACAATTTTTGTACCTGTTATTTTTGTATTTTATTTACAAACATCCCAATGAAAATTGGCCGCATATTCAAGAACTCGTATGAATATGTAAGGGAGACTACTATACAGTGTCCAAACTATGCTTGATAGACCGATCCTTCTATGGTCTTCAATAAAAAAAAATGGATGAGCCTGCCAACTGCCATGAACAGAATCCAAGAGTGGTGGCCACCATACTCATTGCGAATGCAGAGAAGCAGCAGTGGATTAGCTGAATCAATCACCACGTTGTTAGTGGTTGTCCCGTGTGGGATTTGAACCCACAACACTCAAAACAGTAGAGAGAGTCGCGGTGTAGCGGCAGCCTTAATCACTATGCCATCAGTGCAGTTTAAATATTCTTTAAAATAGTAATAGACTATCGAAAAAATTCTAGGTCCTTTTTAGGGTTCCGTGCCAAAGGCAGAAAACGGAACCCTTATAGATTCGTCATGTCTGTCTGTCTGTCTGTCCGTCCGTCTGTCTGTCTGTCCGTCCGTATGTCACAGCCACTTTATTCCGAAACTATAAGAACTATACTGTTGAAACTTGGTAAGTAGATGTATTCTGTGAACCGCATTAAGATTTTCACACAAAAAAAAAAACAATAAATGTTGGGGGTCCCCATACTTAGAACTGAAACACAAAAAAAAATTTTCATCAAACCCATACGTATCATCATATAAGGTTCTCATGGTATCTATGGATAGGTCTTCTAAAATGATATTGATGTTTCTAAAAAAAAAAAAATCTAAACTGAATAGTTTGCGCGAGAGACACTTCCAAAGTGGTAAAATGTGTGTGGCCCCCCCTGTAACTTCTAAAATAAGAGAATGATAAAACAAAAAAAAAAATATGATGTACATTACCATGCAAACTTCCACCGAAAATTGGTTTGAACTTGAACGAGATCTAGTAAGTAGTTTTTTTTTAAATAAATGGGGCATTTCACGTGAAGCGGACAACGAAAAAAGAGTCAGGATTCCGATTTCGTTTATATTTTAGTATGTTATACCTGTACATATCCTCGACACAGATACGAAATATTTTTGCATTTGCAAGCTTCGTTTTTAAAATATAGGTCTTTGAAGATTTCAGAAAACGTGAGGTATGCACTACTTCGAATGCCATTATCAGTTCAAAAATAATAATTTTGGGACAAATTGAACACTGTGTTATATACTACATTTAATAACCTTTATATCCTCATAATTTAAATTTTTATTTTCATCTTTAATTGCTAAAAAAAATTAAAAAAAAATTATTTTTTTTCGTTTTTTTTTTTTTTTTTATGTTTGGCCCGCCAAAATGACTCTGCTCTGCCTGATGGAAAACATAAGCAGAATCCAAGAGTGGTGGTCACCATACTCACTGCGAATGCAGACAGTGCAGTATGGCGACCCACACCATGGCGGCCTAGTGATGCTACTGCATCTTTTAGTCCAGTCAACAAGTATGAAACTTGTTGACTAGACTAATTGGGCCCCCGGTCTCGCACTCACCAACGAAACACGACAGCACGAACGCTGTCATTTTACGTTGATTTTCTGTGCGAGGGTAGTACCGCCCCGGTCGAGCCGGCCCGTTCGTGCTGAAATCAGCGTGGCTCTACTACCTCTAGTTTCTGACGAAGTTCGCATTTTTTTTAATTATTTTTTTTGATCATGAACATAAAGCTTATGTTATGTTTAAGCATCATGACAAGTTTTATAGTGGGCCGCGCAGTCGTTTAGGAGCTACATGTATAATAATGACGAAGCGCGGTAATGGCCCCCTTCTAACGTCTAGTCAGTTAGCGAGACTTACTGAAATATTTCTTTAAATAACAGGTAAATAACACTGGACTACTGCCTTATCTAAGCGAAGATATACCAGAGACAGTGTTAAAAAAAAAAAATGCGAACTTCGTCAAAAACGAAAAAAAAAATTTTTTTTTCATTTTTTTTAGCAATTAAAATTGAAAATAAAAATTTAAATTATGAGGATATAAAGGTGCTTCACGACAACGCGCGACCTCATACTGCGCAACAGACAGTCTCCAAGCTGCCAGAGCTAAGGGTTGGAAGCTCTCCCTCATCCGCCATACTCACCAGACCTTGCACCTACCGACTATTACTTTTTCCAAAATTTAGACAACTTTTTAGTGGGTAAAAATTTCAATTCCCGAGTGGCAGTACAAAATGCCTTTGAAGAGTTTGTTGCCTCCCGTCCAGCTGATTTTTACAAGAAGGGCATCAATAAACTGCCAATGCGTTGGCAAAGATGCGTCGATTGCATGGGTGATTACTTCGAATAACAGAAATAAAAAAGTTTGAAAAAATAAGTACTTTCACTTATTGCATACAAAACGGCAATTTCATAGGTAAAGACCTATTATATGTACTATAATTGCTTTCTGTATAAAATTATCTTAAATTACGTAACAAGTGAACATGGTTTGTTCAAAGTTTTATAATAGTACAGATTAAATAAATTAATTAACAGTAACATGATATGATGGACATCTGCCGTACTCGCACCAAATTACTTATCATTTAGCGATTTATCATGATACGCCCCTACGCCCCTCGCGATAGTGGAATTTAAATGGTTTGCTTAGCTTTTTTACAGCAAGCAGTTGCATAGCAAACGCTAACTCTAATACATGGACAATGTCCAGTATGACCTTAACCTTTCTATTTATATTTACAATTTTATTTGGGCAACTTGAATGTGAAATTTACCAAGATCGTCCTAAAATAAAAACATTAAGTGGTGACCTTGTACTGGAAGCAGCTTTAGATAAAAATATATATATTCGATCCAATGGAGCCAAATCGAGAATTTTTATTGGAAACATTGATATACTTAAGTATACAGTTCCGAGGGATACAACCCGACAACAACAATCTAATAAGCGCATTAATGAAGACTTGGAAACGTCTGGAATACTACAAAGACTGGAAAGATTAGTAAACAGTCAATCTTCGGTTCTTGAATCAATGTCATACAACATGACTATGCTTTCGACAAGAGTAAACATTTTAAATCGGAAAATATTTGCTTTAGAAAATCAAATAGCCAGCAGATCTAAAGACGAATGTGACTCTCAATCTTGTCAACATGGTGGCACATGCCTTGACCTAATTAACGGCTATCACTGTCTGTGTCCGCCAAATTGGGAAGGAAGAAATTGTGATGAAGACGTTAACGAATGCCGTAATTTTGCTGGCACAGACCTTGGTTGTCAAAATGGAGCCACATGCATTAATAAACCGGGTACATACGAGTGTATATGCAAATCCGACTGGCATGGATTGCATTGTACTACAAAGGCAAAGGATTGCTCCCAGGGTGATTTTGAAATGTGTGGCTACGGCACTTGCATACCAGTTACTTCTGGAGAAGGCATAAAATGTTTTTGCCACCAAGGATGGACATCTAACGCTACTAGTGTAATGTGCTTGGCTGATATAAATGAATGTGAATCGTATCAAGGACCTCGTTGTTCTGTGAATCCGAAGGTTGATTGCATCAATTTGCCGGGGTCTTTTCGCTGCGGACAGTGTCCTACTGGTTATGAGGGTGACGGCTACATCTGTAACGATATCGACGAATGTACTACTGTTTCTAACGGAGGATGTAGTCCAATGGTGAGTTGTTATAATACCATCGGCTCACGAATATGTGGACCATGTCCAGCAGGATATCAAGGCGATGGGGTCACATGCACCTTTAAAGGCTCTTGCAATATTAACCATGGAGGCTGTCATCCATCGGCGCAATGCATAGAAAGTCTGTCACCGACAGGTCAAACATCGCAGTGCTTATGTCCAGAAGGAATGGACGGAGACGGAGTAGGATTAATGGGCTGCTACGTCTCCACTGCTAACTATACAAGGGGTTGTGAAAGTAAACCATGTGGAAATCACGGACGATGTCATCCTCTTCGTTCTGGTTATACTTGCATCTGTAACAAGGGTTATGGTGGTGCTAAATGTGACGTACCAAGTGATGTTTGTGCATTAAATCCTTGCCAAAATGGAGGTATCTGCAGGCCTGATGATACTAAAATAACTGGATTTCGATGTGCGTGCACAGCACAATATTCGGGCTCTACTTGTCAAGTTAAATCAAAAGCGTGTGGTGGTATCTTGAATGCTCAAGAAGGTAGTCTTGCTTATCCTTTATCGAACACAACCGCAACGTATAACCATGACGCTGAATGTGCATGGGTGATTCACACTGTGCATAACAAAGTCATTAATGTAACGTTTAGTAAATTCAATGTAGAACCGAGTCTTGAGTGCAACAATGACTTTTTACAAATACACGATGGTCGAAAATATTCTAGTCAACTGATCGGCCGATTTTGTGGCACCACATTTCCTAAAGGGGGTAACATTATATCAAGTCACAATAATCTCTATTTCTGGTTCCATTCGGATAAAACTGTAGCTAAAAGTGGTTTCGCTTTACATTGGATAAGCACGAAGCCTGTGTGTGGTGGAGATGTAGATGCGACCACTCACGGCCAAATCAGCTCACCGGGCTCTCCTGGATTCTACCCTGAAAATCGTGATTGTTACTGGCACTTAACAACCTCTCCAGGTAAAAGAATCAATTTACATTTCTTTTCTTTCGATATTGAAGTACATTCAAATTGTAGCTTTGATTATTTAGCTATTTACGATGGAGGACATATAACAGATTATCTACTCAGTCGCTATTGTAACTCGACACAACCGGCACCCGTGGTCTCAGCCGGTTCTGAAATGCTAATACATTTTCATTCTGATGCCTATGGCACTGGTAAAGGATTTCAAATAGCCTACGCACCCGTCGAAGGTATACCAGGTTGCGGGGGTTATTTCACCGCAGACAAAGGGGAAATCGTTTCTCCTACTTACAATGGGAATTATCTGAGTAATTTACTTTGTGAATATAAAATTAGAACAAGTCCAGAAACAAAAATTAAGATAGAATTTAAACAATTTAGTCTTGTAGATTCATTCATTTGTAAATATGACTATTTAAAAGTTTATGATGGGCCTACGACTGATTCTCCACTCGTTGGCAAATTCTGTGGTACTACATATCCAGCTACGTACAAATCATCCTCAAACACTCTTTACATAAAATTTAGAACAGACCGAAGTAATGCTGCTGAAGGATTTCGAATAACTTATGAAGCATTATGTGAGAAAACCTTAATAGGTGACAGCGGTGTCATAAAATCGCCTTCATATCCATTTAACTATCCTAGAAATAAAGTGTGTGTATATATTATTAAAACAATGCCAGGTAAAGCTATTCAATTAAGATTCCAAGATTTTGATGTTGAAGATAACAGATACTACAGTTGCAGGTATGACAACGTTGAAGTCAGAGATGGTACAGATATGAACTCCACATTATTAGGTACTTTCTGTGGTGGTCCGGAACATATCCCCCCTGTACAAACTTCTACACATAATTTTATGTTCATAAGATTTAAATCCGACATGAGTATATCTGGCACAGGATTCTATGCTAACTATACTACTATTGACACGGAATGCGGTGGTATATACAGAGATACAACTGGATTAATAAATCACCCTTCCGGAGATGCTGCTACATACAAAAATGGACAATCTTGTAAATGGCTTTTAATTGCGCCCGAAGGAATGCACATAAAGCTCACATGGAATCGATTTGAATTGGAAGTTTCTTCAAGCTGTAACCAAGATTATTTAAAACTTTTCGAAATAGATGACAACAACGAAGATAATTTATTAGGCACCTATTGTGGAACTCAATTTCCTCCGGCATTGACGACTTCAACTAGCCGTCTAAAATTACTGTTCAAATCTGACAAAAGTAAACGGTACGCGGGTTTTTCAGTATCTTACGCCTTTTTAAATGAAAGATCTCATTGCGGCGGTCATTATCTCGCAAGTCATGGCTTTATATATTCTCCTGGCTGGCCCAAAGCATATGAACCTAATCGTGACTGTACTTGGATAATTACAGTACCCGTTGGACAACAAATTTCTCTGAATATTTCTAAATTTGATCTGGAAAGACCTATACGATCTAAATGTAACCTGGGTGACTACTTGGATATAAGAAATGGTGCTTCCGAAACATCTCCATTAATAGGACAATACTGTGGCAAATTTCGATATAAGAGAATCGTTTCGTTAACAAACGTTTTACATTTACGTTTTCATTCCGACTCTTACTTAACTGGATTCGGTTTTAAAATTGAATGGGATGGTACCATCACGGGCTGTGGAGGGACATTAACAAGCTTCTCTGGATCAATAACTTCTCCGAATTATCCGAATTATTATCACAATAATGCAGAATGTTTCTATAGAATTGTAACTAGTGCCGGTTCGCGAATTCACATTGCTTTTACAGACTTAGAACTAGAAGTAGAACGTATTACCGATAGTTGTAACGATTATACTGAAATATTTGATGGTCGTGACACAAGTGCTCCATCACTGGGTAAATATTGCATTTTATCAGGCGAATCTAATATAGTAACTACAACCAATATTGCCTTTATCAAATTTAGGTCGGATGCGACAGTAGACGCTAAAGGTTTTATGCTAAACTATAACACTATATGCAACAATAATTTGACAGGTCGATATGGAGTGATCGAAAGCCCAAATTATCCAAATATTTATCCAATGAATTTAAACTGTTTGTGGAACATACAAGCACCAAAGGGAAATAAAATCAATGTAACCTTCATACATTTTGATATTCAACGATCTAATGGATATCACTACTGGCGTTCTTTCATGAGAAATAAATTATTTGTGGACAACGATGTTTGTCCCGAAAATTATATACAAGTAAAAGAAACTTCAGAGCCTAATTTTTCAGATAAGCAATGTGGAATCTCTTTGCCTTCACCGATAAGTAGTAAGAGTAATTCATTGCAAATTAAATTTGTGACCGGATTACGTGCCCTATCCACAGGTTTTCGTTTAGAGTGGGCCAGTTACGGCTGCGGTGGATATATCCAAAAACCATACGGCACTTTATCTCTTGATCGGGTTACAGTAACAGAGGATGCAATGGAATGCGAATGGTTGATTGAGACGTCGCCAGATAAAGCTATCAGTATAACATTTACAAATATTCACATGTCAGATACAAAACCCTGCAATGTCGATGCTATTGATATTTACAACGGTCCAAACATGAGATCTCCGCTTCTTGCCAAGATTTGCAATCAAGGACAAGCATCATTCGATACTGACAGTAATTTTATGTTAGTGCGATTGGTTAAACAGTCGACGTTAAAAGATGTTTATTTCACTTCACAATACCATTCTAAGTCCGTAAAATGTGGAGGTTTCATCAACTCTGTATCGGGTTTTCTATATTCCAAAAACTACCCCAAGAATTATGAAAATAATCTTGATTGTATATGGTACCTCATGGTACCGGCAAATCATCGAATTGAAATTAATTTTCTTGATCTTGATTTGTATGCAGATCTTAACTATCAGACAGGTGATTGTAGAGACACGATTCTTATATACGATGATAATGACTACAAATTGTCTCCAAATTACACTTACCGTATTTGTCCAAATTCAAAGACAAGACAAATCATCTCCAAATATAATAAAGTCATAGTACAGTTTAAAACTGAGAGTGGGAAAGCAGCTAAAGGATTCAAAGCAAATTTTAGTATAACATGTGGTGCTGTTTTATTAGCTAAAAACGACGGTATTATAGAAAACAATAGATTAATCAGACATATGAATAAAAGTTGCATCTGGACTATCATTGCACCAGAACTCGATCAGAAGATATCATTAACATTTACACACATGTCATTGCCAAAAGACAACGATATAGCAACAAACAGAAATTGTCCTTCAACATTTTTACGAATTCTCGACGGTAACGACGAGCGTGCTCCATTAAAAGGAGAATATTGCGGGCGAAAAATACCTCCAATGATTGTCAGTCATGGTAATGCAATTACTATAGAACTGGGAAGCTACACCGACAGACTAGCAGGAATGTTTTCTGCTTACTACTCTCCGTTATCCAATGCATGCGGAGGTACTTTGACAGCAGAAGCGGCTACTATTACATCACCGGCATTCCCGAGCCCATATCCTATAAACGCAGACTGCGAATGGATACTAAGTACATCTCCTGGGAACACAATTTCTATAGCGTTTGAACAATTTAATTTAGAATATAGTGAAGGTTGTAATGAGGACTATCTCGAAATTCGTGAAAATGACGGAGGCGGTAACCTATTAGGAGTATATTGTGGAAGTGAAATTCCAACCAATTACACAAAAGCGTCAAAGATATTTATAAAATTTCATAGCAATAGCAAAATAAATGAACAGGGATTTATTCTACATTATAGTTATTTGCACGAAAATGACATTGAAGGCGATAGTGGCGAAATTACATCTCCAGTATATCCAATGGCTTATGAAGGTCCTGGAGAATATGTTTGGCGCATAATTTCCTCTGGTGCAGATGTTATTGCTGTTACAATTGATAGCATGGCAATTTCTTCCAATGGTGATGGAAGTTATAACAAATTGATAGTTTATGATGGATATGATAATACTTCGCCAATTTTGGAACAACTGCACGGCATCTTAAGTGAATCTAAATTGATTCTCGCATCATCGAATACACTGTACATTGTTCTAACACTGGATGAATCGAATACTGGATCTACGTTCCATTTAAGTTGGTCAAAATCCTCCGTTAATGTGGAATCTTCTAGACCGCATGATCGAATCAACTGTGGTTCAAATGAAACAACTATGGTTTTACCTGGTAATGCTAGTGAATTAAAATCACCGAATTATCCTGAGGAATATGGTAACGGTTTAAATTGCGAATGGACATACAGGACTGAAGTAGGAAGACACTTAAGTATAACTTTTACTGATTTTAACCTTGAAGAAGTTCAAGCTTGTTATGCAGATTCAGTCTCTATTTATTCTGCAAGTACGCCTAGCAATTGGAAACCTATCAAACAAAGCATCTGTGAAATGAGTTCTGTACATGAAGAGATTAAATCCGCTGATTATATGAAAATAAAATTCAAAACAGATTCATCCGGAACTAGAAAAGGATTTCTAGCTCAAGTGAATTCTGTTTGTGGAGGACTTATTACTGATTTATCCGGAGAAATAGCGCCAATTTGGATAGATGCATACAACAGCCTACATACATCTCCATCAAATAAACTTAAATGTGAATGGACTGTAAAAGTTCGACCCGGTAGAACGATTCAATTGAAATTTAGTCATTTTAATATAACTAATACAAACGACCACTGTACTAGCTACGTCATTCTACGAAATGGCGATTCCGTAGAAGCGCCTTTGCTAGGAAATGGAAAGTATTGCGGATATGAACATGAAAACCACGGAGAAATAGAGACTTCAAGTAACTCATTTTTTATTAGCTACACAATTCAAATTCGTAATTTCCCATTTACTTTTCAAAGTTTCAAAATGTATTATGAAGAGAAAAATTTTGAATGCGGATCAACTTCTGAACTAAGTGTAGACCACAAATCAGAAATAATAAGTTCTCCAAATTATCCTGACGTACCCATTCCATATTCAGAATGTGTGTGGATATTTTATGGTCCACCAGGGGAGATCTTAAGAATAGATTTTATAGATAGATTTGACATAGATTATACTGACAACTGTGGTACCGAGGCTATCGAAATACGAGATGGATCGTCCAGTTTATCGCCTTTATTAGGACAAGGACTTTATTGCGGGGAAAAACCAGGCACCATTAAAAGTAGAAGTAATGTATTATATGTCAAATATACAACACAGCTGCCAGAACCCAGAAATGGTTTCAAAGCCAATATTTCCATTGACATTTGTGGTGGCACTATAATTACTGACTCTGGTGTTCTGACGTCGCCTGGATACCCTCAAATGCAAAATTTCCCAAACGGCACAATTTGTAGTTGGCATATTATAGGACCACCTAGTCATGTCTTCTCAATTGAGTCGAAAGATGTACAACTGCCACCAACTCAAGAACCTTGTACTACAAAAATTGAAATTGAAGAATCTACACCAGTAAATGGTACTATTACGACATTGAAAACTATATGCAATGATGATTTTAGAAGACCTATCACAGCAATTGAAACATCGAGCAATAAATTTACAATCAAACTAACCTTTGGTAAACAGGATGCACGGAAGCGCGAGTCTCAAATTAAAGGTTTTCGTATTAGTTTTCATTCTTCGCGTCCTATGTGTGGCGGAATAATCACAAGTTCGGAGGGCTACTTGACTACACCCAATTACCCTCAAGAAACCACTTTGAATAACTGCGAGTGGCGAATTCGTGTACCAAATAAATCACGGAGAATACGATTGGAGCTAATTGATACAAATAAAAAAAAGCACAGGATATATCTATATAACGACCTGAGTTTCCATTCTATGATTGCATCAATCCCTGATGGCAATTTCACTTCAGACAATAAAATTATCGAATCCGTAGGAAATGAATTAGCAATATCTGTATGGCTGAATATTTTTGCTAGAAGCCATCGGTTTAAAGCCAAATTCAGTTCTCATGACCAAGCACTTTGTGGTGGTGACTTGAGTGGCCACAGTCAAGAACTTAAATCTCCTGATCTTCAGAAATTTTATAGCTGCAAATGGCATTACAACAATCAAATTTCAGCTGCAAATCAAAATAATATAACATATTCTTCTATATTTGTTTCTATCCTTACTAATTCTTCTATTACCAGAAATCGATGTAACTTTTTTGTTTCACGACTAATTTTAAAATCATCAGTTAGTGACACAGGTCTTAGTTATCGTCGGGAGATTTGTGGCAATACCGAAACATCGTACAGGATACCATCTTCAGTTTTAGAAATCAACGCAGGCAAACGTAAAAATGATCTATTTTACTTTAATTTAAATATCAAATCACAGCCTTGTGGTGGCACAGTACGAGTAGGAGAAAATGCATTAAATATTTTTAAAAATATACCTGAACTTTATAGTGATACTGTAGATTGCGCGTGGCTTGTAATTTCTCCTATAAATAGCCGGGTTGAAATAAAATTAGAAGGATCGTTTTCATTAAAATGCGATGATGAATTTGTGATAATAACGCAGAGTGTAAGCCAACGTGTTCCCGACATAGGAAAATATTGTAAGGGAATGGTTATGGAGGACCCACTTCTTACTCACTATTCTTATATGTACATACAGTATCATTCTAAACCAAAACCGAATACAAATATAAAGCTTATGGCGAAAACGGTAACACATTCGTGCGGTGGACTGCTTACATTCTATGATAATGTTTTTACCTCCCCAAATTACCCAAAAACGTACACTGCTAACCAAGAGTGTATGTGGGAGATAAAAGCAGATACTGGGTACCGTATATCACTTCAATTCTTCGATCGATTTGCAATTGAGGATACAAATAATTGCACAAAAGATGTTCTTATAATATATGATTGGAAAGAAGATACTTATAACGAAATTGGCAGGGTGTGCGGACGTCAAACTCCGCTTCCCTTCAATTCTACTAATAATCGGATGAAGGTAGTTTTTCGTACAGATGCTGAGACGAATCTCGATGGTTTCAAAGCACAGTGGATACCTATCTGTGGTGGCAAGTATGTAGCCACTCTAAAAGAACAAATATTATTTAGTCCTGGTTACCCATATAATTATAAGCCATATATGAATTGCTCTTATGAAATAGATTCTTTGAGTAAACAGAAAGTGATTATCAAATTCCTCGAATTCAACTTGGAAGGTAACTATCCCGAATGTGCATATGACAACTTAACCGTGACAGCTCAGAGTGATTACGAAAATTTATATCAAGTTTTTTGTGGAACTGACTTACCCCAGCTCACTCGAAAGTTTGAAAAAATTGCTTTTCAATTTCGAACTGATAGCGCTATACAACGAAAAGGATTTAAAATATCGTATGCTATATTTACATGCGGCGGTAAAATTAAAGACACTGCTGTAATTTCATCATTGAACGGTGATGAAAATTATGACGGAAATATGAATTGCACGTGGTTTATTGAGGCACCACCATCTAAGAAAGTCGTAGTAAATTTCTTCTATATCGATTTAGAAGGCAGTCATGAATGTTATACTGATTACATCGCACTATACGATGATCGCAAAGTTAATTATGATAAAAGATTAGCGTTATTGTGTGGTTTTGTAAATTCAACAACAGTATTAACAAGTACAGGCAATAATATGGTGGTAGAGTTTATAACGGATTCTATTATACACTACAAAGGATTTAAGGCTCGAATTTATTTTAGTTACTCTGAAACAGCAGGCTGCGGCGGTCGATTAAATATAACAGATGGGTCCACAACCATACTAAAATCACCTTTAATGGGTAACCATGTCGTATATGAAAACTTTTTAGACTGCCATTGGTCGATAACATCACCTCCTAATACAGTTATTAAAATTACTTTCACACAGTTTCACATATCTCCTTGTGAAAACATTAACCAAACCGCTATAGGATACAGCAAATGTGACTGTGACTTAGTCGAAATAAAAGATGGTATAAATCCAGGTAGTTTAAGAATAGGCACATATTGTGGCTACACCATGCCAGCTACATTAGTATCGTCTGAAAATATAATGAGTGTTAGGCTTTCTACTGACGGTGAATTAGTGAGTTCTGGATTTCAGGCTACATTGACAGTTCAACCAACACCATGCGGTCAATCCGTCATACGACTTAGCTCCACACCGCATCGTTTCAAATCTCCTGGTTATGATACGGGATCAATTCCACGAGGTCTACATTGTGTCTATCATTTGGATGTCACTGAGCAACAATATAGTCAAATTCGCATAAGCATAATAAATTTGAAACTACGTGCTGTTGTTGCCGAGGGTGATAATGTGAAAGTTTGTAAGAATGACAGGCTTGTTATATCCAGTAGCTTGTCTCATTCTAATATTACAGTAGGAAAAGATCTAATCCTGAATCTACGAAGAGATGACTTCTTTTCTCATTATTATTTTTATGATTTGAATATCCATTATCCTAATAACTTTGAATTATGTGGACATGTGGAAGCTGTTGATTATTACGTATACGGACCATCTTCTATAAATATATTCACTTCGGCAGAGTCAGTTAGTAAAAACTACAAAGGTGTAGAAATAGAAGCAGCATTCGTAGGATATTGCGGCAGAAATTACACAGAGCTTCAAGGGAGAATACAAAATAGTTATAGCACAAACGGCGATACTGTTGCTGATTGTTATACGCTAATTACTGTACCTGTTAATTATACAATATCTGCATATTTCTTAAGTATTTCACCAGATTACTATGATGTAAATACATACTTAAAAATATACGATGGAAATGAAACTAGCACAAAACTATTACTAGCCATTAATAACGCTTACGAAAATAATCATCCAGTGTTCTCAACTGGGAGACATATGTTGCTACACAACCATCAAAGTGGCAATGCCAATCTTGTAACATTTGATATGAACTACGTTGCAACTAACAAAGGTACTGGGTGCGGTGGCAAATTACACAACGCTGTTGGCACCGTGACGAGCCCTTTTTATCCTAAAACATATAGACATAAGAACACATGTGAATGGGAATTGGAAACTCCAGTTCTCACATATTTACTTATCCGATTCAACGAGTTCGATTTGGGAACATCTTGCCAACAGAATTATTTGGAACTCGTCAACAGTAAAGGTGACGTAGTAAGATCCTTCTGTTCTGAGACGCCTGCCGATTACAGGAGTAACGATAATTACGTCAAGCTAATTTACCATACTTCCATGAATAACGCAGGTAATGGTTGGTCTGCTAATTTTGTGGCAACTAAGAATTAGGTACTAAAGCCAGAAATTAAAAAAATAAATTTTATTCTTAAATTGAATTATAATGAATGGAATTTAGGTACGGTACGTTTTTGTTAGTCCACTGTACTTTGAACCATATTATATTAATACAATTATGTATTACTAGCTTATGCCCGCGACTTCGCTCGCATTTAATAAAATGTATTCTATGTTACTTCTAATACCTCAAAGAATATGTGTAAAAAGTTTCATGATGATCGGTTAAGTAGTTTTCACAAACAAACTTACAATCTCATTAATAATGACTGCCTCGGTGGCGCAGTGGTAGCGTATGCGACTGCTGTGTTTGAGGTCTCGGTTTCGATTCCCGGGTCGGAACAAATGTTTGTATGATCTGCAAATAATTGTTTCGGAGTTTGGGTGTTTTCTATGTATAATATGTATGTATTTACAAAAAAAAGTAAATATGTATTTATATTAGTTAACTAGTACCCATGACACAAGCTCTGCTTAGCTTGGGATTAGACAGCATTGTGTGTTAGATGTCCGAAATTTTAATATTCCGAAATAATATTAAGGATGTTTACCTGGAAATAGATGCAAGATTAGGTTTTTTTTTTTTTTCATTTTCGTTTAGACTCCCGCACTAGGAATAAATCCTGTGTCGCGGGAGACTTTACAAACATACATGAAACGGACACAAAGAACACCCAGACTCCCAGACTCTGAACAACAATTTGTGGATCACACAAAATGTTTACGTGGGATTTGAACCCACGACACTTGGCGAAGTAGGAAACGGCGTGGTGACCGTTAAACCACTAGGCCAAACGTGCAGTTTTAACAGATATGAATTAAGAATATACAAAATTTATCTACAATACTCCAAGGATGCAACATCTTCAATCTTGTATAATATATCTTCTTATATATAAAATTCTCGTGTCACTATGTTAGTTACCACACTCCTCTGAAACGGCTGTACAGATTTTTATGAAATTTGGTCTGCATATCGGGTAGGTCTGAGAATCGACCCATCATCTATTTTTAATACCAATTTTTTTTTTTATGGCAAAACAACGTTTGCCAGATCAGCTAGTTATTATATAAATATGAATCGCCGAAATGTATGTACGCGCATAACTTCCGATCGTGCGGCTGCAACAAATTAAATAATTCTTTTTTTTTATGTGTTCGTTATTGTTAGGACAAGGTTTGTATGCAAGAAAAATTAAAAGATAACGGGAAAAGACAATTTTTTTTTTGTCTGCGGCCGTACACTGCCTGTGTGGGAAGCTGAGACAGATATGTAAATATGTACGAAGTTCGCCGGGTCAGCTAGTAGTAATACATATAAATATGTAATTATCATGGTATTAGACAGTATTTTTTTTTAATTGGAAGGTATTTACCTTCAACTAGGTAATCTATCACAGAACAGATTTTTTATTTTTTTGCATTTTGTGTACCGTGCCTCTATGCAAAACAATGTACCTATGTAAAATAATTTATTTTATAAATTTATTATTTATTATAAATAAATGGAATAGTTATATTAAAAATTTTGTTTGTCAGGTTATTGCTGTCTTCCAAATAAGTTAAATTCATCTCATCTTCGATACATTAGTATGTATTATTATAAATTAGGTAATAGATTTATTATGCAAAAATCAAAGTTTAATTGGAAGAATTGTAACTTTTGTATTAATATATGTCACTGTTTTGTCTGTCTAAAAATATTTTTAATGCCTCTAAAATATAAAGTATTGTTTAACTGATAATTTATTAATTAAATATTTAATACTAAAACTACCCAATTTCTTTTATTTACCTCGGATTACGTGAACAGGCATGATGACTTTTGAAAAACTATTTTATAATGTTCGGAAGTATTTCCTATTGTCAAAAACAATCATATTTCTACAAATATATTTTTAGTAGGAAAAAATGCGATTTAAATTTTAAGTTTAAAATTCACGCCCAAACGCTCGGTGGAGTCATGGCGTCTGCTTGTGCAGACGTGACGTCACCATTTGTCAACCAGTGTCGATTACATCATAGCCCATCTAAACGGATCGTCGATTATATCCAAACAAAATAACGTGACGTAACTCGCTCTGATTGGTGTTCAACTTAACATGACGGATTGCTATATTTTGTAGTTTATTTTTGTTAGGCGAATGATTTTAATTTCAAAAATATTTTAATACGCCATCTTGTTGACAATAATGACAACTCACTTGTGATCCATGAATTTTATTGTAATCTAAAATCTATTAAAATAAAAAAATATTTTTATACTTTATGAACCCCATTTCATCAGATAAACACATAGTTTTAGTTGTTCTTGGTTACTGTCATCATGCCTATTGTAGAAGACTTCCCGAAGACAACAACATTTTAAAATATGTATAGGTATACTAACTTTCTAAGCTGGTTCGTTCCTACTTTCGCGCCCCATATCTTTTAAACGGCTAAATTGTTTTTCATCAATAAAATTCATCATCACTTGTTTCATTTAAAAGCTAGAAACACTCACACTCACGACTAATTCACTTTTCAACAAAGTAATTTCTTACACCTATGTTCGAGAGATCGATGGCCAGTGGCGAAGCTAGGTAGCCAAGGGCCCTGGGGCAAATAAAAAAATAGGGCCCCAGTACTATCTAAACTGGTTAGGTTTTATCAAGTAAACATAGTAAATATATAAATACTTTAAAAATGCTAAGCTATTTTATCATTAGCTCTTTATTCGTGCACTGTAGGGTAGGTAACACTAGGCATGCCTTTTAAGTTCTGTCGTTTCCATATTTCCCGGCAATTTTGAATTTGGCATTGTTCTATATTCGAATGTGTTTAAATTTTGAATCTCAAAACAGTTGAAAGTATTAAGGCGTGTCTCCTGCGGCTAAAATTAACAAAACAAATTAACAAAACTTGTTAACCAAACATGTTAGCGAAAAGTCGCAGGAGACGGACTTTTAAACCAACATCAAACACGATTACACGAAAAGCAAAAATCTTTTATCTACTCGACAAAATGGCTTATAGTACACTTACTTACTTACTTTTATAATATGAATAATAATAAATAAATATTTATTTTATAAAGATCAGACCCATCAACTGGCTAAATAACAATTATATTTACAATCTTTTCCGAGCTTTAGCTTTCGCAATAGTATCAATGACTTCGGTTAAATCCAGGCTTGAAGTGGTTTTGTTTTCAATTGCTATCAGTTCAATGGTCAGTTCTGAAATTTATTTATAACAAAAAAATATTTCATAACAACTTATATATAATTTCTTCTTAAAACTTAGGATAATATATTAAAGGCTAAAGTTTGACTTGGCTTGTTTTCAAATACTAAAACTGTGAGTTCTTATTTTATTCTTCTAAAAATTTGGCTTGCGGGTAGAAACTAGTCATCGAACATAAGGTTTCTATGACTATGTTAGTAGGTACTTAATAATAATTCGTACATAAAAACTAGGCAAGTTAGACTTTAGGATTCAATATATTATCCTAAGTTTTAAAAAGAAATTATATTATATAAGTTGTTATAAAATATTTTTTAGTTATAAATAAAGTTCAGAACTGACCATTGAACTTGGCACCCATTTGGATCTCACTACTTTTGTCGTTGAAGTGAATGAACCAAGGCATACATCATATTATTGAACTTGGCTCTCATTTCACATTTATGTTTTTGATGGGATATAACTTTCGAATTTTTCTCAAAAGAACAAAATCGGAGAAATTTTCGGAAGTTCAGTTCGATCGAAATTTTCTGGTAAGGGTTCGAGGGCCCCCTGAGCTTAAGGGCCCTGGGGCACTGCACCGCCTAGCCCCTAGGTAGCTACGCCACTGTCGATGGCGTAATATTAATGATTTTCTCAGCAACTTATTTATGCGAACAAGGGTTTTCTGTTAATTAGAAACAAGGACAGAACAGGAGGACCTGAAATACTATAGTAAGGGGTATAAATGATATAATATACATCAATATTATGTATGTCGACTAGACATGGTTTCTAGAAGTATAGTCAATAGTAAGAAATTTAAAGGTAGGTATCGATTTGATCGTATTATCTGTTAATACCAGTGGCGGACTAATGGGGGGCGGAGGAGGCGGTCCGCCCCGGGCCTCTGATCCTGGGGGCCTCCAAATGGCTGCGATTTATCTTGATCAAATCGTGAATAAAGTCTTTGAAAACATATGAGGAAGTTTTGAGTTGGAGGCCCCGTAGACAAATAAGTACAGCCCGTACCGGTAGTTTACATTTTTTTAATAAAATTACTTTTACTGCCTTATCTTGCTAAAGTTCAGCTTTGTAGTTTTATAATTTTATCAACTTTAAAATACTATAGCCATCTATATTGTATACACGGTACTAATATTGTTTTATATTAAACGCGTCTTATACTCGGTCGGGGAATTCCCGTCTTAGCAGGAAATCCCTGAACGAATGAAGGAAGTGTATTTTTCACTCTCGTAGTTCTCTTGCGCCTAAATACACACATCAAAAGTGTCTAGGGATCAACATATGTGTCTAGGGATCAACATATATTTTTGCAACAACTTTTCTCCTGATTGATATTAATTAAAATTTTCTTTAAGGATTCATCAAATAAAGTGTTTTCGTTTGTCACAGTAACGATAAACCAAGTCACCTTTGCATTAATAAAGAAATTTGCCATTTTCCTAATAAAAGGATTTTTGACATTTGAACCACTAACATTAAAGTTCGAAAAAAAGACTGAAATAACAGTTTTCTTTAAAATTTTATTAGGTAACTTAAACAATTAATAATCCGTGTTTCTACCGCGAACACTAACACAAGAACATCGGTTTGGCATACTCAAAATGAGTTCATCCAAATCACGCTGTGGAATGGCCGCCCATGTTCGTTGCAACAACAAGAAAAGGTCTTCTTGCGACTGGATACCCTCCATATTCGGCAGAGCTCTTCTCTGTAGCATATCCCATGCATGCTCAATCGGGTTCAAGTCTGGCGACTGAGCAGGCCAGGGCCAAAGCCACATCTCAATCTCAAGAAATCCGCATAAAAATGCTTGATCCCTAGACACTTTTGATGTGTGTATGTACGTCGAACGTAACTGAAGTAAACTATTCTAGCTGTATCAACATCAGTTAAATGTCGAATCTTTTTTACAGCAAAAGCCGCTGAGCTTAGCCTACCGGATAGTTTTTCTATCTGGGGACCCCATTGTAACTTAGCGTCAATAGTAATACCTAAAGTTATCCGCAAAGGGGTATTATACCATAACAGAATATCTTGATGATAAAACGGCCTGGGCTTGAGCTGCCCATTCTGCACATGTTTATTTTTAATGTTTAAATTTATTTTGATGTGACGATAACTTGTAGTTTGAAACAAACTCATCTTAAATTATTGCTGTTGTTGACATTTATTATTTTATTTTTTAAATTATTATCTTTACTGATTATTGTAATTGTGGCTCAAATTGTAATTATCGCTTTTTATTGAAACAATGTCTGTTGCATTTAAGAATATTGTCTGGACTTTAAAAGAGACGATGATCCCTGAGTTTGTTTCGTCCTTTCTTCTCAGGGCTAGTCCAATTAGGAAAGGCCGAACTCATCTGCTCAAAAAAATTTTAACTTGCAAAAATGTTCATGTAACCTAATTACGGAAAAAATGATTTCATTTCATTTCATAAATACATATATACGTTTTTTTTTGTAAATGCATACATATTATACATAGAAAACACCCAAACTCCGAAACAAACATTTGCAGATCTTACAAACATTTGGTCCGACCCGGGAATCGAACCCAAGACCTCAAGCACAGCAGTCGCTTACGCTACCACTTGCGCCACCGAGGCAGTTGAAGATAAGACCGCATCCATTGCGATTTGTTAATGTGAACAAAGAAAACTATTTAGTCATCATAATCATCACGCTACGATCAAAAGGTGCTTAGTATCATTGAAAAATGTTGCAAAAATCGGAAAAAAATATTCTTCTGGAGTTAGTAAACGGTAAAAGTTCCACAAAAACAATGTATGAAAAAATTGTTCCCCTTTGAAAGTTCTAAGAAAAAAGATCGCGATAGCATACGTCTATAACCTTTTTTATGGTAAACAAATTTGTACACGCTGTCATAACTTCATGCCACGGGGTATAGGAGACGCAGACGACGTTGCGTGGGTTAGCTAGTAAAGAATGAGAAATCAAAAAGAACTCTCTTCTCAATAACGTTAAGTTACTTTTAGATTTTGTTATACTTATAGAAATTGCTTTTGCACTTTTGCACCATACAAAACCTTCTAGCTACTTCTGAAAGGTAACCTCAAATCACCGCCATGTATTAAATTTGAAAATGTCACTATTAAAAATAAAACCTCGTTTTGTTATTTAGGATTGGTTTTAGAAAGAAAATTTTCATTTATTGAACATAAATGATCTGTCAGATCTGACTGCACGTTTGGCCTATTGGTTTAACGGTCACCACGCTGTTTCCTACTTCGATAAGTATCGTGGGTTCACACGTTCACACTTTGTGTGATCCACAAATTTTCTGAGTCTGGGTGTTCTTTGTGTCCGTTTCGTGTATGTTTGTAAAGTCCCCCGCGACACAGGATTTATTCCGAGTGCGGGAGTTGTCTTTAAAAAAAAAATGAAAAAAAATTAGAACAGATAATGAAAAGTCTAAAAAGAGTTTCTTTGCACTGACGAGGATATCAACTGCGACATGGGGTCTGTCATTTAATACACTAAAGATCATATATGGAGCTACTTATTTGGGTTCTATTTGCTATGGTGCTCCTGTATGGGCAGATAGGGCGACTGTAGGTGCTGTCCGTCGCAAACTGTTACAAGGCCAACGACCTGCATTGATTTTCTTGTGCAAGGCCTATAGGACGGTTAGCCCTGAGGCTTTACCGGTGTTGGCAGGTGTTCTCCCGGTCGATCTCGTAAAACCATTTACAAAAAAAATGTTAATAAATTATATCTGAAATACATTTGTAAAACATGATATTATAGTTTAGTCATTACCACATAAAGCCATCATAATTAAGAAATTAACTTACAATCAGTTAGTATTAAAGTTTAAGTTAGCACATTAAGCCATTATAAAAAGAAATTAACTTACAATCAGTTAATCTTAAAGTTTAAGTTTATAAATAACACATAAGGCTATTATAAAAGATATTAAATTTAAATGTGATATTACACACATATTTGTAAAAACAAAATATAAAAGATTCATCTTACTAGCACATAAAGCTGTATGAAAAAAGAAATTAACTTACAGTTAATATTAAAGTTTAACTTTATAGCACATAAAGCTATTCATCAGAGTTATTAAAGACTTAAATCCAGGCCAATAATACACAATACTGTTAACAATAACCTTTAAGTTATTTTCACTAACTTATAAGGTATCTTAAGAAATAGAATTTTTTTAAATTTTTCTACCTACATTAAAAAATAAAATATTTTAATTAAAATTATCAGCATATAAGCTATTATGTACTATTAACATTACTTATACAACAATTACAAGTATTGTACAAGTTTAAAAGTTTAAGTTTAAAGACAGCAAAGTGAAAATTAAAACAAAATACCCCTACATTTTTATAAGTAGGTAGTATGGTATAAGGATATTATAAAATACCCTAACAAAGTTAAATAGATACTACAAAAATATATTTGTGTAACTGTGGTTTATAAAAATCCCAGAGGGACAGACAAACATACAAAAAAAAACAAAAAACAGTAAAATAATCAAAAAAAGTTAAATTTGGCCAAAAATGTTTTCGAAACTTACCAAAAGATGTGCAGGTGTATTTTAGAGTATAATTTGGAATTTATTTTGCTCAAAGCTTTTCCATGCCGCAAGGATGGTGATACAGTGGGCTGAAAAAATGCAATGAGAAATTTTTTTTTACATGCGTACTGCACTCGCACAACCAATGAACGTCCTGGGGAGTCTCGGACGGAATCCTCCAAAGCGATCAGGAACACCACCTAGCACACACACAATACAAGAGTTTGGTAAGCTAGCCCCACGTTGGGCGCCAATTTGTAACACCTAAACCTGTCAGGGGGGAACAAGTTGCAACCCATGGACCACCATGGAGGCGGATTCGAACCATGCAGATGTCATGTCGCAACCCTCGACCTACCATGGAGGAGGATTCGAACCTTGCAGTCCCCTAATCCTGAACAGGGGGTGCCACTCACCGGTTAGACCCAGTCAGTCAATAAGAGCATAAATCCCAGGGCGCCGTTATAAAAATAAAAAATACTAACTTTCTCAACAAAAGAATAAAAAATAATTAAAAAGATATATGTGTGTGTGGGTGGGTTCCTAAAGGATCACTTCAGAGTAAACTACAATCAGCTTAAACACAGTATATATTTCATAAAAAAGCATTAGGTACATTAAGAGATAAAAGCACAGTTTTTACATCATAATTAAAACCTTAAAAAGAAGTAGTGGGTAAGTACAAATTTACCAGTTATCAACAAATTAAAGTTAAGTCTATAATATTAACAAAATAATCTACAAATCTTCCTTCTAATCTCCCCTCCAGCTTGTGATAGCTGGGGTTTGACCTTCAACACCATCATTCACACAAATAAATAACTAAAGTAAAATAATATTAAGAGAGAGCTACTTATTTGGGTTCTATTTGCTATGGTGCTCCTGTATGGGCAGATAGGGCGACTGTAGGTGCTGTCCGTCGCAAACTGTTACAAGGCCAACGACCTGCATTGATTTTCTTGTGCAAGGCATATAGGACGGTTAGCCCTGAGGCTTTACCGGTGTTGGCAGGTGTTCTCCCGGTCGATCTCGAGGTGCAAATACGTGCAGCCATGTACTATTCCACACTACAAAACATGGAATGCGATTTTTGGGCATACGAGACCGCGGTAAAATCATAAGATTGTTTCAACAGCAATTCAATGTGTATAACGACCTCTTGGATGAATGGCAGCAACGATGGGACGAATCATCTAAGGGGCGCCACCTCTACCAGCTCTTGCCATCTGTTCGCAAACGGTTGTCAAGGACATGGCTCGAGGTAGATCACTGTGTCGCTCAATTTCTTACAGGCCACGGTAACTTTAAGAGCAAACTATACGCATTTAAATTAAGTTATGGAATCAGGCGTTACTTTGCGGAAATCCATGACATTAAATGCTATGAAATATATTTAGCTTTAATTCTGCGAGACAAATATCCAGGTCTGAAAGCAAGGCACAAATCCCACCGTCATGCATACTCACATGCACATATGGGTATCATGCATATCTACACATACAAAACAAGTGAGAAATAATTAGCATGCCATGCAACCAAACCTATACTCGACACGTGTTTCGCCCCTCCACGGGGCATCCTCAGGAGATGTTGACTCGTCGAGCGTTTGAGCTAGAATGAGCTCGCGCCACCGCTGTCGGCCCTTTATATAACGTTTCGATGACGCTATAATAATGGTCGATACAATGTCATAAAGACATCTGTGCCGAACTACCTGCAATCATACTAAGAAGTGGTGATGGAATTAAGTTTGTTTGGTCATTCAACAGTGTATATGCATTATTATTGTTATGTTTTGATATTTCTAACTGTTCCAACACGCTCAGCCGGAAACCCTTATCGCAAACATGCAGAATGTTATAGGTATTGTTGCCGCTCAAGGAGTGGCCGGTGTCTATTAAATGTTTTGCGAAATGTGATTTATCTGGATGGCCATTCCTGTAAGCGGCAACATGTTCCCTGTACCTAATTTCGAAACTACGGCCTGTCTGACCCACATAGACCCCGGTGCAATCATTGCATACTAATTTGTAAACTCCGGATTTTTTTGAATTCTCTAATTTATCTTCACCGTTACATAGTTTACGCAAGTTATGATCCGATCGAAAAGCTACGTAAACATTGTGTTTTCTTAGAATATTCGCGATTCTATCTGAAATTGGGCCTATGTAAGTGAGACTCCCGACATTCTTGTTAATTCTTTCGGGGGTACATGCATAAAGTGCTGAGCGCGCCCAGTCATTCTGCTTTTTCTTAATTATATTATCAATAACTTGTTTGGTGTAACCGTTAGAAGTCGCGATTTGATACAATATTTTGAGTTCTTTTGCGTAATTATCCGTGGACAGTGGGAGTGACATTAAACGGTGGACATAGCTGCGGAAGGCTGCTAGTTTATGCTGTAGTGGGTGACAGGATGAAGCGGGAATCGTTGTGTCCGTGTGTGTGGGCTTTCGATAAATTATATACACTGTTGAATGACCAAACAAACTTAATTCCATCACCACTTCTTAGTATGATTGCAGGTAGTTCGGCACAGATGTCTTTATGACATTGTATCGACCATTATTATAGCGTCATCGAAACGGTATATAAAGGGCCGACAGCGGTGGCGCGAGCTCATTCTAGCTCAAACGCTCGACGAGTCAACATCTCCTGAGGATGCCCCGTGGAGGGGCGAAACACGTGTCGAGTATAGGTTTGGTTGCATGGCATGCTAATTATTTCTCACTTGTTTTGTATGTGTAGATATGCATGATACCCATATGTGCATGTGAGTATGCATGACGGTGGGATTTGTGCCTTGCTTTCAGACCTGGATATTTGTCTCGCGGAATTAAAGCTAAATATATTTCATAGCATTTAATGTCATTTAAATTAGTCGATTCACCATTGTGTCAATGCTCACCTGATTCTAGCTGTGAACAGTCGGCTCACCATAACCTCTGGGAATGTAGTCTTTGGTACAATGAACGTAACATGATGCTAAATAGCTTACAAATGACGTCTGGCGTAGTATATTATGGGGATCTTGTGTCAACTGCGGTGAATTTCCGTGCGTTTAAGCGATTCTGCCATACATACTATAGAAATCAAATAGAGTTCACTTAGGACCCATAATATTTTATCCGTGGTGCTTCCCGGTTTGAAAAAGGCGTATGCCTATTTTAACTTCATTTTGTCTCCCGCTTTGCTGAGGAGGGAAGTGGCCTTATTATATTTCCAACTCCTCCAGTTTTCTTCTGATTAATTTCGTTGCGGGTTCCAAGACAGTTTAATTTTTCCTGGGACTTCCCGAGTGTCTTGACTCGGTGTGTTCGTGGGTCACCGCTGTTGATTCTGGTGTACAGGAGTTACAGTGGTGGGCGTATGAGCGGGATTAGTACTTATAGATTTTTATCTATCTTCTTAAACATTCTCTCATTCTTAAATAGCCTACTTGATTCTACGTTCCGTTCAGTGCCACAGAATCAGTGCCACCAAATGGTGGATATCAGGTTACCCTGATATCCACCATTTGGTGGCACTGATTCTGTGGCACTGAACGGAACGTAGAATCAAGTAGGCTATTTGTTATTTTCGTTTTGGTAACGGAACCCTAAAAAGCCATCTAGTTATGGGTTATTATTACAAGCTTTTATTTAGCTTCACCTGTCCCGATGTTTGTCTGTAATCGAATCTTGCAAGTTAAATTTGAAGCAGACATCTTCAACCGATTATGCTGAAATTTTGCAGGCCTAAGTAAACATCGTGACAATGCAATAGAAACCCATTGAGCGATTAGCGATTAGTAGCGAATCGTTTGATTCGTCTTGACGAGTATTTTATGTTGTGATAGTATCCAGGGTCTGATGATCTGCATCAGGGAAGCACTCCATTACCACGGGGTGCCAGAGTACCTGAGGCGGCTAGTAGCAGACTATTTAGAGGAGCGTACCGTCGTGTACGAGGACCGAGAGGGCGTCTTGAGACGGCGACCCATGTCGTGCGGCGTTCCGCAGGGGTCTGTCCTTGGACCACTCCTGTGGAACGTGGGATACGACTGGGTCCTACGAGGTCGTCTCCCCCCCGGGCTGGGTGTAATTTGTTACGCCGATGACACTCTTGTTACAGCCCGGGGGGCGAACTTCCAAGAGGCGGCGCGCCTGGCCACCTGGGGTGTTTCTCTGGTGGTCGGGCGCATCGAGGCGCTAGGCTTACGGGTGGCCCTGGACAAGACGGAGGCCCTACTATTTCATGGGCCCCGTCGTGGTCCGCCCCCCGGCGCCTCCATAGTAGTCAACTCGGTCCTCGTACCGGTTCGGGCCCAGATGAGGTATCTGTGCCTGATCCTCGACGGTAGGTGGCTCTTCGACGAGCACTTCCGACAGCTTGGTCCGAAGCTGGTCGACGCTGCCTCCGCCCTTGGGCGACTTTTGCCCAATTTGGGTGGAGCCAGCGTCGCAACGAGACTCCTATACACGGGGGTTGTCCGGTCGATGGCGCTGTATGGCGCACCGGTGTGGGTGGCGGCTCTGACTGCCCTAAATAAGGCTCGCCTCTGGCAGCCTCAGAGGGTATTGGCAGTCAGAGCCATACGCGGATACCGCACGGTGTCGACCGAGGCGGCGTGCGCCTTGGCCGGAACACCCCCGTGGGATTTGGAGGCGGAAGTGCTCGCCGAAGTTTATGGACGGGTGGCTGAATATCGGGCGGAGTACGGCTATCGCCCTCCGCCCGAAGAGGTACGCGAGTGGCGTGAAGCCGCCCGTCGAGCCACTATGACTAGATGGTCGTTCCGGCTGGAGACTCCACGTGCTGGCTTTGCCGCCGTGGAGGCTTTCCAGCCGGTCATCCTCGAGTGGACAGGGCGGCAGCACGGGACCCTTTCCTTCCGACTGACGCAGGTCCTTTCCGGGCACGGTTGCTTCGGGAAGTACCTGCACTCGGTCGCTAGGAGGGAATTGAGTCCCGCCTGCCACCACTGCGACTGCAGTGAGGACTCGGCCCAGAATACGCTGGCGATCTGCCCTGCATGGGCGTCGCAGCGCCGGGCCCTCACTGCAGTCATCGGAGGAGATCTCTCGCTACCGGCCGTCATACGCTCCATGGCCGGTAGCGATAGCAGTTTTACCGCGGTCGCAACCTTCTGCGAAGAAGTAATCTCGCAGAAGGAGGTGGCGGAGAAGGCCCGGGAGGATGATATCCACTCGGACCCAATCCGCCGCCGGCGAACCGGGCGGCGGAGGCGCGCCTATCAGCGCCTCATGCCACCCTGAGTGTGGCCGCGGATGGTCGGGGCGGGCTTTCCCCTCCATCCGCTCTAGTGGCCACCCGCGAGGGGGCGACGTACGCGTGTGCCGTACGTCGCCTAAATAGAGAGTTCTAACAGCAGACGGTGCCCGCTTCACTGCGGGCACCGTCTTCTGTTAGAGGGAGGGGAGGGGTCCGGACGTGTTAATAACTGCAGTTCCCGGATTCCTCCCTTCACAGGCGCAGAGTGGCACACCGTGTGGTTTTAGTCGGTTCGAGTCCGACACACCGCCCCGCCGCAAGCCCCGGCGCTTTGTCGCGCAAGTCCAAGGGGATTTCCACACGTTAAAAAAAAAAAAAAAAGATAGGGGCAAGTTGTCGAAGCAGTCATCCACTCCATGGCCGGTAGCAGGCGCGGTTCCCCCCCTCCCTCCCCAAATCGTACCCATGTATTTTTTTCCTACTGCTACTAGAACCTGTTTTTTTTTCTCCTGTTTCCGTAATTGTTCAATCGAGATAAGAAATCAAAGGATAGGAATTGTTTAACACCTGTAAATTAAAACTGTAATATAATCAGGATAGCAAAACTTTGCCCTCCAAGGCTGTCGTGATTCAGGCCTGCTCTGCCATAAAGACTCATATGACTCTAGGTACTAGTCTGGACCGGAGTTTCTAGGAAGAGTGCTAGACAGAAAAGCTCTGTCCAAGGGTCCAGGACTTCTTTCTCTGCGTTACAACCTGCCTGAACGAGTCGGGGAAACTCTTTCAAGGAGTTATCTCTGACTCGGACTGCCAATTTGGATTCGGATAGGGGGGGGGGGGTGTTGACAGTTAGCATTGATATCGTTAACGCTTTCGGCATCCTTCCCTGGCGCGCGATTAGAGCAGCCCTTGAATATCCCGCGTGCTGTCATAGAGGCCTATCTGCGCGACAGGGCAGTGAAGTTTGTCGATCGGAACGGAGTGGCAAATCGAAGTGAGCTGTGTTGTGGGGTTCCCCAGGGCTCTGTATTGGACCCATTTTTTGGAACCTCGCACACGATACGCGCCTTCGCACTAGTCTACCCTCTGGCCTCAGTGTCGCCTGCTATGTAGACGACACCGCAATACTGGCGTCACGCTTCGGGGAGGTGCTTCTGCTCGCCGAGCAAGGGTTGACTTGTGTCGTGGATAAGACTCGTGAGCTGGGCCTGAGGCCACCCCCATGACTTACGTAAGCTCCAGGAAACACCCAGCTCATGTCACAGGTGAATGACACTGAAGTCCAGGTGAGCCAGTACATGAAGTACCTAGGCCTCATCCTGGACAGTCGGTAGAGCTTTGAAAAGCATTTCGGGCGACTAGTCCCCCGAGTACGAGGGGAAGCAGGGACGCTACATCGTCTGCTTCTCAATTTCGGGGAACCGCGGGAAGAATTTCGCTGCCTCTATATGGGCGTCGTGCGATCCATGGTCGTCTATGGGACACCGTCGAGTTCCTCCCGATGTAAGGCTCAACTCGCGAGTCTGCTGCGGTTGATGGGGGCTACCGTACGATCTCGTACGAGGCGGCGACGATCCTGGCGCGATCTCCACCCTTCGATGTACCTTACGCGTGAGGTACGGCAGGGGGTACTCTAGAAGCCGCTGATGCGTTTCTGAAACTCCTCTTGACTGCCGAGTTAGGTCACCGCGGGGTTTAGTGAGTAGACTGATTTGTTGGCAGTCCCACACACGCCCTTCGTGTCTCTCCTCCTCTCCCCACGGAGCTAGCTCCTCTAAGTGTCCATCCAGAGATTGTCCCAGACGTCTCAAATATTATCATCCCAATAGATTGACCAATAAAAAAAAGACATCCATTTGTTTTTAATGTGTGCAATAAAATTGTGTATTGTGCAATAAAGTCTAACTTACTTGACTTAAATTGATTATTGTAAATTTTGGGAGGGTTACTCCCCTCCGAAATTTCAGGATGAAACCGCGCCTGCACGTTGTCCTACAAATTGCGTAGTACATTATCCAGTTCATATGCACAAAAGTTGAGAATACCAATAGAAAAACGATTTGTGACAATAATTCTTGTCGGACTAGCGATATATACCTGTTTTCGTGTAGGACATTGTTTCATTTGGACAGAGAACACTTTAATCTATTATTTAATATTTTGTTGTTTTGGTATAACAATTTCTGAGCGTAGATCTGTTAGGATGATCTAATTTCGAATATCGATTGATTGATAGCTGGCATTATTTTTCCATGCTCAATATGTTTCTTTAAATTCAAATATGCATCAAATCAAAGCTCTAGGGGGGGGCAGCTGCCCCTACCTGCCCCCCCTTGGCGACGCCCTTGTATACACTATGCACTGATTAGGGGTTTGTAGAATTCCGGTACCGATCACTGTTATTTCTCTTAGTTCCGAGACACCACACTCTATAGTGATCTTATTTGGTCGCGATTGTATAAAGATCCAACGATTATTGGTTATCGGTTTCCAAACATAGAGTTCACCGGATATCGTTTTTGTTTTGCACTGCACAGGAACGACATTGTTTGTTTTAATTAGTAGCTCACTTTCACATGAAGGGTTGCTACTCGACAGCAACACCGTAGGTATTTCACAGAGGTAAAACTCAAAGCTCACAGCTTTACATTTATCCCATTAACTTATCTCTAGAAATAGCAATAAAAGGGGTTGAAGGAGTTATAAGACTATCTACTCCGTGCGGAGTGGGCAAGGCTATGCTATGGTACAAGTTAAAATCATCATTAGTTACTAGAGGAATTTGTAATACAAAAACTAACTTATTATTATAATAAAAGCATGCAACATTGGATATACTTAATATTATATGTATGTTATCTAGACTTAAAGGTATAGAGATCCCGGTATCCGCAGGTAGGTATCTATCATTATTAACAAGTTCGTTATGTAATTGAGCCGGAGTTAGAATGTTTGGGTGTAGGATGTTTTGGCTACTCAAAATTATTGCATTGATCAAGTCCTCTAACTGGAACGACAATGTTAGTAGAGAACTCTCGAGGTTGGCAAGTATGGAGTGAACTTTATTTTGAATTAATAAAGTATTAGTTACTTCAGTGAGATTATGTATGTCTATCAAAATATTATTTAATGACTCGCTTAGAATTACTTCATTATTTCTTATTGTATTAATTGTTTGTTTATAGGATTCTAGTGTGGAAGTAGTAATTAAAATATTTTCTTTCATCAGTTCGGCGATTTTCTTTTGGTCTTGTTGGACAATTTCGATAGCAGAGTCGTATTTTAAAGCATCATCTTCGTCAAGAGTGCCGAATACATGTTTAAATAGGGTGCCTATACCGCCGAACCATGCCGATCGTTTATTTCGTTTAGAAATTAAATGGGAAATAGAATCGTATTCGCGTTGAATATCTTTAAAACGCACCGTCAACGGAGATAGTATGTTTTTACATTCAGGGTCATCAGTCTTTTGACACATAAATCTTATTGATCCTATAATTTCGTTTAGATTAATTAAATGCGGATTAACATAAGAGATATCTACATAACTGACTATATTAATTTCACCTTTTATGACTTTAAGTTTGCCTATGCTGTCGAAGAAGATGCCGGAATTAGAAGGATATGGCTTGATAAAGTCCGGATGCGCATTAGTTGCGGCGCTGAAAGGAAAATAAAATAAATGAATGTTTTCCTTTTCAAAGTTTTAGTTAGTAAGTGTGGAAGTAGAAGGTTGTGAAATTTCTGTAGGCTTTATTTCGTCAAAATGGTGTCTGACGTGTCTTCGATTAATTAGGAGCGTGACAGTGTTGTTGTTGTGAACTTTTATTATTTTATACGGGCCTTTCCAGATGGGAGACAAGGCCTTTCTAAGTCTTAAATGATTTTTAAGATAAACGTAATCTCCAACTTTGTATCGTGGCGGTCTCTTAGTGCGAGAGTCGTAGTAGGTTTTCGAAGTTTGTTTGGATTTCAGTATGTTTTCAAGGGCCTTTTCCCTTGTGTGTTTGAATTTGTGTTGTAGCATTCGGATATAGTCAGAGTAAGTAGTACCAGTGCTACTCTCATATACTGAACTAGGTATTAAGGGCTTATGTCCCAAAAATTAACTCATACGGGCTGAATTTTGTAGTAGAGTGTATTGTTGTATTGTATGTAAGTATAGCAGTGTACACGTATGTCGGCCAATTGTCTTGATTTTCGTTTACGAAAGATTTTAAATACTCTTTTAGAGTAGAGTGGCTCCGCTCCAAAGCACCCTGGGTTTGAGGATGATAGGGAGATGCCCATAGTTGTTTAATTTTCAAGAATTGACACGTAGTTTTAAAGAGGTCTGAAGTGAAGTTAGTGCCTTGGTCAGTAAGGATGGATTTAGGAATGCCGAAGAGGGAAATGAAATGAATTAAGCAATCTGCTGATTCTTCTGCAGTGGTGCTACGTAAAGGGTAAGCTATGGAATATTTGGTAAGGTCATCTTGTAAGTTCATGATGTGTTTAAGTTTACCAGTGCCGGATTCTGGTAAAGGGCCTACTATGTCTAATGCAATTCTTTGGAATGGAGCAGTTGAAGATGTAGTGATTTCCATAGGTGCTCTGTTAAGTCTTCTTAATGCTTTATTTTCTTGGCACATTTTGCATTTCTTGACGTAATCTTCTACGTCTCCCCTCATTCCTTTCCAATAAAATTGTTCTCTTATCCTATTGTACATGCGTGTCGAACCTAAATGACCTGCTGCAGGGATGTCATGATTCTCTCGTAGGATTTTAGGTCTTTCACTGAGAATTGGGTAAATTGTTTTATTAAGGTAAATATGTATGCAATTGAAACTGAAATTGCAATATATGCTACGGGTCCCGATTGTAAAATGTTGTCTCTTACTCGTTTCAAGCTATCGTATATAACAGGGTAAGATGATTCGTCGAAATGGTGTACCTTGGTAAAGATTAGATATATTTCTTTGTCTTCGAATTTAGTTTTAAGGAATGAGTTTGGTTCTTTTTCGGCGTTGATAATTTCGTCTCGACTTGGATTGTTAAGTAGGATTTTAGGGATGTAAGGATTGGATTCGTCTAGGTCAATTGAGGTAGGGATTAGAATTATTTGGAATGGGGATTTTAGTAGGTTCTCATTATGTTCCTTAATAATAGTGTCGAAAGTGTTTTCCTTATTACTAATAG
The DNA here is from genome assembly GCA_949125395.1 of Diaphora mendica. NCBI lineage: Eukaryota > Metazoa > Arthropoda > Insecta > Lepidoptera > Erebidae > Diaphora > Diaphora mendica. The sequence continues at coordinate 22,500,916 of OX421310.1, forward strand.
TTTTTAGGAATTTGGAATAGTCGTCGTTATTTAGGTTAGAATGGAAATGTGAGGTTCGATCTATCGGTGAGGGAATGTTGAGGTTTTCAAAATCGAGGTCAAGGCCTGCGCTTCGAGGGCTTAGTTCCAGAGGGCCTAGATCTATAAGGTCTGGTTCTCCTTCTTGGGCCATTGGCAAGTCTGAAGCAGTATTTGCAGTTCCAGGGATAGGATTCAGGTAAGGGTTTACCGTAGAGTCTGAAATAAGATTTGATATAGGATTAGGATTTATGTTTTCACTTAGTAACTCATCACCGTCGAAAGTGAAAGGGATATGGGAAGGCAATTCTAAAAGAGGATCTTCTAACGGGTTATCTGGTATTGGGTCAATGAACAATAGTTCGCTGTCTACTGGGTTGACTGGGAATCGGGATAGAGCATCAGCGTTAGAATTTATTTTGCCCTTTTTATGAACTATGTGATAGTCGAATTCCTCTAATTTCAGACGCCAGCGAATGAGTCTTGAACCAGGATCTTTACAATTAAATAGCCACTGAAGGGGTTTGTGATCGGTGACTATAGTGAACCTATGACCATAAAGGTAGGTACGAAATGCTTTTGTGCCGAAAACTATTGCAAGACACTCCTTTTCAGTAATGCTATAGTTACATTCGGCCTTATTGAGTGTGCGAGAGGCGTAAGCTATAGGACGGTCCTTCCCTATTTGACCTTGGGATAGAATAGCTGATACTGCAAAATTTGAAGCGTCGCAGGTAAGTATAAATATAGTAATATAGTAATATAGTAAGTATATACATAACTGTATGTGTGTATGTTTATATTATGCATTTTTGTATGGTTGTTTAGATTTATCGTAATCCATTGTTTTTTTTTCTTCTCTTTTTTCATTTGTTTCTTAATTTTAAGTTTGTTATGTCTATTTTAGAATCCCTAACCAAAGTGTAGTGCACCTTCTCATTCATTTCCACACCACCCGACGGTAGACTGGTAGAGAATGCCTGTGGCATTAAGTCCGCCATTGTACATTTGTGCATAAAGTTTTTAAATAAATAAATAAATAAAATAAATGGTTGCGTAAAGTCGGGATACGCTAATACTGGTGAGGTAGTGAGTTTCTTTTGCAAGGTCTCAAAGGCTAGTTGTTGTTTGTTTTCCCAGGTGAATTGTACGTCCTTTTTTAGAAGAGAAGTAAGAGGTTTGGCTAGTTTAGAAAAGTCTGGGATGAAACGTCTGTAATAAGCAACCAATCCGAGAAAAGATTTAATATCTTTCGGACATTTTGGTATTGGGAATTCAGTGATGGCTTTTATTTTCTCTGGGTTAGGTTTAACACCTTCATTATTTATGATGTGTCCTAAGTATGCAACTTCTTTACGTAAAAATTCGCATTTTTCAGGTTGTAATTTTAGATTATATTTCCTAAGTCTTTCGAAAATGTATCATCAAGGTATACAAAACAGCGAGAACCTTGAAGACCTGATAGGCATGTGTTCATTAGTTTTTAGAAAGTTGCAGGAGCGTTTTTCAGCCCAAAGGGCATTCTTGTAAATTGAAAATGACCTTGAGGAATTGAGAAGGCGGTCTTCTCTGAGGCGTCCTGAGGGGATATAGGGATTTGGTGGAATCCAGATGCCAGGTCTAATGTTGTGAAGTATTGACTTTTCCCTAGTTGATCTAGAATTTCAGTTATTTGTGGAATGGGGTAAGTTTCGCCTATTGTGACATCATTTAACTTTCTGTAGTCAATTACGACTCCATTTTCGTTGTCCGGATGAATCTAGTTTTTTGGGTACGACCCAGATGGGCGAGGACCAAGGTGAATCCTATGGTGTCACTATGTTTTGTTCTAACATCTTGTTAATTTGGTTCTCTACAGAAGTAGAGAATGCCATAAAAAATAATTTTCATGCCATTCTGGAAACCCATAGGATTTAGTTTGGATTGGGATGTCTGTATTTGCTCTGATTCTGTGTTCAGTAGTCGTGGTAAAGGTAAGTTGTTCGTCTGGGAGGTGGAAAATATCGGAGTAATCGAAACAGATTTGTAACAAGGCTTCTATTTCTTCGCGATTCAGATGGGTAGTTCTCAATTGTTTCAGGACTTCGTTTGTTCTGGGTAAAGGGTTTGGATTTGGTGATATTTTAGAAGGAACTAAACAGGATTGAATATCTAATCGTTCTAAGGTGAGGTTAAGGTCAGAATGAAGAACTGTAGGTTTTTCTGAGATATTAACAACTGTTATATTGATGCGATTGTTTTCTTTTACTCTAACAATACAATTTGCAATTAGTAACGATTTGGAGATATGTTGGTCTACAATTATTCCTTCACCGAGGTTGGGGTTACTGACTGTGCATTCAATTATTGTTTCTGTGTGAGGGGGTATAGCATAAAGAGGTTCAGAGAAGTTTAAACTGATTGAGTCATTTCCTATTTGTAATACTCTTTTACGATAGTCAACTTGACAGCCGAAATTTTTTAATAAATCGTTTCCTATTATACCATCGTGACTTAAGCTTATGTCTTCAACGACATGGAATTCGTGAAGTTTCGTTAAGTTTTTAAACATGTGCATTGTAAAACTCCCCAATGTGGGTGTCACATCATCACCAGGGTCAATGCCTTTAAGTGTTATAAATGTTATAATTACATCGCTCAGTTTGGGCATTTTAGAAATGGAACTCGATTTCACCAAACTTACACAAGAACTAGGGTCTACTAGAAAGGACAGAGGTCTATCTGAAATAGGTGTTTGGATAACCACGTGTGGTAAGTATCTTTTCTTTGTATTTTTATTTATTTCGTAAATTTTAACGCTGTTTCCTTTTTGTTTCGGAATTCGCGGCCATGTAAATGTGGCTTCTGGATACGGAGTATTAGGATTCAGAGAAGATTTAACGGCCTGAGCATAGCTAACATATTTTGTTTTATTAGAAACAGGGAAATTAGTAGTCGTTTGTGGTTCAGAGATTTTGTTAGGTTCAGAGGATGTAATAAGAATTGTTTCTGTTTAGTTAGTTTAATAAAAAATATTAAACAGTAACGACATCAATTACAATGAATACTTGATGTAGGTTGTTGTGTCTGGCACAGGCTACAGTAGTTATTTTATTTATAAATGGCAACACTAGTATTAGTTTTAAGTGGTAACACTAGCATTAGTTTTAAGTGGCAACACTAGTATTAGTTCCTATAAAAGGCATGAACAATAAATAATCTACCCTTTTCCCCCTTTTCTCGCTGTTCGAGACACCACGTTGGACATTTTATTTTACTCCTTCACCACGGTCACAAGCATTATAATATTCCTCACCGAAACATAGGTATTGGGCAAGAAAACGAAATAGAAAAGATTAACGGGTTTATTTGATACCTACCAACTGGCTAAAGAATAATTATATTTACAATTTTTTCCTAGCTTTAGTTTTCGCAAAAGTATCAATGAGTTCGGTTAAATCCAGGCTTGATGCGGTTTTGTTTTCAATTGCTACCAGCGATAAATGTTGGAGTAGAGTTTGGCCCACACTTTATCTTTTTTTTTTTATTTGCTACATGACCTTTCAGCCGCCGCAGAAGTGACAGGAATTGTAAAGAATAATAACATTGCTGCAAATACTTCTGATAAATCGCATTCTAGCACTCCATATTTGCTCATTATTTCCTTACATAATTGGTAAAAAAGCGGTGGCAGCGCGAGCTCTATAAAGTGCTTGGGCGCTTTTCTAAATAACATAGGAATATCAAGGTTCTAACCGTAGGTGGCCCGAAGTACGCTGGGGCTCCAGGGATTTACTTTCGAGGATGCACCTGGTTCCGCGGCTTCTAGTACAAGAGACGATGTGCGGTTTTTAGTCCGTTCGAGTCCGACATAGCCACCAATCGGTAGTATCGAAGGGGTTTCCGCACAAATAAAAGGCTTCTCAACCAACACTACCGCACCACATTATTTGAGTCACTATCAATAAAAATATTTTGTCCAGAAGTACTTGCAGAAGGCTGAATAAAAACGTGAAAAAATTCGGTCATATTTTGGTTTCTATCATCCCTTCTTGACGTTGTATTTTTTTATGGAATAGGCGGGCAAACGGGCAGACGTATCGCCTGATTGCAACACCAGAGGCGTCACAAGTGCGTTGTCGGCCTTTGGGGGATCGGGTGGGGGGGGGGTAGGGGAAGGGTGGGGGTTGAGATAGGGGAGGGGTATGCCCCTCCGGTATCCTCACTCACTCGGTGAAACACAGTGCAAGCACTATTTCACACCGGTTTTCTGTGAGGCCGTGGTAACACTCCGGTCGAGCCGGTCCATTCATGCCGAAGCGTGGCTCTCCCACGGTAAACGTTTGCGTTTACATGCACCACCGGGTTTCTTCTTTTGTCCATAATTTTAGGTTTCTAATTTATTTATGTCATATTTATATTAGAATATGCTCGAGTACTCACTGTTAACTGACGACATTAAAAGGAAGGAGAAACGTAATGATACGCTACAAGACGTCGTTGAGGAATCCTCGGAACATATTATATCCGCGCTAGTGTTACCACTGTGGAGGGACGGGTGTCATTCTGTCTCTGGGCTTCATTGAGAGCAGACGCTTGTCGGATTGTTCTTCAAATTTATTGCAAGTTTATTTAACCTGACTCGTCATTGGTTGAGGCGCGTGAGTCGGCGGCTCTCGTTTCTTCCCGACGGGTTCTTACGAATAGCTCCTCCTAGTGGGCGGCGAGAGTGAGATACAACATACACGGGCGTGGCAAAGGTTCAAGACCTCGGTGGGGACTGGAACTGGTGAGAAATTATTACTATTCAACAACTACTCGAAACATAGCAAACTTCAAAAAGTGCTTTGGTGCTCTGCCAGGTTTGGAGCTTGCGACTTGTCGTTTCGAGATTGGCGCCTCGACCGCTTGGACAAGAAGTCAGTTACGCTGATTGTCGAAATTTGGGTTACCTTTGTGGCGTGTGTCACAGCGACATCTTCTAGCTACACGCAATATAAGTATATTGCGCTGTTTTAAACAACAGGGTAGTTCATCGTTCGGATAATAGATGGCGTCGAAAAATATTTGTTCTGGCTGTCGAAACGTGGTGGACGGCCGCGAATTTTTAAAATGCAATAAGTGTTCTATGATTTATGATTTGCCATGCGCTAATATACAAAACAAAAAGCATTACAGTTCCATGAGCCGAGAACAGAGGGTTAAATGGACGTGCCAGGAGTGTAAGAGTAAACAACCAAAATAGGAAATGTCAATACTCCAGTGCGTAATATCAGGGAGGGTGAGGTGGAGTTGTCCTGTTCTGATCCTGAGGAGGTTGCTGAAAATGTTACCACTAGAAGGAAGCAGAGTACCCAACGAAAAACACCCTGTAGTTGCCCCATATCGAGTAGTTTATTGGACTACAAAGATGAAGCTTTTATATCGGCGATAAGTGAGAGAGTTCTTTCGGCAATTAAAACTGAGCTGCCTGGCATAATATCTGTGATTCTGCAGGCGGAATTGGCTCCAGTAAAAAGCGACCTACAGGACTTCCGTGAGTCGCTAGATTTTTTAAGTGAAAAACACGATGATATGAAGAGATCTATTGACACATTGGTTACGGAAAATACTTTTCTATCGAAAGAGAATAAACAACTCAAAACTACAGTGACGGCACTGTCTGATCGCCTAAACAATCTGGAACAACATCTGCGTGAAAACAACTTAGAGATGCAGGGTGTGCCAGAGTACCGCAATGAGAACCTAGCCACTATCCTACAGCAATGTGCCCAAGTCATAGGCTGCGTTGTCGGGGAGGGTGACGTGGTCAAGTGTACAAGAGTAGCAAAGTTAAACAAGGAAAGTAAACTTCCTCGCAGTATAGTGGTCAAATTTCGAAGTGTAAGAAACCGGGATGAATTTTATTCAGCAGTGCATAGATACAATAAGGCGAACCCTGATGAAAAACTACATACAGCACTACTAGGCTTCGCGGGCGATAGAAAACCAGTGTACGTATCTGAGCATCTCTCACCAGCGAATAAACTTCTACATGCTGCAACGCGCAAGAAGGCGAAGGAGCTCGGATATCAATTTGTATGGGTGAAAAATGGACACATATTTGCGAGAAGGGTTGTCGATTCCAAATATATTTTAATCAGGAATAACGAGGATCTTAATAACTTAAAATAATTGTGTATTGGTTTTTTTTTGTGCGGAATCATTTTATTTGGATACATACTAACCAATTAAAATGTATTTATCACTGTACTACCAAAACATAAGAGGTGTTAAGAGCAAGGTCATTGATGTTTACAATTCAGTTTTATGTAACAACTTTGATATAATTTGCTTAAGTGAAACTTGGCTTGACGATTCTGTATTGTCATCGGAGCTGTTCGATAATAGATATTGTGTTATACGCAGAGATCGAGACGCTGCATTTCGCTCTCAGTTTAAGAAGAGCCACGGTGGGGGCGTACTGGTCGCTTATGCAAAGAGACTCCAAGTATTAATTAGGGATGATTGGCAATCGGCTGATCTCGAAGATTTATGGTTACAAATTAAAGTAAACGGAAATTATACAGTAAATTTATGTGTAGCCTACCTGCCCAACTACTTACCTGTGAAAGTCGTAACCAACTTTTTTAAAAGATGCACAGTAGTACTTAATGAGTCACCACAACACTTGACGTGTATTTTAGGTGACTTCAATCTGGGCGACATTAACTGGTCGAAAGAAAGTGGCTGTCCTCTAAATTACAATTGCGAAAAATCTAAATCTCTACAGGAACTGTTCCAATTAACGACCATTCGACAACTTAATCACAGTGTAAACTTTAACGGCAGAATTCTTGATCTTGCCATTACTGACTGTCCGGACTTATTCACTATCACACCCACGTTACCTATGAGTCGAGTCGACTCACATCATCCACCTTTCGAACTCACATTGCGAACTACTCTACCGGCGCTCTCGGTTAACTCGACAATTAAAAAACTCTGTTATCACAAAACTGATTACGAAGGCTGTAGGAGAGAAATAGCTGGGATCGACTGGGGGCGGAGCGCTCTGAATTTGAACTGTGACGATTTTGTGAATTTTTTTTACAACTGTATATACTCCATTATTGAAAAATATACACCAAAAACTAAATTCACCAGCAATAATTATCCTGTATGGTTCTCGAAAAATTTAATAAAGTTATTAATAGACAAACACAAAGCCCATTCTAAATTCAAAAAGTATAATAATCCTAGGGACTACGACACGTTTTCTATGCTCAGAGCCAGGGCGAAGGTAGTCATCGATCAGTGTTTTAGATCGTATATCGAACAAATAGAAAATTATCTTAAATTTAATATTAAAGCATTTTGGCGATACACAAAGGGTAAACGTATTACAAATAATTATCCTAGCAATATGTATTACAAAGACAAAACGTGTAACTCTGGTGAAGATATTGCCAACCTTTTCGCGAGCTATTTCTCGTCAGTTTATTCTTCTACTTCATCCAAAAACAGCGTCCTCAACTTCCCTTCATCTAATTATACCATAGGTAATATATCAATTTGTAAAACGGATTTGTTGAAGAGATTGAAAAGTGTTGACCTAACTAAAAGTGCTGGTTTTGATGGCATTCCACCCGTGTTCATTCGGCTCTGTGCAGCAGCATTGGTCGTGCTTGTATCTATTATTTTTGAAAAGTCATTGCAAGTAGGTATATTCCCTGAGATCTGGAAAATTGCCAAAATTACACCTATTTACAAATCCGGCAATAAGAGCGAAGTAACTAACTATCGTCCTGTTTGTGTACTCAACTGGTTTGCCAAGATATTTGAGGGTTACGTCTATAGACACATGTATAACCACATAAAGCACATATTGAGTCCAATACAACATGGTTTTATAACCGGCAGGTCAACTAACACCAATCTCTTGTGTTATACAACTTATTTATGTGAATCTTTTAATGCAAAGCAGCAGGTGGACTCGATATACACTGACTTTTCGAAAGCATTCGATCGGGTTGATCATTTTTTACTACTTCAAAAGTTGCAGCATGTCGGAATACATGGAAATCTGTACAGATGGCTCACGTCCTACCTGCTTAATCGTACTCAACTAGTTGCCCTTAGCGGCTATGAGTCTGTCCCCTTCATAGCGTCATCAGGTGTTCCACAGGGTTCAAACTTGGGACCCTTACTATACCTATTATTCATTAACGACTTGTTAGGCAAAATTAATAGTGAATGTCTGGCTTATGCAGATGACATTAAAGTTTTTAAACGAATTTCTAATTACACTGACTGCGAAACTCTTCAAAGTGACATCGATACAATAGTGGATTGGTGTGAGGATAATTCAATGTCTCTAAATATAAAAAAATGTCAAGTTATATCATTTACTAAGAACAAAAAAGTAATCGACTATAAATATCATATTCAGGGGACTGCAATAAACAGAGTCACTGTGGTTCGTGATCTGGGGGTCATATTTGATAGTGTCATGTCGTTCCGACCTCATTATGATTGTATTTGTAACAAAGCCCATCGTATGCTGTCATTTATTCTTCGAAACGGAAAACCATTTAGACAAACCAGTACTCTGCTGATATTATACTACTGTCTAGTAAGAAGCATACTCGAGTACTGTTCACCTGTGTGGGCACCAATATATGGAAATCACACCGATCGAATAGAGGCTATACAGAGACGATTTGTCAGGGCTTTGTGTGTAAAAACCGGCTTAAGACGTACATTGCCAGACTATAGTGACCGTCTACGAGTATTTAAAATAATGAGCTTGGAAAAGAGGAGGTGGATAAGCGACTTGTGCAATCTACACAAAATTATCAACGGTTCTTTGGACTGTGAACTTGTTGAGAAAATAAACCTTAAGATACCGTCTCGATCTGTGCGTATACCACAACTCTTTACCATACCCAACTCTAACAATAATGTGTCTCAGAACAGTCCAATCTCAAGAATGTGCACTAGTTACAACCAAATATGCTCCAAGGTTGATATTTTATTCAACTCATTTAGCGAATTTAAAACCTTGATAATTAAGGAAAACATCTGAAGAACAGAATATGTAATCTGATGTGTGGTATCTTTTCCAATGAAGCATTACAACATTGAGTGCTGTGTACGGTTGTAATTGGACTTCAGACCTACATATTGTAAACTGCAATTTATAGTATTTGTTTGTTTTTGGTTTGTTGTCTGTTTCTGTACCTAATAAATAAATAAATAAATAAATAAATGTCCCTCCAACACAAAGGGAGGATCCTCCGACCATTCGTTCCTCCGAACTTTCACTGCGCGATTCAGGATTGGTAGTTTCTTAGTTTGCTTCGTAGTTCGACGTATCTTCGGTAGATGGCGCTGTCATATGTTTTTCTTGTTGCGCTGTATGTGTAGGCCGCCACATCACTCCCCTCCAAGACCGGAGGTCGATATACAATGTGTCAGCTGTCTGTGCTCTGTTGCGGAGCTTGCCAGTGCCAGGAGTGAGTAGTTCCAGTGAGTCGGAACTGAGTGCCGCTAGTTCCAGTGAGTCGGAACTGAATGCCGCTAGTCCCAGTGAGTCGGGGCTGAAGTCCGCTGATCCCAGTGAGTCGGGATTGAGTGCGGTGCTGCGGTGAGGTCCCCAGTGAGTCGGGGCGGTTGCTGCGTAGTGGCTGGCTGCTGTGTAGACGGGAGAGATATGCTCTGCTTACATGGACGTAGCTGCAGTGTGCTGTGCCTAGACGCTGATGAGGCCGTAGGGGTGTAACCAGGCTGGAGCGGTCGCTTCCTGCGTGTGGTGTATCCCTGTTGAGGCCGAGGTTGCTGGCTGGCTGTGAGACTTGCTGTGGGAGTGAACATGATAGTGGCGTGCTGATGCTGCATCGAAGGCTGCTTCCAATCACGTCGGGGTCACCACTGTGGAGGAACGGGTGTCATGTCCCTCCAACACAAAGGGAGGATCCTCCGACCAGGCGAGGTGATCATGCCTGGCGGGCCAATTGCCCAACGGTTGATGTTGGGATGTTGTATATATGTTAATGTGCGCGAGAACTTTCACTGCGCGATTCAGGATTGGTAGTTTCTTAGTTTCCTTCGTAGTTCGACGTATCTTCGGCAGATGGCGCTGTCATATGTTTTTCTTGTTGCGCTGTATGTGTAGGCCGCCACACCACATTTAACGGTGAAGACCAAGAACGATCTACTAGCGCGCTGGCCTGAATATTAATTCTAACACCAACTCACTCATTGTGTAACGTGAAACAATATCGCGTTAAGCAATGAGTTGCCGAAATCGATAGATTTGACATGATTAACTGACGTAAAGAGCATCAAAATGAGTGGTACTAAAATAAAATAAAATTGAACCACTATATTGACCAGTACAATAAGTTTATTGACATTAGCTTATTTAGTCCTGATACAGCATTAACTTTTAACCATCCTCAAAAAAAAATGACTCAAATTCACAGAACGCGTATCGATGAATAATATAACGCTATCCGTCAAGTTGATAACACCCTTGACCAACCCACAGAAAGAATTTCGGTGAATCACCTAGGTATAACTTTCGAATTCTCTCAACAGAGTTGCCATAATTAAACAACGGGTTGCACCTGTCATATTATTTTTTTAAATAGGAGGAATTTTCGAAAGTTTAATATGATTGAAATTTTCTGGTAAGGATTTGAGGGCCCCCTGAGCTTGAGGGCCCCGGGGCACTGCACCGCCTAGCCCCTTGGTAGCTACGCCACTGGTCTGGGGTCACCAATTATCTCTATGTAATCCCTATGAATCAATCGGTGTATTATATTAATAACTCGAGGACGAGTATTAAATAAAATGTTTATAGTTGTTACTTCACTTTAGCAATGTTCCTAGCCGGGACTGAGATAATAAACACTGAGTGATTTTATCTGAAGGTTATTTAATAATTCAAGGTTTAAACTGTTCTGATGCTGGAGCCGGTCATAGGAACTCATTAATGGAAAGGCGCAACACCATGGAGTTTGGAATCGTTTGACTCATCTCGACGAGTACTTTATGTTTTGATAGTATCCAAAGTCTGATGATGAAGCCGGAAGGCGGTTATAGGAAATCTATAATGAAACGACGCAACACCATCGAGTTTGGAATCGTTTGATTCCTCTTGAGGAGTACTTTATGTTTTGATAGTATCCAAGGTCTGATGATGAAGCCGGAAGGAAGGTGGTTATAGGAACTCCATAATGAAACGACGCAACACCATCGAGTTTCGAATAATTTGATTCGTCTTGACGAGTACTGTATGTTTTGATAGTATCCAGGGTCTGATGATGAAACCGGAAGGGTTTCATCATCAGACCCTAGTTATAGGAATTATATTATGAAACGACGCAACAGCATCGAGTTTGCATTCATTTAATTCGTCTTGACGAGTACTTTATGTTTTGATAGTATCCAGGGTTTGATTAAGGAGCCGGAAGATGGTTATAGGAACTATATAATGAAAAAACGTAATCCATCGAGTTTGGAATCGTTTGATTCGTCTTTATGTTTTAATAGTATCCAGGTTCTGATGATGGCACCGAAAGGTGGTCATAGGATCTTGGTAATGAAACGACGCAACTCATCAAGCTTGGAATCGTTTGATTCGTCTTGACGAGTATTTTATATTTTGATAGTATCCACGGTCTGATGGTGGAACCGGTTATATGAACTCTATAATAAAACGACGTAACACCATCGAGTTTGCATTCATTTGATTCGTCTTGACGTGCCCCCGCCAAGACGAGCCAAGCGAAGCGCAAGGGCATTACCTACATTTTCTCGAAGTGTTTCGTCGTTTTTTTGAACCTCCATAACTTTGGTTCCCGATATACCAGATCGTTCAAATTCTCAGAATATCTTCTTCTTCTTCCTCGCCTTATCCCGTTACGCGGGGTTGGCTTTCCCAATCATGCGACGCCATTTACCTCTATCTCGAATGTCTAGTTCGTGGAGTCCCAATACTTTCATGTCCTTTTGGACATTCGTCATCCAGGTCGTTTGAGGCCTTCCTCTTCCCCTCTTATGTGTCTCGATGGAAAGGCACTTTTTAATCACGTGATCATCTGGTCTTCTCATAACGTGACCATACCAGCGTAGTCTAGCCTCAGAAATTTTGTGCCTTATGGGAGCCACTTTAAAACTTCCCCGGATATATTCATTTCGCACTCTGTCTTTAAGGGTAACCCCGCCCGACCAGCGCAACATACGCATCTCCGTTGTATGTAATTTCTGCTCGTGACCCTTAGTTGTCGGCCAGACCTCACTACCGTACAGTAAAGCTGGTCTTACCGCTCTTTTATAGATTTTTCCTTTGGTCTTAATAGGCATTTTACTATCACAAAGGACTCCGGTTAAAGTACGCCACTTGTTCCATCCGGATGTCGTCCTATGTATGATTTCAGCTTCAATTGTCCCATTTTCAGAAATAACCGAGCCCAAGTATTTGAAAGTTTTTACTTGCGGGAGGTCTGTGCCGTCAAGCTTAATAGTGGCGTTGATGGGGCTATTTGGGTCAAAGTTGCAGATCACACACTCAGTCTTTGTTCTACTGATGCGCAGTCCGTTTGATTCTAGTGACTCTCTCCATTGTTGGAGGCTCTCTTGAAGTTCGTTAGGGTTATTCGAGATCAGCGCTACGTCCTCAGCATATAGGAGGTTCCACGGTGTTGGTTTATGTATTTTTGCAGTAAGATAATTCATCACTACATTGAAAAGTCATGGGCTCAGTGCGCTACCTTGGTGTACCCCCACTTTTATGTCAAAGCTCTCCGAGAGGCCCGCAGGGCTTCTGACCCGGGTTTGTACGTCGGTATACATGTCCGCTATAAGTCGTACATAGCATTCCGGAACGCTGTGAGCTCTTAGAGCCTGCCATATGATAGATCTCGGCACACGGTCGAAGGCCTTTTCAAGATCTATAAAGACCATTGCCAGGTTCTCTTTATTTTCACGCGCTTTTTCCATCACTAATCTAATAGCATGAATTGCATCTGTGGTACTCTTGCCCGGTGTGAAACCAAACTGATTTTCAGTTAGTGTGATGAGGTTTAATAGTCGTTCGCTCAAGACTCTTTCCCAGATTTTCAGGGTGTGTGACGTCAGCTTTATTCCACGAAAATTCCCGCAGTCCCGAACATCTCCTTTATTTTTATAAAAGGGTACAAGGGTGCTCATACGCCATATGTCAGGCATTCTTTCACTTCTAAGGATGTTGTTAAAAAGCTCAGAAAGCCATACCTCTCCGTCCTTGACAGTTTTCGAGATTTCGGCTGGTATGTCATCTGGTCCACTCGCTTTGTGATTTGTCATTTTAGAAATGGCTCTCCTTACTTCTGCTATAGTGATTTCATTCGCAGGTCCATTTGTCTTTGGTTCGTCAGTTTCTGGGTTCCTTGGGAATTCTTCATTTAACAGCTCATTGTAGTATTTATACCACCGTCTACATATGTCTTTATAGTTCGTGAGCAATACTCCTTTCTCATCTTTTATGTATTTCGCTGTGATAATGTCTTTTGTATTGTTATGTCTGTGTTTTGCTATTTTATAAATTTCTGTGTCCGTAGCAAGTTCTAGGCGTTTATACATATTTCTATTGGCTTTGTCTTTTTCGATTGCCACTGTTCTTCGGGCATTCCTCTTTGCCTCCTTATAAAACTCCTTATCCTCGTCCAGGCCGGTTTCCTGCCATCTCTTGAACAGGCGCTTCTTTTCTGACACACATTCTTTAGTGTTGCTGTTCCACCACTTGGAGTCTTTTCCGTTTCTGGGGAGGCCTTTACTGATTCCTAGCACGTTTTTTGCTGTACTAACACAAACATTTTCAAATTTAGACCAGGTTGTATTGGGAGAGTCATCTTTAGGGGGGTTTTCCATCATGAAATTTCTGATGGCTTCTAGAAAATTGTACCCTTTTTCGGAGTGTAGTTCTTTCCACTTTATTCTCTCTATTTTTGGAATACCGCTTTTAATGGGCTTTTTCAGCTTCACCGATGCTAAAGGTAACCTGTGTTGGCCGGTGAGCGGTTCTCCCGGAATAACTTTACAGTCCCTGAATTGCTTTAAGTTTGCTCTATCGGTAAGGACGTAATCAAGTTGTGTTTTTTCATTACCACTTTTGTATTTTATAAGGTGCTCGTGTTTCTTTTGGAAAAACGTATTTACTACTGCTAAATTTTGCGCGGCGGCAAATTCCAAGATTGTGATTCCTTCGTTGTTTTGTTTCCCATAACCAAAGCCGCCATGATATCTTTCAAAGCCGTTCCTGTCTTGGCCCACATGCCCATTTAGATCTCCACATATAAGTCTTTGTTCATTGACGGGTATTGTGTTTATGTAGACATTAAGTTCTTCCCAGAATTGTTGTTTATCTGTATCAGGGCATCCGATTTGTGGCGCATACACCGAGACGACGTTTAGGCATGCTTGCTCCTGTAGGGCTAGTTTTACACCTATAATACGATCACTTATTCTGTTTATTTCAACTATGTTTTGACTAAGGTTTTGATCAAAAATTATACCTACTCCATTTCTGGTACTGTCTTTTCCATTATAGATTAGTTTGTATCCTTTACCGATGCTGCGTGATTTAGCCCCTTTCCACCTTGTTTCCTGTACACAACAGATATTTATGTGGCGTTTCTCTAGAATGTCGCTAAGTTCGACACTGCGTCCGGTCATGGTGCCAATATTCCAGGTTGCAATACGAACTTGGGACATTGCCACCCTGATTTGGTCTTTCGGCTTTCCGTCGCTTAAGGGGTACGCCCTAGCATTTATTGCAGTATATTCACCCACGTCGCTTAAGGGGACGCCCTAGTATTGTTTCTCTTTAATTTTATGCTTTGTCTCATGATTGGTATATTGCTTGGCTACGGTTTTTACGGCCGGTTGCCACCTGACGCCAAGGTCGTGATCTTCTTGGAAGACTTGAGCGCCGCCGTTGACCTTTCTTCCTAGGTTTTTCGGCCGCCATCTCAAAATGAGTGTCCCGACCTAGACACTCATCTCAACCCAGGACCTCTACTCCAATTACGTTGGAGAAGCTCCTGAGCTAGGTTTGATTACTGAGTTCACTCTCAGGCCTTAGTTTGGTTCGCGAGAGGTATTTTATTTCCCCCTTACCCTTCAAACAGCCAAAGCTGCTGACGAGCATTCCCCTATCCACCACTTGGGGACGCGCTCTCTAGGGTCAAAGGCTTTCCCCGAGTGCTTCAAATTCTCAGAATATGATGTTACCAATAGACTAATCAAACATTTAAAGTTTCAATTGCATAGCTCTGATAGTTTAGATTTTATTGATACCTAAAAAACAGCGATTTCGTCATTGACACACTGATGATCGTCAAAACTGTTAGGGTACTTCCTGAAGTGCTAGAAAGCTGAAATTCGGTATGTAAACAAAAAAATTCATAAACCTATTACTTTTGCCTCCTAACCCCCAAATTTGGAGGTGGAAGTTTGTATGAGACTTTTACAAAAAATGTTTACGCTAGAGATTTTATTTTTGGTACACGGACTTTTTTGAAAGAAGAATGAAGATGTACAATAAATACAGCTCAAAAAAGAAAAAAAACTGCCTTAAGCAACTTACAAAAAGAAATGAAATCTCACCAAAAACATTTTCATGTAAAATGTTGCCAAGACGTCTGCATATGGCTTAACCTGTGAAAAAGATATCAAATCTCATGTAAAGCCAAAGTTCTGAATCTACACGCCCTAACTCTACCAACCCACTCTCACTCTCTCACTCTACTAACTTCATAAACTCTACATCTCAGTAAAAATGTATGGCTTGGCTGTTTCGTTACTTCAGAAACTGAATATTCGTATAACTCATAACTTCAGAAACTAGATATTTACAAACACAATAGGCGTTCGTTTCCCCTTCGTGACGGTATGGTACCGAAACGGCGAAGCCATACATTTTTCTCCTTTCCATTGAAAGAAGAATCATTAAAATCGGTTCTTATAATTAAAAAAATATATATATATACGGTGCGAATTGCGAACCTCCTCCTTTTTTGAAGTTGGTTAAAAAGGGGCCTCGCTGATGTGACTTCACCCACGTCGATGTAAGTCCACGCTACGCCACTGTTGACAAGTACTTTATGTTTTGATAGTAACCAGGATCTGATGATGGAGCCGGAAGGTGGTAATGTGAACTCTGTAATGTAACTAAGCAACACCATCGAGCTTGGAATCGTTTCATTCGTCTTGACGAGTAGATAAATAGATAGATAGACTCTTTATTGCACACCATAATATTAAAAATACAATGTAGAATATAAATAATAAAGTTATGAATTGTGTTAACACAATATTTTACAATTAGATTTCTACATGTTCAAGCGTCATTTAAAATATACTAATTTCGGTTGCAATTTAGAATAACTATTAGATAAAACTGTTGCAATTATGTACGGAAACTGACAAAATATTACTTTAAAACAATTGATTCTTATAAATTAAATTACAGTCAACCTATGTAATTACATACGCTAGTATATTGCACTGTGGGACTTTTCGAATAATCACGCCATAGACCGACAACCAACATCATTTAAGACATTATTGAAATCATTATTTAAAACTTATCGGAAAGATTTAAACGGTCAAAGGTACATTTTACGAGAGAATCATTGTTGTTCAATCATTATAGGGACTATTGGTAGCTACAGAAATCTTTAATCCTAATAAGAATGAGGAACTATTCTTAATTAGTAGCGGAAGTAATTTAGAAATGGAATAAGCCAACAAACATAGTCCTATTGGAACAAATTATATTAAACTCACCAGGGGATGGTAACTGATGCTATTATAACTGATTTTACGGTTGTAAAAATGTATCGGCGATAATTTCGACTTATTTTTCCTTTACTAAGAACTTCTGCAACACAACGTCACCGTCAATTAATTCACTATTCAACTTCGCTCTGTGATCCGAAAAATTAAATTATCCTTCCGTTGGCGAACCCGCTTTTATATGTGGTTAGAATTAGACTGTATCCCACGGTCGAAGGCGGTCGAAGCACATAGAAGCTTGTCATGCATTTCCGGCTTCTAGGACAAATCCGAGATGACGCGAACAGAGCTATCATATGAGTGGCTTATCCGAGCTCAGATAGTTCATCATTTCCCTTCCACTCGAGACAACTCCATGTGTCAGAGCAGCGTGGCCTCGTTTCCCGTTAAGTGAGCCGGTTAATTTCTTAGGCTCGTGTGTCGACGCTCTGCGGCGAGTAGCGACAGGTTTCTTATCTCGATGTTCTATTGATTGCATTTCCGGATTACCTTATAAGGTAAAGTTTTGCGACCGATCGCGGCGCCTCCCCACTAGTTAGTTCGCGCGGTTCGCGTTTGCCAATATTAGATAATTATTTTTATGTTTATCTTTAGTATATTTTAGAGTCAAACGTTTGTAAATATATTAGTTTTTAATTTTAGGATCTTGTTACAACGTAACAGTACACAACTAAAAACAGTGGTACAATGGGCAGTCTTATCGCACACTGCGGTCTCTTCCAGGCAACCTTTAGAATTTAGATGGATTATTCTTTAAAGTGATGTAGTTTGTGGTGCACATTTACAAATGTTTTGATAGTATTCACTATCTGATGACGGAGCTGGAGGTGGTCATAGGAACTCTATAATCAAACGACGCAACCCATCGAGTTTGTACTCCTTGGATTCGTCTTGACGAGTACTTTATGTATTGATAGTATCCAGAGTTTGATGATGGAGTTTGAAAATAGTCGTAGGAACTCTGTAATGAAACGACGAAACCCATCGAATGTGAAATTATTTGATTCGTCTTGACAAGTTTTTTTATGTTTTGATAGCATCCAGGGTCAGATGATGGAGTCGCTAGATGGTTATAGGAACTCTGTCATGAAACGACAAAACCCATTAAGTGTGGTATCGTTTGATTCGTTTTGACGAGTATTTTATGTTTTGATAGAATCCAGAGTCTGATGATGGAGCCGGAAGACCACTCATGGGAACTCTGTAATGGAACGACGCAACACCATCGAGCTTGGAATCGTTTGATTCGTCTTAACGAGTACTTCGTGTTTTGATAGTGTAGCGGCGCGCACTTAACCTATTGTCAAAGCATTGTACTGTGACGTTCATAATGACAACAGCCGACGGAGGCGCGCGGCGCGACGGTACCGCAGAGCTAGGGCTTCGTCGCCGTCCTGCCTACGTGTCCGCGGCGCGCGAGCGAGATAGCGATGGCACCTCTCACTCGCTCATCGTATGATTCGGACCTACCCGAACTATTTTATTATGTACATTTATGTAAAAACTATAAATACCAGTGCATTATAATAAAGACACACATACTGCTAAAGCTCTTTGAATTATCGACACCTTAACCTAGCACCTCAGTACCTAAAGTGGTGACCCCGCGTTGAAGAAGAACCGCCCTGCGTTGAAGAAATATCTCGCGTCGAAGAACCGCTCCGCGTTTGAAGAACAACTCCGCGTTTGAAGAACCATCCCGCGTTGAAGAACCGTTACGCGTTGAAGAACCGCCCCACGTTTGAAGCCCAGCTGACGAAGCTCGACGTCGAACAAATCGGCGACATCAATATGGAAGCCCCAGGCAGGCCAGGTAGTGTTTGCAAAAATAAAACACGAAATCCGAGCAACTTTTTGTACGCCGCCAACGGAACAAAAATACCCACATTTGGTGAGCAAACTTTAATTTTGAATATCGGGTTGCGACGCCCGTACCGCTGGCGATTTGTGGTTGCAGCAGTCAGCAGACCCATACTAGGCGCTGATTTCCTCCACCACCACTCTCCCATGCTGGATCTTCGTGGGAAAAGACTGGTAGATAAAAACACAAATTTATCTACACACGGATATCTATCGCCTACAACAGAAGCAAGCATCCGAACGATCGACGACAACCTGCCGTATCACGATCTACTGTCAAAGTACCCGGATATCACCAGGCCCAGCTTGAACCAGTTGTCGAACAGCGAAGTGGAACACCACATTGAAACTACGGGACCTCCAATATATGCCAAGGCGAGGCCCCTGCCACCACACAAATACAATGCGGCTAAGGAAGAATTTCAACTGATGATGGATCAAGGCATTTGTCGGCCGTCAAAGAGCCCCTGGGCAAGTCCCCTACACTTAGTCTTGAAAAAAGACGGTAAATACAGAGCATGCGGCGACTACCGTCGACTTAACGCGGTAACAACACCCGATCGTTACCCGATTCCACGCCTTCAAGATTTTACCCACAACCTACAGGGTAAGAAAATATTCTCGAGAATAGATTTGCAGAGAGCCTATTTTCAAATCAAGACAAGAGAAGAAGACGTTAAGAAGACAGCCATCATCACCCCTTTCGGCCTTTACGAGTTTACGAGAATGTGCTTCGGTTTGCGCAATGCTGGCCAAACCTGTCAGCGACACATCGACAATGTTCTTCGCGGCCTACCCGTCTACCCATTTGTCGACGATATTTTAGTCAGCTCCAGAAGCAAAGAAGAACACAGAAGAGAGTTAGAAGAAGTATTTAAAAGACTGAACGACAACGGACTGCGTATTAACGTCGCTAAGTGTGTTTTTGGACAGTCAAAACTGGATTTCCTTGGGCACACCATTAGCTCAGAAGGTATAACTCCGACAGAAGAAAAAGTGGAAGCCATCACAAAATTCCCACTACCAAAAACAATACAAGATCTACGACGTTTCATAGGAATGTTAAACTATTATCGTTTAAATATTCCTCACGTAGCCGAACATCAAAAAGAATTAAATAACTATTTCCACAACGCTAAGAAGAACGACAAAACCATAATACAATGGACAGCGACAACGACACAAGCGTTCGAAAAATGTAAACAAGACATAAAAAACGCGGTACTTCTCTCTTACCCATCTCCGAGCGAACCATTCGCATTGATGACGGATGCGTCTAACACCTGTGCCGGTGCCGTTATACAACAGAAGATTAACGGTACATGGAAACCACTTGGATTCTTCTCTAAGAAGTTCAGCGACGCACAACAAAAATACAGCACGTACGACAGGGAATTGTTGTCTATATATATGGCAATACGACATTTTCGACGTGTATATGAAGGACGTACATTAATCGTTTATACCGATCATAAACCGTTAACACACGCACTGACAACAAATAGCAAGGCAGAGACACCGCGACGGACTAGATACCTAGAATATATAGGACAGTTTACGTCCAATATTCAACATGTAGCCGGCAAAGACAACCAGGTTGCCGACGCACTGTCGCGTATAGAAACGATCACCTGCCCGACTCCAATCGATTACAACGAACTATCAAAAAAACAAGATGAATATGATGAGTTAAAAATGCTAATAAAAAACAATAAATACATTTTCAAGAAAATCGTCTTACCAAACGCAAGTAATAAAGTCACCTGCGAGCTTTCATCAAACACGGCACGGCCATACTTACCACCTGAATTTAGGAAAGAAGCATATCAGTCGATTCACAACCTTAGCCACCCAGGAATAAGAGCTACAAGGAAGTTGGTCACTGCACGTTACTTTTGGCCTAGTATGAACAGCGACGTAAACCGTTGGACTCGAACCTGCGACCCGTGCCAACGAGCCAAAGTACACCAACACACGAAATCGCCTGTGGCGAGTTTCGAACAGATGATATGGCCAAGGCCTTTGATAGGGTTTGGCATCGTTCGCTTCTCTCCAAGCTACCGGCTTTCGGTTTGCCCCCAAAACTCTGCAACTGGGCTGCCGCATTCCTGCACCAGCGCCGCATCAGAGTCCTTTGCGACGGTGCGGCCTCCGACTTTCAGTCGATTAATGCCGGAGTACCGCAGGGCTCCGTCCTGTCGCCCACACTGTTTCTTCTGCATATCAATGACATGTTAGCCCTTGGCAACATTCATTGCTATGCAGACGACAGTACAGTTCACGGACGATATTTTGGACATCCAACAGCCAAGCTTGCAGATATCGAGGAAAAACGACAGGAGCTTGTCGTTCAACTCGACCATGTTCTGGGCCGCATTTCTCAATGGGGCTGTGAGAATCTGGTCGAGTTCAACGCCAAGAAAACACAGGGGTGCGCGTTCTCTGCCAAAAAGTCTCCATTCCTTCCCCTTCCCACTTTTCAGAACACTCAAATGGCATTACAAGGTAGGCTCGATATCCTGGGCATGGATATCTGCCGAGATCTCAACCCACGCGAATACGTTGAGAGTGTCACTAAAGCGGCCTCGCGGAAGCCAGGTGTTTTAAACAAGGTGAGACGGTTCTTCTCGCCCAAGCATCTGTGTCTTCTTTACAAGACCCAGGTTCGCTCGTGCGTAGAGTACTGTTCTCATCTTTGCGATGGTGCCGCACAGTACCTGTTTGACGCTCTCGACCGGTTGCAGCGGCGAGCAATCCGCATTGTCAACAGTCCTGAAGCCACCGAGTCCCTTGACCCCTGCAGTTGCGTAGAGATGTCGCCTCTATGGCAGTACTCTATCGCTTGTATCACGGAGAGTGTTCTGAGGAGCTCTTCCAACTGGTCCCCCCTTCCCCCTTCCTCTACAGGACAACACGTGCCGGCCTTGGAAGTCACCGCTTCAGAGTGGTAGACATACGATCTCGTACTCATCGCTTCGGTTCGTCCTTTCTGTGCCGAGCGGTCAAAACCTGGAACTCACTTCCAGCGCACGTGTTTCCCTCCCACTATGATCCCGGGTCCTTTAAGCGGGGCGTAAAAAAGCATCTCACTAGGCGGCCATAGTGTAGGTCACCATGCTGCAATGTCCTTATTCGCATTGAGGATGGTGATCACCACTTTTAGAATCTGCTCGTGCTTTCCATCAGGCAGAGCAGAGTCGTTTTGGCGCAGCCAAAACTTAAAAAAAAAAAAAAAAAAAAAGACAGATCGGTTAGCCCACGTACACATAGATATTTGCGGCCCGCTAACGATCTCAGAAGGGTGTCGTTATATATTAACCATGATAGACCGAACAACCAGATGGCCGGAAGCCTGCCCCTTAGAAGATATAACCGCAGAGAAGGTCGCCAGTACCTTCTACCAATGCTGGATAGCACGGTTTGGTTGTCCTGCAACGATAACCACCGACCAAGGGAGGCAGTTCGAATCGGACTTATTCAATAAGTTAATGCATCGCATGGGTATACACCGCACTCGCTCTACTGCCTACCATCTGCAAGCCAACGGAATGATTGAAAGATGGCACCGGACGCTCAAAGCGTCACTCACCGCGAGACTTCAATCGGCAAACTGGTATTACGAGTTACCTACAGTCTTACTAGGATTGCGCGCCTCGATTAAAGAAGACATAGGCGCTAGTACGGCTCAATTACTCTACGGTCAAAACCTACGATTACCTGGTGAATTCTACGATGAATCCACAAAGTACCAGAGTACAACTTCCACATTTATGGATAGTCTAAATGAAGCACTAAGGAAAGCTCAAATACAAAGAAAGTCAAACCAGTCCAAGGCGACATTCATAAGTAACGAGCTACATAAATGTTCGCACGTATACATACGAAACGATGCAGTAAACAAACCTTTAACGCCAACATACGACGGCCCGTACCAAGTTATAGATCGCAAGGATAAATATTACACTATACAGTTACGCAACAGAAGTGCCAATATATCCATTGACAGACTGAAGCCTGCATTTCGTATGAACACGGAACCCCAAGCGACTACGGATACCTACTCATACGTCACAAAATCAGGGAGGACATCTAAACCCTCTGTACGCTTTCGCTAGCGGGGGAATGATGTAGCGGCGCGCACTTAACCTATTGTCAAAGCGTTGTACTGTGACGTTCATAATGACAACAGCCGACGGAGGCGCGCGGCGTGACGGCACCGCAGAGCTAGGGCTTCGTCGCCGTCCTGCCTACGTGTCCGCGGCGCGCGAGCGAGATAGCGATGGCACCTCTCACTCGCTCATCGTATGATTCGGACCTACCCGAACTATTTTATTATGTACATTTATGTAAAAACTATAAATACCAGTGCATTATAATAAAGACACACATACTGCTAAAGCTCTTTGAATTATCGACACCTTAACCTAGCACCTCAGTACCTAAAATAGTATCCAAGGTTTGATGACGGATCCGCAAGGTGGCCATAGGAACTCTGTAATGACACGACGCAACACCATCGAGATTAGAATCCTCAAATTAGTTTAATCAAGTATTTAGTTTTAAATGGTAACCAGGGTTTGACGATGAAGTTGATAGGTGCTTATAGGATTTGTCTTGATAAGTAGGTACTTCGGTTGTCGATGTCTTGCAATATTGATGCGTTTGAATGAGATGAACAGACTGAAAAACCTGTCCAGCGATAGCTAAAAAGTAAAAAATAAAATATATAAAAAACTTTTTAAAAACAATATTTTTTGGAATGCTCTAAAAAGTAAAAAATAAAGTATTCCTTGAAAACTTTTTCTATCAAATTATAATGTCATTACACAATTATTATAATACAAAAGCTTGTCGCGAGATTTCATTACCAGTATTTACTTAGTTTGAAAATTTTAAACCTTGATGTCAGTCAAGGGGGTTTATGGGGACCGAATAACATCTTACGGGCCCTAGCCAACCTCACCTGCTCGTGTTGCACCCTGCTGGACTACTAACGAGGCTCTGGCGACCGTAGTTCCCTTAGGGGTTTTGAAGGTCAGACGGCAGTCGCTGAATGTAATACTACAAACTTGTCAATTATTATGGAAGTGCAGGATAAAGTTTTGGGTACTACGGCTAGGGCGTCGCCGCTATACGACGCGCAGGCACACCGCCCTAAACCTGTGATAAGTGGACTAGGGCTACCGTGTCAAGCACGGGTACGGCTAAAGACGCTAGTGCCAAAAACGAAACTTCGCTTTGCCACCTGGAACATAGGTTCTCTAACAGGCCGCTGCCGAGAACTGGCAGACGTGCTGACAAAACGCAGGGTGCACGCTGCATTCCTGCAAGAGACCCGTTGGAAAGGGAACAAGTCACGTGACATCGGTCAGGGTTATAAGCTGATTTACACCGGGTCTCCTTGTGGGAGGAATGGTGTAGCGGTAGTACTGTCTGAACGGTTTCAGAAAGGTCTTCTCGAAGTCGATAGGCTGAGCGACCGACTCATTCGGGTGAAGTTGTTAATAGAAGGCTCTGTCACTCATCTCATCAGTGCCTATACTCCCCAAGTCGGTTGCCAGTTATCTGAGAAGGAGGCCTTCTGGGACAAGCTTGAGGACATTCTCCGCTGCATTCCAAACTCGGAAAGCATTATCGTGGGTGGAGATTTGAACGAGCATGTAGGTGAGAACTCAAGGGGGTTTGAGCGTGTTCACGGTGGCTACGGCTATGGTCGTGCGAACGCGGAGGGGGATCCGATTCTCAGCACCTGCCTCTTAGCAGACTTGGCTGTCGTGAACACTTTCTTCCAAAAGAAACCCGAGCACCTCATAACCTACAAAAGTGGGTCGAACTCCACTCAGATAGACTACCTGCTCATAAAAAGAAACCTAATCAGCAAAATAACTAACTGCAAAGTCATTCCGGGTGAAATGCTGGTAGTACCAAATAAAAAAGTGCCCGAACGACGCAGACCCAGAACCAAGTGGTGGCTGCTGAGTGGACCGAAGGGGGGTGTCTTCCGCGAGGCTGCCCTGGGCTTGGATTTAAGGCCAAGCGAGGAAGAATCCGCGAATAGTCAGTGCTCTAGGATTCAATCAGCAGTCACCGCACTAGGGAAACGGGTGCTCGGCACTTCTAAGGGAGGCCGCGTCATCGACAGGGCGACATGGTGGTGGAATGACTCAGTGCAGGAGGCAGTTCGGGAGAAGAAGACGCTTTTCAAAAAGTGGCAAGTAACCGACTCTCCAGAAGACCGTGAAGCTTACAAAGCAGCCAAATGTGCCGCAAAACGAGCAGTTGCCAAAGCCCGACACGATCAATTGTCACCTTTGAATGACACATTAGAGACTAAAGAGGGCCAAAAATCCATCTTTCGTCTGGGAAAGGCTCGGGAGAGGGCAACACAGGACATAACCAAATGTCTCTGTGTCAAAGACTCAAACGGCACTTTGGTTTGCGACGCATTCAGGGTAAAGGAGAGGTGGCATAGCTACTTTAAAGAATTGCTTAACACGCAACACGCAAATGTGTCTCCTCCGGAACTGCCCCCTAATCTTGGACTTGTTGCCCCTATAACACCAGACGAGGTACAACAATGTCTTCGCACTATGAATAACCGAAAAGCCGTGGGCCCTGACGATATACCGATTGAAGCGTGGAAATCGATGGGTTCTCGTGGTGTGATCGTACTTACTGACTTTTTTAACCGCATCCTTACCAGCCGCAAGATGCCCGACTCCTGGAGATTGAGTATCATTACTCCAATCTACAAAGGCAAAGGTAGTGTACAGGACTGTGGAAGCTACCCGAGGTATTAAGGTCATGTGTCACGCCATGAAGCTCTACGAGCGCGTAATAGACTCAAGGCTCCGGCAAGAGTGCACAGTCTCGGAATGTCAATATGGGTTTCGTCCTGGCTGTGGAACCACGGATCCCATTTTTGCCCTCAGATTGCTAGTCGAGGCCTACAGGGAGAAGAAAAAGCCCTTGTACATGGCTTTTCTAGACCTATAGAAAGCCTTCGATTGCGTACCGCGCCAGGTGATCTGGTGGGCTTTAAAGGTGAAGAATGTGCCACTAACCTATGTTGAACCTATCCGAGACATGTACCACAACTCGGAATCCATGGTAAGGACTGCCGTTGGCGATACTCGCCCATTCCCGATCACAGTTGGTGTTCACCAAGGCTCGGCTCTGAGTCCTTTTCTGTTCAGTGTGGTGCTAGACGTTGTTTCGGCGAAAGTTCACGAACCATCTCCGTGGCTTATGATGTACGCTGATGACATTGCGCTGACGGATGAGGACAAACAGAAACTGGAGCATAGGGTGAATCAGTGGAAGGGTGCGCTACAGAACGGTGGGCTAAAACTAAATGTTGCGAAGACCGAGTACATGGCATGTGGATGCACGGACCCCGATCCCATAAAGGTAGGAGATGAATTGGTCGTCAAAACGAATAAATTCAAGTACCTTGGGTCCGTGTTGCACGAGTCCGGTGAACTAGATCACGACGTCCAAGCCCGAATAAGCGCTGCTTGGTCAAAATGGCGAGAACTAACCGCCGTCCTCTGCGACCGTAGGATACCGGTGAAGCTAAAGGGCCTTGTGTACAAGAGCATCATCCGACCAGTTCTACTATACGGCAGCGAGACCTGGCCTGTCCTCGGAAGACATGTCCAGCAGCTTCACGTGGCGGAGATGAAGATGTTGCGGTGGATGTGTGGCGTTACGCGACTAGATCGCATACGTAACGAACACATCCGTGACAGCCTTGGAGTCCGTGACGTAGCGGACAAGCTGCAGGAAAGTCGACTCCGATGGTATGGCCATGTAAGACGCAGGCCGTCTGACTACGTAGGAAATAGATGCCGCGACCTCACTGTCCAAGGCCCTAGATCACGCGGCAGGCCCAAAAAACGCTGGCTGGACGTCGTCAAAGCGGACATGGAAGAGAACAATCTCACACCTGAGGATGCCGAAGATCGGGCAAAGTGGAGAAGATTATGTAGGAAAGCGGACCCCAGCACTAAGCAGGGAAAACGCTAGGCCGAAGAAGAAGAAGAAGAAGATGTCAGTCAAATCAAGTTCTTTAATTTACTTTCTTATCTAGAAAGGAAAATCTTGTTTTTAAAAAGTTTTTTTTTATTTAATTTATTTTTAAATTTAATACTAACTTGACAGAAATTTTACCCAAAGGCCATCTGGACCCGTACGTATCAGGATACGCCCCTGGCGATAACAGTTAGTATCAACAAGTAACGTTCAACACAACGACACCGGCAGTTTTCCACAAAGTGTTCGCTTTAACACATGGATGATGTCCAGAACAGTTGTTATTTTATTGTTTGTGCTAACAAATTTATATAAGCAACTGGATTGTGAAATTTACCAAGACCGCCCTAAAATAAAAACATCAGATGGGGATTTGATACTGGAACCAGCGTTTGACAAAAATATATACCTACGTCCCAATGGACCTAAGTCGAGCATATATGTTAGCAACGTGGATATACTTAAAACCAACACCCCAAAAGATAAAGTTCAATATCCAATCAACCCAAGCGAAAATATAGAAGTATTTTTAAATGGACCTCATGGTATATTACAAAGATTAGAAAATTTAGAAAACAGTCGAAATGCAGCCCCAGATACAACATTGTTAAACATTACCATGCTCTGGAGACGTCTAAATAACTTGAAGAGGAAAGTACTAATTTTAGAAGGCCAAATAATAGCTACATCTCAAGATCAATGTGATTCTCATCCTTGTCAGCACGGAGGCACATGTCTTAATCTAATTAACGGCTATCACTGTTTGTGTCCACCAAATTGGGAAGGAAGAGATTGTGATGAAGACGTCAACGAATGCCGTAACTTTGCTGGTACAGATCTTGGTTGTCAAAATGGAGCCACATGCATTAATAAACCGGGTACATACGAGTGTTTATGCAAATCCAGCTGGTACGGATTGCATTGTACTACAAAGGCAAAGGATTGCTCTCAGGGTGATTTTGAAATGTGTGGCTACGGTACCTGCATACGAGTAGACGCTGGAGAAGGTATAAAATGTTTTTGCCACCAAGGATGGACATCTAACGCTACTAGTGTAATGTGCTTGACAGATGTAAATGAATGTGAATCATATCAAGGACCTCGTTGTTCTGTAAATCCGAAGGTTGAATGCATCAATTTGCCGGGGTCATTCCGTTGCGGACAGTGTCCTATGGGATATGAAGGCGACGGCTACATCTGTAACGATATCGACGAATGTACCACTGTTTCTAATGGAGGATGTAGTCCAATGGTGAGTTGTCATAATACCATCGGCTCACGAATATGTGGACCATGTCCAGCAGGATATCAAGGCAATGGAGTTACATGTACATTTAGAGGCTCTTGCAATATTAACCATGGAGGCTGTCATCCATCGGCGCAATGCGTAGAAAGTCTATCACCGACAGGTCAAACATCGCAGTGCATATGTCCCGAAGGAATGGACGGAGACGGAGTAGGATTAATGGGCTGCTACGTCTCAACTGCTAACTATACAAGGGGCTGTGAAAGTAACCCCTGTGGAATCCACGGACGATGCCATTATCTTCGCTCCGGTTATACTTGCATCTGTAACAAGGGTTATGGTGGTGCTAAATGTGACGTACCAAGTGATGTTTGTGCATTAAATCCTTGCCAAAATGGAGGTATCTGCAGGCCTGATGACAGTATGCTAATTGGATTTCGATGTGAATGCACAGCGCAATATAAGGGCTCTACTTGTCAAGTTAAGTCAAAAGCGTGTGGTGGTATCTTGGATGCTGAAGAAGGCAGCATTGCATATCCTTTAGCGAACACAACCGCAACGTATAACCATAACGCTCAATGTGCTTGGGTCATTCACACCGCACCCGAAAAAGTAATTAATGTAACGTTTAGTAAATTTAATGTTGAACCGAGTCTCGAGTGTAATAACGACTTTTTACAAATTCACGATGGTCGAAAATCTTCTAGCCAACTGATCGGGCGATTTTGTGGAACCACATTTCCCAAGGGAGGTAACATTATATCAACTCACAATAATCTCTATTTCTGGTTTCACTCGGATAAAACTGTAGCCAAAAGTGGTTTCGCTTTACATTGGACAAGCATGAAGCCCGTGTGTGGGGGCGAAGTGGATGCAATCATTCACGGCCAAATCAGCTCACCGGGATCTCCTGGATCCTACCCTGAAAATCGTGATTGTTACTGGCACTTAACAACCACTCCAGGTAAAAGAATCAATTTACATTTCTTTTCTCTCGATATTGAATTACATTCAAATTGTAGTTTTGACTATTTAGCTATTTACGATGGAGGGCGTATGATAGATCCTCTCCTCAGCCGCTATTGTAACTCGACACAACCACCACCTATTGTCTCAGCTGGTTCTGAAATGTTAATTCATTTTCATTCTGATTCCTATGGCTCTGGTAAAGGATTTCAAATAGCCTACGCACCTGTCGAAGGTGTACCAGGTTGTGGGGGCTATTTCACCGCAGATAAAGGGGAAATCGTTTCTCCTACTTTTAATGGTCAATATCTAACTAATTTGCTTTGTGAATATAAAATTAGGACAAGTGTAGACACAAAAATTAAAATAGACTTCAAACAATTTAGCCTTGAACGTTCATTTAGATGTAAATATGACTATTTAAAAGTTTATGATGGGCCTTCTGCCGATTCTCCATTCGTTGGCAAATTTTGCGGTACTACATATCCAGCTACTTACACATCATCCTCAAACACTCTTTACGTAAAATTTAGAACAGACCGAAGTAATGCTGCTGAAGGATTTCGAATAACTTATGAAGCATTATGTGAGAAAACCTTAATAGGTGACAGCGGTGTCATAAAATCGCCTTCATATCCATTTAACTATCCTAGAAATAAAGTGTGTGTATATATTATTAAAACAATGCCAGGTAAAGCTATTCAATTAAGATTCCAAGATTTTGATGTTGAAGATAACAGATACTACAGTTGCAGGTATGACAACGTTGAAGTCAGAGATGGACCAGATATGAACTCCACATTATTAGGTACTTTCTGTGGTGGTCCGGAACATATCCCCCCTGTACAAACTTCTACACATAATTTTATGTTCATACGATTTAAATCCGACATGAGTATATCTGGCACAGGATTCTATGCTAACTATACTACTATTGACACGGAATGCGGTGGTATATACAGAGATACAACTGGACTAATAAATCACCCTTCCGGAGATGCTGCTACATACAAAAATGGACAATCTTGTAAATGGCTTTTAATTGCGCCCGAAGGAATGCACGTAAAGCTCACATGGAATCGATTTGAATTGGAAGATACGTCAAACTGTAACAGTGATTATTTGAAACTTTTTGAAATAGATGACAATGAAGAAGCTAATTTATTAGGGACCTATTGCGGAACTCATTTTCCTCCGGCATTAACGACTTCAACGAATCGTCTAAAATTACAATTTGAATCTGACAGCAGTGCTCGTTACGCAGGCTTTTCAGTATCTTACACCTTTCTAAATGAAAGGACTCACTGCGGCGGCAATTATGTCAAAACTCATGGCTTTATATATTCTCCTGGCTGGCCTAATGCATATGAACCTAATCGCGACTGTACTTGGATAATCACAGTACCCGTTGGACAACAAATTTCTCTGAATATTTCTAACTTTGATCTGGAAAGACCTATACAATCTAAATGTAACCTGGGCGACTATTTGGAGATAAGGAACGGTATTTCTGAAACGGCTCCTTTGATAGGTCAATACTGTGGTAGATTTCAATATAAACGAATCGTGTCTTTAACAAATGTTCTACATTTGCATTTTCATTCCGACTTTTACTTAACTGGAACCGGTTTTAAAATTGAATGGGATGGTACAATCACTGGATGTGGAGGGACACTGACAAGCTCTAGTGGATCAATATCATCTCCAAATTATCCGAATGAATATCACAATAATGCAGAATGTTTCTATAGGATAATAACTAGTGCCGGTTCGCGAATCCGTATTACTTTTACAGACTTAGAACTTGAACGCACACTTGATTGTCGCGACGATTATGTTCAAATTTTTGACGGTCGTGATACGAGAGCACCGTCTTTGGGAAAGCTTTGTCTTTTATCTACTGAAAGGTCTAATATAGAAACAACCTCTAACCATGCACTGATAAAGTTTCGGTCGGATGTGTATATAGGCGCTAAGGGTTTTATGCTAAACTATAACACAATATGCACTAATAATTTAACTGGAAGATACGGAGTTATCGAGTCCCCGGACTACCCAAATAGCTATCCGATGAACTTACACTGTTTGTGGAACATACAAGTACCCAAAGGAAATAGAATAAATGTGACTTTTACACATTTTGATATCTACCGACATCGTCGACGCTATTATTTTATGAGATATATGACAGGTTTAAGGGAAGGTGAATGTTATCAAGACTTTTTACAAACAAAAGAATCTGACGAATCCAATTTTTCTGAAAAACTTTGTGGGACATCTCTGCCTTCACTGAAAAGTACCAAGAGTAATTCATTACAAATTAAATTCCGATCCGGAATATATACGCCTCGAACTGGTTTTCGCTTAGAGTGGGTGAGTTATGGGTGTGGGGGACACATCCAAAAACCTTTTGGTACTGTGTTCTTGGATCGACGTTTTACTACGGAAAAAGAAATGGAATGCGAATGGCTCATAGAGAATCCAACAAACAATGGCATTAATTTAACAATAACAGAAATTTACATGACTGACTCGAAAAACTGTTCAACCGATGCAATCGAAATTTATAATGGTCTAAATATTAACACTCCTCTTCTTGCTAGGATATGTCATAAAGGTTCAACCTCAATCCCTTCTGATAGCAATTTTATGTTAGTACGTTTTGTAAAAAAATCAAATTTGAAAGATATTAATTTTAATGCTTATTATCATTCCACGCCATTAAAATGTGGAGGTTTTATTAGCTCTGTATCGGGTTTCTTTTATTCCAAAAATTATCCGAAAAATTATGCTAATAATCTGGATTGTATATGGTATATTGTAGTTCCGCAAAATCACCGCATTGAAATTAATTTTCTTGATCTTGATTTGTTTTCCTATTTTAACGGAAGAATCACCGATTGTAGTGATTCAATTTTAATATTCGATAACAATGACTTAAATTTATCTACAAATTATACATATCGAATTTGTCCGAATTCCAATACAACACAAATCGTAACCAAATATAATAACGTCGTCATTCAGTTCAAAACAGGAACTAGAGGAGTAGCTAAAGGTTTCAAAGCAAATTTTAGTATGACCTGTGGTGCTGTTTTATTAGCTAAACACGACGGTATTATAGAAAACCACAGATTTATTAAAAACTCAAACAAAAGCTGCATCTGGACTATTATTGCTCCTACACCAGATAAGAAAATATCATTAACATTTACACATATGTCATTACCAAAAGACAATAATATTGCAACAAACAGAAATTGCCCTTCAACATTTCTTCGAGTTCTTGACGGTAATGATGAGCGTGCTCCATTAAAAGGAGAATATTGCGGACGAAGAGTACCTCCAATTATTGTAAGTTATGGTAATGCAATCACTATAGAACTGGGAAGTTACACCGACAGAATAGCGGGTATGTTTTCTGCTCACTATTCTTCTATATCCAATGCCTGCGGAGGTAATCTAACATCAGAAGCGGGTACTATTACATCACCAGCATACCCAAGCCCCTATCCTGCAAATACGGACTGCGAATGGATACTTAGTACATCTCCTGGTAACACTATTTCTTTAACATTTGAACAATTTAATTTAGAGTATAGTGAGGGTTGCAATGAAGACTATCTTGAAATTCGTGAAAATGACGGAGGTGGTCACCTGTTCGGAGTATATTGTGGAAGTGATATTCCAACCAATTATACCAAGGCAGCTAAAATATACGTAAAATTTCACAGCAATGGCATAACAAGTGGTCAGGGATTTATGCTTCATTATAGTTATTTGCACGAAAATGATATTGATGGCGAAAGTGGGGAAGTTGCATCACCAGTTTACCCGAATCCATATGAAGGTGCTGGCGAATATGTTTGGCGAATAATGTCTTCTGGTACAGATGTTATTAGTCTTACAATTGACAGATTAGAAATTCCTTCCTACGGTGACGTAAGTTATAATAAATTGACAATATATGATGGATATGACAACACTGCGCCAATTTTAGAACAACTGCATGGCGCCTTAGGTGAATCAAAATTGATTCAAGGATCATCGAATACAGTGTACATTGTTCTAACACTGGATGAATCGAATACCGGGTCTGTTTTTCATATGACTTGGTCGAAATCCTCTGTTAATGGAGAATCTTCTACTACCGAAGATCGAATTAACTGTGGCTCAAATGAAATGATGTTGATATTACCTGGTAACGCAAGTGAGTTAAAATCACCAAATTATCCTGAGGAATACAGTAACAGTTTGAATTGCGAATGGGTGTACAAAACAGAAGTAGGAAGACACTTAAGAGTAACCTTCACGAATTTTGATCTTGAAGAAGTTCAGAGCTGTTTCGCAGATTCAATCTCAATATTTACTGCGGATACGCCTAATAATTGGAAACTGGTTAAACGAGACTTGTGTGAATCAAGTTTGGCACGTGAAGAAACTAACTCCTCTACTTATATGAAAATAAAATTCAAAACAGATGGGTCAGTAACCAGGAAAGGTTTTCTAGGACACGTGAATTCCGTTTGTGGTGGTTATATTAACGATTTATCCGGAGAAATAGGGCCAAATTGGATAGATGCCTACAAGACCTTACATACGTCTTCATTAAATAAACTTAAATGTGAATGGACTGTTAAAGTTCGACCCGGTAGAACGATTCAATTGAGATTTAGTCACTTCAATATAACTAATACAAACGACAAATGTACTAGCTATGTCACTCTACGAAATGGCGATTCCGTAGAAGCACCTTTGCTAGGAAATGGAAAGTATTGCGGTTATGAACATGAAACCCACAGAGAAATAGAGACTTCAAGTAACTCATTTTTTATTAGATACACAACTCAAATTCATAATTTTCCATTAAGTTTCCAAAGTTTCAAAATTTATTTTGAAGAGAAAAATTTCTTATGCGGATCAACTTCTGAACTAAGTATTGACCACAAATCAGAAATAATAAGTTCTCCAAATTATCCTGACGTATCCATTCCATATTCAGAATGCGTATGGATATTTTCTGGTCCACCAGGGGAGATCTTAAGAATAGATTTTATAGACAGATTTGATTTAGATTATACTGACAACTGTGGTACAGAGGCTATCGAAATACGAGATGGATCGTCCAGTTTATCACCATTATTGAAAGGACCTTATTGTGGGGAAAAACCGGGCACCATTAAAAGCAGCAGTAATAAGTTATATGTCAAATATATGACTCAGTTATTGGAACCTAGAAATGGCTTCAAAGCTAACATATCAATCGACGTATGTGGTGGTACTATTATTGCAGAATCGGGGATCGTAACATCACCTGGATATCCTGTAATGCAAGTTCTATCGAGTGGTACAGTTTGTAAGTGGCATATTATAGGGCCACCAAATCGTATCTTTTTAATAAAGCCCGAGGACATTGAATTTCCACGGTCTGAATCCATTTGCGCAACCAGAATTGAAATTGAAGAATATTTACCAGTGAATAATACAATTACCATATTGAAAACCATTTGCAATGATGATGTTGAACAATCTTTGAAGGCAATTGAAACATTAAGTAATAAGTTTACTATCAAATTCAGTTTTGGTAAACCAGATCAATGGGACCATGCGTCAGAAAAGAGAGGATTTAAGATTAGCTTCAATTCTTCGCGTCCCATGTGCGGTGGGATAGTCACGAGTTCTGAGGGATTTTTGACTACACCAAGTTACCCGCAAGAAACTGGATTAAAATATTGCCAGTGGCTTATTCGTGTACCAAATAAGTCACGGAGAGTACGATTAGAACTTATTGACACCAATCCGGAAAAACACAAAATAAACACGTTTAATGACCTATCTTTTCATACTGTGATCGAATCTATTCCCAATGGCAACACTTCCTCGCACATTCGAACTATTGAGTCAGTCGGAAACACATTAGCTATATATGTATGGTTAAATAGATATTCTTCAACCCATCGCTTCAAAGCCAAATTCAGCTCAGATGAACTAGCACTTTGTGGCGGTGACTTGAGCGGTATAAGTCAGGAGCTTGTTTCCCCTGACCTTCAGCGATCTTATAGTTGTGCTTGGCACTACCACAATCAGGTCTCGACTAACAATCAGAATAATTATACTTATAATTCTATGATTATTACTGTCAGTACTAATTCTTCAATTTCAAGAACACGATGTAGATTTTTTGATCCACAAGTTACAATTAAAGCGTCTGTTAGTAACAGAGGTCTTACCCTTCGTCGTCAGATTTGTGGAAACACTGAAGAATCATACAGGATACCATCATCGGTGTTAGATATTAGTGCTGATAAGCTTAAAAGTGATTCATTTTACTTCCATTTAAACATAAAATCACAACCATGTGGTGGCCTTTTGCACGCGGACGGTAATCCTAAAAATATTTTGAATAATGTTCCCGATTCTTATAGTGAAAATTTAGATTGTGCGTGGATCCTCAAAGCTCCCATTAATAGTAAAGTAGAAATCAACATGGAAGGTTCCTTCCTATTAGAATGTGATGACGAATATGTGATTATAATGCAAAGCCTAAATCCAACAGCTCCTGTCATTAAAAAATATTGTAAAGGTGTAGTTATGACGGGTCCACTAGTTACTCATTATAGACATATGTATATACAATATCATTCTAAAGCTAAAATAAATACAAAGATAAAAGTTACGGCTAAAACACTAACATATCCATGCGGAGGGGTGCTTACGTCTTATGAGAATACTTTTACGTCACCAAATTACCCGAAAATGTATTCTTCCAACCAAGAATGTACATGGGAGGTGCAAGCAGAAGTGGGCTTTAGAGTATCTCTTCATTTCGTAGATCGTTTTGTAATTGAAGATAGACCTAATTGCACAAAAGACGTTCTTATTATTTATGATTGGAAAGATAGTACTTACCATGAGATGGATAGAGTGTGTGGACGACAAGCACCACTCCCGTTCAATTCTACTAGCAATCGAATGAAGATAGTTTTTCGCACCGATGCTGAGACGAATCTTGACGGCTTCAAAGCGCAATGGATACCCATCTGTGGTGGCATGTTTGTAGCGACTCAAAAGGAACAAATCTTCTTTAGTCCTGGTTATCCACATTACTATCCACCATCTATGAAATGCAGTTACGAAATAACAGCTCCAGATAAACAAACAATATTCTTTAAATTCCTTGAATTTGAAATGGAAGGCTACTATCCCGAATGTTCCTATGATAATTTAACAATAATTGGTGATAGTGATCATATTTACCTAGCCCAAACGTATTGTGGAAGTGAAATACCACCTGCTTCAAAAACTTACCAAAAAATTTCTTTTGACTTTCAAACCGATCGATACGTTCAAAGAAAAGGATTTAAGGGATCTTATTCTATATTTTCATGTGGGGGTAGAATAAACGACACAGCTGTAATTACTTCGAATTTCGGTGAAGAGCATTACGATGAAAATATGAATTGTACATGGCTTATTGAAGGACCGGCAACCAAGAGAGCAGTGGTTAAATTTCTTTATATCGATTTGGAGAGTCAACCTGGATGTTATAATGACTACGTAGCAGTATACCAAGGTTTGAGAAATGATGAGGAGAAACGTTTAGCGTTATTGTGCGGTTTTGTGAACTCAACAACAATATTAAGAAGTACTGGAAACAAAATGTTGTTAGAATTTATAACTGATTCTAGTGTACATTGCAAAGGGTTCAAAGCTAAAATTTACTTTAGTTACTCTGAAACAGCAGGCTGCGGCGGTCAAGTAAATTTAACAGATAGATCCACAACCATACTAAAATCACCTTTAATGGGTAACCATGTCGTGTATGAAAACTTCTTAGACTGTCATTGGTCGATAACATCACCTCCTAATACAATTATTAAAATTACTTTCACACAGTTTCACATATCTCCTTGCGAAAACATTAACCAAACCGCTATAGGATACAGCGAATGTGACTGTGACTTAGTCGAAATAAAAGATGGTATATATCCAACTAGTTTATTAATAGGCAAATATTGTGGCCACACTATGCCAGCTGCACTGGTATCCTCTGAAAATATGATGAGTGTTAGGCTTTCTACTGACGGCGAATTAGTGAGTTCAGGTTTTCTGGCAAAATTGACAATCCAACCAACACCATGCGGCCAGTCCGTCATACGAGTTAGCTCCACACCGCATCGCTTCAAATCTCCTGGTTATGACACGGGATCGATACCACGTGGTCTACATTGTGTCTATCATTTGGATGTCACTGACCAAGAGTTTAGTCAATTTCGCATTACCGTAATTAATTTACAAGTACGTGCAGCTGTTACCGAGGGTGAAAATGTAAAAGTTTGTAAGAATGACAGGCTTGTTATATCCAGTAGCTTAACTCATTCAAATATCACATTAGGAAAAGATCTAATCATGAATCTTCAAGGAGACGACTTCTTTTCTCATTATTATTTCTATGATTCTAACATACATTATCCTAATAACTTTGAATTATGTGGGCATTTAGAGGCTGTTGATTATTACGTATACGGAGGCACATCTATAAACATAATCACATCACCGGAGACAGATAGCGAAGTACACAAAGGTTTTGAAATTGAAGTCGCGTTTGTAGGATTTTGTGGTAGAAATTATACAGAGCCTCAAGGCAGAATACAAAATAGTTATAATTTTGCAGATGAGCATGGAGATACAGATTGTTACACATTAATAACGGCACGGGAAAATAACACAATATCTTTATATTTTCTTAACGTTATACCGTATTATTGGGATGCGAATACATATCTTAAAATATACGATGGAAACAACACCAAAGATAGACAACTAGTAAATATTAATTCCGAATATGATAATAATCATCCTGTTTTCTCAACTGGCAGATACATCCTGTTGCATAACCATCCAAATAGCAATAATATCTTAACATTCGATTTAAATTATGTAACAACAGACAAAGGTAGAGGCTGCGGTGGGAAAATATACAACGTAGTCGGTTCTATCAACAGCCCCTTATATCCAAATCCTTATAGACATAAGAGTATTTGTGAATGGGAATTGGAAACTCCTGTTAGCTCAAATTTGTTAATCAAGTTTAACGTATTTGATTTAGGAATTATTTGTGACCAGAATTATTTACAACTCGTCAACCGTAAAGGTGACGTAGTGAGAACCTTCTGTTCTGAGACGCCTGCCGATTACATGAGCGATGACAATTATGTAAAGCTAGTGTTCCATACTTCTATGAATAATGCGGGCAAAGGTTGGTCTGCAACTTTTGTAGCTACAAAGATCTAGACACCGTATCTTGAAGTTATGGAACATTCATTATTTTAGAGCACCTTCTGTGTGTTTAATTTCTTTTAATTTTAACAACAAAAATTAAAGATATGTGTGTAAATCAATTTGTATTTCATGTTCTTTATCTTTGTATATACAAAAAAAAAGTCGTGTGGTGTCACGGGACACCAGATAGGAACGAAGTTCCTTATCAAAAATACAGATGACGCTATACTTAATTTTTCATTCACGAAATAAATAAATAACAGATGGCGCTATACTAAATTTTTCGTTGACGCTCTTTAAAAACCACTAAATTGTCTTAACACCTTTATTTTTTTTAAATGATTTTTAAAAATATATAAAAGTTCCGAGGTATAAAGAAAATAACTATTCAGGTGTACATTTTTATTATGATTTTTATTTATTTATTCAGGATAACAACAGTCTTTTACAAATATGTAGGTAATTACACAATAAATCTCTAACATTTACAACTTTTAAACTTTAAACATTACATTGTAGTGACTTAGGACACTTATTTGTGTTTGTTATGTTAATTTTTATTATTTTTCAAACATGTTAACTGTCTAAATTATTTATATTGTATATGTTCCTTAATAACAAATAATATTATATTAAAACTTAAATCTATTTATAAATAATGTTCAACGTACAAACAGATTTTGTACGTTGAATTATATAGTTGTTAACATTATCAGCCGGCCGGCGAGTGCGGGCGAGCCGCACGATATGGGCCAATATGAGGGCAGGCAGTACCATCCCGGTCCTAACGCTGTTATCATATATTATCTCGCCGCGCTAATTTAATTATCCTCATATTCTCTTATTATTGTTATTCTTTTAATACTTTACTCCTTCTATATTGTAGTGTCACTTCTGTGTGTGTAATTTCCAAAATAAACTTTCGTTCCTTTTCTTGTGTATTGTGGACTTATTTATTTACATACACCTACATATTTACGTTACTACACATTGTTAAACTAAATTGTTTGCGGAACTTGTAAAAGTAAACAAATAAAAATATGAATTGATTTGCGGAATGTAAACATGTGTATCTATCTAATAAAGCGGGCGTATCATGCGAGTCGAGCACTCGCCGCTCGGTCGGAGCTCGGGACCGGTTTGTGGGTCGCATAATGGTATGTAGGTGGCAACAAAGACATTTACAAAAAATAAATACTGGAGTGATTTTTCTCTCTCAGTAGGCAGCCTAAGGTTAATAAAAGTTCATAAAGTTATACTGTATCATTGTTTTTTTTTTATGTTTTAAGTACCTAGAAGTGTGCATGTGAAGTACATAACTGCTATTTATCGTTGATTATATATTTTATATTAGAAATAAATGTGGTCTTAGTCATAATGAATGGGTCCACAGAGTTAAATGTGGTATTATACGAACGTGCGATTCTGGTCATCACTGCGTTTTGCCCGTATGATGTATAATGCGATGGGACATTTAGTAATTGTGTGTGCCGGGTACGATAACTAGGAGTATTAAATCCTACTTTTCCAAGCAGTGTGGTGCAGTCTACGCGTTCACGTATTAAATTATATCATAAAGTAGACCCATATCCATCAACGATCGTCTGTTCTCTAATGTTAGCAAGTTATACAATCGACAATTCTCTACGTAGTCTAAATTAGGTTTATTAAATTTATAGTTCAGGTAATTTATAAATTTCTTTTAAATGTGTTCTATTTTCAACCGACTTCAAAAAGGAGGAGGTTCTCATTCGACTGTATTTTTTTTTATGTTTGTTACCTCATAACTTTGGACTGGGTGAACCGATTTTGATGATTCTTTTTTTATTTGAAAGCTGGTGCTTCCCGAATGGTCCTATTTAAATTTGGTTCAGTTCTGACTTGTCATCCATGAGAAAACCATATAAGTCTTCAATTTGCATTATGTATGTACGCGAAAAATTAACGAATACCTCAATATTCCGGTATGGTCCCATTTGAATTTGGTCCAGATTGAAGTCGGTTTTTTTTTGTTAAAATTTGTGATTATATTAATATGTATTGCATGATAAGGTGACCAGATTTGACAT
The DNA here is from genome assembly GCA_949125395.1 of Diaphora mendica. Lineage (NCBI taxonomy): Eukaryota > Metazoa > Arthropoda > Insecta > Lepidoptera > Erebidae > Diaphora > Diaphora mendica. Next base: position 22,541,194 of record OX421310.1, read on the forward strand.
AGATATTCTAGATTGCTTCTGACGTAGGCGTAATATACTTGTTCAGTCCTCTCGCCAATGCAGCGATCACCTTGTGACGTTTGAAATACCTATATGCCCATGTTATAAGCATACAATCACTAAACAAGAAACCACTGGCAAGAGAAATGAACCACGGCTGTGTCACCGTGTTCTAATCTAAACTAAAATCATCAAGCACTTACTGGAGTTGTGTGGCTTCTTTGTTCTCGGCGTTCCAAGAGATCTCTTGGGTAGTTCCTCTCTGCTTTGTCTTGGTACGTTTACACAAACATGCTCCAAAGTGCTGTATATCTTTCAAGGTATTCGAATTACAACACACTCGTTTCAGCTATCGCGGACGCGCCCTTTTACGTGACTACAAAACTCGCGAGTCCCAACTAGACCACTTATAACGGAAAAACACTAAAGGAACCGAGTCGACAATTAGCTTAATATCAATTCAATTAACTTAAAACCGGCAGTCAATTACGAAGCTCTTGCTCCACCGATTTTCAAGAAGCCTCTCAATGTACTATATTAACCTCAAAACGTCAAAACGTCAAACAAGAAAAAAGTGACAATCAAAATGTTGCCATTATAATTAAGTTCGAAATCCAACAGTCACCCGCTCGAACAGGTCCGTACCTGTTCCGTAATCTACAGGCAGGCGAGATAACGTTGCTACCGCTCGTTTGATAACAAGAACCTCTGCGGACCGGGGGGTCCCATCCTTACCATGGAACAAGTTAACAATGCGCCCCCGGCGCCAACGCAGTGGCGGTAGGTTAGCATCCTTAACCAGCACGAGGTCACCAACATTAGGGGGACTAGTTTTGTCAGTCCACTTAAGGCGCTGTTGCAGAATGTGCAGATATTCTAGAGACCAACGTTTCCAAAAATTCTGTGAATACTGCTGCAACATCTGATACCGAGACAACCGAAACAATTTAACACCTTCGTACGGGTGCTCGGGCAGCGCGTTAAGTGGCTGACCAATTAAGAAATGACCTGGAGTCAACGCCTCCAGGTCATTTGGATCCGAGCTGAGCGGACACAACGGCCGCGAGTTGAGAACGGCTTCGATCTTACAAAACAACGTCGCGAGTTCCTCAAATGTCAGCGCGGTCTGACCTACAATACGCCCTAAATGCGTCTTAGCTGACTTTACTACGGCTTCAAAAATCCCGCCCCAGTGGGGGCAACCTGGTGGACTGAAGGTCCATTGTATACGCCGACGGGAGAGGGCTGTTCCAATATCCACTTTGTTTTCATTTAAAAACTTAACTACATCTCGTAAGTATCGTTCTGCACCTACGAAGTTGGTTCCGTTATCGGAACGAATCAGTGCTGGCAGTCCCCTCCGGGAAACGAATCTGTCCAAACACGCTATAAAGGCTTCCGTCGTGAGGTCAGCAACGAGCTCGAGATGCACCGCCTTGGTGGATAAACAGACGAACACGCAAAGGTACGCCTTGTACTGTTTCGCGTTCCGCAGCCGCGAGCTTTTTACTAAGAATGGGCCCGCAAAGTCTGTACCAACACCAGCCCATGGCCTTGCCTCATGCACCCGATCAGGGGGCAGATCCCCCATGTGAGGCTGCATCGTGGCAGCCTTGCTCCTATAACAAGGCATGCACCGAAACACGATGTTCCGTATGGTACGACGCCCAGACAAAATCCAAAACTCCCTCTGGAGCGTAGCAACAAGGCGTTACAACCTGCATGAGCGTTTTTAACATGCCGATCAGTCACCAACAACTCAACCAACTGCCCTCCCTTGGGGAGCAGTAGGGGGTGACGAGCCGAATACGGCAGATTCGCATTGCGCAATCTTCCTCCTACCCGAAGCAACCCGGCCGAATCTATAAACGGGTTGAGACGCGCGACAGCACCCTTCAATTTCGAACGCCCAGTTCGTAGACTCTCCGATTCTGCTCCAAAGTTCGAAGACTGTACCAACCGGATCAAATTCAGAAGCGACTCATTTCGCTCTGCCGGTGACAGAATTGAGCTTAGCGTTCGCTGTTCGCGGGAAGTGCGACAATTCCGGACGAATCTTCTGATCCAACAATTGACATTGATCAATTTATCAAGAGAGCTATACCGCTCAATCAAGAAACTCGCGTCCGTCTCCTGGACCTCCTGGGTCACATAAACGGCTGCCATTATACCACAGTCCATAGGCAATTTCGCGTTGTTAAGGGGCCAATCCGATTCCTTCCTTGCCAGCCACGGAGGGCCCCACCATAACTGATGGTTAACTAATTCAGGAGCCCGGCATCCCCTGGATGCACAATCCGACGGGTTCAACTCTCCTGGCACATGTCTCCACGTCAACGCGACTTCTGATGCCTGTATTTGGGAGACACGGTTTGCTACAAAAATCTCCAGATTATGAAGCCTTCAGCCAGCACAACACTATCTGACTGTCAGTCCATGCATACACCGTGTTCTCCAACTCCAATGAACCGCGGAACTCCGATACCGCGTGGTTCAGGAGTCTGGTTAAAAGAGCTGCCCCGTACAGTTCCAGCTTCGGAATCGTCAATCTTGTCCGTATGGGAGCCACCTTACTTTTAGCCAGAACCAGTCGAACGTCAACATCCCCAGCGGGAGTGACCGTTCGCAAGTAAACCGCTGCCGCGTATCCCTGTTCAGAGGCATCACAAAACCCATGAAGGGTAGCCCTGAAATCACCAGCAGGGAACAATTTTCGTGGCAGTGAGACGTTATTAATCTCCGTGAGCGAGGAGAATATCCTTGTCCAATCCTTCAGCAACTCCTCTGAGAGGTGGGTATCCCAGCCTAGCTGCGCCGTCCATAACCGCTGCATGAAACATTTTAACAAAAATGTGACTGGAGCGATCCAACCGTTCGGGTCGAACGTTCTCGCAATCGTTGATAGCACAGTTCTCTTCGTCCAGGTCTTCGGGATGTCCAGAACCACTCGATGGGTGAACACATCCTGGACTGGCCGATATTGTATGCTTAGCACTGACAGCATATTAGGGTTGTCAGGATTTTCAAAGACGTGCGGATCCTGCTGGAACTCATCCGGCAACCCCTCCACCAACTCAGGAGAATTGGACATCCATTTCCGCAACTCGTAACCTCCACGCTTTAATAGCTGGATGAGCTCGTCCCGGCGAGCAAGCGCTTCCTCGACACTGGCTGCCCCTGAGCAGACATCATCTACATAAAGATCCTGCTCCAGGATGGCAGCAGCCCTAGGGTAGTTTAAGCGGTCCCGTACCGCTAACTCCCGCAGTGTACGAATCGCGAGGAAGGGATTAGAACTCGGGGGGCTCCTCGACCTCCCAAAACCTTTGCATTGTCTCGGATAATGCTGAACCTACGAGTATACCATCCGACTCAATAGGTCTAACCATGGGTAATACCGGTCCCATTATCGCATACCCAAGCTTAGTCTCCACAGCCATGAGTCGATCATGCTGCAAGACTCGCCGATCCGACAGCAAAAACTTACCCAGAACGTCTACTCCCAGTAGCACGTCAACCGTACCTGGGGTGTCGAAATCGGGATCCGCCAGTTTCAGATCTGATGTCAGGAGTCGAACAGCCGAATTCAACCTCACCTGAGGGTGTCGTCCCATCACATCAGTCATCACTAGAACCGGGGCGGATGTCCTACGCAGCGTGTCAAAACGTGAGGAGAACGTAATCGTCGTTTGCCCAACGATGTTCGTTACCGCGACATTCCCCACGCCTCGAATGGTCCTATTATACTTAGTAATTTTCAAGCCCAACCAAATCGCCAATTCGTTCGACATAATACAGCCCTGGGCACCGGAATCCAACAGGGCGCGAACGTGTGTCGACTTGCCATTCAACCCCCAAACACACACGGAGGCAGTGGGCAAGACTATAGCCTCCGGTGGGGGACCAGAATTTGATTGGGCTACGATTTCCTAGCGGGGGCCCCCGGGGCCCCACGCATTATAGCCCGAGCAACCGGGCATATCAGTGCCGTGGTAGGGATCCCATGGTCCCTCGTAAGTGCCCCTCCAGTCGCGGTGCTCTACTTGGTGCCGTCCACGGATAGGGGGGGTGCGGTGATCCAACCGAGGTCGTTCCATGATGGGCGGCGAAAATCGACGAAATGTCGTCATCTTCGGCGAGCGCGATGACACCCGAGGCGGCGTTCTAACTAACCGCTCCGTACCCGAGGGTGCATCCGCACACCCGCCCGTGCCAGCTCCAGCTGACCCACTGGCCTGCCAATAGGTCGGGGAACCGCGCGTGATGTTGGCCTGAACATCGCCCCCAACATCTTCCCTATGAGGGCCCTGGTCCCGTGGACCCAGGTTCCAAGTCCGGCCCTGCGTACGTGACCCCATCTGTCCCTGAGTCCGGCCCTGTCCATCTGCATGATGTTGGCCGGGCCTATTCAGGCAGAGCAACTCATGATGGCGGCCTCCACAAAATTTACACATTGCGGACCGAGCGCAATCCCTTGCTAAATGGGGACCCAGACACAAAAAACACCAGCCACGCTGCTTGGTGATCTGGCGTCGCCCTTGGACTCTCTGGTCCCTAAATCTTGGGCAGGCGGCCACACCATGGCCATCCTGTTTACAATATGGGCAAGCATCCCGTTCAGGTGTTGAGGCACCTACGTGCCCATACAACTGCCTTGGCCCTCTCTGCAGAAGTCCCCTCCTCACAGGGCTCCGAGTAGCCTTCTGTGGCTCCGCAGCGGGCTTCACGAACGAACTCATGTTCTCTGACCTCCGACACTCTTCCTCCAAAAACTCTATGAGTTGAGAAGAGGTGGGCAAGTTGTCTGCACCTTGACCGTGGTGCTGCTCAAATTTGGTTTGCACATCAACTGGCAGCCGGGACAGTACTATGTATACTAACATGTAAGACCATTCGTCAACCGGCAGGCCTAAATTTCCTAATGCCCTAGTGACACTCAACACCGGGTTCAACACTTCTGCCTGTATGGCAGAGACCCGAGTCACTGAAGGGATGCTAAACAGCCTTTTGAGCTGAGCATCAACCAGCCTTCTCTTGTTGTGGTAGCGCCTTACCAACATTTGACGGGCAATCTCATAATTGTCCTCGGTCACCGTCAAATGGGCTACCAGTTCCCTAGGCTCTCCCTTCAGAGCTGACATCAGTTGTGCCATCTTATAGGCCTTAGGTAAATCCTCCCTTAAGTGGACCAAACTGTCAAATAAATTGATGAAGCTGACCCACTCACCGAGCTCTCCATCAAAGCTGGGTAGTTGTATCTGAGGCAGTTTTGATACAACCCCGCGAGAGTGTGGGCCTTCCGCAGCTTCTTCATCACAGCCAGTTCTGCGCTGGTGCTTTACTTCTGCTATGCGCTGCTAAATGTCATCAGCAATTGAGAGGCACTGGTCAAAATCAGCCTGCATCGCGGACCTTGTCTGATCGCTGGCCTTCTCCTCCTCAAGGGCCTCGACCTTGGTAAGCGCTTCCATCATTACCTCCAGCCGGGCTGGCGCATCCAAAGCTCGAGCCAACAGTGCATCATGTCTATCTAGTCGGCCTAGGAGGCCTTGAACCGATGTAAACCATCTCAATTCTGTGCTAATCTTAGCCCGGTACAATGAGAACGACATAGCGGCAAAACGATACTTACAAGTAACAGTTACAAGTAACTTACAATATTTTATGTATGTAATAAACTATTTTTTTTAAACACTATTAGGAACTTTATATAAAACACTATTAAGTGCTTGTGCAGTCACTTAATCTCAGATATATATCTACCTACAAGTTTCAATTTATGAATGCCCAATAACTCAATATAATTGAATTTAACAATAACAATAATAGAATAATATAACAATATTATTCTAGTAATATTGTCTTTGGGCTAGCAAAATCTAACTGTATTACACTAATATATTGGACCACTTGTCCCAAACAATTAATATTCAATATTAAGTTTTACAATTCAACCAATAATTAAATGTGTGATTGGGTGAATATATTGGACCAACTGTCCCAAACAATCAATATCAAGTATACAATATAGTTCAAACTAGTAAACAATTAGTAAAATATGTTTTACAATTAATCCAATAATTAAATTTGTGACCTACCTACATTCAATCATTATGCTAATAAATTGTTTTAAATACTTATTTAAACAACTATATCAGTGGAATCAAAGATATGTGGACAGTGGAACAGTATAGTTACCTACCTAACAACGAGATATTACCTTCTGAGTGCACTACGGAGTGCCACAGAGGTTAACCACGCTCTGCTACCAATCTGTTCAGTCCTCTCGCCAATGCAGCGATCACCTTGTGACGTTTGAAATACCTATAGGCCCATGTTATAAGCATACAATCACTAAACAAGAAACCACTGGCAAGAGAAATGAACCACGACTGTGTCACCGTGTTCCAATCTAAACTAAAATCATCAAGCACTTACTGGAGTTGTGTGGCTTCTTTGTTCTCGGCGTTCCAAGAGATCTCTTGGGTAGTTCCTCTCTGCTTTGTCTTGGTACGTTCACACAAACATGCTCCAAAGTGCTGTATATCTTTCAAGGTATTCGAATTACAACACACTCGTTTCAGCTATCGCGGACGCGCCCTTTTACGTGACTACAAAACTCGCGAGTCCCAACTAGACCACTTATAACTGAAAAACACTAAAGGAACCGAGTCGTCAATTAGCTTAATATCAATTCAATTAACTTAAAACCGGCAGTCAATTAAGAAGCTCTTGCTCGACCGATTTTCAAGAAGCCTCTCAATGTACTACATTAACCTCAAAACGTCAAACAAGAAAAAAGTGACAATCAAAATGTTGCCATTATAATGACGTTCGAAATCCAACAATACTTTATGACACATTAAATTTTTAAAAGGCTGACAAGCTCGCATTACAAATCCAAGATTTTTATATGATTTTTGGATTATGTTGTCTATATGATCAGTCATTCTCATCTTTGACTCAAGTGTGACCCCCAGGTCTCGCACCGAGTCAACCCTTTTTATTGGCACGTGATTGAAGTTATAGTTATAATTTATAATATGTCGACTAAAGCTAATGCATTGGCATTTAGAAATATTAACAGTTATTTTGTTTGTTCTATAGTAGTTGTATAAATTATCAAGATCTTTTTGTAGATATACGCAGTCAGAATTATTATAGATTTTTAAAAATATTTGTTGGTCATCTGCATACAATAGGTGAGACGCCTTGTTGATACATTGATAGATGTCGTGTATGTATGCGTTGTAGAAGAGCGGAGCGAAGTGCGAGCCCTGTGGGACACCCGAAGGGATTTCAATGTAATCCGATTTAAAACCTCCCATTACAACTGCCTGTGAACGGTTTGAGAGATAGGATTTTATCCATCTCAGCAAATCACCGTGGATACCCAAAGATTGCAGTTTTTGTAACAGAATGACGTGATCTACACGATCAAAAGCAATATCAATATCAATAAAAATAAAAAATAAAACTAAACTGATCTTGTCCTCCCACCTAGTAATCTCTACTGACACAAGTTCTGTCTAGAGTTACTCCGTACTTGTTACATGCAACTTACAGATTACTACGCTATAAAAAATTTTTTGTTCACGAAATAAATAAATAAATATTTCGGACATGTTTTTTTGTAAATACATACATATACAGCAAAAAACAAATATTTGCTGATCTTAAAAAAATATTTGTCCGACCCGGGATTCGAACCCTCAATCACAGCATTCGCATATGCAACCATTGTGACATCGAGGCGTCAATCTTAAGTTACAGACGTTTTTTGCCGGCTAGGGTGGTACCCCTCCGCAACGCCCCATAAGGAACTTCGTTCCAAAAAAATGTGGCAACACGCATCCGACACGCGACTAGGCTTCCAATTTTCGTTTCTAACAAAAGACGAATTAAAAAAAGATTTAAGTAATGACAGCAAAAAAGTACTTCTATCTCCGGTTCTATATCCGGTAGGCTAAGGCTCAGGCTCAGCGGCTTTTGCTGTAAAACGATTCGACATTTAACTGATGTTGAGACAGCTGCAGACTGCACGTTTGGCCTAGTGGTTTAACGGACACCACGCCGTTTCCTACTTCGCTAAGTGTCGTGGGTTCAAATCCCACGTAGGACAACACTTTGTGTGATCCACAAATTGTTGTTCTGAGTCTGGGTGTTCTTTGTGTCCGTTTCAAGTATCTTTGTAAAGTCCCCCGCGACACAGGATTTATTCCTAGTGCGGGAGTTGTCTTTTTTAAACAAAAAAAAAGGTAGAATAGTTTACTTCAGTTACTTTCATAGCATAATGAGTTACGATATCCTACTCTGGTGTAACTGTGCAGATATTAATTCCATATTTGTTTTACAAAAACGCGCCGTACGAGCCATTTATAAATTAGTAGCGAGTTTCTCTCCGTTCCAGATTTAAAGAGATAAATGTTCTGACTGTATCTAACAATATATATACGAAAATTTAATTTATGTTCAAAAAAATATATCAAAGTTTTCTAAAATCAGTGATGTTCATTCGGTAAATACCAGAAACAAACATAATCTTAGTAGTCTAGTCAACAAGTTCAAAAACGTGTTATAAAGAAATAAAGCTCCTAAAAATATGTGCGATAGCTCATTTGATTCGGAATGACGTCTATAAAAATGTTTTTCAAGGGTTTATTCATCATCATCATCAGCCTATCGCAGTCCACTGCTGGACATAGGCCTCTCCAAGGGTTTATTAGCACATAAAAAATTGCGGTTGTTATTATCAAAATAAGGATAAAAAAACCAGGTATTTAGTTATTCGTTAATAACTTCTAAAATACTGATATTTAAGGAATTTTAATATGTTTGTTCTGGTAATTTTTCGAAGTTTCCGAAAAAAATATAACGATTAATATTATTTGTTTATAACAAATTGTTAAGTTAATAAACAATGAAATTATTTATAAAAAATAAAAAATCTCTGTTAATCTATTGAAAAGGGTAAATGATGAATATTAAGAATAAAAAAAATTCTAAGCTAATTATTTCAACAATTGAAATATAAAAAAAACGATTTTAAACACAAAAAAATTGTTCAACAATTTTTTTTAAATAAACATTATTTCACCTATGCATTAAGACGGTAAAACTAAATTTAAAAAAATCCCATAATAGTCAATTTGTTTATAAAAAAATTGTTAACAAAAAACTTAAAAAAAAATCCAATGATAATTAATGCCTATATTAGATGCGAAAACAGCAGTAATAAGATATTACTCAAAAAAGAAAATTTTTATAATATTTTTTGGAAAATTCATTTTCTGTTAGTTTAAAAAAATTATAATTAACAAAATAATAAGCTTTAAGAATTGTTTTTTGCATAACTTTATTATGTACTTAAATAAGAAGAGCTCCACGAAGCAGAAAATTTTTAGACCAATTGTTTAAAATTGTGTGTCGTAATTTATAAAAACAGAGACTGGAAAAAAACTAGGTTATTAACAATGGTGTAACTTTTTGAAAAATCGACATAAATGTATTTTTCATCTTGGTTTTTTTCGTTCAAGTGTCTAGATTACACCATAATTTATTCAAATTTTTAAATAGTTATCTGATATTATAAAAAAAATATTTTAGGTGATATACCAGTTTTTCAGGCGGCGCGCCTATGCCATATCGACCTCGCGGAGCCCAAGTTTCAGCGTTAAAAACAGTTATAAATAATAGGGCTATTGTTTCGGGAGTTAGGACTTTTTTATTGGAAATTTCCTCCTCTTTCGCGATCTTTTTTAAAATTCTTTAAATATCTAAACGAATAACTAAATACCTTGTTTTTTTCTTCTTATTTTGTTAATAACAATCGCAATTTTTATGTGCTAATAAACCCTTAAAAACCAATTTTTTTAGACGTCGTCATTCCGAATCGAATGTTGAATCGAACTTGTTGGCTAGACTATAGTGTTCATGTCACTCGTCTTCACAGAGTAGGCAACTCGTTCATGGGACAATGTATACGCTTTTACAATAAACTCTCTATTGATATTACGAATTTGCCATTAAAGAAATTTAAGAATACAATAAAATCTAAGTTATCCGCAAAGGGGTATTATACCATAGCAGAATATCTTGATGATAAAACCGCCTGGGATTGAGCTGCCCATTCTGCACATGCTGTTTATTTTGAATGTTTAAATTTATTTTGATGTGACGATAACTTGTAGTTTGAAACAAATTCATTTTAAATTATTGCCATTGTTGACATTTTTTTTATTATTATCTTTACTGATTATTATAATTGTGACTCAAATTGTATTTATTGCTTTTTTTATTGAAATAATGTCTTTTGCATATTGTCTGCACTTTAAAAGAGACGCTGATCCCTGAGTGTGTTTCGTCCTTTCTTCTCAGGGCTAGTCCAGTTAGGAAAGGCCGAACTCATCTGCTCAAAAAAAGTTTAACTTGCAAAAGTGTTCATGTAACCTAATTGCAGAATAAACGGTTTCATTTAAAAATACATGAACATTTTATTTGAAATATTGACTATACACCATTAGTTTTTAATTACCAGAGAATAAACTAAGGCGTATTTTGGTTGTTGAGTTGGGTGTATATTGGCATATGTCATGCCATGAATGAGTGTGTCCGTATGTCATGTCATGACATACGGAGCCGAAACGTGGACACTTACGGCACGGCTGGTCCACAAGTTCAAAGTCGCTCAGCGTGCTATGGAGAGGGCTATGCTCGGCGTTTCTCTGAGGGATTGCATCAGGAATGAGGTAATCCGGCAGAGAACCAAGGTCATCGACATAGCCCAAAGGATTAGCAAGCTGAAGTGGCAGTGGGCTGGCCATATTAGCCGCAGAACTGATTACCGTTGGGGTAAACGGGTTCTTGAGTGGAGACCGCGTCTCGGCAAACGTAGTGTAGGACGTCCACAGGCCAGGTGGAGTGATGATCTGCGCAAGACGGCTGGCACGAGCTGGATGCGAGAAGCCGAGGATCGAACCAAGTGGCGCGCAATTGGAGAGGCCTATGTCCAGCAGTGGACTGCGATAGGCTGATGATGAATGAGTGTTCCAATGTCCCAAAAGTGTTCAGCAATTGTTAATTGAACTATTTTTTGGACGTCCGGCCACAACGCCGTGCCGTTGTGGCCGGGCTCTGAAATATATTGAAAATGGGTGGAATGATTGGCTTTATGGCGATGCGGATCTCGTGACCATCCATTGTAATAAAATAATAAAATCTATTTGCGGAACAAATACTTTGGTTACATGTTGTCTATGGTTTAAATCTTCACACTAATAAATTGTCATATTTTATTGTATGTCTAAATAAGAATTATAACTAATAAGGCTGTACGAAACCAATATAAGGCTATTCTAAAAGGTGTGTGGCGACCTCCACATACAGCGCAACAACAACATAACATACTACAGCGCCATCTACCGAAGATACATCGAACTACGGAGTAACGAAGGAAACTAAGAAACTACCAATTACCAATCCTGAATCGCGCAGTGAAAGTTCTCGCGCCAGTTAACATATATACAACATCCCAACATCAACCGTTGGGCAGTTGGCCCGCCAGGCATGATCACCTCGCCTGGTCGGAGGATCCTCCCTTTGTGTTGGAGGGACATAAAACCCGTCCCTCCACAGTGGTGACCCCGACGTGATTGGAAGCAGCCTTCGAAGCAGCATCAGCACGCCACCATCATGTTCACTCCCACAGCAAGTCTCACAGCCAGCCAGCAACCTCGGCCTCAACAGGGAAACACCACACGCAGGAAGCGACCGCTCCAGCCTGGTTACCCCTACGGCCTCATCAGCGTCTAGGCACAGCACAGTGCAGCTACGGTCCATGTAAGCAGAGCATATCTCTCCCGTCTACGCAGCAGCCAGCCACTACGCAGCAACCGCCCCGACTCACTGGGGACCTCACCGCAGCACCGCGCACCGCACGCCATCCCGACTCACTGGGATCAGCGGACTACAGTCCCGACTCACTGGGACTAGCGGCATTCAGTTCCGACTCACTGGAACTTGCGGCACTCAGTTCCGACTCACTGGAACTACTCACTCCTGGCACTGGCAAGCTCCACAACAGAGCACAGACAGCTGACTCAACAACGTATCGACCTCCGGTCTTGGAGGGGAGTGATGTGGCGACCTCCACATACAGTGCAACAACATAACATACTACAGCGCCATCTACCGAAGATACATCGAACTACGGAGTAACGAAGGAAACTAAGAAACTACCAATTACCAATCCTGAATCGCGCAGTGAAAGTTCTCGCGCCAGTTAACATATATACAACATCCCAACATAACCGTTGGGCAGTTGGCCCGCCAGGCATGATCACCTCGCCTGGTCGGAGGATCCTCCCTTTGTGTTGGAGGGACATAAAACCCGTCCCTCCACAGGTGCAAGAGTCAATAGAAAAAGTGAAATCAAAGTATTACATCATTCATGAGACTGACTTGAGCTACGTGTAAATATCTGCGTTTCAGGAAGTTGCTTGACTGTTATGTTAGATACAGAAATAAATAAATATTTCAGACATCTGGCACACAACGCCATCTAGTCCCAAGCTAAGCAGAGCTTGTTATTAAATATGAGATTAAACATAAGAATTTTTAGGTTTAAATTGATTAAAATGATGTAACTTAAGACTGGTTTATATACACAAAATATTGATGCGAGATCTGCCTCTCTACTTTAGCGTGGAGATGCTTTGATCCTTGGGTAAGGCATATGAGCTGCTGTGCGCCGCGATGATCAGCGTGCGTGCGGGTTGATTAATCTTGCTTTGATACTAACGTCGAGGGCTGCTTCTGGTTCGGCCTTAAATTTCGGTGTTTTCTGCAGTCATCTTTGATTCTTCACTGTTTTCGAAGGTTTTCAAACGGTCGTGGGTTTCATTTTCAAGTTGAAGTTTAAGAAGCGGAGGCGGGCAAACCAATACCTGAAAGTGTGTTTGTTTGTAGTGTTGACTCAGTAAACGACGCGATGTTGCGAACCACTTGTGCCGCGGTGCTGCTGCTGCTGTACGACGGCACTCGTATTGCATTTTTGTTCTAATTTTGACGGGTCCCTGATGGCGGGGACTACTCAAAGGCAATGGGGATGATGGGCTGGTTCTTGAATAGATAACTGATTTTGAGGAAATAACTCTATGTTCTTAGTTTTGATTAAATACACTTTCTGGCCGGTGCACCGTATTTCAGCCATTTGGATTGCAAGCTATGTAGTTTCTTAGCTTCCAAGTTATGTAACGCTTCATTTCAACATTCAGGGTTTGAATTAACTGGTCAACATGTATTGTATTCAGATCAGTGTTATTGAATGGTTCGGTCACACTATTGACCAGCAGGATGCAGAGTATCATGAAAGGTTTCATGCTGGGACGAAAAAGAAAACTAGACAAATATTTTCGATTAAAACGGAGCAGGGTTTGCGAAATGCATGTGTTTGGGCGGCTGAAGCGGGAAAGTGACGAAACAAGACACACGTTATGTTAGAGATGCAATTCAAAAAGAAAAATAAAAAAAAGAAGATGAATGTGCATGGCTGTAAATGATGGAATGCACAAATAGATGATTTAAGTGGCAATAGTTTTCTATAATGGATTTCTGTTTTGTTGATTGATGTAAAATGTTCATTTCGGCAACCTGAGTTTACATTTTGTTGATTTGCTGTTCATTGTAATGCTGGAGAGGAACGGGTGTCATGTCCCTCCGATGCAGGGAGAGGATTCTCCGACCAGGTGGGGTGATCATGCCTGGCGGGCCGCGGCCCGAAGGTTGGTGTTGGGAGGTTGTATATGTAACAGTCGGCGCGAGGGCTTCTTAATCGCGATTCAGGATTGGTAGCTTCTTCGAATGGTACGTTATTCTATAATTCAGTGCAAATCCGATAGATTGCGCTGTAGTGTGATTTCTTTGTTGAGTTGTATGTGGAAGTCACCACAAAGCATTGAGAAAAAAAAAATAGGGAAGGGATGTAGTGTATGTGTCTATTGTCAGTCACTTCACTAGTAACGCATTCATTCATTGAATGAATGAGAAGGAAGGTCATCTCTAGGCATGTGCGGTCGCACACAGTTCAGTCAACTGTGAGCGACGGAGGTGATCGGGCACATTGCTCTCAGAGCCGACAACTAGCTACCTGTAGTATATGGATATACTACAGGTAGCTTCTGATCATAAGAAAACGGATCAATAATAATTACTATAAACAAATATTTCAACCTATACTATTTATCTATACTAATATATAAAGCTGAAGAGTTTGTTTGTTTGAACGCGCTAATCTCAGGAACCTTTGGTCCGATTTGAAAAATTCTTTCAGTGTTGGATAGTACATTTATCGAAGAAGGCTATAGGCTATATCGGAGCGAAACACCAATGAAGAATGTTACAAAAACGGGGGATTTTTTTTACGCTACGGGCAATAGGAGACGTAAACGACGTTGCGTGGGTCAGCTAGTGTTTAATAAAGCTTTATAATTTTTCACCTTAGTAAATTGTTAATAAAAAAACGAAAATTAATAATTTATTAATTTTTCCAACGGAAATCTATTCTAAGACCTTTGAAAAATAGCTCCACGAAAGGAAAAAAATCTCAGATTAATAGTTTAATAATTATCACACTTGCAATGTTAATGTTCTTGCTACAACAAATTGTTAATTAATGGATAACTTATTGAAAATTCGCGATAATAATTTTTGGACCACGGATTATTGTTCATTGGTCTATCCTGCAGACGCCTAATTTTTTTCAATTTTTTATTTTTATCTATACTAATATTATAAAGCTGAAGAGTTTGTTTGTTTGTACGCACTAATCTCAAGAACCGCTGGTCAAATTTTAAAAATTATTTCAGTGTTGGATAGTACATTTATCGAGGAAGGCTATAGGCTATATATAATCACGCTACGACCAATAGGAAGGGAGCACCAATGAAAAATGTTTCAAAAACGGAGGAAAGTTATCACGCTACGGGCAATAGGAGACGTAAACGAGGTTGCGTGGGTCGGGTAGTCTATACTTATAATAAAAATGTAACAGGTCAAATTCTGTACATTGAATATATTTTGAAAATTTTTTTGGAGGGCACTCTGTTATCGATACTGAAACGAAAACTATTTTTTTTTCATTTTTGTCTGTCTGTCTGTCTGTATCTTGGCCGCGCATCACGCCGAAACTACTGAATGGATTCAAATGAAACTTGGCATGATTTGAGTTCATACTCCGAGGTAGGACATAGGATACTTTTTATTCCGAAATTCCGGACGGTTTCCTTGGGAGGGGAGATGAAAGTCAAAATGTGTAATTAATTGTAATTCATTAACGAGTAGTCCGATTGCAATAATTCTTTTTTTGTTAGAAAGGAGATACTCTGAAGATTGTAGCATTAAGTATTTAATTTATCACAATCTCTCTATCTATTGGAAAGAAAAATTATAAAGAATTTATCATTACGTAAAACAACATGCCATGCATAATTAATAACACTTTGATTAATATATCGTGGAATAATCGTAGAACGTATTACGTATAATTCGGTGTAGCATTAAGTATTTGATTTATCGCAACCTCTCTATCCATAGGAAAAAGAATATCTATATCTCTCTGTAGACGTCGAATCTGTGTGTTTGGTTGTGCCCGCATGACTTAAATATTCAAAATAATCGTGGGAACGTTTTATGCACAAGCATTGTGATTAATGTGGTATATACACACATCAAAAGTGTCTAGGCATCAACATATGTGTCTAGGGATCAACATATATTTTTGCAATAACTTTTCTCCTGATTGATATTAATTAAAATTTCCTTTAAGGATTCATCAAATAAAGTGTTTTCGTTTGTCACAGTAACGATAAACCAAGTCACCTTTGCATTAATAAAGAAATTTGCCATTTTCCTAATAAAAGGATTTTTGACATTTGAACCACTAACATTAAAGTTCGAAAAAAAGACTGAAATAACAGTTTTCTTTAAAATTTTATTAGGTAACTTAAACAATTAATAATCCGTGTTTCTACCGCGAACACTAACACAAGAACATCGGTTTGGCATACTCAAAATGAGTTCATCCAAATCACGCTGTGGAATGGCCGCCCATGTTCGTTGCAACAACAAAAAAAGGTCTTCTTGCGACTGGATACCCTCCATATTCGGCAGAGCTCTTCTCTGTAGCATATCCCATGCATGCTCAATCGGGTTTAAGTCTGGCGACTGAGCAGGCCAGGGCCAAAGCCACATCTCAATCTCAAGAAATCCGCATAAAAATGCTTGATCCCTAGACACTTTTGATGTGTGTAGTTAGTATTTGATAGGTAGGTATTTGTTTTATGTTCTCTCTTTCCATAGAAAGGGTTGTTTTAAATTTTCTTGAAAAAAATCTTTGCTTAAAACACCGACATCTTTTGGAATCAAGTAACTAACTTTACAATAGGTACGTAATATGATAACTCTTTTTAACGTATAATAAAAATGTGACAGTTCAGTTCTGTACATTAAAGAAATTTAGATGATTTTTTGGGAGGGCTCTCTAATCGATACTGAAGCAATTACATTTTCTTGAAAATTGTTTCTGTGCTTAAAACAGCGACATCTTTTGGAATCAAGTAACTAACTTTACAATAGGTACGTAATATGATTACTTTTAAACGCATAAGAAAAGTGTATAAGATCAATTCTGTACATTAAAGAAATTTAGATTTTTTGGGAGGATGCTCTTATTGATACTGGACCAAAAACTAGAATGCCATAAACGTTAAATGGTCATTTATAATTATGATAGCACGTCCAAATCGTTTAAAAAGCAGTACCCGCGCGGTCGGTCGGCTCCCTACGCGACACACGCACCCAAATCGACTTAAAAACTCAGTAGTAGTTCTTGAATGTAAATTCGGATAAAAAGTTATTTTTGGAACTATTTACTTGATTTTTGTTCTACCTACTATAAATATTACTTGGTATTATAATATTTCTTCTGTGTTTTTAACCGACTTCTAAAAGGAGGAGGTTCTCAATTTCATCGGTATATTTATTATTTTATTATCGGTACATTATGTATGTACACGGATTATTCCGTCAATTAGTGGACCGATTTTGGAAATTATTTTTGTATTCGAAGGGGTATGCTCCCCATGTGGTCCCATGGCCACCATATCAGGATCTGATGATGGGATCCTTAGGAAATCGAAGGAAACCCTCAAATTTATGTAAGCGCCTGCAATGAAGTTAAAGCAATTGTCTGCATGCCTTCATATTCTGTAGACATCATTTAATTTCATAATATATAAAACGGGTCTTAACGATATCAGAGTTAACCTCAGATAGTCAGTTTACCTCAAATCACTTGAATTATGGTAACCTATAGAAGATAGTCCATTTGAGATTTTATTACAAAAAAATACCTGAAGTCCTTTCGATTTTATACAGCATGTATGTTACCTTTAGTCGTATTCTTTCAAGTTATTTAGGTGAAATGATGACGAGAGACTTGAGAAAGACTAAAAAGTGAAAGAAAACCGATCCGAAAAAACTAAAAAGTATCAAATAACTTAATTTTTATGTGCTACCTATTCATAGGTTTGAAGGCGGTGCCAAGCCAAAATGTAATAGTAGGTACCGCACTCGCCGCGCGTGACCTTGAGCGGGATAGCTGCTCTTCGCGTAGAACAAAACAACTGAAGCGTCGGTGACGTCGTTGACGTTCGTCAAATGTAGCGAGTGTGATACCTACTATAACATTTGGCTTGGCACTGACTTCAAACCTCGGTAGCACATGCAAATTAAGTTAACTGATACTTTTTAGTTTTTGAAGTCAGTTTTTTTAAACGAAATTTTTTTTTAGGATTTTGTCAGGTTATAGCATAGGTATAAGCAGGCGATTTTTGTTGTACCTAAATAATTAGCAAATAGTCTTTTGTAGATACTAATTGGTTTTCTCGGTATTTTTAGAATTTTGTAAGGTTATAGCATAGGTACCTAGGTACCTATAATTTACTTTTTTATAGGATTTTGTTAGGTTATTGGTATAGGCATAGGTAAGCAGATGTTTTTCGTTGCAAATATTTAATTACTTAGCCTTATTTGTTGGTGTTTTAATTTCTTTTAGTAAGTTGTAGATACCTTCCATTTTTTTCGTTCAAATTTCAAATTCAAATTCAAATTCAAAAATATTTTATTCATATAGGCACTTATTTTACAGGCACTTATGAATAGTCAATATTTAATATTAAAAAATCGAGTGATTCTAGTCGCCAGTTCCAAGTGCAGCCTACCCTTCATGGAGAAGAATCTGGCAAGAAACTCCATTGTTGCTCCTTTTTAAAAAATAATAATACGGTTTACAATATTTTTTTCACTAAGAGACTTGAATGAGAACGAAGTCGACCAAAGAAAACAAAATAAAAGGTTTGGAGTCATTGCTGCACAGCCATGAGCTAACCAATCATGCGCCGTTCTTACTGATAGCTGCAAGATTTTTACATTGTTATATTGTGACATTGTATTGTTATATTGTGAGGTCCACTTATGGAAAATAAAATCCAAATAGCACTTTCACTCACAGTCAAATTTAAAAAGATGTAATATGTCCAAATATAAAATAATCAATAAATGTCACAAATGTAAAATAGAGTAAGACGCATGGATCAGCCATCGACCTATTCAACCATAGTTGAGCTGCGTACTCAGGCCGCACGGCAAATCATCAGGTCAATATCAAAGAAATTAATAATTAATAATAATCATAGTCGACAAGGTGCTCATACAATAACAAGTGCGTATTTAATAAATTGGGAAACATTGTTAGATAAGTACCAAGGTACCATCATGTATTCATTTACATTATCCAAGTATGTGTGTATGTTTTCATTTATAAGTTGCAACTAAAACAATCAACAATTTGTATTTAAGAAAAAAAAAAAAAGATGAAAATTAAGTAGAATTGATACAAGAAAGAGATAAAGGTAAATAAAGGAAAATTTAAACAAGAACAAACTAATTAAGAGAAAAAGGAAATTATTAAAGAAAATTATACAGAAAATAGTTGCAAACAAATCTTAACTTAATTAAATGTCGGAATTAGATGTCGCTAGGTTAAAGTATACAAACAATTCATACCGGAGTACCAACATGTCAAAATTTATACATTATTCAAAAAAAAAATAAAAATATATCTCAATTTCAAGACGAAGTTAGTGTGTATATAATAACATTAATAACACCTTAAACCCATGACTCTTTGTCGTTCAGATAATCGCCAATCGTATAGTAGGCTTTTCTAATAAGGTGATTTTTTACAGTACGCTTGAATTTATCTATAGGAAGGTCAATTACATATGTAGGAATTTTATTATAAAGACGTATACCAAGACCTTCGAACGAGTTGTGTACCTTATGTAAACGATGATAGGTACCAACGAGTTTAGACTTATTTCTTGTATTAATATTGTGTACATCACTGTTTTTCTTATAGTCATTAATGTTTTGCCTAACAAACATAACATTTGTAAATATGTACTGTGATGCAACAGTTAAAATACCTATATCTTTAAACAACTCTCGAAGAGAGACTCTAGCACCTAAATTGTATATTGAGCGGATGGCTCGTTTTTGTAGAATAAAAATCGTTTCAATATCAGCCGCCTTGCCCCAGAGTAGTATACCATAGGACATGACGCTGTGAAAGTAGCTAAAATAAACTAGCCTAGCTGTGTCCGTATCAGTGAGCTGACGTATCTTCCATACTGCATAAGCTGCCGAACTAAGTCTACCTGCAAGGCTATCTATCTGGGCTCCCCACTGTAGTTTGCTGTCTAATGTAATTCCCAAGAATACTGTTGAGTCTACAATACTTATGATTTCACTATTTAGAGTTAGATTAGTGCCTAGCTGTTTTACATTTGGCATAGTAAATCTCACACACTTTGTTTTATTTGAGTTAAGTAGGAGATTATTTGTTGTAAACCAAATCAATACATCATTTAGTGCCCTATTCACATCGTCAAAAACTGTTTGAATTAGTTGTAGATACTTAATTAATTTAGTTTTATTTACGCTTTGAAAATAAGCTTCATTCGTTATGTCTAATTTTTCATTTAACTGTAGTGATAAATTTAACATTGTTTTTCGTATTCGATTTTATCACATCACACTAATTTATAAAAGCGAATGTTTGTGAGGGTGTATGTTTGTTACTTCATCACGCAAAAAGCACTGGACGGAATTGGATGAAACTTTACAGTAATATAGCTTACTAGCTGTTGCCCGCAGCTTTGCTCGCGTGGTAGTTGATTATTTACAATATATTTAATTAAAACTGTGTAAGTATGTATTAATAATTTATTCATGTTTTTAAACGTACCTATTTATTTATTTTTAATCAATAGCCCATTAAAAAGGATTCCATACTAACGTCCTTATTTTTACCCCTTTAGAAATAGAATTCCCATAAATGGTGATATAGGTATTAATTTATTTGTACTTAAAAGCCTAAGGACAAAGTTTCAGGCTACTAAATTAAAAATGACTGACTTCCAAACTAATCTACTTACGACATTTCAACACCTAATTCACCCCTTAGGGGTAGAAATATCATTTATGGGATTTCCTTTTGAGGGCGCTCTGGTTCCCTGGTTTCTAGAACCCGAGACGGTGTGCGGTTTTTAGTCGGTTCGAGTCCGACATAACCACCAGTTGGTGATATCCGAGGGAATTTCCGCACAAAAAAAGAGGTAGATATAATATCCAGGGACACTTAGTATCTACGCGTTATTAACTATTAGCCCAAAGATAATTTTTCATGTTTCTAACTTAAAAAAGACGGACTTCCATACAAACTTTCAACCCCTATTTTACCCTCTTACGGGTAGAATATTGGGAAACGCTTAAATACTAGAGATGGGCCGATCATTACTTTTGCCGACTAGCCGACTAGCCGATTAGTCGGCCCTAAAAAGGCCGACTAGTCGGCCGACTAATCGGCCAAACCGATCGTGGTTTCGGACATTTCCGTAACTCTTGGTTTACAGCTGATTCGCGCCTCAGTCGCAAACGCCGTCTGCGAACCTTGTTTCTTCATTTTTGCTTCTGTAAGGGTCGGAGTCGGAGCGGTGTTTTAGTGTAAAAAATAATTTTGTGTAAAGATATTATTATTGTTGTTGATCGAAGTGAAGAGTTAAATGAAAAATAAAATCTCTTGTGCCGATGTTTTTTAAACAAGTGGACAATGTTTTTTTTTTTGTGTTTGACAGCCTGCCAAAGTGATTCTGCTGAGCCGGATGAAAGCTTGAGTAGAATCCAACACCATACTCACTACGAACGCAGACAATGCAGTATAGGTTCCTACACAATGGCGGCCTAGTAAGATGCATTTTCACACGCCGTCTAAAGGACCCGGGATCATAGTGGAAGGAAAACACGTGCGCTGGTAGTGCCAAGCAGTTAATAACTGCTCGGCACAGGAAGGCAGAACGGAACTGTTTAGTTCCAGAGCGTATTTCTACGACTCTGAAGCGGTTACTTCCAATGCCAGTACGTGTTGTCCTGTAGAAGATGGGAGAAAGTGGGATCAGTTGGAAGAGCTCTTCAGAACACTGTCCGGAGTAAACACGCTAGAGGACTGTCCCAGAGGCGATATCTCTCCGCAAGTGCAAAGGCTCAAGGGACTCGGTGGCATCGGGACTGTTGATAATGCGGACTGCTGGCCGCTGCAATCGATCAAGAGCATCAAGCAAATTCTGCGTGGAACCATCACAAAGATGAGAACAGTCCTCCACGAACGAGCGAACCTGGGTCTTATAAAGAAGACACAGATGCTCGGGCCCAAAAAACCGTCTCACCCTATTCAGTACGCCAAGTTTCCGCGAGGCCGCCTTAGTGATGCTCTCGATTATTTTTTATGTATTTGCTGCCAAAATGACTCTGCCCTGCCTGATGGAAATCATGAGCAGAATCCAAGAGTGGTGGTCACCATCCTCAATGTAGGTAGTAGGTAGGTAATAAGGACAATGCAGCATGGTGACGCACACTATGGCGGTCTGGTGAGATGCTTTTTCACAACCCGTTGAAAGGACACGGGATCATAGTGGAAAGGAAACACGTGCGCTGGTAGTGAGTTCCAGGTTTTGTCCGCTCGGCACAGGAAGGAAAAACCGAACACGAGTGCGAGAACGTATATCTACCACTCTGAAGCGGTGACTTCCGAGGCCGGCACGTGTTGTCCTGTAGAGGAAGGGAGAGAAGAGGACCAGTTGGAAGAGCTCTTCAGAACACTCACCATGATAAAGGCTTTAGAGGACTACTATGGGGGCTATATCTCTTCGCAACTGCAGAGCCTTAGCTCAAGGGACTCAGTGGCTTAGGGACTGTCGACAATGCGGATAGCTTGCCGCTGTAACCGGTATAGAGCGTCAATCAGATACTGTGCGACACCATCGCAAAGATGAGAACAGTACTCCACACACGAGCGAACCTTTTTCTTCTTCTTTTTTTTACGCGAGGTATGCATTGTGCACCATTCCCTCCGTGGGGGGGACACACGAAGGGCGTGTGTGGGACTCGACGAATCGATCTACCCACTAAACAGTCGGGAGGAACTCAGGAACGCATCAGCGGCTTCTGGAAACCCTCCTGCCGTATCTTATGACTGAGGTACATCCCGGGCTAACTATAGTCACCCCCGGGGCGGGACGTTGTTGCGCCTCCTACCGCTCTACGCAGTAAGAGTCGGAACACCGACCCGCCTTAGACGACTCTCCCCGGCCGCACCGGGGTGTCACCGGTCTCTGGTCGTTTGTAACGGCCACATCTCCCCTAGATGTGGCCACAACGACCCTTTAGCGGCGACTGGGGAGCTAGCGGCCTCTACCGCGTCCCCTTCGTCACCTCCTGCGAGCGGGGTCGGCCCTTTCCCGATCCCGCTCTGGTGACTCCTTCTGAAGCATAACGTCTTCACAGAAGGAGACCGCGGCCTCCCATCCCTCACTACTCGCCAGCATTGCCGCAAACCATGCTGGTGGTGACAGGTTTCGTCCGATCTGTCCGACCAGGACTCGACACTCGGACTCCCACGCTGGGCAGTCCTCCAGCGTGTGCTGGACAGAGTCCCGGTCGGACATTGACTCGACCAGATTCTCTCGTTTTTCCTCAACGTCTGCCAGCTTGACTGCAAGTTGTCCAAAATATCGCCCATGGACTGTGCTGTTGTCTGACTAACAATTATCATGTTGCCATGGGCTAACATTGTGGGCTACAGAAGAAACAGTGTGGGCGACAGGACGGAGCCCTGAGGTACGCCAGCGTTTACCTCTAGAAAATCAGAGGCCACGCCGTCGCATGGACCCTAATGCTGTTATGTGTTATCAATGTCAATGAATATTTCTCGTGGTGGAAAGTAAAAAAAGTGCAAACACTACAAGCAAACATTTTGTTTAATAAATGTCAGATATGTTTTTTATCAGCAAGTAATTTTAGAAACTGGTTACCAAAAGAAAGATTGCTTTGCTTTACATTTCAAAATGTCTAAAACTGATTATAAAATAAAAATTGACAAATATATTATGGAGAAATACATACAAAGTAATAAGCCGAATAGTCGGCGCTTTTTGCCGACTATTCGCCGACTAATCGTCGACTACGATTGTTGCCGGATAGTCGGCTTTACCGACTAGTCGTCGACTAGTCGGCACATCTCTATTAAATACGTATCTCCTATTTTTTAATCGATAGCCCTAAAATAAATGTTCATGTTTCTAACTTCAAAACTGACGGACTTCTAGACTAACCCGCTTACGAAATGTCAACGCCTATTTCATCCCTTCAGCGTAGAATATCGAGAAAGGCCTAAATACGTATCTATTCATTTTTAATCAGTAGCCCAAACCAAAAGAAAAGTTTCATGTTTCTAATTTAAAAATGACGAAGTTCCAAACAAAGTTCAACCCCTATTTCACCCCCTTAAGGGTAGAATATTAGGAAACGATGAAATACATATCTACAATTTTTTATAAGTAATCCAAAAATAAAGTTTCATATTTCTTAAATAGCCCTAAAATAAACTGTCATGTTTTTAACTTCAAAAATGACGGACTTCCAGACTAACCTACATACAAAACGTCAACCCCTATTTCACCCTTAAGGAGTAGAATATCCGCTCTATCTATCAGAAACGCTTAAATACCTGTTTACTCATTTTTAATCAGTAGCCCAAAAATAAAGTTTCATGTTTCTAACTTAAAAAACGACGGACATCCATACAAACTTTCAACCCCTATTTCACCCCCTTGGGGATAGAAATTCCAAAATTCCTTCCTTAATGGGTATCTACTTAATGAAACGATCATACTCACCAAATTTTATATTCCCAAGTTTAATAGTTTCCGCTCGGCGATGATGAATCAGTCAGTCAGTCAGTCAGGACATGTTATTTTATAAGTATAGAAGATACATCAGATTAACACATAGGTTACTGTTTGCCGCGATAACCGACATACACGCGGGCGGAGCCGCGGGCAACAGCTAGTATTTAATAAGTGTAAATAATATTTATTCATTGAAGGTACGAAGGATGCATGGCTTGCGCAAGCCGCAGTACTCGTTTTCGAGAAATGATTGAGAAATTTGCAAAAAAACTAACCTCTTTTTGTGTTTTTAGTTAATTGCTTTTTTAACTTTTGCAATTTTGGCTTAGTTTGGCCGATATATGAACTCCCACAACTGCAGTCGATCTTGTAGACACCAGGCTTTTCCAAGGGGAAATTGTCTTTTGGGGATCGGAGACATTGTGCCACTTTTCTAAATGGAGTGAAGACAGTATTGAGTGAAAACTTATTAAGTACGTTTGAGATCGTGTCTGTCACTCCTTTTATATAGGGCAGAAATGCTGGTTGTGTATCTACCCTGTCCCTTCTCTGGTGGCTTACTTTGTGTCTAGGTGGGAACTTCACCCTATGTCCATTGTTCCGTAGGACGCACCGAACATGCTCGAGCTCCTGGTTTAGGTGTTGGTTGTCACACAAATCATATGCACGATTTGTCAATGATGTAACCACGGAATCAATGTGCCTTGGGTGATGATGAGAGCTTGCATTGAGATAGCGGTCAGTATGAGTTGACTTTCTGAAGACAGAGTGGCTCAGTGAACCGTCGCTCCGCACACCGATTTTTACGTCCAAAAACGCCAGGCTTCTGTCTTCCTCTATCTCGTAAGTGAAGTTAACTTTCGGATGGATGCTATTTAAATTTGTCAGATGGGACTCCACATCATGCCTATTTCCTAGCAACACACAGAATACGTCGTCAACATACCTTTTCCACAATTTTATCTCAGTGGGAGCCGTGGCGAGTGCCCTTTCTTCAAAAAACTCCATCCAAATGTTTGCAACCACTGGAGCTACGGGGCTGCCCATAGCTACTCCATCTATTTGAAGATAGTATTGGCCCCGGTATATGAAGAAGTTAGTTGACAAACAATGATGCAGTAGTGTGACATATTCCACCGAGATGTTATTAGCTTGTAACTTCACCTTAACCACTTCTAGACAATCTGCAACTGGTACATTTGTAAAGAGTGATGGGTCATTCTTCGAACGCTTGAAAAAACGTGTCCAGGTCGAAATCTCTTTGAATTGATTACTTACTATTTCAATTTTTTTACATGTAATAGAAAATTTGAAAATAATAGGGGGGGCCTATGTCCTTTTTTAGATAAATTAAGTAGAAGTAGGTAAAAAAAAACTCACTAAAATATTGATCTCGGTGGCGCGTCCAAACCCTACGTTGCAGCGGAAATTATTATTTTATTTTTTCTCTAACAAACTACGCTATTTCGCATGTGTCCACAATTGACCACAAATGACTTGTTCATTTTATATTATTATTAAATAATGATATGCCACAATAGAGAAGATACAACAGATTGTATACACGTCCGACGTTTTGAGTTGATATCAGTGGCGCGCACCGATCTGCTCATATTTCTTTAACTAAACTGTCTGTGACGATAGTTATTGGCGTTAGCTGAAGCATCAGTCGTGTCGCGACAGCAACGAAGAAACCATGGCTGTACGTCTTATGGTCACCTTTTTATAGAGGTAAGTAACTGTTTTCGCTGGCTTGGTATACTAAAAAATTGATTTCGGTGAACCCTTTTTCTCATGTATACTTTAAACTATCATATTTAAAATATAAAAATAGTATATATTACATGTAATAGATTTTAGTAGAAAATGTAAATATTAGCATGTAAATGTTACCATTTAAAATTATTTTTTACGTTATTTACAAAATACCTTAATATTTTGATTTCAGTGGTGTTGAATTCGGTGTTTTCCGTGGCAATGTGTCCACCTTCTACTAACTTTTTAAGACCGTAAATCATAAAATATTTATCTTGTTCTAGTATTGTCATTATGTCAGATTCTAAACAAGGTCACTTGGCTAAGAAAAGATTGGCTAAGACATTGGAAATCCCGAATCAAGAGTTATCCAGAACTCTACGCAATACACAAGGAATAAGACAGGAAGCGTTATTATGAAAAGAAGAATGAAGGAAAGCCTATTAGTGAATTAATTCGTCGTTAACAACGCATACATAGAGAGGAGTAGAATATCTTCAGACAAACATAATCGGAAACAAGGCTCGGAGAGTTGAAATGCCTTGAAGAAGATTTAATAGTCATACCAGAAGTAGTCGATACAAATGATGATCCTTTGATAACTTCACAATCGCAACTGAAACTTTTATAACAACGCCAATTAATGCCACCGATAGGAAGGACTCGGCTTAGCACTCAATCAAGTTCCTTCAGTGATTTATTACTATAGAGTCAGTCAATAATTTCATCTTCTTTAACACAATGTATTAAGACTTATCTAGAATTGTCAATACCATTGTGTCCATCTAGTGATGCCAATTTTGCTTCAAACTCACAGACTGGAGCTGCCAGCGATTATGACTGATAGGGAGTTGCCTTTGACTCTAAAGGCTAATGGGACCAATCCCGCCCTCACACCCACCACTGTAACTCCTGTACACCAGGATCAACAGCAGTGACCCACGAAAACGCCGAATTATGATACTCGGCAAGTCCCAGGGAAAATAAACTATCTTGGAACCCGCAACGAAACTAATCAGAAGAAAACCGGAGGAGTTGGAAATAAAAAGAGTCCAGTTCCCTATTTAGTAAAGAGGTAGACAAAATGAAGTCAAAATAGGCAGACACCTTTAACAAACCGGGAAGTACCACGGATAAGAAAATTATGGGTCCTAAGTGAGCTTTATTCGATTACTATAGTATGTATGGTAGAATAGCCTAAACGCACGGAAATTCATCGAAGTTAACACAAGATCGACATAGTATACCGCCCCAGATGTTAATTGTAAGCTTGAATAGCATTATGTTACGTTCATTGTACCAAAAATTACATTCCCAGAGGACATGATGAGCTGACTTTTAACTGCTAGAATCAGGTGTTGAGCGTTGCCACAATGTGTGACAAAGGTGAATCGACTAATTTAAAAGAGTGTAGTTTGCTCTTAAAGTTACCTTGGCCTGTGAGAAATTGAGCGACACTGTGATCCACCCTCGAGCCATTCCCTCGACAACCGTTCGCGAATAGATGGAAAGAACTGGTAAAGGTAGCGCCCCTTAGATGATTCGTCACATCGTTATTGCCTTTCATCCATTAGGTCGTTATAGACATTGGACTGCTAGACCGGCTCTAGAGACTAATAAAAAGCCAGATAGCAAAGTTATTATACGTAGACTTAAATACCGCATGAATATTTATGTTATTCATACATCTTGTATTATTAAAGAGAAATGTAAAGGCCATACCTTTTTGATTTAAGAAATGAAGAAGTAGGAACTATACACTTTTTTGAGCTTCTCATGCCAAAGTTAATTGTAGTAAGTTTATATAACGTAATAAACAACGTGTAATTAATCAAATAATTGTTTTATTGTAATATATATCAGAAGTCCCTTAACGGTATTAGTTTTGCTTACCTGAATTTATAATAAAATACTTTTTTTTTATATAGAACTACCATGTAAATAATTTGAAAACATAATTAACATTTTTGATTTCGGTGAAAATAAAGTTGATTTCGGTGAAGGCCATTTAAAAAAAAAAAAAGCTTTGTAACCATTCATCCAATAAGAGTGCCTCCAGTACAGATATTTTCCAAATAAAATATAGTATTTGAATTTCTTCTTCTTCAAATATATTGAAATTTAGAAAAAAACAGCCACCGAAGTCAACTGAATAATGAGTTACTTGAGAAATACCCTGATTCTACGTCAAAACTGACCATCAACTCATTTACGTCAACCTTTTGTTGGTGCAAGATATCAATGAAGTGACGAGAGTCCTTGAATTGTCCTTGAGTGACAGACAAGATCTCAAACGTACTTAATAAGTTTTCACTCAATACTGTCTTCACTCCATTCAGAAAAGTGGCACAATGTCTCCGATCCCCAAAAGACAATTTCCCCTTGGAAAAGCCTGGTGTCTACAAGATCGACTGCAGTTGTGGGAGTTCACATATCGGCCAAACTAAACGTACCATCGCGTGCCGCATGAACGAACACATAAAAGCGGTAAAAAACAACGACCAACAGAAATCGGCAATCGCAAAGCATTTGATTGACTCGGGCCCAAATCACTGGATTGAGTTTCATAACCCACAAATAATTACTACAGAACGCCACTACATACCTAGATTGGTCAGGGAAGCGATAGAAATTAATAAACACAAAAATTTCAATCGTGAGGATGGGTTCAAATTGTCAATTGTCTGGAATCCCGTGATTCGAATGTGCAAAAACCAGCGTAATCAACAAAATATAGTTTCGCGATTAGATACTGTTGGTGTTGTGTGTCGAGAACAATTACAAGTGAATAGTGCGTTAGTGAACAGTGGTACCGGGGGCGATCGTAGTAAAAGACTGCGAAAGAGGGTAGACCGATATGTCTGCCAATAACATCCCACCCGCAAGATCTTCAGTTACTCCGTGATCATGGCGCTTGCAACAGCGCCGAAATATCGGATACTCACAAACAAAAAGGTACATGGTAGCAATCCCGTAGATTGTTTATTTTAATGTTAATGACCATGAAAGTTTAAAACAATATATTGTTAACCGGTACGGGCCGGATACATCAAAAATAATCAAACACCTAGAACGCGCGCGGAGAAAATGTAAGTGTTTAAAGGAATCCCTGTCATTCCTGGTTAAGTGTCGTGACGCGGATGTTATCCCAGTGTGTGTTCGGATAAAACCTCGGCCAGACATTCACGGTTCCGCGAGTATTCTGCGAAATGCGAGTGTTAAACTATTGCGAAAGTCGATACGTAATTGTAGGTACCAACTGGACCAAAGTCAGAGTGAGTTATACAAATTACACCAAAAGTGCAGTGAGATACTTTCAAAAAATGACTTTGATATTTGCGATCGTGTTACTTACTTGCAAGCACAACGTACAAAGGAACTTAATGCTATGAAACAGGATCGTAAGTTTGAGTCGCTGTTACAAAAACAAAAGGCCGTATCATACCACAAGAACTCGATCGCAACTCGAACTGTAGTCAACATGTCAAGTATACTCTATACAGATGCTGCACAATCAGTTCTTGAAAAAGGTATGAATTTTGCCAAAACACCAAAGCGTATTCCCTATGAGGAGGTGATTGGGAGTTAGTGAACAGTGGTACCGGGGGCGATCGTAGTAAAAGACTGCGAAAGAGGGTAGACCGATATGTCTGCCAATAACATCCCACCCGCAAGATCTTCAGTTACTCCGTGATCATGGCGCTTGCAACAGCGCCGAAATATCGGATACTCACAAACAAAAAGGTACATGGTAGCAATCCCGTAGATTTCTATTTTAATGACTTTCCTTATATACGGTAGTTGGCTTGATTTGCGGTCAGGCCATCCTCCGCATGCCAGCAGACATATCATAGGCTCCCTGGTACGGGGAGCCACGCCTTGCAGGACATGAACATCAAAAATATCTTCGCCATACACACGAACCAAAACGCTGTATGGCATCTCAATGGTGACACCTTCACCCGTATCCTAGAGCCCTACAAACAAATGGACCTTCTAAGCATGTTTCGAATAATAGAAATAACATGAAAAGAAATCTCAAACAAATTTTCTCAACTTACCAAACGTGAGCTCTGGATACACTACATGATTAACACAACTTAAAGACAGACAGACACACTACTCCTGTTGAATTTCAAGCAGAAAAGGACCTCCTGACTCCAAACATCTCCTTAAATACATCTTCTCATAGATTGTTCTAGAATTCCCCACTATGATTTCTATTTGCTAGCTTCTTTGACATTGACACTTACGTTCACAAACATCTACTTCCAATCAAAGTATTCCTAAACATAACATACAGTATCTTAATTTAATTCTTAAAATTACGCCCTCTCTCGCACAATCAGCGAACAAGCAATTTAAACCAATATACTGGATGGACGACATCTGTAGCATTAGTGCATAACGAGTCTAACAGAGGGCACTATTTACAAAATCTGTGTTATTATTTCTATTATCTAAAAAAAAGTGTTACAAACCTAGCGACGAAGGTTTTTAAATTATAGGCGTAAAAAAAAACGCAAAGGCAGGCGTCGTGTTGCGGGTCGCAAATGAAAGGCAGCTTAAAAAACTAGAATCAGTAAACGCCATTAAATCTGTAGGCTTACGCTTAGAAAGCCGAAAGGCCGAAGGCTCCGTATAATTTTAAAATACGTGCCCGGTTCTATGGAGGATCGTACCTTCCTAACAGCTTTATATCGTCAGAATATCAAGGAATTAAAATTAAGCGAAAGCGACTTTTTAAAAACAACCAAAATTATCAGGCATCGTAAACTGGAAAACGGACGTCAATGGATAGGCTTAGAATTAGAGACAGAGGTTAGGAAACACTTAGCTAGCACAAAAGATAAATTATATATAGACTGGGCCACATGTAGGTTTATAGACGACTTAGAAGTAGTTCGTTGCTTAAACTGTCAACAATTCGGTCATGTTCAAAAGTTTTGCACTATTAAAACTCCTACCTCTGCTAATTGCGCGGCCAGCCACGATACAATGGCTTACCCGGATAAGGACACACCAGATTTTAAACCGAAATGCGCACAATGCAGCCGGTATAAAAAAACATGTGACCATCGATGTGGATCACAAGACTGCTCCACATATAAACTTAAATTAGAGCAGCTAATCCTAAATACTAATTACTGAATAGCTTATACAGTAGTAGTTGTACTTCCTTTTTAATAAAATGGATAATATCTCAATAGGCCAGTTAAATCTTCATAATGATAAAATAGCCACGTCAGAAGTAGATCGCTTAGTTTTGGAACAAAAGTTAGACATTATCCTTATACAAGAGCAATATCAGAGCGCTCAATTGCGGAATAATGTAGTACAACTAGATGGCCGGTCGCGGGCTGGGATATATGTTGCAAGTTCTAATTTTACGGTAACATCTTTGCGTAACCTTATGACTTCACACTGCGCCGTTGCTGAGATCTCATCCTCTACCTATAGGGTTTACGTAGTGAGCTGTTATTTTCAATTTTCACATCCTATTGATCCTCATCTACATCATTTAAGTTTCGTTTTGCGGTCCCTCATAGGACACAAAATTATCATTGGCGCTGATGTCAATGCTTCTTCTACTTTATGGTATGGCAAATTGCGTGCAACTGACATGGCTCGTCGCTGTGCGGTTGAAGATTTTATTGCAGAAATGAATCTTGCTATCCACAATACCTCTGATGCACCACCAACTTTTGGCAGCCAAATGGGTGAGTCTTCTATGGACGTGACGCTTACGCGCGGCGACGGCTCGATATCTGGATGGCGTGTCCTACCGGACGCATCCTGTAGTGATTACCGCTTAATCGTGTACGAATTCATACCAATGGTTGCACAATATCTACAAAGAACTCCTTACAATTTTAGACATAAAACTAAAGGGGCAAATTGGGCTTTATTTAGTTCACTCTTTGCAGTACATGCCAAAGACTTCAGTCGCAGTGGTCTATCAGCTAAGCAAAGCGCAAACATATTAACAGATACTTCCACACATTGTGCTGATGTTTGTATCGGCCGTGGATCTATCACTAACACTCGTAGATGTGATTGGTGGAATTATAAATTATTCGAATTACGTAGAATCTATCGGAAAGCTCGTAAAAAACAAAATGACATTAAAAAGCGTAACGTAATAGGAGATATTTACAATAATGCTCTTAGAGTTGCCAGGTCTCATTATAGAGCTGCTGTGGAGAAATCAAAGGGAAATTTAATACGTAAACTTGTTGATAAACTCGATAGAGAGGATCCCTGGTCACTTTTGTATCATGAATTTAAAGCAAATAGATCAATCGACCTTGCATACATACAGAACATCAAAATTAATAATAGTTATAATACAGGAGTAGAACAAACCACAGAATATATTTTAGAATCACTTGTGCCTGACGATCGGCCGGAGGATGACACAGATTATCACCGACAAATTAGGCAGTGGGCTATTGAACCACCATTGTCTCCAATGTCTGACTTACCATCTTCAGACGAATTCCTCAATATTTTTAGGTCATTACCACTAAATAAGGCTTCGGGTGACGATAAAATATCAAGCAAAATGATAAAAGAAGCTTGTAAACTTTCAGGTGATACGGTTTTAACATTTTTGAAACGTTGCATTGCGGAAGGAGTATTTCCTAGTGTTTGGCGGTGCGGTAATATTCGTATAATACCAAAAAGCGGCGATAAGCCGCCGGATGATCCTAAATCATATCTACCTATATGAAATTTGGTGAGTACCTATATAGAAGTTATATTGTACCCCTAAGGGGTTGAAAGTTTTTATGGAGGTTCGTCATTTTTTAAGTAAGAAACATAAAACTTTATTTTTGGGCTACTGATTAAAAAAGCGTGGATACGTATTTAAGCGTTTCTGAATATTCTACCCGTAAGGGGGTGAAATAGAGGTTGAAAGTATGGAAGTCCGACATTTGTGAAATTAGTAACATGTTTTTTTTTGGGGGCTACTTATTAAAAATGATTAGATACGTATTTAGGCGTTTCTGGATATTCTACCCCTAAAGGGGTGAAATAGGGGTTGAAAGTTTGTAAAGAAGTCCGTAATTTTTCAAGTGAGAAACATTCAAATTTATTTGGGCTACTGATTAAAAAGTGTAGATACTTATTTAAGCGTTTCTGAATATTATACCCCTAAGGGGGTGAAATATGGGTTGAAAGTTTGTATGAAAGTTCGTCATTTCTTAAGTTAGAAACATGAAACATTATCTTTGGGCTACTAATTAAAAAGAGTAGATTCCTATTTAAGCATTTCTGGATATTCTACCCGGGGGTGAAATAGGGGTTGAAAGTTTGTGGGGAAGTCCGTCATTTTTTAAGTTAATAACATGAAACTTTATTTTTTGGCTACTGAATAAAATGAGTAGATAGGTATGTTTAATGAACATGTTCTACCCGAACCGATCGTGGTGCACGTTCTCGAAGTTGTTCAAAAATATGTGTACCTCGGGCAGACTTTTAGGTAGAATTGTAGAAACAACTTCGAGGACGAGGTGAACAAGAGAATTCAGCCGGTTGGGCAGCATTTGGAAAACTTCGTCGGGTCTTTTCATCGTCAATATCACAATGCCTAAAGACGAAAGTCTTTAATCAGTGCGTCCTACCCGTCATGACATACAGTGCCGAAACGTGGACACTTACGACACAGCTAGTCCACAACTTCAAAGTCGCTCAGCGTGCTATGGAGAGGGCTATGCTCGACGTTTCTCTAAGGGATCAGTATCATCAGGAATGAGGTGAGCCGGCAGAGAACCAAGGTCATCGACATAACCCACAGGATAAGCAAGCTGAAGTAGCAGTGAGCTGGCCATATTAGCCGCAGAACTGATAACCGTTGGGGTAAACGGGTTCTTGAGTGGAGACCGTGTCTTGACAAACGTAGTGTAGGACGTCCACAGGCCAGGTGTAATAATGTTCTGCAAAAGACGGCTGGCAGGCGCTGGATGCGAGAAGCCGAGGATCGAACCAAATGGCGTGCAATTGGAGATGCCTAGGTCGGTCGAGGCGTGGCGCCCAGATGTTTCATCTTATCTGCAACAAGGTGTGGCAGACAGGAGTTTGGCCCTCGGAATGGACACATACCGTATTTACACCCTTGCACAAGAAGGGATCGACGAAGAAGTGTAACAACTACCGTCTCATTGCTCTGATATCTCACGCTAGCAAAGTAATGTTACACATTCTCAACGAGCGACTGAAAGCCTATTTGTCTAAGGAAATCGCTCCAGAACAAGCCGGTTTTGTGAAGGGTAGGGTACTCGGGAACAAATTTTCATCGTACGCCAGATCATCGAGAAGTCAAGAGAATTTAATAAGCCCGTATTCCTTTGCTTTGTTGATTTCTCCAAAGCATTCGACTCGGTGAAATGGCCGGTATTATGGGAGACCTTGCTAGATATGGGCACACCAAAACATCTTGTACACCTTTTAAGACGGCTCTATGAAGATGGCACTGCCTTAGTACGCACAGATGGTCAATTTTCAGGTGACTTCCGTCCTAGTGCCGGAGTACGCCAGGGATGCATAGTATCACCGCTTTTATTTAACACCTACACGGAGCTAATAATGCGCATCACTTTGGAAGACTGGACGGACGGTGTAACAATTGGTGGATACAAGATTGCAAACTTACGATACGCGGATGACACCACATTATTTGCAACCAGTGCGCAGCACTTGGAGGAGCTTCTGTCACGAATGGAACGGGTTAGCCATGGGTTTGGACTTAAAATTAATCGCAGCAAGACCAAGGTGATGATTGTAGACTGTAGGCTTTGTGGGTCACTGGGGCCTGCAGTAGCTTGTTTGATGGCGATGGGGGTGAAGATTGGTAATTAAAATACAAAACAATAGTTGAATTGCGTGTACACCCGAGGGGAGGCAGCGGCGCGGTGCGTGTCTGCTCCGTATGGCGTCCTTGGCGCAACTGTTTTAAACTGTTTGAGGGCGCGCAGTCCAGGCGCGCGCGACATTCCAACCGCTGAGCGGCGCCGGCGCCCCCCACCCGTAAGTGCACACGTCATTTTAATAGAAATAAAACAAAGTACATGATATACATATAACAAAATTATGACAAGCTGGTACTTATTTCTAAAGTTAGTAAACACTATTAAATAAATGGAGGAGCAGTGGGTGCGTCGTCAACACTTTCCCCCCTAGTGTCATCATTACGACACTCATTATTGAGCTGAAGTAAAGCCACACGCGACGCATGTCGCTTCATAACTACACCAGTCCAGGTCCGTATGTCCACCACCCTTACCCTACCATCTTTTCCAGGGTAAATGTTTTGTATAACTCCTTTAGTCCAACAGTTACGTAACAACGACGGACCGCCACGACTACAATATCGCCTATCTTCAGTTGCTGACCTTCACGAGTCCACTTTGACCGTGGAGCTAGCACAGGTAAGATTTCTCTCACCCACCTATTCCAGAATAAGTCCGTCAGACGCTGAACAGTCCGCCACTGTCGTCGTAAGTACAAGTCACTATCGTCAAAAACTCCTGGTATAGGTAAGTTGGAGGAGCTGCCTAACAAGAAATGGTTCGGCGTTAAAGTCTCTGAACTGCAAGGGTCTACCGAGACGTGGGTAAGCGGTGTACTATTTATTATATTTTCTACTTCCGCCAAAAATGTAATTAAAACCTCTTCGCGAGGTGATCTTTCCTTTAACACAACTCTAAGCGCAGCTTTAACCGAACGAATAAGCCGCTCCCAGGCTCCGCCCATATGTGGGCTAGCAGGAGGTAAAAATTTCCATTTGACCCCATGATTTAAGACTTCCGACTCAACTCGCGCAGGATCTAACTCCTGAAAGGATTTACGTAGTTCACTATTAGCCCCGTGGAAGTTAGTACCATTATCCGAAATAATGGTATTCGGCCATCCTCGCCGAGAAGCCATTCGTCTCAGGGCCATGATAACTGAATCAGCCGTTAGAGAAGGTACGATTTCTATATGTACTGCCCGTACGGTGAGACAGGTAAACAGTACTCCGTAACGTTTCGGTTTTTGTCGGCCAACCGTAACTTCCATGGGACCAAAGAGATCGACTCCGCACATAGTAAATGCTCGCTGGTGGTGAGCCATGCGGTCCGCTGGTAAATCTCCAAGTCGCGGAGGATTAGGAGATGCCTTCCTAATTCGACAAAACAAAATTGCGACGCCACTGTGCGAACAGTGGGCCGAAGATTAATTACCCAGTACGTTTGACGTAACTCGTTCACTACTAACTCGTTGAAAGAGTGAGCCATGCGTTCATGATAGCGCTTAACAATAAGCCTAGCTATGTGGTGACGACCGTCCAAAATAATAGGATTTTTCATTCGCTCATCGACTTGTTTCGCGGCGTTAATACGCCCGCCGACACGCAATAATCCGTCACTATCTATAAAAGGTGATAAATAACGTTAGCGGCTGTCTTGGTTTATTTGTTTATCGTTCATCAACAAATTTATTTCCGACTGAAATGATTGTGACTGTGAATGTCGCAACAGTAAAATTTCGGATTTATTCATCAATTCTTGATTAACGCGGTAAGTTTTATATTTCCTACACCTCTCAATAAATAGAAGAACAGTAGTAGTACATCGCAATAAACGTAACCAGGAAGAAAATCGCGTCGGATCCGGAACAGGTAAGTCACTGACTAATACACGAGTACTACAAACTATATGAATTTGTTCTAATATTTCACTACTAATATTATTATTTAATGTTTCAGGTTGCTGCGGCCAGCGCTCCGGAGATTCGTACAGAAAGGATGGTCCGGTAAACCACGATGACTCACTATGTAAGTTATGTAGTGTATGTTATGTACTTATTGGTATATAAACTCTGTCGTCTCGAGCATGGCACGCGCGGTGCGCGGGGCGGGGAGGGGATTGGCCTACCGACCGCCGCGGAGTGAAGACGTGTGCGCTTGCTGCGAGCCGATATCTATCAGAAGGTAGTGTAGTAACTAAGGTATATAATGTACACCACATGAGTCATTACATGTGGCGACGAGATAAACTGTGAGTATTTTTAAGATATTTACATTTAATAACAAAAGAAAAGAGAGAAATGATTTGTGCAACTTTTGTATAATGGGGGATGTTAAAACGCGAATGTGGGTTTATAATGATAATAGTATCACATGAGTGTTTTGAATATGAAGATATGATGCTTATATCACTTATTTGTAAACTACAAAATACATTTTTGGATTACTAATATCGAACAAAAAAAAAATGGCGGGATACGACGTGAATTCGAAAAACAGTTCTTTTTTTTAAATACGGCGCCGCCGTGGTAGTGGAAGATTTTTTTTTTTTTTTTGGGATTTAATGACCTGGTAACTAAGACCTTTAAGTCAAGTCTTATTTTATTTGCACAAACATTGCACTGTCACTTCACTTCATTTTTAAATTGTTTTAATAGTATTTTTAATATATTTATATATTGGTTTGTAAGTGTTTTTGTCTTTTAATAACTGTTCTAGTGGCGGCGGGCGGGATGAAGAATCACACTTAATTTTCACATCACTGAGTTCACTAGCCAACACTAATCTGTCAAGCAAGAATTTTTGACAATCAAAAATCAGATGTTCCATGGTTCCTTCTTGAGATTCGCAATATGGGCATGTATTGTCTGTAATAATGCCAAGTCTAGAAAGGTGTGACGGTGCAGTATTATGGCCAAAGCGCAATCTATTTATCGTAGTTATAAAGTCTCGGCTGGCTTCTTTCAATCTATTGTACCAGGGTGTAACAGGCAATCTTTCTTGAATACTTCCATACCACTTTCCTTTGATGTCTTGGTCTTTCTTCCACATTTCTAGCCATAACTTACATACATTTTCATTGATACTTTGCAGAAAATCAGTCATAGGAATGTCCATTGCATTTCTAACATCAACAGCATTATTACCTTCATATGCGGTTTTATCAACTATTTCATTACCCGAGATACATCGGTGAGAAGGTACCCATAGGAAAGAAATTTTTATGTACTTAAGATAATATTGATATATTATTTCTTTGATAAAATACAGAATATAATTCGACTTAAATGAAAGTGTAAGGTTAGTTAAGGCTTTTATCAAACTCTTTGAATCAGAAACAATCAAAAAGTATTTACAATTATTAATTTGGCGAATATGTAATAAAGCCTGATAAACCGCATATGCCTCTGCAGTGAATATACTACATGTATTGTGCAGAACAAAGCTTTGAGAGAATTTTGTATGTAGATCATAAATAGCAGAACGTACATAATCACTTCCCTTACTACCATCAGTATAAATAACATAATGATTATCATTATCTGCCAAAAACTGTAGCATATCTAAATTATTATTAATTGAATTTTGTAATTCTTTGATGGGATGTGAAATATACTGATAAGAAAAAGAGTAACATGGCCATGGGCACTGTTTTCTTATATGAGTAAAAGTATTCTCTATTTCTAGCAATATTTTGGACAATGTTGGAGATTTGCCATTCAAAAGATTGTCTCCTGTTGCTAGAGGCCCAGGAGCACTACTTACAGAAGGTATAATTTTGTTGATAATTTTCTTGTGATTTGCAGCAATTAATTTAAGACAAAATCTCTCTGCAAGTAGAATGCGTCTCAAAATTAAGGGCATCAATTTAGTCTCTACTTCCATGGCCCTTATCGGAGTAGAGCACATTGCACCAGAAATAATTCTCAAAGCCCTGTTCTGCAATAGATCTAGTTTATTTACATGAGTACTGTTTATATACACTAGTGAACTATAATCAAAATGACTTCTAACTATACTTTTATATAAATTTGACAATATTTTAGGGTCTGCTCCCCATGAGACACCTGCAAGACATTTTACTATATTTAGACCTTTTAGAGCATTCTTTGATATAAATTTAATATGTTCCTGAAAAGTTAATTTCCTATCTATTACTATGCCTAAAAATTTCTTTGAATTTACTGGGTTTATAAATTCGCCGTTATAAACTACTTTTGAATTTGAATTCTCATTTCCAAATATCATGATACTGCTTTTGGAGGCGTTGATTTTTAAATGTAGTACATCATTATAATAGTGAAATAGTTGGGACAAGGCTCTGTTAATATTGTTAATTGCAATTTCTACATTATAATTACTACTGTACAAAACAATATCATCAGCAAACTGCAAAATATCTACATTACTACTATTTACAAATTTACAGATTTCGCTTGTATAAATATTGTAAAGCAAAGGAGATAGTGTAGCACCCTGCATTGTACCTTTAGATGCACATTTTGGACCATGTAGTGTATTATTATATCTTACATAGAGTGTTCTATTATTTAAAAAATTATATATCCATTTACATACTTGGCCTGGCACGCCAAGCCTAAACATAACTTGTACTAGTATAACAGGATCTAGACTGTCAAATGCACCTTGAACATCTAGAAATACACAAACAGTGTGTAACTTTTTATCCTTTGCATGTTTCAGGTCCGAAATTAAAGAAGTGAAGCTGTCTGCACAACTTCGCCCTCGACGAAATCCATATTGTATATGTGGAATGATGCCATTAGATTCTATATACCAATCCAAACGATTTTTAATCATGTTTTCAAATATTTTACCTAGACATGAAGAGAGTGATATTGGTCTGTAAGAGCTGGCTAGCTCTGCAGGTTTATCTGGTTTGAGTATTGGAATGACACATTGTGTTTTCCATGATAGCGGAATACATTTACAATGCCAAAGTAAATTAAGTATATTAAGAAACAATTTTTGCGCAGATTCGTCTAAATTTTTAATAATACTATAGGGGAAATCATCTAATCCAGGTGTAGTGTCTTTCCGAGATAACAAACTAATTTTAAATTCGGACCATGTAAAAGGATCTAGCAAAAATTTTGAATTTAGACTATCATTATTTAATTCGAAAATGTTACCTAAACTATCAGCATCATTTAAATTGCTATTGTCGGATAATTTGTCTAGAAATGGAGAAATAAACTCATCTTTATGTGATTTATTGCCAGCTCTTATACCTTTAGACATTTTAAGAAGATTCCAAATCTTACTAATAGGGGTAGTTCTATTGAAAGAGTCACATACGTTATCCCAACCTATTCTTTTTTGCTCTGATATAGTCCTTTTTTTAAGTGCATCTTGTCTTTTGTAATCTAAATAGTTCTCCATAGTAGGTTCACTTCTATAATGTTTCAATGCATTGTAAGAGGCAATTACACTTTTTTCACAAATGTCATTCCACCAAGGAGCTGGTGGTCTGCTTTTAAAATTATTTGGTTTAGTGAGTTTAGGGATAGTCATATCTTTTAAAGTATTCAATCGAGAACAAAAATCATTATAGGTTAAATAGGATCATAGAATTTTAACACTAAATCATTAAATATCGTTTTGGAAATATTTTTATACTTTGTCCAATCTGATTTTTTATATATAAACTTATCAACAGGGGGATTAATGTGATATTTATCTATATGTAGTGAAATCTCTGTTATTGTAGGGAAGTGGTAGCTGCCCATGGCATCATCATGTACAGACCACTCGCATATTGAGGCGAGGTTAGCACTAATAAAGCTAACGTCAATTGCAGATGGATTTCGTCTTGGGTTATTACAAGTTGTAAAACTACCATCATTTAAAATACATAAATCCAAGTCGTCTATGATATTAAATAAATCCTGACCTCTACTCTTAGTGGATAGACAACCAAATGCAATGTGGTGAGCATTAAAATCACCACTAACAAAGATAGGTTTTGGCAGATCGTTAATTATATTATGTAGTCTGTTGAGATGTATGTATCCACTAGAAGGAGGACAGTATACACATAGAATAGTCAAGCTACCATGCACAGTAGATAAGGACAGAGCTACAGTTTGAATGTCTTCATAAAATCTAGTGTTTAATAGTTTTTACTTTAAGTATGGCTTAATTAGTATTGCTACACCATTATGAGCATTATTGGAATTTTTATTGTAAATATTATATCCAGGTATTCTAAATTTATTGTCTTTGAACCATGTTTCGTTAAGTAAGCAAATGTCAATATTTTGTTTTTCTAAGAATTGAATCAATAGGGGTTTCTTACTATTAGCACTTTGAATGTTATACTGAGCAATACGTAGCTTAGACAGTGTATGACTTGGATCCATTACTTTAGATTTTTAAGTAGTTTCCTTAATACTATTTATGGTAGTAGGCTTAGTATCCCTCTTATTACCCAGTTCCACCAACGTCTGTACTAGGGCCATAAGTACATCGTTGTTGGCAACTATTTGGGCTTTGATGTCTACCTTTGGAGGGACATCTTTAGGTTTATTTACATTATGTACAGGCCTATTTATAGATGTATGTACAGGCTTATTTACAGTAGAAATTTTCATTTTTGGAGGTAAAAGAGGTGGAAATTGTTTATTATCATTATTAATATGTTGTTTCTTCATTGTAGCACTTGCATAAGTTATCCTATTTTTCTTTTCTAATATTTTGTTTAACTTAATTGGACATAATCTAGAAATTGCAAGATGAGGCCCACTGCAATTGACACAGCAGAGCTCTGTTGGTTTATCACATTCTTTATATAAATGTTCACCTCCACAAATGGAACATCTTTGTTTACCATTGCATATTTTAGCAGAGTGGTTAAATTTAAAGCAACGGAAACATTGCTGTAATGGTGGTATATATTCAAAAACTCGGTATGAAAATAAATCATATTGTACATTGTCTGGGAGTATGTTTGAAAGAAAAGTAATGCTAACTGTTTGTAGTGGTACTCGCTCTTCCCCAACCTTCTTTGTGAATCTTCTTATAGCTACTATTTCATAGATTGATGATAGTTTTGTATATAATTCTTTGTTCGAGATATTTGCTGGTACAAATCTAATTATACCTGTTTTTTCTATTTCCGCAGCTGGAATAAATGCCTTAAAGCCGTGTTTGTTGAGAAAAGCCGTGTTGTTGATGAAATTATTGGCTGTATTATACTGTTTAAATATTACTGCTATTTTATTTGCATTAATGCGTTGAATCGCCGTCACCCCTTTTATTTCATTGGAAAATATATGGTTGAGATAGATAGGGCTCTTATTGCCTATTCTATCCGAATTGTTGGTAGCTTCAATAAACACTTTAA
Source organism: Diaphora mendica (assembly GCA_949125395.1). NCBI lineage: Eukaryota > Metazoa > Arthropoda > Insecta > Lepidoptera > Erebidae > Diaphora > Diaphora mendica. The sequence continues at coordinate 22,583,468 of OX421310.1, forward strand.
AGTCTAGATAGGTGCCATTTTCTGGGTATAGTCTTTTGTAGTTAGGTTTAATATATGGTGAATAGTCAAAACGCTCACCAGCACCGCCGCCATCACCACAGTCCATCTTAGTCCCTCCGTCCCTGACCTCAGGCCGAGGACGTTTATGTGAGGTGGGCGGGTTATCCCCGCCCCCCTCGTTTCCCACCATTGTCACTAATTAATCCACCTGGTAGTTGCTATTGATCACCTCTTTAGGAAAAAAATAGCAAATATTTATTTAAAAAATGAAATTTTTTAAATTTTTTTCCCGCGCGCGCTTTTTTGAGGTTCCCGCCCGAACGAAACCTCCAAATTTCTGATAGTGGAAGACGCGGGCCGAATTATTTTTTTTTGGGCAAAGGAGTTACAATATGAGTCGCGGAGCCGCATAAGTTTTGTTATTGAAAATGTTAAATCAATCATAGTGGGTAATGGATAGGATTCTTATGTTGATTATAATTAGTTACATACAAATTCTGGTTATTGATTGTTATCACTGTGCTAAGTGTTAACTAATGTGGCAATAAGCTAGCTGTTTCAGAAACTTTTATAGATGAGGTTTAGCACGGGGGTAGATAAATAAAATCTACGGATCACGAGCCACTGGCTTTGGGTTTCAATGTAATATAGCGATTGACTTCAATAATATTCGAACATAATTCGAAGAAAGTCAAGAGATAACAGTAGTAGAATAATATTTTAAAACGAAACATTCATAATTCGAGAATGTGTTATTGACTAAGGTCTACTGATTGTAACGTTGTAGGTGTAGTGTGTCACCTTGCTCTGCTATAAAATGTGTATTTGATATTAAAGAACGTTTATGTAAAGCGGAAACAAATTCACTTAATTGACGATAAAATGTTATCCATTGACCATTACTTCTTTACGAATTACCTCCCTACATAATATCGCTATTTTAAATGCTATATAAAATTATTTGATAAAGTAAATAACATGGCATAGAGTCATAACTATCATTGGAAGATAATATTCTGATTATATCAGACGATACTCTATTATACTAACTTTTATACTCTCAGAGCTGGTTCACAGCTCACTCTGGTCTCGCGTATCGGCGAAATCGGTCATGTTGGAAAGGAATGTATGCAATAGTTGAGGATATACACTGGGGCCAGTATGATAGGAAAACACGATTGCTAGAGAATTCTCGAAAGAAAGAATCAACAAACTTCTCTTAATATTAGAAAGAGACCGCAGAGTTAACAGATTATTTACCAATCCTAATTGGGCTTTGTAGATAAATATGGTTTGGTACAGTGCAGGCAATATGAGATTTAGTAACTTACTGTGACTAAGTTCCTTTAAGTAAAGATGACAGGATTTTTCTAGGTTACATAAGAAACAGTAGGCATTTCTTAAATAGTTATCAAATATAACAAATGAGCTACCCCAATAATGAGAAACATTTTGTTTAATATGCAAGACTTACTGTGGTGTGGGTAATTGACAAATAATAGAACTACGCGCTGCACGGCGCTCAATACTGTACAAACAAGTTTTGTGTTTAATGAGAACAATAGTTAAGTTTTGTAATTGGTTTATGAACTACTTTATGAATAATATTATGATAAAACCCGTAGTCAGTAACCTAAGAGCAACCACAACAATTGTTTTGTTTAGCATGATCATAACAGTTCATACAAGTTTTGTACAATTTAGGGTAGCACAATAAAAGTGCCATATATACTGGTTAAGTAACCGACCACGAAACTCTAAAATAGGTTTGTTTGACTTACTTGCAAATATATCCTAAAAGTTGGTCATAGCCGACAAAACTGGAGATAAGACATTCGTTTTGGGACACCGTAAACTTAAACCCATCTAATCTGAACTAATTTAACAAATGTGAGAATTACATTATATATATTTGTAGTTCCTTACTTTGAACGTAGAACAAAAGATTAAACTAAATATGGTGCGGAGGTAGTTCTAGGCCCAGTAAAAGGTTTTTACGAAAATCAAAGCCTTTATGGGGGAAATCCTAGCTATAAAAACCGGCAAGGATAAGAAGGCTAAGTGCTAACTAACATTGGCGGTATATAATCAAATAAAAATAAAAACATGTAACTGTCGGACAACGCGATGTATAATAGAGTTGAAAGATGATAGCTTAGACACTAAGTAGGCACCACATTGCGTTCAAAAGGCCTAGACATCTTAGCAATGGGCAAGTAATCGGGAAGTGGTTGCGTTGGGATATTCAATGTATATAAGCCAACGGGCTTAGTGGCGCAGTCCGTCGTGTGCGTGTGTGTGTCGATTGTCATGCACGGGTCGTGGTTCATTTCCCGCTCAGTACAACTCCGGGTGTGAATTGTTGTTATTTACAGGTAGCCGTACTGCGTCAGGGTGCACGGTAAGTATGGCATTAAATTGCGGACATTTGTCGGTATGGCATTAAATTGCGGACATTTGTCGGTATGGCATTAAATTGCGGACATACCTAGATACATGGCATTAAATTGCGGACATTTGTCGTTATGGCATTAAATTGCGGACATTTGTCGGTATGGCATTAAATTGCGGACATACCTAGATACATGGCATTAAATTGCGGACATTTGTCGGTATGGCATTAAATTGCGGACATTTGTCGGTATGGCATTAAATTGCGGACATACCTAGATACATGGCATTAAATTGCGGACATTTGTCGGTATGGCATTAAATTGCGGACATACCTAGATACATGGCATTAAATTGCGGACATTTGTCGGTATGGCATTAAATTGCGGACATTTGTCGGTATGGCATTAAATTGCGGACATACCTAGATACATGGCATTAAATTGCGGACATTTGTCGTTATGGCATTAAATTGCGGACATTTGTCGGTATGGCATTAAATTGCGGACATACCTAGATACATGGCATTAAATTGCGGACATTTGTCGTTATGGCATTAAATTGCGGACATTTGTCGGTATGGCATTAAATTGCGGACATTTGTCGGTATGGCATTAAATTGCGGACATACCTAGATACATGGCATTAAATTGTGGACATTTGTCAGTATGGCATTAAATTGCGGACATACCTAGATACATGACATTAAATTGCGAACATACCTAGATACATGGCATTAAATTGCGTACATACCTACTGGGCATTAAATTGCGAGGTTTTTAGGGGTTAAACTTTCAATTTGTAAAAAAGGTAAAAAAGTGTACCTAACTTTGAGCACAGATACAGTTGACGCTTTGTTACTAGCATTAGATTGCGATAGCGTGTTTTAAAATCTGTAAATACGCAACATAGGTATTACCTTGTCAACAGTGTGAAAAAAAAAGAGTAAAGAGAATTATCACATTATTTGTCGTATGTTAGATTCTCAGAGAAGGTCAAGTACTTGGCGATTCTAGAACAGTTCTATAACGATCAGAGTAAAGTTCAAGTACAAAATATTTAAGTACCAGGAGGGCCAGAATGTGTTTGCCGGTTCGATAAAAAAAAAGAAAAAACTATTACGGTGAAAGAACTAACAATACTTAGTCCCAACAGTATGTAGGTAATCATGTTGCCAGATTCAGAAACATACCGCTGACTTTAGTCCATTCTCACTAAAATCTAAACGGATACCTACGTATTCTGATTAGCGAGTTGATATAAATTAACATGTAACAAAATGAATGACTGTCAGAATGTTTATCAATTGTTGGTTAAACGATATTTTATAATCTAAAATACTTGTCTTAAGTTTAAAAATAAGTTCTGCAGTTTAGTGGGTTGTTAATGTGTAAATGTTGACAGTGGGAAGTTGCTGAGTTTCTGTAGAGTGTAGGTAATGGTTGTTGTTGTGTCACATTTTAGATACGTACTTATTTTCTACTGGAATAGTAGTACTAAAAATAGTCTGTTAGACCCTTAGGGAATGGTATTTATTTACTTAAATAATTGAAATGAGTCACTATCTCATTCCACTAAATAAAAAAAAAATAAACAAGCAGTGCTTCGATTAATTGTCCTCCTTATTTTGGAATTAATAGAATACAAATAACTCCTTTTTCCTAATTGTTAATAGGTAATTAGTATGGCTCCTTGCTAGCGTAACAACTAGCGTTGCCAGACGTCCCGTATTTCCCGGGACGTCCCGTATTTTAGACATAGTTTTAAATGTCCCGGCGGGACTGCCTTGGTCCCGTATTTTTGTCGTATCGCTAAAATCGGTCGATCTATGTTTGATCTTGTTGCCTTGTCGCTTGTCATGGCCAGAGTGTGTCAAATTGATCTATGGTCAGAGTCAGAGTGTCACTGATGACTTGTCGGCTGCCGTGGCCGCGCCAAACTTCCGCCCAATGCCCCCCTCCCTATACTATTTGTCTCTTTTTGTTTCAGATATAATAATATAACATATAATCTTTCTTTTGTTTTCTTCCTAATCTAAGTGAAAAAGATTTATTGATCGATTTAATTTTTTCATTAATTTTCAAGAAGATGCGGAACTTTTTAAGTTGTAAGAAGGTCAAGAAGGAAATATGGATTGCTTGTATGAAGAATTCCAAATAATCACAAAAAGACTGAATATTGTCGGAACATCTTCTGATTACTAAAGTATGGGTGTAATTGAAAAGTCGAAGAAATTTAAGTTATCGATGGGTTTTACAATACCGAAATCAATGTTTTGAGGAAAGGATTTTTAACACGCTTTTATTAGCTTGACCTGTATGTATGTTTGTAACAAAATCTAACTTCATTTTCGCCTACTCCTAGGAGTCTGATTAAATTGAAAATTTGCACAGGGGTCAAGGGCCAATGACAATACAATAACGTGAAAAAAAAAGTTTTTTTTCTAAAAAAAATAATTTTAAAAAGGTTCTTTTTTGTTTTGGTTTGGTCCAGTTCTTGAAGTCGGTTCTTTTTTTACGGTTGTTTTTGGTTACGGAACCCTAAAAACGATAAGTGTTACTAAATAATGTTGTTTTTTAATTTGTCCCGGGTAAAAACCTGAAATCCCGTATTTTTTTGCCCATTTCAGCAGTTGTCCCTTGTAGGCGAAAAAAAAATCGGGCAACCCTAGTAACAACACATAATATGTATTCGGATGGATCACCATATTCACTATTGTGTGATAAAGGGTTTGGATTTACTACAGAATGAGGTGTTGTACGACGATCAGCAGTCTGAAAACTCATAACAATATTGCAAGAGTTTTATACTTTTACCACTCGGGATGTACTATAGTGTGCAATCACATTATTAATTAGATATTTATGAACAATAATTATTAGTCCTTGTTATTCATATAGCCAAGAGCAATGTAACAAAATAATCAGGTGGCCATAGTGGTTTGCGCCATGGATCCAATGCCTCTTTATGATATTGTTTGGATACTAGGGTATAGTACGCTTTGCAGGTAACAAAGACTTAATATTACCTATTCTTAAATTTCCGTTAGGGCAAATTCCTAAAATCAACAGGGAGTTTAATGTGAGGGCGTAAATATTATTTCATGAACGAAATAAAATACGTTAATATAGAGACATAAATCAGATAAGACATTTACTTTTATTCTATTAATACATGCTAACGTGTTAGCAGTCCTGCTGTGGTTTATAAAACAATAGGTAAGGTAATAGTAACCTACCTAGTGTTTCGCTTTCTATTTTAAAATAATATTATTGTTTCGTTGGAAAAAAAAAACGAAAGATACAAGTAGGTACTACAATATTATTGGACTTAATGGATTCAATTAAGGTACCTATATAAAAATATGATTCTCATTTAACTAGAAATATTACATCAAAATGTGATTTCCACGAAACTAGAGATATTATGTCAAAACGTGATTTTCGTTAACTTAGATTAAACTGGACTTTCATTAAATTGGAAGTAGTAGGTACAATGTTGTTTGAAAAGTAGCCCATTAAATTGGATTAAAATTGGACTTTCATTAAATTGGAAATATAAGTAGGTAGTCTGTTAAAGCGAGATTAAATTTAATATTGGACTTCCATTAAATTGGAAGTATTATCATGTTACTCATTCTTCATTAAATCCAAGGTAATATAAAAAGGTGTTATGTTGAACTTTCATTAAATTGAATAGAAATATAAATCAATCACAGCTTGAGTAAATACAAAGATGGATAATAAATACAAAATAAGTGATGAAGAGTAATTAAACATAAGTGGAATAAGGACTTACTGATTGTATCTGACATGCATATGACAAGTTAAAAAGTTTATTATATAAGTATATGTTGGTGATTATTAATGTGTCTGATTCGTAACATTAACCTGATCGCTGTTCCTTAACTAAATTCTCTATTGGGTATGGGTATATGTACAGTTATATATAAAAGAAAAAATAACAATAACAAGGGAGGGATGTAGTGTATGTTATGTACTTATTGGTATATAAACTCTGTCGTCTCGAGCATGGCACGCGCGGTGCGCGGGGCGGGGAGGGGATTGGCCTACCGACCGCCGCGGAGTGAAGACGTGTGCGCTTGCTGCGAGCCGATATCTATCAGAAGGTAATGTAGTAACTAAGGTATATAATGTACACCACATGAGTACATTACAAGTTATAACTAGTAATTTTAGTAGCTAAATCGGCCAAATTTAATTCTGTAGGTACATAGTTCCATTCACAAACTTTCGATAATGCGTCAATCTCCCCTAATCTATTTGCAATAAAAGTTTTATAACTTCTATGTTCATTTCTAATCCAATGTAAAACCACGGTCGAATCGGTCCAAAAAAATATATTCGAAGCATCGAGATATAATGTATAGAGAAGACGCCACTCATTAGTGCGGTGTTCCATGCACTTCCTTCAGTCGCTTGCTAGCTACACTCTGATGAAGCGGTGGCTTAAGCGTGTGATAGTTTACATTTAAAAACGTTCTAAAACTCGTGAATTATGCCATTTTGTGTCTTGAGATATTGCACTAATAATACAAGGAATACGGAGAAAAACAAAGGAATAACTTTTCACCAGTAATTAACTAGATATAATTGTTTTAAAATTAAATACGAACAAAATAATTTAAGACGCCATTGTTGCCTCATTCGACATAGAGTACTTAGAGTAAAACATACAGAAGTGATATTTACGTAGAATTAACTGACGTTAAATGCACAACGTATTTAACGTATTTAATTGGATAAGGAAAAATAATATGTTGTTAAAAATAGCTTCGTAAATAACCCATAACATTTTTTTTGCAATAATTATATTTAAATTATCATTAAAGTATAATTTAAAAATTGAATATTCGGCTTTTATATTTTATACCTCGATGAATTCTACAAAAAAACTGAAACTGGTAAAGCTATTGAAGTACTATTTACTCAAAGTGAATTTCCTAATAAAGCTTCGTAGGTATAAAGCTATTTATCCGTTCTGCTTTCTTGTTTGGCGCTTACTCTATAAAAGCGAATATTTGCAACAGTTCGTTGGCCAAAACACGTAAGCGCAATGAAAATCACGGCGCTTATGACATTTCGCTCGCGAGGAAACTACAGCTCGAATGCGATAGAGCGCTGCTTGTTAATACTGTTGGATTAGACTACTAATTATTGTTTGGCTGCGCTGCAGCGCTTTTTAGTTTTAATTCAAATATAAACGGAACATATAATTGGTTTTGAGTGGCTCCTCTAGTACGTAGTACGTAATATCTCGATGATTCGAAGGTTTAATTCTATGTTCTTTCTTTATTGTTTCAGACAAACGACATGCCAGTAACGCTCCCTGTAACTCAAGTCTCGGTATCGAAATAGCTTTCAGCGGCGCAACCCGGTTCTTACTCGCTACGAACGAAACACAAACCCGACCATCATTAAATAATTTACGCCAATAACCTACAGCTGCGTATGCGCGAGGCGATGCATCGCAAAATAAATGCAACTGTAGCGATGTCTCGCTCGCACACGCGCGCGCGGCGAAGCCCACTGCTGGGGCCACCGAGGGGACTTCTATTTCGCTATCTCGCCGACGAAAATACCATCTAGGGATACGTATGTCTATAATAGTTTTTAATTGTTGAACCCAATCAATAAATTGAATAAATAATTGTTGATTTATTTGTTCATCCCATTGTATTAAATGCATTATTATTTTTGATTTTATAGTAAACGGGTTTAAAAAACCGTGCAAATCATAAATTGACATAATAATACTTAATAATTCACACTTAGTCGGCGGTCTTTTGTTGTACAGTGACATCAGATAGCTGGTGGAGCAGTGGAGGTTTCTCCGTAGTAGCTAGAGTTCAGATAAACCAGGAGTGTGCTGTAGTTAATATAAACCCGATTTATTTGTACTAATAAAGTAAATGTAACAAGTTGCCTAATCAGCGATTCTATACTACTACGCGACGTGTGTTAAGTTCAATGATCGATATTGTACAGCACATACAAAATGTGTTGTTATTCTATATATATTTTGTTAAGTGCGGAGTCATCAAATCATGTACGAGCTCGTACATTTGTAGTCTAGAATATCGTTAGGAATACGTTTTAGTGATAAATCGAACGCAAATGTATCACTACGCGGGAACCATAACAAGTCTAGCGTTCGTTCTGATTTTTGAATATTGAACCTTACGGTCTTCTCACTAAGGATCTCTTTGGGCGTATCATTCAAAACTTCCATATTATTACTTAACCAATCTCGCATTTTGAAACCACCTTGCCTATTGATAAATGTAATATCATTTATTAACTTTTTCGCGGTAAAACAATCGCTCATACTGTCTATATAATTATCCATATATTGATTTTTTCTTATAGCGCGAACAGCATCCGACATCGTTCGCTCAAACCGCTCAGTATTTTTAATTTGATTTACATACTGAGCGACAAACGGTGAACAACTCGCTCCAAAGATTAAAGACGACATAACATATTTTTTCACTGCATTTAAGGGTGGGTTCTCGTGTAATGAAATATTATCATACCATAAAAATCGTAATGATTGCATGTCTTCGTCGCGAATTTTTATACGCAAAAACATATCTTGTATATTTCCGATTACCCCTATAGTATTTTCTCTAAATCTGAGCATTATACCTAATAAAGATTGTAATAAATCAGGACCCGTTAACAGAAAGTCATTTAATGACAAGTTATGCGACTTTGCTGCCGCGTCGAAAACCAACCTTAACTTTTTGTTTGGATTATTTACAGCAAAATGTGGTAGGTACCAAACGCGTGTATTCAACCTATCTTCATTATTATTTAACTCTCTAGCGTATCCATTTGTGAGTAAATGATTCACTCTTTCGTGGTATTGCTTTTCATACTCGCTATTAAATGACATTTTTTATGAATCGATTTTAATCTTCTAAGCGCGTTCGGATACGAATCAGGCATATCAAAATTATCTGACTTCCAGGGCAGTCCTACATACCACTGGCCGTCACGAAGCTCGGAAGTACTATTTAAAATAGAAATAGCACGTAATTCATTCGCGTTTTGACGAGGCTGGGTGCCTATCCCGATAGAATCTAACATAAAAGATTTTCGAACCTCGTCATGTGAACATTTATGTATACAATCGTTCGGAATGCTATCTGAAAAACGAGTGGAATAGTCGTCCGATAAGAACTCATTCTGTATAGTACATAAATGAAAAATAGTTTTAACTGTTGGCACTGTTTGTTCGGAGTGTCTGCGCGTGGGTGAGACATACGGATCAGGGTTAAAAGTGGCTTTACTTACCGCGCTGCCGTGAATACACCAACCCAGTGCTGTCTTTGACGCATAAGGCCCACGCTGCTCGCTACGCTGACAGTGGACAGGGGTGATCAGATGATGATGATCTTGACCTATAAGTAACATAGGTTGCGTATTACAATTACATAAATTAATATTATTTTTCGACATCTCGTTAAACATATTTTGAGGTATTTTTTGTACTGGAAGATTTAATTGATTTATTTTACGAGCACTTATATTATAATGTTCACCATCACTATTAGAGACCTTGATATTTAATAGCTCACTTTCACACGTTAGCTCACTACTGTTCCATGCACAGCGGGCGCGTAATATCTCCGTCTTCCCGTGAAGGCCTAGTTTATCAGCTAATTCAGCTGCTATCAGCGTGACTGTCGCTCCGTCGTCAAGAAGTGCGTGCGTGTGGACACTGCCTGCGGGTCCGTGCACACTGAGCGGCACCACTTTTAAATAAACCTTCGTACTGAATGAAGTGTTTGTTTGTGTGACTATTTCGAGGCTCTCATGAGATTCTCGCTCGGGTTCTTCGACCTTTTCTGAGGTACTTTTATTGTCCTTAGGTTTCCAGTGTAGAAGCCTGTGGTGTGGCTGGTTACAGCCTTCTATGTCACAGTTGCTCGCGGTGCACGCCGTCGGATCGCTATGACGCGGTAATAAGCACTTGTAACAAACAAAGCCTATTAGATCATAGATCATATATGGAGCTACTTATTTGGGTTCTATTTGCTATGGTGCTCCTGTATGGGCAGATAGGGCGACTGTAGGTGCTGTCCGTGCAAACTGTTACAAGGCCAACGACCTGCATTGATTTTCTTGTGCAAGGCATATAGGACCGTTAGCACTGAGGCTTTACCGGTGTTGGCAGGTGTTCTTCCGGTCGATCTCGAGGTGCAAAGACGTGCAGCCATGTACTATTCCACACTACAAAACATGGAATGCGATTTTTTGGGCATACGAGACCGCGGTAAAATCATAAGATTGTTTCAACAAAAAACCAATGTCTATAACGACCTCTTGGATGAATGGCAGAAACGGTGGGACGAATCATCTAAGGGGCGCCACCTCTACCAGTTCTTTCCATCTGTTCGCGAAAGGTTGTCAAGGACATGGCTCGAGGTAGATCACTGTGTCGCTCAATTTCTTACAGGCCACGGTAACTTTAAGAGCAAACTATATTCATTTAAATTAGTCGATTCACCATTGTGTCAATGCTCAACACCTGATTCTAGCTGTGAACAGTCGGCTCATCATATCCTCTGGGAATGTAGTCTTTGGTACAATGAACGTAACATGATGCTAAATAGCTTACAAATGACGTCTGGGGTAGTATATTATGGGGATCTTGTGTCAACTGCGGTGAATTTCCGTGCGTTTAAGCGATTCTGCCATACATACTATAGAAATCAAATATAGCTCACTTAGGACCCATAATATTTTTATCCGTGGTGCTTCCCGGTTTGAAAAAGGCGTCTGCCTATTTTGACTCCATTTTGTCTCCCGCATTGCTAAGGAGGGAAGTGGACTTATTATATTTCCAACTCCTCCAGTTTTCTTCTGATTAATTTCGTTGCTGAAGCGTGCGCAGCACTTGGAGGAGCTTCTGTCACGAATGGAACGGGTTAGCCATGGGTTTGGACTTAAAATTAATCGCAGCAAGACCAAGGTGATGATTGTAGACTGTAGGCTTTGTGGGTCACTGGGGCCTGCAGTAGCTTGTTTGATGGCGATGGGGGTGAAGATTGGTAATTAAAATACAAAACAATAGTTGAATTGCGTGTACACCCGAGGGGAGGCATCGGCGCGGTGCGTGTCTGCTCCGTATGGCGTCCTTGGCGCAACTGTTTTAAACTGTTTGAGGGCGCGCAGTCCCGGCGCGCGCGACATTCCAACCGCTAAGCGGCGCCGGCGCCCCCCACCCGTAAGTGCACACGTCATTTTAATAGAAATAAAACAAAGTACATGATATACATATAACAAAATTATGACAAGCTGGTACTTATTTCTAAAGTTAGTAAACACTATTAAATAAATGGAGGAGCAGTGGGTGCGTCGTCAACATAGACCGTGCCGGAAATAATTCGCCTGAAGTGACCCGAATTGCGAATTGCAACGTAGTCCAATCTTTGAAACCGCCACTGTTTGAAATTAGAGCCCCAAGATAAATATCTTGGGGCTCTAATTTCAAACAGTGGCGGTTGCATCGATGAGATCAAACGACGTATGGGCATCACAAGAGCGGCGATGGGCAAGATGCGGAAAATATGGAGGAATAGGAACATCACTAAAGCCACGAAGATCAGGCTCGTAAAGACGCTTATATTTCCCATATTTCTATACGCAGCTGAAACTTCGACTTTGCGAGATGTGGAAAGGCATAAAATAGACGCTCTGGAAATGTGGTGCTGGAGAAGAATGCTTGGGGTTTCGTGGACCGAATTCCGTACGAACGTCTCGATACTTCAAGAACTCGGTATCAAGCAGCGTCTGTTCTCAACTGTACAATCTCGCATCCTTACATTCTTCGGACATGTTTCTCGGCGTGGCGATCAATCCATAGAGCGCCTTGCCGTTCAAGGAAGAGTGGAAGGCACTAGACCCCGCGGAAGGTCACCTACGCGGTGGACTGACCAGATCAAGTCGTCGTTCTACTTCAAGTACAGCGATGACATAGATCTCCACTTGGACCAGCTGGGGCGGGTCCTAGACCACCTACGCGGCAGGAAGGTGATCATATGTGCAGACACCAACGCCCACACCCGTTGTGGCACTCAGAGCCACGCCAGTACCGAGGGCGAGGTCCGGACGTCACTCATCGCCGTGACGCCATGGAGGCCTTCGTACTGGCACGTGACCTTCACATCGCCAACCAGCCTGGACGACCATCAACTTTCTACACCGCCAACGGGGAGTCGAACATTGACCTGACACTACACACAAGGGGCGTGCATATATCGGACTGGACAGTCCACGTAGGAGCCAGCACAAGTGACCACCGATTGATCACCTTCAGGGTGGCGGGCTCAGGCTCGTTTGCTCCACGCGCAGAGCCGTCTGGAGGGATGCCGATCAGGTAAGAAAGAAAGAAAGAAAGAAAGAAAGAAATATTTATTTGGCAACAAAAATAATAGAACACAAAAAAGAAAACAATTTTACCTAAAACAATTTTTAGGTACCGGGATCGATGTGCAAACTGGAAACTCTTCGAGTCCAAAATCCATGTAAGTATAGGCAATATTGACTGGCGCAAACGGACGGCCGAGATATGTAAGGACTTTACTAGGATCATCGAGTGTACGGCAAGGGATACAATCGGGGTATCCCGTGAAAGGAAAAAGGACAACGGCTATGAATGGTGGTCGACAGAGGTTGAAAAGTTACGAGTGGAAAATATGCGTAAACGTAGGATGTGGCAAGGTTCCCGGAAACGGGGTGGGCATACTGAAATAGTCGCGAAGGAGGAATTCCATAAAGCTAGGAGTGAATATAGAGCTGCCATGGAGAAGGCGCAACTTAAGTTTTTTCGAGACATAGCTGAATCCGGGAATCAAGACCCTTGGGGTCTTGCCTACCGTGCCGCATGCGTGAGGGTTCGCCCTCCTAGCAATGTAATAAGTGGGACAAAATTTAGTGAAGGATATGCTGGGAGCGTGCGCGAGGCCGCGCGTAGCCTTGTGTGTAGCTTGTGCCCCGATGACGATTTGTCGAGAGACACTCCCTACCACCGGCGGGTGCACCTAGCGGCTTCCTGCTCGCCCTCAGGTGAGGATACCCCTCCTCCGGCTTGTCAAGATTTGGATAGTATAGTTAAGGGTTTACCCAACACTGCGCCGGGTAACGATGGCATCTCCGCCCGCATTATCAAGCACGTCTGGCGTGCTGCGGCCGGAGACTTCACTGAGGTGTTTGCTAGGTGCATAAAAGAGGGAGTTTTCCCGGACGTTTGGAAGGAAGGTAGGCTGCTCGTCCTACCGAAAGGCAACGACAAGCCCCTTACTGACCCGAAAGCGTACCGCCCCATCACGCTGCTACCTATCCTAGGTAAGATTTTGGAGCGCGTAATGCTGAAGTGCGCCCCGCAAATCAGTCGGGGACTGTCGGACTGCCAGCATGGCTTCACTCGGGGTAAGTCCACAGAGTCTGCTCTAATGCAGCTTCTAACATCTGTACGGAACAGTAAGTCTAGGTATGTTCAATGTATTTTTCTAGACATCTCTGGAGCCTTCGACAATGCATGGTGGCCCATGATCTTGCTGAAGGCTAAGCGGGGAGGTTGCCCGCGTAGCATCTACTCGATGCTTGCGGGCTACTTCGTCGACAGGCGCGTTGGCTTGTTCGTGGGAGATCATGTGGAGTGGAAGACTGCAACAATGGGTTGCCCGCAGGGATCGGTGTTGGGACCCACGCTCTGGAACATTTTACTGGATGACCTGCTGAGGCTTCCACTCCCTGCGGGGGTGGGGACCCTGGCGTACGCCGATGATGTGACGATCCTGGTTGAGGCGGATTCCCGGGCGAGAGTAGAGGCACTAGCCTCTACAACTTTACATCTTGTCGGTGAGTGGGGGAGCAGGAATCGACTGGAGTTTTCTTCTTCTAAGTCATCCACGATGACACTGAGGGGGAAACTTCAGCGTCCCCCCACCATCAGGTTCGGCGGCGAATCGATCAGGACCGTCACATCAACCACAGTCTTGGGGGTAGTGATTGACGCCAGTCTGTTGTTTGCGCAGCATGCGACATCCATCGGGGAGCGTGCGGCGAATTGCTTCGGCAAGATGTCGCGAGTGTCGGCGAGCTCATGGGGGGTTAAGTATAGGGCACTTCGAATCCTGTACCAGGGCACGTATGTTGCAACAGTGACGTACGCCGCCGTCTGCTAGTACGAGCGCGCGTCCCTTCACGTTGTGCGGAGTGCGCTACTGCGCACACAGAGACCGGCTTTGGTCCTTCTGACCAAAGCCTACCGATCGACGAGCAGTTCCGCCCTCCCGGTTTTGGCCGGCGTACTTCCGGGCGACTTCGAGGTCGGCCATGCTGGCAGACTAGGTGAGGTGCGCTTAAAGAACGCGACCAGGGTAGAGTTAGCGGCGGAGAAACTAAGAATATGGGATTTCGTTGTCGACGCCTGGTAAACCAGGTGGGACGCTTCAGAGAAGGGGAGGGAAACATATCGGTTCTTCCCAGACGTGTCGGTGAGACTCGGGGCAACCTGGGTCGAACCGGACTCTGAAACGTCACAAATTTTGACCGGACATGGCTGCTTCCGCAAAAGGCTCTGTGATATGAAGCTAACAGAGGTTAGCGTATGTTTCTGTGAATCGGGTGTAGACGAGGATATGCATCATGTCCTTTGGGAGTGCTCACTTTACGAGGCACTACGGCAGAGAATGTTAAGAGGGATCGTACGACAAGAAGACGGACCGGTGTACTACACTGACTTGGTTTCCTGTGAAGCGAACTTTAGACTACTACGGGACTTCGCGCATGGGTGGCACGCGGAGAGGAGCAAGCTGGAGCAGTAGCTGTAGCTTAAGATACAAAGGAACGAAGAGGACATCGACGAAGTCGCCGTGTTGTGGTGTCTTGCCCCAGAAAGGGGAGAGTGTTCAACAAATAGGGACAGGACAAAAGAAAAACTTGTAGGGAGTCAAGAAAGGACACGCGTGAAAGAGCCCCGAGCAAGTAGCGCGTGTCCCTCCCGTGATTCGGCCCGTTATAACCGCGAGGTTGGTAGGGCCATGGGAAGGTGGAGGGTATGACCAGATCAAGTCTGCCGTGGGAAGTTCGGTGAACCAGTGTAGCAGGATGACCTTGAACAGGCAGCAGTGGCGAGGTGTCGTGAAACGCATCACATCTCCTAGAACTACTACTGAATAACAATCACGACCGCTCTGTCAAGAGCGTACCGGATGAGAAGAAGAAAAGAAGGTCGGTCGAGGATGCCTAGGGAGGTCGAGGACGCCTAGGGAGGTCGTAGTCGACAATAAATGCTCTGATTCCATCTCTGAACAGCAAGGTTCTGTGCTATCGTTTAGGTACTTTGTTCCTCCTCCACATCAATGACATGTTGTAAATTAGCAGCATTCGTTGTTATGCGGATGACAGCACGTGCGATGCTCTGAATATAATATTTATCGGGAAAACGTCAGTGAGAGCCGAAACAATGATGTAGAAGCATCACTAGCCAACCATGGTGTGGGTCACTATGCTGCATTGTGTTGCATTGTCTGCATTCGCAGTATGGTGACGATCACTCTTGGATTCTGCTTATGCTTTCCATCAGGCATAGTAGAGTCAGTTTGGCTGGGCCAATCATTATCAAAACGTAAACTACCGTCTACATTTGCACCCTCTTCTAATCAAAAATATAATGACAGAGAAGGATGGCATCCCTTGGGGGAGGCTTTTACCCGAACGGGGTCCATGCATTAAATAATTAGGTAGTTGATAAATTAAAGCAAATAATAATTAAACTAATTACGAAATATAATTTATAATTAGAAATCTAATTCATCTAAGTGTAATAAATGTAATTGAATATTATAGGTTAATAAGTTTTATTAGTTTAATTAAATAAAGCTTTATTATTATTTATTATTATTATTAACCCCACAAAGACACAAGTTTGCGCTTAAAACCTGCCATTGGTCGTATGTCCTCGTTTTGAAGACACTCCCTTATCTGTCTCGGCCTATATTGGTTATGAGCAGATAGAAATCACCATGTGTGAAGCAGCAAGTTTCTGTACTATCGCCTACTTTGATCCTCCTCCATATCCATGACATGTTGCAAATTAGCAGTTATTCCATATAATACTTGGTGTCGACATATCGAGTGAAGTCCAGTTTCATGGACATCTGGAGGGTAACGCCAAATTGGCCTCGAAGAAGCCTTGCATTGTCATTAGATTGAGACGGTATTTTACTCTGGCCCAACGCCTTCTGCTTTATAAGGCGCAGGTTCGGCCTTTTCGGACAGACGGACAAAAATTGTAAAAAAATATTTTGAAATATGTACCGTGTACATACAAATGCATTTAGTAAAAAGCGGTTATTTTAATATTACAAACAGACACTCCAATTTTATTTAGGTATTTGTATAGATAATAGATAATTATGTATGTATGTAATATATATAGACGTATGTATGTATTACCTACTGTAAATGTATATATTTGTCTCTTCTAATATATGAGTAGTATATTCCAGCTAATTATAGTATTTATTACAATCATTAAAATCTATCATTTCCTCATTAGTGCTCATCTTTTCTTTGTATTACCATTTCAGTCGACTGGAAGAGAATGCCTTAGGCTTTAAATCCGCCGTTGCATGTATTTGTGCATAAAGTAATGAAATAAAAATGAATAAATAAATACCCAAAAAAAAACTTTTTACATATCAACCGATTGAACTAAAACAAATCTTAATACTTCACAAAATGTTAAGTGTAGTTTAAAATAGAATTAAATAAACTTTATTATACACCAGTTAATACAGTTTACTTAAACTCATATAAATTTAATGACCATGTATAATGGCGGTCTTGTCGCTAATAATCACAAATTTGAACTAAGAAAAACGAATTTGGATTTTAATCTGGACCAAATTGAAATAGGACCACATGGGAAGCACCAGCTTTCAAATAAAAAAAGAATCATCAAAATCGGTTCACCCAGTTGAAAGTTATGAGATAACAAACATAAAAAAAAGAAAAAAAAACAGTCGTATTGATAATCACCTCCTTTTTTGAAGTCGGTTAAAAGCTATTTTTTCCAGGCAACCTTGTTATGGAAAAAAATACTGTGAAAAAAAGCGAATTCATGGGTAGTTTTGAGTTTAAAGTTTACCACCATACATAAGAGAAGGCCGCATCCAAATCGATTAAGCCTCTTCTAAGATTAGCGGACACGAAGACAGACAAAAATTTTAAAACATGTTGTTTTGAGTTCTGTTACTTCAATGAAAACCCCTTCATTGGATTTTCTTCAATATCTATAATTTATAGACATCGACCTCTTTTATATTTATGATTAAAAATCCTTTTTTTTTTAATTAGTAAATATTAAAATCATGAAAACTATAGTAATAGTATATACTATTACTATACTATAATATAGCATACCTATTGCAAAGTATTGCGATTTGTTAATGTGAACAAAGAAAACTATTTAGTCATCATTTATCACGCTACGACCAAAAGGTGCTTAGTATCAATAAAAAATGTTGCTTAGTATCAATGAAAAATGTTGCAGAAACCGGGAAAAAATATTCTTCTGGAGTTAGTTTTATTAAAGTATTATTAAAGTTCCACAAAAATAATGTACGAAAAAATTGTTCCCCTTTGAAAGTTCTAAGAAAAAAGACCGCGATAGCATACGTCTATAACCTTTTTTATGGTAAACAAATTTGTACACGCTGTCATAACTTTATGCCACGGGGTATAGGAGACGCAGACGACGTTGCGTGGGTCAGCTAGTAAAGAATGAGAAATCAAAAAGAACTCTCTTCTTAATAACGTTAAGTTACTTTTAGATATCTATCTATTTTCTTAAACAGTCTATGGTGGATATCAGGGTATCCTATGTATTCTGTGCCACTGAACGGAACGTAGAATCAAATAGGCTATTTGTTATTGACGTTTTGGTAACGGAACTCTAAAAAGCCATCTAGTCATGGGTTATTTTTAAATTTAATATTAACTTGACAGAAATATTACCCAAAGGCCATCTGGACCAGTACGTATCAGGATACGCCCCTGGCGATAACAGTTAGTATCAACATGTAACGTTCAACACAACGACACCGGCAGTTTTCCACAAAGTGTTCGCTTTAACACATGGATGATGTCCAGAACAGTTGTTATTTTATTGTTTGTGCTAACAAATTTATATAAGCAACTGGATTGTGAAATTTACCAAGACCGCCCTAAAATAAAAACATCAGATGGGGATTTGATACTGGAACCAGCGTTTGACAAAAATATATACCTACGTCCCAATGGACCTAAGTCGAGCATATATGTTAGCAACGTGGACATACTTAAAACCAACACCCCAAAAGATAAAGTTCAATATCCAATCAACCCAAGCGAAAATATAGAAGTATTTTTAAATGGACCTCATGGTATATTACAAAGATTAGAAAATTTAGAAAACAGTCGAAATGCAGCCCCAGATACAACATTGTTAAACATTACCATGCTCTGGAGACGTCTAAATAACTTGAAGAGGAAAGTACTAATTTTAGAAGGCCAAATAATAGCCACATCTCAAGATCAATGTGATTCTCATCCTTGTCAGCACGGAGGCACATGTCTTAATCTAATTAACGGCTATCACTGTTTGTGTCCACCAAATTGGGAAGGAAGAGATTGTGATGAAGACGTCAACGAATGCCGTAACTTTGCTGGTACAGATCTTGGTTGTCAAAATGGAGCCACATGCATTAATAAACCGGGTACATACGAGTGTTTATGCAAATCCAGCTGGTACGGATTGCATTGTACTACAAAGGCAAAGGATTGCTCTCAGGGTGATTTTGAAATGTGTGGCTACGGTACCTGCATACGAGTAGACGCTGGAGAAGGTATAAAATGTTTTTGCCACCAAGGATGGACATCTAACGCTACTAGTGTAATGTGCTTGACAGATGTAAATGAATGTGAATCATATCAAGGACCTCGTTGTTCTGTAAATCCGAAGGTTGAATGCATCAATTTGCCGGGGTCATTCCGTTGCGGACAGTGTCCTATAGGTTATGAAGGCGACGGCTACATCTGTAACGATATCGACGAATGTACCACTGTTTCTAATGGAGGATGTAGTCCAATGGTGAGTTGTCATAATACCATCGGCTCACGAATATGTGGACCATGTCCAGCAGGATATCAAGGCGATGGAGTTACATGTACATATAGAGGCTCTTGCAATATTAATCATGGAGGCTGTCATCCATCGGCGCAATGCATAGAAAGTCTATCACCGACAGGTCAAACATCGCAGTGCATATGTCCCGAAGGAATGGACGGAGACGGAGTAGGATTAATGGGCTGCTACGTCTCAACTGCTAACTATACAAGGGGCTGTGAAAGTAACCCATGTGGAATCCACGGACGATGCCATTATCTTCGCTCTGGTTATACTTGCATCTGTAACAAGGGTTATGGTGGTGCTAAATGTGACGTACCAAGTGATGTTTGTGCATTAAATCCTTGCCAAAATGGAGGTATCTGCAGGCCTGATGACAGTACGCTAACTGGATTTCGATGTGAATGCACAGCGCAATATAAGGGCTCTACTTGTCAAGTTAAGTCAAAAGCGTGTGGTGGTATCTTGGATGCTGAAGAAGGCAGCATTGCATATCCTTTAGCGAACACAACCGCAACGTATAACCATAACGCTCAATGTGCTTGGGTCATTCACACCGCACCCGAAAAAGTAATTAATGTATCGTTTAGTAAATTTAATGTAGAACCGAGTCTCGAGTGTAATAACGACTTTTTACAAATTCACGATGGTCGAAAATCTTCTAGCCAACTGATCGGGCGATTTTGTGGAACCACATTTCCCAAGGGAGGTAACATTATATCAACTCACAATAATCTCTATTTCTGGTTTCACTCGGATAAAACTGTAGCCAAAAGTGGTTTCGCTTTACATTGGACAAGCATGAAGCCCGTGTGTGGGGGCGAAGTGGATGCAATCATTCACGGCCAAATCAGCTCACCGGGATCTCCTGGATCCTACCCTGAAAATCGTGATTGTTACTGGCACTTAACAACCACTCCAGGTAAAAGAATCAATTTACATTTCTTTTCTCTCGATATTGAAGTACATTCAAATTGTAGTTTTGACTATTTAGCTATTTACGATGGAGGGCGTATGATAGATCCTCTCCTCAGCCGCTATTGTAACTCGACACAACCACCACCTATTGTCTCAGCTGGTTCTGAAATGTTAATTCATTTTCATTCTGATTCCTATGGCTCTGGTAAAGGATTTCAAATAGCCTACGCACCTGTCGAAGGTGTACCAGGTTGTGGGGGCTATTTCACCGCAGATAAAGGGGAAATCGTTTCTCCTACTTTTAATGGTCAATATCTAACTAATTTGCTTTGTGAATATAAAATTAGGACAAGTGTAGACACAAAAATTAAAATAGACTTCAAACAATTTAGCCTTGAACGTTCATTTAGATGTAAATATGACTATTTAAAAGTTTATGATGGGCCTTCTGCCGATTCTCCATTCGTTGGCAAATTTTGCGGTACTACATATCCAGCTACGTACACATCATCCTCAAACACTCTTTACGTAAAATTTAGAACAGACCGAAGTAATGCTGCTGAAGGATTTCGAATAACTTATGAAGCATTATGTGAGAAAACCTTAATAGGTGACAGCGGTGTCATAAAATCGCCTTCATATCCATTTAACTATCCTAGAAATAAAGTGTGTGTATATATTATTAAAACAATGCCAGGTAAAGCTATTCAATTAAGATTCCAAGATTTTGATGTTGAAGATAACAGATACTACAGTTGCAGGTATGACAACGTTGAAGTCAGAGATGGACCAGATATGAACTCGACATTATTAGGTACTTTCTGTGGTGGTCCGGAACATATCCCCCCTGTACAAACTTCTACACATAACTTTATGTTCATACGATTTAAATCCGACATGAGTATATCTGGCACAGGTTTCTATGCTAACTATACTACTATTGACACGGAATGCGGTGGTATATACAGAGATACAACTGGACTAATAAATCACCCTTCCGGAGATGCTGCTACATACAAAAATGGACAATCTTGTAAATGGCTTTTAATTGCGCCCGAAGGAATGCACATAAAGCTCACATGGAATCGATTTGAATTGGAAGATACGTCAAACTGTAACAGTGATTATTTGAAACTTTTTGAAATAGATGACAATGAAGAAGCTAATTTATTAGGGACCTATTGCGGAACTCATTTTCCTCCGGCATTAACGACTTCAACGAATCGTCTAAAATTACTATTTGAATCTGACAGCAGTGCTCGTTACGCAGGCTTTTCAGTATCTTACACCTTTTTAAATGAAAGGACTCACTGCGGCGGCAATTATGTCAAAACTCATGGCTTTATATATTCTCCTGGCTGGCCTAATGCATATGAACCTAATCGCGACTGTACTTGGATAATCACAGTACCCGTTGGACAACAAATTTCTCTGAATATTTCTAACTTTGATCTGGAAAGACCTATACAATCTAAATGTAACCTGGGCGACTATTTGGAGATAAGGAACGGTATTTCTGAAACGGCTCCTTTGATAGGTCAATACTGTGGTAAATTTCAATATAAACGAATCGTGTCTTTAACAAATGTTCTACATTTGCATTTTCATTCCGACTTTTACTTAACTGGAACCGGTTTTAAAATTGAATGGGATGGTACAATCAGTGGATGTGGAGGGACACTGACAAGCTCTAGTGGATCAATATCATCTCCAAATTATCCGAATGAATATCACAATAATGCAGAATGTTTCTATAGGATAATAACTAGTGCCGGTTCACGAATCCGTATTACTTTTACAGACTTAGAACTTGAACGCACACTTGATTGTCGCGACGATTATGTTCAAATTTTTGACGGTCGTGATACGAGAGCACCGTCTTTGGGAAAGCTTTGTCTTTTATCTACTGAAAGGTCTAATATAGAAACAACCTCTAACCATGCACTGATCAAGTTTCGGTCGGATGTGTATATAGGCGCTAAGGGTTTTATGCTAAACTATAACACAATATGCACTAATAATTTAACTGGAAGATACGGAGTTATCGAGTCCCCGGACTACCCAAATAGCTATCCGATGAACTTACACTGTTTGTGGAACATACAAGTACCCAAAGGAAATAGAATAAATGTGACTTTTACACATTTTGATATCTACCGACATCGTCGACGCTATTACTTTATGAGATATATGACAGGTTTAAGGGAAGGTGAATGTTATCAAGACTTTTTACAAACAAAAGAATCTGACGAATCCAATTTTTCTGAAAAACTTTGTGGGACATCTCTGCCTTCACTGAAAAGTACCAAGAGTAATTCATTACAAATTAAATTCCGATCCGGAATATATACGCCTCGAACTGGTTTTCGCTTAGAGTGGGTGAGTTATGGGTGTGGGGGACACATCCAAAAACCTTTTGGTACTGTGTTCTTGGATCGACGTTTTACTACGGAAAAAGAAATGGAATGCGAATGGCTCATAGAGAATCCAACAAACAATGGCATTAATTTAACAATAACAGAAATTTACATGACTGACTCGAAAAACTGTTCAACCGATGCAATCGAAATTTATAATGGTCTAAATATTAACACTCCTCTTCTTGCTAGGATATGTCATAAAGGTTCAACCTCAATCCCTTCTGATAGCAATTTTATGTTAGTACGTTTTGTAAAAAAATCAAATTTGAAAGATATTAATTTTAATGCTTATTATCATTCCACGCCATTAAAATGTGGAGGTTTTATTAGCTCTGTATCGGGTTTCTTTTATTCCAAAAATTATCCGAAAAATTATGCTAATAATCTGGATTGTATATGGTATATTGTAGTTCCGCAAAATCACCGCATTGAAATTAATTTTCTTGATCTTGATTTGTTTTCCTATTTTAACGGAAGAATCACCGATTGTAGTGATTCAATTTTAATATTCGATAACAATGACTTAAATTTATCTACAAATTATACATATCGAATTTGTCCGAATTCCAATACAACACAAATCGTAACCAAATATAATAACGTCGTCATTCAGTTCAAAACAGGAACTAGAGGAGTAGCTAAAGGTTTCAAAGCAAATTTTAGTATGACCTGTGGTGCTGTTTTATTAGCTAAACACGACGGTATTATAGAAAACCACAGATTTATTAAAAACTCAAACAAAAGCTGCATCTGGACTATTATTGCTCCTACACCAGATAAGAAAATATCATTAACATTTACACATATGTCATTACCAAAAGACAATAATATTGCAACAAACAGAAATTGCCCTTCAACATTTCTTCGAGTTCTTGACGGTAATGATGAGCGTGCTCCATTAAAAGGAGAATATTGCGGACGAAGAGTACCTCCAATTATTGTAAGTTATGGTAATGCAATCACTATAGAACTGGGAAGTTACACCGACAGAATAGCGGGTATGTTTTCTGCTCACTATTCTTCTATATCCAATGCCTGCGGAGGTAATCTAACATCAGAAGCGGGTACTATTACATCACCAGCATACCCAAGCCCCTATCCTGCAAATACGGACTGCGAATGGATACTTAGTACATCTCCTGGTAACACTATTTCTTTAACATTTGAACAATTTAATTTAGAATATAGTGAGGGTTGCAATGAAGACTATCTTGAAATTCGTGAAAATGACGGAGGTGGTCACCTGTTCGGAGTATATTGTGGAAGTGATATTCCAACCAATTATACCAAGGCAGCTAAAATATACGTAAAATTTCACAGCAATGGCATAACAAGTGGTCAGGGATTTATGCTTCATTATAGTTATTTGCACGAAAATGATATTGATGGCGAAAGTGGGGAAGTTGCATCACCAGTTTACCCGAATCCATATGAAGGTGCTGGCGAATATGTTTGGCGAATAATGTCTTCTGGTACAGATGTTATTAGTCTTACAATTGACAGATTAGAAATTCCTTCCTACGGTGACGTAAGTTATAATAAATTGACAATATATGATGGATATGACAACACTGCGCCAATTTTAGAACAACTGCATGGCGCCTTAGGTGAATCAAAATTGATTCAAGGATCATCGAATACAGTGTACATTGTTCTAACACTGGATGAATCGAATACCGGGTCTGTTTTTCATATGACTTGGTCGAAATCCTCTGTTAATGGAGAATCTTCTACTACCGAAGATCGAATTAACTGTGGCTCAAATGAAATGATGTTGATATTACCTGGTAACGCAAGTGAGTTAAAATCACCAAATTATCCTGAGGAATACAGTAACAGTTTGAATTGCGAATGGGTGTACAAAACAGAAGTAGGAAGACACTTAAGCGTAACCTTCACGAATTTTGATCTTGAAGAAGTTCAGAGCTGTTTCGCAGATTCAATCTCAATATTTACTGCGGATACGCCTAATAATTGGAAACTGGTTAAACGAGACTTGTGTGAATCAAGTTTGGCACGTGAAGAAACTAACTCCTCTACTTATATGAAAATAAAATTCAAAACAGATGGGTCAGTAACCAGGAAAGGTTTTCTAGGACACGTGAATTCCGTTTGTGGTGGTTATATTAACGATTTATCCGGAGAAATAGGGCCAAATTGGATAGATGCCTACAAGACCTTACATACGTCTTCATTAAATAAACTTAAATGTGAATGGACTGTAAAAGTTCGACCCGGTAGAACGATTCAATTGAGATTTAGTCACTTCAATATAACTAATACAAACGACAAATGTACTAGCTATGTCACTCTACGAAATGGCGATTCCGTAGAAGCACCTGTGCTAGGAAATGGAAAGTATTGCGGTTATGAACATGAAACCCACAGAGAAATAGAGACTTCAAGTAACTCATTTTTTATTAGCTACACAACTCAAATTCATAATTTTCCATTAAGTTTCCAAAGTTTCAAAATTTATTATGAAGAGAAAAATTTCTTATGCGGATCAACTTCTGAACTAAGTATTGACCACAAATCAGAAATAATAAGTTCTCCAAATTATCCTGACGTATCCATTCCATATTCAGAATGCGTGTGGATATTTTCTGGTCCACCAGGGGAGATCTTAAGAATAGATTTTATAGACAGATTTGATTTAGATTATACTGACAACTGTGGTACAGAGGCTATCGAAATACGAGATGGATCGTCCAGCTTATCACCATTATTGAAAGGACCTTATTGTGGGGAAAAACCGGGCACCATTAAAAGCAGCAGTAATAAGTTATATGTCAAATATATGACTCAGATATTGGAACCTAGAAATGGCTTCAAAGCTAACATATCAATCGACGTTTGTGGTGGTACTATTATTGCAGAATCGGGGATCGTAACATCACCTGGATATCCTGTAATGCAAGTTCTATCGAGTGGTACAGTTTGTAAGTGGCATATTGTAGGGCCACCAAATCGTATCTTTTTAATAAAGCCCGAGGACATTGAATTTCCACGGTCTGAATCCATTTGCGCAACCAGAATTGAAATTGAAGAATATTTACCAGTGAACAATACAATTACCATATTGAAAACCATTTGCAACGATGATGTTGAACAATCTTTGAAGGCAATTGAAACATTAAGTAATAAGTTTACTATCAAATTCAGTTTTGGTAAACCAGATCAATGGGACCATGCGTCAGAAAAGAGAGGATTTAAGATTAGCTTCAATTCTTCGCGTCCCATGTGCGGTGGGATAGTCACGAGTTCTGAGGGATTTTTGACTACACCAAGTTACCCGCAAGAAACTGGATTAAAATATTGCCAGTGGCTTATTCGTGTACCAAATAAGTCACGGAGAGTACGATTAGAACTTATTGACACCAATCCGGAAAAACACAAAATAAACACGTTTAATGACCTATCTTTTCATACTGTGATCGAATCTATTCCCAATGGCAACACTTCCTCGCACATTCAAACTATTGAGTCAGTCGGAAACACATTAGCTATTTATGTATGGTTAAATAGATATTCTTCTACCCATCGCTTCAAAGCCAAATTCAGCTCAGATGAACAAGCACTTTGTGGCGGTGACTTGAGCGGTATAAGTCAGGAGCTTGTTTCCCCTGACCTTCAGCGATCTTATAGTTGTGCTTGGCACTACCACAATCAGGTCTCGACTAACAATCAGAATAATTATACTTATAATTCTATGATTATTACTGTCAGTACTAATTCTTCAATTTCAAGAACACGATGTAGATTTTTTGATCCACAAGTTACAATTAAAGCGTCTGTTAGTAACAGAGGTCTTACCCTTCGTCGTCAGATTTGTGGAAACACTGAAGAATCATACAGGATACCATCATCGGTGTTAGATATTAGTGCTGATAAGCTTAAAAGTGATTCATTTTACTTCCATTTAAACATAAAATCACAACCATGTGGTGGCCTTTTGCACGCGGACGGTAATCCTAAAAATATTTTGAATAATGTTCCCGATTCTTATAGTGAAAATTTAGATTGTGCGTGGATCCTCAAAGCTCCCATTAATAGTAAAGTAGAAATCAACATGGAAGGTTCCTTCCTATTAGAATGTGATGACGAATATGTGATTATAATGCAAAGCCTAAATCCAACAGCTCCTGTCATTAAAAAATATTGTAAAGGTGTAGTTATGACGGGTCCACTAGTTACTCATTATAGACATATGTATATACAGTATCATTCTAAAGCTAAAATAAATACAAAGATAAAAGTTACGGCTAAAACACTAACATATCCATGCGGAGGGGTGCTTACGTCTTATGAGAATACTTTTACGTCACCAAATTACCCGAAAATGTATTCTTCCAACCAAGAATGTACATGGGAGGTGCAAGCAGAAGTGGGCTTTAGAGTATCTCTTCATTTCGTAGATCGTTTTGTAATTGAAGATAGACCTAATTGCACAAAAGACGTTCTTATTATTTATGATTGGAAAGATAGTACTTACCATGAGATGGGTAGAGTGTGTGGACGACAAGCACCACTCCCGTTCAATTCTACTAGCAATCGAATGAAGATAGTTTTTCGCACCGATGCTGAGACGAATCTTGACGGCTTTAAAGCACAATGGATACCCATCTGTGGTGGCAAGTTTGTAGCTACTCTACAGGAACAAATCTTCTTTAGTCCTGGTTATCCAAATTATTATCCAGCATCTATAAAATGTACTTACGAAATAACAGCTCCAGGTAAACAAACAATATTCCTTAAATTCCTAGAATTTGAAATGGAAGGCTACTATCCCGAATGTGCCAATGATAATTTAACAATAATTGGTGAGAGTGATTATATTAACCTGGCTCAAACGTATTGTGGAAGTGAAATACCTCCTGCTTCAAGAACTTACCAAAAAATTACTTTCGACTTTCAAACAGATCGATTCGTTCAAAGAAAAGGATTTAAGGCATCTTATTCGATATTTTCATGTGGGGGTAGAATAAACGACACAGCTGTAATTACTTCCAATTTCGGTGAAGAGCATTACGATGAAAATATGAATTGTACATGGCTTATTGAAGGCCCGGCAACCAAGAGAGCAGTGGTCAAATTTCTTTATATCGATTTGGAGAGTCATCCTGGATGTTATAATGACTACGTAGCAGTATATCAAGGCTTGAGAAATGATGAGGAGAAACGTTTAGCGTTATTGTGCGGTTTTGTGAACTCAACAACAATATTGAGAAGTACTGGAAACAAAATGTTGTTAGAATTTGTAACTGATTCTAGTGTAAATTACAAAGGGTTCAAAGCTAAAATTTACTTTAGTTACTCTGAAACAGCAGGCTGCGGCGGTCAAGTAAATTTAACAGATAAATCCACAACCATACTAAAATCACCTTTAATGGGTAACCATGTCGTGTATGAAAACTTCTTAGACTGTCATTGGTCGATAACATCACCTCCTAATACAGTTATTAAAATTACTTTCACACAGTTTCACATATCTCCTTGCGAAAACATTAACCAAACCGCTATAGGATACAGCAAATGTGATTGTGACTTAGTCGAAATAAAAGATGGTATAAATCCAACTAGTTTATTAATAGGCACATATTGTGGCCACACTACGCCAGCTGCACTGGTATCGTCTGAAAATATGATGAGTGTTAGGCTTTCTACTGACGGCGAATTAGTGAGTTCAGGTTTTCGGGCGACATTGACATACAAACCAACACCATGCGGCCAGTCCGTCATACGCGTTAGCTCCACACCGCACCGCTTCAAATCTCCTGGTTATGACACGGGATCGATACCACGTGGTCTACATTGTGTCTATCATTTGGATGTCACTGACCAAGAGTATAGTCAATTTCGCATTACCGTAATTAATTTACAACTACGTGCAGCTGTTACCGAGGGTGAAAATGTAAAATTTTGTAAGAATGACAGGCTTGTTATATCCAGTAGCTTAACTCATTCAAATATCACATTAGGAAAAGATCTAATCATGAATCTTCAAAGAGACGACTTCTTTTCTCATTATTATTTCTATGATTCTAACATACATTATCCTAATAACTTTGAATTATGTGGGCATTTAGAGGCTGTTGATTATTACGTATATGGAGGTACATCTATAAACATAATCACATCACTGGAGACGGATAGCGAAGTACACAAAGGTTTTGAAATTGAAGTCGCGTTTGTAGGATTTTGTGGTAGAAATTATACAGAGCCTCAAGGCAGAATACAAAATAGTTATAATTTTGCAGATGAGCATGGAGATACAGATTGTTACACATTAATAACGGCACCGGAAAATAACACAATATCTTTATATTTTCTTAACGTTATACCGAATTATTGGGATGAGAATACATATCTTAAAATATACGATGGAAACAACACCAAAGATAGACAACTAGTAAATATTAATTCCGAATATGAAATTAATTATCCTGTTTTCTCAACTGGCAGATACATCCTGTTGCACAACCATCCAAATAGCAATAATATCTTAACATTCGATTTAAATTATGTAACAACAGATAAAGGTAGAGGCTGCGGTGGGAAAATACACAACGCTCTCGGTTCTATCACCAGCCCCTTATATCCAAATCCTTATAGACATAAGAGTATTTGTGAATGGGAATTGGAAACTCCTGTTAGCTCAAATTTGTTAATCAAGTTTAACGAATTTGACTTGGGAATTATTTGTGACCAGAATTATTTACAACTCGTCAACCGTAAAGGTGACGTAGTGAGAACCTTCTGTTCTGAGGCGCCTGCCGATTACATGAGCGATGACAATTATGTAAAGCTAGTGTTCCATACTTCTATGAATAATGCGGGCAAAGGTTGGTCTGCAACTTTTGTAGCTACAAAGATCTAGACACCGTATCTTGACGATATGGATCTTTGATTATTTTAAAGCACTCTCTGTGTGTTTAATTTCTTTTAATTTTATTTCATGAATATTTTATTTGAAATATTGACCGAGATTCTAGTTAACAAACTTTTGAAACATTTTCTGAGTTAACATCCGTTTTACTTACTTATTGGGTAATTTATAAGTAAGTAAAACGGTTTTTGTGTTTGAATGGTCCCTGCGTAAATACAACTAGGAATGGTATTTACGCAGGTAGCACTTACGTATAAATTAACACTATTTTTATTTATTTAGCTCCATCGACTATTTTCACGCTTGATTATAACGCAAAGACGGCAATGTGATATTGTGTAATTTGCTACTGCATAAATAATTATATTAGGTATCTACATCTCATGTTTACAGTGATATAATATATGTATGACTATAAAATAGTTATGAATTGACTAAGAGTAAGTTTATTAGTGTACTAGTGGACTAATAATTTAAATACATACAGTTTTTGACAGCTAGTTGTTTTCTTTTCGCTGATGTTTTTTAAATATCTAAAACAGTGTATTTTATGTAATTTTTGCACGTGTCTGTATTTGTATTGCTGCCTATTTTTTTTTTATAATCATTACAGTGATATTCATGTTATGTGTGAAAACTTGTAATTGACCTTTTGCTACTTGTTTTTTATTAGCTGTAAGTTTTTCTTTAAGAATAAAATAAATTTACACATTTATGATATTATTGTAAAAGTCTATTGTTATTTAAAAGAAAATAAACATTTTATAAGACACTTATATGTTTGTTATGAAAGACCTCAAGAAAGACTTCATCGCCTATTTACATAAAAAAATACCTAATAAACTAATAGTCATTTCATTTAAATCAGTCTTTCATTTAATATTTCCTTAACCGATAATCCTTTAGAATAAATTAATGAAATTAAAAACAAAAAATATATAAAAAATAGCCTTTATTCTAATATAGTAATACCTACGTACAGTTTCATTTTTAATTTATATATCTGGAACCCTAAATCTAAGTTTTCTATGTAGTCGCCTCCTCGGCGTAGGCCACCCCCATCTTCCTCAAAAGTTCCCTATCCCTTGCTTTTCTTTCCCAAGTATTACCGCATCTTTCTTTTAATATATCACTCCATCTTCTTCTTGGTCTTCCTCTTCCTCTACTCCCTTCCCTGGGTGTCCATTCCATTAATCTTTTTGCTAATCTGTTGTCTTTTATTCTACATATGTGGCCCTCGCACTTCCACTTGAAGGTGCGGATTCTTTTTACTATACCTACCTGATATTTTTGTTTTTTCTTAATTTACAGTGTTTGGTATTTTATCTTTTAATTTTGTACCTAACAGAGGTAGTTCTTTCCATTTCTCTCTCTCTTTGCTGAATAGTTAGATATGTTGCCTCCTTTTTCTTCAGTGCTCAGGTTTGGAAGCCGTATGTTAGGCATGACAAAATAGTACCTACTCATATAGTTTTCTTTTGATAAACACTTTTATTTCTCTATTTTTCATAATTGCCTTTAAATTCCAGAACTTTTGCCACTAAAGCGCTACACTTCTTTAAATTTCTTTTTCTGTTTGGTTTTTAAATTATATTAATTATAATAATAATAATCCATTTATTTCAGACCATATACAATCCATATTTGCATGCATACCATAAATTAAAAATCAAATAAAATCATTCAATAAAATTATCATTAAAAACATCAAAAGTCAAAATAAAATCGAAATCAGAAATAAAATAAAATTACAATTAAATCACAATAAAAATCACAATAAAATCGCACTAAAAAATCAAAATAAAATCACAATTAAAATAAAAATAAAAACATAATTAGAATCAAAATTGAAACAAAAATCACACAATTAAATCAAAATTCATAGGTTTAAGTAGCAACAAAACTACAGAAACAAAGCAGCAACAAAACCACATAGACACAATCAGTTTCCTCTCCTAACATGGAGTTCAGTGAAACGACAGAGTATGGCGGAGTCCATTCTTTCTGCCATCATTTTCAAAATAGCATTGCTACTACCACGCAAACGCAGCACTACAGACGCTGTCTTCTTGCGCATAATCGCATAGAAATTATCCACACACGCATCGGCAAACATGCCCGAAGCACTACAGAAGCGTGGGAGTCTCAACAAAACCGTAAAGACGTTATTGTACTGGATCCGCAGGGCATTGTAGGCCCGCTTAGTAAAGCTGAGCCATAGACCGCTTGTGTAAAAGCTCTGACAGTAAGTTCTAAATAAAGTTATTTTAACGGTACAGATACACCAAGCGAATCTATGTGCCAGCATGTTCCCCCGAACCGACAGCGCCTTGCGTTCCCGTTCAATGTCCTCATCATCTTTTAGCCCTTCTGTGACAATATGGCTTAGGTACTTGAACTTTTTAACCTGGTTTAAAGCACAGCCATTTAATAAAAGCGGTGGAACATGACCAGGACTTTTATTGTTTGGTTTGAAGACCATAAAGTTAGACCATTAATTGTCTCAGACATATATTTTAGAATACCTACACAAGTATTTTTTTTTACATTCTGCTTTTTTATATTTTCGTGCTTAAAGTAGAAAATTAATGTTTCTACTTATTGGTTACTGATAATAAATTAATTTTTATACCCTGAAGATACAAGATTATACAAGTTGATTCACAGCACCTATCCTCTCTCCTGTCTTTATAATAGGTAAATTAGGAAGACACCAAAAGAGGTTTGCTTTGAGACAAAATTACAAATTAAGGTAGCCGTTTATTTAGATACGAACAGCTTTTTGGTATCACCATGTCGTTGAAGGCTTTTATTTTCCAAAGAAAGAAAGTGGTATGGTAGCATTGAAAAACAAGCATGAGTAACGTTGAAGGTATTCAGGGCCTAGGATTTGTAAAGTGTTCCCTTAATTTTGAAATAATTTCGAGTTTATTTTTAGCCTAGTATCTACCTACATATCAAACTTCTAGTAAGTACCTATTAATAAAGCTAAGTTTCCTTTTGAGGATGATTCTATATTATATGTAATTATATTTTCAAAATATTTTCAAAATATATTTTTGGAAAAAAAATAATTTTGAAATTTTTATATTTTGATTTAGCCCCGCTACTCACGAGCCAGGTCTGCAGTTCCGTGTTGGGGTATAATAGGAGAGGTCTGTGACAAGTTTGCAGCTTGCCTCAAATACCTACCCAAAAATTGGTACCATCTCTCGGACCATAGGGGTTGAAAGTTTGTGTGGAAGTTCGTCATTTTTTAAGTTAGAAACATTATCTTTGGGCTACTAATTAAAAACAAGTAGATACGTATTTAAGCGTTTCTGGACATTCTACTCCTAAGGGGTGAAATAGGCGTTGACATTTCGTATATAGGTGAGTCTGGAAGTCCGTCATTTTTAATTTAGTAAATGACTACCTACTTATATCCGGGGCTTTTTTGTCAATTCTTCTTTGGTGCCACGCAACTTTTCGAAATACATATTTCTGTACCTCACCCTGCCCCTTACCACCCCAGCTTTTTGTTAAAAACATTAATATCTTTCGATAAAAACGTGAACTTACAGGTAACAATACAAAAAACGTAACTTTCGTTGTCAATATACTTTGCCCAATGACACAATATACAAAATATAGTAATAGTAGTAAATATAGTACAACATAGTATACATAGTATATAGTACTAAATATAGTATAAAATATAGTATACTAGCGACCCGCCCCGGCTTCGCACGGGTGGATTTCAGATGCCCCCGCCGACGACACGCTGCGTGCATTTTAAATCTGTAATATCTTCGAAAATATTCATTTAAATTAGATACTGTAAAGGACCATTTTGATCTATATTAAATGCACAATGTATTTAATTTACTTAATTGTATAAGGATTCATTCTGTATTGCTTAAAATCACTTCGTAAATAAGCCATTATTTCTCGTAAAAAGAAAGGAATAAAAAATGGTTGTTGTGGGTTATCCCTAAGAGATAGACATATACCGTCGCGGACTTTTTGTAGTACTTTTTAAGGTGTACAATACTGTAGTACATTATTTTGATCTATCTCGTAGGGTGCAACCAGCGTTTGCAATATAAGCGCAAAAAAATGTGTTTATTTGCTACATCACATTAGAAACCTCGAAAATTAACAGTGTTTCCATACTATATTATGCATTTATTATACATAAAAACCTTCCTCTTGAATCACTCTATCTATTAAAGAAACCCGCATCTAAATCCGTTGAGTAGTTTTAAAGATTTAAGCAAACAAAGGGATATAGGGACAGAAAAAGCGACTTTGTTTTATACTATGTAGTGATAATATAGTATATATTTCGTCAGTGCTTTGCCTAAAATTTAGGCAAAGCACTGACTGACTATTTAGGCCCTAAATAATCGTGAAAATCCGAATAATATTTCAAAAATTATCCAAAAGTTTCATCATTCATCTTGTTTCACTGGTGAATGCGAAACCGGAGGCCCAATGATGCAGAAGCATCTCAATAAGCCACAATTGTGTGGGTCACCATGCTGCATTTTTCTCGCAATGAGTATGTTGACTACTCTTGGATTCTGCTCATGATTTCCATCAAACAGAGTAGTCATTATGCTATCGTCTGCATTGCAATGTATGTTGCCAAGGGCTAACATGTCATTGCGGGCGTTGAAGATCACGCGTGGATCGTTTTTCGTGGAAGTGGTCGGGTCGGCTTGTCCTACCGTTTCTACGGATCTTCCTGGCCGGTGGTTTGATCCACGCTAACCTTACTATGATTTCACGAGATTTGGTGGGAGGTACACCAACCAATCAGAAGCTCGCGTGAGAGAGACAGACTCTAACTAAACTCAGTCTCTCTCTACTCTGATCACGCCCTCCGCTCGTTCAGCGCTCCATATATGTACCTTTGCTCTAGGATTGTCACACGTCGATCATACGTCGCAGTCGCATCCTGACCAGTCGGGTTCTAGCTTTCTTACAAAACGATAATTTCCTAAAGCATGATATGTCAAGGATACCTTGGAACCCATGCACACCTTAGACTTTAAGGTTTTTTTTTTATGTTATAGGGGCCAAACGAGCAGACGTATCGCCTGATGGTAAGCGATTACCGCCGCTCATGGACACCTGCAACACCAGAGGCGTCACAAGTGCGTTGCCGACCTTTGGGGGATGGGGAAAGGGATGTGGGTAGGGATTGGGGTATGGGCCGCCGGTATCCTCACTCACTCGGTGGAACACAGCGCAAGCGCTATTTCACATCGGTTTTCTGTGAGGCCGTGGTATCACTCCGGTCGAGCCGGCCCATTCATACCGAAGCGTGGCTCGCCCACGGTTATGTATGTATTTATGCATGGGTTCCAAGACTTCCAAGGTATCCTTGACAAATCTAGGTATATATGCTCTAAGGGTTACAGAGACATAAATAAACATTTGTTTTTTTTTTCTAAAATCTAAATTCTTTTTTTTTTTTTTAAACGTATTTCATTTTCCTAACTGTTCATGAAAGTCTAATTCAAACGTTTATTATAAAATATAAATCAATTAACATAAGTACATACTGAATGGAACACACGCAATGTGAAATTAATAAAAATCTTTTACACTAAGGCCTCATTCAACTATGCCGCCCCGGGCCTCTGACGGGGTTAGTCCGCCTCTGCATATCATATCTAGCCGGGTGTCCCGTGATGGCCAGCTTTCATTTTTGGATTTTAGTCTTAAGTCCATCATTCAAAATGTAATCCATCCATTATAAATAATAAAAAACAATCGGAATTACCTATAATTATTTAATGTTATCGTTATTTTTGCAACTTATTAAATATTTCAGTTAAATATCGATATCGACATTTCGAGTCACTCTACATAGGTACAACCCTAAAGGCAGCCATTTTATGCGCCAACTTCTTGTGTAGGTAGGCACGATAATTTTGTAGGTATGCGTAGTCCATGTACTGTAGGTCAATGGTAAAAACCGATCTTCTTCGATCTGTCAACACTGCTTGTCAAACTTGTTGAATGATAGTTGTCATGTACAAACTAGACAAACTTATAAAAATTAGATGATGTGGTATTAAATGCGGTATTTTGTATCGTATTAAATGAACTAACGTGTTCTGTAATAATTTAAAATTACCATTTGTATGTCATAGTAAAATGGACATATTTTTTTTTATGTGGAACTTAATTGTATACGGTATTGCGGCCGCTCTAACCTTCCTATTATTAGTAAGTAAAAAAAATAATATCTATCTGAAACATGTAATTATTTACGGAATTAAACCTAATTTCTATTGCACTTTTTCCTCATCAATTAATCAAAAATCTGAGTGATAGTTAAATAATATATTTTGCAGTAAACAAATCAATTTTTATTAATCAACAAGAAACTCCAATGTGAATTACATTAATTTGTTATAGATATCCATTACACTCTATGTGATAACAAAACCATATCCTATAGTGGAGCAATTTGAGGAGGAAACTACTTTTAATGATCCTAAAGCCAAGAAAAGACTCAAGTTCCCTAGTATCAGTGAAGCAGAAAGCTTGAACTTGAGTGTCATTGTACCTGCCTACAATGAGGAAGAAAGACGTAAGTTATTCTTTTGTCCCGTGTTTATTTTAAAAACCAACTAAGGGAGCAAACTATGCAGAACAACAGTACTGCAAAGAGGAGAAAAACTTTACACATACCCAGTGTTGTCAGATGAGGCTATTAAGCGCCGATGGGGGTATCTCCGTTGCCGAGCGGCTATAATATTTTATGCGCTGCCTACACGTAGCCGATAGTAGGGCTGCTATCTTTTCTTTTCAGAAATATTTAATTAACAAATCATTTTGCAAAAAAAGTTTTACAGCAACAATCATTTTCAATGGTTTTTATGTATATGTTGTAGCATGGATTTTAAAACGTTAACTGTCTCGCAATACATATATAGGTATATCATTTTATGACAAATCTGAGAACTAGTGACATCAATAGATTCGAGAAAAAAATATTCTGGTAACACTGCACATACACTGGTTGTGCCTGGCCTGTGTGGCATGCTAGGTCAAACCCTTTCTAAGAAGAGGCTTAATGATGACAATAATGATTGTTATGAACTTGCATTTTTTGAAGTGGGTTTAAATGACAATAAGATTGATATGAGTAGCATGAGAACCAACCAATAGCCAATGCAATCTATATTGAAGGGCTATAATGCCACCACTGTTCCAGTTATGTAACTTTAATATATATTATTAATCAGTAGCCCAAAACTAAATTTTCATGTTTCTCACTTAAAAAATGACGTACTTCCTGACAAACTTTCAACCCCTATTTCACCCCTTTAGGGGCATAATATCCAGAAACTCCTAAATACGTATCTAATCATTTTTATTTAGTAGCCCAAAAATAAAGTTTCATATTTCTTATTTAAAAAATTACAGACTTACATACAAATTTTCAACCCCTATTTCACCCCCTTAAGGGTAGAATTAGTAGGTAGTAGAGCCACGCTGAATTCAGCATGAATGGGCCGGCTCGACCGGGGCGGTACTACCCTCGCACAGAAAATCAACGTAAAATGACAGCGATCGTGCTGTCGTGTTTCGTTGGTGAGTGCGAGACCGGAGGCCCAATTAGTCTAGTCAACAAGTTCCATACTTGTTGACTAGACTAAAAGATGCAGCAGCATCACTAGGCCGCCATGGTGTGGGTCGCCATACTGCATTGTCTGTTTTCGCAGTGAGTATGGTGACCGCCATCTTGGATTCTGCTTATGCTTTCCATCAGGCAGAGTAGAGTCATTTTGGCAGGCCATACATAAAAAAAAAAAAAAAAAAAAAAAAGAATATCCAGAAACGCTTTAATACGTATCCACAAATTTTTCATCAGTAGCCCAAAGCTAAATTTCATGTTTCTCACTTAAAAAATTACAGACTTCCATACAAACTTTTAACCCGTATTTCACCTCCTTAAGGGTAGAATATCCAGAAACGCTTAAATACGTATCTACTTTTTTTTATCAATAGCCCAAAAATAAAGTTTTATGATGCTCACTTTAAAAATGACGAACTTCCATACAAACTTTCAACCCCTATTTCATCCCCTTAGGGGTAGAATATTCAGAAATGCTTAAATACGTATCTATCCTTTTTAATCAGTAGCCCCAAAAGTAAAGTTTCATGTTTCTAACTTAAAAATTGACGAACTTTCATACAAACTTTTAACCCCTATTTCACCCCCTTACGGGTATAATATTCAGAAACGCTTAAATACATATCTATTCCTTTTTAATCAGTAGCCCAAAAATAAAGTTTCATGTTTCTAACTTCAAAATGTCGGACTTCCAGACTAACCTATGTACAAAATCACATCCCCCATTTCACTCCTTAGGGGTAGAATATTTAGAAACGCTTAAATACGTGTTTACTCATTTTTAATCAGTAGCTCAAAAGTAAAGTTTTATGTTTCTAACTTAAAAAATTACGGATTTCCATACAAACCTTCAACCCCTATTTCACCCCCTTAGGGGTAGAATATCCAGAAACTCCTAAATACGTATCTAATAATTTTTATTCACTAGCCCAAAAATAAAGTTCCATATTTCTTATTTAAAAAATTACGGACTTCCCTACAAACTTTCAACCCCTATTTCACCCTCTTAGGGGTATAATATTCAGAAACGCTTAAATACATATCTATTCCTTTTTAATCAGTAGCCCAAAAAGAAAGTTACATGTTTCTAACTTCAAAAATGTTGGACTTCCAGACTAACCTATGTACAAAATCACAACCCCTATTTCACCCCTTAGGGGTACAATATTTAGAAACGCTTAAATACGTGTTTACTCATTTTTAATCAGTAGCTCAAAAGTAAAGTTTTATGATTCTAACTTTAGCCCAAAAATAAAGTTCCATATTTCTTATTTCAAAAATTACGGACTTCAATACAAACTTTCAACCCCTATTTCACCCCCTTAGGGGTATAATATTCAGAAACGCTTAAATACGTATCTATTCCTTTTTAATCAGTAGCCCAAAAATAAAGTTTCATGTTTCTAACTTCAAAAATGTTGGACTTCCAGGCTAACCTATGTACAAAATCACAACTCCTATTTCACCCCTTAGGGATAGAATATTTAGAAACGCTTAAAGACGTGTTTACTCATTTTTAATCAGTAGCTCAAAAGTAAAGTTTTATGTTTCTAACTTAAAAAATGACGGACTTCCATACAAACTTTCAACCCCTATATCACCCCCTTAGGGGTGGAATTTCAAAAATTCCTTTCTCAGTGCTCACTTACGTTATATAAAGAACCTACATGCAAAATTTCAGGATTCTAGCTTCAGCGGTTTGGGCTGTGCGTTGATCTCTGGGTATGTCAGTCAGTCAGTCACCTTACTCTTTTATATATATAGATTAAACATTTTCATGTCATTGATAGACTTGTTGCAACTGGAAATATTAAATATATGTCTTACAAGAATGGTTTGAGAATAATTTAAATTGGAATAAAAAGCGGGTTGTTTTTTTTAGAGATGCCACAAATATTCGGCAACTATTCGGTATTCGGCCACTTTTTATCGCTATTCGGTATTCGGCCGAATAGTTTACTATATTCGGCCGAATACCGAATAGCGATAAATAGTGGCGAATATCAAATCATGAAAAGAAAAACTCAAAATATAACTCACAAAGATGTTTATTTAACAGACAAATTAACATATTAATATTTAAAATTAGAGATGGGCCGATCATTACTTTTGCCGACTAGCCGATTAGTCGGCCCTAAAAAGGCCGACTAATCGGCTAAACCAATCGTGGTTACGGACATTTCTGTAAATCTTCGTTTACAGCTGATTCGCGCCCCAGTCGCAAACGCCGCCTGCGAACCTTGTTTCTTCATTTTTGCTTCTGTAAGGGTCGTAGTCGGAGGTGTGTTTTAGTGTAAAAAATATATTTGTGTAAAGATATTATTGTTGATTGAAGTGAAGAGTTAAATGAAAAAGAAAATCACTTGTGCCGGTGTTTTTTAAACAAGTGGACGATGTTTTTTGTTTTTTTTTTATTTGAAAGCCTGCCAAAGTGATTCTGCTGAGCTTGATGAAAGCTTGAGTAGAATCCAACACTCCAACACCATACTCACTGCGAACGCAGACAATGCAGTATAGCGTCCTATACTATGGCGGCCTAGTGAGATGCATTTTCTCACGCCGCCTACAGGACCCGGGATCATAGTGGAAGGGAAACACGTGCGCTGGTAGTACCAAACAGTTAAAAACTACTCGGCACAGGAAGGCAGAACGGAACCGTTTAGTTCCAAAGCGTATTTCTACGACTCTGAAGCGGTGGCTTCTAATGCCAGTACGTGTTGTCCTGTAGAAGATGGGAGAACGTGGGATTAGTTGGAAGAGTTCTTCAGAATACTGTCCATGGTAAACACGCTAGAGGACTGTCACAGAGGCGATATCTCTCCGCAAGTGCAAAGGCTCAAGGGACTCGGTGGCATCGGGACTGTTGATAATGCGGACTGCTGGCCGCAGCAACCGATCAAGAGCATCAAGCAAATTCTGTGTGGATCCATCAAAAAGATGAGAACAGTCCTCCACGAACGAGCGAACCTGGGTCTTATAAAGAAGACAGATGCTCGGGCGCAAAGAATTGTCTTACCCTATTCAATACGCGAAGTTTCCGCGAGGCCGCCTTAGTAATGCTCTCGAATTTTTTTATGTGTTTGCTGCCAAAATGACTCTGCCCTGCCTGATGGAAATCATGAGCAGAATCCAAAGTGCTGGTCACAATCCTCAGTGTAGGTAGTAGGTAGGTAATAAGGACAATGCAGAAGTGTGTTGACACACAGGACAGCGTGACCTGGTGAGATGCTTTTTCACGACCCGCTGAATGGACCCGAGATCGTAGTGGGAAGGAAACACGTGCGCTGGTAGTGAGTTCCAAGTTTTGACCGCTCAGCACAGGAAGGAAGAACCGAAGGGATGAGTGCGAGAACGTATGTCTACCACTCTGAAGCGGTGACTTCCGTGGCCGGCACGTGTTGTCCTATAGAGGAAGGGAGAGGAGAGGACCAGTTGGAAGAGCTCTTCAGAACACTCACCATTATAAAGGCAATAGAGGACTGCCATGGGGGCTATATCTCTTCGCAACCGCAGAGGCTCAGCTCAAGGGACTCGGTGGCTTAGGGACTGTCAATGCGGATTGCTCGCCGCTGTAACCGGTCGAGAGCATCAAGCACATACTGTGCGACACCATCGCAAAGATGAGAACAGTACTCCACACACGAGCGAACCTTCTTTTTTTTTACATGGGAATGCATTATGCACCATAACCTCCGTGGGGGGGAGGGGGGACACGAAGGACGTGTGTGGGACTCGATGTTCTACCCACTAAACCCCGCGGCGGCTTACCTCGGCAGTCGGGAGGAACTCCAGGAACACATCAGCGGTTTCTGGAAACCCTCCTGCCGTATCTCATGACTGAGGTACATCCCGGGGTAACCATAGTCACCCCCGGGGCGGGTCGCTGTTGCACCTCCTACCGTTCTACACAGTAAGAGTCGGAACACCGACCCGCCTTAGACGACAACCCCCGGCCGCACCGGGGTGTCACCGGTCTCGGGCCGTTTGTAGCGGCCACATCTCTCAACGTCTTTCCAACGTTTTTCCTCAACGTCTGCCAGCTTGACTGCAAGTTGTCCAAAATATCGCCCATGGACTGTGCTGTTGTCTGCCTAACAATTATCATGTTGCCATAGGCTAACATTGTGGGCTAAAGAAGAAACAGTGTGGGCGACAGGACGGAGCCCTGAGGTACGCCAGCGTTTACCTCTAGAAAATCAGAGGCCACGCCGTCGCATTGGACCCTAATGCTGTTATGTGTAATCAATGTCAATGATTATTTCTTGTGGTGGAAAGGAAAAAAAGTGCAAACACTACAAGCAAACATTTTGTTTAATAAATGTCAGATATGTTTGTTATCAGCAAGTAATTTTAGAAACTGGTTACCAAAAGAAAGATTGATTTGTTTTACATTTCAAAATGTCTAAAACTGATTATAAAATAAAAATTTACAAATATATTATTGAGAAATACATAAAAAGTAATAAGCCGAATAGTCAGCGCTTTTTGCCGACTATTCGCCGACTAATCGTCGACTACGATTGTTGCCGGATAGTCGGCTTTACCGACTAGTCGGCACATCTCTATTTAAGTCTATCTATGAGTGGTAAGTTATGATGAATAAAAAAACAGAGCAGACGATTGCGTTTTTCCTTATAAATTATTCCTGCTTTTGAAAACAGCCGCTCACTATATACACTGCTACCAGGAGATGATAAATAAATCTAAGCAAATTGTGAAAGGGATGGATATTGTTTTGCGTTTGCTGATCACCACTTGTAAGGGTCTGCTGTACGATCTAAGCGAACAGATGGCATATAACAATCAAGTTCATTTGCAACCGATTGTGATTTTTTATTAAATGGCATCATTTTGCTTTTGTCAAACAAATGGTGAAATTTCTCAAGGTAATCAATCACTTTGAAAGTAATATTCAGTACACAGTACGTGCAGTATGATGCACCGACATAAACAAATAAAGCGTGTTGTGACACGACCGCGACCTAATCACCAATGAAAGAA
Source organism: Diaphora mendica (assembly GCA_949125395.1). Lineage (NCBI taxonomy): Eukaryota > Metazoa > Arthropoda > Insecta > Lepidoptera > Erebidae > Diaphora > Diaphora mendica. The sequence goes on from OX421310.1 coordinate 22,625,931, forward strand.
AACTGCCCGCGCCTACGTTACGAGTTTAAATCGCTGAAGTAGTAACTTCAGCGATGCAAGTTTAAACTCGTAACATACGAGTCGTGACTAGTTGTGACTTGTCACCCACGGAAAGTACTAAGTGTTGTTGCTTCGGCCAAGAGCCTCGCCGAATATTCGGTATTCGGCCAAATAACTATTCGTGGCATCTTTAGTTTTTTTTTAGTTAAAATAAAGTACATAGGTAAATTTTTCTTTGTATAATATGTACATATTTACAAAAAAAAAGTAAGCATAAATGCATTTATATCATATGTCTAAAAATATTTAGGGGTGGATCACCCTTATCATTTAAGGGTATGAAAAATAGATATTGGCAGATTCTCAGACCTACCGGATATGCACACAAAATTTCATAAAAATCGGTCCAGCCGTTTCGGAGGAGTTTGGTAACAAACACAGCAACACGAGAATTTTAAATGTAATTGTTATTAGGGTTGACACCATTACTGATAAAGAATCACTACATAGTATAAAACAAAGTCGCTTTCTCTGTCCCTATGTCCCTTTGTTTGCTTAAATCTTTAAAATTACGCAACAGATTTTGATGCGGGTTTCTTTAATAGATGGAGTGATTCAAGAGGAAGGTTTTTATGTATAATAAATGCATAATATAGTATGGGAACACTGTTAATTTTCGAGATTTCTAATGTGATGTAGCAAATAAACACATTTTTTTGCGCTTACATTGCAAACGCTAGTTGCACCCTACGAGATAGATCAAAATAATGTACTACAGTATTGTACACCTTAAAAAGTACTACAAAAAAGTCCGCGACGGTATATGTCTATCTCTTAGGGATAACCCACAACAACCATTTTTTATTCCTTTCTTTTTAAGAGAAATAATGGCTTATTTACGAAGTGATTTTAAGCAATACAGAATGAATCCTTATACAATTAAGTAAATTAAATACATTGTGCATTTAATATAGACTAAAATGGTCCTTTACAGTATCTAATTTAAATGAACATATTCGAAGATATTACAGATTTAAAATGCACGAATCGTGTCGTCGGCGTGGGCATCTGAAATCCACCCGTGCGAAGCCGGGGCGGGTCGCTAGTATAAAATAATACAACTACACATGTATTTTGAGAATGGCCTCCTAGTGTTCTAGTAGTTTAGACATCACACACACAACTCTATCTAGTCCCAAACTAATTAGAACTTGTACTATGGATATTAGACAACTGATATAAATAATATTAGTTATTAAATAACACTATAATTATCTAAAACTAGCTGACCCACGTAACCTCGTTTACGTCTCCTATTGCCCGTAGCGTAATATTTTTTTGTCACGTTCTTCATTGTTGCTCCACTCCTATCGGTCTTAGCGTGATGATGTATAGCCTTCCTGGATAAATGGGCTATCTAACACTGAAATAATTTTTCAAATCGGAGCAGCGGTTCCTGCGATTAGCGCGTTCAAACAAACTCTTCAGCTTTATAATATTAGTATAGATTACTAGCCGACCTACGCAACCTCGTTTGCGTCTCCTAATGCCCGTAGCGTGATACATTTTCCTCCGTTTTTAAAACATTTGTCTTTGGTGCTCCGCTCCTATTGGTCGTAACGAGATGATATATAGCCTTCCTCGATAAATGTACTATCCAACACTGAAATAATTTTTCAAAATGCTGATGCAGATTCCACCAGATGGCGTGGGTGGGTAAACATGTCAAAAATGTGATCTGCAGTTTTTGCTTTAATTTAAATAATTCTAAGATATAATAACCAGTGAATATAGTATTAATAAGTGTGTTGCCGACCGATACAATCGTGGAAGTGTTATCTCAAACGAAATTTCAAAGAAAAAAACTTTAGATACATTATTAGTGAACCTTACAACTCTTAACAAATCGAGCTAAGCAGTGAATTACTATCCAATAAACAATAATTATACTTACTTATAAACAATAAAACTTTCCCTAACTAAATGGTAAATATCGGTAATCGGTAATGCAAAATTTTATAAATAAAGTGATTTTGAACATCGTGAAAGTCAATGTAATCTGAGAAAAAAATCCATTTCAATGACTCATACCTAACTGATTTCTCTATTCAAAAATTCTTATTCGCCGAAAGTAGTTTACTATTTAACCCTAATCAGTAACTGTTATCGTGGCGTATTGTGTAACAACTACAACACGCAACTCACGACGCCGAGTCGGGCGTTCGGATCCTGGTTTCCCATTTGTCTGTTTGTAATGTTTCTTGTGGGGAATTATTGAATTTGAAAATTACTAATTCAAATACAAAAAGTATCACGACATCTGGACATTAGTCACCTGAACTTCGGAAACGATTGTTCGGTGATACCATAGCAAAAAAAAAAAGAAGCTTCTATATTTTGGTAGGAAAATAAATATTGATAAAAATGGCTGATGAAAATGTTACTCAGCGAAACCGACAAATAATGCTGACTTCATTCTCAGAATCATCTATGTTTGACGTTACTATAATGAGCTTGCCAGATAACTCTCAAGATGACGAAAAGATAGCAAAATTAAATGAACAAATTAACAGGTAACAATGGATTTGCAAAGTGCTAATCAAGAAATTGAGAATTTGATATATGAAAATACGCAGCTAAAGGATGGGAAGGATCTTAATAAATCTAACAGGGTTATAGAATTATACAAACAAGTTAGTATTCGAGAAGAAAAATGTCTTACACCGAAAATAAAGCGTAAATCAAAGAATAAATTAATGATCTCCAGCGCAACCTCTACTCATGTAAAGCAATTTAATAACAAGGAAACTGATTACACTTTACCTGTAGAGACTTTAAACCAGAACAATATTTCTATCCTGCCACCACTGGAAACAGATATAAACTTAATTCAAGACCAAAATGGAACTCATACTGAACGCAATATTGAAAATAACTGTCAATTATCTCCACCCAATGACACCCACATAGATGTTCGAAAATCTAAGATATTGATAATAGCCGATCAGCAAGGAAGAGATTTACGAAAAATACTGCAGAATTTGGTAGGCTCCAAATATATTGTAAGCTGCGTATGGAAACCATTCTCCAGAATCTGTGAAATACTCAACCTAGAAGAAATTCGCCAGTTAACTACTGATGATTTTGTAATAGTTGTTGGTGGTGTAAACGATGGTAATCCTTATGAATTTCAATACTATGTCGAACACTTCTTACAGTTAACCACCCGTCCTGTTATATTATATTGTTAGCAACTAGGAGTGAGAATTAAATAAAAGAACCAAATAGGAAGCCAACTATTCCTATATATTATTCCTATATACTCATATTAGTTAAATTAATAGAATGTATACATAGCTAAGCGATAACAGCATATCTCAGATGTAAGGATGTTATCGGTCACGTAGTTAGAAATTCTTTTGTAGTTATTGTCTGCAAGTACAGCACGTGATTATATGCATTGTACCGATAGGTTTCAGTATATATAAGGAAACTGTAATGGGCATACAACCACTCATACTAAGGACTTACTCTCAACACAGTTACCATGTAACACCAAGAGTATTCAGGAGCCTTGGGCTCCTGACAATAATTATACTACAGTCGCTACAACCTTCGTATTATTCATCTCACCTCAAGTATCTATACTTCTTATATCACAGTGTCTTTAATCATTAAATAAGTTCGCTATAATTGGTGACCCCGACAATTGAACAAGAAAATAGAAGCAACTAATCGCACCTTTTGAAGGAGAAAATATAGTGAACTGGTATAGCAGTATCTCGTAAAAAGGACTGTAGTCAAGATGTCGCTGCCTGGAGCTGGAAGTGCTGCAAAAGCCAAAGTTTCAAGCAAAATGGCAGCAGAGGTATCGTCAGTCACCGTGTCGAAGAGGAGTTCGCATTTTCGGACTGACCAGCCGCGTTTATGGCTCATGCAAATGGAGACTATCGTCGCTCACCATCGGAGGATAAGTTATTTAACCATTCAAAATCATATTCAGTAATCCAACTATTAAACAATATCAGTGTCATCACGAAGCTCACCGCGCATATAGCAAGTATGCAGTTAAAGATTACATCGCTAAGTGCAAAATTGCAAATTCAGCATAGCAGAGTTGAACAAATGGCAGTTTCACGGTCGCAGGCAATCAAGAGCGAGGTCACGGTCACCATCGCGTCATATATTGTATCTTTATAGAATCTGCACTATATTCCCCTCTAACCGCCTCATAATTACCTACCGACAAAGTGGTTCCGAGGTTTCGGTCAATACGAGGGCAGGTATTAGTTTGTTGCCGCATAAGGACAAACGTATACAGCACGTGACTATATGCATTGTACCAATAGGTTTCAGTATATATAAGGAAACTGTAATGGGCATACAACCACTCATACTAAGGACTTACTCTCAACACAGTTACCATGTAACACCAAGAGTATTCAGGAGCCCTGGGCTCCTGACAATAAATATACCGCCTTCATCACCGTGTCCTTAATCATTAAATAAGTTCGCTATACCAACCAATAGCCAAGTACCGTCCTTTTATAGGATCGCACTGCATAATTTATCGCTAGAGTTGGGATACACCTAACAATATATTAATAAGTGAAATACCTTTTAATAAATCGCTTAATGAAAAAAAGATGAATTACGAATTGCGATTTATATGTGGTAAGCATAGTAATGTTACATTTGTTGATATGAATTACTCATCGATTCTACCATATATATCAAACAGATCATTAACTATATGTCGCTATTTGTTGAAAGATATCCTTAAAATTGATTATTCTAGGAATTTAATGAACTATAGTGTTAACAAAAAAACTATTTTCTGCAAAAATGTAACCGACAAAAGTACACAAACAGATATTTCAACTTCTATTAAGCATAGTTCAAATAATCACAAGGCAGTCAGTGCATCTAACATATCAGTTGATGATTTTTTTCGTGTCCAATAACATTAATGTTCTGCACCAAAATATTAATGGCCTAATAAATACATTGGATACTTTTTCAGTTACATTGTACGGTATAATGCGAAAGTATGGGCCTATTGATGTCATTTCTTTCACAGAACACAACATGATCGCATCTGATGCCAAATACCTGTCTTTTCATAATTACACTCTAGCTGCACATTTCACGAGAGAAACTAGACATGGCGGATCTTGCATAATGGTCAGACAGGGTATTAAATTCAAGCTAATAGACAGCATACTAAAATATAATGTATCAACTATATTCGAAATTAAAGAATTAATAGAACACAATATAATCGTCATTTGTATTTATAGGCGTCCACAAAATAAAGATGTTCAAAGGAAATTTAATATATTTTTTGAGAATTTATACGATATTCTAGAGATGTTTAGTTTTAAAGTAAGGAAAAAAATAATTATGTGTGGAGATTTCAATATCGATCTCCTTAAAAAGTCTAATTACAGCGAGCAGTTCAAACATCTTCTTAAGGGGTTTAATTTAAAATGGCAAATAGACGAACCAACTCGCCTATCTAGCGGATCATGCATAGATAATATAATTCACAACATACGAGGATGTAAGGGAGAAGTACTGGAACTTGCAGTGTCTCACACACAAATCACAAATCTTAAACTGTCCAGTCAAAAAGTCATGCCGCCTCGATCATTGGTTTTGTGTAAAAATAAATTATTCTGAACATAACTTAGCTAAATTTAGAGAAAGATCCTAAATCTTACTTTCAATGAAGTTTACCAAGAGACTAATCCCTTGAAGTGTTTCAACATGTTCTACAAGTGATTTAGATTCTTGTATAATTTGTGTTTTTCCGAAATAAGGGTTAAGGTACATACTATTATAAAACTGAAATGGTTAAGCCGTGGCATTAGAATATGTAGCAAAACAAAACGCAATTTATTGTGGAAATATAGATTAGCTCCTAGTGAACGCAATAAAAAAGATTTTAAAAACATATCAAAGAGATTACAAAAAGTTATTCATCTTACGAAGAAGTCACAGAATAACCACGAGATACAATGCGCAAAATCTAAATCGAAAGCTACATGGAACATAATTAATAAGCGCAAAATCAATTTACCTAAAGTAGGCATAAATAATATAAAAACTTCAAACGTAATGATAACACATCCTCTTCAAATTGCCGAAGCATTAAACAACTTCTTTATAAAACAAGTGCAACCTTTGCAAACAAAAAATTCAATAATAGTTCCTTGCAGAGTAAACTCTCATCTATCTTTATGGCTCCCACGGATTCTCTTGAGATACAAAAAATAATCATGTCTCTGAATAATACCAGCAGTACAGGGTATGATGATATAAATACGAAAGTTATCAAACACATATCAACAATTATTTCTCCCGTATTATGTCACGTCATTAATGAGTGTATTGCTGAAGGTGTTTTTCCCGATAAACTCAAAATCACCATTATCAAACTTCTTTTTAAGTCTGGTGATAGGGAAGAGATGTCTAATTATAGGCCAATAGCCCTAATTCCATGTTTTTCAAAAATATTTGAAAGAGTAATTTATAATAGACTAAACACCTACTTTGAAACAAAAAAACTATTTGTTGAGAATCAAAAAGGTTTTAGAAAAAATAAATCTGTTAATATGGCGATATATGAGTTTTTGAATATAGTTATTGACCGAGTAGATAAGCGACTACCAGTGTTGGGGCTTTATATGGATATGTCAAAAGCTTTTGACCGCGTAGACCATACAATCTTAATGAAAAAGCTTAACGATTACGGTGTTAGGGGTAACGTGTCAAAATTATTGGAATCCTACCTCAGCAACAGAAAACAGATGACCGTAATCAATAGAATAGTTGATAAGACTGAAATAACTTTTAAATCTGGTCAAACCAACACCAAATACGGAGTACCACAAGGGAGCATACTGGGGCCCCTATTGTTTATTATTTATATAAATGATTTCCCATTATCTACTCCATATCCTATGACAATGTTTGCCGATGACAGTAGTTTAGTATTTAATGAAGGGGATATTAATAGTCTGGAATCAGACATAAATCAAAACCTTGTTTCAGTAATTGACTGGTTAAATATGAATAATCTGAAAATTAATCTTTATAAGACAAAATTGATGACATTTGGACAAAAGACAAATAAAATATTAAATCTAAACATAAACTATAAAGGGAAAATAATTAATGAAACGAACGCTACGAATTTTCTTGGAGTACATATAGATAATTCACTGAATTGGAAAGAACAAATTGAAAAAATATGTGATAAACTGCATCAATATTCATATAACCTATACATGCTTAGAAAAACAGTGAATTTAACTACCCTAGTTACAGCCTATCATGGTCAGGTTTCAGCTACTCTTAGGTATGGTATTATATTCTGGGGCAATGCAACTGGAAAAGAAAGGGTATTTATAGCACAAAAGCGCTGTATAAGAGTGATGTGTAATCTGCGTAGAACTGATAGCTGCCAAAGTTATTCTAAAAAGTTAAAAATTCTTACAATGCCTTGCCTATATATTTATGAAACTGTTATGTTTGTAAGACGTAATATTAATAAATTCTCCAAATTTGATAGTCTACGTAGATCTGGCACACTACACTTAGTACCAGGTAGAACTGCTTTACACCGTAAGAGTATTTTCGCTATGGCACCAAAATTATACAATAAATTGCCAAAACGCATAAGACTTGTTGACAACGTAAATCTTTTCAGAAAGGAACTGTATTCATTTTTAATTGATAAATCATATTACTCAAAATCCGATTACATATATTTACATGTATTTACACAATCACAATATTTCACAATAATATCACAAAACATGAATTTAAATTTTTCAATTCTCAATGAATACACAGATCGTATCTTTTAATAATGTATTTTTATCGCAATTTTGCAAATTAGTAAGTAACTAACAAATAGCTTTGCAAATAAGTAATAACAAAAAGTATGTCTTACGGGCAATGTCTTACAAAAAGTATATCTCGTCGATCTAATAAAGCCTGTACTTACTTGTATTTAAAGGTTTAAGCTTGTTATTTTTAGAACTTTGTGAATAGATCTATGGCTTACTTACTTGAAAATGAGGAGCAGCTGTACGCAAACTACATATCAGTGTAGGTACGTAAGGCCAGAGCGGCGTTCCCTCGCCTCGGCATTCTCCATAAATTAATATCATATCCGAGTATTCACTAGCCGTATAACCAAATCGAGGCATTGTTTCATTTACACTCACACAAAGTAATCGTTAAATAACAACTAAGTACTAACAAACCTAACTAATGCGTCCTGTCACTATAAAAGCAGTTTTTCGCACTAATCACTTTAAAATACCTATTATTAATAATCAAAACAAACACGACATGGCCCGCCGGCTACTTCAAACGTGCAACGACGCGATAGACTTTGCCAAAATGTGCAACACGTCACGGGTTCGCGTACTGCGACACACTGACTCACTAATCAAAAATCAAATGCAGTTTTTTACGTTTGAAATTAGAAAAGGATAGAAAAGATATTTTCGGTTGACCCTTTTACTCTCCCGGGTTAAGCAAAACCTACCTATTGTTTTTAACTATTTTGTGATTACGTGTGTGAGGATCTTATTGCTCAGACATAAGGTATATTTTAGAGTGAAATTATTTGAGTAGTTAGACCTAAGATCGTTAACCCGTTTATGATAGCGTTACATTGAACACATCGTGTAGTAAATTTCAAAAACGAAAAGTAGTGTCCTGTGGCTAAACTACTGAACCGATTTCATTGAAACTTTGTAGGTGGACTTGTAACGTGTGTAGGTATACCTAGTTAAAAAAACTCTTGCTTTGTGGTATCCACCTTGTATAGCATTTAAGTTCTTTGATTGCATTTGATTTGAATTATTATATTATATTCGATTTTTTAAATGACATGACTCTGTAATCATTTTGTGACATATTGAATAATATTTGTATTTCTTTGATTGCATTTCATTTAAATTATATTATTATTATTAAATTTAATTTTAAAAACAAATATACATTTGTACGCCAATAACGGGCAGATCATAGAGTAACCACATTTATAGTGGTTCCTGAGATTAGCGCGTTCAAACAAACAAACTCTTCAGCTTTATATAATAGTATAGATTAAATATATAAATCTATATAAAATTCTCGTGTCACAATATACATATACCATACTCTTCTGAAACGGCTGGACCGATTTTTATGACATTTGGCGTGCATATCGGGTAGGTCTAAGAATCGACCAACATCTATTTTTTATACCCAAATTTATTTTTTTATGGCAAAACAAAGTTTGCCGGATCAGCTAGTAAATCTATAAAATCTAATATATAAATAATATTAGATATTATAGAACACTATATAATTATCTAATATTATTTATATCAGTTGTTTAATACCTATAGTACAAGCTCTAATTAGTCTGGGACTAAGTGGCATTGTGTGGGAGCTGTCCAAAAAAAAATCTCTAATATCTGAGTAAAAAGCAAAGCTACCTCCCTGATGCAGTATTTCAATCACCCAAAATGCTATCCAACTAATATGTAAACTGTGCTCATCAAATGTGATCTCAATTTTCAGTTCCACCAATGCTGGATGAGGCTTTAGAATTTTTGGAAACCCGTGTAAAAGGTCACCCTTCATTCCAATATGAGATAATAGTTGTAAGTGATGGTAGTAAAGATAAAACAGTAAAAGTAGCAGAATCATACACTGAAAACTATGGCAGTGAGAAGGTGAGATGCCTTGAACTGATTAAAAATAGAGGAAAAGGTGGCGCAGTGAGATTGGTAAGTAATGTCTATTATTTACATGATCTGAATTTCTTATGTAATTTAGTATATTAATATCACTCTCTGTTGTTTAAATAGTAAATCAGCTTCTCCTTTTCGATCTTTTCTTATTATGCATCTAGGTGAGCCCTGCGGTGTTTCCAGCGGGTTCTAAAAAAAGCATCCTAAGTTACTTCTTATGTCATCAGCTATTTGCCAGTGAAAGTCCCGTCAAATTTGGTCCAGCCGTTTCAGAGATTAGCCAGAACAAACAAACAGACAGACAAAAATATTAAAAAATGTTATTTTGTATTTTTTGTATACATACATGTTCATTTTGTAAAAAGCGGTTATTTTAAGTTTACAAACAGACACTCAAATTTTATTTATTTGTATAGATAACATAGTAAAGAGCATATAATTCATGGGTCTCTGGACATATCTTAAGAATGAACCTGCCCTAAGAACCCGCATTTGAATAAACGAACTTGACCTTCGTACTCGGCTCCTATTGGTCTAAGCTTGATAGTACCTTTCCTACCTTACGCACGCCAGCATAACACACATTTAAAAAACCATGAAAATACCTTAGATAGTTTTGAAGTTCATTGTGGGCAACAACTTTCACAAGATGAAGCAATTTATATATTTTGAATGCCAATATGCTCGAAAATCTAAAAGATAACTAATTTTTTTTACATTAACTATGAGACGCAACTAGTATAAAACAGTTTCTTTTAGGGTGTCCAAAGTAGCAGAGGTGCTGCCATATTATTTGCAGATGCAGATGGTGCATCGAAATTTGAAGATTTAACGAAACTGGAAGGTGCACTAAAAGATATTATTAATTGTGACTATATGGTGAAGCCCCGTGAAGCAAGTAATAATATAGCAATGGCTATTGGTTCAAGGGCTCATCTAGAAAAGGAGTCTTTAGCTACACGAAGTGTGTTCAGGTAAGATTCAATTTAACAAACTATAACATGTAAATAGACAGAAAAATAAAGTAAGTGTTTTGTGATAATAAGTGAATGTATTGATAAATCAAATATCTAAGACAAGATGTATATAATATATGTATATATATATGTATACATCTATTTAAGATGTTAAGCGATTACCAACGCCCATGGACACCCGCAACACCAGAGGCGTCACAAGTGCGTTTCCGGGCTTTGGGGGAAGATGGAGGCGGTGTATGGGGGAAATAGGGCAAGGGGTATGGGCCTCCGGTATCCTTTGGGGCGGCTATTCTTCGGATCCGTTCCAAGAACACCGCCCCCGGGCCGGACGGGGTTCCAGCCCGAGCCCTCTACCATATGTCGGACCGCCTCAGGGAAGTGTTGGACGCTAGCCTGGCGTCCGGACGCTTCCCTGAGTGCTGGAAATGCGGGAAGCTGGTCCTGTTGAGGAAGCCGGGACGGCCTGCCGATTCGGTCGCCGCCTTTAGGCCCATCGTGTTGCTGGACGAGGCGGGTAAACTTTTTGAGAGGATTCTCTCTGCCCGCATCGTCCGGCACCTCTGCGAGGTGGGGCCCGACCTGTCGGACGCCCAATTCAGATTCCGAGAGGGGCGTTCTACGGTCGATGCCGTGATGCGCCTTAGGGAAGCACTCCACTATCACGGGGTGCCAGAGTACCTGAGGCGGCTAGTGGCAGACTATCTAGAGGAGGCTACCATCGTCTACGAGTACCGAGACGGCGACCCGTGTCGTGCGGCGTTCCGCAGGGGTCTGTCCTTGGACCACTCCTGTGGAACGTGGGGTACGACTGGGTCCTTCGAAGTCATCTGCCCGCCGATGACACACTTGTCACAGCCCGGGGGGCGAACTTCCAAGAGGCGGCGCACCTGGCCAGGTGTTTCTCTGCGCATCGAGGCGCTGGGCTTACGGGTGGCCCTGGATAAGACGGAGGCCCTATTGTTCCATGGGCCCCGTCGTGGTCCACCCGCCGGTGCCTCCATAGAGGTCAACGCGGTCCTCGTACCGGTTCAGGCCCAGATGAGGTATCTGGGCCTGATACTCGACGGTAGGTGGCTCTTCGACGAGCACTTCCGACAGCTTGGTCCAAAGCTGGTCGACGCTGCCTCCGCCCTTGGGCGACTTTTGCCCAATTTGGGTGGAGCCAGCGTCGCAACGCGACTCCTGTACACGGGGGTTGTCCAGTCGATGGCGCTGTGTGGTGCACCGGTGTGGGTGGCGGTTCTGATTGCCCTAAATAAGGCTCGCCTTCGGCGGCCTCAGAGGGTATTGGCAGTCAGAGCCATACGCGGATACCGCACAGTGTCGACCGAGGCGGCGTGCGCTATGGCCGGAACACCCCCGTGGTATTTAGAGGCGGAAGTGCTCTCCGAAGTTTATCGACGGGTGGCTGAATATCGGGCGAAGAATAGCTTTCGCCCTCCGCCCGTCGAGCCACGATGGCTAGATGGTCGTTCCGGCTGGAGACTCCACGCGCTGGCTTTGCCGCCGTGGAGGCTCTCCAACCGGTCATCCTCGAGTGGGCAGGGCGGCAGCACGGGACCCTTTCCTTCCGACTGACGCAGGTCCTTTCCGGGCACGGTTGCTTCGGAAAGTACCTGCACTCGGTCGCCAGGAGGGAATTGAGTCCCGCCTGCCACCACTGCGACTGCAGTGAGGACTCGGCCCAGCACACGCTGGCGGTTTGCTCCGCTTGGGCACCGCAGCGCCGGTCCCTCACTGCAGTCATCGGAGGAGATCTCTCGCTACCGGCCGTGATACGCTCCATGGCCGGTAGCGACAGCAGTTCTACCGCGGTCGCAACCTTCTGCGAAGAAGTCATCTCGCAGAAGGAGGTGGCGGAGAAGGCCCAGGAGGATGATATCTACTCGGACCCAATCCGCCGCCGGCGAACCGGGCGGCGGAGGCGCGCCTATCAGCGTCTCATGCCGCCCTGAGTGTGGCCGCGGATGGTCGGGACGGGTTTTCCCCTCCATCCGCTCTAGTGGCCACCCGCGAGGGGGCGACGTACGCGTGTGCCGTACGTCGCCTAATTGAGAGTCTACCAGCAGACGGTGCCCGCTTCTGTGCGGGCAGGCGCTGGGAGGGGTCCGGATGTGTTTATAACTGCAGTTCCCGGACTCCTCCCTTCACAGGCGCAGAGTGGCACACCGTGTGGTTTTAGTCGGTTCGAGTCCGACACACCGCCCCGCCGCAAACCCCGGTGGGGTGACGGTCCGAGGGGATTTCCACACGTAAAAAATAAATAAAAAAAATGGGCCTCCGGTATCCTCACTCACTCGGTGAAACATAGCGCAAGTACTATTTCACACCGGTTTTCTGTGAGGCCGTGGTATCACTCCGGTCGAGCCAGCCCATTATGCCGAAGCGTGGCTCTCCCACGTTATTACTTATTTACATATAAAACCTAGATGAGATTTAGTTTATACTGTAGTATAAACAGTAGTAAGTAGTGTAGTATAGTTATAGTATGTCGGTTATCGCGGCAAATAGTAGCCTATATGTTATTCTGATGTATATGCTATATTACTGTAAAGTTTGATCCAAATCCGTTCAGTAGTTTTTGCGTGAAGAAGTAACAAACATACACACAAACTTTCACATTTATATATTAAGTGTGATGTGATGTTCATATTACATTTTAATATACATTTCATAGTTATCAGTTTGTGAAACCCCAGCTGCTATGACATTTATGATATGTGTTAATACTGTTGGTTGAAAGTCAATATTATAAAAAACAATATTTTTTTCTTTTCTTCTTATATGACAACTCCCGCATTAGGAATATACATCCTGTTTCGCGGGGGACTTTACAAACATACATGAAACGGACACAAAGAACACCCAGACTCAGAACAACAATTTGTGGATCACACAAAGTGCTGTCCCATGTGGGATTTGAACCCACAACACTTGGCGCAGTGGAAAGCGGCGTGGCGACCTCTTAAATCGCTGGGCCAACCGTGCAGTCCATTCCAGTCAGTTCCATTTTTATGTGACAAAGTACCGAAGTTATTTGTTCTCATGTAGGCATTTATGACTCTGTGCTGTTTGAACTTCACGCACAACATATCTATTAAATTAAAAATTGATATTTTTAATCAGTATTTTTAATTTTATGTAATGTTTGTTTTCAGAAATATCCTGATGTACGGTTTTCACTTTCTGGTGTGGTTGTTTACCGTCAAAGGTATTAAGGACACACAATGTGGTTTTAAATTATTTACGCGAGAGGCTGCGCGTACTTGTTTCCAGAGTCTTCACGTAAACAGATGGTAATTATTACTTTTCAATATCCATAGATAATACATATATGCAAAGTTTTTTTTTTTTATAAATGGCCTTTTTAAGACATTGTATATCTCTTGCCTACGGTAATGTGTAAAAACACATCATCATCATCAGTCTACCGCCAGTGTTATCAGATGGGGCTATTAAGCGCCTATGGGACTATCTCCCTTGCCGAGCGGCTATAATATTTTATGCACTTAGCCGATAGGGCTATCTTTTTTTTTCAGAAATATTTAATTAACAAATAATTTTTATGCAGAATAAAGAACTTTTACAGCAACAATCAGTTTCAATAGTTTGTGTATATTTTAAGCATCAATTTTAAAACGTTAACTGTCTCGCAATACATAAAAAGGTACACAAATATAAGTCAAATCTTGAGTACTAGTGACGTCACTAGATGGGGGCTACTAGACGGTGCTCCCGCAAGGCTATTCGAGAGAAAAATATTCTGGTAACACTGCCTACCGCAGTCCACTGCTGGAGATAGGCCTCTCCAATTGCACGCCACTTGGTTCGATCCTCGGCTTCTCGCATCCACTTCTCAAAAAAAAAAAATACCTACACTTTCATGTAAAAACACTCAATAAAGGATACAGTGAGGTGGCGTTAGTAATCTGTCTAGTTCTTACCTTATTTTGCGTTTGCAAGACATTTTTTTCAAGTAAGTAGATTAGATGAACTTCAAGTTAACCCTTAAGATCCCCAAGTTAAAATCAGTATCTTTAGATTAAAACAAACGATTTTATAAGAAACATTCTGCTGTAGACCTAGCTATTCCTTGCAAATCATTAAGTTTCATATTTGTATTAAAGTATAAACATTAAAATTAAGTTGTGAATGGAGGACAATTCTTGCTGCACTGTATTTTGATAATTCAGCCGAATTTATTTAAAACCTGGGAAACTACATCTTTTATCGTGACGCCTAGGTAGCTTTTCACTAAATGCATATGAAAGTATATACGATATTTACATCAAAAAATAAAGTTTGATACTTTTTGTTTGTCTGTTTGTTCTGGCTAATCTCTTTAATAGCTTGACCGATTTTGACGTGACTTTCACTGGTAGATAACTGGTGAGATATGGAGTAACTTCGGCTACTTTTTTTAGACTAGTTTCGCCCCGATGCGTTAACTGCGGTAAAGGTGCTACAACAACCGCAGGTGACACTGCGGGGCGCTGGTAGTCTATTTATATTTACTTTTACCATGTTTGCAGGGCATTTGACGTAGAACTATTGTACATAGCACAAGTATTGAACATTCCAATTGCTGAGATTCCAGTTAGATGGACGGAGATTGAAGGCTCGAAAATAACCCCTGTGCTGTCATGGTTGCAAATGGGCTGCGATTTGGGCCTCATATGGCTTAAGTATACCATTGGAGCTTGGAAAATTAAGAGCCAGAAAGCGAATTAAATCAATATTTTATATATCTCCTATTACTTATTAAGAATAAATACACTTTCATGTAAAAACATTTATTAAAGTTTGCTTTTTTTAATCAGCATAATTATTTTAATAATATATATCAGTAACTACAGTACATAGTCGTATTTAGCCATGATGCATTATATGTATCATTGAATAAATATTTAATATAGTTTTATACAGAAAAACAGAATAAAAAGTTGCGAACATTTCTCTTTAAGTAAGAATTCCAGGGCACTTCTGACAAGAACATACAAATGAAATAGCCTACCCTCTCCGATGTCCCAAACCGAAAACTGGTTGCTGTCAATAATGGCCTGGGTGTCAATGACCGTTTTCCGGTCATACGATTATATGTCAGTATGTCATACGATTTCGTTTTTGTTTACTTTTTGTTTTCGGTAATTTTAATCGATTAATATTGCATATTGCATCGTTTCGCTTCACTATCGTGGAACGAATGAAACGGAGATGCAATGAGACGTTACTATTTGTCCCCGCGTCATCTAGTTCACTCATAGCAGGCGAACACGGCAAGTGGGTTTTGCAACCTTGACGTGAAGTACGTGTATGTTGTGTGTTGTGTACTTGTGATGTTTTTAACAATGTTTTTGTATGAGAATCTATTATTTTCGTTGTTTGTTTTGTGTTTTTACGTGAAGAAATATATTCAAGTTCATAAATATAAAGTGATGTGAACAATAAATTGTATAGAAGTTGATATTTTAGGTAATGTTCAAGGTTACCTTATAACCTCAGGTAAGTTCAGTTATTGTTTATTAATCTTGTCCTAACGTTAAATATTCTTCTTGTAACGTTAACTTAATGTTTTGTTTAGATTTGCAACTAAAAATAACATATACTTATGTATGGGCCAAGCCACTCGAACAAAAGTTGAGCCGACATTTGAAGTGTAAACAAACAAATTTTTTGCCGGGATTTCGAAGCGGGAATATTGGGAACAATGGGCTATTGTTGATAAATTATTGTGTAAAAAATTTGTATGGAGAAGTGTCCTTTTTTCAGAGTAAATTATTACTTAAACATTGTAGTTTTAAATAAAAATAACGATTACTTGAAATAAATAAATGAAATGCTTTATTTACAATCATATAACCTTTTATGTACTGTACATAGAGAAAAAAAAGCACTTTTCCTACTTTAATCATCGATTTACTAATTTAATTCTATGTACAATTCTAATCAATTATACATTATCTGATACGCTTTTTAGTAACCCTTTTAATGATACCAAAATAGTTAATAGCCTAAAGAAAGTTTTTTTGCTAATCGGCATTTTAATGAGACCCGGAAGTGCATCTGAAGTGCACTTCAAGTGCATACCTATAGCCACTTGACACCATAGCAATTATGACGTAATCTTGTTCGACATTTGAGAGGCTACTACGCCTTTCAGCTTACATTGTATAACAAATATAATAAATTTAAAAATATTCAAGTGAAAACAATAACTTACAAACTATTTAAAATATGTAACATGTATTCTTAAGTTTAACATGAAATATAAGTGAATTATAATAGCGGCAGCCTTAATAACATTCGAGTTAAAAAGTCTAAAATAGTGTGACTTTATAGTGCCATCAAAAATATAAAAAGGTTCCAGTATCAAATCACTTTGAGCAAGAAGTAAAAAATTTGGCAAGCGAATTTTTGTACCGTTGCTATGGAAACGAATTGTTATTTGAGCTTCGATTGCATTTAATGCTAAACAGTATGATCATATCAAGTAGAAAAAGTGCATGTGCGCCACTGCACATAGAGATTAACACGAAAGAGTATAAATACAATACATTTTAAAAAAATATAAAAGAGTTTAGTTTTTCCTACACTTAATTATCTTAGAGCATACAATATATGGAGTCTCTCTCTAACGCAAGCTTCTGATTGGATGGTGTATTTCCCACCAAATGCACCAACCAATCACGGAGACTGTGAGAGAGATAGACTACCTAACCTCAGTCTCTCTACTCCGATCACGCTTTCCGCTCGTTCAGCGTTCCCCCTTTTTTGTATGCTCTAAGGTTACAATAGAAATCATTAGCTCTTATGTTTAGATTGAGATGACACATTAAAAGATTCATATTAGTTAAGCCAAAAAGCTACTCAATTCTTCGATATATTTACCTTGAATTTATTTATATTTATAGATTGTTTGGGTGGGTATGGAGTGAGGTGAATTTTAGCGTATTCTCAGGAGCCCGGACAACGGCGTCGTTTACGGCCAACACTGAACGAAAGAGAAATGTTCCTGTTAATACACCTTTAGATAATTTTAGGCCGAAATATTTACAACTTGTAAAGGCGCGTCTCCAACAAAATTGTTGGCAATTTCAGTGTTTCCAACTGTTTGCAACACTTAAAAAAATGGCCAACTTTTGTTTCCATTGTGTTTACACCGAGTCGGCAACAATTTGAAAAACATTCGAACTAAGCGTCACCATAGAGCCAATAAATATTTGCAACAAGCGTAATATTTTGACGTTTACCGTCAAAAACGGAAAAACTGTTCTCGACATTCGTTGACAATTTTTGTTGCCAACACAAGGAAATTACATAAACTTTTGTCACCAACACGTGTTGACAACACAAAAATTGACAACTTTTGTTCGGTGGAGACCCGGCTTAAGGAATGCTAAGTGTAAAAAATACAGACAAGATATTACCTCTTTTTACCCGACTGCGAAAGGAGGGTTATGTTTTTCGAGTATATGTATGTATGTTATTTTTCTTTGGCACGCCTTAAGAGCATAAACGGCTTGTCACATTTTTATGTGAGTGGTGTCAATAGATTCGTCTTAGTCGTGAGAGTGACACTGTGTACCTACATAAAAAAAAAGGATTTTTGGGCGCCAAAAAGTAATATAAAAAAAATGTGTTCAAAATACATCGAGTGTGGTATCGAGTATCAAAATAAAGATTTTTTACGGTAATTACGAATATATATATAAAACTTATATATTTTTATTGTAAAATATTGACGCAGTCGGGTTTTTTATTTTTAATAATTTGTTCTTGTTGCAAGTTGGTAATAAGAGGTGTTTACCTTTGTTCTTCAGGCTTTCATGTCAACACAATTATTGATACTTTGCATAGTTTTGCATTGTTTACAACATATTTTTAAAAGTTTTGTACCTACTCAGTACATGTGCCTTCAATCAAAGAATTGGTAAACAAAGATTCTTAAATGCTAATCTTTACAAATAGTAGGTTTATTCTTTGCGATACACAATAATAAAAAAGCTTGTTTTGTAAATTATATTATGTCTTACTTTAATATAAAACTATTCTTGAAAACATTTTTCTGTAAGTACCCAATCTTTTTCACAATTTATATTACAAAAATAAGAATTGCCAGCATGACAGGGAAATGATGGAATACTGTATGCTAACTAAATTATGTGGATTATGTTTACGTCAAATCCCATGTTTCAATATAGCAAGCATTTACTTAATACAGAATATAAAATACTTAAGTTTGATAAGATAATTAAAAAACGTCTCGTGGTCTTGAAGCCTTCTGAATTTACGCAACAAACAATCAGACTTTTACCTTTAATCCGAACACCATTTTAAGGAATTGTTCATAATGAATTGTAATGACGCCATCTTGATCTGTGTCGTATTGACGGAATGAAGACGTCAGCGTCTGAAAATTAAATAAATACAATTATTACAGACGGTTATTTACTTTAAATATTTACAAGAGAGTATTTATCTTCTAACATTTGAGTCTTCAATGTCCTACTAATATTAGAAACGCGAAAGCTTGTAAGTGTGGATGGATGGATGTTTGTTACTCTTTCATCCAAAAACTACTGAACGGATTTGGATGCAACTTTACAGTAATATAGCTTATAAATCAGAATAACACATACGCTACTATCTACCGCGATAACCGACATACACGCGGGCGGAGCCGCGAGCAAAAACTAGTTTGGTTATAAAGGTAATTTAGAAGAAGTCTGACCGAGCCTATAACTGCTTACTCCGCGACAAACATCTTGCCCGCTCGCTTTATTCGTACTGTTTTTAACCCCCCTACGCAAAAATAGGGGTGTTATAAGTTTGACGTCGATGTCTGTCTGTGCGTGTGTCTGTCTGTTGCATCGTAGCTCTCACGGATGGACCGATTTCGTTGCGGTTTTTTTTTCATTTGAAAGCCAGTTTCATTGCGGTAGTTCTTAGCTATGTTTGGTTAATATCGGTTCAGCAATGTAAGAGTATCAGCTCTTTTCCAAAATGATGTAAGGCATTTTTGGCATATGATTACTCGATTAAGTGCTTGCATAGGGGGTTTGTTTATTTTTTTTATTTTAGCTTGTAAAAGGAAAAGTTTGTACTACCAAGACCCATTAGCATCAAGTATTAGTAGTTATAAAACAAGTGTTACCGAACTGACACTTATATTTTTTATGCCATAATATGTTGTATTCCTTCTTTTTAGGCCCTATTTCATCAGTTATAGATACGTTTCGGATAGCTTATCTGACAGATATTTTGACGTATGTTCTACATAAATTGTGACAAACCATCTGCCAGTTAAGTTATCCGGACCATATCTATGACCTGTGAAATAGGGCCTGAATTATCAAATAACTGGCTTATACACAGGGTTGCCACCCGTCCCGTTTTTGCCAGGAAAACATCGGGGACATCGATGATATCGTCCCGCGTCCCGACAGCCTAGTCATTTTGTCCCGATTTTTGATAACATTTGTCAATCGCTCAATTTGAATTGACGTGTGTGTATTATATCCCACTTTTGGACCGACACGAGAACGCGGTGTGTGTCTCCTTCTCTCCCTCCCGCGCAGTGTACTTATTCGTGCGATGAGCTGGGCTCATACCAACCACCTAACTATGCAAAATTTTAGCAAATGTCGCAAAAAGTACCAAGGTTATTCCGAAAATTTATAGCCACTGAATAAATACAATCTCTTCTTTCGTGAAACTATTTTGGATTGACGGCTAATTTCAACACAAACCTTTGTAAAAATTACTGGCAGTATGTGTGGTTTTTTTAAATATGTTTCAAGATTATCTGTTACACTTCTTTTGTTTGCAACGATGGACGTCTCGCGGGAAGCATTTCGTGTTATGATTTTCTATGATTATAACCCAGGGTTTAACTTTAAGGAAACTTGAGAAAATTTACAAGCTGCTTTTGGGGAGTCTGCTCTTGCGCTAGCAGTAATGACTTATTGGTTTCGTGAATTTAAACGTAGTCGAGAGAACTTAAACGATGACCCCAGACCCGGCCGACCACCAACTGCAGTAACTCATGAAAACATCATCAGGGTAGAGCGGCTATTGCGAGAGAATAGACATATTAAACATCGAGATATACAGGCTGAACTAAATATTTGATCACAGGCAGTTTTCACCATCTTGCATGAACACCTTAAAGTAAAGAAGCTTGCTTCGCGATGGATACCTCATTCTCAAATTTATGTTAGAAAAGTTCGAAGGAGAAACTTCGCAAAACGTATCCTACATTCTAACAACTGATGAATCATGGATATATAGCTACAATCCTCTCACGAAGCAGCAATCCACGCAATGGGTGTTTGAAGAGTACGATTTGCCCACAAAAGTTTTTCACAGTCGGAACGTTAATAAAAAATGATAGCGGTTTTTTTGCAACGCAGTAGACGCTAGAAGACCGTGGAACAGTTACTAATGAATGGTATAGCGAAGTTTGTCTGCCTCAAGCTTTCGGGGAGTTGGATAGCGAGTGCTCAAGGAGCGGCGTCCGTGGCACTCTTTTTCACCATGATCACGCGCCCGCTCAAACAGCTGCTAGAACTATGGATTATTTGACAACTTCCGGGGAACAAATGTTACCCCATCCTCCGTACAGTCCCGGTTCAGCTCCATGCGATTTTTTTTATTTCCTATGGTAAAAAAATGCTACGTGGGCGAAAATTTAGTACTGCAGACGAGGCCGTCACGTTTTTTAAATGTTTTGAAGCTGTTTTGCATTGGGATTTGGACAGGGATATTTTGAAAAGCTATACATTTTTTTTGCATTTTAACTACTTTTGGAATAGCCTACGTATGCAGACAAAAAATATCGAAAACTTTTTTGGATCCCAATTGCATATTGCGCAAAATCGTGCAGAGAATAGTTTATCAAGAATGTATATCAGGTTCCGATGAATCAAATCCATTGAAAAAGTTGGAACCATTATCACTGAATGGCGATTTCAAGTTTGCAGAACATTGTAATGCTATGGGCTTTGATTCGGACGAAGGGTTTTTAACTGATGAATTGTTTGAAAACTACACTATAGTAAAAAATATTCACACCTCGCACCTCGATCAAAAACAAAGTGTTGGTAAAAAATGGGTTTAAGTATTAAAACTGGAAAGGAACAGAAGCCCATTACTTGGTATCTCGTACCTTGAGCATACCTCCTTCAAATTCTTATGTTGAGTGTATTAATTTATTTTATTAATCACTAATGACAATAAAATGGTCTTATTTCAAGAATTATTGCACGGTAGATTTAATAAGCAGGATTGCAAATTTCGTTCAACAATAAACATAGACATTTCTTGTTCTAAATTCTTATATAAATGTAAAAATGACTCTGAATTAATAAACGGAAGTCCAACCTCAAAGCTCGATGCGCTTAGTTCTTGAAGCATTTTTGCAGTTCTCAAGCCATGTGGGTGCGAAAAGTACAATGTCGTCGGCAAAACGAAGCTTTGTCAATCTTCATTCACCAATGACAATGCCCCTCGTTTTTCATGAAGCTGACAGTTTTTAGAAGACTTTGTTGTTTGCGCGGAAGGTGGCAGTGACGAGATGCCACAACTTCCTCCAGGGTGCTTGTAAATAGTTTCGGGGATAGAGGGTCTCCCTGTTTCATACCCTTCTCTATTATGAAAGAAATATGCATGGAAAATATTTCAAAAATACGCATAAATAGAAAAAAGGGTTTTATATTTTTCCTGCAGTCTTTTTGATGACCTGAATTGAACTGAAATCCGACCGACTGTCTCTGATGACCATTCGATTGTCCCGATTTTTTTTTCGAAAAGGTGGCAACCCTGCTTATACATGTAAAATACTTACGTATAGAGTAATGCAGCACTGAATAAAGTCATCAAAGAGTATAGTGCCTCGACCATATCTATCGAACTTTTGAACCATCATGTTAACCACTTCATCAGACAACCGATATCCAAACGCTGTGAGTGCATTTTTCAGCTCTTCTTTATCTATATTCCCAGAGTTGTCTCTGTCAAATGAACGGAAACAGTTTTGCCAGTCCGTTACATATTTCCATAGGGCTCCAAAGTCATCGAAGGATATAACACCTCTATTCTGTTTATCAAACATACCTGAAATTTTTTTGTTATCTTATTATTTGTGGACTTCTCTGTATACATAAGTTGTTTGTTTTTACACTATCTATACAAATACATAATTAAAATTGAAGCATGTGTATGTTTGTAACACAACAGTTTTACACTAAATTCATATTAATAAGAAAGTGTACATAAATGTAAAAAGCAATTTTTAAAATTTTTGTACGTCTGTCAGTTTGTTACAGGTAATCTCTGGATTGGCTAGACAGATTTTAACGGAACTGATGATTTAAAAAGTAACATGTATTTTAGATTAGCTGCGCCCTGGTTGTTGTGAAAGGTACAACAAAAAGCGCAGATAACACCGCAGGGAGCAGCTATTACTTAAGTGTTAAATACAGTTACACGCAAGTCCATGTGCCTGACCATCTACTTAGTTCTCGACATTCATTAGGATTTTAAAAAGTATTTTCTTTCACTGTAACATAGGGTTACAAGTGAAGCATAAATCTATTTTATATTCCAATTATTATTAAAAAAAAATATTTTCTCTGCATAAGAACCACTAATTACCCAATAACCGCAAAGCCAGAGGAGGGTTATGATTTTGACAGGCTATGTATGTATGTATGTTCATGTGTTTCCTTAGTTAAATGAGGTATCATCGTTAGAAGCGTCTTGATCGTCCGCTGGTTATAGGCTATATGACGTGTCACTGAATCTAATGTGGCGCCCTCTAGCCGACATAAAGTACTGTATTAAAAATAGTTTGAGATAAATATGCCGTGTTTGGTATCATTCGAAAGGGCGTTACTTGTACATTTCATAAATATTTATATTTTCAGCATTTTCTCCTGACTTTGTCCGTATTTATTCGATAATTGTGATATTTCTATGGTACTTACCTATTTAAAATATACTTTGCAAAGAAATTAATATTATAAAGGCACCAAAACATTTTAAATAAAAAACTAAAACCCAACTACGACAAAAAACGACGCTGAAAAAGTAAGAAACAAGTTTCAAAAGCCGTAGTCACGTGTTGTTAATGTGTTATGGCACATTTTTACATATCGCGTGACTACGGCTTTTGAAACTTGTTTCATACTTTTTCAGCGTCGTGGTTGGGTTTTAGTTTTTTTGAGTATTTTGTGTTAGTCTACATTTCCATAAAAAAAATACTATATATAGTTATATATAACTAGATTACATATAATGAAGTCATAGCCAGTCATCACCTCATATAATATTAAAATGTATATAAAACCAACCTATCATAAGTCGAACAGTTTCAGGATTGAAGGGATTCCATGTTCCGTTAGACAACGCTTGCTGCAATTCATCTGCTGATATATAACCGCTGCGGTCTTTATCAACCCTGAAAGGAAAACCAATAATGATTAATAAGCACACATAATAACATGCAGTAGTACCCATTTAATTAACCGACTTCCAAAAAGGAGGAGGTTCTATGTTCCACTGTATGTATTTTTTTTTTCTAATGTATGTTCACCGATTACTCCGTGAATTGTTGACCGATTTGGATTTTTTTTTTGTATTCGAAAGGGTATGCTCCCGAGGTGGTCCCATTGTCACCATATCAGGATCTGATGATGGGATCCCAGGGAAACCGAGAGAAACCCTCATTTTCTATAGGCACATACTATGTTTTTCGTATATTTTCTGAAGTTACACCGGTATTTGTGTCTGGTAGTCATCATTTTATGATGATGAGCTGATGATGTAAGGTACAACTCCTTAACGGTTAGGATTTTTAGGATAAATCTTTAAATATCATATGTATATATGTTACCTTTAGTCGTATTCGTTCAAATTATTTAGGTGAGCTGATGATAGAAGGTTAAACTCTTCAACAGTTAGGGATTACAGGATGATGTTAATATTACACGTACGTATAGACCTTAATTTGTATTCTTGATGATGAAATAGTTCAACTTACTACTTACCTACGATTGTTTGCACTAAAAACTGAAAAATAAAAACTTTTTATAAAAAAAACCGACTTCCAAAAAACATACAACGAAAACTCTCTGCCAAAAAACACTTTAAAAGCGTAAAATAAACTGATTCTTCATAAATTGCCTATACCTCTATAGACTTCAAACAGATTCTAGGTACCTAGAACACATTATAATACTACTATTTAAATGAATAAAGAATTAGGTATAGGCCAGAGGCGGATTAACCCTAAGCCAAAGTAGGCACGTGCCTAGGGGCGCCAGGTTGCTTAGGGGCGCGCGCGCCAATTTTCTTAACATAGCAAAAATATATGCCTCACATATTAAAGAAAAATTAGAGCACTACTTCTAGTTCGACTAGTGCTGTTTCCATACAAAAATGTAGTAGCTACAACTGCAGTTGTAGTTAAGATTAATCAATAAGTTTTAGTAAGACCATAAATTTGTCCACTGATAGGCGTATGGTGCACCTGAGTGGGCGGCGGCCCCGACCGCAAATAATAAGGTGTGGACAGGGCGGCAGTATAGTACAAATTGCAGGAGGATTTGCGCCTGTAACCATTTGCGCGCTTTCCATCATGCCACCCTGAGCGTGGGCACAAGACGGGTTTCAGTGTCCATCTGCCACAAAGGTCTACCGCGAGAAAGTGATGTAAGTGTAGACCGGACGTCGCCTCAATAAAAGTTTTTTTTACCACGGGTGGTGCCAATGCTTTTGAAAAGTAGGCGCTAGGAGTAGTCTAGCTGGAGATGTCATCTACACAAGTAGTTCCGCAAGGGTCAGTGTTAAGACTCTTACACACTATGCCGGTTGCCTTACCGTCGGGTATGTCGTCAACATGCCCGGCAGCAAAACTGGCATCTAATTGAACTGGTTGCCGTGCAAAGTAGCTACCTACAGACCGAAAAATGATGTGCCTTATTAGGCATGCTAAAACGTTTACGGGAATCCGCTTATAGGATTCGTTGTAGGTCTTTAGGGCTGTTCCTGTGGAATATCGGCTATGACCGAGTGTGTAAGTGATTTTTTTGATAGCGTCGCCGTCTCGAGCTACGCGGAAGACATGGTCATGACGGCGTGGGGAAAGGTGCACTGTGAGACAACTCTAAGCGCCTCGACCATGGTTGCTGATGCTCTAGGGTGGATCCAGTGTCAGGGTGGCTTTCTGCGGTCTTGTTTTTACATGGACCTCGAAGGGAGCATCCTGAAGCTAGTATTGTCTCGGAATCCTGCGACTCGAGAAATCGACGGTTGGGGAGCAAAAGGAAAGATTTAGGCAACCAAGCGACAAGCAGGCGGCGGTAAGATCCGTAATGAAAGATTTGATCCTGAGGAAACACAGAACTCTCTCATACCGGCTGACGCAGGTTTTCATCGAGAAAGGATGCTTCGGAGTCAGCTGTGTCTGATCGGCACGGAGCCAACGCCTGGGTGCCAACTATACTGGTGCGATAGATGAACCCATCTACTGCATAAAAAAAAAAACGACCCGGATGTTTAAATAAGGCTGTCATCTTCCTTATCCGGGAAAGTTTACGCACTATGTTGCTAAAATCGGCTCGTTTTCGATACTACGCAAACCCGGGTGTAATAACAGCTCAAGAGGGTTTCACACGTAAAAAAAATTAGTAAAGATATGCCAACTGCCAAGATAGTTAAATTACTTATATACGAGTATGTATATGGATGCTAGAATTATGGGGGGGGAGGGGGGCGCCGATGGGATGTTTGCCTAGGGCGCTCTTGATACTCAATCCGCCTCTGGTATAAGCAATTTATGAAGAACCAGTTTATTTTACGCTTTTATGTGTTTTTTGGCAGAGAGTTTTCGTTGTATGTTTTTTGGAAGTCGGTTTTTTTTTACAAAAAGTTTTTATTTTTCAGTTTTTACTAACTTATTGATAAGAATAAATTAAGGAAACTAACAAATAAGTCAATAAGATATGTTTAAAACTATTTATATGTATAGGTTTAAATGGCTTAAATAAAATATAGTACCCATTTAAAAGTTGATATAGAGTAGGTACATTAAATTTTACTGGACAAAAGGAAACTCCTTTCAAAGCTCAGGTCCACAGCTAGTGAAATATATATAGGTAATGCCATAATTATTATTACATAAAGTTTCAATGTTATAAGAACATAACAAAGAATTCAATGTCATAATTAAGTAAACAATTATGTAAATGAATATTATCCAAATATGAATACAGAGCATTTTGGACAGAATTTTATTACTGTGTATTGAATCATATCTGTGTAATGATTCACAAATGTGTGTATGTGTTGTGTATTCATAAATTTATAGTATACACTAGCTGACCCGGCGAACTTCGTACCGCCATATTTATATACAATAATTAGCAATAAATTAAATTTGCGACTATAATTTGAGATTTAAACTATCCTATCTCTCAATTTGGATCGAACTGCACATTGTGTGCAAATTTTATTATAATCGGTTAAGTGGTTTAGGAGTCCATTGAGGACAAACATTGTGACACGAGATTTATATATATTAAGATTACACATTGTGGTTTTAATTCGCAACCCTAATTGATCGCCTCTTAGTTTCATCTGCATTTATAGTCACTGTTCTTTTCCTATGGGTTATAACTACCCTATGGGTAAAGGTGTTCGCAAGCTCATATGTGTCTTCAAAAAACTTCGCCACTCAGCTGGATTTGACGTTCTTAAAGTCATGACCTGTAAACCTTTTAGATACCCTACCACTCGAGTATACAACGAATGTAAACTCCTCGCCGTTCGTAAAATCTTCGTGCTCCAAACGGTATTACGAAAACACAGCACCCTGCAATATAATCCGGAAAACCAGAACACATGCAGACCGTACAGTGTTTGCCCGAATGTCACTTTCAGAAGCGAACTTGCAAAGCGCCACTTTCGTGTGGCGCCACAGGACATCTTTACAACACCCTAAACAAGCACTGTGGTATATACAATCCCTCGAAATTCCAAATTAAAATTAGGGTGACTGACTGACTACTCGAGCAGGACTATGAACAAACGGAAATACTGCTTAGACTTACAATTCTATAACATTTACACATATACCTTTCACAAATTTACACCAAATCACACATGCATGCACGCTCACACGTTGAAATGACGTTAAATTGGTTGAAATATATAAGCATGTAATAAATGTACCTAAGTTTTAATTGAGAGAGAGACTGGTATCCACAACACAAGTTTAATTTTAATGTGGATACCAGAGCCTGACTATTACTGTGAAACTAATGAAAATGTTATTTGTATGAGGAAATCTGTATTAGATTTTGCGTAAATAAATATTATTATTATAACAATATACCTAGTCAGTAACATTATTTACTAAAAAAGTAGTATATTGTATCCAAGGCAAAATGAATTATTTAACTGTGAATGAAAATTCCAGAGATGAGCATATTTAAGCCAATAAACAACTTATTACTTGAGTTTTATTTTGGACTAGCTGTTGCCCGCGGCTCCGCCCGCGTGTATGTCGGTTATCGCGGCAAACAGTAACCTATGTGTTAATCTGATGTATCTTCTATACTTATAAAATAACATGTCCTGACTGACTGATTCAGCATCGCCGAGCGGAAACTATTAAACTTAGGAATACAAAATTTGGTGAGTATGAAGTAATTTCGGAATTTCTACCCCCAAGGGGGTGAAATAGGGGTTGAAAGTTTGTATGGAAGTCGGTCATTTTTTAAGTTAGAAACATGAAACTTTATTTTTGGGTTACTTATAAAAATAAGTAGATATGTATTTCAACGTTTCCTAATATTCTACCCCTAAGGGGGTGTAACAGGGGTTGAAGTTTGTTTGGCACTTCTTCATTTTTAAATTAGAAACATGAAACTTTACTTTTGGTTTGGGCTACTGATTAAAAATGAGTAGATACGTATTTAGGCCTTTCTCGATATTCTACGCTGAAGGGATGAAATAGGCGTTGACATTTCGTAAGCGGGTTAGTCTAGAAGTCCGTCAGTTTTGAAGTTAGAAACATGAAAATTTATTTTAGGGCTATTGATAAAAAATTAGGAGATATGTATTTAAGCGTTTCCCAATATTCTACCCGTAAGGGGGTGAAATAGGGGTTGAAAGTTTGTATGGAAGTTCGTCTTTTTTAAGTTAGAAACATGAAAAATTATCTTTGGTCTAATAGTTAAAAACGCGTAGATACTAAGTGTCTCTGGATATTATACCTACCCCTTTTTTTGTGCGGAAATTCCATCGGATATCACCAACTGGTGGTTATGTCGGACTCGAACCGACTAAAAACCACACACCGTCTCGGGTTATAGAAACCAGGGAACCAGAGCGCCCTCGAAAGGAAATCCCATAAATTATATTTCTACCCCTAAGGGGTGAATTAAGTGTTGAAATTTCGTAAGTAGATTAGTTTGGAAGTTCGTCATTTTTAATTTAGTAGCCTGAAACTTTGTCCTTAGGCTTTTAAGTACAAATAAATGAATACCTATATCATCATTTATGGGAATTCTATTTCTAAAGGGGTTAAAATAAGGGTCGAACGTTACTATGAAATCCTTTTTAATGGGCTATAGATTAAAAATAAATAAATAGGTACGTTTAAAAACATGGATAAATTATTCATACATACTTACACAGTTTTAATTAAATATATTGTAAATAATCAACTTCCACGCGAGCAAAGCCGCGGGCAACAGCTAGTAAGCTATATTACTGTAAAGTTTCATCCAATTCCGTCCAGTGTTTTTGCGTGAAGAAGTAACAAACATACACCCTCACAAACATTCGCTTTTATAAATTAGTGTGATGTGATAAAATCGAATACGAAAAATAATGTTAAATTTATCACTACAGTTAAATGAAAAATTAGACATAACGAATGAAGCTTATTTTCAAAACGTAAACAAAACTAAATTATGTAAGTATCTACAACTAATTCAACGAAAAAAATGGAAGGTATCTACAAGGCTAAGTAATTAAATATTTGCAACGAAAAACATCTGCTTACCTATGCCTATACCAATAACCTAACAAAATCCTATAAAAAAGTAAATTATAGGTACCTAGGTACCTATGCTATAACCTTACAAAATTCTAAAAATACCGAGAAAACCAATTAGTATCTACACAAGACTATTTGCTAATTATTTAGGTACAACAAAAATTGCCTGCTTATACTTATGCTATAACCTAACAAATTCCAAAAAAAAAACTTCGCTTAAAAAAACCGACTTCAAAAACTAAAAATTATCAATTAACTTAATTTGCATGTGCTACCTAGGTTTGAAGTCAGTGCCAAGCCAAATGTAATAGTAGGTATCACACTCGCTATATTTCGAGACGAACGTCAACGACGTCACCGACGCTTCAGTTGTTTTGTTCTACGCGAAGAGCAGCTATCCCGCTCAAGGTCACGCGCGGCGAGTGCGGTACCTACTATTACATTATGGCTTGGCACCGACTTCAAACCTATGAATAGGTAGCACATACAAATTAAGTTATTTGATACTTTTTAGTTTTTGAAGTCGGATTTTAAACGAAGTTTTTTTTCATTTTTCACTTTTTAGTCTATCTCAAGTCTCTCATCATCATATAGAATCGAAAGGACTTCAGGTAATTTTTTGTAATAAAATCTCAAATGGACTATCTTCTATAGATAGGTAACTATAATTCAAGTGATTTGAGGTAAACTGACTATTTGAGGTTAACTCTGATATCGTTAAGACCCGTTTTATATATTATGAAATTAAATGATGTCTACAGAATATGAAGGCATGCAGACAATTGCTTTAACTTCATTGCAGGCGCTTACATAAATTTGAGGGTTTCCTTCGATTTCCTTAGGATCCCATCATCAGATCCTGACATGGTGGCCATGGGACCACATGGGGAGCATACCCTTTCGAATACAAAAAGAATTTCCAAAATCGGTCCACAAATTGACGGAGTAATCCGTGTACATATATTAAAAAAAAATATACCGATGAAATTGAGAACCTCCTCCTTTTGGAAGTCGGTTAAAAAAATATACCGATGAAATTGAGAACCTCCTCCTTTTGGAAGTCGGTTAAAAATACAGAAGAAATATTATAATACCAAGTAATATTTATAGTAGGTAGAACAAAAATCAAGTAAATACACACATCAAAAGTGTCTAGGGATCAACATATATTTTTGCAATAACTTTTCTCCTGATTGATATTAATTAAAATTTTCTGTAAGGATTCATCAAATAAAGTGTTTTCGTTTGTCACAGTAACGATAAACCAAGTCACCTTTGCCATTTTCCTAATAAAGGGATTTTGACATTTGAACCACTAACATTAAAGTTCGAAAAAAAGACTGAAATAATAACAGTTTTCTTTAAAATTTTATTAGGTAACTTAAACAATTAATAATCCGTGTTTCTACCGCGAACACTAACAACACAAGAACATCGGTTTGGCATACTCAAAATGAGTTCATCCAAACACGCTGTGGAATGGCCGCCCATGTTCGTTGCAACAACAAAAAAGGTCTTCTTGCGACTGGATACCCTCCATATTCGGCAGAGCTCTTCTCTGTAGCATATCCCATGCATGCTCAATCGGGTTCAAGTCTGGCGACTGAGCAGGCCAAAGCCACATCTCAATCTCAAGAAATCCGCATAAAAATGCTTGATCCCTAGACACTTTTGATGTGTGTAGTTCCATAAATAACTTTTTATCCGAATTTACATTCAAGAACTACTACTGAGTTTTAAGTCGATTTGGGTGCGTGTGTCGCGTAGGGAGCCGACCGACCGCGCGGGTACTGCTTTTTAAACAATTTGGACGTGTCTGGTAACCTACGTAGGGCAGTACTATTAGTTATTCTGAGGCAGGGCGCAGGCCACGCGCCCGCGCTGCCTTTCGGGTACTTATCATAAAGATGTTTTGTATCATTTTCTGGTAAATTATGATGAACTATTATGTTACATAATTATTTACTCCTCTTTCAAGTATTTTAAACTTAAAATATATATCATAAATATAAATGACCATTTAACGTTTATGGCATTCTAGTTTTTGGTTCAGTATCAATAAGAGCATCCTCCCAAAAAAAATCTAAATTTCTTTAATGTACAGAATTGATCTTATACACTTTACTTATGCGTTTAAAAGTAACCATATAATACGTACCTACTGTGAAGTTAGTGTTACTTGATTCCAGGAGATGTCGCTGTTTTAAGTTAAGAAACAATTTTCAAGAAAATGTAATTGCTTCAGTATCGATTAGAGAGCCCTCCCAAAAAAACATCTAAATTTCTTTAATGTACAGAACTGAACTGTTACATTTTTTATTAAACGTTAAAAAGAGTAATCATATTACGCACCTAGTTACTTGATTCCAAAAGATGTCGCTGTTTTAAGCAAAGAAACAATTTTCAGGAAAATTTAAAACAACCCTTTCTATGGAAAGAGAGAAAATAAAACAAATACTAACCTATCAAATACTAACTATATACCACATTAATCACAATGCTTGTGCATAAAACATTCCCACGATTATTTTGAATATTTAAGTCATGCGGGCACAACCAAACACACAAATTCGACGTCTACAGATTTATTATGCGTGATATATGTATAAATAGATCACGGAACAATATTTAAAGTACTTGCTGTCTAGCAAAAAAAGAATGAACGAAATCGGACTATGTGTTATTGAATTACAACTAAGTACATATTTTGACTTTCATCCCCTCTCTCCAGGAAATCGTGCTGAATTTCGGGATAAAAAGTATCATGTCCTACCTCGTAGTATGAACTCAAATCATGCCAAGTTTCATTTGAATCCGTTCAGTAGTTTCGGCGTGATGCGCGGCCAAGATACAGACAGACAGACGGACAGACAGACAGACAAACATGAAAAAAACTTCAGTTTTGGCTTCAGTATCGATTATAGAGAGCCCTCCAAAATTCTTTTTCAAAATATCTTTAATGTACAGAATTGGACCTGTTACATTTTTATTATAAGTATAGAAGTTATAGATACCTATTCTTTTTCCTATGGATAGAGAGGTTGCGATAAATCAAATACTTAATTCTACACCGAATTATACGTAATACTTGTGCGTAAAACGTTTCCACGATTATTCCACGATATATTAATCAAAGTGTTAATACATATGGCTGTCAATAGATGTCACTACGTGTTGTTTAACGTAATGATAAATTCTTTATAATTTTTTTTTCCAATAGATAGAGAGATTGTGATAAATTAAATACACATTTGCTACAATCTACAATCTTTAGAGTATCTCCTTTCTAACAAAAAAAGAATGATTGCAATCGGACTACTCATTAATGAATTACAATTAATTACATATTTTGACTTTCATCCCCCCTCACAAGGAAACCGTCCGGAATTTCGGAATAAAAAGTATCCTATGTCCTACCTCGGAGTATGAACTCAAATCAAGTTTCATTTGTATCCATTCAGTAGTTTCGGCATGATGCGCGGCCAAGATACAGACAGACGGACAAAAATGAAAAAAAAAAATAGTTTTGGTTTCAGTATCCATAACAGAGTGCCCTCTAAAAAAAAATTTCAAAATATCTTCAATGTACAGAATTTGACCTGTTACATTTTTATTATAAGTATAGATTAGTGCAGATAGTGTTTGAGATATGATTTAGTAATTTATCTGCCCATATACCTGTGGTAGCCATATACATACACATAAGTCATCTACTACACCATAATTATTTCTGTGCACTAAAGATCTTTAAAAAAACTATACTCGTTGTATGTAGCATGGTGCGGCATTTATTTGTAGACTAGAACATTCTGGTTGGTTTAATTTACTACAGTTATTAATGATATAATATATTGCGAATGTGGTACAGCTAAAATACTAAGTCATAATTTGTAAATCGCTGCAACTTTCAAGAGTGAAACGAAATGTTACTGAAACTGTCACAAACCATGCTACAGCACAAAGAGTATAAAGAAGGGGGCCTTTTAATGAAAGAGGCTGTAAACTGGTGTTTTGGCTATATTTTCACCATTTAATCTGGGGGCTAAGTTATTGCTGAAGGTATTTTATGTTTTAGACCAAAACTAGACTATACTTAAGACCAATTTTCATTAACATATTCTATAACTAGCTGTTGCCCGCGGCTCCGCCCGCGTGAATGTCGATTTTCGCGGCAAATAGTAACCTGTATAAGCTATATTACTGTAAAGTTTCATCCAAATCCGTTCAGTAGTTTTAGCGTGAAAGAGTAACAAACACACACACTCAGACACATTTTGTGTTTTGTTTCTGGCAAATTATCATAACTATTAAGTTATATGTTTGTTTATATTAAAAATTATAACTCCTAATTCAAGTATTTTAAACTTAAAATTGATCTTTTACATTTTTATTATACGATAAAAAAGTAATCATATAACGTACCTATTGTAAAGTATCTTTTAGAAACTGTTTAAGAACTACCAGATGTGGATGTTGTGTTAGTTACATTGAGATGATAATTTTAGGAACTGGTCACACACACTTTTTTGGAAATATAAATACAATGTAGATTATTTATATATTATTTATTAACTTTATGCACTAAGAATGTACATCGGCGGACTTAATGCCCAGAGCATTCTCTTCCAGTCGACCTTCGGGTGGTGGAGAAATCTTATAAGGCAGGTGTGTGAAATCTTATATACATAAGAAGTCCGTTCAAATTTACAATAATCACATCATATTCAACGTTATACATACAAACATACATATATAAGTAGATATACATATACAGATTACGTATACATAAATACAACATTTATACACTAAATAATGGAAAAAAAAACTTCGTTTAAAAAAACCGACTTAAAAACTATAAAGTATCAAATAACTTGTATATGCTACCTATTCATAGGTTTGAAGTCGGTGCCAAGCCAAATGTAATAGGAGGTACCACACTCGCTATATTTCGAGACGAACGTTAACGACGTCACCGACGCTTCGGTTGTTCTGTTCTACGCGAAGAGCAGCTATCCCGATCAAGGTCACGCCATATCAGGAGATATGGTGGCCATGGGACCACATGAGGAGCATACCCTTTCGAATACAAAAATAATTTTCAAAATCGGTCCATAAATTGACGGAGGAGTAATCCGTGTACATACATACATTAAGATAAAAAATCGATGAAATTGCGAACCTCCTCCTTTTGGAAGTCGTTTAAAAAGGACGGTAAGCTATAGATTAGAAAATTCTGCCAGTTCATAGAGAAAGAGCTCATGTACTTTATTTTTGAATGTATATCGGTTAGTGGACATCCTGATTTCGAGCGGGAGCGCATTCCAGAGTATTACTGCTCGAACAAAGAAGGAACAGTTCACGAAGTCGGAGTAATGAGACGGACAGTAGAGAAGCAGATTATTGACTGAGCTAGGATTTCTATCGTGATTAGAGCACAGGTATCGGAAATACGGAGCAAGGTAGGTAGGTAAGGATGGCGAGTTGAGAAATGAAAATAGGAAGGTAAGTGCTCGCTGATTGCACTGTAGGCGAATAGGTAACCATTTTAACTGGGAACGCAAAGCAGACACATGGTCATACTTTCGAATATTGAAAATAAATCGAATGCAGTTATTAAGAAGACGGTCAAGCTTGTTAAGGAGGTCTGCATTCAGGTCGAAGTAACACACATCACCATAGTACATTCAGTGTTCCGCAAACTTTTTGGGTTCAAGGTACATCTAGGAAGATTAAAAATTTTGGAGGTACACCATAATATAAAAATATTTTAAGTAATAAAAAACAATGTTTCTTATTAGTCACAAAACTATATTTTTATTTTACACTTTAATTGAGCATAGGCGGTCTCATCTCTCGTCTATCGTCTTGAGGCGTTCCCTTTTTTGTTTTTTACTGTGGTAAGAGTTAAAAATGCTAATCCACATAACTTAAAAAAATTCTTATCTAGTTTTATGGTTAGGCATATTTAGACAAAATAAAAAGATCTTAGAAATTACAGAATAAAAAATTAAAAGTCCTCAGAAATCAGAACAGACTTGTCTATAAGTAATTTCTGAAAGCTGCAGCACTTTGAGTAGGAAGGGAAGAATAGAAATAGGGCGAAAATTTTCAGGAAAGGAAGAATAAGAATAGGGCGAAAATGTTCAGGAAGGAAAGAATATAAATAAAGCGAAAATATTCAGGAAAGGGTAGAATAGAATTGGGGCGAAAATGTTCAGGAAGGGAAGAATAGGAATACGGTGAAAATGTTCAGGAAGAGAAGAATAGAAATGGAGCGAAAATATTCAGGAAGGGTAAAATAAAAATAAACTTCGTACCGCCATATTTACATATCTGTCTCAGCTTCCTACAGGCAGTGTACAGTCGCGGACAAAGAAAAAGACTTTTCCCGTTATTAAAAAAAAAATTAAATTAAAAAAAAAATTAAAAAAATCTATGTCCTACCTCGTAGTATGAACTCAAATCGTGCCAAGTTTCATTTTAATCCATTCAGTAGTTGCAGCGTGATGCGCGGCCAAGATACAGATAGACGTCGCGGACAAAAAAAAAACTTTGCCCGCTATCTTTTAATTTTTCTTATACACAAACCTTGTCCTAACAATAAGGTCCTACACATAAAAAAAGAATCATTTAATTTGGTGCAGCCGATTGGAAGTTATGCGCGTACTAACATTTCGGCGATACATTTTTATATAAATAGATATGTTGATACTGTATTTTAAAAATATGATCTAATATCTTTACCATTTTTATTTGCATTCTAAGCAGTGACAACCAACAAAATATGTCAATACAATGACAATTTCTGAATGAACCAACAATAACAACCATCAAAATAATAATATTAAAATACGCGATAATAATATATAAATAATATGTGGTGTCTATTTAAAACCCTTAATTTCATTCGTGTAATTATATGATGCCTATTTAAAACCCTTAATTTAATAAGTGCTTCAATTTGACAGTCAAAAGTTTGACAGGAAAGTTGGTAGAACAGTTTATATGGGCAAAAGGAAATTGTTGTTTTTATTATCTTCCCCGCAATTTTTCCATATTTTCTCACCGTTTAAACCTTCCCTGAACCACGGCAAATATTTCAAAACCTAAATCAGCTAAATCGGCCTGGCGGTTCTCGAGTTTTAGCGAGACAAACGAACAGCAATTCATTTTTAGGGTTCCGTGCGAAAGGCAAAAAACGGAACCCTTATAGATTCGTCATGTCTGTCTGTCTGTCCGTCCGTATGTCACAGCCCCTTTTTTCCGAA
The DNA here is from genome assembly GCA_949125395.1 of Diaphora mendica. Classification (NCBI taxonomy): domain Eukaryota; kingdom Metazoa; phylum Arthropoda; class Insecta; order Lepidoptera; family Erebidae; genus Diaphora; species Diaphora mendica. The sequence goes on from OX421310.1 coordinate 22,663,006, forward strand.
ACTATAAAACCTATAATGTTGAAACTTGGTAAGAAGATGTATTCTGTGAACCGCATTAAGATTTTCACACAAAAATAGAAAAAAAACAATAAATTATGGGGGTCCCCATACTTAGAACTGAAACTCAAAAATTTTTTTTTCATCAAACCCATACGTGTGGGTGTGGGTAGGTCTTCGAAAATTATATTGAGGTTGCTAATATCATACTTTTCTAAACTGATTAGTTTGCGCGAGAGACACTTCCAAAGTGGTAAAATGTGTCCCCCCCCCCCCCCTGTAACTTCTAAAATAAGAGAATGATAAATCTAAAAAATATATATGATGTACATTACCATGCAAACTTCCAACAAAAATTGGTTTGAACGAAATCTAGTAATTAGTTTTTTTTTAATACGTCATAAATCGTAAACTGCAATTTACCTTTCATTCAATCAACACAAATATAAAAATAAAATAAAAATTGTATTATGCTACTTGCTGCTGCGGAACCCTTCATGGGCGAGTCCGACTCGCGCTTGGCCGCTTTTTATAGGATATAAGAGAAGAAGAAGATATACAAATTGTTTTGTCAACTTTGCAAGTTTTTTCTAGTAATCTAATACTGTAAAACCAGCAAATTAAATACAGTCTACTGAAAAGCCATCTTCCTTCATACATTTGGACCGTGCTCCTTTACAATGACCATTTAACGTTATTATGGTATTTTAGTTTTTGGTTCAGAATCGATTAGAACGTCCTCCCAAAAAAAAAAAAATTTCTCTAATGTACAGAATTAAAGTTTTTTTTTTTATTATACCTACTTTAAAAATTAATCATATATAGATTACTCGTATATAGGATAGGTACATCCTACTGTGAAGTTAGTGTTACTTAATTCCAATAGATGTCGTTGTTAAGTTTAGAAACAATTTTCAATAAAATTTCATTGCTTCAGTAACGATTAGAGAGCCCTCCCGTTAAAACATCTAAATTTCTTTAATGTACAGAATTGATCTGTTACATCCTTCGATCAAATATATCATAGATGCACTGTTGCCGCTTAAAAAGTGGAACCGGCAAAACAAGGCATAAAACAACAATATGCCTTGTTTCGCTCTCATTCGCTTGGTGGCCGCGCTCGTGTTTACACAATTAGCAATGCCGAAGTGCGTAGTAAAAACTTGTAAAAATTTCACTCTAAAAGTGCAAAAGAAGGATGGAATATCATATTTTCAGTAAGTCTATCTTTGATCTAACATATTGGTGTATTTTCGTTACGCTTTAAGGCAAATTTTATGAATATTTTCATAAAATTTGTGATTTACAACGGCTTCTAATGTACGCATCTATCCCTTTCACACTCACGGGCGATGCTCATAAGAGAAAACAAGACAAGCCTAGTGCTAGCGAACAAAGTAAGTTGGATAATGATGGAGTCGCCTTTACGATTATTTTTTTAGGTTAATTAAAGATTTGTTTTTGTTTTCCAAAATTTATATAAACCAAATGCATATAGTGTGGTGTGTTCCAACAATTTTTGTGAAGATGATATGTACACAACAGAAAAAGAATTCAGGAGAATAAAAAAGACAGCCTAACCAACTTTACAGGTAGGTTTTATAATCTACTAAGAATATTTAACCGACTTTAAAAAAGGAGGTTATTAATTCGATCTGCATGTATGTATTTTTGTCAAAATTGTAAACAGTTTATAAATGTTGGTCTATACCAGATTCTAAACGTGATTACCAAAATTTAAAATTATATGTATGTCCGTTCGTAAATATCTGAAAAACATTTAAGTTGGAATATAATATATTTGATGATTACAGTTTAGGTATAGTCCAACTTATGGAACAGTGCAATATAATAATGTATAAATACAGGCACGTAGGTGTAGAAGGTCTAATATCTGAGTGGAATATTCAATATTAAATTAATACTTATCATAATGTATAATAAAATTCTATTCAAACTTTTAGCTATCAGAATCAAAAGAAGAAATAAAAATTGTGTGAAGAATTAATTATTTGTCGGTCCATCCAACTACCGTATTTTTTTAAAGCAATCGAAAAGCAACTCCATTTTTTCCATGTTCCAAATAGAAGCGATAAGAAGCGAACACATTATTTAATGTCAGTAGAATGTAACTCTCGTTATTCTTTGTACTATTATGTGCTTTATTGTAATACGTTAAGTTTAATTTTTCAATACACTTGTTTTTGGGCATGTGTTGTTTTATTTCTGATTTTTGAAAGAGTCACAAAGTTTTATTGTCCTATCCTGTCATCAAACTAAAAGGTAATATGTAGTGAATTTAATATGGATTTATTTCCGTCCGTACGTCAATTGCTTAAAGTTAACATTAGATTAAGCTATATGCCAGTTCAAGACTTTTTTCGCTATATCTCAAGTGGTATACATGTACCTAAGTACGTATAGAAGCGTGGACAGTATTTTTTTTTTTTTTTTTATGTTCAAGCTACCAAAATGATTCTACTCTGCCTGATGGAAAGCATAAGTAGAATCCAAAAGTGATGGTCACTATACTCAATGTGAACGTGGACAGAGCAGCATAGTGACCCACACTATGGCGGCCTAGTGAGATGCTTTTTCACGCCCCGCTTAAAGGACCCGGGATCATAATGGGAAGGAAACACGTGTGGTGGTAGTGAGTTCCATGTTTTGATCGCTCGACACAAGAAGGAAGAACCGAAACGTTGCGTTCGAGAGCGTATGTCTTCCACTCTCAAAGGGTGACTGCGAAGGCCGGCACGTGTTGTCCTGTACAGGAAAGGAGAAGGGGGGACCAGATGGAAGAGCTCTTCAGAACACTCCCCATGATACAGGCGATAGAGGACTGCCATAGAGGCGATATCTCTTCGCAGCTGCAGGGGTTCTAGGGACTCAGTGGCTTCGGGACTACCGATGATGCGGACTGCTCGCCGCTGCAACCGATCGAGAGCGTCAAATAGATACTGTGCGGCACCATCGCATAGATGAGAACAGTACTCCACGCACGAGCGAACCTGGGTCTTGTAAAGAAGACACAGATGCCCGGGCGAGAAGAACCGTCTCACCTTGTTAAGTACACCTAACTTCCGCGAGGCCGCTTTAATGACGCTCTCGATGTACTCACGCATGTTGAGATCACGGCAGATATCCATACCCAGGATACCAAGCTTGTCTTGCAGGGGCAGTTGAGTGTTCCGAAAAGTTGGGAGGGGAAGGAAGGGAGACTTTTTGGTAGATAGCGCGCACACCTGTGTTTTCTTGGCATTAAACTCGACCAGATTCTCACTGCCCCATTGAGAGATGCGGCTTAGAACCAGGTCGAGCTCAGCGACAAGATCCCGTCGCTTCGCCTCAACGTCCGCTGACTTGGCTGTAGGGTGACCAAAATATCGCCCATGAACTGTACTGTCGTCTGCATAGCAATGTATATTGCCAAGGGCCAACATGTCATTGATATGCAGGAGAAACAGCGTGGGTGACAGGACGGAGCCCTGAGGTACACCGGCGTTTATCTGCCGATAATCAGAGACCGCACCGTCGCAAAGGACCTTAATACGGCGCTGGTGCAGGAATGCGGCGACCCAGGTGCAGAGTTTAGGGGGCAGGCCGAATGCGGGAAGTTTGGAGAGAAGCGAGCGGTGCCAAACCCGATCGAAAGCTTTGGCCATGTCAAGGCTGATGGCCAAGGACTCCCCATGTCTGTCAATAGCTTCACCCCAAAGGTGAGTGACATACGCTAGAAGATCACCCGTGGATCGGTTCGGCCTAAAGCCATATTGCCGATCATTTAGCAAGGAGTGATCTTCCAGGTAGAGGACCAATTGCTTGTTGATGATCCGTTCGAGCACCTTGCAGAGAATGGATGTTACGGCTATAGGTCGGTAATTAGCCGGGTCTGAACGGTCACCTTTTTTGGGGATAGGTTGCACGTTCGCCTCTCTCCAAGCCTCCGGAACAATTCCTGAGGAATAAGACAGGCGGTACAAGCGCGTCAGTACGGGAGACAACTCCGGGGCGCAGTTCTTAAGAACCACCGCTGGGACACCGTCGGGTCCACTGGCTTTCCGGACGTCAAGTGACCTGAGTTCAGCTAGGACATCACTCTGACGGATACGGATATCCCTCATCGTGGAGTCACTGGTCCGAATGGTGGGCGGGTGCACGCCCCGATCGTCCATTCGAGAGTTAGCCGCAAAGAGGTCCACAAGCAGTTTCGCTTTCTCCTGCGGCTGATGGGCCAGCGATCCGTCGGGATATTTCAGCGGTGGTAGTGAGGGCTGGCAATGGTTGGACTGCACAGCTTTAGCCAATCGCCAGAACTTTCGGCTACCCGTAGGGTGTGAGACGAGTTCATGGCCAAGCCGCGCAATGCGCTGGGCATCTGCTCTAATGTAAGCCCTCTTGCATTCCCTAGTGGCTTTGTTAAAAGCTGCTTTTAGGCGATCTACAGCAGGGTCGCCACAGGTACGTGCCCTGGTCCATGCTCGGTAGGCCGCTTGTTTTTGAGCGACGGCATGGGTGCACTCACAATTGTACCAGGGACGGGTCTTGGAGCCGACGATCTCACTGTAGGGAATATAATATTCCATGCCGACAGTGATCTCGTCAGCCACGGCGGACGCACTCTGCGACAGATGCCTGTTCCCAAAGCAGCGCTGAGTCCACGGGATGGATGCAAAGTAATCCCGCATTCCATCCCAATCTGCTGACGAGTAGTGCCATAAACGCCTTTTTGTTGCGATGGATCGTGGCAGGGCAACAAGAGGCACCGTGGTGGATACCAGGCAGTGGTCGGAGGATCCCAGAGGGGCGTGGACCGACACATTGTACTGCGCTGGGTGACTCGTCAGCAGTAGGTCTAGCAATGAGGGCGCTTGACTTGTAATGTCTGGTATCCTGGTGGGCTGGAGTACCAGCTGGGTCAGGTCGTGCGTGAGAGCGAATGCGTGGGCAGTTCGGCCCGCGTGGTCAGTTTTGGAAGATCCCAACCAGGATTCGTGGTGGGCGTTAAAATCTCCCAAAAACACCAGTTCGGCGATCGGGAACTGCTCCTGCGCTTTGTCCACTGCCTGACTTAGATAATCGAAGAGCCGAGTTGTCTCCAAGTCTCCAGAATGGGATCGATAGAGGCACACGTAGATTCGGCTCGTAGAGCCAAGATCCACGTGAAGCCAAAGGATGGAGAAGGAGGGGTCCTCAAGGCAGCGTAAACGGCGACAACAAACATCCGCCCTGACGAAAACACACACCCGCCTTCGCGAGGAAGCACTCCTCAAGCACGTAGCCGGGATAACGAAGATATGTCGTGTCGGCAGGGCGACGTATTTGTGTCTCCGTTAGGAAAAGCATGGCCGGACGTGTCGTCTCAAGATGTTGGTGGACGGCGCTCAGGTTTGCATGGAGTCCACGGATATTTGCAAACTCCACTTCAAAGAGCGGGTTGGTGGTGGTGGGAGAAGGGAATGCCGCTGTGGAACGTTTATGTCTTTTCCTTTTTGCTGCCATGATTGAAACGAAGGGGAGAGAATGGAGACGTAAAAGGCGTGACAGTCATCGTGACAGTGTAACACTGAGACCCAGAGTGCTGCGTCGTCATACAACGGTAAGGCATGACGGTTACCGAACCGCCGGACGGAAGGGCCCCCGTACCCTCCCGGAAGTGGTCGCCTGGTCCCACCGTCCGGTCACCAACCGGCACGACGAGCCACTCCGTGGATTATGCGCGACCTGACGGGGCAGCCTTCCAGGGTGGTTAGCCGCGGTTGGGCCCCTCTCTATGCCGCGGGCGGCCAGCGGCACCACCGTTTCTACGGGTCTCCCTGGCCGACGGTTCGATCCACGCCAACCTTACTATGATTTCACGAGCACTCTTTCGCTCATACACTTATCACGATAACTGTCACCCCTGCATCTGTGGGCCTCTGGTCTCGCACTCACCAACGAAACACGACAGCACGAATGCTGTCATTTTAGGTTGGTCTTCTGTGCGAGGGTAGTACCGCCCCGGTCGAGCCGGCCCATTCGTGCTGAAATCAGCGTGGCTCTACTACTTCCATTTCCATTTTGGTTAGTTTTCTTTGGAACTGTGCATCTATAATATATTTGATCGAAGGTTACATCACATTTTTATTATACGTTCAAAAGAAAATCATATTACGTACCTATTGTAAAGTTAGTTACTTGATTCCAAGAGATGTCGCTGTTTTAAGCAAAGAAACAGACAAACTCAACGTCTACAGATTTATTATACGGGTATTAAGTATAAATACATCACGGAACAATATTTAAAGTACTTGCTGTCTAGCAAAAAAAAGAATGAATGAAATCACGTGTTATTGAATTACAACCAAGTACATATTTTGACTTTCATCCGCTCTCTCCAGGAAACCGTGCTGAATTTATGGATAGAGAGATTTCGATAAATCAAATACTTAATGCTACACCGAATTATACGTAATACTTGTGTGTAAAACTTTTCCACGATTATTCCACGATATTTAATGAAAGTGTATTTACGTATGTGTTTATTACGTATGGCTTCCAAAAGATGTCGCTACGTGTAGTATTTCGTAATGATAAATTCTTTATATTTTTTTTTCCAATAGATAGAGAGATCGTGATAAATTAAATAATTAATGCTACAATCTTCAGAGTATCTCCTTTCTAACAAAAAAAGAATTATTGCAATCGGACTACTCGTTAATGAATTACAATTAATTACACATTTTGACTTTCATCCCCCCTCACAGGGAAACCGTCCGGAATTTCGGAATAAAAAGTATCCTATGTCCTACCTCGGAGTATGAACTCAAATCATGCCAATTTTCATTTGAATCCATTCAGTAGTTTCGGCGTGATGCGCGGCCAAGATACAGACAGACAGACAGACAGACAAAAATGAAAATAAAAATAGTTTTGGTTTCAGTATCGATAACAGAGTGCCCTCCAAAAAAAAATTTTCAAAATATCTTCAATGTACAGAATTTGACCTGTTACATTTTTATTATAAGTATAGATGCTTATAGATAACTTTTTTTTACACATCTGATGTAGGTAACTCAGCTAACTGGCCGCTATCTGGCACAATGACCCTACGTGTACAAAAGCACAGCCAAAAGCTAGTGTGTAATACTTATAAATTGTCATTTACACAAGGATCTTTATAAAGAAGGGAAGTCTTTTTAGTTGTAACTGTACCATAGTTTAGTTAGACTGAGGTTTTAATGTCTAAGGTCATGGATCTCAGCTAATTCAGGGCAAATAAAAAATAATTATTTTTTTAAACTATAAACATTTAAAAAACCTGATCTCAAGCTGGTTTTGTTAGTATCATTTGTAAAGAAATATTGTTTTTTGGTTCATTGATTTTAATTACATTATTACCTTCTAAATACGTCCCACAAGAACTCCCTGCTTGGCATAGGCGACTGGAAAGTCATTTTCACTGTAAAAATAAGAATATAGAAACTTATTTTTTTGTGCATATTATTTCATCATGTTACAAGCATTTGAGGGGCGTGTTCAGGAAAAATAGGTACAGCAATTGAATTTAGACACGTTAGAATGATTTCATAATATTATAAAAACATTACTCACCTGTTGGTGTCCCAAAGCAAACAAAAACAAATCTTATAGATATTTAGACTAATAATGTGCTTCAGAATCTCCCAACCCTTTTCTACTCGTGACGAAAAATAGAGTGCGATAAAAGTCAATCTTCACTTCCTGTCGACACTACAGGAAAGTATTTAGATGAAATACTGCCGCCTTAAAAATTAAATGGGAAAATAAAACTGTCAATACAAGTTCTGCGTACAAGAATGAAAGATGACATCATTTGACAAAGAGAAATGACATGTATCAGCAGCCCTGTATTCAGAGTGCACAGACATTATGAAATCACTCCTTAGAGCATATATATCTACAGGGGCAGCCAAACGGGTGGAAAGCGTGATCGGCGTAGAGAGAGAGACTGAGTGAGGGTAGTGTCTGTCTCTCTCACGCAAGCTTCTGATTGGTTGGTGTATTTCCCACCAAATCAGTTAGGCAAATTGGTATGTGCTTCCACCAATCAGAAGCTTGCGTGAGAGAGCCAGACACTACCCAAACTCAGTCTCTCTCTCTCTCTCCCTACTCCGATCACGCTTTTTTCCCGTTCGGCTGCCCCTGCAGATATAAATGCTCTAAGATCGCTCAGCACACTGCGGTGACAGCGCCCCTAGTGATTCTAAGTATTGTGGACTTGAGATCAGCAATAAAACAAATCAAAGATGGTTGTAATTGTAGCACGAAGTATAGCGAAAATAAAACAATCAGTAGTATTATACTAGGTTTATTAGCTTACTTTTTCTCTTCACAGCGGCTATTCATTTATTTTTTCCTCCAATTTCCACCTTTACATCCCTGCCACATTGTGCGCTGCTATCGATTTGAATATCCCCAGCACCGACTTACTATCCCCAGCCCCGACTTTGCACTTATTAGAACTTCTTTGATTAATTACACTACTGTCACAATAATTTTATAAAACTTTTAAGAAATTCTTAACAAAATTTTTAAATAATAAGCATTGACCTGGAGATAGGGCTGCCATCTCAAAAATTTAGAAACCAGGAATATGTAAATCGAAAAAATTGATGTTTAAAATAAGAATTAATAATTAATTATTAATTAATTCAATTTAACATTGGTGCGTAAAATCCCCGGATATTTGCGGTCAAAATCCGCAAAACACTTTCATATTTTTTTATTTAGTCGAAATAAAAAGAATATATAGTTCAATTAGTCGAAATAGTTCTTTTATTTATTTTCATAGGTATTCAGTTTTAATTAAATTTAGTTATTTTTCATCGAAATCAGTGATAGAAAAGTAAAATCTCACAGTTGTGAAAATGCTTTTCAAAGAGTAGCATACTTTTCACAACCTTTTTTTTTAAACCAGACTAATTTGCCAAAAATATCTTTAAGTTGAAACTCATATGATATCATTCCAGTATTCAAGCTCTAAGTTTTTTAGTCTTATCTTCTTATTATATAAAAATCAATTGCTGTTCGTTTGTCTCGCTAAAACTCGAGAACGGCGATTTGTGTAGGTAACCTAAAAGTAAGCAAGAGATGAAAAATCACCAGAAACGTTACAAAAGTAACCTTCTGGCAACACTGGACAGAACCGCCCGCGATTGTCGCGGTTTTCCCGCTAGCCATTTTGTACCAAGTCGCGGTTTTAAAATCAGTTGCGGTAAAAAACCGCCAGTGCGGCCGCTTCCATTCGTTTCCTTTTGTCACAAAATCAGGCGGTTAAAAACCGCGGCGGTTTTACCGTAGTGTGTGCGCTTCGGGCGGTTTTGCGGTTTGGCGGTTTTACCGCTAGCGGGAAAAAACCGTAGTGCGGCCTCAGCCTTACTGTAAATTTTCATTCAAATCCGTTAAGTAGTTTTTGCGTGAAGAAGTAACAAACATACACACTCACAAACTTTCGCCTTTATATTTTAGTGTGATTCTACTTTAATTATTTATTTATTCCTATTTATTCCTATCAAATAAAAGATTTTATTTTATTTCTAGTATCTTTTTCTGAAGACCAAAAAATATTTTTTTGTTACGTCACACGTTTAGTTTCACTTGGTGGTAGTTACGCTGATTTGACCATAGATGCGAATGAAATGAAGGATAGTAAAATAAAATGCTTCGGTACTAAAATGGCCGATGTCTCAAATAATGAACGCAAAGTAAAGCTTACAAAAAGCGGAAAAGTCGTTAAAAGACGTGCAAAGAATCCAGAAGGCGAGTTTAGCTCTTGACTCATATAAAATATCAATAAGCTTTTTCAATACTTTGCTAGCTTTATCGACACCCCACTTATTCTTTAGTGTGCTTTTCTTTACTTACTATTTGCCACTTACTACCTTACTACATTTTCGTACAAGTTAAATAGTTGTGATTCACTTGCCTTGGTAAACACTGATCTCCTAATTGCTATTTACAGGTGTAAGTTAATAGTTACATTATATTATAACAATACGTATTAGTAAACATAATCAATAAATATAAATTACTTCTTTGTTATGCGCGATATAATTAACAACAAAGCTCACATAGTTATTCTTTTGATTAATTAAAATTGTATTTTTTTAGAATGGCACAAGCAAAAACAAAAACGTCTAAGAATAGCCGGACTAGAGTATATAAATGCAAATGGAAAAGTGGTACCACCGAAACAACCGGGATCAGATTGTAATTGCCGAAGACTATGTTTTCAGAGAGTGCCGGAAGATATTAGATTAAAAACATTTCAGGGTTACTACTCTATGAAAACACATGATGAACAGAACGCCTATTTATTTGGCCTCATGAGGCAGGTTGATGTGAAAAGAAAAAGAGTTAAAACTAGTAGCCGTCGTACATGCACGTTCGAATATTTTATTCGAGTTAAGGGAAGAGAGACACAAGTGTGCCAAACAGCATTTAAAAACATACATGCTATAACAGAAAGAAAAGTAAGAGTTCTTTGCAAAAAAATGGATGACGGTGTCATGTTCCCTAGTGATAACCGTGGCAAAAATAGCCACAGAAGATCAGGAGAGGTCCGACTGCCATCAGGTATTTTAGATCAAATAAAAAATCACATTTATTCTATTGTCCATACTCATCGTCTAAAAGATTTCATTAGATTGGACAAAATAGCTGGCTTAGAAATAAATATTTCAAAAATGTGGAAGGATTATATTAAAGCCTATGACCCTGATAATATAGTAGCAACAATGCCTAAATCTAAAAGAAATATGGATGTAAACACTCACTTAGAACCATCGCAAATACAACAGCATGCTACACAAGATTCTTTAGCATCTATTGCATATCCTGGGAGCGGCCATCTAGTTAATATTGCAGAAAACTATTTCCAAAACCAGTATCAAACAAATGCATTAGCGGCAGGAACACCAGCAAATTTCTATCAAACTGCAAATGGAGGTCAAAGTATGGGAATCTTGCTTCAATCTGCTGCATCTAGACCTGCTCCTGCTCAATCGGTGGGATTTATTGTCCTACAAACGAAACCTGAGCCTCAACAACATATTGGTATGGACAACTCTGGTTATCATCAGCCTGAGGAATTACTAGAGGAACAAGTAAAAGTGGAAAAGAAAATAAAGAAAGAAAAAAAGAAAGGACCTATGGTAAAACAGTGGAGGTACACAAACATATTTCATGATGAAATCAATGGAGCCGCATTAGCTGCTATTAAAACAAGACTAGGAATGTATTATGCTGAAAGTGATGCTGCAAGAAAGAAAGCAAAGCAAGTGGCTCGGCCGGTTGATCCTCTACAGACGCAGACACCCCCAGATCAAATACCGCAAATGAGGCCCACACACACTGTTACAATTTACACTTAATGCTTAATATAAAAAAAAAAGACTAAAATTGACTGATCTGTGACATATTTGAATCTTAAATATTTAGGTTATAAAGAGTACAGTTATCACAATAGCTCATTTTGAATGATAGAGTACATTTACATTTCATATTATTAAATAATTTTAATGTGTAGTATTTTATAGTTTTAGCTTTGCCATTTCTAGTTTTACCGATAAAAGTATGCATTTCGCACCTGTATGGTCAATATAATTAGATGTAAAAAAAAACGCAATTTAAATTATAAGTAAAAATGTGTATGATGTAGATATTATTGAACTGATCTCATGGTAATCGAAACCCAGTGGTACTTGCTCTTGCATTAAGAATCCTGTTTTTTTTTTATACTTATTTAATTATGTACCACCATTTAATATCATTTTATGTATGCCTTAGGGTGTGTTCCCAATATGTCGTAAGAATAAATTATCGCTGGCCGACTGTTGTGCAGTTCCGATTATCGTGTCGTACTGGTAAAGAACGTTACGACGACGCTTTAAACGACATGATAATCTATCGTCACGTGGGATAGTGGGAACGCACCCTTATAAAGCTTTGAGGATCATTATACAAGTATCTAATTCCAATACGTGTTTTTATTTATAAACAAATTATATTTGCAGTGAATCGATAAGACTATCCAATAAGGGTTGCAGTCTAGGAGTTTTGGTGATCGAAATACCTACAATTATACTTAACTTGTAGGTAGTAGAGCCACGCTGATTTCAGCACGAATGGGCCGGCTCGACCGGGGCGGTACTACCCTCGCACAGAAAATCAACGTAAAATGACAGCGATCGGGCTGTCGTGTTTCGTTGGTGAGTGCGAGACCGGAGGCCCAAATAGTCTAGTCAACAAGTTCCATACTTGTTGACTAGACTAAAAGATGCAGCAGCATCACTAGGCCGCCATGGTGTGGGTCGCCATACTGCATTGTCTGCATTCGCAGTGAGTATGGTGACCACCACTCTTGGATTCTGCTTATGCTTTCCATCAGGCAGAGTAGAGTCATTATGGCGGGCCATACATAAAAAAAAAACAACTGATTTTAGACATAATAGTGAAAAATTGGTCTACTGACTAAATATATTTTATACATTACGAGACTTGGCTCAATTTAGTTAGACTTTCTAGGCTTGAAGAAATATAGTACTGCTACTTTTAAACTCGGATGACACAATGAAGAGCACTTATAAATATGAAGCAACAGGCTTTATTTATTACATACATATGTGGCTATATCATTCAGTACTTTTAGTTACTAATCATTCTTACCAATGGAATTATTTGTGAGTGTGATAGGCTATAACCACACTAATATATAAGACGAAAGTTTGTGTGTATGTTTGTTACTTCTTCACGAAGACAGATTTGGATGAAACTTCACAGTAATATAGTTTATACATCAGAATAACACATAGGCTACTATTTGCCGCGATAACCAACATATACGCGGGCGGAGCCGCGGGCAACAGCCAGTTTATAATAACTCTAAAAATGATTACCTACCGCGATATCTGACACGCGGGGAAAACTGGTAGAAAATATTTTCTTTAAAAATCGATTTATTTTCAACTGTCAGATTTAAAAAAAATAGGAATCAGTTTGTCTTAAAATTATTTCCACTTTGCGGCGTTTACAAGTCTACCTACGTCCATCGTCTGCCACACCATTCTACAACATAACATCTGTTTGTTAGCATCCTGACTGTTAAGCCCGAGATAGTAGGTTCGATTCCCGCCACAAACATTTGTGCTCTGAACTTCACTTCTGAGCATGATCATTTGTTATGTATAGGTGTTAATATAGGCATGTATTTTGAGTAACATTATTATATTGACTACGCGGTGGCGTCGTCGGTTAAGCGTTCATTCAAATTATTGCTTACTACTGCGCCGTGTAGGGTTTGATCCTGACATGAGACACTTCTGTGTGATCCGCTAATTGTTTTTGTGTTCGAGGATATTGTTTTCGAGTCCATTTCATGTATTCTCCTCCCCATGCGTGTAGTGCCGTTCCGACTAAATTTGAAAGAAAAACCATAATATTACGACTGTTGTACCTACTTGAGGCCTCAGGTTCGATTCCCGGGTCGGACCAAATGTTTTTGTGTATATCAATCGAAGGCTCTTCTTAAAATTTTTGCCAACTACGTATTATGAGTGCATTGTGCATTGCTATGTGTAGTGTAGTGCTATGTGCATAGTGTGATTGTGCATTTAATATAGATCAAAATGGCCCTTTACAGTATCTAATTTAAATGAATATATTCGAAGATATTACAGATTTAAAATGCACGAATCGTGTCGTCGGCGGGGGCATGTGAAATCCACCCGTGCGAAGCCGGGGCGGGTCGGTAGTAGAAAATAATATTGTAAAACTGACGAGAAAAATATGTTTAACAGTAGGAAAGTTGTTGTGGTGGTGTTAGTTACGTGGTGTATTAAATTGATTCTGTGAATTTAAATTGTTTTATTTTTAAAACCTTTATCAGGCAATCGTTCTTGTACAAAAGAAGTAAGCCATTTTGTTTTAGTACACTTATTGCAGCGTTGTTTATTGTAATACAACGGAAAGTCTATTTCAGTCTCATTACATTAACAATGTTGCAATAATTCTATTAAAACAAAATAGCTGTATGAAATAAGCAATAGGTATACATATTTGTAGGTAGCTATGGTTATGTATAGAACTAGTTTCGGGTGCAGAAATGTAGAGGCGCTACTATCATTTGGTTGGCATAAATATCCCGCGAGAGGTCACTTTTCCCGTAGTATTACTATTCACTTTGGAAAGGACTTCAGGTAATTTTTTGTAATAAAATCTCAAATGGACTATCTATAGGTTACTATAATTCAAGTGATTTGAGGTAAACCGACCATATCATTAGGCCCCGTTATATATAATGAAATTAAATGATGTCCACAGAATATGCAGACAATTGCTCTTCACTTCATTGCAGGCGCTCACGTAAATTTGAGGGTTTCCTTCGATTTCCTTGGGATCCCATCATCATATCCTGATATGGTGGCCATGGGATCACATGGGGAGCATACCCTTACGAATACAAAAATAATTTTCAAAATCGGTCCACAATTGACGGAGTAATCAAGGTACATATATAAGAAAAAAACTGATGACATTGAGAACCTCCTCCTTTTTTTGGAAGTCGGTTAAAAATAGAATAAAAATGCCAGATGGATTTTAGATTTTTATTGGTTACTTATAATTACGCAGACAAGACGCACGCACCACCCACAGCCTTGATTTTTTGTTCAGCCGTCTTTGAGAAGAATTTGGCTTTCACTATGACAGGCTGCTTGGGGAGTTTGCCTTTGCCGAGTAACTTGTGGTAACCCTGAAAAAGATTTAAGATATTGCATTATAGACTAAAGATGAGAGCAACATTAAAATCATGATGGGGTCATGATAGTTTGTGGTAGCAAAACTATTAACAGTATTTTCTGCACCACATAATATTACATAAAGAAGTGAAAGTGTGATATTCAATGTAATTACAGCCCATTTAACCATAACTAGCTGACCCACGCAATCTCGTTTGCGTCTCCTGTTGCCCGTAGCGTGATAATTTTCCCCCGTTTTGAAACATTTTTCATTGGTGCTCTGCTCCTATGGGTGCTTAGCGTGATGATATCTAGCCTTCCTCGATAAATGGACTATCCAACACTGAAAGAATTTTTCAAATCGGACCAGTAGTTCCCGAGATTAGCGCGTTCAAACAAACAAACTGCAGCTTTATAATATTTGTATAGATAAGAATAAAAGGATGAACAGATTCTTAGCTTAGAAGATTCTAAGCTAGGTTGATAAGATTGAAAAAGGATTACCAGATGGTAATCCATTTTCAAGCTTGAGTCTTCAATAAAAAATTGTTGAGCTTTAAAATCACTTTTCTGCCTTGTCTTGAACATTTGAAATTATGTTTAATGTATGTTTTACCAGTAAATAGGTACAATTACGTATTCTATAAAATACCTAAAACATGTATTTAATGTATGAAATATTATTTTATTTGAACTTTGTCAAGGTATTCTATACAATGCTGAATGTGCAGCCGGTAATGTGCCATCAAAAAACACCAAGACTTATCTAATCCAAATGATTCAACGACAACACAGGGTATCGGACTCTAGGCAGCCGATGTCGCGGCACGCTGGCATTCGCGGCATACTGGTCAATGTTCTAACCTATTCTACTAAATTCTGAATAAAGTTGTGATTTTAAGCAAACAGAACATGTAGGTGGTTACATAACAATGATAAATAATTATCAAAATTTACATGTTGCTGGTGGACCAGTAGGCATTCTTTAACTAGTTAATTATTTCATACATGCCTGGATGCCCCAGGTATTGTATAATAGGTCTTTACCTATGTAATTGCCCGTTTTGTATGCAATAAGTGAAAGTATTTTTTTTTTCAAACTTTTTTATTTCTGTTATTCGAAGTAATCACCCATGCAATCGACGCATCTTTGCCAACGCATTGTCAGTTTATTGATGCCCTTCTTGTAAAAATCAGCTGGACGGGAGGCAACAAACTCTTCAAAGGCATTTTGTACTGCCTCTCGGGAATTGTGTTTTTTACCCACTAAAAAGTTGTCTAAATTTTGGAAAAAGTAATAGTCGGTAGGTGCAAGGACTGGTGAGTATGGCGGATGAGGGAGAGCTTCCAACCCCAGCTCTTGCAGCTGCTTCACGACAAAAAATAAGTACTTTCCCTTATTGCATACAAAACCGCAATTTCATAGGTAAAGACCTAATAGAATACCCGAATTTTAAAAGTTTACCAGTAACATTTACACTCCATACATTATTACTTTACTACTACTTTATCATCACACATTCTCAACCTTTGCAATGACAGTTTGAGAGGCATTCACTAGATTATTATACCAAGCAAATGGTTTTGCTCTAAACAACAAATACCTGCCACGGTGCTGGTATGACAGTAAATTCAGGTATTCCTCGGTAATGAGGAAATACTTGAGAGGCTTCAATTTACTTTAACTGTTGGAGGTTAGCATATTGGTTCAACATAGACACAAATTTATCTTGTATAAAAATTTTTCAATGAGTAAAAACTTGAACTTACAGCTTTGACAATGTTAATGACTGGGACCTTGCCGTCGGTGGCGCCTGCGTACTTGAGACGCGACTGTTCCGACACAAGGGTCCAGAGCTTGTCTAGGTTCAATACTGGGCAGAAAACCTTGTTTTTCCTCAAGTGGAAGTTTCTCATACCAAGCTAAAAAAAATTAAAATTACTGTTAAGAACATACCTACATTTATTTTTTAATCAAGTTACACCCAAATAATTTTTACATAAAATGTAAAATGAAGTGACACACAATGAAACAAAATTAATCTTTAAGTTAGTTTCAACTAGAAACTTTTTTAAATTGAAAACTGCTCACCCAATAAAATTGATGATAAAACTAATAGGTACCAAACTCCATCATTATAACTTTCCAAGTACAAGCTAAGAATCTTTCTACAAAGAAACAGCCAGCTGACATATGTTTATCAGTAGCATGTAAGTTATCATCAGGTATAATATTAGTTAAGGAAATAACTGAAAGGATTATGGCTCCTAGACACCATGGCTTGGTTTAGAATATGCAGGTATGCCACCGGCACTAGGGGCTGCAGGGCATTATTTCAATGATGACAGCCAGGTTAGAGGTGTTTTTTTTTATGTATGGCCCTGCCAAAATGACTACTCTGCCTGATGGAAAGCATAAGCAGAATCCAAGAGTGGTGGTCACCATACTCATTGCAAATGCAGACAACGCAGCATGGTGACCCACACTACGGCAGTCTAGTGATGCTTCTGCATCATTAAGGTTCTTAAAGAGGACCAATGAAGCCTTTAATATCACTATTATAGTGCATGTCATTATTTTTTTGTAAGTCTTTAAGACAACTCATGTGTAGTAAAGCTGTAAAGGCTAAAAGATGAGTATTTTACAGCCATGATAAACTTGATACTAGTTGAGATATGTGGAAAATACAACAGTTAGGGAGGTGATAACTAAATAATTATTATTTTCATAGTGTTCTGGCAAATGAAGAACAATGACAGTTGCTTATTTTCCCAACAGCATCACACTAACATACACATGGCTTTATGATAACCTCCTGTCGAGTCTCACTATCATTTTGAGAGAAAATTAGTACTGGGTGAGAATTGAACCCACCTCTGACTTGATACATAATTTCTGACTTAGCAATCAGGATCACTGATCACTAAAAAATGAATTAATTAGTTAGCCTATAAATCTAATAAAATATACTTGAACTTGAATGGTGTCAGGGATAAATCTGTCTTTATTCCATATACTTCCCATTGATAATATTCTCTAAAGAAATTTATTTTGAAAGCACATTTTCAAGCATTTTAGTCTAGCACTTGCAGTTTTAACTAAGATTGTATTTATTTATAATTTCCTAATACTCGAAGTACAAGCAACTGAATCAGTTTTTACAAATATATTTGTTTTAGAGAACTAGGCAAACCTTCAAAGGTTAATGTAAATTCACTGTAACTATAGATTGAATAAGGTAATGAGAATTTAACAAATATGTACTTACCTTTCCAAAGTAACCAGGATGGTATTTATCCATGTTGATTCTGTGATGATGTTCACCACCAGCGTTACCGCGACCTCCCGGATGCTTGCGGTGCTTACCTGGAATATTACAAACATCATTCGTAAAGAATGTTATTTCGAAGCGAGAATATTTTACTAACCCGACCATATATCGTATAAATATGTGTTTAACTTAGATACTTATTAATATCTTGGAAATACATTTCAAATGTTGAATGTCTGTATTGAAGCTGTTTTTGCCAAGAATGAACGCAATAACAATAGATTAAAGTCTTTCAATATAGGTTATGTTTAAAACATTTTCGGCATGTTTTGATATTTTGCTGGATTAATTAAATTATAAACAGATGCAACAAACTAACCGATACGTCCGTGGCCATGGCTCACGTGTCCTCTCAACTTCCTGGTCTTCTTCTTGGAGGTGGCCTGCAGCGTAATAACAAATAAAATTTAGAACAATATTTCCATGTCTCCATCCTAAATAAAACTATATACAGCACTCTGATCACTTAAATCACATCAAACACAAATATTTTTTTAAGAATATATCAAGATTGCAATTTATATTTCTGATTAAATTTTATAAAACCAACACGAACCATATTTCAGTCTTCCGTCAAGTTTTAAAAAGAAAGATTAGGACACAGTGTTGCCAAGTTGACTTGTCAAAATTGACATTTAAAAAAGTACAGAATAATATTTTTTGTTACCACAAAATGACTAGAGGAATTTTATGCAAAATTATCATATTTTCCTAATGTTTTTATTTCATTAAAGTTTTGAACATACATTTATTTTATATTAAAATTAAAACAAGAAGCAAACACAACGTGGCCAACTATTTGCCATTTATACTGCCTTAAAAACTCCGTAAATATTAATGCTTTAGGGGGCGTGTAACGTCATACAGGACTAAAAATTACACCTTGAAAAAAAAAAGATGAAGTTCAAACTGAGCTGGGGTTCCCCCTACACTTAAAAAAATTCAACGAATATTTAACTCCGTTCTCTACCTGGTTTTTTGTTTTTTGAAGTGATAACTTCTTATGGGAGGATAAACCGCTTCGTTACGTAACGCGTTATGGTGCCATCGCGCCAGTCTGTCCGGTTACCCTTTCTCTTACTCATACGGCAGCGGTAGGCAGGCTCCTCCTCTCTCACATACTCTCTAACCCATAGTGCTAGCCGTATTTATAATGGGTCAACTTAGATTCGTTTAAGTCATCACTTGTGTCTGGTGTTCCGAGACGCACACGTTTTTATATTTTTACAGCATTGCCAACAAATATATCCTATCGTAGAGTCATGGCAGAATCGCTGCAGGAAGTTTAAGAGATGCTGCATAGTCCAAATGAAGCTTCCGAACGAATTGGTCTCCGGATTAACCTGGACTAGACGAAGATCATATATAAAGATATTTATAAATGACCTCGTCACTCCGGGACCAGTAACGATTGATAGCATTCCTCTTGAAATTGTCAAGGAATATAATCTATCTGGAGTAATTAATGCAGTTGAGTAGATACAACTTCGAAAAGTAAGCCGATAGGACGCTTTGAGTGAGAGGGCTGACGGCACGGCGACTGAATGCAAAAAGCAGCAGATCAGGCTCTGTATTGTGCCTTGGGAGAGGCCTATGCCCAGAAGTGGGCTGTAATGAGCAGAACACGAACCTCGCTAAAACCGTCGAGCAGGGTCCTCGTTTGGAAGGACAATACTTTTATTGGACAACGATTTCATCGTTCGATCGCTGAATTTCCACAGCTATCCCGCAACGAGCTATATCATACCGACGATGCAACCTGTCTAACAGCAACAGGACTCCAATTCACCACAGTAGACTGCCTCCCACCCTGCAATCTCAGTAATCACAAGGACCAGTAGTAGGGCAGTAGTAGGGCAGTTGGTTAGACATGGTCCCTCCACTCTACCCTGCCTGCACCTCCCCGATGAAAATAATCCCGACCGCACGCGACGATGATATTCCATTTCAGTCTTGCACCTTGCACCTGAGCTCGTGAGTGAATGACGCACGCGCATTACCAAGAATAATTATATTTTTATTTAGAAAACATCGAAATTCTAAACAAATAAGAAAATTGTTTCTGTTTAGTAGAACTTTCCTTCAATCGATTTAGTGGACATCACTAGTCCTGAGTAGCACTAATAGAGCGCCATCATTAACCCTTCGGTACGTCAGTACGTTTCCAGAATATGGTGGGACTGTGTTTAGGATATAAGCTGACACGTATTTTACGAAAAAGTGTAAATAATTTGTGAAAATAGTGAAATGTTTGCATTTTAGTTGAAGTGGTTTTTGTGAATCAATACGGAAAAACGATAAAATGGAGTTTCGCGAAACGTTGTTAGCAGCTCAACGAAATCAACAACAAAAGTCATCTGTGAGTCCATTAACTATTTTATGGAATTTTATATTCTTGATTTTCAGACATTGACATATTTTATCTAAAAACCGTGTTAGCGGTATCATATTATAATATTTGCTTGAAGGTCTAGAGTGATTGTCAGGATATAGTATCGTACTATGAAGACCTTGTTTTTGGTCAATAACGTGTTATTTTTTACTTTTAGGAAAGTCTATATTACAAAGCACGCTTCGATCCACCCAAGAAAGAACAGAAACAAAAAGACAAACTATCCGCTAACATCCAAAAGTTTCTAGCAAAGAAGGATGAAGAAGAAAAGCAAAAGAAGTTGGAGGCAGTGAGAAAGAGGGAGGAATTACTGGCTATGCGTGACCCAAAAGCGTTAAGAAAGATCCAGAAAACTTTGAAAGTTATCAAATCTGCAAACAAATCAGTTCTTGCAGATGCTATAGACAGAGATAACACTGCTGTTACAAGGGAAGGTCCCGAACAGCCTGACCAAGATGATTATGGCTATGAGTCTCAAGAGGCTGCTGCCCTTTATCAAAAAATGATGGAAAAATATAGCAAGATTCCAGATGAGCCTAAATTTCCTACTGGAAGTAAGTATTTGTGTTTTATGAATTAGAGAGGGTTTATAATGATTTAGAATATGTATTTAAATTTTTACAGTAATGTAAACAGGGTAATTTTGGTATCAAACATAATCTACACACATATTTATTTAGAGGTATATGCATGGGCGTCACTAGGATCGCTTTCAGGGGGGTTCATCTGCATAATATATTATAAACTCACACTTAACGAATATTGAATTATATTAGGTATTTACCTATAAAATTGTTTTTATGTGAACTACCTGTGCCTCCTGCCACCCATGTTTAAATATTAGTGTCTGTGTTAAAATATTAATATCATTCATGAAGAAACTAGTGGTTTCACTAGTAAATTACAGACTAGTGGTTGCCCGCGGCTCCGCCCGCGTTTATGTCGGTTATCGCGGTAAATAGTAGCCTATGTGTTATTCTGATGTATCGCGCTACGACCAATGGGAGCGGAGCACCAATGAAAAATGTTTCAAAAACGTGGAAAAATTATCACGCTACGGGCAATAGGAGACGCAAACGAGGTTGCGTGGGTCGGCTAGTAAGCTATATTACTGTAAAGTTTCATCCAAATCCGTTCAGTAGTTTTTGCGTGAAAGGGTAAAAAACAAACATCCATCCATCCATCCATACTTACAAACTTTCGAGTTTATAATATTAGTATAGATTGAGGCTCTTACTCCCTTTATATCATGTTTAATTTACTCATTACCTTAGAAATTCTGAAGTCAACCCACATAGTTTCTGTATAGTGTATCTAAATAAATAGCATTTATGTTTATTTGATTTGGAATTTCATCTCTAAGCGTGTGAGTAAAGGCTGTGAAGTCACACTTTGGTCGGTCAACTTTTTTACAGATAAGTGTTTAACAAAACTCAAGTAGCAGGAGTTCTGTTTGCAATAATAGAGTTACTAACTTCTTAATTGACTAGTTGCTGTATGATCAAATCTAACTTAGATCTTTAGCAAAGTCTTGAAAGAAATGTATGAAGAATTCCTGATAGACTTATTTACCTACTACCTACATCTTTGCCTTTTGTGTAGCATAGCAACACCATCTACTCTACGGCCGATGTATCTTGGCGAGCCTGAACATAGGCTCTGCGAATTTTAGCGTATGTACACTCGAAGTAACCAAATAGGGATGTCCAATACGCGTGCCTGAGGATTTAGTTGAACGCGCTAATGTTGGGAACTGCTGGTCCGATTTGAAAAATTCTTTCAGTGTTGGATAGTACATTGATCGAGGAAGGCTATATATCATCACGCTACGACCAATAGGAGCGGAGCACCAATGAAAAATGTTTAAAAAAAGGGGGGGAAATTATCACTCTACGGGCAATAGGAGATGCAAACGAGGTTGCGTGAGTCCACTAGTATCTTATATAAAAACAAAAATCAATAGCTTCTAAATAAAACTAATCGATTACGATATTTGATTGAATAAAGGGTCGATTGTGTTTACTTATGGCCCCATGTACGTCGCCTCATGCCACCATTTTGTACCAAAAAAAGTTACTGCGCAACCTTCTGCACGAAGTTCAGACTTGCCAAGATACGCCGACCTTAAGGTACGCCGGTACATAAGGTGTGTTGTCTTCTGTCAATTGAGGTAAATTGCTATTGGTTCATCATCAACAGCTTTGAATAGGACACTGCTGACTATCCATAGGACTCTCCGTAGAGGAGGTTTTGGCCTACTATACCACGCTGGCCAGACAGGTTGTTATAGGATTTGTTTTAAGTTAATCTTCTCTTTGCAGTGATATTCTCCTGCATAATTTGCTTTATGACTTACTTGACTTATAGTCCTATGTACCCTATATTATTGTTTCGGCAACATTTCCTTAAAGATTCCAATCGAGCGCCTGTTTGGCGATATGATCGGAATCCCTACGGAGTGTGTGACCAATCTAGTTCCACTTGCGACGTTCGATCGATGTTGGTCGATCGAAGTTTCACGACAGCGCCATCACCACATGGCTATTGATTAATGTTCTATTGAAGTTTTTATAGCAATTCACATCTTAGAATAGTTCTATGTGGTGGTTGTAGATCCCGTTTTTGCCAGTTTATCAGAGGAGTACCATGAAGGATACCTATAAAAGACTCCATAATACAATATTGAACTGTCAATATAGGTTCATATTCTTTCAACATCAGAATAGTAGACACACATCTTATTAATCTATATATATAAAAGAGTAAGGTGACTGACTGACATACCCAGAGATCAACGCACAGCCCAAACCGCTGAAGCTAGAAATTTTGCATGTAGGTTCTTTATATAACGTAAGGGAGCACTAAGAAAGGAATTTTCGAAATTCCACCCCTAAGGGGGTAAATCAGGGGATGAAAGTCTGCGTGAGCGAAGCTGCGTGTAAAAGCTAGTATATGTTAAAGGTGGTTGGAATCTTTGGAGCTAAAAGTACATAGCCACTCAACCACATCCATATTTCCAAACTAATATTATAAATACACACAGGACATAGGCTACTGTTTACCACAATAACCGAAATATATGCTGGCGGAGCCGCAGGCGATTTGATTTACTTTCTTCAAATTGTCATATTTCATTTTATAATGGATATGACATATTTTTTTATGTATGGCTCTGCCAAAATGACTACACTGCCTCATGGACAGCATAAGCAGAATCGAAGAGTGGTGGTCACCATACTCATTGCAAATGCAGACAGTGCAACAATGCAGCATGGTGACCCACACCATGGCGGCCTAGTAATGCTTCTGCATCATTGGGCCTCCATAATTCAGTAGTGCTGTCATCTTTTATAATCTGAGGCTGTCATATACTTGTAGATGTTAGTCCTGGGCCTATACTGTGCAGGTACTCATCTACATAGCCATATTTTGTGTCTATTTCCATCAACAGATAAGAGAGGCTCCTTTATCACCTCTTAAGGCAATTTTGTATAATGACTGGCACTCGTATCACCAAGTCAGTAAACATGATGACTTGAAGTTTCATTTCAACCATAGTAGTAATCATTTGCTTTACCTGAAAATCGAGGCCAAGACCTTATATGAAGAACAATATGGTTAAATAATTATGATTAATGTTTGTAACATTATGTTAATTAGCTTCTTAGCTAAGAAAAAGCCTATGTCCAGCAGTGAAATATGAAAGACTTGATGATGATGTTAACATTATGTATTAGTGCAGGTGTAATTGGTTATGGTAATATGATATCCCCATATTTAGCAACTGTTTTCAATTCTTGTATCGCATCTGGTGTGTTTCCTGATCTAATGAAACACAGTAAAGTGATTCGATTGTTCAAATCTGGTAGCAGTTCAGATCCATCTAACTTCCGACCTATCTCAATACTTCCAGCATTGAGTAATTTTTTTGAAAAATTGCTTTTAATTCAAATGGTACAACATTTTATTCGCTATTTGCTTCATCAATAGCAATTTGATTTTACTAAAGGTCGTTCAACTACAGACGAGGGCGTCTCCCGCGGCGGCTCCGCCCGCGTATATGCAGCTTATGTCGCGGCAAATCGTAGCCTATGTGTTATTCTGATGTATAAGCTATATTACTGTAAAGTTTCATCCAAATCCGTTCAGTAGTTTTTCCGTGAAAGAGTAACAAACATCCATCCATCCATACTTACAAACTTGTCTA
This sequence comes from Diaphora mendica, assembly GCA_949125395.1. NCBI lineage: Eukaryota > Metazoa > Arthropoda > Insecta > Lepidoptera > Erebidae > Diaphora > Diaphora mendica. The sequence goes on from OX421310.1 coordinate 22,687,690, forward strand.
AGGCCTTCGATTGTGTACATCATCCTACACTGATCAGGAAGTTACAACACTACGGAATAAGGAATAATGCTCTAAATACTCTAACGTCATATTTGATTAAAAGAGTTCAAAAAGTTGATATTAATGGCAAAACATCTATGGGATCCCCGGTAACAATGGGCGTCCCACAGGTCCCATTCTAGGGCCATTTAAGTGCCAACTTGACAGTTTTAATGAAGTCAACTGTGCACTCTCGAAAGTGGTACATTGGTTTAATACAAATAACCTTCTCCTTAATGAGAAGAAAACTAAATTTATTAAATTCTCTACACCAAACTTAAGGCATGTTACAACCAATGTTCGATTGAATGGACTAGAGTTGGATCCGCTGGAATCTACAGCTAAGGTCAGCGGCTTTTGTTGTAAAAAAGATTCGACATTTAACTGATGTTAACAGCTAGAATAATTCACTTCAGTTACTTTCATAGCATAATAGCTTACGGTATCCTACTCTGGGGTAACTGTGCAGATGTTAATGCCATATTTGTTTTACAAAAACGCGTCGTACGAGCCATTTATAAATTAAATCCTCGAGTTTCTCTCCGTTCCAAATTTAAAGAGATAAGTATTCTGACTGTATCTTCACAATATATATATGAAAATTTAATTTATCTCCAAAGAAATCAAAGTTTCCTAAAATCAGTGATGTTCATTCGATAAATAACAGAAACAAACATAATCTTAGTGTTCACGTCACTCGTCTCCACAGAGTAGGCAACTCGTTCATGGGACAATGTATACGCTTTTACAATAAACTCCTGACATTAGACTGAACAGATATTAGAAATTTGCCATTAAGGAAATTTAAGAATACCATTACATCTAAGTTATCCGCAATGGGGAATTATACCATAGCAGAATATCTTGATGATAAAACCGCCTGGGATTGAGCTGCCCATTCTGCACATACTGTTTATTTTTAATGTTTAAATTTGTTTTTTTTTTATTGAATAAGGGGCAAACGAGCAGACGTATCACCTGATGGTAAGTGATTACCGCCGCCCATGGACACCTGCAACACCAGAGGCGTCACAAGTGCGTTGCCGGCCTTTTAAGAAGGAGTACGCTCTTGATGTGACGATAATTTATAGTTTGAAAAAAAATCATCTTAAATTATTGCTATTGTTGTCATTTTTTTAAATTATTATCTTTACTGATTATAATAGTTGTGACTCAAATTGAAATTATCGCTTTTTTTATTGAAGTAATGTCTTTTGCATTTCAGCATATACATATGCTGCATATGCATGCATATACAACAGCAGGTAATCCCTGAGTTTGTTTCGTCCTTTCTTCTCAGGGCTAGTCCAGTTAGAAAAGGCCGAGCTCGTCTGCTCAAAAAAAGTTTAACTTGCAAAAGTGTTTTTGTAACCTAATTGCAGAATAAATGATTTCATTATATCATTTCGTTAATTAGCACGAAATTCAGCACGGTTGCACGGAGAGGGGGGATGACAGTCAAAATATGTACTTAGTTGTAATTCAATAACATACAGTCCGATTTCATTCATTCTTTTTTTGCTAGAAAGCAAGTACTTTAAATATTTTTCCGTGATCTATTTGTTTATTATACGACTTTAGTGTGTATTTATCGGTTAGTTCTATAAAATCCTAATAGATGGCGGTTTGGCATCTAAGTTGCGCAGATATCCGGTAGATGGCGCCCTATTTCTATTTCTAGATTATCCGGTAGATGGCGCCGTATATCTATTTCTAGAATTTTCAGAAATGTAGAAAATATTTACAAAACAAATATGTGGCGGTACGAAGTTCGCCGGGTCAGCTAGTTACTAATAAAGGTATGAATTTTGATGTACTTGTTTGTTTCTAGATAATGTAACAAGGAAAGATCTTAATGGGACTCGCGAGAGAGTAAAACACGCCTTGCAACATGAAGATGATCCCGTACCACATAAGAGACGCAGGAAAGGGGAAAATGGAGGTAATTATTTAATGACATTGACATGGAGTTGTAGAACTGTATTAATTTCGAGGCAACAGTTATGGGAATAATAAAATTATATTTTTAGAGCGTGAATCTAGTCCACCTGGACGATATGAACCTGAGAAGGATAAGAAGGATTCAAAACCCGAGAAGCCAAAAATACGAAAGCCAATGCCACCTCCGATAGACTTCAACCAATTGTTGAAGATAGCTGAACAAAAGAAAAGTGAGCCTGTTGAAGTTGGACAAAAGAAGGTTGCCGCTGAGACCGAGTCTGATAGGCTTATGACTAAAAAGCAGAAGAGAGAATATGAAGAAGAGATGGCTCGTCGTCAACGTCGACAAGAAAGGATGGACGCAGAAAGGGGTGGTGGTAATAAACGTAAGTTTTTAATGAAACACTTTTATTTCTTACACAGGATGAAAGATTGTTATAATACAGGAATAGACAGTAAACACTGATGATAATGATGATATGTATTCATGTTCCAAAAGATAACCTGTTTGTTATTTGCGGGATTGCTCTTGAGGACATACGTTCTAAATATTATTTACGTCTTATACTCTCAAAGGCAGATATAAATGGTATTTGCTGCGTATTTAGTTTCCACTCATAGCTAGTAGGACAAGATAAAATCCTTTTGCGTACCACAAACCTTTTTCATCTACATGTTCAATACTATCTTATAGTAAATATTGATCATAATTTAATAATACTTTTACTTTCATCTGCAAACATACCTTAAATATATCCTTCTATAATCCACGAGAATAGGGTATTTGCCTATTTTCCAAAAAGTGTTTAAATTTATTTAATGATCAATTTTATGCTACAAAAAAAAATTGCCTAAAAAATACGGCTAACAATGGTAAAACTTAAAAACATAATTCAAATTAAATATTTACCCGCCTAAAACACAATCGCCTTCAAGTGGTCGTATGATGTCATTTTTCTCAGACATTAGTGTAGGTTAGAATTTCTGTCGTCCTTCTTTCATTTCAATATGAGTTTAAAATTATATTACCAGTATTGCATAGTGCCTTTTTGTGAAAATACCACAAAAAGAACACCTACGAAATTGTTCGGGATTATCGGCGTAATATCTTGCCACCGTAATCGTGTCTATCCGTAGCAAATTTAGACTATTAGCTTACGTGAAATTTTTCTGCATTGTTAGACCTTCGCCTTTTATAATATTTATGCCGAAATAATTTAAAAATTACCTTATTTCAGCATAAAAAATTTTTGAGGTTATTGACAAGTCGATAAGTTTGAGAAAACTGACGTCACACTTAATGATTGGCATTTGCGGTCACGTGACATATAGATAAAAAATCATGATTTTGATTTTATGAAAATATTGAAAATATGTAATTATTTTTAGAAATAAAAATGTTATTAAAATTTCCTGGCATCTAAACTAGCTATATGCAAAACATCGTATTTTTTTAGTACTACAGGCAAGTACCCTATTGCATGCCGACCAGGTACATATCAATGTAATAACTAGCGCATTTCGAGGCTTTATTTGACTTGCATTGACTATGGTAAAATTGACTACATCTATTTTTCTTTTAGCCCAACGCGACGATAGACCGAGAGAAGAAAGGGAACACAAATCAGAAAGTGCCCCTGGCTTAGGCCGCATTCCCAAAATTACCGACAAACTAAGTAATACCAGACATGATAGTCCACGACCAACAGACAGAGAAAGAAGTGAACGAGATAAACTAGAAAAATTGGAGAGGGAAGAAAGAGAAAAAATTGAAAAATTGCAGAAGCAAAAGGAGAGGGCGAGAACAGATAGAGACAAAGCTGAACGTGAAAAAGAACGATTAGATAGAGAAAGACTCGAAAAATTAAGAGCAGAAAGGGAGAGAATAGAAAGAGATATAGACAGACTGAATCGAGACAGAGAGAGATTAGAAAAAGCAAAATCGAAGCTCGAGAGTAGCAGCAAGCTTTCTGAGAGGCCTAAAACTGTTGACAAATCAATAGATAGATCAAAGTTGAATCCCAAAGAATCAATGAAACAGGATATGAAGAAAAGTATAGATTTAAAAAGCCAAAACACATATAGGATAGATAAAAATTCTAATGAAAAGAAATTCACTATACCAAGTAAAAATAGTGATGGAAAATACATAAACGGGCAAAGCAGCCACAGTAAACCAGTGCCAAGATCTAGGGAGCAAGCTGTTCAACAGAATGGTATTAAAGATAAAAGTATAATAGAAAAACAGAAATCATCCTTTGGTGATGGATCTCAGAAAAGTAATGATAAAAGACTGCCAAATGGAAAAGCGGTGCCTTCAAAAAGACCTGATGATAGAAAGACTGTTTCAAGTGATAAGGCTGGTCCCAGCAAACAGAAAATGACCAACAGTTTTGACTTTGACAAACATGTTAACTCTATTGGCAAGAACGGTGCAAGGAAACCTGATGGAACGCGTCAATTCCCCCCAGGTGATGTCAGGAGAAAAGTTCAACAGAATGGGAAAAAACCAAGTCGTAAGTTTTTTAAACATATAGTTCAACTTGTGTTTAATAAAAGTCAATTGTCGTAAGAAACTACGAGATACAGAGCTGTTTATAGTGAGATAATACTTTAAGTTCAAAGTTTAGATACAAAGTTTTGCTTTTATTACCTGAGAGAGAAAATATTTCGCTCGGAGTTTTTTTTTCTGGAACAAGGGGCAAACCTCTGTCCATAAACACTTGCGTTGCTTAACACACTGGTGAATAAAAAAAAGAATAAATAACCTAATAGCTGCTTTTAGGTGTAGTCCCCAATTTGAATAGGTTCCATCGACAATTAGACTAAATGAAACCTAGGTATAGGTCACCAGTTTAAAATTGTTTTGTTTTTTTAAAGGTCGGCCAATGAACTCAGACTCGGAATATGACTCTGAGTTGGATGACTTCATTGATGATGGCGACGATGAAATGGACTACTCCAGACACATCAAAGAGATATTTGGATATGATAAATCAAAGTAAGTATAGACATTTTTGTTATACGCCAAAAGATGTTTGGTTCATCAGCTTAGCTTGTTGGTATTAATATTAAATGTTATTTTGTGTCCAGGTACAGGGACATCGACGACGATGACGACCCCAGGATGGAGTCCACTTTCGCGCAACAACAGCGGGAAGAATACATCAGTAAAAAACTTGGTATGTTGTACCATTTTATCCCTTACTATATTTTGTCAGCGGCTCCGCCCACGTGTATGTCAGTTATCGCGGTATAGAGTAGCCTATGCCCTTTCTTAAGAATCCTTTTACCGTGGGAGAGCCACGCTTCGGGATGAAAGAAAGGGCCGGTTCGGCCGGAGTGACACCACATCCTCACAGAAAACCGGTGTGAAACGGTGCTTGCGCTGTGTTTGCTTGCTTGCGAGTGAGGATACCGGAGGCACATACCCAAACCTCTCCACCTTTCTGCCGCCCCCCCCCCCCCCCCCAAAGGCCGTCAACGCACTTGTGACGCCTCTGGTGTTGCAGGTGTCCATGGGCGGCGGTAATCGCTTATGATCAGGCGATACGTCTGCTCGTTTGTCCGCCTATTCCATTAAAAAAAATATTATAATATTAGTATGAATTACGGGAAACTAAGATTTTATTCGTTTGTTTATAACTTTCAGGTATTATGGAAGACTTGGAAGATATGCGAATGGAGGCAATGGAAAAGAAGAGAGCAAAGAAAAGTCGGCGAATCAGTGATGATGATGATTGATCAATTAGCGATGATTACCGGACCAATACCTAGTGTTGGGAGGCAGTCACTGTGTTATATGGCATAAAAGGTTGAATTTACATAAGTTTTACAAGTCAATCACCGTCAATTGATAAACACTTGAATGTTGCATGTAACTGTCTCCTAATTACTGTACACATTAGTTACCTTGAATATTTATTAGTATTTTGTAAACAATGATTCAGTTATTTGGATTGTTATAGGTAGTTTTGTTAAAAATGTATTAATTTTCTTTCTCGCTGCTTTTTGTCGTCGTGAAATACAATGCGTGATTGTTTAAATACATATTTGTATTTAAACAAATGGCTTTTGCTGAATAATTTTGGTAATTTATCCCATGAAGTGACAAAGGATTGTAAAACAAATGGTAATGGGTATCAAAAGGGCATCAATCTTAAAAGACTGTGTCAATATTTATAGTCTTTTTTTTATTTCAAATTCCGTGTTAATATAATTTAATAACATTGTAAAGCCATTACTAGCAAAAATTATTTATCTTTTATTAATGATTTAAATATTTTTTTAACATCAAAATCACTTATTACTTCTATTTTCATTAACCCTTACAATTAAATCCTCGAGTCGATTGAAATCAATTGTTTACAAAAATAAATAATGGACTGCTTTAGCAGCACATTATGTAATGTATACGTCGGAACCAAAGTTCGGTTTACGATCAAGAGAGGGAGGTAGGCTACAAGCATATATTTGTCATCACTCATCATCATCACACACTGTTGTCAAGGTGATGACTAGAGACCGGATTATATGCATTTGCATATTTAAGCCATCCTCAGCGGTAATAGCATATTTTAACTAAAATCTAGTTGAGATGCATATTATCGGTACATTTTAAATATTTTCGCAGTTCAATACACTTATCCTACATTCCGAAATGCGAAAAAAGTGATATATCCAGAATCCGACCAAATTTAATAGTCACAAAATATAAGGGTTAATGAGTAATGATTGTGTTGTGACTGGTCGAATTCGCATTGCATCGGATCGCATTTCGGTTTGTAGCTAGCTGCGCATGTCTTTTGTTTTGAAGAAATGATCGAAGACACAATCTTATCACTGAATGTTTGGTAACTGTATACATGATTTACCTTTACAACAATATTAAATAATTTTAATGTCATGTAATGCTACTGCACCTATTATCAAAGGAGCATTTACTAATTGTATGCTGATTTTGTTATAAAAAAATGTTTTTTTCTTTTTTTATTCCTAAAATTACTAATTATGTTTTGCATATTTTGCCAATTTTCGTGCATATTTCAAGCATTTTCCATGCATATTTGCATGCATATAATAAGCTTTTTATGTTGCATATAATCTGGTCTCTAGTGATGACAAATTAATGCAAACTTCATCATCTCATCACCTACCTTTTAAACTTGCTACAGATACTATGTACTTGTTAAACTCTCGCGAATTCATTTTCTTTCTGCAATTGTTGTAATGGTTGTGAAAGCACACTTTCACGAATAGACGACAATAGAATATTTTTAGTTTAAGTAAACTATTTATGTAAATGATGTTTTGGTTTGTACATAAGATGCGTTTTTATTTGCTTTACATATATATGTTTGTTGTAAGTTATATGATTTTTACATTTTTCATAAGGCAATGTTACAAATGAGCGAAATTGAAATATGAATGATTTAACTTTAAAATTATGTTGTTTTACTCTGTTGTATGATGAAAGACTCCTTTATTAGAAGCATTTTAGGGGTATTAATAAAGGTATAGTTGTCAATCAAAATAAAATGGCGGCCGTGACAAGCTTTCAGTATCTAATCTATTAAGTTTCAATTTAGTACGATAACATTATCTTATTGTCTGGTATAGATATGTTTTCATTGCATGCTAATTAAAACAAATGAGTTAATTAAAAAGTGAAGGGGTTTATTTAATAAATTAATTACATTTTTGATTGTATCCTATTAATAAAGATCTCTAATAAATTGGTAATTAATAAATTGCGTCACACGTTAAGAGGGTAGGCATGCGACCAATTGTAACATTGATATCTAAGAATTAAAACGCAATTTATCGTTTTTGTTTTTTTTTTTCATCTTGATTTAAATAAAACCATTTAAATGGAATAAAATTAATTTCGGAACTGCTGTTTTAATTTAAGAATTTCTAGATGTAAGATAAGCAAATATGAAATGTTACACTGCTATCATTTGTGGATGACTGAAATAATGATTAGAAATCTTTATTCACCACACTTGTGTAAATAGTTTTTTAAATGTTATGAATACAGATTGAGAAAGTTAATTAGCATTCATAATTTAAGTGGTTTGTACACAATACGGTTTGATTACGGTACAAAAAGATAGATAGCCCAGAAAGATAGAGATGCGTGCACCAGCTTTATTGTCAGTTGCATTCCCACCTTTAAAATGTTCAGTTAATAAGGGAGTCAGTCTTTTTATAAATTACCAATGTGTTTCATACTATATTCTTACTATTAAGTCCTTCGAAGGATTACCTGCATAATATTGCACCTCTAACATTATTGATTTAAGCTTCTTTAAGTTAATTGTCATATTTTATTTATCGTTCATTTAGAATTAAACTGTAAAATATTCTGTGAAACTATTTTAAATTTCTAATACTACTATTTTCACATGTGTCTCTGAGACTGGCTTGGCCACCATCGTGAATTTAATTTTGATAACAAATATCATAATTTATCGGCCACTGGTTCAAAAGTTATAAGCATTTCTAGGTTTCTATTTCATATCATTTTTTGACTATACCTACCAAAAAAAAAAAACTTATTTAATGTTCTAAACTAGGCCTCGACAATTTTAACGTCGATCAATAAATGCTGATAAATTTCGACTAATAAAGCTACTAATGTTTTGTATGGTGACAAAGCCAGTGTCCTTAACACTTTTCCTGTAATTCATTATTGTGGCAAGATATCAGTAACATGGCAACAGTAATATCGCAAAAGTGTAAAACAAGAAGTTCGTTTCTGTGTACATTTATCATGGAAATATTGAATGAAACTGATGTTTCGAAAAATGTGGTCAGTTTCTATACGAAGTTGTTTATAAAACTGAATGTTAAAAAATGTAGTATTGACACGGAATATCAAAGTTTCGACTTCATTATAATACACAAACATTTAGGAGAGCTAAATAGTTTTTAGCTATTATGTACATCATGTAAATATATATACATAAATCCGTAATAATAAAGTTAGTAGTTCGAGCAGGCCAATCGTAATGCCGAACGCCTCGCCTTCGGGAGCGTGTTGATGTCAAATAAACTTAAACTTGGGCCTCTGACCATAGAAACTATTAATTAAAATTCTGGGCCCATAATTGAAGATCTTGCTACATATTAGAAAACATTGCTGAATATTTCGATAAACCTCATACCCGTACCTTTATTTGTGGTGTTAAGTTGGAAATAATATTTTTTACTAATTTTAAACATAATTACACACGTTCATATAGATAAATGTATAAATGTAATCTATGTAAATCTTGTATACTTTTGTGATACTGGAGAGCAAGAAAAAAATACAAAAACAAATTTAAATATATTATGAATATTTTGAAATGATTATGTGATTTTTAATTCATCATTAACTTAAGAGCTACGCTCTTGTAGATGCAGCATTATCCAGCTCTCCCTATCAAGAGCCGTTTCCTTGACCTCCATAAACGTCGCAACCGCCACTTTGCATTATACTAAGTGATTTTTATAAATACCTACAGTATTTTTACGGATGGAAATAACAATGGAATGATCACAATTTATAAGCCCCGCAAATTGTTGATGAGCCTGGCCGCAATGTTGTTGACGTAACTTTGTCATGACTGTTGACATTAAACAATCAAAGTACCGTTAGCAATACCGGCTGGAGGAATTTTATTCAAATATTAGGTCTTTACATGAAATTGCCGTTCTTCAGTACTGGTCATTTCAAATAAAAAAAAAGTTTTTAATGGCTCTGTATTCTAAATTCAAATTAATTTTGTTTTAAAACCATGACATTCTATTTACAAACTCAGTCTTTTGTTTTTTGATTAGCGTTGTATTTTCATTAGGTACATTTGAACAATTTTCGACATTGGATACTTTAAAAAATCGTTTAATTATGGAATATGAGTTCCGTCGTGGCTTGGTGCCACGACGGAACTCATAAGGTTTATAATATTAGTATAGATAAGAATATGAACGTGGCTACTACTCAAAATTCTAAAAACTGAGAAATGCGTGCATGCGGAAATGAAATCATTTATTCTGCAATTAGGTTACATGAACACTTTTGCAAGTTAAACTTTTTTTTGAGCAGATGAGTTCGGTCTTTCCTAACTGGACTAGCCCTGAGAAGAAAGGACGAAACAAACTCAGGGATCATCGTCTCTTTTAAAGTCCAGACAATATTCTCAAATGCAAAAGACATTATTTCAATAAAAAAAGCGAGTCACAATTACAATATTTAATCAATAAAGATAGTAATTTAAAAATAAAAAAAATAAATGTCAACAATAGCAATAATTTAAGATGAGTTTGTTTCAAACTACAAGCTATCGTCACATCAATATAAATTTAAACATTCATAAACTGGTTCTTCAAATTTCATCATCAAGAATACAAATTAAGGTCTATACGTACGTGTAATATTAAAATCATCCTCTAATCCCTAACTGTTAAAGAGTTTAACCTTCTATCATCAGCTCACCTAAATAACTTGAAAGTGTATGACTGAAGGTCTTTAGATACGTATGAAATTGAAAGAATTATCCTCCAACTCCTAACCGTTGAGGAGTTGTACCTTCCACCTTCCATCATCAGCTTACCTAAATAATTTGAAAGAATACGACTAAAGGTAACATATATACATATGATATTTAAAGATTTATCCTCCAACTCCTAACCGTTAAGGAGTTGTACCTTACAACATCAGCTCATCATCATAAAATTATGACTACCAGACGCAAATACCAGTGTAACTTCAGAAAATATACGAAAAACATAGTATGTGCCTATAACAAATGAGGGTTTCTCTCGATTTCCCTGGGATCCCATCATCAGATCCTGATATGGTGGCAATGGGACCACCTCGGGAGCATACCCATTCGAACACAAAAAAAAATTTCAAAATCGGTCCACAACTGACGGAGTAATCGGTGAACATACATAAAAAAAAAAAAAAATATAAAAAAATACATACAGTGGAACATAGAACCTCCTCCTTTTTGGAAGTCGGTTAAAAATAAACAGCATGTGCGGAATGGGCAGCTCAATCCCAGGCGGTTTTATTTTGAACCAATAGATGGCCTATGTCCAGCAGTGGACTAGTAAAGGTTGTTGTTAAATAATCTATATCTATACTAATATTAGGTCTTTACCTATGAAATTGCCGTTCTTCAATACTGGTCATTTCAAATAAAAAAAAGTTTGTAATGGCTCTGTACTCTAAATTCAAATTAATTTTATTTTAAAACCATGACATTCTATTTACAAACTCAGTCTTTAGTTTTTTGATTAGCGTTGTAATTTCATTACATTTGAACATTTTTCGTCATAATGGATACTTTAAAATTCGTGTAATTATGGAATATGATATCGGTCGTGGCACCAACGCCACACAAACGGCACGTAACATCAAAAACGTTTACGGAGAGAACTGTACAAACGAACGCACAACCCGTTATTGGTTTTCCCGGTTCCGTTCTGGAAATTTTGACTTGAAAAATGAAGATCGTGGTCTCCGGAGACTTTGGTTAACAATAATGAATTAAAGGCGATTGTGGAAGCTGACGAAACTCAATCTACAGCTGAGCTAGCAGCAGCTTTTAATGTAAGTATCGAAACAATATTGATTCATTTGCGACAAATTGGCAAGGTAAAAAAGCTTGATAGATGGGTGCCCCACGACCTTAACGATCGCCAGCGCAAACGTACGCGTCGAGACCTGCCTTGCGCTGCTCAACAGGCAAAGAAATGAAGGAATTTTGAAACGAATTGTTACGTGCGACGAAAAATGGATTCTGTGCGACAATCCAAAGCGCTCAGCAAGTTGGTTAGACCCTGGTTCAGCACCAAAGCAATGCCCTAAACCAAAAATGACCCCTAAAAAGGTGATGGTCACTGTTTGGTGGTCTAGTGCGGGTGTGATTCACCACAGCTTTTTACAAAACGGCATGAGCATTAATGCAGATGTGTACTGTGAAGAACTGGAGAGAATGATGGAGAAGCTTGCACATCTGCAACCAGCTTTGGTCAATCGGTCGTCCCCACTGCTCCTTCACGACAACGCGCAACCCCATACTGCGCAACAGACAGTCTCCAAGCTGCAAGAGCTGGGGTTGGAAGCTCTCCCTCATCCGCCATACTCACCAGACCTTGCACCTACCGACTATTTCTTTTTCCAAAATTTAGACAACAGTGGGTAAAAAATTCAATTCCCGAGAGGCAGTACAAAATGCCTTTGAAGAGTTTGTTGCCTCCCGTCCAGCTGATTTTTACAAGAAGGGCATCAATAAACTGCCAATGCATTGGCAAAGATGCGTCGATTGCATGGGTGATTACTTCGAATAACAGAAATAAAAAAGTTTGAAAAAATAAGTACTTTCACTTATTGCATACAAAACGGCAATTTCATAGGTATTATTTTATATTCCTACTAGCTGACCCACGCAACGTCGTTTGCGTCTCCTATTGCCCATAGCGTGATAATTTTCCGTTTTTTAAACATTCTTAATTGGTGCTCCGCTCCTATTAGTGTTAGCGTGTTGATATATAGCCTATAGCCTTCCTCGATAAACGGGCTATCTAACACTCCTGAGATTAGCGCGTTCAAACAAACAAACAAACTCTTCAGCTTTGTATATTATTAGTATAGATGTATTTATTATACTCTTCTAAGATCTAATACTCATAATCAACAACACATTTATTTGGATAAATATTAATATTAGGTTTTATGTTGATAAAAACTCTTTGGCAAATAACTCATTATTAGGTACCAACTCTTAGCGTCTTATACTCGTGATAACTTCTAAACGAAATGTCCGAATGGGATGAAACAAAAAGCATTTTACTTCTACATAAATACCCTTGATAACATAATGCTTTATTTGGATAAGGATTAATATTACGATACACATTTAACGTAGTTTCTTTCTTCAGACGATTTAATATTTTTTTTGAGCACAAAAGCGGTTATTGTGACTAAACTATGATAGTTAGATATATGCTCTCGCGGACTTTTTTGTAGATCTTAATGGGACCTACAAACCCGTAATATATTATTTTGTTCTATTGTCAACACTTTTTGCAGCGCGCGCAAAAATAGGTTTTCGATTTCACACCTTGGGTTACGAAATTGCAATTTTCTTACGGATCACAATTTTTTTGAAAATAAAACATAGCCTATAGCCTTCCTCGATAAATGGACTATCCAACATTGAAAGAATTTTTCAAATCGGATCAGTAGTTCCTGAGATTAGCGCGTTCAAACAAACAAACAGACAAACTGCAGCTTTATAATATTAGTATAGATTATTATAAAGCTGCAGAGTTTGTTTGTTTGTTTGAACGCGCTAATCTCAGGATCTACTGGTCCGATTTGAAAAATTCTTTCAGTGTTGGATAGTCCATCTATCGAGGAAGGCTATAGGCTATATTTTATTTTCATAAAAAATAGAGATCCGTAAGAAAATTGCGATTTTGTAACCCAAGGTGTGAAATCGAAAACCTATTTTTGCGTGCGCTGCAAAAAGTATTGACAATAGAACAAAATAATGTATTACGGGTTTGCAGGTCCCATTAAGATCTACAAAAAAGTCCGCGAGAGCATATATCTAACTATCATGGTTTAGTCACAATAACCGCTTTTGTGTTCAAAAAAATTATTAAATCGTCTGAAGAAAGAAACTACTTTAAATGTGTATCGTAATATTAATCTTTGTCTAAATAAAGCATTATGTTATCAAGGGTATTTATGTAGAAGTAAAATACTTTTTGTTTCATCCCATTCGGACATTTCGTTTAGAAGTTATCACGAGTATAAGACGCTAAGAGATGGTACCTATTATTGAGTTATTTGCTAAAGAGTTTTTATCAACATAATACCTAATATTAGTCTTTATATCCAAATAAATGTGTTGTTGATTATGAGTATTAGATCTTAGAAGAGTATAATAAATACATCTATACTAATATATAAAGCTGAAGATTTTTTGTTTGTTTGAACGCGCTAATCTCAGGAACTACTGGTCCAATTTGAAAAAGTTCTTTCAGTCTTAGATAGCCCGTTTATCGAGGAAGTTTATCGAGTTTATCTATATCATCACGCTATGACCAATAGGAGCGGAGTACCAATGAAGAATGTTTCAAAAACGGGGGGAAGTTATTAAGCTACGGGCAATAGGAGACGCAAACGACGTTGCGTGGGTCATCTATACTAATATATAAAGCTGAAGAGTTTGTTTGTTTGAACGCGCTAATCTCAGGAACAACTGGTCCAATTTGAAAAAGTTCTTTCAGTGTTAGATAGCCCGTTTATCGATGAAGTTTATCGAGTTTATCTATATCATCACGCTATGACCAATAGGAGCGGAGTACCAATGAAGAATGTTTCAAAAACAGGGGGCAACTATTACGCTACGGGCAATAGGAGACGCAAACGACGTTGCGTGGGTCAGCTAGTCTATATATACATATAATAAAAATGTAACAGGTCCAATTTTCTACATTAAAGATATTTTGAAAAAAAATTTTGGAGGGCTCTCTATAGTCGATACTGAAGCCAAAAGTATAATTTTTTTCATAAATTTTTGTCTGTCTGTCTGTCCGTATGTATGTCTGTCTGTCTGTTTGTATCTTGGCTGCGCATCACGCCGAGACTACTGAACGGATTCAAATGAAACTTGGCATGATTTGAGTTCATACTACGAGGTAGGACATAGGATACTTTTTATCCTGAAATTCAGCACGGTTTCCTGGAGAGAGGGTATAAAATTCAAAATATGTATTAGTTGTAATTCAATAACACATAGTTCGATTTCATTCATTCTTTTTTTGCTAGAAAGAAAAAAAAAAGATAACGGGAAAAGTGTTTTTTTTTGTCAGCGACTGTACACTGCCTGTGGGAAGCTGAAACAAATATGTAAATATGGTGGTACGAAGTTCACCGGGTCAGGTAGTCTATCATAAAACTTGAATAAGTGACGGTGAACGTTAGGAAGCTATTACAGTCTTAGAGCATTAAAATTGGTTTAATGCTCTAAGATTACAGTAACAAAGCCCCGCTTATTAATGCGTTGGGACCTTATTACATTATGGGCCATGCGATGACGTCATACAGAATTAAAAATTACAATTTGCATTAAAGTGTAACTGTCTATATAATTAAAAATATATATATTTTGGGTTCCTTGAGGGCTTAGAGCATTAATGCTTTAAGCTTTAAGTTAGAGCATATATACCTAGAGGGGCATCAAAACGGGCAGCAAGCGTGTTTGGAGTGGCGAGTGAGAGACTGAGTTTGGTTAGCGTGTCTCTCTCAGGCAAGCTTCTGTCTGATTGGTGGACGTACAGACCAATTTGCATGACTGATTTAGTGGGAAATACACCAACCAATCAGATGCTTGCCTGAGAGAGACAGACGCTAACCAAGCTCAGTCTCTCTCTCTCTCTCTCTCTACTCAGATCACGCTTTCCGCCCGTTCAGTTACCCCTCCATGTATTTGTATATATGCTCTAAGGTTAAATAATACCTACAAACAATACCTACTTATAAATTATCAAATGGGAATGGCTGTTGTTTATTACATTCGGCAAAAGTTGTTTACATTTATTAATTTTATTTGTTAATATTACACACCTATGATCACAAATCCGTGCAACAATTAATTAAGAGACACTGTTCAGTCAAGTTCTATTTCGCTCTCATCATGGCTGTGTAGTGTACCAGTACTTTTATATAATACTAGTGGTTGGTGGTTGCCCGCGTATATGTCGGTTATCGCGGCAAATAGTAGCCTATGTGTTATTTTGATGTATAAACTATATTACTGTAAAGTTTCATCCAAATCCGTTCAGTAGTTTTTGCGTGAAAGAGTAACAAACATTACAAACTTTCGCGTTTATAATATTAGTATAGTATATAGACTAGCTGACCCGGCGAACTTCGATCCGCCATATTTACATATCTGTCTCAGCTTCCCACAGGCAGTGTACAGTCGCGGACAAAAATAAGACTTTTCCCGTTATATTTAATTTTTTTTCTTTCTAGCAAAAAAATAATGAAAGAAATCGGACTTATTGAATTACAACTAAGTACATATTTTGACTTTCATCCCCTCTCCCCAAGAAACCGTGCTTAATTTCGGGATAAAAAGTATCCCATGTCCTTTCCCTCCTACTTCGTAGTATGAACTCAAATCATGCCTAGTTTCATTTGAATCCATGCAGAAGTTTCAGCGTGATGCGCGGCCAAGATACAGACAGACAGACAAAAATGAAAAAAAAAATAGTTTTGGCTTCAGTATCGATTATAGAGGGCCCTCGATAAAAAAATCAAAATATCTTTAATGTACAGAATTGGACCTGTTACATTTTTATTATAAGTATAGATTTGTCCGGGCCACTAAAATCGCTCTGTTAGAACTGCTTAAGTAGTACATTCTCATCAATGTATAAAAATGTTGGTAAAAATAACGATGCATTTGTTCGTCTTAAACATATATCTATACTTAAAATAAAAATGTAACAGGTCCAATTCTGTACATTAAATACACACATCAAAAGTGTCTAGGGATCAAGCATTTTTATGCGGATTTCTTGAGATTGAGATGTGGCTTTGGCCCTGGCCTGCTCAGTCGCCAGACTTGAACCCGATTGAGCATGCATGGGATATGCTACAGAGAAGAGCTCTGCCGAATATGGAGGGTATCCAGTCGCAAGAAGACCTTTTTTTGTTGTTGCAACGAACATGGGCGGCCATTCCACAGCGTGATTTGGATGAACTCATTTTGAGTATGCCAAACCGATGTTCTTGTGTTAGTGTTCGCGGTAGAAACATGGATTATTAATTGTTTAAGTTACCTAATAAAATTTTAAAGAAAACTGTTATTTCAGTCTTTTTTTCGAACTTTAATGTTAGTGGTTCAAATGTCAAAAATCCTTTTATTAGGAAAATGGCAAATTTCTTTATTAATGCAAAGGTGACTTGGTTTATCGTTACTGTGACAAACGAAAACACTTTATTTGATGAATCCTTAAAGAAAATTTTAATTAATATCAATCAGGAGAAAAGTTATTGCAAAAATATATGTTGATCCCTAGACACATATGTTGATCCCTAGACACTTTTGATGTGTGTATATTTTGAAAAATTTTTGGAGGGCTCTCTATAGTCGATGCTGAAGCCAAAACTGTAATTTTTTTCATTTTTGTCTGTCTGTCTGTCTGTCTGTATCTTGACCGCGCATCACGCCGAAACTACTGAACGGATTCAAATGAAACTTGGCATGATTTGAGTTCATACTACGAGGTAGGACAGAGGATACTTACAGACAGAGGACTTACAGAGGACACTAGGTCTAGCATATGTGACTGCTGATCATGAGGTCTCGAGTTCGAATCCCATGCCAAAAAGTTTTTTTGAGATGCTTAATTACAACCCGGAGTTTTGAAGTTGGGGTCTTAGCCCCCATGCCTCGGAGAACACGTTCTTGCGCTTGACCTATCCCTGGTCGTGTCGGATAATCGTCCCATCGGATTATGAGATCAGGGAACAGAAAGTGCACCTGTGTTTACAGAACACATTTACTTCTAGGGCCTGTTTGCGCACACACTTGTGCACTATAACATCTCCGTAGTTGGCTGGTCTCTGTTTAAGACTGGCCGCCGTGGAGGAAATTGGCTAGGAGACGACCATCATCATCAGATTAAAAATATTATATATATAATAGGTCTTTACCTATGAAATTGCCGTTTTGTATGTAATAAGTGAAAGTACTTATTTTTTCAAACTTTTTTATTTCTGTTATTCGCAGTAATCACCCATGCAATCGACGCATCTTTGCCAACGCATTGGCAGTTTATTAATGCCCTTCTTGTAAAAATCAGCTGGACGCGAGGCAACAAACTCTTCAAAGGCATTTTGTACTGCCTCTCGGGAATTGAATTTTTTACCCACTAAAAAGTTGTCTAAATTTTGGAAAAAGTAATAGTCGGTAGGTGCAAGGTCTGGTGCGTATGGCGGATGAGGGAGAGCTTCCAACCCCAGCTCTTGCAGCTTGGAGACTGTCTGTTGCGCAGTATGGGGTTGCGCGTTGTCAGGACAGAGGATACTTACAGACAGAGGACTTACAGAGGACACTAGGTCTAGCATATGTGACTGCTGATCATGAGGTCTCGAGTTCGAATCCCATGCCAAAAAGTTTTTCTGAGATGCTTAATTACAACCCGGAGTTTTGAAGTTGGGGTCTTAGCCCCCATGCCTCGGAGAACACGTTCTTGCGCTTGACCTATCCCTGGTCGTGTCGGATAATCGTCCCATCGGATTATGAGATCAGGGAACAGAAAGTGCACCTGTGTTTACAGAACACATTTACTTCTAGGGCCTGTTTGCGCACACACTTGTGCACTATAACATCTCCGTAGTTGGCTGGTCTCTGTTTAAGACTGGCCGCCGTGGAGGAAATTGGCTAGGAGACGACCATCATCATCAGATTAAAAATATTATATATATAATAGGTCTTTACCTATGAAATTGCCGTTTTGTATGTAATAAGTGAAAGTACTTATTTTTTCAAACTTTTTTATTTCTGTTATTCGAAGTAATCACCCATGCAATCGACGCATCTTTGCCAACGCATTGGCAGTTTATTAATGCCCTTCTTGTAAAAATCAGCTGGACGCGAGGCAACAAACTCTTCAAAGGCATTTTGTACTGCCTCTCGGGAATTGAATTTTTTACCCACTAAAAAGTTGTCTAAATTTTGGAAAAAGTAATAGTCGGTAGGTGCAAGGTCTGGTGCGTATGGCGGATGAGGGAGAGCTTCCAACCCCAGCTCTTGCAGCTTGGAGACTGTCTGTTGCGCAGTATGGGGTTGCGCGTTGTCGTGAAGGAGCAGTGGGGACGACCGATTGACCAAAGCTGGTTGCAGATGTGCAAGCTTCTCCATCATTCTCTCCAGTTCTTCACAGTACACATCTGCATTAATGCTCATGCCGTTTTGTAAAAAGCTGTGGTGAATCACACCCGCACTAGACCACCAAACAGTGACCATCACCTTTTTAGGGGTCATTTTTGGTTTAGGGCATTGCTTTGGTGCTGAACCAGGGTCTAACCAACTTGCTGAGCGCTTTGGATTGTCGCACAGAATCCATTTTTCGTCGCACGTAACAATTCGTTTCAAAATTCCTTCATTTCTTTGCCTGTTGAGCAGCGCAAGGCAGGTCTCGACGCGTACGTTTGCGCTGGCGATCGTTAAGGTCGTGGGGCACCCATCTATCAAGCTTTTTTACCTTGCCAATTTGTCGCAAATGAATCAATATTGTTTCGATGCTTACATTAAAAGCTGCTGCTAGCTCAGCTGTAGATTGAGTTTCGTCAGCTTCCACAATCGCCTTTAATTCATTATTGTTAACCAAAGTCTCCGGAGACCACGAGCTTCATTTTTCAAGTCAAAATTTCCAGAACGGAACCGGGAAAACCAATAACGGGTTGTGCGTTCGTTTGTACAGTTCTCTCCGTAAACGTTTTTGATGTTACGTGCCGTTTGTGTGGCGTTGGTGCCACGACCGATATCATATTCCATAATTACACGAATTTTAAAGTATCCATTATGACGAAAAATGTTCAAATGCTTTGATTATTAATATGTCTAGATAGAGCATCGCGATAGAAAAGAACAAAATTAAATGACACAACTTTTCGATATTTGTGTGCGTGACAGCTACGTCTTACACTCGCCTCATGTCATTCTAAATTTCCTAGTGTGAGTGCGTAAATGATACCAGTTGTTGAGTTTTTTTTGTGAAAATGGGGAAACAATTTTAATAGTGTTGAATAACTTTTCTATCTAGAAAACTATGCTAGGAAAACAAAATGTGATACAACCTAATAATATGTCTCGTGTTTTATTATTATTTATTATTATTAGCAGTGGACTGTTAAAGGCTGTTGGTGATGATTAAAAATATGTCGTACTAGATTTTAATTTTGGTCTGGTATTGTAAAAGCAGTACTTAACGATTTTTTAACCTTTTAATATATGTAAGATATATAATTAGCCCATCTAATTGTCTTTTTGACCAACATTAAAAAAGAAGAAAGGTAAGAAAAAAATGTTTACATTACTTTTTTAATGGACCGGTTTTGTTTTGTGTTAGATTTAGGACATCTTCAAGATAGCTCAGTATTAATATTATGGGGATTAGACCTTGGGCTTTCAATTTGTTTTATTAGATTTACAATCTATTTTTTTATCTGAATGAGATCTGACGAGTAGTTTTTAAGTTAAATTTTCTCAATTCTTATCTGTTGATAAGAACATTCGAAGATATACTTGTTTTGAAATCATAAAAACTGGACTTGAAAAATGCATGACTGCACGGTTGGTCTAGTGGTCCTAAAAATCCCTTACACGATACCCATACCCGTAGTGACATTTTACAAAAATAGTGCTGCGGCCATAATTATTGGATTCAAAAAATGATAGAAATCTAGACTCGGTATACCTAAAAACCTCTTACACGATACCCATAGTGTCATTTTACAAAAATGATGCGGCGGCCATATTGAATTACAAAAATGATGTGAAATTTTTAGCGTATCTATTATCTACCATGAAGTATTTTATACAACACAACTCAGCCTACCACATTTTGTGAGGGAGTTTTGACTTCAAAAACTAGCAACACCCAAAATGGCGACTACAATAATTATTTATTTTAAAAATTATTTAATGGCTTTGTTTGCTGTAATAGATACATATCAATGGTACTTAACGATAATAGGTAACTTTCTTTGTTAATTTAGATCGTACTCTGTAATTTCTACACACTTGTATCGCACAATTCGCCATTTTTATCAACACAAAAATGACAGCAACATGTGTGTATCCACTGACAGTGCATTTGGTACTAAACGCGGAAAAACATTTAGGCGTCAACAGTTAGAGCCTATTTTTTCGTGTGTTTTTACAGCTTTGACAGTCCATCTAGACATATCAATAATCTAAGTTCAAATGTAATGAAATTACAACGCTAATCAAAAAACTAAAGACTGAGTTTGTAAATAGAATGTCATGGTTTTAAAATAAAATTAATTTGAATTTAGAGTACAGAGCCATTACAAACTTTTTTTTATTTGAAATGACCAGTATTGAAGAACGGCAATTTCATAGGTAAAGACCTAATATTAGTATAGATATAGATTATTTAACAACAACCTTTACTAGTCCACTGCTGGACATAGGCCATCTATTGGTTCAAAATAAAACCGCCTGGGATTGAGCTGCCCATTCCGCACATGCTGTTTATTTTTAACCGACTTCCAAAAAGGAGGAGGTTCTATGTTCCACTGTATGTATTTTTTTATATTTTTTATTTTTTTTTATGTATGTTCACCGATTACTCCGTCAGTTGTGGACCGATTTTGAAATTTTTTTTTGTGTTCGAATGGGTATGCTCCCGAGGTGGTCCCATTGCCACCATATCAGGATCTGATGATGGGATCCCAGGGAAATCGAGAGAAACCCTCATTTTTTATAGGCACATACTATGTTTTTCGTATATTTTCTGAAGTTACACTGGTATTTGCGTCTGGTAGTCATAATTTTATGATGATGAGCTGATGTTGTAAGGTACAACTCCTTAACGGTTAGGAGTTGGAGGATAAATCTTTAAATATCATATGTATATATGTTACCTTTAGTCGTATTCTTTCAAATTATTTAGGTAAGCTGATGATGGAAGGTGGAAGGTACAACTCCTCAACGGTTAGGAGTTGGAGGATAATTCTTTCAATTTCATACGTATCTAAAGACCTTCAGTCATACACTTTCAAGTTATTTAGGTGAGCTGATGATAGAAGGTTAAACTCTTTAACAGTTAGGGATTAGAGGATGATTTTAATATTACACGTACGTATAGACCTTAATTTGTATTCTTGATGATGAAATTTGAAGAACCAGTTTATGAATGTTTAAATTTATATTGATGTGACGATAGCTTGTAGTTTGAAACAAACTCATCTTAAATTATTGCTATTGTTGACATTTATTTTTTTTATTTTTAAATTACTATCTTTATTGATTAAATATTGTAATTGTGACTCGCTTTTTTTATTGAAATAATGTCTTTTGCATTTGAGAATATTGTCTGGACTTTAAAAGAGACGATGATCCCTGAGTTTGTTTCGTCCTTTCTTCTCAGGGCTAGTCCAGTTAGGAAAGACCGAACTCATCTGCTCAAAAAAAAGTTTAACTTGCAAAAGTGTTCATGTAACCTAATTGCAGAATAAATGATTTCATTTCCGCATGCACGCATTTCTCAGTTTTTAGAATTTTGAGTAGTAGCCACGTTCATATTCTTATCTATACTAATATTATAAACCTTATCACCCATGCAATCGACGCATCTTTGCCAACGCATTGGCAGTTTATTGATGCCCTTCTTGTAAAAATCTACTGGACGGGAGGCAACAACCTCTTCAAAGGCATTTTGTACTGCCTCTCGGGAATTGAAATTTTTACCCACTAAAAAGAAGTCTAAATTTTGGAAAAAGTAATAGTCGGTAGGTGCAAGGTCTGGTGAGTATGGCGTATGAGGGAGAGATTCCAACCCCAGCCCTTGCAGCTTGGAGACTGTCTGTAGCGCAGTATGGGGTCGCGCGTTGTTGTGAAGCAGCTGCAAGAGCTGGGGTTGGAAGCTTTCCCTCATCCGCCATACTCACCAGACCTTGCACCTACCGACTATTACTTTTTCCAAAATTTAAACAACTTTTTAGTGGGTAAAAAATTCAATTCCTGAGAGGCAGTACAAAATGCCTTTGAAGAGTTTGTTGCCTCGCGTCCAGCTTATTTTTACAAGAAGGGCATCAATAAACTGCCAATGCGTTGGCAAAGATGCGTCGATTGCATGGGTGATTACTTCGAATAACAGAAATAAAAAAGTTTAAAAAAATAAGTACTTTCACTTATTGCATACAAAACGGCAATTTCATAGGTAAAGACCTATTATTAATCTTTATCCAAATAAATGTATTGTTGATAATGAGTATTAGATCTTAGAAGAGTATAATAAATACATATATATTAATATATAAAGCTGAAGAGTTTGTTTGTTTGTTTGTTTGAACGCGCTAATCTCAGGAACTACTGGTCCAATTTGAAAATTTATTTCAGTGTTAGATAGCCCATTTATCGAGGAAGGCTATAGGCTATATATCATCACGCTAAGACCAATAGGAGCGGAGCACCAATGAAGAATGTTTCAAAAACGGGGGAAAATTATCACGCTACGGGCAATAGGAGACGCAAACGACGGCGACGTTGCGTGGGTCAGCTAGTATCACTTAATATTCCTTGAACACCTCACCACTCACCACATTCGACCACTTTTCAAACGAAATGACAATCAGCTGACAAACATCAATGTGCCGAGAAGCCACTGACAATTGACACTGACACATACATGTACATGTCCATTGTCAGTTTTCTTCTGAACATTATCAAGGTCGTACGTGGGTTGTGTACTTGTGTCTCCTAATTTGATCGTCAATACGCCAAATAAATTAAAAGAAGTGTTTATTTGCTAGATTTTAAATTATTATTTTTAACGGGTAATGTATACTGTTTTTGACAATATTTTTAAAGACTAGTTTTCCATTATCCTAAGTAGCATATGCTATCACAGATTGAGACTGAAAATAAGAAATAATATCTGGGCAGGAACTTAATCTGATATTCGTTTTAGCGATTTTTAATAAAAAATCTACCACAATGAAATTTCTGTCGAGCATAAAAGACATACCTGATCTCCAACGAGATAATGTACATATTAGAAATGAAGAAGACCTTTTAGAAAAGATTAATAAAATGATTGAAGATGGACACAGCAAGTTGCAGATAGTAACAGATTTTGATCATACGCTTACTAGATATAAAATGGACAGTGGCAAGATAGTGCTTACTAGTTTCGGTAAGTTTTTTTTTTTTTTTTCACAAATTCAAAATCATTTATTTAATTAAGACACTAAGTGACATTTATGAACGTTAAATTCAAGCTACAGTTAAAAATCATAGATCGACACAAACGGACGCTTCAGCATGTACTGGATTCTCAAGGTTAATTAGATGAAAACACCAAAATCTAAGTTGATCAATAACTTTCAGTTTCCAAAATGTGTAGAGTCTTATGAGAAGAATACTGGCAAAGAAACTATTATAATCATCATCAATAGACTGGAGCACTGTTTGACACAGGCCTCTCCATAGCAAGGAGGTGATAATAGTAAAATATACAGTACCTGGGTTAACAATATTTGCTCGTTTTGTTTTTGGTTAATTATCTAAAAATGAATCCTAGCTATATAGATCAATTTATTGCCCCTGAATCCCCCTGCATACAAAATTTCATGAAAATCATTTGCGCTGTTTCAGTGAGTCAGATTATATTATTTTATTTTATTTAATAGGTACAGATACAGATAACAGATTGAAAAAATACAAAAACAGTCTTATCGTCAATTTTAGTATAAATTGACGATAAGACTGTTTTTGCGCATTCGTGCGGCTTCGCTTTAGTTGTAAAGAATATGATGCTTCGATGCACTTCGACTCTGTGCTAGTATAAATTGACCCTTAACAGTATATTATAGTAAACCTGCTATCTAGTTACAAATGTACACAACTTTGACAGTAGACAGTGCTTCGCTTTGGCATACAGTTAAATTTTATGAGAAAATTATAAGAAATAAACAAAAACTAACCATTATTAGATACAATGTTACAAACTAAATATATATAGGAAACTGAGATGTGCATTAAAATTAAAGCTTGCTATAACGAAGGAAATAATATTTGAAAGCATTGAGGCCTTTGTGAATTATCTACTAGCTGAACCCCGCTGCAATTGTCGTGCCGCGGGTAGCGCCGCGGGACTAAGTTAGACTAAAAAAACTAGCCTTAGTTACCCCTTAGCAGTGTTGGGCATTAATCAATTATTTTTTTATTTAACTAATTAATTAAAAAGTTTATGTGATTAAATCAATGGCAATTGAATTCATCGCAATTAAAAATTTAATCGCGTTTCACAATTAATTATTTAAATTAATGCACGTCCATTGTAAATAACAATTAAAATAATTGCAATTAAGTTTTTAATTGTTAATTGGTCAATTAATGATCAATGAAAAATTTATTGAACAATTGATCAATTTTTAACTGTATAAAACAACTATTAACAATTAATTATTTATTAGTTGTATTTTTACAATTACAATAGATCAATTGTTAATCATTAATTGTTTCTACAATAAAAGTTTGCCCGTCAAAATCGGTCCAGCCGTTCCAGAGATTACCCGGAACAAACAGACTGACAGACAAATATTGTAAAAAATGTTATTTTGGTACATGTACCGTGTATAAATACATATGCATTTATTAAAAAGCGGTTTTTTTAATATTACAGACACCCAAATTTTATTTATTTGTATAGATAAATATTTACAAGAATTACTAGTTTAAAGGTATTAGATAGATCAAAAAAATAACCACTTTTTAATAAATGCATATGTATGTATACACGGTACATATACCAAAACAACATTTTTTAAATTTTGTTTGTCTGTCGGTCTCTCTGTCTGTTTGGCTATTTGACGGGACTTTCACTGATAGGTAGCTGATGATATGAGGAGTAACCTATGCTACTTTACTTACTTTACGTTACCCGCGGTATGACATTAACCGCGGGTATTAACACCGCGGTGTTCAGCTAGTCAAACATAAATTTAACTTAAAGGTCTGTTTCGTGAGTGTCCCTCAATACCGCAACATTACAAGGATGAAGATAATAGATTGTCAAGCATGTACAAGCCAATTGAAGCGGATCCGGTGATGTCTGTAGAGGAGAAGACAAAGCACATGATAGACTGGTACACTGCTGCACATGCATTACTCAAGTAAGTAATCTAAAACAAAACGTAAAAAGTGTTTGTTAAGGCGCGTCTCCACTAAAATTGTTGGCAAATTCAGTGTTTCCAACTGTTTGCAACACTTCAAAAAATCGCCAACTTTTGTTTCCATTGTATCTATACCGAGTCGCCAACAATTTGAAAAACATTCGAACCTAACCGTCACCATAGAGCTAATAAATATTCGCAACAAGCGTATTCTTTTGACGTTTACCACCAAAAACGGAAACACTGTTCTCAACATTTGATGACAATTTTTGTTGCCAACACAATGAAATTACAGAAACTTTTGTCACCAACACGTGTTGACAACAAAAAAATTGCAATTTTGTACGGTGGAGACCCGGCTTTATGTACAACAATTTATAACATAAATCATCCAACGTATATCGGTTCATAATGTTCTGAATCACTGCTTTTTTTATTATTATTATTTATTTAAAAATACAAAATTTTGAACTATTGATGTGAATAGGAGATGTTCTATAAATCCATTCCTTGGGATAAGATATAATAATATTAAATTCATAAAAAAACCCCTTCTCAAGCACATAATCAAGTAATCATACGCCAATGATATTTTTGCAGACATTCTGTTATTCTTCCCCACTTTCACCCCCATAACTTTTAAACGACTCAACCGATTTTCATAAAACATGTCTAAGAACACTCGCACGTAACCCACCTTTCATACAAAAAGAAACTAAATTGAAATCGCTTCATCCGTTCGCGAGCTACGGTGCCACAGACAGACACGTCAAACTTATAACACCCCTCTTTTTGCGTCGGGGGTTAAAAATATATTATATTTTTTTGTTTTGCAGAGGAGTGAAATTTCCTAGAGATGAATTGATGGACTCTGCTAAGAAGATAGTGGAATGTTTTAGGTATGTGAATCTCTATTATTATGAAGTTATGTTTGGTTGTAACTATCTTTTAAAAAATCGGTATACATAAAAAATACCAATCAAGTTGAGAACCTCCTCCTTTTTGAAGTCGGTTAAAAATGGAGCAGCTATGTCTTGGAAAACGTAGTGTGGGGCGCCCTCTTACCAGATAACGGGACGACTTACGTAAGAGGGCCGGCGGCGACTGGATGCGAAATGCAGCTGACCCGGCTTTGTGGTGTGCCTTGGGAGAGGCCTATATCCAGCAGTGGACACTGCAATAGGCTGATGATAATGATATTAAGTTACATTCTTGTCATTACTGTACTCAACTGGGATAGACCATGGTGGAGGACTTTGTTTTATAATCTGTAGTGATCTGAGTGAAACGCCGCAGCTCGTTCTCACAGAATGTAGAAGTGTGGCAGATCAACGGGCGGACATCCTCCAATCAACATCACTCCCGGAAGCATGTGGTGACCTGAAAAGGCTGCTGAGCTTCTGGGATGATCTAGGATGGTTGGAGTAGGAAGATGACAAACTCACGTACAACGGCCCAATCAAAAGGCTAAGTGCGTAAATGGCCCGGTAAAACAAACAAACAATCTGTATATAATGAACATATCATAATAACATATGAATGATATAATTCACTTATCACTACAGATTATAAAATAAAGTCCTCCACCGCGTTTGTCTGTCTGTTCGCGATAAAATCAAAAGCTACTGCACAGATTTTTATGCGGTTTTTACTTAAAGAGTGATTCTTGAGGAAGGTTATCGTATATAATTTGTTAAATTTTTGAGTAAATTGGCTAAAATATTACGACATTTGTTGAAGACGTAGGAAAAAATTAAGCTACACATCTCAGAGAAACATAGGCTATATTAGGTATATTTTCCGTAATGAAACCGTGCGAAGCCGGGGCGGGTTGCTAGTAAAATTATAATTCAATGACTTTAAAATGCTTTTTAAGTCCTCACCCATCCGCTGTCAGCCACTTTCCTCAAATCGTCAGTCCACCGAGCCACTGGGTGCTCTACACTACGTTTGCCTAATCGCGGTCTCCACTCAAGCACATTTCGGCTCCACGGGTCGGTACGTCTAGAGACTTGACCGGCCCATTTCCATTTCAGCGTACTGATTCTCCGTACGATGTCGGTTACTCTAGTTCTCTTTCGAATAACTTCGTTCCGAATTCTCCGTTCCATCGCACGCTGATGTACATATGAATCTGTATATCTATTTACGTTGACTAAGTATAATGATAAAAGTAATAGCTATGTATCAATTGTTTAGGGAAGGAGTAGCTGATATGATAAAGTGGTGCGAAGACCAGCAGGTCCCAGTGCTGGTGTTCTCAGCCGGGCTCGGTGAATCTGTCGTAGCTGCTTTGACCGCTGCCAACTTTTTACTCCCTCACGTAAAGGTATGTGTAGTTTTTAATATATTAACAATTAAAAATATTATTTTTGAGGCGATTCTAAAGCATTTTAAGTTCAAAGATCAGAACATACTTAAATTCGATTTCGTGATACGAAAATATGTTGTGCAAGAAATAATTTTCAGAACTTGGACGATCGAAATTGTCTCCCTCTTTTTTAAAGAAAATAGCATTTATTCAGAAATCTGTGGGTATAGATAAAAAATATCTAAATACTTTTGGTTCAAGTTGCTTGAGCTGTTTTCAAGATTTAATGAAAAAACTAAGGGGAATTCCCGTTGAAACCAACACGAAAGGTTTCTAATAAATAAAAAAAATATAACGACAAATATTATTTTATTTATGACTCAGTCTGGTGAATAAAGATAGATAATCACGTTTATTATCTTGCTCACACTGAAATTGACTAGCATATCGACTCGCCTGGCTCCTGTCGAATCCCTGAATGTCAATGGCGAACCTCATGAGGCAGGACCTCTTACAACCCCTCCCCTTACCCACACCCCTTACATTGTTTTCCACGTGGTTCTAAATGTCCTGTGGAAGAAAAATATTAATCAGAAATGTATGTCCAGCTTCGATGACCCCTATATTAAATTGGAATAAAAATAGGTGTTATATTGGACTAGTTACAATATAAAGCTGTTTCCCACGTAGGTAAATTCACTTGTATCTCAGTTTTTTTCTGCATCGAAACTGTCGTAAGACCTTTATATTAGTTGTCCTGACAGCGAGTACCTACGTTATTAAAATCGTTCCGTGGGTGATCTGTTAAGTATGTAAGAGAGAAAACGAAACATACGAGCAAAGTCACCTTGTTATTTATAATATTAGGTAGTTGTAATATCTATACGACTAGAATAAGTACCATTAAATATAGCCATATCCAACATTGGTTCAATTGCATCACATTGTTTATCAACTTTTCAAAAAACCTTGTACTGTATTGCCAATAGCTTTCTTACACAAAGGATTGCTAAGTTAGTAATAAAACGTGATGTTTTGTGAAACCGACAAGATGCAATGTTGTGATCTTTACATAATAGTCTGCTTGTTTTAGTAATCTGTGTGTAAATGAGTACAGTTATCTTTAACTAAGGGTAAGGTTCATTAGATGGCAGATATAAAGATGCTCTCGATAAAGTCATTTGAATAGTTGCTTTAAGAGATAATGGATACATTTTTGATCATAAAGTTTGTTGTGATACAAATCTATTTGTGAATTGTTGCTACGTTTTGATAAAAATGGATAAAATCGAAATTTATGCAGAGAGATAAAATATTTTCGTGAAAAGTGTTAGGTACTACTGAATAATGGTATGAGACAATACAGGTCAACGACATTGAAAAGTACATAATCTTTAAAGCTAAAGAAATAATTCGACTGACTATCTATCTATCTTTTAACTATACAGGGTGGCCAAAAAGTCGTGGGGTTAGATGGGGTCATCAGCTGCAAAAAGTTGTTCTACGGGAGGTCCTTAAGGTCAACCCCTGAAGAGTTATAATTTATTCTGTGTTTTTATGAGAAAAATGACTTTTTTAACTAATTCTTATTAAAATTCGAAAAAATCTACATCCTGTATCTTTTTTATAATTTTCACTAGATTGGTACTGATGAGTCCATGCGTTAGACATGCTATTTATGGTTGTTTATTAGGTGTGTTGAAGATAATATTCAGTTTTACGATATTTTTTTTTCTCAAATCATAACTTTTTATTAAATTCGGACCCCACTGTAAAAAAAAATACTCTACCGAAAAGTGACCCTGTATTACAAGTTTTGGCGTATTTAATGAGGATTCTGAAAAGGTATTATGAGCTTGTGTTATGGGTACTAGACAACTGACACAAATACATATATACTTTTTTTTTGTAAATACATACATATTATACATCGAAAACACCCAAACCCCGAAACAAATATTTGTAGATCATACAAACATTTGGTCCGACCCGGGAATCGAACCCGAGACCTCATGATCAGCAGTCGCACACGCCAACCGCTATACCAACGAGGTAGTCAAAAATTACGATTACATCTCATGAAATATGTTCCTTTTCTATACAACTTGTTGATGGCACAATTCTGCAGATGCCTATCAATAGCAAGAAATGGATTTAGGAGATTAGGAATCCATAATATTTTTCGAATTTTTCTCTCCCCTTGCCCAGTTCTTTTTACTTACTTCGAGTTTGAAAGACCATTGTAGATAGGTACGTGAACTTGGAAAGTGATGAAGAGGTGAATATACCGTAAAAAATTTAGGTACTGCCTCCGAGTCACATTTTCAAAATTTTATTTATACCCTGCTTGTTCTGCTCCCAAGTTAGCTTGATCTTTTTGGCAGATGTCAATTTTTCTGATCGGCATAACTTTGCAATGTCGAACATAGTATTTCCTTAATTTAATAATTTTAAAAATTGTAAAAATAATAAAAAAATACATGTAACACAAAAGTCCCTAAAGATTCAAGCGTTATCCGAAAATTTTAAGACTTTTTATTGCTTCAAAGCAAAATTTAAATAGGAACACTGAAAATAATAGACTCTTGTACAATGTTACCTCGGTCGGACGTGGTCGGACGGATTGGACACGAATAACAGGCAGTAACTGTTACAAAATATCGAGTACAAAAAAATCATATTAAAGATTATTGTTAAGTTATTAATACGAACGGGGGTTCTTTTGGTTGGGGTCTCTTTGGCTAGTGGTTGGGGTCTCTTTAGTTGCTATAACTCTTTTTAGAAGAATAAGGTAAAAAATAATTGAATTCTAATTTGAATTACGCGTTCCATCGATGCCGTGTCATATATGCCGAACGTCGGGAACACTCGGGGTCAGTCAGTAGTGTGGAGTAAAGTCAAGAGGAAAGAAGAGGTTAAAGGAAGAAGTTAAGAGGAAGCAAGACTACCTGCCCGTAACATTATTATTGTTGAATTTAAGTTTTTGTTTTGAACTTTTGGTAAACATGCCTAAAAGGGCGAAAAAAACTGAACTCAACAGTGAAACGCGTGAGTTTGTGATTCGCTTACGCGATTATTTTGAGCTTGAGTCAATGTCAATCACACTGTTAAAAAAACATGGAACGATGATACTGCCCAATCGTCTACAAAAGTACCAGAAGTAAAAGGGGAGAGACTGATAATTTGCCCAGGTACTGCCCAAGGTTTTGTGCCAAACTGTTTACTGGCATTTAAATTCAAAAAAACGAATAAATATCACGAAGAGATGAACTTCGAAACTTTTTCGGAATGGTTTTATAAAATGATGGACAACCTGGATGGACCTCATATAATAATAATGGATTATGCATCCTATCATTCTACGCAACTTGACAAGGCTCCGACGACGACGGCAAACAAAAAAGCCGATATAATAGAGTGGCTCATAAACAAGGGCGTAAATGCCGACATGACAATGCTCAAGTGCGAACTACTTGGCCTGGTGTGGCCACACACACAAACCGAGGGAGCCAGTATATTTACTGGACGAAGCAGCAAAGCAACGCGGTCACACAGTGATTAGATTGACACCCTATCATTGTCAATATAATGCCATAGAGCTGATATGGGCACAAATCAAAGGTCAGTAAAAAAAATATTTTTTCTTGATAAATTATTTAACATCTATTTCATTAATAGTATGATTTTAACAATCACTTATTTCATTCACAGGAAACGCAGCACGCACCAATACATCTCCTCCCTTCAACGCAAACAAAATGCTCCGTTTGTTGGGAGAAGCTTGTGGTCAAGTGACCGCTGAAAACTGGGCGAATGTAGTACGACACGTCAAAGAAGCAATATTAACCGTCAAAGAAGCAATATTAACTGACTGGATGCGCGACGTCCACTTCGACAATTTTATTGACCACGAAATAATAATTGAAGTTCGAGATGATGACACAAGCTCCGACGACTCTGGT
Organism: Diaphora mendica; assembly: GCA_949125395.1. Classification (NCBI taxonomy): domain Eukaryota; kingdom Metazoa; phylum Arthropoda; class Insecta; order Lepidoptera; family Erebidae; genus Diaphora; species Diaphora mendica. The sequence continues at coordinate 22,719,890 of OX421310.1, forward strand.
GATGATGATCTTAGCTGTGCTCCTCTTCCTTAATAAAAACTGTTTTAAAGATAAAACTACATATTTTATTTTTTAACCTTAATTTTTACATACAGGGTATATTTTTGGCCCTCCCGCCAAATTTAAATAGGTGGTTCAGACCATGAAACTAAACAACTTTTCCAAAGAAACATGGGTCGAAAAGTAAAAAAAAATTCGACCCTCCCATAGAAAACTGCTTGATCACGTTGTCGATTTCGTTATTACGTTATTTTTTGGTCTACTAGATATTTTCTGGTTTCACTAGCCCGTCCGTCAAAAAGATCAAGCTATCTTGTACAGGCTACCTATAGCAAGGTTTATTTGAATTGCCAATTTTTTAGAACACGATCGAGTCGAAAGTGAGTTCGAATCAAAAACGAAAACAAAATCGTATCGTTTTCGGGAGTAGGCCTGCTGGTTTAAATTTAGACTATAATTAATTATGTATGTATTTATAGGATATTTCTTGTAGTATCTTCATCATCACTACGTAGTATAAAACAAAGTCGTTTTCTCTGTCCCTATATCCCTATGTGTGCTTAAATCTTTAAAACTACGCAACTGATTTTGATTCGGGTTTCTTTAATAGATAGAGTGATTCAAGAGGAAGGTTTTTATGTATAATAAATGCATATTATAGTATGGAAACACTGTTAATTTTCGAGGTTTCTAATGTGATGTAGCAAATAAACACATTTGTTCGCGCTTACATTGCAAACGCTGGTTGCACCCTACGAGATAGATCAAAATAATGTACTACAGTATTGTTGTGACAGAAAGGCGTCTCCTGCCACTTTGGGAGCAGCCGACGGTAATGGGTTTATCGAGATGGGCTGCAACGCTCAAGAATCCGCCACCAAAAGATGAAAGCTTACCTTAGGGCAGCGTCCGCCTCTTCTTGACCTGGGGTACTGCAAAAGCAGGTGTCCACGACGCGTCCTGTTCGAGTCGCGTGGTTCACTTTAAAATAGTTTATTTCCTAGGCCTAGGCTAGGATAACTCAATCACACACACACACAAAATATCAAGTATGTTCCTTCTTGTAATTAATTGTTAACGATAGCACGGTCACCGTGCGCCGGCGATTTCTTCTCTTCTTCTTCTTCTTCGCGCCGATGCAGATGGCGCGGAGATCGCGGCCAATGAAGGCTCGCGATTGGACTAGACGTATGAGCGCAGTATTCACGCTCTGCCATTGGTCAAGCTTAAACTCCGGAAGCGGAAAACTTAAACGTCGGCTAGCCCATTCGATGTTTGGTGCATTGGCAGTAGTTTGTTTAGGAATGGAATACGATACTATTAAATTATAAATATGAATTTAATGGTTACGAAACATACCGCCCACCAAAATACACTTGTGTATTTTCTAACTTGAGAAAATTTAAAGAAACTGCGAATCAGTATCGAGAACCTGATTGCATACGAATAGTAAAGCTAGAGTAGAGTAGATACTAAAGTTACGATAAAACTAACTTACTAGACTAACGAATAACGGTAAAGAAACTGTGAATCAGTATCGATAATCTTGAATGCATACGAATAGTAAGCTAGAGGAGCTACTAAAGTTACGATAAAACTAACTTACTAAACTAACGAATAACGCATTTAATTGATGATGTTTGGTAAAGTGCACAGCTTGGCTAACGGCCTCGTTAGCTGAGAACCATCGACTGTGCGAACGGTTGCAACGCGCGCCACTCCGTCCGGGCCAGGGTGAAACTTCTCAACACGAGGCCAGTGTACCGGAACAGCGTTATCAGTTTTAAGAATGACAACCGATTCTACGTTTAAAGGTTTTGATTGTTTTGTCCACTTTGCCCACCGTGTAAGGGTTTGGAGGTACTCCCGCCTCCAACGATTCCACATATTTTGTCGAAAACGCTGTCTATGCTGCCAACGACCGAGACGATTGATATTGATGGATGTTAAGTCCTCATCAGAAACGGACGTCAACGATTCCAGAGTTAAGAACTGACCCGGGGCAAGTTCGTTTAAATCAGAACTCAATGAACAGAGGGACCACGAATTAAGCACGGTTTTAACGCCATCATGGCAGTTTTCACGATGAAACGATTCGATCATCACGTAGGCAAATTTGGACTCACGAGGGAGACGAGCGGGATGTTTCCATTCAATCTTCAGCTCGGATCCCGACCGCCTATCACCCACCCTGAGCACTCCTTGCGCATTCAGGAATGGGTTTAGCGTACGTATCTGCCTCGACACGAGAGTTCCAGCCTGCAGCTGTTGAATCTCGGTCGCGAAGCAACGATACTGAATGTGTTTCACTACAATCATAAGCGCGTTATGAAGCTCTGTACGATTTGATACAGGATTAGAGCTACGTGTACGTTTGATTCGAAGGAAATCAATGAATTTTATCCATACGCACAAAAGGCGTTGGATTTTGCGAATTGACGAATAACGGTCGAGTAAGGTATCTATGAATGTGACTGGAAAATCATCATGGGTAAGTAATGAATGCGTACTCTTTTCTTCTATTTCAAGTATGGTTTGATCCAGCGTTTCGACAGACCCAAGCCAAGAGATAACAGGTTGAGAAGGCCCAGAGGGGCCCGCCCACCATAAACGATTGTTGGCAAAAACTGACGGAAGCTGGCAACGTGAAACTACGTCCACCGGATTATTTTCGGAAGCCACGTGATTTCCACGAACACCTGGAATGACATCAAGAATATGACCTACGTGGTTCGCGACGAAAGCCTTCCAACGTGAAGGGTGAGAGCGAATCCACGCAAGTTCGACGGTGGAGTCAGACCAAGCGAAGATACCTATGCAAGAAAAAACTGGTAAGTACAATTCCTTAACGAAGTTACAGTTCAAGTACAATTCCTTATTAGCGAGAAGGACCGCGGCAGTCATATGACTGCGGTCTGAATAATCCTTTATAAATTCCCTATATTTTTTATAAGGATCCTTAACAATTGTCCGTTTTACTATACGCAAGCAACGCAAGGCGGTGTCGCGAGACCCCGAAGAAGACCGATCTTGGTCTTCTTCCTTAAACGGTAAAGTAACAACGTATCTATCGGTGGAATCGCGAGTGTGTTGCGTTGCAAATAAATCTTCACAGCGTTCTTCTTTGGGAGTCGAGCGTTGAGTTGTCTCGAACGATTCAGGTTCCCATAAACGTTTAGCTTCTTCATGAAGACAATCGTCTTCATTTACGAAAAATGATTGTACCTCATCCCTACTACCAGCACCTCCGAGTAAGATCCAACCAAATACAGAATTGAAAGCCGCTGGTTGCTGCGATCCTCCACCTACACTACCAGGACGTAATAATGAGGCGAAGATCTCAGCGCCGAGAAGAATATCAATGGACGCTGGCTTGTGACAATTCGGATCAGCCAGTGTAAGACCTTGCAAATGATGCCATGAGGAATTATCAATACGAGTAGATGGCATTTTGCTACATATGCTAGGCAACGTGAGCGCGTTGATTTTAAAGAGAGACTGACCATTTACACCAATTTCAATCTGGACTGTTCCTGAAATAGCAGCAGAGGTCTGGGCTATGCCAATGACATGGCGTGAAGTTACATTACGAACCGCACCAAGTCGTTCCACGGCACGTTCAGTGATGAAATGGGCTTGGCTTCCCGAGTCTATAAGGGCGCGAAACGACTGAAAGTTGCCTGACGAGTCACGAACTTGAACTTTGGCTGTAGAAAGAAGCACCACGGGTGGATCACGAATACTTGTAAGTACTTGAATTTGGTTGTTAGTTGAAGCGCTAGAAGCAGGTTGTGTTGATGACAAGGTTTCGTTGTCAGGTTGTTCTAGATGAAGAAGAGTGTGATGACGCTGACGACATCTTTGACACCTAAACAAAGACCTGCATTCGATGACACGATGAGAAGGTCTAAGACAATTGAAACACAAACGGTTGGTTTTCGCGTGCTCAATGCGTTCAGCGACGGGAGTCTGTCCAAACCGCTTACAATGGGTAACAGAGTGATTTTCTGAACAGAATGAACACTTAACGATTGGGTTCGCAGATGTGCAAGACGCTGATGTAGATTTCGGGATTGCAGATTGAAGCGTCTGAGGAGTAGACTTTGACTTCTCCTCGGTACTGGAAAGAAACACTGTGGGCTTGGATTTTGACGAATAACGATTTGACTTTGCCTGAACACGAGGCTTCTCTTGACAACGATTACTCGAGGCTTCTGAGCGATCCTGATGTGAGAAGTGTGCGTCTCGAACGAGCGCCTCACACTTAGTGTACAAGAACGCCAACAACTCCTTGAAGTCTGGTAGCTCTGTACTGATGTGTTTTCGTTCATATGCACACCGCGTTTGCGAATCTAATTTGGATAAGAAATGGTACGAAAGAACGAAACTCCATTCGTTGGTAGGTAATCCCAGGCCTCTTAAAATATTTAAATTCTCTGTTGTATAGTCAAAAGCACGACGAAGTTCTTCAGGCGACGTAGATTTCAAGTTTATGTTGAGTATCTCCTTCCAGCAGGTAAATGCCAACTCACGTTTATCTTGGTATCTTTGAGTCAATGTTTGGTATGCTTCAAGATACAATGTGCCTTCTGGAGGATACGTGCGAATAAGAGAGAGCGCATCCCCAGAGAGACTTGAAAAAAGATAGTGCATGCGTTCAGCGTCCGAGAGCGATTTGTTGTTATGAATTAACGAATTATAAAGACTATAGAATCTCGGCCATTCTTTTATATTTCCACTAAATGTGGGAATGTTTATTTTAGGCAGCTTTACGTTAGAAATACAAGAGTGATCGATGGCGATTAGATTTGATTTCGGATCTCTTGTATCGGGGGAAACTAACTGCCTGTGAACGGTCATGATGTCGAAGTATAACTGATCGAAATCCACTCGAATATCGTCTTCCTGTTCCTCTGCCTCGCTGTCCACAAGGCATAGAATATCTGAGTGTGCCTCTTCAAAGCTCTCACTCAGTCTCTGCACGACGGAATAATGAGCAAGAAACGCATTTAAATGTGAAGGTTCGTGCTGAGCTAACTCAGCAATTTCATGTGTTTTTCTTAAACGATTTAATGCGAGCGTACGCCTACGCCGCAGCACAGGTAAGTCTCGAACGGAAAGTGTAGGTTCATCATCAACCACGGTAGAAGATTTACGTCTCTTAGTTGAAAAATCCATTTTCGCCTTTCGTCTAGTAGTGTAAGACATTTTATTTGATTTACTTAATTAAAAACTAACGATCGAAAGAAAATAAAATATAACTTACTTAATTTACCTGTCACACGAGTAGGTAAACAACGAATGAGAACGAAAGCGAAACTACAATGAAACAGTGTAGGCAGCTCGGTAGGTAACCGAGCACCGAATAAATGCTACACAGTACACGGAGAAAACGATAGGTAAGTTATAGCACGAGAACCCACGTTATGATTACTAGATTGGAAGCAACGGGGCACTATACAAGGGATATATAACGATGGTTGTATAGCACAAGAAATCCAATGGTAATAACTAACGCAGAACGAATAGGTACTATACCTACAATCTGATTAACACAAGAGATTAATGAGAACGAAAGCGAAACAACAACGAAACAGTGTAGGCAGCTCGATTATGAACCGAGCAACGTATAAATGCTACAATAATGGGAGAACCCACGTTATGATTACGGGATTGGAAGCGACGGGGTACTATACAAGGGATATATAACGATGGTTGTATAGCACAAGAAATCCAATGGTAATCAATAACGCAGACCGAATAGGGACTATACCTACAAGCTAATTGTATCGCGCAGTAATATGAATCACAATGTTAAACGTAAACAAACAGTTACAATAACAATAGTACCACGACTAAACCTTCTGCAATATCACTGCACTGTGACCGGTTTATAACGATAGCGAGAATAACACAATATATCGATATGGTGTACCAACGGAGATTGATATTCGCGTTAACGTGTGTAAGGTTACCTATTCAATAAAATAATTAATTTTATTGATAGGTTGGTTCGTATAAATAACAAATGTACCTATATATGAAGGAACATAAACAAAGCGGGGGGAATTGCACTTCGGAGAAAATTGCTAATTAGTAGCCGATGCGAAGCGCAAGCGAATATGATTCTTAGGTAAATGACAGAAAGTCGATATTATCGAGTGAATTTTACCTAAGCACAATACGATAACCGCTTGTTTTGTTTAAGTTTTTAATTTTGTGTGGGAGAAGTCGAAATACTTATCCGAAAAAACGTAAAAACACTAGCCCGGACGGAATATGAATTAATACAATATTCAAGGTATAAAATGATTCCGAGTTCGAACTAATGATACGCGACTAAATTGTATAGTGCATCTGCACTAACGTGCTAAGTACGGATATGATTCGAATTGTATGCGATATGTTTAACCAACGTATTTTAGTCGGGTTATACAAAATGCGTTTTTCGTTATGTTTACGAAATAAATGTATTTCTACACGGGGGTTACTAATGAATTCAAATAACCACTGTAATACCGATTATTCAAATATTCGTCTGCATTCGAGATCCGAATAAAGTTTTACTTTTAAAACCAAAAGGTCACTTTTAGTTAATGGCGGTTTTCTTGAAACTTAAGGAAAATTATCTACCTACATTAGAATAGTTGAATTATTATTGTTGAAAATTACAAATTTATTAGTTTAGACTGCTAAATAGTTATCGAAATCGTGTAGAAATAACTTGTGAGGGGAAATTAGACCGATTTGAATGAGTTTTGTGTCTTAATTCCCGGGTTTCGGCACCATAAAATGTGACAGAAAGGCGTCTCCTGCCACTTTGGGAGCAGCCGACGGTAATGGGTTTATCGAGATGGGCTGCAACGCTCAAGAATCCGCCACCAAAAGATGAAAGCTTACCTTAGGGCAGCGTCCGCCTCTTCTTGACCTGGGGTACTGCAAAAGCAGGTGTCCACGACGCGTCCTGTTCGAGTCGCGTGGTTCACTTTAAAATAGTTTATTTCCTAGGCCTAGGCTAGGATAACTCAATCACACACACACACAAAATATCAAGTATGTTCCTTCTTGTAATTAATTGTTAACGATAGCACGGTCACCGTGCGCCGGCGATTTCTTCTCTTCTTCTTCTTCTTCGCGCCGATGCAGATGGCGCGGAGATCGCGGCCAATGAAGGCTCGCGATTGGACTAGACGTATGAGCGCAGTATTCACGCTCTGCCATTGGTCAAGCTTAAACTCCGGAAGCGGAAAACTTAAACGTCGGCTAGCCCATTCGATGTTTGGTGCATTGGCAGTAGTTTGTTTAGGAATGGAATACGATACTATTAAATTATAAATATGAATTTAATGGTTACGTAACAATTGTACACCTTAAAAAGTAATACAAAAAAGTCCGCGACGGTATATGTCTATCTCTTAGTGATAACCCACAACAACCATTTTTATTCCTTTCTTTTTACGAGAAATAATGCCTATATACGAAGTGATTTTAAGCAATACAGAATGAATACTTATACAATTAAGTACCAGGCCGCTACCGACCGGTCGAAATGGAAACCAATAGGGGAGGCCTACGTTCAGCAGTGGACTTCCTACGGCTGATATGATGATAATGATGATCTGGAACTACGATTGGAGACCTCGAATCTATGTTGTCTGTGCAATGTTTGTATAATAAGACTTAGTCAAGTTTAGATCGATAGGTATCTATCTAATTAAATGTGTATTTTAAAACCATAAAAAAATATATAAAAATGTTGACATTAAACATTGCAGTAATAGAAAGCATTTAATGGATTTTTTATATAACTCTACATTAATAAAACCTAACCCCTATTTTTTTTATAATATTCCAAGGCCCTGTTTCACTGGTTATAGATAAGTTCTGGACAGCTTATCTGACACATGTTGTGACACGATTTATACGGAAGATACGTCTAAATATCTATCAGATTAGCTATCCGAAACTTATCTGTAGGCGGTGAAACAGTTAACAGGGCCTAAATAACCTATTGTTTGTTCAAGAAGTTATCATAACCTGACACTTTACAAAGTACATGCTTCACTAAAAACGGTTGTTCTTTGTTGTAGGTGGTATCTAATTTTCTGGCTATGGATGAAGATGACAACATAGTGGGTATTAAAGGCGAAGTGATACACACGTACAACAAGAATGAGACGGCCATTAAAAACACGGAGTACTACGGGATGGTTGAACAGCGCTCTAATGTTATTCTCATGGGTGACAACATCGGCGATGCCGGCATGGCAGAGGGCATGGAACACTGCAGCGTTATTATCAAAATCGGTTTTCTCGGACACCACGAAAGCAATCTTAATAACTATCTGAATAAATTTGACATAGTTCTCGTCAACGAACCTAGTGTAGACGTAGTGAATGCTTTACTTAAATTTTTACTGTGATTTCATTTTATATAGAATATATATAAAATTAAATAATTTATCGATGTGTTTTGTTAGACGAATTTTTTATTAGTCAATTGTTTTTAGGTTGTCTGCCAGACCCAATATATGTTGTAATACACTTGATACTATGTGAAGTGAACGTGTCTTATTTCGTATAGAATGTTGTAACATTATCTTAACAATTATCTGTACGTGAAATGACAAATTGTATGTAAATATAAAGTAAAACAAAGTTTGAGACATCATCTGAGCGTATCGCGACATTAATGTAAATACTTGAAGACCATGAGATTTTTATTCACGTTTTTAGTCGCTAACTAATACGGTTATAACGTACAAGTATGTATTATTGAAATTTATTAAAATTAATATACGGTTTGGATAAACGAGTGTGGTAAGTGGGTCTGGTTGAACGTTTACCAATTATAATCATATTTATTTTTTCTACTTACTTGAAGGAACGTCCTTTGTTTATGTTGATAGTTACTATTGTAATAGGAAATTACTTATAACTTTACTTTCTGTCAATATTATTGATACGGAATTAAACTTGAATTGTTAATGTTTTAGTCGATTATTCCACAAAGCAACTACTTAGTAACATCGCATCTGTTTTGAATAGGTTTAAATAGACCTCTTTTAATATCAAAAACTATTTTGTTTTTGAAGAAAACAGACGAAGTAATCACAAAATAACAAAATTAATTAAAAAGTAGATTAAAAAAATAAAATGTTATTCCCCTACCTAGTTTTCTGAAAGTCGTTCTATACATGCATTGTTTATGGTTTCATTTTAGTTCAAATTAAAAATACCCATTATTTTTTATACCCATATTTAATTAACACAAATTTAGATAAACGTTATATACTCGCATTTACGACCTAAATTTACTTATACATATATTATTTGGAGCTAACTAGGTATTGGAGCAAGCGTGTTGAAAATTCATTAATAATATTTTAATTGAATTAGTAATTTCTTATTAATACACTGTGTGTTAATGACGTGTGGTTAGTGAAACTTAGATAAAAATCTTATATTAAAAAGCTCAAATTTGTTTAAAATTTATATACGCGTGGACTTTTTTTATACTAAATCAAAAGTCATCTGAATAAATAAACTAATATTAAGGAATTTAGAAATACTTTATTGGAAGTAGTTCTCGTTTTGCGCTTTTTTAAATATGATAAAGGTTCCAAGTACGTGGAGCTGTACAATGTTATTAATATTATTCACATTTGTTCGGAAACAACGTGACAAAATGTTTCAACGGAAGAGCCGTTACTATTATTGGCGTTTAGATAATAGATGTTTATTTGTGATGAGTATGACACTAGTCAATCATTGTCATTACAATGTAAACTTCTCCAACGGTATTTATCTTTACTTATCTTAAATAGGTATATTATATACCTATTGTTGCGAAGTATTTTAAGTTAGCAGACTTATTTTTTCTATTTGAATATTTCTATCGCAAACCGTTTTCATTTTTAATTAAAATAAAAATCGGAGATAAAAATTAATCGATTTTGAAATTATCGATATATATTTTTTCAACACATATTATTGAGGTTATAAGAATAAAAATATATTATTATATAATAATGCATCGCGAAATCTCATATTGTGTTTGAATTCATACTTTTGAAATGCAATGTTTTGACTGTAAAACAAACCTCTTTCTGAAATATTATATTTAAAAAGGTTTGTTTTAGACATAAAAGACTATTTAACTCAATCCATTGTTATATAATATATATACTTATACTTATATACTTTAATCTCATCGGTTTACAGTTCATTTTTCGATATCTCACATCACAGCTGTCATTGTGTTTAGTTCAGTACCAAATAAACGTTAATCAGAGACACGCGCTTGTTTAAAAGTTGAAAAAGTTAAATTTATTTTGGCGTAATAAAAATTAGTTAAATGACTCAACTTAGGCCTAAATTTTTCTTTTGCTATTCTTGTGTTGAACGTTTAAAACGTGTGACGTAAACTTGACAGTTCGCACTAAACTTGGACGTCGTCTAAATACATGCCGACTAAATTACTTACGTAATTATTTCTTATAATTTTTACATTTAGAGTTTAGTTACTTTTTTTTACTAATAAATAAGCATGTATTCTGATCAACTTTTAGTTAGTACTGAACTAAATATAGTGAAAGCTATGATGTGAGATATCCTAAAATGGATTGTAAGAAGATGAGATTAAAGTATATAACAACAAATTTTTGTGAATTTTAGTTTAGTGATGACAACAGAATTACCACCACTGTCAAACGATAAAAGCATACCAATTATAAAAAAATATTTCTTTTTCTAATTTATGTATAATCAGATTTTTCTACAAATGAACGTTGTAATGTAATTAGAATTAAATAAAAAGTACATAGTTATTAAAATAACAAATTATACGAGTTTTGATAATATACACGGTTCGTATCACGAACGTCTTCAGACCCGACGGGCGCCTAAGAGCCCCTCTAAACGGCTTCACCCTGAACCCCGTCGGGTCCGGCACCATATTTCAAAAAATATCTCAAAATCTAATTTAAATTGTTTGAATGTGTGCTGTAACTTGTGTTAAGCTGTTTAGAGATGTACCTATTTATATTTAATGATAATATATAGTATTCAGAGCAGCACATAAATACCGTAGATCTGCGAGTGCAGGTGTGAAGCGCAGGCGATCAACGATTGGTAGAAAATACGTGTGGACCGCGAATTCGCTGCCCACACGTACTTTCCACCAATCACCCGCACTAAGCACCTGCACTCGCACTAAGCAAAGTGAATACAGGCCTTAAGTAAGAGTCACAATCTCTTTTTCTCCACTTACCCTCTATTGCAACGTGAACCACCACTTTGGAGAAATTATCACCAGTACTAAGAAGTCCTATTTCGAACACAGGATTAACTGGTAACCTACAATGTTTTTTTTTCTTTATATGTGATAAAGCGACTGCTAACCTTTGAAATTGTATATTAACAAAATTATTGTATGTGGAATTATTGGATAGAATCAAAATTACAGTGTTTATGCTTGTAGCGAGATGTCTCGAACCGCACAGTTAAAAATGTTTATGGAATGTTGACTATATTATAATAAAGGAAGTAAATAAAACAACATTTGTAATGAAATTAAATAATTTGTTATTATTATAAAACAACACATCTATATGATGTATTTTCTAGTCATTGCCGTGCTTATATTTAAATCGCCACTATAAGAGTTTTTTTTTGTTTTGACAAATATCACAAAACATAAATGCATAATATTAGTATAAGTATTTGGATTACCATTATAAAATAGTGGAGGCAGCAACGGAAATAGCAAACATTGATAGGTCGATTACCTCTATGTTAAAATATTCATTTTCATAATTACAAACGTTACCGTAATGTTACGTTTCGTTGGAAAGACTAGTTTAAATTTTAAAAACTAATTAATTAATACCGCCAATACACAACAATTAAGAGTAAGTACAATAATTTAATGGCGTCAGTGAGCGAGATGCTAACAAACTAAAGAGATTTCCATAGCGACAGAATCAGCTCAGAAGCGTCTCACACGTCACGCGGCGAGGGGGTTCCCCGCCGGACACTACAACATGATAACATCGAAGAGGCTTTCACATGCATGGCAAGAAAGTACTCGGAACAAACTATTTGAACATGATCGGCATATAACAAAATGACTGGAAAATACATGTTCATCACAATACCCTATTACGTAGTTTAACTGAACAAATTAAAAGCTCTAAAATAAACAACAGTCTTAGAACATAGAAGTTATTTACACAAAGATTTGTTTCATATAAAAATATCCTACTGTACACATAACAATCATATCGTTATAGAAATATATATATATTTTGTTTCTATGTACAAAACTAGAAACAATAGTAAAAATAGTTGAATCTTTTAGGAATCATAATATTCACGAAGAGTGCGTAGGTCGACACTCGACATCACGTTCGAGGCACTTCTAGTTCAGCGAAATGGACAGCAAATTGACAATATCCGACTCGGGCTATGGGTCCACGACTCCTTATAAACGTTGCATTTAATTGTCTACACTAATTATAATAGTAAATAATATATAGATGAGATTATTAGCGGTCACTCACACACTTAATAGTATTATTAATATTAGAGTTTAAGTTTACTTTTGTTAAGCTTTTCAATGAAGTTCTAAACATTAATTTGTACTTGAAATGGAAAGGAATGTGTTAAGCACCTATTTAATTTCCATACACAAGTCATACTCTGGAAGGTAGCTGGAACTATTTAAGCGCCACGCATATACGCTTTTCAACATTTGGAAACGCAACTATTTAATATGAGATATTGCTAATTAGACATACGATGTCTCCAGTATTCTTCTTTAGATGAGATTTCATTTGAGATTCATCTCTCATCTTATACGATTACAGTTACGAATATGACACGATTCTGCGTTCACGCGTGACGATAATATACCTATTAATCTCTGAATATACAACATCATACATTCACCTGAAGAACAGACAAATGGTCTGTATCGAAGGCACTAAACTATTTTCCAATTTACTCAGCACTTTAATTAGTCTTTATTACACATATTCGAGTAGAACGTGAGTGTCGAGTGTCGAAACCATTAAATATGTGCCCCAATACTAGGTGCAGTCTCAAGTAAGGCAGCAATTATGAATATATATCGACTTTTATTGAGAAGGAAGTCAACCGTTATCACACACCTACGATATAACAAGGTTCGATAGCCGTAAGCCGCGTAAAGGCGCGTCTCCACCAAAATTGTTGGCAATTTCAGTGTTTGCAACACTTCAAAAAATCGACAACTTATATTTCCATTGTGTCTACACTGAGTCGTCAACAATTTGAAAAACATTCGAACTAAGCGTCACCATAGAGCCAATAAAGATTAGCAACAAGCGTATTCTTTTGTCGTTTACCACCAAAAACGGAAACACTGTTCTCAACATTTGTTGACAATTTTTGTTGCCAACACAAGGAAATTACATTAACTTTTGTCACCAACACTTGTTGACAACACAAAAATTGACAGCTTTTGTTTGGTGGAGACCCGGCTTTACACGGCGTCAGCTGGGCAAGTTGTTCCGTATTGCTGATACAGTAATGCGGCCAAACTCAGATCTGTACTATTGTGGACACGCGTTTACTGGTAAGTATAGCTATACAGAACCTCGGCCCGAACAGTCACAATCTAACAACGAACGCCTAACATTGAACACAATATTAACTAGCAATGAAGAATACTTTTGACAACAGCCGACCTAATAGCCAAATGTGTTAAGTGCTACAATTTAAAGAAATGTTAAGAGGATATTCTGAAGCTAATATTCGTTATACTACTTTGATAATTTACGTTAGATTATTAATTGTATTATTTTTCTTTATTGATATTGTATCACAAATAAGCAATTCAACTATTGAAAAGTAGTGATAATGTGTAAAATAGTAAAATCAGGACGGCTAATTTTTTTTTCTTTACTCGGAGGCATTATAAACACATCTGTCGAGAAGATATGCTTATGTGATCAACGGTGTTGTTAGCAATCAAGTAGTGGGAAGTTGAGGCTTGCATAATCAGATGCCATTAGTTTTTATTATTTTAAGGGCGACTTGCACAACGTTCGACTTAAGTATCTACTAAACAAAATTAGTTAAACACGCACGCGTTAAACACGTTTAGCGCCGCTATTAGCTGAGTTTCGATGTTTTACTTCGGATGTTCTTAAACATTCTTAAGCAAAATAATTATCGTTGTGCAAGATGCCAATTGTGTTTAACCTTTCTAAACGCAGTTAGTGTCTTAAATGTATTTAAGCTATGTCGTGCAAGTGGCCCTAAATCTTACAAACCTCAAGAGACATTATTCCAGGAGACTGTTTTGGAAATCTTTATGGGGGAATTTGTTTTCAAATATCATAAAACTATACTCTGTCCATTCGTTTATTTTCTTTTTGACAGTTCAAGAAATTTAGAAATTAGTGACTCCCTCACACATTACCGATTCGATTTGAAATGATAAGCAATTTTATTTATGAAGAACTTTCAATCGATTTAATTAAATATTTTTAGTTTCAATAATTATTCCTTTAAAATAAGCAAGAATATAAATAATAAATCAGTAAATTAGATGAATAAACCGAGTTATTGGTTTTCGAGTCTTTACTCTTGGTTTGATCCTAAATTCCAAGATTTCGACTTAATTCCTTGCAAATAATCAATCTTGGAGTCATAGATACTATTTTTATTTCCTTTTTTTATTAAATTTACAGGAAAAATACTTACATGAAGTCAAATTATTTTTATTATATGATCGATTTATCGTATTTCAAAAACTGTTTTATAGTCTGTGGTTGTTTGTTATGCACAGGGCACTTCACTAAAGTACCGTCACCGTCAATAAAATACGACATTACTGTAGTGCATTATTCCGAAAAAAACGGTAATTTATAGACGTGAGCTGTCAAAAAGATAATAAACGAATGGACACAGTATAATAAGTTATTTAAATTCGTCAGCATATACTTTGCTTTGTTCATATACGCTTCGAATATCCTCTTGCGTAAGAAATAATTTAAAAATCAGCTTATATTAACACAGCAATTTCTCTACGACACACGTATAAGGGCCAGTTTTACCACTTGTTGATAAGTTACAGATAGACTATTTGGAACTTATCTGTCACATAACTACAGATAACCATACATATATCAGCAAACTTTATCTGTTCAATAGTATGTGTCAGATAACTATCATATAGGTTCTAAGTCATCTAATTGGTCTTTACATTAAGCGGCTAATATAATTAGGTACACAGTTAAGATAGACGCTTATGTTACAATACACATGTTGGCGTATCTCCGTACGTTAGTCTAATAAAGTCATGGATTTAGAATAGTTTGAACACGCCAGACCAAAGCAGTTTTGGCATTGTCTTTCTATGATTCCGTTAATTATAATCTACCTACCGAGATTGCAAAGTATCGATAGATTGTCAACTGTGATATACTGCTTATGGGCGTCATAATGTTAACTGTCCCTGATTGGTCGGTTTTACAGTAGGCCGTTCAATGGCCATAGAGTTAGGTTAGAACTTCTTTAATTAATCACAAATAAATTTTACTGTCACAACAATTTTATATAACTAATAACTCTAAAGCTGTGAGGTATTTTCAACATGAAATCAATTTACAATCAGAAAAGTACTTTACATTCGGCAACAAAGACGAATTAACATACAAATATGGCGGCGCGGGACATATGCTGTTCAACCAATCAGCGCAAAACTTGCGATTTGTCGATACTATTTTACAATCTTTGGACTGTTTGCAATCTCGCGAGTTAGATTACTATCTGACGGTTTTGACAATCTTACGGTAACATATACATAGGGCAACTTGGTAGGGAGTAGCCATACGCAGGCGTTCCTCTCTGCCAAAGTATCAGCCCAAATGGGCCTACGCGTTACACTATTATGATATTGTTTGTGTGCGTGAAATTGTGAATTGTTTATGTGTGAGTTAGTGACAGGCGATTGTATTTATATGTGAGTCTGAAATGTGTATGATGAATGATTCTAAAAATATGTTATGGCTACTCCCTCCGGTCCGCCGGCCTATTTAATGTGCTACCGCTTTTTAATTTGCTAAACAATATTTTGATATCCACCGGAGTCACTTGAAGTCGTCGCAAAGGAATATAATTAAAATGGCAACTAAAGCAGAGGGCTATATTAATTACAAATAATTAAATAATAATTACTACTAATAACTTTGGACGAAGGCTATATGTTGAGTAACGTTTAGAGACGCGAAGTAAACGATCGAAGCAAGTAGATCGTGTTTTAGCAGTTCTAAATCCATGGTCAAACACTGACAGTAAAATACTGATTAAAATTAACAAACTATAGGTACATATAACATCAACAACAATGGCAGATTCTCACTCTGCGTGATGGGCGCGGCGACTCTTAACTACTAACAAAATTTACTGCCCCAATTTATACTATATAATAATAATATGGTAACTAACAAAACATCGGATGTAAGTTCGATGATATGGTATTTTAATGTTATTATTCTGAACACTTGCGACGTAATATTTACAGTTAAAATCAGATAGGTAATAATTCACAAAAGAAGCTCGAAAACAGTTTTACAAGAAATGATGCGAGGCTTAGTCACAGACCGTCCCTTGCGTAAATGTGTACTGGAAGCAAAACGACGTCAATTTCCCATAGTTTGTTACTAAGATTTACTTCTAAAATGGTATGTTAATGACACTTTAGTACAGTGACGTCAAAAAAATAAATTACTTTTCCTTTTTCAGACTGAAGCGTTAAACGCAACATTTAGGGAAATTGACACACAATTAGGGAGATAGAAATTCTCCGACGACAACGTCATACAACGTCATATTTAATACTCAAATTTGCAAAAACTGAGCTGATTAAATGCACAAAGTTTCAACACAAGGTGAGAGTTCGCCCATCACAGGCTGTCGAGTCGCGTTGGTCCCGCTTTGCGTACAAAAGCACAATATATTAGTCTACATATATTACAATAGGTCTAAGACAGATCACAGCCTACAGGATGATGTAAACGCACGAGGTAATGCTTGTGTGTGTGTGACACGAGTCGTCACGTGATCGCCGCCACGTCCGTCTGCGGCTTCTGCAACCCATCCTCGTCCGTAGACCTGTAATATCAAATAAAATATTATAAGCCGAAAGCAGATTAAAAGAAGTCTCGCGCGATACCACGATTGAAGAGATGGTATGAAATGAGCGGCGAACTCTACCATTTGTGGTGGAGTAAAGAAAAGTCTAGAACAGTCTGGCTACTACATCATACCACCACCGGTCGTCGGTTACTAGAAGGGATTTCCATACGGTAAAATAAGTGTTATCTGTAGTGACGGATCAATAATAATAATTATTTATTTATGACTCACAAATGTAAGTAGAGATCGGGTAATACCAATAAAAACAATGTGTAACAATTATTCCTTCGTGAGAGACTGGTGACTATATTATGTAAACCTGTGCTACGGATCACCAGGTTTCCACCTCTTGAACCAACTTGGAGAAAATCAGAGAGAAATCGGATCAAGAACGCAGTGTCATCACCCTATTTATACCATAGATGTCATAAAAGGCGACTAAAGTAGCAGACAACGCAGAACAACATCACTGCAAAGAGAAATTTGAAACAAACCCTATACCGACCTGTCTGGTCAGTGTGGTATAGTAGGCCAAAACCTCCTTACTAAGGAGAGGCATATGTCCAGCTGTGGTCTATTGATGATGTAAATAGACACCTATTTGTGTGTGTAGTGTATTTTTTTTAATATTTCAGACACCTAACACACAACGCCATCTAATCCCAAGCTAACCAGAGTTTGTGTTATGGGTACTAGACAACTGATATAAACACATAATTTTTTTTTGTACATCCATACATATTTTACATAGGAAACAGCCAAACTCCCACACAAATATTTGCAGATCATACAAACATTTGGTCCGATTTGGGAATCAAACCCGAGACCTAAGCACAACAGTCGCATAGGCTATAATTGCGCCACCTCGGCAGTCAAATGCTAGTATATCACGGAACGTAGTATAGTATGGTACGTAGTACATTACGGTACGTAGTACAGATTGGTGCGTAGTATAGTGTGGTACGTAGTACAGATTGGTGCGTAGTATAGTGTGGTACGTAGTACAGTACGGTACATAGTATAGTACGGTGCGTAGTACATGACGGTACGTAGTATAGTACGGTACGCACCGGTACAAAGTGGCGTGCGGCGGCGCGGAGCGGTAGTGCGCGGCGTAGGGGCGCGCCCGCCTGCGCGCCTCCACCGCTCGCCGCAGCGTGCCGGGGCGGACCGAGTTGCGGATGCCGTGGTACGCCAACCTGCACATTACATCAAACATGGTAAGTAACAAAGAAAAATTGTTTTATTTTGGCAAATTATGCAATGCTAAAAATGGACCCAATTCGGCATTTGTCTGACCCAATGTGTCAGACAAATGCATACAGAAGCAACTCCACGGATGCTTCTATGCTGTGTTTGGATTCAAACTCCAATAGTTCATATATCCAAGGCTGGGTTGGCAATGATGAGAATATATATTATGTGTATTTTAATACTATCTAGTTCAAAATTGACTACACGAATGATGTAGTGGTTTAAGCGATCGCCTCGCCGCTTTTTAATAAACTGATGTTATAGGTTCAAATCCCACACGGGATAACAATTTGTGTGATCCAAAAACTGTTCTTCTAGGTGTTGTCTTTATGTCCGCTTCATGTATGTTTCTAAAGCCCCCCAGGACACAGGAATTTAAAAACAGACAGCCCAGATTCATCAAGACATCTTTTAATTTTTTTAACTTTTTTATAGACAACTCCCGCATTACGAATAAACATCCTGTGTCACGGGGGACTTTACAAACATACATGAAACGGACACAAAGAACACCCAGACCCAGAACAACTATTTGTTGATCACACAAAGTGTTGTCCCATGTGGGATTTGAACCCACAACACTTGGCGTAGTAGGGAGCGGCGTGGCGACCGCTTAAACCACTAGGCCAACCGTGCAGTCTTGATCAGCTACTGCTTACCTAGGCGCTAGTGCAGCGACAGAAGACACGATAACGACGAGCCAATACACTGGCTCTACAATAGCGTTCTGCATCACGTGGTACGAGGATGGCAGGTTGAAGCATGTGACGCATATCGTCTGGTACATTATTGTCAGGATGAAGAATGCCAGGAGAGAGCCACACAGCGCGATCAGATGTATCACCGTCTGGAATTCATTAATAATTTGTAAGTCGACTAGAACGTATTAGGGCTAATTCTGTGGTTGTGACATCAAAATTCTCTGTAATTATCTTCTATTCTTCTATTTTAGAGAAGCAATTTCAAAAATGCTATTTTTCTTTAGATAATTTAGATTTTTTTGATATTCAGAACGTCGTTTGACTGGAAAAAACTTATTTCTAGTGAATTTTAGTCTAGACAGTATTCGAACAACAGAATTAGCACCATTATTTAGGGGATAATGTCGATAAGTTTGCAGCGACATCGACTTATTTAATATTTATGGTAATATTAAACTTTGCATAATCTAAGACTGTAATTATGTGGAATATACATAATTCTATCACAGATTGTAGATGATCAAAAAAATGCTATAAATTCTATAAAACGTACAAACGTTCTACACAAGGTAGTGAATTTTATCAATAACCTTTAGAAATGATGTTGTTGCATTAGAAAAGTGTTTAGTCTATTCACACTTTTATCGCTATTTTTAGATTGTTTTGAAACATAAAAACACAATAGGAATTAAGTGCACTCGCGTTTTTTGGAACAACACAAAAAATAAGCTGTAGTTAATTCGCTATTTGAACTCTATGTTCGAATACTGTGATAATGATAGAATCATTATATATAAATAAATATAAACAAATATTTCGGACATCTAACACACTATCACAATATCCATCTGAAACTTCCCAAGTACAGATTTTTTTAATGAAAACTAAGAAGTGGTTCAGGTGTTACCGGTGCTAATAAATAGTAAACAAAATGGTATAAAACTTTAACCGTTGCAGCTGTCCTTACATGTACAAAATGCATTAAATTTTTATACATATATGGATTATACGGTTTCAACGGTAAAAATTAAAAAGTCAAAATTACACAGTGAGCTAAAATCGGTCAAAGCATAGATTTTTTTTTTAACATTAAATGAGTTCGTGTAAAGTTAAATTCTGCCTGTCATAAGCGTGGCTGCTTCTCGTAAAAATTGTTCCTTTTTATCAAAGCTTGTCAAGTTTATGAGTCGTTGGATGTGGGCGTCGACATAGAACATAGGCTGTAGATTTCCTTAAGGGAACTTAACATAAAAGTTTGCCAGTGGATTTAAATGTTTTTACGGTGTTTACAATTTGCAATAAAAAATCAAACAAAAGTGCTGAAATCATCTACATACAAACACACGTCAAATACTCTGCAACCTATAATATTGTGATCCCACTCCATGCATTATTCATATACAACCACTTACAAATTTTGTGGAATGGAAAAGCTGCATGTAAATTGAATGATATGAAAAAACTTATTTATATTTATATGTAAGTAATCTTAGATTACTGATATATCTAGGCAGACTGACATAGATGTGAAGTGTTGAAAATACATATACTGTCCAACCGATAGCCACAATTTTCTTTTCTACTATGACTGTGTGCGGGCCAATTGTGTTGTCGATGTCGCTATTAATGCTTAACTTGCATGCACACAAGCATAATAAAGTTTAATAATTCCTTATTATTGTTTTGTAGTGTGACACTCCATCGTCTCCATCTAAACATATTAATGATCTAAGATTGTAATATAAATGTGTTAAGTAATCAACAGAACCCTATATGTCGGTACTAATTTTAATCAGACTTGAAGATTTTGATAACTTGAAGGCGCTCAATATACATTTGCATAGTTGTATGCAGAGTATATACAGGCTGTTAACCAAAGATAAAGACGTATTTAAGTCCATGAATAAGGTTAAGGGCCACTTGCACGACATAGCTTAAATACATTTAAGACATACTTAAGGCTTTATAAAAGGTTAAACACATTGGCTTCTTGCACAACACTAATTTTTTTGCTAAACATGTTTAAGGACTGCCGAAGTTAAACATCGAAACTCGGCTATTTAGCGGCGCTAACCGTGTTACGTGCGTGCGTGTGCGCGAGTGCAAGACTAGGATAGTGCCGTCTCGCCCACACTCGCAGGGCTCCACCCCTTATTATATTTAACTAAATTTACCTGCTGTCATCATAATTTGATCTAAGATAAATATATATAAAATAAATATAAATAATTAATTAATAGTTATAATTAGTTATATTAATTTAAATTTTTCTTTTTCTTTTTTTTTCATTAGAGGGCGCTAAATTTGTTTTTTTTTATTTTATGGAATAGGCGGGCAAACGAGCAGACGTATCGCCTGATGGTAAGCGATTACCGCCGCCCATGGACACCTGCAACACGAGAAGCGTCACAAGTGCGTTGCCGGCCTTTTGGGGATGGGGGGGAGGTAGGGGTAGGGGATTGGGGTATGGGCCTCCGGTATCCTCACTCACTCGGTGAAACACAGCGAAAGCACTATTTGACACCGGTTTTCTGTGAGGCCGTGGTATCACTCCGGTCGAGCCGGCCCATTCATGCCGAAGCGTGGCTCTCCCACGGTGAGTGTTTAAGCTAAACGTGTCTATGCGTTTAACAAATTTTGTTTAGTAGTTATTTAAGTCGAACGTTGTGCAAGTCGCCCTAAGTGCAAGTTACCCTAAGTGCAAGTCGCCCTAAGTGCAAGCCGCCCTATGTATTTAAGTTTGAAAAAAGCGTGATACTTTTTTTATGTTATAACTGACAGATTGGCAATTAAAAATTGACAGATAAAATGTTTTTAATAAAGCTATGGAGTTTGGAGGAGGAGTCATGTTTATAAAAGTATCCATTATTGCCGATGGCTGCACAATTTTCTTCAAAAAAAAGTTAAATTTAAATTGACATAAAAATTCAATAGGAAATATAGGATAAGAATTTTTTGAGCACTTTCTTATTTTTAATACTATGTTTACCCATAAACCAAAAGATTAAAACTGATTTTAGGAAATTCTTTCGATGTTTTTCCACAAAGGCTACCGACATCAGTGTTTATAATTACAAGTATCCACTCACCCAACTCCTGGTCTCAATTGCGACGTAAAGCAGCATAACAACGAGGCAGCACGTCATACAACAGATTCCATAGCTGCTCAAATCGACGGTGGTGTCCCAGTAAGCGTACGTGGCGATGAAGAATATGACGACGCTGATGTAGACGGACTCAGCAAGCGCTAGCCAGTAGGAATACGTCCTGTACGTGAGTCCTCGTCGACAAGAACTGTATAGCCCTGGACGATCGGTTAGCAACGATGCTGGAGCGAGTCGATCGTATGCGCCTGTTAACAAAGCGTTGATAAGTCAATTACTATCAACTATTGACTTATGTTTGTATTTAAGTATCTAAAATATGTATAAATAACCAGTTCAACTGTTTGTTTCTTTTTCTTTTCAAAGAATATTAATGTATCGCAGGGGATTTTACAGACACACATGAGACGGACACTTAGAATACACTAACTCTGAACAACAATTTAAGGATCACACAAATTGTTGTCCCATGTGAGGTTTGAACCCATAACACTGTGTATTAGAAAGCGGTTTGGTGACCGCTTAAACCAACACACTATTTGTGTAGTAAATTTTGGAGTACATAAGCCTTAAAAACTCAGTTATATTGTCATCACTGCTAACCTTGGATATATGGTCCAATATAAAAATCGGACACTATGTATCAATAGTTCTAAATTGTACTATTTCCACAATAAACATTGATCTATAATGTTTTAAAAGGCGTGATGATGTCAGGAGGCCAATTTAATATTATAGTCTGCAGCCTAACTTGTATTCTGAATTAAATAGAGACTATTATGTATTCTTGTATTTGTATTGTACCTCTTATTATCTGGGGGCACGGTCGTGCCCCCGCCAAGACGAGCCGGCGTAGCGCAAGGGCACTCACTACCTACCTTTTCTCGAAGTATTTCGTCGTTTTTTATGAACCCCCATAACTTTGGTTCCCGATATACCAGATCGTTCAAATTTTCAGGATATGATGCTACCAATAGACTAATGAAACGTACAAAGTTTCAATTGCATAGCTCTTATAGTTTAGATTTTATTGATACCTTAAAAACACAGATTTCGTCACTGACACACTGATGATCATCAAAACTGTTAGGGTACTTCCTGAAGTGCTAGAAAGCTGAAATTTGGTATGTATACTAGGTTTAGTATACAAACAACCAAAAAATTCATAAACCTATTACTTTTGCCCCGCAACCCCCAAATTTGGGGGGTGAAAGTTTGTATGAGACTTTCACAAATGTTTATGGTAGAGGTTTTATTTTTGTTATGCGGACTTTTTCGAAAGAAGAAACAAGATGTACAAGAAATATAACCCAAAAAAAGAAAAAAAAAGGAAACTTACAAAAAGAAATGAAATCCCACCAAAAAAATTTTCATGTAAAATGTTGCCAAGACGACTGCATATGGCCTACCCTGTGAAAAAGATATCAGATCTCATGTAGAGCCAAGGATCTGTATCTACACGCCCTAACTCTACCAACCCTAACTTCATAAAGTCTACATCTCACTAAAAATGTATGGCTTGGCTGTTTCGTTACTTCAGAAACTAAATATTCGTATAACACATAACTTCAGAATCTAGATATTTGCAAACACAAAAGGCGTTCGTTTCCCCTTCGTGACGGTATGGTAGCGAAACGGCGAAGCCATACATTTTTACTAAGATGTAGAGTTTGTGAAGTTAGGATTGGTAGAGTTAGGGCATGTAGATACAGAACCTTGGCTCTACATGAGATCTGATATCTTTTTCACAGGGTAAGCCATATGCAGTCTTCTTGGCAACATTTTACATGAAAATGTTTTTGGTGGGATTTTATTTTTCTCTATTGTGATATCAACAGGAATGACAAATTCGGGATTCCTCGTTTTATCCGACTACAGGAAAGGACTAAAGTCAAAAGGAGGGGTAATATTTTTGGCAATCTATATATGTTTGTATGTAGCGCCTAAACTACCAACTCGTATTAATAGCCAGAGTGAAATCTATAGGCTATACTCGTACATTTAAGTTTTATCAAAAAAAGAAATGTAGTCAGGTTTTGTTTTTAAACTTTTTCTTGTTGTTTTTTTTTTATGTGTAGGCCTACCAAAGTGACTCTACTTTGCCTGATGGAAAGCATAAGCAGAATCCAAGAGTGGTGGCCACCATACTCATTGCTCTTGCAGACAATGCAACAACCCACACCATGGCGGCCTAGTGATGCATCTGCATCATTGGGCCTCCGTTCTTGCACACACCAACGAAACACGACAGCACGAATGCTGTCAATTTACGTTGATATTCAGTGCGAGGGTAGTACCGCCCCGGTCAAGCCGGCCCTACCGTGCTGAAATCAGCGTGGCTCGACTACCTTTGAGGTTGATGTATCCATTTGATCTTTTTCCTATTCAATTTGTTTTAATGTTTTACTTACTTCAATAAAGGCAAAAGCCGATTAATCTGAAAGTTAGGATTCTGAAGTGGTCAAAATTGTATTGCAACTTTGCAACATAGTTATTTAATGTATAATTGTTAGTTAGTCAGCTAATTTATTGTACTATTGTGGAGTCGTGCCGAAAACATTGCCAAAATGACGGAATATTGTAACGGTTTCTACACTTTTATAATTTATGACCGTATTTGCTTGCCAAATGCTGAGTGTGGGAGTGTTATTATGGCTTGAGTGCTATTACAGCATACTAGTGGTTGCCCGCGGCTCCGCCCGCGTATACGTCGGTTATCGCGGCAAATAGTAGCCTATGTGTTATTCCTGATGTATTAGCTATATTACTGTAAAGTTTCATCCAAATCCGTTCAGTAGTTTTTGCGTGAAAGAGTAACAAACGTCCATCCATCCATCCATACTTACAAACTTTCGCGTTTATAATATTAGTATTTGCCGCGATAACCGACATATACGCGGGCGGAGCCGCGGGCAACAACTAGTACTTACATAAAGTATTCCATTAAATTTTGTCCTGCTTACAGTATTCTGTCAGATTTTTTCCTTTAAATTAATTTAACAGAAAACAAATTAAAATGATGTTTATTTTTTTTAAACGCTTTATATCTGAAACTATTATTAAATTTTAATAATTATCCTGGTATTGCGTAGGCTATTTCATGACCAATGTGGCTATGTAGCCACTTCTAGGAATTGTAGTATAACAGTAGGCGACCATAAAACTGGGTTCATAATTAGAGGAAAAATTTATTTACATTAATGTTAACTTACCGATGACGATAGGTGGCAGAGCGGTGAACATGAGATTGTAGGTCATTAGATGTATTTGGTCGATCATCACATTCGATGAGAACCCGCAGTACATCTGGTACCAGAATATTAGGAACACAAAGGTCTGAGAACAAAACAATTCATGTATTTATAAACACACCAATTAAATATTATTCACGATTCAATACATTAGGGATTGATTAATATCTCGTTGTCATTGGTTGTAAATAAAGACTGTTATCTAATGGTATTTTTAACGATGAGTTTGATGCTTAAAAATAAACCTTATTATAGTTTACTAGCTGACTCACGTGACTTCGTTTGCATTTCTTTTCAATCAGGATCGGCACATATTGGTTTAAGTGTCTTTTTTTATGGAATAGGCGGGCAAACGAGCAGATATATCGCCTGATGGTAAGCGATTACCGCCGCCCATAAGCGTCACAAGTGCGTTGCCGGCCTTTTGGGGGTGGGGGGGGGGATAGGTAGGGGATTGGGGAAAGGGCCTCCTGTATCCTCACACACTCGGTGAAACACAGGGCAAGCACTACTTCACACCGGTTTTCTCTGAGGCCGTGGTACCACTCTGGTCGAGCTGACCCATTCATGCCGAAGCGTGGCTCTCCCACGGTAAAATGATGCGTGATTTAAACTATCCTATCTTACGCACGCCAGGAAAACATACATTAAAAAAACGTGAAAATCGGATAGATAGCTTTGGAATTCATCCACAGAAACAACGTCGAAGAACTCCGACACAAGAATTAAGTAATATAAAGATTTTTACTTTTGATTTCTTTTACTGTAAATTATTTCAGTAAATCTAGTATCCAATTAATTTGATGGATCTACGTAACCTTTGCTACGTGGCCGTATTGTGTCCTACAAAAATACAGTACCTAGTATAAATTCTTGTAAAGATCGATGTATTAATTTAAAAAAGTATTATAAAACGCACTATTTATTACGTTTATTAAGATCTCATGGCGGTACTGGACTGCACATTTTTTAAAAAACAACTTTCCCCATTTGGAACATTTCATCTTACAAACATATACGAAACGGGGCACAAATGAAATCCAGACTCAGAGAGACCAATCATTTGTGGATCATACAAAGTGTTCTTCTTATTGGGACATTCTTCGTCTTCATTCATCTTCTATATGGGAATCAAACCGGTCACCTCGCCGATTTCTACTTAGTGTTGTGGTGTTGTGTTCAAACGCCACATGGGAAAACAATTTATGTGATCCACAAATTGTAGAGATGGGCCGAAATTCGTTTTACATTCGGTTCCACACAATTTTATTTTTTTACCGAATGTTCGGCCTAAGTTCGTATTCGGTTGAAACTACATTCGACCCATCGCTAACAAATTGTTCTGAGTCTGGGTGTTCTTTGTGTCCACTTAATGTATGTTTGTAAAATTCCCTCGCGACACAGGAATATTCCCAATGCATAACTTATAAATACTCAAACCTCCACTACCATTACAATTCAGATTGACAGGCTATACTCTGTAAAATGCATTTTTAAAAACAACATACCTCTGAATCAATAAAACGAGTAAATACTTATTGCTATCTCCACACACAATCAAACCGTTTACCATAAGTAAAATAAAATCAACAAATAATCCACAAGTCGTTCGTTTTCAATTGACTCTTTAATAATTCACATCACTTTGAAGTGCCTTCGATTGGAGTCATTTGTCAAACCAACTAGTTATTATTACATTAGTGGGGTACACTCACACCGAATTAAAGGGAACCTGTTACACAGTAAAACAATAACTGTCATGTCATTTAGCATGTAATAACTTTTTATAGCATTTCTTTATGGCTTTAATCTCGATTTGAGGCTATATTAAATAAGTTGTATTTTTTTTGTAAGGATCATATTTTTACATGATTGTCATCAGCCTATCGCAGTCTACTGCTGCAAAAAAAAGTATATTTGTATTTTCAGTATTTTGATCAGTTGTCTAGTATCCATAACACAAGCTCTGCTTAGCTTGGGACTAGATGGCGTTGTGTGTTCAATGTCCGAAATATAAAAAAAAAAACAAATTCCTTAACATCTATTTTACATTAATATACATAATATATCTAATCGATTTTCCCATTTTTTTAATGTGTGTTTTGCTGGAGTGCTTAGACCAAAAGGAACCGAGCATGATTGAAAAAAAATGTAAGGGTCAGCTAGTATAACTATGTTTCGAGGTCTTTTATAAAACAACTTCCTTCATAAATAATAACACTTCAATAATATTCATGTATAAAACCAATTGATGTGGTATCTACATATGTGTACCTACGTATTCAACCAAGTATCCAATTAATAAAAAAAAATGTATTTTTTTTAAGTATTAGCCGTCAAAATGATTCTTCTCTGCCTGATGGAAAGCATGAGTAGGTTCAAAAGTGGTGGTGGTTTTTTCATAATATGCATTTTTAATCCTATTTGACGTTTGGGAACATGTAGTTGTCTAGAGGTAGTTTCGATTGTTTTGATATGAATGAGGTTCGTATTAAGATTGAGAGTATAGCTTGTTCATTTTCATAGTGTCACTTTGATCGTGCCGCCCCGGCCCCTGCGGTTCATTGTCAAAGGAACGCCGACACGAATCAAAGGCGTGCGGCGAACGCCCACAAGTAAGTTTTTTTTTAATACTTTCTTGTGGGCGGACGGAGCAGGCGGCACCGCACGGGCCGGGGCGGCACGATCAATGTGACACTATGAAATCGAACAAGCTTTATAACTTACGGCATTTTTGAGGAAAAAGTAGAGTATCATTCTGGCAAGACGATCGTAGCACCAATGGCCGTGAACAAGTAACAGTCTCTCAAGATACTTGAACCTAGAGAGTGCGAAGTCAGACGCCATCACCGCCTGCATACCCTCCTGGCCCGATATACCTGTTATCAATTTTGTATATACACATTAATAACAATTATATTTTAATAAAATCTATGTTAAATCATCGGTATGGAGAGTACTTCGTAAGACTCTAGTCAAAGATGTAGAATAAGTTAACAAAAAAAAATACGTAAAAATAAATTGATGACGACTTACGGAAAACTTCAACCCAATATTATTTAGAATTATTATAAGTATAGTATATAAGTATATATATATAAGTATAAGATATCTATCTTTAAAAAATATGCATCAATTCAGAATAAGGTATTCAATGCCCTTGCGTAGCCACACACATTCTTATCATTCGCATTTAAAACGGTCAATGTCTCTGATGTTCGGACAACAATTGTCAAGATCAAATTGGGTGTAGACATATGGCAACACACAATCATAACAACAGTAATAATTTATCATTAAAATTATTTGTAAACGTTGGTGATAAACTGGTGACTCATTATTTAATCATATTAATTTATATGTCCTCAATAACATGCATGTTAAACTTTATTTTTAAAATATAGTAATGTTATTTACCGTAATGAGTTTAACAAAAATGATATCCATTATTAATATTATAAATTTGAAATTAACTCTGACTTTCTCAGCTAAAACGCTGCACCGATTGCAATGAATTTGGCACGAAGATACCCTTTACTGCGATAGCTGACACACACAAAGGCGAAGCCACGGGAAAAGACTAGTGTATATTAATTTAATTCAGCGCTCATAGCCCAGCTGCAGGTCAGTATCTGGATGGGTGACCGCTAGTGGCATGTTACCATGAGCTTCTCCGTGATTCGGAGGGTCACGTTAAGCAGTCGGTCTCGGTTGTTATCATATGATAACAGTCGTTGGAGGCCTTTGGGCGGCTGACGTTCCTTAGTTCATCAGCTATCTGCCAGTGAAAGTTCCGTCAAAATGGTTCCAGCCATTCCAGAGATTAGCCGGAACAAACAGACAGACAGACAAAAATTGTAAAAATGATATTTTGGTATATGTACACATTGTATACATACATATGCATTAGTAAAAAGCGGGTTTTTTAATATTACAAACAGACACTCCATTTTTATTTACTTGTATAGATATTTGACCCATTTTTACCCGACTGCAGCGAAGCCAAGACGAAGGGTAATATTTTGGATATTTTATATGTATATGGTTGTAAGTTCCACCGTTATGCCTAAACTGCTGGATCAATTTTAATGAATGAGTTGATGAGAAGGTGTTTATAAATTCGCAATAATGGGCCGGGTGACATAAGCTATATAAATTTTATCAAAAGTTGTCAGGTTACAGCTTTTGTTTTTTTTGTAATGAGATATTTATGAACATAATATAAACAAATATATTTGGATGGATTGTTTAAATATTCAGGTATATTAGTACGATTTTCAATCTTGTTTGTGGTTCTCCTCGATAAATTTAATAATCAGGGAAATATCACTTGAAAATCACTTGTCATAATAAAATTGACAGCATATTACATACATCTAATGACCTACAATCTCATGTTCACCGCTCTGCCACCTATCGTCATCGGTAAGTTAACATTAATGTAAATAAATTTTTCCTCTAATTATGAACCCAGTTTTATGGTCGCCTACTGTTATACTACAATTCCTAGAAGTGGCTACATAGCCACATTGGTCATGAAATAGCCTACGCAATACCAGGATAATTATTAAAATTTAATAATAGTTTCAGATATAAAGCGTTTAAAAAAAAAACTGACAGAATACTGCAATCAGGACAAAATTTAATGGAATACTTTATGTAGGTACTAGTTGTTGCCCGCGGCTCCGCCCGCGTATATGTCGGTTATCGCGGCAAATACTAATACATATTTGACATTTTATACAAGGTTATTCTTACTTAGTACAAAAACCGAAACACCTAAAACACACAATTAAAAGAACAATAAATAAAGCATAGAAATAAATAAACAAGAAAAAAAAAACTTTAAAAAGCTATAACACCGCTATAAATAAACTTTTGATAAAATTAATATAGTAGCCTACGTCATTCCTTAAGGCGCATCGGTGGAACCATGGTATAACAATATAAGGTATGGCATTCTCACAAACGACATGACGACATCATCGCTGTCGCTGGTTCTGGTTGGTTTCTTTCGTGTTATGTTGCTATTCGCTGGTTCTGATTGGTTAATTTCGTGTCATGTTGCTATCACGTGGTAAGTGGATAGTGACGTCACCTCGGGGAATTCTCAGAATGCGAGACCTTGTTTCCTTAGACCATGGGTGGAAGTCGGTGGAACATACAAAAATTATACATAGACAATACATACCTAAATAGACTGCCAAAACTGTTAACCTTCTTTTTGACTTTGTCGTAATCGGGTAAATAATAACAAAACAATCTATGTATTTGCCTATCTGTGACTATTGTTGTTATTATGTTTATTTGGTGGATATTTATTTGTATGTACTGTACTGCCTCGTTGGTCTCGCGGTTTGCGTGTGCGACTGCTGATCAAAAGGTCTTGGGTTCGATTCCCGAGTCGGACCAAATGTTTGTATGATCTACAAATATTTGTTTCGGAGTTTGGGTGTTTTCTATGTATAATATGTATGTATTAACAAAAAAAATTATATATGTATTTGTATCAGTTGTCTAATACCCATAACACAAGCTCTGCTTAGCTTCGGACTAGATGGCATTGTGTTTATTATTTATTACTAGCTGACCCGACGAACTTCATACCGCCATATTTCATATCTGTCTCAGCTTACCCGTCACAGACAAAAAAAGACTTTTTCCGCTATCTTTTAATTTTTCTTTTACACAAACCTTGTCCTAACAATAAGGAACACATAAAAAAGAATTATTTAATTTGGTGCAGCCGATCGGAAGTTATGCGCGTACATACATTTCGGCGATACGTTTTTATATAAATAGATATGTTCATACTCAATTTTAAAAATATTATCTAATATCATTACCATTTACTTGATTAACCATTTTGATATTAAAATAATATCCATCTACTCCCTGCCAGAAGATTAATGGATATTGTAACGCGTCATAAGACCTATGCGTTTCAGACACAATTCATTGTTCCGACGATGAAGCATAATATCTCTAGACTGCAAATTTCTCCAACACCGACAATAGCCACTTCGTCGATTGTCGGTGAATTAAACCTCCTTGCATGCTCACCAGCAGGTGTTTGCTCTGATTACCATATTATGGCTGCCCGATGGCATACGATCTAAGGCCATTTTGAAAATTTTGACTAAATTATTGTTCTGATGAAGAAACGTTTGCAGTTCTTGGACAATGGTTCGTTTTACTGTTGGATTATGAGCACAACGCCTTTCGACTTCCGCATCTTGATTGCCCATAAAATAAATTTGTAAAAATTGATGGTCCACATCTGGCAGTGGCAGCAGTGCTCCCATTCAGTGACAAATTGTCCTTGTATCTGAAATTATCTTGTTAAATTATTATTTGTGATACAAATGTATTTTAACGCTTTACAATATTGACAAATAATTGTCATTTCCCCAATTGTCACGGATTTGTCGGCACAATAATCTACTTCCGGATTGCAGTGGAATGCTACTCGTTCCAGGTTCACAGGAGCACTGTTTCTGCGGTATCGCTCGATTTCATTGCGTCGTGCTCACTGTTATTGTGTTTAGTATACCCGAACCCGTTCCATTCTTAGCGGCTCCGTTCGCTTGATCCCCTGCTTCCATACTTAAACCGATATGGGATTTTTTTGAATTTTTTGAGTGGCATTTCTATTTATGGCCTATATAGTGTATAGGTTTATTCGGTGGTGGATTTACCACTAGGCTGAGTAGGCTGGAGCCTAGGGCGGCTAATTTTAGGGGGCGGCAAAATTTTGACGATTTTTCTCGATTATTGAAAAAAATAAACACTGTACAATGTACATATTATGCAGTGTACCAAATACTCTCAACTTTAATATTAGGTATTTGAAAAAATACTAAACGCTTGGTAAAATATATCCTTGTAAACGTGGGTTTTTAAAACATCTCAGTAGTAGTTTAAAATTAAAATTAGTCATTTTGACCAACATTTTTCTTAATAGCCACTGAAGGCGACGTGAGGTCCTAGAGTGCACTGCGCCGCCCGTTTCACCGGGTGGCGGCGAATTAGGTTCGAGTAGAAATTTTCATCCCTGTTCCTTTCCGCCGCCTCTTTCTGCGCGATGTCATCTTAAGCAAGGAGGTATAAAACATCTGTCACTACCATGGCCGTAACACGGTTGGCAGTGAGAGATATTCACCAATAACTGCAATGAGTATCCAACGCTGCGATGCCCAAGCATTGCCACAGCGAATCGACTTAGCACACTGGACAGGCGGGATTCAACTCACTCCTAGTAACCACGTGCTGATTATTCCTAAAGCATCCGTGCCCGAAAAGAACCTGTTTTACCAGGCACGAATCCCAAATGGATTCCGGTCACCGCGGACGCCTCGTCCATAGACACGTTGTAATAACCGTGTATCGCTCTAACTAACAATACTCGCTAAGAATGCCAGAAACGCTCACTACTCTAGGCGGTCAGAGCCACGGTCCTGTAGTACGGAGTACTGTATATTGTTATCGACCGAATAGTAATAATAGTACAGTCCGACGCTCGGTTCACCCAAGTGCCATATGCTCCACAGGAGGATGCCGAAAACAGGCCAGGCTCTGCAGGCGGTGGTAGGCGACTCAGGTTTGGGGAGTTACAGGTCACGCCATTAGTCGCAATGAAGCAGCTCAAGGTTAAATCTTTAGAGCCAGGAATGAGCGATTTTGGTCATCATGTACGAGGGGCCATTTGTAAACCGTAGATGGCTCGAGATCAGGGTACCAGAAGATTTTTTTTCTAGGTTACATCTAGTTCTTAAGCTACTAGTACCCGAGACAGAGCGTGGCTTTAATAGGTCTCAGTTTGACATAACTATATCAGCGGTGGTCCGGTAGTCTCTGAATGTATTTCAATTCAACACCGAAGAAAAAGACCAGCTTTGTTGGCATTGCACGTGGGCGATCAAGCAACTTTTGGCAAGTATGGTGCCTGCAGCTTAGGACCAACACACGGGCCGTTTGGTCTATGGACTGTGTACTCCTACCGCCGCATTCGGGACGGGTGGAATATCATCCACGTTCTTCTCATCGATTTTGGCCAAGGAGCCCATAAACGGAGACGTGTGCTCCACCTTTGTTGTACGGAAACGTCTTCAACGACTTTCTGCTCCTACAGAAACTGGTTGAAGGTTGATTTAAGGCTTAGAGTTCCAGTTCGAGGCCCAGAATAGGTCGCACCTCTAGCGTCCCAAGAGGATATTGGCGGTCAGAGCCATACGCAGTTAACGCACCGTATCAACCGTGGCGGCGTGCGCCTTGGTCGGTGCTACTTTGGAGGTGCAAATGCTCGCCGAAGTTCCAGGCGGAGAACGTCTTTTGCCCTCCACCCGAAGAGGTACGCAGGTGGCGTGAAGCCGCTTGTCGAGCCACGATGGCTCGCTAGTCGTCCCGGCTGGAGACTCCACGTGCTGGCTTTGCCGCCGTGGAGGCTGGTCACCCTCGAGTGGACAGGGCGGCAGCACGGGACCCTTCCCTTCCGATTGATACAGGTTGGAACCGAGCACGGTTGCATCGGGAAGTACCTGCACTAGGTGGATAGGAGGGAACTGAGAGCATACGCTGGCGGTTTTAACCGTCTGGAGTCGCAGCGTCATGCCCTCACTGCAGTCCTCGGAGGAGATCTCTCGCTACCAGCCAGAGTCATACATTCCATGGCCGGTAGCAACAGCTGCTTTACCACGGTCGCAACATTTTGCGAAGACGTAATCTCCCAGAAGGAGGTAACGGAAAGGACCCTGGAGGGCAACCTCCACTAGGACCCAATTCGATGCCGGCGAACCAGGCGGCGGTGACGCGCTTACCAGCGCCTCATGCCGCCCTGAGTGTGACCGCATTAAAGAGTCCATCAGCAGCAGTGCCTGCGTCAGTACGGGTAGATGCTGGGAGAGGTCCGGATGTCGTAATAACAGGAGCTCTCGGATCCTTCGCATCTCTGGCGCCTCTGCGCCGAGAGTGGCACGCCGTGTGGTTTTAGTCGGTCCAATTCCGAAACACCTCCTCGCCGCAAAGCCCGTGGAGGTTTGCACACGTAAAAAAAGGCTTCGAGTTTTCAAATGAGAGGTGATGACGATAATTGTAAATCTGTGCAATTAGAGCGATAACGATGACTGAGCCAGAATTGAGACAAAGTCCCCACCCCCTCCCTCTTCCCAAACACCTTATAGCTTTACTCGGTTCGATTTCGACTCACTTCTCGCCAACCCCTGTAGAATGACGGCTTGAAATGGTTTCCACATATAAAAAAGAGGCGATGGGGCGGCAAAAATTTCATAGCCTACTGGCGGCAAATATGTAAATCCGCCACTGGGTTTATTACCATACCAATTTATACATTTCACCACCAAAGATTATCTACATAACTTAAAACTCATTAAAAATCCTAGTATTAAATCCATTCTTAAAAAAAAAAAATTTAAATCGTTTAAAAGTATGAATATTTATGGAACTTTTGTTATGAAAAACTTCTAAATTAATAATCAAAATGTATGGAAAATTCTAAAAGATTCCATTAGAGATCGATGTGGATACAAAGTACAGATAAATCCCTTATCGGTTTAAGCAGGGGATCGAAGTGGACGAAAATCTTCCAAATAAAACCCCTGGGGGATCAAAATGGAATCGAAATCCAAATAGATCCCCTAAGGGATCAGTGTGGACGAAATTTCCACATGGATCCCCCAGGGGATCTAAGTGAACGGAGCCGCCTGTCTATGTCATTATTATTCACTGTAGAACGCAATTCTGCCATAGCAATACGAATGTTATAATTATCCGTCTCTCGCTGGTCATCAGTGCGGATTGCACGTGAGGTAGCTCGTCGCACATCTGATTGACTTCGACGACCTATGTCAGTTCGTCTTTGCCTTGGCATTTTCAAACAATAATCTTCTTATATATGTCGGAGTGAGGGTATCCGAATAATAAAAGTGATACAAACATTTGCCACTCGAACACTACGGAACACTCTATATAAAGCGGCGCGATCGGCAACAGGACACAGTTTCTCTCCAGATCTCGCGACGACCATATCTATTATTTGATTTGTGATTTATTGTATCTCTGTGTTTTATATTGTGTGTATGAGGCGATATTTATCAGTGGGGGAATTACTAGCCTAGGTGGCGAATTCCACAGGGCATCGCGGAGGGGTGAGCGTTGCCCCAATCCCCTCATGGGGGGTTGCTGATGGTGTTTAAGTTAATTCGTATCCGTTTAGTAGTGATTAGTGTTTGGCTTCAGTCCAGATTGGCTACACCTGTGATTTATGTGCTCGTTTATTCTTGTGTCTCCGACATATATAAAATTATCGTGTCACAATGTTAGTTACCATACTCCTCTGAAACGCCTGGACCGATTTTTATGAAATTTGGTGTGCATATCGGGTAGGTCTGAGAATCGACCAACATCTATTTTTTATACCCCAATTTTTTTTATGGCAAAACAACGTTTGCCGGATCATCTGGGAAATAAAATTCTCACACACTGAGAAACTGATGATAGAAGATTTTAATAACGGTAATGGAATGACAGGTACTTTATATGCCGTAGGTGCAAAAAATAGCCTGTATATTTACATATAACCTTTCGTCTAACGTTCGACAGACTATTGACATCAATAATTTTTTCGCATTCCAACAAAACAGCGTTTATGAAATACTTATTTTGTTTGTGGTATGACCTCTATGGATATGGCATAATAAAGACTTTTTTATTTGCATTCTTAAAAGTGACAACCATCAAAATATGTCAATATAATGACAAAAATTTCTGGATGAACCAACAATAACAACCATCAAAATAATAATATTAAAATACGCGATAATAATATATAAATAATATGTGGTGTCTATTTAAAACCCTTATTTTAATAAGTGCTTCAAGTTGACAGTCAAAAGTTTGACAGGAAAGTTGTTTATATGGGCAAAAGGAAATTGTTGTTTTTATTATCTTCCTCGCAATTTTTCCATATTTTCTCACCGTTTAAACCTTCCCTGAACTACGACAAACATTTCAAAACCTAAATCAGCTAAATCGGCCCGGCGGTTCTCGAGTTTTAGCCAGACAAACGAACAGCAATTCATTTTTATATATTAGGTCTTTACCCCAAGAGTATATAAATCACTACGTTACAAGAGTCCGAACTTCCATACTATGAATGAAATGCCAAATTCAAATGAATGCTATTTTTAGCTGCCAACATTGCAAAAACATTGCTTGACGTTTGACAAACGCATAACTACCAACATGAGCAACTCAATAGGGACGTGAATAATACCGAATATTGTCGATATCGATTACTAATGCACTAATTACGCCACCCGATTATTTATTTATTTTGTTTGTTGAAATCACGGGTTTAAATGAAACATGAACAAATATTATTAATTATATTTTCATAATTTTTAAACAAGTATTTTACATACATGAGTAATTTGGGTTCTGAAAATAAAAATAACAAATAAATCATGTGGTTCGTTTTGGTCACAATTATTATGTTACGATTGATACGTAGGCAATAAAAGTGCAATTTACTAAGGCTTCACAGTATATTATCAGCTTGCAAATTATTCATTTCAAAGGAGCAGACAATGTGACCTTTCTGTAACGAAAATAATGTAAGATTAGTCATATTAATTATAACAAACGATATCAAATTTCTTATAAGAAATTTGTTCCTTTTTAAATTTATTATTGTTTAAAAATGATATAATAATATTATCTGACATCTCAACAAAGATGATTACAAATATTGTGTTAAATGTGTTTAACAATATCGATAGCAGCGGTACAACACTATTTTTAACACGTAATGAAAAATTAAACAATTTCATGTAATTACCGGCTAATGTTAGGCAACTGGAACATATTATGTAACAATAAAAGAGTATTTAAATTTACCTTACTTCATCCAAGGGAAATTTTGCCATATATGGACGTTTTTGATCCATTATACGACCAGCTCTTATACCGCATATTTGGCACATTTTGTAATGCATATTTAAATATTTACACAAAAAACTACGAATAAACACAAAACATACTATTAAACACAAAAAAATAATAAAATAACAATATTCTAAATAACTTATTTTTCTTTACTTTACTCTTTTACTTTCGCGGGGAATTAGCGAATGACATAGAGCTATCATAGACAAGATGGCGTCATGTCAGAGCGACAGAGAAGTAGATAATATTAGAGCGAGCAGGATATATTCGGCCTGGTATAGTATATATTATCTGTGGTTCGCCATAAAATTTAGCACTCGTTTCATACATTTTAAGTTTTGTATAGAACTTACGTTAGGCTGTCTTTACCTATGAAATTGCCTTTCTTCAGTACTGGTCATTTCAAATAAAAAAAAGTTTGTAATGGCTGTGTATTCTAAATTCAAATTAATTGTTTTTAAACCATGACATTCTTTTTACAAACTCAGTCTTTTGTTTTTTGATTAGCGTTGTATTTTCATTACATTTGAACATTTTTCGTCATAATGGAGACTTTAAAAATTCGTGTAATTATGGAATATGAATTCCGTCGTGGCACCAACGCGACACAAACGGCACATAACATCAAAAACGTTTACGGAGAGAACTGTACAAACGAACGCACAACCCGTTATTGGTTTTCCCGGTTCCGTTCTGGAAATTTTAACTTCAAAAATGAAGTTCGTGGTCGTCCGGAGACTTTGGTTAACAATAATGAATTAAAGGTGATTGTGGAAGCTGACGAAACTAAATCTACAGCTGAGCTAGCAGCAGCTTTTAATGTAAGCATCAAAACAATATTGATCCATTTGCGACAAATTGGCAAGGTAAAAAAGCTTGATAGATGGGTGCCTCACAACCTTAACGATCGCCAGCGCAACGTACGCGTCGAGACCTGCCTTGCGCTGCTCAACAGGCAAAGAAATGAAGGAATTTTGAAACGAATTGTTACGTGCGACGAAAAATGGATTCTGTTCGACAATCGAAAGCGCTCAGCAAGTTGGTTAGACCCTGGTTCAGCACCAAAGCAATTCCCTAAACCAAAAATGACCCCTAAAAAGGTGATGGTCACTGTTTGGTGGTCTAGTGCGGTTGTGATTCACCACAGCTTTTTACAAAACGGCATGAGCATTAATGCAGATGTGTACTGTGAAGAACTGGAGAGAATGATGGAGAAGCTTGCACATCTGCAACCAGCTTTGGTCAATCGGTCGTCCCCACTGCTCCTTCACGACAACGCGCGACCCCATACTGCGCAACAGACAGTCTCCAAGCTGCAAGAGCTGGGGTTGGAAGCTCTCCCTCATCCGCCATACTCACCAGACCTTGCACCTACCGACTATTACATTTCCAAAATTTAGACAACTTTTTAGTGGGTAAAAAATTCAATTCCCGAGAGGCAGTACAAAATGCCTTTGAAGAGTTTGTTGCCTCCCGTCCAGCTGATTTTTACAAGAAGGGCATCAATAAACTGCCAATGCGTTGGCAAAGATGCGTCGATTGCATGGATGATTACTTCGAATAACAGAAATAAAAAAGTTTGAAAAAATAAGTACTTTCACTTATTGCATACAAAACGGCAATTTCATAGACCTATTATAAGAAGATTAAATATTTATTATTATTGATATAGTACAGGTTTTGCGTAGATGGGGATCAGAGGACCCCCAGGAGTATGAGATGTATCAAGTTGTTGTTATTATTATTATTAAACTAAGTGCATAGTATGACCCTCATATCTAATGTATAAGGTGTCGTAGAATATAATGAGTGGATTGGATCAAATGTTGGTAGCCAAATGCAATACATACCAACGCCGACATCAGCAGTTTGTATCATGGAAACGTCGTTGGCGCCATCCCCGATGGCCAACGTGGTGACGCCCAGCTCTTCTTTCACCGCCTAAATGTACACATAACAAGGTATAATTTTTTTTTTACACCACAAGAATATATAGAAACTGTGGGTTTCGTTTCATTGGAAAAGTAAAAGCGTTTATACTAAAAAAGCGCTCATAGCCCAGTTGCACTCGGTGATTAGAAACAATCACCGAGGGTAAGCAACAACGGCGCGGTCAGTACCTGGATGGGTGACCGCTAGTGGCATAATACTATGAGCGTCTCCGTGATTCGGAGGTCACGTTAAGCAGTCGGTCCCGGTTGTTATCATATGATAACAGTCGTGAAGCTTAGTTGGAGGCCTTTGGGCGGCTTAAAAACATCCAACGGTAAGATCACGTAGCCATAAAACGTTGTCTTGCCAGTCCCCAACCCGCACTCGGCCAGCGCGGGGACGTATGGCCTTAACCCTCTCCTGAGAGGAGATCCGAGCCCAACAGTGGGACGTTATGGGTTGTTGATGAATAGCGTTTAGGTATTTACATGAATATAATCAATACAAATACTGTCAATATCGAAATTCATAAATTGGTAATAAAAACTCAATAAACCATTAATGTTTAGTGGTTATGCCAATTTTTAGGTAGAAAGTTATTGTATTTTACATTTTGGTTCTTTCCATAAACGGGTATTGAGATATTTGTCTTACGATTTGAAAACATGATCATGTCAATCAGATAGTCACATGTTTTTCAAAATATATTGGTATTGTTGACATTAAATGTGTTTCTGGAAATGAGACACTTTTAATGATTTCGTGATAAATATTCTGACAGAGAGCTTGCGCATTAGTGTACTTCGCACACACAGAAACACGATAGGTAGTAGCCATGAGCAGGCGTACCCCTCTGTCATGACACAAAATCCATTTGTGTGCGTGAAATTTTAAATGTTTTGTTTAAATTGTTATGTGTGAGTTCGTAGTGACAGGCGATTGTTTTTGTATGTGAGTCTAAAATGTGTAGATATGTGTGAAGATATTCCCCCACAAAGAGACGCTATGGCTAGTCCCCTCCGATTTGCTCTAAAGGCGCAATTGTTGGCAATTTCAGTGTTTCCAACTGTTTGCAACACTTCAAAAAATCAACAACTTTTGTTTCCATTGTGTCTACACCGAGTCGTCAACAATTTGAAAAACATTCGAACTCAGCGTCACCATAGAGCCAATAAATATTTGCAACAAGCGTATTCTTTTGACGTTTACCGCCAACAACATTTGTCTCAACATTTGTCAATTTTTGTTGCCAACACAAGGAAATTACAGAAACTTTTGTCACTAACACGTGTTGACAACACAAAAATCGACAACTTTTGTTCGGTGGAGACTCGGCTTAAGTTCGCATACTAAGTTCTGAATTAGGAATCTTTCTAGTGAATGCTTACCTTAACGATGTAAGCCTTCTGAAGCGGAGTGGCTCTGCAACATAGCACGGCAGAGCATCGTTTCGCAAGAGACAGAAAAGGCTTCACTAATCCGGAGCGTCGGTCCAGAATGTACGTCAGCGTTCTGCCGTCCACTACTAGAGCTTGTCCACTGATACTATTGGATTGTCCTTCTAGATAGTTCTTTATGGTAGATTCTGCATGATCCTGTTGATAATTCATTTTAAGTTAGTTTTGTCGTAAACCAAAGACAATTGCATTGAATCTTGATAATTGTTATTTGTTTGCAGAAATAAGTCTGCTAATGGAATCATACTCGTATGGTTAGTGTAACATAACAGAATAATAACTAGTTAAAGAAAAGGATTCTTTTACAGAATATGTGTAAACAAAGAAGAGAAGACACTTAAGAAGAAGAAGAAAGAAGTAGTTTTAGTAGTAGTAAATAATCTACAATATAACTTCAAATGTGGACTCTATCGTACTAACAATACATTGTAAAAATTCACATTTTTTGAAGGTCGATTGAGTGCATAAATGAAG
This sequence comes from Diaphora mendica, assembly GCA_949125395.1. Classification (NCBI taxonomy): domain Eukaryota; kingdom Metazoa; phylum Arthropoda; class Insecta; order Lepidoptera; family Erebidae; genus Diaphora; species Diaphora mendica. The sequence continues at coordinate 22,761,211 of OX421310.1, forward strand.
GTCATCATTGGCATGTACTCTTCAGCGGTTTATCAATGTACACTACTAAAAAATTAAAATAATAAATAAATATTTCTGACATCTCTAACTAACACACAACGCCATCTAGTCCCAAACTAAGCAGAGCTTGAATTATGGCTACTAGATAACTGATATAAATATATAAATACATTTTTTTTAAATACATACATAATATTATACATAGAAAACACCCAAACTCCGAAACAAATATTTGCAAATCAAATCATACAAACATTTGGTCCGACCCGGGAATCGAACCCGCGACCTCAAGCACAGCAGTCGCATACGCTACTTCTACGCCACTAAGGGCCGGTTTTTCAATAGTCAGATAAACAGTCAAATAGCATTTATTCCTCAGTTAGCGTAAGTTTGGGTCTTTCAATAGTCAGACATTAGTTATAAGACGAATAAAGCTGTAATCTGACTGATAACTTTATCTGTGCTTTCAAACCTCAGTAGTGTTTTATTCTGTAGAATAGTGATTTGACGTTGTGTATTTCTCTTGTACCTATTTGTGGTAAAGTTTAAGTACGTTGTCGTTATTGAATATTTGATAGATTATGGATGTTTTTGACTCGATTGACTTTTTGTTCTGAGGGTTAAAAAAGGGTTATTAGAGAAATATAGGTTATAGATACTATAGAGAAGATGAAGAATTTTTATTTCACACACTGCTATCTAGTTCGAAACAAAACAGAGCTTGTACTATTGGTAACGAGAAGATTTCCCTAGTGGCCGTTTGCGGAACTAACGTATGACAGACACTTCTACCTGGCAGTTTAATGTACAGAGCGAGTGCATTGTTATTGTTTCATTGATAGACGTCTACGGAGAAGTAAAAAATACGTATTTTAAAAGTGGAATGTTATCGTGTATACGTATTTTTATCTGTCATACGTTAGTTCTGCGACTTGCTGCTAGGGAATCTGCTCGTCACCATTTAAATTCTTTCTACAATGATTTCATTGATAGACGTCTACGGAATAGTAAAAAAAATACTTTAGGACCACTTCGTGAGGGTAAACAGTATTCTAAAAGTGGAATGTTAACGTGTATACGTATTTTTATCTGTCATACGTTAGTTCTGCGACTTGCCGCTAGGGAATCTGCTCGTCACCAATAAGTACAGAGACCTGACATAAATACAAATATACTTTTTACTTAACACATATTTATTAAACGTAGAAACACCCGTTTAAAAAATTACTATGCACCACCCGCAAACCCGGCATTTCATTTTTATAAATTTTGATTTTAATAATTGTTATGGACTCTACTACAGGAATATCATGAACGACTTTTTACTAAATTATTATTTACTACATCTATTATAGACAAATAATAATTATAATCGAATGCTTTCATTTCATTTAATTAAATATCCCAAACCGGCAATCATAAAAAAGAAATAGAAAAAGAACAGTCAACTTGAATGTTGTCTAAAAGTTTCTGGTCCTTATCTAACGTGTGACTACCTGTATAGCTGCATCTCACTTGCGCATGATTACAGTGAACATAGCTGTGAAGGACCATCAAGTAACTATCTGACTGTTTACTCCCGATTGAAAAACACAAAAAGTTTATTCGCTTGTTAAAGAGCTGGATACATTTATTCCCTTGTTAGTTATTAGACCGTTTAACTGCGGATTGAAAAACCGGCCCTAAGGCAGTCAAAATACTATCTATACTATCTATAATCTATACCAATATTATAAAGCTGCAGAGTTTGTTTGTTAGTTTCTTTGTTTGTTTGTTTGAACGCGCTAATCTTAGGAACTACTGGTCCGATTTGAAAAATTCTTTCAGTGTTGGATAGTACATTTATCGAGGAAGGCCATAGGCTATATATCATCACGCTTAGACCGATAGGAGTGGAGCACCAATGAAGAATGTTTCAAAAACGGGGGAAAATTATCACGCTACGGGCAATAGGAGACGCAAACGACGTTGCGTGGGTCGGCTATTAATATTATAAAGCTGAAGAGTTTGTTTGTTTGAACGCGCTAATCTCAGGAACCGCTGGTCCGATTTGAAAAAAATCTTTCAGTGTTGGATAGTACATTTATCAAGGAAGGCTATAGGCTACAATAACATCACGCTAAGACCAATACGAGTGGAGCACCAATGAAGAATGTTACAAAAATGGGGGATTTTTTTTACGCTACGGGCAATAGGAGACGTAAACGAAGTTGCGTGGGTCAGCTAGTTACTAATAACTCTAAATACTATTTTGTTATTATAACAACTTACCTTGTCTCTCGACATGAGATACAACAGCTGATCACTTTGCGAGAACAGGGCAGCAGAATAGGCAATATTAATGGCAGTCTCTGGCTTATCACCAGTCAGCACCCACACGATTATGCCGGCGTCTAACAGCGCTCGTACGGTGCGAGGTACTGCTTCTTGCAACCGGTCTTCAACACCTGTTGCTCCGACCAATGTTAGAGCGCTCTCCAGTCGATTCAGAGAGTCCCGGATTCGTTTATCCCGACCTACTACAGGTACAAAAATATTTTAATATTACTTGTTTCAGTTGGTCAAGAAATGTTTAGGTAAATAAATAATGTGAAAGTGAGAATATTTCAAAGTATTATACGATACATCCATTCGGAGTCGAAAGTCTAAAGCAGTTCAACAACAAAGAACAATTTTTTAACTTTTAGTTTTTTGTGATTATATATTTTATTATACACACATACTTTGATTATACCTACTGCATATGTGTTATTTTGTTTTCCTTTCCGCAACTTTTTTTAATTATAACGTTACTGTGAATAACATGAATATGTATTTTAAATACAGGTACCTTTCAAAAACCATTTATTATCATCTATCTATACTAATATTATAAACGCGAAAGTTTGTAAATATGGATGGATGTTTGTTACTCTTTCAAGCAAAAACTACTGAACGGATTTGAATGAAACTTTACGGTAATATAGCATTTACATCAGAATAACACATAGGCTACTATTTGTTGCGATAACCGACATATACGCGGGCGGAGCCGCGGGCAACCACTAGTTGAACATAAAGGTAAATGAAAATGATACCATTTCATAGTCTATTTGATGTATGACTGTATCAGCAGATTGCTCTTTTACTATTTATTTAAATTCAACATACTTTAGAGTAATTCTCGTGAAAAAATTGTAGTATACCTTCACCAAGATCAGCAGCTCGGTTATGACCAGCCAGCCACTCTTCCCACAGCGCAGGTTGCATGATACGCTTCGCCATGACCAGTGTCCGTAGACCCTGCCGCGAGTACTCGGATAATAGAGCCCGGGTCCTTTCACACGCAGACGCTTCGGTCGAACCAGGCAGCGTTGGTGCTAGGGCGTTTAGTACGGTGGCGTCGGCTCCTTTCACGTATAAAACCACCTACACAAGAAAAAAACTTTTGTTTTTTAATCAAATTACTCTCATAGATCTTAAATTTGACTGCACTTAGGGTGCGTTCGGTAGCGTGGTAAGTGGTAGCCTTGCTACTAAAATGCTGTAAGGGTTGTGGGTTCCATTACCACATGAGACGAACAATTTAGTGGTAACCATACAGGTTTTTAGAAACAAGAGTTTATTTGTGTATTTTTTTAAATCAATGTTTGTGTAAGTCGTCCGTAACAAAGAAATCATTTATAGAGCGAGTGTTGTTTTAAAAGTAATATACCTAATCGTTACTAATCACTGATTAGTAATCAGTATGATATTCTTTGAAATATTTTTTTTCAAAGTTACATTGTGGGTGGGGCTAGATATTAGGTACATTTATACCTATTGGTATATGCTTACTAGGGCTTCTATTTCGGAAAGGTAAAACCAACAAGAAATATAGAGTAAAATGGATCTCACCTGTCCAGTCGGGAGCCTCAGTGCAATGGACATACATTTCCTTACGGAATCGAACTGTTGTATCCTCAGAACTTTGAGTTTGGTCAATTCACCGCGTATACCCAACTCCACTTCATCGGGGGCACGGGACCGCAGCTCATAGCCGTAGGCCAGTGCCGCCTCAGCTAAAGCCAGTTCATCTGGACTCTCTGCTTCGAAGCGGGAATGCTGTTACATAGAAAAGTTTTGGTTATTCTTGGGAATATTTAATTTATACAATACTAGCTGAGCCCCGCGGTGTTACCCGCGGTACAAAAACAACCGCGCGTAACACCGTAAGGGTATATGTACCGTGTATACATACATATGCATTTATTAAAAAGCGGTTCTTTTAATATTACAAACAGACACTTCAATTTTATTTATTTGTATGTATATAGATATAAATTTGTCTCGAACATTGGAGATGCGGTTTTGATCCCTGCTCAGTGCAAAATCTTGTTTGCACGAATGTCTATTTTACTGGACTAGGTCTACGTATTGTATGTTTGCAAAGGAACACTGCGATGAAGTCCCTATCGACCATCAGATCAAACGGCGCAAATGGAGCTGGATAGGCCACACCCTCCGAAGAGATTCCAACCATATCGCGAGGCAAGCCCTAGACTGGAATTCCCAAGAAAAGCGCAAGCGTGGCCGTCCAAAACAAACCTGGCGGCGGACTGTCATTAATGAAGCGAAGACCATTGGCAAGACCTGGAGCGAAATCAAGCGAGACGCTCAAGACAGAACGGGATGGCGATGCACCGTGGACGCCCTCTGCGCCATCTAGGGAACATAGTACCTTAAGTCAAGTCAAAAGCGAACCGATAGATATACTTGGTTCGAGTCTGGATATGTTTTGCCTATGTGATTATTTGCCGTTGGATTTCTCCAGGACGACTACATGCCCAAAAAAGTATACGTCATGAAAACCTCATCCCTCATCGTCATGTACAGACAAACCTTCCGTTTTTTTTTCAGTTTAAGACCTGACAAAAACTGCCATGCTCTTCTTAATCACGTAATTTACTAACGAAATATCTTTAGCAACAAGTCTTAGAAAGGAATTGAGCAAGTCAGCCAAGCCGCGTCGCGTTGTGGCAGACTTGTGTAACTGAAACATAACTAGGGCGGGAGACGTTGTAATTGGGTAGTTTTCTATGCTCAAAATAACTTGTTTAAACTAATACAGGCAATATCACATCTAGGTTAAACAATATATTTTTAGAAAAGATTACAAATCATGTAACCAATACAAATTTAACGGTGGCGCAGTGGTAGTGAATGCGACTGCTGTGCTTGAGGTCTCGGGTTCAAATCCTGGGTCGGACCAAATGTTTGTCTGATCTACAAATATTTACTTCGGAGTTTGGGTGTTTTCTATGTATATGTATGTATTTACAAAAAAAAAGTAAATATGTATTTATATCAGTTGTCTAGTACCCATAACACAAGCTCTGCCTAGCTTGGGACTAGATGGCGTTGTGTGTTAGATGTCCGAAATATTTATATTTATTATATTTAAATAAATAAAATTAAAGAGTCTGTTAGTAATTTCAAATTACTAGTTTTCCACTAAATACATATTATTATGAAACTATACGGTACTTATTTCAAAAAAGCAATTCTTAAAATGTTGTTTGTCTGTCTGTTCCGTTCGGCTGGACCGATTTTAACAGGACTGTCACTGGCAGATAGCTGATAATATACAACTTTTTTACACTAGTTTGGTCCTGCTGCGTTACCAGTGGTTGTTATTGTACCGCGCGCGGGTAACACCGCGGGGCCCAGCTAGTGTTTTCATATAACTACTTTGATACCAATTTTTGTATTATGATAAGATCTCCTGGTTGATGTTTGTAGTAAGATTTTTATTTGATGTGACCACGGTAAGAAGTGATGTCATATATTGTGGCATCACATAACATTGTACTTAACGTATTGATGTTAGGTAAATAGATAGTGTTGACAGTCTTGACAGTTTAACCTTATTTACTAAAGTGTGATGTAGGAGCTTTTTGTTAGAGACAATACAAGGTTTCTTATGAGAAAAGTAAAATTATAATTATTGAAATTATCACTAGGTAAACACAAATACAAACAGCAGTAAAAGTCAGAATCAAATCAGATTAACTTGAAAAATTAAATGACTTGCAAACATAGTTATAACTCTAAGTTTGCAAAACGGTGTATTTTCTTAATTTGCGTTGATATTATCTATTTAACTAATCTATACAAATAAATAAAATAAAAGTGTCTGTTTGTAATTACAAATTAACAGCTATTTACTATATGCAATAAATAGGTATATAGGATAGTTTTGACATTCTATGTATGTTCCACCATTGCGCCTAAACTGGTGAACCGATTTTAATGAATGAAGTGTCAATAGATTCGTAATAAAGTTCCGGGTGACATAGACTATATACATTTTATCTATAGTTTTTACGTAGTCAGGTATTAGTTTTTTTTATTTTTTCTTGTTACATACCGTTTGTTCGTTAGAGGTGCTCGGTTCGCTGGTACTGGCTGTGTCTTCTCTGTGGCTGCTACCGAAAGTTAGCTTTGATAATCTTATTCTCAAAGGAGATGAAGTTGGCGGAGGTGATGGAGTTGTCGAACGAGATTCAGTCAGTCGAGCGTATCTATGAAAAATAACTCATAATAAAACGTCGGACGTTGTAAATTCAATTCTTATTCAGTGTAAACACCCTTGTTTTTTTTGTGCGGAAATCCCCTCAGATACCACCGAGTGGTGGTTATATCGGACTCGAACCGACTAAAAACCGCACACCGTCTCGGGTACTAGACGCCGGGGAACCAGGTGCACCCTCGAAAGGAAATCACTGGAACAAAGCAATTCCCTGCACTGTGTAAACACCCCTAGAAATGCTACGTGTAGTTGTCTAGGTATTTTTAGGTATTGTATGTTTTTGTTAGTAATTCAATCCATACCTATATTATAAATGCAAAAGTAACTGTATCTGTCAGTCAGTCCTGCTTTCACGGTCAAACCGCTGCACCGTCGCGTCGCATAATATTTTCTAATTTGTATTGTAAACATATTTTACATAGATATCGTTTAAAATAATCATAAAAAAAACCCTACGCAAGCATCAGGTCCAAGTTATCAATTAATTGTCATTTAACGATTATACTGGCACGAGTGAAGCACTTAATCGAGTACCTAATCATATGCCAAAAATACCTTACATCGTTTTGGAAAAGAGCCGATACTCTTACACTGCTGGACTGATATTACCCAAACATAGCTAGCTAAGAACCACCGCAACGAAACTGCCTTTCAAATGAAAAAAAAACCACACAGAAATTGGTAGATCCGTTTGACAGCTACGATGCCACAGACAGACAGACACACACACACACACACACAGACGGACATCGACGTCAAACTTATAACATCCCCTTTTTTGGTCGGGGGTTAAAAATGGTATTCTATCATTTTTCCTGTCTTGAGGGTTGCTTGGAATATAAACAAATTGCGGTAAACTATTTGGCACTCGAAGAAATATTAAAATTACGAAGCTTTAGATTATGCATTTTCTGATTTAGGTAGTAGGTATCATCTTGCACATTGAACTGACCTTAAAGTAATCAATGCTATTTTGTGTTTTTAAAATGCAACTTAGTTTTGCTTGTGTACATTATATGTATTAGTATATTTACGGATAGTGTAATTCTTAAGTTACTTTTTGTATCAGATAACATTAAGAAATAAAATTGTTATTTTAAAAGATAATTATCCTCATCAAATTATACCCTTAAATGAAGCATTTTACACGTGTGTAACTTGATTCGCGATAACAACACTACCGGTACTTAGCAAACACTTGATTATCTGATTTTTATTCATATCTTCTCCACAAGTGGCAAAATAATAGGTCTTTACCTATGAAAAAGTAATAGTCGGTAGGTGCAAGGTCTGGTGAGTATGGCGGATGAGGGAGAGCTTCCAACCCCAGCTCTTGCAGCTTGGAGACTGTCTGTTGCGCAGTATGGGGTCGCGCGTTGTCGTAAAGCAGCTGCAAGAGCTGGGGTTGGAAGCTCTCCCTCATCCGCCATACTCACCAGACCTTGCACCTACCGACTATTACTTTTTCCAAAATTAAGACAACTTTTTAGTGGGTAAAAAGTTCAATTCCCGAGAGGCAGTACAAAATGCCTTTGAAGAGTTTGTTGCCTCCCGTCCAGCTGATTTTTACAAGAAGGACATCAATAAACTGCCAATGCGTTGGCAAATATGCGTCGATTGCATGGGTGATTACTTCGAATAACAGAAATAAAAAAGTTTGAAAAAATAACTACTTTCACTTATTGCATACAAAACGGCAATTTCATAGCTAAAGACCTATTAAAACTTTTATCAATATCGCATGATATAAGGTAATGAAAGGGCTTTGTAAACGCAGACAGTGCTTGGTTATATTGTCGACAATTTTTAATACAATTAATGCAACAGGTTACTCACTTGTCATTCGATCGTAGCGTGCCGTTTGAACGTGAAGGCTTTTCACCAATATTTTCACCTGAGACGCTTACTTGCATTGTATCCACGTGGGGTTGACTCACTACTACTGTGTTACATACGGCCAGGATCAGGAGGAATTCGCGTACCTGGAACATGACAATCTTTGTACATAAACTCTATATGTAACATCTTAAACCACTCTTCCGAAAATTGTGTACAAATGGATAGATGGAAAACACTTTATCTAATCATTAAATTCTGGACAGAGAGGTAGTGAATTTTATAATTTTTCCGAACACAATCATCTAGGTGAGTCAAAACATTGCCGTTACTTCGGTGAAGGGTTCTTTCCCGTGGAACCTTAATCATCTCGAAATGACTAGGTTTACAACAGTCACAATATATTATCATCATCAGACTATGAAACCTTTTTTAAGATAGACATCTATACGCACTTTAATTTTTAACTCCTACAAATATGAAAGTTCAAATATTAAAATAGCTAATTCATTACCTTTTGAGTATGTTGGGCGTCGTTACTATCAGTTATATGTTGTACCAATCGTCTATTTGGCGACACGCTAGTTATAGGAGTGACAATTGGTGGTAGTTCTAGGGAAGGTTCAGCAGGTGGGCCAGGGGGGTGATCGTAGTCCACTCCGTTGACCGTACACCTTCTAAACACCATTTTATTTTCTGTCAACGTCCCAGTTTTGTCGCTAAATAAGTAAGTAATTTGGCCCAACTCTTCCGTTATATTTAAGGCCCGACATTCAGTTCGAGTGTTTGTCTCCGGATCATACATCTCGATATCCTGGTGTATGTGGTACACTTGTAATAGTTTAGTCATCTCTATGGTGACGTACAGCGAAACCGGTATCATGACTTGAAGTGTGATTATATATGTCCAAAATATAAGTAATCCCTCATACGCTGGGGTTTTTGTGTTTGTAATGAAGGGTACGTGCTTATACAAATTTTCATTATACTTGTCCAACCAGAGCTTATAGCCAACGGCGCCAGTGCAACAAAGAAAAAGCAGCACTAAGACACACCATATCACGTCTGTGTTCATTCGTTTCTCTAGATTAGAGCACTTGTATCTTGGTCCCCCGTTGTTGAGCATAGCTTTAGTTTCGTGTCCAGCGTACACAATAATACCCTCTACGAAGTCAGTGTTTTTAATCGTACAGTCCCTCAAGAGAAGGTTCTCAGACGATAAGGTAACTCGACCGCCAGTAGGGTGTGATATACTTCCCGTAAATCTATATATTTTTGTCGATGGTCGTTCCACTTCGATTGTACTTCTAAATTTTATTGGGCTAAATTCTTGTTGCTGTAAAACAAATAAGATTACATCTGTATTAGTGGAAATATAAACGATCCAGTGAAGTGGGCCGCGGTTCTACAGCGTCAATTGTGTTTATGTTTAACAATTATAGGTGAAAGTGTTCCCACGGTCCGCTTTTTAGCAATGCTTCGAGTTTGCACGCATTGTACACAAAAACTAAAAATAACCTTATGATGCTCGTACAACTATAAAATCATTAAAGATACTTAAATTTAGAAGTTTTCTATTTCAGTATCAGCAAAAAAGCCTATTAGTATTACATTAATATATTTTACTACCGATGTAAATGAAATTAAACATTACAGTGATTACCTTTTCTCTAAAGCCTGGTGCCACATTTCTTTGTTTTAAATTAGTCTCTCCGTCTAAGTTGCAGGTGTCGAGGTAGCAATATCCCAGGGGATTCGAAGAGTGTAGCAGCACCATATCTGCTGGCACAGCTTCGTTGTTCGATAGATGGACAAAATCCCCGACTCGGACATCTCTCCATTTCACTCGCACGTATCGCTCCGCTGATCTGGGAGGTAGAAATAGTATCAATCAATAAACGAGATTTATGAACAGCTTAATAGCTTTTCGTGAATACACGTCACATAGTAATAATGAGTGCACGCCTTCACGCCGCGTGCTACGTTGTTATGGACTGAGTCAGGTTGTTTAATTGTTGACCGGTGAATTCCAAATAACGTACTCGGTACGTTGGTCAACACAAATCTAATACACGAAACCAAAAAGTCGATTTTGAATTAATTGGGCAAAGACGAGTGAGTTAAATTGCACTTTGTTAGTTACTAAAATATTATACAATCTGATAGTTTCTTCAGCACGATTATGTATCTGTACGAGTAATGCTACTACGCCAATGCATTTAGTAAGTTTTTCAAAGGGCGCTTTAGAAATTTTGGGTCGGATAACCACCACCATAACGCTCACAAATCCCGTCCATTAGTGCAAGTGTATTCATTTTCTATCACCCAATTACTTTACGAGCGTAATCTTATTACAACTTCGTCATCCTCTCAACGATCACTAATATTGGGGTCGCTTTTGGGAAGTCTCGCATCTTGGACTGTCTTACAAGACTTAAGATAGTTAAGATCTTTAACTTCTTGTTCTTCTTGGTTAACACTTTAAATATTTCACAATAACGTTATGCAATAGAGATGTATTTTTTAAAAGATAATTGCAACACCTATGTAGAATCATAATACTGATTAATCAAGTGACAAATAAATCACATCGTGTGAAAAATTTACTACTTATTGGCAGTCGGTGATGTCAATTCAATCGGCTACTTACGCAATAGAAATCTAGCGTTACGGTTAACTAAAAACTGCCTCGGTGGCGCAGTGGTAGTGAACGCGACTGCTGTGCTTAAGGTCTCGGGTTCTCAAATCCTGGGTCGGACCAAATGTTTGTGTGTACAAATAAGTATTTGTTTCGGAGTTTGGGTATTTTCTATGTATAATATGTATGCATTTACAAAAAAAAAGTATATATGTTTTTATTTATATCAGTTGTCTAGCACCCATAACACAAGTTCTGCTTAGCTTGAGATGACGTTGTGTGTTAGTTGTCTGAAAAATATTTATTATAAGGTTTTGCTGTTATTATATTTGATATTGACTCACTATTAAATTATGAACGGTTAAACCAATACCGGTTAGTCCAGCAGCGGACTGTTGATGTTAAGCCAATACACCCTAGAGCAATTTATGTGGTAAATTTACCGTTATGCTTAACTTCATTCCCAGGAAAATTTACCAGAACGTATGCTTTAATTAGTTAAAGAGTAGTGACCGACCGAAGATTCGTTTTCGGCCAGTTTCGGCGGGTCGGAAATTTAGAGGTGCTCCACGTGCAAAAAACACATTACATCCGCCACATTGACATCAATATTTAACCGAACATTCGGCCGGTTCGGTTTCGGTTTCGGCGCGGCCGACAATTCGGCCGTTTTTTGGCCGAAACCGAATCTTCGGTCAGCGAACTTCTTGGCTCACTCGTAATTCATAAATAATGGTTAAATATTGGAATATTGATAGGTACACCCGCAATATGGATGTCAATGTGGCGGGTATAATGTGTTTTTTCACTTTTTTGTACTTGGAGCACCTCCAAAATTCCGACCCGCCGTAACTGGCCGAAACCGAATCTTCGGTCGGTCACTATTAAAGACCCTACGCATTACTTTGTATCCGTATGTTTTTGGGAAGAGCCGAATTGCCTGAAAACGTTGAGACGATTTGTCCTATTTACTGCAAAATAAGTGGCTTTCGTTAAAAGTTCATTAATCTGTACAAGCTATTGTGCATTGAATTGCGACACGTCGACGAACGTTAATATGATCAGATTAAAGGCACTATAGCGTGAGTGTCTACGTACGTCAGCTGTGTCACAAGTGACAAGTGTGTTAATGTGACGTCATAATATCTGTTCAACTATAGTTACTAGTAATACCTATGCCACACACTTTCTAAGTTTCTACGCACTCTATCTGTGAGCAAACAGGTTATAAAAATATAATAGTCCGGGATCTACGTCATTCTCATCGCTAGTGCGCTATTGTATTTGTTTTGTTTATAGCGATACAGACATCGGTACTTTTAACCAAATAATAATAAATATTTCGGACTTCTAACACACAACGTCCTCTAGTCCCAAGCTAAGCAGAGCTTGTGTTATGGGTACTAGACAACTGATACAAATACATATATACCTTTTTTTGTAAATACATACATATTATACATAGAAAACACCCAAACTCCGAAACAAATATTTGTAGATATACAAACATTTGGCCCGACCCGGGAATCGAACCCGAGACCTCATGATCAGCAGTCGCACACGCCAACCGCGAGACCAACGAGGCAGTCTTTAGTCATAAACATCACAGACTTAAATATTATTATACTAGCTGACACGGCGAACTTCGTACCGCCATATTTACATTTCTGTCTCAGCTTCCCACAGGCTGTTTACAGTCGCGGACAAAAACAATTAACTTTTCCGTTATTTTTAAATTTTTCTTGTACACAAACCTTGTCCTAACAAAAACGAACACAATAAAAAACAATTATTTAATTTGGTGCAGCCGATCGGAAGTTATGCGCGTACATACATTTCGGCGATTCATTTTTATATATATATATATAGTAGATAGATATGTTCGTTTTCTTACGATTTAGGTAGGAAATGAGAAAATGGTTCACCTGACTGCAAGTTGTGTGTTGTGTTTATGGATTAAGAGTGCGGAGTCTCACCACCCCTTTTCATTCCATTGGTTTCGCAAGAGGCAAATAAGGGCGCAAACAACGGAGGACAACATCAATGATATAGGAAGAAATCTTGAAACAAACCCTTTACCAATCCCTCTGGCCAGCGTGGTATAGTAGGCCACAGTGAGACCGGAGTGATACCACGGCCTCACAGAAAACCGGTGTGAAATAGTGCTTGCGCTGTGTCTCACCGAGTGAGTGAGGACACCGGAGGCCCATACCCCAACCTCCCTCCTCCATCCCCCAAAGGCCGGCTACGTACATGTGACGCCTCTGATGTTGCGTGTGTCCATGGGCGACGGTAATCGCTTACTATTCCATAAAAAAAAAAAAACATTTCTAAGCTGACTTCTAAAGGCTGTTGATGTGACGTGATGATGACAAGTGACTACAATAACATGTCATGAGTCACAAATGCGTTTTCGGCTTTCGGAGTAGGACTTTTGAAAATTTGAAAGTCGTATCAGTCCTTCGGACTGATACGACTTTCAAATCAAAGTATCAATCAAAGTAATGCAGGTAATGATTTGCCCGACAGATTTCTTGTGCAGGAACAATATCTTAGAAATGTCTGCATCTTGACTATAAGAGTTTAGCTCAATCAATTAGTTAGGAGAACTGTGCTACCCAGCACAGCTGTATAGAGGCTGGTATTACCTACTGTGCGATCTACGGGTTCTATTTTTGTCTTGATACAAACATAGCTGGAGCCGAAGGTGTGATCAGACAAGTCTGATTTAGTCTATCCTGTTATATAAAGTCTAATACATTTTCAACCGACTTAAATAAAGGAGGAGGTTATCAATTCGACTGTTGTTTTAATGTTTGTTACCTCATGAAGTTTAAGTTGTGTTTATGACATTTAGAGGACATACGTATCTCGCAAGTCTTAATATATGAGCTAAATTTGACATTGTGTTTATGACATTTAGAGGACATACGTATCTCGCAAGTCTTAATATATGAGCTAAATTTGACATGTCCTCCAAACGGTTCGTGTAATATTACACACGGTGCTGCTCGCCAGTTCTGTTAGCTTGAACTTGGCTTGACACGCTACCACGTGTCCTAGATTGTTTCATTAGTATAAACATAACATTGTAGTCAAAACTATGTTTATTTCTTTGTAAAAATCTTGAGAGATTTACCTAGTTATTCCAATAGCCTATAGTTTATACAGATTTCTCTACTGTATTGACTACAGAAATATTATGTAGCATTATACGTATTATCATTGATACTTATATTACAAACTCGTTTGTTGTCGCTGAACATACTTTCATAAAATTTGGCGTGAAGATACTTTGATTCTTGAGGCTGGTGCGAACTCTAAAAACAAGTTAAAACGGCTCATTAGTTCTGTTTTTACATAACATTTGAATAAGGAAAACTGGGACATCATATTTACTGTTCCTTATTATTAAATAAAATAAATGAATCGCTATTTAGGGATTAACCGACTAATTGACTTCAATTACAGGCGTCACAAGTGCGTTGCCGGTATAGGGGAGGGGTTGGGAGAAACACCAGAAAGCGCTGTTTCACACCAGTTACTTAACTGGTGTGAAACAGCGCTTGCACTGTGTTTCACCGAGTGAATGAGGATACCGGACGCCCATCCCATCCCCTATCCCCCTCCCCATCCCCCAAAAGCCGGCAGCGCACTTGTGACGCCTCTGGTGTTGCGGGTGTCCATGGGCGGCGGTAATCGCTCACCATCATGCTATAAGTATGCACGTTTGCCCTTAATGCCATATATAAAAACTTATAAACACAATGACAAAGCAGTTGTACATCAAAGATGGACAAAGATCCCTTCTTAGAAAGGAGATTAATATTTGTAGTTATTACTTAGGTTATAACTTCTTGCATTTAAAAAACCCCCTACTCAAGGACTTAATCGAGTAATCATACGCAAATGATATTTTTGCAGACATTCTGTTATTCTTCCCCACTTTCACCCCCATAACTTTTAAACGACTCAACCAATTTTCATGAAACATGTCTAAGAACACTCGTACGTAACTCACCTTTCATACAAAAAAAAACATCCGTTCGCGAGCTACGGTGCCACAGACAGACAGACACGTCAAACTTAGAACACCCCTCTTTTTGCGTCGGGAGTTAAAAATGAAATTATCTGAAACCTGACTGATTGTTCCATAGAGATTGGAGAATCAAAACAAAAGAACCAATCAATCAAATATAAAATCAGATTTATTATTTAAGTATGTAAATAAATAAAGATATGGTGTAAGCTCAAATTGCAAGATAATGCATAATATGTATAATAATAATGCATGATAACATTGATAACGCAGCAATATCTTCTTGTGTTAAATTATTTTACTGTAGTGAACATTCGATTTCGACTTCTTTTCGTAATACAGATGTCGTCTACTATATTTCGGAATCAAAAGTCATTTTTAACCAACTTCAAAACAGGAGGAGGTTCTCAATTCGACTGTATTTGTTTAAATGTTTGTTACCTCAGAACTTTCGACTGAGTGAACCGATTTTGATGATTCTTTTTTTATTTGAAAGCTGGTGCTTCCCGTGTGGTCCCATTTTAATTTGGTCCAGTTCTCGAAGTAGATTTTTTTTGTTAAAATTTTCAATTATTATTATAAAAGATCTACCACTATTATCAAAACATAAATTATATTGCCGTGGGTTTCATGCATTAGCACGACTTCAACGAAAATAAGTGAAGCAATTTGTTCGTTGCTTTTCACAAGTAAGTGAGGTTATTAGGTATAGGGAGGTAGTGAAGAGGCGTAAACATCTCCCGACCATCAAACGAAGGCTATATCCACTTTCGAGTCGCAGGTGTTGTTACTTATCAGCAACAGTTAGCTTAGTTTTTTTTTTCAAAACAATTGCATTTGAAATTATGTTATCTATCGACTGTTTGGTTGCTTATATTGACAACTAGCTGACCTACGCAACCTCGTTTGCGTCCACCGTTTTAACCCCAAAAGGGGGTTGATTTCTAAAGATACATTACTAGTACTCCTCCACACCATCTATAGAGCATATATTTTAAATTTCAAGTCTCTTACTTCAAAAACATAAGACTTTCATACAAACTTCCAACCCTCGTTTTACCCCCTTAGGGGAGGAGTTTCGTAAAATCCGTTCTTAGCGGATGTCTACATCCTATAAGGAACCTACCTGCTAAATTTCAAGTTTGTAGGTGTTATAGTTTCTGAGATTTCGTGTTTAATTAGTGACTGGTATTTCGCTTTTATATATATATATAGATGATTACGACGAAGGCACTGGCGCAGTCCCTGCAGGGAACGCCATCAGTCGAGTGCTGGCTGGCTCTCATGGTTTTTTGCACACACGCACATCGCTCGCATATCTTTATTTAGCATGCTATATTAAAAGGTATGACGGAAACAATAAGGTTTAATAAAAACTTATTTTCCAGCTATTTTCACAAAATTAGATTATTATCTAAATGAAACCCTGTGGCAACTACGCTTCCTCGAATTCAGTGTTTAATATTGAGGACAATGAGAGAAATTGAAGAATTTAGAAAGTTAAGTACCTACCAGTTGTGAAAAATACATTTAAAAAGCATGAGCGTAGGAGATAATTGTACCCCGTTTTTGGTTATAAGTATTTTCATATGAAAGTTATTATCTAATGTAATTCATTAACGAGTACGTACTTAATTTAGTCGGTCACGAAAACAGTTAAATGTTCATTCTGTGATGAAAAAAATTACAGTATCAAATGTAACTGAGTCAGTAATGCAGTTTGGTAATTGGAGCATTGGCATCGAATAGATAATATTACCATTTTTAACCGACTTCAAAAAAGGACTTCAATTCGACCGTTATATATTTTTAATTTTGTTATGTGTGTTCGCGTATAACTTCGTCGTTTATGGACCGATTTTAATGATTATTTTTTTAATGGAAAGGAGATATCCCAACGGTGGTACACTAAGGGACACTAAGATCTGATGATGGCATCCAAGAGAAATTTATCGATTTGTTCGTTCTTGAAGTCGGTTTTTTTATTTTTTTAAAATTTTTAACGTATGTTTTCCATTGTGTGTGAGTGTGTTATCATTTAACGCACTCGGATCGATTTAAGCCACAAGGTGTTCGTTCCGTTACGGGGCCATTGAAAACGCACATGATTGGTTGAATGTGAACTGCCGTATGTTTACCTGTTGACAGTTGGTGTTGCGAACAGTACTGGCAATAAAAAAAGAAAAAAAACCCCGGGTCTTCACTTTCGTTTTTTTTTTTGTTTATTTAAAAAGACAACTCCCGCATTAGGAATAAACATCCTGTGTCGCGGGGGACTTTACAGACAAACATGAAACGGACACAATTAACACCCAAACTCAGAACAACAATTTGTGGATCACACAAAGTGTTGTCCCGTGTAGGATTTGAACCCACAACACTTGGTGAATTGGCAAGCGGCGTGGCGACCGCCTAAACCACTAGGCCAACCGTGCAGTCAAAGATTAATTAAAAGAAAGAAATTATCTCCAATTTCTATAACCAGTGCAATGATAACGTTAGTTTATTAAAGCTGATAGCGGATATCGCCATCAATAAAAATAAATGCATGGACAGAGTATAATCCCGGTTACTTTATTTTGTTGTAAATAAATGACGTAACGTGAAAGTTTAAAATATTAGTTGATTTGTTATGGTAATCACCTCGATTTCGGATGGTATGACTAAAAAAATTAAGTAACATTGGAAAGTGTATCCAATTCTGTCATGACCTGCGTTACAGTGTTATTTGAATAATAGGCGAACAATTCTACATTACTTCCAGACTTAGACTTTTTTGGTTCTACTTAGTTACCGGAAAACATAACTACTAAGGTTCTTAGAACCTAACGTAGTAATTAAAGTCAAGAATTACCAAGTATAATTTTATAGTGGATTTAATTGGCTTCAGAAATATGATGTGCAGCTGAACTTAGATATGCTAGTGATAAATTACAAATTACACAATTACTACAAACATAATAACCTTTTACCCTTATTTCAAATTGTATCAAACTTTGTTTAAACCAGTATTATTAGTTTATGTCCATATACCTTAAGTCCAATTTGTAAATCGTACAATGGCTAGCCGCGATACAGGCTGAGCCTAGTGCGGCTAACACCGACACAAAATTATATATAAACTGGATTGCTAATAAATTATTATTATTATTATTAAATGAATCTGTGTCACCCACACACAATGCAATGGCTATTAATCGAGGTTTATGTTTACTCAACCATTGAAATAACATGTTTTAATAGTTTAAATAAAAGATTCTCAATGGTATGTTACCTTGCATTGTCAGAAAGAGACACCAACATTGACTTTGTGATACGATCTCTCTCTGGTCATGATTTTAATAGGTCATAGACGGGCCAAGGTCTTTAATTGAACTAATCTCCTGATTAAATCAAAGGACACGAAACTACATAATCATCTTTTATCTTATATAATAGAATAATGAAGTATTTACATATACTTTTTTATGATTATACGAATAACTAACGGCTTATTAACCATCTAAGTACATAATATGAACTTGGTGAAACAATTAACTAACTAACAAGAAGCAATTGTGTGCGTGCTCAAAAACATAATACCTGTTAGTATTGCTTACTTTTAAATTTCTACGAACACTAGCACACCAACTATGAATGGTCTATTGTTCTATTTAAAAATAATATCGTCGTTCAATTTTGAGTTGTTTTGTAAACCGGCGCTGATGCAGACGGTCTGCACATTTCACTATAGTTAAGGTATATTTTATTAAATAACCATATTGTATCAATTTTTTATCTATTTACGTCTTACTCAATTTAGAAACGTGTTCAGTGTTTTACCGCCAAGCTAATCGACCTGTATGATTAACGCGCACCGAAGCGACCAGTGAAATTAAAAACCGTATTTAAAATTTAACGCCACCCCTAACTGGTGAAGTTTGAAAATTTATAACTAGAAATATTGCAATAAAATTCATACTAATCCATCCATACTAATATTATAAATTCGAAAGTAACTCTGACTGTCTGTTACGCTTTCATGTCGAAACTGCTGTACTGATTCCAATGAAACTTGGCATGTATATAGGTACTTTGTTGATTCTTGAGGAAGGACATAGGCTACTCTTTATCGCGATAACCGACACACACACGGGCAGAGCCACAGGCAAAAGCTAGTTATATATAAATTTGAAAGGAAATATAGTTTTGACAACATTGAAAACTATTTTACGATATGTAATTATTTCAACAAGGTGTGTAGGAGGCAACGACAATACACCCATAAACCGATGGATAACAAATACCTGACCAGAAAAATTCTGACAATTTATTTCTTTCTTAAATCGCTAGGGCTCGATAATGTTCAAATATTAATTCATCCAGATTGCAGATTGGCTATTCTGTAATTTGTGTTTAATCAATTAATCGAATTGTAATATTTATCTGAATTTATAGCAATAATTACATCTTATCAAAGTAATTACTAATTCACTGTCCATAACAAACGAATCCTTATCGATAGTGAGTCATCCAGAGCTCCAGAAAAGGAAATAAGTCACCAAAATATTCAAGAATTACGTTTATGTAGTTTCATTTACGTCCATCCTTATATCCTTTGTATTATGCGATAATTTATAATCACGGTTAGTCATTAGTTACCTACTATTTTCTCTTTATTCCGCTTGCAAATGCAACAATACTGATTAAAGCTATTTGCATTACATAACTTTGAATATTTTTGTTACTTATTCCGTTTTAGGTTTCTTTATTTATATGTACTGAATCCAATGTTCAATGTATTCAGTACGCCAACTTACAAATTTATCTCCAATGCAGGTTGGGGATCACAAAACATCTAAATTCAAACGAAAAAGTATAAGACCTGAATACACACCTATTATATGTACAACAAATTATAATTAGATCTTTAAACAAAACTCTTCAAAGACGTATATTTTTTATTTAAGGTCAACGTTTCTATAACATTACGTTGCACTTGCGAAACTGATAACACACTACTTCGTAATGAAAGAAACAATATCATTTATTTAATAGTCTAGATTGCAAGAAGACATAAAGTCCGTATGTATTTTACTAACAATGATCTATCACCATTAAAACAATTGGCAACATTATGTTTCTATTTGAATTGAACACGTGTATTTTTCGTATATAGTTCATTTGTTATAATAAAAACTAAATTAGAAAAGAAATTGAGAATAAACGCTTTGGATTTTAATGATATGATGATAGTCATTAACAGCTTGTGGAGGAACGGGTGTCACGTCCCTCCAACACAAAGGGAGGATCCTCCGACCAGGCGAGGTGATCATGCCTGGCGGGCCAACTGCCCAACGGTTGATGTTGGGAAGTTGTATGTATGTTAATTGGCGCGAGAAATCTTATTGTGCGATTCAGGATTGGTACTACTGTTTACTCCGTGTCGTGACGTTACACCGTAGTTCGGTGTATCTTTGGTCGATGACGCTGTAGCATGTTGCGCTGTATGTGGAGGTCGCCACAAGCTTTTAATTGTCCTCAGCTAAACAAAGGCCTAGTTTTTGTTGTATAGTGGTACTTATCCGCAATGAAATTATTAAAAAGGTATCGGCAAAGCTAGTTATAGTAACCTTTTAAATAACTATTTTGCTAATAAGTCATTCATTCCACAGTTTTGTTGTGCGAGGCAGAAAGTTCCTAGAAAAGCGCACAGTTGTGGACTGCCAACCATGATGGGGATGAAACTTCTGTCGCGTAGGACAATGGCGGAAAGAGGCGGCAGGAATCAGTCGGCACAATTAGTGGTTCCTTCTCGTGATTTCAAGAGTTACAAGTAATATTGCCAGCTGTTGAGTCCCCTTCCTAGAATTAGATGGAGCGGCACGGTTTCGGGCTCTTTGGGTTAAAATCAACGAAAGAATTGTTGAGACTGGTTCTTGTGCGGCTGTGGTTCCACTTTAGACGAGACTGGCCCAAAGTTTGACTCTTATACGACAAAACTAATACTTCCTTTGATTAAAATGCTTGTCGTATCTAAAGTCAGTCTGAACTTATCTTCGAAAAACACTCGGGAGAAATCCGTATTTACTTAATTAATATTTTTATCAGTCCTCTATACATTATAAATCTTTTTTCATCGACTACTCGACATATCGATCGATGATGTAAGTTCGTCAAACGATCCGTAAATTACTAAAAGGTACACATATGAGTCACATAATTACATGTAATCCGTCAATAGTGTTTAGACAACAGTTTTATTGAAGTAAAAACAAATGTAAAATATTTAGACTATTGTTGTTATATTGTAGGTTTTTCAGCGCTCGAGTCAACCTCTAAAATCTTCTATACAAATAAATAAAATTGGCGTGTCTGTTTGTTATATTAAAATAAGCGCTTTTAACTAAATGCATACGCATGTGTATACATAATAGGTCCTTACCTATGAAATTGCCGTTTTGTATGCAATAAGTGAAAGTACTTATTTTTTCAAACTTTTTTATTTCTGTTATTCGAAGTAATCACCCATGCAATCGACGCATCTTTGCCAACGCATTGGCAGTTTATTGATGCCCTTCTTGTAAAAATCAGCTGGACGGGAGGCAACAAACTCTTCAAAGGCATTTTGTACTGCCTCTCGGGAATTGAATTTTTTACCCACTAAAAAGTTGTCTAAATTTTGGAAAAAGTAATAGTCGGTAGGTGCAAGGTCTGGTGAGTATGGCGATGAGGGAGAGCTTCCATCTCCAGCTCCTGCAGCTTGGAGACTGTCTGTTGCGCAGTATGGGGTCGCGCATTGTCGTGAAGGAGCAGTGGGGACGACCGATTGACCAAAGCTGGTTGCAGATGTGCAAGCTTCTCCATCATTCTCTCCAGTTCTTCACAGTACACATCTGCATTAATGCTCATGCCGTTTTATAAAAAGCTGTGGTGAATCACACCCGCACTAGACCACCAAACAGTGACCATCACCTTTTTAGGGGTCATTTTTGGTTTAGGGCATTGCTTTGGTGCTGAACTAGGGTCTAACCAACTTCCTGAGCGCTTTCGATTGTGGAACAGAATCCATTTTTCGTCGCACGTAACAATTCGTTTCAAAATTCCTTCATTTCTTTGCCTGTTGAGCAGCGCAAGGCAGGTCGCGACGCGTACGTTGCGCTGGCGATCGTTAAGGTCGTGGGGCACCCATCTATCAAACTTTTTTACCTTGCCAATTTGTCGTAAATGGATCAATATTGTTTTGATGCTTACATTAAAAGCTGCTGCTAGCTCAGCTGTAGATTGAGTTTCGCCAGCTTCCACAATCGCCTTTAATTCATTATTGTTAACCAAAGTCTCCGGACGACCACGAGCTTCATTTTTCAAGTCAAAATTTCAAGAACGGAACCGGAAAAACCAATAACGGGTTATGCGTTCGTTTGTACAGTTCTCTCCGTAAACGTTTTTGATGTTACGTGCCGTTTGTGTCGCGTTGGTGCCACGACGGAACTCATATTCCATAATTACACGAATTTTTAAAGTCTCCATAATGACGAAAAATGTTCAAATGTAATGAAAATACAACGCTAATCAAAAAACAAAAGACTGAATTTGTAAATAGAATGTTATGGTTTTAAAACAAAATTAATTTGAATTTAGAATACAGAGCCATTACATTTTTTTTTTATTTGAAATGACCAGTACTGAAGAACGGCAATTTCATAGGTAAAGACCTAATATACCAAAATAACATTTTTTACATTTTTTTTTCTGTCTGTCTGTTTGTTCCGGTTAATCTTTAGAACAGCTAGAGCGATTTTGACGGGACTTTTACTGATAGCTAGCTCATGAAGTGAGGAGTAACTTAGGCTACTTTTTTAGACTAGCTTTGTCCCGCGGCGTTATCCGCGGTACGACAATAACCGCGGGAAATATCGCGGGGTTCAGCTGGTCAAGCATAATAAATAATATTTATTCTTAGGTCAAACCTGAGATTCTCTTAAACCCTATACACACGACACAAATTCGATAGATTAACAATTAAATCGTGTCGTGTTGAGACAAGTTACCTACTCAAAGTCATTGGGTTCTCCGGACTGCCTGACTTGATCATGTGAAATCAAGTGAAAACGATTGGTGTGGACGGTAACTGGCCGATTTCGTCATTATCCTCTTGTGTACTAAGCCATCCACAGTTACGGTTTCTACAGTCGTTACTAGGTTTTCAATGATTTATATTATGACAAGAATGGAATATTCCCATTAAAAAGATATCAGATATATGAATTTCTTACAAAAGTGCATAAGGATAGAAAATAATTTTGATCATAAATTGTCAATCTAGTTGTTACATCTCACAATGTAATCGTAATCCAATCCAATCATAAATCTGGTTAGTAGTTAAATTGTGTCGTGTGGAAGCGGTATTAGACGTTTTGATAAATGCAACAATTTTCCCATGGTTTACTACTTAAATAAATACATCGTTTAGATACGTATAATTATTTAGTATTTTAGTTGTAATGTTCTAGATTCTAGAATTATAGATATTTTATTTTGTGCACAATAATTATGTGTATATTGTTGCAGCATATATTTTCAAGTCACAAGTCAAATATATGATACGGATAATTTTAAATCATTTAGCTGTATTAATAGTCATCGTGTAATACCTTTAAACAAACGAGCAATTCTTGTATACATATGTATAAACTGAATCTCGAAAAAGGCTACAACTATTTCCATGCATTTAGTACGCACTTTTTTTCAGGGGTTTCGGGGCAATAAATCGATCTAGCTAAGATTATTTTTTTAGAAAATTTACCAAAATAAATATGTAGCTATAATATAATATAATTTATTATATAAGCAATATTATTTTATATATAAAATAAAAAGTAGACATAGTATGAATTATATCCACATATCTATAGAGGTAAGGAAAAAATAATCGTAATTTTTAAGCCAAATAAGTATTTCAATCGCAATAGGGTACTTGCCTGTAGTACTAAAAAATTACGATGTTTTGCATATAGCTAGTTTAGATGCCAGGGAATTTAAATAACATTTTTACTTCTAAAAATAATTACATATTTTCAATATTTTCATAAAATAAAAATCATGATTTTTAATCTATATGTCACGTGACCGCAAATGCCAATCATTAAGTGTGACGTCAGTTTTCTCAAACATATCGACTTGTACATAATCTAAAAAAAAAATATGCTGAAATAAGTTATTTAACTATGTTATTTCGGCATAAATATTATAAAAGGCGAAGGTCTAACAATGCAGAAAAATTTCACGAAAGCTAATAGTTTAAATTTGCTACGGATAGACACGATTATGGTGGCAAGATATTTCGCCGATAACAATTTCGTAGGTGTTCTTTTTGTGGTATTTTCACAAAAAGGCACTACGCAATACTGGTAATATAATTTTAAACTCACATTGAATTGAAAGAAAGACGACAGAAATTCTAACCTACACTAATGTCTGAGAAGAATGACGTCACACGACCACTTGACGGCGAGTGTGTTTTGGGCAGGAAAATATTTAATTCAAATTATGTTTTTAAGTTTTACCATTATTAGCCATTTTTTCTTACGCAAATATTTTTTGTAGCTTAAAATTGATCATTAATTAAATTGAAACACTTTTTGAAAAAAAGGCAAATGCCCTATTGTTTTAAAGTTATTTAAAGTAAATGCCTCTGTTTACTAAAGGAAAGATAATAAAAAACATAATATAACAACTCCATTACGTTGATACGATAATAGTAGCGCGTGTGCTCAGGAGCTAATACGAGATCCAATTTATCTTGTTGCTGAGACATCTCGTGCCTAACTGTCAACCTAACAAGCCGAGATTGCGATGAAAACCATTATGGTTACTGCAGCTCAATTTATTGCAGAAAATGTCCACATAATGACATTAGCCCTAATTCCTTCAATGACTGGCAAGTCGAACAATGCCAAAATACGTACAAACTTCAAGGTGAAAACTAAACTGACATTCTACACATTTTTTCTGTACTGTTTTATTGCCTTAAACAAGTCCTGAGTATATTTCTTAGACTCAAGGATTTCTGTGACTTATTTACCTAAGTGCCACTAATCAGTATGGAAAGAACCACTATTGAGTCATAGGGCTTTACTGTAAGATGTAATTTAACTTGTAAAGTTGTAACTCCGATTTATATTAATCTGCCTTATAAATTCTGTGGCTTTTGCCAACGAATCCTTCTGCTTTTATGTCAGATATCTCGGTATAAAGTAGTCTATGTGATATTCAAATGTATAAGCTGTATTACTGTAAAGTTTCATATAAACCTGTTTAGTAGTTTTTGAGTGAAAGAGTAACAAATATCCATACATCCTGACAAACTTTCGCATTTATAATATTCGTTTTTTGTCTGCGTTTCATGCAAACACATTTGGCCGTACAAAAACGCTTCTCGTTCAGTAACATATTATAACATAAATTAACAACATGATGTATGCTGTAAGTGTCCTAGTTCTACAAATATACATAATTATCATGAGCTTAGTTTATACAAGCAAAATATTAATAGTATTTCGCTTACATCTAATTAAATACTAAATGAAATTATAAAGTTAAGAAAGTACATATGTATATACTTCATGTGACGTATTTCAGGCTATCATCCAAAGTAGAGTAATGGATATAGGTCACGGACGAACGGGGAAACTTAGTTGCACTGTCAAAATAGTCTGATAATAATGACCGTCGATTTAAGCGGGCTATTTCTATACATAACAATGACTAATTACTTATTTGCAGAGTTTGAATCCCTTATTTTGCACATAATACTTAAATTTGTCTTTAATTTGATTTTAAATAAATAAATAAATGCTCAGTCAACTTACGTTAACCTCGTACTTTTTTGTCTGACTTACGCTCTTAAACTTTTTAGAATTACTACCACCTGATTAGAAAAGACAATTGAAATTCTTATATCCAAGAAAATAATTCTCATAGTGAGGTCTGTTATAGTATAGTTAATAGTTTACGACTATTAAAAAAATTTTCGCCAAATCGTCAAACACATTTTGACCAGTCCCAGAAAAAGTGTCATTCATCATCATCAAGTAATAACCACATTTGACAATGTTTTTAAGATTCCACCTTTGGGTCAATCGTATAATAGGTAAGCACCAAGATAGTGACGACATGGATCTGCCTATGCCCGCCCAGTGTTGACAATGTGAAGGTCGCAACGTTCACTATTGGCCTTAGCAACCTGTTGGTAATCTCGTGTAATTACAAAACATGTAGTCTTCCAAATGATGTCACTGGATTTTATGAAGAACCAGTAATTAGCGAACCTCGAACACTGCTTGGGTGTGAACGTCATCTTGTACCTACATGCTATGAAATAGGTTTGTTTTGTTTACGGTTTACTTTATGATTATACCAGGTTTTAAACTCATTTGACTCTTACTAAAAATGTGTTACTAGTTTTACTGATGGCTTTTATAAAGTAGCCTATGTCCTATTCTAGAGTATAATGTACTTCTGTACCAAATTCTATGCAATTACATTAAGTGTTCATGGTGTAATTGACTAACAAAAATCTATTAAAACTTTCATATTTCTAATATGAGTATGTATTCCTGTTATAAACGGAAAGTTATGCAAATTATCAGCTTAGCTTCTGTAATAATCAGAAAATGCCAAAGGTAGTTTCAAAAGAACTCATTACAGGTTCCCGAAACTCTATGTGAATAAAATACCAACAGAGATATACAATTACCGAAAATATTTATCTAAAAAAATTAAGCTCCAGGCACTCTTGCCTATAAAAGGGGATTCCCCAAATTTATTAGATAAGAACTTAACATATTTAACACATGACTATTTACACCCATTATTTTATCAATGAAACGATTTGAACGATTTCTACATTGAGAGCCAAAATCACAAGGGCTCAATAGTTTAATAAAATCTATTGGAAAAGTTAAATCTGTCTTCTAATTAACATTCTAATGATACCTATAGATCCAAATTCGTTCAGATATTTTTTTTTACTGACAAAACCGAAGCTCTTAAATCAATGCGTATAGATACTTTTCTTTAGATATTGTCAGCTTAAATAATATATTTTAGAATATATTTATAACAGTTGATACGCACATAACAGTATCTATGTGATCTGAATTACTTTAATTTTAATTATACGGTAGCAGTAGCATAATATATTCAAATTAGCAATTCTATTATTTCTTGAAACAAACACATTAGACAGCGACATTTAATTTGGAACATTAACGGTCGTTACCACATCACTGTGTGTGGTTTTAATTACAAAAAGCTATGAATGTATAAGATTATTGCTACTAATTGCAAAACAAGCGAATGAATATTTTCACAATTTCAAGAGGTCCCATTTACTTACAATGATATGGTTTTTCTTTTACACAGTGAAAATAAATTTATTGACATGTTTAATGTATAGAAGGCATATGAGGGGGTTACAATAATAATATCGTTATCATCACCAGCCTACCGCAGTCCACTTCTGGAGATAAGCCTCTCCAATTGCACGCCACTTTGCTCGATCCTCGGATTCTCACATCCTGCCAGTCGTCCTACGCAAATCATCACTCCACCTGCCCTGTGGACTTCCTACACTACGTTATACAATAATATGCGAGTGCCAATCAAGAGGGGGCAATCCCGGGTCGGGCCAAAAGTTTTATTGAGTTTTTCTGATTATAGAAATACTTAATAACAGCTAGGAGTTTGGAAGTTGGGGGTCTGAACCCCCGTAAGCTGACCCACGCAACGTCGTTTGCGTCTCCTATTGCCCGTAGCGTGATAAATTTTCCCCGTTTTTGAAACATTCTTCATTGGTGCTCCGCTCCTATTGGTGTTAGCGTGTTGATATATAGCCTATAGCCTTCCTCGATAAACGGGCTATCTAACACTGAAAAAATTGTTCAATGTGGACCAGTAGTTCCTGAAATTAGCGCGTTCAAACAAACAAACAAACAAACTCTTCAGCTTTACATATTAGTATAGATGTATTTATTATACTCTTCTAAGATCTAATACTCATAATCAACAACACATTTATTTGGATAAAGATTAATATTAGGTTGTGGCGGCCTCCACATACAGCGCAACAACAACATAACATACTACAGCGCCATCTACCGAAGATACGTCGAACTACGGAGTAACGAAAGAAACTAAGAAACTACCAATCTTGAATCGCGCAGTGAAAATTCTCGCGCCGATAATCATGTATACAACATCCCAACATCAACCGTTGGGCAGTTGGCCCGCCAGGCATGATCACCTCGCCTGGTCGGAGGATCCTCCCTTTGTGTTGGTGGGACATGACACACCTGTCCCCCACAAGGTATTATGTTGATAAAAACTCTTTGGCAAATAACTCATTATTAGGTACCAACTCTCTTAAGCGTCTTATACTCGTGATAACTTCTAAACGAAATGTCCGAATGGGATGAAACAAAAAGTATTTTACTTCTACATAAATACCCTTGATAACATTATGCTTTATTTGGATAGGGATTAATATTAGGATACACATTTAACGTAGTTTCTTTCTTCAGACGATTTAAAATTTTTTGGAACACAAAAGCGGTTATTGTTACTAAACCATGATAGTTAGATATATCCTCTCGCGGACTTTTTTGTAGATCTTAATGGGACCTACAAACCCGTAATACATTATTTTTTTGTTCTATTGTCAATACTTTTTGCAGCGCACGCAAAAATAGGTTTTCGATTTCACACCTTGGGTTACGAAATTGCAATTTTCTTACAGATCTCTATTTTTTTTAAAAATAAAACATAACCCTATAGCCTTTCCTCGATAAATGGACTATCCAACACTGAAATATTTTTTCAAATCGGACCAGTAGTTCCTGAGATTAGCGGTTCAAACAAACAAACAAACTCTGCAGCTTTATAATATTAGTATAGATTTACAAACAGATGCTGAAATAAACAAAATTTTAATATAAACGGCACTTTGATAATGTTGACTGGTAGCAGTCACGAGTGTTAGGCCTCGTTTACAAATATTGATACTGCATGAATTGTTATTTTTTTTAACAAGGAAATCACTGCAATTCGCGTTTAAATAAATAGATATTTTCAAACATCTAACACACAACGCCATCTAGTCCCAAACTAAGCAGAGCTTGTAATATAGGTACTAGATAGACAACTGATATAAGTACATTTATACTTTTTTTTGTAAGTAGGTACATACTCGTATATACATATTATACATAGAAAACAGCCAAACTCCGAAACAAATATTTGCAATTTATACAAACATTTGGTTTGGTCCGACCCGGGAATCGAACCCGAGATCTCAAGCACAGCAGTCGCCTACGCTAATAAGTAGGTACTACGCAAAATCTTTACAAATGAAAATAGTTGTTGGTAAACTTTTATCACCGAGTTTGTTTAATCTATACTAATATTATAAACGCGAAAGTTTGTAAGTTTCGATTAATGGTTGGATGTTTGTCACTCTTTCACGCAAAAACTACTGAACGGATTTGGATGAAACTTTACAGTAATATAGCTTATACATCAGAATAACACATAGGCTACTATTTGCCGCGATAACCGACATATACGCGGGCGGAGCCGTGGGCAACCACTAGTATGTACTAATAAAGTTTGGTTTACCAAATCCGTAACCATTTTAAGATAAATTACGTAACCAAATAATTAGCGGACATAGAATAGGCCTAGACATTGAACAACAACCTGTAAATGGAACTAATTATGGTTGTTTAGTGGCGTAGTAATACAAACCACTGCACTACCCTATTCTTAAAATGTTTTGACAGGGTCGACAGCGCTTGTGAAACAGCTATGTAAGTGTAGCAAAACTTCTCAGGAATAACGTAACCACCTTAACAGATGCGTATGATTGTATACCAAAAATTAAATTTAAAAAATGTACTATTTTAATTTTAAAAATAAGATTCCTTTTGATATTGATTTAAGGTGCACGACTTTATATTGCTACCCTCATTTTACCATCGAGCCATCAGACGTAAAGTTCAAATAAACCGTTAGGTATAAGGTAGATCTCCACTCAGCATCTACCGGTAAGGAGCGAAATTCCTTGTCAGTTTGTGAATCTTGAAACCTACAATCTGGGTGTGTTGAGATTGCTATTCAAAAGGTCTAGTTTTCAACTCTTTCGCGAACATAGCATCATGGTATTTCATTATTTACTTGTTACATAGTAACGGAGTTTTGTTACACTGTTTTTTTATTTCTGATATTGAGTAGGGATAGGCCTCAGATCAAATAAAACCATCAATCAAATAATCCTTATATTTTTATTTCGATGTACCCAGTGTCACTCTCACGACTAACACGAATCTATTGACACCACTTACATAAAAATACGACAAGCCATTTAGGCTCTAGGGCGTGCCAAAGAAATATACATACATACAAACATAGATACATATACTCGAAAAACATAACCCTCCTTTCGCAGTCGGGTAAAAAGGTAGATAACGCACCGCCTTGTTCTTGTTGAAGCAGAAAAAATCAAAAAAGTAGCGTAGTTCCAAGTAAACACACGAGTTACGAATTAACTATGCTATAAACTACGCTACTTTTCGTTAGTATCGTATAAGTTGTCGATACTTGTACGATACTGGCCAAAAGTATCGTAGTTTACAGCATAGTTAGTGCGTAACGCGTGTTTTTACTTGGAACTACGCTACTTTTTTCTGCTTCAACAACAACAAGGCGGTGCGTTATCTACCTTTTTTATTTGACCTTAAGCTTGGCAACGTGTCGAACGTATATAATATATGTTTTTTTTGTGTGTTCGCGGATAACTTCGTCGTTTATGAACCGATTTTAATGATTCTTTTTTTTAATGGAAAGGAGATATCTCAACGGTGGTATCACGATAAGGACACTAAGATCTGATGATGGCATCCAAAAGAAATCGAGTCGAACCTTGAAGTCGGTTTTTATTTTGTTACAATTTTACTTGTTATTTGATCTGAGGCAATGCTGTAATAGTGCTGCGTAGTTTGTTCCTTTAGTGGACTCTTGCGACACCCACGGGATAAAAAGGGGTTAACTTTGCCAGCAGAATCGTGACTAGAGAAGTGCCATTGCATTTGTTGACAATTGAAAAAAAAATGAGAGCGTTTTACAGAATGGACAAAGCGACACATACATGCCTCGCAATTTTTTAAACGTGGCTTTACATGTATAGCACAATACAATTTATAAATATAACACACACATTATAAAAAAAAAACATGTGAGAATGTAGTAGTAAATACGATTGTTATCAAATATCGAGATTCGGCAAGGACGTGTAAATTAAACATTGAAAAGAACAATGAAAACACAACGTGCGGATTTTATTTTATGAAATGCTCTTTTGAAAGTATGATTTAAGGCGTGTTCAAATTTCATATTATATTTTATAATGGAACAAAAAAAGAAGTTGTAAATAATTTAACTATTGTACTTAATAGTTTTTAGGAGTAGCAGCATACGAGTCCTGGAGCATCAGTGATCTCACGTGCGCGTTCCTGTTCCTATCCAACCTCTAGCATAGACTTTCTCTGTCTTTGAAAGAAAAATTGAGGTTTAGTATTAGTATTGCTAACTCTATTTACAGTCTAATGGGGCCTGAACGGTTGTATAGTCGTGCGATTGTAATGTTATCGGTGACCAGACACGAGCGATAGCATGTTCTCTTTCAAGCTAATTGAAAACGTGATTTTAGTCACTAGGTACAAACATGCACTCACTGATGAAATTTACTGTTACAACACAATATTCAGATATATTTACTTACTGTACGTATGTAGCTAAGATTCGTGATCGCATTCTATATATTTTTTTTTTTTTTTAAATGTACATATTTATTATAAGGGGTTTGAAAAGACATATTGAAAAAGGAGGAAATGCAACTTGTATGGGCACTTTCTTTTACAATGAATATTTCAATGGGTCTCCCCAGAGGGTAGGCAGAGACAATTGATCTTCATTTACTATGGTCCGGATAGACGTTTTTTGTTTTGTCTACATTCAAAGTGGGCCTCATAATTAAGCGAGCAAGGGGATTCGGTCTTTTGGTAACCTTACACAATCGGTGAGACGGAAGGACAAAATTGTTCAGCACCGGTTCTCTATGAGGCCCTTCATATGACGTGACTCCGTGGCTCTCCCACGGTAAGACATAGAAAGAAAGAGTGCGGAATGAATTATATATTACAAGTAACGTTAGTGGAGACCACGC
The DNA here is from genome assembly GCA_949125395.1 of Diaphora mendica. Taxonomy (NCBI): domain Eukaryota; kingdom Metazoa; phylum Arthropoda; class Insecta; order Lepidoptera; family Erebidae; genus Diaphora; species Diaphora mendica. The sequence goes on from OX421310.1 coordinate 22,793,534, forward strand.
AGAACATCACTTGCATTTACTCTCTTTTAAAACAAATAATATATTTGACGAAGTAAAGAATTGTTTTAAGCTATGGTATGAAACAAGGATTTTGCAAGGATAAGCCTGATATAACCTGTAAAGAGGAGTTAGTAGAGTTTTCAAAGGTAGTAGAGCCACGCTGATTTCAGCATGAACGGGCCGGCTCGACCGGGGCGGTACTACCCTCGCACAGAAAATCAACGTAAAATGACAGCGTTCGTGCTGTCGTGTTTCGTTGGTGAGTGCGAGACCGGAGGCCCAATTAGTCTAGTCAACAAGTTCCATACTTGTTGACTAGACTAAAAGATGCAGCAGCATCACTAGGCCGCCATAGTGTGGGTCGCCATACTGCGTTGCCTGCATTCGCAGTGAGTATGGTGACCGCCACTCTTGGATTCTGCTTGTGCTTTCCATCAGGCAGAGTAGAATCATTTTGGCGGGCATACATAAAAAAAAAAAAAAAAAAGTTAACATGACTTATAAAAATACGTGAGTGTGACGCATTTTTAAGTAGTTTCAATGAAAATTAATTTCGTTTTAACTAGTTATGATATTAAATAACCAATTAAACTAATTGCAGATAAACAGCTAGTCGGCTACCAAATAACTACCATGAGAAGCGAGATATTATTTAATTCAGACAGATATAAATTGATTTTTTATGAAATAAAAACGTAAACAAGAATCACGAAGATTTACTTACTTTTGGGACTTTTATATGATAGTGTAATTACATTTTTAAAAGGAAATTAACAAGCATTGTGGCTCTATGACGGCAACAGTAAAAAACAGTAAAACTAAAATTTTATTAAATACTAGCTGAACTCCGCGGTGTTTCCCGCGGTTATTGTCGTACCGCGGGTAACGCAGCGGGACGAAGCTAGTCTAAAAAATAATTCCTTAGATCATCAGCTATCTGCCAGTGAAAGTCCCGTCAAAACGGTCAAGCCGTTCCAGAGAACGAATCCGGAACAAACAGACAGACAAAAATTGTAAAAAAAAAATTTTTTGGTACATGTATCGTGTATACATACATATGCATTTATTGAAAAACGGTTATTTTAATATTACAAACAGACACTCCAATTTTACATATTTGTATAAATTTACTTTCGAGTTTCAAATTTATTTCTCTACATTTAAAATTTCCGACCGTGATTCTATATAAACGCTGAAATCATGTTAATTATTTTCAAAGTATATTATTGCAATTTTGATAAAAAAAGTGTATCATACACTTTTTCTGCCCAATTACGTTCAAAATTAAATAACCCATATTAGCATTACCGTAAAATGTATTGTTGGAAAAACTACACACATCAAAAGTGTCTAGGGATCAACATATGTGTCTAGGGATCAACATATATTTTTGCAATAACTTTTCTCCTGATTGATATTAATTAAAATTTTCTTTAAGGATTCATCAAATAAAGTGTTTTCGTTTGTCACAGTAACGATAAACCAAGTCACCTTTGCATTAATAAAGAAATTTGCCATTTTCCTAATAAAAGGATTTTTGACATTTGAACCACTAACATTAAAGTTCGAAAAAAAGACTGAAATAACAGTTTTCTTTAAAATTTTATTAGGTAACTTAAACAATTAATAATCTGTGTTTCTACCGCGAACACTAACAACACAAGAACATCGGTTTGGCATACTCAAAATGAGTTCATCCAAACACGCTGTGGAATGGCCGCCCATGTTCGTTGCAACAACAAAAAAAGGTCTTCTTGCGACTGGATACCCTCCATATTCGGCAGAGCTCTTCTCTGTAGCATATCCCATGCATGCTCAATCGGGTTCAAGTCTGGCGACTGAGCAGGCCAGGGCCAAAGCCACATCTCAATCTCAAGAAATCCGCATAAAAATGCTTGATCCCTAGACACTTTTGATGTGTGTAAGTGTTCTTAGTTACGAATTATTTACTAGATTTTGAAAAACATTTACTTGAAATTTGTAAATGCAATTATATAAAACATATTTGCTGTTTTGAACGTGATTTTCAAATATGACCTGCTGTTATCAAAGAGTCATTATTCATAGATACTGTTTTTACTTCGCCCCATCGTTAAAATTAAATGCAACACTTTGATTTTGAGTGTGCGGATGGCGCAACCGTTTAAGTGGTTACCATACAAATAACTGTCAAATAAAGGAATAACATTATTACTGTCTCTGTAAAAAATGGCCTTATGAAAAGACAATTCATTGCAATACGTCACAACTCAGTAAATAAATAATGACATCGATAAAAGAAAAAATATTTTCAATCGAGCTCGTTGAAGAATAAATCCTCGATGTGTGTAGTTTATTAACTGAATTGACTTTCAATAGACAATTGCGAATAGTACTTTAAACAGCATTTCACAGACAAATGGAAGAAGTAACAGTGTGCAATGTTCAAAAGGAGAAATAGTGATTAAATTAATTACTTCTAGCCTATTTATTAGCACAATTAATGTGAATTGACCAAAAGGATTTAGTTGTTTATCATGCAAAACATGTCATATTTTAGCAGCAAATAGTGTCTTACTTATAAATCATGATACGGCGACACAACTTTGGCAAAATCTTCTGACTATGATAAACTGCGTTGATATGTAACTTTCATCTACTAAAGAACGTTTTAAAACATATATTAGGTACACAGGTCAAATTAAGAAACTGAAACTATATTATCTAGGTTTCAGACAAAACAGTCATCACTTATTGCATAGGAACAAATACTATAGGTTCAGCACCTCAATAACACACAAGATCGCTAAAGATCTGAGTTCCTCAAACTATAAACAGACGTATAAGCGAGAACCACTCTAAAGCTATTCTTAAAATGATGATTTTGAATGAGCTTATATTTATCGTGATACCACTGGAGTTCGTGGGCAGATTTATTGAGCATAAATGTCCGCATTCGTTACATATGTACTGGCCTACACCACAACGGTATTCTTTTAAATTCCAATTACAATTTTGCAACTGTTAAATTGCTATTTGAGATTTCTAGCGGCTTACACTACTTAGCCGATAATAAATAGTACATGGTTAAATAGGTAAATTTGATTAAATTATGTGACATTTAACATAAAATTGTACGTATAGGATCTTACTGACCTTCTTCCCACACAATGACTTGAGCACCTTGAAACTCTACTCACATGACTTTGATTTTATATAAACATAAATCCCACGTTTAGGAATCGACTTAAATGTGTACTTATTTATTGCTGAACTAGATAATTACGTGATACTAAAAAACTAATAGAAGCGTAAATTTACAACTTTTAAAACTACATAAAACAAACAAAATGAGTACAATAATCAAGTACTTAGTTGTGGCTGAGGTTTTGCAGATAAACAAAATATAAGTAATTATGCTGAGTCGCACAGTACCGTTACCTATTCGCTTTCTTTTCTGTGGAGTGTAGAAGCGCGTGCGCACTGGAGAAATTTATGATCCAATCGTATGCGGAACGATTTCGCGGAAGATCAACGCGGTTAATAAAGAAAATATGCAGCACATGTATACAGAAGTATTATACAAGCAAAACTCAAAAGTAACTTTGCCAATTTATGAACTCACAATAGATTGAAACGGTGTGAAAATAGAAAATATAACATTTTAAAATAAAATGCACAATCTGACGTAAGCCCTACTCGAATGAAGTGTAATTTTATGAAGTGTTTCGCATTTCAATAAATTAATGTATACATCGATAACACGAGCACATATCTATTTTCTATGTATATAGAATGTTAAGTTGATTTGTGTTAGTTCAAAAACTCAATAATTTCTGTACCAATAGAGCTTAATATTTCCATGATATATGTATAACCCGCTTCGAGGATTGTTTTCATGTATTTTTTGCGGCAGTTTTGATGCTCATTTCTATCAACCACAATATACCTTAAATATATAAATAACAAAATGAAACAAAGTTGCAGATAAAAAGTGATGGGGAACATAGGTGCAACTATTTGAACAATAGCTTAAGTGATGTCGAAAGTTAAATGTTCCATAACGACATTAATATTGGAGTGAAAGATATTGTTTTGGTTATAGAGAATTGTTTTTCACTAAATATATATCTAGACATTCATACTACAGTGTGCGTCTAGGTTCTTTAGCCTATTACAATCCTGTACTACATTTATATGATCCGAACTCAAGAACGGACAATTGCTATTGAAATTATATTGTATATACACTGATTATCCTGGTTATACTATTATATATAGTAGTAGTAGTATAGGCTATATTTAAATACTTCAACTAAGATAATTCATCAAAAAATATTGTCTCATAATCATAAATTTTGAAGGGCATCAAAAAATTTTTTTTTCTAGGTCAACAAGAAACAACATTTATCACATGCAATAAACGACCTCACACATTTAACATTCATCATATTGGTTCTTTTAATTATATCGATAGGCAAGCCTTGTATTATTTCTTCAAATTGGTATAAAAAATTCTACTATAGAGGGGCGGAAAACGCTGAGTGTAACCCACGGGGTTTTACGCACCACTTTTTCTATGGAATACGTGAGTCAATTGTCATTGAGTCGTATGATAAGCGATTATACAGTAACAGTAAACATATGGTAAAGTATATTGAATTGAGCATTTGAACAATATGCTGGAGAGTATAAGGTACCAATAGACTAAAGTACTTAAATTAAAGACAAGTATTTCAAATACACTTTATATTTTGTAAATTAAATTTCACGGTTTGTACTACTTTAATATGAAGGTAACTATCGTTAAATAAATAAATAAATTACTATCTAAATAACACTAGATCAAACTGATATTAAAAACGAGTTTCTTTTAGTTTTATAGGTTATGGGTGTAGATATAGATAGACAATATTAAACAAGTACATTCAAATGTTGAGGAGAACTACTATTTAATAGTAAGTATTGAAAGAACATTGATTGGATTATTATTGTGGTAGCAGTTATCAACAGGAAGTAACAGGCTGTTCGAGATCTCTACTGGCCTCGATCAGAAGCACAAAGTCGCACCCGCGGGCAAAAACGACAAGCCCGTGCCTCTCGAGACTTATTGTAGCTATGAATGCTGTAACACAACCGGATACTGAATAACCTTCATCTACTTCAGGGACTGCGAACTAGTTCCGACTATTACAATGGAGATTATAATATTAAATGTAACAATGATATGACAATGGTTTTAAGTTTTATCTATAGCACACACTCATCAAATACGATGATTTACTCACGTAATATTCGCGTATATATTTTGAATTTCGTCACTTAAAGTGTAAGAATTACTCATAATAGTCATAATAGGTTCTATGATCTTGAATTATGGAGTAGGCGCTCATCTTTTTGTTGGGACACAGGTAGATACCGTAATTATATATTTTAACCGACTTCAAAAAAGGAGGAGGTTCTCAATGCGATGTCATGTCATGTGAATTCATGTTCCAAAATATATATTATAAAAAAATCTTTTGGGACATTTAACACACAACGCCACCTAGTCCCAAGCTAAGCAGAGCTTGTGTTATGGGTATATAAATACATATATATATTGCTTTTTTTGTTAATACATACATATTATACATAGAAAACACCCAAACTCCGAAACAAATATTTGCAGATCATACAAACATGTGGTCCGACTCGGGAATCGAACCCGAGACCTCATGCACAGCAGTCGCATTATAAACAATATAGCTTATAAACAATAGCAAAACAGTAAAAAGGGTGTTTATCATATTATTACCGTGTGTTTATTTGTAATTAAATCATGACGACGCGACGCCTTTGACGATGCCCACAGGCAATCGATTCTCTAATAATTCCCGACACGTGTCAGTATATAAAAGCAAACAATAAAGGAATTATGAACTGCTTGAGCGATCATAACTAACGCCTACTGCTCACTTAGAACGTTTAGGGTTTATTATTATTAATCAATTCCAAAGTACTCACTTTTAGTATATAAAACGATTTATGATAATATTCCTTTGAACAAACTGTTTGGTTTTAATCTTCAATATCGACCGAGGCTTCTAAATACGTTTAGCATACATGGATATAATACACCATGCTACTGATAAATATAAGTCTTTTAGTAAGTCTAAATGTATAATTAGATTAAATCAGCAAGTGTGCTAGCAACTCATTAAAAAACACTCTACGAGTTATCATTTTTGATAGAGTCATTATTGCTGTTTAAAATATTAGTTCTCACTAAAAAAAGTTATCAATATTGATGTTGTTTTTTGTATTTCTAAATTATGGTTCTAATTACGGGTTTTAGCATAGTTTCTCGAACTTTTATTCATTACAAAAAGGTATCAATAGAGAATGCAATCTCGATCTCGCGAGATCTCGGCCTTTTTTAGCGAGATTGATCTCGGCCGAAAAATGGGCGAGATCTCGCGATTTTAACGAGATTGCATTCCCTACAGGGGGCTCCCTATTTTTACTAATGGTTCTGTATCCTTGTGATCACTTATAAACCAGGAAGCATTGACTGTGTTGAAAGAACGTAGAAATAGAAAACCAACTAGGTTCGAATTCGTTGGAGTTATTAATGAAAAAGGAAATTAATTTATTTGAGTCCGGGGGGTCAAAAGGCGAACTTTTACAGTTCGTGGATGACTGCCTGAGATCTGTGGTTCCAACTAGTGTTGAATCCTGTCTTCTGAGCGGCAGGTTATCTGAACAGCAATATAAGAAGCCGTTTAGCAGACGATTCTTTGGCCATATTGTAAATCTTAAGGAGCTACTTTCAAAATAATTCGTAATAATGGCGTGTGCTGTGAACTGAACAAGCCTTTCGTTTGATTGGAATATTTTGTTAATTAATCTGTAATTTCTAATAGATCTGTGAGTAGGTACCTATAGTTTTCTCTATTTGATAATAATATCTCAGTTTAATAGTCAACTCAACTTAGTTAATGAGTTTCATTTTAGTTTTTGACTTCTTGTTTATTTATTATAAAAAAATGTTATATTATTAAAGGAACTTTGTTTGATATCAGTAGAGAAGACTATATTTCATTTCTTATTTGATTATATACCTCAAAGTTTACTACTTAAAAGTTTATTAAAAAATGATGCTAGATACGTCAAACAATGTTGAATACAAAAAAGTTTATTGAAAGAATTCGTAAAATTAAATGTTTATTTCATAATACCTATAATTCTCATTATGTTCCATTTTTTTTTCAAATATTGTGATTATTTGCAAGAATAAACACAAAAAATTGAAAATCTCGCGAGATCTCGCGGTATTGTCATTCATAAACTCGCGAGATCTCGCCTGAGCCCCAATCTCGCGAGATTGCATTCCCTAGGTATCAATCTACACACATCAAAAGTGTCTAGGGATCAAGCATTTTTATGCGGATTTCTTGAGATTGAGATGTGGCTTTGTAATAAATTTATGATTTTATAAATTTATATGGATCCTTTTTGGTGCATTTCATAATTTGAATCAGGAACTGTCAATCAAATTCGAGTAAAAGATGAAAATCAGCTGTCAATATTTTCCCTATAAAAACATACAACGCATTGAAGACATTATAAGTGCTACTGTTTCCCTACTACTGATTAAAACCAACGTTATTATGGAGCGGCGACGTCATTTAAGCAGGGAAGAAATGCTCAGAGCCGTGGGAATGATAGAAGCTGGTTCCCGGCAACGTACTGTGGCTTTAGCTTGTGCTTGCTTGTTGCTTGTGAATACAAGTCAGAGTGTTATCAGTCGACTTTGGACACGTTACCGAAGCACTGGTACCGTGGCTGAGCGCCATGGAGGACGGTATCGCTGCACCACACGGAGACAAGACCGATACATTCAAATCTTAACTCGAAGAGCTCCAACAATAACCGCCATGATGTTAGCCGTGAGGCTTCATCACTCTTCAGGGAACTTAATTAGCGACCAAACAGTCAGAAACCGCTTGCATGAAGTGAACCTTCATTCCCGAAGACCGCTACGGGTACCACCTATAGCAATGCACAATCGTAGGATTCGATATCAATGGGCTCTTGAACACAGAAATTGGGCAGAAGAACAATGGCGTTTCGTGTGCTTTTCTGATGAGTCTCGTTTTGGTATGAGACCGGATACAAGACGTATACGACACTGGAGAACCCCTGGACGCCAACAGCGATTAAAATCCTGCCAGGAAGTCCATCCTTATAGTGGTGGAACCATCATGGTATGGGCGGGTATTTGGATCGGCGGAAGAACTGAGTTGATTTGGATCAGAGGCAACCTCAACGCTCAAATTTATGCTGAGACGATTGTATCAGACGTCATCGTTCCTCTACAAGTGCAAATCGGTCCCTTATTTCAGTTAATGCATGATAATGCACGACCGCACACCGCAAGAGTTGTAAGACAGACTCTGTCCGCAGCTAACATCAATGTCCTGCCCTGGCCTGCTCAGTCGCCAGACTTGAACCCGATTGAGCATGCATGGGATATGCTACAGAGAAGAGCTCTGCCGAATATGGAGGGTATCCAGTCGCAAGAAGACCTTTTTTTGTTGTTGCAACGAACATGGGCGGCCATTCCACAGCGTGATTTGGATGAACTCATTTTGAGTATGCCAAACCGATGTTCTTGTGTTGTTAGTGTTCGCGGTAGAAACACGGATTATTAATTGTTTAAGTTACCTAATAAAATTTAAAAGAAAACTGTTATTTCAGTCTTTTTTTTCGAACTTTAATGTTAGTGGTTCAAATGTCAAAAATCCCTTTATTAGGAAAATGGCAAATTTCTTTACTAATGCAAAGGTGACTTGGTTTATCGTTACTGTGACAAACGAAAACACTTTATTTGATGAATCCTTAAAGAAAATTTTAATTAATATCAATCAGGAGAAAAGTTATTGCAAAAATATATGTTGATCCCTAGACACTTTTGATGTGTGTAGTTTAACGGCCATTGCTCTATTCGCAATGTATAGGGTAAACAGTGATAACTATTATCTTTCAATGACATATTATATAAGTGATTAACTCTATTGTTACTCGAAATTACTATACATTTCATTCCCTTGCCTGCGATTTTGAAGCCGTGCGCTGAGAGTAGGACGTTTTCTCTCACGGCAGTAGTATTAATTATGTTTTTTATTATTATGTAACATATTTTATCCACGGCCTTATAGACAAAATTTACAGTTTACGCTTGTGCTGTAGAAATATCTTCCCACCTTCAGATCAAAATTTAGGCTCAGCAATACCCTTAACCTTATATTTTGTGTTCATATCTTACATGCTATTGATTTTTAACGGTAGCATTTTGATAAAATCTCAAACTAAATCGGTCAGTGCATTGGTATCATAGAATATTCATGACATTAGTTGCTTGCGACAAAGTGAATGGTGACCACGAATCATGATGCACGGTCAATGTCAATCGATACGGATTGCGTGCGAAACGTACTCCAGTAAACGACGTGTCCGGGTCACCTACATTTTTTTTGTTCTGTTTGTGATAAATATAAACTCGTAAAGATACCGCGAAAAATTGTAGCTAATATTAGCATTTGATGGACAAAAAATGTTTAGATACTCTAATATTAAAATTAGGGAGAGTTTATCGTGATAGCGTTTGAATGATTCGTTATTTACTGCTTAATGTATTTATTTTTTTTTTTTTGCTTTTTTTTTTTTTTTTTCTCTGTGGCAACCCCAAGCTGTCAACAGCTTTAGAATTCGGTCCAATATTTTTTATTTAAAAAACATATTTATTTGCTTAAATATATCATCGAATAACCAATTTCACACTAAACAATCTAGTAATTATAGGAATAATTGTAAATTTCATAGTTATTAAGAGTATAATACCTAAGTGTAATTATAAGTTTACGGGTAGGTACTACTAAAGTGTGTGTTTATAGTGATCACTGTGAATTTATTGTCACCACTTTCAAGGTATTTATTATCTTTTCTTTCTTAAAAACATAGGTACTTTATTCAGTTACAGTTCAAGTATAGTTTTGCAGAAATATCAATAGTCATAAAACCTTTATACTGTATAAACTACCTCCCATTAAGTAGTTGATGACAGCTCTTCTAGTTTTAAACTAATAAATTATTATTAAATTCATATAAAACAATACAAAATGATTCAAACTCGCAAAGCATTGGCACGTCAGGAGGAGGCTAAACTCCAAATGACGTTAAAAGAATTAAAAGTTACTAAGGAGAGGTGTGATCAGCTGATGAAAGAAAGAAACGACAGTGAACAAACACTCTTAGATACTTTGCATGAAAACGATAATCTTAGACTTCAGCTGTCTTCATTGCATTTACAAAATGTTGAGATTACCAATGCTCGGGATAGACTACAGCTCCTCGTTGACTCATTCGACACATGCAGGGATGAGTACGAGCAAGCTCTGAAACGCATCAGGGTTTTAGAACGACAACTCCATGAAGCACACAGCACGATAACATCATTTGAAGACTTCAAGGACAGGATAGTAGCTGCATCAAATCAGAGTCTGTACGAGGAGCTGGTCGCTCCCAATTCACCATTGGTGGTTGAGAACCATAATTCAGCTCTCATTATAGATCTTACAAATGACAACGACTCCTTCAGAGTTAATCGTACTCAAAAAGTTATCAAATGTAGCAAAAATAAATTGAAAAAGTACCTTCGTGTTAAGAAATTTATTACAAAAACAAAAAAGCTTATTCATAAACATAAGTTCTTCATAGATAGTGTAGCATTAAATAAGCAGAGGCTGCAATTAATTGATCAGGTTAATATGTACTCCATAGAGATAGATAACATGTCTTCACAATATTTTGATGACACACGGGCTCTTCAAACAGAAATAGACAAACTTGAAGAGCAACTGAGAACTATCAGTAGTAAATATGAGATTTCTCAAAAACAAAGTAGGGAACAAGTTATGGCAATAGGTAAATTAGTTAATTCATGCAATTGTAGGAATGATTCATTGTTTTCTGATAACCACAATGAAACTACTAGTTCTTTGGAAAGTTTGCCTGTAACATGTGATCCCAGTATACTGACAACAAATAACAATAATGTAATTAGTATACAGAATAGCAATAAAAATATTCAACATCAATACTGTAGCAATAGTAATATAGTCATGTTTAGCGATGAAATTGGTAAAAACATGGGCCATGTTTTGTGTGAAACTTTGGGGCCACCAGTGACAAACTACTGTAGTCCTAATGCGAACTACTCTCAAATATTATCTAAAGTAATAGAAAAACAAAATTGTTATAATACAAATACTACATTAATTATTGTTATTGGGAGAAGGGGAAATGCAAACATAAACAAACTTAAATTTTTCTTTGAAAAACTTTCTTATTTAAATGTAAAAAAAATAATTTTGTTTGCCTTTCCTTACTGTAAGGGCTTGCCACAGACGGAAAATAATATTAGATTTAAATACAATATTAAATTACAAACAATGACATATTATAATGATAAATTTGAATTTATTGACACAAATGCTGTAATTAATAGTAATTATTTTATGACAAAAGATAATTATTATCTTTCTGGATATTTTAGACGACAGATAGCTTCTTCGCTATCATATTTTATTTTTAAATTAGCCAATACGTTGGCTGTGACTTCTGCTTCTATTGAGCAGAACAATACTAGTTATAGTAGTATATTTTTGCCTTTGACATCTGCTCCTATTGAGCAGAATAATACTAGTTGTAGTAGTAATATAGTCTTGACTTCGACATCTGCTTCTATTGATCAGAGAGATAGTAGTTATAGTGTACATAACCCTCAATCTATTTCTAGTCATTTAAACCAAAGATTACGACAATAGAGTGTACCTCTAGCAACACTGTATCCTCAGAAACTTTTCATAAAAACTGTATGAACAGTACCAAAAATTGTTTGAACCTGGTACATCAGAACATTCAAGGATTGATGAGTAAAGAATTAGAATTAGAGCTATATCTTAACTGTAATAATATTGATATTTTATGTTTAACAGAACATTGGCTTAGTAGTCATCAATTCTTGTTTAATTTCAGTAATCACCAGGTTACTAGCTCGTACAACAGAACCAACATTATACGTGGTGGCTCATTAATAATCACAAAAAAGAGTATTAAAGTAAAGGAACGATCAGATATTGTCAGTCTGTCTGTTGAGCGAACCATAGAAATAGCTTGTGTAGAATTTGAGCGGTTCATTGTAATGAGTGTGTACAGGCCCCCATGTAGTTTGTATGATATATTTGATAAAATCCTTGAAGATGCATTATTTAGGGCTACACAATGTAATAAGACGGTTGTTGTCTGTGGTGACTTTAATATAAATATTCTCGAAAAGTCAAATATAACTGTAAAGTTTTTAACCTTATTGAAGTCATATAATCTATATAACGTTTTCTTTGAACCCACACGTATTACAGCCAGTAGTGCCACTTGTATTGATAATATTTTTACAAATGTGAAACCAATTAATAGGTGTATTGTAAGTGAGCTAGATTCAGATCATTGCGGGCAGTTCGTTACTTTTACTCGAACAAAACAAGAGGTTCAAAGGAAGCGTATTAGTTACGTTCCGATTACGGAGAGCCGCATGAGCCTGTTCAGGAATAATATGGCGGATAAGTTGTTAAGATTGGCCTATGATAGTGACCCTAATCAAGCTTTCGCTTTACTATTTAATATGATTAATAATGAATTTAAATTAACTTTTACATCAAAAACACTAACGATTAGTGATCGTGTAGTATTCAGTGACTGGGCCACTGTAGGTATCTATAAAAGTCGACAACGGCTATATGAGTTGTATTATGAAAAAACATATAATCATAACTTAGATTTTGTAGAATATGTAAAAAATTATTCAAAGACGTTTAAACGCACCTGTTATGCTGCTAAATCCCTATATTTAAAAAATAAAATAAAATCATCTGGCAATAAAATAAAAACCACATGGGAGATTATAAACGCCGAAACCGGAAGGTCCACTGTACGAAATCGTGACTTCCATTTAAAAATTAAAAATGTAGATATAAAAGCGGATGTGGAGGTTGCGACTGAGTTTGAACATTTTTTTACCAACATTCCTATTCGAACAACCAAAACTCTTTCGTCATCCTCTTCCTCTGCTTGTTTTTTATTAGAAAATAGTGTAAACCGGTGTGATACGGGTTTTGAATTTTCAGCCGTTAGTATAAATGATGTTATCAAGGCTTTTAAAAGTATAAATGTAAAGAAAACAACTGATTTATGGGGACATTCAGTACATACTATATCTGCAATAATTGATATGATAGCTCCATATTTAGCAACTGTTTTCAATTCTTGTATCGCATCTGGTGTGTTTCCTGATCTAATGAAACAAAGTAAAGTGATTCCATTGTTCAAATCTGGTAGTAGTTCAGATCCATCTAACTTCCGACCTATCTCAATACTTCCAACATTAAGTAAAATTTTTGAAAAATTAATTTTAAACCAAATGTTACAACATTTTATTAAGCACAACTTGCTTCATCAAAAGCAATTTGGTTTTACTAAAGGTCGTTCAACTACGGACGCGGGCGTGGAATTGCTTAAACACATATATGGCGCCTGGGAGGATTCACAGGATGCGTTTGGTATTTTCTGTGACTTGTCTAAGGCTTTCGATTGTGTCCATCATCCCACACTCATCAGGAAGCTACAGCACTACGGAATAATGAATAATGCTCTAAATATTCTAACGTCGTATTTGACTAAGCGAGTTCAAAAAGTTGATATTAATGGTAAAACATCTTCGGGATCCCCGGTAACAATGGGCGTCCCACAGGGTTCTATTCTAGGGCCATTTCTGTTTCTCATATATATAAATGATTTAGCTTATTATGTAAGTGACAATCATGAGATTGTATTGTTCGCGGATGACACATCGTTAATTTTTAAAGTTAGGCGCCAACTTGACAGTTTTACTGAAGTCAACAGTGCACTCTTGAAAGTGGTACATTGGTTTAATACAAATAACCTTCTCCTTAATGAGAAGAAAACTAAATTCATTAAATTCTCTACACCAAACGTTAGGCATGTTACAACCAATGTTCGATTGAATGGACTAGAGTTAGATCCTGTAGAATCAACTGTATTTTTAGGTATTATTATTGACGCTAAGTTACAATGGGGTCCCCAAATAGAAAAACTATCCGGTAGGCTAAGCTCAGCGGCTTTTGCTGTAAAAAAGATTCGACATTTAACTGATGTTGATACAGCTAGAATAGTTTACTTCAGTTACTTTCATAGCATAATGAGTTACGGTATCTTACTCTGGGGTAACTGTGCAGATATTAATGCCATATTTGTTTTACAAAAACGCGCCGTACGAGCCATTTATAAATTAGGCCCTCGAGTTTCTCTTCGTTCCAAATTTAAAGAGATAAATATTCTGACTGTATCTTCACAATATATATACGAAAATTTAGTTTATGTTCAAAAAAATATATCAAAGTTTACTAAAATCAGTGATGTTCATTCGGTAAATACCAGAAACAAACATAATCTTAGTGTTCACGTCACTCGTCTCCACAGAGTAGGCAACTCGTTCATGGGTCAATGTATACGCTTTTACAATAAACTCCCTATTGATATTAGGAATTTGCCATTAAAGAAATTTAAGAATACCATAAAATCTAAGTTATCCGCAAAGGGGTATTACACCATAGCAGAATATCTTGATGATAAAACCGCCTGGGATTGAGCTGCCCATTCTGCACATGCTGTTTATTTTTAATGTTTAAATTTATTTTGATGTGACGATAATTTATAGTTTGAAACAAATTCATTTTAAATTATTGCTATTGTTGTCATTTTTTTTAAAATTATTATCTTTACTGATTATTGTAATTGTGACTCAAATTGTAATTATCGCATTTATTTTATTGAAATAATGTCTTTTGCATATTGTCTGGACTTTAAAAGAGACGGTGATCCCTGAGTTTGTTTCGTCCTTTCTTCTCAGGGCTAGTCCAGTTAGGAAAGGCCGAACTCATCTGCTCAAAAAAAGTTTAACTTGCAAAAGTGTTCATGTAACCTAATTGCAGAATAAATGATTTCATTTCATTTCATTTCATTTCATTTCATTTCATTTCATTTCATTTCATTTCATTTCATTTATTTTCGTCTTTAGTTTATCATGATTGTCAATTAAACTTAATGATCATTTCTATTACAATAAAGGGAGAAATAAACTCGATATTTAATTTGAGGCTAATTTAAGATTGGATTAAATCATGTCCAATTTAGGAATTGGAGTCTGAATTTAAACTAATTACTAGTCTTATTGTTCATATTGTTTGGATTGGTCTCTAAATGACGAATGTTACGCTCGGATTTTAACGAGCTGAATGGTCGACGAAGGTCTTTTGAATCCTATGCGACACCGGCCCCGGGGCAAACTAATAAAATTTATATTGACGCTTATGTTTATGAGCGGCACGTTATTGGAAGTAACTGATTTTGCGACAGCGCAATGACCTTCAAGACTTACTTTGAACGTTGAAGAATAATTGTGCATACGGTAGCATAGTGTACGGTGCTAAGGAGAGAAATCATATTGGCACAAATCCAATGTTGAACAAAATCAAAGACCATTTCTTTATAAATTTATCATCATACATAGTAAATACAATGGAAAACTAATTTCGATGCTATAACAAAACAAAAAATGGAAACAGAATTTAGGCTTAAGTAATTAAAACATATCAACTTAAGATAATACACGCGGCACAAACAACCTCGAGAATGTCGAGGGTAGAAGCTAGTCAAAAAAATAGGCCGGAACAAAGGGACAGATAGACAAACATTTTAAAAATTGCTATTTTATGTACTATATACTTTCATATGCATTTAGTGAATAACTATAAATTCTCAAAATTAAAAAAAAACCCGATATAATAACCTTAGTTCCCTTTAAAAAGTAAAAAACACGTTATGCGCTTTCATTTGAGACCCCACTCGATGATATTTTTGCAGACATTCGGTTACTCTTCCCCACTTTCACCCCCATAACTTTTAAAAGGCTCAACCGATTTTCATGAAACATGTCTAAGAACACTCGCACGTAACTCACCTTTCATACAAAAAAAACTAAATTGAAATCGCTTCATCCGTTCGGGAGCTAAGGTGCCACAGACAGATAGACACGTGAAACTTATAACACCCCTCTTTTTGGTCGGGGGTTAAAAACTGTTAATTTGAAATTACAAACACACTTCAATTTTGTTTGAAGTAGGTTTAAGAACACATTGTTTCCTAAGAACTGTTTCCCTATTACTTTTAGGAAACAGGAACGAAAGCAGCACCGATATTAATTAAAAAAGTTACTATTTTTGTGCAAGTGATCCTGAGCCGTAATATTTTATCTGTATGTGCTTCTTTGTAGTGTAACATAATTTAATGTTTGATTGTAATAGTTATTTATTATACAAGAGAGCAAAGTTGCTTTTTAACCGCGTGCTTAATTTTGATGACCGAGCAAGCGAAGGATTCTAAAATTGAATCCTAAGCGTCAGCGAGGGAATCAAAAGAGCACGAGGTGAAAAATCTTTGCACTCGAATGCCACACGTAACTTTTCATCCCACCTCAGCGAGGAAATGACTAAATGCGCGGAAAGAAATTGGCGCGGGCAAAGTAAATTAACAAAAAAATACACCAAGAAGGTTCCGAGTCTTAGTTTTTAGCAAATTCAAAAAGGTTGTATGATAAATTCGGCACCATGGAGGTAGAACTAAATAGGTTTAATGATGTTTTGAATTCACAAACTTACTGCACACGATGTTCCAAATTCAATTTACTTTATCCTCTAGCGGGTAAAAACTGCTTTTGCACTCAGATATCGAAGGGCAAAAATACTCTTTCCGAGATGGGGGATGAAATAGTTATTTGTTATACAAGAGTGCAAAGTTGCTTTTTAACCGCGTGCTCAATTTTGATGACCGAGCAAGCGAAGGATTCTAAAATTGAATCACGAGCGTAGCGAGTGATTCAAAAATTAGAATCCTGAGCGTCAGCGAGGGAATCAAAAGAGCACGAGGTGAAAAATCTTTGCACTCGAGTGCAAAGCGTAACTTTTCATTCCACCTCAGTGAGGAAACAACTAAATGCAAAAAAAGCATTAACAATCACAAGATACTTTTATTTCAGTTTAGGTATTAATATTTATTAGGTACTACATTATGATAGGTAAGTATTACAGATTAATTTTTAAATTAATTCAAAAATACTTAGGTACTCGCTCAACGCCACGGTGTTACCCGCCGGTTTTTTTCGTACCGCGAGTAACACCGCGGGACAAAGCTAGTCTAAAAAAAGTAGCCTAAGTTACTCCTTAGATTATCAGCTATCTGCCAGTGAAAGTCACGTCAAAATCAGTTCAGCCATTCCAGAGATTACCCGGAACAAACAGACAGACAGACCGACTGACAGACAGACAATGTAACAGAAATTATAAAAAAAATATTTTAGTATATGTACCGTGTATACATACATATGCATTTAGTAAAAAGCGGTTATTTTAATATTACAAACAGACATTTCAATTTTATTTATTTGTATGGATGTATAGATAAATTATGAAAAATTGAAAATTAAGTTACTATAGTTACATAAAAAGAAAATGGTACGGGCAGAGCAAATTAAAAAAAAAACTACACCAAGAAGGTTCCGAGTCTGAGATTTTAACAAATAAAAAAATATTGCATGATTAATTCGGCACCATGGAGGTAGAAGTAAATAGGTTTAATGATGTTTTGAATTCACAAACTTAGTGCACTAGAGCGATGTTCTAAATTTAATTTACTTTATTCCTCTAGAGGATAAAAACGGCTTTTACACTTAGATATCGAAGGGCAAAAATACTCTTTACGAGCTGGTGGGATGAAAAAATATTTATTTATAGTATCTCGTTTTGCCTTCTGAATAATGGTTTATTAAAAAATTACAAATCATCCTTTATTTTGTAGATTTCGTGTTTTTATAAAATTTGTCATATAAATAAGTATTTTCTCTCCAAACACTTAACTTTTATATTACTTTTTTGCTTATAAATTTTAAAACATACAAACAACTCAATGCGATCTCAAATTACGTGCTTTTTAAGTAAGATATTCTGTTTGTCGAACCAGAGGTCTTAGTTTCGATTTCCACTTGGGAAAAATAATTTTGTAAGGGGCACTATTGTTTGTTCTATGTCTGCGACTCTGAGTGTTATTTGTCTACAGAATTTATGAAGTTAGTAGTTTATGTATAGATCACTATCCATCAAATAAGGTGTATATTACGATTAGTCAGACGTATGTAAGAATACTCATAGAAAAATAGATAATATTTACCATCTAAATATTATATAGAAACAATATTTTTTTTATGTATGGCCTGCCAAAATGACTCTACTCTGCCTGATGGAAAGCATAAGCAGAATCCAAGAGTGGCGGTCACCATACTCACTGCGAATGCAGACAATGCAGTATGGCGACCCACACCATGGCGGCCTAGTGATGCTACTGCATCTTTTAGTCAACATCTAGTCAACAAGTATGGATCTTGTTGACTAGACTATTTGGGCCTCCGGTCTCGCACTCACCAACGAAACACGACAGCACGTACGCTGTCATTTTACGTTGATTTTCTGTGCGAGGGTAGTACCGCCCCGGTCGAGCCGGCCCATTCATGCTGAAATCAGCGTGGCTCTACTACCTACAATATCGAATATGGTACACTCGTATTTGTGTGAATTGCACAACCGTGTTGACGGACTGACGCAATACAAATCTTAAAGAAGTGAATGCCTTTACTTACTTAGAAACATAAATCTACATCTACACTATTATATAAAGAGGTAAAGTTTGTGATGTTGTAGGGGGTAATCTCTGAATCTACTGAACCGATTTTGAAAATTCTTTTACCAATAGAAGGCTACGTTATTTGGGAGTGACATAGGCTATATAATAACCCGAAAAGTGGAAAGACTTTTTCGTGATAGCTAAATTTGCAAAGTCGGAGAAAATAATGTTTACCGCCCAACGAAGTGGGCACGGGTCAGCTAGTACGTTAAACTTAATAAATGTTTAATGTAGAGTGATTTGCTACAAATAACAGATAGAAAAACCAATCGAGTGCTTATCTATTGTGCATAAAGTACAGTCACGGAAGTAAAGAAATAACAATTAAACCTAATGTCCGAGATTGGTCAAGGTTCAGTGTTCCGTGTCAATGGAGCCATGGAATAGTTAGGTGGAGTAGCACACACCCACTGGTCACCACTAAGGTCAATAAAATAATTAACTTATTTACTTAATTAACAAGTTATTTTGGCTACCAAATTTTACTCGACAAAAATGCTTTCTATGTAGGCACACTTTTAAAACCAAGAGTTAGAAAATAATTGTTTTAATAAAATTCGATATCGTTTTGATCGCAATAAACTATTGAAAAGATTGTCGTACAGTTTTCACAAATAAACTGAAATTTACCAGAGGGGCATTCTTTGGAGGAGCCTCCCGTTTAAGCCGAGATTGTACCTGTAGATTAAAATATTTTAAGAGTTTCTGCAGCATGGACAAATCCACAAAAGTGAACATCATAAAAACTCTTGAGTTCAAATGGTGTTACTAACTCGTGTTTGTTTTACTTATTCATAACCTTAATCCTCCAAATCCTTTCTCAAGCTAGGTTGGGGTCAGCTTTCAGTCAACTACTGACTGCACGGTTGGCCTAGAGGTTTAGGCGGTCGCCAGCCGCTTGCCAATTCGCCAAGTGTTGTGGGTTCAAATCCTACACGGGACAACACTTTGTGTGATCCACAAATTGTTGTTCTCAGTTTGGGTGTTAATTGTGTCCGTTTCATGTATGTCTGTAAAGTCCCCCGCGACACAGGATGCTTATTCCTAATGCGAGAGTTGTCTTTAAAAAAAAAAAAAAAAACTATGACATAGATTTTTCACGTGGAGCGACTAGTATCAGACCTCCACATCCCAAATGCTAGGGTCATCAAAGTTCTGTCGATGCTGTTGTCGGACTTATTAGGGCCCTAACTACTCGTTTGTTTCATTTATTAACATTATTAATAAATTATATGAAATATCTGTTTTAGCTCGTGTTACATTTAATTTTTTAAAGTAATAATCAACATCGGACCATATTGTTTCTAATTACGCCATTTACTTTCAAATAATAAAAGCGCGCGTTTTTTATATCAATGTAAGTAGAAAGTCTAATAAAAACTGTATTTTATTATTTTTATTTAAAATACCGGCTCGTTTGGAGTGAAGATAATACATACATGTTTACTTTTTTTAAGAAGAATTTTATTTAAATAACGTTTTTTTAAAGCTAACTTCCACTCTAGAAAGCATGTCTACACGGACTATGATACAGATATTGTAACGGATTTAGATAACACGTAGAACACTCAGGAGAATTATATGTGGATTACACAAATTTGTTGTAAAAATTAAATGCAAAGTCTAAGTTATAGGCAAAGTCCCGGCCAAAAACTAGTAGTAACAACTCAAATTCGGATAAATCCAAGTTTGATCGCCTTTCCGGCATGATTTAGATAGGTAACTTGGTTGCCTGTACGACGTTGATATTAATTTACTACAGTTATTAATGATTTAATATATTGCGAATGTGGTACAGTTGAAATACTAAGTCATAATTTGTAAATCGCGGCAACTTTCAAGAGTGAAACGAAATGTTACTAAAACTGTCACCCGCACCATGCTATAGCCCAAAGAGTATAGTAGAAATTGGTAGGTACTTAAGGCAAGTCAGAGTCAAACAATAAATCTCTTATATATATACCAAGAATATGACATGAACAATACTAAAGTCTTGCAATAAAACATGGGAATTGCACATGGCTAAAGCATTTACTTATAGTAAAATTGTTATTTGCGCTCTGTTCGTTATCTAACACTATATTTAATTTAGACTATTTACTAAAGTGACTGATTAGTATGCATTCATGGTACCATGACAAAATTCTATTCATCGTCTGATAACAATTAAAGGCTGTTAAAGATAAATAATAAATAAATAAATATTTCGGACATCTAACACACATCGCCATCTAGTCCCATGCTAAGCAGAGCTTGTGTTATGGGTACTAGACAACTGATACAAATACATATATACTTTTTTTTTGTAAATACATACATATTATACATAGAAAACACCCAAACTCCGAAACAAATATTTGTAGATCATACAAACATTTGGTCCGACCCAGGAATCGAACCCAAGACCTCACGATCAGCAGTCGCACACGTCAACCGCTAGACCAACGAGGCAGTCGTGTCGGATTGTTATAAAAGTGGACAGTGTAGAAGCCGGTTGTCCGACCGAATGTTTGGTTGGTCCCAACGGCCTTGATCGGAAGCGCATCCAATCCGACCAAGGTCACCTTGGTCGGTCGGTCGGTTTCGATCGTGTGGAGCGCTTTTTACTCTTTCACGCAAAAACTACTGAACGGATTTGAAACTTTACAGTAATACACTTTGCTCATACATCAGAATAACACATAGGCTACTATTTGCCGCGATAACCGACATATACGCGGGCGGCAAGCAAAAACTATACTCTTTGCGCTGTAGCATGGTGCGGGACAGTTTCAGTAACATTTCGTTTCACTCTTGAAAGTTTCCGCGATTTACAAATGATGACTTAGTATTTCAGCTGTACCACATTCGCAATATATTAAATCATTAATAACTGTAGTAAATTAAATTAAACCAACCAGAATGTACTAGACTACAAATAAATGGCGCACCATGCTACAGTGCAAAGAGTAATAGTAGTCTATAGGTAGACATAGGCCTCTCCTTAGTAAGGAGGTTTTGGCCTACTATTTCACGCTGACCAGACGGTTCGGTATAGGGTTTGTTTCAAGTGTTCCTTCTCTTTGCAGTGATATGGTCCTGGGTAGTTTGCTATAGTCTATTCAACTTCCTCTGAGACAAAAGGTAAACAAACCAGAACAAGGTTCTTTAAAAGGTCAAATTTTATATGCATCTAGAATCAATAAAAAGGTGACATTTTCTTTCTTTTTCTTGGAAAATGGCAAACTGTGCCGATGTCGACAATTCTGCCAGTGTCAAGTACAACGGAAATACGTATGTTAAAAAATAAAATAATTGCAACTGTCCAAATTTTCCGAGTTCACAGTGGACTGACTAAAAAGTGACATTAAAAACACCTAAAACTGTAGTTGTTCCCAAACTTTGAACGTATTATAACACTACTAAATTGAAGAGTAGTGATAAGGCAAATAATTTACGTAGAAATGTGAAATTTTGTAATTAGTTTGGTTACACCAGCCATCTTTACTCTCGATCAACTCGTTTGAGAAACATTGGTTTCTTTGTTTACCTTTTGTCTCAGAGGAAGTTGAATAGGGTATACCTTAGTCGCCTCTTATGACACCCACGGAATGAGTAGAGGTTGTGTGTGACGCTATGTGATCGTGATCCGTCAAGACGCGGATGTGAACAAAAAACTAAATTTTTTACAACAAAAAACGGCTCTATTGCGTTATTATTATAAGGGCTCTATCTATACAAATTAATTCAATTGGAGTGTCTGTTTGCAATATTAAAATAACCGCTTTTTACTAATTGCATATGTATGTATACACGGTACATAGGTATACCAAAATCTCATTTTTTCAATTTTTGTCTGTCTGTTTGTTCCGGCTAATCTCTGGAACGGCTGGACCTATTTTGACGGGACTTTCACTGGTTGGTAGCTGATGATATAAGGAGTAACTTATGCTACTTTTTTACACTAACTTCGCGCCGCGGCGCCACCCGCAGTACAACAATAACCGCGGGACTGAGCTAGTTGTGTATAAGATTATGTACAAGAATCTTCGCTCTTTTTCTTATTGTTCATAATTTATTTATTAGCACCTGATTTTTTACTATGAGTTATTATTACCTGTTAATTGGTTATATCAGATTCGCTTCTTATTAAAACAATTATACATTAACGAATTAAATAAGCACCTATTTCCCTTTCCGTAATTAAATTAAGTTTTTCTAACAAGATACCTAAAAAGTTATGTTTGATTTTTACGAACAAATCCTACTAATATTATATTATGTATATATACCAGAACTGTTATCGGTTGCCAATTAAAAAACATATGTTTAAAATAAGGTATCGGCACTAAGAGTTACAAAAAAAAACAAACTTATGCATTTAATTGTGATATACCTACCTATTTGGAATATTGGTACAGAGTCAGATAAGTTATTATTACTTATTATAAACGGGATTTTTATCATATTTTTTTCGAGATTTTGGTTTCCGATATTTCGGCACTGTTGAGTGGTCATGATCATGGAAAAACTCAGTTCAACAATGACTATGGATCATTTAAATAAACATGATGGCTTGTACCATTTACTCATGTCATAGACCAGATTATTTCATCAGGCTAAGTAGCGTCACTTTGGCAGGCCCATACATAACAAAAAGACTCAAGTTATAGTTGTTTTTTTCATCTTTTCTTTTATGGTGTAGATGGCAAACGAGCAGACGTATCACCTGATGGTAAGCGATTACCGCCGCCCATGGACACCCGCAACACCAGAAGCGTCACAAATGTGTTGCCGACCATTGGGGGATGGGGAAAGGGATGTGGGGAGAGGTTGGGGTATGGGCCTCCGGTATCCTCACTCACTCGGTGAAACACAGCGCAAGCGCTATTTCACACCGGTTTTCTGCGAGGCCGTGGTATCACTCCGGTCGAGCCGAAGCGTGGCTCTCCCACGTGATCTTTGAAATAATGAAGAATCGAATTATACAGCTTCTGTTACTGAACTATGTCCGATACCATATTGTCCTTGTACTGCCGCTCTATGCAACATCGCATCGTAGCATCTGAACAATAGGATGGTTAGCACATAACTTGTGTCATGCAACCAATGTAATACTTACCTTCTCCCATTTTCGAGTTGTATCACGTGTAGTATTTATTAACAATCTTTAATACAATTGATACAAATTTGTTGCTGTTTTGTCGTCGAAAGTCGTCATCAACACTCTTTAATAATCCACTGTTGGACATAACTCTCACACACATTAGAAAGATGATTTGGCCAAATACTCCACGCCGGCTAGCGAGACTGGTTTATAGGTTTTTACTACAACTTGCGGAATGCCCAAGACCGGGATGGTTGGCGCTCTTCGGAGGAGGCCTTCATTCAGTAGTGGACGGCAGTAGGCTGAAGTATACCTGGCCATCTTGCCATCCAAATAGACCCAAAGTTTGCGCCCTTATTCGTGTCTTACTACACACACACAATAGGAGTTGTGCCACGTCGTATTCTTAATCCGTAACCACACGAATTAATTGACGATGATGAGGTATTTTTAAACGACTTCATAAAAAGGAGGAGGTTCTCAATTCAACTGTATTTTTTTTATGTTTGTAACCTCATAACTTTCGACTGGGTGAACCGATTTTGATGATTCTTTTTTATTTGAAAGCTGGTGCTTCCCGTGTGGTCCCATTAAAATTTGGTCCAGATTGAATTAGGTCGAATTTTTTTTGTTAAAATTTGTGATTATTTTGGTTAGAGGTATACAATTGTATTTTTTTTTAAAAGGATAAGTTTCAAGAATTAATTTTCATTCGTGTATTTTACATTAGATTAATCTTAGATAGTTACTACGACGGACTTTCCGTTACTATTCGAAAATTCCATAGGAACTTCCTGCTGGAAAATTAACAGAAAAAAAAATAAAGGACAAAAGTTATTTAAAATGTTTTTTTTTTACAACATTTTTGCTATTAACATCTATTGATCGATAATTGAAGTATTATATCCCTACACATACATTAAATTCATAAATAAATATAAAATATTTAGCCATTAAATAAGAAGTCATAATGTTGTTAAAGATAGTTAATATCCGAGTGCAGTCTACTTAACAACAGTTAAAAGATTCATTTAAATAAAAAATTGCATGTTTTGCGGTAGACATGGAGGAACTAACACTTTATATTTATTAAGATCTTGTGTACCCATTTAATAGAAATTAAAAATTCTAATTGAATTCCTATCACTATCATGTGCAGTATAAGGCAGGTGTTAAAGATGTGACCAAGTTATTGAACTAGGTCACATCTTTAACACCTATTATATTATATATATATACACATATTACATACCTATTGAGACACCTGGTACCTAATTCAAATGTGTTAAAACTTTTGATAAACCCAAACTAAAATTAACTACGCACTATGTTTGTTCTTGGACAAAGGGGACTATTAACCTAAGACTAGAAATGTTTTAGCCAAATACTATGTCTTACCCGTCTTATAATAATTAGCACTCCTAGAGGATGTCACTTCAAAATGAAACTTAATGCTTACATCGGTAATGCAATTGCCAAACTCAAACTCAAACTCAAAAATATTTTATTCATATAGGCACTTATTTTACAGGCACTTATGAATATTCAATATTTAATATTAAAAAATCGAGTGATTCTAGTCGCCAGTTCCAAGTGCAGCCTACCCTTCATGGAGAAGAATCTGGCAAGAAACTCCATTGTTGCTCCTTTTAAAAAATAATAATACGGTTTACAATATTTTTTTCACTAAGAGACTTGAATGAGAACGAAGTCGACCAAAGAAAACAAAATAAAAGGTTTGGAGTCATTGCTGCACAGCCATGAGCTAACCAATCATGCGCCGTTCTTACTACCAGGATGCTATTGACAGAAAAAACTGTTATAAGAACATGCAACACGCAAAACATAATTATACGAGTACATTATTATATTCATTATACTGCAGGAGAGACGCCTCCGCTGGTGCGGCCATGTTTTGCGACAACCGCCTTCCTACGTGGGAAACAAAAGAGGGGTCAGACCCAAGAAGTGCTAGCTTGACGTCGTAAGGGGTGTCATGCGTGCTAATTTGAGAAGAAAGAGCAGAAAAGCGGACCCCGGTCTCTAAGCGTTAGCTTTGAAAGGAACCGGGAACAACGTTAAGATAATATTTTAAATTTATGAAATTATTTCTAATACTTAAATATAAAATTCTCGTGTCGCGGTGTTTGCTATCAAAATCCTCCAAAACGGCTGGACCGATTCTTAAGAAATTTTGTGTGTATATGGGGTAAGTCTGAGAATCGGCCAACATCTATTTTTCAATGATAAAGGTGACCGACCCCTATTTATTTATTTTTATGGCAAAACTACGTTTGCCGGGTCAGCTAGTATTTTAATAAAATCTAACATAAAGTTAGGTTCAGCGGAGGTTGTTGTGACCTCGACTTGATATTATTATCGTAAGGGAGCGGCGAGTGTGGCGACGAACAGATTTGAAGCACGAAAATTTTACATATCAACGGTTAACTTCATTTAAAATACGTTGCCCTCAACAACGTAAATAATACACGTTTTCGGGCTGTAAATGTAACAAAGGAGTGGCTGTAACTACTTTTCTGTTTGTACATGTACACTCATACGAATAATCAAAGTAAAACGAAATCTTTTAACAGTCTAAATGACAATTTTTTGAACACTGAAAATAGAGCCTTCCGACGAGGAAATGAGTATTAAAACTGTAGATATAATAATTAAATAACACTAAATATGATATGTTATCCTGTTGACAACAAGTACTGCGAGTGTTCATAGGCGGAAATAATCGCAACTACTGCTTGCAAAATTTGTAATAAACTGTTATGTATATCTACATTTATAGCTAACTTGGGTATCGATTAAAAGACCAAGGTAGAGCCGGTTACCTAGTGGAAAAAATGAGTAATAAAACAATAACTGGTTTTCCAACGTAATAGGTAATAAAAATGGGAAAAGAATCCAAAAACAAAAAAATGATTGTCCATTCTCCCATAATAATACGATCTACCCTATTATCTAAGAAAGGGAAAAAACATTCAGTATGACGAGAGAGGGTCCACACATACCTAGCTTCACTTCAGCTCAACCAATTTAGTTGGGTAAATAAAAGCCTAAATGGAAAAGCTTGTTTCAATAGATCTTTTTAGGAAATAGAACAAAAACTAGCACCTTATAAAGAAGTGGAGATATAGACAAAGAAAGATGTGAAAACATAAGAAATCGCCTTCGAATATAACTTGAGAAAGGTGAAAGTTAGTTTCTAACGTTAGATCACAAATATGTGCATAATACTCCTCATTTAATAAAATTATTAACCAAATGGGCAGAATAAAATGGCCCAACGAATTTGCCAAAATTATTTTTTAATCTCTAGAATTTTTTGTATAGGTACATACATATACAGAAAGATGACAACAGCATCAAATATAATACCAATATGGAGGTATGTATATACTGGCTTTTTGTTTGCTAATATGAGTTTTAAAAGCAAAGATATAAAGAATACAAAAGAAAACACTTAAGATCGATTTATGGAAACAAACGTAGTACATGTTAGGCACAGAACCATAGATTTTGACGTAAAGACATTATACGAATGCGAAGTGATTAGCAAGAACAAGCGAGTTGAAACAATTATCATTACAGTCAATAGACAATTAGCGCTAGGTAAGAATAACGTAGTTGTTACTGAGTATAAGGAAATGCCAAGGCTCATTTATGCAAACAGGTAACTTCAAACACTAGTCGTTTCGGAAAGGTGATCATAGATTGTAGTTATCCCAGACTGGGCACCTTTTAATGCCTTATTTTCAGAAAAAAAAAACAGTTTGTACTTATACTCCCTATCTAATAAAGGCACAATTACTATGGAATATTAGTCTACATAAATAATTGGCTCACTTTATAAAGTTTATTACATAATATAGAAACCTATGTACATAACCATAATTTAAAACAACAATAAAAATATTTACATGCAAGCGTCAAAAAAATCCACATCTTCGCCTACTGGTAGCGTTCTCAAAAGACTGGCAGCATTACCACGTTGAATGGCAATGCTGATTCTCTGTGCTAGAAAAAGGCCGTTCTTCTGGTCGCGAGAAGCGTCAATCAGTTGCTTAGCTAGTGGTTTAAACATAGCGCGAGCACTCGGACCCCATGAACCTAGCGTCTCTACCCCAAACGGTTCAAAAATGTAATTACCTATTAAATTTTGGTACTTACGCCGTTTGAGGCTTTCCTCAGAAACAGCAGAGCACAGCGGCATAACCAGTGCTCTACATAACGTTTAAAAATAAGTGAAATATTAAAATCCTTTAAGTACATCTAAATTAATCTTACTAGAATTATGTCCAAATTTTAAACAACACCTAAATACATTAAAATAATAACAAACAAAATCAGACAGACAGATATTAAATAGATAACAAGATTGTTGTATGCCAAAGTTATTTGGACACAGATTTTAGATATACCTACATAGCAACGTACAAAGTAAATACAAGGTTTATTTTGTAACATAGTTTTCTTAATATACAGTATAAGGAAGTCGTATAAGTAAATATATTTATGAGGCAAATTTATTATACAAAATAATTCTACTTATAATTTTAAATATTAACATTATAACCGCCTCTAAGTACGAGTATAAATTAAAACTATTCTGTTTTTTTAACTATTACAGTTGACGAAATAGTAGATTAGTTTTTCCTGTTAGGATTATTATTAGACTTCGCTAAGTTCGGGATCTTAGCGATGCTGGTCAATAATAGCTTTATCTGAAATTTTAAAACTGGTAAAATTATAAAATAATTTTAAAATACTATTCATTTAAAACTTTTTAAGTACTTACCAAGTACTTAAAAAGTTTTAAATGAATAGTATTTTAAAAAAGACACACATCTACTTCATGCTTACATACTGCATAGCCCAGTCGGTTGACTAGTAGAAAATGCCTTGGACATTAGGTCCGTCTTGCATAAACTTATGCATGAAGTTAATTAATACAAATAAATAAAATAACATAAAGTCCAAACTTATTAATAAACCTTTTTTTATGTGTGGCCCGCCAAATGACTACTCTGCCTGATGGAAAGCATAAGCAGAATCCAAGAATGGTGGCCACCATACTCATTGCGAATGCAGACAATGCAGCATGGCGACCCACACCATGGCAGCCCAGCTGCGTACAATATTGTAATAATTATAATTTTCCAACCGTGTATGTTGGGAAGAAAGTGTAAAATGAGTCCTTATGTTGGTTAAGTAATTATAATACAGGAAAAACTGAAAGAAATCGACATTTATAATCAACCAGGATCAAAAGATTATCACACTATCATAATCCTATGTATACAAATACATATACATTTATAATAATTAGGACAGGATTTACTTACAAGTTTATTTGTTACGCTTTCACGGAAAAACTACTTAACCGATCATCATGAAACTTTGTACACATATTCTTGGAGGTATTAGAAATAACGGATACTTCCTATTAAATGCGAGCGAAGCCGCGGGCGAAAGCTAGTAATTAATATAATTTATTAGTAGTTTATTTATATCATGAAAAGAATTTACTTAAATAAAAAAAACACCACAGTAACAACGTCATAGTTGCCGTTGAGATTTGAAATTCAAATTCTTTATTTTATCCTTAGCTTTTATAAGTCAGTGAAGAAGTAAAGTGCTATGATCGGACATTTGAAATGTCTTAACTAACTAAATCACTGTTTTAATTCGAAAATTGCGTGTGTACTCAATGTTTTAACTCTTAAATTTGTAGGATAAACCAGTGTTCCGCAAAGGGTATGCCGCGGCACACTGGTGTGCCGTGGTCATATGTTGGTGTGCCTCGGAAAAATAGCATTTTCCCACAACCCTAAATAGACGGACTGAAAAAAAATACTTAGGTATACAGATGTAAATTACGCGAACGCATGAGGGAGGTGTTATGTTTCGGTCATCTCTACTAAGTGTGGGTTGATCAAGAGAATTAGCTCAAGGTGTAGGCTACTGCCCTTCTGCTATCAACCACTCCTCCAGTCTGGAAACAAGTCTAAAATCTTAAAATAAAAAACAAAATATATTTAACGACGCCATCATTAATCTATATGAAATCCACGTTCCTATAAGAACTGTAAAATTGAAACGTTCTGTAAAATTGACACCTGGATAACTGAAGGGGTCCGAGTGGGGTGAGAAGGAAGGATCAGGCATTTCGTCGTGTTTTAGAAGAGTTCAGTATAAAGATAGGTGGTCACTCTATAAGACTGAAAACGCCGATACATTCAGAATTTTCTGAGGAGGAGGATTTTTATTATTTTGTATGCCACTGCCCAACCATACAACTGGAGCAGAAATATTTAAAGTAACGGAAGAAAATTTCAATAAGCATAATTTGGAATGGCAAAAAGTTTTGCGATTTGCAAGGACTTATTATGTGAATTAGGATGGACATAATAGGAGGACAAAATAGAAACCGACTTCAAGGTTCGACTCTATTTCTCTTGGATTCCATCATCAGATCTTAGTGTCCTTATCATGGTACCACCGTTGGGATATCTCCTTTCCATTATAAAAGAATCATCAAAATCGGTTCATAAACGACGAAGTTATCCGCGAACACAAATAAAGAAAATATATATACGGTCAAATTGAGAAACGGAGGAGTTAAAAAAGGGAACGCCTCAAGACCATCGATGAAGAGATCAGAGCAGCCCTGTTAACGATTTCTCCAAATTCAGACCGGTCTATGCTCAACTAAGCAGGCTCATGTTTAGCATTAAATATTTTTTCTGCAATTTTAAAGTTTAGGTTTGTTGATAAATAATAAATCCTGTTTTGTTAACTAATTAGAAACATTGTTTTGTGGATTAATATTACTTAAAAACTATTTTTTCATGTATGGTGTACCTCCAAAAATTTTAATTTTCCTAGGTGTACCTTGAACACAAAAAGTTTGCGGAACACTGGGATAAACTATAGTCGTCCTTCAATCGATACTATAGGCTTTGTTTAGAGCCTGGTCACGTGTTGTAGACTCTTAACTATCGTGTGTAACTCTACATGAAGCCATTTGACGTGTCTGTTATATTGACGTCTCTGATCACTGTACGTGACTCTGACTTTTCTAAGCTACTGAAGCCTTAGTCATGTCTTCCATGTCTACCTTACACTTGAACCCTTTGCTTTCAGTTTTATTTTACTTCAATTAACTTCTTCCTGAAAATGATATTCTCAAGAAATGTATCAAGCAAGTGGTTGGACAAAACGCTTGGCAATTTCACACATGCGCTTTCCCCATGCGCTTTCCCCAAATTTGTTTCGATTTACATGCATGTATCCATATGAAAAACGTTATTTCCTAGAAATTGTACTTGAACATTTTAGTTTTACATGTTGGAAATGGCAATGGCCTTACTACATAGGCCGTGTAAGGTCACGCTGCCAAGGCCAATGCGAAGCACGCAATTAGTGGTTTCATTCGTTAGGCTTCATATTAACACCCATCCACCATTTTTTAACAAGCAAACACATTCTATGCAAACAATCAAATAGTAAGTATTTGCATAACACAACTGCGAAACTATTTTTGTCTTTAAGATGTAACTAAGAATTGAAAAACAATGACTATGAAGATTAAAATTAAACAATTCTTTACAAGCGACATTAACATGTTCAAGATGGAAAACATTAGAGATTTTTAAGAAAAAGAATCTAATGCATGCCAGCATGCTTAAGGTGTTTTTAGCTATAATATTATACGAAATTCTACTAATATTATAATTGTGAAAGTTTGTAAGTATGGATGGATGTTTGTTATTCTCTCTTTCACGCAAAAACCACTGAACGAATTTGGATGAAACTTTACAGTAAAATAGCTTACACATCAGAATAACACATAGGCTACTATTTGCAGCGATAACCGACATACACGCGGGCGGAGCCGTGGGCAACAGCTAGTGTTTAATAAATATGGCCTCCTTTGGCTTTGCCGTAGTCGGGTAAAAATAAAGACTGACTTTGACCTACCTATGTTGGTCTAGAGTCTAGAGCGGTTATTGAAGCGGATTTCTAAGTTCGAAATCGTCTCATCTATACAAATAAATAAAATTGGAGGGTCTGTTTGTAATATTAAACTAACCGCTTTTTACTAAATGCATATTATTATGTATGTATACACGGTACATTTACCAAAATAGTATTTTTTACAATTTTTGTCTGTCTGTCGGTCTGTCTGTCTGTCTGTGGGCTAATCTCTGAAAGAGCTGGACCGCTTTTGACGGGACTTTCACTGATAGGTAGCTGATGATATAAAGAGTAACTTAGGCTACTTTTTGACGTGACAACATCTTATAATTCGATGGAGCCGGCTGCACGTACGAAAAAAACGGCGTTACCTCGCTCTGAGGCGTTCCATTTAAGGCTTGAAGTGCAAGCCTTAAATGGCGCTTGCGCCGCATCTATCTGTCATCATTTCATCAATGTTTCGTTATGACGTTGTCACGTTAAACTATTGTCCGTAAACAGACTTTACAGACAACCATTTTTTTCGACTAGCTTCGCCCTGTAGCGTTTCTCGCGGTACGACAATGACCGCGGGTAGCGCCGCGGGGTTCAGCTAGTTCAGGACAAATATTTGCGTGATCCAGGATAAATACGATGGGCATTTGTTACGTGTCAAGGTGTGGTTCAGAACCAATAAGTTGATATCCATTTATGTATGATACTTATGAATGAAAAACTTGTAAGGACAGTAAATAGATTGACTCATAAATTGTAGGTCAAGTAAAACGTAACTTTATTACATATCCGTTGAATTTACAGTTGTAGTAACTTAACTTGTTAACATATTTTAAAAACTTAAAAAAATAAACTTAGATAAACAATACAAAAGTTGGGTTTTCTTCGGTTGATAAGTTGACCTTGTCAAAAAAACAACTTAATCACTAATTTGTTCAAAGTAGATAAAGATGTCGTCTAAAATTCTCTCGATAAAAGGCTTACTGTAATTTAGACAGATGTTCAAAATAATTGTAAGTAAATCGATCTATAATGGATTTTCCAAAAACAGTTTAAACAATTTCATGTTTTTTTTATGTTTATCCAAGTTCATTTCACACTGCGATAACCTTTATAGCAATGAAATATCAAAACTCCTGCCTTCCAGGAAACTTTAGCGAACACAACAGTAATTAAAAATAGTAAAAATGGAAAAACACAAGGCAAAATACCGACCATGTCAACTGATAACTACTTTGATAACTTTTTTATTGGCATGTTTAATTAAGGATATCAATTCTGGACCAAATAAATACGTTTAGTGTTGTTACCGGCAATCTGAATAATCCGGTATTCTATGCAATACCTAGGCAATGGACGCAATACCAATAACGTGTAGGTGATGTATGATAATAATCATAATATTTTATACATTGTCTGGTCGTCCCAAGTATTGTATATATTGCCTAGGTATAGAATACCTAAATTTTACAGATTGCCGGGAACGTTACTATTTAGAAAACTTTATACGTGCAGGAATCTTGGAATACGGGGAATTTTTAATTTTTTACTAAAAACGTTACCAATATAATATATCACTGATAATATTGACAAACACTAAGTTTGCACAAGTGTTGAGTAATATATTACTGACATTACAAACCATTGTCAAAGAAAAAGAACCTTCACAGTTAATTTTGTAAGTCAATTAATTAGTACTACTTACAACCTCAACTTCATGTTTTAACTATGTGCAACTGTGAGCAGTGTTTAGAGTGGTTTTTTAGGGTTCCGTGCCAAAGCAAAAAACGGAACCCTTATAGATTCGTTATGTCTGTCTGTCCGTCTGTTCGTCCGTATGTCACAGCCACTTTATTCCGAAACTATAAAACCTATAATGTTGAAACTTGGTAAGTAGATGGATTCTGTGAACCGCATTCAGATTTTCATACAAAAATAGAAAAAAAACAATGCATTTTGGGGGTCCCCATACTCAGAACTGAAACTCAAAAATTTTTTTTTCATCAAACCCATACGTGTTTTGTTGGATAGGTCTTCGAAAAGGATATTGTCTTCGAAAATATATGAGCTTTCTAACATCTTTTTTTTCTAAACTGAATAGTTTGCGCGAAAGACACTTCCAAAGTGGTAAAATGAGTGTCCCCCCCCCCCCTGTAACTTCTAAAATAAGAGAATGATAAATCTAAAAAAAATATATGATGTACATTACCATGCAAACTTTCAACGAAAATTGGTTTGAACGAAATCTAGTAAGTAGTTTTTTTTTAATACGTCATAAATTGTAAACTGCAATTTACCTATCATTCAATCAACTCAAATATAAAAATAAAATAAAAATTATATTATGTTACTTGCTGCTGCGGAACCCTTCATGGGCGAGTCCGACTCGCACTTGGCCGCTTTTTTTTAAACTTCAAATGCATCACTTTCAGATATCTATACTATACTAATATTATAAAGCTGAAGAGTTTGTATGTTTATTTGCACGCGCTAATCTCAGGAACCGCTGGTCCGATTTGAAAAATTCTTTCAGTGTTGGATAGTACATTTATCGAGGAAGGCTATATATCATCACGCTACGACCAATAGGAGCGGAGCACCAATGAAGAATGTTACAAAAACGGGGGATCTTTTTTTCGCTACGGGCAATAGGAGACATAAATGACGTTGCGTGGGTTAACTAGTATTGTGGGTCAGCTAGTATTCTAATAATACTAGCTTTTGCGCTCCGCATTTAACGGTTATCGCGACAAAAAGTAGCCTATGGGCTCTCACACATAACTGCGAATTCGCAACGCATCGCAAAAAATCTGCTGGCTTGCACAATTCACCGCAAAGAACTTCACGCCGCATCACAGTTATGTGTGGGAGCCCTATGTCCTTATCCAAGGTCCAATCCATCTCTTCAAATTCATTTCATCAAATCGGTTCAGAGGATTAGCTGAGAGCGTAACAGACAGACAGACTTACGTACATACAGAGTTACTTTTGAATTTATAATGTTAGTCTGGATAATATCGGTAAAGCTGGCTAAGCTAAACTACAGCTGCTGACATAACTTACCTTTATGACAAACTAGTTATTGCTCCCGGCTCCGCGTGTATGGCGGTTGTCGCGGTAAGTAGTAGCCTATGTGTTATTCTGATGTATAAGCTATATTACTGTAAAGTTTCATCCAAATACGTTCAGTAGTTTTTGCGTGAAAGAGTAACAAACATCCATCCATCCATACTTACAAAATTTCACGTTTATAATATTAGTAGAATATATAGTAAAAGGTGTTTGAGTATAGGTTCATTTAGAAACAAATCTTTTGCATGTATAATGAAATGATTCTGTATTTGAATATTAAGTAATGTGCAATTAAATTAAAAAGTAGTATGTAAGGAACGACATTTGTATTCAAGTCGTGACGACTAAGGTGCACGATGCTAAATCTTACAACTTGAATGTATATAAAAAGTAGTATAAAATATATGAGAAATGAATTCATACTAATAATAGGTCTTTACCTATGAAATAGCCGTTTTGTATGCAATAAGTGAAAGTACTTATTTTTTTAAACTTTTTTAATTCTGTTATTCGAAGTAATCACCCATGCAATCGACGCATCTTTGCCAACGCATTGGCAGTTTATTGATGCCCTTCTTGCAAAATCAGCTGGACGGGAGGCAACAAACTCTTCAAAGGCATTTTGTACTGCCTCTCGGGAATTAAATTTTTTACAAACTAAAAAGTTTTCTAAATTTTGGAAAAAGTAATAGTCGGTAGGTGCAAGGTCTGGTGAGTATGGCGGATGAGGGAGAGCTTCCAACCCCAGCTCTTGCAGCTTGGAAACTGTCTGAGAGTGAGCTGGGGTTGGAAGCTCTCCCTCATCCGCCATACTCACCCGACCTTGCACCTACCGACTATTACTTTTTCCAAAATTTAGAAAACTTTTTAGTGGGTAAAAAATTAAATTCCCGAGAGGCAGTACAAAATGCCTTTGAAGAGTTTTTTGCCTCCCGTCCAGCTGATTTTTACAATCTTATCTATCTTAATATGCACAAAGATGCGTCGATTGCATGGGTGATTTCACTTATTGCATACAAAACGGCAATTTCATAGGTAAAGACCTATTATTATAAATTCGAAAGTAACTCTGTCTGTATTTCACAGCTATCAGATTTGGATAAAATTTACAATGAAGATCCTTTAATTCTTGAGAAAGGACATAGGATACTATTTACCGAGATAACCGACATACAAGCGCGCGGAGCCGCTGGCAAAAGTTAGTGGTATTAAATCAAGGTAGGTACTATATAGGTACTATTGTCATTTGTTTGTTTTCGTTTTCGAAAAGGTTTTCCTTGTAGGTATATTTCAGTAGTTTTCTAAAGCGCAACATTTACCATATATGCAAAGCTCAGATATGTCAAGCTGTCCTTGGAGCTACTTGTGTAATATGTACCTACTTGTATCTTTGCAAAAAGGAGTGAGCAGCTTGTACTTTGTCGATTAGACCTCAATTCGATAATGCAGATCGTGAGATCATAAACCTGTGGGGGAACGGGTGCTATGTCCCTCCAACACAAAGGGAGGATCCACCCACTTTCTATTGCGCGATGCAGGATTGGTAGTTTCTTTGTGTAGTACATTATTACATTACTCCGTAGTTCAGTGTATCTGCGGTAGATGGCGCTGTAGTATATTTCTCTTGCGCTGTATGTGGAAGTCGCCACAAATATATATATTATTACGTGAAGCAAAATCTTTCTACCCGTTTTTACGAAAATTCGGAGGAGTATGAAATTCGGCACAGTTATAGTTCATATGGTGGAGGAAGCTAAAAAAATTAAAGAAACTGACTGCAAGAACTGGACCAAATTGAAATGAGACCACACGGTAAGCACCAGCTTTCAATTAAAAAAAGATTCACCAAATTTGGTTCACCCATTCGAAAATTCTGAAGTAACAAACATAAAAAAATACAGTCGAATTTGAGAACCTCCTCCTATTTTGAATTCGGTTAAAAATAATGAATTACGGACGAATTTTAAACACTAGGCTTGTGTACCTAAATGAAATAGGCTACATATGGTTTCACTCTGATCACAGAACATGAGAAGAGACTAGAACTTTATTTACGAGTTAGTAGTTTATCGGTGAGGTATATTTTTAAACCGACTTCAAAAAAGTTAGGAGGTTCTCAATTCGACTGTTTTTTTTTATGTTTGTTACCTCATAACTTTCGACTGGGTGAACCGAATTTGATGATTCATTTTTTATTTGAAAGGTGGTGCTTCCTGAATGGTCCCATTTAAATTTGGTCCAGATTGAAGTCGGTTTTTTTTTGTTAAAATTTGTAATTATGACTAATCTGTTAGCCTAGTGGTTAGTGATCTTGACTGCGATGCCAGAGATCGTAACTTCGATTCCCATCCAGAACAAATGCTTTTTAACCGACTTCCAAAAAGGAGGAGGTTCTATGTTCCACTGTATGTTTTTTTTTTTTTTTTTACAGACTTTAGGTACCTAGCACCCATTATAATACTACTATTTAAATGAATAAAGAATTAGGTATAGGCAATTTATGAAGAACCAGTTTATTTTACGCTTTTAAGTGTTTTTTGATAGAGAGTTTTCGTTGGATGTTTTTGGAAGTCGGTTTTTTTTTTTATGTGGTAAAAACCATCATTTTTTCTGTGTCTGGGTGTAATTTATCTAAGACTAGCTGCGCCCTGCGGTGCTACCCGCAGTACAACAACAACCGCGGGTAACGCCGCGGGGCAAAGCTAGTCAAAAAAAGTAATACTAAGTTACTCATCATCAGCTATCTGCTACTGAAAGTCCCGTCAAAATCGGTCCAGCCGTTCCAGAGATTAGCCGGAACAAACAGACAGACATACAAAAATTATAATATTATATAATGTGCATTTAGTAAAAAGCAGTTATTTTAATATTACAAACAGACACTCCCATTTTGTATTTAGAAATATATAAGTATGTTTTATAGCAGTTTTGGTACCATTATGCATTAGTACTATAGTACAGGCCCTGTCTAGTATGGGTCCAGACGGCCGTATGTGAATTGTGTGCGATTATTATTATAACAGAATATACCGCTACAATTTTTTTGCAAAGTTTTTTTACTTTAATTATACACATACACACCATAAATAAACATACAAAAGAAATGAATAAAACAATCTAAATGTAAATGAGTACAGTTAGTAACGGGGATCAAACTTTACTAGCAGCCTGTTAAGTGCTAAACCGAGCGTAATATAACACATAGTAATATAGAGATAGTACGATGACCCAGTTCCTGCATTTCAGTTGCATAGATTAATATTTCGCATGCAACAGCGAAATTTACAACTATAATTTTATTTGTGATACAAACTATACTCTTTGCGCTGTAGCATGGTGCGTAGCGGTTTTTTTTTATTGAATGGAAAGCCAAACGAGCTGACGTATCGCCTGATGGTAAGCGATTACCGCCACCCATGGAAACCCACAACACAAAGGAAAGGGGGGAGGGGGTTGGGGTTGGGGTATGGGCTTCCGGTATCCTCACTTACTCGGTGAAACACAGTGCAAGCGCTGTTTTACACCGGTTTTCAGTGAGGCCGTGGTAATACTCCCGTCGGGCCGGCCCATTCTTGCATAAGCGTGGCTCTCCCACGGCGATTTAATTTACTTTAATTTACTACAGTTTATGGTTTAATTTAATTTACAACAATTATTAATGATTAAATATATTGCGATTGTGGTACAGCTGAAATACTAAGTCATAATTTGTAAATCGCGGCAACTTTCAAGAGTTAAACGAAATGTTACTGAACCATGCCACGCACCATGCTACAGCGCAAAGAGTATAGGTGTTGAACTTTGTATTTATTTATTGTATTTCTTCCTACATATTGTTTAATATTGTTGAAAGCAATATTGTATAACAGTATGACATAATACTGTGAAATACCAAATAATATATTACAATTCTTCAAGTTTCCTATTATATTTAGTTGGGGAATGACCAAATATGATGTCAACTCATTATTTCACACAAATTTCTACAAAACTAACGGTTTTAACGTCTACAAACGTGTTATATTTACGTGCGAGAAATAACGTCATTACGATTACGTGACGGCATTACCTATCAAGGTATACTCGTAAGCATACATTGGCTGACATAAGATGGTTGTCTTAAAAAAAAGTTTGTAACCTCAGATCAAATAAAAAAAGGTAGATAACGCACGGCCTTGTTCTTGTTGAAGCAAAAAAAGAAGCGTAGTTCCAAGTCAACACACGCGTTAACGCACTAACTATGCTATTAATATGCATTTGTTGAGAATATAATAAATTAAGTATACTAAAAAAGTATTGAAATTTAGCGAACAACATTAAATAACTCCCAGATTATCTTTCGAAAACAACTAATTAAAACTGCTAGAAGGTAAAGTAAAGATATTTCATTGTGGCTCTTTCCTCATTTGTTGTAATTTGTAACTCAGCTGCTGTCGTATGAGTAATATGGGGACAACTGTATAATTATACATAATGTCCATATCAACTAATTTACTTCAGGACCTCGACGATTCCTACGTCACAGCAAAATAAAATCTGTTAGTCTTGCTTTTGTTCTTGTTAAAGCAAAAAAGTAGCGTAGTTCCAAGTAAACACACGCGTTTCATCAGTATCGTACTTACAAGTTGTCAATACTTTTTTATTTGATCTGAGTTTGTAATCTGAGATTGTTAGTCTTGCTTTTCCTTGGCTTTAAAAAAATCAACGTCATACATGCCAATTAACTTCTAAAAACGAAGTTATCCGCAAACACACATGAAAAAAAAAAACGGTCGAATTGAGAAACCTCATTTTTTGAAGTCGGTTAAAAACACCGAAAGGCGTTAGTTTCAATAAAAAAAATCTAAACTAACAACTGCAACATCGCGATAGAAATAACACTCTATGGAAACTTGTCCGGGCTTTAGTATGTGTTTGAAACCTTCGTGCAAGTTATAGTTGAATTTTATGAAACGAAACGACCTACGCCAACGAACTGAATTTATATCTTTATTTGACTATTTGCATAAAAATGTATTGTCGTTGTTTCAATAACGCCGTCTACGTATGTCGTCTGGGTTTTTATATTTTTAAAGCATCACTTTAGTGCTCTAAACAGCAATTACTGTAACAGGCGTTTTATCATGTACAATGTCACCGACTTCAATTGATCATTTGATGTTTAGTCGATTTGCGTCATACTTTTTTCTTTGCTAAGAGAGGTGATATAGTTTCTTCAGAGTGGAAAATAAGTAACCGGTATGTACTGGCCAACTGTACCGGTTTGTGCCAGGCGAACCTATTGATAGCGACAAAAGAACCAAGTCTATCGGTAGAGCCGGGTTACAGTTTGTACCGAATGGTGGTTTATACCAAATCATAAGTGGATATGATAAAAGCTGCTACAGATCACAGTGATTAGCTTTTAAAAAATTCAGAACATTAAACGAATTTATTATATCATTGTATTTCCATTGCAATTTCCTCTAATTCATGACGTAGCTTAGGTACAAGTAAATTGGAGCACATATCTGTTCAGACAAACAATAAAAACATAAATGTTAAATTAGAAAAGCAAATCAACTTTACATTGAACGTTGGGCATCATCAATGATCTAATACTCCATGATACTTTGCAGTAATCATTATTTTATTTCTATCAAGATTGTCACTGCATAATAAAGTTCATAATATCACCTTAATTAGCCTTCCCACCAAAAACAACTTAAATAAATACGATTATGTTGTTTTACTATACGAGTTTTCTTTAATTTTTTTTATGTATGGACCTGCCAAAATGACTACTCTGCCTGATGGAAAGCATAAGCAAAATCCAAGAGTGGTGGTCACCATACTCACTGGGAATGCAGACAATGCAACAATGCAGCATGGGGACCCACACCATGGCGGCTTAGTGATGCTTCTGCATCATTGGGCCTCAGGTCTCGCACTCGCCAACGAAACACGACAGCATGAATGTTGATTTTCTGTGCGAGAGTAGTACCGCCCCGTTCGTGCTGAAATCAGCGTGGTTCTGCTACCTTGAGATTTAAATAAATTTATCTGACCGATGCATATATTTATGTTCTCGTTTATTGAGGCTTAGGCAGATCCTCGTGACACGGAACTGCATTTTAAACTTTCAATACGAGTTTCACAGTTTGAATACAAAACATGCACCTACATACTCGTACTACACACTGACATGATCTCTCCTCACGTGGAAATAATGATATTATCGTGTGTAAGATACGACTTAGCTTTGCCCAATCGGACATTTAATGAATATAATATAATGTATTAATTTGTTTATTGCTCAGTAACTTGACATAGTTTACTAAGTTTTTTTTATTACCCAGTGCTCAAACAGCATATAATACATAAATATAATGTCGTGATGAAAATACGAAATAAGTAATCTTATTTATAGCAGTCATAACTTTACCCTGTTGATTGCAAAATTAAAAGAAATAGAAACCTGTTAACAGAAAAAGTAGGCAGTTTTAGAGTAATTGACATTCAAAGGCGATAGTTTTCAATTACAAATACACATATAACGGTCATTTATTTTTATTTATTTATTTATTCAAAATCATATACACTTTCTATATGCTCAAGTCTGCCAAACTGTAAGACAGTTTGTCAGACAGTTTATTTAAATAGTTAAGTAGTTCAAACAAAATAATTTATACGATATCTTGGAAATCCCCTAATCGATAAAATATCAGTTGTGTATTTAACGTGCCACATATTAAATACTTACTGGTTTCTCGGAACTAAAAGGTTTAAGTCTTTGTTCGATACCTACCACGAAACCTTGCAAAACTTATTAGTTCAATTTTCACGTCACACACAACACATTAACGAGAAACTCTATTATAAAAGCATCAATATATTATTGGATTTACCTTTAGATAACTGATAAAGTAATCGTTCAACTGTAATATTGTCAAGAAAATTATAATATGAGTATGAACAGATTGGCAATAATATTCGAAAACAGATTAATCGATTTGTATGACGTACAAAGTCGAAATAATCGAATAATACGGTAGTTAACTATCATATCAATTACTCTTTATAACATGGGATAAATCACAAAAGGGTTCAATTTTGTATAAAATAACAATTCTGTCAATTATTTTATTTTCGTGTGTCTCTATTTACATTTATTTTTAAAAATAATAACGAATATTGTGAAATAAAAAGAAATGTGTGTGAACATAGATTTTGAAATAATAATCTCACTCGACTTTGTCACAATTCAATTCCAAATCAAAAACATTTTTAAAATTTATCTTTGCGAAAGCATTTTTTCAGTTCCTAGATGTAACGGATTTTACCTATTCGTATTTTATATCAAACTTGTCATTCAAATATTTCTACTGTCCACTGAAGTTTTGAGCAAAACCTCTGTAATCCCAAGATAATATTTATGGCAGTATGAGTAGAGGTTTATCGCATAATATACGATGTCTAATAACTCTTAAATTGACTTCCTACTAATCTCTTATCCCATTATTTTGACATCACTTTAAAAAATAATGATCAAACGTATTATTGGTCTCATATTATTATGTAACTTAACAGCGTTTGTGAAGACAGATTTTATAAAAAATTGACTTTTGGACATCTTTAAAACTTGTATTTTAATAACTTATATTTCCAGGTGAAATATAATTTATTGGTTATTTTAATACTCTCTCTTACGATTAACATACCTAAACGTGATCGGGTCCATGTATGCGTCGACTTTATTGAAGAATGTTATATTACTTATACGAGTATTTAACAACAATAATCAGTGAAATTATATAAGTAAGTATAACAATCGCAATGGCTCTTGAACTTGTATAAGAGTAAGATTATAACTGTTATTGACGCAATGGTTTAGAAAAAATTATACAAATAAACTAAAATTTAAATGTCTGTTTAAAATTTCAAATTAACAGCTTTTACTAAATGCATATGAAAGTATACTTAGCTAACTTAGCTGATGAAACAAGGAGTGCCTTAGGCTTTTTTAGACTAGCTTCGCCCCGTGTTATCCGCGGCTTTTGTTGTAAAAGTACAGCAACAACCACGAGTAAAACCACAGGGCTCAGCTAGTGGGAAATAAAAATATTACAGAAACGGCTCGAAGACTATCTTCAGACTGACGAGCAACTAAACCATCGACTATACTAATCGTTCTGTGCCAATCACCGATTAACTTGTTGGCAGATTACGAAACGATAATATTTTACTACACATACTTTACTTTTAACCATGATATTATAATATAATTCGCTTTTCTGCTCTTTGTATCTACACTAATATTATAAAGCGAAAGTTTGTAAGGATGGATGTTTGTTACTCTTTCACGCAAAAACTACTGAACGGATTTGGATGAAACTTTACAGTGATATAGCTTATACATCCGAATAACACATAGGCTACTATTTACCGCGATAACTGACATATACGCTGGCGGAGCCGCGGGTAACCACTAGTTATGACATAATTCGCTTTTCTGCTCTTTGTATGAAGTATATTATACTAAACGTTGCCTGTAAAAATTTAATCGACACTTCAAAATACGATCACATTGAGATTTTTTTTTGTCGATTTCTTTTTTGTGAGCACCTTGTGATAAATGGATTATGTAGTGTACGAATATTACTACATAAAGGAAAACCCTTTTTACTCATTTTATACGAATATGGCGCAT
The DNA here is from genome assembly GCA_949125395.1 of Diaphora mendica. Classification (NCBI taxonomy): domain Eukaryota; kingdom Metazoa; phylum Arthropoda; class Insecta; order Lepidoptera; family Erebidae; genus Diaphora; species Diaphora mendica. The sequence goes on from OX421310.1 coordinate 22,837,255, forward strand.
AGACGCTTATCACATTTGGAATAGTGTAAAAGTGAAAAGTGAAAAAAAGTGTAGTGTACATATAAAGTTTTTACCATTATTTATATACTAGCTGTTGCCCGCGGCTTTGCTCGCGTGGAAGTTGATTATATGTATTTAATTAAAACTGTGTAAGTATCTACGAATACTGTGTTCATGTTTTAAAAGTATTTATTTATAATCAATAGCCCTTTAAAATTGACTTTCATACACACTTTCGACCCTTATTTTAACCCCTTTAGGAATAGAATTCCCATAAATGCTGATATAAGTATTAATTTATTTGTAATCAAAAGCCTGAAGACAAAGTTTCAGGCTACTAAATTAAAAAATGACGGACTTCCAGTCTAGCCTAGGGATAGAATATCCAGAAACGCTTAAATACGTATCTCATCATCATCATCGCAGTCCACTGCTGGACATAGGCATCTCCAATTGCACGCCACTTGGTACGATATTCAGCTTCTCTCATCCAGCTCCTGCCAGCCGTCTTGGGCAGATCATTATTCCACCTGGCCTGTGGACGTTCTACGCTACGTTTGCCGAGACGCGGTCACCACTCACGAACCCGTTTACCCCAACGGTTATCAGTTCTGCGGCTAATATGGCCAGCCCACTGTCACTTCAGCTTGCTTATCCTGTGGGCTATGTCAATGACCTTGGTTCTCTACCGGATCACCTCATTCTTAATGCGATCCCTTAGAGAAACGTTGAGCTTTTGTGATGAGAAAATTAAATCATTATTATTATTATAGCCCTCTCCATAGCACGCTGAGCGACTTTGAACTTGTGGACCAGCCGTGTCGTAAGTGTCCACGTTTCGGCACCGTATGTCATGACAGGTAGGACGTATTGATTGAAGACTTTCGTATTTAGGCACTGTGGGATTGACGGTGAAAAGACCCGACAAAGTTTCCCAAACGCTGCCCAACCCGGCTGAATTCTCCTGTTCACCTCGTGCTCGAAGTTGTTTCTACTTTACTGCAAAGTCTGCCCGACGTACCACACATATTTTTGAACAACTTCGAGAACGGCACCGTGAATCACAACCGGTTCCAGTAGAACATGTTCATACATACGTATCTACTCATTTTTAATCAGTAGCCATAAATAAAGTTGCATGTTTCTAACTTCAAGAATGACGGACTTCCAGAATAATGGACTTCCAGAATAACCTATTTACGAAATTTCAATCCCTATTTCACCCCCTCAGGGGTGGAATATCCAGAAACGCTTAAATATGTATCTTATCATTTTTAATCAGCCAAAACACAAATTTTCATGTTTCTCACTTAAAAAATGACGGATTTCCTTACAAACTTTCAACCCCTATTTCACCCCTTAGCGGTAGAATATCCAGAAACGCTTCAATACGTACCTATCTATTCATTTTTAATCAGTAGCCCAAAACTAAATTTTCATGTTTCTCACTTATAAAATGACGGACTTTCTTACAAATTTTCAACCCCTATTTCACCTCTTTAGGGGCATAATATCCCAAAACTCCTAAATACGTATCTAATCATTTTTATTTAGTAGCCCAAAAATAAAGTTTCATATTTCTTATTTAAAAAATTACGGACTTCCATACAAACTTTCAACCCCTATTTCACTCCCTTAAGGGTAGAATATCCAGAAACGCTTAAATACGTATCTACTCTTTTTTCATCAGTAGCCTAAAAATAAAGTTTCATGATTCTAACTTAAAAAATGACGAACTTCCATAAAAAATTTCAACCCCTATTACACCCCCTTAGGGGTAGAATATTAAGAAACGTTTAAATACGTATCTATTCATTTTAAATCAGTACCCCAAAAATAAAGTTTCATGTTTCTTACTAAAAAAATGACGAAATTCCATACAAACTTTCAACCCCTATTACACCCCCTTAGGGGTAGAATATTCAAAAACGCTGAAACACGTATCAATTCATTTTTAATCAGCAGCCAAAAAATAAAGTTTCATGTTTCTAACTTCAAAAATGACGGACTTCCAGACTGACCGATATACGAAATAACAACCCCTATTTAACCTCATAGGGGTAGAATATCCAGAAACGCTTAAATACGTATCTACTCTTTTTTCATCAGTAGCCTAAAAATAAAGTTTCATGATTCTAACTTAAAAAATGACGAACTTCCATAAAAAAATTCAACCCCTATTACACCCCCTTAGGGGTAGAATATTAAGAAACGTTTAAATACGTATCTATTCATTTTAAATCAGTACCCCAAAAATAAAGTTTCATGTTTCTTACTAAAAAAATGACGAATTTCCATACAAACTTTCAACCCCTATTACACCCCCTTAGGGGTAGAATATTCAAAAACGCTGAAACACGTATCAATTCATTTTTAATCAGCAGCCAAAAAATAAAGTTTCATGTTTCTAACTTCAAAAATGACGGACTTCCAGACTGACCGATATACGAAATAACAACCCCTATTTAACCTCATAGGGGTAGAATATCCAGAAACGCTTAAATACGTATCTACTCTTTTTTAGTCAGTAGCCCAAAAGTAAAGTTTCATGTTTCTTACTTAAAAAATGACGAACTTCCATACAAACTTTCAACCCCTGTTTCACCCCCTTAGGGGTGGAATTTCAAAAATTCCTTTCTTAGTGCTCACTTACGTTACATAAAGAACCTACATGCAAAATTTTAGGATTCTAGCTTCAGCGGTTTGGGCTGTGCGTTGATCTCTGGGTATGTCAGTCAGTCAGTCAGTCAGTCACCTTACTCTTTTATATATATAGATATAGCTTAAAAAATGGCTACATTAATCTTTAGACGCCGTGTACATATTAATCTGTCCTGCAGCAAAAGTATATAAAATGACAGATCAAGTTATACTGGTCAACAAAATACTACAAGACATTCAAAAAGGTCGATATTTGACCGTCAGCGATCTCCAAATACAAATGAATGAACAGAAGTTTGTAGAAATAACATACGAACCAATGTCGTTCAGTATATAAAGCTGATAAGAGAACGTCAAGTGGACGCATTAAATCAACTCATTTAGGTAATCTACCTTCTTTATAACAAGTACTTTTATCAGTTACACTAACTATTACGTCAAGCTTCAGGTTGGTTTCTATTTGTTCTACCTGAGCAGAAATATAAATTAATTAAATCGACACAAATTCTGCTACATTATAAATTATCTATATCTGTACTTATATTATAAACGCGAAAGTTTTTAAGAATGGATGGATGGATGGATGGATGGATGGACGGATGGATGGATGGATGGATGGACGGATGGATGGATGGATGGAGGGATGGATGGATGTTTGTTACTCTTTCACGCAAAAACTAGTTAAAACTACTGAACGGATTTGGATGAAACTTTACAGTAATATAGCTTATACATCAGAATAACACATAGGCTACTTTTTGCCGCGATAACCGACATATACGCGGGCGGAGCCGCGGGCAACAACTAGTAATACATATGGCAATCAGGTTAGTAGTTCGCTAGTGCATTGAAAACTCTATCGATTCGAACATCCAAGTCAAGTTTAAAGTTTGTAGTACATTATGATATCCGCATAGGAGCCGAACTTTGTTTAGCCTCTTAGCGAATAAAAAAGTAAAGGTATTTTAAATAATAAATAAATATTTCGGACATCTAACACACAACGCCATCTAGTCCCAAGCTAACAGAGCTTGTGTTATGGGTACTAGACAACTGATATAAATACATATATACTTTTATTTTTGTAAATACATCACATCACACTAATCACATCACATCCTATTCCTACTTTCCTACTATATTATTCCTACTATATTATAAAGGCGAAAGTTTGTGTGTATGTTTGTTACTTCTTCAGGCGCAAACTGCTCGACCAATTTGGATAAAACTTTACAGTAATATAGCTTATACATTCTGATGTATAAGCTATATTAGGCTATATTATCATAACACATAGGCTACTATGTGCCGCCATAACCGACATACACGCGGGCGGAGCTGCGGGCAACAGCCAGTACATTTATATGTAATAATTTTCCCCCGTTTTTGTAACATTCTATATTAGTGCTCCGCTCCTATTGGTCTTAGCGTGATGATATAAAGTCTATAGCCTCATTCCTCATTCTCAATAAATGGGCTATCTAACACTGAAATAGTTTTTCAAATCGGACCAGTAGTTTACGGTTAGGTACGGTAGATTAGCGCGTTCAAGCAAAAAAGCGAGAAAATAGGCGAATCAGCTTTGTCCTAATCCTTAAATTAATTGGAGTAACTCCTAATAGTCTGGATGGCTTACAATTACTAGCCTGTTATTGTGTTTTACAAACAATTTACATAAACTGATAGTCCGATTTTAGAACTACGTAGTGGATTACCTTGTAAATCTAACAGAGTCAACAACAAAACAACAAGTCACTCTAGTTTTTCCATATCGAGCAACAGGAAATTATATCATACTAGTAGTTGCCCGCGGCTCCGCCCGCGTATATGTAGGATATCGCGGCAAATAGTAGCCTGTGTTATTCTGATGTATAAGCTATAGTACCTACTGTAAAGTTTCATCCAAATCCGTTCAGTAGTTTTTGCGTGAAAGAGTAACAAACATCCATCCATACTTACAAACTTACAAACTTTCGCGTTTATAATATTAGTATAGATATAGATTAAAGCGTTATAATTACCTATGTGGACTAAAAATATTGAAATCAACTAAGTTTTTTTTTTAAAAGACAACTCCCGCACTACGAATAAATCCAGTGTCGCGGGGGACTTTACAAACATATATGAAACGGACACAAGGAACACCCAGACTCAGAACAACAATTTGTGGATCACACAAAGTGTTGTCCTACGTGGGATTTGAACCCACGACACTTGGAGAAGTAGGAAACGGCGTGGTGACCGTTAAACCACTAGGCCAAACGTGCAGTCAGTCAGAATAATCAAGTTTTCATACATAGTCTTTTAAATACACCTTTTATCTAAATCCTTAAAATCTATTAAGTATATTATAAAATTTTCGTGTCACGTTGTTGCCCCGATGATTCCGAAACTATCGAACCGATTTTCGCGTATTTTTAATGTGTTTTTGATGGCGTGCCTAAGATAGGATAGTTAACATCACGCTTAAACTAATAGGAGCTGAACATTATTGAAAAGAGACGCAAACGAAGTTTTGGGTGTCAGCTAGTAATCTATATCTATACAAATAAATAAAATTGGAGTGTCTGTTTGTAATATTAAAATAAACGCTTTTTACTAAATGCATATGTGTGTTGTAGGTCCGTCTGTATGTCTGTCTGTTTGTTCCGGGTAATCCAGCCGATTAGCTGGAACAAACAGACAAACAAAAATTGTAAAAAATGTTATTTCGGTATATGTACCGTGTATACATACACATACGCATTAAGTAAAAAGCGGTTATTTTAATATTACAAACAGACATTCCAATTTTATATATTTGTATAGATAGCGTTGTGAGAAGTGTCCGCACTACTTTTTACCCGACTACGGCAAAGCCAAAGGAGGGTTATGATTTCGACAGGCTATGTATGTATGTATGTTCATTTGTTACCTCATAGTTCCTTAACTACTTATTAGAACTGGACAAATGAGGTATAGTTAGAAGCGTCTTGATCGTCCGCTGGTTATAGGCTATATGACTATGAAGTGTCACTACTAAATCTAATGTGGCGCCCTCTCGCCGACATAAAGTATTAAAAAATAAATTTGAGATAAATATGCTGTGTTTGGTATCATTGGAAAGGGCTTTACTTGTACATTTCAAATATATATAATATATGTATATTATATATTAATAACGGCACCAAAACATTTTAAATAAAAAAAGTAAAAACTAAAACCCAACTACGACAAAAAACCGTAGTCACACGTTACATAGAAACACACCATAACACTTTAACAACGGGTGACTACGGCTTTTCAAACTTGTTTTATTCTTTTTCAGCGTCGTTTTTTGTAGTAGTTGGGTTTTAGTTTTTACTTTTTTTTATAAACTACTAGACCGATTTGGGTCGTATTCACACAATATTTTTTGTTTTGTTAGGAGAGCCTTGAAACTGATAGGAGTAATAACCTTGGCGAGGGGAAACCCACAATGCACCTTTATTATATTTTTATTTATATTAGTCTTTTAAAAGAGTATGACACGGCATAAGAGTTCATTCTTTGGACGTAGATCTGTAATAAATGTACGTACGTACTTTCATTTTTTTGTATTATTACATTTTTTTATTATTTAAGTATTCTACATCAAGACTGAGGGAATCGATGCTCGGACCAAGTGGCGTACAAAACGGTTGACTACTATAGGCAGATGATGATGGTAAAGGCTTAGCTTGCGTTAATTAATTCATTAGCATGTATAATAGTTCAATTTCATGCCAGCAGCACATTATAAATTAGTAGGCTGTCTATATAAATGCCACATAATTACAAATGTTAGTTGATGACGAAGTGTTTTCAGCAAGCGTGTTTAGTTTTGGTGTCAAATAGGGAAAATTGTTTTATTCCTCCACAGTATAAAAACCAATTGTTCTTTAGCATCCAGACATCAGATATAACCCTGATGTTAAAATAACTTAAAATTAACAGTAAGTACGATTGCGATGTGCACGCGACCGGCGACGCCTTCCAAACGCGGACTTTGCCGTTGTAAAAATTTAGAACCTTGACCAATAACCTACTTTCACGAGCTCCGTGTACACTCAGACCTCCTCTTTATATATTAAAGTCTCCCGTAATCACTGTCCCCAGCTAATGGTCATACATGAATGATAAACTCGTGGAAATGGATAATAAAATATGCATTACTGTGGCATGCTTTCATGATTCTTTGATTTGAATCGGGCTTTGTTCAACATGATCGACAACAACCTTATGATGCATATCCCTATTTCGTATTATTTGATCTATTACTCATTCTGGCAATATTGTTGACTTGTACATGTGTAAACACACATATTTCCTTAGTTTATTATAGGCCCAATGAGTACCTACAATCGTATGTTGGAAACTGTAACCATTTTTTGTTAACCTTAGTACTTTAAATTGAAAATAATGCTTTGTTTTTTGTGTTTGATTTTTCAACGGATTTAAGAAAAAATCATTAAAAGTTGCGCACAAACCCACCAGTACTGAGTTTGTAGTGATACAAAGATCCTGAATCTTATTATTTTATGCAATATTATGACATTCTACGTGAATTAATATGAATACATTTTTAATAGTTAGCAACTGGCTACTTATAGCAAAATTCTATAAAGTCGTAAGGACATTAGAATTTAGGATTCAGTAAAGTAATGAGAAATATTTCGTTTATTACATTTTAGTACCTTGTATCCTACTTGATTGTACTACAGACTGATCGCAGGATCTTCAACATCAATAGCCTTATTTAACGCTTATTACTAAAACATATTCATATTAAAACTAAATAAAGTATTCTACTGGGAGCAGTGATTCATTTAGCAATTGTGATCAACTGTTTTTCCCCAGGCATCGTATGAATCGCGGGGACTCGTATTTATGAACAACAAATTCATAAAAGTACGTCATTATAATAGACAATTATTACTTGCAATTAAAAACTGGAGTACGTAAAACGACTTAGCCCAATTCTGATTCACGATCTTAGAACTGAGTCAGCATAGAAGAGCACTATGTTTGTTATTTAGTAAAATTCAAATTTCCCTGTTCCCTGTATTCTCCAGTTTTATTTTACTTTTAGGAATTGAATTACAATTACGTACATTAAATGTAGAAGAGGACAATAAAGTTGTTTTTAATCGTTTGCGCTATGTTTGCACATTTACAGAAAGTTAACGTTAAATCTCTTCAGCATATTATATTGATGTAGACGAAGATCATAGACAGTAACATAGTTTATTAGTATCATAGTATTAGTAAGTAGTAAATTGTTTTTTTTTGCATCGTTAACTATTCAGCATATCGTCTGATACTGATAACTATGCAATTAGTCGTTTTACTCTATGATAAAACTTCCCTGAAACACAACAAAATATCGGGATTTAAGTACAATATTTTTTAATATTACTGAGAAAAGTCATGATTCATATAATAAGGAAAGCCTTACTAACTTTTAGCATAATTGACTCATAAACAAAACTTGCTACTTCTACCAACACAGAACCACGTGACATGAAGAGAAACTTGTCAATAGTACTAGACTGAAGTAACAATTCATTACTCTAATTACCTGTACATTATATCAATACCCGTTCATATAGCATGAGCCAGACTATACTCATATTTATTTTGCAAACACTACTATACCCACACGCAGGAAATAACAACAAACACGCAAAAAGTAATTCTAACTTTAAATTTTGTAAATAAGATCATTATAACAAACCATTATAGCAATCAATAGATTCAAAAGAAGTGTTACATGCCAATGCCAAATAAATCTGTTCAAATAAAAATGAACAGCTACAAACATGTGTTCCGAAGCGCAATCTTCGAAATCGGCTCAATTAATGTGGTTATATTTTCACATTGTAAACGGAAAAGTGGAAAAAATTTACGGAAAATCTTATTTATTCTTTCCGCCGTCGTTTCTAAGTATGGATTAATAAGAATTAATTTCTACGATAGTAAATATCGATTTCAGCAACGTATCGATCCTGTCCAATAGCTTCTGATAGAACGATGCTGCCTAATATCTTTTGTGTCAGTGACTTTTTAAATAGGTATTGTTGTTATCATAATAATATCATAAGCATTAGAAATCCAACTACAGATGAATTTTTTGCAAGGAAGGAGCAACAAACATTGTTTTTTTTTTCATTTTATTTAGGCCGGTTAACGTGAATGTTTCAACAAATCCGTTTAACTGGATTTAAACACTTGGTCAATTACTATTCGCTTTTCAAAGACTTGGTTACAATAAAAATCAAAGCAATAGAAGACGATCTCGATATCATAATAAATTACTTATTGCAATTATTTCAATTTACATTTAATGTTTATGTTAATCTTCTAGACTGTTTATTTGCATGTAAAGAATGCAATTATTGCAAACTCCATTATAACTGATGTTACCTACATTTATTAGTGATTGCGCAAGCGCATTTATTAGAACCTTGGTCAATATCATTGATAGAGGCAAGTCAAAGAAAGTTGATAGTAAACATGCTTATAGATGTTGCATACCTATGCAATGCACCAATTCTACTAAAATAATATCTGAATCTAGAAGTAGTTTCTAAGCAATCTTATTCCGCAACACAATTTAATAAAAGAGGATTAAGAGAATGAGATAAGCATGTAATTAACGCGACTTAATTAGTATCACTTTAGACGTGGCTGTGAATAATATAATCAAGGTTTTTCTACTTGACACAAACGACTTTACCACCTTTATGGTTTACTGCGCTGACTTGCAAAATGGTTGTTTGGATGTTACTATGCTATTAACAGTCGAGCTGAAGTTTTAGGTGAAATTTTCTGAACGTGTATAACATACTTTTTAACCGACTTCAAAAAAGGAGGAGGTTCTCAATTCGACCGTTTATATGTTTTTTTTGTGTGTTCGCGGATAATTTCGTCGTTTTGTGATGAGAAAAATAAATCATTATTATTATTATACTGTGTTTATAACATTCATGTTATTTTATGGTGGTGATCGGTTAATCGTAATAAATTCAAACAAATTTCAAATTGTACTGTGCTCAATTTTATCGCGTTAAAATGTATGTTTTTTAAACGTAACAGGACATTGTGTAACTGTCTAGTCTATATTACCAAGCATTTGAGAATTTCCTGTATTACTATCATGCTGGATAAATATTCTGACAATTATGTTCTCTATAATATACTGACAATTCCGAATCTTGAACACAAGTGCATGTATTTATATTAGACATATTTCCGCTAATATTTGTTTGCGTTAGATAAGTCGCAAGTTTCAACTGATTTATCGGCTAAATGTGATTTAAAATGTCGGGTACGCAAGGATATCCTATCATTTAAATATTTAAGATATCAAGTTCCGCTATTACATAAAACGAGTCACACTTTTTTTGTGTAGTTAAGATTCACATACTTACTTAGTCATTAATTCCATACTTAATATTATAAATTCTAAAGTAACTCTGTCTGTCTGTCAGGCTTTCATGGCAAAACCGTTACACCGATTTTAATGAAATTTGGAATGGAGATATTTTGATTCTTGAGGAAGGACATAGGCTACTTTTTCGCGCGATAACTGAGACACACGCGTGCGGAGCCGCGGGCAAAAGCTAGTAAGTTATATATAGATGATTACTACAAAATACTTCTAAGTGATACCTATATGAGGATGATTGATGACAACACTATACTAATAACTAAGTATATACTACAAGTAGGTACAAAAATTCAATAGAATGTAATGACGTATTGTTCTACACCAGTAACCGTTAGTATTCTTTTATTTTTTACGCCTTTAGATTAGGTATAAATACCTACTTAGTTAAAGTAAATGCAATAAATTGTGATAAGACCTTGAGACCGTCACTCGTCCAATCACAAATGATCATTAGAAATTATTTACCCACAGTTCAGTGTAAGGTCTAAAATTTACTTAGAAATTCGAGGACGCAGTTAATACTTCGTTTAGTACACGTAAACCATATCTTGATTCACATTGTTATGCAAATCCTGCAAAAGTAATCTATTTTTTTACAAAACTTCCGGGACTACGTTTTAAAGTGAGCATATTTAATATTTGAGTAGGAAACGATAAAGGCCAAAAAAAACCTGAATTTGCACACCACGAAATTTAAATTTCCAAGGCAGGCGGCTCTGAGCTTGTTCTCTATTTAGTGGTAGTTAGTGTGAGATTAATAATAATTTGATATACAAATGCTCGTAATGTGCAATAATAACGGTATAATATAGCAGACAGTTAAATGTGCACATTACAAGCGACAGACAGTTGCGACAAAACGAATGAATTTAGAAACGTCAGCAATTTTGAGTAATTCTTCATTCTGGACATGAATCATAATGCAAGGTTTATTGCATGATGCGATGGTAAATCAATAAATTGCTATGTGCTTATTCTTGTCTATACCTAATTCTTTATTCATTTAAATAGTAGTATTATAATGTGTGCTAGGTACCTAAAATCTGTTTGATCTCGGTGCCAAGCCAAAAAGAATACGAACGAACAATTACAAAAATCTAAGCGATTGTCGCTTGGCACCGATTTCAAACAGATTCTGGGTACCTAGCACACATTATAATACTACTATTTAAATAAATAAAGAATTAGGTATAGACAAGAATTGGCACATAGCAATTTATGAAGAGCCAGTTTATTTTACGCTTTTAAGTGTTTTTTGAGAGAGAGTTTTCGTTGGATATTTTTTGGAAGTCGGTTTATTTTTTATCATATGTACCATTGATTTATATTACAATCGCGTGCATTCCGTCAGACAAGTTGTTTTGTGTAAAAAGCGATGTAGCCTTTTTAATTACTAAATCTTGTGCGCTTTGCGGTTCAGATAAATAAAGATTTATTTCAATTTATTTTGAAGTTAAAGGTCACTTTCTTGTGTCAGTATTTGTAGCTGTTTTTCAAATTAAGTGTGGTTCGGTGTTGATTTTCGTAACCTGGCGGTTCATCCAGTATGTGGATTTATTGCAGCAATATCAGGTCTCTAGAACGACTGAACAATCACTGTTAAAACCTCTTACGGATAGTTACACATATGAGTCACATGAAATTAAAAGCTGCTATGAGTTAATGTTTTGCAAAAATTGTTACAAACTCTAAGGTTATGCTGTCTCTCTCTAATCATTTTATTAATGTATGCTGTGAATACATAAACCTTGAATTCTAGAGCAAATGTATTAAACGTCCTCTACTCAAATATTCCAAACACGGCAACTTAAATACTACAACTTATAAATAGGTCAAGTAATTAACTGCGGTGTTCTTTTCACCATGCAACCCGCATGTACAAAATAATTGATATTTATTATTAGGTTCTTTGCGGTTGAATCAATTAGACACTTGGCGTAGCAAACATCATAAAAAATGTACTGTGTATACGTTGAATTACTTATATACCTAATTCAGTATTATATTAGACACGTGCTTACAATCTTCAAATTACTGGGCTTGTGCAGGTTAATATTTAATCTTGATTACTTTCCGGGTTTTCTTAATTAAAGTCGGTAATTTTTCTCTTTATTTATTGACCTATATCAAATTAGATAATGCTGCTTTGTAACATAATCAACACATAAATAACGGCTACAAACATATAGGTACTTAGTACAAACTTGTCGAATGGTTTAAAGTTTATACATGTAGGTAATTTGTACCGTAATCTTTGTAAGTAGTCGTCCATGTCGTAGGTCTGTATAATCTTATTCTGCACACATTCTACAAGAGGTAGTATGTGTACTCGACAACTTTGCAGTCTGAACACAGAGAAGTCTAGACAATACTGTTCTTGGAAATCAAAGAACGTGCAACTATTAAGATATTGAAAATTACTCTTTTGTAAAAACAACACCCGCATTAGTAATGTATCCTGTGTCGTGGGGCATTTTGCAAGTATTCAATAGACGAATACAAAGATCATCCAGATTAATGTTTGTGGATCACACACAGTGTTGTCCATTTTGGGTTCGAACAACACTCAGCGCAGTACAGAGTGGAGTTGCGGCTACTTAAACCACTACGTCATCTGTGCAGTCAAACTTTTGGATGGATAATTGAATTTTATGAACATTTTAAGCTAACTAGGAAGATGCAGCTGTTCGTGAAATAAGCTACTGGGGCTAAGCTTAAAGCGGGCTAAGCCAAAAGTGGGAAGATGGTACAGTTAATTGTTAATGACTTTTACGTATTAGAATATTTTGTAATGTATACAAAATGTATAGCTTCTCAGCCGGCTACAGCGACTGCTTTGTGCCTCAGAGTTAGGAGCTATTTGTTGAGCTCGCTGATGCGTTCGTCAAAATAATGCGTAATTTGATATATATTTGGATTTAATCAAAATCCTCTTCTCTGTCGTGTCGCTCTTGGCAGAGCGGTCGTGGTCACGTCAAATACAATAGTAGGCGCAAAAAGGCTAAAGTTAAGTTTACGCGTAAGTAGCTTACTGTGGTCTGCAGCACAGTAAGACAACGCAGACCAAAAGGCTACTCTTTTCAGTGTGGAAGTAATTAGAATAACAATCTGTAAGAGGAAACTTTAATATTTATGAGAAACTAGTACTTATCAATCGGATTAGATCTTTTAGTTATTTTGTGAAAAAATGTTTTCAATTACTTCTTAAGCAACGATTCTCTCTATCTGTCTCTCTGTTGCGTTTTCACGGCTTAGCCATTGCACAGATTTCATTTAAATTTAGAACGGAGAGACTACTACTACTCTTTACCGCGATAACCGACATACGGCGGAGCTGCGGGTAAAAGCTAATAATTTCTATAAAGTCATGTATATTGTGTCAGTCGTTACGATTTCTACACATAAGATAGCTATTATGTTAAATTTCCTGTCGCTGATGTTCAAATTGTAGAATTACATAGTTCTCACTCGTGGAGTTACCTAATGTCGTGCAGCTGGCATGTGTATTTCATTTTCCGCACTATTGTATTCCGGAGTAATATAAAATCATCCACTACTGAATAATTACGTATATCGATAGTTGAAATAATTATATTAACTAGAAGATATGTTAGGTATTTATGCTTGCTATTTGAAAGTTGCTACATTTTTTCATGAAGACGCATCTTTATAATAGGACCATTTCTCAAAAACATGTTTTAATCTATACTATTATATAAAGCTGAAGAGTTTGTTTGTTTGTTTCTAATCTCAGGAACCGCTGGTCCGATTTGAAAAATTCTTTCAGTGTTGGATAGTACATTTATCGGGGAAGGCTATAGGCTATATATCATCACGCTACGACCAATGGGAGCGGAGCACAAATGAAAAATGTTTCAAAAACGGGGAAAAATCATCATGCTACGGGCAATAGGAGACGCAAACGCGGTTGCGTGGGTCAGCTAGTTTTTCATAATCGTATTCCGCCGTACGTACCTACGTAAATACGGATAAATGACACCATTTCCAACCAAGCTATGGCAGCGAAATAAATTTGTAATGTCTAAGAGATAGAATATATTATACAAAGCAGTACTCATACTTTAATACTCATAATATAACGTTAATGAGCTTTACGAACTCGTTTTCAATGTCATAAAAGCTAAGGTTTTAGAATACAAGGTTATTCAAGACAACTAATTTGTTGTACTTAATTTGTATTTTTTGAAAATAAAAATAGAATCATAGGTATCAATCAATTTTTATAAGAATAAAAACATTTACTTGCCTACTTACTTCAAATATAATTCTGAAAAAATCTTAAGGAAGAAACTTCTTATTTTACTAAATTATTTTTCTGTTTGCTCATATTTAATAATGAGCTTATTTTAACTGGTGTCTTTATTTCTTTCTACTAATAAGAATAATATTAGCTTCTTTAAATACCTACTTAACTTTTGAGTTCATCAGTATTTATAGATTTTGTATGTACCTATCTATTGATATTTATTCATCACCATCACCATTATCATCATCTTTTAATAGTCCACTGCTGGACATGGTGAGACATTTATGTTAAAGTTTAACAATTAAACTATTTATTCAATGACTTGTTAAGTAATATTAGATATTTGCTTGTTCAAACACTGCCTCATAAATGCAAACAATATATGTAATAACAATAATAACTGGTTATATCTATTTGATTAATTAAATGTAACCCAAAATTGTAAATTTATTATGTTTATGGTATTTAATGTTTATTGGGTATTAAAGGTAGTATCCATGCTGTATTTGTATAATATTAATTACAGGATATACTATAGTTTGTTAGGCTCTATCGAGTTTTCAGTGCAAAGTTAAATTTATGGAAATTCTACATGTGTACTGTTTAGGTTGTACACCCTATACTTGTGACAGCATTGTTGTAAAGACACATAATATGATTCTGCTAAATGTTACAGTCAAACCTGCTTTTGGTACATAGGTATTTGTATGTATGGTAGCATTGGTATCGGACAAACATTACCTGCATATATTACTCTGTTCAATCAAGACACTATTATTATTCAATTTAAAGATTAGTTTCCTAAATCTTAATAATTTAAGTGGTTCATTGTGCATTCATCATTTCTAATTGGTTTGGTTTGGTTGGAGCATTCTGCATTTAAATTGTATTATGGTAATAGCTAAGAACATTAAATAATCTAATTCCTCAGTAAAGCTCCACTAATTTCTTTGCTTGCAAAAATGACCTTGATTGGATAGAATAGTGACGTTACTTTAAATTATAGTTACTTTCGTACATTAAACAGTATTGTTGGCGGCTAATAGTTGTCTAAAGAGGATTTTAAATGATTACTTACTTTTTGAACACTCTACAAGAAGAATTGTTTATTCTCTTATCAGACATGTGTCTTCTGCGATCTTCAAACAAGTCTTTGATGGCGGTCACACCGAGCACAAACAACACTGGCAGCATAGCAATTTCTTTACCAAATGCATTAATTGCTGGCACCCAATTCAACAACACTATGAATATAAAGTACACATTTGCAATCCTATGAAACTGTTCAAATAAGTTCTTAGGCACAAACGATAGTAGAGTATATTTTGTAGTCCTAATTTTATTGTCGCATCTATGGCCATTTGGGTGATCCTTGAGAGGTGTTTTGTCAGGCACCAAGTGGTTGGGAGTGATAATTAGATGACGGTTATCAACAGATGGTTGTGGTCTTCTTAATACCCATAATGCTGCTTTTCTCCAAGGACTCATGACCGAGGTGCGACGAATCGTGTATATAGAATCTGAACGAGAAGCTTGGCGTGAGTGATGATGCATCCGCACTGAACCAAGTCGCGGCTGGGCGCTGGCAATGGGAGGTTCGCGATGGCCTGGAGGTAGGATAAAGTCCGTGCGACTGCCGGTTCGGCTGTGGCCAGGACCGGACGACGGCCGTCCGCCCTCTCCGATCTGCCCGTGTGAGAGGGCACGCTGGTGCCCTCGCAATGCAGACTTGAGTGGAGGACGGGAAATTGTAGGATTTGTCGCAAGAGTAGGTGTCCCTCCATGACTTATAGATCTCGAGTGCCCTTTCGCTTTTGGAAATAGGTAAGTTTGCTCCGGTGCCCCAGGTAAACATGGCACAATTGGAGTTTCTCCGCTTCCTTCTGTTGACATTTTTATTCATTTGAACGTTGTTCAACCCACTTTTACCTTTCATTTAAAACTGCTGCTTGACCACACTGTTTGGATAATGTATTTTGATTAACTGATTTAAGAAGAATGTGCCGTACGATTCGAAACATATGGTACGAAGTCACCTGTTCACCAGTTCACACATCACTAACATGCTTAATTTCAAAAAACTCCATTATACGTGTAAAGTTTTAAAATATGTCTTGTATATATTCTTAAAACTCTCAAATTAAAATTTTAATATTTTGTCATCACACTACATAAATACACGGTAAAGAGACGAAACTCAAAATAAGAAAAAAGACAACGTACGTGAAAGACCAAAGTTATAACTGACAACTGACATTTATTTACAGGTTTGCCAAGTTGACGATTTTGATATGGTGGTTGCCAGTAACTAGTTAGATTGTCCCATTTTTTATTTTCCCCAAATTCTCGATCCAACAAAACTATGCCAAATATAGTTTTGTTATGGTAGACGTACTTGAAAGTCTTCACATCATTCCGCAGAGGAAGCGCGGAGGCATGACAGTGGTGTCCATACCGCTGCCTCTGAATAGTAGCCACCTTATGTGTATGATCTAAGCACTCTTCACGTTACGCTGGCGGTCAGCTACAGTTCCGGGTGGCTAGCGACAGGAGTGCTAGCTTACATACAGTCCACCTTGGTGTCTAGCTCGTGGTTGTTCTTCATGTATCAAGGCGCCTGCATGAAGTCGGGATGGTTATCTAATGACTCATTATAATAAGTAACAGTGACAGTACTGAGAGGGAGCGGCATAGGTGAGTTAGGTGCGTATATATTACTTGTATAATGAGACCAGAGCTGAGCACTTAACACAACAGGCGCATGTTACCCTAATGCACGCGACAGTGTTGCAATCGTGCGTTGCTGCATCGTTAGGTTGTCGATAGTGTCGAATTTTCTGTCCGTGGACTTAGAGTGATGATGGGAGCTTCTTAACTGAAGATATGGATATCGCATGTTCAGCCACGTTTACTGCGAGTCGCCATTGCGGCAGCCATAGTGATCGAAGGTCTAATGAGCTCTGTAGTTTCAACGCGGGGTGGTGGAGTTTGATGCCTGAAGATGTGTAAGCGGCATCGTCAGCATACAGGACTACTTCCGCTCCATCAGCGAGAGGATGTCGATCGTGTAACGTGAGTGGCGACAGGCAGAGAGCCTTGGAGAATGCTGGCTGCTACGTTGCGAAAGTTAATAGCTTACACAACTACGACCACTCGAAAATCGACACCGAGTCATCTGCGTTGTATCGAGCTTCTTGAGGAGACCGGCATGCCAGACCGGGTCAAATTTTTCCATGTTGTTTATGATGGACTTATAATAGTACGTGCGTATTTATAAAATACATGTGTTCTAATTTCTATAAACAGTACTAAAAGAAGAGTTCTAGTCTAGTACAAATTCTTAACAGAGTAGAATGACATTGGCGTCATTGGCCAATCATATATTTATAAAAAGAATGAAGATCTTTCAGATCATTTATATTCATAAAGGCTATAAGTTTAGAAAAAGAAACAAAGCTGTAACGAAAAAAGAACACCATTAATAAATATGGTGAATAAATCTAATAACCAAACAAATATGGAGAGAGCTATTACATAATACATTCAGGAAGCTCTCTTATTTTTAAACGACTTCAAAAAAGGAGGAGTACTACTAGTAATACACTCGAATTGAGTAGTAGTAACTCAATTCGACTGTATTTTTTCATGTTTGTTACCGCAGAACTTTCGACTGGGTGAACTGATTTTTATGATACGTTTTTATTTGAAAGCTGACTGCTTTCCATATGTGGGACCACATACGGGAAGCACCAGTTTTAATTTGGTCCATTTCCTGAAGTCGGTTGTTTTTTATCTAACATTATTTAAAATGAAACCAGCTGAAATAATTTAAAACTAGATAAGCCCCGTGGTTTTAACCGAGGTACTCTCCAAGGTAGTAGAGCCACGCTGATTTCAGCACGAACGGGCCGGCTCGACCGGGGCGGACCGGAACCTTGCACGGAAAATCAACGTAAAATGACAGCGTGCTGTCGTGTTTCGTTGTTGAGTGTGAGACCGGAGGCCCAATAATGCAGAAACATCACTAGCCCGCCATCGTGTGTGTCATCATGCTGCATTGTTGCATTGTCTGCGTTCGCAGTGAGTATGGTGACCACCACTCTTGGATTCTGCTTATGCTTTCCATCAGGCAGAGTAGAGTCATTTTGGAAGGGCAAAACATAAAAAAGGTACAACAAACACCGCAGGTAACCCCGAGGGGTGAAATTAGTTTTTTAAAATAGTACAAACAGACACTCCAATTTCATTTATTTGTATAGATAAAGTACCTTAAAACAGTGACAAACTGCCTCGTTGGTCTAGCGGTTAGCGTATGCAACTCCCGATCATGAAGTCACGAGCTCGATTCCCGGGTTGGGCCAAAAGTTTTTTTTTTCTATGGAATAAGGGGCAAACGAGCAGACGTACCACCTGATGGTAAGCGATTACCGCCACCCATGGACACCCGCAACACCAGAGTTGTCACAAGTTAGGTGCCAGCCTTTGGGGGATGAGGGGGAAGGGGTTGTGGTATGGACCTCCGGCATCCTCACTCACTCGGTGCAAGCACTGTTTCACACTGGTTTTCTGTGAGGCCGTGGTATCACTCCGGTCGAGCCAGCCCATTCACGCTGAAGCGTGGCTCTCCCACGGTATTGTTGGGGTTTTCTTACAAGAAAGTCCTAAAATAGGTTGGAATAAGGAATTTTGGCAGTCTTTGAAGCCTATGCCTCGGATAGTACTTTCAGCAGTCAGCCTCGGTTGCCATAAACGTCGATGGTAGTTGTGATTCAGAAGTCAGTAAATGTCAGTGTGCTCAAATAAAATATAGTGACAAATAGTTCTACGTTCAAATTCTGTTCACCCTCAGAGTTGCGAAAGTCCGATGCCAGTTGTAGTAAAATTTATATTCAAGTTAAACCTGTTGAATTAGTAGCAGATCTCAAATAATCTTGGGAATAAATCTAGAACGAAGAACCTTATAAAACAATTACACCGAGATATAAGACAAAAAATCTAAAGCCGATAAACAAAAGTTTTAAAAAAGGAAATGTTTTAAGAGGACCTGCTAAATTTATTTCTACTATTTACCAATTAATCACATCAGGAGTTTTGTTATCTATTCCTAGGTAGCATTAAATAATAAAAATAATATTTTGGTTAACATTACCTTATTAATTGTCGAAAATATTTGTACTGGCAATAGGAGTAATTAAGTAATCAAAGAAAAAATGACAAAAGGTACCTTAGACAAAGTTGTACCAATAGGTACACCCACAGACGTATAACTCTTTATACGTCTGTGGGTACACCTTAGAGTATACATAAGCAAGCTTGCTTATGTATACTCTAAGGCACCCACTCTAATTCATCCATTGATTTTCGAATTTCTTAGATTCTATGACAAATCTGTGCATCAGTGTCACTCATTGTAAATAACACGTGAAGCTAAGACTTTGAACCCTTTTTACGAAAATATGCAAACGGTACTCAGCACATAGAAACTTAAAAAAAAGTACCTAAAAACTAAATTAGAATTAAGGTCGTATTTTGACTGAGAATATTTAGATGAGAAACTTAAAAGAGACTAGGTTACATAGAGCAGCTTAGTTTTGAAAAGATTTTAAATTAAATTTATTGAAAAACATAAATAAGAGTTAAATAGTTTAAAACGTATTCAGAACATACTGAAACTTTTTTTCCGTTTTTACAATTAATCAGTTTTCTGTAGTACTTAGCCTGAGATAAGTGATCAAAGCTTTACACTTTTACGTAAAAATGTATTGTAATATTATATGTTTCATGAAATTAAACAGATTTCCAAATGTCGCTAATTTTTACATTGCATTGATATGATTTTTATGTTTCGAGTTTGTATATAGATTAAATTTATTACTTATTTACAATGAAAATAATTATATTGCAGTACTTATCTCTCGCATCCAGAATGCGAAAGATAAGAATGCGAGCTGGATGCGAGTAGCCGAAGATCGAACTAAGTGGTGTGCAATTGGAGAGGCCTATGTCCAGCAGTGGACTGCGGTAGGCTGAAGATGATGATGACTTATCTCTAGAAAAGAAGTCATTCACTTTATTCGTATCCATTTTCAATTCATTTAAATTAGTTTAAAAATTAATTGATTTTCGGTTCTTTAGATTCTGTTGAACATGGTGCATCTCTAGTTTCACACGTCGACGTCACCGCATCGGCCATATTCTTTGTCTTTCCGACATTTTGACATTTACCTCCCGGTTTGTGAATCAGATTGGAATATTTTCTCTTATAAGTTTCAACATGGATGAAGAATACGACGCAATAGTTCTTGGAACTGGATTGAAAGAATGCATTCTAAGTGGAATGCTTTCTGTGTCCGGAAAGAAGGTATTACATATTGATCGTAATAAGTACTACGGCGGAGAATCTGCGTCAATTACCCCGTTAGAAGAATTATTCGCAAAGTTCAACGCTCCGGCCCCCGATGAAACATACGGCCGAGGTCGCGACTGGAATGTAGATTTGATTCCTAAACTGTTGATGGCCAATGGGCTTCTTGTGAAGCTTCTTATTCATACGGGTGTGACCCGATATTTGGAATTCAAGTCTGTGGAAGGGAGCTATGTCTACAAAGGAGGCAAAATCTCCAAAGTGCCCGTTGATCAGAAAGAAGCACTGGCATCTGACCTCATGGGAATGTTTGAGAAGAGACGGTTCCGTAACTTCTTAATTTATGTTCAAGATTTTCAGGAAGATGATGTCAAGACTTGGAAAGATTTCGATCCAAGTACAGCCAACATGCAGTCGCTGTACGACAAATTTGGCCTAGATAAAAACACCCAAGACTTCACTGGACATGCTCTGGCCCTCTACCTCAACGATAACTACCTCCAGCAGCCTGCCATTCAAACCATCCATCGTATTAAACTGTACTCTGATTCACTTGCCAGGTATGGTAAATCACCATACTTATATCCTATGTATGGCCTAGGTGAGTTGCCTCAGGGTTTCGCTCGTCTGTCTGCTATCTATGGAGGCACTTATATGCTTGATAAACCCATCGATGAAATTGTTTTGGGTGAAGGTGGAAAGGTGGTTGGTGTTCGTTCAGGAAATGAAATTGCCAAATGTAAGCAGGTGTATTGTGACCCCAGCTATGTACCCGACAGAGTCCGCAAGAAGGGCCAGGTTATCCGCTGCATCTGTTTGTTGGATCATCCAATAGCTAATACAAAAGATGCTTTATCTACTCAAATAATCATTCCTCAGAAGCAAGTAGGCAGGCATTCCGATATCTATATATCTGTCGTGTCTTACACACACCAGGTGGCTGCTAAGGGTTGGTTCATCGCCATGGTGTCAACTACTGTTGAAACTAAGGATCCTGAATCTGAAATTAAGCCAGGTTTGGACCTCCTTGGATCTATAAGACAGAAATTTGTGTCTGTGTCAGACTACTATGAACCTATTGATGATGGCACTCAGAGCCAAATCTTTGTGTCTGAATCTTATGATGCTACGACACACTTTGAAACTACCTGTTTAGACGTGATTAAGATATACAAGAATGGCACTGGAGAAGAGTTTGATTTTTCCAAAGTTAAAGTCGAACTCGGAGAGGAAGAACAGTGAATAAAAAATATTATTATAATATATACAATATTTTATGTACATTTGCTTGTTAATTTTATATTTGTTTAAGACGTGTTCTGGCAACAATAGTCTATGGATTTTGGGTTTACAATTTTGAATAGCTTAGATGTATCAACTGTAGATCAAGTATTAACAAATAATGTATGTATGATACCCTGTGGTTCTGTAAATTATTTATACATTTAATTGCCAAAAAATATTTTATTTAAAGGATTTATGTGTACTTTATTAAGGCTGCTTATAAGTATTCAAGGCTAATGATCTGCACAAGTACTAGGTTATTTGTAACAGATATTATGCATTCCAATTTGGTATTTGTTTCACTCTGTAACCATATCATACTTGTAATATTACAAAATTTATGAATGCTCATTATACCTATATGTTGTGTAAGATCATGAATTAAAGTTTTAATTAAATATGGTTGGAGTTTTATTTCTACTCTCTGTTCCCTGCTGTTTGTTTTTTAAATTTCTCAATTCACTAAAGTATTTGCCATGATTGAGACTTACCATCCAGTGGTATGCAATTCCTATACTTAATTTATACTTTTGACAGTGTATTATAATCATTATCAAATAAAGGATTCTTATGTTAAACTTCAGGTCACATTTGTTCAAATTGCTTTAAGTAAAAAGTCTTTATGTGTATTCATTGGTTTATTCTGCAATATGACTAGTTTTTTTAACATCAACAATAGTTTTCTCCCAACAGAATTGAGCTATCTGAATTAAATATGCATTTAATTGAACATAGATGATCATTTCGACAGCCTATAAATATATAATCACCGTACGTAACTGGTGACGAAAATGTTTCGTCTGGTAATTGGTATTCTCCTAAAATTGTACCATTATCAGAGTCTATAATATATAATTTTCCATTATTTGATGCAGCTATGATGAACTGGTCTCCAAATCCACATGGGGTTGAGTAAACAGGCGCATTTAGCTGAGCTTTCCAATGCAGTCGTGGCTGGAAGTTCTTCACATGAAGACAGTACACTGTTTTGTCGTGGCAACCGAACGTCACTTGCCAGTTAGAATTTCCTATTTTTTTTACATAGAGAGATGAAAATATATTGCCTTTTGCACCCTGGTACTTCCATATCTGAAACAAAAAGTTTTATTTATTATGACACACTGGTATATATATTTAATAACTAGCTTTTGCCCGCGGCTCCGCCCGCCTGTATTTCGGTTTTCGCGGTAAAGATTAGCCTATGTCCTTCCTCAACAATGAAGCAGCAGTTCAGCCGTGAAAACGTAACAGACAGACAGTTACTTTCGAATTTATAATACTACCAGCTGTTGCCCG
Source organism: Diaphora mendica (assembly GCA_949125395.1). Taxonomy (NCBI): domain Eukaryota; kingdom Metazoa; phylum Arthropoda; class Insecta; order Lepidoptera; family Erebidae; genus Diaphora; species Diaphora mendica. Next base: position 22,860,577 of record OX421310.1, read on the forward strand.
CGGCTCCGCCCGCGTGTATGTCGGGTATCGCTGCAAATAGTAGCCTGTGTTATTCTGATGTATAGCTATATTATTGTAAAGTTTCATCCAAATCCGTTCAGTAGTTTTTGCGTGAAAGAGTAACAAACATCCATCCATACTTACAAACTTTCGCGTTTATAATATTAGTAGGAAGTAGGATATTATGGAAATATGGCCGATTTTTGTATAACAAAAATTTAAAACACGACTATAATTTTCGGGTTTTCTAAACAATTAATTATTATAGACCCGTAAGGTCTATTGCTGGTGAGACGCCGAGTTCGTAAGTTTTATACGATACAGTGGCAAACAAAGTATACTGCCACGTTTTCGTAATATAAACTTGTGCTCTTTGGTTTTAACCAGTTTACTTATCTCCCGAGTAGATACCTTTTTCTGGCTTATGATTATGGTTTCACGCTTTCACGCCCAACTAATCAACCGACCGTGACAAAATTTTCTTTACACGTACGTAGTCTATCCTGTGCCTTCCATCTAGGTAAAGTGGCTTATATCTGAATCCGTCAGGATATTTTGCAAAAGACTAGATAACCTTGAGTAATCTGGTAACTAGCAGGGTTTTTCTGAACAAATTTCTTATAAGAAAAATTGGTTTTCACCAATTTCTCTTAAGACATATTGATGATAGACTTATGAGGGCTTCAAGAAAATAATTAACATGTGTATCTGTTAGAGGCATACCTATCTCCTAAATGGATAGATCTATTATAATTTAGTTTCTTTTTAGTTTGAAAAGTTACTTGACGGAGTGTTTTTAGTTACATATAATACAAGAGAATCAGTTTTAAGTTGCCATCGGCTTTTTTTTCTTAAAAAACGTATGTAACATTAACCATTTTTAACAAAAAATTTTGCCCCTCTTACGCAAGTTGTCCTGCCATCTGACTAGAGGGCGCCCCACAATACGTTTGCCAAGAATACGAGGGGTATTAATACTTTATCATGCCTAAGATTATTTGGGGTCGGCTACTAGTTCAACCGGTGTTACATGAATATCTATCAGTTTTTCACGGAGCGACTGGCATTTGACCTCCGCAACTCTAAGGGTGGACTGAAAGCGAAGGACTGAACTACTTTTCCACATATTTTATTTAGAAAACTTTCTTCCCAATCACGATTGCAATTTGCAATAGCTGTTCATGATAACCGGGACCAACGCTTTAGCGTGCTCTCCGAGGCACGTTCGCGAAAAACAGCCAAAATTCCATACTGCAGTATGTTATTACGAATTTCTTATAAGAAAAATTTGACCCGACCTTGGTATCGAACCCTATCGATCGGCAGTCGCATACGCCAACCGCTAGCCCAATCCTCATCAGTCGTATATATAGTTGTCAATATACTTACTAAATTCAACATTTCACAATTACCTTAATACCCTTCTCGACTGTCCTGCAATGTATATCACCACAAACTTCGGCGAATATAACATATTTGTCTTCGTCATAGAGCACGGGGCTGGCGAATATAGGGCTGTTGAGCAGCCCACGCCACACCACCAGATTCTTATCTATGTGGATACTAGCGCACACACCCGACAAAGTTCCCAGCAGTAAATACTGATTCTTAGCCAGCACCAGGTCCGCTGATATACCTTGCTCGCAAATGTCTATCGTATCCAGTACATCACCATTCTGGAACAAGTTATTATACGTTAAAAACAATTTATTGGTAGCTGTGCCCTGCGGTTTTCCCAAAAGAATAAATATTTGCCTATGTACTAATCGAAGATATCGACTAGGTACCTCCATACTAAATTTTATGGTAATTGGTGCAGCCGTTTGAGCGTCCAAAAGTAATAACATACAAACACACTCACAAACTTATATTTTTAATAAACAAATATTTGTGTAATATGTATTAAACTCTCCACATTACATTTACCTACAAATGTCGTAAGTTACAAACAATACTGTAACCATATACAATCAACTCAATGGTACTTGTTTATTGGTTTGAAAAAACGCTTTGACGGGTACAAAAAGCGAATTTCTGAATGGTGTCATTAAAATCATGTTTTGTTATCAATAGGTAGGTACCTAAACTTGATAAGCGCAATGAAATTTAGATAACATATGACTGTTGGCCGTCTGGCATAATAATATATATGTTACCGTCAGATTGTCAAAACCGTTAGATTGTAATTTATCTCGCGAGATTGCAAACAGTCAAAAGATTGTGAAATGGTATCGACGAATCGCAAGTCGCGCGCTGATTAGTTGAACAGCATATGTTTCGCGCCGCCATCTTTTTTTCTTAATTCGTCTTTGTTGCCGAATGTAAAGTATTTTTGTGATTGTAAATTTAATTTCATGTTAAAAATACCTCACAGCTTTAGAATTAGTTATATAAAATTGTTGTGATAGTAAAATTAATTTGTGATTAATCAAAGAAGTTCTAACCTAACCCAACTCTATGGCCATTGAACGACCTACTGTAAAACCGACCAATCAGGGACAGTTGACAATTTGCTCGCGTAAGCAGTATATCACAGTTGACAATGTATCGATAGTTTGCAATCTCTCTAGGGAGATTATAATCTAACGGTTTTTACAATCTTACGGTGACATATATATTACATACATACATACCGTGATATCAATACAACGGACGTTGCCATCATAGGACGCGATATACAATCTGCTATGAGAGTAGACTCCTTTGCTCTTGATCATGCATCCAATGTTAATCTTCCATAGTTCTGTGACAGTATCTAGTGTAAATTTTACAATAGTTCCGTCGTAGGAACCTATGATACCCGCTGCCTGTCCTCCGGCACAGTATACAACTGATGCTTCGATGCGAGATTTCAATTTCAAGATGCCTTGCAACTCTCCACTCATTCCATTCACGACTATGACTTTACCAGAGTGACTGCCAACCGTAACGTACAGGTTACTGAAATAACAAAATCATTCAAGTTGCAATATTATGGCTATATATTATTAAGCTAAAGAATTTATTTGCTTCGATTTGATCAATCCTTTCAGTGTTAGATAGCCACGTCATCGAGGAAGACAATAAGCTATATATGCATATCATCAAGCTATGACCAAAATGAGCTGAGTGTCAATAAAAATGTTGCAAAAACGGGTCAGTTATTCGTTTTGTAAAAATAATAAAGGTATGAATGAATTGTTTCCCTTTAAAAGTTCTAAAAAATATTCGCGACAGCATATCTATGACAATTTAAACGACTTCAAAAAAGGAAGAGGTTATCAATTCGACTGTATTTTTTTTATGTTTGTTACGACATAACTTTCGACTGGGTGAACCGATTTTGATGTTTCTTTTTTATTTGAAAGCTGGTGCTTCCTATGTGGTCCCATTTTAATTTGGTTTAGTTCTTGAAGTCGTTTTTTTTTGTTAAAATTTGTGATTATTTCATGGTAAATTTACTTCTTGCGTTTTCAGCTAGTAAAATATACAAGTACCTATGTATTTGATATCGTATCAAAAAAGTGTAGACTAACTACAAAGTTTATGGATTAAGAGGTTATCTCATTTACCAAACATTTTTTATGGTTGAGGCAGACAGCGAGCGAGATATGATTGCAACGCAAGAAGTCAATAGTTAGTAGGTATTTCATGACTTACTAATTCTCAAAATTTCTACGAAACTAAAGCAATTTATTTGTAAATGTTTGGAACCTAATTAAAGAATGGCCAAGTGGTGGGACAGGGCGGCGGGCGGTATCTCTTTTATCTACGTTTACAACTCGTTTACCGTTTTTCCCGTTTTAAGCCTCAGCCTTTATAGCGATCTAGTCTAATAAATTCATAATTCAGGGGCGTCTCTATAATATTATACATTTACACTATGTGTGTGTGTGTTTGCGCGCACGAGAGTTGTATGTTTGTTTGGTGTGGTTGATTTTGTGACCAACATGTTTGTGTGCCATGTAATTGGGAATTCAAGAAACAGTTGTTATGATATATTTGATTTTATTAAACCTACAACTAGTCAGTGTACGGATACAGAGGCCTATACTAACACCAAATATCTATACAGATACTTTCTTAAGATTGATTACCCAAACACGGAGGATCCCCAATGGGGGCGGTCCGCCCCGGGCCTCTGGTCCTGGGGGGCCTCCAAATGGCTGCAAGTTCCCTTGATCAAATCGTAAATAAACCTTTGAAAACATAAGAGGAAGTTTTGGGTTGGAGGCCCCGTAGACAAATAATTAGGTACAGGCTGTACCGGTAGTTCACATTTTATTCAAAATAAAATTACTTTTACTGCCATATCTTTTTAATGTTCAGCTTCGTAGTTTTTTACTTTCATCAACTTTAAAATGCTATAGCCATCTATATTGTATACGCGGTACTAATATTATTTTATATTGAACGCGTCTTATACACGGTCGGGGAATTCCCGTCTTAGCGGGGAATCCCTGAACGAATGAACGAAGTGTATTTTTTACTCTCGTACGCCTAAATATGTACGTCGAATAAGCACGCACCCTTTTTTTTAAATCAATTAATTTTGTAATCATATTTAGTAATTATATTACTTAGTATAATAATATATTGTAATACTGTTTTTGGTTCTTGTTGCGGAGTATAAACAGAAGAGTTTTAATAATTTAATGGTTGTGTTGTACATCTGAAGAAACAGTAATATCCTCATATAATTGACTAGCTGACTGACCTGTGTCCGTTTTGCTGGGATTCAGATATTTCTTAGTGTGATTTTTTTGTGGTTTATGGAGAAAGAAAAATATAATTTTCTACCAATTTTTAGGGTTCCGTAGTCAAAAAGGAACCCTCAGTTTCTCCATGTTGGTCTGTCTATCCGTCGGTCCGCGGTTTAAATAAAAAACCATCGGTTCTAAAAAGGTGTAATTTAGCATGGGTATACACATTAATTACCTACGCCGCCGACAGTGTTGAAATAAAAAGTAGCAAAAAAAACAAATTTTTAGGGTACCTTCCTCTACACTTAAAGTTGGGATAGTGTTTTTTCTAGTTGTCTCTCCGATAGATTGGGATATCATTGGAAAGGTCTTTTAAAATACGAATAATAGGGGTTTGGAAATAATGTTTTTTAATTTGGTAAACCGTTCGTGACTTATATAAGCTTTATAGTGGCAATTTTCGTCGGAGTCAAGTGAACAGGCCAAAGTACTTACTGGATTTTTAACCAAATTCCTATTATATATCAAAGGAAAGAAAGATGCCGTTTGCGAAGAAATTAATCAAACTGTTAAATCAGTCTCCAACGTTCAAATAAATGATGTCGATATAACAAGAATAGGTGAAATGTCTTGTGATACTAACAAAAACCAGTGGTGGATTTACCACTAGGCTGAGTAGGCTGGAAACTAGAGCGGCAAATTTTAGGGGGCGGCAGAATTGGACCAAAATTTTTTTTCTTACAGAAATGCCTAAAGTTTACTCTCAACTTGAAAAAAATAATTGCGCCGACCGAATCATAACCTTTTCCTTTTTGAACTCAGTTAAAAAGTACTAAACACTTCGTAACACATATCTTCGTGAATATGGATTTTAAAAATATTGCAGTAGCTGTAGATTAAAAGTAGTAATTTTTACTATCTTTTAATCACCACTCAGGGCGGCATGAGGCCGTGACTCTGCTTTATGGTTCGTCAACGGCTAATTGTGTCTGAGTGGGAATCTTCTTTCCGAACCCTCTTCGTCACTTCCTTTCGCGAGATGACATCTTAGCAGCAGGGTCTGATGACTGCAAGGAGGACTCGGCAAATTACATAAGTCCTCCCTACAATGACAGTAAAAGTAAATTCGATGGGTGGTGGTTCTGGGGCAACGCGCACGGTGCCTCCGTAGATACGGTTATTATGTTCATCTTTCGTTAAGGATTAGGCACAGATACTTGGTTTAGGCCTGAACCGGTACGAGGATCGATTTAATCAAGATTAAGTCGCCAGTGAGTGAGCAACGACAGGGCCCATAAAATAAGAGGACCTCTGTTATAGTTATGAGTGTTCCTGTCACCTGTAAGTTCAGCACCTACCAGTGAGGTACCTCTGGCAGACAGGTGCGCCACTTTTTGGAAGTTCGCCAATAACTAAAGTGTCAGCGCAGCCAGTTTAGCCCACGCAGGAGAGCTTCTCGAGGTCTGCATTGCACGACGACACATTCATTTCCTCTTAGCGACGAGTGCAGTGCGAGAGAGAAAAAGGTACCGTACTGCCGTTTGGGAGGATGAGCCCAAGTAGAAGCCCCTCGTACCAACTGACGCAGATAATGTCCAGAAAACAGACTTTGGAGATCATGCCCGGCACGTTATATAAATTCTATCACCTGTTTATTCTAACTAACTGTTTATGAAAGTCTAATTCAAACGTCAATTATAAAATGTAAATCAATTAACATAAGTACATACTCAATGGTACATACGCAATGTGAAATTAATAAAAATCTTTTTACACTAGGCCTCATTCAACTATGCCGCCCCGGGCCTCTGACGGGGTTAGTCCGCCACTGAATATTAGTTTGGATTATTATTGATAAAACAAAAAGTTAACTCACAATCCTGATTGAAATAATGTTGGTGTTGCATCTATACATTTCCCTGTATCAACTGTCCATAATGGCATAAATTGAATGTTATTTATTGACTGTGAAGTGTTTGCTTTTTTGATGGCTAGTTGGCCAACATTAGATGGAGGCTTTTCAGAATTAATTGCTGATCTACCTCTCTTCATTAGCTTTTTACGCTTGGAGTCTTCACCAAAGATTTCCTTTTGTACTATTTGAATAATTTCATCAATCGTATTTCGTGATAGCAAATAAGGTAAAATGAGTTTGCCCATTTGTGGGAATGTTAGTGATAACTTGTTGGCCATTGTCAAAGCTACAAAGGATGTTCCACCGATGGCGAAAAAATCCTTGCTCTTTACTTGTTCATAAGTAAAATACTTTTTAAGAAGAGTATTCAATTCTTTCATGAATAACATTTTCAGTGAATCTAAACTCTGCGGTATTCCTGTTGTTTTTTCATACATTTTACACAATAGTTGTTTGGAAATTTTTCCATGACTATTTGTAGGTAAATTGTCTACTCTCATTATTTTATCCGGCCAATGTTTTTCATCCAGTTTACACTTTAGAAAGTCAGATAACTCTTGGCTGCTGATTGTCTCAGAAGAAAAATATACAACAAGAAGTAGGGGTTTTGGCAACCACAAACAAGCACAAGTTTTCACTTTAGGACATTGCATGATGGTCACCTCTATTAGCTGTAGGTTTACTTTATGGCCAAACCGCTTGATGGTGTCATCTCTGCGACCTCTATAGTAGATGGTACCTCCATTGATTTCTCCTATATCACCCGTGTCCACAAACTTTAGAAAATTTTGTTCATCTTTGCCTTTCCCTTTATTGAGAATCATACAATTTCTTGTTTTGCTAACTGGAATAAAACAAATGTGGTGTGTTAGAAAAGTTTATTGGATGAATGATTATTTTTTTTAATAAAATATTTTCAGACATCTAAGCAGAGCTTGTATTATGGGTACTAGACAATAGATATATTTCTTTTTGTAATACCTACATATTACACATAGAAAACACCCAAACTTCGAAACAAATATTACCAGATCATACAAACATTTGGTCCGACCCCGGAATCGAACCCGAGACTACTCTTTAAGCCTCCTCTGTAGAAATGGAAATGGGGGTTTGAGCTCCTGTAATCAGTAATAACAATGGTTAAAAAACAGTTTAAAACTTATAAGCTGATTACATTAAATGTTTTGATAAATTTTGTAAGGCTTATGTTACTTGGGTTATTCTCACGTCTACTGATTCCTCATTCATTAAAATCGGTTCCGTAGTTTAAGTGCTATGGTGGAACATACAAGTCTGCCAAAACTATTTCTCTCCCTTTTGCTTAGTCGGGTAGAAATCAAGGATAGAAATGCTTACCCTCTGTATTCTGAGACCCCATTCATCATTTTAGAATCATCACTTTTTTTTTATGTTTGGCCCTGCCAAAATGACTCTACTCTGCCTGATGGAAAGCATAAGCAGAATTCAACAGTGGCGGTCACCATACTGTGAATGCAGACAATGCAGCATGGTGACCCACACTATGGCGGGCTAGTGATGCTTCTGCATAATTGGGCCTCCGGTCTCACACTCAACAACGAAACAAGACAACGCACACAACAAGACAACAACAATTTTCTGTGTGAGGGTAGTACCGACCCGTTCGTGCTGAAATCAGAGTGGCTCTACTACCTAGGGTACTCTTCAATGAGAATCTTAAAAAATAAGCAACATACCTAATATAATATTCCCAGTATGTTTATGTTCTTTCTTATGATGTTCAACAATTATTTGTGTTTCAGAGAGGCAGTTCCCAAGAGGTATTTCTCTATTATTAGTAAGTTTATACAAGTCAAGTTCTGCAACACACGCCCAGCATGACATCTCAGTGACTCCATACAAAGTGAATATTCTAGTTTTATTGTTAACATCTTTTAATTCTCTTAGTCGTTTGATACTACTTAATGGTTCTCCACCAAGCGCTAGTATTTTAAGTGTGGAGTTAGCACTCAATATTATATTTTGTAAATCAGAGTTTGAAAATTGTAGAAACCTGGATGGTGTTGTTTGCCAAAACGTCACAGCATTCTGACTGTTTGCAGGAAATAATATATCAGCTTTATCTGGTGCTATGAGTAGTGAAGCTCCATTCATGCATGCTATGAGTATTTCAACCATCGAGGGATCAAAAGTGAGAGGTGTAGAGAAGAAAATTACATCATCCGCTGTTATGTTAAACATTCTGGTCATATCATCTATATTTGGTTGTAAGCACTGTATGGGCACTTGTATATGTTTAGGCTCTCCAGTACTGCCGGAAGTCATGGCTATATATGAATAGTGTTCCAAGAGCTTGCTGTTTGGGTCACTAGGATAATCAGAAGTATAAAAATTTATAGATATATTGAACACTGATACTGTTCGGTTTGGTTTTTTGCTGAATAGTTCTGAGTTATTCTCACTAGTGTCACTCATGATAGTGACAACCATTGTAAAGTCAAGTTGTTTTGCTATGGCCTCTACATCTTGATTTGGATCTACGAACATGAATGTAGTACTGCATTTATGGGCCCTGGAAATATTTCAGACTTAAATTATATTACAAGTACACAGTTAATTACACTTCAACTAGTCTAAAGATACATACGCAGCAATAACACAAGGTACAAGGATATTTCTTTCTGAAACCAATCCAATTACACCTTTGTTGCATTTGAGTTGCTGTAGATTCTGTGAAATATACTCACACACTCCATAGAGTTCAGAGTATGTGTAGTTTTTATATTCTCCGTTGTCATAGTATCTTACTGCAACTTTTGAAGGATGTGCGGCACAAGTTTTTACAAAAACATCGTAATAACCGCGTTCAAATTTCATTTTCAGTTGATTCTTAATAAATAAATAACAGTATTTAAATTGGAACCCAAGCGAGGCCTATATTATTAACTAACTTTGACTTTATTTTTATATACGACTCAATTAACATGATCTTTGGGCAAGTCCAAGAAATTATAAAATAATTTTGGATATTTGTTTTTGTTTTGCCATGTTAGAAAACATGTGTTTTGCGAAATCACATAGACAATTGACAGATCAGTTAAAATTTTAAATTTTCAGTTGACAATAGTCCACTTCACCTGTCAATTACGAATAAAATTATCCCCTGAAAAGGCTGAATTTCAATAAGCTAAAAATTCAGGAGCCTAGAAATAAAGGGATATGAGATTTAAGAAATCAAAACTCATTGGGGATTAATATTTAGATAGTTCTAGTTAAACAATAGTTGTGATTATCTTTGGAGGATTTAAGGATTCATGATCTCGAGAAGTTTGTGTGATAAATTTTGGTTTTCCTATTTTACGATTTTGTTAACCTATTTATATATATAACCTATACAGAAGGTAGTGGAGCCACGCTGATTTCCGCACGAACGGGCCGGCTCGACCGGGGCGGTACTACCCTCACACAGAAAATCAACGTAAAATGTGCTGTCGTGTTTCGTTGGTGAGTGCGAGACCGGAGGCCCAAATAGTCTAGTCAACAAGTTCCATACTTGTTGACTAGACTAAAAGATGCATCAGCATCACTAGGCCGCCATGGTGTGGGTCGCCATACTGCAATGCCTGCATACGCAGTGAGTATGGTGACCACCACTCTTGGATTCTACTTATGCTTTCCATCAGGCAGAGTAGAGTCATTATGGCGGGCCATACATAAAAAAAAATCTTTTTTTTGGTTTGACGTTGATTATTTATATTACATTAAATTATCTTAAATTTTCGTTTGAGTATCTTTACTCTATGAAGAGATCGCTCGATCACGCTTTCCGCCCGTTCAGCTGCCCCTCTATATATTTACGCTCTAAAAATGTAGCAGCTCAAAAAGTTATAAAAAAAGGCGTGTGGCACTCGGGGACTGCCGCGGTAAAGCTATTGCATAGCATTTTTTATCAACTTATGCAATTATTTTTATTTTTTATTTATGCAGCATGTATAATAATTATGAATGAAAAATACTAAACTATTAAATTAGTACCAACATCGTCACTAGATGGCGTTGATCATTTTTTTAAGTAGCGATATGGTTTCGTTACACAGCATACTATAAAAGGTTTAAGCTATTCCTACTAAGTGACTTCGTCATTGAACGGGTTGTTTAATTCACATTATTTTTTTCTTTGACCATGAATGCTTGGGGCGCACATGCAGTGAGTGTGGCGTTATAAAGATATGACAGACACCTATCCACCTATATACTTTCATTACTTTCTCACAAACAGATGCTTAAGCCGGACATACACGTTCAAGTATACTTGCGCAAACCCAGATTGTTTTGTCTGTCTGTCTCGAAACAGATATACGTGCGAGCTTCGGGTGTCAGGTTTTATTTTCGTTACGTTACGGAATTTCTTGATTCGGTCACCGCGCTCAAAGGCCTAGGCCCGCGATAAAAGCTATGCAGTAGCTAAAAACTATATTAAAGAAACGTTTCTACTCGTAGTAGCTACTTTCGATTTCGAATCTACAGACTACAACTACTTTATCTAAGGTATAAGAATTTTGTCTATGGCATGTACTCCGTGACAGAACCTAAATAAATATCTTAATAAATAAAAAATCAAATAGGTCCTACCTAGTACGACTCGTAGGACAGGACCAGTAGTAGACAAGATTATCATGTTTGTTAAAACGTTTTACTTACTTTGTTACTAAAGGTGTTATCTTTATTAATTACTAGCTGACCCACGCAACGTCGTTTGCGTCTCCTATTGCCTGTAGCGTGATAATTTTCCCCCGTTTTTGATTGGTCTTAGCGTAATAATATATAGCCTATAGCCTTCCTCGATAAACGGGCTATTTAACACTGAAAGAATTAAATGCTATGAAATATATTTAGCTTTAATTCCGCGAGACAAATATCCAGGTCTGAAAGCAGGGCACAAATCCCACCGTCATGCATATGTACACATACAAAACAAGTGAGAAGAAATTAGCATGCCATGCAACCAAACCTATACTCGACACGTGTTTCGCCCCTCCACGGGGCATCCTCAGGAGATGTTGACTCGTCGAGCGTTTGAGCTCGAATGCGCGCTAGCGCACCGCTGTCGGCTCTTTATATACCGTTTCGATGACGCTATAGTCACGATCGATACAATGTCACAACGACATCTGTGCCGAACTACCCGCAATCATACTTAGAAGTGGTGATGGAATTAAGTTTGTTTGGTCATTCAACAGTGTATATGCATTATTATTGTTATATTTTGATATTTCTAACTGTTCCAACACACTCATCCGGAAACCCTTATCGCAAATATGCAGAATGTTATAGGTATTGTTGTTTATCTGGATGGCGGTCAAAAAGCCAAAAAGAGGGTCTAGCAATGGGATCACCTTTAAGTCCATTAATGGCGGAAATATTTATGGACTACTTCGAATGTAAATATGTGGTGGGCGAGCCCAACATTCTGTTTTATTATAGATATGTGGATGACGTAATTATCTGTTGGACAGGTACTAATCGTCAATTGGATATTTTCGTAAATAGGCTCAACACTCACCACCCCAAAATTAAATTCAAATTAGAATTAGAATCAAATCAGTCCCTTAATTTTTTGGATCTAACAATCACAAGAGTCAATAACACACTCGATTTCCAAATTTATCGAAAGCCCACACACACTGACACAACGATTCTCGCTTCATCCTGTCACCCACTACAGCATAAACTAGCAGCCTTCCGCAGCTATGTCCACCGTTTAATGTCACTCCCACTGTCCACGGATAATTACGCAAAAGAACTCAAAATATTGTTTCAAATCGCGACTTCAAACGGTTACACCAAACAAGTTATTGATAATATAATTAAGAAAAAGCAGAATGACCGGGCTCGCTCAGCACTTTATGCATGTACCCCCGAAAGAATTAACAAGAATGTCGGGAGTCTCACTTACATAGGCCCAATTTCAGATAGAATCGCGAATATTCTAAGAAAACACAATGTTTACGTAGCTTTTCGATCGGATCATAACTTGCGTAAACTATGTAACGGTAAAGATAAATTAGAGAATTCAAAAAAATCCGGAGTTTACAAATTAGTATGCAATGATTGCACCGGGGTCTATGTGGGTCAGACAGGCCGTAGTTTCGAAATTAGGTACAGGGAACATGTTGCCGCTCACAGGAATGGCCATCCAGATAAATCACATTTCGCAAAACATTTAATCGACACCGGCCACTCCTTGAGCGGCAACAATACCTATAACATTCTGCATGTTTGCGATAAGGGTTTCCGGATGAGTGTGTTGGAACAGTTAGAAATATCAAAATATAACAATAATAATGCATATACACTGTTGAATGACCAAACAAACTTAATCCCATCACCACTTCTAAGTATGATTGCGGGTAGTTCGGCACAGATGTCGTTGTGACATTGTATCGATCGTGATTATAGCGTCATCGAAACGGTATATAAAGGGCCGACAGCGGTGCGCTAGCGCGCATTCGAGCTCAAACGCTCGACGAGTCAACATCTCCTGAGGATGCCCCGTGGAGGGGCGAAACACGTGTCGAGTATAGGTTTGGTTGCATGGCATGCTAATTATTTCTCACTTGTTTTGTATGTGTACATATGCATGACGGTGGGATTTGTGCCCTGCTTTCAGACCTGGATATTTGTCTCGCGGAATTAAAGCTAAATATATTTCATAGCATTTAATGTCATGGATTTCCGCAAAGTAACGCCTGATTCCATAACTTAACTGAAAGAATTTTTCAAATTGGACCAGAAGTTCCTGAGATTAGCGCATTCAAACAAACTGTGGAGGGAACGGGTGAGATGTCCCTCCAACACAAAGGGAGGATCCTCCGACCAGGCGAGGTGATCATGCCTGGCGGGCCAACTGCCCAACGGTTGATGTTGGGATGTTGTATATATGATTATCAGCGCGAGAACTTTTACTGCGCGATTCAGGATTGGTAGGTAGTTTCTTAGTTTTCCTTCAATACTCCGTAGTTCGACGTATCTTCGCTAGATGGCGCTGTAGTATGTTATGTTGTTGTTTGCGCTGTATGTGGAGGCCGCCACATCTAAACTAAACAAACTCTTCAGCTTTTATATATTAGTATAGATGTATTTATTATATGTACTCTTCTAAGATCTAATACTCATAATGAACAACACATTTATTTGGATAAAGATTAATATTAGGTATTATGTTGATAAAAAATCTGGCAAATAACTCATTATTAAGTACCAACTCTTAGCGCCTTATACTCGTGATAACTTCTAACTAAATGTCCGAATGGGATGAAACGAAAAGTATTTTACTTCTACATAAATACCCTTGATAACATAATGCTTTATTTGGATAAGGATTAATAATAAGATACACATTTAACATACATAGTTTCTTTCTTCAGACGATTTAATATTTTTTTTCAACACAAAAGCGGTTATTGTGACTAAACCATGATAGTTAGATATATGCCCCGCGGACTTTTTTGTAGATCTTAATGGGACCAACAAACCCGTAATAAATTATTCTGTTCTATTGTCAATAGTTATTGCAGCGCACGCAAAAATAGGTTTTCAATTTCACACCTTGGGTTACGAAATAGCAATTTTCTTACAATCTCTAATTTTAAAAAAAATAAAATATAGCCTATAGCCTTCCTCGATAAATGGACTATCCAACACTGAAATAATTTTTCATATCGGACCAGTGGTTTCTGAGATTAGCGAGTTCAAACAAACAAACAAGCAAACAAACAAACTCTGCAGCTTAATAATATTAGTATAGATTGTAATATTTACCTAATCGACAGCAAGTGGGAACCCTGGGCTCTTGCTGTAAACCGAGCGATGTTGAACGAAATTGAACACTCGGGTTAAACGACAGGGTTCAATTTCGCTTGCGAGGTGACAGAGTTGTAATCTTTTATGCCTAAACTTGACATTTGTTCGACAGTGGAACTTCTGTACGTAAGTACTACTATTTATTCTGTGACAGAACTTTCTACATTCTCTTTCTGCCCATTATTTTTCTAATCCGACAGTTGTTTGAAAATGTATTTTCCCTGGTAATAGAAATGTACAATATTTTTACGCATCTTTATTGAATTATATTATTTACAACATTTATAGTTATTGCAAGTACAATAATAAGTATCTCTCTTTTTTTTTCAAGTGGTTTGTAGGCCTAATTACGAAACCTGAGGTCGTGCATTTGATACCTAAGCCGGACCAATATTTGGTTTAAGCACGATTATTTGTTCTGTGTACAGGTGTATTTTTTAATTACATGTCTGTATTAATTTTGCAATATTGCAAATTAATCAGGATCGTGGTAGGTAAAGAAAAAACACAGCGGTTGCATGGATGGCGTAGTGGTTTAATTGCCACCTCGACGCTGCGACGTTGAGCTACTGCGTTGAGTTTTGTGGGTTCGATGCTCACATGGGACAACACTTTGTCTACAACACATGTTGATTTTGAGGTATTGCCATATATATGTACTATTTTTGAATGTTTTTTTCTTCGTTCTTTAAAAACGTGCAGTCATGTTTTCTTTTTTTTCTTGTTTTTATGTATTACCTGCCAAAATGACTCTACTCTGCCTGATGGAAAGCATTAGCAGAATCCAAGAGTGGTGGTCATCATACTCATTGCGAATGAAGACATTGCAGCATGGTGACCCACACCATAGCGGCCTAGTGATGCTTCTGCATCTTTTAGTCTAGTCAACAACTATGGAACTTGTTGACTAGACTATTTGGGCCTCCGGGCTCGCACTCACCAACGAAACACGACAGCACGAACGCTGTCATTTTACGTTGATATTCTGTGCGAGGGTAGTACCGCCCCGGTCGAGCCGGCCCTATCGTGCTGAAATAAGCGTGGCTCTACTACCCTTGTGTTTCTTGTGATATGTTTTTCCAAACGATTGATTATAATTTTATATATGTATTTAATAATTACTGTTATTGAAGAAATGTTTCTGTTGTTTATTTATGACTACCTAGTTAGAATAGGTGGAGATTAAGGTGTAGAAAGCCCTTTTTAAAAAGTGGCAAGCGTCCAGATCTCCCGAAGACCACGATCTATATAGAGCTGCAAAGCGCGCCACGAAGCTGTAGCCAGAGCCAGACGTGGCCACTTACAGCCATTGTATGATAAGTTGGAATCGTCTGAGGGGTAAAAGATCATCTACAAGTTGGCGCGTTCCAAGATCAAAGCGGCACAGGATATTTCCAAGTGCGCTGTGTCAAAGAGCCTGGGGGTAGCCTATTGCACGAAGAGCTCGCGGTGAAGGAGAGATGGCGCTCTTATTTTCACGAGCTGCTTAATAAGCAACACAAAGTGGTGCAGCCACCGGATCTTCCTTCAAATCTCGGACTAGTGCCACTGATAACGCCTGCGGAGGTCCAGGCTGCTCTTCGTTGCATGAAAAACCGGAAAGCTGTCGGAGCCAATGGAGTCCCCATCGAGGCCTGGAAGGCGATGGGTCCCCGTGGTGTGAGCATCCTAACTCATATCTTCAACCGCGCACTCCTTACCGGCAAGATTCCAAAGCAATGGAGACTGAGTATCATTACTCCAGTCTTCAAATGCAAGGGATCGGTGCAGGAGTGTGGCAACTATCGCGGTATAAAAGTGATGTCCCACACCATGAAGCTTCTTGAGAGGATAATTGACTCCCGGATCCGACAGGAGGGCACACTCTCGGAGTGTCAATATGGGTTTCGCCCCGGTCACGGGACCATGGATCCTGTTTTTGGCCTGAGAATTGTCACGGAGGGATAGAGGACGAAGAATACGCCTCTGCATTGGACATTCAGAAGGCCTTTGACTGTGTTCCTCGTGCCGTAATCTGGTGCGCACTGCGATCGAAAGAGAGAGAGATCTATATTGACATTAGCCGAGATATGTACCACGAATCCGACTCCATAGTCCGGACCACTGTTGGCGACACGAAACCCTTTCCTGTCACCGTCGGGGTACACCAAGGATCCGTTCTTAGCCCGTTTCTGTTTAACGTGATATTAGACGTTTTGTCGGACAGCATTCGAGATACACATGAGCAACCCCCATGGTTGCTCATGTATGCTGACGATATCGCGCTGGCAGATGCGGACAGGGGTAGATTGGCGCGACGTGGGAAAGCGTGGAAAGAGGCGCTTGAGAACGGCGGTCTGAAGCTTAATGAGACGAAGACCGAGTACTTGGCATTCAACTGTTCAGATCCCTCACCCGTCCGCATAGGCGATTACCTAGTCGAGAGCACGGACCAGGTCAAATACCTGGGATCTGTATTTCGGGCGTCCGGTGACATCGATTGCGACGTCAAGGCACGCATTGCTGCCGCGTGGGCCAAGTGGCGTGAGTTCACAGGCGTCATTTGCGACCCCAAAATGCCGGTTAGGTTAAAGGGACAGGTCTATAAAACCATCATTAGGCCTGTTCTCTTACATGGTTGTGAGGCGTGGCCGGTGCTGGAGCGACACAAGCAAGAGCTACGCGTCACGGAGATGAATATGCTGCGGTGGATGTGCGGAGTCACGCGAAAGGATCGTGTGGGATACTCCCGCATTCGCGGCTGCCTCCGTGTCCGTGACATCGCAGACAAACTGCGGGAGAGTCGCCTGCGCTGGTTCGGCTACGTTTTGAGGCAACCGCCTTCTTACGTGGGAAACAAATGTCTGGCCATGCCACCTCCGCCGGGTCCCGGTAGAAGGGGTAGACCCAAGAAGTGCTGGCTTGACGTCGTAAAGGGTGACATGCGTGCTAATGGTCTCAAGGATGCCGAAGACCGGGCAAAGTGGAGAAGAAAAAGTAGGAAAGCGGACCCCGGGCTCTTCAGGGCTAGCACAGCTCTGGAAGCAACCGAGAACAACGCTAAGACAATGATGAACAACATTAAAATTAAAATTCTCATCTTTCAGTATGAATGTCTGTATCTCTTCTTTAGCATATACGTACCTTATCAAATAGAAAATTTAGATTTGGAATATCCGTAATCTTTAATAGTGGCCCACTTATCATTTTCACCAATGGGAAATAAAAAAAGACATGTCGTCCGATCTCAGTGCGGACAACAGGAAAAAAATCCCGCGTCGTCCGATCAATCGGACGATGTTTGGCAGTAATAGCCAATCCAATACAGTTTCCAGATAAATATAAATACGTATGGTAGGTATAATAAAATAAAACGTCCAAATATTTTCGGTTTTTATCAGTGAAATATTTCTTATATTATTTTGTTTTTTGCCGTAAAATCATTTTAAAATTAAAAAGAAGACATTGTGACAACCATGGCTTTTTTGTCACTAATTTTGTAATTTTTTTGGGAAACCGGCCCCTTGTGCACTTGGTAAGTAACAATATAAAAATATAACTTTCATTGTCAATATATTTTGCCTAAATAAACGATATAGAAAATAACAATAGAGAGAAATGAACGGTGCCAAACCCCATCGAAGGTCTAGGAGTCTAGGCCTTGTCGAGGTCTCGCACTCGCAACGAAATACGACAGTACGAATACTGTTTAGGTTGGTATTCTGTGATAGGGTAGTACCACCCCGGTCGAACCGGCCCGTTCGTACTTAAATCTGCTAGTTCTACTACCTACACATATCTCACAATAAAGCCACTTTTCCGAAGCTTGCCGTTTTTTTTCCCAAAATTTGCCGGCACCTTTTTGCAAAGTTTGTAACCTAGGTTCTGACTTTAAAACACAACCAATCATACCTCTCGCAAAATTCGTTTTCTTAGCGAGGTTCGAAACATCAATATAGTCATGATCTTAATCACTTGTACCATCTACGAGGAGGTATCTGTGCTATCGACTTGAGTATTTCTTATCTATCTTCCTAGCCTGTAGACAGTTGACCGTAAAGACTTCTGATTCATGACGATTAATTAAATAAACGGCAACAGGCGTAAAATGACAGCGTTTGTGCTGTCGTGTTTCGTTGGTGAGTGCGAGACCGGAGGCCCAATTAGTCTAGTCAACAAGTTCCATACTTGTTGACTAGACTAAAAGATGCACAAGCATCACTAGGCCGCCATAGTGTGGGTCACCATGCTGCATTGTTGCATTCGCAGAGAGTATGGTGGCCACCACTCGTGGATTCTGCTTATGCTTTCCATCAGGTAGAGTAGAGTAATTTTGGCGGGCCAAACATAAAAAATTGGAACAACGAGACGAACGTCACTGCTAATGAAGTGTTTAATTCTACCGCTAGGAGCACAGTTTAAAAGTTTAAGCTAATATTGACTTGAGTGTTTTCTATCTATAATATGTATGTATTTACAAAAAAAAAGTATTTATGTTTATATCAGTTGTGTAGTACCCATAACACAAGCTCGACTTAGCTTGGGACTAGATGGCGTTGTGTGTTAGATATCCTAAATAGTTATTTATTACTAGCTGTGCCCGCTACTTCGTACACGTGACATTTGGATTTTCAAGTTGTTTTCAATTTTTTATCGTTTAAACCTGCCCTGGTTTCTCGTACAAACATTTCAAAACCAAAATCAGCTAAATCGGCCCAGCCGTTCTTGAGTTTTAACGAGACAAAAGAAACGCAATTGATTTTTAACCGACTTCCAAAAGGAGGAGGTTCTCAATTTCATTATACGAGTATATATAAGATTTATTCACTGTTATTGACCTTAGCGTGCAAAAAAAGTTAAAAGTAGAGATATGTGGGAAGGGTATTAGATTCATAAGTTACTAGTTCATATTAATACCAGTTGTCTAGTAGGTACCCGTAAGACAAGCTCTGCTTAGCTTGGGACTAGATGGCGTTGTGTGTCAAATGTACAAATTATTTATTATTACTATTAATAAAATAGAATGAGTGAGTGAATTTAGTCTTACGTAGCTAATTTCAATTGCGTAAACATGTTTAGATAACGCGAAATATATTTAAGATTGACTGAATCTTTTAGAGGTTAGCGCGTGTAGTTCGACTACAGGGATGGTGTAGTGGTCCATCGCCATATATCGCTTTCTTCTGCGCTGAGTGTTGTGCGTTCGAATCCCTCATGGCACATAGGTGTCATTTCTGAACGTTTTGATGTCTGTAAAATTTCCTTGGACAGAATATACTCCTAATGCGGGAGCTGTCTTTTCAAAATTATAATTAAATAATACTAGGAAATAATAATTAACAAAAAAACAATAATAACATTTACATATAAGCGGCAAAAAAATCCTCCGCATCATCGCCTACTGATAGCGTTCCCTTAAAGACTGGCAGTAAATAATTAATTAAAATTAAATAAACGACTAAACAACAACTTTTCAGTTCAACTATATCATTATAATGTAGATCAGATATATGACATTAATCGACTTAAACTAATAACAGAAGCACTTTTCTTTGCTCTGTTTAGGGAAACAAACATTGGAATGAAAAAATGAAAATGTATCACGATAATTGCCCTAATTACCATAAATTACTACTACTAAACAATGTGGTGAAGTAATTTCATATAAAGGTGATTGCATTAAGAAAATGTATGTCTCGTCATCCCTATTCATCTCTTCACAATTCAGTTCTGATCAACTCTTGACCTTATACAATACTTATACAACTGTTTTATCCAACATCCTACATTGACTGTAATGTTATTATATCGTATTTAAACCAAATATGAAATCGGTAATCTACTAGTCTAAATAAACTTTACTATTTATTACGAAAATATATTTTAGGAGATAGAGGGTTGATAGGATCTCAATTTTGACAGAACTTTTATCACGAGGATTTGCCTTCTGATCGACAAGGGCTTATTCTAATTTAAATTTAGGTGTGTTCAAAAGTAAACGTAAAGTAACGTACGTAAAAGATGATAAAAGTGATTACTACAACGTATTGAAGTACTTGCACAAAGTATCTCCTCAGAAGTGCAAGTTTGTAAGAGTTGGGCGCAAAGGCTCTGCGGCTGAACTGACCTGAAACGTGTTCGGGCCCAATCAATTAGGGGCGGTCAGCGTACCGCCAGAAAAGAGGGCAGCGCGCGCGCTCTCTAAGGAAACTCGGAAAATGGTAGCGGGGTTCGGCGGGGTGGGGCCGGCGACTCGGTCGGGAGGGTGCGTGTCCGAGAGGCGCGAGCGAGCATCGATCGTGCGGGGCGGCGCTCAGTCCGCCGGGGCGGCCGGCGAGAGCGCGCGTAACATGCGCTGCCTCTGAGATGGCCGGCGCTCGGGCGCTCGTGACCGCCTGCTGTTGCTGGTGGTGGCTGATTACCGCAGCCGGTGAGTACATTTACATTTTCATATACATCTTCTAAGGCCTCCATATCAATTAATTTTACGAACAGCTGATTCGCATGTCGTGACCTCCAGAACGGCTGATTTTGTCGACACATGACTTTTCACGCTTTTCCCCCGGTCGCGCGTACGTTTAATGTTTTTCATACAATTTTTATGAAAAAACGATTCATAATATGAACAACTAATATCGTATTGTGTAAAATATTTTTCTTAATATTCAAAGATATTTTAAAAATTATAAAATGGATTTACTTTGGTATTAAGAGCGTTTTAAATTGTTTAGAATTTACTAAATAGTAGGTTTACTACTGATAAAAAAGTATTTTTTTTATGAAGTGATTATATAACTGTGAGTGTCGCATGTAGTGCGCTCGGGGTTGTCACCAGCCGGCACTATTCAGCAGGCCGCAGCCGTAGGTCGTCCTTGCCTCGGCCGATACCTAAACAAACGTTGATATAATTACGTAATACGACGGTGGCAGTAGTGACACATCTGCGTAAATATTGGCCATAATCACGCCACTGTACCTTTAGGAAGTGAGGATTATAGTGCAGGCGTGCATAACCCCGGCGACACCTGCCGCCACCATCAGATAAACTAACGCCAAGTCCGCACTACGACAACTACTAACTATGGTTTATTTGAATACTTAAATGAAATTTAAATTTGATATACTAATCACTAAAATTGTAATGTTCAGTCTAAGTCTTATGGCTAAGCAGTTTGTGTTAAATCGATTTATTTAATGAATATAATATATAATCATGTTTTTAAATAACCTAAAGTACTTTACCGAGTTAATAAAGTAAAATTTAAATCTCTTTTAAAAGACTTCAACGCGCTGCAGTTTTAATTACGAATTTTGGGACAGTTGCATACTCGGCGAGAGATTCATAACCATGCTTATAATCAATAAAGTGGTTTGTTTTCATAATTGTATGTAAATTATTCTAATTGATAACTGTTGACCTAAATCTAAATATTTGGGAGACTAATAAATTAGTAGTATTCAATTTCTTCATTGTTTAGAAAAAAGTGTTGCAATAAAAATTATATTCTCAATTGAAATAGCTTTGAGGATACTAAATACAGAGACCATTTCAATTAGTTAAATATTAATATAGGTATTTAAGTTATACGTACAACTATAACGCTTCAGTCAATCAACAGATAAATATTTTCTGAATACTTTTTGAAGAGTAGATTAAAATAGTAATTCATTTGTTAATTATTTAATAAAATACTAGAAACAGTTTTTAAAATTTATCCTGTACCAATTAATATGATTGAGTAGTTACTGTCTTATGTTGTGTAGTTAAGGAAACTATTATAGTTTCGTAACACGTGTAGATTTAAAGTTTTTTTTTTCATTTTAATGATTTTTATTCGAACGTTCCATGGATTTAAAGATCAATCCTTTATGCTTCTACTTAACCATCACCAAGAAAAATTTGTCTCTGTGTAAACATGTTATCAGTGTGTATACACCAGACTAGTCATTCATCTATACTAATATTATAAAGATCTAAAGTTTTTGAGTTAGTGAGGTTGTAAGGGATAATCTCTGGATCTACTGAACCGATTTTTAAAATTATTTTACCAGTAGAAAGCTACATCATTTGTGAATGTCATAGGCTAAATATTAACCCGATGATGCCGTGATGCCGCAGGCAAAAGCTACTAACTTATCAATCTAATCCTCTTATTTTTGTGTCATGTACACCAAGGTCAATAACAGTAACCATTCACCGAGTTTTGACACTAGGGAGAGTTCAACTTTGTTTGCTAATTTGTCTTAGAAGCAATCAAAAGTAAATTGAAAAGTTGGCCATAATAAATCCACTTATCTAGGTAGGATCGAAGTACAAGAAAAATGAAAATTATCATATCTCATTTTAAGTAGCCATATGTATCATAGATATACAGAAAGTCTAGTTAAATGACCGCCATTGTTAAGTTGAAACAGTTATGCAATAATATACCTAGCTCAAACAACCCATTTATCAGTGTGAACTAAGCTTTTCATAAATTAGCGTATCTCTTATATGTGCTTGTAAGTAAGCTGTTATAGTCTTAAATCTCATCATGATAATAAGCTTAAAAATAATTAAATATATTTTCCTGTATGGAATCGGTGCAATGTTTAACATTGGCTTATCCAATACAAAACAATGTTTTATATGAACCATAGAAAACTTTATAAATATGCAAATATGCGTTTTATTATGGCTTTTTATATTACAGTTTTGACAAGTAAATTTCCCTCGTTTAGTGGCTTATAATAAAATGTATTTATTATTATGATGATTATATTTTGTTATGTTGGTTTGTCAAGTTTAAATGAAGCATAAAGTAAGTCGCATTATAACAACCTCAAAATATCTTATGAAAAAGCATTTACATTTAGTGTAAATTAAGTTAATTAAATATGAAATAAGTAATGAACTTTATCATGATCATTAAACAGCCTTCAAACAGTCCGCTGCAGGACGTAGGCCTCTCGTTAGAAAGGAAATGTTGGCCTGTTATCGCAGGCTGGCCATTTTACTCGTGCTTTATTAGTTGCTTTAAAAATCCTTGTAATTTGTCACCTGTTTTTCTATACAGAATCTATATACAGGGTGTCTTAAAAATTCAACGATAAGCGGGCGCCTAAAGGTAGACCTGCTAATGAGTACATAAGGAAAAATAATAAAATAAATATACCTAGTTTTTTTTTAGTTACAAGAAAAATTTAGAATTTCTTTGAAAATTTATACCTTTCATGATATTGCTACTATTCACCACAACTCTTAAAAACACCAAATTGCCCGCAGTTTTTACACAAAAAACGTTCAAAATAATTTTTTTCCCTACAATTTTGAAATATTTTTACTCTTAGTGTACTTTGACTCATGGTCTTGTAAAAAAAAAGTATGGACACCACTACGTAATAAATAAATAAAAAAAAATGAAGGGTGTAAATTATCAAAGAAATTCTAAATTTTTCTTGTTACTAAAAAAAAACTAGGTATATTTTTTTAATATTTTTCCTTATGTACTCATGAGCAGGTCTACCTTTTGGCGCCCGCTTATCGTTGAATTTTGGGACACATGGTATAGTAATCGGTAAAAAGTAGCATACTTACGAAGACCTTATTTGTTTAAATTAATAGAATTTGAATTGATTCCTTCATGCTAAATGGTATGACTCTACAATATTTGGCTTAAAAAATACTTAAGATATAAAAGTGACATGAAATAACAACATTACTTGTATATTCTAACTGGAGTGACTGTCTAACGGGCAAGGAAATGATGAGCATTTCCTCTTTATAAACCTTTAATGTGAATTGATATTTTATATATATCAAGGATTTTTCTTTATTTTTCCATTGCATTACCGAACGCAATAATTTGTTTATACTGCGAAATGTTTCTTTTATGTATAGCAGTCTGACATAATTTTAGGTTATGATATTTGGATCATGTTCAAAAGTAATAAGTATAAAAGTTTTACATAAACCATAAAACTCTTGAACAACATAAGCTACAGAAGATTTATTGCTCGCATTAGAGGCTTTAGTTTGTCAAAGTAAACTCAATTTAGGACAACAGTCTGAGTCTATTGTGGGTTTCATACAAATATTCCTTGGGTTATTCTTGTTTGTTCTGTAATATTAGGTAGTTTTTCTATGGGAAAAGTGGAGGGGAGAATATATAAGCAAACGCTAAACTGTAATGTTAGTTTATTAAGGAAATTATTCCTTGGCGACTGAGAGGACGGATTGGCTTTAAAATATCGATAAAGAGAAGATAAAAAGAAGCTAAAACATTTATCAATAACATAGAGGACGATGCGAAAAACGCTACTTCTCCGGTGTATTGAAAACTTTGACTTAATTATTGAAAATTAATGGCAAAATAATAAACTATATTCGAATTTCGTTTATTCGACTATCTATTAGCTGTTGCTTACGTATATATAAGTATACTAGCTAAGCCCCGTGGTGTTACCCGCCGTACAACAACAAGCGCGGTTAACGCCACGGGACAAAGTAAAAAAAAAAACCATGTAAAAAGTATCTATACCTATACGGCTATACCGACATCAAAAAAAGCTATTCAATTGTACAGTCCAGCATAAAATATTGAAATTGATACTTGTTTAAGCTAAGGCCTTACGGGACTGGCATAAACTAATAGGGTAAAAGTCCCTTAAAAATAAATAAAGAGAAAAAAAACTATCTATGTCCGTCTCCTGGATCAAAGCTACCTCCCCACCAATTTTCAGCCAAATCGGTCCAGTAGTTCTTAAGTTATAAATAGTGTAACTAACATGACTTTCTTTTATATATATAGATATGCTCTATTGTTAGTGTGGGTGTGTTCATTGTTCTACACCCTCATCAAATATTAACTTCAACTAACACAGCCCTGCTACCCTCCTGTGTTCACAGTTTGCAATCCGAGCTGGAGCCTCTTTGAAGCTTCATTCTCTTAACCTTGTTACGCCTTGCCTTTCTCATTTAAAGTTTAATCAGCTGCTTATTCGTGGGATTACGTTCGTGGATTACTCAGGATTAGATCTTTAGGTGAATGTTAGTTTAGAAGTTAATACATATTTAACAGGAAGTAGCTACTGAATTATTTACTAAATTATGTATCTTTCAAACAGTTTTTAATGACACTTTTGTTTGAAATAAACTTACAATTATTTTAACTATTGCTAGCAAAACTTGTCACACTGTATCAATATTTTTTCTAACACATTGTCAACAGTTTTTATTTTCTTAACGTAGCAACCTAGCAAATTTTTACAAATAGAAAAAATCTTGAGGCTAATTTATACATAAAACGTTATTTCATACGTATTTCAAAGCCGTAAAATACAGATCTCTTATGTTTTTATCGATGAAAAGTCCATAAAACAATCTTATGAGGTATCAAAACATCACAGTAAAATATCCGATCACCGCAATGTAAATTTGATCCTCGGATGTACTAAGAATAGTTTGATTTCAAAATTTGCTAGACGAATAATAAAGCCACAAAGATGAGTTTGAATTCGTTCACCATTGGTATTCTTATGGCATGACCCGGACTAACTATTGTATTTTTGGATTGGTATGGTAATATTTTGGATTAAAGACGTTTTATTTTGTATCACGTACTTAGTCCGTACTTCCAACTTATCTTATTGTAGACCATTTCTTATACAGGGCTTATATAGAGCCTGTACACCGACCGCTGATCTACATTTTATGTAGACCTATTAATATTATAAACGTGAAAGTTTGTATGGATGGATGTTTGTTACTATTTCACGCAAAAACTACTGAACGGATTTGGATTAAACTTTACAGTAATATAGCTTATACATCAGAATAACACATAGGCTTCTATTTGCAGTGATAACCAACATACACCACAGCTTACCACACTATAATTTGTCTTGGGTGGGCAATCGAACCCGAAGACTTGAAGAAACCAGTCGGGGTTAATAACTACTAGACCAATAGGCCAGCCGAATGGCTTTTAAAGCATGCATTTTACATACTTATATGCTAGCCACACAGTTACACCCGTCTGGTAAGGTGAAGCTGAGTAGAGGACATACCTGCACAATTGTGCAACATACACGCTTCAGTTTGCTTGTAAAGTTTAAATGTACAGGCAAAGCTGTCAAGTATACCCTCTAACGTCATACACGTTACCCTTAAACATTTATGAAATACTAGCGGCCGCTTGCGACTTCGTACGCGTGGAGTTAGTTATTTGCACATTATTTTTATACTTAGATACCATTTAAAATCCTTCTGCCATAATTACTTTTACTTCAATAACATTGGACTTTCCTACAAACTACCATTACCCGTTTTAACTCCAAAAGGGGGTTTATTTCTAAAGATACATTATAAGTACTCTTTTACACCATCTATAGAGCATACATTTTAAATTTCAAGTCTCTTACTTCAAAAACATAGGACTTTCATACAAAGGTCCAACCCCCGTTTTACCCCCTTAGGGGTGGAGTTTCGTAAATTCCGTTCTTAGCGGATGTCTACACCCTGTAAGGAAGCTACCTGCTAAATTTCAAGTTTGTAGGTTTTATAGTTTCTGAGATTTCGTGATTAATAAGTGAGTGGTATTTCGCTTTTATATATATAGACTAAAGACAGCTAAAGACACACGTTAACTTTTTATCGATTATAAATACGATTTTTTTATGTATGGACCCACCAGGGTGACTCTACTCTGCCTGATAGAAAGCATAAGCAGAATCCATAAGTGGTGGTCACCATACTCATTGCAAATGCAGACAAAGCAACTACGCAGCATGGTGACCCACACAATGGCGGCCTAGTGATGCTTCTGCATCATTGGGCCTCCAGTCTCGCTCTCACCAACGAAACACGACAGAACGAATGCTGTCAGTTTAGATTGATTTTCTGTGCGAGGGTAGTACCGCCTCGGTCGAGCCGGCCCGTTCGTGCTGAAATCAGCGTGGCTTTACTTCATTTAACGGTTGTGGTATTAGAGCTAACATATCTTATCTTTTAAATCTATTTAAAGAGAGTTATCTATTGAAAGATAACGATATTGTACTCTAAGCGCCAAACAGGTGTATTAACCCTAACGTGTATTTCTTAGAATTTCAATACTGTGATGGGATAAAATATTCGTAATGACTAGACTCCTATTTTTTGTTGCCATTTCCACACTTATTTTTAAAATTAATTTTATCTTAACTACTTACGCTTTTTAGGGTTCCGTGCCAAAGGCAAGAAACGGAACCCTTATAGATTCGTCATGTCTGTCTGTCTGTCTGTTTGTCTGTCTGTCTGTCCGTCTGTCTGTCCGTCCGTATGTCACAGCCACTTTTTTCCGAAACTATTAGACCTATAATGTTGAAACTTGGTAAGTAGATGTATTCTGTGAACCGCTTTAAGATTTTTACACAAAAATAAAAAAAAACAATAAATTTTGGGGGTCCCCATACTTAGAACTGAAACTCAAAAAAAATATTTTCATCAAACCTATACGTGTATCTATGGATAGGTCTTCGAAAATGATATTGAGGTTTCTATTATATTTTTTTTCTAAACTGAATAGTTTGCGCGAGAGACACTTCCAAAGTGGTAAAATGTCCCCCCCCCTCTAACTTCTAAAATAAGAGAATGATAAATCTAAAAAAAATATATGACGTACATTACCATGCTAACTTCCAACGAAAATTGGTTTGAACGAAATCTAGTAAGTAGTTTTTTTTTAATACGTCATAAATCGTGAACTGCAATTTACCTTTCATTCAATCAACACAAATGTAAAAATATAAAATAAAAATTATATTATGTTACTTGCTGCTGCGGAACCCTTCATGGGCGAGACCGACTCGCACTTGGCCGCTTTTTCTACTTTAAGGACTTTAAATATCATTTGATTATTATAATAACGGACAGACAGACAGACATGACGAATCTATAAGGGTTCCGTTTTTTGCTTGGCACGGAACCCTAAAAACGACATATACGTTTTTAAAATATTTAAAATAAGCATTACCGGGGTATAGGCACTTTTGTCGCATAGCTGTATATGTGTTTCGTCCTGTCTTACATCAGTACGTTTTGGCTTGTTACGAATTTAGGGTAGCTTAGGCTTATCTAATATCATTTTGTACCGTAATTTACATATATATATATATGTACGAGGTATATTACCGTAATATACCTCGTTTACATGGTCCCTAAAGTAAAATGTGCCTCGGCTCAGGTGTAATAGGTTTGCCTTTCATAAAATTTATGTGTAATAAGGCAACCTGCCTTAGGATTTTTGTTAATTTATTGCTCTTTTTCACTCACCTTAATATTCTAAAGTGACTTATGTGTTAAAAATAATACAATTGTTAGTATGAATAGCGTAGCAATGTTAACTTTAAATGTTCAAACTATTTTTGTTCAGCTGCAACTGCGCTGAGTGTTGCGGGTACATACCCCACACAGAACAATACTTTGAGTGATTCACAAATTGTTGTCCTATATCTGGATATTCTTTCCGATTACTAGATCAAATTACTAAGAGCTGAGGATTTCACAGCTCTATGTTAAATTACAAAAACACTTTGTATGTACTAATTTAATACTAAATGAGGAACAAACTAAAAGCTTTTCATAAATGTTTTAGTTTTATGAAACTAAAACAAATACATGTATTTGAGTTTTATTTTGATAGGTGAAATACGTATGAATAGGTTCTGAAAGATGAAGTTCGGAAGATGTTAAAATGTGTATGTATTATTAATATATATTAGCTAGCTTACCTATAAATTATTATAATTTTCATTTCTAGTACGAAAGTAAATCACTGTTACAAGTCCTCCGCCGCGTCTGTCTGTTCGCGATAGTGCCAATAGATAGACTGATTCTTGAGGAAGGTTTGAGTATATGATTTGTTAAATATTTGAGTATATTGGCTAAAATATAACGATATTTGTTGAAGACGTCGGAAAACAATTAAGCCGTACATCTTGTCGGGGTAAAATCGGTTAAATTATATTTTCCGTAAAGAGCCCGTGCGAAGCCAGGGCAGGTTGCTAGTATACAAATAATGTAAACTAGAGAGGAAATACAGCTATATTAGCAATGCCGGCAAGTATGACTCAAATCGTGTTTATGACATTGTAACAGATAGATTTTTCTCGGAACGCTTTCGGCGTGGGAAAGTTTTGTTGAAACAAATACACTCATACCGATATTGACCGGCTCACTTTGTTGACAACTTATACGTCACTCCCCTCGTATTACAAAAGGGTAGACAGGGCTTAAGCTAACTTTATAAGAGTTATTGGTTAGTGTTATTGTTCTGATTTATAAGTATTTCTATTGCAATCCTTATATGGAACTGAGCATTTGATTTTATGAACATCTAACTATTATTATTAAAACTTTTTACTAGTTAAACATGTATTCTGAAACTTGAAGTTCCGGGAGTGTTCAAAACGTATGTTGTCTCAAAGTATATCAGCTGTCCTGGCAGATACCTACATGCAGATATACCTGGGAACTTCATAATTTTTCTCTCATTAAAATCTGATTCGGACTGTAAAATATACGCAAAATATTGGAAAAAGGCTTTAAGAAAGTTTTAATGTTACGTTTGCTGAAAAACCCCGTCTGTAAAGCTAGGTCATGTCTGTCAGTTAGTTATTGATTTTGTTGATAGTAGTAAACCACTGTAATTCAGCTAATTGCTTACATAGAGAGCGGTTCAAACTAGTAATATCCTGATTCTAACGCCACACCTTAGGCTATAACTTCTGAACTATCAAACTAACAGTCTATATTTTTGTCCCTATCTCTCTCTACTTTTAAATTAAAGGTTAAAATAATAATGTACTAACGGCGCAAATTACTTATGTTTTCTACACTGAATTAGTAGCCTATTAATACTAGTACACACTTTTCACACACATATAAGAACTTGCCATGAACTTTGTTGGAACCCTTAATAAGAATTCCATTAGTATTATGTAAAAGTAATTAAAGTTTATGAACTACTTTGATTTTTTACAAGCTTTTTATTAACTTGCAATGTATGTAGTATGCGTGTATGTTCGGGTGGAATCTTGCAACTCAATTTTGATGCAGATATCTTCAACCGATTTTGCTGAAATTTTGCAAGCATATGTATTCAGCGTGACAATACAATATTTTAAATGACATGGAGCTGATCTGATGCTGGAGCTGAAAGGTGGCCATAGGAACTCTGTAAAGACACGTCGCAACATCATCGAGTTTGGACTCGTTTGATTCGTTTTAAGGCATTCTAATAAAAGCTTGTTTTTAAAAAGCTTTTTAATTTAATTTATTACATATTTCAAATTGGAACTTTAGCAAACTAATGTTGGGTATTAGTGGATTTGCATCAAATTGTGTGTCAAAATTGTTATTTATAACATTTATTTTGACGTTAGTATAAAGAGCCAACGTTTACTTTTGACATAAAAGATATTAAAAAAAAGATGCTCATGCGAATTATTTAGTTAACCTGTATTACTTATATGAACTACAAATATTTGTTTCGGAGTTTGGGTGTTTTCTGTGTATAATATGTATGTATTTACAAAAAAAAGTATTTATGTATTTGTATTAGTTGTCTAGTATCCATAACACAAGCTCTGCTTAGCTTGGGACTAGATGGCGTGGTGTGTTAGATGTCCGAAAAATTTATTTATTTACACTTATATTTATTTATACTTATAGGCTATTACTCCTATATTTGTGTAGAAATATTTCTTTTTAATAGTTATGTACCCAATAATTAGCAGTCTAGTAGAATACTATAAACTAATTCTCATATAAGGGATGTTCAGAATTATCGTAATATGAACCCTCTTAAAAATTTCATCACTTTTTACCCGACTGCGAAAGGAGGGTTATGTTTTTCGAGTGTATGTATGTATGTATCTATGTATGTATGTATATTTCTTTGGCACGCCCTAGAACCTAAACGACTTGTCGTATTTTTATGTAAGTGGTGTCAATAGATTCGTCTTAGTCGTGAGACTGACACTGGGTACATCAAAATTAAAAAAAAAGGATTTTTGGCGCCAAAAAGTAATATATAAAAAAAATGTTTTCAAAATACATAGTGTGGTATCAAAACAAAGATTTTTTACGGTGATTACGAATATATATAAAACTTATGTTTTTGGTTAAATATTGACGCAGTCGGGTTTTTTATTTTTAATAATTTGTACTTGTTGATGTGAAACATCTATAGGCGAGGGGTAAACCTGATTTTTGGCGTGGTAAGATTTGCCGTGGCGTAGTTCGCCGCGAAGCAACGAGCGTCGTCACGGCACTTCCAGGCGAGGTGTTAACCTGATTTTTGTAGTGGCGAGATTTTTGGCGTGGTTTTGACGCTTCGCCACTACAATTTTATTCTCAATTCAACTCTTTTTTACATCTGCAATTGTTTCACATCTGCCAAGAGTCCCCTGACAGCTCACTTTTTACGTACGAGTATAACAGTAAGTTAAAGAAAACCATCTTATATAAGCCTTCCAATCATTGAGTTACGTAGTAATATTAGTTCAATGCTTCTATTACATTTTTTGTGAGAAAATCTTAAACATCGAATCAGTACTTGTTTTCTTTCATACACCAACCCTCCCATATTTTAAACATGCACACTCATAACTCACTGCTAATGAGACTGATTTTAATCGTTCTTTCACCGTGACATTATAAATAGCCCATTATTAGGTATAGAGTATATTATCACGCATTAGCATATTATTCGATAGAGGAATGTTACGCTTGGTGTCTAACATTCTTAATTTAAATATTTCAGCCGAGACGGCAGAAAAAAATTCAGAAGTTAATTTTCAAAGTAAAATTGGTAAACGAAAAGCACTAAGACCATCATGCAATGTATAAATAAAAGAAAGACGTAATGCTGAAAATGCTCCAAAGAGGTCCTGACTTTCGCACATATCTGTATTCAGTATACTGAATGAAAGATCATGATACATCTACATGACATTTACCATGGGAGAGCCATGTTTTGGCATGAATGGGCTGGCTCGACCGGAGTGATACTAGGGCCTCACAGAAAACCCGTGTGAAATAGCGCTTGCGCTGTATTTCACCGAATGAGTGAGAATACCAGAGACCTATATCCCAACCCCTCCCCACATCCCTCTCCCCATCCCCCAAAGGCCAACAACGCACTTGTGACGCCTCTTATGTTGCGGGTGACCATGGGCGGCGGTAATCGCTTACCATTAGGCTTGTTTGCCCCCCATTCCTTAAAAAAAACATCATCATTATAGTCACTTTAGGTAGCCTGGAAGAGATTGCTTTTGGCAACAAGGCCGCCCTTGCACATTATTAATCTGACATTGTGCTACTTCACCAATTTTCACTCTCATATACATAGCATGGAGAAGTAGAAGTTGTTAGAAGAATAAATACTTTACTACCAACGCTACGCAGCATTGAATGCCATATTTTCCTTTGCTGTTTATATTTCTCTATAATAACACCTTTATTGTACCAATAAACCATAAATAATCGATTTCAAAGGTCGTTCGGCAGTATAGGATTGCTGTATATTTTTTTATTACAGCTATAAAACATAAAGAAGTTATATTATCGTTTATGTATATTATTGTTGTCTTAGAAATAGTCGAAACATAAAATTAACTGAACATATCTGATCTTACGTTAAAATAACATAAAATAACTGAACAAATGAAATAGATAATTTGTACGTATGTGTGAAGAAAATGGTTAATACGTCCTCCTATATTATAAATGTGAATGTAAGTTTATTTGTTACGCTTTCTTGCGAAAAATACTCAACCGATCATCATGAAACTTTGTACACATATTCTTGAAGGTATTAGAAGTAACACAGGATACTTTTTATTAAATGCGAGCGAAGCCGCGCGTGAAAGCTATTACATATATAATGTCATGCCTATTCCCCAGAGGGGTATTCAAAAGATGTATGTCAGTATCCTAGTAAGTGAAGATCAATAATTGTCCTTGGGTAATCATAAACAAAAAAATAGGTTTCTGTTAATAAATAGTCCAAAGGATTGCTCACTGAACAAATCAAGACTGCACGGATGGCGTAGTGGCCAGTATTCTTCTCATAAGGCTCTACGCAAACTGGAAACAGAGATCTATCTACACATTGAATAAATGATTTTGAATTTGAATTTGTATATTTGTAAAGTCACTGTGTAAAGTCAGACAGCCGTGTACGAATTGTCTAAAAACAAAGTTGCGACGTATTCACACAATTCACACATGGCTATCTGGTCCCAAACTGGGCAGAGCCTGTGCTTTGAAAACCAAACTGCTAATAAACACACCTACTTATATATTTCTAGATATACATATCATAGATAAATAACACCTAGACACCGAACAAATGATCGTGCTCATTACACAAACATTGGTCCTGGGTGGAAAATTGAACCCGCGACCACTGGTGTAGCAGTAAGGATCACAAACCACTAGGTCATTAAGCCACAATGGCTATTATACTACGGCATTACATAATGTAATTGTTAATTTCATTAGGTTACATCACTGACGAAATAATTTTGTATTGTGTCAGTGGTAGCATAAAACATATTAGACGTACAACGTACAAACGTAGAGTAACTCTTAAAAGTATTAATAATATAATATTTTTTGTGTCTGTCTTTAACTGTTCAAACTGAAATCGGAAGAATTTTGGTTGGTTGCAAATATTAATTGAAACCGATACAACTACAGAAACGCTGGAACTTTACGCATCATTTTTTATACTATATACTACTTTTTTATATTCATGCGTGTCTATGTAAGGTTTACATTAAAGAAATTCTTCGATAGTCATTGTACAAAACTCTTTCATGATAAAAATAAATTGAAATAACTCAGAATATATTTTATCGGTAAGACAGTATTGCATATCTTAAAATAGAAAAAAGATAGTAGGATCTTACAAGTTCATCGTTCGTTTTGATGGAGTAATAAAATTAAAAGTTCAGATCGCTTGTCACTCACCCCCGCTTTGCCACTGCCGTGGGGATGTCTGAAACCTTTACTTCTTATACAAACTGTATATTCTGTTTTCTGTACAACATGCATATGTAATACAAGCTTTTATAAGTGCTGTGCCCGTGCGTACCCCTTTAAACGAGCAATTCTTGTATATATGTTACCGTCAGTTTGTCAAAACCGTTAGATGGTAATCTATCTCGCGAGATTGCAAACAAAGATTGTGAAATGTATCGACGAATCGCAAGTTGTGCGCTGATTGGTTGAAACGCATATGTCCCGCGCCGTCATATTTGTTTCTTAATTCGTCTTTGTTGCCGAATGTAAAGTATTTTTGTGATTGTAAATTGATTTAATGTTGAAATGAAAATACCTCACAGCTTTAGAATTAGTTATATAAAATTGTTGTAACCGTAAAATTAATTTATGATTAATCAAAGAAGTTCTAACCTAACCTAGCTCTATGGCCATTGAACGGCCTACTGTAAAACCGATCAATCAGGGACAGTTGACAATTTGACGCGCGTAAGCAGTATATCACAGTTGACAATCTATCGATAGTTTGCAATCTCGCTAGGGAGATAATAATCTTACGGTTTTTACAATCTTACGGTGACATATATAAATATAATCTGAATTTAAAAACGGCTCCAATGATTTTTATGAAATTTGGTATGCAGTGGGTTTCGGGGGCGATAAATCGCTCTAGCTAGGATTCATTTTTAGAAAATGTACCAAAAAAAAAACGAGTAAAGAGCAAATAAATTGTAAACATACATGTCACGAAAATTGTAAATGTTCCAATTTACATATTACGAATATACAAACGTATACGTTTAAGAGTATGGAAGGAGATATATTGAAGGATAGTAAAACAAACATTTGTGAGACCAACTATTATGATTTCCTAATGAATATTCCTGCAATTATTTTAATAATAAATTTTATTCAAGCTTCCCTTTAGAGAAGCAGTATGAAATTATGTGTAATATAGACTGCAATGAAACGAAATTGACATAGATACTCTTAAATTTTCAAGGTGAAATCCACCATATTTCAACGTTTATCGGAGGGAAAATAAAGTGATATATAAGTTGTAACTATGCGCAGTTTAGGTGGTAGAACAAAGCCAGAAATATTCACGAGTAGTCAGTAAGCCTACTTGCGCAAACTGTACAGTCCTCATAACAACTGTAATATAATTCCAGTTGTACACAAGTTTGGCAGTTTCGTCCAACTGAATGGACTAAGTTACTGAAGGTCTTACCTTACAGTCATGATTTTATTACGAGACGTGTCGAATTCACCGTTATAATGTAGTTTTACGACTGTACCATAGTTCTATAGAGGTATGTAATGTCTGATTGACATGCTTATCTACTGAAACAAATATACCTAGGTCAAAGTTATAATGTCTATTTATAAATTATGTTCAATCAATCAACCAGTTTGTAGTTCCGTCGTTTACTAATAAATAATTAATTATTAATTTTATTAATCACATTAACTTTGTTGACGTTAAAGAAAACTTAATATCGTAATTAAGAAGTTTTATTTGAGGCTGATAAGAAATGTTGAATTAAAACAAATCAATATTAAGATTGATCGTGTGAGGGTGGACTAACGGGTCGTTAACATGAGCGATATATCGCCGTACAAAACAGCTGTTTGGGGTGCGACGGCTACTTCTCCAGGTGTTTTTTTTTCTAGTGACACTTATTCTACACTAGAGCAGTCGATCCTACATCAGAGTAATAAAAATAAGATAGAATACAGGTGATGATTAACTTTTCTGTTAAGACTTAACATACCTATATGGTTCTAACAATAAAATATCATTAGCAAATACATGAAACAAAAAGATATTCTTTAAGGAAAGTGTGGAATATTATTCGCTCGGCGCAATGTGCGCTTTGCGAAGGGATCTTGTCAGTTTTCTTGAATGCCGACTGACTCCAACCTACTTGGGTAGGTATGTTATCTTTTTTAGATAGCACGAAGGAAAAAAGACCACTTCAATACTGGACATAGGCGTCTCCTTAGGTAGGCGATTTTGGTCCACTAAAACTTTTTTTTTTTGTTCTTTTGTTCTTGTTTTGGAATAGACTGGCCAGCGATCAGACGTATAGCCTGATGGTAAGCGATTACCGCCGCCCATGGACACCCGCAACACCAGAGGCGTCACAAGTGCGTAACCGGACTTTGGGGGATGGCGGGGGAGATAGGGGGAGGGGTTGGGTTATGGGCCTCCGGAATCCTCACTCACTCTGTGAAACACAGCGCAAGCACTATTTCACACCGGTTTTCTGTGAGGCCGTGGTATCACTCCGGTCGAGCCGGCCCATTCATGCCGAAGCGTGGCTAGACGGGCTTATATCATGTTTTCCTTCTCTTTGCATTTGGATCTTACCGCACCCACGGGAAAGAAGTGAATAATGATTCATCAAAAATAGTTAAATAGCCTAATAACGTATGACATTATTAAAACTATTCAACTATTTACAGTTTTTAGTTCGTATTTTATAAATAAGGTTCCATTAAAAAGTTTTTACAAGCTTTTTATTAACTTGCAATGTATGTATGTATGCTTGTATGTTCGGGTGGAATCTTGCAACTCAATTTTGAAGCAGATATCTTCAACCGATTTTGCTGAAATTTTGCAAGCACATGTATACAGCGTGACAATACAATACTATAATGACATGGAACTGATGTGATGCTGGAGCTGGAAGGTGGCCATAGGAACTGTAAAGAAACGTCGTAACTTCGATGAAGTTACGACGTTTCTTTTTTGTTTTCGACGTTTTTTTGGACTCGTTTGATTCGTCTCGAGGCATTCCAGGAAAAGCTTGTTTTAAAAAAACTTTTTAATTTAATTTATTATATTATTCATGTCATACATTCGACGGCATCTGTTTCGCCACGACATAAAAGTCTTTAGAAGAACAATTCAACATACACTGATCAATAAAATAATACAACCCATTTAAAATGGTTAAAATTCAATCGCCACGCAATATGAATAAAAGTTGATCAAGTTATCTCTAATTTAATTTTAATCTTTTCGGTAATTCATCCAAATTAGAACTGTTAAAAAATATATGCCTCGAGTCACTATATTACAGAGCTACAAGAGAGTAAATAAAATGTGGAATATATAATGTACAAAGAGCACTAAAAAAACTATTTTTTTTCTTACTTCTTTCAGTCAGTTTTCAATACATTTGAAAAAGATTCAATATCCTTCTGCGTTACTCGTATCCATTCTGAATAATGGCTTAATGTATATTTCATGTAATATTTATTCAATCCTTGGCAATGACACTGATAAGTGTAGCGAACCTGCTATTAAATATTTCATGAAATACCTACCGGCGCCATGCATTTCATTTACGTTAAAAGTTTTCCTTGAAAATGTAATATCAGTGACGTCAAGCCGATATATTTTAACGAACAGGTACTCATGCAATCTACTGAGTAAGAAATACCGACAGCAATTATTTGGATAAGAATGAGTGACTGACCATTCTAGAGAAATCTAGTAATTATTAAAATACTTATGGATTAAAGATTCCTATCAACTTGGTAAATGTTATTTTTGGTGAATAATGAACAAAAAATGATAACAGATTTAAAAGGAAAAACGAATTCATCATCACATATCTGTTAGTTACTCTAACAGAGATTATTATTCAATACTAGTTTTTGCTCGCGGCTCCGCCCGGGTGTATGTCGGTTAACGCGGCAAATAGTAGCCTATGTGTTATTTTGATGTATTAAGTTATTATTACTGTAAAGTTTCATCCAAACCCGTTCAGTGGTTTTTGCGTAAAAGAGTAATAAACATCCATCCATCTATCCATACTTACAAACTTTCGCGTTTATAATATTAGTAGGATTGTATATACTACTATTAAAATAATATTCTATAATCTGACACTATCTAGATGCGATATCTACAGTTA
This sequence comes from Diaphora mendica, assembly GCA_949125395.1. Classification (NCBI taxonomy): domain Eukaryota; kingdom Metazoa; phylum Arthropoda; class Insecta; order Lepidoptera; family Erebidae; genus Diaphora; species Diaphora mendica. Next base: position 22,898,953 of record OX421310.1, read on the forward strand.
ATTTGTTTTAAAAGTACTATAGGGATAGGGTTTTAAGATGTTACTTTACTGGCAACCCACACAAGTTTTTCTGTATTATTTTTTGATTTGACAGTAAGATAACGCAGCAAGAGATTGCAGGTGTCGCATCGAGCGCAATGCGGCGCTCGTACTAATTCTAGTTTGGCCTCAGTTCATGGCCATCCCGCATAATAAGTAAAAAGATTTCTGAACTTATAATTTTTATTCGGGATCTTGAAATACACACATCAAAAGTGTCTAGGGATCAACATATGTGTCTAGGGATCAACATATATTTTTGCAATAACTTTTCTCCTGATTGATATTAATTAAAATTTTCTTTAAGGATTCATCAAATAAAGTGTTTTCGTTTGTCACAGTAACGATAAACCAAGTCACCTTTGCATTAATAAAGAAATTTGCCATTTTCCTAATAAAGGGATTTTTGACATTTGAACCACTAACATTAAAGTTCGAAAAAAAGACGGAAATAACAGTTTTCTTTAAAATTTTATTAGGTAACTTAAACAATTAATAATCCGTGTTTCTACCGCGAACACTAACACAAGAACATCGGTTTGGCATACTCAAAATGAGTTCATCCAAATCACGCTGTGGAATGGCCGCCCATGTTCGTTGCAACAACAAAAAAAGGTCTTCTTGCGACTGGATACCCTCCATATTCGGCAGAGCTCTTCTCTGTAGCATATCCCATGCATGCTCAATCGGGTTCAAGTCTGGCGACTGAGCAGGCCAGGGCCAAAGCCACATCTCAATCTCAAGAAATCCGCATAAAAATGCTTGATCCCTAGACACTTTTGATGTGTGTATTTTCATTTGTTATAATGGTTAAAAAAACGTGACGTCACGATTATTGTCCTGGATTTTGAAATAAAACTAGAAAAACTGAATCAAAATTCCCCGGTTGATTTGATCCATTTGCCTCTCTATGAAAATATATTTTTTAATTTAATTAGGTATCCTTGATACCTGGAGGATTTTTTAGGAATTATTTCGAAAATTTCTGATATCAAATTTTTATATGCAAAATAAAATTATGTTAACTACATATTTGTTTTTTTGCAGTTAAACAGATAAACACAAAAAAAAACTTCGTTTAAAAAAACCGACTTCAAAAACTAAAAAGTATAAAATAACTTAATTTGTATGTGCTACCTATTCATATATTGTTGATGGTTTGAAATCGGTGCCAAGCCAAATGTAATAGTAGGTACCACACTCGCTATATTTCGAGACGAAAGTCAACGACGTCACCGACTTAGCCGACGCTTCGGTTGTTTTGTTCTACGCGAAGAGCAGCTGGGATAGCTCAAGTTCACGCGCGGCGAGTGCGGTACCTACTATTACGTTTTGGCTTGGCACCGACTTCAAACCTATGAATAGGTAGCACATATAAATTAAGTTATTTTATACTTGTTAGTTTTTGAAGTCGGTTTTTTAAACGAAGTTTTTTTTTACATTTCGATTTTCAGTCTATCTCAAGTCTCTCATCACCATTTCACCTAAATAACTCGAAAGAATACGACTAAAGGTAACTTACATACACATGACATTTGAAGATTTATCTTCCAACTCCTAACCGTTAAGGTGTTTTATCTTCCATCATCAGCTCATCATCATGAACTGATGACTACCAAATGTAAATACTGTAATAGCTTTAGAAAATATATGAAAAACATAGTACGGGCCTAACAAATTTGAGGGTTTCCTTCGAGTTCCTTGGGACCCCATCATCAGATCCTGATATGGTGGCAATGGGACTACATGGGGAGCATATCCTTTCGAATACAAAAAGAATTTTTTTAAATCGGTCCTCAATTGAAGGAGTAATCAGTGTACATACATTAAAAAAAAACCGATGAAATTGAGAACCTCCTCCTTTTGGAAGTCGGTTAAAAAATGACGTAAGGTCTTCAACATCAAAATTTTAGGATTCTTGTCATTTTATGTTACTTTTAGTTATCTACAAGATTACCTATGAAGAAAAGATATTTCAAATATTAATTGGCCCTTAGCTTACAATAACTCGTTGTCCATATACCACATGTTAGTTAGACCATGAATTTGAATGACACCTTAAGTGGCGGCTTTCGGCTATAACTTAGCACTCATAAAGTTACCACTTAGTCCTGATGTTAATGGCACTGTGGCCACCATGAAAAGTCTACTCTGTGAAAAACAGTTTTCCTTTAATTACCCACTACTATAAATTCTATGTAAAATGTTTTGCTTACATGTTCAATTTAGCAAAATTGTGGTTTTTCCACATCTCAAGATTACCAATCTGAATTATTCAAGCTTGAAAAAATTCCGTACAAAAACGTACCTATTTCTTATGTTGCCCCGGTACCGAGTAGCGTACCGAAATGTACGAGTTTAGTATCGATCAAATTGAGTGTATGCCCCAAACATATACGTATTGCTACTAAACTGTGGCCACGTTATGTTAAATTATGAAAGGCTATGAGCCGCAATTAGGCTGTCTTTGGCAGCCCCACGACTTGTTTACCTTCTTTATTTACAGCCATTTTTATTCCAACATTAAATATGTTTATTATACTCGTGTGTTTAGCAATTAGATTAGTTCAGTAATGTTCGAACATTATAATCTACTACTAAGCCCATATATCTAGGGATTAAAGACTTGATCGGGCTTCACGAGGAAATAATCTGAATGAACTAAAATTGGCACTACAATGTATGCATTTGAATCTTTTTAGCAATACTCAACATTTGCGGAAGCAAAGTGATAAGTTTATTCATATACATTCAAGACTATATAAATTGCACTCATCAATGCAGTAATTGTAGAAGAAAACGTAAATTAGTAGTAGAATTACTATTACGGTCACAAACTGAGTATTCTTACGTTAAAAACGTTCAAACAACAATAAAAATAAAATCTAAAACGGACTATGATTCCAAAATGAATTATTTTTTTAACAAATCTATTGTCGCAAGTATCGAGTCATTTCAAAACGTAGAATCGTAAACTCGTAACATAAGAAACATTGGAAATGTTACTAACGACTCGAATTATTGGACTTGAAGATGTACAATTGTAGATAATAATACAAATGTCGTGATCCCAAGACGGAATTATATTACTATATCAATGACATGAGAGACCAATAATAATACAAAATGCGCAAAACTTAAAAGAAAATAAATCTAAAAAAGCTCCAAGAAGCTATGGTTATCGAGTATGACGTAGTGACAAAACACGATCAATATTATTATCTGCCAAGCGTTCGACCGACAAAATAGAATCGCTTATCGACGAGCGTCTGCTAAATGGAACGAATTTTGCTCCCTGAAGGGTTCAAGGTCCAGTTTCCTATTCCCTAATGTGTCTGCACGTAATATTGCCGTTCCGTAGCAATAATTTTACAGTACTATCGTCATCGCTATATTGGTCTGTAGTGAAATGGCCGATGTTGTTCAAATAACGCGTCTCGGTGAACTATTGTATGCTTTGTTATGCTAACATCATATTAACTATACTCTTTGTGGAAACTTTTATTCGGTTATGGTTATAAATTGTGTTAAAAATATGCGTGTTGATTTTTGATGTAATTAAAATTAAAGTGTAACCTGTATTATGGGAATACATCGACGTTGCATGTTTGGTTACATAACTGTAAAATTACAATGTAACTTTACAATGTGAATAGTCGAAATTTATGCATTTATTTTATTTTCTGATAAAATTTCTGTGTTATGTCCTTGATTTATGTCAACGTTCGATTTAAAGTTTTTGATTGTGTGTAATGTTGAGTTGTAATAAGGATTACGGGAATTCACGCGCTAGTGATAGTTATTAAGTACCTTTGGTTTACGTGCGTTTCGACCTGGTTGCACTAGCCACTGCCACATCCTGACTCACTCTGTCTGGTGGTCAGGAGTCAATCAATTCCAAGGTACGTATTCAATACCTATCCTGAGCGCGTTAATTCTCAAACACATAGTTCTATTTCATTCGTGTACATACCCTGTCACTTTTACCACTTTTTGTTTGCCATCTGAAATCTGCATGAATTACAACAGTAAAACAAAGCTGTTGTAATTCATATTTATACGATGTTAAGCTTAAATTTCTGTTGGAATTTATGGTTACTTTGACTGTACAATTTCTACACAAAAATTTCAGAAAAATAACCAGTTACCTCATATAACATATAATTGAAACAAGCGTTTTTACCTTAAATAGCATAATTGCAAAAAAGTATTCATGCAAATATCTCTTTTTCCTAGCCTTTTATTATTCCCAAGATTAATTGCGGTCGGCTAATTCAACCGGTTTTACCTGAATATCAGTTCTTCCATGGAGTGACTGGCCGATGCCAGGACCTCCGAAACCCTGAGAGTGAACTGAATTCGAAGGTTGAACTAGTTGTCAGAATATTTGAGGGTACTGACTTCCCAATAACGATTGTCATAGGTGTTTATGACAACGTTATCATGTAAATATATTGCACAAATATATCTATTTTTTTAAATAAAATCTGATGTGAGCCGTTTACTGTTTATTAATAAATGTTTTACAACTATGAATTCATTTTATTTTAGACAATTTAGACATAGTCATCACCTCCGGCTGATGAATATCTATTTAGATATTCATCAGTCGCTAATGGTAGTAAACGATTATATTAATACCGTTTATAATACATGCCGCCTTTTGTGACCCTGTCTTATCAAACCAAATAGAAAAAAACTTAAATAGTTTTAGTGAGTGCCAATTAGCGCGTATCCCAAGGCTATTAATTGCACCACAAGCACCTATATTCCTTTCCCTTCGTATGCTCGCGATGTGGTCGTAGATAACCACCTGACGCCTTCGACTGTGTACCTATTAAGCTTTTACCGTCTAGCGTCTACTTTAGTTTCATTTTCATCAGCTTTGAAAAAAGGAAGGTTATGTTACGCGTTATTTTACCATACGAGAAGGGATTTGAGTATATTCTTTTTCAATAAAAGTTATTTTACTCAAGATCGGTATTGTTTAAGTTGAATGGTGGAAAATTAACGGACGAAACAATGAAAATACACCTTATAAAAGTATATTTGAATTTAAGTGAATTAAAAACACTATTCAAAGTTAATATGATACCTATATAACATTCAAAGTTAAAATAATACACAACGCTTTTTACAGTATTCATAAGAATATTGGTTTATTAATTATCTTCTAGCTGAAGTAAAATAGCGATGGCGACACCTGTAATGTAACTTCTGAGTTATTAAACCTTTATCACTTGCACGGAGCTAGTGGCACCAAGAAATACCCAATAATAGCCTTCGACATAAATTTAAGGGATGCGATGCAATCCTTAAATTGCATCGCATCCCTTAATACTTCTAGTGATAAAAATTTATTAGTTTGCCGATATAGAGGGACCTAAATTACAGCTATTGTAGCAAACATATTTATTACACTTGTAAAATTTAGTTTAAGGTATAATATGCGGCAATGAGTTTGGCCAATTGTCCGCCAGCGAGGGTCGGAATGTATTCACAGAGGGTTGCCGGTACCAACACCGACAGGTTGTCGCCACCCTACGCTAAACAACCGCGACACTACCTCAATTTGTGAATTACTTACCTCGCAGATATAGCTCGTTGTTTACTCAATGCGATACTTTGATTTTATTTGACGTGCAATAAATCTTTGCAAAAACAACGTCTCATTGAGACGAGCTTGGGGCTTTTAAATTTATTTAAATATAATCGCTCAGACGAATACTACTTTTCTATTGCTTTTTTAAAACGATGATACCGAAATAAATTGCAAATTTCTAGTTGCTAGCTAACATTGAACTTATTAAATCGACCTGTTCCGAAAAGTGATTTTGTTTTGATAAAGTACTATACTTTTTTTATTGGCGGACTGCACGCGATGTTTTAGGTTATTACATTTAACCAATTGAATATGGAAAGTTTACAATTAATATAGAGAGTATTTTGTTAAGCTGGTTTGAGTGTACGTATAATTATTGTGTCGTCAGGTTTAACCGATTAAAGAAAATAAAATAGTGTACTCAAGTAAAAAAAACATTTGAGTAACTCAATTCTTCTAACTTATTCCATTTCCAATCAATTTTTGGCGAAAGACTGACTGAATACTGACTCTGGTAGTAATGTGTGTGACTAGGAAATAAATGTAACAGATTTCGTTAGTTATTGTATGTCACACCGCATGTGCCGTGTCGCCCGTGTCTCAAGGTGCAGGAAGCGGGCGAGTGTGTACTGTGTACAAAATGGTATAATAGCGGTTTGTACACACGTGCGGCGATATCGGTTGTTATCTCTCGTGCTGTTTGTTCAGGATTAGACGCGCGCCACGCTAGCCGTTTTGTCCACTGTCAAGTTCAAAGTGTCAAAGACACTCCTACTCGAATTCTTAAAGGTTACATGTCGGAACTTGTAGTGCATGTTTTAACTTAAAGCTGAGGATCAATGGAGCTTAACTCTTTTATGATAGAGGTATTAACATGTTTTAACAATATGTAGACACTAATGAATACAATTTATAGTTGTAAATGAAAGATGAATTTACCTGCCGTGTTAGTTATACGAGTATGTGTAAAGAAATTTATTGAATTAGAATAACATCGTTATCTCGTTCGATATATTAGTTGTTTGGAGCGATTGCTTATTACTTACTTTTACTTCATAAGAGTAGCAGTCTTATTTTTTAGAATACCATACAGATAAATTGATTATTGGCATTAGCAGTGTCGAGACTGGGTAAGATATAGAATACAAAAACAATAACTAGACAGTGGACAGTTTTCTATATGTCTCGTAATTGATTGCACAGTGAAGTTATGAAAATATATTTTGTTTATACAACTAATAACGTTGGTTCAGCTCACAAATCAAAACAGTTGACAGTACACATATGTATAAAATATAGCCGCTACTCAGTTATTGCATTAACGACAGTTTTCAATTGTATCATTTGTGTCACGGAACTTGAAAGAGAAATTATTGTATATCTTAATTTAATGCTGATTATCTTACTGTCCCACTGCATGTTTTTACCCGAGTGTGAAAGAAGGAGGGTTATGATTTTCGAGTGTATGCATGTATGTGTGTATATTTTTTTGGCATTTCCTAGAGCCTGAGTGGCTTGTCGTATTTTTATATGAGTGGTGTCAATAGATTCGTCTTAGTCGTGAGAGTGACACTGGGCATACCAAAAAAAAAGTAAAAAAATACGCAATTGGTTTTTTTTAAATTATTCATTACTTGTTTTAGTTTAACTCTATGATTGCAAACGAGTATGTTATTAGGTCGCAATCGTTTTCAACTTCACTTGGAGTTTTAAGAACAGCTTTAACAAGCTAGTATAAATTATTATTTAAGTTGCACTCTAAAGGTGCAATTACATACGTCAGAAGGAGTAAAATGGGCAGATTTTTCCAACAGAAATCTGCTGTCTCTGTATTGATAATAGGAAGGTAAAAAGAAATATACGACGATGTGCTTTTCGCTGGAAATTAAAGATCTAAAACTGGTTCTCTTTTTTATTTTAATAGCGTCCCGCCCCGGCTTTGCACGGGTGGATTTTAGATGCCCCCGCCGACGACACGATTCGTGTATTTTAAATCTCTAATATCTTCGAATATATTCATTTAAATTAGATACTGTAAAGGGCCATTTTGATCTATATTAAATGCACAATCTATTTAATTTACTTAATTGTATCAGGATTCATTCTGTATTGCTTAAAATCGCTTCGTAAATAAGCCATTATTTCTCGTAAAAAGAAAGGAATAAAAAATGGTTGTTGTGGGTTATCCCTAAGAGATAGACATATACCGTCGCGGACTTTTTTGTAGATCTTTCTAAGGTGTACAATACTGTAGTACATTATTTTGATCTATCTCGTAGGGTGCAACAAGCGTTTGCAATGTAAGCGCGAATAATGTGTTTATTTGCTACATCACATTAGAAACCTCGAAAATTAACAGTGTTTCCATACTATATTATGCATTTATTATACATAAAAACTTTCCTCTTGAATCACTCTGTCTATTGAAAAAAAAAACCACATCAAAATCCGTTGCGTAGTTTTAAAGATTTAAGCATACATAGGGATATAGGGACAGAGAAAGCGACTTTGTTTTTAACCGACTTCCAAAAGGAGGAGGTTCTCAATTTCATCGTTTTTTTTTATTTTTTTTATGTATGTACATTGATTACTCCGTCAATTGTGGACCGATTTAGAAAATTATTTTTGTATTCAAAAGGGTATGCTCCCCATGTGGTCCCATGGCCACCATATCAGGATCTGATGATGGGATCCCAAGGAAATTGAAGGAAACCCTCAAATTTACGTGAGCGCCTGCAATAAAGTTAAGGCAATTGTCTGCATACTTTCATATTCTGTAAACATCATGTCCGAAATATTTATTTATTATTCTATACAGTATGTTGTATGTTACCTTTAGTCGTATTCTTTCAAGTTATTTAGGTGAAATGATGATGAGAGACTTAAGAAAGATTAAAAAGCGAAAAAAAAAACTTCGTTTAAAAAAACCGACTTCAAAAACTGAAAAGTATAATATAACTTAATTTGTATGTGCTACCTATTCATAGGTTTGAAGTCGGTGCCGAGCCAAAATGTAATAGTAGGTACCGCAGTCGCCGCGCGTGACCTTGAGCGGGATAGCTGCTCTTCGCGTAGGACAAAACAACCGAAGCGTCGGTGAGGTCGTTGACGTTCGTCTCGAAATATAGCGAGTGTGGTACCTACTATTACATTTGGCTTGGCGCCGAATTCAAACCTATGAATAGGTAGCACATACAAAGTAAGTTATTTTATACTTTTCAGTTTTTGAAGTCGGTTTTTTTAAACGAAGTTTTTTTTTTATATACTATGTAGTGATTATACTTATTTACTGTAGTGTTAGCATTTCCGTAGGCACTGTTTCGAGTTTTTTTAGGGTACCTTGTTGCCAGTTGTCCTAGTTGTATTGTGTGTGTGTGTTAGTGATTTTAATTCTACTTTGATATAGTGGATGTTAATTAATAAAGAAAAAAAATGATGTTAAATTAACTTGTTCTGCAAAACAGAATTATTTAAATTTAATTTTTCATTTTAAAGAACAATCGGTGGAAATACATAAAAGACATGCAATATTAATATTTAGAGTTGAGTTATTATGGAAAAAATAATACACTATTTTAGTGATGAAGCGACTCAGTGCGTGCATATTTAATCCCCAGGCACCTAATACCAGTGCAAAATCGATCAATGTTTAGGTAAGATACCCGACAAATTGACAACATTCGTGTCACCGCCGGATGTTGTTTGCAAGTTTGAGTAAATAGCTGTAAAGGGTACGCGAAGGACATTTGATATCAGAATTTCAAATTGGGTATTAGAATTGAAGCTAAAGTTGCTTATTTTTATTGAATTATGTATGAACTAATATATTCAACACCTATATTAAACTTGTATCTTTTATTGTACGGGCTTCATATATTATTTTTGTTTTTTAATACCGGTAATCTGATTCAGATTGCATCAAATTTGTACTCGTAATATAATTTAAAACCTTACTTACATTATTTACTTTACGTTTTTAACCACATTGTAGTTACCAAATATATACAGAATACTCAATAAAAATACTGGAATAAAAATGTAACCACAACATATGGCCAAGTGCCATATGGGAACAAGAAGCACCGAGAAATAAAGACAACTTAAAAAAAACAAAAGTCTTTGATAAGTTGCCTCGTCACATAAAAAACGTTGGAGTATTCCTAGCACCTAGATTAAAATAGTTTCGGTGGTACGATAGGGCACGAGACACGCGGTCGGTCTCTGTTCGTCGCGGGGCGACGGGCAGCCACGCGTGTCCGCCACCTGCCAGCGCACCGGTTCGGTTCCCGGCCACCCCACAACCACCACCACTCGCTACTACCTTATTAACGGAACTTATATTCCAAAATCTAACATACATGCATAATGCATTAAATTAGGTGTACAGATTTGTGTTTATCAGTTCATTTAATATAGAAATTGCTGGTTGGATTGCTATGGTGACGATGACTGTGTAGGTGTGGATAGATATATTTAATGATTGATTTATTTTTATAAGTTGTAAATATGTTAGTAGAACTTTTCCGTGTTATTATTTCTAATTTATTGTAGTGTTCGTGTCTAATTTGATGTATCGAGATCGTCTTTTTGGCAACATTAAAAATCGGATATCAATAGAATAGGATATGAATTTGCCAGCGTTGGGTTCACAAGACTTGATTGTATTTATTAATTTATTAACATTAGTAAACAGTGTCCTCTATCATTTAAGTCATCGGCGGAATAAATCATGTATTTCTGCCGCATATCCAAACTTGTGTTAAAACTTAATGCTGGTCCATTGCCTCGAAACCAAAATATCACTTCACCGTTGGCTTATTTACCATAACGCCAGCTAATAATTGTTCACTATAATCACAATTTTTAACAAAAAAACAACCGACTTCAAGAACTGGACCAAATTGAAATGGGACCACACGGTAAGCACCAGCTTTCAAATATAAAAATAGTCATTAAAATCGGTTTACGCAGTCAAAAGCTATGAGGCAACAAACATTTAAAAACAATACAGTCAAATTGATAACCTCCTCCTTTTTGAAATCGGTTAAAAGTAGCTTCCACGAACAATGCAATATTGTAAGATTTGTTAGAAGAAAAACAAGATTGATGATGCATCAATATATTGTTGTTGGTAAATATAAGCCGTGTGAGCTTGAGGTAATATTTTAAACAATTAATGATATTTGCACGGAACGGTATCAAGTTATGCCGCTGTCAGCATTATTGGCCGGCATCATATGATGTTTACTACTGTTTTGATTAATTTCTAAACAGTATAACGCGTCACGTCATATCAACAGCCTTTAACTGTTCACTGCTGGACATAAGCCGCTTTGAAAGTTTACATATCGCGTGACCATTATTTACAGTTTCTGAAAAGGCTGAGACATTGTGAAGTGATACCTGACCTATATTTCTGTGATAGTCATTTTAATTTCCGTAGTGAACGCGATAGCATCTTAAAATGTGAATGGTATATTTCAATAGAGTAGCCGATAAAGTGATAGTGAGGAATTATGATTTGCTTTAATGTAGTAAGAAGAAGGATTTTCATAGTACGAAACATTAGAATCTTATTTGTATAGAAAACTAGCTGACCCGGCGAACTTCTTACCGCCATATTTACATATACGAGTATATTCTCAGCTTCTCACAGTCGTGAACAAAACAAAAAGACTTTTCACATTATCTTTTAATTTTTTGTTGTACTAAAACTTTGTCCTAACAATAAGGAACACATAAAAAAAAAGAATTATTTAATTTAGTGCAGTCGATCGTTTTTAATAAAAATGTTTAATTCGAAATTCAATCTGTACCGCCATTCTTCACAAAATATCTCATACGCAACATGAATTTTGATGATAGTATCGTGTGTAAAATATTGAAATCGTACAGTAATTAATTTTCATTAGTGCACATAGTACTGTCATTTAATAATTTTATATAATACATATATTTTTATACGTAAAACTTTTTCCCGCGGCTCCGCCCGCTTGTTTGTTGGTTATCACGGTAAAAAAAAGCAATTTAATATGTCAAGAAGCAGTTTAGATGGGAAGCATAATAGACGGACAGACAAATAACCAGAGTTATTTTCGAATTTATAATATTAGTATGGATTAGAAATAATAAATACCACATTTTGTGTTGAAACGTAATCAATAAACCTACTAAATGTCAAGGCTATATAGTAAGAGACGTAGGTGTATTCACCTAGCTTTATTTAGGTATAGCATGTTACCTTTGTAGACAGAATAAATATGACCTACAAACTATAATTAATGACTGGCATGACAGGAGTTCTAGGAAAAACTATTTGTAGTAGTGTCTGAAGTTTAAGTATTTGCAACGTAATTGACATTTTTCGTTGAGTAAAAGGCGGGCTCTCGCTTTCATCTGGCGATATTCCAGGGCTTACAAGTAAGAGATTTCATGCTTAATATATTTTACCGACCTTGAATAAATCTCAGGATTAACTCTAACTAAAATGTGTTGGTAGAGTTGGTAAGAACACTAAGAACGTATGAAGAGTTATTCTGCTAATAAAATTGAAAAGCTAAGTTGTTTTCGTCTGTGCTTATCGCTGGATTTTTTACTCAGTAAACCGCAGTTTCAGTCTCTTAAAAATATATATAGAGTTCTACAGCTGCGGTAATATGTGAAACCCAACGAAGAAGGTGCATATTTTGGGTGAACCCAACTAGTTCGTCTGTCGGTACGGTCGCGCATACTGCAGTACTTTGGCCATGTCTCTAGACAGAATAGCGACTCCATACTTACTCCATACTACTCCATACCATAAACAATATACTTCGCCAGGTATAGCATTCCGAGACACAGTGATCACGTGGGTGTCACGAGCCTTATGTCATTACCGCTATCGCTGGTTCTGGTTGGTTCATTTCATGTTATGTTGCTATAAAGTGGTAACTGGATACTGACGTCATACTGTGTCGTTCTTAGAATTCGATAACTTCTTTCTTAGACCATGAGCGACTGGTACTGCAGGGAAGGGTGGAGGGGATCTGACTCCGCGGTAGGGCACCCATGCGCTGGATCGATCAGGTGAAGTCCACATTCGGAAACCGCGTGTCTGACTGCAGCCGACAGTCTGCCGACAGGGTGAGATAGCGGGTTTTTGTTCGAGGGGCTTTGTCCGCCTCTACCACCAATGTAGACAACTCTACGTGACCACGACCGCTCTGCCAAGAGTGAAACGAAGAAGAACTATACTCTTTGCGCTGTAGCATGGTGCGTGACAGTTTCAGTAAAATTTCGTTTCACTCTTGAAAGTTGCCGCGATTTACAAATTATGACTTAGTATTTCAGCTGTACCACATTCGCAATATATTAAATCATTAATAACTGTAGTAAATTAAATTAAACCAACCAGAATGTTCTAGTCTAAAATAAATGACGCACCACGCTACAACGCAAAGAGTATAGTTAGAATAATAAATCAAATTGTGTTAGTTATGTTACTAATAATATTTATAGTCGCTCAAACTCCTAGTGTCTATAAGAGTAATTTGCTTGACTAATGTTTGAATAGTTATATTAAATAATCAACATAATTAATGTTCGCTCAAAGGTTTACTATAGCGAATGAAACGGCGTCGAAACCAATAAAAACCTATTTGCTTTTTTTATTGACAACCCTAAAGTTCTACAACAGCTAATGAATATGTTTAACGATCTTAGTAAATAGGTTTTACTACCAATATAGTTTTGAAAAAAACAGTACATATCACAAAAAATTTAAATCCTATGGTTTTTCAAAAATTATATGATGATAAGGTATAAAAAATATATCTTCAACTAGTCAATAAGCATGTTGAATTTTCAAGTGCCTTTAGTCTTGGTACTGTTTTAAACAACAAATATAGTCAACAGTCAAAGTATAGTTTACTACCTACAGCACTTGTCATTCATAATCTTAATTCTTAAAAGCAGTACAAAAAAAAAGGTTGAATTCCTTATTACTTTAAACTTTAAAACGGGACTATTAAACGCTCGCCGTCTTGCCTGATACTATTAAAGTTACATTCATAAACCCTAGCAGCTTTAAACACGCATGAGGTGTGGACACGCGCGGGTAACATATGTCAGGGCTGACGACAGACCTTTTTTGTCACACCGGGTGTTTATTGGCCAACAGTTTTTTTTTTGATACGTACACCGTCTTAAACTTTAAATTTGGAACGTCAATTCTTAGTTTAAATTAATTCTCCGGAGTGCTTCGTGTAATATTCTTATTTCCCGGATTTGTTTCGTTAACTGCTACAGCTTAACAGCTTTTCTCCACTTAATCAGGGCAAATGTTCCAAGTTTCATGAAAGGAAATTGTTTCTTCAGTACCTAATTTTGTAAGAACAAGTCAAGGTTAGAATGTTTTAAAGTTCGAATAAGCTGACTAAAGTTGGAACGTTCTCAAAATTCTAAAAGCGTTTTCATTTAAACAATCTGTTTTTAACGTTCTATTACCTAACTTCTTTAAATTTTCTCAGAAATGTCAACGATCAATGATTTTGATATTAATATGATAATATCAATGGCAAAAAACGTATTGGATGAACCAAACAAGTATCGTTTTTTCTTTCTTCTTCTTACTATCTTTATATCATACTAGCTTTTGAACTCAGCTACCCTCCCGTAAATGTAAACTAGGTTAATTAATTCACTATTCCTTGGCAATAATTATCAAAAAACTTAATAAAAGGGTACCTTTGTTCTTGGGTGTACCCCTGTCAACGTGTGTGCAAAATTTTGAACCATGAAAGCGTAACAAACAAATTAGTATAGACATTTATATCATAAGTTAAGATTAGCATTAAATACAATTAAAATAAAGACTAGCTTTACACCAATTTAAAGTCTACGTGATCTTAAAGGATCACCAGTTTGAGGTTCTTATAAAATATACGTGAAGTTTTGAGATTAAATTTTGTTGATGACAGGTACTAAAGACTAATAAATCAAAATGGTTTTTAAGTGTTATACACCCCAAATATATCTGTTATCGTTTAAGTTGTATTCAAAGAATTGTATTTTAAATAGCTACTTAGGTTGACCCCTTATGTTATGAGGTTTTACATAAAATTACTACTATTAAGTAGCCACCTCCATATGGTCGTTTTGCCAACACGGCAGGTTTCCTGCGCGTGCCGTCTCACGTTACAAGGGACTTCAGTTAATTGTTATTAGCCTCTGATCACCTTCCGATCGAGTGGTTATTCATAACTTTAATACAGCGTATTGAATTACAATACTGACATAGTAAACAACTATCGATTGGGATGACTGGTAATAACTTGACTGTTCGTAATAGTAAACATAGATAAATATATTTGTTAACCGCATACTAAGGTGTATACTAAAGGCCATGTAATCAAGTGCTGCCATGTAATCTAATCAAGTGCTTCCATGTAACCAAATGAAGTTTAGTAAAAATGTTATAGCTAAAATCATTATATTAAGAGGTGCAATTTTTCACCGTTGTTTTGAAATTCACTAAGCTTTATTCAATACTAGCTGCTCCGGCAGACTTCGTTCTGTGAAAAGTTCTGTCACAGTCCAAGAGAAAAAAAATGTTATTTTTACTATTTTTCTCCCAAATTTTACGTTTTTCTCTCCATAAAAACCTTCCTTGTGCCTTAAAGAAAATATTTAAAAAAAACAACCGAGTTGGTCGAGCGGTACTCGAGTTTTGCGATTAGCAACACATTTGGCGATTTATTTTTATTAATAAATAAATAAACAAGTTAAGATAAAAAAGGTACGGAATATTAAAGGTTTAAAACTATTTTTATCTAAGTGTCATGGGTTCAAATCCCACGTAGGACAACACTTTGTGTGATCCACAAATTGTTGTTCTGAGTCTGGGTGTTCTTTGTGTCCGTTTCATGTATGTTTGTAAAGTCCCCCGCGACACAGGATTTATTCCTAGTGCGGGAGTTGTCTTTTTTTTTTAAAAAAAAGACCGAAATCTAAACTTGCGATGTTTCAGCAACAGCTAATTAAACTCACAGATATGTGTTCAAGGTTCAAACTGTTCTAGTTATTGCTAACGCTTCGTTATCCTCCCGTTTAAGCAAGCTTTTCATAACCTTTTCTTACATGTACTTCCGATTTCCCCAACACTTAGCTAGGAATACCGGGAGTGTTTAAAGTGCTCGCTTAATGTCAGTAGGCTTATCGCCTATTACGAAAGTGGAAGTAAAGTTAAAGTCCGTAAAAAGTGGGTACTTTACACACCTGAGTCTGTGTTCGTCAACGGACTTTCGGGGCGAAAAGTGTGAGTGTATGAAATAGCATCATTTGAATTTTTTATCCTTCAATCACCTCACGCGATAGGTGTTAAGTACTAAAGACTTTAGCATAGTAAAGGATTTATGTATATAAAACTGCACTAATGACTCCTCAAAATACAAAAAGTAATGAAATCGATTAATTATGTAGTACAATGTGCCTAAATGCCACTAAATAGGGTCATAAGTCATTAGTCATGTCCCTATTTAATTATGTTCAAGAGACAATCGCTAACGATTAAATTACGGTAGAGATCGGGAATAGTTATCGAGTGAATGAGTAGTCTCACAGACCAAGAAGTGTTGCAAATGTAAATAAAAACGATCAAGAAAAATTTCGTGTATTTTATTATTCTGTTTAAACAACGTAATTTAAAAATTTATAGAAAAAATACTGGCGCAGCATATTTCCAAGTACATTATTTTACATTACTATTATATTCGGCAGCCACTCTAGTATAATCCGAGCCGTAGGTACTTGTTAATTCTCGCGCATAGCAGTATCTCATTTGGAAATCCAATGCATTTTAGATTATATCGCGATATCGCTTCAAGCTCAGTCGGCAATGCGGATATTAAAATATAAAAAGCGCTTTTCAATCGACTTAAAATAAGAATGAGGTTTTCAATTCAACTGTTTATTTTTTATGTTTTTTACCTCAGAACTTTCTGAATTCTTTTTATTTGAAAGCTGGTGGTCCCATTTCAATGTGGCCCAGTTCTTGAAGTCGGTTTTTTATGTTAAATTTTTTTCCTCAATATTAATCAATATCTTTTATTGTTTTATGGAATAGGCAGGCAAACGAGAAGACGTATCGCCTGATGGTAAGCGATTACTGCCGCCCATGCACACCTTTTTTTATGTATGGCCCGCCAAAATGACTCTACTCTACCTGATGGAAAGCATAAGCAGAATCCAAGAGTGGTGGTCACTATACTCACTGCGAATGCAGACAATGCAGTATGGCAACCCACACCATGGCGGCCTCGCACTCACCAACGAAACACGACAGCACGAATGCTGTCATTTGGCGCTGATTTTCGGTGCGAGGGTAGTACCGCCCCGGTCGAGCCGGCCCGTTCGTGTTGAAATCAGCGTGGCTCTACTACCTTTAGTGCCACGTACCAACACCAGAGGCGTCACAAGTGCATTGCCGGCCTTTGGGGGATGGGGAGGGGAGATAGGGGGAGGGGTTGGGGTATGGGCCTCCGGTATCCTCACTCACTCAGTGAAACACAGCACAAGCGCTTTTTCACACTGGTTTTCTGTGAGGCCGTGGTATCACTCCGGTCTAGCCGGCCCATTCATGCCGAAGCCCGGCTCTCCCACGGACTGATCAATATCTATGAATATCAATTGATTAATAAAGATCGTGATAAAGATAGTGAAAACGAAATATTCTTGCAATAACTAAAACACTGTCATGTAATTAAACATCAAAATAGAAACATCCCGGTATACTCATTTAAATTTGACTGTCAGAGATTTGGTTAACTATCTTGAGCACATCAATTTCTGAAAATATAATTATGGGTTGGATGTATTTTCTAATAGACCAGGTACATTCTAACACACATGCATTCAACAGTAGATTACAAAACTTGGAAAAACTCTTATGATTTATTGCTCACTCCACCATCGTGATGTATACTTAACAGGGTATTCTTAGGGTATGAAGTAACACTAACGAAATAACGTAATATTTTTTTAGTAGTTAAGTATTTTATTTGTTTTAATTAATTACGTAAATTAATTTTCTTTGCATACCGGCTGCTTTCTAAATGTGGGTCGTTTTCGTTTCGTTTTCATAACAACTTTGTTAATTAATTTCCCGCTGGATGCCGCCGCTCACCGGCTGTGCTACGCCTATTTAAGCTTTTCCATCGAGTATCCGCATACTAAATAATGTATCACAAGTTGCCACCGCCCTATCAAACTGTTTTGATAAATTACAGGAGCAATTACTCTACTTAATAAACGCTTAAGCGACCATAATTATCGCGATCCTTTTCATGTAACGCTTTCGGCTCAAACGATGACTAAATGATGCGATAAATCATTAAGTCTTTCATTACTTAGAAAAAAAACATTAATTGAAGTAAATTAAAATGTTATCGCCTATTGCAATTTCCGAGCTATAAATTGCATTCCTCGTAAAAGGATTTACCGACTTTTCCAAATACGTCTTTAACGTATTGAGATATGTTCGATGGTCGTATAACAGAACTTTGTTATCGCCAAACCAATGCAACATTATCTGATCATCACGGTATCTAGAGACGGTGTGCTATTAAACTATATGGAAGTAGTATATTGGTGTGTATGGAAGTATTTACGACCGCGTGGAAAATACGTTTAACGGCTTTCAGGCACTAACCGGGCGAATAGTACCCAGTAGTGCTTTCAGCTAGCTGTTATATATTACAGTTTCTGAGTAATACATTTTTTAGTACTTATAATGGCCTGCAATGAATTAAGAAAGACTGAGATTGATTGTATGATTACAAAGATTATATGTAAAAGTAGATGCACTTGGTTATTTGTATATTCCGACCTGTCGAACCGTTTACCCGAGCATTGTGTAATTCATTATTGCTAGGATATTGAACCTACAAGGATGTTTTTTTATCTCGTTCTAGTGATTGCATTGACTGAAATACCTCTTTCAATTTCAGATTCAGTATTAAGTAAAGCAAGGGAAAGAGGGAAATTAAATTGGAGATCCTGTATATACTTAAATTATGATAATTAGTTATTCTTGTAAGAATATTTTAGTTAAAAATCCAATAAATAAGAAACAAACATCTTGTATTTGATATCTAAATATTTAATGGCATGCGAGTAAAGACGAAACTACTTGAGCTGGAATTACAACACCTAAAATATTAAAGTAAATTGTAGCCCGTTTTAGGAGTTCTCCAAGAAACATAATATATATACGGTTTTTGTCGTGGTTTCTGTGTACCATATGTCGTAATTAATGTACCGTCTGTCGTGTACGAGACGTACACGGACAATGAAAATATAGTGCCCCTAAAAAAAGAATGCATAAATTCGTATACTGGGTTGAATGCCAAATTTGTACTTTATCGCAATCTAGATACCAGTCATGCCTTCGTTGTACAATCACTCAAAACTAAATTATACTTAAGTAGCAGTGAAACTACAAACATATGCAAGAGATGACTCAAATGCAAGAGCTAGTTGAAATCGAAATGTTAGTTATCATTTAACTGCCAATACTGAAAGACTATAGTGAGACAGTTTACGAGGCAATCTAGAGCATCGCATTTTATGTTGTAACCCGTATCTGTGACGGGAAGAGGGTAGACGTGTCGGCGTCAACGCGACGCGCCGGCGCCTACGTCTGCCCGTGGGAATCTAGGGCTGCCATAAATATTCTTTACTAACTAATTTCAAGCATATATTCTTTTGTTCTTATATTAGCTACTGACATAGCATGACATTTTTCTGTTCTTCAGATTATTAATGTTTTAGTACATTTTTTAAAGTCTTTTCGTGAAGTACAACCCTAACATAACGCTTCTCGACAAAGCTTAGTCGTTGCAAATTAGAGCTTGTGTTCACACAAGAGTTCTTGACACAATCTGTGACGCTTCTTAATTGAAGTTGAAATTAAGAGTGCGAGACTGACAGACTTATGATGGGGTAATTTACATTTCTTTTCCTTTTCTCAATGTAGTTTGACTTTAAGAGTGCACGATGGTTAAGGACTTCGTAATGAGAGAGTCCATAATGTACGAAAATAGATATTGTAAAAGAAAGTAATTGTTTTACATCGGTTTTATGGACAGTTCAACGGAGACACCTTTATTGAACTATTAGAAATTAAAATCAAAAATATTTATTGCTCACTAAGTGTACTATAGAAGTATAGATAGTTTGTCTCAACTTAGTAGCATATTCCAGGCATTGCTATTTGAGAGAACATATGTATTATATATAGATACATGAATTGTTATATGAATAAATTTCGACGGTACGCAAAAGTTGTTAAAAATATTTTACTAACGTCTTACTTTTATTACTGTTAGTAAATTTGGATACTATAAAATTTAGAGCGGAGTTGGCAACATTGTGTCTTATTATAGGGGTTTACGTAAGTTGAAATGTTTCGTAGCCTAGTTGTAGCTCACGTCGCCTCGACGGTTGCTACGAACTGTAGCGAGCTACGTGACCGGGTTACTTGTGATAGATGGTACTCCGTAAGCTCGTGAATAAAATGCCTGTGCTACGAAATTTCATTTTTAAAATTGCTGAATTACATGATTCAATATTGTAATAAGATGTTCTTCTTTTTAAGGTGATGCCCATGCCAAGTCTGTTGAAGAATATAAATAAAGAAATACATTATGTAATGAGCGCGGTCATTTGTTCTATATCTGGGAAATATTTAATTATGTTCATCAACGTTCTGATTTTATCATATGTGAAATTTTGTGACGCTATATATTAAACCCAAGCCTCCATAAATAACTAAATGATTATTTACGTTAGACCGTTGAGTGTTGATTGAAATGAAGTTTACAAAGAGTTCTTTATAATATACTTAAATATGTCGTGCTCACAATAGCCAAGTTCAGATGATGAGCGCTCAACGCGCGTTATGCTAACGCGCGATTACAACTGCATGTAATTTCATTCTAGAAATGCGCGTTAGCATATGTACTCCTGGAGTACACATGCTCCTGGAGGTGTTGAGCGCTCATCATCTGAACGTAGCCTTATGGCTGACCGACGCAAGTTCGTCTGCAAAAAGGAATAAATTTTCCCAATTGTTGTAACTTAGATAGCTGTCATGTTCATTATTAGGGTACTGCAGTACCATCAGGGCATAGTCCTCTCCAAGTGGAGTGGCAACTTGCGCAAGATGGCTGGCAAGAGCTGGATGCGAGAAGCCGATGATCGAACCAAGTGGCAAGCAATTGGAAAGGCCAACACTAATATATAGTTTTTTATTTTGACTTCATCGACCTTATCATGATAACCTTATTTTGAACCTGAAAACAAACAAACTTTTCTTGGTTCTAAGAAAAACCAAGTTGAAGTTGCTTTTTAGTTTAGTACAAGATTAGGTCAAAATTCTCGAAAGAATAATCGTCGAAGGACGTTATGTATACTGATCGATGATATCGAACTTCCGTCTTGTTTTGGAATCCTTCATTCGGTTATTGATTGGAACAATGTAGGCCAGTACGGCTTTATAATGTCGTAAATATTCATTATATAAAGATAATAATAGCGGAACGTATATATTGATCTATTATTTCCTTGATGGGAGGCTTTAATAGACTCTTATTCGATAAATTCAAGTGATAATGATTTAATTGCCGATATGTACATATTTAATCGAGAACATAAAAAATGATCATAGTCTCTCTAGACAGTTTATGATAGGAATAACACATTCTGTATTTAGATAATTTTATAATTAGCAAATTACTTTAGTTTATGGTTATTAAATGTTTTTTTGAAAGGAGAAACGCACGTATATATTGTGTTCATGTGCATATAAATTTGAATGTTTGTCCATAGCAATCGATTGCTGGCATTGAATAAATAAATTTCCATTAACAGCTTTCATAAAATAATTTAAATTATATTATAGTTGTAAAAAACACATAGTTTTTTGGAAAATAATTACAAATTTTAACAAAAAAAAAACGACTTCAATCTGGACCAAATTTGAATGGGATCATTCGGAAAGCACCAGCTTTCAAATAAGAAAATAATTATCAAAATCGGTTCACCAAGTCGAAAGTTATGAGGTAACAAACATATAAAAAATACAGTCGAGTTGAGAACCTGCTCCTTTTTTTTAAGTCGATTAAATATAATTATAATACACAACATATATATTGGATGAGTTAACGTTCGCTACTTGTTATCAATATAGTTAACTAATGAATTTTACAATTTCAAACATAGCGCAATTATTTTATGTAAGAAGGGTTACAAAAGATTTTATATGCTTAACTATAAAGTTTTTAATCAAACACTGTTTCCAGCTACACAAAGTAATGAATATTATTTGTTTATTGTTACAATGTAAGTAATAGCTGTTTTTCATAATATTTTTAAATTTTGGTTTCGTTAGAATTTTATGAAACATTGCTACGTTAGCTCCATTAAAATTCAAGTTGGTCACTAAACAACTTCTAGTCATCATGATAATGTAACACAATTTTTTTAAACTCATTTTTGTTAACGCGAGAGAGAGAAAAAATAAATGATTTGTTATTATTATTACTAGACTCATATCTAACACACTCCATCAATAAATGATGTAAGTCTTCCACAACGCCAGATTCCTAATAATTTGGGCAATAACAATCAGTTGCCTATTGAACTTACTGTTCATACACCAGGCCACATGAAGAAATTTGTCCATAGTGTATCCCCATGTTGATTCATCATCATCATTTCAGCCGAAAGACGTCCACTGCTGGACATAGGCCTCCCCCAAGGCGCCCCACAACAATCGGTCCTATGCCGCTTGCATCCAGCGGTTTCCTGCGACCCTCACCAGGTCGTCTGACCATCTTGTAGGGGGCCTACCCACGCTACATTTTCCAGTGCGTGGCCGCCACTCCAGAACTCTTTGGCCCCAACGGCCATCCCGTCTGCGATATACTATGAATATCTTCGGTGTAGTGTCGGGTTAACTTGGCCCTTAGCCATGTTGATTGTCGTTATGAAAATCATCAAATTAGAGTCCTATATACATGGGAGGGAAAGTCGATTTTTGTGTGTCAATATTAACATAGTATGTATGCTCCACAGCCACCGAGCTAGACTTGCTGGGCGCACTGTCGCTGCACAACACGTCGCGCGCTGGAGTCAATGCCGCGCCGGGCATGCAGCCACAGCGCACTGCATACACTTTACAAGGTAACTACTTCTACTAGTTATGTTAGCTACCAGCTGACCCTATTGCCCATAGCGTGATAATATATCCCCATTGGTACTGCGCTACTATTGGCCTTATCATGATGACATATCCTCGATAAATGGGCTATCTAACTCTGAAAGATTTTTTAAATCGGACCAGTAGTTCCTGAGATGAAACATGAGAGAGCAAACAAAAAATCTCTTCAGCTTTATATATTAGTACATATATAGATATTCTAAGATCTTATTACATTTACATGCAGAATTTTATAACTTCGAACATGAACGACGACGCACTACCTGAAATGTTAGCATAAATTCATGCTCTTAATCTATTCTATATATAACCTCTGCACCGTTTATATAAAAATGAATCGCCGAAATGTATGTACGAGCAGTACTTCTGGTCGACTGCACCAAATAGGATTTTTTTATGTGTTCGTTATTGTTAGGACAAGGTTTGTATAGAAGAAAATTGAAAGAAAACCGCGGCTTTTTCCGCGGCTGTACACTACCTCTGGGAAGCGGAGACGGGCAAAATTACTAAAACAAGATTTTCAGAAATTTAGAGCTTATTTAAAAAAGAAAAATATGGCGATACGAAGTTCTCCTGGTCAGCTAGTTCAATAAAATAGCGGATTTCTTTTTTTTCTTGGACGCGCTGCGTATCGAACTATCACTACTTTAACACAATCGATATGAATTTGAACACAGCTTTCTCATCATTGCTATTAGTTTCCGATAGAATTTTATGAAACATTCCGATGGCGGCTACTTTAAAATTCAAGTCGCACACACACTCCATCAATAAATGGTGTATGTTTTCGTCAACGCCACATCCCTAATAATCAACTGAAGCGGTTTTCTTCATCATATTAAGATTTTTTTGCGTGGGATGTGTCCAGATCTGAGCCTATGGGTAATAACAATCAGTTGTCTATTTAACCTACTTGTTCATACACCAGGGCACACAAAGAAGCTGACAATTTAGTCTCATACTATAATCCCTTTTTCTAATGACCGTTGGTCAAAGTAATCCTGTCAATCACTGTAGTATTTATTTTGAAACTTAGGTGAATATTAGCATTATTAATATTATTATTAACACCTACAAACCGTAGGTGGCCCGAGGTACGTCGTGGTTCCAGGGTTTTCCTTTCTAGGGTTTACCTGGTTCCCTAGCTCCTAGTACCCAAGACGGCGTGCGGTTTTAGTTGGTTCGAGTCCGACATGCCACCAGGAGGTAGTATCCGAGGGGAATTCCGCACGAAAAAAAAGGTGGAGTAGAATCAAATCTTTTTTTTTATCCTCAATTACACACCTGTAATCTAATACGCCTATTTTATGACAGAGTATTAAAAAAATCTGTGGCCATCTGAACAAAATATAATAAAACTAATTAAAATAAAATAATAATTGTAATCAAACTATATTATCAAATTAATCAAAAATATATAATAACTAGCTGTTACCCGCGGCTTTGCTCGCGTGGAAGTTGATTATATGTATTTAATTAAAACTGTGTAAGTAGGTATCTATGAATACTGTGTTCTTGTTTTTAGACGTATTTATTTATAAGCAATAGTCCATTAAAATTGACTTTCATACACACTTTCGGCCCTTATTTTAACCCCTTTAGAAATAGAATTCCCATAAACGCTGATATAGGTATTCATTTATTTGTAATCAAAAGCCTGAAGACAAATTTTCAGGCTACTAAATTAAAAAATGACGGACTTCCAGTCTAGCCTAGGGATAGAATATCCAGAAACGCTTAAATACGTATCTCATCATCACAGTCCACTGCTGGACATAGGCATCTCCAATTGCACGCCACTTGGTTCGATCCTCAGCTTCTCTCATCCAGCTCCTGCCAGCCGTCTTGGGCAGATCATTATTCCACCTGGCCTGTGGACGTTCTACACTACGTTTGCCGAGACGCGGTCACCACTCACAAACCCGTTTACTCCAACGGTTATCAGTTCTGTGGCTAATATGGCCAGCCCACTGTCACTTCAGCTTGCTTATCCTGTGGGCTATGTCAATGACCTTGGTTCTCTACCGGATCACCTCATCCTTGATGCGATCCCTTAGAGAAACGTTGAGCTTTTGTGATGAGAAAAATAAATCATTATTATTATTATAGCCCTCTCCATAGCACGCTGAGTGACTTTGAACTTGTGGACCAGCCGTGTCGTAAGTGTCCACGTTTCGGCACCGTATGTCATGACGTAGGACGTATTGATTGAAGACTTTCGTATTTAGACACTCTGGGATTGACGATGAAAAGACCCGACGAAGTTTCCCAACCCGGCTGAATTCTCCTGTTCACCTCGTCCTCGAAGTTGTTTCTACTTAACTGCAAAGTCTGCCCGAGGTACCACACATGTTTTTGAACAACTTCGAGAACGACACCGTGAACCACAACCGGTTCCCGTAGAACATGTTCGTACGTATCTACTCATTTCTAATCAGTAGCCAATAAAGTTGCATGTTTCTAACTTCGAGAATAACGGTCTTCCAGAATAACCTATGTACGAAATTTCAACCCCTATTTCACCCGTTAGGGGTAGAATATCCAGAAACGCTTTAATACGTATCTACTCATTTTTAATCAGTAGCCCAAAACTAAATTTTCATGTTTCTCACTTAAAAATGACCGACTTCCTTACAAACTTTCAACCCCTATTTCACCCCTTTAGGGCATAATATCCAAAAACTCCCAAATACGTATCTATACATTTTTATTTAGTAGCCCAAAAATAAAATTTCATATTTCTTATTTAAAAATTTACGGACTTCCATACAAACTTTCTACCCCTTAGGGGTAGAATATTAAGAAACGTTTAAATACTTACCAATTTATTTTAAATCAGTAGCTCAAAAGTAAAGTTTCATGTTTCTTACTTAAAAAATGACGAACTTCCATACAAACTTTCAACCCCTGTTTCATCCCCTTAGGAGTAGAATATTCAGAAACGCTGAAACACGTATCAATTCATTTCTAATCAACAGCCAAAAAATAAAGTTTCATGTTTCTAACTTCAAAAATGACGTACTTCCTTACAAACTTTCAACCCCTATTTCACCCCTTTAGGGGCACAATATCCAAAAACTCTTAAATACGTATCTAATCATTATTATTAAGTGGCCCAAAAATAAAGTTTCATATTTCTTATTTAAAAAATTACGGACTTCCATACAAACTCTCAACCCCTATTTCACCCCCTTAAGGGTAGAATATCCAGAAACGCTGAAACACGTATCAATTCATTTTTAATCAGCAACCAAAAAATAAAGTTTCATGTTTCTAACTTCAAAAATGACGGACTTCCTTCCAGACTGACCTATATACGAAATAACAACCCCTATTTAACCCCTTAGGAGTAGAATATTCAGAAACGCTTAAATACGTATCTACTATTTTTAAATCAGTAGCCCAAAAGTAAAGTTTCATGTTTCTTACTTAAAAAATGACGAACTTCCATACAAACTTTCTACCCTTATTTCACCCCTTAGGGGTGGAATTTCAAAAAATCCTTTCTTAGTGCTCACTTACGTTACATAAAGAATCTACATGCAAAATTTCAGGATTCTAGCTTCAGCGGTTTGGGCTGTGCGTTGATCTCTGGGTATGTCAGTCAGTCAGTCACCTTACTCTTTTATATATATAGATAATCAAATAATCACTATTACTAGGTTAGTCATTTTAATTAAAATTAATTCAAATAAAATCAACTTTATTCAAATCGAACCCATTTAAATGAATGATTATTAATATCCTATTATACATATAAACTTGTAATGTATTGTATCGGTCAAAGACATCACTATCTCAATGCTCGATGCTGTTTCCGTCTTCTGATCTAAAACACCAATTATTTTAATGTAATTAGTTACGTCACAGACCATGGTATAACCCTGGGTTTTCACTTTGAGGTAACATACCAACTCTTATCATTTTCCTGTAAGATATGACAGAATTTCGGCTTTGATATATTAATTTTATGAATTTTAAATACATGTTGTACTAGTTGTTGCCCGCGGCTCCACCTGCGTGTATGTCGGTTATCGCGGCAAATAGTAGCCTATTATGTTATTCTGATGTATAAGGTACATTACTATAAAGTTTCATCTAAATCCGTTCAGTAGTTTTTGCGTGAAAGATAATATTAGTAGGATAAATGTATGTGTATATTGTGTATCTATTTGGAGATTCGTTATATTTTCTGTTATGTATTTATTTAGAACTAACTGTGCCCGCGACTTCGTCCGAGTGGAAAAGTGACTTTGGGTAGCATTTATATAACCTTTCATCCGCCTTTTCAACCCGTTACAAGCCTTTTTTCACATTAAAAAGTAGTCTTCTCAGACTCTAGACTATCTGTGTACTAAATTGAATTTCAATCGGTTCAGTAGTTTTGGCGTGAAAGCGCGACAGACTGACAGGCAGATAGAGTTATTTTCGCATTTATAATACTCGTATCAGTAAGGACTAGTGGTTGCCCAGTGGTCGAAATTCGACCTTATTTCTTTTTTTTTTAGTTATTTGTAGCTTTCTGCACTCTTTCTCTATTTAAACTTTATAAGCTAAATTACATAAACATACTCCTCCATTCGCATAATTTTCGTAAAAAGGGGTACAAAGTTTTTGCTTCACGTATAAAAATAAATAAATATATAAAATATATATAAAATATAGCGTATTCTGCTTCGCTGCGCTGGGCATATTGTGGTAGCATTGATGACAAATGATGAACAAAAGTAGTGAGAAATGTTTAAAAACTTGCTTTAAAGCGTGTTGCATATTGTGTCAAATTTTGATCTCCTTCTTTTCTGAATTCGGATAAAAATATTCCAACAGCGTTTCAATATTATACCTTCAATTTAAAATTTTGATTTATTGCAATGAACTGCGGTGATAAGTAGGGTTGGCAAAAATTAAATAGCCTACAAATATGTAAATCATTCACTGATTCTTTAATATCCTGAATATTATAGTAGAGTATAGATAAGGGAGAGCGCTCACTTTGCTTCCATAAAATAAACTTTTTCAAACCATATTTTTCCTTATTTAATTACTAGCTTTCGCCCGCGGCTCCGACCGCCTGTAAATCGGTTATCGATTTAGATTTAGTTATCGGTTAATTTTATGAAATTTGGTGCAGCGGTTTTGTAGTAAAAGCGTGACAGAGTATGGATGTTTTGTCAAGTGTTCAAATATTATATTACACCCGTTTTACGGAAATAACCAACACAGTACCAACCTGTACAAAAACTCGTTCATGACCCCACTAAATATTAAACCATGCCGGTGTGGTTTGCGGTGTTATAGTAATTATATTCACCTGAATCCAAGCGTTACTATGACAGTGAAGTTATGACTAAGTACATCTTATCAACGTATAGTTACAAAATATCTAGAACAAGTCGTTAATCTGGACATTAATCAAAATGTCTAGAGAAGACATCGGGCGTATTAACATGAATTGAAAAATTAATGAAATCTTTATAACAGTGATTGTGTGGGTCCATCGGTGGGTCAATGATATGGTATCGTATGTGCTATAGTTATGTTGTACGCTTCAAAACTCAAAAATGAGTATACATCGATTGATCTCAGATTTTGACAAGGTATGCAACACGCTTCTGAGATGGTTTCTACCTACTTTTTGTAACCATAGCTATTTAATTTGTAACTAACTTTTGCTATTTTTGTAACTAGCTTATGTCCTTCTCCAAAGTACAATCTATCTCCATACCGAAATTCATCGAAATCGGTATAGTGGTTTAGTAAAAAACGTAACAGACAAACAGATAGATTTACTTTCAAAATTATAATATTATATAGCATGGATAAAAGACCAAATATATAATTGTACCGGAGCAACTTTGTTTCAAATCCTCACACCACAGTCAGTGATCAAATTTCCACTACTATGAAAATAAATTCCTATCATATAACAGCATTAAGTTGCGGGTATCATTAATTCGTAAATTTTCACCTTTAACCTGACCCGCTTAAAAACATAAAGGAGGTTTTCTGTTAAAGTAGGTCGACAAACGTCAGTGAAGAACGACTCAATAAATTATTTGAATGCTCAAATATTGACTTATGAAACTTTCACACGTGTTTGTGACCTTTGTGACTTGTGATGGCGTATATAACCTTTTCATTTTTATGACCAGTTGTTGTGTAAGTCTGTCTTATTAAGTCTATTGTAGCCTTATGCTACTGTAACAAAATTATATTCGAACCAACGAAGTCATTCGTTTAAAAGTTAATACATAGATATGGGGTAGATTAAAGAAACAACTCATAAGAACTATCACTTTATATTCGAAATTCGACTAAATTGCATGTTTAATCTAAACCTTATTGAAACTCTTTTAAATTTTCTGTCTTATATATAGCGTTTTTGATCTACGACAGCGGCAATGTCTTTTACGATATTCTATAACGTAAATTAGAATAGATAGCACAAATAAATTATGAGAAATGATGATTTAATTTCACATTTTCACTTGTACGTGTAAAAAGAATATGATGAAACTAATTAGCATTCTGTGTTATTAAAACTGTACACTTAGATATATAGTAAGTACTGTAGATATATAGCTTCATTTTATTACAATAATCACCACTAGGAAATTATGCTATTTCTGTAATGGGCCTATGTCGCCCCATTACAGGCAGAACCTAAATAAATAAAGGTGAAACAGTCTGTGTTACCTACATTCTGTTTACTAATGAGGTTGGCGTATTATTTAAATAAGAGACATTAGACTGCGTTTGTTATTTTGTGCTATTTAACTGATCAAATAAAAAATGTATGTGTTGACCGTATCTGTAAATGTATGTTTTGATTAACTTATTATTATTATTACAATAGGCTTGCCTCCTTATGCGTACGTTTAACTAAAATTATAGCCCGCAAAAAGAGGGCGTCTACCCTCTGGGGATAAAAGACATAAGTGTATTTAATTTTTATATATTATACGATAAGTATCAATCGATAGATATCAAAAATTTAAATAGTATTAATAAACCAAGACGTTCAGTCGTATATTAATGGACTACAAACGTAAGCAAGTTGTGAGAATGCAATCCATTCAGGTTCAATTTCATTCCACTGCACTTAGACAAGATATCCATTAGCGAAGCCCGTGGCGCGCCTCTTTACATTTTAGTGTTTAACGTAATAAGTCTCACGTATCACTCGCGATATCGTATCGCTGGGTTTCAGTTTGATTACTGCTTCGTGAGTGAATTTCACTTTGGTACCCAATAGACTTAGTACATATTAGAAGTAACAGTTTATTTAATTCTGTGGCGGGAAGATTATTTAACAACGCGAAGTGATCATGTGCGGGCCAGGATTCAACGGTAGATGTTGATAACTTCTACATTCACTAATCAGTATAAAAATCTTTATTCCCCGATTTAGCAGTTCTTTCATCATAGCTTGTGATGATATTATTTAAGTTAATTGATTAATATATTTTGTATTATCCATGCCTAATATTATAAATTCGAAATTAAGTCTGTCTGCCTGTCTGTCTGTTACGGCTAAACCACTGCACCGTTATTTAAGTAATTTTGCATGGAGATAATTTGATTCTTGCGGAAGGACATACTTTTTACCGCGGTAACCGATATACACGCGTGCGGAGCCGCGGGCATAAGTAATATAAATATAAATATTTAATAATAAATATAAATATTTCGGACATCTAACACACAACGCCATCTAGTCCCAAGCTAAGCAGAGCTTGTGTTATGGGTACTAGACAACTGAAATCAATACATATATACCTTTTTTTTTGTAAATACATACATATTATACATAGAAAACACCCAAACTCCGAAACAAATATTTGCAGATCATACAAACATTTGGTCCGACCCGGGAATCGAACCCGAGACCTCATGATCAGCAGTCGCACACGCCAACCGCGAGACCAACGAAGTAAATAAATAATAAATATTTCGGACATCTAACACACAACGCTACCTAGTCCCAAGCTAAGCAGAGCTTGTGTTATGGGTACTAAACAACAGATATAAATACATTTATACGTTTCTTTTGTAAATACATACATATTATACATAGAAAACACCCAAACTCCGAAACAAATATTTGCAGATCATACAAATAGTCCGACCCAGGAATCGAACTTGAGACGTCAAGCACAGCAGTCGCTTACGCTACCACTGCGCTACATAGGCAGTCAACAACATAAGCTAGTTACTAATAAAAACCCAGTTATAGGCACCGTAAAGAAAATATTTAAAATACATCCTCATAACAATAATAAAAATGACTTGGGGAGCGGTCCTTTGTGTTCCCCTATGAGTCTTTGTGATGCGGACGTTCATAGATTGATCGAACGCTCATTGGAAAAACTGGGAAACATGTTTATATTCCATCATTAAGGTTATTGGAATATGTATTTCGTAATCGAAACTTTGAGTCATGTCGGCTCCAGACACTATCTCAAAAATATTTCATCTTTACTTATGTTTCAAATTATTCATCATTATCAATCAAATAGGTTGATTATTTAGAATATATTGACTTTGACACCTTAGATAAAACTTTTATAGAAAAAAGAATAAGAAAATCCGTAGAACGACGGACCGTGTCGCCGTGTCGCCTTCGCGCCCGTAGAAGCGTAGGCATGCCGCCGTAGAGGCATCCCCATCGGAGCGAGTCCATTATCGGCGGCAAGCCAGTAATCCAGCCGGCAAATATCCGTTATCCCTGAACGCGACCAGTGATTAACTCGCCTCTAAATAGCCCTGCATTTTATCACAACTCGAACATAGGGTTGTCCAACCCCAATTTGTACTTACATTGATTTTATTAACCAGTTTCTCGATTTTATCTATGTACTGAACTTACTATATGTAATGAGACAGTGTTTTCTGATATACTGAATATTAAAAGGAAAAGAAAATATTCAATTTTAAATGCATATTACTACATACTATTGTTCACTAATTTCATTTTATTATACAACTAGCTGACCCACGCAACGTCGTTTGCGTCTCCTATTGCCCGTAGCGTAATAGTTTTCCCCCGTTTTTTAAACATTCTTCATTGGTACTCCGCTCCTATTGGTCATAGCGTGATGATATAGATAAACTCGATAAACTTCCTCGATAAACGGGCTATCTAACACTGAAAGAACTCTTTCAAATTGGACCAGTAGTTCCTGAGATTAGCGCGTTCAAACAAACAAAAACTCTTCAGCTTTATATATTAGTATAGATGACCCACGCAACGTCGTTTGCGTCTCCTATTGCCCGTAGCGTAATAGTTTCCCCCCGTTTTTGAAACATTCTTCATTGGTACTCCGCTCCTATTGGTCTTAGCGTGATGATATGGATAAACTCGATAATCTTCCTCGATAAACGGGCTTGAAAGAACTCGTTCAAATTGGACCAGTAGTTCCTGAGATTAGCGCGTTCAAACAAACAAAAACTCTTCAGCTTTATATATTAGTATAGATGACCCACGCAACGTCGTTTGCGTCTCCTATTGCCCGTAGCGTAATAATTTCCCCCCGTTTTTGAAACATACTTCATTGGTACTCCGCTCCTATTGGTCATAGCGTGATGATATAGATAAACTCGATAAACTTCCTCGATAAACGGGCTATCTAACACTGAAAGAACTTTTTCAAATTGGACCAGTAGTTCCTGAGATTAGCGCGTTCAAACAAACAAAAACTCTTCAGCTTTATATATTAGTATAGATGTATTTATTATGCTCTTCTAAGATCTAATACTCATAATCAACAACACATTTATTTGGATAAAGACTAATATTAGGTATTATGTTGATAAAAACTCTTTGGCAAATAACTCAATAATAGGTGCCAACTCTTAGCGTCTTATACTCGTGATAACTTCTAAACGAAATGTTCGAATGGGATGAAACAAAAAGTACACTTCTACATAAATACCCTTGATAACATAATGCTTTATTTAGACAAGGATTAATATTACGATACACATTTAAAGTAGTTTCTTTCTTCAGACGATTTAATAAATTTTTTGAACACAAAAGCGGTTATTGTGACTAAACCATGATAGTTAGATATATGCTCTCGCGGACTTTTTTGTAGATCTTAATGGGTTCTAAAAAACCGTAATACATTATTTTGTTCTATTGTCAATACTTTTTGCAGCGCACGCAAAAATAGGTTTTCGATTTTACACCTTGGGTTACAAAATAGCAATTTTCTTAAGGATCTCTATTTTTTATGAAAATAAAATATAGCCTATAGCCTTCCTCGATAGATGGACTATCCAACACTGAAAGAATTTTTCGAATCGGACCAGTAGATCCTGAGATTAGCGCGTTCAAACAAACAAACAAACAAACAAACTCTGCAGCTTTATAATATTAGTATAGATATAGTTCTTGCCTGTAAGCGATTGTAGACTACGATGAAGTCACTCATAGTACTACTGTTCTTTTATATATTTTATATTGTTTATTTACTTTTTTCCTAGTTTTCTACACATGATAAATAACATACAGTAGTTATTATAATCTATAAATAATATTAAATCAAACGAGTGAAGGTAAGTATCACACTTTTTTATTGTAAAAAATATTTTAAAATAAGTCATTTTATTTTTTCACATGTAAATATACCTACATAAAAGTAAAAAATACAAATACAAAATACTTCAATATTTTTATACATATTTATTTTTAATAACATATTTGTAAACGAATATAGCTAATAAACAAGGTTGGTAATAAAATAGTTACTACTCCCTATATTGAGATAAACTATAACAATATAATGTTACAAATACGATTTTCCAATTTATATGTCACAATGCATTCCCTGACAACCCTACGATTTTGGGGACCGTTTTCGCATTTCACTTACGGGTAACCTAATCCTCACCATTAAGCAAGTTGCGTGCAATGGTGTAATTGTTGAAGGGTGTTCACCCTAATTTGTGGGGATCACAGACGGGGCCATATTGTCTCGTCGCTTGTTCAAGTGTCAAACGCCAAAGCGTTGGGATTAGGGACGGAACGCGGTGTTGCAAAATATGGACCATTCATAAAAACACTTTGGCTCATTGACTAAATGAAACATTCGGATAAAAAATAATCCGCACCACAAACAACATGGTGTGAGATGCCGTTAAATTATTTTTTGGAATTGTTGCTAAATAAATTTAATGGAATACTGTCGGTTCGTTATAGATTTTGGTCTGTTTAGGACAGTTGATCTAATGGTTGGATTAGAGATAAATTAATGTGGGTAGAATGTGTTTGTGACATTACGTCGACAAAGTCACAGTAACAGACGCAATGGTCGAGTGTGTTGTCATACTGCATTATTGTGTAATGGGAATGGCATGTTGAAACTCTATCAATCACTTATACGCTATACAGTAATGAAGTACCTTTTGTTTTAACGTTAGTGCAAATGGCCATCGTTCCAATGGTATTAATCTGATTTGTACCTACTTAAAGTTATTGTATCATTAACTTTATTCAAAGTGTTTTTAATTGGAAAGTCATCAATTTCATTTTAATTTGTAGTGGTGCAGTTTTGTTTATCAGTATTTTTACAAGCTTTTTATTAACTTGCAATGTGTATGTATGTATGCTTGTGTGTTCGGGTGGAATCTTGCAACTCAATTTTGAAGCAGATATCTTCAACCGATTTTACTGAAATTTTGCAAGCATATGTATACAGCGTGACAATACAATATTATAATGACATGGAGCTGATCTGATGCTGGAGCTGGAAGGTGGCCATAGGAACTCTGTAAAGAAACGTCGCAAGATCATCGAGTTTGGACTCGTTTGATTCGTCTCGAGGCATTCCAGTAAAAGCTTGTTTTTAAAAAGCTTTTTTATTAAATTTATTTTAAATAGGTATATTTCTATTTTACTTTTGTTTCTGTTGTTTTCTTCCCACAAGACAAGACTTTCGGAACAGTACGAAATTTAAATATCATCATTACTATTTCATAGGCTTCAGGTAGGTTACGTACTAATATAATATACTAAATATTATAAATGCGAAAGTTTGTAAGGATGTGTGTGAGTCTGTGTTTGTTGCTCTTTCACGCAAAAACGACTGAACGGATTTGGATGAAACTTTACATAGGATACTATTTTCCACGATAATCGACATAAACGCGGGCGGAGCCGCGGCCATCAGCTAGTATTACTATATACACAATAATACTATAATAATACTAATAATATGTAAAAACCATAAATATTACCGGCTTAGCTGTCTTCGCATTCTTTCGTTAAGAATGAATACAGTTAACTTTAACTTAAACGAGAAGTTATCGCCCTTCACAGCTACCCCGAGAGACGCCAAGCTAAACTTGGTACGTAATCCATTTCATTTTTTAGGGTTTCAAGACGTGACTACGGAACCCTAAAAAAATAAGTTAAGAGGTTATTAAGTTTAGTTTCGTCATGTCCGTCCTTGCTTCTAAACAGTTCGTGCTAGAGAGATGAAACTTTGCACGGATAGATGCGTGGTAAATACGTATTTACCACGTCGACAAAGTGCAAAAACAAAAATAAAATCAAGAAAAATATACCCTTACACGTAAAGGGGAGATGTTTTTTTTCTCGTGTCTACCCTATAGTATGGGGTATTATTAGATAGATCTTTTAAAAACATTGAGTTTACTAAGACGATTCTTTTGATTAAAGTATCTACTTTTTTATATTTTTTTTAACTTTAAAGCGCTTTTCTATAATTAATATAGGACTTTTAAAAATTGAACGGCGGTCTCGAAAAATCTGAAAAAAATCAAGATGGTAGTCCATGTGATGAACTTTAAAGGAGTACAATAATGGCTTAGATAACTTCGTTAGTTCAGGAGGTATAGAGGCCTAACTTGTAAAATGCGCTTACTTGGAAAGATTCGAACAAAAACAATAAAATAATAAGTAAACATTATTCAACGAAAGAAATACCAACCCCGCTTTCGAAATCCACGTGCCATTATTGGAGACTACGGAACTCTATTATATGCGTGGCCTGTCATGCACTTGTTTTTTTCCTTATCACCCACCGCCGAGAGGGGGTTGAAAATCCACGTTATCAAAGCGTCGTCTGCCATAAGTTTCGACTAGAAAAAAATACATTATATGTTCATAACTAACTCGGTTTTGCTTACGCTAAAGTCAATTATTTCAAGTTAAATACCTCTTAAGTTATACTGACATTCTTCTGGCATAATTACCTATCATTATATTATAGGACAATATTTTACTTAGATCTATTAAAATATGAAGTTTGTGCGTGGAAACGAAAGATACAAACTCACATTCACACATTAATATGAGTCTAATGGCTTATATTTTAAACTAAGTGAGTCCGGCGGTGAAGCTAGTCTAAAAAGTGAGTTACTCCTTACATCATCAGCTATCTGCCAGTGAAAGTCTCGTCAAATTGGTCTAGCCGTTCCAGAGATTAGGCGAAACAAACAGACAGATAAATATTTCAAAAAATGATTTTTTTATGTTAGCACCGTATATACATTCAGTGAAAAGCTGGTAATTTGAAATTACAAACAAACACTTCAATTTTATTTAATTGTGTAGATGTGAGCGCGATGGTGTAAAGCCATGTTATTCATATATCATGGTTAACATTTGCGTTACTCATGTGCAATGATCTTACCTTGCCCACTGAACCGAACGTGCAGGGTTAAAAGCGTAATCATGTGAAAATTTCACTTCGCGTGCCTGTTTTCATAGCCAATGTGGCGCAGACACCGCTACTGTTGAACTTACATGTCTCATTTATAATTCATTTCGTGGCCATGAGCTAACAGTAGAATTTTAAATTTCGTAGGAGGAGGTGTAGCGTTAACTAATGAGGTATCAAACATTTATAAGTCCTGACTCGCAAGCATATGCTGTAAATAATTTCGAGTGCATGTACAATTACATACGTGTAAGTTATTAGTTTGTTATTTAATTTTGGCAATTATTTTATTGAAACTGGTAAAGCTATTTTTGACCGACTTCAAAAAAGGAGGAGGTTCTCAATTCGACAATTTTTTTATGTTTGTTACCTCAGAATTTTCGACTCGGTGAACCGATTTTGATGATTCTTTTTGTTTAATTGGAAAGCTGGTGCCTTTGCTGTTGGTCCCATTTCAATTTAATCCAGTTGTAGAAGTCGGTTTTTTGTTATTTTTTTTAATTTTAAGATAGGGTTAGAAGAGGGAAGGATAAGAATATTTTAGCTGCTAAACAGAGTATAATCTTAAATATAAAATTCTCGTGTCACAATGTTAGTTACCCTATTCCTTTGAAACGGCTGGACCGATTTTTATGTAATTTGGTGTGCATATCGGGTAGGTCTGAGAATCGACCAACATATATTTTTTATGACCCAATTTTTTTATTTTTTTTATGGCAAAACAACGTTTTCCGGATCAGCTAGTAATATATTATATAGTCTTTATATAATAGGTCTTTACCTATGAAATTGCCGTTTTGTATACAATAAGTGAAAGTACTTATTTTTTCAAACTTTTTAATTTCTGTTATTCGAAGTAATCACCCATGCAATCGACGCATCTTTGCCAACGCATTGGCAGTTTATTGACGCCCTTCTTGTAAAAATCAGCTGGACGGGAGGCAACAAACTCTTCAAAGGCATTTTGTACTGCCTCTCGGGAATTTAATTTTTTACCCACTAAAAAGTTGTCTAAATTTTGGAAAAAGTAAGAGTCGGTAAGTGCAAGGTCTGGTGAGTATGGCGGATGAGGGAGAGCTTCTAACCCCAGCTCTAGCAGCTTGGAGACTGTCTGTTGCGCAGTATGGGGTCGCACCATCACCTTTTTAGCTGCAAGAGCCCTATTATATTAAAGATACTTTCCGATTGTGCGCTAGGAATGACGTCCACGTTGACTTATTAATTCAACTCTTATGATAGATAGTAGAATTTGGCACAGTTTTGTTTGAATTATGATCTTTAATTAATACTAACCTTTAGCAATGCTGGTAGAGAACCATTGAATAAATGTTAAAATGGATAAAATTCATCTAACTACAATATTAAATTACTATTCAAAAGTATTAACTCAACGAGAATAATGATTTTAAAAAGTAAGGTTTAGTATAATAAAATTTTGACAACCCTATTTGTCCTGTTGTTTGCGCTCTTAGTTTTTGGTGATAACGTGTTTGGACTAACATGTTCTCAATTATAACACGGAGTTTGAATATACCATGCCCTCTATGATTATAAATATGGACCTTTATGTGTATATTCGCATGGAGAGAGAGAATTCATTACATACGTTGCAATAATACAAACTAATTAGTGTAGATAAAAGCAAAAGGTAAATTATAACGTTAACGCCCACGATTTAGATAATCATGTCACGGTACATACATGCAACACAGTGCGTGTGCTGTCTGGAGTTGGAAAGAGTATTTTATTTTGTTTCTAACGCACTGTGTGCTTTATTGTTATAAAAATAGTTATAAAAGAATACGTTTCCTTATATTACTCGAAGTCCATTATAGAGTTTTAAGAAGTCTTGCATTTCAAAGAAGGTTGCATACCTTAGATCTCACAATCGAAAGCCAGCCCACATGATCCCAACGTGACTAGGGTGATCAACGTATTAAATAATAATAAGTTCTAACCCTCTGCTGAAAATATCAACTTACAAATGTGTAACAGTTTGTCTGGCCCGCATGTAAAGCTGCACTATAATCCAAGGGGAAGTGCTACTAATGTCAAAAAGCTTCATATTAAGACCTGAATAAACATCATTTATTTATTTTACCTTTTTGTGTCTTTTTGTTTTATTTAAATCTATAGGTACCTAACTAAGTGGTAAGAGATTTCTCTTCTTTTTGACAAATATATTATATTTCTATGCTAAACATAGGCTTTTGGCAAGTTATTGAAGATTAAAAAAAATGAAAAGAAAAAGGAATTCGAGCAGAAGATTTAGGATCAAATCCACATTCGAAGGGGGAAGATTTTTCTCTACTATTAAATTAAACTCGAATTTAACCTCTGTGTAACCCATCATACTGACCTATTACATTCCTTGAATAAGTCAAACCTCTTGGGAGGTTAGAAGTTCACTAGTGATACAGTTATGCGTACATATTGGATCTATGCATGTATATGATACCTGTCCGATTTTCTGCGTAGTTGTAGCACGTGTCATTTTCACTGATCGTAAAGGTTTGATAAGAATGATTTGGAACGAATACTCGTAGCAGAACACACACCCTCTCAATGACCCAATAATAATAATAAATCATTATCTCATCAACAGGTCTCATTCCAAATTCACTGCACACTTCACTCAAAGAAATAGGAGTACATAGGAATTCATACATCTCATTGCAAAGGTCTGTTATAATCGAATGTTCCATAGTTCGACGATTCCTCACATGCACTGCACAAACACGAACAATAGTTACTAACGAACCAACACCCGTAAGCCCGTGATAGGTTCGCATTTACTCGTACCAGCGTCACAGCTAAGGTAAAACGAAAATAATAATAAGAAATCTTTATTGTAACAAAATAAAAAGATTACAAAGCTCTGTATAGCCCTGATTCCCAAAATAGCGTTAGCTGTGTGTTTATGCATAGTTTGAAAATACAATTTTAGTCTTGCTTACAAACACTTCAGAATTTAATTTTATATTTTTCAATATAGATCTTGGTACGATAGGACTTATTAGAAAATATTTTCTCTAGAATATATTAATGTGTATGTTACATATTTATAATATGTTAGAATTATTAGATCCTCCCCTAAAAGGACACGTGTGAGGAAGTGAGAAACGATCAGCAATAAAATATGTGACAAAGGCGGTAAGACCGCGAAATCACAGGGGACGACACAACGACTGTTTACACGAGGAGTCGTAAATATTTGTGGGTCTAACAATGATATCTGCCACCCCTACGTGATTTTTAATTAAGCCGCTATATTGATAAGTCGACGCTCCGATGTGAAAAGAAAGCACTCTTGAAGTAATATTTCTTCACACATCTTCATCATATTCACTCTGTCTTGTTATATGAATAACTTTACACAACTCATACGTAAATTAAAAATAAATAACCGTAATTGAAAAATGTAGTCTGACCACGTGACTCATAAGATGATTTTTTTGAGCCCCGCAGACTATAAACTTTCGGACGACAGTTTGATCGGGTTGACTTTTTAACCGACTTCAAAAAAAGGAGGAGGTTTTCAATTCAACTGTATTTTTTATGTTTTATTAACTCATAACTTTCGACTAGGTGAACGATTTTGATGATTTTTTATTTTATTTGAAAGCTGGTGCTTCCCGTATGGTCCCATTTAAATTTGGTCCAGATTGAAGTCGGTCTTTTTTTGGTTAAAATTTTGGCTTATTTGTTGGCCGAAACCAAATCGTTATAATGTGCGCACTCCCATACATCTACATACTGAAACCAAGAAACCTATTGGCCGCTTGAAAGTCTGCAGTTGCAGGGGCTCTTACTGATATCAAACTTGGTAGAACCTGTAGTATTTTAAGTATTGTATTTCAAATATCCCTAATATAACTTTTTAAGATGGTTTAGTGTTTTAAACAGCATAACTAAATATAATAAAGCTCATCAATTAAAAACGACTTACAAGACACAATTCTAAATAGATTTTATTTTCTGTCTGTCAAATGTCTGTTTTATGTTATAAACTGGCTATTTTGTATAATTATTTTATTAAAAAAGAAATAACTGTCTAACAAAGGCATCTTTCCTCATTAATTTTATACTAAATCGTCTCAATGTCTAGCCCTAATAGCATGCGTAAATAAGAATTTCCAAGAAACAAATTTCCAAAAAAAGAACCGGAGAAATGTAAACGAATTTATTTTTTGTCCCTCGAATAGCTACTCTTATGGGCAATATAACCCTATTTACTATATTACTCTTAGACGATGTACGACAGTAACTCGGTTGAATATATTCAGGGGAAATATAAATAACACAGTTCTCTATTTCGTGGACTGTCGTAGTTGCAGCTTTTAATCGAAATTATTTTTTTATGAGATAATTCTGTCATTTGAGAATTCTTAAAATGTTTATTTACCGTTCATAAAAATTGAAATATTGAAAATTACACTTTGGAAGAGTGAGAGTAAAAAAATAAATAGTCTGCGGGGAAAGTGTGTCGGGCCACGTACACAATATTGATTATATTGGTAGTGGTACTAGCTATCACCTGCGGTTTCGCTCGCATTTAATAAAAAGTATCCTATGTTATTTCTAATACCTCCGAGAATATGTGTACAACGTTTCATGATGACCGGTTAAGTAGTTTTTGCGTGAAAGCGTAACAAACAAACTTACATTCACATTTATAGTAATAGATATATATTAATACTGCTTTGCAATAATAATAATTTCGCATTAGATCAACCTATTATGATAGTGAAGGTGATGTAACATATAAATAAATAATAAAACGGTGTCGAATATACTGCAATAAGAATAGTTTTACGCTTCGGCAATGGCGTCTATCGAAGCAAAATCTAGGCACACCTCAAGTGCTACAATGGCGTCTACCGAAGCGAAAATCTAGGCACACTTTCAAGTGCTATATTCTTCAATGAAATGAATGTACCGGTAAAGATTTATGAAATCTGTTGTCCTGACAAAGTAAGATATCAGCTCCATAAACACAGTTAACATATTTTTGATTGACCCCTATGTATTCCAAATGTTGTTAGATATTATGGCATAGCATTTCATATATCTAACAAAACTTGGGACACATGGCATATTTATTTACGATTATAAAGGGAAATAAATCATAACTCAACACATTTATTTCTATGATCCAAATATTTTAATAATCCAACAAATTTAGTTATGTTTTTGCACAATATAGCATCGTCCCTTAATGTTATTTCAGCAACAGACGAATGAAATATGAAGCGGTTTTATAACATTCACTTACCCCTCGCTAAGTCGACCTAGGGTTGGATGTTCCGACTTATTTTGACCGTTAATGCTTCACAGAATGCCTTTAGACGTTCAGAAATCTAAGGTTCTTAGTAAACTGGTTGATTTTTCAACTATCCATTGACTGGAATTGTGCGAACTAATTGATATTAAATAATAATTTAGGCAAGGGGATAGCAGTGTCTGAAGAGGCTATACATTATTCATTAATTTCATGGAAAATAATTTCACATGGAACAGTTTTCATCTATTTTTAACCGACTTCCAAAAAGGAGGACCTATGTTCCACTGCATGTATTTTTTTTTTATGTATGTTCACCGATTACTCCGTCAGTTGTGGACCGATTTTGAATTTTTTTCTTGTATTCGAAAGGGTATGCTTTCGAGGTGGTCCCATTGCCAGCATATCAGGATCTGATGATGGGATTCCAGGGAAATCAAGGGAAACCCTCATTTTTTATAGGAACATACTATGTTTTTCGTATATTTTCTAAAGGTACACCGGTATTTGCGTCAACAGATTCTAGGTACCTAGCACACATTATAATACTACTATTTAAATGAATAAAGAATTAGGTATACGCAATTTATGAAGAACCAGTTTATTTTACGCTTTTAAGTGTTTTTTTGGCAGAGAGTTTTCGTTGGATGTTTTTTGGAAGGTTTTCGTAAATAATTTGTTAAATTTTTGAGCATATTGGCTAAAATATAACGACATTTGTTGAAGACGTCGGAATAATTAAGTCGCAGATCTTCTCGGGGTAATATAGGCTATATTCCATAATATATTTCCATATATCCCTAAAGAGCCCGTGCGAAGCCGGGGCGGGTTGCTAGAATATATATTATATAAAAGATATGTTCATATTTGAAGACAAACTAAAGCCAATTCCTAAAATCACATCAAGAATCTGATTACATAATTAATTTCAACTATATTAACTACAGTTGAAATTGAACAATTTGACATTTGCCAGTTTATTTCTCTAGCTATTATTGAAAATAGTTTTTTTTACATTTTCCTCGGTAAGGAAAAGATAAAACATACTTTATATGCAGCAAAATGGAAAAAAATTATACTTATGATTACACTAGCTGACCCACGCAACGTCGTTTACGTCTCCTACTGCCCGTAGCGTAATAATTTTCCCCCGTTTTTGTAACATTCTTCATTGATGCGCCGTTCCTATTGGTCTTAGCGTGATGATATATAGCCTTGCTCGATAAATGGGCTATCTAACACTGAAAGAATTTTTCAAACCGGACCAGTAGTTCCTGAGATTGGCGCGATCAAACAAACAAACAAACTTCAGCTTTATAGTTTTAGTATAGATTGACATTTCGTTTTCGTTTATCACTCTTTAGGATTATTAATAAAATCCATTTCGATGTAAAAGCTTTTTAGATATCTTAAGCCTAGTCAAGTTTATTCAAATGAATTCTATATAATGGTATTCATTGAAAATTTTAAGCAAATTTTATCCACTTACATTTGTATGTCTGTAATACGACTGCCGACTTAGTTCGGCAGCTTATGCAGTATGGAAGATACGTCAGCTCACTGATACGGACACAGCTAGGCTAGTTTATTTTAGCTACTTTCACAGCGTCATGTCCTATGGTATACTGCTCTGGGGCAAGGCGGCTGATATTGAAACGATTTTTATTCTACAAAAACGAGCCATCCGCTCAATATACAATTTAGGTGCTAGAGTCTCTCTTCGAGAGTTGTTTAAAGATATAGGTATTTTAACTGTTGCATCACAGTACATATTTGCAAATGTTATGTTTGTTAGGCAAAACATTAATGACTATAAGAAAAACAGTGATGTACACAATATTAATACAAGAAATAAGTCTAAACTCGTTGGTACCTATCATCGTTTACATAAGGTACACAACTCGTTCGAAGGTCTTGGTATACGTCTTTATAATAAAATTCCTACATATGTAATTGACCTTCCTATAGATAAATTCAAGCGTACTGTAAAAAATCACCTTATTAGGAAAGCCTACTATACGATTGGCGATTATCTGAACGACAAAGAGTCATGGGTTTAAGGTGTTATTAATGTTATTATATACACACTAACTTCGTCTTGAAATTGAGATAAATTTTTTTTTTTTTTTTGAATAATGTATAAATTTTGACATGTTGGTGTTCCGGTATGAATTGTTTGTTTAGTTTAACCTAACGACATCTAATTCCGACATTTAATTAAGTTAAGATTTGTTTGTAACTATTTTCTGTATAATTTTCTTTAATAATTTCCTTTTTCTCTTAATTAGTTTGTTCTTGTTTAAATTTTCCTTTATTTTATCTCTTTCTTGTATCAATTCTACTTAATTTTCATCTTTATTTTTTTTTCTTAAATACAAATTGTTGATTGTTTTAGTTGCAACTTATAAATGAAAACATACACACATACTTGTATAATGTAAATGTATACATGATGGTACTTTGGTACTTATCTAACA
Source organism: Diaphora mendica (assembly GCA_949125395.1). Classification (NCBI taxonomy): domain Eukaryota; kingdom Metazoa; phylum Arthropoda; class Insecta; order Lepidoptera; family Erebidae; genus Diaphora; species Diaphora mendica. The sequence goes on from OX421310.1 coordinate 22,943,297, forward strand.
ATGTTTCCCAATTTATTAAATACGCACTTGTTATTGTATGAGCACCTTGTCGACTATGATTATTATTAATTATTAATTTCTTTGATATTGACCTGATGATTTGCCGTGCGGCCTGAGTACGCAGCTCAACTATGGTTGAATAGGTCGATGGCTGATCCATGCGTCTTACTCTATTTTACATTTGTGACATTTATTGATTATTTTATATTTGGACATATTACATCTTTTTAAATTTGACTGTGAGTGAAAGTGCTATTTGGATTTTATTTTCCATAAGTGGACCTCACAATATAACAATACAATGTCACAATATAACAATGTAAAAATCTTGCAGCTATCAGTAAGAACGGCGCATGATTGGTTAGCTCATGGCTGTGCAGCAATGACTCCAAACCTTTTATATTGTTTTCTTTGGTCGACTTCGTTCTCATTCAAGTCTCTTAGTGAAAAAAATATTGTAAACCGTATTATTATTTTTTAAAAGGAGCAACAATGGAGTTTCTTGCCAGATTCTTCTCCATGAAGGGTAGGCTGCACTTGGAACTGGCGACTAGAATCACTCGATTTTTTAATATTAAATATTGACTATTCATAAGTGCCTGTAAAATAAGTGCCTATATGAATAAAATATTTTTGAGTTTGAGTTTGAGCATATTCGTGTGTATTTCTCAAAAGGCTTGCGTAATCTCAACTTGTTCAGTAGATTCTACGAATTGTCTCGCTCCGAGCTTGTTTTCGTTTCATCTTGTACAATAACGTGGATGTAAGTGGGAATGGTGTAGGTGTGTCTCAGGGATAAAGTCGGCGGCGTGTCATCGAACTCCTGAAGTAGACGGAAACTTTAACGTTTATCCTCTCTCCATTCGTTCATTCGAAGTTTGGTTACTTGTCGAAATACTTAATTGAATATTCTATAGTATTCTAACAATATCTAACTATGAATACGATGTTTTATAATTGCCTGAAGCTCCAGAGCGCAGATATTAAAGGGGATTGATTTATAACAATGATGAAACTCATGTTTTACGTATACACGACACGCTTGCTTGTTAAAGCTCCCTATTTTTACATTTCCTACCCCTGGCTGTTTGACGTCTTCGTGACAAGTCGGTCACGTGACCGGCCGGTAACGTCACGGCCCCTGCTGCTATTTGTTCATAAGCAGGAAAAAATAAATGAGAGTGCTTGGTTGCCGTGCCCTTCGGCGCGACGAAGCTGTGGATGGATTCAATGGTACAAAAGATTAAATAATTCTTTAAAACAGATGCCTTAAGATTCTATTCATTGTCCAATGAATCTAAATGATAGTATTATCACTTTGAAGCTACGTTTGAAATGTTCAAAAATATATTGTCTTTTAGGATAGTCGCGTGCCAACAGCCTGAGCTCCCCTTCTACGCTATTTACCCTCACCGCAGGGGGCTATCACGTCATTCATTCGAGATATTATTTCGTCATCTTGTCCAACCCTCTGTGATTTAAATCTCACTGTATTGCGCACTTTATTTTCCGCTCGTGAACTCAATGTGTTTTATTGCTGACACATACCTTCATATAAAGTTAGACAGGCGTATATAAATGTGTTCGATTGATTTGTATCTTCCCCTGTGTGTGTGGTGGTGAATATATCAAAATTAAATTATTCCTATTGCGATTAAGATCCCATTCTCATGAAAAGATATTCCAAAATCTTTTCTGTTGTTGTTGTTTGTGTTTCAATTTATGCAAAACAAATAAAACTTCTATCTACGATATTCAAATTATAGATGTTTCGATAAATTGAAATGGTACTGCATTGCAGCTAATGCATTTAGTTATTATTGCCGAGATAGTCTCGTATTTGGCAAAGATCTACTAACACATTAAACTAATTTGGTAGCATTCACATATGTAATAGAAATGAAATGAAATCTTGTATCGAGAGTTAATTGTGTTTTTGGTCTAGTAAGTCATTTGATATTCTCAGTAAAAATCATTCGGGCATGTGATTATTACTTTTGTAAAGCAGCTAAAATTGTCAACCTTAAAGCTTCTTCAAAAATTTCAATTTCTTCAAAAATATTTGAAGCAGAAGTATAATTGAAGGTTTAAGGTTAAGAAAACTCTTGAGGTAGTAACCGCCCTACTACCTGCCCTCTCACAGAAGATCAACGTAAAATGACAGCATTCGTGCTGCCGTGTTTTGTTGGCGAGTGCGAGACCGGAGGCCCAATGTTGCAGAAGCATCACTAGGCCGCCATGGTGTGGCCGGTGTGGGTCACCATCCTGCATTTATGCATTGTCTGCATTCGCAATGAGTATGGTGACCACCACTCTTGGATTCTGTTTATGCTTTCCATCAGGCAGAGTAAAATAACGGCTTACTCTTTTTCTTAGCACCTATTAAGCATGTCTATCTAACGGTCGCTGTTAACCTAAGTTTTATAACTCAACTTTAAATGTGAAGGAAAGTGTTGTAGTTTATAAAAAAATATTATATATACTCTCCCTAATAATCGCAAAAGAATGCGCAGAAGAGTATTAAACTCCCATATTTTGTAAACTGTAATTTTAACCCGAATCATGTAATAGAAGGCAAGTGTATCCTTTAATCATGTATTTCAGTGATTTGGTGTTAGAAATAGGAGTACTTTAAACAAAAATATAGATAATTATAAAATGCGGTATGTAGTAGATAATAAGTGCATTGCTGTTCACTGCACGGAGGGGAAGAATATTTGTTAAAGTAAAAATATAACGTAGCCTATAGTCATAAAATTAAAAGTAATTGGATAGCACTACATTGTACAGGTACGTAGCAATGTAGTGCTATCCAGTATCTGTCGTTGAAATATCATTATCTTTAGACAGGAATTAAAGAATAAATTTTAGATTTATACAATTATACCCCAGTAAATTTTACAGACTAATGTAATTAGTTTAAAGGAAAACGAATATGACTCAGCGAATGGTAAATGCATTTTCACCCTATCGTGTAAGTTTTGCACACCCTTAATTTGTCTGCATAACCCCTTCTTGCATCTTCTTCGGGAGTTACCGGGCTTAGTTTATTTGTTTTTGATTTTTTAATAGCGTATAAATACGACTATAATCTATATATATAAAAATGAATCGCCGAAATGTATGTACGCGCATAACTTCCGATCGGCTACACCAAATTAAATAATTCTTTTTTTATATGTTCCTTATTGTTACGACAAGGTTTGTATACAAGAAAAATTTTAAGATAACTGGAAGTCCTTTTTTTTGGTCCGCGACTGTACACTGCCTGTGGGAAGCTGAGACAGATAATATGTAAATATGGCGGTACGAAGTTCGCCGGGTCAACTAGTGTACATACTCGTATAATTCTTAGGCATTCTCTACAATTATCTACATAATCAATAAAGTACACACACACACAAGAATCAAATTATTTCTTAGTGATACTTAATGACATAAACACTGTAGATAAACCTTTTAACTTATACATACATAAAAATATATATCACTAGTTAAAATCCGGCCCGACAAACCTTGTTTTGCCATAAACAAATGGGGTATAAAAAATTGATGTTGGTCGATTCTCAGACCTACCTGATATGCACACCAAATTTCATAAAAATCGGTCCAGTCCTTTCAGAGGAGTATGGTAACTAACATTGTGACACGAGAATTTTATATATAAGATATAAATTGCCATTCAGCTTATTCTTGTTGTGACAATCTATCTACAATAATAGGTCTTTACCTATGAAATTGCCGTTTTGTATGCAATAAGTGAAAGTACTTATTTTTTCAAACTTTTTTATTTCTGTTATTCGAAGTAATAACCCATGCAATCGACGCATCTTTGCCAACGAATTGGCAGTTTATTGATGCCCTTCTTGTAAAAATCAGCTGGACGGGAGGCAACAAACTCTTCAAAGGCATTTTGTACTGCCTCTCGGGAATTGAATTTTTTACCCACTAAAAAGTTGTCTAAATTTTGGAAAAAGTAATAGTCGGTAGGTGCAAGGTCTGGTGAGTATGGCGGATGAGGGAGAGCTTCCAACCCCAGCTCTTACAGCTTGGAGACTGTCTGTTGCGCAGTATGGGGTCGCGCGTTGTCGTGAAGGAGCAGTGGGGACGACCGATTGACCAAAGCTGGTTGCAGATGTGCAAGCTTCTCCATCATTCTCTCCAGTTCTTCACAGTTAACATCTGCATTAATGCTCATGCCGTTTTGTAAAAAGCTGTGGTGAATCACACCCGCACTAGACCACCAAACAGTGTCCATCACCTTTTTAGGGGTCATTTTTGGTTTAGGGCATTACTTTGGTGCTGAACCAGGGTCTAACCAACTTGCTGAGCGCTTTCGATTGTCTAACAGAATCCATTTTTTGTCGCACGTAACAATTCGTTTCAAAATTCCTTCATTTCTGTCAATCATGACGTATCAATTATGACGAAATTTTTTCAAATGTAATGAAAATACAACGCTAATCAAAAAACAAAAGACTGAGTTTGTAAATAGAATGTCATGGTTTTAAAACAAAATCAATTTGAATTTAGAATACAGAGCCATTACAAACTTTTTTTTTATTTGAAATGACCAGTACTGAAGAAAGGCAATTTCATAGGTAAAGACCTAATATATAAAAGAGTAAGGTGACTGACTGATTGACTGACTGACATACCTACCCAAATGTCAACACACAGCCCAAACCACTTAAGCTAAGTACTTTACTAGTAAGTTACTTCTACTTAAGCTAGAATCCTGAAATTTTGCATGTAGGTTCTTTATATAACGTAAGTGAGCACTAAGAAAGGAATTTTTGTAATTCCACCCTAAGGGGGGTAATGAGGGGGGAGATGAAAGTCGTGAGCGAAGCCGCGTGTAAAAGCTAGTTTAGACATAAAAATATTTGTGCTACAGAATCTTGAAAGTATTTCTACCAAGTAGTTTTTTAAAGGCCTTCAGCAGAAGTTCAGGACTTAAAAACTATCGTCGGTTAGTTGTTATCCGCTGTGAAAGTGTCCAGACTTCGGGCTGCTATTGAACATTTTCTAAAAACCCAGGCCCAAACAATCTCATCAATACAGAAGCCCGTATATCTCTCGAAATATATGGTAGTATATATTTAATAATTTACAAGTTAAAAGTTACTTTCGTAAATCGTTTTATACGACAGTTTACGTTTCTGCATCGTAAGTAATAGTTTTAGTACACGTCACTTACACACTGTTGTTTGGCCTACATTTTGTTTTCTATTCAATAGCGAGCTACCAAGTCATTAACTAAATAATGGAACATGTTTTTATGCTGTAGACGAAGAATATCGATAGAATAATCAAAATGTAAATTGATAGTTATCTGTTTCAGATGTAAGGTCAGTCACGTCTTGAAACTTGTTACCCACTTAAGTCGTTCTCAATATTTTGTGAAATAAATAATACAGCCAATAAATAAATAATGTATTAATAATAATTATTGCAATGAGGTCTACTTTTACTTTTGCTATTAAGGAAGTTAGAAAGGAAATTTAGTAGAATAAATTAAAGTAGTCCTAATAATCATTGAATATATTGGAAAATTTCTTGAAGTATAACGAAATCAGGCAAAGATATCAATAAATTAAGATAATAATGTTGGCTTGCTGCCAGCGCACAGCGATCGTTAACAGTCAAGGACTTTGAGATCACGATACCACGCTGTTACTATACCAGCTGATTGCTGTTTGATTTATTTCACTGCAGTACTGAATATTAAAGAAACCTATTTAACCTCGTAATAAAGTTAGTGCTAAAAGTGGCCAGTCAACAGCGAGAGTGCTATCACTAACGTTACATTAGTAGCATGTTATTGCTATGCTGTGGTCTTGGGTTCGAATCCCGGTCAGACCAAATGTTCGTATGATCTGCAAATTTCTGATTTCAAATGTTTTTTATACAAAAAAAATCAAACAAGAATTATAAGAATTCTATAAGTCAATCTAGTTATCATACTACAAGTTTTGTTTAATTTGAAGCTGAATAGCGTGGTGTTTGATGTCCGAAATATTTATTTATTCATATAAAAAATAACAAAGCAACGGCAGTGCTTCATTCATTTTTTAAATAATGTATGATATGATATTCAGTAGTTATTTTATGACAATACTGATCATAAGAGCAACCAGTAGTACATTGTTATACAAATATTGTACACTACATTTGTAACTTATTTTATGATTTCAGGAGAATCTCGTTCGCTGCAAGTAGAAGGTGTAGCTTTCGAACGCGCCGCTGAGCTGTTGCGACGCTCCCCAGAATTTACAGTAATTGCCACGCTCAGGCAAGAGCCCGCCAACTCGGGCTCTATACTGTCCTTCTCACATGGATATAATAGGTAGGAATTAGCTTGCGCATCTGTGTTTATTTTACATGTTTTTAAGATTCCAGCACGATAACCCTTAAATATGTTAAGTATAATTATATATTTCCTAAGTATGTAATTTTGTCGTCAATAATAACTATACATAACTCGTTATCAACAGTACATTGCAATGAACGTTCACAATTGAACTGAATTAAAAAGATATTTGATGCTCAAAAGTGAAGTGCGTGACGAGTGGTGTAGCTTAGCGCTACGGCGCGTAGCACAGTTTGTAGCGTTAAAATGTTGCGTTTAAATTGTTAAAGTTACGATTTTACGACTTAATTATGTATTATATTCGTCTGGTATCGAGTAGTGGAACGACATGAGCCACTGGCGAACGCAACGTGTGCGAGGGAGCGGGGACGGCGCGTTGCCGGCGCGGATCTACGCGCCTTCACACCGTACGGTGAGTTCTAGATCTCAACATCGCTGTGCGCGCACGCATCCCGCCCGTTTCATTGACGATATGCGTACGCGCACGTAGGGGAGAATCATGTATCTTGGAATGTCATGTGCCTCGGAATGTCCTCCTCGATCCATTCGTTGACCTGATTGCGCTCACTGTCTCCTCTGCATGGATGTAAATGTGCGCGGACGGGCCGGTTTGCATGCGCTCCCTGCACCTCGTCGTCCGCCACCCGTCTTGTGTTCTGTGTCTTGACGTGTTGTGTTCTGTATATGTCCGATCGCCCCCTCACAATCCATCTCTCGATGTTCTTTCCCTCTATGTTGATGTTAGACGTGCGGTGGCCCGCAACCCAGGTACGCGTTTACACCGAGGGGACACCGCCGAGCTCGGCCGCACTTGCATTCCAAGCGACATGGGAATCCCAACTGTCTCAAACTGTGTCTAATGCCTCGCTCGGCGCTCTTGTCAGCTCCGTACCGTTCGCGGAGTCACGCTTAAAGTTCGGTCATGTAACTCCCTTAAAATATATTGTTCGCGCGAAGCCCGGAGCGATTTATCATCAGACACCTTAGCGTTGACACCGAACGCAATTCGTTCCGAGGTACATGGTCCCCCATCCCGGCCGTGCGATATTGAGATGTAGAGTGAGCCGAAGTCCGCTCGCAGCCGGTTCCGTCCCGTCACCGTTCGAATGTATGTGTTGTTTGCTTTATTTATTGTGTACCTCGGAACAGTTTGCGAGGGCCTGGCGGAGTCGTCTCGTGGCGATGGTCAGTGTGTGATGTATAGTGCATCAGTGTGGCCGTGCGCAGGTATCTGGAGGTCCAGTCGAGTGGTCGCCGGGATGAGGTGCGATTACACTACGTGGCGGCTGGCGCAAGTGCGCCGCGCATCGAGACCTTCCCATTTCGCCTGGCTGATGGTGCCTGGCATCGCTTGGCAATCTCAGTATCTGGGGCGCAAGCCACGCTTCTCGTCGACTGTCATCCGCTCTACAGGCGACTCATCCCGCCACCTGATCGGAACTTCACACAACCGCAGCTTGCTCTCTGGGTTGGACAGAGGAATAGCAAGCATTCTTTATTTAAGGTACGAGATGTTATTCTTATTTCACACTTGCCTTCGGATGACATTAAATACGTAATTACAAAGGATGCAACACAAATGTTATTTCAGGGTTCTCTTCAAGACGTCAGGCTCGTAAGTGGACCTCACGGCTACTTGGCTCAATGTCCAGGTCTCGACTCGGAATGTCCCACGTGTGGGCAATTTGCCCTATTACAGGCTACTGTGCAGGAGCTTACTACACATATCCATGATCTTTCACTCAAGGTGGGTTCATACATAATTATAAAAGTATGTATTCTATTTTTGATCACTTCAACATTAATTTGGTATATTGTAACAGTTGGTAGGTACAGAGGCGAGATTAGCACGACTCGAACAGTGTGACTGCCAGAAGTCATGCTATTCTAACGACACAGTTCACGCTGATGGTGCCACCTGGCAAAAAGATTGTAATCGCTGCTCCTGTGTGGTAAGATACACTTTAGCAAAGTAACATATAATGATGTACTCCATTTAAATTACTTAACGTAAATGTTTGACTTCACAGCACGGCGAGATAACGTGCAGGCCAGTTGAGTGCGACAGAACAGAGTGTAAAAATCCGGTATTACACCCAGGAGAATGTTGTCCGACATGTCTAAGTATGTTACCTCAACCTTAATTTATTTTATTTCTTGCAATCTGAACAAGCTATTTTTTGTTCAAAATATGGTAAAAAATATTAAAATGATGTCGAATTATGTTTCAGGACAATGTTTATTGAAGGGGAATTTGTACGAACATGGAGATCGTTTTGCGCCTAAGGAGTGTGTAGAATGTGTTTGCCATGATGGCAACATGCAGTGCACGCGCGATATTCCCGAGATAGCTTGTCCACCACTGCCTTGCGACGTCGCCTACCAGTTCACAGTGCCTGGCGAATGCTGCAAGTTCTGTCCAGGTAACGATAGTAGCTTTTAATTAATGAGGTGGCAATAGATTCGTACTAAAAAAAACTAAAAGGTAGTAGAGCCACGCTGATTTCAGCACGAACGGGCCGGATCGACCGGGGCGGTACTACCCTCGCACAGAAAATCAACGTAAAATGACAGCAGCAGTGCTGTCGTTTTTCGTTGGTGAGTGCGAGACCGGAGGCCCAATTAGTCTAGTCAACAAGTTCCATACTTGTTGACTAGACTAAAAGATGCACAAGCATCACTAGGCCGCCATAGTGTGGGTCACCATGCTGCATTGTTGCATTCGCAATGAGTATGGTGGCCACCACTCGTGGATTCTGGTTATGCTTTCCATCAGGCAGAGTAGAGTCATTTTGGTGGGCCAAACATAAAAAAATAATAATAATAGCCCGGGTGACATAGGCTCTATAATGTTAACTATATTTTGCCATTCCCATATTTTTCACTCTTAGGGTCTTTCTATTTTTATCTATTTTTTTATTTGAAAACTGGTGCTTCCCGTGTGGTCCCATTTTAATTTGGTCTAGTTCTTAAAGCAGGATATTTGTCGACCAAGGTAAGTTAATAATTATTTTAATGTTGTGTTTTATTAACAGGTGTAGACTACTGCAGTATGGGACACACATGCGATGAGAATGCGACGTGCATGAACCTCAATACGAAATACACTTGCAAATGCAACCAGGGCTTCCAGGGAGACGGCCTCTCATGTCAAGGTAAATTTTCTATAATGATATAGAAAAAGATTTCTATAATGACCTATCATACGTGACTTAATCTCATTGATATAAATTTATTTAGCAAGCTCCTTTTAGGAATTAACTATTTACAGGACTTCATAAAAATATTTGCTCATTTAATAGGTATCCTATGGACTCAATTCATTAATAAGTTTTATTATTTTATCCTTCAGATGTGGATGAATGTCAAAGAGCTGGTGGACTTGATGGGCATCATTGTCATTCTAATACGCGGTGTGTAAATGTCGTGGGGGGCTATGTGTGTCAATGCCTCCCTGGGTATACGCGCAAAGACAAGTTCAACTGTGTGGAGGTGAGTACTGAAAGAGGATTGTCAAAAGCACATAATATGTGACTTAAGATCATTAGTAAATAAACGGAAATTTATTTCTCAGATCGACGAATGTGTAGGCGAGACCCACGGATGTCATGCATACGCTGTGTGCACTAATACACCCGGATCTTACACTTGCCGATGTCGAGACGGATACGCGGGAGATGGTTATGAATGCACACGTACGTATTTTATATTTTCACCATGTTCAATTATCAAGGTAGGTATATTAACTCTCTTTGGGGAAAATAATTTATTACATATTCTGGAATTGTGGTCACTTATTTCTCGTGAATCATGAAAATATTATAATTGGGGCAAAAACATAGTGTCTGTAACTTAAGATAGGTTTTACGTATTTTCTAAAACGTATACAAAAACAGTTAGTGTTAGTTAGATTTATTTTCGTCCGTCAATTTCATAAGTGTTTTATCGTTTTATTTTTTGACGTTTTCTCAGGATTTATTTTGGTGAAAACTTTAAATTTTTAAACTTTTGTTATAATAAATAAATGTAGCTGCTATATACATAAAAAAGTTTACATAAATCTCGGCCATCATAAGTCCACTTTTACAATTTCATTAAAGTTTACCCACATCGAATTGATCCTCAGTATAAATATTACAAACGAATAAATGACTGTTTTCAGCGATCTGCACTGGAGGGTGCCTGAACGGAGGTGAGTGTGTGGCCCCCGAGCAATGCGCCTGCGCCGACGGGTTTGGCGGCGCACGCTGCGAGCGCGACGTGGACGAGTGTCGCGGCGCCCGGCCCGCCTGCCCGGCGCGTGCGCTCTGCGTCAACACGCCCGGCTCCTACTATTGCGTGTGCGCCGCCGGCTACCGGAGAGATGCTTTGCTCGACGGATGCCAAGGTAAACAGTGCAAATCTAACTTAGCTTTATTAAGGTAAAAGGTTCTTTGTGTCCAAATAATGAACATAAAGGATAATTTATCTAAAAAAATATCATAGCAGAAATAAAAATATAGCTACACCGCATTACATGTTACATAATTTTACTAACATATAGCGTGGCTACTCACACAGTGTTGATACGTCGCCAGCAGCCGGTTTGACCTTCCGCAATGGATGTTTGTTACCAAATTTTTTATCAAAGTTTTCATTTCAAAAAACTAACTTAGTCTTGATTGATCTCCATATTTTATTTATAACATGACTTTCAGATGTAGACGAATGCGTGGAGGGTTTCCACACGTGTCACCCGAGTGCACGCTGCGTCAACGTTCAGGGCAGTTTCACGTGCGAGTGTGACTCGGACGAACATTGTGAATTAAGTGAGTGTCTTTTACAATACGAAAAATCTATCTAATCTACATTATCGATTTAATAATATGTATAAATATATTTCGGCAATCTAACACACCACGACATCTAGCTTGAAACTAAGCAAATCTCCTACTATGATAGCTAGATTTTCTGATAGAATAGTTTTTTTTTTGGAAATACCTAATAATGTTCTCCTAGCCGATAACGACTTCGACGGTCCGTTTCAAACTCTCAACGAAGACCAACCAACTACGCAGGAGACATTATAGTGCACAAGTGTGTGCGCAAACACAGGTGCACTCTCTGTTCCTTCTCTCTCATAATCCGATGGGACAGTTAACCGACACGACCGGGGAGATATCAGGCGCAGGCCCGACAGCTTTACGCGCTCTCCGAGGCACGGGGGTTCAGACTCCAACTTCCAAACTCCGAGCTCTTATTAAGTATTTCTATAATGAGAAAAACTTGATAACACTTTTGGCCCGACCCGGGATTCGAACCCGAGACCCCTTGATCGGCAGTCGCATACGTCAACCGCAAGACCAACGAGGCAGTTTGTAAATACCTTACCTACATTTTATACATAGAAAACACCAAAACTCCGAAACAATGCTTTAGTATAAAGTGTGTTACTTGAATGATGAAGTAATCAAATGCGTTAACCTTACAGGTTGTTCCTGGCAAGGTCGAATACTGTCAGACGGCGAGTCGTGGTCAGAAGCGGGCGGTTGCCGAACGTGCTCGTGCGCACGCGGCGTGGCCACGTGCGCACGCGCTCCCTGCCCCTGTGACTTGCACGACAACCATACTGCATCGGTAACTTATTTTTTAAAGCCTATTCCCTATATTGGCAGTTTCATTTTGTATGTTGAAAAATTTGGAGGACATTTACTTGGAAATAGTGAACTATAAACAGCTTTGATAAGGAAAATGCAATTGTAGCTGTCAACTTGTAAACTGCTAAGTTCGTTTAAGGATTTCTTATTCATTTCGGAACATTGATAGTTTGCTAGATGTTCCAATAAAATTTGTAATACCCCATCTCTAATATTATATTTTATTATTTATTTTATGGGATAAAGAGCAAACGAGCAGACGTATCGCCTGATGGTAAGAGATTACCGCTGCCCATGGACACCCGTAACACCAGAGGCGTCACAAGTGCGTTGCCGGCCTTTTACGAAGGAGTACGCTCTTTTGAACATCTTTACGGATTAGCCCTAAAGTGTTACAAAACAATGAGTTATTACTGTTTGTGTCCAGTTGCAGAGCACGGCGGCGGGAAGCGCGGCGCCGGCGGCGTGCTGCCCGCACTGCGAGGCGCGCTACCACTGCCGCCACCAGGAGATGCACCACATCACCTTCCGCAGCGGCGAGCGGTGGCTCTACCAGTGCCAGATTTGCGAGTGCCTCGTGAGTTCCACCTAAACAAGTTCCCTAAAAAAAGTGTGTGTCGACTCCGACGCACGACTACGAAAGCGCACGTATACGTAACTTTGGTCGCGAGAAAACTATCTCTAACAACAAGCGTTGTAGCGCTGTCTGTTTAATTAGTTTGTTAGACGACAAATTAATGACAAACGCGTCACTTTCAGTCAGTGTTCGATGTGACTCATCACTAAAGTTTCATACCGCGGGCTAAATATGAAATTCGTTTCTAAAGGAGTAAACTCAAAAAACTCATCTCAATTTCATTTAGCTATTAGGATTTAACTGCGGGAGAGACTATGGGGTTGTCAATTAATTTTGATAAAACGAAGGCAATGGTTATGGCCAAAAGAACTATGCCCACTCCAAATATAAAGCTTTGGGATTACTTAAATCTAGAAGGCGTTAGTAAGTTTAAATATCTTGGCCGCTACTTTACGAGTGACTTAAACCATTTGGAAGAAATAAAATGTCTAATAGGACAAGCAAATACCGCGTCATGAAATGTTACGTTTGGTCCACACTGTTGTATGGGTGTGAGACGTGGGTCCTAAGGAAAGACATCTGTACCGACTGCAAGCCTTCGAGATGTGGTTATTGCGAAAGATGTTCAAAATACCATGAAATAGCTTTACATCCAACGTCAAAATGCTAGAGGGAAAAGATGTCTAATATAATGAAGAGGAAAATAACCTTCTTTGGCCACATACAAAGGGGCCCTCGATAAGAATTCCTGAGGCTTCTTTTGAAGGAAAAATACCTGGCAAGAAGACACCAGGTCGACTATGAAAGAAGTGGATAGATGACTTCATGGCCTAGTCTGAACTAAAATTTCACCAATTAAAATAGGCCGCTTATGATCGCGAGGGATACCGTCTGTTGACCTCCAAACTTTATTTTACAGATGGCACCCCATGATCATGACGATTTAACTTCATCAACTGGACATACGTGCCCAGTTGATGAAGTACTATACGCATATCTGTATGACTGTATTTTTACGCTTGTGTACTAACGCTTACATGTGTGGTGTAGCTGGGTGAGGTGGATTGCTGGGAGCCCGAGTGCGGGCTGGACGGCGGCGCAGGATGCTGCGCGAGAGCGGGTGGTGCGGGCGGTGCGGGCGGTGCGGGCGGTGCGGGCGGTGAGGCGGGCGAGGGGGGAGGCGAGCTGGCGCCGCCGCACCGCCTCGAGCTCGCCGCCTGCGCGCCGCCGCACTGCCTCTGCACGGTAAGACACGACAACACACGCCCTCTCACTATCGAAACATATCATTAACTAATTCTAATCATTTTAAACTCAGTCTGTTTGCATGCAGATTATAGTTGTTTACTACATTGCACTGATAGATTTTTTTATACCCGAAGTGAAACAAAAGCAAAACTTAAAATAACGTATTATGGCAATGAAAGTGCAGACAATATTGTGCTCATGATGAGAACACTGTATCAGAATCCATGTCTTATCGCCTAACCCAAATTGGCTTCGATTTGCATTCTTAATCATATAATTAACATTACATTTACTATCCACGTTGTCAAAACTAAAATATTGAGCTTCATTACAAATATGTACAAAGCTCGTTGATAGTCTACTTGGCCCACTTGGCCATAACATTGAGAGTAATAGATGACCATAAGTTTTTTACATTATTCGTCCCTCGTGCTGATCCCAGAGCGTTGGGCAGACCACGGTTTAAGTTGGTCGCGTGCTCTACGGCTGCTTCTAATACTGTGTTGCTACTATTGTGTGTTAACCCGACGCTTGGCGGGACCGAGGCGGTCCATGTGTGAATGCATCGTTTACGCTTGTTGCAGGGTGGGCAGTGTGCTACTTTGGTGAGCAATCTCGCGTGTTGTGTGCATCGGTAACCATCCCCACTCTTTTTATTCATTCATACATTTGCTATATTAACACGTGTTTATTCGAATGCTTGTGTCCTCGATTTTCTTAATTCACTTAATTGTAATCATATAATGCCTATTGTAAAACCAACCAAAAATAGGACATCGAAGTTTAAAGTCAAGGTAATTAAATATTTAGTCAGTATAAATGTTTAAGAATTCATTATACTTAGGGACTTAAATCGAGGACTATCATTCTAGACATCATTTTGTGTTGCATGTTTTATCCTTTATTCATTACTCTCATCTCTCTACGCTTAAATATTCAGCATGCTCGGATTATATTTTGCATCGATTGAAATCAGATACGAAACGAATCGCCTTTGAGTTATTTTATCACGTTCTCCCACTAGATTTTAGGACGTAGATTGTACTATATTATAAATTTACTTTAATTCATCGTATTTAGACCCACATACAGATTTACGTAACCTGTTCTCCCGAATGATCGATAAAAGTATTTTGTATAATATAATGTACAGGTAGTGCTAGTTATAGACGTAATGTAGTTGCCAGGGCCGGTTGCGCCCCGGCGGGCCGGCCTGCGGCGCTGGGCTCGAGTACGAGGTGTTGCGTGTCCGCAGAGCGCGCGGGCCGTGGGCGCTGGTGCTGGCGCTGGCGGCGGCGTGGTGGGGGCGCGGGCGCGCGCAACATCGCAAGCACCGCGGCGCGCGGCGCTAGAGCCGCCCTGAGCGGCAAACCAGGAACATATTTATTCTAGATAGATCTAATGTTACGGGCCGAGCCGCCCGCTGCCCGCCCGAGCGAGACGCGCACGCACCTTCAGATTCTAAATTTTAAACTATAGGAACCTCCGCTTAGCTACTTTTTGGTGCGCTATTTGGCGGTATTTTAAGACTCCCGAGACTAATAGTATATAGAGTACGCTCGTGGGCGAAAGTGCGATTGTATGGACAGATCACGCGACTCGATGCGACCGTAATGCCTCAGTCGCTTCGCTCGCCGCGTCGCGTGATCTCATAGCGGTGTGAATGTTATTCTTTGTAGAGTAATCGCGAACTAGAAGCGCTGCGCGCGGACCGGTTAGGATGCAGAATTTGGCCACAAAAAGTAGCTAGTGTGTCGAGATTGTAACTCGATCGCTTCAATTATTATCCTAGTACCGGACTTTGTAGCCCTTGTTGTAAATAGGAGCGGCGCTTGGCGCTCGGCGGGCGGGCCCGGCGCCGCGCGAGACTGTATGTATATTGTGTATCGATGAAGGCGCGGCCGGGCCGGGGCCCCGAGGCATGCGTCCGACCAGTATTCGTGTATGAGCCTAATATTTGCCTAACTATGTTGATAGTGTACAAGTCTGTAAAATCATTAGTACGTACGTTTGTATAGAGTATGATATGTTACGTAGGTGTATATCGCAGTGCGCCTCGGGGCCGGGTCTAATGTGAGTATAGCGTTAGCGGCCCGCTCCGGCCCGCTCGCGCCGATGCCCGCGCTCTGTTGTACGAAATTTTTCATAATATATTATAGTTTTTGTTTGTCTTTATATAGAGATCGTTTTTCTTGTATAATTTAAAAGTAACCAAAAATAGGTACCAAATATAGAGAAAGATAATTATGATTGTTTCTTAATTTTCATAAAGCATTTTGATGCTTGCATGTTGTATTGTGTTCAAAAAATTACGATTAAAAAGATATCCTCGACTGAACTCGTTTTATTTGCTGTACAGTTGTTAACATGGCCCTGCAATAGGTACAATGAAGAATAAAGTTATTCACTGTCCTAGCAAACAGATAGAATTGCGGACTAGACATATTAATTGCTCCGAATCATCTGGAGAACAGTTGACAAAGAAACAGTGAACCCCTTTGACACTTGCCACAAACGGCGCGTTTATATGGTTTAGACGCATATTGACCAATACGCATAATGACCAATGAAAATAGCATCATGAATACGCGAAATGACCAATCGCAAAATGACCAACACGCTAAATGACCAATACATGAATATTGACCAATACGCATAATGACCAATTAAAATAGCATCATGAATACGCAAAATGACCAATCGCAAAATGACTAATGCGTTAAATACACCAATATCCGAATTTGTAATAGTGTCATAGGGTGTCACAAAAAGTGGAACCACCCGAACACTTACTACCTATATGAACCATCATAACATAATGAACCCTGTATAGTATAGTAAAAAAAACATACAGTGGAACATAGAACCTCCTCCTTTTTGGAAGTCGGTTAATAAAATAAGTAATATTCAAGTAAACCTTTAATTCTTGGGGTCTCTCATTATTACACTAAAGATCATATATGGAGCTACTTATTTCAGTTCTGTTTGCTATGCTCCTGTATGGGCCGATAGGGCGACTGTAGGTGGTGCTGTCCGTCATAAACTTTTACAAGGCCAACGACTTGAATTGATTTTCTTGTGCATATGGGGCGGTTAGCACTGAGGCTTTACCGGTGTTGGCGGGTGTACTTCCGGTCGATTTCGAGGTGCAAAGACCATGTACTATTCCACACTAGAAACCATAGAATACGATTTTTTGGGCGTAGGGGACCGCGATTAAATCATAAGATTGTTTCAACAGCGGTCCGATGTCTATAACGACCTCATGGATTAATGGCAACAACGATGGGACGAATCGTCTAAGTGGCGCCACCTCTACCAGTTCTTTACATCTGTTTCCTTTAAGAACAAACTACACTCATTTAAATTAGTCGATTCACCACTGTGTCAATGCTCAACATTTGATTCTAGCTGTGAACAGTCAGCTCATCATGTCCTCTGGGAATGTAGTCTATAGCGAACTATTAGGTGAAATGGATGACATGTGGAGCAATGAACGCAACATAATGATGAATAGCTGACAGATGTCATCTGGGGTGGTATACTATGTGATCTTGTGAGCGTGTATCGACTTATATGTCAATAAGCGTAATAAGAAGATTGGTCAAAATGCGAATTAGAGATTGGTCATTTCGCGTATGGGTCATTTTGCGTATTGGTCATTGCTCGTTTTGGTCTTTTTGCGTTATTTTTTCATTATGTATTGGTCATTATGCGTCTAAACCGTTTATATGACTCGCGGGCGCAGCCTCTTTGTCAGAAATACCATCAATCACTATGTGTCCGCGGCCACAGTGCTACTTCGATCTCGATTCATACAATTTCTCTTGTATGAATCGGCTACAGTTTTCAAAAATAAAGCAAAGTTTTTATTAATTACCATAAACATAACCTACACCAATATTTTATGAGTTTATCTGTTGTATTGTATGTTGTATGAGTTATGAGTAGGCACATCTGAAAGTTTAAGACGTAAAACTGAGCTTGAGACATTAAACATAAGTTTTTTTTTTACAATCGAATGGAATATTTTGTATTTCATAAATATTTATTGTTCAAAAATTATAATTACATTTATTAAAACATATGACAATTTGAAAGTAATTACCACAATTTGAAAATCCTTCACCTAGTGTATAGGTATAAATGTACGTACGACACTGCAGTAATCTCGAACTTTAGTTGAAATGCGGTATAGAGTATTGACTGATTTAAAAGTGTGTCTTAGACAGTGTTGTACTGAACAGGCGGCAGGTTGGGCTCCATTACTGCCACGTGTGGTGGCTGAGGAGGATGCGACAGACACGCAATCCCAACGCGAACAGGAGTGGAAGACTTGCTTAGCAACTTTTCTTGTTCTACCTCGTATGTCACCAACATGAAGGCTGCCTCGAACAGTGTCACAGCCTGCACAGAGCAAACAAAAATTACTCGTAATGAAATTGTTGGAAAGCACATAATAATACCAGTCTTAAGAATATTCCTCAATTGATATACTATTGTGGGAGAACGGGCGTCATATCCCTCCAACACAAAGGGAGGATCCTCCGTCCAGGCGAGGTGATCATGCCTGGCGGGCCACTGACCAACAGTTGATGTTGGGTATATTGTATATTTGATAATCGGCGCGAGAACTTCTATTGCGCGATTTAGCATTGGTAGTTTCTTCCTACTGTACTTTACTCCAGAGCTCAGTGTAACTACGGTAGATGGCGTTGTAGTATGTTATGTGGTTGTTGCGCTGTATGTGGAGGTCGCCACACTATAATCATTTACGGAATTCTAAATAGCAGCCAACCCAGGATGAACACATCATGTTCTAAAAAGTTATTATCAAAATAAATATTTACCATGACGACGATGAGCGTTGAAGATAGTGCAGAAAGAACATTGGCGAAATGGCGAATATCAGCAAGTGCGGGGCGAAGGCATCCCATATTGTAAAGCGGCACGTCGCATTTGTCTAAACTCTGTACAGATAATTTTCTCAATAAGGTTTCTTGAACAACACACCACAGTAGCCAGAACAAACTGGCTTAACCAAACTTGCTTACGAAAATACAAAGCTTTGTTGTTATACAAGGTCACGATAATTGTTTATTATATGCATCTATTTCTTCAGATTCTGGACTGGCTTTAGTGGAAAACTCTGGTTCAGTCGAAATCTTAAGATGTTGGGATGGGCAAATGAGCTTAAAAAATATAGAGGTTTCTATGAATTCAAGAAACACAAAATTTCTATATAAAGAATTATACTGTTCCTTCATGCCCAATGCATATAAATATACTGAGGATATAAACAACTGACTCCATATCATATAATATTCGTACTAATACCACAGAATAAACTAATACTAATATTAGGTACAAATTCAATAGTTATTTGTTATACAAGAGTGCAAAGTTGCTTTTTAACCGCGTGCTCAATTTTGATGACCGAGCAAGCGAAGGATTCTAAAATTAGAAATAAAAATTAGAATCCTGAGCGGCAGCGAGGGAATCAAAAGAGCACGAGGTGAAAAATCTTTGCACTCGAGTGCAACACGTAACTTTTCATTCCACCTCAGCGAGGAAACAATTAAATGCATAAAAAGCATTAACAATCACAAGATACTTTTATTTCAGTTTAGGTATTAATATTTATTAGGTACTACATTATGATAGGTAAGTATTACAGATTTATTTTTAAATTATTTCAAAAATACTTAGGTACTCGCTCAACCCCGCGGTGTTACCCGCGAGTTACACCGCGGGACAAAGCTAGTCTAAGAAAAGTAGTTACTCCTTAGATTATCAGCTATCTGCCAGTGAAAGTCCCGTCAAAATCAGCCGTTCCAGAGATTACCCGGAACAAACAGACAGACAGACCGACTGACAGATAGACAATGTAACAGAAATTGTAAAAAAAAAATATTTTAATATTTATACCGTGTATACATAACATATGCATTTCGTAAAAAGCGATTATTTTAATATTACAAACAGACATTTCAATTTTATTTATTTGTATGGATGTATAGATAAATTAAGAAAAAATAAAGTTACGTTGCTATAGTTACTTATGAAGATAATGGTGCGGCCACAGCAAATAAAAAAAAACTACACCAAGAAGGTTCCGAGTCTAAGTTTTTAACAAATTAAAAAATATTGTATGATTAATTCGGCACCATGGAGGTGAAGTAAATAGGTTTAATGATGTTTTGAATTCACAAACTTAGTGCACCCGAGCGATGTTCTAAATTCAATTTACTTTATTCTCTAGAGGATAAAAACTGCTTTTGCACTCAGATATCGAACGGCAAAAATACTCTTTACGAGCTGGTGGGATGAAAAAGTAACTTACTGTCCGTCTGTCTGTTACACTGATGAATTTTGGTATAGAGCAAGATAAGACTGGAGAAGGATATAGGGTACATACACGCGGGCGAGGCTACGGACGAATACTGGTAGTATATAACATTTTCAAAATATACTTTCATGTGATTGACATAGTAGGTGTAGCTACACAGGTGCGCACCATTGTAGTGAGGATTAATCAGCGTAGACACCGCGTTACCGTGTCTAGCTGCTTCTAGATACAACGCGGGGAGGACCTTCATGCATCCAGGTAAACGCAATGACAGATATGTACATATTAAGGTTAAGATACCTTGCCAGTCAGAACACGTCCACAGCACGCCGGGGGCAACGTGCGGCGGTGTATATACCAGTCAGAGTAAGACTGCACTCCGCAGCATTTTAACTGAAATGTCAGAGACACGAAATCCATAAAATAATATAAACAAGCGCTCTACTCTACTACGAGTATATACTCGTATTTATATCAATATATTTATACATGCAGCAAAAACTTTCAACACCTTTTAAAAATAATAGGTCTTTACCTATGCAATTGCCGTTTTGTATGCAATAAGTGAAAGTACTTACTTTTTTCAAACTTTTTTATTTCTGTTATTCGAAGTAATCGCCCATGCAATCGACGCATCTTTGCCAACGCATTAGCAGTTTATTGATGCCCTTCTTGTAAAAATCAGCTGGACGGGAGGCAACAAACTCTTCAAAGGCATTTTGTACTGCCTCTCGGGAATTGAATTTTTTACCCACTAAAAAGTTGTCTAAATTTTGGAAAAAGTAATAGTCGGTAGGTGCAAGGTCTGGTGAGTATGGCGGATGAGGGAGAGTTTATAACCCCAGCGCTTGCAGCTTGGAGACTGTCTGTTGCGCAGTATGGGGTCGCGCGTTGTCGTGAAGCAGCTGCAAGAGCTGGGGTTGGAAGCTCTCCCTCATCCGCCATACTCACCTACCGACTATTACTTTTTCCAAAATTTAGACAACTTTTTAGTGGGTTAAATATTCAATTTTCCAGAGGCAGTACAAAATGCCTTTGAAGAATTTGTTGCCTCCCGTCCAGCTGATTTTTACAAGAAGGGCATCAATAAACTGCCAATGCGTTGGCAAAGATGCATCGATTGCATGGGTGATTACTTCGAATAACAGAAATAAAAAAGTTTGAAAAAATAAGTACTTTCACTTATTGCATACAAAACGGCAATTTCATAGGTAAAGACCTATTAATATACTAACGGAGGAGTATTAAGCGTGGAACACAAAGTTTACATGGAGAAGAAGTGCAAAAAGCTAAAAATAATGAATTATGGTGGAATTTCGATCACTAGTTTATGTAAATGTATTCTCAAGAGTTTTAAATATGAATTTATAAATAATGGATAATAAAACCTGTAACTCCAATATACTCATAGAAGGTTGTGAAGTGGAGATTAATTTATAACCAATTTAAAAAAGGAGGAGGTTCTCAGTAATTTCTTTTATGTTTGTTACCTCAGAACTTTCGACTGGGTGAACCTATTTTGATGATTCTTTTTTATTTGAAAGCTGGTGCTTCCCATGTGGTCCCATTTCAATTGGGGTTCAGTTCTTGAAGTCGTTTTATTTTGTTAAAGTTTTGTTCATTATTTACTATTTTACTTACATTATTTACTTTATATCTATATCTGTATACTACCTACATAAAAAATATTAGTATAGTACCTCAAGTTGCATAGCAGAGAAGGAGCTTCTCACAGTTGGATCGAAGCCGTCGATGGCCATGGCGCGCAACATGCTGGTGTTAAGCGCACTCGGGTCGCGTACAGCTCGAGCCACCGAATTCATGGACGACAGTCCCAACGACAGCATCAGCATCGCTACGCTCACCACACCCATCAACTGCAGGATTGACACCTTGTGTGCTTATTTTTCTATTTATCATTATCAATACCAACCTTATGGGCTCAAGACCCATAGAAAGATACTCGTGTCATAGACCAGTGTTCCGCAAAGGGTGTGCCGCGGCACACTGGTGTGCCGTGGTCATTTGTTGGTGTGCCTCGGAAAAATACGGTTATCCCACAAACCTTAATAGACGGCCTAAAGAAAAATATTTAGGTACACAGGTACGCGAAAGCACTTACGCGGGAGGCGTTTTGTTTCGTTCATCTCTACTAAGTGTGGGTTGGTCAAGAGAGTTAGCGTTATTCTAGGTGTAGTCTACTGCCCTCCTGCTATTAACTACTTCTCCGAAGAACTGAGTTCAAAAACACTATTAGTTAGAATGATATCAATTGTCATTTCTCATCCACAACTACGCCGGATCTTTAAACTAAGTATCCCGCTATTGACTCATTTAAATTTTCTTTATTGTCTTTTGAGGACATCAAAAATATTATCCTATCTATACGCTCTAATGCTGTGGAGCATGATGGCAGTAGCGTAAGGCCTTCGTCACCCCATTTACCAAAAAGAGTAGTCCCTCACTTCCTGAACATTTTCGCCCTATTTCTATTCTATACTTCCTGAATATTGTCGCTCTATTTCTATTTTACCCTTCCTATATATTTTCGCTCTATTTCTATTCTTCCTTTCCTGAAAATTTTCACCCTATTTCTATTCAGCCCTTCCTGAATATTTTCGGCCCATGTCTATTCTTCCCTTCCTGAACACTTTCACCCTATTTCTATTCAGCCCTTCCTGAATATTTTCGGCCCATTTCTATTCTTTCCTTCCTGAACATTTTCGCCCTAATTCTATTCTACCCTTTCCTGAATATTTTCGCTTTATTTCTATTCTTCCCTTCCTGAAAATTTTCGCCCTATTCTTATTCTTCCTTTCCTGAAAATTTTCGCCCTATTTCTATTCTTCCCTTCCTATTCAAAGTGCTGCAGCTTTCAGAATTTACTTACTTACAGACAAGTCTGTTCTGATTTCTGAGGACTTTTTATTTTTTATTCTGTAATTTCTGAGATCTTTTTATTTTGTCTGCGACAGCCTAACCATAAAACTAGATTAGAAAAATTTAAAGTAACGGAAGAATATTTCGATGAACATAATTTGGAATGGAGCAATGACCTATTTATGTGAATTTGGATTTTTAACTCTTATCACAATAAAAAACAAAAAAGGGAACGCCTCAAGACGATCGACGAAGAGATGAGACCGCCTATGCTCAATTAAAGTGTAAAATAAAAATATAGTTTTGTGACTAATAAGAAACATTGTTTTTTATTACTTAAAAAATATTTTTTAATTATGGTGTACCTCCAAAATTGTTTCTCTTCCTAGATGTACCTTGAACCCAAAAAGTTTGCGGAACACTGTCATAGACAACCGCTAAGTTTAGGGATTATTGATAAATTATATTACTATTTGGAATAGACCTCATTATTTCAAATGCACATGCTATAAACTGGAGTTGAAGCTTTCGAGTAGTTTAAAATCTACAGACAAGGTTTTAGTTCAAAAAATGTATATTGTTCCAACTAAATAAGATGAAATGTTATAAAAATACATACAGTGGCGTTCAATGCCTTTGATTTGAGGTTGTAAGGTACGAGCGTTGCTAGCCAACATGTTGGAAGGCAGAGGAGCGATCCAGCCATAAACAGTACACTTGAGCTCAGCTCTACACCTATGTCAGTCGTCCAAAAGTAGTATGACATGCGAAGTAGACTCCATGCTACTGTACCACCGAGAATAGTGCCGCCGCTCTGAGACAAATAAACAAAGTATTATATACAAAAAAAAACTTCGTTTAAAAAACCGACTTCAAAAACTAAAAAGTATAAAATAACTTAATTTGTATGTGCTACCTATTCATAGGTTTGAAATCGGTGCCAAGCCAAATGTAATAGTAGGTACCACACTCGCTATATTTCGAGACGAACGTCAACGACGTCACCGACGCTTCGGTTGTTTTGTTCTACGCGAAGAGTAGCTATCCCGCTCAAGGTCACGCGTGGCGAGTGTGGTGGCTAAGCCAAAAAGAATACAAACGAACAATTACAAAAGTCTAAGCGATAGTCACTTGGCACCGACTTCAAACAGATTGTAGGTACCTAGCACACATTATAATACTACTATTTAAATGAATAAAGAATTAGGTATAAGCAATTTATGAAGAACCAGTTTATTTTACGCTTTTAAGTGTTTTCTTGGCAGAGAGTTTTCGTTGGATGTTTTTTGGAAGTCGTTTTTTTTTTTATAAAAAGTTTTTATTTGTAAATACATACATATTGTTCACTCCTCCCACCAATGATAGCGATCACCTTGATGAAGTTTATAATACCTATGGCCCATAGATAGGCATACAATCACTAAGCTATTGGTCCATTGGCGAGAAGGATGAGCTTTACGGCGATTCACCGTGTTCTTAATATAAACTAAAATCATTAAGCACTTACTGGAGTGTGTGGCTTCAATGTTCTTCTCGGCGTTCCAAGAGATATCTCTTGGGTAGAATCTTCTCTGCTCTGCTTCTTCACACAAACATAAACTCCTAAAGTGCTGTACAACTTCCAAGGTATTCGAATTACAACAACTCGCTTCAGCTAACGCGGAACGCGCCTACAAAACTCGCGAGTCCACGACCTAACACAATACGGTTTATCACTAAAGAGACCGCGGGTCGATGGACAATACAATTAGCTTACTATCAACTAATTTTCACAATAACAAATAAATCGTCGGCCGGTTTCAACACGCGTCTTTCAAGTTATTTTTTTACATATAAACCTCAAACGTCAAAACGTCAAACACGAACCAGAGACAAACAAAATGTTGCCAGTACAATGACGTAAGAAATCCAACACATATTATACATAGAAAACACCCAAACTCCAAAAAAAACATACCGATGAAATTGAGAACCTCCTTCCTTTTGGAAGTCGGTTAAAAATGTTCTAAAAATAAACGATAAGCTCATTACGTTACCAAGAAAAATTAGTGTCTTAGGCCTAATAATTTCAATTTTTAACCGACTTCCAAAAGGAGGAGGTTCTCAATTTCATCGGTATTTTTTTTTTATATTGCAGTAATGATAATATATGTAGGTGTATAGAAAATAAAGTAAGTCGACAGTATACAAGTGAAGGAACAAAAGTTTATTTTGGAAATTACACACACAGAACTTACACTACAATATAGAAGGAGTAAAGTCACAGAATAACTAATAGTACTTACGTACAGAAGTGTCACTGTCGAACAAAAGTCAAGTTTAGGCATAATTTTTTTTCAACTCTGCCACCTCGCAAGCGAAATTAAATCTTGTCGTGTGACCCGAGTGTTCAATTTCGTTAAACACCGCTCGATTTACCAGGTGTGCCAGGGTGCCCGCTTGCTGTCGATTACGTAAATATTAGAATAAATAATAAAGATAACACCTTTAGTAACAAAGTAAGTAAAAACGTTTTAACAAACATGATAATCTTGTCTACTACTGGTCCTGTCCTACCTGTCGTACTAAGTACCTACCTATTTGATTTTTTATTTACTTTATATATTATTTTATTTATTACACAGAGAAAAACAAACTGAATTACAATCTTTGTCCCCCAAAACCTGGTTGATGGTGTGACTGGGAGATCGAGTCTCCGTACAATTATGAACTTATTAAATAGTATTATTAAAAGAAAACTAACAATTTGGAAAACAAAACTTACAACTATGGAATTAAGAAATTATTTTTAAACTTTTATAGGTAGGTACAAAAATGTATTATGTATATTCAATCTAATGAATACTTTTTAGTTTATTTTAAAAAGTATTTTAATTTGGATTTTTTAGACTTTTGTCACCATAATAATAATTCTGCGTTCTTCGCACAATTACCTAATTGCCGTCACTAAGCGAGAATTTTTTGTAATGTATCAATACATGTCTGTCTTAACATATTTTTAAACAACTAATTAAATAATTTTATTGCTAAGTAACTACAAACATAATAATTAGTTCGTTTCGTAGTCATTTTTCGCAGTAAGTACACGTAATATTCAACTTGTTGACGCACGACGTGATGCGGCTAGCGTGCGCGCCGGGCGCCGAGTGGCAACCATTGCCTAGTAGTCCTTCCCGGGAGGCGCACGGCGGAACATAACTAAACTAAGAAGTGAAACCCCCCTGGTAAAGTATTAAGAGAATAACAATAATATAGAACAATATACCTAAGGATAATTAAATTAGCGCGGCGAGATAATATGGTAGGTAATAAGTCACTACATCACCCCCTTCCAGAGACCGAGACCAAATTTAACGAGACGTCCTGACCGCGTCGTTCTAATGACGTCATTGTCAGCGGAACGCAAGTCCTGGTTATCCGCGTTAGTTTTGTAGTGATAAATGTTAGTGTTGAGTGGTGACTGTGGTGTGTCATTATGTTTGTTGATGGTATGTGGTGAGTGTGATGTGTCAGGGTCACGCAGTATGAAGGCCGGCTTAATGCGGTCTATCGATACGGTTACTTGTTTACCGTTTACTAAAAGTTTACAAATCTTGTCACCCCTTTCGATGACTTCATGAGGACCAGAATATGCTGGTTTCAGACTACCACCAGCAGTGCAGTCCCTAAGGAATACGTGAGTTGAAGATGATAAGTCCTTATAGATAAAGATTTTCTGACTACTGTTGTGTCTGGCTGCTGGTGTTGGTTGCAGCTTGCTGACGATACTCCGAAGTCTTGACAGATAGTCGGTAATGTCTACAGTTTCATCAGTGTTAGGGTCAAAGAATTCGCCAGGGAGTCGTATTGGCTGGCCGTATACCAACTCGGCGGCTGATGCCTGAGCGTCCTCCTTGAAAGCGTTGTGAACACGACTAGTGAAAGAGTGTCCACCCAACTGTCATTGCCGTGGCAGGTGATAGCAGCCTTGAGTTGCCGGTGGAATCTCTCTACCAGTCCGTTACAGGCTGGCTGGCTGCGTACCGCATTTGTTCTGCGATGTTGGAACCCGACAATGGCAGATAGGCATTTGAATAGTGCGGATTCGAACTGCCTACCTCTGTCGGTTACTATATCTGATGGGCAACCGAAACGAGCGATCCATCCACTCAGTAAGGCCTTTGCGACCGTTTCCGCAGTTATTTCTGCTAAAGGTATTGCCTCAGGCCATCGCGTAAAGCGATCGACGGTTGTGAGACAATACCGAAAACCTTGGCACAATGGTAAAGGTCCCACAAGGTCTATGTGTATGAACGCAAACCTTGATGTGGGTAATTTAAAAGATTGGAATGGGGCAGAGACGTGCCTTGTGATCTTTGAGCGCTGGCAAGCCAGGCATGAACGGACCCACTCACGGCAGTCTTTCCTAACCCCAGGCCACACATATCGTTCAGCAACCAACTTTGCGGACGCCATAGTACCTGGGTGACTCAAGGAGTGCAGGCTAAGGAAGATTGTCCTGCGCAACTCTTTGGGCACGAATGGTCTGGGCGTTGGGGTGCTGACGTCGCAATAAAGCTGAGTATGTGAACCTGGAAGACTTACCTTTCTTAAGCGGAGCGAGGTATCCCCATTCAGCAGTTGTTTCAGCTCCTGGTCTTCTTGCTGTTCTGCAGCGATCCTTTCAGCGGGCACAGGTTGAGTAATCTCCTCAATGCGCGAAAGGGTGCACACCCACGACATTGTTCTTCCCAGAAATATGCCGAAATTAACCTCCGATACTCCGAAGACGCACTTAGAGCTGTTGATGACCATACCGTATTCTCTGAGTCTGGTGAAAAGCTGACGAAGATGGTGCTCGTGGGTCTTTTCGATTTTTTGGTCTTTAAAAAGACCAGATCTTTTGAGAAGACCAAAAAATCGTCGCAATATGCGTACGTGAAGTCGAAGCCCCTGAGCATTTCACCCACGAAGCGCTGAAACGTCTGTCCGGCATTTCGAAGTCCAAACGTCATGAATGGGAATTCGAAAAGACCGAACGGCGTTGTGATCGCAGTCTTCGGGATATCCTCTGGATGTATGGGGATCTGATTGAAAGCTTTTATCAGGTCAATCTGAGAGAATACGGTATAGCCAGACAGGCTATGGGCAAAGTCCTGGATGTACCTGATGGGGTACTGATCAGCAATGGTTCGGGCATTCAACATCCTGTAGTCGCCACAGGGACGCCAACCGTCATCTTTCTTGGGCGCGAGGTGAAGAGGCAAAGACCAAGGTGACTCAGACGGGCGACAAGTACCGTTCTGTAACATGGCGTCGAATTCTTCCCTGGCTATTTTTAATTTATCCGGGGCCAGTCTGCGCGGTGTGCACGATACTGGTGGCCCTGGTGTAGTACGTATGTGATGTACTGTATTGTGTTTTATAGTGCGGTGTATACCGTGTGGGCGGGTGATGTCGGGAAATTCCCGTAGTATGTGAGTGTATGCGGAATCACCAAGACTCACCCTTACCGAAGAGACGCCATCAGAACGACGAACAGGCAACGCCGGGGCGGAGAGCGTAGTATAGTTGTCGATGAGGCGTTGGTTCCTGCAATCAACAACTAAATTATAAAAGGATAAAAAATCCACGCCTATTATCACCCTCGTAACGTCGGCAACAATAAATCGCCAAGCGAAGTCACGGCGTAGCCCTAGGTTTAATGAAACATTAATATAACCTTAGGTAGAAAAAGATGTTCCGTTAGCCGCACACAGTTGATAATTTGTTTTTAAAACTCGCTTAGTTATTGCCGATCGGGGGTAGACACAGAGGTCGCTACCGGTGTCGACCAAAAACTGCACCTTCGATCTTCGATCGGTGACGAATAAGCGACCAGCACTCGGACGATCATGGGTCGCCATCACTAATTGCCCCTCACATTTCCCGATGGGCTTTATACACTTCTTAGCCCGGTCTCCGAAATTCTGGTGGTACCAGCACTGGGGGAACCTCCTGTAGCTGGATTGGGATCGACCCTAGGTAGAACGATGACGCGTACGACTACGAGATCGTCCTCTCGGGCGCGATAACGATACACAGAAATAAGTGTAGGTAATAAGTCACTACAATATTAAAAATTTTGAAAGCACATGATCAAGCTCTCTTATATATTTTTGTAATAACTATCACGCCTTTGTCATGTCATTTATTTATATTAAATGTATGATTCAACTTTGCCTTCACTTACTAGATTGCTTCAGAATTAAGAACCAAAAAATATTTACTATACATCAGTCACTCCACACAAAGAAGAGTACGGATCACGCCAGTAAATTCTATAAAGCTTTTAAACTAGCAGCTTTACCTTGTACTCTATAGTTCCATAGAATAGATACAAACTTATTTCATTCGATGCAATTAATCTTTACTATAGATATAAAAAACTACTTTTAACAATTAGGCTACGATATTCTACAGGTCAATTGGATATCGCTAGATTGTTGGCTTAATTAGTTTTTCTCTTAGTACAAACTTAACTGAATTATTAAGAAAACAGATCACTCAATAGATTATAAACTCTTAGATTTAATAATCAAAGTATAAACTATAATAAATTTTAACCAAGACTTACAAGTAAGAGACCAGCACAAGAGAACAAAACTATTGCACTATTTCTCATTACGTGTTATTTTTAATACTTTTGATGTTTTTAATGTAATTGTCAAATTGTGAAAAAAATCATTAAATATTGTGGATCCGTACAATAATCACTTGACGAATTTGAAAGATATTTGAATGTGATCAATCGAAAGTATTGTTTTTTTTTGTCATTAAATAGTTTGTATTATCAGAAAGTAGGTAGTAATAAATATCACATAGTGTTTGTACATACTTAGGGAGAGATTCATTAGAAATAATACACATGGTTATGCTAGTTTAGACTATCTCATGTTGAGTGAACTTAAAGTTGACGGTGGATTAAACTGGCTCCAGACCCTCTTCTTCTTCTTCAGCCTACTGCCATCCACTGCTGAACGAAGGCCTCCAAAGAGCGCCAACCATCCCGGTCTTGGGCAGTGCGCATCCATCCGCTGCGCTGCCAGCCATCTTCTTCAAGTCCGCAGGGCGCCCTACACTGCGTTTGCCTAATCGTGGTCTCCACTCTAACACTTGTCGGCTCCAGTGACCATTAGTCGGCCTGGAGACATGACTGACCCACTTACTTTATAAAAAAAAAAACTTCCATGTATACAAAAATAAATAAAACTACGTTTATTAGTATTAGAGAAGAGCACGCGAGCACGTTAACACGACGGTCCCTATAGCTATAGGAACATCTGTGGCAATTGAATAGGCTTGAGAGGCTCCAAAATCTCTGTATAAGATTTATATTTGGATTACGCAAATATGATCATGTTGTAACCTTTGTACGTGGGAAACTAGAAATAAAAGAAGGTAATAATTTACGATACTATATTTAAAATAAAGGAAAGAAATGCTCCGGTAGCTTAAAGTCAGGGTCGCGGGTATTTCGTCTCAGGGTTTTGATGAATCGGGGTCGCACACGGTTTAGGACGTGCCTGTGGTGGCCCCTTCGTCGGTGACGCGGCACAGTGGAGTCACCCGACGCTCTGGCCGCAGACTGGCCGCTGGCCGTAGGGTGGCTTCGTACCCGTGGGGTGAACTGGTAACCCGTGGATGGGTTCGAATCCGTAGGGGACTTGACCCCGTAACGTGGACGTGAACCCGTAGGGTTGAATGCGAACCCGTAGGGTGGATGCTAACCCGTAGGGTGGATGCTAACCCGTAGGGTGGATGCTAACCCGTAGGGTGGATGCTAACCCGTAGGGTGGACCCGAAATATATTCGGGTCACGTATAGGTAAACTATTAACAATTTTACAATTAACAGTTGCACCAAGCTCAGCACAACGACGGCAGTTCGGTAGTTTTTAAAGCAGTTTGTGGTTTAAGTTTGTAGCACGAAATGCCAAAATCTCCATATACCGACAGCAATTAAATAAGGTCCACGCAAATAGTGGTGTACCTACCAACTCGACTAATCAACTTGCGTACAATCGATTATTTATAAATGATACCGTCTAATATATATCTACCACGTTACAATGTCTCCGATTATCGCAAACAGCTTAAATGGTTACCCATCCGCCTTCGCCGGAATGCTCATATTCTTTCTCTTCTTTATAACATTCTATTCAATCCTCTTACTCCACGTTACCTTAAATCACGGTTTATCTTTCTGCATGACACACACCCGCACCCCAGATTATTGAGATCGTCGGAGAACCTGACATTGAGAATGCCAGGACATACTACAAAATTCCACGACCACTCCTTCACTGTCCAAGCAGTTCAGTTGTGGAACGATCTACCAGTAACGATAAGACGTGCGCAGACATTAGCTCCTTTTAAAAGACTGGTGAAGGAATATTACCCGGGAGACTTCAACGACCTGTAACCGACCTTGATCTCAATTGGGTCACAAAACTCCACTTGAGTAAATATGGATTATCTATTAATTAATATTATTGTTATTTATTAATATTTCTTTTTATTTATTTATTTAATCATCCGCACTAGGTGTTACTTTTACTTTATATAATATGAATATATATTTCTTTTTCCTGTCACCTTTTAATACACCAGGCACTACCCTATACTTTCCACGTCTTTCTTTCCATCCCATGGTTGCCTGTAAAAGATTGCCTTTGGGCGATAAGGCCGCTGATTGTACCTCTTAGTTTTGTGTTACCGATGTAATTAATCTGGTGTACAAAAAAGTGACTATTATTATGTGAGTATTTCTCAAATAACTCATTATTCAGTTGACTTCGGTGGCTGTTTTTTTTTTCTAAATTTCAATATATTAGTAAGAAATTTAAAAACTATATTTTATTTGGAAAATATCTGTACTGGAGGCACTCTTATTGGATAAACGGTTACGAAGAAATTTAATTTTTAAAAATGGCGTCCACCGAAATCAACTTTATTTTCACCGAAATCAAAAATGTTAATTATGTTTTCAAATTATTTACATAGTAGTTCTATATTTATTAAAAAATGTGTTTCATTATAAATTTAGGTGAGCAAAACTAATACCGTTAAGGGACTTCTGATACATATTACAATAAAACAATTATTTGATTAATTACACGTTGTTTATTACGTTACATAAACTTACTACAATTAAGTAACTTTGGCATGAAGCTTAAAAAAGTTAAGTGTATAGTTCCTACTTCTTCATTTCTTAAATCAAAAAGATGGAGCCTTTACATTTCTCTGTAATTCATACTAGATGTATAAATTACATAAATATTCATGCGGTATTTCAGTCTACGTATAATAACTTTGCTATCTGGCTTTTTATTAGTCTCTAGAGCCGGTCTAGCAGTCCAATGTCTATAACGGCCTCATGGACGAAAGGCAATAGCGATGGGACCAATCATCTAAGGGGCTCTACCTTTTCCAGTTCTTTCCATAGTTTCGCGAACGATTGTCGAGGGAATGGCTCGAGGATGGATCACTGTGTCGCTCAATTTCTCACAGGCCAAGGTAACTTTAAGAGCAAACTACACTCTTTTAAATTAGTCGATTCACCTTTGTCACACATTGTGGCAACGCTCAACACCTGATTCTAGCAGTTAACAGTCAGCTCATCATGTCCTCTGGGAATGTAATTTTTGGTACAATGAACGTAACATAATGCTATTCAAGCTTACAATTAACATCTGGGGCGGTATACTATGTCAATCTTGTGTTAACTTCGATGAATTTCCGTGCGTTTAGGCTATTCTACCATACATACTATAGCAATCGAACAAAGCTCACTTAGGACTCTTAATTTTCTTATCCGTGGTATTTCCCGGTTTGAAAAAGGTGTCTGCCTATTTTGACTTCATTTTGTCTACCTTTTTACTAAATAGGGAACTGGACTTTTATTCTTTTCCTCCGGTTTTCTTCTTATTAGTTTCGTTGCGGGTTCCAAGACAGTTTATTTTCCCTGGGACTTGCCGAGTGTCATAACTCGGTGTGTTCGTGGGTCACTGCTGTTGATCCTGGTGTACAGGAGTTACAGTGGTGGGTGTGAGGGCGGGATTGGTCCCATTAGCCTTTAGAGTCAAAGGTAACTCCCTATCAGTCATAAAAGCTGGCAACTCCAGTATGTGAGTTTGAAGCAAAACTGGCATCACTAGATGGACACAATGGTACTGACAATTCTCGATAAGTCTTAATACGTTGTGTTAGAGAAGATGAAATGACTGACTGACTCTATAGTAATAAATCACTGAAGGAACTTGATTGAGTGGTAAGCCGAGTCCTTACTACCGGTGGCATTAATTGGCGTTGTTATAAAAGTTTCAGTTGCGATTGTGAAGTTATCAAAGGATCATCATTTGTATCGACTACTTCTGGTGTGACAATGAAATCTTCTTCAAGGCATTTCAACTCTCTGAGCCTTTTTTCCGATTATGTTTGTCCGAAGATATTCTACTCCTCTCTCTATGTATGCGTTGTTAACGACGAATTAATTCACTAACAGGCTTTCCTTCATTCTCCCTTTCATAATAACGCTTCCTGTCTTTTTCCTTGTGTATTGCGTAAAGTTCTGGATGAATCTTGATTCGGGCTTTCCGACGTCTTAGCCAATCTTTTCTTAGCCAAGTGACCTTGCTTAGAATCTGACATAATGACAATACTAGAACAAGATAAATATTTTATGATTTACGGTCTTAAAAGTTAGTAGAAGGTGGACTCATTTAGTAGAAGGTGGACACATTGCCACGGAAAACACCGAATTCAAAACCACTGAAATCAAAATATTAAGATATTTTGTAAATAACTTAAAAAATAATTTAAAATGCTAATATTTACATTTTCTACTAAAATCTATTACATGTAATACATACTATTTTTATATTTTAAATATGATAGTTTAAAGTATACATGAAAAAAAGGGTTTACCGAAATCATATTTTTAGTATACCAAGCCAGCGAAAACAGTTACTTACCTCTATAAAAAGGTGACCATAAGACGTACAGCCATGGTTTCTTCGATGCTGTCGCGACACGACTGATGCTTCAGCTAACGCCAATAACTATCCTCACAGACAGTTTAGTTTAAGAAATATGATCAGATCGGTGCGCGCCACTGATATCAACTCAAAACGTCGGACGTGTATACAATCTGTTGTATCTTCTCTTTTGTTGCATATATTAATTTAATAAAAATATAAAATGAACAAATAACTATATGGTCATTTGTGAACACATGCAAAATAGCGTAATTTGTTAGAGGAAAAAAATAAAATAATAATTTCCGCTGCAACGTAGGGTTCGGATGCGCCACCGAGGTCAATATTTTAGTAAGTTTTATTTTTTATACTTACTTCTACTTAATTTATCTAAAAAAGGACATAGGCCCCCCTATTACTTTCAAATTATCTATTACACCTTTGATTATAAAAAATTGAAATAGTAAGTAATCAATTCAAAGAGATTTCGATCTGGACATTTTTTTTTATAGCGTTCGGAGAATGACCCATGTAACCTAAAATGCTTTAAAAAAATGCTTGCTGCATATTGTCAAATTTCTAATGTATTTTGCAGGTTTGTCTAATAATTCTGATCTCTTGCATGCCCCTATCCAACATCCGCATCTGAAAATGGCAGTGATAACCAATAATAATGACAAGTATTAATCAGATGTACACGTATAATTTGACTAAGGCAACCGCACAAATTTCGTCTGAATATGAAGTTTGAGTATTAGCTAGTATAAAAACAAGCTTATATAATTCGGGCAGTAAAACGAATAAAATAATTTGTATTTTCAGTATGGCTTATAAAATAACACATAATTAACAAATTCCGAAACCTCTAGCTTAGCTTCCGGCTAACGGCTTCCTCTAGGCGTGACGCGACAACCTTTTGCGGAAGGTCCTCTCTGACCGCGGCTCACAGGGGAAGCGACCTCGCCCCGCACTTATCGCACGATTGCTCTGTTAGTCTATAGTTAGTCGATAGCTAAGTCGAACCTCTGTAGTAATCCTTCCTCTGTGATATAACTATGTGGCAACTTCCACATACAGCGCAATAAAAACACACTACAAGGCCATCTATCTAAGGGGTATCTAACTAAGAAGTAACAAACTACGGAGTAACTACTAATCTACTACTAAACTTGAATCGCGATATGGATGTTCTCGTGCCGATATACCTACGAATATACAACTTCCCCACATCAACCGTTGGGTCGCGGCCTACCAAACAGTATTCCTTCGCTTGGTCGTAGATCCTCCTTTAGTGTTTGAGGGTCATAAGAGCGGTTCCTCCACAACTAAGCCTAAAAAACGTAAAACCTAAGTTTATTTTCCTATGCACCTGCCCTGCAAATGTGTTTTCACGCCCAAATCTATTACTCGATCATTTGTAGCGACAATTTGCATGCATAATTTTGTCGAACCAGAAAAGTATATTGTAGTAGTAGATAATGGTACTACTCTGTATTGTTGGAACTCTCAAAAATAAGTTTCGTCCTGTCAAACAACGTTTTGAAACGCCGAATCTTGGCTATAATTAGTTACATCATACCAACAATAGACGTTTTCTACATACATACAAGATTTAAGCAGGAGGTACCTTAGTAAAAAATATAATTATATTATTTTTACGTATGGAAACCCAAGGAGGTTTGTGGTTTGTCGGAATCAGACTAACTAAAACCACACGGTGTACCACTCTGCGCCTGAGCTGAACAGCTATTATTACAACATCTAGATCCCTCCTAGCACCACAAATAATAGTTTAGTTTAGTGATGGAATAAACGAAATTGGCACCTTTCATTTAAGAAAACATACCATAGAAAGTTAGCATGATAGCTTAAGCCTTGATGGAATAATGGGCTATTCAATACTAAAAGCATTAATGAAATAAGTTCAGCCGAAACAGAGATTCCACTTTTTTATATAAGACTATAGCTGATTCGGCAAACTTTGTTCTGCCATAAAAAAAATGGGGTATAAAAAATAGATGTTAGTCGATTCTCAGACCTACCCGATATGCACACCAAATTTCATAAAATCGGTCCAGCCGTTTTAAAGGAGTATGGTAACTAACATTGTGACACGAGAATTTCTGGGATGTGTTTGTTTTTTTTTTAGTTTGTGCGACAGTTTTGCTAATCTACAGCCTCATTTATTATAGCTTAAACCTCCACTACATGACCGGACTCGAACTTAATTTGACCTTTTGACATATTTTAGCCAAGCTAACGATCATCACTCATAGACTGGTAATACCGGAGGGTAATACCGCCCCGGTCGAGCCGGCCCGTTCGTTCTGAAATCAGCGTGGCTCTACTACCTACCGAATCAAAGTATCTTCATGCTAATTTAGCTAAAGTATAACAGACACACAGCGTTACTTTCGAGTCTTATATTAAAATCAATTGCTGTTCGTTTGTCTCGCTAAAATTCGAGAATGGCTAGGCCGATTTAGCGGATTTTGGTTTTGAAATGTTTGTAGTAGTCTAGGAAAGATTTAATGGGTGAAAAATTTAAAACAACTTGAAAATCCTACTGTGACTTGTACGAAGTAGCGGGCACAGCTAGTTTATAATATTAAATATGGACAGTAGGATAGGATAATAAAATTCACTGTTTTTTTAAATTTTGTCATGGTTAAAAGTTTGAAGTTTAAGTTCTTATTATTCTTATGATCTCGCTGGTGTTTTACGAATGTGTAATTTGAAAAAGTGATTTATCTTTAAAAATATGTTGGGCTTTGGAAATTGGAGTAAGTGACTGACTGACTGATTCATCATCGCCGAGCGTAAACTATACCGGGCTCCGATAATACTGATTATGTCGGAGCCACTGACCTCTATTATACAACTTGTATCATAGAGGTCAGTGGTCGGAGCCCATTAAGCAAAAAAACGTAAAAACCAAGTAGGTTTCCTCCAAACTGCTACTCCTGTTTTTAACCGACTTCCAAAAAGGAGGAGGTTCTTCTATGTTCCACTGTATGTTTTTTTTTTTTTTTTTATAAATTTTCACCGATTACTCCGTCAGTTGTGGACCGATTTTGAAATTTTTTTTTGTATTCGAAAGGGTATGCTTCCGAGGTGGTCCCATTGCCAGCATATCAGGATCTGATAATGGGTTCCTAGGGAAATCAAGGGACACCCTCATTTTTTACAGGCACATACTATGTTTTTCGTATATTTTCTGAAGGTACACCGGTATTTGCGTCTGGTAGTCATCATTTTATGATGATGAGCTGATGATGTAAGGTACACCTCCTTAACGGTTAGGAGTTGGAGGATAAATCTTTAAATATCTTAAGTATATATGTTACCTTTAGTCGTATTCTTTCAGATTATTTAGGTAAGCTGATGATG
Source organism: Diaphora mendica (assembly GCA_949125395.1). Lineage (NCBI taxonomy): Eukaryota > Metazoa > Arthropoda > Insecta > Lepidoptera > Erebidae > Diaphora > Diaphora mendica. The sequence continues at coordinate 22,980,746 of OX421310.1, forward strand.
CAAGGTGGAAGGTACAACTCCTCAACGGTTAGGAGTTGGAGGATAATTCTTTCAATTTCATACGTATCTAAAGACCTTCAGTCGTATACTTTCAAGTTATTTAGGTGAGCTGATGATAGGAGGTTAAACTCTTCAACAGTTAGGGATTAGAGGATGATTTTAATATTACACGTACGTATAGACCTTAATTTGTTTTCTTGATGATGAAATTTGATGAAATAGTTCAACTTACTACTGCCCTACGATTGATTGCACTAAAAACTGAAAAATAAAAACTTTTTATAAAAATAAAAAACCGACTTCCAAAAAAACATCCAACGAAAACTCTCTGCCAAAAAACACTTAAAAGCGTAAAATAAACTGGTTCTTCATAAATTGCGTATACCTAAATCTTTATTCATTTAAATGGTAGTATTATAATGTGTGCTAGGTACCTAAAATATGTTTGAAGTCGGTGCTAAGCCAAAAATAATACAAACGAACAATTACAAAAGTCTAAGCGATAGTCACTTGGCACCGACTTCAAACAGATTCTAGGTACCTAGCACACATTATAATACTACTATTTAAATGAATAAAGAATTAGGTATACGCAATTTATGAAGAACCAGTTTATTTTACGCTTTTAAGTGTTTTTTTTGGCAGAGAGTTTTCGTTGGATGTTTTTTTGGAAGTCGGTTTTTTTTTTATATAAAAAGTTTTTATTTACTATATAATTCTGACACAAATTATGTCAATAAAGAAGACAAAATAATGACACTGCTGTGATTTTTGAGGACTTATATTGATGTTATTCGATGATTATTTTAAGAGAATTCATAATAAAAGGCAAATGATCTGACGCTGGGAGAATTTACACGATGTTTTCTTGCTATACGTTTTAATAAATAATTGAACCTATCTGTATGAAAAAGTTCTTGGTAGATATATTTTGAGCTTTCACTTTGTTTAAATATAAAACTGTAATACACAAAGATTAACCTAGTAATTATCTCAAAAATTCCGACAAATTTCAACCGTAAACTGAATACCGACTGGATGCCAATTTTAATTAAATTTGTCATAAGTTAGCAAAAATTTGTACAATTAGAAATAATAAAACGTAATATTTCAAGCATATAACATAATAAAAAATATCATCAGTCTAATAAAAATATACAAAAGCAAATACGTAGATTTTCACCGTGGGAGAGCCACGCTTTGGCATGAATGGGCCGGCTCGACCGGAGCGATACTACGGCCTCACAGAAAACAGATGTGAAATAGTGCTTGCGATGTGTTTCACCGACTGAGTGAGGATACCGGAGGCCCATACCCCAATCCCCTACCCCTACCTCCTGCCCCCATCCCCAAAAGGCCGGCAACGCACTTGTGACGCTTCTGGTGTTGCAGGTGTCCATGGGTGGCGGTAATCGATTACCAATTACCATCAGATGATACGTCTGCTTGTTAGCCCGCCTATTATATAAAAATAAATACGATAGTAAAAATATCTTCTCTATATTAAGCGTTTACGTGTCGTTGTAATTAACTTTTAGCATTGAAGAGCCTTAGAACATAATAAAATCAACCATGCATCCTTTACGTGAAAGAACATGTGACGAGCTACTAGAACACCCACTGCTGAAAACCCCTCCACCAGAACCAGAAAAACCTCGTCCACCTCGTGTACGCAAACCTCGAGAATTTAAACTGGTTGGTAAAATATTATATATTCTATAAGTATTTACATGTTTCCTTATGCTGAATATGTTTCAGCCTCCAAGATTTCCACTTCTATCGAAAGAGTTTTACGCCTGCTGGTGCAATCACCAAAAAGAGGTAATTACTTACCCGTTGTTATTTACAACATTAATGAATGTTACGCACTAGGTCTGATTCTTATCAATAGGTTATTAATATAAAAACCCATGAAACAAAATGTATTGTGGTTTATTTAGGTACACATACTACACATCGAAAAATGCAGAACAATAAAATTTATAATCAGCCTAAGTTTCACTGTGCAAAATGGCTACGAATACGATACGCTATTGTTGTCCAGTAATTATGTTGATCTGTTATGGAACAGAATGGTTACATGTACAATAATAATTTCATTTTCGATGACCATAAATATTCTAGATAATTGAAGATTACACGACTAAACATTTTATTTTTTTACATTACAGTAAAAAAATATATGTCCTTTCGTTTTCATCTTTATGCTACACAAATTAATATGTACATAACAGTTACAAATGGCGACGCACATAGTGGACGACAGCCCTCCGGAACTGTTTCCGGAACTCTATTTAAAGCCTCGTAGACTTGACTATTATGCCTATCAAATTGAGGACACTATGAACGTGAACAAAGATCTTCTCAAGAAAATTAATGTCATACAAAGAACTGGGGTTAGTTATAATCTTGGTCCTAGTTTTTTTTTAATCTATTTAGTCTCTTGAAACATCATCAGCAGAGTAGCAATGCCATACTGACAGTAACAACGTCGCGTCGATTGGGCAAAAGAAACCTTCTTCTTTCGTCACAGAGAGTATGAATGAATTTTAATATATTTTGGATCTTTAGGTATGTGATCAGACTATTTAAATCATTAATCATCCTAACATCTAGTAATTATGATAACTTTTAGCGTATTTATTAGAAACTTGGTTAAAACTTAGTATTATTTTTACTGCACCTGCATTGAGTTTAATGCGTGGTATTTTTATAAAATAATATTAATTGTTCTCATGTAAGTGACAATATTGTCTTAAAGAGAAAATAAAGATATTTAATCCGAACTATCCGCAACCAATTCATATTTCGAAATTGCAACCAAGATTGCACATAAATGTCTTGATAAGGATTTGAAGTGTCCAGAAAGTTATTTAAATAAAGTACAAATTTCCTAAAAGATTACGACCTAACAAAAGATTTTATGAATTGATTCACTTCCCCTTGCGAAGGTATCGCATTACAAGATCAATACAATATCGAGAACTTGGGCTACATACGGTTTTTTGTGGCTGTTTATAGGCATTTTTTGTAAACGCGATTAAAACTGTCTTTAAAAACATGTGCCGTAATTTAGAAATTAAAATTATCATCATTTATTCATTCCTCATTCACTTAAATGTAGGTAAATCATTTTGATGATTCGTACGGTTACGGTCACTTATAATTTTTACTTATTATATTTTTACGTGTGATAATATTAATTTTGTTTCGCGTTATCAGGGGTTTGTTGACTGTCACAGACCAGAACCAAATAATAAATACAACAAGTTACTCTGTCAGCAACGACAGCGACAACTGGACGAAATACAGAGGCAAAACTTGTATTTCTACTCAAGACTTCTTGTTGCCGTTAGTTCGAATTATTTTAATTACAATCATCAACAACCCATAATGTCCCACTGCCGGGCTCGGGTCTCCTCTCGTGATAGGGTTAAGGCAATGGGGGCGCTGGCCGAATGCAGGTTTAGGACTGGCTACGTAATCTTGCCGTTGGATGTTATTAAGCCGCCCGAAGGCCTCCAACTATGCTTTTGACTGTTATCCTATGATAACAAACGGGACCGTCTGTTTAACGTGACCTCCAAATCACCGAGACGCTCATGGTATCGTGCCACTAGCGATCACCCATCCAGGTACTGACCACGCCGTCGTTGCTTACCCTCGATGGCTGTTTCTAATCACCGAGTGCAACTGGGCTATGAGCGCCTCGCGCCTCTAATCACAATCATCTTTATCTATTTAGAGACTGTTTCATTGGTCTAGCGGTTACCACAAACAACTAAAAATCATGAGGTCTCGGGTCGGATTCGAAAATCGGACTGCTGTTGGGTTTTTCTTATGCTAGCAGTACACTCTCGGCGAGACATGACGAGATGTAACGAGTGCGAGAATGTACTTACAGCAGTCGGTCTCACTCGAGCCGTCTCACCTCGTCTCGGGAGCGCTCCGGTTCGAGTCGGTTTTTTGACCACGTGTCAAAAGAAACGAGCGGCGAGCGCTAGCACACTGGTACACTCTCTTCTGCGCTCGCGACAGAAAGTAGGTTTTAAACGCCAGTTAAATCGCCACCAAATTGTGATTTAACTGCCGTAACACGCAACAGCGTCAGTGCCTAGAAAAGTCAAATTTTGATTTAATATTGATTGTTGACAATGGCTGATTGGAGCAAAGAATTTGTTCTGCTGTTTTTGGAACATTACGAAAACGAACCCGTTTTATGGGATCCCATGGATTGTCACCATATAATAATAGCAGCAACGTCTACAACTAAGTCATCCATTGACTGAATGAAGTATGACGAATAGAACTAAGGCGAGTCGAGTCAAGAGTGTACACAGTTCCACTCCCTGCTCCTCACAGCCGGAGCATTGATGATGGCGGTGTTTCCTGCCCGTGCCTCGGAGAGCACGTTAAGCCGTCTGTCCCGGTTGTCATGAACATCTTTGACAACTACATAGTTCAACCTTCAAATTCAGTTCACCCTCAGGGTTGCGGAGGTCCGATGACAGTCGCTCGGTGGAAAATATGATGTGCAGGTAAAACCGGTTGAACTAGTAGCCGACCCCAAATAATCTTGGGAATAATAAAGGCTATTAAGAGCAGAACATCTTCATCTATTTAAAATCCATGGATAGCGTAGTGTTTATAGTGGTTACCTACCCGCTTACTACTGCACTGAATGTTGTGGTTCGATGTAAATAGGGCCACATAAGGCAATGCTTTGTGTGGTCCACAAATATTTGTTCTGAGTCTGTGTGTACTTTTGTTCGTTTCATATATCTCTTAAAGTACTAAAATGATTCTTAGTTTAAATTGATAACATAGAATAATGATGATTACAGAGATCTGAACAATATCTCACATCTGAACTGGATGAGCTATGGAAAGATACTAAGCACAAGTTGATTCTTGGAGCTTCGTGAGTGTCCAATTCTACGAATATATCTATACAAATAAATAAAATTGTGGTGTCTGTTTCTAATTTAAAATTTACAGCTTTTCACTAAATGCGTATGAACTTGCATCAAAAAATCAATTTTCAAAATTATTGTCTGTCTGTCTATTTGTTTTTTTTGACGGTTTTTTTTTAAATAAGAAGTAAATAGTAGCTTTGCGCCATGACGTTACACGCGGTTGTTGCTATTGTTGTAAACGTACAACAGCCGTAGGCATCACCGCGAGGCTCAACTAGTATAAAAAAATCTTAATAAAAGACTATAGATCTCCATACACTTAAAACTATCTTGTTTTTATTTAACTAATTGGTACTACTACTTTTGAATAAGATGTCTTAATGATGTTTACATAAATAACAACAAAGACAACTGCAATAAAAAGTACAACCAAACCAAAGGCTTTTATTACACTACACATGTATTCTTACTACACACATGAACTGTTTAGTCATCGTAGCTGTGTCACTACTTTCTTTTCACATGGGACTAATTCTTCCCACACACTCACCACTGTATCTCCTACACACCAGGATCAACAGCAGTGACCCACAAACACATCGAGTTATGACACTCGGGGCGTCCCAGGAAAAATTGAACTATCTTGGAACCCGCAACGAATTTAATCAGAAGAAAACTGAAGGAGTTGGAAATATAATAAGTCCACTTCCCTCCTTAGCAAAGCAAAAAATGAAATCAAAATAGGCAGACACCTTTTTTTTAACTGAGAAGCACCACGGATAAAAAATATTATGGGTCCTAGTCCTAAGTGAGCTATATCTAATTACTATAGTATGTATAGTAGCATCACCTAATCGTACGGAAATTCACCGCAGTTTTTTTTCACATGTCTTGTTTTACAGATTACCATTTATTTTGTTCAAAACTGGCTCTATTGACAGAGACATTAAAGATCCGACATTTGATAAACCGCCAAACGTTACTCGCACTAAGTAAGTATCGGTAATATTTCATCCTAAATATTAGATACTAGCTGACCCATGCAACTTCATCTGCATTTCTTTTCAAACATGCACGGCTTCTATTACTCTCAGCGTGATGTTAACTATCTTATTTTAAACAAGGCAGCAAAACACATTCAAAAAAGAAAATCGTGAAAATCGGTTAGATAGTTTCAGAGTTTATCGTGAGCAACAACGTGACACAAGAATTATATATTACTAGCTGTGCCCGCTACTTCGTACACGTGACATTTGGATTTTCAAGTTATTTTTAATTCTCTGGACTACGGCAAACATTTCAAAATAAAATCAGCTAAATCAGCCCAGCCGTTCTCGAGTTTTAGCGAGACAAACGAACAGCAATTAATTTTTATATATAATAGATTTAGTATATTAGCATTTGATTGAAATTTAATGTGGTAGTAAAATTGTTTTTTAAAATGAGGCAGTCTCGATTTTCGACCATAAGTTGCTGAAAAATGTAGCCAACATAGGCTGGGCATCCGTGAATCTCACTGACCACTTTTGCTGCCAAAAATCAGGCGGAACATACTACGCCAAGTTTACACTTAATTGTAACTCCAATGACGTGTCTCCAAATCCATACGTGAAGAGACGCGTCCTACTTCATATCAGTTAATGTTGACGAAAGCCTAAATTCGGTAAATAAAATATACAGAATGTACCGAAATTCAAGGTCAAGCTCGTAACGGATGACGGTATTGAAACTAATATTACCAAAAAAACAAAATTGGATTTTGAGACATTCTGTATAATAACCATATGAAATATTTATCCACAGAGTATCTCTGGACATTTGGGTGCGCGGTGGTTCGAAGATCGGCAAAGTGACAGTGGAATTGTTCAATGACATCGTACCTTTAACATGCCAATTATTTTTAAACCTCATTAAAGGAGATGCAAACGGACACGGTTATATGGGAACGAGGTTCTTCAGGTTTGTACCTTGCAGGGATTTTTGTAGGCATACGCATTGTAGGCATTGTCGGCATATACAATTGTGAAGAAAAAAAACATTTTCTTAACTTTAAACCTACGAATAAATAATAAGTCAGGAAGTCTAACTCGGAACAAATTTCACACAAAAAGTGGCCCGTCTTGAAAGCAAAACGACGTATGAAACAAAAACCAATCAAAACCTAGGTTATAAATAGACATTGTTTGTGATTGGTTTGAATTCAAAACGAAAGCAGGGATTGGTTCATGCGCTTGCTGCAATTTTTTCTATGACAGCAACATGGACGATATTATGTAATAAGTGGACCGGTCAAAGTTTATAATAAAACAATATAATTGTATAATGTTTATATATTTGTTTTTTTTTATTATAAACTCTATGTCCCTCGAAATATAATTAATTTATTAAGTTTTTGCCTAGAAGACATTAAAAAAGAATCTTTTTTCGCAATGTAGTGAAGACGGATTCTGAGAAATTCAACGATTACACATTTTATAGAAAAAATGAAATGGTCATTATTTGTCTGGTGACTGTTTTTTAGTAAGCGCAGAATATCTTCCTTGTCAATTATTTTAGAAAAACACTGTGTAGATATCACTGACAGATTACTTGCTCGAGTAAGTGATTTTCCGTTATCATGTATTTTATTATCTGTCTTATTAGTGTTTCTGTGCGTGTGCATATTTTATACAACACCACAGATGGATGTCGATGAGAGTCCACTGAAATCTTTCAAACTGATCAGCTTGTGAAAATACAATTTTTCATTACCAGGTAGCAATGATAAGCATTCTGGACAGTTAATTTTCGCTTGCAGTTTTCGGGTTACAAAGCCGGCTATATAGCCTACAATTTGCTCCACTGTTTCTGGCAATTGAAGGCTAGCGTCCAGCATGTTTTTTTTTCCTGTCGCGGGGGACTTTACAGACATACATAAAACGGACACAATTAACACCCAAACTCAGAACAACAATTTCAACAAAGTGTTGTCCCGTGTAGGATTTGAACCCACAACACTTGGTGAATTGGCAAGCGGCGTGGTGACCGCCTAAACCACTAGGCCAACCGTGCAGTTAAATTTTGATGGCACCATGCAATTTTCTTCTTCTGTTTTACTCTCACCTGCTGCAGTAGAGTAACTAGCGCTGTCTGTACTATTTCTAAAGCCAGGAGTGATCTTATTGATTACTGAAGAGCAATTTAGTATTGGAATATCCTCCAATGGTATGCTGTTGCCTGTGAATTTAGAGCTGAGGTTCAAGTTCATTTAAGTCTTTTTATATATATTCCCATAAATTGACAGGTGTTTGGGTTATTGTTGCAACGACCGTGGTTCAACCACGATCACTCCAAAAAAAAATTCAATAAGATCTTGGCTAAATTTATAAGGTAAAATTAATTTCAATATTTGTGCCTCCACTAACCGAGCAAAAAGTAATTTAAAACTTGAAATACAAATAAGAAGACCTAGAAATCCAGTTTTAGACTGAGTTTTGGTCACTGGTTTCAAGGAGTTGGTATATTCCGTTACTCTTTGTCCATTTACTGTTTGAGTTTTTTTGGACTGCACATTGATTTGGAGATTTTTAATATATTTTTCGCTTAGATCCAAAATATCGTATAGTTTTTCTTTTTGTTCAACCGAAAAAATGTGTTTAAACCCCTGTCCAGAAAGTGATCTTGCATTTAGTATATCAAAAAGGTTATCAAACGTTTCTAAAAAGATAACAGTTGCATGTGTGTCTTGAAAATCAGGCATGTTAAATTGCTGCGAACAAAACTTAATCGCATCAGCTACACTTTGACTTAAAGTTTGAGTCGCTAGTTTCACGTTCATGATATTATTTCGGAACTCTATATGCCGATTTGATAACTTATTCCCAAAATGCAATCCAATATTATCTTGGACATTTTTGAATTTCTCACTCTCTCTCATCGTGCCCACTCGATTTTATTGCTGCTTTCAACTACCAATGGCATACAGTCATATTCCTGTCTTTCCAAATTAACTGCAGCTATCCACTTTTTTTGCCGAATTGCATACGCAGGAAAACTAAAAGAAAACCAATTATACAAAACACATCATCATTATACAATTATCAAAATAAATATACCTACCTATTTTATAACAAAAATTATTTTGTCGATATACTTTTCAACATTTCACCAAAAAGAAAAAAAATACAATCAAAAATTTACTGACTTCATGTTGCATAGTGTTAACCATCTCAGTTTGATAACATATTTGCAAATCATTAAATATAACTATAATTTTGCTACTACTTACCAGTGAAAAGTGATCCCTGGGCATTTTAGCCTTGTATGGCTCCTGCACCACTTCACAACACACGCTGGCATGATTATTGACAACACAATAATAAATCGAAATCTGACTTGTGCTCGCTTGCAAGAACAATATCCTACTAATGGCGGCGGTGGACACAACTTTTAAGCACCGCCTACTTGGACACGACTTTTGTTGGGTCATTTTTAGAGCGCAGTTAGATTTCCTGACTTATTATTTATTCGTAGCTTTAAACATAGATTCTCACACAGTCAGGTCTTATTTTTAGTTTTCAAAAATTAGCTTGTTATAGTATTTGTTTTCGAAATGACTAAATGGTCACAAGTGTATTAAATAGAAGTACACACATCAAAAGTGTCTAGGGATCAACATATGTGTCTAGGGATCAACATATATTTTTGCAATAACTTTTCTCCTGATTGATATTAATTAAAATTTTCTTTAAGGATTCATCAAATAAAGTGTTTTCGTTTGTCACAGTAACGATAAACCAAGTCACCTTTGCATTAATAAAGAAATTTGCCATTTTCCTAATAAAGGGATTTTTGACATTTGAACCACTAACATTAAAGTTCGAAAAAAAGACTGAAATAACAGTTTTCTTTAAAATTTTATTAGGTAACTTAAACAATTAATAATCCGTGTTTCTACCGCGAACACTAACAACACAAGAATCGGTTTGGCATACTCAAAATGAGTTCATCCAAATCACGCTGTGGAATGGCCGCCCATGTTCGTTGCAACAACAAAAAAAGGTCTTCTTGCGACTGGATACCCTCCATATTCGGCAGAGCTCTTCTCTGTAGCATATCCCATGCATGCTCAATCGGGTTCAAGTCTGGCGACTGAGCAGGCCAGGGCCAAAGCCACATCTCAATCTCAAGAAATCCGCATAAAAATGCTTGATCCCTAGACACTTTTGATGTGTGTAGTAGTAGGCGCTCATAGCCCAGTTGCACTCGGTGATTAGAAACAATCACCGAGGCTAAACAACGACATCGCGATCAGTACTTGTTTGGGTGAACGCTAATGGCATGTTACCATGAGCGTCTCCGTGGTTCAGAGGTCACGTTACGCTGTCGGTCCGATTTTTATCATATTATAACAGTCGTGAAACTTAGTTGGAGGCCTTTGGGCGGCTTAAAAACATCCAACGCTGTTTTGCCAGTCCCCAACCCGCACTCGTCCAGCGTGAGGACGTATGGCCTTAACCCTCTCCTGAGAGGAGACCCGAGCCCAGTAGTGGGACGTTATGGATTGTTGATGATGTAGTCATCATCGTCCTCATGGTAGCCTTAAACACTCCACAGCTGGACACGAGCCTCTTCTTAAAAATAGGTTTTACTGACTCTCTGACGCGCACCAACATTGCAACTGACTACATCATGTGTGACGACTTTCACATACAATGAAACAATAAAACACTTCATTGAGACTCGTTCTTAACACATTGTTTCATAAATATGGATGTATCATCTATTGCCAGTATTCTACTCAAAAATTTAAATCGCAAAAATATTTTAATCAGTCGTGTCACCGATTTCGTGTTAAGCTATTGAAAAGTCAAATATTGTGTTAAACAGGTATTTTGGTATTACTTACGCAGGGTAGTGCCAAACCTGTACTGTTGTGGAGGTGATGTAACTAAGGACAATGGCTACGGGACCTACGTGCCTGCAGACAGGGAGGATCCCATGGGTCCTGAGAACTTTATCCTGAAGCATACGGTGCCAGGTAACAAATCAAATGAAATCAAATGAAATCAAAATCATTTATTCATTGACACCAAGTGACACTTATGAACGTCAAATTGAAGCTATAGTTAAAAATCATAGATCGACACAAACAGAGGCCACAGCATGTGCTGTATTGTCGAGGTAAGTTAGGCGAAAACACCAAAATCTACTGCCTGCCTGTGTCGATCCATAACTTCCAGTTTCCAAAATGCGTAGAGCTCATGAGAAGAATACTGGCAAAGAAACTCATGGCTACTCTTTTTCAAAATCTGATTTTCAGGTACAATAGTGTTAGTATTACATGTAAGGTAAACAGTATGCAAGCTGTTGCCACCTGAAATTCCTTTTATTAAAAAGCTCCAAAATCTAACGCGCAAACAAACAAAAAACACTCAGTGATAACGTTGAAGGCTTAAGTCTATTAAACATAGAACAAAATAGAAACAAGGTGCACATCCACTTACATTCAGTTGCAAAATCTACTGTTGAAAATAATTCGTGACTGGATTAAGAGGCTAGGGTTGCAGTTGAACGAACCAGAATAATAGTATTGTCTAAAGAATCGCTGACTAGGCCGACCAGTCACCCCAAGCAGCACCCGTTCACGAGTATGACGCATGGACCAGCCATCATCTCCTTCGCCATATCAGAGGGAAGGAAACGACCCGCCCCACGACGACACCGCAAGCAATGACATTTTAGTAAGCATGACAAACCATAGTCTAGATACTGATAAAAATCACTACTAATTAAATTACCATGATAATCGCCACGCATTACTTTCAACTAACAATGGTTTATTAATATTTAGCTTTATTAGAAGACAAAGAAGTTTGTGTGTATCTATTTAAATTCTAATGACACCTTAAGCCCATGACTGTTTGTCATTTAGATAATCGTTGATCGTATAGTAGGCTTTCCTAATAAGGTGATTTTTTACAGTTAGCTTGAATTTATTTACAGGAAGGTCGATTACATGTATAGGAATTTTATTATAAAAACGTACACCAAGACCTTCGAACGAGTTGTGTACCTTATGTAATCGATGATAGGTACCAATGAGTTTAGATTTGTTTCTAGTATTAATATTGTGTACATCACTGTTTTTCTTATAGTCATTAATGTTGTGTCTAACAAACATAATATTAGCAAATATATACTGTGATGCAACAGTTAAAATACCTATATCTTTAAACAACTCTCGAAGAGAGACTCTAGCACCTAAATTGTACATTGAGCGGATGGCTCGTTTTTGTAGAATAAAAATCGTTTCAATATCTGCCGCCTTGCCCCAAAGTAGTATACCATAGGACATGACGCTATGAAAGTAGCTAAAATAAACTAACCTAGCTGTGTCCGTATCAGTGAGCTGACGTACCTTCCATACTGCATAAGCTGCCGAACTAAGTCTACCCGCAAGGCTATCTATCTGGGCTCCCCATTGAAGTTTACTATCTAATGTAATTCCTAAGAATACTGTTGAGTCTACAATACTTATGATTTCATTATTTATAGTTAGATTAGTGACTAGTTGTTTTACATTTGGCATAGTAAATCTCACACACTTTGTTTTATTTGAATTTAGTAGGAGATTATTCGTTGTAAACCAATTCAATACATCATTTAGTGCCCTATTCACATCGTCAAAAACTGTTTTCTTACGATCGACTTTAAAAATAAGTGACGTATCATCAGCAAATAGAACTATATCACAGAGATCTTTTAAATAATATGGTAAGTCATTTATATATATGAGAAAAAGTAGAGGACCCAGTGTAGAGCCCTTCGGAACGCCCATAGTAACAGGTAATCCAGATGACCTCGCACCATTGACATCTACATGTTGAATTCTATCTTTCAAGTAGGAAACGATTAGATCCAAAGCAATACCATTAACACCATAATGCCTAAGTTTAAGAAAAAGCGTGTTATGTTCTACACAGTCAAAAGCTTTTGAAAGATCGCAAAATACACCTATCGCATCTTGCGAATTCTCCCATGCACTAAATATATGTCTCAAAAGAGTTGCACCCGCATCAATTGTTGAACGACCCTTTGTAAAGCCATATTGTTCTTTGTGAAATAAATTATTTAGATTAAAATGGCTTTCTAGTTGTTGCAAAATGACTTTTTCAAAAATTTTACTAATAGCCGGTAAGATTGAGATTTGCCTAAAGTTACTTGGTTCGGTTGTACAACCCTTCTTGAATAAAGGTATTACTTTACTATACTTCATCAGGTTAGGAAAAACCCCAGAATCAATACATCGATTGAATGTTATTGCTAGAAATGGTGCTATATCAATTATAATAGTTTCTATTAATTTAACTGAAATCCCCCATAAGTCCCCTGTTTTCTTAGAGTTAAGAGACTTAAACGTTTTTATAATATCTGTGGGGTTTATGTATTCAAATTTAAATAGATTCTTACATTCATTTACATTGGCCCTTAACAACAGTTCAGACCCGGACGCACAAGAATTCAAGGTACTCGTTGTACTAACTGGTACACTTGTGAAAAAGATATTAAAAGATTCAGCTATGTCTAAATTGTTGTTATAAACCTATTATTGATATTTAATTTTAAATCATTATCTCGAGGTTTACAACGTCCGTTTCATTATTAATAATGTTCCATGTAGCTGTTATTTTATTATTTGAAGACTTAATTTTATCACTTATATACAAAGACTTCGCCACACCACAGGCTCTCCTAAAAATCCTTGAGTAATTTTTTACATATTCGTGAAATTTTGGGTCAAAGTTACCCTTTTTCACAGCATACAAATCATACAGCCTTTCCCTACTTTTGTATATTCCTGTTGTCGCCCAATCACAGAACGTCATTTTGGGCCGTTGCATTATTGTTTTTGTCTTAAATATACTGGTAAATTCGATTTCTATCATGTTGAATAGGTAGCCGTAAAGCTTATCCGGATCCCTTTGAGTCCAATCTAAATTGGAAACCTTATCCTTAATGTTATTACTAAAATTTAATAATCGGTTACTAGTAATGGGCCTGCATATGGTTTTGTTTACTTTATTTTCTCTCATACAAGGCAATGTAACAAATTGCCCACAGTGATCAGATGTTAAATCACTTAAAATTGACCTATTTAAATATTCCCCATTGCAAAAGATGTTATCTAAGCAAGTTTCCGAGTGAGAAGTAATTCTTGTGGGCTCAGAAAATAAGTGATTCAAGTCAAATGATTCAAATAGGCTTACTAATCGTATACTGATAGGACACTTTTCTAATAAATTAATATTAAAATCTCCACAAACTACCAAAATCTTACTACTGACACATAAACGTTTCAATACTTCTTCCATAACTATCTCAAAAATGCTAAAGTCACTCTGTGGTGGCCGATACACACTAACTACAATATGGTGTTCCAGTTCTACACAAGAAAGCTCTACAGTGCGCTCAGTAGACAATTTTACAATATCTTTCCGTTCTTTAGACTTAATACTATTACGAATAAATATTAAGGACCCTCCATGGATTGACTTCTTTCTTACATACACACTTCTAGCAGAGTAAAGTTCTTTATCAAGAATTAACTGGTGAGCCTGAAGCCAGTGCTCTGTGATGCAGAGCACATCGACATTATGTTTATCAAAAAATAATTCTACTTCTAAGTCTTTCCTAGATAATCCTTGAATATTTTGATGTACTATGTTTATGGTCATTAATTTTTTCACTTTATTGATACAATTTTTATTTATTTTTAGATTTCTACTAACAATACTATTATTGAGTAAATGATTTGATATGCAAGAGATAGGCTCTTTTGTCTTAGTAATTAATTTAAAGAATTTATGTCACCATGTGTGGCCAAGCTATTGCCTGAATCAATATTAATAAAGTCCTTATTAATTAGATCAGAAGGAGCAATATGTGAAGCCAAATGTTTGGCTACAGTGTTCTTACATACTAAGGGGTGCTCTATAGGAGCGGTCAGGTTAGCCAAGTTCTTGGCTGTTATACTAAAATAATATGATAGCGAAACAGCTATTTGTCTTTTATAATAATGGGGCAGATAATAACTATCTGTGTTCAAAAAAACATTATCATAGACAATCCTATTAATGTCAATTAAATGAAATTTATGATAAAATCTACCATTAATTTGGCTTGTCAAATTAAACATAGTCATGTTTAAACTAATCCTAATATTTTTTTCGTGTTGAGACAACCCTTTGCTAATGGGCAGTGTAAATAGTACTATTTTATTTGCATTGAGTTCCGATAATTGTTCAAAGTATTTTATAAATGTTTTTTTATTTACACTACCTCTATTGCCACTAAAAATTATGAGACTAGTATTTTTGTCAAAAGTTGCACTAATTGCATTTTCTAGAATCCTATTATATGCTAGGTTTGGCATACAGAAGTTGCTAAATGCATATTCTTTATTTGAGTTTGTCATTAACATACCTAAACCTTTACCAATTTCATCGCTAAACATTATTACATTACTATTGGTACAGTATAATTGATGTTGAATAGTTGTATTGCTATTCTGTAAATTAACTACACTCTTGTTATTTGCTGCTCTAGGAGCACATGTTACAGGTAAACTGTCTAAAGAACTAATAGTTTCATTGTGGTTATCCGAAAACAACAATGAATCATTCCTACAATTGCATGAATTAACTAACTTACCTATTGCCAAAACTTGTTCCCTACTTTGTTTTTGTGAAATCTCATATTTACCACTAATAGTTCTCAGTTGCTCCTCAAGTTTCTTAATTTCTGTTTGAAGAGCTCGTGTGTCATCAAAATATTGTGAAGACATGTTATCTACTTCTATGGAGTACATATTAACCTGATCAATTAAATGCAGCCTCTGCTTATTTAATGCTACACTATCTATGAAGAACTTATGTTTATAAATTAGCTTTTTTGTTTTTGTAATAAATCTTTTAACACGAAGGTACTTTTTTAATTTATTCTTGCTACATTTGATGACTTTTTGAGAATGATTAACTCTGAAGGAGTCGTTGTCATTAGTAAGATCTATAATGAGAGCTGAATGGTTGTTAACCACCAATGGTGAATTGGGAGCGACCAGCTCCTCGTACAGACTCTGATTTGATGCAGCTACTATCCTGTCCTTAAAGTCTTCAAATGATGTTATGGTGCTGTGTGCTTCATATAGTTGGCATTCTAAAACCCTGATGCGTTTCAGAGCTTGCTCGTAATCATCCCGGCATGTGTCGAATGAGTCAACGAGGAGCTGTAGTCTGTCCCGATCATTGGTAATCTCAACATTTTGTGAATGCAATGAAGATAGCTGAAGTCTTAGATTATCGTTTTCATGCAAAGTATCTAGGAGTGTTTGTTCACTGTCATTCCTCTCTTTCATCAGTTGATCACACCTCTCCTTGGTAGCTTTTAGTTCTTTTAGTGTCATTTGGAGTTTGGCCTCCTCCTGACGTGCCAAAGCTTTGCGAGTTTGAATCATTTTAAAAAGGTCTGAGTTAAAAATAAAATAAGTTATAACTTTAAAACAGGAAGAATTGCAATCAACTAATGGGAGGTAGTTTTAAACAGTATAAGATTGAATTACTGTTAATATGTCTGTAAAACTGTACTTAACTGTGAATACAGTATGTTTATAAGAATGATAAGATGATAAATACCTTGAAAGAGATAACAATAAATGCACAGTGATCACTTAAAATAAACTTTTCACAATATCAGTTGCAACGCAACTGTCACTTCAGAATTATCCGTAAACTTACAATTACACTTATTAATGATGAAATTTATATTTTTCTTATAATTACTAGGATGGTTAGCGTGAAATTGGTTATTCAATGTTATATTTTAGTAATTAATAAATTATTTTTATAAAAATTATCGGAACAAATTCTAATCCAAGTAAAAAATATTAACCACTTCGTGAGGGTGAACAGTAGTAGAACCCTTTTCACCTCACACTAAAAAAGTTCATTGATCTCACGACGATGACGATTTATCTTCTAGCTAATGTACATATCATGAATGGTGTACAGACAATATAGCAATAATCTATCTATCTATACTACTATATAAAGAGGTAAAGTTTGTGAGTTTGTGACGTTGTGGGGGGAGCAGTTGATTGAATTGTTTGAAACAACAAATTGATTTGGTGATAATGTTAGTACCGTATAATTTCATATGTATTTGGTAAAAAGCTGTTAATTTTAAATTACTAGCAGATACTTCAATTTTATTTATTTGCATGGATAGATCAATATACTTGGCCGCCTGGTTGGTCTTGTGGTCATCGTAAGCAGATCCAGAGGTATCGCGTTCGATTTCCGTGTCGGACTGCTGTTGGGTTTCTCTTTCAAGAAATTCAAACATTCTCTCCGCCCGTGCCTCGGAGAGAATGTTAAGCCGTCGGTCCCGGTTGTCATCAATATCTATGGCAATCGTTGTTGGGAAGTCAGTGCTCTCAAATATACTGACAACTTTTTTTTTGTTACGTGTGGAAATCCCCTCGGACCATTACCCCACCGGGGTTTGCGGCGGGGCGGTGTGTCTGACTCGAACCGACTAAAAGCACACGGTGTGCCACTCTGCGCCTGAGACGGGAGGGATTAACACATCCAGATCCCTCCTGGCACCTGCCCGCACAGAAGCGGGCACCGTCCTCTGATGGACTCTCGATATAGGCGACGTACGGCACACGGTACGTCGCCCCCTCGCGGGTGGCCACTAGAGCGGATGTAGGAGCAAACCCGTCCCGACCATCCGCGGCCGCACTCAGGGCTGCATGAGGCGCTGGTAGGCGCGCCTCCGCCGCCCGGTTCGCCGGTGGCGGATTAGATCCGAGTGGAGGTCGTCCTCCAGGGCCTTCTCCGCCACCTCCTTCTGCGAAATTACGTTTTCGCAGAAGGCTGCGACCGCAGTAAAATATACTGACAACTATTTCAACCTTCGAATTCAGTTCACTAAAACCGGTTGAACTAGTAGCCTACCCCACCAATAAATCTAGGGAATAATAAAGGTTAGGAAGATGATATTGTATTCATTGGGAAATATACTTTGAGATAGATAGTTCAAAGTGCATTGCTAATATTATATTTTGAACTCTAGTTATCTGCATTAAATACTCGTAGGTCAGGTTCAGGCGATAAACTCTATGTTAAATCTATAGATTACTTATTATTTAATATAGCTGCATGTTGTATTTTCTCAAAACTGCTGTAAAGATCTACTCTCTATTATTATTTTTTGCACAGGAGTACTGTCCATGGCAGTGTCAAAAGACAATGAAGTCTATGGCTTTTTCAACATTATCTTTAAACCATTGCCGCAGTTTGATGGGAAACATGTTGTATTCGGTAGAGTAAGTATACTGTCTTATATATTTCACTACTCATAGAATAGATGGTCTTTTATAACCCACACACGAAATGCGTTACAGATAACTTTAATTTTATTGTTCCTTCCAGTACAAAAAAAAACCGACTTCCTAAAAACATCCAACAAAAACTCTCTGCCAAAAAAACACTTAAAAGCGTAAAATAAACTGGTTCTGTGTGCTAGGTACCTAGAATCTGTTTGAAGTCGGTGCCAAGTGACTATCGCTTAGACTTTTGTAATTGTTCGTTTGTATTCTTTTTGGCTTAGCACCGACTTCAAACAGATTTTAGGTACCTAGCACACATTATAATACTACTATTTAAATGAATAAAGAATTAGGTATAGGCAATTTATGAAGAACCAGTTTATTTTACGCTTTTAAGTGTTTTTTTGGCAGAGAGTTTTCGTTGGATGTTTTTTGGAAGTCGGTTTTTTTTTTTTATAAAAAGTTTTATTTTTCAGTTTTTAGTGCAAACAATCGTAGGTAAGTAGTAAGTTGAACTATTTCATCAAATTTCATCATCAAGAATACAAATGAAGGTTTAAACGTACGTGCAATATTGAAATCATCCTCTAATTCCTAACTGTTGAAGAGTTTAACCTTCTATCATCAGTACACCTAAATAACTTGAAAGTATACGACTGAAGGTCTTTAGATACGTATGAAATTGAAAGAATTATCCTCCAACTCCTAACCGTTGAGGAGTTGTACCTTCCACCTTCCATCATCAGCTTACCTAAATAATTTGAAAGAATACGACTAAAGGTAACATATATACATCTGATATTTAAAGATTTATCCTCCAACTCCTAACCGTTAAGGAGTTGTACCTTACATCATCAGCTCATCATCATAAAATGATGACTACCAGACGCAAATACGGGTGTAACTTCAGAAAATATACGAAAAACATAGTATGTGCCTATAAAAAATGAGAGTTTCCCTCGATTTCCCTGGGATCCCATCATCAGATCCTGATATGCTGGCAATGGGACCACCTCGGAAGCATACCCTTTCGAATACAAAAAAAATTTTTTTAATCGGTCCACAACTGACGGAGTAATAGGGTAACATACATAAAAAAAAAAAAAAATACATACAGTGGAACATAGAACCTCCTCCTTTTTGGAAGTCGGTTAAAAATAGTAACTCTCATTCTAATAATTGACTTTCTGCTCGTCTTCTCACTTCATGTGTTTTTGGTACTAATTTTCGGAAGAGGAAACCTGATGAATTAGGCTTGATTATCGGCATGCCCGAGGGAAATTAAGTGTCAAACTCACATTATGTATTAAGCAGCGTCTTGTAAACGTATTGCGGGCCTATGTCAACCAGGTTTATATGAACTTTATGAGCCTTGACACAGAAAATAGCGTAGTTTCTTTGTATAAAACTAACATTAATATTAGGTCTTTACCTATGAAATTGCCTTTCTTCAGTACTGGTCATTTCAAATAAAAAAAAGTTTGTAATGGCTCTGTATTCTAAATTCAAATTGATTTTGTTTTAAAACCATGACATTCTATTTACAAATTCAGTCTTTTGTTTTTTGATTAGCGTTGTATTTTCATTACATTTGAACATTTTTCGTCATAATGGATACTTTAAAAATTCGTGTAATTATGGAATATGAGTTCCGTCGTGGCACCAACGCGACACAAACAGCACGTAACATCAAAAACGTTTACGGAGAGAACTGTACAAACGAACGCTCAACCCGTTATTGGTTTTCCCGGTTCCGTTCTGGAAATTTGGACTTGAAAAATGAAGCTCGTGATCGTCCGGAGACTTTGGTTATCAATAATGAATTAAAGGCGATTGTGGAAGCTGACGAAACTCAATCTACAGCTGAGCTAGCAGCAGCTTTTAATGTAAGCATCAAAACAATATTGATCCATTTGCGACAAATTGGCAAGGTAAAAAAGCTTGATAGATGGGTGCCCCACGACCTTAACGATCGCCAGCGCAACGTACGCGTCGAGACCTGCCAGCTGCTTTCGCTGCTCAGCAGGCAAAGAAATGAAGGAATTTTGAAACGAAAAATGGATTCTGTTCGACAATCGAAAGCGCTCAGCAAGATGGTTAGACCCTGGTTCAGCACCAAAGCAATGCCCTAAACCAAAAACGACCCCTAAAAAGGTGATGGTCACTGTTTGGTGGTCTAGTGCGGGTGTGATTCACCACACCTTTTTATAAAACGGCATGAGCATTAATGCAGATGTGTACTGTGAAGAACTGGAGAGAATGATGGAGAAGCTTGCACATCTGCAACCAGCTTTGGTCAATCGGTCGTCCCCACTGCTCCTTCACGACAACGCGCGACCCCATACTGCGCAACAGACAGTCTCCAAGCTGCAAGAGCTGGGGTTGGAAGCTCTCCCTTATCCGCCATACTCACCAGACCTTGCACTTACCGACTATTACTTTTTCCAAAATTTAGACAACTTTTTAGTGGGTACAAAAATTCAATTCCCGAGAGGCAGTACAAAATGCTTTTGAAGAGTTTGTTGCCTCCCGTCCAGCTGATTTTTACAAGAAGGGCATCAATAAACTGCCTATGCGTTGGCAAAGATGCGTCGATTGCATGGGTGATTACTTCGAATAACAGAAATAAAAAAGTTTGAAAAAATATGTACTTTCACTTATTGCATACAAAACGGCAACTTCATAGGTAAAGACCTATTATTCTATTTTACACTGGTATTTTAAAGATAAATTGTAATTTACAGATAATAGGGGGACCACCTCTGACGTTAGAACGTATCAGTGCCCTAGGGCTGGCCCTCGGTGGTACTACTAACGACTGTATCATGAAATCATGCGGCTATTTCAGCCGTTATGGACAATATCGTGAGGGCAACCCTAACACCATCAAATTTCCACCCAGGCGTAAATAAAGAAGTCGTTCCAATTATCACTTGCCTTCTTTTATGAAATAAAATTATTTGTGTTATGACGTTTGTTTCATTATAATTTTCTTTATAATTCATAGGTACATAGGTCTAACTGCAAGTCGTACTTACGTCGTTTAAGATCACTTCAATAGGTCTACCGGCCTCAAGCCATTACAAATTGATAATCCATACCCATATTATAAATGCGAAAGTCACTCTGTCTGTCTGCCTGTCCTGCTTTCACGGCCACTGCACCGATTTCAATGAAATTTGGCATAGAGATACTTTGATTCTTGAGAAAGGACATAGGTCACTCTTTGCTGCGATAACCGACAAACACGCGGGCGGTATCGCGCGCGAAAGCTAGTTTGTTATAAAAACAAACAAAACGTCTGCAGTAATGAAGACGTGGTGATTTTACCTACATCCAAAGGATGATAGATGAGTGTCGTTTCAGTTTATAATCTGATCAATGAGGATACAATTCTGCTGTGATAGTGTCTCAAAAGGCGGTTTCGAGAAAAGAAGTAGATTTCCTTACCGTGCTTACTGCTCTTTATCTAACGAGAAAATGCACTTCTGATTTACATACTCGTATGGAACTTAGATAGGAAAAAACTCATTTCACGTGCATTTCAAATAAACAAACAAACAAATGGGTGTCTTTGACTTACTACCCACTTAATCACTACGGCAGAATGATCACCATGCGACGAGAATTTTTAAAAATAAATTAATCATACGTACGCAATAACTCTTTATTGCACAAATATACAAAAATATGTAGAAAAACAGATTACACTAACTAATCACACACGTTCCTAATTGAACATTAATTTAACACTCGCAGTAGTTATCACTGCGTTTTGATGTAAGTACTATCTTTATAGTTTCTCGTTCCCTCTGTCGTTCTCCTCAATCAATCTTGAAGAACAGTCCGCAAGCTAGCAACGTGGCCAACAGCTGAAAACAAAAAATATTGCCATTTTCAGTATGTACAACTTTATTAATATTCTTTTACAACCATTGTTTTTTTTTTAGGTTTCAACAACGTCATTGTCGTTATTTTCAACTCAGGCATAGGGGTGCCCATTATACACATAACACTATGACTCAATACTACTCATCACATAATATCCAAGTGTCCTTGATCACACATTAAACATGGAAGTCATTTGCTTCTCTATAATTGAATCTTTTAGACATGAGACAATCTCCAAGGCTCTCGAAAAAAACAACAATGACCTCCAATTAATACACACCGTAATTAAAGCCAGGATTATCCCAATGGCGCCGACATAAGCTGTGCTCTGCTTTAAAAGCTTCATCAGCTTATCAAAGCATCCGATCATGTGGGTGGTGGTAGGGTTTGGATTCGCCCGGCAATCCAGTCTCTGTAACATAACATGAGTCTGTGCATACATTACCATTGTATGTTATCCGAAACCAAGTAACTAATTGAGATTCCCTTGCTTAACTCCAGTTTTAGGACTCGACTTCTGGGTTTGACACAATATGTCTAACAGTATAAAATCGGTGTTCAATGTTATAGACTTTCCTATATGTCAGAAAAATTCAATGACACTTTTTGGCCCGACCCGGAAATCGAACTCGAGACCTCTTGATCGACATTCGCATACGCTAACAACTAGACCAACGAGGCAGTCGGCAATAACAAACGACGTTTTGACAATAACAAACACACAAATAGTTATCCAATTTGGTGCAATCAATAGTAAGCCGTACACCGTACATGTACACACATCAAAAGTGTCTAGGGATCAACATATGTGTCTAGGGATCAACATATATTTTTGCAATAACTTTTCTCCTGATTGATATTAATTAAAATTTTCTTTAAGGATTCATCAAATAAAGTGTTTTCGTTTGTCACAGTAACGATAAACCAAGTCACCTTTGCATTAATAAAGAAATTTGCCATTTTCCTAATAAAGGGATTTTTGACATTTGAAGCACTAACATTAAAGTTCGAAAAAAAGACTGAAATAACAGTTTTCTTTAAAATTTTATTAGGTAACTTAAACAATTAATAATCCGTGTTTCTACCGCGAACACTAACAACACAAGAACATCGGTTTGGCATACTCAAAATGAGTTCATCCAAACACGCTGTGGAATGGCCGCCCATGTTCGTTGCAACAACAAAAAAAGGTCTTCTTGCGACTGGATACCCTCCATATTCGGCAGAGCTCTTCTCTGTAGCATATCCCATGCATGCTCAATCGGGTTCAAGTCTGGCGACTGAGCAGGCCAGGGCCAAAGCCACATCTCAATCTCAAGAAATCCGCATAAAAATGCTTGATCCCTAGACACTTTTGATGTGTGTATTTCGGTTATTAATTTTAATTTAGGTTATAAAGTATATAATAATTTAAGATCAATTAAATGCCCACCTTCCCTGGGTAAAGCTCTGTACAGCAGCTCTCAGGGAGATTAGTATTCCAATCCTCGGGTCCCTTGACTCCACAGCACTGTAAGTAGGTGTGTGTGTCATCCCAGGACTTCGTGTACTCCCTTCTAATTCCGTAGTATGGTATCGCCGCGTACATTTCCCTCTCCAAAGTCTTAACGACTTGCTCTCGAAATACAAAAGGTAGGATGCCCCCGACGAGCAGTACAACAAATATGATGAACACCAGAATGAAATACTGGAAAAAACAAATTGTAAGTTATACAAAATAAAATGTTTCCCAAAAAAACTATCATTAAAAATAGTCATTTAATGATGACCGAACATGATGCCAATTGAATTAAAAATAATCGATGGATTATTATTAAATAAGATGTTATTTAAGAAGTTTTAATCGGGCTTGCTTATGATTATCTAATGGTTCTTTCTGACTATTAAGCCCAGGTTTTGTTTTCAACCAGGACAATTAATCACGTGATAAGTATTGATGAATATGATCATTCTTTTTCTGTCTGCAATTTATCTTTAATGTGTAGTAAGGTAAGTAAAAAGTAAATAAAAAGTTTCTGGAAAAAAAAACACAACAATTTCATTTCATCAAATTGAAGTAGTCATTTAAAGTAGATCGATGAAATAATGAAACGAAAGCATATTCCTCTTGGTTCTTCGAGGTCCATTTGTGTTAGATTACTATAAATATAAACTATAGCATGATCATACCGACAGAAGCATGCACTTGACTTCCATGATTGCTCCGCAACAGCCGAGTATCGAGAGAAGTATTACAGCCAGTCCCATGAAGACGACCACCGCGACTGATGATGAGAACATGTTGCTTCTCACCAGCGTGTCTGAGAACGAGCGGTCTATCCACACCCATAGACCTATCCCCAACGCTGCTATGCCACCGAGCTGGAAATAACAAACGATGAATCGTTAAGCATCTATGTTATAAATATTAGCAATTACGGAGGATAGGAATATGGAAAAATATACCCATCTATATATATATTATATCTATCTATATATATAAAAGCGAAATACCACTCACTTATTAATCACGAAATCTCAGAAACTATAACACCTACAAACTTGAAATTTAGCAGGTAGGTTCCTTATAGGGTGTAGACATCCGCTAAGAGCAGATTTTACGAAACTCCACCCCTAAGGGGGTCAAACGGGGGTTGGACGTTTGTATGAAAGTCCTATATTTTTGAAGGAAGAGACTTGAAATTTAAAATGTATGCTCTGTAGACGGTTTTGAGGTGTACTAATAATTTATTTTTAGAAATCAACCCCTTTTGGGGTTAAAACGGGGGATGGTAGTTTGGACGCAAACGAGGTTGCTTGGGTAGGCTAGTATAGGAATTTACTAAGCTCCACCCCTAAGGGGGTAAATCAGGGGATGAAAGTCTGCGTGAGCGAAGCTGCGTGCAAAAGCTAGTAAGTAATATATGTTGAATTTAAATAATAAATAATAATAAATATTTCGGACATCTAACACACAACGCCATCTAGTCCCAAGCTAAGCAGAGCTTGTGTTATGGGTACTAGACAACTGATACAAATACATATATATATTTTTTTTGTAAATACATACATATTATACATAGAAAACACCCAAACTCCGAAACAAATATTTGTAGGTCATACAAACATTTGGTCCGACCCGGGAATCGAACCCGAGACCTCATGATCAGCAGTCGCACACGCCAACCGCGAGACCAACTAGGCAGTTGTTCAATTTGTTTCAAACTATAAATTAACGTCACATCAAAATATAGTTAAACATTCGAAATAAACAGCATGTGCAGAATGAGCAGCTCAAACCCAGCCGGTTTTATCATCAAGATATTCTGCTATGGTATTAATTTTAATAATTTTATTAATTAATAGTACCCCTTTGCTTAAGATTTAATGATATTCTTAAATTTACTTAATGGCAAATTCCTAATATTAATAGGGAGTTTATTGTAAAAGCGTATACATTGTCCCATGAACGAGTTGTCTACTCCGTGGATACGAGTGACGTGAACACTAAGATTATGATCACATAAACATCTATATCAATGTTCCCATGTATTAGAACAACATAAGTCATAATTGTATTAGAGTTATTTGTTATTGAGTAGCCGATCGATGCAGTTTCAACTGCGGAAGAAATAAACTATCAAACTCAAAACGTTTTCTCAGATTCAGAAGGATTTTAAATGGTATTTAAGTATTAGAATTATTGAAAATAACTACTTCCTATTATAATGAGGGATGTTTTATATAAAAATTATGTGCCAATAACTAACTCCAGGCATACGAAGTCGCAAACGGCCACTATTTAATAATAGGTCTTTACCTATGAAATTGCCGTTTTGTATGCAATAAGTGAAAGTACTTATTTTTTCGAACTTTTTTATTTCTGTTATTCGAAGTAATCACCCATACAATCGACGCATCTTTGCCAACGAATTGGCAGTTTATTGATGCCCTTCTTGTAAAAATCTGCTGGACGGGAGGCAACAAACTCTTCAAAGGCATTTTGTACTGCCTCATCCGCCATACTCACCAGACCTTGCACCTACCGACTATTACTTTTTCCAAAATTTAGACAACTTTTTAGCGGGTAAAAATTTCAATTCCCGAGAGGCAGTACAAAATGCCTTTGAAGAGTTTGTTGCCCCCCGTCCAGCTGATTTTTAAAAGAAGGGCATCAATAAACTGCCAATGCGTTGGCAAAGATGCGTCGATTGCATGGGTGATTACTTCGAATAACAGAAATAAAAAAGTTTGAAAAAATAAGTACTTTCACTTATTGCATACAAAACGGCAATTTCATAGGTAAAGACCTAATATATAAGTATGTAGCAATTTATCACTTCTACAGCAGGCATGCACAGAGTAAAGTGCCTTGGTAACATTTTGCATCACTATCAACAGGCCGCTAGCTGAATATAGACTTCTCTTTAGAAAGAAGGTTGGACGTAATTTGGCCCTGCCAAAATGACTCTACTCTGCCTGATGGAAAACATAAGCAGAATCCAAGAGTGTTAGTCACTGCAGATAATGCAACAATGCAGCATGGCGACCCACACCATAGATGCTTCCGCATCATTGGGCCTCCGGTCTCGCACTCACCAACGAAACACGACAGCACGAACGCTGTCATTTTACGTTGATTTTCTGTGCGAGGGTAGTACCGCCCCAGTCGAGCCGGCCCGTTCGTGATGAAATCAGCGTGGCTCTACTACCTGCTGTCAGTCTTCCTTCCCTTTACTGCTGTTGTCCTTTTTTTATGGAATAGGCGGGCAAACTGATGGTAAGTGATTACCGCCGCCCATGGCCACCTGCAACACCAGAAGCGTCACAAGTGCGCTGCCGGCCTTTTGTGGATGGGGGGGAGGTAGGGGTAGGGGATTAGGGTTATGGTCCTCCGGTATCCTCACTCACTCGGTGAAACACAGCGCAAGCACTATTTCACACC
The DNA here is from genome assembly GCA_949125395.1 of Diaphora mendica. Lineage (NCBI taxonomy): Eukaryota > Metazoa > Arthropoda > Insecta > Lepidoptera > Erebidae > Diaphora > Diaphora mendica. Next base: position 23,007,849 of record OX421310.1, read on the forward strand.
GGTTTTCTATGAGGCCGTGGTATCACTCCGGTCGAGCCGGCCCATTCATGCCGAATCGTAGCTCTCCCACAGTCCCTTAGTCGGCTCTTACGACACCCACGGGATGACCGACCACCAAAGGTGAGTATCATCACCAATATACATCCTTACTCTTAGTCCATCACTACGAGTATAAATACCATTTTAAGGGCCTCCAAAATATTTAAAACATACATACAACATTTAAATATATAGCCACGCTGATTTCAGCACGAACGGGCCGGCTCGACCGGGGCGGTACTACCCTCGCACAGAAAATCAACGTAAAATGACAGCGATCGTGCTGTCGTGTATCGTTGGTGAGTGCGAGACCGGAGGCCCAATGATGCAGAAGCATCACTAGCCCACCATGGTGTGGGTCACCATGCTGCATTGTAGCATTTCCTGCATTCGCAGTATGGTGATCACCACTCTTGGACTCTGCTTATGCTTTCCATCATGCAGAGTAGAGTCAAAGTGGCAGGGCCAAACATAAAATGCTTAAAACAGCCACTTTTTAGATACCTGCAGAAAGCTACAACTACCTATTGTTACAAATACTAATAACTGAAACAGCTATTAAAATGTGTATTTATGGAATTGGGGCAAGAAGCAAGTGGCAAAGATAGATCGTGCGCTTATAAAATCATTTTTTTATTGTTTATGAACACTAACACATTTGGTATCGGTGCTACATAAGTACTAAATGTTTGATATTTATGAAATACTTACGAAGGTGGTTACGTTGATACATATTAGTGAATACTTCATACATCTTCCACAGCCGTCCATTGATTTAGTCTTATCCAAGAAGAATCTGAAAAACAAAATGTTCAATCATAAATGTAACATAAGTAATTTATTTGAATTTTTTGTAGTATAAAGGAGGGCAAACAAACAGACGGGTGCAACAACTCCGGAATCAAAAGCGCGCTGCAGCTTTTTGAGCGCCTTAGTACCAGAAATGTTGAGATTGGAACTCCAATAACCTGTGTTGATTTCATAAATGTTTGTAAAGTCTGTCGTGACAAGGCCTAGGTAGTCCTAGTGCAGGAGCTGTATCTTCCTAAAAATCGTTCTAAAGTACAACGATACTAGCAATTAATTTCATACCTGAGTAATATTATATGATATAAATGTGATATAACCGAGATCTTGCATCATAGTTACATACACCTGTGACATTGTATACTGATAAGCGATCTAGACTACCGTGGCGATACTTCCCACTCAAACAACGACGATTGTATTTACAAAGCTTGCCAAATTGACTCTACTCTGTCTGATGGAAAGTATAAGCAGAATCATATATATACCATACTCATTGCGAATGCTTACAATGTAACAATGCAATATGGTGACCGTGACTATGACGGCCTAGTGATGCTTCTACATCATTGGGCCTCCTCTAAAGACTTGATCTTTTTTCTGTTTTCATTTTAACACCAATACATTAAACAAAAATATATATATTTTTGGTTAATAAAAATAAATCTAATGGCCTTGACGGCCCTATTAGTCTAGCAGTTAACGATCTCAACTGCTCAGCCCAGAAGTCGTGTTTTCTATAATATTCGTCTTAGGAACACAAATATTTGTTGTGTCTGAGTGTAACTTATTTATATGATGGGTTTAAAAATACATAAGTATATTTATTAAGCTATTGCATAGCTTTTATCGCGGGCTTTGAGGCCTTCCTCCTCAGAAATTCCGTAACGAAAATAAAACCTGACACCCGAAGCTTGCACGGATCGAGACGAGCTGCTCCGAACGACGAATCAACGAATCTGTCTGTCTTCGTGCGTGACAATTAGCTTGCCCCTGATAACGTAAGTGAGACTTAAATAATACACATCTGTCTTGTATTCAGAGATAGACGACAGTGTATTGCAATGCATGTTACTTTTTGTAAATTTTAAACGTATTGTTATATTTTTTTTCTCTTAAGTTTCTATTGTTTTACTTATTTTGTCTGACACAGCACTGCTAGCTTGACTGACAGGTATAGCCTAAACACAATGTAGGTATTCAAGACGTATCCTGAAACGATCGTTTTTTTGGAAAGACGGTCCCCATTTCATCTCATCCACATTTTTTTTACATTAATTTCATCACGACGAAGACTTGAAGCCTTGAAGACTTAAGATTTGTAGACTTTAAATTAATTAAGCTCCAGTCTACTATAATCGTATACTAAGTTTACAGTTAAACATTAGAGATCTGTACGATTGAGCGCCGGTTAGATTACAATAAATATTTTTAATCAGGATTAGTAAGTGTCTAACTACTTTGGCTTACAAGGTAACAGACATTATTAATCAATAAAGGACATCAGCTACTGGCCTCTAAAAAAGAGGCTTTCTAGAGGTCCAATCACTACAATAATATAATTAAAGGTCCTGAGAAAGAAGTATGTTTATAAATCGAACTTAACCCTGAATAAAGTATATCTGAACCTAATTAAAGCACAACAGAAAGAGATAAATAACACGTAGGTGCATAAATCGTAGGTAATATTACGAAATAAAATTTTGTCTCATCTATACTTCCTCCTTCCTAAAAACATTGTATAAATTTATTAATAGCTGTTCCTGTTCCCTGCAGTTCCATTACTTCCATTTGTATTTACCACTATATGGCTGATACAAAAAGAATTATTCAAATATCACTAGTAATTCCCGAGCTAGCGCGTCTAAATAACCAAGTCATCATGAAATTTGTTTTTTTTTTCTAAACGAGGTGGAAGATCCTCATGGATGTAATCGTTAATTGGGTGGGAGCGAAGGAGTCTGTCTGTCAGACTCTTACCGACTAAAAACCACTCAGGTGTTCCTCTGTTTGCCAATAGCCGAGGGAGCGAGAATTGCAATTGCATTCTTCGTTGGTACTCTTAGATATTACGTTTAAACTATGGCGTATTGCACTCTTGAAAAGTTTTATGTTCATATCAACTTTTTAATGTAAAATTTATCTTCATAATTTTATTGGTTTCAGTTGTTATTTAGGTCTACAATTTCGCGTTTTAATTTACCTTGTTGATGTACCTTAACGTTTGATGTTTTTCGATCATTATTATTAGACCTCTTTCCGTTTTACATTGTAATTGGTAGAGCAATCGTTTTCCAAACAATGATATTATTTTCCAAACGATAGAAAATTAATTGAAAATGTAAATTATCTAAAATTTATAATTGTTTTGTAATTTGTAATTGGAATGATTGAACTACGAGTATTTCTAATTTTCAATCTTTAAATTGTTACGTTTACGTTAAAATGTTACATTTGTTTCATAATCAACTTAATTCACAATAACTATACATTCTCAAAATTAAAGAAAACCCCCGATAATATAACTTGAGTTCCCTTTAAAAAGTAAAAAACACGTTATGCGCTTTCATTTGAGACCCCACTCGATGATATTTTGATATTTATTTCACCCCCATAACTTTTAAACGGCTCAATCGATTTTCATGAAACATGTCTAAGAACACTCGCACGTAACTCACCTTTCATACAAAAAAAACTAAATTGAAATCGCTTCATCCGTTCGGGAGCTACGGTGCCACAGACAGACAGACACGTGAAACTTATAACACCCCTCTTTTTGGTCGGGGGTTAACAAATAAAGATTTAAAGGTCACAGTGTAATAATGTTACAGAATTATTTCTACTTTAGCTTTTGCGCGCAGCTCCGCCCGCGTGTTTGTCGGTTATCGCAGCAAAGAGTAGCCTATGTCCTTCCTCAAGAATCAAAGTATCATATATATGCCAAATTTTATTGAAATCGGTGCAGCGGTATGGCCGTGAAAGCAGGACAGGCAGACCGACATGCTTTCGCATTTACAATATACCTATATATGGATTATGCTCATGTCATCTGATAATAATCCACATGGGCATTGATCAAAAACCAGCAATGTGTTACCTGGTACTTACTATGTTCTATGCAAATAAATAATATTTCACAATCAATTTGTAACCGTAAAGGAGAAGACACACTGGGAAGGGTTTAGATCTATCCCGGTCCGCCAGGTCCGGACGGCTAGGAGCCAGAGGAAGCTGAACTATTGTCGTCCCTCCATATGGACATCCCTGAAGGTGGGATGACAGGTGTGTCTATCTGTCATCCTAATACAAACAGACCAGGGTGGCAGTGCGAATCGCTTCAGCGCGCGCCTTTTCGAGTAAAAAGGGGAAAACTGTTCTCGAAACACGAGGGGGATTGCGAGGGGGTATCTGTAAGTTTGTTCCGTTTATACAACCATTACTTTCCCCGAGTGTGTTAACACCAACCTGGCGTCTACCTCATCAATAAAATAATATCTATCATATATTGTTTTAAGCCTGATTTCTAAATTGTGTTGATGTCGTTGATGATGATCATTCTTCATAACCTCCTCCTTTTGGAAGTCTGTTAAAAAGAGGCAGGTGTCTCAACAAAATATATGGGCTAGGAATTCAATAGTAATTTCAATTATCTGGTGTGCGATTTATGTGTACATACCTTTACAAGTTTTAACCAGACGTATTAAATTATTATGCCGGCAAGACCGTGATAACACCGTCTTTTCCTATACTTAGATGTAAAGTCTAATAGGACAGGTTTATCATACAGGATAAAATTTATCATTTCTGCGACTGTGTTTATTTACATGGTTATGTTACATTAAATGTATAGTATAGTTTATTTTGGTTTACCTATTCAGGTAGATCGATAAATATTGCATGAATTATAAACAGCCTGTAGGTATGTTGTCCAAAGCTATGTGTAGATTTATAGATAGATACATGTATAAAAAAGAATTAAATTGTTATAAAAAGTAACTATTATCATTTATGCATGTACCTACATTAATAAAGGTATGTACCAATGTGTGTCATACGAGCACATTAATCGAGCTAAGACGATCAATTGCAGAGTTACGTGAGTTGCGCAGACGCAACATAACTCAAGGTAATACTACGGATAACACAAGGCCCGTCTAATACATTCTCTTAATGAGTAATAGTGAAAGTATTGTATATTTTTCTCTCGAAAATACAACATGGGAAAAATGTTACGCCAATTTTGAATAGGTCACACCTGACGTGTAGGTTAAAACGGTCATTATAGATTAATATTACTTTCGCATTCGTCGCTTCTAAATATACTCACAGTCGTGAAATTTGAGTCTTGTCGAGAACCGTTAACTGGAACGGTTTCACTTTGCCATCACTGTTTGTCACGTCACTGGCTCCTACGATAATTTAAAGTGTTCATTCACGAGTTGTTTACGATCATTTTCTAAGTTGAGAAACAGTAAGTGCACCGTAGTCTGTCGTACAAGCACAACTGGTTTTGTCTTCGAGTCAAGCATGCGGCGACGCCCCACCAACGGCGTATTTTGAAGTGGAATGGGAATGGCACAGCCTACAGCCTTCAAAGGGTCTACTAACATGTTTATGTGTTTCAACTAGGTCACTTGATTACCGCGTGGGTATGCAGCTGTACTGATGCTTGATTATTTTACTCGTAGTAGTAAGTGACGCAAAACCAAAATAATGTTACCGTTTGTTTCCTCTGTTTCATTAACAATAACCGTTTTAGAGTTACCTACCTAAGGAACAAATTCAGTTCGACATTCTTTTTGGACTTTTTAACTGACTTTTAAAAAGGGGGAAGTTCTCAATTACTGTAATTTTTATTAAAAGGATTTAAAGCAGCGTAAAATAATTTTATATTGGCACAGTGAATTAATTTTATATTTTACCAGGTACGTTGTAAGTATTTGTAGATTATAAGCCTGAACAAAGCTTGTCTCACGAGTTTTTATATGTAGGTATACTTCAATATCAGATCTATTTCGTTAACGAATCTACAAATATAAAAAAAATAAAAATATTTTTTACCTATTTAATTTGAAATGGCAGTTTTATAATTTTTACTAGCTGACCCTACCTCGTCTGCGTCTCCTATTGCCCGTAGCGTGATGTTATAACGGCGTAAACAAATTTGTTTACCATAAAAAAGGTTATAGTGAGTCTCAGATCAAATAAAAAAAGGTAGATAACGCACCGCCTTGTTCTTTTTGAAACCGAAAAAGGCGCGTAGTTACACGCGATACGCACAAACTATGCTATAAACTACGCTACTTTTCGTCAGTATCGTACAAATATCGACCGTCTTTGTGTTGCCAATTTTTTTATAAAGATTGGCAGCAGAATCGGAGATCTAAGTAGAAAGCTACTTACTTAGATCTCCGACATTGTTGCCGAAGTTGTCCATTTTTCTTTTGTTCCGATATTTGAATTAAAACATGAATTATATAAAGTTTTTTTTACTACACCTGCATTAGGTATATACATGCTGTGGGGGACTTTACCAACTTTACACTTTTACGAGGTACTTTACAAACATACCTACATGAAACGGACGAAAGGGACCCCAAACTTAAAAGAACAAACAATTTGTGAATCACACAAAGTATTGTCCCATGTAGAATTTGAACCCACGTCACTTGCCGCAGTAGGAAGCGGCGTGGCGACCACTTAAACCACTACACTAGGCCATTTATGGTGAAGCCATAAATAATTACAAATTTTAACCAAAAAAAAACCGACTTCAATCTGGACCAAATTTAAATAGGACCATTCGGGCAGCACCAGCTTTCAAATAAAAAAAGAATCATCAAAATCGGTTCACCCAGTCGAAAGTTATGAGGTAGGAAACATTTTAAAAAAATACAGTCGAATTGAGAACCTCCTCCTTTTTTTAAAGTCGGTTAAAAAGAAAGACTAATGGTTTGACAGTCTGTTGTGTTTGACTATACAGTAGCGCCTAACCTACTGAGCCGATTCTAATTAATGAGGTTTCAATAGATTCGTAATAATGTCCCGGGTGACATAGGCTATACATATATATATATATTTTTATCAAAAGTTTTTATAAAGGCGGGTTATAATTTTTTTCCACACTTCGGCATGCATGGGCCGGCTCGACCGAAGTGATACCATGGCCTCACAGAAAACCGGAGTGAAACAGCGCTTGTGCTGTGTTTTACCGAGTGAGTGAGGATACCGGAGACCCATACCCCAACCCCTCCCCCCATCCTCTTCCCCATTCTCCAAAGTCCGGCAACGCACTTTTGACGCCTCTGGTGTTGCGGTTGTCCATGGGCGGCGGTATTCGCTTACCATCAGGCGATACGTCTGCTCGTTTGCCCCCTATTCTAAATATAAAAAAGCTGTTAATTTGAAATTACAACAGACTGCCTCCACGCCGGAGATTCTGCCAGCGTGTCAGGCCATCGCAGTAGTGGCACTCAGGCGTTACCTCCTTGGCGATCAGACACCGATGATCTCCGAAGCATCTCTTTCCAGCTGTATCAGCCGGTATGAGAGGGTCCTGTGATGCCTTCCGAGTCAATCCTCCATAATGGGTCTTACCGTCGCAATAACGGAGTGCCCAGCGCCAAGTTGCCCAAATCGTTCCTTCCTCTCCTCCACGAAGACCTGGCGGGGCTGGGATTTCTGATCTTAGATTCTCAGGACTCCAATCCACCTCTCGCGGCTCCTTGCGCCACTAATAAAGTGCCGCAAGGGCTCTCGCCTCCAGGTCGAGGCTTTTACAAACATACATGAAACTGAAACACAAAGAACGCCCAGACACGGAACAATAATTTGTGGAACACACAAAGTGTTGTCCCATGTGGGGGGGTCGAAGTGTTATAGGTCCCAAAAACACAACACTGGCACAGTAGGAAGCAGAGAAATGTAGAAGCATTGCTCTCCCTTATAAAAATAATGGTTATGCTACTGGACAACTAAATAAGGACAAAAAAAACACAAATATGTTTCACAGTTTGTTTTATTGGCTTTTTGTTAATAAAAGTTCACTTCAACTCAACAGAAATGTGATGGTACTAATGTACCTATGTGATCATCAACGCTGTTTAACATCAATATGAGCACACTGCGTCCATCGTCCATTACCAACAATATAAGATGTAATTGAGCTTTAGTTTACATTATAACATAAAATACAATATTAGGTATTGATAATCCACAGTAATTAACTTAGTACTAGAAACAAAAGTAGTTCATAATTACATTAGATAAGCCAACTAGAGAACGAAGAACATTCCGAGTTGCGATTAGGAACAGGAGTGTAATGAAAATTTGACATGTTTATGGTCTGTTTATTTTAAATTGCATATTTAGAACTAATATGACTATTGGACATTTTAACATAAACCATATGTAAGCCAATTCATATGAAAATGTTTAGATCGTTTTGTTTTTAGTGACCATTTTTGGCCTGGAAAGGTGATTCGGACGAAACGGTAGAATCACCCTAATACTGGTGTGAATTTCCTCCTCACATAAATTAGGATCTAATAAATCGCATAATATAAGTAAAGTCTGAATTTATAGCAACTCATTTATGCAAATCAAAAGCGAGCTTTGAAACGTGCAATTCTTTAAAACACGAACTATTCACTTCACTGCAATTATATCCGAAATTACATCATTGTGCCCATTGATATAATCAATGATTGTGCCATATCTTTTTGTCCCAATGAATATTTCAGTCACGGAATAAAGACAAGACGGTATAATTTAAATGTTTATAAACTACTAACTGAACCCCGCGGTTATTATCGTACCGCGGGTAGCGATAAAGACAGTCTAAAAAAAGTAGCCTACGTGACTCCTTAGATCATCAGCTATCTGCCAGTGAAAGTCCAGTCAAAATCGGTCAAGCCGTTCCAGAGATTACCCATAACAAACAGACAGACAAAAATTGTAAAAAATGTTATTTTGGTAGGTACATGTATCGTGTATACATACATATGCATTTATTAAAAAGCGGTTATTTTAATATTACAAACAGACACTCCAATTTTATTTATTTGTATAGATGAGACGTGAGACGCCAAGGTGATAGAGACTGCTATCTAATGTTCAAGTGTAATGTCGACAAGTGTCGTACGTAAACCAAGCTTGGCTAGCCTGTCAAGTCGATCTAGCCTTGTCATGAGTTATGATGGTATTGCATCATATGGGTCCATTTTAACATGCTTTTAATAGCTTCACCTGTATGTTTGTCTGTAGCCGACATTAGTAACCGTGTTTTTGTAGTTTTTTAACTATTTTTAACCGACTTCAAAAAAGGAGGTTCTCAATTCGACCGTATATATTATATCTATGTATTTTTTATGTATGTTCGCGGATAACTTCGTCGTTTATGGACCGATTTTGATGATTCTTTTTTGAATGGAAAGGAGATACCATGTACATGTACCATGATAAGGACACTAAGATCTGATGATGGCATCTAAGAGAAATCGAGTCGAACCTTGAAGTCGGTTTTTTTGTTAATTTTTTTATTATTAAATTCGGTCTTATCTCCGGCTGAAGAGACATTAAGATTGCCATGGGGAGCGTTCTTTACGCATCTACGTGGATATAATATAGTTTTTGTTCATTGAGAGGGAATTTATTTTCAATGTGTTTACAAGAATTGCACGCGTCAAAATTCACTTGAAGTTAACAAATATAGCAGTTTAGACGCATATTGTCCAATACGCATAATGACTAATGAAAATAGCATCATGAATAGGTACGCGAAATGACCAATCGCAAAATGACCAATACGCTAAATGACCAATACATGAATATTGACTATTACGCATATTGACCAATGAAAACAGCATTATGAATACGCAAAATGACCAACGCTTTAAATGACCAATACGCCAATATCCGAGTTTGTAATGGAGTCATATAAAACTTGCTATATGAACCATCATAACATAATGAACCCTAAAAAAGGTAAGTATTGTTCAAGTAAACCTTTAATTCTTGGGATCTGTCATTATTACACTAAAGATCATATTGGAACTATTTATTTGAGTTCTGTTTGCTATGGTTCTCTTTATGGGCTGATAGGGTGACTGTAGGTGCTGTTCGTCGCAAACTGTTACAAGGCCAACGACTTGCATTGATTTTCTTGTGCAATTTTTGCACAAGAAAACCAATGCAAGTCGTTGGCCACTGTCACTGTCAATGGCGTCGTATAGGGCAGTTAACACTGAGGCTTTACCGGTGTTGGCGGGTGTACTTCCGGTCGATCTCGAGGTGCAAAGACGTGCAGCCATGTACTGTCCCACATTAGAAAACATAGAATGCGATTTTTTGGGCGTACGGGACCGCGATTAAATCATAAGATTGTTTCAACAGCGGTCCAATGTCTATAACGACCTAATGGATGAATGGCAACAACGATGGGACGAATCATATAAGGGGCGCCACCTCTACCAGTTCTTTCCATCTGTTTCCTTTAAGAGCAAACCACACTCATTTAAATTAGTTGATTCACCATTGTGTCAATGCTCAACATCTGATTCTAGCTGTGAACAGTCAGCTCATCATGTCCTCAGGGAATGTAGTCTGTGGTGCAGTGAACGTAACATACCTAATGCTGAATAGCTTACAAATGATATCTGGGGTGGTATACTATGGGGATCTTGTGTCAACTGCGGTGACTTTCCGTGCGTTTAGGCGATTCTGCCATACATACTATAGAAATAAAATATAGCTCACTATTTTACCCTTGGTGCTGCACTATACTATTTTATCCGTGGTAATTCCCAGATTAAAAAAGGTGTCTGCCTATTTTGACTTCATTTTTTCTTCCGCTTTGCTGAGGAGGGAAGTGGACTTATTATATTTCCAACTCCTCCAGTTTTCTTCTGAATATTTTCGGTGCGGGGGTTCCAAGACAGTTTAATTTTTCCTAGGACTTCTCGAGTGTCATAACTCGGTGTGTTCGTGGGTCACTGCTGTTGATCCTGGTGTACAGGAGTTACAGTGGTGGGCGTGTGGGCGCGATTGGTCTCAATTGAAAACAATCTTTAATTCTTATCAATTTCTTCTTATCAAATTAGTAAACTCATTATATTTTTAAAATGCAATTTAGAGATTAGTCATTTCGCGTGTTTCATATAGGTCAATATGCGTTATAAGAAGATTGGTCAAAATGCGAATTAGAGATTGGTCATTTCACGTATGGGTATTTTGCGTATTGGTCAATACGCGTTTTGGTGTTTTTGCGTTATTTTTCCATCATGTATTGGTCATTATGCATCTAAACCAATATAGCTTGCGGCAAGTATAAATCAATAGAAATAAAACTCATAAATATAGATACATCTGTTGTTATCTTAATAAAGAGATATCAAGTACTAAAAGGTAGATATTGCCATGGTACAACAAAATCATTTATCTATTCAAACACGGATTGAAATAAAAAACCAAATACATTTCAAACAATATACTAACTGAAACAGTATTTATATATTACATGTTTTGCGCTAAAAATACAACAAAATACACTTATACAAGCAACTCGGTACTGCAGTTGGTTACATACGGACCGACAATAAATTAATGCTAATGTATGAGTTACAACTATTAACATTATCTTACCTAGCTTTTAACATTTAAGAACGCGATTAGACCTAGACACGGTACTCGCTGCGCAGCTCCTCATAACTTCCCTTCAATTTATACCTCAAATTATATTACAACCACAAAACTATACATATGTTAATAAATATATATTTAATTTAACTAGTGTTTAGCTAGAAACAATATTAGTTCGTGAACTAAAGTATATAATAGGATTCGATTTTTTCGGTATTTAAGTATAGGTAGTAAATCGATCTAATGAGAAAATTAAATCTGTATTTGACGCAGCTATGTAGTCGCTTCCGTTATATTTAGATTAAAATTTATTAAATAATTATTGCGGACTATTATTCCTGTTGATAAATAACTGGCCTATAAGGGCCAGTGCCGTCGGACGGAGTAAGACTTATTCAGTAATAATTAAAATTCAACATAAAGTTTCTAAAGTTGATGCAACGAAATAAAACCAACCGTATTTCGTCGAATCAAATACAGTTTTATTCTAAAGAACTTTAGGTTGAATTATTTAAATTAAATAAATATAAATATTTCGGACATCTAACACACAACGCCATCTAGTCCCAATCTAAGCAGAGCTTGTGTTATGGGTACTAGACAACTGATACAAATTCTTATTTACTTTTTTTTGTAAATACATACATATTATATATAGAAAATACCCAAACTCCGAAACAAATATTTGTAAATCATACAAACATTTGGCCCGACCCGGGAATCGAACCCGAGACCTCATGATCAGCAGCCGCACACTCCAACGAGACCAACGAGGCAGTCAATCTGTTTGTTACAATTGTTACTAAATTAGTCTCTTCGCCGCCACTCCGTCCGTCGGCGCTGATCCTAATGATGATGATGAAAAAGTAAATTACATTTTCAGTTTTTAAAGGAATTATTTTAAGTATGGAGTATTTTTACCGACAAGGTATTGACAGGCAGGCAGTAATTAAATACAAAATACATATTTGTTTATTTTAAGCAAGTTTATAATTTCGAAGAATGTTTCAACTCATATCAGAAGCTGCATAGCAATGTGTACGCCCTTACATTGCAATTGTTATAAATTACTAAAGTGTAGTAAGTTGAAACATAAAACATGCATACATATATTATTATTACAACTTTTAACATTTGACCGTTGTTCTTGGTGTCTGAGTCGGAATATATTTCAACTTCATTCACTTAGGGTCAACGCGGACGAACGGAGTGGCGGTGAAGAGACTAGTTTAGTAACAATTAAATTTCAACCTAAAGTTCTTTAGAATACAACTGTATTTGATGCAAGGCAATAAAAATAACCGTCGCTCGCGTCATTCGCCGTAATTTTATTTTGAAGAACTTTAGGTTGAAGTTAAATTGTTACTAAATTAGTCTCTATGCCGCCACTCCGTACGTCGGCGCTGGCCTTTATCCATATAAAGGCCAGCGCCGACGAACGGAACTTAACACCGAACTGTCAAGTGGAACTATCAGATCTTCAATACACCCACAGAGTGGTTTATCAACCTTCATTTCATAACAAAACGAGTAATCTAAGACATTAGCTGCCGATTACAGAATAGTTTCTTTTTGTAAAGAAAAAGGTGGCTTATTATGTTAAGGTTCCAATAAAATATTACAATTTAGCACTATCGTTTGAAAGTCCTCTGTTCACAATCCTGCACAACTTATTATCATTTTAATGTAGTACATAAAATTGGGAATTTCATAAAAGCAATATACATTGTCAAAACGATGGATGTAATTCATACAAACGCAAAACATACTAATTATCTAACTGTCTGGTACTATAATACAGGCTCTGCCTCGTTTGGTATCAGACCGCCGAGCTTATGGTCTAAGATCCGACCCTAGATCGAACTTCACCGAGCTGATAATATGATAAATATTATTTTAAAATAAATTTCCTAAAATAAAAAAAAAAGTCATTTTTAAAAAATATATTAAAAATGTGTTGTCTTCAAAAATCCGTGACAGAATATTTTTTATTAATTTTTTTTTTTTTTGTTTTTTGTTTAATTTGTGTTATATTGTTTAATATTTTATTGTTAATATTTATTAGTTTTATTATAAACATTTTTTTTATATTAAAAATATTCTGTCCCGGATTTTTTTAGACAACCCATTTTTAATATATTTTCTAATATACGAAATCTATATATATAAAAGCGAAATACCACTCACTTATTAATCACCAAATCTCAGAAACTATAACACCTACAAACTTGAAATTTGGGAGGTAGGTTCCTTATATGGTGTAGACATCCGCTAAGAACGGGTAAACTCCACCCCTAAGTGGGTAAATCAGGGGAGGAAAGTCTGCGTGAGCGAAGCTGCGTGCAAAAACTAGTTTATTATAAAATAAGTTTTGTTCAGCTCGGTGAAGGTCGATCTAGGGTCGGATCTTCTACTATTATTAGTAATAATAAAATACCAATAATAACCAAAGTAAAAATACATGTTCTAAGAAGTTCAATTCCGTGAAGACATTAAAATGAAAGTAAGTTTATTTACAATCGCTCTAAACGTGAGCATTCAGGATTCCATGTGTTTGAATTGTACAGAGACCCCGTGCCCTAGGTCGTCCGCTGTCAATAAAACCTAATTGCCCCTGGAGCGATGCGCTGTACTCATAATTTAGACAGTTATGACATTCTAACAGAAACATCTTTTTTTTCCATTGATTTTGTCAATAACTCTGTAAATCGAAGTGAGTTCCACAGCACGCCTAGTACTGTATGAGCAATGCTTTATATGGTAGCAGTCATAGCTATAGGTACTTTATTGGAAACTTGCTGAATCGATACATATTGTCCTACTATTCACTAAAGAAATAACCTTGTGTACAACACTGCCATAACGCGAATCGTCGAGTTCAGCTTGCAAATTCGACGCTGCGGCTTGGTTAGTACATGATTACTTAGAGAATACACTGCAGAACAATTTCAATACAGGTGTTTATTAACGTTTAAATGTGTAAGGATTTCAATTAGACTATTAATTACAAACCCAAAAGGTAAATTTGAAATGACAAAATTACAGCTTCGTTAAAATCCCAAGGGAAAGTTATATTAAAATATGTAGGTATATTGCGTTAAAGTCAACGTTGATAGCGTTAAAATTAGGGTGATATAAATAAAAATTATTCTATCTATTATTAAAAACTTTAAACATAGTATAGAAATTGATACTATAAGTCATCTAGTGTTGGCAATTCAATATTTGTGCTGATAGTTTAAAAGAACGGTAGCGGTTTTTTTTAAAACCTGTTAATTATTTATACAAGTATTTCTAGTACCTACATAATATCGCTCATAATGCAAAGAATGTTATTAAGTTATCAGTTTTTCGTATTAGTTAACGTTATCCACACCTTTTTCTTCATTCAACTTATTTTGCATGAACAAATATTAGTGCAGGGTCGTTAGTATATTACACCAAAAGATAAGAATATTAATTAAACACTTTTGTAGATATTCTTTAGTTTCTTTTTATACAGCGTATTATATTTATACACAAATCACTTTATTAACGTTTCAAACTAGAAGTAAAAAATAGTTTTAGTCCTGAAAGTTTACTTTTAAGAACAATAATATACATACAGTGATTAAAATTAAACGAGATTTAGTACTACCAACTCTCAATCAGATTAAAATCAAAACTATTTTCCTTTATGTGTTTCTTAACTATCCTGCCCTCGATAGTTTTATTAAATAATAATATAATAACAGAGCTTAAATTTCATCACAACATCGCTTAACAGACAACTAATAACAGAATGCCGGGATTACTATTTTAGAATAGAAACGAAAGTGCGCGTTAGAAACACGTCGGTTGGCGCTCACGACAACGCTCAAGGGGCAGCACTAAGCTGTATACATAGAGTGTGGGTGGTTCGGCCGGCGGGCCCCCTCCGGGCGGGCCTCGGGGCGGGCCTCGCGGCGGGCCGGGCGGGCCGGGCGGCTGTCAGCTGGCGGCGTGGCGGGCCGCTGCCCCCGCCGCCCACTGCCACTACGGGCGCCGCGCCGCGAACACGCCGCGCTGCGACATGTAGCCGCTCTCGCCTCGACCAGAACCTGATATTACGCATCAATTTATTACTTCCTAGGGACTCGGCCCGGCTTCACACGGAACTTTTTAAAAATCGCGGTTTTCCTCTTCTATAATATGCATATTGAACATACACATTAAACTTTCCCTTGAATTACTCTATTGCTGAAAACTCTATTGGTCTATATTGTTGAGAAGTATGAACGCCTACGGTAACTAAAATGAAATCATTTATTCTGCAATTAGGTTACATGAACACTTTTGCAAGTTAAACTTTTTTTAACCGACTTCACAAAAAGGAGGAGGTTCTCAATTCGACTGTATTTTTTTTTTTTATGTTTGTTACCTCATAACTTTCGACTGAGTAAACCGATTTTGATGATTCTTTTCCTCTTTGAAAGCTGGTGCTTCCCATGCGGTCCCATTTCAATTTGGTCCAGTTCTGACATGTCATTCATGAGAAAACTATATAAGTCTTCAATTTGCATTAAGTATGTGAGCGACAAATTGACGAATAACTCAATTTACCCTAACCGATTTCGATGATTCTTTTTTTATTTGAAAGCTGGTGCTTCCCGTGTGGTCCCATTTAAATTTAGTCCAGATTGAAGTCGGTTTTTTTTTTGATAAATTTGTGATTATTGAGCATCTGCTCAATAAAAGGAAAGGCAGAACTCATCTGAGTTCGGCCTTTCCTAACTGGACTAGCCCTGAGAGGAAAGGACGAAACAAACTTTTATAGCAATACACATGACGCGTATGTCTGTTTTAAATATAGTGGGAGGTGTTAGTTCCTATAAACTTTAAACGAGTCTGGGACGGTCTTAGGCCCCTCAGATTTTTTCTAGCCGATTGGAAAATATTTTATGCCAAACATGACTCTACTCTGCCTGATGGAAAGCATAAGCAGAATCCAAGAGTGGTGGTCACCATGCTCACTGCGAAGGCATACAATGCGGCATGGTGACCCACACCATGGCGGCCTAGTGATGCTGCTGCATCTTTTAGTCTAGTCAACAAGTATGGAACTTGTTGACTAGACTATTTGGGCCTCCGGTCTCGCACTCACCAACGAAACACGACAGCGTGAAGGCTGTCATTTTACGTTGATTTTCTGTGCGAGGGTAGTACCGCCCCGGTCGAGCCGGCCTGTTCGTGCTGAAATCAGCGTGGCTCTACTACCTTTGAAAACTATATACAGTACTTAATGATATTATATAAAATTCAGGCTTCCTAAAATGACGTAAGTTAGCATGGTTTTTTCCAATTTTGATACCTACCAACTGTAAAACGGCCCCGCCTTCAGTTTAGCGAGTATCCATTCCTTTCTGAGTATATATGTTGGACTACCGATCCTAAAAATTTCATCTTTTCTAAAATGACGTAAGACTGGGCTGACTGGGATAGACTGAGATCCCAGTCAGCCCAGTCTGTGCTGTGGGCAAATGACACAGTATTGAATTAAGATAAAATTCAGTTATGTTACCTTGACTGGGGAATGGTAGACAATTTGTCTTGAGTATCTCCTCGTGATTACCATAGGCGCAGAACTTTACCACAACAGTATTCGCTGAGATGCCAGTAATTTCTGCTTCATAGAACTGAAACATTAAATACCAATATTATTTATACTATGTAAAGGTACCAGGAAACATTTCCAAACATACTACTAAAATGAAAATTAGTTTAGAATATTATGTAGTTGATTTAAGAGGGCTTATGATAATAAAGGACCAAATAGTCGTTTTAGAATCTGAAAGATTCTCTCTCTCTGAATTGAGTACAAAATTAAGGCAATAAGTGAATTACTTCAACTGAAAGATTTTCTTATGATATTTAGATTTAGATTTATGATATTCACGAATCTCTCTATCACCATAAGCTTATAGGAAGATTCGCAAGGCATTAAATCGTTAAATTAAACAATATTTGTATGTTAAAAGAACTTATGAAAAATGGATTTTAGTTATATTTTTAAGAGCAACGCTCACATTATTGTCCTCCCAGTAGAGAGCGAGACAGCGGTCGCCGACTTTCCAGTTGATATCGGCGACGCCGAGCATGGCGCGTGCCTGTTCATTGACAGCTGCGTTCTGGAAGCCCAGTAGCGAGCCCGCCAAGAACGGAGCCGCTCGGACGCCACCGAACTCCTGCGGCCGAGCGCCGTACCCGTACTGCCGCCCGGCGTATCCACCGGCACCACCCATATACCCCATGTTAGCAAACATCTGATTCTGTCTCTCCACATAGCCGTTCTGTTGCTGTCTGCGCTGATACGCTTGCTCTTGGTACTTCTGCATGTCGTTACTTCTCCGGTACGCTGGTGCTTCCTGCATACTCTGGTACGGCTGCTCGGGTATGTAACCTTTCGGAGGCTGGTAACTACGAACATGCTGCACCTCCTCCAATGGACGTGATTGCCCCGAGAGAAGATTCAGGTTCGCCGTGGCGTCCACCAGGCTATCCATATTGTTGATGACATTATGGTAACTCTGCTGTTGGTGCATGTTACTTTCACTTATGTTTCTATCGGGTCTTATATTTTTCTCTGTATAGCTACTGGGAACCGGGGCCTGGTTATAGACATTGCTATACTGCATATTTATGTTGGAATTAATACAGTTAGCTTGGCTTTGTTGATTTTGAATTTGCTGTTGTTGTTTATTTTTTTCCTCCAGTTTTTTCTGGAATCGTGGTGGTTTTTCATTGGCTTGATACTTTCTATCGTCTCTATGATGGTTTTCGTGAGAGTAATGTGCTCGGTTTTCAGATCGTCTATTCGGTCCGTCATACCTGGACCCTTGATTGCGAGAGTTGCTTTTAGAGCTGTTCCTTTCTCTGTTGTTACCATAATTCCTCTCATTTCTTTCTTCCTGTGATGTATTGTTTTGGCGATTGTTTTTATCCTTATCTGGTACGTTAGGCAATTTGTCCTCTAGGAAGTCAAACAAAGACACTTTCCCAGAAGGTTTTACAGGCATATCTTCATCATTCATTTCCTTATTTCTGCCCTTACGCTTAGGTTGTTCTGGTTCTTTTGGTTGTTTTTCTTTACTCCTATTCTCAGAATTATCTCTTTTCTGTAGAATTTTAAGAGCCCTATCGACATTATTTTTTGTATACTTAAGAGCATTTTCAGCCTGTTCCTCAGAAAATCCGGCATCAACAATCTTTTGAACATTTGCATCTAAAAGAGGTTTTGTGCCACCACCAAAAACCTGAAAATGAAAATAAGAAAAAGTTGTAAATATAGTAATATTACAAAAGACCTTTCCTTAAAAAGGTAGCCTACTAAAAATTGTATTTATTATTAATTGCAAAAACCTATAACATATAAAAGTATTCTCATTTTTATGCAGTAAGGCCTTTTATATTTTAACAATGATTTTTACATGAAACAGGCATCTAGGGTGTTATCTGTAGCTGACTGTCTGCCCACAGCGAGAGATTATACAAGACACTATGCCTGTTCTACTATCAATGTAGACAACTCTACATGACCACCACTGCTCTTTCAAGAGGAACACCAGCAAGAAGAAGAGAAAGAAACTTCTACTTTTTTTTAAATTTCAGTTGTCGAAGTAAATAATCACAAATATTAAGGAATTCATCACAAATATTAAGGACATTCCTTAATATTTGTGATGAAACTTTGAAGGTAACCTTTCTTTTTATTCGTGAATGAATTGACAATTACCTACTGATATTCGTCTTCAAATCAGCATCATCAGCATTGAGAATACTGCTCAAATGTTCTTAAAAGTTATTACTTAACATGTATAAAATAATTAAGACTAACTGTAAAAATATAATGTTATGCAACAATCAATTAAGAAGAACAAATACATAACAAAAAAATGTTCTAATTAAATGAATAAATAAATTTAAAACATAGATAATTCACATACTTTTTTTACACCAGAAAGCCTCTGTGCCTCAGCTATTGCACCTTTCCTTTGAGCCTCAAATTCAGCATTGTCTTGTTTAGCTGCTTCTTGCAAGCTCTTGAATTGCTTGTCAGGCACTATGGCTTCCAAACGCTGTCCAAATGGAATCCATGGTGGTGGGCCACCATCTGCTCCAATACCACCTACAATTTATTAAAAAAAGAAACTGAGTTACACACATCAAAAGTGTCTAGGGATCAACATATATTTTTGCAATAACTTTTCTCCTGATTGATATTAATTAAAATTTTCTTTAGGGATTCATCAAATAAAGTGTTTGCATTAATAAAGAAATTTGCCATTTTCCTAATAAAGGGATTTTTGACATTTGAACCACTAACATTAAAGTTCGAAAAAAAGACTGAAATAACAGTTTTCTTTAAAATTTTATTAGGTAACTTAAACAATTAATAATCCGTGTTTCTACCGCGAACACTAACAAAACAAGAATCGGTTTGGCATACTCAAAATGAGTTCATCCAAATCACGCTGTGGAATGGCCGCCCATGTTCGTTGCAACAACAAAAAAAGGTCTTCTTGCGACTGGATACCCTCCATATTCGGCAGAGCTCTTCTCTGTAGCATATCCCATGCATGCTCAATCGGGTTCAAGTCTGGCGACTAAGCAGGCCAGGGCCAAAGCCACATCTCAATCTCAAGAAATCCGCATAAAAATGCTTGATCCCTAGACACTTTTGATGTGTGTATATTTATTTTATTGTTGCAATAAACAAATGTGACAATTGGTGGTCTTTTCGCTCATGTCGTGGTTATATTTACATTCTATATTATATGTATAAAAAAAGTTGTATGGGAAAATTTATGCTTAGTAGTTCCGACTGGAATGAATTTCATGATTAATTTATTTAATTAAATAAACGTAATGTGTATATGTACTGCAAAGGACCAGAAACTATTGAAGTAGCATTAAACACAAGAAAGTTTGTGATGTTTATCTAATGCGGGAATTGATGTTTTGAATTTAAAAAAAAACTGATAATAATTTACAGACTGTTCACGTACAATATACTACACTACAATAGCTATGACTTATATATATATATAATATTCACCTCTTAGAAAATTGAAAGTTACAATATACATAGTCTGGAATCCCCAGAACAAATACAAGTTATTACAATCAAGCTAATTTTTCGTGAGTGGCTTCATTTTGATGAGAGCCCATCTTTCACCTTAAAAAAAATCGATTGTGGGAACTAACAGGGCTAGCAGAGAAAAAAAGCTTTGGAGCGTAGGACCGGGCTAACGTTCCACGCAATTCCTATGACAATGTGTCTGTTAAATTATATCAATATAATATAAAAAATCAGCTGGTTAGTATAATTTTATTACCTCGTTAGTATATTTTTTTTATTTTTATGACCTCGCTATCGATATTTGTTGGAAGGATCAAACCATGCATTTTGTAGGACAAATATTTGTTTCCATTACGTAATAATTTTAGTTAAAATTTATATAATATAACAGCCACATTGTCCTACAAATTGCGTGGTACGTTATCATGGCCCTTTGTTCAAAAGTTTGCTTTCCCTGCTAGTCCTGATAGTTCCCACAATTCACGAAAAATTTGCTTGATAGTAATAACTCTGTTGTTGTAAAATTTGTTCCGGGGAACCCGGACTAACAAACATATTTCTTAAAAAACTAAATAAAACTGTTTATTTCTTCAAATCAAAAAAACTTTAATCTCATCAAATCTGTTAGAAACATTTTTTAAATAATCATTTAAATGTATGACTTGGGACATTGTAAAAGATTGTAGAAGTGTAATATTTAAAAAACCTTGGTCATTGCATAGTAGCGTTAAACATACAATTATAATAAACAAATAAATAAGAAAAGATTTACAGTAATTTTAATAACATTGGAAATACATCATAAATCCTACTAATATTATAAACGCGAAAGTTTGTAAGTATGGATGGATGGATGGATGTTTGTTACTCTTTCATGCAAGAACTACTGAACGGATTTGGATGAAACTTCACAGTAATATAGCATATACATCGGAATAATACATAGGCTACTATTTACTGCGATAACCAACATACACATGGGCGGAGCCGTGAGCAAAAACTCATATCAAATAATAAAAAGCAAGCAACAACGTTACTGCTAATCTCCAAGCACAACTGTAGTTAAAAAATATTTAAACTATTCAATTGATTCCTAAACCTTATCAGTCTTACTTTTTTTACCTAATTCTATATAGTTTTTATTAACATTTAATTAACTTACCTCTAGTGTGCTTAGCCAAACTTCTGTTCAACTCCCATTTTTCAATCATATGTGATACTTTACCACCCAACACTGTTATCACACTAGGTACTAGCCAAATTACACCATGGCATACTTCAAGTCCTTCATTGTTCAACAACAATTTTGTACCTGGTGGAGTATTAATACTTAAAAAAGAGATAGGACTCGTTTCTAGGCCTGTACATATTGATTTGCCGTCATGTAATGTAAGCTTTAGCATTCGAGGAGCAGATGATGATTCCTCATTAGCTTTGGGTGCAGACACATTTCTTATTTTTTGAATTTGAACCACTACCGGACTCTCCAACTTTGAAGGATCTTTGGTAAAATCCTCAGGCAGTGCTGCATCCCCGATATCCCTTAAATCGTACTGAAAATTACAAGAATACTCATTCAAAAGACCAGAACAGATTGTCAAATAACCTTGACAGTAATTAAAACTAATAACTACATATACTTACATCTAATGCCTTGGTCGTTAGAATACTAATATCCTCTATTTTACCATTTTCACTAACAATATCGATGCCTTCTTGACTTAGATGCCTGAAAAATTCAGATTTTTACTTCGAGAAAAAAACACTTTTGTAATCTTCACAAAAACAACAGGTAAGCTAGAAATATAATTACCAGCCTAAATCTTTGAGTTTTTCCTGTAGTGTCATGTTTCAAATTGTGGTTAAATCAACATGACTTCAAGAAAAATAATTAAAAATAAAACTATCAAAAGACTGGCACCATGACATGAACGGCAAAGTGGTAGGATTTGATTTGATTGAGATTCAGACAGATACAAAACATCATTAATCTATGACAGTTCGCTGCCCGCGGTATCTTGATAAAAACCGAATATTAAACGATTTTCTAAAATCAAGTATAAGCTTAGAGAATATATATCTGAAGGGGCAGCCGAGCGGGCGGAAAGCGTGATCGAAGTAGTGAGAGACAAAATTTGGGTAGTGTCTATCTCTCTCATACTCTCATGCAAGTTTCTGATTAGTGGGCGCCTAGGGGCACATACCAATTTGCATGACTGATTTGGCGGGAAAAACACTAGCCAATCAGAAGGTTGCGTGAGAGAGACAGACTAGACAGACACTACCCAAACTCAGTCTCTCTCTCCACTCTGATCGCGCTTTCCGCCCGTTCTGCTGCCGCTCTAGATATATATGGTCTAAGACTAAAATGGTGACGAGCAGATTCCATAGCGGCAAGTCGCAGAACTAACGTATGACAAATAAAAATACGTATACACGAACATAAAAACGTGACAAACGTGAAATACTGATCACCCTCACGAAGTGGTATTTTTATAGTGGTATATTAAACTGTCAGGTAGAAGTATCCGTCTTACGTTAGTTCCGCAAACGGCCACTAGGGAAATCTGCTCGTTTTCTTTCAAACTTCATCGTATGGACTAATATCAGGATTTTTTCAGATTTTACGCAACAGCCGTTTAGCTTTTAAAGGGAGGAATCCCCTTTTTTAAGAATAAATGCGCTTCGAAGACATTATAAGTGCAATAGAAAGATTATAATAATAACTATTTCGGACATCGAAAAATTTAGTTACTAGTTTTAATATTAACCACCAAAAAAAATACAATCACCATTCGCCTGCGTGAAACGAACCACACTGTGTTCTATTTGAAGTAAGCATTAGCTTAGCTCTCGAGACGGGGAACTCCCCAGATCTGGGAATAGACTATAGATAACTATTATTTGACAAAATTGAGATGTTTATATTTAACTTAATGTTTGTTTACTGTAAGCTAACTTTGTAATGTTGAGGATAATAGTAGGTACGTTTATAACTTTGTAATGAAATGTTCATTTTTAAATATAGTGGCTAAATAGTTCGGATTAATTTTGTTTTTATTAGTATTACATTTTTTGTTAAAAATGTCGGCTCGTGAAAGCGACGATGAAGGACATTCCACTTCGAAAAAGAAGAGAACTTATAAGCAAAATGATTAATTACAAATACTTTCATTTAAGCGCGCCAGTCCATTTTACGAAATTCAGCTGATAAAACCAGTTTTTTTTTTTCACTGTAATGAGATATAAGATTTACTGTATTTTACTACCGATCTACTGTAGTTTTACATGCAAAACACTGTATTTTTTCCAATCCGACCTGGCAACACTGGACCGTACGTACGCGCAATTTGCTACGACCATCATGACGACGACGACCATCAGTCAAGCGCGCGCGTCCGCATTCGCATGCGCATGCCGTCGATCGACGCGCTATGGAAACATATTAATGCGTTCAGTGCAGGGGTGGTCAGCTCTCTAGTAAGCCAATGCCAACGGCGGACTTATTAGAAACTTGAGACAGCGCCCTAAAACAAAAAGAGATCGAATGTTTTTTGGTAAAATGACGTTTCATGTTGTTAAAGATGGCGACTTGTCTGTTTTGACAGCTCATAAAAGTTCAGCTATTTATTTTTCAAGTTTATCTGGAGTTTCTGCATATCCTATTCTTTTTCGTTTGTTAAAGTTTAGTGCTGTGTGTGCTATAAGCTGCCAGTAATATTTTATGAGATAGAGACGACAGTGCAAAATTTACGCTTTTTGTTTGTGGATGTGTGTGCGAACTGATGTTTAATTCGATATAAAGATTCATTTTGAGTGCGATATTGACGCTTTAAGTCACAGAACACTTATACTCTTTAAGTGCTTATAATTTGTGACTATGGTGGGATGAAATACCATTAAATGCGCAAAATGCGGCATTACCTCGAAAGAAGAACCCTCATTTACTTTCCACAGATTTCCTCTCCCGTCAATGCATGGGCGGTTTATGTAAATAAATATTTAAAAATAATAAAAAAAGAAAATTATTATATCATGTCTAAAATGTCGTTTTATTTATTAGGGTTCCAAGTTGTTTATTTTGTCAATATGCATACAAAATGTGGCAGGTATATTGTCAAAGCTATAACATTACAATTTTTTTTTGATATTAGAATAAAACGGTAGATTCTTAATCGACTTCGTTTCTTACAATTTAACAACCTTGTTTTAATGACATTGTAAGGTTAGGTGAGTGTTATTTTTTGTTTTTAAAGAAATAATAAAAATAACCTAATTTAACCACTAGTTAAATGAAGTCGATTGACAATCTACCCTTTTATTATAATATCACAATATACCTGCGACATATACCTATATATATTATTTGGTTTAAATTTAAAAACGTAGAAAAAAAACGTTTAAATTTGCCGCGCTTGATTAGCACCACGAAAGTTTTCAGTGGCATTAACTGCAGCGCTAGTGTGTTATCGTGTTAGCATTTTTTTTGTATGAAGTTGTACTTCTTCTCCGCTAGGAGTATATGTGTTCTGTGGTTCAGTGACAGTGCTACACCGATAGGTGGACCGACCGACCGGGTGTGCATTTCGTATACGTATTTGTGACTGTACCAGTCCCGCCAGTTTGGTTTGTCAGGAGAGCTCTGAACGTAGAAACTGCCGACGTTCGGTTGCGTATTGTCAGGCCCGATGGTACGCACCGACGGTCGGTCGAGCACTAAAACCAGCCTTATCCCAACGGCACACTATTCCGATACCGTGTGCCGGTGTAGCATGCCGCAATGGCACACCACGTTCCGGGTAACAGTTTCTTGCTTTTATTGAGATACGCCGTAATCATAAATACATATAAAAATATAGACATGCATATAATAGCGAAGCGTTCTTAGACATGAAAAATAACTTTCCGTAACAAAATCAGCCTGTGCAGTTTAACTTGCGCGATGATTGCGAAGAGGTGCGTTCAGTGCCGTCTTTACCATAAGGGCACACGGGGCCAGTGCCCGGGCGCGACGATCTTGACGCCTATCGCAGAGACTGGCCGGAACTGGCCTTAGATAGAGGGAAGTGGCTTGTTGCAGGGGAGGCCTTTGCCCAGCTGTGGGACACAACAGGCTCATAAAAAAAAACGAAATAATTACTAGGCTTTAATTTTTTTTTTTGGTAGAATAAAAACTTTAAAAAAATACCGACTTCCAAAAAACATTCGACGAAAACTCCCTGCAAAAAAACACTAAAAAGCGTAATATAAACTGGCTCTTCATAAATTGCTATGTGTCAATTCTTGTCTATACCTATTTTTTATTTTAGGTTTTATTTATATTTTAGGTACCTAGCACACATTATAATACTACTATTTAAATGAATAAAGAATTAGGTTTAAACAAGAATTGGCACATATCAATTTATGAAGAGCCAGTTTATTTTACGCTTTTTAGTGTTTTTTGGCAGGGAGTTTTCGTTGGATGTTTTTTGGAAGTCGGTAAGTCGGTTATTTTATTTTTTTAAGTTTTTTTTTCGGTTTTTAGTGCAAACAATCGTAGGTAAGTAGTAAGTTAGTTCATAAAATTTCTGCGGATGCAAATAACTTTAGTGGTTTAAAACGTATTAAATGTCAACCCCTATTTCACCCCTTAGGGATAGAATATCCAGTAACGCTACGTAATTCGTTAATACTCATTTTTAATCAGTGGCCCAAAGATAAAGTTTCATGTTTCTAACTTAAAAAATGACGGACTTTCACAAACTTTCAACCCCTATTTCACCCCTTTAAGAGTAGAAATTCCAAAATTCCTTTCTTAGTGGGTGTCTACTCAATAAAACGATCAATATGAATAACTAAAAGAATACAAATTAAGGTCTATACGTACGTGAAATATTAAAATCATCCCCTAATCCCTAACCGTTGAAGAGTTTAACCTTCTATCATCAGGTCACCTAAATAACTTGAAAGTATACGACTAAAGGTCCTAAGATACGTATGAAATTGAAAGAATTATCCTCCAACTCCTAACCGTTGAGGAGTTGCACCTTCCACCTTCCATCATCAGCTTACCTAAACAATTTGAAAGAATACGACTAAAGGTAACATACATACATATGATATTTAAAGCTTTATCCCCCAACTCCTAACCATTAAGGACTTGTACCTTACATCATCAGCTCATCATCATAAAATGATGACTACCAGACGCAAACACCGGTGTAACTTCAGAAAATATACGAAAAACATAGTATGTGCCTATAAAAATGAGGGTTTCCCTCTATTTCCCTGGGATCTCCTCATCAGATCCTGATATGGTGGCAATGAGACCACCTCGGGAACATACCCTTTCGAATACAAAAAGAATTGTCAAAATCGGTACACAATTGACGGAGTAAGGCATCAAGTACTCGGAGGCTAGAGCTGCAGTGAAACTCGGCCACCACGATCACTAAAGGAAGCACTGGCACATGCCCTGGAGGTCGAAGCGGTTCGACAGGATTTCCAGCCAACCCACAAGCGAAGTCTCAGAGGAAATAAAAGAGATCAAGTCTTCTTTTAAAAAGGGTTCTGGGATCATGTGCTACAGATATATGGTGAGGGAGGTCATCTGCAGCTAAGTTACCTGCTAAAGAGTGCTCAGATGTCCAGATTAAAAAAAAATGAGGACTACCTGGAGGAGCTGCTGAGGAAAGGTTGCGAATGAAGTTTGTTGATCTAAGACGCACGTTCCAACGCACCGATCTGGGAAAACATGACATCATAAAAGGTGACATCATGAGACAATGCGAAGAATATGTCTCGCTGAGAAAATGTACTTCGACTCGAAACTCGAAATCAACAGGCTTGACTTTTGGGCAGTGTTCTTGACACTCGAAAGCCTCTATTACCAATTTTTCTGTATTAACAATGTACTCTGTGCTCTTAGGATGAGGCTATACTACGGTTTTTTCCAGCCAGCGGTTAGGCCGAGGCCGCACTACGGCTAAGCCGCCGCGGTTTTTAACCGCTTGATTTTGTGACAAAAGGAAATGTATGGAAGCGGCCACACTGGCGGTTTTTTACCGCGACTGATTCTAAAACCGCGACAACCGCGGGCGGTTCTGTCCAGTGTTGCCAGAAGGTTACTTTTGTAACGTTTCAGGTGATTTTTCATCTCTTGGTTACTTTTAACGTTACACAAATAAGATTTTTTTTTAATACACTCCCCTATCTGCCTCTGCCAAAATTGGAATACTTGGTGCCTACATATCGAGCGAAGTCCAGTTCAGATAATTGCATTCTTGCAGATTCCTCCGTAGAGACGTTACTGAACTAAGGGCCGCATACTCGTATTATGCCCCCATAAATCTGTAATGTCATATTCTAAAGTTTTAGGATTTTCATAAAACTTAAGAAATTCTTAAATAAATTCTTATATAATAAGCATTGACCTAGAGATAGGGCCATCTCAAAAATTTAGAAACCAGGACTCCCCGGATATTAGCGGTCATAATCCGAACACTTTTATATTTTTTTATTTTATTTAGTCGAAATAAAAAGAATACATAGTTCAATTAGTCGAAATAGTTCTTTTATTTATTTTCATAGGTAATCAGTTTAATTAAATTTAGTTACTTTTCATCGAAATAAAAGTGATATAAAAGTAAAATCTCACAGTTGTGAAAATGCTTTTCAAACAGTAGTATATTTTTCACAACCTTTTTTTTAAACCAGACTAATTTGACAAAAATATCTTTAAGTTGAAACTCATAAGATATCATTGCAGTATTCAAGCTCTAAGTTTTTTAGTCTTATCTTCTTATTATATAAAAATCAATTGATGTTCGTTTGTCTCGCTAAAACTCGAGAACGGCTGGGCTGATTTAGCTGTTTTTGGTTTTGAAATGTTTGTCGTAGTCCAGGAAAGGTTTAAACTGTAAAAAATGTAAAATAACTTGAAAATCCAAATCTCACGTGTACGAATTAGCGGGCACAGCTAGTAACAAATAAAGAATATCTGCTTAAAGTTTTCATCAGCAGTCTTATTAAGTTTTTTTTTGTGTTTTCATCTTCTTTATTTGGAATATGTACTCTGAACATTCAATGGCAAGAAACTTTCTCTATTTCGATCATCCAAGCTTTTTGAAATGGTTGCAAGTAGGTATCCTTCTGGTTTTAAATACTGAATTACACACATCAAAAGTGTCTAGGGATCAAGCATTTTTATGCGGATTTCTTGAGACTGAGATGTGGCTTTGGCCCTGGCCTGCTCAGTCGCCAGACTTGAACCCGATTGAGCATGCATGGGATATGCTACAGAGAAGAGCTCTGCCGAATATGGAGGGTATCCAGTCGCAAGAAGACCTTTTTTTGTTGTTGCAACGAACATGGGCGGCCATTCCACAGCGTGATTTGGATGAACTCATTTTGAGTATGCCAAACCGATTCTTGTGTTGTTAGTGTTTGCGGTAGAAACACGGATTATTAATTGTTTAAGTTACCTAATAAAATTTTAAAGAAAACTGTTATTTCAGTCTTTTTTTCGAACTTTAATGTTAGTGCTTCAAATGTCAAAAATCCCTTTATTAGGAAAATGGCAAATTTCTTTATTAATGCAAAGGTGACTTGGTTTATCGTTACTGTGACAAACGAAAACACTTTATTTGATGAATCCTTAAAGAAAATTTTAATTAATATCAATCAGGAGAAAAGTTATTGCAAAAATATAAGTTGATCCCTAGACACATATGTTGATCCCTAGACACTTTTGATGTGTGTATATTTTTTTTCTAATGCTTTTAGTTTTGAGTAAATGATGTGCATAATTGAATGCATGAAAAACAGGTATGCCTCCGATTTACAAAAAAATCAGATCAGGGGGCTTTTTTAAGCTTTTGAAATAATGCACATTCAGAACTCACTCGATAGCTGGAAACAGATTTCGCCAACGCGTCTTTGAATGATAGAGAAGCTGTTTACACTCAACCTCGACTGTGTCAGAGAGTTCTTTAAGAACTTTTTAGACTGTAGCCTTTATTATTCCCAATTTTATTTGGGGTCGGCATGTTTAAGTGGCAAAAACTTTTTTTTTGATGTTGTTGAATCAACATATACTGGCAAACAATCACATGCGTGGTGCAGTGCGTTATTGATAATGTGCGCAGAGCATCCCACACCAACTATTTTCGAATTCAGATTTTGTTTTAACTTATGGAATTATAAAACATTGTTGGTTCAATGGCGCTCTATTCCACCGAAGTTCGTATTACAATTATCTCCAGAAAATGCAACATATTTAGTTAAAAGATCATGCTGTTGAAGTTGCTTTCATATAAGCTCAGTAATTATCTCAGATCTGTCATTTCATTTCGATTTGGTTTTCTGGTGGTTTTAAAACTTCAATCTAAAGGAGAACTAGTTTATCTGTTGGCAACACTGTTCGCGGTTTTACCGCGTAGTGTGTGCGCTTCGGGCGGTTTTGCGGTTTGGCGGTTTAACCGCTGGCTGGAAAAAACCGTAGTGCGGCCTCAGCCTTAGTAGTGTATACCAAAGAGTAAAGATTTAGAAAATGTCTTGAACTTCTTTATTATTGTGACGTGAATATGTCAATGCATAATTTATCTTGTTACTCTAGCTACTTTTGGTTACGTGGGAATCTTGTTAGTTAACAATTAAACTTAAAAAAATTAAACAAAGTAAACAGTTAATGAAATATTTTTTGACAACGTCATACAAGGCAGTTACTCAAGGGATGTCGGAAATGTAATAAAGTATCGATATTTTTAGAAAATATCAATATCGATTTCGATTGATATTTTTTAAAAAAAAATATCGATATATCGGTGTGATTTAACAGAGAATTGCCAACTTAAAAACCAAATTAAAAAGCAGCAAATCGAGTCAACCAAAAACAAAAAATACTTTTTAACCCCCGACGCAAAAAGAGGGGTGTTATAAGTTTGACGAGTCTGCCTGTCTGTGGCTCCGTAGCTCGCGAACGGATGAAGCGATTTCAATTTATTTTTTTTTGTACGAAAGGTGAGTTACGGGTGAGTGTTTTTAGACATGTTTGAGGAAACTCAAAGTTGTGGGGGGTGAAAGTGGGGCAGAGTAACCGAGTGTCAGCAAATTTACCCAAGTAGGGTCGCAAGTGAAATAGCATCACATGCACTTTACAAAATCAATAATAAAAAAAATGGGGCTAAAAGTGGGGATGGAAAACAGAATGGCTGTGAATGTATCCTAATGTTGTATCAAATGAAAGAGCGCTGAAAAAGAATAGTCTATCCTTTTGTGGAATGCGCTACCTGTCGAGGTCAGGATGGCCAGAAGTCGTGACCCTTTCAAGATGAGGGTGAAGGAGCTCTTATTGGTTGAATTGGCGGAACTGGCGAGCTCTTAGATCAACACCTATTACCTACACCTGTATTTGTATGCGTGGATATATTTGTGCTGTGTCTGTGTATGTATGTATTCATGTATATTATTGTATATATTTATTCAAGGTCAAACAGTTTATCATTTAATTCTTAACCATTAAATGCACCTACTTCATCTTTTCTCTGCATCGCCCATTCGGTCGACTGGCAGAAAATGCCTTTGGCATTAAGTCCGCCGATGCATGTTTTTGTGCATAAAGTTATAAATAAATAAAAATATTAATGACTTAATCGAAAGTGTTATTATCTTCGGTGTGTACCTATAAAAAATATAAAATTAAATTAAAGAAACTATAATATAATAAACTAACAATTCAATTACAAATATTAAAGTTTAATATATATATAACGCGATGTTGGTCCTACAACGCGATGTATTTTTTTTAGAATTAACAATACTCGTACAAACATAGGTACTTTAAGATTGAGCTTCTTTCATATTTTTTTACTTTTTAAAGGAAACTCGAGTTATTGTGTCGGGGGTCTGTATATTTTTTTTTTATTTAAGTTTTTTGTATAAAAAAAGTTGGTCTAGAAAAATATTGATTTTTATACCTTGTCTATATTTGGAATTTTATATCGATACATTAAAATACGATATATTAAATTTCGCTCAAAAATATCGATACATTGTAGAAATAATATCGATATATCGATATTTTTTCCACAAGCCTCTGTTCTGTTACTGATAAACTCTCGAGTAAAAGGGAAAGAGTAAAGTAGTTCTGTGCTGATATAGCCCCAAACCGAACGAAATACAAATTCTCTGTACGTTTTTAAAAGAATAAAATTAACTGATAATAATTATCTTTGACTAAACATAAGCGCTTTATTAACTAATTATGACATCGGTAAGCATTTTGTTCTTTAACAAGATACCTTGGTAACAAAGAACTGTTATCTTGTATTTACGTTTCTTTCAGACACATATTTTCAACGTAGAGATGACGTGTGATGGTTGCTCAGGAGCGGTTGAGAGAGTACTGAACAGGCTCAAAGGGCAGGGCGTTGACAATGTTTCAATAAGTCTACCAGACCAAAAGGTGTCAGTCATATCTAGTCTAAGTGCTGATCAATTACTAGATATCATAAAGAAAACTGGCAAGAAAACAACATATGTTGGTACCGAATAGTTATGACCAGGACACTGTTCAGGAGATATGTGAAGTGCATAATCAACACATTTTTAAAATGTATTCCTTTAATCATGTAACTGTAATGGTTTGAGACTGGAAGTAAGATAAATGTTAACATTTTATACGCTTATAATGTGCTTTTACATTGCATGCTTTATGGTTGTATCATTGTTTACTAATTTTAAATTCATGTTATACCATCTATTTGTAAATGGATACAGTATTTTAATAAAATAATTTAAAATTATAACTATTGGTGTATTATTCACAAGAAGGAAACAAAATCTCTATGAAAAATAAGAATAATCTAACTAGTAGCATCTTCTAAAGTGTTCAACCGCAAGTCCACAAGATCAACAGCCTCATGTAATGCATTTAGGTGATCAACAATAGCATTTACAGTTGGTAACACATCAGCACAGTCACATTCCTTTATTTTGTCTATGTCACCAGTAAAAGTCTTATTCAACTTTCTCAATTTCTTCCTGTGTAGGTCATCAGTATGTTCAATGACTTTAAACCCACTATTTATAGGATAACCCCTTTTTCTACCCACCCATTCTATTGTGCCACTTGTATAGCACACATCATTGTCTTGCAACTTTATCATACCAAAAAGGTCTTCTTCGTGTCCATGACCTGGCAAGATTGACTTGTTTGTTACAGAAGGGATTGTAAATGTAGTTGGGGTTGGTGGAATACGAGGGATGTGGCTCATATGGCCAACATCATGAGAGTGACCATTACGTATTGGACAACTATAAGCTCTGTCAGAAGTTTCTTGGATAGATTCATCAAATACAGATGTCTGTCTGATACAAGGATCTGTTTGACTACACATTCTTGGCACAATAAAAGAACTGTTAGCATTAGGTAGGTCTTCTGAGAAACCTGCATAGTTCATTGTATTATGTGTTGATTCATGAACATCATCCAGGTGGACAAAGTTAGTCACAGGCAGCTGGGTATTGTGATAGCACTTAGACCAAATTCTTGTACCCTGATTTACAGATGGTGAAAAGTATTAGTACTTGCACTACTTTAGTAAGATAAAGACCTTTGGAGATTGTATTTAAAATCACAGGTTTCTCTGAACTCCAATTTTTGAAAAGCTATCATGTATTTTGAGGAAGCACTTAGGGAGTCCTGAATAAGGAAAGTAATAACTTTAGAATTGTGTTCTTATTTCAGAATATATATTCCTCAACCATATAAAAATCTGGATATTTACATACTAATTACAATTATTTACTAAAACTACTGTACAACATATAGCTACTATCTTTTTGGAGCAACCTGAGATTGTCCTCTTGATGCTGAAGTCAGCTTAGATGTCTGTGAAGCCGACTTAGGTATTGTTGTCATTGTTTGGGGAATATTTTCCTTCACATCATTAACAAGTTCAGTGAAGTTTGTTTTCCAGATAAAGACCTGTAATAATAATAAACAATGATTGTTTTTGTATCATATCATGAGTTTATTTAGTATGATAAAAGAGGTTTATGAATGCAGAATATTTACCAATTTATCATCACCCGCTGAGGCAAATGTTTCACCACTAGCTGAGAAGTTAACAGCATTGATAGAACCAGTGTGTCCACTCAAAGTGAAAATTGGATGTCCCTCAAGTAAATCAAGTATCTGAAAGATAATTAATATTAAACCTTTTTAATTAACAAAAAACTAAACAAAAAAGATAACTATGTTGTGTTACCTTCATTTTACCATCTTTGCTAGATGTCAATATATAGCTGCCACTCGGATGGAATGCAATCTGAGTTACTGCATCATTATGTATACTGAAAATATAATAAAAATATACTTTGAAGTACTGTCCCAGATATTTATGGAAAGCATTTATTTTTCATTGTGTTGCAAGTTTAAAAAATATAACTGACCTATAATATTGCACAAGGCTATGTGTCCTCACATCATACAGTTTGACATTACCGTGAGATGTTCCCACTGCTACATAGCAACCAGATGGATGCCATGCTAGGCACAAACTATGGCCTTTTTGATCCTTAAAAGTGTGAACACATTCTGCAGAGTCAGGATTCCACAACCTGGTAGTCTTGTCATCAGAACAGGATGCTATTACTGACCCATCACTAGACATACGGGCACATCTTACCCAATTAGTGTGACCAACAAATGATGCAATAAATTTATGCTTTTCAGTTGACCACAGTTTTACTATTTTATCATCAGAAGCAGTGATTAGCTGGAACATAATATGGTACATGCTAAGAATTGATCTCTCGAATCTCAATAAGTGCTGCTTGTTTTGTTTTATATCAGTTAAACATCGTGAAATTCCATGTATGTTACCTTAGATCCATCACTATTAAATTGTACAGAGCGTACAGTTTGAGAGTGTGCCTTAAACATGCCTGTGCTGCCAGTGACAGTGGGTACCCATAATCTCACAGTTTTATCACGTGAAGCAGATGCCATATACTTTCCTGAAGGTGAAAATGTTACATCCATTACTGCTTCATCATGACCTTGGAATCTGTAACTTCTCATAGTACCACGAAGGTCCCATAACTGAAACAGTTACAGTAGTATTTAACAAGACGTAAGTATATGATATCTAAAAATTAAATAGATGTAGAAAATATATACCAAAACACTATTATCTAGTGAACTGCTGGCAATCTGTTGGTCATTGGGATTGAAATATAATGCAGTAATAGCATTTTTGTGCCCTTTTAATTGCTTCTCTAGTGACGGTTCAAGATAAGTAAATTTGGTTTCCATGACATATGTAATTTACCTACAGTTAATAAAGTTTTAAACTTTTAGCTCATAGAAGTGAAATTCAAATTAAACGATTCAGTTTTACGTCACTGCGGACGAAGTTCGTTTGACATTTGTAAAATAAATAAACCTGTCAAAGTGGTCAAAATTCAGATTTTTTTAAAAGTTTATATTGTTTGTGGTTATGAATGAAAATCTTAGAGCATTAATGCTCTAAGATGAAAATGCGTGTTTGATCGTTGTGTGAAAACGAAGTAATAAAGCATTTTAAAGAATATAGAAGTACAAATAACATGTATAGACTCCATAATTAATTACATTTTTACATAATATTTTTCGCAGTAAGTGGCTCTAAGATCATGAAACTTTTGAATTAATGTTATAAGTTGATAATACAAACCAATGTTGCTATCCACTGACTGTAAGCTTACTATTTTTACTTACTTTACTATTATATTCGGTACTGCATACTAAACAAATTTAAGCAAAAAAAGGTGGCTCAACTCAAGTAGCACAAGAAAGATGAAGAACATCAAAAAGCAAAAAGTGCTTCATCTTTCTCTACATCTAGTCCTCTACTGACAAATTAGTCTGTGGTCGACTTGTAGACATTTTCAATGGACACGAGGTTTCCCTAATGTTTTGAATTTGATTTCAGTAATTTTGTGATATTTTTTAATAGAATTTGGATGAAACCGCCGTAAATATACCTTCATACCATAGAATGTAATTAAAATCTTGAGTCTCAAAATAATAAAAAATAGCAAAATAAAATTTGCAAACTTATGTGCTTGTTCCGCCGGGTACTTTTGTGTATTGTTTTATTTTATACAAAATGATTTATTGGTTATTTTTGTATGCAAATAGAATAAGCTTTACTTTGTAATTTTTAGAATTCAAGTCGGATATGCAGTTAAAAAATATTCTATGGGGATTTTTGTTTTAAGTACAGCTGGTAAGTTTGAATATAAAGACATTACACCATATTTTGATGTCATTTCATAATTTTAACAAAGTCTCGGTTAAATAAGAGGCCAGAATTTTCATAATTATTAAAATGGCTTAATTGTCAAGATTAATAACTTGTACAAATTAATTTTAACAATATATTTTTTCATGATAAATTAATAATATTATGTCTTTAATTGCAGCTGTAGTATTGAGCTACAATGAATGTAGCAGGTGTTGGGAGCGAGGCGTCCGGAGAGGTGGGCCTGTTAGTTGATGAACTTAACCGTGCAGTTGAGCTAACTCTGATGCCTATGGTTCCTCATGAGGAACGTAGTCAGGCCTACAATGCTTGTGAAAGGTAATAATTGTTATCAAAAATTGTAAAAACATAAATAGACCCAAATTTATGTTACCTTATTTGTTTTCCGTAGTTTTTAATACTAAGAGCTAATTCAAGTCTACTTTAAGTGACTGAGGTCTATTTTGTCTAGCACCTTATGTACTTAGTAGTTTATCAGTGTTGAAATGTTTGTTATTCATCCTTTTTTAAGCAACATTCAATGAGGGTATGCAGAAAGTCTACTAATGAGTTACGTAACTTTTGTTTGATTCCAGTTTCAAGGAAAATTCTCCTTGGTGTGCTCAAGCTGGGTTACTATTGGCAAGTGGAACTCAGTACTCACCGGGAGTTAAACATTTTGGCCTTCAACTTATGGAACATACAGTTAAATATAAATGGACCCAAATCACGCAAGCGGAAAAAATATTTATCAAGGTAATTTAATCAAAATAATACTCTAGTCTTTTTTTGTTGGTATTTTTATTCACAAGGAAAAGGCAGGTATATTGTGCCTTGTGCTGTTTTCATTATACAAATATGAATTTAAATCTAATTATTAACTGGTTTGACACTTGCAACAAATCCATGTGTTCTCATTTCAAATATTGTTTTCCATATTTGGTTTATCTTCATAGTATAAAATGAATTTGCTTCTACTGTTTGTTCGGTTAGGTCTTTTAAACTACTCAATGGATTGCAATGCAGTTTCCTGAAATATATAGAGTGATTTAAGAGGAATGTTTATATGTGTAATACATACTTATTATAATTTATTATACCATTATGTTAAAATTCTTCCAAATTGATCAAAGCAACCTAGTAAGGTGGGGAAAAGCTACAGAAAAGGCTTGTACCATGTGCAATGCGGCAATAGGTACAGCCAGGCACTTACTGACAGGTTGTAAGGCGCTGTTAGACCGGGGTCATTCACGTCGCCATGATAGGGTATTACACATCATACGCGAAGCTATGAGTTTATCACTGGCGAGAGCGAAAAAAGGAATAACAACAAACATAAAAACTAACATCGCGTTTGTAAAGGAAGGCTCAACAAAAAAGACTTCACTCACACAAAAGCCGTACTCGTACGAAACGAACATCCCTAAAGACCACGCTTTAAAAAGAAACAAGTACTTTGACTTAACCAACGAAATAACTAAAAATGATTGTCGTTGCGCTGTATGCCGTGGAAGTGGGTGCAAGGGGTATACCAGCTAAATCTCTCTATAACCTGCTTAAAGACCTTGGATTGCCAAGAGCTTCAGTAAGCTCTTTTCTTGAACGAATATCCAAAGCGGCATTGCTAGGCTCATTTCAAATATGGTTAGGTAGAGGGGGCAACACGGCGGACAGTGGAGGTGAGCGATGACGCGTCGTAAGGAGTGCTCCTTAAACCTAAACCTGGGTCGCAATTCCCAGGCACTGTCGAAGTCCCATGTGTTGCCCCCATCTATCACGCGATGGACCCGGCACCCGCACGGTGAATCCATGGAATGCTAAGAAATAGGTCTATTAACATATAATACCGTGTATTAAATTTGAAAATGTTACTATTAAAAATAAAACCTCGGTTTGTTATTTGGGATTAGTTTTAGAAAGAAACTTTTCATTTCTCGAACATATTAAAACAGTTAATGAAAAGTCTAATAAGAGTTTCTTTGCACTGACGAGGATAGCAACTGCGACATGGGGTCTGTCATTCAATACACTAAA
Organism: Diaphora mendica; assembly: GCA_949125395.1. Taxonomy (NCBI): domain Eukaryota; kingdom Metazoa; phylum Arthropoda; class Insecta; order Lepidoptera; family Erebidae; genus Diaphora; species Diaphora mendica. The sequence goes on from OX421310.1 coordinate 23,045,736, forward strand.
GGAGCTACTACTATATGGAGCTACTTATTTGGGTTCTATTTGCTATGGTGCTTAATGGGCCGATACCGGAGAGTGCTGTCCGTCGCAAACTGTTACAAGGCCAACGACTTGCATTGATTTTCTTGTGCAAGGCATATAGGACGGTTAGCACTGAGGCTTTACCGGTGTTGGCGGGTGTTCTTCCGATCGATCTCGAGGTGCAAAGACGTGCAGCCATGTACTATTCTACACTACGAAATATAGAATGCGATTATATCGGTGTACGCGACCGCGATAAAATCATAAGATTGTTACAACAGCAATCCAATGTTTATAACGACCTCATGGATGAATGGCTGCAACGATGGGACGAATCATCTAAAGGGCGCCACCTCTACCAGTTCTTTCCATCTGTTCGCGAACGGTTGTCGAAGACATGGCTCGAGGTACATCACTGTGTCGCTCAATTTCTTTCAGGCCACAGTAACTTTAAGAGCAAACTACACTCATTTAAATTAGTCGATTCACCGTCGTGTCAATGCTCAACACCTGATTATAGCTATGAACAGTCGGCTCATCATATCCTCTGGGAATGTAGTCTTTGGTGCAATGAACGTAACATGATGCTATATAGCTTACAAATGACATCTGGGGCGGTATACTATGGGGATCTTGTGTCAACTATGGTGAATTTCCTTGCGTTTAGGCGATTCTGCCATACATACTTTAGTAGTCAAATATAGCTCACTTAGGACCCATAATATTTTATCCGTGGTGCTTCCCGTTTCGAAAAAGGTGTATGCCTATTTTGACTTCATTTTGTCTCCCGCTTTGCTAAGGAGGGAAGTGGACTTCTAATATTTCCAACTCCTCCAGTTTTTCTTCTGATTAATTTCGTTGCGGGTCCCAAGACAGTTTAATTTTTTCCTGGGACTTCCCGAGTGTCATAACTCGGTGTGATAGTTGGTCACCGCTGTTGATCCTGGTGTACAGGAGTTGCAGTGGTGGGCGTGTGGGCGGGATTAATCCCAACATACATATTATAGTTGAAGAAATCTGAGTATTTCAAAGAATTCCATGCGAAGCCAGGCTGTCGCTAGTTTTTTTATTTATGAATTACCTCCCAAAGTCACTCTGCTCAGCCTGATAACAATTATTATTATAATAAATTAACTAGCTGATAATTGATTTTTTAATTAACTTGCTTACCCGGCGAACTTCGTACTGCCATATTTACATATCTGTCTCAGCCATTTTTTTTGTCCGCGACTGTACACTGCCTGTGGGACAGGCAGTGTACAGTCGCGGACAAAAAAAATACTTTCTGTTATCTTTTATTTTATTTCTTTCTAGCAAAAAAGAATGAATGAAATCGGACTATGTGTTATTGAATTACAACTAAGTACATATTTTGACTTTCATCCCCTCTCTCCAGGAAACCGTGCTGAATTTCGGGATAAAAAGTATCCTATGTCCTACCTCGTAGTATGAACTCAATCATGCCAAGTTTCATTTGAATCCGTTCAGTAGTTTCAGCGTGATGCGCGGCGAAAATACAGACAAAAATGAAAAAAATTACAGTTTTGGCTTCAGTATCGACTATAGAGAGCCCTCCAAAAAAAATTTCTAAATATCTTTAATGTACAGAATTGGACCTGTTATATTTTTATTAAAAGTATAGATTGAATTAATGTTGTTATTAAACACACAGTGTGGCATACTTTAAGTAATATTTGAATGATAAATAGGCATGAGATGGTAAACCTGCTTATGACTATTCAACTATAAAGGAAAAATAAATAAAAGGATATTTTATTTTAAATTTATCTTTCATAAAAAAAATGTTATCCTTAGAAAATTGCTACCCCTAACAATGTTCTAAGTTATCATGACCATAATTTTTCAATACTTCTAATGGTTTTTTGTATCTGCAATCTAAATGTACTTCTATCCCTGTAATGTACACAATGCTTGAAATCCCAGAATGTTCGTTTTTTAGAGAAATAAGTGAAAATATTATTTCTGTAAAGTTTTGAGATATTTATTTTAAGCCACTTTTCTATATCTTCTACCATTACACAGTGACTCACCTTTGGCTCAGTGATAACCGTGTAGGTTAAACATAGCAAAGTTAAGCAATCTATGATGGGTGACTATTATTAACACCACCGAGTACCCTCCCGCCGTGTAGTTGATATGATTCACGGCCTGGGAAATGTTTTAACTCTTTATCTTTGAGACCAAAAAAATCCAGATAAATTGATCGGGTTGGCCATACAATAGGACCAAGTCGCCCGATCCTACGTCCTGGATAAAATGGGTTTATATTCTCGCACAGGACGGGTATAGTGAGCTGTAAATAATTAAATATAATCTAGCGAAAAGTAACATTCCAAATAATAACAAAAGTTCTACTGATTATGACAAAGTACCTGGATGACCGAGCGTCGCTCGGTATTTTTTTTTAAATAAGTTGTTTTGTGGCGCCCTCTCTTGGTACGCCCTGATATTGTTTATTCTGCACCTTATTCCAGTATAGTTTAATGTAGTTCGCTCGAGTTGCGATAGATGGCGTTAGATGTACATTGATTTTATATATTTGATTGTTAAAAACACGAATAAAACGACATTTTCTAAAAATGAATCCTAGCTGTATCGATTTATCGCCCCCGAAAACCCCTGCATACAAAATTTCATGAAAATCGTTGGAGCCGTTTCCGAGATTCAGATTATATATATATATATATATACAAGAATTGCTCGTTTAAAGGTATTAGATAGATATCTGTAACAATAAAATGATGCAACACATTAATATAAGTCCACTTTAGCTGATTGTATTTGGTTTAATAATCATTCTCTAAAATGCACATTTAATCAAATATTTAATTAGTATAATATTCAAAATATATTAAAAAATTTAATAAAACTTAAAAAAATTGACATAAAATTTGAAAAAGTTTTCATTATCCTATGATTAAATAAATAAATACGTATTTTTGACTGCACGTTTGGCCTAGTAGTTTGGGGGTCTCCACGCCGTTTCCTACTTCGCCAAGTGACGACACTTGGCCTCGTGGCGGCTCGTGGCAAATCCCTCGTAAGACAACACTTTGTGTGGTCCACACAGAGGCGGATTAACCCTAAGGCAAAGTAGGCATGTGCCTAGGGGCGCGAAGTGGCATAGGGGCGCGCGCGCCAATTTTCTTAACATAGCAAAAATATATGCCTCACATATTAAAGAAAAATTAACACTACTTCTAGTTCGACTAGTGCTGTTTCCATACAAAAATGTAGTAGATACAACTGCAGCTGTAGTTGAAATTATTCTATAAGTTTTAGGAAGACCAGATTTGTCCATTGCATATGGGGCACTGGACTGGGCGGCGACTCCGATGGCAAACAATAAGGTGTGGACAGTGCGGCAGTATAGGACAAATTGCAGGAGGAATTGCGCCTGTAACGATTTGTGTGCTTTCCATCGTTTCATGCCACCCTGAGCGTGGTTACAGGACGGGTTTCACTGTCCACTCGCCACAAAGGTATACCGCAAGAAAGTGACGTTCGTGTGCCGGACGGGTCGTGCCCATGCTTTTAAAAAAAAGGCGCTATGAGAAGTCCAGCTGGAGCTGTCATCTATACTAGTAGTTCCGCAAGGGCCAGTGTTAGGATTCCTACACACCATGCCGGTTGCCTGACCGTGCGTCGGGTATGTTGTCAAACGTTCGGAAGAGTTGATCGGGAGGAAATACAGAACTCTCTCATACCTGCTGACGCAGGTGTTCATCAAGAAAGCATACTGCGGAAATCAGCTGTGTCTGCTCTGCACGGAGCAAACACCTGGGTGCCAACTATACTGGTTCGATAGAGGGGTTCATCTAAAAAGGAACGGCCCGGACGTCTTAATAAATCTTCTATATCCGGCAAAGTTTACGCACTATTTGGTTAAAGTCGACTCGACTCCGATATACCTACTGTAATAACAGCTCAAGAGGGTTTCACATGTAAAATAAAATTATAGTAAAGATATGTCAACTGCCAAGATAGTTAAATTCTATGGATGCTAGAAACATGGGGGGGGGGGGAGTGAGGGGCGCCTTTGGGATGGTTGCCTAGGGCGCTCTTGATACTTAATCCGCCTCTGGATCCACAAATATTGTTCTGAGTCTGGGTGTTCTTTGTGTCCGTTTCATGTATGTTTGTAAAGTCCCCCGCGACACAGCATTTATTCCTAGTGCGGGAGTTGTGTTTAAAAAAAAAAGAATCTGTATTAATAATATTTTTTGTGTATGTGTTTTCTTTTATACACCTATGTCGGATACTATATCCTGTTATTGAATCATCTGGGTTAGAATAAAACACTAAATATAGCGCTAAGACCAGGGAGCGAAGCGAGTGCGACTCGTCCGCGGCCGCCTAGAGCCAGCTTTCCTCTCTTTGTTGAATGAATCCTTAGGATTAATAAATGAGGCTATGATGTTTCCTGACATATAATTATTAATTAAATTTTTTTTGCTGAAAATGAGTAAATATGAAAGTTAGGGCTCCCACACACAACTGCGAATTCGCAACGCATCCCAAATATGTGCGAGCTCGCACGAATGCACCGCAAGAACTTCACGCCGCATCGCAGTTATCTGCGGTTGTCCTTGGGTCAAATGTACGTTAGATCAAAAGAGGATTATACAAATTGATAATTTTAAGAAATATTACTACATTACATGAAATTATACAGTGTGAACGATATTTTAATATTATAAGCTGACGAGTTTCTTTGCTTGGTAGAACTTATTAGGTATCTTATTAGGTAGGTATTTTCAGTAAGTACTGGTCCGATTTGAAAAAATCTTTAAGTGGTAGAAAGCCTAGCTATCGAGAAAGGCCATTTATCATCATGCTACGACATAAAATGAAAGATGTTGCAAAAGTGGGGGGCAAAATATTTCTTTTGAGAACTTCTTTTGCGTGCGCTGAGTAAACGGTTAATGTTTCGGAATAAAAATAATATGTGAACGAATTGTTTTTTTTAAAGTTCTAAAAAACATATGTACATATTCTTTCTTTTAAGGTCACTCACACATAGCACACTATAACTTCTTTAATGGTAAACAAATTTGTTCACGCTAAATAAGATCACGCTAAAGCCAATAGGAGAGGCAGACAAGGTTGCGCGAGTCAGCTAGATGTATAGTCCATTCGTTTAGATAGTGTCAGTGCACTCACCCGTAACGGCGTAAAGTGACAAATCATACTTGCTTGTGTGTGTACATCGCAGGCGGACTCTTTGATTTTGTGGCGACTTGCGTGCGACGGCGGCGCGATCAAGATGACCATATCTAAGCGAGTGGAATATAACGGTTATTACTTTTTATACCATATAGGCACAAAACTAAAAAAAATATTAAGGCATTCACACACCTTTTTTGGCACCTAAATTTAATTTAGTATCATCATCAGCCTATCCCAGTCCACTGCTGGACATAGGCCTCTCCAATTGCGCGCCACTTGGTTCGATCCTCGGCTTCTCGCATCCAGCTCCTGCCAGCCATCTTGCGCAGATCATGACTCCACCTAGCCTGTGGACGTCCTACACTACGTTTGCCGAGACGCGGTCTCCACTCAAGAACCCGTTTACCCCAACGGTAATCAGTTCTGCGGCTAATATGGCCAGCCCACTGCCACTTCAGCTTGCTAATCCTTTGGGCTATGTCGATGACCTTGGTTCTCTGCCGTATTACCTCATTCCTGATGCGATCCCTCAGAGAAACGCCGAGCATAGCCCTCTTCATAGCACGCTGAGCGACTTTGAACTTGAGGACCAGCCGTGCCGTAAGTGTCCACGATTCGGCTCCGTATGTCATGACGGGTTGAACGCACTGATTGAAGACTTTCGTCTTAAGGCATTGTGGGATCGACGATGAAAAGACCCGATGAAGTTTACCAAACGCTGCCAAACCCAGCTGAATTCTCCTGTTCACCTCGTCCTCGAAATTGTTTCTACCTAACTGCAAAGTCTGTCCGAGGTAAACATATTTTTGAACAACTTCGACGGCACCGTGTACTGCGACCGGTTGCGGTAGTATATGTTCATTGAACATGACCTTGGTTTTGTCCAAGTTCATCCGTAGACCGATGCGCACAGAAGAGTCAGCCAGTTCGTTCAGCATTTATTGTAGGTCCTGCAGCGTCTCTGCCGTAATGACGATGTCATCCGCAAATCGCAAGTGAGAGATGTATTCGCCATTGATATTTATGCCACGTCCTTTCCAGTGTAGCGTCTTGAACAAATCCTCCATTGCATTTGTGAACAATTTCGGGGAAATAACATCCCCTTGTCTCACTCCTAGATGCAATGGTATGGGCTTTGTTTGCTGATTCTGTACTTGGACGGACATGGTGGCGGCTTCGTAGAGACATCTTAGCACTTGGATGTATCGCCAATCCACTTGGCAACCCTGCAGGGAGTCCAGAACAGACCAGATCTCTATCGAGTCAAAGGCCTTCTCATAGTCCACGATTGCTAGACACAGGGGCTGATTATATTCCTCTGTCTTCTGTATAATCTGCCGCACTGTGAATGTGGTGGTCTATGGTGCCATATCCGCTCCGAAATCCAGCTTGTTCCGGTGGTTGGAATTCGTCGAGTCTTCGCGCAAGACGGTTCGTGATGACTTTTAAGAACAGCTTGTAGACGTGGCTTAGAAGCAAAATGGGTCGATAGTTCTTCAACATGGTCTTGTCTCCCTTCTTGAAGAACAAGATGACCACACTTCTGCTCCACGCCTCTGGAGTTCTCCCTTCGAACAGAACAGCGTTAAAATGCTTTTGGAGCTCCCTCAGTACGGGTTTATTTAGCATAAACCAATTCAACACACGAGTTACTGCAATATTATTTTGTTCGTTAAGTTTTGATCTTTGCGTTCCAACTTAAGAATAATGCCATAAAAAATTACAGGAAAATGCCATGAAGCTTCTTTTCATCGGCGGATGGGAGACAAGTCATCTAAACGATGCGCTGGCCCGCGTCATCGTGGAGATGATAAAACGTGAATGGCCACAACAGTGGCCTACGTTATTAGCGGAGTTGAGTGACGCTTGCTCCCGTGGGCACAGACATACGCAGATTGTGTTACACGTGTTCCTGAGACTGGCTGAGGATGTTGCAATATTACAGGTAAGAATCTTTTTATATCTACGTATAAATTTATCTAAACCACTAACTTTAATTTCAAAATAACAGTTTTTACTAAATGCATATGAAAGTATATACGATACCTCTATCAAAAAAACCCTTTATTTTAATTTTAGTTATCACTTTATTTTACGACATAAGTGCGTGTATTCATAGGTTTGTTTCGATATATACATAACTTCGACCTGGTATATCTTAATTCTGGACTTTTATTCATAGTAATTATTATTTTTACGGGAATTAACGCGATCACTTTATTTCAAAGTTTTACATACCTCTGTTTTGCCTGACGTTTAAATAAGTGATCGCGTTAATTCCCGTAAAAATAACAATTATAATATCATGGAATGCGAAACTTTAAAAGTTCTATTCATAGTCATTGTTAAGGCAATTTTATTAAAGAATTTAACCAATTTTCTTTAATTTTTCACCACTTGACGCCAGAAAATATGCCAACAACATTTTGTTCGGGAGTTCGCCATTGTTCTGTAATACTTTTCGTAAAAAGGGGTACAAATTATTTGCTTGACATATTATCATCTTCATAGCCTTTATTATTCCCCAGATTAATTTGGGTCAGCTATTAGTTCAACCGGTTTTACCAGAACATCAGGTTTTCTAAGGAGCGACTGGCATCAGACCTCTGCAACCCTGAGGGTAAACTGAATTCGAGTTTGCTTCACTTCTTAATATATAGATAATAATTATTTACAGACATTAGACAATACTCAAAGACGGAAGGATATAAACCAAGGTCTAACAGGGAACATGTCTGAGATATTTGCTTTCTTCATGCGGCTGATAGAGTTACATGTACAAGGGTTCAGAGAGAAGACTGCCGCAGGGGACTACGCCGCTGCCACAAGCCACGGTCAAGTAGTGCAGGTATAGTAGTAAAATTTAAAAATAATTATAATGTTTATTTGTATCAAAAAGGTAAGACCTACCTTACCTTTTTGATTGGTTTGATAAATACAAATATATAATACAGTTTAGATAGAGCTGGAGGTAGTAGGTTCGAAACCTGTGTGACATACTCCAAGCTCTCTCATTAGTGATAGTCAGAAGTTTATTTGTTAGAATAAAAGAGCAAGGGTTCGTTCACACAGAGCGGCTCGGAGAGGAGAGCACATTTTTATCACTTTGGAAACAGAGCTTTGAGTAATTGTAGTAAGGTTTATTTTTGCATGTGCACTTGTTTTGTTATTAAGAATGCTTGAACGCGCTCCGTGTGAAATAATAAGAGGAGCCGACCGGCTCCGATTGCGTGCTCTTTCTCGCTCGCACTCGCGCAGTTCTCTTCGATCGCTCCGCTCCGATCCGATCTGTGTGAACAGACCCTAACAATACCTTACAGATGACTGATTCTCTTTTAACACTTTCGTATCAAACAAACAATATGTTAAGATATATATTAACAAGAAATCAGTTGAAAACGTAGTGGGTAATAACTTACACAGGAGGGCCATCTACAAGTCAGGTGGCCTGGGGTACGTCGGGGTTCCAGGTTTTCCTTTCTAGGGTGCACCTAGTTTCCCGGCTTCTAGTATCCGTAGTAGTATAGTATGGACTCAGACATAGCCACCAGCAGGCAAAAAAGTGGGTAGTAACTTTAGTTTTGACTTTTTACTTATTGTCCATTCGCTTAGATACGGTCGCCTTGATAGCGCCGCCGTCGCAAGTGCGGCAAGCCGCCACAAATCAAAGAGCCCGCCTGCGGCGGACACCCATAAGCAAGTTTGATTTGTCAGTTTACGCCATTGTATGAATTAATATATTCGTATTTCATAACAATAACCACAATTACGTGCGGGTGCACCGACACTATCTAAACGAATGGACTATAGATCTCTATGTATTGTACATTTCATATACTACAATTTGTCTTCAAAAAATGAATAGAAAAAAATACTTGTATCTGACGACCTTCCTGCGAATCTTAACGCAACGTGCGCTTTCCCGTCTTCCTGTAACACTTTTCCGTACCTTTTCGCGAAATCATGTACAAAGATTGCAGAAAAGCGAGAGGAAAAATGTTAACATCAATAATTAAAAAAATGTGTTTTTGTTAACGTTCGCAATTATCGACGGGCCTGTTGGTTTAGTAGTTAGTGACCCTGACTGTTCAGCCAGAGGTCGTGCGTTCGACTCCTGCCCAATACAAATATTCAAATCAAATCAAATCAAAATCATTTATTCATCTAAGACACCAAGTGACACCTATGAACGTCAAATTGCAGCTATAGTTAAAAATCATAGATCGACACAAACAGAGTTAAGGTAAGGTAAGTTAGGCGAAAACACCAAAATCTACTGCCTGCCTGTGTCGATCCATAACTTCCAGTTTCCAAAATGCGTAGAGCTCATGAGAAGAATACTGGCAAAGAAACTCATGGCTACTCTTTTTCAAAATCTGATTTTCAGGTACAATAGTGTTAGTATTACATGTAAGGTAAACAGTATGCAAGCTGTTGCCACCTGAAATTCCTTTTATTAAAAAGCTCCAAAATCTAATGCACAAACAAAAAAAAACACTCAGTGATAAGATAACGTTGAAGGTTTGAGTCTATTAAACATAGAACAAAATAGAAACAAGGTGCACATCCACTTACATTTAGTTGCAAAATCTACTGTTGAAAATAATTCCTGACTGGACTAAGAGGCTAGGGTTGCAGTTGAACGAACCAGAATAATAGTATTGTCTAAAGAATCGCTGACTAGGCCGACCAGTCACCCCAAGCAGCACCCGTTCACGAGTATGACGCATGGACCAGCCATCATCTCCTTCGCCATATCAGAGGGAAGGAAACGACCCGCCCCACGACGACACCGCAAGCAATGACATTTTAGTGAGCATGACAAACCATAGTCGAGATACTGATAAAAATCACTACTAATTAAATTACCATAATAATCGCCACGCATTACTTTCAACTAACAATGGTTTGTTAATATTTAGCTTTATTAAAAGACAAAGAAGTTTGTGTGTATCCATTTAAATTCTAATGACACCTTAAGTCCATGACTGTTTGTCGTTTAGATAATCGTTGATCGTATAGTAGGCTTTCCTAATAAGGTGATTTTTTACAGTTAGCTTGAATTTATTTACAGGAAGGTCGATTACATGTATAGGAATTTTATTATAAAAACGTACACCAAGACCTTCGAACGAGTTGTGTACCTTATGTAATCGATGATAGGTACCAATGAGTTTAGATTTGTTTCTAGTATTAATATTGTGTACATCACTGTTTTTCTTATAGTCATTAATGTTGTGTCTAACAAACATAATATTAGCAAATATATACTGTGATGCAACAGTTAAAATACCTGTATCTTTAAACAACTCTCGAAGAGAGACTCTAGCACCTAAATTGTACATTGAGCGGATGGCTCGTTTTTGTAGGATAAAAATCGTTTCAATATCAGCCGCCATGCCACAAAGTAGTATACCATAGGACATGACGCTATGAAAGTAGCTAAAATAAACTAACCTAGCTGTGTCCGTATCAGTGAGCTGACGTACCTTCCATACTGCATAAGCTGCCGAACTAAGTCTACCCGCAAGGCTATCTATCTGGGCTCCCCATTGAAGTTTACTATCTAATGTAATTCCTAAGAATACTGTTGAGTCTACAATACTTATGATTTCATTATTTATAGTTAGATTAGTGCCTAGTTGTTTTACATTTGGCATAGTAAATCTCACACACTTTGTTTTATTTGAATTATATTCGTGTGATGAGCACAATTTTATTATTTGTTTTGTGTCTGATCTGGACGTATTTATAAATATTCAAATTATAACTTTATCAGCAGTCTTTTTACCAAATATAGATGGGAAATGTGTGAAATGTCTGAAGCTATATAAATAATATTCTATTGGTGTAAAGTTTTACAAAAATCCATTAGGCAATGAGTGTATTATTTTTATTACAGGTGGTTTTACTAACATTGACTGGATATGTAGAATGGGTATCAATAAATCATGTAGTAATGAACGATGGCCGCTTACTTCAAATGCTGTGCATCCTGATGCAGGACGATGCTTTCCAGTTACCTGCTGCCGAGTGTCTTTTACAAGTAGTTAATAGAAAGGGCTCTGTAAGTGAATATTATAATGTTTTTTTTTTTTTTATTAAAGTATGCCTTACAGTCGAATTTAAACCGTTACACAAGACAAGTTATGGGGTCAACCCCTAAACTTTTGTGCAGTTTTATATAGTTTTTGACTTTGTTATAAATTTTTTGTTATAAGTGCTACAAATAAACCTTAAATCTAAATCTGTAATTCCTGTCGGTGTTTAGTTTTTTTTTAAAAGGAGGAACAATTATCCTCACATTTAAAAAAAATAATACACGATGAAATATTTTGTATTTTCGTATATTTGTTTACTAAGCATTTCCAAGGCAGGAAGAAGTATAACATAAAAATTAGAATTTAAAAAAAATGTGTTCTGTAATATTTGTCGATGCTATCGCTCACATCTTTATGTTTAGCAAGTGAGGACTTGTAATTAGATAATGTTATGATGTTTGTCCCCCATAACATAAATTAATTAATTATTTTTCTCTATTTCAGACAAAAGAAAGAAAGCCATTAGTCATATTATTTAGTAAGGAAGCTATATCATGTATACACCGCGCTGCAGTCGCTAGTATTAACGCTGTCGACGAAGCGCATTATTTGTTCCTAAAAAAATTCTCACAGGTAACTTTTATTGATATAATATTATTTAAAAAAAAATTGATTGGTTTACGTGGTATTTATTAAACCTATGCATCGCGACAAAAGTCAGTGTAGCTCATATTATCATGTCCTTCTCCAAGTCTAACCTTCTTAGGAATTATAATACTTAAAACGTGTTTATCATCTTACAACAAATAATGTTAAAATTATATATTGATACAAGTACTATAGGTGTCATCTGGCACCAAAAAGGTTATATTATTGATTTTCTTCATCGCATTCTCAACAGGTCTTAGCTGGTATAGGCTTTCAGCTAACGTCTTTGTGGAGCTTTGCTACGGAAGTGGAGTCTTGGTTGCCGATACTTTTAGAAACAATGCTACAGTTGACGTCACATCCTTCGTTATCTATCGTACACACCACAAACTCGATGTGGCTCGCCTTTCTAAGACACGATCAAATATCGAAGCTACCACCTGTGTTGGCCGTCATTCCAAGATGGATGCAGGCATCCGCGCCGAAAGTGCTCAAGGTACTTCAAAAACACTAAATTGGACTGTCCGGTTAGCCTAGTGATTTAAACAGTTGCCACGCCGTTTTTATTGTGCTGAGTGGGTTCAAATCCTACATGGGACAAACACATGTACATGTGTGATCCCCAAATTGTTATTCTGAGTCTGGGTGCTCTTTGTGTACATTTCAAGTATGTTGTCATTCGCGACACACTAAGAGTTGCTTTTTTTTAAGTAGAAATAAAGAAATGGGTATGGCGCGAAAGCAACAACAACGAGCACCTTAATTACGATGGGTTCTCCCTTCGAAAAGCATTCGATTCCAAATTGTGTTTAATTCCTGAAAATTGATAACCAATGTTTCGTAATAGGGATTGGACATGTATGTAAATATATATAAAATAACAAACACATGTCATGAAGTTACGGTTTCATTACAGGTGACGTACCCATCATCGCGAGTGAGCAATAATCACGACGCGGTCGCATACGCATGTATGGACTACGACAGCGAACAAGAGTTTGCCATATTTTTTGCCAGATGTCGCACTGAAATATTAGAAAGTTTTAAGTAAGTTATTTTATAATCCTTATACAGCCTTATTCTTATACCCTGTCCTGATTGCTAAGTCGTCGGAGTCGTGGCTGCGATTCCCATCTAACATAAATGGTTGTGTAATGAACATTACAATTTATTCCCTGTCTGGGATTACATAAGACCGGCTTCGCACGGAAGTCTTTAAAATTATCGGGTTTCCTCTAATATAATATGATGTATTACACATGTGAAACTTCCTCTTGAATCAGTCTTATCTATTTCTGAAAATTGCATTAAAATCTGTTGGGTACTTTAAAAGATCTAAGCCAACAGACAGCGGTAGTGACTTCATTTTATACTATGTAAACTAATGTAAAGTTTGTTTTAACTGCCATGGTGGCGTAGTGGTAGCGTATGCGACTGCTGAGCTTGTGGTCTAGGGTTCAAATGTTTGTTGTATGATCTGCAAATATTTGTTTCGGAGTTTGGGTGGTTTCTGTGTATAATATGTATGTATTTACAAAAAAAAAATGCAGTTGTCTAGTACCCATAACTCAAGATCTGCTTAGCTTGGGACTTAGATGGCGTGGTGTGTGTATGTATTTAGATATATTTAAGTGTGTTTTTTCAGCACCTGGTAACCAGGGTTCTACCTTGTTTGAAATTAGATTGCTGTGTGTATGATATGTAAAGTTATTATTATTATGTACTAGCTGAACCCCGCGGTGTTAACCGCGGTTATTGTCGTACCGCGGGTAATGCCGCGGGGCGAAGCTAGTCTAAAAAAGTAGCATAAGTTACTCCTCATGTCCAAAAAACCGACACTCGAGCTGATATATCATCAGCTACTTATCAGTGAAAGTGCCGTAAAAATCTGTCCAGCCGTGCCAGAGATTAGCCGGAACAAACAGACAGACAAAAATTGTAAAAAATGTTATTTCGTTATATGTACCGTGAAAATATATAAATAAAGTATAGTAAAAAGCGGTTATTAACCGACTTCCAAAAAGGAGGAGGTTCTATGTTCCACTGTATGTATTTTTTTTTTATTTTTTTTTTTATTTTTTTTTTTATTTTTTTTTTTATTTTTTTTTTTATGTATGTTCACCGATTACTACGTCAGTTGTGGACCGATTTTGAAATTTTTTTTTGTATTCGAAAGGGTATGCCTCCGAGGTGGTCCCATTGCCAGCATATCAGGATCTGATGATGGGATCCCAGGGAAATCGAGGGAAACCCTCATTTTTATTGGCACATACTATGTTTTTCGTATATTTTCTGAAGTTACACCGGTATTTGCGTGTGGCAGTCATCATTTTATGATGATGAGCTGATGATGTAAGGTACAACTCCTTAACGGTTAGGAGTTTGAGGATAAATCTTTAAATATCATATGTATATATGTTACCTTTAGTCGTATTCTTTCAAATTATTTAGGTAAGCTGATGATGGAAGGTGGACGGTACAACTCCTCAACGGTTAGGAGTTGGAGGATAATTCTTTCAATTTCATACGTATCTAAAGACCTTCAGTCGTATACTTTCAAGTTATTTAGGTGAGCTGATGATAGAAGGTTAAACTCTTCAACAGTTAGGAATTAGAGGATGATTTTAATATTACACGTACGTATAGACCTTAATTTGTATTCTTGATGATGAAATTTGATGAAATAGTTCAACTTACTACTTACCTACGATTGTTTGCACTAAAAACTGAAAAATAAAAACTTTTTATAAAAAAAAAACCGACTTCCAAAAAACATCCAACGAAAACTCTCTGCCAAAAAAACACCTAAAATCTGTTTGAAGTCGGTGCTAAGCCAAAAAGAATACAAACGAACAATTACAAAAGTCTAAGCGATAGTCACTTGGCACCGACTTCAAACAGATGTTAGGTACCTAGCACACATTATAATACTACTATTGAAATGAATAAAGAATTAGGTATAGGCAATTTATGAAGAACCAGTTTATTTTACGCTTTTAAGTGTTTTTTTGGAAGAGAGTTTTCGTTGGATGTTTTTTGGAAGTCGGTTTTTTTTTATAATTTTAATATTACAAACAGAGACTCCAATTTTATTTATTTGTATAGATTTGATAAAGACTCATCTATTTGTTCTGACAGATACTGCATGATAGCAGCTCCTCTAGTGACATGGGGTTACGTGGAGCAGTGGACGCGCGCTGCGCTGGACAAGGTCGCCACGTGCCCGCCACAGATGGACACGCATCATCCTATGTATATCGAATGGGAGGCATTATCTCAGGTAATCTATCATTATTGTTAAAGGGAAAATAATATTACAATCCACATAAATACAGTTTATCCAGCATCAAGTAATAGCTCTTGAATAAGTTAATGGTGCCAGACTTGAAGAATAACAAGATCTTTCTGAAACAATTTGCACATTTATGCAGTATTTCGGTGACAGGACTTGTAGATTTTCATATAAAAACTAGATGAGCCCCGCGGTATAACTTCAACCGCAGGTAACGCCGCGGGTCGAGTCAATTAGCTACACAAATATATGTTTTATGTTTTTTTATCGAATTCTAAATTTAAACCATTCTCGAATCCTCAGGAATAGACACATAAAAATTTCATAAAATCGGTTCAGCCGTTTAGAAGGAGTTTAGTCATAAACACACACACAGAAGATTTATAAAATTTTTCATTATACTCTGTCCATTTCTTTATTTTCTTTTTGACAGTTCAAGAAATTTCGAAATTAGTGCCGCCCTCACCCATTACCGATTCGATTTGAAACGAATAGCGATTTTATTTATGAAGAACTTTCAATCGATTTAATTAAATATTTTTTGTTGGAATATTAATTATTCCTTTATTAGTTTTTTATATTATATAAGAAATAAACAAAAATATAAATAATAAATCTGTAAATTAGATGAATGAACAGAGTTATTGTTCTTTACTCTTGGTTTGATCCTAAATTCCAAGATTTCGACTTGATTCCTTGCAAAAATTCAATCTTGGAGTCATAGATACTATTTTTATTTCCTTTTTTTATTAAATTTACAGAAAAAATACTTACATGAAGTCAAATTATTTTTATCATATGATCGATTTAACGTATTTCAAGTACTGTTTTATAGTCTGTGGTTGTTTGTTATGCACAGACCACTTCACTAAAGTACCGTCACCGTCAATAAAGTACGACATTACTGTAGTACATAATTCCGAAAAAAAATATGGTAATTTATAAGCGTGAGCTGTCAAAAAGAAAATAAAGAAATGGACAGACTATAGAAGAATGATTGTAATGTTTCCAGGTACTAGACATAGTGTTATCGCGCCTGCTCCAGGCTGATCCTCGTCCGAGCGTGGTGGAGGGCTTACAGCTGCTGCAGCGCTGCGTGGTGTGCTCGCCGCCCGCGCCGCTTGTGCTGTCTCTCTTGCTCTCCTTCATATCCGCTCTCTTCGTCTTCCTCAGCTGTGCCTACAGTCAGCTCGCTGGTCAGTGCTCTTTACTCTACTGCTCCACCTGTGTCTTAGGCATCACGTAGACGACCAACGTTTTAACGTGCTAAATTCTAATGGCATTATTAATGGCGTTAAACGTTAAGCGTTAACTCGAGTGTCGGTTTTTTGGACACATTAAAGGGTTTTAGCGCGTACTTTAGCGCGCTAATTGATGTTGGCTACATTAACGCCGTCTCATACTAATGTAGCCAACGCACATTTTTAGCGCGTTAAGTAACTTGTAGTTTGCCATTAACGCTAACGCAGATGGAGCAGTAGCATTACTGTAACGCTCGCTAGGAGTTAATGGACAAACACCGAACATGGCTCGAATGTCATGCGGCCGAAACGTTTTTTTAATGGACTAGAGGGCAAACGAGCAGACGTATTACCTGATGGTAAGTGATTACCGCCGGCAATGAATACCCGCAACACCATAGGCGTCACAAGTGCGTTGTCGGCCTTAGGGGGATGGGGAGGGGAATGGGGGTATGGGCCTTCGATATCCTTACTCACTCGGTGAAACACAGCGCAAGCGTTATTTTACACTGGTTTTCTGTGAGGCCGTTGTATCACTCCGGTCGAGCCGGCCCATTCATGCCAAAGCGTAACTCTCCTACGGTAATGTTCACCTCTTCCTTCGATATTCAATTTCCAATAAAAAATAATAATTGCGAAATTACAATTGAGTTTCTACTCCAAGCATTAGTCTTTATTTTGCCTAATATGGCTTTAAATATTTTAAAAGTTAAATTCTTTAAATAAGTGAAAATGTTAAAGTAATGTAAATTATCATCAACAGCCTTTAAAAATCCACTGTTCGACTTAGGCCTCTGCTTAGAAAGTAAATTTATAGAAATAGAGAAGAAAACACAATTTTGGGTTAAGCACGCCTTTGTACATGACACTTCCTTGTATTTCTTTTGTATTTATATGTTCTATGTGTACAATAAAGAATATATACAAATATATTTAGGGTCCGTTCAGACAGACCGGCTCGGAGAGGAGAGCAGATTTTTATCACATTGGAAACAGAGGTTTGAAGTAATTGTAGTAAAGTTTATTTTTGCATGTGCACTTCTTTTGTCATTAGGAATGCTTAAACGCGCTTCGTTTGAGATAATAAGAGGAGCCGACCGGCGCCGATTGCGTGCTCTTTCTCGTTCGCGCAGCCGATCGGCGCCAATTCTCTTCCACAGCCGGTCTATGTGAAATAGTTGGCGGCTTCGCTCCGGCCAATTCCAAGCGTATACGATCCGGTCTGTGTGACCGGACCCTTAAGCCTGTACCACGCTAGCCAGATATGTTGGTAAAGATAGTTTGTTTCAAGTTATTCTTCTCTTTGTAGTAATGTTGGTTATTGTAAATTGTACTACTGGCGAACATATAAAACTTATTATTACCCGTGTATTTTTATTCGACTGCGAACCAAGGAGGGTTATGTTTTTCAACTGTATGAATGTATGTATGTATATTTCTTTGGCACGCCCTAGAGCCTAAACGGGTTGTCGTATTTTTATGTGAGTGGTGTCAATAGATTCGTCGTTATTAGAGTGACACTGGGTACATCAAAATAAAAAAAAACAAAATTAAGGATATTTGGCACCAAAAATAATGTAATAAAAAAATGTTTTTAAATACATCATGTGTGGTATCCAAATAAATAATTATAACGGTAATTACGAATATATATAATAACATATATATGCTTTATTAAAAAAAAAAAAGATGGCAGATATTGACGCAGTCGGGTTTTTTACTAATAAATAATTTTACTTGTTGTTAATACATTTTAAATGACTCATCAATATTTACTATTGTATTAAAGGTCCGGGCGTGGGAGTAGCGGGAGCGGATCTGTTGCCGCGAGTTTTAGATAAAATATTTGCAGCGCTCGTATACGAAGGCACCCCACCCGAGGACAGACGCTCGCGTTCTGTGAAGAACGTGCGAAGACACGCGGCCGGACTACTAGTTAAATTAGGTTCTAAGGTAAAATTACTTATTTTTTTATGAAATAGGGTGCAAACGAGCAGACGTATTGCTTAATGGTAAACGATTACCGCTGCCCATGGACACCCGCAACACCAGAGGCTTCACAAGTGCATTGCCGGCCTTTTAACAAGGAGTACGCTCTTGAAGGTTTAAAGGTCGTATTGGTCCGGAAATACCGCAGGCGACTGTTCATTCCACAGTTTTGTTGTGCGAGGTCTTTGTAATATTCATGTCTATTAAAAATTTCACTGCGTCGGTGGCATAATGGTTACTGTGACTGCTGTGCTTGAAATCTTAATCTGTTTACAAAAAAAGTTTATCTAGTATCAAGTTAGTTATCTAGTACCCATAGTACAAACTCTACTTAGTTTGGGACTAGATGGATATTAAGAAAACCTACTTACATGATATTGATTTACCTCACATCATCAGCTTTTAACAGTCCACTGCTTGACATAGGCATCTCCCTAGTTAGGGAATTTCGGCATACTGTATCACGCAAGCTGGACAGATTGTTACAGGGTTTGTTTCAAATATTACTTCTCTTTGCAGTGATGTTGTCTTAACCACAGTCTTAAAAGTTGGCAACTTTTCTTTCAAAGTTTCTGTAATTTCCTTGTGTTGGCAACAAAAAATCAACAAATGTTGGGAACCGTGTTTCTGTTTTTAGCGGTAAACATCAAAAGAATACGCTTGCTGCAAATATTTATTGGCTCTGTGGAGACGCTTAGTTGGAATGGTTTTCAAATTGTTGGTGACTCGGTGTAGACATAATGGAAACAAAAGTTGGCGATTTTCTGAAGAGTTGCAAACAGTTGGAAACACTGAGATTGCCAACAATTTCGGTGGAGACGCGCCTTTAGTCTCCACTTACGACATCTATGGGATAAATAGGAATGGTGACACTTTTATTCTTAATCCACCACATCACCGTACGGGAAATATTTTTTAATAGGGTATTACACCCATTTTTGAAAAGTGTCTTAATTAGATTCTTTAGTGCTATTAAACCACAGAAAAGATTCTTTAGCGCTATTAAACCACAGAAAAAAACTCAAAATTGTTATTCAATCGATAAGTGCCATTAAAATTCATTTAAATTTTACATTTTCAAATTTCGCGCGTAATTTGTCAAAAACGCTGGATGCAGTGGACGCCATATTGCTCTGTGGTAATGACGTCAGTTCGCTTTGTAAAATGTGGATGACATGAAAATAATTTCAACAATCAATTTAAAGCATACGCTGATCAATTGACACTTTAGTGTACTTACAAAGCGGTGTGACGTAATAACATGGCGGCTACTATTTCATCTACTATATAAAAATAAGTCGGGTTTTCCTTCCTGACGCTATAACTCCAGAACGCACGAACCGATTTCCACGGTTTTGCATTCGTTGGAAAGGTCTCGGGCTCCGTGAGGTTTATAGCAAAGAAAATTCAGGAAAATTTTCAACAGAACAGCGGGAAAGTGTTACATAAAACGAAGTCATCTGGTAGCGAAACGGAGTTCGCCGGGTTTGCTAGTGGTGTTATAGAACAGATAAAAAAAGTGAAAACTTTGAAATAAATTATAAAAAATATTTCATTATTTTATGAACTTAAACTAACATCATCCGATGGGTTTTTGCCTAAGGTATCCCAATAATATATTTTTAGATTTTTTCTCATATACAGTAAATAACATTATTTTATTCCAGTACCCTTTACTTCTGCTGCCGGTGTTCGGTCGGTTACACGAACTGTGCACAACGACGCTAGCGAGGCCGGATCTCAGCGCTGTAGAAAGTGTTACACTGCAAGAGGCTTTACTATTGGTGTCCAATCATTTTTGTTGCTACGAAAGACAAAGTCAGCTCGTTGCTCAGGTAAATATAATATCAGTTATAAATAAAGGAACGATGTTTAGGTTAAAATATGAAAGTTTGTTTACTTGAATTTACTCTGGTCAGTTGATTATAATGTAAATATTCTGGTGGGTAGTGACTATTTTAACTTCTAAGCGATATAGACACAGATATGGTGGGTTCATACTTACGTACAAAGGTCCAATCAAGACGCTAATTGCGGAAATAGCCCGGTAAAACAAACACGGTGGGTTCGATTTCCACTCAGGACAAATAATATCATAATAAGCATTAGTCCGATGTCTTAGTGTAAATTATTTATGATGTGATGTATTGAGAAATATTATATCATCATTAACAGTAGTCTGGTTACCAAATTACAGGCTGACTGTCTAGTTTGGAATTGGATGGTTGTGATTGAGAAGTTATTATTATCACTGCCTCGTTGGTGCGGTGGTAGCGTATGCGACTGCTGTGCTTGAAGTCTCGGGTTCGATTCCCGGATCGCACCAAATGTTTGTATGACCTGCAAATATTTGTTTCCGGATTTGGGTGTATAATATGTTTGTATTTATAAAAAAAGTATATATGTATTTATATCAGTTATCTAGTACCCGTAACACAAGCTCTGCTTAGCTTGGGACTAGACGGCGTTGTGTTAGATGTCCGAAATATTTATTATTATGTTTCAAAAATGTAAGGAAATATTGGAGGTGTTGTTGTAAAGAAGTATATAGATTATATGGTATAATGAGCCCGTGTGGTGTGTGCAGGTGCTGGGCGACGTGAGCGCGCGCTGGGCCGGCCTCACGCCGCACGTGGCGAGTGCCGAGGGCCTGGCGCGGCTGGTGGGGCTGGACGCGCCGCCCAGCGACGCCGAGGACGAGCGTGGACGCGCGCGCCGAACGCTACTGCACGCGCTCACGCTCGTGCTCGGCGTCGTCAAGCGGACATGCGTGCCGCCCGACCCCGACAAGGTAACCCACACTCGTTGTCTCCAAAGACACATTGGTAACCTGTTTCCGACACAAAAATGCTTTTGGTTTGGAAACTGGTTTCTAATGTGGCCGTACTGACTTCCGAGCTTTATTATGTTAAGTGTGTGATTCCAGAAACCTTACAACTATGGTTTATACCTAAATATTAACTTAGTCAACAAATATAGGTACTTAAAGTTTTATAATAAACTTTTGATGACAACATTTTTTTCATTGTGCTACAATCGATGAGAGACGCAGCCGAAGCTGCGCGAATCAACTGATAACAATACTATTTCTATGAATCTCATTTAATTTTTTTTTCAATTTTATGCCCATTACCCACATTTTTTTTTTTTTTTTTTTTATGTATGGGCCGCCAAAATGACTCTACTCTGCCTGATCTGAAGCATAAGCAGAATCCAATAGTGGAGTTTTATATCGTATCCTACTAATCAGTTATAAAAATGGTATCCCTGCCGTTAGTGGTTACTTAATATAGATGTGTTCAGGCGGCGCGAGGCGGGTTCAGTGGCGGTGTGACGCCGGCCGGCAACCCGATCTGGCGCAACCCGTGCGCCGCGCACGTGCTGCCGCTGTTCCCCGCCGCGCTGTCGCTGGCGCGCGCGCTGCACGAGCTGCACGACCCCGCGCGCGCCGCGCTGCGCCACCCCGCACATGCGCGCGCGCTCACCCCGCCCGCCGCCGAGCGCCGCAACCTGCTCGGCATCCGCGACCACGACGCGCCGCCCGCCACTCGCCCACAGGTACGTCATCGCACCTTACAACAGACGAGCTTTTCTCTTTCATTTATTTATAACTTTTATTTTAACAGTGCTATATTAATATAATATTAATTTAATATAATAGACACAAATATACCAGTGTCTTTGATTAACAGTAGATTCGATGGTCTGTATGTGATTACTAGCATCATGGCTAAACGGTTGATTTTGAATAGTTATGTATGTTTGGCAAAAGACAATATATCGCAATACAATTTTATCAGTTACTCCGTAGTTCGGTGTGTCTTCGGTAGATGACGCTGTAGTATGTTTTTGTTGCGATGTATGTGGAAGTCGCCACAGTCCAATCATCAGTTTAAAAATGTAATAATCTAATCGAAAATATAGTATATTTCATTACGAGTGCGGAAAGCCTGTCATTGCAAAGAGTTCCGACAAATGTCTACCCGAGCCTCGAGTATGTAATAGCCCACATCCCGAACGCTATACGTCCCTGCAATACGCCACTTTTTGAGCAACTGTATTAAAAAGATCTTTTCCATGTGATAAAGTTTTTTTACTAAATCGAAACCACATATAGTGTATATACTAAAACTCTATAACGGTTACATCACATTTTTACTGTAGCTATAAAGATGGATATGACAATACGACATTAAACAAAACCGTAGGCTATTTTAATGTATTGGTTTACTTTGGAATTATTAAAATTATCCGAAAAAGAATATACAAAAAATAAAATTTTCAAACAAACTAAATATCTTAAAAATTAAAACCAATAAGAACACATTTGTAATTTAAGTTCACTAACCTGAGTGGTCGCGGCAAGTTCCCGGCCGTAAAATAGGTACCTAAAGCACCGAGCGACGTGCGACGTAGGTTTATAAAGTAGATACCTATTTTATCGACGTATGCTAAATAGCACACGTAATATTATGAATTCACGTTATTTAAAATTACACAATCATTATAATCACAAAAAAAATGAAAACCGCAAGGTTGTAATTTTGGTTATCTCGTATCGACAACTGTAAGAGCATTATCTCTATTCTCGTATCTCCTGGATAGTTTGTACAATAATCCGACTATTAGTAGTTAGTAGGATAAACGAACATTCTCCGTAAATTAATATTTTATCCGTAGTAAATTATTCACTAGCCGTATAAGTGTATAACAGAGTCGAGGCATTGTTTCATTTAAATTTACATAAAATAACATAACGTTACGTAACAACTAACAAAGTTAACGAATGTGCTCTGTCACTATAAAATCACTACAAAATACCTATTAATTAACAACCAATACAACACAACGCGACACAGGGCTCCCGGCGGCTGGTTCAAAGGGAGCGCGTGTGGCGTCGCGGCGACGATAGGTAACATCGGTCATTGACCCAACAACATCATGTAGTAAATTTCAAAAACGGAAAATAGTGTCCTATGGCTAAACTACTGAACCATTTTTTTTGGAAATTTCGTAGGTGGAATTGTAACATGTGTAGGTAGGTCTAGTGCAAATTAATGTCGTATTATCAGATTATGCACCCTGTATATTAGTAGATGCGTAGTTAACATGTGTGTGTGTGTGTCAGGAGCGCATGCAGATGTTCGTGCACACGCTGCACGAGAACGTGTGCCACCTGGTGGGCGCGGCGGCCAGCACGCTGGGGCGCGAGCTGTACGCCGTGCCGGGGCTGGCCGCCTTCCTGGGCGAGTCGCTGCTGGCGGGGCTGCCGTGGCTGCCCGACCACTGGCTGCGCCCCGTCGTGCGCAGCGCGCTCAAGCCGCTGCTGGCGCACTGCCCGCCCGCGCACTACCGCGACGTGGCGCTGCCGCTGCTCGAACACTTCGCGCCCCGCAGTCAGTATCCACACTCCTCTACTCACTCACTCCTCCACTCATTCACTCATAAAGGCGCGTCTCCACCCAAATTTGACAACACAAAAAAAGTTGACAACACAAAAGTTGCCAACTTTTGTTCGGTGGAGGCTCGGTTTTACAGAAACTTTTAACACCAACACGTGTGACAACACAAAAGTTGCCAACTTTTGTTCGGTGGAGGCTTTATAGCCATTCCACGACACTATCTATTTAGGCCCTTTGCAAAGGAGGGACACTGGCAGACAAATGTTCACGTCGCTCGCTTATTACTACTTCAATGAGATTGCAATTTATCCGCACAATACTTCACGTGTCGCCTAACAAGATACGCGCACGAAGTGAACCCTCCCATTAGGGTGTATCAATAAAAGCACACTGCACAGTGCACACTTTGTCTGTTATTGAGCCTCGCTCTTAAATAAATAATAATAACATTTACTCGTCATATTTATTTGTAAAAAGATTCAGACATTCTTCTAATAAAATATTTTTAAAATATGAAAAAAATAGCATATCATATTTATTAAATAAAAAACTTCTTAACCCACAAAACTGAATCTAATCTATACTAATATTATAAAGCTGCAGAGTTTGTTTGTTTCTTTGTTTGTTTGAACGCGCTAATCTCAGGAACTACTGGTCCGATTTTAAAAATTCTTTCAGTGTTGGATAGTCCATTTATCGAGGAAGGCTATAGGCTATATTTTATTTTCAAAAAAAATTGAGATCCGTAAGAAAATTGCTATTTCGTAACCCAAGGTGTGAAATCGAAAAGCTATTTTTGCGTGCACTGCAAAAAGTATTGACAATAGAACAAAATAATGTATTACGGGTTTGTAGGTCCCATTAAGATCTACAAAAAAGTCCGCGAGAACATATATCTAACTATCATGGTTTAGTCACAATAACCGCTTTTGTGTTCAAAAAAACTATTAAATCGCCTGAAGAGAGAAACTACGTTAAATGTGTATCGTAATATTAATCCTTATCCAAATAAAGCATTATGTTATCAAGGGTATTTATGTAGAAGTAAAATACTTTTTGTTTCATCCCATTCGGACATTTCGTTTAGAAGTTATCACGAGTATAAGACGCTAAGAGTTGGTACCTATTATTGAGTTATTTGTCAAAGAGTTTTTATCAACATAATACCTAATATTAATCTTTATTCAAATAAATGTGTTGTTGATTATGAGTATTAGATCTTAGAAGAGTATAATAAATACATCTATACTATTATATAAAGCTAAAGAGTTTTTGTTTGTTTGAACGCGCTAATCTCAGGAACTACTGGTCCAATTTGAAAAAGTTCTTTCAGTGTTAGATAGCCCGTTTATGTAGAAAGGCTATAGGCTATATATCATCACGCTATGACCAATAGGAGGGGAGTGCCAATGAAGAATGTTTAAAAAACGGGGGGAAATTATTACGCTACGGGCAATAGGAGACGCAAACGACGTTGCGTGGGTCAGCTATTAATATTATAAAGCAGAAGAGTTTGTTTGTTTGTTTGTTTGAACGCGCTAATCTCAGGAACCGCTGGTCCGATTTGAAAAATTATTTCAAATCAAATCAAAATCATTTATTCATCTAAGACAAGTGACACTCACTAACGTCAAATTGAAGCTATAGTTAAAAATCATAGATCGACACAAACAGACGGCACAGCATGTGCTGTATTGTTTAGGTAAATTAGGCGAAAACACCAAAAATCTACTGCCTGCCTGTGTCGATCCATAACTTCCAGTTTCCAAAATGCGTAGAGCTCATGAGAAGAATACTGGCAAAGAAACTCATGGCTACTCTTTTTCAAAATCTGATTTTCAGGTACAATAGTGTTAGTATTACATGTAAGTTAAACAGTAGTTAAAGCTTTCAGTGTTGGATAGTACATTTATCGAGGAAGGCCATAGGCTATATATCATCAAGCTAAGATCAATAGGAGCGGAGCACCAATGAAAAATGTTACAAAAACGGGGGTAATTTTTTACGCCTAGAGCAATAGGAGACGCAAACGACGTTGCGTGGGTCAGCTAGTTTAAAATAAACGTGTCATGTATTTTATATTTCCAGTGTTAACACATTTAAGTCTACGCTGGGACTATATATCATCTCTCTATGAATCTGGCAAACTGGAGGAGGAAACTGGCAGTGAATCCCAGGAGGTACTTGAAGATATTCTGGTCCGGACTCTAACTAGAGAGTATCTCGAAGTTCTCAAAGTAAGAAACATTCTTTTGATTATTATTTATTAATACTTTACCACTATAATGCCTAATTATTAAAAATGTTACAAGAACAATTTAGTTTCAAAGGCAGAATTCTCCGAAATAAACTACTAAATTTTGGCATAAAATTGTTACAAGAACAATTTAGTTTCAAAGGCAGAATTCTCTGAAATAAACTACTAAATTTTGGCATAAAATTGTTTCAAGAACAATTTAGTTTCAAAAGCAGTATTCTCTGAAATAAACTACTAAATTTTGGCATACAATTGTTACAAGAACAATTTAGTTTCAAAAGCAGTATTCTCTGAAATAAACTACTAAATTTTGGCATAAAATTGTTACAAGAACAATGTAGTTTCAAAGGCAGAATTCTCTGATATAAACTACTAAATTTTGGCATCAAATTGTTACAAGAACAATGTAGTTTCAAAGGCAGAATTATCTGATATAAACTACTAAATTTTGACATAAAATTGTTACAAGAACAATTTAGTTTCAAAGGCAGAATTCTCAGAAATAAACTACTAAATTTTGGCATAAAATTGTAACAAGAACAATTTTGTTTCAAAAGCAGAATTCTCTGAAATAAACTACTAAATTTTGGCATAAAATTGTTATAAGAACAATTTAGTTTCAAAAGCAGAATTCTCTGAAATAAACTACTAAATTTTGGCATAAAATTGTTACAGGAACAGTTTAAAATTTTACAGCCATTTTAATTTATCAAAAATGCTTTTGAAGCTATGTAATAATTTCTTAATAAAACATATATTATATGAATTTCTATGTCATAACTACTTACTATGAAAACATATTATATAATTATAACCAAAGGAAACGAATGAAACCGGCCCGGTTTCGCATTGAAGTCTTAGAAATTCTCGGATTTGCTCTACTATAATATGCATGTATTACCCTACAGCCAGACTATGCCACTCGCGCTGCCGCGAATATTGCCCTAACAGCCACACACTACTGTACTCGCGATCTTCATCGCGTTGTTCCTCATTCCAGTATTCGCCTTGCAATGGACGACAACGTTCTAGCAGCGTACGCATTATGTTTTTACAGCATAGCAAATACTTTAAATGTCTTAAAACAAAACAGTTTGTTAAATAATTCGATAAATTTTAAAGTTGTTTTATTAGACCATTAATTAAAAAGTGGCGGCGGCGACATCATGTCAAAATTACTGCAACAATACGTGCAAACCACGCGAGCGCTCGACGCAAAGTGAGTGCATCGCGCTTAGAGATTACAGCGCAGTGTTACCCAACACTGCGCTGCGTCGCGCAATTGCGTCAACTCAGTTCACTGCGCTGCATGTGTCAACACACTATTTCAAAATGAGTTGGCGCACAGCGCAGTACCGGATGATTCAAAATGTGCTGGCACAACGGCACAACGCACGCACGTATCAACCACCAAATTTTTAATATAGACAGGTGGCTCAGTTGACAACCGTGACGGAATACCTGTACATTCGAAAATCAAAAATACTGAACTTTTTTCTTATTAAAACGTTTAACTTCCAATCCGAATCAATTTTCAATGTTGATCTTATATTTTGTTTAGTACTGGACTGAGTGATAATGTAATTATTTCATTATATTGTTATGATTTGTATAAATGGCTTCTTTCTATCGTGTTTTATTTTTATAGCCACAGAAAACGAACTGTTATTTTACCGACTCACATTGGTGTTCTTGTGCCCCTTTCAAAAATGTATAATATCTATCGTTTTTTTTTAACTTTATATGTAAATATAATTGAAGAATTGATTGATGAATTTAATATGTATTATTGAAAGAAGGACAGTAAGATGAACTGAGACAGTATAAAAAAAGTACTTTATTCAATGGCAATAAGTGGCATGAGCATGACCCGTTCATTTATGTATGATGGTTTTAGGCCTTAACTTCATTGAAATAGATATTAATTTCCTTTAATGCTTAGAAATTGTAATAATAGTCTGTTACGGAACAAAACTATTACTAAACTAATACTTTTGGATACAATCCAGTGTCCAGTATCATCAACACATTCCGATCTCACTCACTCTAAACTCACTGGTTGCGCTGAGTGAATATTTGACCCAACAATGGAACAATGCAGTTCTCTTCTCACGAAAATGTCAACAGCTAGTGAGCGCGGCGTGCAGATAGCGCCCGCTTCACTGTACTATTTGTACAGTGAAGCGGGTACAGTAATTTGTACAGTACTGTTGCGCCATGGCGCAATTTTGAGTTAACGCAGTGAGTCAGCGCAATGGACTGCGCCTAAGTTACTGCGTTGGCGCAAGGAAATTCGCTGCGTTACCCATCTGTAATCGCGCTCGCGCGTGTGTCTGGTCACTCGCGCTTGTATTGCGCTCCTTTGACTCGCGCCAAAAAACCGACAAAAAATGGATCGCCGGGCATGACGAGCGGCAGGACGAGCAGCATGACGAGTACCGCAGCCACACTACGTCTCTGCCCATTTCTCTCGCCACTTGTCGAGTGTGTGGCCGTACTTACACATATAAATCTTCCTCTTGAATCACTCTATCTATTCCTGGAAACTGCATTAAAATCCGTTGAGCAGTTTAAAAGTTCTAAACGAAGAGACACCGAAAGCGACTTCTTTTATACAATGTAAAGATAAAGAAAGTAGAGTAATCCCTTGACTGTTGTACACATCAGATATCATTGGTCGACGGTGGTGTTAGTGTGGAGACTAACGTGGACGATATGGACGAGGACTCGGCTCCCGTCAGCAACTCGCAGCAGCGCGCTCCGGACACTGTCTCGGAACTCGGGGCACTGGTACTAGCACAACCTTGCGCCGGACCTGCTGTGCTATACACGGTAAACTTGCATTTCTTTACTAATTCACACTTCAATATTGCATTTATTGTTATATCTATTACTAGCTGACCCGACGAACTTCGTACCGCCATATTTTCCTTTCGTAAATATTTTCTAAATTTCTGAAAAACTTGTTTTTAGTAGTTCAACTTCACACGGTGCAGTCGTGGACTTCTTCTATCCAAATTTTCTTCTATCCAAATTTTCTTCTATCCAAACCTTGTCCTAACACTAACGAACATATGGATATAACAATTATCCTATTTGGTGCAGTCGATCGGAAGTTATGCGCGTACATACATTTCAGCGATTCATTTTTATATATCTTTATATATATATAATTCTTCTGTGAGTGTGTATGTCACTGAATTTCTCTCAAACGACTGGACCGATTTTGATGAAATTTTTTGTGTGTGTTCAAGGAGATCTGGGAATGGTTTAGATTCACAATTTTGTCCGCTGGACAATGTTTTCTTAATTAATTTTTGAAATTTTCAAATTAAAGACGTGTAGACAGGACAACGTCTGTCGGGTCCGCTAGTCTATATATATAAAAGCGAAATACCACTCACTTATTAATCACGAAAACTCAGAAACTATAACACCTACACACTTGAAATTTAGCAGATAGGTTCATTATAGCGTGTAGACATCCGCTAAGAACGGATTTTACGAAACTCCACCCCTAAGGGGGTAAAACGGGGGTTGGAAGTTTGTATGAAAGTCCTATGTTTTTGAAGTAAGATACTTGAAATTTAAAATGTATGCTCTATACATGGTGTGTAGGTGTACTAATAATGTATCTTTAGAAATCTACCCCATTCTGCGGTTAAAACGGGGGATGGTGGTTTGTATGGAAGTCCAATGTTATCGAAGTTAAAATAATTATGGCAGAAAGATGTCAAATGGTATTTAAGTAGTAGAATTATCATAATTATAGGAATGTATACTATCTGAGCCCCGTGGTGTTACCCAAGGTACAACAACCGGGGCAACGCCGCGGTGCAAAGCTAGTATAGAAATATAATTATCCTGTTACTCATCATAAACTAATAAACTACCTAAAGTTTTTTAAAATGTGATTTGCTGGTGTGTATAAGATAGATTAGTTAACATCACGCTTAGGTCAATAGGAACCGAAAATGCATTGCAAGGAGACACAGATAAAGTTGCGTGGGTCTGCTGGTCTGTATAATATATAATAATGTTAAGTTGGTTTATTTACGATTTAAAAACTTAAAAAGTTTTGAACTGGTTGAACGCAAATTTTAATACGACAACTTGTACGATACTGACGAAAAGTAGCGTAGTTTCTTAGCATGTGTGTGCGTTAACGCGTGTGTTTACTTGCTGCGCTACCTTTTTTGCTTCAACAAGAACAAGGCCGTGCGTTATCTACCCTTTTTTTATTTGATCTGAGGTTATAATGTACAACCTTCTTCAAAGATAGTTTTTATTTTCTTCATTTACAATAACAATGTACTACCGCGAAATGTGGCAGGTAGTTATTATTATACATTATTAGTAGTTGTTATTTTTGTATATCTTTAATAAAGGTTTATTATTTAGATATTTTCTCTGCACATGTTTTCACACATTTTTAGGTTTAGATTATACTCTTTGCGCTGTATCATGGTGCGGCATTTTTTTGTAGACTAGAACATTCTGGTTGGTTTAATTTAAATTACTACAGTTATTAATGATTTAATATATTGCGAATGTGGTACAGCTGAAATACTAAGTCACAATTTGTAAATCGCGGCATCTTTCAAGAGTGAAACGAAGTGTTACTGAAACTGTCCCGCACCATGCTACAGCGCAAAGAGTATAGTCTACGAGTAAGTTTTTATATATGAGCCTACCAAAGTGACTCTACTGTGCTTGATGGAAAATATGAGTACAATTCAAGGGTAGTCACCACACTCATTGAGAAATGCAGACAGTGTTGCATGGTGACCCGCATTATGGCAGCCTATTTAGATGGATCTGCTTAATTGCTTAATAGGTCCTCCTGTAACTGCTTGATTTACTTGACAATACTAGAATTAAAGAAACAAGAAAAAGTTTAAAATAATCACAAATTTTAACAAAAAAAAAGCCGACTTCAATCTGGATCAAATTGAAATGGGACGGGAAACATCAGCTTTCAAATAAAAAAAGAATGATCAAAATCAGTTCACCCAGTCGAAAGTTATGACGTAACAAAAATTTAAAAAAAATGCAGTCAAATTGATAACCACCTCCTTTTTGGAAGTCTGTTAAAAATATAACTCGACCATGTACATTATATATATATATATATATATATATATATATATACCGTTTTAAAAACAAGATGTATTTTGAAAACATTTTTTTTGAGATTACTTTTTGGGATTACTTTTTGGCGCCAAAAATTCTTCACATTGTTTTTTTTTTTATTTTGATGTTCCCTGTCACTCTCATGACTAAGACGAATCTATAACCCTTCTTCTTTAGTAGCCGGGTAAAAAGATATCGAGATGATCGTAAACGATAGGATATAATGCATGGTATAACAATAAAGAACATGACGTCATCATGGCTGTTCTGGTTTGTTTCTTTCCTGTTATGTTGCTATTCGCTGGTTCTGATTGGTTAATTTCGTGTCATGTTGGTATCACGTGGTAAATGGATAGTGACGTCACCTCGGGGAGGTCTCGGATTGCGAGAGCTGGTTTTCTTAGAGCATGATATAATGGTCGTGTGGTGTGTAGGTGCTGCGCGCGCTCACGTGGAACGACTCCACGTCGTCGCTGCGCGCGGCGGCGCTGGCGTGGCCGGCGCTGCGAGGGGCGCTGGCCGCCGGGCGCGTGGGCGCGGCCGAGGCGAGCGCGGCGCTGGGCACGGTGCTGCACGCGCTGCGGGTGCACGGCCAGCACGACGCCAACCAGGCGGCGCTACTCGCACTCGCCGTACAGGTACACTATGTGCATTTCCTTACCAGGCTTCGTTCCTTGAACTACCTTCACCTGCCGCCGCGGGCCCGTAGACTAAAGCCAGATCAGTCGAAAATCTGCCCCTCTGATAAGGATATCAACTTAGGGCGGTATCACCCCGTTAAACATGACATGAAAACCTTACCATGGCGCTGTGTAGTCTTTCACGTACGTCTTTTATATCGACTTATCATCGACCGATACGGCAGGGAGTAGCCATACGAAACCACTACACTCTGTCAAAATGTCAAACTGCCTCGGTGGCGTAGTGGTAGCGTTTACGAATGCTGTGCTTGAGGTCTCGGGTTCGAATCCCGGGTCGAACCAAATGTTTGTATGATCTGCAAATATTTGTATCGAAATTGAGATGTTTTCTATATATAATATGTATGTATTTACAAAAAGCAAGTATGTATATATGTATGTAATTATATCAGTAGTTTAGTACCCATAACACAAGCTCTGCTTAGCTTGGGTCTAGATGGCGTTGTGTGTAAGATGTCCGAAATATTTATTATTATTATTTATTTATAACTATAAGCACAAATGGGCCTACGCGTTATACTGTTATGACACAGAATGAATTTATGTGTGTGAGAAATTGTGAATATTGTAACTGTTCTATGTGAATTCGTAGTTTTTGTATGTTAGTCTAAAATGAAGTGAAGCGAAGAATTCCTTCCGCAAAAATAATAGGTTGTTTTGTATTAAAAACAAATTTTAACAAAAAAAAACGACTTCAAGAACTGGACCAAATTGAAATGGTACCACACGGGAAGCACCAGCTTTCAAATAATAAAAGAATCATCAAAATCGGTTCACCCAGTCGAACGTTATGAGGTAACAAACATTTTAAAAAGAAACAGTCGAATTGATAACCACCTCCTTTTTTAAGTTGGTTAAAAAGAGTCTAAACGTTCTGTGGCTATTACGTCGCCGTCAGAATCGTTTTCTGACGGCGACGTAATAGCCATAGAACATCTCGTCGTCACGTCATGCGTTTCCGAGAAAAGTAAACAAGCCAAACGTGCGATATCAATCCATATTCGACCTTATATTTTTCTGGTAAGGTTCATTGTTCTGTGCCGCAAGGTATTCTTATGAAGACTTATCTAGAACTAGCTGAGTTCCGCCGTATTACCCGAGGTTCTTTTTGTACTTTTACAACCGTGGGAAACGCCGCGCCGCGGAGTAAAAATGGTCGAAAAAAAATTAGCCTAAGTTCCTCCTTATTACATCAGCTATCTGCCAGTGAAAAATCTGTCAAAATCGGTTTTAGAACCCCGTTCTAGAGATTAGCCGTAACAAACAGACAGACAAAAATTGTAACAAATGTTATTTTGGTATATGTAATGTGTATACGTACACATGCATTTAGTAAAAAGCGGTTATTGTATCATTACAGACAGGCTCTCCAATTTTATTTATTTGGATAGATTGTAAAGATTTGTACCGCCCATCTGATTGTCGCCACTTTTTCCAAAATATTCTGTTTTGTTCGTTTCATAACAATAAGAAATGTTCTTACTGTTACGAAACTTAACTAAACATAATTGAGATATAAGCAAAAGTGGTGTAACGATGTATAACTGACTTTTAAAAAGAGTGGCCATGAGTTTCTTTGCCCAGTATTCTTCTAATAAGATTACGCAATTTGGAAATTGGATGTGGTATTTTCACCTAATTTACTTTGAGAATCCAGTATATGCTGTGGCGTCTGTTTGTGTCCATCTATGATTTTTAACTGTAGCTTCAATTGAACGTTCATCCATGTCACTTGTCACTTGAACGACATAGCTTAAACGCATTTAAGATATATTCATTCGTTTAAAAAGTTGGTAAACACAATTGGCATTTTGCACAACGATATTTTTTTTGCTAAACATGTTTAAGAAACTGCCGATGTTAAACAACTAAACTCGGCTATTTAGCGGCGCTAAACGTGTTTAACGCGTGCGTGGTGCGCGAGTGCCACACTAGGATACTGCCGTCTCGTCCACACTCGCAGGGCTCGATCCCTTATCATATTGAACTAAATATATCTGCTGTCATCATTGTGCAAGAGGTTAAAGGGCTAAATTCGTTTAAGCTAAACGTGTCTGTGCGTTTAACTGCATTTAACTAACTTTGTTTAGTAGCTATTTAAGTCGAACGTTGTGTAAGTCGCCCTTAGTGTGTTATTTGAATAAATTATTTAGAATTTGGATGATGTTTGACGTCAGACGTACGAGGTGCTGCGGCCGGTGTTCCCGGGCGTGGCGGGCGTGCTGGCCGCCATCCCCGACGTGGACGCGCACGACCTGCAGCGCCTGGACGACAAGCTGGCCGCGCACAGCGCCAAGCCCGCCAAGATCGACAAGAGCAAGCGCGACCTCTTCAAGAAGATCACCTCCAGGGTACGTTTACTATTTTTGTTTGACCCTGCCAAAATGACTTTACTCTGCGTGATGGAAAGCATAAGCAGAATCCAAGAGTGGTGGCCACCATACTCTCTGCGAATGCAGACTGCAGGATGGTGACCCACACCATGGCGGCCTAGTGATGCTTCTGCATCTTTTAGCCTAGTCAACGAGTATGAAACTTGTTGACTAGACTATTTGGGCCTCCGGTCTCGCACTCACCAACGAAACACGACAGTACGAACGCTGTCATTTTACGTTGATTTTCTGTGCGAGGGTACTAACCGCCCCGGTCGAGCCGGCCCTACCGTGCTGAAATCAGCGTGGCTTCTACTACCTTTAACTAGTGTGATGAAATGTAATCTGACTGCACGGTTGGCTTAGTTGTTTAAGCGCTCGCCATGCCGCTTTCTACTGCGCTTACTGCTGTGGGTTCAAATCCCACATGGGACAACAATTTGTAGATCACAGCATTGCTGAACAACAATAAGATGTACAAATTATTCTTAAGTCTGAAGATCTGTTTATTTTCCAGTTGATCGGGCGAAACGTGGGCCAGTTATTCAGAAAGGAGGTGTACATCCTGGACCTGCCGAGCATGCACGTCGTGAAGGAGAAGCCTCGCAGCGCGCTGGACGCGGCCGAGGGCGCCGGCCTCGAGCGCCTGTTCGCGCCCAGCGCGCCCACCTAGCGCCCCTAGCGCCCCTAGCGCCCCTAGCGAACACTCCTCACCAGTTACTTATTGTGGCATTATACATATTATTATATGTTATAAATCTATTTATACCGCTCTATGACTTTTATTACCTTCCTAATTAGGTTGCTAACGCAAAGCTAATCTAAGAGGGCGCCACGCAAATATTACGTAAACAGATGAGCGCGGTAAACTTTTAAAACTTTTTTAACTTTGACTGCACGTTTGCCCTAGTGGTTTAACGGTCACCACGCCGTTTCCTACTTCGCCAAGTGTCGTGGGTTCAAATCCCACGTTGGACATCACTTTGTGTGATCCACAAATTGTTGTTCTGAGTCTGGGTGTTATTTGTGTCCGTTTCATGTATGTTTGTAAAGTCCTCCGCGACAGGATTTATTCCTAGTGCGGGAGTTCTTTTTAAAAAAAAATAGGAAAAATAAAATAAAATTGTATATTTTATTTACATATTATTATTAAAAATGGATAATAATTATGGACGTCTATTTCAAAATTAAAAAAGCTGCTCCGGGAACGCGGCGCATCCATTAAAGGAAAAAATTGAGAAGATATAGGGTATTTGTTTTATTGGTTATGGTCTTATGGTATATTATGAACAAATTAAACACAATTTTAGGAATAAATAGTTTGCTTACACAGCTTTTGATCTTTAGGAAACAAAATGTACTCTGATGTTTTTTCACTCAAATGCACAATACTGTTGCATTTTTATTATTAAACTTTTATTATTATTTTTCTCAATAAACAAAGATAGTTTTGATGCAAAAAGTACCATTATTTCAAATGTCAACATGAACGTTCTAATTTGTTTACGTTGTAGTTCGGTGGCGCCTCTATCGGGATAATTTGGCAGTAATATTCCCTATTGTGGAAAGTTCTGTTCGATCGTAACATAGCTTGTTTCTCTCATCATCATCTTCCTAGTCTTTATAATACAAGATTATTTGGGTCGGCTATCTAGTTCAACCGGTTTTACCTGAATATCAGTTTTTCCACGGAGCGACTGGATTCTGACCTCCGCAACACTGAGGGTGCACTGAATTCGAAGCTTGAACTAATTGTCAGTATATTTGAGGGCCCTGACTTCCCATTAACGATTGCCATAGATGTTCATGACAACTGGGACCTACAGTTTAACGTGCTCTCAGGGGTACGATCGGGAAACACCGTCATGTTCCATACTCCGGGCTGCTATTAAGAATTTCTTGTAAGAAAAATCCAACAGCAGTCCGACCCGGGAATCGAACCCGAGACCTCTTGATTGACAGTCGCTTACGCTAACCACTAGAGCAACGAGGTAGTCACGTTTCTCTATGGAGAATAGGGAAGATGCAAATATAATATTTATCAATATTTTGCAACTAAAATGTAAGAAAAACATCAAATATGATGATTTTCTACGAAAATTACGAATTAAAAGTACCTAAAACGGACCGTGTTTTAAAACACTAATTAACGTCTAGTGACGCCATCAATGCTGTGACAACAATTTAAGGTTATAGTCGTAAACGTAAACATAGTTTATTGAATAAACAAATTACGCACTTGTGATGCCTCTGGTGTTGCGGGTGTCTATGGGCGGCGGTAATCGCTTACCATCAGGTGATACGTCTGCTCGTTTGCCAACTATATCATAAAAAAAAAACGTTTTTCTATTTCAAATGGAAGTTGGATTATTAAATCAGACTTCAGAAATCAACCGAAAGTTAGTGTTGAGAGGGTAATAAGCTTTTTTGTTGAAAGTGCAAAGTTTTCATATGTAGAAATGAAAGGGACTAAGCTATTACGGTATTATAAATTACACTGAGACTTAGTATTTTATTCAGGAGATTCTACACATAGCAATTATTTTAGATCAACAAGGGAATCTTATGGCGACAATGCTATGCTTGTCCAGATCAAAAGAAAGGAAAAATTCTGTAAATTACGTTAAGTAGGTTATCGTGTGACAACCATCTTAATTATCATGATGATGATGCGAAGATTTGCTACAGCTTCTGAAGAATTGAAATTTTTAAAGTAATATTTATACTAGTCCATATTATAAATACAAACTATACAAATAAATACAAGTAAAATTTTAACAAAATAAAAACCGACTTCAAGGTTCGACTCGATTTCTATTGGATGCCATAATCAGATCTTAGTGTCCTTATCATGGTACCACCGTTGGGATATCTCCTTTCAATTAAAAAAAGAATCATCATAATCGGTTCATAAAAGACGAAGTTATCCCCGAACACACATAAAAATATATATATATATATACGGTCGAATTGAGAAACCTCCTCCTTTTTTTGAAGTCGGTTAAAAATTGGAGTTTCTGTTTGTAATATTGAAATTACCGCTTTTCTCTAAATGCATATGTAGATACATATAATAGTACTCATACATTGCAATTTTTGTCTGTCGTGTCTGTTTAGTCCGGGTAATCTCTGGGACGGTTTGACCAATTTTGATGGGACTTCCACTGGCAGATAGCTGATGTAATAAGGAGTAACTTAGGGTACTTTGTTTTAGACTAGCTTTGCCCCGCGGTATTACCCGCGGTTGTAAAGGTTAAAGGTTTGAAATTACAAACAGACACTTCAATTTTATTAATCTGAATAAAGATTGCTCACTGCGGCTAAAAGAATTGCAGCACTCTTGCCGCAGTGACAAGAGTTCGGCTGACAGTCACGACTGGCATGATAAATAAGAGAAAAAAACATTTAATTAACACATTTAATAATAAATAGTTTATTGTGTCCATATATAAAAACAATTGTTTTTATTTTTCATATGTATAGATAAGTTTGGTGCCTACTGGCAGGTTTTTGCCGTTCGCAACGAGTTCCACAGTCGAAGTGGTTAAATCCACTTTTACTACTGTACCACTGTCTAAGACAACACATTTGTTGACATAATCTTCTGGTACAGGAATTGTACGCGGGCCCATAACGGGATCCTTGTAACGCCATAACTTCAGAGAATTCAAGTCTGCAAAGACAAAAATAGTATCAATTAAACAAGTATAAGGAGGACAGAGAGCATAAGGAATATATGGAATTATGTGTGTGTATGCGTGTGTGTGTGTGCGTGTGTATACCAAGTATGTGTGTGTGTATTCGTTGTATAAGGCGCAGCTCAGACGACAGACTATCCGTGACGCACTTTTTAGTCAGTGATAATGGAACCTATGCAAATATATGCAGTAACGCACACGACGCGCAAAAAGTCCGGCGCTCAAAAAATCCGTGTAATTCGGGCAGACCGCACCGCGCCGCTCTTCACAAAATGTGTGCGAAAAAAATTGAACGTTTGCTTCAACGCGCGCTAACGCGCACACTTTAGTCTGCAATCTGCATTTGTTAGGGGTGGACGTAACGCACGCGATCTTTTACCATGGCGCCAGAGATCGATGTAACGATCTTAATTCAAGAAATACAAAACAGACCAGCAATTTATTATACTTCGAAGGCAGAATATATTGATAGACATTTAAAAAGAAAAATGTGGGAAGCAAGATGTGAGTCAAAGCAGGTCTTAAAATAAATAGCAACTCATTAAATGTAGTAATAGACATTTTATAAAATTTGAAAAAAATATCTAGATGTTGTTTCAGAGTTGAATGTTTAATATGGAACTGTCCCTTCAGTAATCTTTGCGAAGGTATAGGATGTACCCAAAATTCTCTATTTCTTCTTCTTTTTCTGTAATTCAAGTACAAAATAATACTTCGCGATCTCTGCACGATTTCCATAGCGTCTACGTCCCTACAGTTCTGCCGACAGTGCGTGCGATGTGCGTCGTGTGCGTTGAGTCTGTGAAAAATCAGCGACCGACTTTTTGCGCGCTATGCAGACATTTTGTGCGCCGCAGACTCGATCACACAAAAAGTGTGCCGTCTGCGCTGCACCTTACTGTAAGTTTATAAGTGTTATGTTCAGCATATATTATTACCAAAGTAGACAGCTACTCCAGGACCACCATTAAATCCTCGGTTTCTTCGTATGTTTGCATTAAAGAATTAACGGCAAAATGACGTATTTATTTGAGATATTGAAACGATAGGTTTATTGCGACGAATACTGTCTCGTGTGTAATGGGTAAGTGCATGTTGTCTAAGTTTTGTGCCTTGCACAAATAGTTGCCTAACTGTAGGCACTAGACTATATAATAATAATATATATAAATAATAGACTAAATAAAGGACCATACCTTTGATAGCTTTGACTTCTTTAGCGATTTTAGCCTTGATCCTTTCAACAGTGTCTCCGTCTGATAAGGTCGCCGATACTGTGAAGAACCCGTTCATAGGGACGGGATTGATGAATGTGGCGTCGACTCCTGCTTCAACGCTGAAGCTAACGTGTGGCTGGCCAGGAGCGCAGTCCTCACGGGTTTTCTCTGGAGCCTCGGGGTCATCAGTGAACTTGATGTCGATGGAATCCAACTAGAGAGACATAATTAATTCTTCTCAAAACATTGTAGTATATTGTCAGAAATGTTAATTTACGAAATAACTACTAAAATATTTTTTATTATAAACTAGTTTTTGTCTGTGGCTGCGGACGCGTGTATGTCGGTTATCGCGACAAAAAGTAGCTTTTTTTCTTCAAGGTCCAATCTATATACCAAAATTCATCCAAATCGGTCCAGTACTTCAGCCATGAAAGCGTAACATACAGACATATGGATTGGCAATATACATGTAATTACAACATTCAAAGGGTTTATCTATTTCGGAAGATATTGGCAATGTTATTAATATATTTCCTTTTCTTCGTGTTCTATCTCACAACCTATTAACTAACAACTTAAAGCCTGTAAGAGAACAAGCATGCAGATGCAGAGTAGTTAGGTACTTTATGACTACAAAAATCGACCCCACAAATATTAATCTATCTTAATATATATAAATCTCGTGTCACAATGTTTGTCCTCAATGGACTCCTAAACCACTTAACCGATTATAATAAAATTTGCACACCATGTGCAGTTCGATCCAAATTGAGAGATAGGATAGTTTAAATCTCAAATTATAGTCGCAATTTTAATTTATTGCTAATTATTGTATATAAATATGGCGGTACGAAGTTCGCCGGGTCAGCTAGTACTATTATATAAAGCTGAAGAGTTTGTTTGTTTGAACGCGCTAATCTCAGGAATTGCTGTCCGATTTAAAAACTCTTTCAGTGTTGGATAGTACATTTATCGAGGGAGGCTCTATATTATATCATCACGCTACGACCAATAGGAGCGGAGCACCGATAAAAATGTTTCAAAAACGGGGGAAAATTATCAAGCAACGGGCAATAGGAGACGCAAACGAGGTTGCGTGGGTCGGCTAGT
Organism: Diaphora mendica; assembly: GCA_949125395.1. Taxonomy (NCBI): domain Eukaryota; kingdom Metazoa; phylum Arthropoda; class Insecta; order Lepidoptera; family Erebidae; genus Diaphora; species Diaphora mendica. The sequence continues at coordinate 23,086,048 of OX421310.1, forward strand.
CTTTACATAAAACTGCTTACATCTAAAGTGTTAAGTAGATAAAGCTTATTGTCATTCAAGATGGCCGCCTCGTCGAACTGGAGTCCCACGGACAGAGCTTCAACGCCGATCCGCTCCATATTTTCTCTTGTTGCTTGGACGAACGGCATCACTCTCTTCATATACTTCTTTAGCTCGGGTATACCGCCTAACTTCGTAGATATCGCTTTATTATCGGGCAAGCCTGCTGCCTGTATGAATAAAATGAAATTTTCTAAATTTTACAGAGTATATACTCTACCACTGACGAAATATAACTATAGACTTACACCGCCTGAACTTAGAGTTGTACGCGGATGTATAATAAGCTTAATGTTCACTAGATGTCACTAAGTGTATCAAATTGTAAATTTCAAAGATATTTTCTGAGCTTCTACTCCGATACGAATCCGAGAGTAAACTGTCAAGTTTATTTGTTTTTGTATTAGTGCAAAATGTCCCACTAGATGTCGTTTTCCACATAATTACATTAGTAATTTATGTGATATTTTATTAAATCGTACAAGAGCCATCTACGAGTATACACAAATAAATAAAATTGAAATGTCTGTTTATAATTTCAAATAAACAGCTTCTTTATAAATGCTTCTCAGTAAATACGGTACATGAATATATTTTTTTATTAATTTTTGTATGAAACTTTTTTAATTTTCACATAAAACTCTGTATATAGGTCTAGCTACTTAATTGTGTTATAATAATCAAAATTTGTTGAAAAATATCCATATATGATATATGTTATATTATTCAGTGATGAAAGCTCAGTAGGCTGAAGCCTAGGGCGGCTTCTTTTAAGGGGCGGCAAATTAAACGATTTAAGCAAACTACATTACTGTAATAGAAATGGAGAAAAATTTTTACAAAATAAAAATAAAAACCGACTTCAAGGTTCGACTCGATTTCTCTTGGATGCCATCATCAGATCTTAGTGTCCTTATCATGGTACCACCCTTGGGATATCTCATTTCCATTAAAAAAAGAATAATCAAAATCGGTTCATAAACGACGAAGTTATCCCCGAACACACATAAATATATATATATATATATACGGTCGAATTGAGAAACCTCCTCCTTTTTTTTAAGTCGGTTAAAAATAAGTCTTGGCAGTTTAACAAGAAGAAATAATGTATTAATAGTACTGTTTGAGAAATTCTATATGCTTGTTAAAATACATCTTTGTAAATATCTATTTATAAGACATCTCAATAGCAGTTAAATATTACAATTTTAATTAGTAATTTTAACTAAACATTTTCTTAATTACCACTGAAGGTGGCATGAGTTGCTAGAATGCACTGCTGCGACCGTTTCAGCGGCTGGCGGCAAATTAGGTTCAAGTAGAAATTTTTATCCTTGATCCTTTCCGCCACCTCTTTCTGTGCAATGTCATCTTCGCAGAAGATAAAACTCTGTTGCTATCTACTATGGACCATAACATGGTTGGCAGCGAGAGATATTCTCCCATAACTGCATTCTATATCCAACGCTGTGTAGAAACGTGGCTTCAATACGCATCTGCTATCGTATTTACAATGGGGAGTACTCCGAGCAATTGATTGAATTGACCCCTGCCTCCTTTTTCCGCCATCATCCTACGCGACTGCAGTTTCATCCTCATCATTTAGGTGTCAACTGTGCGCTTTTCGAGAAAATTTCTGCCCTACACAACAAAACTGTGGAATTAACTGTCGACTGCGGTATTCCTGGACCAATACGACCTTCAATCAATCTTCAAGAAAAAAGCATACTTCTCCTTAAAAGCTTTGTGACACCTCTGGTGTTGTGGGTATCCATGGGCAGCGGTAAAGAATAAATAAATAAGTTGCCGTTGATGAGTGCGTTGTTTCTCATTGTTTACTGCGTGTTTTGATGATAATGATGGTTTTGGAGAAAATTATTTGCTTTCTCCAACGGCTAACTGGATAAAATCACCATCTTCATCCTCACAGTTTTTTGTTATGGGGACTCTTTAAGGAATTAACTAAATTACTCCTAAATATGGTACTTAGCAATTTTGCTGTTGGATTTTTGTTTCAGCCACCCTTTTGCCGAAATTGAGCAAACAAATTTTCTATTACATCCTGATTCAATTTTTGTGTAATTTTTCAAAGAATTTTTGCCCTTCTTTATCGCATTTAATGCATGTGTTACTTTTTTAAACAATGCGTGTTTCTATGGCATCCCATTTTTTTTTATTACTGTTCAATGTGCTGATCTGTCAATTTTGTAAGTGATCGACTTAAGTTTTAAGTTTTGTCTATTTCGTATGGTTTGGTAACATCTTGAAACGAAATTTGCTCATTGCCGTTAAGAAAGTTATTGTTTAAAAAATGATTTTGAATACTTTTAATGAAATGTGGCACATCAAAAAACGCAAATAATTTTACAAAACGTTACAAAAGAAAAAGGGAAAGTTACTACCTGATTTCGTGCATGTATTTTGGTTTTTCGTAGCCCGACCGCAAAACACAGCGTTTAGCAGAAGCCCACTTATTATCAAATAGTTTATTTATAGTATCTTTTAAAAGAGTTGTAATTCTGTTGTAAGTAATGTTTCTGTTATTCTTTTTTTAAATAGATCAGGGCAAAACAATCGGATTTTGCTAGACACTTTCGGAGTTTCGGATTGTGGTTGGAGCGGCAAGTACTACACCTTGCCGCCTTAGAAAAAAATACACTTTAGATTTGTAAAATAATGACAAGCTGAATTTATTTTCGTCTTCTGTCCAATTCTTAACCTTTATTTTCGTAGCTGCATCAATGCCAATTCTCTAGAAACCTCTTCTGAACTCTTTAGATTTTAAAATGCTGTCATCAGATTTTGGTTTTTGCCGTAATTTAAATAATAGGATAAAAAAATTGTTAGAAAACTGTTTAAAGTGTATGTATATGAAATAATATTTATTTGTTAATCTCCTGACTGATTTAATGTGATTTTCATATTACCTGTTGTACAAATTAAAATATGTATAATAAAAACTTGAGAGGTGTCAAGGAACACCCGGATGGAACGAAGTTTATATATATATATTATATTTGTTATGCTACTACTAATAAAAATGCGCATAAAATACTCAAATTATTTTAGAAATAATCAAGCTTTACAAAATATACTATAAAACAATATATTTTCTGTAAATAAATGCAAAAACCCAACATCACGTGGTATTCCCAGGCGGTCACCTATCCAAGTACTAACCACACCCGATGTTGCTTAACTTCGATGATCGGACGAGAACCGGTGTATTCAACATGGTATGGACGTTGGCAATCAGTTTGTTATATTTAACGTTGAGTATCCAGCACTATGACGTCAATTCAATGTTAAAAGTGTCGTTACAATTTTTGGCACGAAAAGTGTCGTTACATTTTTTTCCGTCTAGCCCTCTTTCGCAACGCGTGATAAGGAACTTCGTTCCAAAATAAAGATTATACTTTGCAGTTCAATCATTTATTTTATATTAAAATGACATATAAAGACCTAAAATGTATTGATTATGCCATATCAGACAGGAAATAAAATCGCTCAACATTATTATCTGCACCATAGATTTACATCATCGAATAGAATATATTTAAATTAGGGGGCTTCCATTAATTACGTAAGGTGTTTTAGGGGGGGGGGGGATCGAGCCAAATCTTTTCAAATCTCACTTAGGGGGGGTCTTGGCAAATATTACGTAATTATTGTGTAAAATTGCGTGAAAAATTATTTCCTAAAAAATATGGCTAAATCTGACACAATAGTGTTTGTCGTATTCGTCCGAACTCCGCAGAGCAGCGAAGTAGCATTCGATTTTGCTTTGCTAGTCTTCAATAGAAGTAATAGAACAAGTTCAATAATCCAACACGTTTACAGCCAAAACATAAATTTGAAGAATCTCGCGTGAGATTTGGGGACGGTGGAGGGAGTTGAGGAAAATCTTACGATATCTCATCGTCACCGGAGGGGAGGTCAAAAAATTCTCAAAAATGCCTCACGTAATTAATGGACGCCCCTTTACGATGTTTCGTTGAAATAATTTGTTTGTTTACTTACTCAACTTAAGACAACTAACCATTTGACATATCAAAGTCCGACGTAATTGTAGCGACTTGGTGGCGCTATCATCGCGCATCCAGCACATAATATTCTATATGTCATATCAATAACTTATAAATGTGACATCTAGCGTAGTAAATAGGTCATTATATTCAAGTTTATTTAAATCGATTGCAACGACATCTCCTAAAAATAGGTGATAACTTATAGTTACGCAATTGAAAAATATTTTTTTTAAACAAGCATTAGAAAGAAAGATTTATATTCGAAAAATAATAAAATAATTACTATAATTGAAGCATATCAATAAAATAGTGATAGAGTTTGTTAAACTATTTCTAGTACCTTATTTTTGCGCGCCATCTAGATTTAGGTGAATTTTTCTAGCTTTTATCGGTGTACAGTTTGGGCCAGGGGAGGGTCGGTCTATTTAGTATATTGTGTCATTGACTCTACTAAACTAAATTAGTGTAGGTGAGGAAGCGTAAATAACACGCTCTGGAACAAATAATGTTTATCTTGTGAAATTACAGCATACCAAAGGTAGAAAGAATACGGACCGATTCGTAGTAAATATTTTGATTATGTATCGTAACTTGCAAACCTTATTTCCACTCCTTAACTCTGGAAACCTTTACATAGCTAAAACTAATCTTTAGTTGGATGATTTGCTAGTTTATTAACCGACTTTAAAAAAGGAGGATGTTCTCAATTCGACCGTATATTTTTTTAATATAATAGGTTTTTACCTATGAAATTGCCGTTTTGTATGCAATAAGTGAAGGTACTTATTTTTTCAAACTTTTTTATTTCTGTTATTCGAAGTAATCACCCATGCAATCGACGCATCTTTGCCAACGCATTGGCAGTTTATTGATGCCCTTCTTGTACAAATCAGCTGGACGGGAGGCAACAAACTCTTCAAAGGCATTTTGTACTGCCACTCGGGAATTGAAATTTTTACCCACTAAAAAGATGTCTAAATTTTGGAAAAAGTAATAGTCGGTAGGTGCAAGGTTCGGTGAGTATGGCGGATGAGGGAGAGCTTCCAACCCCAGCTCTTGCAGCTTAGAGACCTCTCTGTCTGTTGGGAACTGTACCAAATTATGTTGTCAGTTCAGACAGTCTCCAAGCTGCAAGAAGTGGGGTTTGGAGGCTGTCCCTCATCCGCCATACTCACCAGACCATGCACCTACCGACTATTACTTTTTCCAAAATTTAGACAACTTTTTAGTGGGTAAAAAATTCAATTCCCGAGAGGCAGTACAAAATGCCTTTGAAGAGTTTGTTGCCTCCCGTCCAGCTGATTTGTACAAGAAGGGCATCAATAAACTGCCAATGCGTTGGCAAAGATGCGTCGATTGCATGTTTGATTACTTCGAATAACAGAAATAAAAAAGTTTGAAAAAATAAATACTTTCACTTATTACATACAAAACGGCAATTTCATAGGTAAAGACCTATTATATATCTTCACGGATAACGTTGTCTTTTATGAACCGATTTTGATGATTCTTTTTTTAATGGAAAGGAGATATCCCAATGGTGGTACCCTGATAAGGACATTAAGATCTGATGATGGCATCCAAGAGAAATCGAGTCGAACCTTGAAGTCGGGTTTTTAAAAAAAAAACCATTCAAGTTAGCCCATAGATTCAGATAAACAATCTTCTTTAAATAATTAGGACTATACTTACCCCACTAAGTTCTTTCAATGTCGTCAATATAATATGTTGCCATTTAGGGTACTCTTTTGCTATCCAAATCACAGCCCTATTAGGTTTCTTCTCCGGTTTCGGTGCTTCTCCCTTCTTTGGTTTCTTAACGGCACAATGATTCTTTAAATAAATACGGAAAGAATGCGCCGCGTCCATTAGGTAATTGCTTGCTTTAATTGAAACTTCATCGATTTCTCCGGCCACAGGCCAGGTAGCATGAAGAATACTAGTTTTCTGTGAAATTAAATACAATTCATAACATTAATTGTTAATTCTTTAAACTAGATGCCCAACGGTCAATTTAACAATTATAACAAAATCCGAACAAATCTTTATCTCTATATCCATATAATGGACAAATAGTGAAGATTTGCTAAAATACTAAACTATTTTTGTATCTATCCACAGAAAATAACGTGGCTAATACTCAGATCACATGCAGTCGCCACAGTCCGAGATCACGGTAATAAGCCAAGTTCGTTATAAAAAATAACACGACAAGTCTTAACCCTTTTTAACCGACTTTAAAAAAGGAGGCGGTTTTCAATTCGACTGTATTTTTTTATGTTTGTTACCTCATAACTTTCGACTGGGTGAACCAATTTTGATAATTCTTTTTTTATTTAAAAGCTAGTGCTTCCCATGTGGTTACATTTTAATTTGGTCCAGTTCTTGAATTCGGTTTTTTCTTTTTGTTGAAATTTTTTACTATAAATTATCTATACAAATAAATAAAATTGAAGTGACTGTTTGTAATATTAAAATAACAGCGTTTTACTAAATGCATATGTATGTATACACGGTACATACTCGTATACCAAAATAACATGTTTTACCATTTTTGTGTCCGTCTGTCTGTTCCGGCTAATCTCTGGAACGGCTTAACCGATTTTGACGGGACTTTCACTGATAGGCAGCTGATGATATAAGGAGTAACTTAGGCTACTTTTTTAGACTAGCTTCGCCCCGCGGCGTCATCCTCGATACGACAATAACCGCGGGTAACACTGCGAAACTTTTTTTTTTATTTGGAATAGGCGGGCAAACGATCAGTCATATCGCCTGATGGTAAGCGATTACCTCCGCCCATGGACACCAGAAGCGTCACAAGTGCGTTGCCGGCCTTTGGAGGATGGGGGAGGGGGAGATAGGGGGAAAATAGGGGTATGGGCCTCCGGTATCCTCAGCTAGTTTGAAATCAAAATTGTCTTACATATCCTAGTAACTCCCACACATGCTCAGCAACATGAGGACAAATAGGTGACATCAATTTAGCCTGTATTTCAATGTACAATGTGACAAGTTCTGCGTGCATGCCCGCTTCGGAACACAATTCTCTGTATTTATCCCTTGCTGCTTGCAACTCGAAGAATCCTGTCTTTAGTGCTTCTTTGAATAACATCTTATTATAATTTTCATCAGTTTGATTGATTTTTGTGTTAATCTCGCTGACAAATACTTTATCGTGGAAGTTGTATGGTCCTATGAAACAAAATGGTTAGTTATTATTAGAAAACATTACTTATTACTTAGGGGCGATCACTAATTGTAACTCAATTAGATGAAATTTATACTCTCGATTGTCGGCACTTGATGGAACTTGATATAATACATTTTTGAATTAAAATCACTTGTACTTATTCCACTATTTTATTTTTGTTTACACCTGACCGGTTTCGCCTTATGGCATCATCAAAGGTTACTGATACATAAAATAAGGTATAATCAGTAACCTTTGATGATGCCATAAGGCGAAACCGGTCAGGTGTAAACAAAAATAAAATAGTGGAATAAGTACAAGTGATTTTAATTCAAAAATGTATCAATTTGATGAGTTCGAGTGTGTGTTTGTTTGTAACCGACTTTCTTAAGTTTGTTTTTTAATTAACCGACTTCGAGGTGGTTTTCAATTCGTCTGTATTTTTTTTATGTTAGTTACCTCATAACTTTCGACTGGGTGAACCGATTTTGATGATTCTTTTTTTATTTGAAAGCCGGTACTTCCCATGTGGTCCCATTTCAATTTGGTACAGATTGAAGTCGGTTTTGTTTTTGTTCAAATTTGTGATTATTTTTCTATACTATCCATACTTTGAAGCCCAAAGTCGACAGAGGCGTGCAAAGGGATAGGAGTGCAATGAGCTGATGATGACGATCGATACTTTCATACTAATAATATTATAAAACTCTGTCGGTCCGTCTGTTAGCTATGAGCTAAACCGCTGCATTTCAATGTAATTTGTAATGAAGATACATTCATTCTTGAGGTAAGACATAGGTAACCGACATACAAGTAGACAGAGATCGGAAAACCCATGCATAACAGGTATGCGTTATAAACGAATGCGAATCAATCTATAACCGTTTTAAAGGGTTACTCATTGATTCGGTTAACAGATAATATAAATAAATAAATATTTCGGACATCTAACACACAACGCCATCTAGTCCCAAGCTAAGCAGAGCTTGTGTTACGGGTACTAGACAACTATCACCTCAGTGAAGTGTTGGACGCTAGCCTGGCGTCCGGTCCTGTTGAGGAAGCCGGGACGGCCTGCCGATTCGGTCGCGGCCTATAGGCCCTTAGTGTTGCTGGACGAGGCAGGTAAACTTTTCGAGAGGATACTCTCTGCCCGCATCGTCCGGCACCTCTGCGAGGTGGGGCCCGACCTGTCGGACGCCCAATTCGGATTCCGAGAGGGGCGCTCTACGGTCGATGCCGTGATGCGCCTTAGGGCCGTGACCGAAAAGGCAGTAAGCTGTGGCGGCGTGGTGTTGGCGGTGTCCTTGGACATCGCCAACGCCGTCAATAGTCTGCCATTTAGCTGCATCAGGGTAGCACTCCACTACCACGGGGTGCCAGAGTACCTGAGGCGGCTAGTGGCAGACTATTTAGAGGAGCGTACCGTCGTGTACGAGGACCGAGAGGGCGTCTTGAGACGGCGACCCATGTCGTGCGGCGTTCCGCAGGGGTCTGTCCTTGGACCACTCCTGTGGAACGTGGGGTACGACTGGGTCCTTCGAAGTCGTCTGCCCCCCGGGCTAGGCGTAATTTGTTACGCCGATGACACACTTGTCACAGCCCGGAGGGCGAACTTCCAAGAGGCGGCGCGCCTGGCCACCTGGGGTGTTTCTCTGGTGGTCGGGCGCATCGAGGCGCTGGGCTAACGGGTAGCCCTGGAAAAGACGGAGGCCCTATTGTTCCATGGGCCCCGTCGTGGGCCACCCGCCGGGCGCCTCCATAGAGGTCAACTCGGTCCTCGTACCGGTTTGGGCCCAGATGAGGTATCTGGGCTTGATCCTCGACGCTAGGTGGCTCTTCGACGAGCACTTCCGACAGCTTGGTCCGAAGCTGGTCGACGCTGCCTCTGCCCTTGGGCGACTTTTGCCCAATTTGGGTGGAGCCAGCGTCGCAACGGCACACCTCTACACGGAGGTGGTCCGCGCGATGGCGCAGTATGGTGCACCGGTGTGGGTGGCGGCTCTGACTGCCCTTAATAAGGCGCGCCTCTAGCGCTCTAAGAGGGTATTGGCGGTCAGTGCCATACGCGGATACCGCACGGTGTCGACCGAGGCGGCGTGCGCCCTGGCCGGAACACCCCCGTGGGATTTGGAGGCAGAAGTGCTCGCCGAAGTTTATCGACGGGTGGCTGAATATCGGGCGGAGTATGGCTATCGCCCTCCGCCCGAAGAGGTACGCGAATGGCGTGAAGCCGCCCGACGAGTCACCATGGCTAGATGGTCGTTCCGGCTGGAGACTCCACGTGCTGGCTTTGCCGCCGTGGAGGCTCTCCAGCCGGTCATCCTCGAGTGGGCAGGGCGACAGCACGGGACCCTTTCCTGCGACTGACGCAGGTGCTTTCCGGGCACGGTTGCTTCGGGAAGTACCTGCACTCGGTCGCCAGGAGGGAATTGAGTCCCTCCTGCCACCACTGCGACTGCAGTGAGGACTCGGCCCAGCACATGACTAATAAATGTATTTCTTTCTTTCTTCTTTCTTTCTTTCTTTCACATGCTGGCGACTTGCCCGGCTTGGGCGTCGCAGCGACGGGCCCTCACTGCAGTCATCGGAGGAGATCTCTCGCTACAGGCCGTCATACGCTCCATGGCCGGTAGCGACAGCAGTTTTACCGCGGTCGCAACCTTCTGCAAAAATGTCATCTCGCAGAAGGAGGCGGCGGAGAAGGTCTGGGAGGAAGACGTCCACTCGGACCCAATCCGTCACCGGCGAACCGGGCGGCGGAGGCGCGCCTATCAGCGTCTCATGCCGCCCTGAGTGTGGCCGCGGATGGTCGGGACGGGTTTTCCCCTCCATCCGCTCTAGTGGCCGCGAGGGGGCGACGTACGCGTATGGCGTATGTCACCTAAATTGAGAGTTTAACAGCAGACGGTGCCCGCTTCAGTGCGGGAAAGCGCTGGGAGGGGTCCGGATGTGTTAATAACTGCAGTTCCCGTATTCCTCCGTTCACAGGCGCAGAGTGGCACAGCGTGTGGTTTTAGTCGGTTCGAGTCCGGCACACCGCCCCGCCGCCAACCCCGGTGGGGTGAAGGTCCGAGGGGATTTCCATACGTTAAAAAAAATGGGTACTAGACAACTGATATAAATACATATATATACTTTGTTTTTTGTAAATACATACATATTATACATAGAAAACACCCAAACTCCGAAACAAGTATTTGCAGATCATACAAACGTTTGGTCCGACCCGGGAATCGAACCCGAGACCTCAAGCACAGCGGTCGTATACGCTACCACTACGCCACCGAGGCAGTTATATGTATTTTTTTTGTATTAACCAAACCCAAATTAAAGAATTTATATTTTTGAAATTATTAAACCAAATGATAGAAGTTATCCTAGGATTTCGGTTATTTTACGACGTGACGCGATGTAAAATTAATTTACTTTATCTCTTGTGAAAATAAATTACTTGTTATTAGTCGAGATCCCCCTCCCGCCTCCCGTCTCACGTAAATAATGAACGCCCTCGACGACTGTAACGAAGAATGAATCACGTACCTACAAATATCCAGAAACCTATATCAATTCGTTTAAGGTTAACCGTAATTATCTTGTATTAGACTATTCCCATAAATATTTTTAATTCGGTAACATCTATATAAGTTAATCCAAAATGTAGGTTAACCCATTTCCAAAATAGTTAGTAACAGATTATTTCGGTTAGGTTAAACCTAACCGGAATATCTCTGCACGCAGGAGTAGTCGCGGGCAAAACCTATAGATAGATAGATAGATTTCAAACATTGGAATTACGAATCCAAGTCTCTTGGTGAGATATCTGATACATTTAAATCTTGAATTACAGGTTACATAGGCGACAATAGTCACTTAAAACCAGGTTTCCCTTCTAATCATTGCTCTATATACCATTAAAAAATAAAAAGTAATCTTTACCTGTCCGTAGAGATGCCTTTGTAGCAGTAACTTCTTTCACCCATTCTATAAAGGTATAAAGTCTCAAAATAGCCGCATCTGCGGTGCTTTCAACAAAGTTAGCATCTTCAACGGAATCACCAGCGTCTGCTAACGTCAGCCGCATACCGTCAGCACTGAATTTATCTATTGATTCCTTCAGTGTTAAGAAGTTCCCCTCAGACTTAGACATTTTTGCCGAGTTCAACATAAGATGTCCATTAGCACGGATCCCTGTAGGCCACTTGTTCTCTTCATTAGGCCAGATAGCGCAGTGGTTATAAATATAAAATGTTAAATGGTTTTGGATCAAATCTTTTCCAGACACTCGAAGATCAACTGGATACCTGTACAAATAACATGCATACTATATACATATTTATATTGTTACGAGGAAACATTATTAGCGACCAATGCTCGAGACGTTTACACACACAGAAAGTTCTCGTCAATCTCCTGAGGCACGGAATAATGAACCTTACATCGATATACTCGTATGTATATAGCGTCGAATATCAATTGATTGTTGCGCGGTTGCTTCCACCGATTTCGACGGCGGGCGCGTTCCTGGTACGGTGAATGACCCTGAATGTACGAGTAGTTACTAGAATATAAAAATAATATGGATATAAAATATAAATACAACGTCCCGCGGGCCTCAGTTCTGTTCAGTTTAATCGATCGACAGTGCGATAAATATTGAAGTGACATCGACCTCGGCGACAATTAAGGATTGTTATTCTAAGTGATAATGTGATTTTAAAAATGTTTTTAATAAAGTCTCTTTTACACGGCAGAAGGTTTATTTCTCAAATCCATTGAACCCTAACAGTTTGTAACATTTTGAAATACTAACCAGAATTGAAATGATTTCCTCATACGATCCAAGGAATCTTTTGCAATTGTTGTTTCTTTAGGAAATGGAGCATCTTTAAAAAATATGTAATCCCATACAGCACTGGTCATTTCGTTAGGTTTAATATTCAGAGCATTCCCCTTGTCGCCTCTATAAGTGTCACCTTGCAAAAAGTGAGCTATTGTGTAGTACGCATTGTAAATGGTTGAATCCGAGAGAGATTCAATTAACCATTGCTGATCCCAAGGCAGCTTAGAGCCTGAAAAGCAAAAATTTTAAAATTTTGCACAAATTTTCAAAACCTTTCTTTTTTTTAAATATTGCGAATTTTTTCGATTCACCAACATGTTTTAAGCGATAAACAAAATAAGATAATACCGATTTCTCATGTGCCTAGTAATGATATGTTGACAACATTTATAAGCCATCATGCCATTTAGATTCTATAGTTACGAATTTATCACTTTTAAAAGACATCAAAATAAAATGTTTTTAAAGAGAACAGTAATAAAAAGGATGCTTATTTTCAACTAGCTGACTCACTCAACGTCGTTTACGTCGCCTATGGCCCGTAGCGTAAAAAAAATCCCCCGTTTTTGTAACATCCTTCATTAGTGCTCCGCTCCTATTGGTCTTATCGTGATGATATATAGCCTATAGCCTTCCTCGATAAATGTACTATCCAACACTAAAAGAATTTTTCAAATCGGACCAGCGGTTTCTGAGATAAGCGCGTTCAAACAAACAAACTCTTCAGCTTTGTAATATTATACACACATCAAAAGTGTCTAGGGATCAACATATGTGTCTAGGGATCAACATATATTTTTGCAATAACTTTTCTCCTGATTGATATTAATTAAAATTTTCTTTAAGGATTCATCAAATAAAGTGTTTTCGTTTGTCACAGTAACGATAAACCAAGTCACCTTTGCATTAATAAAGAAATTTTCTATTTTCCTAATAAAGGGATTTTTGACATTTGAACCACTAACATTAAAGTTCGAAAAAAAGACTGAAATAACAGTTTTCTTTAAAATTTTATTAGGTAACTTAAACAATTAATAATCCGTGTTTCTACCGCAAACACTAACAACACAAGAACATCGGTTTGGCATACTCAAAATGAGTTCATCCAAACGCGCTGTGGAATGGCCGCCCATGTTCGTTGCAACAACAAAAAAAGGTCTTCTTGCGACTGGATACCCTCCATATTCGGCAAAGCTCTTCTCTGTAGCATATCCCATGCATGCTCAATCGGGTTCAAGTCTGGCGACTGAGCAGGCCAGGGCCAAAGCCACATCTCAATCTCAAGAAATCCGCATAAAAATGCTTGATCCCTAGACACTTTTGATGTGTGTACTATAGATTATATTCAAAAAACCAGTAGTACCACGAAAATATCATAAGATCATATTGAAAAATTCACACATACCAAGACCATAGGTGCGAGAACAAGCATACTCATGAAGCCATTTAAGTGTAGCTAAGAAATTCTTCTTAACCTCTTCATGATATGTGTTCATCGCATTTAGAGCTTTCTCCACTTGACTTTTCCATTCTTCATTGCCATAATCCAAATACCACTGATTGCAAAGGGCCACTACGCACTCATCGCCTGACCGAGATATAATAGTTTTTTCCGGCTCATAGTATATTACCGCACTGCTTTCCTCCACAAGTTTTGTTTGCAGCAGTTTTTTAACATCCTGGATTTTTTTGCCTTTGTGTTCACCAACCAATAACACACCATCATAGAAACCTTTGAGGTAAACCATTTCTTTGGCTTGTGTCAATTTATCTTTATCATTTTGACTTTGGATTTTAAGCAAGTCATAGAGATGAACAGCAGACAAGTTCCCAAATTCAGGAATTTCGAGTATAGGGACAGGTTTGAATGGAAGAACCATGTGATCTTCAATGCCATATTTTTCTCTGAAGGCTGGTTTCTTTTGTAAGTCTACCATTGCCGCATAATCGTCGGGAGCATCTGATGGCACACTGGTAACAACCCCAGTACCCTTATCTTCTTTAATAGTTAACATAGGAAGTACGTAAATTTTAGAGTAACTAGTAAATGGCGATTTTAGTGCAGTTCCCATAAGCTCTTGCCCACTAATTTCTGCTAACACGCTAAACTCTCCATCTTTCTCTGTAAATCCTTGATAAGACATATTCCTTGCAGCTCTCTTTGTACAAACAAAGACTCCATCTTTTACAGTTTCAAAAGCTATGTATTTAAGATCAGGATGCACCCAACAATTGGTTTGTCCGTACATAGTTTCTGGTCTTAATGTTGCAGCTACCAAGAATACTTTCTTTGACTTAAAAGGCCTAAAAGAAAAAAAAAACCTTAATTGTATTGCTTCATAAATAAAAAAATTGTAATACAAGCAGGAAGTACATACTTCATAACTTCAGGAACTGGGTCTAATACTTCCATTTTGATAACAGTGTATTCTTGAGGGCCCGCACCCTCGCCCGTGCTTCTGTCGTGGTCCATGCAAGGTTGTTTATCTAAAGGTGAAAAAATGGTGTATCGCTTGCCATACATGATCTTGTTCCGTTCTTTAAGATGATAGAACTGCCATCTTACAAATGAATCAAAGAAAAGATTTGCATCAGTCGTAATAAATTTTCTACGCCAATCTACCTGCAAATTAATTTTCTTACTTAGCCTTATTTGGTCAATTAATAAAGTTCTCTTCTATCTTATTTGAAAATGGAAAATATACTTACATGAATACCCATTCTTTTTAAATCGTCAACAGCAAGGGGTGGAAAGTATTCCAACCAGTAGCTTTCATCAGCAAATAATTTGATTTCGTCTTCAGGCACTCCGAGACTCTGCATAATCTGCCATTGATATTTCGCACCTCCAGTTTTAGCAACCGCTTTACTCTTTTTACCTTTGCTTTTGTCTTTTGGTACAATATCACCTTCTTCCTTTACAGTGGGTTCTTCCTCCTCTGGGAATACAGGAGGACAACCATATAGTGCCATTTCTCTTTTCAACTTGTCTGCACATGCTTTTATTGGCATGCCAGTACAGTGAAATGCAAATGGAAATAGCACTTTTCTACCTTTGAGTCTGTAATATCTCGAGGCAAACTAAAAAAAATGTTAATTAAACAGTAACCCATATATTTACATGGCATTATCTTATTTAATTTCTTATTTAAATTTAAAATAGTATATACATACATGAAGTTAGATCTGTAATTATTTGATTACAAGTCAAAAGAAAAATTGAACCTAGGTTTAAATTTCAGAAATTAAAATTAACTTAGCTTCTATGATTTAAACATTTTTTTGAAATGAAAGTTATTATATTATATGTACAAATAAATAAAATTATAGTGTCTGTTTGTGATATTAAAATAACCGCTTTTTACTAAATGCATACACGATACATAGATCACAATAACATTTATTACGATTTTTGTCTGTCTGTTTGTGCCGGCTAATCTCCGGAACGGCTGGACCGATTTTGACACGGGACTCACACTGATACCTATCATTCCCGTGGCTACCTAGCTGATGATATAAGGATAAGGAGTAACTTAGGCTACTTTTTTTTTAGAATAGCTTCGCCCCGCGGCGTTACCCACAGTACGACAATAACAGCGGGTAATACTTCGGTAACACTCTTTATCATCTGTCAAAACAATAACTTTGTATGGAAAATGTACTAAATGCACACTTGTGACGTCACTGTTTTAGGCTACTCAATTAAGCAATATATTTCAATGTTTATTGGATTAAAATTTGTAATAGAAATGAAAAGCTGTAATAACTATATTTTCCGAGATTTTTGTAATGTTCGTTTTAATGAAGGAGACATCGGTATTTATTCACGATACAACTTTTATAATATTTGTCCTATTACCCTGACAAATATTATAAAAGTTTATATTTACAGAAATGTGTTGATACTATATTTTAACCGACTTCAAAAAAGGAGGAGGTTCTCAATGCGACCATAAATGTCATCTTCCTAGCCTTTATTATTCCCAAGATTTGGGGTGGGCTACTAGTTCAACCGGTTTTACCTGAATATCAGTTTTTACACGGAGCGAATGGCATCGGACCTCCGCAACCTTGAGGGTGAACTGAATTCGAAGGTTGAACTAGTTGTCAGTATATTTGAGGGCACTGACTTCCACATAACGATTGTCATAGGTGTTCATGACAACCGGGACTGACGGCCTAATGTGCTCTCGAGGCACGGGCGGGAAACACCGTCATCTTCCATACTCCGGGCTGTTATTAAGAATTTCTTGTAAGAAAAACGCAACAGCAGTCCGCCCCGGGAATCGAACCCGAGACCTATTGCTCTGCAGTCGCTTGCGCTAACCACTAGACCAACGAGGCAATTTTTTCGATCCTATATATCTATAATTATATATATTTTTCTATGTGTGTTCGCGGATAACTTCGTCGTTTATGAACCGATTTTGTTGATTCTTTTTTAATGGGAAGGAGACATCCCAACGGTGTCACAATGATAAGGACACTAAGATGATGGCATCCAAGAGAAATCGATCGATTTGGTAGTTCTTGAAGTCGGTTATTTATTTTGTTAAAATTTTACTTGTACCTACTTTATATTATCGTAACTGTTAAAAAATTTTAAACGACTTCATTAAAGGAGGAGGTTCTCAATTCATATCAGCTCCTCTAGACGTTCCTCCATTTTCCTGAGCCTGGACATCTGCGAGCTCTTTTGAGGGCAGTTAAGCTGCAGGTGTCCTCTTTCGCCGCATCTGTAGCACATTACCCCTGAACCTTTCTTAAAAGAAGCCTTAACTTCTTTGACTTCTTCTGAGACTTCCCGTAGCTTATGGGTCGGACGGATATCCTGTCGAACCGCTTCGACCTCTAGGGCGTGTGCCAGTGCTTCTTTTAGTGAGGCGTGGTGGTGAAGCCTTACTGCAGCTCTGACCTCCAAATCCTTGATTCCATCTACAAATGCTTGGACGATGTTCGACTCCACCATCTTCACATCAGCCGAAAGGTATGCTTTTCGTACCAGTTTTTCAATCTCCAACGCCCACTGCTGTAGTCCCTCTCCCGGACGTTGGATTCTATCGCGTAGCTGGGCACGGAAAACGTGCTCCAGATGGCGTTCCCCATATCTCGATTCGAGCGCTTCCAATAGTTCCTTGTATCCGCTGCCCGAACTAGGTAGTGCCTCTAGGACTGTTAGTGCTTGCCCTCTAAGTGCGACAGTAAGAGCAGTCAGGCACTGTTCATCTGTCCACCCGTTCGCAGCTGCGATGGTCTGGAACTGTTGACGGTACGCGGTCCACGAAGTACTGCCGTCGTACGAAGGGACCTTGACACTGGGTGCATGTACTACACCCGAAGTAACAGGTGTTGTAGTGGTAGTTTCCAGGCGAACTACCTTTTTCTGCAGCTCCGTAAGGTCAGTCTTCACGCTGTCTATATCAGTACTTAGGCAGGTGACTCGTTCCTCAACCACGTCAACGTCCTTCCGTAGTTTATCTACGGCACCACTTACTTCGCTGACAGCGGATAAAAGTAGATGTTGGTCATCCTTCATTTGTTTTTGTAGGGCTTCAAACTTGCTGTCTTGTCCGTTTTGTAGGGTTTCAAACTTCCTGTCTTGCCCGTTTCGTAGGGCTTCTTGTCCGTTTTATAGGGCCGCAAACTTGTTGTCCAGCTGCAGTTGGCCATTTTGTATAGCCGTAAACTTGCCGTCCAGCTGCTCCTTCATGACAACCATCATTCTTAACA
The DNA here is from genome assembly GCA_949125395.1 of Diaphora mendica. Classification (NCBI taxonomy): domain Eukaryota; kingdom Metazoa; phylum Arthropoda; class Insecta; order Lepidoptera; family Erebidae; genus Diaphora; species Diaphora mendica. The sequence goes on from OX421310.1 coordinate 23,103,902, forward strand.
GATCTGCTAAGTCAGGCGTGGGCATGGCCGTGGCAGTGTGGACACCCGAAACTTGTTCCGAAGGGAGCGTTGCCTGGTGGGCGGCAGTAGGCGAGTCGGTTCCCTCCATGCTCGTTCCTCCTGCAGCACGCTGAGCCCTGGTCTTCACTCCTCCGCTGGTACCGTCGTCTCTCGGGGTCAATGGCATTTCTCAAATTTCACTTCTGACACCAGTTGTTACGTGTTAGGGTTCGATTTAATTGAGAAAGAAACCTTTTGACGTGTTAAAGAGACTTTATTAAAACCACTATTAAAATCACAATACTACTCTGAATTACAATCCTTAAAGATCGCCGAGGTCGCTAGGTTGATCGCTTATATCACTTCGATGTTTATCTCACTATAGCTCAAACTGTACTATACTGCCTGCTGTCCGCGAGACTCTCTATTTATACTCATATAATTATTATTCCTACATTTCTAGAACCTACGATAAAACACGAGAGTCGTCTCGTAAAGACGCTAATAAAAATAATCGAAGTTAATAATAATTAGGTAACAACCAATCGATATCCGACACTACGCATATGGAAATAAGGTCCATTATTCCTTGCCTCAAGGGATCGATAAGAAGTGTGTGTGTGTATTTGTGTGCACACAAATACACAAAATAATAAGGCTTAAAGATTATTATTATTCGTAACAATATAATATACTAGAAACGGCCAGTTGAGACGTGATGTTAAGTAGTTGTCGTAAATCCAAGCTTTTTTTACGATACTAATTGGCTGTTAGTCTACCTTGTCAATGTCTTTTACGAAGTCATCGACTATTACGTTTATAGAGTATAGAGTACGACCTTTGCAGTCTATCTTTCTTCCAAGGAATTTAAAGGGCACGGTTTCTGATATTATTGAAACACTTTCCCCACCAATAGTAATCCCTGGGTCATATGAGGTATACCTGGTGCCTCGCCGGCCTAGACAAAGGCAATAGCATTTGCTAGGTTTTGTCCTCATTCCCTCCGTCCAGGTACAGAAGTCATCTACCTTACGCAGTAGCTCTTGGCACTGCTTTGGATTACGTGTAATGATCGCAAGGTCGTCTGCGAACGCTAAGATGGATTCCGTATATTTTCCATTGACCTTAAACCGATAGGCCCCACCTCTTTTCGCATACTTTCATATTATTATATTTTATATTTTTATTTATATATTTATCTATATATATAAAAGAGTAAGGTGACTGACTGACTGACTGACTGACTGACATACCCAGAGATCAACGCACAGCCCAAACCGCTGAAGCTAGAATCCTGAAATTTTGCATGTAGATTCTTTATGTAACGTAAGTGAGCACTAAGAAAGGAATTTTTGAAATTCCACCCCTAAAGGGGTGAAATAGGGGTTGAAAGTTTGTAAGGAAGTCCGCCATTTTTTAAGTGAGAAACATGAAAATTTAGTTTTGGGCTACTGATTAAAAATGAGTAGATACGTATTGAAGCGTTTCTGGATATTCTAGCCCTAAGGGGTGAAATAGGGGTTGAAAGTTTGTATGGAAGTCCGTAAATTTTTAAATAAGAAATATGAAACTTTATTTTTGGGCTACTGATTAAAAATGAGCAGATACGTATTAAAGTGTTTCTGGATATTCTACCCCTAAGGGGTGAAATAGGGGTTGTTATTTCGTATATAGGCCAGTCTGGAAGTCCGTCATTTTTGAAGTAAGAAACATGAAACTTTATTTTTGGGCTACTTAATAATAATGATTAGATACGTATTTAAGAGTTTTGGATATTGTGCCCCTAAAGGGGTGAAATAGGGGTTGAAAGTTTGTAAGGAAGTCCGCCATTTTTTAAGTGAGAAATATGAAAATTTAGTTTTGGGCTACTGATTAAAAATGAGTAGATACGTATTGAAGCGTTTCTGGATATTCTACCCCTAAGGGGTGAAATAGGGGTTGTTATTTCGTATATAGGCCAGTCTGGAAGTCTGTCATTTTTGAAGTTAGAAACATGAAACTTTATTTTTTGGCTGCTGATTAAAAATGAATTGATACGTGTTTCAGCGTTTCTGGATATTCTACCCTTAAGGGGGTGAAATAGGAGTTGAAAGTTTGTATGGAAGTCCGTAAATTTTTAAATAAGAAATATGAAACTTTATTTTTGGGCTACTGATTAAAAAGGAGCAGATACGTATTAAAGTGTTTCTGGATATTCTACCCCTAAGGGGTGAAATAGTGGTTGAAAGTTTGTAAGGAGATCCGTCATTTTTTAAGTGAGAAATATGAAAATTTGTGTTTTGGCTGATTAAAAATGAGTAGATACATATTTAATCGTTTCTGGATATTCCACCCCTGAGGGGGTGAAATAGGGGTTGTAATTTCGTACATAGGTTATTCTGGAAGTCCGTTATTCTGGAAGTCCGTTATTCTGGAAGTCCGTCATTCTAAATATAAATAATTTGAAAGAATACGACTAAAGGTAACATATATGTCGGAGGGAGGTTATACATGTGCTCAGGATCAGGAATGTTTTCATCGCTCATGGTAACCGAAAGTTTAAAATAATTGCACAGAGGTCATATACGTCTAGCGAGACGCGGTGACGTGCGAACGCATATTACCTTTTAACGCTTTTCGCTATAATAAATAGTTCTTATTATTTACTATGATGGACACAAGTAGTGAGGATGAGGAGAAAAGTGATTCGGACATATTAAAGGAATGTGAACGGGAGATAGAGGAAATGAACCAGGATGCAAGTAATGAGAATTCGTGGTATATCGGAAAAAGAATAAGAGATAAAAGTGAAGAAAGCAGTGAAGAAGGTTATATAACAGTAGGGAGAAATAGAAGGAAGCCGAAAAGATTCATAAGGAGCGATTCTATTATTATTAACACACAAACCATTACTAACACAGTTGAACAAACTCAAATTGAGGGTAGTTTTGAAAAATATGAAATTTGTTTAACATCACTGGAAATGTTACCTAAACAAATGGCTTTAGCGAAAATGTTGCAGAAAGAGTACAAGAGACAAGGTATTACAAAAATAAAATATTAATCTCCTTACAAAATTTTTATACAATTTAGCGATAAAAAACAGGCTGAGGGTCTTTTTGAATGTCAAACATTTAAAGATCTTAATATACGGATGCAATTTACAAATGAACCTATGCTTTCTTATGGTGTTATAAAAAGAATTGATTTAGATATGTCTGAAAAAGAAATATTAGAATGCTTACAAAGCTCATCACAGATAATTTCGATAAAGCGATTAAAACGTATTGATTCTAACGGTGGATGGATTGATAGTGAAACCGTGAGGGCTTGTTTTAAGAATCCATCTTGCCCTGAATTTGTATATGCGTTTGGATGCAGATTTCTGGTGGAACGTTATATTTTCCCAGTTAGTCAATGTTCTAATTGTTGGAAATTCGGACACATCAAAAGATACTGTCCAACTAAAAATATCGTCTGCCCAAAATGTGATAAACATCACTCTAACTGTGAAATCGAATCGTTTGTTTGCCCTAACTGTAAAGGTTCTCATATGGCATTAGATAAATCATGTCCGACATATTTAAGAGAAAAAAGGATACGTATTTTAATGAGTGAAAATAATGTTACGTACAAAGTGGCATTAGAGCGTATTTTATACTCGCAGAAGGAAAGGAAATCTCACCAAGAAATTATCAATATTTATAACAAACAAAAGAAAAAAACATTATATCAAGAGGAAGTCGCTGAAATGGTTAATTCATCCCTACCACGCATAAATGAAGAAAAAGATAACGAAGCATCCCCGTCCTCTTGTAGATATAGTGAGGCTGTAAAGAAATCCAACAGAAAACCTACAAATAAGTCAAAGAATTGGCTTATGGAAACGGAATATAACGAACAGCATCAACAGCACAGAGAAGAGATAAGAAACGCAGATATAAGCGAAGACTTTGTATATAGAAAAGAAAGAAGAACGAAATTACAGAGTTTACTTAAAAAAATTAAAGATATTTTTCTTGAAAAAAATAAGACAACAATAGAGAAAATTACAGAAATTATGAAAGTAATTTATGAAGAATGTAAGTGTTTTATTTTGAATATTTTTTTGTGAAAATGAGTTTTTAAAGGCGATATTTAATTTATATAATGGATAGAAGATGTATTAAACATACAATTAATATACTACAATGGAATGCACAAAGTTTGTTGCCTAAATTGTTGTGTTTCGATTCTTTATTAATTCGGGAAAAAATACACGTAGCAGTAGTCAGCGAAACATGGTTGAATACGGACCGTGACTTATATATCAGGGGATACAATATTTATAGGCGAGACAGGTTTGATGGTTACGGAGGGGTAGCTATATGTGTACATAAATCATTGCAGTCTAAACTGAGACCTATTTTGTTAAAAAATTGTGGTATTGAAGCAGTCAATGTTCAAATTTTCAATTGCAATGATCTCCAAAATATAATATCTGTGTACTGTCCCTCTAACGTGCAAACTAGACAGTCTGATTGGGATAGCCTGTTTTCAATAGCGCCTAAAAAAACATTGATCGCTGGAGATTTTAACGGACACCACACTAACTGGTCCTATAAAACAGATCAAAGAGGTACACAGTTGTTGGATTCATCTCTAGATCATGGTTTTATATCTGTAAATAATGGTGAGTCAACTCGAATCAAGCTAGTTAACGGATTAATACAAAGTACTGCGCCCGATATTACATTCGCCTCATCAGATATAGTTACAAATTTTAATTGGCAGGTTTTTAATGAAAATCTTGGTAGCGATCACATGATAATTAAGATGACTATAAACTACAACGATGAACAGTATATGCGAACGTCAGAAAAGTTTAATTTTAAAAGTGCTAACTGGAAGAAATATAAAACAGTACTAGAAGATTCATTCGCAGATGTAGGTAATTTGGATAGAAGTAATGTTCAGCAATTGTATGACTATCTAGAGCTACAAATTAACTTAAGCGCTAGTAAAAGTATTCCAAAAATTAAGGTATGCTCCAACCCATTAAACAATTTGAAACCCAAGGAATATTGGAGCCCCGTGCTATCTGAAGCAGTAGCTTTGCGACGTTTAGCGTTAAAAGAATTTAGGAGGAACCCCACCCCTGACAACCTCACGAAACTTAATGAAATGACCAAAGAATCACATAAATTATTTTTTAAAGCTAAGTTAGAAAGTTGGCACCAATTCTGTGATAATATTAACGAGCAGACTTCCGTGTCAGAAATGTGGAGTAAGATGCAGTGGGTAAAACACCACCGCAAGCCTTATTTTTATGTGTCAGAGAGTGAACAAAAGGACTTACTAAGTAACTTTAACCCCAGATTTGGTCTTAAATTGTAAACCTATGATTGAGTCCAGTAATAAGTTATTAGAATCTCCATTTACCTTACAAGAACTAAAATCATGTATAAGAACAAAGATACTGCTCCAGGTAGCGATGGGGTTACGTATTCTATGGTGTATAATTTTCCTATCATTGTAAAAAAATATTTACTCAATTTATATAGCCCAATCTTTTGTAGTGGCGAAGTACCTAATCAATGGCGCAAAATTTTTATTGTTCCGATACCTAAAGCTGGAAGTATGAATAATATCGAATCAAAATTGAGGCCTATATCCTTAATGTCATGTCTTTGTAAAATATTTCATAATATATTAAATGAAAGAATAGAGTGGTACATAGAAAAAAGAAATATATTACCTTCTTATACGACGGGATTTAGAAAAGGACAATCTACTTTGGATAATTTAGCTAGACTTATCTCTCATATTCAGATTGGGTTTTCCAAAAAATTGTCGACGGTTTCTTGTTTTATTGATATAGAAAACGCCTACAATAATATATTGATTGACAAAATGATATGTGTACTAGACCAATTAGGGCTAGGGCATAACATTTGTAATTATCTGTGGTCTTTTTTAAGTTCAAGATGCCTTGTTATTAAAAACCGCTCTGATGATCAGATAATTGATGCCAGTTGGACCGGTATGGGATTAGCACAAGGTGATCCCCTGTCGCCTTTACTGTTTAACTTAACCACCTATAATATATGTCAGCTTATTGATGATGGGGATGTCGTAGTTTCACAATACGCCGATGATTTTGTTTTTTATATAAGTCACAGCAATCTAAACTTTTGTCAAGACAGATTACAAAGCGTTTTAAATACAGCGGTCGAAAATTTAAATACTGTTGGACTTTCTATCGCTTCAAATAAATCAAAAATATGCATCTTTAGCAGAGGTCGTAAAAAGTAAATGTTAAAATTAACATCAACAATATTACCCTTATGTGTGTTGACAATTATAAATACTTGGGATTTTGGTTAGATCGAGCTTTATTGTGGAGCAAACACATTAATGAAACATTATGTAAAATTTCAAAATTAATAAATATGCTTAAAATATTATCAGGACCAAGTTGGGGTGTTCACCCTAAACATTTGCGAACCCTGTACATATCTCTCATTAGAAGTAGAATTGATTATGGTAGTTTTCTATACGAATACGATAATAGTGCAAAAACGCATTTACTCAAACTTGACAGGATTCAGAACCAGGCTTTAAGAATAGTGGGAGGTTTTATCAAAAGTACGCCCATACACGTGATGGAGTCGGAGCTCAGTATACCTCCACTTCACATAAGACGACTGTACCTCGCCTATAAATATTGCTTAAAGAGTATGTCCTGGACAAACAACATAACAATAACGCTTTCAGAAAGCCTTAGCATGCTAAGATTGAATGTATACTGGCAACGTAAGAAAGTGCCTTTGCTGACTACTGTCTACGATACTTGTAAATTGTTGGAGCTACAATCATCAAACCCTTTACAAATGTTTAGTCTTGATATATGGACTAACTATATAGAATTAGAAGATATTGTAAAATTAGATTTGGACGTTACTCACAAAAAAGTCAAAAAAAATATGGAACCAACATCGCTAAAATCTGAAGTTACTGATGAGATTCATACCAAATATAGTGGCTGGCACCTGATTTTTACCGATGGATCAAAAAGCGATTATGGTTGTGGGGCTGCATACTTTGACGCATGCTATATGACGTCGGCTATTTTTAAAGTTAATTGTAAACCAACAGTTATGGCATTGGAGCTTATTGCAGTCTCAAAAGCCATTGATCAGGCTATGAATCGAAATAGCGAAAAAATAGTAATTTTAACGGACAGTAGGAGTGCTTTACAACATCTAGCTCGATGCGCCTCTGGATTCAGAGGTGCACCGATAGCTTATGAAATATTAAAGCAAATTATTTCGTTGAATAACGATGGGAAAACCTTGAGACTGCAATGGGTACCTTCGCATATAGGGCTTCGTGGTAACGAGAAGGCTGATGAGTTAGCTAAACAAGCAGCTAGAAAAGGTATTGATTATAATATTAAATTACTGTATTCGGATCATCTTGGCAACGTGAAAAAAATGTGTTATGATAAATTTAAAGAATATTTTGATGAAAGAAGTAGAGAAAAGGGTATTTGGTTTAAAACAATCCAGCATCAGCCTTTTCGCGTACCCTGGTTCATTAATAGCAAAGTGAACAAACATATTATTGTTATGGCGCATAGACTTCGCTCGGGACACTATCCGTCTAGGAAGTTTGGACATCTTATGAAGAAAGTAGATACACCGAACTGTGAGATATGTGGGACTCTTGATGATGTCCAACACTTGCTGACGGAGTGTGTCAAGTATCAAACACAAAGGCAGGCGTTGGTGCGTACAACACTTGCTGACGGAGTGTGTCAAGTATCAAACACAAAGGCAGGCGTTGGTGCGTAAATACGACTTAAATAATTATGATGTTGGTATGTTTATTAACATCTTAGGAAACCAAACCTCAAATGCTGCACTTGAATTATTTGAAATATTTACGCATCAAAAGCTTTGACCTATTATAAAATAGAATATAACATAGGATAAGGTACGATGGGACTAACATATTACCATGTAATAAAAGTCTCTAAATTAATAAAGATTAAAAAAAAAAATAAAAAAAAAATGCACCAGCAGATAAATAACACTTCATTTAATCGTAAGCACAATAACTTTTTAAAGAAATAATCACAATATATCGGGATTAAAACAGATATAGTCCTTCACTTTAATAATTCGTGTATTCTTGAAGGCCGCTCAAGCAAAAGTGAGTCCGTGCCCAGACTGATGTTTGTTTTTATACCGTCAAACGTAACTGACAGCTACGAATGAACGACGAATGATAGCGCCGGTGTTGCCTCGCCGACATACATATGATATTTAAAGATTTATCCTCCAACCCCTAACCGTTAAGGAGTTGTACCTTACATCATCAGCTCATCATCATAAAATGATGACTACCAGACGCAAATACCGATGTAACTTCAGAGAATATACGAAAAATATAGTATGTGCCTATAAAAAATTAAGGTTTCTGTCGATTTCCCTGGGATTCCATTATCAGATCCTGATATGGTGGCAATGGGACCACCTCGGGAGCATACCCATTTGAATACAATTTTTTTTTCAAAATCGGTCGACAATTGACGGAGTAATCGGTGAACATACATAAAAAAAAAAACATACAGTGGAACATAGAACCTCCTCCTTTTTGGAAGTCGGTTAAAAACTAACCTTGTAACGAACAATGGACAGATGACATATTTATTTTTGGATATATAAAACGTTGGAGAGTGACAGCGCAAGCGCATACATTTTTTGGACATCTCCTTTGGATTAATAACTAGCGTTTTTGTGTACTATTGATCTTTTCCTGGTACTTTCTTGACAGAGTAGTATTCCATACCGACAGTCCATCCTACGGCGGACGCACTCTACGACAGATTCCTATCCTTAAAGTAGCTTTGAGCCCACAAGAGAAAGGAGATGCTGGAGAGTCTCGACCGTGACCCCTGGGGTCGCCCATACCGTGCGGTGCGTCAGGAGCTCCACGCGTCGCCCCCCCCCCCCCCCTTACCGAGACTCTCCAGCCCAGCTTCCTGCAGGAAGTGGTTGAGGGCCTTTTCCCTGAGCGGGCGGAGCACACACCCCCGTCGATGGCCCATGCGGTCATAGACGATGGGGGTAGAGAGGACGATGTGCCGCCCGTTAGGGAATCGGAGGATGGGGCGGCTGTTCTTCGGATCCGTTCCAAGAACACCGCCCCCGGGCCGGACGGGGTTCCAGCCCGAGTGATGGCCCGAGCTATCGACCATATGCTGAACCGCCTCAAGGAGGGGTTGGAAGCTAGCCTGGAGTCCGGACGCTTCCCTGAGTGCTGGAAATGTGGGAAGCTGGTCCTGTTGAGGAAGCCGGGACGGCCTGCCGATTCGGTCGCGGCCTATAAGCCCATCGCGTTTCTGGACGAGGCGGGTAAACTTTTTGAGAGGATACTCTCTGCCCGCATCGTCCGGCACCTCTGCGAGGTGGGGCCCGACCTGTCGGATGCCCAATTCGGAAATCCGAGAGGGGTGTTCGACAGTCGATGCCGTGATGCGCCTTAGCGCCGTGACCGAAGAGGCAGTGAGCTGTGGCGGCGTGGTGTCCAACGCCTTCAATAGTCTGCCATTTAGCTGCATCAGGGAAGCACTCCACTACCACGGGGTGCCAGAGTACCTGACGCGGCTAGTGGCAGACTATTTAGAGGAGCGTACCGGCGTGTACGACGACTGAGAGGGCGGAGTATGGCTATCGCCATCCGCCCGAAGAGGTACGTGAGTGGCGTGAAGCCGCCCGTCGAGCCACTATGGACAGATGGTCATCCGGCTGGAGACTCCACGCGCTGGCTTTGCTGCCGTGGAGGCTCTCCAGCCGGTCATCCTCGAGTGGGCAGGGCGGCAGCTCGGGACCTTTTCCTTCCGACTGACGCAGGTCCTTTCCGGGCACGGTTGCTTCGGGAAGTACCTGCACTCGGTCCCCAGGAGGGAATTGAGTCCCGCCTGCCACCACTGCGACTGCAGTAAGGACTCGGCCCAGCACACGCTGGCGATCTGCCCCGCATGGGCGTCGCAGCGTCGGGCCCTCACTGCAGTCATCGGAGGAGATCTCTCGCTACCGGTCGTCATACGCTCCATGGTCGGTAGGAGGCGGAGGCGGAGGAGGAGGCGCGCCTATCAGCGCCTCATGCCGCCCTGAGTGTGGCCGCAGATGGTCGGGACGGGTTTTCCCCTCCATACGCTCTAGTGGCCATACGCTCTAGTGGCCACCCGCGAGGGGGCGACGTACGCGTGTGCCGTACGTCGCCTACATTGAGAGTCCAACAGGTGACGGTGCCCGTTTCTGTGCGGGCAGGCGCTGGGAGGGGTCCGGACGTGTTACTAACTGCAGTTCCCGGATTCCTCCCTTCACAGGCGCATAGTGGCACACCGTGTGGTTTTAGTCGGTTCGAGTCCGACTCACCGCCCCGCCGCAAACCCCGGTGGGGTGACGGTCCGAGGGGATTTCCACACGTTAAAAAAAAAAAGCTTTGAGCCCAAGGGATGTATGCAATGTAATCGCACATACCATCCCAGACAAGGAGTGCCATAAGCCACAAAAAGTTTGTATGGAAGTCCGTCATTTTTTAAGTTAGAAACATGAAACTTTATTTTTGGGCTACTGAATAAAAATGAAAAGATACGTATTTAAGCGTTTCTGGATATTCTACCCCTCAGGGGGTAAAATAGGGGTTGAAAGTTTGTATGGAAGTTCGTCATTTTTTAAGTTGGAAACATGAAACTTTATTTTTGGGCTACTGATTAAAAATGAAAAGATACGTATTGAAGCGTTTCTAGATATTCTACCCCTAAGGGGGTAAAATAGGGGTTGAAAGTTTATATGGAAGTCCGTCATTTTTTAAGTTCGAAACATGAAACTTTGTTTTTCGACTACTGATTAAATATGAGTAGATACGTATTTAAACGTTTCTGGATATTAAACCCCTAAGGGGGTGAAATAGGGGTTGAAAGTTTGTATGGAAGTTCGTAATTTTTTTAAGTTAATAACATGAAACTTTATTCATGTGCCACTGATTAAAAAAGAGTCTCTACTCTTTTTTAGACAGACAGAGACGTATTTAAGTGTTTCTAGACGTTCTACCCCTACTGGAGGTGGAATAGGGGTTGAAAGTCGGTATGGAAGTCCGTTATTTTTTAAATCAGAACCATGGTATTTATTTTTGGTCTACTGATTAAAAATGAGTTTATACGTACTTAAACGTTTCTGGATATTCTACCCCTAAGGGGGTGAAATAGGGGTTGAAAGTTTGTATGGATGTTCGTCATTTTTTAAGTTAATAACATGAAACTTTATTCATGTGCCACTGATTAAAAAAGAGTAGAGACGTATTTAAGTGTTTCTAGATATTCTAGCCCTAAGGGGGTGAAATAGGGGTTGAAAGTTCGTATGGAAGTTCGTCATTTTTTAAGTTAATAACATGAAACTTTATTCATGTGCTACTGATTAAAAAAGAGTAGAGACGGATTTAAGTGTTTCTGGATATTCTACCCCTAAAGGGGTGAAGAAATAGGGGTTGAATGTTTGTAAGGAAGTGCGTAATTTTTAACAGACTGCAAAAAAAGGAGGAGGTTTCTCAATTAATATATATATATATATTTTTTTTATGTGTGTTCACGGATAACTTCGTCGTTTATGAACCGATTTTGATGATTCTTCTTTTGTTGGAAAGGAGATGTCCCGACGGTGGTACCATGACAAGGAAACTAGTATCTGATGATGGCATCCCAGAGAAATCGAGGGAACCCTCATTTTTTTCAGGCACATACTATGTTTTTCGTATATTTTCTGAAGTTACTCCGGTATTTGCGTCTCGTAGTCATTATTTATTGATGATGAGCTGATGATGTAAGGTACAACTCCTTTACGGTTTTTTTTTTTTTTTTTTTATGTATGGCCTGCCAAAATGACTCTACTCTGCCTGATGGAAAGCATAAGCAGAATCCAAGAGTGGCGGTCACCATACTCACTGCGAATGCAGACAATGCAGTATGGCGACCCACACCATGGCGGCCTATTGATGCTGCTGCATCTTCTAGTCTAGTCAACAAGTATGGAACTTGTTGACTAGACTATTTGAGCCTCCGGTTTCGCACTCACCAACGGAACACGACAGCACGAATGCTGTCATTTTACGTTGATTTTCTGTGCGAGGGTAGTACCGCTCCGGTCGAGCCGGCCCATTTAAAAAAAAAAAAAAGACAACTCCCGCATTAGGAATAAATCCTGTGTCGCGGGGGACTTTACAAACATACATGAAACGGACACAGAGAACATCCAGACTCAGAACAACAATTTGTGGATCACACAAAGTGTTGTCCTACGTGGGATTTGAACCCACGACACTTGGCGAAGTAGGAAACGGCGTGGTGACCGTTAAACCACTAGGCCAAACGTGCAGTCAATCATGCTGAATTCAGCGTGGCTCTACTACCTACACTGGTTAGGAGTTGGAGGATACATTTTTAAATGTCATATGTATGTATGTTACCTTTAGTCGTATTCTTTCAAGTTATTTAGGTTAGCTGATGATGGAAGGTACAACTCCTCAACGGTTAAGAGTTGGAGGATAATTCTTTTAATTTCATACATATCTATAGACCTTTAGTTGTATACTGTCAAGTTTTTCAGGTGTATTCGAAAAGGTATGCTTCAACTTACTGATAACCTACGATTGTTTGCACTAAAAATGGAAAAATAAATATAATAAATAAATAAAATAATACTACTATTTAAATGAATAAAGAATTAGGTATAGACAAGAAGTGGCACATAGCAATTTATGAAGAGCCAGTTTATTGTACGCTTTTTAGTGTTTTTGGCAGGGAGTTTTCGTTGGATGTTTTTTGGAAGTTGGTTTTTTTTTATAAAAAGTTTTTTAAGTGACAAACATGAAACTTTATTTTCGGGCTACTGATTAAAAAAGAGTAGAGACATATTTATGCATATCTGGATATTCTACCCCTAAGGGGTGAAATAGGGGTTGACATTTCGTATATAGTTTGGAAGTCTGTCATTTTTTAATTAACAAGCTTGAAACTTTCGTCTTTAGGCTTTTGATTACAAATAGATAAATACTCATTTCAGCATTTATGGGAATTCTGTTCCTAAAGGGGTTAAAATAAATCGAATGTGTGTATGAAAGTTCTTTTAAATGGGCTATTGATCAAAAATAAATAAATATGTTTAAAAACATGAATAAATGATTCATACCTACTGACACAGTTTCAATCAAATACATAATTAAATATAATCAATTTCCACACAAGCAAAGCCGCGGCAACAGCTATATTTCATATTATGATTAAATATTTCAAAGCATTCGAGTGAATGCTACGAAATACATATTTTTACAAAACTTTTTTCTTGTTTATAAAATGAAACGACAATGACAGGTTTATTTAGTTTGACATTTTGAAGTCATTGCGTTGTTTCTGGGCGATACTGTGTGTAGCCTGTGCGATAATCTTTTCTCCATAACGCCTGCTATTCTACATCGACTGATTCCATTGCCCAACTATTATCTAGTGCTTATCAATACGGACCTGATTGTGCTTATGTTTTGGACATTGGTAAATGTTCACGGTATAGCAACGGGACATCTAAGAAAACATGTTGTGTTGTGTTAGACATGCCTTTCCAAAAAAAAGTTCTCTTGGATTTTCTAAACAGTGCAGCGAATGATTTGAGAAGTAATTCTTAACCATTTAACCTTTAACTGGTGACAAGCCGTGTCAGTGAAACATCATTTCATCAACTTCCCGGCGCTTACTACAAGCATTGTAATAGCAAGTTCTTTATTAAAAAATACGTTTAGAGTTAATTGATTAGTTTTATTTTGTTATTTTATATATTATTAAACTGTTTTTAAAGACTACAATAAGCTAGTGGTAGGTCCAGGAGGTTCATGACCAAGACAATTTTTGTTAATTTCTAAGAAATCTGAAATTACCTACTAAACTGTGTAACTTTTACAGTTAATTTTAGAGCATTTTAAATTCAAAACAAAATTTGTTAAGGTACGTGAATTTTTAGATGCTAGGCAGAGTGCCTTAGGTTAATTGGCCATCTCCTTTACTTTAACTACAAAAAAAGGACTGGTTATTACTAATTATAATGATTTATACAGTAAATATGGTTAATCACATAATTATATTTAAAGTAGTTTTATAAACTACTTATCAGCAAGATTTTATTGCAAAATAGGTTACATACCTCACATTTGGATAGTGAAAATGTGTGTCCAAGATGCAAGCGCCCATTCATATAAGGAAAAGGAAAAGTACACATAAATTTTTCATACTTTTTCCCATCGTCAGGAGCTTCTATGTCAAAAATCTTTTCATTGTCCCACTGTGACTGGACCTTCTTCTCGATTTCTTGAAGGTACTCGACCTTAAATGTGCCCTTACGATCTAAGGTAGCCTGCAATTTATGAAGTTACTGCATTTGATCACAGTAAAATGATTTATGCGGCAAAATAACATAATATGTGGTGGTCGAGAGTATATGTAGACAATAATATAACTGATTATTAACATTCTATAGTTATTATTTAATCATGTAGACCGTAAAACTTACCATTGCATATACGTTTTACTGAAATAATCAGATTTTCTCATAAGAATACAACGGTTCTAATATGGAAACACGTTGCGGTTCTTCTTCTTCTTTTGATGAAATGGCAACCAGCCGGATCTCTCGGATCAGCTATTTCTGCCAATGTCAAGTGTTAATAATCTTCATATCATAAGTCTTCAAGTCTTTAGTCTTCGTCGTGATGAAATTAATGATAAAAATATAAAAAAACGTGGATGAGATGAAATGGGGACCGTCTTCCGAAAAAACAAAAAACACGTTGCGGTTGCTTGCCACCGACCGCCACGATACGTGAATGTGATATGACAGCAGCTGCCAGAAGTGACACTTAGGCTGAGAAACCGCCGAGGTTTAGATTGTACTCTGTGGCCGAGGTTTTTTCTCGCTAGCGGTAAGGCCGAGGCCGCACTACGGCTAAACCGCCGCGGTTTTTAACCGCCGCGGTTTTTAACCGCCTGATTTTGTGACAAAAGGAAATGTATGGAACAATGAGTAAAGAAAATATAAGGAGATGCCCTATTCTACTATACGAACAATTCATTATAAAAATATATTCGTGCTGTCGTGTTTCGTTGGTGAGTGCGAGACCGGAGGCCCAATTAGTCTAGTCAACAAGTTCCATACTTGTTGACTAGACTAAAAGATGCACAAGCATCACTAGGCTGCCATAGTGTGGGTCGCCATACTGCATTGTTGTATTCGCAATGAGTATGGTGGCCACCACTCGTGGATTCTGCTTATGCTTTCCATCAGGCAGAGTAGAGTCATTTTGGCAGGCCAAACATAAAAAAAATATATATATTTAAATATATATATAAGATCGACACATATATACAAAAAAGCATTTTGTCTCTTTTTAACTTATGTTTACCTTGGTGTGAAAAGAGAGATAAACATAGTTTAGTGAAGACCAATATTGGCAACTCTTTTGAGTGACGTCATGCACTTGTCAATTCATGCCCGGCGACGCTATTGTATGCACCAAGTTCTGAGGTAGATCTGCTATCAAGCGGTTGTTGTTGGAAATTTTGTTTTTGTTTTCGTGCCAATTACTGCTTTAAATTGGTTTTTATTGTATCCAAGGCTTTGCCCTAGACATGAAAATCATGCCTTCGTGCTCCATTACACAATTTGGTGCAAGAAAAAACAAGAATCATTGTACATTTACTCTTTACAGGTTAGTACAAAAATGCATTGAAATTGTTCAATATTTTACGATTTTGTTTATTGTATTGTATTAAACATATTCTTTTTATAATTTCCGAAGACGTTTGTTAGTTTTTTGAGGTTCTCAATGGTATTATTTGCTTTGTTTCACTTTGATTTGTTTACATACGATTAAGGATAGTGATGGTAGAGTTAAAGTGTCGATACTTATTGTTAAAATGAAAGCATCCATAGAGTATAGATATATGAACGCAACAAATATTTATGTTGTCTTTGGATCTTCCCTTGCTCCATCTGTATCGTTGAGGTAGGTTCACGATAAGTATCCATAAAATAAAACCACAAGAAAGAAGTCTATCTCTTTATTAAAAACCTATACCAATCACACCAAGACACTAATACGTCCATTAGGTTATTGGCCCAGCCTACGCTCACGCAAAGTTGTCTGTCTGGTATGTGTGTTTGGTTACGACTAGCACGTGGTAAGTTGGTAAAGGCCGGTAAAGGTCATAAAGAAGAGACTGAGAGCAAGCAAGAAGTCGTCGCGGTATCAGCGACAAAAGCCGGTCAAGGCAAACAAAAGAAATATGGATCTTCTAGATGCAAACTACCAAAACCACCACCACCACTTACTGGAGGATGCCAGCGGTTGGACAGCATGGCAGTTTAAGCTCAAGGTACTCTTACGAGCAGCGGGCCTGTATGATGTAGTCGACGGGTCATCGGTCTGTTCGGCAGCGAGTCAACAAGAAGCCGCAATAAAATGGAATTCCAAGGACGCTAAAGCGCAAGGTATAATTGTAACAAGGTTGGCTGAAAAAATAATCCCACAGGTAGCCACATGCACCACAAGCAAAGAAATATGGGACAAACTTCACACCATTTTTGAACAAAAGGGAGACCTGTCAGTGCACATTTTACAGCAGCAATTCTTTGAAGTTAAACCTCAAGGGGGTGAGTCCATGGCAACATTCCTAAGTCGGTTTGAAATAATCTTATGCAAACTCAAAAATCAAGGAGCTGCAGTGAGCAACGAGATGGCAATCACGAAAATCACTTCCTCGCTACCATCCCAGTATAGTCACTTCGTTTCGGCCTGGGAGTCGGTGCCAGCAGAGAGAAGAACCATGGAACAGTTGACTGCACGTCTACTCATTGAGGAGCAGCGATATGTCTCAAACCATGAGGTAATAATTGAAAATGCATTTACATCAAAAATTACAAGAAAATGTTTTGAGTGCGGTAAAGTAGGTCACTATAAAAAAGATTGTAAGTCAAAGCCCAAAAAATTTTGTACTAATATCATGATATTAATGATTGTTGGTTTAAAAATAATGGTAAAAACAATTCAAAAGGTAATGCATTTCCTGTGTCAGTGTTATCGTCAGCATTGCATAGCTCAGTAGGAAATGAGTGGGTAATGGACAGTGGAGCCACCGAGCACATGTCTCATGATTTAAGTTTATTCTCAGAATATACAGAGTTGCAAGTTCCCAAGTCTATTATGATAGGAGACGGTAAAGTCTTAGAAGCGTTAGGAAGAGGTAAAATCTTATTAGAAGCGCATAATGGTCATGAATGGATAGAAACAAGCTTGAACAACGTTCTTTATGTGCCTGAGTTAAAAATAAATTTATTTTCAGCCAGTACTGCCACAGACAAAGGGTACAATGTGGTAATAAATAGGAATATTTGTATGTTTAGAAAACATAATGAGCAAGAGGTAAGTGCATTAGCATATCGTAAAAATAACTTGTTTATTATGAAATTCAGGATGTTGAGTTTAAAAGCTGCTTGTGTAGGTCGATCAAATTCTAACTTAACAGAGTGGCATGAAAATATGTGTCATCAGAATATAGATACAGTAAAAAGTGTTCTCAAAAGATGTAATGTAAACTTTAAGGTTAGTGAAGAAAGTAACACAACATGTCAGTCATGTTTACAGTGTAAGGCACACAAATCACCATTTCAATTGAGTAAAAACAGAGCGATAAGGTCAGGCCAAATATTGCATATGAATTTATGTGGTCCTATGGAATCAACCTCATTAGGTGGTTCTAAGTATTATTTACTGATTAAAGATGATTATACAAAATTTAGGACAGTTTATTTCTTGAAAAGTAAGTTTGAAACTGTAGGAAAAGTAAAGGTTTTTTTGAATTATGTCATTAAAAACTTGGAGTATAAAGTAAACATTATTAGGTCAGATAGTGGCTTAGAATTCATAAATAAAGAAATGTAATCATTTCTAGAAAGCCTAGGTATCGTTCATCAAACAAGTGTACACTACACCCCAGAGCAAAATGGTTGTATTGAACGTGAAATGCGAACTGTCACAGAGGCAGCTAGGACAATTCTTTTGGCTAGTGGTTTAGGTAAACTCCTTTGGGCAGAGGCTGTAAACACAGCTGTATTTGTTTTAAATAGAAAAGGCTCAAGTCGCGTTAGAAACGTAACCCCTTATGAGTTATGGTTTAAAAATCAAGTTTATGATATTTACAACCTACAAATATTTGGAACAAAAGTAGCAGTACATGTACCGGATCAAAAGCGTAAAAAATGGGATAGTAAAGCCGAAAAAGGTTACTTTGTAGGATATGGTGAGACAACCAAGTATTATAGGATATATTTTCCAAAACAAAAAAATGTTCTTGTCGAAAGAGAGGTTACCTTTCTGAAGGGCACCTCTCATAACAAACAAGTAATACAAATAGGAGAAAAGACCTCAAAACAGTGTATTTTCCCTGAAATAATCATGACAAACACGGAAAATAACCAGCCTGTTACTGCAGCTGAAGGCGATATTCAAATTGCTGATGAGGAAACTCATAGTTTCTATGAAGAAGAAGAGGATAGAGGACAGTTACCACATCCAGAGGGGTAACAAATAGCTTCTACAGAAGATATTATGAGTCCACAAGAAGTTTCTGCAGAATCAAACATTCGTGGACAATGCTTATCTGACATCCATCAAAGTCCAACAACATCTATGTCTGAAGAATATTTAGAAAGCTCTGATATGTTAGATGAGATAGAAAAGACTGTGATAGAAGCACAGGAACTGTCACCAGAAGACTCTCACACCAGCCGTGGTAGACAAACAAAGAAACCTGCATGGATGGCGGAATATGAAACTGGTTTATTATCCATTGATGCAGAACCTATAACTTTAGAGGATGCCATGAACAGTGAATACCAGCGAGAGTGGAAAAAGGCAATTCAGGTTGAGTTGGACACTTTGAGGGAAAACAACACTTGGTCTGAAGTGAGTGATATTCCTGTAAATACTGAAGTAGTTTCTAGTAAATGGGTATTTAAAGTTAAACAGATAGGAAATGACAAAGTTTTCAAAGCTCGTCTAGTAGCTAGAGGGTTTGAGCAAACTGATTGTGATCTTGAGGTATATTCAATGGTCGCGAGACTGCCCTCATTTAGAGTTTTCATGTCGGTTGCTAATGAGTTACAACTTCCTGTACATCAGATGGTTGTAGTAGCCAGTCTAATGTATGCGGTGTGTGGAACTAGGCCAGACTTATGTGTATCAGTGTGTTTCCTCAGTCGTTACCAGCACTGTGCCAGTATCATGCTGTACAAAGCGCTTAAGCGAGTATTACGTTATATACAGGGAACGTTAGAATATGCATTAGTGTACAGTAGCGCTGACACAGGATTGCATGGATTTGTAGACTCCGATTGGGCAGGAGATACTAAGGATAGAAAGTCAACTACGGGTTATTTATTTAATTTCAATAACTGTACTGTATTATGGTGTTGTAAGAAGCAAATGAGTGTTTGCCTTTCTTCAACTGAATCTGAATATATAGCATTAAGTATTGCTATTCAGAAACTTGTTGGTTACAAAACTTACTTGAAGATTTTGATATCATATTAAATGAGACAGTTATCTTTGAGGATAATCAATCTGTTATAAAATTAGCTTTAAATACAGAGAATAACAAAAGGTTAAAACACTTAGAAATTAGATATCATTTCATTGTTGAAAAGATTGAAGATAGAAACATCTCTTTGCAGTATATTAGAACTCATGATAATTATGCAGATTTCTTAACTAAGCCTTTGGGAAAAACTTTATTCTTTAAGTTTGTAAGGTGTTTATTTCATTTGTAATAAAAAGGTGATGTGATAGTCATGTAGTTTTATATACTTGTTTCAGAAGTTTATTGAAGTCATAAGTTTTTTCTAGCTTGCATGACTAAAATTTAAGTGTATGTTAAAGTAGTTTTGATAAATTAGCATTAAGGCGAAGTCTCTTGCATTGTATTAATTTTATTAAGGCGAAGCATCCATATAATATTTTTTTTTTGAAAATGTATAACTTTGGTAAATAATTGTTGAGAGGGGGTGTTAAAATGAAAGCATCCATAGAGTATAGATATATGAACGCAACAAATATTTATGTTGTGTTGGATCTTTCCTTGCTCCATCTGTATCGTTGAGGTAGGTTCACGATAAGTATCGCAGAAGGAGGTGGCGGAGAAGGCCCGAGAGGACGACCTCCACTCGGACCCAATCCGTCGCCGGCGAACCGGGCAGCGGAGGCGCGCTCACCTGCGCCTCATGCCGCCCTGAGTGTGGCCGCGGATGGTCGGGACGGGCTTTCCCTTCCATCCGCTTTAGTGGCCGCCCGCGAGGAGGCGACGTTACGTGTGTGCCGTACGTCGCCTAAAATGAGAGGATAACATCAGAGGGTGCCCGCTTCCGTGCGGGCAAGCGCTGGGAGGGGTCTGGATGGCGTAAAAACAGCAGTTCCCGGACTCCTCCCTCCTCAGGCGCAGAGTGGCACACCGTGTGGTTTTAGTCGGTTCGAGTCCGACACACCGCCCCGCCGCAAGCCCCAGCGCGGGTGACGGTCCGAGGGGATTTCCACACGTAAAAAAAAAAAAAAAAAAAGGTTCACGATAAGTATCCATAAAATAAAACCACAAGAAAGAAGTCTATCTCTTTATTAAAAACCTATACCAATCACACCAAGACACTAATTCATCCATTGCTTATATTAGTATTAAAAAAAAATGTTAACATGGTGTTTTCTTCATCAGATTTCCTGTAAATGAAATTTTAAGAAAGAAATGGATTGAAATCATTGGTTTGGAAAATATAAACCCTCAACATAAAATGTGGTATGTCTGCTCTATGCACTTCCATGAAACATCCTACAACAGAACTCTCGACGTGACGCGATTACATTACTGCGCAGTGCCCTAACCTGAATGTGTGAATAAATATTACAACTATTTAAAACGTGTTTTATTTACTCAATTTGTTATTTCGCTCAATGTCAACATAATATAAGTACTTTTTATGTTGATATCGGTATCCCAGAACCGTCGGAGCTACGAAAAACTAGGTAAACAACGATATACATTCTCGTTGGTTTGAATGCGGAGGTATTCTGTTCTTTCTTTAGTCTTGTTGCTGATAGAACGGATAGGGCTGTTTTTATAGCCGATAACAAATGGTTTTAAAATAATAATTTGAGAAACCTCACCTACGATCATCTATTTCCAGACTACAGAAAGATCAGGATTTTAGGGATTCCAAGAGGAATCCACGGCCTCATTTTGGGAGGAGGTGATGTACGCCTAAAAGGTGGGTAAAGGGAGAGGACTAGCACTCTCCTATCCCACAAGTCCATCATTCAAAATTTAATCCATCCATTATAAATAATAAAAAACAATCGGAATTAACTATAATTATTTAATGTTATTGTTATTTTTGCAATTTATTAAATATTTCAGTTAAATATCGATATCGACATTTCGAGTCACTCTACATAGATACAACCCTAAAGGCAGCCATTTTATGCGCCAACTTCTTGCGTAGTCCATGTACTGTAGGTCAATGGTTAAAAGTAACCAAGAGATGAAAAATCACCTGAAACGTTACAAAAGTAACCTTCTGGCAACACTGGACAGAACCGCCCGCGATTGTCGCGGTTTTAAAATCAGTCGCGGTAAAAAACCGCCAGTGCGTCCGCTTCCATACATTTCCTTTCGTCACAAATTCAGGCGGTTAAAAACCGCGGCGGTTTAGCCGTAGTGCGGCCTAGGCCTAAATAATATAAACCTGTAACCTCCTTTTGAGTCGGCTGGTTCAAATTCTTGTTTTTCATGTTAATATTACTTTGTTGCTGATATAAATTGTATTTTTTGGAAGATATAAAAGAGGTTTTTTTTAAAGCGGAATTTTCTCGTCGAAAGTACAGTTTTTGTGTGTAGAAAAACATTGACAAAACAATAATACAGTATCTTTACTAACTTTTCTGTGGTTTTCTAGTTAAAATTTTAATTGTTTTTTTAATACTTGTTATTTTAACATGCTTACGTTACTCAGCCGAGGGGTTAAAGTCTTTGATTGAAAGCAAAAATATAACTTATCCATAGACACCATTGAATGACCGCATTTTTCCCTGCCATTTATTAGAACTTGCAAGTATATTAAAAAAAAACAACAAAAATTGGCGGCAGCCGGCAGTGGCGGTACGAGATATCTGTCATTTTACCGGAAACTTCGCCCGTTTGCTAATTCAACAACGCAGTTTTATTGAAGAGAAGCGATAATTTGCATAGAATTACGGTGAAATCTAAGATATTTCAATATAAACTAGCCTCGTTACAATGGCGCCAAGATCTGCAAAAGCTAAGGTATCGTACATTAATCGTATATGCAGTGAAATTTTGCGGATTTGCATTGAATACACAAACGTGTTTTAAAGGTGATAGTTTATAAAAGACTAGTTAGGACACAAAGAAATGTGTCGCTAACAGTGCGTGCTGTTAAGAATCGTATTTGTATTAGAACTTCAGTAGATTTTGATGTTCCTTGATAATTATTCCTCATGTTTAAGTTGAAATATTACTTGTTTTCAAGATTTGCTTAGTGGTACATTAACATCCTTTCATGTGCTAGGATTACATGCTTATGAATTTCCTTACCCAAACCAAGTGTTATGCCTACTTCATAATTTGACTTCAGTGTAAATTTTATTTATCATGTTAACATGTGTACCTTTAAAAAACTTAGTTATTTGTATAATATCTAGAGTGAAGGTGAATACAATTGTTATGGCTCTCAGGCCCTAAAAGCGCGCGAAATTATTACATATTAATATGACTATTGTATGTTTTTATGAAGTCCTTGTAGAGATTGATATTTTTGTACTAATGCACAGATATTACATTCTAACACAGTAACCTTGAAATATTTAGGCATCTCTAACTATCTAATAAGTAAAATTGAAGTGTCTGTTTGTAATTTCAAATTAACAAATTTTTATAAAATGTCTAAGAAAGTATATATACATAAAAAAAACAATATTTAAATATTTTTTATTGTCTGTTTGTTCCCTGAACCGATTTTGACATGAATTTTGTTGCCAGATAGCTCATGTTATAAGGAATACCTGAGGTAGTTTTACTCATAGTTGTTGTTTGGTTAGCTCATGGCTGTGCAGCAATGACTCCAAACCTTTTATTTTGTTTTCTTTGGTTGACTTCGTTCTCGTTCAAGTCTCTTAGTGAAAAAATATTGTAAACCGTATTATTATTTTTTAAAAGGAGCAACAATGGAGTTTCTTGCCAGATTCTTCTCCATGAAGGGTAGGCTGCACTTAGAACTGGCGACTAGAATCACTCGATTTTTTAATACTAAATATTGACTATTCATAAGTGCCTGTAAAATAAGTGCCTATATGAATAAAATATTTTTGAGTTTGAGTTGAGTTGTAAATGTACAACAACTACCACATAACACTGCAGGGCATGATCAGCCAAGTGGATTTCATTAATAAACTTTCTTTTAATGTTACTGTTTTTACAGAAAGCTGTTGATGTAAAAGTAGCTGAAAACGATGCACCAAAAAAAGGTAGGGGCAAAGCAAAAAATGTAAAAGAACCTGAGCCTGAAGTAGATTTAGAAGATAAACCTGTTGCTGTAGCTGAAAAAAAGCCAGCAAAGCGAGGTAATAATAAAACTACAAATGATGGCCAGACCACTGATAAAACTAATGAAGTTGCTGTAACAGCCAAAAAAGGAAGGAAGAAGAAAGCAGAAAGTGGTGACAGTGAAGATAAACCAGCTTCTAATGGTGACCAGTCATCAGATGAGTCCTCAGGCCAGGTTGAAGAGACTGAACAAAATGATGAAAATGTAGAAGCTAATGGACACACTGATGAAGCTCCAAGTTCTAGTAGGGGTAGGAAGAAGCAAGCAAAACCAGCTGCTGAAAAACCAGAAACAAAGTCAGGCAGGGGTAGAAAGAATACAAAACAAGATGTTAGTGAAGATAAAGAAGAGGTTGTAGAAGAGAAACAAGAAAAGAAGGTTGGTGGTAGGGGAAAAGGTCAAAAAGCTGCAAAAGCTGAAGTAGAAGAAGAGAATGAATCTGATTTTGTAGATGAGGAAGAAAAACCTAAGGGTAGGAAAAGGGCTCAACCTAAAAAAGTAGAGGAAGAAGCTGAAAATGAAGAAGAACAAGAGGAAGAAGAAGATAAACCAGAACCTAAAAAGAAAGAGCCTAAAGCTAAAAAGGGCAAGAAAGCACAATTAAAAGAAGATGGTGACGTCGAAGAGGAAACTGAAACTTCTTCCAAAAAGAAGAAAGTTAATAAGAAAGAAGAAAAAGCCAAAGGTAATGATAAAACAATTTATTTATGTTGTTTGTTCTACATATTGTTCTTACGATCCAACTTTATACTCTTGGTCAATATTTATTAGGAAAATGTTTTCAATTTGTTAGTAAATGCCAAAAAAAGTAGGTTAGAACTGTGACCCTAATAGCGAAGCAAGTGTCTTGCAGTAGCGGCTGGGAAAGCATCCAAAACAATCTGTTCTATTTTTTTAATGTTGTGAATTTGGCCTCAAGGAAATTCAAACAATACATTTGTTAATTCGCTTGGCCTTGTCAGCAGCACGGTAGAATACAAGTGAATTATTTAATACCTGTTCAAATGAAACATAGGTAACCAAGTACATATTTATATGTTACACAAGAACTTGCCAAAAATGAGATTTGTTTTAACTGAAAAATTTCGAAAAGTGAATATTATATAACAGTTTGTGATGCACTAGTAAATTATATAGATTTTTTTCATGCCATTCATCTCATAAAAATTAGTATACTTTTCCTGAAATGAATGCTTCTCAGTCTGAAAAGTTATATCCTATTTTCTTTTTTGACATCTAACACACACCGCCATCTAGTCCCAAGCTAAGCAGAGCTTGTGTTATGGGTACTAGACAACTGATACAAATACAAATATATATTTTTTTGTAAATACGTACATATTATTATAAATAGAAAACACCCAAACTCCGAAACAAATATTTGTAGATCATACAAACATTTGGTCCGACCCGGGAATCGTACCCGAGACCTTATGATCAGCAGTCGCACACGCCAACCGCGAGACCAACGAGGCAGTCACATCCTATGGTTTTAAGTTTGTTGTGCTATGTCCAATATATTGAATATATTCTGAAGCTTATTAATGACAGATGACTTCCTATAATTATTATCATTTAATATATTTTAAGATGAAGAAGATGTTCCTGAGGTAAAACCCGCCAAGGGAAAAAGGGGACAAAAGAAAGCTGCAGAACCAACTCCGGAGGCTGATGATGTTGAACCCACAAATAAACGGCGCCGTAAAGCAGCAGAGGAAAAGGGTAATTAGTGATATAGATTCATTTAATCATAATTGACAATTATTGTTTGTATTAGGTACTATGATTGTTTCTATAATTAATAAATCTTTTCTAAAACATATATGTTGAATGCTTTATTTATCTTTTTTATACCTTTTTTGCTTACCAGTTCAAATTCATACTGTTAACAGGAAAACATTATAAGGATTTTCAGTAATGTAGAGGTAATTGAATAACAGGCTAGTATTTCTTACTTACATGATAAACACATTTATGTATATGTTTTAATATATAATACTGGGTTTGCTATGAGGTAACTAACTGGGTAAGTTAATGAGGTCGACAAAATTCCATTTTTGATGCATGATAAATACCATACACACTTCTAGCTTGAATTTATTAAAAAAACAGTACTATTCTAATGACTTAAAATCTGAGAGAAAACATCATTCACATGCATGCTTACTGATATTTTAATTAATGATATCCTATACAAGATAGGTTCATAACAGAGATATCATTGGGTATGTTTGAATATTATAAATATTAATTTTGCCCCACTCAGTAGGTATGTGATATTATTTCTCATTGTAAAATATTTATGAGACAGCACAGTTATTCTTTTGTTATATTGGATTTTATTTAAAGCCAATTCATAAGAGACATATTTTTATATAAAAATATTTCACAAAGATATGTCAATTTCAAGTGCAAATATATTTCAGCTACAGAAGATACATATAAGAAAGCACAGCCTAAAAATAAATCTCTAACAGATTTCGAATCTCTGAATTTCTCGAATACTTCAGTAAACACTAACGGTAAACAATGGAATTTTAAAATATCGAACTGGAATGTCGACGGCATCAGGGCTTGGCTGTCCAAAGGCTGTTTAGACTATTTGAAATATGAAAAACCAGATATTTTGTGCCTACAAGAAGTGAAATGTTCGCA
The DNA here is from genome assembly GCA_949125395.1 of Diaphora mendica. Lineage (NCBI taxonomy): Eukaryota > Metazoa > Arthropoda > Insecta > Lepidoptera > Erebidae > Diaphora > Diaphora mendica. The sequence continues at coordinate 23,130,289 of OX421310.1, forward strand.
AGACAAACTGCCAAGCGAATTAACAAATATACCCGGCTATCACGCGTACTGGTTGGCTGGCGAAAAAGACGGCTACGCTGGCGTAGGTTTTTACACAACTAAACTCGCAATGAACGTCACTTACGGATTGCAAAACGAAGAGTTGGATACAGAAGGTCGCATAATAACCGCTGAGTATGAGCAGTTTTATTTAGTCTGTACTTACGTGCCGAACTCAGGGAGGAAACTTGTCACACTACCTAAGAGACTGCAGTGGAACGAGGAGTTCCGTAAATACGTTATGGAATTAGATAAGAAGAAACCTGTGATAATTTGTGGTGACATGAATGTTTCACATCAAGAAATAGGTGGAGTATTTTCATTAGCTTACTTATATTTATAGTATGCTCGGGTTATGGAAATCGAGGTTTCGAGGTTAAGCCCCGCAGCTGGACCAATCAGGATCCAAGAGCTTTCGTACAAAACGATAATTTCATGGAATCTGATTGGTGGGGGGAGGAGGCGGGCTTATTCGACGAGTCACTGTTTTCTTGATACGAATGGACTATCTATGCGTTAGTTACAATGAATGTTTTTTTGTATTTACCACCTCTGCTAGACATACCACCACTTGGTTCAAGTCTTGTATTTATATATTGTACCTAACTGAATTACAGATTTAGCTAATCCTAAGACGAATAGAAAGAACGCAGGTTTTACAGACGAAGAGCGTCAAGGAATGACGGAGTTGCTCGGAGATGGTTTTGTTGATACATTCAGGCACTTGTATCCTGACAAAACTGATGCATACACATTCTGGACTTATATGTCTAACAGTCGAGCTAGAAATGTAGGATGGTAAGTTGGATGTTTCATATTTAAAAAGCATGTTAATAATTGAAGTACCTACAGTTGACAAACTATTATAGAAAGTTACCTTTCTACGATGATAGTAAAAGTAGTAGTAAACGTGCGCGCATGTAAACGCATAACTAGTAATGTTGTTAATAGTTGACTGCTGTAGGCATATAGGTACTCAAGTAGCGTCATCTTGAGTCGGGTCCACATTGGTAACATGACGACAGACTGGACTGCGTGGCATCGCTACAGGACATGTTGCGCTAAATGTGGACGGTCTAATTTGTGCTGACACGGTCATAAACCACATAACGATGAAACGTTACAAGGTTGTGTAGATTCATGGCGTCAAACCAGAGTGGCGTAGCATGGTATCACTACAGGAGTCGATCGGTAGTTTATCTGTATATATAACACTGTAATCTGAAAACAGTACTCGACCGGGAAAGCAGGAAGTACAGGGATTGCCACGACTTGATCCACTCCTAATTCCGTGTCTGTATTTGTGACATCTGGCGTATTTCAACGCGTATCATAAATGCGAGTGTGGACGTCTTCTGGTCACGCGGACAATAGCGTAACAATATCGAACATCCTTTAAAAATACCGACTTCCGATGGATCGGCTCGTAACACTTGACTTTGATGCGTGACAGTACACAATCCAGCGTCCACATTGGACCCGGCTCTATCGTAACTCCATACATTGTCCGGCCGTTCATTCTGTGTCCAGCAGTTCTTTCAAGTGTTTGGAATGGATAGAATCGTAACTACAGCTCGTGATAACTGCAATTGTTCGCGTAACAAAAGACGTCCACATTATCGGTACTGAAACGCATTTCTGATACGGTCCCGGAATAATATTGTGTGTATGGGTACAGATAGTTCTAGAGTTGTAAACATCCACAAACGAAACATTGTCGTCATCAGGCCATTGAAAGTATGTAATATGTATTTTCATATGAGAAAATTACAAATCTAGCGACATGGAAACGCCGCACTTATTTCTCTCATAGCCCAGTTGCGCTCGGTGATTAGAAACAATCACCGAGGGTAAGCAACGACGGCGCGGTCAGCACCTGGATGGGTGACCGCTATTGGTACCATACCATGAGCGTCTTCGTGATGCGCAGGTCACGTTAAGCAGTCGGTCCCGATTGTTATCGTGGATAACCGTCGTGTAGCTTAGTTGGAGGCCTTTGGGCGGCTTAAAAACATCCAGCAGCAAGATTGCGTAGGTCCCCAACCCGCACTTGCCCAGCAGTGGGACGTTATGGGTCGTTGATGATGATGATTTGTCTAGTGGTTAGTGATCTATCTTGCTGAACTAGGTCGTGGGTTCATTAGGCATAATTATATAGGTATAATAATGATTGATATGCTTTTTCTCAATGCATGTGATTCAACCGTGACTTGAGCCACTGATCCTGTGTTTAGAATCTTCCTATTGTTTGTTTAAGCCTATTTAAACCGAAAATAAATTGTTTCAGGCGTTTGGACTATTTCATCATATCAGAAAGATTATTACCAGCGTTGTGTGACAATGTTATAAGAGATGAGGTTTATGGAAGCGATCATTGCCCACTAACACTTTTTCTGCACTTAAGCAGTGCTGATAAACCTAAAGAATAGCCCACAACACATTTGAGAACTGATTTAATGATTTCTAAAGGCATTTTGAAATCAAGGCTTATTAATTTTTTTGTATTGTTTTTGACTTCGTAATGAATAAAGACTTATTTACTCTATGTTTAAAGTTATTTTAAAAACTTACCCGTTCAGGCGAAGAATATTGTTAGTCTAAGGAGAATAAAAAAACTAAAACTCAACTACGACAAAAAACACATACATACACACATACATAGAAACGTACCATAACACTTTAACAACGCGTGACTACGGCTTTTCAAACTTGTTTCATACTTTTTCAGCGTCGTTTTTATCGTAGTTGGGTTTTAGTTCTTACTTTTTTTTATTTAAAATGTTATAGTGCCGTTATAATATCATAATTATCGAATAAATACGGACAAAGTCATGAGCAAATGCTAATAATATATATATATTTGAAATTTACAAGTAACGCCCATTCCAATGATAACACGGCATATTTATCTAAATTTATTTTTAATACAGTACTTTATGTCGGCTAGAGGGCGCCACATTAGATTCCGTGACACGTATATAGCCTATAACCAGCGGACGATCAAGACACTTCTAACGATACCTCATTTGTCCAGTTCTAATAAGTAGTTAAGGAGCTATGAGGGAACAGATGAACATACATAGCCTGTCAAAATCATAACCCTCCTTGGCTTTGCCGTAGTCGGGTAAAAATACGTTTCGCCGTGATCTGTTGTTCTAATATCTACAGAATGATTTACAAATCGCACCACTAGTGTAGGTATATTCCCGATCGGAAAAAGGAAAAGTATTAAATATATTTTTTTTCAGAACTATATCCCGACCAGGGCGACCGTGTAAAAAACCCGGTGTGTTGCCACTACCTACTATCGACATTTACAACGACGCCGGCGTCGCCTATTTAAATATGTTGGTTTACTTCGGGATTGTTTAATTTATCCGAAAACGGATATAAAAAATATAAAAATTTCAAACAAACTAAATGTCTTAAAAATTCTAACCAATAAGGACACCATCTGTAATTTAAGTTCACTAACCTGTGTGGCCTCAGTCCCGGCCGGCGGCGCTAGTTACCTACAAGACGCGCGACGTACATTGATAAAGTACACACATCAAAAGTGTCTAGGGATCAACATATATTTTTGCAATAACTTTTCTCCTGATTGATATTAATTAAAAATTTCTTTAAGGATTCATCAAATAAAGTGTTTTCGTTTGTCACAGTAACGATAAACCAAGTCACCTTTGCATTAATAAAGAAATTTGCCATTTTCCTAATAAAGGGATTTTTGACATTTGAACCACTAACATTAAAGTTCGAAAAAAAGACTGAAATAACAGTTTTCTTTAAAATTTTATTAGGTAACTTAAACAATTAATAATCCGTGTTTCTACCGCGAACACTAACAACACAAGAATCGGTTTGGCATACTCAAAATGAGCTCATCCAAATCACGCTGTGGAATGGCCGCCCATGTTCGTTGCAACAACAAAAAAAGGTCTTCTTGCGACTGGATACCCTTCATATTCGGCAGAGCTCTTGTCTGTAGCATATCCCATGCATGCTCAATCGGGTTCAAGTCTGGCGACTGAGCAGGCCAGGGCCAAAGCCACATCTCAATCTCAAGAAATCCGCATAAAAATGCTTGATCCCTAGACACTTTTGATGTGTGTAGATACCTACTTTATCGACGTAAACTAAATAGCACTAGTAATATTATGTATTCACGTTTTTTTAAATTACACAAACCATAATAATCACAAAAAACGAAAACCGCAAGGATTTTAATTTGGTCATCTCGTGTCGAGGTTACAACAGGAAGAGCATTATCTCTATTAGGAATTAAAGATTGATTTTTCTCGTATCTCCTGGATAGTTTGTACAATAATCCGACTATTGGTAGGTAGGATAAACGAACATTCTCCGTAAATTAATATCTTATCCGTAGTATCTTAGCCGTATAAGTGTAACCGAGTCGATGCATTGTTTAATTTAAACTCATACAAAATAACATAACGCTACGTAATAAGTGTAATAACTAACAAACTTAACTAGTGAGTCAAATCACCACAAAATAAATATCATAGGTACAACCTTCGATCAAATATATCATAGATGCACTGTTGCCGCTTAAAAAGTGGCACCGGTAAAACAAGGCATAAAACAACAATATGCCTTGTTTTGCTCTCATTCGCTTGGTGGCCGTGCTCGTGTTTACAAACAAAAATTTTAAAAAATTACACTCTAAAAGTGCAAAAGAAGGATGGAATATCATATTTTCAGTAAGTCTATCTTTAATCTAACATATTGGTGTATTTTCGTTATGCTTTAAAGCTAATTTTATTAATATTTTGATAAAATTTGTGATTTAGAACGGCTTCTAATGTACGCATCCATCCCTTTCACACTCACGCGCGATGTTCATAAGAGAAAAAAAGACAAGCCTAGTGCTAGCGAACAAAGTCAGTAGGATAATGATGGAGTCGCCGTTACAATGGTTTGAGGTTAATTGAAGATTTGTTTTTATTTTAGTTTTTTGAAATTTACATATTCAGCAGAATAAAAAAGACAGCCTTACCAACTTCACAGGTAGATATTATATTCTACTAAGAATATTTAACCGACTTTAAAAAAGAAGGTTATTAATTCGATCTGCATGTATGTATTTTTGACAAAATTGCAAACTGTTTATAAATGTTGGTCTATACCAGATTCTAAACGTGATTACCAAAATTTAAAATTATCCGTCCGTTCGTAAATATCTGAAAAACATTTAAGTTGGAATATAAAATATATTTGATGATTATAGTTTAGGTATAGTCCAACTTATGGAATAGTGCAATATAATATGTATAAATACAGGGACGTAGGTATAGAAGGTCTAATATCTGAGTGGAATAATCAATATTAAATTAATACTTATTATAATTTATAATAAAATTCTATTCAAACTTTTAGCTATCAGAATCAAAAGAAGAAATAAAAATTGTGTTAAGAATTAATTATATGTTGGTCCATCCAACTACCGTATGTTTTTTAAATCAAAAAGCAACTCCATTTTGTCCATGTTCCAAATAGAAGCGAACACACTATTTAATGTCAGTGGAATGTAACTCTCGTTATTCTTTGTACTATTATGTGCTTTATTGTAATACGTTAAGTTTAATTTTTCAATACACTTGTTTTTGGGCATGTGTTGTTTTATTTCTGATTTTTGAAAGAGTCATAAAATTTTATTGTCCTATCCTGACATCAAACTAAAAGGTAATATGTAGTGAATTTAATATGGATTTATTTCCGTCCGTACGTCAATTGCTTAAAGTCAAAATTAGGTTAAGGTGTATACCAGTTCAGGACTTTTTTCGCTATTATCTCAAGTGGTATACATATACCTAAGTACGTATAGAAGCGTGGACAGTATTTTGTTTACTTTTGTATGGAACTGTGCATCTATAATATATTTGATCGAAGGGTACAACATAACGCGACACACAGGGTTCCCGCGCCGATGTCGGCGGCGACTTCAAAGGTAGCACGTGCGACGCGGCGACGACCCGACGGTAGGTGTAACATCGGTCATTAACCCAACAACATCGTGTAGTAGATTTTAAAATCGAAAAATAGTGTCCTATGGCTAAACTACTGAACCGATTTTATTGAAATTTTGTAGGTGGAATTTTATTGTGTGTAGGTACATCTAGTTCAAATTAATATCGTTTTGTCATATCCACCCTGTATAAACTTTGGTTCAAGCGGTCACTTCGCCGTTTCCTACCTATTTGTAGTGCGGGAATTGTCTTTTAAATAAAGAGACTTTTGTACCTTGCCAGTTCAAAAGCACCTGTATTTTAATCCTACATAATGGACCCGATTATATAGCTGTACCTACTGTATTGATTTTTTTTATCAAGTGATATAATTTCAGCTTTTTGCAATTCTTCTCCAAATAAAATTGAAGTGTTCTGAATAGAATTATTCCGTACGCTGTATTAGTTTATAAAGAAGTAAATAGAATAAAATTTGGCCCATATTCGCTGATTGGCAAACTGCCAATAATATTCTTTTTATTGTAATGAGTAATATTCATAGACCAGGTGTAAAATAGATACCTATATATAAGATCTATAAATCATCTCTTGTTGGACGGTCTGGCATACCTACCTAAATGTGAAAATAATCAGAAAAGTTGTTATTAAATAAACTGGATCTAATGTTGATTTGTCTAAAACATTTTATCTGAAAAAAAATCTACGGCATTCAAGCTTTTTGAGCTGTAAAAATTATAAAATGAAAATTCATTTTTTGCCATGACTTCACCCACATCACATCAGCTAGATAAATTAAATATTTTCTGTTCTTTTAACGATTTAGGTACTGTAAAACCACGTGTCCTTTATAATCATTAACCAGCTGTAATTAACCACGTTAGCAATCAATGTAGCAACGATGTCACGCGTCATCGGCGCTCGCCTCCCACCGCTGAGCCGCTGTCCCTACCACCGCAGGGACACATAAAAGGACGAGCACACTACAGCTTGACCTCTTTCGCCCGGCGTCTACCACGCCGGACGGCTGCGCTGCCCTCTACGGGGGGTCGGCCTCTAAAGCCGACCCCAGCACTGCACTCTTTCGCCCGGCGTCTACCACGCCGGACGGCTGCGCTGCCCTCTACGGGGGGTCGGCCTCTAAAGCCGACCCCAGCTCTGCACTCTTTCGCCCGGCGTCTACCACGCCTGGTGGCTGGGCCGCCCGGCCTACGCCGGAGCCCCAGCACTGCACCTCTTTCGGCCGGCGTCTACCACGCCAGTCGCCGCTGCCGCCACCGTCCCTTCTCTCATCGCAGCAAACCAAGTTAAGTGCCTTTAACTTGGAGGACGACCGCTTGATCGAACCTCTCAGGGTCCACACCCTAAAGCCGCTACGTGACACATGGCGCCCGACTGAACTGAGAGATTCGACCACGGTTTACCTCATATTCTTTTTATTGTGTATATTTTGTGTGTATTACTTGTTTTATGTTGAATCCCATCCAGGAAAGTGTTTTTTTCTATTATTTCGCTGTGAACACGTGCCAATCAGAACCGCGTGTACATTCATGTGCTTCTAATTGCTTTTCTATATATTCTTTTTCATTAAAACACGTGCCAGTCGAAACCGCGTGTATATTCACGCACTTTTATTTGCTTTTTCATATTTTTTCGCTAGAACCGCGTGTGCAAAAAATACTTTTAATTACTTTCGCTTAAATTTTGTTCGCTTGTGGCTTATATAAACCGCAATTTAAATGCAAGTCGCTGGAATGCGTTTGAGTCACAAACGAAAACCGGTTTCGCACGCACAGAACCACGCCACGCCCTACGGCTCGCTTAATCTTATTGTAACAACCTGGATGAAATTCGATACATTCTACTTTTCTTTCAAACACACCTTAATGGGTTCGATAGCTATATCTAACTTAATTAATTCTGTTCAAATATCTAACTAGACCAAACTTGGCTTCATTACTAAAATCTTAATTGTTACTTTGTCATTATTAAACTTATCTAAACTTAAACTACATACTCGTATTATTCATCTAACGCGTAATATTTCTCTTTCAACTTCTGTATACATCTGCGGCTATGGTCATTTCATTTACTATCTAAACTCAAAAATGGTACGTGTTGATACGTCTCTAAAACTCATTCCTATAACTTGTTTTTCTGGTAGGTACAATAGATGCGATTTGTTTTCTAAATGAGGTTACTAACATTAAACTATACTTTTCTAAACTATATTAAATATGTGTTAAATAATATCTAACACAGTTGTTCTTAGTCTTGTCGTTTCTCGTTCATTTGTTGCTTGATATTTTCTTAAAAATATGCTATAAATGATGTCGATCGGTGTAGCATCGATTACATATTACATATATATATTTGACAAAACACCTTGAGTCTTGTCGTTTCTTGCCCATCTATTGTTTACGTATTCTCTTAAAAATGCATTCTAACCATGATAGAAGCGTAAACCTATAAAACAAAATCTTCAAATATTTCTAGCCACAAAATTTTTTATTTTGTAAGGAGTGGGCCAAAATCAAATTAAACTAAAACAATTAATTTGATGACTAAGTAGCTGTTAATAGTATCGTCGTCGATCTTTCACTCTAAATTGTTCTGGGCTAATTTAAAGCCTCGTGGCGACATAACCTCAAAAGGTACTTAACCATATGGCTGCTATTTAAACAAAATGGCTACCATAGTTTTTCTGCACAATGTGATCGTCTCGGATCCTTGTTCTAAAATTTGTATTCTAAAATACTACTTTTTGATTTCTTCGTGTACATTTAGTACCAACTTTTCTACTTTGTTTCGTTCGATAAATTTCGAAACGCATTCTAAATGTCTACTAATAAATAATATAATACTATTGACCGCTGCAACTTACTACAGTACTAAAGCTACAATCTACAATATAATTATTCCATCGACCTTTGGAATTCACTATACAGATGTTCCACTATAGCTACTTATAAAATATACCTATAAACATGTTGTTCTTACAACATTCTTGCACTATTCTCAACTTGAGACAATTTTAACTAGTGATGCTTGAGATGTAGGTGGATTTATATAAAGTTGCAATACGACTACATAAAAATAATCACATAATGTGGGTATCGTATTGGCATGTATGTTTCTAGTCTGTATGTTCGTTTGTGTATATTTTGGTCTAAACCAATATACCTACTTATTTAATCTCTTTATTCTCGTTGCTAGAATCCTATAACTTTTTAAATTTACTCTCAAAATGAGTATATCTATCTCTAACCGGCTATACTGCCACTATAACTAACTAACTCTAAAAGGTTTATTGACAGTTTTGATTGGAATTTAAGCTTTGACTGTTCGCCTATATCGGTGGCAGGTATCGCTCTGTGCTAAGCACTTGATCATCCACCAAAATGTCATTAACCCTGTTCCTCTAACCTTAATGACGTCCGACATCATGTCTTCTGAAAGACACTCAAGGCCCTACCCCTTGATAGTTACTACTTGTAACCTTTATGATGTTGTTACATCATGTCTTCTGAAAGACTCAAGGCCCTACCCCTTGATAGATTACTACTTGTAACTCTTATGATGTTGCGTCATCATGTCTTCTAAATGACCTTCAAGGCTCTAACCCTTGAAATCTTTATACTCTTAACTTGGACATACCAGTTTCTACTAATGATTCTTGGTACTTTTAATACTCTTTGGAGCGGTTAGTGACTCCTAAAACTTAAGCCTTAGTACTAAAACTTATCATTGATGGGGGATTTATTTATTTATAACAGAGCGGTCGGTAACTCTCTAAACAAGCCTTAAAGCCACATATATATATATAATTAATTAACTACAAACAATTATTTTGTTCCCTTATTCTCCTAAACAGTCGTTTCAATTTCATTGAAAATGACCACATAAACTTATCTAAATACCCTAATCGACACACCGCTGTAAACACCCTAAACTATACTCGGTGAAACGATACATCTAAACTACAATTACCTACTTATATCTACTAAAAACTACTAAAAGCTACTAAAAACTACCAAAAACTACTAAACAACTTTTTCTACTTGATAATTCGCGACCAGAGAATCTATCATCAATTTAAATACTAAAATCATTCATTTCTCTAAACTACTAAATCTAATACTACAATGTAAATTGAAATTTAAGTCGTCACTGTGGTCGCATCTATATTGCTACGGATTTTGATCCCAATATAGTTGATGAACCACGAGATGTATGTATACACCAAGACTTTAGACTATCAACCTTCTATCTTTGAGAAGGTACTGGCAGCTCGATAATTTTATTTTCTCAGTGACGAACACAAATATTTTATAAAAATTGGCCCCTAAACAAGTCAAATCTAATGTCGTTTCTAAAATATCTCGTTTGGTTGGCGAATTAGCCAAAGTTAGTTAAAACAATTAATAAACAATGATTTTGTTTACTCATTCCATAACTAACATTTTTTACAGATGGGTTTCTGTTTTATTTATCTCTAATATTTACTTCCTGCGTCGTGAATCAACTTGTGTGTTCTTAAATAATAATTCATTCTTGCTTACTACAAAACAATAAAAACAAAATAAATATCGCATAAAAAATCTAACTATAATCTACAAAAACTTTTAACCTATGGCTCAGTAGTTAAAAAGTCGAGTCAAACCCGACTTACAGGTTCGATTCTCGGTTGTTGTTGTCGATCTGGTTGTTTATTTGTCTTTTTCGCACATATGTCTTAGCTAGCATACCTACTTATAACTACAATTTTCTACTACTGCATCTACCTAAACAGTTAAACAAGTTTGCAACTATTATACTAAATTCTTTAAACATTTCTAACGGAGCATCAGAATGTATGACTCACTTTGTTTATGTTCTCGCTTGAACTTTTTATTTGAAATTTTATTTCAAACCTTTAAACTTTTATCTTCACTATATTTTTGCTATTGAACTAAGCTGATATGACCTTAGCCTGTTAGTTTGTCTTCTCCCTCTTATCTCTTTAAACTTTTTTTTGTCTCTAAAAAAATTCTGATCCTGCTTTAATCTTGTTCCCAGGGTACCAGCGAGGAGCTGCCGACAGTGGCGACCCCGAGGTCAGCGAATTTCCCCTAGGAAAAATTCTCGCCTAATGAGGGGGGTGTCACGCGTCATCGGCGCTCGCCTCCCACCGCTGAGCCGCTGTCCCTACCACCGCAGGGACACATAAAAGGACGAGCACACTACAGCTTGACCTCTTTCGCCCGGCGTCTACCACGCCGGACGGCTGCGCTGCCCTCTACGGGGGGTCGGCCTCTAAAGCCGACCCCAGCACTGCACTCTTTCGCCCGGCGTCTACCACGCCGGACGGCTGCGCTGCCCTCTACGGGGGGTCGGCCTCTAAAGCCGACCCCAGCACTGCACTCTTTCGCCCGGCGTCTACCACGCCGGACGGCTGCGCTGCCCTCTACGGGGGGTCGGCCTCTAAAGCCGACCCCAGCTCTGCACTCTTTCGCCCGGCGTCTACCACGCCTGGTGGCTGGGCCGCCCGGCCTACGCCGGAGCCCCAGCACTGCACCTCTTTCGGCCGGCGTCTACCACGCCAGTCGCCTGCGACGCCTCTACGGGGATCGGCCTCTAAAGCCGACCCAGGACTACACCTCTTCCTTTTCTCATCGCTGCGAACCTACAGTTAAGTGCTTCTTGTCTGGAGGCACTGACTGGTCGAATCTCTCAAACCCACACCCTGACTGTACATCTATCTGTTTGTGTTATACTCATTAATAAATTCTTTAAATTGTTGTTGTGAAGCGTCTAATTCCATCATCATCATCAGAACCTCGTGGCTTCACCACAACCTTCTAGGCTCCTAAAGCCGCTACGTGACAACGAAATTAAATGTTAAACATTTAATTTATGAAGATTTTTTACGTTTGATTTTTTTATCATTAATTTCATCACGTCTTGCAAGACTTTCAAAGTATTTAAAGTCTTCCTCATCATCAAGACATTAGCAAAATAGCTTATATTTTTTGGCTGGTTGAAATCTCATCAAAATAAGAAGAAAGTAATTACAGTTAAATCAAGCAATCAATTTTAAAAACAATAATCCTTTTTTAAAACGGCCCATGAATGTTTGATCTTTTAGCATCATTTGTTTTCTAAAAGCTTTGTCACGCGAGATTGTTAGAGTTCCATGGATTAAGGCGGCGGCAAATAAACGATATATCTTCTTTTAAATCAATTGTTTTATTCCTTCACATAATTTTACACGTTACATTGTTAACAGCCATTTTACCGAGAGATTGAAACGCACAGAATACCATAGATAATACACGCTTCCTTTTTAATTCTAAAATGAATACTAGAGGTGGAGCAGTGTCTTTACTCATCACTCTCCCTCAATGTTCCATCTCTAGGATACACTCCCATCCATTTCACACAATTAAGTAATTTTATCTTATTAATTGGTTTAGTTAACACATCAGCAATCTGTTCTTTTGTACAAATATATTTTACCTTTATTAAACCTTCTTCTACTTTTTCTTTTATAAAATTATATTTAATATCAATGTGCTTTAGTCTTTTCTGATCGAGATTCTTAACTGTCTTAATAGTACTTGAATTATCTTCATACATAAGAACACTCTCAACTTTAATATTTACTTCCTTTAACTTTTTAATTAACCAACATGCATCCTTGGATGCTTCACAAAGTGAAATCAACTCGGCTTCTGCCGTACTCAATGCAACTGTTGCCTGTTTCTTTGATCTCCAAATTATAGTATTACCAAACAACTTAAACAAGTATCCAGAAGTGGATTTTCTATCAACTATGTCTCTAGCAAAATCTGCATCAGCATAACCAATCAACACTTCATCTGAATTACAATTATTTCCATTATAGATAAAAGAATAGTCAACTGTTTGAAAGTATTCAAACCACCAGTTTTAGTGGGAAATCCACTAAGTTGGCAGCATTGGGGCAACGTGTGAGTGCATGCGAGCGCTTGTAGTTTGTGAGCGATTGCCAAGTCCTCGCACGCGTGTAAACGTAGCGCGAGCGTTTGTGAAGAATTGTAGTTTGTGAGCGCCTGCCAAGTCCTCGCACGCATGTAAACGTAGCATAATAGCTAGCCATACACGCACAGATCTGCCCGACAGGCAGATCCGTGATTCGCCACACACGAGTACGGGCAACTGACGGGCAGTAGTTCCACTCGTAACTCCAGCATATACGGTTGTCCGTAAAAAATTCTATTTCAAAGCATACATTACTTTGTATCTGCAGCGGTATTGATTTTGTTGCATTTTTCGACCAATTTTTTGTATGCTTGTGAGGTACAATTGCTTATCTTTGACTTATCAAAAACAAGGCAAAGACTTAAAGGCTCTATAAAACTAGTCCAAAGTGCTTTATTTTCGCTTAACGCCATTTCTATGATCAAACTCATGTATATTTATTATTTTTATTATATTATTAATTAGTTTAAATGCGTTTGATATCGTATGCGTAGAGATATCGCCTCCATGGCAGTCCTCTATCGCTTTTATCATGGAGAGTGTTCTGAAGAGCTCTTCCAACTAATCCCTCCCTCTCCCTTCCTCTACAGGACAACACGTGCCGGCCTTGGAAGTCACCGCTTCAGAGTAGGCGGTCACCCATCCAAGTACTAACCACGCCCGATGTTGCTTATCTTTGGTGATCGAACGAGAACCGGTGTATTCAACATGGTATGGACGTTGGCACCGCTTCAGAGTAGTAGACATACGTTCTCGTACTCATCGCTTCGGTTCTTCCTTCCTGTGCCGAGCGGTGAAAACCTGGAACTCACTACCAGCATACGTGTTTCCTTCCCACTATGATCCCGGGTCTTTTAAGCGGGGCGTGAAAAAGCATCTCACCAGGCCGCCATAGTGTCGGTCACCATGCTGCATTGTCCTTATTCGCAATGAGGATGGTGACCGCCACTCCTGGATTCTGTTCATGCTTACCATCAGGCAGGGCAGAGTCATTTTGGCAGCTAACTATAAAAAAAAAGTACCTACCTTATTATAGAATTAAAGGCACAAGCATACGAAAAATTTGTCGAAAATGCAACAAATTCAATCTCGATGCAGATACAAAGTAATTTAGGCTTTGAAGTATACATTTTTATAGACAACCGTATATGCTGGAGTTACGATTTGAACTACTGCCCGTCAGTTGCCTGTACTCGTGTGTGGTGAATCACGGATCTGCCTGTCGGGCAGATCTGTGCGTGTGTGGCTAGCTAAACAGTATTTATTTTCTTCTTTGACAAGTTCTTTGTAAATAAACAATTTGGAGATTAAACTCATTTTCCTTTAACTACATGGTTTGCAATTGCCTGACCTATACCAACAAGGCAAGACATAAATAAAAGCATGTTTAAAATATATATTTTGTATATTTAGAAAAATAATTAGCTTCATTTCTGTGAACTTATTAGCGACATATTTGGACCTTTACGCCGATATTTCAAATGTGCCTGAAAAAGAAATCATTTTATTCTTAAAGTTTAATAATCAGAGTCAAAACAGGTTGACAGAATTACAAATTAGAATTTTAAATAGTTTGGCTATTTAAAAATCGTTCCAAATATTGCGACACAGGTAGATCTGGACACCCATAGAAAACATGAAATCAATTTTCAATTATTCTAATAAGATTGAAGATTGGGTGACTGAACTAAACTGTGATTGAGTGAATTCATAAGGCACTTTAATAAGTGAACTAGATTTCCTAATGTAAACGTGAGTAAAGGATGTAATTTGGTACAGAAATCCGTTTTTCTTGGTCAAAAGGGTACCTCATACATGACATTCCCTTCAAAACAAAGTTAATTTAAAATATTTATATTTCATAAAATTCTGATTATTGAATATCATCTCTAAATCATAGATCAACACACATAGTAACAATATGGAAGCTCAAAAGAGAGATACTCTTTCTCTTAGCTTAATAGAACAGTAAAGAAATGAAAGAAAAGTAGATCTTACCTCAGCTACTTCAGCAAATTGTTTCCTCGACAAGACAGTGTATGCAGCAGTCAAATTACTCAAAGCAATAGAATGTAGTTCTTTCAATCCAGAGCAGAATAGATCAATGCCAAGTTCCAATCCAGTACCAAAATCACATTCATCTACTGCTATGCTTGCATTTGTCACTACTACCTGCAAGTCGGAGAATACTTTATCTTTTTCCTCTTGTGTTGTTGCATTCTCAAGACTGGCGAATAGCTTTTTCAATGTTGCTAGAATAAAATATTTACATTAGATTAGAAAAATGATATCATTTATTAAACATCCTAACATTTTTTAAACGAGGGCCCAATGTGAGTTTATTTCACTTCAACTCGCTCAATAGCAAAACCCAGTCGGCGTTGCGATTGGAGAAGATTTCAATTTGGGCCAATCGCAACGATAATGCGGTCACCGTAACAACTAAGTTGATGTGAAATAAATACACAGTAGACCTTCTGAGCCCGAATAAAACTTGGTTATAAAACACGTACTTATAAACTACTAGCTATTGCCCGCGGTTCCACCCGCTTGTATGTTGGTTATCGCGGTAAAGAGTAGCCTATTCCTTCCTTAACAATCAAACTATCTCCATGACAAATTTAATTTAAATCGGTGCAGCGGTTTAGTCGCGAAAGCGTAACAGACAGACTGAGTTACTTTCGTATTTATTTTTTAAATAAAGCACAACTCCTGCATTAGGAATATACATCCTGTGTCGCGGGGACTTTTACAAACATACATGAAACGGACACAAAGAACACCCAGACTCAGAACAACAATTTGTGGATCACACAAAGTGCTGTCCCATGTGGGATTTGAACCCACAACACTTGGCGCATAGGAAGCGGCGTGGCGACCGCTTAAACCACTAGGCCAACCGTGCAGTCGATTCGATTTAAAACATTAGTATGGATTACTTGCTTTATGGGAGGCCTTCGTTTACCAGTGGATGGCAGTAGGCTGAAGAGAACAAGCGAGTATTACTATAAACTTACCATCTGTTTCTGCTAAGCGTCTGTAGCCCAGTTGCGTCTGCTTGTTGTACGGCACAGCAATTCCAGCTCCATGGAATGTTTTTGTTACAATTTGTTTTGATCTACTTTTCATACTAAATAGTTCCAAAGAAATATTATTGTCCTCAGTGTATGATTTTATTTTATCCATAAGCTTTTGACACGGTGCAGCAGTGAAAGGTGAATATTTCTTTTCATTCTGCAGATAGTGACTGAAATAGATAATTACATACTAAACTATCAACCTTCTGAATGAAGTTACAAGCACAAATAAGCAAAGTCAACGGATAGTAAGTGATAGTGTCAGAAATGTCTTGCCGCCATTGAAGAATCACTTCATGTAAATCTCACAAAGTTATTGTACATACAGTTCCGTAATGCCATGAAGATTCGAGAACTGAAGCAACAATCAGTTGGCTGTTCGATTCTAGATTATGTTATACTGTTCGAATGCAAAGCAATTGGAACATTCGGGAATAAATCAGGCTATATAAGCAGGCGCCTCGTCGAACGAAGTCAGTTCAATTTAAGCTCCTGTAGCCTAATAAAACAACAAAGTAATCTAAGTGATTAATCCAGCGAACTTGGCAATCATTACGGATGATTGTTCTATGAGTGTTTTTAATAAAGATTCTATAAGTCGTTATAACTTATAACATTTATTCTCCGAGTTATAATGAACCTTAACACATCTATACTAATATTATTAAGCTAAAGAGTTTGTTTGCTTGAATGCGCTAATCACAGGAACTACTGGTCTGATTTGAAAAATTATTTCAGTGTTAGATAGCCCATTTATTGAGGAAGGGTATAGGCTATAATTATATCACCACGCTAAGACTAATAGGAGCGGCGCATCAATGAAGAATGTTACAAAAACGGGGGAAAATTATTACGCTATGGGCAATAGGAAACGTAAAGGACGTTGCGTGGGTCAGCTAGTAACAAGATAAAGCTGTTTTATTCAGATCTGTTCAAATACTTACTAAACAGCTCCAAAGATATTTTCAGACACAACAGTAATATGACAACCTTTGGTACTGTCATTACTTGCTAGAAAGGCGGTGTCCTGTTCAGGAGTGTCTCTGAAGTAACCAATGTGATATTCGCTCCGTTTCTTTTTAAGAACTGCCTGTTTAATAAGAAATATTCAAAATTAAAACACGACTAACTAAAACTATCTATGAGAGACGAGAATTATCAAAAATCCCAAACAAAATAAAACAGTTAACAGAAAATAGAACAACAAAATAAAACAGAAAGTTACAATAACATTACTCAGTTAGGGGTGGTGCTCTAATATCGGATAATTTACTAATTGTATGCTGATTTTGTAATAAAAAAATTAAAACTAGGTTTTCTTCTTTATTGATTCCTAAAATTAGTAATTTAGTTTTGCATATTTTGCCAATTTTCATGCATATTTCAAGCATTTTCCACGCATATGCTTTTTATGTTGCATATAATCCGATCTCTAATTATACTAGTCTGGGATCCCCAGAACAAATTTTACAAGTTATTACTATCAAGCAAATTTTTCGTGAGTGGCTTCATTTTGATGAGGGCCCACATTTCACCTTAAAAAAAAATCGATTGTGGGAACTGACAGGACTAGCAGGGAAAGGAAACTTCTGAGCGAAGGGCTGTAATAACGTACCACGCAATTTGTAGGACAATGTGGCTGTTAAATTATATAAATATTTACTAACATTATTACATAATGGAAACAAATATTTGTCCTACAAAATGCACGGTTTGATCCTTCCAACACATATTGATAGCAAGGTCATAAAAAATGATACTAACCAGCTGATTTTTTAACAGTTGCTTAGTTAATATTGATGAATTTAACAGACACATTGTCCTACAAATTGCGTGGTACGTTATCCCGGTCCTACGCTCAAAAGTTTTTTTTTCCTGCTACCTCTGATAGTTCCCACAACCGATTTCTTTTTAAGGTGAAAGGTGGGCCCTCTTCAAAATGAAGCCACTCGCGAAAAATTTGCTTGATAGTAATAACTTGTAAAATTTGTTCCGGGTATCCCGGACTATAACAAATATACTTAGAAAAAAAATCACGTTACTTGGAATTCTGGTGGATCATAAAAGAATCTCCAATGAATCAAATACAGCTCCTTATCCTCCAAAATAGGCAGTTTGCCCAGCAACAAATCAAATGGACCAATCAGTTCCAAGTTAACACTTGCCATAGATTCCTCGGCTGACTTTCCTAAGTCACTAATAAAATCATAGAATTTAAAAAAATCATCAGGCATATTAACCCGAAACAATTCTTTGAAAATACTCTTGTCTGTGTCTTTATCATAAAAACTCAAGTCCTCTGGTAAATTAAGGATAATTGGAACTTGTTTATCCTCATCTCTTTTATTTTCAGTGTCGGTTTTTGATGGTTCAGTTGCAATTTTGTCTTCTTTCTCTTTTTCCGTACTGTTAGGTCCCGGCGAATGAGGTTGTGGTACTTGAGGCGTTTTCGTATAGGGCGAATATCGCCTTTTATGTCGATTAGCTTCTTTTTTCTTAATAGGTGGATGTTTAAACTGCTTGTGGTGTTCTGCATTTTTCTGATAGCATTTGGTTCCATATTTACATACTGTTCTGGAATCGTTAATGTACTCTTGCCAGTCATCAGACATTTTTACGATTGATCTCTTTATGCTAAATAGTCACAGATCATACTAATATAATATGTTACAAAATTTATAAAATGTTGATAAAAAAATACTTTGGCGCGGGACTTTTTTTTTTTTTTTTTTTTATTATAATGGCAATCTGCCGATTTTCTCGGCAATTTCTGCCAATGTCGCGTAATATTTTTATGGAAAAGTAAAGGATTGTACACCGTCGAATTCTGGTGCTATGTAGTTAGAATCTGCAACCATGGACAAACACATACATGTTAGTTTGTTAGTACTAAATACTTATTGCAGCAAATACTTATTTAAAAAGAAAATACAAGAATATGAATACATGTATACACTATAACTTTATCATATTAGAGGATATAAATTTAATAAACGCTCTTATCATAATGGGATTTGGGAAAAATGAAAGGAGATGGCGAACATTAACTGGATGATGGATTTTAAGTTTTTGGGAAATTTCTACAAATGGGAAGGGTTCTCTTAAGCGACAATTAAGGAAGATATGATCCAGGGAGCCTTCATCAAGCCCACATTCACAAAGTGAACTGTCCCGTACCCTAATTTTGTGTAGGAAGACTGGGGAGCAGCAATGACCGAGGCGAATTCTGCATATAACCGATGTGACGGTTTTCGGTACTGATTTGAAATTATAGAACCAGGGCTTAGTTGATATATCTGGTTGGATTGAGGCGTATGATCCACCTTTAGTCTTGCTTGTCTCAGACCAATAGGTCTGCCAACATCTCATTAGGTCAGATTTAGTGGTGTTTAGAAGATCATATATTGGGACATAATTGTGTTTGCGATCAGCCAAACTGCTAGTTACAGCTTCCTTGACAGATATATCTGCACATTCATTGCCCCTAATACCCACATGGCCAGGGATCCATAACAATTTCACTTCAATTCCACTCTTAGTCAATGTGTACAGGTGTTTTTTAATTTCCAAGATAAATGGACTTCGGAGATTATCTATAAAGGGATCTTTGTCTATTGATTCCAGGACACATTTAGAGTCAGAACATATGAGGGCTTTTGTAATATTTTTATGAGGGAGAATAAATAAGCATGCCTCCAGAATATCAATGCATTCTCCAGTAAAGACGGAAGACTCTGGGGGACATTGAAATTGCAGGAAAATGTTAGAGTTGAGATAATAGATCGAAATGCCTGTATTACTAGTTGGTGATAATTTTGAAGCATCTGTGAAAAATAGGTGATAGTCGCGGAATCGCTCATCCATGAAAGATAAGAAATGTTCATTAGCATGAATCATATCTTTATTAAAAACTATGTCAGAGATAAAATTTATAGGGAAAGTTAACATTTCATATGATGAGTTATATAATGGGAATTTTTCGCTTTGAGAGATAGGAGTAGTCTGTCTAAAGTTTAAAAGTTTTTGGAAAGATTTCAATAAAGGGGGTGGGTCTTTGTGCCTCCAGTAGTCACTTTCATGGTATAGTGTGTTCAGCTGTGCAAGTTTTGTAATTAACTTATGACTGCTGAGAAAGTATGCTTTAAAAACAAATCTATCAGCGAGGTATTGCCTTCGCAGATAGAGAGGGGGTTCACCACTTTCTACTTGTAAAGCGTTAATTGGGGTAGACCTCATACATCCCAATACAATGCGTAGAGACCTTGATGAGATGGAATCTAATTTTGATAGAGCAGTCTTATTGCAGGGTTCTAGAAGATACGAACCATAATCCAATACACTACGTATTGTCGCATTATAAAACAATTTCATAGTGAATGGATGGGCACCCCACCATACGCCGGCAAGAGCTCGCATCATATTCAGAGTCTTGTCACACTTTTTTGCAACAGAACTGGTGTGGTGAATGCCAGATAGTTTTGAGTCTAAAGTGACTCCAAGAAATTTCACCTTGTCTGTGATATTGATGGGAGATCCTTCTATTGTCAGGGAAATATTGGGGGTTAGTCTTTGGCGGGTAAAAATTACAGCACTACTTTTGGGGGCCGAAAGATGAAGACCGTGAGCTGTAAGCCATTGATCTATGGAATTGAGTGATATTTGCATGGATCCGGCAGATACTTGTATTATTGGTCCAGAAACATACAGGCACAGATCATCCGCATACTCTAAAATTTGGCAGTCTTTATTGAGGGATTTGTGTAAGTCTGATGTATATATACTATACAGCAGAGGACTCAAAACTGACCCCTGTGGGAGGCCTCACCAAATAGTCCTAGGTCCGTACTTTTCATCTGCAACATGTATATTAATTGTACGGGCAGATAATAGGGTTCAGATAGAATGAAGCAACTTTACTGGAACACTCAGCTTATGTAATTTACTCCTGAGTGAGGAAAGAAGGACATTATCGTATGCCGTCGATATATCTAAAAATACTGCCACAACAGACTCATTCTTGCTGAAGGCTATACGAGTATCCAACAACAGGGAACTCACACTGTCCATAGTACAAAAGCCCTTACGAAAACCAAACTGTGATTCCGCTAGAAGACTCTTATTCTCCATATACCATTCTAACCTATTTTTTATTAAGTGCTCATATATTTTGCTGATAGTAGGCGAAAGAGCAATGGGGCGGTAGTGATCAGGAGAGTCCGGGGATTTACCAGGCTTTAGTAGGGGAATAATAATCTGGGATTTCCAACCATCAGGAATGTAGCTATAAGAAAAGCAGATGTTGATAATGTCTAACAGAAATTGGCGACTTAAAGGACCTAATGCTTTATAGAAAGAATATGGAATGCCGTCAAATCCAGGAGTAGAATCACGGACGCGGTGAAGCACTGCATTCAATTCTGAGATGGAAAAATGTTCATCTAAAGGATCATTCGCTGTAGTTGCAGTACCAATAGCAATTGGACATTCTGTAGAGAGGGGAGCATAGGGTGGAGCAAGTTTGTTGAGGAACAAAGAGGCTATTTCTAAAGGCATAACAGGGGAATTCTGAGGAGCACAACCGCGTCTAAACCTTTTAAATTTCTCCCAGACGAGTGCAGAGAGAGATGAGGGAGAGAGTGAGTGGCAAAATTTCTTCCAACTTTCAAACTTTTTCTTTTTGAAGAGGCGTCTGGATTTCGCAACTACTCGTTTGTATTCAATCAGGTTGCTGACCGACATATTGCTAATATAGGTTAATTCAGCTTTATTGCGTGATTTAATCATAGCGATGCATTCCCGGTCCCACCAGGGAGGGGAAGACACTTTTCTTGAGGCCGAATTTTTTAAAGGAATAGCAGCATCTGCAGCTGCAAGCATTGCGTCAGTAAACTGTGATAAACCTGAATTTATATTCTCATAAGAAACTCTAGACATAGATGCGGTTTTCTCCTCGAGGGATTGACGGTATTGGTCCCATTTAGCATTGGCCAGTCTATATTTTAACAGGGGAACCTTTTCCCTACGTGGTGTGGAGATATTGATCAGCGAAGTAAGGATGGGGTAGTGGTCACTGCCATAGGTCAAATTTAGGCGTTGCCAATCCAACTTTCCCATAAGACTACTGGAACATAGGGTTAAGTCCACACAGCTCTTGTTCTGTCCAAGGCGTGGGATACGGGTGGCAGAGCCGTCATTAAGGACACACAACCCTTCATCTTCCATCAAGTCGATCAAATCGGCACCTGCATTATCACAATGATCTGATCCCCATAAGTGGTTGTGACAATTAAAGTCACCCAAAAGAACAACAGGATTATACATATTACATACATTTTTTATAAATTGCAAACAGAGGGGATTGGGGTTAGGAATGTAGATAGATATGAAATTGATGCCCAAGGTGCTTACACCAACAGCATCAATCTCACTACCATGATTGGGAAGGGAAAGAGGGGAAGAACGAAATAAATTATTGACTAGTATTGCCACACCACCATAGCCATCATCTCGGTCATCACGGTGCGTGCTATAGCCAGAGAAATTTAGCTGAAGACTTGGCACTAACCAAGTTTCAGAGAGTGCAAAAATAATAGGTTTGTGGTAGTTTATTAAATATGCAATTTCATGTTTTTTGGGATGGGCACTCCTGGCATTCCATTGTAGAAACTGGTGATCCATTATGGCGAGGTTGAATTTTATTAATTAAACTATTGGCAATGTGGTCTGGTAAAGTGTATTTAGAGAGAAGTACTGATATTAATGTAAGCAAGGTATCAATTCCTACTGAAGAGTCCTCAGAGGGAGTCTGGGGATTCTTACTGAATGCGCAGCGATTATCAGAGGGTGGAATATTATGACTATTAATAATGTCCTGGTGGGCACGGCGATCATATCCAGGGGTGAGAGGAGCGAGAGTTTTGGGCTTGCTTATAAAAGTCCTCTTGTATGAGGTTGTGGATGGAATTTGTGGATTTAAAGAGTTAATTGGGGAGCTAAGTGAGGCTGGTATAGAAGTAGGAAGGGCAGGGGCTGAAGAGGTAACATCAGAATAAGATCTAGAAACAGGACCAAATAATTTAGAGGCATCATTATATGAAATATTTTTTTCAGCCATTGCAATTTTAATGTTTTTTTGTCTAATGAATTCTGGACAAATTTTACTAGTGGCCGAGTGGTTCCCTGAACAGTAGAGGCAGCAGGCTTCATCTATGGAACATCCCTCGCCAAAGTGTTCTCCACCACAGCGATAGCACCGTGGCTTAGATCTGCACTGGGATTTTGTGTGTCCATATTTGCAACAACCATAACATTGTATAGTTGGAAAGTGATAAAGAGAGACAGGGAGGGAGTTATAACAGCAAAAAACCCGTTCTGGGAGAACACAACCGTCAAATGATAGGACAACTGTAGAAGTAGCTTTCCACTGGGGGGAACCATCTAATGTAACTCTGTGGTTCATTCTTCTGACTTTTAAGATGCGCCCACACCCTAGGGGTTGTTTTAAATTTTCCATGATTTCCTCATCGGACCACTCTAGCGGAATTCCACGGACTACACCCATACGGGTAATGTTGTATGTAGGAATATTGGTTGTGTAACCTTTTTTAAGCAGTTCAGGGTTTGTCAGGAAGGAGTTAGCATCTTCGGGTCCTTTAAATTCAACCGCTATCCTGTTTCTACCAATTTTTTTTAAACCATCTGTCTTAATATTTTTAATACTCAATCCTATTAGTAATTGGCCAAATTTGATAGGGTGGATGGAGGTACCGGCGTTCGGGCTAGACTCTGTAAAGTTAACGTGGACTAAAAAGGGAGCTAGATCCATATTAGAATACCGAGAGCGACTTAACTGTGCCAGGGTAGTTGCTTGCTTTTTTAGTTTGTTAGGTATAGGGTCGGAATCAGGTGGGAGATTATTGCCATCATTTTCATCATGTTCTTTTCTTTTACGCTGTTGCAGCGAAGTAATGGACTCAAATGATGATAACGGTGCGGTTAGGACTGGATTATAGGTGAAGAGGTCTTGGGATTGGGAGATTCGAGAAACATTAGGCTCTGGAGGATCCGGTGGACGACCTGGAGGAGACATTTCGTCATCCTCCATGATTGCCCATACGGTTTGAAGCAGTTATTTCGGACTTACCTTGTATAATAACACTAACACTTATAGAACATACACAAACAAATACAAGACACTAATAATAACAGCAAAATCAATGCAAATCCTGCCCCTGTGAGCAAAAGAAATAAGACGACTTTGAGGTTACAACCGAGCGACGCGACAGCAGATTACCATCCGGGACTTTTATTACAACTGTACAAACAACTGCGACAGACAGACGGACGGGTCCTTTTTTTTTTTTTTTTTTTTACGTGTGGAAATCCCCTCGGACCGTCACCCGCGCCGGGTCTTGCGGCGGGGCGGTGTGTAGGACTCGAACCGACTAAAACCACACGGTGTGCCACTCTGCGCCTGAGGAGGGAGGAGTCCGGGTTACTCAAGAACCAGGCACTATGATCATACATACTATAAACTTCAGGGACAACAAATGACTACATCAGCATCAGGTTAGTAAGTACAAACAGATGAACTCTTTATTGAAACACTACAATATAAAAAGAAATAAAGCAATAACAGCCCACTAATAACACACTAATGTTTCAGAGTAATGAGCGCAATGCAGTGCCATGCAGGCCTTTGTCTTTCAAAGTTTTGGGTGGCACTGCAATTGTTATGACCTGGCGTTATGCTTACCATCAGGCAAACAACCAGCTCGTCTCATTATCAAATGACATAAAATAATTCTGATTGATAAATAGAAATCTAATTTGACAAAAAGTCTACAATTGAAAAAAAAAACACTATTATAATAATAATCAGTAATATAGCTTATACATCAGAATAACACATAGGCTGCTATTTGCCGCTATAACCGGCATACACGTTGGCGGAGCCGTGTGCAACAGCTAGTATAATAATGAATCACACAATGCCATCTAGTCCCAAGCTAAGCAGAGGTTGTGTTATGGGTACTAGAGAACTGATACAAATACATATATACTTTTTTTTGCTATGTATATATTTTAATAGCTAAGTACTAGAGAAGCGACAAATTGTGATTAAACCGGGTATTATTCAGTTAAACTCTTACCAAACTAAATGTTTAATAGAATTATCTGGTTTCGAGCTCTGCAATTTTGGCACGTTCATATAGCATGCTCATTGCAAGCAACATAAATCTAACTTT
This sequence comes from Diaphora mendica, assembly GCA_949125395.1. NCBI lineage: Eukaryota > Metazoa > Arthropoda > Insecta > Lepidoptera > Erebidae > Diaphora > Diaphora mendica. Next base: position 23,155,639 of record OX421310.1, read on the forward strand.
GTGAGCTAACTAAGTATTTATGTGGTATTAATATAATTCTTGTACCATACAATAAGCTTCTAGACTATTAGACTGATAATGTTTAATAATATTTTTAACTCTCACTAATGTTAGTAATTATTTCTTTCAGGTATTGCATCATTGTTACCACAAATGCAGGAAAGCCAGAAAAAAAGAAGATTGGTGCAGACTGTTGAAACATTAACACCAAAATGTAAACAACTACATATACATCTATAATTGGACTAATATAATTAATCGTATATTAAGGGTGTAGATATCATACGATTGGAGACGAGGACTAACTTGCCTCCTATGCAGAAGTATGTGTTAGCTAAGTTCATGAAAACATATAAAAAAACGAAATAAAATGTTTCAAAATCTATTTTGCGTTTTATTATTAATTATATAATAATATGTACTAGTTTTGTTTTATCTCCCAAACTATGATAAGCAGAGAAGGTTTTTTACTGCTTATCGTAGTTTTGGAGAGAAGGTAAATAAAGAGAAGAACTGGTAATAGGAGACGGCCCGCGACATTATTCTGGCTGAATAGTGATACCTTTGCCATAGAAATCATTAAAAAAAAAAAAGAACGTCATACATCTTTTTCCCCTAGCCAATCCGAAGCCAGTAGTAGTAGTATCTCTTAATAATCTGTGGTCAAGTGTCAAATTGAACAAGACACGGTTTCATGTTTCATCATTTCATGGTTTGGGACTTTGGGTAGAAGTACACATTTTTTTTAGAATTTAAGAAAAATAGTCAATTCCTTGTGCCATTAATACTCGAACGTTTAATGATTCGTATCTATTTTTATCCTTACTTACTCTGTCTGTATATACCTTTTCTTTTTTGTATATTTTTCTACTTTTGATAATGTGAAATGAAGGACCTTGCATTGAAATAAATCAGACATTTGTGAGAGTAGTAGATCGACTGACGAGGAGTTTTAGGAGTACTAGAGTAGAGAGAGGCTCTATACGCAATGCGCTTACATTATCAAGAATAAGATTTGTCGCGATTTTAGACAGAGTTCCCTCATATGTTCTACGCAACCTTCTTGTGATATGTGATGGCAACAAGTGATGTCTCCATGACCAAAAATATGCATAAATTTTATTATATTCTTTTGAAAATAAACCCTCAGAATATGGACTCCTGGTCCATATTCTGATGGTTTACCAGTGACAGATTTTCATGACCAAGTCCCTCCCAATCAAAACTTATTTAAATTATGAATACTCGTGACCGTCAGCTGCGACTCCGTCGGTGGGGCAGGCAGTGGCAGCCTACCCAACATGCAGCAAAAAAATTTTTTTTCAATTCCTCCCATTTCAAAACTTGGAGGATTATAGTTTACCTAACATCTTGAAGGAAAAATAAAGTCAGCTGATCATAGCATGGTGGATTATACGTCAGCTGGGCACTTGAACATGACAAAAAAAATTTTTTTTCAATGATTTCCTCTCATCTACAAATTGTTCTGGTGGTAATTTATATGCTACTAAGAATAAAAATTCATGTCAACTTGCTCTATCCCAGTGGGAAGTTTGTCAGCTGGTACCTTCGATCAAATATATCATAGATGCACTGTTGCCGCTTGAAAAGTGGCACCGACAAAACAAGGCATAAAACAACAATATGCCTTGTTTCGCTCTCATTCGCTTGGTGGCCGCGCTCGTGTTTACACAATTAGTAATGCCGAAGTGCGTAGTAAAAACTTGTAAAAATTACACTCTAAAAGTGCAAAAGAAGGATGGAATATCATATTTTCAGTAAGTTTATATTTAATGTAACATATTGGTGTATTTTCGTTAAGCTTTAAGGCTAATTTTATGAATATTTTGATAAAATTTGTGATTTACAACGGCTTCTAATGTACGCATCTATCCCTTTCACACTCACGGGCGATGCTCATAAGAGAAAACAAGACAAGAATAGTGCTAGCGAACAAAGTCAGTAGGATAATGGCGGAGTCGCCTTTACAATTATTTTTTTAGGTTAATTGAAGATTTGTTTTTGTTTTCCAAAATTTATATAAACCAAATACATCTAGTGTGGTGTGTTCCAACCATTGTTGTGAAGATGATATGTACAAATTAGAAAAAGAATTCTGGAGAATAAAAAAGACAGCCTAACCAACTTTACAGGTAGGTATTATAATCTACTTAGAATATTTAACCGACTTCAAAAAAAGAGGTTATTAATTCGATCTGCATGTATGTATTTTTGTCAAAATTACAAACAGTTTATAAATGTTGGTCTATACCAGATTCTAAACGTGATTGCCAAAATTTAAAATTATATGTATGTCCGTTCGTAAATATCTGAAAACCATTTAAGTTGGAATATTAAATATATTTGATGATTATAGTTTAGATATAGTCCAACTTATGGAACAGTGCAATTTAATATGTATAAATACAGGCACGTAGGTATAGAAGGTCTAATATCTGAGTGGAATATTCAATATTAAATTAATACTTATCATAATTTATAATAAAATTCTATTCAAACTTTTGTGTGAAGAATTAATTATTTTTTGGTCCATCCAACTACCGTATTTTTTTAAAATCGAGAAGCAACTCCATTTTGCCTATGTTCCAAATAGAAGCGATAAGACAGGAACACACTATTTAATGTCAGTTGAATGTAACTCTCGTCATTCTTTGTACTATTATGTGCTTTATTGTAATACATTAAGTTTAATTTTTCAATACACTTGTTTTTGGGCATGTGTTGTTTATTTCTGATTTTTGAAAGAGTCATAAAATTTTATTGTCCTATCCTGTCATCAAACTAAAAGGTAATATGTAGTGAATTTAATATGGATTTATTTCCGTCCGTACGTCAATTGCTTAAAGTTAAAATTAGGTTAAGCTGTATGCCAGTTCAGGACTTTTTTCGCTTTATCTCAAGTGGTATACATGTACCTAAGTACGTATAGAAGCGTGGCCAGTATTTTGTTTAGTTTTGTATGGAACTGTGCATCTATAATATATTTGATCGAAGGCTGGTACCTTGAAAAGTGTAACGCGGCAGTATCTATCATCTATTGAATCTTATCAGCTGACGACTTTTCCCTTGACTTACAGCTAGCTGATTTTTTTCAATATTTACTAGAGCATGTTAACAATCCTCTTATACATTTTCATCCGAGAGGACATCAAGTTTCTTAAGTTATTCTCTTTTTATAGATTGAAGCTAGATACATAAGCCCTTTCCACATTGCAGCTAGATTGTGCATTAAAATTACCAAAGTTTAAGTAGATGTGAGATTTCACTATTTAAGAACTATGCGGTTTGCTTTTTCCAAACGTCAAATATTGAATAAGTATAAGCTGTTTCAAGGACAATGATGTTCAATCTTCTTTTCTTCTTAACGTACTTTACTATAGAATTTTTGTAAACTACCTAAACAAACGTTTCATTATACCAAGATTAAAGTGTCTATTTAAAATAAGATTTGTGTAAGAAACGATCTATGTTAACAAATTTACTTCGTTACATAAACAAGAAAGTGTGACACTTCACTAGTCGGCGCTCGCGCATTGACCAATCGTGTGCGTTTGAGGGGGTGTGACTTGCGGCTTGTTTATCACACAGGAATTATAGGCAAAAGTATGTTCGTCATCTTCGATCCTGATATATTTCTGTGACAGTAACGGTTCAATCTATCTATACAAATAAAATTTTTACAAAATATAAAACCGATTCCAAGAACGACCAAGTCCATCATTGTCTCTTGGATGCCATCATCAGATCTTAGTGTTCTTATACCACCTTTGGGATATCTCCTTTCCATTAAAAAAAGAATCACAAAATCGGTTCATGAACGACGAAGTTATCCGCGAACACACATAAAATAAATAAAAAAAAACCTCGAATTAAGAATCTTCTCCTTTTTTGAAGTCGGTTAATAAATAAAAATAAATCACAAAAATGTAGTCTCGGGTCGCTTGCAGTGACCACATTTCCCCTGGATGTAGCCACAACGACTCTTAACCGACGATTGGGGAGTTAGCGGCTTCTACCGCAGCCCCTTAGTCGCCCGTTTTGAGCGGGATTGGTCTTTTCCCGATCCCGCTCTGCGGACTCCTTCTGGAGCATAACGTCTCCACAGACTCCACTCGGCCTCCCATCCCTAACTACTCGCCAGTATTGCCGCGATCAATGCTGGTGACAGGTTTCGTCCGATCTGTCCGCAGTGGTGGCACTGTGCCGTAACCTCTCGCCTCTCGTCCGATTCTGTTCAGATATTCATCGAAGCAACCGTGCCCGATGATTGAATCGGTAGGTGACACAGTCAGTTCTCTCTATCCAAGCTTTGAAGCTCGTCAAAACGGCTCCAACAGCGCGTTGGCTGCCACAAACCTGGGTGTCGAGCCGTGCCCGCCAAGCCCGTTGGGCTTACGTATGGGCGTTCTGAGGAAGCATTCCAGGCTCATGATCCGGCGCTGTCTCTTCGCCATTCCGACCGATAGAACGAATTTGGTCGTAGACCATTGTGTCCATGTCGATCAGAATGTCGAAAGATGGAGATCGCGCCAGGATCGTCGCCACCCTGGGGAACCCCACAACACAGCTCCCATCGATTTGCCACTCCGTTTCGATCGACAAACTTCACTGCCCTGTCGCGCAGATAGGCCTTTATGACTGCACGCGTGATATTCAAGGGCCGCCCTAATTGCGCGCCAGGGAAGGATGACGAAAGCGTTAACGATATTTCAAAGAGTTTTCTCGACTCGTTCTGGCAGGTTGTAACGCAGAGATAGAATCTGCAGCCATTTCTTACTTTTTGAAGAGCACCAGTCTCACTTCTTACTAGCCAAGGGGGAAGATCCGAGGCCAAAATACTCAGTGAAAATCTGACTTAGTTTGTCTCCCAGCACCGACAGAGTGATCACCAGCGCCTGACCCGGAAAACACCATCAGGTCCAGGAGCTGTGTTACGGGAAGCCAGCCGCCATACGGCTCGATCCAGCTCTCCCTCCGATACCTCACACTCATCGGACCAGAATTGCCGGTCCGATTGCGTGGGATGGGTCCGGGGGACTGTCCTGGACCCTTGGACAAAGCGTGTCTGTCGAGCACTCTTCCTAGAAACTCCGGTCCAGACTAGTACCTAGTGTCATCTGAGTCTTTATGGCAGAGCAGGCCTCTAGTAGCAGTAGGGAAAAAATGCATGTGTACGATTTTGGGGGGGCTCATGTCCCCTGTGACTCCTCCCCCCCCCCCCCTAGAATGCCTGCTACCGGCCATGGAGTGGATGACGGCCGGTAGCGAGAGATTTCCGACAACTTGCCCCTACCTAGGCCCAGGGCTGGCGACGCCCTTGATGCAGCTGCGTTACACTTTTCAAGGCGCCAGCTGACAAACTTTCCACTGGGATAGAGCAAGCTGACATGCATTTTTATTCGTAGTAGCTTAGGAACTATCACCAGAAAAAAATATAGATGTGAGGAAATCATTGAAAAAAATTTTTTTTTTTGTCATGTTCAAGTGCCCAGCTGACGTATAACCTAAGTTAAGTATAACGACCATGCTATGATCAGCTGACTTTATTTTTCCTTTAAGATATTAGGTAAACTATAATCCTACAAGTTTTGAAATGGGAGGAAGTGACTGAATTTTTTTTTCTGCATGTTGGGTAGGCTGCCACTGCCTGCCCCACCGACGGAGTCGCAGCTGACGGTCACGAGTATTCATAATATGATGCCTTTTACGAAGTTTTGCTCGAGAGGAAATAATTGACCGAATTTGTACCTGGCTCCCGTACCAATAGTGATAGTGACCTACGAATAAATAATAAGTCTTATTATTATTAGACTAGACTTACTTATCTTTTACTAGTCTAGACTTAATACTTATTCGTAGATAGTGACCCACAAAATTATAATCAGTTCAATTCAGCACAGATTAATAAGAGATCAATTCTGTGGTGTTACCAGTTTTAGTCTAAGATTGTGGTCTGTGGTCTAAGAAGATGCGTGTGGCCACACTGACATCGTCTTGAATGTGTGTGAGCTCTAAAATCAACAGCCTTAAAAAATCGTGATTTTTCCTAATATTTTCAATTTTCTGTCATCGGCAAAGTATGTGATTTTTATAAATTTATCGCACAACTAAGTAAAATGGGAAAATAATTATAAAACAATTATTACAAAAAAAGGAAAAATTACAATTAGTGTTTTATTTACTTGAAATTGTAATTATATTTTAGACGTGATTTAGTGGAATATTTTTAAATACGTCGGTGAATTAAATTCGATACGAATTATCGTGTTTAAGTTTAACGTAATGTAGTGATTTTAATTTTAAGTGTTATCAATGTATGGGTGTATAAAATTTTACAATAATTTACCAAGGACATGTACATATTAAATCATCGTTACTCACGACGTTCTACAATTCCTGCGGGCGACGAATCATGCTATGCTTCTGGTAAATATTATTTTTATATTCTTTAGACTTGCGAGTGTTCTATAATTAAAACCTAATAATATTTTATCCTTTTTCATAGTAAAAAAAATATTTTGGCCGCTAAAGTAAACCTTCCTTTACTTAATTATAATGATCTTTTCTATTTTTAAACTTTTATCTTTTTTATTTACAAATTTTCTATGTACATAGGGATTGAAGCAGTATTGATCTTTAAATCATAATAAGTATTAATTTCTAATTGGTATAGAGTGGCTCTACTGAAAAGTATAAATAATCAGTATAATCACAGTAATATATAAAGGCGAAAGTTTGTGTGTATGTTTGTTACTTCTTCACGCAATAACTACTGGACGGATTTTGATGAAACTTTACAGTAATATAGCTTATACATCAGAATCTTATACATCAACACATAGGCTACTATTTGCAGCGATAACCGACATACACGCAGGCGGAGCCGCGGGCAACAGCTAGTATTTTGTAATATAATGGAGCAAAATTGTTTAATTTGACTACAAACTTGTTAAAATTATTCTATATATTATATATATATTGGTACGGTAAGGTTGATGTATTAAAACAGTATAAAATTATGATGTACTTTAGTGTAAATTATCATAAAATTGTTTTAAAAATGATATTACACTTGTTCTTTAATTAAATCTTATTCTTAAATAATAATAAAGTTGCTAGAACTAGTTAAACACAATTTTTAAAATTCTTTCAAGTGTTGCTGTTAATTTCAAAAGCTTGCGTATGATCCTAGCTCAGATAGCAAGTCACTTTAGAATACAGGTATTCACCTGATGACCGTAACCTTCTCTCAAATAAGGGAGGGTGGGCAATAGCCAAATGGTAAGCCGTAAAAGCATTATCTTCCAATCCTCTACTGTACTTCCCTTCTGTCTGTTTTAAGACAACTTAATAATTTAAACCAGTATCAAACTTAAAAACAAATTTGATACTGTTTCTGGTATCCCTAAGTAATAATGCTCTGAGCAATAGTCAATTTGCTTTTGGGCTAATCTGGCACTACCTTCTTGCCCAGCTTATTATAAAACATACATCAACCACATTTTTAAAAAACTCCTTGAAATAAAATTATTACATTACAAATAATACAGACTCCCAGTTTTCATTAATATCTCTTAGTAGCTTTTTACCGAGGCTCCAAAAATGTATGTCAGTTATCACAGTTAAGAGTATTATTAAAATTGTTCAGCTGTGAAAGCATAACAAACAGACAGAGTTATTTTTAAATTTAGAATATTAGTATGGACAAATGAACGATATAGTACTACTTAGTGATTCATCAGTACTTTATAGTCTTTCTCAAACTTTCCACTATGAGATTCCACTGTTGATTTTAGTATCCGTCATACCATATTGATATCTCATAAAAATATATTTAGGAATTTTCTCAAGGTAGTAGATTATGTTTCTATAAAAATTTATGACACCTTTATAACTATGACAGGGTTAGTAGAATAAATGGATAAAGAAATGCCATGGAGTTTTTGGAATATTTTTACATTACCTTGACAATTAACAGGTCTGTTAACTTTCTATTGATCAGAACTATTCCCCAATATTTTTCTATATGTCAATACAAAGTTGCAAGAAAATTGCAGAAAGCCAATATCTTGATACAAAACCCTATAAGTCTATACAATAACAATACAAGTTATATTGGTCTGCAAAATATAACAAGGTAACTAAATGCCATTGAAGTTTGACTGCTGGGATATCTCCAGAAATAAAAATTCAACCTTTTTATTTTAGTGAAGATTGATTTTGTCATACTGATCATTTTTTTATAAATTAATATCATTGATAATGATTCTAATAAGATACTGTTACAAAAAGCTATTTCTTAAAAAAGAGTTTCATGGTGTAAATCACTACATGAAAAATGCGACTTTTAAATATTTCTTTGTTATTACTGTATTAACACTGTAATAAAGACATAGAATTTAGGTAAAGAAAGTAGCATTTTTTTTTTGGCAAAAAAATAAAAAATAAAATCTAAAACCAATGTTTATTGATTATCCATTTTTTTTTCTTTCTTTTCCGTCTTTTTATTCATTTCATACAAAACACCAAAAGGGTTATTAACCGACTTCCAAAAAGGAGGAGGTTCTATGTTCCACTATGTTTTTTTTTTTTTTTTTGTGTATGTTCACCGATTACTCCGTCAGTTGTGGACCGATTTTGAAATTTTTTTTGTATTCGAATGGGTATGCTTCCGAGGTGGTCCCATTGCCAGCATATCAGGATCTGATGATGGGATCCCAGGGAAATCGAGGGAAACTCTCATTTTTTATAGGCACATTCTATGCTTTACGTATATTTTCTGAAGTTACACCGGTATTTGCGTCTGGTAGTCATCATTTTATGATGATGAGCTGATGATGTAAGGTACAACTCCTTAACGGTTAGGAGTTGGAGGATAAATATTTAAATATCATATGTATATATGTTACCTTTAGTCGTATTCTTTCAAATTATTTAGGTAAGCTGATGATGGAAGGTGGAAGGTAGAACTCCTCAACGGTTAGAAGTTGGAGGATAATTCTTTCAATTTCATACGTATCTAAAGACCTTCAGTCGTATACTTTCAAGTTATTTAGGTGAGCTGATGATAGAAGGTTAAACTCTTCAACAGTTAGGGATTAGAGGATGATTTTAATATTACACGTACGTATAGACCTTAATTTGTATTCTTGATGATGAAATTTGATGAAATAGTTCAACTTACTACTTACCTACGATTGATTGCACTAAAAACTGAAAAATAAAAACTTTTTATAAAAAAAAAACCGACTTCCAAAAAACATCCAACGAAAACTCTCTGCCAAAAACAGACTTAAAGCGTAAAATAAACTGGTTCTTCATAAATTTTCTATACCTAATTCTTTATTCATTTAAATAGTAATATTGTAATGTGTGCTAGGTACCTAGAATCTGTTTGAAGTCGGTGCCAAGTGATTATCGCTTAGACTTTTGTAATTGTTCGTTTGTATTCTTTTTGGCTTAGCACCGACTTCAAACAGATTTTAGGTACCTAGCACACATTACAATACTACTATTTAAATGAATAAAGAATTAGGTATAGAAAATTTATAAGGAACCAGTTTATTTTACGCTTTTAAGTCTGTTTTTGGCAGAGAGTTTTCGTTGGATGTTTTTTGGAAGTCGGTTTTTTTTTTATAATAAGTTTTTATTTTTCAGTTTTTAGTGCAAAAAATCGTAGGTAAGTAGTAAGTTGAACTATTTCATCAAATTTCGTCATCAAGAATACAAATTAAGGTCTATACGTACGTGTAATATTAAAATCATCCTCTAATCCCTAACTGTTGAAGAGTTTAACCTTCTTTCATCAGCTCACCTAAATAACTTGAAAGTATACGACTGAAGGTCTTTAGATACGTATGAAATTGAAAGAATTATCCTCCAACTCCTAACCGTTGAGGAGTTGTACCTTCCACCTTCCATCATCAGCTTACCTAAATAGTTTGAAAGAATACGAATAAAGGTAACATATGTACATATGATATTTAAAGATTTATCATCCAACTCCTAACCGTTAAGGAGTTGTACCTTACATCATCAGCTCATCATCATAAAATGATGACTACCAGACGCAAATATCGGTGTAACTTCAGAAAATATTCGAAAAGCATAGTATGTGCCTATAAAAAATGAGAGTTTCCCTCGATTTCCCTGGGATCCCATCATCAGATCCTGATATGCTGGCAATGGGACCACCTCGGAAGCATACCCTTTCGAATACAAAAAAGAAATTTCAAAATCGGTCCACAACTGACGAAGTAATCAGTGAACATACATAAAAAAAAAAAAAAAAAAAAAAAATACATACAGTGGAACATAGAACCTCCTCCTTTTTGGAAGTCGGTTAAAAAATAGCAATCGCAAGGACTGCCGATAGAAGTGAAAACTTGTACTTGACGGTGACGACGCGATTATGCGGTGACACGAACCCATAAGATTTTCCCCTATCAAAAAATGCTCAACGCTAAAGAAGTTTTCACTTCAATAATCCTACTTTGTTACCATATTATTATGTGTACCATAGAAGAACCTCTTTCTCAAATGTCGTCTGAGTGTTGTTTGAGATCCTTCTTCCTCTTGTGACATTTTTCCTCACCCAATCGAGACCTCTACGAATCTCCTTCGGACGATCGCTCTCAACCTCCACCTGTTGTGGTCATCAGAAGTTCATACGTCTTCGTAGAAGCTTACGTTGTTGATGCCGCGTATCTGGACACATATCTTGGCCGGTTTCTCTGTATTTTTCCTGCTACCAGAAGCAGTAGTAGTTTTAATTATGCTTTAAGGACTGCACGGTTGGCCTAGTGGTTTAAGCGGTCGCCACGCCGATTACTACTGCGCCAAGTGTTGTGGGTTCAAATCCCACATGGGACAGCACTTTGTGTGATCCACAAACTGTTGTTCTGAGTCTGGGTGTTCTTTGTGTCCGTTTCATGTATGTTTGTATAGTCCACCGTGACACAGGATGTATATTCCTACAGGATGTAAAAAAAATTGTAGTTAAACATACAATATATCATAGTACGATACTCAGTAAGATATTATAGACTGAGATCCCAGTCACGCCAGAATTACGTCATTTTAGGAAGATGAAATTTTTAGGATCGGTAGTCTAATATATAATCAGAAAGGAATGGATACTCACTAAGCTGAAATTGGGGACGTTTTACAGTTAGCAGGTATCAAAGTTGGAAAAAAACCATGCTAACTTACGTCATTTTAGAAAGCCTGAATTTTATATAATATCGTTAAGCATAATATTTTAAAATATATTTCAATCAGCCAGACACGATCTGACGAGCATTAAAGCTCGCCAGACTCGTTTGAAGTTTATAGGAACTAACGCCTTGGCTATATTTATGGCAGACATAGGCGTCATGTGTATTGCTAGGTATATAAGTTAGCGTAGGCGTTCATACTTCTCATATAAAATTCAGGCTTTCTAAAAGGACGTAAGTTAGCATGGTTTTTTTCCAACTTTGATACCTGCTAACTGTAAAACAGCCCCACTTTCAGCTTAGTGAGTATCCATTCCTTTCTGAGTATATGTTAGACTACCGACCCTAAAAATTTTATCTTTCCTAAAATGACGTAAGTCTAGGCAGACTGGGATCTTGTATTATTAAGCGAACTAGTGATTCATGCCATCACCTAAAGCTAAGTCATTGCTCGCCACTGGCTCATTTCTAGGAAAACTGCTACAGAAAGCCCCTTCTGACTGATTGATGGAAATAATTTTGGTCTAGATTAGTATTTGAGATTATTAGAGGAAGCGTAAGTTAAAGATGAAAACTATGCGACATTGTTAAATGCATTCAATTACAAAACATAAATTATTTCGTCTTCGGACTAGAAACTTGTACTTTAAGTCTTTAACTGTTCGCATACATTAGCTAAGAAACTTTAAGGCATCTTGGGAGTCTGGAGACAATATCTTACATTTGTGGTTATTGGATAATTGAAATTGCGTATAAACCATATAAGCAACTAACAATATATTTAACAGTAGTTAGAAGTTAAGAAAGAATTTCCATTAATGTAGGTACATTTATGGATCATATATAACGATCTAATGATTAAAATGGAAAATTGGATGAAAATCAATTTATAGACAGTTGCTAAACAAACCCAATTTATTAAGAAAATCCTCGACATTCTAACACCACTAACATAATAATAGAATCTAAAAACGGAAGTATTTAAAATAGAAAGAAAAACAATGAAGAGTTTAGCGTAGGAGCGTAGGAACAATGAAACAAAAGAACTCCTTAACTATATTTATTAGTTACTAGCAGACCCACGCAACCCCGTTTGCGTCTCCTATTGCCCGCAGCGTAATAATTTTCCCCCGTTTTTGAAACATTCTTCATTGATGCTCCGCCCCTATTGCCATTGGTCTTAGCTTGATGTTATATAGCCTATAGCCTTCCTCGATAAATGTACTATCCCACACTGAAAGAATTTGAGATTAGCGCGTTCAGACAAAACAAACAAACTCTTTAGCTTTATAATATTAGTATAGACTAGCGGACCCACGCAACCTCGTTTGCGTCTCCTATTGCCCGTAGCGTGATAATTTTCCCCCGTTTTTGAAACATTTTTCATTGGTGCTCCGCTCCTATTGGTCGTAGCGTGATGATATATAGCTTTCCTAGCCTATAGCCTTCCTCGATAAATGTACTATGCAAAACTGAAAGAATTTTTCAAATCGGACCAGCGGTTCCTGAGATTATCGCGTTCAAACAAACAAACTCTTCAGCTTTAAAATATTAGTATAGATATGTAAGTATAGATTGTTTCATTTATTTACATGTTGCTTACAACGTACAAATCCTACTTATTCGTAGGCCTGCAAGGTTTGCCAACCGCAATCCATGTGACACCTTTCTTCAGGGATTTCCCAGGCTAAAGTCTACAGTGAGACTCTCGGTAAAATCCGATTGCGAATTAAAGTGCGAGTATTTCGGGACTCATACACGTTGCCGAATTCCGTCTCAACGTCGTACGAGAATACTCGATTTGTTCGCATCTGACAAAATGAAAGTAAATATATAAAAGCTCATACATACAGACATGAGACATGTTTTCAAGAGAATCTGAACATCTTTAATCAACTTCAATATTGAAATACATGCAAATAGAAGTGTAAAATAGGGAACAATTGTACGTGCGATTAACTAGAGAATTATGTAAACGACGGTATAATTAATGCAAAACAGCAGTAAAAAGGCAACTTCAGACCCTATAGATGGATGTTTATACTCAGAACATTAAGCGCGCAGTAGGTATGCACTATTTGAATATTTTCTTGTACGCCTGCCAAAATTCAGCAGAATCTAACCGCAGTACAAACGTCAAAGAAATTATGATATTCAAGTATTACTGAAGGTTTATCAAAACATGTGGATACATTAATACGATAGCAAAAATGTAAAAATTTACAGAATTCTTGTTCTAGTAACTAGCATGTCATAATAAATTAAATTAAAAACTTTTTAAAAACAAGCTTTTACTGGAATGCCTCGAGACGAATCAAACGAGTCTAAACTCGATGATATTGCGACGTTTCTTTACAGAGTTCCTATGGCCACCTTCCAGCTCCAGCATCAGATCAGCTCCATGTCATTATAATATTGTATTGTCACGCTGTATACATATGCTTGCAAAATTTCAGCAAAATCGGTTGAAGCTTCAAAATTGAGTTGCAAGATTCCACCAGAACATACAAGCATACATACATACATTGCAAGTTAATAAAAAGGTTGTAAAAAGGATACGTAACTCTTTAAACAATCGTGCTATTAGAAACGATTGATAGAGGAGATTTACATTGTCATTAAAAAAAGCACATTACAAGAGGACTCCAATACGAATTTATTATACCCAAATACGTGATTAATAGTCAATAATAACGAAACAAACACTGTTCATATTATAGGTAATGATTTAAGCTGTTACTCCTTCATGAGTAACCGAGTGCTCCACCTGCGCGTCGCTATATTTAGTTTCATTGTGTGTTGGGTGTAATACATCGATCTGGTGTGCAATTTAGAATTGTGTACCTACCTACGTGAGCCACATAACCTATATGTAGATAAGGAGGCGTTAGGCTATATTAAAACATTTTCATCGCATATTAAAGCCATCTAACTACATGAATATTCTTCATCGAAAATTCGAAACAAAGGAAATTTGCAAGTCTCTTGTTTTTTAATGGAGCCTTTGAATATGCACGACGAATAAAAGAACTCTTTTTGTATTTATATTATAAATAAATCAAATGCTTTGTTTGTTATTAATTTTATCGATAATAGAATAGATTTAAATTCTAAAGTACAACAGCGCTGCAAAAAGAAGGATAACGGGACACAAAGCCTAAACCCATTCGCCAGCATGGTGTAGTAGGTCAGAACCTCCTAAGGTGCGGCCCATGTCCAATAATAGTAATAAGCCTTTTTATTTCCAACAACCTTATTTTTCACAACAAAAAACATCATTTTTCTTACATCTATTTAGGTACTATTGGTATTATTGGAACCCCACTCTGGGTATATGCCTCCTCCAGTTTATTCCAAGTTTTTCTGTTTTTTGCTTTTGTTCTCCTGTCTCTTCCCGCTATTGCCATTATTTCGTCAATCGATCTGTTCCTTAGGTGACCTCTTTTTCTTTTTCCGCTTGGGCCTTTCCATATTGTTGCTTCAAGTGTCCATCTGCCCCATGTCCAATAGTGGACTATTAAAAGCCATGATCTAAAAGTAAATTAAATATAAAAACAAAAAAACTTTTTCAAAAAAGTTTTGTTGTCGAATGTGTTTTTGAAATAGGTACTTCCTAATCTTCTTGTTCAGAACGACCATCAAAATAATGTGTTTCTGCGTTATACACGTTTCCGGATTACCCGAACATAAATTAAATTACAGTTAAAAGGTCGCAAATGAATTTAAAATTAACACAGAAACAAGAACAGAAAGTATTTTTAATATTTAATAAACAATGTTAATCGCCGAGCCTGAATTTCGTGTCTGGTATTTTTATCTGCATACCTATGTAATAAATAGTTTCGCTTGCTGCAGAAGATCTTCTACCTTTGCTTTTTTGGAGAAAACCTTTTGAATACAAAACCATTATTGATTCATATAATAATTAAAAAAAAACTAAAAATGGTAAAGTACCTAACATTATTTTATTTTAAATCTGAAAAGTTTCATTTTGAATTTTATCTATAAACTCGTTATAACTATCAAGGATCATGCCCACAGAAAAGGGAATGTTCTGTGTAACTGTCCAAATTATTCAGAAATTCAAATACTGTAAAAAAAATAAAGAGAAACTCCCAACATGTACCTATGTACATGTTTTTATTAGATGTATTGATTAGGATTATGTCAATGTGTCGTGCATAACCGAATAGTAGTATTGATCTCTTCGCGATATGCATGACCATTCCACAAAATGATTTATCACATCATGGATGCGCAATGATTTGCTCAATCATTAAGTGATTGTATCGTAAATTGAAAAAAAAAACTGACTTCCAAAAAAACATCCAACAAAAATCTCTGTCAAAAAACACTAAAAAGCGTAAAATAAACTGGCTCTAGGTACCTAGCATACATTATAATACTACTATTTAAATGAATAAAGAATTAGGTATAGACAAGAATTGGCACATAGCAATTTATGAAGAGCCAGTTTATTTTACGCTTTTTAGTGTTTTTTGTCAGAGAGTTTTCGAAGGATGTTTTTTTGGAAGTCGGTTTTTTTTTATAAAAAGTTTTTATTTTTCAGTTTTTAGTGCAAACAACCGTAAGTTGAACTATTTCATAAAATTTCTGTTAATGCAAATAAATGACTTGCAGCTTGGAGACTGTCTGTTGCGCAGTATGGGGTCGCGCGTTGTCGTGAAGCAGCTGCAAGAGCTGGTGTTGGAAGCTCTCCCTCATCCGCCATACTCACCAGACCTTGCACCTACCGACTATTACTTTTTCCAAAATTTAGACAACTTTTTAGTGGGTAAAAATTTCAATTCCCGAGAGGCAGTACAAAATGCCTTTGAAGAGTTTGTTGCCTCCCGTCCAGCTGATTTTTAGAAGGGCATCAACAAAACTGCCAATGCGTTGGCAAAGATGCGTCGATTGCATGGGTGATTACTTCGAATAACAGAAATAAAAAAGTTTGAAAAAATAAGTACTTTCACTTATTGCATACAAAACGGCAATTTCATAGGTAAAGACCTATTATTTAAAGATTTATCCTCCAACTCCTAACCGTTAAGGAGTTGTACCTTACATCATCAGCTCATCATCATAAAATGATGACTACCAGACGCAAATACCGGTGTAACTTCAGAAAATATACGAAGAACATAGTATCTGCCTATAAAAAATGAGGGTATCCCTCGATTTCACTGGGATCCCATCATCAGAGCCTGATATGGTGGCAATGGAACCACCTCGGGAGCAGCCTAATCAGTGAACATACATAAAAAAAAATACAGTGGAACATAGAACCTCCTCCTTTTTGGAAATCGGTTAAATAGTTACATTGTCCAAAAGTATAGGCGCCATATCATTTTATTTGTGTAATGCATCATGGCGGCGGACAAATATTTTTATTATAAACATGTATTAATAACATTGCAATAAAAGAAAAAGGGACAATGAAATACCTATACGAAACTTTCCACAGTATATTGTTGAAATGAAATGAAAAATATTTATTTTGGCAACATTAAAAAAAAAATAACAAAGAAAACACACAATCTAAAAACTTTATATGGTACCAAAACTGGACCCAATTCAGCATGGTGTCAGGCAAAAAATCTGACGCTGGTTTTCAATTGGGCCCAAGTGACAGTATTACTAAAACTACTAACAGACAATTAGTGCCGCTATACCTAAAACCTAATTGCACCATTCTCACAGATAGCTAATAAAATTGATCAATTTTATGATTTGACCACTACATAAGTATACATAATGTTATAATACGTATAATGTATATCTAATATCACAATTTATCTAAGGAAACGGATAACTACCAAACTGTTTGAACTATATGACATTATTCTTCTTTAACAAATTATACGAGTAAAATTTATATATCAGTCTTGATTTAGTACCATAATAATTAAAGCAGACATCTCTCACACATTTTATCCTCTTTATTTGAACAACAGTTCATTGTTTTATGCGGCTGATGTTTAGAGAGCTAAATACTTGTTCTACATAACAAAAGAATACGGAGTACATTGCTCCTTGCTTTATTTTGA
Source organism: Diaphora mendica (assembly GCA_949125395.1). Lineage (NCBI taxonomy): Eukaryota > Metazoa > Arthropoda > Insecta > Lepidoptera > Erebidae > Diaphora > Diaphora mendica. The sequence goes on from OX421310.1 coordinate 23,172,929, forward strand.
CGAGCAGTCTGGTATCTAAAAGAGATCAGGCGTCTTTTACCCAACAGTAAGACAATTATGAAATGGTAAGGTAAATTTACTATCATTGTTCATTGGATTGGTCATTACATTGCCTAACCAGGCTTCAGAGTGACATAGTATGTCAGTACCTAGGCGACTAAAACCACACGGTGTTTCACCACATGTAGGTAATACGACTGGCCAGGGTATTAGGTATAGCCTAGGAAGAAAGACCCCGAGAACCTCGGCAGACCTCGATCGCTATAGTATAGGCGAACGCATTATTGTATACAGAGTCTTTCTGGTTTAGACAGGTGCGCGCGGACCAATGAGTTTGTTTTAAAAAGTTTCAAAACGTACCAGGGCCGGACCGTGAGTTTAGGGGGCCCTGGGCTTATACTACTTAGGGGCCCACCAATTTTTTTTTTTTAAGACAACTCCCGCATTAGGAACGTACATCCTGGGTCGAGGGGGACTCTATAAACATACATGTAACGAATACAAAGAACACTCAGACTTACATAACAACAATTTGTGTATCACACAAAGTGTAGTCCCATGTGTGATTTGAACCCACAACACTTGGCGCAGTGAAAAGCGGTGTAGCGACCGCTTAAACCACTAGATCTGGCAATCATCAATCAAACAATTACTCAAATATATAGGATAAAATTTAATTTAATTTGCTTCTCACATTCTAAATTCTTAGTTAAATCAACATCTATGGACAAAACGGATAAAAGCCTATATATGTCATCGCTCGGCTTCACAACTTGTGATTAGTGTGGTTAAATATATTTTTAAGATTGTATAGCAATTCGGGAATACGTCAACAAGCTTATTTTCATAAATAATCGCAAAATTGTCTACGCAAGATGAATAGGACTCTGTCAGCAAATAAGTTTTTAATTAGATGCATTCATTGACTAATTATTCATCCACATTATCGGGATAATAGTCGATAACCTTACGTGTGCTTTCTAAATCAAAATGTCAAATTGCACGATATTTTCTTGCAATTTAATTTTTTTCATACATGTCTCATAAACTTGACCACTTTGATTTAAATCCGTATTCAGTATATTCAGTGCAACGTTTAGCGTGACTATTTGAAACTTTTCTGCGCCGTTTACTGCGACTATCTCTGTACAATTCAGTACAATTATCAGAATACTTTGATGTAATGTGTCTCTTAGTAATAGTAATGTGTCTGTAGTTTATACTTAGATTTTGGCTTTTTCTTTGTAATCCTTTAGCTTCTGGTCTCTTTAATGACACAATTAACATAAATCCTACACAACCAGGACTCTGTATTTTTTATTAACTGAATTAAATCTTTCAATAATTTCTTCCCAATAAAAAATAAACAAAATTGCCAGTTTATTAAATAAATTTCGTGCCTTTTTTCGAAAATCAGCTTTTTTCCTCTTCATTTTCGATGAAACTTATCAAAATTTTCATAAAGTCATCATAGTTATTTTTTAAAGCTTTAACAGCATCGTAGTGGCGATACCACCTAGTCTGACTTAAACTTTTTAACGTAAATATCAGTTTTGTTTAACAATTTAACAATTCCTATCTATATGGGTTGAAGCAGAAAATAAAACATAGGTATATTTTCGCACTTCTCAAAAAAGTTTACGATTTCGGTACCAACCTTCACAGATTCTTCACCAACTTTGTTAAGAGAATGCGCAGCACATGGCACGTAATCCGCAGATTATTTTTTTTGTCCTAAAATTGCTTCTACACTATTGTAACGAACCGCCATATTAGCAGCGTTGTTGTTTGACTGTCTCCTTTTTTTGTGCGGAAATCCTCCCTTATACCACCATGGCATGTCATGTCGGACTCGAATCGACTAAAACCGCACGCCACCTCGGGTACCAGGAGCCGGGGAACCAGGTGCACCCTTGAAAGGAAATCCCTGGAACCTCAACGTACCACGGGCCACCTAGGTTTTGTAGATGGCTCCCTCCTGAGCCCGAACCCCGATGTCCTCTTGCTACATAAAAGCGCTTGCGCCTCCACCCTAGCCTGCTTCTGCTAGGGTGACAGGCGGCCTCATCTGCCAGCCCCAGGCTTGCGCTTACGGAGGACGGAGATCGTTTTGTGACCACCGGCGCCTGAGTAGTTTGCGGTACCGAGCCCATTCCCGGGCCTGGCGGACCAAGAAAGTTCTAAACCTGTCCCGGTCCCACTCCGCCGTCTCCTGCACGAGCATAACTTGATCGCGGAAAGAGACTGCGTATTTCTACGCACTCTCGCTCCGTAACATGGCCGCAATCATGCTACTGAGTGAGAGGACCCCCACTGCGATGGCCGCCACGAGATTGCGCCTCGGCTCCTCCCACGCCGGACATCCTGCCAGCGTGTGGAGCGCCGTGTCCACGGCCTGGCCATCGCAGGCATTTAGGCATTGGCTCCTTACGGATTAGACACAGTTGATCGCCGAAGCATCCTTTTCCAGTGATCACCTGCGTCAGCCGGTATAAGAGGCTCCCGTGATGCCTCTCAAGCCAATCCTCTATAACGAGTCTTACCACCGCAATAACAGCGTGCCCAGCGCTCGGTTGCCCAAGTCGTTCTTCCATCCCTCCACGATGACATAGCGGAGTTGGGATTTCTGATCTTCGATTTCTCGAGTCTCAGGAGACCTTCCCAACTTCCGCGCCTCCTTGAGACACTGATAAAGAGCCGCAAGGTCTCTTGCCTCCAGGTCTCATGGTGAAGCTCCGGCCAGGAGAATGGGCCATGAACCGCACGACCGTTTGACTGTCCCCTACAGTTATCCAGTGGTAATTCTTTTTTTTTTTAAAGTCTTGTAAAACATGAAATAAATGTAAGCTGGTATGACTACCAATTTTAATTAACGATATAAATCTTTCGTACACTTTTCCCCAAAAACAGTTTCGAAGTACGATAGTCATTATGAGATGGGGACTGAGAACAGAATCGCAAAAAAGATCAAAATTACGCTAGGTGATAAGCGGCGGGAATTCCCCCGTATTAAAGACTCACCCATAGACTCACTCACATTTTTTGTTTTTAGCTTGGCCTGGTAGCAGATATTGATTTATGAGCCAAATATGCTTACTCACTCTCGAACGAAAAAATACTTGATGTGGGTATAATTAGTAGAACATAGTTATTATCACATGGTATTTAGAAATACTTTAAGTATTAACGTTAATCACGTAAGAGGAATAAAAAGTATGTTTTATTATTAATTATGTGAGCAAAATCGTTATTAAAATATTAAATCGTAACGTGTAAAATTGTTGAAACAGTATCTACAACTCTAGAAAATTAAGAAAACTTACGTCGTCCGTAAATAATCGATAGGGAAATCCCTGTTCCGTTTGACACGCATTATCGTCTATTTTTTAATTTTACTTGACTTAGCTGGGGGCCCCTGGAATCCACGGGGCCCTGGGCTTAAGCCCAAAAAGCCATATGGTAGATACGGCCCTGAAACGTACTGTTTATTTTACAAAAAAAAAAACTATACAGCTGTCATTTTACTATTTGTCACTAAAGCTCTTTTGACCTTTTATGATTGTTGTGGATAAAATACTGCTATACTTATTTAGCCTCAGAAAAAGTTTTGAATTTAGGTAAACTAACTTATTGTAATGTATGGTTCACGTAGAGCCAAATCGTTTTATATGTACTCCTTTTTAACCGACTTCCAAAAAAATGGTGTTTTTTTGTGTATGTTCACCGATTACTCCGTTAATTGTGGACTGCACATTAAGTGTGGGGTGCACATTATAATACTACTATTTAAATGAATAAAGAATTAGGTATAGACAATTAATGAAGAACCAGTTTATTTTACGCTTTTAAGTGTTTTTTGGCAGAGAGTTTACGTTGGATGTTTTTTGGAAGTCGGTTTTTTTTATTCCTAAATCTGCAAGGTCAAATTAATACAAAACCAATATCACGTCGCTTCAGATTTACCTCGTCGTATATAAACTGATTCTGACAAACCAGATGTCACTTCAAACGAAGTTTGTATCTTTGAGTTTCGAGTGATCTTAAAACTGGACACAAGTTACAATTAATTCTTGTTATCTCTTTTTACCCGACTACGGGAAAGCCAAAGGAGGGTTATGATTTTGACAGGCTATGTATGTTCATCTGTTCCCTCATAGCTCCTTAACTACTTATTAGAACTGGACAAATGAGGTATCGTTAGAAGAGTCTTGATCGTCCGCTGGTTATAGGCTTTATGACGTGTCACTGAATCTAATGTGGCGACCTCTAGCCGACATAAAGTACTGTACTCGTATTAAAAAATAAATTTGAGATAAATTTGCCGTGTTTGGTATCATTGGAAAGGGCGTTACTTGTACATTTCAAAAATATAAGTATTTATTATTAGCATTTTCTCGTTGATTTATTCGATAACTAGCTGTTGCCCGCGACTGCGCCCGCGTGTATGTCGGTTATCACGGCCTATGTGCTATTCTGATGGATAAGCTATATTACTGCAAAGTTTCATCCAAATCCGTCCAGTAGTTTTTGCGTGAAGAAGTAACAAACTTTCACCTTTACATATTAGTGTGATTGTTATATTTCTATGGTACCTATTTAAAATATACTTTGCAAAGAAATTAATATTATACTCGTAGAGGCACCAAAACATTTTAAATAAAAAAAAAGTAAAATCTAAAACCCAATTACGACTAGAAACGGGGCTGAAAAAGTATGACACAAGTTTCAAAATCCGTAGTTACGCGTTCTAAAAATGTTAAGGATCGTTCAAACCTAAGCGACCAAAGCGACTGCGACGCGGGAGCGTCCGCCTCACGGCGGACGCTGCCCATGCTTTCTTATGGCGCCGTGCACACCTACGCGACCACAAAGCGGGATTGCATTGCAGCGTCCGTAAAGCGGGACGCAGTCGGACGCACGCGTCTAGTGGTCAGACGTGTGTACGTGCAGGAAAGTTACCTTCCATATTACGAGTATTATTTCATTTTCGTTCCACGATGACTACAACAGATGATAATATTATAGAGATGTTCATTGAAAAAGTGAGAGGATATCCCATCATATATAATTTGAAGAATAAAGATTAAATTATAAGAATTTACGCAAAAAAGACAAAATATGGGATTCAATCGGTCCGGAATTTTCCGGTCCGGAGTTATTTAAATGACTGTTGCATAATGAGAGGCAATTAAAACATGAGTGTATATACACGATACATATACCAAAACTAGCTGAGTCCCGCGGTGTCACCCGCGGTTATTGTCGTACCGCGGGTGACGCCGCAGGGCGAAGCTAAAAAAGTGCCCAAGTTACTCCTTACATCATAAGCTACCTATCAGTGAAAGTCCCGTCAAAATCGGTCTAGCCGTTCCAGAGTTTAGTCGGAACAAACAGACAGTAAAAAAAATAGGTATATGTACCGTGTATACACATGCATTTAGTAAAAAGCGGTTATTTTTATATTACAAATAGACACTCCAATTTCATTTATTGGTATGGTATATGTACCGTGTATACATAGGTACATATGCATTTATTTGTATGGATAATATTTTTACAATTTTAGTCTGTCTGTCCGTTTGTTCCGGCTGGACCAATTTTAACGGGACTTTCACTGATAGGTAGCTGATAATATAAGGAGTAACTTAGGCTACTTTTTTAAAACTAGCTTTGCCCCGTGGCGTTACCCGCGGCTCGACAACAACCGCGGGACCCAGCTAGTACGAGATAAAGACGCGCAGCTTTAGTGACTGTTCACTAGCAAATGAAGTTAGCGGTACGCGTCGCAGTCGCTCAGGTGTGCACGATAAGTTTCGCGTCGTGGACGCTCCCGCTTCGCGTCCCGCGTCCCGCGTCGCTGACGCTTAGGTTTGAACGGGCCGTTATGGACTATGGTACATTTCTACCTACGTGTGACTACGGCGTTTGAAACTTATTTCATACTTTTTCAGCGTCGTTTTTTGTCGTAGTTGGGTTTTAGTTTTTACTTTTTTTTACTTTTGTCTGTTTTACTGATGAATTTAACGGCACACTTAAACAACTTTAATTAACCATCCATATAGTCTAACTACTTCCGCGTCATTAATCAAATAGTTTGTGTGATTTTTAACGGCAATGTATTAGTTTGATGATTTTTTCATTGCGTATCAATAATTATCATAAAAGGTAATATATACGTAAAAGTCAAAGTCCGCCAGTTATAAAATATGCTTTATACGAAGAAATATAGAGTAGGAAGTCCTTTACGACAGTATTAAAATTCTATTACGAAACGTTACTCGCAGTTTCATGGTTGTTTTGGGACACTGCTTCATTTCTAAGGATCACGGCGTTAAGAATCTTCCTCGAAAAGAGAGACATTTTGAACGCAGTACCTAGTTAACTAATTAAAATGTACATCCTTAAATGTTCCTATACTTCCTATATGTTTTTAGTGGAACTTTAAAAAGCAACTTATGGCTACAATAAAAAATACGTGTGTCACTCGGGGACTGCCACGGTAAAGCTATTGCATAGCATTTTTTATCAACTTATGCAATTATATTTTTTTTAAGCAGTATGTTCGTGCGTGACAGTGACACAGATTCTGGTCTAAGATACGTAGAAGAACGACCTTCACCCCTCTGTTTAATGGATGAAAAGTATTTTATATCAAATTTAATATATAAAATAACATATTACGGGTGGGTTGGCTAAAAAAAATCCTGGCCAAGCTATTTATTAATTAACAATTAAAAAGTGACTTTTTATTAAACAGTGTGTAACGAATATATTTAATACCAACTGAAAGTATAAAGCCTATAGAACATATAAACCTTGGGTTGTCTATTTGTTTCCTGGCATAGCTACTGGTTGGCAGGTATGTCGATATTAGTTATTTTCACCCATTTGTTTAATAAATAAATTTTATATCAAAATAAGCGCTGTTTAATTGCGAATACGATGATATAGGGTTGTCTGCAAAAAACCTGGCCGGAATAATGGTTGTCGAGTTTTGAAAGGGATATTTTGATGCGAATGGAAACTTGCGACAAAGAGGTCATCGTGTATAGCGATACACTAGTAAGGTATGTGATATTAGTTATTTTCACCCATTTGATGATTAAATGAATTTTATATCAAAATAAACACTGCTTAATTGCGAATACGATGATATAGGGTTGTCCGCAAAAAATCTGGCTTGATTAACGGTTATCGAGTTTTGAAAAGTTTTTTTTTTATAAAATAATTATTAAATAGTATTATATGTGGCATTACAGTATATAATTAAGACAACTCTCGCTCTATGAACATACATTCTGTGTCGCGGGGGACTTTACAAACATACATTCAATGGACACAAAGAACACTCAGACTCAGAACAACAATTTGCGAATCACACAAAGTGATGTCCCATGTGGATTTGAACCCACAACACTTGGCGTAGTAGAGAGCGGCGTGGTGACCGCTTAAACTACTAGGCCAACCGTGCAGTCAAATTTAAATTATTCACTTTGTTAATTTTTATTTGCTTTCTGGAAAAACAAAAAAATAATTAAGCCATATTTTTGGCAGACAACCCTATATCATCGTATTCGCAATGAAGCAGCGCTTATTTTAATATAAAATTTATTTATTAAACAAATGGCTGAAAATAACAACCCGGTAGCTTTATTTATTTTTATTTATTTTTTGGTATAGGCGGGCAAACGAGCAGACGTATCGCCTGATGGTAAACGATTACCGCCGCCCATGGACACCTGCAACACCAAAGCTATGCCAGGAAACAAAAAGACAACCCAAGGTTTGTTTATTCTATAGGCTTTATACTTTCGGTCGCTAATATAATAGGTTACTATGACCACAGGAAGCCGGTTAAAAATAATGCTTAGCATTTACTAGTGTATCGCTATACATGGATACACCTCTTTGTCGCAAGTTTCCATTCGCATCAAAACTTCACTTTTCAAAACTCGACAACCGTTATTACGGCCAGGTTTTTGGCAGACAACCCTATATCATCGTATTCGCAATGAAATAGCGATTAATTTGATATAAAACTTATTTATTATTATTATTATTTTTTTTTTTTTTTATGTTTGGCCCGCCAAAATGACTCTTCTCTGCCTGATGGAAAGCATAAGCAGAATCCAAGAGTGGTGGTCACCATACTCATTGCGAATGCAGACAATGCAGTATGGCGACCCACACTATGGCGGCCTAGTGATGCTGCTGCATCTTTTAGTCTAGTCAACAAGTATGGAACTTGTTGACTAGACTAATTGGGCCTCCGGTCTCGCACTCACCACCGAAACACGACAGCACGAATGCTGTCATATTACGTTGATTTTCTGTGCAAGGGTAGTACCGCCCCGGTCGAGCCGGCCCGTTCGTGCTGAAATCAGCGTGGCTCAACTACCTTGTTAAACTAAAAATTAAACAAATGGGTGCAACTAACTAATATCGGCATACCTGTTTATACGTGCCAACCAGTAGCTATGCCAGGAAACAAATAGACAACCCAAGGTTTGTATGTTCTATATGCTTTATACTTTCGGTTGGTATTAAATTTATTCGTTAAACTCCTGGGTAAGTTAAAAAACACTGTTTAATAAAAAGTCATTTTTTAATTTTTGATTAATAATAGTTTGGCCAGGAATTTTTTAGCCAACCCACCCGCGATATATTATTTAATATATTAAATTTGATATAAAATACTTTTCTTCCAATAAACAGATGGGTGAAGGTCGTTCCTTATTGTATCCTCTACTATTCGTTTCTGTCTCTGAAGAGAGACTTAGCTTCAGGTGATCGGAGAGAGCTTCGGGTGTCAGGTTTTTTTGTTACGTTACGGAATTTCTGCACAAAGGCCCCAAAGCCCGCGATAAAAGCTATGCAATAAAAAAAAAGTATTATAAAACTAATTGGCCTTATATCTTTTTTAAATAGTATAAAATGAAGTTGCTTCCGCTGTCTGTTTGCTTTAATATGTATTTTAAACTACTGAACGGATTTTAATGCAATTTTCGGAAATAGATAGAGTGATTCAAGAGAAACATTTAAATGTGTAATACATGCACTTAGAAAAGAGGAAATCCGAAAATTCCAAAGACTGCCATGCGAATGCGAAGCCGGGCGTCCGAAGTAAAATGAGAAACAAGTGACGGATCAAACAAATAATAGACTAAATTACAATAGACAATCTACATTCGTGCACATCTTAAGTCGTACTTATATTGAGTTCCTAAACCACACCTGTTTATTATGGATTTCTTTATAAATGTTGTGAGTTACAAATTATCTGACCACATTTTATATTGGAAAGATTATTGCGGCGTCTCGATCGAATTTCAGTGAGATGTTTGGCTGTAATTGTTATGAAATAATGAAAACAAGATGTTGTTTACGCTCTCACGTACTTAAACACACGTTCACGGAATAACCATAGTAGTAAATAAAACATGTTTTATGAATATATTTCAGTTTAGCAACCTAATTTTCAACCTTCGAATGTTATTCCCCTTTTCTATTCCGTTGTCCAATTTTTGTAAGTCGGCCATGGATTCCATTATGTTTTTTTTGGTTATTTAGGAATGTAATCCGTTTCAGGCAGAAAAATATTTGAAATATATTTTAGTTTTGTCAGATTTTAGAGATATTTTAAAGATGTTTTTTTAAGCTATGGCTTATTTTCTTCTTTGTAGACCTTTCATTTATTTACGTATTACTTAAAGAAATACTGCTCAGTGTTTTTCTTAAGTTATTAGTGGAATCAAGTTATTTGCGAAGTCACTAGTTTAATATTTCTCTCAATAAAGCTTTTTAGTGCTTAGCCTGGGGACAGATAGCCATCCTAAAGGTACTACTAGTACAAGGAACACTTATTAGCTATTTCTCATACCTACATATATATAGAAGTAGATGTGTATAAAAGCAAATTAATAAGTAATATAATGTCAAACAGCTAATAAGAAACCTCACTGTTAAACACAGATTTAGCTTTTTAAACCTTCATTGATCTTTGTAGCCCGCATCGGCTATCCTCCAAAGATACAATGTAGGTCACCGCAACTAAATTTACTGACGATGTCAATGGGACCATCCCTTTGAGAACGAAGCTTGTTGTAAACGTACCTAGCTTGATGTTTTATTATTCACTTAAATATAACAACGTAAAAAAACAAAACGCAGAGTGCGGGCCTTATTTGTTTATTTAAATTAATGTATCACAAAAGTTTCCTCACACAACGCTTTTAATATTTTGTCGACTATAACATCATGCGGTGTACCTAACGTTACATTGTTAGGTCTTGGTTGAGAAAGAAATCGCGTGTAGTAAATGTATCCCTTGAATCAAATTGCACTACGTGTAGGTACGAGGCAAGCCTTTTAAGTTTTGTCGTTTGAAGAACTAGAACAACTAGAACCTTATAGTACCTACTTTTTATTGTTTTTCAAAGTATTCACCATGTAGCTTAAAACACTTTTCCATTCGCTCAAACCAGTTATTATGACATTTATTCCACTCTAAAGTGGGGGTGTTCAAAATGGCTGACTTGAAAGCCTCGACTGCTTCTTAACCGGACTGGAACCTTTGACCACGAAAACTTTTCTTAGTTTTAGAAAATGTAAAGAAATCGTTAGGGCTTAGGTCAGGACTGTATGGAGGATGGTAAGAATTTCTACTTTTTCCTGCTTCAAATACTCAATCGTTTGACGAGCGCTGTGTGAGCTTGCGTTGTCGTGGTGCAGGATGATGCGTCGCTTTGAGTTAGATTTTCTAAGTTCGGCGATGACTTGTGGTAAACAAACTGTGATTATGAAACCATTTATAAAGCCGTAGTCACACGTTACGTAGAAATATACCACAACGTCCATAACACATTAACATCGCGTTACTACGGCTTTTAAAACTTGTTTCATACTTTTTCAGCGTCGTTTTTTGTCGTAGTTGGGTTTTAGTTTCTACTTTTTTTTATTTAAAATGTTGGTGATACTATTATTATTAATTATTAATCCATTTATTTCAGACCATGTACAATCCATATTTGCATGCATACAATAAAAAATAAAAATCAAATAAAATTAACATTAAAAACATCAAAAGTCAAAATAAAATCGAAATCAGAAATAAAATAAAATTACAATTAAATCACAATAAAAATCACAATAAAATCGCACTAAAAAACAAAATAAAATCACAATAAAAAATCAAAATAAAATCACAATTAAAATCAAAATAAAAACATGACTAAAATCAAAATTGATTCAAAAATCACACAATTAAAATCAAAATTCATAGGTTTAAGTAGCAACAAAACTACAGAAACAAAGCAGCAACAAAACCACATAGACACAATCAGTTTCCTCTCCTAACATGGAGTTCAGTGAAACGACAGAGTATGGCGGAGTCCATTCTTTCTGCTATCATTTTCAAAATCGCATTGCTACTACCACGCAAACGCAGCACCACAGACGCTGTCTTCTTGCGCATAATCGCATAGAAATCATCTACACACGCATCGGCAAACATGCCCGAAGCACTACAGAAGCGTGGGAGTCTCAACAAAACCCTAAAGACGTTATTGTACTGGATCCGCAGGGCATTGTAGGCCCGCTTAGTAAAGCTGAGCCATAGACCGCTTGTGTAGAAGCTCTGACAGTAAGTTCTAAATAAAGTCATTTTAACGGTATCTGTACACCGAGCGAATCTATGTGCCAGCATGTTCCCCCGAACCGACAGCGCCCTGCGTTCCCGTTCAATGTCCTCATCATCTTTTAGCCTTTCTGTGACAATATGGCCTAGGTACTTGAACTTTTTAACCTGTTTCAAAGCACAGCCATTTAATAAAAGCGGTGGGACATGACCAGGACTTTTATTGTTTGGTTTGAAGACCATAAACACGCTTTTGCTAACGTTATACCTCAAACTCTCACACTATGTCTCACACTCACGCAGTAGCCTCCTAAGACCTCCAAGTGAGGGGCTGAGCAGCACCATGTCGTCAGCGTAGCTTATATTATTAACCGCGACGCCATCTATACGACATCCAACATTCATGCTGCTCAATCTCTCAATCAGCTGGTTCACATACAGGTTAAATAATCTCGGAGATGTCAGCCCCCCCTGTCTCACACCACAATTCATTGTATACTCTTTAGAGTATATGTTTGCCCATTTAATGATGTTTCTCTGATTCTTATACCAGTACTGGAAAATACTAATAATCTCCGAAGAGACACCAGACTGCTGCAGCTTGGCCCAAAGTATATCATATGACACATGGTCAAACGCCTTCGTTAGGTCCAGGAAACATGCATATATGGGTGTTTTTCTCTTCAAGTAATATCCCACAGTGTGTTTAAGGGCCCCAATAGCTGACTCCGTAGACAGACCTTCCCTAAACCCAAACTGAGCATCATGAACCCGTAGACAGTTACCCAGCCTGACATCCAAGACTCTGTCAAAGACTTTTGCGACTATTGTAGCAAGTGAGATGGGCCTGTAGTTGGACTTGTCAGATATATCCCCAGTGGCATTTTTAACTAGGGGTACAACCACGGTTCTCATGAGGTCCGTTGGTAGGTATGAATGTCTTACACATAGTGAATAAAACATTGCTAAAAGTCTATTCACATGTAGTCCTGCATATTTCAGGTGCTCTATACTGAGACCATCATGCCCCGGTGACTTTCCTCTTCTCATATAGCGAATTGCGTTACTTACCTCCTCGCTAGTTATCACCATTGGGCTATTCACAGGATTTTCTACATCATAGGACAATGGGCATGGCTGCAGCGGCGATACAACTTTAAATTGTTGCTTAAAAATATTTGCAATCTTACTTGGATCACTAACTCCATCCACACTGACAGGTGCCCCCACTCTACCATTTAATTGTCTTGTACTTCTCCAAAACTTACTAAATTGTTTGGAAGAGTGTTGTGATGCCAGTATATCCAACTTAATTTTCTCTTGGTTCTGTTGACAAAATTTTAATTTATATTTAAAAATTCTACGACTATGACACATTGCTTCATATATCGGTCCACTTCTAGGTTTACCAAACAGTACATACATCTGAAAATCCAACCTTGCCAAATGGTGAGCCTCAGCGACATGTTTATTCCAGCCGATCAGACACCTATTCTTTCTGCTCTGCTTGATCCCTCGAGAACAGCTTTCAATTGAAGCCTGACTAAAAATACTAATCAAATTTCTATATAACTCATCCAAGACAACCCGATGACGCTCATCTTTACACATTCTGTCTGCACAGAGATACAATTCTTTAGGCATATGTATGTTCCTCAATTTGTCATTACAATATTCATGATATTCATTAATTTCCTGATTACTTCTTTGTCCCCATATTATTTTGTTGCTAATTAAATCATTATTAACAATTAACTTACTTCTAACTAAACCTAAATCACATTCTACCTGTAACGGGTAGTGGTCAGACCAATAACAGTCATAGAGTACGCTAACATTTGTAACTGTATGCCAGGCTGACTCACTTACTACACAATGATCTAACCATCTTTTGGAGCCGTGTACTTCACTCACAAAAGTATGAGTGTTGGAAATTAGCCCAGTTTTCAGTACATCAGCACAGACCCATTGCATATCCCTACAAAAACTATCTAATTCATCAAAAAATGGTGCTGATGGGTGTGCATTAAAATCGCCCAACATAAAAACAGTTTCTATATTGCAATCCTCAATAACAGCATTCATCAACCCCAGGCATTGCGTAAAAAGAGGCAAGTTATCAGCCTGGTCCGTAGGCATGTACACACACATAAACAACATTTCACGCATATCAGTGGTTTGAGTTTTTATTGCACAGATACGTTCACTATCACATTCAATCACAGACACGTTACGAAAAATACTATTTCGCCAAAGTAATGCTACTCCACCATGAGGGCGGCCCACCAACATACCTGCTGTCAAGTCCACTGCTGATTTGCCGGTATAGCTGAAGTCCTGGTCAATTTCACTTAAAAAGTTCACATCGTGTGGTAATAACCATGTTTCCTGTAAGGCCACAATGTCAGCCATTTTGCAAAGAGATCTTACACAATCTAAACTCCTCTTGACATTTTTACAGTTATAACTGATAAGTATATTATTTTTATTCTTATCCATCATCCAAATCTTTTTGTTTATCACTCGTTGGCCGTAGAGCCGTACCTTCAGCTGCAGTATGCCGCTTTTTGAAATATATAAACCTTCTAAATTTAATTCCATCAGGCCACAGTTCATCATTTAAATAAAGATCTAACTTATGTTTATCAACAAACAACTTGTAAGCATCGTAAGGGCGTTCTGTTTTCATTGTAATTCTCTCTATTGTGATATTTTCCTGTGTCTTAGAATAAATGTATTCACATATATCCTTCTCGGTGGCCGCCTTATTTACATTGGATATAAATAATGGTACTTTAGTATCAGCCGCCTTAAAATTAGTCACAGAAGTAGAATCCATAACCGCTCTCCCCGTTTTTCCAATAAACCGATTACGGTACCTTCTCTTCTGCACCACTGTCCAATCATTAGGTTTATCCTTCCTTTGTATCCATTCACTACCGCTATTGTTTTTTAATATCTCAGCCATAGTCGGACGTGAAGTTGTATTGTCAATGACATTTTGTGTATTCGTAGTGCATTTTATCGCCGCATTTTGTTTCGAGCGCTGCTGTCGCGGCGCCGACATCGCTGTACTCACTCCCTCACACACTCCAACCTCATGCGCAACAGAGACAGCGCTCGCGCAAGTGTCAATGCGCGAGCAAGATGCTTCACTATGCCCGATGTCATATCTGTCAGTACGAACAGCTGACGTACCCTCCTCTTCGTCATTGAACGAACAAGACAATCCAATCGGCCCACTTTCAAGCAAAAAATTACCTCTCTTTTTTGCATTTATATTGTGGTGATGATTAACCAACGATGCCAATTTTAAATTTTCCAGGTCTATTTGCAACTCCTGTAATTGCGAGATAGTGGCATAGTTATCCCTTACGGATTTCATCTCATTACGCAACTGAATGATATCCTTCAACACTGTTACTACTATAATATTAATATCTTTCTAAAGTATATTTTAAATAGTTCCATAGAAATATCACAATATTATCGAATAAATACAGAAAAAATCACGAGAAAATGCTAATAATATTTATATATTTTTGAAATATACAAGTAGCGGCCTTTCGAATGATACCAAACACGGCATATTTATCTCAAATTTAGTTGTTAATACAGTAGGTACTTTATGTCGGCTAGAGGGCGCCACATTAGATTTAGTGACACTTCTTATAACCAGCGGACGATCAAGACGCTTCTAACGATGCCTCATTTGTCTTATTCTGACTAGTAGTTAAGAAAGAATGTGGGAACGTACAAGCATACATTACATTGAGATGTAGCTTCGCTTTGCATCTTCTACCGCATTTACTAAGGGGAATGCTCCGAGGAATTGTTCGGGCTGATTCCTGCCGCCTCTTTCCGCCATCGTCCTACGTGACAGCAGTTTCATCCCCATCACTTAGATGGCTGGCAGTCCACAACTGTGCGGTTCTCTAGGAACTTTTTGCCTCGCACAACAAAACTGTGGAATGAACTGTCACCTGCGGTATTCCCGGACCAATACGACCTTCAAACCTTCAAGAAAAGAGCGTAATCCTTCTTAAAAGGCCGGCAACGCACTTGTGACGCCTCTGGTGTTGCAGGTGTCCATGCACTTACCATCAGGTGATACGTCTGCTCGTTTGCCCCTTATTAAATAAAAAATAAATAAAAAAATGCCATAGAAATATCACACCGATCGAAAAAATACGGACAAAGTCACGAGCAAATGCTAATAATATATGTATTTTTTAAATTTACAAGTATCGCCCTTTCCAATGATACCAAACACGGCATATTTATCTCAAATTTACTTTTGAATACAGTACTTTATGTCGGCTAGAGGGCGCCACATTAGATTCAGTGACGCGTCATATAGCCTATAACCAGCGGACGATCAAGACACTTCTAACGATACCTTATTTGTCCAGTTCTAATAAGTAGTTAAGGAGCTATGAGGGAACAGATGAACATACATACATACATACTTACATAGCCTGTCAAAATCATAACCCTCCTTTGGCTTTGCCGTAGTCGTGTAAAAAATATTAAAACAGATAAAAGCAATAGGCTTGATAATGAAACAGTTGGATCAAATCTAGCTTGAAAAGAATAGGAACAACCTCTGTTTTACAACTGATGAAAAATCAGTTCGAAATACCCCACCTCAAGTTTATACAGGCCAATGCAACTGCAAGCGAATCCAAAAAAAAATGACTAAGCATGAATAAAGTATAATTTCAACATTCGTATTCTTATAGCCTGACCAGAAATATAATATATAAAACCTGCACTGGTGGTGGGCTGCCAATTTCGCTACTGTTTCTTTCGGTAACATTAGTATAGTCCGTACAAAAATTACTTAAGAAATTTTCCGCAATATTTTAGGCTAGGCTTTATCCATGATTTCCCTCGATTTCCCCTTTTCATCTCTTTCCCCTTTTTCTTCCCCTCTGGACCCTAATTTCCCCTCAAAAGGGGAATTTCCCCTCATTGTGGAAACACTGAGTACCGGACGGATTCTGAGTGACCGCCCTTTTATGACGTTTGTCAAAACTTCGCGCTCTTCTTCCTCCGTCGCGTTCCAACTCGCCACAGACATTCAGCGCATGTGTCCGTGAGTTACTTTAGAAACGTTACGTTTTACTTTAAAAACTTCTTCAAAACTTAGTTTTTCGCCTTTAGTTTGATGTTCTACATTTTTAGTAATGTTGTATGTTTACTATGTATTGAGAGTTACTTTTAACATTCTGATGTAAACAAAAATATGAAGACATGTAAGCACACTCAATTTTGACTGCACGGATAGCTTAGTTACGCAATTTACTTTTTACGTATTTCCTTCCTACTATGATCCCGGGTCCTATAAGCGGGGCGTAAAACAGCATCTCACTAGGCCGCCATAGTGTGGGTCACCATGCTGCATTGCCCTTATTCGCAATGAGCATGGTGACCACCACTCTTGGATTCTGCTCATGCTTTCCATCAGGCAGGGCAGAGTCATTTTGGCAGCTAAAACATAAAAAAAAACTACTGCGCAGACTACGCTCACAAATTGTTGTTTTGAGTCTAGGTGTTAGTTGAGTCCGTTTCATGTATATTTTAAAAGGACACGGGATTTATCTACACTTCTACACTATATTATAATACTAGCGACTCGCCCCGGCTTCATGTCCAAACAAAAGTGTAGTATGCCATGTGAACCGACTAGCGCTCGGCGTCGTAGAGATGCCAGGCTCGAAGATGTCAAAACTGTGACTGGTGAAGACACATATGCTCTCAATATGAAGATAACGAAGAAAAAATGGAAAAGGAAGAAAAGAAGACAAAGCATGAAGATAGCCTAAACCTGAGTACATGGAACGTCAGGGGCTTGAATAAACCAGGTAAACTTGAGAATGTTATATATAATGGGACTTAGTGAGACAAAATTAGCCGACAATGGTATAATTGATAAGGATGACGCCACACCACTTTTCTATACGGGAAACCCATCACACCTAAAATCAAACCATCATGGAGTTGGAGTCTCGGTGAGCAAGGAGCTTTTTCTAATAGATCTATGATGATTAAAATTAACGCTCAGCCATTCAACCTCAATATAATACAGGTATACGCGCCCACGGGTGATAGTGACGACCAGGAAATGGAAGAGTTTTATGAAGGAATAAAAAAGCTGTTAAAATCGGTAAATGCACAAGATATTATCAATCAATCATTAATATGATAATGGGGGATTTAAATGCAAATGTGGGAAATAGAGAGGAAGGAAGAATAGTGGGAAAATTTGGTTTAGGGAATAGAAACGTTCTTACGTTTCTATTCCCTAAACCAAATTTTACATTCTGAAGAAAAAGAAGAATTCTACAAGTCTGTCCCCTCTTGGGGACAGACTTGTAGAATTCTGTACTGAGAACAGTCTGGTTATCGCAAATACTCATATAGGTAATCACTAATCATAGGTATTAGAGCCACGCTGAATTCAGCATGAATGGGCCGGCTCGACCGGGGCGGTACTACCCTCGCACAGAAAATCAACGTAAAATGACAGCGTTCGTGCTGTCGTGTTTCGTTGGTGAGTGCGAGACCGGAGTTTTAGTCTAGTCAACAAGTTCCATACTTGTTGACTAGACTAAAAGATGCAGCAGCATCATTAGGCCGCCATGGTGTGGGTCGCCATACTGCATTGTCTGCATTCGCAGCGAGTATGGTGACCGCCACTTTTGGATTCTGCTTATGCTTTCCATCAGGCAGAGTAGAGTCATTTTGGCAGGCCATACATAAAAAAAAAAAAAACATGTTTTCAACATCCTGCGAGACGACTCTATACCTGGCGATCACCTGCTGATAAACCATCACATATTGTAAGAAATCAGATTGACTTCATTATGATTCAGGAGAGATTTAGAAATGCTATAATTCAAGCTAAAACATACCCTGGTGCGGATATAAAATCGGACGACAACCCTGTTTGTGCAAAGATGCTTATTAAGTTAAAGAAATTAATTCCTAGATCAAATGTAAGAAAAATAAATTTAAATTACTTTAAAGATGACACAGTTAAATCAGCAGTGAGTGTAAAGCTCAATAACTGCATTCAATCTATATGTAAGGAAGGAAGGGATGCCTTAACTACATATAATATTCTTACGACTAAAATTAAAAATACAATATTGGAGGAATGGACAAGTAAAAGAAGAAAAAATAAACAAGAGTGGATGACCGATGAAATATTGAAATTAATGGATGAGCGAAGGACATATAAATTTACTATAGTGGAGTCATTTTAATAGGTAACATTTGAAGTATGTCAGTTTTATCTTCATAGTGAAGTGACCTGCTTAAAAACATCGATTAAAGTGAATGAATTGATCGGACTTGAAACATTATGTGAATATTAAAAATCATCAGATGTATCCCTGTCCCATTATTATTTTTTCTTTCGTAAATTTAAGGAGCAAAATAAGACAAGTACATAATTTAACCAAAAAATTGCATTAATTCAGTTGAATTATCAGAACTGTTAAAGTATTGTCATCTTCATTACTGCTGTCAGCACTCAGAGATAATTATTAATTCATTTTCAATAATATTGTCTATTCTTACATCTCGTTCAAAATCTTGTAAAATTATTTTCTTTGTTTTCTCTACGACTTTTCTCCAGTCTTCTGTAGTGACTTCTGCACACGCAGTTTGTAGCAGAGTCATCATTTTAGCAGTACTGAAGGGTGGTTCAGTATTGTTCCGCGCTGCATGACCCTTTATTTGTGCCCAAATAAGCTCAATGGCGTTATACTGGTAATGGTTAACTTTTATTAAAGTTGGACTTGCATCCACACCATTTCTTACCAGCCACAAGACAATTTCTTGCTTTTTATTTCCTTGAGTTAGTGGTTTATCAACTTGTATAGAATGATACGGTGCATTGTCCATTATAATTTTCGATGGGTTTTCTAAGCTGACTAGCAGCTTCTCAAACCACTCTTAAAAAACCTCAAAGTTCATTTCCTCATGGTAATCACTTGTAGTTTTAGAGGCAAATGCGAGGAGGCAGTCTGGAATATAACCTTGAGAACCTGATCCCGCGTGACATATAATAAGTGGGGCTCCTTTTCACCATGAAACTTTTGAGGTGGAGGCCGCTGTATCATCGGTCCATGTCCGCGAAACCGTATGGTTTGCATTCAACCATGTTTCGTCAATAAACACGACATTGTCCCAATTTGTAATTTTATTTAATTGACGTAAGAATGTTGCATTCTCTTCAAAATAATATCGTAGCATTCTAGCAGGATTTTCCGCTGCGTCTTTTAACGAACTCATTAGCTTTTCCCGTGTAGGATATTCTTTTCTCGAGTAATATCCATAAATGCGGTTGCGAATTGCAGCAGCATCAAAATTATCAACGCCAACAATTTTCTTGTCCCTCTTACTTTTTTTCGGTGTACGTAAAGTATTATCTTCTGAGCCCTGATGGTCCGTATTTCTCTTTCAGCATTTGAGTTACTGTCCTCTTCCCTATTCCCAATGCTTCGGCAACGCGTTCTCTCGGTTGTGTCAGAAAAGGTAAAAGAGGCCCATCGTTAATTTGACTGCACGTTTGGCCTAGTGGTTTAACGGTCACCACGCCGTTTCCTACTTCGCCAAATGTCGTGGGTTCAAATCCCACGAAGCCAACACTTTGTGTGATCCACAAATTGTTGTTCTGAGTCTGGGTGTTCTTTGTGTCCGTTTCATGTGTGTTTGTAAAGTCCCCCGCGACACAGAATTTATTCATAGTGCGGGAGGTGTCTTTAAAAAAAAA
Organism: Diaphora mendica; assembly: GCA_949125395.1. Classification (NCBI taxonomy): domain Eukaryota; kingdom Metazoa; phylum Arthropoda; class Insecta; order Lepidoptera; family Erebidae; genus Diaphora; species Diaphora mendica. Next base: position 23,193,349 of record OX421310.1, read on the forward strand.
AAGATTTACGTTCAAAATAATTGTACAATTTCACCACTAGTTCGCGAGATTGACTGTTTAGCGTTTTCCCCCGTTTCGACATGGTAAGACTGTAATGTTGTTCTTGTTTACTAATCGTTAAGCAATCAGAGTCCAATTTATAGCCAGGTAAACGTAGTCAGTAAGATCAGTACAATAAAAAAGCCGGGTCAGAAGAAAATTACAGAGAGCACACCAAAAATGCACAGTCACTTCGGACAACGACCTAAAGACTGCCTCATGTAATGACGACATGGCATGGCGTCATCGACAGGCACTGGTGTTGCCTTGCCAGCAACATCCCACCTAAATTGTACCTAACATCAATGATTTTTCTATTTATTTATTTTTTGTATTTTTGTAGTTAGTTAAAATGATATTAAATAAAATTATATTTTATTATAATCACAACGTGGTTATTAATTTATGGTCATATTTCTTCACAAGTAATCATTGCATTCGATGTTACTTATCAGCTTTCGATTTCTAGAGTAACATCCCTAGTGTTTAAAAAGAAAAAGGGTTAACTGACGCAACATTGTAACGACGTTCAGTTCTTTAGATCAGAAATTGTTTATTATGTTTAGAATGGTTTATTAATGAAAGCAAATCGTAAAATTACTTGTATTGGTCTTTATTACAATAAATATGTAATCGTAATTGAAATAAGTTAAGCAATTGTGCAGTTCTAACAAAACGCAAAAATATATTATTTTATGCCCGCCGTTACAAGGTTACGTTGTTGAATTTTGATGAATTGTCAAATGTTACCTATTAAAATGACTCCACTATAATGAAAATAAATATAAGGAAATAGACTTAATTATTAATAATAAAATTAAAATTGCACGAGAGAAGCTCTTAGGCCGCGTTTTCGAACTCAGCGGGCAGCGGAGCGGGAGCGGAGCGGGGCCGCTAACCCGTTTTCGAAACCAGCGGGCTAGGAGCGGGCGCTAGAGCGGTTTAGTGATGTGTTATAAGAAACAATACCTCGTAAAATATAGCTTGATACGGATGACAGATTTCACGAAAAAATGATTAGTGATTTTTAATAATTAGTGAAAACGACTGTTTGATAATATTTTATATAATCATAATATCTACATATGCAATAGCGTCAGAAATTAGTATATTAAATTTATTTTTCTAAAATCGTACAACCCAAGCCTGATAACCTTAAAAAAATCTTGATTAGTCGTAATTGTAAACAAAATAATTTACTATATTGACAAGTTAGGGGGGAATTAGGTTACTATACTCGATCATTATAGAAAATAACAGGGGGTACAATGAAAAAAAAATAACATCAACAAAGCGAACAAATTAACAAGTTATAAAGATGATTAAAATGTTTTAATAACAACAAATAAATAAAATATTAATAATTAAATAAACTTGCAAAAACCACAACATTGATAAAATTAAAATCATTTTTTATTTATTTTAAAAAGACCTTAGACTTGACATATGCGTACACCCGTAAGGAATAGAAACCATGTACATCAAATATTAACGTTGCCAGGTTAAAGCCCATTCTCCCTTATTAATGTTCCAAACGTTCAACAAATCTGGTTACAATTTGGTCGGTTAATTACAAAATTGTGTCAAGTCTATGTAATACTTTGTCTAAGATTGATGCGCCTGCTCGTATGCCGCTCGTCACACGCTCGACGATCGCTCGTCAAATAAAAATAAAAATATTTTCGGACATCTAACACACAACCCCATCTAGTCCCAAGCTAAGCAGAGCTTGTGTTATGGGTACTAGATAACTGCGAAGATGTAATCTCGCAGAAGAAGGTGGCGGAGAAGGCCCGGGAGGACGATGTCCACTCGGACCCAATCCGCCGCCGGCGAACCGGGCGGCGGAGGCGCGCCTATCAGCGCCTCATGCCGCCCTGAGTGTGGCCGCGGATGGTCGGGACGGGCTTTCCCCTCCATCCGCTCTAGTGGCCTCCCGCGAGGGGGCGACGTACGCGTGTGCCGTACGTCGCCTAATTGAGAGGATACCAGCAGACGGTGCCCGCTTCTGTGCGGGCAGGCGCTGGGAGGGGTCCGGATTTGTTAATCAGTCAGTCAGTCAGTCAGTCAGTGTCAGTTCCCGGACTCCTCCCTTCACAGGCGCAGAGTGGCACACCGTGTGGTTTTAGTCGGTTCGAGTCCGACACACCGCCCCGCCGCAAGCCCCGGTGGGGTGACGGTCCGAGGGGATTCTAGATAACTAATATAAATACATAAATTCTTTTTTTTTTGTAAATACATACATATTATACATAGAATTTAAATATATTTTTTTATAATATTTACGTTCCTATCAAAATAAAATTAAAAACAAAAAAAAAACAACCATTCGAACAATATTGCAAGTAATAAAGATGAATAAAACGTTTTTTAATTAACTATTAAAATTGTTATTTTAATAAGTAAATAAATTTGGAAAAATCACAAACTTGACAAAATTAAAAATCAATAATCACAGGTGATTGCTATTTTATTCCATCCCTAGCTGACACCGCGACACTGGTGCGCACCGCCATAGAGATATTATAGATAGAGCAGAGGAGCCGTGCGAGTCATAATATATGTTCGATGAATGGAAAGTCGTCTGAACGTTACTTCGAATACTTTTTACCGATAAACTCTTCTTCTACTGAACGATGCCAAATTTCATGTTTTTAAATTTTAATGTACGGAAGGAACGTATGATATCTCAAAGTTATTAGATTTTCTTGATTTTGTATGAAATAATACACCACACATATTTTCTTTATATTTTTATTATCATTATTATATTCATTCGAAAAAGCATTCATTCGATTCAAAAATGTTCGATGAATCATTCAGTAGAAGAAGTGCTTATCCAGACCCAGGGAGGGGAACCAGGCCTCCAGCTGTTCCTCGGTTAGAAAGAGAGAGACGATCGCGGTACCTATCTGTCTGTGTACCTATATTTTATTACTTCAAACAACTTTATAAGGTACTAGCTTTTACACACGGCTTCACTCACGCAGACTTTCATTCCCTGATTTACCCCATTAGGGGTGGAATTTCAAAAATTCCTTTCTTAGTGCTCACTTACGTTGTATTAAGAACCTACATGCAACATTTCAGGATTCTAGGTTTAGAGGTTTGAGCTGTTCGTTGATCTCTCTCTATGCCAGTCACCTTCCTCTTTTATATATATAGAAGATTTTAGAGTTAATTTTATTTGATTATTCGAGGTTATCATAATAACAAGCAGTCCTTTACTGCGCATGCGTCAGTAGAGAAAGACAGATGGTGTACCGCCGATCTTCTCTCTCTTTCTAACCGTTGGACGTTTCCGCTTACCGGCAGCCGTATGTCTTCCCTACTCTATCTATAATACCTCTATACGCACCGCTCGTCCGCCGCTCGTCACCCGCTCGTCGCCCGCTCCCGCTCCGCTGCCGCTCCGCTGTGTTCGAAAACACTCCCATATAAATCCATACATTTGAACGTGCCGCTGCCGCTCCGCGCCCGCTCCGCTCCCGCGCCCGCTCCGCTCCCGCTGATTTCGAGTACGCGGCCTTAGAGACGGCGGATGTTGTCTATCGTCTGATAGACAACATCCGCCGTCTCTAAGCAAACACAATTTAGAAAGTCCAACCATACTGAAATCAGAGTTTATGTCAGCTCTTCAGCATATGAAGAACGGGAAGGCAATGGGACCCGATGGAATTGTTGTGGAAGTATTAAAGCTTGTACATGATTATAATATGGATGAGTTGGTTTCTCTTTTTAACATATTTTATAAATCTGACAATGTGCTTCCTGAAGACTGGCTCTTGTCACTATTCTTACCATTATCAAAGAAGTCAAATGCGAAAAAGTGTGGTGAACATAGGATGATCAGCGTTATGAGTCATTTCCTAAAGATATTTCTGAAAATCATTCATACAAGAATTTATAGGAAAATTGAGGAAAACATAAGCGAAACACAATTTGGTTTTAGAGCAGGTTTAGTTACTAGAGATGCTTTAGTGGCTGTTCAAGTTTTGGTTTAAAGATGTCTTGATGTTAACATGGATATTCATATGTGTTTTATAGATTTTGAAAAAGCGTTTAATAATTTCAAACATGCTAAATTGATTGAGATATTAAAAACAATTACAGTAGATAAAGATGACATCAAGTTTATTGAAAATTTATATTGGAAACAGGGCGCTAAAGTCAAAATTGACAACATGTTAACTAATGAAGTCAAAATTGAAAAGGTGTTAGACAGGGGTGTATTCTTTCACCTTGTCTATTTAACTTATACTCCGAAATGATTTTTAGAAGTGCCTTTGATGAAGTGGAACTTGGAATCCGTGTGAATGGTAAATTAATACAGAACATCAGATATGCGGATGATACCGTCTTGCTGGCTGCCACACCTTCAAATAATGCTACAAATATTAAATTACCAACTTACAGATTATGGACTTAAAATAAATATTATTAAAACTAAATATATGATTGTTAGTAAAACACCAAATTTAGAACCGCAAACACCATTCTCCTTCAAAAATATTACAATTGAAAAAGTTAATAGTTATAAATACCTGGGTTCTTGGCTTAATGAAGATTGGGAATCAGAAAAAGAGATCCGGGCAAGAATTGAAATAACCAGAAACACCTCTCAGAAAATGAATAAATTACTAACTAATAGAAAACTCAATTTGAAATTAAGATGGAGGTTGGTGAAATGGTATGTTCTTCCAATCTTGCTTTATGGATCAGAAAGCTGGACTCTAAAGCAAACATTGCTTGAGAAACTCAGGGCCTTTGAGATGTGGATGTACCGCAGAATGATGAAAATCAAGTGGACTGACAAAGTGTCAAACGTAAAAGTGATAGAAATTATGGATAAGGATTTAGAGGTGGTAGAAACAATTAAGAAAAGAAAAGCGGCGTATTTTGGGCATACATATAGAAGTAATAAATATGACTTTATAAGGCTGATAATTGAGGGGAAGATTGAGGGTAAGCGCAGTAGAGGTAGAAGGCGAACATCATGGACGAGAAATATAAGAGACTGGTTGGATGTGAAAGGCACAGAAGCACTAATTCGCATGACTGAAAACAGGGAGACGGACAGACATATGGTCGCCGACCTCCGGGGTGGAGATGGCACTTAGAGAAGAAGAAGAATTAAAAGGTAGTAGAGCCACGCTGATTTCAGCACGGATGGGCCGGCTCGACCGGGGCGGTACTACCCTCGCACAGAAAATCAACGTAAAATGACAGCGTGCTGTCGTGTTTCGTTGGTGAGTGCGAGACCGGAGGCCCAAATAGTCTAGTCAACAAGTTCCATACTTGTTGACTAGACTAAAAGATGCAGAAGCATCACTAGGCCGCCATGGTGTGGTTCGCCATGCTGCATTGTCTGCATTCGCAATGAGCATGGTGACCACCACTCTTGGATTCTGCTTATGCTTTCCATCAGGCAGAGTAGAGTCATTTTGGCGGGCAAACATAAAAAAAAAAAAAAAAAGAAGCCCCGGCTTCGCACGGATGGATTTCAGATGCCCCCGCCGACGACACGATTCGTGCATTTTATATCTATAATATCTTCGAATATATTCATTTAAATTAGATACTGTAAAGGGCCATTTTGATTTATATTAAATGCACAATGTATTTAATTTACTTAATTGTATAAGGATTAATTCTGTATTGCTTAAAATCACTTCGTAAATAAGCCATTATTTCTCGTAAAAAGAAAGGGATAAAAAATGGTTGTTGTGGGTTATCTTTAAAGAGATAGACATATACCGTCGCGGATTTTTTTGTAGTACTTTTTAAGGTGTACAATACTGTAGTACATTATTTTGATCTATCTCGTAGGGTGCAACCAGCGTTTGCAATGTAAGCGCAAAAAAATGTGTTTATTTGCTACTGTCCAACGAAGTGGGCACGGGTCAGCTAGTTCCTATATAATGCGGGAGTTGTCTTTTAAAAATACCAATCAAGTTGAGAACCTCCTCCTTTTGGAAGTCAATTAAAAACAAGACATTAATTAGATTAATATATATCTATTTAATTTCTTCATTTAATAAAAACTATATTGTGACGTAGATAATAAACAGCAATAGTGTTTCATACTCTTTATTTAAAATAACGAGTTATATCCATTAGAAACACACCGTGTCCCAGATATGTCGCTCGGGAGTGATGTCCGATGCAACTGTCGAACGGAAATCGCCTAGCGACAACATTGTTGTGCGGTCTCTCTTGTTCGACTTTGGATATGAAGCATCTAAATGTGAAATCCGAATTTTCATGATCGTGTATATTGAATATCTTAAACGTTGTGTAACTTATGTAGTTTTAAAATCTTCTTTTATGCCCAAATACTAAATAACTATTAGTGTACTTTCAGCAAGATGAAAGCGAAAACAGGAAAGTTGAAACTTTCAACTGAAATGATACAATGATACATGGGAGAAAATATTCCAGGATAATTAGCTTAAAAATTAGCTAGTGCAATGTAGAGTAGAGTAGTCTGAGTGCTGGTACCATTTTTTGGGTAGGTATTTGAGGCAAGCTGAAAACTTGTCACAGACCTCTCCTATTATACCCCAACACGGAATTGCAGACCTGGCTGGTGAGTAGCGGGGCTAAATCAACCCCAAAATGTTTCAATTTATTTTCCAAAAATATATGGGGCAATATGCAATGCAAAATATGCAAAAAAATAAATAAGCCAGACGATTTGGTCGGGGCTTTAATATTGTCAGGCGCGTGCAAAAATGTTTCGCAAAAAATATAAAAAATGTATTTGAGGAGAACTTTTAATAGGGTATTATTTATAACTAAAATATAAGATTCTCAAAAAGATAGATAATTTTGGTGGGACTTTCGACCTGCCAGGTCATCTAACAAATTATGTATAGGTGCGCGAGTTATAATTATGTATAGGTTATAAAATTGCTCCAAAACGGTAAAGTTTGAGAACCAGCGATAGTGATATTGACGTAGGCTTGTGTCTTCCACGTGAGCACTGTTTCTCAGAGTGCTATACCTGGCGAAGTATATCGTTATACCATGGCTATTGTAAGTCACGTGACCTCGCCAGAGCCAATAATAACGCGGCAAGCAAAAAACGCCGACAGCTGCCGATAAACGCACCTATACATAATTTTTTAGATAACCTGGCAGGTCGGAAGTCCCACCAAAATTATCTGTATTTTTGAGAATCTTATTTTTTAGTTATAAAAAATAAGATTCTATTAAAATTTCAAGTTGCCTCAAAAACATTTTATATTTTTTTACGAAACATTTTTGCACGCACCTGGCAATGTTAAAGTCCCGACCAAATCGTCTGGCTTATATATTTTTTATTCTTCAAACATTAAACTACAACATATAAAAATTGCATATTGCCTCAAATATATTTTTGGAAAAAAAAAAAATATTTAGAAAAAAATTGTGGTTGATTTAGCCCCGCTACTCACCAGCCAGGTCTGTTCCGTTCCGTGCCAGTTCCGTGTTAGGGTACATTAGGCCAGGTGTGTGACAAGTTTTCAGCTTGTCTCAAATACCTACCTAAAAAATGGCACCAGCTCTCCTACTATAAAAGTTGGAAATAGACACTTGTGTTCAATGGAAACTAAAACTAGACGAGGATTGTAATGGCCATTCTTTGTTATTATTATTCGTCTTGGATCAAGTCCGAAGTTTAAGATGAATAAATAAATAAATAATATGTGGCAAAGAGCAACGCAGACCGGCGGACCGGAGGGGTGGTGCTATATGGGCAAGCCGTTATTGCGGCGGTAAGGCCCGTTATGGAGGATTGGCTCTAGAGGCATCACGGAAGCCTCTTATACCGGCTGACGCAGGTGATATCTGGGAAAGGATGCTTCGAAGAGTACCTGTGTCTGATCCGCAGGGAGCCGGCGCCTGAGTGCCACCACTGCGATGGCCAGAACGTTGACACGGCGATCCACACGATGGCAGAATGTGAGGTGTGGGGAGAGCAGAGGCGTGATCTCGTGGCGGCCATCGGGGTGGGCGTTCTCTCGCTCGGTAACATAATTGCGGCCATGTTGCAGAGCGAAAGCGCGTGGAACTCTGCCGTCTCTTACTGCTAGCAAGTTATGCTTGCAAAGGAGATGGCGGACCGGGAGAGGTTTAGAACTCTCCCTGTCCGCCAGGCCCGGGAACGGGCCAAGTACCGCGGACGACTCGGGCGTCCGAGATCGCTCAACGATCTCCGTCCTGCATAAACGCAAGCCTGGGGGTGACAGGTGAGGCCACCAGTCCCCTTGCAGAAGCAGGCCGGGGTAGCGGCGCGAGCTCTATAAAGGAGGGGGCCATCTACAAATCGTAGGTGGCTCGAGGAACGTCGGGGTTCCAGGGATTTCCTTTCGAGGGTGCACCTGGTGCATAGTGTCTTTTCGCAATACAGAACATGAAACTTCACAAACACATATTTAAAAATTAAGACTCACATACAAAAACAATCGCCTGTCACTACGAACTCACACATAGCTATTAAAAAAAAAACCAATTATTTCACGCACACATAAACACGTTCCGTGTCATAGCGTAAGACACGGAATATGTTTATGTAAGAGGCGAATAACGGAGCCAACTATGCAGGAAAACATCACTGCTAAAGAGAAGGAAAACTTGAAACATACCCTGACTAGAAACAACTCGTCTGGCTTCGACCCGTCGGCGTGGTACAGTAGGTCAAAACCTCAGGTCTAAGGAGTGGCCTATATTTACCCTGCAGTAGATTGTTAAAGGCTGGTAATGACATAATGATGCACTAGCAGTTTCTCTTTGAACATTTCTATCGTTTATCGATATGTAATTTTTAGTACATTTATACGCCCAGGGTTTAACTAACTCTGAACTGAATTTAACCTAATCTTGAAAAGTTGCTTTCAGTTACAGCATGTACGAATTTAAGTGTCGATAGCAAATTTATCTATATGTCAAAGCTATTTGTAATTTGCAGATATGCATAAGTTTGTGTGATAAATTAAAACGTGTTTGTTTTGCATTGTTCGCAGGCGATGAACGTTTGACCGCGCGATGGATCAACAAGATGGTTGGAGTAGTGGAAAGCCAGTTGCAATCGAGAACTCAACTGAAAGTTCCCGGGCTGCAGAACGCGACCGGGTTCGGATTGAGTTCTATGCTACTTATGACGTCATGACGGGCGTACGTATAGCTGCCACACTAGGCGGCTTTTTCGCGTTAATGGTTTTTCTGATTGTTTATAAAAGCCGCAGCAAATCAGTAAAGGCTTTAAATGATCCTAAACTAGTAGAACTGGCCGAAGCCGTTGTTGCTGAAGAACAGGCAGTTGAAGAGGAACGGCAACTAACTGCCGCTCTCGAAGAAGCTCTGTCGGAGCGTGCGCGTTCACGTCCCTCTCTAAGTGAAGAACCACCATGGCCCCGAACTGCAAGATTTGCATCGTACGGTGGTGGCTACGGAAGTTTATTAACGCCACCACGACGCTTATCAACAGTGCGCGGTGATTCTCTTCCTGGATCTGCATTTCGTTTCGCCGATCGACGGGCATCTGCAGGCCCACGGGACCGTCGGTTAAGCTCAGCGACTTGTTCCAGCTCGGGCAGTTCTTATTTAGAAAGACGTGGTTCTTCGGTGGTATGCGCGTTGCAAGAGAGGCGTTTATCACCTTGTCCCAGTGAACGACTTGCCCCACTCGCATCTGTGGGTAGTGTAGGTCCATCATATGCTGTAGAGTGTGAGTTGGCATCGGTTGGTCCTGACTCAGTTTTTGCGGAAGACGATGCGGATTCCACCGATGATGAGGTGGAGCAGTTTTCGACTGACAGTGGTGGTGGTGAAGCGACCGTGATCGGGGAGTGCACAGAATTGGCGAGCCGTCCTGCGCCACTACCCTTGCGGTTAGACCGCGCCTCACATTCGCGAGAAACGTTGTTCTAGTCTGTGCTGACGATTGTAATCGTTTAGCCAAGTTACATGTTAGTTGACACATTTAAAATATCGACTTTGTTCATTTCTAGAATATTTATTTATGACATATCATAGAGACTCGATGAATTTAACATATCATTTGGTTTTAAAGCCCATTTTAAAATTTAATTCTTATGATATTATATTAATCGCAAAATTATTACATTATCTACTTGTTCATTGCTACACTCGAACGAGACTATTTTTGGCCTTTACTTGCGCTTATTATTTTATTCAAACTGAACGAAGGCGTCGATATTTTAATATGTGACGATAATTTATATTTGTAAATAATAGATTGTTTTTGTTAATAAATAATTGATGTTTCATAATGTTGTTGTTTCCAGACCACGGCAAATTTATAATCTATGTACTTATTAATTATATATTATGTTGCGTATATATAAATAGGTAGCAAAGTAGTCCAATTTTGCTAATGCCATTGTTTTGCTAACGGCAGACCAGCACATTAAACAATAACGCAAGTACGCATACCCAATACCGCTGGTATTCACCATAGTGTTCGATTCGATGTAAAAGTAATATGTAAAGATTTGCCGAATTAGTCACTTGTAGTTACATTAAATTAATGTAATTATTTAATATAATAGTTTTCGAAGAATTTATAACTTCTGTAAATCGCCACTCTATTTACAAAGTTTTCAACTCTACCGGGCTAACCGTCGACCTCACTGAAAGCGCGGCTTGATCAGATCATTGCCAACTCACATGGTGTTGTACAATGTAGATATGTACTCGTTAGGGTAGATAGACGTCAGTGAAGTCAATTGCGAATGTGTATTTGTATTATATTTAGTATTACTACAGTTTTACTTAGAAATCAAGGGCACACAAGACCAATACGTCCTTTGAACAATAAAGAAGTTGGAAGCGGCCTAAGATGTTGCTCGTACCAATATCATTTTCCAAGTAAACTGCCACTGTTCTTGTTTAGTAACAAAGTTGCTCGGACACCGGGGTTTTATTGATTCTGCGTGTTTCGATCCCGCCACAGCCACACGCGGGCCCAGTAGATTGATTACGCATAAGTCGTTTTTATTACGATTTAGATTTACGTGTTAGTTTATGTAATGTTCGTTGCTCGAATTAAAAAGAGCTCCCTGTAGTCTGTAAAATGTTGAAATGTATGTAAAAAATTGTAAATATAAAACACAACTCATTAATTGTTTCATTTTTCATAATTTGCAATGTCGGTTTTTATTGTGCGTTATAATGCAATGACTGTTCACACAAAGGTAAACAGACGAACTAAAATACGTTTTCAATAACATCCTGTCATAAATCTTTGGTGATGATTTTGCGTCGACAAAAATATTTAAAATTATAAATTGCGCCTGGTTCGGCCAGGTGAGGCTATGGTGAACAAATTATGCTTCGATCAATAATGTACTATTATTGATCGAAGAAATGATGTAAAGTTCAGACCTTGCGCGCAGTACGTACCAGGAAGTCTGGAGTTAAACATATATTTTTAGGTCACCCACTACGGTGGCGGAGTAGATACATGAACAGAATAAAAAATTCTTACGTAAGCACAGAATTCTGCCAAATTAAGAAGACTAATTAGTAGCGATTTGCATATCTATTTATTTGACTGTAAATTAACCCGAAATCTATTGTGAAAAAATTTGCCACGTCTTTACATATGAAAATGTTTTTGTAACCGCCAGCTGTTGGTATAGGTATATTTCAGGCTCTCGATATAAAGATAACGATTTGGCTAAATGTATGTTAAAATAACTAGGTATTGCTACCGTTACAGTATTGTGCTACTGATTTACGGGGGCTTGCATGGAAGTGACAGAAAAATGTTGGGTTGCGTATAATACACATAGTATAAAATCAATCCAAACCTTAGTATAGCCATAGTAGAGTACTACTTACGTTACGTACTTACGGCGTAAAACCACTACTTATTATTGACCAAAATAAAAAAGTAGATGGGTCTCAATTCTAATTTCTACCGTATTTTTCTTGTTTCTTACCTACGAATTTCAAAATTTATGTACCGATTTGAAAAGTTGTTCTTATAAGATAACCTCTTTTTTGACTTCCAACTTGTTTTAATTAAAATTTAAAAGAAAAATTCTAGCACTAAGTTCTACCTACTCCTATTTGTATACTAGCTGACCCGGCGAACTTCGTACCGCCATATTTACATATCTGTCTCAGCTTCCCACAGGCAGTGTATAGTCGCGAACAAAAAAAAACACTTTTCCCGTTATCTTTTATTTATTTTCTTTCTAGCAAAAAAAGAATGATTGGACTATATGTTGTGGTATATGTGGATTGGAGCATATGCATGACTATATGTAAATGTACAACTAAGTACATATTTTGACGTTCATCCCCTCTCTCCAAGAAACCGTGCTGAATTTCGGGATAAAAAGTATCCTATGTCCGGCCTCGTAGTATGAACTCAAATCATGCCAAGTTTCATTTGAATCCGTTTAGTAGTTTCGGCGTGATGCGCGGCCAAGATACAGACAGACAGACACAAAAATGAAAAAAAATACAGTTTTGGCTTTAGTATCGATTATAGAGAGCCCTCCAAAAAACATTTCAAAATATCTTTAATGTACAGAATTGGACCTGTTACATTTTTATTATAAGTAGGTATATATAGATTATTATCCTACTTGTATGCAGAGGACTTTCTTTACTTCAATTAAAATACTAAGTCTGCGTCTGTATGTAACACTACCCTAATGGACACAGGTCTATCACAAGTGGCAGTGATAGTGCAACCGCAGATAACGGATAACGTTGTATTCAGTTAGTACCTACTATCGATTTTCTACTAGATGAAACGAGCGACAAAGAATAACAATTAAAACTAACAAAAGTCTTATCATTGACACCTATGGCCACAATCATGGTTAGCGTATGCGACTTGCGATCAAGAGGTCTCGGGTTCGATTCCTGGATCGGGATGTTGTTGGGTTTTTTTTACGAGAAAATTTTAATAGCAGCTCGGAGTATGATAGATACATGGGATATGGCGGTGTTTCAGGCCCGTGTCCCTGAGAGTACGTTTATTTATTTATTTATTCAGGATAACAACAGTCTTTTACAGAGTCAATTACTTATATAATATTTACTAGGATATGACCAATTACAGTTATCCACTAATACATAATGATTTCCAAAAAGTACAAAGAACAGATTTCCATTTTTTTATATTTTTTTTTATATGTAGGTGTAATTACACAATAAATCTCTAACATTTACAACTTTTAAACTTTAAACATTACAGTGTTAAACGTTAAGCCGTCGGTCCCGATTGTCATGAACACTCATGACAATCGTTATTGAGAAGTCAGTGCCCTCAAATATACTGACAACTAGTTCAACCTTCGAATTCATTTTGCGCTCAGGTCTCAGGGTTACGTAGGTTCGATGCCAGTCGCTCCATGGAAAAACTCATATTCAGGTAAGATCGGTTGAACCAATAGCCCATCCCAAATATCCATAATTATACCCAAGATGGTATAATTATGGATAATAATAGGTCTTTAGGGGTTGGAAGCTCTCCCTCATCCGTCATACTCACCAGACCTTGCACCTACCGACTATTACTTTTTCCAAAATTTAGACAACTTTTTAGTGGGTAAAAAATTCAATTCCCGAGAGGCAGTACAAAATGCCTTTGAAGAGTTTGTTGCCTCCCGTCCAGCTGATTTTTACAAGAAATAAACTGCCAATGCGTTGGCAAAGAAGCGTCGATTGCATGGGTGATTACTTCGAATAACAGAAATAAAAAGTTTGAAAAAATAAGTAATTTCACTTATTGCATACAAAACGGCAATTTCATAGGATTATTATTATTTTATTTACCTATTAATAGCTAGGAATATGATGATGAAGGCTTAATCTATTTTTTTTCGTTATAAACTTTTCCAGGTAGCACTAGAGTCTAACAGGCTTTTAAGAAATGTGGAAGAAAAATCTTTGCTGAAGGAAAGGGGCTGTTGTTGAGATACAAACATAACCAAGCTGTAGAGACAGCCCAGATCGACCATCTATAAATTCTTATAATTTCTTAACCAGTGACCGCAAAATTCTTTAATTTGGCGACAAATTTCGAACAATTTTTAATAAGTCTCTGTTGCAGTTTTCTCTGGAGAATTTCTGCGCAAAGTGTTGACGGTATACTCTAAAACGTTTATTTAGAAAAAATACATGTCACACAAAACCGCGGTTTTCTGCGGCTAATTCTTGTATTGTATTGGTCAATAGCCAAGGCTTCAAACTTTTAACTCCACTAATGGACCAAGAGCTACTGAACCTTTCGACCAACGGTGTGTCTGTAAGGCAAGAAACTCTTGTAGTGATGAGTCATAACGTGCTAAGTACGTAACCATCGCCTGGCAGGTCTCAGCCCTGCACATCATCATCTTTCATGGTTATGAAAGTGTAAAAAAAATGAGAAAAAAAAACTTGTTCCTGTAAGGCTGAATTTTTTATAGGATTTAGTTCATTCATTAAGAAGTTCAAAAACAAAATGACAGGCGATTCCGATGAGCACTAGTACCTGCCAGGCGATCAGAAAGACACATTTCTTCAATTACATCATCAATGTAAATAAATTTTATTCTGTTAAGTTGTAATTCATTTATGTTTGGCTGAGCGATTTAAAGAAAGTAGGAACAATGACCGGCGGTGTAAGCTAGCATATTTCCTTGACAGGTGAGGAGAAAGATAGCACTGGGAGTGCAAGTAAAAATGTGTCTGAGAACACTTGGTCGGTCCTAACACGACAAACTTCTCATTATTATACTCTTTCCATTTCTTTATTTTCTCGATGACAGTTCTAATTTGATAGTTGTAGTGTTGTGACCAAATAAGTAATGATATCGATCGCATATATTTATTATGTTTTGAACAAAGACAAATACAACAAAAACATTCAAATATATTTTTGCAAGCTGAGAACAGTCAATGACCCACCACCATTTTGTGTTTGTTTTAATCTGTCACTCGCAACAAGACGGTCGTGCTTTAAAGTCACTACATTTCTGTTCGCTGAGTTTTATCACATTATCCATACATACGTTACGTTGTGTATTTTGTGATCCTCCTTGTTGATTGCTGTCCCAGCTGTCAAATGTCAAAATGCCTAAAGGATCTGTTCTGAAAAGACAGGCAAGAGAACTGGTGATCGAGGTTCGTAATTACTTTGAAGCAGAGTATCAAAATGGTGGCCCGCTATTACCACTGTCGCAAGTGCGAGAGCGTGTTTAGGCCGCATTAGGAATTAGTGGACCTACAATTTCAAAAATTACTACCGGTACAAGCGGCACACAGGAAAATAAGCTTCGTACGCCGAAGAAAAAACGCCAACCACGTCGTGTGACATCGATTGACAACTTCGACGCTGTCGCTATTCGCCGTCATATATATGACTATTACTTACGCAAAGAAATTCCAACACTTAAAAAACTTGTTGTTTCTTTACGTGAATGTGGTTTATTCCATTGCCGAAAATCGTCATTTGTCAGCTTGGTTTTGAAATAAATTGGATTTTCTTATAAAAAATCGAACAAACGTAAAATATTGATAAGCGTCACGACGTTGCTATGGCTCGCTGCGAATTTTTGAGCGAAGCCAAAAAGATATCAGATTGGTCAAATGTTATTTTCACTGACGAGACTTGGTTAAATGCAAACCACACAGTATCTAAGAACTAGACGGACGAAACCGCCGCTTCC
Organism: Diaphora mendica; assembly: GCA_949125395.1. NCBI lineage: Eukaryota > Metazoa > Arthropoda > Insecta > Lepidoptera > Erebidae > Diaphora > Diaphora mendica. The sequence goes on from OX421310.1 coordinate 23,209,065, forward strand.
ACTAGTTCAGTGCCAATGGGAAAAGGTGAACGCCTTATCATATGCCATGCAGGGTCTACGAAAGGATTCGTGTCTGACACGAATCTTTGCTTTACTGGCCTTTAAATCCAAGAAAACGGTGGACTACCACGAAGAAATGAACGCAGAGATTTACGAAGGATGGTTTAAAGAAATGATACAATCTAAGAAATGGTGCAATCTCTGGAAGAACCGTCGATAATTATTATGGACAATGTTACATATCACTCCAGACAAATTTATAAAATGCCGACGCAGGCCAATAAAAAACAAGAGATAATTGACTGGCTCTAACGTCATGGCGAAAATGTGGATAGTACTTTATTAAAAGTACAATTAGTGAATATTTTAAAATCGAAAAAAAGCCTCCCTAAAACATATATTACCGACGAAATAGCTGCCGAATGTGGTCATTGAGTTCTTTGACTTCCGCCGTATCATTGCCATTACAATGCTATAGAACTAATATGGGCACAAATCAAACGACACGCCGCTCGAAACAATACCCATCCCCCTTTTACGGCAAACAAGATGTTAGATTTATTAAAAAATGCATGTGCGGAAGTAAAACATTGTAGCGTCGGATTGGGAAATTCATGTGGCATTCGATAATATAGAACTTATAGAAGTACAGAAACTTATAATATATGTTAGGGAGAGCTCATCGAGTGACAGTGACGATTCATCAGATTTTGATTAAAATAAATAAATAAAGAATCAACATAATATAATTACATGTTGTAATGAAATGTAATATTAGTTAATTAATTTGTACAAAATTATCCGGCAATGTTTAGTTTCTTACACTTTGTAAAAAAAATATCGGGTCTGTTATCGTATTACGTTTATCGATAGCTCCATCGCTATGAGTTTCCATCCATCTGCTATGACCTTGTACGTGCGTAAGCGACATATTTTTATTAAATAATGAATACAAAATGTAAAAAAGACGCCCGTTCAAGTTTCCACAAAGAACTGTCATCGAGAAAATAAAGAAATGGAAATAGTATAGTCTTAAATAACATTAAATCGTCGGAAGCATGTAAATCAATGCAATATACATTTCAAGTAATCGATAAATACGATTTTTTATGAACAAAACTAAAGATGAAAAAAAAAAACATGGAAGATATGATGTGCAGGGCTGAGGCTTGCCAGGCGATGGTTACGTACTTAGCACGTTATGACTCATCACTACAAGAGTTTCTAGCCTTGCAGACACACCGTTGGTCGAAAGGTTCAGTAGCTCTTTTACTATAATAAGAATAGCTTGATATTCTAAGTTGATATTATACCTTCCTTGATACAGTAACTTTACTATCCTAATGAAAAAAATACCTATTATATCATAAACTAAAACTACAACTTAAAACTATAATAATAATTAAAATTTTATGATAGTCAGTTAGATATTTACCTGCAGTATCCGAATTCATCATTATTATTTCCCAGAGTAGAGAAGAATAGACAAAATTAGATGCAAGGCTGAGGCCGATCTACGGTTTTTTCCCGCTAGCGGTTAAACCGCCGGAAGCGCACACACTACGATTTTGCTAGGGTTAAAAACCGCGAACAGAGTTGCCAACAGATAAACTAGCTCTCCACTAGATTCAACTTCTAAAACCACCAGAAAACCACTAACAAATATACAATACAATGGTCTGGAATTTTATAATCAAAGCAGCATTTGCCTTACGACTGTCGAACCTTCAAGAAAAGATCGTACTCCTTTTTAAAAGGCAGGCAACGCACTTGTGATGCCTCTGGCGAGTGTCCATGGGCGGCGGTAATCGCTTACCATCAAGCGATACGTCTGCTCATTTGCCCCCTATTCCATAAAAAAACAGCGTACTCTCAATATAGCAGATAAAAGATTTAACCTCATTCTATCTCTCTGCTTATTTTTTAATATATTCATACTGCTAAATAGTCTCTCAACATTTTTTGTATAACCTAAAAGTAACCAAGAGATGAAAAATCACCTGAAACATTACAAAAGTAACCTTCTGGCAACACTGGCAGAACCGCCCACGGTTTCGCGGTTTTTCCCGCTAGCCATTCTGTAGGAGGCCGCGGTTTTAAAATCAGTCGCTGTAAAAAACCGCCAGTGCGGCCGCTTCCATTAGTTTCCTTTAGTTACAAAATCAGGCGGTTAAAAACCGCGGCGGTTTAGCTGTAGTGCGGCCTAGCACTATAAGTTCTAATTCAACGCCGACGCTTAGGGGACCTATAGGAACGGTTGACTTTAGACTTAGACTGACAGTACCTTAGACAGTACACTTGTGATGTAAAAACTATAGAGATGAAGTGGGTCGGACATTTTTCTTTGTTTAGTCTGTTATCGAAATTACCTGTTTGTTTTCTTTGGTTTGGAAAATCGATATTTAATCCCGTAGACGGAAGAATCTTCGACGCAATGTTACAGTGCAACGATGGTACCATGATAAGGACACTAAGATCTGATGATGGCTTTGGTCCATTGAGAGAAACAAAAGGTAAAAAAATCAATTCCCGAGAGGCAGTACAAAATGCCTTTGAAGAGTTTGTTGCCTCCCGTCCAGCTGATTTTTACAAGAAGGGCATCAATAAACTGCCAATGCGTTGGCAAAGATGCCTCGATTGCATGGGTCATTACTTCGAATAACAAAATTAAAAAAGTTTGAAAAAATAAGTACTTTCACTTATTGCATACAAAACGGCAATTTCATAGGTAAAGACCTATTATATTCTTGACAGAAGAGTATTATCAGCCCCGGTGTCTAGCATTCGTGGACTATGAGAAGGCCTTTGACTCGATCGAGATCTGGTCCGTTCTGGAGTCCCTGCAGCGTTGCCAAGTGGATTGGCGATACATCCAAGTGCTGAGATATCTCTACGAAGCCGCCATCATGTCCGTCCAAGTACAGGATCAGCAAACAAAGCCCATACCATTGCATCGAGGAGTGAGACAAGGGGATGTTATCCTGTCCTGGCTGACTCTTCTGTGCGCATCGGCCTACGGATGAACTTGGACAAAACCAAGGTCATGTTCAATGAACATTTACTACCGGAACCGATCGCAGTACACGGTCCCGTTCTCGAAGTTGTTTAAAAATACGTTTACCTCGGGCAGACTTTGCAGTTAGGTAGAAACAACTTCGAGGACGAGGTGAACAGGAGAATTTAGCTGCGTTGGGCAGCGTTTGTGAAACTTCGTTGGGTCTTTTCATCGTCGATCGGATCGACTCGATCCCACAGTGCCTTAAGACGAAAGTCTTCTATTAGTGCGGCCTACCCGTCATGATATACGGAGCCGAATCGTAGACACTTACGGCACGGCTGGTCCACAAGTTCGAAGTCGCTCAGCGTGCTATGGAGAAGGCTATGCTCGGCGTTTATCTGAGGGATCGCATCAGGAATGAGGTAATCCGGCAGAGAACCAAGGTCATCGACATAGCCCAAAGGATTAGCAAGCTAAAGTGGCAGTGGGCTGGCCATTTTAGCCGCAGAACTGATTACCGTTGGGGTAAACGGGTTCTTGAGTGGAGACCGCGTCTCGCCAAATGTAGTGTAGGACGTCCACAGGCCAGGTGGAGTGATGATCTGCGCGAGACGGCTGGCAGGAGCTGGGTGCGAGAAGCCGAGGATCGAACCAAGTGGTGCGCAATTGGAGAGTCCAGCAGTGGACTGCGATAGGCATGATAATAATGATAATCTATTGAATTTCTTCATTTAATAAAAACTACGAGTATATTGTGACGTAGATTATAAACCGCAATAGTGTTTCATACTCTTTATTTAAAATAACGAGCTATGTTCACCGTGTCCCAGATATGTCGCTCGGGAGTGTGGTCCGAATCCGATGCAACTGTCGAACGGAAATCGCCTAGTGACAACATTGTTGTGCGGTCTCTCTTGTTCGACTTTGGATATAAAGCATCTACAGGGTGGATATGACAAAACGACATTTGACGAAACCGCGGGCCATTCAAATATGTTTATTGAGTTTGGGATTGTTAAATTTATTTGAAAATTGAAATTAAAAAAATGAAATTTTCAAACAAACTAAATGCCTAAAAATATTAAAACCGATAAGAACACCATTTGCAATTTAAGTTCACTAACCTGCGTGCATACGAGTACAGCTGAGCGCCCGCGCGGTGCTGCCGTGCACGCGCGCCTACTTATTGTAATAATAATTTACATGTATTTACACAATCACAATATTTCACAAAAATATCACAAAACATGAAATTAAATTAATTATTATTTGAATTTTTCATTTCTCAATGAATACACAGATCGTATCTTTTATCGCAACTTTGCAAATTAGTAAGTAACTAACAAATAGCTTTGCAAATAAGTAATAACAAAAAGTATGTCTTACGGGCAATGTCTTACAAAAAGTATATCTCGTCGATCTAATAAAGCCTGTACTTACTTGTATTTAAAGGTTTACGCTCGTATTTTTAGAACTTTGTGAATAGATCTATGGCTTACTTACTTGAAAATGACGAGCAGCTGTACGCAAACTACATATCAGTGTAGGTACGTAAAGCCAGAGCGGCGTTTCGTCGGCATTCTCCGTACATTAATATCATATCCGAGTATTCACTAGCCGTATAACCAAATCGAGGCATTGTTTCATTTACACTCACACAAAGTAATCGTTAAATAACAACTAAGTACTAACAAATCTAACTAATTCGTCCTGTCACTATAAAAACAGTTTTTCGCACTTATCACTTTAAAATACCTATTATTAAGAATCAAAACAAACAGGACATAGGGCTTTAGCGCCGGCTACTTCAAACGTGCAACGACGTGATCGACTGCCAAAATGTGCAACACGTCACAGGTTCGCGTACTGCGACACACTGACCCACTAATCAAATGCAGTTTTTTTACGTTTGAAATTAGAAAAGGATAGAAAAGATATTTTCGGTGACCCTTTTACTCTCCCGGGTGATTCCTTCCAGCAATACCTACCTATTGTTTTTAACTATTTTGTGATTACGTGTGTGAGGGTCTCAGACATAAGATATATTTTAGAGTGACAATTATTTGAGTAGTTAAACCTAAGGTCGTTAACCCGTTGATAATCGCGTTGCATTGAACACATCGTCAGGGGGGTTTCACTTCTCAGTTTAGGTGTATTTCGCCGAGCGCCTCCCGGGTAGAACTATGTGGCAATGGTTGCCACTCTGCGCTCGGCTCGCACGCTAGCCGCGTCGCGCGTAAATAAGTTTAATATTACGTGTAGGTACTTACTGCGAAAAATTACTTCAAAACGAACTAATTGTTCGTACAAAAGGTACTGTTCTGTTGACGGGTGTTTTAATAAAAGGAAGAACAATGAATATAATATTATATACATATATTATCATTTTTCAAAATACCGGAATATATTGAAAGGTAAGCCGTAATAATGATGTATGTATTTATGTTAATCATTACATCTCAGATTACTGAGCATCACATAAATAACTGTAGTAGATAGGAAAATAATGAGGTCGATGTTGTTATAATAGATAGGTCATATTAATTACCTTTACTTACCTCCTATTAATTAAAAGATAAAATAATTACCTACCTACTTAGAACACAAATAAAATTCTATTCACTGTTGATTGAATACCAGTTTGTTTATTTAATAAAAACTTGAAAAGTAATCGTTTTAATGAAAATCAATTTAAAATAAATTATAATTACTTATTTAAGTTTACATAGTAAGTACCTATCTACTGTAGGTACTCACGTAGCCTAAGAAATTATCAATAGTAGTAGCCTGAGAATAGTAAGAATATAAGGCGTACTTACTCGCTTGTTAAGGTTTGTTTACAATTAGGTACTTATAAACTATTAGGTATGATGACATACAAACAAAAAATAGTTTGTGACTTTTGCTAACATAATGCTTTATATGATTTCACTGTCAAGTAGTCAAGTCAGTATAATAAACATGTTTTGTCAATACAAAAATCTGTAACTTATCACGAAGGTACCCAGAACGAGTAGTACGTTACGTAGACATGATTATTATGTTTGTTAAAATGTTCCTTCTTCATTACTAAAGTTGTTATATTTTTATAAATTATTTTAATATTTACCTAAATGTAGGTACCTACAGCAAGCGGCAGCCCCGTGCTCTTGTAGTAAATCGAGTGGTGTCTAACGGAATATGAACGCTCGAGTCACACGACAAGATTCAAATTCGCGTGCAAGGTGATAAAGTTGAAAACTTTTTATGCCTAAACTTGACTTTTGTTCGAGAGTGACACTTCTGTACGACAGTACTATTAGTTATTCTGTGACATCGTGTAGTAAATTTCAAAAACGAAAAGTAGTGTCCTGTGGCTAAACTACTGAACCGATTTTATTGAAACTTTGTAGGTGGACTTGTAACGTGTGTAGGTATACCTAGTTAAAAAAACACTTGCTTTGTGGTATCCACCTTGTATATGTAAAATCCGAATTTACATGATCGTGTAGGTAGGTATATTAAACTAGCTGTTGCCTGCGGCTCTGCCCGCGTGTATGTCGATAAATGAAGAACCGCTCGACCGATTTTGTGCAAAATTCACATAAACCATCTACTAAATATTCCGAACAAAGCTTAAACATTTGGTTTGGATAGGTGAGCCCGTTTATCAGTTACAAAATTACAACGAAAAGTGGCATTGATTTTTATATATATTGATATCTTACACGTTGTGTTACTTATGTAGTTTTAGAATCTTCTTTTATGCACAAGTATGTAAATAACTGTTAGATTTACTTTCAGCAAAATGAAAGCGATAACAGGGAAGTGATATAATCCGGGAAAATGATAAGTATCTACATTGCAGAAAATATTCTAGAAAATTGAGCTATTGCAATGAAGAGTAGAAGTTGAAATAAAAAAAAAGTAAAAACTAAAACCCAAATACGACAAAAACGACGCTGAAAAAGTATGAAACATTTAAAAAGTTTTGGTGCCTCTATCATATTAATTTCTTTGCAAAGTATATTTTAAATAGGTATCATAGAAATATCACAATTATCGAATGAATACGGACAAAGTCAGTAGAAAATGCTAATAATATCTGTATTTTTGAAATGTACAAGTAACGCCCTTTCCAATGATACTAACACTAACTACTACTACTACACGGCATATTTATCTCAAATTATTTTTTAATACAGTACTTTATATCGGCTAGAGGTTGCCACATTAGATTCAGTGACACTTCATATAGCCTATAACCAGCGGACAATCAAGACGCTTCTAACGATACCTCATTTGTCCAGTTCTAATTAGTAGTTAAGGAGCTATGAGGGAACAGATGAACATACATACATACATAGCCTGTCAAAATCATAACCCTCCTTTGGCTTTGCCGTAGTCGGGTAAATAGAGAGTTGTGTTCAATGAATACTAAAGCTGAGACGAGTATTTAAAATGGCCATTCTTTTTCTACGTTAACTACCTACCTATTCTTCTTAGTTTAGTTATTATTATTTTAGGATGAAGTACTAAGCTTAACATTAATAAACAAATTGGTTTAACATAGTCTTTGTTGTGGCAAAGAGCAACATAGACGGTTTCAGTTTAGTGGTTTAAAAAAAAAAGAACCAGTCAAGTGCGAATCGGACGCGTGCATAATTGCTCGAGAGTTCCGTTAAAATACTCTAGGCTAAGTGAAATAGGGCGAACTTAACTTTGCCGTTAGTAACAACTAAGTTTTCAAACCACTTTTTTTTTGTAACGTAACCACCTAGGTACTTAATTACTGTTTTCAGATATTTTTAATTAAAGGGAAAAGTCTGAAAACCGTCAATTTGTATTTAGCCAGATTTTTTCCTTTAGTTGTACTAAATAATAATAATTCTTTATTTGGAATTAATAACAAATTTACATAGAAAATTTGTGACCGATGACCTGCATAAGTAATAAAACTGTGTTACAGGTATCAACGCCCTCTCCCGAAATACTCACAAAATCCAAAAGTACCTAACAGAATTAAAAACAAAAACAATAAAAACATTCTGCTTGTAACATGGAAAAAAAAAACTGTAAGAAATTACATTCTTGAACAAATTGTATATAGTAAGAAATTAGTTTAAAGAAAAATGCGTGTGTTATGTATTCGTGCGTGTATGTGTGTGTGACTGAGTTAAGTGTAGGTGTGAGTTTCAGATATTTATATTACTGTGTAATCAGATTAATTATTCACAAGGTCTTCGGACTCTTCATATCCTAGAGAAAGGAGCCAATAGATTATTATTTGTTTACATCTATGTAGAACAAGAAGAAAAATATTCAATTTCAAGTTAATTTTATTGTACAATTTTGAGCTGATATGATAATAATGTCGACCAGCTACTGCTGTTCGGCGTTTCAAAATAGGATAGACTTTGTCAGATCTACGCTTTGAAGTCGCGAAGGTAGGGTCGTAAGTATTAGCTTACGACCCTTATTATATACCCTAAGGAATAATCCTTGTGTTTGCGTAACGTGGTGTATAATATAAAAAGTTGTCGCACACCAAGAACCTGGCAAAGTGAAAATAGTTCAAGAGTGGGAAATCTGAGCGGTTTCCGTATCATAGTCTTAAGGACGGCCCTTTGCGCTCTTTCTATTATATATGTGAGATTTGACAGCTCCACCCCAGGATGTGATACAGTAGGAAAGAACTGATTGAACTAGTGCAAAGTACACAGACTAGCGAAACGGGATCAATGATATTTCTGATTTTAAAGACGTAAATTAGTTTTCTAGCTCGCGACGTGGACGATTAAATTTGACGTTTCCAGGACAGATTGTCGTCTATTAGAACACCAAGGTAGTTAATATAAGATACACGTTCTATGAAAGTGCAGGAGCAGGAATCTATTGGGAACGATGCAAATGTAGGGCAGAAATGAGCACAAAGAGAGAACGAAGAGGGAGGTGTAGATGCTTGACTTGCAGCAAAAGTTATATAATTTGTTTTACTTACGTTAAGAGTTAAGAGATTTGAATCGAGCCAGTTCATAACCCGTGTCAGTGCGAAGTGCGAACTCTGAGTTAAGCCTGGCTTCTTCCCAATTCTGACCAGAAACAATAAGAGCCGTATCATCTGCGTATGATAAAATTCTACAATTTGGAAGCGATATTTTACACAAGTCGTTGATGTAAATTAAAAATGTACATTGCTTTCAACCCATTACCACCCATTTTACTGGGTGATTCTTTTTTTTTACATTTCTCTTTTTCTGCACCGTTGCAATCTGCTAAAACGTAACAATAAGCCACTACTCTGGCTGATATATGTTGCATCTGATAGGGAACAATTTTAAGCTTGGAAGGACACTCCTTATATAGGTGTCTCATTCCAGCCTAACGAATCTATCTTGCAGAATTGGATTTGGGGACTCTGTGGGGGAACTTTTGGGGATCGCCTGCGTACTCCCTGCCGTCTTAGGGGTATCGTAAGAGGCGACTAACAGAGTCAACTATGCAGGACAACATCACTGCTAAGAGAAAGAAAACTTGAAATATACCCTGACTAGAAACGTCGACTCGTCAGCGTGGGTCCAACAGGGCCAAGGGCCCATTTTTTAAATATTTGCGAAACGATATAAGATTCAAATGGAAAGTTAAAAAATAATGAAAACCTAAAGCAAAGGGTCACAAATTTCCTAAACGTGAAATAAAGCTGTTATGAACCTCAGATCAAATAAAAAAAGGTAGATAATACACGGCCTTGTTCTAGTTGAAACAAAAAAAAACTCAGCTACTTCCAAGTAAACACACGCGTTGACGCACACACATGCTAAGCAACTACGCTACTTTTCGTCAGTATACATCTTAAATCGGAAGTACGACACGCACTACTCCCTCACTCACACACACAAACTTATTTTGTCCATTCTTCTTTTGCTATCGAGTATATTCTATTCTGGCTCGAGGGAAACTGAGCGTAATATCGCGCTCTGGTGGCGTCCGAGTCACCAGCGCGGCGAGAAGTTTACGCGTACATAGCACTTTTATTACCATTTAGATTTCTGTGCAGGACATGTGTTAGCTAGGTATATCTATTTATTTCTACTACTAAAACTACTACTACTAATTAAAAGAAGTCAAGTTTCGATAAAAACTGACAACACTGAATTTTGTATTCGCATTTGAATTTGTACTTGCTTTGGTGGTTTTACTTTTGTTTTCCAGTGAAAGAAAAGAAAAGTTTTAGCCAACATTCGGATCCATGCAGGACTGCGGGTCTAATGATCGTTTTATATATTTGTCTATTTATCGTTAAAGGGAACTTGGGATCGCAAATAGTTCCTGTTACCTTCCGCCACTTCATACATCTGCATTGAATTGATGTTGTGCAGACCTATTTCGCGGTTATTTTAGTGACAGCGAACCGAGGTACATGAAATCGGTGCAGTCCGGAATCGCTGTTGCTGTTCCATTCAGTGACACGGCAGTAAGGCCGCCTAAATCGCAGAACATGTATTCGGTTTTAGTTCTGCAGATTTGCAAGCCAACATTCTGTAGTCTTTGCTGCCATGTCTCTAGCCTGCGCTGGACTTCGTACGCGTCATCACCGACCAACACAATGTCGTCTGCAAATACCATGGTGCCTCCTCCTTTATGTCCGATGTCAGAGCATCCATTATCAGTAGGAAGAGCTAAGAACCGATCGCTGGTGCAAACCAACAGAGATACTGAATTGGTCGGTATTTCCCACAGCCAATCTTACATAGATGCTAGATCCTCTATACATCGATTGAATCAATGCCATATACTTAGCAGGCACATGGCGACATCTATTGGCGCGGCAAAAACCCTAATTGTTTTCGGCTTATTGCACTTTCCTCTCTCAGTCTTCTCTCAATAACTTTCTCCCAAACTTTCATACTATGTGGAATGAGCTTTATTCCTCTATAACTGCCACATTCCTGTACATCTCCTTTGTTTTTAAAGATGCAATACAAGAGAACTTAAACACCGTTTATCCGGAATTATCTAATGGCATGCAAAATATTTTACGCTTATCTAAATTTATTTATTTACGATCAGACAGGCGTTGAAGCGCGGGCCCTCCAAATCGCGGGGCCCGTAGCATTATATATATATAGCTACTCTTGCTACGTGGCTAATCCGGCACTGATTCGATTTGAAATGATACGCGATTTTATTTAAGAAGAACTTTCAATCGATTTAATGAAATATTTTTAACCGACTTCCAAAAAGGAGGAGGTTCTATGTTCCACTGTATGTATTTTTTTTTTTTTTTTTTTTTTTTTTTTATGTATGTTACCTGATTACTCCGTCAGTTGTGGACCGATTTTGAATTTTTTTTTTGTATTCGACAGGGTATGCTTCCGTGGTGGTCCCATTGCCAGCATATCAGGATCTGATGATGGGATCCCAAGGAAATCGAGGGAAACCCTCATTTTTTATAGGCACATACTATGTTTTTCGTATATTTTCTGAAGTTACACCGGTATTTGCGTCTGGTAGTCATCATTTTATGATGATGAGCTGATGATGTAAGGTACCACTCCTTAACGGTTAGGAGTTGGAGGATAAATCTTTAAATATCATATGTATATAAGTTACCTTTAGTCGTATTCTTACAAATTATTTAGGTAAGCTGATGATGGAAGGTGGAAGGTACTACTCCTCAACGGTTAGGAGTTGGAGAATAATTCTTTCAATTTCATACGTATCTAAAGACCTTCAGTCGTATACTTTCAAGCTATTTAGGTGAGCTGATGATAGAAGATTAAACTCTTCAACAGTTAGGGATTAGAGGATGATTTTAATATTACACGTACCTTAATTTGTATTATTCTTGATGATGAAATTTGATGAAATAATTCAACTTACTACTTACCTACGATTGTTTGCACTAAAAACTGTAAAATAAAAACTTTTTATAAAAAAAAAAAAACCGACTTCCAAAAACATCCAACTAAAACTCTCTGTCAAAAAACACTTAAAAGCGTAAAATAAACTGGTTCTTCATAAATTGCCTATACCTAATTCTTTATTCATTTAAATAGTAGTATTATAATGGGTGCTAGGTACCTAAAATCTGTTTGAAGTCGGTGCTAAGCCAAAAAGAATACAAACGAACAATTACAAAAGTCTAAGCGATAGGCACTTGGCACCGACTTCAAACAGATTTTAGGTTTTGATTGAGATTCGGATTGGGTCCGAGTGGATATCATCCTCCCGGGCCTTCTCCGCCACCTCCTTCCGCGAGATTACATCTTCGCAGAAGGTTGCGACCGCGGTAAAACTGCAGTCGCTACCGGCCATGGAGCGTATGACGGCCGGTAGCGAGAGATCCCCTCCGATGACTGCAGTGAGGGCCCGGCGCTGCGACGCCCAAGCGGGGCAAAACGCCAGCGTATGCTGGGCCGAGTCCTCACTGCAGTCGCAGTGGTGGCAGGCGGGACTCAATTCCCTCCTGGCGACCGAGTGCAGGTACTTCCCGAAGCAACCGTGCCCGGAAAGGACCGCGTCAGTCGGAAGGAAAGGGTCCCGTGCTGCCGCCCTGCCCACTCGAGGATGACCGGCTGGAGAGCCTCCACGGTGGCAAAGCCAGCGCGTGGAGTCTCCAGCCGGAACGACCATCTGTCCATAGTGGCTCGACGAGCGGCTTCACGCCATTCGCGTACCTCTTCGGGCGGAGGGCGATAGCCATACTCCGCCCGATATCCAGCCACCCGTCGATAAACTTCGGCGAGCACTTCTGCCTCCAAATCCCACGGGGGTGTCCCGGCCAAGGCGCACGCCGCCTCGGTCGACACCGTGCGGTATCCGCGTATGGCTCTGACTATGTATAAGTGTACCTACCTTATCTTTAAAACAGAGTTTTTGGTCTCAATACCAGTTTAACTATTATACAGAGAAGAGAGAGAAATATTATTAGAGTCGTCTTGGGTCTTGAATAGATATCTTCTCGTTCACAACTCCACCTATGAAAATATCAACATCGAATCTGCAGTTAAACGATGTAAACACATATCAAAGAAGAAATAAACAAAACTAAAGTGTTAAAACTCACTTTAATCTGTGTACCTACCTATTATGTCGTTCAAACCGTGGCTATAAAGTTTTACGACCAACATTCAGGTAAGACAGAGAGGCACTCCGGCATGTTAGACGTTTCACAACTCGTTAAAAATGTAAAAAAACATTTCTTAGGAGAAACGTCACAATTTTGTACCTACTAGTCGTAAAATTCGAGTGATACATATATAATCTACCCATAATTATTGGTAGATAGCCTTATAATGCTAAGACATGGCCGGCATGGGTCAAAAGGAAATGTTTTTTTTCTGCATATCTGAGAAAGAATATAGTTGTACAGCCGCGCTGATTTCAGCACGAACGGACCGGATCCACCGGCTCAGTACTACCTCCTCACAAAAGACCAACTAAATAGCAGCATTCGGCTGTCGTTTTTCTTTGGCGAGTGTGAGACCGGAGACCTAATGATGCAGTTAAGCATCTTAATAGGCTGCCATAGTGTGAGTCACCGTGCTGCATTGTTGCATTATCTACCTTCGCAATGAGCATGGTGATCACTGCTTTTGAATTCTGCTCGAATGCTTTCCATCAGGCAGAGTAGAGTCACTTTGGCTGGCTCATAAATTTATAAAGAAAGGTGTTTCGTTTTATAACATTCTCGCTTAGAAATTATTCCTTGACAAAATTCATAGTATAAGACAATTTATCAATGCCTATTTTAGAAGACAACATTAATTGCCCTAATGACACTATATTAACTGTAGACGTAGAAGTTTTTTCTAACCGTATGAGCGGAAAGCGTGATCGGAGTAGAGAGAGAGAGACTGAGTTTGGTTAGTGTATGTCTCACTCACGCAAGCTTCTGATTGGTTGGTGTATTTTCCGCCAAATGAGTCATGCAAATTGGTATGCGCCTCCACCAATAAGAAGCTTGCGTGAGAGAGACAGACACTACCCAAACTCAGTCTCTCTCTACTCTGATCACGCTTTCCGCCCGTTCGGATGCTTCTCTGGATATGTTTGCTCTAAGTAAAAGACTAGAGTCTAGACTGTTAGTAAGTAGTAAGTAGGGATCTTAGAGCATATTGCTCTAAGGTAGGTATGCACACACCTACATACTAAGAATCTATCTTTTTATGTCTATTAGGAACTTTGTTTCCATTTGGTAATAAATAACTAATGAACCTTAAAAAATTTCAAATCGATTATGACTCCCCTTCAATAAAATATACTGCTGATTATGATTTATGAACTAAGCTACACAATTTAAAAAAAAAAAAAACCAAAACATAGTTTGACACTTCAACATGACAAATATTGATAACAATTTGAACGTTCCGTTATAGGTAATATCTAGCCATTTTTATTTTAATATTTGATTTAGGGCGAGTTGCTTGTTAATATTATGTTTACCTTTATACACTAGCCAATGGTGTATTATATATAAACTAATAACCAATAATATATAAATTATGTTTGTTCAATACATTTTGTTTATTATAATTTGATGCGTGATACGGAACAATAATTTCAATAATGCAGAAACGTAACTGAGAACATACTGTGAGTTTAGATTAGTTATTGAAACTAGTTTCAGCTGAGTAGAACTCAATTCTCATTCTATAATAAGAGAGACGCTTGAGATTTGATGAGACCTTGAAACTCGTTTCAGCTGATCAGAGTTCAACGGATACTTGAGACGCCTTTTAAAATACGGGACTCAGACATCAATTAATAAATTATTTATGTAACAAATTGTCATTAAAAATTAAACAAATGGACAGAAATAAAATGATTTTAATAGAATCCCAATTAATATTTGATTACAAACGAAATCGTTTTCTTTTTTTGACAAGGTACACATTTTGTATGTAAAATTTCACGTTGTATTCGAACGAAACTTTGCTTAGTTGTCATTTCACTCGTTTGACACTGTCAAAGACTCAAAGTGTCAAGTGGTAAATCTGTGAAGGAGTGAGGTCGTTGATTTTTTTTAGAAATCTTGGATTTTAATTTTGGTGAATTGATAAAAAATAGGTACCATGGACGACGATTTACCGACCGACTTCCAGGTCATCGTTGTTGGGACAGGTAAGCCATTTATTTGTGTAATACTTCACCGGTCATGATGGCGATAGCAGCCTACTTATCGATCCTTTTTTTTCATAGCTGTCTAGTCATCAATTTTACATTTGGAGATGCTTTGGTTTTCACCCCCTTTGTATTATTATCTTCATCTAAGTTTTAATGTATACGTTTTTATATTATTGTGGTCAGAAAAGCGTAAACGGCCACTCCTATGTAGCTTAGTCACTAAATAAATATTTGCAGGTACTGTCATTGTATGCCTTTCTTGAAAATGTCGATTACGTTTACAGGTTTCAGTTTCAGAATTTGATGTGGGACAACTATTTCTACATTATTAATACATTATTAGATATTTAATGGATTGTTTTTAGTTATAGCTGATGATAGATGATCATTATTTTTTATTTACATGTTAATAGCACTTTTATGAATAATTATAATCTTTAACACTGACTATGGAAATAATATTTTAATTTGCATACCTCATATGTTATACCTGAGGGGAATGTTGATTAGCAAAAATATGATTTCTAATTAGAGGAAAAGCTGTAATATATTTTATTTGCATATTTTTTTCAATTTGACCATATTGAAAAAAATGTACAAATGTATGATGTATGAATATTGTATAATTTCTATGAGAACATTATCTCAAATTTTTTTGGCCAAATGGAAATAAAATAATAATTGGATATAATATTGGAATAGAATATGCTTTATTGTTGTACACTACAATAATATTTTTTCTATTTGGAACACAGTTGTCAAAATTTTCAATTATTAACACATAATCATGTTTTTCTACTATTTTACCAATGTAAATTATATAATGAAGTTCTAAATTGTGTTAATGATTAGAAAACTAAAAAACATTAATTATTTGTTAACCTATGAGAAAGCAACAGTTTTAAACTAATTTAACTATATAAAGACTATAGTGTATCTTCTTCTGAAACTCTTTTATGCAATCATTGCTTAACACTTGCATTAATCACATAATCAATTTTTTTATTAAATCATTAAACCAAACTTTTACATCTGCATGTAGTATTTAAGTTAAATACATTTTTAGGGTTTTGTTTTTTTGGTTTAAACCAGATTGCAATTAAATAACTTGGCCTGAAACTAAGACTACTCATGCCTGATTAAAGTTTCATTTAATTTATCATCTGTGATTATTTTTTTTCAACAAGATTACTTAATATTAAACTTAAATAATTTTTGTATATTATCGTAAATGCCGTATCATATTATCGAAAAAATATAATTAAAAAGAGCTAGTTGAAAAGAGTATAAACTAAACCTATGAAGCTTATCTTTACCAAGTATAAAATGAAGTCACTTCTACTGTCTGTTTGCTTAGATCTTTTAAACTACTCAATGGATTTCAATGCAGTTTTCAATAATCTATATATTATTGAAAACTGCATTGAAATCCATTGAGTAGTTTAAAAGATCAAGAGGAAGGTTTATATATTATGTATAACTAACTGCACCCCATAAATATTAAACAGGCAATTAATTCTTTGTTACATAAAAGTATTCCAGAATTAGGAGTATTACTTAATCTACACTATTATATAAAGAGGTAAAGTTTGTGCGTTTGTGAGTTTGTAGGGGGTAATCTCTGGATGTACTGAATAGATTTTGAAAATTCTTATACAACTAGAAGGCTACGTTATTTGTGAGTGACATAGGATTTATAATAACCCGAAAAGTGGAAATACTTTTTTGTGGTAGCCCCATTTGCAAAGTAAGTCGGAGAAAAAAATGTTTACTGCCCACCAAGTGGGCACGGGTCAGCTAGTTAAATATATTTATAAGAAATTATCTGTTAGATTACATAATAGGAATGTATTTAGCTCAAAAACACAGCCTTTTTAGACTATTAGTAATAGTAGATAACATTTTAGGTTTACATCAGTTTAAATTATTTTTTAAATTCTTATCATAACACAGCATAAATATGAGATAGTATGTATATTCTGGTATTCCTTTCATTAGGTATGGTGGAATCCATAGTAGCTGCTGCCTGTAGCAGGATAGGAAAGAATGTTTTACATCTAGATTCAAGTGACCATTACGGTGGTCTCTGGGCTTCCTACAACTTTGATGGGCTACAGAAATTTATCAAAGAAGTCAATGAAAATCCCAAGAGACAAGTTCAAGTATACAACTTAGCTGAAAAATGGTATATCGAAAAGTAAGTGTGCCTATATCATTATTTACTTCTACAGAGGGCCTAGTGTGAGTTTATTTCACATCAAATTGAATGTTGCTGTGAATTCAGCATTACGATTGGCCAACAATGAAATATTCACTAATCACAATGTCAAATGCATTTGCTGTCGAGAGTGAGCTAAAGTAAAATAAACTCACATTAGGCTCTTACTACTAAAGGCATCAATTTTAAACCAGCTTGTTTTAGACTATGGATCCTTTTTTTATGAGAACAATAATTGTAGGGAATTACCTCAAGAAGAGAACAAAGAAGGCGAAGAGAAAGCTGAAGATGCTAAACCAGGGCCTTCCAAAAAATTGTGGAGTCAGACAAACTTTGCTTCAGAGTATAGGAAGTTTAATATTGATATGACTCCTAAGGTATGTATATTATACAAAGTATTTATATTAGAGTACTTTTGATTTGATTTTTCTTTATAGGAATAAAATAAAATTGTACTAACTTTTAAACTTTCGCATTCCATGATATAATAATAATTATTTTTACGGGAATTAATGCGATCACTTATTTAAAAGATAGTACAGATAGGTGTCAGCCTGTGACCACGGCCAGTGCAACCTGGTCGAAACGTCAAGCAAATCAGAGGTATGTAATACCTTTAAATAAGTGATCGCGTTAATTCCCGTAAAAATAATAATTATTAAAAGATAGCTTTATTAAATAGTACATTTTTGACCGACTTCAAAAAAGGAGGAGGTTATCAATTTGCCAGTTTTTTTCTTTTTAAGTTTGTTACCTGGCAAAAAATGTGGCATTTTAGCTACATCGTTTAAGTCTCAGGATCTAGTAGCCAAATGAGATATTCTAATTAGATTTAACTTATTTTATTATTCCTCAGAGGCTCTACCAACTGCCTAACATAGATTCTTATGTTATGCCCTATTTTATGAGATACTAGCTGACCCGGCGAACTTCGTACCGCCATATTTACATATCTGTCTCAGCTTCCCGTCACGGACAAAAAAAAAGACTTTTCCCGCAATCTTTTAATTTTTCTTATACACAAACCTTGTCCTAACAATAAGGAACACATTAAAAAAGAATTATTTAATTTGGTTCAGCCGATCGGAAGCTATGCGCGTACACACATTTCGGCAATACGTTTTTATATAAATAGATATGTTCATACTGAATTTTAAAAATATTATCTAATATCATTACCATTTACTTGATTAACCATTTTGATATTAAAATAATATCCATCTACTCCCTGTCAGAAGATTAATGGATATTGTAACGCGTCATAAGACCTATGCGTTTCAGACACACGTTTCAATTCATTGTTCCGACGATGAAGTATAATATCTCTAGACTGCAAATTTCTCCAACAATGACAATAGCCACTTCGTCGATTGTCGGTGAATTAAACCTCCTTGCATGCTCACCAGCAAGTGTCGTGTCAGCTCTGATTACAATATTATGGCTGTCCGATGGCATACGATCTAAGGCCATTTTGAACATTTTGACTAAATTATTGTTCTGATGAAGAAACGTTTGCAGTTCTTGGACAATGGTTCGTTTTACTGTTGGATTATGAGCACAACGCCTTTCAACTTCCGCATTTTGATTGCCCATAAAATAAATTTGTAAAAATGGATGCTCCACGTCTGGCAGTGGCAACAGTGCTCCCAGTCAGTGATAAATTGTCCTTGTATCTGTAATTATCTGGTTAAATTATTATTTGTGATACAATTGTATTTTAACGCTTTACAATATTGACAAATAATTGTCATTTCCCCAATTGTCACGGATTTGTCAGCACAATAATCTACTTCCGGATTGCAGTGGAATGCTACTCGTTCCAGGTTCACAGGAGCACTGTTTCTGCGGTATCGCTCGATTTCATTGCGTCGTGCTCGCTGTTCTTGTGTTTGGTATGCCCGAACTCGTTCCATTCTAAGCGGGATCCATGTGAAAATTTCGTCCACATTGATCCCCTAGGGGATCTATTTGGATTTCAATTCCATTTTGATCCCCCAGGGGATTCATTTGGAAGATTTTCGTCCACTTCGATCTCCTACTTAAATCGATATGGGATTTTTTTGAATTTTTTGTGTGGCATGGCTATTTATGGCCTATATAGTATATAGGTTTATTACCATACCTATGAATACATTTCACCACCAAAGATTATCTATATAACTTATAACTCATTAAAAAAAAAAAAACGTATAAAAGTATGAATATTTATGGAACTTTTGTTATGAAAAACTTCTAAATTAATAATCAAAATGTATAGAAAATTCTAAAAGATTCCATTGGAGATCGATGTGCATAAAAATACAGATAAAACCCTTATCGGTTCAAGCAGGGGATCGAAGTGGACGAAGTTCTTCCAAATGAAACCCCTGGGGGATCAAAATGGAATCGAAATCCAAATAGATCCCATAAGGGATCAGTGTGGACGAAATTTCCACATGGTGGACGGAGCCGCCTGTCTATGTCGTTATTATTCACCGTAGAACGCAATTCTGCCATAGCAATACGAATGTTATCATTATTCGTCTCTCGCTGGTCATCAGTGCGGATTGCACGTGAGGTAGCTCGTCGCACGTCTGATTGACTTCGACGACCTACGTCAGTTCGTCTTTGCCTTGGCATTTTCAAACAATAATAGTAAATAAAATTCTCACACACTGACAAACTGATGATAGAAGTTTTAATAACAGTAATACAACGACATGTACTTTATATGCCGTAGGTGCAAAAAATAGCCTGTATTTACATATAACCTTTCGTCTAACGTTCGGACAGACGATTGACATCAATAATTTTTTCGCATTCCAAAAAAAACAGCGTTTATGAAATACTAATTTTTTTGTGAAATTTTAAGGAAATGGCACAATAAAGACTTTTTTGTTTGCATTCTAAACAGTGACAACCATCAAAATATGTCAATACAATGACAAAAATTTCTGAATGAACCAACAATAACAACCATCAAAATAATGATTTAAAATACGCGATAATAATATATAAATAATATGTGGTGTCTATTTAAAACCCTTAATTTGATTCGTGTAATAATATATGGTGTCTATTTAAAACCCTTAATTTAATAAGTGCTTCAATTTGACAGTCAAAAGTTTGACAGGAAAGTTGGTAGAACAGTTTATATGGGCAAAAAGAAATTGTTGTTTTTATTAACTTCCTCGTAATTTTTCCATATTTCTCACCGTTTAAACCTTACCTGAACTACGACAAACATTTCAAAACCTAAATCAGCTAAATCGGCCCGGCGGTTCTCGAGTTTTAGCCAGACAAACAAACAGCAATTCATTTTTATATATAAGATTAACTCATAATCACAAATTTTACCAAAAAGGTGAACCGATTTTGATAATTATTTTTTATTTGAAAGCCGGTGCTTCGCGTGTGGTCCGATTTCAATTTGGTACAGTTCTGGTTATTTTTTTGGTAAAATTTGTGATTATGAGTTAATATCTCATAAAATAGGGCAGCAATATGTTAGGCAGTTGGTAGAGCCTCTGAGGAATAATAAAATAAGTTAAATCTAATTAGAATATCTTATTTGGCTACTAGATCCTGAGACTTAAACGATGTAGCTAAAATGCCACATATAAATTAAAGTCCCCTATCGCGCGTCTCTGTTTTTTGTCTGTCAATCAGTTTAAACGCGGTAAACTAGAAAAGTACAGAATGGATTTTCATACGGTTTTAATTACTGGATAGAGTGAGTCATGAGAAATACAAAAGTGTATGTTATTAACGGTTTTTATTTGTTTACTGAAATATGACGACCAAAGCCGCGTTTTCACAATAATAGTTGGCTCGGACCGAGTACACTCGTACGAGTCGGCTTCATACGAGTGTACTTGGATAGTAGTTTACACACGATAGTAGTGCACTCGTATTGTGGTCATTTGTCTCCTTGCACAATCAAGATGTTATCGACTGATCTGCTGCTGCGAGGTTTAGATCTTTTAGCAGATATATTAATTGTGGAAGTTCAAAAACACGAAAGGGGAAAAAACGAAAAGAGAAAAAATTTGGACACGGAAATGTATTTTAAGACGTGACCAACAGGGTGCATCAAATAATTTTCTTCGTGAAGTAGAAGTGGAAGATCAAAACACGTTTAAAAATCATTTGAGATTAAACACAGCATAATTTGAGTATTTATTATAAAACGTAGCACCCACCACTAATATTCACTCCACTTTTTTTTAGATGTTGCCATTTTGTTTTTATAAAAATGATCCGAGTAAGCTCGAAAAATAGAGCAGTATCCGAGTCTACTCGGATTTGATGTCGGCGTCCGAGTGCGATCGGATTAGGTGTTTACATAATACGAGTACCGTCCGAATAGACATCCGAGTGCACTCGGTCCGAGCCAACTCGTATTGTGAACACGCGGCTTACAGCTACACTTATTAGTGTGTGCGATTAATATAAAAATGCGGCCGCGCGTTGTCGAGGCCGGTTGCTAGGAATAATAAAATATGTTTAATACTCATACTGATTACCTAAAATTGGTGGCTTAAATGCGATGATAACTTTGAGAAAGTTTACCCTTATAATCCCAGGGTTCCATTTATGTGTTTCCAACTCTTGACGACCACTGTGTTTTAAACATTTAAAATTACATTTATGACAACTCTCGTAAAATGAACTTGATCACCAATTTCATTGTATAAAAAAAAAAATGTGTAAATCCGCATTGTGCTATCGTATTCTATGTTGCTTAGCTGCTGTTCTCTCGAGGGCCTCTGGTTGAACTTCTCATCTCGTCTAACATCGCTCGTTACGCGGAGTTCCGATGTGTCACCCGCGTGCTTACGTGGCTCAACGACCACCTCATGCCAGTTCCATGTTCTCGCGCTGATGTATTCGCAACCGAAGCTGTCGGTATCGTTGAGAAGCGACAACTCATGAAGATGCTGACTTCCATTGTAGGATACAACGAAGAGGAAATGCAAAATGAATTTAAGGGTGAGTTTATTTGAATATTAAAAACACCTTTTTCGTGTTTTTTCTGGAACCCCTGGTTCACATGTCACATTGTTCTGACTACACGGTTGCCTAGTGGTTTAAGCGGTGGCCACGCTGCTTTTTACTCCGCCAAGTGTTGTGGGTTCAAATCCCACATAGGACAAGACTTTGTGTGATCCACAAATTGTTGTTTTAAGTCTGGTGGAATAACAGTGAATAAGAGCTTTTTACCCGACTACGACAAAGCCAAAGGAGGGTTATGATTTTGATTTTACGCATTATTCTGTCTATTTTTTCATACAGTATGAGACACTTGATTTTGTCCACTTTCGTACACGAAATAAATAATATAAAAATTTATATGACTAATATAAGTCTGTTTAAGTATTATTTTTTTACTATTTTCGGTAGATGAACAGGTAAGAGTGTCCCTAATTTTTTAACCGACTTCCAAAAAGGAGGAGGTTCTATGTTCCACTGTATGTATTTTTTTATTTTTTTTTATTTTTATGTATGTTACCTGATTACTCCGTCAGTTGTGGACCGATTTTGAAATTTTTTTTTGTATTCGACAGGGTATGCTTCCGTGGTGATCCCATTGCCAGCATATCAGGATCTGATGATGGGATCCCAGGGAAATCGAGGGAAACCCTCATTTTTTATAGGCACATACTATGTTTTTCGTATATTTTCTGAGGTTACACCGGTATTTGCGTCTGGTAGTCATCATTTTATGATGATGAGCTGATGATGTAAGGTACCACTCCTTAACGGTTAGGAGTTGGAGGATAAATCTTTAAATATCATATGTATATAAGTTACCTTTAGTCGTATTCTTACAAATTATTTAGGTAAGCTGATGATGGAAGGTGGAAGGTACTACTCCTCAACGGTTAGGAGTTGGAGAATAATTCTTTCAATTTCATACGTATCAAAAGACCTTCAGTCGTATACTTTCAAGCTATTTAGGTGAGCTGATGATAGAAGATTAAACTCTTCAACAGTTAGGGATTAGAGGATGATTTTAATATTACACGTACCTTAATTTGTATTCTTGATGATGAAATTTGATGAAATAATTCAACTTACTACTTACCTACGATTGTTTGCACTAAAAACTGTAAAATAAAAACTTTTTATAAAAAAAAAAACCGACTTCCAAAAACATCCAACGAAAACTCTCTGTCAAAAAACACTTAAAAGCGTAAAATAAACTGGTTCTTCATAAATTGCCTATACCTAATTCTTTATTCATTTAAATAGTAGTATTATAATGGGTGCTAGGTACCTAAAATCTGTTTGAAGTCGGTGCTAAGCCAAAAAGAATACAAACGAACAATTACAAAAGTCTAAGCGATAGTCACTTGGCACCGACTTCAAACAGATTTTAGGTACCTAGCACCCATTATAATACTACTATTTAAATGAATAAAGAATTAGGTATAGGCAATTTATGAAGAACCAGTTTGTTTTACGCTTTTAAGTGTTTTTTGACAGAGAGTTTTCGTTGGATGTTTTTGGAAGTCGGTTTTTTTTTTTATAAAAAGTTTTTTTTGTTTTATATGTTTGGCTCTGCCAAAATGATTCTACTCTGCCTGATGGAAAGCATTAGCAGAATCCAAGATCCAAGTAATGGTCACCATACTCACTGCGAATGCAGACAATGCAGCATGGTGACCCACACCATGGCGGGCTAGTGATGCGTCTGCATCATTGGGCCTCCGGTCTCGCACTCACGAACGAAACACGACAGCACGAACGCTGTCATTTTACGTTGATTTTCTGTGCAAGGGTACTAACCGCCCCGGCCGAGCCGGCCAGTTCGTGCTGAAATCAGCGTGGCTCTACTACCTTGCAATATCATTTTAAGTTACCAAATAAGTCTATTTAACACTTTCTGCTATCATTTTCTTTCTATCTTTTTTCAGAAATATCTTCTGATTACAGCAGGCTATGAAAATTTCATTCGCGTAACTTATTTTTAATTCTCTCACATCTTTTTAGTGACAAATATGGTTGAACCTTGAAATCATTGTCACTATATTATTATGTAGTATTACCCAATAAACAGCCCATATAAAAAATGAGAGAAAACTCAGGCCAATCTATAGCCTATTGGGAGCCCTAGGTACATTAGGATTAATAGTAGGATTTTCGATAAAAAATATCGATTATATTATCGATTCATGATCTGGCCGAAATTAAGGGGGGCCCTTATCGACTAATAGCCCCTGGTTAATCTGTCGGCCCAGAGTGCCTGGAAAATTAATCTATTACGAGAATTGCAGCCAATTTAATTACTTCAAAGTCAATAACCACATAGAAATCAGTTAATCCTCTACCTAATATTCTTCTTAATAATTTACTTTTATACTTTAGATTGGAACGACAAGTCCTTCAAGGAGTATCTTACCCACAAAGGTTTGACTCCCAACCTAATCCACTACGTATTGTACGCGATCGCCGGCGGAACGAACAATATGCCTTGTTTGGAGGGTGTTAAGGAGTGCAAGAAGTTCCTGATGAGCTTGGGCCGTTACGGCAACACGCCCTTCCTTTGGCCCATGTATGGAAGTGGGGAGCTGCCTCAATGCTTCTGCAGGTAAACTAATACATTCATATTAATAATATAAAGCTAAGCTGCAGCACGGATGTCAATAAAATTTAGCCTGGAGATACTTTGATTCTCGAAGAAGGAGATAGGTAGATACTACTCTTTACCGCGATCACCGACATACGTGCGGGTGAAGACGTGGGCATAAGCTAGTACCTATATAAATAAAAGTGATAAGTTGGTATATGTACACTGCAGAGACTCATAAACTATGCACCGATTTAATTTTCCAATGTGTAATACAAATTGCGCTTCAAGGATTGTTTATATCTATTTTTAACCGATTTCCAAATAGGAGGTTGTTCTCAATTCGACTGTTTTTTTTAAATATTTGTTACCTTATAACTTTTGTCTGAGTAAACTGATTTTGATGATTCTTTTTTATTTGAAAGCTGGTGCTTCCCGTGTGATCCCATTTCAATTTGGTCCATCTTGAAGTCGGTTTTTTTTTTGTTAAAATTTGTGATTATTTGCGTCAATGTTGTTCCTGTAATTTCAATGTGCCACAGCGCGAAGCGTAACAGAGTATATCTATTATCTAAATAATAATAATATGTACAAAATACATTCCTTTTGGTGTGTAATTCGGGATTGTAGGTATATAATAATATGTTATAACAGAATATTTTCTAACCTTTTTATTAATTTATTTTTAACTTCACGCATATTTGTACAAAGGAATTAATGCTCAAGCATTCTTTACTAGCCAACCTTGGGTGATGTAGTAATGTTAAATAATATTTGTGCTCACTCCGTACCTGAGTCATCATAAATATTTATACATATTATAAAATAATATAAAAGTTTTATTTTGTTGTCACAACTGTGTTTGTTTAACGTTATTTACTTATTAGGTTATTTACTTGACGTATCGCGTAGCTATGCCTTGGGGTAAACAAATTCTTACCCCCTTCCCCTTGCCTAGTTTTTATGTAGGTGTTGATCTAGGGCGTCTAGAAAGTCATTGTCTAAAGTGGCCTTTACTTAAACTTTGTTTCATGTGACTAGTGTGTAAGATTGCAATGAACATAAAAAAGTACCGTGGGAGAGCCACGCTTCGGCATGAATGGCCGGCTCGACCGGAGTGATACCACGGCCTTACAGAAAACCGGTGTGAAATAGCGCTTGCGCTGTGTTTCACCGAGTGAGTGAGGATACCGGAGGCCCTATACCCCAACCCCTCCCCACATCCCTTTCCGCCATCCCCCAAAGGTCGACAACGCACTTGTGATGCCTCTGGTGTAGCGGGTGTCTATGGGCGGCGGTAATCGCTTACCATCAGGTGATACGTCTGCTCGCTCGTCACCTTATATCATAAAAAAAAAAGAACAAACCACAAATAAGTCGTCTTCGGTCATGTGTAAAATTCAAATTTAAATTTTTAGGGTTCTCAGGGTGGCGCTCATAGCCCAGTTGCACTCGGTGATTAGAAACAATCACCGAGGGTAGGCAACGACGATGCGGTCAGTACTTGGATGGGTGACCGCTAGTGGCACTATACCATGAGCGTCTCCGTGATTCGGAAGTCACGTTAAGCAGTTGGTCCCGGTTGTTATCGTAGGATAATAGTCGTGAAACTTAGTTGGAGGCCTTTGGGCGGCTTAAAACATCCAACGGCAAGATTACGTAGCCACAACGCTACGTTGTGTTGCCAGTCCTCAAACCGCACTTGGCCAGCGTGGGGACCTTAACCCTCTCCTGAGAGGAGACCCGAGCCCACCAGTGGGACGTTATGGATTGTTGATGGTTATGAGGATTCTATAATTCAAACGAGAAAATTTTATAGTTACTGCACGTTTGGCCTAGTGGTTTAACGGTCCCCACGCCGTTTCCTACTTCGCCAAGTGTCGTGGGTTCAAATCCCACGTAGGACCACACTTTGTGTGATCCACAAATTGTTGTTCTGAGTCTGGGTGTTCTGTGTGTCCGTTTCATGTATGTTTGTAAAGTCCTCCGCGAACCAGGATTTATTCCTTATCTTTAAAAAAAAATGAAAAAGAAAAAAATAGTTTTATCATGTCCGTCTGTATGTCCGCGGTTTAACTAAAAGTCTGGTAAAAAGAAGAGATGAAACGAATATCCGGCAACTATTCGGTATTCGGCCTATCCGGCCTTGCTTTCACTATCCGGCCGAATACCGGATAGTAAAATAAAAAAATTATATATCATTGTTTTACACAAGGCAAATCATACATGTTTGTGGTTATGGACACCGTTTACTTATATGATTGCAAGTCAAAAATGTTAGTTTTATTAATTAGTTCAGTACTCAAAATTAAGAAGTGGCAAATTGTGGTAAATTAATACCAAATTTTCCACATTTGTTGGTAAGAGACGACTCCGTTTAGCTTCGTATACCAAACCAGCTTCTAAAAATAGCCTTTCCCAATAAAATGCTACTGCCAAGTGCTGAAAGAGAAATTCGAGCAAACCTTGAAAACTGCGGGTACTGATTCGAATAAATTGACTACCAAATATATGGTTCGTGATTGCGATCGATTTGAGTCTTTTTTTAAGTTATTGTATTGTCATCGGCCCTTGACCCCTGTGCAAATTTTCAAGTTAAGACTGTAGTCCTTGAGCGTGGGAATTTGTGATTGAACACCCACATTCATATTTTACATGCACACAAACGCATCGAGCACTGTTGCATACTAACCCTGGCAACTAATAAATTTACTTTCGGTTTTTTCTTCTAGTTACATATCCATTAACTGTTCGCCTTTGAAGAATGTTTAGAATGTCCTACAAAGCACGCAATGTATCTTAGTCATATCGGAAAGCCCGCGGGCTTTAAGTAACTCGTCAACGGCCGAGAATGGGGTTCAAGTGTATTCATTTTTAATTCATTTCATGGACAAATAATATATTTTTACACAGTATAAAATTAAGTCGCTCGCGCTATCTGTCAGCTTAGATCTTTTATAGTAATCAACGGATTTTAATGCTATGTTATGAAATAAAATTTGTATGATATATGTTATATTAATGGAACATAATGTTAATGTTTCTTATATAATTTTTGATCGATTTTATTGCTCATATTGACTAAATTTTACTACATAGATGTACGCCCCACTTTTTTACTTTATGTAAGGGATAGGGCATCTATTGTTTTACAATTCACCAATTGATTAAATTCGAACTTAAGGGAATAATAATGGGAAATGGAAATAGGGAAAGGGAAAGGACAAGGAAATAATAATGGAAATGACGCAAAGTGTAGATGGGACCCTTTTTTACAATTTTTGTCTGTCTGTCTGTTTGTTTGTGCCGGCTGATCTCTGGAACGGCTGGAGCGATTTTGACGGGATTTTTACTGATAGGTAGCTGATGATATAAGGAGTAACCGCGGTTTGTAGTATCGCGGGTAAGACCGTGGGGCTCAGCTAGTTTTTTTTTTCAAAAAAGACAACTTCCGTAGATATCCAATAAATCCTGTGTCGCGGGGGACTTTACAAACATACATGAAACGGACACAATGGACACCCAGACTCAGAACAACAATTCGTGGATCACACAGTGTTGTCCCATGTGGGATTTGAACCCACAACACCTGATACAGTAGGAAGCGGCGAGGAAACCGCTTAAACCACTAGACCAACCATGCAGTCAAAAATAAAACTGTAATTTTAAGGTCTTTCATTATTTCAGTAGTAGTTATTCAATTCTAACAGAAATCATAAAAAAAAATTTTTTTTAACTTTTTTTAAAACAATTTCTCAAAGTGTCTCGGTCTGTCAAAGTGTATTCAAAGTACTCGTCAAGACAAATCAAACGACTCCAAACTCGATAGGTTCCGTCGTTACAAAGTTCCTATGACCACCTTCCAGCTTCAACATCAGATCAGCTCCATGTCATCATAATATAGCATTGTCACGCTATATACATATGCCTACAAAAATTCAACACAATCGGTTGAAGATATCTGCAAAATTGAGTTGCAAGATTCCGTCTTAACAAATATAGTTAGATATATACATACATAGCAAGTTAAAAAAAAAAAAAAAGTAAGTTCTGTGTTAATAAAAATACTAATATTTGTCTTTGAAATTATTCTTTAAAAAAAAATTAAATTAAAGTCAAGAATACAAATTAACAGTTACAATTCGACACTCACTGGCAACCCACCCTAAAACTTGTCATTTACGTATTAAGGAGCTCAGTGCGAACTACAAACGGACGTGGTGTCACCTTGAATATTCGGCGGGCACTGAATTTTTTGAGCGCGATAAAACTTATTTATTGCAATTTACGGGAGACGATATCTACGTACTAAAATGTATGGAACTTTTGTCGCTAAAAATGAATGATGTTTAGCCTTAGATTATGGCTTTTTGGTGAGAATTAATAAAAAACTAAAACGGTAAATCTTTTCTCCATACTTTTTTCTCGCGAAATAAGAAAAAAACATTTAAAATAGAGCACGAAATAGGACAGAGTGTGCTAATTAAAAAGGTCGATTTCGATGATTTTGATCTTTGTTAAGGCTTTTTTTTCACAAAAATAAAGAATTATTTTATAAATGTCACTCGGTAGATTGGTAGACTGATTTATTAAACTAGTGACATTTTTTTTTAGTGTCAAATATGAATTGAGTTGTTTGTGTTTTGCAAAACTGCAAGTGCCTTTTCGCGCGTTTTTAGGGACGCGCCCCTTAATCAGACTCCTAGAAGTAGATGAAAATGAAGTTAAAAGATTCCGGTACATAATATACATACATACAGTCGAACTAATTAAAAGCGTGTTAAAAAGAAAAAAACTTGTTCAAAACGTGGTCAGCATATCCCTACTAAACACACTTTGCAGTTTCCAGGAAGATCACTAGTTCGCATAAAGTTATAGCAATAAACAAACCCTTATACAAATCTTTCGCCGCGACAACTCTGAAGACGCGACAATTGTAAATTGTTTTTATTGTTGCAAAAAAAGTGCACCATGAAAGCGCGGGCTTGACGCGCGACGGTCGACGGTTCAATGACCTAAATGTGCACCACTCGACTACGCAAACAAAAATGAACTAACTTTCTAATGTTGCATGCTGCACCGTTTCAAATATCGTAATTTTAAACTATTTCAGTTATTACGCGTTGGTATTCTAAAGTGATAAATAAAAAAAACACGTAATATCGTTAATATTATAATTCCTAGTACCTGGGTGACCGAGCGTCGCTCGGTATTTTTTTTAAAAATGGATTTTTTTGGCAACATTGGGACTATCCAAACGCCACCTTTTTGTTATTTTTCTTCCAATAGTTTAGTGGCGCCCTCTCTTGGTACGCCCTGATACTGTTTATTCTGCACCTTATTCCAGTATAGTTGAATGTAGTTCGCTCGAGTTGCGATAGATGGCGCTAGATGTACATTAATTTTATAGAATAAAACGACATTTTCTAAAAACGAATCCTAGCTAGATTGATTTATCGCCCCCGAAAACCCCTGCATACAAAATTTCATGAAAATCTTTGGAGCCGTTTCCGAGATTCAGATGATAAATATATACATATACTAGCTGATCCACGCAACGTCGTTGCCTATTCCTATCGTCCTATTGCCCGTAGCGTGATAATTTTCCCCTGTTTTTGAAACAATCTTCATTGGTGCTCCGCTCCTATTGGTCTTAGCGTGATGATATATAGCTTATAGCCTTCCTCGATAAATGGGCTATCTAACACTAAAATAATTTTTCAAATTGGACCAGTAGTTCCTGAGATTAGCGCGTTCAAACAAACTCTTCAGCTTTATATCTATACTAATATTATAAAGCTGCAGAGTTTGTTTGTTTGTTTGTTTGAACGCGCAAATCTCAGGAAGTACTGGTCCAATTTGAAAAATTATTTCAGTGTTAGATAGCCCGTTTATCGAGGAAGGCTATGTATCATCACGCTAAGACCAATAGGAGCGGAGCACCAATGAAGAATGTTTCAAAAACGGGGGAAAATTATTACGCTACGGGCAATAGGAGACGCAAACGACGTTGCATGGGTCAGCTAGTATTAGTATAGATGTATTTATTATACTCTTCTAGGATCTAATACTCATAATCAACAACACAATTATTTGGATAAAGATTAATATTAGGTATTATGTTGCTAACAACTCTTTGGCAACTAACCAATTATTAGGTACCAACTCTAAAAGAGTAAGATCCCAGAGCCGTAAGACACAACTTATTTTCTAAAGCATATAACTTTCGGTTCTCAGTAGTCTCTTGTGTACTTTTTAATACCTGAATGTTTGTGGAGCTTGCCCGGTGACACCTACGTGGGTACCAGGTGAGAAAGGTAACTTAAAATCAGAGTGACTTAACTTAAATTTTTATGACTGATTTTTATATATGTTTTGTAGAATATTACTCTAAAGTCATATTAAAAAAATCAGACGCTTTCCATGTGCGAAAACTTTTATCAGACGCTTTAAAGCTCTAAGAAAAATAAATGAACTTAATTTATTTTTAAATGTCTGATTTTTTATATGTTATTAAGATAACTATTACAATGTTATATTTAATCAGTCAGACAAATTGCAATGACCAATCCCCTAAACACAAAAATTACTCAACCATGAGTATGAGCGCGAGAGCACTATGCGCATGCGCTTCAGAGTAAAATATCTTAATATTTGAAAAATACTTACTGCTTTTAATATGTTTATCTATTTGATTAAGATAAAATTTATAATTAAAGTAATAATTAATTATTTTTAAAATAATTTAATGTATTGCATTGTGTTTTAAAGAAAATTATATTTATTTTATTTTAAATATAAATTATTTGATTGTTTTTTAATCATCATCATTATAGTAATCATTAGAATTTTGATCATTGAGTACATCGCGAAACTGTCCATCCAAGTCATCATCCTCATCATCATCTGATATGTTATTGTCGCTAGCAGCATGTTCTGTAAAAACAAAAAGATAAATAATTAAAAAACGGAACGACCAATATAATAAATTGTTAACCAGAAATCAAAGTACAGTACCTGGTTTTTGAAGTGATTCACTAACGAATCCGGGTAATTGGTCACCATCAAACCAATAAAAAAGATACTGGTTATCTTCTAACGTCCATCCATTGTTTTCAGGAGTAAAAGTAGTTAGTCGTTTTTTATTTGCATTATTCCATATGCTGGTAATATAATTAGCTCGGAGAAATTGTTGAAATAATTCAGTTTTGCATGGTGGTAAATTGCTTGCATCGATTTTTTTAGATTTTTTGGATTTAATTCTTCATTAACATCAGACACAGTATAATTATTTTAAAACAGCCGGGCAGCATCAACGTCGCACACACTAGAAACATTATAAATATCGCAGATAAATTTTTGTACTTGATAGAAAATATCTTGTAGTATGTTTTCATCGGTAAATCAATGACTCTGTATCTCCGAATCGCATAAAAGCTCGCTGATATTCATGTTTCTTCATCATTATATTAATGGGTCGTTTACCTTTTTTAAAAAAGGCGGTATTAAATACACATCTAGTCAATGCGTGAAATCCTGACAAACTTCTACACAAAGACGGTCCCAAATGCTCGTAATTTTTTGTTAAATTAATGTATCTTTGGTTATTTCCAGTATCATGTATAATGCATGTATAGTGCTCACGCGCTCATACTCATGGTTGAGTAATTTTTGTGTTTAGGGGATGTTTGGTCATTGCAATTTGTCTGTCTGATTAAATATAACATTGTAATAGTTATCTTAATAACATATTAAAAAACAGACATTTAAAAATAATTTAAGTTCATTTATTTTTCTTAGAGCTTTAAAGCGTCTGATAAAAGTTTTGGCCCATGGAAAGCGTCTGATTTTTTTTATATTGCTTCAGAGTAATATTCTACAAAACATATAAAAATCAGTCATAAAAATTTAAGTTAAGTCACTCTGATTTTTATTTACCTTTCTCACCTGGTACCCGCGTAGGTGTCACCGGGCAAGCTCCACAAACATTCAGGTATTAAAAAGAACACAAGAGACTACTGAGAACCGAAAGTTATATGCTTTACAAAATAAGTTGTGTCTTACGGCTCTGGGATTTTGGACTATTAGCGTCTTATACTCGTGATAACTTCTAAACGAAATGTCTGATTGGGATGAAACAAAAAGGATTTTACTTCTACATAAATACCCTTGATAACATAATGCTTAATTTGGATAAGGATTAATATTACGATACACGTTTAACGTAGTTTCTTTCTTCAGACGATTTAATAATTTTTTTTAACACAAAAGCGTTTATTGTGACTAAACCATGATAGTTAGATATTATATGCTCTCGCGGACTTTTTTTTAGATCTTAATGGGACCTACAAACCCGAAATACATTATTTTGTTCTATTGTCAATAGTTTTAGCAGCGCACGCAAAAATAGGTTTTCGATTTCACACCTTGGGTTACGAAATAATAATTTTCTTACGGATCCCTAATTTTTTTGAAATAAAATATAGCCTATAGCCTTCCTCGATAAATGGACTATCCAACACTGAAAGAATTTCTCAAATCGGACCAGTAGTTCCTGAGATTAGAGCGTTCAAACAAACAAACAAACTCTGCAGCTCAGATTACTAAAGAAAGCCAGATAGAAAGTTCTTGTCAAATTACATGACGCCGATCGATTATTTTAGTGTGCGTGCAGCCGGCGGCGACAGTGTAGGAACACGTACGTCTGTGTGCGTGTAATGATACCATAAGCAGTAAAAAAGTCCCTATTTTTTGATAAATAAGGTATTGAAAAAAGGGTATTTTAATATTAAAAAACTTTAAATGTTATGGTTTTTAATTCAGTTATTTTTACATACTATGTATACTCTCAGCAACCTTTACTTTGCACTAACTTTTCATAATATTGTCGTTTTGCGTTTAAATTTCCAGAATTAGTTTCCAATTTCGCTATGTAGTGTAACCATACCATTAAATATTTTTCAATCAATAACTTTATTAAGTTTACTTTGTGATCAATCCCGTGATTTAGATGATCAACCTCTAATTTCATGAAAATCGTTTGGTTGCCAATAAAACTTTTTAAAGATAAGCAAAATTTTCTGATGGCTGGGGAATATTTAATTTACTTTTTACCGGCCCTTTTTAAATAAATGTTATGAAAAAGCTACGTTGCTATTATATTCTGACTTAATAAGTTATGTGTATCACAATTATTAAGGTTTCAATCCTTTAACTCTTTCAATATATTCTGAAGTGACAAATTCCTTTTTTTTGGCCGCCGAATTTTTTGTTGTAATTTTTTTAATTTTCGCTGAGTAGTGACTCGTAAATACTTTTGTTTTCTTAATTACTTCTTTAATTGGTGTTTTCTTGGTTTATCAAAAATAGAGTCTAAGTCTGTATCTCTAATTTCACGTTCTTCTGTACTATTTTATATGGGTTTTTGGGTTCTGTATTAACTGTAGGTAAATGTGAAGGACTACATTGGTCTTCTAAAGTAATTGGGCCCATTGAGCCATTAGGAATATTCAGTTTTGATAAATTTAGTGCTGGTACTGGTGATTTTTCAACTAACCGTCGACCGTTTTCAGTAAAGTACGTGTCAGCGTCTTTAAAATGCAATGAAGACACAACACAAATTTTTGAAGGCAGCCAATCGTTGTCTTGTCTACTTTGGCGAATAATAACATCTGTCAGCAACCTACAAAAATCATAAAAAGCGAAAATAAATTGCTTTACCAAAAGTACTTGTAATGTATGATTAATATTTTTTTTATCTTCCGCTTTATACGGTAAGTACTTGGGAATCAAGTTTCGTACTATCGATCATTCTCAACCATTCAATTATGATGTGAAGCACAAGTTATAGACATAAAACACAATTCATTCACAAATTGTTCGTATGTAATAAATAATTAACAGAAATAATTGCATGTATCAAGAAATACTTTCAGATTAAGGTTTGGAACCAAGTCCCTAAATATAGAAATGAGGTTCACTAATGTACTAATACGTAATTTCCCTAATTGAAGGGGGAAAAAAAAACTTCGTTTAAAAAAACCGACTTCAAAAACTAAAAAGTATAAAATAACTTAATTTGTATGTGCTACCTATTCATAGGTTTGAAGTCAGCAGTCAGTTCAGATGATTTTACACCATTTATATGGAAGAAACGTTAAATAATTTGTCAGTTAAGCTATCCGAAACTTGTCTTTAACTGGTAAAACAGAGCCTAAATATAAATGATTTGACAATGGCGGGAATGACGTCACAAAAATGCAGTGTCTATCGAGAGATACAAATTCTATTGGACAGTTATCTATCCCATTATAATTAAGTAAAGTATGTCTTTGCATTCAGTATCCATGAATTGGTGCGTTTAAACTGCTAAATATTCAGAACTCAATCAAATGAAGACGTTTAATTTGTTCTTAATTAAGGACATTCGCTGATTCATAGTATCGAGGTCTTAAAAGTTGAATGCCATTTCGTTCCTTGCAAAGGCACATATACTTGGGGAAGGTTTACAAATATTTTAATGTATGATTATTGTTACATGATTTTCAAATTTTTCATCATTTTGAATCTTGGTCAAAATTCAGGGCACGCCTTTATAGACTATCGGCTACTGATGATTCAGACCTGTCTCCCAAAGATTAATTACTTAATTGATGTAGAAAAATATTTCGAAACGCCTTTGTGCGTAGCAGTTATTTTTATATTTTATACGCCATAAAAACGTCTGTGAATCATCGGTGCTCCCATTCTGTTAGAGGATTGTTACTAATTTACTTTTTAAATAATGGTTTGAAACAAATGGTGGTGGTGCTAATAGAATGCCGCTTGCACATTAGCTTCAAGAAATTACTCTATATTGGGACCAACTTATGCAACAAGGAACCAATCTACACATGCCAACATCCTTAGTTTTTTTATGGGATGGCAAACGAACAGACGGATCGCCTGTTGGTAAGCGATTACCGCCGCCCATGGAAACCCGCAACACCATAGACGTCACACAAGTGCGTTTCCTTGATTCCTTGTTGCATCATCAACAACCCATAACGTCCCACTGCTGGGCTCGGGTCTACTCTCAGAAGAGGGTTAAGGCCATACGTCCCCACGCTGGCCAAGTGAGGGTTGGGGACTGGCATGACAACGTTGTGGCTACGTGATCTTGCCGTTGGATGTTTTTAAGCCGCCCAAAGGTCTACGACTAAGTTTCACGACTGTTATCCTA
The DNA here is from genome assembly GCA_949125395.1 of Diaphora mendica. NCBI lineage: Eukaryota > Metazoa > Arthropoda > Insecta > Lepidoptera > Erebidae > Diaphora > Diaphora mendica. The sequence goes on from OX421310.1 coordinate 23,245,162, forward strand.
TGATAACAACCGGGACCGACTGCTTAACGTGAGCTCCGAATCACGGAGGTGCTCATGGTAACATGCCACTAGCGGTCACCCATCTAGGTACTGACCGCGCCGTCGTTGCTTACCCTCGGTGATTGTTTTTAATCACCGAGTGCAACTGGGCTTTGAGCGCCTTGTTGCATAAGTAGGTCCATTTATAAACGGGTAATAAAGCTTTGTGTTGTGTATTCATTACGGTGTTAATTTTATTGTAATTAATTAGTCATTAACAATAAATAAAATTCTATAAAACAATATAGGTACTACAAATCTTTAAGTCAAGAAAATAAACAGACGATTTAACGCTGAAACTTTTATTTTCATGGAACCATTGAACTGATTTGTTTGCGTTTTTTACAAGGTTATTCACCATTAAGTTTATAATTAAATTGGAGGGAGAACTAATGCTCTCTATGGGTTGATTGAAGCAATAACGTTTCAACGTTTATGTTTTACTCTAACTAGATCGTCTGAATATCTTATTATAAGTTACTAGTGGTTGCCCGCGAATCCGCCCGCGTATATGTCGGTTATCGCGGCAAATAGTAGCCTATGTGTTATTCTTATGTATAAGCTATATTACTGTAAAGTCTCATCCAAATCTGTTCAGTAGTTTTTGCGTGAAAGAATAACAAACATCCATCCATCCATCCACACTTACAAACTTTCGCGTTTATAATATTAACTAGCGACCCGCCCCGGCTTCGCACGGGTGGATTTCAGATGCCCCGCGCCGACGACACGATTCGTGCATTTTAAATCTGTAATATCTTCGAATATATTGATTTAAATTAGATACTGTAAAGGGCCATTTTGATCTATATTAAATGCACAATGTATTTAATTTACTTAATTGTATAAGGATTCATTCTGTATTGCTTAAAATCACTTCGTAAATAAGCCATTATTTCTCGTAAAAAGAAAGGAAAAAAAAAGGTTGTTGTGGGTTATCCTTAAGAGATAGACATATACCGTCGCGGACTTTTTTGTAGTACTTTTTAAGGTGTACAATACTCTAGTACATTATTTTGATCTATCTCGTAGGGTGCAACCAGCGTTTGCAATGTAAGCGCAAAAAATGTGTTTAGTTGCTACATCACATTAGAAACCTCGAAAATTAACAGTGTTTCCATACTATATTATGCATTTATTATACATAAAAACCTTCCTCTTGAATCACTCTATTTATTAAATAAACCCGCATCAAAATCCGTTGCGTAGTTTTAAAGATTTAAGCAAACAAAGGGACATAGGGACAGAGAATGCGACTTTGTTTTATACTATGTAGTGATATAGATATTTTATTTTTTTTGTTATTACCAGTTAGTCCTCAGCTCCGCCTGCGTGTATGTCGGTTATGGCGCGGCGGTAAAAAATAGTCTATATCCTTCCTTAACAATCGAAGTATCTCCAGGCTAAATTTCATTGGAAATCGATGCAGCAGTTAAGCCGTGATAGCGTAACAAACAGATGTACAGACAGAGTTATTTTCGAATATATAATATTAGTATTTATTTATTTAATTCTTTATTTACAATGGCGAATAGTTTAGGAAATGTATGACTAGGTACACTAAAGATTAAGTTTCATTCATGTTTAAAAAGACTGAAACTATATCTTTGGCACGTATAACCTTTTCTTTGTTTCATTACTTATAGATTATGCGCCGTATTTGGCGGCGTATACTGTCTGAACCGGCCGATTGACAAGGTAGAGACGAAGACCATCGATGAAGGCAAGACGGTGGTGACTATCGAAAGCAAGTCAAAGACATTGAATTGTGATCACCTCGTAATCGGTATTAACGAATGTCCTAAGGACTTAATCTCTCCCGAACCAGCGGAGAGCTGCGACATATCAAAGGCGGTATTCATCACCAATGGCTCTATTATGAAAAGTGAGAAGGAACCCCTGACTCTTCTCCGGTTCCCACCAATCACTGATGATGATAATGCTGTCACTGTGCTGGAAGTTGGACCCGCTACTGGATCGTGCCCTAAAGGGTTGTGTAAGTATATATATATGTATATATATTATGAATATACATATACACAGAAACAAATATAAGTGCATACGCGCACACACACTTACATACACGGACATTATACATACGCAAATATATCCACATGCATACCTAAATCTCATAAACATGAGAAAACTCCGATTTACTTAGGCATCGAAAAAATACAGAAATGAAATCTATAAAAGGATAAATGGTTTTACTAACATGTGTATGTTACATCGATACGGAAGATCACTTCATCCCTTATACCCGCGCCCGTGTCTGCGCCGCTGGGGCTCAAACAAGTCGGGCATTCGTCCTCATTTATAAAATATGATAATGATGATAACTATTTTATTATTTATACAACTATTGTATGTTTTTTTTATATATTATAACTATTTTACTTTATATTATACTAGCTGAACGCCGCGGTGTTACCCGTGGTTAATGTCGACCCGCGGGTAACGCCGCGGGACAAAGCTTTATATCTATAATATATTCTATCTATCTAAATAGCTATCTTTATAAATTGTAGCTTAAGTGTTATTTTGATGTGTAAGCTATATTATTGTAAAGTTTCATTAAAATCGATTCAGTAGTTTTACGTGAAAGAGTAACAAACTTTCGCGTTTATAATATTAGTAGGATTAACAGCTGTCTTCACTTTGAGCTAACTATTCGAATTTTCTAGTAGTACTTCAAACTAATCATCTTCAATTAGTTGAATACAGTGTACGAACATTCAAATTTCATAATGAAAAAGTCATTTCAAGTGTCTTAATTATATTTGTACGCCTTCAGGCGTAACATATCGCTCTGTATAATTTCGGTGTCATGTATTTTTTCCCTGAAAGTGCCAATAAGTTAGTCGGCTAGTTTCGTATTGTCGGAGACATTTGAGGCCGTTTTATATGGCTCGGGTATGATATCAACGTGACTCACTTCCTTGAATACTGAAGAAGAATTTTTAATCACGTGCGAGAATGTTGTAGACACGTATGTGTAATGGTTTCTTTTGCCCAGATTGGTGTGACTTTACAACAAAGAGTTAAGTTCCAGCGCGAGTAGTAGTTTTTTCTACCTTAAAGTATTTATAAAGTGTAGTTTTTAAATAACCCTTTGATGAAATTTAATAATTGCAATGTATTATATTTGAATTGGGAAATCTATCTATCCATCTAATACCTTTAGGCAGTGGTCCGACCGTCGGCGAGGAAACGACTAATTATCGGCGATTTTCTCGCTCTCCGACTGTTCACACTGTCAACGCCTCGCTTTACTAGTTTTGAGACAAAGATAAACTCGCTCAGTCATACTCGCTCAGCGATACTCGCTCAGTGATACTCGCTCAGCGATGCTCGCTCACTTGATCCTTTCTACACATTGCAGCTTTGAAAGTATACGTATGGATATCAACAAATCATTTCAACTTTCATTGTTGTCTAGTTCAGACGACGACGATGATGTATTTTACGATAGAGATATTAACGGACATATTCAATAAAAAAACTCATCCATAGCGTCTTGGAATGTGGTGTTGGCGCGAGTAATCGCTCATCGTACTTGAACACTCGCTTATAGCCCAGCGATAAAACTATCGAAACTACACACTCGCTGCCCGCTGATCGCCAACTCGTTCATAGTTTCTAGTTCTACTCGTTTCTCTTTCATCGTCGGCGGTGGGACCACTGCCTTAAACGAGCAATTCTTTTTACGAATACAATCTGAATTTCGGAAACAACTCTGACGATTTTCATGAAATTTAGTATGCAGGGGGTTTCGGGGTTGAGAAATCAATCTTGCCAGGATGAATTTTTAGAAAATTTGCCGTAAAGCCGGTCATCCAAGTACTAATTATCTTCTTCTTCTTCTTATATATAAAAATTAATTGCTGTTTGTTTGTCTGGCTAAAACTCGAGAACCGCCGGGCCGATTTAGCTGATTTAGGTTTTGAAATGTTTGTCGTAGTTCAGGGAAGGTTTAAACGGTGAGAAATATGGAAAAAATGCGAGGAAGTTAATAAAAACAACAATTTCCTTTTGCCCATATAAACTGTTCTACCAACTTTCCTGTCAAACTTTTGACTGTCAAATTGAAGCACTTATTAAATTAAGGGTTTTAAATAGACACCACATATTATTTATATATTATTATCATCGCGTATTTTAATATCATTATTTTGATTGGTAATCAAAATGTTTAGAAAATTCTAAAAGATTCCATTGGAGATCGATGTGCATAAAAATACAGATAAAACCCTTATCGATTTAAGTAGGGGATCGAAGTGGACGAAAATCTTCCAAATGAATCCCCTGGGGGATCAAAATGGAATTGAAATCCAAATAGATCCCCTAGGGGATCAATGTGGACGAAATTTTCACATGGATCCCGCTTAGAATGGAACGAGTAGCATTCCACTGCAATCCGGAAGTAGATTATTGTGCTGACAAATCCGTGACAATTGGGGAAATGACAATTATTTGTCAATATTGTAAAGCGTTAAAATACAATTGTATCACAAATAATAATTTAACCAGATAATTACAGATACAAGGACAATTTATCACTGACTGGGAGCACTGTTGCCACTGCCAGATGTGGAGCATCCATTTTTACAAATTTATTTTATGGGCAATCAAAATGCGGAAGTTGAAAGGCGTTGTGCTCATAATCCAACAGTAAAACGAACCATTGTCCAAGAACTGCAAACGTTTCTTCATCAGAACAATAATTTAGTCAAAATGTTCAAAATGGCCTTAGATCGTATGTCATCGGACAGCCATAATATTGTAATCAGAGCTGACAAGACACTTGCTGGTGAGCATGCAAGGAGGTTTAATTCACCGACAATCGACAAAGTGGCTATTGTCGTTGTTGGAGAAATTTGCAGTCTAGAGATATTATACTTCATCGTCGGAACAATGAATTGAAACGTGTGTCTGAAACGCATAGGTCTTATGACGCGTTACAATATCCATTAATCTTCTGGCAGGGAGTAGATGGATATTATTTTAATATCAAAATGGTTAATCAAGTAAATGGTAATGATATTAGATAATATTTTTAAAATTCAGTATGAACATATCTATTTATATAAAAACGTATTGCCGAAATGTGTGTACGCGCATAACTTCCGATCGGCTGAACCAAATTAAATAATTATTTTTTATGTGTTCCTTATTGTTAGGACGAGGTTTGTGTACTTATAAGAAAAATTAAAAGATTGCGGGAAAAGTCTTTTTTTTTGTCCGTGACGGGAAGCTGAGACAGATATGTAAATATGGCGGTACGAAGTTCGCCGGGTCAGCTAGTTCAACTTAAATGATTTGACGGTAGCCAACTATGACGTCACAAGTTATTGTAAAGTATGCAAAATAACTGCTGCAAGAACCTACCTTTACACGTTTATTGAAAATAAACTGATTTGTCAATTGACCTTATTGTAGAGCCGAATAGTCAGACATTTCTTATAAAGTTCGTTCGATAGTTGACACTTTCTTAAAATTTCTATATATTTTCATGCGTGAGCTACCTCACCAATGAACATAGAAAACTATTTTCTTAGTCATTGCTGTTTTTATTTTCACAACCTAGGCAGGACTGCCTATTTTCTAAATAAGGAAACGCGTTACGTAACGGAAGCATATCGGTCTAATCTTGATATTGTTCCTGATTTTAAAGCAGTTTGCTTCAACTGAACGTACGAAAAACCTTCAGGGTCACTTTGCTTTTTCAATTAGTTTTTTTCGGACAATTGCGCCACTCGGTTACACGTTGAGCTTCCGACTTTTTGTTAGCTGTATGTGAGTCACAGCCACAGATAATTTAATGGGTTTTTGATTATACTGAGATATTTCTTTATCTTGTACCGTTATATGATGACAGTCACAGTAAAATAAGTAGTGAACGACTGATGTGGAATTTAACGATGGTCGATTTATGTATTAACCTTGGAAAGTATTTGATGCCATTGTCTATCTATTTAGTTTTAGTGTTTCTGTTAAAAATGTAAATACTAGATTATTCAGTTTTAATACTGCATAAGGCGGAGCATTGCTGGTATGGGGCTTCTTTTGATATTAACCACTTTCTCTTTACAAACAAAGGAACAAACTCATAGTGAGAGTATCTACTTTTACGTAATAAATATGTACACACATCAAAAGTGTCTAGGGATCAGCATATGTGTCTAGGGATCAACATATATTTTTGCAATAACTTTTCTCCTGATTGATATTAATTAAAATTTTCTTTAAGGATTCATCAAAAAAAGTGTTTTCGTTTGTCACAGTAACGATAAACCAAGTCACCTTTGCATTAATAAAGAAATTTGCCATTTTCCTAATAAAGGGATTTTTGACATTTGAACCACTAACATTAAAGTTCGAAAAAAAGACTGAAATAACAGTTTTCTTTAAAATTTTATTAGGTAACTTAAACAATTAATAATCCGTGTTTCTACCGCGAACACTAACAACACAAGAATCGGTTTGGCATACTCAAAATGAGTTCATCCAAATCACGCTGTGGAATGGCCGCCCATGTTCGTTGCAACAACAAAAAAAGGTCTTCTTGCGACTGGATACCCTCCATATTCGGCAGAGCTCTTCTCTGTAGCATATCCCATGCATGCTCAATCGGGTTCAAGTCTGGCGACTGAGCAGGCCAGGGCCAAAGCCACATCTCAATCTCAAGAAATCCGCATAAAAATGCTTGATCCCTAGACACTTTTGATGTGTGTACTTTTTAAAGTGGTAAAGACAACATAAAAACTAAACTTAGGCTAGTTGCTAAGGCCCCGACTTGCTTTCAATTATTTGTACATTCTCACAACCCACGGAGAGTTAGGCAGAGCCTTAGAGCATATACCTGAAGTGGCAGCCCAACGGGCGGAAAGCGTGATAGTAGAGAGAGAGACTGAGTTTGGGTAGTTCTGTCTCTCTCAAGCAATCTTCTGATTGGGCTTCCAATTGGTTGGTGTATTCCCCGCCAAATCAGTCATGCAAATTGGTATGTGCGTCCACCAATCAGAAGATTGCGTGAGAGAGCCAGACACTACCCAAACTCGGTTTCTCTCTACTCCGATCACGCTATCCGCCCGTTGGGCTGCCACTCCAGGGATATACAGGGTGGATATGACAAAACGACATTTTACGAAACCGCGGGCCATTCAAATATGTCTGTTGACTTTGGGATTGTTAAATTTATTTGAAAATTGAAATTAAAAAAATGAATATTTCAAACAAACTAAATGCCTAAAAATATTAAAACCGATAAGAACACCATTTGCAATTTAAGTTCACTAACCTGCGTGCATACGAGTAGATACAGCAGAGGGGCATGGCATGGCGGCAACGTCGAACGGCGCACGCGCGGTGCTGCCGTGCACGCGCGCCTACTTATTGTAATAATAATTTACATGTATTTACACAATCACAATATTTCACAATAATATCACAAAACATGAAATTCAATTAATTATAATTTAAATTTTTCAATTCTCAATGAATACACAGATCGTATCTTTTAATAATGTAATTTTTTCGCAATTTTGCAAATTAGTAAGTAGGTAGGTACTAACAAATAGCTTTGCAAATAAGTAATAACAAAAAGTATGTCTTACGGGCAATGTCTTACAAAAAGTATATCTCGTCGATCTAATAAAGCCAGTACTTACTTGTATTTAAAGGTTTACGCTTGTTTTTTTTAGAACTTTGTGAAAAGATCTATGGCTTACTTACTTGAAAATGAGGAGCAGCTGTACGCAAACTACATATCAGTGTAGGTACGTAAAGCCTGAGCGGCGTTTCCTCGGCATTCTCCATAAGAATATCATATCCGAGTATTCACTAGCCGTATAACCAAATCGAGGCATTGTTTCATTTACACTCACACAAAGTAATCGTTAAATAACAACTAAGTACTAACAAACCTAACTAATGTGTCCTGTCCCTGTCCTGTCACTATTAAAGCAGTTTTTCGCACTATCACTTTAAAATACCTATTATTAATAATCAAAACAAACAGTACATAGGGCTTACGCGCCGGCTACTTCAAACGTGCAACGACGCGAACACGTCACGGGTTCGCGTATTGCGACACACTGACCCACTAATCAAATGCAGTTTTTTACGTTTGAAATTAGAAAAGGATTAAAAAGATATTTTCCGTTGACCCTTTTACTCTCCCGGGTGATTCCTTCCAGCAATACCTACCTATTGTTTTTAACTATTTTGTGATTACGTGTGTGAGGGTCTTATTGCTCAGATATAAGGTATATTTTAGAGTGACAATTATTTGAGTAGTTAGACCTACGGTCGTTAACCCGCTGATGATAGCGTTGCATTGAACACATCGTGTAGTAAATTTCAAAAACGAAAAACAGGGTCCTGTGGCTAAACTACTGAACCCATTTCATTGAAACTTTGTAGGTGGACTTGTAACGTGTGTAGGTATACCTAGTTAAAAAAACACTTGCTTTGTGGTATCCACCTTGTATATGCTCTAAGGGCAGAGCAGAGAGTCAACTCCCACATGGGGAGGTTTGATGGTAGACATTTTGATTTGACCACTGCGTTACAGTGAAATTAGTCTCGAGAAATTTTTGCATATGTAGTGGTGTGTATATTACTTAGATCTTAGAGCGCGTTTCCACTATATCGTTCTGGCCTATACAAAAATGTTTCGATATCCTAACATTACTATTTAATTTTATACTTATCCCTAGCAACACTCTGATTTTTGTTTTTTTTTCCTTTCATCTAGGTTTTTAAAACTCCGGGGCGTCTACGGGGGGGTCAAAATTTTTGTTATTTTTAGCCTAGGAGATTTCCGAGATGTTTCAATATAAAGCAAAAAATCGTCACTTGATAGTGGAAAGTGGAAACACGCACAAAACCAGAATAAACCAGTTTACGCTGTCCGCAGGTGCCACGTGCAGTCCGGCGTCAGTCGCTTGGTACTGTTAGAACATAAAGCACACATTTCATTCAAAAATTATAATTATTACGTTAATTGTTAAATTTTGTATTTGTTGATTGTTGTTATTGTTTGTTATTATTGTTATAATATTTGTTGAAGTGTTTAATTTGTGTGTAAGTGTTGTAACTTTATATTGTTAATTCAAAATGGCTCCAGTGTTAAAACATGGTCGAGGCAAGCCTTTGACTTCTCAAACTAAAGAAGTTTTATACTGTTTGTACAAATATTTCGAAAATGAGTGTAATAACAACCCGAGCAGTATTATGACCCCCACTCAATTAGTTGCTAAATCAACAGGAATTTCAATAGCATCCGTCAGAAAGGTAGTATCAGAAAGCAAATGTCGTCCTTCAGATCAGGAAGTAACATTTAAATCTCCTAAAAAGAAACCGAATCGTAATCCTACAATAGTAATCGATAATTTTGATCAGCAAGTTATCAGAAGAACAATTCATGACTTCCACATCACAAATAAAGAAGTTCCCACTTTGAAAACTTTGCACGCAAAATTGAAAGAAGATATCGATTATAAAGGTTGTGTCAGCACGTTACGAAAACACGTCATGTCATTAGGTTTTAATTGGAAGCAAACAAAGGTAACCGGAAACTTCTTATGGAAAAACACGAAATTAGATACTTGCGAATTAATTATTTGATGAAAATTGCTGAATATCGTGAACAACGCTGACCAATTGTTTACACCGACGAAACATATATACATACATCACATACCCTCTCGAAATCTTGGTCAGATGGAAGCACTTCAGGTTTGAAGCAACATATATCGAAAGGCAACCGCTTAATCATTGTTCATGCTGGTGGTATGGATGGCTTTATACCAAATGCATGCATGTTTAAAGCCAACCAAAAAAGTGGAGATTACCACGACAATATGAACTATGACAACTATTCAAGGTGGATTCAAACTCAATTAATACCCAACTTACAACCAAATAGTGTTGTTGTTGTTGACAACGCACCATATCATAACTCAATACAAAATCCTGCACCGAATAGTAATTCTAGAAAACAGCAAATGATTGACTGGCTGACATTGCGAAACATTGAGCATTCATCCACGTTGTTTAAGCCTCAATTATATGAACTGATTCTGCAAAACAAGGCGAGATTTGTAGAGTACAAGATAGACGAAATATTACGACAGCACGGTCATACTGTGCTGCGTTTACCACCATACCATCCGGAGTTTAATCCTATAGAAAATATAGGGGGATAGTGAAAACATATGTCGCAAAAAAGAATGTCGCAATGAATATGAAGGTTATAATGTCATTAGCTAAAGAAAATATGAACGCCATAACTGTAGAGGAATGGAGAAAAGTTTGTCTGCATGCTATTGATGAGGAAAACAAATATCAGGGTAGAGACGCAGCTTTAGACACAATATCAGAACGAATCATAATTAATTTAAATAATTCATCTGATGAAAGCGAGGATGGGGATGATTGTGATATGCCTGGGGTTGATGAATTATTAGAATAAAATATTTATGGCCGGAGAACACCTAATTCATACACGTCTTCACTGAAGTGAAAACCGGCATTCACTGCTTGTAATGTTTGGAACTGGCTTGTCTGCCTCATACAGTTTCATAGATTACAATGCAGTGGATACACATTTTCACGTCCGTATTAGTACGTAGTGCGTATGCGTAACGTGTACGCATTTGGTGTGCTCCAGCCACAAACGTATATTACCTTTAAAAAAATAAAAACAAAAAAACAATGTTGTTTTTTTTTTATTTGCTGACCATACACTACTACAAACGCAAAAATTTCTCCAAGCTAATTTACCTGTACTTAGTGTCGTAGAAAGAGAATTTGATCTTATCTGCCACCACTGCAAAGCTTCTATATATTCCTAATTGCCTTCTGAATTAAACTTTTAATGGACTAAGTTTAAAGGATAGGATAAAGCATGGTTTTCTTTTAAGAGCATCGATATTAATATATTGAATATTTTTTACAGTTGTAGTGTACTTCATAACCAACAAGGTGAAGGATGCCCAAAGCGACCTCTTGCCAATTGCCGAGAAGATCTTCGACATGTCTGGAGGAGACCAATCTGCTGAATCTGAGAAACCGAAGGTAATATTGAATTTAATTTATAAACCTCCTTGCTAAGAAGATGCCTGTCCAGTAGTGACTCTTAAGGCGCGTATCCACCGAAATTGTTGGCAATTTCAGTAATTCCAACTGTTTGCAACTCTTCGGAAAATCGCCAACTTTTGTTCCCAAGTCGCCCACAATTTGAAAAACATTCCAACTAAGTGTCACCACAGAGCCAATAAATATTTGCAACAAGCGTATTCTTTGATGTTTACCGCCAAAAACAGAAACACGGTTACCAACATTTGTTGACAATTTTTGTTGCCAACACTAGGAAATTACAGAAACTTTGTCACCATTACGTGTTGGCAACACAAAAGTTGCCAACTTTTTTCGGTGGAGGCTCGGCTTTAAAAGCGAGGGTTAGAATTATAACATTGAATACGGATCAGAATACATATCTAGTTTCAAAATTATTGACTGCATGGAAAGCGTAGTGCGTAGTGGCATAAGCGGTCGAAACACCGTTTTCTACTGGGCTGAAAGTTGAGGGTCCAAACCCCACATGGGCCAACACTTTATGTGATCCACAAATGGATGTTCTGGGTCTGGGTGTTCATTATGTTCGTGTCATGATAAACTCCCCTGCGACACAGGATTTATGCCTTATCTGAGTTATCTTTAAAAAAATGTTTTTTATAGGCCCACACCACAACAATTATTTTTAAGATCTGATTTCTTTATTGCAGAAGCCGCCTTAATGAATTAGGGAATTTCCCAAAAATTAACCTTGCGCTATTGTTTTCAGGCTCTGGAAGAGCTCCGTATGTCCTAATAACAGCTGTGCCCGAATGCCTGCTATCTCAGGCACACAGTGGCAGAGCCTTTTTTTTTCTCGTGCGGAAAGCCCCTCGGATACTACCGAGTGGCATGTCGGATCCGAACCGACTAAAACCGCACGCAGAACCGAACAAGGTGAAACCCCGACGTACCTTGGGCCACCTACGTTCTGTAGATGGCACCCTCCTGTGTTGGAACCCTGATGTTCCCACACCGCCACCCCGGCTTGCTTCTGCTAGGGTGACAGATGGCCTCATCTGTCACCCCCGGGCTTGCGCTTATGGAGACAGACCAGTGGCCGACCCTGATGGTTTTAGTCGGTTCGATTCCGACACATCGCTCTGCCATTTACCCCGGTGTTGCGTTGGGGTAACAGCCCAAAGGGATTTCGCGACCTAAAGCGTAAAACAAGGAACATTACATATATTAAGCAGAATGTGTTCATTGCGAAGTTCAGCTTTATTTGTAAATGGACCTTGAATCTATCTCATACAAAAATATAATAAAATAAATAATCGACATATAATAGGTACAGAGATTCACTCTCTTCTATTATTCCCAAGATTATTTGGGGTCCGGTACATGTCCTAAACCATGTTTTTTTAATTTTATTGATGTTTTTATTCCAGTGCTTGTGGTCCCTGTTCTACAACGTGAAGGACACGAGCGCGCCCGTTGACAGCATGAACGACAGCGTACACGTGTGCTCCGGACCTGACGCTGGACTAGACTTCGACAGGGCCGTGGAACAGGTACGTTGATTACTATAGTCCATCTAATCTAAAATGAACTGTACCACCGTTCTGACAGATTGAAGAGTAGGGAGGTGTCAAAGAAATCGATTGCTTCAATATCCGATTGTCGATATCATTTCTGTATTTGCAAATCGATTTAAATTTTACAGATTTATGTATTAGACATATAGAACATACTAGAGTAGATAGATATTACATTGTGGGGGCTTCCTGGACCTGTCGCTGCAATCTCTAGGCAACCTCTAAGTTTTCTCAGGTTGAATGGAAGGAATCTAAGTACAAAACAAACACTCACCTGGATCTCAAGGGAGACAGGATAGATGGGAAACCGCACACTCGGGGCGACGCTGCCGGCCGGCGACGATTATTTTTGATTGATTTTGATTTGATTTATTGAATTCCTCACTCGCACTGAGTCTAAGGCTTATGGCTATGATCCCTAGGAAGTTGAACCCAGCCAGCGAAACACGGCAGGAAAAATTACTTTTAATTTTAAGCACACGAAGCAGTTCGATTCACGGCCATATTCGTTATTGTTAATTATTGAATTTCACAATTGACACATAGACACGGCGAGCCAATCACAGCGCTTTATTGCGGTCAGTGTGGTGCCGTCAGGCGGCCAATCAGGAAAGAATAAGTAGGATTCAAAGGAGCGGCGGGAAATTAGGTTAATGTTTGTACACATATTATTAAAGAAATTACTTATTGTTGATTTAGATATTACTTAATGTTGAGGCACTCATACCAGTTGCACTTATTGATTAAAAACAATTCCCGGACCAATACGACCTTCAAACCTTCAAGAAAAGAGCGTACTCCTTTTTAAAAGGCCGACAACGCACTTGTGACGCCTCTGGTGTTGCGGATGTCCAAGGGCGGCGGTAATCGCTTACCATCAGGCGATACGTCTGCTCGTTGGCCTATACAATAAAAATAAAAAAAAACACCGAGGGTAAGCAATGACCGCGTGGTTAGTACCGGGCGTCTCCGTGATTCGGAGGTCACGTTAAGCACTCTAGTTCGCTAGATCCTTCGCTTGCTCAGTCATCAAAGTTGAGCACGCGGTTAAAAAGCAACTTTGCACTCGTGTATAACAAATAACTGTTTCATCTTGCGTTTTCATCTTAGAGCATATATCATGTGTCCCAAAATTCAACGATAAGCGGGCGCCAAAAGGTAGACCTGCTCATGAGTACATAAGGAAAAAAAATAAAAAATATATACCTAGTTTTTTTTTTAGTTACAAGAAAATTTTTGAATTTCTTTGAAAATTTACACCCTTCATTTTTTTTTATTTATTTATTACGTAGTGGTGTCCATACTTTTTTTTTACAAGACCATGAGTCAAAGTACACTAAGAGTAAAAATATTTCAAAATTGTACGGGAAAAAAATATTTTGAACGTTGTTTGTGTAAAAACTGCGGGCAATTTGGTGTTTTTAAGAGTTGTGGTGAATAGTAGCAATATCATGAAAGGTATGAATTTTCAAAGAAATTCAAAATTTTTCTTGTAACTAAAAAAAAAACTAGGTATATTTTTTCCTTATGTACTCATTAGCAGGTCTACCTTTAGGCGCCCGCTTATCGTTGAATTTTGGGACACCCTGTATACCTAGAGGGACATCTGAACGGGCGGACAGCTTCTGATTGGTTGGTGTAAATAAATATGGTGTAAACAAAAATACTAAAGTTTGTGAAGTTACCACAACGAATTTTTTAGGCTTGACTATTGATAATAGATTAAATTGGAAAACTCACATAGAAGATTTATGTAATAAAATCAGTAGCTCAGCATACGCTTTGTTTAAACTTACGCCAGTATTGAATGTTGATGCACTGCTTACAGCATATCATGGAACTACAGAGTCATATCTAAGATATGGTATAATATCTTGGGGCAACTCCACTCATAAAGACGTAGTTTTTAAAGCTCAAAAAAGATGCATTCGAGCCATGTTCAATTTAAATAGTAGAGATAGCTGTAAACCATATATAAGGCACAAAATCTTGACTTTACCCTCTCTATACATTTATGAAATAGCAACTTTTGTAAAATCAAATCCAGAGTTATTTGAAACTCTTTCAGACACTGTTACACGAAATAGAAGGACTAATACACGTTATAGACTTCGCATACATAAAGCAAATACAGCTTTATTGCATAAAAGCATCTACTGCATGGCGCCAGTGATATTTAACAAGATACCACAAGAATTTAAAAAATTAACTACTAATTTATTTAAGAAGCGCCTACATGATTTTTTAGTAAAAAAATGCTACTATGCAGTGAGTGATTTTCTCTCAGAAAAATAGGAATATTTTGTCTGATTATTAGTTGCAATTACCTAATTTTATTATTACTTATTTAAATTGATTTGATTTGACATTTGAACTGACAACATCATTTGGTACAGTTCGCAACAAACAGTCTCCAAGCTGCAAGAGCTGGGGTTGGAAGCTCTCCCTCATCCGCCATACTCACCAGACCTTGCACCTACCGACTATTACTTTTTCCAAAATTTAGACAACTTTTTAGTGGGTAAAAAATTCAATTCCCGAGAGGCAGTACAAAATGCCTTTAAAGAGTTTGTTGCCTCCCTTCCAGCTGATTTTTACAAGAAGGGCATCAATAAACTGCCAATGCGTTGGCAAAGATGCGTCGATTGCATGGGTGATTACTTCGAATAACAGAAATAAAAAAGTTTGAAAAAATAAGTACTTTTACTTATTGCATACAAAACGGCAATTTCATAGGTAAAGACCTATTAACATGCCATAATAACACTCTTTACAATTTTTGTCTGTCTGTCCCGGTTAAGCTCTGGAACGGCTAGACTTATTTTAACGGGACTTTCACTGGCAGATATCTGATAATATAAGGAGTAACTTAGGCTACTTTTTTTAAAACTTGTTTCGCCTCGCGGCTTCCTGCGGTCTTTGTTGTACCGCCCGCGGGGCTCGGCTAGTAGTAAAATAAGTTTTGACATAGCCTAATAGTTATTTATTATATAAGGGTGCAAAGTTGCTTTTTGACCGCGTGTTCAATTTTGATGATCCATCAAGCGAAGGATTAAAAAATTAGAATCCTGAGCGTCAGCGAGTTTTAAGCCGAGTCTTCACAGAACAAAAGGTATCAACTTTTGTGTTGTCAACACGTGTTGGTGATAAAAGTTTCTGTAAAGCCGAGTCTCCACCGAACAAAAGTTGGCAACTTTTGTGTTGTAAACCTTTTTTTGTGTACTCAAATTTCGGTGGAGACGCGCCTTTAGATAGCTCAGTTATCGAGAAAGGTATATGCTATATATATCGTCACGCTACAATCAAAAGGAGCGGAGTATCAACGCTACGTTTAGTCCACAACCTAATATGTAACACTAAATAATAAAAAAACTAATTTGTTCTTAGAGGAGTTTTACTCCGTACCGAATAATTCCTTATCTACCGCCGTTTGCACTCTAATGAATATTGATAACATTGCTCACATCTTAATATTTCTATAATAAATTACAATCTATAAACAGTTTCATTAATTTATCATAATATAGATAAATGTTGTAGTTACTGGGTTATCACAGTTTATCTACTGGCGACTAATTAAAAAATAACAAGATTGGAATTAATTATTATAAAAAATATTTTACGAGTATTTAATAAAAGTAATCTAATACATATAAAACTAATATCTAATATGGTAAAAAAACGTTTGCTGGGTTAGCTAGTATACCTATAATATAGATAGCTCGTACAACCTCGAAGGTTTCATTTTGTGCCTATTTTACAAACGATTCTCTCCATTTTGTGGAACTGATATAGGTATACTACTACTTATATTGATGACCTAGGAATATAAACAATGTAAATAAAAGAGAAGACGCATATATGCGTGAGATTCTCATAAGGCTCTACGCATTTTGGAAAATGGGAGTTATGGATCGACTGAGGCAGTGGATTTTGGTGTTTTCACCTAATTCACCTTGTCAATACGGTACATCTGTGGCGTCTGTTTGTGTCGATCTATTTCTATTTTTTAACTGTATCTTCAATTTAACGTTGATAAATGTCACTTAGTGTCTTAATTGAATAAATGATTTTGAATTTGAAAATATAACGCAAAAAAAACATCTAATATACTTAAATTAAACTAAAAAGGAACTTTGATAAAAATGGAAACTTCCTTGCCACTCTCGGTCTTTTGACTATGACTCTTATGACATCATCATCATCAATAGTCTTTAACAGCCTACTTCTGGACATAGGTCTTTCCTTAAGGCGCGTATACACCGAAATTATTGGTAATTTCAGTGTTTCCAAAATTTCAACTGTTGGCAACTCTTCAGAAAATCGCTAACTTTTGTTTCCATTGTGTCTACACGAGTCGCCAACAATTTGAAAAACATTCGAACTAAGCGTCTCCACAGAGCCAATAAAAAACTGCAACAAGTTTAACACCAAAAACGGAAACACGGTTCCCAACATTTGTTGACAATTTTTGATGCCAACACAATTACATTACAGACTTTCCAAAAAATTACAGAAACTTTTGTCATCAACACGTGTTGACAATACAAAAGTTGGCAACTTTTGTTCAGTGGAGACTCGGCTTTAGAAAGGAGGTTTTTGCCTACTATGCCACGCTGGCCGCGCGTATGATTTAAGTGCAGTTTAATTTTGTTTTTCTTTTATTCGATGAGAAATTACATAAATAAAATGGGATGGGTAGTATAGGTACCAACCAACAATTTTTTTCTTTAAAGAGTACTCCCAAATCTATTATTGATGGCGGAGTAAACTCGTTTTTTGGATAAAGAAGTAAAATAAAATGTTTTCCTCCATGTTAATAGAATTTTAATGTTTCTGACCAGGCTGAACAAATCTTCAAGAAGATCTGTCCTGGTGAGGAGTTCCTGCCCCGTGCTCCTGATCCTGAAGAGATCGTGTTCGAAGATGACGTGACGCATGGACCCGAATTCCAGCGTGAGCACGAGGACGAGGCCGAGGGCGACGCTGCCAAGTAGTCGGCTTGCCGCGACTGGCCTCACTCTGTCAGCACGTTTGAGCGGAGTTCGTGTGTCCAAGGCCTTAGAACACGTGGATTGACTTTTATACTGTAGGGATTTCAAATAAAGAACTATCAAATATTGCTAAATTGCACCTTATAAGCTTTATAACAAAATCCACAATTCTCTCCTTGGTCTACGAGTATTTTGCTCTAATTTGTAAGTCGTATTGAAATTTCGATGATTTAAATAATTTGTAGCGCTTAAACGTGCTGAAACTAAGATGTAATCTCAGTAAGGTTTATACGCTTTGGTCGCTTTACTTCGCGCATTCCGACTGGTGCGTTAAGGTGGCGAATGTAAGATAGGAAGTTTGAAACCATTGATAGACACAACGCATTTTACCAGCGCGTATTTGGAAGTTCGTGACCCACTGAGTCCGTTGCCTTGAGAATTAATAAATGAACTGATAGCGACGTTATCGCTGTTTTTTTTTTCTAATTATGAATTTGATATTTAAATTATGCAACAATTGGACTGGTGGGTCGTTACCTATTCTATACGTGGTCTGTCAGGGTAGACTATTACCAGCTGGGTTGTCTTGATCTGTTGAGCAAGATCAACTTGTAGCTTTCAGAGGCTAACGCTAATTGATTTTAGGTATAACAGCCAACAGAAACCCGAGATCTAGTTGATAACCAGTGTTATACGGACTTGATATCATTATTAAGTATTTATGTAATATTTGTATTATCACGCATGGTTGCTATGCTCTCTACTGAAATATATTTATTTGGCATTGTTAAGTATCAAAGAAGTTTTTTACCCAAAGGAATTATATTGTTCAAGTGAAAAAAGATATTACATAGATTAGTTTGTTATCACCTTTGTTTATTTGTTATGTAATATTTTTGGACGCACCAGTCTAAATCATAGATTGTAGTACATATAATTTTTATTAAGTTACTTAGCACTTTTATGATATTTATTGTCAAAATAATCATGCCTGTGCATTTATAATTCCATTAAAATGTAATTAGAAAGAGTTGTTTTTTTTATCACATGATCCACATAGTTACTGAAGACCTGGCAATTCACAACAGAGGAAACCATGTTACGTATAAATCACATTACTAACAAGATCTACCCCAATAAATAACAGGATTTTTTTATAAACTAGCCGAGTCCCGCGGTATTATCCGCCGTCATTGTCGTACCGGAGGTAAAGCCGAAGCGAATCTAAAAAAAGTAGCTTAATTTACTCCTAGTAGTATATCATCAGTGAAAGTCCCGTTAAAATCGGTCCAGCCCTTTAGAGATTAGCCGGAACAAACAGACAAAAATCGTAAAAAATGCTATTTTGGTAAATGTATCGTGTAAACATTACACACTAAGTGCATAATCATTTAGTAAAAAGCAGTTATTTTAATATCTTATTTTTTTTAATTTTAATAGCAGACACTCCAATTTTATTTATTTTTATAGAAGATGAAATATTATAATGTACTCAGAGCCGATTACGGCGGCCAGTCTCAACGGAGACCAGCCAACTACGCAGGAGATATAAGTGCACAAGTGTATGCGCAAAAAAAGGTGCACTCTCTCTCATAAATCCGATACGACGATTAACCAACACGATCGGGAAGAGATCAGGCGCAGAACGACAGTTTTACGTGCTGTCCGAGGCACGGGGTTCAGACCCCAACTTACTTCGAGCATTAAGTTTGTTTATTCAGAAAAACTCAATAACACTTTTTGGCCCGACCCGGGATTCGAACCCGATTCTTGATCGGCAGTCGCATACGTCAACCGCTAGACCAACGAAACGAGACAGATAAGGCTTCTTTTTTGGCTAAAACACTAGCAGTCCGTAGCCATAGCCCGTAGTAAGAAGTTGGCGATGTTTCAAGCCCATACCACGGAGGAGCATGCAAAGCTGTCTGTTCACGTTCTATGAGCATCTATGGCAATCGTTATCGAAAAGTTAGTGCCCTTAAACATACCTGTACCTTCGAATTCAGATGGCCCTCAAAGTTGCGGAGATCTGATGCCAGTTGCTTCGTGGCAGTTCGTGGAAAAACTGATAACCAGGCAAAACTGTTTGATCAGTAGCCAATCCCAAATGATGTTGTGAGTAATAAATGCTAGGAAGATAATGATTTGCAGTGTAGGGAAATTAAATAACAACTTATAAATCACACTTTTTATTTAAGTAAATCTCATAGAGCAACAACAAATGCTTTTTAATAAAAACATCAAGAAAAATATTATAAAATATTACAATGGAATACTCTGTTGCAATGGATAACATGTTACTTATAATGTAATACACTTTTTAACACTAATTTCATTCAAACTTATAAAAGATTACATCCCAACTTTTCTATATACTTACTTTTAGATATACATATATACATATTAAATTTCTTGTCTATGACATATAGACCTTAAAATAATCTTTTCTCATAAGAGAACAAACTGTGCACATTGCCTTCTAACTGTGCAGAGTAGGTCCTCTTCATGAATCTCAGATCTCCTGAATGGCTCATATCACGTAGAATGCTCACTGAGCGTGCTCCTATGTCCTGACAGCTATGTTGCATGCCAGCTTGGAGGTATGGAAGAAAACGAAGTACTGAGCCCTTGTCAACAATGCTTCCGCTTACACCCTGCGCTACTCTGTGTTTGTCTGTCTCCTTGTGGAAGTATCTGCTCATTGCAGCCCCTTTGCCATCCTTGTTCTCCATGGCTTCTAAACTGCCCATTCCTCTGTATTTCTTCAACCTCACACCATCAGAGAAGAAGTACTCACCGGGTGCTTCTGAAGTTCCAGCCAGTAAAGAACCCATCATAACTGTTGAAGCACCTAGAGCAAGAGACTTCACAATATGTCCCACACTTTGTATTCCACCGTCTGCAATAACGGGGACATTGAACTGACGAGCATATGAAGAAACTTGATAAACAGCAGTAGCCTGAGGACAACCACAAGCCATCACCTCTTGAGTGATACATATAGAGCCACTTCCCATTCCAACCCTCAATGCATCAGCCCCTGCATCAATAAGATTCTTTGCTTGCATCCTTGTCACAACATTACCACCTATAACTTGAATATCAGGGTAAGTATTCTTTATAAACTTTATCATTTCAATTTGATATTTTGAGTTACCCTGAGATGAGTCAAGAACTATCACATCCACACCATTACTGACCAACAACTTAAGGCGTTCCTTGTCAGAATCACGAGTACCGATTGCAGCTCCAACCAACAGTTGCTTATTAGAATCCTTAGAAGCATTAGGGTAGCTGCGAGCCTTTTTCAAATCGGTTCTTGCAATTAGAGCTACCAGTTCACCAGCGCCATTGATGATTGGCAGTTTGCCTTTCTTGCTTTTTTCAAGGATATAATTTGCATCTTGTAAAGTGACACCAGATTGTGCCGTGATCATGTCATCTATTGGTGTCATCACCTCTTTCAGGCTCAGCTGTGGATCACCTTCCCTGAAATCGATGTCTCTGGATGTTACAATACCAATGAGACGTCCACCTAACTTGCCATTCTCTGTAACGGGATATCCAGTAAAACCATTCTTTCTTTTGGCTTCGATGACGTCAGCGACCGTGTTGTTAGGACCCATGCACATTGGATCTCTGATGAACCCATGTTTGTATTTCTTTACCTTATGAACTTCATTGGCCTGGTATTCAGGAGTACAGTTATGGTGTATAATACCAATGCCTCCGCACAATGCCATGGCGATCGCCATATCAGCTTCGGTTACAGTGTCCATGGGAGCCGCTACTAACGGCGATTTCAGGTTTATCTTTTTAGTGAGAGACGATGTCAGATCAACCTCTTCAGCGGTGAAGTCTATGTATCCGGGTAGCAACAAAAAGTCGTTATAGGTGAGGCCTTCTCTATTCTCGAAGATCTCGGCTGCCGAAAGTCCATCGCGAAGATCTCCTTGCGCCCTAGAAGCCATTGTAAACACGTGGAGCAGCGGCCGAGAGAAATTACAAAAGAAGTTTTGCGATTTATTTCCTTACGTATGACGCTTCGAAACACGTACTATGAGGTCGCAAGAATGATTAAAGCACTTATAAACGCACGCACACGTGGTGTATATTTAGTCTCCAAGAATGTTAGTACGAAATTTGGTAAAAGCGGATCAACTATATTTTTCTTCGAATCGACGGTATCATAAACAGTATAATCTCAAAAATAGATTTTAGAAAAAAGAGTACGACTTCACTACATCTACCGTAAATGTTGTACCGGTTTCACCACGTTTTATGAATGAAACAAGATGACAAGAAGTACAAAGAAGAACAAGAATGGAGAACTAGAAACAGTAGTAACTAAACTCATGTCAATGCTAATGACCAGTGTTGCCACCTTGAAGAAAATATTTTTACTAGTTTTGGTTTGAACTTAGAGGATTATACCTAAAGGGGCAGCGAAACCGGCGGAAAGCGTGGTGGGAGTAGAAAAAGAGATAGACGGAGTTTGGGTAGTGTCTGTCTCTCTCACGCAAGCTTTTGATTGGTGGACGCACATACCAATTTGCATAAAATTTGTGTAAAATTTGAAATTTCATAGTGTTAAATTAAAATTAGCAACATCAAGCATTAGTATGACGGTGACGCGAACCCGTAAGATTTTTCCATACCAAAAAGTGCTCAACGCGACCAAAAAAGTTTTATAACGTCAGCATGTCGGTTACGCGGTGACGCGAACACAAAAGATTTTCTTCTTCCAAAAAGTGCTCAACGCGGATAAAGAAGTTTTCACTTCAAAAATTGGCAGTCATAAAGACTGTCGATAGAAGTATAGCCTATAGCCTTCTGCGATAAATGGGCTATCTAACACTATAGAATTTTTCAAATCGGACCAGTAGTTCCTGAGATTAGCGCGTTCAGAAACGCTTACATAAGTATCTACTCTTTTTTAATCAGTAGCCCAAAAATAAAGTTTCATATTTCTTATTTAAAAATTACGGACTTCCATACAACAAACCTTTAACCCCTATTTCACCCCCTTAAGGGTAGAATATCCAGAAACGCTTAAATACGTATCAACTTTTTTTTATCAGTAGCCTAAAAATAAAGTTTCATGATACTAACTTAAAAAAACTTTCATATAAAATTTCAACCTCTATTTCACCCCCTTAGGGGTGGAATTTCAAAAATTCCTTTGTTAGTGCTCACTTACGTTACATAAAGAACCTACATGAAAAATTTAAGGATTATAGCTTCAGCGGTTTGGGCTGTGCGTTGATCTCTGGGTATGTCAGTCAGTCAGTCAGTCACCTTCCTCTTTTATATATATATAAATTCCTAATCACCGTAAAAAAATATTTATTACCCGACTGCGAAAGGAGATATGTATGTATATTTCTTTGGCACGCCCTAGAGCCTAAACGGCTTGTCGTATTTTTATGTGAGTGGTGTCAATAGATTCGTCTTAGCCGTGAGAGTGACACTGGTTACATCAAAATTGAAAATAAAATAAAAATAAAGATTTTTGGCTCCAAAAAGTAATATAAAAAAAAATTGGCGCCAAAAATCTTTATTTTTTTTATTTTGATGTAGGTACCCAGTAAAGTACATACACTCGAAAAACATAACCCTCCTTTCGGGTAATAATGTGTTAATGCTTCTTGTTCGAGGTTTGGTTAAACGAGGTCTTGAGACTTGGCGATAAATTTTTCGATGTGGCGTGCATTCGTTTTTATGTGGCAATGGAGAACTTAGTAGAGTAAGATCGAACCAGGAAGGATAATAAAGGTACTTTGAATTGAACAGTGAAGTTAGTAAAACAAATTATTTATTATGTTTAAAAAAAAGAAAATAAAAAAAAAAGAAAATAAAACAACTTTTTTATATCTAAACTCTTTTATTTAACAAGACTGAAAACGTGAAGACAGATTTCTAACGGACTATTTATTATACTGACAACACTGAAATTAAGACAACATACATTATCATATCTGAGCCAAATCTGAGCTATCTTTAACTGAGGTCCCACATACAATTTTATACACATACAATTTTTATACTGTGGAATGGAGTATGGAGTGTAGAGATAAAGAGTACAATCTCTATGTTAAAAAAGTGTCCGCCAAAATGCACTAATTAGGTGACGCCACTGTGCAACGAGTGTAAACTTTAAGAATTAGAAAAGATAATCAAATGAGCTATTGTTTGTTTATGTTTGTCGGACAGGATACTACGCAAATTTTTTAATTTTTAAACCACAATTTAATAAAAAGAATTAAAACGATATCAAACTCTCGTCTCACTCTAGCGCCTGTGTGGTCGGTTCTCGAACTATTATTTAGTTATGTACTTATGTTTGATGGACAAGTTTCCCCATAAGAGCCCATCAGAGATTGTCTCCTTACCTATAGACTCCATGGAATGGAGTGTAGAGATAAGGAGTACAATCTCTAGGATAGAAAAGTGCCCGCCAAAATGCTCTAATTAGGTGACGCCACTGTGCAACGAGTGGACACTTTAAGAATTAGAAAAGATAATCAAATGAACTATTGTTTGTTTATGTTTAACGGACAGGATACTACGCAAAGTTTTTAATTTTTAAACCACAATTTAATTATTTGATTATGTTTGTCAGACACTTACTACGCAAAGTTTTTAATTTTTAAACCACAATTTAATTATTTGATTATGTTTGTCAGACACTTACTACGCAAAGTTTTTAATTTTTAAACCACAATTTCATAAAATGAATTTAAACGATATCACACTCTCGTCTCACTCTAGCGCCTGTGTGGTCGGTTCTCGAACTATTATTTAGTCATGTACTTATGTTTGATGGACAAGTTTCACCATATGAGCCCATCAGAGATTGTCTCCTTACCTCTATACTCCATGGAATGGAGTGTAGAGATAAGGAGTACAGTCTCTAGGATAGAAAAGTGCCCGCCAAAATGCACTAATTAGGTGACGCCACTGTGCAACGAGTGTAAACTTTAAGAATTAGAAAAGATAACCAAATGAACTATTGTTTGTTTATGTTTGTCGGACAGGATACTACGCAAAGTTTTTAATTTTTAAACCACAATTTAATTATTTGATTATGTTTGTCAGACACACTACGCAAAGTTTTTAATTTTTAAACCACAATTTAATAAAAAGAATTAAAACGATATCACACTCTCGTCTCACTCTAGCGCCTGTGTGGTCGGTTCTCGAAATATTATTTAGTCATGTACTTATGTTTGATGGACAAGTTTCCCCATAAGAGCCCATCAGAGATTGTCTCCTTACCTCTATACTCCATGGAATGGAGTGTAGAGATAAGGAGTGCAATCTCTAGGATAGAAAAGTGCCCGCCAAAATGCACTAATTAGTTGACGCCAATATAGCAAGACTAAAACTTTTAAAGAACTAGAAAAGACAATCAAATAAGAAAAGGCTTGGGCTTTGCAATGGCGTGCTTAATAAATATGTTAACACGCAGTTTTTAATTTTTAAACCACAATTTAATAAAATAAATAAAACGATATCACACTCTCTTTTCACTCTAGCGCCACTGTGGTCGGTTCTCGAACTATTATTTGATTATGTTTGTCGGACAGGATGCTACGCAGTTTTAAATGTTTAAACCACAATTTAATTAATTGGGGCATTTCACGTCAAGCGGACAACGAAGAAAAAATGAGGTCGTGAATTTTGTTTATACTCTGGTCAGTTATACTTCTAGGAGACGTGGATGTGTACACACAATATTTTTTTCGTATGATGATATTGCTGAGATAAAAGCTTTTAAAAATTTACTAAAAATGAAGTCTGTTATTTTTGGATACTTATTATTTGCTTCAGTTAATTTGTAAAAAAACTAAAAAGTAATGTTTCTTATAGTTAAATAGTTGAAATTTTGTTTTTTTCATCGTATTCTAAGTGTGAATTTTTTTACGTATAGTAAACCGGAAGTGAACATTTCAAATCGATTTTTGAGCAAATTCGACATTTTAAATTTTTTAAATCTTTAATTACAGCTTTATATGTAGTAATTCTTCGTAAAAAAATGAAACTTAGAATACGATTTAAAAAAAAAACAACTATTAACCTTAGAAACAATACTTTTTATTTATTTTTTACAAATTAATTGAAGCAAACAATAAGTATCCAAAAATAACAGACTTCATTTTTAGTAAATTTTTAAAAGCTCTTAACTCAGCAATAAAGCATCATACGAAAAAAATATTGTGCACATCCACGTCTGCTAGAAGTATAACTGACCAGAGTATAAACAAAATTCACGACCTCATTTTTTTTCGTTGTCCGCTTGACGTGAAATGTGGACTGTGGAGGTTATGATGAGTAACTCTGCTTTTCGACGCTAGATAGCTTGTTCTGGCAATTTCTATTTGGCCTGGAATGTTCTATCGAATTTTGTAGATCTTTCTAGTGATTTCAAAGCCGAGCGGGTTGCGTATTTCCATTTCCGTGTTCATTAGAAGGCAGTACTGCCTCGAAACACGCACGGGTTTGTCGCGCTAACTACCTTTATAAATCGTGTTCAATTCAAGGCACGTGTCCTCCAATCGCGCACGGATTTGCAAGGAGTATGCGCCACAAATCCGTGTGTGTTTGAAGGTATTTTTGTGTTCAAGGAATGAATTTGTGTTTTACATTTTAACTTTTTCCTTTGAATCCTTCCACTGCATGGTAGACCTCTTTCTTTGCGGCGACTGATCGATGTTGGTTGTATGTTAGGTTAGGTTAGGTTGTGTATTTTATATTCATATAACACCATCACAAGATAAAGTTTGTTTGTTTCATGCTCACAATATTACCAATTTATCTTTTAATAGTTCTGTAATCAAATATTTTATATATTAGATTAGCTGCACAGTGGAAAAAAACAAACGAATGCTACGAGTAAGTGCCGAGTGGCGCGACGTGAGTGAATTGTGAAATTGTTTACGCGCGAACTTCGTGGCTAAGTTCCATGCATCGCCTTGAACACGTGTTTGGAAGAAGAGATGTTCTTGCAAATCCGTGCGCAATTGGAGGGCACGTGCCTTGAATTGAACACGATTTTT
Source organism: Diaphora mendica (assembly GCA_949125395.1). Taxonomy (NCBI): domain Eukaryota; kingdom Metazoa; phylum Arthropoda; class Insecta; order Lepidoptera; family Erebidae; genus Diaphora; species Diaphora mendica. The sequence goes on from OX421310.1 coordinate 23,271,913, forward strand.
TAAAGGCAGTTAGCGCGTCAAACCCGTGCGTGTTTCGAGGCAGTAGCATTAGCAGGCAGTGTACTGCCTTCTAATGAACACGGAAATGGAAATACGCGAGCGGGTTAGCCGTACGAGTCAGTATTGTTTCTCGATACAGCGGATTGACATCGAAGCGATATTATAGTGCGACTAACGAGTGATTTAGTAAATTGTTATTGTAAAAGTGCTGTTAAATAAATATCGTGTTATTTTTTTGGTAATCAACTGACTATCTTTATTTATTTAATACCCGTTTAATAGCTCGTAACAATATAATCAGAGTTGTCAGTAGTAATAAGTATTAAAATTCATTTAAAATGTTAGAAAATAATAAAATTGTGGGTATAAATAAAAGTATAAAAAAAGAAAGAACTTCGCTGCACTACCAAACTTGAGAAAATGTGATATTTATTTGATTTTGCATGTTGTGTCGTAGCTGGAACATTCAAATAAGCATATTACAGACACATATAGTAGATTTAAAGGTTAATTTTGTGGAATATAATAGAATTAATTGATGAATTTATGATCTTGACTTTACTTTTGATTTGCATCGATTACCTGGTCTTTAAATTTTGCGGTATTTATTTCATGCTTTTGACCTTATCTTTTGACTATTAATTTTACCAGCCAAGTACTATCATCATAGAAGACTTTCAGAAAAAGCCATGATTGAGCAGAACGTCAGAAAATGAACACAAAAAGAAACATTTTCTCTTTAGCAATGACACAACATACACGATAAGAACTTTAATTTTACTCAAGTTTGTAAGCGCTTAAGTATTGATTGAAATTTAGCCGTGACTCAGATCCACATTTAAAATAACTTACATTTAATTTTAACATTTGGTTTTTTATACTCTTATAATAAATATATGTGACTTGTATCTGAATCAAAAAGGTGAAATGATGATTATGTATACATGAAGATATTATTTAAGCGTGCTTACGTGTCCAGCGATTACAAATTAAAATAATTTGTGTAGACTCGGGATTCAACAAAAAAATTCACCTAATGCCATCTAACGAAGACATAGTAAACTATGAAGTAACTATTGTTGTGCATCGCGCTTACAACATCGTCGACCTGTCCTCCTTTTCTGTAAGTGAGACTCCACACCCGTTCCTCCAAATTCAATCATCAATTTCGAATTATCAATTCACTTAAGTTTAAGTAGTTTTCAAGCTATTGCATAGCGTTTATCGCGGGCTTTAAGGCCTTTGTGCAGAAATTCCGTAACTTAACGAAAAAACCTAACACCCGAAGCTCTCACGGATCGAGACGAGCTGCTCCGAAAGCTCCAAAGACAGACAAAACAGTCTGGGTTTGAAAAAGTAGATAGCTGTATAGGTATCTATCATATCTATATAATGCCACACTCACCGCATGATCGCCCCGTAAGTATACATGTTCAAAGAAAAAAAAATACCGCATAAATAAAAACCGGTCAGCGCCATCTGTTAAATCTGTTTCGCAACTACGAGATACACTAACGCCCTCTATTATTTAAATACTTTATGAACAATACTAAATGAGAAACTGGCAAAAAAAAATAAAAAAAAATAAAGCGCCATCTGTTAAAGCTGTTTCTCAACTACGAGGTACACTATCGCCCTCTATTATTTAAATACTTTTTGAACAATATTAAATGAGAAACTGGCAAAATAAAATTAATTATAATTGCATAAGTTGATAAAAAATGCTATGCAATAGCTTTACCGCGGCGGTCCCCGAGTGCCACACGTATTTTTTTTATTATCAATTCACCCCTTTAATGCAGAATTTAAACTAAAAATCACAAAAACATTGTACATAGACTATATGTGGTTTGTTACTAAATTATAACGAAATATTGGGGGCATTTCACGTGAAGCGGACAACGAAAAAAGGGTCAGGATTCCGATTTCGTTTATATTTTAGTATGCTATACCTGTACATATCCTCGACACAGATACGAAATATTTTTGCATTTGCAAGCTTAGTTTTTAAAATATAGGTCTTTGAAGATTTCAGAAAACGTGAGGTATGCACTACTTCGAATGTCATTATCAGTTCAAAAATGGTAATTTTGGGACGAATTGGACACTGAGTTATATACTACATTTAATAACCTTTATATCCTCATAATTTGAATTTTTATTTTCATTTTTAATTGCTTAAAAAATTTAAAAGATTTTTTTTTTCATTTTTCACGAAGTTCGCATTTTTTTAAAATTTTTTTTGATCATGAAAATAAAGCTTAGGTTATGTTTAAGCATCATGCCAAGTTTTATAGTGGGCCGCGCAGTCGTTTATGAGCTACATGTACAATGATGACGAAGCGCGGTAATGGCCCCCTTCTAGCGCCTAGTCAGTTAGCGAGACTTACTGAAATATTTCTTTAAATAACAGGTAAATAACACTGTCTCTGGTATATCTTCGCTTAGATAAGGCAGTAGTCCCACCGCCAGCGAGAAAACGACTAACTATCGGCTATTTTTTCGCTCAAGAAACTAACAATAGATAAGCATTCCGTGTAAACAAAAGAGATATTAGAGACATACATTTATAGTTGATCGCTGACTGTCTACACTGCCGGCTAGGACGCTCTACTAGTTTGTCGCTGAGCGACAAGCATTAACATATTCATAGATAATGCGTTCAGCGATACTTGCTCAGCGATGCTCGGTTGGCGGTCGAGAGACCAACTATCGGTCATTTCTTTACAGTGCGGCTTTGAAAGTAAACTTATTGATAGACAGGGATATTATCGGACAAATTCAATAAAAAAACTCATCTGGTTACTTGGATGGAACAAACTTTAATACCGCTTTAGTCTCGTTGGGAACACGTGTATCACGCGTGCCGGTTTACTCAGGACTGCCTCCGCGAGCGAGTAGCGCGAGTAATCGCCCGTCACACTCGCATATTGGTGACGAGCAGATTCCCTAGCGGCAAGTCGCAGAACTAACGTATGACAGATAAAAATACGTATACACGTTAACATTCCACTTTTAAAATACTGATCACCCTCACAAAGTGGTCTTATAGTATTTTTTACTATTTAAAATAACAATGCACTCGCTCTGTATATTAAACTGTCAGGTAGAAGTATCTGTCTTACGTTAGTCCCGCAAACGGCCACTAGGGAAATATGCTCGTCACCAATACACGTTAACATTCCACTTTAAAAATACTGATCACCCTCACGAAGTGGTCTTAAACTATTTTTTACTACTCCGTAGACGTCTATCAATGAAATCATTGTAGAAAGAATTTAAAATAACAATGCACTCGCTCTGTATATTAAACTGTCAGGTAGAAGTATCTGTCTTACGTTAGTTCCGCAAACGGCCACTAGGGAAATCTGCTCGTCACCAATAGCTCAGTGACAAAACTATCTCAACTACACACTCGCTTCATGTTGCTCGCCAACTTGTTTCTAGGTTCTTGCGCTTCTCGTTAATCGTTGGCGGTGAGACAAGTGCCTCTTTATTGAATGATTTTCTTATTTAATATGTCTAACAATATCCCTGTCTGTCAATACGTTTACTTTCAAAGAGCGAGTCCTCGCCGGCAGTGTTTGATCATCAATCGAAAGTCACGTTTACACGGAATGTTTATCTATTGTTAGTTTCTTGAGCGGAAAAATAGCCGATATTTAGTCGTTTTCTCGCTGACGGTGGGACTACTGCCTTATCTAAGCGAAGATATACCAGAGACAGTGTTATTTACCTGTTATGTAAAGAAATATTTCAGTAAGTCTCGCTAACTGACTAGACGTTAGAAGGGGGCCATTACCGCGCTTCGTCATTATTATACATGTAGCTCCTAAACGACTGCGCGGCCCACTATAAAACTTGGCATGATGCTTAAACATAATTTGAGCTTTATTTTCATAATAAAAAATAAATAAAAAAAAAGCGAACTTCGTCAAAAACGAAAAAATTTTTTTTAAATTTTTTTAGCTATTAAAAATGAAAATAAAAATTCAAATTAAGAGGATATAGAGGTTATTAAATGTTGTAGCTCAGTGTTCAATTTCTCCCAAAATTACTATTTTTGGACTGATAATGACATTCGAAGTAGTGCATACCACACAATTCACCTTTTCTGAAATCTTCGAAGACCTATATTTTAAAAACTAAGCTTGCAAATGCAAAAATATTTCGTATCTGTGTCGAGGATATGTACAGGTATAACATACTAAAATATAAACGAAATCGGAATCCTGACCCTTTTTTCGTTGTCCGCTTCGCGTGAAATGCCCCATTGGTAACATTTTAACTGTTTCTTTATATTACATTTAATAGAATATATTATATACAAACTAATGATAAACTTAATGTTATTAAGGCACTATTTTCTTAGGTGGAGCTGATTAACTCGCTTTAGTGATTTAAGTACATAATGTGTAATTCTAAGCTTACCAGCGATAAACCTTAAAATATAACTTAAAATTGGATTTTGAGTTCCTACTAAATGAATAGATATTAGGATGTGGCTTGGTTACTAAAATTATAAGTTTTCAGTAAATCACACATTTCAAAAATGATACGAAATCAATAAACAAGGTTGTAGTTGTGATAAGCCAACATGGACTATAGTACAAATAATATTTTTGATAAAAACAATAATTATGCACCACAATGAGTAAATCCATAATATTTTTATGCTGCATTAAACTCAATACAATTACGAATATTAAACTCAATGTGAATATATTCAAATACATGTTTGTTGTTTGTGATTCGTTGGTGATTCTGAGACCAGAAGCCCAATGATGCAGAAGTATCATAATAGACAGCCATAGTGTAGATCACCTAGCTAGTTGTCTGCATTCGCAATTAGTATGCTGACCATTAGGAAGAATAGAGTCATTTTAGCAGCCTCATATATAAAAAAGACAAATTGCTGCAAGCATAATACAATTACGAATAACAAACAAATTGATGGGTATTTAATTTCTTGCAAGTGCATATAATAATTTAGTGTCCTTTAACATTCATATTCGATATTTTTTTAAAGCATAAGTACTATTATAACGTTATAATTACGCTTTACATTATTATTATATAAATATTTGCAATTCCAAATGGCTCTTAATATTAATGAAATAAAAGAAACACCACCTTTATATAATTGCGTTAGCCCGCAATCCGTTTACAAAGTAGTACCTATAGCACCATCTTACATAATTATAGTCACTTATCGATTAATCGATACACTGATATAAATTCGGTCACAGTTTCTACATCACTATTACACAAATATTACCTCTGTATAATAATCGATTAACATTCAATGAACACATTAGCTAAATCTACAAAGAGATTCGATTTTTGACCGAACTGACCTTATTCTTCTTAGTTTTTTTTAAGATCAAACATTTATTTATACGACCGACGACCGTTTTGTGTCTTGTTTCTTTCTAACACACAAGTAATTCGGCCTGCCGTACAGTATGTTGCAACTATTCACAGTAAGTTACCTAGCTTATTAAATTAGTACCGATTTTTATTCCAAATTACGAGCCAGTTGAAGTAAAGCAGTAACTACATTTTTAGAAAAAAAAATGCGTGGAGCCCCTTCGCGCGGAAGAAGTGAAACTTCGTAATGTGCAACGCAACAAGGTTGCGTTAAACGTTTAACGCTACCATGGAGGGGTATGAAAGCACTGTTGCACATTACGTAGTTTTCAAACATTTAACGCTACCATGGAGGGGGTATGAAAGCACTGTTGCGCATTACGAAGTTTTAAAACGTTTAATGCTACCATGGAGTGGAGGGGTATGAAAGCACTGTTGCACATTACGTAGTTTTCAAACGGTTAACGCTACCATGGAGGGGGTATGAAAGCACTGTTGCGCATTACGAAGTTTTAAAACGTTTAATGCTACCATGGAGTGGAGGGGGTATGAAAGCACTGTTGCGCATTACGAAGTTTTAAAACGTTTAATGCTACCATGGAGTGGAGGGGTATGAAAGCACTGTTGCACATTACGTAGTTTTCAAACGTTTAACGCTACCATGGAGGGGGTATAAAAGCACTGTTGCACATTACGAAGTTTTCAAACGTTTAACGCTACCATGGAGTGGGTATGAAAGCACTGTAGCATATTACGAAGTTTTCAAACGTTTAACGCTACCATGGAGGGGGTATGAAAGCACTGTTGCACATTACGAAGTTTCACTTCTTCCGCGCGGAGGGACTCCACGCTTTTTTAACCGACTTCCAAAAGGAGGAGGTTCTCAATTTCATCGTTTTTTTTTTTATGTATGTACATTGATTACTCCGTCAATTGTGGACCGATTTTGAAAATTATTTTTGTATTCGAAAGGGTATGCTCCCCATGTGGTCCCATGGTCGCCATATCAGGATCTGATGATGGGATCCCAAGGAAATTGAAGGATACCCTCAAATTTACGTGAGCGCCTGCAATAAAGTTAAGGCAATTGTCTGCATGCCTTCATATTCTGTAAACATCATGTCCGAAATATTTATTTATTATTCTATACAGTATGTTGTATGTTACCTTTAGTCGTATTCTTTCAAGTTATTTAGGTGAAATGATGATGAGAGACTTGAGAAAGACTAAAAAGCGAAAAATAAAAAATAAACTTCGTTTAAAAAAACCGACTTAAAAAAAACTGAAAAGTATAAAATAACTTAATTTGTATGTGCTACCTATTCATAGGTTTGAAGTCGGTGCCGAGCCAAAATGTAATAGTAGGACTCGCCGCGCGTGACCTTGAGCGGGATAGCTGCTCTTCGCGTAGGACAAAACAACCGAAGCGTCGGTGACGTCGTTGACGTTCGTCTCGAAATATAGCGAGTGTGGTACCTACTATTACATTTGGCTTGGCGCCGAATTCAAACCTATGAATAGGTAGCCCATAAAAATTAAGTTATTTTATACTTTTCAGTTTTTGAAGTCGGTTTTTTTAAACGAAGTTTTTATTTTTTATTTTTAATATCTCCTTTTTTTCTGAAATTAGATTAAAGCACCGTCCAGTTTAAGAACTGAATGGTGTTTTATCAGTTATTTTATTGAAGGCATGAAATGTAACTAATGTATAGTTGCATGTGTAAGTAAGAAAATTATCTTGACACAAGTTATCTTCTAGGCCCGGTCCATAGTGATAGGTTCTCGACAAGAATAGCTTACACACTTCGATGTACGTTTTTATTGTGTTCAAGTGGCGTTTAACATAACTGATGAGATTTATTACTGATAAAATATTTTATACAACGATTTTGGAAAATCTGGTGCTCAAAGTAACAAACGAATTTTTTATCATTTTTAACGTCATCGATATTAAAACGGTTTATTGAAATAAATAGAATTATTTTCGTTTTGCAACTATTGCAATGATTACATTTTATACATAATCGTAAACATTTACTGTGAATATTGCAATAATAAACTAATAAGAAATGGAAAAGTTGTAAATAATGACTAGGCTATCCATTAATTAAATAAATAAAATATGTTTTGATTAGTTTTGTGTTTTATAGCACTAATTATATATTATATCAGCTTGTATATTTTTTGGAGTATTTTAAGTTATATGCTAACATTGTCGCTGATGGTTGCGATAGGCGGCGGTCGCTTGTCGGGCGCGGGGTGTAGGGGGCAGGGTGCGGCGGGCCGTGCGGCGGGCCGGGGGCCGGGCGCGGCGGCGGGCCGGGCCAGAGGCGCTCGCCGCAGAGGCCCGGCGGCAGGCCGGCTCTTGTCGAACACTTTGCGGTTCTTGGTGTTCGGCGGCGCGGCCCGCTGTCAGTCAATCACGTGTTTAATCTTCACGTACAGCACGCACGCGAATAGAAAGCCGAATATCGGGATGACGGCCATGCCCACGCCAACCGCTGCAAGGATTATTAAATGGTCTCGTATGTGGTTCGTGAATTGGCGGATGCAACCCTGGAAAGTGATTTTTTAGGTTAGACATGCCAAATTTTACATATGATAACAGTAAATAAGGAACACAAAATATATTCATATCGTTTATTTGCATTTCACAATGTAAATCTATCTATACTTATAATAAAAATGTAACAGGTCCAATTCTGTACATTTTTTTTTGGAGGGCTCTCTATAATCGATACTGAAGCCAAAACTGTATTTTTTTTCATTTTTGTCTGTCTGTCTGTGTATCTTGGCCGCGCATCACGCTGAAACTACTGAATGGATTCAAATGAAACTTGGCATGATTTGAGTTCACACTACTTGGTAGGAAATGAAAAAAAAATTATCCCGAAATTCAGCACAGTTTCTTGGAGAGAGGGGATGAAAGTCAAAATATGTACTTAGTTGTAATTCAATTACACATAGTCCGATTTCTTTCATTCTTGTTTTGCTAGAAAAAAAAAGATAACGGGAGAAGTGTTTTTTTTTGTCCGCGACTGTACACAGCCTGTGGGAAGCTGAGACGGATATGTAAATATGGCGGTACGAAGTTCGCCGGGTCAGCTAGTAGAGTAATATACTCGTATATGTATATATCGGTGTCGTAACAGCCGTTTTATATATTATATTTAAGGATAAAAATAAATATAAAAGATATTTCACCGCTTCAACAAATTTTGATTTTTATACGATAAGATTACGGTTTTTTCTTTCTAGGGAATCACAGCTTTGATTATTTATTTGTTATCTAATCTATAATGTTATCTCTATGTGTCATGCTAAAACATAAGTGTTAGGGAACTCACATGATAGTATATATTGGAGGGATGGTCCCTGGCGCCACAGCGGTTGGTGACGGTCTTGCAGCAGGAGTCAGGGACCAAGAGCCGCGGGTCGTGTTCATGCCAGGGGCTGTGGCGCCAGTCTCCGTACCGAACCGCACCACAACATTTGAACTGCAAGGATACAAGTAAAATTTTAACAAAAAAAATCCGACTTCAAGGTTTGACTCGATTTCTATAGGATGCCATCATCAGATCTTAGTGTCCTTATCATGGTACCACAGTTGGGATATCTCCTTTCCATTAAAAAATCGGAATTATTAAAATCGGTTCATAAACGACGAAGTTATCCGCGAACACACATAAAAAAAACATGTATACGGTCGAATTGAGAACCTCCTAGTTTTTTGAAGTCTGTTAAAAATATAAATATTTTTAGTTTCATTTGTATTTATTTATATTTCGGACATCTGACATACAATGCCAAGTAGCCTTAAACTCAAGCAGATCATACAAACATTTGATTCGACCCGGGATCGAACCCGAGACCGGTAACTCAGACCGGTAGCGTGTGTAACTCAGCAGTTACACACGCTACCACTGCGCCACCGAAGCAGTCTGACATAATTGGATAAATGGCAAGAGAATTTTATAATTCATTAACCATTTTGTACAATGATTTTGAGTACTCTGTGTACTTTTAAGTTGGTATTTCAATTTTAGGTACAATTTTAATAAAGTATGTATGATTTACTTACAACTAGTTCAACTATATGCTATAATGGTCAGATGCCAGTCGTTCCGTGGAAAAAACTCATATTAAAGTTGAACTAGACCCGACCCCAATTAATCTTGGGAATAATAAGGGCTAGGAAGATGATGATGTGTGATTTACTTACAACTAGTTCAACTATATGCTATAATGGTCCGATGCCAGTCGTTCCGTGGAAAAAACTCATATTAAAGTTGAACTAGACCCGACCCCAATTAATCTTGGGAATAATAAGGGCTAGGAAGATGATGATGTGTGATTTACTTACAACTAGTTCAACTATATGCTATAATGGTCCGATGCCAGTCGTTCCGTGGAAAAAACTCATATTAAAGTTGAACTAGACCCGACCCCAATTAATCTTGGGAATAATAAGGGCTAGGAAGATGATGATGTGTGATTTACTTACAACTAGTTCAACTATATGCTATAATGGTCCGATGCCAGTCGTTCCGTGGAAAAAACTCATATTAAAGTTGAACTAGACCCGACCCCAATTAATCTTGGGAATAATAAGGGCTAGGAAGATGATGATGTGTGATTTACTTACAACTAGTTCAACTATATGCTATAATGGTCCGATGCCAGTCGTTCCGTGGAAAAAACTCATATTAAAGTTGAACTAGACCCGACCCCAATTAATCTTGGGAATAATAAGGGCTAGGAAGATGATGATGTGTGATTTACTTACAACTAGTTCAACTATATGCTATAATGGTCCGATGCCAGTCGTTCCGTGGAAAAAACTCATATTAAAGTTGAACTAGACCCGACCCCAATTAATCTTGGGAATAATAAGGGAAGATGACGATGTGTGATTTACTTACTCACTTGCACTAGATGTGCAAGTGAGTAAGTGAAAACGATTCACATCAAGCTGATGTCATCTCAATCGTGTTGTTTTTGGTCATACAAATATTGTATATTATAATAATAATATTACGAGGCGGGTATTAAATAAATGAAAGTAGCCGGTTAATTACCCAAAAATATTAACACAATATTTATTAACAACACTTTTACAATAATAAGTCACTAAATCAGTCGTTAGTCGCACTAGAAGATCGCTTCGATGTCCATCCGCTGTATCGTGAAACAATATTCACTCATACGGCTAACTCGCTCCGCTTATAATATAAGCAAAGCGAGTTAGCCGTACGAGTCAATATATCTCAAAGCCCTATATTATAGGGCTTTGAGATATCTAGAAAGATCCCGAGTATTCGATAAAACATTCTAGACCAAATGGAAACGCCTAGAACAAGTAGTCTAGCGCCATCTAGCGTTGAAAATCGGAGTTATTAATTATAATCTCCACAGTCGTGCGCTACTTGTTACTAGATGGTGCCGCAGTCCTCTGAATTATCCAGAATATACGAGACTGATTTTAACTATGGCGTAAAAATAATATAACATCTAGGTTCTACTTACTTCTGTCTGCATGCGGTCCACAGCGTTAGTGATGGTCGTGTCAAGCGCGTAGTTGGACAAGAAAGTGTTGTTCAGCTCAGCGGTTAGTTCGTCCTCCACCGCCACTTCGTAGTAGTACGCTAATCCCCCCGCACCGACCTCCAAGATGAACGTTATTAGGAGGAAATATGTGTACTGGAAATAAACATTAATAAAAAAAAATATCAATCAATACAATATCCTACTAATATTATAAACGCGAAAGTTTGTAAGTATGGATGGATGAATGGATGTTTGTTACTCTTTCACGCAAAAACTACTAAACGGATTTGGATGAAATTTTACAGTAATATAGCTTATACATCAAAATAACACATAGGCTACTATTTACCGCGATAACCAACATATACGCGGGCGGAGCCGCGGGCAACAACTAGTATTATAATAAAATCGTAACTGGTCGCTGTCTGTACATAGCAGATACTTAAGAAAAAATATTATAGCGCGCTTTAATATGAATGCAATAGAACCTAAAACGATGATTTTTAGAATTTTAGTCTGTGAAAGGTATTAGAGCCAACCTGATGACCTGAAAATCAACGTAAAATGACAGCGTTCGTACTGTCGTGTTTCGTTGGTGAGTGCGAGACCGGAGGCCTAATGATGCACAATAATATCACAACTATTATAACATACATTGTATTAACATCATTATTTCGATAACATTAAAGCCGGCAATTACGAGAGATTCTTCTCATAACAAGATAAGGAAGGAAATACCATTTAATATGTAGGATTAGGTAAAACGTACATATTTGAAGTATAAAACAATATGAATGTATGATATGCATTTTTACGAAGGCATCCAAAAAGCTTTTTTTAAATCCATACCTACTAATATTAGAAACTAACTGAGCCCCGCGATGTTACCCGCGGTACAGTAGGCTGCAGCTACTATGTGTATAATACGCGAAACAAAAGCTTTGCACCACTTTTTACGAAAATTATGCGAACGGACGAGTATGAAATTTGGCACAGTTAAAATTTAAATGAAGAATCAAATCAGATCAAATATAAAAAGGTAGATGACGCACGTAGAATAAGAAATGCACGACAATTTGTACTATACTAACGAAAAGCAGCGTAGTTTATCGCATATGTGTGCGTTAACGCGTGTTAACTTAGAAGTAGCTGAGTTTTTTGGCTTCAGTAAGAACAAAGGCCGTGCGTTATCTACCTTTTTTTATTTGATCTGAGATGGTTCTCCATCTCTCCGTGCAGAAAGTTAAAAAAAAAGAATTATGCTCGAATTTCTACCACTGGGTGACCACAAGTAAATTTTAAATAGGATTCAAAGGGTGATTTGCCAATATACTTACACATAACAAACTGGTTCTATTCTCAGTCTTAAGGCCACAGCAGCCGAGGGCACACAGCGGAACGCCCATGGCACCTGCGATGATCAACAGATACGCTATGGCTGGGTATGTTGGCGTTGGCAGTAAGGAGACGTATCTATGTCGGTAGGATACTGTCCACGCACCTACCGCGAGTACTCCCGCACCTGCGAACTGATAAAATATCTTTTGTTATTACTAGTGATCGTATAATAGTCCTTAAATTATTGATAACACTTATTATTCATTCCAGAATTAAAATTATTTGATGTCATTACACTATTTACAGTGACTTTAATTTCAGAAAGAGTGAGTTTTTTGTAGAATGTAGCTTAATAACCAGTTCCCCCAAGTGCCGACAATCAAGAATATAAACTTATACAAATTACTCCCCGAGCGAGTCATACATTTGGTGACCTCTTATATCGTAGGAATAAGGATATACTTTTGTTATATGCTAAGTACTCACATACGGTTTTACTCGATCGGGCAAACATGTCGAGTAAAAACCACGGTATGGGCTTTTGTCCACACATTCCGCATTCATCAATAGAGTAACGCACCTTTTGGCTCGCCGTTCATTATTCACGGAACCGTTCGAGCCAAAAGATGTCTGTTCAACAAAGGAGACGGTGGCTACATTTAGCAAGTCTAGCAATGTTTAATTATAAAAGAATTTAAGAAAATGAAAAGGAGAAACGTAAAAGGGGTTCGAGCCAACGAGCCGGCTCGATGCGAGTTGTGGTCCACACGTTAATTTTTACTCGTTTTGGAGTAAAGTTATTGAGTAATACCGCATGTGAGTACGGACCAATAAGGTCACAGGTATATTAGTAGTAATAATACTATTATTTGACTGCCTCGGTGGCGCAGTGGTAGCGTATGCGTAGCTCTGCTTGAGGTCTCGGGTTCGATTCTCGGGTCGGATCAAATATATGATCTGCAAATTTGGGTTTCGGAGTTTGGGTGTTTCTATGTTTAATATGGAATTGTATGTCTTAACAAAAATAAATAAATATTATTATGTATTTGTATCAGTTGTCTAGTACTCATAGTATAGGCTCTACTTAGTTTGGAACTAGATGCCGTTGTGTGTTAGATGTCCGAAATCTACTATATAAAAATAAGTCGGGTTTTCCTTCCTGACGCTATAACTCCAGAACGCACGAACCGATTTCCACGGTTTTGCATTCGTTGGAAAGGTCTCAGGCTCCGTGAGGTTTATAGCAAAGAAAATTCAGGAAAATTTTCAACAGAAAAGCGGGAAAGTGTTACATAAAACGAAGAAATCTGGTGGCGAAACGGAGTTCGCCGGGTTTGCTAGTATTATTATAATTATTAGTATGTAGGTTCCCTTCGGCCACAATGGACTAATTTTTTAATTGCATTTTCTTTTGATAGTCTTCTAATATATCTACAGAATACAGACTCCTTGATGAGCAAAGAAATACTGGCTACTTACAAGTACGACTTTTTTTAAAAATGGAAACCAGCTTTCCAAAAAAGAAAAATAATTCTGTTTAAGTAACAAGTTTCCAATCATTAGTTTCCTATGTGACCGAAGGGTGTAATTTTGTGATGACCTAATGCCAAGTCGGTTAGAGGACGCGGAATTTACAGAGTTAGAAAATTCGAGAAATGAGACTTAGATCTACTAAGACTTGCTGACAAGTTCTTATCTATTCTTTTATTATTCTTATCTACCTTTCTTTTTAAAAAAGGTACTCCATATTTACCCATCTAATCTCTATAATCCCCATAATGAAAATAGACTTGCCCCTAGTATATTATTATACTCGTATAATGTAAACAGGCCTAAAGTTATTTTAGGCATTGGTTTTTTGTGGGCGTTAATACTGCCTATCTTTTTTGAGATATTCTAGATGCCAGATAGGTGTAGCTCTCTATGATACGAAGGTCGTTTACATAGTTTATTGAATAGAATGGTGTTTGAGTAAATTGAACTGAGACCCAAACGATGAAAGCAGGGGTGATCGATATGATATGATAAGCAATTATCGGTGATTAAAAAATATGGCTTAAAAAGGACTAACTGTGATTAAAATTAGTTCGTGATGATTTAGTTGTTATTTCCAGAATCTTCAACTATCGATCACTTATGTTTATTTAATTAAAATAAATAAATATAATAAATAATCATAAATAATAATCATCAAAGTCATCTACTACGTGTTTCGTTGAGATAAGTTAGAGATTATATAATATGAATGATCGATGTAAATATCTACGCCCCCACAACCACGACGAGAAGCACTCTTTCTACCATAATACTTAAATTTATATAAATACCTATTTGAATGCATATCTACTGGGTACTATAAAGCGATATACAATTAGCATAGGAGTATATTTTATTTCAATATAGCCAAAGCAATCACTGAGTTTATCTGATTTCAAAATGCTTAATAACAGCTCGGAGTTTGGAAGTCGGGGTTTTAGCTCCCGCGCAGAGCAGAGCATGTAAAGCCGTCGGTTCTGCGCCTGATCTCTCCCCGTTCGTGTCGGGTAACCGTCCCATCGAATTATTATAGTGAGGGAACAGAGAGTACACCTGTGTTTGCGCACACACATGTGCACAATAATATTTCCTGTGTAGTTGGCTGGTCTCCGCTGAGACTAGCCACTGTAGGAGTACGTCACAGGCAAAGCAATAATAATAATGTCTTTACACCTCTCACACACTGGCGTCTGATCCCAAACTAGACAGTACCTGTATTATGGTAACCAAATTTCTGATAAACATACTTTTATCTTTCTACATCTTTATATATATAATTCTTCTGTGAGTGTGTATGTCACTGAACTTCTCTCAAACGACTGGACCGATTTTGATGAAATTTTTTGTGTGTGTTCAAGGTGATCTGGGAATGGTTTAGATTCACAATTTTGTCCGCTGGACAATGTTTTTTTAATTAATTTTTGAAATTTTCAAATTAAAGACGTGTAGACAGGACAACGTCTGTCGGGTCCGCTAGTATATACATATAACATCTAGACATAGAATAAATTATCATGTTCATCATATATTTTTTATGCCAGGTGGGAATCGAACCACGACCTCTGCCTTAGCAGACAGGTACACTAATCTCTACCCCAACAGCCCCAAACAAACCATCCAACAGTTCCAAATATAGAAAGGCGTATGATCAAGTACGTTACACATGTGAAAACTTCTCAAATCCATTCTTTATAAATGCATATGCATGCGCATCAAATTTTTAGAGGAATGTTATCTTGAATACCTATGTAGGTAGGCTTATTAGGTTCATTATAAGACTTGTCGTTTGACCATGAAAAGATTAAAAATATTAAAGCGAGCCAACGCACCGTGTAATCCGGTTATTCTACACGATTAGGTAATACTCGAGCTCTTATGGCGACAGAGTTTGTTATAAACCAGTAATATATATTATCATTTAAATTTTAACGTTAATACAGTAACATCACTGTTGGACATAGGCCTATTCAATGGGGGCTATCGCGTGTGAATTTGCCACTAGAGGCGCTTGTGTCGCGTGAGGTCCAATAACATTCACTTTTTACTGGTTGTGGGCGGGCTTCGTGACATAAATTATAATTTATTTAATTTATCTGTTAAAAAGTGATCTCCTTCGTGAAATTATCGCAAAAATGGCTATTTGGTGATAAATGTGAACGCTTTGAAAGCGGAATGTAGAACAAGAGGCGCAAAAATAATAATAATAACAATGTTGTGGATAACAATGTTGTACAATCTGGTGGATTTTGTATTTCTAATAAATCTCCATATATTGGAGCTTCGCCTGACGGATTAATTGGTGCACTAACAGTATTGGAAGTGAAATGTCCTTTCTCTATAAAAGATGAGTTTATCAGTGAGGATAATTTTAAACACATTGAAATAAGCAATAATAAAATTGCTTGAAAGAAAGTAGCTCCTACTATTTTCAAATTCAAACACATTTGTTACTGAAAGAAAGTATTGTGATTTTTTTGTTTGGACAAATAAAGATGAAAAGAGAATTTATGTAAATAGAAATGATAAGCTTAAACTAACTTTTAAACTTTCGCGTTCCACGACATAATAATAATTAATTTTACGGGAATTAACGCGACCACTTATTTATAGGTATTACTTATCTCTGATTTGCCTGACGTTTCGACCAGGTTGCACTGGCCGTGGTCACAGGTTGACTCACAGGGTGTCAGCCTTTGACAAAGTAATAACTATAGATTCTCAAAATTAAAAAAAACCCCCGATATAATAACCTGAGTTCCCTTTAAAAAGTAAAAAACACGTTATGCGCTTTCATTTGAGACCCCACTCGATGATATTTTTGCAGACATTCGGTTACTCTTCCCCACTTTCACCCCCATAACTAACATAAACGGCTCAACCGATTTTCATGAAACATGTCTAAGAACACTAGCACGTAACTCACCTTTCATACAAAAAATACTAAATTGAAATTGCTCCATGCATTGCATCCATTCGGGAGCTACGGACTCTACGGTGCCACAGACAGACAGACAGACAGACACGTGAAACTTATAACAGCCCTCTTTTTGGTAGGGGGTCAAAAATAATAATTATGATAAGCATATTTCAGAAGTTATTATACCAAAAATCCTTCTTAGAATCCTTATTTATATTATGTTCTTTCTGAAATTCGGTAAGTTGAAAGTTTCGGTAAGCGTAAAGCATACAAATATGATTCTTCCTCGAAGACCTACCAAACTAAATGGTAACTTATTACTCAGTATATTTATCCTCGGGGTTAAAATGTTTTTATTACAAACACGAGAATAGTTATTTCTGCCATTCGACACTAGCCACTGTTTTAGAACAGTTTTATCTATTAGAAACATGTCGCTGCTTTAATTTGATAATGACATAATTCAAAAATGTACTTTTTTCAGGAGAGCAGTTTAAATAAAATGAAAAAAATCAGTTGCTCATATCTTTAAGATCTATTATCAGAACCCTTTGTAAATTTCTTAAATCACTGTATAATCTAATTGATTTCTCTTATGTGTAAAAAACTTAGCTCTTCTATAACAAAAATAAAACATAATCCTATAAAAACTAGCATGCTTCAGACATATGTCAAACCGCTTTTGATTTAATTATATTCAACATTGGCTTAAACCATAGTATGTCCTTTAATTTGTCAATATTTTTTCGTTAACAACGGCACTATTCGAAATAGAACAAATGTTTCAGCTTAACAATTTCTATACAATGTCTTATTTGTTTTTAATCCATTTTTTTTCTAATGACGTTTTTTGAATAACGTCACATTTAGAATTACATTACTATTCCATGGAAAATGAAATAAAAAACTAATATATTTTTATTATTTAATGACATATTTTGTTTTGTCTAGCCAACATTCTATCAGTCTTCAACGTTATAGAGATCATAAATAATACTAATTCTTAAAACTTTCTTACACAAAACACTTTTCTCAATAATCTCATATAATATTTATTAATACTACGCTACTAGTTGACTTTAACAAATAATACTTACTAGTAAAAAAGTAAAAAAAAAAGGTTTTTTTTTGCACGAAGGATTATTATCAGCATTTAATTTATCATCAACGGCTTTATCAAAAGAGGATTCAAACCAGCATTCAAGCGCAAGTGAATCAGATCATGTCTACATTGATGTTTAGAACCTTGCTCGTTCAAGCTTCTAAAGAGTGGCTTAATTGTGAGATGTGTGTAGGTAGTAGAGCCACGCGTACGCATTTTTCAGCACGAACGGACCGGCTCGACCGGAGTGGTACTATCCTCTCACAGAAGACCAACCTAAATTGACAGCTTCCGTGCTGTCGTGTTTCGTTCGTAACTGCGAGACCGAAGGCCCATTGAGGCAGCAGTGAAAATAATTGTGATAAGTGTGTTAGCGGTAGAATCTTGTGAAATCATAGTGAGGTTGGCATGGATCGGCCAGGAAGACCCGTAGAAACGGTGGTGCCGCTGGCCGCCCATGGCATAGAGAACCCAACCACGGTTAACCACTCTGGGGGCTGCCCCGTCAGGTTGCACATAATCCACGGAGTGGCTAGTTATGCCGGTTTGTGACCGGGTGGTAGGATCAGACGACTACTTCCGGAAGGGTACGGTGGTCCTTCCATTCGACGGATCGGTCACCGTCATGCTTTATCTTTGTATGACGACACAGCATTCTGAGCCAAGGGAAAAGCACATACGTTTAATAGAGGCATTCCCTTTTCCTACTAACCCACTTTTTGAGGTGAAATTCACAAATATTCATTGACTCCATGCAAACCTCAGCGCTGTCTACCAACATCTTGAGACGGCACGGCCAGCCATGCTTTTCTTAACGTAGATACAAAAAAGCTGCCCTGCCACTACATCTCGAGGATCACATGGATTTTGGCTGTATAAGCCGAATCTAAGGATCTCTATTGGTCCCATTCTGGAGGCTCTGAGACAACTCGTCTGTTTGAACATCTCAACCAAATAACGTATAAAGTGTAGAAGCAGTTCCCGAGCGCCGATCTGGTGTTTTTCTGAGATTTTGATCGACACCGTGAATCCTGGTTCTGATCTTCCAGAACTGACACACCTTCACACACCTTTTGGGTGAGGTTATTGATAGGCATGGTGAGCCTTTTGCCGTCAGCCTCGACATGTCCAAGGCCTTCGATAGGGATTGGCACTGCTCGCTTCTCTCCAAACTTTCCTCATTCGGCCGGTCCCCTAAATTCTGCAACCAGGTCACCGCCTTCCACCAGCGCCGCATTAGGATCCTTTACGACGACTGGTCTCTGATTTTCGACAGTAAGTTCTTCAGGGCTCCATCCTGTTGCTCACACAGTTTCTTCTGCATATCAATGACATGTTAACACTTGACAACATAAATTGCTATGCAAACGATAACAAAGTGACTCTACTCTGCCTGATGGAAATCATGAACAGAATCCAAGAGTAATGGTTACCATGGTGGCATGGTGAATCACACAATGGCGGACTATTGAGATGCTCCTGCATCATTGGGCCTCAGTTCTCGCATTCACCAGATAAACACGATAGCACGAATCCTGAAATTTTAGGTAGATCTTCTATATGAGGGTAGTACCGTCCTGGTCGAGGCAGGCCGTTATTTCTGAATGTAGCGTAATCTTAAATAAAAAATATTTAGTAGATAAAAATGTGCCAAAAATTACGCTCCGTTCAATAAGTTAATTAAACTGTTAAGGTACTGACCATACCTTAACAGTTTCAACGAGTGAATGCGAGAGAGGTATTGCGCAGACAAAATGAATAATGTTTTCCACAAAGAGTTGTCTTTAATGAAAAACTGAACTTGTATTCTTCTCTGTGTTCATGTATTTAAACTAATATTAATTATATATATATATAATATTATATATAATATTAATTTAAAATAATAACAATATTAAATATATTAATAATAATAAAGGGTATAATTTATATTAAATGTTATGTTTCCACACCATGATTCACGTCATATTAAAAAATATTTCATTTAAATTAACTTGGATAATGACACATATTAAAAAATCATTCGACATTATCATTAAAAGCGACACATTTTGTAAAAAAAATATTGTAATAAGTATGACTTTAAAAAAGAAATAGCCATATTTCGTATTAGTACCTTTAATTACAAAAAAATATTAATTGAACATAAACCCATTTTTCGATATGCTATTTAGTTTATCTACTTACTTGTTTTGAGACAGTCGCAACACTAAATACCACGTTCTTCAATTGAAAAAAAAAACATTTGTGATATCAAAACTTTTTGAATATCGTCACAACACGAAACAGGACCTTATTGAAGAAAATATTCCACAAAAAACTACGAACTATTACGTTTTATGACTATATCTAAGAGAAAATGCGAGTGTTACCTTACAAAAACTTAAAGCAACTGGCTTTGTGACGATGTACCGGCAAAATGGCGACAAATTCTGTCCAATTAGATAACGTCATTCAATTGCGCCACGTAGCCAAATTTGTACATAGAAATGTGAGTTTTATTCACATGAAAATATAGATTAGTTTGGATTGAATGGTAACATTATCACAAAAACGACACATTTTGTTTTGTGTCACTATCAAATTAAAGCAGCGATGTGTACTCCTTTTTTCGAACAAAACGGAACTGCACAACATTGCGGCATAGCTACTCGATATGATGACAGTTATTTATAATTAATAAACTTAATGAGATCCAAGATTTCAAATTTTATTTCGGCGCCGATCTTATAAAGTCGCCTTTGACAGCTATACCTCTGGACCTTAGTCAACAGTGGCGCCAACTGGTGAGCAAAGAAACGATAGTCCCCATTGCACTCACTACACTATCATAGTACACACATCTATACATTCTATACTAATATTATAAACGCGAAAGTTTGTAAGTATGGATGGATGGATGGATGTTTGTTACTCTTTCACGCAAAAACTACTGAACGGATTTGGATGAAACTTTACAGTAATATAGCTTATACATCAGAATAACACATAGGCTACTATTTGCCGCCATAACCAACATATACGCGGGCGGAGCCGCGGGCAACAACTAGTACTTAATATTATAAATTTAAAAGTAACACTATAAATATAAAAGCCTCGGAATATATGGCTTGTAGGTCTAGCTCAGCGTTGCCAGTTTTTTTAGTCAAATGGGAATTTTGAGACTTTTTAGTGAAAAAAGTGGGATACTTACGTCGAAAGCGGAACAGGAGTAACAAAAACGTATTGTATCTAATATCAAATTACGACAGTAATGAGTACGAGGGACCAAAAAAGACAATTTTTTTTTCTACTACATGCTGCATCATCCGTAATTCATGAATTGGCCCGCGCGGGACATTGCAATTTTGATTCAAAAAGCGGGACGTACCGCCAAAATCAGGGCGTCAGGCAACGCCGAGTCTCGCTATTGAACCTGACTGCTGACTTCTCGTCAAGGGCAAATTAATCTATACTAATATTATAAAGCTGAAGAGTTTGTTTGTTTGAACGCGCTAATCTCAGGAACTACTGGTCCGATTTGAAAAATTATTTCTGTGTTTGATAGCCCATTTATCGAGGAAAGCTATAGGCTATACATCATCACGCTAAGACCAATAGGAGCGGATCAATGAAGAATGTTACAAAAACGGGGGAAAGTTATTACGCTACGGGCAATAGGAGACGTAAACGACGTTGCGTGGGTTAGCTAGTAGTAGATAATTCAAAGATGATGGCAACGTAAACAAAAAATACTTTTTTTATTGTTACTGATATGTAGAAAATATAATAGAAATGCTTTACTTTTTTCAAACACAATAGGCTATAGGAATGGACTTACTATAATAACAGGTTTATATAGAACTAGCGACCCGACCCGGCTTCGCACAGAAGTCTTTGAAAATCTCGGATTTTCTTTATCATAATATGCATGTATTACACACTAGTTTTTGCTCGCGGCTCCGCCCGCGTGTATGTTAGTTATCGCGGCAAATAGTAGCCTATGTGTTATTCTGATGTATAAGCTATATTACTGTAAAGTTCATCCAAATCCGTTCAGTAGTTTTTGCGTGAAAGAGTCACAAACATCCATCCATCCATCCATACTTACAAACTTTCGCGTTTTTAATATTAGTAAGATATAAACCTTCATCTTAAATCCCTCTATCTATTGCTAGAAATTGCATTAAAATTCGCGGAGTAGTTTAAAAGATCTAAGCTAAGAGACAGTGGAAGCGACTTCATTATAATATACTACGAGTATGTACTATGTAAAGAAGATTAACATAGCAAACTTACCAAAAATACAACATTGAAGATATGTAGGACACATTTGAGGAAATTGATGCTGCAGCAGTCAGCGTCCCTCGACTTGCGGGGTTTTACCTTCTTCTTTGCTAGCAGTGCATTACCGTCCTTATTTTTGTCTTCTGCCATAGTTCTTGTACCAACCAGTTATAAACAATCACAAGAATTTCACCTCCGTTGCACTGTGTTCATGATCCCCTGAAAATAAAAATCTAAATTAATATATACTTCATAGAACTATAGTTAGATATATAACACAGCATAAAGTACTTACAGAAGTTTGTAATTTTTGTTATAAAGTCAGGTTAATAATTAAAAATGTGTAGTAACATATTACATTGTTTATTTAATGTCTAAAATAGCTTAAAAAAGTGGAATATAGTACAATACTTATGCTAAATTATACAACAAAATGTCTCAAAAAAATTGATCCACAGTTAGTAAATGTAATAAAATAAAACCTATGTAGACATAATAAAACATTGTATCACGAAGACCTTGTAAGAGTGCAAAAAATATATATATACAGTTTCTTTTTATAGGTTTAAGCAATTATGATTTACATATCAATACAGTTGCTTATTTTCAGTCCTTCGTTTCATCACAATGTAAATTCATAATACCTAGACAATCAATACTTCAATTTTATCCTTTTTAGTTAATCCTTTGATGAAATCAAATATGCTTGCATTCCAAATAAATATAAATTAATTTAGATAGTAAATAACATAGAACAACAATGTTGAAGAATATTTTAGATGATTACTCATAAAATCAAATAATTTTTAGAAATTCATTAGTTTCAAATTAAATGCTCGAAATCACATACAGTGAGAACTGCATATACTGGACAATTTGTATGGTTAACACTCGGAAGTACATTTCACAAACTACCAAATGATATTTATTATGCCACATTGGCCGTTACACTAGATACGAATATAATCAACCTAAACAATAAGTTCTGTGATGGGCTTAGTTATCGTTTTTCTTAAATATCGTACATTCTACTCGATGCTCACTTATTCATCATAGTATCTCAACGTCGTTTCTAATTTTTCAACAATCTTTTTGTAAAAGTGCACTTGCTGCTTTAAGAACTTCTGCATAGTTGCATTCAGATCTTTAGTTCTTTCAGATTTGAAATGATTAACTTCGGCAAGAAGTGCATAAGATATAACATCAGTTCTCCGCAGTACTTCATTCAGTTGTGCTACTTCCATTTTACCCTCAGACGTGAGTCTTTCGCATTCCCTCTTTTTCTGCACAGCACTTTTGTGGGTATTTAACGTGTCAGGGAAACCTCCAACAACACCTTTGTATAAATGAAATTTGTCACCCAACGGATCCCAATCGTATTTTGGTTGATCATCATACATTCGTCCTATATCAATGTAGGCACTGCCTGTCATTTTGATTGCTGTGGTCAGTTTTGAAGTTGAAGCTAACGAGCCTTCATCGAGGCTTAGTGATGCAGCTAAACTACAAAATGCTTCACCAACTTTCTGACAGTCAGCTTTGTAAGGGCCCTGGAATCTCTTGGTTTGTACAACACACATGTTGGTGACTGACTTAACTGATGTGTCCATGCTGTTTATAAACATATGGCATTGCTCTGTTATGTGATCTACTTGCGATTGCAGTAAAGCTTTTTCAGGTACTACTATTGATATGCAATAATTTAGTCCAAGGAGGTTGTCCCTTTCTGCTTGCCTCTTACCAGCCTTCCAACGCTTCTCATCAGTACAAGTCAAGAAATGTTGCCATACTTCACATTTCGATAGTACTGGATGCCTGCACATCCAGTCCACAAACTCCTGAAGTTGAACTCGGCGACGTTCTATTAGTTGTTCGTCATATCTGCCAGAAATCTGTTTATCAGGTAGAGGTGGGATTGGAATGAGAGTAAATTTCTCTTGTAATCTTTCATGCAGCCAATCAAAATGTTTGTATCTCCTAGAGACTTGTATATTGTTGAATGACGGTGTTAATTGATAGGCTATGTAGCTTTTAATACCCTTAAACTTGGATTCCTTCTTAGGGGAAGCTACAGTGACATTGTAGGGATGTGTGATGGGCCACCACTCATATCTGTCTTCCTCCTGAACTATGTAGACTTTTTCTGAGTCAGGTACTTCTACATTTAGTGTGGCAAGTAAATAGCTTTCTCCACTAACTTTCGATGATGGAGCAAACTTGCTCTTTCGAACAGTACCTACTGTGGAGCTATAGTTAGATGCAGTTTCTTCAGTTTGTGCACTATATTCACTAATTGGCATGCCTGGCAAGGGAGTGAGTTGTTGATTGTATTGAGCTTTACTTTGTTGCTGAGATGGTCCTATTTCAGAATAAGTGTCATCGTCCCAATCATCATCCCAGCCATCTTCGTGTGAGGCGCCTCTTTGAAAATTACTATCGCCTGCACTGAATTCTACATCACCCCAAGAATCAGCTGCTTGGTCATATCTTGGTGGAGCAGGAGCTGCCGGTGCTGATTTAGTTTGAACTGATTCCTCAGGAGTTAATTTTCTTACGTATGCAGCTGGAAATAGCCCTGTTTCTCCTTTGGAATTCTTTCCTTCCCACCAACCCTCACCAATTTCTGTGTTGATTAGTGTTAATATTTCACCACTGACTATTGACATTTCAGTTGTGTTAGGCTCACCCGTGAAGTCATACAGTGCTTGTACTTGGCTTGTCATTTTGGACTGCTCACCTAAAACAATTTCACATATTATTCAATTAGGCTTAACTGTTTATAAGGATAGATGGATACAGTACTAACAACACATTATCTTATCATTCTTATCTACAGAAGTAGGGAGTATGCAGTATGATAAATGTTTTCACACATATAGTGTTCTTTACTATTATTAGCACTGCTATTAACTATTTAGGGCGTCACTATAAGGCGCTGACACATATTCCTAATAGTCCCTAATTAAGCATAGTTCAAAACTAATTGTTTCACATGTTACTGTTATACTTATTGTTGTAAGGTTTTTCTAAAGAAAACGGAAGTAGAACTACTTTTGCTAGACCTCCTTTGTATTAGAGACAATAACATTAGAATGATAATACTGATTCAGACCTGAAGAATAAATTGCTATCTACAAAATGATAATGGAAGACAAAGACGAGGAATATCAAATACACAGATGGACGAATAATTTAAAACGGTCAATAAAGAATAAAACACTCACATGTTTCAAAATTTGTTGATTAATCTAAAATATTTGGAAATTTAAACAGAAATTAATCCAATGACGTCAATTCTAGAGCGTATATGAAGTGTTGTTTCTGACTTATATTGGATTCGTAGATCTTTGAAAGTAACAAATAAATAATTACTACATTTTAACAAAGCTGTTACACAATATAAAAAGGTTTTTACTTACTTTTAACACTTTAAATTAATATTTCAAGGCGGATACACCGATTGAACAGTCATCTGTTTGACAGATTACTAAGAATTTGTTTTCCGTTACACCATGTTCTCGATTACGTGGCAGTTTTAACAGAAAACAAAATTATTTGATTGGTCGGATGAGAAATAAAATGAAAATCTACCAATAGCATTCGAGATTATTCGGTTACTTTAAACATACTTCTAAGTGCCAATGGCAAAATGGATTTCAAAGTAAAAAGAACCAAGCTTTTACAGTGTACACTCAATCTGATGTTGCGTTAGTGATACTTCAAGGTTCCGCTAGAGGGCGCTTTTACAAAAAATGTAGACTCCGTAACACTATGTAGATAGGTTAATGTAGATTGCGTACAGTCAACATAACATACTCAACATAATAACAAAGAAAATAGATAAAGAAGTGTAACTAATTATTTATCTATGTATCTATTTATTTATTAAGATTTAGTTACTGGCATTTCAATGTCTGTACTATAATAAAAAACATCTACAGCTTCAGCCTTCCAATGATTTTTTTTATATAATATCATTGTAGCCTTCCTTTTTTGGTTGTTCTAATTCCCAAAAATATGTAAAGCATGCGGAGGTATTGGTGATCTTGTGAAGTCGATGTGACGGGTATCACAGAGTATCATTAAAGACTGTGCTGCCCATAAGGTCATGTTTTATTACTTGCTCCAGCCACGAATATAGCGGAAGGAACCGGTATCTAAGTCAAATTCGAACACTCATATACATATCGTTCTTAAAACGTACACGATTTAAAAAAGAGTTTGTGTAGGTTAAAAGAGCTCTAAGAAGGTCAGAGCATTTTACCACATACCTAAATTTATAATAAACTAGCTGACCCGGCGAACTTCGTACCGCCATATTTAGGTACATATCTGTCTCAGGTTTCCACAGTGTACAGTCGCGGAAAAAAAAGACGTGTGGCACTCGGGGACTGCTGCGGTAAAGCTATTGCATAGAATTTTTTATCAACTCGTGCAATTAGTTTTTTTTTTTATGCCAGTTTCTCATTTAATATTGTTCAAAAAGTATTTAAATAATAGAGGGTGTTAGTGTACCTCGTAGTTCCGAAACAGCTCAACAGATGGCGCTGACCGGTTTTTATTTATGCAGTTTTTTTTTCTTTGAACATGTATATATACTTAGGGGGCGCACATGCGGTGAGTGTGGCATTATAAAGATACTTATGATAGATAGTGATACCTATACACCTATATACTTTCTCACAAACAGCTGCTTAAGCCGGACATACACGTTCAAGTATAGGTACTTGCGCAAACCCAGACTGTTTTTTTGTCTGACAGATTTCGGAGCAGCTCGTCTTGATCCGTGCGAGCTTCAGGTGTCAGGTTTTATTTTCGTTACGGAATTTCTTGATTCGGTCGCCGCGCTCAAAGCCCGCGATAAAAGCTATGCAATAGCTTAAAATTAAAAGTTAACGGGAAAAAATACTTTTCCCGTTATCTTTTAATTTTTCTTGTACACAAACCATGACCTTACAATAACGAACACATAAAATAAGAATTACTTATTAATTTGGTGCAGCCGATCGGAAGTTATGTGCGTACATACCAGGGTTGCCACCCGTCCCGATTTTGCCGGGACAGTCCCGATTTCGATGATATCGTCCCGCGTCCCGACGACCTAGTCATTTTGTCCCGATTTTTGATGACATTTGTCAATCGCTCAATTTGAATTGACGTGTGTGTATTATATCCCACTTTTGGACCGACACGAGAACGCAGTGTGTGACCGCGCCGCACGCACTGACGCACCGCATTCTCCTTCTCCCCCTCCCGCGCAGTGTACTTATGCGTGCGATACGCTGGGCTCATACCAACCACCTAACTATACAAAATTTTAGCAAATGTCGCAAAAAGTACCTAGGTTGTTCCGAAAATTGATAGTCACTGAATAAATACAATCTAATAATAATTATTTTTACGGGAATTAACGCGATCACTATTTAAAGGTATTAGGCTGACCACGGCCAGTGAAACCTGGTCGAAACGTCAGGCAAATCAGAGGTATGTAATCTGCTATGATTTTCTATGATTATAAAACAGGGTTTAACTTCAAGAAATTTTAAGAAAATTATTAATACAAGCTGCTTTTGAGGAGTCTGCTCCTGCGTTAGCAATAATTACTTATTGGTTTCGTGAATTTAAACGTAGTCAAGAGAACTTAAACGATGACCCTAGACCCGGCCGACCACCAACTGCAGTAACTCATGAAAACGTCATCAGGGTAGAATGGCTATTGCGAGAGAATAGACATATTAAACATCGAGAGATACAGGCTGAACTAAATATTTTATCACAGGCAGTTTACACCATCCTGCATGAACATCTTAAAATTAGGAAGCTTGTTTCGCGATGGATACC
Organism: Diaphora mendica; assembly: GCA_949125395.1. Lineage (NCBI taxonomy): Eukaryota > Metazoa > Arthropoda > Insecta > Lepidoptera > Erebidae > Diaphora > Diaphora mendica. Next base: position 23,299,830 of record OX421310.1, read on the forward strand.
TCATTCTCTCTCCGAAGAGCAAAAATGCCGTCATCGTGTTGATTGGTGCAAATTTGTGTTAGAAAAGTTCGAAGGAGAAACATTTCCTACATTCTAACAACTGACGAATCATGGATATATAGCTACAATCCTCTCACGAAGCAGCAATCCACGCAATGGGTGTTTCAAGAGTGAAGACGATTTGCCTACAAAAGTTTTTCGCAGTCGGAACGTTAGTAAAAAATGATAGCGGTTTTCTTGGAACGCAGTAGACGCTAGAAGACCGTAGAACTAGTGAATGGTATAGTGAAGTTTGTCTGCCTCAAGCTTTCGGGGAGTTGGATAGCGAGTGCTCAAGGAACGGCGTCCGTGGCATTATTTTTCACCATGATCACAGCTGCTAAAACTATTGATTATTTGACAACGTCCGGGGTACAAATGTTACCCCATCCTCCGTACAGCCCCGGTTTAGCTCCATGCGATTTTTTTTTATTTCCTATGGTAAAAAAATGCTTCGTGGGCGAAAATTTTGTACTGCAGACGAGGCCGTCGAAGAATTTCGGCGGTTATTTCTCGACCTCACACGACAAGTTCAAATGACAATTCCCCTCGTCTTCCATGAAGCTGACAGGTTTTAGTAGACTTTCTCCAGGGTGCTTGTAAATAGTTTCGGGGATAGAGGGTCTCCCTGTGTCACACCCTTCTCTATTATGAAAGAAATATGCATGAAAAATATTTCAATAATCACAAATTTTAACAAAACACGGAACTCTAAAAAAACCGACTTTAGTGTGGACCAAATTTAAGTGGGACCACACGGGAAGCACCAGCTTCCAATAAAAAAAGAATCATCAAAATCAGTTCACCCAGTCGAAAGTTATGAGGTAACAAACATAAAAAAAAAGAAATACAGTCGAATTGAGAACCTCCTCCCTTTTTTGAAGTTGGTTAAAAATACGCATAAATACAAAAAACGGTTTTTATTTCTCCTGCAGTCTTTTTGATGACCTGAATTGAACTGAAACCTTGACTGATTGTCCCGATTTTTTTTCCAAAAGGTGGCAGCCCTGGTACATACATTTCGGGGATTCATTTATGTATATATAGATCTGGATCTGGATGACCGAGCCTTGCCCGGTATTTATTTTCTGTAAATTTTCTAAAAATGACTCGTAACTAGATCGATTTATCGCCACCGAGACCCCCTCAACCCCATGAATACCTACTTTTCATGAAAATCGTTGGAGCCGTCTTTAACGCTATGTGCAATTAGGAGACGTAAACGACGTTGCGTGGGTCAGCTAGTTTATTATAAATGCAGGAAAACTAATTAAAGTCCAACCTTTGTGTGAATTTAAATGAACAATGAAGTTTTTGGTTAACAGATCGTAAATCTTAGCTAAGAGAATGAGGGAATTTATTTCGTTGGCGCTTCTGTCGGCATGTGAAATATGGAATTGTGGTTCAGCCGTGAAACCGGATTTCATAATTAGCTTTACGTGACGCATTTGTTTATTACCAAGGAGTTTATATGTTACCGGCAATGATTTTATATCATTGATTACCGGCAATCTGTATAATCCGGTATTCTACACAATACCCAGGCAATGTATTCAATACCTAAAAATAGGTAATGTGTGAAATACATATGTATTATTTATTTTATACTTTGCCTAGGTATTCTATACAATGCCTAATGCGCAGCCGGTAATGTGCTATCTACGGGAACAGGTAAAAACAATCCACTCAAACTGCACTGCACGGTTGACCTAGTGGTTTATTGTACATTCCTAATGCGGGAGTTGTCTTTATAAAGAGAAAAAAAATGGCAGTCATAAGGACTGACGATAGAAGTGAAAACTTTTAACTAAGAATGTTATTTGTAAAATTAATGTGTAAAATTAGAAATTTAATTATGTTTAAATTAAAATATTCAACATCAAACATTAGCGTGTCGGTTACGCGAACCCATAAGATTTTCCCCTACCAAAACTCAAACAGCATGTCAAAAAAATGATAGCGGTTTTTTTTCGACGCAGTGGACCAGTAGCAGTACTTTCGCTAGAAGACCGTAGAACAGTTACTAGTGAATGGTATAGCGAAGTTTGTCTGCCTCAAGCTTTCGGGGAGTTGGATAGCGAGCGCCCAAGGAGCGGCGTCCGTGGCATTCTTTTTCACCAAGATAACACGCCCGCTCACACAGCTGCTAGAGAACTATGGAATATTTGCCAACTTCGGTGGTACACATGTCACACCATCCTCCGTAGCGCCCAGATTTAGCTCCATGCGATTTTTTTTTATTTTACAGGGTAAAAAAAAATGCTTAGTGGCGAAAATTTAGCACTGCCGTCGCGGCCGTTAAAGAACTTCGGCGGTTATTTTTCAACCCACAAGGCACGTTTTTTAAATGTTTTGAAAGCTGGTTCACCCGAATGCATAAGTGCATTGGGGTTGGAGGAGGATATTTTGAAAAGCTGTAAATAAAGTTTTTTAAATTCTAACTATTTTTCATTTCACTAACTATTTTTGGAACCATACAGAACCATACCATAGGTACGTGGGCTGTATGGTAATGTACATTTTAGTTAGTGCGAAACTTATGTGCACCTACCTAAGGTTGACTGGTAGAAAATGCCCTGAGCATTAAGCCCGCCGATGTAAAAAAAGTGCATAAAGTTATAAATAAAATACTTAATTAAAAATTCGACTCATAAATAATGAATCATAGCCAAGGTCTTTATTGAAGTAAACCCACAATGTTTTTAATTTGTGTTAATTTTTGATTTGCCGAATTAGTTTTTAATTTCATCTTCATTAATGAAACTAAACGTATGCACACCTGCGTACTTTGAATCCACTTGGTACGCTCACAAAACACACAAGATTTCTCAACAGTCGTTAAAACAGGTCTCACGAGTAAAATCTGAGAAAAATATTTTTAGCTATGAAAAAGTGTTTATATAATTTTCAAAATAACTTTATTCTGGTATATTAAGACTAATTTAATTTAAAAGATTAGATTAGTTAATTATATTTTTTACGTTACATAAATAGACTAAAACAAATGAATTAAATTTCAGTAAATTTCTGATTTGGTAATTTCTGAATCAAATGAATTGAATTTTTGTGTTATATTTTTCGAATATCATCATCATCAACCAATCGCAGTCCACTGCTGGACATAGGCCTCTCCAATTTCACGCCACTTGGTTCGATCCTCGGCTTCTCGCATCCAGCTCATATCGTCCGCCGAGGCGACCACGGATCCTTTTTGAATATGCTGACATAAATTAAAAGGCCGACACCCACATTAAAAACCGACTCATTAGTCTTTTGTTGAATTTTAGTTATCTAATAAAGAGAGATCATGTTGCACATTAAAGGAACTAGAAAATGACGTCGAAAAGGAGGTAACATACTAACCTCCTTTTTTAGAAGAGGCCTGTGTCCAGCAGTGGACTTTTAAAGTTGATGAAGATGTTTCCCGACTTTTTTTTTAAGTTAGCTTTGTAAATCCTTAATCCTTAATGCAAAAGATTACAAATCCAAATCAAATCATTCTTAGATTTTACTTATGCTTTCCATCAGACGGTGGAGTCATTTAGCAGCTAATTTAATTTTTTTTGATAAAATTTTTTGATTGAGAGATTGAGATTGGTGTGACTCATTTAGATCGTTTAAATCAGGGGCGGGAATAATTATATCTTTAGGCCCGTATTCACTTTGTATAGTGCGAGCGCAGGTGCGTAGCGAAGGTGATCAATGATTGGTAGAAAATACGTGTGGACCGCAAATTCGCTATCCACGCGTATTTTCTACCAATCATTGATCACCTCACTTCACACCTGCACTCGCACTAATCAAAGTGAATAATGCGGGCCTTTAAGGAAAGTAATAAAATGATGCGAATCAACGTCGATAAACAAAAAAAAACATACATTTTGATTATTTTATTGCAGTGTATAAACTTAACTGTTGTCATAAATAAAATCAAAACCAAAGGCATTAAGTAGGTAATTGTTTTTATCAGAATAAATGTATTTAAAATAAAGTATGATTCTATGTAGTACAATAAATTCTTGACATGTAAGCATTATGTTGATTAATCAAGGGTTTATGATCTTACTGCAATATAGGTAGGTTCATTATAGGTAATTTATAGGTAGGTAAATTATACTTGTCTGTTGTAACGTTGAACAATAATTACAAATACAGCCTGTTCTATACACACTCAAGATCTCTTGAGCAATAAGAATGTTATAAAAGCAAATCATTCGTAATAATCGCTGTCTCTTCCTAAAAGGCATTTTATGAATCGCTACAAAGAACAACAATCTATGAGGATGATTGGAAAAGAAGACATGTCGAATGTATGAATAAATGGACGCCGGCGCCGGTGAATATTAAAAGGTTTGGTGATTTATCTCTGGTGTGCGACTCAAGTTTGATGAAGCTTCTTATACTCTAGATTAAAAGTCAGTTTTAATTTGTATTAACAAAGTACCACTCAGACATTATTATTTTTCTTAGTTTCGATGAAATGTCAGTGAAAACAAACAAAGAATATTAGTAAACAACAATCGAGAATTTAAGTGAAACCTAATTTTAAATTTTGAGACATCAGAAAGACATAATTTTCTTAGCTTTTTTCCAAACATACGTTGTGGTCGGCTTTCAGTTTCCTATCATATTGATGAAATTCCACTTTTGAGATGAACCGAATGTCATCAGACCTCCGCTAGAGCTCCACTATAGCTATGCTTTTTAAGCCTTATACTACATATAAGGTTTTCCACGGATATCCTTGAAGCAACTGAGACAGACAGCTTAAAGTACTCTCAGAGTAACGGAATGGTTTCAATGAGCTATGAAACGCCACCCATTCATAGACATATCTGGCTAGGCTTGGTTAATTTTGCAAAATACTTTGTTACTACTCAGCCACGAGAACAAGAGAATACAGACCTGATCCATCCCCAACTACTTTATAAAATAAATAATAAACAATCATACTTCAGAAAATTTAATGACATTTATTCATTAACTTCACTCTCATCGACATACATTTCTTCCGCCACAGTTTCTGTGAAGCCAACTTCATCATTGGTTCTGTTCTCACTTTGAATCAAAGCGTTTGGTAGCCAATCCATCCAACTATCTCCAAGAAAATGATCAAACAATTCACAATCACAAACTTCTTCAGAGTAATTGGGAAACACTTTCTCAGAAATGTCAATCGATTTAAATATATCCACATGAGAAGCACAGCTCACTGCAACAATGGAAGCGAATATAATAAACAACTTACGCACCATCGTTATAATGTTATGGTGTTGATTTGAATGTTCGTGAGGGTTTAGAACACCATTATTTATAGAAAAATCTGCGGTAGGTGCGACGTTAAAAGTTCAAGGTACGAAGTGAGTACCTTTTAACAGAATAATACGAACTTGTATAAGGTCAAGTATGTTGTTAAACAGTCACACAATTGATTATAAGAAGGTTCTTCATTTAAAGACATGATTTATGTAAGAATAAAATGCTTTAGAATGGGCAGACCGCAGACCATTACACTAGTAGCTTACAAGATTTCAAATAAGATTGGCACGCAAGAGTTTGATTGTAGGACGGTAAATTAAAATCTCGACATTGATATTACATCAATGTTACAATTACATTTTATTGAATTATCTAATTTGGTAACGATCACGATTACTGTAAATCACTATTAAAATGTACATCTTGATTGGGTGTATAAACATATTATGCGCTGCAATGCGATCGAGATATCTGTCAGGTATATAGTAACAATTAAGTTCTAATTTGAATTCCAGCAATTCAATTCCAGTACTCTATATATCTAGGCATCAATATCCTATCCTACTAATATTATAAACGTGAAAGTTTGTAAGTATAGATGGATGGATGGATGGATGGATGGATGGATGGATGGATGTTTGTTACTCTTTCACGCAAAAACTACTCAACGGATTTGGATGAAACTTTACAGTAATATAGCTTGAATCAGAATAACACATGGCTACTATTTGCTGCGATAACCGACATACACGCGGGCGGAGCCGCGAGCAAAAACTAGTCTTATAATAATTATATTTATTCTATGTAATATAAGAAACTGGAAAGTACTGGGTACTTTATGTTAGCTTATTAGTATAAGCTAGTACTACTATTATGGACACTATTGGTATTATTACTGTATAAATGATTTATTAGAATAGTTCTCATAAGGTGTTCGGTTCTCTATAGCAGTATTATGTGAATGATTTGTTGGAGTAATGCTCATAAAATGTCAAGTGGTTACCTCATGGCTCAAAAGGCGGAGCTTGGGGTTGTAAAGAAGGAGCTCACGAGCCCGTGCCACGGCATTCGGGTCTGGCTTTTCAGCAGAGTAACAAGTGTATTAATTAAGTAAAGATTGTAAATAATGATTGTATTGAAAAGGGTATGCTAAAGTATATAATACAAGGCTGTATCTTGACAACGTTTTTCATTAAATCGCTGAATCCTGATGGTACCCAACATTTATTTCCGTGCGATGACAGAATAATAATACAGTGTCACCGTTCCTATTCATCCCATGGGTGACATAAGAGCCGACAAGGGAGCAAACTACGCAGGACAACATCAGAAGAAGAAGGAAAACTTGAAACAAACCCTATATCAACTAAACACTCACCTTCTAAACCACACAAACTGTTTTCCTGTGTGGGTTTGAACCTACAACACTCAGCGCAGAAGAAAACGACGTGGCGACCGCTTAATCCACTAGGCCAACCATGCAGTCGTATTTTAAAGCTCTAGTATTTTCCCTTTATTTTCAAACTACACACATCAAAAGTGTCTAGGGATCAAGCATTTTATGCGGATTTCTTGAGATTGAGATGTGGCTTTGGCCCTGGCCTGCTCAGTCGCCAGACTTGAACCCGATTGAGCATGCATGGGATATGCTACAGAGAAGAGCTCTGCCGAATATGGAGGGTATCCAGTCGCAAGAAGACCTTTTTTTGTTGTTGCAACGAACATGGGCGGCCATTCCACAGCGTGATTTGGATGAACTCATTTTGAGTATGCCAAACCGATGTTCTTGTGTTAGTGTTCGCGGTAGAAACACGGATTATTAATTGTTTAAGTTACCTAATAAAATTTTAAAGAAAACTGTTATTTCAGTCTTTTTTTCGAACTTTAATGTTAGTGGTTCAAATGTCAAAAATCCTTTTATTAGGAAAATGGCAAATTTCTTTATTAATGCAAAGGTGACTTGGTTTATCGTTACTGTGACAAACGAAAACACTTTATTTGATGAATCCTTAAAGAAAAATTTAATTAATATCAATCAGGAGAAAAGTTATTGAAAAAATATATGTTGATCCCTAGACACATATGTTGATCCCTAGACACTTTTGATGTGTGTAGCTGACCCACGCAACGTCGTTTACGTCTCCTATTGCCCGTAGCGTAATAATTTTCCCCCGTTTTTGTAACATTCTTCATTGATGCGCCGCTCGTATTGGTCTTAGCGTGATGATATATAGCCTATAGCCTTTCTCGATAAATGGGCTATCTAACACTGAAAGAATGTTTCAAATAGGACCAGTAGTTCCTGAGATTAGCGCGTTCAAACAAACAAACTCTTCAGCTTTATAATATTAGAATAGATTCTTACGAGTTATTTTTCTTTTACTGATGAACATTTTGTCACTAATACTGAAAAGAAAAGATTTAGATGAAGAACTTTGTCGCAGCAAAGCCGCATTGTAATCACGCTTAGCGCTATACAAGTTCCGACATTTCGCTTAAAATGTACGCCACAGAGATCAGAGACAATGTGTTGAGATATTTCTTAATTATCCCGCCTACACTTACTCGACTGTACGATGAGCATCTGTTGTCGACAGCAAAATATTACTTGACACTCGAGACTCAAACGAGAGACGGATGAACGTCTAGTTTATAGTCACTTATCATTGTAAGCTGCAAAACGTTGCACTTATTACTACTAGATTATGATGTAACAATAAATGTTCATAAGTTCTTGGACAAAATTTGCAAAATTTATTCAGATTTTATAACAATAAAGATTGATACTAATCCAGGAAGAGAGAAATCAAGATTGGTCTATAAAGCGAGTGTCACTTGGGTCCGGGTGTCTTAATAACAGATGTTTCCGGATCCTTCCTATATCAGGTGTAGAGTGGTACACCGTGAGGTTTTACCCCGGTGGGTTAACGGTCAGTGAGGGTTTCCACACTTAAAAAAAGAGCGAGTGACGCCAGTTATGGGCTGTCATTATTTATTCAAATCGTGTTTTTTGTATGTATTTCACAAATAAAATAGTCTCTAATAAATTTTTTATCACTTTGTTTTATGTATTATTACAAGTTTTTTATTAACTTGCAATGTATGTATGCTTGTATGTTCGGGTGAAATCTTGCCAATGAATTTTGAAGCAGATATCTTCAACAGATTTTGGTGAAATTTTATATACAGCGTGACATTACAATATTATAATGACATGGAGCTGATCTGATGCTGGAGCTGGAAGGTGGCCATAGGAACTCTGTAAAGAAACGTCGCAACATCATCGAGTTTGGACTCGTTTGATTCGTCTCAAGGCATTCCAGTAAAAGCTTGTTTTAAAAAGCTTTTTAATTTCATTTATTATATGGGTGTTTATCTCACCAGCCTTCTTTACTTAGCGAAGTAGCAATTGTTTCGCGGCGATTCTTTTTTTAAAGTCGCTAATGCCTCTATTATCTTTAGTGACCGACCGAAGATTCGGTTTCTGCGGTTAGCGAACTTCTTGGCTCTCTCGTAACTCATAAATAATGGTTGAATATTGAAACATCGATAGGTACACCCACCATATTGATAGCAATGTGGCGGGTTCTCAATGTGTTTTTTATACTTGAAGCACTTCCAAATTTCCGACCCGCCGAAACTGGCCGAAACCGAAACCGAATCTTCGGTCAGTCACTAATTATCTTGTATTATTGGCTAATATTTTGACCACGTTATATGGCGTTGAGAGACGTCATCATCATCAGCCTATCGCAGTCCACTGCTGGACATAGTTGAGAGACGTAATTCATATAAATTTCTTAGTTTTATTTTAATGTTTATTAGCATACGTATTCATGATAAATTTGCCTCTTGAAAAATTGAATTGATATCCTATAATATTACGGGTACTTGAACTTAATTACTTCTTGTAAATCAACTATAGGTATATAGATTTGTTATCAGGTTTATAATTATGATCATTATAATTTTAGTGACGACGCTCTAGAAAGCGAGGTTTTCCGTTCTATCTATGGTTTATAAGCACACACCACAAAGACCTATTATAAGATCAATGGCCACAAAGGCCTGTTATGAGATCAACAGCGACACGAGGCGCCGACGCAGTATATAGTATATATATTTAAAATTCAATTACTTTTGGTCATTCCTAACTCACACTTCGAGTAGGGTTCACATAATTGTAAATTAGTTTGTAATTTCTTTTTATTAAACTAACTATAAGTAAAGTTGTTTTTTTTTGGAACCTCCGGCTGCAGTATACGTAATTTGCGTAGCATTCGAAATATTCTTTGTGTGTAGAAATTAGGACAGTGTGTTAACTATATATGTAGTGCAAATTAATTAAGTTGGGATAGTGTTCATACAAGCGTAGAGTGACACAACAGCTTTGTTTGCAAAAGCGACCATGAAGTGCTGAACAGTTTTGTTTACGAAACTGTTTGATTCGACCGTAGCGCGTAGATTCGACGCACGGCAGAACAAAATAATTGCAAGAGAATCAATATTCTGTATCTGTATCTATAAAGGCGTGTCTCCTGCGGCTAAAAATAACAAAACAAACTAACAAAACTTGTTAACTAAACATGTTAGCGAAAAGTCGCAGGAGACGGACTTTTAAACGAAGATCAAACACGATTACACGAAAAGCAAAAATCTTTTATCTACTCGACAAAATGACACACTTACTTACTTACTTTTATAGTATAAATATGAATAATATAAGTATTAATGTTAGTTCAGTTCAGTTTCATTATACGAGAAGTATACGCCTGGATGCTTCAGTCCGCTTTGGATAACATGTTTGCTTGTTAAAATTAACAAAACAGTTAAGCCACGCCCATATTATGATAAATATATGATGTTTTGTGTTTAAAAACATAAAACAGTGTCGCGGGAGACCCGGCTTAAGTCATAGACAAACAAGTTACAGTAATACAAGATGCATTTCTTTTTAAATTTATACGTAATAGACACTAATTAGCATTTTTTTCGCCCCTCTTATTCGTTATGTAATGGTAAATTAATTTTTTTCTAAAGAAAAATCTAAGGCTTTGCTCTTCAAGGTTGGCTCTTCAGTAAGATCATAATCTAAACTATTTTGAGTCGGTGCCAAACAAACAAACAGCGGAAGAAATGAATTACTTAGAAAGATTCATGAAACGACATTGGCGTCAAGCAAAAGCGTCGTTGGATTGATATTCTTATCTATTAAATTTTAATAACTACGAATAAAAAGCTTGAAAAGAAGGTTATAGTAATAAATAAATAAATATTTTTTATATTTAAGCTAAAACAAAAGTAGCCTGAGTTACTCCTTATTTCATCAGACAGACAAAACAATCAAGTCGCATAATCTTGATCAAATAATAAAATTCGGGTATTTACGACAGTTACGAGTATTATATAAAGTAATCGGACACATCATGATGTGATTAAAATCTGACCATAACATGCCGAAACAGCACTTTGTGTGTTTATTGACGTGACAATGTATTATTCTCATCATTTCATCAATGTTTCGTTATGACGTTGTCACGTTAAACTGTCTACAAACGTTAAACCGTAAACAGACTTTACAGACAACCATTTTTTATAATAATCAGTTTAACTTGTAATTTTAACAAAGTGTGGAACTAAAGTGATATTTTACTCCCTAACTTTACTATTTTTAGCTCAAAATCTTTTAAGAAGAGAGAGAGGGAAGTTAAAATCAAAATATAAGGGTTGGTTATTCTTAACTTCGTAGGTATATCTTACTTTGTGACGATGATTAAAATATTTTTTGTATTTTTCACTCTTTGAATAGTGAAACATTACTTACAAACTTTCGCGTTTATAATACTAGTTGTTGCCCGCGGCTCCGCCCGCGTGTATATCGGTTATCGCGGCAAATAGTAGTCTATGTGTTATTTTGATGTATAAGCTATATTACTGTAAAGTTTCATCCAAATACGTTCAGTAGTATTTGCGTGAAGAAGTAACAAACGTACACACAAACTTTCGCCTTTATATTAGTGTGATGATGTGATTAGTATGATTTAGCTATTTAGCCACAGAATAAACATTTTGTGTTTTTTTATTTGTAGTAAGTATTTAATTTAGTTACACAGGTTCCGAAATAAGAGGTGTGGGATGATCTTATTTTCGAGCAAGTGACTAGAATCTCCGAAGACAGCGTGTGATTTCAGTTGGTACGTATCCGATAAAAGCGCTTCGCAGTGCCTTTGGCGTTGTGAAGAACGCAGATTTAGGTACATACAGAAGTAGGAAAGGATGTACTCTTTACATTATTTTAGGTAAACTATTAAAATAATCTTTATGCTTCAAGGTGGCAAACGATTAAAAATGGAGTATTCGTTTTATTGCAAGATAGCAAATTAACTATTGTTTCTGAATTTGTTAGAATTTTGTACTACAGCAATTTAATAGAGTTGGAACTCACATGAGGTGATCACAGCCCTGTTAAAATATTATGAAATGCTTGGTGAGTGACATTGATAACATTACTAGCATTCTGTGACATTAGGCGCAAGCAAATCATTCGCACATTTAAAGCTGTTTGGACAAACTCATCCTTATGAGCTCTGTTACCACTCAAGCTGAATTCCAAAACATTTTACATGTAAATTAAAATGCTACCTTACAGAGGGTTTTCCTAATTCACTTTCCTTCCTTCGTCGAACAGCCCTGAGTCTTTTTTGTATCACGTTTCTCCGAAAGGCACTGTACAATAATATCGTTGAATGAGATACTTAGGTAGCACACCTATTGAATACGTATTGGTTTGAATCGTATTTAAGTAATAAATAACACAAAGAGACATTAGAAGTATATTACTGTCTGTCTATTTTAGGAACCATTTTGAAGGTATTCATAAAGTAATTCCATGCAAAGTATAATGAAGAACGATGTTGTAATTAATCATGGGGTTTGATGGTGGTGTGCTACTTAAAACGACTCTGGCATATTCTGTCTTATTATAATTTGCAAGTTCTCTAATTTTTTTGTATCTTACAAAAAAATCCTTTAATTCAGGCATCAGAATATACACTGAAGTTAATCGAATGTTTTAAATGAAAAAATTGGTAAGTTAATACCCGTCTTCTAAAAAGCTGATCAATTTATTATTCAATCAACGGAGTGACACCTCTATTAAAGAAAGTAAAAAGGTTTTGTAAGAAAATTTCACAATGTCCTGTTAATTAATCCGATAATCCAATTAAAGTGTCAGTGCCTAATCATGCTCTTAGCTGTTCAATCTATGTGCCTGACAAGAGATTTGACATTAAATTCGTTAATTTTTGCGTTGATAAGGCGCTGCACAAACGTGTAGCCCGTGACTGCTACTGGCCACTGGTAACCGAAGTTGCTGTGTCCGGTGGCGGCAATCGGACACAGTCACCGGTCGTTACTTCAGGCCACAATTCGTCGCTTGTTTTCAGTAAATTGTAAGGAACTTTGTTAATGTTGCTTGTGTTTTCAACTGACGACTTTTAGTTTCTAGTTACCGACACCGAACACTTTTTGATCGTCATGAGTATGTCTTAAGTGGACACAAAAAATGTAAACGTATGCACAGGGAGTGGATGGAGTTGATGATTTCAAACTGGCTCTATAGAAATCAAATATTCATCGGTAGCTTGTATCTGGCACAAGACACAAAAGTGTCCACGTTTGAGCTCCGCCTTAACTTTTCATAATCTGGGTGTTATTCAATAAAATTCATGTTAAATAAGATGACTTTTTCTTTGTAATGTAGTGTCGCTATTCCTATGCACCCTGTAGGTCTTGTAAAAGTCTAATTAAGGAAACAAACCACGCAAGACAAGAGCAATTCCAAAGATTAGAATAACTTTACAAAAACTCTATTCTAAACCGTCTGGCCAATGTGATAAATCAAAACCTTCTCTACAAGTAGATTAATGTTGTTAATGATGATGATAAGTCCTAATCGGAGATAAGACCTCTTGAAACTAATTCACAAGATATATTATGATGTTGAAATTTTAACTAAAGACCATTAAAACCAGCAAAATAAATTGAATACAAGCTTAAGGTCATCAATTAGAGTGAAACTTTTGAATGTTCTTATAATTTGTTCGGTGCTGAAGTTCCGACATGGTTGGCGGGGCAAGTATGTCAGGACAGTTGAAACTTTTGTCAGAAGCGTAACATTTGCTTCCAAGTGCACTTTAAACTTGGCCACAAGACAGCCCGTGACACAACCTCATAACTCGGCAATAAAGAGCCGACACGAATTACGCTTGTTAGAGAATGTTGCTGACCAATTAAGAAGTAGGTACACGGTGGTACAATTATCATATTTACGTCATTTTAAATATAAAATGTCTGTAGTAAATGACAATTTACTATTGTAATGGTCTATGATAAAGAAAGGAATCTACTTCCATAAACAAATACACCGAGTATATTATAAACTAATGTTGACATTACGACTGTGGCGGACAAACTATATATTGTTATACTAAGTGTAAAATAATGTTTCTCTTTAAAGAACAAATGCGCCGTGTAGACGAACTTCCTCTCTTGTAATTCACAATTGTAATACTAATCATATTTTTTGTATTATACATTCTTATTTTATAGTATACTAGTGGTTGCCCGCGGCTCCGCCTGCGTATATATCGGTTATCGCGGCAAATAGTAGCCTATGTATTATTCTGATGTATAAACTATATTACTGTAAAGTTTCATCCAAATACGTTCAGTAGTTTTTGCGTGAAAGAGAAACAAACATCCATCCATCCATCCATCCATACTTACAAACTTATTAGTAAGTATAGATATAGATAATACTGTATTTATAATTAGTCCTACGTTGGATTTTGGAGTTTTTCTTAACTTGACACAGTTTAATTTAATTGTTAGTTAACAACAATCAAACTGTAAAATATTCACACTGAATAAGAGCAAACAGTTTTTAATCCGTTTCATCCATATCAGGTAATTAAAACAAAATCATACTCAAAAGTAAAATCAACGTTGAAACTACAGATATCCATTGTTATTCGAAATAAAATTATTAATTTAACATTATTGAGTAGATTTCATGGATGGAATGGATAACGAGGACAGTGAGGAACTCCACACATATTTCACGGGACATTTAAAACAATTCAGATAAAATTGTAGCTATGTCATTTGCCAAATATTAGGCCGTTGAAAATTAATTAAAACAGTAAACGTTATTAAACTGAACATTTCGGACAAGTCCGGTCTGTGGAGGGATAAATAGCGATTTATTAGTGGAAGAAAAAGGTCTTTAACAATTAAATATAATATGTATACATCATGTTATTTCTATATTTATATAATAAATCGAAAATACTTGTTTTTAAATTGTTTAAAGGGCTAATCTCTGGAATTCTTCAAGACTACCTCATGAACTAACAAGTCCTGAGGTATCCAAATTAAAAAAAATATCCATTTAAACAGTAATTTGTGATATCATAAATTGAGAATTATAATGAAAGAATGGTTGTTAGATTATTTAAATAAATAAATTTGAAACAAATTAGTAGATATCTGGGGGCACAGTCGTGCCCCCGCCAAGACGAGCCAAGCGAAGCGGAAGGGCACTACCTACCTTTTCTCGAAGTGTTTCGTCGTTTTTTTGAACCCTCATAACTTTGGTTCCCGATATACCAGATCGTTCAAATTCTCAAAATATGATGCTACCAATAGACTAATGAAACATACAAAGTTTTAATTACATAGATCTGATACTTTAGATTTTATTGATACCTAAAAAACACCGATTTCGTCACTGACACATGATGATCATCAAAACTGTTAGGGTACTTCCTGAAGTGCTAGGAAGCTGAAATTTGGTATGTAAACTAAGTTTAGTATACAAACAACAGAAAAATTCATAAACCTATTACTTTTGCCCCCCAACCCCCTAATTTGGGTGGTGGAAGTTTGTATGAGACTTTCACAAATGTTTATGCTAGAGGTTTTATTTTTGGTACACGGACTTTTTCGAAAGAAGAAAGAAGATGTACAAGAAATACAGCCCAAAAAAAGAAAAATATATACATTTTTACTGAGATGTAGAGTTTATGAAGTTAGGGTTGGTAGAGTTAGAGCGTGTAGATTCAGAACCTTGGCTCTACATGAGATCTGATATCTTTTTCACAGGGTACGCCATATGCAGTCGTCTTGGCAACATTTTACATGAAAATGTTTTTGGTGGGATCACAAATATTTTCAAATGCAAATATCACAATCACAAAGTACAAAGCTAAAACTTTTTGAAGTAAATTCCATTAACTATATTCAATTTCGCTAAAAGAAAAGTTAGTAACCGACTTAAAAGACTTAAAAAGATTACGTTCTAAATAAAAAAAGCTCTCGTTTGGGCGTCTAATCGTGAATTCGTTATTGATTGTCGTGGGAGAGAAATTGATGAAAAATAATGATTTTACAATACTGTTTGAAAAACGATACTGATTCGATGGAGCCTTAATTGCTTTCATAATTGGATTCGCATTATTTTTGGTATTAAATACACAAGCTCATTGGTATTTCAATCTTAATTACGAAGAAAATTTCGATCGGTTTTTAACTAGCGACCCGCCCCGGCTTCGCACGGGTGGATTTCAGATGCCCCCACCGACGACACGATTCGTGCATTTTAAATCTATAATATCGTCGAATATATTCATTTAAATTAGATACTGTAAAGGGCCATTTTGCACAATGCACAATGTATTTAATTTACTTAATTGCATAAGGATTCATTCTGTATTGCTTAAAATCACTTCGTAAATAAGCCATTATTTCTCGTAAAAAGAAAGGAATAGAAAATGGTTGTTGTGGGTTATCCCTAAGAGATACACATATACCGTCGCGGACTTTTTTTATAGTGCTTTTTAAGGTGTACAATACTGTAGTACATTATTTTGATCTATCTCGTAGGATGCAACCAGCGTTTGCAATGTAAGCGCAAAAATGTGTTTATTTGCTACATCACATTAGAAACCTCGAAAATTAACAGTGTTTCCATTATGCATTTATTATACATAAAAACCTTCCTCTTGAATCACTCCAAAGAAACCAGCATCAAAATGCGTTGCGTAGTTTTAAAGATTTAAGCATACATAGGGATATAAGGACAGAGAAAGCGACTTTGTTTTATACTACGTAGTGATTACTTAACTTTTTTTAAGTTATTGGTTTTATTCATCTATAAGGTCTACATCTATAAAGTCTAAAAATATTAATATAAGTCAGTATCACATGCGAGAAGGTATTAAAAACTTACAATAAATTTTAGACTATCTAGACACGCGGTAGCGGGTCAAGCCAAGTTCAAGCAAAGGAACTGGCTACCCAGCGCCGAGTGTAATATTACACGCAGGGCCCGATCTAGCTATTTAGCCGCTCCGGGCAAAGATAATTTTCGCCGCCCTTTACATTAATTAGCCATGAGCTAGTTATGTTGGGGGATGGTAAGTATACAAGTACCTACATAAATACGTGATATTGTTGGGATTATACTTACCTATAATATTCACGTCAGTTTATTGGGCCTTCTGAAGAAGTACCTATACGAAAGTTGATGAGTGTTTTTATATTAGCAAGTATACAATGCATGTCCTTAAAATAATTTCACAGAAACTACTGAATGGATTGATATCATTTTATCGACATAGTTATGTACCTTTTTAACTTTATCATCATCATCAATCTATTGCGATTCACTGCTGCGTATGGGCCTCTTTTCCCTTGTGCTATTTTTGTCTGTCTCGGGCTAACCTTGCCTATGTATGATGACCCTTTAACTAAAGGAATAATAAACATTTTTCATCAAAATCGTTTCAGAAGTTGAAAAGATTAGGACGAAGCTGTTTACTTGTTTATTATGGTCAATCGGATCATTTGTATTTAGTTGAGGTTCATACGGTACGTATAAAAAGACACAACAAAAGATTTGTTTTAAAGTGTAATACTGACAAAAAACCAATTATATTACTACAAAACAAATCAGTCATTTTTAAAATTGCCAAGTGGTTGGGAATGTACCTCTTGAGATTAGACGCCAAATAGAGGAGATTAAGTCCAATTTGACACCAAACTAGACATACAAATGATAAGACAGCTCTCAACAAAGCTATCATTAGAACGTTAAAAAACTCATTAGATAGGCTAAATCATGCTAAACTGCAAAGCAAACTGTCTTTCCAAAATGCTTTTCACTGAAATTCGACTGAATACTCACTCTGGAAGTTCATAAGGTTGCTAGACAGGCCACAGCAATACAAATACCCCATTTGAACTTCATCTAGCTGGACTAGGTCCAGTAAAGAAAAGGCCAATTTGTTTGCTAAACACTTAGCCGCCATTTTACACCAAATGAAGGCAGTATGTCGAATGTACACTGTAGCAGGACCTACAACTATCTATTCCACTAAGGCCAGTCAGTCGCAGTTGGGGAACTGAAGAGAACCCTAAAATGACTTCAAAACTAAAGCCCCAGGTTTCGATCTCATCACAAAAGAAATTATAATGCAACTTCCCAGAAAAGCATTGGTTTTTCTAGTCATGCTTTACAATGGCGTACTTCGAGTACAATATTTTCCCAGATTATGGAAGGTATTCATAGTGACAATGATACACAAGCCAGGATAGACCCCTGAAGACGCGTCATCGTATAGACCAATAAGCCTCTTGCCTGTGATGTCCAAGATTTTCAAGAGGATCCTCCTAACCAGAATATCACCCATACTCAACAAAACCTGGTCATACGTAAAAACCAGTTTGGTTTCAGACAACACCGTTCTACAGTGGAACAAGTGCATCGGGTTTGTGATAAGATAAGACAATCCTTTAAAAAAAAAGGAATACTGCTCCGCTGTATTTTTAGATATTCAGGCTGCCTTCGATAAAGTGTGGCATAAAGGACTTCTCTATAAAATAAAAGCATCTCTTCCGCACAGTTACTACCTTTTGATGGAGTCATGCCTCACAAACAGAATCTTCCAGGTAAGAGAGGACGGAGAGCTGTCAACTATACAAGATATAATAGCGGGACTCTCACAAGGATCTGTCCTTAGCCCCGTATTATATACAATGCTTACTTCCCAGAAACGCAAGGCGTTACTACGCCTACATTTTCTGACGGCACTGTAATTCTCGCAAGCAGCAGGGATCCAATTGCAGCATCCGCCGTCTTGCAAAATAACCTTGATAAGGTCAACGAATGGATCCAGAATTGGAGAATCAAAGCCAGCACTACTAAATCTGTGAATATCACATTTACGCTAAGGAAGGGAAACTGTGCTCCGGTAAAAATGGGCGAAAATGTCCTGCCACAGTGTGACTCCGTCCATTACCTCGGTATGCACTTGGACAGGAGGCTGACCTGGAAGAAGCGCATTAAATCAAAGCGAGACGAGCTGAACATGCGGTTCAGAAACATTTACTGGTTGATGTCACGAAACTCCAAACTTACAATTGACAACAAACTATTGATATACAAAATGGTCCTAAAGCCAATATGGGTGTATGGCGCACAGCTGTGGGGAAGTGCTAGGGACTCCAATTTACAAATAATGCAAAAGATGCAAAATGGTATCCTAAGAACCATTTCAAATGCACCATGGTTCACCACAAACACAGAGATCCACGAATCTCAGAGCAGTACAAAACATACAAAGTACTGACAACTCCTTACAAACTTCTAATGCCTAAAAATCGCCTGAATTCTCATGAGTTAAAATAGCCTCGAGGTTCTAACAATGTTCCAACAATTCATCTTTTGGGAGTTTTCTTAAGGCTTATGTTATACAAAAAAGCAAAATGGTTACTGTGCTAAGAAATTTGGGAAAATCTTAATTCTAAGGGGTTATGGCTGTATCCATTATGTGAAAAAACACTTAAATTTTATATTTTTGAAGAGGCTCATTGATTGGTTCATCAATTTAATGACGGAAACTAAGTCGAAATCTTTACTTTACATTTATTTACTAATAGGGTTTCTGAAGAACCTCAAAAATATCGGAACTTAAGTATCGTGACCAAAAATACTTAGTATCGAAATGAAAGTATCGATACTACTCAGGTATCGGTACTTATTGCGGATCCCTACTTCTTCTTTCTTTCTTTCGAACTAAAATAATTCAGTTAAGTAAAATACTTAAATATTTCCACTGTCCAACCTGAATTAAGTTGGAAGGTATCACATAAAATTCTCAACCTGCCAACTTGGGTGTAAATGGCTAATGGCTTGGTTTTAAGAAAGGATTAAGTCAATTTTGCCGCCCCTCATTTCTTGCCGCTCTGGGCAAATGCCCGGCTTGTCCCCCCCTAGATCGGGCCCTGATTACACGAACCACTTGGTGCCACTTTTGACCCTTCTATAACTCAAAACTTCTTTAACGTAAACACATAAAACTACGTGTGTTAAATTATATCCATAAGGACATCTAGAAGCTCAAATTTCATGAAGCTAGCTCAAACGGTAATAAAGATATGAAGGTCAAAAAGTCGTAAATTTTAGCACTGACTGACATATATATAGTACCTAAACCTAACCTACTTCCAGATGACCTAGAAGGATAAAATTTGGAATCCAGCTCGATAATTGTGTGTAAGCGTAGGAATAAATCTAAAAATTTAAAAAAGTAAAAAAAAGGGGGGTCCACATACAATTTTTTTTTTATTGTAGCATTGGAACCATCGTTACCAGCAGATATTTGAAACTATCCCAATATATGTATTATTAAATGTCAATACCTGTCTAGTTTTATTTACAAAAAGTAATGATATCCCACCAAAAACATAAATGTAAAAAAGGAGAGCCAAGTTCAATACAAAAATTATGCTTGGCTGTGGTATTGAGTGGTAGGGTTCCGTGCCAAGCAAAAAACGGAACCCTTATAGATTCGTCATGTCTGTCTGTCTGTCTGTCCGTCTGTCCGTCCGTATGACACAGCCACTTTATTCCGAAACTATAAGACCTATAATGTTGAAACTTGGTAGGTAGATGTATTCTGTGAACCGCATAAGATTTTCACACAAAAATAGAAAAAAAACAATAAATTTTGGGGGTCCCCATACTTAGAACTGAAACTCAAAAAAATTTTTTTTCATCCAACCCATACGTGTGATAAATAGGTCTTCAAAAATGATATTGAGGTTTCTAACATAATTTTTTTCTAAACTGAATATTTTGCGCGAGAGAAACTTCCAAAGTGGTAAAATGTGTGTAACTTCTAAAATAAGAGAATGCTAAAACTAAAAAAAATATATGATGTACATAACCATGCAAACTTCCACCGAAAATTGGTTTGAACGAAATCTAGTAAGTAGTTTTTTTAATACGTCATAAATCGTAAACTGCATTTTACCTTTTATTCAATCAACACACATAAATATTAAATTATGTTACTTGCTGCTGCGGAACCCTTCATGGGCGAGTCCGACTCGCACTTGGCCGCTTTTTTTACATTTATGTTTTTGGTGGGATCCTTATTACAAGGTTATCTTTTCACTATAATTTAATTGGTTTTTCATTTTCTTCCGAATCAAGCTTACTTTAAGAATGTACTGGTATAACTTAATACTATAAGCACTATTTCTGAGGAGCAACAAATAGTAGAATTCTCAGACAGTACGAAATACTGACGTACGTGACATACGTAACTGAATGACTGTTTTTTTCTTTATGCGTGTTATACTCCAAAACTACTGAAGACATTTAAATACGATTTCCACTAATAAATAGTGAGATTCGTCACGAAGGTTCATAATTAATTACTTAAATTATTTCTTTATTTTTATTTACAACTTTACTTAGCGGCACTTTGTATTTAAAAATACATTCGCTTAATCTTTTAGAACTACTTAGTTACTCGTAACTACATATTTTAGCAGTTGTCGCTAAACTTCTCTTACTAACAGCTAAAACAGTGATTACGAATAATGCCTGCAGAATTTCTAGAAAGAACGATGAAGGAAATCTTAGCTTTGCTGAGAGACAAAGCATTCGGTACTGTGTGAGTCTAAAAGGCTTATCCGGATAAAGTGTATTCATCTCATTAAAATGTCGACCTTTTGAGAGAGTTTTCATGTAGCCAAGTTATATACTAAGAAGCATTTTGGCTTACATTTTTAAACGCCCCTGAATATATCAAAAAGGGTCAGGATTTAGAAGAACCGGAGAGCTAAGGCGAAGGCCTTCCGGTGTTTAGAGATTTGTGTCCCGACATCGGACTTATGCCCAGCAACCGCCATTTCGACACAATAAAGATTTTATGACGCGTATATTATGCAAAGAACTTGAAATTTTATGGCGACTAAATGTGGTGTAATGTGAATTAAAACCAACTTTCAGACAAAATACAGTTTTAATTTTAATCTCTATTTGAATCAAGACAAGGCCTTTTTAACGGTTTTTTTGATTGAGTGGTTGCTGCCCTATGGATCGACTAAAGATTTCTGAAAATTCCAAAAGGGTTATTGAGACAAAAGCCTTTGTTTAGGATAACGTGCTTGTTCGGACTGAACAACTTCAAAAAGGTGACATATTGAGTGTCATATTTAAAAACTAAAGTGAAGATGTCTATTAGGGAGATCGTTTTTTGTTTTTTCAAAAGACGGTCTCCAATTCATCTCATCCACATTTTTTTTATCTTTTATCTTTAATTTCATCACGAAGACTTTAAAGACTTGAATACTTAAGATTTGAAGACTTTAAACACTTGACATTGGCAGAAATAGCTGATCCGAGAGATCCGGCTGGTTGCCATTTCATCAAAAGAAGAAGAAGATGTCTATTATGCGATGGTAGAAAGAAAATAGGCAAATTCTTACAAGGGCAAAGAAACCTGTGTACGATGTTACTTTTAAAAATATTTTAGTTGTGTCTTCAGCCTGTTGTTTATTTAAAGTTTGAAATACAATAAAATTAATTTTATAATTTTAAATTGAATATTGTGAAGGTTATAAAATAAAACTATAGTTAAACTAATTGCAAATACATAATTCTCTACACTCACTCACTGCTGAATAGCTCGTACTTATACACTTTGCGCTGCAGCATGGTGCGTGACAGTTTCAGTAACATTTCGTTTCACTCTTGAAAGTTGCCGCGAATTACAAATTCTGACTTAGTATTTCAGCTGTACCACATTCGCAATATATAAAATCATTAAAAACTGTAGTAAATTAAATTAAACCAACCAGAATGTTCTAGTCTACAACTATATGCCGCACCATGCTATAGCGCAAAGAGTATAATTGGTCGTCGGATGCTATTTTTTCTGCATTACCTCGATTGTGTTTGCACATATTAATAAAATGATTCTAATCATATCCATCATCAAATCTATTGATTGCTTATACTACTAATATAAATAGTGTTACAGTAACTAAATATTAATATTGCACAGGCGTATTACCAGCGAATAGTGTCTGAAAAACTACTAGCTAGTAATTGAAAAACTTGTTTAGAGAAACAGCTTTTTACAGAAACCCACCATAATCTCTTGAGGAAACCGTTGCTGAGAGAGAGAGAGGGTATTTCACAATTTCAGTTGTCGCAGGATGAATAAAAACCATTAATTTTGTTCGGGCGTTTTCCATTAAAAAATTCCGGGAGCACCAACCGAATAAATTTTAATCCTAAACCAAAACACTGACAAAAATGCTAGCGAAAGATATTGTAAGTTAAATAGAAATGGTTTAAATGAAAGATTTATTCAACTTTTTCAAAAGTTTTCAAGTCACATAAATTGTAGGAAACAGCATATAATATGAGAATTTATTAAAAAGATAAAATCTTATACTGAATGACGTTAGATCTTTTAGACTGAAAGACGTTTATATTTAGGTACGTCATCCTATGTGCCTATTTTATTATGCAGCCGTTGTCGCCATAAGACTTCAAGCAATCTGTAGAGATGAGCAACTTCCCCAGAAGGACGGCTCACTAAAGTCGTTAGATACATCAAAAGTTACGAATTGCTCGTATTTAACCTAAGTAAAGGCCTTTTCCAATTTAAGAAATGGCCATAAGTTAAAATTCGTCATAAATGTGAAAAGGGTCTGCGTTCTCTTCGTATGCTAAGATGACTGGATGGATTTTTATTTAAAATTCGGGACAATAATTAAATATTACAGAGTATAAGCACTGCGCGCTTACACACTCCTAAACTTTCAGTATACAATATTGGTATTTATTATTCTATGATTAATTACCACGATGGTGGTCGAAGGGGATCAAAATCGTCCAGAGGAGAGTGCCGAGTCCATTTCGGTCAGTAACAATTCCCCGTTCCCTGGTCAGCTTGTTAATAAAGTAGAACGGGAATGTAAATGTTCATTATTACTAAACTAATTGCATATATAGGCGACAGTGAATAGACAGTTAAATTGTTTCTGTAATCAAATTTACATTAATTGAAGTCTAGATTGAGATTTTTGGTGTATAATTTATGTCTTAAGAGATCGCGGGTTCTATATTGAACGATCTCGGAATCAGTTATGTGGGTCTTATTTTAATGAGCGTTTCAGGTTTACTAATTACTAGATACTTATAAGGAATATTTTGGGGCCAAAGAGCTTTAAACGCTTAAAAGAAGTTCTTACAGAGTAAGTATTTTAATTGCTTTAAATTATAATTATACATTACGATTAGATGTTTACAGTTTACTGGGTGGTTACTACCTAAGTAATTTAATTTAAGTTTAAACCTACTCTACTGCTTCAGTTTCAGTCTCTGTTATCTGATCTTTCCTTGTTTATCTTTTCCTAGCGATAAGAAAAAAAGCATATTTACGGCTTTACACTTTTTATTTACAAATATAGAAGCATCCCCTTTTATCTTTTGTTACAAAAGTGGCGCTGAAGTGATATGATTGCGCCGCGTGACAACCACCGAAGCGTGTTTATTCTGCTTTGAGCTTTGATTGTTTGTCTGAAGAAGACTTTATTAACTTCGGGCTCAAGCTATTTTACGTGAACGTACCATATTAATCAAGAGTGAAATCAATGTCTGTCTGGTCCCTGAAATACAGTTTACACTAGTTCAGGGGCCAGAGAATTCACATTTAATGTATGAATGTAGTTTTGTGTCAATAAATAAATTAAAAAAAAAATGTTCGCAGACGTGCAAAACATTTTCTGATGGGGTTCTAGTAAAAATAATACTGAGGGACATTAACAAAAAAACATACGTATCACAAAACTATGATAAGGCTTCTTTCAGCTGATGGGATGAAGCCAGTATTGGATAATGAAATTCTTCGGTTGCTGGTATAGGTAGGTTTGCTGTAAAGTATTTCTATCCTCAATTTTCTACTTTATCAAGCATGATATTCAGACTGTGTTTGTGAGAATAGAGTGTTATTTCATCCTTCTTTGTCTTTATATCTAAAATTAGCGAAATTTGAGTAAATAAACGTAAAGCATAGCATATGCAATCTCCAATAATGTTGAAAAATCTCTAAACTGAAGAGATTTAAATGAAGAGGTATATCCACTAACAGTATTTTGATTCCGTGAACCACGCACGCTGTTACATGAAAAATAATGCCTAGTTATTAATTCGTGTGTTGCCAATTTGGAACCCGTGACCACAAATACGTATAGAAGGAATTATATGTAATGAATGTGGTTATCTCTGATAAATGCGGGGATTATCAGAGTAATGATTATGACTGCAGTGGGGGAATATTGTGGGTTTAAAAGAGTATTTTATGCGATTTGTTGAAGAACGCATTTCTTCTAATTCAACATTACTAATATTCTAGTCAAGCCTTCCAGGTAAACGTTTGTGTAATAAGTGGGTTAACATTAGTAGGACTCTAAATGTTGTAACACAATCTAGTTATTATGCTATTGCTGAAACATCAAAAGGATTTTCCTAAACTTGAAAAACAGTGAATAACTGTTTTTGTCAGACATATGGTTCTTACTGTTTTCAAAGTGTATAAATTGTCTACACTTTAAATTAATCTCATTTTTCTGTATCACAGAACTGATGTATTTTTCCTTTCTTTATATGGAATTAAACCTTAAGTATTATATTATTTAAATCTAGTACGTGATAGAAACACAACATATTGAGCTTATTGTGTTCAGTAGTCATTTTTAATGATCTTTGTAAATTACAATAACCCGAAAATAAAAACAAAGAAGAATCACCCATGGACGATAAAATAAATTTGATGTACATTTTAGTTATTGTTTATATTTTTGCGTTTGTCTTTTTTACTGTAGACGAGTGAAGACAAATTATTGGATCAACTTAAGCACGTACCGGGCGCGGCGCCGAGAACTACTTCCTTTGATGTTTGTATTTATTTTTTCCTTGTGAAAAGGAAGCGTTGCAAAGTCATGCCACTAATACAGAACAGGAGCTCGTAACACTTACATTTATGGCGAGGTGCGGTGATAATGACTTTTATTTTCCGCACGGATTCCGGGTTAGGAGAGATAATGCAATTACGGTGGTGCGATTAAAACGAATATCTTCGTACTTCTTGAAGGTAATATGGCCTCATATATGCCTTATACAGTTATATTAAAATGTAAATACAGAGTTTCACCCCTGTTCATCCCATGGAGGCATAAGAAGCGACTAAGGGGGTAAAATACGCAGGAGGACTTTACTGCAAAGAGAAGGAAGACTTGAAACAAACCTTATACCAATCCGTCCCTAAATTAAATCATGGTATAACCTCCTTTTTAAGTAATAAAAAACCGACCTTAAGAACGACCAAATTGAAATGGGCCCACACCAAAGCACCAGCTTTCAAATAAAAATGAGATCATTAAATCGGTTCACCCAGTCGAAAGTTATGAGGTAACAAACATAAAAAAAAATTGAGAACATCCTCCTTTTTTGAAGTCGGTTAAAAAAGGTATATGTGTAGGAGTGTAGGTATTGTTAAAACAGTTGATGTAGGTATCCAATATTTCAATGACAACTTAGAGTTGAAAAAAAAGTAAATTCTAAGAAAGTAAATTAGTAATTATGTTTGTAACAATTTCAACAAAGTTTTTATAATTTTTTTTTGTTATTCAAGTATTTATTTATCGTTTACGTTGATCCATTTTACTGTATCTATACTTAAGCTGGAGCTAGTAGCTTTTACAAAATCGTGACATAGAGTAGGCGGGATGTAAAACAAGAAATGCAAGGATGACTAATTATACCCCCCCCTGTAGTTTGAATAATCGTAGAAACTAACTTTAAATTATTTATTTAAGAAAATAGGCCATAAAAACTCCATCTATACAAATAAATAAAATTGGAGTGTCTGTTAGTAATATTAAAATAACCGATTTTTACTAAATGCTATGTATACACGGTACATAATTATAGCAAAAACGTATTTTCGTTTTTTATAATTTTTGTCTGTCTGTTTGTTCCCGGTAATCTCTGGAACGGCTGGACTGATTTTGAGGGGACTTTCACTGATAGGTAGCTGATGATATAGGGAGTAACTTATGCTACTTTGTTAGGCTAGCTTCGCCCCGCGGCGTCACCTGCGGGACTCAGCTAGTAGTAAATACGATTAAAGCTTTAAATTTGGTATTAAGACTCGAAAACTGTGGTTATTTCGCAATTTTTTGACTACCCTAACAATTTTACATAAGCTTTCATATTCGTTTGGTTTGCATAAATAACAAGTACTCTCTGCGGCTTTATCTTCATGCTATCAGTTATTGCTGATGATATTCAATAAGGATTATTCTGAATAGAATGAATACATTATGGCCATCATCAAAGTAATATGGTCGGTCGTTAATTTTTAATACAATTCATATTCACCACGGCAAAGTTACACGTGAAGGACTTGACAGCATCGCCGTCGCTCAGTTGTTAAAGCATTTGTATATTTATCTTTACAGTAACATATTAGCGAATAACAAGTTTTGTAGCAGGGAAGAACAAATTTAAACTAAAATGTGTAGTTATTGGATGAATATCAAAAAAACTAAAATCTTTATATTCAGTTATTCTTATTTATTTTCGAAACGTACAGTAATTAAAATATTTGTTAAGGATATCCTTAAGAAATATGATTTCATTTAGGTTTATTTAAGCGGAAATACGTTCTACGATACTTTAATCAGTCAAAATAGATTTTATTTATTCATGGCATACTTACAGAATAAACACAAGCATTCACTTAAAACGACTACAAAAACAAATAAGAACATGTGCTACTCCAATTTAAAAGATTTTGTTACATTTTTGTTTTTTTTAAATATTTGATTACGATCTCAATCCATTTATGAATTACGTGTATTTATATTTATTTAACGTATAAATGTCTCTATATGATAAACTATGTGCAAAGATGTATTTAACTATTTAGTCGACATAAATTAATCTAATTCCAAATGCGGTAGTCAAAGTTGCATTTCTATAAAGCATCCGCGTCCGCAAGGAACTTCAATCATTTATAGACGTATTACTAAAACCAGTCAAGTGAAATGCCATGCACATCTGGACCCCGGTATTTGAAATTGCTGGGAAGCGTTCACCTTCGCAAAGGTATTCCACATGGCTTAGTATGACAGCCGTGTAAATCGAGAGAGAGTCCACCATTTTGCTAGACACGGTGTACAGCCCTCGTTAACATAGTCCATTTATTAGTGTTCTGTCTTAGAGGCTTATTATGATGTTGTATATTTATTGACGATAAGTGGCTTAATTTATTGTTTGTTGTTTGAGAATTTAATTTAATTTTTAATGGCCACAAATGTCAAATAAAACCTGTGCACACATGTACACGTCATCAATGCCACGTCATTTGAATTTGACGTTGTTTTTTTTTACGGTTCTGGGTTCTAGCCCTTATGTTGCAAGCCTCTTAAATTAATGTTCGTTTTTATTTTTTATTTTATGTACGGAAAATTTAGAATAAGTTTTTTATACTACACCTGATCGGAACAGTAGTCATTATTCCCTGAAAATTAGAAAAGAACGTTACTCTTTCCTTGACCTAAATAAGCGGGATCCATTTCTAACGTGTTTTAGCGGGAGAGAAAGTTGTATGAATTTTCATTTCTCATGTGTTATCTTATCTATGGCGTGCGCCTGCCCAAGGAGTTTTCATATAATTTATATATGGAATCTCCGTGCCACTGACATCCTTTTGTGAAGAATAAAAAAAAACAAAAGAAGCGCGAAATATCGGTCAAATTCTAAACTAAATTGTGTCTTACATGGTGTCTTACGTTTTGATTTAAATACTTTCCACAATACAAGTCTTTAAATGTTCCTCACAGGTGTAGTATAAAGCACTGTGTAGCACTCGGGTGAAAGTCCCATTCCTACCTCGGGAGTATTGTGGCCCTAGGCTGCGCCTTCGGGCCACAAACTGCTCCCTCGCTAGTAATTGGTCCCTTTCCTCCCTCGGTGAACAATGTACTATTGTTTGTATGCTGTGTGTATCAAATTATTATTAAATAACCATTTTACTTTCTAGTGTCTGCTTTTTCGAATTTACCGCAAGATCAATCATTTTGAATAATATTTGATAGCAGCTTGGGCGAACTGTGCAAACAATGTAACTACACACATCAAAAGTGTCTAGGGATCAACATATATTTTTGCAATAACTTTTCTCCTGATTGATATTAATTAAAATTTTCTTTAAGGATTCATCAAATAAAGTGTTTTCGTTTGTCACAGTAACGATAAACCAAGTCACCTTTGCATTAATAAAGAAATTTGCCATTTTCCTAATAAAGGGATTTTTGACCTTTGGACCACTAACATTAAAGTTCGAAAAAAAGACTGAAACAATTAATAATCCGTGTTTCTACCTCGAACACTAACAACACAAGAACATCAGTTTGGCATACTCAAAATGAGTTCATCCAAACACGCTGTGGAATGGCCGCCCATGTTCGTTGCAACAACAAAAAAAGGTCTTCTTGCGACTGGATACCCTCCATATTCGGCAGAGCTCTTCTCTGTAGCATATCCCATGCATGCTCAATCGGGTTCAAGTCTGGCGACTGAGCAGGTCAGGGCCAAAGCCACATCTCAATCTCAAGAAATCCGCATAAAAATGCTTGATCCCTAGACACTTTTGATGTGTGTATTTTCGTTTTTCAATTTTAATAAAAACACTCATTAATAACTGGCAGACAATAGAAAAACTATAATATTTATTACTATCTTATACTTTTTTTATTAATAAAAAAAGTATCCTATGTTATTTCTAATACCTCTAAAAATAGGTGTACAAAGTTTCTTTATTATTCTTGTAATAGATAGATAGATATTAGGATATAATGTAGATATGATGTAACATCTTGTACACATATTGGTTTGATTTGATTTCAACTTCTAAAATATCTGCATAAATACAGCATTGATTTCCTACTGTACTAAACGCCAAATATCACCTGTGTTAGCTGCCTTTATTATTCCCTCCTCCCATTGTACTATATGGCGCGGGTGTAACAGACAGCTGGTTATTGCGACTGTTTGCTTCTCATTGCCTGGTACATTTCACAATTTTATTTGAAAATCAAGGCAGTATACGATAGCTAAATATTTTATTTTAGTCTGTCACTTTTCGTCCTAAATAGTTTTTCAATTTGCATGTCCGTCATTAGCCAGACTACGTGATGAAATGGACTTATAATTTAATAATAAACAACTTCATAATTCATATATTCTACGAGTACTTTACTTTTGACAGTGGAACGATATAAACCTAAAAAACAGACTTATAAAATTTCAAATTTTTATGAAAATTGCAGTATGTGTAGAATATATCGTTCTCGTCTTTTTGATAACATACTGGAAATTAATTAAATTAAAAAACTTTTTTAAAACAAGCTTTTACTGGAATGCCTCGAGACGAATCAAACATGGATGTTGCGACGTTTCTTTACATAGTTCCCATGGCCACCTTCCAACTCCAGCATCAGATCAGCTCCACGTCATTATATGCTTGCATCTTTTCAGCAAAATCGGTTGAAGAAATCTGCTTCAAAATTGAGTTGCAAGATGCCACCCGAACATACAAGCATACATACATTGCAAGTTAATAAAAAGCTTGTAAAAATGTCGCAGGGCGAATATGTAGAATTTACGAGATGACATTTCCTTTGAGCGCGCCAATATTTCTCAACTTTTCCTCACTTAATATTTAGACTATCAATTCCATTACCCATATTTGGCATAGTTATATCGTAATAAATTATGACACTCGGACAGAAAAACACCCAGCCGATAAAATTTGTAACAAAGGTATTCGATAGAGAACTAGAGTTACCGACATCGCACGGAGAATCAGTACGCTGAAGTAGACATTGGCCGGTCACGTATATAGACGAACTGAAGGGCGCTGGAGCCGCTAGAGCACATGTATCACACTTAGCACTCTAGCACATTTAGCACTCTAGCACTATAGCACATTCAGCACTGTAGCACATTTAGCACTCTAGCATATTTAGCACTCTAGCACATTTAGCACTCTAGCACATTTAGCACTCTAGCACATTTAGCACTCTAGTAAATTTAAGGCGCCCTGCCGCACTATGAACCGACGATTTGAAGAAAGTGGCAGGCAGTAAATGGGTGCAGACTGTCCAATACCGGCATGGTTGACGCTCCTTGACCTACGTTCAACTGTGGTCGGCGATAAGTTGATTTGCTTGTTTTTTTTTATGTATGGACCTGCCAAAATGACTCTACTCTGCCTGATAGAAAGCATAAGCAGAATCCAAGAGTGGTGGCCACCATACCTAATGCGAATGCAGACAATGCAACAATGCAGCATGGTGACCCACACCATCATGGCGGCCTAGTGATGCTTCTGCATCATTGGGCCTCCGGTCTCGCACTTACCAACGAAACACGACAGCACGATTGCTGTCATTTGATGTTGATTTTATCTTATCTATAAGATAGTCCATCTTCGCACAGAAAATCACTCGCCCCGGTTGAGCCGGCCTGTTGGTGCTGAAATCAGCGTGGCTCTATTACCTTCAGAATATTATTTTCATTATTTTTTTTATTATTTTTGTAAACCCAAATCATTAAAACTCTAACTTGGGGAAATATATTCTCGACAAAGTAACACATTAAATAATTTCGCTGAACCTTTAGAGGGTCTCACAATATTAAATATTGACACTAGTTACAGAAATGGTCAAAATAATATTCAAAACGATCAAATTTTAACGCACTGATTTTCCTTGAGGAATAATTATTTTTCTTCCTGAAGTTGGTACAGAACGATAAAATACATTAACATAAGCTTTGGACTAATAGGATCTTTATCTGCGGCTCGTGAGGGCGATTATTACGTTCAGATATATCTTCGGGGACGGCGGGACTATCAGGAACCCAATCTTGCTGACTAATAGCAAAGAAACTTTCCACCACAGTGTTCTAGCTTCTTTGGAATAATAGGTTTTACAAATATATGTATATATAGTGACAAACATACCTATACATTTTTTTTCTGTATGGACCTGCCAAAATGACTCTACTCTGCCTGATTGAATGCATAAGTAGAATCCGAGAGTGGCGGTCACCATATTGCGAATGCAGACAATGCAACAATGCAGCATGGTGACATTCACCATGGCGGTCCCTTCTCGATCTCCCATCCCCGCTTCTGTTTCCCTTGTTCGCTAAAAACTTGTCAACGCGTACGCTCGCGTCCCGCCGTCCTCCGCATAAAAAAGTATCAAAAAGTAAAATTGAAACCGCGAAACATACAATAAAAAACGCGCAAGTGTCCTATATATCCCTAATCCTATCAAAAAACGTATTGTTGGTGATAATAGTGAACCGGCGATAAAAAAAGGTGGTTTGAAGCCACGTGCGCCCAGCTTACATCACTGCTGCGAGGACCTTCCTGCCCCTTTAAACAGTCAAGTAAGTCATCTCCACAGTTCAATATTCACCCATATTATAAATAAATTACAGCTAGACACAGAACACGAGATCCTTTTTATCACACAAATCATAAACTGTCTTTAACAGTCCACTATTGGACATAGGCCTCTGCTTGTCAAGGAGACTTGAGTCTACCGTACCACGCTGGTCATACGGGTTGACATAGAGATTTTGTCCTACACAGTTTGTGCCCTTAGTCGCCTCTTACAACACTCGCAGGATGAATAGGACTGGTGACACTCCATATCTTAAATCCGACACCACACGGAGTATCACACTATTAGTTATCCTTACATCGAACCCGGAACTTCCAGCTTTGCAGTCAGGATCATTAAACACTAAACCAACAAGCTATTCATAGATTCTGATCACTAATAGTATGATTCCTGGTAAGGTAAACATAATTACTACGGTGATTGAAAACGGAGGACTAGTTTACAAACGCCTTAATCAATCGTAGGTCAAGCTCCTGCCTAATTGAATTTCTCTCTACAAGGCTCCACTTGCTCAGATCTCATCCCAGGAGGGATCATTACCGGAGCTACCATCGGTACGAAAAATACGTTAGATCATATATGTAGCTCACTTACGACTGAATTGGTAAGTCATTTTTTAGAGTTTAAGGCTACAAGTGACGCTGTATGAGTGCTTTTTAATTCTGTATATATTAAGACCACTTTTGACAGCAAATATTCTTCTTCTTCTTTTGATGAAATGGCAACCAGCCGGATCTCTCGGATCAGCTATTTCTGCCAATGTCAAGTGTTAATAATCTTCATATCATAAGTCTTTAAGTCTTTAGTCTTCGTCGGATGAAATTAATGATAAAAAATATAAAAAATGTGGATGAGATGAAATGGGGACCGTCTTCCGAAAAAACAAAAAACGATCTCCGACAGCAAATATTAAATGCATATTTGGACCAATTCGGAACCTTGACATTCTAGAAGAGTTTGTTTTTCTTTACACTTTATTTCTTTGTTCTTCTTTACGCGTACGAATAGAGGATGATATTATCACAATTACATCTTCTAGTAAACTATAGTTAAATTATTAACCCTTTGCATTAGCATTAGTCTCGGTATTGGTTGCGATAAAGTATTTTTCAGGGTTCTTTTACAAAGTTAAATAGAAAAGTAGCATTATAAACATTGAATATAACCAGTCATGTGTCGCGTCGGGCACGTGCTCCTTTCGCCCTTTAGGAAATACGCAACTATAATGTTTTAAATATAACTAGCTGATCCGGCAAATGTTGTTTTGCCATAAAAAAAAAAAAAAAAAATATGTTGGTCGATTCTCATACCTATCCGATATGCACACCAAATTTCATAAAAATCGGTCCAGCCGTTTCGGAGGAGTATGGTAACTAACATTGTGACACGAGAATCTATATATATAAAAGCGAAATACCACTCACTTATTAATCACGAAATCTCAGAAAATATAACACCTACAAACTTGAAATTTAGCAGGTAGGTTCCTTATAGGGTGTAGACATTCGCTAAGAACGGATTTTACGAAACTCCACCCCTAAGGGGGTAAAACGGGGATTGGACGTTTGTATGAAAGTCCTTTGTTTTTGAAGTAAGAGGCTTGAAATTTAGAATGTATGCTCTATAGATGGTGTGCAGGTGTACTAATAATGTATCTTTAGAAATCAACCCCCTTTTGAGGTTAAAATGGGGTATGGTAGTTTGGACGCAAACGAGGTTGCGTGGGTCAGCTAGTTATATATAAGACTAGCTGATCCCGCAAACATTGTTTTGCCATTAAAAAAATTATAAAATTGGGGTATAAAAAAAAGATGTTGGTCGATTCTCAGAACTACCCGATATGCACACCAATTTTCATAAAAATCGGTCCAGTTGTTTCAGAGGAGTATGGTAACTAACATTGTGACACGAGAATTTTATATATAAGATAAATACATACGACTATGTCCGGCCTTGTACAGATGAAGAACATGGAGTTTCAGTACCCTTATTCATCTCATGGTTGTCGTAAGCGGCGACTGAGGGAGCTAAATAAGCAGGATAAATTACTGCAAAGCGAAGGAAAACTTTAAACAAACTATAAGAACCCGCCTGGCCCACGTGGTATACTAGGTAAAAACCTCCTTTCTAAGGAGAGTCTTTTCTTTTTAAAGGCTGTTGATGTGAAGCATGGTCTAAGAAAACAAGGGCTCGCATTCCGAGAGCGACACGGTGTGACGTCACTATTCAGTTACCACCTTGTAACAACATAACACGAAATGAACCAACCGATCCAGCGATAGCGACGATGACGTCATGTTGGTTTCTCCGTCTCGTCACCGTGTCTCGGAATGCCATACCTGGCGAAGCATATTGTTATACCATGATGTGAAGATGATATGACTATAACATAATAATAGCTTTGTTTCAAGAAGTCCTATAAATAAGCCTGAGCCTAACTGTAGACAAGACATTCAATAAATGTATTGGGTGTGACGAGAATAAAACGATCACTAATAGGTATAATATATAATAGCACCTAATCGTCATCTCCATTAGTGCGACGCAATCTGTATCCGTAGATAGAATTATTACAGATAATGAAAACATTAGGTGACTTATCTTACAAATACGAGGCAGTTAGTGTGATTATAAGCGAAGCTTGCTAATAATTTCTCCTCATATTAGATGTTAATAGCTTCCTTCTTAAATATTAATATCTTGATAATACAGGCTGGAAATCGACTAGTTGTAAAAACTATTATAGGACAGACAGGCTCTAAACCGACGTTTAGAGCCAGGTTACCTGTAATAGTTGTATAGATGTCCTGTAAAAGAGGACTGTTTGTCGCATTGATGGTGAATAGCCGCCGATTTATTCACCATGAATAAGCCCTCTTTGTAAAGGGAATGGCCAACTACGTAATCCTGCAGTGCAAGTGATTGACCCTATAACGGGACGGTATTCTTCCCGATGTAAGATCCTGCGAACGCCCAAAGAAGCATTCTTGCTTAGTCTGCTCACCTAATCACCCTTATCTGCATGCATAAAGAGCTATTTATGAGCCTTTGCCAATACCAATACCTTATTTGGTATATATTAATACATAAGCACAAGAATCAAACGTATCTGACTAGTCATTTAAATGATACACATCAATGAAGAAAATTTATTTCATTTCCTTAGCTTAGATGCTCTCTGTACCTAATGTGAGTAAATATATGTATATACGAGTATATGTGTAGATACAATGCCCATAAAAAGAATGTAACTGTTTTATCCCGCCTTTTTTATTATCACTGTACATGACATAAAGTTTATCTTTCTATATTTTACTTGAATTATGAATGAGATAGGAGGTTTTACATATTTGTCATTGTTTGTTAGTTCTGTCGCGTTTATCAATTATTTGATGAAAAAAACAACAGTTATACAATATAGAGATTTATGATTCAGTTATGTCCGATTCGTCGCAAATATAGCAATGTTTGGAAAATGCTTTCTGTATGTTTTGTAGACTCTATATTTTAGTAAACATATAATTAAGGGATCCTCATAAAGTGTAAGGTGATCCTCTTTGCTTCATTCTGGAGAAAAATAATAATTATTATTACTAACACAAAAATGCACTATTTTTTCCAAAGAAATTAGATATTTCACTAGCTTAAATAAATTGTTAATAAATAAAAAGCAAAAAAATAAATGTAGTTTTTTTTCGTAAAGTTAACACATACACTAACGAAGTAACAAAACAAATTAAAAATAAAATAAGTTTTAAAAAGCGATAGATTTAATAGTGGATTCAACGGAGAATTAATATCCTAGTTTATCTAGCTTACTTAGTGACTTTAGAAAGGTATACGGGTTTTATTTAAAACCATAGGTTAGCAATTGTAGCGAACAGAAGCCGTTCCTTTCCTTCCTTTTAACTTTGTTATAGGGGAAAATAGAAGACGAAAACTTATTACTTCGACCCTAAATAAATTTGAGAAAAGAGTAAGAAGAACATAACTTATATGCAAATACATGCATCATAAATGTTTTGATGCATGTATTATATGCATGAGAAGCCTAGACCTAGCCTGCGATAAACTGAATATATATAATAGGTCTTTACCTATGAAATTGCCGTTTTGTATGCAATAAGTGAAAGTACTTATTTTTTCAAACTTTTTTATTTCTGTTATTCAAAGTAATCAGCCATGCAATGGACGCATCTTTGCCAACGCATTGGCAGTTTATTGATGCCCTTCTTGTAAAAATCAGCTGAATGGGAGGATTACTTTTTCCAAAATTTAGACAACTTTTTAGTGGGTAAAAAATTCAATTCCCGAGAGGCAGTACAAAATGCCTTTGAAGAGTTTGTTGCCTCCCGTCCAGCAGATTTTTACAAGAAGGGCATCAATAAACTGCCAATGCGTTGGCAAAGATGCGTCGATTGCATGGGTGATTACTTCGAATAACAGAAATAAAAAGTTTAAAAAACTAAGTACTTTCACTTATTGCATACAAAACGGCAATTTCATAGGTAAAGACCTATTATATATTGTTTAATACACGATATTATCAAACTAATAAGACACCAGTGTACTGAAGACGAAACGATATATTATATCTAAATATTAGAATTTTCTATTTGTTTACTACGAATAAATCGATATTATTAAAATGTGTTTCTGAATTTCTAACAGAATACACAAATAGACACTTTAATTAAATACTAGCTTTTAAATATCTCTCACAATTGGACTCCCAAACTAAACAAAGCTTTACGAAGACGTTTATTCCTAGGATTATGGAAATGATATCACCATTTTATAGCTTCCCCATTAGATAAAGATCTCCGTTTTATGGATTTTCGATAAAGTTAAAGACAATGTAATGTTAAGTTCTAGTGATTTTGTATATTCAGGTAAATTTGCTGAAGATGATATTGAAATATATCAGTGATAAAGTTGTAAATGTTTTTAATATATTATTATTATATACATATCTTTCTAATATATTCTACATGTCTACATCTACCCTGAAACACAAGAGCTATAATTACTTCGCCAGCCTTAAAGGTGGGAGTACGCTCTTGTCGTTACTCGTTGGAAATTAGTATCGGTTTAAAAATATCTCAGGTTTTATAGGTTATGCCAGGGACAACATGTTTCTTGAAAGTGATGGAGTTCAGACAATCCGAGAGATGGAATTTTGTCTGCAGTCGGAGTGTTTCTCATCATCATCAGCCTATCCCAGTCCACTGCTGGACATAGGCCTCTGAAATTGCACGCCACTTGGTTTGATTCTCGGCTTCTCGCGTCCAGCATCTCGTGTTTCTCATAACCGATAGAAATTGCAGGTATTTTATATTTCAGCTGCAGATGTTGTGCAAGTGCAAAACGAGGTCAGAATTCTAGAGATGGATTACCGAAACTATACTGTATATTATATATTTTATTATGTTCTAATAAAAGACTTCGATAATGCAACACATTAAAATACACCATAAAACAGAATATAAACATTTTAAAGGGTGAATAGATATAAAATGGTGATTTGATTCTTTAACTTTTAATATGATACTAATATCTGTGATAACTTATCAATACTGTGTATATCTATGAAAGTATTTATTAGTTTTTATTTATTAGTCAGATCTTTTTAAGTGAACACAGAGACAAATTGTAGATGGAGCCAAAATGTTCTCGAGTGGTGACCGCGTGCTGAAGACGGAGAGTGAGTAGGCGACGAGGTGGTGGACGATATGCTTAAGGTCGTGGAAAGCCGTTGAATGCGACGTCTTTTCCTCAGACGACGATGAGGAAGTTTTTAATCGCTTGTGGGATTTCTTTACCGTAGTCACCTCGTCTTAGTATTCTAGACGATGACTTAGTCTTAGAACTTTTGTCAGAACGTGATATTAATTTCTGAGATGTTTAATCCCAAGTGTAGATTAATGTTCATTCGTTGCACCTCCGACGTCATAATATAGGTACGAACTGAAACAGTTCCATTTCATTCCTAATTACCACGCAATATATTACATTATAAAGACCCTCGACTTTTATAGCTCTTTGGCGGCTTTCATATAATTAATTGTTCGCGTTTTATTGGCTAATGAAAATGTTCGCGAACGAGCGGCGCGTGTAAATATGTCTTTTGTAGTTTGCAATAACTTCTATATCAGTTATATATGTGTTTAATACACATAATACGAGTTCCTCAAACAGCCATATTTACCAACTTTCGGAGTAACACAACACAGCCCTAAGGCGATTCTTTTGCTTCAAACGTTTGAAGTGTTTGGGGTGAGAATGACTTTCAAGTTTTAATACGCGAAATGATTTTCAA
This sequence comes from Diaphora mendica, assembly GCA_949125395.1. Taxonomy (NCBI): domain Eukaryota; kingdom Metazoa; phylum Arthropoda; class Insecta; order Lepidoptera; family Erebidae; genus Diaphora; species Diaphora mendica. The sequence goes on from OX421310.1 coordinate 23,338,357, forward strand.
AAAGTAAACTTCCCAGGAATCTTATAAGTAACGTATTAAAACGAAATGACTTTCTGAGTATTATTTCACTACACCCTTTTCTGACGAATGTTATTTCTTGCTTATAAATTAGTTTACGTAAAGACGTAGTAAATTTAGAGTTGTATGTATCGTCAAATTTTGGTCATGTTGACGTGATTTACGTCTCAGATACAAAACAACTAATCGATGAATTAAAATTACAAAGGGGGATAACATAAATACTGGTATGAATATATAAAAACGAAACCGTTGTTTGATAGTAGAGATTTTTGCATCTTAAGGTAAGTGATTTTCTATAAAACGTTTACTTTTGTGTTGTAAATTAATTTGAAAAGGAACACGCTTCTTTGTTCCTTTTCAAATTAATTTACAACACAATACACAATAAACATTTTTTTAAATGTTTTTGACGGTTTATAATTAGTATTAGTAACAATGAAACCCTATATTACAAAGAACTTAATCAGAAGCGAGAAAGGTCTATCACAATATCAATCTCCTTCGGAAGGCGGAATACAGAGGATTACGAGTATTTGTTGGTTTATTTGAATGCGTCAATCATAATTTCTATTGACTTTATATTGATGTCAGATCAACCATATATACAAAATTAATTGCCCTGACTACCTGACCGATTTTTTAAGATTTTTAGAAACTTAATTGTGTAAAATAAAGTATGAAGGTTCTGTGGAAATTCGTCATTTTCAGGGTTAGGAACACAAAATAAGAGATAATCCGTGCATAGCCTCGAGCGACAGCTCAATATTTACCAGTCAGCGACCTACAAATTTAAGGTGAAGAAAACGTTGAGTTTAGTGATCTGTATGTAAGCTAATTGATGTTTGTTAAATGTTCTTGTAGTTCCTTTGGTCAGGTAACAGTATAACTTGCGTAAGGGAACTGGCGGGCGGCGGGGCGACTAGATGCAAAAAGCAAGTAGGACGGGCTCTGTAGTGTGCCGTGGTAGAGACCTGGACCAGGTCCAGCAATAGACTGGAAATGTTCTGCCTCCAATACGTGGAAAGCTATACAAAACTACACTTGAATATACACACATCAAAAGTGTCTAGGGATCAAGCATTTTTATGCGGATTTCTTGAGATTGAGATGTGGCTTTGGCCCTGGCCTGCTCAGTCGCCAGACTTGAACCCGATTGAGCATGCATGGGATATGCTACAGAGAAGAGCTCTGCCGAATATGGAGGGTATCCACTATCCAGTCGCAAGAAGACCTTTTTTTGTTGTTGCAACGAACATGGGCGGCCATTCCACAGCGTGTTTGGATGAACTCATTTTGAGTATGCCAAACCGATGTTCTTGTGTTGTTAGTGTTCGCGGTAGAAACACGGATTATTAATTGTTTAAGTTACCTAATAAAATTTTAAAGAAAACTGTTATTTCAGTCTTTTTTTCGAACTTTAATGTTAGTGGTTCAAATGTCAAAAATCCCGTTATGAGGAAAATGGCAAATTTCTTTATTAATACAAAGGTGACTTGGTTTATCGTTACTGTGACAAACGAAAACACTTTATTTGATGAATCCTTAAAGAAAATTTTAATTAATATCAATCAGGAGAAAAGTTTTTGCAAAAATATATGTTGATCCCTAGACACATATGTTGATCCCTAGATACTTTTGATGTGTGTAGTTATATAGTAGAATATAGAAACACTTAGTAAAATAAATTCCATTAGATAACAGTAATCGATTCCTCGCAATGCGTAATCGGAAATAGCTGCTGTAATGCCGAGTTTTTTTTTTTTTTTTACTTTTTGCCTGTGCCTGTGCAGATAGTTAACACTCAAATCTCTTAAATTAAGCTTTTTTATATAAATCATTTGGAAAACCACCATTATCTGTCTGTCTTCACCATTCTGACTTCTTTCTTCGATTCAACCAACAACATATTTGCGATAACAATTATTTTGAAGGTTACGATATATAAGTTCCGCCACATAGCAAAAACAATGTGTATGTGTAACAGTCGTGAAAGTATTTTGCAGGCGAATGTCAAACACAACATATGGTAATGATATATTTCCCAATAGGTAATGCCTCGCAGCGTGGAAAATGGCAATGTATCATTTTGAAAGAGCAGCTACAAAGACTGTGAGGGAATTAGGGAAGTCGATTTGTTCAAGTCGATATCAAACGCGAAGTGTCTGTGTGGTTGACAGACGCGTCCCTTGACTTATGAGACAGCGAGCGAAGAGAAGGAAGTGTATTAATCGAATCGCACCCCCAACATGTGTGTTCGATACGCACGAATGAATACAACAATCATACTGAATATATAAACGCGGAATATGTTAGATGTGGAATTTTTGATACACTTGTGGTACAGAGTAATACGAATAGCTTCTGAACTTAAATCTAAGTAGAACTTATCTAGATTAGTAGTAGTAGCATAGTAGTCTTTTATTCTATCATCACATTATTTTCTTTTTCTTTTTCGATACTAGTCAGTCAAAATGACTCTACTCTACCTAATGGAAAGCATAAGTAGAATCCAAATGTGGTGGTTACCATCATCAATGCATTGTCTGCATTTGAAATGAAGGATGCATTTGTGACCCACACTATGGTGGCCTCGTGAGATGCTTTTTTACGCCCCGTTTAAAAAACCCCAAAAGAAGGATAAGAAATATTCTTCCCGAAGAGGGAAGGAAACATGTGCGGTGGTATTGAGTCCGGGTTTTAACTGATTGGTAAATTGGTACATTTATTACTTTATTTATTTTTCTTCTTACCTAGTTTTACACCCAAACACTACCCTACACTTTCTCATAATCTTGTTTTTCTCTCCATCCAATGGTTGCCTGGAAGAGATTGCCTCGGGGCGATAAGGCCGCCAATTGTACTTTCCTAATTTTAAGCTTACCTTGGAATGTATCTGGTGTACAATAAAGAGATATTATTATTACAAGAAGAAAGAGCCTAAGCGTTTAGTGCGAGTGCGTATGTTTTCCATTCTAAAACTGCTCCTTACAAGGCCAGCACGTGTTGTCGCGTAGAGAAAGTGGGAAAACGTCGGGGTCACCAGTGTGGAGGAATGGGTGTAATGTCCCTCCAACACAAAGGGAGGATCCTCCGACCAGGCGAGGTGATCATGCCTGGCGGGCCAACTGCCCAACGATTGATGTTAGGATGGTGTATATATGATAATCAGTGCGAGAACTTTCATTGCGCGATTCAGGATTGGTGGTTTCTTCGTTTCCTTCGTTACTACGTAGTTCGACGTATCTTCGGTAGATGGCACTGTATGTGGAAGTCGCCACAACTTCTTTAAATATGATAGCAAACAAGCAAGTAAATATTTCACAAAAATATTTTATTTTCTTTGTCAATAAAGTCGTTGTCTTCATTAAAGAAGTTCAAACTGTCTACTCTCAGAATAACTCTTATCGTGTTGATAGTCACACGTACAACATAGTAAGGAAAGTGAATTCTTCTTGTTGGGTATTTAATTTGCGGCGAATTCTCATTTGGCACGCGTCCAACTAAAAGCAAGGGAATTTGAACCGTAATTCCGATGAACTTTCGCTGAGACTGAAAAGTTTTCATTTTTTTCTTGCCTTCATTCTTTTATGTAAGGTTTATGGAGCACGGTTTTCATTACTTGAAATATGGTTTTAGTTCCGCCATACTTGCTTTAAAAAAAAGTTTAATCATCAACCTGGTCCCAAGTTATGGTAAAGTAATAACGGACATCTCATACATGACATTGATCTCAAAATAGATAGAGCCTTTGCTATTCATCAATCAATAACTTTTATTATTACTACAGTTGCCGAGTTACAAAGAAAAATGAAAGAAAAATGCTGTATGCATGCATAATTTACCTGTAATGAATATGAAGCTAGTATTAGAAATAAGTATCTGAAATCACATTTAATTCGCAGTGGCTTGAAATGTAGTTCCAAACGTCCAAACGTTTCAATGGCAGTAGAGCCACGCTAATTTCAGCACGAACGGGCCGTCCAGACCTCATTCATGCTGTCGTGTTTTATTGATGAGTCCGAGACCGGAGGCCCAGTGATGCAGAAGCATCTTAATAGGCCGCCATAGTGTGCCATTACTCACTATGCTGCATTTTTGCATTGTCTGCGTTCGCAATGAATATGGTGACCACCACTCTTGGATTCTGCTCATGCTTTCAATCAGACAGAGTATAGTCACTTTGACTGGCTCATATATAAAAAAAACCTTCTCTTTGCGGTGATGTTGTCGTGAATAATTTGCTTTCTAAGTCCTTCCTACCTAATCTGTTAGGACACACACGGGATGAATGGGGTTGGTGACAATTAAATACTAGTATGATTTTTGAGTTTATGCCATCAAAAGCTACAGTAAAATTCGATAGAAATAAAATGTTAGGATATGGTTTTTAAAAAGTTGTCATGAAAAAGGTTCTGAAGCATCGTTGCACACCCTTCTGATAAATGAGTGATTGTTGAAATACAATAGATTTAAAAGTACTAAAGATTAAAAAGTTTTCAATCTTACAAGCTTATTGTATCTTATTGGTTGGTATTATATTCAAGAAGAAGTCTCTTCTTAAAAAGCAGAAACTAAATGATAAATATAGAAATAAATACTGACCGTTAAAAGATGAAAACAATTAACCAGCAATGACAGTGGCAGTAATGAAACTAACGTCCTATGTTTTACCGTGTGTGAGACGTGTTACATCTTTATTATTATCAATAACTGCCTCGTTGGTCTAAGGCCGGGCGCACAGTGTAGAGTGTGAGTTCCACTCCCGGGTCAGGCCAAAAAGTGTTATTAAGTTTTTCTGATTATAGAAATACCTAATAACCCAACAGTCCGGAGTGTGGAAAGTTGGAGGCCGGCGAGCACGTAAAGCCATCGCCATAATCTGTCGCCGGTCGTGTCAGATGTACCTGTGTTTGAGCGTACACTTGTGCACTCTAAGATCTTCTGCGTATATGGCTAGTCTCCGTTGAGACTAGCCGCTGAAATCGGCTAGGAGCACACCATCGTCATCAATAAAATAATAATTTATTAGGTACCAAAAAAGTTGATACTTGAGTTGGGAATCTGATAATCTCACTCAGTTTGTGAAAAATATCGAAAGAATTGCCTGACATCAGTTCCATGCGAGTCTGTGGTTTCACACGGACGAGCTAGCCCATATGTGAAAAAGCATACATATACCTACCTACTGTGAATGATAAATATCTCTCTTACTTCAAAACTTTTAATTAAATTAAAAAAGTTCATCTTCACTCAAAGAAGCCGCAAAAAGTAAATTACTGAAGAAAATTCGACTGGATTGAAAGTGGCCTCAGGGGTAGGTGTTGTTGAGTCATGTTTAATACAATGACTTGAAGTTCTTGCTAGTGGGGGCGGCGGTTTAATCGAAAGATTCCTTCAGAAATTCCGTAAATACTTGCATGATTGAACAGACTCTAGCGGATGAACATCAACCGCCGATACCTTCCGATATTTTGAATTTGCCCAACGGTTTTCTATAAATAAACAGACATTCCTTGTTTGATGTTGAAGAAGAGATTTTGAAATAAACAAAAATGAAGAAGTGAGTCTCAATTTATGTGGATAAAAAATATAGGAATTTCATTTTTTTTAATTGTTCACATACAGATATTCAAATTTTTTATTTGTTTCTTTTCAATGGCCTTATTTTAAACAATCTCTTAAATTTAATCTAGAAAATGTTTTTCTAATCCTAAACCTAAATAAAAGTTAAGAAAATCGACGAAACTTATCATAAAATAAAAGTAACGTAGCATACAAAAAAGTAAATCTACGTGTTTCTGAGTTAAAGATTTAGATTTTTTTAAATTAAGAAAAGAGAAGTCAAATAACGTTTCTTTGAAAGTCGTATCAGCTCGATTGTCTGCAGACAGGCTTTGGTTTACTTTAAGAATGCATTCTTAAAGTAAACCAAAGCCGAGCAAAGCTCAGGTCTCACATTCGGTTAAGACGATACCTAGGTATAGATAGACTGTCCCGTACCATATAGGTTGTAAACGATGGGAAGCTTCGTAAAATTTCATTCTTAGTTTTAGCAATAGTTTAAATAACCGAGTTCAGAAAAAGGAGGTGTTTGTGAATTCGACTGTTTATTTGCGTAAGTGATCATCGTATGCGCTCTATAACTGTATGTGCATCAATGCGTTAGTTACGGTTTAGTAATCTTCTGAAGTGATAACGTATTGCAAAGGTCTATGAGGGTGTTCAAACAAGCATGGCTGAGGCCATGTGGTTTGTGTTTACGTAGCACTCAATTAACTGGCCTCGTTAACCGCACACAGTAACTATTTAGAGGTATGGAGTAACTGAACGAAGATACGTATATCGGTATATTGTTCTGCTTTACACCACGTTGTAAGCACGTTTGTACAAAGATGTTGTAGTTTTTCTGGGAAGCTTAAATAGAGCTTAGGATTACATTTGCAATAAAACACTGTGTTTATTATAAGCCTGAAAACGTAGGTTGCGCAGCTTATGATCACATTGCCTAATAATTTGTACTAGCGGGGGCGTCTACTTAGCGGTCGAAATTCAACCATAATTTAAGTTTTCTGCACTTCGCCTTCGTATAGACGTTAACTGTGCCAAATATCATACTCCTCCTAGTTTTTGTTTCATGTATTTATACCTATATATGTAGATAAAGAGAATTTTTCAACTCCATATATAGACAAATATAAAGTATTTTCATGTTCTGAGATTTACAGTTTATACACAGTTTATGAACATATGAAAATAAGAAAAACAGAAAAATCATAAGACAATTATTCATCCTAGGTGGGAATTGAACCCATGAGCACTGACTGTAGAGTCAATATTACTGAACGCTAGACCACCCGTTTGGTAAATATGTAGTATTAAAGTAACAATTGTGCAAGTACTAAGCACCTATGATCAAATATCCATTATTTTTCTGTTAATTCCGTTGCAACAAATATCCGTACTGACAGCGCAAAAGACACCTGCCGTCCTCTCGCTTGCAATACGATTACACATTCTTTTATCTAGTTCGAAAATGTGACAAAGTGAACTACACAACTCTACCTTGCTATTGGCAGACAGCCAAAGAAACATCTTTGAACTGCAGTAGTTTTCAATAATGAGATAGGTTATACTTTTTATTTCGATGCACGTAACATCTAGAACAATAGAACAGAACAAACTCTATTACGGAGCTATAGTTCGGACTTCATTTTAGGTTCAATATCCTTTCCGTGAGACCGATTGAGTAAACAAACAAATTTGTTTACGTAAACACCCTTTCTGAAATCTGTTGTTTATATTTAACGTTTTATATACATAGAAGTAAAATAAATATTACTTTTCGTTGTACGCAGTCATTAGGGCGCCCGCTGTGGTGTAAATTTGTAAGCAGTTTTCGTAGTAAGTACGGTGTTTATACCGCTGTAGTTGGAGGAACAATAATTTGTTCAGAACATGCAGTTTTGTTGGCAAATTTTTTTAAATTTCTTTGTTTTTACATGAATGAAGTAAAAATCTTTTAAATGTAGATACCTATATCAAAAATTCATTGTTTTAAGATTTTCAGGGTAAGGACATCCGATATTGATTGTGATAATGCCCAAGCTTAAATATTACAAAATAGTTTCTTCCCTTTCAGTAAATTCAATAAGTCATTAAGCTCTAACTGAGCAGGATGCTCAGTTACCCTGGGTATGGTTTGATCATTTTAAAATTGATAATGATAGTAATTGGGGATCTCGACAGAGCTCTATTAGCGGATCTATCCGATAGTTAGAAATTATACAAGAACTGTCGTACGTGGAAGAATTCATCTCTTATGTGGTTGCCGAGTATCACAGATAAACTCATTTCCTTTTCATAACGTAAACGTTTTGTCCAAGGAAGTGTAAGATGGGCCTTCTTTATGTAAGATAAACTTTTTACGGTATGTTGACATGATCTTTTTGGAAATAATCCCTTATCTATGTAAGATTTTACTTGTATTGTTTGTGTTATATAAAGCATGTTTGATGCAGAAAGCTTGACAAGGTTTGAACCGGTCGGGACCTCTTTAACCCCCTGGTTAAATCCTTGGTCCCTACCAAGCGACTTTTTAGGTATGGTGCTGTAGTAGTGTATAGGTGTGAGGTGTCATTGAAGTTACAGTATTTTAATTATAGCATTGTAAATAAATGAGACATAAATGTTAATTTTAATATTTTTTTATAAATAGTGTAGAATAAATAAATAAAAAATAAAAGCTTAAAATTAAAGAACTGCTATAAAAATAATTCCAAAAAAAATAATTTAGAGTTGGATTTCGCGGTGTCTTTGATAATTAGGACGCTTTTCAACGAAAGTTATTAGACAAATTATACTTTTCTGCTAAAATAAAACTTTTTAATTATCTCTGAATTTCTACATAAAGTATAAACTTAGAATATACTTTTTAAAACGCTTCTGAATGGAAATTATTTTATTACTTAACAAAAAGTTTTAATGACCCTGGATAAATAAATATAATGTAAGTTATTGAAGGTATACTTGGCTTCTTAATTTAAGACTTGGAACAAGTTGTTCTCGACCGAAAAAAAGAAACTTCGTAATGAAATCATAGACACAGTTGATAAAGTTCTGAGGTTGACTCGAACTTGTCTTAGACTCGAAGATGTAGAAGCAAATCTTATTAAAAGTCTCGTCTAACTCTTGGGTTTGAACAATCAGTTCAAAGTCTACTGCGCACGAGGTTACGGGCAGAGTTACGTAATTCAAGGTCACTTCGTACGAGTTGCAATTATGAGATGAGATTATTATCGAAAGGTTATCCAGCTAGCGAATTTGGATCTTATTAGTTTTTGTTTCTTCTATGAACGTGTCTAATTAGGCTACAGATGTTATGTGTCTTTGATGTTGCGACGAGATAGCGTTTTTCTTTGTGTAGCAGTTTATACGAGTAGTACACGTTATTTGTAAGAGTAAAAGTATATTATTATTTTGGTAAACATACATTTTTGGTAACTTTTAACCTTTGCCTCTGCCTTTTGCGATAAAATTAAGGAGAAAATAGATATGAGGTAAAGAGAATATTTTAAAGCTCTCATTCCTAAATCGAAAAATCGATTTATCTTTAATATCGATTAGAATATTTTGAATTGACGCGGAAGCATCTCAATAGCTCGCCATTATGTATTATGTGTGTGTATGCATATACCATGCTACATTGTTGCATTTGCAATGATTATGGTGACATGACTCTTGGATTTTTCGCATGCTTTCCATCAGACAGAGTAGACTTTGGCAGGCTCATATAAATAAATAATAAATATTTCGGACATCTAACACACAACGCCATCCAGTCCCAAGCTAAGCAGAGCGTGTGTTATGGGTACTAGACAACTGATATAAATACATATATACTTTTTTTGTAAATACATACATATTATACATAGAAAACAACCAAACTCCGAAACAAATGTTTGTAGATCATACAAACACTTGGTACGACCCGGGAATCGAACCCGAGACCTCGAGAACAACAGTCGCATACGCTACCACTGCGCCGAAGCAGTTTAGGAAAAAAGGAAATACTAATCAAATTGTCAATTAAGATATATTTGTGTTTAATATTACTTATAATTTACCCCATAAAAACACCGCTATAAGTCTTATACGAAAGATAATTTTCTACAAGGGCTATCAAAAGAAAAGTGTCGTTTATTGGCGACATTGAAGGTAATATTTATATTTCCTTTACAGAGAAATAGCATTAGTAGAAGGTTTCCCGATGGTGCTTCAAAAATTTCCACTTGAGAGTAACGAGACACGGAGTGCTTCGGAATCTATATTGGGAGTTTTAGAAGGAGGACCTGTAGATATCTGCGAATATGTATGTTAATGGTGATGAGAAAAAAGTAGACTGAAGAATAAAATGTTTGTTTAGTAATTGAGAGTAATATGCGGTGGGTGCGACGGGAGCTTTTGCTTTTTTTGTACGAGACGATAAACGTGAATGTAACGACTTTGACAAATTGCTTCTTTATACTCACTCCGAGAGAAATTATTTAAAACACTCGCAATTTTTCTTCGTACCAATTCAGGAGTATTGCCTGTCTAACCAAATTCTCAGAATAATATGTTAAATGGAATACACGAGGCAGTGCCTACACGAGGAATTGAGTTTGTAACCCCTGAAAATAATTTGTAATGTAATGATCGTGGTTGAAGAGAATTTCGTATAAGGTATTTTTAAGTAAGACTTGTACCCAATGGAATTAAATAGAAATAATATGATGTAAATAATTCATGAATATAGTGTGTGTGTGGTGTACGCTATTATATAAGGCTTATGTTCTCTAGAAGAAAAAGATGTTCAAGAAATATTACTGAATTATAACTACCGATTAATTCATACTAATATTATAAAGTCGAATGTAACTCTATCTCTTACGCTTTCACCGCTAAACCACTGCATCGATGTCTATGAAATTTGGCATGGAGATACTTTAATCCTTGAGGAAGGGCATACTGCGATAACCGCCATTAACGCGGGCGGAGCCGTGGATAAAAGCTAGTTGGTAAATTAGACCTTGTGTTCTGTAGAAAAAAAAGATCTACAACAAGCATTAAAAGCGGCCAAGTGCGAGTCGGACTCGCTCATGAAGGGTTCCGAAGCAGCAAGTAATATAATATAAAAGTTCTTGTAATTCGTTGTAACTTTGATCGATGTTTTAATAATAGTGTTTTTTTTGCTGTTTACGATTTATGACGTATAAAAAAAACTACTTACTAGATCTCGTTCAAACCAATTTTCGGTGGAAGTTTGCATGGTAATGTACATCATATATTTTTTTTAGTTTTCTCTTATTTTAGAAGTTACAGGGGGGGGGGGGCACACACATTTTACCACTTTGGAAGTATCTCTCGCGCAAACTATTCAGTTTAGAAAAAAATGATAGAAGAAACCTCAATATCATTTTCGAAGACCTATCCATAGATACGTACTACCCACACGTATGGGTTTGATGAAAAAAAATTATCTGAGTTTCAGTTCTAAGTATGGAGACCCCCAAAATTTATTGTATTTTTTTTAATTTTTGTGTGAAAATCTTAATGCAGTTCACAGAATACATCTACTTACCAAGTTTCAACAGTATAGTTCTTATAGTTTCGAAAAAAAGTGGCTGTGACATACTGACGTACAGACAGACAGACAGACGGACAGACAGACAGACATGACAAATCTATAAGGGTTTCGTTTTTTGCCTTTGGCACGGAACCCTAAAAAGTATAACTTTAGAATTTTAAACATGTTAAAGCACATCTAAATAACAAAGTCGTTATCATCTGTTTACTTCACAGAAATCTACTTATTTAGATTTCTGTGGTTTTCTTACATAAATAACAAGTAAATGCAATAAGTAGGAACAACATTACACTAAAGTTGCTCTTACTCTTAGAGCAGTGTTGTTAACAGATAATTAATATGGAAACTCGTAAAGGATTCATACGTTATAAATGGGAAATTAGAACGGGAACATTAGGCAATTTAGTTAACCATTAGCTACAGAAATATTTAGTATTTTCACAAATTTTCAACCAAAATGATCGTCTCTTATGCTTTGAATTTTATTCATTTCTTTGTTCAGTTTAACTAACAAGGTCCAACGTTCGATATGGTGTTGTATAGTTTATCGCTGGGTGCAAAGTAGGTGGTGAGAGACCACAAATCGCTTACAGCGCACACCGTGGCCAAATAGGGAAGTGTCAGCAAACCAAATGTCACTTTTTGCTAACGAAATTTACGTATCAGTATATTTTAAGTAAAAATAAACTAATCGTGTGTTATTACGAAACCTGCTTCATAGTTAACTTCAAGAACAATGGCAAAAATAGTGATCACAAATTCTATAAATTCCCGCAAGCAAATTAGAATATTACCTAAGTCCAGATAAAAATGTTAGTTAAAACCAGATAATTCAAATGTTATCGAATCTTTTTTTTCGCAGATATATGTATTTATGTATTACACTAGTATGGGCTAGTCAAGGATCGAATCAAGAGGCGTGTAATTGGGGAGGCCTATGTCCAGCAGTGTACTGCAACAGACTGATGATATGATGTTCTAGTAGTAAACACACGTCAACATCTCATAATAAGTCAGCCGGCGAAGTTTTTTCATTTAATGCTAGTCATTTGCAAGTTGTAAAATATCCACGGATAGATAAATCCCTCTGAACTCTACGATAACAGGTAATACACCTAATATTATCGGCGTACTGCGTCTTATCTCGCTCGCTTTACCTAAAGTGCCATTTAGCGCCAGTTTTCGAAAGGTATATATATATGTGAAAAAGAGATCATTTCAAATGAAATGGAGAAGTTCTCGCGTATAATATTTGAAATTGACGTTAAGGATGAATAATGCCTTCTCTTAGATTGAGCATTTGTAGGTAAAATACGCGGTTCAATTTCCTGTAAGATTGTATTTCCTAAGAGCGTACAGTGTGCTAAGTATTGAGATAAATGACGCTTTACTAAGTATTGAGTTTTATTTTCCACGTAAATCTTTAATTAAATATTTAATTTAATTTAACAATAAAAAAATCAAATACCAAATCATTTTTTGTTAGTTGACAATAGAAATGAATAAAAGCGGATATTTATAATAAACTAGCGACCCGCCCCGGCTTCGCACGGGTGGATTTCAGATGCCCACGCCGACGACACGATTCGTGCATTTTAAATCTGTAATATCTTCGAATATGTTCATTTAAATTAGATACTATTAAGGACCATTTTGGTCTATATTAAGTGCACAATGTATTTAATTTACTTAATTGTATAAGGATTCATTCTGTATTGCTTAAAATGACGTCGTAAATAAGCCATTATTTCTCGTAAAAAGAAAGGAATAAAAAATGGTTGTTGTGGGTTATCCCTAAGAGATAGACATATACCGTCGCAAACTTTTTTGTAGTACTTTTTAAGGTGTACAATACTGTAGTACATTATTTTGATCTATCTCGTAGGGTGCAACCAGCGTTTGCAATGTAAGCGCAAAAAAATGTGTTTATTTGCTACATCACATTAGAAATCTCGAAAATTAACAGTGTTCCCATACTATATTATGCATTTATTATACATAAAAACCTTCCTCTTGAATCACTCCATCTATTAAAGAAACCCGCATCAAAATCCGTTGCGTAGTTTTAAAGATTTAAGCAAACAAAGGGACATAGGGACAGAGAAAGCGACTTTGTTTTATACTATGTAGTGATGTATCACTTTTCAATTTTTAGTATTTGAAATAATTGTTGTGTAGAAATAATTGAAAACTTAAAGATGTACTTGTTCTATATAGACTGTTCTGAGAGACAGGCAGGTATTCAGGATATTTAGTTGGCCCGTCTGTACGTATGTCTATTTGCCCGCTAAACCAAAAGAGAAACTAACATGACCGAGTCGATGATATAAAGAAGTCGTTGCCAAATATCAGTCGCAAATTCAAATTGACGCGTATACATTGGCCTTTCTGACGCGATTGTCAAAAGGAACAATACAATGGAAAGATCAAAGGAGTGGTCCTTGTACCTTTCCATTGTACGGGTAATCGATTGAAAATGTTCTAGCTACACCATGGATACCATGGTAATAATAAATTTCATTATACTATGGTGGTCTGGAACATCCATGCATATGTAAACATCTTTCCATTCCAAATATGGCTGCAAGAAACGATTGTCAATAACAATGACGCAACAATTTATGTAATACATACTTTTGCTAAGGTTATACATCTTAAATCTTGACCCCGTCAAATGAGCCGAGAAATCAATTCATCGTGGTATTGATAAATGTACAGTGAAAAGATTAAATAGAGTAGGAAGAGTTAGAAAAATAGGATTGGTAGCAGCACAGAACATAAAGAATAGGTAGAAATGTTATGTGTCATAATTTACAACGGAACGACTGTCGCCAAACTCAGACAAATGAAAGCACTATTTTATTACTGCACACTACTAACGAATTGTTTTGATTTGATGTTTTTATTTGCTCAAAACTAGCCTACAATACATAAAGTCACACGTATGATAATATATCTTATCGCGTAAAATTAACAGTTATTTTGCCATAGCTTAAGAAGAACTTACAACGTTTCGTAATCTTGAAAGTAAGAATACTTCATTGCAAGCTATTCAAAAACAGATGGCGTTATTCTAAATGCACGCAATTATAACATTAACCACTATAAGAATAAATTCGATATTTGTGTCATTCTTCGATATTTACCGCTACTCGCTTAGTGTTGTGGCACATATTACAATATTATCAATAATATCGATACCTAACTTTTGTTGTTAGGACGGAGCAGAATAAAAAACATGAATTGAAGGATATCTGAGGAGGTAACATTATAAAGGTGAAGAAGCTAAAAAATAAGTACTTGCCTAATAATGTTTATTAATTTTAAGAATCTGTATTTTAATCATATTATATTTAATAAATACTGTTTAGCCACTTAACCGTTGGTATAGTGTTTAGCGATCCTGACTGCTGAGTCAGAGTTCGGAACAGACAGAGAGACAGACAAAATTAAAAAAAATGTTATTTTGGTATACGGCCCGTGCCTGCAAATTTCGCAGAGAAAAGAATGACACTTCGACATAAATGGGCTGGCTCGACCGGAGTGATACCACGGCCTCACAGAAAACCAGTGTGAAATGGCGCTTGCACTGTGTTTCACTGAGTGAGTGAGGATACCGGAGGCCCATATCCCAACTCCTCCCCCTCCCCTCCCCCAAAGGTCGGCAACGCGCTTGTGACGCCTCTGGCATTGCGGGGGTGTCCATGGACAGTGGTAATCGCTTACCATCAGGTGATGCTCGTTTGCCACCTGTTCCGTAAAAAAAAAATTGTACCGTGTACCTACACATGCAGATGCATTTAGTAAAAAGCGGATATAAATATTTAATAGTACAAACAGACACTCTTATTATATATAATATATATTCTTACTATATACTTATTTGTATAGATATTCAATGGTTAAAACAAGTGTTTTTCTTTCAAGGCCACGTAAACAAACAAGCAAAATTTAATATTTATAATTATTATAGTAAGTAAATATAACACGTTTAAAAGTATGGAAATCGATAAAGCTAACATCCTACCTGGCTACATCACTAATCGAATAGAATAGAAAATACGAGAATAACGTTGAAAACTGATAAGACTCGATCATACCAGATTGAGATTTATGTGAATGGGATAAGGAAGAGTTTAGCTTAAATCTCTAGTCAATTATTAGTTAAATAAAATTTTAAGATTTTATTGATAAAACATATAAAATTGTACCTACAGATGGTAAGAAACACCTCCATTATCAATCTTTTTCCTTCTGCTATCATTTTCACACTGTAAAACAGAACAGTACTGCATTGTGGCATAAAAAAGAACTTTCATTGGACGACCTATTCAACGCAGCGTTGTAACACGACTATGATACAAAATATCTACAACTTATAAAGGTATGCGTTGCAACGCCTATCAGTGGCAAGCGCGCCACGCCTACTAGTCATTTCTACTTATATCTTTTTGTTTTGTGGGTAGCAGTAACATCTTTAGTGTATAAATGACAATTGTCTAAAGTGTAATTTCTCTAAACAAACGATTATTATTTACAACAAATTTTCAAATATATTAATAAAAGTCAATAGAACGTATAGTAGAAATGTAAAACTATTATGCTACGTTTACATGCGTGCGAGGACTTGGCAGTCGCTCACAAACTACAATCCTTCACAAACGCTCGTGTTACATTTACACGCGTGCGGACTTGGCAGTTGCTCACAAACTTTACGCGCTCGCATGCACTCACACGTTGGTAGTGCTGCCAAGTCAGTGAATTTTCCACTAAAACTGGTGGTTTGAATCCTTCATTTAGTGGCGAAATATTGGTTTTTATGGCTGGTGGATTTTTCTAGCGGTTTTTAAAAAAATAATTTCAATTACTATAACTGCGATCACTCAGCCTCTAAGTATCTTATCTTCAATTCAATTGAATATATCTTTATTGTGGATCATAGGTAGGTACATAATTAAGATGTTTCGTATACATTGCGATCAGCATGTCCCGCCCAGTGGACATACAATAACTTCATTTCTGTCAAGTTAAATTACATTAAGATTGTTATCGAATGTCTTATTTATCAAATCTTTACACATGCCACCAGTTATGAACAATAAGTTAAAAAAAAACTAGTTATATTTACTTCCTTTAATATTCAGCTATTTTAAACAATTCAGGTAACTTCTGACAAGACCCGGCAACACTGCACTGACCGGCACCAACCTCGCGCCAACGTGTAAACGCGTCGCAAGCGGCGAGCGCACGCTTCCTCTGATCTGTGTTCAGAAACCGACACCGACTCGGGTCGGCAACAAGCTATCACAACCTCACGCAAGCCAAGACAAACACCCCGTTTACACGCTTGTGTATGTGGAGGGTTGTCGAAGCGTGCCACGCGTGTAAACGCGGTGTTAAAGTTTCTTCCTGTATGTGCATGTAGTATATCTTTCCTAGATGACGTTTCGTTTGCTAGTTTTCCCGCTCTGTCGAAGAATACAAAACAATAACTTGTTATTCCTATGCTAGCAAACTTAATCGTGTTATCATACATACATACATTTATATTGTATAATGCCTTTCGATAATTCGATGTCTTACGATCGAATTGCAGCAATCTTAGTAAGATTAGGTAAAATTATTCATAGTCGTCACAATTCGCGGCGTGACTATCAATCGAGCGCCATCTCTTTCAGTCTCCTTGAAACAATGGCTGTACTAAATATTTTGATTACTCTTTGAGACAATTTTGCGTAGAATCTCCGTTGACACTGAAATGATTGATGATAAAATTCGTTTTGACAGCGAAATGATAATGCTACTTTCGTATTTTCTGCAAGGACACTCGGGGGAAGATATTTCACGAATAAATTAGGTTCCCAACGTGGTTCTTCGGAACTTTGTGAGCAGACATAAAGACAAAGTGGATAGAGTTCAAAATTCCAAAGGAAAGTAACGAGGATTTCAATATTCCAGCAGCGTGTAATTTTATGTATTAGATTTAGAACAAAATTGAATTGCTCACGTATGTATATGCACTAACATACTTTATTATCGTGGATATGATATAAAAATAAAGATCTTAAGTTTAGATCATATTTTAGGGATAGTAAGACGTAATTGACTTAATCATTGAGTATGTCTAAAAGGGATAGTATCTAGAAGTTATCCAGGAATCGAATAGAAACGCCGGAATCGATAAAAGGTTGTTAGATAATAAGGATTGTTAATGTAAGCTTCTTCTCAAGTTAGTTTAGAGATGTTATATTTTTACCCGACTATGGAGAAGTCACAAAGAAGTAGAAATAGTTTTGACAGTCTTTGTATGTATGTAATGTAGGTATGTTCTACCGTAGCGCCTAAATTACTTAAGCGATTTTATTGAATGAGATGTTAATAGATACGTAATAATAGCCCGGGTGATACAGGCTATTTATTTGATCAGAAGGTTTTACATAGTTAGTCGGGTTTTAATTTATTCAACTTTTCATTTTATTTGGCTTGGAAATATATATTTCAACAAGCAATATTTTAATTGTGTGAAAAGTTTTATCAAAAGCTGCTTTACAAACGATCTCGTTTATAATGTAATTAATACTTAGCGTTTTACAGAGATAAGACTTAACAGGATTTTCAGTTGAAGTTACGTGACAAGGGTGTCAAAGAACTTTCTTTGTTTTGGGAGGTTTTTCTGAGCTTTTTGGACTACTGTTACTTCATACGTCTACGCAGTATTATAAAAATATAATGTATGATACCACAATTTAATTGTTTTAAACAAGCATTCGCATAAAACATACTTGACGGCGCTTCGATATTTTAAGAGTGGCAAGAAACGTGAAGACTGGCAGCTAATATTTTGACAAGCACTGGTGACCGTTTCTTGACACTGACGCAACTCCGGGCTCTCTTAGCAGAAGAAATAAGACGTGTTCGGTGGAGCGTCGTATTCTAATTATTTTATTATTGCTGATTGTAATTCTATCCACATTTTGTTATAATAATAATTGTTGCATTGTTAATTATTTACAATACGTGGTTTTACTTCTCCTCGCCCGCTTACCCACGATAGCTCGGCGGCAGTAATGAACCCGGAACCGAATAATAGTGACCATGTGTCTATATACTTTTTAGTGTAGGAAAAAGTCGATATACTACGAACTTATATGGATTTAAAGAAGGGCTCCAAGTACCCGGACGTAAAATGTATATCTAATGTATACGTGCATAATGACCCGTAAAGCCCATTTAGTCAGCAGGAAAATCTAACCGATTTCGAGTTTCAGTTGTTAAGCTGGTCATAGAAACAGATTTATGTAAGCTGTAATTCATGATACTAAACGAGCAGCCGTTTTGGTGACCATAAATGTTCGGAACCTCAACTTTAAAAT
This sequence comes from Diaphora mendica, assembly GCA_949125395.1. NCBI lineage: Eukaryota > Metazoa > Arthropoda > Insecta > Lepidoptera > Erebidae > Diaphora > Diaphora mendica. Next base: position 23,356,876 of record OX421310.1, read on the forward strand.
CCCTAGTCCCTACTCAGTGTTATTACGAACTTTTGGACCTGTTTTCCTCAATAATCGTTACACAAAACTAGCAATAAAAAAAGGAATTATAAAGTATCTAAAAAGAACTACGTCTACTAAAGACGTATCGCTAAGCGATTACCGCCGCCCATGGACACCTGCAACACCAGAGGCATCACAAGTGCGTTGTCGGCCTTTGGGGGGATAGGGGGAGGGGGGTTGGTGTATGGGCCTGCGGTATCCTCACTCACACGGTGAAACACAGTGCAAGCATCTGTGAGGCCGTGGTATCACTCCGGTCAAGCCGGCCCATTCATACTGAAGTTCTTAGATATACCCACGAAATTCTTAGATAAAATGTAAAAGAATTTGATATAAGTTTCAAAACACGGTCCGAGAATTAGAAGCACGACGTAAGGCGATTTAAAGGCGTAATTTTTGGCCTTAAATGCACATTAACTTAGTAAAAAAAAAAAAAACTAAATAAATTTTGTCTGGACCAGATTCAATTTCGTACTTCAGTAACTATTTCCTGCAATGTACAAGTCGCGTTTAATTCAAACACAGAGCTTGCTCATATCATATTGTAAATATATATTCAGGGTTGTCTAATAACGTGCGCTTTTAGCAGAGAAACCTCCGATAGTAGTCTTTGTTCTGTTTAATTTATATTATGCTGTGCGGCATGTTGTATGTAGTGTGTGGTTGAACTATTATCACTAAAAGTGTAAAGTACAAGTCTACTGTTGAAGATATACCGTTACACTCCCGTTTATTTTTGACTGCCTCGTTGGTCTCGCGGTTGGCGTGTGCGACTGCTGATCATGAGGTCTTAGGTTCGATTCCCGGGTCGGACCAAATGTTTGTATGATCTACAAATATTTGTTTCGGAGTTTTGGTGTTTTCTATGTATAATATGTATGTATTTACAAAAAAAAAGTATATATGTATTTGTATCAGTTGTCTCGTACCCATAACACAAGCTCTGCTTAACTTGGGACTAGATGGCGTTGTGTGTTAGATGTCCGAAATATTTATTTTGAAACTTCCCTACTAGTTTGAGAACGACGTTTTCGTTAAGACACAAAGAAGGTAAAAGTAGCGAGCAAAACAGTAAACACATTACTTTTCTGTTCCTCGTAAATCTCGAGAAAATTTTGAACACCTGTCCGCAGTTGTCTTATAATTGACGTCAATCAAAACAAAACAAAGGCGCGTTAGGATACTACAGGCCAATAACTTTGACAGAACGAAATATATTGGGGTAGTTAGTGTAAATATTTATATTGAAACCAAAACTTAAAAGCATCAAATCTTTATAATTTCTAATACACATATATACATAGACAGTTTCCTTAAAAAGATGACATAATTTTGATTCATTCATACCACTTTTTTTTCTTTTGAATTGGGTATTACAGGTAGTTCTATGTGCGAAGTCATGTGGAACGATCGCGTGAGAAACTTCAGCGTCAGTGGTAGCCTTTATGTCCGTGACATCTTAGACGACAGCGGCCTGGTTACGTGGGTAACAAAATGTCTGGCCAAGGCTCCCCTGCCGGGCCTTTGTTAAAGGGGTAGACCCAAGAAGGCTTTACGTCGTAAAAGGTGACACGCGTGCTTATGGTGTGACTACCGGGAAAGCCGAAGAGTGGAGCAGAGTGAGCAGGAAAGTGAACCTCGGGCTACACAGGGTAAGCTCTGGAAGCAACCGGGAAGACCGCTGAGATGAAGATGAGTTCTATTCTCAACTGTCTCCATATATCAGTTAGAGCAAATGTTAGTATTTAGTTACTGAACTATTTACTTAGAGATTTCAGAAAAAAAATTGTAAATGCAAACAAATTAAGAAGGACCTTGTTCTACACTAATAAGTCAACAAGAATGTCAAGAAACTTAGAAATAAGGCTAATAACTATTAGAAAAGCAATACACTTGACTGTTTGTCAAAACAATGTAGCTGGCAATGATAAGTGAGCAACTAAAATGATAATAAAATAATGTTTAGGAAATATTTGAAGGAACTCGCGACTGATAATAACTTTAAATATCCCACATGCGATTATCCCCCCCATAACTATACTATGTATGACAAATGGGTTGCTGACAAACATATATACTTACAATTTGAAGGATTACTAACCGTTAGACCACCAGAATTGTCATTGACAGTCATATATTGCATATTAGAACTCACCATATCTAGTTTACTAATAATTATTCTCCTAAGACCATTGCAATCGGTTACCAAAAGTATTAAATATATTGATGTATTAATTAGTAACAACATGTATCCCAATTGTATGAACTAAGAAGGAATTATCTCCAAACTCAAATCATATTACGTATGCGTCTCACATAGATGATCCTCCTTTTCGTTAGTTATTCAACAGTTGCAAAGTCAATGAGGCTAAACTTTTGAGAACTATTATTAGTGCGGAGTAGGTAGTTTCGAAACTAATAGGCCTGTATGTTCAGTATAGGGGTTGCACGGAAAATTAATTGTATTGCTTTGTATGAGCACACTAAGCCTTCTAATTTACATGACAAGGAGCCAACGTGGGTCAGCCCGATAAAGTCTAGGCAGCCCTACTAATCCGGCAAGCTTAGATGTATATCTTTGCATGTTTTTAAACGACAAAATTAAAAAATTAAAGCATTAAATCTTTGTGAGGGTTTTGTCTGAGCTGTGTGCGTAAAGGTATAATGTATGGACCACATGTAAATGTGTTTTAGGTGTAAAAAAGATTGGATTATCTCGTTTAACAGTGGTACGCAAATCTATTACAAATACCTTTTTACCGTGAGAAGAATTTTGGTACTAAAATTCCAGTTAAATAAGACAAAGGCGAGGTCAGAGTTTAACTCTGAACTACACACATCAAAAGTGTCTAGGGATCAAGCATTTTTATGCGGATTTCTTGAGATTGAGATGTGGCTTTGGCCCTGGCCTGCTCAGTCGCCAGACTTGAACCCGATTGAGCATGCATGGGATATGCTACAGAGAAGAGCTCTGCCGAATATGGAGGGTATCCAGTCGCAAGAAGACCTTTTTTTGTTGTTGCAACGAACATGGGCGGCCATTCCACAGCGTGTTTGGATGAACTCATTTTGAATATGCCAAACCGATGTTCTTGTGTTGTTAGTGTTCGCGGTAGAAACACGGATTATTAATTGTTTAAGTTACCTAATAAAATTTTAAAGAAAACTGTTATTTCAGTCTTTTTTTCGAACTTTAATGTTAGTGGTTCAAATGTCAAAAATCCTTTTATTAGGAAAATGGCAAATTTCTTAATTAATGCAAAGGTGACTTGGTTTATCGTTACTGTGACAAACGAAAACACTTTATTTGATGAATCCTTAAAGAAAATTTTAATTAATATCAATCAGGAGAAAAGTTATTGCAAAAATATATGTTGATCCCTAGACACATATGTTGATCCCTAGACACTTTTGATGTGTGTATTTTTATAACGCGATTTATCATCGTAAGATTAGTATCGTAAGATTTTTTAAGAGAACCTACTTTTAAACGATAAAGTATAGGATTTTTTTTTAAATGTTGTAAAGAATATTCATATATACTTACACAAATAAATAAAAATTTAAGTATCTGTTTGTAATTTCAAATTAACAACTTTTCACTAAATGCATATGAAAGTAAATACGGTACTAACTTATATCAAAAGATCAGTTTGTCTGTTTCTTCCAGCTAATCTCTGGAACGGCTGGATCGATTTTGTGACTTTCAAAGACAGTTAGCTGATGAATCTGATGATATAAGGAGAAACTTAGTCTACTTTTATTTTAGAGTAGCTTTTCTCCACGGTTATTGTTGCAAAGGTACAACAATAACATAAGGCAGTTCATGTGCTCTGGTAACTAGGCTGCTGAAACAATTATTTCTAAACGTATACAAATAGATTTATATGACTTCCTCGTTGGTCTAGCAGTTAGCGTAAGTGACTGTCGATCAAGAGGTCTCGGGTTTGATGCCCGGGTTGGACTGCTGATGGGTTTTTCCAACAACAAATTTTTAGCAGCCCGGAGTATAGAAGAGTATAGAATACGATTCTCTTGTAGCACGAGAACATAAAATAAAAGAAAGTAGTGCAAAGAGGACGCAAGTTTGTCTCAGTTTTATAAACTAACAGCTATTTAAAGCTTTCTCATTGTCCGCTGTCATTCCCAAGCACGTTCCTGCGTTTAATACAAACTTGAGGGAACTCTTCGTTCACATTAAACTCAGAGTTTTTGTGAACCAATTTACGTAGTCATCTGTCAAACAAGAGTCGCGATACAATTTCCAATATATATCTTGTCTCATGTCGTTTTGTTTCGTCTTAGGCGTCTGTACGGCCTTGTTAGGTATTTGTATATCAAACGAAAGAAACAAAATTTTTATCATCCCTACTAATATTGTAAATACGAAAATAACTCTGTTTGTTACGCATACGGGTAAATAGCGGACCAGATTTTAATGAAATTTGGCATTGACATACTTTGATTCTCGAAGAAGGATTTAGGTTACTTTTTTACTGCAATAATCGATATACAACATAGTGAGTAATCATTTATAGAATATTTAGGAGCAGATTACGTAATTTGAAGTCCCATGCCACAGTGTCTATTCGAGGAAGCAATGAGTAAGCAGATTAATACCACGACTTATTGGGAAGTTTACCGCACTGACCGCATCACCCTGCTCAGTTCAAACTTATTCCTGTTCCTTATTCCTTTTTTACATTCAGTTTTATTCTTTAAAAACTCGCATACCTTATATGGTTCACCATCACTTTCTATTGTATCTAGACACGCGGAAGCGTGTCAAGCCAAGTTCAAGCAAAGAAACTGGCTAGCCAGCGCCGAATGTAATATTACACGAACCACTTGGTGCCACTTTTGACTCTTCTATAACTCAAAACCTCTTTAACGTAAACACATAAAACTACGTGTGTTTAATTATATCCATAAGGACATCTAGAAGCTCAAATTTCATGAAGCTAGCTCAAACGGTTATACAGATATGAAGTTCAAAAAGTCGTAAATTTTAGCACTGACTGACATATATATAGTACCTAAACCTAACCTACTTCCAGACGACCTAGAAGGATGAAATTTGGAATCCAGCTCGGTAATTGTGTGTAAGCGTAGGAAAAATCAAAAATTAAAAAAAGTAAAAAAAATAGAGGGGTCTCCATACAAAAAATAATAATTGTAGCGTTGGAACCGTCGTTACAAGCAGATATTTGAAACTATCCCAATATATGTATTATTAAATCTCAATACTTGCCTAGTGTTCTTTACAAAAAGTAATGATATCCCACCAAAAACATAAATGTAAAAAAGGAGAGCCAAGTTCATTACAAAAATTATGCTTGGCTGTGGGCTTCGTCGCAAAAAGAATGGAGATCTAAATGAGTGCCAAGTTCTATGCAAAATCCAAATATGTATTTATAGGAACAAAATAAAATTATGAACAAGTATTAAACTCTATTTCTTTGCTTTATTGGATACCTATAACAATTGCTGTTATTTAAAAATGTGAGATCTTAAAGTAGGTTAGATTTGATTTGGCCAGTTTTTTATCAGAATTAAAATATATATATATGTTGAATAACTTTATAAAATGACTGATGTTATGAAAACTGACTAAGTCAAATCTAACCTAATCAGGACTTCTAACCACTAGATAAACAGTATAATAAACCAAGAGTCAATATTGATGAACTCAAACTAGAAGCCATGTAGATTTTTAATTTAACTGTCCTGCTTCAAATTACACGCCTTTTTATACTACTTTATGTCAAACGATACCACTAACTAAAGCTAAATGTATTAAGCCCAGAACGTCACCCAAGCAGTACAAAGTTTCAAACTAAGTGAATGTACGTCGAGGTTTAAATTAATTACGTACATTTGTGTATCGGTTCCCTAGCGACGTATAGAGTGCATTCATTAGCGGCCGATGGAGTTTGTTACAGCACAGATTTGTCACTTCCACGGGAATTAATTGTAGGTACTGCTACTGTATACTGTAGTTTTGTGCAATGCATTTAAACTACTAGGTGGAAATTGTATAAATCTATATAAATATGTAAATAAGAAGAATGAGTCGCCAAATGAGTTGCTAAGCGCAAAACTCGAGAACAGCTTGACCAATTCGTTTGTTTTTTTTTATATTTTCATTATGACACAACGAAGGTTCTTATAGAGAGAAAATACGTAAAAAAAAATATTGGATTGTGACAGGCCAATAACTTTCTACAGTACGAAGTCTATCGGGGCAGCTAGAAGTAGCATAAATTCACAGAACCGTTATACCACTAGTGTTCCGAAATAATTTCCTGCTCTATTTAAGAAAAGCATTTACACATATTATGGTGATAAAATTAATTAATAAATACATTTTCTCATAAAATAATTTTTCTTTTTGAACTCATATAAAATTATTTTCTTTTTAACCGACTTAAAAAAATGAGGAGGTTATCAATTGGAATGTATTTTTTTTATGTTTGTTACCTCATTACTTTCGACTGGATGAACTGATTTTGATGATTCTTTTTTTTTTGAAAGTTGATGCTTCCCGACTAATCCCATTTCAATTTGTCTAGTGCCCAGTTCTTGAAGTCGGTTTTTTTTTGTTAAACTTTGAGATTATTTATTGTTAGTTCGGCTGGTAACAAAGCCTATTTTTTAGTTTTTAAAACTACAATTTATTGTATTTATATGTGGCCTTATATTTATGTTAACAATATAAATTTACAAAGTTATATTTATGTAATTTAATATCCAAATTTGCAGACTTCTGATCAAATTTAACAGCTGACAGGTACTAAAACTAACACGAGCGAACCCCATTTTGCCGCAATCGAACAGGATATTTCGAGTCCCTTGAAGTGTGTGTGGTAGGATGTGCTACATCTGTCGCGCGGGGTCTAATGGACCATTAACTGAAAACACGGTACAAAGGGTTCTTTCTGTACTATCCGCTTTTTAACTTCGTCTCGTAATTCTCGTATGAAATGAATTCGACTTAAATTTTTAAGAATCAATATTTTGGTTCATGAGCAGATCGCAAATTTACTTGACTGAATGAAAAGCTCGCAAAAGCAGTAAAGTAGCTTCGTGGAATTGTAACGCAGAAAGTATAAATAAAAATAAATGAAAAAAGTTCTTTGTAAGTTATTATTATATTACCTTTTCCAGAAATTAATTAAAGAAGAAACAGCTATATTGATTTGAATCAAGATCGATATTTCCATAATCATTAGCAACATCTTTCTAAAAATGAACATAATTAAAAAAGAATTTTGCAAATGGTATCTAGATGAGGTTACACTAAAAAAAAGTGGCTGTGACATACGGACGGACGGACAGACAGACAGACGGACGGACGGACGGACAGACAGATAGACAGACAGACATGACGAATCTGTAAGGGTTCCGTTTTTTGCCTTTGGCACGGAACCCTAAAAACATTGTGTTAAGTTGACCAAACTTAACAAGGTTTAAAAAGCGGCCAAGTGCGAGTCGGACTCGCCCATGAAGGGTTCCAAAGCAGCAAGTAACATAATATAAAAGTTCTAGTAGTTCGTTGTAACTTTGATCGATGTTTTAATAATGGTGTTTTTTTGCGGTTTACGATTTATGACGTATTAAAAAAACTACTTACTAGATCTCGTTCAAACCAATTTTTGGTGGAAGTTTGCGTGGTAATGTACATCATATATTTTTTTTAGTTTTATCATTCTCTTATTTTAGAAGTTACAGGGGGGGGACACATTTTACCACTTTGGAAGTGTCTCTCGCGCAAATTATTCAGTTTAGAAAACAATGATATTAGAAACCTCAATATCATTTTTGGGAAAAAAAAATTGAGTTTCAGTTCCAAGTAATTTTTGTGGGAAAATCTTAATGCGGCTCATAGAATACATCTACTTACCAAGTTTCAACAGTATAGTTCTTATAGTTTCGGAAAAAAGTGGCTGTGACATACGGACGGACAGACAGACAGACGGACGGACAGACAGACAGACAGTAATGACGAATCTATAACGGTTCCGTTTTTTGCCTTTGGCACGGAACCCTAAAAATGTTTTTTTTGCGAGTAATTAAATTTAAAAAAAAATCAAAAAAGCGTAATTAGAATGTAATATTACTTTTTTCACTTAGGTTTTTGGTTGCTTTAATAGCATTTTTTTTAAACCTTTGTATAAAGATTTTTTTTTAACACTAAAATATCAAACTACTTACGTATCGTTAGGTTTCGTCTCTAACGAATGTATGTTTCTTTAAAAAAAAATACCACGATAATTTCACGTCTAAACTATCCCGCGGTGAAACATTAGTTTACTGCTCGCTTTAGATTTCAGCTTACTCTGGTTACCGCAACTGTTCCCTGAAACTTTGACCAGTAATTGCAAAGCGTGTGGCGCTTAGTGAGGAAACCCCACACTTCTATTTTAGTTGATAATTTTACTCAACAACTTTTCTGTTTTATTAGTTGTAACACTTTTTTTTAACCAAAACAATTATTACGTAAATAGCGCCCTCTGAGGACTCGTTGTGCAATTAGGCTTTAAACAGTATAAGTGATTTGATGTTTAGTTCGCTGATTGTGCGAGAGAGGGCGTAATTTTGTGATTTAGAATAATTAATTGTGAATCGAGTTTAGAAATGTTTTGATATGATGAGATAGTTTGTGAACGTCTATTGACAGTGTCACTGAAGCTGTCATAATGAGATTATAAGTGGGAGACTTCTGGAACAATCCATGTGAATGTATATAAAAAGGATTGTTTTCAGTCTCGCTGCCTTTTCTACTTTAGTTGGAACACAACAGGTGTATTGTGTCTGTCTGTGTAAATCATGTAGTAATCATGTAATATATTAAGTGCCCATAAGGTAAGTTGAGAAAATTGTTTCAAACTTTTATTTTTTATGTTCTTTGTTAGTTTAAAAAATGCTTAGAAAGTGTATTTGTTATTAGGGCTTCTTAGATACGGGTGAGGAGACCTGTTCTTAGATACGGGTGAGGAGACCTGTTCTAAGATACGGGTGAGAAGTATTTCTTAGATACGGGTGAGAATTATTTCTTAGATACGGATGAGATGCATTTATAAGATTCGGGTGAAGTGTGGCAAGGACATCCTGATGTTCATTTCCTGCAAGGCGTGGCTCCCCGTACCACGGAGCTTGTGATGTGGCTGCAGGCATGGGGAGGATGGCCCACCCTTGGGTCAGGCCAACTGACGTGCTGGAGGAAGGTCACGTACAATATTTTTTTACGTAATAGTGTACTTACCCACTAAGATTTTTTAGTTAAGAATGTGTGAAGTAGAATAAAGAAACTGTAAATTTCTAATAAGAATTTAAGATTTTAGTTTTATGATGTATGTGATGTTCTTGTGCAATATATAATGTGTTAATGAGTTCATATGAAATATATACTGAGTTTGAGCTGATTGTTGTTTCTTTGAAGAGAACCTAGGAGCAGCCACCCACACACACATTTATCACTTTGATTTTTTTAGTTATTCTCTTTTGTGTTGAAATTTAGTATTATTTATGTAACGGCGCCCTGGGTACTTATGCTCTTATTGACTGACTGGGTCGGCCGGTGTGTAGCACCCCCTGTTCAGGTCTAGGGGACTGCAAGGTCGAACCCGCCTCCTAGGTAGGTCTAGGGTTGTGACATGTGATCTACATGGTTCGAATCCGCCTCCTAGCTGGGCCATGGGTTGCGACTTGCGAACCTCCTGACAGGTTTAGGTGTTACATAGTGAAATGAAATCATTGATTTTGACATTTGAAGTGACATTTATATCTGTCATAAGCACGTCAATATACAAATTTACATGTGTTTACAGCCATATAATTGAGTTCTCCGCCAATCAGCAACTGTTAACAAGCAAGAGTGACTAAAACCACATTGGATTTCGGTGTTAAATTTTACATGTCGAATTTATTGAAATTTGCATTCATTTGACGACAAAAGTTTCTGGCAAAAGCGACAGGTCACGAATATATTGTGTAGTTCAACAGTTAATCAATAATAGACTGTGGATTTAAAATATTCACAGCTTTTATAATATTAATAATTTATGTAAAACGAGCATATCCATTATCGTTATGAATATTTTTATTTTGAATGATTATTTTTTGAAATCTAGCGTGTCCATTCGTTGAAATATAAAAATGACAAGAATTTGTTAGTTTTGTCATCTGTACAAAAGCGATTGAAAAAAAACTTTTGAAAAAAAGTTTTTTTTAAATCTTTAGCATCAATGTTTAAATAACATACTAGTAATAGTAAGTATAAAGTGAACACTAAAAAATTCAAGTAAAATTTATGTTTAAATTTCAAAAAGAGATGTATTACTTTGGTCTGTATTATGTTAGTTGATTTTTCAAGTTTAATACTTGAAAATTGACGTTCATTTTTTATTTTATTACTGTTTTATATTCTCAAAATGAGGACATACATTATTTTATTTTACTGTCACAAAGAGGCTATTAAACGGCTTGAAAGTCGTTAAGGTTGTTTGCGTATCTGCTTTCATTCCCTTTGAAGTAACTTCGACCTATTGACTTTTCTAAAAGGAACAATTGATTACGGTTCTAGAATCTTTATAATTTATATGAATCGGTAAGCTTTTTATTAGACTTATTGAACAAATTTTATTCTTAAATAATTTTGCAAAACAACATTTAGGGTCGAATAAGTGTGATGTTGTTACAGTCAGCCTCAAAAGTAGCTGACCATGTTGAAATTTCCAAAACTGATATACAACGAAGCACATAAATCGACTACGAAGTCTAGTGCCAGATTTGAATGATCACCTTCAAAGACAAAATTAGCTGAACAACACAGTGCCATAAGTAACTGTACTGTACGTATGAAAAAAATATGTTTTTAAAAAAACAAAAAGAAGTTAAGAGCACTGAACAAATAAGCAATTTTTTGAACAAAATGTGTATTTTTATTGGTGATTTATTTAATAACGGACGTAGCAAAGATGTTATTTAAATTGCAGTACTTGAAACAAGCTATAGAAAATATTAAATCTGCAGTCTATGAAAATGAAATTGTGGGTACAGAATGTAATGAAATGTTATGTTTATAGCATTGCAATATGGATTCAGATAAATTGCATGAAATAACTTTAAATTTATGTACTTACTCTACTGAAGTACATATTAATACCTGTCATAGACAGATACTCGTTCAAAGATTTTGTTGAAATGAAGGCGACACGTTGAATGCGTGCTTGAATTGTGATGGTGATGAAATGACAAAATCATCAAAATAATTTGCAGTACAATAGTTTCTTTAAAACTCATAAAGTCTTGAAAATGTAATTGAACAAAGGCTGGCCAGCTATCTGGCGTGACGAATAGGTCGTGGTTAGATTTTGGACAATTTGTATTTTTTGTCTTGAAAAGTCTCGGAAAATATTGAGTTGATGGAATCAAAGACACTTTATTATTACTATTTTTCTTAATTTTTAATGCATTTCTCTAACACTCTGTATAATTTACGATCATATACATACATATAAATTTAAGCAAAATTATTTTTAGAGTTCACCTGTTTTTAAGCCATTTATGATTCTTGTTTCAAAGACAACACTGTATAATTTAACAAAACTTGTACCTATTATTTAATTGCAAAAGAGTTACCCATCCAGACTGCGAGGTTTTAAGTGTATTGTGTATGTTATTACTGCGGCCAGGTAAGTAATGTTACACGTATTATTAGATATTGCGCAATTTGCGGGATGAAGTAATCAGGGAAAAGTAACTTTATGAATATTTAAAGAGGAAACAAAACGCGAGTTTCTTTTTTCATTATTTATATTAGAAAGCTTATGAATAGAAAGGCAATCATTTATAACCAAAATATTATTGTGAGGCTTATAGTTTAGTTAGTTGGAGGACTGTGAGTAATGATAGAAATATTTTTTTAACAAAATAAAAACCGACTTCAGGGTTCGACTCGATTTCTTTTGGATGCCATCATCAGATCTTAGTGTCCTTATCATGGTACCACCGTTGGGATATCTCTGTTCTATTAAAAAAAAGATTCATTAAAATCGGTTCATAAACGATGAAGTTATCCGCGAACACACATAAAAGAAAAACATATATTCGGTCGAATTGAGAACCTCCTCCTTTTTTGAAGTCGGTTAAAAACTATTGCAAATGGAACAACAAATAATTCACAATTCAAAGAACCGAAAAGTATGCAAGAAGAAGTTATGCAACTAAGTTTTATATAAGCTTTTGCCCGCGGCTCCGCCTGCGCTTATGTCGGCTATCGCGGTATAGAATAGCCGAATAGCCTACGTCGTTCATCAAGAATCAAAGTATCTCCATTCCAAATCTAATTCATTCCATTCAAAACCTACCGTGGAAGAGCCACGCTTCGGCATGAATGGGCCGGCTCGACCGGAGTGATACCACGGCCTCACAGAAAACCGGTGTGAAATAGCATTTGCGCTGTGTTTCACCGAGTGAGTGAGGATACCGGAGGCCCATACCCCTTCCCCTATCTCCCCCACCCCATCCCCCAAAGGCCGGCAACGCACTTGTGACGCCTCTGGTGTTGCAGGTGTCCATGGGCGGCGGTAATCGCCTGAAATCAGTGCCGTGGTTAAGCCGTGTAAACGTTACAGACAGACAGGTTGCTTAAACGATGTCATCGCCTTTCGGCTGAGATGATGATGAATGAGTTACTTAATTATCTGAAAAATGATTTAAACTATATCACCTCATGACATCACATTAGACGTCCTATAGTTGACTATAAAAACATTTTGATACTTAGGATGACCACAATCAGGAGCAAACTGCAACTGCAGAAAATGCCTATAAATAAATAAATAAATATTTCGGACATCTAGCAGAGCTTGTGTTATGGGTACTAGACAACTGATACAAATACATATATACTTTTTTTTTTTGTAAATACATACATATTATACATAGAAAACACCCAAACTCCGAAACAAATATTTGTAGATCATACAAACATTTGTACATATAGTATACACACACCTAATGCCTATAGTACACACCTACTAACATTATCGAAACTTATTTAGCTTAGACATTAAGGATTCAAAGCTGATCGATTCAATATGAATAATGCGATCATTTGGATACAGTTGAACAAATATTTACCTACTAAAGCTGAGAACCAATTCTCGTTTAATCAGTATTCTAATAAGAAACAATTTAAATAGCCATTTCGGATCGAACTTTCAAAGCGAGATAAACACAAAAGTATAGGCTTCACGTAATTACTCTTATTATCTTATTATAATGTAATCTGGAATACACAGATCAAGTTACTTAATAACTTAACATAAATAAATAGTTTTTGCCCTGTGTATGTACCTACCCTGTGTAGAATAAATGATTTTCTTTACACGCGGCTCCGCTAGAGTGTATGTCGGATATCGCCGTAATCACAATTATCATCAGGCTAATACGAGTATTTAGCCTAGGACAATCACAAATAATATGGGTTTCTGTTGGTAAAAATATTTCAAAATCAGTTCAGTATATCCAAAGATAAACCCGTACAACCATATAAACTCACAAACTTTACTTCTTTATTATAGTACCTACTACAGATTTCAGTTCGACTTGTGACAAATATAAACCTAGATTTTATCTTTGAAGAAACTTTGAAAGGGATTTGAGAAGGCCTTAAACCTTCTCAATAATGTTTTGCAAACATAGTTTGCTGTCGTAACGAGATCGGGTGAAACCAAATAGCTTTATCGACACAGCTCCGTTAAACATAATGCCAGTCATGTCAATATTTGCAAAATATTTATGAGCATTTTGGCGTTGTTTGCGGAATATCTTCCTTATAGTCATGAACAAATACTTACGTTTCGAATGCTGTAATTCATTTAATTACAATATTTAACGAAGTTTTTCATTGATAAATGTTTTTTATTGTATAAGTATTAAAATTAATATAGTTATTTAATTTATTAAAAAACTAAATAACTATATACGTGCAAAAACCGGCGTAATCAACAAAATATAGTTTCGCGATCAGATACTGTTAGTGTTGTGTCGAGAACAATTACGAGTGAATAGTGAGTTAGTGAACAGTGGTACCGGGGGCGATCGTAGTAAAAGACTGCGAAAGAGTGTAGACCGATATGTCTGCCAATAACATCCCACCCGCAATATCTTCAGTTACTCCGTGATCATGGCTCTTGCAACAGCGCCGAAATATCGGATACTCACAAACAAAAAGGTACATGGTAGCAATCCCGTAGATTTCTATTTTAATGTTAATGACCATGAAAGTTTAAAACAATATATAAATAACTATTCGTGGTTAGTATAGTTTTGAGCCAGTTGTTTATTATGATAAAAATTAGTTAACCACATTGTTTGATATGTTAGGCATTTCTGGTGCTTATCTATTTAATGCATACAACATTGGTGGTTAGGTATAACACACAACATATTATGTAGTAAGTTATTAGTGTCCCTGAAATGGAATCTTTCAGAAACAGGTAGTAGAAGAAACGCAATAATTCTAAAATTGTCCAATGCCGCATTTCAGTACACAATAAATCTTATATATATATGCTCAAATCCACATGTGAACTCTTTTTGCTTCGCAAATTTAGAAGTTTGCTAATATTACCAACAACTTTCTTCCTTTATTGGTGTATTTTCTTTTTTTTAACCGGCTACAAAAAAAGGAGGTTCTCAATTCGACGGCATTTTTATTAAAATGTTTATTACCTCATAACTATCGACTGGGTGAACCGATTTTGATGATTTTTTCTTATTTTAAACTGGTGCTTCCCATGTGGTCCCATTTAAATTTAGTCCAGATTGAAGTCGGGTTGTTTTTGATAAAATTTGTGATTATTTATTAACAATTTTAGTAAGTCCTTATATATACATAATGTTTTGAGTATCCGAGTCTCTTCTATTTTATTGTCATTAGTTCAGGTCATTTTATTTCGAAGATATGCTAAAACAACTCTTTAAGTTATATTGGTAAGTGTTTAATGATACTAATATACCAACCACTTGTAATGAACTATTCGAGTAAATCCAAAACTAAAAATACGAACTTCCTAAAACTGTATACGATAATACGATATGATACATTTCTCTAATAAATTGAAACAGGGACTTGAAGCATTGCAGTTACAAGTTCTAGCTACCGGTTGTCGTTTCTGGAAAACATAAACCCATTTGTATTGTCTTACTTTAAGACGTTGTTGTATACAGTAATCAATGTCATGAGCAACCATTTATTTTCTCTGATACAGTGTGTGACAGCCCTAACTTTGAACACTATATTTGGCTCTAGTATTAATTCGAAACGGCTGTCTTTACTCCTTTGCGTAATTGCTTTCTCGAACACAATGAATCTGATTAGGGTTGCCACTTAAAATGGCGGGTGTTATATGCATTTTTATGGGCTCTTCCACCTTAAATAACGTAATTGACGTTTAATGTGTTTCAATAGCTAGACTCAGCGTGTCAAATTAGGTAATTGTCGGTTTATTGCTCTAATTTGTGGATGAGAAGACATACATTGAAAGCAGCAATAATATTAAATTCGTATTCCAAAATTTACGCTTCAATTCTACGGATTAGATAAAAAGTATTGGTATGTATTTAGATAAGCATTTTGTTTCTAAAGTCGGTTAGCAAATAGGCCTATGTCCAAAGAGTTTATTATAGAATTGATGAATGTTTAAGACTTCATTACAAGAGTAAGTTCATGGCAGTACTCGTTTTGTCCAGTGAACATTTCATGTTTCAGCTTTCAAACAATTCAATGTTTTAGCCGCTTAAGTAATTTTAAAACAACTTAACAATCTATGTTATACAATACCATCAGTTTTCTTCTAAAAGCGAAGGATTCAACCAGGAGGAGGATAATTACCTGTAAACAAATAATTTATCGATTAGTAACGGTGATACCTAAAGGAACTAATTAATAAGATACATTGTTAAAATGTCTTATTCAATAAAAGTAACAAGTAAAATTTTAACAAAAGCAAAAACCGACTTCAAGGTTCGACTCGATTTCTCTTAGATGCCATCATCAGATCTTAGTGTCCTTATCATGGTTGGGATATTTCCTTTCCATTAAAAAAGAATTATCATAATCGGTTGATAAACGACGAAGTTATCCGCGAACACATATAAAAAAAGAAAACGGTCGAATTGAGAACCTCCTCCTTTTTTGAAGTCGGTTAAAAAAATGCTTAGCTTCACATGTATTTATACAATATTACCTGGATGGCCGAACTTTGCTCTGTATTTTGATTTTTTTTAAATTTTTTAAAGCATCCTAGTTAAAATATAAATATAATAATAATATAAAGGCTCTTCTCCACAGAACAAAAGTTGTCAACTTTTGTGTTGTCAACACGTGTTGGTGATAAAAGTTTCTGTAAGGCCGAGACTCCACCGAACAAGAGTTGGCAACTTTTGTGTTGTCAACCTTTTTTTGTGTTGTCAAATTGCGGTAGAGACGCATTACCTTACCTATTATGTATGCATTCCCTATCATGTAGGCATTATTAAACCTTCCCTATTATGTAATGGTAGTGCAAGTTGAAATATGTGTTATTCAGTACTGAATGTCGTCTTTTTAAGTTCGTTCATTCATGTCGTTCGTTTCAAATAAGCTATAAGAATAAATCAAAGAAAGACTTAAGCTCCATTATACTATATACATAATCGTGGATCTAGACTTTCATGTGTGTGGATAAACATGTCAAATTAACTTATTAAAGTATAAAATAATCATGTCTGCTACTGCTGGAATAATATATTCGACATATGAAAGGACTAAAAAAGGCATAAATACAAATACCTACTCTACAAAATTATTATGTCAACAATGTATGGCCCTATGGTCATTTAAGTTATATCATTAGACTTCAATTAAGGATCCTATTAAGCAAGATTTAGTTTCTAAACAAGAGACATAAATAGAGTATACAAGCTGTTATAGTAGTAATTGTAATTAGCTGTGTAGTAGATACGTTTTTTATGTACTATCGACAAATTTGAAACATGACCCACCATAAGCTTACTTTCTTACAGACATTTAAATACAATTAGGTCGACGATATGAGGTAAATATGCATTTCCATGATGACGACCTTGTTATCTGTCCTTTAGTTGCATAGAGAATTATCTGTTGCAGTGATTTAGATATTTCTCGTAATTTGTTCTAAGTGATAATTAATTCCAAAGAGCATGGATTCAAAATATGATTATTACTATTTTTCTAATATATTATTTACTATAGTCATGTTAAAGGTAAAATTGCACAGATCTCCGACCAGTATTGATGTACCATTCAAATTCAAAATAATTTATTCAATTATGACACTAAGTGACATTTATGAACGTTAAAGTTAAACGTAAACTTTCTTAATATGTAAAACGTCCTAAGTGCGGCATGCACTGTAAAGGAAAGACATTTTTGTTGTTTTGACGGTTTGAAACGATTTAGCAAAGTGAGTCATGTTTCAACTTTGTCGATAGTACCTTGTGAAGTAGTTCGTGTTTTAAAATCGTATGAATCAAAACCAAACTTAGTATTTAAGTAGTAAATTATTGCGTTTACCATAAAACTGTGTCCGACACAGATCTTGTAGTAAGGGTTTCATTATGATGAGTAATTAGGTAGGGTTGCATGTCGCAGGCCAGCCTTCATTACACAAAGGGTGAGGCTTCGACCTTGGAACAATAGTAGTTTTTTTAGCTCACTTTCAGGTTTTATTTGCTAGGCTTGGCTCTTTTGCAAAAATTTACATAGGTAATGAGATGCCGGTATAAGTTTGATGAATTTTAGAATCTCGTTTAAAATTCAAGTTTTTGGGAAAAAAAGATGTGGAAATTTGGGTGGGATATTCTTTCAATTGAGACTTATACTGTTTAGTTTTGTAGTTAAAACAAAATAAATACATTAAAAAATATTATCTCCGCCTTATGTATAGTTGAAGTCGGGAGAGAGTGCGAGTCCAGGCGGGAATTGATTCCTTTATCCTATTGACTGGCTCGGTGCAGTGGCGCAGTGGTAGCGTATGCGACTGCTGTGCTTGAGGTCTCTGGTTCGATTCCCGGGTCGGACCAAATCTTTGTATGATCTACAAATATTTGTTTCGGAGTTTGGGTGTTTTCTATGTATAATATGTATGTATTTACAAAAAAAGTATATATTTCTTTATATCAGTTGTGTAGTACCCATAACACAAGCTCTGCTTAGCTTGGGTTTAGATAGCGTTGTGTGTTAGATGTCCGAAATATTTATTTACTTATTTAACAAACCTGATGCCTAACAAACTATCATTGGCAAAATTCACCTCTCAATTTAAGATCTATTTATCAAATAATAATTGTCATCTGCAGTGTATCTTACCATCGACTTTTAATTTCTGTTTCTATTAATGCAGCGCCCTCTACATATACAATACATTAAAGTAACCAAACTAACTTGAACACCATGAAAGAGTATCTAATCTTTTGTCGTCTTAAAATCGATAGATATTATCATGTCTATGCTATAATATAACAATGATAATAAAACAATAGACAGAGTTAACAATTCTGAAATATCGGTGTCGTATCGTCGGCTATAAAAGCACCGTGAATTCATCTAATAGTGTCATGTTACCATGCCATTACTCATAGCAAACATTTTCAGTGCGCGCCGCTGAAAATGTGAAGCGTGTAATTTATTTTCGTGTTACGATAAGACAAAATTACCTTATAAAACATTTTTAATAATCAACTAGGCAGCGAGCTCGTAGACCTCGAAAACTTCAAATAAAACTCATTAATTTTTTACGCTTCTGCCTGTTATTGGAAAGGTGATGTAGCTATCCCATAGGGAAAGTATACTATTTTACAGTGTTTAAAATTTGCCTTTTTCTTTTTTCTTTTTTATAGGTCTGGCTAGGCAATCTCAAAGAGTGTTAAATTACAATACGACCTGATATGCTGTTCAACGAAAGTTTGAACAAAACATACTTCTTAGATAATTAATTTTAATTTGAACAAATGTTATGTACAGACGTTTAACTACGATCGGTTGAATTTGAAGGGGTTTTAAATATTTTTTTAAATGTACTTTTTACTCTGCGAAGGTATTTATTTTTTTCATATTTATTCAATCAACTTGAACAGCTATTTACGTTGCTTGAATAATAGCACTCGTAAATAAAGAAAGAGTACAAGCGTAGAGTTAAAGGGAGAAGAGGTATATAGAAAAAAAAAAGTGGGAATAATGTCCTGTATCACCGCAATCGTTAGGTCGGAAACTGTCACACCACTCACGTAAAGCTTTTTTCAAGCGTAGTTAAGTCTGTAAGACATACTACATATAAGGATAATGTGTAAAAACAAAACCAATCTAAGTTGTGGTTTCTTTAACGCATATGGCTTCCATAAACTAAGAAAGTTTCTAACACGAATGTGTAAATGGTAGTGCCATTGTGCCTTGTTCCGAATTTTCCTTGCACATGTAAATAATACATGAGTGCGCACAGACTGTGAGACTCTGTTCTGCATCACTGCACGTAATCTGATTACTTGCGAATGTATCAGTCTTGGTTACTTACTTGTAGACCGTATATTATCTCTTCATTCAAAACTCAGCTTAAAGTAATTAGAAATAGGAACTGTGATAAAACAATAACAGCAAGTAATGGGATATTAAAAAAAACCCGACTGCGTCAATATCTGTCATCTTTATTAAATTTATTGAAGAAGTGAAAAGATAGAAAGAACTGAAAAGAAAGGATTTCTTAAATAATTATCTTTTTTTTAAATTTTGATGTACCCAGTGTCACTCTCACGACTAAGACGAATCTATTGACACCACTCACATGAAAATACAACAAGCCGTTTAGGCTCCAGGGCATGCCAAAGTAATATACATACATACATAGGTACATGCACTCGAAAAACATAACCCTCCTTCTTTCGCAGTCGGGTATAAAAAGCTGGTTTGTGTTCCTGTACGTCTATACCTTTCAAACTACTCAACGGATTTGAATGTGATTTCCTTCATTAGCGTGAGTGGTTCAAGAGGAAGGTTAATATGTATATATTACTAAATAATAATACTACTAATATACTAGTTTTTGCCCACGGCTCCGTACGCGTGTAAGTATGTCAGACATCGTGGTATTTTTTTTCATAGTTTTAGTTTAGTTTTTTTAGACTCACCACTAATGTGGTTTTCTATTGGTCGAAGAATTTTCAAAATCGGTTCCGTAGATTCAGAGATTACCCCCTAGAACCTCACAACTTTACTTCTTTATAATATTGGTATAGATAGATGCATATTGTGGTGGACAAAATCCGAGAATTTCAAAGATTCTTACCCGTGCAAAGCCGAAACGGTTCATTTGTATAAGATGTATTAAATGATAAAATAAATTACCATCCTAAGGTTTGCCAAAAAAAATTGCAAGTACCAAAAAAAAAACATACAGACAGACAACATAGAACCTTCTCCTTTTTTGAAGTCGGTTAAAAAGGACGCCCAGGCGTAGAAAAGATGCAATAAGCAATTCTTTATTTTATTCGCTTATAATAGTTAGTCTTATTTCTACTGACCACAAAGCCGTCAGACCTACATCAGCTAAGCAAAGGTGAAGTATGTGTTTAGGTACGATATGTTGAATACAATTACCTTAAGCACTATATTTAACTAAGCTAAAATAATACCTAAAACATTTATAAAGTACGAAAACTTCAGCCAAATAACCTGACACGCGTTAGTAATAATTTCTAATATAATATGTTGAGTGCCAAGTAAGTAATTACCTTAGGCGCTAAATTTACCTACCTAAAATAGTTACTCAAAATGAAGTACGAAATAATATAATAATTTCTAATAATGAATGATAAAAAATAGAGCTGATATAGAAACTGATATTTAGGTAAAAACGGTTGAACTAGTAACCGACCCTAAATGAGCTTGGGAATAATTAAGGCTGTGAAAAGAAAAAAAAGGAGTAATTGAGGTAAAACTTGACACGCTTTTGTAGCTACCAGATCAATTCGAGGGATAGTTTTCAGCATAATTATTGATTAAGATTTATGCATACATGCCTACACATAGACATACACATGCACACACACAGCTAGAGTATTTATATAATTTAGATGTCTAAAAATTATCCTTAATTACAATCAGGATAATTTTTCGGCATATATGCCGAACTATAGTCCAACTGGTGGACATCTTACGGACTTTAGTGACATCACATCGTTTTATTACCTGTAAAGCACTACTGTATTTTTATTTAAATTTAGCATTAATATCTAATAGGAGAGTTGCATTTAAAATACACAAAAAACACATTGCATTTCAATTTTCTCAAATTCTGTTATATTTTAGGCTAACCAATAACTTGTTTGTTTGTAGCGAATTTTCGTTGATTCAAAGTTCTGAAGCTGTCTTCGGAGACGTACCAGACTTCGATTACAACTCCTGATAAGTTCCAAGGATTTGTGGTGTGTCTCTCAGACGTGCTTGTTCCGAGGTTCCGACTTATTTAAGACGTTTGCGATCAGAATGCAAACGAGGTCATGAATAATTCAATAATCCTACGAGCTTTTTGCTAGTCATCGATATTCATTCGGCGCTGAATTAATTCTACAAAATATAGTTTAAGAACAGTCTTTGAAAACTGCAAATGGATCTGAACTATAATTAAATCGTTAATTGGTGTTCTAGTTTCACGTGTCTATTTTATTAGTGATTTCATTTAAAGTGAATAACAATTACTGCCAGATCTTTATTTAAGCAGCCCATAAATTTTGAATGTGATCCTGCAAATGCCAAGTTTATAGGGTTTGTATTGCATAATTTTTTAAGAGTTCTGTTATCCAAGAAAATAAAAAAATCCCTTTCAGAGTAACTTTCTTGTCCTTTTGTCTGTCTCATAAGATTATTTTAATTAGGACAAAAGTTTAATTACAATTCTAATTACATAATATAGAAACCTATGTACATAACCATAATTTATAAAAAAAATAACAATATTTACATACAAGCGTCAAAAAACTCCACATCTTCGCCTACTGGTAGCGTTCCCAAAAGACTGGCAGCATTACCACGTTGAATGGCAATGCTGATTCTCTGTGCTAGAAAAAAGGCCGGCAGTCAATCAGTTGCTTGGCTAGTTGTTTAAACATAGCGCGAGCACTCGGACCCCATGAACCTAGCGTCTCTACCCCAAACGGTTCAAAAATGTAATTACCTATTAAATTTTGGTACTTACGCCGTTTGAGGCTTTCCGCAGAAGCAGCAGCAGCGCCGGCATAAACAGCTGTACTTGGAAGATGAGATGGCGCGAGGGTGTCAACGCAAGTTGCGTCCCACATCAAAGGCTTACCCATCTTCCATGGCAGTAACGACATACCATCTGGTCTTTTGCCATCGTCCCGTACCAGACCATTTGGTTCGCGTACAGCTGGAACGCCGGCGGTAACAAGACCACGACGGATAATGTCGTTAATATTGGCATGTCGAGATATTCGGCCAGCGCTTCTGCTACAAGAAAGGCCATGATGTCCGAAACTGTCAACAGCTTCTCCACAGTGACAAAAAAGCGGAGAAACACAAGGCGCTCCTAAACGAAGGCAAGTGGCAAAGCGAAAAGTAGTATTGTCCAACAAGGTACCTATGTTGGGTGATGGAAGTGCCTGAATCCATAAACCTGATTCCCACTCTCCCACAGCTAACAAACGAGCTCGCTTAGCAAGACTGGTTGATGTATCTAAAAGTATCTTTTGTATCTTTTATTAGGACAAATGGATTTAATAAGATGAAATTCACATGAAATGCTCCAGTCTCTCGAAGCTTTAAAAAATTATGCTTCCAAGAAATAAAATTAAAAGACGACAATTGTATCTAAGGGTTAAAATTTATTTTCTATTTTTATACTAGTATGTGTAGAAAGAGTGTGAGGTACATGAATAGGGGTGTTATTTTATAACAACAATGTTCAGCCGCAGGTCGATTAACGGCCGGTTTCAATAACCTTTCTCCGATTATAACTGGAGATTGGCCTGTGACCACGGCCAGTGCAACCTGATCTAAACGTCAGGCAAATAAGAGGTCTTTAAATAAGTGTCGCGTTAATTCCCGTAAAATAATAATTATTATATAATGGGACGCGAAAGTTTAAAAGTTAGTATAACTAGAGAGACTAGAGATTCAGACAACGGTTTGATTTTACCTTAAAATAAGTATTTCTTGTTTTTCTCGACAACTAAAACTTGTCAAAAAAAATAGTGGTCCTACATATAAATGAAAGTATTAAAAAATATAAAAGAACTAAATATTTTGGACGTCAAACACACAACGCCATGTAATCCCAAACTAAGCAGGGGCTTGTGTTATGGGTACTAGGCAACTGATTTAAATACATAAATATATAAGTTTATGTTATACACAGAAAACACCCAAACTCCGAAACAAATATTTGCAGATCATACAAACATTTAGTTCGACCAGGGAATCGAACCCGAGACCTCAAGTACAGCAGTAGCATGTGCTACGCCACCGAGGCAGTTAAAACAATAATATTAAAAAAAAACAGAATTTCTCTAGTTTAAACTAGAGACAAGATTATTGAAAATGGTCTTAAAACTCGCACAGTTCTCACTTACTTGTACAGTTCTTTTACTAGTAAAATACGTGACTAGTATTCTCGAACGTGTTACTATCGCTTCGTCTACCGTGACTTGACGATAGTGTCAGTACTAGACGCCAGGGATCTAAAATAAGCACATACCCGTCCATCTACATCCTCTCCGCCTAATTAACCAGCTAACCTATGTTGCCTCACTACGTCTAAAACCTAACTACGTCTATGCCACAGTACACCTAAGGTAAAACCACTAAGTATGCCTTTGTGCTACTTTGTGGTTTTAGTCGTTTCCGTTCTGATTCACCATAATTACCACCCTACCGATGATCTACCTACCTTCCTACCTACCCGCCAGGTTATTCCCAAGCAGTTTAAAACTTGACACTACGTTACTAGAATTTATTAGTAAGTAAATCCTGTATAAAGCGGCGATACTTTCCAAACTAAAGCGAACTGAACTATTTACTGTATTTACTCTTCTAAAGTAGTTGCACATATATTTGCGACTCTAAGATCTTAGATATCGAATTTTAAAACCGCTTTAGTTAGTTGCGATTACATTAATTATTTTATGTTAGATTGTCTTTGTTTTCTTGTATCTAAGTATTTTAGATAATGGTAGACAATATTTACCAGATTTTTTCATTTCATTTATGTAACATGAATCGAAATGAAATACGATGTCACCATTAAACTGAATATCATGTTGCGTATCTGAAAATATGTGAACACGATAATATCAGAGCTATAACTAAAGTATATACAGGGTTAAAGTCGATATATATTAACATTGCATGAAAATAACATTTGAGGGCACTTGCAGTAGAAAATTTGCCTATTTTCGTGGAGGGATGACAGATTTGCGTTCGTCGTCAATTTGCTCTCCGTCTTATATGCATACCTAGTACATCTGTACTTATCTTTGTGTACGGTTAGCATTAAAACACTGTGTATTCTATAAACGTTGTTAAAGTTTATGTTTTTGTCGTCTTGTTAAATATATGTTTCTTGTTAAAATTAAATCATAATTTAGTAATTTTTACTTGTAAATAATAAAATTAAATATTTTGGACATCTTACACAACGCCATTTAGTCTCAAACTAAGCAGAGCTTGTACTTTGGTTACTAGACAACTGATATAAATACATATATTTTCTAAAAACATACATATTATTTATGGAAAACACCCAAACTGCCTGCACGTTTGGCCTAGTGGTTTAACGGTCACCACGCCGTTTCCTGCTTCGCCAAGTGTCGTGGGTTCAAATCCCACGTAGGACAATACTTTGTTTGATCCACAAATTGTTGTTCTGAGTCTGGGTGTTATTTGTGTCCGTTTCATGTATGTTTCTAAAGTCCTCCGCGACACAGGAGTTATTCCTAGAGCGGGAGTTGTCTTTAAAAACAAAAAACTCCGGAACAAATATTTGCAGATCCGACCCAGGAATCGAACCCGAGATCTCAAGCACACCTGTCGCATACGCTACCACTGCGCCACCGAGGCAGTCAATCAATAAAGTCAATAATGATATTTAATTATTCCTAGCTAAAGATAAATCACCCGTTTTAATAGCACTCAAAATAAAATAGGTCCCACCTTGTTTTTGTGTCGTAACATTGAAATGGTTAATTTTAAGTATGTTTTTGGCATACTTATGTAGAATGTGTAAATAGATGAATGCGTCAAACCGCGGTCAATGCAACTTGGTTGAAATGTCAGACACTTTAAAGGTATGCAATACCAATCAAGTATTTTGGTTCCTCGGTAATTTATTTACATAGCCAAAACAATGTTTCATCATCATCAGCATATCGCAGTCCACTGCTGTAAATAGGCCTCTCCAATTACACGCCACTTGATTTGATGAATGATGAATGATTATAGCTAATATTCTATTATTTTTTTATCTTTTAGCTGCGCCAAATTGACTCGGCTCTGCCTGATGGAAAGCATGAGCAGATTCCAAGAGTGGTGATCACCATACTCAATGCGAATAAGGACAGTGCAACATGATGACCCACACTATGGCGGCCTAGTGAGATGTTTTTTTACGTCCCGCTTAAAGGACCCGGGATCATAGTGGGAGGGAAACACGTGCGCTGGAAGTGAGTTCTAGGTTCTGACCGCTCGGCACAGAAAGGAGGAACCGAAGCGATAAGTACGAAATCGTATGTCTATCACTCGTTTCTATTCATGTACCAACACTTTCTGTGCCTCAAATTCAGGTCTAGGTTGAATAAGAAGAACTGTATAATAAATAATCATATTTATAACATACTTTAATCGGAACGATAATTTTTTCTATTTGAAAATAAGCAAACCTAAAAAATACAGATTTTATTTCTATTAAAAAAGTTTCTCAAAGTATTTTTAAAGAAATACTTAAGCCATTCTGCGATTTTTTATATTTCAAACATATTTCAAAATTTACACTCATTTAAACTTAAGTCAAATAATGAATTTTCATACCAGGCATATTTAATTTAAAACAAAAAATATTTAGAGTTTCTAAAAAATTATCTCTCTAATTTTGTATTTCATAAGAAGCGAAATACTATAGAAAGCCAGACTCTTTATTTGGAAGTAAAAAATGGCAAGCGCCTTAGAAAATGTATTTTTTTTATAAAGACAACTTTTTCAGGTATGCTGTGATTTACGCAGCATAATATTTCTGTCTAAATTAACAGAACATTCTTGATTTTTGTGGACTTTTTCTTATGCCGGCCGAGAATTCTTCTCATACTTGCATTTGTTAAAATCTAGTGCTGAACCAGAACCGCTATCAAACCCAGGGCATTTTAATACAAATAAGAATGGTGTATTTTTATTTTATTCAGGACTTCAAATATTGTGCAATAATAGGTAACAAAATATGTCTTATTTGTAAGATGTTCTCATAATTAATCACGCAACCAACACTGTTATCCACAAAATAATATTACATTGTACATTATGGTGCCATACCCAAAAATCGGCCAAGTGCGAGTCGGATTCGCACAGGAAGGGTTCCGTACCATTATTTTAAGCTTCTACTACAGGTACTATCGAGCAAAAAAAAATCACGTTTGTTGATGGAAGTCCCCTTAAATATTTATTTTATTCCGTTTTTCAGTATTTGTTGTTATAACGGTAACAGAAATACATAATCTGTGAAAATTTCAACTGTCTAACTATGGGCTCCCACACAACTGCGAATTCGCAACTCATCGCAAATATCTGCGGGCTCGTACGAATGCACCGCAAGAACTTCACGCCGCATCGCATCGTAGTTATGTGTGGGAGCCCTATCCCGGTTCATGATACAGCCTGGTGACAGACGGACAGTGACCCAAGCGATGTAACCCTAAAAAAAAGAAAACTAACATTGTGAGGTACAGAGTAACAAAAAAATTTAAATAAAAAATTAAATAAAACAATCAATAACATGTAACCAAAAACAAATTTAGTTTGTAAGGGGATCGACTGTCAAATTCTTATTATGTTATACATAAAAAATAACTGTAGGTAAATAACGGTAAATGTATTGATTCCTGTCATTCAGATCAGTAGCATGCATTTAATATTAGAAAATCAACACTAAGCCAAATTATTAAGGCTAATTAATAGTAATTAATAACATTTTTTTATAGAATAGGGGGCAAACGAGCAGACGTATCGCCTGTTGGTTAGCGGCTACCGTCGCCCATGGACAACCGCAATATCATAGGCGTCACAAGTCGGCCTTTGGGGGATAGAAAGGGGATGGAGGGAGGGGATGGGGAATCGGCCTCCGGTATCCATCCCCTCCCCCTACTCTACCCCTCCATCCTCACCCTCCCCATCCCCAAAGGTCGGCAACGCACTTGTGACGCCTCTGGTGTTGCGGGTGTCCATGGACGGCGGTAATCGCTTACCATCAGGCGATACGTCTGCTCGTTTGCTAGAGAGCAAACCCATAAAAAGAAACAATCTATAGTAGTATTAGATTGTCTTGTAGTATTAAAGAAAATGTTTGTCATTATCTATATATATAAAAGAGGAAGGTGACTGACATAGAGAGAGATCAACGCACAGCCCAAACCGCTGAACCCAGAATCCTGAAATTTTGCATGTAGGTTCTTTATATAACGCAAGTGAGCACTAAGAAAGGAATTTTTGAAATTCCACCCCTAAGGGGGTAAATCAGAGGATGAAAGTCTGCGTGAGCGAAGCCGCGTGCAAAAGCGTGCTAGTTACTAATATATTTTAAAGATATTCAAAGAAAAATTGTAAGTCATTGAGAAATTGCTATAAAATCCGTTCGAGTTTAAAAAGGCTCAAAGCTTAGAGTAAGAAAAGCCTTGGATAAAAATGTAAATGGCTTTTCACGTTTCTATTCAATTTGGTTTTAAAAAGTTTTTGAAATACGAGTTTCGCGAATGTTTAAAATTAGGTTTGAAATAGTCGTAAAGTAACTTTAATAAGAAAGTATGAGTTTTTTCACAATGTCTTTAAAGATTTTCTAAAATTTGTTCATATATTTTTTAAATTGTGTTAAAGACTGCGACTTAAGTTCAATACATTATAAAGCCACTATATAACAAAAGTTTTTTCTATATAAATAATTTTATTTTTCTCTTTTTTATATTTAGACTAAACTTTTTTCATTCCTGGTTGTATTATTCTTAAATAAAATGTTTTAAACAAGCTAAATACTAATTAACACAGCTCAGTATCGAGAAAATTTGAGTGCACCGTTTCAGGATTTTGAAGATTCCACGGCACTGGAAGAAGTCGATAGGTTTTGAAGGTTACGACGACCAATTTTGTTTTAAAGTTGTGTTTTAGGAACTTTGTATTTAGATTTTATGAAGTGTGTCATGACTTTAGTCCAAAGAAGAAATATAACACTGAACTACTAATATACCCGGTCCATAGAAGTTTATGGGAACTGCTTCTTATATAACAACTTTTAGCAATAGTATGATTTGGCCACCTATCAAATAACAGAATAGTTTGAAGTGGTGTGTGATAACGGCCTCTGTCTTGAATTTAAAAATTTCTTTTGAGTGGTCTATAGTCACTGTCATATCTCATCCTTGGGTTGGCTGACTCTGATGCCCCATCCACACTCTCCACGAGGCTACACGAGGCAATGCAAGTGCGAGAACTAGGACAGTGCGTTCATGCCCCCTCGTCTTGCCTCGACTCGCCTCGCTATCGCTCTGCTTTGTCCCGGTTTTTGGGCGCGAGTCAAAGGAAGCGAGGGGAGACGCGAGACTATCAACCACACTTCCGCGAGAGTGTGGCTGTGGATCCCTCCACTCTACTACAGGGGGAGGGGACTAGAGTCTTTAAATACTTTATGCAATCTGTTGCAAACATTGTAGGGCTCTAGACACTGATTTTGACTTCTGTTACCTCTGAGAGCCCTACAAGTAGTAATTATATACAGAAGTGTGAAAATTTTTCGTTTGTAATATTTAAAAAGACACTTTTCTAATAAAAATGTAACTAAGGCATTTTTACACAATAAGTATCGCTAAACGTGCAACTAGAACAATTCATGTTAAACAGCAGAGGTTTTTACAGATAAAATGGTACTAATGTTTTTCCCACTGGGGTGCAATTTACTGGCGTGTCTCGTATACTGCAACTGACTGCGTTGAATTTAAAGTATATGGCTTATCATATTTTAGGATCTAGACAGCTGGTGTATTATCATCGTTACAGTCTGGCGAAATTTGTAGAATAATGCATCACATATTTTTGCCTGTAGACCGCATTAGGAATTTATAGCTAACATCATTACCATGATGAGTGGCAATGTTCATTCTGTACTAGAAAAAACTTCTTTCCTTCGTCTTCTGACCTCGAGTAGTGTCGATTAGCTCTAAACTAGTTAGCTATAAACGCAACAAACAATTGGACTCCGTAAAAAAATAACTCATTAAAATCATGTAATGCTTTTATCACTAGATTTTTCATTAAAATATAAAACATATAAAAAAAGTCAATTTCTTTTAAACAAATTAGTAAAAGCCTACTATTAAATATCTATATTTCTTTGGTGTATTATACACCAAGTATTCATTAAGTAATCGAAATTAGATGTTCGTTGGAGTTAATTTTATTTAATTTCTAATTGAAGGGCTCACATATCTCTGAGCAAGAATGATTCAAGTTCATTAAAGATACAGTCTTAGTAATGTTGGGCGCTTAGAGAAATTACATTTTAGTCAAAATTGTAAAAACAGTCCAAACGAGAAACGCAAATCGGGTACATTGTAAAAACAATGTTCTTTGACTTTCGGTCCCAAAGTAGCTAAGTTGTCAATAAATCTTCGCCATTATTGTAGAACCCGCTGTTAAGAATCATAAATCCTCCATGCTAGAGCTACTTCCAATCGAATACGTATTTTTCCTTCTAGACACTTTTTTGCTAGAAAAAACTTATTTTAGGAACGATTTTATTGCAGAATAATAACAAGGTTATTATTAGATAACACTACGGCTCTGTGTGGTGACATATATAAAGAACTAGCGGCCGCCTGCGACTTCGTACGCTTGGAGCTAGTTATTTGCAAATACTTTTTTATTATATTTGGAAAAGCTAGATACATTAGTACACCTTCACACCATCTATAGAGCATACATTTTAAGTCTCTTACTTCAAAAACATAGGACTTTCATACAAACGTCCAACCCCCGTTTTACCCCCTTAGGGGTGGAGTTTCGTAAAATCCTGATTAGTGGATGTCTACAGCCTTTAAGGAACCTACCTGCCAAATTTCAAGTTTGTAGGTGTTATAGTTGAGATTTCGTGATTAATAAGTGAGTGGTATTTCGCTCTTATATATATAGATAGATATGGAGTGTCACCATCCCTATTCATGGGGATCTTAAGATGACCTTAAGAGGCGATTAAGAGAGCAAAACATTGAAAGACAACATCATTCCAAAGAAAAAGAAAACTTGACAAAAGAACTTGAATCCTGTACCAAGCCTGTCTGGCCAGCATGGTACATCAACAACCCGTACCGTCCCAATGTTGAGCTCAGGTCTCCTCTCAAGAGAGGGTTAAGGCCATACGTCCCCACGCTGGCCAAGTGCGGGTTGGGGACTGGCAACATAACGTTGTGGCTACGTAATCTTGCCGTTGGATGTTTTTAAGCCGCCCAAAGGCCTCCAACTAAGCTTCACGACTGTTATCCTATGATAACAACCGGGACCGACTGCTTAACGTGACCTCCGAATCACAGAGACGCTCAAGGTATCATGCCACCGGCGATTACCCATAATCATCCCAGGTACTGACCGCGCCGTCGTTCCTTACCCTCGGTGATTGTTTCTAATCACCGAGTGCAACTGTAGTAGGCCACAACCTCCTATCTAAGAGATGCCTATATCCTGTAGGGGTCTATTAAAGGCAGATGACGATAATAATTTCTTAAGGAAAGAGATGCGATAGACGTTTTGCATAACACGGCAACTTTATATTTTACTCTTAAAACATTTGGATTTTCCTATAAAAATTTAATTTGGTTCAGGTGTTCTCTTGCCTGATTTTAGGGAACGCAAATACCCTTGAGTAATCTCAATAATAGGAGATGGCGTCTCAAGGATTCATATAATATTTGTTTATTTCAATCTTTTCCATCTCTGTTGACAATGTAAATCATTTTGATCTGTGAACGAAAATATTTTAAATGCATTGAAATTTCATTTCTAACCGAATTCAAAAAAGGAGGAGGTTCTCAATTCGACCGTATATATGTTTTCTTTTTGTGTGTTCGCGGATAACTTCGTCGTTAATAAACCGATTTTAATGATTTTTTTAATGGAAAGGAGATATTGCAACGGTGGTACCATGATAAGGACATTAAGATCTGATGATGGCATCCAAGAGAAATCGAGTCGAACCTTGAAGTCGGTTTTTGTTAAAAAAAAATCAGTTCTTCAATGAAATTATAAAGATGGCAGATATTGATGCAGTCCGGTGTTTTTTTTAAATAATTCGTTACTTTTAGTATAATTACTACCTTTTATCCGTGGCTCCGCCTGCGTGTATGTCAGTTATTATACAAGTCGATTCAGGTATTACAAGGTAGTCAAAGCATTACAGACTGACAGACATACTTTCATATATCCACAAAACTTTTTTATACTAGTTTATAAAATACCACTATAATCAGGTTACTTCGTGAGAGATTAGTGCCTGAAGTAGGTTTAAAAACCTGAAATTACCGATCACCAGGAAACACCTGCAGGCCCTTGCCTCTGACAGAAAAGTCTTGGTCAGTTTTTAACAAACAATCAGTTTTTTTTTCTAGTAGTAAATATATTAAAATACTCACACAAATATTTTGATAAACAATTTAATTTATCTTAAGCCATAATAAATAAAATGTATAAGGTCTAGTTTCATAGTGTAAAAAGTGATGGGCATTTGTTATGTTTTTGTGTTGATTCCAACTTGTCACACACAGAATGGAAAACAATTAGTTTTGTCGTTTGTTCAGATGTAACAATAAAACCACTAAAAATTAAAATATATTTTGTATAGTGAATAGTAATATTGTTTTTAGTAAAATGCTGTAAATGGTTTCTAAGACAGAACCTGTACTAATAATACATTATGTGTTTCGGTACTTTACATCACTTAATACGGACAAAAAGCATCTACACTCGCTAACACCACTAACCATGTTTGTGCGATCCACAATTTGTGGCACACACCTCTGTGTGTCCCACAAATGATGCAGAAGCATCAATAGGCCGCCATAGTGTGGGTCATCATGCTGCAATCGCAATGAGTATGGTGACCACAACTCATGGATTCTGCTTATGCTTTCCATCAGGCAGAGTAGAGTCATTTTGGCAGAGGCATACATAAAAAAAATATACAAATATCTTATCATACTTCTACATCAAACAAAGAAGTTTGAATAGGTATATAAATAAAACACAAGTTAACAGGAATGTTCATAAAGTTGAGGTTTACGTATTTAATTCGTTAAAATTGCTACTGGAAAATAAACTGCCGAGAATATAAATCTAATGCCTGAAATCACGGCAACATAGAAGTTGCTACTTGAGGCTACAGTAAAGGGTCGGAGCTATAAATTTTACACTGTAACTGTTCTACAAAGTTTGTTTTGCCGCTGGCGAACACTACAACTATTGCCGTTTCAGTTATTCTGTAATGGCGTCCCACTTGTCGACGGCAGCAAAATAATATTTGCGAAAATTTTATGTGACATGGGAGGAGCTTAGGAGAATCACTTTGAAGGATATATTGATAGAATATGACGTAGCAAGCAGTAAAATAAAGACATAAAAGATTCGGGTCTCTTTGGTACTAGATTACGAAGGCATAAAGACAGTGTTAATATAACTTGTATGAACAATGTTTGTTTTTGTAGAAAATGTTTGAGAGTTGAGCGTGTAAAATATAACAGTATAATGTTAATACTTAAGCCGGGTCTCCTGCGACACTGTTTAATGTTTATAAACACCAAACATCACATTTTTATGAAAATCTGGGAGGGGCTTAACATGTTATTCAAAGCGGACTGAAAACATCCCAGCGTATACTTCTCGTATAATGAAACTGAACTGAGCCAACATTAATACTTATATTATTCATATTTATACTATAAAAGTAAGTAAGTAAGTGTACTACTGTGTGTTGCCTCCCGTCCAGCAGATTTTTACAATAAGGGCATCAATAAACTACCAATGCGTTGGCAAAGATGCGTCGATTGCATGGGTGATTACTTCAAATAACAGAAATAAAAAAGTTTGAAAAAATAAGTACTTTCACTTATTGCATACAAAACGGCAATTTCATAGGTAAAGACCTATTATATATCAAAGCATTATTACGAATTTGTTATAATACTACCTGAACTAACCTTAATTAAGTTTATGTAACAGTATGGTGGCTTACATAAGAAGAAAAGTGAAATAAGGTTGGAAGAGACACGTAAATAAAACAGTCAGAAACCGCACGTAACGGAGGCAGTCAGCATTCCACAACAGGATGTGAAAACGACAGAGGTGAAGGAACATTTCCTTGATAATTAAAGCTAAATCGACGATTTACTTACACCAACACTCAAGGCGACTGTATCCTATTCCCCCGGTTGCGTTAACGCATGAATAATTCAACCATTCATTACCTTATTCTGAAAAATATTTTTAACATTTTCACAGGAAATGAATTCTTCAGGAGTGTTGAATTGGGATTTATTGGTTATATGAATTGTAAAGTGACTACTTATCAACTCAGATCTGAGTTTACTTATTATGTACCGTTAATCTGTTACGTCATTTCATAAAATATAATTATGATGAACAATTTGAACAGTATTATATTTACAGAATTTAGAACCGGTATAATTATATGTTTTCTTAAATATTTGCATCTAAATGTATATATATATACTGCCTCGTTGGTCTAGCGCTTGGCGTGTGCGACCGCTGATCATGAGGTCTCGGGTTCGATTCCTGGGTCGGGCCAAATGTTTGTATGATCTACAAATATTTGTTTCGGAGTTTGGGTGTTTTCTATGTATAATATGTATGTATTTACAAAAAAAAAAGTAAATAAGTATTTATATCAGTTGTCTAGTACCCATAACACAAGCTCTGCTTAGCTTGGGACTAGATGGCGTTGTGTGGTAGATGTCCGAAATATTTATTTTATTTTATTTATTATTTATTTATATTTAGATTTGATGGATAAATAATTTAAAAATATAAAAAATCTAAATTATTTAACAATTATATTCATAATAATATTACATAAAGTATTATCGTATATTATCTTCTATTTTATTTATATTGCATATTATTATTATTACACATCCCATCTTAAATAAGGGGAATTTTCGTTTTGATTTTAGACCATATCTTTATTCGTTTTATAGTCACAAAACAAAAAAAGATATAAAAAATAAGCCAATGTATGTGAAAAGTATTATTAACGTTGTTGCCCGCGGCTCTGCCCGCGTGTATGTCGGTAATCGCGGCAAATAGTAGCCTATGTGTTATTCTGATGTATAAGCTATATTACTTTAAAGTTTCATCCAAATCCGTTCTGTAGTTTTTGCGTGAAAGAGTGGGTAACAAACATCCATTCACCCATCCATCCATACTTACAAACTTTCGCATTTATAATATTAGTAGGATAGAATACTAATTGAATAGGTTTAATCCTGAAAAACATAAAAACAATACAGTACAGAATTACCTTTTACAAAAAACGTGAAAACAATTTTATACTGAATTATTTCATTAATTACAAAGTCTGATAAGTTCATATGTTCGATATCCCAAAACCATTTAAAAACAGCTTACGCTAAAAGCCATTTCGATTTAGATTTAAAAGAGAAGTGTGGAATTTGCGGGTTGTCGATAGCCAATTACGAATACGTAGGTAGTAGTCGATGTATCGATGTTGTTCGATCGCAACAAATCCCGGGGCAATATTTTTAAATTGGAATCGGTTCCCTAGTTGACAGTCAAGACATCGGACAAACTGCAATCGTTTCGCAGAAGCGAGTTACTTTAGTCCGCTTTTATAAAGTTTTAGGATAAAAAACGGGAAGTAGATGAGTGTTACCATATAGTATTATTGTTTTGGAAGTAGTTTCTAGAGATGTGTTAGCTTGTTTTCTTATATAATCAGAATTGTGAGAATGAAACAAACAAGAATTAACATTCACACAATCTATCTAACTAAAGGATATCTTATGGGCCAGTTCGATGGACTTTATTTTTCCTTAGTGTATTTCTTCATTGTGGAGCTTCATTGGTAGTGAAAAGGCATTTTATAATTAAAATAGACACGGACTTAAAGGATGTTCTTCGAGTGACGAACTTTTATCGATTACTTTTTAAGATTTATTCTCCACATCGAGTACAGTGAGTAAAGTTTCAATCGATGTAATGAAACCAGACGGGTACATACTTATTTGAGTTTGTTTAACCACTTCTTATACGGCTAAGATTTTGTAATACAAAACAAATGGCCAGCCACAGAATATGGACTAATTTCTGCTTATTTTATTACGTACTATTTACAAATTTAGAGACATTTTGCTAAGATGCGTCGCTTCCTTTCTATGTACGACCACTTAATTAATCCAGTTTCTTACAAAAATATGTCATTCTCATCAAACTATTTATAACTAGTTGTTGCCCGCGGCTCCACTAGCGTATATGCCGGTTATCGCGGCAACTAGTAGCTTATGTGTTATTCTGATGTATAAACTATATTACTGTAAAGTTTCATCCAAATCCGTTCAGTAGTTTTTGCGAGAAAGAGTAACAACCATCCATCCATACTTACAAACTTTCGTGTTTATAATATTAGTAGGATAAAATGTAAATGAAAAGTATCACTTATATCATTAATCCAGTCTCTTAACTCATCATCAGTTGCCAATTTTTTTATTTGCTCAAACTACAGGCAAACCATTTTC
The DNA here is from genome assembly GCA_949125395.1 of Diaphora mendica. Classification (NCBI taxonomy): domain Eukaryota; kingdom Metazoa; phylum Arthropoda; class Insecta; order Lepidoptera; family Erebidae; genus Diaphora; species Diaphora mendica. Next base: position 23,393,020 of record OX421310.1, read on the forward strand.
TCCTGTACCTACATTTTTACGTGCTTATAACTTTTCCATTTGATAAAGTAAAAATGTACGTCAAGTTTAATTTCCCTTAGGATGTTTGGCTGTCTAAATAATAAATTGTATATCAAGTAAATTAAATACACATGCCAAATAGTCACACACAATTAATATTATTAATAAATAAATATTTCGGACATCTAACACAACGCCAAGCTAAGCAGAGCTTATGTTATGGGTACTAGACAACTGATATAAATACATATATACTCTTTTTTTTGTAAATACATACATATTACACATAGAAAGCACTCAAACTCCGAAATAAACATTTGCAGATCATACAAACATTTGGTCCGAATCGGGAATCGAACCCGAGACCTTAAGCACAGCAGTCGCAAACGCTACCACTACGCCACCGAGGCAATTTGTCATCATCAACAACCCATAATGTCCCACTGCTGGGCTCGGGTCTCCTCTCAGAAGAGGGTTAAGACCATACGTCATACTGAACATAAATCACACAAAATTGAAAGTTTATATTTGAACTGCTTTCTGGAACAGTTTGCATAAAACGTACACGGAGAATCAGTACGCTGAAGTGGAAATGGGCCGGTCATGTCTCTAGACGTACCGATGGTCGGTGGAGCTGAAATGTGCTTGAGTGGAGACCGCGATTAGGCAAACGTACTTTAGGGCGCCCTGCGGCACAATGGACTGACGATTAGAAAATAGCTGGCAGCGGATGGATGCGGACTGCCGATGACCGGGATAGCTGGCGCTCCTTGGGGGAGACCTACGTTGAGCAGTAGACGGCGATTAGTTGAAATGATGATACTGAACTGAATGATTTATTTTTCAGTTTTATCATACACTCACGCGCATATTCCCAAGAGGTAGGTAAAAGCGTATTTAATGTAATCATACTTTACTGAGTAAAATACTAGTCTTATGTCGTAATGGGTAAGTCTTTAGCTTTTAACGGGGCATCGACTGAAAAAAAAAGAGATTATATTGAAAGGAAAGGTAACAAAACTGGTCAATTATAAGTAAGTATACCTATACTCTTTGCGCTGTAGCATGGTGCGGGTGACTTTCGTTGTTTCGTTCGTTTCACTCCTGAAAGTTGCCGCGATTTACAAGTTATGACTTAGTATTTCAGCTGTACCACATTCGCAATATATTAAATCATTAATAACTTTAGTAAATTAAATTAAAACAATCAGAATCGTCGTACAGGCAACTGTCACCTGCACCATGCTACAGCGCAAAGAGTATAGTAGTTCTATCTGGTGAAGGTTGCATCTTGTTCTTGAGAAAAAGTTGGAATCCTCAAATACTTCAATTTTTTCTATTTTTATCCATATTGTTTAATGTTTTAAAAAGACTAGAACCAATTACTTGAATTTCTAATACTTAAACCATTTAAAGACGCTGAGCTCAGAAAAGAAACGAAGACGATTTCATTCCTTTTGTATAATATGTGATATAAATTGATGTAGTACCGCTTGTGTAATGTACAATAATAGCTTTTGAGTATAAAAGAGAATAAAAGAAACAAACTGTCAAAACATTGCTAGACCACTTATACTAAAAGTATTTTTGCTTAGCTCTAGAAAATAATTTTCGCCACCGAATGGAAGCTTTTACTTAAAGTATTGAACTGTAAGAGCATATGACGCACGTTTATTGTTTAAACATAAGATCTTTTAAAAGTCGGATAACACTGATTATAAATTTTAAAATTAACTCTTCACGTTATGCTTTCACGGCATAACCGTCACAGCGATTTCAAAGAAATTTGACATGGAGATAGGTACTTGACTATTGGAGAAGGACATAGGCTAAGCATTACGATAACCAACCATACAAGTAGGCAGATACAGATACAGCTAGTATAGAACATAAATTTTAAACTTCGTTAAAAGTGGAATTGGGCATTGGAGTCGCGTTCACCGCATTCAGCACCAACTCGCTTAGGATTCCTTACTCGACACGTACAACTGCTTACAACGATACATAAAGTTAATTGAGTTCTCGAAGTTCCCAACTTGCCTTTTGTCTTTGTGCTCACACGAGCCCCCTAAGTATCTATTCTTCGACATTTCGTTGTAAATGTCGCAAGTTACGCGAGTTCAATGTGTCTTTAAAATTTACAGTGTTTTAAAGACAAAGAGCAGTACTGATAATTCAGTATTTTATCAGTTTTCCATTATTTAATAAAACACACGATCGACTCTTGTATTTAGTTCTTATTTTTTTTATCCATTTGTATATTTAGGTGTTTGTATGAGCTAACCTATTGTGTCACTTGACATTGACAAGACAGGTCACTTTGTGTTGTTTAATGCCCAGTGGAGCTCAAAAGTAGTCAGGCATCCATGAAAGTTATGTGTGGAATGAGAAACAAATGAATACTCGTATGGATGTATTGTATGTAATCTCTCTCTTGTACTAAAGTTTTAATTTTGTATAGAATCAATATATTTTTTAATTCTAAGATCCACCGTAGACTTTGTAATTTAAACCAGTGAAGCTTATGATCATGTATTTGATTAAAACTATCAGATTCCTCCAATACGACTTCACAGGTTCCTGAAACCCCGCGTACCTAAAATAACGTGTCGGGTTTCACCGCGATACATATTTGAAAATTTTTGATTATCGGAGAATTCGAGGCTTTGAAATATTAATATATACCAATATGCTTTCTATTAATGTTGATTGACAAAACTATGTTTGTGAACTTCATTTTTTATGTATTATGTAGAGCCTGTGCTATCGATCAAATAAAGTACCTAAAGTTATTGTAGGAGAGCCATAGTTAGCAGAGCTCAAATCTCCCATTTCCCCCGATTTCGGAGTGAGGAATTGAAAGGACTAGAAAATATGTAGCGACCTAAAAAGGCTGCTAAACTCCTGGGATGATCTAGGATGTTTGGAGTAACAAGATGACAAAACCCACGTACAGTGGCCCAATCAAGTGGCTAAGTGCGGGAACAGCCCGGGAAAACCAAACCAAAACCAAACCAATGACACTTGAGTTGGTATTCATAGGCAGCGCTAAGCACTTACCCACTGATCCATCTAATTATTTGTCCTCCTCTATACCATAATATAGAATAATGTTTATTCAATAATAAAAAAATATGTAAACAAAATAAGAAACAATAAAACAATTTAAATTCACAGTTGGTTATCTTACTTAATTGAGTGAAACATCTGCGGGCACGGTAAGAAGCTGTTTCAAAAATCTTGTTTAAAGGAAAAGTTTCTTGGAATGCATAAAGCCGGAAAAGGCAACTGGACGCATACCGGATAAATTCCGAGTTCCATGTAAGTACGTAAGATAAATTCTCTTTCACTGCACGTTTGCTTTATGCAAGAGATTTTTTTTCTATTTTGTTGGTTGAATTTACCACTTTACACTACCATACCTACATTGTATTGAAGCACACACTTTTTGTGTATTTTATACAATTGGAGGGAGAGTTTGTAACGCGTGTTAAAACGTGTTTTTTTGTAGATTTTCCGGCACCAGATTAATACATTTAAATTGTTTAAACTGTATTCAATTCCCTTAGAATTCTAGATTGTCCTATCCGGTTTTATATGATATAGTTATTTTATTTTATGACGAATCTGTTACACCAACCTGCATTACCACTCAAGTAAGCACAAAGAAAAGCGATTTCGTGTTTAGTCTGAGATCTGACATATCAATACTTTAGTAAGAATATAACAATATTCCTATTTATAAACGCTGCTTTACTCTGTATTGACATTATTTTTGCTGAAATCGATATGCTTTACTAACTAAGTATAAGTTTTAATTGCTCCAGTTAATTTACTTTAAATGACCGTGGAAACAATAACTCGGATAATTGTTTTTTGATTGCCCTCAGCTCTTCCTTAAGGATTACGGGGCAACAATCTAACCCAATACAAAATCTCCTTTAATTTAAATAGTCTTGCGATTTTACTTGCATAACCAAGTAAACAAAAAAGTCTTACAAAACCTTCTACGCTAACTTGTAATCGTATGCTGTATTTTCTATAAACTTATTATTGGGTCTCATTAAATTAGTCGTGTTTTTAACTATAGTTTATGTAAATCTGTTCAACCGTTGGAAGATTAAGGTATAATATTAAAGACTAATACGGGTTTAGCTACCCGTGGTTTTGGACAATTTGACAATTTATAAAGCGACCTGTCATGAGCCACGCGCGACATCTTTTGTTACGCCCATCTTTTGTTACAAGTTCTGCTTTCTCGATACACTTTCTGAGTATTATAATTATAACAATAACTAGGTCAACTGTGAGGGTTATTGTTCTAATACAGTTATTAAGGTACTTAATACATGTAGAATTTATCTAGTGAATATGGTACGTAATAACATAGAACCTCTCTATCATAATTAGTGCCAGTCAGATAGTTACGAGAATGAATTCAGGCAATAACAACATCAATAAGTATTATGTACCTTTAAATTACCTCACGTTTTAGTCAGATTGTATAGTCCATTCGCTGAGGTAGTGTAGGTGCGCGCACGCTATTGTGGTTATTATTGTGAAATACGAATAAATTAATTCATACAACGGCGTAAACTGACATATCATACTGCAGGCGGGCCCTTTGATTTGTGGCGGTTTGCAGTACGTGCGACAGCGGCGCGATCAAGGTGACTGTATGTAGGCGAATGGACTATACTAAACTTCTTGATGGCTTTAATTTCCAAACTCAGATCATGAAAGTACTGACTGACACACACTAGCTGACTGACTACATGACGACTTCCTCATTTAATCATTCAATAAATACGATAACGATTAAATACGTCATGTCCCTCTTTGAACAATTCAAGGAAATTAAAACCCGTTTTACAATAAGCCACGGCTAAGTTGTTGCTGAAATTAAGAGTTTTTAAGTACCCCGGGAGGGATATCTGTTTTAACAGCCTACTTTGCGGCAACTTGCATTCTAACTAATAAAACAGTCTCACTCAAATGTTTTATCTGTAATGACTGTTAATTAAGTATCTTATTAGTAACTGTGTACTTAACTGTCAGTTTATGACTAGTGGTATCTATTCACTGTTTTGGTATTGTTGTAAAAATTCTTAGTTTCATTGATTTGGGAATTAACAGATTTAACAGATGAAGTGAAGTGATTTATTCGTCTTTTTATTGTGCTTCTTCTGTGACATTAATGTATGGAGTGATAATAACAATTTTTGTACTGATATATTGAAATACAAGTTTTCAAAACCTTATAAACCTTCAAAATTTTCAATTCTGCGATACAGAATCAAAACTGCAAATTATAAAGCGTATTTTCAAAACAAACATTCAAGTTGGTTGGTCGGTGTACTTACTGTTGGATAAATTTTATAGTTCCTTAGATAATGTCATAAGCTGGAAGTTATTTTTAACAACAATCTATTTAAATGTAAAATTGTTAGTTAGTTTATGGAAGATTTCCTTCAATGTTTACATATTATGCTCTGTGGGTATCAGAAATAGCAGAAAGCAAATGGCTAACTATTGGCAAAGCCATGGCCCTCACCCATGGAGTGGTTCATACCCAAAAATAACTCAATTACAGGCAACTACTTATACTACTAACATTAGAGATTTAAGGAATCAAAATGAATTGCTAACTTTTACTAACATGTTTAAATTGTGCCATGGGTATGAAAAATAAAGGCATTTTATTTTATTCTTTGAAGGAGAGCTATACTTTGTGGTACATGGGGTATACGTGCAGAATGATACCACAATTTTACAGAAAACTGACGAATACACTTTTGGCTCTCAGTGGCTGGCCTTTATAGGAGGCAGTAGTTATTTGTCATCAAGTATTTTTTTTATAGTATAGAGGGCAATCGAGCAGACGTTTATTACCCCCGCCCATGGACGTCCGCAACATCAGGGGCGTCACAAGTTCTTTGCCGGCCGGCCGATTCCCGCAAGAGTTCTGTAAGTTGAAAAAGTTGCCTCTTGCACTACCAAGAAGTAAAACACTGTTTGGTATAGTATAATAATTTTAGTATTGGAGATAGCATCATGACCATTAGTCAAACGTATGTTTAAATTATTTCCATTTAATTATATAACATTTGAATTCGGTAAAGTTACAAACTAGACATTATCAACTGTAATTTTATTCTATTTGACAGTTATAGGAAAACTCACAGCAAAATTAATATAGTAGACAAACTTAGTACGAAAAAAGAAGGCAAATTAGAAGTTTTCACATATCACTACATAGTATAAAACAAAGTTGCTGTCTGTCCCTATATCCCTATGTTTGCCTAAATCTTTAAAACTACGCAACGGATTTTGATGCGGATTTTTTTTATAGATAGAGTGATTCAAGAGGAAGGTTTCATGTATAATAAATGCATAATATAGTATGGAAACACTGTTAATTTTCGAGGTTTTTAATGTGATGTAGCAAATAAACACATTTTTTGCGCTTACATTGCAAACGCTGGTTGCACCCTACCAGATAGATTTAAAAAATGTACTACAGTATTGTACACCTTAAAAAGATCTACAAAAAAGTCCGCGACGATATATGTCTGTCTCTTAGGGATAACCCACAATAAACCTTTTTTATTCCTTTCTTTTTACGAGAAATAATGGCTTATTTACGAAGCGATATTAAGCAATACAGAATGAATCCTTATGCAATTAAATAAATTAAATACATTGTGCATTTAATATAGATGAAAATGGCTCTTTACTGTATCTAATTTAAATTAATATATTCGAAGATATTACAGATTTAAAATGCACGAATCGTGTCGTCGACGCGGCGGGGGCATCTAAACTCCACCCGTGCGAAGCCGGGGCGGGTCGCTAGTAATAAAATAAGTAGGCAAATAGAAGACAAACGAAATAGGCATTAACACATCAACACAGATACAAGCAAGATATATACGAACAAGAAATAGATATCATCACTTTTGGTTTTCAGAAACAAAGAGGAAGTCACTTAGCATTTTCCTGAGTTGGTCATTTCCACATTGAACATACGAGTCGCTCAAATGATATACTATTTATAAGTATTGCCTCTGTTGATAGAAAGTATCGCAAGGAAATGTGCAAAGCTTTATGTAATTCTTAGCATAAAACTTAGAAGACTACGAGACGCTACACCTATTAAATCTTAAAGATAGGAACCAAGTTAAGAAGTAAGTTCAGTTTAACGTACCTCATTACCGCAGCAACAGTGCAACTAGATCAAAGTTAAGTAAATGAGGGAAGTGAAATTGTGTTGTACGTACCTGTGCTCAGACGGAACTTTAAGGCGCTTGTTGAATGAACATTATAAAAGTGAACAAATTTAGATTTCCTTGAATTTAGATTGGACGAGCCTCTTGGTTTAGTGTGGTTTGTAAACCTGACTGCTCAGCCAGAGGCCGAGAATTCGATTCCCACACAGGACAAAACACAATATCCACTTACAACCATTTATTTCATGTTTTTGTTTTTTCTTTATATTTATCTAAAACGTATATGTACTTAGAAATAGTATTTCGTCAGCTTACCTTAGCTTTTCAAATATTTATATTATTTTAAAGAAATTAAATAAATATAGCACGTTTTTCATTAAGTTTGACATACATTTCCACTAAAGTAATCAAGCTAGTAGACTCATTTCTCTATTCTTTCATAATAAATGAAGTGAGTGAATCTCCCTAGTCTCTGTGGTGATTCTGAAAGTTTTGTGAAAATAACCACTAAACAAATCCAAAAGGGTCTTCTATCGCAGTCTTTTGACCGGTTAATGAGATAATTTTAAGCCGTTACTCTGATGTTGGTGACGATGTTTAAGAAATTAGACTACCTTTAACCATAAACCATAATCTTAATTCAGTGATTTGTTCTATATATATTTAAATATATAGTCTTACAGCTGTATTTGACTAGAGCTACTGCTTTGTGACGACTCTGATTAAAGCTAGGAGCTCCCGGCCAGGTGGTTTCATCCCCTATTACCACACAAACTTAAGTTGAACAAATTATATTTTTTTTTTGCAATAAATAGTAATATTATAACTGACGTGTGCTTAATGTGGATGCACATTTTTAATAATATCACTGGCGAGTTCATCAGCTCAATGAAAATGTACTCTAATTATGATACTTTGCATGCACAGAGGTGATAACTTTTGTTGAAAATAATTAAGACGAATAGTAAGACTTACTTATTAACTTATTTACCTACTAGTTGTAGCTTCTTACACATTGATTTCGATAGATTCAGTCAATATTTGTAATGTAAACATCACGCTATGTGCAATCTAGACTATAATATATCTCTGCGTCAAATTCATATAGATTGGTTCGTTCGCTACCACTACGCCATCGAGGCAGTTAATTGATGGAAACCCATAAGACCATTATAGCATAGTTGTACTATAATAATAAACCCCATCATCATAAAATATTTTTGCATAAATTATGTACACGGAAGGGAGATTATTAACCAAAGATATAGACAGTCTTGGGGTCCTTCAGATGATAAATATGACAAGGGTCCCTCTTATTGCCGTAATTACCCCTGTTCGCCAACAGTTTGCTAATTACAGTCCGTTGTTGATTACGATACGCTGTTTGGTAAATAAATGATAATTTATATTTAATGACACTATAAATTCAGTCATGTTTTTTATTTTATGACGACTTTTGGTTAAAGTTTGATGGAGATTTGTTGTTAAATAAATATTGATTGTTGTAACAAAACAGGCTTCGGTGTAGCAAAATAAATTGATCAAGTTCATAAGATATTTTTGATAATCAACACACACACATATACACACATACACACACAGTAATCACAATAATTTATGCACATAGAGCTGTTTAGTTCACAAAGCAGTGTTTAGTTAATATTCGTAAGATATAAGTAGTTACTCAACATTCATTTGTTTTATTTTAGTGTAACTCCAAAGAAAAGCAGTATGAAGCACTCTCATTTAATCAACTAAAGTTTGGTACTAGGTATAAGTATCAGTCTAGTACTTTGGGAGATAATGATGATAAAATTGGACCTAATTCGAAAGAGAATAAAAAATATGTAAAAAAGTTTTTTAATTTAAACGGTTTTATCGAAAATAATGTACTAAAAAGTAAAAAATAAAAAAAAACATTGTCTGATAAAAAATAAAATCGTTGGGCGTAGCGTAAACTGAGTTGACTTGATGGAAACACGAGCCCAACGATTTTATTTTTTATCAGACAATGTTTTTTTTTATTTTTTACTTTTTAGTACATTATTTTCGATAAAACCGTTTAAATTAAAAAACTTTTTTACATATTTTTTATTTTCAAGTTTTTAGGTTTAATTTTTCATAGTAATAATCAGATACCTAAATTACAGATTCAATTTCTAAATTTAAATCTTATTATTATACGCCATTTGGTGGCTGCGCCCATCTTAAATATTGAGGTTGTATAGTGCACTGTATTCTTCTTGTCAAGCCCTTTTATTTGATACCCATATTGGTGGGATTGATAAAAAATTGTTATCAGCCATTTGGTAGCGGCGGCCATCTTAGATTTCAATTTTGCATAGTAAATTGTATTCTACTTGTTGAGACCTTTCATTTGATACCCATGTTGATGGGATTGATAAAACCTAAGTTATCCGCCATTTTGTAGAGGCCGCCATCTTGGATTTTAATTTTATATAGTACATTGTATTATACTGGTTGAGCACTTTCATTTGATACCCATATTGATGGGATCGATAAAACCTACGTTATCCGCCATTTTGTAGCGGCCGCCATCTTGTATTTCAATTTTTTATAGTATATTGAATTCTGCTTGTTGAGCCCTTTCATTTGATACCCATATTGATGGGATTGATAAAACCTACGTTATCCGCCATTTTGTAGCGGCCGCCATCTTGGATTTCAATTTTTTATAGTATATTGTATTCTGCTTGTTGAGCCCTTTCATTTGATACCCATATTGATGGGATTAATAAAACATAAATTATCCGCCATTTTGTAGCGGCGGCCATCTTGAATTTATAATGATAATGAATAAACATAATTGTATTGTCACCAAAATCCAAAGTGTATACAAAATTTCAGATCAATCGGTTGACAGGAAGAGGGTGAAATTTGAATTACCAAATTTGACCCAAGAATAATAAACAAATAAAACAAACGGGGTGAGCTAAATAAAACCGTTTAAAAATAGGTTAAAAGGCAGTAAAAAATAAGGAACTAAGTTAATATAATCCAAAGTGTAAGTAAATACAAAAAATGTAATGAAATGACTTAAATAAATAAAACTGTGTTGAAATAACAACTTGTGCAGCTGTGAAGTATTCGTCTAAACCGACAGAGACTGTAATCCGCTTAGTGCAAATGTTGGTGTGCATGAAGATGGCTGAATTGATTCAAGTGTGCTTACGTACGCTTTTGGCATGAGTAGTTTCCAGTTATAGGCTTAACTTAAATGTGATAAAATCTGTTCGATATTCATCAACCATGGCAGAGCCATATACATGAAAACTTACTATGATCGATTAAGTTTTTCGTGTATCTCGCAAATAAAATTAGAACTGTCCATTGAGACACGTTGCCATTCTAAAGGTCTGTAATATATATTACGTGAATTCTTGTAATGTCAAATCAATCGACAAAGGTACTGTACTGCAGATGGATTGAAAGTGAAAAACTATCTTACAAGTTCTTACAACAGGCTTTTAAGTATACTATTTGAACAACACACATATAAAAATTGTTCGACGGATAGCTGGGGTAATTTATTTTTCTCATGTATAAAATGACAATGTGAATTTTAATTGTTCCACTTGAACACGATTACTGAGACTATAAACTGCAATTTTGCCTTTGTAAAGAAAAGTACCTCGACCAGGGGACGGTTTATCCACTTCGTCATGGACAATTTGTGGTATTCGCCAGGTAGTACTGATCAGGTTTCAACTTAAACACAGTGGCGTAGCTACCAAGGGGCTAGGCGGTGCAGTGCCCCGGGGCCTTCAAGCTCAGGGGGCCCTCGAATCCTTACCAGACAATTTCAATCTAATTGAACTTTCGAAAATTCCTCCTATTTTCAAAATTAATATGACAGGTTGCAACCCGACTCTAATTATGGCAACTCTGTTGAGAGAAATTCGAAAGTTATACCTAGGGAATTCCCCGAAATTCTTTCTGTGGGTTGGCAGTGTTGTCAATTTGACGGATAGCGTTTTATTATTGACCGATATGCGTATTGTGAAATCGAGTCAAGGTTTTTTTCGAGGATGGTTAAAAGTAATTTCGTGTGAGTGTGTGAGTGAATTAATATTCAGGCCCGCGCGCGAGTAAATCGTTCTTGGTCTTCACCGTTAAATGTGGTAACACTAGAGCGGATACAATATTTTCGGGGAATTCCTCAACGACGTCTTGTAGCGTATCATTACGTTTCTCCTTTCTTTTAATGTCGTCAGTGAACAGTGAGTACTCAAGCACATTCTAATATAAATATGGCATAAATAAATTAGAAAACTAAAATTATGGACAAAGAGAAGAAACCCAGTGAATGGGCTGGCTCGACCGGAGTCTTACCACGGCCTCACAGAAAACCGGTGTGAAATAGTGCTTGCACTGTGTTTCACCGAGTGAGGGAGGATACCGGAGGCCCATAACCCAACACCTCCCCTATCTCCCCTATCTCCCTCCTCAATCCCCCAAAGGCCGACAACGCACTTGTGACGCCTCTGGTGTTGCAGGAGTCCATGGGCGGCGGTAATCGCTTACCATCAGGCGATACGTGTGCTCGTCTGTCCACCTAATCCATAAAAAACAACAACGTCAAGAAAGAGATGATAGAAAACAAAACTTGACCAAATTTTTTCACGTTTTTATTCAGCCTTCTGGAAGTACTTCTGGACAAAATATTTTTATTGATAGTGACTCAAATAAGCCAAAGAGGCTTTTTTATGCGGAAACCCCTCCGATACCACCGACTGGTGGCTATGTCCGACTCGAACGGACTAAAAACCGCACATCGTCTCTTGTACTAGAAGTCGCGGAACCAGGTGCATCCTCAAAAGGAAATCCCTGGAGCCCCGACGTACCTCGGGCCACCTACGGTTTGAAGATGACCTTGAATTCCTGGCAGTCAACGATTCGAGTCGCTCTCCGTTGAGGATGGTGCTATTCTGTCTTCTTAATCTATCACCATACGGAATGTTGCTGGAAATGCAAATTAAATCTTCGTTCAAAAAGTGTCATGGCACATTCTGACTTTAATTCCTTTACAGGATCAACAAATGAACTCAAATATCCACCTTCATACTCTACGTTATTAAATTATGTTAATTAAGTTTGACCCGGATAAGGTCGCTTTAATTTGTGGTGAAATTATTTAGCACATCGTTGGAATTTTGGTTTTAAACATGATGTGTCGTTTTTAAGAAGCTTTATTACTTTCAGGGAAAAATGAAAACATATAGTTTATGGTATAATTGTAGATGTTTTATGCAGTTATCACTTAGGATACTTGAGCATATTCTCTAACTTTTGGATTTCTAAAGTAAAAGTATGCTCTCTATTTTCAAATATTTATACTAGTCTTTTAATCTCGTCACTGACCCAATGCATACTATGTTTTTCAATTTCATTTATCGTCATTTCGTTTTGTGGGAATGTTCGTCATGAGGCGAAAGGTAATTAAGAGCTAGAAACGGAATCGGCAATTCTATAGATACTTATTACGTCGCGAAAAGGGTGAAGTAAGGCAACGTGTCTATGATATACGTCATCAAACAAAGAATGTCATTTCCGTCTATCTTAATGTTAAAAAAAGGCATCAGTTAAATCTAATTTAGTAAAAGCTCAATCCATTTAGATGTAAGCCTTAGTTGCGGCTTTACACTAGACCAGTTTCGATATTCTCTTGGCTTTCTAAAATGTACGAAAAATCTGTATACATTTTTCCAACACATTACATGAAGACCGCATTTTATTATTAGTTTTTGATGTCTCAATAAAACGGACGACCACATTTCGTGAAGTGTATTGGAATGAAAAAATGACAGACTTCGGTCGGATATTATTTATATAAATAATAATGTTATTACATTTAATACTCTTTCCGATCAATGCTCGAGTCGCGATGGTATTTAGGAAATAAATAGTTTAGTATAGGATGATACCATATTCGTATGAGAAAAATATAAATAGTAAGAGTAATTTAACGTGTTGTATGATTTAATCATACAATACGTTAAATTACTAATTAAAATACATTAAACTAATTACAATCACTTTTAAAGTTATTTACAACCATTCTGGCATTCTAGTTCTACTTATTTTGACAAAAATAAGAAGAGTTTAACCACAAGTGCAATTTTTAGGATTCCGTGCAAAAGTCTGTCTGTCCGTCCGTATGTCGCAGCCACTTTTTTCCGAAAATATAAGTACTACAATGTTGAAACTTGATAAGTAGATGTATTCTGTGAACCGCATTAAGATTTTCACACAAAAATAGAAAAAAAAACAATACATTTTGGGGGTCACCATACTTAGAACTGAAACTCAATTTTTTTTTATCATTAAACCCACACCTTTATGGATAGGTCTTCAAAAATGATATTGAGATTTCTAATATCATTTTTTTCTAAACTGAATAGTTCGTGCGAGAGACACTTCCAAAGTAGTAAAATAAAACTAAAAAATATATATGATGTACATAATGTACATCATATATTTTTTGCAATGCAAACTTCTACCGAAAATTGGTTGGAACGAAATCCAGTAAGTAGTTTTTTTAATACGTCATAAATCGTAAACTGCAATTTACCTTTCATTCTATCAACACAAATATAAAAATAAAATTATATTATGTTACTTGCTGCTGCGGAACCCTTCATGGGCGAGTCCGACTCGTACTTGGCCGCTTTTTTAAACTTTAGGCACTCTCCCTAAAAAATAGAACAATGAAACACAGAGAATATTGAAAGAAAATCGTGGTTAAACAAATGTCGATCAAATTTTTAGCAAAAACGATCTTCCACATCTGTTAAAATATGTTTCGGAAAAGTATTAGAATACATAAGTTCTTCTTAGTAGTAAACTGAATAAAATACATACCATAGGTCACACTTGTGCCTGTGGCAGTTATTCATATTGTTTAGCACCCGTAAAAAGGTCGAGTGCCTAGAACAACGGAGAAATGGGTCTCAACCCGCCAATTAGATTTGAGTTGCCAATACGGTACCGCATTTTTGCTGAGATTTTCCGTAGGGTCTCGATTACAAATAGACCAATATTTTAACTTCCCACGAGTTCTATAAGGAGTGACTAAATAACCGGGGAGTGAACTTTGACCTTTAACAGCTGTGAGATCAGAAATTGCTAAGCAATTCAATATTGGAAGTAATCCATAGATTGCTTTCGCTGTATCTAGAAATAGCGTTAATCACTTACGAACGCTACTGAATAGTGACAAGGAGGATTCTGATTCAGCACATTCTGTCTACAGTGCCTATTTAAAAGGCAGGAACCAACAGGTAGTTAACTCTGAAGTAATCCATAGATTGCATTCAGTGGATCTAGAAATAGCGTTAATCACTTACCAACGCTACTGAATAGCATTGAGGGTTCAGAGTCAGTAGATTCTGTCTACTGCGCGTGACCCACGTGACTTTTCAAAGTTACGGACTGGATAAAACTCTGTCTATCCAACTCCTTAAAAGTTCTTAACGTCGATAAATACTTCCATTTCTTCTTGTTCTTCACTGCTAAACAAAAGACCAACTAGATTTTTTAAGTTTTTAATCAGATCACACACCTCTGCCTATTTGTTTATAAAAGAGAGAGATGTTTATCTTCCGAATGAAAGAATAAGAATATTGCAGACACAATTTTTTTAGAGTTTATCATCTGCTCAAGCTTGGCACATTTGGCACTGTGACATATTTGAAAGTTGAATGTGCTATTTACAGAAAGGCGATGACAATTAATTGGAATTCCAATATGGAAGGATAGTTAGAACAACAAGTGCTTTAAAAACAAGGATATAAAGAAGTCTATTGAAAACTACACCAAAATAAATTACTTTCACTTATGATTTTGTTAGATGAATTTAGAATTTGTAATTACTTTGCCGAAGTATAAGTTTCGTTTAACTTGGCAGCACCATCCACTTCGTGTCGAAGTACACAAAGTAGATTTAGTAAATTAACTAAGTTTTTTGGTTTTTGCAATTAATTTCGTTATTTTAAACTGAAAATAGATAGATAAATGTACTTTTATTTTACATTACTGTTCTACTTTTTTCTGACCTTGCGGATCCTGAGATGACATACTCTATATTCATATGATATATTCAGAACTGCATTATGCTTGTGGCTATTGGATTGTAAGTGTCTATAGGCGGTTTAAATTACTTCCTCCTGCTTTTTCCTTTGCTATTGAAGAAACTTAATAGAACTGAAACTCAAAGTCTGTGTTTTTGTTTTTCCAATTAATTAAGCTCAGTTGAATTCATATTTGTTGGAGTAAGTTAAGCGATGGATAAAATAATTGTAAGCAATAATTAAATAAACTTTATCGTCACAACTACAAACTTTATTGCTCGAAACTGAAACCGGCCGTAGTCCATGCGCTCATGCGTAATCAATTGAAAAGTATTTTTTTATGTTTATTAACTCTATATTTTTGCCTTCATTTATAGTAGTGCTATCTACTCAAAAAAATAATAATAGGGTTTTCTTTTCATGAAATCTTGTACTGTTAAAATGATTTACACTATTATCAGACTTCAAAATCTACAAAGCATTGATAATTTTCATAGTAATTTCTCTTGTATGGTGGGGTTAAAACAGAGCTTTTGTTTATAGATTAGGATAGTAAATGTTGTGTTATTTAAATGACTAGTTTTCCTGCGATCTCGTCCGCGTGGTGGTCGACATCAGACATCTTCGAGGATACAATGAATAAAGATTATAGGTATATGTATAAAAGAAAATACAAACTAACTGCCTGACTGATTTGCTGACTTTAGTAACATAAATTTCTAACCTTCTTGTAGCAACCCCTTTAAAATTTATGTTAGGTACTTTTGAGAAATTTTACTAACAACAGTTTGATAACTTTCAAAAAGAATATTTACTGTAGAACTAGCTAAAGAAGTTTCATGCTATTTTGCATCGTTAGGGCAAGAATTTTTAAACAACCTCTTTCAGTATACACCTAAGTAATATTTGTGTAAAATTCCATGGTTTTAGTGCCAATGGTTTCAGCTACGCGTTGATCGACCAGGCAGTATCTGTTACTTTCTTTTTTAATATTAATAATAATAATAATAAATCTTTATTGTACCAATTGTAATAGATTTTATTGTAATCTTATTGTAATATCTGTAAGAATCTTTATTGTAATAGATTTTATCTAATGGTAGCTATAAAAATAAAACCTTAGACACATGTGTACCTTACATTGTTACTGCAACGTTCTGTTTGTTCTTTTCTCGTTCTATCTCGTATAAGTTTAACTGGCATCAATAAAATTTTCCACGATACCCAACTTGATTTTATTACGAGATCAAATTGGCCGTCAACGAAAAACTTTTTACAAAGTAACCCTCTTTTATTGACGTTGTTTATTTTGAAAGATGCCTCTCTATCCCAACGGTAATAAGATTTACTAGGAATGGAAGTTTATTTAATTTCGACCAAGAACTCGAACGTACTTTGCGGGCAGGCATGTGTACACGGTTATCCGGTTCAGGATCTGCGCGAAAGTGTATCTAAATGGTTTTAAGCAAACGTTTCTTACGACATGATATAGTTACTGAAGTGGTAGCAAATTGAGTTTGTTATAATTATATTTACTGAATAAATAATTATATTTTTAAGAACTTAGATATCATGATTGGGTATTTTAGGAAACACTCGTCTATTAAATGAACCAAATTGAAAAATGTCCTTTTTAAGTTACTCCTGATTTTTGGAATCGACCGACGACATAATCACCGCACTTATAGGTAACCTCCGAGAGGAAATGCCCACACTGAAAAATAGGCTGCATTTATGACCTTGTGACTACTCAACACCACACTCAATGAAATCGACAAATCACGTTATCAACGAGAAAGTATTTCTAAAATTTGTTGGTCAATGTCTACTTTGGTCAATACCAGATTAAATTTGGCAATGAATGAATGAACTAAATTGAACGGAATTGGATGAAATTTGACACAGACATATCTATATCTGTGTCAAATTTCATCCGATTCCGTTCATATCATAATGTCATTATCAGTGTGTATGTATCTACATACACACTGATATATTTTTACTGAAAATTGAAATGAACACAGGTGACATCACGGAGCAAAGTGAATAAAGCTGAAATGAAGGCAATATTGTAGAGCCAGCTATTTAATTATCATATGCAAAACATTTCACGCTCCATTTAAAACACTGCAAATTCCACAGAAATTTCAACAGAAAATCCTCTACCCCAACTGAGTATTGAAGTGGTAAGCTAGTTAACTGTTGTGCTTAAGTATAATCACTATAACTTATCTAAGTAATGTATAAAAACACAATACTCGACTCATTCTATTGCAGGCAGCTTTACTAAATAAAAACAAAATAAATTAAATTTAAATTAAAAAGCTTTTTAAAAACAAGCTTTTACTGGAATGCCTCCAGACGAATCAAACAAGTCCAAACTCGATGATGTTGCGACGTTTTTTTACAGAGTTCCTATGGCCACCTTCCAGCTCCAGCATCAGATCAGCTCCATGTCATTATAATATTGTATTGTCACGCTGTATACACATGCTTGCGAAATTTCAGCAAAATCGGTTGAAGATATCTGCTTCAAAATTGAGTTGCAAGATTCCACCCGAACATACGAGAATACATACATACATTGTAAGTTAATAAAAAGCTTGTAGTAAGTTCCGGCGGCCCAATGATGCAGAAATATCACTAGGCCGTCATAGTATGGGTCACCATGCTGCATTATTACATTGTCTGTATTCACAATTCGCAATGAGAATGGTACCCACTATTCTTGGATTCTGCTTATGCTTTCCATCATGCAGAGTGGTGATTTTGGAAGAGCCATGCTTAAAAAATCGGAGACAATATGATGGGATGAAATCATCGTGGTTATTGACAACTTTTTACTTTGCCTATAGATTAATATTCTTATTTAATTCTCTTTCATGATCTCAAGTAGCTTGTTACGCAATGATTCTTATTATGTAAGAAGTGAATATAATTAAAGTACACTGAAGTCCCATTAGAGATGCGTTGAATTTTATAAAAGAAAAGTTCTTTTATTAGTAGTGGAAATGACATTAAAATTAATATTTAATTTTATATTGCCGCTCCTGCTCCCACATGGCCAATATTTAATAATAATATTAATTTATTCAATTAATAAATTCTTATATCTAGTTTTAAGATATACTACTAATTATGATATGCTTATAAATTGAATGTCTAGCTTTCCAATGATTATAGTATTATTAAATAGTTATTTGTTATACAAGAGTGCAAAGTTGCTTTTTAAGCGCGTGCTCAATTTTGATGACCGAGCAAGCGAAGGATTCTAAAATTGAATCACGAGCGTAGCGACTGATTCAAAAATTAGAATCCTGAGCGTTAGCGAGGGAATCAAAAGAGCACGAGGTGAAAAATCTTTGCACTCGAGTGCAACACGTAACTTTTCATTCCACCTCAGCGAGGAAACAACTAAATGCAAAAAAAGCATTAACAATCACAAGATACTTTTATTTCAGCTTAGGTATTAATATTTATTAGGTACTACATTATGATAGGTACTTACCTATCAATAAAAATTAATCTGTAATACTTATTACAGATTAATTTTTAAATTATTTAAAAAATACTTGGGTTGGTACTCGCTCAAACCCGCGGTGTTACCCGCGGATTTTGTCGTACCGCGAGTAACACCGCGGGACAAAGCTAGTCTAAAAAAAATAGCCTAAGTTATTCCTTAGATTATCAGCTATCTGCCAGTGAAAGTCACGTCAAAATCAGTCCAGCCGTTCCAGAGATTACGCGGAACAAACAGACAGACAGACTGACTGACAGACAGACAATGTAACAGAAATTATAATAAAAATATTAATATTAGTATATGTACCGTGTATACATACATATGCATTTAGTAAAAAGCGGTTATTTTAATATTACAAACAGACATTTCAATTTCATTTATTTGTATGTATGTATAGATAAATTAAGAAAAATTGAAAGTTAAGTTGCTATAGTTACTTAAGAAGAAAATGGTGCGGGCAGAGCAAATAAAAAAAAAACTACACCAAGAAGGTTCCGAGTCTGAGTTTTTAACAAATAAAAAAATATTGTATCATTAATTCGGCACCATGGAGGTAGAAAAGTAAATAGGTTTAATGATGTTTTGAATTCACAAACTAAGTGCACTCGAGCGATGTTCTAAATTTAATTTACTTTATTCCTCTAGAGGACAAAAACGGCTTTTGCACTCAGATATCGAAGGGCAAAAATATTCTTTACGGGCTGGTGGGATGAAAAAATATTTTGCTATCAAGTGAAAAATTATAGAATGATAAATTTTGTAAAATAACTTCACAGTTTAGCGACACATCTCCTATTAGTTTTTTTTTATGCATGGCCCTGCCAAAATGACTCTACTATGTCTGATGGAAAGCCTATGCAGAATCCAAGAGTGGTGGTCACCATACTCATTGCGAATGCAGACAATGCAACAATGCAGCATGGTGACCCACACCATAGCGGCCTAGTGATGCTTCTGCATCATTGGGCCTCCGGTCTCGCACTCACCACCGAAACAGGACTGCACGAATGCTGTCATTTTACTTTAATCTTCTGTGCGAGGGTAGTACCACTCCGGTCGAGCTGGCCCGTTAGCGTAGCCTTACTACCTACCATTACTCACTGGATGACTCAAACTTTTTATCTTCTAAGACGACTCAAAGTTTTTGCCTCCTTTCTTTTTTGTTTTGATACTTCCAAAGATTTATTTATAACAACAAGACCAATCCATATAGTGCGTAACTTTCGGAGAACGATCTCAAGTCGTTAAGTAATTTCAACAAAGTTTGTTTTTAGTTTGCGACTCTCATAAATATGTAAGATAAAATTTCATGAGCAGGGGACTGGTAGAACTAACGCTATGATGTTTATTTTTTCGGTTAGAAGAATCAGTGTTGTAAAATGAAATGGAAAAATAGTAACAGTAATGCATAAGGGGCTAAATGTTTGCAAAGCAGTAAAGGTAATCAATCGCTTACCAAAAAGGCTTTTTACATCGAGATTCTTCACTAGTATAACAATATTGTATAAAGCTATTGTCTAATGGTTTTCAACAGCGGAGAGGTGAATTTCCGTGCGTTTAGGCGATTCTGTCAGACAGACTATAGAAATCAAATATAGCTCACTTAGGACCCATAATATTTTATCCGTGGTGCATCCCGGTTTGAAAAGGTGTCTGCCTATTTGGACTTCATTTTGTCTCCCGCTTTGCTAAGGAGCGAAGTGAACATATTATATTTCCAACTCCTCCAGTTTTTCTTCTGATTAATTTTGTTGCGGGTTAGAGCAACGAGAAGAAGAAGCGAGTTTCCAGTAAAAAAAATTCTAGGACTTCCTGAGTGTCATAACTCGGTGTGTTCGTGGGTCACTGCTGTTGATCTTGGTGTACAGGAGTTACAGTGGTGGGTGTGTGGGCGGGATTAGTCCCAGGTTTTTTTTTATTTAGCTGCCGTACCAAATACTTCCATGGCTATTCATTTTAGCGATCCAAGCAGCAACATGTAGCTAAAAATGACATTTATTTACAGAACTACTGACAAACTATCAACAAATTGATCATTAGAGCCAAATGTAATATACAAAATGCCTCAAACAAAGTGAAACGATACCACCGGAGAACCTTTTGTTCTAGTTGGGGTGTCGGTTTTATATCTCCTTACTAACTTCAGTTACAAAATAAACATTGGATTTTATTTTCAGACACTTGTAGCGTCCGTGCATTGTAAAATCTTTGTACTTCTAAAATATTGTACTTCCAATTAGCATTGTGTTTTACAGCTTTCGAATATGCTGTAGATCTTGTTTGTCTTCTGTTTATGTCTGTTATTTTCTATACACATACAATAACATACATGTATAAATATATGTGAATAAAAGATATATAAACAAATATTTATATAGTATACCTGCATAAGATTTTGTAATACATAAATCCTATTGGCCACTTATTACAAATGTTTCTTTTTAACGCATTGTGTCTAAAAGATACAGGCTCTTTCAGCAGCTAAAAGTCTGTATTCAATTCCCTGCTTGTTGGTTACGAAATCACTAGAGTTCTTCAAATGAAATATTACATCCCGGTAACTATATTACTAGTAATATAAACTACTATCTTACGCGGAGGTAAGGAAAAAATAAAAGCACATTTCCAGGTCGCACAATAAATATTATCTAAAGTGTGTGCTGATCATATGATATTATACTAACGACATGGTCTGACAAAGAGATTCTTGAGAGGCACCGAACCGCCATATTGCACTAACTGGGGCTTCCGTGAAGAGGCTCCGAGGAAAAATAGCTCACTGTTCCTCGAAAAATGCCTTGTCAATTGCCTTGTTCGAGCCTAATTGGAAAATGTGTGGGACGCGTGCTACAATTCGCTTGCGAAGTTATTGAAAGTGTGAGAGTATTGTGAGGCCTATGGTCTTATATTGTCTCGAATGAGGCACTTTAGAGATACGGTAGTGTTAATTAATGCTCAACGAGGATGTAGATTTTTCTAGGCAATTTACAAATTTATGTCTTTTGAAGTATGTAGAAGTAGCCATAATTTGGTTATTATTTGGTTAACTTATATTTCAAGAATACTTATAGTGTTTGTATGCAATAATAAGTTGTTTTATTTATAATGGGCTTATTTCGAACATATACGAATATAATATAACTTGTAAATCCTGTTGTATAACATTAATAAAGTCACTTATTTGGATCATGTCTAAAACTATAATAAGGTTTGTTATAACATTTGTTAAATTACTGTCTACATTAGAAAGTTTGAATACTTCGACTTGGAATAGTAGAAATTTTTATTCCTCTAATGTCGAAGTCCATAGAACGTATTTATAAGTAGAACAGCATTGATTGCTACATTGCGCCGAGGAACCATAAAAGCGACTAAAGGACGAAGTTAAAGCGATATACGATGATATCAACATTCATCATCTTTTAATGCAGAACTAGAAATCGTTTAATAGCCAAGTTCGAAGATTAATTATTGAAATTTGTTTGTTGTGTGATATAAACAGAGCTTTATATGTCATGTAAAAGAAAGCTTTCTCTAGCATGACAAAACGCTTACAAAGTGGACTAATAATCAAATTCTCATATCTACTACTGATTTGAATGTTACATTCTCTCTTGCATAAATTGCCCAAAAGTTATAAAATAGGCATGTCTTCACGTTTGAATTGAAGAACAAGCCACCTTGTTTTATGAAGAATGAGTTGAATAAACTGATCACCGAAACTCGGAGAAAACTTAAGATGTATCGTGTATCGAAGTTGCTGTGTCTGTTCATTTTGGAGGAACCGATTTGACAGTTGACAGTCTTTGTTTTGAACTGTTCTGTTTTTCACGGTGCTCTGTAATTAATATAGTTCTGTAAGAAGGATTATTTTAACACGATGACACAATAGCGTTCATGAGTTTGGCAACCCTAACGTCAATATATCAATATTATGAGCATATGTAGACATACATTTAATGGCCTACAATTTAAACCTCTCATTTAATCTGATATATCATTACTTAGTATTGTTACATAATTGATTGCCTTAAAAATATATTAACTTAAACTAATTTCGTCTGTTAATGGAATAATAGCTTCATATTAAGACATTAATGGTAGGATTACATTGCGAAGAGTGAATGATGAAAGATCTATCTTTATTGATTTTTAATATATTTACTCAGGATTTACTGTAATCTAAGAGTGTTATATCGTAAAAACGAAAATTTGTGACAAGAAACCGAGAAGCTCACGATGTTTTCAAAAAACGTACCCGGCTTAACACTACTATTTAGTAATGCTTTAATGAATAATATCGTGAAAGTGTTGCTTAAATATCATTTATGAATTTCTCACTCGTATTTTATTTTAAAATGTAATTTAACTTTAGTTAAATAGTACAAGAGTTTACTACATTCTCCGTCATCAATAGCCTTTAGTAAAAATGAAAAATTGTACTATTCCCATTAATTTTTGAGTTTGTATATGAATAACTCAATCTAAGAAAACAAGGTCTCGCAGTCCGAGAGCGACACGGTGTGACGTCACTGTCCAGTTACCACTTTATAGCAACATAACACGAAATGAACCAACCAGAACCAGCGATAGCGATGATGACGTCATGTCGGTTTCTATGTTTTGTTACTGTCTCGGAATGCCATAACTGGCGAAGTATATTGTTATACCATGACTTAAAGGTTTTCAGAGCATCTGTAAATTATTTTAGCTAGCATCACAAAGCGAATGTCACAATCTTTGCACTTAGGAAGTCAATAGCTAGCCATACACGTACAGATCTGCTCGTCGGATCTGCCCGGCAGACGTGCCTGGCGGACAGATCCGTGCGTGTATGGTGAGAACGGGCACGGATTTGCCCGCCGGGTGCCTGCCCGCTGCCCGTTGTCAAATCGAGCGGATCGGGCACGGGGCGGGCAGATCCGAGCTCCCAACTGTATGTGTGTGCCTAGCGACGGATGTGCCCGCCAGATTTGACGTTAGTCGCGCACTAACACTCTAATTAGTTTAAATGCGTTTGATCACAAAAATGGTGCTAAGAGAAAATAAAGCATTTTGGCCAAGATTTATAGAGCCTTTAAGTCTTTGCCTTGTTTTTGAAGAGTCGAAGATGAGCAATTGTACCTTATTATAGAATTAAAGGCACAAGCATACGAAAAATTGGTCGAAAATGCAACAAAATCAATCCCGCTGCAGATACAAAGTAATTTAGGCTTTAAATAGACATTTTTACAGACAACCGTATATGAGCGTATATGCTGGAGTTACGATTTGAACTACTGCCCGTCAGTTGCCCGTACTGCCTGCCGGGCAGATCTGACGGGCAGATCTGTGCGTGTGTGGTGAATCATGGATCTGCCTGCCAGGCAGATCCGACGGGCAGATCTGTACGTGTATGGCTAGCTATTGTCATCTGAATTGTTAAGTGACGCTGCGGTGATCAAAACGATAGATTAATTATCTATTCAAGGCCCTCACCCAGCTTAAGGGTGAATAGGATTGACCTTTTCCTAAATTGTGTTAAGTTGAATAAACCACAGCTGAAATTAAACTGTCTGAAAACTATGTTTCGACGCAATAGGCGGCTCGGCTGGAATAAGACCAAGGCCTCATAGAAAATAATTGTTAAGCAACTTTTTTGTTACTTTTCACAGAGTAAGTTAAGTTACCGGAGTACCGAAAACTCCCCTTACCCCGATAGGTCATTGGTCTAGCTAGTGGTTTAGATCATTCGTTCGTTCTAGGTCGTAGATATAATTTAACAGCCACATTGTCCTATAAATTGCGTGATACGTTATCCCGGTCCTACGCTCAAAAGTTTTATTCCCTGCTACCCCTGTTAGCTACCACAATTGAACATTTTTGTAAGGTGAAATGTAGGCCCCTCATCAAAATGAAGCCAAACCCGAAAAATTAGCTTGATAGTAATAACTCGTAAAATTTATTCAAGGGATCCTGGACTATTTAGGTCGCAAAAAGGCTAAAAGCCGTGTTTGGAAATAATGTCTCAGTGTTCTTGAGGCCTTATATTAAATTATTATAATAACATTGATATTAATAATTAACAATTGTTATTGATAATTATAACAATAATAATTGATATTAATAAAAATAATTATTTATTTAAATACGCATGACTGAATTTAATTGAATTGTAATGTAATAATTTAAATAAGAATCAAATTCTAGAATTATTATCTAATATTAATTCTAAGCATATCATTTAGAAAACTAATATTGTAAAAATACTATGTAAATGCATGAAATAAGTAAAAGGCTTTTTTTAATTTAATTTTTTCTTGAGGCATTTATGTTATAAATTAGTTTTTATAAAATCAAATTAATGACACGTTTGTTATAAATAGTTTAAAGACATGTAAGTAATTATTTCTGTATTTATAATTAAACAAATATAATTACATAGGTAATTATTAAAACGTTTCAAAGCCTCTGTAAATAATTTATTTGTAAAGAGCTTGTCGTAGCGATGGGACTTTTATTTTCTTTTCTTGTGATTAATAATGTTGCTCCTGAAATACACTCTAGTAGACAGAGATCAATTACAATTATTTAGATAATTATATTACATATCCCGCGCTATAACCCACACGTAAATATTGTCATACATAAAATAAGTGAAAAAATAGTATTGTGATGATTATTTGCAGTGATGTCATTCACTCACAATTTACTTTAAGCAACACTTCTATGATATTCTGAACTTTAAACTTATAGCCTTAACGTTAAAAATAACATAAAAGCTTTGCTTAAAGTTAAATACGTTTATGAATAAGGCCGCATCGGTCAAACTGAATGTGAGTGAATGAGATCTATATTGAATTCTGTTCTAATGTTGTTTCGTTTTTGGAGTTTTTGTTATAGATTTCATAGTAGGATTTTTTTCAAGCTGTTAATTTTTACTAAACATATAAGAAACGGTTCTAAAATACTGTTTTATGTGTTGATAATAAGCACAGCAGTCTACGCGATACACGGTACACGGTAAGATAGCAGTTAGGATTTTAAATGCAAAAGTAACTTGTGATCTACTTTTCATTTAAACTGTTTAAAAGGCGAATAAGCCCTAATTGAAACGTAGCGACAGTAAATATCCGAATCTTGTTTGAAATTTACTTCTAACAGTATTTTACTAATGGAGAATAGAGGAATGGAACGAAAAGATATCCCCATTAACATGTATTATAAAATAATTCGAAAGTCAGTCTCTCTGTCACGCTTTTACGCTTAAACCGCTGCACCGATTTTAATAAAATTTAGATGGAGATACTATGATTTTTGAGAAAGGACATAGGCCCCTCTTTACCGCGATAACTGACATACATTCGGGTAGATTCCCCTGAGAAGCTAGTTAGAAATATTTTTATATTACTCCACTCGTGTACAAGATAACAATTCTGATCAGTTCTGTATCTCGCTCTCTCTTAGCTTGGTCCGCTAAAAATGATTTGAATTTAAAGAATTGGTTTTGATCGACATTGGAATGTAGTTTATTGATAATTAATGTGCTAATTTACAAGCGAAGCATAATCATGATACATTACCCCGACAAAGAAAATCGTAAAAAAAAAATGCTTGAACGTTTCATAAAGATTATAAAGTACATTATGCATTTTTATGCATAATGTACTTTATAATCTTTATGAAACCTTAAGGTAAGCGAGAGTCTAGTGAAAAACGGTAATGTTTTACAACAAAACATTACACAAATAAACACACTTTACCCAATGCAGAGTTTCTATTGTCTAAGTTCTGCTGTAAAACATAAACAAAATTATAAAAAAAGCTCTGAACGTTATTCACGCGTAATTAGCGAAGTCGCCTAGTCATCGCGACCGCTGTGGCTGAAGAGTGCATGTAAGTGACAAGTTTTCACAGGAGTCATGTAGCCTGCAGCCAACTGAAGGGGGCTCGTTTATTTCTACTGTTTTTATCTTTAGTTCACTGTTGCAAACCTTCGCAAAAACGATATTCTTATTCAAGTAGTAAGTAGATGCCCCAAGTTTCAATAAATTATATAAGTTTTTTCTTTATTAATACTTTAATATTAAATAAATAAATAAATATTCCGTACATCTAACACACAACGCCATCTAGTCCCAAGCTAAGCAGAGCTTGTGTTATGGGTACTAGACAACTGATACAAATACATATATACTTCTTTTTTTTGTAAATACATACTTATTATACATAGAAAACACCCAAACTACGTAACAAATATTTATAGATCATACAAACATTTGGTCCGACCCGGGAATCGAACCCGAGACCTCATGATCAGCAGTCGCACACGCCAACCTCAAGACCAACGAGGCAGTCAGTTAATATTAAATCATTATCATTCGTTCGGTCTTAAGGTACAGAAAGAAAATTTGACTTGAGAGTTCATTACGTACTATAGAACGTACTTAAAAAAACAATATTAATAATGCAGTAAGTAATAGAAAATTTTAAGGACTATCATTTTTACGTCTTACCCAGTTAAATATCTGTTGTAAGTTACCTGAAACAGAGAAAAATGATTTAGTTAAAAAATAAATAAATTACGTTAATATAAAAAATGCAAAACAAACTGACTAAATTACAAAATAAAATCGAAGTTTCAGTTTATAATTATCGAAATTAATTTTACAGATGATGAGATATAAATGATTTAATTTGACAACAATAAATCGACTGCAAGCTATCACGTTGTCAGAGTGTGGAGAACGTGTTCCGATAACTGGATTAAGACATCTCTATTTGTTCACAAGGAACGACCAAGGAAGCAATTTATGCAGGACAGCAGCACTACATCATCATCATCTCCCTACCCTTTTCCCAAATTTATTTGGGGTCCGTGCAATGAGTTTTCCTCCTTCATTCTCCTCTATCACTCGTTAGTTCACTGCTTACTCCCTTCCTGGCCATATCCTCTTTTATGCAGTCCATCCATTTTTTCATTGGTCGTCCTCTACTCTTATATCCGTCGACTTCCATACTTAACACTTTCTTAACTACATTTTGCTCATCTTTATGTATCACATGGCTAACCTGTTGCTTCTCAACTTTTCATTCACTGGTGCTACTTTCAGGCTCCCTCTAATATAGTCATTCTTCGCCTTATACATTCTAGTCACACCAAACAGAATGGATAAGGTGAAGAGCAGCACTACAGTGAGTAGGAAAACTTGAAACAAACCCTGTACACAACCATTTGGCTGTGGTTCTGGTTTATAGACCGAAACCTTCCTAACTAAAGAGAGGCATATGACCAGGAGTGATATTGAAGGCTGTTTAACTTGTACTTCCTTCATTTATGAGTAAAAAATATTCATTGTTATTACTTTCATTCCGCCTATTATTGCCGAAGCCTGTTAAATTACTATTTCATTAAAAGAAGTTTTCTGAAGTGATCACAGAAAACTGGTATTATGTAAAACTTTTGATGTTTTTCTGCTGTTTTTCTGTTTAAAGTTAAATCTATCTTCTGTCTATCCATGGACATCGGTACTTAACTCGTCTCCTTATTTGACAACCTGTACCATATAAAATCTATTTATTATTCAAAAAGAAGTAATAAATTACAGTCACACATATCACATGTTCCTACACATAAACATATCCAAAAACAAACGTGAAAAGCCAAATAAGTACCCGTTCCGACAGATACACAGATTACATTGTTTTATAGACAACATAATTTATATCTCAAGATGAGGGCTTTTGACCGAAAGAAATCGAGACAAAAAGGTTTTGTTTAAATTATTTATAGGTTTGTTTCTGCTGGAAAACAATTTGCCGGTCGGTTACGCTGCCAACATGAAATTTGTCAGTTCAATGCATTTTTACATTGTTAATAAATTATTATTTAAGCTGCCAAGAAATGTTCTTTAAATTTTAAATATGATTTTAAACTGTATGGGCTAAGTTTTTGCTATTTCTAATTTCTATTTAAACATTAATTTTATCCCGTCAAGTGTAACGATATTTTATTCAAATATTATTTCATTTAGTCAATGAACTGCTCACTGCACTTACAGTTGCCTAATAATAATTATACTTATATTAAGCCTGATATTGTGGTGATAGATCGATTAGAGCGCCGCGCAATGATTGTCGATATCGCCGTTCCTCATGACGACAATCTCGTAAAAGTCGAAAAAGAAAAACAAATAAAATATTTGGATTCATCTCACAAGATTGTCGATATGTGGAATTTGGATTTGCTCACGGATTAATAGCCAAGAGCCTCGACCAATATCTTAAGAGGCTCACGTTAGAGGGCTGGATCACTCCGCGCGCTGATTTTGCCGCCGTGGAGGCTCTCCAGCCGGTCATCCTCGAATGGGCAGGGCGGCAGCACGGGACCCTTTCCTTCCGACTGACGCAGGTCCTTTCCGGCCACGGTTGCTTCGGAAAGTACCTGCACTGGGTCGCCAGGAGGTAATTGAGTCCCGCCTGCCACCACTGCGACTGTAGTGAGGACTCGGCCCAGCATACGCTGGCGGTTTGCCCCGCTTGGGCGCCGCAGCGTTGGGCCCTCACTGCAGTCATCGGAGGAGATCTCTCGCTACCGGCCATCGTACGCTCCATGGCCGGTAGCGATAGCAGTTTTACTGCGGTCGCAACCTTCTGCGAAGATGTAATCTCGCAGAAGTAGATGGCGGAGAAGGCCCGGGAGGACGACCTCCACTCGGACCCAATCCGCTGCCGGCGAACCGGGCGACGGAGGCGCGCCTATCAGCGCCTCATGCCGCCCTGAGTGTGGCCGCAGATGGTCAGCAGTTCCCAGGTCCCTCCCGTCTCAGGCGCAGAGTGGCACACAGTGTGGAAAAAAAGGGTATGATACAGAAGGCAGTTCTCCTTGACACTGTTCGTATTGTGAGGAGGTTCCTGTCTCTGAAGCCCTAAGTACCGGTTTCTTGGTCCCTGTACCCGAAGTCGGTGGTCTACTATTTTTATATTTTTAAATGAATTTGTTTTTATATGTATATTTAAAATGTACATAATTAATATGTATATTTAAATGTAATAAAGAGAATAATAATACTTATATAATTATGCCAATAAATGTAATGTAAGTTACATATTTCTTTAGATCTATATCTTAAAACTACTTAGGATAGTTTTGTTGTCCTTTTAGTCGATTTGGTTTTTCAATCTGGCGTTATTCTATTTTATAATTGTGACAGTAATATACAGGGTGGATATGACAATACGATATTAATTTGAACTAGACCTACCTACACATGATACAATTCTACCAACAAAATTTCAATAAAATTGGTTCAGTAGTTTAGCCATAGGACACTATTTTTCGTTTTGGAAATTTACTACACGATGTTTTTGGATTAATGACCGAGGGCGTCTCGTCGTCGCACGCGCTGCGCTACCTTTGAACCTTTGAATTAGCCGCCGACATCGGCGCGGGTGCCCTGTGTCGCGTTGTTGTACCTATTGATTATTAATAGGTATTTATTTGTAGTGATTTTACAGGGACATGACTCATTAGTTAAGTTTGTTAGTTATTATGGAGCGTTGTGTTATTTTGTGTGAGTTTAGACAATGCCTCGACTCGGTTACACTTATGCGGCTAGTAAATATTTTACTACGGATAAGATATTAATTTAGGGAGAATGTTCATTAATCCTACCTACCAATAGTCGGATTATTGTACATACTATCCAGGACATACGAGAAAAATCAATATTTTATTCCTAATAGAGATAATGCTCTTCCGGTTGTAAACTCGACACGAGATGATAAAATTTACGTTAATACATAATAAATATTACTAGTGCTATTTAGCTTACGGCGATAAAGTTGGTATCTACTTTGTAAACCTACATCGCGCGTCGTTTAGGTAACTATTTTACAGCCGCCAGCCGGTACCGTGGCCACTCAGGTTAGTGACCTTAAATTACAAATGGTGTCCTTATTGGTTTGTATTTTTAAAATATTTAGTTTGTTTGAAAATTTTTTTTTTTTTGTATCCGTTTTCGGATAAATTAAGCAATCCCAAAGTAAACCAACACATTTAAATAGCCACGGTTACATTTAATATCGTATTGTCATATCCACCTCGTATGAGAGATTATGAACAACTATACTTCTAAATGGTACAAAATATAAAACTACTTTGTTAAATAGAAAATTGAAATTTCTAGTTTGTTAGAATATTGTCATACATGTAAAGGTAATCTTGGAAGGAAGAGAGTAAACTAGATTTACTTTATACAAATTATATGAATTACCCAGATGTATGTACGCGCATAACTTCCAATTGACTGCAACAAATTGAATAATTCTTTTTTTCATGTATTTTTTAGTGTCAAGACAAGGTTTGTATAGAAGAAAACTAGAAATGTTATGTTTTCATAGTCTACAACTGTACATTATACCCGTGGGAAGAAGTTTTTTGGAAATTTAGAAAATTTACACA
This sequence comes from Diaphora mendica, assembly GCA_949125395.1. Lineage (NCBI taxonomy): Eukaryota > Metazoa > Arthropoda > Insecta > Lepidoptera > Erebidae > Diaphora > Diaphora mendica. The sequence continues at coordinate 23,424,304 of OX421310.1, forward strand.
AAAAAAATGGCGGTACAAAGTAAGCCGGGTCAGCTAGTATTATATAAAAGTAAACGAATAAGCAGCTAATAAAAATGTAAGAATAACGTAAAATATATATAGAATAGACAGGGCTAGGAAAATTAGAAACTGTGTACACTAATTTCACACAGATAAAGATTTGTATACCTTTTTTCTGCTACGTTTTGATATGGTTTTTTAGCGTTCTTCAGCAGTTTATTACGAAAGACTGTAAACTAAACCATTGAAGCGGGATAATAACAATACAAATTTATGGCGAATGAACCGCATTTCAGCCTCGATAAATCATAACCAGGGTTAATAAATTAGAAGAAGTTTGACGGGTTAAGCACACTGCATTTACCATTAAACTTATTGCCAGTGGTCCATGGGTTGATACATAATTCTCGAAGCGGTTGATAGGGAAGGGTTCCTTTCATATTACGCATGTCATATTCGTCTATGATAAATGGTAAGTTCAAGCGACAGGCCTTGAGCATTAAATAATGAATGTCATTCGACTAATACTCATGTTGATGAATATTCGTGATACTTCGCGGTTAAGGTTTTGAATACATATCAAAGCAATTGTATTTTATACTAGCTGAGCCCCGCGGTGTTACCCGCGGTACAACAACAACCGATGGTAACGCCGCGGGTCAAAGCTAGTCTAAAGAAGTAGTCTAAGTTACTCCTTATATCATCAGCTATCTACCAGTGACAGTCCCGTCAAAATCTTTGCAGCCGTTCCAGAGATTAGCCGGAACAAACTAAATTATGTATTTAGTAAAAGTAGTTATTTTAATATTACAAATAGATACTCCAATTGTATTTGTTTTTAAAGATTTTTGTCAAAGATGTATTTATTTAAATCGGAGAAACCCATTGAAATATAACTACCTACCGGTGTGATATTATGTTTTGGCGAGAATAGACCCTACGTCTCCTATGGACTTACTATAAAAAGGTTGCTCTGGTGTTGGTGACTAGCTTTACATTAGTTAAATGGGATTAATCACGCCCACACGCTCACCACTGTAACTCCTGTACACCAGGATCAACAGCAGTGACCCACGGACACACCCGAGTTATGACACTCGGGAAGTCCCAGGAAAAACTTCAAAACAAGTTTCAAAAGCCGTTACGTAGAAATGTACCATAATACACATTAACAACGCGTGACTACGGCTTTTGAAACTTATTTCATACTTTTTCAGCGTCGTTTTTAGGGTTCCGTGCCAAGCAAAAAACGGAACCCTTATAGATTCGTCATGTCTGTCTGTCTGTCCGTCTGTCTGTCCGTCCGTATGTCACAGCCACTTTATTCCGAAACTATAAGACCTTTAATATTGAAACTTAGTAGGTAGATGTATTCTGTGAACCGCATTAAGATTTTCACACAAAAATAGAAAAAAAAACAATTAATTTTGGGGGTCCCCATACTTAGAACTGAAACTCAAAAAAATTTTTTTCATCCAACCCATACGTGTGGGGTATCTATAGATAGGTCTTCTAAAATAATATAGAGGTTTCTAACATTATTTTTTTCTAAACTGAATATTTTGCGCGAGAGACACTTCCAAAGTGGTAAAATGTGTCCCCACCTCTAACTTCTAAAATAAGAGAATGATAAATCAAAAAAAAATATATGACGTACATTACCATGCAAATTTCCAACGAAAATTGGTTTGAACGAAATCTAGTAAGTAGTTTTTTTTTAATACGTCATAAATCGTGAACTGCAATTTACCTTTCATTCAATCAAAACAAATGTAAAAATATAAAATGAAAATTATATTATGTTACTTGCTGCTGCGGAACCCTTCATAGGCGAGTCCGACTCGCACTTGGCCGCTTTTTTGTCGTAGTTGGGTTTTCGTTTTTACTTTTTTTTATTTCAAATATTTTGGTGCCTTTATAACATTAATTTATTTGCAAAGTGTATTTTAAATATCTACCATAGAAATATCACAATTATCGAATAAATACGGATAAAGTCACGAGAAAATGCTAATCTTATATATAAAATTCTCGTGTCACAATGTTAGTTACCATACTCCTCTGAAACGGCTGGACCGATTTTTATGAAATTTGGTGTGCATATCGGGTAGGTTTGAGAATCGACCAACATCTATTTTTTATACCCAATTTAAAAAAAAAAATATTTATGGCAAAACAACGTTTGCCGGTTTAGCTGGTCTATATATATAAAAGCGAAATACCACTCACTTATTAATCACGAAATCTCAAAAACTATAATACCTACAGACTTGAAATTTGGCAGGTGGGTTCTTTATAGGGTGTAGACATCCGCTAAGAACGGCTTTTACGAAACTCCACCTCTAAGGGCGCAAAACGGGGGTTGGAAGTTTGTATGAAAGTCCTATGTTTTTGAAGTCAGATACTTGAAATTTAAATTGTATGCTCTATAGATTGTGTGGAGGTGTACTAATGATGTGTCTAGCTTTTCCGAATATAATTAAAAATTATTTGCAAATAACTAGCTCCACACATACGAAGTCCAGTAGTAATATATAGTATATACTTTCGAATGATATCAAACACGGCATATTTATCTCAAATTTATTTTTTAACTAGCTGACCCGGCGAACTTCGTACCGCCATATTTACATATCTGTCTCAGCTTCCCACAGGCAGTGTACAGTCGCGGACAAAAAAAACACTTTTCTCGTTATCTTTTAGTTTTTTCTTTCTAGCAAAAAAAGAATGAATGAAATCGGACTATGTGTTATTGAATTACAACCAAGTACATATTTTGACTTTCATCCCCTCTCTCCAGGATCCCGTGCTGAATTTCGGGATAAAAAGTATCCTATGTCCTACCTCGTAGTATGAACTCAAATCATGCCAAGTTTCACTTCAATCCGTTCAGTAGTTTCGACGTGATGCGCGGCCAAGATACAGACAGACAGACAGACAGACAGACAGACAGACAGACGGACAGACAGACAGACAAAAATGAAAAAAATTACAGTTTTTGGTTCAGTATCGATTATAGAGAGCCCTCCAAAAAAAATTTTCAAAATATCTTTAATGTACAGAATTGGACCTGTTACATTTTTATTATAAGTATAGATACAGTACTTTAGGTGGGCTAGAGGGCGCCACATTAGATTCAGTGACACGTCATATAGCCTACCAGCGGATGATCAAGACGCTTCCAACGATACCTCATTTGTCCAGTTCTAATAAGCAGTTAAAGAGCTATGAGGAAACAGATGAACAGATGAACGGATAAACAGATGAACATATATATGTACATACATAAATACATACATAGCCTGTAAAAATCATAACCCTCCTTTGGCTTTGCCGTAGTCGGGTAAAAATGGAGGCTACGAAGTATACTACAATTAATCAGTATAATAATGTCTTTTGAAGCCTGGCCCATATTTGCACAAGCTCGCCACATCATAGACATTTTACCAACTATTTCAGTCATACGTTGTTTGCTCATGCTTTCATCACCGTCTCATTTCTTTCAAAATTCTAATTTTATTCTTCTAGAATAATGACAGTTTCTATAGAACAACTTATAAAATTTGGCTGTTCAGTATTTTTTTTCATTTCATCCCAAAATATAACGTTGTAACTATGGACCAGCAGAAATTACAGTAACTATACTATTTCCATTTCTTTATTTTCTCGATGACAGCTCTTTGTGGAAACTTGAACGAGCGTCTTTTTTATATTATGTATACATTATTTATTAAAAAATATGACGCTTACGCACGTACAAGGTCATAGCAGATGGACGGAAACTCATAGGGATGGAGCTATATCGATAAACGTAATACGATAACAAACCCGATATTTTTTTACAAAGTGTAAGAAACTAAACCATTGCCGGATAATTTTGTACAAATTTATTAACTGATATTAAATTTCATTACAAGATGTAATTATACTATGTTGATTCTTTATTTATTTATTTTAATCAAAATCTGATGAATCGTCACTGTCCTTCGATGAGCTCTCCCTAACATATATTATAAGGTTCTGTACTTCTATATTATCGAATGCCACATGAATTTCCCAATCCGACGCTATGTTTTACTTCCGCACATGCATTTTTTAACAAATCTAGCATCTTGTTTGCCGTAAAAGGGGGATGGGTATTGTTTCGAGCGGCGTGTCGTTTGCTTTGTGCCCACATTAGTTCTATAGCATTGTACTGGCAATGATACGACGGAAGTCGAAAAACCCAATGACCACATTCGGCAGCTATTTCGTCGGTAATATATCTTTTAGGGAGGCTTTTTTTCGATTTTAAAATATTCACTAATTGTACTTTTAATAAAGTATTATCCACATTTTCGCCATGACGTTAGAGCTAGTCAATTATCTCCTGTTTTTTATTGGCCTGCGTCGGCATTTTATCAATTTGTTTGGAGTGATATGTAACATTGTCCATAATAATTATCGACGGTTCTTCCAGAGATTTCTTAGATTGCATCATTTCTTTAAACCATCCTTTGTAAATCTTTGCGTTCATTTCTTCGTTGTAGTCCACTGTTTTCTTGGATTTAAAGGCGAGTAAAGCATCTGACACGAATCCTTTCGAAGACCCTGCATGGCATATGATAAGGCGTTCACTTTTTCCCATTGGCACTGAATTAGTGGAAGCGGCGGTGTCGTCAGTCCAGTTCTTAGATACTGTGTTGTTTGCATTTAACCAAGTCTCGTCAGTGAAAATAACATTTGACCAATCTGATATTTTTTTGGCTTCGCTCAAAAATTCGCAGCGAGCCATAGCAACGTCGTGACGCTCCATCAATATTTTACGTTTGTTCGATTTTTTATAAGAAAATCCAATTTCTTTCAAAACCAAGCTAAATGACGATTTTTGGCCATGGAATAAAACTCATTCACGTAAAGAAACAACAGGTTTTTTAAGTGTTTGAATTTCTTTGCGCAAGTAATAGTCATATATATGACGGCGAATAGCGACAGCGTCGAAGTTGTCAACCGATGTCACACGACGTGGTTGGCGTTTGTTCTTCGGCGTACGAAGCTTATTTTCATGTGTGCCGCTCGTACCGGTCGTAATTTTTAAAATTGTAGGTCCACTAATTCCTAATGCGGCCTAAACACGCTCTCCCACTTGCGACAGTGGTAATAGCGGGCCACCATTTTGATACTCTGCTTCAAAGTAACTACGAACCTTGATCACCAGTTCTCTCGCCTGCCTTTTCAGAACAGATCCTTTAGGCATTTTGACATTTGACAGCTGGGTAGCAATCAACCCGGAGGAACACAAAATACACAACGTAACGTATGTATGGATAATGTGAAAAAACTCAGCAAACAGAAATGTAGTGACTTTAAAGCACGACTCTCTCGTTGCGAGTGACAGATTAAAATAAACACAACATGGTGTGGGTCATTGAGTGTTCCCAGCTTGCAAAAATATATTTAAATGTTTTTGTTGTAATTGTCTTTGTTCAAAACATAATAAATATATGCGATCGATATCATTACTTAGATGGTCACAACACTACAACTATCAAATTAGAACTGTCATCGAGAAAATAAAGAAATGGAAATAGTATAAGGGATACATTTTAATTGTCAGAAATACTACATACCATGATTACTTTAACAATATTATCTATATAATTGAATTGCGGAATAGGCGGATAACGGAGATTAATTAAGTCCCGACCATAATTCCAATCAGTGAAACTCATTGACCTTTCTAGAATGTGGTACAGCCAATTAAAACAATTGTTATTGTGATAGTGCTATGCTGTTGTTATCGACGTGTATTTATAATTGTTTTGTATTAAACCGAATCATTATATAATTATTACGTAGTAAAAGACTTCAACAGGATTGATCAGAGTGGTGACACTGGGAGAGGCCTTTGTCCAGCAGTGGACTGGAATACTGATGATGATGTTGTAGGATGGTTAACCCAAAGGGCAGTTTCCTTTCAATTTAAATCTAAATAACAGTGGTACTGTTATTTTGAATATTTATGTGATTTTGAAATCACACATTAGCAGTGTCCTTACATGAGGATGTGACATGCTAATGTCTTTTACTATAAGTGATCTGTTAGGCGGTACTCAAACCGAGGTAATTTATCTATTCGACAACATCACTACCTTTACAGATCAGACTACGCTCAAATCTCTTTATTATTTTAGTGGCAATTCCCGTGCTCATGAAAATTATATCTGTTATGATTGTAATCTTGTTTATTACTCCTAATTCGCCGCATTGAACAGTAATCCACTAATACATCTGGGGAATTAACGTGAACCAGATTATTTGTTTATGACACTCAAGAGAAATAAAATACCGTTTTATTAAAAGTTGTGTAAATCAATTCAAACTTTTATTTATTTATTGTTAATGAGCCTGTTGGTCTAATAACAACCACTGACCAGTGATCCTGTCTTGCGAACCAGAGATCGTGGCGTGTATTCTCACCGAAGACAATAATTGTTTAAACTCTGTCGCGTTTAGTATTAAGATGGCTGTGTATGAGATTACCGCTATTTATATTATTTAACGCCTCGTCTCAAAGTTTACAAATCAATCTCAAAATATTTCCTTCTTTTCCATCTTCTTTTTTGGCTTACAATAAGCATATAACATGCTTAATGATAGAGGTGCACGTCAGAGTAACTATCGCACTTTAATATTCCTCATAAACCTGTAACATGTACCTGATAACTAAATTCTGCATGCCTTTAAACCATTTCATGCTCTTTTAGAATATTATCCAAAGGTCGGTGGTAGATCCCAAACACATTCACATGACACCTGACCATTAAGCTTAGCTTCCACGCAATGTGCTTCCATTTGTAAACGTGAACTAAGATAAGCGGCCGAGCTGTCGGCTTTAAATGGGAGTGCATAGATTTAACTACAAACCGCTTGATGCATATGCTTCTACCAGGCTCAATAACGGAAAACAATGGTATATTTCTTGATTCAGGACATATTGGAATGGGATTTTCAATTGTTACAAAGTATTTGGATACTTTTTTATCTAAATATCTATGACGTAACAGAAAAATGTTTTAATTAATAAAGCTGTTAAACTAATAACTAGGTATTTTCGGTTTACAAATAGAAATAACTGTCATAATTAAGGTATAAACGTAAATTTTATTATCTACTGTGATTGCCTAATCAGCTTAGACGAATTTAATCAGATTTATTCAAAGGAAGGTAGGCTGTAACAGCAACTTAGTTGATTTTCCTTTTTAATATAATTCGCAACTACTATATCAGGTATATTTCACAGAATTACTGAAAATTCCTTTGCTACCTACCTCTTTTGCAGGTTGAAATATATTTTAACTCATGTGTTAAAATTACTTGAGGTTTGACGCGTGTTATCATATTATTATTGTTACGAAATATATTTGTGTTTGGTGAGAAATAATAACAAACAATTTTAAAATACCAATACCAGTACGGAAATAATAGCCGATGCGACGTTCATTAGATCTGAACCCGACGTCACCTAGTTGGGAAAACGATCAAAATGGACACACGATTTTGCAACAATTTCACACCGGCGTTGAATTCAATAGCACTAAATGTCAGGCTTTCAATCACAATCGGTCGTTCTGGCCGATCGAGGGTAAAGCCTCGGGGAACATACTGCAATAGACATACTCGTGTTTTTGTGATATGAGACGTCGGGAACTATATTTGTGAAATATGTCAGCCGTCAAACTTTATTTTAATAATAATAATAATAAATCGCTATATTGTACACCAGATTACTTAAAAAAGTTAACTTAAAGCTAAGAGGTACAATTGGCGGCCTTATCGCCCGAAGGCAATCTCTTACAGGCAACCATGGGATGGAAAGAAAGACTTGGAAAGTAAAGGGTAGTGCCAGAAGAATATTAAGTATTAAGAATATATTAAGAACTATATTAAGTATTTTGTTATTTATTAACTATGTAATGATATTTTAACTCTTCCAGCAGAGTATGTCACTGAAACAAAATAATAATAATCATCTCGGACTGCCTCGTTGGTCTCGCGGTTGGCGTATGCGACTGCTGATCATGAGGTCTTGGGTTCGATTCCCGGGTCGGACCAAATGTTTGTATGATCTACAAATATTTGTTTCGGAGTTTGGGTGTTTTCTACGTATAATATGTATGCGTTTACAAAAAAAAAAAGTATATATTTATTTGTATTAGTTGTCTAGTACCCATAACACAAGCTCTGCTTAGCTTGGGACTAGATGGCGTTGTGTGTTAGATGTTTGAAATATTTATTATTTGAAAAAAATATTTATTTATTATCTGTTTTATATTACGCGAGACAATACGGACGGACAATACGGGGAGCAAAAGCTTTTTACTTTTTATGAATATACAAGGACTATGAAATTTGGCACAATGAAATTTCAAAGCCGAGTGCAGAAAGCTAAAAATGTTGACCACTTGGCGACTATTACTATTTGTTTAGAATATTTTTAGCTTAATTTTTTTTTTTGTACTATACTATATTATTAACTAGTTGTTGCCCGCGGCTCCGCCCGCATATATGTTGGTTATCGCGACAAATAGTAGCCTATGTGTTATTCTGATGTAAAAGCTATATTACTGTAAACTTTCATCCAAATCCGTTCAGTAGTTTTTGCGTGAAAGAGTAACAAATATCCATCCATCAAACTTTCGCGTTTATAATATATATTAGTATAGATAGATACATAAAATTACGTTATGAAATATTATTATATTATACATTATTTTATTTCATTGTACAAATACAATTCGTTCAGGAACGTAATATAGAAACCAAAAAGAAAAGCAAAAGCTACTCCCACTACTACTGCTACTGATAAATAAAAAATGTTCTTAATATTACTTTTGCAAATGTATTTACAAAATGCGTCAGACACTCCGATTGAATGAATATAAACGATTAGAAGTGATGAAATTCTTTTAGCTTTCCTTAATTCAATATCTCGAAATTTGAGAGATTTCCACAAGTTATGAAGTTAACCCCCTGAGATATTCTACATCGTCCCTTCTGAAGATACTCCCAATAGTTCGTATATTTCGATACAATATAATATTTACAATCCTATGATGTGGGATCATCTTGGTTGAGACGGAAATTGTTTAGGTCGAGGGTTAACGATAAACTAGTTGGAGTGTAATAAAAAGTATTTTATTTCTTTAAGAGAGGATCAATCTCTGAAGGTCAGAAAGTATGTGTAACAATTCAATATGTTTATGTGGTCCGCATTATGCCTATTGTATTTTTAAACGGTTTTATTTAGCTCACCCCGTTTGTTTTATTTGTTTATTATTCTTGGGTCAAATTTGGTAATTCAAATTTCACCCTCTTCCTGTCAACCGATTGATCTGAAATTTTGTATACACTTTGGATTTTGGTGACAATACAATTATGTTTATTCATTATCATTATAAATTCAAGATGGCCGCCGCTACAAAATGGCGGATAATTTATGTTTTATTAATCCCATCAATATGGGTATCAAATGAAAGGGCTCAACAAGCAGAATACAATATACTATAAAAAATTGAAATCCAAGATGGCGGCCGCTACAAAATGGCGGATAACGTAGGTTTTATCAATCCCATCAATATGGGTATCAAATGAAAGGGCTCAACAAGCAGAATTCAATATACTATAAAAAATTGAAATACAAGATGGCGGCCGCTACAAAATGGCGGATAACGTAGGTTTTATCGATCCCATCAATATGGGTATCAAATGAAAGTGCTCAACCAGTATAATACAATGTACTATATAAAATTAAAATCCAAGATGGCGGCCTCTACAAAATGGCGGATAACTTAGGTTTTATCAATCCCATCAACATGGGTATCAAATGAAAGGTCTCAACAAGTAGAATACAATTTACTATGCAAAATTGAAATCTAAGATGGCCGCCGCTACCAAATGGCTGATAACAATTTTTTATCAATCCCACCAATATGGGTATCAAATAAAAGGGCTTGACAAGAAGAATACAGTGCACTATACAACCTCAATATTTAAGATGGGCGCAGCCACCAAATGGCGTATAATAATAAGATTTAAATTTAGAAATTGAATCTGTAATTTAGGTATCTGATTATTACTATGAAAAATTAAACCTAAAAACTTGAAAATAAAAAATATGTAAAAAAGTTTTTTAATTTAAACGGTTTTATCGAAAATAATGTACTAAAAAGTAAAAAATAAAAAAAAACATTGTCTGATAAAAAATAAAATCGTTGGGCTCGTGTTTCCATCAAGTCAACTCAGTTTACGCTACGCCCAACGATTTTATTTTTTATCAGACAATGTTTTTTTTATTTTTTACTTTTTAGTACATTATTTTCGATAAAACCGTTTAAATTAAAAAACTTTTTTACATATTTTTTATTAACTGTTGAATATTTTACGTTACTCGCATTAATTTATCTGCATTTATCATATTTTTTCAAACAAAGATAACTTTTGAATGTGAATGACTATTTCTTATTTATGGGCCTGCCAAAATGACTTTACTCTGCCTGATGGAAAGCATAAGCAGAATCCAAGAGCGATGGTCACCATACTCATTGCCAATGCAGACAATGCAATAATGCAGCATGGTGACCCACACCATGGCGGCTTACTGATCCTTCTACATCATTGGGCCTCCGGTCTCGCACTCACCAACGAAACACGACATCACGAAGGCTGTCATGTTACGGTGGTCTTCTGTGCGAGGGTAGTACCGCCCCGGTCGAGCCGGCCCGTTCGTGCTGTAATCAGCGTGGCTCTACTTTCATTGTTGGACATACGAGTTTTTCAAGGCTGTCCACAACAACTAGTCCTGTGCTGCCTGCAATCAACGGTTCCCCGCGACCTTTACCAAGTCGTCGACTTGGGTAACTTTTTGGTAAATTGATTATTGAATTTGTTATAAAAAAAACAATAAATATTTTAAAAAAAAATACTTAACAATTTATACTCTCGATTGTCGGCACTTGATGGAACTTATTGCAATACATTGTAAAATTAAACTCACTTGTACTCATTCCACTATTTTAATTAAGTTTACACCTGACCGGTTTTGCCTTACGGCATTACGGCATTAACCTTTGATAATGCCATAATGCGAAACCGGTCAGGTATAAACTTAATTATAATAGTGGAATAAGCACAAGTGAGTTTGATTCTAGAATGTATGAACTTAACACTTTACTTTAAAAAACCTCTACTGCACCGTTACAAGTCAAGCACCATTATAGAACAAGTGTTAGTAAATTCTAAAAAAAAAATACTTTCACATAGTACAAAAAAAATGAAAATATATATAAATACGGAAATCTAGTTACAACGCTTGATGAAGACGAAGAGGAACTCCCTAGCTTCTCGGAACACGATAAACTAATAAATGACAAAACAGTCAAGTATTGTCGCAAACACTACTACCACGCAGCATTAAATTGTCCCCAACTATTATTTACCCTGGCATATAAGAGGAAAAAAAAAGAATACTCACCAGTGACTTATAAATCACTAGAAGTACATTAACGTAAAAGGAATAGTAGGCAATGACACGCAGAATTGTTTTACAGGGAGATAATAGCATGTTTATGTAAAGGAATTACAATAAATATTCCTATTGAGCCCGGGCTTGAATGAATTTACATTAGTTTCGTCACGAAATGTATTGACAGGCATCTGATATCGTATTTAATCTTGTTGTACATAGTCCGTGAGGTAACCGTGGGGGAATAAGAATACAGTGTATCATCATAAATATTCATCCCATGGGTGTCGTCTAGTCGGTGGTATCCGAAGGGATTTCGGCACGAAAAAAAATTCGAAGACTAAGGGAGCTACGAACTATATACCAACCCACTTTGTCAGCGTGGTATAGAGGGACAGAACCTCCTTTCTAAGGAGATGTCTATGTCTTAAACTATTAAAGGCAGAGATGCAAATCAGAGGTGAACATTGTGAAGCTTAAAGAGTCAAAATGCTTTGCAAAAACTTACTTATGAATTTTTAATTGTACACAAAAATTAATCGTTTTGTTCTAAATCCTAAAAGTATTCGATGAAGATGGAATCAAAATCAATCTTCCACTGACGTATTTTTTACGGATTTGTGTTAGGAGATCTCACTTTTCATCCATCTTTAAAAATGATTTCGGTCTTAAGGGGCGCGTCCCTAAAAACGCGCGAAAAGGCACTTGCAGTTTTGCAAAACACAAACAACTCAATTCATATTTGACACTAAAAAAAAAATCTCTGTAGTTTAATAAATCAGTCTACTAATCTACCGAGTGACATTTATAAAATAATTCTTTATTTTTGTGAAAAAAAAGCCTTAACAAAGATCAAAATCATCGAAATCGACCTTTTTAATTAGCACACTCTGTCCTATTTCGTGCTCTATTTTAAATGTTTTTTTCTTATTTCGCGAGAAAAAAGTATGGAGAAAAGATTTACCGTTTTAGTTTTTTATTAATTCTCACCAAAAAGCCATAATCTAAGGCTAAACATCATTCATTTTTAGCGACAAAAGTTCCATACATTTTAGTACGTAGATATCGTCTCCCGTAAATTGCAATAAATAAGTTTTATCGCGCTCAAAAAATTCAGTGCCCGCCGAATATTCAAGGTGACACCACGTCCGTTTGTAGTTCGCACTGAGCTCCCTAATACGTAAATGACAAGTTTTAGGGTGGGTTGCCAGTGAGTGTCGAATTGTAACTGTTAATTTGTATTCTTGAATTTAATTTAATTTTTTTAAAGAATAATTTCAAAGAAAAATATTAGTATTTTTTATTAACACAGAACTTATTTTTATGTTTTTTTTTAACTTGCTATGTATGTATATATCTAACTATATTTGTTAAGACGGAATCTTGCAACTCAATTTTGCAGATATCTTCAACCAATTGTGTTGAATTTTTGTAGGCATATGTATATAGCGTGACAATGCTATATTATGATGACATGGAGCTGATCTGATGTTGAAGCTGGAAGGTGGTCATAGGAACTTTGTAACGACGGAACCTATCGAGTTTGGAGTCGTTTCATTTGTCTTGACGAGTACTTTGAATACACTTTGACAGACCGAGACACTTTAAGAAATTGTTTTTAAAAAAGTATTTTTTTTTAAATGATTTCTGTTAGAATTGAATAACTACTACTGAAATAATGAAAGACCTTAAAATTACAGTTTTATTTTTGACTGCATGGTTGGTCTAGTGGTTTAAGCGGTTGCCTCGCCGCTTCCTACTACCTACCGCTACCTACTGCATCAGGTGTTGTGGGTTCAAATCCCACATGGGACAACACTGTGTGATCCACGAATTGTTGTTCTGAGTCTGGGTGTCCATTGTGTCCGTTTCATGTATGTTTGTAAAGTCCCCCGCCACACAGGATTTATTGGATATATACGGAAGTTGTCTTTTTTGAAAAATAAACTAGCTGAACCCCACGGTCTTACTCGCGATACTACACCAACTACTACCTATCAGTAAAAATCCCGTCAAAATCACTCCAGCCGTTCCAGAGATTAGCCGGCACAAACAAACAGACAGACAGACAAAAATTGTAAAAAAGGGTCCCGTCTATACTTTACGTCATTTCCATTATTATTCATCCCTTAAGTTCGAATTTAATCAATTGGTGAATTGTAAAACAATAGATGCCCTATCCCTTACATTATCTGATATCTGTAATCTATCTATATAAATAAAAGAGGAAGGTGACTGACTGACTGACTGACTGACATACACAGAGATCAACGCACAGCCCAAACCGCTGAAGTTAGAATCCTGAAATTTTGCATGTAGGTTCTTTATATAACATAAGTGAGCACTAAGAAAGGAATTTTTGAAATTCTACCCCTAAGGGGGTAAATCTGGGGATGAAAATCTGTGTGGGCGAAGCCCCGTGTAAAAGCTAGTATTATATATTTAAGGAAGTTTCCATTTCAAAGTTTTACACTCTTAATATTCACAAAACAAAAAGTGTTCTGTGTTAATATTAATTTTAAGACAAATAGTTTGTTTTTTAACTGTCTTAAAAAAAGAAGGAGTTTATAAATTAACTGTATTTTTTTATTTTTTTACCCGACCACGGCAAAGCCAAAGGAGGGTTATGATTTTGACAGGATAAATAAGGTATTGTTAGAAGTGTCTTGATCGTCCGCTGCTTATAGGTTATATGACGCGTCACTCAATTTAATGTGGCGCCCTCTAGCCGACATAAAGTACTGTATTAAAAAATGAATTTGACATAAACATGCCGTGTTTGGTATCATCGGAAAGGGTGTTACTTGTACATTTCAAATATATATAGGTATTATTAGCATTTGCTGGTGACTTTGTTCGTATCTATTCAATTTTTTTTTATATTTCTATGTTAGGTATTTAAAATATACTTTGCATATAAATTATTATTATCACTACACCAAAACATTTTAAATAAAAAAAAGTAAAAACTTAAATTAAAATAAAAATGTACCATAACTCTTAAAAGCACGTGACTACGGCTTTTCAAAACTTGTTTCATACTTTTTCAGCGTCGTTTTTTGACAAAAAGTGAAAAAAGTACGTAAGTAATCTATGTAGTAAAATTTAGTCAATATGAGCAATAAAAGCGATCAAAAATTATATTTTTAAGAAACATTATGATCCATTAATATAACATATATCATACAAATTTTATTTCATAACATAGCATTAAAATCCGTTGATTACTGTAAAAGATCTAAGCTGACAGATAGCGCGAGCGACTTAATTTTATACTGTGTAAAAATATATTATTTGTCCATGAAATGAATTAAAAATGAATAGGTACACTGGAACCCCATCCTCGGCCGTTGACGAGTTACTTATAGTCCGCGGGCTTTCCGATATGACAAAGATACATTGCGTGCTTTGTAGGACATTTTAAACATTCTTCAAAGGCGAACAGTTAATGAATATGTAACTAGAAGAAAAAACCGAAAGTAAATTTATTAGTTGCCAGGGTTAGTATGCAACAGTGCCCGATGCGTTTGTGTGCATGTAAAATATGAATGTGGGTGTTCAATCACAAATTCCCACGCTCAGGGACTACAGTCTTAAGATTTTTCAACGAACTATTCTCATAAATTTGGTTTTCGTGAAAGATTTATAAATTATTTACCTATAGCTTTTGAACGAGTGTACTAAAAATCTTTAAAAGTGCGTAGTAAATTTTAAAAATTCCTTACTATTATTATGAAGGTTCGAGTACCCGCGTTGTTGTGCACTCTGCATGTCATTTTATTTTATCTCTTGAGTTGCAGGTGTCCATGGGCGACGGTAGTCACCTACCACCAGGTGACCCCGTCTATTCGTTAGCCCCCTTATAACATAAAAATAAGTCGTGTGGTGTCGTGGGACACCAGATAGGAATGAAGTTCCTTATCATTCAAATATTTATTTCAAGTTCTATTCAAGGTATAAAGAAAATATTTATTTGGGTTTACATTTTTTATCATGAGTTTTTTTACCGATAAAAATAAAAAAGGAGGCGATTACCATCGCAGAGAATTGAAGTGAAAGATAGATAGAATATAATTTTAAATGCACTGTATAACAAAATTTTAAGTAACGATATAATTTTGAATCGTTTCACTGATATTTCAGAAAAAATAATAGAAATTTTACCATAGTTGAGACCATCATCATCATAAACTGTTTAATGTAAAGATAGTGGTCTTAGTTGTGGGTTACTAATATCTTCCTGCAGCTAGATAAAAATTAACGTAAATATAAATACTTTATGTCAATGACTAAATTTATACAATATTTTGTAATGTTTCTACTATTTAAATAAACATACACTTTAATAATAAAGCCGTTTAATAATTGTTTTAATATCTGAGTATATTAACAAATAGAATTATAGATAAAATATAATAATACATGCAACTTACAGATGGCGCTATACTAAATTTTTCGTTCAGGCTCTTTGAGAACCACAAAATTGTCTTAACACCTTTATTTTATTTAAAATGATTTATAAAAATATATAAAAGTTCTATGTGAGGTATAAAGAAAACTATTCGGGTATACATTTTAATTATGATTTTTAACGATAAAAATAAAAATTATAACTAAACTTGTGCTGCCACCTAGTAATCTCTACTAAAACAAGTTCTGTCTAGAGTAACTCCGTACTTGTTACATGCAACTTACAGATTATATAAATTTTTCGTTCACTAATAATAATAAATAAATATTTCGGACATTTTTTTGTAAATACATGCATATTGTCCATAAAAAACATCCAAACTCCCAAAAAACAAATATTTGCAGATCAAAAAAATATTTGATCCTACACGGGATTCGATCCCGAGACCTCACATCATTCTCATTCGCTACTATTTTGACTCCGAGGCGTCAATCTTACGTTGTGGACGTTTTTTGCCGGCTAGGGTACCCCTCCGCAATGCCCCATAAGGAACTTCGTTCCAAAAAGGTAAGTAAAACATAATATGTACTTCTTTTCTCCTCCAATAAAATTTTGTTACTATTAAAAAAGATATTGGAACTAAGGTTAGGTACATAAATAACAAGATTCAATGTTATTAACTTTTTTGTTCACGAAAGCGTAATATTTATTTTCGATTCAAAGAATAACTTGGAGATTCTTCTTACTGTTAATATTCAATTTATCTGATTTGATTACAAAAATAAATAGGACTTTCTGTTTGACTTTTCCTCATAAAAGATGTTTTGAATTTACGTTGTTGTGTCAATTAGAATAAAAAACAAATTGGATATCAAATTGTTTTGAAGGAATTATACCTAAGTATTGATTCTTTCATTAATTTTTAGAAGGGAGATCAAATTGTTCGATGTTTTCCTGACAAACGAACATGGTTCGAAAGAACGGAGAGGAAATAAAAAATAGCTTTGTAGGCCTTATGAATAGTCGTCGCGTGTTGAAAGAATAATTGGCTCTTTTGTTTTTCCATGAACGTACCTTTATCAATGCATATACCTCAGTCTCTGATTGCTTTGTTTTAATTTATCCCGCCCAAATATTAATTTGTAAAAGCCAGTGGGAATGCAGACAGCTTAACCGGTATGTACGAGTATTTATTTTGAATTCTTTTAAACGAGACCCAATTCATAATTGTTTGTTTTGAAACTGAGTATCGGACTAAGTCCTTCTGATGAATAGTGTATCATGATTGGATTTTGATATTTCATGCAGATCAGTGGGTTTTGGTTTTCAATAAAATCGGCTTTGGATGCAAATATTCCGGTTAGACCTTAATATAGTCAACGTAGATACTCTAATACCAGCTTTGTAGCGATGTAGATACATTTACGTTATGTATAGTTTAATGTGGTTCGTTTATTACATTTCAACGACTGAGTAATACGTCACGTCAAAAATAAATAAGTCACGTCACATCTACAATCTTTAGCAGTCCACTGCTTCTCCTTGCAAAGGAGTTTTAGCTGACTAAACCACGCTAGCAAGAGGGGGTCTTTGCAGTGATGTTGTGTTGATTGCGTAGTCGCAACTTTTATTCTGCTGTTACGATCCCCATGGGGTAAATAGGGGTGGTAATGTTTTTAAGCAAATTATTATTTTTATATATTTTACGCAACTGGTAGGCAACAGGTAAATTTATTTAGAAAAGGTACGCAACATTTTTAGTACCCTCTAAACGTAACGTCTCCTATAAAATACGACTACAGAAAAATACGAAGGATAATAAAAAATACATTCTGTTCTAGTTGAGAATAGTTTTTATAAGAGGGACAAGTATTTTAGAGATAGTGTGCGTGTAGAATTTTAGTATTAGTAGACGACATAAATACACATTATGTACGTAGAGTTCGTGGGATCTTTAACGGAGTCGTAAGATAGAGAAAGTCTTACACGATTCTGGTATGTGACGTGTTTTATGTGGTGAGTTCTAGAATATATTCTGTTTTCTGCCTGTCTCAATGTAATAAGATTCTCGTCACTTGTGATACTAATTTGTTATGCCTTTAGAAGGGATTTATAGTTTTTGCCGTAGTTTTGTTACTGTAGAGACGTTGCAACTACGAATTATTTGGGCTTCAGTAATTAAATTTATTTTTCTATGGAACTTATGTTATAGTGAGTTCACGTATACATAGTTACTTAATGGAAGTGATAAGTCTATACATATATACTAGTTATAATTATAAGACACACAGATAAAAATGAGAAAAAATCTTCACTAAGGATAGCGCATATATCAGCGTAATCAAATAACAGAAACATATGTTATAGCGAAAAAACTGCGTAACCATCTTCTCTGAAAAGTTTGCGATGAAAATAGGAAAACACTGAAGCCCGAATTTTTTTGAAAAAACTAACTGTTCACTATTCTAAACTGTACTCAGCTGTTCGTAGCACGCGTTGAGTATTCGTAACGTATTGTCTGCGAAAGTGGCTCATTTTATATCTCGCAGATGTGGCCGGCGGCTGCGGTTGATGTCTGTAGAGGACCTTGACGATTTCAGTTATAAAGATTAAACTAAAACTAAAATCAATGCAACGCATTAGTCTATTAGATGTTCTAAGTTTTAATCTCTTGATATTTGACTCCTTTGCCACATATATTATGACAAGTAGAGTTTTCTATGGTAAAAATAATAGTGTAAGATTTTTTTTCTTAGCTGGGACTAGTAATCAAATATTTATTTAAACGTAATGTACATATTGCACAAAGGTGAACTTAATGCCATGAGGCTTTCTCTACCTGTTAACATTAAGGTGATGTAGATAACTGATGCTGTAGGTGCAAAAATAGGATATAGTATCTGATATATTAATCGGAAAACATAGATATTAACTTAGAAGCCAAGAAGTCAATAAATACATAATTTATACATAATACATAAACGTCAATACAGATACATACATAAATTTAATATAATTTATATAAAGGAATTCAGTCGGGTATTATCGTTGTGACTGTTCTGCCAATTCCGCCGGAGTAAATCGTGTCAACAATTAAAACCAGAGTGGATAATATTCCTTAAGGTAAAACTGCTTTACTTTTACTTTTTAGGATAGACTAGGAATACACTAGGGGCTAGAAGTGAGGTGCGTCCTAACACATGAGATCAATATAACAGAATATATATATATATTATTTATTTTTTTAAAGACATAACTAAATAACTTGAAATACCTTGTTTGTTTTCAATCTAGGTATTTTATTCAATCGTTTTTTTTATTGATCAGTGTCGACGCAGGGAGTGGTCAAAAACTTTGGAATTCATTGAAGTTTGAACCGATTCTGAACCGATAACGGATCCGATTATGATCAAAATTAATTTTTTCTATTCATCTCACCATTGAACAGAAGAGTAAAAGGAGATTTGGCACCTTGGATACAGGAAAAAGAAATTGATCATTTTCATTGATCTTGACCATTGACAAAGTGTTTATGAAAATAACCACAAAGTTAATACGGCCTTAGTTTGTACAACTTAATAAGTTACGAGAGTGTATACAAAGAGTAGTTTAAATGTGGAACGTTATACAAAGTTGAGCATCCATAGAGAATAGGAGAAAGTTTTTCAGTGGTTCAGGAACTTGGCGTCACGCCACGACGGGACTTGTCTCGAGTCGACTCGCATAGGGATGTCATAATCCAAAAAGACAAAATAAACATCTAAGACTTGTGACGAAGACAAAAGTTGAAAGCATAGTACTAAAATATGTACTATTTTATACTACAACACATCAGTATTAAAGAATGAAAGATGTTTTAGAAAGTTTTGTTTGTGACGTTCGACAAATACAATAAGCTTAGTTAGATAGGAACTAGCTTGTTGTTCTCATGATAATGTCTCTATTAGTAGTATTTATGTTCGTAAAAATACGTTTTGAAGTTTATATTGACTTTATTTTAATGCAATAATTTGTACCTTAATCTGCTTCTTGATTCTTTGGTCATTTTCTTCATAGAATAGAATAAACTTTAAATTAAATTTATACAAGAGTAGAGATGGGGATGATGGCTCCGCTAATCTCATTCTCCTATTGGAAACGCCAAAAAAATAATTGCTTCACTTCTATTTTCTGTGAGGCAGGCATACATAGACTTTCATTAATAACTAAAAAAACAGAACTAAATTTCGGATGCAAAATATGGTATTAACAAGGTTATTTCGCACGTATTTTTTGTATATCTAGAGTTGAAATAATACAACAAGTGATTTTGTATGCAAGCCTTGTTTCGGCAGCATCTGTTCTGAAACAAATTGAGTAATTAGCATAATCCGGACATTTTTGATAAATTGCCTCAGAGTTGGAGTTAATCAAAAGAGTGCAAGTGCCAACCCTACCATGACTAGGTGATATCCACCCCGTCAAATAAATTTTATGTGCCTTTCATTGAATAGGAATAAAGCTTCATTTAGTTTGCGTTAAAGCAAATTAGTTCTTTATGGATTTGACTATCTATTATTACTTATATATATATTTTTTATATAAAGCTGAAGAGTTTGTTTGTTTGAACGCGCTAATCTCAGAAACCGCTGTGTTGGATAGTACATTTATCGCGGAAGGCTATAGGCTATATATCATCACGCTAAGACCAATAGGAGCGGAGCACCAATGAAGAATGTTACAAAAACGGGGGAATTTTTTTACGCTACGGGCAATAGGAGACGTAGACGACGTTGCGTGGGTCAGCTAGTATACTATATCAGGAAATACGGATTTTTGAATTAGTAACAAATTAAGCAGTTATAGAATATATAGGTACAGTATTAAAAAGTACATAAATGTAGGTATATACATTGCATGGGTTTCGTAAGCGGTAACAAGAACGCAAACTATGCAGGGCAACATTAGTGCAGAGAGAAGGAAAACTAGACTAGCCAGGTATAGTAAGCCAAAACTTACATTCTAACGAGAGACCCATATACAACAGTGGACTGTTAAAAGGTGCTGGTGATGATATACCTACAATCCTACATACCCTGTTATAAAACGGCCTACTAAAAAGGCTTCAAAAAAGTTCTGTTCCTTGTTTTACTGATTGCTCAACTTAGCAGTACTGCTGTCGAACTTCCAGGTTCATTCCTAACTATCAATTTATTAATCTAATTTAGATTGGCTATCATTCTAATAATTGTAGGCAATCTTATAAAATATTTAAACTTCAAATGCAAATTTAAATTTCTTTTATCATTATCTGTGTGGTCTATTTTCATTTGCGCTTTAATGCGGTCATAAAAAGCCAGAAATAAAAAAGAATTTGTAACTTCAGCAATTGTTTTGTTGCGGAACAAAAAATATATATTTCGTTCCTTTCGAAAAGACTCCACATGACGTCACTTGCCTTTGTGTCGCCCACCATAAGGGTGCATTATAGGAAGTGCTTGTGATGGTTATTTTAGGGAAATGTTTTTTTATTTATTGTTCCTCTACTTTCTAGTACTTGATACAAAGAGAACGTTTCATAAAGACTTCAAAAAAGAAGGAGGTTCGGAGAGGATCGAAAACTTTTTATTTTATTTATGTTGCGATTGTTTGTAGCTGGCTGGACAAGGCTGGCTGAAATTTTGCAGCTGTCACATATGTTTATTTCGATTGTTAAAAAAGAGCGCTTTACGAGTAAACCACTCGATATAAGTCTGAAAAAATAGAAAAAAATAAGGAAAGTTATATTGAAACCGCTCGCAAACTTCGAAGATTTTTAGTAGAGAAAGTGCACTTTTTTAGTCTTTTTTTTTGGGGTTTAGTGAAATCGCGGGTTTATGCGAATAAACTATATCCAATTCCTGAGCTCAAATCGGAGATCCAACGCGTCATTGATCCAGAAAAAGTGATAGGAAACTAGCTGTTACCCGCGGCTCCGCCCGCGTATATGCCGGTTATTACGAAAAATGTGATAAATGAGGAACCGCTCGACCGATTTTGTGCAAACTTCACTTAAACCATCTACTAAATAGTCCGAACAAAGCCTAAACATTTGGTTTGGATAGGTGAGCCCGTTCCTGAGTTATAAAATTACAACGAAAAGTGGCATTGATTTTTATACATATTGATTTGATGAAAATCATATTTTGTTCCATACTTGATCGGAACATTTAAAAAGTCACAACTCTTTTAAAAAATACCTTTGTATTTTTATTTTAAAATGAAAAGGTTGACTTTTACTGAGACACCCTTTAGTATGTGTACAATATCTATTATATAGCTATAATTCTCGTGTCGCTCACGATGAACTCCGAAACTATCTAACCGATTGTCATGTTTTTTTAAATGGTTTGCTGGTTCGCCTAAGTCAGACCTTATATCAATAGGAGCCGAGTATGACTGAAAAGAGATGCAGATGAAGTAGCGTGAGTTAGCTGGTACGATATAAGTTTTTATAATCCAAAATTAAATGTTATAACAATAATTACAAATTTTAACAAACAAAAAAAACCGACTTCAATCTGGACCAAATTTAAATGGGACCATTCGGGAAGCACCAGCTTTCAAATAAAAAAAGAATAATCAAAATCGGTTCAACCAGTCCAAAGTTATGAGGTAACAAACATAAAAAAAAAAACAGTCGAATTGAGAACCTCCTCCTTTTTTAAGTCGGTTGAAAATATTTTAATTCTAATATTGTTTCAACAATTTTAGCATGATACAGTTATTTATTATATCGGCAAACTGCCTCTTCCTACGATTTTCCTCGTACAGTTAATTCAATTATCTTATTGTTCAATAACTGGAAAAAATCTGAGAAGTTTGCAAATCCGAGATATACCGAGTTAACTTATAGTGTCAATAACATTTTATCGCGTCTTAAATAACCTTTTAAAGAGCTAGAGTCTTAGACTGATTTATTCTGCAATTTACGAAAATGAATTAATTAAGTAAAGGTTTGTTTTGATTGACCTGTTATTCTAGTTCTAGAATTAAACTCACTTGTACTTATCTCACTTTTTATTTTATGGAATTGGGGGCAAACGAGCATACTTATCGCCTGATGGTAAGCGATTACCTCTACCCACCTCACCTAAACACCTCTTTAACTTAACGTTAAATTAACAGGATAGGAAATTAGCACTAATAATTTATACTAAGTAAAGATAAATCTGAGAAATGAGCAGACAATTTCAGTACCTACATCGATATTTTATACGGATTAAACAAAATGGCGGAGCTTAAAACGTCAGTGAGTCTAAACATAGATTAAGCTTCGTAAATATCTCCATTTGTCATGTAATACGTCGTGTGTCCATCACAAAACGGTAACAGGCTTTACCCTATCCTGTTACATAACACATGATACCTTTTTTACCGAAGCGAGATTAAAAAAGGTAACTTTACGGGAAAAGACACCCAAGTATCTTTAGGGTGAATACGACGTCTTTCGTTTTACCGGAAATTAGGGTCTCCTTGCTGTAGATTGCTCAAAGCGATAACAAGCAAAAGGTTACTGGGAGTTGAATCGAATGAGGTTGGAAATAATTTAGGTAGAAGACGCTCTGGATGTTTTTGTTATTTTTTCTTAAAAGGGAAAAGAATTGCTTTTATCCTTTGTCGACTGGCTAGATTTTGCAACGCTTTCTAAAAGATTTTATGTTGGTTTTTCGTTATTAGTATGTTATTTTAGAATGTTGTATTTTCTGTGTTGAGGTCAGCTTGGGTTTGTGTACTTTGTATTTTGATTTACACAAAAAAAATAGTTTTGTAATTTAGAGGTTTGTCTACCATCGTCTGTAAAAGTTCATTTTCTATAAGGAATTAAAGAAGAGAATAATTAAATAGGGAATTCAATTGGAACGAGAAATATAAATAAAATATTTTAATAAACATGTAATCATTTTAAAAATGACTGCAGTTTTAAAAACATTTCATTAGGTTCACAACAACATTTGAATAATTACTTATTTACCTACATGTGTATATCTGTTATCTTGTCCTTTATTGTTCTTCCTTTAAGATATGATATTTAGGATACTTAATCAATGTAACAAAATTGATTTATTTGTGCATTGAATACACAAAGACGACACCGGGTGCGGGCCTTATCGTAATACCAGTACCGCAGTCACTCAGGCTGCAGCAGTATTCTGAGAAATGCGCCCTTTCTGGCATTGCACAGAGCACTACAATCAATAATAATAATAAATATTTTGATCATCTAACATACAACGCCATCTAGTCCCAAGCTAAGCAGAGCTTGTGTTATGAGTATTAAACAACTGATACAAATCTATTTATACCTTATATACATAGAAAACACCCAAACTCTGAAACAAATATTTTTAGATTATACGAACGGTCGGACTGCCGATTAATCGAACTCGAGACCTCATGATCAGTAGTCGCAGACCCCAACCGCGAGACCAACGTGGCAGTCAATTGAATATGTTCCGTTCCGTTCTGTATATAACTATGTTTTTTCTTTCTTTACAAAGAAGAAACTTGTAATTCTTGTACACTTAGATATAACCTAATTCTCAGAAACGGCTCCAACGATTTTCATGATGTTTGGTATTCAGGGGTTTTAGGGGGCGATTGATCGATCTGGCTAGAATTTGTTCTTAGAAAATTTACCAAAAAAATAAATTTCGAGCAAAGCTCAGTCATCCAGGTAGGTACGAACCTGAATGTAACTTACAATTTAACTTAGGTACATCTTTTTAAATCTAAATAATTTAATTGTACTATGGCTTTGTACGGTTTAAGCGACGAACCTATTTGGCCAAATGAGATGCCTCGTTTTCTTTCCTTCAAGTCCCATTTAACATTTTGCTATTAAACATAATTATGTACCTAACGTAAATTGTGCTTGTTAAGCTAGAAGTTAATTTGAATTTAAGAATGTGTTAAATTAAAGGCTTTGACATTGTAAAGTAAGCACAATTTTGACTTGAAAATTGCCTGTAAAAGTGAAGCCTAGTAGAAAGCCTAGATAATTGGTACTAAATGACACTCTTAGACCTATTGAACTAGGTAGCCAAACTTTTTATTGGAAAACTTTTAGTAGACATTGTCATCTGAAAACTTAACATAAGTCTTACCTTACGTTACCGTGGGAGAGCCATGCTTCGGTATGAATGAACCGGCTCGACCGGAGCGATAAGACGGCGTCACAGAAAACCGGTGCTAAACAGCGCTTGCGCTGTATTTCACCGTGTGAGTGAGGATACCGGAGGCACATACCCCAACCCCTCCCCCATCCCCCTACCCATCACACAAAGACCAGCAACGCATTTGTGACGCCTATGGTGTTTAGAGTGTCCATGGGCGGCGGTAATCGCTTACCATCAGGCGATACATCAGCTCGTTTTCATTCAATTAATAAAAAAGTCTACTGATACCGTTCAATGTTATTTTAATATTAATCTTATTAGTTACTACTTTTACCCGCGACTTTTACTTTATATAGCCTATGACACTCACAAATAATGTGGCTCTGTCAAAGAATTCTTAAGTACAGAGATTACCACCTAAAACCGCACAAACTTTACCTCTTTGATTCACAAAAAAAACTTCGTTTAAAAAAAACCGAGTTCAAAAACTAAAAAGTATAAAATAACTTAATAAAGATAGATTTAGTAATGATTGAATAAAGATTGATTTAAATACACCTTATATGCATTAAAATAGAAATCTACGGGATTGCTACCATGTACCTTTTTGTTTGTGAGTATACGATATTTCGGCGCTGTTGCAAGCGCCATGATCACGGAGTAACTGAAGATCTTGCGGGTGGGATGTTATTGGCAGACATATCGGTCTACCCTCTTTCGCAGTCTTTTACTACGATCGCCCCCGGTACCACTGTTCACTAACTCACTATTCACTCGTAATTGTTCTCGACACACAACACTAACAGTATCAGGTCGCGAAACTATGTTTTGTTGATTACGCCGGTTTTTGCACATTCGAATCACGGGATTCCAGACATTTGACAGTTTGAACCCATCCTCACGATTGAAATTTTTGTGTTTATTAATTTCAATCGCTTCCCTGACCAATCTAGGTATGTAGTGGCGTTCTGTCGTAATTATCTGTGGGTTGTGAAACTCAATCCAGTGATTTGGGCCCGAGTCAATCAAATGCTTCGCGATTGCCGATTTCTGCTGGTCGTTGTTTTTGACCGCTTTTATGTGTTCGTTCATGCGGCACGCGATGGTACGTTTAGTTTGGCCGATATATGAACTCCCACAACTGCAGTCGATCTTGTAGACACCAGGCTTCTCCAAGGGGAAATTGTCTTTTGGGGATCGGAGACATTGTGCCACTTTTCTGAATGGAGTGAAGACAGTATTGAGTGAAAACTTATTAAGTATGTTTGAGATCTTATCTGTCACTCCTTTTATATAAGGCAGAAATGCTGGTTGTCTGTCTACCCTGTCCCTTCTCTGGTGGCTTCCTTTGTGTCTAGGTGGGAACTTCACCCTATGTCCATTGTTCCGTAGGACGCACCGAACATGCTCGAGCTCCTGGTTTAGGTGTTGGTCGTCACACAAATCATATGCACGATTTGTCAATGATGTAACCACGGAATCAATGTGCATTGGGTGATGATGAGAGCTTGCATTGAGATAGCGGTCAGTATGAGTTGACTTTCTGAAGACAGAGTGGCTCAGTGAACCGTCGCTCCGCACACCGATTTTTACGTCCAAAAACGCCAGGCTTCTGTCTTCCTCTATCTCGTAAGTAAAGTTAATTTTCGGATGGATGCTATTTAAATATGTCAGATGGGACTCCACATCATGCCTGTTTCCTCGCAACACACAGAATACGTCGTCAACATACCTTTTCCACAATTTTATCTCAGTGGGTGCCGTGGCGAGTGCCCTTTCTTCAAAAAACTCCATCCAAATGTTTGCAACCACTGGAGCTACGGGACTGCCCATAGCTACTCCATCTATTTGAAGATAGTATTGGCCCCGGTATATGAAGAAGTTAGTTGACAAACAATGATGCAGCAGTGTGACATATTCCATCGGGATGTTATTAGCTTGTAACTTCACCTTAACCACTTCTAGACAATCTGCAACTGGTACATTTGTAAAGAGTGATTCCACGTCAAAACTGACCATCAACTCATTTACGTCAACCTTATGTTGGTGCAAAATATCAATGAAGTGACGAGAGTCCTTGACAAAGGACGCCGTCCGTCCCACTAATGGCTGCAATACCCTTGCTACGTGCTTCGCTAATTCGTATGTAGGTGAGTCTATCTGACTCACAATTGGTCTTAAGGGCATATTCTGCTTGTGTATTTTGGGCAAACCATACAGCTTCGGCGGTTGGGCGCTTCTGGGGCGCAATAAATAAGATCTCAAACATACTTAATAAGTTTTCACTCAATACTGTCTTCACTCCATTCAAAAAAGTGGCACAATGTCTCCGATCCCCAAAAGACAATTTCCCCTTGGAGAAGCCTGGTGTCTACAAGATCGACTGCAGTTGTGGGAGTTCATATATCGGCCAAACTAAACGTACCATCGCGTGCCGCATGAACGAACACATAAAAGCGATAAAAAACAACGACCAGCAGAAATCGGCAATCGCGAAGCATTTGATTGACTCGGGCCCAAATCACTGGATTGAGTTTCACAACCCACAGATAATTACGACAGAACGCCACTACATACCTAGATTGGTCAGGGAAGCGATTGAAATTAATAAACACAAAAATTTCAATCGTGAGGATGGGTTCAAACTGTCAAATGTCTGGAATCCCGTAATTCGAATGTGCAAAAACCGGCGTAATCAACAAAACATAGTTTCGCGACCAGATACTGTTAGTGTTGTGTGTCGAGAACAATTACGAGTGAATAGTGAGTTAGTGAACAGTGGTACCGGGGGCGATCGTAGTAAAAGACTGCGAAAGAGGGTAGACCGATATGTCTGCCAATAACATCCCACCCGCAAGATCTTCAGTTACTCCGTGATCATGGCGCTTGCAACAGCGCCGAAATATCGGATACTCACAAACAAAAAGGTACATGGTAGCAATCCCGTAGATTTCTATTTTAATGTTTCTGACCATGAAAGTTTAAAACCTTATATGCAGACTTTTAATATTGATGAAACAATATTATTTGTATGTGCTACCTATTCATGGGTTTGAAGTCGGTGCGAAGCCAAATGTAATAGTAGGTACCACACAAACACGTGCCTAACAAATTTGAGGGTTCCCTTTGATTTCCTTGGGATCCCATCACCAGATCCTGATATAGTGGCAAAGGAACTACATGGGGAGCATACCCTTTCGAATACAAAAATAATTTTTAAAATCGGTCCACAATTGACGGATTTTTTATGTATGTACACTGATTACAGTGTACATACATAAAAAAAAACAATCAAATTGAGAACCTCCTCCTTTTGGAAGTCGGTTAAAAATGTGGTTATAGTTTTCATTGAAACCAGATTAAAAAGCAATAAAGTAAATATTTAATAATACATATTTTTATTTAAGTCTTGCACTGAAAGGAACAAAATAATTTTGAGTTCTGTTTAATTATTTGTCCTAAGAAGCTTGTCGTGCTAATTGTAAAGAAAATGCGGAAAGAGTAAGAAGATTAATGGATTCACTTGGAGTGAATTAAGGTCGTTTCTTGCTTCCGTTTCTTCAGAAAATGTACAAATTAATATAATTCATAGTGTTCTTATTATGCTTTATTAAGTGAGGGAGCTTTTTTTTTTATCAAATGTCATCTTTGAGAAATCTTTGAGAAAGACAAAACCGTAATAATTGAAATACTCAGGTGAAAAAAAACCTGAGGGGAACCTGTTAGGGGAAATGTCCCTAATACTACATAAAATGTCCCTAATACTACATAAAATGTCCCCAATACTACAAAAATGTCCCTAATATTACAAAAAATGACCCTAATACAACAAAAAATGTCCCTAATACTACAAAAAATGTATTTTTAACCGACTTCCAAAAGGAGGAGGTTCTCAATTTCATCGGTATTTTTTATTTATTTTTATGTATGTACATCGATTACTCCGTCAGTTGTATACCGATTTTGAAAATTCTTTCTGTATTCGTAAGGGTATGCTCCCCATGTGGTCCCATGGCCACCATATCAGGATCTGATGATGGGATCCTAAGGAAATCGAAGGAAACCCTCAAATTTACGTGAGCGCCTGCAATGAAGTTAGGAGCAATTCTCTGCATGCCTTCATATTCTGTAGACATAATTTAATTTTAAATAAAATGATGATGAGAGACTTGAGAAAGACTAAAAAGCGAAAAATAAAAAAAAAACTTCGTTTAAAAAAACCGACTTCAAAAACTAAACAGTATAAAATAACTTAATTTGTATGTGCTACCTATTCATAGGTTTGAAGTCGGTGCCAAACCAAAATGTAATAGTAGGTACCGCACTCGCCGCGCGCCCGCGGGATAGCTGCTCTTCGCGTTGAACAAAACAACCGAAGCGTCGGTGACGTCGTTGACGTTCGTCTCGAAATATAGCGAGTGTGGTACCTACTATTACATTTGGCTTGGCACTGACTTCAAACCTATGAATAGGTAGCACATACAAATTAAGTTATTTTATACTTTTTAGTTTTTGAAGTCGGTTTTTTTAAACGAAGTTTTTTTTTTGTAATGTTACAAATTGACTTTAAAACCGATACAAGACGTTTCAATCTACGTTCGAATAAATTCAACTGCAGAATTTTAGTTGAGATATTTTCTTATGTGGAATTTACTTCAAATGCTGTACTGACTGCATGTATGGCCTAGTGGTTTAAGTGGTTGCTACGTCGCTTCCTACTACGCCAAGTGTTGTGGGTTCAAATCATGGACATGTGGGATTAAACTTACGTGATTCACACGCGTCTGGATATTCTTTGTCTTCGTTTCATGTGTGTTTGTAAAGTACCCCGCGACACAGGATTTATTCCTAATGAGGGAGACTACTTTAAAAAATGTATTAAAGGAATAAGAATCAAACACTTTCTTTAAAGTCTTATAAGCTTTGTCTCTAATCTATACAAGTAAAATTTTAACAAAAATAAAACCGACTTCAAGAGATTCTTAGTGTCCTTATCATGGAACCACCGTTGGGATATCTCCTTTCCATTTAAATATAATCATCAAAATTGGTTCATAAACGACGAAGTTATCCGCGAACACACATTAAAAAAAATACCTAATTGAGAACCTCCTCCTTTTTTGAAGTCGGTTAAAAATACACTCAAAGCTAAAACGGTATTGTCTCCTTGCCTATATATTTGAAAAAAAAAAACTCTGTAAATAAAGTTCAGGGCTTCTTTATTTTCATTAATTTCACCTTCCTTAATTTTTTATCAGTTTAATTACTGGGTCGCTTGGACGTACACTTTTATCTAAAAACCTTTTAATTTTCACAATGGTAATTGACCGCGAGAACTGGCATTTTCACTCTCTCGCGTTTCTTATATTAAAGCCATCAGATATTTTCTAACTTTCAAATTTTCTCCTGACACTTCGGGGATTGTAAGTAACATTTTTTATGAAAGTATTCAGAACAACTTTTTTATAAAACAGTGTCAAACTTTTATTAATTCATAGCCGCCATTTAAGGACACTTTTGAAATAATCAGAGTTATTTATGTACAATTTTATTCCATTTTGGGCTCAGAATGGAACGGTATACGGTGTTTGTTGTAAGCTACCTACATGAAAAAACGGAATAATTTTCTCATTGAGATTGGTAGAAACAACACAATGGCAATATACTTGCTGACACAATGTGTAAACGCATAAATGGTTGTTGTTTGCAGTTTAAAAATAGGGACTGTGAATTCATTAGCGATTTCGTGTAAATACAAAATATATATAGTTATAGGTATGTTGTATTATGTTTATACGCAATGAGTATGGTGACCACCACTCTTGAAATTCTGCTTATACTTTCCATCAGGCAGAGTAGAGTCATATTGGCAAGGCCACTTAAAAAAAATGAAACTGAATGGTTTTAATCGTAAAATTGCGAAAGTCAAAATAAAGTTGGAACTTTTAAGACAAATTAAATGGAGTCTTTTTTGGATGTCTCCAAAAAAGATTAATTAAATAAGTGAATTAGTTATCGTTTTTCAAAGAGTTAAAGATAAAAATAAGTATGAACATATTTATTTGAAACGTGAAAGTGTATAAAAGAAGCAAATTCACTAACTTAAATGTGATCACAAAAATATTTAGCACCTACCTTTTTCCCTAAGCGTGAATTGCTAATAACTCGTAATTAGCACTTTTAGATGAAACCTGTAACAAAAAGGTCAAATTTAAATAATATTTCATAAAATAATACTAAAGTTTAATCATTAAAAGACACACTTTTCTACTTTATAGTAAAACTAGCTGACTCGGCAAAAGTTGTTTTGGCACAAAAAAAAATAGGGGTGGGTCACCCTTTTCATTTAGGGGTATAAAAAATAGATGTTGGCCGATTCCCAGACCTACCAGATATGCATATAAATTTAAAAAAAAATCGGTCCAGCCGTTTCGGACGAGTTTGGTAACAAACACTGCGACACGAGAATTTTATATTTTAC
Organism: Diaphora mendica; assembly: GCA_949125395.1. Lineage (NCBI taxonomy): Eukaryota > Metazoa > Arthropoda > Insecta > Lepidoptera > Erebidae > Diaphora > Diaphora mendica. Next base: position 23,455,836 of record OX421310.1, read on the forward strand.
CGTTTTTTATTTATGTCGGTTATCGCGGTAAAGAGTAGTCTACGTCCTTCCTTAAATATCCAAGATTTCCATTCCAAGTTTCATTGAAATGGAGAAGCCATTTAGCCGTTAAAAAATGAGAGACAGACACAGAGTTACTTTAAAATTTATAATATTATTACGGAAATTATGTAACAGTATTTTGCTTCCTCTACTCCATCCACCTACGATATAAAGTCCTGTTGAAACCGAAAAGAGGCATGGAAAATTTAAAAGTAGAATAGTCTTACCTATCTATACTTATAATAAAAATGTAACAGGTCAAATTCTGTACATTGAAGATATTTTGAAAATTTTTTTGGAGGGCACTCTGTTATCGATACTGAAACGAAAACTATTTTTTTTTTCATTTTTGTCTGTCTGTCTGTCTGTCTGTCTGTCTGTCTGTCTGTATCTTGGCCGCGCATCACGCCGAAACTACTGAATGGATTCAAGTGAAACTTGGCATGATTTGAGTTCATACTCCGAGGTAGGACATAGGATACTTTTTATTTCGAAATTCCGGACGGTTTCCTTGGGAGGGGAGATGAAAGTCAAAATGTGTAATTAATTGTAATTCATTAACGAGTAGTCCGATTGCAATAATTCTTTTTTTGTTAGAAAGGAGATACTCTGAAGATTGTAGCATAAAGTATTTAATTTATCACAATCTCTCTATCTATTGGAAAAAAAAATATAAAGAATTTATCATTACGTAAAACAACATGTAGCGACACCTATTGCCAGCCATGCGTAATTAATAACACTTTGATTAATATATCGTGGAATAATCGTAGAACGTATTACGTATAATTTGGTGTAGCATTAAGTATTTGATTTATCGCAACCTCTCTATCCATAGGAAAAATAATATCTATATCTCTCTGTAGACGTCGAATCTGTGTGTTTGGTTGTGCCCGCATGACTTAAATATTCAAAATAATCGTGGGAACGTTTTATGCACAAGCATTGTGATTAATGTGGTATATAGTTAGTATTTGATAGGTAGGTATTTGTTTTATGTTCTCTCTTTCCATAGAAAGGGTTGTTTTAAATTTTCTTGAAAAATTTCTTCGCTTAAAACAGCGACATCTTTTGGAATCAAGTAACTAACTTTACAATAGGTACGTAATATGATTACTCTTTTTAACGTATAATAAAAATGTAACAGTTCAGTTCTGTACATTAAAGAAATTTAGATGATTTTTTGGGAGGGCTCTCTAATCGATACTGAAGCAATTACATTTTCTTGAAAATTGTTTCTGTGCTTAAAACAGCGACATCTTTTGGAATCAAGTAACTAACTTTACAATAGGTACGTAATATGATTACTTTTAAACGCATAAGAAAAGTGTATAAGATCAATTCTGTACATTAAAGAAATTTAGATTTTTTGGGAGGATGCTCTTATTGATACTGAACCAAAAACTAGAATGCCATAAACGTTAAATGGTCATTTATAATTATGATATTTATTTTAAGTTTAAAATACTTGAAAGAGGAGTAAACATATAACATAATAGTTCATCATAATTTACCAGAAAATGATACAAAACATCTTTATGATAGGTATATAGGTATAGGTATGATAGGTTATGGTAGTTTTTTTAAACGAAGTTTTTTTTTAGGATTTTGTCAGGTTATAGCATAGGTATAAGCAGGCGATTTTTGTTGTACCTAAATAATTAGCAAATAGTCTTTTGTAGTTACTAATTGGTTTTCTCGGTATTTTTAGAATTTTGTAAGGTTATAGCATAGGTACCTAGGTACCTATAATTTACTTTTTTATAGGATTTTGTTAGGTTATTGGTATAGGCAGATGGTAAGCAGATGTTTTTCGTTGCAAATATTTAATTACTTAGCCTTATTTGTTGGTGTTTTAATTTCTTTTAGTAAGTTGTAGATACCTTCCATTTTTTTCGTTGAATTAGTTGTAGATACTTAATTAATTTAGTTTTATTTACGCTTTGAAAATAAGCTTCATTCGTTATGTCTAATTTTTCATTTAACTGTAGTGATAAATTTAACATTGTTTCTCGTATTCGATTTTATCACATCACACTAATTTATAAAAGCTAATGTTTGTGAGGGTGTATGTTTGTTACTTCATCACGCAAAAAGCACTGGACGGAATTGGATGAAACTTTACAGTAATATAGCTTACTAGCTGTTGCCCGCAGCTTTGCTCGCGTGGAAGTTGATTATTTACAATATATTTAATTAAAACTGTGTAAGTATGTATGAATAATTTATTCATGTTTTTAAACGTACCTATTTATTTATTTTTAATCAATAGCCCATTAAAAAGGATTTCATACTAACGTTCGACCCTTATTTTTAGCCCTTTAGAAATAGAATTCCCATAAATGATGATATAGGTATTAATTTATTTGTACTTAAAAGCCTAAGGACAAAGTTTCAGGCTACTAAATTAAAAATGACTGACTTCCAAACTAATCTACTTACGACATTTCAACACCTAATTCACCCCTTAGGGGTAGAAATATCATTTATGGGATTTTCCTTTGAGGGCGCTCTGGTTCCCTGGTTTCTAGAACCCGAGACGGTGTGCGGTTTTTAGTCGGTTCGAGTCCGACATAACCACCAGTTGGTGATATCCGAGGGAATTTCCGCACAAAAAAAGAGGTAGATATAATATCCAGAGAGACTTAGTATCTACGCGTTTTTAACTATTAGCCCAAAGATAATTTTTCATGTTTCTAACTTAAAAAAGACGGACTTCCATACAAACTTTCAACCCCTATTTTACCCTCTTACGGGTAGAATATTGGGAAACGCTTAAATACGTATCTCCTATTTTTTTATCAATAGCCCTAAAATAAATTTTCATGTTTCTAACTTCAAAACTGACGGACTTCTAGACTAACCCGCTTACGAAATGTCAACGCCTATTTCATCCCTTCAGCGTAGAATATCGAGAAAGGCCTAAATACGTATCTATTCATTTTTAATCAGTAGCCCAAACCAAAAGAAAAGTTTCATGTTTCTAATTTAAAAATGCCAAACAAAGTTCAACCCCTATTTCACCCCCTTAGGGGTAGAATATTAGGAAACGTTGAAATACATATCTACTAATTTTTATAAGTAATCCAAAAATAAAGTTTCATATTTCTTAAATAGCCCTAAAATAAACTTTCATGTTTTTAACTTCAAAAATGACGGACTTCCTGACTAACCTACATACAAAACGTCAACCCCTATTTCACCCTTAAGGAGTAGAATATCCGCTCTATCTATCAGAAACGCTTGAATACGTGTTTACTCATTTTTAATCAGTAGCCCAAAAATAAAGTTTCATGTTTCTAACTTAAAAAATGACGGACTTCCATACAAACTTTCAACCCCTATTTCACCCCCTTGGGGGTAGAAATTCCAAAATTCCTTCCTTAATGGGTATCTACTTAATGAAACGATCATACTCACCAAATTTTGTATTCCCAAGTTTAATAGTTTCCGCTCGGCGATGATGAATCAGTCAGTTAGTCAGTCAGGACATGTTATTTTATAAGTATAGAAGATACATCAGATTAACACATAGGTTACTGTTTGCCGCGATAACCGACATACACGCGGGCGGAGCCGCGGGCAACAGCTAGTGTTAAATATAAGTATATATAATATTACTAGCTTTTGCCTGCGGCTCCACCCGCGTAAAGGTCGGATTTCACGGTGATTCTTCAAACTGACATAATTTTTTTCTTTATGATCCTGAGATTAGCACGCACAAACACACAGACAAACAGACAAAAATTCTTAAAATCATTGTTTTGGGTTCTATTGCGTTCTTAAAGCTAGTATATAATAGTTTTAATGATATATCTTCCATGTACAGACAGCAACTAGTTACGATTTTATATATGTAGTATATATTGATATATTGATAATATTGAATATTGATGATGATAAATTATGCAAGTAATATTTACATTGCTTAGTTATAAAATAGGATTTCCTCCACAACGTAATGGAAATTTATTGCTATCACCACTTTTGCCTTCCTAAGGTTGGTCTTCATTCATAGGTATTATGGACCTAATTTTTTCCTTCCAAAAAATCTTCCAATTAAGAAAATAAATATGAGTCGGATTTTTTTCCAAGAAAATGTAAAAGCCAAGTTAATACCTGGAATACTCCTGAAATATTTTTGCGGGCACAAGATACTGTATTTTTTCCAGCACTTATAACGTTTTATTGTAAGAGGGAAGCATTTGAAAGTCGATTTTGGAAAGATCATAATTTGTAAAGTTTGCCCATTTCTACGACCCACAACCACAACAGTAATTGAGTGTCCATTACACTTTAAGTAAGTTTGCCCATCACAAATCACTGAAATGGCAATGTTTTGGTATTTACTTCAGAACATAGCAATTACGTCTTCTGGTTATTCGAATCTTTTAGTTTAATGGAAATGTAAGTGGTTGTAATAAAAATGAAATCTGTCCTTTCAAAATTATTCAAATGGGGACGCAAATTATTATCATTCGTGTTTTACTGGCTGCAAGGTCTAGACGTAATAACAAGTATCAATCTGTATTATATTTAGATTCTGAGATTCTAATCCGTGCTAACTGTAATAGGTTTTATTGCTCATGATTGATCGCACTTGACACGATTGTTTTACAAATCTATTATGTATATAATTCCCGTATCATGTTATTGCTCACGATGAACTCCGAAACTATCTAATTGACATTCACGTTTTTTTTTTGTTTTGTTGACGTGTCTAAAATGGGATAGTTACCATCACACTTAGCCCAATATAAGTCGAGCGTGATTGAAAGAGACGTAGACGAAGTTGCGTTAGGTAAAACATAAATAGGCATATTTTCACTCTGTGTCAAATAAATAGTTGAAAAATTCTATAATATATATCATAATGAATATTATCAATACTCTGGCTGTCGTTATGCAGGATCTTCCTAAAAAACAACCGTAGTAGGAATTTACCCATGTCGCGGGGGACTTTACAAACTCACTTGAAATGGATACAACGCTCACCCAGACTCAGAACAACAATTTGTGAATGTCACAAAGTGTTGTCCCATATGGGGCTTAAAGCCACAACACCCATCACAGTAGAATGTGACAGGTGACCGCTTAAACCAGTACACTATCCGGGCAGTCAGTTTAAGATTATACGGCTGACGACAACAACGAATTTTGATGTGCCTTAAGTTATTAATATGTCTGCCTTTATTGGAGGGTCTCTAATTTGCATGGAACTAATATCTGCGTTCCTGGTTACAATGATTAAGCATAGCTGCACTAATTAATCTAAGTTGGGTTGCTGTATCAGGTGTATATCTTGGTTGATTATTATCATCTACAGTCTTTGCGTCAAATGAGGTAATTATGCAAATGTCTTCCATTCACCTGTGTTGAGAATTGCAACAATGGGTGCTGACGTTATCTTGCCTCTTAAGTGATATTATAACTCGAATGTCGAATAAATGACGATATTGTAACCGTAATCGAATACTAATGTACTCGTAAGTAGTTTTTTTCTGTAAAGTCTAAGATTCCCTGAAGTTGTTTTCCTCCGATAGTTTTATAGAAATACTAGCGGACCCACGCAACCTCATTTGCGTCTCCCATTACCCGTAGCGTGATAATTTTGCCCCGTTATTGAAACTTTCTTCATTGATGCTCTGCTCCTATTAGTCTTAGTGTGATGATAGATAGCCTATAGCCTTTCTCGATAAATGGGCTATCTCACAATGAGATAATTCTTCAAATTAGAAGCGCATTCAAACAAACAAACAAACTCTTCAGCTTCATAATATTAGTATAGATAATTATTTAGTTTAAATACATCAGTTCAGGTTATAAGATTTTCAGATTATATCCTATTCATCTTTAACTTTTTATTTAAATATACAATTGAAGTTACACTACAACTGAAGTTGTTTCAAGGGATGCAGTTTAAGTACATGGATTATAGACTAAAGGGACAAATAATCGTTTTAAATTTAGTAATTTGTCTGTAATAACACTTTTTTTACAAAAAACAACAGCATAAATAAATTATTATTATTTCGGGGTAGTAGAGCCACGGCTCAACCGGGGCGGTACTACCCTCGCACAGAAGATCACCGTAAAATGACAGCTGTCGTGTTTAGTTGGTGAGTGCGAGACCGGAGGCCCAATGATGCAGAAGCATCACTAGGCCGCCATGGTGTGGGTCACCATGCTGCATTGTTGCATTGTCCGCTTTCGCTATGAGTATGGTGACCACCACTCTTAGATTCTGTTTAAGTTTTCCATCAGGCAGTGTAGTCATTTTGGCAGGGTCATACATAAAAAAATTATTAAAAGTCTTTAATAATACAGACAGAGACATCAATAAAATTCTTATATTACGCTTGTAGTAACGTAAATTATATGTAGGTGTATAGAAAATAAATAAGTAAGTCCACAGTGCACAAGAGAAGGAACGAAAGTTTATTTTGGAAATTACACACACAGAAGTTACACTACAATATAGAAGGAGTAAAGTATTAAAAGAATAACAATAACAAGAGAATATGATGGTGGCGTGCTGATGCTGCATCGAAGGCTGCTTCCAATCACGTCGGGGTCACCACTGTGGAGGACAGGGGTGTGATGTCCCTCCAACACAAAAGGAGGATCCTCCGACCAGGCGAGGTGATCGTGCCTGGCGGGCCAACTGCCCAACGGTTGATGTTGGGATTTTGTATGTATCTTAATTGGCGCGCGAACTTTCACTGCGCGATTCAGGATTGGTAGTTTCTTAGTTTCCTTCGTTACTCCGTAGTTCAGTGTAACTTCGGTAGATGGCGCTGTAGTATATTTCTGTAGCGCTGTATGTGGAAGTCGCCACACGCTCAATGGTCTTCTGACCTGATTTAGAAGTTAAAAGAAATAAAATGTAAAAAAACAATAGGAATACATAATTATATTTATCAGCAATTTTTTTTTAATAGAGTTAAATGGCAGATTACTAGCCGAATCTTTTTCAGAAACTAGTGTACGAGTATCTGGTCCTTATAGTTCTTTGCAAGAATGTTTATTTTTATTCTCATATTTATTGTACTAATATACTTTTTGAATGTAATTATTTTTAAAGAAAAGTTAAACTTAGAGGAATACTTATAATGATCTGTCATTTTGTGAACAAAGGGAACGGGACAGCATTAAGCTATTTATTTAAATTTTAAGCGTTACCGCTGTCACATACTTGTGTGAAGTTTTGGGACAATTCATATTTTACGGCGGGTTAGGTGTGTGTTTAGAACAAGCATGACATGGCCTGAACATTTGCCCGACCTTTAATAGCATATTATATACGGTATTAATAATTGAGGTTGCCAAAACATGGCATATCATATCCAATGCAGTAAACGCCTTACTAAAATTCTGAGCTTAAAGGTTTTGCTAATAACTCAGTAGCTTCAGAAATAAAAAAAAACTATTACAAAAAAGTACACATTGTTTTAAGGCTATTATCTTTTCATAATAGTATATAGCAATGACACAATATACTAAATAGACCGACCCTCCCCTGGCCCAAACTGTACACCGATAAAAGCTAGAAAAATTCACTTAAATCTAGATGGCGCGCAAAAATAAGGTACTAGAAATAGTTTAACAAACTCTATCACTATTTTATTGATATGCTTCAATTATAGTAATTATTTTATTATTTTTCGAATATAAATCTTTCTTTCTAAAGCTTGTTTAAAAAAAATATTTTTCAATTGCGTAACTATAAGTTATCACCTATTTTTAGGAGATGTCGTTGCAATCGATTTAAATAAACTTGAATATAATGACCTATTTACTACGCTAGATGTCACATTTATAAGTTATTGATATGACATATAGAATATTATATGCTGGATGCGCGATGATAGCGCCACCAAGTGGCTACAATTACGTCGGACTTTGATATGTCAAATGGTTAGTTGTCTTACGTAGAGTAAGTAAACAAACAAATTATTTCAACGAAACATCGTAAAGGGGCGTCCATTAATTACGTGAGGCATTTTTGAGAATTTTTTGACCTCCCCTCGCGCCTTGGTGAGATATCGTAAGATTTTCCTCAACTCCCTCCACCGTCCCCAAATCTCACGCGAGATTCTTCAAATTTATGTTTAGGCTGTAAACGTGTTGGATTATTGAACTTGTTCTATTACTTCTATTGAAGACTAGCAAAGCAAAATCGAATGCTACATCGCTGCTCTGCGGAGTTCGGACGAATACGACAAACACTATTGTGTCAGATTTGGCCATATTTTTTAGGAAATAATTTTACACGCAATTTTACACAATAATTACGTGATATTTGCCAAGACCCCCCTAAGTGAGATTTGAAAAGATTTAGCTCAATCCCCCCCCCCCCCCTAAAACACCTTACGTAATTAATGGAAGCCCCCTAATTTAAATATATTCTATTCGATGATGTAAATCTATGGTGCAGATAATAATGTTGAGCGATTTTATTTCCTGTCTGATATGGCATGACATAATCAATACATTTTAGGTCATTATATGACATTTTAATATAAAATAAATGATTGAACTGCAAAGTATAATCTTTATTTTGGAACGAAGTTCCTTATCGCGCGTTGCGAAAGGGGGCTAGACGGAAAAAAATGTAATGACACTTTTCGTGCCAAAAGTTGTAACGACACTTTTAACATTGAATTGACGTCATAGTGCTGGATACTCAACGTTAAATATAACAAACTGATTGCTAACGTCCATACCATGTTGAATACACCGGTTCTCGTCCGATCATCGAAGTAAAGCAACATCGGGTGTGGTTAGTACTTGGATAGGTGACCGCCTGGGAATACCACGTGATGTTGGGTTTTTGCATTTATTTACAGAAAATATATTGTTTTATAGTATACTAGCGACCCGCCCCGGCTTCGCACGGGTGGATTTCAGATGTCCCCGCCGACGACACGATTCGTGCATTTTAAATCTGTAATATCTTCGAATATGTTCATTTAAATTAGATACTGTAAAGGACCATTTTGATCTATATTAAATGCACAATGTATTTAATTTACTAAATTGTATAAGGATTCATTCTGTATTGATTAAAATCACTTCGTAAATAAGCCATTATTTCTCGTAAAAAGAAAGGAATAAAAAATGGTTGTTGTGGGTTACCCCTAAGAGATAGACATATACCGTCGCTGACTTTTTTGTAGTACTTTTTAAGGTGTACAATACTGTAGTACATTATTTTGATCTATCTCGTAGGGTGCAACCAGCGTTTGCAATGTAAGCGCAAAAAAATGTGTTTATTTGCTACATCACATTAGAAATCTCGAAAATTAACAGTGTACCCATACTATATTATGCATTTATTATACATAAAAACCTTCCTCTTGAATCACTCCATCTATTAAAGAAACCCGCATCAAAATCCGTTGCGTAGTTTTAAAGATTTAAGCAAACAAAGGGACATAGGGACAGAGAAAGCGACTTTGTTTTATACTATGTAGTGATTTTGTAAAGCTTGATTATTTCTAAAATAATTTGAGTATTGCGCATTTTTATTAGTAGTAGCATAACAAATATAATATATATATAAACTTCGTTCCATCCGGGTGTTCCTTGACACCTCAAGTTTTTATTATACATATTTTAATTTGTACAACAGGTAATATTAAAATCACATTAAATCAGTCAGGAGATTAACAAATAAATATTATTTCATATACATACACTTTAAACAGTTTTCTAACAATTTTTTTATCCTATTATTTAAATTACGGCAAAAACCAAAATCTGATGACACCATTTTAAAATCTAAAGAGTTAAGAAGAGGTTTCTAGAGAATTGGCATTGATGCAGCTACGAAAATAAAGGTTAAGAATTGGACAGAAGACGAAAATAAATTCAGCTTGTCATTATTTTACAAATCTAAAGTGTATTTTTTTCTAAGGCGGCAAGGTGTAGTACTTGCCGCTCCAACCACAATCCGAAACTCCGAAAGTGTCTAGCAAAATTCGATTGTTTTGCCCTGATCTATTTAAAAAAATAATAACAGAAACATTACTTACAACAGAATTACAACTCTTTTAAAAGCTACTTTAAATAAACTATTTGATAATAAGTGGGCTTCTGCTAAACGCTGTGTTTTGCGGTCGGGCTACGAAAAACCAAAATACATGCACGAAATCAGGGATATCTAGTAACTTTCCCTTTTTCTTTTGTAACGTTTTGTAAAATTATTTGCGTTTTTTGATGTGCCACATTTAATTAAAAGTATCCAAAATCATTTTTTAAACACTAACTTTCTTAACGGCAATGAGCAAATTTCGTTTCAAGATGTTACCAAACCATACGAAATAGACAAAACTTAAAACTTAAGTCGATCACTTACAAAATTGACAGATCGGCACATTGAACAGTAATAAAAAAAAATGGGATGCCATAGAAACACGCATTGTTTAAAAAAGTAACACATGCATTAAATGCGATAAAGAAGGGCAAAAATTCTTTGAAAATTTACACAAAAATTAAATCAGGATGTAATAGAAAATTTGTTTGCGCAATTTCGGCAAAAGGGTGGCTGAAACAAAAATCCAACAGCAAAATTGCTAAGTACCATATTTAGGAGTAATTTAGTTAATTCCTTAAAGAGTCCCCATAACAAAAAACTGTGAGGATGAAGATGGTGATTTTATCCAGTTAGCCGTTGGAGAAAGGAAATAATTTTCTCCAAAACCATCATTATCATCAAAACACGCAGTAAACAATGAGAAACAACGCACTCATCAACGGCAACTTATTTATTTATTATTTACCGCTGCCCATGGATACCCACAACACCAAAGGTGTCACAAGGCTTTTAAGGAGAAGTATGCTCTTTTCTTGAAGATTGATTGAAGGTCGTATTGGTCCGGGAATACCGCAGTCGACAGTTAATTCCACAGTTTTGTTGTGTAGGGCAGAAATTTTCTCGAAAAGCGCACAGTTGACACCTAAATGATGAGGATGAAACTGCAGTCGCGTAGGATGATGGCGGAAAAAGGAGGCAGGGGTCAATTCAATCAATTGCTCGGAGTATTCCCCATTGTAAATACGATAGCAGATGCGTATTGAAGCCACGTCTCTACACAGCGCGTGCAGCGCCAGAGATTCCAGCCGAATTGAAACTTCTTGACAATTGACGATTCGATTCGATTGTATATTAGTATTTCAATCATAGACGAATTGAATTTTGCGTGAAATAAGAAATAGGTACATTTTGTATACCCAGAACAATAAAATTACTTGAAGAACTTGATGAACTTGTAAGTGTTGGTTTGCAGATGTTTATATTTGTGCAAAAAATAAAGCTGGCAGGTGGCTTAGAAACTTCAATCAACACATGTAAACAATGAAGGCCTTGCAAATAGTAAGTAAATTTGTAAGTAGTTTGCTCGAAAGCTTTTGCCGAATTTAGGTAAACTGATTGTTGCGACAAGATGGAACGCAGAATTCTCCGGTTAATAACACTTTACGGTACCCGGTGTAGACGGTTGACGGTTGATGGTTTGAGCCACACGCGTTTATCACAAAATGTCTACGGAGGCAGAATGTGCCTTGGCAGGAATATCCATGTGAGATTCGTTCCGCGTAACGCAGGTTCTTTCCGGTCACAGTTGCTTCGGAAATACCTGCACGCGGTTACTAGAAGTGAGTTGAATCCTGCCTGTCCAGTCTATTGAGCCGATTCCCTGTGCCATTACTTGAGCATCGCAGCGTTGGATATAGAATGCAGTTATGGGAGAATATCTCTCGCTGCCAACCATGTTATGCTCCATAGTAGATAGCAACAGAGTTATATCTTCTGCGAAGATGACATTGCACAGAAAGAGGTGGCGGAAAGGACCAAGGATGAAAATTTCTACTTGAACCTAATTTGCCGCCAGCCGCTGAAACGGTCGCAGCAGTGCATTCTAGCAACTCATGCCACCTTCAGTGGTAATTAAGAAAATGTTTAGTTAAAATTACTAATTTAAATTGTAATATTTAACTGCTATTGAGATGTCTTATAAACAGATATTTACAAAGATGTATTTTAACAAGCATATAGAATTTCTCAAACAGTACTATTAATACATTATTTCTTCTTGTTAAACTGCCAAGACTTATTTTTAACCGACTTCAAAAAAAGGAGGAGGTTTCTCAATTCGACCGTATTTTTTTTTTTTTTATGTGTGTTCGGGGATAACTTCGTCGTTTATGAACCGACTTTGATTATTCTTTTTTTAATGGAAATGAGATATCCCAACGGTGGTACCATGATAAGGACACTAAGATCTGATGATGGCATCCAAGAGAAATCGAGTCGAACCTTGAAGTCGGTTTTTATTTTGTTAAAATTTTTCTCCATTTCTATTACAGTAATGTAGTTTTTTTAAATCGTTTAATTTGCCGCCCCTTAAAAGAAGCCGCCCTAGGCTTCAGCCTACTGAGCTTTCATCATTGAATAATATAACATATATAATATATGGATATTTTTCAACAAATTTTGATTATTATAACACAATTAAGTAGCTAGACCTACATACAGAGTTTTATGTGAAAATTTAAAAAGATTCATAAAAAAAATAATAAAAAAATATATTCATATACCGTATTTACTGAGAAGCATTTATTAAGAAGCTGTTTATTTGAAATTATAAACAGACATTTCAATTTTATTTATTTGTGTATACTCGTAGATGGCTCTTGGACGATTTAATAAAATATCACATAAATTACTAATGTAATTATGTGGAAAACGACATCTAGTGGGACATTTTGCACTAATACAAAAAAAATAAAACTTGACAGTTTACTCTCGGATTCGTATCGGAGTAGAAGCTCAGAAAATATCTTTGAAATTTACAATTTGATACACTTAGTGACATCTAGTGAACATTAAGCTTATTATACATCCGCGTACAACTCTAAGTTCAGGCGGTGTAAGTCTATAGTTATATTTCGTCAGTGGTATATAGAGATTATGACACCGAGAAAAATACTATACAAACAACAACAAATGGGTACTAATAAGGTAACAGTGCTAGAGATGGCCAGAGTCCAAACGCCCAGCTGTTTTCGTTAACAGAAATTCTAAGTACATGACCTGATGGTGACTGTATTCATTTGTATTAAAAAATCTAGCTTATAATAATTAGTTTAGCGATAACTATTGTATTAGATTCAATGCTAATGCAGCTAGCACACATAGCTAAATTCGATAACAACGTGCATGAACGAGAATCTAATGTGTGGTGTTCGTGTGTATGATATATTTCGAAATTCATATATAAGAACCGTAGGTGGTATACCTAAATAGGTATACCTCCTGTGGTCCTTGGGGAAGCACCCCGTTCCGTCCTATCCATGTTTTATAACACTATCTGTTCCTCATATTATTTCACAATGGAACCACGCAACGTTATTTCTTTATCCCAAGTTTACGGTACACCGGAGAAATGTGTTTTATGATATTATTTTGTGGAAATTTTAAGAGAATTGCCCATGGGAGATAAGTAAAAGTTCTTTAGTACATAAATCTGTATTAAAATTCAGGTTCGTAATTGTTTATGGGCGTAATATCTTTTAGCTGACATGGAAAATAACAAAACAAAGTATATTAAAGACCCAATCTTTGTAATGCGTGTGTGTATACAGAAATTACTAAACGGTAGGAAATTTAATTTAATTTAAATACTTTTGTACAGCAGAATTTTCAATCTACAAACGATATCACTAATGCGAGTATTGTTCGTGAATACTAATGAGGAATACAAACTACTTTAATACTACTACAAAAATAGTCTCAAGTCTATGACTATTAAAGTATAATATAATTATGAACACTAAATAAACAATCTTATAATATGACTACTAAAATAGTTACTACTAAAACCAATTTTAATTGCACAGTCATAAAATAAACGAGTACAAATCTTGAAAATCAAATATATATATATATTTGATTTTCAAGATTTGAAAAAATTGTTTGTACTTTATATACGTAATCCTGAAAACATTATATTCCTATTTCGCACAGTCCGATAGTAAAGCCTAGATCACTATTTATTAAATAGAAATCGATGTTTACTTATAGCTGTATCCCAATATACTTATTTCATTGTATCCGTGTCAGGTAATTAATCGAACCGTTCTAAGGGTATTATGTCTCTATTTATCATGTCATCGCATAACATAATAAAACGGCAATAAAGTAACAGCTAAACGACAATATCTTGGCTTAACGCCAGCAGTATAAATTTAGTTTGTGAGTGTCTTTATAACTGTTTATATAATGTTATGAGACACCTAAGTGTGTCAATTCATAGTCTACATTTAAGTCCTAAAAATACAAATATGCTTAGGTTACTCTCTCTATCTACTTAATTAATACAATCGTAAACCAAATGCTAAAATGGCACTCAATTATAATGTTTTTAAAATTTTGAATTTTGTGTAGTAGTTTCAAGGAAACATTTTACTTTTCAACATTTTTTGGTATCTCTTTCAGATAAATCGATATTTTGCCTGGCCTTAATACAGCGTATTATTGGAGATTCAATGGATATCTCTGGTAGCATACAGACCGGGACATACTGAGTGTGATGAGTAAAGTAATTAATGTAGTCGTAGTGATGATAGGGACCGAGTGTTGATATTTCCCGCAGTTGCCGTGCCCGGATAAATCCTGCGTCAGTCGAAAAGAAAGGAACCCTTGCTTTACGCTGGCCACTTGAAATGAAATTTATATTTCATTTCATTACTCATCAAGGTCAACAAAAGAAACGTAATCCTGGCATCACAGAAAGACGTGTTTACACTCGAAAATTCTATTACAACTAACGGTAATACTTTTAGGGCATTCTTTAACGCCTTTCAACTGACAAAACATCTTGAATTTTCTTTAAAAAAAGTAACGGGTATTTTCATCGAGACAAAAAACAGTAGACAGGCTAGTGAATAAGTAAAACCAAGACATAAATCCTTGCCAAGCCTGAGCATAACATGTTCCAAGTACTCACCTTGTTTTGTGTTGTCTTAATGTTTTTACCAGGGATTCTCGAAAAAAATAGCAAACAAATCGACATGAAAGTGTGATACTTTAATAATAATGATTTTAAACCTTTGATTCTTACTTTATAAGCACTGCTGAACATAGGCTTCTTCTTAAAAAGGAAGTACCACCTTCATCATCCAGAGCCATTGCACTTCCTGTTAAGGAGAGACATAAGTCCACTGCATGACATAGGCCTCTCCTGCATAGGAAGGTTTGACCCTAAAGGAGGTATAATAGACTATAATTTTAAAATATTTTATTTATTCAAATTATATGCACTAAGTAGAAACAAAGGATAGAAAAGAGAAGGCTTATGTTGAAAAAGAAAATTAAATTTGATAATTTTCCTGGTCTGTTGATGTAGTGGTGAGAGATATTGAGACTACTAAGGGCTTCCACACATAACTG
The DNA here is from genome assembly GCA_949125395.1 of Diaphora mendica. Classification (NCBI taxonomy): domain Eukaryota; kingdom Metazoa; phylum Arthropoda; class Insecta; order Lepidoptera; family Erebidae; genus Diaphora; species Diaphora mendica. The sequence goes on from OX421310.1 coordinate 23,471,332, forward strand.
CGATGCGATGCGGCGTGAAGTTCTTGCGGTGCTCGCAGATATTTGCGATGCGTTGCGAATTCGCAGTTATGTGTGGGAGCCCTAAGCCAGAGATCATGAGTGCGATTCCCATCCAGGACAATTTTTATTTTGTTTTTTTTTTTTTTTAAAGACAACTCCCGCACTAGGAATAAATCTTGTGTCGCGGGGGACTATACAAACATACCTGAAACGGACACAAAGAACACCCAGACTCAGAACAACAATTTGTGGATCACACAAAGTGTTGTCCTACGTGGGATTTGAACCCACGACACTTGACGAAGTAGGAAACGGCGTGGTGACCTTTAAACCACTAGGCCAAACGTGCAGTCTAAACAAATAACTATGTGATGAACATATAACTATAATAAGTATCTATTTAGAAATATTTAACCATAGAATGATTGAAATTTTTCACTATTTATCAGCAGAAGATGAGATATTGGCCTTCTCACATATAGGTGCTATCGAACCGCCACGCCGGGATTGTGGTGTGAAGCTCCAAGATAGGGCCTGATAAGGTATGGCAGCGATTCGGATGGCCCTGAAATCACATGGTCCGGGTCATTCCAGAGTAGGGCGTCAGCGAGCCGTCGAGGTTGTAATTAGTGGATACACCACACATTCCTCAATCCTGAATCCCCAAGGAACTGAAGATCCGCAGAGATTATTTAACCCTGCGTCTATAAAGTGATATACCGTTGAAGTACAAATTTCAGACTATTTGTGTAAACAGATATTTCAATGAGCAAACGATACTTGAGCAATAAGATTATTTCCAAATACTTGGTCTGAGATTATGACCCAATTTATCGGATTTCATTAAGCAGATGACACGCAGTCATTTCATTTGAAGGTTTTAACAATTTACTCTTAAGTGATAAGTTCAATAGGATTTCAGGTACAGAAAAGCTTCAAAGAGAAGAGGAATTGAGCTAATGTTCCTTGCTCTAGTCTTTCAGTATTCGACTGTCATTAAAAGGAATTTTCTTTAATAATATTTCTGTCAATAGTATTTTCCGGACATCTGATACACAACGCCATCTAGTCCCAAACTAAGCAGAGTTTGTGGTATGGGTACAGTAAACAGCTGATATAAATGCATATACCTATACTTTTTTTTGTTAATACATACATACTATACAGAACGATTCTTTGTTATTAGTAAACACTTTTGCTGCGATATCAGACTGTCTTTTAATTCTGAAGTACTAACAATATCTAGCAGTTAAAAAGGAGATTTATTTCAAACTTACAATTCAATTTAAAAATCACTATTTGAATGTATTTCGCCAGGATCAAGCGGGCGTTTATATGTCTTCGTTTAAAATTGAAGCCGGGCAGCCTTAATGGGAGTGTTTAAGGTAGAAAATTAATTAAAAACCAATAAAACAGTCTACTTAAATCTACGTTTTCATTTCTAGTTGACGTTTGGATAACTGGGATACCAATAAGAAAAGTTATAAAAAATTTAATTACTATATTTGACCCAAACAAACAGGGCAAGTTAAATAAAACCGTTTAAAAAATATATTAATTTTTTGTATTTATTGTATACTCGTAGTATATTATATAGATTTACCTTACCAGGATTTACTTAGACACGACTTTCTCTACCTCTGAAGTAATCTTATCTTTTTGTTTACTATATATTGATACTTTTTCTCGTAAATGCATACATATTATTCATAGAAAACACCGAAACTCTGAAACAAATATTTGCAGATCACACATTAGGTCCGACCCGAGAATCAAATCCCGAGACCACAAGCACAGCAATCGCACACACTGCCACTGCGCCATCGAGGCAGTCGAATAAAAATGACGCTGATATTAGTATGAACATACACATATTAGGTGTACTTACTCGTGTAACTTTTATACCGTGGGAGAGCCACGCTTCGGCATGAAAGGGCGGCTCGTGTAACCTACTTTTATAATAATAAATAAGCTACTTCACAATATGTTCAAAAACGATTGTTCTGTGAGACATTGGTTAAGTATATTCGGCTTTATACAGCTCCGGATGAAAAAATAATATTCGTATTACAAAACCTGCTTGGGCAGACCCTTTGGTTAAATTTGAATAGGGCAAAAAGGTCGTTCAGCGTTTTCTGATGACTTTGTATTGCGATTTCCATATATTTCTCACACACGTGTAGTTTTAATTACAAAAAGGTTGCTATGTATAAACGCTTTGTAATTTGAAATGCCAATTTAAGTAGGTGTAATATATAATTCGTAGTTAAATTAGTAGTTTTGGTGTAATTTTGGCAAGTCATTTGAGAAATAATGTCTACTTATTATTATTGGTAACCGATTGCAGTGATATTACATTAAATAATTAAATTTAATAAAAAAATAAAATCAGATTTAAAATTAAAAAAAAAACAGCTTTCAAATAAAAATAGAATCATCAAAAACGGTTCACCCAGTCGAAAGTTATGAGGTAACCAACATAAAAAATCGGCCAAGTGCGAGTCGGACTGGCCCATGAAGGGTTCCGCAGCAGCAACTAACATGTATATATATATATTATATTTGTGTTAATTGAATGAAAGGTAAATTGCAGTTTACGATTTATGACGTATTAAAAAAAAAACTACTTACTAGATTTCGCTCAAACCAATTTTCGGTGGAAGTTTACATAGTAATGTACATCATATATTTTTTTTAGATTTATCATACTCTTATTTTAGAAGTTACAGGGGGGGGACACATTTTACCACTTTGGAAAAACTAGTTAGTTTAGAAAAAAAATGATATTAGAAACCTCAATATCATTTTTGAAGTCCTATCAACACGTATGGGTTTGATGAAAAAAAAATTTTTGAGTTTCAGTTCTAAGTATGGGGATCCCCAATTTTTTTAGTTTTTTTTTTATTTTTGTGTGAAAATCTTAATGCGGTTTACAAAATACATCTACTTACCAAGTTTCAACAGTATAGTTCTTATAGTTTCGGAATAAAGTGACTGTGACATACGGACGGACAGACAGACAAACATGACGAATCTATAAGGGTTCCGTTTTTTGCCTTTGGCACGGAACCCTAAAAAAACAGTCGTATTGAGAACCTACTCCTTTTTTGAAGTCGGTTAAAAAAGAAAATACAGTGACTGCTAGTAAATATCTCGTAATTGTTTATTTGATATAAGCAATTAGCATAGTCGTTTTTGTATTTTCTCTCGACTATTTGACTGCCTCGTTGGTCTCGCGGTTGGCGTGTACGACTGCTGATCATGAGGTCTCGGGTTCGATGCCTGGGTTGGACCAAATGTTTGTATGATCTACAGATATTTGTTTCGGAGTTTGGGTGTTTTTATGTATAATATTATGTATATGTATTTACAAAAAAAAAAGTATATATGTATTTGTATCAGTTGTCTAGTACCCATAACACAAGCTCTGCTTAGCTTGGGACGAGATGGCGTTGTGTGTTAAATGGCCGAAATATTTATTTAAAAAAACAAAAACAAATACATACTTTAAGTGAAGAGAGAATCGACCTATCCGACTGAGGTAGCTTGTCGCCCTTTATATATATGTAGATAAAACATTCATTATTGTAAAGCACATTATACAAGCCCACAAAAACCTTTAGGCGGAAAGTATAATGGGCAACGTTATCGCTAAAAGCAATGTCTTCAGACAACCTTTTGGATGGAACAATAGATGTGAACAAGCGGTGGCCTAGATTACATAATACTAATAAATTATGAGAATAAAGCACAAACAAAGCTAGAGTAATACTTGTTTTGATAATCATGATAACATATTCCACTAGATTCAAGATTCGAGAGTTTTAAAGTAATTTTAGTACATTAAGATATTAATAGGAACTTGTAGAAAATATCAAGCGACTTACAGAATTTAATGTCCTATGTCCCTGCAGGGAGCAGAGGTCGGTCCCAGTAGGTCTAGAACTTCGCCCTTGATTTCATTGTTGTTGTTTACCTCATTTTCTATTGTTTATGTGAGATTTGCTTACGACAAGTTTGCATTTCTAAATATCCAGTTGATACAACTTACTTACATAATATGCTAATTACCTTATTATTACCCCTCACTTTTCTACTCTCGGATATTGTCATAACATAATCAATTTGAATAAAATACGTCGTGTCGTGAGGGGACTATCACGAATATAGCACAAGTTAGAACAACCAAAGGAAAAATATTTAGCTTGCACTGCAGAGCGGAATAACGGAATCGGAATTTCAATATTCTGTTGTATTAAAAAGAAAGACACGGATTTTCAACTATCAAAATGATAGTACACAAAGCAACTATCGACGCTGTTGCAATCCTGAATAAAAATAAATGTATTGGTTCCGTGAACGGATATTAAAATCCATGCCGTACGGTACTTGGATCAAAAGTTTAAGTTATTTCTAATTTCTGAAGTTTTTATAGACACTGATTTTTAAGTTTTCTATATATATAAAAGAAAGTCGTGTTACTTACACTTTTTATAACTCAAGAAGGGCTTAAACGATTTGGCTGAAAATTGGTGGGGAGATAGCTTAGAACCAGGAGACGTACATAGGATACTTCTTTTTTTCTTTATTTATTTTTAAGGGACTTTCGCCATATTAGGGTATGCCAGTCCCATAAGGCCTTAGCTAAAACAAGTATCAATTTAAATATTATATGCTAGACTGTACAATTTAATAGCTTTTTTGATGTCGGTATATGTATAGGCATAGATACTTTTTACATAGTTTTTTTTACATCGTCCCGTGGCGTTAACCGCGGTTGTTGTTGTACCGCGGGTAACACCGCGAGGCTAGTTTCTAATAAAGTCATACTGTACTTTAGCTTATATTTTTATGTGTGACAAATAACACGCTTCCCCAACTATATGTTACTTACTTCTGTTTCTTCTCACGAAATCACTCACAGATCTCAGGACAACGTAAGAAAGGTTCCCACATAAAAAAATATAATAAACGCCAAATAAGAAAAGAATAAGAATAAGAAATACTTTATTTGCCTTTATATTACAGAGTTACTTATAATTGCTGCACGTTTGGCCTAGTGGTTTAACGGTCACCACGCCGTTTCCTACTTCGCCAAGTGTCGTAAGTTCAAATCCCACCTAGGACAACACTTGTGATCTACAAATTGTTGTTCTGAGTCTGGGTGTTCTTTGTGTCCGTTTCCTGTATGTTTGTAAAGTCCCCCGCGACACAGGATTTATTCCTAGTGCGGGAGTTGTCTTGTCAAAAAAAACAAAAAAAAACAAAACAATTATTATAATCGTGTTATTAATTATTATTAATAAATAATCTTGAAGCAATGATTTAAAGATTTAATTAAAGTCGCCTTTTATCCGTGTGAGTAAAAACCTTTTTAATTACATCATGTCTACGGCTCCAACCTCCCTCAGGAGTTGTCAAACAAAACAAACCCTTTATATACCACGACACCTTCATCAAAACAAAACATTTACCTCTCCTAAATAAACTTCTTCAAATATGCATAAACCGTAATTAATCATACCTGTGCACTCCTAGTTTTATTATACCCTTGTATTGGTGATTGTTAGTGTGTTTAATATGGCGGTCGGCCTAAATGATATCCAACATTCTAGAATTTAAGCATATTATACCTAATTAATGTAATTAAGCTACTGATGTGTCATTTACATCAAATTAACGATTAACTGAACACATTTTAAAGTGTAATTTAAAAGTCAATTTAAACTTTCATTTTCGTTAATTACTTGTATTTATCAAAATGAGGTGTAAAATTTTGCCGGACCAACGCATTAATTTAAATATAATCAGCACATTTTCTGTAAATTATTATGGTTCATGTAGCTTACCATAAATTGACGGCTACAGTTGTATAAATAACAAAAAAAAATACAAAAAAATAACGATTTTAAGAACTGGACCAAATTGAAATGGGATCATCAAAATCGGTTCACCCAGTCCAAAGTTCTGAGGTAACAAATATTAAAAAATGTAGAAAATATTAAAGAAAACACTTTCTTGACAGCAAGATGTATAATACTATTTTGTCAATAACAACCAACAATGGAACAAACAATTCTAAATTCAAAAACAATATTTCTTTTAAACTAACATAACAAAAATCCTTTAGGTACATTGAATTCATTTAGACAAAAAAAAAATACAATCTCCTCCTCCTTTTTGAAGTCGGTTAAAAAGAAAATTCCGAAGTTGAAATTCTCTTAATAATTTCATTGCCATTGAAGAAATCTAATTTGATATCTAAGAGATACATAGTACCATCCTCTTGTAATCAATCATTCATCTGCAATGTCAATGTCAAGAACTTTTCATAACTAAAAGGATAATTTTCTCGTTTTTCTTTTAACATAAACATTTCGTCACCTTAAATATCATAAAAAACCTTTCCCTCTACGAAGTAAGTGGTGATTTATTTTATTTGATTAAATGCCTTGAGGTCTTTAGGTTTTACAAGCTTTATAAATTCAAAGTGAAATCATCAGTCATCATTGTAAAAACAGCTCTAATTAAAATGTACCTAACATACAGTTTAGAAGAGCATCATTTTCGTAGCCTATTTATTATTCTCAAGATTATTTGGAGTGTTACGTGTAGTTCAGAAGATATTTTACAAAAAACATTTTATATAAAAAAAAAAACAACTTCCAAAAAACATCCAACGAAAACTCTCTGCCAAAAAAACACTTAAAAGCGTAAAATAAACTAGTTCTTCATAAATTGCCTATACCTAATTCTTTATTCATTTAAATAGTAATATTATAATGTGTGCTAGGTACCTAGAATCTGTTACTATTGCTTTCAAATAAAAAAAGAATCATCAAAATTGGTTCACCCAGTCGAAAGTTAAGAGGCAACAAACATAAAAAAAAATCAGTCCTACTCCTCCTTTTTTGAAATCGGATAAAACCATCAAGTTGTTTTAAAAGTATGCTTATCGTCGGACTCCGGTAATTGATAGCACAGCCAACGAATATTAAATACTACTAAACATTTATTAATAATGCAACAGATGTCTCAATAACACAATACATTAAAATAATACTTATACAACCTTGATGTTTAATCTTGATCAAGTGCCATATTATATTTATCCTTGTTCCCTTAGGAAAACTATCGGGTATTATTATACCGATGATACGTAAACATAAATTAAATATTACGGAGATGGTATTCCTTAAATGATTGATTTAACATAGATTCTGTACAAAAGAAGAACCTAATAGTTTGATCCACAAACTGATCGTTTAACTCACAGCTGAAAGCGTAGGGTCTAGAAGCATGTAATTTTAATTCCTTAATTGTTTAAAAAAAACATCCCTAAAGTAGCAAAATAGGGGTTTAAAATTTTTTTCATCCCACCAACTCGGAAAGAGTATTTTTGCCCTTTGATTTTTGAGTGCAAAAGCCGTTTTTATCCGCTAGAGGATAAAGTAAAATTGAACGTGTGCACTAAGCTTGTGAAGTCAAAACATCATTAAACCTACTAACTTCTACCTCCATGGTGCTGAATTTATCATACTTTTTTTTAATTTGTTAAAAACTCAGACTCGGAGCCTGCTTGGTGTAGGTTTTTTTTTATTTGCTTTGCTAGTGTCATTTATTTTTCACGTCATTTAGTCATTTCCTCGCTAAGGTGGGATGAAAAGTTAGGTTTTGCACTCGAGTGCAATTTTTTTTAACCTCGTGCTCTTCTGATTACCTCGCTAACGCTCAGGATTCTAATTTTTGAATCACTCGATGCGCTCGTGAAAAATTTAACACGCGGTTAAATAGCAACTTTGCACTCTTGTATAACAAATAACTACACACATCAAAAGTGTCTAGGGATCAAGCATTTTTATGCGGATTTCTTGAGATTGAGATGTGGCTTTGTAATAAATTTATGATTTTATAAATTTATATGGATCCTTTTTGGTGCATTTCATAATTTGAATCAGGAACTGTCAATCAAATTCGAGTAAAAGATGAAAATCAGCTGTCAATATTTTCCCTATAAAAACATACAACGCATTGAAGACATTATTAGTGCTACTGTTTCCCTACTACTGATTAAAACCAACGTTATTATGGAGCGGCGACGTCATTTAAGCAGGGAAGAAATGCTCAGAGCCGTGGGAATGATAGAAGCTGGTTCCCGGCAACGTACTGTGGCTTTAGCTCTGAATACAAGTCAGAGTGTTATCAGTCGACTTTGGACACGTTACCGAAGCACTGGTACCGTGACTGAGCGCCATGGAGGACGGTATCGCTGCACCACACGGAGACAAGACCGATACATTCAAATCTTAACTCGAAGAGCTCCAACAATAACCGCCATGATGTTAGCCGTGAGGCTTCATCACTTTTCAGGGAACTTAATTAGCGACCAAACAGTCAGAAACCGCTTGCATGAAGTGAACCTTCATTCCCGAAGACCGCTACGGGTACCACCTATAGCAATGCACAATCGTAGGATTCGATATCAATGGGCTCTTGAACACAGAAATTGGGCAGAAGAACAATGGCGTTTCGTGTGCTTTTCTGAGTCTCGTTTTGGTATGAGACGGGATACAAGACGTATACGACACTGGAGAACCCCTGGACGCCAACAGCGATTAAAATCCTGCCAGGAAGTCCATCCTTATAGTGGTGGAACCATCATGGTTTGGGCGGGTATTTGGATCGGCGGAAGAACTGAGTTGATTTGGATCAGAGGCAACCTCAACGCTCAAATTTATGCTGAGACGATTGTATCAGACGTCATCGTTCCTCTACAAGTGCAAATCGGTCCCTTATTTCAGTTAATGCATGATAATGCACGACCGCACACCGCAAGAGTTGTAAGACAGACTCTCGCCGCTAACATCAATGTCCTGCCCTGGCCTGCTCAGTCGCCAGACTTGAACCCGATTGAGCATGCATGGGATATGCTACAGAGAAGAGCTCTGCCGAATATGGAGGGTATCCAGTCGCAAGAAGACCTTTTTTTGTTGTTGCAACGAACATGGGCGGCCATTCCACAGCGTGATTTGGATGAACTCATTTTGAGTATGCCAAACCGATGTTCTTGTGTTGTTAGTGTTCGCGGTAGAAACACGGATTATTAATTGTTTAAGTTACCTAATAAAATTTTAAAGAAAACTGTTATTTCAGTCTTTTTTTCGAACTTTAATGTTAGTGGTTCAAATGTCAAAAATCCCTTTATTAGGAAAATGGCAAATTTCTTTATTAATGCAAAGGTGACTTGGTTTATCGTTACTGTGACAAACGAAAACACTTTATTTGATGAATCCTTAAAGAAAATTTTAATTAATATCAATCAGGAGAAAAGTTATTGCAAAAATATATATTGATCCCTAGACACTTTTGATGTGTGTATTAATGACAGTTCGTTAGTTTTGTTTAAAAGGTACACATATAAGTTTTGTTCTGGCGGCAAAAACTTTTGATACAATTTATAGAGCCCTTGTCACCCGAGTCATTATTACCTACGAATTTGTTGACATCTCATTAATTAATCAGCTCAGTAGTTTAGGTGTTACAGCGAAACATATAAACATACATAGACTGCCAAAACGATTACTTTTCCTTTTAGCTTCGCCGTAGTCGAGTAAAAAAGTGATTAGCGACCCTGCCTAGATTTCGAACTGCTTATTTCTAGACTTGAAGTAATAAATTTTTGTTATGGACTTTTCAGAGCAAGTAAATATATTAAAATTAATAAAGCAATTTCAGTAAACAATTTAGATAAAACTTCTCCACAAATTTATTTCTCATCTTTAACGGACAACTTTTATAGGACAAAGGCGACAAGAAAATGACAAGCTGACGGACGGAACACGAGTAAACAGATGCACAATTAATATTAATTTTAATAAAAGTACTTTTCTACAATTATAGAATATACTTAGTAATCAGTTAAATAGGCTTTTAGGGTACCGTACCCAAAGGGTAAAACGGGACCCTATTACTAAGACCTCGCTGTCCATATGTCCGTCCGTCACCAGGCTGTATCTCATGAACCGTGATACTAAGACAGTTAAAATTTTCATAGATGATATATTTCTGTTGCCGCTATATCAACAAATACTAAAAAACAGAACAAAATAAATATTTCATGGGGCTTCCATATAACAAATGTTATTTTTTAGCTCGTTTTAGCTCGATATTGATAGATGCTTGAAATGTATAGATGATGGTACGGAACCCTTTCTGCGTGAGTTCGACTCGCACTTGGCTGATTTTTTAATTCATTTCTATGTTTGAATTAATATTTACAGATCAACACACAACATCTTACTGCAACAATAGAATGCTATGACAAAAAAGTTTTCGAAATGAATGGTAGTAAATTAAATTATTATTTCTAATTTCTGCATTCTTAGGGATGGTGATTTTTCTTAAAATTTGAATGAGACTTTCACTCTCTACGCTACTACCTACATACAAGTAAAATTTTAACAAAAACAAAAACCGACTTCAAGGTTCGACTCGATTTCTCTTGGATGCCATCATCAGATATTAATGTCCTTATCATGGTACCACCGTTGGGACATCTCCTTTCTATTAAAAAAACAATCATCAAAATCGGTTCATAAACGATGAAGTAAAAAACACATAAAAAAAAAACATATATACGGTCGAATTGAGAAACCTCCTCCTTTTTTTGAAGTTGGTTAAAAATTGATATATTGAGGTTTCTCAATTCGACCGTATATTTTTTTATTTTTTTTATGTGTGTTCAGGGATAACTTCGTCGTTTATGAACCGATTTTGATGATTTTTTTTTTAATGAAAAGTAGATGTCCCGACGGTGGTACCATGATAAGGTAACTAGGATCTGATGATGGCATCCCAGAGAAATCGAGGGTAACCCTCATTTTTTTCAGGCACGTTCTATGTTTTTCGTATATTTTCTGAAGCTACGCCGATATTTGCGTCTGGTAGTCATCATTTGATGATAATGAGCTGATGATGAAAGGTAAAACTCCTTAACGGTTAGGAGTTGGAGGATAAATCTTTGAATGTCATATGTATGTATGTTACCTTTAGTCGTATTCTTTCAAGTTATTTAGGTAAGCTGATGATGGAAGGTACAACTCCTCAACGGTTAGGAGTTGGAGAATAATTCTTTCAATTTCATACGTATCTATAGACCTTTAGTTGTATACTTTTAAGTTATTTAAGTGAGCTGATGTCACAGGCGCTATGATGACTAATGTATTTTGCTATAAGTAACTCGCCTGCTTCTATTTCATCACGACATTTAAGCTTGGACACGATTCCTATTGCCCCGTAGACCACGTTCTCAGTAACAGAAATCTTGCATCTCAGCATAATTTTGGAAACTGATCATACTCAGTTTTAATACGTGTTCAAACCACTAAAGTTATTCGCATCAGCAGAAATTATATGAAATAGTTCAACTTAATGATAACCTATGATTGTTTGCACTAAAAATGGAAAAATAAAAACTTTTTATAAAAAAAAAACCGACTTCCAAAAAACCATCCGACGAAAACTCCCTGCCAAAAAACACTAAAAAGCGTAAAATAAACTGGCTCTGCATAAATTGCTATTTGCCAATTCTTGTCTATACCTAATTCTTTATTCATTTAAATAGTAGTATTATTGTGTATGCTAGGTACCTAAAATCTGTTTGAAGTCGGCGCCAAGCCAAAATGTAATAGGAGGTACCCCACTCGCCGCTGCTGGATAGCTAGCATAAAACAACCCAAGCGAGCAGACACGCGTGGGTTGACGCGACGTCGTTGATGGCCGTCTCGAAATAAAGCGAGTGTGGTAACTACTATTACATTTGGCTTGGCGCCGACTTCAAACAGATTTTAGATACCTAGCATACACAATAATACTACTATTTAAATGAATAAAGAATTAGGTATAGACAAGAATTGGCAAATAGCAATTTACGCAGAGCCAGTTTATTTTACGCATTTTAGTGTTTTTTGGCAGGGAGTTTTCGTCGGATGGTTTTTGGAAGTCGGTTTTTATTTTTATAAAAAGTTTTTCATCGATATATTCTTACAAAAGTCTTTGGTTAGCAACCGTTTAAAATGATTTCTTTAATATAGGTTCTTAACGAGATTTATAATGTGTTATATCGGCTATAAACGGGTTCACAACAAATGTGGTGGAAAGTTCGTATGAGCGTTATATTTAAAAAGAAACTTCAAGGACGAAAATAATGTACGGTTTCTTATAAGTTGAAAGTTGAAAGTATCTGAAACTAGTAAATACATTTTGGGTTTGTTATTTTATGAGGAATAAATAACTGTCCTGTTGGAGGTTGGATTACTAAAATCAGTCACCAATATCCTCGTTAGTCAGATTGTTTTCTTATAAATTGTAGCTTTCATCCTCACTCGGGATGATGGATTTCAATAATACATCTAGTTATGTTCAGGTAAATAAATTGTGATGGCGTACAATGTTATGTACGTACGTACGAACTCAAATACGTACAACAAACTATACGTATAGTCCATTCGCTTAGATACGGTCACCTTGATCGCGCCGCCCGCGCCCTCGCACGTGCGGCCGCCACATAATCAGAGGGCTCATCTGCAGCGTATACCCACAAGCAAGTATGTTTTGTCAGTTTACAGCGTTAGTGTGAATTAATATATTCGTATTTCAGAACAATAACCACAATTGCGTGCGGGTGCACCGATATTATCAAAACGAATTAACTATACCAGAAATAGTAGACTCATAAAAATTATAGACCGTTCGTAAAAATCCGTCACCAGACACAATACCAGTTACCTACTAATTAACATTTTTTTAAAGAAGTCTGCCATAACGTGTCCATAATTTGTATTTTTTGTTTTATCTTAATTACATTACTATTGAATATTTTGAGAGAAGTATAAAACATTTGAACTCAGGACTGTTTCTCTAGTATCCAACAGATTATAAAGCAGTGTCTGGAAGAGGTATAATTAATTCACAACACGTCACTTGTACTTGATTTGGGTTGTTTTCGTATAAAATAAACATTTATACTCAAATTAAGGACATAACAAGACTTATCGCTTAAATATTTTAATGCTGAATACTCGCAATATCTTTAGTCTAACAAATGGAGATATTTGAGACAAGTCACTGGCTTTAGTTCAGACTTGATTTTGTTAAGCCGCCCGAAAGCCTACAACTAAGCTTCACGACGACTATCCTATGATGATACCTACGAATTACGGAGACGTTAAAGGTTTTAAGCCACTAGTCATCCAGGTACTGACCGCGCTGTCGTTGTTGCTTACCCTCGGTGATTGTTTCTTCTCACCAAAGGACAACTGTACTATGATTGCCTCTTACAAGTTTCTAACTTACAAAGTAATTCATAAAGCGATCAATATGCTGCACGAGACGTATGAATACAAGACGAAGTACAACCGCAAGTAATATGTTTACTAGTAGTCGGAGCATATAATTGTGCTTGTGCAATAAGCAAATTAAAAAAAAGTTTTAAACCACTACAGTATTAAGTATTTTGTTTTTTTCTTACGATGATTTTGAAACCGTAATGAGAGCAGTAATAAAATTCCATCACCATTTTGAGACGCTTAAAATAAAATGAAAAACTCAGATTTTGCCTTTCTCATTCTTCGAAAATTAATCAGAGCGCGGAGTGAATTCCGTGTCGGGAGTAAGACGGAGAAGGCTCTATTCACATTAAGGACATAACAAGACTTATCGCTTAAATATTTTAATGCTGAATACTCGCAATATCTTTAGTCTAACAAATGGAGATATTTGAGACAAGTCACTGGCTTTAGTTCAGACTTGATTTTGTTAAGCCGCCCGAAAGCCTACAACTAAGCTTCACGACGACTATCCTATGATGATACCTACGAATTACGGAGACGTTAAAGGTTTTAAGCCACTAGTCATCCAGGTACTGACCGCGCTGTCGTTGTTGCTTACCCTCGGTGATTGTTTCTTCTCACCAAAGGACAACTGTACTATGATTGCCTCTTACAAGTTTCTAACTTACAAAGTAATTCATAAAGCGATCAATATGCTGCACGAGACGTATGAATACAAGACGAAGTACAACCGCAAGTAATATGTTTACTAGTAGTCGGAGCATATAATTGTGCTTGTGCAATATGCAACTTAAAAAAAAGTTTTAAACCGCTACAGTATTAAGTATTTTGTTTTTTTCTTACGATGATTTTGAAACCGTAATGAGAGCAGTAATAAAATTCCATCACCATTTTGAGACGCTTAAAATAAAATGAAAAACTCAGATTTTGCCTTTCTCATTCTTCGAAAATTAATCAGAGCGCGGAGTGAATTCCGTGTCGGGAGTAAGACGGAGAAGGCTCTATTCACATGGCACTGAATAGTGTCTACGATCGCAATATTGAACAATAGTCCCTTTGTAACGTGGAATTATCGACGGGTATTTGCAAATTGTATTGGAATAAGATAGCAACTCGTTTTATTCTCAAACCTTTTGATACAAAATGCATATCTGGGAATATATCTACTTACCATTTTCAAGTCTTTAATGGCTTTTAGATAGTTCTATTGAATCCTAGAGTAGCTAGTATATCTACTGATGTAATTCAGTTATGTGATAAGTGGAGCCCTTTCTGTTCGTTCCATTTTGCAGCGTCATGTCGGGGCTGCGGCCGCGTTCATATATATAATTCACAAAAAGGTTTATGAGTAAATTATCTCAATTGATAACTGTATTTGGTGTTGCTATTACTCTCGTCTTCTAGATATTTTTGCTATTTTTACTTGTTTTTCCACTCAAGTATGTGGTGTAATTCCTATAGCAGCAGAAGCAGCAGATAAAAGTGAGAGCGAAAATGTACATCTCTTCGCTTGAAACTTTTCTAAGCATATCATGATCTATTTTCTTTCGCTATATTAATTATTGAATGTATGTTATGGGAAAAAATAGGCAAACATAATAGAAGCTATATTTGTAACACTGTTATATAATGTAAAAGCAATTTTCTGAGCATTTCTGAACTCTTGGCAACTGTTTTTCTACCGTTTGAATTGTGTTATTACAATTATCAAAGAGACTCTAGAATAATATAATGGTAATTAGAAATGAAATTGTTTTCGGCATGGAATTCCAGTTCTATATTTCGAGAACAAATTAACTCTTGAAGCATTTTAACAGCGAATTGTTACTTACGAGCCACAAAGAGTTAAACCATAACATCGTAATTCCCTTTGAAAACAGACCAGCTAACGACGACCTACCCTGCCCTTTGCATGTCCTGTTTACTTTAAAGGAAAAGGGAATTACAGAAGAGTTGAATGGGTCTACTATGTTTGGTTGTTAATAGTTCAGTGGCTGTTATCGTAGTGATTGAGTAAGTCAAGGGCGAGAGAGTTCGTGCTCCGAATATAATACAAAATGCGTCTTAGTATAAACACAACCACTATTCACGATGAGAATAAAGTAATCAGTGTTTACTGATTTAAAACCGACTTTACCGACTTTAAAAACGAGGAGGTTCTGAATTTTTTTTTTTTTTTTTTATGTATGGCCCGCCATAATGACTCTACTCTGCCTGATGGAAAGCATAAGCAGAATCCAAGAGTGGTGGTCACCATACTCACTGCGAATGCAGACAATGCAGTATGGCGACCCACACCATGGCGGCCTAGTGATGCTGCTGCATCTTTTAGTCTAGTCAACAAGTATGGCACTTGTTGACTAGACTATTTGGGCCTCCGGTCTCGCACTCAGCAACGAAACACGACAGCACGATCGCTGTCATTTTACGTTGATTTTCTGTGCGAGGGTAGTACCGCCCCGGTCGAGCCGACCCATTCGTGCTGAAATCAGCGTGGCTCTACTACCTAAAAAATTATTTTGTATATGTATGTATAAAATAAACAATTTAACTTAATTTAAATTTATAGTATAAAATGAAGTAGTTTTTTGTTCTTGTACTTATGATTTATAGTTTGTGGTTTAACCAACAGAAAGAGTGATGGCGGTAAATGATTTCTCAGAGCGCCAACCTATAATATAAACGTTACAATGCAGATTAAACTAATTTCACTCCTATTACAAAATACATTAGACGTTGTTAAATGTAAAATCTTCTTAATAATTTCCACTTTACCTTACAAGGAAATAGTTTTTGCTCTAGCAAACTTATCATTGTTATTCATTAGTTCTCGCTTTGCTTCTACCCAAAAGCTTTGTAGATACGAACCTTGTGGTTTTGCCCCAACGGATATGTTTGAACTAACTTAAATAATTCAAATGTTATGTCTGTATGAACCATAGTGTTTACTTTAAACAAACATCATTTACCTACTAATGACTTCTAACTAAATACTTCTATATTAACACACTATTAAAACAGTGTAGTGTACAAAGTAAAACTTACTTCACAAAATTACGATATAAATGGTTATACACAACTTTAACCCCACAGGTTTGTATAGAGAGTAAAATAGAGATGTGTAAATGTTACCGGAAATGTATGAAATCAAGGAATTGTATACAAATCCTAGGAAATGTGTACAATTCCGATACTATTTAGGAAATGTGTACAATTCCGATACTATTTAGGAAATGTATTAAATATTGTTTGACAAACTATTTAATACATAGATATCCTAGGAAATGTATAAAGTTCCTCGGAATTGTATATAATTCCAATATCGTATTAGGAAATGTATAAAGTAAATGCTTTCTATATTTTCTAATAATATTTTTTTATTATAGCACTCATATTATCTTAATACCGTAAAATAATAATAATATGTTCATATGTTCTAACCTAACCTAAAAATAATTACCCCCCAATATCTTAAATGTTTTACATTTCCGATTGCTATTTAGGAAATGTATAGATTTCCTAGGAAATGTGTAATGTGTAAGTATAATATAATTTATTTCACACATTTCCGTGCGATTTTAGGAATTACATACATTTCCTAGGAATTGTATACAATGACGGATTACATATATTTCTGTTAACATAAACATTCATTATTAAAGTTAGAAGTTGTTAGAAGGTTATGATTTCCCGGTCAGCTAGGCGACCTTGACTACTCACCAAATGATTTCTTGCATATTTCAGATATCTAACACCAACGCCATCTACTCCCTAACTAAGCAGAGTGTACTATGGGTACTAGACAATTGATACAAATATATATAGACATTTTTTTTGTAAATACATACATATTAAACATAGAAAACACCAAAATCCGAAACAAATATTTGCAGATCATATAAACAAATCATATTAGTTGTAATAAGTAATTTGAGATCAGACTGCGATGTGTGATATGTGTTAAATAAATAAAAAAAAAAATATTTCAGACATCTAACACACGACGCCATCTAGTCCCAAGCTAAGCAGAGCTAGTGTTATGGCTACTAGACAACTGATATAAATATATATACTTTTTTGTAAAGAAATATATATTATACATAGAAAACCTCCAAACTCCGAAACAAATATTTGCAGATCATACAAACATTTGGTCTGACCCAGGAATCGAACCCGAGACCTCAAGCACACCAGTCGCATATAAACTATTTGCTACCACTACGCCACCGAGGCAGTAAAATAAGTTAAGTTTTAATAGTGATATTATTAATATGACTATATATCTATTAAATAATAATGTATAGTGCGTTGTTGCGTTCAGTTTGCAATTAGCTGTGAAAATGGGTTAGAGTTTCAGATTTGAGCAACAACGTTACACGAAAATCATATATATATACCTACAACATTTACAATTATGTGATACACTAAGTACTTCAGTGTAAATTAACTGAACAATATCCGTAATGTGTAGTAAAACCTGAGAGGTTGTCTATGGCTATTTTCGTATCGTTTTAGTCTCTGTATTATATAAGGCTAGCTACAGTCGCGTAGCACAGGCGCGGACAAAAAAATGACTTTTACCGTTATCTTTGAATTTTTATTGTACACAACACAAACCTTGTCCTAACAATAACGAAAACATAAAATAAAGAATTACATATTTAATTTGGTGCAACGGATTATGCGCGTGCACACATTTCGGCGATTCATTTTTATATTGTAGATGTAGATTGACATTATTGTGTTTACTTATTACTAAAAGAAAATCAAATAAACCCCTGTTAGTCAATGTAGCAAAGAAAATTGGTTAACTCCTTTACACATCTCCTACCTACTACCTAAATATCCTCGTTCCTCTTTCTAACAAGCCTTTATGTGCCCTCTCCAACCACTACAAGAGAAAGTGTTTTTTTTTTTTATGTTTGGCCCGCCAAAATGACTCTACTCTGCCTGATGGAAAACATAAGCAGAATCCAAGAGTGGTGGTCACCATACTCATTGCGAATGCAGACAATGCAGCATGGCGACCCATGCTGCATTGTCTGCATTCGCTTGCTTACGTACAACCCTCAAATATATTGCGTATAAAGTAAACCCGTGTTTTTAGCTGGATCCCTTGTCCTGAAACTTACGTTAACAATTCTAGTCTCATTAGTTACTCGTTAAACTCGATAATGCTACAATATATTATGTTCACCATTAAGTAGGATCAGTTGATTAAACGTCAGCATAAGTGGCAGAAGGACAGAGAGTTATTTACAAATAACTCTCCAATATAATGTAATAAATCGCTTATAGGTCAAAACAGCGCAGATTCGGAATTCATCTTTGAACTTGTAAGCACTCATGTAAACAAGGGAAGTTATTTTTCATCTAACGTCCACGTTGAGAAAGTTTTCGTCTGATATTACTTTACGATCTCGAGAATTGTTTGCATTATTATCGTTATTGAGAACTGTATTAAGTCTTTCGAGATTCTACTTTATTAACTAAACTTTTATGAGTAAACATAAAGGGTTCTGAAGTTTAAATTGTTGTGGAAATAAATCTCAATTACCTCAAAGAAGTTTTAATTAACCGCGTTGATTAAAGTTCTATTAAGCTCTTTGAGATTAGTTCGTTATGGACTTCTTTAAAATAACTTCATAGCGTTTTTAGTTTCTACTATATTTCTTCTTTATCGATAAAATAAAACTGTTGCCAAAAGGTTGGCTATGTATTTACCGTTAGACTTCACCGTTGACAAAATATTAAGAAGCTTTGTTGCCTTGAAATTGCGGCACAAGACAACGGAGACCTCAGAATAACCCAACCAGATTCTGAATCCAGACCTTAGAATAGTCCATTAGCGCCAGTCCAGGTAAAAAAGGAGATTGCACGTAGTTACAATAGTTATGAAAAAAACTTAGGTCAGTAGATTCTAGAAATTTATTATATTCATATGAAAACATGTTAAAGCACTGTGTTACAAGCGGTCTTATTTTGGAGATGGTGAATGTGTTATTAAAACGTGAATTTCAAACATACGTTATTTCTAGTTTGTGTTTGTCTTAATTTAATTTTAGTACCTAGTAGGGAAGATAATGAAAATGTAAACTAATCTATTCCAATATTAAATTTGTTAGCTGTGGTAACCCATAATTGAATGAACACAAGGCATGTATTTTATATTTTTCTACTTTTATTTGATGTGTGTATCATTTGTTGGTGATCCAAAATAAATAAAATAAAATAAATATTATAAAGAGGTAAAGTTTGTAAGATTGTAGGGGGTAATCTCTGTATCTACTGAACCGATTTCAAAAATTATTATACCAATAGAAAGTTATATTATTCGGGAGTAACATAGGAGTAACATAACTAACCTGAAAAAGTATGAAAGTTCGTAATTTTTAAAGTTGGAAATACGAAGAAATAACTACGCGAGCAAAGCTGCGGGCATTAGCTAGTAGTAAATAAGGTAGCATATCAGTACAGTTAATACGCCATAAAATTGTCCGTCCGCAGTTGGTTCGTCAAGTGCTTCTTCATAGAATCAGGGTCACTCCGAACGATCCCAAGTACACATTACAAGTTTCATAGACCTTGTTAAGTGTCACCTAATAGTCTAAAACGATAGGGCTGTCATCTATTTAGAAGTTTTTTTTTTGTTATTATGAGTTGAATATTTTATTTATTACTAGTTTTAGCTAATGTCGGTTATCGCGGCATCGCGGCCTATGTGTTATTCTGATGTATAAGCTATATTACTGTAAAGTTTTATTACGGTTCAAAATGTACATAACTATAGATAAGCATATATATTATTAAATATATATGTTATTGTTCCTTTAACTCTGACCAACACGAGGTCTGCTATTAATCTATCTAAATAAAAGTGAAATACCACTCACTTATTAATCACAAAATATCAGAAACTATAACACCTACAAACTTGAAATTTAACAGGTGGGTTCCTTATAGGGTGTAGATATCCGCTAAGAACGGATTTTACGAAACTCCACCCCTAAAGGGGTAAAACGGCAGTTAGAAGTCTGTATGAAAGTTTTATGTTTTTGAAGTAAGAGACTTGAAATTTAAAATGTATGCTCTATAGACGGTGTGGAGGTGTACTAATAATGTATCTTTAGAAATCAATCCCCTTTTGGGGTTAAAAAATACTATCTAGAGGAGCGTACCGTCGTGTACGAGGACCGAGAGGGCGTCTTGAGACGGCGACCCATGTCGTGCGGCGTTCCGCAGGGGTCTGTCCTTGGACCACTCCTGTGGAACGTGGGGTACGACTGGGTCCTGCGAGGTCGTCTCCCCCATTGGTCACAGCTCGGGGGGCGAACTTCCAAGAGACGGCGTGACTGGCCACCAGGGGTGTTTCTCTGGTGGTCGGGCGCATCGAGGCGCTGGGCTTACGGGTGGCCCTGGACAAGACGGAGGCCCTATTGTTCCATGGTCCCCGTCGTGGTCCACCCGGCGGCGCCCCCATAGAGGTCAACTCGGTCCTCGTACCGGCTCAAAAATTTTGTAAACAGTCAGAAAATTAATCTGTTTGGGCCAGCCCTAGATACCCTACAAATACATACCATTGTGACGGACTCAGTTCTCAAGTAATCGTTTCCTTCACAATATGATCGACAAAATGTGAGATAAAATCTGATCAGTATTTGGTTAAATATTTGGTTAACGCGAACGATAACTGTTATTACGTCAAGCTTATACTAATTATACAGGTGGTTGCTTACATCACTTAGAGAGTATTGCTTGCTACGCAGGTAGAAATACTCGCCGACTTGCTCCATTGGACTACCATTTTTTTCGTTATTCAGACAAATTTTTACGTGGTATAAAAATTTCTTTCCTTTCCCTAGAGGCAGTACAAAATGCTTTCCCACAGCTTGTCGAATCTAGATCCTCAGACTTCTATCGCGAAGCCATTAAGGAACTTCCAATTAGAAAACAAAAACGTATGGATAATGAGGGTAAATATTAGGTCTTTACCTATGAAATTGCCGTTCTTCAGTACTGGTCATTTCAAATAAAAAACAGTTTGTAATGGCTCTGTATTCAAATTAATTTTGATTTAAAACCATGACATTCTATTTACAAACTCAGTCTTTTGTTTTTTGATTAGCGCTGTTTTTTCATTACATTTGAACATTTTTCGTCATAATGGATACTTTAAAAATTCGTGTAATTATGGAATATGAGTTCCGTCGTGGCACCAACGCGACACAAACGGCACGTAACATCAAAAACGTTCACGGAGAGAACTGTACAAACGAACGTACAACCCGTTGTTAGTTTTCCCGGTTCCGTTCTGGAAATTTTGTCTTAAAAAATGAAGCTCGTGATCATCCGGAGACTTTGGTTAACAATAATGAATTAAAGGCGATTGTGGAAGCTGACGAAACTCAATCTACAGCCGAGCTAGCAGCAGCTTTTAATGTAAGCATCAAAACAATATTGATCCATTTGCGACAAATTGGCAAGGTAAAAAAGCTTGATAGAAGGGTGCCCCACGACCTTAACGATCGCCAGCGCAACGTACGCGTCGAGACCTGCCTTGCACTGCTCAACAGGCAAAGAAATGAAGGATTTTTGAAACGAATTGTTACGTGCGACGAAAAATGGATTCTGTTCGACAATCGAAAGCGCTCAGCAAGTTGGTTAGACCCTGGTTCAGCACCAAAGCAATGCCCTAAACCAAAAATGACCCCTAAAAAGGTGATGGTCACTGTTTGGTGGTCTAGTGCGGGTGTGATTCACCACAGCTTTTTACAAAACGGCATGAGCATTAATGCAGATGTGTACTGTGAAGAACTGGAGAGAATGGTGGAGAAGCTTGCACATCTGCAACCAGCTTTGGTCAATCTTCGGCCCCACTGCTCCTTCACGACAACGCGCGACCCCATACTGCGCAACAGACAGTCTCCAAGCTGCAAGAGCTGGGGTTGGAAGCTCTCCCTCATCTGCCACACTCACCAGACCTTGCACCTACCGACTATTACTTTTTCCAAAATTTAGATAACTTTTTAGTGGGTAAAAAATTCAATTCCCGAGAGGCAGTACAAAATGCCTTTGAAGAGTTTGTTGCCTCCCGTCCAGCTGATTTTTACAAGAAGGGCATCAATAAACTGTCAATACGTTGGCAAAGATGCGTCGATTGCATGGGTGATTACTTCGAATAACAGAAATAAAAAAGTTTGAAAAAATAAGTACTTTCACTTATTGCATACAAAACGGCAATTTCATAGGTAAAGACCTATTATTTTGGTTAAATAAATATGTTCAATTAAAAAAAGAGTTTTGTTTTTCAGTACAAATCAGCAATTCCTTACTTCAAACCCTAATATTAACGTCAAATTTCCTAATTTGTCACAGAGAAGAACCTTCTGAATTCATATGAGTCGTATGAGTACTACGCTTGACGTTAAATATTGAAGTTGAGCTATGTGTTGACATTTGAATTACAATCACTCTCTTTTCTTTGTCCTTGGAGTGAAATAAACAACAAACAAGTGTCTTACAGCCTCGCATGTGACAACAATGACATATCACCGTTGCTGTCTCGTTTCTATAAATCAACTTGACATCGTTGGGGTCCCTTATGACTCGGCCACGGCACTGATTTGGTAAAGTTTTACTATTTCACTATATTTCTCGTTGCTTGATTTTAATTTCTCGAATTATATATCACACTATTCGATGTATATACCTAAGGGCACACTACTTAATTCTAATAAGACATCATCACTGCCTTGTTTTATTATTGTAGTATCTGGTAGTATCACCGCGAAGGCCATACAAGAAACCAGTGTTTAGTAGTACTTCTCCCAACTGCTCTTGCTGACAATATGGTGATAATTAAACATAGGAATAATATTAATATAATTTGAACAATAATTGAAATAGACACATTGTCCTACAAATTGCGTGGTACGTTATCCCGTTCCTAGGCTTAAGTTTTTTCCCTGCTAGCCCTGTTAGCTACCACAGTCGAAAATGTTTGTAGGGTGAAAAGTGGGCTCCTTAATAGTAGTAATAACTTGGGAACTAGCCGGGGAACCTGGACTATTAATAGTTATGTTTATTTAAATGCAAAAGTTTAATTAATACTCGTAGTACGTACGTATTAAAATTTTTTAATATATAAAAGATATCAAACTAAATTTTTTTTCATCATCTACAAGGCTAGCGTTGTTTTTTTACTGTCGCAGACATCATAAATTTATTTTCGCTCTTGATATTTCGTCGCCGGACTTTTTTGAAAAGTTTTAATCAGTACTTACTATTACGATAGAGACAGAGTACTGAAAGATAAAAACATGTGTTTAAAAACGAAATAAAACACAAATTCAAAATTATTAGTAAAAAGGTTCAGCCACACATTTTCATAAAATTATTGTAGGTAACAATATTGATAATGCGATTGCTGAAAGCAAAATATATCACTAGTTGTAACCCGCGGCTCCGCTCGCGTGTATGTCGGTTATCGCGGCAAATAGTAGCCTATGTGACATTCTGATGTTTATGCTATATTACTGTAAAGTTTCATTAAAACCGTTCAGTAGTTTTTGCGTGAAGAAGTAACAAACATACACACAAACTTTCGCCTTTATATATTAGTGTGATGTGATAAAGTTACGAAAGAATTCAACACCGGTTTTGATAATAGTAGAGCTCCAGTGAAACTCACTCTCATTTAGGCGATACTCAGGAAGTACATGCAGACGTCGAT
Source organism: Diaphora mendica (assembly GCA_949125395.1). Taxonomy (NCBI): domain Eukaryota; kingdom Metazoa; phylum Arthropoda; class Insecta; order Lepidoptera; family Erebidae; genus Diaphora; species Diaphora mendica. Next base: position 23,495,413 of record OX421310.1, read on the forward strand.
AAAGGGCAAAGAAATATTGCTTTCACGGGTAAATATTTTGTTTATTTGATGACGATTATGTATCAATTATGTGTCTGAATAAAATTTCTCTATTTGTTATCTTTTAGCCATAATAAATGTTAACCATGATGTTGTTAAGAATTCGTTCGGACAGATGATTCGTATTTCGTATTTATCTTGCAGAATAAAATTTCTCTATTTGTTATCTTTTAGCCATAATAAATGTTAACCATGATGTTGTTAAGAATTCGTTCGGACAGATGATTCGTATTTCGTATTTATCTTGCACCAATGATATTTATGTTCATATGTTAAATCTATATGTTAATTCGTGAAGCAAAAAGTTTGTACCTTTTTTTCACGAAAATTATGCGAACTCAGGAGTATAAAACTTGGCACAGTTTAAGTTTATATGGAGCAGAAGTGCAAAAAGCTAAAAAAATGCGAATTTCAACCTCTTAGCGGCTGCTTGTACGAGAATAAATTAATATGACTATAATGTTATGGAGTTTGTGATTATTTATGTGAAGTCAATCTATGTTATGTAAATTAAAGCTTAATTCTGATCACGTATTATAAAATTTCCCTGAAGGAGGATTTCTTAACATATTACAAGCTTTTTATTAACTTGCAATGTATGTATGTACCTATTATGCTTGTATGTGCGGGTGGAATCTTGCAACTCAATTTTGAAGCAGATATCTTCAACCGATTTCGCTGAAATTTTGCATGAATATGTATACAGCGTGACAATACAATATTATAATACCATGGAGCTGATCTGATGCTGGAGCAGGAAGGCAGGTGGCCATATGAGCACTGTCAAGAAACGTCAACATCATCGAGTTTGGACTCGTTTGATTCGTCTCGAGGCATTCCCGTAAAAACTTGTTTTGAAAAAGATTTTTGATTTAATTTATTTATCTTTCTTCTAGGCAACATCTCACATTTTAAAAGCAACATTGCAGGGATATTTCAAACACTATAAAGGTATGAGGTAATCAATTCATGTAACATTTGCCCACACTATCCTGAGTTCCTGACTACAATGTTTACACGTGTTTCGCCATATCGGTTTATGGTGCGGTTTATAAATAGTCTTATTTACTTACACAAAGTTACGTTGGGAGAAACTAAAATAAATAAACAGTATTATTACAGCTCCAGGTTCTTACAAAACCCTTGTTAACCTCAAAATAACGCCTCAATTTCTTGGAATAACAACGGGAACGCTTCCATTTTTAACTGTTAACAGCCTTGCAAGTGAAAATAAATGTATTCAGAGTTTTCATGTTGGAGGGTTCAATTGGTATTTAAAAGATAGAAGTTCAAAAGTCGCGAATAACGTAACAAAATATTACTATAGGATCTTGTAGAGGAGCCGATGCAAAGTTTTTATGCTAAATATAAACCAAAACATTAGTGAATTGAAACGCGTCAATACGCGCTAAAGCGTTTTTAGGGATAAACTTCAAGTACAATTATTGCTAACTATAGTTACTTCTTACAGACCCCCATGCCCAATATATCGATATTTATTATATAGGTACGGAATTCCATTACATTCCACAAACAATGTAAATAAATGGAAGTGGGAAACTGTGGTAAATTTGAAAGGTCAAATTTTATATTACCTCAGTTTTTTGTGGTATAAGCTATGGTATACAACCTTTATCACCATTTATGAGTGTAAGAGATAACCTTTACATTTTTGTCTATAATCACGAATACTTGGTCGCATATACAAACATCAGCATGAGAAGGTTATTACCATCTCCGAAACACGTTTTTATGTCGTACATATGTTATTCCCTCAAATGCCGCTACAAGTGAGCTCGTAAACTCAAGAGATATACGTATATTTTCATGACATCTTGCACATGTTACGCACCTTTTTCTTCTCGTCTTTTCCGGCTTACGATGCGATTATTTCCTTTGACACATTAAACCACTTTTTTCCTTATCTTGTGTTTGCTAAAAGTCCTTTTATTGTTCATGGAGTAAGTTCATTTATTATTTTTCTAACTACCAAGTTTTGTTGACCTTTTTTTCTTTTGTTTGTTTGCCAGGTAATTTGTATCACTTTTGTTTGTTAATTTATCTGTTTGTTACAATACAGGAATACAATACAGTGAGATCTTTCGTAAATTTATAAGGTTGAGTCTACTTATAATAACTATTGAATCATACAAATTATATTTTTTTCAGTTCGAAATCTTAGTTAATATTGAAATGCACTGCTACTATTTACTCTCTGAAACATTTTGATCCATCCTAAGAATGCTTGAAAGAAACGGCATTAAGGTTACATTAGATATCTGAAATTCGTGATGTACAAATGAAGACTTTTATGTGTACGTAAAGGTGGCGAGATTACTTTAAAGAATCTAAAAATAACTTTAAAACAATTGTTGGCACGATAAAAAGAATACCCCTCAACCACAAATCAAAACAAGTTTGATATTGATCAAGAATAAATCAACATGATTTTTCCAAACTAAGTACATTTATATACAATATACAATTTGTATACAATTAATTGTAACAGTTTATGCGAATACACCCTTACTCAATATCCAAGTCTAAAACCCAGGATATTTGCTGGATTAGCTTGCACATTCTCAAAGCGAATGCCCTACATATATTTGTGAATAAATATGAAATTCATATGCTAATATTATATTCGTTGGCTTAGACCACCGTCCGCGCCGGTTCCAACGATAAGGCCGGAACCGTTTTTGTAAACATTCGATATTTACATTATTTACAAAAACCTAAATAATGTAAATAAGTTAAATGAATGTTAGTAAAACAGTTCATTTAGAAATAGATCGGCTTTGTTTCCACATGCTTTTAGGATAAGGTATAAAACTTTTAAGTTTTTACTTTACATACATTGGAATTATATTTGTCTATTGTGCAACAAAGTTTATGTCAGTTGGATCAATATTACAGGTGTGATATTAGTTACATATTCTCATTTGTTAAGATTTAGAATAGTTTGTTTATCTTTGGTAACTTAGCAGGTGTGAGGATAACTGGCGTTTCTTTCTTATGTTCTTATTCCTTGGTTCTTTTTTAATTCAAACGTATGAACATATATTCTCATACACGTACCTAAAGTTCTGCTTTAGGTACTTGTCGTGTAACGTGTTTTACAGAAGCGCAATGTGCAAATAGCAATACTTTGTACGTTCTCATTCTATTAATTAATAACTTTAAAACGACTTCTACTGAAAAAAAAAGTAAAACTAAAACCCAACTACGACAAAAAACGACGCTGAAAAAGTATGAAACAAGTTTCAAAAGCCGTAGCACAGAATAACTAATAGTAGCCGTAGTCACATGTTACGTAGAAATGTACCATAACATCCATAACACATTAACAACGCGTGTCATACGCACAATAGTGTGGACAATGCTTTATTTTTGGTCGTATATATCGATTAGTTTAGTTGAAATGTATATTGCATTTATTTAGATGCTTCCGACGATTTAATGTTATTTATGACTGATAATGAGAAGTTTGTCGTGTTAGGACCGACCAAGTGTTCTCAGACACATTTTACTTGCAATCCAGTGCTATCTTTCTCCTCACCTGTCAAGGAAATATGCTAGCCAGCACCGCCGGTCATTGTTCCTACTTTCTTTAAATCGCTCAGACAAGCATATATATGAATTACAACTTTACAGAATAAAATTTATTAACATTGATGATGTAATTGAAGAAATGTGTGTCTTTCTGTTCGCCTGGCAGGTACTAGTGCTCGTCGGAATCGCCTGTCATTATGTTTTTGAACTTCTTAATGAATGAACTAAATCCTATAAAAATTTCAGCCTTACAGGAACAAGTATTTTTTTCTCATATTTTTTACACTTTCATGATTCATTCACTTCATTTCATGACACATTCATTTCACTTAAAACCATGAAAGATGATGATGTGCAGGGCTGAGGCCTGCCAGGCGATGGTTACGTACTAAGCACGTTATGACTCATCACTATAAAGTGACATCACCACAGCAAGTGTACTGAAGACATAAGACATTAGGCGATAAGTGATCGGTTCTGTTCGGGGTTCTGTCTGTTTTGTAAATTTGTAGGAGGTGAAACAGTAGATGAGTTATAGTAGATAAAATACTCGTTAGATATCTACTTGTTTTTAAATATGAGACGACTGGCTTTTGCCTGCGACCCCCTTGTGTATGTGGATATTGTGGTAAACAATAGTTTTTGTGTTATTCGGATGTATGTGCTTTAGCAAAAATGCGTAAAAAAAAAACTTTATAGTATAGTTTACTATACTATAAAGTTTTTGCGTGAAAGAAAACCAAACATACCTTCGAAGTCACTCTTTTAGAGTTGTAGACATACGCTCTCGAACGCAACGTTTCGGTTCTTCCTTCTTGTTTCGAGGGGTCAATACCTGTTTCCCTCACATTATGACATCAGAACCTTTAAGCGAGGCATGAAAAAGCATCTCACTAGGCCGCCATAGTGTGGGTCACCATGCTAAACTGTCCGCGTTCGCATTGAGGATGGTGACCACCACTCTTGGATACTACTCATGCTTTCCATCAGGCAGAGTAGAGTCATTTTGGCAGTTAAAACATAAATCCCCATAAATACACATACATATACATGAAACATTCTGAATAATCAAGAAGAGATAAATTCAATTCGTATGCAACAGTAAAGTAACTGCTGTGCTATACCACTATGTGATATACATACCATAAGTATACTATATAAATATATTTCAAAAAAAACTAACTAAATATATTTAATCATTGGTTTGTTTTGAAACGATCTTAAACTCAAATACCAATCGTGTGGGCGTTTCTGCCGCTTTCGCATAGGAGTACACAGCCATAGAGACGCTATTTCAATCATGTGACAAAGATTTATGGATGTGTGATTTATATTCATTTCTATTTAATATCTATAAAGCATATATTATATGGCATATAGTGATTGATTGATAATATCCAATACAGCATCAAGAGCAATGACTAGGCCAGAACTGGTAAGAAACCGCATTTTTGAAATTGCAGCGGTTGAAGTCAAGTAGGACTACAAATTTCAGGTTTACAGGCTGCAGTCTCTACAGACGATAGTTTAATTCTTGCTTAGAGTTTTGGCCATTGAAAGTCGTATTGAAATTATAGGAAATCGCATTGAAATTTCTTTACATTTCCAGTTTCGAGGTTTCGACTGCTGATCAAAGCCGCGTGTCACAATTAAAGTATTATTCATTCATCACCTATTGATTTTTTATGTTATGATGACCACAAGTATGAAGTAATTAACCAACATTTGCAGTTAATTTAAACTAGTTCAGTACCATCTGAGAAGATTACTTACTTCGTGTGAATTTAAGGATCGTTAAGTAGGGTTAAGGTATTTAAAATGCCTTGAATAGTGTTGTTTAGCTTTGCTCTTGATAACGGAGGTATATTGAACAAGACACTTCAAAAGACAATGATTTAGATACCATGTCAGAGTACATGAAGGCCATTATCTTTTTGATTTTGCTTTAGAACAATTCATTCGACTATTAAGTGAGTGATTAATATTGACCGCTGACTAACTATAACTTTAGGCTACCTAAAGTCATGAAACTATTAGAAATTTATTTCCAGTTGTTTTTGTTTAATAGCAAATTTAACGTACCTAAATTAATAATTTTGATGAATTTTCGGACCGTTAACTTAAAATTAATAATCATTCGTCTTTTATTATTATTCGTTATTGTCTTTTCGTACCTAATTTTACACATGCGCTTCGGTCATAACCCCTTTGGAAATATTCATCACTTGATAAAATTATACAAAACACGCGTAGCAAAGTTTTGAATGTGGCTTTAAACGATCGAGCCTGGCTCCAAGCATCCTTACGAGTTTGTTTGGGTGGCCTTGGAGTACGCAAAATTGTAGATGTCAGCCTTTCAGCATTTCTGCCTCCGATTGTTAGCACAGAAGAGTTAACCAGGAAAATTCTTACAAACATATTACGTAAATGATAATAATAATTTATTTATTTGGTTTACCAACATTTGTTTCCACTATTATATGAATGATAAATAGTATACAATTAATTCAAGTGTAACAAATAAATACAGTAAATGCTATGAAATATATTTAGTTTGAATTCCGCGAGACAAATATCCAGGTCTGAAAGCAGGGCACAATTCCCACCGTCTACTCACATGCACATATGGGTATCATGCATATGTACACATACAAAACAAGTGAGAAATAATTAGCATGCCATGCAACCAAACGTTTAACGAGCGTTTAAGCTCGAATGTTCGAGCTTAAACGCTCGACGAGTCAACATCTCCTGAGGATGCCCCGTGGAGGGGCGAAACACGTGTCGAGTATAGGTTTGGTTGCATGGCATGCTAATTATTTCTCACTTGTTTTGTATGTGTACATATGCATGATACCCATATGTGCATGTGAGTAGACGGTGGGAATTGTGCCCTGCTTTCAGACCTGGATATTTGTCTCGCGGAATTCAAACTAAATATATTTCATAGCATTTAATGTCATGGATTTCCGCAAAGTAACGCCTGATTCCATAACTTAAAATAAATACAGTTAAAGTTTGTCTAATGTTAATTGTACAGAAAAAAAAAACAATAATCATATCAAAATAACATTTTGCACTTACAGAAGTGACCGATATAATGATTGAATTTAACGGAATAAATAATAATAATAATAAATAGTTTATTTCTTGCCACAATATAGTATACATTACAATAAAAAAATATACATGCATATAATTCTTTTTTTTTTATATTGTGGAAGACTGGTGCCTGAGCTAAGCTCGAGGCTTGTGTTTCAGAACACCAGGTCTCCCCCCCTAGATATGTTTACATTCAGTTTTACAAAAACCGGGCACTATAAAGTTCAATGATTTACTTAATTAGATACATATATTATGTTTGTGTGTGTATGTGTTTGTGTGTGTATGTGTGTTTCTAAATGTGAGCATGTGGGTGCGTGAGTGCGCACGGAATTGTTTACGTGCATTCGTGTCGTTGTCATATCTTACACCGTTACTGAAAGCATCGCTTCAGTGTCGTCGTAGTTCAACTTCCCCAAATAATCAGTCAACGTTCTTTTACACCTGGCCCTTGTAAGATGGAATATTGGTACAACTCTGTTGACTCTATTGTACAGGAAGCCGCCCATGCAACAGAAAAATCGCCCGGAGTATTTTTTTGAAAACTTAGCGCATTGGACAGGTCTAAACACTCGTTTGCCACTCGAGGCAGTTCGACTATAGGTCAGCAAAGAGTGTTGTTTCAACAGGGTATACAGTATGAACAATTGGCGCACCGTTAAAACTTCAGTTTCCTGGTACAGTAGTGCCGTAGGAAAGCGATATGGCTTACAAAAGGAGACCTTTAAGATAGCTCTTTGAGCTCTCTCGAGGTTAATAAAAGTAGACTTTGGTGCTTCACCCCAAATGATGATGCAATAAGTGAGAACTGACTGAACGAGGGCAAAGTAAACTGATTTTAGCCATTTAGTATCTAGGACACATCTAACCGTTTTAAATACGTACATTAATTTACGTAACCTACTACTTAGAGCATCTATGTGTTCGTGAATACCAGGGCACTAGCAATGACTACTCCCAAGTATTTGATGTCCTTGACCATTATTTAATTTGACTAAGGTTTTAAAATTGAAATGTAACAAGCAGTTTTGTTAAAACAATAATCACAATGAGTAAATTACTTGCACATATGAGGCAAAAAGGTAGGATCGTTGACTATGTTGTGTTGTGCGTTACAATACATAATAAATTGGGTTACTGTTTTAAGGTTATCCAAGGTTATCAGTTATCGTACTAGTTAATTTTAAAAACACGGAAAAGAAATCTTGTATGTAGTTGAATTTTTAAAAACTAACTTTTGCTTGTAGCTCCGCTTGCCTGTTATTTCCTGTGTGGGGACGGAACGGCCAGGCGAGGTGACCATGCCTGGCGGGCACTGCCGAATGCTGACATTTATGCTAATCGGCGCGAGAACTTCTATTGCGCGATGCAGGATTGCTAGTGTCTTCGTATTGTACGTTACCCCGTCATTTGATGTATACCCGGTAGATGGCGCTGTAGTGTGTTTTCTTGTTGTGCTGTATGTGGAAATCGCCACATTTCCGAATACTTATTTTGTAGTTAGGGGATACCCTAGAGCCTATGTCTTTAAATATATCATCATGATTAGTCTAGAAGTTAAGTTACGAAAACCGAGGACATAACGGTACGGACAGTATGCGAATGCATTTATGCTGCACGGTTGGCCTGGTTTATGTATATTTGTAAAGTCCCCCGCGACATAGGCATTATTCCTAGTGCGGGAGTTGTCTTTAAAAAAACTCATTTTAGTTTCAAGTCGCCAGTATACTTTTGCATTTATAAACCATAAAAGTTATCTTAATCGTCTTACTCTTTTCCCAAACTTATTTAGGGCAGATGCTATAAGTTTTTTCAGTTCATTCTCCTCTCGACAGTTTACTGCTACCTTTTTAGCCATTATTCACGCAGTCTTTGGCTACATAGTTATCAGGCAAAATTAATCGGCCAGATAAGATATTAAAACATTAACTTTTGTCCGCGGCTCCGGCCGTGAGTACGTCGGTTAACGTGTTAATAAGTAGCCGTAGTATGTCCTTCCTCAAGAATCAAAGTCTCTCCACGCTAAATTTCATTGAAATCGGTGCAGCGGTTTAAATCTGAAAGCTTAATAGACAGACAGACAGAGTTACTTACGAATTTATAATACATATTACAATTGATATAAAATGTTAAACATAAATTTATACATCACATAAAATCTCAGGAACGCATTAAACATATTTTAACGTTAACCTTGGTCTGTTAAATGTCTGCAATTTAAATGATAACGATTATGATCAGCTGTATTCTGAACTCGTCTTTATTTGGTCCTAAGTGCCATCATACCGACGTATGTTAAGCACCTCCTTAGACCCTTTGCTGTATTGTCAGCTTGTCCATAATACAACCACATAACACCGGCATGTAATGGGAGCTATGTAATAAAAAATAATAGCAGGGACCACACTAAATTGAACTGAGATGAACGGTTATCAACGCGTTCACGTTCACCTACAAAGCTTATTGAATAAAGATAAATAATAATAGCAAGAAGATTAATTCCAGACTATCATATGCAAAGTAGACCCATGTATTCATATTCTCCGAGAGTATTTTCTTTATGGGCAGTAAATAGTGTATTTACAACCTCTTTAGTGGAGGAAAATGTTGGCGTTTTGGCTAGACTGTAGGCGCTCCTTTAATAAAAGTTATTTGATATATGAGTTGTAGGCCTATGTGAAACATATGAATGGAGCTTTGGCGCGGGAAGTTTTGGTCGTAAATCCTGTGATAAGTCAAAGTCGATGCCCATCGTGCTCGGAGAAAATTGCCAATAGAACCCCTCTTTGATACTCGGATTTGTTTTTACGATTGCTCATTGACTTACCAGTTGGTGACAATGCAGAATTTTTTAAACATATTATATAACATATTATTAAATATATGTATTGCTTATTATGTTGCATCTTACACAAAAGAAGATTTTCATAGCAAATAAGCTACGTAATAAAACCATGTAAAATGCTGTTTAAAAATTGAACATAATTGGAATATCTAATTTATATTAGTTACCCTGGAGTAAAGAAATGTGAGAATCTTTGCTAACTCAGTTTTTGTTTTGAATTTTTTTAGTTTAGTTTTCATTTCAATTAATTGATGTCCATGTTACTAGCATCGATAGAATTTTTTGTATAATTTTGTACATACATTGTAAAAAGCATACAAACATGTTAATAAAGGAACATCGAGTTGCTCGCTAAAGCTAGTCCTGTATGTTTTCGTAATGTTTAGAACTAAAACCACTGACGAAATTAAAAGTCGATTAAACATATGAAAATTCATGAACCAGGGATGGTTCATGAATTTTCATATGTATACATACATATAACTATAAAATATTGAAAGTGAATTAGTAAAATACACCGCTATATATTTTCCCTAGTCATCTAATTTCCATATTTGAAGGATACGCCATAGAAACCTGCACACTCCATTTAAAATATTGCAGCTTTTACGTGACGGGCCCACTATCGGAAAAAGGTTTCGTTGATACCCAAAAAATGAGATTCGAAAATATATTTAGGAGAGACAGGTACATCGCTGCAATATTACGACATTGATGGCCACCTCTTAGGTAAAATATATCTTTTTTCAATATTCGCTGAATATTTATGAAAGGTTTTTTTTCGAGTTTCTGCTAAAGTTAATAGGATGGAAAATAACTTTAATTGTCTTATTGCTTTAAACACAATTTCAGTTTAAATTCAGAATTCGACATTGTCAAAAGACGTTTTGATTCAAAATAAATAAATTAATAACCTCGGATTGCGTTCGATCTAAGATTTTCTCTGAGCTGCAAAAAATTACACTTATAATATTTCAAAACGATACGTATTTAAAAAATCTATCGTCAATAAAAAAGATTTGAGAATATTTTGCTGAGTAGCATCAAAACTAATATTTTTACTAGGAACTTAAAGAAAATTCCTAAAAACCTAAACTCAACCAAAAGATAGCATAGTTCTTTAACTAGGCATTTAGGTTTTTTCTAATCTGATTTTATAATCGCTGTAATCCTAAAAAGATATAAAAGGAGCTACTACGTTCATAAGTGTTTCGCAAATTAAGATCACGAGATTTTCAAGAACCATTCTAGAATTTTAACATGTGAAATTTTATTTCAAATGTTTTTTTAGTCTGTTAACTACGTTAATTATTTGAAATTGCTTCTGGCATAGACTGATAACCTCTGCCATAGATTGTTGAAAATGATAGTTCCGTTTTTTTTCTTAGACTAACTTTTTTATGTTAAGTGATTACCTTATCATTACTTTATTAATCTATACAAATAAAGGAAATCAACAACTTTTTACTAAATGCATATGACAGCATACACCTACAGTACTTACATGAAAAAAAAATGTCTGTCTGTTAGTTCCTGCCAAACTCTAGAGTGGCTGGACTGATTTTGCATTTAACTGACAGATAGCTGATGATATAAGTGTAGCTTAGGCTACTTTTTTAGTTCAGATACGTCCCGCGGCGTTACCCAAGATTGTTGTTGTTAAGGTAGAACAACAACTGCGGGCAACATCGCAGGGCTCACCTAGTTTAAAACTAAATATAAATATTTCGGACACAAATATTTTGGACATGTGACACACAACGCCATCTAGTCTCAAACTAAGCAAAGCTTGTATTATGGGTACTAGACAACTGATATTAATACATAATATACTTTTTTTTGTAAATACATACATATTATACATAGAAAACGCCCAAACTCCGAAATAAATATTTGCAGATCATATGAACATTTGGTTAGAACCCGAGACCTCCAACACAGCAGACGCACACGCTACCACTGTGACACCGAGGCAGTTAAAACTAATTATAAAAATTGGAAAGTTTCAATTTAAGTTGTAATTGCGAATACCAAATTGCGAGTACATATGTTTTCATTCAAAATAAATTAATAACTTTGGATTATATTCGACCTCGAAGATTTCCTGTGAACTGTGAAGAATACAAAGAATTATTTCTTTAGAATTGCGACTTTATCCCTGAACTTTGATAAAATCCTTATAGCTATAGCCAAATATGTACGTACATTCACAAATTATATATCGGAGTGCTCAGCTATATTATATTAAATATCGTAAGCTCAGTGTGAAGGTTGCTAAGACACATTTTAGGTTGGGGTGGGGATGATTTCATTACAGTAGCTTGATGACTCGTAGATGTTCCGTAAGATCTCTAATGACCAGTCACTCGTAGCACTACCTCAGAAAACTCAACTGTGCTAGTTTAAAACCAATCGTTTTATAAGTTGTATGAATACCAGCAAACTATAATTGGAAATTTAGTGCAAATTACAAAATATGTAAAAAATGTGCCTGCCAAAATGATTCCACTCTGCTTGATGGAAAGCATGAGCAGAATCCAAGAGTTGTGATCACCATATTATACATTACGAATGCAGACAATGCAACAATGCATGGTGACGCACACCTCACCCTATAGCTGCCTATTGAGATGCTTCTGATCTCGCACTTATCATGGAAAACGACTAGGAAACCTCGTTGCTCAATACATACTTGGCCTCTTTTTTACCGACTTCAAAAAAGGAAAAAATATATTTATATACGGTCGAATTGAGAATCTCCATTCTCAATTCGACCGTATATAAATATATTTTTATGTGTGTTCGCGGTTAACTTCGTCGTTTATGAACCGATTTTGATGATTCTTTTTTTAATGGAAAGTAGATATCCCAATGTACCTTGATAAGGACACTAAGATCTAATGATGGCATCCAAGATAAATCGAGTCGAACCTTGAAGTCGGTTTATTTTTAACTGACTTTCAAAATGAGGAGGTTCGCAATTTGATTGTTTTTTTTTTGTTAAAATTTTACTAGTTATTATTTAATATATTGTGCATTAAACAATTTCTCCTGGCGTATATACTACTAACCACCTATTTCAGTTCTGTGCCTTCGGCTTGACCTTCGGAGATAGCCTACCCCACCCATACGTACTCACATGCGTATACTTACCTTCCTTTTGTCTCTGTGTGTACCTTAAGTGCGGGATGAGGCGTGTAGAGGGGCTCCCCCCGCACGGCGAGGCGACGGCGGGCGCGCGAGCGCTCACGATCGCGCGACTTCTTCAGTACGCTTATTTCTTACCTAGTGTGCACACGTGCGTATATTTAACAGTTAAATAAAAGTTATAAGTGCGATCTCGTGTAGTGAATTAACGTTGTTGTAACGTTCTACAGTGTAGATCCAGGTAAGTTGTTATTACCAATTTCTTTTTGTCTCATGTGATTGTGTATACTTTCAAGTGCAAATCGACGATCGAATTTTGTAACTGCGAACCTTCACGCTAACATATGCTATGCTTGCCAGTACATGCATGTTTGTCGGACATACCATACATCCACAAACTTATAAGTTTTAGAATTTTTTCGTCGGACATACCATCCACGATTTAATACGCTGCTCTTGCAGTCAAACGAATCATCGGCCACTCAGCCAGGATTCTACAGGTCCTAGCTCACTCGACTAGTACCAACCGTGACCTAAGCGGTTCATTGCGGTTCAAAATTCGAGCCGCGCGGCTCAGAGTTCGAGCCGCGCGGCTCAAAGTTCGGGCCGCGCGGCTCAGAATTCGAGCCGCGCGGCTCAAGATCCGAGCCGCGCGGCTCAACATTTGGGCCGCGCGGCTCACAAGTTTGGGCCGCGCGGCTCGAAATTTGAGCCGCGCGACTCAAGATTTGGGACGCCCCACTCACAAGTTTGAGCCGCACGGCTTACAATTTGAGCTGCGTAATTCAGTAATTATAATTTGAATGATCCCCTATGCTTTCATGGGCCCTGTGCTTTGCTTATTTGCATCGATACTTTTGGTGAAGGATAACGCTTTGCTTCAGATGGCTCAGCAGGGAAAGCTTGTAACTCTCGGCGAGCTACTAGACGAGCGAGCAGAAACAGAACAAGACCAAGAAATTTTGGAGCGTGTGAAGATATTGGCACAGGAGCATCTCCCGGATGGTTGGACCTCTTGGCAAGTTACGACTGCTACCAAAGAGGAGGTTTTTGGAGAAAATATTGAGGCGAACGTGCTCAATAAGCTGGTTTACGCATTACCTACTGTAGGTTTGGTTCGCACCTTTCTACCAGAGGCGGATCATTTATCGGAGAAGGCTTATCGTGAAATAAGATATAAGCTGCTCGATTGGGCTTTTACACGAGCTCTTATTTTAGGCCCACCAGCAGTGGCAAACCGTGTCCGAGGTTCAGCAGCTCGAACTGAACTTTTTAAGGAAGCAATTGATGTATTGCGTCCGATGCTACATACCAGATCAGAAGCGGATAAGATCCTGTCTGGATGTCTAGATATAACGGAAACAACCGGCCGAAAAAGGAGAAGTACATCTTCCGTATCCTTACAAAGCATCCAGCCGTCATCGCGCAGACGGAAACTTGATTCACCTTCACCCTCCACGTCACAGGACGCGAAGATAGATGCCTTAGAGCAAAAAATGGAACAAATGTTTTCTTTACTTCTTGAAAAGATCGAACGACGGCAAGATTCGGACTCTGATAAGGAAAATGGTATTTCGGATTGTGACGAAGAGTCAACGCCGTCTGAGACACCATGGAGAGCTCCTGCTATAGAACCAGACGAGTTTCAAGAAGAGGGAAGTGAGGATGAGCTTCAATTCCTACCCGTGACGAAAGAAGCAGATCCCCTTATACCCGAACCCTTGGCCCAGATTAAAATTGAGGGCATTGAGTGCCAAAGATTAGGTACTGAAAGCTGGAGCCGTATCCGCTATAAAGAAGTAGAAAAACACTTGCGCGCTGCATCAGTTTTCAGCCCACTTAAGGTGAACACTGAGTTAGGCACTCTTTCCCCACAACCATCCTCGTGGTTAACTAAACAAGAAGGAATACTGGGCACTATAACACATGGCTTATTGCTCCAACGTAAGGCCCTAGCAGATGGTTTAAATACCATCATTAAAAAATGTCCGGGTGCCAGTTCAGAGCTTAAACTGTTGGTTGCAGAGGACTCAAAGTTCAAAACGATTTCCGACCAAATTCTTCAGTTTGTGTGCGCTCACAGATCAGAAACAATCGACCTTCGTCGTAAGGTTTTTAAAACACGGAATGAGATCCTCAATAGTGCTTTACACCATATTCCGCCGTCAGCTACTCACCTATTTGATGAACGTCAGCTGAGCTCTTTTATTAAGGATAACGGTGGAACAGCTGCCGTTTTCGTATCTCCAAAAACCCAAGGAAGACACGGTATTACCAATTCATTTCGTAAGCCAGCACTTCAAACTACCGTCAAAACCAAGGCCGGTAAGCCTAGCTTTCGCCCCAGTACAGTCCAAAACGCGTCTAAATTTCAGTCTTCCTCGCATCACTCAGCATCCTATAACACAGCTACAAAAAGAACTTCGAATGGGAATCGAAGAAAGGGGAAGGAGCTCAGCAATAAAAAGTCACGAAATCCGCGTACATACTGACAATTTTCGAGGGGGGCAGTTGCAAGAATTTCTACATCAATGGAAAAAACTTGGAGCCCCAAAATCAGTTCTAAAAATAATTACAGGATACTCGATCCCCTTTGTTTCCAAACCACTGTGCATTCCCTTGCAAGAGAATTTAGGAAGATTCGCGACCAATCCGTCAGACACAATGACCAAGGAGCTCAAAACACTTCTAGCTCAGGGCGTAGTGGAAAAGTGTTTCGCCAAAACGGGATTTCTGTCTCGAATGTTTCTCATTCCAAAATCAAACGGAAAGTTAAGGCAAATATTCGACCTGCGACGCTTGAATTATTATCTGAATCCACGAAAATTTCGCTTGATAAACCAGACTCAGGTTCCCAATTTTCTCCAGCCCGGGGACTACCTAGGAAAGTTAGACATAAGCCAGGCTTATTTTCACATCCCGATAAAAGAGAGTCACCGAAGATTTCTTGCATTCGGGTATGCCGACGAACTTTACCAAATGACATCTCTCCCGTTCGGTCTGTCCAGTGCGCCTCTAGCCTTCTCCCAGGTCAGCAAATGGCTAGCAGGTTTACTGAGGGCGAGAGGTCTACGGGTTTTAGTTTACTTGGACGATTATCTCTTTGCGCACCAAGATCCCCAGGCATTGAAAGAACAAATGAGTTATGCAATAGACATTCTAAGCAGTCTTGGTTGGTGTGTAAATCTGGAAAAGTCTGTCCTACAGGCAACAAAAAGAATAGAGTTTCTAGGGATTGTATGGGATACCGATGCCAACGAGAAACGTCTCCCAGAAGAGAAGATAATACGACTTCTTGCGGATTTAAAACAGGTGTTACAGATAGGACGGTGGTCATGGCGAACAGGAACCTCACTCATAGGCCGGTTGAGTTTCGCTGCCTTGGTGACCCCTCTGGGTCGTTTATTTACCAGAAACATACAACGCGCCGGTCGACAGCTTCCACAGCATCAGCCCAACCAATCTCTGGTCTTAAGCCCCGGAGCCATCGAAGACTGTCTTTGGTGGAATCGCAATGTAAGGAATCCAGGAAAGGTATTCAGTCCGGAGCCCTCAATATTCATTACAACAGATGCGTCCAACGAAGGATGGGGTGCTCAGGTCGGCGATCAATATTTTTCAGGACAATGGACAATGGATCAAACGAAATGGCACATAAACAGAAAAGAATTGTTTGCGGTATTCATCGCATTGAAGAAATGCCACGATTCTATAGCAAACACATCAGTAATGATTCAGTCAGACAACAGAACAGTGGTTTCGTATTTGAGAAACCAGGGGGGTACAAGGTCGGTCACGTTGTTGGAAGAAACCAGGAAAATTCTTCTTGTAGCGCAGAGTTTAGGAGTGACCATCCAGGCCTTTTTTTCTACCAGGCCGATACAATTCGGTAGCCGACTCTTTGTCCAGGGGAAGGACTCTTCCAGATTGGCATATCAGAAAAGAGATCACAAGCAAAATATTCATAAAGTGGGGTACTCCTCAAATAGATCTCTTCGCTACCAGTCGATCAAAGATAGTCCCAACGTATGTGTCAATAGAATCATGGGACACTCAGGCAGCATTCATCAATGCCTTCAGTCGAGCTTGGCATTACAAGCTGGCATGGGCCTTCCCTCCTCCTCCCTTGATACCCAGAGTGCTTCGCCACCTCAACCAATCTTCAGGAATATACCTTCTGATGGTTCCGCGTTGGGAGACAGTGTTCTGGAGAAGCGATTTGAAGAAGAGGGCTCTGAACCCTCCCTTTCAAATACGAAATGTCAACAGGTCCTTGATCGACCTCTCCACCAACTGCCCACTACCGAAAACAGAAGATTTCTTTTTCGAGGTTTGGAGGATACGGGCTGGAGCGAGTTGATAGCAGAGTTAAGCCCAGGTGACATTGATCTCATCCAATCAGCGTGGCGCGATTCCACTTGGCGTACGTACAAGTCGGCCTGGTTGCAGTGGGTTACGTGGTGTAGACAAAATGAGAAAACCCCCGGCAATCCACGCCCCCAGGATGTTGCTTCATATTTAGGTTTTTTGTCTCGTGTTAGGAAGCTTGCAGTATCAACAATTTTAGTCCACAAATCAGTGATATTGACTTTGGCAGATCCTACGCAAGAAAAACACTTAGCAAGTCATCCTTTAGTTTCAACAATGGTTAAAGCTATAAGCTTAAATAAGTGTGTGTCATTGTCATCTAAAAGGCAAATTTGGAACGTTCAGGATTTATTACGATGGCTGAAGTCCCATATCCCGTCTGATGATAGCTTATTCCAAGTATCTCGACATGTGGCTTTACTGCTATTGCTGGCTTCTGGACGCCGTATTCATGACTTAACTCTCTTGAGTATTGACGACCAACATTGTGAGAGATCAAACTCCTGCGTAACGTTTTGGCCTAAATTTGGTTCTAAAACAGACAATATCAAGAGTCGACAGTCAGGATGGCAATTATCTTGTTCTGGCGATCCTGATTTAAGCTTAGTAAAATGGGTAAACCTTCTCATAAATATCTCGGGCTGTAGGAGAAATGCCCGACCTAATTTGCATAATCTATTTATCACCACTCGTGGTGAAGTGAAGGCTGCCTCTAGGACAGTAATTGCAGGTTGGTTGAAAACTCCTTTCCGGGAATTAGGCATAAATTTTAGCCCAGGCTCGATAAGGTCGGCGGTGGCATCACATGACTACGAAAATAATGTCCCCTTAGATGATATTTTAAAAAACGGTAACTGGAGAGGTTCAGATAATTTTTTCAAACATTATTGTAAAATGGTAGAACCTCCTAGAACCTGTAACTCCAACATTCTTAGGAATTCATTCTCTGCACTGTTATGAATCCTTGTGTTTAGTCAATCTTCTGTGATAGCACCAGTAAGTTAATAGACTAATCTCTGATTATAGTTATTGCTAGAGTTTTATTGATTAAAATGTAAGAGTTGTTCTTTATAAGATTCAGTATTCTAGTACGTAAGGGTTAATATTCAAAGACTAAGTTGTATTTATATTATTAGACATAGTTCCTAAATTCTTGTCTGATATGGTCTCTCTATGTATGAGACTAGGCTCTATATTTTTGTATGCAAATAATACGAACAAATAACAAAACTGTTTTTTTCACTGAAATACTCTTGTTTATTTTCGTTGGCTGCTTTACACCCACTTCTGTCACAATACGCTTATGGGCGCCGGCAGAGGATAGACACGTCTCCGAAGGTCAAGCCGAAGGCACAGAACTGAAATAGGACCGTTTTCCACCCCGAAGGGAAGAAAACGATTATTTCAGGTCTTGCCGAGGCTTGACCGAAGCAAGTTCTTGCCGGCTCTTCGGAGTAAGGTACTGAAGAAGTCGCGCGATCGTGAGCGCTCGCGCGCCCGCCGTCGCCTCGCCGTGCGGGGGGAGCCCCTCTACACGCCTCATCCCGCACTTAAGGTACACACAGAGACAAAAGGAAGGTAAGTATACGCATGTGAGTACGTATGGGTGGGGTAGGCTATCTCCGAAGGTCAAGCCTCGGCAAGACCTGAAATAATCGTTTTCTTCCCTTCGGGGTGGAAAACGGTCCTATTTTTAAAAAGGTGTGTATGTTAAAATCTACAGAGTGATAACATTGTTTTGAATTGTTCTTTTTTTCTCGTACATTTACGCGCATAGATTTTGTAGGCGTGATACGAGAAGTACGAAGTAGATAAGTATATTGGCATCCCAATCACGTAAAGTAGTAATAATGGAGATCGGTGCCGTATAACGATTTCTTTAGACTTGATTACCATTGAAGGGACTCGATTAGGTTAGGAAATTGCTACCCTCAGACTCTGAACGACTACACTGATTTCGGTCCCGACTGTATACAGTGATAGAATGTTTTGGTTGATGTTGTTTATAGTGAAAGTAGATAAAATCTTGACTGTCTGAAACTGTCTTACATTATTGGACTACTTATTCACTTCAGTGTTGACACTAAATTGAATTGGATTTATTATTGAATTGTTAAACCAATTCTACCAACGATAAACATTATGATTTCTGTGCCAAAGACATGAAATAATTAAGAAAGACTTATTCCGTTGGTCATTTTCAGGTTCGTTCCGATCTACAAGTAACAACGGAGCCTATTTTGGCAGTAGGTGATTCCCTAACTTTTCTACATGGGTTATAATATGCAACCAATATTCTTGGAATAAGGCCAAATTATCCTGCCAACTCATATGCAATATACAAAATGTTTACATTTGTAAATCAGATGCAATACTGAAATAATGTTTGTTTACGAAAATAAAACTTAAATATATTAAAAGTTTTGGATTAAATTTTTCTGGGTGTTTTAAGTATAAAAGAAAATAATTTATTTCTAAATCCAACTCTTGATTACTTTTAAAATAGCGATAAGAATTGTGAAATTGAGTTGAATTTAGTTGAAATTGCCGGTCAAACTATGTACTTTCCTTCTCAATATGTTAGTAACCTAACAAAAAGCTAGTATTTGTTTTATAACATTAAATAATGAGACAAAATCAACAATTGTTATTCGTATTCCACCACCTGAGGCCAATTTACACCCGTTCACTCTAGGGAGCGGTCTGGTTTGATGTGATTCTCACTACAGTTGAGCTAACGAGCTTCTGCGATGCGGTCAAACAACAACAATGTACATATAATCTCTATTCTAGTAACTTTGGCAACATTTCAAACCAAGAAGATTTACTTACACGCCTTAGTAGATTTAATTCGCAAGTTCATAACTTTTGTTGATAATTATTCTTTAAAAATGAAGCGCCTATATTGTGTTGAGAATAGTTTTTATTAACTCAATTTTTCAATTTTTTTATACAAATTTGTAGTGGAACCACAAGGTAGATAGTAGAAACAAGGGTATCACATCAATAGCAACCATAGAAATTACGTTTTGACCTACTATACAACGACACGATGGAGGATGTTCGACAAGGCAGACAAAGAATGCATTCTTATGCCTCTCTTTTTTTTACGAGCTTATTGTGTCCCACTGCTGGGCAAAGGCCTCCCCCGCAACAAACCACTTCCCTCTATCCAAGGCCAGTTTCGGCCAGTCTCTGTAATAGGCGTCAAGATCGTCGCGCCATCTTTTACGAGGTCTGCCTCGTCGTTGGCGTCCACCCTGAGGCACCCAGCGTTCGACGACGACCTTGGCCCACCGGTCTGAATTCATTCGACATACGTGTCCGGCCCAGTCCCATTTTAATCTGGCAGTCTTCTTGCCCACATCCGCAACTTTAGTTTTGGAACGCAGCTCTGCTCATGCCTCTCTTATTCTTACATATTATGGGATTATGCATTGCACACAACACAATAAACGACGCGGTATAGAATGGGGAATGATTTCTGATCCACACGCACCGCGACATGCAATCCAAATTAAATGACCTATGTCGAGAGGCGAGCTTAACTGGGCTTAAAATGAACACGTGAAAGACCCAAGAGATGCGATCTGGAATGAAGAATAGCATACCATTAGGGATTGGTGCAGAGAGGACGTGGAGCGTGTCCAAAACGTTACCTACCTTCAGACAGTGACCTTGCACCTTTAACCTTTGCACAATTAGGGCTTACATACATATATAGGACTATAAGTCAAGACTTCGATGGCCAGATGTGTTGGTATGGGGTTTATTTCAAGCTTTCTTTCGCTTTGCAGTCACGTTATACTGCGTTGTTTGCTTCTGTACTCGCCTCTTACGCACGGGATGAATAGGGGTGGTGACAATCCGTATTTTTAAACCATCACCACACGGACAAGAAAGGGTATACATAATGCAAATACAGATTTTTTTTCTAAATTGGTTCACCAATGATGGAGATCTTAGCTAAGTAGTTTAAAAAATCAACCAATGAGATCCTTTTATTTTCTTGTTTATTTTTCCACAATCCGAAATCAACAAAGTATGTAAATACTCGTAGTTGTTATATTACATACATACCAAGTCTTCATATCATTATTAACTTCATGATATTATTATGCGAGCAGAGAAAAATAAAGCCTTTTCATAAAGTATTATTTAATCGTTGTTAAGTATGTATAATAACATTATAATACAGAATACTGAAAAGTCGAACTGTCGAGCACAATATAATTTATCAGTTTAGTTAGAATACAACTATCCATTATTCCTGTATCGGCTGCAAGTACCTCACTCAAGTGCCTGATTGGTACTTAAGTACTTCTTTCATTACTTTCCGCTCCAATAATTGACAATCAAACGTGTTTAAAATTCCGTTAATAGATGACTCAGATCATGCGCAGTCAAGTAAAAAGCCCGAACCAATTAGCACGGGTGTGTTCATTCTCGTAATTTGAACTAACCAATATAGGTGCGTCATGTCGAACTTCGGTAAGTAAGTCGAGTTATTCTAATTGATTTAAGATAAAATAAGTTCAGTTGCTTTCGAATTCATAATACTAGTATGGATTATGCTTTAATTATACAGGCAACATTTTGTTCTTCTTTGCCTTCCATTTAATACAGCTGGTTTTCCTATCGGCAGCTCATTTTATACTGGCATTCAAATTTGTGCACAGTTTAAGTGGGTTGCACTACACTGCAAAGAGGCTTAATTAATTACAAGCACGGTACTCTCACCTGAGCGTTTTATAAAAATAATAGACTGCTTTTGCGTTTGAAAGGTTTTCGTGAAATATAAAGTAGAATGAAAAAATAGGTGAAAGTTTTCTAACGTAGTTTTGTTCGTACGTAAATAATTTCCAACCCGTTGAGTAGTTTCGACCCTTTTCTCGATAGACGCCTAACCTGTGTATATAGTGGATATTTTTTTGTTAAATAGCTGCAAAATGACTCTACTCTGCTTGATGGAAAGTATGCATAGAATCCAATACCACCTTCCTCATTGGGAATGCAGACAATACATCATGTTGATCCAGGCTATGGCGGCCTAGTAAGATGTTTTTTAACGGCCTCGCTTAAAGGACCCGGGTTCACGTGTAAATAATATGCGTAATCTATATATATAAAAGAGGAAGGTGACTGACTGACTGACTGACATACCCAGAGATCAACGCACAGCCCAAAGCGCTGAAGCCAGAATCCTGAAATTTTCCATGAAGGTTAATTATATAACGTAAGTGAGCACTAAGAAAGGAATTTTTGAAATTCCACCCCTAAGGCAGTAAATCAGGGGATGAAAGTCTGTGTGAGCGAAGCCGCGTGTAAAAGCTAGTATTACATATTATCTGATGTCCTGACAGAGACTGTACCTGAGATACATTCTAAAAACATAATCATATTAGATAGATTACGTTAACACACCGAAAAAATGATCGTCTCCACACGATCCAATCGCTATACACTTTGACAATAGGTCAATCAAACAATCACAAAATATTTTTGTTTTCTCTATCTACAGAAAAATTCAACTTTTCAATAAGTTTTAAAAATATTTATGAAACGTACATAAATAATACTAGACTCAGAATAAAAAATTGAGGATCATATGAAGTGTTATCTCCTGTAGATAGTGAACCCTCAACATTCAGTACAGTAGAAACCGGCGCGAAGTGGTCGCATAAGTCACGTTGCCATCCGTGCATTATAAATGAAAATAATCATCATCATCAACTTTTTTACATTTGGAAGTCCACTGCTGAACATAGGATCTTCCTAGGAAGAAGGTTTTAGTTTGCTCCCTTAGTCGCCTTTCACGACACTCATGGGATGAACGAGGCGCTCAAAGCCCAGTTGCACTCGATGATTAGAAACAATCACCGAGGGTAACCAACGACGTTGCGGGCAGTACCTGGATGGGTGACCGCTAGTGGCACTATACCATGAGCGTCTCCGTGATTCGGAGGTAACGTTAAACAGTCAGTCCTGGTTGTTATCGTAGGATAACAGTCGTGATTAGTCGTGAAGCGTAGTTGGAGGCCTTTCAGTGGCTTAAAAACATCCAACGGCAAGATTACGCAGCCACAACTTTGTCTTGCCAGTCCCCAACCCGCACTCAGCCAGCGTGGGGACGTATGGCCTTAACCCTCTTCTGAAAGGAGATCCGAGTCCAGCAATGGGACGTTATGGGTCGTTGATGATGGAATGAACGGGGGTGGTATAAGTCAGTACAGTATACAATAACAATCACAAAATGTAAATATAATCTTCATCTTTTCCTCAATTCTTTTATTTGTATATTGATGAGTATTATCGAAGTAACATTTAACGAGATGCGGTAAACTTACAATAAAACGCTCAGTTCGATATTTCCAGATTTCAAAAACCCGCGTCAAAGTAATTTGCTGAATGATCAAATTGGATACTGACTAGTGGGCTGGGATTACTACTATTCTTTTGTCATAAATATATTCATTCTTGATTGAGCTACGATGATGAAACTTCAGAAGCGGTTTTGTACAAATGAATCAGCAGGAATTGTGAAAAGTCAGATTTCATAATTCCTCATAAATATATAGATATCGTCATTGGTTTGGTCATAATATCATGTGCATTGTGAAGAGAAAAATGTAACATTTTTTTCAACGATATCACTAAAGTGAGAGTTGCTTTTTCCTCAATATTCCTTAATTTATGAGCCATTTGGAAATATTTTATATTTGGTTGAATATGCTACCTATCAAGTCTTATTCAATTTAGCAGACCAACTATAATGGGTAATAATGAAGCGTTGATATTATTTAACATAGGAAGCGTGGTTACTTTATGAAGATTATTGAAATATGCACATTCACTCACCTTGTTTTTTTTTAATGACTCAGATAGTATATCCGATTTAAAACGGTGTCAATAATCACCTGCATATGATTGTTATGACTCGTATGGGACGACATGAACTTATTTATGTAGTGTAATAAAAAACTTAGGTCTGGTACCTGTTCAGCTTGCTGATGACTTACCTGAAAAGAAACAGAAATATACATTTAAAGTCTAAACATTTACTGGAATTATGCACGTACGCGTTACATATTAAAATAAATGGTGTAATGCATTAACGTGCTAGTTAAAAGATATATAAATGTTGAAATTCATTGTGAGCTATTGAAGTTAGCTTTGATTAGACAGAGACTAGTAACTTTGAATAAATTCAAGTGAGTATATTTAATTAAAAAACTATAAACATGTTATATCTATTCCCTTTAGAAATGTCGACCTGAATCGAAATTAGTTAAATATTCCAGGATTTTCCTATTCGAATCCGAATTGAATTCAATTTTAATAACTGTCTTACTCTTGAATTTTACCTACACAAACACACGATTAAAATCTCTGGATAAACTGGTTCGATTTGAAAAAATATTTTAGTGTTAGATAGCCTATATACGAGTATAATAGCCGAGGTCACTTCCAGAAGTCAAGGGCAACGTAAAGGGTCTGCTAGGCTTCCTGGAGGAACTGGGTTGGCATGAATAATGCCGACCCACCATGCAAAACAGGCGCATTAAAGTCGTCGAGTTGCGGAAACCCAGCGTGCGAGTTCAAGATCAAGATAGATATCCTAGTACGAAAGAAACAAAGGTAGATAAAATTAATAACGAAATTGACGTAATTCTTATCAGTATTGATGACTTACTAAAAATATTAACCAATATTAACAACGCAGTCTAGACAAAAACTATGGTCAAAAGATTTTTGATGTCTAGCATAATGTAACTGACGTGGCACCGGCGTCTGAAGACAAATCGTCGCGAAGCAATTTGTCAGTTCTTGTCGTAGTCGGGTGATTAAGCGGAATCCACAAAGGCCGTAATTGGCGAAAGTTTTTTTATCATTTTTCATAACCCGATTAGTTAACACAGTCATTATATTAATGTAAGCTCACGTACATACACACTTTTCTAAATAAATGTTGGTATATTTTTTTTATCATACTCTTTGCAGTATCTAGCAGCTCTGTAGCATGGTGCGGCATTTATTTGTAGACTAGAATATTCTGGTTGGTTTAATTTAATTTAATGATTTAATATATTGCGAATGTGGTACAGCTGAAATACTAAGTCATAATTTGTAAATCGCGGCAACTTTCAAGAGTAAAACGAAATGTTACTGAAACTGTCTCGCACCATGCTACAGCGTAAAGAGTATAGTAACCTTTTATCTATATTATATAATATCTATGTACTATTATATAAAGCTGAAGAGTTTGTTTGTTTGTTTGATTGAACGCGCTAATCTCAGGAACCGCTGAAAAATTATTTCAGTGTTGGATAGTACATTTATCGAGGAAAGCTATAGGCTATATATCATCACGCTAAGACCAATAGGAGCGGAGCATCAATGAAAAATGTTTCAAAAACGAGGGAAAATTATTATTACTATTAGCTAGGCATCAATATTGAACTATTTGTTTCTAATTGGAATAAAACACATTACCGCAAAGTTCGTAAATTAGCTAGTGGTTTTAATTAAATTATTGTGAAAACATTATTATCTTAGTTTCGTTTATTAGGACTACGGAAAGAATTTTCCATTAAAAAGAAAAAAAACAAATTTAATTGGTTTTAATGATGCCATTATAAAAAGTAATTGTCCATTTTACTTAAAACTGTTTCTGTTTTTTCTCACGAGATGACAAACATTTTTTTTTTTTAAACCAGACAATAGAATATTCTAAATGAGCATATTTTTTAAATGTTTAAAGTTACACAATGTTTTTCTACACTCGTCTTGTAAGATTTAAGAATAATAGGATGTCGTGTAATATATTAAGCGTGTTTAGAATTTTGACATTAATGAGGCTCTATCAATTAATTTTCAATTATTGCTAAGGATTGAACAATTTATTTAAAAGTTGTTGGTACTAAATGTAAAGAAAGCATTGGTTGTCTGTAAAGTCGGTCTACGGCCGATGGTTTAACGTGACAACGTCATAACAAAACATTGATTAAATGATAAGAGATAGCATCTATCTCCCATACAACGTCGTACAATGAGCGAAAAGGGACAATGAACGTTACGGGACAATGAGTCATCCTTATTCGTGCATTTCGGCGTTCATCAATTTATTAGAAGTTGTCACGTCAAAATTGGTTGTCTGTAAAGTCTGTTTACGGACGATAGTTTAACGTGACAACGTCGTAATAAAACATTTATAAAATGATGTAAAATGAGCGTAACGGGACAATGGGTCATCCTTTTTCGTGCGTGCAGCCGGCGAGTATCGATTTCTTAGACGTTGTCACGTTAAAAGTGTGTATTTGAAAATGTTATTTAATTAAGCTTGTTAATGAGCAGACTATGAATAATGGTATAAATAAACTCTCTCTGTCTGTTACGCTGTCACGGCTCAACTGCTTCATCGATTTTAATGAAATTTGGCATGAAGATATTTTGATTGTATAGGAAGAACATAGTACTACTATTTACCGCACGTACACGCAAAATCAAGGTATATGTATAAAAATAATCCAAAAATATTGCTCTTATAGCAACTCTTTTCTATTCTAAACATTTTTTTATTAATATTACGAATACCTATTTTGGTTCTTGACTAAAATCTAATATAATAGGTGTGCTACCATGTTAGACTTCGGTCGTACATTTCGTACTAAAATGAGGTCTTAATTTTAATCATAAATCGTAACTATTTAAAATGCCTTCTTAGATAACAGAAAACCTAATGTTTTTTGGAGTATGTTCATGTCAATTAACTTCAGCTATAACTAGATGGGTACTATTATGAAAGTGAATACGATAACGACTAGGTATATTATATAGTACCTAACGATAAAAATAGTAAGGTTTGGTAAAAAATGGAAATGGACATAATTTTTCACGCTCTTGTTACATAATATTGTCCTATAAACCTCTTTTATCCAAATTTTATGCCGATTAAATATGTATGTGAGACCGTTTTAAATTTCCCTAGAGAATGTTACCACTTTCTAGCTCAGGGCTGCCAAATTGTGTTATTTTATTATTGGTTTTGAAATCTATTTATTTTTCTAGAGTTGAGCCAAAAACAACGAATAGGGTTACTAGTGCGTATAGAAGATGGTGAAATTCTTCCAATTATTTTCGTATCTTCTCCTTCTATTATTTAAACCACTCAATGAAATCACCTACTATTTGATTCCTAACGGGCTCTTTAGAAGACTAAAATTGAAGTTACTTGAAGTTACCAGCCATCCGTTTCAGTTTCAATCTTGTTTGTAAACAGTGCTCTGATCCTATAAGTCTTAGAATAATACTCAATCTATACTAATATTTTAAAGAGGTAAAGTTTGTGAGATTGTAGGAAGGAGTGTCTGAATCTACTAAATCGATTTTGAAAATTATTTTACCAATACAAAGCAGAAACATTATTGGTTAGTTTTTCGGATATATTTTAATCCGAAAAATTATTACCGCGATATCCGGTATACACGCGACGGAGCCGCTGCGTATAGCTAGTGACCTATATCTAACCTTCCTCATGAAACCATGAGGAAGATAATATCCAGTAGCTTAAATAGGCTACCGTATTTTTCTATCTAATTGATGGTTCTCTAATAAAACATTCGGCCAAAACAATCTATTTATTAGGATATTAGTTTGGAAAAATTTAAATTCTTGGCTTCATGTCAAAATATTTTTAAATGAGTAGTAATTTAGAACGTGACCTCATTTGTAAAGTGTATTTTTTTAGATTAAAAATATATTATGACAGCGGCCTATTTACTTTCTGATGTGTAACCTTAAAATATATTCGATATCATTCTATCACATTAATAAATCGTTCTAAATATATAAAAAATGAAGTTTTAAATGCACGTGTTTTATACGTTTACTTACCTGTTGCTTTGATTACGAAGATTTATCAGAGGCAACTCATAATATTGAGCTGAAAATTGTAACTGGTAATAAAAAATCTAAATAAAATATTCTCCTTTCAGAATATTATCTTTTTACACTGCCTCGGTGGCGTAGTGGTAGCGTATGCGACTGGGCCCATGTTTCCATCCAGCCAACTCAGTTTACGCTACGCCCAACGACTTTATACCGAATATTTTTTACAAATTATTTTTTGCTTTTAGTGCATTTAGTGCATTTTTCAATAAAACCGTTTTTTTTTTTTAATGTTTATAAAGGCCCTACTTTGTAAAAACTAAATACGTCTCTGTGATGTATTTTGGTTGTTATGTCACGTTCAAATGAAGCTATTTTAACTGGAGCTTGTATAAATTTAGTTTATTCAGCTCAGAATTAGTAATCTGTCGCCTAAAGGAATAAAAGGTGACTTTGATTGAATTCGTTACTCTAGCATCTACCTAATGGTTTAATTTTAACATTTATTACGACTCATATGCACTACTAATTGTACTAATTCTTAAATAAACGAGACGAAATATTACATTTCAAGTAGATACATGTGAGGTTATTGAAACTGAGATACGAATATCTACTTTCTTAGTACATTTCCAAAACGTACGTGCATGTATATATAAATATATTTATATTATGTATGTCAATACCCTTATTTGAATCTCATAAATTATTTACGATTCCGACAAAATCGATTGAAGGTCGAGTCTGCGGAAAAGAACTGAGGGAAATGACAGTTTTGCACTTTAAAGGGTACTTACCAAAGTAATCAAGCGTTGTTAGCAGTTACTTACAGCACCCATTATTCAGTATATTAACCTCTTTATTTGCTCAACGGCCAACACTGAAACTTTTTAATATCTTGTTTTGAAAACTTCCTTTGTTTTTTTATGTTTAACTGCCATGAAATTACCTGATATTCATATAAACGGATACTTTAATAATTAGAAATTATTACGGAAGATAAAAAAATCATTAAGAATTAAGTTTGACGCCAAACAATAAGGTTTTTTTTTATAAAAAATTATAGGATGCAAACGAGCAGACGTATCGCCTGATGGTAAGCGATTATGCCGCCCATGGACACCCGCAACACCAGAGGCGTCACAAGCGCGTTGCCGGCCTTTGGGGGATGGGGGGAGAGGTTAGGGTTTGGGCCTCCGGTATCCTCACCCACTCGGTGAAACACAGCGTAAGCGCTGTTTCACACCGGTTTTTTATGAGGCCGTGGTATCACTCCGGTCGAGTCGGCCCATGCAAGACGAAACGTGGCTCTCCTACTGTAAAAAAAAATAGGTGCAATAATAATAAAAACGGATAA
Source organism: Diaphora mendica (assembly GCA_949125395.1). Taxonomy (NCBI): domain Eukaryota; kingdom Metazoa; phylum Arthropoda; class Insecta; order Lepidoptera; family Erebidae; genus Diaphora; species Diaphora mendica. Next base: position 23,524,710 of record OX421310.1, read on the forward strand.
ATTGGACAGAGTTAGAAAACTTGTTGACTTAAAAGAAAATAGCTCACTAAGATTTCCGATGGTGAGTGGTTAGCAGCACCTATACCTTACTAACGATTACCAATATCAGCGGTACAATTTTTGTTTTGCTGTGAGAATTTTGGTAGAAATCTGTTGGTTCCCATGTTCTTCATTGATGATCATTAGTTTGTTTAAATTTTGTGATTATTTAACACTCGATACCCTTAAGTATTTAATGTAATTAAAGCTATCATAATCTTATTGTATATACGTCGATATCATAGAACTTAATTTAGAAAATGAATAAAGAAAATAGTAAAAAACTGAACTCACTTTTTACATAATTTTCTAATATATTTTTTCTATCGTTTCTTTCAAATATTAGTGAACAATATCCGTGAAAAGCACCATTATTTTCTATTTTAACACTTTTGTATCTTCAAAAAACAGCAAATAGTCTAAGAGTGGACTTTCAAAGCTGCCCGTAAGAGATGACAAGCAATTCCCTTGTTCCCTCGCCGTTTGACATCGGGACCGTCCTCTTTGGAGATTGTATTGACTTTAATGTTCCACAGACTAGTTGACGTCAAATAAATTACGAGAAAGACTATTGAAGAAGAAACTTTATCGAAAAACGATCTATACTAAAGTTCTGTAAAGCTTTAAGTGTTTGAAGTTTCCAAAGAGTTTTGTTCAGTAAACGATTATGTATATTTTTCAACATGAAAAATGTACAGTACTATCTGAATTTTATATATATATATATATATATAATAATTCTTCGTCTAGTTTAATAGTTATTTATTATTTTAGTTAAATTTGCAATTTTTATTAAATATAATTAAAATAATAAATATACATATATATATTAATAAATATTTGAGTAGTTATTTATTATTTTAGTTATATTTGCAATTACTACCTTTTTTATTCAGTTACACTTATTACGAGTATATAACTGTTCAGAGGTTGAAACTTATAACTGACTTCAAAGTCATAAATATACAATCAAAATAAATTGTAGTAAGTTATATTATCCGTGCTTTTTTATATATTTTTTTCTACTATTTTTCATACATTAATTTTTGAAGAACAATTTTATTTAAATTGGAATGGACTCAGCTTCATCGAAATCAAGTCACATTACTACGTAATTAACTCACAAAAAAGGTCAATCCATAATTTACGCAAACACAAAACACCAAAGCAACTGATTTGATTAAATGTCTCAATTTCTATTGAAAAATGAAGAATTGAATGAATTGAATAAAATTAAGTTCAGTAAAAATAAAAGACTACAGTTTGTGAAAAGTTTAAATCTCAAAACATGTCAAAACAACACTGAATAAAGAAGTACTTTTAAATTTGTAGCAGTTCACTAAAAGCAGACGTTTATGAATAACACAACGCACCTTCACGTTACGCGGTGTAACAGATTTGTGCAATTTTATCACGGTCCCACATAATGCTCAGAATATTTCATTTGTGAATTGCAGAGAAACAACATTATAAACGCTACCTGCGAGACGAGCTTGTTATTTGTTTTCAGATTCGTTCAAAAGGCCTAATACTGTACAACTGAAATTTTTAACACAGAACTTTACAAATCGTTGAGTGTTTTATTGCTAGGTATTGTCCACGTCGTCACTAAAAGCTACTTTTGAAGTGGTAATGTATAAAGACAAGAAAATGGTTCAGCGGTTTGTAGAAATTTCGAGATTGCTACCGTTAGTGGTCTCAGGCGGGCGGCGTGTCACGAATGTTTGTCAGACAAACAGAATATTTCTCGTAATATAAAAGTACCAAATATCAAAGGGAAGATACGCTAGCAGAAGTAATGTCTGCATTGGATTCGGTTTCTGCTTTTGGGGACTAAATATTTAAAGAGTATCTAATTTAAATTTGTTTTCGGAGAATTTAAATCTATTAACCTTTCTTAGCTTGCTCATTAAGTTGCATTATTACTTGAATGGAGCTGATTACTTATGTTATGTCTACCTTTTTTATATTATTTGCTAAGATAGCATTCTGTTCTAGATTAAGTAATAATTTAAGTTTACGCAATTAGTAGAAAACGCAATTAGTAGAAATTAATGGCGTTATTTTTCAAGACTTTTTTTTCTTCATATTTTATCTAAAGTTCGCCGCCATCATTAAATGAAAAGTAAGTATTACAAGTTCTTAAATATCACTCTGGCTTCTGATTAAGCGATTTTAAATAAAATATATTCATTTAATTTTACTCCCAGCTCCACACATATTCTTGTTAACCTTCCAAGCTATACGGGCTCGTTGTAAAACCATCACATTGGAGTACAAATACATAAGTGGCAGTTGCAACTTTCAGCGACAAATGCTGGTCCAAGTCGATTATAGAAACAATTGCGCAATTCTTTTGCACAAAAGAAAGGAATGAAACAAGGAAACATAAAAGCCAACTGTATTTCAATTTAAACCAACTGCCTTTTTTGTTTCATTTCCAACTTAATACATAACTATATAATTTAGTGTATACTAGGATTACAGTATGTGTATACTAAAAACTGTATTTTGGCAGTGGGACAGACAATAACTTTTTAACCGACTTTAAAAAGGACGAGTTTCTCAATTGGACTGTTTTTTTTTTTGTTTGTTACATCAGAACTTTCGACTGGCTAATCCGATTTAATGATTCTTTTTTATTTGAAAGCTGGTGCTTCCCGTGTGGTCTATTTTCAATTTGGTCAGGTTCTTAAAGTCTGTTTTCTTGTCAAATTTTTGTTATTTAAATATAATTTTCGTACTCTACGATTTTATTATCCTAGTTCCTACTTAAATTATAAAGGCAAAAGTTTGTGTGTATGTTTGTTACTTCTTCACGCGCAAACGGCTCTACCAATTTGTATAAAACTTTACAATAATATAGCTAATACATCAGAATAACACATAGGCTACAATTTGCCGCGATAACCGACATACACGCGGGAGGAGCCGCGGGCAACAGCTAGTCTTATATATACCTTTGTTTATTATTTGAAGTAATTACTAATAATAGTATACATTTTTTTCAGAACTAAATGTTACTGCATTATCGACTGCCTCGGTGGTGCATTAGTAACGCATGCGACTGCTGTACTGAGGTGTCGGGTTCTTGTTTGTATAATCTGCAAATATTTTTTTTATTAGTTTCAGAGTTTGGATGTTCTCTATGTATACTTAATATGTTTGCATTTACAAAAATAAATTTAAATATTCTATCAGGCAATCTAGATTTCATAGGACAAACTCTGCCTAGTTTGATGGCGCTGTGTATTGTCTAAGTATTTTAATATTTTATTAAATTTTTGAATTAGTTGTGTAGCTACAAATGCGTAACGCAAACGCTAATTCTGTAAACGCAAAACACGCGTTAACAGAAATATGTCGTAAGTTTTGACCTTAAAATTAAAAATCATGGTTTCAATACAGTTTTTGATCGATCGTATTATAATGATACTTTTAAAATTAATCCTACCAAATTAACCAAACAAAATATCATCTTAATCTTAAGCCCTTACAGAAGAGAGCTCTCAGAGATTAGTTAGATAATATAATTTAACAACAACGTTTTAGACTAATTTGAACTCACTACCGAAGTCCAATATAAACTTGGACAATTTGAATTATTAGCAAAACAATTACAGTCAATTAGTTAACTTGTAGATAACATCGCCCAACATAAACTTCCTTTAAATGTACACAGATACATAAAGGAAAGTTCTTCAAAGGCTTGCATAATAGGACTACCGATGGTGAAGGGGGTTAAGCGAACACCTCCATTAGCTACCGCTCTGAGGGTTGTATATTCCATCTTCACATGGGACAACACTGTGTGATCCACAAATTGATGCCCTTAGTGTCCGTTACATACATACTTGTAGAGTCCCGTGACATAGGATATATTCTTAGTGTGGAAGTTGGCTTTTGAGAAAATAAAAAACTATAGACGTAGGATATCCATATACATTGTCGGCTCTTAGATGCACGTGCCCGCTCACCGTAATATACGTTATAAGATATTTAAGTTATCCGTACATACTTTCATAGGCATTTAGTGAAAAGCTTTTAATTTGAAATTACAAACAGACACTTCAATTTTATTTGTTTACTAGCTGTTGCCCGCGGCTCCGCCCGCGTGTATGTCGGTTATCGCGGCAAACAGTAACCTATGTGTTATTCTGATGTATCTTCTATACTTAAAAAAACCGACTTCCAAAAAAACATCCAACGAAAACTCTCTGAAAACTACTATTGAAATGAATAAAGAATTAGGTAAAGGCAATTTATGAAGAACCAGTTTATTTTACGCTTTTAAGTGTCTTTTTGGCAGAGAGTTTTCGTTGGATGTTTTTTTGGAAGTCGGTTTTTTTTTTATAAAAAGTTTTTATTTTTCAGTTTTTAGTGCAATCAATCGTAGGTAAGTAGTAAGTTGAACTATTTCATCAAATTTCATCATCAAGAATACAAATTAAGGTCTATACGTACGTGTAATATTAAAATCATCCTCTAATCCCTAACTGTTGAAGAGTTTAACCTTCTATCATCAGCTCACCTAAATAACTTGAAAGTTTATGACTGAAGGTCTTTAGATACGTATGAAATTGAAAGAATTATCCTCCAACTCCTAACCGTTGAGGAGTTGTACCTTCCACCTTCCATCATCAGCTTACCTAAATAATTTGAAAGAATACGACTAAAGGTAACATATATACATATGATATTTAAAGATTTATCCTCCAACTCCTAACCGTTAAGGAGTTGTACCTTACATCATCAGCTCATCATCATAAAATGATGACTACCAGACGCAAATACCGGTGTAACTTCAGAAAATATACGAAAAACATAGTATGTGCCTATAAAAAATGAGGGTTTCCCTCGATTTCCCTGGGATCCCATTATCAGATCCTGATATGCTGGCAATGGGACCACCTCGGAAGCATACCCATTCGAATACAAAAAAAATTTTCAAAATCGGTCCACAACTGACGGAGTAATCGGTGAACATACATAAAAAAAAAAAAAAAAAAAAACATACAGTGGAACATAGAACCTCCTCCTTTTTGGAAGTCGGTTAATAAAATAACATGTCCTGACTGACTGATTCATCATCGCCGAGCGGAAACTATTAAACTTGGGAATACAAAATTTGGTGAGTATGATCGTTTCATTAAGTAGATACCCATTAAGGAAGGAATTTTGGAATTTCTACCCCCAAGGGGGTGAAATAGGGGTTGAAAGTTTGTATGGAAGTCCGTCATTTTTTAAGTTAGAAACATGAAACTTTATTTTTGGGCTACTGATTAAAAATGAGTAAACACGTATTTAAGCGTTTCTGATAGATAGAGCGGATATTCTACTCCATAATGGTGAAATAGGGGTTGACGTTTTGTATGTAGGTTAGTCTGGAAGTCCGTCATTTTTGAAGTTAAAAACATGAAAGTTTATTTTAGGGCTATTTAAGAAATATGAAACTTTATTTTTGGATTACTTATAAAAAATTGTAGATATGTATTTCAACGTTTCCTAATATTCTACCCCTAAGGGGGTGAAATAGGGGTTGAACTTTGTTTGGAACTTCGTCATTTTTAAATTAGAAACATGAAACTTTTCTTTTGGTTTGGGCTACTGATTAAAAATGAATAGATACGTATTTAGGTCTTTCTCGATATTCTACGCTGAAGAGATGAAATAGGCGTTGACATTTCGTAAGCGGGTTAGTCTAGAAGTCCGTCAGTTTTGAAGTTAGAAACATGAAAATTTATTTTAGGGCTATTGATAAAAAAATAGGAGATACGTATTTAAGCGTTTCCCAATATTCTACCCGTAAGAGGGTGAAATAGGGGTTGAAAGTTTGTATGGAAGTCTGTCTTTTTTAAGTTAGAAACATGAAAAATTATCTTTGGGCTAATAGTTAAAAACGCGTAGATACTAAGTGTCTCTGGATATTATATCTACCCCCTTTTTTGTGCGGAAATTCCCTCGGATATCAGCAACTGGTGGTTACGTCGGACTCGAACCGACTAAAAACCGCACACCGTCTCGGGTTCTAGAAACCAGGGAACCAGAGCGCCCTCAAAAGGAAATCCCATAAATGATATTTCTACCCCTAAGGGGTGAATTAGGTGTTGAAATGTCGTAAGTAGATTAGTTTGGAAGTCAGTCATTTTTAATTTAGTAGCCTGAAACTTAGTCCTTAGGCTTTTAAGTACAAATAAATTAATACCTATATCATCATTTATGGGAATTCTATTTCTAAAGGGGTAAAAATAAGGGTCGAACGTTAGTATGAAATCTTTTTTAATGGGCTATTGATTAAAAATAAATAAATAGGTACGTTTAAAAACATGAATAAATTATTCATACATACTTACACAGTTTTAATTAAATATATTGTAAATAATCAACTTCCACGCGAGCAAAGCTGCGGGCAACAGCTAGTAAGCTATATTACTGTAAAGTTTCATCCAATTCCGTCCAGTGCTTTTTGCGTGATGAAGTAACAAATATCTAATATAGTGTATTATCTATGGTAACAAACATACACCCTCACAAACATTCGCTTTTATAAATTAGTGTGATGTGATAAAATCGAATACGAAAAACAATGTTAAATTTATCACTACAGTTAAATGAAAAATTAGACATAACGAATGAAGCTTATTTTCAAAGCGTAAATAAAACTAAATTAATTAAGTATCTACAACTAATTCAACGAAAAAAATGGAAGGTATCTACAACTTACTAAAAAAAAATTAAAACACCAACAAATAAGGCTAAGTAATTAAATATTTGCAACGAAAAACATCTGCTTACCTATGCCTATACCAATAACCTAACAAAATCCTATAAAAAAGTAAATTATAGGTACCTAGGTTCCTATGCTATAACCTTACAAAATTCTAAAAATACCGAGAAAACCAATTAGTAGGTATCTACAAAAGACTATTTGCTAATTATTTAGGAACAACAAAAATCGCCTGCTTATACCTATGCTATAACCTGACAAAATCCTAAAAAAAACTTCGTTTAAAGAAACTGACTTCAAAAACTAAAAAGTATCAGTAAACTTAATTTGCATGTGCTACCTAGGTTTGAAGTCAGTGCCAAGCCAAATGTAATAGTAGGTATCACACTCGCTACATTTCGAGACGAACGTCAACGACGTCACCGACGCTTCAGTTGTTTTGTTCTACGCGAAGAGCAGCTATCCCGCTCAAGGTCTCGCGCGGCGAGTGCGGTACCTACTATTACATTTTGGCTTGGCACCGACTTCAAACCTATGAATAGGTAGCACATACAAATTAAGTTATTTGATACTTTTTAGTTTTTTCGGTTCGGTTTTTTTAAACGAAGTTTTTTTTATTTTTCACTTTTTAGTCTTTCTCAAGTCTCTCGTTATCATTTCACCTAAATAACTTGAAAGAATACGACTAAAGGTAACATACATGCTGTATAAAATCGAAAGGACTTCAGGTATTTTTTTGTAATAAAATCTCAAATGGACTATCTTCTATAGGTTACTATAATTCAAGTGATTTGAGGTAAACTGACTATCTGAGGTTAACTCTGATATCGTTAAGACCCGTTTTATATATTATGAAATTAAATGATGTCTACAGAATATGAAGGCATGCAGACAATTGCTTTAACTTCATTGCAGGCGCATACATAAATTTGAGGGTTTCCTTCGATTTCCTTAGGATCCCATCATCAGATCCTGATATGGTGGCCATGGGACCACATGGGGAGCATATCCTTTCGAATACAAAAAGAATTTCCAAAATCGGTCCACAAATTGACGGAATAATCCGTGTACATACATAAAAAAAAATATACCGATGAAATTGAGAACCTCATCCTTTTGGCAGTCGGTTAAAAAAAATATACCGATGAAATTGAGAACCTCCTCCTTTTGGAAGTCGGTTAAAAATACAGAAGAAATATTATAATACCAAGTAATATTTATATTAGGTAGAACAAAAATCAAGTAAAAAGTTCCAAAAATAACTTTTTATCCGAATTTACATTCAAGAACTACTACTGGGTTTTTAAGTCGATTTGGGTGCGTGTGTCGCGTAGGGAGCCGACCGACCGCGCGGGTACTGCTTTTTTAACAATTTGGACGTGTTTGGTAACCTACGCAGGGCAGTACTATGTATTAGTTATTCTGTGGCAGGGCGCAGGCCACGCGCCCGCGCTGCCTTTCGGGTACCTATCATAAAGATGTTTTGTATCATTTTCTGGTAAATTATGATGAACTATTATGTTATATGTTTACTCCTCTTTCAAATATTTTAAACTTAAAATAAATATCATAATTATAAATGACCATTTAAAGTTTATGGCATTCTAGTTTTTGGTTCAGTATCAATAAGAGCGTCCTCCCAAAAAATCTAAATTTCTTTAATGTACAGAATTGATCTTATACACTTTTCTTATGCGTTTAAAAGTAATCATATTACGTACCTATTGTAAAGTTAGTTACTTGATTCCAAAAGATGTCGCTGTTTTAAGCACAGATCGTCAGTGAGCACAGAAACAATTTTCAAGAAAATGTAATTGCTTTAGTATCGATTAGAGAGCCCTCCCAAAAAATAATCTAAATTTCTTTAATGTACAGAACTGAACTGTTACATTTTATTATACGTAAAAAAGAGTAATCATATTACGTACCTATTGTAAAGTTAGTTACTTGATTCCAAAAGATGTCGCTGTTTTAAGCAAATAATTTTTTCAAGAAAATTTAATACAACCCTTTCTATGGAAAGAGAGAACATAAAACAAATAACTACCTATCAAATACTAACTATATACCACATTAATCACAATGCTTGTGCATAAAACGTTCCCACGATTATTTTGAATATTTAAGTCATGCGGGCACAACCAAACACACAGATTCGACGTCTACAGAGAGATATAGATATTCTTTTTCCTATGGATCGAGAGGTTGCGATAAATCAAATACTTAATGCTACACCGAATTATACGTAATACGTTTTACTATTATTCCACGATATATTAATCAAAGTGTTATTAATTACGCATGGCTGGCAATAGATGTCACTACATGTAGTTTCACGTAATGATAAATTCTTTATAATTTTTTTATCCAATAGATAGAGAGATTGTGATAAATTAAATACTTTATGCTACAATCTTCAGAGTATCTCCTTTCTAACAAAAAAAGAATTATTGCGATCGGACTACTCGTTAATGAATTACAATTAATTACACATTTTGACTTTCATCTCGGCTCCCAAGGAAACCGTCCGAAATTTCGGAATAAAAAGTATCCTATGTCCTACCTCGGAGTATGAACTCAAATCATGCCAAGTTTCATTTGAATCTATTCAGTAGTTTCGGCGTGATGCGCGGCCAAGATACAGACAGACAGACAGACAGACAGACAGACAGACAAAAATGAAAAAAAAAATAGTTTTCGTTTCAGTATCGATAACAGAGTGCCCTCCAAAAAAATTTTCAAAATATCTTCAATGTACAGAATTTGACCTGTTACATTTTTATTATAAGTATAGATATAGATAAATTACATTCTACACAGAATATATTATATATTTTACTCATTCTATAATCATTTATCACGAATTGGGATTGACTGTAGGACTACTAAGGTCACTAACTACTGACAATAGGCTAGCTATATTAATACTAGACACAGCGACAAAGACACTCACTGGCTAATTTACAGACAAGAAATTATCTTCTTGAAATTTATATCAAAGACTAAGTCTACAGAACCCTTTGAGATAAGTTGAATTAATTTCTTTAATGTATTATGATCCTTTAAATCCAAATTTTGATGTACGTCTTACAAAGGACCTAAGATTGTATTTTTAGGACAAAGAGCAGTTAGCTAGCATTGCTCTACGATCATGACAAACTATACAAATAAATAAAATTGAAGTGTCTGTTCGTAATTTAAAATTAACAGGTATTCACTAAACGTATATGAAAGTATTTACGGTACTCACATAAAAAATGCGTGGAGGCCCTCCGTGCGGAAGAAGTGAAACTTCGTAATGTGCAACAGTGCCTTCCATGGTAGCGCTAAACGTTTAACGCTACCTTGTTGGAAGTCGCATTAGAAGTTTCACTTCAAAAAAAGCTTTGTTTTGTCTGTTCTGTCTGTTTCTGCCAGCTAATCTCTGAAACGGCTGGACGGATTTTGACGAGACTTTCATATTTCGACATCAAAGGTCTACTGGTAGAGAATGCCTCATGACATTAAGTCCGCCTTTGTTCAATAAGTGCATTAAATACTAAATACATAAATAATTAGCAGCAAAACAATATATTAAGTAAGAATTTGACCCTTTCTCCCGAGAATACATTTTAAATGACATTATAAAAATTGACTCACGGATTTTAGAATCAAGAACTGAACAGAGTTCATTAATCTAATTGTAAATATTCTGTGTGAGAGAGAAAATAAAGATTATTATTATTATATTAATCCATTTAAAAGTTGAAGTAGTAGTTTTGCTAAAGCTAGCTACTGGGACAGAAATTCAATAATGAAATTTCACTGAGCTATCTTGTAGAATCGTGAGTATACTGAGAAAACGAACGGAGATACCGGCTGCACGTATATTACGTAACACTCTATCTGTTAGCGCTTTTCTGTTATATTATAAAGTATTTTTATTAATTGACTTCAAAAAAGGAGGAGGTTCTCAATTCGACCGTATATATGTTTTTTTTATGTGATTTCGCGGATAACTTCGTCGTTTATGAACCGATTTTAATGATTCTTTTTTTAGTGGAAGGTCCCAATGGTAATACCGTGATAAGGACACTGACAAGGATCTGATGATGGCATCCAAGAGAAATCGAGGCGAACCTTGAAGTTGGTTTTTATTTTGTTAAAATTTTATAGGAAAATATTCACTGTAGACCGTCGTTTTTAATCAATAATCGTACATTAAGAAGTGTTTTATATACATATGTCACCGTAAGGTTGTAAAAACCGTTAGATTATAATCTACCTATCTACCTAGCGAGATTGCAAAATATCGATAGATTGTCAACTGTGATATACTGCTTACGGGCGTCATATTGTCAACTGTCCCTGATTGGTCGGTTTTACAGTAGTCCGTTCAATGGCCATAGAGTTAGGTTAGGTTACTACTTCTTTAATTAATCACAAATTAATTTTACTGACACAACGATTTATATAACTAATTCTAAAGGTATGAGGTATTTTCAACATGAAATCAACTTACAATCACAAAAATACTTTACGTGCGGCAACAAAGACTAATTAACAAATAAATATGGCGGCGCGGGACCTATGCTGTTCAACCAATCAGCGCGCGACTTGCGATTCAACGATACCATTTCACAATCTTTCGACTGTTTGCAATCTCGCGAGATATATCACAATCTAACGAAACGAAATTCAATTTAATGAAATGTCATTTCATTACATCTCCCCCCCTAAGAGCTGAAATTATAAACAACATATCCATACAATATACCTATAAGTTATCTTCATATTCATTTTCTTCTACTTCATCTTCTTCAGCTGCCGTTGTGACAGGTTGTAATTTCGTTATGTGGAATAAAGTTGATTCTGTTTTTCTGTTGCCAGTGTCAATCCTTTAAATGGAGTTCGATATTTTCTCTACTATCTTGAAAGGGCCTATTTTTTATTCGTCTAATTTCTTTCTATTCAATCTATTTCCATTTTCTATATATACACTGTCTCCTATATTATACTCTTGCCTTTTCCTATTTCTATCAAATATTTTCTTGTTGTACTTGTGGGATTTTTTTGTATTCTCTAATGCCAATCTTTTATCAGCCATCCACTTGTCTTCCCTTTCTGTTGTTTTTAATTCATTTGGTAGAATACTGACATTAAATATTTTGGTGCAAAGCCTGTAACGGAGTGTTCTGTTTCATTTTATTTCTGTATACATTCTCTTGCCACTGTTGTCCATGTTCTCTTATTACTTTTTTCATTTTTATATTTTATTTCATTTTACATCTTATTTTATTTAATATTGTTTGATTTAATCTTTCGTTCAAGCCATTCGAGAATGGTGTATTCACAGCTGTAAAAATTAGTTTAATATTATTCTCTTGCAAATGTTGCTTAAATTCTCTTGAATTGATGCCCGGATATTGATGATTCTGTCAGAATTATTCCAATCTCATCTGTCTCTAGCACATTCTTTGTTAGTTTTATAAAGTCACTTGCATACTATGTTTTGAAGTCGCAATAATCGAATGCATATCTTGTGTAGTGGTCTACTAACAGATGTAGGTATTTTTTCTTTGACCTAGAGCCTCCAAACCCACCGATAGTATCCATTGACATAATCTCAAATGGCTTTGTTGCTGGTCCCAGTTGTGACATTAATCCAAGATTTCCTTGACATCTTGATTTATTTTTTATGCATATTTCACATATTTTACATGTACCTATTTATCTGGGGGCACGGTCGTGCCCCCGCCAAGACGAGCCAAGCGAAGCGTTTCGTCGTTTTTTTGAACCCTCATAACTTTGGTTCCCGATATACCAGATAGTTCAAATTCTCAGGATATGATATGACCAATAGACTAATGAAACATACAAAGTTTCAATTGCATTGCTCTAATACTTTAGATTTTATTGATACCTAAAAAACACCGATTTCGTCACTGACACACTGATGATCATCAAAGCTGTTAGGGTACTTCCTGAAGTGCTAGAAAGATGAAATTTGGTATGTAAACTAAGTTTAGTATACAAACAACAAAAAAAATCATAAACCTATTACTTTTGCCCCCCAACCCCCAAATTTGGGGGGTGGAAGTTTGTATGAGACTTTCACAAATGTTTATGCTAGAGGTTTTATTTTTGGTACACGTACTTTTTCAAAAGAAGAAAGAAGATGTACAAGAAATACAGCCCAAAAAAAGAAATAAAACTGCCTTAAGCAACTTACAAAAAGAAATCCCACCATAAACATTTTCATGTAAAATGTTGCCAAGACGACTGCATATGGCTTACCCTGTGAAAAAGATATCAGATCTCATGTAGTGCCAAGGTTCTGAATCTACACGCCCTAACTCTACCAACCCTAACTTCATAAACTCTATATCTCAGTAAATATGTATGGCTTGGCTGTTTCGTCACTTCAGAAACTAAATATTCGTATAGCACATTACTTCAGAAACTAGATATTTGCAAACACAAAAGGCGTTCGTTTCCCCTTCGTGACGGTGTGATAGCGAAACGGCGAAGCCATACATTTTTACTGAGAATTAGAGTTTATGAAGTTAGGGTTGGTAGAGTTAGGGCATATAGATTCAGAACCTTGGCTCTACATGAGATCTGATATCTTTTTCACAGAGTAAGCCATATGCAGTCGTCTTGGCAACATTTTACATGAAAATGTTTTTGGTGGGATGATATTTTTTGTTAGGTTTTTAGCTGTTTTAAAATGTGAAAATTATTTAATGATAGTTTCTTCACTTTATAGCGTGGTAGTAAAAGGCTATTTCTATAAATTATCTCAACAATTACGCTATCAAATGCATAACTACCCTAAACTTTTAAACACCTAATGTCCGTGTTATGGTTGTCTGAAAGAACTCGCCGTGAGCGATAAGACCGCCGACTGTTATACTTACATACTTTCTAACTCATCTTTTCCATCGTTTTACTTTGTGTATACAATAAAGATAAATAAATAAGTAGTATAATTTTGAAAGTAACAGTATAAGTGTATGACGCTGGTTTAAATAAATAAGAAAGGCCAGGATATAGTACAACCGTAGGGAGTTCTCACCTCACTTAAAAGTCTCAACACACGCTCCTAAGTTCTAGCTTGTTAAAAAAGTTGGAAAACTAGTTGTACGGTGGCCTTAATTAATAGGTATATCATCACTCGGCTCCTAATTGAAAAACCAGTTAGCAACTTCTTTTCAAAATGTTTAACTAAGTTTTTCCCTATATGATTAAAAATAATAATTGTATAGTTAAATTGTAGCATGTCCCAGTTTGTTACGCTATTTTATGACATATTTTCGTCAGTGAAATACATAATAATGTAATACTTTTTATTAGATATATCTCTATTAATTATTTAAAACGTTAATGACGATTATTACCTACATTTTACATCTGCTTTAAAATCAGCTATATTTCGTAATGTTCACCTATTTATTTTTTACAAAATGAAGTTCAAATTGTTATCTATATATTAATACGTGAAGCAAAAACTTTGTACCCCTTGTTAGGAAAACTATGCGAACGGAGGAGCATAAAAATATTCACAGTTAAAGTTTATAAGCTCTCCGTAGGAGAGCTACGCTTCGCCATGAATGGGCCGGCTCGACCGGAGTGATACCACGGTCTCACAGAAAACCGGTGTGAAACAGCGCTTGCGCTGTGTTTCACCGAGTGAGTGAGGATACCGGAGGTCCACAATGTTTTAAGCCGAACTAAGGAGGAGTTGCGAAAATATTTTACTATGCCGTTACTGTTGTTATTCATATCGTATCTACTCATTGAGTTCCATAAACCATATCCAGACCACCTTGAACCCACACACAAAGTATCTGTACTCTAGTGTAAATATATTTACGCTCAAACTACTGCAACTTTATCACTCCTTAATTAGTTCGGTACTTGTTCTAGCAACACATTGCTGACTGAATAATAGCTTCTTAATTTTTGTAATAAAACATTTTTCTTCTTAACAACATGTTAAGAACATCGTATTTTGTTGGTCTTCTAAGAAGTGACGTGTATAACTTCATATATAGTCGATATATAGTCTCAAAGTAAACTTGCTAGTAGTTATAGGATACAAGCTTTTGACCGAGGCTCCGCCCCCGTTTATATTAGTTAGATATAGTATAAAGTAATGTATGTAATTTCTCAGGAATCAAAGTATCTCAATGCCAAAATTATATTAAAATCGGTTTAGTAAAGTGGCTGTGAAAGTGTGTTTAGACATTTCCAATGTATTATGATTTCGGTGATAAACACTGTTCTGTATGCTTGGCCATAACTGGATTTCATCAGCATCATTAACTTAAGAGCTACGCTCTTCTCGATGCAGCTTCATCCAGCTCTCCCTATCAAGAGCAGTTTCCTTGACCTCCTTATACGTCGCAACCGCCACTTTTTCCTTAATCTGGTCTATATAACTGTGTCTCGGTCTTCCTCTCTTTCCTTCTATTTCCTTCTATATGTATGTATTTACAAAAAAAAAGTATCTATGTATTTATATCACTTGTCTAGTACCCATAATACAAGCTCTGCTCAGTTTGAGACTAGATGGCGTTGTGTGTTAGATGTCCAACATATTTATTTTAACTGGACTTATCTCTTCTAAATCAGTTCAGTGTTTCAAGCATGAAGAGTTAGCAAACACACAGGCAAATTTACACACTTTGGCATATATATACAAGTATCATCATCATCCTACTGCAGTCCACTGCTGGACATAGATTTCTCCCATATTATAATAATATAAATACATATGCAAACAAGTAACGAATTATTTTAAATAAAAAAACCCAAAAAAAAATATCTGCCATCTTTATTAAATTCATTGTACAACTGGAACTCACTCTCTCGACTAAGACAAATCTATTGACACCACTCACATAAAAATACGACAAGCCGTTTAGGCTCTAGGGCGTGCCAAAGAACTATACTGACTGCACGTTTGGCCTAGTGGTTTAACGGTCACCACGCCGTTTCCTACTTCGCACAGTGTCGTGGGTTCAAATCCCACGTAGGACAACACTTTGTGTGATCTACAAATTGTTGTTCTGAGTCTGGGTGTTATTTATGTCCGTCTCATGTATGTTTATAAAGTCCCCCGCGACACAGGATTTATTCCTAGGGCGGGAGTTGTTTAAAAAAAACAAAAAAAAATAGTTCACACGAAAAACATAACCCTCCTTCTTTCGCAGTCGAGTAATTAAGCATGCATTAGTGTTAATGCAAAAATATGCATTTACAATAATATTCGAACTGGACGAATCGGGAATCGAATCGAAGATCATACGAAGTAGATTGAATGAAATGAATTGAAACCCATTGTCCGTGGTGTATACGATATTTATCATCTAGCAAGATAAAAGGATTCGCCATTTCAATATAATTTAGCAGAAATCTTTGTGTAAGAAGAATTGTTTGACCAGAAATCTTTTATTTCCTCACAATTCCAGAACAAGGACCTCAGAACTGTCACTCTTATAGACAGATGAAATGGCTCTGGTTGATTAAGACCTAGTTACGTGAACAGCATCCACAAAAACCTGGCATTGCTTTCTACTTAATTAATTTGCTTAGACAGGAAACTTTTGTTCTGGTGGGTAATATTAATGAATTTTATTGAACGGAAGGGCTTAATTAATAATTTGATTAAATCAGAATTGTTGAGAAGATAAATGTTTAATTTCACCTTTGTAACAGAAAAATAGGAAGGTGAAATTAAAGCTATTTGGAAGAATCAGACAGAATGGTTTTTAAGTTTAATGTAAGTATGAAGTAATGTATTGAAGAGAAGGTTTTTCAAAAATAATTGTTAAATTTAAATGAACATATTTTATAAAATGCAAACTGGTTTGTAAAAACGTCCACTAATTTTTAATCAGGTTTTCTTTCATTTTAAACTATCCATAATATACCGTACTTTAGGCACATGTATATATTATATACAGATCCTACATAATATTACTTACGTAAAATTAAGGAGTCAAGTCTGTTAATCTACCGGTTTATGATCCAGAGATCGGTTGTTCTATTCCCACCCAAAACAAATGTGTGTTAGTGTAATTTAACCGTGTAAAATGTGCATTTAGTCATATATAAGTGTATTTACACTACACGTAAGTATCAGCAATCTGTTACGATAGAACTTTGTTAGTTTGGAATCGCACAGCCATAAGTAAGATGTTTGAAGTTATTATTGTTTTTAACGATGATAGCTATCTACCAAAAGAACATTCTTTACTGACAGATATTATTTAGTTCCAATGACAACAAGAAACAGTTTAAAAAACTAAAACCCGACTATGTAAAACTTTTGATCAAATGTATTCAGCCTATGTCACCCGGGACATTATTACGAACCTCTTTCTCCTCATTTATTAAAATCAGTTCGGTACTTTAGACGCTACGGTGGAACATACAATAAGGTCCGGAGGCCCAATGATGCAGAAGCAGCACTAGGCCGCCAGAGTGTGGGTCACCACTCACCATGCTGCATTTTTGCATTGTCTGTATTCGCAATTAATTATGGTGACCACCACTATTGGATACTGCTTATGCTTTCCATCAGGCTGAGTAGAGTCACTTTGGCAGGCCCATACATAAACAAAAAAATAAATACTGCCAACCACATTACCCTCCATTTTGGTTTCGATTTAGTCGATTAAAAATAGGCTTAAACCATAAAAGCTTGTGCATTATTATGTTCAGTAAAATTAGCAATACCTGCGAACGCATCTTTAATGGTAACCAAATTAATTAATATCGCGTCATCAAGTTCGTTCTCCTTACACCATTAGCTTCTGGTTGCACCCACAACCAATTAGCGGGAGTGCTTCGGTGTCGTGTCACCAGACTGGCGAATAACCTGATATTTTGAACAAAAGTTTTAATAACGATACTATTACAGTTTTAAATAATAAAAAATCCAATCTATAATACATACTAATATTAATAATTCGAAAGCAGCTCTGTCTGTCTGCTTGTCTGTTATACTTTGACAGCTATACTGCTGTACAGATTTCAATGAAATTCGGCATCGAGATACTTTGATTTTTGAGAAAGTACATAGGCTACTATTTGCTTTTTTGTTCAGTTGTAAGTTTTTACTGCGGGGACTCCCCAAGGTTTTATAATATTAAGCTCGCATAATACTCGTAGGAGGGACACATTTTCAGCTGGATCTTGTGACCTGTTCGAGAAGTGTTGATCAGCAGCAGCGTCTCTGATAGCAGCAGGTTAAAAGATGAATCAGATACGGAAAACTCACTCTCGTATACTTTGAACTTCCTGCCAGAACTATAAATTAACAGTTGTAACTTTTACTCACGTTTATTTGGATATCTGAATCAGGTAGATGATGTGGAATTTTCGGAATAGATGATTCACTTATCAGTTCTTAAATTGTTCTGTTCTTAAATTAAAGATCTCTTATGAGTTTAAATGAGAAAACTCTACTTGAATAATCTCATTATCGAAAGCCTTTGGTAGTCTGCTGTGGATATATGCCTCTCCTTAGAAAGGAGGTTTTGGTCTAGTATACCCATGAAGATTTTCGACGTGACAACGTCTAAAAAATTGATGAACGCCGGCTGCATGCACGAAAAATTATGACTCATTGCCCGGTTACGCTTATTGTCCGGTTATGTTAATTGTCTTGTTACGCTCATTATACGTCGTTGCATGAGAGAGCAAAGCGCAAACGCCGCGTCTAGCTCTCATCATTACTTTTTTTTTATGGAATAGGCTGGCAAACGAGCAGACGTATCGCCTGATGGTAAACGATTACCGCCGCCCATGGACACCTGCAACACCAGAGGTGTCACAAGTGCGTTGCCAGCCTTTGAGGGGATGGGGGCGGAGATTCGGGGAGGGTTAGGGTAGGGCCTCGGGTATCCTCACGCACACGGTGAAACACAGCGCAATCACTATTTCACACCGGTTTTCTGTAAGGCCGTGGTATCACTCCGGTCAAGCCGGCCCATTCATGCCGAAGTATGGCCCTCCCACGGTCAATATTTATGAATCTATCTCATCATTTCATCAATGTTTTGTTATGACGTTGTAAAGTCTGTAAAGTCGGTTTACGGACGATAGTTTAACTTTCGGCTCTTACAATACTCACGGGGTGAAATATAGGTAATGTAATCTTATATATAAAATTCTCGTTATTTATAATATTATTTACACATACACAATAATAATTCAACTCAGTTAATGAGATCATTTCTTGCATTTTTTATAATGTTTTATTAATGAGGTCTAACAAAAATTTATAATACACACAACTTTCTTACTTAATGAATAACTCTTGCATTTTCTACGCTCAAACCGACCGAGTTTGTTAATATAAACACTAGCTTTTATGCTTTAACGTGACGGAGTACCAGGCTTTGAATTTGTATAATCAATAACCCTCTAGCGTCGACAGTAAGTTTTACTATCGCAATCGTAAAATCTGAATGTATACTTTTTTCCATACGGACATGATTCTCCGACTTGACTACGAAATTCCAAAGGAAATTCCTTTATAAACCACCTACCTAGCGTCTTTTCTTCATTTGAATATTTATTGAAATATTTCCGTTTAGTTTGGTGTGCAAATATGATTTAACATATAAATTTAAGCATTGTCAGTTCATCGCCCCTAACAAGTTAATTGAATTTCTAACAGATTTCAAAATTGGTAATTAGATTTGTTTATATACAATAAGCACGACGAATTTGAATTTTGTCTGTTATCATCCGACCATGTGTTTGAATGTTTGATGTTGTTGATGTTGTGATTTCCCAACGTTACTTGCTAAAAGATGAATTCTTTCCATGCAAAGTGACTAAAACCTCTTTTTGCCGACCATAGTTTAGCTCCACTTAACGTAAGTATAACTAAACTGTAGTCGTTAAAATAAGGTTCAAGCCTTTTGAGGTCAAAATAGTACTTCTTAATTCGACAGATTTATTTAGAGTCATATTCAAAGGAGAAAACAGGAAAGAACAGAATTAAAAAAATAGTATTGCGTGTACGGATAGATTAAGGTGTAGTTGTAAATAATAATATGTATTACCGTCAGTAGGTCAGGTTCGTAGGTATAGTTGTAACTACGAGGAGCACGGATCGTATCCGGAAGATCAAGTTCTATAATGTTAGTATTTCATCATTCATAAATTTTAAAAAATTGGCGTACATATTTAAAAAATGAAATAATCAACCTTAAAGTGATTAATTTAATATTGTTTTATCTTTACTCCACAAAGTGTATTTTATCGTCTTGCTAGTCTTAAGTTAACACTTGATGTAGAACACTTACATTAGTCACGTGATTTAATAATCGAATAATCTTTCTTCTCTTATATATTAACACCAAATGTATAAAAACTATACCTAAACATACCAACACAGTCTTTCACCCTGCACTTAAGTGAGCACCTGCGTGTTCGGACGGCATGCGGTAGATAACGAAAGAAATCAATTCATAGTAAAAAAGGCTAAAAGGGGAGTGATTGAAAAGCTAGTCCTTAGCTGCGCAAAGTAAATGAATTTTAATGATTTCGTTTGTTTTCTAAATTTTTTAAATGAGTTTTATAAATATTATTATTTTAGAGGGCCAGTTTCATCAGTTCCTGATAAAGTTTTGGTTAGTTTGCTGCCATTTATCACTATATAACGGATAAATATTGTTGATAAATATATGTATATCTGACATATTTGTCCATATCTAAAACCAAAATCTCTATTTATTTAACAGATATGTTGACTTTAGTCTACCAGGTTATCAGCAAGTGGTAAAAGAGACCTGAAATTAAATTAATACATGTCAATACACGATAATGTCAAAAAACCTAGGGTTATCGGTAGAAATAAGAAAATCCAAACGAAAGTGTGAACTCATAAACCTGCTTACTAGTAATTATTAGTTTTCTCGTTAATTTTTTAATCTCAGACAGCTATTAAAAAATCCTGAACGGTAAAAGCTCTTGTGACCTTTCTTGATCAGTTGCAGAGACAATTAATCCATTTCCAATAGCAATTGCAATTGCTTTTGCCGATAACTTCGTTTATTACCAGTAATAAAGTACGACACACGAGGCTCGATTTGGAATCAACCGACTTTTATTTTTCGTCTTTTAACACCGCTGTTTTGTTCGACAAGAACATAGATGTATATGTGATTAAATATATGGATGTAATTTATCTATAATATGGATAAATATATGAATAAATACACTGTTTAAATCCGAATAAGTTATGAAAAACAGCATTATTATAGTACAGAACCTGTCTAGTTTAGAACTAGGTCCTTTTTTATGTATTGCCCTGGCAAAGTGACTCTACTCTGCCTGATGGAAAGCATAAGCAGAATTTAAGCGTGGTGGTCACCACTGCGAGTGCAGACAATGCAACAATGCAGCATGGTAACCCACACTATGACGGCGTGAGGCATCATTGGGCCTCCGGTCTTGCACTCAACAACGAAACACGACAGCACAAACGCTGTCATTTTTAATCCCCGATGCAAAAAGAGGGGTGTTATAAGTTTGGCGTGTCTGTCTGTCTATGGCACCGTAGCTCGCGAACGGATGAAGCGATTTCAATTTAGTTTTTTTGTATGTGAGTTACGTGCGAGTGTTCTTAGACATGCTTCACGAAAATCGGTTGAGCCGTTTCAAAGTTATGGGGTGAAAGTGGGGACAAATAACCGAATGTCTGCAAAAATATCATCGAGTGGGGTCTCAAATGAAAGCGCATAACGTGTTTTTTACTTTTTAAAGTGAACTCAGGTTATTATGTCGGGGTTTTTTTTAAATTTTGAGAATTTATAGTCATACATTGATTTTCTGTACGAGGTCAGGCCGGTCAGGCCGAGCCGGCCCGTTTGTGCTGAAATAAGCTAATACCTTTTAATATGGTCCTACAAGTTTTTATGGTTTAAGGAGTCCCAGGAAGATGACATATGTTAGGTATTCAAGGTATTCTTACCATGTTCTTCCTCCTTTAATGTTCCCATCCTTAAGATAGTTTTTTTTTAATTTCGAGTTTAACCTAAATGTGTGAATGTCATTCGAAGTTAAGAGAAATATTTCACCTGAAAGAATAGAAAAATGAAGTATAATACTCAGTGTAATTATGAACTACCTTTTGAAATACAATTAACAATATTTACCAGTAATTCTATTTTATTCAATAGAAATAAATTACCAAAATCACGTGCTCGTTGACCGTGAAGTCGCACTTGTTTATTTTTAACCGACTTCAAAAAAAGGAGGAGGTTCCACTGTATTCCTTAGTGTTTGTTACCTCAGAACTTTCAACTGGGTGAACCTATTTTGATAATTCTTTTTTTTATTAACAAGCCGGTGCTTCCCGTGTGGTTCCATTTCAGTTTGGTCCAGTTCTTGAAGTCGGTTCTTATGTGTTAAAATAAACGTGAACTTTGACTGCACGGTGGGCCTAGTGGTTTAAGCGGTCACCACGCCACTCTCTACTGCGTCAAGTGGGTTCAAATCCCACATGGGACAACACTTGTGTGATCCAAAAATTGTTGTTCTGAGTCTGGGGGTTCTTTGTGCTCGTTTCATGTATGTTTGGAAAGTCCCCCGCAACACAGAATGTATATTCCTAATGCGGTAGTTGTCCTTTTTAAAAAGAAAAAATACGTCTTTAAAGACATCCTTAAAGTCGGATTTACCACTATAAAATCATTAATTATTCTTCTTATATTGTACAACAATAATATATTTCAAAAATATTAAACAGAATATCAGTTCCTTTAAAAATATATAATTCGGAAAGAATTATATTATATTATTAATCATACTTCAGCTGAAAGTTTATTAAACGATCTAAAAGTATTATTTCCATAAGAATAATTTAGAACCGCCGTTTTCAGTGACAATCAACCCGTGAACTTCTAAACGATAACTTAATTTATCTATCCACGGTCTTGATTCCGTCATAATTGAACATCGTAAAAATGTCAGTTTGATTTAGGAATAAAATATTATATGAACTTAAGACGATTGGATTTTAGGGTTGTCAGAAACTGTCTGTCCGTGAATGAAAGTTTTCAGAACCTTATAACGAAGGAACTTTAGAAGTCATTGTCGTGAACACAATTACGATTAATGATTTAGCTATCTCGAATTTACGTTTGGATGTGTCAGCGTATTTAGAACTGCAGTTGTTTATATGTATGTACATTGTGTGCCTTCCTTTTCTACTTTTTCTTTTTAAATATGGATTTAAAAAAAACTTAGTTTAAAAAAACCGACTTCAAAAACTAAAAAGTATAAAATAACTTAATTTGTATGTGCTACCTACTCATAGGTTTGAAGTCGGTGCCAAGCCAAATGTAATAGTAGGTACAACACTCGCTATATTTCGAGACGAACGTCAACGACGTCACCGACGCTTCGGTTGTTTTGTTCAACGCGAAGAGCAGCTATCCCGCTCAAGGTCACGCGCGGCGAGTGCGATACCTACTATTACATTTTGGCTTGGCACCGACTTCAAATCTATGAATAGGTAGCATATACAAATTAAGTTATTTTTTACTTTTTAGTTTTTGAAGTCGGTTTTTTTAAACGAAGTTTTTTTTTTCGCTCAAGTCTCTCATCATCATTTCATTGAAAATTAAATGATGTCTACAGAATATGAAGGCATGCAGACAATTGCTCTTAACTTCGTTGCAGGCGCTCACGTAAATTTGAGGGTTTCCTTCGATTTCCTTGGGATCCCATCATCAGATCCTGATATGGTGGCCATGGGACCACATGGGGAGCATACCCTTTCGAATACAAAAAGAGTTTTCAAAATCGGTCCACAATTGACGGAATAATCAATGTACATACATAAAAAAAAACAATACCGATGAAATTAAAAAACCTCCTCCTTTTGGAAGTCGGTTAATAAAGAATAAGCATCAAATATGATTTACATATACTCATTGTTTGATTATACTTCTATGTCTTACCTCTTTTTGCCGACTATAATTTTAATCTCACTTACATATCAGAGTGTAAGCTACTTAGCTACATATACAATAAAACAGCTGTTAACCAGGTACTTTATGCATTAAATGGGCGAATTGGATGTTCAATTTGAAAGAAAGAGTTAATATACGAAAGATATGTAAGAATGGAATAAGTTATTGCTTTTTCGGATGAATTGGGGAGTGTAAGAAATATTTCGAGTTCAATTTGAGTCCTTGAAACATTAACGGACTGTTGACATTCTGAGTCTTTTAACGTGATCTAACCATCTAAGCGAGTCGTATGCCTTTTTATTAAATTTTCAATGCAACACTAATCTAACGTTAGTCTTGGGCTTATTATCTTGAAGCTCTAACAGTATTGAGTATTAAAACTATTTTTATTGGATCATTAACATACTCAATGCTTAAAAAGTAAGTTAGGAGTTCTTCAAAACTTCCATTTAAACCAAACGGCTGCGAAAACAACGGTCAAATGAAATGAAGAACGCGAAAGTAAGCATAGATTTACTGGGTTCGGCAGTCGTTGACCCTCCTCTCAAGGAGACTATTCTCTTTTTAAGAATGATACTAGAGTTAAGGACAGGGCGGGGATAGGAAGTATAAGAGGTAAACCTAACATCAAACACGGCATTATTACTACTCTTTAAAAGATGCTATGTTTAAAAATTGGTGTCATAAAAACATAAGTGCCCATTAAAACTAGGCAGTCGTGCCCTTTTTTTACTAGACACTTTACTAATTGTTCTCAACGCGCTAAGGGACTCCCGCAACGTTCGCCTCTACTGACACAGATTGCAGGTGAATGATTTATTCTTGTCCAAGACCACACACCGCAGTAGTACCGATATACTGTCTATTCATTACTGCGTTGACTAATGACAGATAATAAAAAACAGCAGATTTATAGATGTATCCGCGAACTAATTATTCACGTGAATATTATTCATCATTATTACTCATATTGAAAAGTATCCACGTATGGAAAGGCGGAAACAAGAATATCATTCGAATAACATTGCGATTTGTAGCTGTTCCTAGAAGTTCTAGATATATAAATTCCATTAAAACATTTAATTTTGACTTATATTATTTTACCCATCAGCATCAGAATTGGTATGTATATTTAAAAGAATAGACCGAAATTGCAAAAAGACTGATAATGAATAGAATTAGAATTTCAAACTAAAAAGCTAAACTAAATGCTTAGATATTTAGCGTAAATTATTGAACATTATTGAACATCTCAAATTTATATTAAACTATTTACTGTAAAACAATAATACCCAAATCTTTCCATAAAACCCAATGGGTATCAATGTACTCACATTCCGTAAAAGTACCTATATTTTAGAAACTATGAATATTTTACAATTAAAGTAACGTTAGTCATTATTAGGGGAAAGTAATGTAATTTTTTGTTGAGTTTGATATACGGTTGAAATTTTTCTCGGTAGTTCCATAATTTTATAGTTTTTGATATAGTTTTTTGTTGGGTTTTGATACTTTTGTGAAGGATGAAAAATGGTGTAACTCTTAAGCCGGGTCTCCTGTGACACTGTTTAATGTTTTTAAACGCCAAACGTCAAATATTTATCAAAATATGGGCGTGGCCTAACTGTTTTGTTAATTTTAACAAGCAAACATGTTATCCAAAGCGGACTGAAAACATCCCAGCGTATACTTCTCGTATAATGAAACTGAACTGAACTAACATTATTACTTATATTATTCATATTTATACTATAAAAAGTAAGTAAGTAAGTGTACTATAAGTCATTTTGTCGAGTAGATAAAAGATTTTTGCTTTTCGTGTAATCGTGTTTGATGATCGTTTAAAAGTCCGTCTCCTGCGACTTTTCGCTAACATGTTTAGTTAACAAGTTTTGTTAATTTGTTTTGTTAATTTTATCCGCAGGAGACACGCCTTTAATGATGACATGTTCATTTGGGTTGATATCGTAAACTTAAACTTCACACAATTAGGTTTCTTATTGATTACGGTATGCCTCGTTGGTCTAGTTGTTAGCGTAAGCGACTGCAGATCAAGAGGTCTCGGGTTCGATTCCCGGGTCGGACTGCTGTTGGGTTTTTCTTTCAAGAAATTTTTAATAGCAGCCCGGAGTATGGAAGATAGCGGTGTTTCCCGCCCGTGCCTCGGAGACTACGTTAAGCCGTCGGTCCCGGTTGTCATGAACATCTATGGCAATCGATTATGGGAAGTCAGTGCCCTCAAATATACTGACAACTAGTTCAACCTTCGAATTCAGTTCACCCTCAGGGTTGCGGAGGTCCGATGCCAGTCGCTCCGTGTTAAAACTGATATTCAGGTAAAACCGGTTGAACTAGTAGCCGACCCCAAATCTTGGGAATAATAAAGGCAAGGAAGATGACGTTGATTACGGTATAGGGTCCACTATTTACGGATGAACTACGCAAAACAACATCACTGTAAGGAGAAGGAAAACTTGAAACAAACCCTTTACCAACCCCAAGTCAGCGTGGTATAATAAGTAAAAACCTCATTGTTACGGAGAAGCCTATAACCAGCAGTGGGCTGTTCAAGGCTGTTGGTGATGATGATGATAGGGGACAAACGAATAGATGAATCACCTGATAGCAAGTGACTACCGTTGTCTATGGATTCCGGCAACTCAAGAGTGGAGAGCCACGCTTCGGCATGCATAGGCCGGCTCGACCGAATTTATACCACGGTCTCACAAAAAACCGGTGTGAAACAGCGCCTGCGCTGAGTTTCATTGAGTGAGTGAGAATACCGGAGGCCCATATCCCAACCGTCCCCCCATCCCTCTCCCCATCCGCCAAAGGCTGGCACCGCAAGTGCCGCCGCCCTTACACGTGTAAGGGCGGTGGTCATCGCTTACCATCAGGAGATAACTCTGCCCGTTTGACTCCAATTCCATAAAAAGAAGAGTCACAATCTACTAGCTTTTGTGTGCCACCCAGAATTAAAATTAAATGCAGCAATTGAATTTCTTAGTTCTCCTGGTAAAGTGTGCCCTACTGCCGCACTCGATAAAACTCGTCTCACATTTATTAAATCAAAGCGAGTTCATTTCTAAAATTATAATTTTATGATTGATTTTTTACCGGACGTAAATACTCACTTATTTATGACTCAAGTCGTTCAAGAGCGGGCCCTGTACATCTCAGGGCGTCAAACTATTTTTATAAGCGATTCCACGTGCCATAACAGTTCCATATGGAACGGAACAAGGGTATAAAAGTACCTATATGTGTTTGTACATGTGTGCCAGCCGTTTGTTTGTCAAGAGCATCGTAAAACATTGACGGAAGCAAAGTTTTCGTTGATAAGATCTTTTGCGTATTATTTCAGCGAGTTTTGGTTCGTTGTTTATGGAAATTTGTGAATATTTAATCGTTTCAAGTTGTTCGGTCTGAGAAAATCCTTCTTCATTTATTATTTATGTTATTGTTACTTTTGTAAGTGTTGTTGCTTCGAGTAATAACATTATTGGTCTTGTTCATTTTGTGGGGATTTAAAATTCTTAAACACAAACATTATTCTCTCCCCTAGTTCTTGTTATTGTTGCGTAAGCTTTAAAAGCTGTACATATAAAAATGTAAGCATAAGCAATAGTACTTAATTCTTAATAATTAAAAAAAAAGAACATAATAACTCTGCCAAAACTAGTGCCAAATACTGCCAAATCATACAAAACTTATAATCGAATAAAAACAAAAGCAGATTAAGGGTGTCTTCTCCCACACTCGTTTTTTTTTCTAGGTTTTTTTTTATGTTTAACCCTGCCAAAATGACTACTCTGCCTGATGGAAAGCATAAGCAGAATCCAAGAGTGGTGGTCACCATACTGCGAATGCAGACATTGCAACAATGCAGCATGGTCACACTATGGTGGGCTAGTGATGCTTCTGCATCATTGGGCTTCCGGTCTCGCACTCACCAACGAAACACGACAGCACGATCGCTGTCATTTTATGTTGATCTTCTGTGCGAGGGTAATACCGCCCCGGTCGAACCGGCCCGTTCGTGTTGAAATCAGCGTGGCTCTAATACTTTTAAAAAGGTGTAGAGTACCACTTTATAACACTTTCTGGTTGCACCAAATCCAATCTGCCGCTATTTTTATTTTTCTAATTACAAACACTCATTCTCTTCCTTTCTTCTCAATCTCAAAAGGTAGTTTGTACTCCGTAAATTGTTAAATGACTGAAAATCACAAAAGTAACAAATTCTCATACTTTTTGAAAGTGACCACTTTCAAAAATACTTAGGGCCTGTGAAGACTAATTTCTATCAAAATTTTGTTATAATAACATTTCAAGCAAAACCACAACGAAGAAAATACTATTGTTAGGTTAACAATAATAGTCGCTCAATTTATAAAATAAACAGACTTGGAATTTCGTACCACACAACATTTATGAAAAAATACGTAAAATAAAAGACGGTCTAGTAATTTTATTAAAGTTTAAACCTACCATTTCTAGTGATGTATTTCAAAGCCACAGGTTATCGCTATCGTTATTTAAGCCGAGGTAACTATTATTGTAACAGTTATTACAGGAAACACTTAAGTAACCAATCAATAATAAAGTTTTGTTTTATAATACCACAAGAGAACGGAGTAAATACCACCTGTTGTTGAGTTATTTACGTCATCATTACTAGCAAATTACTTCAGTACCTGTATAAATCTTAGTTACATCAAAACTTTCGTTGGAAAACACTATTTAGACTGTATTTTGCTTTGGATAGAGCCCTCCTCCCTCTCTCTAAATAATTTTATCTATATTTATATACTAAATTAGGTTATCTATATCTATACTAATGTTATCAATTTATCTGTCTGTTACGTTTTCATGGCTAAACCGCTGCACCGATTTCAATGAAATTTAGCATGGAGCATGGCTCTGCCGGCGATTAACGACATACACGCGGGCGGAGTTATATACGAGTATCCATACTAATATATAAAGCTGAAGAGTTTGTTTGTTTGCTTGAACGCGCTAATCTCAGGTCCAATTTGAAAATTATTTGAGTGTTCGATAGTCTATTAATCGAAGGCTATAGGGTATATATGAGGCTATATAATAGGTCTTTACCTATGAAATTGCCGTTTTGTATGCAATAAGTGAAAGTACTTATTTTTTTAAACTTTTATTTTTAAAATTTTGGAAAAAGTAATAGTCGGTAGGTGCAAGGTCTGGTGAGTATGGCGGATGAGGGAGAGCTTCCAACCCCAGCTCTTGCAGCTTGGAGACTGTCTGAACTGACAACATCATTTGATACAGTTTGGACCTACAAAGACCTATTTACCTATGTAATACGAGTATAGTCTCAAAATTTGAGCGCAACCAACAACATGCTTCAATGATGGTTCTTATTTATTTTTGTGCAACCACAATCTATCACAGCATAGCATGGTGAGGTACAGCTAGTATTATTATAATTTTAAGTATATTTTATTTTATTACAATACTTATTTATTTATTTAGGGTTATTTTTTGGTCAAAGGTTGACTTTTAAATTGTCAATAAGACATAATTCATTAACGGTAATTATCTGCTAGTTTCTTAATCAATGCAATGCATTGTGTAGGTTCTTTTTGTACGTATTTAAATGTACATTTATCGCTTAACGAGTCATTGTTCATGGTCTTATAACTATCATAAAAAAGAAAAGTTATTGCTTGTTGCAAATATGCAGTAGAAAATCGTATAGAAAAACTAGAGCATTGTGCAATTAAAGTTCCTTTTTGTATGATTTTATGTTCAAAAGAATAAAATAGAGGTAATGTAAATCACTCTGATGATATAAACTGACTGATACACAATACTGATTTTAGCAACTTAAATTGGTTTCATTACATTCAGTACAATCACTCAAACTACAATTTTATTGTGTTGTCATACAAAATTCTTTCTATAATGTAAATGTACACGTACAGTGTACACGTGGGTTATAAGCACTTTATTCTAATTCAATCTCTGGCAATAGGAGAAACTAACACAAACAAATATTATATTATAAAATATGTAAGTTGTACGCTCACATATGTAACCTTGTATCACTGTCATTTATTTTCCCGCATGGCACAAATAGGAATACATTTCTGTCCTACAAATTACGTACACTAGAAAAAATATGGACGAAGGAATTCCTGACACATGTTGTAAGTTTTGGAATATGGATTCATTTCTCACTTAAGTTTGAATATTCTGTTATATGAATATTTTTGAGTATAGATTCTAAAGAAAAAAAAACATGTCTATGTTTGTGAACGTTACGTAAATTTTAATTCTTACTAATGCTACTAATTCGACAGGGACTTTGCTTTTAATCTTCTTTAGGGTTTGCACTCAAAACTCTACTCAAACGACTGTCAAGAGTTTTGTAGAGATACTTCTTGCATTTTATCTTATATATCTTCTCTTTATTATTTCATCTTATTGCTTCGTTCTATCCTTTACCTTTTATAAGAAAAATATTAGTAAGTAATTGATTTTGAATTTATTCAAATGATCCGTATTGTGTCCTCGCTATTTAACCATTGACTGTGCAAATCGTGCAGTTCAGTCTTGTCCCTAAACTCAATTACATGTTAGGAGTTACGGCAGTTCCGCAACTTGGAATTGTGCCCGATATGTGACAATGGGCTCGTCCACGTCAACAACCTAATACGAATAAGGCAGCAATATATGGGTGTCACGCATCACTCTGTACAATACAAAGGCAAAATGGTGTTAGATATAGCTTTCTATTAACAACAATTTGAATTATTGAAGGTCAATTTTCATAATAAAAGTTCTAATAAAATCTCACAACTTTCGTAAATGATATTTTTGTAACAAAGTATTAAACGTCCAACGTTGACTCTAATATAATTACTTTGTATCGTATTGTAGCTAAATCGGTAATGTCCATAATCTGCTTGTTTTTTTTTTCCTTTTCTTTCTTTCTGCTTGTCTAATAATTTACTATTTTATTACGAAAATACCTTTTATGATAGTTCGAGAGTCGATCGGAACTGAATTTTGAATGAAATCGATCGTAATAAATACGAGAATTTGGCCTTCGACTTGCGTAATATTGTGACTTAATAAATAATAAAACAATAATATTTTTCAGACATCTGACACACAGCGCCATCTAGTCAACTACGCTGAGTTTGTAAAATGGGTACCCGACAACTGCTATAATACATATTTTCATTTTTTGTAAATACATACATATTAAACATAGAAAACAATATTTGCAGACTGTACAAATATTTGGTCTGGCGGTCCCCGATCGATTCCCGGAATCGAACCTGGAACCTCAAGCACAAAGAGTTTCTCTCTAAAAAAAATAAAGTTACAAGAATAACACAACCAAACATAAAAAAAAAAAAAAAAAAAAAAAAAAAATATTTTTGAGAAGTTCACTTTTTATTAAGTATCGACTAAAAATGGACGGTTAAATAAACATTTTTCGTAGTTTCATTATTCAGTGAAATGTGTAGAGTAAGTGCATTGTACAGAATTACCAATTGCATCTGTCTGTTAACATATTTTTTTAAGGATTGGGTGGAATAAGTCCCTGCGTAATAAAAGTGCGTGTTATATTTACAACTAGCTGATCCGGCGAACTTCGTACCGCCATATTTACATATCTGTCTCAGCTTCCCACAGGCGGTGTATAGTCGCGGACAAAAAAAAAAACTTTCCATATCTTTTATTTTTTTCTTTCTAGCAAAAAAAGAATGAATGAAATAGAACCATGTGTTATTGAGTTACAACTATGTACATATTTTGACTTTCATACCCTCCCCCCAGGAAACCGTGCTGAATATCGGGATAAAAAGTATCCTATGTCCTACCTCGTAGTATACCCTCAAATCATGCCAAGTTTCATTTGAATCCATTCAGTAGTTTCGGCGTGATGCGCGGCCAAGATACAGACAGACAGACAGACGGATAGACAGACAGACAAAAATGAAAAAAAAAACAGTTTTGGCTTCAGTATCGATAATAGAGAGCCCTCCAAAAAAAAATTTCAAAATATCTTTAATGTACAGAATTGGACCTGTTACATTTTTATTTTATGTAGTATAGATGAAATGAAATGTTTATTTGCATAGAACATAACTAGTACCAGGTGTAACATTGGTGGTTTTTGATCGTACCATATTCTGCCTTGTTTTGGCATGCAAATATTTATAAATTAACATTATGACCTAAAAATAATTATAATTATATTAAATAAAACTAATAGCATAATCTATTGTTTAGCATTATATAAAAATTGAAAAAATATGTATTATGTTTCTTAACAATTATCGATTACAAATCAATTATATTTTATTAAGTATTATACTACATTACATTGCATAAATTCTGTTATTGTATGAAAACACTTTCCTGCCAACCATTTGTGTAACTTAGTTTTAAAATATTTAAACAGTACTGTATTTGATCAGTACAGTACTGTACAGTCTCCGCATAAAGAAAAGGAGCAAGCCATTTTAAATTTCAACATTTAATTTCCTTCTAATAAAAAGAAAATCATGGCGTTTATTGTCTTTATCCTCGGGTTTAAGATAAAAACAACGGCTTTGTTTTTACCAAAAACACACTCCAACAAGAGGCTAAATAGATTTTTTTTTATTTCTTATAGCTATATTGTTTTGGATCTTTTGAAAACGTTCAAATTTTTATGACTTAGGACATAAAGAAAGCCCCGCAAGAAACCATGAATATAAATTGCCAGATTTATAATTAAACTATCGTTATTTTGTAACATCAACAATTTCTAAATCATTTGTATACCATAGGTATGCAGATTGCAGATATTGGCGTGAAACAATGATACTATCCACTATGTTAAGCAATGCGGTGTACAAATTGGATTAAAACTGTAGTGTGTATTCTAACCAATGCTATGCAAGATCCCCTGATGTAGATAACCTCGATGGGCTTGATGGAATATCTATTAATTTTAATCTCTCTAATTCTGATATATTTAAATATAGGTTCCGTTTTATTTATGTATATATTATGACTCTTACGATAGAAATACTTTACACGCATTACGCTTAAAGCGAAGTGCTATAGCAACATGCATGCGTGACGAGCTTATCAAGACATTAGACCTGGAGAATATAGCAAATGTACCTCGCAATTGTTGTCGTATCTTCACATCATGTAGTCGGTTAGATTCGATCACAGAACTGATTCGATTAATCAAATCATCGAAAGCCTGTAACGTATGTGGATTTGTAAATAAGATAACTAAATAAACAGTAAGCAGAAACTCTGATAAAACCAATAAAATATATTTTCTCGTAAATTAAGACGAGTACCTAAACAACTTCAGCCGTATTTACAGAGGTAAACTTTTTAATGACCGTATAATTTGTTTTCCAAGACATGCGGATTGTGTCCCTGTCTATGAAGTTTTAGAAAAATCCTCTTATGCCATTTATATGATGACCCTAGTAGTATTCCACAGTTTTTCTTGTGTTTTCACTCACAGTTCTGTATAAGCTCTCACATCGTAAAACTTTCAACACATGCTATGGTTTATCGGTTAGGTCTACCTGTGCAGGTGTGTCTGCCCTTTCAGACTGGAGCCTGTATGCAGATTATCTATACACTAACTGATATATCTGAGATGTCAGATATATCAGTTAGTGTATAGATAATGTAAGAAAAAAATCATGAAGGTTTTTCTGTGAAGCCAAAAGGAAGGGTAATGCTTATGGCAGTGTATGTATATGTGTATATGTTTGTGTTTGTTCTATCGAAGCGCCTAAACTACTAAAAGTTGCTTGTAAGAAATTGATTTTTAGCGATAAGGCCGCCATTTGTACATGGTCATTATATTGTTAAGCTACGACATATAACTGTTTCAATTGGTATACAATAAAGTTTATTCTAGTCTACTGAACCGATTTCAATAAATGAAGTGTCGATAGATTCATAATAATGCCCCGGGTGTATTTTACCATTTTTTATGTAGTCGGGTAGTAGTGTATTTATTCTACTGTTCAAAAGTCGGAAGTCGGTTAAAAATCTAACCAGCCATTCTTAAGTTGTAAATGAAGTAGCTGCTACATCGTCTGGTTATGTAAAAATATTTAATGTCAGTTACAAAATTATGGATATTTCAAACAAGATTTCGTTCAGGAAAAAAATATTGTCTGATCATCATCAATCATCAGCTTATCGCAGTCTACTGCTAGACATAGGACTCTCCAATGGGCTGGTCATTGGTAAAGTTATATCCTCTGATATAACGAAACTCTGTTCTTGTTTAAAATTTTTTGTCTTTCAACATTGATCCTTATACACTAATAAATAACAAAGCTAATACTTCAGTGGAAGTTTTTTTATTCATTACCTGCTCTTATTCATTACGTTTTTGCTATATATTACACTAATACGAACAAAACATGTACTAGTACTGTTACATGTTACAAAAGCTGTAAGGTTTTATAGCTATTGAATGACACAGTCCAAAGCTGTAAACATTTCATCTCTTAAAAACTAATAAAAAACAAACCCACATACGCACATTTATGTTATAAAACACAGCACATCATCTATATCTATACTTTATTTGTTTGTTTGTTTAGTTGAACGATCTAATCTCAGGAACTGTTGGTCCGACTTGAAAAATTCTTACAGTGTTGGCCCATTCTATAGCCCATTTATCGATAAAGGCTATTTATCATCACGCGGCGATCAATAGAAATGGAGTATCAATGAAAAATTTTGCAAACGGGTACTTTTTTAAACGGTTTTATTTAGCTCACCCCGTTTGTTTTATTTGTTTATTATTCTTGGGTCAAATTTGTTAATTCAAATTTCACCCTCTTCCTGTCAACCGATTGATCTGAAATTTTGTATACACTTTGGATTTTGGTGACAATACAATTATGTTTATTCATTATCATTATAAATTCAAGATGGCCGCCGCTACAAAATGGCGGATAATTTATGTTTTATTAATCCCATCAATATGGGTATCAAATGAAAGGGCTCAACAAGCAGAATACAATATACTATAAAAAATTGAAATCCAAGATGGCGGCCGCTACAAAATGGCGGATAACGTAGGTTTTATCGATCCCATCAATATGGGTATCAAATGAAAGTGCTCAACCAGTATAATACAATGTACTATATAAAATTAAAATCCAAGATGGCGGCCCCTACAAAATGGCGGATAACTTAGGTTTTATCAATCCCATCAACATGGGTATCAAATGAAAGGTCTCAACAAGTAGAATACAATTTACTATGCAAAATTGAAATCTAAGATGGCCGCCGCTACCAAATGGCTGATAACAATTTTTTATCAATCCCACCAATATGGGTATCAAATAAAAGGGCTTGACAAGAAGAATACCTCAATATTTAAGATGGGCGCAGCCACCAAATGGCGTATAATAATAAGATTTAAATTTAGAAATTGAATCTGTAATTTAGGTATCTGATTATTACTATGAAAAATTAAACCTAAAAACTTGAAAATAAAAAATATGTAAAAAAGTTTTTTAATTTAAACGGTTTTATCGAAAATAATGTACTAAAAAGTAAAAAATAAAAAAAACATTGTCTGATAAAAAATAAAATCGTTGGGCTCGTGTTTCCATCAAGTCAACTCAGTTTACGCTACGCCCAACGATTTTATTTTTTATCAGACAATGTTTTTTTTATTTTTTACTTTTTAGTACATTATTTTCGATAAAACCGTTTAAATTAAAAAACTTTTTTACATATTTTTTATTTAATTGAGAGCTTCCATTGTGTGATGCGTAGAGGGTTAAAGTTCCACAAAACTAAATTATGTCAATTGTTCCCCTTTCAAAGTTCTAAAAAAAGTGGCCAAGTGCGAGTCGGACTCGCCCATGAAGGGTTCCGCAGCAGCAAGTAACATAATAGAATTTTTACTTTATTTTTATATTTGTGTTGATTGAATGAAAGGTAAATTGCAGTTTACGATTTATGACGTATTAAAAAAAACTACTTACAAGATTTCGTTCAAACCAATTTTCAGTGGAAGAAGAAGAAGTCAGCTAGTGTACATATAACCCTGAAATCAAATATAGAAAGTGTTTATCCTTTCCGCAAAAACTGAGGGTTCAAATGACCACGGTTTTTTTTAACATAAATCATAAGTTAGACCATGAATATAATTTAGGAATTTGATTAACTGAATCCTGTGACCTAAGTACAGGCAGACTTATTGATAATTCTGTTTGCTAAAATAAAATAATAATTCTGGCGCGACTTATGCCTGGAGAATAAATTCACTGTAAGCCGTTGAAATTGTTGCCTGGATAAAGTTATTTAAGCTACAAAAAATGTAGACAAATATTTTGTATACTACAAGAGTAATTTGAGGTTCAAATTTAAAGTCTATTGTGTTAATATTGTATTGAGAACAAAGCAGTCAGTGTTTTTTTAAATTTTTAGATAACAGCTTTTCTTTAATATCTGGAACGTTATTTTATCTTAATCACAGTATTTTGAAGTGAAACTAATTATGCAACTTCCAACAAGGTTGCGTTTAACGGTTGCGTTAAACGTTTAACGCTACAATGGAGGGGGTATGAAAGCACTGTTGCGTTAAACGTTCAACGCTCCTGGGGAGAGGGAATATGAGAGAAACAATATGATTTCACTAAAATTAAAAAAAAAAAAAAAAAAAAGGTACATGGTAGCAATCCCGTAGATTTCTATTTTAATGATAGAAACAATATGATTTCACTAAAAATCAATTTCTACCCCTTCCTATTTTCATTTCCACATTACAATATTTCACTTCTTCTGCGCGGAGGGACTCCACGCACTTTTGAGATGAAACTTCTTATGCCACTTCCAACAAGGTTCTGTTAAACGTTTAACGGTTGCGTTAAACCTTTAACGCTACCATGGAGGGGGTATGAAACTACTGTTGCGTTAAACGTTCAACGCTCCTGGGGAGGGGGAATATGACAGAAACAATATGATTTCACTAAAATTAAATTTCTACCCCTTCCTATTTTCATTTCCACATTACGAAGTTTCACTTCTTCCGCGCGGAGGGACTCCACGCACTTTTTTTTTTCAAAGTACACTGCTGGACATAGGCCTCTCCTTAGAAAGGAGGTTTTGGTCTACTATACCACGCTGGTCAGAGGAGTTGATATGAGGTTCGTCGAAGTTCTCCTTCTGAGTGGTGGCCACCATACTGCGAATGCAGCATGGTGACCCACACCATGGTGGACCAGTGATGCTTCTGCATCATTAGGCCTCCGGTCTCGCACTCACCGACAAAACTCGACAGCACGATCGCTGTCATTTTACGTTGATTTTCTGTGCGAGGGTAGTACCGGCCCAGTCGAGCCGGCCCGTTCGTGCTGAAATCAGCGTGGCTCTACTACCTTGGGTAGAGATGAACAGACAGTTCACGTTATACAAATCTTAATTTCTTTAGTTACATATTGATAACCTCGCGCACAGTACTTACGTACAAGTCTGTTAAAGAGAGATTACATTAAATGTTTGATCAAAGCCGACCGTATCAAATAGATATACGATGAAAGGGCGAAAGGTCTCCATTTTGCTGTTGTCCCATTGGTCAAGAGTACAAAGTTACTTCTTAAGTACATTTCAATTTCATTAATTAATCAGCTTGTTGCACCCTTTACAAAGCAACTACTAACTAATAAATACACGGTATTATACAAACAAATCAATGTTGATTTATGATATACTTGTTGGACTGCAATATGCTGATGATAATGATATATAAATTATACAGACACGTAGCAAATAATAGTACTCATCACACAACATTATTTACACTGGGGTGTAAATTGAACCTACGGCCTCTAGTTTAAAATTAGAATCGCTAATGTTGGGGGGAGGGGTTGGGGTATGGGCCTCTGATATCCCCACCCTCTAGGTGAAACAGAGCGCAAGCGCTGAATCACACCGGTTTTCTGTGAGGCCGTGGTATCACTCCGGTCGAGCCGGACCATGCATGCTGAAGCGTGGTTCTCCCACAGTAAAATATATGTAATTTTGTATATATTATGTTGTTATGACTTATGGAATGTCGAACGAAAATATTTTCTTCAAAGTCCTTCAGTGTTTGCGCATTCTGCTCACGCTCCCCTACCCCTGCTCTTACTATATGAGTAGGCATTAGGTCTGTATCAGAACTGAGTAGAAAATTCCATCATAATGTGAAAATAACGACTATTTTGTCTGTCTGTCTCGATATAAATTAATCGCACAGAAAATCAACGTAAAATGACAGCGTTCGCGCTGTCGTGTTTCGTTGGTGAGTGCGAGACCGGAGGCCCAATGATGCAGAAGCATCACTAGCCCGCCATGGTGTGGGTCACCATGCTGCATTGTCTGCATTCGCAGTGAGTATGGTGACCACCACTCTTGAATTCTGCATATGCTTTCCATCAGGCAGAGTAGAGTCATTTTGGCAGGGTCAAACATAAAAAAAATCATGGTAGCATAAAAGCTTGCAATCAGTTAGTGGTTTGTACAGCATCTAATGTATAGCAACACCGCCGGTTTATTTCCATTTAGCTTAGTGGGGGCATTGAGATTGCTGGAAATGTACTTACAGCTAATGTACATTACTACTACTTCTGCAACTGTTAGGAATAAAAGATAATTAAGTCCGCCTTACGCAATGTAAATTTCAGGAAGATTAAATAAATAAATAATTATTTTCTCTATAATTTGGCTACTACAAATACAAGAGCCGTATATAAATAAATCGATGCTATCAGAATAGCTGCCCTAGATCGGATATTATTTTTCTCATCGCCAACACCTTAACAGTCCAGTGTTGACTATAGGTATCTTCTTAAAATAGAAGTTATGATCTTCTATACCACGCAGGTCAGACGTGAAGAATAGCGATGAACCCTCCATCCTTCACCATACGTATGATGATAATAATGGACGTTGATTATGGAATGATTCAAATTATTGTATTATTTATTACATATTTATTGCCTTTACCTTTATGAACGTTATTAACTTATTATACGACAATATTTTTAATATAAAATATTTTCATAATCACGTCATCTCGAATATGACTTTACATTTTTTTTCTGTACCTGTATTTATGCTTTTTTAAAATGTTAATTATTATCTTACATTTATTAACTTATGTTTCTAACTTCTCCTGCAATTAATCTCCACCTTGGTCGTTTCGAATAACTGTCCCATCGTATGATGAGAGTGAGGGAACAGAGAGTGCACATGTGTTTGCGCACACACTTGTGCACTATAATATTATTATCTCCTGCAAAGTGGCTGGTCTCCTTTGAGACTGGCCGCCGTGGATAAAATTGGAAAACCGAAGAACATCATAGCTTCTCTTCATAATACCCGTTCACCTGCCATGTCCCTTATTGAACCATCTAATGGTTGTCTGGTAGTAAATGCCATATGACATTAAGTCCGCCCTGTGCAAAATGTAATGAAGGAAGTGTCAATAAAATAAATAAATAATTTATTTAGTACAAATCATATAATCAGAATAGTTAGAAGGCTAGTGGTCTCGTTAGTGGTTAGCGTAAGCTACTGCAGATCAAGAGGTCTCGGGTTCGATTCGCGGGTCGGACTGCTGTTGGGTTTTTCTTACAAGAAATTCTAAATAGCAGCCCGGAGTATGTAAGATGGTGGTGTTTTGCCTCGGAGAGCACGTTAGGCTGTTGGTCCCGGTTGTCATGAACATCTATGGCAATCGTTATTGGGAAGTCAGTGCCCTCAAATATACTGACAACTAGTTCAACCGTCGAATTCAGTTCAACCTCAGGGTTGCGGAGGTCGTATGCCAGTCGCTCCGTGTAAAAACTGTTATTCAGGTAAAACCGGTGGAACTAGTAGCCGACCCCAAATCTTGGGAATAATAAAGGCTAGGAAGATGATGAGTTAGAAGGCTAAAAAATCCGCATAAAATAATAACGATGTTAAATCCACCATGTCTAAAACAATTGGAATATTTTTTCAAGGAAGATATGGGATAGACTCAACCAGAGTTATACCACAACCATATAGAAATCGCGTACGTCACCACTGCGCCACCGAGGCGGGCAGTCAGTCAGTCAGTGTATAGTTAGCGATATACATACTATTTATAGATAGGTAGGTACTCATAGTTAAGTCGAGGGGTTCACTTACGTTTTAAAACACGCCGATTCCAAATCGTTTCCAAAAGTCATTTTTTTTTGTCTGCGACGGGAAATTGAGACAGATACTCGTATGAAAATATCGCGGTACGAAGTTCGCCGGGGCAGCTAGTATTATATATAATAAAATTTATGTAGCCTATGCCACCCGGGCTATTATTAGGAATCTATTCACACCTCATTCATTAAAATCGGTAGTTTAGGCGCTACGCCATATACATAGACTGCAAAACTATAACTATTTCTAATGGCTTCGCCGTAATCGGTAAAAAAATCAGCACTAACAATCTAAAGCACTACTTATTATGGTGAGTACTATTCATATTTCAAAGGGATGAGGTTTTCCAGGTGCGATATCGACGCGGAAGGTCGTTTTACACTTCAATAAAAGTCCCTCATCAGACCAAAAATAAACGGAAGTTCTCGAAATACACAAGTGGGTATAATCGTTTACCCTTTAAAATTTAAACTATATGAAACGTAAGAAGTATGTTTGAACTCATTCTTACAGTTCTCAGAATATAATTCTCAGAATATAACTTGAATCTTTGTGATATTTGTCACTAGTGTCATTTTAGAACTTACGAGGTATATATTTTTAATGTGATTTTATATTTATATAAATAACAATGAATCACAGAAATGTATGTACGCACATAACTTTCGATCGACTGCTCTAGATTAGTTAATTCTTTTTTTTAATAAAGAAAATTACAAAAAAAAAACCGGGTGTGTAATTTTTTTAAGTCCACGACTATACTACTCGTGGGTAGTTGGGCGGGCAAAAAGCTTTTCGGAAATTTAGAAAATAATTACGATAAAATATTGCACTTTATTTGTGATAAGATTGGTACGTAAAGAATGAAAATATAAGGTGAGAAATAATAAAGTAAACATGACATTATTTCGTCACATCATAATCTGTCACAGAGATAAACCTATATTTTAAAGACTGACTTTGTTACGATAATATATTGAATTTTATTTTTGAAATAGATTGTAAAAACATAAGGAATGTACTAATGAGTAAATGTTAAAGACTGAAAACACTTATAAATACGAAATACCTAATAACATTCTGTGCATAATGCTTTCTATTCAACAATACCAATTAAGGCTGATATTTACCAGCTTCTTTTGTAGAAAGTAAAAACCTAGCTGTCTTTCTTATTAGTGATTGCTACATATTATAATTGATAGATTTTTTCAAATTACTTCGAAATTTCACATGTAGGTTAAACGTTAGTTGTGTAAAGGTTAAAAAAATCCAGTCTTCATGAAGTATCGGCCGGCCGGCGGCGGCATTTTTCGAAGCCATGAGATAGATGGTATTTTACAGACCATATTATTCGATCTCTTTTTAACCGACTTCAAAAAAGGAGGAGGTTCTCAATTCGACCGTACATATGTTTTTTTTTATGTGTGTTCGCGGAAAAGTTCGTCGTTTATGAACCGATTTTGATGATTCTTTTTTTAATGGAAAGGAGATATCCCAACGGTGGTACCATGATAACATGACACTAAGATCTGTTGATGGCATCCAAGAGCAATCTAGTCTAACCTTGACGTCGGTTTTTGTTCTTAACCGACTTCAAAAAGGAGGAGGTTCTCAATTTCATCGGTATTTTTTTTTTTTTATGTATGTACATCGATTACTCCGTCAATTGTAGACCGATTTTGAAAATTCTTTTTGTATTCGAAAGGGTATGCTCCCCATGTGGTCCCATGGCCACCATATCAGGATCTGACAATGGGATCCTAAGGAAATCGAAGGAAACCCTCAAATTTACGTGAGCGCCTGCAATGAAGTTACGAGCAATTGTCTGCATGCCTTCATATTCTGTAGACATAATTAAATTTTCAATGAAATGATGATGAGAGACTTGAGAAAGACTAAAAAGCGAAAAATAAAAATAAAACTTCGTTTAAAAAAACCGACTTCAAAAACTAAAAAGTATAAAATAACTTAATTTGTATGTGCTACCTACTATTACATTTGGCTTGGCACTGACTTCAAACCTATGAATAGGTAGCACATACAAATTAAGTTATTTTATACTTTTTAGTTTTTGAAGTCGGTTTTTTTAAACGAAGTTTTTTTTTTATTGATAAAATTTTACTTCTTTTTTTTTACTTTTTTTTTTTTACTTGTATTACAACTGTTGCAACTACATTACTACACTACTACAACTTCTTTACACAAGGGGCTTGTAAAATTATGTTTATGTCATTGAAATTTAAAAAGTAAGCTAAGCTGGTATTCATTTAAATCATAAAAAATCGTTAGCCATATGGTACGTACGTGTCAAGTATACCTCTTGAAATTCATCTTGAGAAGAGGTACAACCACTTGAGGATTTGGTTCAACTTACAATAAACATTAAACTGTTGTTGTAGAAAAAATAACCTCAAAGTTTGTATGTATTTTTAACTTAAATTAGTAGCTGGATGATCAATGACTGTTAAAATAGGTCCTAATTTATTTAAGCAAGTGATTTTGTAACACTTTTTTTTCGTAACCAAAACAGTGATTTTGTAATTAGCGCCCTCTGTAGATTTGTTGTGCAATTAGGTGTTATACAGTACAAGTGATTTGATGTTTGATTCCCTGATTGTGTGAAAGAGGGCGCAATTTAGTAAGATGTATTGAATTATTGTAAATTTCGTTTAGAAATATTTTAATGTAGTAGGACGGTTTGTGAACGTGTAATGACAATGTCACTGAAGCTGTCATAAAGTGATTATGGAGGGGAGTTCTTCTCGAACAATCCAGCAAAATGAGTATAAAAGCGAATGTATTTCAGTCTAAGGTCTTTTTCTTCTTTGCTTGGAGCTTATCAACCAATAGTGTGTATATCTGTGTAAATCATGTAGTAAACATGTAATTTATAAAGTGCCCATTAGAAGCGGGTGAG
Organism: Diaphora mendica; assembly: GCA_949125395.1. Taxonomy (NCBI): domain Eukaryota; kingdom Metazoa; phylum Arthropoda; class Insecta; order Lepidoptera; family Erebidae; genus Diaphora; species Diaphora mendica. Next base: position 23,567,584 of record OX421310.1, read on the forward strand.
AAGCACCTTCTTCTTAGATACGGGTGAGGAGACATGTTCTTAGAAGCGGGTGAGAAGCACCTTCTTCTTAGATACGGGTGAGGAGACATGTTCTTAGATACGGGTGTTTTAACATTATGTGTTTTGATGTGAATATATACTGAATTTGATGCTGATTGAGTTTCTCTGAAGTGATCCTTATAGGAGCCCACCCACACACACAATTATTTATTTGATTTATTTTGGTTTTATTTAGTTTGTTCAAAAACTATGTTTTATTTTATAAAGGCGCCCTGGGATAACATGCTCTGTTTGCTGACTGGGCTAACCGGTGAGTAGCACCCCCTGTTCAGGTCTAGGGGACTGCAAGGTTCGAATCCTCCTTCTTGTTAGGTCCATGGGTTACGACTTGCCCCCGCCTGACAGGTTTTGGTGTTACAATTTTACAAGTAAAACATCAGTCACAAATCACTGTCATACACGTCATGATAAATTCTTGAATAGACGATGAAAATGCAAATGGGGCATTTCACGTCAAGCGGACAACGAAAATAAAATGAGGTCTTGAATTTTGTTTATACTCTGGTCAGTTTACGAGCTTTTCTACGAGTCAGTTTTGCTTCTGCTATCACCGTCCCAGGAACTCAAAAAACTCAAAACTGCATGTTTTTTTTTCCAATCAATGAAAATGTATGTGTAAAAAGAATTAGTAGTAGAATTAATAGTAAAATTGGAAAAATTTGAAAACAAAACACTCCATTTTAATTAACACTGTTTCACTCTCAATTAATAAAACCACTCTAAGTCCTAAACTATTGGAGATCACGTTTTAATTTTATTAAAATTTAAATTCTTTTGTGAAGAATTACTACATAAAAAGCTTTAATTCAAGATTAAAGAAATAAAAAAAAATGTTGAAGTTACTCAAAAATCGATTTGAAATGTTCACTTCCGATTTCCTATACGTAAAAAAAATCAAATTTAGAATTCGATTTAAAAAAAACTTCAGCTATTTCACTATAAGAAACAATACTTTTTAGCTTTCTTTACAACTTAATTGATGCAAATAATAAGTATCCAAAAATAACAGACTTCATTTTTAGTAATTTTTTAAAAACTCATAACTCAGCAATAAAGCATCATATGAAAAAATATTGTGTGTACACATCCACGTCAACTAGGAGTATAACTGACCAGATGATAAACAAAATTCACGACCTCATTTTTTTTTTCGTTGTCCGCTTGACGTCAAATACCCCAAATATTATATATGTACACATTTATAAACATTTTATTTAGAGAATAGAAATGAAAAAACTCACTCCCGAAGAATTAAGCCGCGTTTTCACAATAAGAGTTGGCTCGGACCGAGTACATTCGTACGAGTCGGCTTCATACGACACTCGGGTAGTGGTTTACACACGATAGTAGTGCACTCGTATTGTGGTCATTTGTCTCCTTGCACAATCAAGATGCCATCGACTGATCTGCTGCTGCGAGGTATAGATATTGTAGCAGATATGTTAATAGCGGAAGTTCAAAATCACGAAAGGGGAAAAAACGAAAAGAGAAAAAATTTGGACACGGAAATGGATTTTAAGACGTGACCAAAAGGGTGCATCAAATAATTTTCTTCGTGAAGTAGAAGAGGAAGATCAAAACACGTTTAAAAATCATTTGAGATTAAACAACGCACAATTTGAGTATTTATTAGAAAAAGTAGCACCCACCACTAGTAGTTATTCCACTTTCTTTAGCTGTCGCCATTATGTTTTTATAAAATGATCCGAGTGAACTCGAAAAATAGAGCAGTGTCCGAGTCTACTCGGATTTGATGCCGGCGTCCGAGTGCGCTCGGATTAGGTGTTTACATGATACGAGTACCGTCCGAGTAAACATCTGACTGCACTCGGTCCGAGCCAACTCATATTGTGAAAGCGCGGCTTTAAGGAATTGAAGTTATAATATTAGAAACCATAATGTAAATCTTACTGATTATAGGAAACTCATACGACTGTCTAATCCCGAACTAGACAGAACTTATATAAATGGTAAACAAATTACTGATACACAATACTTTTATATGTCTAAACACGTACATTTTATAGATAGCAAAACAGACTCAGATATAATATATGACCGTGTAATTTTCAATGAATAATGAATCTTAATATTGATTAAGTTAAAGTGTATTCGAATTATCGAAATCTATACTTAAATTCTTTAATAGTGGTAATTATATTTTTTAAATTTGTTTTCTCAGAAGACTCAACGGCACCTGTTGTACCTTAATAATAACCGCGGATTAATACCGCGGAGCAAGGCTAGTCTAAAAAGTGGCCTAAGTTACTTCTAAAACCTCTAAATCGGTCCATCCGTTCCAGTGATTAATCGTTACAACCAGAACAGAAAGAAACACACAACAGGAACAGACAGATACACAAAAATTTAAAAATAAGATTTTTACGTAAGTACCGTATACTTTCATTTGCATTTAGTGAAAAACTGTTAAATTTAAAATTACAAAGTCACTTCAATTTTATTTATTTGTATAGATATAACATCATATAACATCATAACATATGGTATGCAGTAATGGGTGATATCATACCACTTTATCACGACAGAGATTGACAGAAAACAGTCTATTGTGTTCTGTGTCAAGGCCACAGGTCAAGAACTGGCAATCTGCATATTAAGGAGCATGTGCCTATTGCATGTATAAATAAAAACTATTAATAACTTTATGTTATCTGTGATAGATGAAACAGAAAAGCAATTAGTTGAAATGGTTACGATTTACTTATTTATAGTTTAATAAATAGAAATGCCAATAGACTTTTACTAGCTTTTTTATGTACGAGCCGGCCTATGTGATTCTACTCTCGAAAGTATGAGCAGAATCCAAGAGTAGTGATCACCATATTCATCACGAATGCAGATAATGCAACAATACAGCAGGGTGACGGTGACCCACACTATGGCGGTCTATTAGGCGGGTTCACACGAGCGAGCGAGCTGCATTTGCCGCGCGAGGCTGCTAGCTCCATGTGGACGTGCCTCGGCCGAGAAAAGCGCGCGCGTTGCCGCGTGCGAGCGCCCGAGCCATCCAGTGTCGGTTTTTTGTTTTGCTTAGGCGGGTCCGAGCAGCCCCGCGAGAGGCTTTCCTTCCGCGGCAAATACCTCGCGAGGCTGCTCGCTCTGTCTGGACCCGCCTATTGAGATGCTTTTGCTTCACTTGACAGGTTGACCTCAAATAATACTCGAAATAGTTTATCACTGCGCGCACTTTGCCCTCTACATTATTTATTAACATACAAATAGCATAAAACCCATGGGAAACGAGATATTTGCAATAAATGTGTGACAAATGGATTTTTTGACCTTTTGACCTTGGAATATCTGTAGAAGCGGACACCCTACGATATGTAGATTTTGAGACAAATTTTAGGGTGTCAAAATAAAGGTTTATTACAAATTTACTGCCGACTATCTCTCATTCCGAGGTGAAACCCCTAATACTCCTGGACTATAATATAACTTAACTTAGGGTTGGATAGGTAGATCCTCTAGGTAGATTAAGAAAGTTTAACCCTTCAAGGGTTACAATAACAAAAAGCAATACAATTTGTGTTTTATGTATATGAGCGTCATAAAGATATGTGGCTGTGATGTGTGCACAAAAAAGTACGATTCATCAAAAATGGAACAAATCCTCTTAGCATCCTTATAAAAAACTTTACTTCCAGAAATATGTAGAAAAATGTTGGATTCGTACTGTTTATCATCGTATTTCTAGGGTTACTTCAGCAATCAGGCATTTCTCGTCGTAGAAAATCAAGTGCGGAAGTAATGCATCATACATGAATTACATAAAAAGATGGCCCTGACTTCTGAAATAAAATCGAGTAGAACGAAGACTTATACAAAAAAGCGGCCAAGTGCGAGTCGGACTCGCCCATGAAGGGTTCCGCAGCAGCAATTAACATAATACAATTTTCATTTTATTTTTATATTTGTGTTGATTGAATAAAAGGTAAATTACAGTTTACGATTTATGACGTATAAAAAAACTACTTACTAAATTTCGTTCAAACCAATTTTCGTTGGAAGTTTGCATGGTAATGTACATCATATATTTTTTTTAGATTTATCATTCTCTTATTTTAGAAGTTACAGGGGGGGACACACATTTTACCACTTTGGAAGTGTCTCTCGCGCAAACTATTCAGTTCAGAAAAAAATGATATTAGAAACCTCAATATCATTTTCGAAGACCTATCCATAGATACCCCACACGTATGGGTTTGATGAAAACCATTTTTTGAGTTTCAGTTCTAAGTATGGGGACCCCCAAATTTTATTGATTTTTTTCTATTTTTGTGTAAAAATCTTAATGCGGTTCACAGAATACATCTACTTAACAAGTTTCAACATTATAGTTTTTATAGTTTCGGAAAAAAGTGGCTGTGACATACGGACGGACAGACAGACGGACAGACAGACGGACAGACAGACAGACAAACATGACGAATCTATAAGGGTTCCGTTTTTTGCCTTTGGCACGGAACCCCAAAAAGCAGTCAAGTGCGAGTCGGACTCGCCCATGAAGGGTTCCGAAGCAGCAAATAACATAATAAAAACGTTCTTGTAGTTCGTTGTAACTTTGATCGATGTTTTAATCATAGTGTTTTTTTTGCGGTTTACCATTTATGACGTATTAAAAAAAAACTACTTACTAGATCTCGTTAAAACCAATTTTCGGTGGAAGTTTGCATGGTAATGTACATCATATATTTTTTTTAGTTTTATCATTCTCTTATTTTAGAAGTTTCAGGGGGGGGGGACACATTTCACCACTTTGGAAGTATCTCTTGCGCAAACATTCAGTTTAGAAAAAAAAAATTAGAAACCTCAATATCATTTTTGCAGACCTATTCATAGATACACCCATACGTGTGGACGTATGGGTTTGATGAAAACATTTTTTTGAGTTTCAGTTCTAAGTATGGGGACCCCATATTTAGTGTAGTTTTTTTTTATTTTTGTGTGAAAACCTTAATGCGGTTCACAGAATACATCTACTTACCAAGTTTCAACAGTATAGTTCTTATAGTTTCGGAATAAAGTAGCTGCGACATACGGACGGACAGACAGACAGACGGACGGACAGACAGACAGACATGACGAATCTATAAGGGTTCCGTTTTTTGCCTTTGGCACGGAACCCTAAAAATGAGTCCATTTAAACAGAAAAGAAAATAATTGTGGGCTAGATTGCTCTAGCGGAGCGGACGTGAGAATAATATTGACCTCAACCGTTGCCTATTTTGAACCGACTTCCAAAAGTAGGAGGTTCTCAATTTCATCGGTATTTTTTTTTTTTATTTTTTTTTTGTATGTGGTACCTACTATTACATTTGGCTTGGCACTGACTTCAAACCTATGAATAGGTAGCACATACAAATTAAGTTATTTTATACTTTTTAGTTTTTGAAGTAGGTTTTTTTAAACGAAGTTTTTTTTTTATCTTATGCTATCCCTTGGACAAGCCACAAGTCTTGTTCCACCTTTATCATCTGCTTCTTTAGCGCTTTCTCTACTGCAGATTTCCGCATACGCTTAATGGAAAACCAACACAGTGGAAGTTAATAAACAACCGATCCAAATTAGATGTATAAATCGGGACTGTATTGCGCGGCTAAAATGCACAATCGTTCTTATGGGGTCGGTGCTCCCATAAGTACTATGGGTGCTGCTCTTAAAACGTCAAATAAACAAAAATATAAATAAATTGTGAGTATTTTTGTGATTTAAATGACATTTAATAGGCATAGAAGTGTAAAAGTTTAAAACATTTAGCAATAAAATTTGGTTGGGCAAAACGGCAAATAACTTATGGAGAAACTAGTATAAAATAAAAACAAAGGATGACACCGCTCTTGTTACCCCAAAAAAGTAATTTGATGATGCTTTTCGCACGTACCTTAAAATAAATAAATTACTTTGTCCTTTTCACCTACCTACAGGCCAAACTCTCATTAACATTCATTTAAATGTTTCTTAATAACAACAAATTATGGGGAAAATAACATTTTCTATTTGTTGGACATACAAGACAACATATGGAAGAAAGCTTTTCTTAACTTACAAATTATTATTTTTATATAACCTTTAAATTATTTTTTTTGGGCATACGAGACCGCGGTAAAAGCATAAGATTGTTTCAACAAAAAACCAATGTCTATAACGACCTCTTGGATGAATGGCAGAAACGATGGGACGAATCATCTAAGGGGCGCCACCTTTACCAGTTCTTTCCATCTGTTCGCGAAAGGTTGTCAAGGACATGGCTCGAGGTAGATCACTGTGTCGCTCAATTTCTTACAGGCCACGGTAACTTTAAGAGTAAACTATACTCATTTAAATTAGTCGATTCACCATTGTGTCAATGCTCAACACCTGATTCTAGCTGTGAACAGTCGGCTCATCATATCCTCTGGGAATGTAGTCTTTGCTACAATGAACGTAACATGATGCTAAATAGCTTACAAATGACGTCTGGGATAGTATATTATGGGGATCTTGTGTCAACTGCGGTGAATTTCCGTGCGTTTAAGCGATTCTGCCATACATACTATAGAAATCAAATATAGCTCACTTAGGACCCATAATATTTTTATCCGTGGTGCTTCCCGGTTTGAAAAAGGCGTCTGCCTATTTTGACTCCATTTTGTCTCCCGCTTTGCTAAGGAGGGAAGTGGACTTATTATATTTCCAACTCCTCCAGTTTTCTTCTGATTAATTTCGTTGCGGGTTCCAAGACAGTTAAATTTTTCCTGGGACTTCCCGAGTGTCATAACTCGGTGTTTTCGTGGGTCACCGCTGTTGATCCTGGTGTACAGGAGTTACAGTGGTGGGCGTGTGGGCGGGATTAGTCCCATAAACCTTTAAATTATGACGGCTATTGCATTTCAAAGCACTTAAAAGTTATTTTAAACTCGAACAAACTCATATACAGGGACAGAGTGCAGAGTGCAACGTTCACACACTGTTCAAGTATATTACCGAGCACTTATTTCCTCACTTCATTCATAAAATGAGGTGACCTTTGACCATTATACCTGAACCTTTACAAGAGTTATTGAACTCGGATCGCAATTCAATTGTATTTTAATTTAGGTAATTGTACAAGAGTATTATATTTGTAAAAATAAAACAAGCAGATTTCTATGAACTACTGAATACTTCTTTATAATTTACTATAACCTTTCTATATCCTACAAAAATTAAATGTGTTATCAAGAAAATTTGTATTTTATTAGTGTATCAAAATAATTTATTAATCCATGTGGTGACGGATTTAAAAAAACGTAGTGTCACCACCCTTAATCATCTCATGGGTGTCGTAAAAGGCGACTAAGACTACCGTGGGAGAGCCACGCTTCGGCATGAATGGGCGGCTCGAGCATCGGCCGGCATCACAGAAAACCGGTGTGTAATAGTGCTTGCGCTGTGTTTCACCGAGTGAGTGAGGATACTGGAGGCCCATACCCCAATCCCCTACCTCTAACTCCCCCCCCCCCATCCTCAAAAGGCCGGCAACGCACTTCTGGTGTTGCAGGTGTCCATAGGCGGCGGTAATCGCTTACCATCAGGCGATACGTCTGCTTGTTTGCCCGCCTATTCGAGCAAACAGCGCAGGATAATAATATCGCAGAGAGAAGGAAAGCTTGAAACAATCCCTAGACCAACAATCTAGCCAGTGTGGTAAAATAGGTCAAAATCTCCTTCCTAAGGATAGGATTACGTCCAGCAGTAGACTAATAAAGGTTAATGATGATTATAATAATTTACAGTTAATCATTGATAGGTACATCCAAATACAAATGAAATCTATACCCTTCTTTTTTCCACCGAAGTCGGATAGACACCTCGTTTAATAAATTACTGTATATTTGTTTTGTAATTAGAAAGACATACGAAAAAATTATAATGGAAGCAAAATATAATACAATAAATAGCCTGTATAATTTAAACAAAACATTCTAAAAAATCAAGGAGATTCACACGCGCCGCGATTCTCATTAATATAAATAAAAGTAAAATCACCTTGACTGATAACAAAATGTATAGAAACCGGTCGTCGCAAAAAATCCTACTTAAATTTAAAAAATGAAAACATAGTCTATTAAAACATTCAAAAAATGTACATTAATATTATTCCCCTACACTAGCTGTAGTATAATTGTTTATACATCTACTTTGAGAAACTGTTTCGTTCTTTTAACATATGCCTACCTACCTACCTATGATTATTGTTACTTTATTTGTGTCTGCAGACTCATCAACTCATCGGTCATGACAGTGCGTAAATTTTTTTTTAAATTTTTTTGTAAAGAAATCCGTAATAAATTTTATTAAATTCATATAATCCATACATTAATAGGTACGTAAAGCAAACATTTTGCACCCCTTTTTAACCGACTCCAAAAAAGGTGGAGGTTCTCAATTCGACCGTATATGTGTTTTTTTATCTATGTGTCGTTTATGAACCGATTTTAATAATTCTTTTTTTAATGGAAAGGAGATATCCCAACGGTGCGGTGGTACCATGATAAGGACACTAAGATCTGATGATGGATTCCAAGAGAAATTGAGTCGAACCTTGAAGTCGGTTTTTAATTTATTCAAATTTTACCAAAATAATACCAACGAAATTAGAAAAATCAAACCAAAAAATAAATAAAAAGAAAAATGGTCGTAAATCGAGCACAGGGCGACTACTAGTTAGAATGAACATAATTATACATAGATATACCCTTAGATTTCCTTCGGGAAAGGCGTTAAGTTGGCAGTTGCTAGCTGTATATTAGTAGTTCGTTTCTAACAAATTAGCATCTTAATGATTAGTTATCTAGTAGCATACGATGTCCGTTTATAGTATGCATGTGAGTCATTTAGTGACTTAATACTTCGCGGGCGCACAAGGCCAACCTGAGTGAAACGCGCTTGTAAACTAAAATAAACAGTTTTTGCTAGATAAAGACTTTTTGTTGAGATTTCGTCGTATCGAATTATCCCAACAGTGTCCATTCTTAGACAATATTATGATTAACACTTCGTTTTTTATAAGATTTCATAGCACTCCTTCGGATAGAACTAGATAAATATGTATCAATTGAAGTTTGGTGATTAAATTTAAATTATTAGAAGTGAATAGAGGTTTCCATCTGTCAGTACAGTTAATCTTCAAAGAGTTGAACAGATTGACTCGTCCTATGTATTTACGAAAGTATAATATTTTTATGACTTTAAAATGGTGTATAGATAAGCGTCTTTTTATAGCTACTTTCGAGTTTTATGGATCTTTAACCTCCAGATGTAGAAGTAAATGATTTTTTTAATATGTATATATTAGAATTTACTTAGTGTGTATTAATTGTAATGACTGTTTTTCCTCAGATGTTTGTCAAAATGTTTTAAATAAAGTAGTATTAAACTGTATAATCAAATTTGTATTCCGTCTTTACTTACCTAATAATTAAGCAAACTGATAAGCAGAGCCCAGAGTTAATATTATCAATCAGTTCTCCGTTACTAAAAATTAGAACTTCACGTAAACACTTTTCACACAAACACCCAAATATCAGAACCAAAGTTCAACTAAAACACATTAAAGACACATTTGACATAAACAACTGTAATTCGAAATCGGCGCGAAAAACATCGCTCAAAAATCGTCATACGCACAACACGTCCAACACTCGTAGCGTTGCCGCCGTACTGACTTACGTATTTCCACTTGGGCTTCTACTCTAAAAGATCTCAAGTACCACGTAATCACTTAAAGTGCGATAAACCTGCTCTAATCAATATACATTACTCGTTTGAAGTCATTTTTCATTCATTTAATCAAAAAGTACTCGGCAATGAATCATACTTTAGGAAAATTCTTCGCCGTATTCACGGTTACATCTTAGTAGACATCGTCCTGTCAACACTGGGAAAACGCGGAGTACAATCGGGTACATTGTCGGAAGTTCCCGTCTGGTTTGGTCATTTGGTTCACAAAATCAAGCTAATTCTGAAAAGCTGAGCCTGATGCTTTGAAACTATACAGGACTACGACCGCCTTTCAAGTCCCTCTTTGGGGGGAGTTATGTTTAACAAGTCGAGTTGAATTAATAATTTTAGCCGAGTCAGATTAAGTGGGTGCTTTCGGCCAATCCGCTGTTTAAGACTACTGATTCATCCGCATAATGTTGAGAAGTGCTGAAAACCGCAAGTTAATTTTTTTGGGCTCAAAGCGTGAAACAGGCTCGTTAAATGAATGTTTGTTTTCGTGCCTCGGTCCGGCATTAATGGACTTCTGAGTATGTATTCATCTTAATAATATCTGAGAGGGTTTATTGTTTGTTTGGTATTCAAGTGGAAAGGTATTTCCGGGTGGTTTAATATCGATTGGCTTATTGGTAACTGTTATCCAGATGTTTCCAATATTGAATCATTTTTAACAATTAGATAATAGAGCTGGTGTAATAGTGAGCATTGCCTGTAGCATAAACTATTATTTTTAATATACTATAAATTCAATACATAGGATATACCTATATATATACAATAATCATTAACTCATAGTCGAACTTAAATTGCTCTTTAAAGATTTTCTGTACCATGATAGATCTATATTCGTAATTATGCTAAATACTTGTAACATATCTAAATTTACAATGGTTTACCCATTTTTACATTTTTTTTTCAAATTGTTAGATATCTTGCTACTTTTGGTAAATTAGTTTAACAAAATATACTTATATATCATTTTCTTTGAGTATTCAATGTGTATTTGTTTTGTGGTTGTTGAATGATTTTAGCTGGCAATAATTTATGGGCCAATCAAATAACCTGCACTGCATTATTTTGAAGCCTAAATCCCGATCTTTTAAGATAATTCATGCGAATATTATAAAATCGTAAGTAACTCTGTCTGTCAATTTCAGTGAAATTTGGCCTGAAGAAACTTTGATGCTTGAGGAAGGACATAGTCTTCTCTTTACCTCTATGAAATGACATACGGGCCGGTGATGTCCCGGACAAAAGCTAGTAAAGTTATATAAGCGATTTTATAAATGGAAATATGATTTTTGACCTTTGGTCTTTGATCCCATTCTGCAGTTTTTACCCGACTGCGAAAGGAGGGTTGTGTTTTTCGAGTATGTATGTATATTTCTTTGGAACGCCCTACACTAAACCTAAACGGCTTGTCGTATTTTTATTTGAGTGGTGTCAATAGATTCGCATTAGTCGTGAGAGTGACACTGGGTAGATCTAAACTAAAAAAAAGGATTTTTGGCGCCAAAAGGTAATATAAAAAAAATGTTTTCAAAATACATCGAGTGTGGTATCAAATGATTACACCTACGGCATTTCTGGATTCACACCGGACTTCCAAACATTCAACTAAAAGAAACTATCATTCCCCCTCAAAGACCTGCTGCGGCTCTTTTGACTATTGGGTTGAAGGTATCTATGGTCGACGGTAGTCACTCACGGTCTGGTAACTCATTTACTATCCATAGTAATGTTATAAATTCGTAACTCTGTCTATCTGCCTGTTACGCTTGCGCGGCTAACTGCACCAGTTTCGATACACACCGTTGTAGCCGCGGGCAAAAGCTAGTGATAAATAAAATTCAAATAAAAACCTCCTGAAAAGAATGAATAACGGATGCTGTGTTTTGTAGAAACTGGAATGGAGTTATAAAATGTGATGATGTGCAGAAATAATGATATAAATTAACTTTACGGACAGTTGCGAATGTTGCAATAGATTATAATTATCGGTATATTGTCATGTACCATCTGTCAACGTATCAATGCCGCTCTGGCGCGTTCAAGGTGAACAATTTATACAATGTTAACATAACATTTATTATACATATTATGTACAATCGAATTTTAAGTGTGTTGTATAATAATATATATCACGTTTGTAATAAAGTACCTGGATGACCAGTATTTTTAGTAAATTTTCTAAAAATGAATTCTTGCCAGATGGATCAATCGCCCCCGAAACCCCTGCTTACTTTTCATGAAAATCTTTGCAGCCGTTTCCGAGATTCAGATTATTTAAATATATATTAGAATTGCTCTTTTAAAGGTATTAGATAGATATAATAATACTCACCTTGTGTCATTTAGTTATTACCTTTCATGATATTGTGTTCTTTTGATTTTTTTTAAGTGATGAAGAAGTAGATAATAATTAATTAACGTTTCTGTATCCTCTTTTGAGCTTACATTATGAATGTTTGTTTCTCAGTAAGTGGATTTGAATTCTTAAGAGAAAATAAAGATTTTAAACAGTATAAATTCCAGATTCTTAGAAAATAGTACTTAGATTATTGTTTTCCTATCAAATGAAATTACTAAGACATTACTGAAACCAATTACGCAAATCGAATTAATCAATCTCTCCGGGTTAAATGAATAGGCGCTTAATTGTATTGAAAGCGCTGAATCCAGGTTGAACTAAGAGCGGTTTCAGCATGTAATGTACGAGAGTACTAGAACATACCTATTATGCAATTAAATTATTCCATACCGTTGTAGCTAATGCTAATTATCGAAAGAGAGAGAGAGAGAAAAAAAAAACGTACAAATTAGTTAGGTTATTTCGGAGATTATCGTGAATGACAACGTGACATGAGAATTAGATTTAATCTATACAAATAAATAACATTTTCATCCCGCCAGCTCGTAAAAAGTATTTTTGCCCTTCGATATCTGAGTGCAAAAGACATTTTTATTCGCTACAGGATAAAGTAAATTTAGATTTAGAACATCATGTGCACTAAGCTTGTGAAGTCAAAACATCATTAAACCTATTTACTTCTACCTCCATGGTGTCGAATTTATCATACATTTTTTTTAATTTGTTAAAAACTCAGACTCGGAATCTTCTTTATGAACTTTTTTTGGATTTGCTTTGCCAGCGCCATTTTCTTTTCACGTCATTTAGTCATTTCCTCGCTGAGGTGGAATGAAAAGTTACGTGTTGCACTCGAGTGCAATTTCTTTTTACCTCGTGCTCTTTTAATTCCCTCGCTGACGCTCAGGATTCTAATTTTTGAATCACTCGCTGCGCTCATGATGTAATTTTAGAATCCTTCGCTTGCTCGGTCATCGGTCAAAATTGAGCACGCGGTTAAAAAGCAACTTTGCACTCTTTTATAACAAATAACTATGGTGTGTCTGTTTGTAATATTAAAATAACTGCTTTTTAATAAATGCATATGTATACATACACGGACTACACGGTACATGTACCAAAATAACAATTTTTACAATAAATATGTCTGTCTGTCGGTCTGTCTGTCAGTCTGTCTGTCTGTTTGTTCCGGCTAATCTCTGGAACGGCTGGGGCGAATTTGAAGGGACTTTCACTGGCAGATAGCTGATGATATAAGGAGTAGCTTAGGCTACTTTTTTTAGACTAGCTTTGCCCCACGGCGTTACCCGCGGTTGTTGTAGTAACGTGAGTAGCGCCGCGGGGCTCAGCTAGTAGATAATAATATATGCAAATATGTACATGTAACAAAAGTCTAGTTTTCAACAATGATATGTTTCGGTCAAATTCCAATCATCAGCAAAACCTCTTTTTACGTAAAGCCTCCTCATTACTATTTATTTTCTATTCGATTGCCAAAATTCTATGGCAAATGGTCAACAATAAACTGAGAAATGCTTTTTTTGTAGATAAAATACAGACAGCCATGCAGGTCACTTATTATAAGACACTAAAATGGAAAATCAGCAAACGGTTCAGGTGATGGTCATCGATGCGAATAAACATTTCCATCAAAAGGGGTGTCAACGACGTATTGCGACATGTCAACCCTCTTTGACCTTTCTGGTTAGTTCCCGAGCCTACCCTACCGTAGTGTTACTGCCACATTGTTTTTTAAACACTAAGCAGAGTCAATGCATCGATCATTACAGTGTAACGGGATACTATGTTATTTACTTTTCTTATACGAGTAAACTTTCAGACTTATATTTTATAGAATATGGAAACATGTGTAAAATATGAAAGCCATTGTCCTTGTGATAATATATATAACTAGCTGTTGCCCGCGGCTCCGCCCGCGTGTATGTCGGTTATCGCTGCAAATAGTAGCCTATGTGTTATTCTGATGTATAAGCTATATTACTGTAAAGTTTCATCCAAATCCGTTCAGCAGTTTTTGCATGAAATAGTAACAAACATCCATCCTTACAAAATTTCGTGTTTATAATATTAGTATAAAAGTAGGATAATAACTGTATCGTTTACGAGGTAATTGTAAAAAGATTTAAATCTAGCTATGTAGGTACTAATGACGGCCTTATCGCTCGGAGACAATCTCTTACAGGCAACCATCTGATGTATTTGATAGGACTGAAATGGTACAGAATGGCACTAGCCTGATGATGAAATCCATTAGCTTTATTTATTTATACGAATAATATAATAAAGCGGATTAGATTTTAATAATTTCTTTAATTTCTCTTTTTCTGTCCATTCTTTCTTCTCTCACTGTTTTCCATCCTTCCACTCTCTCACTGTCTATCTATCGAAGTGAAATCATCTTTTAATATTTTTTCTCATATTAGAAAGATAATTAATTAAAGAATTATATTATATTATATATACAGTACTACGCTACAAGCTTTAAGAGCTTAGCTCTCACTATGAACGCAGACAGCGAATCGTCAGTTAATTACTACGCCGTTGCTCAATACGTACTTTATGAAACATTAAGCCTACAAACAAATACCAGATATTTATGAAAACTTGGTAACTAAACCGCACAGTAATCCTATTCCATCTTAATAAGTTTTCGACCAAATTTATTTATATTCTTCGACTTTACATTACAATGTTTTGTCGACAAAGGTTTCAATCAATTCTTTAGAACTGTATTCCTATATCAGAATGTTTGGCGTTTCCTATCGTAACGTTGGATATTGAAATGAGAAAGATTTAGATTCTCATCCATAAAATTTCGTGAATCGTGATTCTTGTAATGAAAATATTCGCGTAATAGGGGAAGTTTATATTTACGTTCTGCTTTTAAGGTTAGTTAAGACAGAACATAAATTGAGTTACAGCCGTCTGTTGTATGAGTATGTTACGGAAGTTACCTTATCTTACCAAAGGTAGTAGAGCCACGCTGATTTCAGCACGAATGGGCCGGCTCGAACGGGGTGACCCTCACACAGAAGATCATTTTTTATACATATATATATATATTTATTATAAAAGTGTTTGATAATCTACGTTTTATACAAATTATGCTTAATTTGTATGTAATTGTACGCATATATAAATATAGTGTATCATCATCATTTACTTAAGAGCTAAGCTCTTGTCGATGCAGCTTTATCTCAGCTATCTCTCTCTCTTTCTCTTTCTGCAGCTTTATATAGTGTATTGTAAAACTATTTAACCTAGTGGTATTATACTAGCGTATGCACTATACTTTGTGGTTTTATGCCGCAGAGCGTAATCTACTATACCCATTATCTTCGGCAGCTAAATAAATTTACCAATATCCGATATTGGATTTTATCTTACAGAAATAAACTCCGATTCAGTACAAATTAATGATTTGAAAGTAATTTATAAATTTAATTAAATACCTTATAAGAAAAATCGCACACATGTACACAAAAAAAGTAGCCAGAGGTTTATTAACTGCCGAACGTTTTACATATACAATGAGATCCCATTTGCATAATAGGGAGAGATATTATTGCTGTGCAAGCACTTTCGTAATACAATGAGTAAATTGAGAGTATATTGAAAAGAAAAGTAGATTAAAATTGAAGGCTATCGAAGAAAAAGTATATTGCTTGTAATTGTTTGACGGGCCTGTTATCCTTTTACAAATGATCGCTCATCACACAGTATTTGTCCAGCTCCCAATCCAAATTAACATTCTATCAACGTTGACTATAATATAACACTAACAAATGTATTGGTGAGATGTCTCTCAACTCTAAATCACTTGGTCAAAACAAAATATTAGCTAGATATACACGAGAATAGAAACGACAGCGACGGTAGGAAGAATTTCAAAAAGACTCACGAGTTCTGGAGCCACTGACAACTAGACCCAAAGTTACTGAAATATCCTCTTTCGCTTTAAAAATGTACTTGTTGTTAAAAGGATTTACGCGCTGTATTCTGAGAAGACACCACATTGATTTAAATAATGATTTTCAACGTCTAACTGAACAATATTGTATTACCCAATCCAAACTATTTCCAGTAATGGTCTGGCTTCTAAAATAAAGGCTGGTAAAGGTATTATATTACGTTCTTTGCACAGTTTGGATTATTGATCGGTAATTTAGGTTTGTTGACTTCGTTACCGTTAGTACAGTCTGCAGTAAAGAAATTCTGTAGAAATCGCACATGATGAAAGTTGCACATGTTGTAGAGATAGTATTTTCAAGTATAATACTGTTACTCATCATCAACAGCCAATACCGTCCACTGCTAGGCAAAAACCTCCCTCACAGAGTGCTAAATAACCAGTAATTTCTATTGTTGCTTATAAAACATTTTAATCAGAACAATATCATTTTTATACTATCTATTTTATACTATCATTTCTATACTCAACAGGAACTGACATTATAAAATAACTTAGTTCATAATTGGCTACTGCTTTTGAACATTTGTGGCTGTCACAAGCGACCCATGAAAGGTCTACCTATATGACTTTCAGACATTTGCCATTGTCGTTCCAACATTAAACTCGATGGGCAGGTAGGGTAACATTGGCCAAACTGCCTCTCAGGCGACTTTTTTTATTACGTTTATGTGTTTCACTTTGTATAAAAGATAGTTATCGCATGTATTGTATTGTATGTGACGCCACAAATTTTCATGAAGGTATACTATAGTAATGATCTTGTGTTTTTGTATTTATTAGTAAACTAAAAGGTGAGCTACTTTATTTTTCAAGCCTATGTAGATCCACTACTATGCTTAGTTCTTCCGAAAATCTATGGAAATGGTTTGAAAAAATAATCAAAAATTTTAACAAAAATAAACCGACTTCAATCTGGACCAACTCAACTGACTCAACTGAATTGAGAACCTCCTCCTTTTTTTGAAGGCGGGTAACAAGATGCTACCTCTCACTGGCCTTGTTTACATCAACATTATTAACTTCTTCAGGCACCCGATGCTTGAAGCCCTGGAGATCTAACGGACCCATCAAATTCAATTTCACCCTGGCCGTCTTCTTTCCTGCATCGATGATTGCCATTTTTAACAGACTTCCAAAAGGAGGAGGTCCTCATTTTCATCGGTATTTTTTTTTTGTTTTTTAAGTATGTTCAATATGTACATCGATTACTCCGTCAATTGTGGATCGATTTTAAAAATTATTTTTGTATTCGAAAGAGTATGCTCCGTATGTGGTCCCATGGCCACCATATCAGGATCTGATGATGGGATCCTAAGGAAATCGAAGGAAACCCTCAAATTTACGTGAGCGCCTGCAATGAAGTTACGAGCAATTGTCTGCATGCCTTCATATTCTGTAGACATAATTAAATTTTAAATGAAATGATGATGAGAGACTTGAGAAAGACTAAAAAGCGAAAAATAAAAAAAAAACTTCGTTTAAAAAAACCGACTTCAAAAACTAAAAAGTATAAAATAACTTAATTTGTATGTGCTACCTATTCATAGGTTTGAAGTCGGTGCCAAGCCAAAATGTAATAGTAGGTACCGCACTCGCCGCGCGTGACCTTGAGCGGGATAGTTGCTCTTCACGTTAAACAAAACAACCGAAGCGTCGGTGACGTCGTTGACGTTCGTCTCGAAATATAGCGAGTGTGGTACCTACTATTACATTTGGCTTGGCACTGACTTCAAACCTATGAATAGGTAGCACATACAAATTAAGTTATTTTATAATTTTTAGTTTTTGAAGTCGGTTTTTTTAAACGAAGTTTTTTTTTGGAACATTAAGTTTTGATGTGTTGAGACATTTATGTCTTGATGTGTCGTTGCTGAACGATAGTAGTAATAAATTGTGGTTTAAAAAACTAAAAAATACGTTTTTGTAACTAGGCGTAATATCTTTTTAAAATTAATTTTGTATAAGTTTATGAAGAAACATCATCCAAAGTAAGCGAGGTGCTAGGTGTAAAGGGGTATTTCTCAAGTAACCCATTATTCAGTTGACTTCGGTGGCTGATTTTTTTTTAAAAAATAAGAAATTCAAATACTATATTTTATTTGGAAAATATCTGTACTGGAGGCACTCTTATTGGATGAACGGTTACGAAGAAATTTTTTTTTTTTAAATGGCGTCCACCGAAATCAACTTTATTTTCACCGAAATCAAAAATGTTAATTATGTTTTCAAATTATTTACATGGTAGTTCTATATTAAAAAAAATGTTTTTTTTATAAATTCAGGTAAGCAAAACTAATACCGTTAAGGGACTTCTGATATATATTACAATAAAACAATTATTTGATTAATTACACGTTGTTTATTATGTTACATAAACTTACTACAATCAACTTTGGCATGAAGCTTAAAAAAGTTAAGTGTATGTATAGTTCCTACTTCATCATTTCTTAAATCAAAAAGGTGGGGCCTTTACATTTCTCTGTGATTCATACAAGATGTATGAATAACATAAATATTCATGCGGTATTTAATACGTATCTTTATAACTTTGCTATCTGGATTTTTATTAGTCTCTAGAGCCGGTCTAGCAGTCCAATGTCTATAACGCCCTCATGGATGAAAGGCAATAACGATGTGACGAATCATCTAAGGGCCGCTATCTTTACCAGTTCTTTCCATCTATTCGCGAACGGTTGTCGAGGGAATGGCTCGAGGGTGGATCACTGTGTCGCTCAATTTCTCACAGGCCAAGGTAACTTTAAGAGCAAACTACACTCTTTTAAATTAGTCGATTTACCTTTGTCACACATTGTGGCTACGCTCAACACCTGATTCTAGCAGTTACCAGTCAGCTCATCATGTCCTCGGGGAATGTAATTTTTGGTACAATGAACGTAACATAATGCTATTCAAGCTTACAATTAACATCTGGGGCGGTATACTATGTCGATCTTGTGTTAACTTCGATGAACTTCCGTGCGTTTAGGCTATTCTACCATACATACTATAGTAATCGAATAAAGCTCACTTAGGACCCATAATTTTCTTATCCATGGTACTTCCCGGTTTGTTAAAGGTGTCTGCCTATTTTGACTTCATTTTGTCTACCTCTTTTCTAAATAGGGAACTGTACTCTTTTTATTTCCAACTCCTCCGGTTTTCTTCTGATTAGTTTCGTTGCGGGTTCCAAGACAGTTTATTTTCCCTGGGACTTGCCGAGTGTCATAATTCGGTGTATTCGTGGGTCACTGCTGTTGATCCTGGTGTACAGGAAGGAGTTACAGTGGTGGGTGTGAGGGCGGGATTGGTCCCATTAGCCTTTAGAGACAAAGGCAACTCCCTATCAGTCATAAGCGCTGGCAACTCCAGTCTGTGAGTTTGAAACAAAGCTGGCATCACTAGATGGACACAATAGTACTGACAATTCTCAATAATTCTTAATACGTTGTGTTAATGATTGACTAAGTCACTGAAGGAACTTGATTGAGTGCTAAGCCGAGTTCTTACTATCGGTGGCATTAATTGGCGTTGTTATAAAAGTTTCAGTTGCATTTGTATCGACTACTCCTGGTATGACTATTAAATCTTCTTCAAGGCATTTCAACTCTCTGAGCCTTTTTTCCGATTATGTTTGTCCGAAGATATTCTACTCCTCTCTTATGCGTTGTTAACGACGAATTAATTCACTAAACAGACTTTTCTTCATTCTTCCTTTCATAATAACGCTTCCTGTCTTTTTCCTTGTGTATTGCGTAAATTTCTGGATGACTCTTGATTCGGGCTTTCCGACGTCTTAGCCAATCTTTTCTTAGCCACTTGGCTTTATGTCAGATTCTAAGCAAGGTCACTTGACCTTGCTTAGAATCTGACATAATGACAATACTAGAACAAGATAAATATTGTATGATTTAGGGTCTTAAAAAGTTAGTAGAAGGTGGACAAATTGCCACGGAAAACACCGAATTCAACACCACTGAAATCAAAATATTAAAGTATTTTGTAAATAACGTAAAAAAATTATCTATTACTAAAATCTATTACATGTAATATATACTATTTTTATATCTTAAATATGATAGTTTAAAGTATACATGAGAAAAAGGGTTCACCCGAAATCAATTTTTTAGTATACCAAGCCAGCGAAAACAGTTACTTATCTCTATAAAAAGGTGACCATAAGACGTACAGCCATGGTTTCTTCGTTGCTGTCGCGACACGACTGATGCTTCAGCTAACGCCGATAACTATCTTCACAGACAGTTTAGTTTCAGGAATATGAGCAGATCGGTGCGCGCCACTGATATCAACTCAAAACGTCGGACGCGTATACAATCTGTTGTAACTTCTCTATTGTGGCATATAATTATTTAATAATAATATAAAATGAACAAATTACTATTTGGTCATTTGTGAACAAAGCAAAATAGCGTAATTTGTTAGAGGAAAAAAATAAAAAAATAATTTCCACTGCAACATAAGTCTCGGACGCGCCACCGAGGTCAATATTTTAGTAAGTTTTATTTTTTTTACCTACTTCTACTTAATTTATCTAAAAAAGGACATAGGCCCCCCCTATTATTTTAAAATTTTCTATTACACGTAAAAAAATTGAAATAGTAAGTAATCAATTCAAAGAGATTTCGATCTGGACACGTTTTTTCAAGCGCTCGGAGAATGACCCAAAGTTACTATGTATAGTATACAATATTTTGAAAAACATTCCACGCATGGCACCTGCTACCCTATATCTATACTTATATTATCAACGTGAAAGTTTGTAAATATGGATGGATGGATGGATATTTGTAACTCTTTCACGCAAAAACTACTGGACGGATTTGGATGAAACTTTTCAGTAAAATAGCTTATACATTAGAATAACACAAAGGCTACTATTTGCCGCTATAACTGACATATACGCGGGCGGAGCCGCGGGCAACAACTAGTGTACTATATATACTATACTATATATATTACACATTTTAC
Source organism: Diaphora mendica (assembly GCA_949125395.1). Lineage (NCBI taxonomy): Eukaryota > Metazoa > Arthropoda > Insecta > Lepidoptera > Erebidae > Diaphora > Diaphora mendica. The sequence goes on from OX421310.1 coordinate 23,588,757, forward strand.
ATTTTTTTTAACATTGTAACAAAACTTATCTGCCGACCACGGTACAGTTAAGCTAAACTATAAAAAAAAATCTTTTTATAAATACGTCAAGTTTCTTAAATGGAAATTAGAGTTATTATAACAACGGCATATCATACAAAAAACAATAACAAACGGAATAATTACTCAGCTCACAAACAAGGCGAAGGCCGTTGACGAGTAACTGTAATGCTCCATTGAAACATTAATCTCAGTGACAATAGATAATTGCATTTGACAGCACAATACCAAGCTATATTTGGTCGATGCCTTTTTCTTCTACTTCTTGTTTGGATTCGACAAACCATAGTAGGCGAATAGGGTTACGGAATAGCACGTGGGCGATTCTTGTCCCTGCTACCGGAATAAAGAAACAACTGTCCATTATAACTTGACCCGCTTTGCTTCTACCAAGCCTTTGTATATGCGAGATGGATAAAATATAGTACACAGAAGGGTCGGTGACTAGTTATGGAATTGCTGACTATTGTTGTGCTGAACTATTTTCTAAATATGTCAGAGATGATCAGATTGGTCAGGTTTGACGTTTTATTTGTACTTTTGGATAAAATATCTACATTATGATAAAGATGGTAGACAGTACAATATAGTTTACTCTTTTTGGTATTACAGTCAGCGGAATATACCCGTATAAAATAGATATTGTGGTCATATAAATTGAATAGTCAATTTCTATATTGTATTTTCTTTAGTACAAATTAATTACTGTAATTAGATGTTTCGACCTTCATCATCATTAGCTTATTCCGGTTCACTGCTGGACATAGGCATATCCCATTGCACGATTTTTCAAATCGAATTTGGCTACTCGCATCCAACTCCTGCCAACAATCTGGCGTAAGTTGGTACTCCATCTGGCTTGTGGGCATCCTTAACTACGTTTGCCGAGACGCGGTCTCCGCTATAGAACTCTTCTACTCCATTGGTATCTCCCTTATTATGTTCTAACTAGCTGACCCACGCAACGTCGTTTGCGTCTCCTATTGCCCGTAGCGTACCTAATAGTTTCCCCCCGTTTTTAAAACATTCTTCATTGGTACTCCGCTCCTATTGGTCATAGCGTGATGATATAGATAAACTCGATAAACGGGCTATCTAACACTGAAAGAACTTTTTCAAATTGGGCCAGTAGTTCCTGAGATTAGCGCGTTCAAACAAACAAAAACTCTTCAGCTTTATATATTAGTATGGATGACCCACGCAACGTCGTTTGCGTCTCCTATTGCCCGTAGCGTAATAATTTTCCCCCGTTTTTGAAACATTCTTCATTAGTACTCCGCTCCTATTGGTCATAGCGTGATGATATAGATAAACTCGATAAACTTCCTCGATAAACGGGCTATCTAACACTGAAAGAACTTTTTCAAACAAACAAACAAACTCTGCAGCTTTATAATATTAAGTATAGATTAACTAACCAAGCGTATCCATCGTATGCATCGCTGTAAAGTAGGTAATATAAAAGGAGGAAAATCGGGTATTGCATCGGGCAATGTAATTATTTCAATGGCGTAAAGGTCTAGTGGTTTTAGTTCTTTATTGCTAAACCAGATATTTATTTACAATAACTTAATTACATATTCAAATAATTGATGAATGAAAACTTACGCAGGTATAGATATTAAAGATTGAATGGACGATTTTTATAAATTAATTAAAATATATCATATTATTCTTGAATCAGACAAAATATTCGCTATTATTCTTCACAATGTATAATTATGCTGTAATTTAAATGTTTTTTTTTTTCGATTACTTTCTTTCGTTGTAAACTAGCTGAGCCCCGCGGTATTATTCACGGTACAAAAATAACCGCGGGTAACGCCGCAGAGCGAAGCTAGTCTAAAAAAAGTAGCCTAAGTTACTCCTATCAGCTATCTGCCAATGAAAGTTATGTCAAAATCGGTCCAGCCGTTCCAGCTAACCCGGCACAAATAGCAAGACAAAAATGATAAAAATTGCATTTTTGATGCAAGTACCGTAACAGTTTTTAACAAGATATGCATGTAGTTAAAAACTGGTAATTTAAAATTACAAACAGACGTTTAAATTTTCTTTATTTGTATAGATTTTCTGTGTCCAAACTGGGTCTAAGATAATGCCAGTATTTTATTTTTTGTATTTTTTGCATGTACCTAAAGAATACTGAATAGTTTCTGAACAACGAACTTTTTAATCCGTTTCAATCACAAAACACTAAAAAATTAGCACAATGGACTCGTCCTTTGTTGGTTTGAAATTTATAAACATGTCGCGAAAGTCGACACTGTATTTTTTTATTTTGTTGTACTGTCCTAAAGGGTGTCGATAACCTTTGGACTAATTTCAACCTTATATTATCTTAATAAATTCTGATTCAAAACTCTAACATGATGAAAAACTAACAGTGGTAAAACGATTTTATTAAATAAATAAATTGAATTCAATTTCAAATATAAATCTACTCTTTGGTTTACTGATATGCGTGACCGGTATTTTCACGGGGTTTTACAGTTAGTCCAGCACACGAAGCCAAGTGAAACGTCAATAGGGACTGTTAGCTTTTCGCTAAAAACAACGTTGAATATATCATGTTTAACCTAAAAAAATAGCCGTCAGAAGGTTCTTTCATTTCATACATAGAGAATATTAGCCCATATTAAAATTTTGTAGATGTGAATGGTCCTTGGCGACAAAATAAGCAGGGCGTATAAAATTGACCTCTGTATTAAAAGATTGAAATTTGCTCATACTTATTTTAGAGTTTTAGTGAGTACAATATTGTCTTTATTGCTATATATTTGGTAATTAACAAGAAAAATGCTGTTGTTGCATAAGCAAAATCCTTGACGATTTTTTAACTAAAACCTGGATTGTAGTTGTTCTTGTTTCTTAAAGAAATATCGCTGCTCATTTGTCTCAACAGTCATTTGTCCGTTGAAGAAAAATAAACATGAAAGGGTGAAAGAATACTAATGAGATAAGAATATTAAATTAAATGCAAAACAGCGTGGCTGGATAGGATCTGGTAATTGTTATTATTTCTGTTCTGTTTTTGGAAAATAAGTTCCACAATGGAATAGAAGCATAGCTTCTCTACTGCAAGCCATTTTTCAACCCATTATCAAGTGGCTCGATGGAAAAGCCGACATTCAGGCAAAACCAATTGAACTAGTAGCCGACTCGAAATAATAAAGGCTAGGAACATATAAAGCTGAACAAATAAAAAAACATTTCAATAAATATACTTTGCTCAATTTGAAAATTAAAAGTCCGAAGTCACTACATCCTTGTATTTGCAGATACGACATAAAATAAAAAGGGTTTGAAATCGTAAAACGCGTAAAGCACTTACTTTCGACAAACTATCGCATCGCCTACGAATCGAAAGTAATTTGTAACATGTGAAAAGCATTCTTTCCCACTGGAGGCTTTTTCGCCAAACCGAATGTATCGTAGAATTCGCTCTGACAAATTCCCTTTCGAATCGAACACTTTTTCATGAAACAAGTTACGGCTATTGTCGAATATCGACTACCTGCTCGTTTATTGATAACCTTTAAGTTAATTTCTGCAAAACAATATTAAAAATAGGTATTGAAATATTGCAATTTGAAAATTCAACCGACATGTTCATAAAATCAAATTCTATACTAGCTTTATAAAGCTAAAGGCTTTTTTAGGGTTCCGTAGCCAAATGGCAAAAAACGAAACCCTTATGGATTAGTCATTTCTGTCTGTCTGTCTGTCCGTCCGTATGTCACAGTCACTTTTTTCGGAAACTATAAGAACTATACTGTTGAAACTTGGTAAGTAGATGTACACTTCCAAAGTGGTAAAATGGTATCACTCCGGTCGAGCCGGCCCATTCATGCCGAAGCATGGCTCTCCCACGGGAAAAAAAGTGTGTATGTATTATCACAAGGAAATCTTGATGTTACTACAGTCATTTTTAAAATACGCAGGAATGGAAATATTATGTTACTTCTAAATTCAGAACACTCGAGTATTATGAGTAACATGCTGTCAAAAAGAAATGGTAGGTACGTAATCTAAAAAGTAAAAACCAAAAACAATCTGTGGAATATAAATTATATCTTTGGAATTGTAATGTCTTCTTATATTAAAAGACGTGAGGAGAATTCCTTCTACGCTTTTGTAACTAAATGTTTTGAGCGTTTGAATGAGAATGAGAAGTTCGGAATACATAAAGTTTATATTGAAGCTTGAAGAGTAATCCTTACTAAGCGAAAAAGTACATAAAATCAGCTTTATGTAGGTTCCATTCGAACTGTCAGATTTTTCTCGGGCATCAGGTATACACCGCGAAAGAAATACCTGGCCCGGTTAACATTGATATGTATTTCGGGTAAATGTTTAACTATAACACTTTTAAATATGTGTATTGAGTATAACTCAATTCTTCACACATATATTTACAAATTATCATTATTGTTCAAAACTACACACATCAAAAGTGTCTAGGGATCAACATATGTGTCTAGGGATCAACATATATTTTTGCAATAACTTTTCTCCTGATTGATATTAATTAAAATTTTCTTTAAGGATTCATCAAATAAAGTGTTTTCGTTTGTCACAGTAACGATAAACCAAGTCACTTTTGCATTAATAAAGAAATTTGGCATTTTCCTAATAAAGGGATTTTTGACATTTGAACCACTAACATTAAAGTTCGAAAAAAAGACTGAAATAACAGTTTTCATTAAAATTTTATTAGGTAACTTAAACAATTAATAATCCGTGTTTCTACCGCGAACACTAACAACACAAGAATCGGTTTGGCATACTCAAAATGAGTTCATCCAAATCACGCTGTGGAATGGCCGCCCATGTTCGTTGCAACAACAAAAAAAGGTCTTCTTGCGACTGGATACCCTCCATATTTGGCAGAGCTCTTCTCTGTAGCATATCCCATGCATGCTCAATCGGGTTTAAGTCTGGCGACTGAGCAGGCCAGGGCCAAAGCCACATCTTAATCTCAAGAAATCCGCATAAAAATGCTTGATCCCTAGACACTTTTGATGTGTGTATTCCACGTTATTAGTTTTTATACACAAATATATCGTCGTAATTTACTTATTTACTTTTACTTACTTTCATTATCTACATATTATATCTATATATCTACAAAAGATTGCGTAATAAAGATTTGATTTATGAAACTAAAAAGTAAGCTAATTTCATTTTTAAAATGTGTCATGGCCTCATGAAGATGTTATTTCAATGTCTTCATGAGGCCACATGACTTCTATATATCTTTTAATGAATTATGGTCTCCTGATGATTCAAATTAATATACTTTTAAGAAATGAAATAATATATTCAACTGCATTAATATTCAAAAGACAAGTGATCTCTAAATAGATACACGTACGAATCAGTATTCAATAAAATACTAATAAATAAGCGGACATATAAAGCAATCATTTTAAAATGCAGTTGGAACTTAATGATTTAGAACGATTGAATATTAAGTACTAAACGATTCATAAACCATGTCAGCACGTCGCACAATATAAGCAAAAAATAGATAGGTATGCTATTTGTATTTTGTGCACACTACTTAGCATCGGTGGCATAATTTTGGCGACATTAAATAGTCGTAGCTCTATATCCCGTTATGTTTATGACAATGACATAGAAATGCATAGACCTGCAAAAACCGACGACTCTCTTTACCAATTGCTCACAGTATCTTTCGGAATGAGAGCAAAGCCGTCAATAAAATCTGTTTTTTACTCGACTGCGCCAGAAATGGACTTAGGTTTTTCGGGTGTGTATTTCTTTGGCACACTCTACAGTTTTAACAGTTTAATGAGTTTTGGCATGAGAATTGAAAAAATGAAGTCAGATTTTTGAATTTTCACTTATAATGTTTTTAATTTTAGCACTTTGACATAAAGAAGATAAAAATCCAGTTTCACCATTTGCTGACAAATTCGATGATAGACTATTTTGAACTTCTCTGCAAACTTTCACCGGTTATACATAATTTATGGATAGCTTATTTAACAGATAATTGGACGTATCTTTCATACAAATTGACAAACCATCAGTCTGATAAGCTAGTCGGAATTTATCTGTACCCGGTGAAACGGGTCTTAGATTATTTGATATATTCTTATGTCAGATTAACATTTATATTAGCAAGTTTTATCTATTATTTAGCGTTATTTGGCAGATACTTAACTAGTTAAAACTTTCTCTGGTCCCCGTGAAACTGGCTCTAAATGAGTTGAAATCAATTTCAATTGTTGAGATTATACTGTCGTAGTTCTCTCACACATCGCGCTAGATGATTATTCTATAAGGTGCATCCTAGCTCTTTACCCAGATGACAATTTAGACGTTGAACTAGTTCAAAAAACTCCGACCAACTTTTCAAAATCAAACCAACAAATACAACCAACTTATTGTATTTCCAGGTTTAGCATAATTATAAACTGCTTCATTAGTCTAGCTGTTGGCGTATGGGACTGCCAGTCTAGAGGACTAGGGTTCGATTCCCGGCTATAGACATGCTAAATAACTAGCTGAAAAAAAGAAATAAATCAGCAAAGAGTACATCTCCATCGTCATAGGTATAAATTTGCACTTATGTAAATTCTTCATAAAAGACAAATTTGATTGCATTGAATAAATGTGAAACTGGAAGTTGTATGACTGTATGTGTACATCTCAAAGCATATCGATGCTTACTGAGGATCTATAGTTATTTTGGTATACAGATGAAACTTAGCCACGATATGTTTATAAGATCATATTTCACATTCCTAGTGTATTATCTACGTTAAGATTAGTGGCTTCTACTCCAAAATCGATCTACGTGCTAATTGACCCATCTACCCAGAGGATATATAAATTGAAATACCGCAACTCTACTTGTTCATAATTGGGTTATCAGGAGTCGTCGTTCGGCTGTCTCAGATTTATCATATCAATTGCATTTCAAATAAACAAAGGTTTCATATTAAAATTACTGAAAGAATCCTCTCCAACTAATAATTTGAAAAGCTCCTGAATCAATTGGACAAGGCAAATCAGGAAATGTGCTTTGAGAATGTACGCAAGCTACTGAATAGAAAGCTATTCTCATCCGTATGAGAAATTTAATAGACATATATTTTCACTACAAATAATTTAAAATGATCTCTCATCGTAACTGTAGTAGTAGTCGTGAATAGATATTTATGGAACTATATTAATAACGATCAAGTAACGTATGGTCTTTCAAAAAGCAATCCCTGCACTAGGAATATATCTGCAGTCGCTGGGAACTTAATTAACATTAGTGAAACTGATTAAGAACAGCCAGACTCCACTTGGTAAAACGAAATCATAATACTGAGCGCAGAAGCAAATAGTGGCGGCGCGGCGATGGCTTAAGCCTTAATAAGTAGTATCATCAATAGGTGTGTAGTTATAAGAGTAATATACATAATATACATGAATAAATTGCTGACAAAGCTAAAAAGAAAATAAACAAAACGTCCTTAACATCCAGTTTTAGTTTTGTACAAAAAATATTTTAGTCGACAGGCCTTTAACAACAAATTGTATAACATAAACGGGACGTGAGAAATTCAGATAAAAAGTTAACAAAAGAACGTGTGGGGCTTTTGTTTTGGCTACGTGTTAGTTTGGCTTAGGTCCAGTGCCCAGTTTGTTTAGATTAGCTAAAGCACGATTATAAGAAAAGGGAACAATATATTACTCAAATTATTAATATAAAAGCGTCCTATGGCAGTTAAGCCTATCAGTGTGGTGACGGATTAAAACAACGAAGTGTCACCAACCCTATTCGTCCCATCGTAAGAGGCGACTAAATAAGCAAACTAGACAGGAAAACATTACTGCGAAGAGAAAGAAACCTTGAAACAAAACTCCGTCTGGCCCGTAGGGCATATATATCTGAAGGGGCAGCCAAACGGGCGAAAAGCGTGATCGAAGTAGAGAGAGAGAGACTGAGTTTGGGTAGTGTCTGTCTCTCTCACGCACGCTTCTGATTGGCGGATACACATACCAATTTGCATGACTGATTTGGCGGGAAACACACCAACCAATCAGAAGCTTGCGTGCGAGAGACAGACACTACCCAAACTCAGTCTCTCTATCTCTACTCCGATCAAGCTTTCCGCCCGTTCGGCTGCCCGTCCAGGTATATATCCTCTAAGGTCTGGCCAGAGTAGTTTGGTAGGTCCAAACCCCATTTTTAAGGAGAGATCTATATGTTCAGCAGTGAACTATTAAAGGCTATTGATGTAATGTGTGAAGCGTTCTATTAACGTCAGAGTGATATTACATGTATTAAATGTTTGCGAAAAATCATATGTGATCATTTCGGTGTTATGTTCGGGATGTAATGCCGTACCATCATAAATCTCATATCATAATCTGATCATAAAAATCAGAAGAAATGTCCTTTATAAGTCCTGTTTTCTAAAGAAATGGTGTAATCCACGTGAGACGGATCATTTGGAATTGAAAATACCTACGTCGAAATTTAAGTATTATAAAAATTATCTGAATGTATAAATTATGTTATTACGAATATAATGCATGTTAATTTCCTCTATGCAGGATATTAAGAAGACAATCCATCAAAGTTATTAACCAAGAAAATGGTTGGTGAATAAAGATTGTACGGGATTCTAGTTTACAATGTAAAATGTTAGTAATATATTGAGATTTTTCTTTATGATGATTACCTTAGACCGGACAAAAGATGCTGCTTTTTTAAGTACATATTAATAATCAAAATCTGTTATTTCGTAACCATAAATTTATGTGGTTATTAGCAATTGCAATCAACTGGCATCTTAAAAAATAATTTCTTCAACACTAAATGTAGTTTCTTAAATGCATCAGTATATTTTAAACACACTATACTGCAAGTAACAGATTATTATATTATACCAGTAGGTAGTCCAAATTCGACCATAATTCATTAGATTTTTTCAGTATTCTACATTTCTTCTCCATGCAAACTTTAACTGTGCTAAATTTCATATTCTCTTGTTACCATATTTTTTTTAAAAAGGGGTACAAAGTTTTTGCTTCACGTATTAATACTTCGATGATAAAATTATCATTTCCTTACATCCACTTCTATGGTTTCAACGAGCTATAAAATCAAATATCTTGGAGTTCACTATTCCGAATGCCATCAAATACGTTTTTATGTCTTGCGGTTTAAGAATATGCCTCCAGGCTGCTGACACAAGCCCCATTCGTCCAATTTACTTAAAGCTTCGGTCCAATAAACCCACCTCGTGCAGAACTTATGGGTACATTCTATGTGTACTTTTTGTTTCGTTCATTTAGCATACATTAAATAAGTTATTGATTCTAATCAATATAGTTTGCCTAAAGAAAACATGAACTTACAGACAGAATTATTTATTTCTAGGAATGTTTTTCCTCATTGGCAGACACTTTGAGTCTGGGGATTTTAAAGCAGGACATCGGAGACTTTGTTTTGACTTGTGTTTTTAACCGACTTCCAAAAAGGAGGAGGTTCTATGTTCCACTGTATGTATTTTTTTTTTTTTTTTTTTTTTTATGTATGTTACCTGATTACTCCGTCAGTTGTGGACCGATTTTGAATTTTTTTTTTGTATTCGACAGGGTATGCTTCCGTGGTGGTCCCATTGCCAGCATATCAGGATCTGATGATGGGATCCCAGGGAAATCGAGGGAAACCCTCATTTTTTATAGGCACATACTATGTTTTTCGTATATTTTCTGAAGTTACACCGGTATTTGCGTCTGGTAGTCATCATTTTATGATGATGAGCTGATGATGTAAGGTACCACTCCTTAACGGTTAGGAATTGGAGGATAAATCTTTAATTATCATATGTATATAAGTTACCTTTAGTCGTATTCTTACAAATTATTTAGGTAAGCTGATGATGGAAGGTGGAAGGTACAACTCCTCAACGGTTAGGAGTTGGAGAATAATTCTATCAATTTCATACGTATCCAAAGACCTTCAGTCGTATACTTTCAAGCTATTTAGGTGAGCTGATGATAGAAGATTAAACTCTTCAACAGTTAGGGATTAGAGGATGATTTTAATAAATTTCATCATCAAGAATACAAATTAAGGTACGTGTACGTACCTTAATTTGTATTCTTGATGATGAAATTTGATGAAATAATTCAACTTACTACTTACCTACGATTGTTTGCACTAAAAACTGTAAAATAAAAACTTTTTATAAAAAAAAAAAAACCGACTTTCAAAAACATCCAACGAAAACTCTCTGTCAAAAAACACTTAAAAGCGTAAAATAAACTGGTTCTTCATAAATTGCCTATACCTAATTCTTTATTCATTTAAATAGTAGTATTATAATGGGTGCTAGGTACCTAAAATCTGTTTGAAGTCGGTGCTAAGCCAAAAAGAATACAAACGAACAATTACAAAAGTCTAGGCGATAGTCACTTGGCACCGACTTCAAACAGATTTTAGGTACCTAGCACCCATTATAATACTACTATTTAAATGAATAAAGAATTAGGTATAGGCAATTTATGAAGAACCAGTTTATTTTACGCTTTTAAGTGTTTTTTGACAGAGAGTTTTCGTTGGATGTTTTTGGAAGTCGGTTTTTTTTTTTATTAATTATTTCAATTTTCTATTTTTCAATTCGTCGTTCGGAGCAGCTCGTCTCGATCTGTGCGAGCTTCGGGTGTCAGGTTTTATGTTCGTTACGTTACGGAATTAATTGAATCGGTCGCCGCGCTCAAAGGCCTCAAAGCCCGCGATAAAAGCTATGCAATAGCTTAAAAATAATTCTGAAAATCGGCTCACCCAGTCGAAAGTTATGAGGTAACAGACATTTAAAAAAAACAGTCTAATTGATAACCTCCTCCTTTTTTAAAAATAGAAACTTTGTTTAAGAATTGATAAAAACTGTTTTTTTATTTTTAATATTATTTTATGTATTACATTACGATCAGCATTTCAATAAAAGTTAATAGAAAATAATATGTCCTCGGATATTACCTCAACATTTTACAGCCAACATCTGGAACTTGGAACTTAGAAACTTCAGGTATAACTGACATTGTTACCCGACTCGTCCAAGCAAAATGAGCCCGGTCTCATCTGCACTATTCTCAAGATTTAGGTCTCAAAATGAAATTGGCATAAGGGCCTAAAAAGGCATTCTATATATTATTTGAAAGTCAACTTTATAGAGGTTAGAAAGCTCTGAGTTAAATTTTACTGTCGTTCCGTGTCGGGGAATGCTATGTTTATCGTTATCTGGGAAATTCTGACTGCTAGTTAGCTTCTGGAAAGTACATTTTATTTATTTTAAGTTACAATTCTTACTATTTGATACATTATGACTACGTCGGTCTGTTACGGTTTCACAGTGAAACAGCTGAACCGGGTTTTTTTATGGAATAGCGGGCAAACCAGCAGACGTATCTCCTGATCGTAAGTGATTACCTCCGCCCATGGACACCCGCAACACCAGAGGCGTCACAAGTGCGTTGCCTGCCTTTGGGGGGATGGGGAGGGGGATGGATTGAGGGGTTAGGGTATGAGCCTCCGGTATCCTCCCTCACTCGGTGAAACACAGCGCAAGCGCTATTTCACACCAGTTGTCTGTGAGGCCGTTATATCACCCCGGTTGAGCCAGCCCATTCATATCGAAGCGTGGACTCCCACGGTAATTAAATTTAACATGAGAAAATACATTGATTTCTAAAAAAGGGCATAGTTTTCTTTTTACCACGAAATCCGTTATACATGTAGTCAATAATAGAACAATTTAACTTGACACAATAACTATTCGGTAGCCTGAACCGGTACGGTAGCCAAACAAACACGTCTGCTGAAATTATCAATTATTAGGCGATGGTCTGCCAAATATGATTACCTAATCTTATCAGAGGAACCTTCCATTGTGTCGAAGGGACAAAACATACATTTATCTATTTCAGCACATCCTCTATTTAAATCAATTTCAATGTATTGTACTGAACCTGAATGGATGGTTCAAGTTTGTGTTATTGTGGCATAGCTATTTTCTATGTACGAGTATTAATAGTATTTATTACTATATACTTATGTATTTAGGCAAGTAATTTATACTAAAAATTAATACTATGAAGTTTAATTTTTATATTGAAAAGAATATTGTCTAAATTTACTTACCTACCAGCTGAACCCCGCGGTTGTTGTTGTACATTTACGACAACAGCCGCGGGTAACACAGTAGTATCAGTCTAATAAAAGTAGCTCCCTATATTATCAGCTATCTGACAGTGAAAGCCCCCATAAAATCGGCCAAGCCGTTCCAGTGATTAACCAAAGGACAAACAGACAGACGGCCAGTTTTTTTTTTTAAAAACGATTGTTTGATGTAAGTAACGTATTAAGTATTCGTAACATGCGAAAAGCGTTATTTTAAATTACTTCAATTTTTATTGTGTCGCGCTTCTTAGTTTCACATAAATGTTTGATGTAGTCTAATTTTCTAAAATCGATTGTATAATAAAAAAATACTGTTTGATCTTTTTTTTATAGGAGCCTGACGAAATGACTCTACTCTGGTGGAAAGCATAAGTAGAGTAATTAAGAACTGCTCCAATTTTGTTTCATTACATGATATATTTTACTTAACTTTCTTTGTATAAAATGTTCGTAAGATACTTAAATATTAACATTGTCGTTATTTAATAATCTTCCTGCGTTCCTGAAATTCGAATTACGGAGATTTTTCCTTCTGTCGTAAACTTTAATATCGTGTGACATCGTACAAATTAGTTGTCTTAACTTATACCTTTAAAGAAGCAAATCTTGTGTATATAAACTCGGAACCTCGGATAATCTCGGAAACGTCTTCAACGATTTTATATACTACTAGCTGACCCGGCGAACTTCGTACCGCCATATTTACATATAATATATGTCTCAGCTTACCGTCGCGAACAAAAAGAAAATTATAATGCGTTTTCTTTTACAAAAACAACTGCGATTAACGCCGTGGCGAAAAGCAAAAAAAAAAAGGCTTTGTAAAAAGTATCCTATGCCCGTCTCCTGGTTCTAAGCTATCCCCCCACCAATTTTCAGCCAAATCGGTTCAGCCATTCTTGAGTTATAAATAGTGTAACTAACACGACTTTCTTTTATGTATACATATAGACTAGCTGATCCGGCAAACGTTGTTTTGCCTTTAAAAAGAAAAGAAAAATGGGGTATAAAAGGTAAATGTTGGTCGATTCTCAGACCTACCCGATATGCTCACCAAATTTCATAAAAATCGGTCCAGCCGTTTCAGAGGAGTATGGTAACTAACATTGTGACACGAGAATTTTATATATAAGATTATTTTGGTTCGTTCAACTGCAACTCTAGCCTCTTAATCCAGTCACGAATTATTTTTAACAGTAGATTTTTGCAACTGAATGTAAGTAGATGTGCGCCTTCAATAATTTCTATGTTTAATAAACTCAAACCTTCAACGTTATCACTGAGTGATTTTTTCTGTTTGAACATTAGATTATGGAGCATTTTAACAAAATAAATTCAGATGGCAACAGCTTGCATACTGTTTATCTTTCATGTAATACTAACACTATTGTACCTGAATATCTGACTTTTAAAAAGAGTGGCCATGAGTTTCTTTGCCAGTATTTTTCTCATAAGGCTCTACGCATTTTGGAAACTGGAAGTTATGGATCGACACAGGCAGGCAGTAGATTTACTTTGACAATACAGCACATGATGTGGCGTCTGTTTGTGTCGATCTATGATTTTTAACTGTAGCTACACCTAGCTACAGTTAAAGAAGCAAATCTTGTGTATATAAACTCGGAACAATTAAGACACCAAGTAACACTTTACTTGGTGTCTTAATTGAATAAATGATTTTGAATTTGAATTGAACTTGAAATTCATGAAATTAAGTATGCAGGGGGTTTCGGGGGCGATAAAATCGATCTAGCTAAGATTTTTTTTAAATTAACCAAAAAAAATCCAGTCCTCGGTACTTTAGTTGATATGATTTAAAAGTCAAAAAACCTGACTCTTAGTTAACTAAAAATAGTTCCAATTATTATTTAAATAGGGTTATGAGATCTGTCTCAAATACAAATGTTTGCATAAAGATTCAGCGCAATATTGTTTTTACCCAACTACGGCGAAACTAAAAGGAAGAGTATGTATGTATCTTTTGGCAGTCTATGTATGTTTGCAGAAGGCTGGTGAAGATTCCTTACTTCAAGGAACGAAACCTGGTAAGGAAATTAATCATCAAGTATACGAGTATTTTACAGTAGCGTAGTCAACAGATACGTAATAATGTCCCGGGTGACATAGACTATATAAATTTTATTAATTTTTTTACGTAATCGGGTTATAGTCTTTTAAACTTCTTCTTGTTGGCAATATTTATGCATCAATAATTTTCAATTATGATAGAACCTTACCTCGGTAACCACGGGCCGGTTTTAGTATTAAGTAAGGTCCCCCCATTCGCCTGATTCAGGACAATTTACTTAAAGAACAGCAATGCTTTGGTGATTCTCGATAACACATATAAACAAGCACTCGTTAATAAATAATAATACACCATAAAATTCTTCTAATTACGAGTATATGCTTGTGGCAGAACGGTTTAAAACAAAATTACTTTTTTAATTAGTTTTAGAAGTAACTGAATAGGATGAGCAACGCAGTATTAATAATAATAAATCTTTATTTTCTCTCTCACACAGAATATTTATATGTTTCGACATTACATATTTGATTAGTGAAACTGTGCGAGAGACTGACATCTGTACTAGGTAGTATTAATGTCAGTATAAGTATCTGTAAGACTAATTTAATGAATAACGAAATTAATCCACTGTCATATCCTTTTATTACTCTTAGTTTGGTGATTTCGTGTTTATGGAAATGAAACGCCTTTCTGCTATGCTAGCCCTTTGAACTAAAAATAGCAAAAATATTTCTAGACGACACAAACTAATCAGCTAATTGCACGTATGAAGTATTCTGCTGCATTAGCTTTTTGAAATTGGCTCACTCGCGTAGAAGGCGCTCAAGCATCTGCTCTATGAAAATTCTTATTTCACTTTTTATGCCAAATATTCTTTGTTTTATATGGTTTCTCTTCCTTGTTTTTTTTCTATTTGGAGTATTTTTATAAGAATATTGACGAGGTGGTATCAATGTACGATTATTATGTAGAACTCATCTTAGGAAGGAAGTATTGCGCTACTGTACCACGGTAATTCCTTAGTCGCCTCTTACCGGTATATACATAAGAGATGAATAGGCGGTTGAATGAATGAACACACACATAGTCCGTCACCACACGTATAATATTTAGGATACATGGGTTACAAGAGTCTTTCTTGATGAAATAAATATGACAGGAACTTTTGGCAAAGCCAGTATACTAAAAGCAACATAAGTTTGAAAATTTTACGCGTCCACAGCTGCGAGCTAAAAACACTGCCAACTAAAGATTTTACCATTATTCTTGTCTTCCGTTTGTCTTCAAAAAAACTATTAAATTTTTTGTATTTATACTATAATTTCTTTTTAGTTTTTCCATTTTTCGCAACTAAAATTGTGTCAGGTAAAACAATCTTGAAAGAAGGATTGTAATAATAAAATTATCCGTGAAAAAACTGTAAACGAAAAAGTTAACGAAAAAACACACATCTGATGATCTTAGAAGTGCTAAACAGTTTTTCTTACAACTAAGTAGGTGTACTCTCGATCTAAATCAAAATCGATCCATCCGTTTCGAGTTATCAAGATTGTAAAGACCCACAGATAAATGCTTATAAAACTCTTTTTACCCTCGGATGTTAATATACATGACATATATGAGCATAAATATGTGCTAAACTTTTCCCATTTAGACTACGTTCAAATTTTATACTTCTATTTACCTGATTTTATAGATCGTTTCCAAATTTTACTGTTAATATACGTAGCAACTTTGTTATGACTACCTATTCCACCTACACACTAGGTTTGCAATATCTTGCCCTGTATTCTTGAACTATATTAAAACCTGAAACCTAAATTTGCTGAAAACTGCATTAAAACCCGTTGAGTAGTTTAAAGTACAAAGTTACAGTGGAAGCCACTTCATTTTTACTATTTTTACAAACCAGACTATCATCTATTGTATTCCATGCTCACTTCCATAGATTGGAGCACTATGTATGAGTCGTATGATATTGAAGAAACGTAAAATATTTTTTATGATAAGCTTGACAATGCGTTAGACAGGTGTGTTCCGCGTAAAAAGCTTAGAGACAAAATTTCACAGAACGTATACCCCGAATGGTATACTAAACAAATTATCAAAGATATTCAGATGAAAGCCAGCCTACATAAAAGATTTAAAAAAACTAAGCTTAGAAATGATTATTATGAATTCTCTCAGTGTAGAGCCCGTATTAAAAAGTCAATAGAAATAGCACACAAGGAACACTTAAATAAAATTCAAGGTCAATTCGCAAAAGATCCAAAATCATTCTGGCAATACGTTAGGTCAAAGAGGAGTAGAACAAATAAACAGAATATTGTACACAATGGTCAATATCTTTCAGATGATGAGTGTGCAACGCAGTTTGCATTTTTTTTTGAGTCAGTTTACAGTACACAACGACCTCAACTTGACGCAGGGACAGTAGCAGCGGAGGTGGGAGCGAACAGCGCACGAGTGCATTTAGAGACTTTAAGTCTTCAAGATGTAAAGGATGCGCTTGTATTTCTCAAACCAAAACATTCTTCTGGCCCGGACGGTATACCGGCTTTTCTATTCAGAGACTGTAGTAGAATATTGGCAGAACCATTACATCACATTTTCAATGTCAGTCTAACACAAGCGACGTTCCCAGTTAGATGTTAGATTACACGAGTGATCCCAGTACCAAAAGGAAAGGCAGGTCCAGATGTCAGCGGCTACAGACCTGTAGCAGTGTTGTCAACACCAGCAAAGGTATTCGAATCGGCTATCCAACATAGCATGCAAAGACAGGTAAGCGCGCAGTTGTCAGATGCGCAACACGGGTTCCGGCCGGGACGTAGCACTGTCACAAATCTACTTAATTTTATGGTGAAGGTGGTGCCAGCAGTGGATGCAGGTTTACAGGTGGATGTCGCATATTTTGACTACAAAAAGGCATTTGACAGCGTCGATAATTATATATTATTAAGAAAACTGGCAGAGGTTGGATGTACGACACACCTGTTACAGTTTTTCGTTAGCTACATGGAAAACCGACAGCAGTATGTAGACTATAATGGGTACGAATCTGAACCGTATTACACTAGGTCTGGCGTAAGCCAAGGTAGTAACTTAGGACCTCTCCAATTTATTATTATGATAAACAAGTTACCGGAGGTCGTGAGGCATGGCTCCTGTTTACTATATGCAGATGACCTTAAGTTGTTAATAGAAGTCAGGGATGAGTCAGACTGTGAACGTTTGCAGAATGACATAAAAAGAGTGGTGGATTGGAGCCATGAGAATAAACTATATTTAAACGCGTCTAAATGCTCAGTGATGACTTTTTCTCGCGCACGAACATCTATACAGTACGAGTACAAAGTAGAAGACACGCCCATGCAACGAGTTTCGCAGGTGAGGGATTTAGGGGTACATTTCACTCCGGATCTAAGGTTCCGCGAACATATAGTGAATATATGTAAGAAAGCCTACAGAAGCCTCGGTTTTGTTCTAAGACAGTCTCATGGTTTCACCAACATTACAACTCTGAAGGTATTGTATGACGCATTCGTTCGTAGCCACCTGGAACATAGTGCGGTCATTTGGGCTCCGCATGAAGCAAAATATTGTGACATGTTAGAACGGGTTCAGAATAAGTTTACAAGACACTTATATTTAAAACTGTACGGAGTATACCCGTTCTTCCCATTGATGTACCCAACTATGTTTGTGCTGGGTATGGTTGGATATTACAAACTTAGAGTGCGACGTGAATACACGCTTGCTGTATATATAATAAAACTACTACGTGGTCTAGAACATAATCCTGGGGTACTGGGCCACCTGAACCTGTGCGTGCCTGACCGCTACGTGTGGAGGCGCCGACGCCCGCCTCTATTGGCTGTGCCAGTAGCCAGGACTAACTTACTTGAGAAAGCACCGCTTACGCGAATTATCCATCTAATTAACGAAGTTCACAAAGATTTAGATATTTTTTCGTGTCAATTGAGTGTACTCGCAAAATGTCTTGTAAATTTAATTTGTTACAAGACATAAAAGTTGCAATACTTTGTTTTATATTTTTAATTTTAAGATAGATTGTTATTTTTTTTGAGTTTATATTTCGTTACTGTATATATGTTTCTTTATTCATTTGTAAAGAAATAGACATAATATTAGAAATGTAAGTTAGCCTCCTTATCGCATTAGGGCAACCTGTAATGATAGTGAAGGTGATATTGTAATAAATAAATAAATAAAAAATAAAAAAAATTATAGTATGCAAAATATATATATCTATCTATACTTATAATCTATATATCTATATACTTATAATAAAAATGTAACAGGTCCAATTCTGTACATTAAAGATATTTGAAAAAAAATTTTGGAGGGCTCTCCATAGTCGATACTGAGGCAAAAACTGTATTTTCTTTCATTTTTGTCTGTCTGTCTGTCTGTCTGTCTGTATCTTGGCCGCGCATCACGCCGAAACTACTGAATGGATTCAAATGAAACTTGGCATGATTTGAGTTCATACTACGAGGTAGGACATAGGATACTTTTCGTTGGATTTCGAACGTCATTGTAATGGCAACATTTTTCGATTGTCATTTTTTTCGTGTTTTGACGTTTGAGGTTAATAGAGTACTAGAAAGACGCGTGTTGTGAACGGTCGACTATTGTTGTTTTGAGAACCGTAATCAATTGATATTAAGCTAATTGTACATCGACCCGGTCTCTTTAGTGATTTACCGTTTTTGTTAGGTCTGGTTGGACTCGCGAGTTTTGTAGGCGCGTTCCACGATAGCTGAAGCGAGTGAGTTGTAATTCGAATATCCGTGATAGCTGATACGAGTTTATTGTAATTCGAATACCTTCAAAGATATACAGCACTTGGAGCAAGTTTGTGTGACGACGCAGAGAAGAACTACCCAAGAGATCTCTTGGAACGCCGAGAACACTGAAGCCACACAACTCCACTAAGTGCTTGATGATTTTAGTTTAGATTAAGAACACGGTGAATCGCCGTGGTTCATTGCTCTCGCTAGTGAATTAGGTTAGTGATTAAATGCCTTATCTATGGGCCGTAAGACATCTCAAGTATCACAAAGTGATCGCTGCATTGGCGAGAGGACTGAACACTTTTTATCCCGAAATTCAGCACGGTTTCCTGGAGAGAGGGGATGAAAGTCAAAATATGTACTTAGTTGTAATTTAATAGCACATAGTCCGATTTTATTCATTATTTTTTTACTAGAAAGAAAAAAATAAAAGATAACGGGAAAAGTCTTTTCTTTTGTCTGTACACTGCCTGTGGGAAGCTGAGACAGATATGTAAATATGGCGGTACGAAGTTCGCCGGGTCAGCTAGTTTGTAATACAAACATATTTTAAGAATGAAAATGGCTTAAAATCCAATACTTCGGTATACTTATTGGCTTTCTTCTTTTTGTCTGAATGTCCTTTTGCGTTCTCATAGTAAATCAACTCTTAGACCTTTAAGCTTCCGATCACCTAATAAGTAAAATAGACTTAATGTTTATGAGTGTTGACAAAAAAGGATCCTTTCACCTTGAGATCAGCACGTCACTGTGTGCCTCAAATGGCACTGAAGCGGATAAACTAATGGAAAGCAATCCACTGGGACCAAACAGACGACAACAGTTAAGCTCCCTTAAATGTGAAAGCACTTTGTTATTCTTTTACAATCAAATACGTGACATCTCTTTAGACCTTATTCAATAGGTAGTTAACATTTTTCAAATTTTAATAACATCGTGGTGAAAAACCACGAAGTTATTAAAAAAAAATATTCAGGACTTTTCAGCTCCAGGTTTCTGCGTGTAGGAGTCATTTTCTATCAAGTGACTTGCGTCCTCATTAGACTCTTTATCATAAAAATAAATGTTCAGCACTTTTTCAATTTAAATTGAGAGTTAAAGTGTTCACCTTTTGTTCGAAATTGCTCGAAGACTTGTTTAATTTGAAGAAGACAATGTCACGTTGGATAGAATAAATACGAGTATGTTACATCTTACAGTGTACGTTTGGGTCCCAACAATCCCGAAACTTTGCTTTGAAACTTTTGTGAACAAACTTCCTATTGCTTTTGTATCTCATCGTTTTATTGTTGAAGTATAGCGTGGAAAATAGGCGTGAAAGTACTCCAAGACAGTGAACATGCTTTCAAACCGAGCAATGACATGTTTATATCTATTTATGTATATATAAATTAATCACCGTAATGTACGTACGCGCATAACTTTCGATCGGCTGCACCAAATTTTTTTTTTATGTGTTCATTATCGTTAGGACAAGGTTTGTGTACAAGAAAAATTCAAAAATAACGGGAAAGGACAATTTTTTTTGCCCGCGACGGTACACTGCCTGTGGGAAGCTGAGACAGATATGTAAAAATGGCAGTACGAAGTTCACCGGTTCAGCTAGTATTCTATAATTCTGAAATCATCAATAATATTATACTTAATTATATTACATTACTTGCTGACCCCGTGAACTTCGTACCGCCATATTTACATATCTGTCTCAGCTTAACGTCGTCGCGAACAAAAAAAAAATCCCGTTATCTTTTACAAAATCAAACTGCGATTAACGCCGTGGCGAAAAGTAAAAAAAAAAAGTCTCCTGGTTCTAAGCTACCTCCCCACCAATTTTCAGCCAAATCGGTTCAGCCGTTCTTGAGTTATAAATAGTGTAACTAACACGACTTTATTTTATATATATAGATTATATTATATACACATATATACGAGTATATACATACAATACAAACTTAGATATGTATGATATGTATCTAATACCTTTAAACGAGCAGTTCTTATATATATAATCTGAACGTCAGAAATGGTTTCAACGATTTTCATGAAATTTAGTATGCAAAGGGTTTCGGGAGCGATAAATCGATCTAGCTAGGATTCATTCATAGGAAATATACCAAAAAAGAATACCAGTCATAATAAAAAAGCGGCCAAGTGCGAGTCGGACTCGCCCATAAAGGGTTCCGAAGCAGCAAGTGACATAATATAAAAGTTCTTGTAGTTCGTTGTAACTTTGATCGATGTTTTAATAATAGTGTATTTTTTGCTGGGGATACGATTTATGACGTATAAAAAAAACTACTTACTAGATCTCGTTCAAACCAATTTTAGGTGGAAGTTTGCATTAATGTACATCATATTTTTTTTTTTAGTTTCATCATTCTTTTATTTTAGAAGTTACACTTGCACATTTTACCACTTTGGAAGTGTCTCTCGCGCAAACTATTCATTTTAGCAAAGAAATTATTAGAAACCTCAATATCATTTTCGAAGACCTATCCATAAATACCCCACACGTATGGGTTTCATGAAAAAAAAATTTTGGAGTTTCAGTTCTAAGTAGTAGTGTGAAAATCTTAATGCGGTTCACAGAATACATCTACTTACCAAGTTTCAACAGTATAGTTCTTATAGTTTCGGAAAAAAGTGGCTGCGACATACAACGGACAGACAGACAGATAGACGGACAGACAGACAGACAGACAGACATGACGAATCTATAAGGGTTCCGTTTTTTGCCTTTGGCATGAAACCCTAAAAACCAAAGAACAGCTCACAAGCGTATCTAACATTTAATATTATTTTGCTAGAAGGTTTTTTTTTAAATGGATATGATGGAAACTATGAACAGAATCCAAAAGAAATGGTCACCATACTCATTGCCGCATTGAACATACACCATGGTGACCCACACTATGGCAGCCTATTAAGATACTTCTGCATTTATGGCCTCCGGACTTGTTTTAATGGATTTGAAGAAGATATGAAAACCTTTTAATAGATTAAATGTTAAACCAGGTGGGAGCTACTCAGTATTTATTCATCGCTTTAAGCAAAATGTCAGAAAATTAGATTTCTAAGAACTGAAAACTTTTATAGCTAACTGTGTAAGTAGTAGGAGGGGACCGCCCACTTAACTTAGAGAACTACTAAAGAATATTCATAAACTTATCTATCGATTTCTATTTGATAATATTCGAAGCCGCTTTTTCTTTCCAGAGACTGCATACAGTTGAGTTACAAGTTGTATAGTTTATGTCATTTGGTAAATTTTAAAGAGAACTGACGCGGAAAAACGATGTTAAGCCATAAAAATAAAATTTAGGAGTATGAAAAAATAGATGTTGGCCGATTCTCAGACTACCCGATATGCACCCAAAATTCCATGAAAATCGGTCCAGAAGTTTTGGATGAGTTTGGTAACAAACACCGAGAATTTATATTTTAGATTGAAATTAGTTTGGAACTGTTCTAAATACAAATTTGGCTCCAGCCATGACCTCTTTGGAATCGCACCAATACGCGCAACAAGTGACACATGTCTTAAAGAAATGAATGTAAGTTCAATGTCCTCCTCTTTGATGTCTAATTTTAATGAATGTGCATAACGTTATTCAAATCGTCATTAATAAAAGCACCTAAAGCAAAACCTACCAATCTTAGATCAAAATTTGAAGGCTGAATTTGGTCGAAAAAAAAACAAAAATAGTTCTTAAACAGTAAACAATTATGACATTCTTTTGTAACTCCACAAATATTTTAGACATCTGACACACAATGCCATCTAGCTTCAAACTAAACAGAGCTTGTACTATGAAAGATTGACTGATAAAGTAAATATATAGGTATATACTTTTTGAATATAAATACATACATAGAAAACCCTAAAACTCCTAAACAAACATTATCAGATCATACAAACATTTGGTCCGACATGGGAATCGAACCCGAGACCTCATGCACAGCAGTCGCGTTCGCACCTCTGCGCCAATGAGGCAGTTAATCATCATCATCACTGGTACAAGTAAACAATGCTTTAAAATTCGATAGGATTTCGACAGTTCAAGCGACAAATTACTTGACAACGAGTTTTGTTTGTAACGAATATACATAAATAGTAAATAGCTCTAAGATTCCTTTAATTAAGACGATACGATCTTAATACCGTTGAAAAAAACAAGTATCATACCGAGGGTTCCGAAATATAAATGGATATAGCAGAAGTAACTCGGCTTAACAAACAAACAAATTTACCAAGGCCTGTGTTAAAGCCTTTGATTCGTTGCGAGTAAACCGCAACAGAGCAACGTCGAGTCAAAAGTTACGACACTGCAAAAAACCTTTACATTTTCGAAGCAAAAACCGAACGCCGAACGCGAATACCGCATGCGCTAAATACCGCATGACAATTTATTATTTTAATGAAATATGTACTAGATTTTTAAAAATCTCTGAAGCTAAGAATGCTAGTGTAAATTCTTAAAACGTCAAGTAGTTTTACAGATTTCATCGTTAGACAGTACATATTGGAGTAAATGAGAGGATATTCTATTTAATTTCATCATGTACTTATTGTTTTATAGACAAACATATACATACATGCATACTCTTACGTCTATAGCTGTATAGGAATATTGAACGGTCTCATTTTGCCATTTAATATTTTATTTTTGCCCAACAAATTTTATGAGTTTTACTTATGTGATATGGCAGCACAGCGACCATGATAGTGTAGTCTAATATCTGGACTGTGCACTAGTCTAATATCGTGCAGCTAAGCGAAGGAGATGTTAACATAAATAAAAGTCTCACAGTTAGTCTGATTCTATATATTGTCACTACAACACTAGGTACACATTTTTTAACACTAAACAGTTTATCGTTAATATTACTTTCTTAACACAACTTGACATTGCTGTTGATTTTCTCGTCGTTATCTATCTCACTACACTAGCGCACCACCACCTGCTACCCTCGGTTTAATTATCGAGGCAGTGTATACCCTAGGCTTTTTGCTTTATATGGCTTTGACACAATTTTTTTTTAAGACAACTCCCGCATTAGGAATATACATCCTGTGTCGCGGGGGACTTTACAAATATACATGAAATGGACACAAAGAACACCCAGACTCAGAACAACAATTTGTGGATCACACTAAGTGCTGTCCCATGTGGGATTTGAACCCACAACACTTGGCGCAGTAGGAAGCGGCGTGGCAACCGCTTAAACCACTAGGCCAACAATGCAGTCTTTTTTATTTAAATTGCTTATTTTATTATACTCTGTCCATTACTTTATTTTCTTTTTGACAGCTCACGCCTATAAATTACCATATTTTTTTTCGGAATTATGTACTACAGTAATGTCGTACTTTATTGACGGTGACGGTACTTTAGTGAAGTGGTATGTGCATAACAAACAACCACAGACTATAAAACAGTACTTGAAATACGATAAATCGATCATATGATAAAAATTATTTGACTTCTTGTAAGTATTTTTTCTGTAAATTTAATAAAAAAAGGAAATAAAAATTGTACCTATGACTCCAAGATTGAATTTTTGCACGGAATTAAGTCGAAATCTTGGAATTTAGGATCAAACCAAGAGTAAAGAACAATAACTCTGTTCATTCATCTAATTTACTGATTTATTATTTATACTTTTGTTTATTTCTTACATAATATAAAAAACTAATGAAGGCATAATTAATATTTCAACAAAAAATATTTAATTAAAACGATTGAAAGTTCTTCATAAATAAAATTGCTATTCGTTTCGAATCGAATCGGTAATGAGTGAGGGCGTCACTAATTTCAAAATTTCTTGAACTGTCAAAAAGAAAATAAAGTAATGGACAGAGTATAACAAACGAAATTTAAGAATTAAAAGAAAGTAATTAGTATTCCAATAGGGTAGATGACTATATCATAAATAAATACCGATGTCTCCTTCTTTAAAACAAATATTACAAAACATCTCGGAAAATATAATTTTTAGTTTATTTTATTGAAATAAACATTGAAATATATTGCTCAATTGAGACGTCACAAGTTTGTATTTAGTAAACTCAAATTCAAAAAGATTTTATTCATATAGGCACTTATTTTACAGGCACTTATGAATAGTCAATATTGAATATTAAAAAATCGAGTGATTCTAGTCGCCAGTTCCAAGTGCAGCCTACCCTTCATGGAGAAGAATCTGGCAAGAAACTCCATTGTTGCTCCTTTTAAAAAATAATAATACGGTTTACAATATTTTTTTCACTAAGAGACTTGAATGAGAACGAAGTCGACCAAAGAAAACAAAATAAAAGGTTTGGAGTCATTGCTGCACAGCCATGAGCTAACCAATCATGCGCCGTTCTTACTGATGGCTGCAATATTTTTACATTGTTATATTGTGACATTGTATTGTTATATTGTGAGGTCCACTTATGGAAAATAAAATCCAAATAGCACTTTCACTCAGAGTCAAATTTAAAAAGATCTAATATGTCCAAATATAAAATAATCAATAAATGTCACAAATCTAATACCTTTAAACGAGTAATTCTTGTAATAATATATATTAATTTATAATCTGAATCTCGGAAACGGCTCCAACGATTTTCATGAAATTTTGTATGCAGGGGTTTTCGGGGGCGATAAATCGATCTAGCTAGGATTCATTTTTAGAAAATGTCGTTTTATTCGTGTTTTCAACAATCAAATATAATCAATGTACATCTAACGCCATCTATCGCAACTCGAGCGAACTACATTAAACAGTACTGGAATTAGATGCACAATAAACAGTACCAGGGCATACCAAGAGAGGGCACCACTAAACAACTTATTTAAAAAAACTACCGAGCGACGCTCGGTCATCCAGGTACTGTAAAATAAAGTAAGAGGTCGACCTATTCAACCATAGTTGAGCTGCGTACTCAGGCCGTACAGCAAATCATCAGGACAATTTCAAAGAAATTAATAATAATCATAGTCGACAAGGTGATCATACAATAACAAGTGCATATTTAATAAATGGGGAAACATATTGTTAGAAAAGTAGCAAAGTACCATCATGTATTCATTTACATTATATAAGTATGTGTGTATGTATTAATTTATAATTAATGTACATTTTCCATACAAAGTTATCGTTTTGAAAAGTAACTAATTTGACTAAGGTGTTATCTACCCTATTTTTGGGAATACAAAAAAAGTATGTTTAAAACAACATATACATTAGACATTATTTATAAATAATGTCTTCTAAGGCTTATATTAAAATGAAAATGTTAGTGTTTTTATGTTTAATAGTGGTATATATAATAAAATTGGCAACTTTTAGCTTCAAATTCAAGCTGAAATTTGTTTTACACTAGAACAAAAGAAAACGGGTTTCGAAGGTAATAAAAACAATAACAAAACCATTTTGGTTGTTTGACCTGTACCCGATGGACGTCATTGACCCTACAATCTTTATATTATTGCGTAGTTACCTGCCTATTTTAGGATTGGATAACAATATTGATATTAAGATATAAACTTGTAATAAATATTTCTGTAACTTATTTCAAAAATATGAAAGATATGATTAAAAGGTACTTTGAACTTACAGATGTTTTCGTTTGAATAAATAGTATTTTTAGTTGACCTCTCTAACCGTTTTATTGTTTGGTATATAATATTTGAAATAATCAAAGATTATCGTTATACATGTAAATGTTAACACAGTCGATGATCGGTTTTTGGGAAGTATTAATATAGGTTAACACATGTCACGTAGACCGTCTTATCCCATCTCTATTTCTTATCTCTTTATCCGACTTCAAAAAAGGAAGAGGTTCTCAATTAGACCTTTTTTATTTTATTTGTGTTCGCGGATAACTTCGCTGTTTAAGAACCGATTTTGATGATTCTTTTTTTAGAAAGGAGATATCGCAACGGTGGTACCATGATAAGGACACTAAGATCTGATGATGGCATCCAAGAAAAATCAATCGATGTAGTCGTTCTTGAAGTCGGTTTTATTTTTGTTAAAATTTTACTTGTTATATAATATCTCTATGTATGCATTTGGATACCTATAGATAAACTACACCCAGAAATAGAATAAATGGTCACACAGTATTTGTACCAGTTGTGAATCAAACCCATGACCTTGACCTATTATTTAGCATCGCTAGCCCCTGGTTAATTTCATTCAACATTCTTGAGTTAATTTAGTAATAAGTAATATCAAACATATACACACCCCAACAAAGTCTAGGGATATCATAATCCTATACTATTGACGACTTTATAGTTAAAAAGCGGCCAAGTGCGAGTCGGACTCGCCCATGAATATTTTATATTTTTATATTTGTGTTGATTGAATGAAAGGTATATTGCAGTTTACGATTTATGACGTATTAAAAAAAAACGACTTACTAGATTTCGTTCAAACCAATTTTCGGTGGAAGTTTACATGGTAATGTACATCATATATTTTCTTTAGTTTTATCATTCTCTTATTTTACATTTTTTTACCACTTTGGAAGTGTATCTTGCGCAAACTATTCAGTTTAGAAAAAAATGATATTAGAAACCTCAATATAATTTTTGAAGACCTACCCATAGATTTGACACGTAGGGGTTTGATGAAAAAAAATTTTTTGAGTTTCAGTTCTATGTATGGGGACCCCCAAAATTTATTGTTTTTTGTCTATTTTTGTGTGAAAATCTTAATGCGGTTCACAGAATACGTCTACTTACCAAGTTTCAACAGTATAATTCTTATAGTTTCGGAATAAAGTGGCTGTGACATACGGACGGACAGACAGACGGACGGATAGACAGACAGACAGACAGACATGACGAATCTATAAGGGTTCCGTTTTAACCCTAAAAATCTTTTTAGTTTCCATAAAAAGTGTTGAAACCTCTTTTATTCTATTTTCAAAATTTAAAAATATAAAAAGATTAACAATGCTAAAAACAAAATACGGCGGCAAAATTGTTGTTAATTCATTACAAGAAAAATTAAAATTATTTTTATGCTGTTAATAAATTAAAATTGATTAGATTGTCTTTTTTTTAATTGAACTTGCTGTGCTAGCTTCAAAAGTCATGTCATTTCTCCATTTGAGTCGAGATGAAATGTTATGAGCCGTGGGCATGTTAGAAAATGGTGCTATTCAACGCGTCGTTGCTGAACCTTACATACCAGCCAAAACGTGATCGATTCCTCCAAATGAACGCCAAAAGACAACCCAATATCACGGCGTTGCTACTTGTGCAAAGACTCCAGGAGGACCACCACCAGCTGCTGGTAAGCGACCAAACCGTGCGAAGGAGGTTGCATGTAGTCAACCTTCATGCTCGAAGACCGCTACGTGCTCCAGCTCTGCGACGTGGCAATCGCAAATGTGACACTTGCAAAGAACTTGGGACCTCATACCGCAGCAAGACATTGACAATTTAATTTTAAGTATGAACAATCGATGTCGATGTGTAATTAATGTAAGAGGTGGCGACACTGATTATTATTATTTAGATTTTATTACATTTTTAATCATTTTATTAATAATGTTACAAAAATTCTATGACATTTGTTTTCGTACCAATTTTCTACAACAATTAAAAAGTTAACTTTTAAATTAATAAAACAAAAGAATCACGAATCGCTTTCTCCTTTTATTAAAGTCCCTAAAATAACCTACTTTTCTTCAATTATCTATGAAAATTCTTCTTAGATTTTTAGATATTTGATGAAATATAAAATATCCCTGGACTTTGTTGAGGTGTGTATATTTACCTACATGTTTTAAATTGTAATTGAATTGACTCCTTATCCATTAATAAGTATGAATAAAAATGATAATATCAAACTCTTTCCTCATTTTGTTGATATTAGGTACATTTGTGAATCTCGAAATAACTGGTTCGAATTCTCTAGAAAGAACAACCCCGGGCTAAAGAATGTTGGAAGAAAAATTTGCCATATAACATTATATTATAATTAATATTATGACAAGAATATGACAATTTGAAGCTTGTTATGAAACGATGCTTCGAGCGAAACAGCGTACTAAAATAGACTTTGGCTTTTACATTCATACATCTAATATAATCAGTCACTATTCTTGCTATCATATTCATGTGATCCATTTTCAAAATATTTCAGCTATTATTTCGTAACAGCTATTGAATACCCTCGTTATCTTATAATTGAACGTTTCCTTCAAAGGATTTCATATATAATAATACGTATCTTATATCTAGGTAAAATTCACATGTTTAATTATTATGTTAAAACAATACAACCACCTAAAATCTATGTATTTTCTTTCGTCAGTACATAACACGTCACAGACCAGGCAAAGAAAGACAGTAGTTTTAATCTATAATTACGAATCATTCAAGTACTCATTCTTCTATTAAGTCCATAACATACTTCTGTGTTATGGACTTAATAGAAGAATTGTGATAAATTGAAATGCGTTTATTGCAACCGAGACAGAAGCTTTTACTGCAACCGAGTCCTTGATCAAAAATCTAATAAAATTCTTATTTTTCAAAAACAACTCCCGCATTAGGAATATACATCATGTGTCCCGGGTGACTTGACAAACTTAAATGAAACGGAGACAAATAACACCCAGACTCAGAAAATCAATTTTTGGATAACACAAAGTGTTGTGTCCCGTGTAGGATTTGAACCAAAGATACTTGGCGCAGTCGGAAGCGGCGTGGCGACCTCTTAAACCACTAGGTCAATCGTGCGGTCTTTTTTATTTAAATTGCTTATTTTATTATACTCTGTCCATTACTTTATTTTCTTTTTGACAGCTCACGCCTATAAATTACCATATTTTTTTTCGGAATTATGTACTACAGTAATGTCGTACTTTATTGACGGTGACGGTACTTTAGTGAAGTGGTATGTGCATAACAAACAACCACAGACTATAAAACAGTACTTGAAATACGATAAATCGATCATATGATAAAAATTATTTGACTTCTTGTAAGTATTTTTTCTGTAAATTTAATAAAAAAAGGAAATAAAAATTGTACCTATGACTCCAAGATTGAATTTTTGCACGGAATTAAGTCGAAATCTTGGAATTTAGGATCAAACCAAGAGTAAAGAACAATAACTCTGTTCATTCATCTAATTTACTGATTTATTATTTATACTTTTGTTTATTTCTTACATAATATAAAAAACTAATGAAGGCATAATTAATATTTCAACAAAAAATATTTAATTAAAACGATTGAAAGTTCTTCATAAATAAAATTGCTATTCGTTTCGAATCGAATCGGTAATGAGTGAGGGCGTCACTAATTTCAAAATTTCTTGAACTGTCAAAAAGAAAATAAAGTAATGGACAGAGTATAACAAACGAAATTTAAGAATTAAAAGAAAGTAATTAGTATTCCAATAGGGTAGATGACTATATCATAAATAAATACCGATGTCTCCTTCTTTAAAACAAATATTACAAAACATCTCGGAAAATATAATTTTTAGTTTATTTTATTGAAATAAACATTGAAATATATTGCTCAATTGAGACGTCACAAGTTTGTATTTAGTAAACTCAAATTCAAAAAGATTTTATTCATATAGGCACTTATTTTACAGGCACTTATGAATAGTCAATATTGAATATTAAAAAATCGAGTGATTCTAGTCGCCAGTTCCAAGTGCAGCCTACCCTTCATGGAGAAGAATCTGGCAAGAAACTCCATTGTTGCTCCTTTTAAAAAATAATAATACGGTTTACAATATTTTTTTCACTAAGAGACTTGAATGAGAACGAAGTCGACCAAAGAAAACAAAATAAAAGGTTTGGAGTCATTGCTGCACAGCCATGAGCTAACCAATCATGCGCCGTTCTTACTGATGGCTGCAATATTTTTACATTGTTATATTGTGACATTGTATTGTTATATTGTGAGGTCCACTTATGGAAAATAAAATCCAAATAGCACTTTCACTCAGAGTCAAATTTAAAAAGATCTAATATGTCCAAATATAAAATAATCAATAAATGTCACAAATCTAATACCTTTAAACGAGTAATTCTTGTAATAATATATATTAATTTATAATCTGAATCTCGGAAACGGCTCCAACGATTTTCATGAAATTTTGTATGCAGGGGTTTTCGGGGGCGATAAATCGATCTAGCTAGGATTCATTTTTAGAAAATGTCGTTTTATTCGTGTTTTCAACAATCAAATATAATCAATGTACATCTAACGCCATCTATCGCAACTCGAGCGAACTACATTAAACAGTACTGGAATTAGATGCACAATAAACAGTACCAGGGCATACCAAGAGAGGGCACCACTAAACAACTTATTTAAAAAAACTACCGAGCGACGCTCGGTCATCCAGGTACTGTAAAATAAAGTAAGAGGTCGACCTATTCAACCATAGTTGAGCTGCGTACTCAGGCCGTACAGCAAATCATCAGGACAATTTCAAAGAAATTAATAATAATCATAGTCGACAAGGTGATCATACAATAACAAGTGCATATTTAATAAATGGGGAAACATATTGTTAGAAAAGTAGCAAAGTACCATCATGTATTCATTTACATTATATAAGTATGTGTGTATGTATTAATTTATAATTAATGTACATTTTCCATACAAAGTTATCGTTTTGAAAAGTAACTAATTTGACTAAGGTGTTATCTACCCTATTTTTGGGAATACAAAAAAAGTATGTTTAAAACAACATATACATTAGACATTATTTATAAATAATGTCTTCTAAGGCTTATATTAAAATGAAAATGTTAGTGTTTTTATGTTTAATAGTGGTATATATAATAAAATTGGCAACTTTTAGCTTCAAATTCAAGCTGAAATTTGTTTTACACTAGAACAAAAGAAAACGGGTTTCGAAGGTAATAAAAACAATAACAAAACCATTTTGGTTGTTTGACCTGTACCCGATGGACGTCATTGACCCTACAATCTTTATATTATTGCGTAGTTACCTGCCTATTTTAGGATTGGATAACAATATTGATATTAAGATATAAACTTGTAATAAATATTTCTGTAACTTATTTCAAAAATATGAAAGATATGATTAAAAGGTACTTTGAACTTACAGATGTTTTCGTTTGAATAAATAGTATTTTTAGTTGACCTCTCTAACCGTTTTATTGTTTGGTATATAATATTTGAAATAATCAAAGATTATCGTTATACATGTAAATGTTAACACAGTCGATGATCGGTTTTTGGGAAGTATTAATATAGGTTAACACATGTCACGTAGACCGTCTTATCCCATCTCTATTTCTTATCTCTTTATCCGACTTCAAAAAAGGAAGAGGTTCTCAATTAGACCTTTTTTATTTTATTTGTGTTCGCGGATAACTTCGCTGTTTAAGAACCGATTTTGATGATTCTTTTTTTAGAAAGGAGATATCGCAACGGTGGTACCATGATAAGGACACTAAGATCTGATGATGGCATCCAAGAAAAATCAATCGATGTAGTCGTTCTTGAAGTCGGTTTTATTTTTGTTAAAATTTTACTTGTTATATAATATCTCTATGTATGCATTTGGATACCTATAGATAAACTACACCCAGAAATAGAATAAATGGTCACACAGTATTTGTACCAGTTGTGAATCAAACCCATGACCTTGACCTATTATTTAGCATCGCTAGCCCCTGGTTAATTTCATTCAACATTCTTGAGTTAATTTAGTAATAAGTAATATCAAACATATACACACCCCAACAAAGTCTAGGGATATCATAATCCTATACTATTGACGACTTTATAGTTAAAAAGCGGCCAAGTGCGAGTCGGACTCGCCCATGAATATTTTATATTTTTATATTTGTGTTGATTGAATGAAAGGTATATTGCAGTTTACGATTTATGACGTATTAAAAAAAAACGACTTACTAGATTTCGTTCAAACCAATTTTCGGTGGAAGTTTACATGGTAATGTACATCATATATTTTCTTTAGTTTTATCATTCTCTTATTTTACATTTTTTTACCACTTTGGAAGTGTATCTTGCGCAAACTATTCAGTTTAGAAAAAAATGATATTAGAAACCTCAATATAATTTTTGAAGACCTACCCATAGATTTGACACGTAGGGGTTTGATGAAAAAAAATTTTTTGAGTTTCAGTTCTATGTATGGGGACCCCCAAAATTTATTGTTTTTTGTCTATTTTTGTGTGAAAATCTTAATGCGGTTCACAGAATACGTCTACTTACCAAGTTTCAACAGTATAATTCTTATAGTTTCGGAATAAAGTGGCTGTGACATACGGACGGACAGACAGACGGACGGACAGACAGACAGACAGACAGACATGACGAATCTATAAGGGTTCCGTTTTAACCCTAAAAATCTTTTTAGTTTCCATAAAAAGTGTTGAAACCTCTTTTATTCTATTTTCAAAATTTAAAAATATAAAAAGATTAACAATGCTAAAAACAAAATACGGCGGCAAAATTGTTGTTAATTCATTACAAGAAAAATTAAAATTATTTTTATGCTGTTAATAAATTAAAATTGATTAGATTGTCTTTTTTTTAATTGAACTTGCTGTGCTAGCTTCAAAAGTCATGTCATTTCTCCATTTGAGTCGAGATGAAATGTTATGAGCCGTGGGCATGTTAGAAAATGGTGCTATTCAACGCGTCGTTGCTGAACCTTACATACCAGCCAAAACGTGATCGATTCCTCCAAATGAACGCCAAAAGACAACCCAATATCACGGCGTTGCTACTTGTGCAAAGACTCCAGGAGGACCACCACCAGCTGCTGGTAAGCGACCAAACCGTGCGAAGGAGGTTGCATGTAGTCAACCTTCATGCTCGAAGACCGCTACGTGCTCCAGCTCTGCGACGTGGCAATCGCAAATGTGACACTTGCAAAGAACTTGGGACCTCATACCGCAGCAAGACATTGACAATTTAATTTTAAGTATGAACAATCGATGTCGATGTGTAATTAATGTAAGAGGTGGCGACACTGATTATTATTATTTAGATTTTATTACATTTTTAATCATTTTATTAATAATGTTACAAAAATTCTATGACATTTGTTTTCGTACCAATTTTCTACAACAATTAAAAAGTTAACTTTTAAATTAATAAAACAAAAGAATCACGAATCGCTTTCTCCTTTTATTAAAGTCCCTAAAATAACCTACTTTTCTTCAATTATCTATGAAAATTCTTCTTAGATTTTTAGATATTTGATGAAATATAAAATATCCCTGGACTTTGTTGAGGTGTGTATATTTACCTACATGTTTTAAATTGTAATTGAATTGACTCCTTATCCATTAATAAGTATGAATAAAAATGATAATATCAAACTCTTTCCTCATTTTGTTGATATTAGGTACATTTGTGAATCTCGAAATAACTGGTTCGAATTCTCTAGAAAGAACAACCCCGGGCTAAAGAATGTTGGAAGAAAAATTTGCCATATAACATTATATTATAATTAATATTATGACAAGAATATGACAATTTGAAGCTTGTTATGAAACGATGCTTCGAGCGAAACAGCGTACTAAAATAGACTTTGGCTTTTACATTCATACATCTAATATAATCAGTCACTATTCTTGCTATCATATTCATGTGATCCATTTTCAAAATATTTCAGCTATTATTTCGTAACAGCTATTGAATACCCTCGTTATCTTATAATTGAACGTTTCCTTCAAAGGATTTCATATATAATAATACGTATCTTATATCTAGGTAAAATTCACATGTTTAATTATTATGTTAAAACAATACAACCACCTAAAATCTATGTATTTTCTTTCGTCAGTACATAACACGTCACAGACCAGGCAAAGAAAGACAGTAGTTTTAATCTATAATTACGAATCATTCAAGTACTCATTCTTCTATTAAGTCCATAACATACTTCTGTGTTATGGACTTAATAGAAGAATTGTGATAAATTGAAATGCGTTTATTGCAACCGAGACAGAAGCTTTTACTGCAACCGAGTCCTTGATCAAAAATCTAATAAAATTCTTATTTTTCAAAAACAACTCCCGCATTAGGAATATACATCATGTGTCCCGGGTGACTTGACAAACTTAAATGAAACGGAGACAAATAACACCCAGACTCAGAAAATCAATTTTTGGATAACACAAAGTGTTGTGTCCCGTGTAGGATTTGAACCAAAGATACTTGGCGCAGTCGGAAGCGGCGTGGCGACCTCTTAAACCACTAGGTCAATCGTGCGGTCGTCTATTGCTTTTAAATAAAGCTGAAGAGTTTGTTTTGTGAACGCGCTAATCTCAGGAACCGCTGGTCCGATTTGAAAAATTATTTCAGTGTTGGATAGTAAATTTATCGAGGAAGGCTATAGGCTACATATCATCACGCTAAGGCCAATAGGAGGGGAGCACCAATGAAGAATGTTACAAATAGGGCATACGAGCAGACGTATCGCCTGATAGTAAGCGATTACCGCCGCCCATGGACACCCGCAACACAAGAGGCGTCACAAGTGCGTTGCCGGCCTTTGGGAAATGGGGAAGGGGATGGGGGGAGAGGTTGGGGTATGGTCTCCTGTATTCTCACTCACTCTCAATCAAACACAGCGCAAGCGCTGTTTCACACCGGTTTTCTGTGAGGCCGTGGTATCACTCCGGTCGAGCCGGCCCATGCATGCCGAAGCGTGGCTCTCCCACGTTAAGCCGCTCTCTATCTAGCCTATGCCACGTTGTTTGTTACCTGAAGTCTCTCTTGTACTTTCTATAAAAATGTTCATCCTTCTACACAAAAATAAAACAGTACGACCCCTAAGACGTGTAAATTGACTTCAACAATTCTAATTATTACATCTCACTGCAACAATAAAATGAGTAATTTAGATACTTTTAAACAAACAGAAATTAATTGCCCAGAAAAAGCCGGATCTCAGTTTAGTTATTCTATTCATTTCACTTTTTTAATTATGCTAAACACTTTTTTAATTCACTTGACTTTTTTAATTTCAGTTTTTCATTGTTCCTTTGCCTTTTTTGTTTACTGAATATAAATATAAAACAATCCTCTTTTGTAACATCAGCAGTCGTATAAAATACTTATTATAGGGGCGGGGCTAAATAACTTCATACTACTGTCAATTTTCAACTACTGAGATAATCAATTAACGATGGAGGCATTTCTTGAATTTAGAAATGGCAAGCTATTGCTCCCGTCCTATTACTTAAAAAAATAAAAGCCAAAAATTTGTGTCTAATTTTACAACATTTTAAATAATGTATTCATTATGAGAAAAATGCTAATGCAGTAAACAATCTATATTTTCCGTAGTTGATATATATTTAAATACTGATGTGTGTGTTTTGAAAATGTTTGTTACCGCAATGATAGGCTAACAAAGTTGTTGCTCTTAGCTTTACATTTAAAATAATTAAATCACAGCATGTTACAAAAATGTATATTATATATTACAAAAATGTATATGTTTAAATATACTTTTTTTTACGAGTGGGGGCCTCGGGCCGACACCCCACCGGGGTTTGGCACCGGGCGGTGTCTCGTAATCGAACCGACTAAAACCACACGGTGTGCCACTCTGCGCCTGAGACGGGAGGGATCCGGGAACTGCTGACATTAACATATACCTAGTACTCGTATAACCATAACATTTGAAGACGTTGTTCGGCGGAGAACAACAAAACGTAGCAAGTCAGTTTGTAACTTAGAAAATATGAAAACACATCTAGGTTAAGATTATAATCGCCCGAGACACAGATTCAATCTAGTTCGAGCAAATAACAATTAATGTATTTTATTTTCCATAACTATTGTACTCTATTTTAACTAAATAAACATTATTATTTAAAAAATCACGAACAATACATGCTGCTTCAATTAATAATGAAGAAAAAATCGTGGCTACGAAATATCCGGGAGTGGACCGGTACCACCTCCGTTGAGCAACTGTTTCGCCTGGCTAACGACAAGGAGGAGTACAGGAAGCTGACGGCTAACCTTCGAGATTGAAGAGGCACTTGAAGAAGAAGAAGAATTAAAAAAAATATTATTATAATAAACTAATTCTATTATTATCAATTTAATATTCCATTTATTTGCTGTGAAAAGAAGAAAGCGTTTAGTAGTTTGTAATTTCTTTGTCTATATACAGATAAATCAGTCAGTCTGTTTCAGTATTGGAAATTTCTACTGCACATACGATGATCAGGCCCATTCTCTAGTAAATTCATTTGAACTAATCGTAGCTATAAATTTCAGTAACAAATGACTGCCTGCTGATATTCATATGTTTCTAAGATCACTAAAATATTGTCACGTTTTAAATTTAAAAAAGAAAGAAAGTATAGTAAACATTTTTTCACGATTCAATGAAACTTTTCGTACAGACAATCCCTTTGTTAAGGTGAAAAGTGAATGCGACTCAGTCAGCAATTTCCGACCTGTCATCGTCCTCTCTAATTTATTTGCCAGTAACACCTGATGCTGTTCGATTCGGCTTGATGCTAAAACAGCTTTATTAAAAACACAAGAGATAATATACTATGAATTCTAGTACGCAAAGTTTAGCCTCAACGCTCATGTAAATTCAAAGTTTTTTAATAAAACGGTACTGTGCTTCAAACTCCTCACATATTTTCAATTCATTCAAGACTTTAAAATTAAAGTGCGGTTACTTTTTCTCGTGCCTAAGACGAAATACAGGGGAGTCTTTTTACGACGAGAATTAAACCCCAGTTTGTAATCGCATAGGATCTGTCTTATTTATGATTTTCTTATTTTATGATTTCTATCTATGATAGAAATCATAAAATAAGAAAATATATCCGTTCGTCTTTTAGAAGAATACTGGTCCCGTATAATAGAAAAGTAATGTCAATGCAGGAAAGATTACGGGCACAGCTAATGGAACCTTAAACTGTTCAATTGGTACTGTTCCGCTACCGTAAAGTTTAGATAAATCGTAATTTTTAATACAACATTTCAATTTTCAATACTGGCAATAATCGTAGCAAAGGGTAGCTTTAAATGGCTACGATTGCAACACTTGCTCGTTACAAATCTGGAGCGACGGGTGTGTGTGAAAAAGCTCGGGTGCGCGCGCGACTTATATCTGTCGTTTTCCTGCTGGAATAACGAATCTTCTTCTATCTATCGCGTGTGACGCCTACAAGAACCGTAACCCCTGGATTTAGTCCACTCCTGAACTATCGAAGGTGGAAGCTCAACGAGTGCCCGTGGCAGTCCAAGGTAAGTGCTTGCATTTTACCTTTGCTATGGCCTATGTCGAGTTATTGAACATCGAAATTAAACGAATACGAATTTCCCAGTGTAGTATAAAAGGCACCCGCTATTTCGGCTTGGTGCGTATGCTACAGGTACGTTAATACTTTGTTTTTTTTTGTGTAAAGAACTTTATAAAACAATATTTAATAGATGGTAAAAAAGACGGAATTTATTAAATAACATGAAGCAATGAAATATGTGATTCATAGCTTTCCTGAAACAATTTTACCATTACACTGGTTGTAGCATTTATAGTCTCAAATTTTACAAGCATTTTTCAAGCTCATAGCAGAGTCCTTAACAACGTGAGCTAACCATACCGAAATCGATCGCCTGCATTCACTGAACCTTGAGTTGAAGCTTCGTTTGGAGACTTCCCATTTAAAGATTTTTGCTATTGAAGTGTAGTAACACAAAACGACGTACTACAGACCTTCAGGTGGTTAATTTGGTACAACACTTCCGTTAGTTTTTAGGTCCGTACCTGTTTGAAGTTGTTTTTATTTTATTGAATGCTTTCTGTAAATAACACTATACGTGTTGAATAGACCAGTCAAAATGTAAGCAATATAAAAAGGGACATTGCAGGTGCGTAAAATTTTAAGCTTATTAAAAGCTACGGAAAATTGTAATGTAATTTTAATTTACTAGCGAAAGCTACAAATGAATGAATTAATACTAATAATCCTAACAAAGACTATAAATGCTAATGTGAGTTTGTTTGTACCACTTTTAGTGGCTTTCACATCTTTTATTAATGAACTACATTATCAACGAGTGGTACAGGATACAGCAATAACCGAATTATACAGAGATGCGGACAAAATCTGGTAATTAATAAATATGTCAATTCATACAATTACCAATACTGTAGTTACTTCATATTAGAAAAAGCGGCCAAGTGCGAGTCGGACTCGCCCATGAAGGGTTCCGCTGCAGTAAGTAACATAATATAATTTATATTTTATATTTTTATATTTGTGTTGATTGAATGAAAGGTATATTCCAGTTTACGATTTATGACGTCTTAAAAAAAAACTACTAACTAGATTTCGTTCAATCCAATTTTTAGTGGAAGTTTACATGGATTATTAAACTAAAAAAAATATATGATGTACATTAGTACATCATATATTTTTTTTAGTTTTATCATTCTCTTATTTTAGAAGTTACAGGGGGGGGACACATTTTACCACTTTGGAAGTGTCTTTTGCGCAAACTATTCAGTTTAGAAAAAAATGATATTAGAAACCTCAATTTTTGAAGGCCTATCCATAGATTAGATCCATAGATACGTAGGGGTTTGATAAAAAAAAATTTTTTGAGTTTCAGTTCTATGTATGGGGACCCCCAAAATTTATTGTTTTTTTTTCTATTTTTGTGTAAAAATCTTAATGCGGTTCACAGAATACATCTGCTTACCAAGTTTCAACAGTATAGTTCTTATAGTTTCGGAATAAAGTGGCTGTGACATACGGACGGACAGACAGACGGACAGACAGACAGACAGACATGACGAATCTATAAGGGTTCCGTTTTTTGCCTTTGGCACGGAACCCAAAAAAATAATAATCTAGCTAATTGTAACTGCAAGCATAAATTCTTAAAATACGTAATAATTAACACATTCGTGTTTCCTGCACTCGTAAAGTAAACACACAAGGTACAACACAACAACTTTCCCCAAGATATAACTTAATAATGTTGAAAATAAAATTACCTGTTTATTCTACACAATCTAGCAATGTCACAGAAAATACGGCGCTGCGACTAATAAAATATATGAACACTAAAAGCAGAAATGCAGATAACATTTTTACGTTGTCGAATAAAATCAAACACAAGTACCACAGTAAAAATAAAAGTTCTATGTTTATTTGCGGAAATCATTGCCATTATCATATTCATAAACATTTAAAACAATGTTATCCCTCAAGAAGTTTCAAATCAACCTATAGCCGTCCACTGAACGAAGGTCTCCACCAAGGAGCGCCACCTATCCTGGTCTTGGGCAGTCCGCATCCATCCGCTGCTAGCCACTTCCTTCAAATTGACGGTCCATCGTGCCGCAGGGTGCAGTAATTTACGTAGAAGAATGAGTTTAATGACTTTTTAATATGTGACTTGATTAATTTCTAAGTCGACCGAAAATATTTAATCTACATTTTATTTTCGAACATTTACTTTAAGAAGCACTTTATCTACGTATACTGAATATAATCATGAACTACCGTGATACCGATGACCCTGACACCGACATCACAAATGGCTTCACTCTTTTTATGAAGGGATGCCATTACGCTCCGGTTAATTTAATCATTACGTTCCACACATTTTGTTACATCAAACTAGCTTCAGCCTGGATATATATGTCAGTTATCGTAATAAAAAGTAGTACATGTTCTTCCACATGAATCAATGTATATAAATGTAAAATTTCATTAAAATTGGTACAGGCCGTGAAAGTGTTATAGACGAATAAAGTTACATTCGCATTTATAATACTAGGTTTTGCCAGCAGCTTCGGTTATGTTGGTTATCGCAGTAAATGGTAGCTTATATCCTTCCTCAAGAATCAAAGTATCATCATGCTAAATTTGATTGAATTCTGTACAGCAGTTTATCTGCGTAGGACACAGACAGATATATAGATAGACAGATAGAATTTATAATATTAGTAGGGATTATTTCTTGACTATTGGCCGTTCACGTCCTCATAACTGTTTGCTAATTTCTCAATATGGCTGTCGAATAATTTGATTACAAAAAATCTACTAAATCGAAACTATTGAAATAATTTTTAATATAAAATTATGTAAAGAATACGCAAAAATTGTTACTGTTGGGTCCTTTCAATCGGCAATCCTGTAAAATGATTCTACATTACATAGCAGGGAGGCAGTTACAACGAGTTCCCCAAATTGCCCAGCCTTGTATCCGAGTAATAAGGGCTGAGATATTACGGTCGAGTACATCCCTTGTAACATCTGCCCGTATATGGCTGATTTCGTGTCGACTAATTTAGTTGGGATTTCGTACTAAAACTATCAGGATACCGTCTCTAATTAAAGGTAAGACAGTTTATAAGCTACTTACTCAGCAAAACGTACGCCTTATAAAAAAGAGATATAGAGAAGAGAGAAAGAAAAGTCTTAATTTCTTTATACGTTTCATCATCATCATCAGCCTATCGCAGTCCACTGCTGGACATAGGCCTCTCTAATTGCGCGCCACTTTATACGTTTATTGTTTACGAATTATTATAATCAATAAATCGGCGCCAGGATAGTCTATCCTGGGTTGTCGGATCAGGTAATTGGGTATTCTTTATATATTGGTCATTGATTGGCCATACTAGGCCACCAGGTCAAGGGCGGCCGTCCTCTTGCTTTCTTGCCTTCCGGAAGTGACACTACCTTCTGATAAATGTACTATCCAATACTGAAAGAATTTTTCAAATCGTACTAGTGGTTCCTGAGATTAGAGCGTTCAAACAAACAAACTCTTCAGCTTTATAATATAATATAAGTATAGATAACCAAAATACTTACATAAGTAGTCACAACAACTTTCAGTTTTAGGAACGTACAAACCAGAACTACTTCTATCCTTCTTTTTCTTCTTAATTGACTTCCATTCTGATATATTTATATTTTTCATTACCGTAATTTTTCACAACTTTTACTCCCTAAGTACCCGTTTGACGCGTAGAGGTTAACCCTTACTTACGTAAGTTGAGAACAAAATGTAATCGGCAAAATACGGTTATTTTGCTTTTACATATTCCTTTGGGATTTGAGCTTGCATGTATTTATTTTTCATGTGATTTAATAGTCTGTTTTATGTATTTATTTTTAATAGCTGACCCGGCGAACTTCGTACCGCCATATTTTCATATCTGTCTCAGCTTCCCACAGGCAGTGTACAGTTGCAGACAAAAAAAAGACTATTCCCGTTATCTTTTGTTTATTTTCTTTCTAGCAAAAAAAGAATGAATGAAATCGTACCATGTGTTATTGAATTACAACTATGTACATATTTTGACTTTTATCCCCTCCCCCCAGGAAACCATACTGAATATCGGGATAAAAAGTATCCTATGTCCTACCTCGTAGTATGAACTCAAGACATTCCAAGTTTTATTTGAATTCATTCAGTAGTTTCGGCGTGATGCGCGGCCAAGATACAGACAGACAGAGAAAAAAATTACAGTTTTGACCTCAGTATCGAAAATAAAGAGAGCCCTCCAAAAAAAAATTATAAGTATAGCTGTGCGTTAAAACTGTCCGTGTGATGAATTAAGAATACAGGGTGCCTCCAGCCCTATTCATCCCGTGGGTGTCGTAAGAAGTGAAGTGATATAGAGAAATACAGGTCAATATTACTGCAAAGAGGGGGAAACTTGAAACCAATTCTATACCAAGTCATCTGGCCAGCGTGGTATAGTAGACCGAAACCTCTTTTCTAAGGAGAGGCTTATGTCCCACACCTGTCGTTACGTGGGAGAACCACGCTTCGGCATGAATGGGCCAGCTCTACTGGAGTGATACCACGGCCTCACAGAAAACCGGTGTGAATTAGTGCTTGCGCTGTGTTTAAATAAGGGAGCAAGGATACCGGAGGCCCATACCCCAACCCCTATCTCGCCCCCCCCCATCCCCCAAAGGCCGGCAACGCACTTGTGACGTCTCTGGTTTTGCAGGTGTCCATGGGCGGCGGTAATCGCTTACCATCAAGCGATACGTCTGCTTATTTGCCCGCCTATTTCATAAAAAAGTGGACTATTATAGCTGTTGATGTTCATGAAAAAATAACATTATAGCTCGTGAAAAATTTGCAACTCAAAAGTCAGAAAGCCAACCGTTTTAAGGCAAACACATATTTTTAATGTTTAGAGGTCAAATAAAAGAAACAAGATAATTGTTATTATTTTATATTTTGTACTTCATATAAAAATTAACAAATATATTAGAAAATAGTAAATAATGCTTGGTGATGGTTTCCTACCTTTGGTAAAACGATCTCCAAATATGGCTGATCCTATTTAAAATCAGACAACATCTAAGCACTAAAAATGAAGAATAAGGACATATAAATACTTCTATTATTCGATTTTAGTGCTTAAATTGTTTTTAAATGTATACTCTTCCAGTAGTTATTTGATGAATGTCTAAGAAATGACATTAAACTAGAAAAATATACTATAAAATTAATACAAAACCATGTATCTTTCTTTCTATTTCTGTCATAGAGAGCACTCTAACGTTTCCATTTAATTCAAACTGTTCATACTGTGAATGTATGCAGC
Source organism: Diaphora mendica (assembly GCA_949125395.1). NCBI lineage: Eukaryota > Metazoa > Arthropoda > Insecta > Lepidoptera > Erebidae > Diaphora > Diaphora mendica. The sequence continues at coordinate 23,632,483 of OX421310.1, forward strand.
TGATACATTTAGGCGGATGCTGAAAAAAGGAAATAAACAATTTAAAACATAGAACAACTTTAATAGAAAACACTATATTTAATAACTATTCTACGTCGCCTACAAAACTTTAAATTATCTACAGTCAACGGCATCTACGAGAATACTCTTATAATATTCTCACAAAGATTCAAAAATCAACTATTATTTTCACCTCTGCCCTTGAAGCAAACATCATAAATATATTAACACTTTGGTTTAGCATTTGGTTTACAATTCACCATTAGCACTACAAGGCTGTTGCAGTTTGAAAATTATCAATTATGATGCAAAATTGACACTGCTCTGCCTGATGGAAAGCATGAGCAGAATCCAAGAGTGGTGGTTAGCATGCACATTGCGAATGCAAACAATGCAGCATGATGACTCAAAATAACCAACGAAACACGACAGCACAAATGCTGTCATTTTAGGTTGATCTTCTGTGGGAGGGTTGTACCGTCCCGGTCGAGCCAGCCCGTTCGTCAATACTAATAACGTAGTTTAAATAATAAATATACTCTAATACACACCTGGAACCGGCGCAGGCTCAGCTGGTGCATCGGGCGCTGGCTCAGGTATAGGCGCCGGCGCTGAAAAGTTTGAAGAAGAAACCTTTTAATATTATAATGTTGTTTCAAACCCGTTAGAATAAATTTGATATTTAGTGTCCGTGAAGCACAGACTTTTTTAAGGCACTTTCAAATTTCAATTTTTTAATAATTTTAAAAATTCACGTAAAAATTTGAATAGCAGAGAATGTTAAAGAACGTTGAGGATTGAAAGAAGATGTAGTGACAAGGATTGAAAAGGGCATGCTTCTATAGTTTGGCCATCTAGAGATAATGGATGATAGAAGACTCACGAAAGGAATTCATAGAGCGAATGTGTGTAAGTGTCGGAGGAGGTCGTCCGCGGCGAACATTTACCGACCAAATTAGTGATGTTCTGAAAAAGAGCAATGTGAAACGCACCAGGAACCGACGAGCATACATGCAGCGATTGAAGGATGTGGCAAAAGCAAAAGAGGTGTGTCAGGACCGTAGTAATTGGAAGTCAATTGTCTCTGCCTACCCCTCTGGGAAAGAGGCGTAACTGTATGTTATGTTTGAATAGCAGTGTATTGTTTCATTATTTACACTGATTCACAATTTTTCATCTATTTTCACATCATTTTAACACGGGTTTTTGTATTACGCTTAAGTCTAGAATATTAAACTAATATTATTGTTCCATCCAAATTCTTATTCCACAATAATAATTTTTAATTCATTACTGTGAAGTCAAGAAATTGCCAAATACCATTATCTTTAAGATTAGATTAAACTTTATGTACAGATTGTAAAGGCGAACGTAAAAGACATATTGTCAATTTTTATTTTCTTGATCAATATTTCCAACATCAACACACAACGCCATCTAGTTATAAAATAAGCAGAGATTGTAATATGAAAACTAGATTGACTGATAGAATACTTCTAAACGTATGTAGCTCATGTAGAGAGATGCTCATAGCTCAGTTGCACTCGGCGATTAGAAACAATCACCGAAGGTAAGCAACGACAGCGCAGTCAGTACCTGAATGGGTGACCGCTGGTAGCATGATATCATGAGCGTCTCCGTGATTCGGAGGTCACATTAAGCAGTCGGTCCTGATTGTTATCATAGGATAACAGTCGTGAAGCTTAGTTGGAGGCCTTTGGGTGGCTTGAAAACATCCAACGGCAAGACTACGTAGCCACAACGTTGTCTTTTTAGTCCCCAACCCGCATTCGGCCAACGTGGGGACGTATGGCCTTATCTAACCCTCTCCTCCTCCAAGACACGAGCCCAGCAGCGGGAAATTCTGGGTTGTTGATGATGATTGATGACGTATGTAGTACTGGGCGACCACTAGTATATAGATAACATGTATATAATTGTCCGTGTACCGTGTGGTGACGGATTAAGAATACAAAGAGATAACTAAGGGACACGACCATGAGGCGACCACATGTAATGCATAAAAAAAAAACTTCGTTTAAAAAAACCGACTTCAGAAACTAAAATGTATAAAATAACTTATTTGTATGTACTACCTATTCATAGGTTTGAAATCGGTGCCAAGCCAAATGTAATAGTAGGTACCACACTCGCTATATTTCGAGACGAACGTCAGCGACGTCACCGACGCTTCGGTTGTTTTGTTCTACGCGAAGAGCAGCTATCCCGCTCAAGGTCACGCGCGGCGAGTGCGGTACCTACTATTACATTTTGGCTGGGCACCGACTTCAAACCTATGAATAGGTAGCACATACAAATAAGTTTTTTTATACTTTTTAGTTTTTTCGCTTTTTAGTCTTTCTCAAATCTCTAATCATCATTTAACCTAAATAACTTGAAAGAATACAACTATAGGTAACATACATACACATGACATTTAAAGATATATCTTCCAACTCCTAACCGTTAAGGAGTTTTATCTTCCATCATCAGCTCATCATCATGAACTGATGACTACCAAATGTAAATACTTTAATAGCTTCAGAAAATATATGAATAAAAATCGGTCCACAATTGACGGAGTAATCAGTGTACAAACATAAAAAAAACCGATGAAATTGAGAACCTCCTCCTTTTGGAAGTCGGTTCAAAACATCCAAAACCGAAACAAATATTTGCAGATCATACAAACACTTGTTTCCACCCGGGAATCGATCCCGAAACCTTAACACATCAGTCGCATACGCTACTACGCGCCATCGATGTAGTTAATACTATGTCCATAGTCAAGTGCGTACCAGAGTCTTCCGCTGGTGCTGGGGCTGGTGCTGGAGCGGGTCCGGAAGCGGCTGCATCGGATGCTCCTATAATATTTTATGCCAAATTAACTTATGGCGCCTTCCACATACAGCTCAATGAAAACATAGTACAGCACCATCTACCGAAGACATACCGAACTACTACTAACTATGAAGTAACCAATCCTGTATCACCATTAAGAAATTTTCACACCCATTAGCGTGTATATAACTACCAAACATAAACGGTTGGGCCCGCGACCCACCGGCATAATCACATGGCCTGATCGGAGGGTCTTTTCTCCCTTTGTGATAGAGACACATTGTACATTTATGTATTATTAAGCAGATTTTAAGAAACTATTTCCAATCATTATTTAAGAAAAGTATTTCCTAATATATCATGAATGAAACTTTGTACACATATTTTTGGAGGTATTACAAGTAACATAGACTCCTTTTTATTAAATGCGAGCGAATCCGAGGGCAAAAGCTAGTTATAATATATGAATAGAAGGAAAACTTGGAAAAAACTCTTTACAAACACGTCTAGCCAGCGTGGTCAAAACCTTATTTCTAAAGAGAAGGTTATGTCCAGCTGTGAACTGTTAAAAGCTGAAACTAACCTTCGGCTGGAGCTGCAGGAGCAGGTGCTGGCGCGCCTTCTGCTGGCGCTGCTGCCGGCGCACCTGTAGTTACGAAAAATGAAAATATTAATGTGGGGATCAAGGATTCGCCGGACAGTAGTAAAACTCTTTGTTGCCGATAAATTTAATATAATTCGTGAAATCGTGTTAGTCGTACGTCTTCCTATTTATTAGTCGCCGCCATATTTTATTTTCTCCCCTCTTTCTCACTCATTCGTTCGCTCTTACTTCCTCACATTCGTTCAACAACAGGCTTCTCCTTACACACATCGCTCGTTCGGAAACATTCACATCCCACATTCGGTCATCCTGACAAGGTGTCTGTCCTCAGACACTATACACAGTAAGAACATTGGATTTACACAATCTTAAATCTACATCATAAACGTAATTTAATCTTAAATCTTACAACTAAACAAAGTTACTTCTTAGAAACTAACATTTTTAAACACTGAAATGACCTTTTACACAAAAAAAAAACAATATTCTAAGCAACATTGACTACTACTCTACACTACTGACATTCATCACTTTCATACCAAAAAAATAAAATTGCATTAAAACAGTATGTACCTTTACTCCACTACTGATGGCCACCTCTTCATGTTATCCACAGAAGTTGAGGTCTTGTTTGGTCCATCTCCACTATTGGGTACCTTTTCTACATCGTAGCGGTCATTCCCTTTCACTTTTGTAACTTTATAGGGACCTAAAAACTTTGGCTTTAGTTTGAGTCCGCTTCCAAACTGAGTGCGTTTAATGACGACTAGTTCGCCAACATCGTATTTCGTACTTTCCTTCCTTCTTCGATTATAGTTCCTTTCATTCTCATCCTGTACTTTAAGAATTTGCTGCTTAGCCTTTAACCGGAGTTGTTCTCTACTGTCAGCAAACTCATCTCTTTCTTCCTGCTGTATTAGCTGGTAAATTTCCTCGTCTTTACCTGTCTTCAGTTTCACTCCTGTTAATAACTCAAATGGTGTTGTGTTTATGCTTCTATGAAATGTGCTGTTGATAGCTCGTTGAACCCGGCTGACATGTCTATACCAGATTGATGGATTCTCAATACATAGCTTCGTCAGTACTGAGATTAATGTCCTGTGAACTCGTTCCACCTGCCCATTTCCACGAGGAACTCCCGTGGTAATCTTAACATGTTCAATACCTTCAGTCTCACAAAATTCTACAAACTCATTGCTTGTGAAAGCTGTTCCACGATCTGTAATAAAACGTGCAGGGTTTCCAAATGTTTGCTGATAAATCAGTAATTTGTTCATGGTCTCTCTGGCTGATACAGTCTTCGTGGGAAATAGCCAAACAAATTTTGTAAAAGCATCAATAACTGTGAGTATATAATTATATTGTTTCTTGGTTTCACTCATTGGACCAATGTGATCTAAATGCACTGTATGCAATGGTCTATCTCCTTTATCAATGGGATGCAGGAATCCTTCTTTTCCCTTTTTAGTTGCAGCTAAAAGACAGGGTATACAAGCTGAAATGTAGTTTTGTACTTTTCTTTCTAAATTCTTTATGTAGTAATCTTTGCTAATATGATCAATCGTCCTTTTCAATGAAAAATGACCATTTGAATGAGCCTTTTCAATAATTGCAATCTCCATACTTTTAGGTACTACTAAAAGTTTGTCTGCACCTTTGTATAAGAGATCATTCTGTAAAAAGTAGTCTTCATATGATGTGTCTTTCAAAATCATAGAGATAGCTTTTAGACCATCGTCAAGCTCTTGGGCTTTCTTCAGACTGTCATGTAAACTCGTCACTACACAGACGTATGGATTACGGCTAAGTGCATCCACATGTTTCATTCTGGTTCCCGGACGAGCCCCCAAAGTTGTGGGGATCAAGGATTCGCCGGACAGCAGTAAAACTCTTTGTTGCCGATAAATTTAATATAATTCGTGAAATCGTGTTAGTCGTACGTCTTCCTATTTATTAGTCGCCGCCATATTTTATTTTCTCCCCTCTTTCTCACTCATTCGTTCGCTCTTACTTCCTCACATTCGTTCAACAACAGGCTTCTCCTTACACACATCGCTCGTTCGGAAACATTCACATCCCACATTAATGAGCTTCAATATAGAAGCTGTAATGGTCTTATGACAGTCACTCCATGTAAAAAGTTGAAGTTCAGACGTGTCGTAGCAAATTGAAAAATTACACCATCTTGTTTTGGCTTAGTTAATGATGAAAAGGGTCAGATCATGATGATTATTAGAATTAATTTCCAGCTCTCTCTCTTCTATGCCCGACAGGGTCCATAATTGTTACTTAACATTATTTTTTTCCAACCACAGATTTCCATTATAGAAGCTATAAAGTATTGAGTGTTGAGCTTCAAAATGCCAAACAACAAACATTTCTCATACTGTTGTATCATGACAAGACTATTGTATCATCATTGCTTTGTTCTCTTGTTTCGATTTAATTAAAGAGTAACTGAATCGGTTTAAAGAGAATAAAACATTTTTTTGTAAATATATTTTACATCAGTCTAACCTTCCGCAGGTGCTGCAGCGGGTGCTGGTGCCGGAGCACCTTCAGCAGGCGGTGCTGCAGCCGGGTCTCCTTCAGCTGGTGGGGCTCCTTCCGCAGGTGGGGCCCCTTCCGCAGGTGGGACGCCTTCTGCAGCTGGGGCCCCTTCCGCTGGTGGGGCGCCTTCTGCAGGTGGGGCGCCTTCTGCAGGTGGGGCGCCTTCTGCAGGTGGGGCGCCTTCCACAGGTGCGGCGCCTTCTGCAGGTGTAGCCCCATCTCCTGGAGCAGCTGCAGCTGCCTCACTCTCCTGAAAACATCTTAAATAATTAGGAAATGTGACCTCTCACACCAACAAAAGCAAGTTTTATTTAAAGCACAATTCTATTGTGAAAGCGCAAATGCAGATTAACCATGTAGTATGTGTCAAGTTGTACGAAATAGGCTGAAGATATGTGTTACAGCAGATTATTGTGGCAAAATCATGAATGAATGAATAATTCCCGTACAATGCACACTGTGACCACTCTAAAACACACAAAGGGTAAACAGGGACAGTTCATTGCGAGTGTTTACCGCTAGCACCGCTTTTTGGACAAAGCTTGAATCGTAAAGGTAAATATAGGTCCATACATGAAATACTGCATCTAGAATCTATAAACCTACATCTATAAAAAGCATTTTACCCAAAAACCTGAATAGTTATCTGGTTACTAAATTTTAATAAGTACAGAATTTAAAAAATCTGAAAGTAGCTAATGAATCTGAAATATAATTGACGTTGTTTGTTTTACAAATATCGCCCTATACAATTTGATGCAGTATTTAATAGACCGCAGAATTTAATGTTCTGTAAAATGATTTTATTTTTCCGGCTCTCATTTATATTTTAATGAACAAAATTACCAACTTACCACGTTTGTCAGTAAATAATACCGAAACGAATTCCTCCGCAGAAACGATTAACTTCATGAGTTTACTAAAGCCAATGAGCTCGTTACAATATTTTATAATATAATAATAGTATTATAATATTTTATAATATTTATAATATTTTATTTATCATATTTCACTTTTGAATAAATACACATGCAATTGCATTTTTCATAGTGACATTGCTACAGCGACAGCTTCACGTTAATTCCTTGCACAGCTTTATCCACTACTATTTTAAGAAGCAAAGAAGACTTCTAAATAACTTTGCATTTGTTTGTTACCTCAGAATTCCGTCGTTCCTAAACCGATTTGAAAAATATTTCTTAGAAGGCAAGGTATAATTCGTCTTTGTATCCACATAATTTATTATTTTACTTCAGATTGAAAGGAATTATTAAAATGGATGGTACATTAAATAATCTAAAACTAGTTTAATTATTTGGAAGATCATCTTAGAATAGTGGTCTAATAGAGTTATAACTTTAGGTTCTTGTTTTTATTATTCTTGACGGTATTAAATATTCCCTTTATATCCGTAAATTCCATAAACATGTAACCTTATATAGTCCTAGTAAATTATCCGGTTTTCAGTGTTTATTTTTTAATATTTCAACTTATTGCACCAGAAGAAATGTTAACTTTGAAGATACTATAACGACGTTGCAATACTTTAATATTTTTAAAGTATTAAGAAACTGTTATTTTAAAAATGATATATAAAAGAGAAATCAAAGCCGTTAAATAAGCAAAGTTAAGAGTTAAAGATCGGTAGGCTGAACAAATTTGAAACTTTAAATGATTCGGAACTTACCAAAAGGATTCACCAACAGCTGCGGATGAAGGAATGATGTGGACGTAGCAAAAACTTTTTAATTGTGTTGATTTAAAACGAACATTTAAAAAGCTAAGATGATTCTACAAACTTGTGACTGTGACGTTTTAATAGTCTTGTACTATACTTAGTTAATGTAAGTTTTTTAAATAATTATCTCTCATTTATTGTGAGAGTTAAAAATACTTTAAATTTTAAACTTGATCCGCTTAGTCATAGCACTCGAATGAACTCTATTGCCTAATGAAACATTGATAATCCAATACCGTGGGAGAGAGCCACGCTTCGGCATGAATGGGCCGGCTCGACCGGATTGATACCCGGCCTCACAGAAAATCGGTATGAAACAGCGCTTGCGCTGTATTTCACCGAGTGAGTGAGGACACCGGAGGTCCATATCCCAACCCCTCCCCCATCCCCCTCCACATCCCCCAAAGACCTGCAACGTACTTGTGACGCCTCTGGTGTTGCAGGTGTCCATGAGCGGCGGTAATCACATACCATCGGGCGATACGTCTGCTCGTTTGCCCCTTATGCCATATAAAAATGGTTGTCTGTAAAGTCTGTTTACGGACGATAATTTAACGTGACAACGTCAGAACGAAACATTGATGAAATGATGCGGCGCTAGCTTCCCTTGTTTTTTCGTGTGTGCAGTCGGCTCCATCGAATTATAAGACGTTGTCACATCAAAAAAAAATGTCGTACGATTTGAGCGATTTTTAGGCAACATCAAACTTTTTCACTCTTACTCTTTTCCCTTTACGATTATAAAGTAGATTTTTCCTGGGTAAAAATAATTACTTTTTCAATAGGTACATCATAATTATATGGATGAGCCTTTTGCCAATGCTTCCTCTCTACTACAATACGACTGAACTTCGATTTATTACGTGTAAATTAAGCTCCAAATTATTAAAATAAGTAAATACGAATAAAAAATTCCTATTTCATCGTCTGTTGTACAAAATTATGGAATCCAAGCGTCACTACCAGTCGCTCAAAAGAGAAACCTTCATTAAACGCACAACGCTTATTATAACGTTTTCACATAAATCTTTTATGTGTTCTGAAGATCATAATGCTTAGTCATTTTATTTTACGTTCTTTTGCACTTATAGCTCACTCGAGAGGACATAATTTATTATATTTTTGTCATTATTTATATCCGTGGTATAAAATACTTTCGTAACGATCCAAACAGAGAACTTTATAACTCAGTAATACCAATAGTAATCAAACAAAAATATATTTTTACACACAATTCAAAATATTATCACGCTTCTTATTTTTTTTTTAATAAATGTTACAAAACGCGCACTATTGGTCGAAACGAAATGTGACGTCGATGGTCACTTCATCGAAATTATCGGCGCCGAAATTTACACTGTGTTAGCAATGTTTGTGAGAAAAATTAACTTCTTCCATGATTTTTATAGCAATTAAAACTGTTAATATGTATAAAGTAACTGAAAAACTGAATAGTAATCAAACACGAAATGACAATGACGTCATTGGTCATGTCAATAGCGCGCGCAAAATGGCAGCGTTTTAATAGCTCACATTTAGTCAGTGTTTTAAATTTCACTTTGAAAATTAGTTTGACTATTTTCAAGCGTATTTATATTATAGAGATATATATATATATATGTTATAGAGACGTAAATGCTCCGATTATGATATAAAAAACTTGAGAGGTGTCAAGGGACACCCGGATGGAACGATGTTTATATATATACTATCCAGCACTATGACGTCAACTCAATGTTAAAAGTGTCGTTACAACGAAAAGTGTCGTTACAACGAAAATTGACGTAACAACGAAAATTGTCGTTACAACTTTTGGTCTTAATCCGCCTAGCCCTCTTTCGCAACGCGCCATGAGGAACTTCGTTCCAAAAAACATGCGTATTCCCTACTACATATTAAACATAACAACTCATTCAATTTTTCGAGCTAGAATGTAAAAATTAAGATTTTTTTAATAAAACAGGTTCACTGTATTAAACTTTATATTCAAATCTCATGTAAACACGTTTTCTAATACAACCCGCTCATGCGACTGGAACACATGGCACATCTCTTTCTAAATAACATTTGAATATGTGAACCCTCTTCAACTTTGCCGTCTTATTCGTTCCAAATGAGGTACAGACAGCAGCAAAAGAAGCTTTGCACATTCATCGACTATTGGAATTCGAAAATCCAGTATTAAATAATCCCTTCCAACTTTTTATATGGCCTGTTGTTGTAGTGAACAGTGGCCCCGCTGCTAAGCCAGAGGCTTGGTTTGATTTCCACTGCAGACAAATATTGTGTGATCAGGACGATTGTTAAGTAAGTAGTGTAATTTGTCTACCGATATGTGTGTATTTTAAATCTATACTAATATTATAAAGAGGTAAAGTTTCTAACTTTGCCTCGTTGGTCTCGCGGCTGGAGTGTGCTACTGCTGATCATGAGGTCTCGGGTTCAATTCCCGGGTCGGACGAAATGTTTGTTTGATCTACAAATATTTGTCTTGGAGTTTGGGTGTTTTCTATGTACAATAAGTATGTATTTACAAAATAAAAAAGTATATAATAATATGTATTTGTATCAGTTGCCATAACACAAGCTCTGCTTAGCTTGGGACTAGATGGCGTTGTGTGTTAGATGTCCAAAATATTTATTTATTATTTATTAACTTTGTTTGTATGATTGTCTTCGTAAATATTGATCTGATCGACGTAATGATTATGACGGGACTTTCACTGATCGGTAGCTGATGATATAAGGAGTAACTTACGCTACTTTTTTTAGACTAACTTTAGGCATTACCCGCGGTGCGACAATGACCGCGAGTGACACGGCGGGGTTCAACTAGTATTTTATGTAAGTATTTTTATCAGCTGACTGCTTATAGGGTATGCATAGTTTGCATGTATAGTTATTATAATTTGCATATGCCTTTACCTAAACCCTGCCAATTAAGGTCATAAATATCATAGATCTTACCTAACATATATCGGGTTCCTTACAGTAAACACTATAAACTAATATTAATGGTAGTACTTTATCTCTAGGAAAACCAGTGCTTTTGGAAGGCAAACTGAAGATAAGTTTAAGGTTGCCATATATAATATAATGACAAAGAAATACATGTCCGACTGTACACTAGACAAAATTATACTATTTGCGAATAATCTTCTGCTCTGTTGTAATACTAAACCTACAGGCAAATATAATTTTTATTTGTGTTGAAAGGGCTCATGCTCAACCTATAGCCAACGAATATTTGTTACACCAGTGATATCATTCATCTATTCCACTCCTTTAAAAAGCTTTTTGAAAGCATATCTCACCTCGGGACCTATTGAAGTATGAGGGTAAATGCTCCGCAAAGAATTCTCTACCACTCCCATATCAGTAGGTTTGATATCATATACTTGATATTATTTTATTTTATCACATTTTTATTCAAAAAAACAAATCTTTTATCTAAGATCTTACTAGTGAAAGTAACCCTCTTACTTTATAAACGTTAGTAAAATTGTATCTCTAATTGATAATGATAATTTTGTATAGAATTAAGTTCCTACCTTAGTCTATATTTTCTTCTCTTTTCTTTTCTTTCTTTTCTTTTGTATGATTTTGATTAGCATATTTAATAAAATAAAAATATTTTGTCGGCCGTATGGTGGGCCTGGAGATCTGTAATACAGGCTTCGAGCCTAGTATGGACTCCAGCTCTCACTTGGGAAATTTTTGGAAACTTTAGTTTGTACCTAGATCTCTTGTAACCAAAATGTACCTTCCTGTGAGAGAAATAAAGTTTTATTATTATTTTATTATTATTATAAATTTATTATTTTATTGAAGATTGATTATAGGTCAGTAGACTAGACATTCACTATGAGTATTCAACATGAGATACATATTACCCAGATTTATATATTTATCATTCTCTCTACTCGACTATACTACACACATCAAAAGTGTCTAGGGATCAAGCATTTTTATGCGGATTTCTTGAGATTGAGATGTGGCTTTGGCCCTGGCCTGCTCAGTCGCCAGACTTGAACCCGATTGAGCATGCATGGGATATGCTACAGAGAAGAGCTTTTTTTGTTGTTGCAACGAACATGGGCGGCCATTCCACAGCGTGATTTAGATGAACTCATTTTGAGTATGCCAAACCGATGTTCTTGTATTAGTGTTCGCGGTAGAAACACGGATTATTAATTGTTTAAGTTACCTAATAAAATTTTAAAGAAAACTGTTATTTCAGTCTTTTTTTCGAACTTTAATGTTAGTGGTTCAAATGTCAAAAATCCTTTTATTAGGAAAATGGCAAATTTTTTTATTAATGCAAAGGTGACTTGGTTTATCGTTACTGTGACAAACGAAAACACTTTATTTGATGAATCCTTAAAGAAAATTTTAATTAATATCAATCAGGAGAAAAGTTATTGCAAAAATATATGTTGATCCCTAGACACATATGTTGATCCCTAGACACTTTTGATGTGTGTATAATATATAGATTGCAAAAAAACATCGTCAATATAGTTCAAAATATTTCGACCCCACAAATGATGACTATTATTTACATAAAGCCAGCCAAATAACGTTATTTTTCACGAAGTTGTCCTGTTCTCAGTGTCTCATTTGTTTTTTACAGTCGAACAACAGAACATATCAATAGAATAATATATATTATGTTCGATAGTAATATATTACTAAAGAAACATAAAGGATGTTTGTTTAGTACTCAACTGCCAAATAGTTATAAACTTTCCTGTGGTTTCTCCTACACTGCCTTTTGTTATAGTTCATTTGAATTTAAATACCAACATTATTTCCAAAAAGTATAAACTGTGGACTATATCTTGGAAAGTTTGATCAAAACTTTCTACTTTATTTCGCTTTCTAAAGGAAAACGACTCTTCAAAAGCTTATTCCTCATCAATCTTCTATATTTTATCCATATTCTGCTACCTATACATGCTCCCTTCTTGAAGTCTCCACACATACAAATTTTAGATTCACATATAACAACAATGGCCACATAAAACAATTAAAACAAAACATTCAGAATTCCACGCACACAAATACATTCTGTGTCATAACAGTGTAACACGTAGGCCTATTTGGGTTTATACCTTGATAGAGGGGAATGCCTGCGTATGGCTACTAAAACAAAATCGATTGTTTTCTAGTTTAAATATTATATGTGTATAGTTTGTAAATTTAAACAAAAAAGTCGTGTGGTGTCGTGGGACACCAGATAGGAACGAAGTTCCTTATCATAAAATATAATAATATATGCAACATACAGATGGCGCTATACTATTTTTTTTTAATCTTACACTTTTTTTATTTAACGTTACGGATGTCTTTGCCGGCTAGGGTATACAGATGGCGCTATACATTTTTTTTTTAAATCTTACGCTTTTTTATTTAACGTTACGGACGTTTTTTGCCGGCTAGGTTACCTCTCCGCATAAGGAATTTTGTTCTAAAACAATCTTAAAAATAGGTTTGCTAATTTAATAAAGGAAAACTACATTAAATCAAGCGTTTATTGACAAACAATGTCAGTAATACTGAAACAAACTGACTTTGGCATTTTGTTGAAATACTTGTATTTTCCGCTGCTACCCTTGCGGAAATTCAGGCGTGAGTAAACCTATCAATTTATTTCCTGATATATTTATTACACACAAAGATACACTGGAAAAAGGTTACGGACCTAATTGTTAGCTGTTTTTTGTTTTTATTACATATTTTTTTATATTTCCGTTTAATAACAGGTTTTCTTTTATTTACTGAAAAATAACTCGGTTAAAAACTCATTATTATCCACTAAAATATGTTCAAAACGGATTTATTATGGCAGAAGCTCAGATCAACTGCACGGTTGGCCTAGTGGTTTAGGCGGTCGCTACGCCGCTTGCCAATTCGCCAAGTGTTGTGGGTTCAAATCCTACACGGGACAACACTTTGTGTGATCCACAAATTGTTGTTCTGAGTTTGGGTGTTAATTGTGTCCGTTTCATGTAAGTTTGTAAAGTCCCCCGCGGCACAGGATGCTTATTCCTAATGTGGGTGTTGTCTTTTAAAAAAAAAAAAACTAGATAACGCACCGCCTTGTTCTTTTGAAGCAGAAAAAAGGCGCGTAGTTCCAAGTACACACGCAATACGCACTAACTATGCTTTAAACTACGCTCCTTTTCGTCAGTATCGTAAGTTGTCGATACTTGTACGATACTAATGAAAAGTAGCGTATCTACCTTTTTTTATTTGATCTGAGGGCAGTAGTTATTTTAATAATCTATTCTTCACACAAAATATTGCAAACAATACAGAATACGTACCTATTCGGAACATAAAATTGTTTACAGACCCAGGAGATACAAAGGATCAGAAAATGATAAATTATATGGATTGAGGGTAGGGCTATAAAACAAAAAAAAACAATTTCATTCACTTTACACGTCTGAACCACCTTTAACAGTATTACAGCACAATGTACGGCGAGCTTAGAAATAAAATACCTTCATTTAATAGGTGATAAAAAGGGGTATAATAAATACTGCTTTATTAATGTAGGCCTTTAAAATTTTCAGGGTAAAGCTTTTTTTAGTTTCACTTTATATTTTCATCGCAACGGCTGTAGATAGGCAAAGTCTGTGTGACAGCACCTTTATTTCACTTCGCTTATTTTTAAAACCATTAGAATTACTATGTAATATACTAACAAGAAAACGCTATTCAAGAACCACTTCATGTAAATGATTAAGTCTTGCGGTGGACTTAATTATTATTAATAACTTTTTATACTGAGACAATAAATGACTATCAAAGTAGTTTTTTAAACTTTTTACCCGACTTTGGCGAAACCAAAAGAGGTAATAAATAGTTTTGGCAGTCTATGTATGTATGTCCCATCGTAACGCCTAAACTACTAATCTATTTTAATGAATCAGGTGTTAACAGAGGCAATAATAGTCCGGGGACATAGGCAATATAAATATTACTAATAGTAATTTTAATTGTAATTACATTTTTAGAAATCTAATTTAGTAACTGAATGATTTATATTATAGACAAGTTATTCTTTATTAGATTGGTCTATTATAAGTCGGTTTTTCTTATTAACGTTAACATATTATGAGTATAAGTGTCATTGATTTCTTCACATTTAAACCGAAATAACAAAATGTCTTTATAAAAGAAAAGTAACTATCTCTTAAAGAAAAGTTCAATTAATTTAAAGCTTTAAATTGCACTTCACCGGTACAGCGTTGCTTTTGTAATAAATGTCATTTCTGCCAACAACAAACGGCTAAAGCTCTCGAAATGCCTTCAGTCTAGTTGAAGTTCTCATTATAGAAATGTTTAAGAGTTTATAAAGGATTTTAAACTGTACTCACAGTGATTTAAAATTCATAATAAGTTGCTTTTAACTTAAGTAGCTGATATATCCTTGAAAACTAGACAAAGATAGTGTTGTGGTACATTTTTAAAACATATTTTAAGGAACAAAAAAGGCGTTTGAAATGATAGGCATCAGCGCGCTCTCCAGTAATGGAACACCAAAAAGAAACTTCATGTCATCCAATTCGAGTGACCATAAACAACCACAACATTAGGACCGTAATTTATATTGTATCCATTTCCCAACTGATATCCTGAAGGATCAAATTCAAAAATTGCTTAATTTATCTTCAACTGCCGCCAGGCTCAAACATGGTAATTAAAAAACATATAATATTGATAATCTGGTAAAAAAAAAACATATAATAATAATCTGTTACAGGTTAAACAACACGGACAAGGATAAACAAGGTGACAGGGTATCACAGGAAACAAATAACATTCACAATATGTAATACAGTACAGAAAATTAATTTTATTATATGTATTATCTTACAAAAAATATTTAATAAATAAATAATAATTATATAAAAATTATTTAGACATGTTCGAAATTGTATGTGGCTGCTCAATCGACATTTACACAGATAACTAATGAGTAACTATTTACTGGAAATACCAAAGGAATTCCCTGACGGGCACATGGACTGGCCATACAGGGTAGGTATATCACAATATGTGTATAGTTAATTACAATTGTCAACCGACATATAGTAAAGGTTTTATGGTAAACGGGGGATGTCAACAGTTCATGCCTCAACCTCTTCCTCTTTTACCTTTTGGTCTCCTGGCTTGCCCTTGGACCAGTCTGGCTTTTTCTGTGGAAACAAAGAACATACATTATTCACTTATTTATATTAAGAGATTGTATCACGGTCAACGTCGTATCATAGCTATATACTCAGATACGAACGTGACAAGCAAAACTCTTTGAAATTTGTTGAAGCAAGTGTCATAAGTATATGTACAAATGCCACCATCATCGACGAAGATTTACGTGTAAACTTTATTTTGTTAAAAGCATTTGGGAACATTCAAAATAAAATTTACACTGTTTCCCTTGATATAAGCCTTTAACTGGTGCTTCCGAACAACAGACCCACCGAACCATACTCTATATTATTTAACACTCGAGTCTTTAAATACTTTCGTTCACATATGGAGTATGACGCAGTGTAACAAAAGGTTCACTGAATCGTAAAAAAATAATCCTCTAAAACACACACTTTGAAGCTTCAAAATAGGAATATAACACATCTAGGAAAACTGCTCTAATTGAAGCATTTTGTGTAGCGACCTAAAATAATTTTGAAATATATTACATCGTGGAATATGTGTATGCTTAACATATAAAAGCTTTATACAATAAATCTGCTATGGGTTAAAACGCAGCGTAATCGCTTACATCTTTATTACTTTTCCTTCTAAAAAGTTCATCAGAAAAGAAAAATAATGAAACTGCGACGCGAATAGCACGCCCTTTAAAATAGGTGTTCGGATGAAATATACAAAACGAATTGATGCCAATCTTTAATGTCTCTGTATTGGCAAAGATCTTCAGCTGAAGTGAAAAAATAAAGTAGGTAATTGTAGCCACTCTATCAACGGTACATCTCATAGCTGTGCTCAAAATATTACATGCCGCGTGTAGGAGCATCGTCTAAATAAAACGTGTCTTATACGCGTTGCCATTTTTACTGTTTATTTACCTTGGCTGCAGCGCCACCCTGTGAAACATCGCATCATGATATACAAGATCTAAAAATACTATATTATTACTAGATTGTTTATCTCAACAGTGATCTTGACACAAAAGAACACGTATGTAAATTCATTGGTACATTCTGTAGACGTATGGTCGTAAAAATTAATGCTGCAATTTTCAGTGTCTAGATTTAGGTACAGTGTTGATGTGTAGTATAACATACTTGAACACTTTTTATGACAGTCTAATAGAATGTCAGAGCTGTATTAGAAATTCCAATTAATTAATAATATATAAATATAGTGATGTACATATAGTTATATTGAAGATCATTTGCGTTAAATTAGAAAATACACTTGATAATGTTACCTACTTGCAGATTTATGTGATAATGTTAGTCACTGTGCTATGGAACGTCTCCTTTTTAAAAGAGTAAAAGCTTTGCAGGGGAATAATTGAAATGTAGAACGCACTCTTATTAAAAATCTTGTAGAATAAGCTTTTTGGCGGAAAGGTTCTCAACAAAATGTTATTGAAAAATGTACAATTCATCTAAATTAAATAATAAGCTGTAAATAGCGCGTCATCCAAACTCATTCTCACCTCATTTTACCAGGTTTGGATGGTATGATACTTAAAGATTTTCCGTAGAAAAAAATCATTTATTTATATTAAATTAACGGATAATTAAAAAATAAGTCATCATTAACAATGAAGAATGATTGTAAGAAATTGACGTTTAGATTGAATAGTTTAGTGTTGTCTACTTCT
Organism: Diaphora mendica; assembly: GCA_949125395.1. NCBI lineage: Eukaryota > Metazoa > Arthropoda > Insecta > Lepidoptera > Erebidae > Diaphora > Diaphora mendica. The sequence continues at coordinate 23,650,084 of OX421310.1, forward strand.
TTCCGATAGCCCAATCAGCTTTCTCCGCGTTCTTGGCCTGTTGAAGATGAGTAGGCAATTGATACTTCAAGATAATTCACTAAAGAGGAAACTTTTAAAACTATTATGTTAAGTGCCTACCACCCTCTAAGATATTAATAAATAGTTATTCGAGTTAGCCCTTGTGAAACGTGTTTAAGAGAAGGAGGTTGTTTTTTGGATTTGAACCAAAACAAATAAATAAATCAAACATAATATAAACATTTGAAAGTTAAAGATTAATGAAGGGAAAATTCTGAATGGAATAGAAGTTAACAATATAGTTTTGAAATTGTCCACATGTAGTAGAATTGTGTGATGTAACGTTTACTTATATTATGTATTTATCCAGCTACAACTAAATCATAATCTAATTATTCCAAAAGTATGCATATGATTTTAATTTTGACTTTTAGGAAATAATTCTCTGCTAATTTATGTATCAGTCTAAAGTAAAGATTAGTTCAATTACGCATATTTTTACCAACATTATCCAGGCTAGATTTAATAATCTCAATTACTAACAAAATATATTTCCGTCAGAAGACTCCTTACCTCTTTGTCTTCTTCTTCAAGAGTGAATTCCTTCTTTTTGACGACCTTCAACTGGTTACGGAAGTTGAATTCGGCTGCCTTCTTCTGGAGCTTGGCGAATTTGTTCTCATATTTGGACACCTTCTTTAGTGTGGGTTTGACGCTGTGGAATTAAATGTGAAGTTTTGTTTAGCTTTTACACGCAGCTTCGCTCACGCAGACTTTTATCCCCTGATTTACCCCCTTAGGGGTGGAATTTCGAAAATGCCTTTCTTAGTGCTCACTTACGTTATATAAAGAACCTACATGCAAAATTTCAAGGTTCTAGGTTCAGCGGTTTGGGCTGTGCGTTGATCTCTGGGTAAGTCAGTCAGTCAGTCACCTTCCTCTTTTATATATATATAGATGACGTAACAGAGTAGTTATTAAGACTAAAACCGCTATACTTCTAAAGAAAGACAATCTCAAGTTTGTGATTAATTAATCAAAAAACTGTTTAAAATTCGAATTGAATTTATACTATAATTGCCCATAGAGTTAGATTTGTCTTTTGTTTTTTTTCAGTGAAATGTATTGCGATATAATGTTAACATAAAAAATAAAATAAAGTATTAAACCCGGTTGTAAGGATTCTTGAAAATAAGTACGTTTCAAGGCACTTACTACAACCTAATTCGCTATAAATATCCTATTTCATATTAAATTCGAAGCCGCTATAACCAAAAGGATCGGCATAAATGAAATGAAAATAAAGCTTGAAAGTCGAGATTATGATAATTTAGCTCTATACCCTCTTACGGTAGATACTCACAATTTTCCTCTGAGGTCGTTGACTTGAGAATTTAAGTCGGCGATCTGTTAAAATACAAGAGTCTCAATACACGATATAAAAAATGAAATGGCAAGTTAATAAAACATTAGAGGTAATAGGAAGTGTTATGTATCTACTGAAAATGTAGTATTATATCAAATATCATTCCAAGTAGAATTAATAAGTAGATAAATAGTAACAAATGTTGAAATTTAAATCAAGTGAAGTATAGAAACAAGTATGTTTGTAAATAAATAAAATACGTATTGTAAGTAAATGACAAGATATAAAAAGTCATTGATTGAAAACAGATAGAAGGTATAAATATTTGACTAACCAGTAATGAATAGTAAATAAATTCATTTCACAAGTTTGTTCAATCGTTAACTCACGCTAAATAAGTTGTGCATTGATTAATTTATACCAGATTTCAAACAACAAATAGAAATTTCAAACTTGTGCAACGTTTGTTCCATTATACTGTTGAAACTAGCATGCAATGCACAATCGCTACAATGTCATGTAAAGCTCAACAACTCTCAAATGAAAACAAAACCACCCACGCATAAAATGATTATGAGAAAACTGAACTTGAAATATTAACTAGAAAAGCACAGAGCAAGATATAGAGCTGAGCATATATTAGGCAGAGTTATTTGCAAGATGTAGACAGCTTCTAATCTGTGGTCTGTAGGAACATATAATGACTACCCCAAATCAATTCTGTGATCTCCATTATCTTTAGCCTGTGCTCTTTACCTACTCATTACAGGATAACATCGTGGAGTCAATGAGTAAAGTACTCATTGAGTATACTCGTGCAAGATATCTACTTTTCGTGCCTCGTGATTGGTAGCTGGCCGCCTGCAGCTCTTGTTCCTCAACAATCTAGATATATTCACAAATGTACATTGAGATGTGCAGAATATAATACATGTGCAACTTTTGTAAAACACTAGCGTCAACAATATTTTACTGCTTCGAGCGTGAACGAACCGTGCGTCGGTCGACAAACGAGTACAATGGTGCTTCAATATAAACTAGTGATCGAAATTGTAACATATTGAGCGCTTGTCGATGCGAGTTAATTGATATATATAAATTCAAATGGCTAATGTATGTTTCGAAAGTTTCTTTTTTGTATACATCGACGAACAATGTATGAGTACCACGTTGCATAATGTGTATCATGGAGTGACGGTGCAAAATCGACCCAGACTTGCAAATGTGGGTATGTATGTAGATGCAGATGTTGGTACTGTGTGTTTTTGGACTCGCAAGTGAGCATAGTATACATCACTCCGTGTCCCGAATAAGTGATGCAAACTGTCCGAGCGGTCGAGGGTGCCACGCCTCGTACACGCAGGAAGGGGATGGGTAACATCGACCAGAGCATGGCACTTTCAATTTAACACTCGGTGTATACAGGTATTTCAAAAGGTATTTTGGGAATTATCAGCAACCGAACACGCAAACATGTCGCGCGGAATATGACGGCACATACGTGAAAAGTTGGAGATTTGGAACAAGAAGTTTCACTTACACTATGCACTTGCGTGTGCCAATAGAGGAACCAGTCCAGCGTCCCAATTACACCTCAACGGCTCTTTATTTGTTATCATAAAAAAGAGAAAATTCAGTAAGGCCACTAAGCTCGCCAACACACATGAAGCGTCACACTGGTAGATGTAGCGATTATGCTTGATTAACTACTTGACACACTTTTGATTGTTGTTTAAGTGCCATGCTATTTTACAAATGAGAAGGTCTTTTTAGGAATGGTTGTTACATAAATTATACAGAATATAATTGTCATGCAACAGGCAAAGCTTTAGCGGGTGAAAGCGGTTTCGTGAAGAGATGATATTGGTAAGGATGAACGTTGATAGCATATGGAAAATGACCTATATGACACATCAATCGATTAAATTTTAGAAATATATTAGACATAGAAACGAGACCGCGTTGATAACATAGAAGTGCAATATATCAATATACGTACATATGTTTGATGAGAGTTACGCGAGCATGCTGCAGCGGCTGCCGCGAGAGAGGGCAGACACCAGTGTGAGTGGAGTGTTACGCCGATGGCGGTTATAGTAGTTAGTGTAGTTAATGGTGTAAGCTCCATGTAGATGACGCGCCACGCCGCGCGCCGGCGGAGATCGATTTTGCACCGCACGCCTTTCGTGCGCGGGATGGTGTCGCGCCCGCGTCCGCTCCCTTACGACACGCACAAACGCGTCTACAACGTACAGTACTAACGAACCGAATTTTTACCGTTATTTACAACTCAACAACAAACAATCGAAAACTTACAAAGCGTTATCAACGAACTGTCACACGCGCACGTTTGTTACAGAATCGATGACTGTGGTATTCACAATGGTTATAAAGTATTGGTCAATACCTCATAATCTCTTTTCCTGACTTCATGTTCCAAATCCCACTTCTGGCCCTCACACACATACATGCGGTCATAATACTCCTGTACTATTCTCTTGAGCATTGCTATAGAAAAAGGAAAGACATATTATTGAGCCAGCAGAATGAGCATGGGCATCGGTGTGAGTAACCTGCGTTTGTCCACGTGGAGCGACGTGTGCATGTGTGCGGTGAGCCGTAACTATCATATCATGTCGTAACAACTAAATCAGAATCAACTCATATCATGGCATATGCATTCCCAATCCTAATTGTGTAGTTTACCTCCATTTTCCTAATTTCGATCGCTCGTTCTAGTTCATATTTATCCCCCTCAAGGTTGTATATTCTGTGCCAGTACATTTGACAAATCGTCTGGAGTTCCGCTAAAGAAAAACATAATCACATTTTAAGTTTTGAACTATTTCGGCGCATCGATGAATGTCTCACGGGTCTGTGTTCTTGCTGTATAGTGGATACGAGATCTAGAGACCTTTGACTGGTGGAATCAAAGCGGAAGCGAAGCTACATGATCAATACTGAGCTGGATGTCAAATGGACAATTACTGAAACATATCAATATTGTTATTGACTTAAAACATGATGACGGTATCTACAAAATCTATTGCAGCTTCGGAATTGCTACAACGGGTCTTGTTATTTAGCGTTTAATATTTATTTGTTATCCACACGGTTAAGAGGTATATTTTACTTTCAGCTCCGTAAATCGACAATTATAAATTTTCTGCGAAAACAAAACAATTTTTAATCTAGTCACATTATCGGCATAAACTACTCAAACGAGAGCATAATAATTGCATTGCGGCCCAAACCAGGTCAGACCTCGAACCCTTTGCGGGCCACCTCCATCTCGTGATCGTACTTCTCCTCTTCTAGCTTGATGATACGCTGATGGTAACCGGTTATGATGCTCGTGAGAGCCGCTATAACATCAACAAGTGTTACTCGCGCGCTGTACTAACTCACCAATACGTCCCCGTGAGCGAGCCCATGCCCCTCTGCTGCGGCGGCATGGCGCTACATCGACCAGCAGTTAGCCAAGGTGTGAGTTCAGAAAGAAGTTTAAGGACCAGAATATAGAAGATAGAAAGTTTGCAATATGATTAACGATTTTCGTATGGAGTTTAGAAGAAATAGACAAAACGCATTAGACAAACAGGTAGGCCATATATACCAATGGCCTGCTAAAACATCGTTAAGATTTGTTAAACCAGCTGACGAAGTAAAGACAACACGGCACTTGACATGTCACAAATAACGTTAGATTTTTTAAAGATGAAAATAAGATTTTTGTAAGTTTTGTGAGTTCCTCAAAAGAGAGCCACGTCTTTCGCGGCTCATCTCTCTACCTCCATATCTTTTCTCTTAACGATGTATTCCAGATCGAACTTTTCGTCCTCGAGGCGACCGATGCGTTCGTGGTATTCTTTGCAAACCCTCGCAATACTATCTATAATGTGATAAAACACATGTACAAATATGTAAGTAGTAGTGAACCCTTATGTGATTTTACATAGTCAGGTATTACATAGATAAAATATGGATCGACAAATAGCCGTGTCATGAAGTGTGTGATTAACTTTTACAACGTACTTTTATTTAATAATCTGTATGATACATTTATTGTAACATTGTTTTTAATTAACAGTAGAAATTATAGGAGCGACGAGCCAGAAAATTTAACAGATATTTACCTTCGTTTGCATCTTCAATGTTCTTGGGTTTACCGCACCTTTCCTCAATGATGCGCCTCCTCTCGGCCGCTTTGCGCTCCTGCTCCTTCTTCAATTCCTCAGCGGCTTTCTTACGCAGCAGCAACTGTCACAGGAATGCAAAAGTCAAACACAAACTCAATAAAATCATGTATAATTTTAACATTTTAGGATTATTACTCACCCTGAGCTTCTTCTTTCTCTCGGGTGTCATGAAACCTTTCTTGGCCTTTTTAGCTTTGGAGGCCTCCTCCATCCGCTTGCGCACCTCAGCGCGCTTGCGGTCGATTTCTGCCTGTTTGGCCTTCTTCGCCTGAAGATATCGGAGAGTGATAATGACATTTCTGATTTGTTAAGTAAAAGTATGTGATGAGTGTGTTTAAAAAATAAAGGTGCAGTGTAAAAGCAGCTGTGAAATTCAGTGTGAATATTAAAGTTAATTTTTTTTTATTTAGTTTCTACTTATTGTTACAAGAAGTCTGTGTAATAAATACAGCGTTGTAACAAAGTGTTACCAAGTAAATGAAGCGAAAAAATGGATTGAACGTAATGAAATATTTGATACGTGTGGTGAGTAAATCGTCCATGTAACGATGGTTGATACGTTGTTACTTTACCTCCTCGAGACGCTTTTTCTGTAAAGAGAAAATTAAAACTTAGTTAAACAGAAAACTAAACATTCCATTTGTAGTGTTTATTTTAAGTATCAGCATAATGTCCTTTATATTAATACCTTTTAATATACAAGAACTTAAAACCCCTTCAATATATAATTGCGTGCCAATATAATAACTAAAACGTACATTGTGCTGATACATGTTTTATTAATTCTTTCACAATACAATACAATGCAATTTTGACATTAACATGGCCTTTCTAAATAGAAAGTTCCTACATTTCTACGAGTATGGTAATCTGTTTTCTTGAACAATATTTTACTGTATTCTTTTGCATTGTGTTGTAATAGTATATAGGTAATTGTGCTATATTATAGTGCATTTGTAAATAACGTGTTTGTTATGTGTGTTGGAAAGCTTGCTTGTGAGTTTTAGATTACATTATCTTCGTAGAAGCCATACAATACATAAATAGGTACTTAATCGTTACCATTTCTAAATTGTCATTTTGTATTACTGGCTCGGTGTGAGATCTTATTACGTTACATTTGGCTTTCATTATTTCTTAAGCGTAAGCTTAGCTTACGGGTAACATAGTTAGGTACATTTGGTATATATTAGGTAAGATTTTCGATATAGGGAAAAACGTATTAAAACATTGAATATTATAAACACTGTGCTTCATTTTTGTACTCCCTGTGTGTTAACCACATACTGTGCTATAAGCTTGTTAAATTGTGTATTACGTATTTATGTGCATATTACTCTCTAATAAAATTGTAGGCTAAGAAGTATATACCGACTTACAATGTATGTTTTACAACTATATATATATATGTACATATAAACTGCTGGAACAAAACTGTAAAATTAAATAGTCACAATTTACATGGGAAAACAATGACGAATATACATTTGTCATGTTTAAAATTTTATTATACAGTGTATCTATTCATGAATAATCATGAAAACATAATATTTCTTATGTATAATATTTTTGCCGTTTTATCATGGAAGCCATTTTGAAATTAAACTCATTTTTTTGTATAAACATGTGTTCCGTCTTCAAGTTGTAGTGAGATTTTAATTTTCTTTTTACTTTGTGTGTTTTTTATGGCAATAATTTAACTTTAAAATGCTCGTATAGGTATACATTATTGTATTTATGTAGGTGTAATGCAAGTGTATATGTACATTAGTTATTAAGCACAATTACCTTAGTCTCAAGGAGATATAGAATTCAATACTGTGTATTGACACCGCAGGCACGTTGGTAAAGGTAGGTCCCATGTCGCAGTAAACAATGAAACAGAAAAGAATAAACACGAAATATGTTAGTAAAAATATATTAAAGCAATTTAATTAGTTTCAAAATTAAATTTTAATAGAAAAATAGATATTTGATGATAGTGTGTGTAAGATATATATTTTACATGTTTCTTTATAGCTTTTAGAATCAGCTGATCTTTCAAAACTTTTAATTAAATATTAATTTTTAACCGACTTCCAAAAGGAGGAGGTTCTCAATTTCATCGGTATTTTTTTATTTTTTTTATATATGTGCACTGATTACTCCGTCAATTGTGGACCGATTTTGAAAATCGTTTTATGAATAACATGTATACGGATTGCTCATTTTCAAGTTTCTCTCATAAAATTACCAAGCTATTAATTATTTAAAATGATGTAGTTATTCAGAAGTGATGCTCTTATCAATCAATAGCATTCTATTTTCATTAATAAAAATTCTAATTTTCGTATTATTTTGTTTATTTTTTCAGAAGATAAAATTCAGCTGTGTATATAAAAAGTTTTTATAATTTGTTTGTTGAACTTTTATGAATATTTTCCTTGACCTTGACCTTCCATAGCTTACCTTACTTCATCATCTGCCATTTTGAATGTGTTGGTCTAGTTGTCCTGGAAACGAAAAACAGTCTTCAGTAAGGTACAGCTTTTGAAACCTACATTCATCTAAAATCTAAACTATAGAAGGATAAAGGGTTAATTCAAAATTTCAATAATCGGCTAGATTTGCCTCTGTTTTTAAAATGCCTGATATTATGTTTTTTTTATTAAGAATATTTTTATTGCCACATCTCTGTATTCTTCTTCGTCTTCGTCAATATCTTATTATGGTCTCATGCCGTTATTTCATCAAATGCAATCAACCACCACGAAATCGTCTTACTCAAATAAATATAAAAGTGTTACCAACTATTAGGAGAAATTATTTATTTTGAATCAATATAAGTTAACTTATACGATTCATAATTCAATGATTTACCAATAACGATATATTATTTATTACATACAGTTTACCCACCTATATATATGCTCATATATACAGGTGAGTAAACTGTACCAGACCTGTAGAAAACTAGACTAGATATTATCATAAAACACGGAAGTAAGTTTGGGATTAAACGATTAAAAGTAAGCTCGTAAATAACCGTTATTACTCCATTACACTCTAAGTCATAAAAACAATACAATTATTAATACCAAAAAGAATTCATATTTGGCTGTAGTCATGAACCAAGTTCGTTATTTAAAACGATTTGGCCGAAAGCCAAAGAGACGCCGCCGACGTGTGAATACCGATATTTGATACTCGAAATCCGGTTACGTACCCTACGTTTCCCATTTTCTGCAAAATGAAATTCAAACAAGAACTAAACCCTAATTTTTGAAAACTATGACGTAGACATTTGACTTAATTTTTTTTCAAATCTAAATTTAGAATATGAAAATAGCCACGAACGGAGATTGTAAAAGAATCCGTGTAATAAACAGTCGCTAACGTAATATGTAAATTCCACAATTAGGTTCGGGTGCGCTCGGCAGATGTTCGGCAAATTTCGGAAGGTGCGCGGGCGCCTGAAAATACTGAAATAGGTTGGCTCACATACAGCGCATCCTAATTTGGTCGCACGTATGTTCGGTTTTGCTTACTCGGGTTTCGGTCCTAACGGAAAGCACACCGATCTCACCTTCATAATGGTACTTTTTTTAAACTAGGCATAATCAAAATCTTTAAAAATCATTTATTCTACTGAAGAATAATATATGACTATATGTTAATTCTAACATAAATATACATATATACATAGATAAAAAAACAATGTGTTCATGTCTCTGAACTTAGAAGTTACAAAATCATTTTTCACCAGTTAAATTATTTTTATATCTTAATTGAGTTATGGCAGTACCTGAATTTTTGACATCAAAAGCGAAATAATTCATTAACCTCTGACCCAGATATTAAATATTTCAATATCAGATGATGATGAGCGAGAGAGAGATGAGATTAATTGAAGTTTAAAATCCGATATAAGACAGAAATAAAACTCCAGAATTAAATGTTATCTTTGACGTCATAAAAAGTTTAAAGTAGGATTATATAGCCATGAACACGAAGATGATATCTGATGTAATAGAACACTAATTATGAAAATAGTTTTGACACACTACGAGGCTGCCTTTAACACACACTAGTCGCAAGAACGATGCATCACAGTGCTCCGACTACAACGACATTGATATATCACTTCACTGAACGTTAAATGCACTTCAATAATCTTGTGGCAATCCGAAATTTTAAATGTTAGTAATATATATTTAACTTTCACTAAAACTCACCTACGGCAAAGAAAAAGAAGATGGCTCTATAGATGGTTCAGCCAACACGAGTCACAGTTGCTGACTGGTGCGAAGCGGGTGGTAAGGTGCGGCGGGCAATGCGTAGGCGCAGAGGCCCCGCGCGTCCCTCGCCCCTCGCCCGCTCGCCCAGCAAAGCTCTCGCGAATCCACCGCCCGCACTATCCTCCTTCAGACATTTTTAGAGCAGTGTCGTTTTGACACCAACACCGAAATAACATCGTGTGCAAGCTCCAGTTTGAACAACTCGGATACCTCATAAACTCTAACCCACTGATGCCATGTGTTTCATAAACATTTATTACAGTGGATGCATTAAAGTTTATATCTTCCATTGTATTACAGGATTTCAAAAACGAAAATAGGTAAATTACATAATAGAAATTTCATATCTGCAGAATGGTTTATTTTCCAGCTTAAATTTCAATTGCTGCACTAGTTTTACTTTTAAATAAAATATTGTTACATTATTCGGAGAGCTTTATCAACATTGTTCGGTAAAATTCCAATTCAGTATTTCACATTTTTAAAATGTAGGTTGATAAAGAATGTCCAATGTCGATCCAAGTGCTGTTCTCCAAACAAAATTTATATTTCTATGAGTTCTATTGAATTTGCTGCACTAATTTAAAACTAACCAATATCTGAATAGTAACAATAAATGAAATATATTCACGTCAAACTGTTATCCGGGGCTGGTTTTCTCTACTCTGTCCAACAATAAAGAAAATAATAACTAAATGAAGCAGAGAAAGAAGCCTTACTGAAATTATTTAATAATCTTTCTGAGCTACCGGATAAAAATGCTGCGACAGAAGTAATAAAAACTACTATTACCTCGCATAGCAAACATTTGCATAGCTGACTGTCAAATACTAATGCAAAAGAGAGACGAAATGTGTATGAAAAAAATAAATTACCACATAATACAGATGTCGGTAACCTTGCCTTTTTTGTAAAAAAATTGTAGTAAATATGAAAGTACGCATAAGCTTATATTAGCTTTATACTAATTAGTTTCATCCTTGATGGAAAAAAATAAAAGAATGAGTTAAACAAATTTATAAAATAAAAATGTCCTAGCTACATGAACCGAAAGAATGCTTATATTTAGATAAATGTATACTCGTAATATGCCAAAATTTCTGTAATAAATGTTATACGGCAATGGTATCATTGCCCGCTGCTGAAACAATTTCCCATTTGTATGTTTTTTAACCGGCTTCAAAAAAAGGATGAGGTTCTCAATTCGACTGCATTTTGTTTTTTTTTTATGTTAGTTACCTTATAACTTTTGACTGGGTGTACCGATTTTGATAATTCTTTTTTTATTTGAAAGTTGGTACTTCCCGAATAATCCCATTTAAATTTGGTCCAGATTCAAGTCGGTTTTTTTTTGTTAAAATTTGTAGGTAATTATTTCTTAACCAAGTGACTTAAAAAAGTATTAGATTACAATATTAAATTATACACACAAATTGCATAACAGATTACGTTATTGTCTAATAAGCAAAACAATATTAGTCTCCAACCGCCCAAACGCCCTTTTCATTGGTAAACAAAATTCCGCATATAGAGTTTTTTTTAAAGTCATCTCCCGCATTATGTAGTGTCACGAGGAAGTTTCCAAATATACATAAAACGGACACAAGGAACACCCAGACTCATTACAACGTTGGTCTATTGCTGTTAATGGGGTACTCTAAGAATCAGAAGAGAAAATCAAGGGGTTATTGAAAGGAGAAGTGGGATAGGAGAGAGAAGATAGTGGTAAAAAATAATTTTGCTTGTACCGATGGATTTGATTATATAAACAGTAACTGGAGAAGGTCAAGGTCGCAAATCTGTAGTACTAACAGGTTGTTATTACAAGTTTTGAACCTTTTACCTAAATCATAAGGTTAAATTTATACTGTGTCTTAAGATTTTCTTAAGAACTATCATGATGATTATAAAGCAATAAAATTCGAACCTTGTTACCTTAATGATAGGGTACAATTTAAATAGTTTCTTGTGGTAACAGTAATCCTAAGAACAGTATCATAATGATTACAAAATGAGAATTCAATAAGAATAATCTTCTTTAAGTTCATCAATTACAAAATGAATTCTCTTTTAAACAAGAAACGATAAAATTAATTTTGAAATAAATTTCATAATGAGACCCAAAGATAGCTAATAAGATAAAATGAAATGATTTATTTATTAAATTCAGAGATAACAAAACTGTATTGGTTTCAATGTTCGACCTACGTGACCACGATCTTAACGTGATCAGAATTATCGATTTATATCCAATAAAACGCCATATTTTATATACTTATTAGTTCTGAAATATGAATATAGATATATCATATTTATTTACTTCATGTATGAATATATGTAATCGAAGATTGTAACAGCATTGCTGTACATATTTTACTTCTCCTATTGCATGCCACTCTGATCGATTTGGGCTTCTCACATCTATCTCCTGCCAGCCATCTTTAGCAAGTCATCACTCCGCCTGGCCTGTGGGCGTCCTACACTACTATTCACTATTCTACAATGGGCTGATGATGATGAGCATATGTCATATTCCACAAAATTGTTTGGAACACAGGCTAAAGATACTTTCTTAAAAAACAATTTGTGATTGCTGATCTATATACACACATCAAAAGTGTCTAGGGATCAACATATGTGTCTAGGGATCAACATATATTTTTGCAATAACTTTTCTCCTGATTGATATTAATTAAAATTTTCTTTAAGGATTCATCAAATAAAGTGTTTTCGTTTGTCACAGTAACGATAAACCAAGTCACCTTTGCATTAATAAAGAAATTTGCCATTTTCCTAATAAAAGGATTTTTGACATTTGAACCACTAACATTAAAGTTCGAAAAAAAGACTGAAATAACAGTTTTCTTTAAAATTTTATTAGGTAACTTAAACAATTAATAATCCGTGTTTCTACCGCGAACACTAACACAAGAACATCGGTTTGGCATACTCAAAATGAGTTCATCCAAATCACGCTGTGGAATGGCCGCCCATGTTCGTTGCAACAACAAAAAAAAGTCTTCTTGCGACTGGATACCCTCCATATTCGGCAGAGCTCTTCTCTGTAGCATATCCCATGCATGCTCAATCGGGTTCAAGTCTGGCGACTGAGCAGGCCAGGGCCAAAGCCACATCTCAATCTCAAGAAATCCGCATAAAAATGCTTGATCCCTAGACACTTTTGATGTGTGTATATAAAAGAGTAAGGTGACTGACTGACTGACAGACTGACTAACTGACATACCCAGAGATCAACGCACAGCCCAAACCGCTGAAGCTAGAATCCTGAAATTTTGCATTCTAGATTCTTTATATACCGTAAGTGAGCACTAAGAAAGGATTTTTTGAAATTCCACCCCTAAGGGGGTGAAATAGGGGTTAAAAGTTTGTATGGAAGTCCGTCATTTTTTAAGTTAGAAACATAAAACTTTACTTTTGAGCTACTTACTTGACTTACTATTTAAGCGTTTCTAAATATTCTACCCCTAAGGGGTGAAATAGGGGTTGTGATGTTGTACATAGGTTAGTCTGGAAGTCCGACATTTTTGAAGTTAGAAACATTAAACTTTATTTTTGGGCTACTGATTAAAAAGGAATAGATACGTATTTAAGCGTATCTGAATATTATACCCCTAAGGGGGTGAAATAGGGGTTGAAAGTTTGTATGGAAGTCCGTAATTTTTTAAATAAGTTTTAAGTTAGAAACATAAAACTTTATTTTTGGGCTACTGAATAAAAATGATTAGATACGTATTTAGGACTTTCTGGATATTTTACCCTTAAGGGGGTGAAATAGGGGTTGAAAGTTTGTATGGAAGTTCGTCATTGTTGTAGGATTTAAGGTCGGTAAACCAAATCACTAACAAATGTAGTATTCGTGAGATGAATAGCTCCAGAGAAGGTAGTGATGAATTAGGCAGCGGATCAACTTAGTAGGTACTTGTATATTATTTAAATCGATAGTAGGAATACAAACGAATTGAAGTAAACAAAACTACACAGGTATTTATACATAAATATTTTGCACACGGCACTAATATTGCGGAGAGGGTCTCAGGTAGCAAGCGTGAATATAGGCGCACGACACCCCTCTCTGTTGCGCGGGCGCCGACACAATAGATGGGGCGTCGACCAAAGGCTAGGTATTGATACCGCCTATCACCCGACATCGGATGTTTTCGTGCCTCGTTGTATCGCTTGAGTCTACTTGCCGATTATGTGCCTAGATCAAATGATTGTGTTTAACTTTGTATAGATAAATAAATAAACACACAACCATTTGACCTAAACGGGAATCGAACCCGTGACCGCTACACTACTCCCCCGCTGAAACCGTAGCTAGCTACGGTTGATAGTAGTCCGGGAATCTGACTGTTCGCCCGCTTCTTGTCTTCTTGGTAGCGAGCTGGTCTACGGTTTTTGAAGGGTGAGGAGATGCCACTGGTGTGTCCCTGGTGACGTAGGCTGGTTTCAGACGATCAACGGATATGCGTTGAGGTTTGCCTTGTATTTCAACGTCAAAGGTCTTCTGGTCGCGTTGCAGCACCTTGTACGGACCAAGGTAAGGTGGTTGGAGTGGTCTACGTATAGAACCCTGGCGGACGAAGACATGCGTGGCAGTTTTTAGGTCACTAGGCATGTAAAAGGTACGGCTGGAAGGGCCATGCCAAGATGTTGGTCGTGGGGTTAGTATGCTGACATGAGCTCGCAGTCTGTTGATGATGCTGGTCATGTCCATCTCGTCACCAGGAGCAGGAGAGAAGAACTGTCCAGGCAGACGGAGTGGTTCGCCATAGACCAGTTCTGCAGCGGACGTCTGGAGGTCTTCCTTCCAAGCACTGCGAATGCCGAGTAGCACCCAAGGTAGGGTCTCAACCCAGTTCGGAGACGCGTGGCACGTGATTGCAGATTTGAGCTGTCGGTGAAGTCTCTCTACGAGACCGTTGGCTGACGGATGAACTTAGTAGGTACTTGTATATTATTTAAATCGATAGTAGGAATACAAACGAATTGAAGTAAACAAAACTACACAGGTATTTATACATAAATATTTTGCACACGGCACTAATATTGCGGAGAGGGTCTCAGGTAGCAAGCGTGAATATAGGCGCACGACACCCCTCTCTGTTGCGCGGGCGCCGACACAATAGATGGGGCGTCGACCAAAGGCTAGATATTGATACCGCCTATCACCCGACATCGGATGTTTTCGTGCCTCGTTGTATCGCTTGAGTCTACTTGCCGATTATGTGCCTAGATCAAATGATTGTGTTTAACTTTGTATAGATAAATAAATAAACACACAACCATTTGACCTAAACGGGAATCGAACCCGTGACCGCTACATTGTTAAAGTTAGAATCATAAAACTTTATTTTTGGGCTATTGATAAAAGAAAATTTGATTTCTATTTAAGCGTTTCTGAATATTCTACCCCTAAGGGGGTGAAATAGGGATTGAAAGTTTGTATGGAAGTCCGTAATTTTTAAAGTTAGAAACATAAAACTTTATTTTTGAGCTACTGATTAAAAATGAGTAGACACGTATTTATGCGTTTCTAAATATTATACCCCTAAGGGGGTGAAATAGGGGTTGAAAGTTGGGTTGAAAGTTTGTATGAAAGTTCGTCATTTTTTAAGTAAGAAAAATGAAACTTTACTTTTGAGGCTACTGATTAAAAAAGAGTGGATATGTATTTAAGCGTTTCTCAATATTGTACCCCTAAGGGGGTGAAATAGGGGTTGAAAGTTTGTATGTAAGTCGATAATTTTTTAAATAAGAAATATCGAACTTTATTTTTGGGCTACTAAATAAAAATGATTAGATACGTAATTAGGAGTTTCTGGATATTCTACCCTAAGGGGGTGAAATATGGGTTGAAAGTTTGTATGGAAGTTCGTCATTTTTGAAGTTTGAGTCATTAAACTTTATTTTTGGGCTATTTATAAAAAAAATAGATACGTATTTAAGCGTTTCTGGATATTCTACCCATAAGGGGGTGAAATAGGGGTTGAAAGTTTGTAAGGAAGTACGTCATTTTTTAGGTGA
Organism: Diaphora mendica; assembly: GCA_949125395.1. Lineage (NCBI taxonomy): Eukaryota > Metazoa > Arthropoda > Insecta > Lepidoptera > Erebidae > Diaphora > Diaphora mendica. The sequence goes on from OX421310.1 coordinate 23,665,974, forward strand.
GAAACATGAATATTTAGTTTTGGGCTACTAATTAAAAATGAGTAGATACGTATTTAAGCGTTTCTGGATATTCTACCCCCAAGGAGTGATATAGGGGTTGAAATTTCGTATATAGGTTAGCCTGGAAGTCCGTCATTCTTAAAGTTAGAAACATGCAACTTTATTTTTAGGCTACTGATTAAAATGAGTAGATACGTATATACGAACATGTTCTACCGGAACCGGTTGTGGTACATGGTGCCGTTCTCGAAGTTGTTCAAAAATATATGTGGTACCTCGGACAGACTTTGCAGTTAAGTAGAAACTACTTCGAGGACGAGGTGAATAGGAGAATTCAGCCGGGTTTGGTTTGGGAAACTTCGTCGGGTCTTTTCATCATCAATCCCACAGTGCCTAAATACGAAAGTCTTCAATCAGTACGTCCTACCTGTCATGACATACGGTGCCGAAACGTGGACACTTACGACACGGCTGGTTCACAAGTTTAAAGTCGCTCAGCGTGCTATGGAGCGTGCTATGCTCAACGTTTCTTTATCTAAGGGATCGCATCAGGAATGAGGTGATCCGGCAGAGAACCAAGGTCATTGACATAGCCCACAGAATAAGCAAGCTGAAGTGACAGTCGGCTGGCCATATTAGCCGTAGAACTGATAACCGTTGGGGTAAACGGGTTCTTGAGTGGAGACCGCGTCTCGGCAAACGTAGTGTTGAACGTCCACAGGCCAGGTGGAATAATGATCTGCCCAAGACGGCTGGCAGGAGCTGGATGAGAGAAGCTGAGGATCGAACCAAGTGGCGTGCAATTCGAGATGCCTGTGTCCAGCAGTGGACTGCGATGTTGATGATGAGATACGTATTTAAGCGTTTCTGGATATTCTATACCTAGGTTAGACTGGAATTTCGTCATTTTTTAATTTAGTAGCCTGAAACTTTATCTTCAGGCTTTTGATTACAAATAAATGAATACTTATATCAGCACATATGGGAATTCTATTCCTAAAGGGGTTAAAAGAGGGGCGAAAGTGTGTATGAAAGTCGACTTTAATGGACTATTGATTATAAATAAATAAATACGTTTAACATGAATAAATTATTCATAGATACTTACACAGTTTTAATTAAATACATATAATCAACTTCTACGCGAGCAAATCCGCGGGCTACAGCTAGTTCTGGATAAAGTTGTAGTTGCACGATTGTAGTGTGATAAATCACAGAGCCACTGTCGCATGTCGTTCTATTTCTCATGTTTCTCTTTATTCGTAGCAGAGACTTATAGTCACTTTGATATTCTGGCAAACGGTGAATTTATCCAGAAGATGTAACTTCTAAAATAGACCCTAATGTAATGATTGCTATAGTTACTGGTAACATAATAGTTACTTTAACACTAACAATCTCTCACACTAAGCAGAGAGAACTGGGTTCATTATATTATTATCATGAATTGTGCGTTAATCGTCTTGTTTTATAAGAATAGAGGCCTCTTTCTCATTTTAAGGATATGCTTGTGTCGAACAGTGGACTAATATTATAGATTATGATGACGAAGAGAGGCACCTCAAATATTAGATAGATTTCAACAGTGACTTCTCAAACGTATTATAATGATATTTTTAAGTTACAACAGCTGGGAACATAGAAACAGTTGTATATGTATACAGGTGTCCCAAAATTCAACGATAAGCGGGCGCCTAAAGGTAGACCTGCTAATGAGTACATAAGGAAAAATAATAAAAAAAATATACCTAGTTTTTTTTTAGTTACAAGAAAAATTTAGAATTTCTTTGAAAATTTATACCTTTCATGATATAGACCATGAGTCAAAATACACTAAGAGTAAAAATATTTCATAATTTTAGGGAAAAAAAATGATTTTGAACGTTTTTTGTGTAAAAACTGTGGGCAATTTGGTGTTTTTGAGAGTTGTGGTGAATAGTAGCACTATTTAGGTATAAGATAAAAAAAAATCTTAAGCATATTTGAGAAATTGTCATCGTGGTCGTCCAAAATATCATGAAGGGTGTAAATTTTCAAAGAAATTCTAAATTTTTCTTGTAACTAAAAAAAACTAGGTATATTTTTTTATTATTTTTCCTTATGTACTCATGAGCAGGTCTACCTTTTGGCGCCCGCTTATCGTTGAATTTTGGGACACATGGTATAGGTACACTTGACTCAAAGACGAGAGGACAAATTAATTGGTTGTCATATTTTTTGTTCTGTGGTTGTCATTCATATTGATGAGAGTTTGGCACCTGTTGCTAACAAGTGACACTAATAATTTACTTATTGAATGTAGAAATGACATTATACAGAACTGGATAATTCCACGGTATCCTAGAATAACTTTCTATTGGATTTTTCCAAGAAAATCAGCTCAAATGTTTTTAATAAAGTGCTATCTTGTCTGTTAATATATTTTTATATGATTACTCCTGCTGGGGAGGTAAGTTTGTTTCTAAGCTTACATTTTTATCCTACTGCAACAGTAATTTAAAAAGACAATAAGTGAGATGGGTGCTGATGACAAATAAGAGTTGCAAAGCTCACAAGTGACATAACATTTATGAAACAAACAGAAGGTACAACACAAAAATAATAAAAATAGGAACGTTAAATTTATATTTTTACCTGACTATGCCGCAACCAAAAGGAAGGGTAATTGTTTTGGCAGTCCATGTATGTTCCACTGTAGTGCCTTAACAACTGAAATGATTTGAATGAGTGAGGTGTCAATAGATTCGTAAAAATGGCCCGGGTGACATAGGATATCTAAATTTTATCAAACGTTTTTTCGTTGTCCTGATAAAGTTTTGAAACTTTTTTTATCTACATGAAAATAGAACTAAAACTAAAATGTTACGAAACTAAACTAATACAGAATTCAACAACAGAGAAGCGAAAACTAAAAGGACTGCACCAATTAACGGATTGGCGGTTTAGAAGCTCCGTCTGTCTCTGCAGTCTAGTCGCATTATTTAAACAGAAGTTCTAGTTAAAACGTTCTGAGCTCAAGTGCAGTTACGTATAATACGACTCGATCTCCCAGTCAAACCATCAACCAGGTTTTGGGGGACAAAGATTGTAATTCAGTTTGTTTTTCTCTGTTTAGTAAATAAATAAAATAAAAATATATAAGGTAAAAAAAAAACCTAGTACGACAGGTAGGACAGGACAGGCTGGTAACAAACATGATAATTTTGTCTAATAAGTATACAGTACTTATTAGACAAAATTATCATGTTTGTTAAAACGTTTTTACTTACTTTGTTACTAAAGGTGTTATCTTTATTATTTATTCTAATATTTACCTAATCGACAGCAAGTGGGCACCCTGGGCTCTTGCTGTAAATCGAGCGGTGTTTAACGAAATTGAACACTCGGGTCACACGACAAGATTTAATTTCGCTTGCGAGTTGGCAGAGTTGAAAATGTTTTATGCCTAAACTTGACTTTTGTTCGACAGTGGAACTTCTGTACGTAAGTACTATTAGTTATTCTGTGGTAATACTTAGCTTATTCAATTAGTATCTTTTTCCCGCGTTTATGTCAGTTATCTCGGTAAAGAGTAGATTATATCTTTTCTCGAGAACCAGAGTACGTAAGTACATATTCTTATCTATCCCAGAGTATCCGTAGAATATTTTACGGTTCCTAAGTATTTTATCCGTGGGAGAGCCACGCTTTGGCATGCATGGGCCGGCTCGACCGGAGTGACACCACGGCCTCACAGAAAACCAGCGTAAAACAGCGCTTGTGCTGCTACCGGAAGACCATACTCCCTCCCCCTCTCAATCCCCCTCCCTATTCCCCCCCTCCATCCTCCTCCCCATCCTCCAAGGGTCAGCAACGCACTTGTGACGCCTCTGGTGTTGCGGGTGTCCATGGGCGGCGGTAATCGCTTACCATCAGGCGATATGTCTGCTCGTTTGCCACCTATTCCATAAAAAAATACAAATTTTCATTGAAATCGATGCAGCGGTTAAGCCGTGAAGCGTAGCAGACAGACAAAGTTATGTTTTAGTACATTCTATCTTTATTCTAATTACAAGAGTTTTTATTTAAAATTAAGTAGGTAATGTTAATTTTCAGTAGCATTTGTAGAGGGTTTAAAATTTTAACCGTTTCAAAAAAGAAGGAGGTTCTCAATTCGACCGTTTATATGTTTTTTTTTTCAATGTGTGTTCGCGGATAACTTCGTCGTTTATGAACCGATTTTAATTATTCTTTTTTTAATGGAAAGGAGATATCCCAATGGTGGTACCATGATAAGTTACACTAAGGTCTGATGATGGCATCCAAAAGAAATCGAGTCGAACCTTGAACCGGTTTTTATTTTGTTAAAATTTTACTTATGATGTATAAGAACGAGCTGTAAAATGCATTGTCCACAAACATATTTTCTTTTTGACCGACTTCAAAAAAAGGAGGAGGTTCTCAATTCGACTGTTTTTTTAAAATGTTTGTTACCTCATAACTTTCGACTGGGTCAACCGATTTTGATGATTTTTTATTTATTTGAAAGCTGGTGCTTCCCATGTGGTCTCATTTCAGTTCTGACATGTCATCCATGAGAAAACCATATAAGTCGTTGTTCGCGCCACTACGCAACCATTCAGAAAGTGAGCCAATAGGAAACGGCACTTTCATCGGCCAATGCGGGCGCTTCTCCGGATCTCCATAATGTTGGCGCCGCCGCGCCACCAATCAGTGAGGAGAGAAATGACGCGATAATGACGCTATACTTTGCCGGCCAACGGGGACGCTTCTTCGGGCCGCCATTTGTTCTAGAACACACATTCCTAGACAACTTTTTGTAATGGTCACACGCAGCACGCATAAAATCTCTGTAATTTTGTTACAATACAGTTTATTGTTAAGAAACTATCTTTCCTTTGTTCCTATCGCGAACAAAAACTGGCGACCGTGACAGGACCTGCATGCTAATGGTGAAACAAGTCCGTGCAGGTCAATTTTCAGAGTAGCAGTGACGTGGTGTCTTTTCATTGCTAAAAAACGGAAAGATCGGCGTAAACGCCAGCTGAAGAGGAACCGAGAGCAGCCCGGGCCAACCCCACGGAGGAGTCAACGTCCCGAAGAGGCCTCATAAGAAGAATTCAACTATTTAAGCCATAGAAAGCCGCCCTTCATTGTGGATTTGCCTGCTTCCCATTCTAACCGTGAGCTCGTTCCTGCTTATTTCCTATCTTTCCTCTTCTATCTGTGCTAATCACTGGTTACATGCCTTGAGCGTTTAGTGATATCTCATTTCAATTTAACCATAATTTATAAAATGTCTTTGTTAATACATACTACGATGGTTTGCCTAAGTTTTTAACGCTAATTCACAAATCCAATGAGCACTACGCATCTACAAACCCTATAGCAAGCTTCAGTTATAAAAAATAACTTATTCTTTTCTACATTTGCACCCTATTTCAATTGTTAATAGCACTACTGAGTTACTGTCATTTATTTTACATGCATACGCTGCCCATCTAATAAGTTACCCCCTTGCACGCTTGCCACAATCAGCTTTTTAGTCGAAATATAACGGGTTTTTCAGATCGAATTTTCGAGAACACGACTGCAGCGCCCCCTACAGGCTGCGGTGCACAGCTGATAAGAAAGCGGATTCACTGCGCCGGCGTCGGTGGACTACGGAACGAGGAGCGTATCGTATTCCTTTGTTTTTTGCTTAACTTAGTAGTTTGTTCGTTTGATACTTTATCGCTATGACCTCCGAAACAAATTTTAAAGATTTAAATGTTAAACGCGGTTCTATTAAGGGTCGTTTGACCAAGTTTAAAGCCTATTTAGATTCCTTGTTGCCGCTGGAATGTATTTCTTCTGTGGAAGTCAATAAGCTAGCGATGAAGTTGACACGAATAGAAGCCTTGTTCATTGAGTTTGACGGGTTGCAAAGACAAATAGAGGATTTGAACGCCACTGAGTTAGACAGTGAATTAATCACTCGTGACTTAATTGAACAAGAATTCGATCACTGCATTTGTATTGCCCAAGACTTTATACAGTCTAACAGTTCTCCTAAACAGGAGGCAACCAATGTCTTTAGCTGTTCTCAAGGTAGTCATCATGATCAATGTGCTGACAGTCTAGGGTTCAAACTTCCTATTATCAATATACCTAAGTTTGATGGAAATTATTACAAGTGGTTAGAGTTCAAAGAAATATACATGTCATTGATTCATGATAACTTTAAAATTAAAAGTATACATAAATTTCATTATTTATGCTCCTACTTAGAGGGAGAGGCTGCTCGTGTTTTGAGTAACTTAGAAGTTTCAGAAAAAAATTATATTGAAGCCTGGAAAATCCTTTGCAATCGCTATGATAATAAAAGACAGTTAATCAACAATCACTTAACTTCATTATTTAATATTGAGTCCGTTCGTGAGACTGATAAGTCTCTCAGGTTTGTCATTGATCATGTTACTAAGAATTTACGTGCCCTCAGCACATTGGGTCTGCCCACCGATAAGTGGGACGTCTTAATTATTCATAATTTAGTGGCCAAGTTAGACAGTAATGCTATTGTTAAATGGGAAGAGCATAGAAATACTATCTCAGAGATACCTTCACTCGAGGATTTCTTTTCATTTCTGAAAAACCGTGCCAATATTTTAGAAACTATCAATCGCAATAAAGGTGATAAGTTAGATAACCGTAAACCAAATACCTATACACATCAGCCTAAAGCACAATCTAAGTCTTTTGTAGTGACTGCTAAAGATACTACTCCTTCTTCTAAATTTGAATGTGTATTATGCCAAGGTAATCACCGCCTATTTGAGTGCACCTCTTTTAAAACTAAATCTCTAGAGGATAGGAACTCTGTTGTTGTGAGGTTGAATTTATGTTTTAACTGTCTGAGGCGTGGACACAGTGTCAGTAAGTGTAGGACACCCCGCTCTTGCCAGCTGTGTGGAAAGAGGCACCACTCTTTGCTTCACTTGCCAAGTAATACTGCCTCTCTTAGTTCGAGTAGCTCGCCCTCTATAACCATGTCTACTTTGTCATCGCCTAACATCTTATTATGTACTGCTAAGGTGCGCATATCTAATCCCCAAACCAGTGAGTCCATTACAGTAAGAGCTGTGCTTGACAGCGGGAGTCAGTCATCCTTTATCACTGAGAGTGTAATGCAAAGACTCGATTTGACTCCTCAGCCTTCAAATGTGAATATTGTCGCTATTGGTAACTCACACTTAAACCTAGTACCTGAACGTTGTGCTTTGCAACTGCAATCTAATTCAAGTTCATACCAAGTATCAATGTTTTGTTTGGTCCTGAAGTCAATCACAGATAGAATACCTCAAAACTATTTTGATATTAGTCATCTTAACCTGTCTAAATTCCAGTTAGCGGACCCTAGTTTTAACGAGCCTTCCCCGATCGATATGCTCATTGGAGCCGACCTATTTTGGGATTTGATAGGTACTAAACAGCATTCTTTGGGAACTGGTGCCCCTAATCTTCGGAGCTCTAAGCTGGGGTGGCTTATAGCCGGTCCTGTGCCAAGCAAGGAGGTTAAAATCCACTCTAATAACCCGACTGTTTGCAACTTTTTATTAAAAGAAGTTGATACTTCTAACATTGATCAGGAATTAACTAAGTTTTGGGAACTGGAAAGTGTCCCTCTGTCTAGACCCTATACTGAAGAAGAAAGGTTTTGTGAAAGACACTATGTCTCCAATACATGCCGAGACGATGATGGTCGATTTTGTGTCGGTCTACCACTAACGGAGGAAGCATCTTGTCTTGGTGAATCCTATTTTACTGCCAAGGCACGCTTTCTCAGTTTGGAAAAGCGTTTCCGTAAACATCCAGAGCTAAAGTTACAGTACCGACAATTCATTCATGAGTATGGTAAGCTCTGTCATCTGACTGAGATTTCTAAACCTCCTCTTGATCATTATTTTCTTCCTCATCATCCCGTAATAAAGGAAAAGAGTGAGTCTACTAAGCTCAGGGTTGTCTTTAATGCCTCTCAATCCACTACTTCTGGTCTATCGGTCAATGACCTACAAGCGGTAGGCCCTACTATACAAGACTCTTTAGTCAATATTTTGTTGCGTTTTCGCCTATATCGATATGTTTTATCAGGAGACATCGAAAAAATGTATCGGCAGGTTCAGCTGAGAGAGTCTGATCGTAAACTACAATTGATATTGTGGCGTGATGATGAGAGTGCACCACTTAAGATATTGAGACTGAATACAGTCACATATGGTTTTGCCAGTGCTAGCTTTCTATGCACTAGATGCATCTGGCAGGTTGGTGAAGAATGCAATAATCCTAAAATAAGAAGGATAATTCAAAACGATTTCTATTGCGATGACTTGCTCACTGGAGCGGAGTCTGAGGAAGAATTACAACACATTCAACGCTCAATCTCAGATGAACTCGCTAAGGGCTGTTTCCCTCTTAGGAAGTATCGCTCTAATCTATCTAATTTTTTAACTGTAGGTTCGGACCTCCAAGAGAAATCTCACCTTATTTTCAGTAACTCTACTAGTACTCTGGGAATTGGTTGGTCCCCTGACACGGATAACCTTCACTTTCCTTTTGATACTACACTAAACACCTCATTAACCAAACGAGCCATTTTATCTTCTACTTTCAAAATTTTTGATCCCCTTGGCTTATTGTCTCTTTGCTCCATTAAATCTAAAATTTTGCTTCAGAAACTATGGCTTGAAAAGCTGAGTTGGGACGAACCTATCCCAAAGGCTATTCAGGTCTCTTGGTTAAGGTTTTATGACAACATTAAAGCCTTAGCTGCTCTACAAATTCCAAGGCAAGTTTTAATTGAAAACTCTAATTACACAGAGCTTCATTGCTTTTGCGACGCCTCTCAACAGGCATATGGCTGTTGTATTTACCTTAAGTCTATTAATAAACAAATCAACGTACAAGTAAACTTATTGTGTGCCAAGTCTCGCGTAGCTCCTATTAAAACTTGTACCATCCCGCGTCTAGAGCTTTGTGGTGCGGTGCTGGGTGCTCAGTTGACTGCTGCTGTTGTGAAGGCGTTAGGGCGTCATGTGAATAGACAGTTCTTCTGGACTGATTCTAATGTTGTGCTTAGTTGGTTAAAATCTCCTCACAAAACCAAACTTTTCGTTGCCAACAGGCTTGCCTCTATTATGGAGCTCACTGATACGTCCAACTGGCGTCATGTGCCTTCTCTACAGAACCCTGCTGACCTCGTGTCACGAGGAGTAGATCCACAGGATGTAGCCGATGCTGAGTTATGGTGGCATGGCCCATCCTTTCTTAAGCAACCGGAAACCTGCTGGCCGGTCATTCCTTCTGTAGACCCAAATTTGCCTGAAATGAAGGCGATGACAGCTTTGGTGGCGGAGGCTTCACCTACTGAACCTGTAATATACTATCAGAAATTTTCAAAATTGCGCACCCTTCAGAGAGTGTATGCTTTCATACTTAGATTCATACATAATTGTCAACATCCTGAGAGTAAGCTCAGCGGCGCTCTTCAAGTTCAGGAACTTCAAAGTGCTCTTATCATTCTCGCTAAAGTAGCGCAGCAGGAGTCTTTTCCAAAGGAAATAAGTTTATTATTAGCTAAAAAAACCATCAAACCCAAGTCTCCTCTATGCTCATTAAACCCATTTATTGATGTAGTGGGGCTACTTCGAGTTGGCGGTCGCATTGATAACTCCGCCTACTCATTTGACAAGCGTCATCCTATTCTAATTAAGGCCGATCATTACTTTAGTAAACTCCTTTTCACACAGGAACATATACGCTTAATCCATTCAGGACCACAACATTTACTTTCATCTATCAGAGAACATTACTGGATAATAGGTGGCCGAAAGTTAGCCCGAGATGTGACACAAAAATGTCTCGTCTGTCGTCGTTTTAGGGGACAAACTATGTCAAATATAATGGGAAATTTACCTCCTGATCGTGTACAACCTGATTTCCCCTTTAATACTGTTGGCCTTGACTTTGCTGGTCCTTTTTTGATTACTGACCGCAAGGGCAGAGGCTGTAAAATAACAAAATGCTATTTGTGCCTATTCGTTTGTTTTAGATATAAATGTTTGCATTTAGAGGTTGTTTCGGAGTTAAGTAAAGACGCATTTATCCTCACGCTAAAAAGATTTATTGCACGTAGAGGAATGCCTAAAACAATACATTGTGATAACGGCCGCAACTTTGTAGCAGCCGCTAAAGATATTGGTCAATTTTTAAATTTTAACGGGGACTCTATTCGTGACTTTGCTTCTGGTCGGGGCATTGAATTTCGCTTCTCTCCCGCGTACGCTCCTCATTTCAATGGTCTAGCCGAGGCTGGTGTAAAATCAGCAAAATTCCACTTGCACAGAATATTGGGTCAATCGCATCTAACGTTCGAGGAGTTAAATTCTGTGTTTGCTCAGATAGAAGCTATCCTAAACAGCCGACCCCTTTGTCCTTTGAGTCCTTCCCCTAATGACTTTCAGACTCTTACCCCCGCTCACTTCCTTATTGGCAGGCCACTGACTTCGCTGCCGGCTGCAGACTGCGAGAATGTCAGCGCTCACCACCTAACTCGTTTTCAACGCCTAGAACAAGTGCGGCAACATTTCTGGAAGCGCTGGTCCAGTGAATACATTGCGGAGCTACAACAACGCTCCAAGTGGCGCGTCCAATGCAAGAACTTGAAGCTTGAAGACCTGGTCCTGATTAAAGAAGACAACTTACCTCCCCTTCGTTGGCGGCTTGGACGTGTCATTGGGCTGTTTCCTGGTAGTGATGGGATTTGCCGTGTTGTTGACATAAACACTGCCAATGGTCCTATAAGAAGGGCTATTAACCGCCTATGTCTTTTACCTATTTCTTGAAAGCTCGATGAAGCTTTCAATGGCCGGGAGGATGTTCGCGCCACTACGCAACCATTCAGAAAGTGAGCCAATAGGAAACGGCACTTTCATCGGCCAATGCGGGCGCTTCTCCGGATCTCCATAATGTTGGCGCCGCCGCGCCACCAATCAGTGAGGAGAGAAATGACGCGATAATGACGCTATACTTTGCCGGCCAACGGGGACGCTTCTTCGGGCCGCCATTTGTTCTAGAACACACATTCCTAGACAACTTTTTGTAATGGTCACACGCAGCACGCATAAAATCTCTGTAATTTTGTTACAATACAGTTTATTGTTAAGAAACTATCTTTCCTTTGTTCCTATCGCGAACAGTCGTCAATTTGCATTAAGTATGTGCGGGACAAATTAACGAATAACTCAATATCACGCTAACCGATTTCGATGATTCTTTTTTTATTTGAAAGCTGGTGCTTCCCGTGTGGTCCCATTTAAATTTAGTACAGATTGAAGTCGGTTTTTTTTTTGTTAAAATTTGTGATTATTTTTACTCGTAATTAAGATAAATCTAAACTTATAACAACAAAAGTTTGCACATGAGTACATGAGTCAATCGCAAAAAAATATTTAATAGGTTTATCACATGGAAATTAACAAAACTTACAGTGAAAAACCACCTCAAATATATAAAATAATTATGTTGAAATAGGAAAATTAAACATACTAAATTATTTCAAAAATCATTTTAGCCGGACAACCTAATCACTCTCACAGCTACCGAAATCACTTTACGAAAATTATTTATGTACGTAAATTAAGTTAATGCAAAGGGATATTCCGAGAAGCGCAAAATTTCTTATTTATGCCAGGGACCTTTGATACGAATAAACCTTTTGATGTTTGTTTTCGTGATCATGTTAAATATTAATTAGGCGCCTTTGACCTTTGACATCAATACCTAATTACGTCTGGCTAATAAACGTTAAATATGAATCGACTGAATTTATTTTATGTTGCAACGTGATGTCAAGTCACAGCTAATTGTTTGTATTGGCAAAAATGGTTTTTATATAACATTTTCTTTTGGACATTAAAATTTGTCATCTGTTCAGATTATAAATTCTCTTTTGTACAATAAATTAATTATCATCTTTACAGGTTACGTTTGTTAGACTTTATCATTTTGATGCAGAATCTTTGTTGAACTTATTTAGTCGTTTCTGAGACTTTGGCACAAATGGTTATAGTTCTTACAAAAGTCGGTTACAAATATACAAATGAAGCTAATAAAAGCGTGTTAAAAATGGAACCTAGCTTTAGATAAGAATCATTGATCATTTCAAGTTTACCCCAGTGTGTTATGGCGGCAGCGGAGATGGTATCAGTGGTATCATTATACACACATAAAAAGTGTCTAGGGATCAAGCATTTTTATGCGGATTTCTTGAGATTGAGATGTGGCTTTGGCCCTGGCCTGCTCAGTCGCCAGACTTGAACCCGATTGAGCATGCATGGGATATGCTACAGAGAAGAGCTCTGCCGAATATGGAGGGTATCCAGTCGCAAGAAGACCTTTTTTTGTTGTTGCAACGAACATGGGCGGCCATTCCACAGCGTGATTTGGATGAACTCATTTTGAGCATGCCAAACCGATTCTTGTGTTGTTAGTGTTCGCGGTAGAAACACGGATTATTAATTGTTTAAGTTACCTAATAAAATTTTAAAGAAAACTGTTATTTCAGTCTTTTTTTCGAACTTTAATGTTAGTGGTTCAAATGTCAAAAATCCCTTTATTAGGAAAAGGGCAAATTTCTTTATTAATGCAAAGGTGACTTGGTTTATCGTTACTGTGACAAACGAAAACACTTTATTTGATGAATCCTTAAAGAAAATTTTAATTAATATCAATCAGGAGAAAAGTTATTGCAAAAATATATGTTGATCCCTAGACACATATGTTGATCCCTAGACACTTTTGATGTGTGTAATTTTGCCACTAGTAAAGTATGACCCACGTTCGTAGTATTTTCTTTTTCCTTTAATGGATCGTGATTGAAACAATAGCTCAAGAAGCTTGGGGTCGCATACCTTTAATGTGAACTGGCTACTGTCGGGAATGGATATATTTATTTCAAATTGCTATTTGATTGTTGAAATAGTATTTTGATAACATCTAGTAATATTTCCTAATAATTAAGTGCTCTAAATCGTAATTTGTTTGGCGATTTATTATACAAAATCAATATAAATTCTTTCTTTTCTAAAAAGTTTTGATCTAGCTAGGATTTATTTTTAGAAAATTTATCATAAAAACACCGAGTAAAGCTTAGTCATCCGAGTAATAAGGTATCCCACCAAAAACATTTTCATGTAAAATGTTGCCAAGACGACTGCATATGGCTTACCCTGTGAAAAAGATATCAGATCTCATGTAGAGCCAAGGTTCCGAATCTACACGCCCTAACTCTACCAATCCTAACTTCGTAAACTGTACATCTCAGTAAAAATGTATGGCTTCGCCGTTTCGCTACCATACCATCACGAAGGGGAAACGAACGCCTTTTGTGTTTGCAAATATCTAGTTTCTGAAGTAATGTGTTATACGAATATTTAGTTTCTGAAGTAACGAAACAGCCAAACCATACATTTTTATTGAGATGTAGAGTTTACGAAGTTAGGATTGGTAGAGTAAGGGCGTTTAGATTCGGAACCTAGGCTCTACATGAGATCTGATATCTTTTTCACAGGGTAAGCCATATGCAGTCGTCTTGGCAACATTTTACATGAAAATGTTTTTGGTGGGATTTCATTTCTTTTTGTAAGTTGCTTGAGGCAGTTTTTTTTCTATTTTGGGCTGTATTTCTTGTACATATTCTTTCTTCTTTCGAAAAAGTCAAAAAATAAAAACTCTAGCATAAACATTTGTGAAAGTCTCGTACAAACTTCCACCCCCCAAATTTGGGGTTTGGGGGGCAAAAGTAATAGGTTTATGAATTTTTCTGTTGTTTGTGTACTAAACTTAGTTTACATACCAAATTTCAGCTTTCTAGCACTTCAGGAAGTACCCTAACAGTTTTGATGATCATCAGTGTGTCAGTGACGAAATCGGTGTTTTTTAGGTATCAATAAAATCTAAAGTATCAAAGCTATGCAATTGAAACTTTGCATGTTTCATTAGTCTATTGGTAACATCATATCCTGAGAATTTGAACGATCTGATATATCGGGAACCAAAGTTATGAGGGTTCAAAAAACGACGAAACACTTCGAGAAAAGGTAGGTAGTGCCCTTGCGCTTCGCTTGGCTCGTCTTGGCGGGGGCACGACCGTGCCCCAGATTTATCAAATAAGGAAAAATGAATACTTGTAACAACACGTAAATATTTTTATTTTTAGTGTTTCTTCCAGTACTAATGTACCGAAACCGAATAACATGACAGAAGCTATAAATAGAACTCGACTTCATAAACAACCGTATCCGTCTCCAATTTGTTGTTGAACATCGATAAACAATTGTGTGACGTCATGTTTATTCCCAGTTAAGGGCTGATGACAATACTTATTTACGTCCACCGCGGAACGAGCCAAAACTGACTGACCACATTGTCAATGTTATTTATTTTAATGGACTTTCATTCTCACATGTTTGCTGCAATGACAACTGAACATACGATGTGCAGATGTACGATACATCCTTATTAATATAGTCAGTTTAAATGTAAGTTTGGTTGTTACACTTTTAGTGGTGTATGCACACCACTAAACCGATTTTAAAGATACTTTCTCCATTTAAAAACTACGTTATCAGGAAGTAACATAGGCGAATTTTAACCACGATACTTTTTTCATACGCGTAGACGGAGCCAGGAGCGAAAACTAGTATTTTATATCTCATATTGAAAAAAACAAAATGTTATCTATAGCAAAATCCTTTCTGGTTTTCCTTATGTGTCTATCCTTTTGTTCCTCCCACTATCCAAGGTAATCAATCATGTCCGGCTGACGGAGACCTAATGTTTAATGTGTGGAAGTTGTGTAGGCATATGTAGCCTTACGCGTGTATCCTCGAAAGGGTAGGCAGAACCATAATAAAAACCTAAATTTCGATCTATCACAGCTAGCTACTATGCAGCAATAAAGTGATTAGGTATATATAGCTTTAATTATACCAGCGGAACAGGCGATTTTCGTATCGCCTTAGAATTAATAAATCTTGTGTTTAGTTATTAGCTGACGGTAACATACCAATAGCAAAGCCACCTACTCAGTTCAATTGTATTTTTGGGACTAATCCCGCCCACACGCCCACCACTGTAACTCCTGTACACCAGGATCAACAGCGGTGACCCACGAAAACACCGAGTTATGACACTCGGGAAGTCCCAGAAAAAATTTAACTGTCTTGGAACCCGCAACGAAATTAATCAGAAGAAAACTGGAGGAGTTGGAAATATAATAAGTCCACTTCCCTCCTTAGCAAAGCGGGAGACAAAATGGAGTCAAAATAGGCAGACGCCTTTTTCAAACCGGGAAGCACCACGGATAAAAATATTATGGGTCCTAAGTGAGCTATATTTGATTTCTATAGTATGTATGGCAGAATCGCTTAAACGCACGGAAATTCACCGCAGTTGACACAAGATCCCCATAATATACTACCCCAGACGTCATTTGTAAGCTATTTAGCATCATGTTACGTTCATTGTACCAAAGACTACATTCCCAGAGGATATGATGAGCCGACTGTTCACAGCTAGAATCAGGTGTTGAGCATTGACACAATGGTGAATCGACTAATTTAAATGAGTATAGTTTGCTCTTAAAGTTACCGTGGCCTGTAAGAAATTGAGCGACACAGTGATCTACCTCGAGCCATGTCCTTGACAACCTTTCGCGAACAGATGGGAAGAACTGGTAAAGGTGGCGCCCCTTAGATGATTCGTCCCATCGTTTCTGCCATTCATCCAAGAGGTCGTTATAGACATTGGTTTTTTGTTGAAACAATCTTATGATTTTACCGCGGTCTCGTATGCCCAAAAAATCGCATTCCATGTTTTGTAGTGTGGAATAGTACATGGCTGCACGTCTTTGCACCTCGAGATCGACCGGAAGAACACCTGCCAACACCGGTAAAGCCTCAGTGCTAACCGTCCTATATGCCTTGCACAAGAAAATCAATGCAGGTCGTCGGCCTTGTAACAGTTTGCGACGGACAGCACCTACAGTCGCCCTATCTGCCCATACAGGAGCACCATAGCAAATAGAACCCAAATAAGTAGCTCCATATATGATCTTTAGTGTATTATATGACAGACCCCATGTCGCAGTTGATATCCTCGTCAGTGCAAAGAAACTCTTTTTAGACTTTTCATTAACTGTTCTAATATGTTCAATAAATGAAAAATTTCTTTCTAAAACCAATCCTAAATAACAAACCGAGGTTTTATTTTTAATAGTAATATTTTCAAATTTAATACAAGGCGGTGATTTGAGGTTACCTTTCAGAAGTAGCTGGAAGGTTTTGTTTGGTGCAAACGTCAACCGATTACGCCCACCCCACCGAGATATTAAGTCCAAACATTCACTGGCCAGCCTCTCAAGCCCCGTTCTAGTATCCGACTCTATCAATAACAAACCGTCGTCCGCGTACGCATTCAGGGTACATCCGGACGGCACAGGCATTTCCAGAAAATCGTCGAAGCCTATGTTCCACAAGTATGGTCCTAGCACTGACCCTTGAGGACACCCCATCGTAAGCGCCTTCGACACAGAATGATGCCCAAGTCTCAATTTAGTAGTACCTTGTAAGAAGTACGAGGAGATAAGGGAATAAATATTTTTAAAGCAACCTCTTAATTTTAATTTTAGCAATAGCATGGGCCACCACGCATTGTCAAAGGCGCCAGATATATCTAAGAAGATGCCTAAAACGTATTGAAAACTTGACTCGGTGACAGTTTTCCTTACAGATATAACCGCATCAGTTGTCGATTTTCCCAACGTAAAGCCGAATTGTCTATCATGAAATTTAACTCCACCCGGTAGAAGTCGTGGTACTACAAGACGCTCTAAAAGCTTTCCCAGCGATGGTAACAGTGTTATGGGTCGATAGGATTTAGGATCGTCCGGCGGCTTATCGCCGCTTTTTGGTATTATTCGAATATTACCGCACCGCCAAACACTAGGAAATACTCCTTCCGCAATGCAACGTTTAAAAACTGTTAAAACCGTATCACCCGAAAGTTTACAAGCTTCTTTTATCATTTTGTTTGATATTTTATCGTCGCCCGAAGCCTTATTTAGTGGCAATGACCTAACAATACTGAGGAATTCGTCTGAAGATGGTAAGTCAGACATTGGAGACAATGGTGGTTCAATAGCCCACTGCCTAATTTGTCGGTGATAATCCGTGTCATCCTCCGGCCGATCGTCAGGCACAAGTGATTCTAAAAGATATTCTGTGGTTTGTTCTACTCCTGTAGTATAACTATTATTAATTTTGATGTTCTGTACGTATGCAAGGTCGATTGATCTATTTGCTTTAAATTCATGATACAAAGGTGACCAGGGACCCTCTCTATCGAGTTTATCAACAAGTTTACGTATTAAATTTCCCTTTGATTTCTCCACAGCAGCTCTATAATGAGACCTGGCAACTCTAAGAGCAATAAGAGCATTATTGTAAATATCTCCTGTTACGTTACGCTTTTTAATGTCATTTAGTTTTTTACGAGCTTTTCGATAGATTCTACGTAATTCGACTAATTTATAATTCCACCAATCACATCTACGAGTGTTAGTGATAGATCCACGGCCGATACAAACATCAGCACAATATGTGAAAGTATCTGATAATATGTTTGCGCTTTCCTCAGCTGATAGACCACTGCGACTGAAGTCTTTGGCATGTACTGCAAAGAGTGAACCAAATAAAGCCCAATTTGCCCCTTTAGTTTTATACCTAAAATTGTAAGGAGTTCTTTGTGGATATTGTGCAACCATTGGTATGAATTCGTACACGATTAAGCGGTGATCACTACAGGATGCGTCCGGTAGGACACGCCATCCAGATATCGAGACGTCGCCGCGCGTAAGCGTCACGTCAATAGAAGACTCACCCATTGGGCTGCAAAAAGTTGGTGGTGCATCAGGGGTATTGTGGATAGTAAGATTCATTTCCGCAATAAAATCTTCAACCGCACAGCGACGAGCCATGTCAGCTGCACGCAATTTGCCATACCATAAAGTAGAAGAAGCATTGACATCAGCGCCAATGATAATTTTGTGTCCTATGAGGGACCGCAAAACGAAACGTAAATGATGTAGATGAGGATCAATAGGATGTGAAAATTGAAAATAACAGCTCACTATGTAAACCCTACAGGTAGAGGATGAGATCTCAGCAACGGCGCAGTGTGACGTCATAAGGTTACGCAAAGATGTTACCGTAAAATTAGAACTTGCAACATATATCCCAGCCCGCGACCGGCCATCTAGTTGTACTACATAATTCCGCAATAGAGCGCTTTGATATTGCTCTTGTATAAGGACAATGTCTAACTTTTGTTCCAAAACTAAGCGATCTAATTCTGACGTGGCTATTTTATCATTATGAAGATTTAACTGGCCTATTGAGATATTATCCATTTTATTAAAAAGGTACTACAGCTACTACTGTATAAGCTATTCAGTAATTAGTATTTAGGATTAGCTGCTCTAATTTAAGTTTATATGTGGAGCAGTCTTGTGATCCACATTGATGGTCACATGGTTTTTTGTACCGGCTGCATTGTGCGCATTTCGGTTTAAAATCTGGTGTGTCCTTATCCGGGCAAGCCCTTGTATCGTGGCTGGCCGCGCAATTAGCACACGTAGGAGTTTTAATAGTGCAAAATTTTTGAACATGACCGAATTGTTGACTTTCCTAACCTCTGTCTCTAATTCTAAGCCTATCCATTGACGTCCGTTTTCCAGTTTACGATGCCTGACAATTTTGGTCGTTTTTAAAAAATCGCTTTCGCTTAATTTTAATTCGTCCTTGATATTCTGACGATATAAAGCTGTTAGGAAGGTACGATCCTCCATAGAACCGGGCACGTCTTTTACAATTATACGGGGCCTTCGGCCTTTCGGCTTTTCTAAGCGTAAGCCTACAGATTTAATGGCGTTTACTGCTTCTAGTTTTTTAAGCTGCCGTTCATTTGCGACCCGCAACACGACGCCTGTCTTTGCGGTTTTTTTGACGCCTACAATTTGAAAACCTTCGTCGCTAGGTTTAATAGCCTTCATGAGAGCTTCTTTTGTAGCTGACGAAGTTGCATAGTCCGCTGAACGTTCCGTAGTAGGATACGCAATAACACACGGCCTAGATACGCGCGCCTCAGCGGACACCGGACACGGGGCTGATCCAGGTGGTAAGCGAAGCCTAAGCTTGTCCGCGTACGTCAAGCCCGGCTGTTGAACGGCGACACCCCCCACCCGGCGCTCGAGATTCGCTAATTTCGTTTCATTGCTAGCAGATTTAATTGCCAACAATGAGACGATACCGGTAATCCGCTGGGTTACGTCCATAATGGCGGTCCTATTCCCCACATTCATTCGCGACCCCTGATCGTTTACCAATTCGTTAATTTTTGCCAAATATTCGGTTGCCTGAGACACCAACTCAAAATAATCATACTCCCCACAGTTATCACGACCACTAAGAGACGAAACACTCTCGCCCAAGTCCGAAGCCCTAATTCGTTCAGTTCTACTTTCATTTGACGATAAATTTGATGGCGACATTCTACCAAACAATTTATTTCCGGTTGGTGTTCGAAATTCATTTGTACCACCGGGATCCGGCAACTCGCCAACAACCGACATGGCCAAACAAAGACACACCAGACAAAAGAAATATCAATAAAAACAACTTCAAAATCAAAAAACACGAAAAGAAAATTAATACAAACAAAATATTACTCCTACCTACCTTTATGAATAAAATAAATTGACTTACCGATAGCCGTAGTAAAAGAAACTAACACAATATTTGTATTTATAAGGCGTAAAACTTACAGATTATTTGTCAAAAACACTATATACAACCTTATACCGCCCACAAACCGGGTAACAGTCGCAAGGATACACAAAAACAATATTTAAATTATTAAAACGCGACGTCACACGTGAACCGTACAGACCCCGGAGGGTCTGAGAGTTCAATTGTATTATCAAATCATCCAGGAATCCATTGAAACATACAAACAAAATTTCATCCTAATCAGCACAGCCGTTTAGGAGAAGTTGAATGAAAAACGCACTTTTATATATGCGAGTATATTAAGATGTCTTTTAGTACTTTTATCACAATATAAACAAATATCAACATTTGCGTGTGCAGCAGTTGACTGGTTGCGAGAAACGTCCCCATTCTTTGTTTCTAGGTGCTATTTTGGTTTCCAGGTCAATTTTAATGATCTTGTAATACGAGAGCATTCAGTAAGTCGATCGTAGATTTCGTTGTACTCAAGATCAAGCAGAGAGAGGAGCTTGTGTTAGGTATGTGGCGACTTCCACATACAGCGCAAGAGAAATATACTACAGCGCCATCTACCGAAGTTACACTGAACTACGGAGTAACTTAGGAAACTAAGAAACTACCAATCCTGAATCGCGCAGTGAAAGTTCTCGCGCACATTAACGTATATATAACATCCCAACATCAACCGTTGGGCAGTTGGCCCGCCAGGCATGATCACCTCGCCTGGTCGGAGGATCCTCCCTTTGTGTTAGAGGGACATATCACCCGTTCCTCCACAGTGGTGACCCCGACGTGATGGAAGCAGCCTTCGATGCAGCATCAGCACGCCACCATCATGTTCACTCCCACAGCAAGTCTCACAGCCAGCCCGCAACCTCGGCCTCAACAGGGATACACCACACGCAGGAAGCGACCGCTCCAGCCTGGTTACCCCTACGGCCTCATCAGCGTCTAGGCACAGCACACTGCAGCTACGGTCCACGTAAGCAGAGCATATCTCTGCCGTCTATGCAGCAGCCAGCCACTACGCAGCAACCACCCCGACTCACTGGGGACCTCACCGCAGCACCGCGCACCGCACGCCATCCCGACTCACTGGTATCAGCGGACTTCAGCCCCGACTCACTGGGACTAGCGGCATTCAGTTCCGACTCACTGGAACTTGCGGCACTCAGTTCCGACTCACTGTAACTGCTCACTCCTGGCACTGGCAAGTTCCGCAACAGTAAAAAAGACAGCTGACACATCATATATCGACCTCCGGTCTTGGAGGGGAGTGATGTGGAAGTCTCCACATACAGCGCAACAGAAATATACTACAGCGCCATCTACCGAAGTTACAGTGAACTACGGAGTAACTTAGGAAACTGAGAAACTACCAATCCTGAATCGCGCAGTGAAAGTTCTCGCGCACATTAACATATATATAACATCCCAACATCAACCGTTGGGCAGTTGGCCCGCCAGGCATGATCACCTCGCCTGGTCGGAGGATCCTCCCTTTGTGTTAGAGGGACATATCACCCGTTCCTCCACAGGTACTTAAATACGTTTCTATTGCTTTATGAAATCAAACACAGCTTATTATGTTTATAATGATAGGGTGGCGGATCATCGTAGAATGTGAATGTACGTACTTACAAAACTTGAAATTTGTAATTAATTTTGTCATCGTAGGCACAAGTAGCACCTTACTAATATTATAAATGTATACATAATAATAATCTCACATATTCCACACACGGCTGTCTAGTTCTAACCTAGGCAATGCCGATATAGGCACCGACACGTAACTTGACCAGATTTCGTAGTAGTGGGGGTGTGTTCGCGCATAGTACACTTAGTGCAACAAATCAAAACAAACGAACGTAAAATTACTTCCTGACACAGGAAAAATGGTCGTGCTCATCACACAAACATTGAATTTGTCCTGACTGGGAATCGAACCCACGGCCTCTGGCTTAGCAGTAAAGTATACTAACCACTAGTACAACAGATAGTCAATAAGCTTTATGAATTTTTTTGAAAAGCTACATCAGGAAACGAATAACAAGATCTTCTATTCTAAAAAACAGTTCTCAAAAATAGTTACTTTAATAGAATTTAAACGAAATTACAGATTAATTAGTTTTTTTTTATACTTATTTAATAACTTGTTTAGAAACTCTTTATTGTTTAAAGAGGTTTTTTAGTACAGATCAGTACCATAATTGTTTATAATAGTCGTTTTGTTAATATTTATTTGTATATATGTTAACGGAAATGTATGTAATCCGTCATTGTATACAATTCCTAGGAAATGTATGTAATTCCTAAAATCGCACGGAAATGTGTGAAATAAATTATATTATACTTACACATTTCCTAGGAAATCTATACATTTCGTAAATAGCAATCGGAAATGTAAAACATTTAAGATATTGGTGGGTAATTATTTTTAGGTTAGGTTAGGTATAATTACTTAATTATCAGACTGATTACTTGCCAAATGAAAATTTGATTTTATAAGAATAAATTTAAGTTGATTTTGTGATATGTTAAAAGTTAATAGATAGTTGATTTTAATTAGTAAGATAATATGAACATATTATTATTATTTTACGGTATGACTGTTACCCGATTGTCTCAATAAGTGCTATAATAAAAAAATATTATTAACAACATGTTTTATTACAGAAAGCATTTACTTTATACATTTCCTAATACGATATTGGAATTATATACAATTCCGAGGAAATTTATACATTTCATAGGATATCTATGCATTAAATAGTTTTTTAAACAATATTTTATGCATTTCCTTAATAGTATCGGAATTGTACACATTTCCTAGGATTTGTATACAATTCCTTGATTTCATACATTTCCGGTAACATATACATATATGGTCTAGATATGGACAAATAAAAAATTTGATTGTATTTTATGCGCCGTATCGTTCTTCCGTTCATCATATGTGCAGTTTAGGAATTCATTATTCAAATATGTATTAAAAAAAAAGAATTAGTCGATTTTCGACTATAGGGGCAACCTCTGCTTTCTGTAACTATTAAATTTCACATACAATCCCACATGTTTTAAAATTAGTTCTGAGTATAATTTGTATGATTTTAGTAATAGCTAACAGCAGCAAAATTATTTCCTCTGACTTTGAAGTCAGAGGAAAGACCAACAAAGAGCCACAGTGCACCTACCTTACAAAATTTATATAACCCAAAGATTGGCTGGTAGAGAATGCCTTGAGCATTGAGCCCGCCGATGTACATGTGTGCATGAAGTTTTAAAATAAAATAATGGTAGGTACCTATCTTCTTAGTCGTTAACTCTTGACGGAGCAGTCGTGGTTGACAATGCTGCACTTTCGTCGGGCAATGAAGCTCCCGCGATGTGTCTCCACCTATCACGGTCCATTGCGTCTCGGGAACTCTGGACAATGGAGGTTTGTGTTGCAGCTCTGAAGAGGTCTGTCCAACGCGTAGGTGAGCGTCCCCGTGACCTATAAATAAATAAAATTTCTGAACGTTTTAACTATTAACATAACACATTTTGTACATCCGTTTAAGAAAAGGTTCATGTATGTCTTATTACAATTTTCATGCTTTCAAAATTACCCTGCGGCCTTGATATGCCTATTCGTAGGAAAACAGAAGCTTTGCCTTTCATCTTAAACCTTGTTATAAGTTTTATTGTTAAATTACATTGAAATTGAAATCTTCGCTTTCTACATTGTTGAACTTGTAGTTATAAATCGTATCTAATATAGATAATATTACTAACATTATAATGATAATATTAATAAATCTCTTTATTTCGTTAAAAAAGAAACAAATCTGCCTGTCCATAATATATATATAATAATTAACTCTTTAATAAATATAAATAAATAAATATTTTGGACATCTAACATACAACGCCTAGTCCCAAGCTAAACAGAGCTTGTGTTAAGGATACTAGACAACTGATATAAATACAAATATACTATATATACATAGATAACACCCAAAATCTGAAACAAATATTTGCAGATCATACAAACATTTGGTCCGACCCGGGAATCGAACCCGAGACCTCAAGCACAGCAGTCGCATACGCTACTACTAAAACTCGTAAAAAAAGAAACAAATTCTGACCTGTCTGTATGGACAGGTAAAATAAAAAAATGATTGCCAGCCTCTTCTAGTTGTAAAGCCCGACGTGTAAAAATGTGTAAACATTTACTTACCTAAGAAGTATCATTTACACTTAATGTTATACACAGACTTAATACACTTAATATAGCGACAAAGAGAATTAGATAAATAAGGGCTCCAATAATGTTGGAGGTTAGTGTGTAAATAAAAACCAAAGAAAATACACTTAATATATATAATAGCTACCTTTACCTATGAAATTGCCGTTTTGTATGCAATAAGCGAAAGTACTTATTTTTTCAAACTTTTTTATTTCTGTTATTCGAAGTAATCACCCATGCAATCGATCGACGCATCTTTGCCAACGCATTGGCAGTTAATTGATTCCCTTCTTGGAAAAATCAGCTGGACGTTTTGCACTGCCTCTCGGGAATTGAATTTTTTACCCACTAAAAAGTTGTCTTAATTTTGGAAAAAGTAATAGTCGGTAGGTGTAAGGTCTGGTGAGTATGGCGGATGAGGCAGAGCTTCCAACCCCAGCTCTTGCAGCTTGGAGACTGTCTGTTGCGCAGTATGGGGTCGCGCGTTGTCGTGAAGGAGCAGTGGGGACGACCGATTGACCAAAGCTGGTTGCAGATGTGCAAGCTTCTCCATCATTCTCTCCAGTTCTTCACAGTACACATCTGCATTAATGCTCATGCCGTTTTGTAAAAAGCTGTGGTGAATCACACCCACACTAGACCACCAAACAGTGACCATCACCTTTTTAGGGGTCATTTTTGGTGTAGGGCATTACTTTGGTGCTGAACCAGGGTCTAACCAACTTGCTGAGCACTTTCAATTGTCGAACAGAATCCATTTTTCGTCGCACATAACTATTCGTTTCAAAATTCCTTCATTTCTTTGCCTGTTGAGCAGCGCAAGGCAGGTCTCGACGCGTACGTTGCGCTGGCGATCGTTAAGGTCGTGGGGCATCCATCTATCAAGCTCTTTTACCTTGCCAATTTGTCGCAAATGGATCAATATTGTTTTGATGCTTACATTAAAAGCTGCTGCTAGCTCAGCTGTAGTTTGAGTTTCGTCAGCTTCCACAATCGCCTTTAATTCATTATTGTTAACCAAAGTCTCGAGACGACCACGAGCTCCATTTTTCAAGTCAAAATTTCCAGAACGGAACCGGGAAAACCAATAACGGGTTGTGCGTTCGTTTGTACAGTTCTCTCCGTAAACGTTTTTGATGTTACGTGCCGTTTGTGTCGCGTTGGTGCCACGACGGAACTCATATTCCATAATTACACGAATTTTTAAAGTATCCATTATGACGAAAAATGTTCAAATGTAATGAAAATACAACGCTAATCAAAAAACAAAAGACTGAGTTTGTAAATAGAATGTCATGGTTTTAAAACAAAAGTAATTTGAATTTAGAATACAGAGCCATTACAAACTTTTTTTTATTTAAAATGACCAGTACTGAAGAAAGGCAATTTCATAGGTTAAGACCTAATATATATATATTTTTTTTCGTGGTTGACAATGCTGCACTTTCGTCGGGCAATGAAGCTCCCGCGATGTGTTTTGACCTATCACGGTCCATTGCGTCTCGGGAACTCTGGACAATGGAGGTTTGTGTTGCAGCTCTGATGAGGTCTGTCCAAACCAAACAACCAAAGGTTGTTAAAAAAAAAAACTTAATATAATAAAAATAGTTAACATTTGTGAGGTTGTAAAGAGGTAATCTCCGAATCTACTGAACCGATTTTGAAAATCTTTTCCCAATAGAAAGCCTTATTATTTGCATAGGCTATATATTAACTTTAAAAAATTACGTGAAAGCTCAATTCTTGAGTCCAGAATACACTTTGTTTAGCAATTTGTGGTTGGTGAAGCATCTGTCAGATAACTTCAAGTTCTTTATTTCTTTATTCCTTATTGCATTCCACAATGTAAAACAGGTAGTACAAAAATCACACGTTTCACGTTTTCAAAAGTTGTAAGTTTACTAGAACTTGTCGTTTCAAAATTCCTTCATTTCTTTGCCTGTTGAGCAGCGCAAGGCAGGTCTCGACGCGTACGTTGCGCTGGCGATCGTTAAGGTCGTGGGGCACCCATCTATCAAGCTCTTTTACCTTGCCAATTTGTCGCAAATGGATCAATATTGTTTTGATGCTTACATTAAAAGCTGCTGCTAGCTCAGCTGTAGTTTGAGTTTCGTCAGCTTCCACAATCGCCTTTAATTCATTATTGTTAACCAAAGTCTCGGGACGACCACGAGCTCCATTTTTCAAGTCAAAATTTCCTGAACGGAACCGGGAAAACCAATAACGGGTTGTGCGTTCGTTTGTACAGTTCTCTCCGTAAACGTTTTTGATGTTACGTGCCGTTTGTGTCGTTCTTTTTTTCTTTATTCCTTATTGCATTCCACAATGTAAAATAGGTAGTACAAAAATCACACGTTTCACAACGCCTTTTCAAAAGTTGTAAGTTTACTAGAACATTTTTCAGGAAAAAAAAGCAGCCAAGTGCGAGTTGGACTCGCGCACCGATGGTTCCGTACAAACCTGTAGGTATATTATTATGATGTAACTAAAAATTTATACTTTTCGCAATTTTTCGTTTGTTTCGCTATAAGACGTTGCTTCGTACCAAACTTCAAGATTCTGAGTTCACGGGAAGTACCCTGGAGGTTTTGATTCCCTTGCAAGTGTCGAAAATTTGCAGCATAATCGGTATGTCTTTTAATTGCGTTGGCTTAAGTCTGATTTTTTTCACAGCTCCAAGGGACAGTAGACTTGAGTATTTGATATAAATTTGAGCTTGATATCTCCTCGCGTTCCTGAGAAAACGGGTCTAGACAGACAGACGGACAACAAAGTGGGATCACTTTGTTGTCCGGACGGAACCCTTATAGGATTATAAGGGTTCGTTTTTTTCCTTTTGAGGTACGGAACCCTAAAAAACAAGAAGAATCTAATAAAACATGATATCAGAGATTGACTGACTGAATTAGTAGAGTAGTTAGCGACCGTGACTGTTAGCTCGTGTGTTAGATTCCAATCTAGTACGATGATGATGATATTTAGAAATATTTAAATATCATTATCGTCAGTAGCCTATCGCATTCCACTGCTGGATATAGGCCACTTGGTTCGATCCTCGGCATCAGTATTTAATATGTTTATTTAGAAATACATGGACTCAATTGCTCACCTAACAGTAATAACTCTGTCTACTATTACTATTTGGTGTATCTAAACTTATGATCACCACCACTAAACTTATGAACTTATGCCTACCTCTTTGGTGATAAACGCATGAGTGTGTGCATGCATGATACTAAAACTCGTAGTTACGGTATGTAAACTATATTCGTCGGCCCTCATTAACGATACATCTATTTCTGATCATAGCCGCGTTCGTGAATTATAAAGTTCTAGGTATTTAAAGCAGTATTTTCATTTTAGTAAATTGTTAAAAAGAATGATTTTTAGGTTTATTTGTCTGATCACGAACCAAATGAGGTCTGAAAAACTATTTTCAATTAAATATGGAAGTGGAAGTATTTTTAACATAAGAAGTCTACGAGGAAGAGTTACCCAGCTTCAACTTAGTTGTTTTATCTCGTGTACTTCACGCTCCTGTTGAAAAATCTAACCATATTTTTAAGATTTACATAACTAATGTACAAAGTAAAATAATTGAATCCACTTTTCGATTATTTTAAGATTTATAATTTGCTTTTAGACCGATGACTGAGAAGTTAATAAACCCTTTTAGATAAAAGCATCAACCAACTTTTCCCACTTATAAATTTTCAAGTATACTCGAAGCCCTAACGATCAAAACCACTTACTTCAGTTACTAAAGACAAGAAATTCCTTTATTATTTTTGTATTTTCTTTTACAGAACCACTTGTCGAACAAGTGTCTGCTAAGAATTTGCTACATTTTATACACACACTGAAGTACTAACACTCTAATAAAGAATAATTTTGTAGGATCTTGCGGGCAAATGGCCATGGCTTAGATTACCTTTATCGCCATACTACAAGGTAATCGGGTATCACAGATCGTAAAGGAGAATGCCTGTCTATTTACGGTTATATACAGTACATATAAATATATATATATTTTTGAAATTGCCTGCCTTCTGTCTTTTGACAGTTACAGAGTTCTTATAGACAGCATTTCAAGGGTAGTTGCAAATGAATGCTGTGTATTTAAGTACCTAAATTTAAATAAAATGTAAGTCTAACATCAGGAATACTTCAAAGAAGCTTAAAAAATATGTTTTTAAACATTAGTATAGAATAATTTTACATATATATAACAATAATTCTAAACATTAAAATACAAAATACACACATCAAAAGTGTCTAGGGATCAACATGTGTCTAGGGATCAACATATATTTTTGCAATAACTTTTCTCCTGATTGATATTAATTAAAATGTTCTTTAAGGATTCATCAAATAAAGTGTTTTCGTTTGTCACAGTAACGATAAACCAAGTCACCTTTGCATTAATAAAGAAATTTGCCAATTTCCTAATAAAAGGATTTTTGACATTTGAACCACTAACATTAAAGTTCGAAAAAAAGACTGAAATAACAGTTTTCTTTAAAATTTTATTAGGTAACTTAAACAATTAATAATCCGTGTTTCTACCGCGAACACTAACACAAGAACATCGGTTTGGCATACTCAAAATGAGTTCATCCAAATCACGCTGTGGAATGGCCGCCCATGTTCGTTGCAACAACAAAAAAAGGTCTTCTTGCGACTGGATACCCTCCATATTCGGCAGAGCTCTTCTCTGTAGCATATCCCATGCATGCTCAGTCGGGTTCAAGTCTGGCGACTGAGCAGGCCAGGGCCAAAGCCACATCTCAATCTCAAGAAATCCGCATAAAAATGCTTGATCCCTAGACACTTTTGATGTGTGTATATCATATCATCAAATGAAACGGAAGATTTTTTATAGAGATGTGCCGACTAGTCGACGACTAGTCGGTAAAGCCGACTATCCGGCAACAATCGTAGTCGACGATTAGTCGGCGAATAGTCGGCAAAAAGCGCCGACTATTCGGCTTATTACTTTGTATGTATTTCTCAATAATATATTTGTCAATTTTGATTTTATAATCAGTTTTAGACATTTTGAAATGTAAAACAAAGCAATCTTTCTTTTGGTAACCAGTTTCTGAAATTACTTGCTGATAAAAAACATATATGACATTTATTAAACAAAATGTTTGCTTGTAGTGTTTTCACTTTTTTTCCTTTCCACCACGCGAAATAATCGTTGACATTGATTTCACATAACTGCATAAGGGTCCAATGCGACGGCGTGGCCTCTGATTTTCTAGAGGTAAACGCTGGCGTACCTCAGGGCTCCGTCCTGTCGCCCACACTATTTCTTCTGCATATCAATTACATGTTAGCCCATGGCAACATGATAATTATTAGGCAGACAACAGCACAGTCCATGGGCGATATTTTGGACAACTTGCAGTCAGGCTGGCAAACGTTGAGGAAAAACGACAGGAGCTTGTCACTGAGCTCAACCATGTCCTGGGCGGCATTTCTCAATGGGGCTGTCAGAATCTGGTCGAGTTCAATGCCTAGATTAACAGGTGTTCGCGTTATCTGGAGTACTGTTCTCATCTTTGCGATGGTATCGCACAGTATCTGTTTGACGCTCTCGACCGGTTACAGCGGCGAGCAATCCGCATTGTCGACAGTCCCTAAGCCACCGAGTCCCTTGAGCTGAGCCTCTGCAGTTGCGAAGAGATATAGCCCCCATGGTAGTCGTCTATCGCCTTTATCATGGTGAGTGTTCTGAAGAGCTCTTCCAACTAGTCCTCTCCTCTCCCTTCCTCTACAGGACAACACGTGCCGGCCTCGGAAGTCACCGCTTCAAAGTGGTAGACATACGTTCCCGCACTCATCGCTTCGGTTCTTCCTTCCTGTGCCGAGTGGTCAAAACCTGAAACTCACTACCATCGCACGTGTTTCCTTCCCACTATGATCCCGGGTCCTTTCAATGGGACGTGAAAAGGCATCTCACTAGACCGCCATAGTGTGGGTCACCATGCTGCATTGTCCTTATTACCTACCTACTACCTACATTGAGGATGGTGACCACCACTCTTGGATTCTGCTCATGATTTCATTCAGGCAGGGCAGAGTCATTTTGGCAGCAAATACATTAAAAAAAAATCGAGAGCATTACTAAGTCGGCCTCGCGGAAGCCAAGTTTCCGCGAGGCCAGCAGTCC
This sequence comes from Diaphora mendica, assembly GCA_949125395.1. Taxonomy (NCBI): domain Eukaryota; kingdom Metazoa; phylum Arthropoda; class Insecta; order Lepidoptera; family Erebidae; genus Diaphora; species Diaphora mendica. The sequence goes on from OX421310.1 coordinate 23,696,266, forward strand.
GCATTATCAACAGTCCCGATGCCACCGAGTCCCTTGAGCCTTTGCATTTTGCAATTGTTGGATTCTACTCAAGCTTTCATCAGGCTCAGCAGAATCACTTTCAGGCTATCAAATAAAAAAAATAAAAAAACGTTGTCCCCTTGTTTAAAAAACATCGCCACAAGTGATTTTCTTTTTCATTTAACTCTTCACTTCAATCAACAATAATAATAATAATTTTACACAATTTTTTTTTTACACTAAAACACCGCTCCGAGTCCGACCCTTACAGAAGCAAAAATGAAGAAATAAGGTTCGCAGGCGGCGTTTGCGACTAGGGCGCGAATCAGCTGTAAACGAAGAATTATGGAAATGTCCATAACCATGATCGGTTTGGCCGATTAGTCGGCCGACTAGTCGGACTTTTTAGGGCCGACTAATCGGCTAGTCGGCTAGTCGGCAAAAGTAATGATCGGCCCATCTCTAATTTTTTATTTTATTTATATTAACATTTTTGATGTGAATTTTAAAACAAAAACTTGAATTCGTGACCAAAAACTCGTTGCACAGTTTGTAATGGCCGAGCTCAAAAACCCGTAAATTCTAAACAGCAGGAAATATTTGTATTATCTAGATTTAAGTAAAATGTTAATATTTTGTTCAAAACGATTATTTATTATTCTTGTTGGATATTTAAAACAAAGCTGTCTGAGCTCCCGCAGTTAGGGGCTCGCATATTGATAAAGGCTTTGTTTACAACGAAGAATTTCAAGACTGTTGTTATTCTTGGGTATTAAATGAAGAATTTCCTTCAAACTACAGGATAAAGAAGCAAAAAGAGTTGAAAGTAAAGTTTAAACTTTTGAAATTCGCGTCTTAGTTGCTACGCGCCGCGCGCTGGCGCTGGTATAACTTTGAATACGTGACGGCTAGAGTTGAATTTTATTTTACGGAAAATTTCTTTCTGGCTGGTATTTTTACATAAAAATCGGTTTTTGTATAGGACAATTTTGCCACGTTTGTTTGTTACGTCGTTCTTATAACACTTTAGTCAATTTAAAGCTCTTTAACTTATCTAATTATTATGATCTTGCAACAGAATCTAAAAAACGAACTTGGCAGTTGCATTTTGTATCTCAACAAATTTATTACATTGAGATTTAATAAAAAGTTAACAAATACTAGAAACACTTATGTTAAAATAGGGTTGCCGAAAACAAGATGATTCATATCTAATTGCTCCCGTAACTGTTATTGCCTGTTTTCAGGTCCTGGCCTTTCTAATCGAAATACTATTTACTACTAATACAGATACAATTATTATTATATAGATACTATACAAATTGGTATATCCAAGTCTTCTGTACAATATATTTAATTGTTTTTGAAAAGTCAAAATAGTCCAACAAATCCATTGTGTCCGTTACACAACTTCATTTTTCGAAATGTTGGTTCCGAAATAGTTTTAGGAACACGGTTCAATGTGCTATTTTTGTACGACGGCTATTTTCACTGCAGTGCGAATGAACGGAAACATGATGAACACTAGTTGTAGTTATAAAGTAACTATTATATATTATTGTACTACCAAGATTACATTAAAGTTTTATAGAATTTTTATTACACCTTACCTAGGTGTAATAAAAATTCTATAAAACTTTAATGTAATCTGAACGGAAACATGATGAACACTAGTTGTAGTTATAAAGTAACTATTATATATTATTGTACTACCAAGATTACATTAAAGTTTTACAGAATTTTTATTACACCTAGGTACCAAAATTTATAAAAATTATAGGCAATCTTTAGTTTGACTCATTAATTACAGCTCTGTAGACAGACCTGAAACAATGCTTCATTTTGAATAGCTTTAAAATGTCCGTCAGGGCAACTTACTATAAAAATGCAATAAGTTTTGCAGTTTTATAGTAACTTGAACAATAATTGGAGGTTTGATATTGCTATACTTAGTTATATTTATCTAGATAATCTTAAGTTTTTCATTAACATCTATATCTTGAGAATCAAATAGGTTGGTACGTGGGGATGAACTGTAAAAATTGTTATTCTGTTGTTTATGTCACCGACTCCGTGAGAAATAAGAAATAAAAAAGAAACCCTTATAATTTCGTCGTGTCCGTCCGTCTGTCCGTCCCTCCGATCGTCATCGGCTTACCTTTCAAACAGTTGGTGCAAGAAAGATGAAACTTTGCATGGATATGTGAATCAACTACGTGACAAAGTGCTAAAATAAAATCACAAAAAAAACTTCACTCCATAGTGTGATGCATCATTAGATAGGGCTTTCAAAAACAATGAGAGGTTGCTAGACGGATTTTTTTATTTAAAAATCTGTTTCCGCGATATTCAACTTCAAAGCGCATTTTTATAGTTAAAACAGGGCGTCTCCCGTCTCTAAAACCTAAACGGATGTCACAAAAAATCTGAAAAATTTTATGATGATAGTCCACGAGATGAACTTTGAAGGAAAACTATAATGGTTTAGATAACTTTGTTAGTTCGTGAGTTATAGAGGCTTAACTTGTAAAATGCACTTACTTAGAAAAGTTCTTACATAAATAATGAAGTTTTAAGTTAACATGAAAATTAAAAAAAAAACTAATCACAACAACTGGGTAACTATGGAACACTATTCTATGCATGACTGGACATATTTGTACAACCACTTGGCCGGTTTTTTTATTCAATTATGATTTAACCATCATGGGTTTTTTCAAAATGTTTAATTTTGGTTTTTTATTATTTAAACCTGTTGAAATATAGTTGTTACTAAAATTTACGACGCCCACAATTTTTTACAATTACCACAGAATCATGATACTGTCACACATATATACATTGTAAATTGCCGCGAGCCTAAAAATAAACTCTTTCAGTAAATGTTTTTCATAATTTTAAATGTCACTTTTGTATTCCAAAGGAAAATGTGCCGGGTTTTTTGTATTTTTCAACGAGAATCAAGCAAATCTAGAATGATTTATTATATTTGTTCACACACATACGAAGGTTTCTGTTACACGTTCTTTTGTTAATTTAGTCACGACAAATGTCATGTCGTTTGTTTTCATTTTGGGCAAAATTTATCTACTCGCAGATGATACGAAGATAGATTCTTTTATAGTAATATTTAAAACATTTAAATAAAGGACCGTCAATGTCTATAGCAGTTAATTGAACGCTATTTTTAGCAAGGTTTGGTTTATGTTCATGTTTTAATCCTTTTTAGGGTTCCGTACCTCAAAAGGAAAAAACGGAACCCTTATAGGATCACTTTGTTGTCCGTCTGTCTGTCTCTCAAGACCCTTTTAAGGAACGCGTGAAGGTTTCTAGCTGAAATTCATATGAAATAGTCAAGTCTACTGCCCCTCGGAGCTGTGAAAAAATCTAACTTCTAAGCCAACGCAATCAAAAGATACAGCCGTTTATGTTGCAAATTTGCGACATTCACAAGGGAATCAAAACCTAAAACTACTTCCTGTTGACAGAGAAAATTGAAATTTGTTAAGAAGCAATAGCTTTACAGAACAGGTAACAGAAAAATTCAGAAAACTTTTACTTATATACCTACAGGTTTGTACGGAACCCTCGGTGCGCGAGTCCGACTCGCACTTGGCCGGTTTTTTTTTACCTGATTACGTCTAAGCCAAAAGGAAGGGTGACAGTTTGGCATTTGTTTGTATCTTGCACAGTAGCGCCTAAACTACTGAACCGATTTTAATGTCATCAAAAAAATATATTAAAAAATACGCAGTCGGGTTGTAGATTTTTAAATTATTTCTTGTTCATAAATATACCATGTGTACTAATAACGAGATAAGCTCTCGGAAACTTAAATCTTGATATTCGAAATGCGAGACCTAGTTAAGCTTAGGACCCGGCTGAATCAAAAATCCCAAACTAACTTAAGCCGCAAAAAAGGGCGTACGGTTTGCCAACAGATGCCTAACTGGTGACTTGCCTCTGGTGATAGTCCGTGAATTCCATAGAAATAAAATATACTTTAAGTACAATAGCTATCTATAAATAATGAGAAAATGACGATTAGTAATCTAACCTTTGACTTGACGGTTGGCTAGTGGTTTAAGCGGTTGCCACGGCGCTCTTTACTGCACCAAGTGTTGTGGGTTCAAATCCCGCGTGGGACAACACATTGTGTGATCCACAAATATTTGTTCTGAGTCTGGGTGTTCTTTGTGTCCGTTTCATATATGTTTGTAAAGTCCCCCGCAACGTAGGATGTAAATTCCTAATGCGCAAGTTATCATTTAAAAAACAAAAAAAAAAGCGGGCAAGTGCGAGTCGGACTCGCCTATGAAGGGTTCCGCAGCAGCAAGTAAGATAATATTATTTTTATTTTATTTTTATATTTGAGTTAATTGAATGAAAGGTAAATTGCAGTTTGCGACTTATGACGTATTAAAAAAAACTACTTACTAGATTTTGTTCAAACCAATTTTCGGTGGAAGTCTGCATGGTTATGTACATCATATATTTTTTTAGTTTTATGATTCTCTTATTTTAGAAATTACAGGGGGGGTAAAAAACCTACAAATAGTGGGTGGTCCGAGGTACGTCGGGGTTCCAGGGATTTTCCTTTCGAGGGTGCACCTGGTTCCCCGGCTTCTAGTACCCGAGACGGTGTGCGGTTTTTAGTCGGTTCGAGTCCGACATAACCACCAGCCGGTGGTATCCGATGGGATTTCCGCACAATAAAATAAGGGGGGGGGGTAAAATGTGTGGGGGACATACATTTTACCCCCTCTGTAATTTCTATGGAAGTGTCTCTCGCGCAAACAATTCAGCTTAGAAAAAAAAATACTAGAAACCTCAATATCATTTTTGAAGACCTATGTATAGATACTCCACACGTATGGGTTTAATGAAAAAATATTTTTTGAGTTTCAGTTCTAAGTAGACCATCAAAATTTATTGTTTTTTTTCTACTTTTGTGTGAAAATCTTAATACAGTTCACAGAATTCATCTATTTACCAAGTTTCAACATTATAGTTGTTATAGTTTCGGAAAAGAAGTGGCTGTGACATGCGGACGGACAGACAGACAGACGGACGGACGGACAGACAGCCAGACCGTCATGACGAATCTATAAGGGTTCCGTTTTTTGCCTTTGGCAAGGAACCCTAAAAACTGTACCGGAACTGAATTTTTAGTAACACAATGATCTAACATTACACAATAAGAGGTCAAGAGAGATTTACCGGGGTAAAGAGCTATCGTCGCTATGAAACAGGTGCAACATGAAATAATAAATACATACATCATTAAATGGATAATCAAAAACTAAAAATATTAAACAAAATTAGTAAATAATATATAATGATAAAAGTTCTACGGCAAGTTGCATCTTGACACAGACAAAGTAGTATTACTTTTTTAAGTTCACCACAACACAGTAAGCACCAAGGCTTTTTATAGTGATTTATCATGCAGTAATCCGTCTTCTAGTTCCTCTTTATCATTAAATAAATGTCGTTTTAAGAAAATTATTGTTATCAAGGAACATAATAAACAAATCATGTTTTAGACTACAAAGCTTGAAACTTTACTGGCTAGACGCTCCCAATTTACTACAAAGGCATATAATGAAAACGAAAAGGGATAATATAAACATGGCGTGGTGAAAGATTGATGTGGGTATTATACGGCTCCGGATATGAACCGGCAATCATACGTACAATTTTCGTTGTGCTTAATCAACTCCAAATATGTTTTTCCTTATATTACGTTGTGTACTTGTATGTAGAGATTGCTGAATTGTTATTGAATTGTTTATTATTTGCTGTCATATATTGTTACAATATACGCTTTTCATGTTAAAAATAATCAAATTTACGACAAGAATTACTGTATCAGGAATTTTACGCACTGGTTAATTTTATAGCAATATTTGAAAGATCATTTTATGATATACATGGTCTAAGAAAACATGTTTATTTCATTCGTCATATCATAGACAAATATATTAATGGATTGGTCTATGTTTATACTAAGTTAGCTTTGATTTTAAGCGTGAGGTAAATGTTGATATGTTACATTGGTTACATCCATTCCAAGTATAACTGTTTAAATACTCTATTTTTACAATACGTCTTCGTGTTTTTGTGAATTTTGTTATTATTAAAAGCCCGAAGCCTACATACCTAAACTTGATTTGAAATAGACATACTATTAAAGTTATGAAAGGTTTAGATAGGTATGTTCAGACAAGTAGAGATTTATTCAATGTATTTGTTGACCAAATATTGTTCGAAAATTAAAAGCGAAGAGATAGACTATCGCAAGTGTCGTGTTTAACACTTTTGTAGTAGGTATATTATTTTATCTTAGCCAAAGGAAAGTCATGCCTCATTCACAGTATTAATTAATTCAATTAATTATACTGAAAGTCACGTTACCCTTAATAATTTGTTGTTCGTCAGCTTACAGTAATTATATATTAATTCCATGACTCAAATAAACCCGGGATTGCTGTCTCACGCAGAATATTTCATGAACACAGCGGGCTGTCTTGGTTTCTCTATTTTCTGAATAAGATGAATATAAATGATATATTCGAATTATTAAATCAACGTACAACGTACGTGCTAATGAACTCTGTATCTCATAAATAGTAAGTTCTATTGAATTATTCTGATATCGTTTATGCCAACGTTACAAAATGAGTCGATAAACTCCATTCAAAGTTGATTTCGTCTCATCTCTTTATTATTATTTTTATAGAAACTTTAACAATAGCTGTACACTAAAGAACACCCAGCCTTGGAACAGTTAATTGTTGATTACATTAACGTTGGAGAACATAATCATGGTCATGATCATCATCATTATCTTCCCAGAGTGGTGGTGACTACACTCTTTGCGAAGGCAGACAATCCAGCATAGTGACCCATACTATAGTGGCCTGTCGAGAGACTTCTGCATCATTTGGTCTCCGGTCTCGCACTGGCCAAGAAAACACGACAGCACGAATGCTGTCATTTTAAGTTGGTCTTCTGTAAGAGGATAGTACCGCCCCGGTCGAGCCGGCCCGTACCTTTGCATAAATAATTTTACCTTTTAATAAAAACTTACCTTACTGGCCATACACGCTACGGTCTAACGGAGAGGTCTACCTGCACAGGTATGCCTGAATAGGAAAGTATTTTCCTCTGCCCGAGAAGCGACATCTATTGTAATAGAAAATAACTACTATGATGTATCAAACGTGCACGGGCTCCGCGCTTTTCCAAGCTAGAGGAGTTAATTGTGGAAAAGTTCCGAAAGATGGCGTTTAAATTCAAAACCTGAACTGACCTGCGTAAGTTCTAAAAATAAAAATAAATATTAAATGTGTACTTAGCTTATCGTTACATCTAACAGATGTCTCCGTAGTTTCTTTTTGAGTAATTACCGTATTCTGTTTTTGTTTCTAGTCGTCTCATGTGTCGATGTAGATATTTAATCTTATTAACGAGTAAGCCCCTTAGCAGTTTCTTCAAAACCTTTAACACAGTCTTGTATGAAGATTAGCAGCAATAAAAAGAACCTGTCGTATAGTCTATGTAGCACGAACGGGCCGGCTCGACCGGGGCAGTAATGCCCTCGATAGAAGATCAACCTAAAATGCAAGACCGGAGGTCACATTTTTTTTTTTTTTTTTTTTTTTTTTTTTTTTTTTTTTTTTTTTTTTTTTTTACCATAAAATTAAGTACAATTTGAACATAATATATTATCCCGACTTGTATGGATGTAATAGTAACAATCGTGAAACCCAATAACCAGCCGCATTCACATTAAGCACAGAATATTCCATACTTAATAAATTACACAAAAACTGTGATGCTGCATTATCATCCTATCATAAAATAGACGAATGATGCAGAAGCATCACTAGGCCACAATGGTGTGGGTTGCCATGCTTGTTTTTTTTAATTGTCTGCATCGGCAATGAGTATCGTGACCACCACTCTTGGATTCTGCTTATGCTTTCGACCAGGCAGAGTAGAGTCACTTTGCCATACATAAAAAAACGTAGAAACGCACATTTCTTTATTGAATCTAGGTTGAGATGGTTGTTTATTTTTTCTGAAATGGTGAACAAATGCGCAGACGGCTCTGAAGTAAAGTGCCGCCAATTTTGGACACCTGCTACTCAAGATTTTGACTGTTGTCTTGTCCTTTGCTCTCTTTCCCAGAATTAGAAGGAAAAAATCACGGAGTCCCGGAATCCTACCCTCCCTCTCTGCTTAAAACTTAATTTTTGAAAAGCGTAACTGTGATGATTGCTGTGGTTATCAGGAACATATAAATTGTCTCGATGGATTTTTGAACATGATGTCGCCCATTAAATGCACCGTAGGTAAACGAATTAAGCTCAAATGAAAGCGCGTAACGTGTTTTTTACTTTTTAAAGGGAACTCAGGTTATTACGGGGTTTTTTTAAATTTTGAGAATTTATAGTTATATTAGATAGACTTTGGCACTGGACGCATGGAATGCCATGCCATGTAGTCATTATAACGTAATTTTGAAGTTTTTAACATAAATTCTTAAAAATTGTAGCTTTCTATAGTTCCTCTATATAATCTAACTAGCTGACCCACGCAACCTCGTTTACGTCTCCTATTGCCCGTAGCGTAATAATTTTCCCCCGTTTTTGTAACATTATTTATTGGTGCTCCGCTCCTATTGGTCTTAGCGGGATGATATATAGCCTATAGCCTTCCTCGATAAATGGGCTATCTAAAACTGCAAATAATTTTCCAAATCGGACCAGTAGTTCCTGAGAGCGCGTTCAAGCAAACGAACAAACTCTTCAGCTTTATATATTAGTATAAAACTAGCTGACCCGGGACCACTTCGTTGAGCCTAAAACATTTTCAAGCAAATACGACTGCCGTGAAAAAGTCTTATAATTTTTCGCGTATGTAACCTTTGGTTTAATTAGTAAATACAAAGATTACGCCTACAATCTCGTCAATCCACAAGCTTAACCTCTTTATAATATAAGAATAGATTGGGTGTTCCCAATGTGGTATACTTTCATGTGAGATATTTGTTGAAAATAAAATAAACAGGGTTTTCCTTATGATAAAAGCTGCTAATAAAATCCTGTGAAAAGTTAATGGTCAACTTTTACCTAACTAGCCACCAATAAGTAATTTATATTTTTCATAATCGAATTACAGGTATTTATTTATTTAAAACTTGTTGCACTTGTTGTACAACGTAGGAGTTAATGGCATGAGGCATTCTCTGCCAGTCGACCCTCAGGTGATGTAGAAATAAGATGTGGTAGGTTCAAAGATATTGAATTTTATTTGTAAGTAAAAGATATCCTATATCAAATACTTAAATGGTGGCTTCAATATTAAAATGGTGAAATAAATCGATAACGATTTATTGTAATACTATTTTTAAAACATAAGTAAGACATTTTCATTCCCTCGGCTGCAGCCTACTCTTTTTAATATCGAAATGTTAATCTTAAAATAAATATCTGGAGATTTGCAATGATGACGAAGGATTGCGTAAATATTTATGTGCAGGTAGCTATATAACATATTATCATTTGTTGGATTTGTTTAAATTTAAATTATTCGTAAACTTAAATAGATTAATGATGATATAATTTATTAGATGTGAATTTAATATATTCATTGAGCCTCAGACTACTAGTTCACGAGACTAAAAGATGCAAAAGCATCACTAGGCCACCATGGTGTGGGTCGCCATGCTGCATTGTCTGCATTCGCAATGAGTATGGTGACCACCACTCTTGGATTTTGCTTATGCTTTCCATCAGGCAGAGTAGAGTCATTTTGGCGGGCCATACATAAAAAAAACTTAAATACTTCCGCAAATCCGACAGATTTGATTTAGCCACAAATGTTTTTAATGTTAATATGGCTAATGCCTAAACAGGCGCCAAAGTACCAATTTTCGAATCTTGTCCAACCAAACCTCTGTCTGTGCATCTGGACCGAGGGCCCATTTTTTAAATTTTTGCGAAACGAAATAAAATTCAGATAGAAATTAGTTAAAAATAGTAAAAATCGAAAGCAATGGGTCATAAATTTCTTAAATGCGAAATAAAGCTGTTATGATCAAATAACTTAGGCCCTCAGTTCAGATGCTTGCAAAAAATGAAATAGTCTAGATATCAGGACTTCCTGAGAACTAGACTCCTCCTAAATAAGAAGCATTGACCTCAATGCTTTTTAATTTAAAAAATTGTAAAGATTTCTTAAAACTTTTAAGAAAATCGCAAAACTGTACAATATGACATTACGGATTTACGGCGGCATAATATAGGGCCCTCAGTTCAGTAACGTTCGTACGGAGGAATCTGCAAAAAATGCAATTTTCTAAACAAATACGTAGCAAAGACTTTACAATATTTCAGTTAAATACCTCAGCGAAAAAAAAAATTGAGACAGAGAATATTTTGTAGGGCGGCCATAGTTTTTTATATTTTCAGGACAGATGAGCTGTTTTTTTGTATTGTTAGCGCAGTCAATTAAAAAGCATTTGTTTCTTATTTTTTATTTTATTTATTGATTGATGTTTATTGTACAAACATAAACAAATAAAAAAAGAGTTATAATAGACAAAGGTGACGATTGGTGGTGTTATCGCTCATGACGATCTCTTACAGACAACCTTTAAACTATTTTACGGATAATGAAACGGATATTATGACAGGTGATAATATATAACAAATAAATAAATCTATAATAGTATACACGTATATCCCTCGCCTGTGAAGAGTATATATGGAAATAAATAAATACTTTTAAAACATTTTTAACTGAGGTACCACAAAACCACAAAATGTATATTTTAAAAATACAAAACCATAAAAACTGAAGAAGAAATATAAATAGACTGATATATACAAATATTTGCGATGGGCGGCGATCAAACTCGCATAGTAAAAATTAATTCTTATTCCAGTTTTGAGCAAAATATATCTGCAGAGATGCAATCAAGATATGATACGATGTTTGAGGAATAATTTTCGTTCCGTTCCATTTTTATACCGAAACAAAACTAGTTAATATCGTTACCTGACTACTGGACGAGAGCGAAGCAAACTCTGTTAGTGGAGATTTAATTAGATTGACCTCCTGCCGTAAATAGCGCTGAAATATACCGATTTTACTTTGATAATAAGCTTTTTTACATATAAAATATTGTGTCATGAGAGACTTAAAAGTATTTGAACTTTGAAGGAAGTAAAAGTGTTTAAATGCGCTTTTTAATTGTACTGTGTGAGGGTAATATAAGCAATACAGTATCCGTAGGAGTTTTGTACATATTTTTATTATTTTTACATATGAATTACTATCTTTTGCTCGCCGCTACGCCAACGTGTATGCCAGTTATCGCGGTATAAAGTAGCCTATGTCCTTCTTCAAGAATCAAAGTAGTCTATGCCAGATTACATTAAAATCGGTTCAGTGGTTTAGCCGTGTAAGCTTAACAGTCAAACAGAGTTTCTTTCAAATGTATAATAAGATTGAATTGTATGGATAGTGAGGTTCTGCGGTGGTCACATGATGATATTCTAATAACAAATAATATAAATAACTAACACAGCAATAATTTAGACATTTAAATATATAAACCTATAATATTTTTGGATAAAAATACTTTGAAATTTGAGTCACAATATCTAATCAAATCCTTGTCATAGCTAAGAATACTTAACATCCTCAAGATTTATATAAAAATATAAAGGTTAATCTTCAAACAAACGTATGTATATTTGGAACAAAATCGTTTGATGACGTAGTAGACATATATACAGTGACGTCATCAATCGTATCGATGATCTTAGGAGTAGAATTACTTACTGAAGAGCTTTAATAAAACAAAAGTTGTAGGCGGGTTTGTATGAAAGGTTTAATGACATTTGAAAAATTTCTTGCCCTATTTTAGATAAGAAGCAGTTAGCATATTGCTGTTTTTTTTGGATGGGACGGACGACAAACGAGCAGACGGCGATCCGATCCCAAAAATGGGCGGCGGTAATCGCTTATCATCCGGCGATCCTGATGATAAGCGATTACCGCCGCCCATAGACACCCGCAACACCAGAGGCGTCACAAGTGCGTTGCCGGCCTTTTAAAAAGGAGTACGAAGGTTTGAAGGTCGTATTGGTCCGAGAATACCAGTTCATTCCACGCTGCTGTGTTGCTGCATTTTTTGTACGTGTGGAAACCAATCAGGGCTGTGATACCACTGGGGTTTTCTGTAGGGCGATGTATCAGAATGGAGCTGAGTAAAACCAGAGACACCTTCTAAAATAGAAGGGAGGAAGAACACTCGCTGTCTACTGCCAGAATTAAAAAGGGGTATAGATAACGCCAAATAACTTGAACAAATTACGTTGTATGCGCAGAAACCACGGTAACAACCAGCACGGTATGTTGTGCGGCGCGCGGGGAGCGAGGGATCATCGACGCGAGCGCGTCGAGCCGCGCTATTGGTAGATCAGTCAACCATCGCTTCTCGCTTTGAGTTTACTTTCCGTCGCTACCCTATTACAGTACCTATGGCTACCTATGTACCCGTAAAACGTACACCACCACGTAAAATTTTGTTCAAGTTGTTTGGCGTTGATTATAAGTAATGTATGTGTGTTGTAGTAATGCTCAATTATGAAAGCCTGCATACCTGGTTGGCCAGCTCAGACTACTGTAGAACCTTTAATGTATTAAATTCTACAAAGAATTCTTTCTTCCTTATATATTAGACTAGCTTTTGCGCGCGTGTTGGTTGGTTATCGCAACAAAGAGTAACCTATGTCCTTCCTCAAGAATCAAAGTATCTCCATGCCAAATTTCATTGAAATCGGTGCAGCGGTTTGGCCGTGAAAGCAGGACAAACAGACAGAGTTACTTTCGCATTTATAATATAGGTATGGATTTTTCTTGTATCTGTGGATTTTTCTAACCACCATAGTTCCTAAAATATCTTTAAATTGTTTTTTTTTTTAACCTTAGTAATATTTTTAGTAATAATTAAAAAGAATACAAACGAACAATTACAAAAATTTAAGCGATAGTTGCTTGGCACCGACTTCAAACAGATTTTAGGTACCTAGCACACATTATAATACTACTATTTAAATGAATAAAGAATTAGGTATAGACAAGAATTGGCACATAGCAATTTATGAAGAGCCAGTTTATTTTACGCTTTTTAGCGTTTTTTGGCAGGGAGTTTTCGTTGGATGTTTTTTGGAAGTCGGTTTTTTTTTATAAAACGTTTTTAATACAATAATTTTGGGCTAATTACATGTTGGAGTCGAGATACTGGGTTCATGGGGTCTGAGTGCTCGTACTATGCTTTACCAACTCGCCAAGCAACTGATCGACGCTATGACGATACGACCAGAAAGCCGGTCTTTTTCTAGCACAGAGAATAAGCATTGATATTCAACGTGGCAATGCTGCCTGCCTTTTATGAACGTTACCAGTAGGTGATTATTTGGAGGAATTTTTTGACGCTTGTATGTAAATATTATAATAATTCTTATTGTTTTTTATTTCTCTCAGTATTTTTATTCATATTTTCATGTTTTTTTCGTTACAGACAAATCCGTATTAGAATTAAATGCTGTGTCGCGATGAACTTTGCAAACATACCCGAAACGAACTCAAAGAACACCCAGACTCAAAACAACATTTTGTGGATCACAAAAAGTGTTGCCCCAAGTTAGGTTTTAACCCAGACCACTCAGTGCAGTAAAAAGTGTCGTAGCGACCGTTTTAACCACAACGCCATCCGTGCAGCCATTATGATTTACGCTTGAATCTCTATATCTTGGTGATCACTACTTGAAATAAATAAATAAAATTAAAAAGCTTTTTAAAAACAAGCTTTTACTGGAATGCCTCGAGACGAATCAAACGAGTCCAAACTCGATAATGTTGCGACGTTTCTTTACAGAGTTCCTATGGCCACCTACAGCTCCAGCATCAGATCAGCTCCATGTCATTATAGTATTGTATTGTCACGCGGTATACATATGCTTGCAAAATTTTGGTAAAATCGGTTGAAGATATCAGCTTCAAAATTGAGTTGCATGATTCCAACCGAACATACAAGCATACATACATACATTGCATGCAAGTTAATAAAAAGCTTGTAAAATACCCTTAATCAACTTTTGACTTTGACCTTTTATGTTACTATTAGTTATAGATATATTCTGCTAATTGATAATAATAGTATCCGTTACGATGAATAAAATTATTTTAATTCAAATCAAGGTTTTTCTAAGCTTGTAGCTAGAAGTTAGCAGAAGAAGCAGTTGCATTTACAGACGCATTAAAATAGGTTACACTTTTGCTAAAAGTTAAATTGATAGCTATTTTACTCTTAACCTTCAGTTGTCTCCTATGTGTATGTATTATACATCGTTTAAACATAAGCCTATTCATATGCTTAATTCTACTAGCAATCAATACATTAATACCACACAGTAACCACAGAACGTAATAGAACTATACATACTCGCACCATTAAATAGTGTATTTATTTATACAGAGTGATCTATATCAGAAATCAGGTAAGGCACAAAGATATTATTTATTATTAAATCAGTTGTCCATTATATGTATTGAAAATTGACCATAATTACTAGCACCTAAATTCGTGATTGAGATGGTGGTGCCGCACCCCTCGGCCTTGCCTCACACCTCTGCAACCAAACCTGTTTCAGAATGAAACTGACCTAATTCCATCGCTGCAGTCCCCCTCCGCACCGACTGACGTCATACCATACCTTCAAACACAACAAGTGTATATTGCAATTTATCATACAAGCAATAATAATAGGAAAACATTCGGTAATAGGAATAGAAATGGCGCAGCAATGTAATGTGTTCTTACGTCGTTTTGCTTATGCGTTTTATGGCATAGAGTCAAAAACTGGGTCATCCCGGGTTGCAAGCCTCTATTCATGAATCGAAGTACGCAGGGTGACGCGCACTCGTTCATTCTTGCCGGGACCTGTTAAGCGAACATGGTTCTACCTGCGCTCGACTGACGCATGAATGATCTATATCAAACTATAAATAGGTATTTTTTCAGAATAAATTTCTTTGAAGGTTATTAAATAAACTAATGTTGGTTCCTAAGTAATACGTCAAAGCTGATTACAGATAACGTAATTTAAAAAGCTTAGCCTATTTGTCGCTAGCTTGTGTTGCTGAAAAAAATATCAAATCATTACTAGGAATTTTATTATAAACTCAAAAAAATTATGCTAACTTAGTTAAGTAACAATGAAGTATACGGTCTACGTTAAAGGATTGAATTTATATTATCTATTATATCACAGTATGCAGTATGATATGAAGTAGTAACATATTGTAGTACTTTGATATATTCGTGTTTTTCTAAATATACTTCATATAATATTGTTACAACATTACAACTTGGCTAACAATGGGCCAAGGTATAAAAAGGCTACAAAAATGGTTCTGTAATATTTTAATAGGAAATTTCATAGACAGTTGATAGAATATTGTCCTATATCTATAAATAATAATAAAAGCTCTTCACCTTCCTAAACTTACCTACTGAAACTGCTAAAGATGCATTATGCAGCAACTGCCAAATTCAGCAACATTAAGAAAGTTTATTTAAATGGTAACAGTTAAACTAGTATTGTGTAGGTATATTTTAAGCAAACTTGAAGTATTATTTAATTATTGAAGTTCATATTTCTAATAGAGTCGAAATCAATAAATTCCAGTATCGGCGTATCGGCGAATAAAAAAACTGGCTTATATAATAAAATATTAATATATTTATGTACCAAATATTGTACTTAAAATTGGCTGCACGTTTGGCCTAGTGGTTTAATGGTCACCCCGCCGTTTCCTACTTCGCCAAGTGTCGTGGGTTCAAATCCCACGTAGGACAACACTTTGTGTGATCCACAAATTGTTGTTCTGAGTCTGGGTGTTCTTTTTGTCCGTTTCATGTATGTTTGTAAAGTCCCCCGCGACACAGGATTTATTCCTAGTGCGGGAGAGTATTTAAAAAAAAAATTAAATACGCAGATAGATATAAATCATTTTTGTATTTTTTTTTAAGTTGAGTATCGTACTTTCTATTAGATATAGTATTTCAATAAAGTATTATGAACATTCAAGACAATAGGTAATTTCATTTACAGTTGATAGAATACTGCCCTATATCTATAAATAAATATATTAATATATTGCATTTATTAAAATAATGAAACGTACTAATTAATTTTAATTAGTTTCGATAAAACTTGCAACTGTAGATACGTTTACGTAGCATAAAGCTTCTTGAACATCTCTCATTGATCGCTTTAAAAGCTTTCAAGCGAAGAACTTCTCAATCATTCGCTCTTTCCTTAGAATCGTATAACAGAAAAAGCCTAAATATATCAAACAAGACATTCTATGACATCACGTTATATTTTCAAACTACGTTTGCTCTAAACAAACAAATCTGTTACCTACCTCGTGCTATTTCAAGTTAAAATGAGAATAGCTAACACCATTATGGGCAAAATTCAGGTCGTACAAATAGTATGGCTCATGGCGGTAAGGCAAGGGAAGGCCGTGTCCTTGTGGCCTGTGACGCACGCGCCTGCCTTGGCGCTCAATGGACTCACTCTGGACTGACATAAAACCATATATATATAAATATATATTGAATTATATTGGGGTGAGAAGTGGGACATCGTAGTCTGTCAATGTGTCAATGGTTATAATATCACTGTATTCATTCATAATATTAATTTGAAGAATGACTTTGTATATAAATAGTTCAAAAAGGATAGGTAATTATTTGTTGGTTGTCTAGGGACACATATAGCGTAAGACTGTCTCTTAAAAATTATTGACTGCCTCGGTGGCGCAGTGGTAGCGATTGCGATTGCCGTGCGGGAGGTTTCGTGATCGATTCCCGGGTCAGACCAAATGTTGGTATGATCTGCAAGTTTTTGTTTCGGAGTTTGGGTGTTTTTTATACAAAAAATATATTTACATTTATATGACTTAATTAGTACCCATGGCACAAGCTCTGCTTAGTTTGAGACTAGATGTCGTTGTGAGAATGAGGTATTATTATTATTGCAAAGGGAATTTAAGCCTATAAAGTTTAGGGTGCTAGTGTATAGAATTATAAACTTAAGAAATATTCACAAAACGTACGGACATACATAAGGAAAACAATATTTATTACAATGTCATCTGGAATCATCATAACAATCATCTGGAAAATCCAGAAATTCCAATAAGAATTAGTTTCATGGTGTTGAAGTAATTTTTAACCGACTTCAAAAAAAGGAGGAGTTTCACAATTCGACTTGATTTTTTTTATGGTTGTTACTTCATAACTTTCGACTGGGTGAACCGATTTTGATGATTCTTTTTTTATTTGAAAGCTGGTGCTTCCCATGTGGTCCTATTTTAATTTGGTCTAGTTCTGACATGTCATGCATGAGAAAATCATATAAATCATAAATTTGCATTACCTAAGTATGTGCGCGACAAATTGACGAATAACTCAATATCACGCCCGACTGATTTCGATGATTCTTTTTCATTTGAAAACTGGTGCTTCCCGTGTGGACCCAATTAAATTTGGTCGTTCTTGAACTCGGTTTTTTTTTGTTAAAATTTTGTATTATTAACCGACTTCAAAAAATGGAGGAGGTTCTCAATTCGACTGTATTTTCTTATGTTTGTTACCTCATAACTTTCGACTGGGTGAACCGATTTTAATGATTCTTTTGTATTTGAAAGCTGATGCTTCCCATGTGGTCCCATTGTTATTTGGTCCAGTTCTGAAATGTCATCCATGAGAAAATCATATAAATCTTCAATTTGCATTAAGTATGTGCGCGACAAATTGACGAATAATTCAAATAAATCTTTATTTGAAAACTGCTGCTTCCCGTGTGGACCCAATTGAATTTGGTCGTTCTTGAAGTCGGGTTATTTTGTTAAAATTTTGTGTTATTACAAGTACAGTCGACGTAAGAAATCATTAAAACTGCTTAGATTTTGGTAAAAAGTATTCATTATAATAGGTCTTTACCTATGAAATTGCCGTTTTGTATGCAATAAGTGAAAGTACTTATTTTTTCAAACTTTTTATTTCTGTTATTCGAAGTAATCACCCACGTAATCGACGCATCTTTGCCAACGCATTGGCAGTTTATTGATGCCCTTCTTGTAAAAATCTGCTGGACGGGAGGCAACAAACTCTTCAAAGGCATTTTGTACTGCCTCTCGGGAACTGATTTTTTTACCCACTAAAAAGTTGTCTAAATTTTGGAAAAAGTAATAGTCGGTAGGTGCAAGGTCTGGTGAGTATGGCGGATGAGGGAGAACTTCCAACCCCAGCTCTTGCAGCTTGGAGACTGTCTGTTGCGCAGTATGGGGTCGTGCGTTGTCGTGAAGGAGCAGTGGGGACGACCGATTGACCAAAGCTGGTTGCAGATGTGCAAGCTTCTCCATCATTCTCTCCAGTTCTTCACAGTACACATCTGCATTAATGCTCATGCCGTTTTGTAAAAAGCTGTTGTGAATCACACCTGCACTAGACCACCAAACAGTGACCATCACCTTTTTAGGGGTCATTTTTGGTTTAGGGCATTGTTGAACAGAATCCCTTTTTCGTCGCACGTAACAATTCGTTTCAAAATTCCTTCATTTCTTTGCCTGTTAAGCAGCGCAAGGCAGGTCTCGACGAGTACGTTGCGCTGGCGATCGTTAAGGTCGTGGGGCACCCATCTATCAAGCTTTTTTACCTTGACAATTTGTCGCAAATGGATCAATATTGTTTTGATGCTTACATTAAAAGCTGCTGCTAGCTCAGCTGTAGATTGAGTTTCGTCAGCTTCCACAATCGCCTTTAATTCATTATTGTTAACCAAAGACTCCGGACGACCACCAGCTTCATTTTTCAACTCATAATTTCCAGAACGGAACCGGGAAAACCAATAACGGGTTGTGCGTTCGTTTGTACAGTTCTCTCCGTAAACGTTTTTGATGTTACGTGCCGTTTGTGTCGCGTTGGTGCCACGACGGAACTCATATTCCATAATTACACGATTTTTTTAAGTATCCATTATGACGAAAAATGTTCAAATGTAATGAAAATACAACGCTAATCAAAAAACAAAAGACTGAGTTTGTAAATAGAATGTCATGGTTTTAAAACAAAATTCATTTGAATTTAGAATACAGAGCCATTACAAACTTTTTTTTATTTGAAATGACCAGTACTGAAGAACGGCAATTTCATAGGTAAAGACCTAATATATGTGCACTATTAAATATGACTAGACGAAGAATTTCGTTTATTTTGCTTTTGTCTGTCCGTTGCTGATGAGAAACTCTTTCGAATAAAATGCTACCACGTAATAGTTACGTTAGTGAACAAGTCAATAGATTTGAACAGTCTGCAAATATTTTACAAGTCATACCCATAAGAGTAGAAGACACAGGCTTTGAGGCGCTTATGACAAACATATATTAGATTCGTAATCATTAGATCACTCTCGAAGCTTCCCTCAAATCTCACAGCATTTTCTTCTAAAGAAAAAATAGTGATGAAAAGAAATCTATGATTCCAGTAAGAGTTATTATTATTTTCATTCCCGTGCTATTTACATTCTACAATAAATTTTAAACAGTACTTGTTAAAGCTTAGAAAATTTTGGTTCAGTTTCACCTATTGCTGATAAAGTCACTTATAGACTAATGTCAGTTAAGTCAATGTAGTGCTATATGGCAGATAACTATCTAAAACTTTATCAGGAACTGGTGAACCTGGTCTTTAGTCTCCCGAATCTAATATATCCTAACTCATATTTTTTCTGCATTTAAGTAGGCAAATACGTCCAAAATGCAGCTGGATTGTCGTATTATTCACATTTCTAGTCAAATCCTGTCGTCCTTGATTTGAATGACGAACAAACTGGTTTTGGAAAAAGATGGATTACAAAATTACGCTCATGGACGGAGGCTTCTCCGAAAGGCTCCATTTTGGAGAAGAAACTTACTGTACTCTTCTGCTGCAATTAAGTTACATGAACACTTTTTCAAATTAAACTTTTTTAAGCAGATGAGTTCGGCCTTTCCTAACTGGACTAGCCCTGAGAAGAAAGGACGAAACAAACTCAGGGATCATCGTCTGTTTTAAAGTCCAGACAATCTTTTTAAAATGTAACGGTTACAACATTATATCAGTGAGAAAAAAAAAATTTTAAGAGCGATAATTATAATTTGAGTCACCACTATCATAACTTGGCAAAAAGTAAGAATAACAAAAAATTTCAACAACACCTATAATGAAAGCTGAATTTGTATCATACATAGAAAATAAGCAGCATGTGCAGAATGGGCAGCTCAATCCCAGGTGGTTTTATCAATGAGAAATTCTGCTATGGTATGATAACAAAGAAATATTAAAATAAATATATAAATAAATCTACGAATTTTTAATTTACTTTAACCGGATATTTCTGGAATAAAGGCAGTAGTGTCTTGATCTCATTCTCCATATACAGGCTGATTTATTTCTGGCTACCATCCGGACAACAGGCACTGGAGTTTCCTCCTAAATGTCAAACGGGTAGAGTCGATACACTTCCACTTGTTGCACCGTGACCGGGTCAGTGCGGGGCGGCGGGGGGAGTGCGGGCGGTGCGGTAGACCAGCCTCCAACACCGGTCAACGACCGTATGGACGCACCCTGGCGCATCCAACCTATTTTAAGAACAACCTGTATTTGCAAAGTTCGAAGGTCAAATTGCACTGTGTTAGAATAAATTGTCAATTTTCTTTTATTATTTTATTGGGTTTTTAGTACATTGATAGATTCCTCTCAACGGTTATCATAAGTATTTTTTTAAACTTTATATTAGTAAAAAAATCGTTTCATATTAAGACACCAATGCACAGAACTTAAAACATATTAAGTAAGAACATAGATTTTATCTCAACCTTCACTAATTACTAGAATTTGCCATTATATAAAATGCCTCAACACTCAAATATCTGTGTGCAAAAATATAAAAGATTAAATTATTTATTTTACTGTGCACGATCTTAATAGTAAAACTAACACTGTTTAGTTAATTTTAGCTGTAATATTTGTTACAGAAATAAATATTTCAACTTATTAAATTACTAAGTTCTTTACGATAGTGTAATGGGTCTTATCCAGCTAAGATATGTGAAAAGTATTTTTGATTAAAAAGTGTTAGTCCATCGAATCTCAATTAAATAATCAATTTTAAGTATTGTCCTTATGACTCATAACAATATTCAATAAAGACTACAAATCTCCTTATGCTAAGAAAGAATATGTTAAAACAGGTTTCTAAAAAAGTATGTAAGTAAACCGAAATTTATTAATATCATTCGCTGCTATTTCAGATGTGGGGTTGCATAATGGAGGCTGGCATTCGGTGACGTCAGATGGTGGAGAGGCGCGCCGCGGGCGCGGCAGCGAGTGCCCATTCATAGCTCCCTGCTCACCCACACACACACAGCACTACCACACGTCCGCGAGGCCACATCATTCTGATTTTCGTTATGACGTCACAGCCTCCTGGCCAATCACAGCGCAGATCCATTCAAGCCCAACTCCTGAAGGGAAATTCATCGCGCGGGATAAAACAGCAGTCGTCGAACGAACGCCGCGTTAGCAGTAGTGATCTCCGTCTTAGACCTCCGCTGGTCTACGGAACTCAAAATCTATATGTTCATAAAAGTTTATTCAAGTTCTTACAGTTCAAAATTATATTATTTGACAAAAAGAACTTTTGAATATTGAACAATTGGCATGATTTTCGGTAAAAGGAAGTCGACACTCAATACTTCATCATAGGTAAGTTGTAAAAATTTGAAAAAAAAATGGATAAGTAAAGTAACAGTTTAAAATCACGAACACGTGTAGTTCTACGAGCGTCTACAATAGTGTGCTACGCCGCCTACACGCAGTCTGGGTCGTAGCTTTGTAGACTCGCCCACGCCTTTGGAAGTTCCCTAGTATCGAAACGTGGCTTAAACATACGTTGACTTACTACTCTTGTAAATTTGAGTGCTTTAATCATTTCTAAATATCTAACCAACTTAAATTTCTCATTATAATATACTTACATCTTCAATTTAAGATGAAGTCTGTTTTACTACAGAGTTAATAAGACAGAGTTTGAAATAGATCACCATTTGTTACTAAAATTTTATAAAGGTCTTTATCCTGACTCAAATTTCAAACGATAGGTACCAATTGTTATCATCATAATTTATTGAATAAGGAGTATTTTCTTCAAATTTAAATCCTTCATAATGTATTCATTAACTGATGAGTGAAATTTAAAAAACAATAAATTTTGACTTCTACGAAAAACACTTCTGGTGTTGCAGGTGTCCATGGGCGGCGGTAATCGCTTACCATCAGGCGATACGTCTGCTCGTTTGCCCTCCTATTCCATAAAAAAAAAAAAAAAAAAAAAAAAAAACACCGTGAATGATGAGAACATGAATGATTTACCTTGGTGATTTCATATTATAAGTTAAAGCTCTTACTCAAGAAAGTGCTCAGTTCGATACCCGGGCGAACAAATAGTCATTAGATATTCGAAGGTTACAAAATGTCAGGAACGACATAGTATTAATTGTGTAGGTTACCTTCTACACGGTGTAGATGTACTATTTGAGGACCCAGGATTTTACAAATTCCTTAACAAAAAATTATAGACTTCGGTTGTTATTATAGACCTGTTGTTGTTACACTAAACTAAAATTTCTCTTCTAAAATTAAACGATTCCCAAAACACTGTGTTTGTATGTATGTTTTAGATAACGTTTATTTTTAGTGTGATACTCGTATAAATATTTTTAGTTAATCTTATATTTAGAACATCGTTAAACAGGACCAAGCTCCTTTTTAATGATTTTAGATTAGTTTCGAAAGTTTTCGAGCAACAAGCACCTTTAATATATTTAATATTTTTTTTAATATTTAATATTTTAATATTACGTAAACAAAGTAAAGTTTACTATTTAAAGGAAAGTAAGAGATGAAAATCTTAGTACCTAGAGTATTGTAGAATTGTGAGGTAGAAAATAGAAGAAAAAGAGGTATTACTAATACAGATGGATTGGCTAATTTAAGCAATGGCTTGAGAAGGTCAAAGTAGCTAGCTACGTAAGTAAGTAGCTAAAGCTCAAACTTGAACTGACTATTACCGAGAAGTCACAGCTAAGAAACCTTTCAAGGGCAAAACACGAAGGTTTTTCCGAACGTTCTTCCTACGAAGTTTTTCATTCCGTTGGATAAAATTATCCAGCTGTTAAAGTTGTAATGTTGATCCCAAAACGCACTCTGAATGTAAGATTTAAAACATTGAATAGGGTACATGTAAAAGTTCAAAGAACAAAGGCACTCCTGCGTCATAGGCGTATTTAATGCAGCATCATCTGATGTCAGTTAAAGTTGGCAAACGTACATACATCTCTACTAATATTATAAAGAGGTAAAGCTTCTAACTTTGTTTGTATAGTCTTAGGGGGTAATCTTCGGAAGTACAGATAGGATTCTGAACATTTTTTCACTCATAGAAAGCGACACTATTCAGGAGTGACATATGCCATATTACAAGCTTTTTACTTAAATTATGTGTATATATGTATGTGTGTATGCTTGTATGTTCGGGTGGAATCTTGCAACTCAATTTTGAAGCAGATATCTTCAACCAATTTTGCTGAAATTTTTCAAGCATATGTATACAGCGTGATAATACAATACTATTCAGTCAGATCACTAATGATCTGACTTCTTCCTACCACCTATATGCAGATGATCTCCAAATTTATATTAAGGCACCACCGGTTGACCTGGCTGATGCTATCGACACAATAAACTCTGACCTGGATAAAATTTTGAAGTGGAGCATTTCCTACGGTCTCAAGGTTAACCCAACCAAGACTCAAGTCATAGTCGTCGGGAGTTCAAGACTGATTTCCAAAATCGATTGGACTATACTGCCTCAAGTATCTTGCGGGAGCACACCCATTCCCTTTAGTGACAAGGTAAAGAACTTGGGAATTTACATTGACAGCACTTTATCCTGGGGTCCTCAATTGCAGGAGCTGAGTCGCAAAATGTTTGCCGCTGCTGGGTATCTGCGTAGACTACGCAATTTTCTTCCTATCCCTACCAAGATTGCTCTCACACAATCCCTTCTTTTCCCCATCCTTGATTATGCCGATGCCAGTTATTTAGATCTCACTGAAGACCAACTGAATAAGCTTGAAAGGCTCCAAAACCTCTGTATAAGATTCATATTCGGATTATGTAAATATGATCACATCTCCGATTATCGTAAAAAGCTTAAGTGGTCACCTATCCGCCTTCGCCGAAATGCACATATACTTTCTCTTCTTTATAATATTCTATTTAATCACTGCACCCCACGTTACCTTAAATCACGGTTCACTTTCTTACACGACACACATCCTAAATTACTGAGATCGTCTGAGAACTTGAAACTAAAATTACCTTTACATTCTACCAATTTTTCCGACCTCTCTTTTTCTGTCCAAGCAGCACGACTGTGGAACGCCCTACCAGTCGCAATAAGATGTGCACCTACACTAACTGCCTTCAAGAGACTAGTAAAACAGCATTACCTGGGAGACATTTAGGTCCCAAAACCCATTTCTCTCGCTTAGTCATTAGATCACCTTACTTCTTTTTATTATGTAAATAATATTTTATACACTCATATAAGTATTTATTTAATAATCCACATTTTACCTGTGTTTCACCTTATATATAATATATACTGATTTAATGTCTACTTCTTATATACTCTTTAAAACACCAGACACGACCCTCTACTTTTCCCTACCGATATTTCCCCCCATCCTATGGTTGCCTGTAAGAGATTGCCTCCGGGCGATAAGGCTGCCAATTGTACCTACTTATCTTGTATTAATACCCTTCGTTATTTACCTGGTATACAATAAAGACATTATTATTATTATTACTATAATGACAAGGAGCTGATCCGATGCTGCAGCTAGAAGGTGGCCATAGGAACTCTGTAAAGGAACGTCGCAACATCATGGACTTTGGACTCGTTTGATTCGTCTCGAGACATTCCAGTAAAAGCTTGTTTTTTAAAAGCTTTCTATTTTAATTAATTTTATTATGATTTTAACAAAAAAATTAGTTAAAAATAATAGTATTTGTAAATGAAGTCGAAGAAAAGCGAGCGGTTAACGCCCAACGAAGTGGACACGGGTCGGCTAGTTATCTATATATTAAAACATGAACCAAAAATTTTGTAGCCCTTATAACGAAAATTAAAAAAAAAATAAGCCAAAAAAAACACTAACATCATACAGATCTGCAGACATAGCGCGATTCTTAAATTGATGACTTTGCCACTGGGCTGTGCCAAATACTGAGACTTCGATTCCCACATGAGATGAAAATTCACATAAATATGTATTGTTCTTTATTCATTATTTCAATGTTCGTATTAGTTTTTCTATCTTTGTATAAAAAAAAATAAAAAACTGTGAAATTGCGGGAAACATTTGATTTAAAAAAAAACGTAAGCTGATTTGAAAAAAAACTCTTCAAATTCATTGTACTTATAAAATGAAAAAATCATAAAAGAAGTGAATGTGAAGCATAAAGATTAAAAGGTTTTCTGCTAATTATATTATGTTGTATCTTGTCAATAATGGAGATTCTTATGTCAGTTAGAGGCGTTATTATAGGTCAGTACGAACTGTACAAAGTTATTATTCTAGTAGAAGGCGTATAAATAGCTATTACTATGACCTTTAGTACCATAAGCCTTATAGGCTAGTTTTATTGAAACCCGACATCTCCACCTTTCTCAGAAATAATAAGAATCCACTATCCCTATCCCTATCTCTCTATGTACCAAAAATACAGATATCTCGCTCGAATTTTATTTATTTATAGATAAATTATTTATCTTTAGTTAAAGTGACAGTAGACCTAAGTTACTAGTTTTCAAAAGAACAGAAAAAGAAATGTACAAATTCATACAAAAATAAAGAAAAAGGCTTCAGAATACTGATTCAATGTCAGACATTGTCAACAGACCTTTCTTCGGTGGAAAGCAAAATTTTTTTCTGAAACATTTTGAGGTCTTTTTTAAAAACATTGTACGTTGACTACTTATCAACTGCGTCGAGCTTCGTAGGTTCACTTAAAACATTCATTATGATTTTCGTTTATATTATTTCTCTTTGTTCATCTATTTGTAAGGTCTTCTACACTAGTAATACTTTCTCCTTGGTGCAATACAGTCATTTAAAATAAAGGCAACATTATTAAAATAAATTCTAAATACAGTTATTACATTGATACGTATGCAGAATTTTAATTAAATATATTATACTAGTTGAGCCCCGCGGTGTTACCCGCGGTACAACGACAACCGCGGGTAACACCGCGGGGTAAAGCTTGTGCTCAAATACGTGTCTACTTATTTTTAATCAGCAACCCAAAAATAAAGTTTCATGTTTATAACTTAAAAAATGACGAACTTACATACAAACTTTCAACCCCTATTTCACCCCCTTAGGGGTATAAATTCCAAAATTCCTAACTTGGGTATCTACTCAATAAAACGACCCTACTCACCAAGTTTCATAGCCCTAACGTTAATGGTTTACGCTCGGCGATGATGAATCAATCAGTCAGTCAGTCAGGACTTGTTATTAACCGACTTCCAAAAAGGAGGAGGTTCTATGTTCCACTGTATGTATTTTTTTTTACTTTTTTTTTATGTATGTTACCTGATTACTCCGTCAGTTGTGGACCGATTTTGATTTTTTTTGTTGTATTCGACAGGGTATGCTTCCGTGGTGGTCCCATTGCCAGCATATCAGGATCTGATGATGGGATCCCAGGGAAATCGAGGGAAACCCTCATTTTTTATAGGCACATACTATGTTTTTCGTATATTTTCTGAAGTTACACCGGTATTTGCGTCTGGTAGTCATCATTTTATGATGATGAGCTGATGATGTAAGGTACCACTCCTTAACGGTTAGGAGTTGGAGGATAAATCTTTAAATATCATATGTATATAAGTTACCTTTAGTCGTATTCTTACAAAATATTTAGGTAAGCTGATGATGGAAGGTGGAAGGTACAACTCCTCAACGGTTAGGAGTTGGAGAATAATTCTTTCAATTTCATACGTATCTAAAGACCTTCAGTCGTATACTTTCAAGCTATTTAGGTGAGGTGATGATAGAAGATTAAACTCTTCAACAGTTAGGGATTAGAGGATGATTTTAATATTACACGTACCTTAATTTGTATTCTTGATGATGAAATTTGATGAAATAATTCAACTTACTACTTACCTAGGATTGTTTGCACTAAAAACTGTAAAATAAAAACTTTTTATAAAAAAAAAAACCGACTTCCAAAAACATCCAACGAAAACTCTCTGTCAAAAAACACTTAAAAGCGTAAAATAAACTGGTTCTTCATAAATTGCCTATACCTAATTCTTTATTCATTTAAATAGTAGTATTATAATGGGTGCTAGGTACCTAAAATCTGTTTGAAGTCGGTGCTAAGCCAAAAAGAATACAAACGAACAATTACAAAAGTCTAAGCGATAGTCACTTGGCACCGACTTCAAACAGATTTTAGGTACCTAGCACCCATTATAATACTACTATTTAAATGAATAAAGAATTAGGTATAGGCAATTTATGAAGAACCAGTATAATTTACGCTTTTAAGTGTTTTTTGACAGAGAGTTTTCGTTGGATGTTTTTGGAAGTCGGTTTTTTTTTTTATAAAAAGTTTTTTTATGAGTATAAATATAGGTAGTTCTCTTGTCACGTTGTTGCTCACGATGATCTTTGAAACTATCTAACTGATTATCACGTTTTTTTCCAATGTGTGTTTTGTGCCTAAGTTAGGATAGTAAACATCACGCTTAGTACAATAGGAGCCGAGTATAATTGAAAAAAGAGGCAGATGAAGTTACGTAGGGTAGCTTGTAAAAGTATATAAATTACCTCTATTAAAAATAATAAAATGTTTCAGAAATGAATGATGAAATCATTTTTCATGTTCCACTTATTTCAGAAATAAGTGCATATCGTAACTGATTATAAGGTTGTATATTTATAACTTCTTATGTACGATGTTAGTAATATATTGACAATACTAATCCTATCTCCTATAGAACTCTAAGTAGGAAGTACTTCCGCAGTTCCCTAGGCGACTCAGTGTCAAGGTCAAATATGCTGTAGCATTATCTTTCCAAAGGTATATTATAAATTAAATCATACAAATACAAATCTTAACTTACCTAATCATCCCCATCATTTTCGAGTAGACTACATTGATCTACTCTACACAGGTCAATTCTTTGTTCTGTTTAAGAGAAAACTTAGGCTGCGTGAAGCTTTCATACATCTAATTCTTTGTTGATTCTGAATTATAAAATAAGTAAGGCCGATCTATAATTGTGCTTAGTTTTGGATACAAGATTAGATATATGCCGCATAGGCCCATAGAAACAATACCCCATAAAACTGTACAAGCAATTTATGTTTGGGGGGTATAAGGCTGTTTCAGCTGCGGGAGGCGGGGAGAGGGGCTCGGTTTGACGTCAGAGTTTCCTCATGACGTCATAGGTCTCTGCCACACCCGCATTTGACGTCACTACTAACGTTTTATCTCTTTTTGCGTGAAATTCTGCATACACAACAAAATAAGCCATTAAATCAAAAACGGAAATAAATTGTTAAAAATAAAAATAAAATAATGAATTGCGTATTGTAATTTTTGATATTAATTTTAAAAAAAGAACATTAAAAAACAAATGTTTTAAAAACTTTTCTATTATAACAATTAAACGAAAAAGTGTCGAATATTAAATACTTAACGTCGACTTTACAATGCACCAATTTAAATTAAGAAAGTATCATAAATTAATACATCTAAGCTGAGCGTCTTGGTCGCCTGTAAATTTCAATGAACGAGCATGTCTACGTCACAGGCGCTGCAGGTTATATCTCGGTCCTTGTCGCACGCGAGGCTTAGCGACTGTGGAAAGGAGATAGGTGTTCCAGTGACCCAATTTCTCCGACCTCGGTCGGGAGGGATCGGCGTCTATTTTTAATCTGAAGGTCGATTTATTTATAGAGTTGGTTGTGGCAGGTGGCTGTAGGGGTGTCGACCGCGTACCACGCAACTCCGGAAGTATTATCTTGTTTTGTTTCACCTTGCTTCAATTTCTTGGTACCTATAGGTTTTGTTTAAGTCGATTAGGAAACAGCTGAGACATCATTATGTTGTAAATTACTTTTAGTTTCTTAAATATATGAAAGTGACTTCGTAATTTTGTTTGTAACCTTTAAAAAAATATTGTTTAATATTTGTTATACTTTTATTTTTGATATTAATTCTCAACTTTCTTTGTGAGAACATATAAACATAGAATGTCTACTAATTCTAGTATTATTATCGTTATTTTTTATTGTCTTATATTTAACGAAATTGTGGACAAGGGACTAAAAAGCTTTCTAAACATTATTGACAAGTGTTAGACTGGATTAATACTAAACTGGACTTTAAATTGTTTATTTCCTATAATATCTGATGTTATATTTTAAGCGGTGTACATTAAAGGTTGGTTGATCTTATATTTTATTTGCAGAATAATTATTTTTTTAGTTGCAGTCTTCTGAGTGTACAATGGGATAGTTTCCAATGGTTAAAATAAACAGTTTCTCTGTTTCTACGAAAGAACACAAAAACCTTATTATTGAATTTATATACTATACTAGCTGATCCGGCTGTTTTGCCATAAAAAAGGGGTATAATAATCACAAATTTTAACAAAAAAAAACGACTTCAATCTTGACCAAATTGAAATGAATACGGGAATATTGAGTTATTCGTAATTTGTCGCTTACATACATAATGCAAATTGAAGACTTATATGGTTTTCTCATGGTTGACATGTCAGAACTGGGCCATTTTTAAATGGGACCATTCGGGAAGCACCAGCTTTCAAATAAAAAAAGAATCATCAAAATCGGTTCACCCAGTCCAAAGTTATGAGGTAACAAACATAAAAAAAAAATACAGTCGATTTGAGAACCTCCTCCTTTTTTGAAGTGGGTTGAAAATAGATGTTGGTCGATTATCAGACCTACCCCATATGCACACCAAATTTCATAAAAATCGGTCCTGCCGTTTCAGAGGAGTATGGTAACTAACATTGTGACACGAGAATTTTATTTATAAGATTATGATTATTATATTTATGTAATTATTATTTATTCATGATTACATTTAAATATTAATATGTGTATGTATTTTATATAATCATGAAAGCAAGTATTCGACGTATATCTCAACTTAAAATAAAAAAAACTTAGCTAACTTCTGTAGAGGATTCAATAGATGGAATTAGCAACACACAAAGTTAAATGATTAAATGAATTCTATATAGGAGAGTCTTATCTGATAACCATAAATAAAAAAAAAACTTGAGAGATGTCAAGGGAGACCAGGATGGAACGAAGTTTATATGTATGTATATATATATATTTAATATGCTACTACTAATAAAAATGCGCATAAAATACTCAAATTATTTTAGAAATAATCAAACTTTACAAAATATACTATAAAACAATATATTTTCTGTAAATAAATGCAAAGAGCCAACATCACGAGGTATTCCCAGGTGGTCACCCATCCAAGTACTAACCACGCCCGATGTTGCTTAACTTCGGTGATCGGACGAGAACCAGTGTATTCAATATGGCATGGACGTTGGCAATCAGTTTGTTATATTTAACGTTGAGTATCCAGCACTATGACGTCAAATCAATGTTAAAGTTACAACTTTTGGCGCGAAAAGTGTCGTTACATTTTTTTTCGTCTAGCCCCCTTTCACAACTCGCGATAAGGAACTTCGTTCCAAAACTTCGTTCCAAGAAATAAAAATAAATTAAGGCATTCCAGTAAAAGCTTGTTTTTAAAAAACTTTATAATTTAATTTATTATAATTCATTTAAAATGTCCAATCATATATCCAATGTAATGTCCAATATTATATCGAGATAATTCTTGAGTTCTGTGTTTGATTTCCCTCCTCGCTTTGCTAATTTCGTCCCCTTGTTTGCTTCCGTTCACTACCAAGTATACTTATAACGAGTTCGCTTACGTTCTTCTGGAGAATTCTAATTCAGTGTCTACTTTTGGATGTGGTGAAGATCCCTTCGCAAAGTATGGCTCACCCAATTCTACTACAAAGCCTGATGTGATGTTGTCAATTTCCGAGATACAGTTCCGATAGCTGTTTTAATCAGATTTTCTCACGTCAATATATTATAGCGAGGAGACTGCGGTGGTCTAAGACCTACAGTGGCTGTGAGTTGACTATAATTACCCTTCTCGTTTCATAATCATACAGAAGTATTTAAGTGACGTACTCTATATATAACCTTCGCTTTTTATTATACCCTGAAAGCATTTAAAGTATAATAATACATAGTAAGTTCATTAGTTCTAAATGTGTCCATTGTAAACACGATCTATCTACATTGTCAGCGCTATTTATGGCTCTAAGGTCATTTCGATACCTAATATTAGTAATCATAATCTTCATTATGAATGAAAACATGTAACTTTAGGTACTTTATATCGATTTGTTATTTTTTATTTCTTCGGCTATACTTAAATCTAGTAAGTACAACGTGAGTACAACTATATTGTTAATCAAATGTTTTTCATGTGATTTAGTGAGATAGAGTGTATATTTATTTAAACTGACACGATTAACGAATTTAACAAGTAAAAACGCTTACAACAATTGTTAAAAGAAATAGCTACGTAGCAAATATGTTTTATCTCTACAAATAAATAAAAGGAGTGTCTGTTTCTAACATTAAAAAAAACGCTTTTCATTTTTCTTAATTTTTATTTAATTAAGGGCCGGTTTTTCAATAGTCAGATAAACATAAGTTATGGAATCAGGCGTTACTTTGCGGAAATCCATGACATTAAATGCTATGAAATATATTTAGCTTTAATTCCGCGAGACAAATATCCAGGTCCGAAAGCAGGGCACAAATCCCACCGTCATGCATATGTACACATACAAAACAAGTGAGAAATAATTAGCATGCCATGCAACCAAACCTATACTCGACACGTGTTTCGCCCCTCCACGGGGCATCCTCAGGAGATGTTGACTCGTCGAGCGTTGGAGCTCGAATGCGCGCAAGCGCACCGCTGTCGGCCCTTTATATACCGTTTTGATGACGCTATAATCACGATCGATACAATGTCACAACGACATCTGTGCCGAACTACCCGCAATCATACTTAGAAGTGGTGATGGAATTAAGTTTGTTTGGTCATTCAACAGTGTATATGCATTATTATTGTTATATTTTGATATTTCTAACTGTTCCAACACACTCATCCGGAAACCCTTATCGCAAACATGCAGAATGTTATAGGTATTGTTGCCGCTCAAGGAGTGGCCGGTGTCGATTAAATGTTTTGCGAAATGTGATTTATCTGGATGGCCATTCCTGTGAGCGGCAACATGTTCCCTGTACCTAATTTCGAAACTACGGCCTGTCTGACCCACATAGACCCCGGTGCAATCATTGCATACTAATTTGTAAACTCCGGATTTTTTTGAATTCTCTAATTTATCTTTACCGTTACATAGTTTACGCAAGTTATGATCCGATCGAAAAGCTACGTAAACATTGTGTTTTCTTAGAATATTCGCGATTCTATCTGAAATTGGGCCTATGTAAGTGAGACTCCCGACATTCTTGTTAATTCTTTCGGGGGTACATGCATAAAGTGCTGAGCGAGCCCGGTCATTCTGCTTTTTCTTAATTATATTATCATTCGAGCTCCAACGCTCGACGAGTCAACATCTCCTGAGGATGCCCCGTGGAGGGGCGAAACACGTGTCGAGTATAGGTTTGTTATCCCATGTCGGCTTTGAACCCATAATAGTTTGGCGCGCGGCTACTTAAACCACTACGCCATCAGTGTTATATTCAGATTTAAGTGGTCAAGATTTATCGTCAAAATTCGACTGCTAGGCTATCTGTACTATGCTACTAGGAAGTCAACTATGAAGGAACCACCACCTTTATTAAGAACATATTACTATCAACCATTACCCTATATCAGATTTTAAATCAATTAATATAAGATAATACAACATAGGTGTAATGTATGTTTTGTATAGGTACATCAGAATCGTTGAAACACATTTAAAAATATATTCTTCTTCTCATCCGGTACGCTCTTGACAGAGCGGTCGTGATCGTTATTTAGTAGTAGTTTTAGGAGATGTTATGCGTTTCACGACGCCTCGCCATTGCTGCCTGTTCGAGGTCATCCTGCTACACTCGTTCACCGAACTTCCCACGGCAGACTTGATCTGGTCAGTCCAACGCGTAGGTGACCTTCCGCGGGGTCTAGTGCCTTCCACTCTTCCTTGAACTTGAAAAATATATTAAGTAAAGATAAATAATAAGAAAAAATTAAGTAAAATTTTTCATATACTAGACTCCAACAAAACTTAGACCTTCGCACACAGACTATTGATTCAAAAGTATTTGGTCTCAAAAGACCTATCTCAGATGATTCCACACTTAATTTAATTATTTTTATTGTTATGCTAAAAAGACAACACTATACGAAAGAAATAAAGATGGATGAAATACTCTTAAGTATGCAATTACTAAAGATATTAAATAAAATCTAAAAAATATAAACTTAGGATATTTTATTTACTAATTAATAAGAAACTCAACAGATTTTTTCCTAATGAACATGACATAATAACATGTAATATAGATTCTTAAGCCAATTATAGAGCTCCACGACATGTGTACAGGAACTAGACAAAATTAGAAAGTTAGGAAAGTAAACAATTTAAAGAAAAGAAAAAGTCTAAAACAAATAGTTACTACAAAAAAAATATATATATAAAGAAAATTTACCAAATTAATTAATTCCTGGTGCGATCTCTTACGATTTTACGATTACGATGACAAGTGGGATGTGTCAATACGGGACGAGACGGACTACCATGGCGAAACTATGATGCTCGATAAGATAATTTCTTATTAAGACCATGGAACCTTATGAGGAATATGAGGAACTAAAGTAAACAAAACTAACTAAAGTAAAGACCGCTAAAATATAAAGAACTTAATGGGGTCCAATCTCATATTCCGCCTGATTCTTGAACCCGAAGAGCGGCAATGTAATTGTGACTCCTTGAGTTGCGGGCAACCATGGTGGTAAATTACCTGTCCGGTACCTATCAGGTGATCCGTCTGCTCGTTTGCCCCCTTGTACCATAAAATTTAATATTCAACTTTATCCGAACATTATCCGGAACTCTAGACACACCGCTAGGGGCGGCTCCAACAAGCTAATGTCAGTTCCATCGACTTTGCCGATAGATACACCATCACGCGTGGCCGAGTGGTATCGGGTGACAGGAAATAACTTCCGTAATGCGGGGCTTCAGGCTCCGGTGTCTAATACGAAACACGGGACTTTTTATATAACCGATTCGAAACCAAACATTACCTTAGAAATAAAAACGTAAGGCGATAAATTTCAATGACTTTTAACGATTTGAAAGAGTTGTCTGAGATTGTTTTATAGTTAAATGTTAAAATACTTGTAAGACATAAACATTATGATCACTTTTTTTATTTTTCCCCCATTTCTTCAATTATTTCCCTATTTCTATTCTGATTTCGTGTACACCCAGTACACGATATCAGAAGTATCAATGACATAAACGGTTTATATATATTATATACAACCACTAAAACTGCCACCACTAAAACTGCCACCACTAAAACTGCCACCACTAGTAATCGCTGTTACAAATTTTTAGATCTGTTCCCAACCGCCTTCTATAGTTGGCATTTGGACTTTTGCAGATGGCGAACAGAGCTACCACCGGGGCCTCGCATGCACAGGAGCCTCTCGCACTCGCGCAAAAACCTATGCTTTTCAAGTCTAAAAGTCACGTCACCATGGAATATCATGGTCACTTCTTCACAGGCATTCTGTACAATCTTTATTACTAATCTACTGAACTTAGAGTAGTCAAGAACTACTTGCCATGTATATCTGTTTGAAAGAGGCATGTCTCGAGCACATCTATGTAGGTCTGATGTCAAAGACAATAAACCATAAATTACTTTATTATCAATGACGTCAGTTATTACGTTATTATTGAATCTCGCTATTATGTTCAATGTTACAGTATAGGCACAATGCACATGCTGCAGCAATTTTTTGTGTTAACATGTAAAGAAATGTACATATTTAATTTTCAGATTCGTTTAATCAATCCTAATCTGTGTCTTTTTGTAGTGTTATTTGTTGCCGTTTTATCGTTTTTTACTAAGTGTCAAAGTCGTGTCAAATCAATGGATTTCTAAGACTTATGTTTTCAAAATTCCTCAATAAAGTCATATGATCTAACAATAAACTAAAATGTAGTCATACACTTTAGTTCTCCATGTATTTATTAAGGTCTACGTTACACACTCAAAACATCTGGCAAAGAATGGAAGGCCGAACAGAGTGGCTTCATCTATCTGATGGTACAGTAATGCCCCATATTGTGGTTCCGATGCCAGAAGACGGCTCCTGTTTATTTCATGCTTTGACGTACTTAATGACTGACCTAACGGACACTGTGACTGCGTATCAAATCAGATCTTCGATTGTTTCCTACGTTGTGTCTAACTGGGACCACTTGGAGGTATACACCTGCGACGAGAACGGAGCTACTTATCCCAACGCTGAAGTGTATTCATGTGCAATGTTGAACATTAACACGTACGGTTCTGTATCTGAACTAATGGCTGCTGGCGCTATATTTCCATTTATTTTTGAGGTGTACGAGTGTAATACGTTACGTGGATCGTTTGGTGACAGTGGTGATATAAAACGTATGCGTTTTCGTGGCAGTTTTTTGAATGGGCATTTTGATGTTCTGCTTCGTCTTGACGGTCTTCATTTTGTAGATGATAATGAGTGATAAGTTGTTTAATAGAATCTTGTTGTGGTTGGATATTTAGTAAATAAATTTTATCAAGAAGTACACGCATATCCTCTAAAAATAAATCATAATTTTTCATTTATTAGTTACTGATTTTGAGATTTTCAACAGAAAACTTTAATTATGTAAGTGCTGTTCTTGAAATTGATGCATGGATTTCTTGATTCACGTACTCTGCATATATTTTATATGTTTTTTGTTACATATAATAATATGAGCTTGCCACCGTGACTCTTTTCTGTCTGATGGAAAACATGAGCAGTATAGCAATTTCCAAAAGCAGTGGTCACCATCCTCATTGCGAATGCAGATAATGCAACAATGCACAATGGAGACCCACACTATGACGGTCTATTGAGATGCTTCTGCATCATTGGGCCTCTAATCTCGCACTCACCAACGAAATAAGAGAGCACGAACGCTGTCATTTTAGGTCGACCTTCATTGAGAGGATAATACCGCCCCGGTCGAAATCGAGCGTGGCTCTACTACCTTAAAAATGTTCTAGCAATTACCTAAGTCCAATCCATCACTCACTACAGAACCAAACGCGTTTATGTTATCTCTTAGGCTAAAGGTTTCTAAAAAAAATCTTCTTTAGGTAACTATTCAGTAAAATGGATTAGTTCGCCTTACTCCTATATTTGTCGCGTATATTTGTCAGAAGTCGATGACCACCATCTGGTTCCGACCACTGTATTAGTTACCTACGAGGTTCCTATCACAGGCACCAGTCCCTAACAAAATGTGATGTTTGAATTGAATGCATTGGACTCAAATAATAATTCTAAAAACAAGTTTTTTGTGAAGAGAAAAAAAATCTTTTATTTAATATTATTATTTACTGTCTGGCTAACTCTGTAGTTTTGAAAAATAACTCGGTACTGGATCACTTTTCCCCGAATTGTGGTCCGCAGACTGAGGAACTACAACTTTTCCACAAAAATCACTTCAAGATATGCTTGGATATGATATCGAATATTTAATTTAGTGACTTTGTGTTAAAAAAACTTGAGAGGTGTCAAGGGACACCCGGATGGAACGAAGTTTATATATTTATTTATTTTTTTGATATGCTACTACTACTAATAAAAATGCGCTTAAAATACTCGAATTATTTCAGAAATAATTAGACTGTACAAAATATACTATAAAACAATATATATAATAAACAATATGTAAATAAATGCAAAGAGCCAACATCACGTGGTATTCCCAGGCGGTCACCCATCCAAGTACTAACCACGCCCGATGTTGCTTAACTTCGGTGATCGGACGAGAACCAGTGTATTCAACATGGCATGGGCGTTGGCAATCAGTTTGTTATATTTAACGTTGAATATCCAGCACTATGACGTCAACTCAATGTTAAAAGTGTCGTTACAACTTTTGGTCTTAATTTTTTCCGTCTAGCCCCCTTTCGCAACACGCGATAAGGAACTTCAGTTTCAATACCCTTAAAAATGCACTATAGACACCTTCTTTCTACCCTTGGCTAACTGTCAAGTTTACACGTGGAATTCGACACATAATTGCTTACACGAGCAACGTTTTTGAATAATGGAATGTTGATTTTATTATTTTTATCTAATTTGCATTCAATTATCTAGAGTAGACATAGAATGAGAACCAACAAACGGAGAGTATAGCATATAGCGTCTTTTTCCGGTACAAAACAGTCTGACATTTTTTGAGGGAAAAATCTTCATACATACACATTTTAGACTCACAAACAAATACAATCACCTGTAATAAACGAATGAACTCACACATACTAAATAAAACAAAACAATGAGAATTTAACGCACACATAAATACATATGTGTCATAATAGTGTAACGCGTAGGCCTATTTGGGCTTATACTTTGATACAATCGAACGCCTGCGTTTGGCTACTCCCTACTACCGTGTTACCTTGGGGGTAACCTTGTTGTCTTTGGGAGAGCAAATACAAATTTGTACATATTTTTCAAAATAGTAATTTAATGTCATTTTGTGTTTTCTTGGGAGTTGCAAGACATTGGTGTCTGACTACACAAATGTAGCAGACTACGGTAATCAGATTACTGATGTACAGAACAATTTACTATTTTATGAATAACTAGCTGCACCCCGCGGTTATTGAGAGAGAGAGAGAGATGTTGTTTACTGTTTCATTGATTTGAATCTTATTTTCGCGTAACCCTATTTTTTCTGTAATAAAAGTAACCAAGTTACTTCTTATAACATGAGCATCAGAAAAAATCCCGTCATAATCGGACTAGCCGCTTCAAGAATTAGCCGGAACAAACAGACAGACAAAATTTAAAATTTTTATTTTTTTATGTAAGTGCCGTAATATATGTTCATCTGAAATTACAAACAGACACTTTAAATTTATTTATTAATACAGATATACTTAAGCTTTGAGTTACGTTATTGAAACCCAACTTGGCTTAACTTATCAGGAATCAAAACGAAGTAATTGAGTAGAAACTGGGTTGATATAAGGAGCTATGGCGTCATACATACCTTTAACATTATGGTTATTCATTTATTTGAAATTAATGGTTTTAATAACATAATTTATCGTAGTATGTACAGGTAGTAGAGCCACGCTGATTTCAGCACGCACGGGCAGGCTTGACCGAGGCGGTACTGCCCTCGCACAGAAGATCCACGTAAAATGACAGCATTCGTGCTGTCGTGCTTCGTTGGTTAGTGCGAGACTGGAGGCCTAATGATGCAGAAACATCACTAGGCCGCCATAGTGTGAGTCACCATGCTGCATTTTTGCATTGTCTGTATTCGCAATGAGTATGGTGACCACCACTCTTGAATTATGCTTTCCATCAGGCAGAGTAGAGTCATTTTGGCAGAGCCATACATAAAAAAATCTTGTATAACACTTAATTTCTTAAAGACCATTACATAATTCATTGACATGTCAGGAAATGGCTCCTGGTTTAAATCTTTGTGGCGGTTAGTTCATAATCCTGTAATGAGGTAGGCGCCGACCTCCTTTGAGGGGCTTCTGACCGGCCTCGTCGAAGCATTCCGCCTTGTTAGTGCTAAGTATAATGCCATATAACAAAACATATATTTCTAATAAATATCTACCACTGTAGGTAATTCTGACACGTCAATTTTGTTTTGTTAGCCACTGCCCACATTGTAAAAGTATTTCTGTATACGCTAATGATAATTTAATTTTTATTGAATGATTTTGGGATATCTTGTTCTATTATTAGACGACTAACTAATGCTTCCGGAAACAAACATATATTTATTTATACTATTAAACATTAATTCTGTTTTGTAAAGATTTTAAGTAACTTTATTTGGGCGATTTCTGTTCAAGTTTCTAAAGCCCTCCGCAGAAAAGAAGTCCGTCTAACAACGGCATTTTATCATTTTTCTGCACTTCTTTCAATTAAATATGGAGTCGGTGCAATCTATACAAATAAAATAAAATTGAAGTGTCTGTTTATAATATTAAAACAACCGCTTTTTACTAAATGCAAATGTATGTATACACGGTACATATATTATACCAAAATACAATTTTTATTTGTCGGTCTGTCTGTTTGTTCCGGCAAATTTCTGGAACGACTGGACCGATTGACGGATGTCGGATCTGTCACAAAGCCTAAATTACTCCTTATATCATCAGCTACCTATCAAGGTAGTTGATAGATAGATAGATAGATAGATAGATAGATAGTCTTTATTTGTATAACATGGTGTACATACATTGCATGCAAGATTTCAATAAATTATAATAGTTTCAGTCATGTTTGGCCGCATTTATCGGCATACAAATTTGTTTATCATTTAACCATACATTATCGAAATTAGCAGAATTGTATATAATGTCAAGATAATGTAAAGATAGTGTACATGATATGATGTTTTATATATGTTTTTTTTTATTTTTTTTTTATATATCATGATACATTTATTCTAATATGTTTATCGACAGAAGTTAATATGAACTTATAATTAAAATATACATAAATTAAAATACGACATTAATATGAATTAAAATACATTAATTAAAGTTTCAACAACTTCTATATGATGATATAAGGATATAAGCTTCACCCCGCGGCGTTGCCTGCGGTTATTGTCGTATCGCGGGTAACACCGCGGGGTTCAGCTAGTATAAAATATAGTTACTAAACCGTTTACTTTTACAGACCTGTCATGTCATTCTGTTGTTAGTGACATTTTGTGAACTATATTCGTATGCAGGCGACAACAGAAGTTCAGGTTATGAACATGGATAGGCAACATAATTAGATTAAGGATAACCACATAATAATATCTGAGATGGAGTCCTTGATCTGTATGTCTGGCTTGTGATTGAAGAGAGACCCCTATGACAGAGATTTTGTATATAAGTAGTTTTGTATTTTAATACAACAATTTATTCTAATATGTTTATCGACAGAAGTTAATATGAACTTATAATTAAAATATACATAAATTAAAATACGACATTAATATGAATTAAAATACATTAATTAAAGTTTCAACAACTTCTACGTTCATAATTAATAATAATTAACTTTATTCTCTACCCGTTAACTTTCTTCTTCGCATTAGTAATATCACTTCTTTCTTTTTATTTTTAGTTTTCATAATATCCTTAAATGTAGGTTGACTATGCCTCATAGAGGTGTCCAAAATAAAAATACAATATGGTGAACCAATTCCTGTGGTCTAAATTATAAGCGCAAAGGACATTTATTTGATAGTACCATTAACACGATCGATTATAAACGAAAAAAGAACAACATTTTTGTGTGTTTGTCGACGATGTAACATTTTTCAAGATTATAGTTACCTTTAATATCTAGCGTTGTGTACCTAAGTTGTCTGAAAATATTATTATTTGCACACCACTATAGTATTTGGAGGAACATGTTCATACGAAATATAACTCTGGTATTAAGTAAACCGCTGAATATAAAACGCAAGCTTTATAGAGAACAAATATTTGTAACCCATTATTAATAAAGTTAAAAAAAATACAATCTTCGAAAAACTTATATTTGCTATTTGCTCATTCTTTTATTAAACACGTAATCTTTAATTGAAATGATAACGCAAAAAAGTTCTGGTAAAATTAATTAAAATATAATATAATTAATTATTGTCGTATTAAAATATTTACAATATACCAATTTTTAGGTTATTTACACAATATACATACCTAATACAAACTACCAGTATATGCCGTCGGTGACCTCAACACTATTTATACTTTTAAACCGAGCATAGTTTTTATTACTAGTTTACCTAAGTCTTCCCACCTACGCGTTAAGCACTTAATACTCAACCTCTTCTGCCATGCGCCAAGCCGACTAGGGGTGGAGAGACAGGACATATAGGTGCGTGCTATACTCATATTGTAGTCTCCTGTCGTGCTCACTTGCACCCCGGACTACCCCGTGAACACACGTACCATCAATAACATCTTTAGTTTTTATTTTTTATAAAAAAAAAGATAATGTTACTAAGTGACAATTAAGTTCTAAATTCAAATTAGTTTATATTTTTTAGTGTTTTAATTACAAGTTATTTTCGTAAGTATTTTTATTTTCTTTTTTAAAGTATCATTTATATTTTTATTTGAATTACGTTAACTATAACGTAAACGTTACATAATTTTGTTACATTGCGATAATTAATTTAAACATATTCATTTATTAATTAATAAAAAAAAAGTGTTGGTACGTATCAATTTGTTGTAATTCTCACTAAGAATTCTCATTGATTTTTCCTAAAAGAGTACCGTTGTATTAAATATACGGTTTTCTTTAATATTTTTTAAAGTAACAAGTTCTAATAGTTACTTAACCTACTTCATTCCTATATCATCAGCTAATGATCGAAACTAAATAAAAACTTTTATTTCTTAAAAAATATATCGGATTTCAACAGTTCGTCGCCTGATAATATGGCATTAGTATCAAATGTTAAATGCATGCATGAAGTTAAGCCGGTAGTATGGTTTCCTTGCTCGGTCGCGGGGCTTCCCTCGGCCATACGATACCTTCAGTTTTTTGCGACCAGTCCCACCAACCTGTCGTACGAAATACCATTTTTTACTTTGAAAATGTAATATAATATTTTGAGAAACATTACTAACGGTTATTCTACATTATTTTTTGTATTCTGTTTTATTTTTTGTTTTCTTTGTTTAA
Source organism: Diaphora mendica (assembly GCA_949125395.1). Classification (NCBI taxonomy): domain Eukaryota; kingdom Metazoa; phylum Arthropoda; class Insecta; order Lepidoptera; family Erebidae; genus Diaphora; species Diaphora mendica. Next base: position 23,738,645 of record OX421310.1, read on the forward strand.
TTTTGAGATATTTATATTGTTATGTTTAAAAGAATATTTATTATTTTTTTCAATTTGTTTTGTTATTTCAATATGTTTAGTTCGAAACATAAGTGGTTTTTTTTTATAATTTACATTTAGTTCTTGCACTTTACTATCGACTTGAAGATATCTACCATTATGCAAGCCTTCTTCATGTATTGTTATAATGAATCCCAAAGCAGCTGCTGGCCACTGCGCAAGATTAGTTAAACCTATACTCTTGTGCGTGTGACAGCGGCTATTGCGGGCGTTTCATTGCCGACGAGAGTAGAAGACTATATTGTCTACTGAAGAATTGAATTATGTACCAGCATCTCAACGAGAAATAGGAATTTTGTATAGGAAGAGGTACTGCCTAACTTTTGATTTGTAGGATGAAAATTGTTATTCTTCGTAAGCTTAACATTCATCGAAAGGAATAACGTGAACTGTTTATCGTATTGTATACGCATTTTTAATAGTTGGTATTCTATATTTTTTATAGTTCATATTTATCAAACATGTTGTGTGATAAATATGATTTAGATATACCTATCTTTGTCTAAAGATGTAAATCGTTAGATTACACCTATTTACCATACATAGGTGCCACAAAAGTAATTCGTGATGCCAGATTCGTGAAATTGAACTTAACTGGAATACATTGGGAATATAATAACGATTTAAGTTTCAGTACATTTGGAAATACGTTAAAAGAAAAATTAAACGTGATACGGCGCACGCGCATCTAACGTTTTAAATCTTTGCTTTGCATTTAACTGTAATAATGTTTAGTGAGTAGATGTTAAAAACAAGAGTGTCGTGTTAACATTTTCGAAAAATTTGTATTATATGTAATTCTGATTATTCATAATTCCAAATGGCATTTTATAAATTGATATTGACTATTATTGACGTTAATAAATGAAGCTAGTTTATTTGGAAGTAACACACTTTTCTATTACAGACCTTGTTTTGTAGTCTTAACTGATGTTCTAAAATAATTGCTTTATTTAGTCTTTTTATGTTTTCCAAGTATACACTCTGATTTAATTTTCGTAATTGACATAGTCGATATATCACGACAACTTTAAAATAAGAGTGTAACGTTTCCAAACTTCATGTTAGTTAGTGTGCATTCATGTATTGTTCGTCGTAATTTTCTAAATGCCTAAACAGATTTGGATGTTTGGGACACAGTGAGAATCATTATCCAAGTGATACTTTCGCTTTTCTGAGCAGGGCAGTCTTGTTTCATTTATTTTTTCAATAATAACTTGTTCGTGTATAGTTTTTTGCACTGCATTTCAATTTTATTGTAATTTTTTATTGGATCAAAAGCATGACAAGCTCGTCACAAATGTAGCAGATTTCTTCTTCGAGGCCATTTTATCATCTGCATTGTATAGCGTCGTTTTTAGTGTTATTTTCATTTTATTCTGGGTGCCTATCTGGCGCGAGTTTTTTACAAGTTCTCTTAAAATCCGTTAAAATTGTAATAAAGATTAATGCAGATATTTTTAAAACAAAAACTCGCACTGGACACTGACTTCTCTCTGGGATTTTAAATTATTTTATTGCTTTGGTATGAATATTTAGCACATCCAAATATAGATTCTAGAATTAAAATCACTTGTAGGTACATATTCCACTATTTTATTTATGTTTAGGTAGGTACACCTGACCGGTTTCGCCTTATGGCATCGTCAGGTGTAAACATTAATAGATAAAGTTAGTACCTACAAGTGTTTTTAATTCTAGAATGTATTGCAACAAGTTCCATCAAGTGCCGACAATCGAGAGTATAAATTACATCAGAGTTTTACTAGGATGTTTACTGTATTTGTTTTACTATATTTTGTAGCTTTCATAAGAAAATAATTAAACTATTCCTACAACCTGAGACTGAAGGCAAATTTAGTGTAGCGTTTGAACGAAACGGTTAAAATACTTCATGAAACTAATCTTCGGTTGGTAAATACGGTGTGCCATTCATTTTTAATGAGGATGTTGTGTCTTAAAATCTCATGAATGCTGTGTCTCCCATGCCCATTGATAGATCAATGCCCATGCCTCTGAATGATTCAAAAACCTGTCAAGAGATTTATAGTCCGCCTGATTAACAATCCGAATGCAACCATAACTAACTTAAATCTACGGTAGAAATACTTGTAGACCCGAATTAGTAAATAGATTTATATTGTCCTCTTCGTCGTCGATTTGTAGTAATCTGTGCATTTCTTTCTACGTTCGTGTTGGTACAAAGTAACAATAGTGAAATGCCCGCTACACACGAAACGATAAATCGTAGCGATGAATCCGTGCACACTGATTTGTGCAGATTTGTCGAACGTGTGTATTAGAAATCAATGCAGATTTAATTCATCGGTGGCAGTCAATGCAGATTAATCGCAACATTTATCGTTAGGTGTTTAGCAGCCATAAATATGACGACTTAAGTTAGAATCATCGTATTCAGGTGAGTACCAACTTTTTTTATTCCATGAAATAGTGTGTTTTGTAGTAGCGATGTATTTTCTGTCGTTAGTTTGTTCGTACTTTTTCGAACAGTTATATTATTATCATATGTGTTAATCCAGAGATATATACCTTAATGTTTAATCAGATTTTGTCCAGTAGTATTTTTTGTAAAATAACAGCAACGATTATAATTGATACTTGATGATGTGCGGTCATCATTAGCAAATTCATCAAGTACCAATGTTTATTTAAGCAGACCCTGGTAAGTGGTATCTGCTAATCAAATAAATTACAACTATAAAACATTGCCTATAAATGTAAATCAGGAAAAAATCTTTAGTAGAAATGTTTGACTCAGCCGCTTAGTGGAAACTGGATTAACCGGACTAATTATTGTCGTTAGGGATTTGGAAAAGCGGATTTTCTGCATATGTAGTAGGATACATAATGCTATGTGTTTATTTAAAACAACATATACATATCAAGGAAAATCAATATCTATTAAGAACTTATAATGAGATACATTTTCCAACATACTTACGATGACGATACATCATTTATGTACAAACATATATATTTTCTTAGATTACACACATACATACTAAAATACTGCAGCCGTAATCATGAAATAAAATATTTAATTACGTATGTACGTAAATTCGATTGTAGTACATATGTTAAACATTTTGTAACTTGGCTCAATATGACTTAATTATTTAATTGGTCGCGGTTGGTAGACCGGATAATCGCGAATCCGTATAGTTGAGAGCCGGATAATCGAGTTTCTAATATTGATATCTTAATCGATGGTAGGTGTAACAGCCCTATACTTACAATACTTTGTCTAAGATTAGCCAATGACACACGAGAATTTAGGCGTTAACAATTGCAGAAAAAAATACGCTCGCAACTTGGCTAGGGGGGCAGGTTAGAATTAGGGAATAAATGATAATATGTTTATACTGAACATGCTTGCTGATCATGTTTGTATAAAATGCTTTAAGTTTAACATTGACACCTACTAACTGTAAAAAGCTATGTATACCTATGTACTAATATTATTATGTGTATGTTGTAATTGCTAATAAATAATCATATATTCCTGTTGTCTAGTGTGATCACTAGTACCTAAGCAAGTCAATTAGGTATATTCGTTCGTAAAATAAATTCTTAAAACACCATGTTTTTGACTGCGTAGGTGCTTACGATACACTATAGCTCGAAATGTGTTCATTTCAAAAGAAAAATTGCGGTGACATATATTACTTCAACCCCGAATTTACCTTATCAGATCGGTACATATTAATTGCAAGCAGAACCAGTTGACAGTGAATCCAAAGACACTGAACGCAGCCGGTCTTGCGGTGTTTGTCGAAGGCATTATTTAATATTTTCACGCATAGTTCGGGACAGTTCATAGATGTTTCTTGATCCTTTTTGGGGAGGCTTGCCAGTGAAGGTGAGTGCTGGACCCTTCTCTAAAAGAATTAGGAAATATTTCTATAAGCATCAGCCTAAAACCGCAATTATTTCCACGGTACTTCCCGATATGTCCAGAAAGTTATAAAAACTGAGCTTTCTAAACGATACTATTTAATATTTATGAAATGCACCTTGGCTAGCTTATGACGTCTCTGGTGTTGCGGGTGTCCATGGGCGGCGGTAATCGCTTACCATCAGGCGATGCTCCTTTGCCACGTATACCATAAAAAAAATACTGTGAAAAGTCTAGTATAGTCTTATAGTCTTATAGATTCAATGCCAAGATTGAAATTGCGTCAGAAATGAACACATTGATAACATAATTTTCCAGTTCAAGTTTTTCAAGAAAGAAAAGACATGTTTGAAGTCCAAAACAACTATTGGGCACTGCACAGGACTAGTGACACGATAATACTCTTGTGCGTGTTCTAATAGTTGTTGTCGGAGCTTCACTATCGACGGTCACCGCTGCAGATCAACATCGATGTGAACCATTCAATAATAATATAACGTAAGTTAAGAGGTTCTGAGGTCTTAACTCTCTTATGCATAGGGTAGTTGATGTTATTACTTTGACTTTAATGGCTAAGAGAAGATTCTAGATATAGTTTTTCTTTCATATTCAGACTGTCTGAAACCAAACTATGTCTGAATCATACATATTTTGGTTACAGATTTCTATATAATGCTCAATATCTACATATTAGCAATGTGTTATGATGATCAGACTATATTCAAGAATATTTACTGAATGTTTCTGCATTAGTCTCCAATTTTTTTATCTTTTATTAATGTGATAGCTGAGCTGAACAAAATAACTGCCTGGTGGAAGGCAGTACTCGTAAGTGCGTAGGTAAGGGGTTTGTGATCTGTGCATATAGTGAGATCGTTACCCTCAATCAGCCGGCGTAGGCTCTTAACAGCGGTGTACATAGCTAGTAATTCGCGATCGTACACGCTGTATCTGCGCTGTGTGTCATTCATTGTTTTCGAGTAAAAGGCAAGCGGTTTCCATACGCTGTTAACTTTTTGTTGTAGTACAGCGCCGAGGCTCGTGTCGGATGCGTCAGTTAATAAGCACAGTGGCGCGTTAGGTATTGGGTGCGTGAGTGTAGTCGCTTCGAGTATGCTTTGGCGGCATTGCTCAAAGGATTTTTCAGCTTCAGGAGTCCATTGAATTGGTGATTTGTCATTCTTCTTAGAGTTGTGTAAGTATTTATTGAGTAGGCATTGATGTTCTGATTGATGAGGTAAACAGTTGCGGTAAAAGTTAATCATGCCTAAAAATCTTCTTAGTTCTTGTATCGTAGTGGGTTTCGGGTAATTCTTTATCGCTTGGACGCGTTCTTCCGTGGGTTTGATTCCGTCTGATGATACTTCGTAGCCTAGAAATTGTATCTTGTTTTTACCAAATTCGCATTTATTGATGTTAAGTGTGACTCCATACTGGTTAAGGCGTTCGAGTACTTTATGTAAGTGTTTTTCATGGTCACTGAGGTTTGAGAATATGATTAAATCATCCATATAAGAAAAACAGATGTCATCAAGTCCCCTTAACACTTCATGCATAAATCGTTGAAAGGTTTGACCAGCGTTACGTAAACCAAAGGGCATGCGGTTGAATTCAAAGAGCCCAAATGGGGTGATGATCGCAGTCTTCGCGGCGTCTTCTTTTTCTAATGGCAGAGCGTAAAAAGCATTTTTCATATCAAGCTTCGAGAATATAGTTTTTCCGTGTAACTGGTAGGTAAAGTCGTGAATCCTTGGTATAGGATATCTATCTGGTATTGTAACGGCATTGAGTCTTCTATAATCACCACACACTCGTAGTGAACCGTCTTTTTTCTTTACGACGTGTAGTGGGCTGGCCCAAGGGCTGTTTGATGGCTTACATATACCCATTTCTATCATCTTCTCGAACTCAATCTTCGCGGTTTTATATTTATCGGGCGGGAGCGGACGCGGCCTTGAGAATAAAGGCGGTCCCGTCGTTTCGATGCGGTGTGTGACGTCATGTTTGGCTGTAGTTTTGAGTGACATTGGTCGTAACAAGTCAGGATATTGCTTCAGTATCTCATGATAAGGGTGATTACGGTTAATTAGGTAGACGGATTCTTCAGTGTTACATATTTCAAAGGCGTTAATGCTGAGCTCGGTGACACAATCTATTAATTTTCTGTTGTGTAAGTCGACTAATAACTTATATTTTGCGAGGAAGTCTGCACCTAATATTGAAGTTTTTACGTCGGCGACCATAAATGTCCATTTAAAACTTCTACGTAAGCCTAAGTTGAGCTCTAGTGTGCGCTCGCCGTAGGTACGTATCTCTGTTCCGTTTGCAGCGTATAATTTATAACTGTTTTCTGTAGGTCTTAAAAATCTCGTTTTCTTTGCGGCCAATACGGATATGTCGGCTCCTGTGTCGACTAGAAACTTTTCTTTGTTATTGCTATCTATAATACATAAGCGGTGGGTTCCATGGTTCACACCGACGCCCGCCACAGTCGGTGCTTTCGTTAGTTTTCCTGTTTATTACTTGTATTAATAATATAATTACGCTTATTCTTCGAGCATGGTGATTCGCATTTACGAGCGTAGTCACCGTAGCGGTAATGATAGTAGCATAGCCAATCGGCGTCGTCGGGCCCGCGTTGGCGGGAACGCGACGGCGCACGATATTTACTCGGCGCTCTTGAGTGTCCTTCAAAGCGCGAACGGTGTGGTGGATGGTAAGGCGGGAAGTACGTTGAGCGTTGCTGGTTTGATTTTAGTTCGGCTACTTCTAGTGACAATTTTTCGATTTGTTTTGTAAGTAGGTTGATTTGGAGGTTTCCTGTTTCCGTATTATTATTTTCTTTACTTTGGCACGACGTAGTGGTTGTAATGGCAGCAGTGATTGCGGGTTCGAAGTGTTCTAACATTCTGTCGGCCATTGCACCTAGGATTTCAAGTGAAGATTCTTTGTTGATGGCTAGGATGCCGCGGATCTGTGTAGGTAATTGATTAAGCCATATTACTTGTAACGCCTCGTCTGTTAATAACTTGCCGCTGAGTTCACGCATTTTACGTAGTAATTGGCTAGGTTTTGAGTCTCCAAGTTCTAGACCACAAAGTAGTTTCTGTAACTGACGATGGTCTGATTCTTGATACGTGGATATAAGTCTGTTCTTCAACGTTATGTATTTCCCTGTAGCAGGTGGATTTAATATAATGTCGGCGATTTGTTCGAGGTCATCGCAGCCGAGTAGCGGGACAACTAAATTGAATTTCTGTTCTTCTCCGATTTTACTTGCAGCGACGGCGGCTTCAAACTGCGCGAACCATAGTCGTGGGTTTTGGCGCCAAAATGGTGGTAGACGTGCAGGCAGCGAGATTGTGGCTACGTCGCTCTGAATTGTAACTACCTGGGCATCGCTAAATTCTGTGTTCGCTTCATTCGTCATGGCTGTAGGTACACGTGGACAGTAGTGGTAGATACTGCGCTTGATGCGTCGTTAGCGGCGAGAAGGTAGGTACGACGCGTCGGCTGTGCGATAGGTATGTACACGCGGTCAGCCGAACGACGTCTCGCCAGTAGGTACGCCGAGTCGTCGCCGTGAATGCGAAGGAGCGTTTGTTTGGGTTCGGGGTCACCAATTTCGGGACAGCTGTGTGCTTGCTGACCCGTATAGTTTGCCTATAACTTGGTCCTACACGCTATGCCAGCTGGCTGAGAGTGTAGGTACTGGGATATAGGTATGTGGCCGGCCCAGCTGTTTAGCTTTTGATCCGTAGCCTAAATACCAGGGAGAGGTGGTGATTCACTATCCTAACCGGCCCAGCTGTTAGCCTTTGATCCGTAGATAGGATAGTAGTGAAACTCGGAGGAGGTTACGACTTTTCTTAGCAACCGGACGGCGCCACCGCAGGCGCTCTGTCGCCACATTACTCCCCCTCAACTATTTACGAAACCACATATTTTTCTGCTATAGACTTCGATCTATATGCATTGTACTTTTTAATTGTTTGATGCAAGGGCAAAGCCTATTACGAATATTTTGTTTCAGGTTTGGAAGCTTTTGCTTTTTTTTATAAATAGCTTCTAAAATGGCTCTATTCAGCCCTTTGGAAAACAAGAGTAGAATCTTTTTGTTTTTGTAAAACCAGCTGCTCGCCTGAGTGCTACTCGCGGTATAACATCAACCGCAGGTAACGCCGCGGGTCGAAGCTAGTCAAAAAAAAATAGCCTAAGTTACTCCTTATATCATCAGCAGTGAATGTCCCGTCAAAATCGGTTCAGCCGTTCCAGAGATTAGCCGGAACAAACAGACAGACAGACAGAAAAAAATAATCTATTTTGGCATATGTACCGTGTATAAATATATAGGTATGCATATTGTAAAAAGCGGTTATTTTAATATTACAAACAGACACTCAAATTTTATTTATTTGTATAGTGTATTGATTAACTAATCGTCATTAATGCCAATACAACCCGACTGTGTAAACACTTTTGATAAACTTTATAAAGATTGCCACTCGATTTATTACTGTCATGTGATTATTTGTTATTAGTGTAGGACGCGTACATGCCAGGTGGAGTCATCACTCCGACTTGCGCAAGATGGCTGGCAGGAACTGGATGCGAGTAGCCCTATTTGAGTGGTGTGCAATGAGAGACCTACGTTGCGCAGTGGACTGCAACGATGATGTCACGGTGACATCATCATCACCCCGGCCCATTGTTACGAATAATTGTCACCTCCGAAAATAAAAAACATACATAGACTGCTAAACCTATTACTCTTTCAGGTCAGGTCAAAATAAAACACAGTAATGCGAATAGAAAAAACCGTAAGTTTATTGGAACCGATAACATTTCAGTCTTAAATACAATTAACAACAAATGGTTTAGAATCACCAGATCAAAACGGACCTTTATTAGCCGTGGATTATCTTCCTCGTACTTTATGCAGACGTTTAACCGCGATTTTGTGGTATTTACGTGACAGTTGAAAAATGTCCGTGTGTACCGACTTACATTATAAAAGAACGAAGAAGAATAACAAAGTTTGTACAGGAACATAATTAAATAAAATCTTGATACTTTTTAAGCCTTATTCTATTTGTTGTATAATGCATTTTTATTATATGTTATATGTATAGGTCCGGAATGCTGAACAACTTTCTATAAAATTGTATTTCTAAAGGTTGATTACATTCAATTGATTATAAGGTACGGATTTTTGAAATTCTACATACAGTCATCATATTAAATACTAACATACAACGATTTGATATTTGAAATCACTACAAAAAGGTAGGTATATTGCATTTTTTTTATTGTGTAAATATCTTTATTATGTAAATTATATAGCTATGTATCTAAGAATTAACTTGATTAATAAGTATTACAAATATGTAATATGTACTTATTAATCAAGTTAATTCTAAAGCCATTTTTTTACATCAAAGGGAAGAAAATTAGCGAAAAAATGGCAGACGATATTCTTCACTGAACTGCCCGGGACCGTCTTCACGGGGATATTATCGTCGTATTACGTACGAACGATACGTACGTAATACTAGGCGATGTCGCTATACAAGTCTCGCAGATCGCTTTAAAAATAATCGCAAATTCGTGGAAATTATCAACGATAGAAGCGCGGATCTGTCGCGATTCTCTCGTTCAGGAAGACGGCCCCTAACTGATAAACAAATTGTTGCAGAAATATGTTAGTTACGACTAGTGACATAATAAAAGGAACGGTTTCAATAATACCTACATACAACAAATACACATATATTAATAAAAATGCGACAACATGGGAATGATTCAACATTTGTTTTTATAGGCGGAAACAAACTTAAAAAAAATGTCTTCTAAGAACTTAATCTTAAATATTTTTTCTCAAATTTGGCAACAATAATTAGAAAAAACTTTACAAAAGCAAACTTTACAGAATCAAAATTTAAAAAACAAGCAACTCGCAGCTTATTAAAAAACTGATTTGTCGTGACACACTAGGTACTACTCTTATTAGATTTAAAATAAAAATAATTCTGTCAATTTGAATGACAATCCAGCTAGATAAAATATTCATAAAAAGTTAAGTCGGTAAAATCCATAACAAACCAACACTGAATTTGTGAAAAACATTCTTAACGACTGAAACACTTACGAATTTTTGAATATCTTAAACCTCAGTACATTAAATTATATACTTTATTGTAGGTTTCATTATAATACCAGAACACTTATTTTTAATAAATAACATAAGCACTAACTGAGAAAATTAATCGAAGCAAACAACGGTCGAGAAACAATGATTGTCCCTATTTTATTAATAATTGTTGCAGAAACTGGTAACATTTATTATCCATCAAGAATATTTTTTAATGTAAACACTATTCGATTACTATTGAGACACTTATATTACTATGTACGATTATAAAACAAATTTCATCTTGAACTTTCGCTTACAATTAATTCGCAAAGAATTCATGTACAATAAGGCCGTATCTTGGCAAGTCTGAACTTCGTTGCGAACTGAACAAGGTTGCGCAGTAACTTTTACAAAATGGTGGCATGTGGCGACGTACGGGGGGCGGCGGTCTAGGCTAGAGATTGACCATAAGTAAACACAATTGACCCTTTATTCAATTAAAACTTTGATTATTATTATTGATGTTTTTCCTTTCTGATTTCGTATTTTACTTTTTTCCAGATATCAATCAGAAATCAATGTTTGGGTATCGTTATACTATCGTAATTTGTTATTTTTCGTTTATTTTTGACCTGTTTTTTTTTCGAGCGCTTTCAATATATAATCAGGCTCCTTAATTTCCATTTTTCTGTCCAGTCTTAAATCTATAATTTCAGGTAATAATCAATTAAAATAAAACTTTTCTAACTTCTCTTCCATATTTTTTTCTAGAATTCGTCATCTCTCAATATCTTTTCAACTTTTATGTCTTTACTATTCCAAACTGCAAAAAAGCAAACGTTTTTCTTAGTCACATGGAGTTGGCCCTGAGCCTGGTAGAACCAGTCATGATTTTTATTTATAGCAAAATTTCCACCTTTGTCCTCTTTCCAAAAAAAATATTTTCTTTTTTTTATACCTTCTTCTACGCTCATTTCTTTTGTTGAGTAGGTTCTTTCACCTCAATAATTATATCATCTTTGTACAAGCCATCAGGGCTTGCAGCTAGAAACGGTAATTCTGGATCGACAAATAAGCCGCATTTGACAATATTACAATCAAATCCTTCTTGTTCTTTTAATACATTACTTAGAGCATTAAGAGCTATCGGTTCATGTTCTTTCCCGTGCTGAATGGGTTTAATATGACTCAAATCACCTTTAGAATTCAGAAGATTTTTGACAAGGGCACATTTTATAAGGCCCCTTTTACAATTTTTTCCAAAATTAGAGGCAGTGAGCCGAAGCTTCCTCTCCTGAAGCCATTCAATCGAATCAGCTTGTAATACAGTGCCCCCCGCTCAAGTGCGTGACGATCCTCATTGGATAGCTGTATTTTTGCCACATGCGTAGATTTAGCAAAGTTGAAATCGGCTTCACTAAGATCAGGCCTTTGGCACGTGTCTCCGTAATCTTTATCACCAATGTCTGTATTGCTCTTGATAGAAAATTATTTTGTAAGTCTGCGTTTTAAATTTGCCATTAGTTTGGTATTACGTCTCATCTCTAACCTTTGAATTTATCGATTGGGACTTTTCAGATAAATTTTCCAGCTAATGTATGTTTGTGGCATTTTGGAATTAAATGAAACATATACCTCAGCAATATTACTATTGACATTATACATTAAACTTTTGGCATTATTGATCAATCGACACAGTATTTTCATTATGGCAGCAAAGATCGGATCTGATTTTATTTCAGGAAATACATTTTTATCAATTTGATGGCCTTCATTAATGAGGATTGCAAAAATAAGACTTGCACGAGCTGTGATCGCTGAAAACTTGATTAGGTGCATTCAAAAGGTCTTGTTTTAAATCTATAACTTTCTCAGCAAAAGACTTATCATTTTGAGAATAGCACCTTTAACTGATCACCGCAAGCGTAGCACATTTTGTAACAGTATTTTTCGCCATTTTAATTGGTAACATGTATTTCTTGATAATTCATCTAGTCTTGTACAAAAGTTTCTGAGGAGGTGGTTAGAACACTCTATCTTTTCGACAATAAGTGCGACATACGGTTTGGCATACAGAATGTTTTTGTAGGTGCTAGAATCACCATCAGCTATGAGTTTAGAATAAATGAGACCTATGTTCAAAAGCAACTCAAGTTGCATTTGAACTTTAATGTAGTTATTAGAGAAGTTGCAAAGTTTATAATAAATCTAGCAACTGACGAATAATTGTGAACGGAACATTGAATATATAATAAAATCATAACAGTAACATTATACATACACTACACCTGTTTGAGACATTTACCTATTTGCATTTGTATGCTCTGCGTTCGCACTACTCTGTACGGGATTCGACTCGACATTTGATTTTTTTCCAGATTTTATTATTTGCCTGAAAGTATAACCAATGACATATACAATACTGACATAAGTCTAAATAAACTTCAAAGCAAAATCGATCTCATTAATATGAGTTATTAGATCCATTCTGCTTTGAAGTTTCAGACCTAGTAATTTAAATAGAGCAATGTTTTTTTCTGCGCAATGTGCAATACTATTATGCGTTTGTGTTAAAAATTGAAAAGTCTTAATATATTTAGATTTATATTTTTATAAAAAAAATAAGAAAGATGGGGACCTGCACGATGTAAATATAAATATTGTCATGTGAAAATAATTGTTCTAGACGTAAAATTTACTAACTTTCAAAGAAAAATGTTTTTAAGATATCATTACATATACAGTCGTGGTCAACTAATTAGGGACACTCTCTAGTTAAACCAAATTATGAATTTATTTTTTATTTTCCAACGAGTCTAAACAATATTCCATATCTGTTACATGTAAGTATAATTAGTCATTTATGTGCCCGATTATACAAACAATAACAACTTCTTAAACATTAAACCTCTTTACAGTATAGCTGATAGATTATCACAGTGCTATTTGTTCAAAGAATGCTGGCTGGCCATTTAATTAAGGACACTGAGATATTGCGTTATATTTTCAAAATCTGAATCTCAATATTTTTTTTATTTCTTCTCCTATTATATATGGTAGTTTTGGCGGCAATCTAGATTTTTTATTTTAAGTTTTGAGAATTATTTTGAAAAACAATGGGCAAAAATCAAAAGTTGCGATGCAACACTACGAACAATTATCATGAAGTCTGTCGAGCGTGGTTGGTCATACTGAAGGATAGCAGAATATTTAAATTGTTCAAAAACTATGGTATGCAATGCAGAGCAACATTTCAGGCGCAATAACACAGCTTTGAAGTGCCCAGAAAAAAAAGATCGAGAAAAATAACTCCGTAAGAAGATAGAATGATAACCAGGTTAGCTAAGAAAGATCCGTTCCTAAGCTCTGTTTTAATTAAACACGAAGTGTTTGGGGCAGACAAAAGAGCCAGTGTATCAGCGAGGACCGTTCGACGACGTCTGGTAGAAGCAGGGTTGTTCGGAATAGTGGGTCGCAAAGTACCGTTGTTGAAGAAAGAACATAGAAATGCACGTTTGACGTTAGCACGTAAATATGGGCATTGGACCTACGCCCAATGGCAACATGTAGTATTTTCTGACGAGACCAAGGTTAATTTGATTTCTTCAGATGAAAGGGAATACGTACGGCGTCCTGTAAAAGCAGAAATGAATCCAAGATTCTCAAAAAAACAGGTGAAACATGGCGAAGGAATTATTATAATGTGGTGTTCATTTTCTGGACGTTGAGTAGGACCAGTGAGGAAAGTTCAGGGTAACTTAGACCAACATCAATACAAGGCAATATTAGAGGAAACTATGCTTCCCTATGCTGAGGAACATCTCCCTATTATATAGACTTTTCAGCATGATAACGACTCGAAACATACCACCCGTTTAGTCAAGTCGTTTCTTAACAGTCAGTCGGTATCAGTGCTAGATTGGCCAGCAAATGGCCCCGACCTCAACCCAATCGAGAACCTTTGGCACGAAATCAAGAAAACAGTTGCCACTTATCGTATCATAACTTCAGATGAACTTAATGAAGCTTTTTGTGAGGCATGGGCAAACATTCCTGTTGAAATATGTCAGAAACTGATAATGTCTATGCCACATCGGTGTCGAGCGGTAATTACTAACAAAGGCTTTGCTACTGGGTACTGATTTTACCCGTAATAAAATGGAGTTGTTAAAGAAATTAAAATACTGCAGATTATTAGTTTTGGTTAACTCTATTTTTCATTTCACTTTACTGTTCTTAATTAAATGTCCAGCTACAGAATTGTACCTTAAATTGAATACATGGTTAACCTTTGATAATAAACACTTTTTTCTATTTTTTTAATCTTTTATTTACAGCCATTTATAGCATAATAATCGGACCAAATTATGCAAATAATAGTTACTAAGAAATCAACAAGGTTTTATATTTAAATGTACATAACCGGTTATTGCTCTCCTCTATCTTGAATGTCCCTAATTAGTTGACCACGACTGTATGTATCTTTTTAAAATTTTATATGTATCTGTTTTAAATTCGAACAAGACGGTGATCTTGTGCAAGGATCGATCTAAACTGTACAAATACTTTTGATGTATTTAATTAATTCAGCGCATAGTACTAATGATTTGAAAATACGTCAAATTCCACGATTTCGTGCAGTACCTTCTTAAAACCTTATAAAATTGAAAATAAATTTTTATGACTTAATTTCAATCGATTTGAATAAATATCGATTAAACAACCCTCAGGCACGCGTATTGGACATCCCTTTTTGGTTGTTTCGTGCCTATGGTTACTTCGAGTGTACATGCGCTAAAGTTCGTAGAGCCTATGTTCAGGCTCGCCAAGATACATCGGCCGTAGAGTGGTTGATTCACAATGAAACTATATCTCGGAATAAAAATATATTAATACCTAAAATAAATACCGGCAAATGTGGCTGGTTAAAAAATCGTTGTTGTACTTTGTGTAAATAAATTAATAGGCAATTCTAATAAGCTGTTCATGACATTAATATACACACATCAAAAGTGTCTAGGGATCAACATATGTGTCTAGGGATCAACATATATTTTTGCAATAACTTTTCTCCTGATTGATATTAATTAAAATTTTCTTTAAGGATTCATCAAATAAAGTTTTTTCGTTTGTCACAGTAATGATAAACCAAGTCACCTTTGCATTAATAAAGAAATTTGCCATTTTCCTAATAAAAGGATTTTTGACATTTGAACCACTAACATTAAAGTTTGAAAAAAAGACTGAAATAACAGTTTTCTTTAAAATTTTATTAGGTAACTTAAACAATTAATAATCCGTGTTTCTACCGCGAACACTAACACAAGAACATCGGTTTGGCATACTCAAAATGAGTTCATCCAAATTACGCTGTGGAATGGCCGCCCATGTTCGTTGCAACAACAAAAAAACTTCTTCTTGCGACTGGATACCCTCCATATTCGGCAGAGCTCTTCTCTGTAGCATATCCCATGCATGCTCAATCGGGTTCAAGTCTGGCGACTGAGCAGGCCAGGGCCAAAGCCACATCTCAATCTCAAGAAATCCGCATAAAAATGCTTGATCCCTAGACACTTTTGATGTGTGTATATCAGATTAAATCAATAATATTGGTTTTTTCATTGTAAATTCCTTAAATCACTTGATCGTTTGCTAATACGGCAAAACAAGACTAAACTTTTTCAAATTTTATTTTTTAGTTATCAGCACATTTGCAGGAAGCGTACATATTGACGGTTTTATGGATCATTTAAAGCTCTATTAACACATTCAACTAAGACGATCTACACTTCTACCTACCATCAGTCACTTTGAAAGATTTTTCAGTCACTAATAGTTTTGATGGACATAGATTACACGTGAACATTGACTGTTCTTTCCTCTCACGTTTGTTGTGCTGGCTTTGACTGCACATTACGGACTCTCAATATTACTTTATTTATCTGCCTATTTATTGTATTAAACATATGACGTAGACTGACAGACTGCAACCCCCCCGCCCCACTCCAAATTGATAGTGGGGAACTGTCAGCAAAGTGTATGTACATATACTATGAGACTAAAGTAAATAAATTCTATAAAGACTTTTAGATGGACAGCTTAAAAGGATTTGAAAAAAACAAATAATTATGATGTAACTAATTCAGTTTTGTTTAGGCTTTGTTTTAGCGGCATCACCGAACAGCATCAGACACATGGTTGCATGGAGGCAGGCTTTGGCGGGAAGGAACTTGTCGTCGAACGTCAACGCATAACGGTACATCCACACGGCCGGTTCGTATTCAGCCTAAAAATGTTTTATTTTTTTTATCACAAAATATATTAAAATCACTGTCGTATTGAAGAACAATATTTTTTGTGTTTTATTGTACAAAAATTATTCCAAAACTAGCTGTTTTTTTACATTGGTCATCGAGAACTTTAATTTGCAAGTTAACTAAATGGTATCCGTAATTGCATTGAATAAATTTCAAAATAGGTGTCGCGCCATCGTGGTTCAGGTAACAGAGGATTTAAATACTTTAGCTGTTTTAAAGTAACAGAGGATTTAAAAACTTTAGCTGTCTTAAATTAACAAAATTGTTTTGTCAAAGTAACCGAAACTTACCAAATAGGTATGTGATACACCAACCAGAAATGCTTCTATTTTACTCTTTGGTTGGGAGTAAAAAGATAAATAGGAAACTTCCTTAGCATCTCGTGGTTTGGATTGTCTGTAAAAAAAACATATACAATACAATAGTTATTTGTTATACAATAGTGCAAAGTTCCCTTAACCGCGAGGTAAACTTTGATGACAAAGCAAGCGAAGGAGTCTAAAATTGAATCACGAGCGCAGCGAGTGATATAAAATTAAAATCCTGAGCGTCAGCGAGTGAATCAAAAGAGCACGAGGTGAAAAATCTTTGCACTCGAGTGCAACACGTAACTTTTCATCCCACCTCAGCGAGGAAATTACTAAATAACGTGAAAAGAAAATGGCGCGGGCAAAGTAAATAAAAAAAAGTACACCAAGAAGGTTCCGAGTCTGAGTTTTTAACAATTTAAAAAAATATGTATGATAAATTCGGCTCCAGGGAGGTAGAAGTAAATAGGTTTAATGATGTTTTGACTTCACAAGCTTAGTGCACACGATGTTCTAAGTTCAATTTCACTTTATCCTCTAGCGGATAAAAACGGCTTTTGCACTCAGATATCGAAGGGCAAAAACTCTTTCCGAGATGGTGAGATGAAAATGTAATTTAAGCTAAAAACACTTGACGACAAATATATACATATGAATGTATAATACCATGGTAACAGTGTTGTAAAATAAATGATTATTGTTACATAGAAATAAAAATGGATTGCTCAAGAACAACTGGGTAAACTCGTTTTTATTTTAATTCCGGGCAATTTATTGTGAAAAGAAAATGACTTTTATTGAGTCTGAGATAGCTTTTGGTAACTGTCTTTCAGTCTGATTAATTAAAATATAAGAGAAGTAAAATTAAATTTACAGAAACGTAACAACAGTAAAACAATTGTATGGGGCATTTCACGTGAAGTGGACAACGAATAAAGGGTCAGGATTTCGATTTCGTTTATATTTTAGTATGTTATACCTGTACATATCCTCGACACAGATACGAAATATTTTTGCATTTGCAAGCTTAGTTTTTAAAATATAGGTCTTTGAAGATTTCAGAAAACGTGAGGTATGCACTACTTCGAATGTCATTATCAGTTCAAAAATAGTAATTTTGGGACAAATTGAACACTGAGTTATATACTACATTTAATAACCTTGATATCCTCATAATTTGAATTTTTATTTTCATTTTTAATAGCTAAAAACAATTTAAAAAAATTTTTTTTCGTTTTTGACGAAGTTCGCATTTTTTTAAATTTTTTTTTGATCATGAAGATAAAGCTTATATTAAGTTTAAGCATCATACCAAGTTTTATAGTGGGCGGCGCAGTCGTTTAGGAGCTACATGTATAATAATGACGAAGCGCGGTAATGGCCCCCTTCTAACGTCTAGTCAGTTAGCGAGACTTACTGAAATATTTCTTTAAATAACAGGTAAATAACACTGTCTCTGGTATATCTTCGCTTAGATAAGGCAGTAGTCCCACCGTCAGCGAGAAAACGACTAACTATCGGCT
Source organism: Diaphora mendica (assembly GCA_949125395.1). Classification (NCBI taxonomy): domain Eukaryota; kingdom Metazoa; phylum Arthropoda; class Insecta; order Lepidoptera; family Erebidae; genus Diaphora; species Diaphora mendica. Next base: position 23,756,902 of record OX421310.1, read on the forward strand.
ATTTTTCCTCACAAGAAACCAACAATAGATAAACATTCCGTGTAAACATAAGAGATCATACATTTATAGTTGATAGCTATACACAAACATATCTATGAATATGTTAATGCTTGTCGCTCAGCGACAAATTAGTAGAGCGTCCTCGCCGGAAGTGTAAACAGTCAGCGATCAACTATAAATGTATGTCTCTAATATCTCTTTTGTTTACACGGAACGTTTGTCTATTGTTAGTTTCTTGAGCGAAAAAATAGCCGATAGTTAGTCGTTTTCTCGCCGGCGGTGGGACTACTTTTGAATGTGTCAATCGACGTTCTTGCATTGTGCAGAGAGGAAATGAAAGGGGAAATACATATTCTTAGGACAAACTTGCAAAGTACACAAACGGAATTGGAAAACGTTATACTAGAAAATTCAGATTTAAAGACACAGTTAGCTCAGCTAACGCATGAAATAGAAATTTTAAAACAAATATGCAAAAGTCCCTTATCTTCACTTCGTAAGTTGCAGCGCTCGACAAGAAAAGGTAGTGCCAGACGTCGACTTACGAATTCTTTTGGAAATACCCCACAACAACAAGCCTCCATCCAATGCGCTCAGACCAGTCCAGGATCTGCGGGTATACTGTCTGTAGTCACAGATTATAAACAAGATATCACTTCTCCTCAAACCGAGAGCATTTCCGTTAATCAAGGCTCACCCTATCAGGACCGTCGGTTGTTATCCGAGACCATCTTAAACAATAAATTAAAGACAAAACATAAACTTTGCTTAGTAAGCGCAAATAACAAAAACAATATCTTATCATTATCAGAAGAGTACTTTAGTGATTATGAATATTGCCATTACATAACGGCAGGCGCTAATACGGAACAACTATTAAAAAACGTAAATATCAGGATAGCCGACTACAATATGAAGGACTACTGCGTGATACTGCTGGGGGAAGAAGATTTCAGAAGGACAAAAAATTACATGGACACCATCTTCAATATGCGAAGAACCTTACAGGGCATGAAACACACGAATGTTATTGTTTGTTTTCCTACATACAGGTGTAATGGTAACTACAATTTGTTTAACCGGCGCGTGGAAACGTTTATTAATTTATTAAACTTGGATGTCTTGCATCATGAACATGTCTATCTTTTGGACAGCAACCGAAATTTAAAGTACGATAACAGCATGTTTGATAGCCTCACGGGCAAAGTAAATAATGTAGGTATGCAAACTATATTTTTGGACTTATTAAGTCTAATAAGACAGTTAAAATGTTATAATAATAATGAAACGGCTTCTGCCAGTGCATCATTTAATGAGTTTTTTCGTCACAAATAATATACCCTGCAGACAATTGTATTGTAAAGATGGTACTGATAGACATACTACGGTAAATACTGTAAATAATAGCAGCCTGAGACATGAAAAATTAAATATCTTTCATCAAAATTTATGTGGCTTAAATAATAAAATAGATGAGTTAGAGTTGTACTTGGAAAGTTTGCAAAATAGATTCCATTACTTATGTATTAGCGAGCATTTTCTTAATGATAATTTAATTAACCTCTTAAATTTCAACGATTACAAAGTGGCATCGTATAACACCCGAAAAAATAAACAAAGGGGAGGTACAGTCATACTAGTAAAAAAAGATAGAGATTTCGAGGAGTTAAAGATAGTAAAGAAATTATACAAAATGGAATCGTTCGAGATTTGTGGTGTAAAAGACACAGCCACTGGTTTGTGTATTTGTTGTTGTTATCGTAGTCCTTACGATAAAAATCTGCCAATATTTATGGATAGTCTAGAACAATTACTTGAACATCTTTTTAAATTTAACTGTTGTATTTGCGGTGACTTTAATATAAACCTACTATCTGATAAAAATAAAAAGACTGATTTTATCAATTTAATGTCATGCTATAACTATAAAGCTCTCGTTAATTCTATCACCTTCATACGGAATAACTCGGAATCGTGCATAGACAACATATTTTCCAATGTTGCGAATGACTATATTATATCCTGTAGTGTTGACCATAATAGTTTGGCGGATGGTCACGCTGGCTTATTGTGCTATCTAACTATGCCATGTAATCAAAATAACAAACTTAAAGAAACTAAGATTTATGTAAAAAGGAGATTTTATAGCGTAAATAACAAAATTGTCTTTAGACAGCTACTTTTACAACAGGACTGGTGTCTTTTGGGTATCAATAAGTTTGTTGGAAAACTTAACGAAACATTTAAGACAGCGTTTAAAAGGAGAACCAGTCTGGTGAATTCCAAACGGTCCTCCTTAGCGTGGGTTACACTGGGCATTAAGGTTTCTAGTAGGATGAAACGGTTTCTAGTTGCAAGCAAAAACGTAAACACTGACATAAGCTTTATGAATTACAGAAGGAAGTATCTAGGTATATACAGGAGAGTAATTGGGAAAGCGAAAAGATTAGCAGTACAGTCTAAAATATCACGTTTTAAAAACATTTCTAGGGATATATGGAAACTCATAAATGAACATAGGAACAAAACTAAAAGTTATCAAAAAGAAATTGTGTTGAGAGTAGGGGACAAACTCGTGACAGACCCAGTTAAAGTTGCCAACATATTTGCGAAACAGTTCACAGATAGCTCTAATATGAACACAGTTAAGGGTACAGGAAGCATTTCTGCGATGCAATTGTTACAAAAAAATACAAACCGAGTAGAAAGGGACATTGCTTGGTATCCCGTCACAACTCATGAAATAGTTAAGATAATAAACGAAATGGAAAGTAAGTCATCGTGTGGCTTTGATGAGCTACCTGTAGTGATATTTAAAGACAATGTAGATATTTTGGCAGAGCCCCTAAAAAAGTTTTATAATAGTTGCCTGAGTGATGGTATCTTCCCAGATCAACTGAAAATAGCCAAGGTAATCCCAATCCATAAAAAAGGTTCTGTGCAGGATCCTAAAATGTACAGACCCATATCTCTCATGCCAACTTTATCCAAAATTTTCGAAAAGTTAATAAAAACAAGACTTATCTCACATTTAAACAGAAATAGTGTCTTGAATCATAAACAGTTTGGTTATCAATCTCGTATAGGAACACAAGACGCTATTGAGACTCTAGTCACGGAGATCAGAAGTAAATTAAATTCAAAGCAAATGGTAGCCGGTCTGTTCTTGGATCTTAGTTCCGCCTTTGACTCAATAAACCACGACCTCCTGTTGAATAAGCTCGAGCATTATGGAGTGAGAGGCAACGCTAAGCAACTGCTTACATCCTATTTAAAAAACAGAAGAATGTTTGTGGAAGTAAAGCAATTATCACGCGTAAGCAATAATAATGAGAGGAATATAGCTAATAATGCATTACATCACCACTCGTTTAAATCTAAATTGGTAAACGCAGGATCGGGAGTGCCTCAGGGGTCTATATTGGGTCCTATACTCTTTATTACATTCATAAATGATGTAATAGATTGTGTAGAAAGGAGTTTAGGGGATCACGCAAAGTTAGTGGTGTTTGCAGACGATACCAATGCAATAATTACCGCGGATAGTATTCAATCTCTTCAGTTGCGTGTCAATGAGGCTCTAGAAGTATTTTACAATTGGTTTACGATTAACGGGCTCAAGGTGAACGCCACTAAAACCAATTTAATGTTATTTAGAACTACTTCTAAAAATAAAAGTTGTCTATATTGTGCCTTGAATGGAGTCGATGTCAACTTAGTGGAGGTGGTAAAGTTTTTAGGGGTGAAAATTGATAGTTATCTGAACTGGAAACCAGAACTTCAGAGTCTGGAAAGTTCCATCAGCTCCGCATGTTACGTACTGAGAAGCCTTCGTAATGTAGTTAACGTAGAACAGTTAAAGAAAGTGTATTACGCGTTGATCGAATCTAGGTTGCGATATAGCATTTTATGCTGGGGTGGCAGCTACGAATACAATATGCAAAAAGCATTCGTTTTACAAAAAAGGGCCATTCGTACCATGGTTTGTATTCGTCAGCAGGAATCTTGTAGGGAGCACTTCTTGAATTTAAATATTCTTACCGTGCCTTCCCTATACGTATTGGTGCTTTTAACACATTTTGCTAAGTCGGTTCATCAGTATGAGACTGAAGAAGGAAGAAAACTTAGAGAGAGTACGAGAAGAAAAGATTTTAAAAATATAGTTATTCCTAATCTTAATATTGTAAAACACGGTACCTGCCACATGTCAGTGAATATCTTCAATAAACTGCCTGACGATATAAAGCTAACACTGTACAAAAAAGACTTTAAAAATAAACTGAGGCGTTATCTGCTCGAGGGCTGCTATTATTCTATTGATGAGATGTAATTAGTAATTGTATGTCGTCTGAATTTGCACATTATATCGTAACTTATTGATTGTAATAATTATTTTTTATTTATATTGTTTTTGACCATTTTTAATTATTTTAATCATTATTAATTTTCTATTTAAATGACATTATTACCTTTAAATTGTTACATACTTTGACATTGTTTTTTTTGTCCAGTTATTTTGATTTATTGTATTGTTTTTTTTTTGTTATGCATGTGAAATCTTATTTGAGTGATGTAATTCGACACAATGTAAAAATTGTTATGAATAAATGAAATGAAATGAAATACTGCCTTATCTAAGCGAAGATATACCAGAGACAGTGTTATTTACCTGTTATTTAAAGAAATATTACGTTAGACGTTAGAAGGGGGCCATTACCGCGCTTCGTCATTATTATACATGTAGCTCCTAAACGACTGCGCGGCCCACTATAAAACTTGGTATGATGCTTAAACTTAATATAAGCTTTATCTTCATGATCAAAAAAAAAATTTAAAAAAATACGAACTTCGTCAAAAACGAAAAAGAATTTTTTTAAATTTTTTTTAGTTATTAAAAATGAAAATAAAAATTCAAATTATGAGGATATAAAGGTTATTAAATGTAGTATATAACTCAGTGTTCAATTTGTCCCAAAATTACTATTTTTGAACTGATAATGACATTCGAAGTAGTGCATACCTCACGTTTTCTGAAATCTTCAAAGACCTATATTTTAAAAACTAAGCTTGCAAATGCAAAAATATTTCGTATCTGTGTCGAGGATATGTACAGGTATAACATACTAAAATATAAACGAAATCGGAATCCTGACCCTTTTTTCGTTGTCCGCTTCACGTGAAATGCCCCGTATATAACAGGTGACTCACATGTGCAGCAAGGCAGAGAGGGCTCTCGCGGCGTGCGCGGCGAGGTCGGGCCTGCCTCGCGGCGCGAGTGCGTGCGCCGCGGCGAGGCAGCGCGCCGCGCACGCGCCGCGCCCGCCCGCGCCGCACCACCACCCCGCGGCCGCCGCGCCCGCCCAGCACGACCCCCGCTGTATACCATTCACACAATATAAACATATACCCCAGTCTTACCATCGACTTCCCCAATCACACCATCGACTGCCCAGTCAAACCATCAACCAGGTTTTGGGGAGAAAGATTGTAATTCAGTTTGTTTTCTTTGTGTAACAAATAAATAATAATACATTCTTCGAGACTTACATCAATATATTACACAAAAGTAATATAGTAATTAATATTTCGGAATCTAACACAACAACGCCATAGTACTAGACAACTGATATTAATACATTTATACTGTGGCGACAGAGCGCCTGCGGTGGCGCCGTCCTGTCGCGCCATGCGTACGTACGTCCATCCGCTGCCCTAGCAAACAAATTATGAACGGAATCTCAGCGCGCGCACGTATTTATATAAACTGTCACTAAGCGATAATCGTTCTCTCTCACTCAATTATATCACTCTCTCACTCACGCGTAAATTCAAGCTCGCTGGTACAGCCACGAGTTGTATGCCAATTTTGTGTATATATTAAAGTGCATTTTAGCAAATAAATAAGAAAAGTCGTAACCTCCTCCGAGTTTCACTACTATCCTATCTACGGATCAAAGGCTAACAGCTGGGCCGGTTAGGATAGTGAACCACCACCTCTCCCTGGTATTTAGGCAACGGATCAAAAGCTAAAACAGCTGGGCCGGCCACATACCTATATCCCAGTACCTACACTCTCAGCCAGCTGGCATAGCGTGTAGGACCAAGTTATAGGCAAACTATACGGGTCAGCAAGCACACAGCTGTCCCGAAAATACTTTTTTTGTAAGTACATACATATTATAAATAGAAAACACCCAAACTCCGAAACAAATATTTATAGATAATACAAATATTTGATCCGACCCGGGAATCGAAATCGAGACCTCAAGCACAGCAGTCGCATATGCTACCACTGAGCCACCCAGGCAGTCACAAATAGTGGACGGCCTATAAAAAATAGTACTCAACAACATACATGAAACGGACACAACGAACACTCTGACTCAGAACAACCGTTTGTAGATTATACAAAGTGTTGTCCCATGTGGGTTCGAACCCAGGAAGCTCAGCGACGAAACCGCTTAAATCACTACGCACATCCGTCAAATATTCAACTTCAACATGACGAGGTCTCCCATATTATTCATGTTGTTTTACTATTTCACTGTTACACTAAAAACGAACAAGTCATATTTCAAACAATAAATATTATAAAATTACAATGTGTTTTATTTCATACTTACAGTTTCCACATATTTTGCTATTTTAGCACCGAGTGTAACGTAATCGTAGAAATTAAACATTTCGGCGAACTGATGCATCAGGCTAAGAATAGGTTCCCATCCTTCTGTGTCGATCTTAGTGAACCGTTCGGTAAAGAAATCTTCCGAAGGATCGACGTCCAAGCGGCATTCTGGTACCTTTTTATTCGATGGCGTCATTGATAATATGTCTGACGGTAGTCTGAAAATAAATATAGGTGATCAATATGGGGCCGTCTCAACAGGCGAGAGAAATGCGGCGATATTATTGTCGTGCCACTTATTGCTATACACTCAGCTATTCCGGAATAATCGATCTGGATCCTTAAATTATCGCTAGAACGTGGAGATTATTACAGTGCGTGACGATAGAAACGCAGATTCATCGCAATACTCTCGTTCGTGGAGACAGGCCCAAAAAGATGAAATTCTGACTATCTGTGTCGACGGATTAAGAATACGGAATATCACCATCCCTATTCATCCCGTGGGTGTAGTAAAAGATCGTTAAGGGAGCAACTATGCAGAACAACAGGACTGCCTTTGTGTAAAGATATTTTTTAATATGTACCCTCACTTAAGTCAGAATTAAATTGGTTTGGAAATTCATAGATAAAAATGTACTATACATTAAGCTACATTAGATAAATTCTATGTGCAGCAGTGGACTACCAAATTATGATGATTTAAATTATTTGTGTAGTTTATCATGATTAATTTTATCGATAAATATTTTACCTTGGATCCGCATCACTAAGCAGCTGTCTAAAACTAATAATATGCAACCAGTAACCTAATTCTAAATGTTGGTAAGTACAATCCTCTTCTTTTAACGCCAAGTCTTCTGGTTGGATACCTAAAAAAACACATTATAATAGTGGTTAATCACAGATATACTGATAGTTCTCAGTAAAATACTCGGGATTACATGTTTTAGGGAAGAATTGTATGAGATCGGGTCGAGCCGTGTTCGTGGCCTGGACGGTGCACTGATTTGAAACGTTACATATATTTATATGAAGCAGTTTTTATTACATGATCCGTACTCGAGGGTCAATACTCAGTATAAGAATTTAATAGATAGAATTTCCTAACCAGAAGAAACTAAAAAATATAGGTGTTCCAGAACCTTAACACAAGTTGTAATAGGGAATATGCATGTCTTTTTCTTTATTACTTAATCTGATAATTTACGTCTCTATAACATAGAAAAAAATATAAATAGGCTTGAAAATAGTCAAACAAATTTTCAAAGTGAAATTTATAGCTCTGACTAAATTTGGGCCTTTCAAACGTCACAATTTTGCGCGCGCATTTGACATGACCAATAACGTCATTGTCATTTCGTGTTTGTTTACTTTTCAGTTACTTTATACATATTTACAGTTCTATTTGCTATAAAAATCATGAAAGATGTTAAATTTTCTCACAAACACTACTAACACAGTATGAATTTCGACGCCGATAATTTCTATGAAGTAACCATCGACGTCACATTTCGTTTCGACCAATAGGGCGCGTTTTAGAAGTTTGAATTTCCCTCCCTTAATTTTCACTTTTTATTTAATATTTTCTGGGCTTAAATAATCACTAAATAAAAAAATACCTTATAAGTATATTGTAAAGACAATTAAGAATTGTATGCATATTCCCCATTAGTTTGATTTTTGATACCAATGTATAATAAGTTTCAAACAGAATGTTTCACGTGTAAAATAATTCTTCTTTTATCTCGTTGAGACAAGGTAAACAAACTAGACACGTGTCTACGCTATTTACTGAAAGCTGTATAACAATTTAAGTGTCTAAAAGACAAACGTGTTAGATAGGAATTTTCATTATTTTAATATCAATTATACTTCGAACATGTCGAAGTCATTTTTACTCACCAATGCGGATTTTTCCAATTTTTTTCGAATCGTTGCTGCATATTTATACTAAGATACATTAAAAACCAAGCCAATTACAGATTAATTATCTGAAAAATTAATTAGCACGATTATCTTTTAGATTATCGATCTATTAATGATTTGAAATGATTATGACACGTGTCTGATTTATTTATTTATTAGTGGTATGTATACTTATTACACTAAATACTTTTTGGACTATAAGAAGTTATTTATACTTTAGCCAAATCTAATGAACATTGTTTATTAACAAATAAATCTTATGTGATATATCCGAAAGTTATTGAAAAATAGAACTTTTAAAAAGGGTATTAGGACTTACGTAGGAAAATAATGTTAGGCCCTCGACGGGCTAGGCGAAAAGGGCTGAGTTTGTTTCGCACGCCGTCGCGGGTTGGCTTCGCGACGTCGCGTGTTTGGGGTTTTAACAGAGTTCAGGTGACGAACGGCAACCTGCGCGATCTCCTGCAGTAGCTCGCTGCTCATTACGTTGCTGGACTCTATAATTTCGATTCTTAGTTATAACTTCTTCTTCTTTTGGCCCACTCCTCCGATTTTATTAAATTACCCAAGTGTTAGTCCTTTTATCTCCTTTTTATTAAACTTAACGCTAATAAAACCCGATTATTGGGTAAGTAAAATGTGAATGTAGAAAAAGTCAGTTGAACGCATTAGTTAGGACAGCAAACAGTCTGACATTAAGAATTATGAAGGAGGTTTTGGACAGAAATAGCAATTATGTACATACTTCACAGAATAAAAAGTGGACCAGACATTAAGTGTCCCCTAGAATAGATAAGAAATCCTCTTCAATATCAGAGGAAGAATCTAAAGTTACGACAACTTTAGATTCTTCCTCTGATAGATGAGATGAGGGTGCAATAATTGAACGCCCATGGAAACGCCCGACCTTGAATCAACTAAAACTACACATCGGGTAAAGGGATTCCGTCATCAGGTCTTACGACCATGGTCTCAGGTGACAACTACCCACCCTCTACCCTAGATAGAATTTGGGTCTGGATAAGACTTATCTCTCCCACACGCCCTCCACTGTATCTTCTCCTGGGATCAACACATGAAAACACCGAGTACACTCGGCTAAGACAGTCACCTTATGCACACTTATGAGTTATTAAAGCACTCTTAGAGTACGGTTTAATCCTGTTTTGAAGTTCAATCACTTTTTTTAACATACACCAATTAAATATAAAGCAACGGCAACGCGACAGTTTAAAAGCTATGCATATATTTTTTAATAAGACGTTTGTTAGTAAACATTGTACAATACATTTGGCTTAAGTATAATAGCAGGTACAAGTTATAACATAAAAGCGAAAGTATATTGCTGGTAGTATAAAACCCATTATTGCCTGGTTGAACATATGACGTAATATGTTAGTAACGAACGTACAAAACACTTAAAGCGATTTTAATTTACCCAAGTAGGGGTCACACAAATTAATGATAATATTAACACACGAAAATAGCTAAACTCGTTATCACGAACCACAGATCAAGATAGGCGTGCGGACCGAAGGGGAGTAGAAATAGCGACTTTTTCCGATATGTAGTCTGTCATTTTTTGCTGTGGAAAACTTAGAGCATATATAGCTGAGGGGCAGCCGAACGGGGGAAAGCGTGATCGGAGTGGAGAGAGAGAGACTGAGTTTGGGTAGTGTCTGTCTCTCTCACGCAAGCTTCTGATTGGTAGACGCACATACCAATTTGCATGACTGATTTGGCGGGAAATACACCAACCGATCAGAAGCTTGCGTGAGAGAGACAGACACTACCCAAATTCAGTCTCTCTCTCTTTTTCCACTCCGATCACGCTTTCCCCCGTTCGGCTGCCCCTCCAGATATATATGCTCTAAGTTTTCCACAGCAAAAAATGAGCTTTGAGCAACCCGGACAACTTTAAATTTCTTCTTAAATAATCACCTTTAATCTATGAAGATAGAAAATAATGTTGTGCCAAAGGCGTTGTAAGGCTAAAAGACAGTTTATAAACAAGCTATTTATTTTCACATTTGCATTACTTGCATACCGTAATTCAGAGTTCTGCAACTTTCAAAAACGCGATGTATAATTCAACCAGCGCCGTCATAATTTAAAAATCACATTGACGTCATTTATCGATTTACACTTATAGTTAGTCGCGATCGGTGTTTGGTAACTATTAAATGCAATTTACTTGCGCATCCTCTATTTCCACAGCCTTTAAGTGTTTTGTCGACAGTCTTCATCATAGCTTCGAAGTTGGCTTGGTGGCCCAGCTTGTCGGAACGCTCAATCTCCATGTTGATCATCAAATGATCGAACACGTGTTCGTGCACGTCGTCTACGTTCGCGCCCTGGATGTTATCGTCTTTGAGTTCCAGCATCCTGACTAGAGTACTGCTTTCTGTGACAACAATAGAGTTATATTGTACTTTCTATTTATTTTGGATGATAAAAGCAATTAGTCATGTAATGTCAAATTTTAACTTATATTACATCTAAGTACTACAGTTCAAAGGAAATTAGGAGATTTTTTTCGAATTCCCCTTTCGTTATACGGATGTTCTTTCCTTCGTTCGGTATAAGTCAGTAATTGGTCAAAGGGAGTTGAAGTTGGCATAAAAGAAAAAAAGCCTAATCAGTTTACAATGATATAAAGGATGTAAAATAGGATAGCGAATGAGGAAGAAAAACAGCAGATTTTTTTTTTATAGAATAGGGGGCAAACTAGCAGACGTATCGCCTGATGGTAAGCGATTATCACCGCCCATGGACACCCGCAACACCAAAGGCGTCACAAGTGCGTGGCCGGTCTTTGGGGGATGGGGAAGGGGATGACGGGAGAGGTTAGGGTATGGGCCTCCGGTATCCTCACTCACTCGGTGAAACACAGCGCAAGCGCTATTTCACACCGATTTCTATGAGGCCGTGGTATCACTCCGGTCGAGCCGGCCCATGCATGCCGAAGTGTGGCTCTCCCACGGTTAGCCGCTACGTTGCAAAGCCGTTATCCCAAGTAAGCTTGGGAAAAGAGTAAGAAAATAATGATGGTAATAAAGGATGCCTTCAACGTCATTAAAAAAACCTGCTAAAATAGCTCCAAAATATGATTTTTCGAATACCTATTTATTTGATCCACATCAAAAGTTTTAATGTAAAAAATTGCTTTCAGGGATATTGCAGATCATTATAAGTATTTGAGATTTACGTGAAATTTAATTGTAAATGAAGTTTCATTGTATTTTATTTAGTCTAAATTTATATAAACACAAAATGAACTAATTTCGTCAGTCAGCCATATCTTCACGTCACCGGTACAATTTTTACTTTCTTTTATAATGTGTCATGCAAACTTTTACTTTTATATTTAACTAGCTGAGTGATGCGGTGTTACCCGCGGTTATTGTCGTACCGCGGGTGACACCCCGGGTGACGCCGCGCGGCGAAGCTAGTTTAAAAAAAGTAGCCTAAGTTACTCCTTATATATGTTGAGTCATGCACTCAACTGGTTGGATCACGGCGGTGAGGAGAGAGGCGCTGGGCGTGTCATCAGCCGGCAGCCGCGCGTCTGTATCAAATCAACGGTCAAGCAGTCAGCTGTTACGAGCCTATATATTATTCAAATTTGTAACGTTCCGCAAACGCGACTGTTAAATCCATATTATAATACAGTTATTAAATTCTTATTAAGCTAAATATAGCTTATATATTATAAAAATATATATAGCTATAATATATAGCTATAAATTAAGCTTAATAAGCTGTCGCGTAAACAAATGTAATATATTAATTGAGTTTTGGTATATGTACCGTGTATAAATATGCATTTAGTAAAAAGCGGTTACATATTTTTATATTACAAACAGACACTCCAATTTTATTTATTTGTATATATATAACTTACCACGTTCATGTGAAGTGAAGCATTGTATATTGGTCAAATGACAATTGCTACCATCTTTTTCGCACACCATGCTCATTCCGGGTTCCACCTGTGTGCAAATGTCGCTCTCACCGAATTCTGAAAAGATAACAACGCGGATGTAAGCTTGTGATTGTTATTAATACATACATAAGTAATTATAATAAACACAAATACATTTTTGGTTTCAAACAATCGCCGACTAATCGTATCTACTTTTGAAAGAGCTACTTTTCCCACACGACATTACAATGTTCCATTAAGCCGCGTCTCCACCGAACAAAAGTTGGCAACTTTTGTGTTGTCAACAAGTGTTGGTGATAAAAGTTTCTGTAATTTCCTTGTGTTGGCAATAAAAATTGTCAACAAACGTTGGGAACTGTGTTGAATACGCTTGTTGCAGATATTGGCGATTTTCTGCCCACTTAGATTAGTTGAACAGATTTAAAAAATATATATTAGAAGATAACATTTTATTAGCCGTGTTCATGGATACTTATAAAATATTAAAAAGTTTACAAAATTGAGCTGGACAGTACGGTTCGTTTTTACCTTTAATGACAAAATTAAATGAAAAAACTGCATGTTTACCTAGTTCCTGTAACACGTTTACTTGTTTGAACAGGCAGGCCCACCCGTGGAGTAGTCTGCGCGCGAGTCCGTCCATGAAGTTCTCTTCCACTCTTATTACTTGCTTCAGGTGAAACATATGTGTGTTGCGGTGTTTCTTTATCATGTTCAACTCTGACAGTATAAAGTTAGTAGCTGGCTGGGGATTAAAAAAAAATAATGAGAAAACTCTTCCCAGTATTATTCCTTCCCAGATTTTAGGTACCTAGCACACATTATAATACTACTATTTAAATGAATAAAGAATTAGGTATAGACAAGAATTTGATACTTTAGATACTATGAAATTGAAAGAATTATTCTCCAACTCCTAACCATTGAGGAGTTGTACCTTCCACCTTCCATCATCAGCTCACCTAAATAATTTGAAAGAATACGACTAAAGGTAACATATATACATATTATATTTAAAGATTTATCCTCCAACTCCTAACCGTTAAGGAGTTGTACCTTACATCATCAGCTCATCATCATAAAATGATGACTGCCAGACGCAAATACCGGTGTAACTTCAGAAAATGTACGAAAATATGTGCCTGAAAAAAATGAGGGTTTCCCTCGATTTCCCTGGGATCCCATCATCAGATCCTGATATGGTGGCAATGGGACCACCTCGGGAGCATACCCTTCGGAATACAAAAAAAAAATCAAAATCGGTCCACGTGACGGAGTTATTAGTGAACATACATAAAAAAAATACATACAGTGGAACATAGAACCTCCTTTTTGGAAGTCGGTTAAAAATACTAAGTGACAGACCATATAGTTAAAATTTAGTGTAGCATCTAGTTTCAAACTTAGCAGAGCTTGTACCATGAAAGCTAGATTGACTGATAGAATATCGATATTATACTATTCATAGATAAAAATCACCAAAATTTCGAAACACATGATTCCCTTACCTCATAAAGACTCAATTTGAAGGCTTCCTCAGCAGCCGCTAAAGCCTCATCGAAGTACCCCATCTCTAAGTACGTAGACGCCAGCGACACCAGTACGATATCTTTGTACTTAGGCTCTACTGATCGACTGGCCGTCATGATGCAGTGTAACGCGTTCACGTTATTGCCTCGCACGCGCCAGTATAGAGATGATAACGTGTAGAGTAGCCATTTTGGAGCGAGTTTCTAAAATAAACACAAAATATTTCTATCAAAAAAGAGTTTAATTTTTTTTTTAAATGACAATGTTCTGACATGTCGATATATGATTATCGTAAAAATTAAACATATTAAAAGACTGAATAAATTGTAATAAGTTTTCGATTCCACTACTGCCCCCCTAGCCAAGTTGCAAGCGTTCTTCTTACTGCAATCGTTAACGCGTAAATTCTCGTGTGTCATTGGCTAATCTTAGACAAAGTAATCTGAGACCAAGTATTAGCCAAGGACACACGAGAATTTACGCGTTAACGATTGCAGAAAGAAGAACGCTTGCAACTTGGCTAGAGGGGCTGGTCACGTCATAGTGCAGTAGTGGATAATTACGAATTCCAATCTCTTGGAACCAAATAATAAGGTATAAAGGTACCATTTGCATAGCTGCATATATTCTTTGTCCGATCTCAGCATCTTGCATGTGTTTGACGGAGCTGGCGTCGCCATCGCCTACGTACTCCAATAACTTTTGTCGAAGGTGGTCTGTTACAATTACTTCGCTTACAAATTGTGGTCTGAAACATCACAGAAAAGACCTATTGTGACATGCGCTATTTTTAACCGACTTCCAAAAAGGAGGAGGTTCTATGTTCCACTGTATGTATTTTTTTTATTTTTTTTAATGTATTATGTTCACCGATTACTCCGTCAGTTCTGGACCGATTTTGAAATTTTTTTTTGTATTCGAAAGGGTATGCTTCCGAGGTGGTCCCATTGCAAGCATATCAGGATCTGATGATGGGATCCCAGGGAAATCGAGGGAAACCCTCATTTTTTATAGGCACATACTATGTTTTTCGTATATTTTCTGAAGTTACATTGGTATTTGCGTCTGGTAGTCATCATTTTATGATGATGAGCTGATGATGTAAGGTACAACTCCTTAACGGTTAGGAGTTGGAGGATAAATCTTTAAATATCATATGTATATATGTTACCTTTAGTCGTATTCTTTCAAATTATTTAGGTAAGCTGATGATGGAAGATGGAAGGTACAACTCCTCAACGGTTAGGAGTTGGAGGATAATTCTTTCAATTTCATACGTATCTAAAGACCTTCAGTCGTATATTTTCAAGTTATTTAGGTGAGCTGATGATAGAAGGTTAAACTCTTCAACAGTTAGGGATTAAAGGATGATTTTAATATTACACGTACGTATAGACCTTAATTTGTATTCTTGATGATGAAATTTCATGAAATAGTTCAACTTACTACTGACCTACGATTGATTGCACTAAAAACTGAAAAATAAAAACTTTTTTTATAAAAAAAAAAAACCGACTTCCAAAAAAACATCTAACGAAAACTCTCTGCCAAAAAAACACTTAAAAGCGTAAAATAAACTGGTTCTTCATAAATTGCGTATACCTAATTCTTTATTCATTTAAATAGTAGTATTATAATGTGTGCTAGGTACCTAAAATCTGTTTGAAGTCGGTGCTAAGCCAAAAATAATACAAACGAACAATTACAAAAGTCTAAGCGATAGTCACTTGGCACCGACTTCAAACAGATTCTAGGTACCTAGCACACATTATAATACTACTATTTAAATGAATAAAGAATTAGGTAGGTATACGCAATTTATGAAGAACCAGTTTATTTTACGCTTTTAAGTGTTTTTTTGGCAGAGAGTTTTCGTTGGATGTTTTTTTGGAAGTCGGTTTTTTTTTTGTTTAAGTTTACACAGTAAGACAAACTAAGTTTTTTTTTTATTTGTTAAAAGGACTTTGTCGCTAAGAGACTACATCGTCCCATATGGACATCAAACAATATAACATAACATCAATTATAAACATAAGTAACCATGTCTTAAAACTAAATTATTGTGTACATAAACCTAAATCAGCCAGTTCAATTAACTGTCTGATTTCGTTTGTTGTTGGATTAGAGTATTAGACAACACACCATTCAAATAGCCAACTTGTAGCCTCTTTTTCCCGTCAAAACACGATGTTCTCAGGCGCTCGTTCCGGACACATTCCATCAAAATGTGTTAAACATCTTCTATTACACCGCATTCCAGGCAATTAGGTGACGGGACCTTTTTCATCAAAAACGCTATTTTTTTTTATGGAATGTATCCCGAACGTAATCTTAGTACAGTTTTTAAATTGTTTCTGTTTAATTTTATGTTGTCTACCCATGGTAGTATCGAAATTTGAGGCTAGATTGTTCTATACCAAATACCACTCCGACGCGAACGTTCATCAAAATACTCTTGCCAATTCTTTGAGCACATATCCTTCACCACCCTCATTGCCCATGATCGATTCCCATATTTGGTAGGCAATCGGTATACCTTTCCCGTGAGAGGCAGAACGAGCCAAATGTTGCAGGGCGCTTTTTGAGTCTGTCAAAATGACAAAACGGTCAAAATCACAATTAATTAAATATGCATAATTGAAATATTGGAATCAATCCTCAGTTTCACGTAACACGTAACGAAGATAAATTTCCGTTTTGTTTATAACATACTTTTTTTTTTTTTTTAACGTGTGGAAACGGACCCCTCGGACCGTCACCCCACCGGGGCTAGCGGCGGGGCGGTGTGTCGGACTCGAACCTACTAAAACCACACGGTGTGCCACTCTGCGCCTGTGAAGGGAGCTGCAGTTATTAACACGTCCGGACCCCTCCCAGCGCTTGCCCGCACAAAAGCGGGCACCGTCAGCTGTTACAATCTCAATTTAGGCGACGTACGGCACACGCGTAACGTCACCTCCTCGCGGGCGGCCACTAGAGCGGATGGAAGGGAAAGCCCGTCCCGACCAACCGCGGCCACACTCAGGGCGGCATGAGGCGCCGCCGTCCGGTTCGCCGGCGGCGGATTGGGTCCGAGTGGACATCGTCCTCCCGGGCCTTCTCCGCCACCTCCTTCCGCGAGATGACATCTTCGCAGAAGGCTGCGACCGCGGTAAAACTGCTATCGCTACCGGCCATGGAGCGTATGACGGCCGGTAGCAAGAGATCTCCTCCGATGACTGCAGTGAGGGACCGGCGCTGCGACGCCCATGCGGGGCAGATCGCCAGCGTATGCTGGGCCGAGTCCTCACTGCAGTCGCAGTGGTGGCAGGCGGGACTCAGTTCCCTCCTGGCGACCGAGTGCAGGTACTTCCCGAAGCAACCGTGCCCGGAAAGGACCTGCGTCAGTCGGAAGGAAAGTGTCCCGTGCTGCCGCCCTGCCCACTCAAGGATGACCGGCTGGAGAGCCTCCACTCCACGGCGGCAAAGCCAGCGCGTGGAGTCTCCAGCCGGAACGACCATCTAGCCATAGTGGCTCGACGGGCGGCTTCACGCCACTCGCGTACCTCTTCGGGCGGAGGGCGATAGCCATACTCCGCCCGATATTCAGCCACCCGTCGATAAACTTCGGCGAGCACTTCCGCCTCCAAATCCCACGGGGGTGTTCCGGCCAGGGCGCACGCCGCCTCGGTCGACACCGTGCGGTATCCGCGTATGGCTCTGACTGCCAATACCCTCTGGGGCCGCCAGAGGCGCGCCTTATTAAGGGCAGTCAGAGCCGCCACCCACACCGGTGCGCCATACAGCGCCATCGACCGGACCACCCCCGTGTAGAGGAGTCGGGTTGCGACGCTGGCTCCACCCAAATTGGGCAAAAGTCGCCCAAGGGCAGAGGCAGCGTCGACCAGCTTTGGACCAAGCTGTCGGAAGTGCTCGTCGAAGAGCCACCCACCGTCGAGGATCAGGCCCAGATACCTCATCTGGGCCCGAACCGGTACGAGCACCGAGTTGACCTCTATGGAGGCGCCGGGGGGCGGACCACGACGGGGCCCATGAAATAACAGGGCCTCCGTCTTGTCCAGGGCCACCCGCAAGCCCAGCGCCTCGATGCGCCCGACCACCAGAGAAACACCCCTGGTGGCCAGGAACGCCGCCTCTTGGTAGTTCGCCCCCCGAGCTGTGACCAACGTGTCATCGGCGTAACAAATTACGCCCAGCCCTGCCAGTATAGATAACGAACTAGAATCACTTTGCCCTACTGTTACAATAAATGTGACGTTTTGTACCTATCCCAAAAAGCCACCTTTTGTTGTTTTACAGTCTTATTCTAAAGCCTCAACTGCAAAACAATGAAATATAAATCATAATAGCGTAAACATTCACCATACTTATCAAAATTATGACATGCTGTTGTGAAAAAAATGTTGACATATAAAGACCACGGAATAAAATATGTCAAGAGCTTTTTAATGTATTCTTTTGTATAAGTCATAAATAAAACGACATACTTCTGCGGTTTCTTCTGTGTGAAAGCTGTGGCGTCCTTATCGTTGGGACACGTAGGTGGGTGCCACGGCAACTCGTGTTCCGAGCTAGCTGGGACACCTATCTTGTTGGTCAACAGCGACCTCAGTCTGTAACACATTTAACAATATTTAACAAAGCCTTGATGTATTTATTCTACACCCGGTAACAAACCATATCGCGATTCAGATGACCGTACAACGCCATCTATCGATCTTTACCTTAACTTTTGACAAGAAAGAGTCTAAAATATACCGCCCACCAAGGTCGTTTAGTAAACGAATGTCCTTCAAAAATGACTGGTCCTTTAAGAATGAATGGTTTTGTGCGGGTTGCATATTAGATGGGGTAAGACGCTAAGCAAAAATATCCTCACAATTTTTTTATGAAGTTGTCATTCTTCTCTCTGAGTACACTTAAATAATATTATAAATATCTTGTAGGTTTGAAACAGTAGATAATATGCACATATTTTTAACTAAGTAATTACCTTATTCCCTTATTCTCGAAAGGTAAAAATATTTGATATATAGCCTCTAAATTGTCTGGAAAAGTTGGCGCAGTCTCCTTACACAGTCTATTGGAAGGCCATTCAGCCTCCTTGTCAAAGTCTTCTGTAGTCCTGCTTATTTTTAATGTAGACGGGTATCTATAAACAATAGGTGTTTATTAAAATATGCACAATTTTAACTGTCAGCTTCAAAACATTGCACTTATATTATTAAATATCATAATCATAACAACGAGAATCTTGGGTTGGGATATAGGCCACCGGTATCCTCACTCACTCGGTGAAACACAGCGCAAGCGCTGTTTCACACCGGTTTTCTGTGATGCCGTGGTATCACTCCGGTCGAGCCGCCGAGCCGAAGCGTGGCTCTCCCACGTACGAAATAAAAGCATATGGTGCAATCCACATCAGATTACACAATTTCTTTGGCTGGATACTACCGAATGCTTCTCTACCTTAGACCATAAGTATTAATCTGACAACGTAAAATGTCGTAAAATCCGTATCATGCTCAACGCTCTCTACGTAGTGGGTTTGAGCCTCCCGGGATCCAACCCCAGACCTCAGCACAGCAATCGCATACACTAGCACTGCCCCTTCGCGGCAGTTGAAAAAATACTCACAATATAATCCCTGTATCATATTCAGACATATCTTGTTCCTGGTCAACTGGCGTTTGTTGTAGTGGTGTTGGTGGTGAAGGGGGTGGTTTCTTATCACTACGGTTTTCATCAGCCTTTGTTTCTTTAGGCGCAATAATGGAAATACCTGAAAGTGAACATTACATCTTATGATGACAGTATAATAGTACATTATTGCAAAGGCTGGGAAATCGGCAATTGCAGGTTGAGTTTGAAGGCCGAGCCGTAGGCGAGCACTTCACTAATACGAGACAGGCAATTGCCATTTCCGCCGAGGCAAATATAGTGCTTTTCTCAAAAGAATGCAGCGAAATAAAACATAATTTTATATTATACATTTAATTAATATTAAAAGTTACATTACTCATATTGGGGCAATTACTAAAAGAAAATCTTAAATCTGGTGGAGTACAATCAATTTCCATTTCACTCTCTGAACTGTTGGAACTCATTTTAATTATTCAATTTACATTTATCAAATATTTAAATAACAAATCAAGACGAAGTTTCAGCTTTGCCGCCGATTTTCTATTTATCATCTGTGCCGAAAGGCAAACGCATTTACGCATACAGCCACGTGAACGCAATTTGTACTAAGCAAAGAGATTTTGGTACGCCAAGAATGATAAAAGAGATCCCATCAAAGAGCATATAATAACCCCAGCACGCCGTTTCATACAACATTGCTGGAGCGTTGTAATGTTCCAAATTCAAAAAACGCTCCAGCAATGGATTTATTTTTCGCTGTCCGTAAATTAGATACTTCGCGTGTTCTTTTTTCGAAAATAATGACAATATTTCCATGCATGTTTGAGAAAAATACATTTTTGAAAATCAGGAAGCAAATTAACAATGACGCATCTTAATAACAATGTAAGCATAGTGCTCTCATTGAGTTTAATTATTGTGTACATAGTTTCAATGTGTCTACATAATCAGTATGTGAGACTGACTAGACTGAGATAAGACAATATTGTATGCTGCTTCATATAAGATTGTGTTATAATTTTACTTATTAATTAAGGCGCGTCTCCACCGAAATTTGACAATATAAAAAAAGGTTGAAAACGCAAAAATTGTCAATTTTTGTTCGGTATAGACTCGGTTTTACAGAAACTTTTGTCACCAGCACGTATTGGCAACACAAAAATTGCCAACTTTTCTTCGGTGGAGACCCGGCTCTAGATTGCCCTGGTATCTGACTAAATCAAACAGTATCTAATTATTATTATTTTAAAGACTATTTTGCATTAGGAATATATACTCTGTGTCGCGGGGGTCTTTACAAACATACATGAAACGGACACAAAGAACACCCAAACTCCGAACAACAATTTGTAGACCACACAAAGTGTTGTCCCATGTGAGATTTAAACCCACAACTGCGTGACGATCGCTTAAACCACTAGATCTAGATCAACCATGCAGTCGAATACTTTATACTGTATCTTTTTTTATATATATTATTCTATACTAATATATAAAGCTGAAGAGTTTGTTTGTTTGTTTGAACGCGCTAATCTCAGAAACTACTGGTCTGTTTTGAAAAATTCTTTAAGTATTAGATAGCCCATTTATCCAGGAAGGCTATAGGCTATATATCATCACGCTAAGACCAATAGGAGCGGCGCATCAATGAAGAATGTTACAAAAACGGGGGAAAATTATTACGCTACGGGCAATAGGAGACGTAAACGACCTTGCGTGGGTCAGCTAGTTTCTCATAAAATTGAGACAAGATATCCCTTATATCGCGCTTGTATAGCTTCTTCCGGTGATTTATATATACACAATGATGAGACCATGATTATAACACTTAGACATTTCTACATCATGTGGTTAACTTTTATTGTATCTTTAACCAGTACGAGAGTGAAAGGTCCAAAAGGACCCTAGAGAAATTCACAAAACAATTAACGAGGTGTTCCGAAGCAAGAAATAATCATCAATGAACGATATTCATATACTTTATTGTATACAATTTAATCAAACTAAACACATTTATTCCAAAAGCATCGTTATTAATAAAACACATTTTTAATGACTTTGCAGTAGCCTACTTTATTTAATGAACGTTGAACTTTTATTTACAATCGACATACTGTAGGAATACTTAATTATGTTATCGTCTGTATATTAACGTACTGTTATACAATAACCCATACTGTATTAAATTCGGTAATGAGTTCGCATTATCCTGTTCTTCCAAAGTATAAGAAGTCATTGTAGTTTAAAAAGGACTTGGTAGTTACTTAAAAGTACAACTTCAGTGGGCCATTTAACGGCATAACGAATATCTGTGTTTCCCGCCACTAATTACCTTAGAGCATATTCACCTGCAGGGGCAGCCGAACGGGCGGAAAGCGTGATCGTAGAGAAAGAGACTGAGTTTGGGTAGTGTCTATCTCTATCACACAAATTTCTGATTGGTTGGTGTATTCCAGCGAAATCAGTCATGCAAATTGGTATGTGCGTCCACCAATCAGAAGCTTGTGTGAGAGAGACAGACACTACCCAAACTCAGTCTCTCTCTCACTACTGCGATCACACTTTCCGCCCGTTCGGCTGCCCCTCCAGGTAAATAATAATATGCTCTAAGCTAATTACCGAGTACAAATTTAACGACGTAAAAGAATCTAAAAAAAAAATAAGTACCCGTTTGTAATTTAAAATTAACAGCTTTTCACTAAATTCATATGAAAGTATATATACGGTTCTTACATCAAAAACTAACGGTACTTGCACTGACTGATAGCTGATTGATGATATATTATAAGGCGTAGAGTTTTTAGATTAAATAAATAAATAATAAATATTTCGGACATATAACACACAACGCCATCTAGTCCCAAGCTAAGCAGAGCTTGTGTTATGGGTACTAGACAACTGATACAAATACACATTTACTTTTTTTTTGTAAATACATACATATTATACATAGAAAGCACCCAAACTCCGAAACAAATATTTGTAGATCATACAAACATTTGGTCCGACCCGGGAATCGAACCCGAGACCTCATGATCAGCAGTCGCACAGGCCAACCGCGAGATCAAGGAGGCAGTCGGATTAGCTTCACCCCGCAGCGTTACCCGCGTTTATTGTTGTAAAAGTACAAGTAAAGGACTTAGCTAAAAACTACATACCTTTAACAACATCTGGAAACAAATCTGAAAATGTAGGTGTCGGACCTATCTCTTTTAATATTTTGTCATCTTCCAGTTTCAAGTAATCCCCTCGTACTACAAAATCAGTAATCAAACTAGGGTCTCGCCCAATATGCCTGACTAAAGTCTGCAAGCCGGTAAGAGCCTCTAAGATGAGGACACCATTTTCTTTCATAACATTATCGGTGTAAGTTGGTCCATCCAAAAAGTATTGCATCAAAGAATATTTGTCACCCTCTTTTTTTAAATCCTTTATATTCAAACCAGTAAGCTCTGTCATTTTTTCAAAATTTTTTAACACCTCCATATATTCTGAAATCAATCATTTTTTTTATGTTTTGGCCAGCCAAAATGACTCTACTTTGCCTGATGGAAAGCATAAGCAGAATCCAAGAGTGATGGTCACCATAGTCATTGCGAATGCAGACAAGGCAACAATGCAGCATGGTGACCCACACTATGGCGGCCTAGTGATGCTTCTGCATCATTGGGCCTTATTTCATTCATGAGAGTTTCTAAGGGGACGGATTAATAATACGAAGTATCACTACCATTCATCGAATGGGTGTCGGTAAGAGACGACTAAGGGAGCAAACTATGCCAGACAATATCACTGCAAAGAGAAGGAAAACTTGACACAACTTGCGTGGTCAAAGTCGAAGGCAGGCGCTGTTCTAAGGTACATGAAGGGGGGTCACAAGGGACATGAAAAAATCGTACACATGTAACTTTTTACCTGCTACTAGAACCTGATTACCAAATATTATCATCCCAATAGATTTACCAATAAAAACAAAAGATATCCATTTTAAATATTTCAGACATCTAACACACAACGCCATCTAGTCCCAAGTTAAGCAGAGCTTGTGTTATGGGTACTGGTCGTACTGGACAACTGATATAAATACACATATATACTTTTTTTGTAAATACATACATATTATACATAGAAAAAACCCAAACTCCGAAACAAATATTAGTAGATCACACAAACATTAGCTCCGACCCAGAATTTGAACCCGAGACCTCAAGCACAGCAGTCGCATTCACTACCACTGCGCCACCGCAGTTGTTTTTAATGTGTGCAATAAAATTGTATATTGCGCTATAAAGTCAATTTACTCAACTTAAATTGATTATATATTAGTGACTCCCCCAAAATATCAGGCTGCGAGCGCACCTGGTCGAAGGTCAAAACCTCCTTCCATGACCTCCTCCTCAAGACCAGCTGTGGACTGTTAAAGGCGTTGATGTGATGATGATGACACCACATCTGTAAAGTGAGACAAAAAAGTCGTAAAACTCACCATACTCCTCATCACGTTTCATGGTACGTAAAAATACAGCCTGTGATTTTAGCCAATGTGCTTCTCTTTGAGTGTACTGTTTGAGCTCTTCGCGAAGTTTCTGTAACGTACTGAAATAATACAATATAGTTATACCAACATAACAAGAAGCGATGCAAAAGTTATACTACTTAGATACAATTATTTAGAACTAGCTGATGCCCGTGGCCCCGCCCGCGTGTATATCGGTGTTCGCGGCAAATAGTAGCCTATGTGTTATTCTTATTATTATGTATAAGCTATATTACTGTAAAGTTTCATCAAAAACCGTTCAGTAGTTTTTGCGCGAAGAAGTAACAAACATACACACTCACAAACTTTCAGCCTTATCATATAAAGTAGGAAGGATAATAAACAAATCTCATGGTCATAACATATTTTAATTGCTATAATATTGATCGGCATTACCGCCCCGAATATAAAATTTATTACCTCCTAACACAGTTTTTTTTATTCATTTAACAATTTGCGAAAAATAAATATTAGTAAATTACGCCGATTAACTATAACTAATTAATTATTAATCTGTCTTTGGCCTTGATATTTGGTTCTGCATGTCCAATCCAGACAACACCTCGGATTTGCTTCAATTTTACCACAAAATAAAAGTTGGTGAATTGAAACTATCAACCCACAGTTAATAAATATCCTCACTAATATTATAAATGCGAATGTCAGTTTGTTACGGTTTCACGCATAAATCACTAAACCGAGTCCAAATATTATTTCACCAATGATAAGCTACATAATTATCAGCGAATAACATAGGTTGTCGTGATAACTGACAAGTGAGTGGGCAAAGCCGCGGGCAAAAGTTAGTCTATACTAATATTATAAACGCGAAAGTTTGTAAGTATGGATGGATGGATGTTTGTTACTTTTCTCACGCAAAAACTACTGAACGGATTTGGATGAAACTTTACAGTAATATAGCTTATACATCAGAATAACACATAGGCTACTATTTGCAGCGATAACCGACATACACGCGGGCGGAGCCGCGGGCAACAACTAGTAAGTAATAAGGCAAGAGTCTACTTACTGTCGAATAGTCTGCAAATTTTGCAACAAGAAACTCTGACATAAAGTGCCAAACTTGTGTTTGTATGCCAATTCAAAAGTTGGCTCTATCTTGAGACACATATCAAAATGCTTTACGGAATTGTTGAAATCACCGAGCACTGCAAGCATGTTGCCCATCACAAAATGATTTAAGGAACATTGTGGGTCATGGTCGGTTGCAGCTCCTAACACTATTGCAGCATCTTCGGTTAATTTACTGCGGTGTAGTATCAGTCCCATGCTCAATAGAGCAATGTGTTTATACCTCCTGAAATTTAAACAATCACATCTAAACTAATATTATAAAGCTGCAGAGTTTGTTTGTTTGTTTGTTTGAACGAGCTAATCTCAGGAAGTAATGGTCTGATTTGAAAAATTCTTTCAGTGTTGGATAGTCCATTTATCGAGGAAGGCTATAGGCTATATTTTATTTTCAAAAAAATTAGGGATCCGTAAGAAAATAGCTATTTCGTAACCCAAGGTGTGAAATCGAAAACCTTTTTTTGCGTGCGCTGCAATAATTTTTGACAATAGAGCAAAATAATGTATTATGGGTTTGTAGGTCCCATTAAGATCTACAAAAAAGTCCGCGAGAGCATATATCTAACTATCATGGTTTAGTCACAATAACCGCTTTTGTGTTCAAAAAAATTAATAAATCGTCTGAAGAAAGAAACTACGGTAAATGTGTATCGTAATATTAATCCTTATGACCTTATCCAAATAAAGCATTATGTTATCAAGGGTATTTATGTAGAAGTAAAATACTTTTTGTTTCATCCCAATCCGACGTTTCGTTTAGAAGTTATCACGAGTATAAGACGCTAAGAGTTGGTATCTAATAATGAGTTATTTGCCAAAGAGTTTTTAACAATATAATACCTAATATTAATCTTTATCCAAATAAATGTGTTGTTGATTATGAGTATTACATCTTAGAAGAGTATAATAAATACATCTATACTAATATATAAAGCTGAAGAGTTTGTTTTGTTTGTTTGAACGCGCTAATCTCAGGAACTAACTACTGGTCCTATTTGAAAAATTATTTCAGTGTTAGATATCCCATTTATCGAGGAAGGGTATGTATCATCACGCTAAGACCAATAGAAGCGGAGCACCAATGAAGAATGTTTCAAAAACGGGGAAAATTATCACGCTACGGGCAATAGGAGACGCAAACGACGTTGCGTGGGTCAGCTAGTGTTATATGTTACTAGCTGACCCACGTTTTTGAAACATTCTTCATTGATGCTCAGCTCCTATTGGTCTTAGCGTGATGATATATAGCCTATAGCCTTACTCGATAAATGGGCTATCTAACACTGAAAGAATTTTTCAAATCGGACCAGTAGTTTCTGAGATTAGCGCGTTCAAACAAACAAACAAACTCTTCAGCTTTATATATTATTATAGATATGGAGTGTCACCACCCCTATTCACGGGGTGGTGACCCCCTACGGGTGTCGTATATGAGCCGAATAAGGTAACGGACTCTGTAGGACAACAGCACTGCAAAGTGTAGGAGAATTTGAAACAAACCCTATCTATATCAACTGATCTGGCAGGCGTGGTGTGGTAGAGCAAAACTTTTTTCCAAGGAGAGGCCATGTTAAGCAGTTATGGTGTAGTATGTTGACGATGATAACGAAATGTCATATTTCAGTGACATTAAGAGGATTTGATCAAGTCGAAATGCCCAAGAACAATGCAATGTCGGTTTTTCCCTAGTTAGGTACCATTTAACCTGACCGGCAAAAATTAGCTCGCGATTTAGCGAATATAACGATGAGGTTAAGGAAACTGAAATGTCTTCACAATTTCTGTCTATCGACATTAATGCAGATGTGTACTGTGAAGAACTGGAGAGAATGATGGAGAAGCTTGCACATCTGCAACCAGCTTTGGTCAATCGGTCGTCCCCACTGCTCCTTCACGACATCTCGCGAACTCCATACTGCGCAACAGACAGTCTCCAAGCTGCAAGAGCTGAGCTTGGAAGCTCTCCCTCATCCGCCATACTCACCAGACCTTGCACCTACCGACTATTACTTTTTCCAAAATTTAGACAACTTTTTAGTGGGACAAAAATTCAATTCCCGAGAGGCAGTACAAAATGCCTTTGAAGAGTTTGTTGCCTCCCGTCCAGCTAATTTTTACAAGAAGAGCTTTAAAAAAAATGCTAATGCGTTGGCAAAGATGCGTCGATTGCATGGGTGATTACTTCAAATAACAGAAATAAAAAAGTTTAAAAAAATAAGTACTTTCACTTATTGCATACAAAACGTCAATTTCGTAGGTAAAGACCTATTATTTTTTTCATAGTAAACTATGTTCAACTAATCAAGCCCTTTCATTTGATACCCATACTAAGGTAGTCGTGTCAAAATTTGTAAACCTCCATTTTGTAGCGGCGGCCATCTTGGATTTACAATGAAACATAATTTATTTAATTGTATTGTCACCAGATCTAAAGATGTGTACAACATTTCAGATCAATCTGTCAACAGGAAGGGGGACAAATTTCAATTACAAGATTTGACCCAAACAAACAAATAAACAACCAGGGCAAGCTAAATAAAACCGTTTAAAAACCGTTTAATTAATAATACGGACCTATGATGTTTGTTGATTAGATGCATGTATGCAGAATACTATATATAAATTATTGTTTAAAAACTAATGCTTCTGAAAGTGCTTTCTGAAAAAAATATTTCAATAATGTCGCCCCACGCTTTTTACATTAAAATTATTTTTTATTACAGTTGCTCAAAAAGTGGCGTATTGCCTTACGTATTGCTCGGACGTATAGCGTTCGGGATGTGGGCTATTACATACTCGAGCTTTTTCTTTACCTTTTCCGAACTCGTGCGTTCTCTTTCCCAACTGTCAAAATAATGTCTATTAAAAAGAAAAAACCAACCACGAAGTTTTTACCAAAAAAAAAATCATAGAAGTTTTTATGATTCATGCAAATATTTCTAAAAAGAAGCTACTAATTTGTTTCAATATCAGATTTAATGATTTGATTCAATGAGTTAGGTTATGTTTCATTTCATTTCATCTCATTAAATTTCATTTTCATTTCATATCAATAAAAAAATTCTACTCATCGGTCCTGTGCAACTTTTCAAGTTCATCAGACTCCTAGAAGTAGGTGAAAATGAAGTTAAAAGATTTTGTTACAATAAAGGTCAAGCTAATAAAAACGTGATAACAAAGCTACTTATATATTATGTTTCCTTATTTTGAACTCTACGTTAATAGAAGAAGGTCGTGAGTCACTTGTTAGTAACGCTATAACTTCGTAAAAGTGAGACTTATGAACGCCATCGTCAATATGTAGGAAGGACTGAGCAGGCCTTATCATCAGACGGGGGGGCATCGGGAATAATTTATTTATTATATTATTTATTGTTAACAACTGAGATTTCTGACATAGGTTTAATTAAGGGGTGTACCAATATGTGTTTTATGAGTTTCATGGTTGTTATAGTATACTGTTTTACTTATTTAAATAAATAATAATAAAAAAGTTATGCTTTTTCCACGCATTTAAATGTCAGGACTTTATTCTAAGGACTATAGTCTCAATCTCTCTTATATCAAATCTAGAAAAGTGTCGCACTATATAAAAATATAAAACATACCTGTTAAATTTAATTTGCTGGTGTGTATGCATATAAATCGGCAAATCAAACTCAAACTCAAAAATATTTTATTCATATAGGCACTTATTTTACAGGCACTTATGAATAGTCAATATTTAATATTTAAAAATCGAGTGATTCTAGTCGCCAGTTCCAAGTGCAGCCTACCCTTCATGGAGAAGAATCTGGCAAGAAACTCCATTGTTGCTCCTTTTAAAAAATAATAATACGGTTTACAATATTTTTTTCACTAAGAGACTTGAATGAGAACGAAGTCGACCAAAGAAAACAACATAAAAGGTTTGGAGTCATTGCTGCACAGCCATGAGCTAACCAATCATCCAATCGTATATAGCTGACACATAGGCACCAGCGACAGTGTAAAGAAACTTAGCAGCCTATAGTTAGGCGCTATAATTCTCATCATTTTTCTAGATTTAATATTCTTACTAAAGTTTGAGGAAACGTTGTCACAGCTATAATTAATAACAGCTATCCTTACAAACAATAGTTTTACGTCGAAGGTGGCGACAGATGTGACTTTCAATTCACCCAACTAACCACCTGTCTGTTGCCACTTTCGCGATTAAATATTACGCTATTGCACAAAAACTGAATGTAATAAACAGATAGATAGATACTCTTTTAACTTTAACATTCTCTTTAATGCAGCTTAGAATGTTAATGGCTTGGGGAGAGGTGGAAGAAGCTGTTATACTCAGCACCAGTTTTCTGTAAAACAAAGCAATGAAGCATGTTTACCTATGATATCCCGATTATGTTAAGAAACAGTACAACGGTTTTATAAAAAGTACGACTGCCTCGTTGGTCTAGCGGTTAGCGTATGCGACTGCGAATCAAGAGGTATCGGGTTCGATTCCCGGGTCCGGCCAAAGTGTCGTTGGGGTTTTTGTTAAAGAAATTCTTAAGAACAGCCCGGAGTATGGAAGTTTGGCGGTTTTCAGGCCCGTGCCTTCGAAGAGCACGTCAAGCCGTCAGTCCCGGTTGTCATGAACATCTCAAATAATAAACCTACTGACAACTAGTTCAACCTTCGCCTTCAGGATTGCGGAGTTCCGGTGCCAGTCGCTCCATGGAAATCCTGATATTTAGCTAAAACCGGTTGAATATGTAGCCGACCCGAAATAATCTAGGGATAATAAAGGCTAGGTAGATAAAACAACAGTTATAATAACTGTACAATTACATTTATTGGTTGAGGAAAAACTGTTCAATTTAAGGGCATGCTGTTAATTCAGTTATGGTTTTCCCTAAGTGTTATTTATTTACAATACTCCAGTATTAGTGTTCTAGAGTATAAAGCTCTATTTATGACACGGATGTTAAAAACACTAACAATAATTCATCTGCTGTATGTAATTCTGATCTTAATTAACTTTACGCGTCAAAATAAGATGTAGCAGTTGTGGTTTTACTAACTGCAACTAGTTGATATTACGCATTTTCTAAATATTATTGATAAGATTGCATAGTACTGATTATATCTTGTTTACATAAAAAAAAAAGTATAATAACGTAAATGGTTCTTCAATTGCCTTTTTTATTATTATTATATAGTGGGCAAACGAGCAGACGCATCACCTGTTGGTAAGCGATTAACGCCGCCTTTGGACACCCGCAACACAAAAAGGCGTCACAAATGCGTTGCCGGCCTTTTAAGAAGGAATACGCTCTTTTCTTGAAGGTCGTATTGGTCCGGGAATACCGCAGGCGACAGTTCATTCCTATTTGATTTTCATCCTAACATCAACAGCCTTTAACAGTCCACTGCTAGACATAGGACTGTCCTTCTTAAGGAGGTTTTGGCTTACTATACCACGCTGGCCAGACGGGTTGGTATAGGGTTTGTCGCCTCATGCGTGTGGCCGCGGATGAACGGGACGGGTTTTCCCTTCCATCCGCTTAAGTGGCCAGCCGTGAGGGGGTGACGTTACGCGTGTGCCATATGTCGTCTAATTAGAAAGTCTACCAGCAGACGATGCCCGCTTCAGTGCAGGCAGGCGCTGGGAGGGGTCCGGATGTGTTAATAACAGCTGTTCCCGGATCTTTCCCTTCTCAGGCGCAGAGTGGCACACCGTGTGGTTTTAGTCGGTACGATTCCTCCACACCACCCTGCCGCAAACAACAGTGAAGGGCTTTTTTTTAATGGAATATGCGGGCAAACGAGCAGACGTATCGCCTAATAGTAGGCGATAACCGCCGCCCATGGACGCCTGCAACTCCAGAGGCGTTACAAGTGCGTTGCCGGCCTTTGGGGGAGGGAGGGGGGGTTTGGAGGAGGAGTTGAGGGATGGGCTTCCGGTATCCTCACTCACTCGGTGAAACACAGCGCAAGCACTATTTCTCACCGGTTTTCTGTGAGGCCGTGGTATCACTCCGGTCGAGCCGGCCCCATTCATGCCGAAGCGTGGCTCTCCCACGGTAAATGTTACATGATTTCTTTCTCTTATCAGTGATGTTATCCTACGTAATTTGCTCCTTTAGTCGACTCTTATGATACACAGATGAATAGGACTCATGACACTCCTTATTCTTAATCCGTAAACACACGGACAATTTGATGCCTTGCTTTAATAGTTCTTAGAAAATGCATTACATTTTACAACTTTGTGGTTTAAGTTTGGTAATTGTTTAAAAAAAGCAATATTAACAACAAACTTGTGTTTTTACATTACCTTGGTGCATAATGAACAGCTCGTCGACTACACTCCATGGCTTTCGGGGCATTTCCTCTAATCCTCCAATATAATGATGCCATATTATAGTGAAGCCACGAAGAACTATTGTCTCTCAGCACTCCAGTCACCCAGTGGCCAAACTGGTCCATAGTCACTTCTGGCGATAGTTCTTCTGGTTGAGACGACTCTGGGTTTGAACTCAAATTCTCTCTCTGTATCATGCCCTAAAAGTAAAGTTTGATCATTTATGAATTGCATCACTAATTTATTTTAAGCAATCATCAACCCTACACCTATAAAAAATAAGTCACAATCATAAACATCAAGATGATTCCTCATTGTTGTAGTAGAACACAATATCTTCCTCATCATTGAGAAAGCATTTCAAAACAGACACTAAATATACTCCGAATATTGTGAATATTTTTAGGCACTGCTCACTCTTCATTCTATTTATTGGTTGTTGTATTTCTTCTGCAAAAATGTATTGAACCGAATTCTTCATCTCTTAATAATCCTTACTATAATAATATAAATGCGAAAGTAACTCTGTCTTTTGCGCTTTCTAGCAAAAGTTACTGAACTTAATTAAATGAAATTTGGTTTACAGATAGTCTAGAGCCTGAGAAAGGACATAGGCTACTCTTTACACGCTGGCAGAGCTGCGCGCAAAAGCTAGTAAGTATAGTATACTTAAAATATACACATTTACATACATACAACATTTTGTTCCTTTTACTTTATAAAAAAAAAACAGGATATATTTACCTCCAAATGTTCAAAAGCACACATACTGAACGTCAAGGAAGAAATTTTTTTGCAATCTGGCACATCAATGTACAATGGATGTCCAGAATGTATGGTATGTAAAGAAAATTCTTCAATGGGGATCTTGGATTTACCGTCCTCTAAGAATGAAGTATACCAGTCTATAGCGTGCAGTGAGCCTGCTTTCAAACAACTATCATCGTGAAGCATTATGGTATTAACATCAGTATCTCGTTCAAGTCTCGACCATAACTTGTTTATAAGCTGTTGTCTTTTTTTTAAATCATGGTGCAAGTTGATTATATTGTCCCAGCGAGTATCTTGGTTTAGGAATGCTAGTAAATCATATGGTCTCTCCATTTCGAATGGCGAATCAAGCTATAAGAACAAAAGTATACAATTTCTTATAACATATTATATTAAAGGTGGCCCGAAGGTTTGGAGGCCCTTGAAGCCGTTGTATAAGAGCAGCGGTTATTGTGGTGAACCTTGGGGAATGGGGATATACAGCAGTTGACATATTTTATTAATATGTATGTACATGCTTTACTCAATTTGAAGCTAGATTGTGTTGTATTTCAGGTGTGAGAAATATTTATTTATTTAAATGTTAACCAACTCCTTACACAAGCATTTAGCTAAACTGAAGTGGTTTACATGAATATTAGAATCATAATCCACTTAAGTTATGTTATCACATCACATCACACTAATATATTAAAGGCGAAAGTTTGTGAGTTGTGTATGTTTGTTACTTGTTCACGCAGATAGATCAGAATAACACATAGGCTACTATTTGCCGCGATAATCGACATACACGCGGGCAGAGCCGCGGGCAACAGCTAGTATTTAATAAAAAATTAGAAGTTCAGGTTTGGTGACAGGTAAAAACTTTGTTCAACTTGTTGACCTACTTGAATTATAACAAAAACACATCAATGGCATAAATTAACTAAATGTAAAAGCACAAATATATAATGTGAGCTATTTTCTTTTCATACATATGCATACAGCTAAGCAGCTTTTAAACCGATTACTATGTTTACTTGTATTGAAATATTATCTTCTTACATAGTTGAAAATTGATTTCAAAGAATAAACTATACTAAGGAGATACCTGAATAATGAATTATTTGATCCACACTGTGGTAGTTGAAATTTTTGGATTGCCAGGAGTAAATAAAGCTAGTTGTCACTTTATATAGACCCGACAGAAGAAAACAGGCAAGATTCCAAGGACATGTTTTGCAAAAAAGTGTGATGACAATGTAAGTAATAGCAATCCAGAGGTCACAAACAATTTATTTGGCCAGAATATAGAATTCTAATAATTTGAACTGAATTCTTTCTTTACAATATAACTCATTGTATAGAAACGGATTACCAGTTATTTATGGACTGGATACTCTTTATATCTCTGTGAGATACTGAAACGATTGTAATATTTGCAGAGGAAAGCTTATATCTCATTGTAACTAAGAATAAGAAAACTATCAAGTTTGTGCAAATATATAATGAAATAAGGTCAACTTATTTTCTAGACGACATAAACCAGTAATATATAATACATTTACTTCAATAGAAGCTTTACATACCCTTGGCTGAATAAGACCACCTTCGGTTACCATCCAATGAGTAGAACCATTTATTTCAAGGGGGAAAATACTAAATAACAACAAAAGCTTTATGTACTTCATTTTAAAGTTAGTAAAAAACATTCCAATGCTAGATAGTCATAATATTAATTGATAAACAGTAGTATCCAGTAAATCAAAACAACAAAGTAATTTCAACACAGAGGAGTCGGAGCTAGAACCGAGAGATATTTTTTTTTAAACTGCGTGACTCGAAGTTGAAATTTGACTTTGACTGACATTACAAAAGACTTGACATCTACGGGATAATTTAGTGTTGTTATCACATTGTTAGTTTATTACTAAAGTAATGTCATAGTCATGGTAATTTTCTTGTTCAACATTTCGATCTGAACTTAAACAATCCCATAATAGGACCTTTGATATTAATCCTTTACCATATCACTGCTGTACAGAGAAGCTGCGCTGAGTCCGCTAAAATATTTGTATAAATATTGTTTTCGTTACATGGTGAAATTCGTCTCTTTAGTAGATTGTCAAGTGCCAGGCGCAAGTTGCTCATTTTGTGGCACAGTTAGCCACCATTTCTGAGCACGTTTATCCTAAAGCCCTGTACGAACTTCTTTCAATATGGGAAACCCTAATTTGAGACTTTAAAATTATTTTAGATAATACTTCTAATCTATCTACCATACGGTCTTAGAGCAAAATAATTTATATGGAGGGGCAGCTGTACGAGCGGAAAGCGTGATCGGGGTAGAGAGAGACTGAGTTTGGTTAGAGTTCTACCTCACGCAAGCCTCTGATTGGTGGACGCACATACCAATTTGCTTGACTGATTTGGCGAGAAATACACCAACCAATCACCAATTACCACCCGTTCAGCTGCCCCTGCATGTATATATGCTCTAAGCATACGATAGATTTTAAAGTCTTAGGCCCAATGATGCAGAAGCATCACTAGGCCGCTACATTGTTGCATTGTCTGCGTTCGCAGTGAGTATGGTGACCACCACTCTTGGATTCTGCTTAGGTATGCTTTCCATCAGGCAAAGTAGAGTCATTTTAATAATTATTATTTTTACGGGAAATAACGCGATCACTTAATAAGAGGTATTACCTACATACATTTATATATTATACCGTGGGAGAACCACGCTTCGGCATGAGTGATACCACCGCCTCACAGAAAAGCGCTTGTGCTGTGTTTCACCGAGTGAGTGAGAATACCGGAGGCCCATACCCCAACCCCTCCGCACATCCCTTTACCCATCCCCCAAAGGTCGTCAAAGCACTTGTGACGCCTCTGGTGTTGCGGGTATCCGTGGGCGGCAGTAATCGCTTACCATCAGATAATACGTCTGCTCGTTTGCCACCTATACCATAAAAAAACCTCTGAATTTCCTGACGTTTCGACCAGGTTGCACTGGCCGTGGTCACAGGCAGAGTCAGCCCGTAAAAATAATAATTATTATATTATGGAACGCGAAAGTTTAAAAGTTAGAGTCATTTTGGCAGGCCTATACATAAAAAAAAAACCTGAAAAAAAGAGCTCCATATGCGTGCAGCTCTAATTTGAGTTGTACCCTCTCTCTCAGCTTCGTTGTACTCCGCTACACCGTAATTTTGCGAAGTAAGTTTTGACGCAATGTATTGAATATTTTATTTGAGTAAACATAATATGAAAGAGAAATATTTTGATTCAAATTCAAAGTGACCAAGTGAGGTGAGGTAACGAGCACAACGTGTGAAACCATGCACCAGAATCAGTCTGTGAGAAAGCCCACATTCTATCTGCTCCTGAAGAGCCCTCCAATAAGGCGTTTTGGATTCACTTCACCCTTATATCATCCCACGCTCCCTGAATGTGTGTTACATCGGGGAACGTCCTAATCGGATTGAGGGCCTATCAATCTGATAACCTGTCCGGCTTACCCCTGATATTATCATCATCAAGGTACCACACATTATTACTTTGTGGTCACCAACCTCAACGCGAATGCGGACAAAGCAGCATGATAATCCACGCTTTTTCACGTCCCTCTTAAAGGACCTGGGATCATAGTGGAAGAGAAGACTGTGCGCTGGTAGTGAATTATAGGTCAGGTTATTCTTTGGCATAAGAAGGCAGAGCCGAACCGTTTAGTTCGAGATTATAAATAAATAAAAGTCATGTGGTGCCGTGGGACACCAGATAGGAACGAAGTACCTTATCAAAAATACAGATGGCGCTATATTAAATTTTTCATTCACGAAATAAATAAATAATTACAGATGGCGCTATACAAAGTTTTTCGTTTACGCTCTTTAAAAACCACAAAATTGTCAACACCTTTATTTTATTTAAAATGATTTATAAAAATATGTAAAAGTTATATGCGAGGTATAAATAAAATAACTATTCAGGTATTCATTTTTATTGTAATTTTTTGTCAATAAAAATAAAAAATAAAACTAAACTGGTCACTTGTGTTACCAACCACCTAGTAATCTCTACTGAAACAAGTTCTGTCTAGAGTTACTCCGTACTTGTTACATACAACTTACAAATTAATATTCTATACAAAAATTTTCGTTCACGAAATAAATAAATAAATATTATGGACATCTTTTTTTTTTGTAAATACACACATGGAAAACACCCAAACTCCGAAACAAATATTTGCAGATCATACAAACATTTGGTCCGACCCGGGATTCGAACCCGAGACCTCGAGCACAGCATTCGCATACGCTACCATTGTGACACCGAGGCTTCAATCTTACGTGACGGACGCTTTTTGCCGCCTAGGGTACCCCTCCGCAACGCTCCATAGGGAACTTCGTTCCAATAAATATTTATAAATATTTCGTAAATCTAACACACAACGCCATCTATTGTATTATGGGTACTAGACAACTGATATGAATACATAAATATTTTTTTTTGTAAATACATACATATTATACATAATAACACCCAAACTCCGAAACAAATATTTGCAAATCATACAAACATTTGCTCCGACCCAGGATTCGAACCCGAGACCTCATGCTCAGCAGTCGCTTAAGCTACAAGCACTTCGCCACCGAGGTAGTCAGATTGTATATCTACCCATAAAAAACTACGACTTTCAAAGCCAGTATGTGTTATTGTGTTAAGAAAAGGCGAAGGTGGGACCAGATGGAAGAGCTCGTCAGAACACTTCATGATAAAGACGATGGTGAACTGCCATAGCGGCGACATTTCTTGGCAACTGCAGAACTGTTGAAAATGCGGACTGCTCGTCACCGCAACTGAACAAGAGCGTTCAGCAAATACTAAGCGTGAACATGTTTCTTAATATGTTTAGAAGATACACGGATGCTCGAGCGAGGAAAACCGTCTCACTTTGGTCAGTACACGTTATACACCTAGCCGCCGCTAGGCCGCCTTAATGACGCTGACAATGTACTCACATGGGGCGATATCTAATCGACAAATATTTATCTATAGGTACTGTTACGAGGAAAGATCATTCCCGAACGATGCTCGAGAACTGTACATACACACAGAAACTTCTCGTCAATCTCCTGAGGCACAGAATAATGAACCTTACATCGATAAACATAGCGTTGAATATCGATTGATTGTTGCGTGGTTGCTTCCACAGATTTCGATTCTGCGGGCGCGTCGTTGGTGCGGTGAATAACCTCGTATGTGCGAGTTATTTCTAGAATAATAATAATGAATATAAATATGAACCCTCGCGGGCCGCAATTCAGTTCAGTTTAAGCTACAGTGCGATAAACATCGAATTGATATCAGTGATCAACCTAACGACCTCGGCGACAATTAAGGATTGTTTGTCAAATACATCGAACCCTAGCACGTAACAATACTATGGAAACCGAGCTTTTCCTATAGTGGTAGTTGAGTTTTCTGGAAAGTGGGAGGGAAAGGAATGAAGCACACCTGTTTTCTTGGTGTGGCAAAGGACCCTAATGCGGCGCTTACGCAGGGAGACGTGGCAACTCATTTACAGAGTACAGAGTAAGCTTAGGCCGAATGTCAATAGTACGGAGTGAAGCGAACGATGGGTAAACGAGACCCTATCGAAAACCTTGACTATGTTGAGGCTGAGGGCCTTTGTCTATCAATAGCCTCACTCCAAAGGTGTGTGACGTATGCTAGATCACCCGTGGATCGGTTCGATCTAAAGCCATTTTGCCAATCATTTAACAACGAGTGACTTCAGGAAGCTTGCTAATTTTTGTTGATGACTCTTTCGAGGATTCGAAGAGCACTTGAGCAATTTGTGAAATTCGGTCTAAAGTTTTAAAGGCGCTCAAGTTTATCAGGCTGCTCCTCAGTGATATTGAGATGATTGACATCAGCGTAATCGAGGATAGGAAGGAGCAGGGATTCAACTAGTGCAATTAAAATAATCACGGGTAGAAAGTTTAGAAGTCTTCGCAGTGAGCCCGCCGATGTAAACACTTTCCTACTAACGCTCCAAAATAACGTATTATCAATTAGTATCACAAATCTAGAACAAGCTTAAGACCACTAACATCTGTGTATTAGTATAAAATACCGCATTTCATTAGTCGACTAATTTTTTTTAATGCTGCTATGGAAAAATGACACTGCGACAGTTGAACGTTGCGTTCAAAAATACTTTTATAAATAAAATAAAATTCCCTGTAACTTTTTACTTTTGATGTAGTTTTCGCTGACAATATTACAGAGTAATGTAAATTCTAGCCTATTTCAATACCTTTGATTGCAAAATATACAAATCTTACAACTACGAAAAAGTTACATCTGCAACCTGTACGTACTCTGACCCGGACAGATTGATTTACCATAATTTATCTTAATTTGTAAGCTCTAAGTTATTAGTTTTTCTGCATATAGCTACCAACATTTTCAACTAATGCTTATAAATTGCTTTAACGTAGCTTTACCAATTTTATAAGAAGAAACCATTCGGAGGGTGCGTGTGTCGTACCTACCCTTTTCCACCCCTCATTGCGCATGTCCAAATAACCTCATACAATCCACGCCTTAATTCACCCACGTAAATGTAGCATATTGCTTTCTATTAATAAAACTGAAGTTGTGAATGAACACAAAATAATTGTAACATTAATGTACAAATTATTCTTATTCAAAGAAATGTCTCCCTGAAGTGTTATAAAATTATAATTGTTGAAACGATCCAGCTTCAAAATGTGTAAGCAACGAAGAATTGTAATAGCATTTTAATAGGTACATGGACGATCTTGTGGCAGCAGTAAAAACTATGTGATCGCGGTGTTTTTAAGGTATTGAGTGAGTGAAAGATAAAATGGTAAATGACGCACAAGTACAGTCGTCCCCAAACTCGGATGGTCGAGGCGACGGTCGTACAAATGAAAAGTGTGATGTAAACAAGAATGTTCAATTATTGGAATATAAGGTTTGGATTGTTAAATAATAGAAGTAATATATAATTATTTTTATTGTTTTCTGTATAATCTCTTATTTCCTTTTAAAGGGAATCCTCTGGACATGTGGTCTGAGAGAAATATGTTTAACCGCACTGTGGCTTCCATTAGGTGCTTTAATATTTTGCTATGTGACAGCGGCTATATTTCAAGCAGATGACGTGCACGAAACACACTGTAGGGTAAGTGTTTAGTCCACAATAATACCATACGCTTTAAAACAAACATTTAAAGGTATAAAAAACAAGTTACCTAATAATCGATACACGTGCTATAGGTATGTATATTAATAGAAAATAAACCTTAACTTACAGACCGATATACAAAAATATTAAAACAAAAAGCCAATTGCATTTTTTTTTCAAACTACTACTTACGTCCGTACGTACCTACGTAACATACTAATTGCAAGTAATGAAAGGATTCCATGAAACATGAAAAGAGCTTACTCCTTTTAAAAGGCTTGCCCCCCATCCTAAGAAAAATATATTATGAAAACATTTTTTTGAGTAGGTAGGTTCATTGTAATTATGCTAAATTGAATTCCGCTGTTAAAAGACCGATACTTGGATATTCTAAAATTAATTTATCTCAAATGGACCGGATATTCCTTCATAGGGAGATATCGGGAACCCCTGCAGACCTTGGCCGTGTCTTAGTCGTCGTCGTGCAATGCAAATGACGGTTGACATTGCCCCATCCGAATTTAAGAGGCGTGCTCAGCTTCTGATAGTGTGACAACCCTTCCCTGTACTCTCAGGCTCTCCCATAATTAAATATACCTACAGTTCAGTATCAGTCACAAAAAGATATGACATAGGTACTTTTCATTCATTATTATATTTCTAAACATACGTATTCCATGTTTCTTGATAACTTTCTAATCACTGTTTTAGACCGCTCAATTCAGCAATATATTTCAATGTTTATCTGATTAAAATTTGTAAAAAAAAAAGCTGTAATAATTATATTTTCCGAGATGTTTTGTAATTTTGTTTCAATGAAGGAGACATCGGTATTTATTTACGATAGAGTCATCTACCCTATTGCAAACTAATGTAGACTGTGATAAGCTGATGATGATATATGAAAACAGCGATAACTTTAATTTATTTTAAACTCTTTTCTCACATCCGCTTATTCAAATAACAGAAAAGAACTTTTATACTACAACTGATCGGAACAGTAGTCATTATTCCCTGAAAATGAAAAGAGAACGTTAGTCTTGTCCTTAATCTGAGTAAGCGGGAGGAGGAGAAAATGTATGAAAAGCCATTTCTAACGTGTTTTAGCGGGAGAGAAAGTTGTATGAATTTTCATTTCTCATGACTGTGTTATCTTATCTATGGCGCGCGCCTACCCAAGGAGTTTTCATATAATTTAAATATGGAATGTCCGTGCCACTGACATCCTTTTGAAGAATAAAAAAAAACAAAAGAAGCGCGAAATATCGGTCAAATTCTAAGCTAAATTGTGTCTTACATGGTGTTTTACGTTTTGATTTAAATACTTTCTACCTTAGATTATTAATAATAATCAAAGCTTTCTACAATACAAGTCTTTAAATGTTCCTCACAGGTGTAGTATAAAGCACTGTGTAGCACTCGGGTGAAAGTCCCATTCCTACCTCGGGAGTATTGTGGCCCTACGCTGCGCCTTCGGGCCACAAACTGCTCCCTCGCTAGTAATCGGTATCTTTCCTCCCTCGGTGAACAATGTACTATTACCATTGTTT
The DNA here is from genome assembly GCA_949125395.1 of Diaphora mendica. Lineage (NCBI taxonomy): Eukaryota > Metazoa > Arthropoda > Insecta > Lepidoptera > Erebidae > Diaphora > Diaphora mendica. Next base: position 23,798,060 of record OX421310.1, read on the forward strand.
ACACTTTATACAGCAAAAAATTTAAATATTAATTCAATAAAAATTGCTGTTGTAGCCACTGTAGGTACATTAGACGTCTGTCGTTGAAAATTTGCCTGTTTGGAACGTTCATACTGTCTGACTGACTTCCAAAAATATTTCAGTTGGCTATATAATCAAATGTGTAGGAAACTATCGTAAACGTATATTATACTAAACCTATAAAAACTCTCAAAAGGGCTTCTTTTCATTTATATGAAACAGTCCTGCGGTTTTACGGGAGTTCGATTTGTATTTCCATAATATCATACACGTTCAAGGTCTTACCTTCTATCGATATCATATATTGCTTTTATGTGTGGCGACGAATTAAGAATATCAACAAATCCGAAATCATCCCATGGATGTCGTAAAAGGCGACAAAGACACAAACTGTGTAGGACAACATCATTTGCAAAGAGACGGCAAACTTGGAACAAATCCTATAGTCTGCTTTAAATACCATACAAGAATCCACAATATTTTACTATTACATTCTTCGAATAATCAGACTTCCATAAACAAAAAACCTTTCACATCTTGTCCTACAAAGGATTTATAACTATTTAATGAAGTCGGTTCGATCGAAACAGGCTTCTTCATGAAATATTACTGCATCGGTCGCTGTTCCATTTTGTAGTCAGCTAATGCCTTCTCGTTTCTTGGTTTATTTTCAGGTCTACAATGTAGTGCCATCAATAAGTGCGATTACCGGAGTTAGCCCTCAGAGGTACATTTGGAGGATATGTATCGCGTTTCATTTAGGACCAAGGTTGTTGATAGGCTCTATATATTACAACTATCATAAAGTACGTACCGCCTACATCACTGAGGAAAAGGTAAGATCTATCTGCTTAATCATTTGTTTCGTAGTAAGTATAATAACTTCGTGTCCTAAATGATAGTGTAAATGCGAATGTGAGTTTGTTTGTTTAATATGCTTTCACGCTTAATCCAGTAAACACTTTTTTAATTTTTTTCTCATATCGAAAGCTACATCAGTAGCTTTATATACATAACTAAATATTTTACTTCGTGTTAACATTAAGTATTTGTATTTTTCATAAACAAAGTAGAAATAAATGTAAATGATTTAGGTTTAATCTAGACATTGTCTAGGATTCTGCTTTTGAATGTGACTAACGTGACATCCTGTTGTGTTAGAATCATTTGTAGCTATAGAAGAGTCACGAATAGTCACGATTCAAGTCCACAACATATGCAAAGGAACCTTAGACGGACATTTCTAGCAATTTATACTCAAAGAATTTTTATTTTCACTTTTACGTATGGAATTTCTATTAACATAACACTCTTGAGCTATCAACATTCTAGATATTGACTGTATGATTGTCTCAATAGTTTTAAGTTTAAAAAAAAAATCGTAGCTGCGAAAACGAAACTTTGCAAACATCATAAACTTGACTACATACTTTCCACCAATCACCGATCACCCGCACTAAGCACCTGCACTCGCACTAAGTAAAGTGAATACAGGCCTTATGTCTGAGTTCGTGCGTTCAATTCCCGCTCCATTTGTGCTAAGACTGATAAGCTTCGATCAAATATTATTAATAATTAATTACTATTATTATTAATAATTATTATCAAATATACTAATAATATACTAATTTATTATTACTAATTATTATATATATTTGATCGAAGGTGATAAGTCCAATTCTTTGTCTAAATACTATATTATGTATTTAGAATTATAAAAGTATGTTTATCAGTACTGGTAACTTGGCACGTACAACATAATTTCGTTCCGTTATCCGTTGAAACTAATTCATAATTTGTCTTTATTCCAGACGCGGGATCTCGCGAACAAGTTAGGAGAAGCTTGTTATTGGCTTAATTTTATAGAGCTCTTCGCACTCACTGGAGTCACTTACATTTCCAATAGAGAAAATTACTGTAAGTATGAAACTTTTAACAAACTTTGTAATACCAAATACTAATGATCCATTATTAGATATTTGGTTTTAATATGTGTACCTACTCAATATTTAAAGGTGCACCACAGAGTTCGACATTGGGACAATTCCTGTGTATACTAACTTCTCTTTTATATAATAGTTTTTTTCAATTTAAACTATATTCTACAGTTATAGCAATTTCTTGTCGGTAGATAATATGGATATAAAACTATTAGTTCCGTTTTCACCCTAATATAATTTAATTCAAATGGGGTTTAGCGATTACATTCATAGACGATATTTAAATATATCATAAAATAAATTTTAGTAATCAGCAATCAACTGCACAGATGGTGCAGTGGTTCCTACTGCGCTACGCGTTGCGGGTTCGATCCCCACATAGGACAACACTGTATCTCTAAATTGTTGTTCTGAGCCTGGGTCCGTTCTTTGTAAATATTTCACACATGCCTGTAGTCGCCCGCGACACAGGATAGTATTCCTAGTGCGGGAATTGAACAAACCTTGATATTCGTAGACGATACTTTCTCGTTTTGCAAAACAGATCTTAGTAATCACTAATCACATTAATCTGCGATTAACTCCAAAATTAAAAAATCAAAACACAATCGATTACTCTTTCACTTCTTTATGTAATTTATATTTTTTTCCCAAATTCTGTATTTCCAGTTGTTCACGAAAAGATATTCATAGTATTCATGGTAGCGGCACTCATTCACATGTTGTGTCGAGCACGGGTGGGGTGCATCGCAAGTGATGTTGTGGAACCTGTGAGGACTAACAAACTGGTGTGGACTTTATTCTACGTAGCTATAGCAGCTACTATTGGGTTAATCATATTCTTCTTGAGGCATAGACTGCTCTGTCGGCCTTTGGGTATGAACACTAAATTACTTGCTTAGATTTTGCGATTTACCTAAGGCCCTTCGCACACGGCGTCGTAGCGTAAGCGTATCGTAATCCGCGCCTACGACGAGAGCAATACGAGCATGTACATTTTAATACAAGTCCGCACACGAAGCGGTGCTGCAGCGAATCGTAGGAGATGCGTATTGTCATTACGATAGTCGTAGCGTACTGGCGTAAAAAAGCAAGCGTAAAAATTTTACTGTTCATTGATTTCTTTCAAATTTAACTGTCTTTTTTAACTTCTTACTACTTTTAATTTTCAATATGACTGAAATAGTGATTAAATTCGTGAAACTCGTTGAAACGATCTTGCCTGTATAATTATTTATTAAGTAAATATGTATAATCAAGGAAAGATGTAACAGATAAAGCTTGGACAGGTATCGTCAAAGATAAACTGATTTACTGAAAATTATTGACTTATTGAAAAAAAAAATACACACAATGCTGCGACTGCCACGACAGAGAATTACTGGCTTTCAGAAATTAATTTGCCATATAACCGCAAAGCTGGATTGATAATGAAGTTCTATCAACGTGAAGATTTGCTTTATATTCTGAAACTATTATTTGTTGGTTACCCGCGGCATGTATACAGTCTTCAGTTTGGTAGAACTCGTGATTTCAGCTGATATAAGAGGTAGTAGAGCCACGCTGATTTCAGCACGAATGGGCCGGCTCGACCGGGGCGGTACTACCCTCGCACAGAAAATCAACGTAAAATGACCACGTTCGTGCTGTCGTGTTTCGTTGGTGAGTGCGAGACCGGAGGCCCAAATAGTCCAGTCAACAAGTTCCATACTTGTTGACTAGACTAAAAGATGCAGCAGCATCACTAGGCCGCCATGGTGTGGGTCGCCATACTGCATTGTCTGCATTCGCAGTGAGTATGGCGACCAATACTCTTGGATTCTGCTTATGCTTTCCATCAGGCAGAGTAGAGTCATTTTGGCGGGCCATACATAAAAAAAAAAAAAAAAAAAAAAAAAAAAAGATCTTACAAAACGATACGCCTACGCGACGATTCGTTTGTGCAACACTGCAGGTCGCGTACGCGTAGCGTCGTCACGATACGCTTACGATACGACTACGCTTACGACCCGTGTGCGAAGGGGGTAAGTCTTTTTCTGACGTTAAAGTAATGTTATCAATTTAGTCTGTTTCTTTTGCTGTACCTACTATTTTTCTTTTTCTGTCTTTACATATGATTTTTTTTATTTTGCTTTCCGAAGAATATTCAGCATTTACCTCTCGCCTTTTTTAAAGTTTTTGGTTTTATTGGCTACGTGATTCCATATGAAACAAATAATATCTATGTCTTAAAGTTTTCAAAATAAAGATTGTCAGTATTTTTTCTTAAAAGTATCAAATTCTCATAAGGGATTAACTAAACTGTGCACAAACAACGAATAGCAACCTTAGTGGCTTCACTTGTAGTGTGAACTTATATCTCTATATATAGGTAATGACCGATTAAACCATAAGTCTTAAACAATTTATATAAGTAAGAAGCCTTCCTATCTTCGGCGATAGACGATAAGCAGCTTAAAAGTGAAATTGCGATTTTAGAGGAAGGATTAAGAAATTTTCAACTGACACACTCTGCTTTAGGGCGCTCTCCCACGGCGACTTTTTGCAGCGCTGCAGCAGCGAGGCTGTCGCGTCGTAAGCTATGTGCCCTCGCCCACATACCACGATTCAGTCGCGAATGTCGCGATGCTGTCGCGTTGCAAACGCGAATCAGTAACCCTCCGCGCTACCCTCCCTCCATTCTTCTCCCGATGTTGTCCGACATGGTCGCGCTTTGCATCGATATAGTCCGCATTAGTACCGCGTTAGTAGCGCGTTGCAAACGCGACTAAAGCACGTTAGTAGCGACAGCATCGCTGCAAAACGTCGCCGTGGGCGAGCGCCCTTAGCTAACGCACAGTCGTAGAAGTAGCCAATAAGATATCCTTTGCTTAATTTGAACAAATAGTCTTTCTCACTCCCATAATAGGACTTGTACAGCCTGCAACTACTTAATATACACTTAAGTCTTTGAAGGAATCTGTGGGGTCGCGATGATGCATGTAAAACAGTAAATGCGTGTTCAGCTAATGTAACACGAGAACACGTCGCGATTAGGGCTCCTCAGAGTCACAGCTCAGAGTGCTCAGTTAGTCAGCATCACCAATAGCAATCAGTCTGCTTCGTTGATACGCAATGTACGTTTATTGAAGAACACGCGACCTTTTGATCACGTTGATCACTATTAACACTTGCTAAAGAATCTAAGACGAACTTACGAAGACGATATAATATTTTCTTTTATTATTGTTTTATTTATACATTATTAAAATTAAAACAATGTAATACAATCTGTACTTATATGAAAACTAAAGTTTAATTTCCAGCGTTTACGTGGTTCTCCATCTGCGAATACATCTTGGCGACGTCGAACATGGCTTTCCATGCCATCGTGGTCCGTGACCTGCCACTACACGAACTCCGTGTGGTTTGTCCCACTAGCAGTAAGACGAACTGAACGTGCACATACATAATTTGATCGACAATGGATTCGGTCAGCGACATGTAACGGAATACTTGTGGATATTTGATGTCGATGCTAAGAAAGTGCTTACAAAGGACAGGTAGATGTACTGTTATTTAATTATCCATGATCAAATTGTGTAGTAAAAGATAGCAAATTGTTAATTGTTGTCCCCAAATGTAAAGTTAATCTTCAAAGTGACAAAAGATATTTTGAAGTAAGTTTATAGTCAACAGTTCCTTCCTTTTGCAAATTAAAGATTCCAGAACAGAGAATTCCAAGATTTTGTCTTTCAATTGACGGTGCTTATAGAATAGCCATCGTTTAAATATGAGTTAAAAAAAGGTACTTGCAATCATTACCTAACAGGAACACAGCTTCAGTTAGCTTTTATGGTTGTCATCATATTATGCTTTTGCATAATTAAGTGCAGTTTTATTCAGAATATTATTATTATATAAGTGGATATCTATCCAAGCTTCCTAAGTTCAGCCAACAACAGTAAAAATAACACAGATCGTGGCTTCTATATACGTAGGGTAGATATTCTGAATAAGGTTTCGAGTGATAGATTGTAAGCACATAGTAACTGTACAGTGTTAAAAATGAAAAATTATCCCAAAATCCATGTAAATAAATCGATAAATTGCACAAGTTCATATAATTTGAATAATATGTTTATTCTATCTAATAACAGTTTGGAGATGGGAAGGTATAATTTAACGCCTATTGCAAGCAGTTAGGTTTAATAATTATTTTCACGGGAAATAACGCGGTCACTTATTTAGAGGTATTACATACCTCTGATTTGCCTGACGTTTCGACCAGGTTGCACTGGCCTAAGTGATCGCGTTAATTCCCGTGAAAATAATTATTATGTCATGAAACGCGAAAGTTTAAAAGTTAGTAATAGTAGTTGGGTAGGTTTGTTTCCTTTTTAAATACATAGTGGACGAAGTGTGAACAGATCCCGTGTATCTTATTAACCCACGCTGATCATGTATCCAGTATTTTATACATTACAATTAATTATATTATTTGATAACCCTACAAGAATGGTCCTTCGACCCACATGGGTTAGGTCCAAGCCTTAAATCAGTTCATTGTTTTTAGGCTAACACTTTACAATTTGAGTGTACCTAGTTGTAAACAACCCTTAAGGTGGGAAAGTAACAATTAAATAAATTTAATATAACTTATAATAAATAATATTATTGATCAAATTGAAGTAATTTTAGCGCCAATTTTTTTCGACGATTGCTGTTGAATAAAGCAAAGTAAAACAAATAAAGAAATTCGTGGTGGGCCTTTTTTCGGAAAAAGCAAAAAGGATTTTGTGTGCTGTACATACCTACTTACACAATAGATAGAGGAACGAGAAATAACAATTGTGACATACTTGAATATGAAAATGTATAAAAATTTGAATCACCAATGTGTACAAAATTTGTATAGTTATAAATCTGGTACACCACAATCAATTTAGAAAAACCCAAGATGGACGAACTCTTTTGAAGCTTCCAAAAATTGTAGGTAAAAATAGGTACAATATTCTGACATTCCGCCTAGTTTAACTACTAGGAGATATTATTGTAAGTTGTTATATTCTTCCTAAACCTTTTTATTTAATATTGCTGTTAAATTAATAGATATTATTTAATTTATTAGACTGCATACTAATAACGTTGATTGCAATTCTAATGTCATTTATTTATTTAAATCGTTTTACGTACCTACCTACATGTTGTGTTATAAGTAATAACATTTAAAATAAAAATTACAGTAATAGAATAAAAATTAAAGAAAATTGTATGGTAAGTCATTTATTGGCATTGTTGTTTTGTTCTTTTTCGATCTACAACAATACAATTGCAATCGCGAAACTAGTTTTAGATTTAATTTCTGAAAGACTTTTTGTCTTATTTCAGTCCAATAAATACAAAAAAAAAATATTGTCAAAAGTTTGTTAACTGTCTAAATAAAAAAATACCTATTTTAATTCCTGAACGACAAGGACCAATATTATGATTACCACCGAACTTTGTATTCAATCAAAGCATATCTCTCAAAATAATCGGGTTAAGAAGAGTTAACTATTTCTATTTGAGTGTAATTACGTATCTTCCTTTATTTCACTCAGATGATTTTTTTAAATTAAACTTAAAAAAACATAATGGTCATTTGACATCAAAGTTCTTGAAGTCAAATTGAGAAGTCATTGTCAATACCATTGTTTTAAAATGGTTGTACTTTCTAAAGCACAAAAGAGTCTCTTGATTTTTAATCAGAAGATAACTAGAAAACATTTTATTTTACCAAGGCATTAAAAGTAGCCTATGTCCTTCGTCAGTAATCAAAGTATCTCCATACCAAATTTAATTGAAATCGATGCAGTGGTTTAGCCGTGTAATCGTGACAGACAGATAGACAGACAGAGTTACTTTCGAATTTATAATATTAGTAGGTATAGAAGTATAGTTTATTCAAGAACTAAATAGTTATATTAGTATACACACACTTCCTAAGTAACCGCTATGCAATAGGTACTAGAAACACAAAACTAGGTGCTTACACTGCCTAGTGCCTGCCCCAATTAATTTAATGCATACTATGTGCAAAATTTGACTATTTTTCTTAAAATATGTAAAACTATTTATATATTACACAGTGTTGTTAACGACTTATTTAACGAAGGAGAGCCTTTGGCAATTATCTTTAAATAAAGGTTTTATGATTCTTACTAATTACAAAATTAATTTAAAGATAAATTGATATATTACTACCTATTGATAATGAATATTAAGTTATTATGCAGTTGTTGAATTTATTGACCTTTTCTTAAAATTATAGTGTAGGTAGTTGTTTGTAACTTGCGTTTTATATTGAAGTTTAAAAATGCTTTAAAATTTCTATTAGGATTATTTATTATTCTAGACCTACATAATAGTTAATATCCTACGATTAAGGAGGAACATAAAGCACAGAAACAATTACATATTAGGTACATAGATAAAATAAAAATCTCTAAAATTTGATACATTTACATCAATTTAACATTCGTATAACATATTATTTGTGCTTACTTTCATTTAATTTTAAAAAGGTGAAATGTGCGTTAAAGTTATTGGTGTCATGACATGACTGAATATGTTGTTATTAGTTATAAAATTATAGCTGTATTAGTTAATAACAGAATTCTGCTAAAAATATTTGTCTGATTTGTGGACACATGTTTGTTTTTAACAATAAATACCTCTATCATAATGATTTCTTATTTGTTTTGCTGTCCGTAGTTGTGGTAGTATTCTGTGACTCCTTTCACCACTCAATTTAAAACAAATAGGTATTTTGGTAGATAGGTACCATCAATTACAACTTAAGAATATAACATTTATCGTATATATTAAATATTAATATATAAAGCAAGCCGTGTAACCTCTTCATAATATAAATTAAAGTGTACTAGCCAGAATTGCCAGAAACAATTTTATTGTTTCATCTTGGTTTTAATCAATCATATTATAGTAAAAAGATCCTCTTTTTGCTATAATATCATTGGTTTTCATGCATAGAGGTTTAATCAGAGGTGTGTTCTAGAAAGCATTACCAAAATAACTACCTACAGATTCAAAGCGTGACGAGTTAAACCTAAAGGAATCGTTGTATAAAAATTTACTGACATTTACGACAAAATGAAAATAATATTTTTATTACGTTTATTTTTATTGATAAAGTAAACAGATAAGTTAAAGACGGTCAATTGACCAAACATGAAATCTGTTACAGCGCCATCTATTTTTGGTTTTGGTTGTAATAAAAGTCTCCACAGATGGCAGTACACGTCATGAAAACACAAGCTAAAAACATCTTGCATCTCTTTCATTTCCAAGATGGCGGCATTTAGAAGCTAGGGCAGGTACAAATTGTGAATGTGTTAGTGTATACGTGTATAAAATTTCACGTTTGACCACTCTAGCTATACACACAAACAAAGCAAACCTGGTGAACGCGGGGCAAGGGGAGTAACGTCCGTGAAGTTGTGTCAGCATATGCGCAAACGAGGTGCGCATTCGTCGCGTGCGTTGTCGGGATTCTTTGTGCCATTCTTCGCATACCAATAAGAGTATATTCTTTAAATTTACTCTTAAATAGACATTTAATCAAAATTCGTCCCTTCACTTCATCCTCGAGCGCCGTAATAGGTGAGTAAAAATTATTTTTGATACAATTTTCATACAATCAACTCAAGTTATAAGTGATTTTTATTAGGGAATGTCAACAATGCGATCGCGATCCTGCAATATTTTACATAGTTGTCGTGTTTGCTTCGCTGCGACTTCCGGTCGTTCGGGTGTCGGCATTTCGCGATGTAAACATTATCTAGTTTTAGGATTCAGCTGCATTTAGGCAAGCTGTCGGGAATGAAGTGTGCTCAAGGTGCTTTTGTGTTGTTAAATTCGCTTGAGTGTGCCTACTGGGATGGCGCAATTTTCGAAAGACGCGGTATGGTATCGTTCGCCTGCGATACACTTCAGTCGCGTTTGTGGCTGCATGCGATTTGACGTATTCTGCGCGTAGTGATGTCACTTGTCAGCTTATTTTATGAAATGTCAAACGTTTTACATTTAATGCGCGAGTGAATATTAAACAAATTGACAGTGAAATTGATATCGATGCTGTGAAATTATTTACTAGTGTCATGGACTGTTATTATTCAAAATTTTATCCAAGGCGTGAGTATAAATTTCAAATATATTGTAAATAAACAAATAAAATTCTTCGCATAGTTTCGGTCATACCAAACATTGTTGAATAAAGTTCGTGGTACAATTAAAATGCAGTTAATTTAACAAAAGGCGATACTTGGACACAATTGCAATGTTCATAAGTATTCAGAATGTAAGTTTTATTAATGTTTATTACTGCAAATACAAGTAATTCTCATCTTTGTAAACGCATAAAGGGTTAAAAAAAAACATAACTTTTAAAAATTACACTAAATTTAATTGGTACTTGTATTAGTTATTTTATTGGATACAACTTTAATAATTTAATAAAATGACATACTTACTTTTTTATAAAATGATATACTTATTTAAATATATATATGTAAATGGGTATTACATATGTGTAAATCAGTATGTCTTTTGTATTTATTACTTTACGCGTTATTCGAAATTTTATTATGAGTTTAACGATAAAAAAATAAAAATTACGTAAATAAGTATAAAAAATCGATTAGTAACTAAGTAATATACAATTATATAATTACAAAAAAATAAATAAAATTTTATTTTAAAAATTGTTATTTTTTCTACACAATACAAATGTCTAGTTATGTTGGGATTTTTTTTAATTAAAAAGTATTTCTTGTAACATTAGCGTTACTCTTTTACTACTACTTATTATATCTATAGTAATATTATAAATGAGATTATAAGTAGATATATATTATATAGATTACATAGATTATAAATTCGAAACTCTTGTCTCTCTGTCTGATGGAGATATTTTGATTCCTGAGGAAGGACATTGGCTACTTTTAATCGCGTTAAATGACATACCCGCGCGCGTATACGCGCTCAAAAGCTAGTAGTGAAATATATGACTAATATAATTACTATTTCTGTGGCATTAACTACCACGTTACTCTTATTACTACTTTAAAATCTATCAGATTCTCTACGTTTCTGACGATCTTTATATACCCGCCAATAAAATTCAAGTGGTCTAAAAAAAAAAATACTTTGGAAACAGAATAACCAATAGGTACATCATACGTACGGATAGGTACATTGAGTGAGAACCTTCTTCCGATTTAAGTTACCTACAGTAAAAGTTTTTTAAGTAAACTCTTTTATTGTCTTTAATGCTTATATCACAAATCGCAAACAGTTTCCCGCCTCCAATACTTCAAAGTGCGACGTAAGTATATAGTTTTGTAGCGATCGCTTCACTTACAGTATCTGTTAGACTCTCGAATGGATGCCAAGAGTTATTTTGGTCAAAACAGTTGATGTTTTTATTGCGCGTCGCAACGCGAGCGACGCTGACAACTTGTGAACTGCACGAGAAGCAATAAGACGTGTAAAGTGCTGACGCTTCAGGCCCTTACGCGGCATCGCACCTAATGGTCGATTCACAACGATTTATCACGTATTCCATCTTAGGGAAATTGAATTTGGAATTGTTTGCCCCCTTTCGCAGACGGTCCCATGTCCCTTGATTAAACTTTTTAAATATCTTTTTCACAGTGTGACTGTATTGTACACTTGTGATCCAAGTCGCCAACTAGGACTGAAATTGACGTTTTGAAGCTAAACTATCAAAAGTAATCTATATTTCAAAGTTATTCTAGAAAAAAAACACTTTTCTTACATTGACATCCTTTTTTATGAGAGTTACCTAAATTACTTTTCGTAATTGCAGTGTCTCTATGCAATTAAGAAAGTTAAGAATAATTGATAACCAAGTACAATTAAGTTGTAAGAATAATTAATTACCATTATAATATATTCAATTTGTGTATGATATTCCAATTATTACCTAACGACTTTTTTTAATCTCGTGAGTCATTTTATTATTAAATAAACTTACATCAAGCTTTTTTCTAGTGCTTACCTAGATATGTATAACGAAACTCTTAAACAATCGAATTACTTTCACGTTAATTGAATTTGTAGAGATTGACCGAATGAGTATCGTATTGAAAATAATCATAAAATTAGATATACTCTAAAAATATACAAAAAAACGGATGGATTTTAAAATATAGGTTTGAAAAACACAACTTTTTCCAAGTAACAGCGCTCGTATTAACCTAAAATAATCCATCTTTTATTATTTTTTTTGTTACAACTTTGTGATTAGTTACTAAAAAGGTCGATTAACAAACTTCGACAAAAAATCTTAACTGTTTTATTTTGACCTATTTATATAAACATTATGTTAGGTATATTTAAAATGTTATCAGTCGAGTTCAAACAACTGTTGCTGAGTGATGTTACATTAATGCAGAGCTAATTGGTGTTCGGTTGATGCGAAGTCCGGATGCTGTAATCGTAGAACCGTACCCATTGACTTACACAAACTCGTACACCCGTATCGTATAACAACGTTCAGAGAAGAAAGAACTGAATATTTATTGCGTTTAATAAGATCATAACATTCTAATAGTTATGTACGTTTATATAACATATCAATTATGTTATACATACTACTTTCATGGGTTTTATAAGACCACCTAAATTGTATCGTTTGGCGTGGTGACGTTTGTGGGGTACTTGGTATGTAAAGGATTCTATTGTCGTCGTTAATATCATGTGGGATTTTTTGTTGAATGTTGATGGAGTGGAAAATCCCTACGGACCGCCGACTCCTTGGGAACGCCATCGTCCTAATGTTGTCCGGAGCCGAATCATGAGTCAGAGCTCAACAGTGTGTTATGTACTAAAAGCCATATTGGTTTTATTTATTTATTAGGTGACCCCCGCAATTTATTATTTATTTTTTTAATAAAAAAAAACTTGAAACAGGAACAAAATTCTTTTGCGTCTCTCAAAAATAAATAAATTTTCCCCGCTTTTACAATTTTTTTCTTTGATACTTAACTTCTATTGGGCGTTGCGTGATCTTATAATAATACATTAAAACAATTCTTCGATAAATGGTCTCTATCGAATACCATACCATACATTAGGCGCTTTCAACCAAACTCACAAACTCTTCAGCTTTAAAATATTAGTATAGATGTAAATACTTATGATTATGATAAATAAGAAAAAAAAAAACTTTAAAATTGTGTTATAATTATCTAGACAAACCATATTTATCTAATATTGCAAAAAGATTTACCAAAAGAAAAACCGACTTCAAGAACTGAACCAAATAGAAATGGGACCACTCCTCCTTTTGGCCGGTTAAAAGTTGTTTCTTAAAACTAACACCGCTTTGGTGTTCAGTATAGTGCAGGGATAACTATTAATAATTTTATAACTTTTTCTAATAAAGTTTGTTTCATGTTTATGAGATAAAGTTATTAAAATAGCTAATACAATGACTTTGCAATTGGACTTTAAGTACCACAATTATGGGTTTAAAATATACTCAAAATGAGAAGTACCATTTAATATTTTTATTTAAATAAAGATGGTACTTTTTATTAACAACTTTAATAAAATAAACATGTTAAATGATGAAAGTATAGTAAAAATACGTTGTGGCTTTTCATCTCCGGTCTACTGCAGGAATAACTTATTGTGTTACCATGTTATATTATAAACAACGACCGCCGACTACGTAAAAACTTTTGTTAACATTTATATATAGTCTACTAGCGACCCGCCCCGGCTTTGCACGGGTGGATTTCAGATGCCCCCGCCGACGACACGATTCGTGCATTTTAAATCTGTAATATCTTCGAATATATTCTTTTAAATTAGATACTGTAAAGGGCCATTTTGATCTATATTAAATGCACAATGTATTTAATTTACTTAATTGTATAAGGATTCATTTTGTATTGCTTAAAATCACTTCGTAAATAAGCCATTATTTCTCGTAAAAAGAAAGGAATAAAAAATGGTTGTTGTGGGTTATCCCTAAGAGATAGACATATACCGTCGCGGACTTTTTTGTAGTACTTTTTAAGGTGTACAATACTGTAGTACATTATTTTGATCTATCTCGTAGGGTGCAACCAGCGTTTGCAATGTAAGCGCAAAAAAATGTGTTTATTTGCTACATCACATTAGAAACCTCGAAAATTAACAGTGTTTCCATACTATATTAGGCATTTATTATACATAAAAACCTTCCTCTTGAATCACTCTATCTATTAAAGAAACCCGCATCAAAATCCGTTGTGTAGTTTTAAAGATTTAAGCACACAAAGGGATATAGGGACAGAAAAAGCGACTTTGTTTTATACTATGTAGTGATGTCACCCAGGCCATTAATACGAATCTATTGACATCTTATTCATTGCAATCGGTTCAGTAGTTATAGGTGCTATGGTAGAACATACTATAGACTTCCAAAACTATTATTACGCTTGCTTTTAGCTTGTAGTCGGGTAAAATATATATGTAATACTCCTAAATTACATTGTTTGCAGAATTTCGTAATTTTCATATAACTATTGAATAAGTATTGCGTAGAGTAGAAATCATTGTGTGATTAAAAATCATGGATCCGACGGCTAAAAAAATCTGAAAATTTCTCTTACTATTTCTGTGATGTTGATGTAATTTATACAAATGTGTGTAACAATACTAAGAAGACGTGATACAAAACCTCATTTAAGTCTATTTTATTATTTATTTCTTCAAAAGTGTTTTAAAAACTACTGTAAAAAAGTCGTTGTGGCGACGCAGACGGCTAAAGTTCAAAATATTTTAATATCGCATGATCAGCTACGAAACAAGTATCCATTTTTTATGGAATATGGGGCAAACCAACAGACGTATCGCCTGTTGGTAAGCGATTACCCCCGCCCATGGACACCCGAGGCGTCACAAGTGCCTTGCCGGGCCTTTTAAGAAGGAGTACGCTCTTTTCTTGAAGGTCGTATTGGTCCGGGAATACCGCAGGCGACAGTTCATTCCACAGTTTTGTTTTATTGTTATTTTGGATATCTATAAGTATAGATAGAAAAACATTTAAATTAATAATGCGCTTGTTCATATTCGTATGTAATTATCATTGTATGCAAACAAGTAGGTATATAGTAATTGTAATATTCTGAACATTAATATTATAATCAGAAACAAACACTGTGTTATCATAACAAACTGTACTGGCAGTTATAGAGCCTTTAATTCAGAATTATGTTTTCATTATCCTTTCTCGTGCAAGATTTTTTTAAATATATGTATATAAAAACTTAAAGCAAAACCAAACCAACTCATCTGTCCAGCGTTTTGTAGTAGGCCAAAACCTTATTTTAAAGTAGTGGTCCAATGATGCAGAAGCTGTATTAGAGTCTAGGTAGTAGAGCCACGCTGATTTCAGCACGAACGGGCCGGCTCGACCGGGTCGGTACTACCCTCGCACAGAAGATCAACGTAAAATGACAGCGTTTGTGCTGTCGTCTTTCTTTGGTGAGTGCGAGACCGGAGGCCCAATGATGCAGAAGCATCACGAGCCCGCCATGGTGTGGGTCACCATGCTGCATCGTCTGCATTCCCAGTGAGTATGATGACAACCACTCTTGTATTCTGCTTATGCTTTCCATTAGGCTCTACACGAGTCATTTTGGCAGGGCAATAAAAATAGGTCTATGTTCACCAGTGATCTGTTAAAGGCTGTTGATTGAAGGCCTGATGGTGATAATTGAAGTTTAGTTTAGGTACAGTACATAGCACACTATACAACATACAATGGCAATTTGTAATCTGGATTATGTAATGTCGCAATTATTGTAATAACGGTTAATCGTCTTTAATACTTACCTTACCAATAAAATTAAGAACCGAAATAATGACGTATTTATTATCTTCCTCATAAGTTATTTAATACTTTTCTAAAAATCAGCCTATTATACAGAATAATTTAGTTATGTCCAATAGAGTGATTTATCCGATCACTAAAGTTTTATTTACCCGGTGCAAGACTTACTGAGTAATGAGTCATGCAGAAAAAAAATACCCATCTAGTAAAGAACGTAACGTACAGAAAAGCTGCGTATTAAATATAATTGTTACTATAAATATATTTACACAGGCAATACATTTGCAGCTAGCAATACTTCATTAGTTTTTAAAAATGATTCATTTCGTTTCTGGTCGTATTCATAAACGATTATAAATTTGCAATTTAATTAGCCCTTAATACATTTGTTAATTAATCTTTCTAATATGTTCTCCGCTTTTATTTTCAACACTATTTTCAAATACACTTGTACAATTTTAATTATAAAGATATTGTTATGTA
The DNA here is from genome assembly GCA_949125395.1 of Diaphora mendica. Classification (NCBI taxonomy): domain Eukaryota; kingdom Metazoa; phylum Arthropoda; class Insecta; order Lepidoptera; family Erebidae; genus Diaphora; species Diaphora mendica. The sequence continues at coordinate 23,814,395 of OX421310.1, forward strand.
GGGGTTTGTTTATCGAATCGAAAGGTGGGATAGAAGATCGCGTTAAAGGTTGCAGCTACCTGCTATTATTGACCTGCCGAGGGTCCTCTAATCCCCAAACAATTGCCGAGACCACGAAACATTTCATTCAATAACGTGTCACACGCCACCGATACAGGTGCGACATTTTATACCTTATAAACAAAAATAACTAATGTTATTACCGTTACAAATTTATTATTATAACGTGTTTTATGAAGTTTTGTATGGACTTTCATTCAATTGTTTTTTTCTATTAGTTTGAACCATAAATTGGTCCCGTATTAAAGACTATTTGCCTGTATCGCTAAGCTAATACATCATAGGAAACAGGGTCAGAACCCATTTTTTTTACCATATATGTATAATTATAGTCCATAAATAAAGTTAATAAATGAAATTAAAATATATAAACGTGACGATAAATAATTATTTGAATTAACCACATAAGTCGAGAATCCAACTACACTGGAAGAATCAGAATAATTGAGGGAAACATTACAGGTAAAAATTATATTCAAACATTTTCGTACTATCGCTACGCTATGCCTTTTTCAATCTTTTAATCTTCTGTCTTTGACTTGCTCACAGCTCTTGTAGAAAGTGACAAAAAAGTAAGTGAAGTAACGGTTTAAATTAAACCAATAAAAATATCGAATACCAATAAAAACTGGCAACACAGTTCGTTAACTTATTAACAAATGTTTAAGAATTGATTAAGAACAATGAGTGGCAACTAGCAAAAATGAGAAAAATACTACCAGAGAAATTGAAGTGCTGGAATATCCATCACCTCTGAGTAACTATTCATATTATTTAACATTCGCTTCTATATTGCCAACTTAAAGTGAGACATACATAAACGTTAGCTTTAAATTTTTACACCATCGCCTGGAGATATGATTGCGTCGAGTGTCCAGTAGCCTCGCTCTATTCTCGGACTCCTATTTGTGGATTACTCTCGCTTGAAACTCCCAACTGTTCTGATGTAACAGACCATGTCATTAAAGGAATAAAGTTCAAATTCAAACACAGCCACGTGTTTCATCCGACGTTCTTACACAGCCAGAGGATTGGAGCGAAAGGACCCACTCCTTGCCTCTTATTTATCTTAATTTCGCTCACCGAAGAAGTGACAAATGAGGATTATGGTTGTGTGAAATCGGTGTCACTTGTACTTTTCTGTAACGCTTTCCAGAAATGTTTACGTGTGTAATTAATTTAACATTATTAACGACGTGGGACAGAAAAGCTAGTAATTTTTCCTTGTAGTCACGTTATTACGAATATAAAAAATTAAAATATTAATTATGAAAGTTTCAATGCCTCATTTGACGTAAGTACTTGTGTGTAAATTGTCTCCTTGTTGTTTTGCAGTTTATGATTTTTTTAAGACAAAACGAGTGATTGTCGATAGTGATAGACGTTAGAGCTGACACGATTGTTATAAATCCTCTACCAGATAAACCAGTTTCAAATGGATTTATTTCCCTTGAGAAACATTTTAAAATCTGTCTGGTGTATGAATATTTTACTGAAAGCTACGAAATAAAACGAGCACTGTTCTAGAAGTTGTGAATCACAGATTAAATTCAAATTCTTCTTACCTAGGTGGTCCGCCTTAATCTTAATATATTAAGTACTTTTTTCTTATTGCACAGAACTATATGGTAGCGGTTTATGTTTAAAATACAGTTGTCATTACAATATATAAAAGTAAAACTCAGAATTTTAGCTTTACAACCTTATGTCTTACAGAAATTTATAAATAATCTTAAAATTGAGATTAACTAAAATTATTACAAGAATTTACTCTAATATTTTCTTTTTCAATGGCAATATATAAACATTTTGCCTATGATAAAGCTGGTAATATTGACGCTGGCAATTATTTAAATCGTAATTCTCATTTATTTGTCTTGTTTTTCAACGATTTTTTTTTCCAAAAGGACGATAATATTTTTGGCAGTCCTACTCGTATATCGAACGAACATAGTTCAACCGCAGTGAAGAAAATTTTTCGTCAGAAAAAAAGAAAATTGTTGACTTTCCCCTGCTTTCGACGGGCTTGATTGTTTTAAATGTGTATGATTTCAGTTTTATCATGCATGAACATAGAAATGGCAATTTTGTGTTCCTAAAACTTAATTAATCGCTCTGGTCACTTAAATGTTGGGAATTTGGGATTGATTACGTTGAAGTTAAGTTGAAGAGAATTCATTATTTTTACACATTGAAACTCGTTTTTCTCCGCTTGTAATAAAAAAAATGGTCTATTATTTATGAGTATTTATAGATTACATACAATACATCTTTATATATAAAAATGAATCGCCGAACTGTATGTACGCGCATAACTTCAGATCGGCTGCACCAAATTAAATAATTCTTTTTTTTATGTGTTCGTTATTGTTAGGACAAGAAAAAATTAAAGATAACGGGAAAAGTCTTTTTTTTTTGTCCGCCACTGTACTCTGCCTGTGGGAAGCTGAGACAGATATGTAAATTTGTCGGTACGAAGTTCGCCTGGTCAGCTACTTTAAAATAAAAAAATGGTTGTCTGTAGTCTGTAGACAACGTCATAACGAAACATTGATGAAATTGACGTACACATTACGTTGACATTTACATTTGTCTTTAACGTAGAATGTACAAGTATTTCTGGTACATTCTACGTTAAAGACAAAAGTGTAACAAAAAGGTAAATCATAAGTTACTGTATAAAAGATGCGATGACGTTAAAAAATCCCACCCACCTATTTTAAATAATATTCAGAACTTTTGGCAACACTGCCCGATACGTCAAGAAAAATGTGTTAAAATTTTATTGTAACGATGTATCTCTGTCATATTAATAATGTTACAATATTATGTATGGCGATGACTGTTTTAAATTGCATTAATAATCAGGTTTTATTACTTGTGTATAGCTTTATATCTAAAATGAAAAAGAACTTTCTGAAACAGGTTTATTTTAGTCTATGTAAATTAACCAGCTTAGAAGATTAGACTGCAGCGTCTTAGATGCTTGTATGCGGTATATTTTAAATCTTGTTTTAGAACAGTTGAAGTCAACCCTATATTCGAGTTATTCGAATACTGAAACTTCATAATCCTGCGAAACAAACCTTTTAGCTTTCAGATATTTTTTTCTGTTTTGTTAAATATTGACCTTTATGCCTTCCAGCTAACTTTAAAGATACGAAGTGCAATGCACAATTCCTCAATTTATATATGTATATTTATTTAATTTAGAAGTACATAGTTCCAAGAATAGTTTGCCCTTATTTTATATACATTACTTTGTGAACTTCATCTGAATCGGCTTAATTTTGTATCTTAGTGACGAGTACGTCGCGTGGTTGTGCTAGGGACTTTTTGACTGCAGTCTATCGTGAGAATACTACCCATGCTTTCTTGAATGAACTAAGCAAACGTCGAAAATGGGTACAGTTTCCATAAAAACTCTGATACACTTGCTGCTGACGTAAAGTGTGAACAGCCTTTGCTCGTCTAAGATATTTTGCCACATAAAAACGACAAACAGTCAAAGATTATTTTTGTAGGTAAGACGTTAAACAAAAAATTATAAACGGAACACTGCTAAATGGTAGTAAAGTAGGTGAATAGTTTCCTTGTCGTTAAGCTCGTTCAAGTTCACGATACTACATTAAAGAGAAAAACAGATAAAGTAAAACAAATGTTACATGCGTCATTTGATCGTTGATGCGCCGCCGCACCGTTCAACCTATACACTTTTTTTAGGACCCATGTGTGTTGTCCCTGTGTTTTTCGCACAGGAGGCCAATTAGGCAAACATTCGGTTGGAACTAACCTTCGCCGAATCTGTCTATGATTCTCGTTAGCTGAATCATGATAGTCGAAGTACCTAACTCAGTTATGAGTTAGGTACTTCGACTATCACTGTGCCGGTTACTTATATTTTTACATAATATTACATTGGTATTCAATATTCCCATACATACGATACATAAGTTAATACATTGACTAGTATATACTAGTATACTAGTAGTTAATACAACGATCCTTGAAAAATGTTGCAAGCAATGGAGTTTTATTAATAATTTTCAGCTTTGTAGGGTATATTAAATTGTACGTATGTAGGCAACCTAGTTGATTAAATTTATTTAACTTCAAATTGCTGTAGAACGAAATCACGCTACAGTGATCAAATAATTCTCCCGATCGACTGCACTACATATTGCAGGTAGAATTCGATATGAAGCCCACTTTGAGTTCACTTGTTAAACTATCGTTATAGTTGGAATTGTTCCCGGAGCGCGCTCCTGGCGGTCTTGGCAATTTAATTAAACTTGTTATTTGTACGTTTTATTTCACAATTGGGCTCCACTTCGCTTTGATTGTCCGTCGGCGTGCGAGATCTACCTTTGTCTTTTACAAATTTTCAGCTTCAACATTGTTTCCGATTGAAGTTGTTCAATCCATTACACGCAAGTAACATACGTCAATTTGTTTTCCAATGGACGCATACTCTATTCGCCGTAGATTCATCTTTCACTGTTCAAGCTCATTACTATGTATTGTGTGTTTCCTCGTTAAATTCTTAGTAGTCCTGTGTACTTATTACAAAATTGATTGAAGACGTTTTTGTGCAAATATTCTTTTCGGATGCCTACTTCATTTTAATATTGTCAGAAATCGTATCTCAGCGACAATTCAGTTTGATTTTTAAACTAACGCTGTACACTAGAATACCCATTCATATTTGCTATGGAATATAAAATATATGTACATTTGAAAATAGCTAGTTAACTATACTAAGTGTTTGCTAATCTTACATGAGCCGTTAAAAAAAATAGGAAAAAGTTCGTTTGGGAATCGCAAGGGTCTAATGGAAATATCAGACGGGGTCAGATGTCAGCGCGGTCAATTAGAAGTTTAAGTCTTCCTTCATTAGCGTTTACCAGAGAAGAGACTACATTACATTATGTACGATTTCAATCTGTGTCAAATAAAACATTTTCCTGTTTAGATTAATGGGAACTTTAGGTAGAGAGAGGTTACACTTCTATCAATTACTGTTACTCTTGTTTCGTAAAAAATCTTGATAATTTAATTGATAGAGTATTTAGATAATTGTGGTTTTATCACACAGTTTTATTGTTAAATGAAATATTAATCGGTGGCTAAGGTTGATATTTTTAAGGTCTTTTTTTACGTGTGGGCCTGCCAAAATGACGCCTGATGGCAAGCATAAGCAGAATCCAAGAGTGATGGTCACCATAGTCAATGCGAACGCAGACAATGCAACAATGCAGCATGGTGACCCACACCATGGCGGCCTAGTGATGCTTCTGCATCATTGGGCCTCCGGTCTCGCACTCACCAACGAAACACGACAGCACCAACACTGGCGTCTTACGTTGATATTCTGTGCGAGGCAGGGTAGTATCACCCTGGTCGAGCCGGCCCGTTCGTGCTGTAATCAGCGTGGATCTACTGCATTATCTATCTAATCACAAAATTTGGACGTTTTTGTCACGGCCCACGGCTAACTCTTTGGATCATTATAATGATATTATTAGGCGATGCGCAAAATATTTATAAAATGTTATTCTAAAAATAATAGTCTTATTTTATCAGGGTAATCGAAACCGAGGCCTGAAGGAGAAACACACTCATTAAGTTTTTTACGCCAATAAGCTGATCAAAGTTCGGCGTTCAATGAAAACTTATTGCAAAACATAACCACCTGTAACTTAATGTTATGCTCCTTGCGTGGTCTTCTATACCTATATATATGTGTAAAGAAAATCAACTAAATCAAATTTAGCCAATAACCACCTAATATCGAATTGTCGAAGTGCTTTACTCTACCATAAACGAGTAATTTTAGCCCGCAATTTCGTTAATGTTCAGTTATTCTTCTATCTCTTGAAAACAGTAAGTTTTTGGGGTGCTATTTCTTTTGCATTTATAATGTATGTAAATAGAATCACTGTGCACTACATACTACTCTGTTACTGCCTCTGTGACACTTCCGAACTATCTGCAATCTTGGGAACCCTCGAGTTAGTTGTGACTCGCTTGCTTCGTCATGCGTACGTTAGAGGGTATGTTTAGATTGCGGAGTTTATGCGCGTTAAACACTTATATTATAGCATTATTATAAGTATAGATGTAAACGATGTGAACAAAATTGTAAATGCACCTCATCAAAACGTTTTCCGCACATAGCTAAATGCACTCGACGAATACCCGGATCGTTATCATATCCTTTATCTTGAGTACACTATTAGCGATTTTCTGACCTGACAAAAGAAATACATTGTAACAAAAATCGACACATAGCTCACGCGATGTGATGACAACAATGCCATGCATATGTGTTTTTGTTATGTAGGTTGTTTGTTGTTCAATCTTTTCTAGTAAGTCGACACTTAATGAAGTATCCGAAAGTCACTATTTATTATCTGAGTGTCTTCAATAAGTGGTACTTATGCGATTGCGCTCTCGTTGCACGAGTTGAGTGTAGACTTGCACCAGATAAAAAGAGCGGGAACTTATGTATATAAAACATGTATACAAGGTGCCATTTTAGTAATGAAATAAGATTGTGTTTAATATTTGTGTGTTGCCAATCTACATCTTGTGAGGACTACCTACCACCAGGTGTTCCAAACCTTTTTTAAAATCAACTCATATAAGTTATACTCTACATGAATATATATATTTTTATCAAAAAATAATGTATATACAAATGTAACATCGCGTTTTATATTTTAATTTTATGAACTCCGAAACAGTTCAAGCAACTGTCAAAAAGAAATAGATCGACATAGCATAATAGTAGGACAAACTATATCGTGGGTTTGTACTAAATTAAAATAAGTAAATAAATTTGTTCTGGAATTAAAATAGGAATTGAATTAAAAAACATTTTAAAAAAGAACTATGTAAAATATGTTAATAAGTAAATTCTTCTATTTGAACTACATATTATAATAAAATGCTCGCAATTAAAAATAGGTATCTACAAGAACCTAATCAAGTCAGTAATTTAATAAACCAGATATTTTATTAGTCGACTCTATGATTTGTATTGAACATAGAATTGAGTGTTTAGCCACCGCTCTCTCCTCACAAGATTGATGTAGCGCCGCTACTGCCGGACCAGTACGGCTGTCGCACGATAAATTAAAACCAACTCACATTAGAAGCCGTTTATTAAAACTCACTAACATCCTGTTCATTCCTAAGCCGGGGACCTGTGCGAGAACAAGATAGAAATACTGACGATACTACAGGACCGCTTTTTTTGTTATTCCTCGACCAAGCTAACCGTTAACAGTAACTTTGTTCCTATAATGACGGTCTAAGTAAAGATGTCCCGTCCACAATGAACGGAAAAACTTTGTTTTGTAGCTGACTCATAGAGAAGTTAAGAACTTGGAAACCTCATTATTCGCTACTGAAATTTTCCTATTAAATATAAATCATGTTAAGTGCGTGGTATTTTTAAAAGCCAATTATTGAAAATCGTAAATTGTCACCGTTCGAGCCAGTCTCGCAACCTCATTAAAACACCATGGAAACAAGTATTTCTTACTTATTTAGGTTAAAAATTATGTGTAGCTACAAGTATGCGGTGTAGCGATCTGACCAGATTACTTGGTCGACCATCGCGTATCTGCAATCAGTAAATGGTTACTTTAAGTCTCGATATGCGAAGTATTCCCCATGGAATGTCACCGTCGCCATGCAGCACTTATATGCGCTCGGCGGACTGATTTTTTTCTTATTGCAAATGCGTTTTGTGCAAGTTTTAATATGTGGACGTGGCCCCGCAACTAAACACAGCAAACGGCTTGTCGCCAGTTTCTTTTGACTTAACCCCCTCCGCTACCAGTCATCGGCTAATTAATTTCTTGGTATTTTCTGAGCATTTCAATCATTCTTATTTATTATAAAGGTTATAATATTTTTTTACTTCGTTGAAATAAAACCTGTTGTTTTGATTTAAATATCTAGGTATTCGGTATGCGTATGCCAAAATTCATGGCGCATGACCGGCCTGAAAGTATAATATGTACCTATTTAGTTTATGTAATGTGAAGATGTTGCCAGTCCAGGCGAATGGTTATTAAGGGGCGGGCGGTAATAACCCGGCCGGCTCTCGTAATCCATCACGGGCGCTGCAATCGTCCCGCTGTCAGTCTATTCCGGGATGCTCCGTTTTCGCTAATGATTCCTCGCCGCCGTGAGATCACGCGACATTTACAAAGGCCGATTGCGCAGAGACGGCGACGATTTGTATCACAAAACGCTACTTCGTCTGCGTCTTACGGCGATGTTTTTATTTTCACCGCACATAGTTGCAGTTTTAACAAAGCTAACTTTATGCGTTTCGCATAAAGCGCTACCCACATATGCGGCATCGCGTTCCACACGAGAGAGTTTATAATTTATTTGTGTCGCAGTTTTCTGGCGACGATTTTCCCACAGGGGCGGCGTCTCAAACGAGCCGCGCCCGCCCTTTATGTGGTTTTTTGTAGCGGCACAAAATGCCCGGTGGAAAACATTCAGTGATAACTGGTAACAATCGCAGCCGCCCGGATGCTCCCTCCATTCCGCGCATACCTCGCTGGACCTCGACTGATGCTTTTTCATCTAGCACCGCTCGTCGACCCCGTTCGCTGTTCGAATGCTCTTGACACTTGCTACTACTGCAAGTGAATCGCGGTCTAATAAAATCGTGACAATAAAAATGCTCTAAAAATGACAATACTCTTTGCGAACCTCTAATGTCTTGAACTAATGTCAATATCAATATATACCTACACTTAGTCTACTTATTTATTTACTACAATAAACAAATAATCAAGTACATTGTTATAATGGAAACCGATTAAATAGGCTTTTTAATACCAAAATCTATTTAGTTGCTGTTCCATCCATAATTTATCTGGCTGTTGATAAAACAGTACAAAATGAATGAATTAATATTAACATGAACTAATGGCAGTCTAATACCAAGAGCGTTCGGTGTCGGCGCGGCAGTTCATTAGCAGAGGCGCGCTTCAGTCTCGCGTATTTCATTGTTCCATTGTTTTATTTGCCTCTGTCCGGTGCTTACTGAGAGATATACTGCCTGAGTACTACTATAGCTCTGACACCTGTAACTACTACTATTTTTATTTTCTAAAGCCTTTAATCGCTTTCACATCATCGTTGTAAATGTTCTGTAAATCAGTATTAGTTTTGCTCCACGAAATTCATAGAATCTTAACGTTTCATGCCTTGCTCTAGTACGAGTTTTTATTAATGCCCTATTGTTTCTTAATCGTCGCTCGAGATTTAATACCGCGATAAGTTTATGTTAAAAGCATAAAGTTAAGTAAGTTGGTAAGGTTGCTGCCGGTAGTTTTTCTCAACTAAAAAGCGTAGCCGTCCGATTCGAAACCCGATTTCTTTTATCTTTCCGTTCGATCGCCATCCTACTGACATTACTGCGTTGTTCAGAATTAAAGATGTCGATTTTTCAAACCATAAACTAACTTTATTGATATGCGTCTGTGTATAAAAAAATCATCCGCCTACTTGATTCATTAAGATCTTCGTCCGAGATAGCAGCTTTGGCAAAGATTATGGCATAATTTTAATTTCTTCCTTTCACAATTTATATATGAAATGTTTATTAGTATGTAATTTGTACCTATTCATTCATGCGAACAGTTGAAACAGTATATTATCTATTTTCATTGAATGATTAAATTTGAGACTAAAGAAAGTTAATCTCTAAATTTATACCGTCTACGGTGTAGCGACTAGACGATAATAATAATTGGTAATTTTTCAATGTTTTTGTGTTAAACGAAGGCGAGCGTTAGTGTGTTGGCTCAGAGATCTCACGCTACCAGCCAGATGTATTGCTGTTCCAGTTACTTGACTATAAATCGTATGTTTAGCGACGCGGTGACTTGTATAATTAACAAAGCAGCATTATACGCGATTTCCAAACTAAACGAAACAACGCCGATCGTTTGTCACGACACAAATTGCTATTTATGAGGATTATCCATACTTAAACAGTGTAAATCGTTCCGTCAGTAAACCTATTCATAATAAATATCGTTTCATTGTGTTGTTTGAGCCCTCGGCGTGTGCTGTGTGTGTCACGTATTTTACACTACCCTTTGAAAAAAGTACTTTTTTCTTGGCCTATAAATTGTATTTAAAATCTCTACCTAAAATATTTTTAGCTATGACACTTTGTTGAAAGCATTGTTAATGAAATAAATTCATTGAGATCTGAAAATTCCTTTTAGCTGCACAATAGGTATATTCTATCCACCGCAAACAGCACATAAATAAGCTAATGCTATTTTGCTAACAATCGAGTTCCGATGGGCATTTGGTCAGATTCCGAGGCAGGCAGCCGTGGCAGCCACGTGTGCTCGCCTTCGCATGCCTCGCCTGGAATATGCAACCCCTGCAACATGAATTTTGGCCCCTATGCCGAATATTCCATGCACATTGGACGCAAATAATGCTGAGAATAATGTCACAGGTTAAATCAATATAAGTGTCGATTACCATTTTAAGTTGTGATGTATGTAGGGATACATTCTGTAAATAGATAGTGGTTGATTGATCAAAATAAAGTAAACGACCTAAAATAATGTGGATAGTAGGTACACTTAGTATTTGACTTTTCACCCGTCATTTTTTTTTTGAGATATTTATTTATGTTTGTTGTCAAATTATATGCGGCTGCTGTTATGATCTGTCAGACTGACACGATTAATGTTCACGATTTTAGTTTTTATAGCGATTTTGAAACTAATATCACTGTCCTTCTACAATTCTTTTATCGACATGAACCGTAACGCATACGATTCTTAACAATAATTGAAGAATTTAACTTATACTTTATATGTACATAACACTATTTGAGAATGGTATACAAAAATTTGCTATTAAATCAAATTTATTTTGTGATATCAAAATGGAATTGATGGAACGATTATGCATGTCTCTTAAAATCGTTTAACTTTGATATACATTAACACGGTTAACAACACGCAATTTTATTTGTTTATATGGAATTAGACACAGCTCTTCCAGCGAAAACCTACATTGAATTATTTACAAGAGTTCACGGTTACAGTTTATAGACTGAAGTGGAGCAAAAGGTCTGTGTCGTGAGTCTCTAATTATGACACGATGCAACTGCATATTGTATGAGCATCTTTAAGCCATATTTTATTACGGACTGCTGCATTGAGTGTTGGAAGCATAAACATTCAACGTTCCACGATTAGTTTTTTGTCTAAGTAACGATGTCATCAAAAACCCATAACGTCCCACTACTGAGCTCGGGTCTCCTCTCAGGGGAGGGTGACAGCCATACGTCCCCACACTGGCCAAGTGCGGGTTGGGGACTGGCAAGACAACGTTGTGGCTACGTAATCTTGCCGTTGGAAGTTTTCAAGCCGCCCAAAGGCCTCCAACTAAGCTTCTCGACTCTGTTATCCTATGATAACAGCCAGGACCAACTGCTTAACTTGACCTCCGAATCACGGAGTCGCTCATGGTATCATGCCACCAGCGGTCTCCCATCCAGGTACTGACCGCGCCGCCGTTGCTTACCCTTGGTGATTGTTTCTAATCACCGAGTGCAACTGGGCTATGAGCGCTTTGTACGATAAAGCGATGTGTTTTATTGTAAAACATATTACAAAGGAAACCCGCCTGAACACTATTTAACATTCTCTTGTTTATACATATATCCATACATACAGATAAATCATTCAGTATAACTTTATTTGTATGGATAAAATTTTTGTACTGTACTGTGTCGGTCTCACATGCGAAAATAAACATAATATACCTAGTTAAAAATTATAAACTTATGCTCGTAAAGAGAGTAGTCCCGCGACTGTACCTATTTACAGCACGCACGGCTGTTGATATTGGATACATTCTGCGGTCTATATAATTCGTGATCTCTGTAATTAACTAGGCAACTTATTACTAAACCAATTATCTGAAGCATATCACTACATATTATAAAACAAAGTCCTCTGCTGCGTCTGTCTGTCTGTCTGTTCGCAATAAACTCAAAAGTTACTGCATGTATTTTTGTTTACCAATAGGTTTATTTGGTTTTTACCAATAGAGTGAATCTTGATAAAGGTTTTCGTTTATAATTTGTTAATTTTTTTAGTATATTGGCTAAAATATAACGATATTTATGGTAGACGTCGGAAAAAATTAAGCCGCACATCTCAGAGTGACATATTATTATGCTATATTATATTTAGCGTAAATAAACAACCCGTGTGAAGCCGGGGTGGGTTGCTAGTGTGTTATATATCTATATACCTATATTATATATCTATATATTATATTGTCGGGATAAAACATCTCCGCCAAGTCAAATAATAACGAATATGGAATAAAAGAGAAAAAATATATTTTACTGATACAACTTCTTGAACTGGTTGTCAAATATTGAAACTTAATATCAATTAAGCAATTAGTTTACCCGGTAAAAGGTAATATAAGTTAAATTGAGATTATGATATCGTAATTGTCATATCAAAACAACAGTAACATTAACAGATTTATTAATCTTGCTACTCTTTCGCAAATTGTCACGATAAAAACCATCATAATAAATATAAAATAACGCTATTCCTATTCGTTAATAAAACTGTGGTGTTACTTCTGTGATTATAATAATCATTGTAATATTTTTTTAATCTCTATCTATCCGACAAATGTCAACTAAAAGTGTTAGTCATATCTGATAATAGATTTTTGTTAAATATTTCGATACTTTGTAGATTGTGAAATAGCTTTCTAGAATTGTGAAATACTTTTTTTCCATTCATAATTTGTTTATCCTTTTTGGTTATTGGAACGAAGTTCCTTGTGGGGCGTTGCGGAGGGGTAGGTACCCTAGCCGGCAAAAAACGTCCATAACGTAAGATTGAGGTGTCAAAATGGTAGCGTATGAGAATGATCATTGAGGTCTCGGATTCGAATCCCGTGTAGGATCAAATTTTCTTTTTGATCTGCAAATATTTGTTTTTTGGGAGTTTGGATGTTTTCTATCTATACTTATAATAAAAATGTAACAGGTCAAATTCTGTACATTGAAGATATTTTGAAAATTTTTTTTGGAGGGCACTCTGTTATCGATACTGAAACGAAAACTATTTTTTTTTTCATTTTTGTCTGTCTGTCTGTCTGTGTCTGTCTGTCTGTCTGTATCTTGGCCGCGCATCACGCCGAAACTACTGAATGGATTCAAATGAAACTTGGCATGATTTGAGTTCATACTCCGAGGTAGGACATAGGATACTTTTTATTCCGAAATTCCGGACGGTTTCCTTGGGAGGGGAGATGAAAGTCAAAATGTGTAATTCATTGTAATTCATTAACGAGTAGTCCGATTGCAATAATTCTTTTTTTGTTAGAAAGGAGATACTCTGAAGATTGTAGCATAAAGTATTTAATTTATCACAATCTCTCTATCTATTGGAAAAAAAATTTATAAAGAATTTATCATTACGTAAAACAACATGTAGCGACACCTATTGCCAGCCATGCGTAATTAATAACACTTTGATTAATATATCGTGGAATAATCGTAGAACGTATTACGTATAATTCGGTGTAGCATTAAGTATTTGATTTATCGCAACCTCTCTATCCATAGGAAAAATAATATCTATATCTCTCTGTAGACGTCGAATCTGTGTGTTTGGTTGTGCCCGCATGACTTAAATATTCAAAATAATCGTGGGAACGTTTTATGCACAAGCATTGTGATTAATGTGGTATATAGTTAGTATTTGATAGGTAGGTATTTGTTTTATGTTCTCTCTTTCCATAGAAAGGGTTGTTTTAAATTTTCTTGAAAAATTTCTTTGCTTAAAACAGCGACATCTTTTGGAATCAAGTAACTAACTTTACAATAGGTACGTAATATGATTACTCTTTTTAACGTATAACAAAAATGTAACAGTTCAGTTCTGTACATTAAAGAAATTTAGATGATTTTTTGGGAGGGCTCTCTAATCGATACTGAAGCAATTACATTTTCTTGAAAATTGTTTCTGTGCTTAAAACAGCGACATCTTTTGGAATCAAGTAACTAACTTTACAATAGGTACGTAATATGATTACTTTTAAACGCATAAGAAAAGTGTATAAGATTAATTCTGTACATTAAAGAAATTTAGATTTTTTGGGAGGATGCTCTTATTGATACTAAACCAAAAACTAGAATGCCATAAACGTTAAATGGTCATTTATAATTATGATATTTATTTTAAGTTTAAAATACTTGAAAGAGGAGTAAACATATAACATAATAGTTCATCATAATTTACCAGAAAATGATACAAAACATCTTTATGATAGGTATATAGGTATGATAGGTTATGGTAGTTTTTTTAAACGAAGTTTTTTTTAGGATTTTGTCAGGTTATAGCATAGGTATAAGCAGGCGATTTTTGTTGTACCTAAATAATTAGCAAATACTCTTTTGTAGTTACTAATTGGTTTTCTCGGTATTTTTAGAATTTTGTAAGGTTATAGCATAGGTACCTAGGTACCTATAATTTACTTTTTTATAGGATTTTGTTAGGTTATTGGTATAGGCATAGGTAAGCAGATGTTTTTCGTTGCAAATATTTAATTACTTAGCCTTATTTGTTGGTGTTTTAATTTCTTTTAGTAAGTTGTAGATACCTTCCATTTTTTTCGTTGAATTAGTTGTAGATACTTAATTAATTTAGTTTTATTTACGCTTTGAAAATAAGCTTCATTCGTTATGTCTAATTTTTCATTTAACTGTAGTGATAAATTTAACATTGTTTTTCGTATTCGATTTTATCACATCACAATAATTTATAAAAGCTAATGTTTGTGAGGGTGTATGTTTGTTACTTCATCACGCAAAAAGCACTGGACGGAATTGGATGAAACTTTACAGTAATATAGCTTACTAGCTGTTGCCCGCAGCTTTGCTCGCGTGGAAGTTGATTATTTACAATATATTTAATTAAAACTGTGTAAGTATGTATGAATAATTTATTCATGTTTTTAAACGTACCTATTTATTTATTTTTAATCAATAGCCCATTAAAAAGGATTTCATACTAACGTTCGACCCTTATTTTTAGCCCTTTAGAAATAGAATTCCCATAAATGATGATATAGGTATTAATTTATTTGTACTTAAAAGCCTAAGGACAAAGTTTCAGGCTACTAAATTAAAAATGACTGACTTCCAAACTAATCTACTTACGACATTTCAACACCTAATTCACCCCTTAGGGGTAGAAATATCATTTATGGGATTTCCTTTTGAGGGCGCTCTGGTTCCCTGGTTTCTAGAACCCGAGACGGTGTGCGGTTTTTAGTCGGTTCGAGTCCGACATAACCACCAGTTGGTGATATCCGAGGGAATTTCCGCACAAAAAAAGAGGTAGATACAATATCCAGAGACACTTAGTATCTACGCGTTTTTAACTATTAGCCCAAAGATAATTTTTCATGTTTCTAACTTAAAAAAGACGGACTTCCATACAAACTTTCAACCCCTATTTTACCCTCTTACGGGTAGAATATTGGGAAACGCTTAAATACGTATCTCCTATTTTTTTATCAATAGCCCTAAAATAAATTTTCATGTTTCTAACTTCAAAACTGACGGACTTCTAGACTAACCCGCTTACGAAATGTCAACGCCTATTTCATCCCTTCAGCGTAGAATATCGAGAAAGGCCTAAATACGTATCTATTCATTTTTAATCAGTAGCCCAAACCAAAAGAAAAGTTTCATGTTTCTAATTTAAAAATGCCAAACAAAGTTCAACCCCTATTTCACCCCCTTAGGGGTAGAATATTAGGAAACGTTGAAATACATAATATATCTACTAATTTTTATAAGTAATCCAAAAATAAAGTTTCATATTTCTTAAATAGCCCTAAAATAAACTTTCATGTTTTTAACTTCAAAAATGACGGACTTCCAGACTAACCTACATACAAAACGTCAACCCCTATTTCACCCTTAAGGAGTAGAATATCCGCTCTATCTATCAGAAACGCTTGAATACGTGTTTACTCATTTTTAATCAGTAGCCCAAAAATAAAGTTTCATGTTTCTAACTTAAAAAATGACGGACTTCCATACAAACTTTCAACCCCTATTTCACCCCCTTGGGGGTAGAAATTCCAAAATTCCTTCCTTAATGGGTATCTACTTAATGAAACGATCATACTCACCAAATTTTGTATTCCCAAGTTTAATAGTTTCCGCTCGGCGATGATGAATCAGTCAGTTAGTCAGTCAGGACATGTTATTTTATAAGTATAGAAGATACATCAGATTAACACATAGGTTACTGTTTGCCGCGATAACCGACATACACGCGGGCGGAGCCGCGGGCAACAGCTAGTGTATAATATGTATGTATGTATTTACAAAAAAAATGTCCGAAATATTATTTATTTCAATATTTTTTATTTTTATCGATAAAAAAAATCATGATAAAAAATGTATACCCAATTATTTTCTTTATACCTTGAACTTTAAATAAATATTTTTATAAGACTACTATGTTTCGTTGAAATTGCTGCTGCTGATTGAAGAATGTTCCGTTTCGTCCATGGTACTACTACCACTCTCGTGACATGCTCTTGCAAAAGAGCTCTATCATAGTGACACACCCGTCAGATATAGTGGATATTGCCTTGTCCCCGCTGTTCATTGACGCTCTTAACAACTGGCCATCACAGCGAAACTAAGACTTGTATATCATCTTATATCACAATTTTTTATTTATCTGTCATTTTAATACTGTGTTTGTCATCTTCTTAATTTTACTTTACGTTAATTCTATTCGTTTTAGGTAAGTGACAAATGGAAAGATTACCGCGGTGATCTATTGACACGATGCATCCAGCAGGCTACTACGCTAATCTTGGTAAGATTGTTCAAAATTACGACACACTTTTATTATCTTCAATCATTATCGAACAATTGACTTCACGAACAGGAAACCGAGCCTTATGAATGTTTCATGAATGCTAAACGTAGCCTACACGTCGAATATGATATATCTATTTAAATAACAATCAAAACATTGTAACATGAATGTTTAATCCGTGACTTAACGGGTTTTATTGCATTATAAATGAGTTTCTCCTATACATTTTTACTTTTCCACTGTTATGTCATTATTGATAAATAAATGATAGATAAATATAGGCTGATGTCAGATTATTGGCGCTACTCGATAAAATGATAACGAATGTTGTAGACGGCGCGTGGGGAATCAGATAATTCAAATCATTTTGATTAACTGTGTTTTTATAATATCACTAAAGGTCACTTTCTTAAGAAGTACATGAAAAACCAAAAAGACGCCTAATAAAATCAATCACGCTTAAGATTGAAGCCATAATGCAACTTAAGCTACGAATGATGTACCTACTAAGAAATAACTTACTATTAGTTATTTTTTTTAGTTTTAGTCTTAACAAATGAGTTACCGATAACATCTTAAAAAAACATCTGTAAAGAAACTTATATACTACTAAGTGGACACAAACAATGACTCTAACGTTGAAAATTGTATGTATCATTTATTTCTGACAAATACTAAAACTTTACTGAAATACCTACTCATACATTTCTTGAAGTGCTTTTGTTTTTATCGAACTTCATTTTTTATTGTGACGTAACTTCAGAATTATTGTACATATTTGTAGAAATTGAACCTATTTATTTTCTCTAATAACATAACTGAGCCCCGCGGCGTTACCTGCGGGTAACAAGCTAGTTTGAAAAAAGTAGCCCAAGTTACTCCTTATATTATCATTAACTATCTGCCCGTAAAAATCCAGTCAAAATCCATCCAGCTTTTCCAGAGTTTAGTCGGAAAGTCGGAACAAACAGACAAACAAAAAATTTAAATATTGTTTTTTTATGAAGTGTATGTACATACTTTCAAATGCATTATGTGATAAGCTGTTAATTTGAAATTACAGACACTTCGATTTTATTTATTTGTATTATCGATAATTTTGATTTTTGCTTATTTTAATTTTACAATATTTTACATGGTGTGTAAGTACTCGTGCGTGTATTGCTAAAAACTATCTACAAGTACATTCAAGTTTAAATTATGCACACAAAACGAAGGTTTCAAAAACATTTTATTAATAAACTATACACTAATCGTTTTGCGGTAGTAAACCCCATTGAATAAATTATACTATTACTAAGAATTTATATTCCATATACTGCTACTGCAAAATGCAGGAAAACGATGTAGAAAAATGCAATAATTGTTAATAACCATGAGTAGGACTGGGGTTAATAATACAAGGAACCACATATTTATACGTCTATTATTATATATACAAATAAATACAATCGGAGTGTCGGTTTGTAATATTAAAATAACCGCTTTAATTAAATGTATACACCAAAATAACAGTTTTTACAATTTTTGTCTGTCTGTCTGTTTGTTCCGGCTAATCTCTGGAACGGCTGGGCCGACTTTCACTGGCAGATAGCTGATCATATAAGGAGTAACTTACGCTAGGCTTTTTTAGACTAGCTTCGACCCGCGGCATTACCTACGGTTGATGTTATACCGCGAGTAGCACCGCAGTACTCAGCTAGTGTATACATATAATTTTGTTGTTGCTACATACAATAGAAAGCATCAGTTATTAAAATTTCAAATGTGCAGTCTCAGCAGCTTAGGATATGCATTGACGAAGTCAGTCAGTCAGTCCGGGCGCGGGCGGCGTCAGAGCAAATGATGTTGAGAAGAAAATCATGTTAAAGGAATATACGATTATTGTTCTAGATACACGTGTATACCATAAAAGACCTGATATGGTCAAATGTGAACGTACAATCAGCAATTACAAGGGTGACGGTATTTGTAAAGGGCTATCTCTTCAAGCATTCTCTCCATTGTACTCACCTTCAATGGTCATTTTATTCCTCAGTACATTCACTCAATACATAACATTCTTTTTAACGCACTGAATGACACTATACTTCACTAGACACGGGTGAAGTTCACCCGTGTCTATTATTTTTATATTTTTTTATATTTGGCCCTGCGACTACTCTGCGTGATGGAAAGCAAAAGCTGAATCCAAGAGTAGTGGTCACCATACTGACAATGTAACAATGCAGCATGGCGACCCACGCCATGGCGGGCTAGTGATGCTTCTGCATCATTGGGCCTTCGGTCTCGCACTCACCAACGAAACACGACAGCACGAACGCTATCATTTTACATTGATTTTCTGTGCGAGGGTAGTACCGCCACAGTCGAGCCGGCCCGGCCCGTTCGTGCTGAAATCAGCGTGGCTCTACTACCTTATTATTGTTATTGCGGATTTATTAGCTTGTCTTTTTATGGTGATGGCAAAGGAGTAAATGGAGTAATCTTAATTATACACATCGTACGATACGTTTGAGCCCCGCAATTAAGGAGATTTTTGGGCATTCTGATTATCATCATCACCCACTTGGTGAAAAGCAACGAAAATAATCAATCAGCCAATATCAAACTTTGCTATTCTAATGTAACCCGACTGCGAAAGGTGGGTTATGTTTTTCGAGTGTATGTATATTTCTTTGGCACGCCCTAGAGCCTAAACGGCTTGTCGTATTTTTATGTGAGTGGTGTCAATAGATTCATCTTAGTCGTGAGAGTGACACTGGGTACATCAAAATTAGAGAAAAAAAAAAAGGCTTTTTGGCGCCAAAAAGTAATATCAAAAAAATGTTTTCGAAATACATTGAGTGTGGTATCAAAATAAAGATTTTTTACGGTGATTACGAATATATATAAAACTTATATGTTTTTATTGTTAAATATTGACGCAGTCGGGTTTTTTATTTTTAATAATGTGTACTTGTTTTATATGTCGTCATCATCATCTAAGACAAAAGGCGTCCGCTCCTGGACATAGCCCCCTCCCTCAAGAGTCTTTTAGTTCTTATTCTGTGCAGGCGCTCATAGCCCAGTTGCACTCGGTGATTAGAAACAATCACCGAGGGTAAGCAACGACGGCGCGGTCAGTAATCGAATGGGTGACCGCTAGTGGCACTATACCTTGAGCGTCTCCGTGATTCGGAAGTCACGTTAAGCAGTCGGTCCCGGTTGCTATCGTAGGATAACATTCGTGAAGCTTAGTTGGAGGCCTTTGGGCGGCTTAAAAACATCTAACGGCAATATTACGTGTAGCCACAACGTTGTCTTGCCAGTCTCCAACCCGCACTCGGCCAGCGTGGCGTCGTATGGCCTTAACCCTCTCCTGAGAGGTTAAGTCTCGAGCCCAGCAGTGGGACGTTATGGGTTGTTGATGAATTATGTGTGTAGCGTTAATCCGTCACCACAAGGATAAACAAAAACCTACGGTACCCTTCTTATGTGTATGATTTGAGTCACATTTCTGTTGATGTTTATATTGAAAAGTACTAGGCAAGTAAATAGTTTTATCCTTTGGATGCACTGCGTGTCTACACTAACGTCATCAAATGACTAACATACGGCCTGTGGTTTACAGATAGCTGTATTATTTCATACTACAGGGATACTTGACATAAATAGTGAAATAGTACTTTAGTGGTACATTTCTTTAATTCATAAAGTAATTGTTTACTAAAAGGAGTTAACTGTGTATCCGAAACTACTAGTAAGTACTAGTTAATTTGAGCCATCTATACTATACTCTGTCCATTTCTTTATTTTCTTTTTACAGTTCAAGAAATTTCAAATTAGTGACGCCCTCACCCATTACCAATTCGATTTGAAACGAATAGCGATTTTATTTATGAAGAACTTTCAATCGATTTAATAAAATATTTTTTGTTGAAATATTAATTATTCCATTATTAGTTTTTATATTATAGAAGAAATAAAAAAAAATATAAATAATATATCAGTAAATTAGATAAATGAACAGAGTTATTGTTCTTTACTCTTGGTTTGATCCTAAATTCCAAGATTTCGACTTAATTCCATGTAAAAATTAAATCTTGTAGTCATAGATACTATTTTTATTTCCTTTTTTTATTAAATTTACAGAAAAAATACTTCCATGAAGTCAAATTATTTTTATCATATGATCGATTTATCGTATTTCAAGTACTGTTTTATAGTCTGTGGTTGTTTGTTATGCACAGACCACTTCACTAAAGTAGGTACCGTCACCGTCAATAAAGTACGACATTACTGTAGTACTTAATTCCGAAAAAAAAATGGTAATTTATAGGCGTGAGCTGTCAAAAAGAAAATAAACGAATGGACAAAGTATAATAATATTATAAATGCGACAGTTTGTAAGTATGGATGGAGGGATGTTTGTTACTCTTTCACGCAAAAACTACTGAACGGATTTGGATGAAACTTCACAGTAATATATATTATACATCAGAATAACACATAGGCTACTATTTGCCGCGATAACCGACATAAATATTTTAGAACCCTCTTAGTATATAGATAGCTATTAATATCCCGTGGTGTCATTCAATGTTATTTAATAGTTTTATTGTTTATTTGTATTCTTCTTTTTCCATTTATGGACTGGATTATGCAATAAGTATACATATGTTTAATAACAGGAAATAATCTGTACCACAAAAGTTTTTCTAATAAAATATTTAAGCATAAGTCAATTAAAATATAAATAGTGAGTAATAAAAACACTTATTATAAGTAAAATCATCATCAATCATTTTACGATTAGCACAAGTGTTTACAATCGCGTTAGGTGCTTGTTTGATAGACAATGGATTCATACAGATGTTTCAAAAAGGTATAGTTAGATATAAAGGCGTGTCTCCTGTGGCTAAAAATAACAAAACAAACTAACAAAACTTGTTAACTAAACATGTTAGCGATGAGTGGCAGGAGACGGACTTTTAAACGAAGATCAAACACGATTACACGAAAAGCAAAAATCTTTTATCTACTCGACAAAATGACTAATAGTACACTTACTTACTTACTTTTATAGTATAAATATGAATAATATCAATATTAATGTTAGTTCAGTTCAGTTTCATTATACGAGAAGTATACGCTGGGATGTTTTCAGTCCGCTTTGGATAACATGTTTGCTTGTTAAAATTAACAAAACAGTTAAGCCACGCCCGTAATTTGATAAATATGTGATGTTTTGTGTTTAAAAACATAAAACAGTGTCGCAGGAGTCCCGTCTTTAGTTTCGTACAGTAGAATCATCCGTTGGAAAAGTAGACTGCTGTCAATTTTAGGAAAGTCTAAATTTCAAATTTTTCTAATTTATTTCAAAAGTAAGGAACATAAATTACCGATGAACTTATATTGTGTTAATGCTAAGGATGTCAATTGAATATTTGAAAGGATAAACTAACGCAAAAATCAAAGAAAACTAAAACAAAGCTAAAAAATCACAATTATGATGTTTAGAAACATAAAGTAAGCTAAAGCTAAAGAAATCAACAAAACTGTTTTACTCTCCTAAAATTTTACCTAACTTTTCTGCAACATGCTGTACACAATTATATGATAGTAATCCTGTGACAAATGGAACTATCAAAACAACTATCATTCACTGTATGATTATAGTAATGACATTCGCAAATGACTCGATACTGTCTGGTCCTGTACTAGTTCGCTTTGCCCCCTTTGTGACTGCTACAAATGAGGGAAAATACAAACAGGCCACTCTAATTGCCGTATCAGGTTGTCTGTAATGAACCGGGAGTCTCTAGCTTCGATTGATTGGCCAATTTATACACCACTAACAGCCCCGCTTTGCCGAAACTGTTTGCAAGTGAAAATAGTCTTAATTAATTTGCAATTACGTATACGATTTAGTTAGAAATAACTGACTAACGTCATTAGATACGTTATTTATTTTATTTAATAAGTTTGAGTATACAAATAGATTTTTTCTTTTAAAAGTCCTTAACAATTCGTACACATCATAATCCTATGTAAACAGTGTAGTTTACCTACAAAAGTGAAAAAAATAAGAAAATTGTGAACAAGACTAGATGCAAATTTAGACTACATATGATTTTTTTACGAACTTCAACATCATTTTAAACAGCCTAGTGCTGGTCAAAGGCCTCTCCTTAGTAAAGATGTTTTTGCCTACGAACGATATTACATAACTATGAGACATAATATACAATCTATATAAATTATCTAAGTATACCTTTGAAGTACTAAGAGTTTTCATTAATTAATTTCTGGGAAAAAATCTTATCTTGTTTATGTATAGATTAGACGATTAATCTACTTCTGCGTTCGCGTTATCTTTATTTTTCTGTATTAATTTCCTTTAAAATCAACACAGTATCGCTGAAGTTCCAATAGTTATAACACAAATGATTAATACCCCATAATAGTACTACTAGTCTTCTTTTATTTAAATTTTACGTTAGTTTATTAAATACTAGCTGACCCGGCGAACTTCGTATCGCCATATTTACATATCTGTCTCAGCTTCCCACAGGCAGTGTACAGTCGCGGACAAAAAAAAGACTTTTCCCGTTACCTTTTATATTTTTTCTTTCTAGCAAAAAAAGAATGAATGAAATCGGACTATGTGTTATTGAATTACAACTAAGTGCATATTTTGACTTTCATCCCCTCTCTCCAAGAAACCGTGCTGAATTTCGGGATAAAAAAATTTAACAAAAAAAAAACCGACTTCAAGAACGACCAAATTGAATTGAGTTATTCGTCAATTTGTCGCGCATATACATAATGCAAATTGAAGATTTATATGATTTTCTCATGGGTGACATGTCAGAACTGGACCAAATTAAAATGGGACCACATGGGAAGCACCAGCTTTCAAATAAAAAAAGAATCATCACAATCGGTTCACCCAGTCGAAAGTTATGAGGTAACAAACATAAAAAAAAAATACAATCGAATTAAGAAGCTCCTCCTTTTTTTGAAGTCAGTTAAAAAGTATCCTATGACCTACCTCGTAGTATGAACTCAAATCATGCCAAGTTTCATTTTAATCCGTTAAGTAGTTTTGGCGTGATGCGCGGACAAGATACAGACTGACGGACAGAAAGACAGACAAAAATGAAAAAAAATACAGTTTTGGCTTCGAGCTTTTAGTATCGATTATAGAGAGCCCTCCAAAAAAAATTTTCTAAATATCTTTAATGTACAGAATTGGACCTGTTACATTTTTATTATAAGTATATAGATAGTCATCCTTTTGTGAAACATTACCCTTCAAAATTTGTATGGTGTTATGATTCACAGACAGGCACCTCTACGAGTACAACTGGCGCTTCTACATAAGTTTTAACAGCATACCTATTTTGTATTTCTACAGATCCCGTAGGTTATAATCATTCTGTAAAGCTACATAAGTTGCGACAGTTATAAACCATCTTCTTTTATTCTAACTTCAGAAATAAAAAGAAAATATTTACCCCTATCATCTAACTAAACTCAAAATCCATTCAATTATTCTAAGTATTTTTTTCTGCTACGGCTTACAACTTTTTCGATTCGGTCGATCGCTTTCGATAAATAGAACAAACAGATATCAACTGTTTACACTGTTATGGTGTTGTCAACTGAACTTTTTAAACTGTGCTTGATCTTTGTAGTTTTTTACTCGAGTTTAGAAGAAAACTTTTGTATAAATAAGAATTGTAGTTTCTTCACTGTCCCGAGAAATCTTGAGATAAATGTTATAATTATAACATCAGAAAAATGGCTCGTAGGTGATTCTAATATCATTTTTATTGTATAATTTTTAAGTTTATGGTTGGTTGTTGTATAATGCGTATATGTAAATTTACGGCGATGCGGGAGAGATATATAGATATGAAACATATAGATATACCCGTCCTTCTTGACCCTGAAATGCACTGAAACTATTATTTATTTTCTTTATTATTTGCGGTAGGAGAATTAAAAATGAAGACCGATGTCTAGATACGTGTAGAATAATGAATCCTTCTCTACTTTGCTCATTCCGTCTGTTGATAACTAAATAATACCTTAGTGTAATCTTGTCCTTCAAACCGTAAAAAGTGTATTTTGTAAACATCAGATAAAAAATATACTAAAAACATTAACATTAATTGTTTAATTTGACTTTCAACTAGGTAAGCTAGTCGTTAAAAACAAATAAATTACATAAAGTACAGTAATAAATGAACTTTATATCTTGTAACTTAGTAATTGATTTCCTGTAAACGGTAAACGACACCAAGTTCCCGTTGTTTAACCGACTTCCAAAAAGGAGGAGGTTCTATGTTCCATTGTATGTATTTTTTTTTTATGTATGGTCACCGATTACTCCGTCAGTTGTGGACCGATTTTGAATTTTTTTTTGTATTCGAAAGGGTAAGGCTAAGCCAAAAAGAATACAGATGAACAATTACAAAAGTCTAAGCGATAGTCACTTGGCACCGACTTCAAACAGATTCTAGGTACCTAGCACACATTATAATACTACTATTTAAATGAATAAAGAATTAGGTATAGGCAAATTATGAAGAACCAGTTTATTTTACGCTTTTAAGTGTTTTTTTGGCAGAGAGTTTTCGTTGGATGTTTTTTGGAAGTCGGTTTTTTTTATTGGTAACATTGGTAAGCTGTGCCCGTCGCGGCTTCGCACGCGTGATTGTCTATTTTCTAGAATTCTGGTTATTTCTCAAAGCAAATTAGCCTGTTTACCCCTTATAACCTTAACTAACGATCATATCAATCGTTCATCAAAATTAATCTGATTAACCACTCAAAAAATCTGAGTCAGTCAGACCCAGATTAGAAGCCGAAAAGATTATCTTTGTAGCACACTTTTATTAACTTGCTGGCTCGTATGTTTGTTTACACCGACTTAGTTATTTTAAACTATAATTACCATGTAAATATGCTTCTACAAACATATTGGCACGGTTCAATTTTAATTATTTGTAGTCATAAAATCAGTTTGTTTAATCGTTTATTACTTCGATCAAATATATTATAGATGCACAGTTCCATACAAAAGTAAACAAAATACTGTCCACGCTTCTATACGTACTTAGGTATATGTATACCACTTGAGATATAGCGAAAAAAGTCCTGAACTGGTATACAGCTTAACTTTAAGCAATTGACGTACGGACGGAAATAAATCCATATTAAATTCACAACATATTACCTTTTAGTTTGATGACACGATAGGACAATAAAATTTTATGATTCTCACAAAAATCAGAAATAAAACAGCATATGCTCAAAAACAAGTGTATTGAAAAATTAAACTTAACGTATTACAATAAAGCACATAATAGTACAAACAATAGCGACATTTACATTCCACTGAAATTAAATAGTGTGTTCGCGTCTTATCGCTTCTATTTGGAACATGGACAAAATGGAGTTGCTTTTTGATTTAAAAAACATACGGTAGTTGGATGGATCAACAAATAATTAATTCTTCACACATTTTTTATTTCTTCTTTTGATCCTGATAGCTAAAAGTTTGAATAGAATTTTATTATAAATTATAATAAGTATTAATTTAATATTGAATATTCCACTACGATATTAGACCTTCTAAACCTACGTGCCTGTATTTATACATATTATATTGCACTATTCCATAAGTTGGACTATACCTAAACTATAATCATCAAATATATTTTATATTCCAACTTAAATGTTTTTCAGATATTTACGAACGGACCAACATTTATAAACAGTTTGCAATTTCGTCAAAAATACATACATGTAGATCGAATTAATAACCTCCTTTTTTAAAGTCGGTTAAATATTCTTAGTAGAATATAATACCTACCTGTGAAGTTGGTAAGGCTGTCTTTTTTATTCTCCTGAATATGTAAATTTCAAAAAACTAAAACAAAAACAAATCTTCAATTAACCTAAAAACATTGTAACGACGACTCCATCATTATCCTACTGACTTTGTTCGCTAGCACTAGGCTTGTCTTTTTTTCTCTTATGAACATCGCGCGTGAGTGTGAAAGGGATGGATGCGTACATTAGAAGCCGTTCTAAATCACAAATTTGATGAAAATATTAATAAAATTAGCTTTAAAGCATAACGAAAATACACCAATATGTTCGATTAAAGATAGACTTACTGAAAATATGATATGCCATCCTTCTTTTGCATTTTTAGAGTGTAATTTTTACAATTTTTTGTGTGTAAACACGAGCACGGCCACCAAGCGAATGAGAGCGAAACAAGGCATATTGTTGTTTTATGCCTTGTTTTGCCGGTGCCACTTTTTAAGCGGCAACAGTGCATCTATGATATATTTGATCGAAGGTTTATTAGAACTAATGTTGTTTACTTTATTGATGGTGATGGTCTGATAAGCTTATTTAAAAATGTGGGGGCAAACAATTCACGTGGATACATTTTACACAACGAGTGCGAAGCCAAAACAAAGGTTCATAATTTTGGTAGTTTATGTGTATATGAAGCCGAGAATCGAACCAAGTGGCGTGAAATTGGAGAGGCCTATGTTCAGCAGTGGACTACGATAAGCTGATGATGATGATGTACCTATGTATGTACTACTGGACCGATTTTAATGAATTAAGTTAATAATTGCACGGCTATTTAAATTTTACCATTAGTTTTTACGTAGTCGGGTTATAGTTTTTTAAACTTTTATGAGAACCTCATTGTATAATATAGTTTTTGTATCTCAACGTTTATGTCAGTTCGTTCAAGCGTCACTAAAAAGTTAAAAACCCATCGGTTTATTTCCCATTAATACCCCATCTAACTATTATCCGTTAATGTTGTCTTGCAACAAGTAAGAAGCATTTGCAATGCGTTTCAAATTAACTATTGACTGATACTTCGTTCGGACTCTCTTATTGTTTTTTTTATGGAATAGGCACGACAAACTGCCGACAAACAATACAAAATATGGTAAGCGATTACCGCCGCCCATGGACACCCGCAACACCAGAGGCGTCACAGGTGCGTTGCCGGCCTTTGGGGGATGAGGGGAGGGAGGGGTTGGGGTATGTGCCTCCGGTATCCTCACTCACTCGGTGAAACACAGCGCAAGCGCTATTTCACACCGGTTTTCTGTGAGGCCGTGGTATCACTCCGGTTGAGCCGGCCCATTCATGCCGAAGCGTGGCTCTCCCACGAAATCACATTTATGATAATAATATGTACAACAAATGTATTTAAAATTAAAAGAAATACATTGATAGGTCCCAGTTTTGAGCATTTATGAGCTGAATTAGGACTTTTGAAGAAATGTCTGAGCAGCAGCCGTGAGAAATGAACACTTTTCCGTCACCATGTCATACTGGTCTTATGAAAATATTTTTGTTTATTAAAAAAAAAACTCGTGCGTAAATTATGTTGTTCTAATTCTTAGAATACTCTGTTAAAGTTAAGACACGTATAACTTTTCATTATTGTCTACGAATGGCTTAGTAGTTTAGTGCCTCACAGCTCACGCTGAAGCGTAGTACAATAAGGGTGACCAAAGTATCATTTTTGTTTTTTTTTTATATAAATTTGAGCCTGCCTAAGTGACTCGAATCCACGAGTGGTGGTCACCATCACACATACTTGCTGATATGTCAGAGCTCATCCTGTGCCTTTAGGCGTTAGGCGCTACCACACATTCCCATCCAAACGCTACAAACGCAGAGTTTATCGTAGAACCATAAAACTATGATTTATAAGCATAGCCTCACCATTGGTTGGTGTAATAAAACCGTCGCATTGTGCCGAGTGGTTGAATCGTGCCGTTTCGAATGTGACTTATTTATGGATAAAAATGTTTGCATTTACGCGTTTGTAATTTTTACGCGACTACAAAAGTGAGGGTAATAGTAATAGCTTTGGCAGTCTATGTATGTTTATATGTTCAACCTTAGCGCCTAAACTACCGAACTAAATTTAATGAATGAAATATCAATAGATTCGTAAAAATGGTCCGGGTGTCACTGGCTATATCAATTTTATCAAAAGTTTTACTTTTTAACCGACTTCAAAAAAGGAGGAGGTTCTCAATTCGTCTGTATTTTTTATGTTTGTTACCTCAGAACTTTCGACTGGGTGAACCGATTTTGATGTTTTTTTTTTATTTGAAAGCTGTTTTTTTTGTTAAAATTTTATAAATAAGTAAACTTACTTGTTTACTGTTTTGGAACATTTTGTTCTTACTTAAGTACCTACTTTTTTCCATTCTTCATAAGCTACATTATGAATAATATATTGTAAATAGTAAACTTTTGTCTATTTTGTTTAAAATCATAAACTATTATTAAATAAAACTAATTTTCATGCAAGCGGTCGTAATATATAAATCAAATTAAAATGAATAAATTAAATTGTCGGTAATTCAAAAACGTTGAATCTATTATTAATTATTATAGATAAGTCATAGTAGAATAGGCTAGTTCTTCTCCATAAAATCATCGGTCTGTAAGTGACTTACATAATTTATATCTTTAAAGATGCCATCGCCAATATGTAGATAGAAATCTGTTTAATTCTCTCAATTTCTCTCTATTCCCCTCTATTTAGATTTTATTCGTATCAGGTTCGATTACCAACCAAATTTTTTTTTTAAAATATATAAATGATAAAGAGGTCACCCAGATGGATAGATGAAATAATGGCAATAGCAGGAAGAGACTGAAGAACAGAAGCAAAAAACAGAGAAACATGGAGTAAGCTGGAGCCTATAACCCTAAAAACAATAACTCACTTGAGCAACAAGTCCACAAACAGCTCTGTATGATTAGTTATCTATATACTGCCGAAGTTATCGATGAACGCAACCCACCTGACTTTATTTATCTCAAGCTGACCTCCGCTACTTTAACGAGCGTTAATAATGAAAAGTCGGGAAGTGTAGCGGATGCAGTGAGTGTGCAGCGTGCAAGCGGCGCACTCTGGACGCCTTCACCGCCCGCGACGTGACATAACACGCTTCGCCCCGCCCACGCGCTCTCTTTCACACAGAGAATGTGCGAGCGGGACGCGAACACACCCTCCGACGAAGCCTCCACGCCGCACTGTTTCTAAGAAAAGCCAACTGTTATTATCGCCCGCGGATTGTTCTCGACCTCTTGCCGCTTTATTTTGTTCCTCTCATGAATGAATCTCGGCGCCTGCAGGTGCGCACCCTCCAGCGCTAAATTTCGTCAGCAATTACTCATTTCTAAAATGGTACGTATAGTTTTACGCCAATTTTCAGCACGCCACACGATAATTTCCAGTGGCTGAGGCTGCTACGCTTTCGGTTAATTTGAGGGCTCCACAGGAAGTGGCGATTTGGAAGCGCTTTCGCATTATGTTGATTAGCCTTTTCTTGAGCTGCTGTCAATCCGCCAGCTCGATTTCACGAATGGATGAATGCCCGCCGGATCACTATCAATCAGACGTCTATTGGCACTGATGCACGCGATAATTTCAGCGTGTCCGAGAAGATTTAGAGATTGTGCCAATAATTATAATTACATAAGCGTAATGGAATTATAATAAGTAATAGAGCCGTTAACATTTCTACGCAATAAAGTAGCGTGCAGGATCGAATATTTCGTAGTTTTCAACCAATTGTAAAAAGAGAAGGAGGTTTTCATTACTTTCTGTATGTTTTTTCTATTACTTAGGATGCAATTACGGTTTACGTTTTTTCCCATTAAAATTTCAAGAGGAAAATTCAATCTGTGAAAATTAATAAATGTAGAAAACAATTTAGTCTACATAATCTTTTACAATATATTTTTTAATAGGTAATAGGAGTAATTAGTAAAACTAAAGCCAATGAAACAATTTTGTTTATATTTACATATTATAAAAAGGGCAATGTATATTTACTAGTTACCACATACATATGAATTGAGTGTCTACACTATAAACTTACTTATTCTTTATAAGATACAATACAAATAAAAAGTCATAAGAATACAAACAGCGGTTTTTTGTACCCATAAACAACTTTTACCATATTAGGTACATCACTTTAACTTTGGCCTATATTCGCGCCTTCTACTCTACGAAATAATCCATACTACAAACATCTCCATACAAATACTCTTCCTTATAAGCTTTAAATGTACTATCGATTAACGTACTGGTGAAGAAGCAACACAATTTGAAAGAAAGATATTGTCTGTTTGAATCATGAAAGGTTCTGTTACCAAGTGTTAAAGCTATGATTGGCGTCGTCTCGATATTGGTAGGGGATAAACCGGTTGCCGCACAAGCTTCGGTAACAGTAGCCTTAACGATTGTTGGACCACGATCGAATTATACCTTGTTCTGATTTGTATATAACTCAAACATGTCGAGCAGCCGTCTGATACGTTATGCTCTCTTTGACACTGTATCAATGAACACTTAATTGAACGTTTAGTGTTATTTTGTTGTAATAACTTCAAGTTTAGAAGACTCGTGTCGTTTTATATCAATAGGTTTAAGAAAGAAGATAATATTATACTGTTATATATATATTATATAAAATATTTATTCATGTATTTAACACACTTATATTTATTTATGTATTTAATATTATTATATATTATACAAAAGGATTCCTCAGTTCTCAATTTCGTTAGGATTAGAATTTCGTTTTTTTTTTCAAAACTTGCTCTAATTATATTTGTCAAAAATAAAACTTTTAAGCAACTAAATCGTAACTAAAAGAAACAA
Source organism: Diaphora mendica (assembly GCA_949125395.1). Lineage (NCBI taxonomy): Eukaryota > Metazoa > Arthropoda > Insecta > Lepidoptera > Erebidae > Diaphora > Diaphora mendica. The sequence continues at coordinate 23,846,141 of OX421310.1, forward strand.
TATTCTTGAAATATAAATAACAATAATCATAATAGTAATTATAACACTAGAGCGACATAGTCATAGTTGTGGCTAAGCTGCTTAAATAAAGATAAAAAAATTATAACACTACAAAGTGAGTTAACGCAGTTAAGATAAAATCATTGAAGTAACAATGCCCAACGTAGATACAAATTGAAGATAGTGGAATAGGCCAATTTATTTGCATATCTTCCTATTGCCAACAAGCCGTGACGTCAATACTGCAATACAATTATCGACAATCTTATTATCTTTAAAAATAGACTCATTAATGCACACTTGTACATCTAAGACAGATTTAAAACGTTACTGTAAATGATTGAGATTTAAAACCCATATTTTTAACGATTACTTCTGTTTAACAAATTAAATGGATAAATAATGAGACAGCCGTCCGCAACATTGAGTCTGTCGGTGCCATTTTGGCACTTCTCAGAAGTTCTGTGATTTGTTCTAACAAATTACAAGGATTGCAAAATTTAAAAATACCATGTTAAACGTCAACTTTGATATTTAATTTTATTAATGTATAAAAGGCGTGCGTTTTCTCTGCGGACAAGCAGTGGCAAAAACAAGTAATGATTCAGTGAGACGCGATAATTTCCAACGAGTTAGAAAATTCCTGTAATCGTGTGTAGACTTTCTTCAGCAATCTCTGCTCTGATAGACAATATCACACGAAACACGTGTTTATAGTTTGTAGGAAATGCACAAAACATTACGTGTTGCCTATTTTAGTCTCTGGAAATCATAAACACAAACGACACAAAACCTTCTGTGATGACAGGACGCATAATAGGTAAGCATTTTATTAGTTAACTTACGTCTGTAGAACATTCCTAACAAACATTTTATCGTCGTTAAGATAAGAGGACCGAAGTAGTGGTGACATCACCATTACTCAGAGCGGGTCTTGATAAAGAAAGTGTTCAGTAGGTAACCCTAACTTGATAAGATAGAAAACTAAATCTGCCAATTCACAATAGCAGTTATCGTTTTAAAAGCAGGCTGAGAAATTTATCGGGACGGGTCTGTGACTAATTACGATAACAAGTTAAACAACCGTAAATCGTGAGTCCACGCAGACCAGGTTAACTAAATCCTAGTGAACAAGACTTCGTCTAAACAAAAATAAAAAGCTTGAATGTATGTCTTCCCCGAGTTTGTGAACGGCAACTTTGCTCGGGCGCGGGCGCTGTCTACTTGACACAGACAAGTACAGAATATCGGATCGAAACTCGAAATCTCAAACCTGTTTTCTTAAATCTCTTGTCCTTATCTGGAACACGACAGTGCATATTCTTGTTCTCTGTCTGTGAGTCACTGTTTCTACGTATCACATCGGCCAGTCGCTCTACGCACTTCATGGCCACTCATTCGACTTCGTCACGCTTTGGCTGCTATGGCTTTGACTGATCAGTTAATGCGACAATAAATTAATGGCCAATGTTATAAGTAAATAGATTTGTTACAAAAAATTGATCATTGAACTCAGATTTACAATTTTGAATCAGGACCGGCGGTACTATGAACAGTTACAGTTATTGGTTCAATTACAATTTTTATTAGTTTTAATTTACTATCGTGTACTCTATATTCGGAGCGATGACAGCTTGAGGATATAATAAGAATATTTTTTTAAGTTTTATTGTAAACCCGTAACTACTAAATTAATTAAATTAGTTATACTCGTATAGCCTTCGATCAAAATCGAAGCGTATAGCATTGTCGTAAGATGTCTCAAATTTTTAAAATTCTTGTTAAAAAATTGTCGTCGTTACCAAAAGCGTCCCCAGTCCCAGGTGAAAGGACGTTTTATTTGTCATCGTACCATCAAGATTAAGAGAAAATTTACAACACTTTAAACGTTTATGTCCCATTTGGCTTGTTCTCATATAAACAATCTGCATTCGGCGGTATTGACTTTATTTTAAAACTTTCTTGCATGAATAAAGTACATTACTTTACAGTTTTGTTATATCAATAAACACTATGAAACTGAGTCTCATACAACGTGAGTTATGAACAAATATTTGAGGAACCATCTGTATGTCGTTAGTATGGTTAGTGCGACATTGACTGTACCCATGGTCAAAGTCAATTTGTTATATATTGGTAATGATTTATTTGTTGTTTATTGGTATAGCTAGTGGCGCCGAACACGTTGCACGCACAGAGGTGTAGAAAGAGAAAGGAAACTTATTCAAAAGTAGGTAATGTTTTTGCTGTTCTTGTTGTGCGTTGCGGCACAAGCGGTCCGGGCGCACGCGCATGATTCATCAGCGCGTGGGCAGAGCTTATTGTGTTCACTTCTATCTATTCACACTAGACTACTTTGACTTTTTCTTTTGCCTTAATCCTCTGACAAACTTACTATCGTTTTTGTTGCACGAGCTTAATAAATTACGTTGCGTACAGACTATATTTTATAATGATTTCATTTTCGTTTAATTGTTGCCAAGGTGAATAGCTGAACTATTTCCAAATAAACACAATAGCGGAAAAACTAACTGAATAGGATATAAAACAGAGGTTCATTAAAATCTCATTGTTGTTTATCTCATAGTGTTATTTACCTTTCACCGTAATCCGAAGTCTTCTTCATTCTACAGTCGCCTTTTTATATAAAAATAGTTCCTTTTACTCTACCTGCTTTGTTGACAAAGGTGTGTTTAAACGGTTTATTTTACTTTACTAGTTGATTCTATCACTTTATCGCATCTTTATGTGTTTAATTCTATCACATTCAGCTGTCAACTAGAGTAAACTGTAACTTTTGAATATAAAGTACAAACATTTGCCTTGCTAATTATTCTTATAACAAAACTTGATATCATGTAAAGACGGTGGTTTTCATTTTTTAGAATGTACAAGGAAATATTGGCCAGAAGGTAAAGTTAACGTTACACTGCGGGCCGCGTGTCCATAACTATAATAATTATTATAGTTGATTGCTATAAAAAATGTGAGGAATTGAAACTGCACGTGAATTGCTATTTGTGTTGACCTTTTATAGTTCGGTACACATAGCGCTGACGATACCGATTGCGATGTCGCAAACGTGCATATTGTGCGGCGCCGGCGCAGGCGCGCGACTGCGTGAGCTTTCTCACCGTGGCATTGTAATAGATCCGTTCACTCGAGACCTCTACGCAAATACATTATTTTACACGAGTTAAATATTGTAATGACGTGCATTATGTTGTTTATATATTAACGTATTTTATACTATAATGTTTTCTTTCCGTAAAAGATAAGTGTGTAGTTAAAAAACTAACGTCTTGCTAACTAAAAAATTGTGCCAAGTTATAATAAACATACATGCCGTATAACCGTAATGTATTTCGAATTATGCCCTCTTAAAATCTATACTTTTTTATTATATAAAGCTGAAGAGTTTGTTTGTTTGAACGCGCTAATCTCAGGAACCGCGGGTCCGATTTGAAAAATTCTTTCAGTGTTGGATAGTACCTTTATCGAGGAAGGCTATAGGCTATATATCATCACGCTACGACCAATAGGAGCGGAGCACCAATGAAAAATGTTTCAAAAACGGGGGAAAATTATCACGCTACGGGCAATAGGAGACGCAAACGAGGTTGCGTGGGTCCGCTAGTCATTAATATAATGTTAACTGTAGAAAAACGCCTATGGTAAGTTGGACAATCAAACAATCTCTTATGTATTTATATTTACCCTTCAGAAAGTGTTTATAAATATCATGTGAGAATCCGGTACATTAAAAGTACTAACCATATTCTCTACTAAGACGTTGACATTACATTTAACATACTTATAGATATTTCCAGGTCTGCAAAAACCATGCTTGCTTATGATTATGAGCAACTCTACGTGGAATATGTTCTCAGGTGTTTATCACACCAGTAGCAAATTATGTGTGATAAAATTATATGCAAAGCTTACTTCTGACTAATGATAAGATGTTAAAACTTTATGACTTAAGTAATGACAGGCTGAATATAAATAAGTTTAATTAAAAAGCTTTAAAAACAAGCTTTTACTGGAATGCCTCGAGATGAATCAAACGAGTCCAAACTCGATTATGTTGCGACGTTTCTTAACAGAGTTCCTATGGCTACCTTCCAGCTCTAGCATCAGATCAGCTCCATGTCATTATAATATTGTATTGCCACGATGTATACACATGCTTGCAAAATTTCAGCCAAATCGGTTGAAGATATCTGCTTCAAAATTGAGTTGCAAGATTCCACCCGAACATACAAGCATACATACATACATTGCAAGTTAATAAAAAGCTTGTAAAAAAACTACATTAGTAATCGAAGGAAACGAAAAAAACATTAAAGAGTTGGCACTGGACAGAGATGAATTGAAATGGTTACACGAACGCGACGGTAAAACATCGCTTTATAACCCTGAAGTCATAGATGGTTTCACCCTATAAACTATAAACATCAACAACGTCGAGTTTAAATATAGCTTATATATATAAGAAAGTGTATTTTTGACATTTTTTTAATCAAAACAAAAATCCCTATTAAATTAGCACGTGAATGATAAGCGGTCTAGAAGGATAAAGAAGGTAGGTAGAGTTATCTTATAGACCAAAACCCTTATCAATAACTTTCCAAACTTACAAGAAATAGTATTCTGATATTTACATTTTTGATCCATTTGAGTAGAAGACGATTTTACATGTTTCTAGAAACTTTCGAATCGATAGAATACAGTAGTCTGAAAAAACTAACAAATATGTATATAAAGTCATTATCTCTGTGAACAAACTTTCATTTTGAACTTAATTAAAGGTAAAAGATTCTCACTATCGTCTTCCCTGCTCCATTATCATATCAGCCTCATATGCAGAATTATAGTACTTTCATCCAGACTTATAATGTACCCACACGCATAGTTTCAATTCGTTCCAAGAATTTTCAGAAATATGTTTAAACTAGCTTTTACACGCAGCTTCGGTCACGCAGACTTTTATCCCCCGATTTACAGGGGGTAAATTAAATAAACGCAGACTTTCATCCTCTGATTTACTCCCTTAGGGGTGGAATTTCAAAAATTCCTTTCTTAGTGCTCACTTACGTTATATAAAGAACCTACATGCAAAATTTCAGGATTCTAGCTTCAGCGGTTTGGGCTGTGCGTTGATCTCTGGGTATGTCAGTCTGTCAGTCAGTCAGTCACCTTACTCTTTTATAAATATAGATTAACCTCTGCAGTTAGCATATTATAACTCCAATAATATTATTTGTGTATTTTGCTATCATTTTGTAATGTTGACAGACATGCCACCCATTCTGGTATTGTAATTCTGAAGGTAATCTACTTAATCTTTACCAAATTTTTTACGAGCCTCATGTTATTGCGCATAAAGTTTGACTTTTATTGCGCTTTCAACTCCAATTAATAAAGCATACGACCTATTATTAAGTACCTATATTTAGTATTGCTATGTCAGAAATATTTTCCACCTGTGAAAATATAAGCATGTATTAAAACTATTAAAAGATAGAAAGCCGATTAAATAGTAGTCTATAAAATGTAACAAAGGCACTGGAAAAAAATCCATAGTCGTATTATTGCAAAAAGTACATAGATTTTTGATGAAAAATTAACTATTTTGGTTAGTACCGATATCAATTAAAACTCAACTAAAATCTGATTTTTTTTAACTTCGTATCTTGCATCCAACTTTACACCTTTAAGACTTGGGACAACTAATCGATTACCATAAAACTAACAGTATTCTTAAAAGGTACTTTAACGACACTCCTTTACCGTCCACAACTGCAATAGACCGCATAAGGCCTTTATTAATTTGTAAGATTACGTTAGAGGAGTGTGTAGCCAATCTGGTGACTGACGACACATGTCATTCCTCATTAACTCATTACAGTTAGTTCAATGTATGTACGAGTATATTAGTAATAATACCAGCTCGTTTTGTCCAATTATGTCCTCAAGGTTTGTGATTTAAGTATAACGTATTATTATATTTAATGCGCCCTTTTCAATAAGGATAATAAGTTTATATCGTTTAGTGTTTCGTATTACGTTCATGGCCACGGTGAAAGTTTTAGGTTTCAGTACGATTGGCACGAACATAGTAATGTAAGAAATGTTTAATCATGTTCTCGTGGTCAACTGAACTTTAAATCTGACTATTGATGTTTGAGTATTTAGTTTTTTGCTCACTTAGATGAGAGGTAAAATATTATTAAATGCTTACTTACTTGATAAATTGTCCGTTTTGATATAGGTTTATGTTTATGCTCTGCGAAATATAAATTTAAGTAAAATAAATTATAAAAAGAAAATGCGTTTGTGCGTACATTAACCTATTTTGCATAATAAAGGCCAATTTATCAACGCTACATACTCAGTCATAAGAAAGTGTATTAATTGTAGTTGATCTGCTGTAGAGATAACCAAAATATAAAAACTTTAGCTTATGCGCGCAGCTCCGCACGGGTGGGGTGTATGGCTAGTAAAGAGTAGCCTATGTCCTTCCTCCATAATCAAAGTACCTCCGTGCTAAATTTCATTGAAATTGGTGCAGCGGTTTAGCCGTGAAAGCATAACAGACCTGAATACTTACTACCGAACAGTAGTTACTTTCGTATTTATAATATTAGTATGGAAGACCATTCTTCCATACTATACATAATAAAAAAAATGTTAGACTAATCTTTTGTCATTTATCCAAATCTACGTTTACAGAAACATTTGACAATCGCGACGGATTACGCGTCTGTGATGCGTCTAGATAGCGAACTGCGAGTAAGACAATATTAGCAATAATAATATATCTTTCAATCAAAGAGTTGCCTCATATTTATAGACGCTGAAAGTTACATTTTATTAGAAAGCGCAGAAGATTCGAGTTCAAATTATATGTCCGACGGGGAAGAACTTCACTATAGACGTGTTTAACCAATATTACTCGGGTAGTGACTTCACTACAGCTGCCAGTTTTTCCTGGTACTGGCAATCACTTCTTTACCACTTGAGATTTTAAAAAAAGCAATAAATTCGTCATCTTTAAAGTAGTATCAGATTCCTTTTCACACAACCTGTTGCCATTGAAAAAGAGCGTTGTGTCTGAGAGTCGTTCAGCTGTCTACCTATGTATTTGTAAGAACTGTTCCGAATATAATTTCGCTTTCATTTAATTGTATATTTGTATATTTGAATCTTGGGTCGCGGCCATTGAAGCATAAAAAAAGAATATATCTTCCTATTGATGCAATTTGTGTGAAAGTTAATGTAGAGCTGGAAAGCACAAATTAATGTACTTACATAACGTGTAATTTAGCAAATTTATTGAATGTTCGCCTGGGTTATCGAATTCACGTTTACTTTTGTATTCATTGTAAATCGGTAAAAAGTTATAGAAAACATATGTATTTCGTTTTGCGTATTTTGAACTGAAAGAAAATTTATGAAGAGTTCGCTTTTATACATACTTCAATGCTTAGAGCATCATATTATTACTTAACTTAAAGTAATAGGCACTATTATCAATTCTAATAATGTCAGTATATTGTATAGGTTATAAAAGCGAACAGGTAATTTTCAACTTTTGCTATATCCGTAAAACTACAACGATATCGTAGAACAATCACTTGACAATTAGTTTTCACTATCATCGTACTCTCCATAATTTTAAATTTGAATTGCAAATTACTCGTAAATCCTTAATATTTAATTTCTAGTGTGGAATGAATTTTAACCTTACGAAAATATTTACCAGTCAGCCATCTACGAGTTATAGCTATAACACAACAATTGCAATAGCTAACATAGCTTATAAGTGCTAACTAAACCTTGGGCCACAAATGGCTCGCTTCATCCCGCTTACAGAAATGCTAGTTAATGTACCGTTCCTTTTTAAATTACCTTCTAATGCCTATTTCATAGATTCAGCAGTTTAAGATTACGTAGAAATTAAGTATTTCGTCACACGGAAATAATGTTCTAATAGTTGCTGCAATTTCGTTGTCGAACAATGATCTGCCGCTAGTATAACTATTAATACATCACATCTTTGTTAAAGAAAGGTAAAACTTCATCAGTGTTTCCGAATATTGTAAAGCTGCATGTATATCATATCAGCCCTTTGCAGTCCACTTCCAAAGAACACCACAGAGCCCGGTCGGTTGCTTTTTGCATGTAAATGATACTCCGTAGTAATAAAACTAAACTATTGCATTGAACAAACTGTTATCTGAAGCCGCATCTCTTAAGTTTAAAACAGCACAGGAAGTGAAATCCGCCTCCGAGCGCTAGACAAGATATCTAAGTTTCACAAGCTCGAACGTTAATGAACGCTTGAGCTTGTGGAACCTAAAAACATAAGCTATACGTTAAATTACTCTGATTAGCTGTGAAATGGAACGTTACAATACTATTTGCAATTTGTATTAATAGATTGGCTCGATAGTTCGCTACTAGTTTTGTTTGGCGGTAATTGTCACACCGCAAAACGGAATGACACGTTACGCAACCGGTTCGTGAATCACCAAGCAATGGTACGTTTATCTATATTCAGTTTATAACGTTACCGTATAATATCTTAGTATTCATAGGTAAAGTTTATAAAATCCAAAGGTAATTTTCTCACAGTTATGTTGAATCTTGTACTACATTAAATAATACCATTTAAAAATATGAGTCGTGTCAGCAACTGGGTTAAACACATGGATGTATAAAACGTAAACACCTGTGTAGAAGCGTGATCGCGTTGTAAGTTGTTGCAATGTCGGTTGCAACAAATCAGTTTGGTTGAAGAGGTGCAGGGCGCGAGGCGCGGCACACATGCATTATTCAAGGCTCATTTCTATTCAACGCCGACAGCCGCCCGATAAAAACTTCTCGTTTGACAACTTGAACGCTTGCACCCTTTGTACTTACGTCATGTCCCCAGCTCTGATACGAAGTGCTTAAGTGTCTTAAACATTATTTGTCACTGCAAGTATTTATGAGTTAGTAATGGCCTTATTTATTTACACTTTTAAATTATATTTTTAATCATCAGATATTTTTACTTAGAACTGTAACTTGTTCAGAGTTTGTATACAAAAAAGGACCAAGATAAAAGGTTGATAAGCGATAACATACATTGTATGTAGACGATTAAGTAATTTGTAATCAGGAAAAGTACCTTTTATGTACCTACATATTTACATAATGTTTAAGGTTACAGAAATTACGTATTTGCCACAGCCGAAGGAGTTTTAGAGAAACGAAATAGAACTTGAAGTTAATTTAATAAAAGATTATAAAAATTACATTTAAACTATAACTAATTAGTCTAAGTTGCTAACGCGATGTTGGCTTAAAAGTAAGTGTGCGTAGAAATGACAAATCTTAAATATATATACTATAACAATGCTGTGTCGGCGCCTTGTGCTAGTGACGCGGTGTTGATCTTATAACAGGCCTTTGTTGTCCATGTTCGTAATGCTGTCATCGCCTTCGTGGCACCGTTGATCTCATAACAGGTCTTTGTGGTGTGTTATCGTAATTCTACGTCGGCACCTTGTGTCATGGAGACTGCAGCGTTGGCATATTGGACGAGTGCGTGATCTAACAATAGCCCTTTGTATGACGTATGTAACACCTCCACCCTCAGTTTTCCAAAATTCTTCTGGTTTAGGGTTGGCTGGATCTTCCATAGTGTGTATCTGGAGTGTTGGGTTCTCTTTTGAACTATTTAGTTTTAGGTGCTAGATCTTGTAGTTACGGCCTACTGCGTAGGTGATAATTGCAGTTGTAACTGATACCAATATATAGAATGGAATGGTCGTATGGTACAGGTTTGTTGACTGGACGTTGTCGTTTTCTATCGGTGTTTCCTGGGATACTTTATTCTGGATGCTGTGAAGATCTTAAAGGTTTACTTCAAAGGTTGACTTTTTATTTCGTTGTTGTCGTTAATGATGGTCAGTTCTGCAGTACTTGAGTGCAATCAGGATCTGTCCGGATCTGCTGGGCTACGTTTTTCTCACAGACATATGTGCTTACTATACTTCGGGCATTCTGCCTCTATGTACACAAATTCATTTCTATCAGTTGCTATATAAGGATGAGAAGGAATAAGGAATTGGTGAAATTTATTTTGTGCGAGGGATAGTTTACAGAAATCATAGATATTTGGAAAGACTACGGGGAGTTTGAAAACTATAATTTATATGTTAAACTACAAAATACGATCCTGACCTTATAATATCATAGTATTCCTAAGTACTAACTAAGATCTAAGTTTATTTTGTCCAGGTTTTAGTAAAGGCTAGAATATTTTTGATTCTAACAAGTTATATTTTCCATAATTAATAATGTTATTGGCTCTGTAAGCATTTTCATTTAAGATTAACTGAAGGATATAATTAATATTACTTTCGTTTTCGATAAGTTAAACTAGCTATAAGTTTGTTTAAATTAGCGCGATAATTAAACTCTACAGTATTTTTTTTTTGTTTTCAAGGTAACTAAAGCTTGAGTGTATTTAAAAGCATCCTGATAATCCAGATTGCCGGTAATGCTTTTAATTATAGACTAATCCATCAAGTAGACCTCTTTTTGTCCTGCCAGGCTCTAAGGTGTATAGATGATTAAGGATATTGTTTTTTTTTGTTTTTTTTTTTTTTTTTTTTTTTACTAGGTGTTCTAGATGTATTTCGTATAATAAGTAGGTTTCGTTAGTGAGTCTATTCTTATAGTCCTGTACGTATGTTTATGTGTAGAATTAGATAGTACTTACGTACGTACGTACGATGTATTGTAAAAATGTATAATAATGTGTCGTTACTCTAGCTTATCCTAGCCTAAATGGTAATAAATCTAAATTGTCAAGTCTTATCTCTTAAGGTCGTATTAGAAGTGCTTCCAGCATCAATGTCAGTAGTAGTAACCTGTAACAATTGGTTACTCTTGGGTTTTCGTTTCAGGTCTTTCAGAAAGCATTTTTTTTTTCTTCTTTTTTTTTTTTATAAAAACTTGTTGTTCTGGCTTATAGTCAATTTCAGGTTGTCTAGACTTATTACGGGATTCTATAAGAGCAGTTCTATTGGCTAACGAAGTCTCGTTTATGTCATGGACAGTCTTCATCTGTGCTCTATGAGTCACTACATATTGTTGGAGTAATTTTTCGTTTATGTCAATGTCAATAGGGTCCCTGGGGTCAAAATGGCCTTTTAATATGTCATAGGGTCTGCATTTTGTAAAACCATGAATAGAGCTGTTGTAAGCTATTATGGCGTAGGGTACACGATATGTTATTGGTTCGTCTTTATTAGGTACTTCCAAAATTAGATTTTCCTGATTTGTGTGGGCTGTACTAGTAGCTGAATTATCTATAGTGGGAATCTTCTTGGTGGGATTTGCAATGGTCGAACTGGTTTCCTGGTTATGAATTTCAATTCTAGATAAGGCGTCTGCTTTAATTGAGTATTCAAGTGCAAATACAACATCGTTATCAGTAGGGTTAAAAATTTCTAAAAGAGCATGGTTATCTTTTACAGTAGTTACACATTCAGCTATAGTGCAGTTACAAATTAATTGTTCTGGAATAATTACATCGCCATCCGGGGCACTTATCGGTAACGTAGCTACCTTATAACTCTTTGCAGGGATAATATCCTCGTATAAATTCACATTGTGGGAGTTGTATATTTTAATAGGGTTTACTGTATGTCGTGTAGTCAAGGTCTTGTCTTTAAGGTCTATTTTAGCTTCCCATTTGGTCATTAAGTCAAGTCCTATAAGACCATCGAAATAATCGTGGAACTTATAGACAAAGAAACGTATATTATCCGGGTCATTAAATTCGTTAAAGCACGGTAGTGTTATAGAGTAGTTGTTTCTCGTAGTAGCATGTACATTAGTTACTTCAAATGGATCGTAATTTAAAAGAATATCAGGGTAATAGTTTTGAAGGGCTTCCGGGCTTAAGAATGATTGGTTAGCACCGGTGTCGATAAGTAATTTTAAAGGGGGATTTGATATCTGAATAAATGGTAACTGTCTCTGTGTTTGTAAGTTTATTTCTATCCTGGCTTTTCTAATTTCTGATCCGTCCGAAAATTTGAATTGGCACTCTCAAGGTTATCGTTTGAATTGTTATAAGAGTACTCTAAAGGAAGATCATGGCCTTGATACTGTGTTTGATTCGTGTCATAGTCGTCATAGGGGGTATAGTCATTGGTATGTGAAAAGTAGTCATAGTCAGTGTTATAGTTGTGGTCGTAATAATAGCTATCATCGTAACACTCATTAAAGTTTATCTCACGAGATTTAAAGTAATTATTAGGTGGTGGATTGCCCTGGGTACGCCAGTCATGTCTGCGGATTCCTCCTGGAGGTGGCATCGGCCTGGGATTAAAGTGTTCTATACCACTCATCGGTCCGGGGCCAGGTGGCTGACTGGGTTGAGTTCTAGGTAGCATCCTAAACGTATTACCTCGAAGATTATAATTTGGAGGCCTAGCACTAAACATGTGTTGTGTGTGTGTGGGCATACGTACCTGTGGTGAGGGCTGATGCTGCATAGGATTCATCCTGAACCCTTGTGCAAACCTAAAAGGTTGCATCGGCTGAGGTGGCGGCCTATTTGCTACGTGTGAAGGCCAATATGATGCGGTTGGGCTATGGCTACAGTTATTTGAAAGTTTCGGGGTATGTACAGGAGTAGAGTGGGTGACCTTAGGGGTCGGCTGTAATTTACTAGCTATGTCATTGCGCTGCTGCAAATACAATATATTCATTTCCTCCTGAACATATTCTAAAGCTTTCTCAATCGTGTCAGGTCTCATACACCTAATGCGTGAACCTAGAGGTTCCTGTAAACCCCTTACAAACGCTTGCATGGTTAGTTTTCTGTATAAAGTGCGCTTGGCTTCAATAGTAGTGGATATTGTCTCGTGAAGGCTAATATATGTCATAATTGTACTAAATAGTGTCTGACAGTGGTCATAAAATTCCTGTGGTGATCTTTGTCCCTGGTTGGCTAAAGAGAGGTCATTATAAAGGGCAGTTTCATCCCTTTGGTCTGCAAAATTATTGATTAATGCATTCCGAACGTCTAGCCAATTATCAGATATGCCATTTGAATTTATAATACTAGCGGCGGGGCCTGTGATTTTATTTAAAATTCCATTTATCAAGCAAAGGTTCGATAACTGATCGCAGGGTTCCGTACTAAGGTAGGTATATACTATTTGGTCACATAACTTAATAAATCGGGTAAGTATATGTGGGTTCCCGTCGAACTCCGGTACAGGGCGTAAAGCCTTAAAAATTATGTCCGGGTTGCGCTCCGTCATTATCTTAATTCTAGGTAATTGATTTAATTCTAAACTATAGTCTTCTAAATTCAAATTCCTACCACTATCTAGTTGTACTCGCCGACGAGTCTGGCTCGATGCAGACTCTCTAATACGGGAGTGACTAGGGTGGAAAATTTTGAAGAATAAAAAATTATTGATTTAAGTAATTCTAAACTATAATTATAATCTTTTAAATCCAAATTCCTACCACTATCTAGTTATACTCGTCGACGAATCTGGCTCGATGCAGACTCTCTAATACGGGAGTTACTATGGGTGGAAAATTTTGGGAAATAAAAACTTCAAGGTAAAGGAATAGCAACACAAGAACGATTCTGTGCACTCACCCTTTCATTCCGTTTCGCCGCGTATCAATGTTCGGATACTCTTCCCAGTGGCTGCAGCTCTCGTAGATTCTGGATACTCGTACAGTGGCTTGAAGGCCGCTCGGGCTGCTCGCGAACGCGGATTTCGATATAAGAGATCTTTATAGCTCGCGAAACGACCCGCGAGTATCCTACCGACTGCGCCAATTACGTATTTGCCACAGCCGAAGGAGTTTTAGAGAAACGAAATAGAACTTGAAGTTAATTTAATAAAAGATTATAAAAATTACATTTAAACTATAACTAATTAGTCTAAGTTGCTAACGCGATGTTGGCTTAAAAGTAAGTGTGCGTAGAAATGACAAATCTTAAATATATATACTATAACAATGCTGTGTCGGCGCCTTGTGCTAGTGACGCGGTGTTGATCTTATAACAGGCCTTTGTTGTCCATGTTCGTAATGCTGTCATCGCCTTCGTGGCACCGTTGATCTCATAACAGGTCTTTGTGGTGTGTTATCGTAATTCTACGTCGGCACCTTGTGTCATGGAGACTGCAGCGTTGGCATATTGGACGAGTGCGTGATCTAACAATAGCCCTTTGTATGACGTATGTAACACAGATCAAAATAATAGTTTTGTTTTAACAATGCTTTCTGTCGAAGCAAAAGCTCAATACTCCAATCGACACATGATCAATTCGGCCTACTTACAATTGCGTTCACCAGATAACATTCGACTTAATTTTTTTTTTTTAAATCGAAACACAGACCCAAATTCTACTGTAACAAAAACTTGCATCTAAATCGACTTGATCTATTAGATAAAATGTTGGTTGTTTACCTATTGCGCAATTTGAAATCTTTAAATATTTAATTAACACCGGAGCAAAGTGGGCAATTATCAATAGTTTGTTAAATGGCAAGTGTTCGAGAGTCGACCGACAGTGAGTCGGAAGCGCCAGAATCACCGTTGCCGCTGGCACAGTGCCCATGACCGGTGCGACGCCTTTACAGTTATACATAAGGGTGTGGATTGACGCCGCGTGTTTGCACGACCATAAAAATGGAAATACGTGAAATAAATCTTTCCACTGCTTCTAGAAGCCACTAAAAAGTTTCACTTAGACAACTGGATTTTTCATTGTTTAGCAATAGAACAAAAACTCCTAATTAAAATTTTTCTATTCGAAACGGACTGTAATTTAAATTCTTTATATAATGAAATGTACATACTTATATACGTATTAACGATATCTAACCTCATAAAATACTCGGACAAAGTGCGATCAACGCCAAGATTAATAAGTTCCGTCGGATACCTTAGCTTAAAGAATTCTTAATCGAATCAAAAAATCTAAGCACAGTGGGATTGTCTAAATATTTGTTTAAGACATACCTCTAAGGATATCAATAAAGCATAGGACACACGCTGTTATGATTGAGTGAGAATTAATATGATTTACGAGTTCAACGACTTCGCTGCTGCTTTAATCGTTGCTGTATTTTATATGTTATAATAACTGCATCTTATTTAAATATATATAATCGATGTAAAAGTGTTAAACGATTAATAGAGTGTTTGGTAGATACTTGTCTGCCTCCCTGTTTTGCTGGGTTATTTGGAGAATATTCTGCAATGTTAATGCTACGCTAACTTCTTTGAACCATAATTAATTTGAAGATAAACTGTTCATTCACGACACGCCAAGTTAAGTGAATATTATACACACTGAAATCTGATGGTGCACTATTGTATAGCGATGAATACCTGAGTGGAAGGCGTGATAGCTCTTCATATTCACCAGTGAAATTGCATTTTGAAATGAAATGCTAATGTTTATAATTATATTACATGGTCATATCTATCACCTAGCAGATCGACAGTTCTTTCATCAGTTCCAGATTAGTATGAGCTACTGATCCTCCCGTGGCTTTCATATGAACAAATATTCCTTACTATAATGACGAGTTTTCGCCAGAAAGTTGCAATGTTAACTATATTAAACTGGCTGCACTTTGCAAGGCTCCGCTGTGAGAAATTAAAATAGCATTGAAAAGAAATGAGGAACATAAATGACTCGGAAATGAGAAACAATGAAAACAATCCTTAAAGCGATTTGTAAGTAATCGTGTCAAAATATGAGCTGAATCAGTGCAAAAATTATTGTTTGAGTTTATAAAACGAATATTTGTTGTAAGGTGGTTAGCATTATTACGCCATCTTAAGGGCACACCGTAGAATACATACACCTGAATAAAATTTAGCAGAAATAAATAATTCTACCATCAAAACATCTCTTAAGTCTAACTACCACTGACACTAATGTAATTAATTAAAACAGAAACTGGTTGGACGATGAGAAATATAAAAAACTTGTTTAACCAAATACGGTATTAGTATCCTTATTTAGAACTGAGTAACACAAAGGAAAAGCTATAGAATAAATTGTAATAATTTATTGGTTATAATAAAAACATTTTAATACTACGAGGGATTGATACTCAGCATTGAGTTGAAATGAGTGTTTAAAACTTTAAACATAATTTTCCTACAACTCAACCGATTGAAGTGGACAATAAATAAGCTTCCATGAAAAAGCTCTTTCTCGAATTTTCTTACTCAAAAAGTAATAAAGTATACAGGAAGGAATCATGTTCAAGTTTAAGTTAGGAAGAATGAAAGTTTATTTCTTAAACGTCGTAAATTATAATCTTTGCATCAATATCCTTTTACTACTGCCTCGTTGGTCTCGCGGTTGGCGTGTGCGACTGCTGATCATGAGGTCTCGGGTTCGATTCTCGGGTCGGACCAAATGTTTGTATGATCTACAAATATTTGTTTCGGAGTTTGGGTGTTTTCTATGTATAATATGTATGTATTTACAAAAAAAAAAAGTATATATGTATTTGTATCAGTTGTCTAGTACCCATAACACAAGCTCTTAAGCTTAGCTTGGGACTAGATGGCGTTGTGTGTTAGATGTCCGAAATATTAAAAAAAAAAAAAAAAAAATACTAGCTGACCCACGCAACCTCGTTTGCGTCTCCTATTGCCCGTAGCGTGATAATTTTCCCCCGTTTTTGAAACATTTTCCATTGGTGCCCGCTCCTATTAGTCTTAGCGTGATGATATATAAGCCTATAGCCTTCCTCGATAAATGCGCTAACACTGAAATAATTTTTCAAATCGGAACAGCGGTTCCTGAGATTACGCGTTTAAACAAGCAAACAAACAAACTCTTCAGCTTTATAATATAAGTATAGATTAGAAAAAATATCAGAGACAAAGATCAAAACCACTCTGATAGGAGATGTCATATTTTTTACATTTATGTAAAAGCTATCCTATCTATAATTATGTATGTTTTTGTTGCTAGCAGGATGCTTGTTCGCCACCAAGAAGGGTAAAAAAAAGCGGCCAAGTGCGAGTCGGACTCGCCCATGAAGGGTTCCGCAGCAGCAAGTAACATAATGTTGACTTTGACATAATTGTTGACTTATATAATCTTAATCAATCATCATATTTTTATGTTTTTATTTTCTTTGTTTTGTAATAATTTTCTTTTTTGTGGTAATCAATTATATCAAATTGTAAATCAATATAATAAATTGACAATTATTTATGTATGAATTTTGACATTATGAGAATTAATTATTAAGTTTGGAATTGCCATTGTTGACTCCTGCATTATGTAACTCCAAAGCATACAAACGTTTTGGTTGAACACTGTAAGTTTGTACTGCTATTTTATATGAATAAATAAATAACATAAAATACAATTTATGACGTATTAAAAAAAACCTACTTACTAGATTTCGTTCTAACCAATTTTCGTTGGAAGTTTGCATGGCAATGTACATCATATATATTTTTAGATTTATCATTCTCTTATTTTAGAAGTTATAGGGGGGGGGGGGGGGGCACACATTTTACCACTTTGGAAGTGTCTTTCGCGCAAACTATTCAGTTTAGAAAAAAATGATATTAGAAACTTCAATATAATTTTCTAAGACCTATCAATAGATATCCCACACGTATGGGTTTGATGAAAATAAAAATTTTGAGTTTCAGTTTTATGTATGGGGACCCCCAAAATTGATTGTTTTTTTTCTATTTTTGTGTGAGAATCTTAATGCGGTTCACAGAATACATCTACTTGCCAAGTTTCAACATTATAGGTCTTATAGTTTCGGAAAAAAGTGACTGACATACGGACGGACAGACAGACATGACGAATCTATAAGGGTTCCGTTTTTTGCCTTTGGCACGGAACCCTAAAAATTGGTCCTGTTTCGCACAATTTCACATTATAATTCAGTTATGTGGGTGTCGTTTCTTTATGAAAATATCTTAATTACAATACTAATAGTTGAACATAAATCAAACAACATCATCATTAATTATGATAATTTTATTATGTATGCCACCTTACTTATCAAATGAATCCCACATTCAGGATTGTTTATGCAATGTTTACTTCAACTGCTATCTATTACAAAATAGAGGTTCAAACCGATAAAATTAGTTCTAGTTTTTAGAAAAACTACTAAAATCTAAGTCAGGATAGTACCTTTCTCTTTCTAGAGATCATTCATTTTAAGATCGTTAAGAAAACCCTTTCATCATTTATTAAGAACGAAGCATTTCATTAAGAACTAAGTATTACGAGTAAATACCCTCGTTCTCACTTTAGAAGTCTTTGTAAAACTTAACCTCTCAAAGAAACCGACAATGTCTTACCTATTGTATTTGCCTTTATAAACATACTTTATAATATCTTACAGACCATATTCTGTCTTTAAAATAAATACTGCAAAGCATAATTTGTAAATATAAACCTTGTTAACCTCTCGTAGCAAACTCATTAACATTCACTGATTGGTGCTCCGATTTAAGACGTATAAGTAAAACATTTGTTGTTTACATAAAGTTATGCAAGAAACTTAGCTTTAATTAGCAATAATTTCGTCCGAAAAAACAGTGTTTAATAAAGAATGACGGCGCAGTCGACTTATAACATTTTTGGAATTAAATCTCCTGCAATATTTTTTTATCAGGCGTAATAAATTCAAATGATTTTAATCAAGATTATGTATGCCATATATGTATGTATAGATAATAACCAATGCTAATTTTGGTTTGGTTTTAATTATAATATACAAATGTTATTAAAAAAAACCGACTTCAATCTGGACCAAATTTTAATATGACCACACGGGAAGCACCAGCTTTCAAATATAAAAAGTATGATCGAAATCGGTTCACCCAGTCGAAAGGTATGAGGTAACAAACATTTAAAAAAAACAGGCGAATTGAGAACCTCCTTTTTTTTTTAAGTCGGTTAAAAAGATAAATCTTCGTTTTAAATTGTAGAAAACAGGTTTCTTTTAGTTGAGCTTAGTGACTAAAACATCTAACTCACAACAACAGCAATAAATTGTCTTCGTCTAAACACAACTCTTTATACGAATTCAGGTAATAGATGTACAAATATGGGGTCTTTATGACCTAAGTCTCTATTCGTAGACAAAATGTTAGATAGTTTATGACGCTCTTTACTGGAAACTTGTCTTTAAAGCCTGTCTGCGAAAGTTATTCAAGACGTGAACTTAGGGTTATCATTGTAGCGTTATTCAATTATGTAGTAAAATTAACTGTTCTTATCGCCACCATTCGTGTTTATATGTATAAGAAAATTTCAAACTGTTAATGGTAGTAAATTATACAATTATTTTAGATCTCGAGATTATGTTTCCTTAATTAACATTACAAAAGACAGACCTTTAAATACCCTTTTGTTTAATTTCCTACCGTGAGTTTGATTTTTAACTCCTTGTTGTGTTTTACCTTAGGCATGCATTTTTAGAACTAAGCATTTTAGGCATACTTTATTGCGCCTAAAACGTTACATCGGTGGTTTGACTTTTATAAATATACTAGTTGTTGCCCGCGGCTCCGCCCGCGTGTATGTTGGTTATCGCGGCAAATAGTAGCCTATGTGTTATTCTGATGTATAAGCTATATTTCTGTAAAGTTTCATTCAAATCCGTTCAGTAGTTTTTGCGTGAAAGAGTAACAAACATCCATCCATACTTACAAACTTTCACGTTTATAATATTAGTATAGATTTTTTATATACCTACATATATATGGACCTGTCGTAGCGGCTACTCTGCCTGATGGAAAGCATGAGCAGAATCCAAGAGTAGCGGTTATCATAGGTACTCATTGCGAATGTAGACAATGCAATATATTTTAAACCTTTTCATCTCCTCTCTTTAAAAGTAAGTTTTGGCGGCGAATTAATTTTGCGGCGTTTTCGATTTACACTAATACACACATAAGTTTCGACCATAAATAAGCAGTAACTGCTCATTAAGTAATTATCTGCACTATCAATATAACCTAACTTTATTCATTCTTAAAAAAGACAAAAAAAACTTTAAACTATTTTAACTGAAATCCGTGACGCGGGTATTTGAGATAAAAATACAAGTCATTAGTTGATGAATGCAACAATTGCACTTTATAATAACCCGCATAGTGTACGCGCCAGCGATTGTCTGTGTTGAAACAGCACAGATCGTGCCACGCCGACGTTGCCTAGCGTCTGTCGCAGCCGTTCATTTTCTAATTACTGCTATCAATTCCATTAGCGAACTTATTGTGTAATATACCAACTACAAATAAGGAGGCGTTTATGATACAAATGTTGTTTGTACGTAAAATGCCTAAAACACTAATATCATATAAGGACTGTTAAAAGCACAATAGGTAATCGTTACAGCATCAACTTAGTATTAGCTATTTTTAACCCCCGACGCAAAAAGAGCGGTGTTATAAGTTTGACGTCGATGTCTGTCTGTGTGTGTGTGTTTTACTGTCTGTGGTATCGTAGTTCTCAAACGGATGGACCGATTTCGATGCGATTTTTTTTTCATTTGAAAGCCAGTTGCCTTGCGGTGGTTCTTAGCTATGTTTGGTTAATATCGGTCCAGCAGTGTAAGAGGCAAGTGTAACTTGGTTTTTTTAATTATTAATTTATATTTATTCACATGAATTTGTTATGCATGTTTGGTTCAGTTCAGACCAGTCATTGATATACATGGGTACTTTTCAACGGCTTTCAACCTTATGTTACAGATTGCCTTTCAATTTATAGCAGCAGATTGAGCAAACATTTTATAACTAAAATTTATAATCTCTTGTATAACGTAGCGGCAGTGAGTTTGCTTCTATACTATAAAACAGACCGGTTAATTACTATATGATCAAATTGTATAATCGCTCTACCATAAATTTCTGTATGGTGTACAGCACGTAGAAGATTCGTTGAACAATTAATACATAGTGTTGAAATGGCTACGGTGGTTGGTGACTGCTTTCTATGAAATATTGAAAATATGTTTTAAATGAAAATTGCTCTGAGTCGCACTTAGTGTACAACCTGGTTACTGTCGGTTATTCATGAACACAACTTTTATAAAGTAACAAATCAACAAACAAATAACATGTTTACGAGAAATAAAATAACCAGTGTAACAACTTTTATCGTTATTTATCTACAGTTATTTAAATACTTCATTGAAAAAAAAATAGTGGACTTTAACAATTTCTGATTTAACTATGCAGATACATGTATGATTGTTGTTTAAGACCGCTAGTTGCCAATAAATACATAGACTACTAATATAATTATCTCAGTAGGTGGCAGATACATCACATAAGGGAATGACAAACGTAAATGGCAAATCAACAAAACAACTAACCTATCCAGTCATTAAGTACATATGTGTGTCGCAAGGGCCTTGTTTTTTACCATTTATATGTTCTATTGCGAGGCAGGAATTCTGCTAATCGGCGGTGGCAACATTTTGCACATACCACGGACGTTGTTGCTGCGGTAAATGAGTGTAATTTAACCTCAAGCAGCCTTCTCGTCGCGCCATACACTACAGCCTACCGACCCGTACCACTTAGGATTATGACTTACCATTGTATTTCATAAGTATACGTTTAATACCTTCTAATAGTTTTTGTCTCCAGCCCCCTTATTTGGGTTTCTCTATCCTCTTTCTTAATGTTTGTATTTTGTAAAAGGAATTACCAATTTATTATTATCACTCGTTAATTGTTAAAGTTCTATGGCATTATTATGCATAAAGTTCGATTTGTCATAGGTTTCTTAATCTATACTAATATTATAAAGCTGAAGAGTTTGTTTGTTTCAACGCGCTAATCTCAGGAACCACTGGTCCGATTTGAAAAATTATTTCAGTGTTGGATAGTACGTTTATCGAGGAAGGCTATATATCATCACGCTACGACTAATAGGAGCGGAGCACCAATGAAAAATGTTTCAAAAACGGGAGAAAATTATCACGCTATATAATATAATACAACAACGGGCAATAGGAGACGCAAACGAGGTTGCGTGGGTCCGCTAGTACACATTTAAGGCTCTTAGTTTGATTGAATTGAACGCTTTGTCCTACTGATTATGACGCAAAACTTAGTGCTGTAATTCCATAAATGTCTGTAAACAACTGACTGCAATTGTCACCACTATTCTTGCGCTAATTTTCATATCCACCAATAACTTGGACTATAAATGTCACACCCTTTATCAGAAAAGATCAAGAGAACGTCAAACACTCTATCTCGTGTTGAGTTTTTAACCCCTGGCATAGAAAACTAATTGATGAATTGTGACACTTCGATGCATTTGTGTATTCTTAATTTAAAACTAGTTTAGTTTGAATAGTAACGAGCTGGCAGAAGTTTAGAATCACTAATCAGTCTTCTCGGTCGTTTAACTCATTGAATCACTTACTTAATGAGTGCTTGGGTAATGGTCGTCCAGTGGGTAATGTTGTTGGGATTACAAGACTTAGTTTGTTATATGCTGGCCTATTATCTAAGTGTAAAATCTTGTGAAGATATAGGTCCTTACCTATTTATTTGTGTTTATGTCTAAGTTCCAATGTTAAAGTGTCATCATAACAGCAGTGCAGGTGTTATCTACCGGCGCTCGATGTCGCCCACGCGGCGGTGCCGGTAAATCACCAAACACGCGTTCGCGCCGACCGCCGCCGCCGCTTTGCGTCGCCACAATCTATGCAAATCGCGGGCTCGAACTTATTGCTCTCGCCTCGACTCCTTTCCAAATGCATACTAAATAGCTCACCGGCCACGCCAGCCTTTGTTCCATGTTTTTGACTTAACCTCATATGCTCGGTCGATTTGAACGGGCTCATTTTCTACCATATGAAACAAAACAAGGGTCAAGATTATGTTTTGGTTTATGGATAACTAGCTGCATTGTTTCCTCTCTGTTCTTTTCATCCATCTATGCAATATTTTCATTTTTTGTTACTCTTAGTTTTTTTATTCTAATCTTACCTGTGTCAGATCTCTTCCATGCCTCTGAAAATATAATTGTCGTTTTATAAGCAACCGGAAGGAAGGTAATATTTTAAAAAATAATAATCGCTTATTTATGACGTCAAATTCGTGTTACATGTATTTTAATAAGTAGAAAATTATCATTTGTAGTTGACCGTTGAAGGGCTGGCGGATCACCAAATAACGGGTTCTATACTATCGTACCTACTACATTTTACGTACGACGCCGACGTCACAACGTATTAGTAGAATGATGCCTAATTCATAATTTAATTTAATGGATTAGCGTTTATTTGTGTTATATAAATATTAAATATAGACTGTTATCTTAGATGTTACCAGTCATGAGATGTGGCCCAGCTTAACAAGTATTCTTTCGGAATTTTTGGGTACGAGACCATAATGAGACAAGTAACAGGACCACCATCATTCTTGCATACTTGGGGAATGGGGCAACAAAGAAGTGAATGCGTATGTGAAAAAGTTTCAATTATTTTTAATTTCCCAGACTTTAATTAGGGTATGAAAATATGTACACATATATTTAAAAGGTACCTAGTCGAAAACCATGAACGGCGATTTTACGAGCCGTGCTATATTATATTCTACTCAGAGCTCAAGCATTCCCATGGTGTTCTTAGAACAAGACACAGAATGTAACGAGAGATGTTGCTACCATTCTTCCGCATAGATGCTACTCACATTGCGATCCAATTATACCTGATACCGTCGAGAAATATTATTGCGCTGATTCTTATTTACTATAGCCACTAGGTAAAAGTACTGTGAGAATTATAAGGGGCCATAATGCTGCTCGTCTGTGCTTATATGTATAACACAGTTGTGATTAATACCATAACTTCAATTTCCTGTTATTGCTTTTAATACCTAAGATTTATTTCTTATAGACACAGTTAATAAATAAAGTGACGTCGCTCCGACTATGTGATTCACTTACAACTGAACAAAGGAGGCTATCATGTCATGAACGAACTGTTTACCTATTCACATCACCGTAGGCAGGGGGGTTTCACTTCTCAGTTTAGGTGTATTTCGCCGAGCGCCTCCCGGGTAGAACTATGTGGCAATGGTTGCCACTCAGCGCTCGGCTCGCACTCTAATCGCGTCGCGCGTAAATAAGTTTAATATTACGTGTAGGTACTTACTGCGAAAAATGACTTCAAAACGAACTAATTGCTGGTACAAAAGGTACTGTTCTGTTGACGGGTGTTTGAATAAAAGGAAGAATAATGAATATGTATTTTCATTTTTCAAAATTCCGGAAGATATTGAAGCCGTAATTTGATGTATTTATGCTAATCATCACATCTCAGATTACTGAGCATCACATAAATAACTGTAGTAGATAGGAAAATAATGAGGTCGATTTTGTTATAGATAGGTCATATTAATTACCTTTACTTCTTACCTCCTATTAATGAAAAGATAAAATAATTACCTACCTACTTAGAACACAAAGAAAATTCTATTCACTGTTGATTGAATACCAGTTTGTTTATTTAATAAAACTTTAAAAGTAATCGTTTTAATGAAAACCAATTTAAAATAAATTATAATTACTTATTTAAGTTTACATAGTAAGTACCTATCTGCTGTAGGTACTCACCTAGCCTAAGAAATTATCAATAGTAGTAGCCTGAGAATAGTAAGAATATAAGGCAGTATGCCTAATGCCTCGTTTGTTAAGGTTTGTTAACAACTAGGTACTTATAAACTGATAGGTATGCGGTATACTTATAAACTATTAGGTATTTGGCGTCGTATGTTTGTAGTTAGCAATAAAATTATTTAATTATTTGTTTGGAAACTTGTTATGATAGACATGTTTTGTCAATACAAAAATCTATAACTTATCACGATGGTACCCAGACCGAGTAGTACGTTACGTAGACATGATTATTACGTTTGTTAAAATTTTCCTTCTTCATTACTAAAGTTGTTATATTTTTATAATTAATTTTAATATTTACCTAAATGTACAGCAAGCGGCAGCCCCGTGCTCTTGTAGTAAATCGAGCGGTGTCTAACGGAATATGAACGCTCGAGTCACACGACAAGATTCAAATTCGCGTGCAAGGTGTCAAAGTTGAAATTTTTTTATGCCTAAACTTGACGTTTGTTCGAGAGTGACAGTACTATTAATTATTCTGTGCCGCAGGAAAATACCAAAATGTCACTTCCCGCTTATCAATGTGGGCTAAAACTTTGCTATTCAGCATCGGATACTAAAACTTTCTAGAAGTTGATGGTCGTGATAGAACGCGTCTTGCTTACATCGTCCAAGTGGTCAATGAACCCTCGCGAATTGTCTACAGCAATTGTCTCCCGGCATCAGCGCAGCTGTATTGTACACCACAACCGTTAGTACTAATTGCAAGAGCCATAATCACTTTATGTGCCTATAAAGCCTAAATTAAAGAAACGGTATCTAACGAAACGTTTATCTAACTACCTACTGAAGTACATAAATGTTTAATGAAAAGCGAAACTATTGAACAGTTCTATATTGCTTAACCGATTTCAAAGCACTCAAGATGTTCCAAACAAACTTGTTGCACGCTAAGAGCGTACCAAGCATAGTCATAAACTTAGTTAAGCCCTCTGTCGGCAACATTGCTGGCTTCAGTGTAGTTCAAATTAATTCGATTATCAGTGCACCTTGATCAAGCTAAAGCTCTCAGATTCCCTTCATTAGGTACTCACACATACTCGTATACGGAACTGCAGTATGATAAATAAACAAGCTTTAAGCGATTTATATAAATGTAAATCATGTGTTTCCAAATTGCAAATTGCATTGCATGTTCATATTGTTCATAGTTTAAATATCTGAAACCTCCAAGCCTTAACATTAATAAAAAATCTACCGAACTCCATGTTTCCAGAAGTATTTCGATGTTTATAAATTTCATTTATCGCTACTTGTATTACAAAAATAATTTTGGAGAGATTACTTCAGAGTCTTTCTACCAACCAGGATATCGTTAATAGTAACTGAAAACTTATGTGTGGCTGGCAGAACTCGATATGATTTTCAATCTTTTTGATCAAAGATATCTGATGAAACTTCAGGCAGATTCAGTATGTAACAATGAAATATAGGATTTGGGGAAGTTAAAGTAGAAGCACCCCGCTTTGGTGCTTGCTTATGACGCCTCCTAAGTTTGAATATGTACGTTATACTATTACTCAATATTCAGATAGCGCTCGTTCCAAACTCACGCACTCACCGCTGGAAGTTGGTCATGAATTCATTGTTTTTGACGTGGTCGTGTGATATTGAACCACAATAGGAAAGAGTTCAGGTCACGTCTGGAGAATGTACGGACAGAGAATATTAAGGATCAAAAATATATTGAATGGGTTAAGTTTTTAGAATTCTTTGCGTACATACACGTCATTGAATAATATCGCGTTTATAAACTTCGTAGTACTTCGATTAAGCATGTATATAAGTACAAGATGAATATTAATACCTATTAGTTTAATATCTGTACAGCACGTGATCTTCTGCTAGATTGGAAATACGTTGATATTATTAAGCTGCTTTCGTGTTTGATTGGGAACTTTATTATGACACAAAGTTTGTTTAAAAATATATTTATCCATAAGATAATATGACACAGTCAAACTTAATAAAAATGAAATACGCAGAATATTGAACATAACATCGATCAAGTTTAAATATTCCTTGTCATAATGGGGAAAGAATGAATTGCGTTTTTTTTATTTCTCTATGATTTAGTTTTATCAATAGTATATCCTTGTTTTTGTCTATACATTTAGGTACTTACTAATACAAAGGTAAATAAATTACTTTCCTTACTTACTTAAAATACCTTACATTCCTTTCATTCATAAAATTTAGTTGACATTATTATGACTATTATTGAATTAACATATAACAAAAGAAATACAGAAAAACAATAGAAATTGTTAGAAATATGCATAGCATAGCGGGTATGTAACAAATAACAATCATTGAAATAAAAAAACAGTTTTAGCTCATCGGGACAAAAAGTGATTCGGAGTATTAATTGAATAGTCAAGTTATAGAGTCGAAAGTCTAAGTAAATGTTTGCGTACATGACTAATGCCTCTATTCAGAAACAATACTCCACGAGTGCAGTAGAAACTGCTAAAGCAACTACATTTTCACCAAGTCTGCAACATCTAGTGTTACATATCTCTTTTAAAATTCACCATTCGACGCTCGTATAGGACATTAACTTTTGCACGCGGCTTCGCTCACGCAGACTTTCATCCCCTGATTTAACCCCTTAGGGGTGGAATTACAAAAATTCCTTTCTTAATGCTCACTTACGTTATATAAAGAACCTACATGCAAAATTTCAGGATGCTGGGTTCAGCGGTTTGGGCTGTGCGTTGATCTCTGGGTATGTCAGTGACCTTCCTCTTTTATATATATAGATTATAGATAGGTTCATCCTATTCATTAACAAAAGGATTCAATTACCCTGTGTGTGTCTTTATTGAATGACATAATGTCACTGTAATGTTTATTAATACGAGTGAGTTGTGTATATTATTTGCAACAGTTTACAAATCGTCATTAGGTGTTTATTGGCGTAAGGCAAGAGCACGCACGCATCAACCTACATACTCGCTCTAGTGTGGCCGCTTAACTATCACGTTTAGTTACTTCAGATCGCCTATTGGCCATTAACTGGGAAAACAAACTCATTATAGAATTGTCGAGTGGGAAATTCTATTTCTTAAATATTTGCTTTACAATCATTGTTTTATCATAAGATACTTTGCGATGTATATTATATTCGTTTAATGCCCTAGATAAGTGATTATAATATTGATTTGTAGTAATATATGTATAGATGTTTTACCAGTCGTCTCTGACACAATATATTATTGTAAAGTATTTTGGACAGTAATACTTTTACTTATACCTATAATAAATATAGTAACGTATCGTAAGTATTTTTTTGAGTGAAAGTATTTGTTTCTATGGCAAGAATTTCAACATTAAAACTAAATAGAATTGTGGATCCTTAAATCAATTTTCTTATAATGGATTTTATAGTAAACTCTATACATTTTATTGAGTATACCATGTACTAAATGTCACTTTTTAGTTTATATTTCAAACGTACCTAAAATACTGACTGAAATTGATTGCTATTGGTGTATTGCAGTGCATTGACTCTGAATAGATGATCTTCACAAAGAATAGCATGTTTCTTCTTTATTTTCTTCTTTCCTCCACACCAGTATTCTCTTTTCGTTCGTTATAATAACTCTGCCAAATCGTAAAACACTTAATCCGTATTTCATAGTAAAAGCATTCATTTATCGCTGCACGCTTCTGTGGTTGCATACAATCTCTTATCTTACTAGTTGCGCGGCAACGTTCCGCGCTGACGCCTCTCCCTTGCGCCATACGAAATGCAATTTGTACCGTCCATTTTGCAAAACTAATCTTCCTAGACACGTTTCTTACCTGAACATGCTCTTTAACGTTAAACATACCGCACCGTGCAAGATATGTCAAGCTGATTCGACTTCTTTCTTGGCTAATAAGCACTGAACCGTTCTGATGTTACACGTTTCCAGACGCACGTAAACTAACAAAAAAAGCAATTTTGTCTCTGGTGACTAGTTCACTCACAGAGGTAAAGTCGTATTTTGCTAGAATTGCTATTTCACCACAATCCTTCTTAGAGTTGATCTATTAGGCTCGTTTGATTGGGTTTTCCGGGTGGCTCCTGACAGTAAACGAAAAGATCAGATAAGAAATGCCTGCACGATGGTGTAACTAATAATGGCATAGAGAGAACAGAATAAATGACGTTAAAGTATCAATGATGGAGTTATAAATAAGATTATGATGATTATAGAAGCCATTTGTGTGGGGCTTAACAGTAGGAAAGTGAAGTCAAAATGATAGTGATAAAGAAAGGATGAAGCTTTTCAATTGTGTACGTGTCCCTAAGGCTATTAGCGCTCGATCATGGCATGTAATGTCCTCTGACATATTGCTTTATATTCAGAGTAGCGAGCGGCCGAGCCGGCCGTCGCTCGGGGCGCGGGGCGTCGCCATACGACATTATTTACATATAAGTCGTTGTTCCTGCGCTCATTCATAGCCCGCCTCGCTCTACCACTCTGATTTATCGCCTTAATTTCATAAGTATCTCTTTGTTACCACGGCATCTATATCATATTTGAGTAATATCCCTCTCGCTTTATTGGATATGTTCAAGAAAGGTCAAATTCAGAGAACCAAAAACCAATTAGATTATCTGCGTGATGTAGACCGTTTAGCCATTAGTTATTGCAAAATTACATTTAAAAACTACAAACAGAATGACAATTATATAATAAGGCTCATAAAAATGGCTTTTACTTTTTCTGAGATTAATGATTCTTTTCAAGAAATAGTAAGATATTAACTTTATCTACAAAAAGTTAAACTTATTAATACTACGTACTACATATGAGAGGGAGCAGAGTGTATTGAAAAGTAAACTGTACTTTCCGAACCCTTTAAAAACTTCAGTGAATGTAGTCAATAAAAAAATAATGGTTATTTTTCCTGAAAGCTCACAGTGTTCTTATTAAACTTTTGGTTGTCATATGTTATTCTGGTACAAGTAGTGATGGAACGTTTATTGATCTGCCATATTCTATTAGAACTGCAATTGCAGAAAAGCAATGTAGGGCATGTTCTTTATATTAATGGTGACCAGGCCTTGATTAATAATTAATGACAATTTTAACTTTTATGCAATAATTTGATAACATTTTTAGGATTTTCTTGCTCATACAGAAGTCTGTTAAATTACCCCACAAGTTCATCCTTAAATTCTAACTTAACATTAGATTAGTTTAATATGATGCTAAGGAGAGCCCTATTTCCAACTGAAGACTATTAAAGCGTGTCGATGATGTGTGAGGTGATGATGACTGTATTTACGAACAAAAATAGCCCTTTTCATGGAACATTTTAGATTAACATGAATAAATTTCATAATTTTGTCCATTGCGATTTACGACACTATATTTTTTAATTTACATAAGTTTTTAATACCATCATCACATCGGCTTATATCTATGGTTTTTAACAAAATAACACAGACACAGAAAAACTTACTCAAGAATGAGCATCAAATCTCATAACCCGTTTCAACACGTTTTCTTTGTAGAAAAGCATTTGAAAAAGTTTTCCGAAAGTCGAGTACCGAGGATTGTAACCGAAGAACACAGACAACGTAAGTAAATACCTTTTGGATGAAAATTGACAAGTATCAAATTGATTCGAAATATTTTTCTCTATTCTTAAAACCAAATAACTACAAATTCTCAAAATTAAATAAACGTTATGCGCTTTCATTTGAGACCCCATTCGATGATATTTTTGCAGACATTCGGTTAACTTACTCCTCCCCACTTTCACCACCATAACATTTAAACGGCTCAACCGATTTTCATGAAACATGTCTAAGAACACTCGCACGTAACTCACCTTTCATACAAAAAAAACTAAATTGAAATCGCTTCATCCGTTCGGGAGCTACGGTGCCACAGACAGACAGACAGACAAACAGACACGTGAAACTTATAACACCCCTCTTTTTGGTCGGGGGTTAAAAAATAAAGCCTACGGGAACATATAAAATAATAGCTTTAATTTGAAGTGTTTAATATTACTTAAATAACTAATTTTTACCTTTGGATAACTCCTCGATTAAGTAATGTCTCGTATATGATCACACCATTGATTTTTAACCACTCGGATCGACTCCGTCACGGGCCTCTCTTGCTATCTACCGATGCGGAGACGGATTGAACCGATGATTCACTATTCTAGATTCACTTACTTTCAGCTGTCTTATTGATTCAAAGTCTAAATTGGCATAGCGATATACATAAATACCTACCATTTGTATCATTCGATGTTGGCAGGCGACTGCGTGACTCAGAGTTGAGATCGCTCGATCATCTTCGCGGACTCGGTTACTTTGTATTTGTACACTAAAAAAATTGGCACTGTTCCTTTCAAAAAACCGCTTCTTTACTAAGCGTACATTCATTCAGGTTTTAAATATCCTCGACAGCTGCAATACTACATGGACAATTTGTTTTTGTTGAATGATTCGTAAAAAAATACGTTATTTCTTTTTTTAAATATGTATTACATGGTAATAGGTGTGCATTTTAATTAGCATTATACTGAAAATTATCAGAACAATATTAAATGCTCATTTATATAACGCAAATAGTCCATGTGTTGGTGCTGTATGGTTATATGGGTCTTCGTCTGACATGCCAGTCAGCATCAGCGACAGGCATGGTAATGTTATACTATACATACTACATTCTGTGGAACATCCTGATGTAAAGAGGTTTGGACGTGTGTACAATACTTTACGGCTTAGATAGAGCATAGTGTACAAGCCACGTGGCCTACACGGTGATGCCTTTGTCACTTGTATCGTACGTACAGTGTATACACGTTTGTAAACATTCACACTGGCTGGTAAACATCTTTGTCAGCGGCTTGATTGTACCACTGCCACCGCACGCGCAGATTTTAATAAACACAGTAGTCGTGTTGAATCATTAATCAACCCACCTAAATATTCCGAAGAGGAATTAATAAAAACCCATTGCCCCATTTCCACGGGCGGGTTAATGCTTATGAATTATTAATTGAAGTTAGACGACGGTAAAATCGAAGATTATGTAGGTAGTGTTTCTACACGCATCATTTGTCGTGTCCTGCGTTAAATGTCTATTATTTTACGTGAGTACATTGAATACATCTTTTCTTGTATTTAATATTATTGAACATATACTTTGCATTCATAATACGGTAATCTCCTAAGTGAAATATGGTACACATTCAACTGTTTTAACGGTATTATTAGATTACATGACTGACCTTTCATGTCGAAAACAAAATATACGAAAACCGCACAGTGGACCGATTTGAGCAAACCCGTAGAGCACTGGATGGTCAACCGAAAATTAATTAACATACTTTGGCGCGCAACCCTCAAGCGTTGCGCGGACACGGTGCCGCTCACAGGTGGCCGCCACCCACCCCATCCAACACCCGTACACCCCAACAACTAGGGCTACCTTTGTAAATGTTTTTTATTCTCATAACAATTCATGTTTTTTTTTATTATTTTCGGAAGGCTCGAATAAGCGAGCGTGAATTAAAAGTGCCTTTATTGGGTGGAATTTGTTTTTGATAGATGCAAATTAAATCGTTTCTGAATTAAGCAGTGTCAAATGATAACCAAGAAACAGGCTATTAACCATATTCATAGTCCACATAAAATATAAATAATAATATGTTTTTATTTACACTTTAAAACAATTAAACCTTGCAATGTTACTGTTAAATTAATTATTATCCATTGTTGATGGCAGCCCTAGTTACTACGATGCATGAAATTTGATGTATTTTCAGCTTCAAATGTATATAATTCCAGGCTAATTGTATTTTAAGTAGGATTTTAACTACGATACCTACTGAATATTAATTTAGTGAATTATTTACGAACATTATTGTGAACAAAAATGTTGACTATTTCATAAATAAACTAGATATTTTGACGGTGTCGTTATTTTTTATGACTATTTCATGAGTAAAGTAAGTTAGACGAATTAACATTCTTGAGACAACTGAACACCACACTCGACCTGTAGTTTTCTGGTGACCACCATGATAGCATAGCGCCATGGGGCTAGGGCGTATGTTATCAGCAGGAGCTAACATCTTTTGGCTTATAACAATTATACATTGATATTTACCTAATAAATTTGTGAGTATATTATTTAGGGTGTTTTCAAGACAAATGAAACCTCCATTACGGTATTATAGATTACATTAAAACTATATCATGTAAGTTAAAGGACAACACGGCCAACACGATCATATTATTTTGTCATCAAATCAAAATGTTCATAATGTTATCTACCTTAAATCTGATATTCTAATGAGACTAGATTTCCTGGATGCTATTAATTTAAGCTTAAATTGACCTAGAGCAGGTGTTATAGTATCGGAGCAATCATTTAAATGATTTTGAAATCATAATGTATTGTATACGATTAATATTATGTTATTGAAACACTGTGTTATCTATGTAGTGGAAAAAGAGTATTGTATGCGTAGTGTTTCTAAAACGGATTTGTCTACATTAAATAATAATAAACACAATATAAACAACATGCTGTTTTATAGGTTTTTAAAGGAACACGCGATATTAATAGGCTATACACCCTTAATTTACCTGAATTATTCCGTTGTTGATGTAAAATGCATTCTTCTTTTAGGGATCGCGTGCAACGCATACATACATTGCTGTATACATTAAATCGACGTATTTATACGTATGACCAGCAATGGAAAACACAACCATAAAATAAAGAAAATAATGGTAGGTACAGTAAAAATTTAAAGAATTTTTGTAAGCGGGCCTTAATAGGAGACCATTTTAACTGCAATGTGTAGAGCTAGAGCGGCATCAGAGTACCCACTTATTGGAAGCTACCTTGTGTTAGGTCACAAAAGTGAAAGTAACTAATGTAAAATTGACCAAGTCAGTATGAAAGAGATTCTTATGACCTACTTTAAGAGATGAAAAATAAATAGCTTCCAACATTCAATTGCTTGTTAAATATAGTCAAAATCAGTTAAAACGCCTATGAAAATGACGACTTAGTAGTTTGGTTTTAAATAAAATTTATATATTGTGATAATTACAGTTAGTCCTTCGTATAACACGAAAAGCCAAATTTCATGCGTACGAATTAGGGCACAACTACTCTGTTACGAATTAGAACTGCTTGAAAACTTTGCTTGAAAATGTTCTATTTGTAACCATACACTGTCACAGTGCGCTTTTCTAGTTTCTGCCTGAAAATAAACATTATCAATAAAGAAAGAGAGTATTTGTTTTACAAAACTATAACCCGACTAAGTAAATACTCTTGGTAAAATGTATATAGCCTATGTCCCCTGGGCCTGAATCTATTGACACCTCCTTCATTAAGATCGGTTCAGTAGATAGTTTGGCGCTACGGTGGAATATACAAACACATAGACTGCCAAAAGTAAAGTTTAATTTTATTTTAAACTACTTGAAACTTAATCACGTATTACAACAATTGATTGTCGCAATAAGTGACTAAGTTTGAGGCGCAAAATGTCTGAAACTATCATTATATATTCACACGTCATAAATACACGCGAGGGCAGGTTGATAAAACTATCTATAAACATCTGCGACACAAAGGTTTCTGCCCGCGTAACTATTATACTCGGGGACCCAACAGTTTTGTCTTTTGCCTCTGAGTGACTAATATTCCGTCCTGGTTTTGCGCACTTTATGGGTATTGTCTATAAATACAGTACCTTTTGTGACGCCCACACGAATGTTGTAATGTTCTGGAGTTTAGTCCAGTTCTATTTTCGATCTTCATCGCGTTAATATTTATTACGTTCATGTTGGTGTATACGACTGCGATAACAGAATCCTTAAAATACTTTCTACAATAATTCTAAATGAACATTTTGTATGTCACAAAACTTTAGCCTTATTGCGATAGTGTATTTAGTTCGTTTTTAGTTTTTTAATATACAAAACTTAACATGCCAGAATATGATCGATGATTGAAAATAAAATTGCTGTGCTGTAAATATCGAAAGTTATCGTTATTATAGCTAATGTTACATAAGAAGTTCTTAAAGCCGTTCTATTCGCATGTAAATTACTTTTCATCACATCTGGACTTTTGACAGAAGCAAAACAGTTTTGAAAATGCCCAGATAAAACTTATTTCCTGTTACCAAATGTCAATATTTACAAACTGATCGATGAAGAAAAATGCAACGGAACAGTCAGATATCAAAATAATAATACTAAGTACTTCATTACAGTATAAACAACAAACAAAAATAATATAACATGTGATAAAAAGTAAACCGCACAAAACATAAATATAGCATCAAAGACAAATCGCGTACACATGCGTGGAATAGATAGGTCCCGATTATGTATGATCAACAGTCGACCCCAGTAGCTCGCAGAGGGTCCCACTCATTGCGTACACTTGTCATATCAGCACAATGAGTGCGGGCTCGGAACGATGCTTTATTATTTTAATTATTGCACGTTCCCGCTGCGTATGTGCGCCCTTTGTCAGCCACTGCCGAGACTACTCGAATTAGTCACCGCTAAATGTATAATAACTATCCTAATTGAAGATCCTTGATGCTAACCGCTGTCTCCGTATTTAGCTGTATTGATGTTAAGTAATAAGTAGGTATCACTGTTATTTGCTGAAGCAAGAGTATACTGAACATTTCCTGCTGATTTCAATAGTTCTAAAATACAGCATAATTTAATTTCATTATCTATATACATAAAAATTACGCGCATAACTTCCGATCGGCTGCACCAAATTATTTTTTTTTTATGTGTTCCTTATTGTTAGGACAAGGTTTGTGTGCAAGAAAAATTAAAAGATAACAGGAAGTCTTTTTTTGTCCGCGACTGTACACTGCCTGTGGGAAGCTGACACAGACATGTAAATATGGCGGTACGAAGTTCGCCGGGTCAGCTAGTTTTATATACATTTTTGATCTACAGGAGCGTATATAATGATATTAAATATATGTACTTAGGGAAACTGACCACAAAATAAATTAAGACTGTCTTGTTTAATGTCATATTTGGTAACTTTAACGCAGAGAATTTCCCGAGACATTCCAAGCCGCTCTTGTAGGGAGAGAGTCTATTTCTCCCCGGTCCGCCAGATACGCTAAAGTGACCTTGTATTATTGCCGTTGGAGAATATGATGTTTAAGTAAATGTATGAAAATGAATTTAGAGTATTAAAAATGCATATCAAAATACATTATGAACATTTTTGTAGTATTCAATATACGAACATGGTAAAACTGACTATTTACTTAAAAACAAATAACTTTTATTTTAAGTACGCCTTTTCAGGAACTTTCGAAACGTTACATGAATGACTCTAGCCGCTACGTTCCGAAGTGGACTTAACTTCAATTAACCCGAGGTTAAACGTACTTAAAAAGGTAAGGAACATAATCGAAATACTGTAATAATATAATGAATTAAAAAATAAGGTCATACGTGCATAAAGAAATGAACCAGAATAAGACTACAATTCACATATAAATAAAGACGTTTCTCAATAAGCACGTTGGAAACAATGAGCTTCGTTGCGTTAATGTGGGACGTATGTATTGACATTACAATATACTAAGTTGCAGTTTTTGTTCGTGCCTCACTCATTGTTATTTAGTAATCTCGTTTCTGCACGCAGAATTATTTAATTAGTCGTGATGATTACGGTTAGCATCATTTCTTATAAATATTTTTGACATTTACTGCCTGTACTGCGAACTTATATTATGAATATCAAAGGTTTCTAAAGTAAATAAATAAAAATAAAATAAATATTTTCGGACATCTAACACACAACGCCATCTAATCCCAACCTAAGCAGAGATTTAAATACACAGATACATTTTGTATAAAGATTATACTGTACCGTAGAAAACGGCCAAACTCCGAAACAGATATTTGCAGAACATTCAAAAATTTTGTTGGACCCGGATATCGAACCCGGGACCTCAAGCACAGCAGTCGCATACGCTACCACTGCGTCACAGAGTCTGTTGAAATCCTTTGTCATAATCTCAAAATTGTTGTAAGTATTCTATTAAAGACTCTGAAAAGCAATAAAGTAACAACAATATTGACACCTATTACGACCGTTAAGTGTTACTTCGATTATATATATAACATTGCACAATAAATAACTTCATTGGCCATGGCCGATGTTTCAATTGCGTCTCTGAAAGTAAATATGTTACCGTCAGATTGTCAATCAGGGACAGTTGACAATTTGACGCGCGTAAATAGTATATCACAGTTGACAATCTATCGGTAGTTTGCAATCTCGCTAGGTGGTTTACAATCTAACGCTTTTTACAATCTGTCACTGCCTCGTTGGTCTCGCGGTTGGCGTGTGCGACTGCTGATCATGAGGTCTCGGGTTCGATTCCCGGGTCGGACCAAATGTTTGTATGATCTACAAATATTTGTTTCGGAGTTTGGGTGTTTTCTATGTATAATATGTATGTATTTACAAAAAAAAAGTATATATGTATTTGTATCAGTTGTCTAGTACCCATAACACAAGCTCTGCTTAGCTTGGGACTAGACGGCGTTGTGTGTTAGATGTCCGAAATATTTATTAAAAAAAAAAAAAAAAACTTATGGTGACGTATACCTACATATAATAATGTGAAGGGTGGTATATAATTTGTATAAATTTCCAAATGCCAGAAATCATGATTTGAAACGCAGATAAATATTGTTCCAAATTCGATAATCAAAAAAAAAATACCGATGAAATTGAGAACCTCCTCCTTTTGTAAGTCGGTTAATAATTTAAGAGTTGAGATAAATGTTTATTATTTGAGTTCAGAATGAAATTCATAATTTTGTTGTTTTTATAAACAAACTTTAATATAAATTAAACGAAATTTAGCTACAGTAAACTGAAAACATTATAAACAACTCAGTATTTTAAATAGACGTTAACATCCATCTCGCTCCATTTGTTCTCAGCTTCGATAGATGTTTTATAACCTTCTCTACCATGCTAGTTTTAATAAATAAATAGAGCTTATTTTTCTCCTAAGAAAATAAAGTACAACAAAATATGAATGTAGAAGAAAATAGTCAACATAAGTACAAGCGCAAGAAATGTAGGTAGCTAAAGATGAGATTTATAAAGTATCAAGGAGGACAAGTCGTCGCGATGGCGGGCGGGCGCATACTTTACTCTCTCGATCCGATCTTCATAAAGAAATTCTCCGTTTTGATATTATATTTATATTATGAATGTTTCGTACCTGCATATTTGTAACAGTAAATATGAAAATTTCCGGAATGCCTACGAGCTCGCCTCTTCAATCTTGAGGGAACAAGGATTATTTTATTTGGTATTATGAAAATTGAAACTCGTAGCTTCGTATTTAATTTCGTTTTTCAGTCTTATATTCAATTTGAAGATAAAATCTTAAAGATATGAGAATCCGGAGAAAAAAGTCTTCTTTTATATAGTTACGCCTGTGAGCAACTGAAGGAGATAATTGTATAATATGCCCAAAGATTTATACTGACTATAAAAAAGTAAATAAAACATTAATGTTCGTCTAGTGGTCATGTCGATAAGGTAGCGGATAGATTATGCCATTCAAGGGAGTTTTAAAACCAATATTCTAAGTTTACACGGTTTATAATGTTTATATGCCTCAGCTGAAAGCTATTAATCATCAATATATATAAAAATCAATGCCAATTTTCGTTGTAATTTTATAACTCAAGAACGGGCTCACCTATCCAAACCAAATGTTTAGGCTTTGTTCGGACTATATAGTAGATGATTTATGTGAAGTTTGCACAAAATCGGGCGAGCGGTTCTTCATTTATCGACATACACGCCAAGCGTGCCAAGCGGACGGAGCCGCGGGCAACAGCTAGTTTAATATGTATTTAGGTAGAATAATCCAGAAAAATACTGTCACGTCTGGTTTAAGAAATATTTATATGTATACATAACTGAGTTACATAATTTTGGTATTAATACTTATAAAAAAAACACTAATTTTTGCCTTCCTTTTATAGTTATTTAAATCAGTTTCCAGTCGCCTTGTTAGGTTGTTAAAAAAACATTTGACTACAGAAAATAATTGCGACGTGTTAGAAAATCTGCTAACACGTTTAGGTTTCAGGAAACTACTTTCCTTAACTTTTAAATATGTAAGCCTACGCTTACATATTTAAAAGTTAAAATTTGTGAACTAGTGATTTTTGTTACTGTTGAAGAAGCTGCTAAAGATTTACATTGTCTAAAAATAGTGTTCAAGTAACGGTTAGCTCGATGTAGGCATTATCGTGTATAACCACACAATACCATTGGAAGTTTACAAGACGCGCATCCGTCATGGTAAACAAACATGTGCTGACGTCAGACGCACTCGACGCTCGCGCATTTCAACTGTAGTAAACTCTACGATAGAACTCTATTCGTTATTAATAATAAAAAATAGACTACATTACGGCTTTGATCACTACTGT
Organism: Diaphora mendica; assembly: GCA_949125395.1. Taxonomy (NCBI): domain Eukaryota; kingdom Metazoa; phylum Arthropoda; class Insecta; order Lepidoptera; family Erebidae; genus Diaphora; species Diaphora mendica. The sequence continues at coordinate 23,885,414 of OX421310.1, forward strand.
TAAAATGTTCCGTTTCAATGGTGCCAAAGATTATACATTAAACACTGGATAAAACTTTTATAGTTATGTTTGTACTCGTATAAATATTTGACTCGACTTGGCTGCATTAGTGTCTTGACTAGGATATAAAAGAAGAAGAGTTCTAGTCAATAAAGTAACTGTTCTAACAGAAGGTTAACTGGAAAACTTCCACTCCAGATAGGTGATTTAAGTTCTCCATATTATTTCGCCAATCACGTGACTTCTTGTAGGAGAAAGCTGTTTATAAGAACATATTAAAATGACATTAATGATCCTCATATATTTATTTATCATTGCACATTTCAATAAATACATGTTTTAGGCTATCGTAAGTACTTTTAAATTCAGACTTTCTTTATTTAATGTATATAATGTGTTTAATAATCACACACACATGTCTATATCCACCAAGGGGTATGCAGAACCGTATATAACTTCCTCATTTTCCCAATTATAATTTTTGTACCATTTACGTAATATATGACCATTCTATTGCCGTCAACACATCGAACATTCAGGTACTGAACCTCTAATGGTGAAGTCTAAAGTAATCAAATACATTTTATGACAAAATTATAAAAAAATAACTGGTAAATAAAATAAAAAGATAAAATACATAATAACGAAATGCTGCCAAAGTCGATTATGACTTTTCTCGAGTATTAGTCATGTCCAAGGTGCGTCATACAATTCACGGTCACACACTCGAACATTATCTACACACGAGTTACGCGGTGCCACGGAACGTAAACTATTATGTAATCAATTATCGCATGTTCAAAAACTTTTGGTAATACCGCTCTTGAGACAAACATTTCTCTGCACTTTATTTTACGACTAACTGAATTTAACCATAGTCTACTAAGATCTATAGAATTCAATTGAAACTTCGAATATATATAACTACGCATCTCCATTGAATTATATTGTTCAGTTTTGAAGACTTCGTAATCAAGATATTTACTTCTCTTAAAATATGTACCTACAATATGTACATGAATGTACAATTATTGCCTGTAAAACACATGCAAAGTTGTTTGCCACAGTTTAGAGATTCCGATATAGATACTTTAATGGAGAAGAACTGAAGGTAAAATTTGATCCAAACATTAAGAAAGCGAACAAGTACTTGTACCACTTTGCTTAACACCGCGTCGTGCTAGTTAAAAAAAAATACCGATGAAATTGAGAACCTCCTCCTTTTGGAAGTCGGTTAAAAATAAAGTGACGTTCCTGAAAGTAAAAAGCATCTATACAAATACGACTTATTCTTTCACTAGAACGGAAATACAACAAAAGTACGCTATAAAATGCGTTTTGATGCCGTCGCGTGACATTCTTTCTCTAACCGAGATCAGTGATCCCATTTTCTTTAAAAGCATAAATAAACTACACAAAGATGTTCATTACTGAAGACAAAATCTTTCACTAGCAAATAGTGAAAATAATCTGGACATTTTTGTTTATAAAATGTTAGGTACATAAAAGTCTATAATATTATTTACTTACGCGTCTCTACAATATTTTTTTTATTTATGATGCGTGACACCCAATGAGCTCCTGCAAAATAACGAACGTATTTCAGTCATATATTAACGATGTATCTATCTCAAATTTATTAACAGCTGTCTGTTCAACGCTACTTCAACCTGCAGATGTAAATATTAATTTCAGAAATTTCCAGTATATTCTGGTTTTTAATATGCGGATATATCCTGGAGTTTTATTTCTACTCCATAGCTCCAGTTAATATATCGTAGTAATACATTTCAGTATTTTTTTAAGACTGGAGAATTTAAACTTGACTTTTCTTTTTGTTTGTAGCGAGCGGCGCGCTCGCAGCCGGCACCATTGCGTCTCCGTGGAGCACGGCGGCCGGCGCGCCCGACACGAATGGATCGGGCGGCGCCGACGCTAAGCATCTCGATGTCGGCGACGCCAGCGACGATGAGAAGGTAAGCCAATCCTACTTGTGTAGCAACCCAGTTTTAATATACTTCCAAGAGACACCGAACACGGATTCCTAGTTCTTAGCCCATTAGAAGAAAATGCATACATTTAAAAGTTTTTCAAGTTACTTTTTATTAAATTTCTATACACGACAGGTAAGTAGGAACACAAGAACACCTTTAAAAATAGCATACTACTTGTGTTACTATTATGTTGCACGACCATCAGTTAGGAATCCATGTCAAGTCCTGTGATTAGCCATAACTCCAACTCGAAATATTTTCTTAAGCCAGTAGGTATAAAATATACAAAGATTATACATGATACGATAAGAATCCATTGCATTGCAGATACGAGGTGCACGTTTGTTATTGTTTAAAAAAAATACAAAAACTGAAAAAAATATGAAATCAATTAAACATTCAAACTGATAAATAAGAAAAGGCGGAAAACGGCTACAAGCGTCATATCACTGTCACTACCAATCTTAACTACATTAGTAAGTTAAAAAATATTCTCGATTTTAACATAGGTATTGTTTGTATTGACGCATATTTTTAACCGACTTCAAAAAAGGAGGAGGTTATCAATTCGACTGTATTTTTTTATTAATGTTTGTTACCTCATAACTTTCGACCGGGTGAACTGATTTTGATGATTCTTTTTTTATTTGAAAGCTGGTGCTTCCCGTGTGGTTCAATCTTAATTTGGTCCAGATTGAAGTCGGTTTTTTTTTGTCAAAATTTGTATATATTTATTATTTAACCTGTCTGGTTCTCATGATATATTATGAAGTAGTAGTATCAAGTTCTTTAAAATGTAGCTCCGGTCATTAATCTAAAAAAAAAAAAACAATTCATTATCTGGGGGCACGATCGTGCCCCCGCCAAGACGAGCCAAGCGAAGCGCAAGGGCACTATCTACCTTTTCTCGAAGCGTTTCGTCGTTTTTTCGAACCCTCATAACTTTGGTTCCCGATATACCAGATAGTTCAAATTCTCAGGATATGATGTGACCAAAAGACTAATAAAACATACAAAGTTCCAATTGCATAGCTCTGATACTTTAGATTTTATTGCTACCTAAAAAACACCGATTTCGTCACTGACACACTGATGATCATCAAAACTGTTAGAGTACTTCCTGAAGTGCTAGAAAGCTGAAATTTGGTATGTAAACTAAGTTTAGTATACAAACAACAAAAAAATTCATAAACCTATTACTTTCATCCCCCAACCCCTAAAATTGGGGGGTGGAAGTTTGTTTGAGATTTTCACAAATGTTTATGCTAGAGGTTTTATTTTTGGTACACGTACTTTTTCAAAAGAAGATGTACAAGAAATGCAGCCCAAAAAAAGAAAAAAACTGCCTTAAGCAACTTACAAAAAGAAATGAAATCCCACCAAAAACATTTTAATGTAAAATGTTACCAAGACGACTGCATATGGCTTACCCTGTGAAAAAGATATCAGATCTCATGTAGTGCCAAGGTTCTGAATCTACACGCCCTAACTCTACCAACCCTAACTTCATAAACTCTACATCTCAGTAAAAATGTATGTCTTGGCTGTTTCGTCACTTCAGAAACTAAATATTCGTATAGCACATTACTTCAGAAACTAGATATTTGAAAACACAAAAGGTGTTCGTTTCCCCTTTGTGACGGTGTAGTAGCGAAACGGCGAAGCCATACATTTTTACTGAGATGTAGAGTTTATGAAGTTAGGGTTGGTAGAGTTAGGGCGTGTAGATTCAGAACCTTGGCACTACATGAGATCTGATATCTATTTCACAGGGTAAGCCATATGCAGTCGTCTTGGCAACATTTTACATGAAAATGTTTTTGGTGGGATTTTTTAGTCTGATATAGTTTATAATAGTAGCAGTTTTTGTAAAGTGACAGACAGAAATTTGTTTACGTTGTGTGGACTAGTGTCAGAGATGTTGAAAAATATGCAACAGAATGCGATAAGATTAAGCTGACAGTTCATCATCAATCTCAAAAGGAGGTCAATCAATCACATCTCAGTCTTTGTTTGATGCAGACGCACAGCTAGTGTATTGGTCAGTGACGGGATTTGGAAAATGATTCTGATGTATAAGCTGTATTACTGTAAAGTTTCATCCAAATCCGTTCAGTAGTTTTTGCGTGAAAGAGTAACAAACATCTATCCATCTATCCATACTTTCAAACTTTCGCGTTTATAATATTAGTAGGATTCATTAATATTTCAACTTTTCGTTGCAAGGTAGTAGAGCCACGCTGATTTCAGCACGAACGGGCCGGCTCGACAGGGGCGGTACTACCCTCGCACAGAAAATTAACGTAAAATGACAGCGTGCTGTCGTGTTTCGTTGGTGAGTGCGAGACCGGAGGCCCAATTGGTCTATTCAACAAGTTCCATACTTGTTGACTAGACTAAAAGATGCAGAAGCATCACTAGGCCGCCATGGTGTGGGTCGCCATGCTGCATTGTCTGCATTCGCAGTGAGCATGGTGACCACTACTCTTGGATTCTGCTTATGCTTTCCATCAGGCAGAGTAGAGTCATTTTGGCGGGCCAAACATAAAAAAAAAAAAACATCTTTACTGTGCTGAAAATTACCCATCACACAACCTAGTTTTTTTAGTATTTTATGTAAAGAAACTTAAAATTATCCCTGTAGATAAATCAAGATGTAAAAGATCCACACATTACCCAACATATAAAATAGATAAAGTTTAATTCACAACTCATTTAGAGGAAAATATAAAAATACGAATACATACTCACCGCTTTAAAATATCCGCAATTGATTGATAACAAAATAAATGTTAGCGTGTAACAAAAATAGATCAATATTTAGTAATTCTTAGTTGTGAGAAATTGTAAGTAAATATTGACTGCTGGTCTGTAGTTAACAAATCCAGAAACAGCCACGTTTCAAGTTGTTTCTTTCATGGAATAGTGATTCACGATGTTTTCGTACGTCGGTATCGTCGGCTGTTGGACCACGTCGAGGGCATTGCGTTATTTTTATTTGCTTTTGAGAATAGAAGCAAGTCTATTAATTACAATGACGCACACTTCGCTTGTAGCAAAATTGTGTTACAATTTATAAGCAAACTCGTTAATGTTAATACATCTGTTCAGTGTAACTACTTAGCCAAAGGGTCTTAGATTTGTTTCGACATTTCGCTGGAAGTTGACCAGCCTAGATCTGCTTCTAGCTGAAAAAAATAATAAATACTAGTGAGTTTTATAAACACATGGTATATTGATTTCTATAATATTAGTCTTAAATATATGTATTTAATGGATTGATAAAGATTGAATCATCAGGCCGTGAGCATTCAATAAGACATTCCGTATACCATCTTGGCAATAATAAAGATAAAATTATACACCTGAACTCAGGCCTTATAAGTGCCTTATAAGGCCATGATAAACTTGTCAGCATATTATCTGTTCACGACTGTTTATTTGAGATACTATTTGTGTGCAGCACATTCACTAACGTCCACGGGTCTAAGTTGGGATTCTCTGGTTGCAATCGTTGAGCATAGAACAACGTTTTGCCTATGACAATCTACTTTCCACCTTTCATCGATGGCCTGTAATCGATGGAAATAGGCCTCTCCTTACATAGGAGGTTTTGGCCTACTATATAGGTCGATTATGAACCCATTAAATCAACCTTAAATTAGATGAAAATATGCGGATACCTATATTGCTATCTACTCTTGTTATGACACATCTCGACTCGTCAAATCAAAGACAATAATATCTTTCAGTAAAATTCAGTTTAGAAAAGAATAATTTAATTTCCCATTTAAACGACCTTTAGCGTAAGTATGTAGTTTGTTTACAATAAATATTTTCTCGCTAGAAATTATCTGCTTACCATTCACCAAAACTTAAACTCATTTATAAACCTAATTACATATCCTACCTTAAATATAGACCTATTTTTTTCAACTTAATGTCTATTTTTTTTATAGCGCTTTAAAAAAAGTTTGAGTGCATTGAGAACTCTTCAATTTACTTTAATTTTAGTCCACTAATAATTTGTTGGGTTGCAAACAGTTTTGTATTGCTCTTTTCTTCTTACTGACATTAACACTCAGTGTGTTTGTCAAACATCGTTTTATCACCTGTTTACTGCGAGCTATCCGAGTGTGGATCGTTAGTGTCTCATTTTCGTACCTATCTGCCAGTAACAACAGTCAGGCTGGTCTCCTGTCCTAGTCGAGACAATATTTCACTTGTCACACCATTTGTGCTTACATCATGAATTCATAACGCGACCAGAACACAGTAAACTCCGGCGAATGATAAACAGTTCTGGGGAAAAATATTAAATTATTTTGGACGTTTTCAAAAAAAAAATATAATAGCTATATAATTCAGAATAGTTAGTGCGTTGGACACTGAAAGGCAGTGTCTCACTCTGTCACATGTGTGTACAAAATCTTCCCGTTGTCGTCTTGGAGAAACTCTCATCAAACATAGGAACGATCAACTATGCTTGGCTCCTTAAAGTACATAGATCCTTAATTTCTAGCCAATTACTAATGGTTATTTCAATCCCGCTTCAATTTCACCACTATTTCCGTAATATGCGAGGCAGATGGAATCCTGCTTTCGATTGGATTATTGTCAATATCAAATATATCATCCTGCCTTTTCAGATGTTTCTAATACATTAATCCTCATTTTGAGTGTAAAATCTCGGATTCACAAAGTATTAAACACATGTTTGTGTACATTTCTTTATGTATGGCCCGCCAAAATGACTCGACTCTGCCTGATGGAAAGCATAAGCAGAATCCAAGAGTGGTGGTCACCATACTCATTGCGAATGCAGACAATGCAACAATGCAGCATGGTGATCCACACCATGGCGGGCTAGTGATGCTTCTGCATCATTGGGCCTCCGGTTTCGCACTCACCAACGAAACATAACAGCACGAATGCCACGAATGCTGTAATTTTACGTTGATCTTCGAGGGCAGTACCGCCCCAGTCGAGCCGCCCCGGTTGTGCTGAAATCAGCGTGGCTCTACTACCTACTTTACTTTTGCTACTAGCATTAAATAAATGTAAAAAATATAGTATACTTCTTCATTTTTTATTTTGACTGCACATCATTATATTAACTTAAATCTTGTTTTATAAATGCAACTAAATACCTGTTTCCGTTTGTTGTTGGTATATTTTTTCAATGTAACGGATAATTTAACTGTATGTAAGTCTTTGTTTTGTCTTTATAACGCTTAACCTCGAGCAAATTTACAGGCAATGAATTCGATACATGTTTGAATTAGCAAAACTTAAAATGAAATATATTTTTCATTTGTAATAATTCTTTTATTTAGTTATTATTTATATTTCTTACTAGCTGACCCGGCGAAGTTCGTACCGCTATATTTACATGTCTGTCTCAGCTTCCCACAGGCAGTGTACAGTCGCGGACAAAAAAAAAACACTTTTCCCGTTATCTTTTTTTTTTCTTTCTAGCAAAAAAAAAAGAATGAAATCGGACTATGTGTTATTGAGTTACGTTATTGAGTTATTATTTTCACCCCCTCTCTCCAGGAAACCATGCTGAATTTCTAGGGGCAGCTAGATAGACTAGCTGACTAACTTCGTACCGCCATATATGTATTTACGTGAATATTTTTTTAAATTCCGAAAACTTGTTTTAGTATTTATGCCAGCCGCAGTTTCCCACGGATAGTGTTCAATCGGGAACTAAGAAAATATTATATTTCCGGTTTTCTTTTAATTTTTTTTCTAAACAAACCTTGTCCTGACAATAACAAACATAAAAAAAGAATTTGGTGCAGTCGAAAGCTATGAACGTACATAAATTTTCAGATGTTTCTAAATATACATTAATCCTCATTTTGAGTGTAAAATCTCGGATTCACAAAGTATTAAACACATGTTTGTGTACATTTCTTTATGTATGGCCCGCCAAAATGACTCGACTCTGCCTGATGGAAAGCATAAGCAGAATCCAAGAGTGGTGGTCACCATACTCATTGCGAATGCAGACAATGCAACAATGCAGCATGGTGATCCACACCATGGCGGGCTAGTGATGCTTCTGCATCATTGGGCCTCCGGTTTCGCACTCACCAACGAAACATAACAGCACGAATGCCACGAATGCTGTAATTTTACGTTGATCTTCGAGGGCAGTACCGCCCCAGTCGAGCCGCCCCGGTTGTGCTGAAATCAGCGTGGCTCTACTACCTACTTTACTTTTGCTACTAGCATTAAATAAATGTAAAAAATATAGTATACTTCTTCATTTTTTATTTTGACTGCACATCATTATATTAACTTAAATCTTGTTTTATAAATGCAACTAAATACCTGTTTCCGTTTGTTGTTGGTATATTTTTTCAATGTAACGGATAATTTAACTGTATGTAAGTCTTTGTTTTGTCTTTATAACGCTTAACCTCGAGCAAATTTACAGGCAATGAATTCGATACATGTTTGAATTAGCAAAACTTAAAATGAAATATATTTTTCATTTGTAATAATTCTTTTATTTAGTTATTATTTATATTTCTTACTAGCTGACCCGGCGAAGTTCGTACCGCTATATTTACATGTCTGTCTCAGCTTCCCACAGGCAGTGTACAGTCGCGGACAAAAAAAAAACACTTTTCCCGTTATCTTTTTTTTTTCTTTCTAGCAAAAAAAAAAAGAATGAAATCGGACTATGTGTTATTGAGTTACGTTATTGAGTTATTATTTTCACCCCCTCTCTCCAGGAAACCATGCTGAATTTCTAGGGGCAGCTAGATAGACTAGCTGACTAACTTCGTACCGCCATATATGTATTTACGTGAATATTTTTTTAAATTCCGAAAACTTGTTTTAGTATTTATGCCAGCCGCAGTTTCCCACGGATAGTGTTCAATCGGGAACTAAGAAAATATTATATTTCCGGTTTTCTTTTAATTTTTTTTCTAAACAAACCTTGTCCTGACAATAACAAACATAAAAAAAGAATTTGGTGCAGTCGAAAGCTATGAACGTACATAAATTTCGGTAATTCATTTTTATTTATACAGATTAGCCTTAGCGAAGGAAGTTGCATCCCTTCAATGTATGGTTTTCCGTAACTGACTTATGCCTCGTCCATCGTTATGTCCTCCTTTCTTCGATACTGTCTATTTTTCAACTTCAGTATTGAATAAATTTTGAACTAGTCTGTTTTTATATAAAAGGGTGTTCGCAGGATATGTCGGCGGCGGATGCGGAAGGAGTGTGGAGCCCCGACATCGAGCAGAGCTTCCAAGAGGCTTTGGCTATCTACCCACCATGTGGCAGACGCAAGATTATACTCTCCGACGAGGGCAAGATGTACGGTGAGTCCAAACATGTTCGAGCCACTTTTAAACATTTTAACTTACTCTATACTTATAAACTTAAGTTTCACTTATCGTAAATATATTGACTCTACACTTTTATTTGAGCAGAACACGAGCTAAAGTATTCCTTATTTATTCTAGTTTAAAACTGATATACCTACCTGTATATAGATTTTTGGTTGAAAGTATATAATTTTAACAGAATTTTTGATATTTCCATTACTCTTTGCGGAACAGTTTCTTGGTTGATGATATTAGCAAATCACTGCAAGTCAAATACCAATATGTACCTAGTGATAAAATGCTGGTTGTTGGTGAATCAATTAGGGCTGGGCCATAAATAATACGTTAATAAGTGGTTTTATCACCAGGCAGGTACCTTATTAAGTGTACATTAATTAATAGAGCTAAAGCCCACCGCGATCATGAGATTATTAACTATAGATTTAATTTTAATTTACTTTTTAGGGATCCGTAGATAAAAAGAAAAAAAATGTTATAGAATCACTTCCTTTTCTTCCGTTTTTCTACATACCTTTTTTCTCAACAACGTTTTGGATAAGTTGAACATAACATCAAAAATAGGCCTGTGCTTAATTTCAATTAATTAAATCTTTGAAACCGTAAAAAAATCTTCTAAGGCAATTAAAATATACAGATATTACATATACGCTAAATTAAATATACAATATTTTATTCAATTTTAACACTTCGTTGTAATTTCAAACATTTACGCCACTTTCCATTGACCTACACACATCAAAAGTGTCTAGGGATCAAGCATTTTTATGCGGATTTCTTGAGATTGAGATGTGGCTTTGGCCCTGGCTTACTCAGTCGCCAGACTTGAACCCGATTGAGCATGCATGGGATATGCTACAGAGAAGAGCTCTACCGAATATGGAGGGTATCCAGTCGCAAGAAGACCTTTTTTTGTTGTTGCAACGAACATGGGCGGCCATTCCACAGCGTGATTTGGATGAACTCATTTTGAGTATGCCAAACCGATTCTTGTGTTGTTAGTGTTCGCGGTAGAAACACGGATTATTAATTGTTTAAGTTACCTAATAAAATTTTAAAGAAAACTGTTATTTCAGTCTTTTTTTCGAACTTTAACGTTAGAGGTTCAAATGTCAAAAATCCCTTTATTAGGAAAATGGCAAATTTCTTTATTAATGCAAAGGTGACTTGGTTTATCGTTACTGTGACAAACGAAAACACTTTATTTGATGAATCCTTAAAGAAAATTTTAATTAATATCAATCAGGAGAAAAGTTATTGCAAAAATATATGTTGATCCCTAGACTCATATGTTGATCCCTAGACACTTTTGATGTGTGTATATTCATGGTCAAAACAGGGTCTTACAACACCGGTAAAGGAATAATCCAAAAGTCATTAATTTGTTGTTCTATAACTTAAAAACGTTAAAATTTATCAGGATAAATTAATCACTCTACGACAGAGTATTTTTTAAACAACAACATTGAGTTTATCGTTCCAAGTTTGTACGGAACCTACGGTGCGCAAGCCTGACTCGCCTTAACTCCGTTTATCTTACTTAAAAGTGTATAAATCTAATATCATAAGGTAATTATAATTTTGATATCAGTTTAAACCAGATACCAAAACAAAAAAAAAAACAGTTCTCCTAATGGTAAGCGGGTACCGCAATTTATTAGAGTTGGCAACGTCAGAAAGACACGCATATAATTTTAATGAAACTTTCGTTTTGCAAACCACTTTTTTGTCTAAGTCATAGGTTAATTATGTATAAAATGCACATCATATTTTTAATAACTGCCAGTTTACCGATCTATGTTTCTCTTGGCGCTTTTTATTAAGTTACTATGTTCATCAACACCACCTTTTATCATCTTTATATATACTTTTGATCCTTGTAAAAAAATTGTACAATTCGCGTAGATACATATTTTACAATGTACAGATTAATGATACAGTCGCATTTAAATAAAATGCTCATAATTTAAAAGAACCAAGTTAAAAAAAACTATATAATTTGATGGTATGCAAGATGAACAAGGTAAATTTATAACTAACTAAAGACAAAAATAGATGTATGAAAACTGATAAAATTTAAATTTATACTTGATAACATAAATAATAACAAGGTGGTGATATAGGAACAGTGTGGCGTGAAACATACGAAGTTGCCTATATGTCAGTTTAGTTAAATAATGGAGAGATATCAAGGCCATTCCGCCGAAAATGAACAATGGATGTGGCACGAGACAAAAGCCACTACAGATACCTATTGAAGAGACGCCGACAAAGCAGTCTGCGCAATAGGATTCCATGGAAAGACGTGAACCGACAATTATTATCTCTCTTGATCGAACCATGTCGCCAATTCGAAGAAGGCATGTGTTGTCGTGCTTTTGTTTCAATCTACACTCGATCATAAATACATATATGATATACAATTATTCAGTTATGAATGCCATACACGACCCATATTTTATCAGTACACGAAATATTTCTAAATTAACTCAAAACTGTACCCAATAAGTCCTTATTATGAAAGCTCGCTTCGTACATGTAGTAGGGGAGGCATAGCGAATGTTTTCACGTTACATTGTTAACTTAGAAAGCTCGTTTAGCGAACGTGACGATTGCTACATAAAAGCAACGTTGTGCCTCTTGTAAATTAACTGCCTGAGGGAAAACTGTTTCTGTGTAGCTTAATGCTGCAATTATAAAGTATTAAGAAGAAATAATGACTTGAATAATATAGTTAACGAAGGTTAGTTTAGCATGGGTGTCAGGAGCGCGGCAGAATAGTTTCATAACGTCCTTTTCGGAAAAGTAATATTAGGGGGGCTATGGAGCAGAATTGACATAGGACAATTATCAGAGGGTGGGTGTGCCATTACTGTGCCGCCGGACGCACATTAAGTTTGCGTCAAGCGCCAACATTATAGTCGTCCCGGTTTTAATTAAAGGACTGCCCGCTCAGCCCCGTCGCGGTGCCAAATGGAATTGCTAAACAAATTTACCACAAGCGATGTGTCCACCTTAAGTGATTTAATAGGCGTGAAGAAATGCGATGTTTAAATTACTTCAAATCTTATGGCTGAAAATCGTGGCGGAAGCGGAAATTAGGAAAATTCCAAACATATTTAGGCCCATGATATGTAACTCTTTGATGTAAAAGTATATTTAAAGTTTTTTAGAATGGGTGGGTTAAATTATATTAATGTGAATGTTTACAGCATATTAATTGTCTGCTCGGCATTCAAAACTCCAGAATTAGAATGTACATAATGTACTAATAAGCTTTTTTAAATTTGAACACATCATTTCGTAACCGTAAGAATCAGTTCAAACCTTTATCCAAATCACGAAATATATATTATGATCAAGTAACATGTATATATTACCGCGTTCCCTTTAAAAAAAACAGTTGTAAGTAAATTGTAAATCCTTTTTTAGGACTATTTTGGAATGAATATATAGAATCGAATTTCTACGCCAATCCTCAAAAGTGTTTTCCTTCATCAGTCGTCTGTCATCTATTGTCTGAAGAAGTTCTCTGGAAATTCATAATAAATATTCTGCATAACAGGATCGGTAACCTTTTAAGATCTTCAGGTAAATCTTAGCAATTAGAAGAATGTCTCGTTTGTTGAAAATATTTTTAAGAGGTGTAAAGATTTTAAATGCAAATGAAGCCAAAGTTGTCAAAGATTCCAATTTTGCATCAAATGTTTATGCTGGCTGAGGTGTTGAACATTAATTTTGCCATATTTTCGGGCTAAGCTAAGAAAAAATAACGAAAGTAGCTTTACAACAGAATACAAGTTTATCTTAGTAATATCTAACTAAATAACCTTGTCTTGTGTTGCGAAAGTCAAAGGAAGTTCTATTGATTTATACTTGACAAATCTTAGGCTATGAGAATGCCATAAAGCGAAATCGGTCAGGTGTAAAGAAAAAATAAAAATAGTGGAACAAGTACAAGTGAGTTTGATTCTAGAATGTATTTTAAGACGCTATTCTCCCTCAATGAGCTGTAAATTTAACACCTAATTATATACCGATCTCAGTCGAGTGTCTTTTCGGTCAGTCGCTAAGGAAGTTGGCTTATGAATTGGAAACCACGTTTGGCTAGTGGTTTAACGGTCACCACGCCGTTTCCTGCTTCGCCAAGTGTCGTGGGTTCAAATTCCAGGTAGGACAACACTTTGTGTGATCCACAAATTGTTGTTCTGAGTCTGGGTGTTCTTGTGTCCGTTACATGTATGTTTGTAAAGTCCCCCGCAACACAGATTTATTCCTAGTGCGGGAGTTGTCTTTTTAAAGAAAAGAAAAAAAAAAAACAATCTACCAACTGCTTAACCAAACTGCGAAACCTACCATTATTTCTTAATGTCTAACGACATCACCGTACTTCTTATTATTTAATTACCATACTATTATAACTGATAGCCATAAAGTTGACTGTGGGTTCTAACTCTAACATCGCATTCTATTCACTTCACTTAAGTTACTTAGTACATCACATGAAGAGCTTTTAAAAGTCCGCTGCCGAACATCGACCTTTCCTTAGCTATGAAGCTTTGCTTTTCGCTGACCAGACGGATTGGTATAGGGTTTGTTTAAGATTGCCTTCTCTTTTCAGTGATGATGTCCTTTGTGGTATACTCCATTAGTTACCTCTTATGACACTCGCGGATGAACAGGGTTTGTGGCAGTCGTTTTATTTTTAACCCGTCACCAAACAGACTTTTAGTACAATGTACTCCATTTATAAATAAAATAAATAAATATTTTTGGACATCTTGCACACAACGCCATCTAGTCCCAAGCTAAGCAGAGCTTGTGTTATGGGTACTAGACAATTTTAATTTTATTTTATTTAAATTGAAACATAGTTCTGTAGTACACTCTTTAACGTTTTGTCTTTCCATCAAAGTTTGAATAGAGCAAAATACACTTCACTTGCACTATGATAAACTAACAAGTGACTTACTAAGTTTTTAATCGACTGCCCCAGAAGAAGGATTATGTTTTTAAGCGTTTTAAACGATTATGTGTTGTTAACATACTCTTCTCTATGGCATCTTCTGTAGCCAAAACAGCTTAATCGCTTAAGCTTTTAAAATGTTGTTAGATTCGTATTAATTGCTTAATCTCAATTTTCATATTGAAATTGTACATTGTCACATGACGTAATATAAGTATGAAAATTGGATGAGACCGAGACAATAAATTATCTATATCCATCGCTCACTACGCTACAGATGACTTCATTTGCTGTTTATTAAAATTAGAATTAATTCATATAACACAATGAAGTATTTTTTATTTTAACTGTTATTGCAACTTGTAAGAGATCCGATAGTAATTGTCTATGTAGATAATAATTGCGGACACGCGTCGCGTCGTCGGACAATATATGAGCACATTACTCGAGGACGTGTCCTCCCCGCTTAATCTAGCGCTGTAAAAGTGCGTCACCCTTGTCCGTTCGCGGCGACACCCTCACCCTTGTGCCGAACTGCGTTACGCTTCACAACCCGCTGTTTTGCTTGATCCTCATAACGCAATAATATCTCCAACATTATTGTCTGCTTCTATTTTATTTGCTCACTTCATATTTCGTATCTAAACAACTGTTTGGGGTTCAAATGCAAATAAAAAACAGCTGAGAGACCACTGCCTTGTAACCATTTGTTAGTAATGACTATGGAGCGATGGGTAACTAAATATTTTAATAACTTGTTATCTTAAGATTGCTTAAATATGTTCCGGTGACTTTGATCAATTAGTGACTTTGAACTTTCTTAACTTGAAAATGAGTTGGGAAGGTTTAATAAAAGGTTTCTATCAGTACTAATTTAAACAAATACGTATACCTGCTATGCTATTATCAAATTTGAAGAAACAGACCAGTTCTCTGTACCAATCAAGTATTGAAATCATTACATGCCCATAAAACTAATTTGATTCAGCAGCTCTTGGGTTTATGAGGTGGCCATTAATAGGCCTCGTCATTGCCGACGTATTGACCGACTGCATTGACCTTTGCTACGATCCGTTATTACACTAACGAATTGAGTTGTGTGGTGGCGTATACCGCGCACATGCGAGTGCGGTTTGTTTGCGAGCTGCGGTGTCTGTAGTTGCAGCTCGGGAACAGTTTACCAACAAAGCTAGTGCTCTCAGTACTGGTGGCGGCACGTTCGTGAGTTAAGACATTCAAAACCGCTCAATACCCTGGGAGTATGAAAGTTTCGTCGGCGCACGGCTTCACGTGGTCCGGGGGGTGGCGGGCGAGGGGTTCGTCGGGAGGGCTAAACTATGCGAAGAATGCGCAATTAGTGAGCGAGCGAGCGTGTAAGGGGCCCGGCCGCGCCGCTAGGCGGCGAACGCAGTAAGAAAATATAAAGAAGGGGCGGGCCGCCCGCGCCCGTTGTTTAGCGCCCCGCCCGCCTTCGGGCATAACTCCCGATTGTCTCCCGAGAAATCCTCCTTAGACCTGTCGCAACTCAACCCTTTCCGCGAGGATTTGCTCCGCATAGCTTCTGTTTGGGTCAGCGTGAAATTCTACTACGACGCCCATGTAACTGAACAAAGTCTAATAATATATTTATTTCTGCCTTTGTCATTCAAAGTTTTTGACTTTTGATGAATAATATCCGTTACGGAAATGTTATTTATAAGCATTTTTTCAAGTTATTAAAATACTTAGCTCACTATTAACACATAGCTCGGGCCAGCGCACCCTAATGTTTTAGATTTAATCTACGATTTCAAAAGAACCGCGTTGATCAATGGGGCAAAGTTTGATATAATTAATTTAAATCATACAATGGTTTTGTATAAATATGGTGCTTTAGACTTAAATTATGGGCGCTGTTAGTTTTAATTAAACATTCATTAGACAGCTAATTAGCAGTAAATAACGTTGAGTAATGATAACGTAATTAAACTAATAGGTAATCGAATTAAGTTTGTAAAAAATTTGTTAATCGAATACAAATTATTGATAGAAATATACTTTGTGAATATAAAGCGAAAACAATCGCGAAGTCATGCCCACGGTACGACGTTAATGTATTTCTGATGGATCTCCAATATCTCCCCAGTTGTCGAATAAATTACTTTCCAAAACGCCATGGGCGTAAGAAGCGGGATGAAAAAATATTAGTCTCGCTTCTATCTTATATTTAATTCTAATACTGTATAATTAACCCACTTCAGTGATAATGTCACGAAAATTGAGATAGTTAATAGATTTGTGAAGTTGTTAATAGATTAACCTGTAAATATATAGCTACGATAAAAGAAAAGAGTAAATATTCATATTGTAGGTGAAGCGTGCACGCACAATTTCCTCGGCGCTACTATATGCGCGTGCGCGAGAGCGTGGCCGCGTCGCGCGTCTCGTCGCGCTGGCAATGGACCAAATTAGCCAACTAACGAACTAATAAATAATGATCTCTTGTTTTTCTATTCAGTTTGGAATAGAAACGTTTCGAACGTGATCCTTGTGTGCAGTGCACTATTAATAGAAGGATGCACACGACGTTTCGGGTGAAAGCACTCTTAATGCTCAATTCGCGGGTAGCAGTGTCACCACTGGAAGCTACGTTTCGCTACGAATAACATACGACGTGTATATTCACTTTACTAATTCATGCTAACAGCAATTTGTTAGAGTGGTCGCACTTACTAATTTTAGCTTAACACCCGCCGTGAAAAGTTTACGACGGTGCCATAATTTCGAAGTAATTTCAAGAATGTTTGACTTAGAGTCTTGAAGAGTTCGCTTCCTAAGATCACAGCTTTTATCCTAGTTTAATATAAAAATAATTAATAATATAGACTGAAATTAACAGAAACCAGCCTCTGTTTAAATTTTGAAGGATACTATGAGAATGTTTTCTTTATTTTGTTAATAACGCTGTCTTTAGAGATTAAATTTGGTTACCTTATTCTTCTGGGGATGATTTCAAATGATGATTAAGTTAGTACTTTTATATTACACGATTTAACTAATAATTAGAAATCGATACTTTGTTTACCTTGCAAAAGATTGCATGATAATATTGTTACTACCATCATACCTATGTAAGTCTACTTAGTACATAGCCCTAGATTTCTGTTAGAATATGTTCCGAATGTTCCGATCCGTCCGTTCCGATAAGAATATATGAAAGTATAAGTAATGCCAAAGTGTACATGTTATAGGAGATACATCAAAGAATTAACACCTATAAAGTCCTGAATATGACATTCGAACCCTATCCATTAATTAATATAGGCACGAATAGTTGAGTATATATACGTACGCATTTGCCTCAACGAGCAAGCAAGGGGTTAATTAAATTCGCACCAGCCGCCTCTCGTCGCCATCGCATTCCCCGAATTCAATGAGATTTCAATTTACTTTGCTCTGACCGGCTGTTCCTATCTGCCAAATAATTAACACATACAGTATATTAAAAGTTTGGCGCGAAATGTTGCCTTTCAACATTTGTCATGTCTCCTTGTATATGTTGATCGCTTTAGGTTCGATGCCTAGTTACGACAACTGACAAACTTCTACTTCAGGCTGTAAAATGTAAGTTAAGCGTATCTATGACAAGTCAAGTGACGCTAAATGTTTTGCTTCCCGGGGGTGGACATCTGCCTTTTTGTCTCGCATGCAGGATGTAAGACAAAAAAACACGTGTCGTAAATGATACATGTTATTCGCAACATCTAGGTAAATTAGGTTAAAAAAAGAAAGTTGTTTTTTCTCAGTTTCAATAAAATCACTACAGTGAATCTTGTGTTACTGATCCATACTAATATTATAAATTAAAAAATAACTCTGTTTGTTACGTTTTCACGGTTCAACGGCTGCACCGATTTCAATGCAATTCGTCATATTTCCGCGATATCCTAAATAGGACACCCGGCCGGAGTCACGGGTAAAAACTGGTTCTTGCTTGCTAGCTATGGGCCCTATTACATAAAACAGTCTATGTAACGTTCAGGTTTCTTTTATGTTCTATCTGTTTTATGTTTTTCACTAATTTTCATATCGTATAAAAAGCTTAAGATGTTGAATAATAAACTAAAAGTTCAAGATAATAATATTGCCATGCCACAGTCGCTATAACACATTTAATAGTGATCGTATTAATATTAGACAACTTTATTTCTTTCTTACCTTAATTGGCAAAGTAATAAAAATGTCCTGAAAAGTTTCGAGAGAAGAACAGTCGTGCCTATGTTTGTTTTTTGCTCGTCTTGGTAGAAGCCTTGCGTTATCTAGAGATACATAGCGATACTTATTTACTTCATATAAACTGAAGTTCACTTAACTGCTGAAATACTTACTTATTCACTTACAAGTAAAATACATTATTTGTCATTAAGTGTTAAATGTTGGGAATGGACACGTAAGAGCTTGACTGTGCATACTGTATTGACTATAGTACGAAATAACTGAATCACGTTAGAAGTGCCTTTTTAGGGTTCCGTGCCAAAGGCAAAAAACGGAACCCTTATAGATTCGTCATGTCTGTCTGTCTGTCTGTCCGTCCGTATGTCACAGCCACTTTATTCCGAAACTATAAAAACTATACTGTTGAAGTTTGGTAAGTAGATGTATTCTGTGAACCGCATTAAGATTTTAACACTAAAATAAAAAAAAACAATAAATTTTGGAGGCCCCATACTTAGAACTGAAACTGAAAAAAATTTTTTCATCAAACCCATACGTGTGGGGTATCTATGGATAGGTCTTTAAAAATGATATTGAGGTTTCTAACATCATTTTTTTCTAAACTGAATAGTTTGCGCGAGAGACACTTCCAAAGTGGTAAAATGTGTGCCCTGTAACTACTAAAATAAGAGAATGATAAATCTAAAAATAATATATGATGTACATTACCATGCAAACTGCCACCGAAATTTGGTTTGAACGAGATCTAGTAAGTACTTTTTTTTTAATACGTCATATATGGTAAACCGCAAAAACAACTACACGAACTTTTATATTATGTTACTTGCTGCTTCAAAGGGGTATCATGAGCGAGTCCGACTCGCACTTGGCCGCTTTTTTCTTCTAGACTATTCCAACAATCGGCTTTATCCATGTTAATTAATTCCAATTCCATAAAGGTTATGACCGCAATAAAAAGTTTATTTCAGTCCATAATAGAATACTTTTATCAATTTCGACCAAGTGCAAGCTAGTAAAGTTGCAGTTCTCATTTAAGCACGCCCTAGTTCGAAGCGTTACAAACTAGGCACATGGCTTTATTACGAGATAAGTTTGCAAGTGATTTCCAAACTACATACACGTGTTCATGGCATATCAAATTTCTATAATAATGAAACTTGTAGTTGCATCTCATGTTTTGGTTAGCAGATGTGTTAATCCGATTTTCTTTTAAAAATTTAAGGTATTTTAAAAAAATGTGGTGTATTAATGAAGGTAATAAAATTTAAAAAAGACGTGCTATCGCGAAGAATAGCATAAACTAAAATGAGGTTTTTGTACACTATTACTGTACACTATACTATCTGCAATTCTACACAAGAGATTTTGAAGAACCTAATTATTTTAGGCTTTATTAAACAAAATTGTATGTGTGGTGACGAATTAGGAATAAGGAGTGTCATCACCTCTGTTCATTCCTACGAAAGAGGCAAACTACGCAAGAAAGACAACAACGATGCACAAACACAAGGAAAAATTAATACAAACACTGTACCAACACTTTTGGCCAGCACGGTATAGTAGGCCTAAACTCTTTTATAAGGAGAGACCCATGTCCACCAGTGGACTATTGATCTATGTATTAATACGTGAAGTAAAACTTATTACCCCTTTTTACGAAATACGAACGGAGGAGTATGAAATTTGGCACACTTAAATTTTATATACAGTAGGAGGTTTTCAGAAAGTTAAAAAAAACATTACTAATGGTAACCATTAGTAATGAATAAATAAAGTAAAACTTTATTACCCACCTTTAAAAAAATACAGATTTGCCTACCTCGTTGGTCTCGCGGTTGGCGAGTGCGACTGCTGATCATGAGGTATCGGGTTCGATTCCCGGGTCGGACCAAATGTTTGTATGATCTACAAATATTTGTTTCGGAGTTTGGGTGTTTTCTATGCATAATATGTATGTATTTACAAAAAAATGTAAATTATATGTATTTATATCGGTTGTCTAGCTTTGCTTAGCTTGGGACTAGATGGCGCTGTGTGTTAGATGTCCGAAATATTTATTATTATTATGTTTTTATACCTTTTCTGGTCTCCCTTTTTATTTTAAAGGGGAAGCTAAATCTAACACACGGGCCTTAGCCAAGTGTGCCAGGGGAAAATGGTGTGAAATTAGGATGACGATGATGCGAGAAATTTTCGTGTGAGACGGTATGTATTTAGGAGAACTGCTTTTTGAATCATCATTAGGGTGGATTTCGGCATTTGCAGTGTATTGAGGCTATTCTGAAGAGTCTTCGGAACCACACCAGTTGTGGATATGATAATGGGTACAATTTTAACTCTATCTACCTGCCGTTGTCTTTTGATTTCAGTAGCTAAGTCTATATATTTTGAAACTTTTTCTGTGTGCGTCGTAAGAAGATTGTGTGTGTTACATACTGCTATGTCTACAATAAAACTATCTTGATAACTTTATCTAGGATTGTTATGACAGGTCTATTGTAATGTATGGTTTTGTCGGTAATTATTGTCCTATCCGAATATATTTTAAATGCATTTATTATTATCTATTATTATTATTACGTACACACGCAATTTTCATTGTGTGACTATTGTGTCTTCTCGTGTCTAGACAATATTATGTTATTTACATCTCCAAAGCAATATATCTAACAACTGCCATTAGTGTGATAGATTATTCGAAGTCCATATTGCAAATTTCCTTTAATTTCCGTCCACTAGAGCGCACGCGGAGTTCTCTAATTACTGAAGGCAATTATTGAAATCTGTCTTGCTGACCTACTATAGAATTTAGTTTTACATAGATACGAAGTATCTATTATGGGTATATATTTTGCATATCCTTAGTAATAATTATTATATAGATAGATGATAGATTATACAACTGTATAATCTATCATCTATCTATCATATCTAATCTATCATCAACTATATAACTCATCTTCTATTTGAGTGTAATGTAACTTATGCGTCTTACAGATACACTTACAAAACTGCATTTTACTACAAGCTAAAATTCAAATTTTTTAAAAACCCCTACTCAAGCACTTAATCGAGTAATCATACGCCAATGATATTTTTGCAGACATTCTGTTATTCTTCCCCACTTTCACCCCCATAGCTTTTAAAAGACTCAACCGATTTTCATGAAACATGTCTAAGAACACTCGCACGTAACTCACCGGTGCCACAGACAGACAGACAGATACGTCAAACTTATAACACCCCTCTTTTTGCGTCGGGGGTTAAAAATGACTCTATCTTCTGTTACTAACTCCTAACTTAACATAAAACGTTAGAATTAAGTTAAAGTTTCTAATTACCATTAACTTATTCTGTTAACAGTTCATTACATACAACTTTGAACTCAGCTGAAATATTTACAAACATACCAGTATAATTGAATAAATACAGTATAGTAATAAAAATCAAACTACCAAATAAACTCATTTCAAATATTATCAACAACGTTATTCAGTGAAATAATTTTACAATGGCAGTTTGCACTGACTACGGCTATCCGACCCCGCATTCCTGTTCCACTGCAGTTTCAATGATTGAAAATAGCAATTCAAAATATTTTGAAAATTGTTTCATAACAGCGAGGCGGCGTACTATTACATAGTACTGCTTCACCGAAACAATTATGCTAAATATTTCGCGGACAATCGTCACATATTTTCATACCGTCATCCCGCGAGGGGTGAATTTTTTTATTCCGTTGATGGGGTTTGAAATTAAGTCGTTTCTGTTCAATCTATTTTGTTTTGTATGACAGCTACCAATATTATTTGCATTCTTTCTTTGAAAGGGTATCATAACTTAGTTCCTATGATCTAAACACAGATACGTAAATTAATTTTAATCACGGGGTTAATTTTATTAAGGCCGCCACTTGTACCTCCTAGTTTTAGATATCGATGTAATTATTCTGATGCACAATAAAGCAATATAATATTATTATTATTAAATCCAGAAAATTTTTCTTTATTAATAGATTGTATTTGACTGAAAAAATTGACACACAATTGATTAACACTGAAATAATATTACAAAATTGGCCTAAACAAAATTGGGTTTGAATGCGACGGTTTGTGTGTGAGTATCACAATCAGTAGAATCCTAGCTCACACGCACAAACCAATTAATTGAAATAATTACTATTACTGTTTAAAATTTACTTAAGCCATAACTATACGAGTACCTATACCTAATAATTATCGCAAAATCAAGTACTCGCGCTGCTGTCCCTCAGAATGCAGCAATATGCTGTGGTAGGCGTCTTTACTAGCACGGCATAGACTAGGTACTACAATTACTTACCAACCATGTGTTCCTCTACCACTCTACCATAACAATATATTAAATCTTATATTATAATCAACTGTATTCCGTGTAATAGTTTACATATCGGAGACTGAAAGCATACACAGCGTATCTTCCATGAAAACGGTGATGTTTAAGTTTCTAATAACAGATTACCTATTGGATTTCAGGACGAAATGAGCTGATAGCAAGATACATAAAGTTGAGAACAGGCAAGACGCGTACGAGAAAACAAGTCTCATCTCACATACAGGTGCTAGCTAGACGGAAACTTCGAGAAATTCAGGCTAAACTTAAAGTGGTAAGTGCCTATTCAACATATTATCAGATTATCTACTTATATTACAAAGGATATCAATGTAATCACATATTATTTAAATCAATATTAATTGGTTTCGGTTCAGTATTTAAAAGGCTTAATAAAATCATCTTTATAATTACAAACCTAGTTACATTATGCCTATTGCAAGCAATTTTTACGAATTTCCAACAACTTAAGTTATTGAATTTCTAAGGTTAAAAAGGATCATATATTAATGAAGCATTTAACAATCTATATATTAGATGAAAATGTTGTATAGACAAGTTAATAATTATATAATTATAATCAATATGATTATATGATTGTATGTATCAAAATAAACATTAGACCATAAAGTTAGGACTCATTTGTCCTCTCACATTCACCTGAACGTATGCTGGTATAAGTGGTAAAATTCTCAATAATTAATGTGAATATCGATGACGTTTAGGATGGTGGGATGATGAAAGAAAAGGCCCTGCAGTCAATGAGCAGTCTGTCTAGTGCACAGATAGTTGCGGGGTTACCGCACCCGGCGTACCATCATACGGTACTCGACTTGCAAAAGGCATGCCTTAGTGTTATTAGTCAGAACAAAACTAAATCGCCTAAATTGTGTCGCTTCACTACTATTAGGCATGTTGCTGAATGCACGTTTTAAGGACTCATTAGATACAAATTGTTGTATAATTGACAAAAAATGGATTAGATTTTGTGTGTGGAATATATTTAAGTTTCTTTAATAGTTCAAGCATTAGGAAGAAAATTTCTTCCATGTAAAAGATTAAGGAAGTTTGTTTTTTATTATATCTTAATGTTAAGAATTTATACTATCATGAACTATCACTTATTATGAATGTTTACCGTACATTAAGTCACTACGAAAATAGAATAAGAGTTTACAGGGTTTACAATATTATTTCGTCACGATGACTTTCAGCTAGGGTCAGAAAATTAAATCCTCAGGAAACACATTATGGTAATGACTGGGAACTGACATGAGGTAAAACAGTTTTGAAGCAAAGTCTCGAATAAAGTCAAGTCTCAGAATATACTTTTCTAAACTCTTCATATATATGTAACATAATCAGGTCTATTTTCCATTTTTGTTCGAATTTGTAAATGCAACTATTTGTAAATGTTATGTCCTTAAAGTGCAGTAACAATTGAAATTTGAAACGCTTAACTCACTTTCGTCCTCATATTAAAAATATAATTAATTTCTCATTACAAAACAAATAACAACAACTTAAATCTTGTTATTCATAAAACAGTATCTGCAAAAGCCGTAAACTCCAGCCACAGACTTATTCGCTAGTCCTGGAACGTGCTTACGTCTGTAATATTCTTACAACTGAGGGTTTTTAGAATGTAATTAGTAATTACTCATCATATATTGCCCATAATGACGATTAACCATATTAATAGTTTTATAGTAATTATATAGAAATATTACATTTTACAACTCCATAACCTATTGCTATATGCGAAATCAAAAGAATATTGAATGTTTATTTTAGCCAATTTTCTTTACATACATAGTATAAAAATGAAGTCGCTTCCGCTGTCTGTTTGCTTAGATATTTTAATCTACTCAACGGATTTTAATGCAGTTTTCAGCAATAGATAGTAATTCAATAGAAAGGAAAAAAAATAGAGGCCGTGCCAAGCCGGAACGGGTCGCTAATGTTATTTTTAATCAATAAATCTATAGATATATCAAATCTCATTAGGTATTGCTCTGTACATTCAATTGGTACAACTATAAATCTATAAATGATACATCTGCGCAGTCTATATATATACTCATTTGTTGCGTAATTTTATCTATTTGCCGGGGACTCGTTTTATTAGGCAACGTATCCCTTTTGAGAAAGTTTTCAACTACATATTACATTTAACTCGAGAATAACCTTCACAATATCATAACTCCCCGAATAATATTATACATAAGATACAGATATAACATGAACATTTTACCATAAAAGAACACATCCAAATCGGCCCATCCGTTTATTAGCTATTGTGCTACAGACAATCGTAAAACGTGTCTAAATGAAGTGAATTAAGAAATAAATAGCAAATATTCAATTAGAGAGCATGCGCAAGAGCGTGTAACATAAAACTTATCTCACCATATCTTAATTTTCAAAATAATGCTTCAAGTGACTGTGTGTAGTACCTTAACAACTTGAGAATAATTAACAAGTAAATATGCTTATTTTTAAGATTGAATGATAGGTATTAATTAAGACTATTTATGTTTGCAGCAATTTTGGCAACCGGGTCTACAAGCAGGACCTTCACAAGAGTAAGTGTTTTTTTTTATATGTAGACCCTTAGCTCTATACGCTACTTAAATACGTATTTTCTTAGCCAATCAACCTGTATATCACCAACTGATCCGCAGATCATAGCGTGATGCTTTCTTCGACAAAAGGACTGTCTAACACTAAATTAATTTGAACTATACTTTTTCCATTCGTTTATTTTCTTTTTGACAGCTCACGCCTATAAATTACCATTTTTTTTTTTCGGAATTATGTACTACAGTAATGTCGTACTTTATTGACGGTGACGGTACTTTAGTGAAGTGGTCTGTGCATAACAAACAACCACAGACTATTAAACAGTACTTGAAATACGATAAATCGATCATATGATAACAATAATTTGACGTCATGTAAGTATTTTTTCTGTAAATTTAATAAAAAAAGGAAATAAAAATAGTATCTATGACTCCAAGATTGAATTTTTGCAAGGAATTAAGTCGAAATCTTGGAATTTAGGATCAAACCAAGAGTAAAGAACAATAACTCTGTAAATTCATCTAATTTATTGATTTATTATTTATATTTTTGTTTATTTCTTACATAATATAAAAAACTATTAAAGGAATAATTAATATTTCAACAAAAAATATTTAATTAAATCGATTGAAAGTTCTTCATAAATAAAATCGCTATTCGTTTCAAATCAAATCGGTTATGGGTGAGGGCGTCACTAATTTCAAAATTTCTTGAACTGTCAAAAAGAAAATAAAGAAATGGACAGAGTATAGTAGTTTAACCAAACAAACTATTCATCTTAAAAATATAGGGTATAAAAACTTTTTCGGAAATATTACTAACATTTTCCTGAAGACTCTCCCATAGAACCAGGATCGGAATTTTTGAACGACTGTCTATTGTACCCGTAAGGTCTTCCATAATGAAAGTGTAAAATATTTTCTTGTTATTTACATACAATTTCTTTACAGCGTCAAACCGTTCCCCGGTGGTGGTTACAAAGGTGTTCCTGGGGTTGGTGGTGTCGGTGTAGCGACTGGAACAGACGTCACACCTCCACCTCCTTGGGAAGGCCGCGCTATAGCCACACACAAACTCCGCCTCGTTGAATTCTCAGCCTTTGTTGAGCATCCACGTGATCCTGACACGGTAAGCATCTGATACACTCTTTTTCTTTGTCGGAGCCTTTTTCTCGAACTAGGTTAGGGTCGTATTTAAGTCTAAAATATAAACGCTTGTACTGTAAAAGCTAAATTGACTGATAGATGATAGATTACTTATAAATACACTAAGCCACTTTTATAAATACATATAATACACAGAAAATACCCAAACTCAAACACGAAACAATTATTTGTAGAAATAAAAACATTTGATCCGACCCGGGAATCGATCCCCAGATCTCAGTATAGGCAGTTGCATAACCAACTAGGGAGTTTACTACTAT
This sequence comes from Diaphora mendica, assembly GCA_949125395.1. Lineage (NCBI taxonomy): Eukaryota > Metazoa > Arthropoda > Insecta > Lepidoptera > Erebidae > Diaphora > Diaphora mendica. Next base: position 23,912,342 of record OX421310.1, read on the forward strand.
ACAGCTGAACTTCATTTTTTTTACGTAGAACGAGACTACCAATAGACCTCGACAATCCAAGTACTAGGCGGTTTCGAAGTCCTGTTGAAAAACTGGTGAAACACTACAGTAGAGAAAATTCATCATCATCCTAGCGTTGCTCCCGGTTGCTTCCAAAGCTAACACTTTGGAGCCCGGGGTCCGCTTTCCTGCTCAGTCTTCTCCACTTTGCCCGGTCTTCGGCGTCCCTGGTAGTGAGACCATTAGCACGCCACCATTAGTAGAGAAAAATTAATACCCGTAATTGATCACAACACATCAAATAATTAGTTTTTATAGGTAATAGTGTCAACTAAGCTATCGGTTTAAAAGGAAACTGTTTAAAAAAAACTTGTGAATATATTATGCCCTTGGTTTTTATCAATCTTGTTTTAATCTTATCTGTGTATTTATTATGTTTCTATCTTATTCCACAAATACACTGGTGAACTGCCCGCAATCTATGGATTACTTCAAAGTATTCCATAGATTAAGGAAATTAGAAAAGTAAAGTTTAGACAGTACCTTACTATTTTAGTTTAAAAAATGTTCTGTTACCTTTTACCCAACGCGATTTCCAAGGTCTTTTTCATTGCTAAATTGGAGTGAAGGATATTAGCTGCTAACCCAAAGTTCAGTGATTTGATTCCCGTCTGGAAAAAATAGTAGTGTAATGAGCAAAATCGTTTTTTCTGTGTCTGAATATAATTTATCTGCGGGCACGGTCGTGCTCCCGCCAAGACCAGCCAAGCGAAGCGCAAGGGCACTACCTACATTTTCTCGAAGTGTTTCGTCGTTTTTTTGAACCCTCATAACTTTGGTTTCCGATATATCACATCGTTCAAATACTCAGGATATGATGTCAGTAATAGACTAATGAAACATACGGAGTTTAAATTGCATAGCTCTGATACTTTACATTTTATTGATACCTAAAAAACACCGATTTCGTCAGTGACACATCATCAAAACTGTTAGGGTACTTCCTGAAGTGCTAGAAAGCTGAAATTTGGTATGTAAACTAAGTTTAGTATACAAACAACAACAAAATTCATAAACCTATTACTTTTGCCCCCTAACCCCCAAAATTGGGGGGTGGAAGTTTGTATGAGACTTTCACATTTTTTTATGCTAGAGGTTTTGTTTTTAGTATACGGACTTTTACGAAAGAAGAAAGAAGATGTACAAGAAATACACTCCAAAAAAAGTAAAAAAAAAATCTGCCTTCAGCAACTTACAAAAAGAAATGAAATCCCACCAAAAACATTTTCATGTAAAATAATTACAAATTTTAACAAAAAAAACTGCCTTCAATCTGGACCAAATTTAAATGGGACCATTGGGGAAGCACCAGCTTTCAAATAAAAAAAAGAATCATCAAAATCGGTTCACCCTGTCGAAAGTTATGACAAACATAAAAAAAATACAGTCGAATTGAGAACCTCCTCCTTTTTTGAAGTCGGTTAAAAATGTTGCCAAGACTACTGCATGTGGAGCCAAGCCATACATTTTTACTGAGATGTAGAGATTGTGAAGTTAGGGTTGGTAGAGTTAGGGCGTGTACATTCAGAACCTTGGCTCTACATGAGATCTGATATCTTTTTCACAGGGTAAGCCATATGCAGACGTCTTGGCAAAATTTTACATGCAAATGTTTTTGGTGGGATCTATAATAATATGTATGTGTTTAGTAATATACAAGTGAGTTTGTCAGCAGAATAAGTATTTAGTGTAGGGATGGCGATTCTTTCCAAAAAATATCGTTTTTTGAATCGATTTGAATCGAAACCTAAAAAATCGATTCACAAAAAAATCAAGGTTTAAAAGATCGATTTTCAATGGATCGATTTTTTTTTCAAGTTTCATTTATTATGTAATTATAAATCCATTTTATAAAAAACAAGAAAGATGGCATTATAATTGATCTCTTATCAGTAAAAATTTTTTTAGTCCAGGGTTTAATTGAAATTGCAAACAGACACTTCAATTTTATTTCTTTTTATATATCAAAGTCAGATCAGGTATGAAAGAAGACATTAATTTTCATAAACACAAATTTTAACAAAAAAAACCGTCTTCAAGAAGGGGACCAATGAAATGAAATGGGACTTTTGAAGCACCAGCTTTCAAATAAAAAAAGAATCATAAAAATCGGTTCACCCAGTCGAAAGTTATGAAATAACAAACATAAAAAAAAACAGTAATTGACAACCTCCTCCTGTTTGAAATCGGTGAATGAAAAGGTTAAAGTTCTCAATGCTCCATATCTTCACTTTTAAAAACAATAATCTGTCAAGTCTACTGGGACCCAAGCGGTTCCACTTAACACTTGCGATGTTGTCGGCAAGCGGCATCTGAAAAAAGGCGCTCACAAGGAACAAAGAGAGACAAAGGAAACTAGGCACGCCAATTCGCAAATTTTTTGCTACTCAACCCTTTAATCAGTAACACCGTATTATACATTTAACTAATTGTAAATAAAATGGTTTGTAAACAAAAAAAAATCGAATGGTGATTTTCAGGGATAAAATATCGATCCACTGAATCGACACAGTACTGTATATCGATTTAAAATATCGATCTTTAGGGCCTGAAAAATCGATTCTTCGATTAATCGATCTCAGATCGCCATCCCTAATTTAGTGCGTTTATTAGCAGACTGGTAACGTTAATCCACCTACCTACCTTGTCGTTCGATGGCCGTATACCTATGAGAAATATCAAGTTGTATTGCATATAAATATATATATCAAATAAAATTAGCCTTTAGTATCAAATTTTCGATATTATTTATACTAGATTATTTCAGTTCCAAAAATAGAATATTATAAGCAGTTTGCAACTGTTTACCTCTAAATATTAACAATAGCCCAAGTTCAGTCACAAATTATTCAGACGACAAACATTATAAACCTTACTTCAATGTTATTTTAGGTGTATGCCAACGTTTACTAATCGAAAGTAAAGTACCTTGAACTTTTAATGTTACGGAATACAATTTAAAAACATCTGTTTTTAAATATTGACTGACATTATTCCTATCTTGATCTACGACTACGACGGTTTTTTTTTTCATTATATTAATATTATTTCCAGTATCCCAGTTCGGCGCCTGCGCAGCATCTTTTTGTTCATATAGGCGGTACTGTAACATACGCAGATCCTTTATTAGAGGTAAGTTTGTTATTGTTTGACTGTTATCGCTAGCTTTTGCTCGCGGCTCCATCCGCGTGTAAGTCGGTTATCGCGATTAGCGGTTTATCCTATTTTCTTCCTCAAGAATCAAAGTAGCCGTGAAAGCGTATAACAGATAGACAGACAGACGGAGTTATTTTCACATTTGCATATTTAACTAACTATTGCCCGCGGCTCCGCCCGCATGTATGTCGGTAAACGCGGTAAATAGTAGCCTATGTGTTATTCTGATGTATAAGCTATATTACTGTAAAGTTTCATACAAATTGGTCCAGCCGTTTGCGCGTGAAGGGAGTTATTTTCACATTTATATATTTAACTAACTATTGCCCGCGGCTCCGCCCACATGTATGTCGGCAAACGCGGTAAATAGTAGCCTATGTAATATTCTGATGTATAAGTATAAGCTATATTACTGTAAAGTTTCATCCAAATTGGTCCAGCCGTTTGCGCGTGAAGAAGTAACAAACATACACTCTCACAAACTTTCGCCTTTAAAAATTAGTGTGATTAATATTTTTAATCACGTTGTTTCACCTAAATTATGTTTATTGTATCTACTGATCTGTTTTTTGCATATTTTTTTGTACTTTTGTTTTTTTTATATATTTTTGTAGAAATTGACTTTTAATTTATATGAACCAATGAACCAACCTAATAATATATCATTCATAATATTTGCATGCCTAGAGGTAGAATGTAGCTGTGCCATTAATATATTGTAATACCTTATTGCACAATAAACACACTTTTCCTATCACGATCTCCTCTTTCTTTCCTACCACACTCGTACTCCTAAGCCTACATCTAAAACAATTATACACCGTAATTTTCGGAATATGAATTTAGATAATCTTCGCAGAGATGCCGGAAACATTGACTGGAGTCCACTTTGGAATTCACAAAGTGTCGACGAAAAACTTGACTTCTTCACAAAAAATCTGATACGCTTATATGACAAGCATGCGCCGATGCGACAAATCAGGGTAAAACATCTGCCTGCACCCTGGCTTACCGAGGAAATAAAGGAGGTACAGAGGAAGAAAGCAAAGGCACAATCGAAATATAAAAAACACCCGACAGCAACAAACTGGGAAAAATTTGTTTCCATTAGAAATCACTGCAATAAGATGTGTAGGAATGCTCAACGCCGACATATCCACAAATCTATAGAAGATGGTAACCCGGTTAGGGTCTGGAAATTTCTTAAGTCATTAGGGATCGGCAAGTCACGTCCTAATGGTGTTTCAAAAGATGTTGACATCGATTCCCTGAATTCATATTTTTCTGCTTCCTCCAATTACGGAGGAACTACCAAGACTGCGACGCTAAGTTATCTTTCTTCTCTGCCGACCCCCAACTGTTCCCCATTTCTTTTTAGTCAACTTGCTGTATGTGATGTGAGGAAGAGCATTATGTCTATAACCTCAAATGCCGTAGGAAGCGACGGCATCAGCCGTAATATGGTTCTTCCAATCCTAAATGAAATCCTACCTATAATATGCCATATTCTAAATTATTCCATATCCATTAACACTTTTCCATCTGCATGGAAAATGGCTCAAATTATTCCCCTACCCAAGAAACGTAATCCAACATCCTTCTCCGATTACCGTCCCATATCTATCCTTCCTTTTTTCTCCAAAGTCCTCGAGCGTCTGATTTACACACAGTTAAGCTCATTCCTTTCAAGAAATTGTTTCCTTAATCCTTTCCAATCAGGTTTCCGCCCAGGTCATAGCACCACCACAGCTCTAGTCCATATCACGGATGATGTAAGGTTGAGCATGGATGAGGGAAAGCTAACGGTTCTAGCTTTGCTAGATTTCAGTAACGCTTTCAATACTGTTGATTTCGACGTATTGTTGGGTATACTGTGCTCTCTTAACATATCTCCATCGGCAATTGACTGGTTTCGTAGTTACCTGTATGGTCGTCAGCAGCGTGCTTTTATTGAAAATGTTTACTCCTCATGGCGTACTACATCTGCTGGCGTACCTCAGGGCGGCGTGCTATCTCCGTTGCTTTTTGCAGTTTTTATTAACTCAATCACAAAACAATTACTTTCTTCCTACCATCTTTATGCAGATGATCTCCAAATTTACTCATATGCCACTCCGGATAATTTAACGCAAGCAGTGGATGTTATCAATAGAGACCTGACACAAATTTGCCACTGGAGTGAGGAGTATGGACTTAGTGTGAACCCGAGCAAGACACAAGTCATTATAATGGGCAGCTCCAGGCTTATCTGTAAAATAAACTCTCAACAGATTCCAGTTATTTGTTGCAACGGTTCCGTTGTTCCGTATAGTGAAAAAGTGAAAAACTTGGGGATCTGTATGGATAGATACCTATCCTGGGGACCTCAAATTGAGGAAGTCAGCCGCAAACTATTTGCAGCTGCAGGATCTCTGCGAAGGCTACGGAATTTTCTTCCCACTAGTACTAAAATTGCACTCGCACAATCACATTTGCTTCCCATCCTTGACTATGGCGATGTCAGCTATCTGGATCTCACCGAAGACCAACTGAATAAACTTGAGCGACTCCAAAACCTCTGTATCAGATTCATATTTGGATTACGCAAATATGACCACATCTCTGGGTATCGTGCTAAACTCAAGTGGCTTCCAATACGCCTTCGCCGGAATCTCCATATTCTTACTCTTTTATACAGTATTCTGTTTTTTCCTCACACACCGCCATATCTCAAAGAACGTTTTCAGTTCTTAAACAACACACATTGCAGAGACCTGAGATCATCGGAGAATTTAATATTAGCAATGCCAAAACATTCTACTCAGTTTGCAGACAAGTCTTTTACCGTGCAAGCTGCAAGACTATGGAACTGTGACAATCCGACAAGCGAAAACCTTGCCTATTTTTAAAAAACTAGTGAAAGACTATTATTTGTCAATATAAACATATTTTAGTCGTATATTTTATTTTTTTGAGTATTTATGTTTTCATATATGTATATATTATATGAGTGTATGTAAGTAAGTGTATGTGTACATGTGTAAAGCGTATAAGTATGTGTTTCCGTATGAATGATTTATGTATCATTATTTTCAAATATATTTCAAATACAAATATATTAAACTACCGTTAAATTTCAAATACCTAATATCCGTGTTAAGGTTGTCTGGAAGAAATCGCCGTGAGCGATAAGACCGCCGATTGTTACATTTATATTTTTATTGTAACTCTTTTTATGTTTTTGTTATTATATGTATGCAATAAAGATAAATAAATAAAAAATAAAAAAATATTCGCAAATAAAAATTGATTGATTGATTGATTAAGTGCACAGTGCAATGACACGATTTTAATGATGTTTTAGCTGTTGATTTTTTAGTTTAAAGTTGCCCTAATAGAATTTTACATAGAAAAAAAGTACAAGAATAGTAATTGTGTAGGTAGTGAAAGCCCACTTTGTTTCATTGCATACGTAATGATAACTATTAGTAAATGGAATATTTATAAAGGATGTAGGAATTCAATCGCGTGTGTTCGCGGTTGTTCGACTAGTTTCAGACTTCCATTAAAAGGTCATGTGACTTTCCGACGGTCAGGGTTGCACTTGTTGAGTAAAATCACGTATACTTTATAAATGTTCTTATTGTATGAGTACCATTCACTATATTTTTTAGTCGATCGTATACCACTACATTACATGGTAAAGAAAAAAAACTATGTCCGCTTCTTATTTATTCATACTAGAAGTCGTCCAGTGGTCGAAATTGGACCATTTTTTTTTAAATTTTACCATCTGGACTTCTCCTCCATATAAACTTGCATTTTTATACCAAACTAGCTGACCCGACGAACTTCGTACCGCCATATTTACATATCTGTCTCAATTGAATGACAAAAAAAAGAATTTTCCCGTTATCTTTTATTTTTTTCCTTTCTAGCAAAAAAAGAATGAATGAAATCGGACTATATGTTATTGAATTACAACTAAGTACATATTTTGACTTTCATCCCCTCTCTCCAGAGAACCGTGCTGAATTTCGGAATTAAAAGTATCCTATGTCCTACCTCGTAGTATGAACTCAAATCATGCCAAGTCTCATTTGAATCCATTCAATTGTTTCGGCGTGATGCGCGGCCAAGATACAGACAGACAGACAGACAGACAAAAATGAAAAAAAAACAGTTTTGGCTTCAGTATCGATTATAGAGAGCCCTCCAAAAAAAAAATTTCAAAATATCTTTAGTGTACAGAATTTGACCTGTTACATTTTTATTATAAGTATATATAAGTATAGATTGCATACCTACTCCGTCCGCATAATTTTCGTAAAAAAAGGTACATACAAAGTTTTTGCTTCACCTATTAATATATAGATATCACTCTAATATTATGAGGTACAAGTACGTTCATTTATTACGCTTTCACGCGAAAACTACATAACCGATTATCATGAAACTTTGTACATATTCTTGGAGGTATTAGAAGTAACATAGGATACTTTTTTATTAAATGCGAGCGAAGCCGCGGGCGAAAGCTAGTAATCTATACTTTTTCATCCCACCAGCTCGTAAAGAGTATTTTTGCCCTTCGATATCTGAGTGCAAAAGCCGTTTTTATCCTCTAGAGGAATAAAGTAAATTGAATTTAGAACATCGCACTAAGTTTGTGAATTCAAAACATCACTAAACCTATTTACTTCTACCTCCATGGTGCCGAATTAATCTTATAATATTTTTAATTTGTTAAAAAGTCAGAATCGGAACCTTCTTGGTGTAGTTTTTTTTTAATTTGCTCTGCCCGCACCATTTTCTTCTTAAGTAACTATAGCAACTTAACTTTAAATTTTTCTTAATTTATCTATACATCCATACAAATAGAAATGTCTGTTTGTAATATTAAAATAACCGCTTTTTACTAAATGCATATGTATGTATGTATAGACGGTACATATATATTTTTTTTTTTTTATAATTTCTGTTACATTGTCTGTCTGTCAGTCGGTCTGTCTGTCTGTTTGTTGTTTCTCTGGACGGCTGGACTGATTTTGACGGGACTTTCACTGGCAGATAGCTGATAATCTAAGGAGTAACTTAGGCTACTTTTTTTAGACTAGCTTTGTCCCGCGGTGTTACTCGCGGTACGACAAAAACCGCGGGTAACACCGCGGGGTTGAGCGAGTACCTAAGTATTTTTGAAATAATTTAAAAATTAATATGTAATACTTACCTATCATAATGTAGTATTAATACCTAAACTGAAATAAAAGTATCTTGTGATTGTTAATGCTTTTTTTGCATTTAGTTGTTTCCTCGCTGAGGTGGAATGAAAAGTTACGTGTTGCACTCGAGTGCAAAGATTTTTCACCTCGTGCTCTATTGATTCCCTCGCTGACGCTCAGGATTCTAATTTTTAATTATGTAAAAATTTTAGAATCCTTCGCTTGCTCGGTCATCAAAATTGAGCACGCGGTTAAAAAGCAACTTTGCACTCGTGTATAACAAATAACTATTGTTTGATATAATTTTTAATAAACGAAAATAGGTTTGAATAACAAGCAAAGAACTTTGTTTTATTTTTGTCTTGTTTTAATTCGATTGTTTTTTTTAATGTATTATGTGGGCAAACGAGCAGACGTATCGCCTGATGGTAAGCGATTACCGCCTCCCATGGACACTTGCAACACCAGAGGCGTCAGAAGTGCGTTGCCGGCCTTTAGGGGACGGGGATGAGGAGGAGTATGGGCTTCCGGTATCCTCACTAACTCGGTGAAACACAGCGCAAGCGCTATTTCACACCGGTTTTCTGTGAGGCAGTGGTATCACTCCGGCCGAGCCGGCCCGTTCATGCCGAAGCGTGGCTCTCCCACGGTCATGCTTCGGCATGAATGATTTGTATATCTATATTGATGTTTCGATAATATGTCTAAAAGGGTTATAAACTCATTCTTATTTTTTTACAGTCGGTAGATGTACAACAGATAAATGATAAGTTCCCGGAGAAGAAAGGCGGTCTCAAGGAGTTGTATGAGAAGGGTCCAAGAAATGCCTTCTTCCTTGTCAAGTTCTGGGCGGACCTAAACACAAATAACCTGGACGATCCAGGGGCCTTCTACGGAGTTACTAGTGTGTAAGTATTTTCATACATATATAAATTACTAGCTGACCCACGCAACGTCGTTTACGTCTCCTATTGCCCGTAGCGTAACATTCTTCATTGATGCGCCGCTCCTATTGGTCTTAGCGTGATGATATGTAGCCAATAGCCTTCCTCGATGAATGGGCTATCTAACACTGAAATAATTTTTCAAATCGGACCCGTAGTTCCCGAGATTCAAACAAACAAACAAACTCTTCAGCTTTATAATATTAGTATAGATGTGAAGCTTGTTTTCATCCCCTTATTAACAACACTTTGTGAGAACCACAAATTGTTGTTCTGAGTCTGGGTTTTCTTTGTGTCTTTTTCATGTATGTTTGTAAAGTCCTCCGCAACACAGAATATGTTCCTAGTCCAGGAGTTTTTAAACGATCATATTTTGCTAACAATATTCGATCTCATTTACATTAAAAGGGCAAGCCTACTGTCGGTAACTATTTACTTTAGAATTTATCAATCAGTTTTAGAAAACACATCTCATCTTAGTTTTTGTTGTATACAGGGATTTATTAACGATAAAATTATTAAAAAGGTTACGATACCTCCTTTCCGACGTTTCGAACGGACTACACCAGCTGGTATCGAGTGGAATGTATCTTAAAACTATATAATTATATATAACTAGCTGACCGGGTGAACTTTGTACCGCTAGATTTACATATCTGTCTCAGCTTCCCACCTGCAATGTACAGTCGCGGAAAAAAAATCCCGTTATCTTTTAATTTTTTTGTACATAAACCTTGTCGTAACAATAACGAACAGATAAAAAAACAATTATATAATTTTGTGCAGCCGATCGAAATTTATGTGCGTACCTACATACATTTCAGCGATTCATTTTTATATACATGCTAGCTGACCCACGCAACCTCGTTTGCGTCTCCTATTGCCCGTAGCGTAATAATTTTCTCCCGGTTTTTGAAACATTCTTCATTGGTGCTCTGCTCCTATTGGTTTTAGCGTGATGATATATAGCCTTCCTCGATAAATGGGCTATCTAACACTGAAATAATATTTCAAATCGGACCCCGCTGCGATTTCTGCGATTAGCGCGTTCAAACAAACAAACTCTTCAGCTTTATAATATCAGTATAGATATATAGATTAAAACATTGTGCATCACAATTTTTTGCAATGTAATTCAATCCCGTTAATCCCCACTAACGGTTTCTCATGGGAACATCGCCATTCTTTGATCTACGCTCTCTCTGAATTCCTAGAAACCAGTACAATGGTAGCACTTCATTATGAAGTTCCGAACATACCTCAAAAAATCAAGTAACAATATAACGAAGGCCAGTAATGCCGTTTAATATTTTTTTCTACTATTGTTGTACATCCTATAACTATGAATCACTTGAGACAGTTTTAAACAACTCGTAGTCGAGTGGCGCCAATTTTTTTCGAAGAAATCTATGATTCATTTTCAAGAACTTTTATTTTTAGCTCATTAACGGTACATTAACTCGGAGACAGTGCTTTAGAAACTAATTACATTAACAATGTCATTATATTTTCGTTAAAGATTTTGTATCTATATGTAAGTAATTTCATCACCATAATAAATTATGCTTACATCCATTACTGAGTAGAAATTCATCCTAAAAAAATATATTAAGTAAACTTATATACGAAACCAATACTAGCGTAAGTAATACGGGGAAAAGCCTTGTTTCGATTTGAAGAATGTGTATTGTATAACCTACTATTATAAGAAAGACTTGCCAAACTGTTGAGAAACTCATTCTAACGGACACAAAAAACACCCAAACTCAGAATAATTCGGGAATATAAATACGGGGAGTTGACTGTTTAATCCGTACAGTCAGTTACTATACTCTTTGCGCTGTAGCATGGTGCGTGGTGGTTTAATTAAATTTACTACAGTTTATGGTTTAATTTAATTTACTACAGTTATAATTTATAACTGTAGTAAATTAAATTAAACCATATATTGCGAATACTGTTTATAACTTATAAACAGTATTCGCAATATATTAAATCATTAATAACTGTAGTAAATTAAATTAAATCACCACGCACCATGCTACAGCGCAAAGAGTATAAGCTATTTCTTTTTTTACATGTTTATTATTTTGCGTTTAGTATATAAACACCTATATAATATTTCAGGTACGAAAGCAATGAAAACATGACTATAACGTGTAGCACAAAAGTGTGTTCTTTTGGAAAGCAAGTGGTAGAAAAGGTAGAGACGGAGTACGCTCGGTTCGAGGGCGGCCGCTTCGTGTACCGCATACACCGCTCGCCGATGTGCGAGTACATGGTGAACTTCATACACAAACTGAAACACCTACCCGAGAAGTACATGATGAACAGCGTACTAGAGAACTTCACTATTTTACAGGTCAGTATACATTTTTCATTTGTTTTTTTTTATGGATTACGGGCAAACGAGCAGACGTATCGTCTAATGGTAAGCGATTACCGCCGCCCATGGACACCTGCAACACCAGAGGCGTCCTAAGTGCGTTGCCGGCCTTTGGGGGATGGGGAGGGGTTGAGGTATGGACCTCCGGCCTTAATGATTAGAAACAATCATCGAGGGTCAGCAACGACTGCGCGGTCACTATCTGGATGGGTGATCGCTGGTGGCATGATACTATGAGTGTCTCCGTGATTCGGAGGTCACCTTAAGCAGTCTTGCCCGGTTGTTATTATAGGATAACAGTCCTGAAGCTTGGTTGGAGGCCTTCGGGCGGCTTAAAAACATCCAACGGCAAGATTACGTAGCCACGTTGTGTTGCCAGTCCCCAACCCGCACTCGGCCAGCGTGAGGACGTATGGCCTTAACCCTCTCCTGAGAGGAGACCCGAGCCCAGCAGTGGGATATAATGAGTTGTTGAAGTTAGTAATAAGTGTTTTTAAGTCAATTAAAAAAGTTATTATACCTAACATATATTTTGGGCAACATCATCAGCCTTTAATAGTACACTGCTGGTAGGTCTCTCCTTAGAAGATAGCTTTTGATCTATTATACCAGGCCAGACGGGTTGGTTTAGGTTTGTGTCAAGTTTAACAGCAGTTCCCGGATCCCTCCCTTAAGGCTGGTCTCTACCAAAATTGTTGGCAATTTCAGTGTTGCTAACTGTTTGCAACACTTCAAAAAATCGCCAACTTTTGTTTTCATTGTTTCAACAATTTGAAAAACATTCCAACTAAGCGTCTCCACAGAGCCAATAAGAAACTGCAACTAGCGTATTCTTTTGATGTTTACCGCCCAAAACAGAAACACGGTTGCCAACATTTGTTGACAATTTTTGTTGCCAACACAAGGAAATCATAGAAACTTTTGTCACCAACACGTTGACAACACTTTAGGCTTTAGGCGCAAAGTGACACACCGTGTGGTTTTAGTCGGTCCGATTCCGACACACCGCCCCGCCGTCACCCTGGTGGGGGACGGTCCGTGGGAGTTCCCATAAAAAAAAAAGATTTGTATCAAGTTTTCCTTCGCAACGCTGTTGTTCTGTTGTATAGTCGGCTCTTACGACACTAAGGGATGATAGGGGTGGGATCACTCCGAATTCTTAATCCGTGGTGACGGAAAAGTCATAGGAAATAATTTTAGGTTTTTAAAGAGACAAATCATCTGACTGGTATAAGATCCTAGAAGTTCATTACATCTTTGATAGTTTTTTGTTTGTATCAATACACAATAGATAATGTACTAATACAATGGGGGTTCAAACACCTTGCATTGATAGTATTTCTCGTAAATTAATTAAACATTTTTGTCTTTTTTTCCGAGTCACAAACTTAACTTACCGATCTAAAAATCTCTCATAAATTGGGGTACGCTACACTCTAATTTGAAAGCTCACGTTAATGTACCTACAATACAATTTACAAAAGAATTCTATATACAAAGAAATATTTTTTCTTGTCAATATTTTTGATTCTAGGTCTAGGTGTTGTTGTTAGGAAGTTACGAGTTCTCGACATATTTGTATACATTATTGTAAACAGCGAAATATGTAATGTGTTAATACATTCTAGAATCAAACTCACTTGTAGTTAATCCACTATTTTTATTAAGTTTACACTTTACCGGTTTCGTCCAATGGCATTATCTGGCATTATCTGATAATGCCATAAGGCGAAACCGGTCAGGTGAGTTTGATTCCAGAATGTATTGTACAAATGATGTGGTGTGTTGTTGCAGGTGGTATCAAACCGAGACACGCAAGAGACGTTGCTGTGCGCCGCGTTCGTGTTCGAGGTGTCGAACAGCGAGCACGGCGCGCAACACCACATCTACCGGCTCGTCAAAGACTGAAGCCACTCCCGCCTCCCACACATCTTCTCTTAGATTCGGAAATATTAAATATTCGTTATGAACCTATAGCAAAATGTGATCTGAAAATTACGCTACAAGTATTTTTGTAACTGAGTGTTTATTATACATAGCTCAATTTTAAATATTGTCGATCCGGTATCGACGAACTCTGTAGATATTCTACTTCCCCTTTTGTTTCGTAACGCTCTCGATTTTAAAATGTTTTTCCTACGATCTAGGAAACGGAGAGTAACAATAATATTTTAAATAGTTATTAAAATATAAAATATCGATCGGTATACTTATTCGCGTGTAAAAATATCATATAAAAATATAGATTGAATACACACAGTGCCTCTATAATTATGTTACATTAACATAAATTACTTGAGCGTCTTTAGTCTTTTCACTGCATTGAATGTTATTGGAGAGATTTTAGTACATAATGCTAATGTGAAAAGATTAAAACTTAGTGTAGTGTACCATGAACATAATAGATTTAATAAGTATAATATATAGAATACGCCACACATTATGTCAGATAAGTGCTCGTGGTACAATTTTACTGTTGCTTTGTTTAGTTTCCTTTAAAACCAGTCCGAGTGTATCTGTCCCTTAGCTTAAATCTTGACAAATTAACTATTTGGCATCTATTGTTTTCCTTCGAGTATTTTCTATGCTTTAAATAATTATTTCATTTTTGCCTTGTTATTTTTAGGTCTTTTTGAGACATAGCATTTTATATTGTTTCTATATGTTTTGCCAGATTTGACTCACTATTGCAGTCTTTGCCACACTAAATACTAGGTACTTAGGGTATGGTATTGTACCTATATTGTACATATTCTATTGTTATGTACGTAAAGTTAATAGTGTCCATGTGTTCACACGGTCTGCTAGATGTAAGGACGTGTAATAATAATATTGTATCATATGAGAGTTATGTCAGGTCTAGTACGATCGTGTATATACGTTATGTACATATCTAAGAACCTCGAACAGATATCTTAATATTTGGGAGCTCAGTCCCTCGGCAGCTGTATTTCATAAGTCTTGGTCGTTTAGTTTCCGTTTCTACATTTCAGTTACTTTTATTTCCACGGAACTAATGTAAAGCAATAATAATAGCTTCCGCTTCGATTTCAAAGTACAAAGAGTGTCCACACTACTCAAAAACCTACAAGAATACGTGTTTACGTGGCAATGATTTGATCTCTCTTTTAGTCAAATATTTTTAGGATCCTCCCGTCGCGTGCTGACGCGCGCTCATTTAATTTTACACAGAGTTAAGTTTATGTGCATTAAATAGTGTTTAGTTTCAAGACATGAGGTAGGAAAATATTATCTTAGATAATAAAAATAAGAGATTTTTGTATTTATTTGATAGAGTTATATTAGATAAATTGTAAAGTGACTAGTTTTAAGATTCTTTTTTTATATGGCGATAGTCGTTCAGGAAGTTGTCACATATTTAGTACTTAAGGAAACAACTTAATTTTTTTGTTGCGGCCGTGAAATGTTCTGTCCAAAAAGCGGTATAAAGTTTATTCTAAATTTCTTCCTTATACAAATCATGTTCGATAGATGGCCTTCGGGCCAGATGTTTGCAATACGACACAGCCACGGTGTGTCCAATTATTAAATGAGATCTGCCCTGTTGTGATTTTATATTTTTAATGTTATATTATGTACTCAATGAAATGAGATTAACTCAAATTTATTCGATCCTTGCATCTTGCAACAGATCGAATGTAGATTAAACTTTAATAAATATGGAATTGTTCGATGCCGATGGCAATATTCAATAATAGACGATAGAGATCGTGTTGTGTAAATAAAATATAATTTTAGCGCATTTCTTTCAGTTAGTATTTGTAAGCGGTTTTTGCTTCTATACAAGTCTTTCATATCGACAATCAGCCATATCAATATGAAAATATTAAAAAGATTTAGTCGGCAGAGTTGGAGATAATCATTTGCTTTCGGCTGCATATTCCATTATATTTGTTTACATTTCTTCATTATGTATTACATTTCTTTGTTGGTTTCTCTTTAATCGACTTAGCAAATGATTTCTTACAACAGTAGTTGCCGACAGTGTACAGTATTTTAAAGATAATACTACGTTAAAGATTTGTATGAAAATTTAATTATATTGTCTTCATAAAATTATGTGTATTATTATTTGATAATGACGTTTATCATCACCCTCACTAACATAAAAATTAAATCTCATTCAATGGGAACACCGCATAAAATAACCTAAGTATGTGTGTGTAATGCAGGTTGTCAGCTCCCTAGCCCTAGCATCAAATTTTATTCAGGCGTTTGAGCGTGAAAAAGTAATTCAAACACTTATAAGACACATTACTGAGAATCAAGGCAAAATTCCTCGAAATTGTACCTATGTATAACCTTAAACTGGATCTCCAACACCTGAACTAAATCTGGGGGCACGGTCGTGCCCCCGCCAAGACGAGCCAAGGGAAGCGCAAGGGCACTACCTACCTTTTCTCAGTGTTTCGTCGTTTTTTTGAACCCTCATAACTTTGGTTCCCGATATACCAGAACGTTCATATTCTCAGGATATGATGTTGCCAATAGACTTATCAAACGTACAAAGTTTCAATTGCATAGCCCTGATACTTTAGATTTTATTGATACCTAAAAAACACCGATTTCGTCACTGACACACTGATGATCATCAAAACTGTTAGGGTACTTCCTGAAGTGCTAGAAAGCTGAAATTTGGTATGTAAACTAAGTTTAGTATACAAACAACAAAAAAAATCCTAAACCTATTACTTTTACCCCCCAACCCCCAAATTTGGGGGGTAGAAGTTTGTATGAGACTTTCACAAATGTTTATGCTAGAGGTTTTTATTTTTGGTACACGGACTTTTTCGAAAGAAGAAAGAAGATGTACAAGAAATACAGCTCAAAAAAAGAAAAAAAAACTGCCTTAAGCAACTTACAAAAAGAAATGAAATCCCACCAAAAACATTTTCATGTAAAATGTTGCCAAGACGACTGCATATGGCTTAACCCGTGAAAAAGATATCAGATCTCATGTAGAGCCAAGGTTCTGAATCTACACGCCCTAACTCTGCCAACCCTAACTTCATAAGCTCCACATCACAGTAAAAATGTATGGCTTGGCTGTTTCGTTACTTCAGAAACAAAATATTCCTATAACACATTCCTTCAGAAACCAGATATTTGCAAACACAAAAGGCGTTCGTTTCCCCTTCGTGACGGTATGGTAGCGAATCAGCGAAGCCATACATTTTTACTGAGATATAGAGTTTATGAAGTTAGGGTTGGTAGAGTTAGGGCGTGTAGATTCAGAACCTTGGCTCTACATGAGATCTGATATCTTTTTCACGGGTTAAGCCATATGCAGTCGTCTTGGCAACATTTTACATGAAAATGTTTTTGGTGGGATCTGTTATATATAATAAGTTTTTTATCTGTATTATTGTTTATTCTGCTGCTAAGAGGTAGCCACGTGCTTGCTTTCATGGGTGCTGCCAGGATCATTTTTAGGGAGGTGCATGTAGATGCAGATCTACCTGCACATACTAATATCCAATCTATACTAATATTATAAAGCTGAAGAGTTTGTTTGTTTGAACGCGCTAATCTCAGGAACCGCTAGAAAAAATTGAAAGCAAGCAAGCAAGAATGAACTTTTACCTGTGACTCCGGCCGGGTGTCTTATCTATTTATACTAATATTATAAAGCTGAAGAGTTTGTTTGAACGCGCTAATCTCCGAAAACGCTGGTCCGATCGATTTGAAAAATTTCTTTGAGTGTTGGATAGTACATTTATCGAGGAAGGCTATAGTATAGGCTATATAATAGGTCTTTACCTATGAAATTGCCGTTTTGTATGCAATAAGTGAGAGTACTTATTTTTTCAAACTTTTTTATTTCTGTTATTCGAAGCAATCACCCATGCAATCGACGCATCTTTGGCCAACGCATTGGCAGTTTATTGATGCCCTTCTTGTAAAAATCAGCTGGACGGGAGGCAACAAACTCTTCAAAGGCATTTTGTACTGCCCCTCGGGGATTAATTTTTTTACCCACTAAAAAGTTGTCTAAATTTTGGAAAAAGTAATAGTCGGTAGGTGCAAGGTCTGGTGAGTATGGCGGATGAGGGAGAGCTTCCAACCCCAGCTCTTGCAGCTTGGAGACTGTCGAACTGACAACATAATTTGGTACAGTTCGCAACAGAAGGGCATCAATAAACTGCCAATGCGTTGGCAAAGATGCGTCGATTGCATGGGTGATAACTTCGAACAACAGAAATAAAAAAATAGAAAAAATAAGTACTTTCACTTATTGCATACAAAACGGCAATTTCATAGGTAAATACTAGAGATGTGCCGACTAGTCGACGACGGTAAAGCCGACTATCCGGCAACAATCGTAGTCGACGATTAGTCGGCGAATAGTCGGCAAAAAGCGCCGACTATTCGGTTTATTACTTTGTATGTATTTCTCAATAATATATTTGTCAATTTTTATTTTAAATTCAATTTTAGACATTTCGAAATGTAAAACAAAGCAATCTTTCTCTTGGTAACCAGATTCTAAAATTACTTGCTGATAAAAAACATATCTGACATTTATAAAAAAAATTTTTGCTTGTAGTGTTTGCACTTTTTTCCTTTCCACCGCGAGAAATAATCATTGACATTGATTACACATAGCAGCGTTAGGGTCCAATGCGACGGCGTGGATGGCGTGGATTTTCTAGAGGTGAACGCTGGCGTACCTCAGGGCTCCGTCCTGTCACCCACACTGTTTCTTCTTTAGCCGTTTAGTTAAGCAGACAACAGCACAGTCCATGGGCGATATTTTGGACAACTTGCAGTCAGAAGCTGCTGGCAGAAGTTGAGGAAAAACGACAGGAGCTTGTCTCTGAGCTCAACCATGTTCTGGGCGGCATTTCTCAATGGGGCTATCAGAATCTGGTTGAGTTCAATGCCAAGATTAATAACAAGTGTTCGCGTTATCTGCCAAAAAGTCTCCATTCCTTCTACTTCCACTTTTCAGAACACTCAAATGCAATTACAAGGTAAGCTCGATATCTTTAGCATGGATTTCTGCAGAGATCTTAACCCGCACGAATACGTTGAGAGTGTCACCAAAGCAGCCTCGCGGAAGCTAGGTGTTTTAAGCAAAGTGACACAGTTCTTCTCGCCCGAGCATCCGTGTCTTCTATACAAGACCCAGGTTCACCCGTGTGTGTCGAAGCCGTTCTGCCGAGCTTCGAAGCTTAGATAGGCAGGACCGACTGTGTCACCTACCGATTCACTCAGATACTCACCGGGCACGATTGCTTCGGAGAGTATCTGAACAGAATCGGAAGTGAGGCTACGGCACAATGCCATCACTGCGGGTCCGACCGGAACTCCGCCCAGCACACGCTGGAGGACTGCCCTGCGTGGGAGTCCGAGTGTCGACTCCTGGTTGGACAGACCGGACGAAACCTGTCACCACCAGCATTGATCGCGGCAATGCTGGCGAGTAGTGAGCGATGGGAGGCGTGGTCTCCTTCTGTGCAGACGTAATGCTTCAGAAGTAGTCCGCTGAGCGGGATCGGGAAAGGGCCGTTCCCGCTCGCAGGAGGCGACGAAGGTACTGCGGTAGAGGCCGCTACCTCCTCAATCGGCGCTAAAGGGTCGTTGTGGTCACATCTAGGGGATATAGCACCCATGGCAGTCCTCTATCGCCATTATCATGGAGAGGGTTCTGAAGATCTCTTCCAACTGGTCCTCTCCTCTACAGGACAACACGGGCCGGCCTCGGAAGTCACCCCTTCAGAGTTGTAGACATACGTTCTCGCACTCATCGCTTCGGTTCTTCCTTCCTGTGCCGAGCGGTCAAAACCTGGAACTCAGTACCAGCGCACGTGTTTCCTTCCCACTATGATACCGGGTCCTTTCAGCGGTTCGTGAAAGAACATTTCACCAGACCGCCATAGTGTGGGTCACCATGCTGCATTATCCTTATTGCCTACCTACTACCTACATTGAGGATGGTGACCACCACTCTTGGATTCTGCTCATGATTTCCATCAGGCAGGGCAGGGCAGAGGAGTCATTTTGGCAGCAAATACATAAAAGAAATTGAGAGCATCACCAAGGCGGCCTCGCGGAAACTTAGCGTACTGAATAGGGTGAGACGGTTCTTTGCGCCCAAGCATCTGTGTCTTCGTTATAAGACCCAGGTTCGCTCGTTCGTGGAGGACTGTTCTCATCTTTGTAATGGATCCACGCAGAATTTGCTTGATGCTCTTGATCGGTTGCAGCGGCCAGCAGTCCGCATTATCAACAGTCCCGATGCCACCAAGTCCCTTGAGTCTTTGCACTTGCGGGGAGATATCGCCTCTGTGACAGACCTATGGCGTGTTTACCATGGACAGTGTTCTGAAGAGCTCTTCCAACTAATCCCACTTTCTCCCATCTTCTACAGGACAGCACGTACTGGCATTGAAAGTCACTGCTTCAGAGTCGTAGAAATACGCTCTGGAACTAAACGGTTCCGTTCTGCCAGCGCACGTGTTTCCCTTCCACTATAATCCCGGGTCCTTTAGGCGGCGTGTTTCATTTAACTCTTCATTTCAATCAACAATAATAATAATATATTTACACAAAAATATTTTTTACACTAATACACCGCTCCGACTCCGACCATTACAGAAGCATAAATGAAGAAACAAGGTTCGCAGGCGGCGTTTGCGACTGGGGCGCGAATCAACTGTAAACGAAGAGTTACGGAAATGTCAGAGACCACGATCGGTTTGGCCGATTAGTCGGCCGACTAGTCGGCCTTTTTAGGACCGACTAATCGGTTAGTCGGCTAGTCGGCCAAAGTACTGATCGGCCCATCTCTAGTAAATACCTATTAACATCACGCTAAGACCAATAGGAGCGGAGCACCAATGAAGAATGCTA
Source organism: Diaphora mendica (assembly GCA_949125395.1). NCBI lineage: Eukaryota > Metazoa > Arthropoda > Insecta > Lepidoptera > Erebidae > Diaphora > Diaphora mendica. The sequence goes on from OX421310.1 coordinate 23,932,963, forward strand.
CAAAAACGGGGTAAATTTTTACGCTACGGCAATAGGAGACGTAAACGGCGTTGCGTGGGTCAGCTAGTATAAAATATAGGTATGAAATTGTGGTTTTTATGTGAACTAACAACTGAGTACGGGTGAAGGGGAGGGGGCAGCAACCACCGTCACTTGTAAGCAACGGCATAGTGCTTAATGTTGTTTTATGCTCCTGTATCTTTCTAAAAAGGTCTGCTGGTGGTTCACATGACCCATCAATTTTGGACACGGGCTCGTAGTCTATAAGCCAACAGACAGCGGGAACATATTCATTTTATACTACCCGTTTATATGTTGCAATAGCCCCTGTAGTGAGCCCGCCACCCCCCGAACTCGGGGGATCATCGACTCGAAATGCTCCTCAAAGCTCCAGCGGCTGTCCAGGGTGAGGCCGAGGTACTTAAAACGTCGGCCAACCTCGACCTCCGTGCCTCCCACTCTAATAAGTATGCGAGTAGGAACAGCACCTCCGCAGAACGGTAGAGGGTCTAGTGTGAATCTATTTCTAATTCACTCGATGGTGACCGGGTTCGGCGTTGCGATCATTGTAGATTTCGTGCGTGACGATGTGATGATAACGTGAAAATAAACTCATACTATTGGGATTATAAGATAAAAAAATTATGCCATCATCAGATCTTAGTGTCCTTATCATGGTACCACCGTTGGGATATCTCCTTTCCGTTAAAAAAATAATCATAAAAATCAGTTCATAAACCACGAAGTTATCCGCGAACACACAAAAAATAATAATATAGGTATATATACCGTCGAATTGAGAACCTCCTCCTTTTTTTAAGTCGGTTAAAAATACTAGAAAATGGTTTTTAGAAGCAATCTTTATTTATAAAGCTTTGTCTTATTATGTACTAAAGATTTTAATTTTTTTATACTGTCATGTCATGTCATACACAGTTTTGGGTCGACAGAGGTGTTTTTTTTTTTGCGATTTTATCATAAAAACAATAGTATAATAAATATTAAGGCAACAGTTTATATAATATTTATGTATGATTGAACATTACTAGCATAAAATTATTGCATACGGGTGGAAACTACACCTTAGTTGACAAGTTTTCAATGTAAAACGCAACCTTCTTCATTCGCATATTATATATAGGATCACTTTAATATAAGATTATGAGTCCTACCTAAAGTGTTCAAACACTTAAAGGGTTTACTCCCAATAGCCCCAAGCCAACATGGAACATTTGCAACCAATTAGTTCCATACATGGATCTAGTGGGAATAGTCATTTGAAATGAAGGTTAATTCCCAGTAGCTTCAAGAGGCAAGTTCCGCATGAAACTGAAGTAACTTGACCAACAGGTTTCATGTAATTTAATACTACTTTTATAGTTGAAGTTGATCTTACAGTTTTTTTAATTCTATAAACTAAAAGAAAGCTCAGGCACACTAGTGCACATATAAGCCTTCCTCTTCAATCACTCTCTATTGCTGAAAACTGCATTGAGTAGCTTAAAAGATCTAAGCGAACAGACAGCAGAAGTGACTTCATTTTATACTATGTAAAGATAAAGAATAGTTAGATACAAAAAAAAACTAAAGTAACATTAGCTGTAAATGTAGTGCAAATTGAATGAAAGGAAATAGGAAACAATTAAGTGTTTTAAATATATGGAACTGACTACCTGGATTTACTGGGAATAAACCTAAATACTCCCAAGTCTTCAAATACTTTAGTCAATTTATACAAAACTAATATTGGGTCAGTGACGAAATTTTATCTAATGGCCAAACTCTACACACAACCCTACTTTTAATCAGACCTTCTGGAACAGGTCCGTATAGTCTAGAATCAGCAGAATTACTCGAGTTATCCCCCTCTAACCAAACATGTCCCCTAGGTACAATTTGACTACGTTTTGGAAATTGGACTTTAACACGGTCACCAGGAAGAGCTTTTATCCTCTTACAGATATTTTGTTTAGGATTTGAGGGACTTTTGGCTATGACGATATCTCCTCTTCGTAGTCTTTGAAACCTTGGTGTTATATGTTCAGTAAATAGTATGTTGTTCGATTCCAATGTTGGCTCCATGGATGGACCGGAACACTGTAAAGAAATATGATAAAGGTTATTTTATGGTTTACATTTATAAATCATGCTTGTTTCCCTAAAGGAGTAGGTAAGGTTCCCTAAAGGCATATTAATTCTAACTTTTCACCAATTTTCCAGAGCCTTGCCCGTTGATAAGCAGATGAACCACTTGCAGATGAGGCTGGGTCCTAAGTTCTTGGTGGCATTCCTATGCATTATTCAAATAGAAGTGTTTATATATTTAATAAAGTATGTGTATATGACTAGTCTCAATAAGTATTAAAGGACTGCAGAGTGAGTTCTAAATTAAACTTAAATACTTTCTTACTTTAAAAACATTAATTCGAACTAATATGCATCAGACACAATTACTTTATGAGTTACAATAAATTAAAATGTTGATATTGGATAGTTAAAATATTCAAAATATTTACAAATGGATTTTCTTGACTTGAAATTAGTAATTAATTTTTATATTTACATCATTTCACATGCCATACCATGTCCAACATTAATATGCAGGTCCATGACATAAGTTTATTTGTCTAATTTATTTTGGCTTAGTAAATATATAGGCCATTAGTAAAATTTTCAAGCATTTGAGTGCATTTTCAATACAATTGTAGTAGGAGGCAGGTTGTGGTGCTAGAAAGTAGATTCTTACATCTTGTGGAATATTGGTCAATATCATCGAAAGTAATAATACCTGTAATATGTACGATAAATACAATGCATTTAACACCGACTTTCGTACTTACCACAACGAAATCTCCAACATGGTTAAAAGTACAATGGGCAATGCATACGGTTTGTATAACATAGCCAGCTACCTCACACGATTTTCCAATAAATTTCCTGAAGGCCATTTTCTATATGGTTCACGATATTTAAAGATTTAAAACAGGTTTCTGTGAATTCTCTCTTCACTTGATTTCATTCTATAAGAACAATTAGAGTGAAAAGAAAGTTGTTTTTACAATATTATTATAATTACATCCAATTCTAGTTTGATTTTTGAATTGAACTTGAACATATGATGTAATGTCAAATTTGTCAAAGGTGTCAGTCAAAATGTATTTGGCTGCGTTCAGAAAAGCGCTTGACGAATCGACAGCTGCTTACTATTATGGTTAGCAAAAGTCGACTCATATTAGGTTGTAATTGTGTGAGTAGAGACTAGAGCATTATTTAGTCTCATTAATTTCTACAGCTAAAAGTAGCTGTAGAAATTAATTAATTAATTTTCTGTGATTGTCTAATATAATTTCAAACAATTTATGGATCACACAAAGTTTCATCCCATGTGGGGTTTGAAACTTTGAACCCAGCGCAAACATCATCATCATTGTTCTGTACTTAGCCTGTGTGAGTGTGTGTGTGACTTCTGTATTTAGCCCTTTGCCAATCCTTAATACAATACTGCATTGTTACTTGAGGAGGTCCCACCAAAACTCCCCTTCTGAAACTTAAGTGATCTCAAAGAGCACCCTTAAAGGTTGGTTGGAGACTTCCTTTCCGTTTTCCAACGATCGACCTGTTTAGAACATACAGTGTTCCCTTGGTACAAGGCTTATTCATTCACACTACTGTTATAACCACACAACACTCACAGATATATTATAATCCCACCCAAAACATTTTCATGTAAAATGTTGCCAAGACGACTGCATATGGCTTACCCTGTGAAAAAGATATCAGATCTCATGTAGAGCCAAGGTTCTGAATCTACGCCCTAACTCTACCAACCCTAACTTCACAAACTCTACGTCTCAGTAAAAATGTATGGCTTCGCCGTTTCGCTACCATACCATCACGAAGTGGAAACGAACGCCTTTTGTGTTTGCAAATATCTAGTTTCTGAAGTAATGTGTTATAAGAATATTTAGTTTCTGAAGTAACGAAACAGCCAAGCCATACATTTTTACTGAGATATAGAGTTTATTAAGTTAGGGTTGGTAGAGTTAGGGCGTGTACATTCAGAACCTTGGCTCTACATGAGATCTGATATCTTTTTCACGGGTTAAGCCATATGCAGTCGTCTTGGCAACATTTTACATGAAAATGTTTTTGGTGGGATTTCATTTCTTTTTGTAAGTTGCTTAAGGCAGTTTTTTTTTCTTTTTTTTAGGCTGTATTTCTTGTACATCTTATTTCTTCTTTCGAAAAAGTCCGTGTGCCAAAAATAAAACTTTTAGCATAGACATTTGTGAAAGTCTCATACAAACTTTCACCCCCCAAATTTGGGGTTGGGGGGGCAAAAGTATTAGATTTATGATTTTTTTTGTTGTTAGTATACTAAACTTAGTTTACATACCAAATTTCAGCTTTCTAGCACTTCAGGAAGTACCCTAACAGTTTTGATGATCATCAGTGTGTCAGTGACGAAATCGGTGTTTTTTAGGTATCAACAAAATCTAAAGAATCAGAGCTATGCAATTGAAACTTTGTATGTTTTATTAGTCTATTGGTAACATCATATTCTGAGAATTTTAACGATCTGGTATATTGGGAACCAAAGTTATGAGGGTTCAAAAAAACGACGAAACACTTCGAGAAAAGGTAGGTAGTGCCCTTGCGCTTCGCTTGGCTCGTCTTGGCAGGGGCACGACTGTGCCGCCAGATCCCGATCATATTGAAACTAATAGACGTAAACATGGTATTCTTCCTCCCAAATTAGTTTTTTTTTTAACCTGTGGAAACCCCCGTGGATCCCGGAACTGCTGTTATTAACACATCCGAAGCCCTCCCAGCGCCTGCCCTTACTGAAGCGGGCACCGTCTGCTGCTAACTCTCTATTTAGGCGACGTACGGCACACGCATACGTCGCCTCCTCGCGGTTGGCCTCTGAAGCGGATGGAGGGGAAAACCTGTCCGACCATCCACGGCCTCGGCCACACTCAGGGCGGCATGAGGTGCTGATAGGCGCGCCTCCACAGCCCGGTTTACCGGTGGCGAATTGGGTCCGAGTGGAGGTGGTCCTTCCGGGCCTTCTCCGCCTAGCCTCCTTCTGCGAAATTACCTTTTCGCAGAAGGTTGCGACCGCGGTAAAACTGCTGTTGCTACCGGCCATGGAGCGAATTACGCCGGTAGCGAGAGATCTCCTCCGATGACTGCAGTGAGGGCCCGACGCTGCGACGCCCAAACCGGGCAAATCACCAGCGTGTGCTGGGCCGATTCCTCACTGCAGTTGCAGTGGTGGCAGGCGGGACTCAGTTCCCTCCTGGCGACCGAGTACAGGTACTTCCCGAAGCAACCCTGCCCGGAAAGGACCTGCGTCAGTCGGAAGGAAAGGGTCCCGTGCTGCCACCCTGTCCACTCGAGGATGACCGGCTGGAGAGCCTCCACGGTGGGAAAGCCAGCATGTGGAGCCTCTAGCCGGGACGACCAGCTACTCATCGTGCCTCGACGGGTAGCTTCACACCACTCGCGTACCTCTTCGGGCGGAGGGCGTAAGCCGTTCTCCACCCAGAATTCAGCCACCCGTCGACAAACCTCGGCGAGAACTTCTGCTTCCAAATCCCAAGGGGGTGTTCCGGCCAAGGCGCACGCCGCCTCCGTCGACACGGTGCGGTAACCGCGTATGGCTTTGACTGCCAATACCCTCTGTGGCCGCCATTGCGCGCCTTATTCAGGACAGTCAGATATTTGTAAGTTGTATGTAACAAGTACGGAGTAACTCTAGACAAAACTTGTTTCAGTAGAGATTACTAGGTGGCAGCACATGTGATCGGTTTAGTTTTATTTTTTATTTTTATCGATAAAAAATCATGATTAAAAATGTTACCTCAATAGTTATTTTCTTTATACCTCGCATAGAACTTTTAAATATTTTTATAAATCCTTTAAATTTCATAAAAAAACATTTTAAATAAAATAAAGGTGTTACAATTTTGTGCTTTTTAAAAAGTCTGAAGAAAAAAAATTGTATAGCGCCATCTGTAAATTTAAATAAACATATCGGACATCTAACACACAACGCCACCTAGTCCCAAGCTAAGCAGAGGTTATGTTGTGTGTGGGTACTAGATAACTGATATAAATACACATATACTTTTTTGTAAATACATATATATTATACATAGAAAACACCCAAACTCCGAAAAAAATATTTGTAGATAAAAATTTTGAATTTGTGTGTAATATTATATTTTATGTTAAGGAACTTCGTTCCTATCTGGTGTCCCACGACACCACACGACTTTTTATTAATATTTAATTAATATTATAAGCATCATCATTGCGATAAATCGAGAGTTAAAAAGATAATAGTTTTTTAGATTTTGATAAATTAAAGGTACGAGTCAAGGTTTATTATTGACTTTTTATTTTGGTTTAAGCTTATTTATTGATCTTTAGTTTTTTACTATTTTGGTAGAGTAAAGTTAAAAAGAAATTAGTCGATTATAGTGAAGCTAATCTAAAAAAAACATGTCTTACTTTTTACGTTGACATATAAACGAAATGACATGACAGCGGAATCTACAGTGGAGCAATATCGTTGCAGTGGCTAGGAATATCGAGCTGTGTGATTCGTTGTAAGTTACGGTTTGTAGTGAAATACCAGTATCATTATCTTCCGCATTCTAAATATCTGTTTAAAGTAGTCATGGTATTTGATATAAAAATAGTGTGTACCTAGAAATTTTGTTGTAGATGTTTTGTTAGCTTTCACAATATAATTTTGTTTCTGCAGGATTGTTTGCAGAGAAATAACAGGACATTAAAATAATACAATAGTTTTTGATGAACTCTTCAGTGATAATTTTTGAACCTAACAAAGTATTCGTTTATGCAAGATAAGTAAAAACTCGTCGTATGAATACCCTTACCAATTGTGAAATGAGTGTGCATATTTAGTGAATCAACTGTGGTATGGACATCTGATGGAAGAATAACATCTTTGCTGAAACTTTAAGACCTCTGGCACTTAATACCATGTGAGTGTTTTTTATGTTAATATAAACAAACTTCTTTACTGCCCCCAGTTCTTGACAAAAAGCATGAGTCACACGAGTTTCGATCACAATTGATTGAACACACTTTTAATTGTCTTTATCTTCAAATAACAATAAGTGGTAATATAATGACTTTATTGTTGTGGCATGTAACAGTACTAATACTAAGGTTGGAAGATAAATGTTTAAACATTACTTCAACCAGAGACAAAGTTGATTTATAAGACTTTATTACTATTGCATTAATGTTTCTTTCAATTTTGAATATGTAATTAACTTTGTGCATATTCCATTTTCATTATAATTGTGAAATGAAAAGTATAGTTCTTGAATAATGTTGATTGATTTTTCATCATTTAACATAAACTCTTTGGTGTGGTATTGTTGACTAAATTTCAATCAATCTGTTGTGTTTAATAATAACTAAAATTGTTTCAAGGTACAGGATAATATGGGTATATGGTGGTTGTTTTTTTTGGTGTTGTTTTTTTTCTAGTATTGCTTTCACTAGTTATTGTGTTGCCTTGCCAACTGAGGCACTCAATGGGGTGTAGTGTATATTACAAGTGCACTTCTTTGGTGTTGTTTGGTGTTCTTATATTTCACTCTGTTCTGTTCTTTAGGGATATTAGTGTTTCTAGGTAATGATATTATGTGAATTTTATATGAGTCATAAGTAAAGTATCCCATGGTTGAAGTAACTGGAAGTCTTTATGAGAGTAATTTCCTAAAACCCATGTGTGATTAAAATTATCTATACTAATATATAAAGCTGCAGAGTTTGTTTGCTTGAAAGCACAAATCTCGGGAAATACTGGTTGGATTTGAAAGATTCTTTCAGTGTTAGATAGCCAATTTATCGTGGAAGGCTATAGGCTATATATCATCACGCTAAGACCAATAGGAGCTGAGCACCAATGAAGAATGTTACAAATGCAGGGGAAAATTATTATGCTAAGGGAAATATGAGACGTAAAAATGAGGTTGCATGGGTCAGCTAGTGTATAATTTGACTGCACGTTTGGCCTAGTGGTTTAACGGTCACCACGCCGTTTCCTACTTCGCCACGTGTCGTGGGTTCAAATCTCACGTAGGACAACGCTTTGTGTGATCCACAAATTGTTATTCTGAGTCTGGGTGTTCTTAGTGTCCGTTTCATGTATGTTTGTAAAGTCCCCCGCGACACAGGATTTATTCCTAGTGCGGGAGTTGTCTTTGTAAAACAAAAATAAAATATTAAAAAAAAAAAAAAAAACATATTGTATATAGTTTTGAGATTGCCCTTGAAATTGAAGTAGGTACATGAGTGGTTCTATTCCTCTGAGGTACAATATTACATTTCTAAACATATGTACAAACTCTTATTACACAAAGACAATAATTATAGATTAATAAAAAATAATAGTTACTATAAGAATCTATTTTAGTGTGCAAACATCAATAGGAAATCATGTCCAGCAAATAGTAAAGTGATTGTCAGAAACTAACCTAAAAAGGCACAGAGTAATCAGAGTATTCTATCATAAGTCAGTGTTTATAAGGGACTTAAGTTTATCACTAGCTGTTGCCCGCGGCTCCGCCCGCGTGCATGTCGGTTGTCGCTGCAAATAGTAGCCTATATGTTATTCTGATGTGTAAGCTATATTACTGTAAAGTTTCATCCAAATCTGTTCTGTAGTTTTTCTGTGAAGAAGTAACAAACATACACACTCACAAACTTTCGCCTTATATTATTAGTGTGATGATAACTAGGCCATCTCAAGAGATCACCAAGCTGACCACCAAGATGACCAAGTCACTGGCAATATACCAAGGTATATTGCCAGTGGCTTGGTCAATAGACAGTTACACCATTGAGTACAAGGGTGCCAGATCTCTGGTAAGAGATAAGTGTGTGTAATGTTGTCCAATTATTTTAATCTTACTCTTCATAGATTAACAGTCACCTCCACTTGGATAGCCCTACAAATTGGTAATGAATGACACAGTCAACCAGTGGATTAGGAAATAATACCTTTTTGATGACATGATTAGTAATGATAATGATGTTAATTAGTAAAAAGTACCTATTTAACTACCTGATTAGTAAAAAGAAAGGTGTATAACATTTAAGAGAGGCATGTTAGTAGTCTTGATTCTACAGACAGACAGAACAGATAGACCCATTTGAACAATTCTGTTCCATTCAAATATTATGCTGTTATAAGGTAAGAAGCTAAATAATTCCCATTAAATATTAGACCACATGGCCATTTAATAAAAAAGACAGTGTATCTGTTGTTTTTGAACTCTATAAAATTATTAAAGTAATAAGTAACAAGGTAGACAAGTTCATTTATTTATATTGTTTTTGGAGAAACTTACAGATGTAGAATAAATTTGTATTATTACAATTATATTATTTTTCACACGCAGCTTCGCTCACGCAGACTTTCATCCCCTGATTTACCCCCTTAGGGGTGGAATTTTGAAAATTACTTTCTTAGTGCTCACTTACGTCATATAAAGAACCTACATGCAAAATTTCAGGGTTCTAGGTTCAACGGTTTGGGCTGTCTGTAGTCAGTCACCTTCCTCTTTTCTATATATATAGATAGATAATAAACTAGCCCGTGCCTCTTTCAGTCCCGGTTGTCATGAAAATCTATGGCTATCATTATTGGGAAGTCAGTGCCCTCAAATATACTGACAGCTAGTTCAATCATCGAATTAAGTTCGCCCTCAGGGTTGCGGAGGTCCGATGCCAGTCTCTCCGTGTAAAAACTTATATTAAGGTAAAAGCACTAATGCTAGACACATTAAGGCCAAATCAAACTTCATTCCCAAATATTAAATGTATTTATCAATAAATTACAGTTTCATTTTTTTTTACAGTTAGAGCAACTAATAGAAATTAACTTTTTCATATTAAATATTTGATGACTGTTGTATTTTCAACAAAAAATTACAATCTCATCAAGTTTGCCACATACACTAATAGATGACAGCATCAAAAATCAAATCCACCAAAAATAGACACCAATTGGCACTAATAGTAGACATGACTATAACACGACTTTAAGTGCTAACTTCTTGGAACTAGTTATTTTTTGAGATGTTGTTACAGATGCTCTGGAGACTGTCAAGTTGTGAGATTGCCTTATCATAGGGTCCTTCCTTCCTAGCCTTTATTATTCCCAAGATTGGGAATATCAGTTTTTACACAGAGCGACTGGCATCGGAACTCCGCAACCCTGAGGGGTGAACTGTAATCGAAGGTTGAACTAGTTGTCAGTATATTTGAGGGCACTGACTTCCCAATAACGACTGCCATAGATAATCATGACAACCGGAACAGAAGGCTTAACGTGCTCTCTGAGGGACGGGCGGGAAACACTACAATTTTCCATACTCGGGGCTGCTATTAAGAATTTCTTGTAAGCAAAACCCAACAGCAATCCGACTTGGGCATCGAACCTGAGACCTCTTGATCTGCAGTCGCTGCTGTGCCTTGTTATAGGTTGATGCTTTAAAAAGCTGTTGTACCATCTCATCCCTGGTCTACCGTTTTTGTAGGGGGTTTCAATCTTAAGATCATCCACTATTTTCTTAATGCTATCTTGTAAATTATCTTTTCCTATTCCAAACCCTTGTTTGGCCATAGCTTTTGCCCATGTTACGAGTATTTTTTCTACATCGTCGGTCACATAACAGCTTTTTCCCATTTTACCTGTAAAAGGGGTCTTTCCCTTGACTTAGTTTAGTAAAGTTACTCATAGAAGTCCAAATTTCTTCGATGCAGTAGCTTTTGGAACGCACTGCTTGCATTCTTCTATGGCTGCTTTCAGTTTGACTTCAGAGTATCGAAATATCTGACCTATTCTTGATGGCATCGTGCTGGAAACTTAATGGATGCTAATAGTTGACACCTAGTATACCCTAATAGTTGACACTGTCTACCTTTAGTAAGGCTAGAGTAAAACGCACGAAACTCAGAGAGGAGCTTATTTTTACAATATAAAGACTAAATTTGCATTGAAATAAGCAGAAAAATTCAGTTCGATGTAACCCTAGTAGAAGACACACGTGTCATCTTTTAGGTATTGATTCATTTCTGGTACTAATAGTTGACACCACTTAAAATTTATACAAAAACAAGCCAAAATGACAAGGTAATGGTTCTAATAAATCAATAATCTATTATATTTATAATATTGAAACCAACAGTAGCCAATAATCATAAATATAAGACAAAATCACACCTGTTGAAAGTCAGATGGCTTAAGAAAAATGCTAAGAATTACGAGCAATATGTCAACCTGCTCTCATTGTTTGTTATCATCTGACGCCATTTAAAAATTTTCTTCTAACAATGTACGCAAGCTTTTGAGCACGTATCATGGATGGTACTAGGTGTCTTTAACATCAGTAGCGATGTTATTTGAATGATTAGTTTTCTTATTAGAAAAGTTTTTTTTGAAAATGTCGTCTTTTAGTTCAATGTTTTTTAGTGCTTTTACTTAATGTAAAACCAGTTGAACTAGTAGCCGACCCCAAATCTTGAGAATAATAAAGGCTAGGAAGATGAAGATGATGAATAAACTAGCCGACCCGTGCCCACTTCGTTAGGCGTACATTTTTTGTGATGAGATTTTTTTGTTCAACCATAATAAAATATGGCCTATGACACTTCTGATTATTGTCATTTTCTGTTAGTGAAATAATTTTCAGGATCAGATCAGTACTTCCAAAGACCCCCTACAAACATACAAGCAAAGTTAGAATCTTTACCTCTTTATAATATTACTAGCTGTTGCCCGCGGCTCCGCCCGCGTGTACGTCGGTTATCGCTGCAAGTAGTAGCCTGTGTTATTCTGATGTAAGCTATATTACTGTAAAGTTTCATCCAAGTCCATTCAGTAGCTTTTGTGTGAAAAAGTAACAAACATCCATCCATCCATACTTACAAACTTTCGCGTTTATAATATTAATAGGATTTTTATCGATATAAAATCATTATACAAAATGTATAGGTTCCTGAATAGTTTTATTTTCTTTACCTCGCATAGAACTTTTATATATTTTTATAAATCATTTTAAATAAAATAAAGGTGTTAAGACAATTTTGTGAATACGAAAAATTTTGTATAGCGCCATCTGTATTTTTGATATGGAATTCGTTCCTATCTGGTGTCCCACGACACCACACGACTTTTTTGACGTGACATCGTCTTATAAATTGATGGAGCCGGCTGCATACACGAAAAACATGACTCATGCGGCGTTACCTCGCGCCGCATCTATCTCTCGCTCGCAATTCAAGCCTTAAATGGAAGCGAGAGATAGATGCGGCGCTGCGCAACATTTATCTCTCATCATTTATGCGCGTTACCTCGCTATGAGGCGTTCCATTTAAGGCTTGAAGTGCAAGCGAGAGATAGATGCGGCGCTTGCCTGTATCATGTTGTGTTGTGGAGTATTCTGAAGAGCTCTTCCAACTGGTCCCCCCTTCCTCTGCAGAATAACATGTTCACTCTCGAACCAAACGGTTTGGTTCTTCCTTCCTGTGCCGAGCAGCTAAAAACTGGAACTCACTACCAGTGAACGTGTTTCTCTCCCACTATGATCCCGGGGCCTTTAAGTGGGGCGTGAAAAAGCATCTCACTAAGCCGTCATAGTGTGGGACGCAATACTGCATTGTCTGCTTTCGCAGTGAGTATGGTTGCCCCCACTGTTGGATTCTGCTTGTGTTTTCCATCGGGCTGACCATAGTCACTTTGGCAGCTTCAAATAAAAAAACGTACAATTTTAATAACTACGTTTTTTGTTTTGCCATATTTTGCCAAAATATGGAGGTTTGGCGGATATGATACACGTGAGTATGCTGCCCATGAGAAAAAAATGAACTGTATCTTTAGCATCTGTTCTTGGGTTTTGATAATATTGTTATTGGAAATGCTGTTTTCAGCGGAAACTGTATTCTTTTAAATTAAAATTGCATAATTTGGAATTATTGTATAAATACGAAATTCAATATAAACGGGAAAAAATAAATACGGGGAATTACAACATTTTCTTCTTCTGCCATTCCATGCGTCATGATTGTAGCTTTTACAATGTTGTACCCCAGATTTGTAATATTTAGCCGTGTACCATACCATTACATAGCTCTGGCGCTCAAGATTCCTCATTTAATAAATAGGTCTGGAATATTAACTTTCAGCCTCAACTTATGGGAAGGCACTCCTGATAATTCTAAAGAGTTAAAGTATTCGACAACATCTCCCTCCACGCCTGAAATGACCCGTTCGTTTAATTGATAACTATCTCATTAGTCAGCAGATCAGGATCGATATTATTTTCAAATCATATTATTATGTGCTTTCATATACCAGAACCTACGTCTCAGTGTAATCATATCGTTTTATTTACTGTCAGTTGGCATACTATCTTCTCTGTGGTAACTCCGTAAATGTCATATCAGAATAGCTCTAATACATATTTTGTCTCTTGTCGCAAACTAACTCACAAACCTTATTTCCATACAAACTGTCAACCCCTGTTGCTATTTTACCCCCTTGAGGGTAAAATTTTTACAAACTTTAAATGTCATTTTTATTCATATCTAACCAACAGCTTAAGAAATCAATCTTGCTTGGAAGAAGCTTCTGTAGAGAATTTTGAAGTTTAGACACGCTGTAGGTATAGTAATTTGGCTTATTTATTTCTATTAATATAATGAACATACAAATCAGGTTGACGAATATATAAAAAAAGTGAATTATTTTTATGATTGTGACAGCCTTGTTTATTCGTTGTCAAGACGCCCGGCGTAGGTAACGCGCAGGCGTGTGGCGAGTGAACCCCCAGAACAACCTTTCATCCCCCTTTTAAACCCCTTACAACCCTTTTTTCACATTAAAAAGTAGCCTATGTCCTTTCCCAGGCTCTAGACTATCTGTGTACCAAAGTTCATTGAAATATGTGCAGCGGTTTGGCCGTGAAAGCAGGACAGACAGACAGACAGACAGAGCTACTTTCGCATTTATAATAATAATATAAGTATGGATTATAGATAATGTAGTAAATTATATAAAAGTTTTGCACAGCTGGCTTGGCACAACACTGAAAACTGCTTCGAAAGTGTAATTAATATGTTTTATACAATACAATACAATACAATATAATATGACTATATTATTTTTTATTGTTAAAACACAATATCATTCTCAACTTTGTTTTTTCTTTTGCCAACAGATACAATGGGCAAGTACTCTGGAAAGAAATGCCGTCTTCTTTCAATGCTATGGCTGACAGGCGGCTTTTTCTTTGTGGAGTTAATAGTAGGATACATCACCAATTCTATGGCACTCGTAGCAGACTCGTTTCACATGCTCAGTGATGTTGCTGCGCTAGTAATAGCGTTTTTATCAGTTAAGGTAAGTTGTGAATTCATTTGTTTTAAAAACACCAGTTGCATGACTGATTAATTAGTTAATGTTAAATAATTACTGTTATTTATCTCTTATATGTGTTCTGTATTCTATGTAGGTTGAATTTTTGGAGCTCTATGTGGCTACAACTCAGTTATTTCTTTTAAATTATAATGTGCAGAGTCACAATGATGCAGAAGCTTTTTTTTCTCATACATACTATGTCATTACCCTGCCAAAATGACTCTACACTGCCTGATGTGATAGAAAGCATAAGCAGAATCTAAGAGTGGTGGTCATCATACTCATAGCATCTCAATAGGCCACCATAGTGCTGAACTGTTGAAATGTTTTAGATTTTTATAAAATGGTAGAAATTTGTGTGTAGCAGCAGTTATGCTAGAACAATAATAGAAATCAGTTATGCTAAAATTATCATTCATTATTAACAGCCTTTTTTAATAGTCCACTGCTGGACATAGACCTCTCCTTAGAAGTTTTTGGCCTTTCCACATTCCATCTGGCCATTGCATTGGTACAAATCCATCCATTCAAGTTTTCTTTCTCTTGACACAACTATAATGATAATTTTATAAACTTCTTAGTTTAGACTAAACTCTTATGTCACGCGTAATTCATTATATTTACTACAGTCTATTTAATTCACACCTACCTTTAACTAAAATTAGAAAAATATTGTGGTGAGTTTAGTATAGCTAGAGCTGCGCAAACAATATCTTCACCTTTGTTTGTGTAGTCCTCTAGAGAGGTTGAAACAAGGCGGATTGCTTCCGGTCCGAATGTGTTTATAACTGTAGTTCCCGGATCCTTCCCTTCTCAGGCGCAGGCAGAGTAGCACACCGTGTGGTTTTTAGTCGGTCCGACTCCGACACGCCAAACCGCGGGAAGGTGACGATCCGTGGGGGTTTCCACACGCTAAAGAGGAAAGAGGCTTAATGAGCTACATCCCTTAATTTTCCAGCTTCAGTTTTAGAATATTTTCATTTGTAGAGAACTAACTTTTTTTTTTTTTTTTATGGAATAGACCGGCAAACGAGCAGACGTATCGCCTGATGGTAAGCGATTACCGCCGCCCATGGACACCCACTTTGACTAGAAGCAATGCTATTAAAAAAAGAAATGGAAATTAATCTTTGTGATAACATATCAACTATATTTAAGAGTATAAACTAACGTGTTTCTTAAACACGTAAATTTATTTTTTAGTAAAATTCATTAAAGATTTTTTTTAAATGAAACAAATAAGTATGTCATTCATACTCGTAGTTACAAGTTTTAAAACAAATTAGTCCTGCGAATTTAAAACCTCCTCTTTTTAAAAATACGTTTGCTACGTAGTGTCACGTGACTCGTTCTTTATACTTTAAACAATTTCCCGACGTAACAATTTTGAATGGGAAGTCCCGTTACAGATGATTTCCACCGAACTACTGGCCTCGGAATGGATTTTACTAACTTTAAACGATGTCGAATCGTGTATACTGTTTCTAAAGTTTAAATTTCTTTGAAAATCAGGGTTCTTCTAATTCTTATGGAATTCTTAGGCGGCTTCGATGTACGAATGTTTTTAATTTAGTATTCTGAAGAGGTGCCTCCAAGTGTCATTGACACCTGTCCTTGTGTATTAGCATATAATCCGCGTATTAAAGAAAAGTAAGTGTATCAATAACAGTATGATAACTTTATTTGTAAATAGCTCACTAACAGACAATTTCAAGAGCTTTTTTTTCATGAAAAAAAGAACTTATGTTTCCAAATTTTCGTATTCTCAAAAAGTCTTCTAAAGAACATTTGGATTATTCACGTTCAGAATATAGAGTAGGTACCCAAATCAGTTTCTGGGGGCACGGTCGTGCCCCCGCCAAGACGAGCCACGTGCTATACGAATATTAGGTTTCTGAAGTAACGAAACAGCCAAGCCATACATTTTTACTGAGATGTAGAGTTTGTGAAGTTAGGGTTGGTAGAGTTAGGGCGTGTAGATTCAGAACCTTGGCTCTACATGAGATCTGATATCTTTTTCACAGGGTAAGCCGTATGCACTCGTCTTGGCAACATTTTACATGAAAATGTTTTTAGTGGGATTAACATTGTCAACTTCCAACAAACAGCAATTTATTAATAAAAGAAATTGCTATCAATTTTTGCTATCCTTTCTAATTTCCAAGCAACATTTCTGATTTTTCTCTAAATACCTTAATTTGGAAAAACAGCCAGTTTTACATTTTTGTAGGCCAGTTTTAAAAAGTAATTAAAATTTATGTTATAATAAAAAATCGACCATCAGTTCTAGTTAGTTTAATTTCGGATCGGACACCTGAACTCTGATTGCGTTCGTGACACTCAGGATTGTCCAGGAAATAATGAGCTTAGATCTGGCAAACCTAGGTACATCGTGCACTTGACCGTCCCGTTCAAATTTACTTAGATGTTTTAGTTTTTTCTTTTCAAGTACAAAATTCCAAAATAATAAATCCCACCAAAAACATTTTCATGTAAAATGTTGCCAAGACGACTGCATATGGCTTTCGCTGTGAAAAAGATATCAGATCTCATGTAGAGTCAAGGTTCCGAATCTACACGGCCTAACTCTACCAACCCTAACTTCACAAACTCTACATCTCAGTAAAAATGTATGGCTTAGCCGTTTCGCTACCATACCATCACGAAGGGGAAACAAACGCCTTTTATGTTTGCAAATATCTAGTTTCTAAAGTAATGTGTTTTACGATTATTTAGTTTCCGAAGTAACGAAACAGCCAAGCCATACATTTTTACTGAGATGTAGAGCTTATGAATTTCGGGTTGGTAGAGTTAGGGCGTGTAGATTCGGAACCTTGGCTCTACATGAGATCTGATATCTTTTTCACAGCGAAAGCCATATGCAGTCGTCTTGGCAACATTTTACATGAAAATGTTTTTGAAGGGATTTTATTTATTTTTGTAAGTTGCTTGAGGCAGTTTTTTTTCTTTTTTTGGGCTGTATTTCTTGTACATCTTCTTTCTTCTTTCGAAAAAGTCCGTGTACCAAAAATAAAACCTCTAGCATAAACATTTGTGAAAGTCTCATCCACCCCCAAATTTGGGGGTTGGGGGGCAAAAGTAATAGGTTTATGAATTTTTCTGTTGTTTGTATACTAAACTTAGTTTACATATCAAATTTCAGCTTTCTAGCACTTCGGGAAGTACCTTTCGGGAAGTAACAGTTTTCAGACGACAGACGAAATCGGTGTTTTTTAGGTATCAATAAAATCTAAAGTATCAGAGCTATGCAATTGAAACTTTGTATGTTTCATTAGTCTATTGGTAACATTATATCTTGAGAATTTGAACGATCTGGTATATCGGGAACCAAAGTTATGAGGGTTCAAAAAAACGTCGAAACACTTCGAGAAAAGGTAGGTAGTGCCCTTGCGCTTCGCTTGGCTCGTCTTGGTGGGGGCACGACCGTGCCCCCAGATAGAAAAACCCGTTCAGTCATTCTGAAGCTACTTAGGTACTTACTCATAACAGCATTTTGTTTGTTTATATAGATTATTTTGTGTGATTTATTGTGATTAGGGCGCTCATATCCCCGTTGGTGAATAATAGGCGGTCCACACTACAACGATATATCGAAGCGATTTAACTGTGCAGTTCGTTTGTGCAGTTTTATCGTACTTGTGGACGGAAATTGGCTCAGATTTTTTGAGAAATATCTAAATATCGTTGCAGTGTGGACCGCCTATAAAAACAATCGCCGAGGGTTATCAACGAGGACGCGGTCAGTACCTGGATGGGCGACCGCTGGTGGCATGATACCATGAGCGTCTCCGTGATTCGGAGGTCACGTTGGGTAGTCGATCCCGGTTGTTATCGTAGGATGACAGTCGTGGAGCTTGGTAGGAGGCCTTTGGGTGGCTAAAACATCCAACGGCGAGATTTCGTAGCCACAGCGTTGTCTTGCCAGTCCCCAACTCGCACTCGGCCAGTGTGGGGACGTATGGACTTAACCCTCTCTTTAGAGGAGACCCGAGCCCAGCAGTGGGACGTTATGGGTTGTTGATGAATGATATAGATTAAGCTTATACACATTAAACATTATATTAATACAAGGAAAATGTGAACTATAATACTAGTCTGTCTATTTAACAATAAATATAATCATAATTTTCCCTTTAGCATACATTATATTATTTATTTCACTCTGTGGCAGGGTTGCCACCCGTCCCGATTTTGCCTGGACAGTCCCGATTTCGCCGGGACAGTCCCGATTTCGATGATATCGTCCCGGGTCCCGACGGCCTAGTGATTTTGTCCCGATTTTTGATAACATATGTCAATCGCTCAATTTAAATTGACGTATGTGTATTATATCCCACTTTTGGACCGACACGAGACGCGGTGTGACCGCGACGCACGCACTCACGCACCGCGTTCTCCTTCACCCCCTCCCGCGCAGTGTACATTCGTGGGATGAGCTGGGCTCATACCAACCACCTAACTATGCAAAATTTTTGCAGATGTCGCAAAAAGTACCTAGCTTGTTTCGAAAATTGATATCCGCAGACTAAATACAATCTCTTCCTTCATGAAACTATTTTGGATTGACGGCTAATTTCAACACAAACATCCTTTGTGAAAATCACTGGCCACCTATGTGTAGTTTTTAAAATATTATTTTAAAAAACTACACATAGGTGCCTGCGCTTAGTTTTTGAAGCATTTTTTGCAGTTCTCGGGCCGTGGCTGGGCGCGAATAGTAAAATGTCGTCGGCAAAACGAAGATTTGTCAATTTTCGTTCACTAATGAAAATACCCCTTGTTGTCCATGAAGTAGATAGTTTTTTTAAGACTTCCTCCAGGGTGCTTGTAAATAGTTTCGGGGATAAAGGGGGAGACCCTTTTCTGTTTCACACCCTTCTCTATTATAAAAGAAATATGCATGTAAAATATTTCAAAAATACGCAAATTAAAATAAATACAAAAAAAGGGTTTTTATTTTTCTCGCAGTCTTTTTGATGACCTGAATTGAACTGAAATCCAACCGACCGTCTCTGATAACCATTCGATTGTCCCGATTTTTTTTCCAAAAGGTGGCAACCCTGCTCTGTGGTGACGAATTACTTAAATCAGTACTTTAATATTATAAACGCGAAAGTTTGTAAGTATGGATGGATGGATGGATGTTTTTTATTCTTTCACGCAAAAACTGCTGAACGGATTTGGATGAAACTTTACAGTAATAGGTATTGCTTATACATTAGAATAACACATAGGCTACTATTTGCCGCGATAACCGACAGCGGGTGGAGCCGCGGGCAACAACTAGTAATAAATATAGTCGTGACTTCTTTTGCTCATGTTTCTTTATCATGTAAATACAGTTACCATCTAATTTTAATGTATTTATGGTTCACTACTGCGCCATGTACCAAATATGTACTGAGAACCAACCCTTTACTATATAATTTTTTGAGTAACTTTAACAAAATGTTCAGTTACAACACAAAAGTGGTATAGTAAGCTAAACCTCCTTTCTAAGGAGCACTATTCATACGTATAATATATATTCGAAATCTGCCTGTCTGTTGCGCTTTCACGGCTACACCGATGCATTGATTTCAAAGAAATTTGGCAAATAGATACTTTGATTCTTGAGGAAAGACATATGCTACTTTTTACCGCGAAAACAGACATAGGTGCAGAGCCGCGGGCAAGAGCTGGTATATCATTATATGCCAGTCAACGAAAGAAAGGCTGTTTGGAAGTTAGGGTCTTAACCCCAGTGTCTCGGAGAGCACGTAAAGCCGTCGGTCCTGCGCTTGATTTCGCCCCGGTCGTGTCGGATAACCGTCCCGTCGGATTATGAGAGTAAAGTTAAAGAGATTATGTACCATCATCAGAAGTATAAATATCGGTTATTCACCAGTTAGCTTCGTAGATATTACCAGACACCTGTGGATGCCAGACAATGCCCTTGGTATATTTACAGTAACATATATTATGCACCTCAGTCAGAGATAGCGCATAGATATCTAGATTTATTAATGAATTACTTCGTACATTGACTGTTACTTTTTAAGACAATTGTAGCCAAATGCAACAAGTGGACTTATTTCAATGTCGTGGTTATGAACCGATCATAATAATAACTTGTTTTAAGATAAAATCATTGTTTTTGCAAATCGCTCTCACACATCACATATATATACTATTGTATATCCGTAACACTGATTGGCCAACTATGTATGTGTATACTAAAGTTCATTGAGGTAGTTTAATATACATATGTATTCTCAATATTATTCCAACAACGAAGTGTTTGAATGCCCTATAGATGTTTCAGGAGATTCCGATGATAACGTCATACAACCGTAGAACCGAATGTAAAACTATTCACTTAGTCTCTTTTATCCAATCTACATTATCTGCCTCTAGATTATTCGTTATTGATTTTATTCATGTTTTTTAAATACATTAGTTAAAAAGTACATCCTCAAAATTATGTGCTTGATACCGTGCGTGTCGTAAGAGCTAAGAACCAAGGGGGACCTACGCAGGACAAGTACACTACAAAGAACTCGACACAATCTCTTTACGAACCCTCTGGACAGTGTGGCACAGTAGGCCGAAACCTCCTTTCCAAGGAGATGCTCATGTCTATTAACTATGTATATGTGTGTGTTTTCTATGCTATAAACTTCAATGTTTGTCCTCAGATGTCACCAAAGAAATGGTCAAAGAATACGTTCGGGTGGGCCCGCGCAGAGGTGTTGGGCGCGCTAGTTAACGCAGTATTTCTAGTCGCCCTGTGCTTCAGTATCACAGTGGAGGCTGTCAAGAGATTTGTGGAGAAAGAGAAGATTCACAACGCGAAGCTCCTAGTGGCGGTCGGGACACTAGGCTTGTTGTTGAACATCGTGGGGCTGTTCCTGTTTCATGGTGAGTGTTGGAAACATTAGACTTTTTTTACTCGACCACGGCGAAGCCAAAATATAATTTACTTTTTGGCGTTAATAGTTTTGGCAGTCTATGTATGTTTCTATGTTCCACTGTAGCACCCTAAACTACTGAATCGATTTTAATGGAAGTGATGTCAATAGATTCGTAATTAGGACTCGGGTGTGAGATGCTAATAAATAAATTTAATCAAAAGTTTTTAGATTTTGCTAAAGTAGTCAAGTAAAAATAAACAGATAAAATTAGTTAAATAGAAATTATAACTTGTTTGTGAAATGGTGAAAGTTCCACAACCATACCTTTGCTTCTTGATTTATTGTTTGAACAGACAGCGATTAATTTAATTCTATTCATTATAAAATTTAACATTAAAAACCGTTTTACAATCTATGCTAACATTTGAAACTGGGGAATTTAATTGTTTTGTTGAACGTTCTAATCTCAAGAGCTACTGGTTCGAATTGAAAAATATTTGATTGTTAGATAGCCTATTTACTGGCTATCTAGGTTATAAATCATCACGCTACTTCCAATAGGAGAAAAACTAAATTTTGTCAAAATACTGAACGAATGTACTTAAATGTCTATTCATTCTCGGTTCTGTGACGTGACAAGTGATACAGTTAACTTACTGCACCGATATATGAAATCAACAAAATTAAAGAATAACACAAATCATTCTTTTCTCAATAAATAAATAAATCTCAACCGTTTCCTAGGCGTTTTTTTGGGATTTGCACTAAACACGATATTTCACATTCAATTATATTACCTGCTCGCTGTCTTATAATCTCTGGTCCTGTTTTTCTTTTCGGTTCGGTCAGAAGAAATTCCAGAATCTTGCTACGTTGTACATTTGTTTTCTTCTTTAGAGTACTTTTTGATTTTGACCAGTACACCAATACAGATTTTATGTTTTGTAGTACGCTCAGAAAATCAAATTAAAATGACAGCGATAGTGTTGTCGTGTTTCGTTGGTGAGTGCGAGACCGGAGGCCCAATGAAGCAGAAGCATCACTAGCCCGCTATGGTGTGGGTCACCATGCTGCATTGGTGCATTGTCTGCATTCGCAGTATGGGGACCACCACTCTTGGATTCTGCTTATGCTTTCCATCAGGCAGAGTAGAGTCATTTTGGCAGAGCCAAATATATAAAAAAAACAACAATTTCTTTAGACACGTTTACCTGTCATAATCGATTGATTATACCTCTAGATGTATAATGTATTTAAGTAAGTACACGATAGCCCTGCAATCTATAAAAATAATTCACCGAAATGTACTTATGTACGCGCAACAATGAACAAGTTTTTCAGAAATTTAGAAAATATTTACGTAAGAAATATATGGCGGTACGAATTTCATTGGTTCAGCTAGTATAAGATAAAACAGACATTGTATAGTATACCTCGTCTAGTAAGTAGTACATAGTGCCTAGATTCTTAGCAATATGGGTGTGTGGTTAACATTATTTTGCTTTGAGGTGAATTGTACCGTGTTGCTGAGAATGTTGAGTAGTTGATCACCTTGTAGTTGAGTTCAAACGCATTTGTAAATATGTGACGAAGTTCACATCATAGACTAGTGACCTAGTGGTTAGTGAACCTGATTGCTAAAACCGAGGTCGTGAGTTCGATGGCTATGATATTGTAGGGCAAATCACTGTGTCGTGAACACGATCACTGTAATTTTAATTAATCGATAATAAACTCCTTTGCAAAAAAAACGGGCACGTAAGCAAAGACCTATTTTATAGTTACTATTAGTTTGTTTGACAATTTTAGGTATTGTTACCCTCAGAATTTTATAAATTAATTAGGAAGGAATAGTTTTCATCAGTTTTATCATAACATTTTGATTAAATTATTGAGAAATAATGTTTAAGCTCAAAACACTATTATTGTACCTGCTCGCTAAATAAAATTAAACGCGTTAATTTCTTTGTTTTTCTTGAATACATTAAAAGCAGATAAAAGTTTAGTATTGAGTGTGATCCCCTCTTGCTGAAATCACGGCTTGCATTCGTCTGGACATGCTAGCGAGTACATCTTTTATGGTTTCTTGGGGAATACGTTCCCACTCCGCGGTAATCACATTCTTTAGCTCTCTGATGGTCTGCGGTGCCGGCTGCACTGATCTCACTCGTCGCTTCAGAACGTTCCTGACATGCTCTATGGGATTGAGGTCCGGACCAGTCCAGCTGGCCTTTCTAGCTGGCCAGTCCAAACGACGAATTCCGACTTCTAGCATATACGCTTCATACGTCCATAAAAATTTAGTTTTCGCCAAGAGCGGTTAAAGCGTGCCTAGGGAATTAGAACTTCCGTTATGTATCGGTGTCCAGTCAGTGTACCGTTTTCGATGAAGACTAACTCCGTACGATCCATAGAATTTATTCCTGCCCAAAACATAACAGAGCCCCCTCCATAGGGTGTGATTTCTTCAAAACATGCCTCTGCAATGCGTTCTCCTCGTCTACGTAGCACTCGCCGACGTCGGTCTTCACCACGCAGAGATATCCTGGCTTCATCGGAAAACAATACCCTATCCCAGTCTTCATGAGTCCATGACACACAATTTCGAGCGAAGCCAAGCCTGGCAACTCGATGTCCACGGAGTAATTTAGGGCCGCGTGCCGGGCGATGACTGTGTATATTAGCAGCGAGAAGCCGCCTCCTGACCGTCCATAGACTAATTTGCACATTTCTTACTTCTTCGAGGCTGTTCTTGGGGTCCATATATGAAGATTTTTGATTTCTCAACGCTTGACCAACTAGAAAACGATCATCCCGTGGTTCGGTACATGTCTTTCTGCCAGAACCAGGCCTTCTCTTGACGGAACCGGTCTCTTGATAGCGCTGCCAGGTCCTTTGAACTGTCGACCGACTCACATTTAGCCTCTGAGCCACGAAGCATTGGTTGCAACCTTCTTCAAGCAGCGCAAGAATTTTGCTCGCTTTTATCACTTTTTCTACCATTTTCGAGATTGCTAAAGAGCAATAACAATACTTTTAAATATCAAGGACATCAGATAATTTATTAAAAATTGACAAAAAGTTAATTAGAGTCGATATTAACCATAGGGAATTCGCGCCACAAAATGTAGTTAAAAGTTGTTTTCTTTAAAAATCAGGCCCTGCATAAATTTGAATTTGGAATGTACTCTTACATTATGGCACTTTTATAACTGGCCAGTAACATGTTCAAATGATTAAAACCTTTTTGGTATTTTATTTTTTTCAGCCAGGAAGAAAATTCGAAACCGCCCGTTATTTTGCAAATGAGTGTACGTATGTATTTTGCAATACATACTTATATGTATGTGTTTTTCAGCAGTATGGTTTTTTATGGAATAGGGGGAAAACGAGCAAACGTATCGCCTGATGCGTCACAAGTGCGTTGCCGGCCTTTGGAGGATGGGGGGAGGGGTTGGTGTATGGGCCTCCGGTATCCTCACTCACTCGGTGAAACACAACGCTGTTTTACACCGGTTTTCTTTGAGGCCGCTTCGGCTTGAGTGAGCCGGTCGAGCCGGCCCACTCATGCCGAAGCGTGGTTCTCCCACGGTAAAATGTATGGTTACCATAGTCCAGATTCTGTCTAGTTTAAGATCCGATGGCTGTGTGTGAGATGCATGAGGTTATTTATTATTGATAGCTTTATTTTTCTTTGTGGTCGTCCTATGGTTGAAATTCGACCATAATTCTTTGTTTTAGCTTTCTGAACTCCGAATTTCATACTTCTCCGTTCGCATAATTTTCGTAAAATGGGGTACAAAGTTTTTGCTTCACGTATTAATATAATATACTAGTGGTCACCCAGTGGTCAAATTTCGACAATTAACTTTTATTTTAGTTTTTTTATAGCTCTCTGCACTCGTCCACCATATACTTTAACAGTGTCAAATTTCATACTCCTCCGTTCACATTACATTCGTAAAAAGGGTACAAAGATTTTGCTTCACGTACCTATTAATATATAGATTCCCATCTTCTTCTTACGCCGTTTCTTCAGAGCAAGGCTATTATTTATAAATTCAACTATTTGATTTGCAATCATTTTTGTAAAGTTTTCTTTAGTCTTTTCCATAACCTTCACAGCATCAGTACGTGACACTTTCTACATTTTCTTCACCTCTTTATCAGACGAGACAATTAGATAGTGTAATATTTGTATAATGAATTAAAACTTTATGCCAGCGAACTTAAATATTTAATAAACTAACTGTGCATACACCAACCTTGCTTTGAATATACCTTACAAGTCATAAATATTTTAACAACTAATACACGTGTGTCTAATGTGAAACTAAATGCAGTTACTATTGATTTGAAGGCAGTACTTCCTACAGTTTCCTTATAAGAAAAATTGACATTTGAATAAATCATTATTCGCTATATCCTTAGGAAAATGACAGCATAGTCTTCGCCCACCACTGTAACTCCTGTACACCAGGATCAACAGCAATGACCGCAAACATACTGAGTTATTACACTCGAGAAGTCCCAGTAAAAATTAAACTGTCTTGGAACCCGCAAAGATATTAATCAGAAGGAAACTGGAGGAGTTGGAAATATAACATTAAATATAACGTTCCATCGGGGTACCAGGGATTTCCTTTCTAATTTACGTCTGACACAAAAAATATTAGTACCTACACGTCCTACACCTTGTGAGGCTTCTTTTTATGTATAGCCCTGCCAAAATGACTAGCAAAATGAAAAGCATAAACAGAATCCAAGAGTGATGGATCACTCTTGGATTGACGAGCAATGAGTATTCATTGCTCGTGCAGGCAATGCAACAATGCAGCATGGTGACCCACACTATGGCAGCCTTCTAGTGATGCTTCTGCATCATTTGGCCTCCGGTCTTGCACTCACCAACGAAACACGACAGCATGAATGCTGTCATTTTACGTTGATCTTCTGTACGATAGCAACAGCCAAATATAATTCTAAATCTAATTAAAAAGTGTTTTGTTAGTAGCTGTCATATTAATAAACGTCTATGACGTTTATTTAATGTGTTCCATTTGGCACAAGTTGACGTTTTTAAAATGATTGACAGCTTTTGTTGTTATTGTATTTATTTGTGTGCTGTTATGTAAACCAATAAACAAATAGAAAAAATCACGTGCTTAGTTTAATATACACACATCAAAAGTGTCTAGGGATCAAGCATTTTTATGCGGATTTCTTGAGATTGAGATGTGGCTTTGGCCCTGGCCTGCTCAGTCGCCAGACTTGAACCCGATTGAGCATGCATGGGATATGCTACAGAGAAGAGCTCTGCCGAATATGGAGGGTATCCAGTCGCAAGAAGACCTTTTTTTGTTGTTGCAACGAACATGGGCGGCCATTCCACAGCGTGATTTGGATGAACTCATTTTGAGTATGCCAAACCGATGTTCTTGTGTTAGTGTTCGCGGTAGAAACACGGATTATTAATTGTTTAAGTTACCTAATAAAATTTTAAAGAAAACTGTTATTTCAGTCTTTTTTTCGAACTTTAATGTTAGTGGTTCAAATGTCAAAAATCCTTTTATTAGGAAAATGGCAAATTTCTTTATTAATGCAAAGGTGACTTGGTTTATCGTTACTGTGACAAACGAAAACACTTTATTTGATGAATCCTTAAAGAAAATTTTAATTAATATCAATCAGGAGAAAAGTTATTGCAAAAATATATGTTGATCCCTAGACACATATGTTGATCCCTAGACACTTTTGATGTGTGTATTTGATGAGATCGAAGAATAGGATACATTCTTTTTCTCAAAGTAGAAATGAATCTGATATTAGTTCCACAGTTTGTCGCTAATATTTATACAATTACATACAATGAGCCTTCATTAAACAATAGTATATATTTTAAACCAATTGTACCTTTTTAAGCTTCGCTGTGGCATATTTTAGTAACATTGATAAGAATAAGAAACAATACTGATGCGAAAAATTTATAAAATTCATATTTGAACCGGGTTTTAAATCGTATCAAAAGAGGCTCTGAAGCATACACAAAATAACTTAACATTTAAATAAACTAGTGTCTATTTCGCAATACCACTTACTGTTACTCATTCATGTCCCGTCTCGTTACACAACAACAAATATATTTCTAATTGATAAAAGAACGACATGACCGACCTAAGAAGTAATTACAACACGGACGACGTGTTTTTATATCACTTTATCAGTAGATGAAAGCAGTACTCAGTTAATCTTTTTGTACAGACGATAAAACTTTGTATATATCTATTGTTTTAGTGTCAATTTTTATTTAAAGTAAATTCCTAATGATTCCTCTTGTTGAAGGAACGTAAAGTCTTGTAACATTTATGGACATAACCCAGATGGGAAAACCTTCACTGAAATTGAGCTGTGGTCTACGTTCTATCCTATAGCAATCGTAGAAGACATTTTTTAACAAATCTGGTGGTGGCCATTATAAACTGGGACTACTAACTTGAAATTTTGACACCTTATTATTTTTGATGTTGTAAACATAACCAAGCAACATTACACAAACAGTAAAACGGAATAAAAAAAACGTTAAAAAAAAAACAAAAATTAAAAACTCGAGCTAAATAAACTAGAGAGTTGAGCATCACACTTCACGATTATTTATGAAACACCTGCAATCTGTTTTCTTATTTGGTAGGTTATCTTTAATAGGTTTTAAATCTCATCATCATATTAGTTTATTATTATGATATTGTACAATGAATTAATTGCTGCCATTGGTTTTTTAATTATAATAAATTAGTAAATCGCGACCATTATATTTAATTCATAGTATATTGTGGGGAAACATGCAGTCTTATTGCAAGTCCAATTTTGTAATGTGTTTTGGTTATTACAGTATTTATGTTAAAACTTATCACAATTTTATAGCTGACTCTTGTCTGCATATTCTTTTTGTACTTTTTCATATTATATTATTGATTGTAACAAAAAATCCGAAGCCTCCTGGAAACAGTAGACCGTTGAGCGAAATGAACCAAAGAAAGAGTTCTTTATAATATACTTCAATTAGTGGTGTACTCAATAAATCGAACTGTTGAACAGCACAGACGAAGACGTGTTTCATGATTATCTGCGTGCAATAATTATACCACTACATCGGAACTCTACGATTCAGGTTCTTCCCTAAAAAAGGACCCAAATCTTGTGAACACTTAACAATAATATAGACTTCTCCAAACGCCATGTTTTTAGCAGGTCTTTTACACTGATGACAGAATGAACTTCAAGGACGGTTATTACCGGTGTTTTCTGACGAATCTTCCTGGAATTTGTTGATCTAGATCCTTGTCCATGACTGGAAATGACAGAATGATAGCTTCTCTTAACCTTCCTTGCATTTGATATATGTACATGTATGTATGTATAAAAACATATCTTTATTAACGTAGATATTTCATTGATGTTAAAATAGGAAGAGGGAACTCATATATGTTTTCATCTAATGTCTTCTATATTATTCTATCTACTCGCTTTTCATTTAGCGTAACATACGACCCAATAAGAAACAATATTGTGTTCATTTTAGAACATCCTCTTAATTGCGGTTGGTTAAAAAAGGAATTTATTCAGTATCTTTGTTTTGTTAATATACAATGTGTTGATATTGGAGAGTTTGTTTTTCTCAGCATCATTGTATCTTCTAAGAATGGTTGTTAGTTAGATAAGCGCGTTCAAACAAACAAACGAACAAACTCTGCAGCTTTATAATATTAGTATAGATTATATAAAGCTGAAGAGTTTGTTTGTTTGTTTGTTTGAACGTGCTAATCTCAGGAACCGCTCGTCCGATTTGAAAAATTATTTCAGTGTTGGATACCTAGTACATTTATCGAGGAAGGCTATAGGCTATATATCATCACGCTACGACCAATAGGAGCGGAGCACCAATGAAAAATGTTTCAGAAACGGGGGAAAATTATCACGCTACGGGCAATAGGAGACGTAAACGAGGTTGCGTGGGTCCGCTAGTACTATCTAAAACTAATTTAATTTTTCAAATTGTACTAGGAATTCTTGACTTAGCGCGTTCAATCAAAGATACAAACTCTTCAGTTTTATATTATTAACATAGATGTCACTGTTGCTTAAACATGCTTTTATTCCACAGAACACGGCAGTGGCCACGGTCATTCTCACGGAGGAGTTCCACCTCCATCTAATGTCCGTCACCTCACGGAAATAGTGAACAGCAACGCAGATATGGCCCTAGGTCATAATTCGACGGATCCAGAGGAAACAGATGAAATGGTTCCTCCAAAGCCCGACGCAAGGCCGAAGAAGGCTCCCTGCAAAGCCTCGTCAGATCCGGGGCATATGAACATGAAAGGAGTGTTCCTGCATGTACTGTCCGATGCTTTAGGTGGGTCAATTTGGTATTTATATTAATTGAGATCTATTTATAGTACCTACCTACTAATACAATTTTATTTGACACAAACTTTTTCTTCAAACTGATATAACTTTTTTATTTATTAACCGATTTAGATGAAACAAAACACTAAATGTTAAGTGAAGCAAACCACAACAGATTGGTGAAAACCACATTAAAATCGGTTAAGCCGATCCTGAGATTAGCGCGCACAAAAGCACATAAAAAAATTCTAAAAATCATTGTTTTAGGTTCTATTGCGTTCATAAAGCTCCCCTATAGTTGTTTTTACCCGACTACGGCAAAGCCAAAGGAGGGTTATGATTTTGACAGGCTATGTATGCATGTATGTATGTAAGTGTGTATGTATGTATGTATGTTCATTTGTTCCCTCATAGCTCCTTAAGTACTTATTAGAACTGTACAAATGAGGTTTCGTTAGAAGCGTCTTGATCGTCCGCTGGTTATAGGCTATATGACGTGTCACTGAATCTAATGTGGCGCCCTCTAGCCGACATAAAGTACTGTATTAAAAACTAAATTTGAGATAAATATGCCGTGTTTGGTATCATTGGAAGGGGCATTATTTGTGCATTTTAAATATACATATATATATATTAATAACGGCACCAAAACATTTTAAATAAAAAAAAGTAAAAGCTAAAACCCAACTACGGCAAAAAACGACGCTGAAAAAGTATAAAACAAGTTTGAAAAGCCGTAGTCACACGTTACATAGAAACGCACCATAACACTTTAACAACGTCTGACTACGGCTTTTCAAACTTGTTTTATACTTTTTCAGCGTTGGTTTTTGCCGTAGTTGGGTTTTAGCTTTTACTTTTTTTCCTGATATATCTTCCATGTACAGACAGCGACCAGTTACGATTTTATTATATGTATTGATAAATTAAAGATTTAGGTCTAAATAGTACTTGATTAATTGTGTGTGGTCATAGCTCATAATTTAAAGAAAAATGTGTTTTTCAAAATCGTTATTGTCGGTCCTTTCTACTCATCCTTTGACAATTCTAGAAATCAAAATATGTATTTTTGTTTTTTATAATATTTTAAACTTTAATAATTCATTCCCTGT
Source organism: Diaphora mendica (assembly GCA_949125395.1). Classification (NCBI taxonomy): domain Eukaryota; kingdom Metazoa; phylum Arthropoda; class Insecta; order Lepidoptera; family Erebidae; genus Diaphora; species Diaphora mendica. The sequence goes on from OX421310.1 coordinate 23,963,868, forward strand.
GCAACATAATTACGTAACACTTTCATACGTAGCATGTAGAGAATATTGTTGTTATAATTTTGTATTTTATAGCATTCATCTAGTTTAAATTTTATGTAGGCGGATCGACGCGCTAAATAGCCATTTAGTGTAAAATGTTGCAAAATAAACGACATTTATACGACTTTCCATATGGTATGCTTTTGATTTTACTTTGCTATTAATAGACAGGGTCGCCACTGTTTACATGACACCATTTTGCATTATTCTTATCATGTTGGATATTTAGTAGGTAGTATGGTAGATAGCAGTTATAATCATTTAATAATTTCCCATCTGACCAGGACGGGTCTTCCTTTGCCGATCCGCAGTGTCTACTAACTACTACTAACTCTAAATTACGTTTACTCAATATTTGTTGGACCTTTCTTCGGATGCCTCAGAGAGCACCTTAAGCCGTCGGTCCCGGTTGTCATGAACATCTATGGCAATCGTTATTGGGAAGTCAGTGCTCTCAAACATACTGACAACTAGTTCAACCTTCGAATTCAGTTCACCCTCAGAGTTGCGGAGGTCCGGCGCCAGTAGCTCCGTGTAAAAAACTCATATTCAGGTAAAACCGGGAATTTTGGGAATAATAAAGACTAGGAAGAAAGAAAAGTTTGTTACCTCATAACTTTCGACTGTGTGAACCGGATTTGATGATTCTTTTTTTATTTGAAAGCTGGTCCTTCCCGTGTGGTTCCATTTCAATTTGGTCCAGTTCTTGAAGTCGGTTTTTTTTGTTGTTAAAATTTGTGATGTTTAGTCAATTTTCACGACACCCACGAGTTGAATGGGGGTGATTACGTTACGTATTCCTTATCCGTCACCACATGCATACTACATTCTTATTTACTTGCGAAACAACATTACTACATAATTATTATTATTTTTACGGGAATTAACGCGATCACTATTTCAAGGTACTACATACCTCTGTTTTGCCTGACGTTTCGACCAGGTTGCACTGGCCGTGGTCACAGGCTGACTGGCTCAGCGGCGCACGCCCTCCGTCGTCGAATCCGTGAAGTCGAAGGTTCTTCATCCACCCGCACATTTTCGATATTATTGATATTTTTGTTTCGCCATGTACCGTCACATACCACACTAACAGGGTCCCTATTCTGTAAGCAAACCGATGTGTTCCTATTCTGGTGTTTATCCGACTGCGCAGAAAAGCGAGGTGGTATGTTTTTTAACACTGGATTCCACGCTGTAGATAATTTAAAACCATCTTCCCGATTGAAAGTTTTATGCTTTTTAATCTCAATCGCTTCACGTACAACTCTTGAATAAAAGTGACGTTCGGTGGAGAGGACTTGCGTGCGGTGAAATTCAATCCAGTGGTTGATGCCTGCATCGAGTGCATGTTCTGCAATCGCCGATTTGCTCGTCTGTCGGTTCTTCACAGCAGCGATATGTTCTTTGACCCTTTCAGCAATAGTCCGTTTCGTTTGGCCTATCTAGGAACTTCCGCAGCTGCAGTCTATTTTATAAACACCCGGAGTTTGTAGTGGCAATATATCCTTCGGTGTGCCGACGATGTTGTGAACCTTTATGCCTGGTGTGTATACTGTCGGAATGGAGTATTTCTTTAACACGGACCCGATCTTATCCGTAACTCCCTTGACATAAGGCATATAGGCTGGTTGCCTGTTCACTTCTGGATACTTGCGTCTTATTTTCGGTTGCTTCCGTCCTCCATTCACTTGATATCCGTTACCTTTGAGTACCTCCTGAACATGTTCTAGCTCCCGTTCTAAATGTTCAGGGTCACAGAGATCGTAAGCTCTGTTCTTGAGTGAAGTCATAACAGATTGCAAGTGCCGGGGGTGATGATGAGACGTGGCGTGTAGGTATCTATCCGTATGAGTAGGCTTACGGTACACACAGTGTGACAAGGACCCATCTGATCTCACGGTTACTTTAACATCCAAGAACGACAACGACCTATCCGTCTCCATTTCATATATAAACCTTATTTTAGGGTGAATAGAGTTAAGATGTTGTATATATTGATCTACTTCTTGTTTATTTCCTTTAACGATACTGAAGATGTCATCCACGTATCGCTTCCACAGCTTAACGGTATTCGGGCCGAGACTTAGAGCCTTCTCTTCAAAATGTTCCATCCAGATGTTGGCAAGTACTGGGGCTACAGGACTTCCCATCGCGACACCATCAATCTGGAGGTAATGTTGACCTTGGAAAAGAAAATAATTGCCATCTAAACAGTGTTCAAGTAGATCTATATAGTTGAACGGCAGTTCGTTGTCTCTCAGCAGGTCTTTTACGACGTTTAAGCACTCTTTTATTGGAACATTGGTGAAAAGCGACTCCACGTCAAAGCTCACCATGACACCGGATTAGAGATGGCGTAAAACGATAGAAACGCGTAAAATACGATCTCTAATCCGGGATAATGAGGACCTATTTTCAGAAGACGAGTACAACAGACTGTACAAACCAAAGTCACACCAGCCACCGAAATTATATGGTCTGCCTAAGATACACAAGCCTGACGTGCCGCTGCGGCCCATTGTAAGTCAAATTGCTTCTCCTACTTACGATCTTGCAAAGCACGTTGCTTCAGTATTGCAACCACTTGTAGGCAAAACACCGTCTTTTGTGAAAGACTCACGGCACTTCATACAAATCATAAAAGATCTCACGTTGGAACCGGATTACGTCATGGTGAGCTTTGACGTGGAGTCGCTTTTCACCAATGTTCCAATAAAAGAGTGCTTAAACGTCGTAAAAGACCGGCTGAGAGACAACGAACTGCCGTTCAACTATATAGATCTACTTGAACACTGTTTAGATGGCAATTATTTTCTTTTCCAAGGTCAACATTACCTCCAGATTGATGGTGTCGCGATGGGAAGTCCTGTAGCCCCAGTACTTGCCAACATCTGGATGGAACATTTTGAAGAGAAGGCTCTAAGTCTCGGCCCGAATACCGTTAAGCTGTGGAAGCGATACGTGGATGACATCTTCAGTATCGTTAAAGGAAATAAACAAGAAGTAGATCAATATATACAACATCTTAACTCTATTCACCCTAAAATAAGGTTTATATATGAAATGGAGACGGATAGGTCGTTGTCGTTCTTGGATGTTAAAGTAACCGTGAGATCAGATGGGTCCTTGTCACACTGTGTGTACCGTAAGCCTACTCATACGGATAGATACCTACACGCCACGTCTCATCATCACCCCCGGCACTTGCAATCTGTTATGACTTCACTCAAGAACAGAGCTTACGATCTCTGTGACCCTGAACATTTAGAACGGGAGCTAGAACATGTTCAGGAGGTACTCAAAGGTAACGGATATCAAGTGAATGGAGGACGGAAGCAACCGAAAATAAGACGCAAGTATCCAGAAGTGAACAGGCAACCAGCCTATATGCCTTATGTCAAGGGAGTTACGGATAAGATCGGGTCCGTGTTAAAGAAATACTCCATTCCGACAGTATACACACCAGGCATAAAGGTTCACAACATCGTCGGCACACCGAAGGATATATTGCCACTACAAACTCCGGGTGTTTATAAAATAGACTGCAGCTGCGGAAGTTCCTAGATAGGCCAAACGAAACGGACTATTGCTGAAAGGGTCAAAGAACATATCGCTGCTGTGAAGAACCGACAGACGAGCAAATCGGCGATTGCAGAACATGCACTCGATGCAGGCATCAACCACTGGATTGAATTTCACCGCACGCAAGTCCTCTCCACCGAACGTCACTTTTATTCAAGAGTTGTACGTGAAGCGATTGAGATTAAAAAGCATAAAACTTTCAATCGGGAAGATGGTTTTAAATTATCTACAGCGTGGAATCCAGTGTTAAAAAACATACCACCTCGCTTTTCTGCGCAGTCGGATAAACACCAGAATAGGAACACATCGGTTTGCTTACAGAATAGGGACCCTGTTAGTGTGGTATGTGACGGTACATGGCGAAACAAAAATATCAATAATATCGAAAATGTGCGGGTGGATGAAGAACCTTCGACTTCACGGATTCGACGACGGAGGGCGTGCGCCGCTGAGCCAGTCAGCCTGTGACCACGGCCAGTGCAACCTGGTCGAAACGTCAGGCAAAACAGAGGTATGTAGTACCTTGAAATAGTGATCGCGTTAATTCCCGTAAAAATAATAATAATTATATCATGGAACGCGAAAGTTTAAAAGTTAGAACATTACTACATTATAACAGATTTTACATTTCTCTCTTAATTTCGTATCAAAACTGTTTGCGATAAAAGCCTACAGGGAAAACCTCTGACGCTCTGTGTTCTGATAACACATTCACCATAGCCCGAAGGTTACTACATTTTAGTGTGAATTTATCTGGTTGATAGCCCTGTTATTGTACCTTACCGGATGCATATATTAAATACTGATTTTGCAAGCATATTTTTGGCATAGTAGAGAAACTTTAGTTGATATCTACTATTTTGGAAGGTTAAAATGCGTCATGAAATCCCATTGTCTTAACTGTGAATAAGAGCAAGTCTGACGTCCCTACAAACTTCTATTAAATAACCAATCGTTAGATGGTTTTATCGCCTTGTTTATCACACACCTGTTTGCTGCTGTAGTTATAAAATTAACCGATGTATCACTAATTCCATTTATGAAGCGGATCGGAGGTAGAACTTGAGTGGGTATGAGTTGTACGTTTCAATGACGTAATAGTTTAACTATTATTAATTCTTGGAAAGCGAAGGTATTTGATTCAAAATGACGTCATGTTAAAAATTCCGCTCCCTGTATCCTGGAAAGCAATGTGCAAAGAAATACTGAATTTATAATTTACTGACTTTTGCACGCAGCTCCGTCCGCGTGTATGTCGGTTCCCACTGATCAAAATGTCGAATTTGATTGAAATCGGTGCAGCGGTTTAGCCGTGAAAGCATAACAGGTAGACAGGGTCAAGTTTGGATTACAGTTATTCTTTTTTTTTATTGAATAGGGGGCAAACGAGCAGATGTATCGCCTGATGGTAAGCGATTACCGCCGCCACGTCACAAGTGCGTTGCCGGCTTTTTAGGAAGGAGTACGCTCTTTTCTTGAAAGTTTGAAGGTCGTATTGGTCCGGGAATACTGCAGGCGACAGTTCATTCCAGAGATTTGTTGTGCGAGGCAGAAAGTTCCTAGAAAACCGCACAGTTGTGGACTGCCAACCATCTAAGTGATGGGGATGAAACTGCTGTCGCGTAGGATGATGGCGGGTCTGTACCCTGTACGTGTTATTTAGCTGACGGTTCTTTCAATATCCTCATAAAATGCTCTAAAATACAACACCACATACGATACAATATTCATCATAGAGAAACAATGAAAAATATTATACAAAACAAACAACTGTTTTGCGGTTAACGAGTTTTCTTGCAACCCACGTTTTTTTAATTCCACAGATGTTATACGAGTAGATATTTTTATCGTTTTCAGACCTGACTTATTTTTTCTCTTGTAGGCAAAAAGCAAAAATAACAAGACAAATAAAATTTTGTGCAAACACAATTTCATGTCCTAATAGTAGCTAACTTCTCACTTAACGATAGTTTTGAATAACATTTAACTTAACGTTCAGAATCATGTTATTCTCTGTTTATATGATCAAGTAAACAGTTGTAGGTTTACTATTCGACAGTTTACATAATCAATCCACGTTTACATCAAGTTGTTTACGTATTCATATTAGGTACACGCTTCTCTGATTAGTGCTTTACGAAACATAACCTCCGGGCTCTCTACATAAACATTTTGACTCGGTAAAGAAGAATTCTAAATAAACTTTAGACAATTTGAATAGATGCGATAGCACCTATTTCAGATTTATGATAGTTTTATCAGTGCTTTTCTAGAAATTTAAGAGAAAAGGGTCAAAGGCTCAATCCATACCTCTACACTCCATACTAAAATTATAAATTCGAGAGTAACTTTGTCTGTCTGTCTGTTACGCGTTCACCACTAAACCGCTGCACCGAATTGAATAAAATTTGGCATTGAGATACGCTGATTCTTGAGGAAATATATAGGCTACTCTTTACCGCGACATACATGCGGGTGGAGCCGCAAGCAAAAGCTAGTGATTAATAAAACTTATCATAGCCGTACTGACTTTAGTTCGCAATATAAATAAAAAGCGGCCAAGTGCGAGTCGGACTCGCCCATGAAGGGTTCCGTGGCAGCAAGTAACATAATATAAAAGTTCTTGTAGTTCCTTGTAACTTTGATCGATATTTTTCGGTTTACGATTTATAACGTTTTAAAAAAAACTACTTACTAGATTTCGTTCAAACCAATTTTCGGTCGAAGTTTGCATGGTAATGTACATCATATATTTTTTTTAGTTTTATCATTCTCTTATTTTAGAAGTTACAGGGGGGGGGGGACACATTTTACCACTTTGGAAGGATCTATCACTATCTATGGATAGGTCTTCAAAAATGATATTGAGGTTTCTAATATCATTTTTTTCTAAACTGGATAGTTTGCGCAAGAGACACTTCCAAAGTGGTAAAATGTGTGTCCCCCCCCCCTGTAACTTCTAAAATAAGAGAATGATAAAACAAAAAAAATATATGATGTACATTACCATGCAGTTGCAGTTTCACTACAAAAGAATTTCTTTTGTAGTGAAACTTAGCGATTGTTCATAAATTAAGAGGCCCAAAAATTGAATGAAACGAAAAATATTCACATTACGCAATATTTATTTATATAGGAACAATGCATGTTTTTATTTGTGGTAGATAAGCATGTAAATGGCGTTAGACGAAACATAATAATAGGCCTTTACCTATGAAATTGCCGTTTTGTATGCAATAAGTGAAAGTACTTATTTTTCAGGGGCTGAGCTACTGTTTAATAGTTACAAATAAGGCGACCTTTTGTTTTAAAGGATTTACCTACTTAGAAACTAATGTGACTCGATCGGTTTAGATAATTTTTCTTGGTTAAGTTTTACCTGATCGTACTTACAGAATAATTACTAACAGTGTCTAATATTTTTATTCCCTAGTTTAAAAAAAATTAGAAGGTTGATGTCTAAATGCATTTTGACTAGATATGGACAAATTTAAACTTACCACATGTTGATGGTATCCTCATTAATATGTATATTATGTAGACTAGGTCAAGTTAAGTTGTCGAAATACGAGAGTTTGATACGCCTATGTCTATCCTTTTAGAGACATAGACTTAAATCTATGTATGTACAAGTATGGGTATTAACCGAAGCACACGTAACTTTAATACTTATATGAACTACCTTCAACTTCTGCGTAACTACATTATAAACCTTGTTTTGAGCCTTATAAACAATGTATTCTAGTAAACCAGTACTGGGAGGTAAAGTTACACGTTTACGCAAACCCATGACGTCACAGTATGGCATACTGCTTATATCCCATTCACTCAGACTGTTAACAGCACGAAGGTTGGTTACCACAACCTTAATTCATCGACTCGCTTGCCTTGACATTGGCGAAATGTTATCGATAAGGAAATGCTTTAACCGTGAAGTATGACGTGATTTAATCATTTGTAACATAATTAAAGAGGAGATGGGATTTTTTATAGACCTTAATGAGTCAGTTTTTCTCGGTACTAGAATAAAAACACCGGGAAACATCGCTTCGTATCAGAATGACTTATCGTCGATTTCCTTTTTTAAAAACATTTCGCTTTTCGGTTTAACCACTAAGGATTTGTGGTTTATCTAGAGTCTTCAATAGCTGTGACTTCATTATGTAATGTGTTCAAACGGTTTTTCTTCATCTCAGATTTCCTGAGCTCCTTTTTTTCCAAATGTTTCATATAATCGATACTCTCTGTGTGTAATGACGAATTAAGACCTAACCCGTGGGTGTCGTAATCGACATAATAACGTAGCCACAACGTTGTCTTGCCAGTCCCCAACCCGCACTTGGCCAGCGTGGGGACGTATGGCCTTAACACTCTCCTGAGAGGAGACCCGAGCCCAGCAGTGGGACGTTATGGGTTGTTGATGATGACCATGGGTGTCGTAAGAGAAATCAAACTACATGGATAACAGCACTACAAAGAGGAGGACAACTTGAAACAAATCCTATAGCCATCCGTCTGGCTAGCGTGGTGTAGTAGATGAAAACCTCCTTTCTAAGGCGCGAGCTACACACAAACGGCGAGAAGTTAAGGCGCGGCGCAGGCACGATGCCGCTTCAAAACTTTTGCATACAAAATGTACTAAGGAGACGTATTTTGAATTACACTCAAGCGGCGCGGCACAGGCACGCCTGCGCCGTCACAACTGAAGCGTCACGCAAGGAGCACGTCGCTTGCTATATGGGATGACTATTATTTATAAAAATGCGTGATGATTTGTGGACCGGCTTACCTTAATGTTATCAATAGACTTTCTTCAACACAGACTGGTTCTCTCCAATGTGTATGCTGCTTCTGAAGACAGTGTTTTACTTTCGACAGTATACTCGTAACATTGAAAAATTCTTGTGAAATTTTATACACTGTGCGAAAACGATCAGCCCCCCTAGCCAAGTTGCAAGCGTTCTTCTTTCTGCAATCGTTAACACCTAAATTCTCGTGTGTCATTGGCTAATACTTTGTCTGAGATTACTTTGTTTAAGAGTAGCCAATGACACACGGGAATTTAGGCGTTAACGACTGCAAAAAGAAGAACGCTTGCAACTTGGGTAGGGGGGCAGGATATTCATCTAATTTTTCCATTATTTTAAAAGTCTATGCTCTTCTCATAATTTCCACACAGGGTGGATCCAATTTCTTCTGTGCGTCTGCACATTAATAAGTTGCAGCAAAGCAAGCGCATCTTCGTCATCTGAAGAGGAAGACACGCTATCGCAACGAAATCAGCCTGTATAATGACGCATCGTGACGTCGTTTCGCCTCTTCTATATAATTTAAATCGCGTCCGTGCCGTATCCGTTCTACGCCTGCGCCGCGCCTTATGCCTTACGCCGTTTGTGTGTAGTTCGCGCCTAACGTTAGGCTGCAGCTGCTGAGTGAGGACTCACTGCTAGACATACGCCTTTCCTCTAATTAAAGGCTTTCTGTTAAAAAAGACCAGGTTTTTTAAGTAATTTATTACAGGTACTGTATGAAACGGTAACAATAATCATTTACAAATCTAAAAATCGTACCTACTATAATTACTAACTAACCCTTATTACTCCGTTCAATGAGGACCCGTGCTATCTATATCTTCTATACTTATAATAAAAATGTAACAGGTCCAATTCTGTACATTAGAGATATTTTGGAAAAAAAAATTGGAGGGATCTCTATAATCGATACTGATTACTGAAGCCAAAACTGTATTTTTTTTCATTGTTGTCCTGTCTGTATCTTGGCCGCGCATCACGCCGAAACTACTGAATGGATTCAAATGAAACTTGGCATGATTTGAGTTCATACTACGTGGTAGGACATAGGATACTTTTTATCCCGAAATTCAGCACGGTTTCCTGGAGAGAGGGGATAAAAGTCAAAATATGTACTTAGATGTAATTCAATAACGCTTCTTCTTTTCTTGCTAGAAAGAAACGATAGCGGGAAAAGTCTTTTTTTTTGTGTCCGCGACTGTACACTGCCTGTGGGAAGCTGAGACAGATATGTAAATATGGCGGTACGAAGTTGTGTGCATCTGGACTGAGGGCCCATTTTTAAATTTAGCCGAAACGCTATAAAATTCAAATAGGAATTAGTTAAAAATAGTTAAAATCTAAAGCAATGGGTCATAAATTTCTTAAACGTGAAATAAAGCAGTTATGATCAAATAATTTGGGCCCTCAGTTCAGACGCTTGCAAAAATGATATAGCCTAGATCTCAGGAAGTACTGCCTCTAGGTCAATGCTTTTTATTTTAGAATTTAGTTAAGAATTTCTTAAAAGTTTTAAGAAAATCCCATAACTGTAGAATGCGACATTACGGATTTATGGCGGCATAATATAGGGCCCTCAGTTCAGTAATGTCTCTACGGAGGAATGGGCAAAAAATGCAATTATCTGAACAAATACGTAACTAAAACTTTATAATATTTTAGTTAAAAACCTCTGTGAATTAGTTAAAAAGAAAAATTGAGACAGAAGCGTCAACCCCACAGATTAACGCAAACTATTCTAAGATTTTTTACTATTTTTTAACTAAAACCTGACATTTCATCCGTCGTTCTCAATTCTATACTTTAAGAGAAAATTGGTTTTGAATTTTTCATAGGAGAATATTTTGTAGGGTATACATAATTTTTTAAGTTTTTTAGGACAGATCCCTTTGCATGTACCCATATACAATATTTTTTTAGCGACTATAGCCCACCTAGAAGAAACGAAGCAACCTAATAGGTATCGTAAAAAAGGAAAGGCCAGACAGAAAATCCACGTGACTGAGCACCGATGACGTTTTCTATACAAATAAATTAAATTGGAGTGTCTGTTTGTAATATTGAAATAACCGTTGTTACTTAATGCATACATATGTATATACGGCAGGTACATACACCAAAATAACATTTTTTTACAATTTTTGTCTGTCTGTTCGTCTGTCTGTTTGTTTCAGCTAATCTCTAGAACGTCTGGACCGATTTTAACGAGACTCACTGGCAGATAGCTGATCACTTAAGGAGTAACTTAGGCTACTTTTTTTAGACTAGCTTTGCCCCGTGGTGTTACCTGCGCTTGTTGTACCGCGGGGCTCAAATAGTTTTGAATAAATTACAAGAAGTAAAATACTACTTACTCGCTTAATATTCACAACATATGTATTTAAAAATTACCTTGAATTTTTAAAGGACAATGGCAGGTTTGTATGGGACTTTTGTACCGCTTGGCGTATGTCATGGTAGGGTATGTTTTTGTATTTATTTGGCTGCTAATATCACCGACAATAACATTTTAAATTCCTAGATTTTTACAACTCGGCATTAAAAAGTTATTTTAGTTTTTAGATTACAAGGAAATACATGGATCACAAATGAGTTATTATTATTGTCAACAAGATGGCGTAATATTATATTTTTGGAATCAAAATCATTTGTTTACGATTTTCGTGATCCGTCATTAAAATGTTGCTCTGTTACTAAATTCAGCAGTAAGCTTATTCATAAATATAGATTTAAATATTTAATAGTTTTTTATGAAATAAATATTTTAAAATAATGAAAAATACTTTCGGCAATCTGACACACAATGCCATCTAGCTTTCAGACTAAGTAGACTTTAATCATGGCGTGTCTAAAACACGTAGGAATGCGTTTTGTTATTGCAGTTGTAACAACTTTATGAGCAGAATTAAAATTCTGTTAGCACAGTTCTAAAAATATAATAAATACATGAAAATAATTAAGATGATTCAACAGTATAAATCTCATAACCATTCATAACATATTGCCAGCGGTACAGGATCTGCCATTCTCTTTTGTGCGCCCTACTATTATTATTGATTTATTGTCATTTGTCATAATATCTGTATAAAGGTTGTCTGTAAGAGATATTTATATCATTTTATTTATATAATATATACATACATACATACTATACTATATTACTATACATACATATTTTATTTTTCAGAATTTTAAATATAAAACTTACGATAAGACAACCCAGCGCCATCTATGAGCGCATTGAAATCAACATCAATCGTAAACCGATAGCCTTTCTTAATCTTTTCGCTTCGAACAGATGTCGCCATCAGTGCAAATTAACTAACAAAATTCCCTACGTTACATCATAATATCCGTATAAAGGTTGTCTGTAAGAGATCCTAACTGTCACGTTTGTATATTGTTACTCTTTATTTTCTATTTGTTTATGTTTGTACAATAAACATAAATAAAAAAAATAAGAAACAAATGCTTTTTAATTGACTGCGGTAACGATACAAACTCATCTGTCCTGAAAATATAAAAAAATATGGCCGCCCTACAAAATATTCTCATACAAAAAACAGAAAACCATTTTTCTCTTAAAATATGGCATTGAGGACAACGGATGAAATGTCAGGTTTTAGTTAAAAAATAGTAAAAAAACTTAGTATAGTTTGAGTTAATCTGTGAGGTTGTCTTTAGTCAGTAAAGGCGAAAAACCTTGGGCCCTCAGTTCAAACGTTTTAGAAAAATTCAACTTTGGTTTACGTCTTAAAAATTGGCTTCTGTCTTAATTTTTCTTTTTAACTAATTCACAAAGGGTTTTAACTAAAATATTATAAAATTTTAGTAACGTATTTGTTCAGATAATTGCATTTTTTGCCGATTCCTCCGTAGAGACATTACTGAACTGAGGGCCCTATATTATGCCGCCATAAATCCGTAATGTCGTATTCTACAGTTTTAGGATTTTCTTAAAACTTTTAAGAAATTCTTAACTAAATTCTAAAATTAAAAGCATTGACCTAGAGGCAGTACTTCCTGAGATCTAGGCTATGTCATTTTTGCAAGCGTCTGAACTGAGGGCCCAAGTTATTGATCATAACTGCTTTATTTCACGTTTAAGAAGTTTATGACCCATTGCTATAGATTTTAACTATTTTTAACTAATTCCTATTTGAATTTTATAGCGTTTCGGCTAAATTTAAAAAATGGGTCCCTCAGTCCAGATGCACACTACGAAGTTCGCCGGGTCAGCTAGTTAATAAATATAAATACCTTTGATCGAGAACTAGCTGACCAACGCAACGTCGTTTACGTCTCCTATTGTCCGTAGTGTAAACATTTTCCCCCGTTTTTCATTGGTGCTCCGCTCCGCTATCGGTCTTAGCGTGATGATATATAGCCTATAGCTTTCCTCGATAAATGTACTATCCAACACTGAAATAATTTTTCAAATCGGACTATCGGTTCCAGAGATTAGCGCGTTTAAACAAACAAACTCTTCAGCTTTATAATATTAGTATAGATATCGATCGAAAATTACTCCTTATTATTTGTTCCCGATTCACGAATTGTTCGTTAGTAGTATCTTCTGTCTAAGTACCAACCTATATAGGACACGTGTAATACATTAGTTCCATAGATTTGTGCGTCTATCGTAAAATGAAATAGCAACAAATTGAATATTCAAAGAGGTCGAGGATAATTAGTTCTACCCTATTGTTTACCTCTGGTTCGATTGCTCTATTAAAGCTGCCTCTTACTTTAGCGCAAATGAGGTTCAGGACTTTGCTCTCGTTTGTTTATTATTTTGTAAACTAATTCAAAGTAATGATTAGGAACAGTTTTATCCTTTCTGCTGCTGACAAAGATATGTAACATTTTATTAGATTGTTTTAGTTCATACTTACATTTGCATATTAATTAACATGTTACTTAATGAGTGCTTGTAAGGAACTAACGTCGACGTCTAACACACCTAGACTTACAGGGATTAATCTCGCCCACACCCCTCCCACTGTAACTCCTGTACACCAGACGACACCAGTATCAACAGCAGTGACCCACGAACACACCGTATTATGACAGTCGGGATGTTCTAGGAAAAATTACTGCCTTGGATGGAACCTGCAACGAAATTAATCAGAAGAAAACTGGAGGAGTTGGAAATATAATATATTCACTTCCCTCCTTAGCAAAGCGGGAGACATAATGAAGTCAAAATAGGCATACCTTTTTCAAACCGGGAAGCACCACGGATAAAATATTGTGGGTCCTAAGTGAGCTATACTTGATTACTATATGGTAGAATCGCCTAAACGCACGGAAATTCATCGCAGTTGACACAAGATCCCCATAGTACACCGCCCCAGATGTCATTTGTAAGCTAGGACTGGGACTTACAGGGACTGTTTGTGGCTAATCATCATCAGCCTTTCCTCTGCTGGACATAGGCCTCTAGGCCCATAGGCCTAGGCTCATCCTGTGGTATCTGTTGGTTGCTTTTCGCATCCAGTCGTCCTTTATGGTTGATATAACTTCTTATTTATCTATACTTCTATACTAATATTATAAACGCGAAAGTTTGTAAGTATGGATGGGTGGATGCTTTTTACTCTTTCACGCAAAAACTACTGAACGGATTTGGATGAAACTTTACAGTAATATAGCTTATACATAAGAATAACACATAGGCGGCTAATCGGCTTATTTGCCGCGATAACCGACATACACGCGGGCGAAGCCGCGCACAACAACTAGTAATCTATATATTAAAGCGAAATTCCACTCACTGATTATTCACGAAATCTCAGAAACTATAACACCCACAAGCTTGAAATTTGGCAGATAGGTTCCTTATGGGATGTAGACATATAAGACCGTATTTTACAAAACTCTACCCCTAAGGGGATACAACGTGGGATGGTAGTTTGTATGAAAGTCCAATGATAATGAAATTATTAAAATATAATCGTAAGTGGTTGCTGTCTGTACATGTCATACAGTAAGAAAAACTATTGAAGGGGGGCTTTATGAATGCAATATGTTGAATATTTCGAAAAGAAACATTTGTGGCGGGCGTCCTCGATCATATATTTCATCGAAGCCGCAGGCAAAAGCTAGTGTAGTATAAGTATTGCTTATTAATTTCTAAAGTGCCACTTATTTAAACGATATTGTCCTCTAATTTATGGTTCATCGATTGCAAAGCAAGATAGTACACCCTTCCAAGTATACATTTCAGAAAATTTTATTGCCAGTTAAATCTTTAGTTACGTTTTTATTGCCTTGGATTGTTTTTGTTATACCATTATGAATGGAATGCTTTCGGATAATATGAGAAACGGTTTTATGCTACCCACACACATACATTTTGTGGCATAAGAAGTTCCTTGCATTGTTGTTGAGATTTTTATTTCAATATGTAATCATAATCACACGCGCAACATAAGTTTGTTACGAATATTATCTAACTTCAGTCCGTAAAGAAGCTGTAATATCTATGAAATATAAAATCAAGATAATAACTTTTCGAATTACACAAACTAATCTTTTCAATGCAATTAAAAAATCTACGCTTCTATTTTAGATGATGTAGCCACTGCAGCATTTTCATTTGGTGACATTTTAAAGGCAATTTTGGCTGTCTTTATGTTCAAATAAAAAAGAAACAGTTACGTCACAATACACTTTTCTAGCCGTAACATTTCGCGCTAACAGTAAGGTGACCGATTGTTAATTATATCTACACCCGTGCGAGCGTCAGCCGCTGTCATTGACATTATTTTTGATACAAAACAAATACGCGAAACACCGACTACCTTGGTCTGATTTCACAAAATACTCTTATCACTAAACATTACTTTAGTGTGTTCAAGTAGTTAAGGTTGATCACCGATTCACTTATCACTGCTACTTCCAAGGTTAATGACAGTTTTTCAATCACCTTATCAATGATTGCATTTACCGAATTCCTGCGCCTAACATATCTATTTTTTATTTATTGATATGCATGTAGAAAGATCTAATATTTTTCAATGAATAGGTAAGAATGTCGACACTAATTAAAATTTCATGTAAAATTGTAAATTTAAATTATTGGAATGATTTTCTCTTTTTTTTAAATTCAAATGTCTATCGTAGTAATGCCACGGCCCTACAAGAAAAGGGTTACTTACTTTACTTTATGGAATAGGCGGCAAACGAGCAGACGTATCTCTTGATGGTAAGTGATTACCGCCGCCCATGGACACCTGCAACACATGAGGCGTCACAAGTGCGTTGCCGGCCTTTGGGGGATGGGGAAAGGGATGTGGGGAGGGGTTGGTGTATGGGCCTCCGGTATCCTCGCTCACTCGGTGACACACAGCGCAAGCGCTAATTCACACCGGTTTTCTGTGAGGCCGTGGTATCACTCCGGTCGAGCCGGCCCATTCATGCCGAAGCGTGGCTCTCCCACGGTTTAGCAGTTTTTATATTTATTATATTCACCATCCCTATTTATCTAATGGATATCGTAAGAGGCGACTAAGGGATGCAGGACAGCATCACTGCAAAGAAAAAGGTAACTCGACACCAACCCGTCAGGCCAGGTATAGTAAGCCAAAACCTCATTTCTAAGGAGAGGCCTAAATCCAGCAGTGGAGGATGTTGATGTCTATACAAAGGTTGCCTGAAGAAGATTATAAATATCTGTCGATAAAGCATATTCTATTGTAATTTATACTCTCGACTGTTGGCACTTGATGGAACTTGTTGCAATACATTCTAGAATCAAACTCACTTGTACTTATTCCACTATTTTAATTAACTTTACACCTCACCGATTTCGTCTTATATCATAACTAGCCGACCCACGCAACCTCGTTTGCGTCTCCTATCGCCCGTAGCGTGATAATTTTCCCCAGTTTTTGAAACATTTTTCATTGAGTTTGATCCTAGAACACATTCTATGGTTTATGATTAATGGTGAACGATACCTACATATATTTTTTTGTTCTAGGTTCGTTGATCGTTGTAGGATCAGCGCTAGTAGTATGGCTGACAGACTGGCAGTACAAAGAATATATAGACCCAGCGCTTAGTATAGTTTTAGTTATGTTAATACTTGCATCGGTGTGGCCGCTACTAAGAGAGTCTTCGTTAATTCTCCTGCAAACCGTTCCTACACATATTCAGGTAAGCACACTGGCCATTGTTGTAAACTAGCGGAGCCTCGCAGTGTTACTTGCGGTACAAAAGCAAGCGCGGGTAACGCCACGGGGCGAAGCTCGTCTAAAAAAAGTAAAAAAAAAGTCCTATCCTCCTATTTTTTGATGTAATGATAAATACTTTCATATGCATTGAGTAAAATGTTGTTAGTTTTAAATAAAAAACTGACACTTCGATTTTATTTATTGGTATAGATAACGGTATACTAGCTGTGCCCGCTACTTCGTACACGTGACATTTGAATTTTCAAGTTTTTTTATTTTTTGACCGTTTAAACCTTCCCTGGACTGCGACAAACATTACAAAACCAAAATCAGCTTAATCGGCCCAGCCGTTCTTGAGACAAACGAACAGCAATTGATTTTTATACATTACTAGCGACCCGCCCCGGCTTCGCACGGGTGGATTTCAGATGCCCCCGCCGACGACACGATTCGTGCATTTTAAATCTGTAATATCTTCGAATATATTCATTTAAATTAGATACTGTAAAGGGCCATTTCGATCTATATTAAATGCAAAATGTATTTAATTTACTTAATTCTATAAGGATTCATTCTGTATTGCTTAAATTCGCTTCGTAAATAAGCCATTATTTCTCGTAAAAAGAAAGGATTAAAAATGGTTATTGTCGGTTATCCCTAAGAGATAGATATATACCGTCGCGGACTGTTTTGTACACCTTTTTAAGGTGTACAATACTGATTGCTGGTGACGCTGGTTGCACCCCACGAGATAGATCAGAATAATGTACTACAGCATTATTCTGATCTATCTCGTAGGGTGCAACCAGCGTTTGCAATGTAAGCGCAAAAAAATGTGTTTGTTTGCTACATCACATTAGAAAGCTCGAAAATTAACAGTGTTTCCATACTATATTATGCATTTATTATACATAAAAACCTTCCTCTTGAATCACTCTATCTATCAAAGAAACCTGCATCAAAATCAGTTGCGTAGTTTTAAAGATTTAAGCATACATAGGGACAGAGAAAGCGACTTTGTTTTATACTATGTAGTGATAGTGATGACTAGCTGATCCGGCAAAGGTTGTTTTGCCAAAAAAATAACATTGGGGTATAAAAAATAGATGTTGGTCGATTCTCAGACCTACCCGATATGTACACCAAATTTCATAAAAGCGGCCAAGTGCGAGTCGGACTCGCCCATGAAGGGTTCCGCGGCAGCAAGTAACATAATATAATTTTTATTTTATTTTTATATTTGTGTTGATTGAATGAAAGGTAAATTGCAGTTTACGATTTATGACGTATTAAAAAAAACTACTTACTAGATTTCGTTCAAACCAATTTTCGTTGGAAGTTTACATGGTAATGTACATCATATATTTTTTTTAGGTTTATCATTCTCTTATTTTAGAAGTTAAAGGGGGGGGGGCGGGACACTCATTTTACCACTTTGGAAGTGTCTCTCGCGCAACCTATTCAGTTTAGAAAAATATGATATTAGAAACCTCAATATCATTTTCGATGACCTATCCATAGACCCCACACGTATTGGTTTGATGAAAAATTTTTTTTTGAGTTTCAGTTCTAAGTACGGGGACCACCAAAAACTATTGTTTTTTTTTTTTTTTTTTGTGTAAAAATCTTAAAGCGGTTCACAGAATACATCTACTTACCAAGTTTAAAAATTATAGGTCTAATAATTTCGGAAAAAAGTGGCTGTGACATACGGACGGACAGACAGACTGACAGACAGACTGACAGACAGACATGACGAATCTATAAGGGTTCCGTTTTTTGCCTTTGGTATGGAACCCTAAAAATCGGTCCAACCGTTTCAGAGGAGTATGGTAACTAACATTGTGAAACGAGAATTTTATATATAAGATAAAAAATACACACATCAAAAGTGTCTAGGGATCAACATATGTGTCTAGGGATCAACATATATTTTTGCAATAACTTTTCTTCTGATTGATATTAATTAAAATTTTCTTTAAGGATTCATCAAATAAAGTGTTTTTGTTTGTCACAGTAACGATAAACCAAGTCACCTTTGCATTAATAAAGAAATTTGCCATTTTCCTAATAAAAGGATTTTTGACATTTGAACCACTAACTTTAAAGTTCGAAAAAAAGACTGAAATAACAGTTTTCTTTAAAATTTTATTAGGTAACATAAACAATTAATAATCCGTGTTTCTACCGCGAACACTAACACAAGAACATCGGTTTGGCATACTCAAAATGAGTTCATCCAAATCACGCTGTGGAATGGCCGCCCATGTTCGTTGCAACAACAAAAAAAGGTCTTCTTGCGACTGGATACCCTCCATATTCGGCAGAGCTCTTCTCTGTAGCATATCCCATGCATGCTCAATCGGGTTCAAGTCTGGCGACTGAGCAGGCCAGGGCCAAAGCCACATCTCAATCTCAAGAAATCCGCATAAAAATGCTTGATCCCTAGACACTTTTGATGTGTGTAGATGTTGGTCGATTCTCAGACCTACCCGATATGTACACCAAATTTCAAAAAAATTGGTCCAGCCGTTTCAGAGGAGTATGGTAACTAACATTGTGACACGAGAATTTTATATATAGATTATGTATAAGATTATTATCAGATGTCAGACTATCTGCATCATTTTGAAACGAATGTTCCTTCCCACAAACGTTCTTACAATAAACGTAAAAATACAAAAAATAATCGTTTTTAGGAAGTAGAATATTGACTGAATGTATCCATGACCAAATCCTTGAATTGACACACTGTCGATTCAGTTTTGTTGTAATAAATTCATTGTTATTTTTAATCAAATGCGGAATTCCTATTTCGAGTTGGAACCTTGCATTATTAACTTAATACGTGTAAACAATACTATTACGAATTGTCAATGTTCTAACACAAATACGACCACTACAAAATGCGTAATCTTACAACATTGATTTATTTAGATAGGGGTTTTATTTGTTACTAGCTGAGCCCCGCGATGTCACCCGCGGTACAACAACAACAACTGTTACCGCTGCGTGGCGAAACTAGTCTAAAAAAGTAGCCTAAGCTACCCCTTTTATCATCAGCTATCGGTCAGTGAAAGTCCCGTCAAATTCGGTCCAGCCGTTCACAGATAGTCATTTTTTTTAAATTACTATTTTGATTCAAGTGCCGTATTTATGTACCTTTCATAGCTATTTAGAGAAAAACTGTTAATTTATTTGTATAGACTATTTTAATTTATTTATGGCGACTGTCACGATAGTCCCGATAGATGGAGCCGTAGCATGCTTCATAGCGTATTTTCTTCAATAAATCTTCTTTTACTACATGAAATGGAGTCGCTTCCGCTGTCTTTTTGCTTAGATCTTTTGAAAAACTCATCAGACTTTAATACAAACTGTATTCAGTCAATATATATCAGCAATAGATAGAGTGATTCAAGAAGAAGTTTTATGTGTCATACATGCATATTATAGTAAAGAAAATTCGAGAATTTTGAGAACTTTCGTACGAAGTCAGGCCGGGTCGCTAGTATTTTATAAAATCCAAAAGGAATGATTTAAATCTGACTGACCAGAAATGATGACTTTATGATGATTTTTATTAAATTTGTATAGAGATGTTGTTATTACATATTAAAAAATATATTATTTCCTTTCGACTGATTTAATTTACGTAAATATAATATCAATTTAGTTGTGTTTGGTTCTGTAATTGCACTTCAAGTTTCAAAGGAAATCGCCCTCTTAAACAAATGATAACTGTCATCGTGTATTATCATTGTGGTCTAGATATTGTTAAGTGAAAATTATCACTCAGTAAATCTATACAAATAAATGAAAGTGTCTATTTGTAATTTCAAATTAACAACTTTTCACTAAATGCATTTGAAAGAATATACACAGTACTTACATCAAAAAATCAATTTTTAAATTTTTTGTCTGTTTGTTTCGGCTAATCCCTGGAATGATTTTGACGGGATTTTCACTGGCAGATACCTGGTGATATAAGGAGTAACTTAGGCTACATTTTTTAGACTAGCTTCGCCTCGCGGTGTTACCCGCTGTTGTTGTAGCTTTACCAGCGGTTGTTGCACATTCAACTATAACCGAATGCTTATATATCGTATAGATCATTTCCTCGTCTTCTTTCCACTTTACTAAACGTGCTTTCTGTGTCACGAAGGGATCTCAATGAGTTAAGAATGGTCACACATCCATAGAATGACCTGGCTAGGATTGCTTAACCATGTTAACTTAGTTACCGCTTAGCCATATAGCCTTCAAATAAATAATTTATGTTGTTATCGAGATCATGTAGATATTTCTGTTACCTGCCCTTAGTTTTAAATGTGTCACAGTTTCTTTACGACCTCATTACAGATGCAAGCGTCTTTCATAGTAAGATGGACTAGACCACAAAAGAATATTTAATCATGGAAAATTAAAACATGTCACGTTTACATTCTTATAACTCTTTTCATAACTCTTTATTATTCCTAGTTCAGTTTAGTGCATAAATTATGCTATATATATACTACCTCGGTGGCACAGTAGTAGCGTATGTGACAGCTGTGCTTGAGGTCTCGGGTTCGATTCCCGGGTCGGACCAAATATTTGTATGATCGGCAAATATTTGTTTCGAAGTTTGAGACTTTTCTATGATTAATATGTATGTCTTTACAATAAAACTATATATGTGTTTATATCAGTTGTTTATTACCATATCTGCCTCGTTGGTCTTGCGGTTAGCGTATGCGACTGCCGATCAAAAGGCCTCGGGTTCGATGAATCCCGGGTCGGGCCAAAAGTGTTATTGAGTTTTTCTGATTATATAAATACTTAGTAACAGCTCGGAGTTTGGAAGTTGGGGTCTGAACGTAAAGCTGTTGGTCCTGCGCCTGTTCTCTCCCCGGTCGTGTCGGTTAACCGTCCCATCGCACAGTATATTATTTCCCTTCAATTGCGGACATCTTATTTTATTTGCGTTTTAGATATGTAATAGGTAAATAACACTTCTACTAAAATCCCCAAAAATTTTCTATTATTAGTTTTAGAGAAATTTAGAAAATCGAGAAATGTCCATAGAAATCAGAAAAACGCTTTATCTCCATAATAAAACATTTTTTCAAGAGGAGGATTCTTTATTAAGATTCAGATGTATTTCAGGCAATAATTTAATTAAAAAAGAGTAAAAAATGTCATCTATTTCGGGAGAAAAAAAATATTTTCTATGATTTGTTTTTTTTTTTTTTCTGAGGCATCTAGTTACGGTCGCATTTTGTTTAAGTGCTAAATTATAAGTTGCAGTTACTATAACTACCACAAAAAAACTTGCTTCGAATGCAGGACTTCAGAGATATTCCGTTTTAAAATTTTGATTAGGGTTGGCACTCATGTCTGTTTTTATTTACAGTGATAGTCATCCTAGATTTTAAGTTTGAATGTGATGTGACAATCCAAGGAAACAATTATTACACCTCCTAAAATAATATTTCGCATAGTCAAAGAAATTTAGAAACGAGAAATATAGAAACATAAATACCTATAGAAACTATAAAACCACTTTATATCTATAATTAAGCATTTTTTCCATTAGATGTTTTATTATAACAATTCGGATGTATTATATACAAATAGATCTGTAAATAAATTATTATGACACATAAGTCTTTAGAAAACTTAGAAGATTGCCACTGAAATAAAACCATGGACTTGGGTGGCAATCCCAATCCAAGATTTTAAAATTATATATCTCTGAAGTCCTGTGTTGGAAGCATTTGGTTTTTTTGGTAGTCGTTATGGTAACTGAAACTTTTAACCTGGTATTTAAAGAAAAAGCGACCGTGATGAGATGCCTCAGAAAAAAAACAAATATAGAAATAAAAAATTTTGGCTGAAAAAGGCTAAGTTTATAATAAGATTAGATATTAAACTTTTTTTAACAAATGAGTACCTAAAATATATCTGAATTGTAATAAAAAAATTGGTATTGAGTTATTTAAAAAAAATTATGTATAATCCTTAGTATATTTATATAATAAACTTAATCTATTTCGGACAAAAAAATGTTTTCCTATATATTTTTGTTTTATTTTTTTTCTGATGCATCTCATCACGGTCGCTTTTTTTAAATACCAGATTGTAAGTAGTAGTGACTACTATTACCACAAAAAAAAATAGACGCTTCAAACACAGGACTTCAAAGATATTGAATCTTAAAATTTTGCATTAGGATTGGCTCTCATGTCCGTGGTATCATTTCAGTGGCAGTCATACCAAGTTTTTAAGCTTTAAATATTTTTATGATAATAATCTAAGAAAAAAACATATTATATCTACTAAAATAATATATAAACTTAATCTAATTCGGGCAAAAAAAATGTTTTCCTATATTTTGCTTATTTTTTTTTCGGAGGCATATCATCACGGTCGCTTTTTTTTAAAATCCTAGATTATAAGTTGCAGTTACTATTATTACCAAAAAAAACAGACGATTCATACAGAGGACTTCCGACATATTTATTTTTAAAATTTTGATTTCAGATTACCACTCAAGTCCGTGGTTTTATTTAAGTGACAATCATCCCAGTTTTCTAAAGTTTTACATAATAATTTAATTAAAAAAATTTGAAAAGCCTCATCTATTTTTATTTTTCTATCATGGGGTTTAATTTTTTTTCTGAGGCATCTCACTACAAAGATATTTAATTTTAAAAATTTGAATTAGGATTGCAACTCAATTCCGGGGTTTTATTTCAGTGACAGTCATCCCAGTTTTTTAAGTTTTATATGTGATAATTATCCAAAAAAAATCTTTGTCCTAAAGTAATATTTTGCATAGATAGAGATTATATAGAAAATAATTTAAATTCATCATAATTTTGTATGTTTTTATTAGACCCTGACCTACTCGGCTTGTATTCATACAAGCCGAGTAGGTCAGGCTGTTTTATTTTCCGATAACATTTCAATGTTATCGGAAAATAAAACAGCAATAGGGCTTTCTATTTTGTGAAACATATCCACTTCAAAAGTGTAAAACGAATTCACAAAGATTTAACTAGGTATAGTAATTTATCTGCTAACGAAATTTTTTCACTATGCTTTACTGTAAGGAACTGTGATAACATACACAAATAACACAAACACAGTCATACAAGTATCCTATTTAACTAACTTAATAGATATATGGTATCTAAAGCATCTATACACATTTTTTTTTCTGGACAACCCTATTTCCATAGAAAATTCGAAAAAACTTAGAATCGTTATATCTCTGAAATCCTGCATTATAAAAATTCAATTCTTTCAGAATAGGAAGGTACAGGACTGAAGTATAGCGACCGTCCCATAGGAAATTTTATATAATTTTTTTTCTGAAAATTATAAAATATTTTTTATAAAATATTCTTAATTTTTATCTCAATTTCTGGAGCACATAAAGACTTGTTATTAATAAAAATACTTATGTTTATATTCTTAAATATATTGCTAATTTTAAATAAAGTAAGTGTTGGTTATTTTGTGAATTATCTGCAAAAATGTTTTTGACAAAGTTCATTGACCTTTCAATAAATGCGTTATAGTTTCAAAATTATAAAATATATTTAAAGTCGTGTTTCATATTTAGGTGTACTACAGTTATATGTATACTATTCAGCGATAAAAGAAGGGTGTCCTCAATTGAAGGAAAATAATATACTGTGCATCGGATTCTGAGCGAGAGGGAACAGAAAGTGCACCTGTGTTTGCGCACACACTTGTGCACTATGATATCTCCTGCGTAGTTGACTGGTCTCCGTTAAGACTAGCCGCCGTGGCCGTTATCGAACATTATTTTTACCATAATACAAGCTCTGCTTAGTATGGGACTAGATGGCGTTGTGTGTTAGTGGGCAATTACAGTGGCAGCGGGGCGGGCAGCGCAATCCGCTCGCATGTAACACAAACACATAGTTTTTGAATAAGGCGCACCAAGTGCGGGCGGGGCGGGTGGACGCTGGACGCAAGTCAGTTTGCGTTTCCCGCTCTGTTTGTTCGGACATGCCGTTGCCGAGTGAAGATTTAATAAGTGCCGTATTGGCTGGGCCACTTTTGTGGAATTCGAGTGATTCAAATCATTCGAATCGACTAGTAATTAAAAAGCTATGGGAAGAAATAAAAATAGTTATTTGTTATACAAGAGTGCAAAGTTGCTTTTTAACCGCGTGCTCAATTTTGATGACCGAGCAAGCGAAGGATTCCCAATTAGAATCGAATTAGAATAGAATCCCAACCCGCGATTCAAAAATTAGAATCCTGAGCGTCAGCGAGGGAATCAAAAGAGCTCGAGGTGAAAAATCTTTGCACTCGAGTGCAACACGTAACTTTTCATTCCACCTCAGCGAGGAAACAACTAAATGCAAAAAAAGCATTAACAATCACAAGATATTTTTATTTCAGTTTAGGTATTAATATTTATTAGGTACTACATTATGATAGGTAAGTATTACAGATTAATTTTTAGGTACTCGCTCAACCCCGCGGTGTTACCCGCGATTTTTGTCGTACCGCGAGTTACACCGCGGGACAAAGCTAGTCTAAAAAAAGTAGCCTAAGTTACTCCTTAGATTATCAGCTATCTGCCAGTGAAAGTCCCGTCAGAATCAGTCCAGCCGTTCCAGAGATTACCCCGAACAAACAGACAGACAGACCGACTGACAGACAGACAATGTAACAGAAATTGTAAAAAAAAATCTTTAGTATATGTACCGTGTATACATACATATGCATTTTAGTAAAAAGCGATTAATTTTATATTACAAATAGCCATTTCAATTTTATTTATTTGTGTGGATGTATAGATAGATTAAGAAAAAATTAAAGTTACGTTGCTATAGTTACTTAAAAAAAAAAATGGTGCGGCCAGAGCAAATAAAAAAAAACTACACCAAGAAGGTGCCGAGTCTGAGTTTTTAACAAATTAAAGAATATTGTATGATTAATTTGGCACCATGGAGATGGAGGTAGAAGTAAATAGGTTTAATGATGTTTTGAATTCACAAACTTAGTGCACCCGAGCGATGTTCTAAATTCAATTATTCAATTACTTTATTCTCTAGAGGATAAAAACGGCTTTTACACTCAGATATCGAAGGGCAAAAATACTCTTTAGGAGCTGGTGGGACTTTTATGAGTTATTTTCATTGTTACAATTATTAAAATAATCAGTAAAGTCACTTCGTACTGCTCTAGCCCTCATTGTGGAACTATAGTTATGTAGATAGGTACGTCGGGACCGCTCAATCGCCCCGCTGCAACTGTGTTCATCCAATGGAATGTGCGTTTCCCGCTCGACCCGCCGCCCGCTGCCCGCTGCCGCTGCCCGCCCTGGGCCACTGTAATTGCACACTTAGATGTCTAATATATTAATTATTTATATTGCTCATGATAACACAGTGGTCAAACTTTTTTCGATACAAACCACATAGGTTTGATTTATATCGCACGTACGTAAATAACCTTGTTTTAATCCACGGCAATATGGTGTTGATTTATTGATAAGAACTGTGTTTGTTTGCTCAGGTGGACGCGATACAGCAGCGCTTGCTGGAAAAAGTCGACGGTGTGCTTGCAGTTCACGAGTTCCACGTTTGGCAGCTAGCCGGTGATAGAATTATTGCAAGTGCTCATATTAGGTAAGTATCTTTATCTTATTGATATACCCATGGTCTAAGAAAACAAAGTTTCGCATTCCGTGAGCGACTCGTGGTGACGTCACTATCCAGTTACCACTATGTAGCAACATAACATGAAATTATAGAAACGTTTTAGTCACCATTCTATTTAAAAAAATGTAAAATTCATTTAAATTGTTGTTTTTTGGATATAATTAAACAAAATATTTGAATTTAAATATATGATAACGTAGAACTTTATTGTTCTATCGAATTCACAAAGGTGATAATGGTGGTTGGGGAGTTTGAGAACCAGCGATAGCGGTAATGACGTAAGGTTCGTGTCACCCACTTGATCACTGTGTCAATGCTATACCTGGCGAAGTATATTGTTATACCGTGCATCTATCTATCTCATCATCAACAACAACCTTTAATAGTCTACTGTTGGACGAAGGCCTCTTCTTAAAAAGAAGGTTTTGGTCTACTATACCACGCTGGCAAGACGGGTTGGTATAAGGTTTGTGTCGAGTTTTCCTTATGTTTTGAGTTTTTAGTCCTGTATTGAAGTTGTCCTGTTGTGCGATTTGCTTCGTCGTATTCTAAATTCGCCCCCACCCGTACAATACCCAATTCAACTTAAATTTTGTATGTACACTTGGTATCCTTGACTATCGTAATCAGATATTAATGATTAATTTTTTTAGGATACCTTGCCTTCAGTAGTCCCAAAACGTATATAAAACAACCTTAAAATCTCTAAATAGGTCATAAAACTGTCGAGTGGGATGCTTTAGAAATATATCTGAACAGAGAGCTACTGAAATGAGCTTGATAGAGTAATGTTGTGCCTATCCGCATGTATCGACATTCGTTCTGATCACTTACAACAAATGCAATTTACATTTGTAACATAGACATACATACATAAAGTTACGCCAGTTAATTCCAAGAGGGTTAGGCAGAGACAATTTGCCCACTTACTACTTTGTTTTTTTTATAATTAACCTGCCAAAGTGACCGCTCAGCCTGAGGGTAAGCTCAAGCAGAATCCAAGAGTGGGGGCCACCATACTCACTGCGAAAGCAGACAATGCAGTAAGGCGTCCCACACTATGGCGGCTTAGTGAGATGCTTTTTCACGCACCGCTTAAAGGACCCGGGATCATAGTAGGAGGGAAACACGTGCGCTGGTAGTGAGTTCCAGTTTTTGACTGCTCGGCACAGGAAGGAAGAACCAAACTGTTTGGTTCGAGAACGTATCTCTACGACTCTACGGCGGTGACTTCCAAGTCCAGCACGTGTGGTTCTGTAGAGGAAGGGAGAAGGTGGGATCGATTGAAAGAGACTACGGTCCTAAACTCCTGATACACATCTTTTACTTCGTCCACATTCATCAACCGATGTATGTATGCTCTTGGTGCTTTTGAACACGGCCCTTCCTCAGAACATCACCAATTTGGTCGATAATTATTCGCCGTGGAGGACACTTATACACACATTAGCTCTAAAAATTCCTTTCGTGAGTCTTCTATCTTCCATTCTCTCTAAGAGACCAAACGATGTTTGAATATACTATATGATTCTAAGGTAAATTAAACCTGACACGTAGATAAAGAGACAGCAAAAAATGTTTAACTAATTAATAATAGTACATTATATAAGTGCGGTAAGTTGAAAATTACAACCGAGGCGAGGCGAGGGCTACAAGAAAACTGAGACTGTAATTATGAAAGCGCACGTATGTCATACGACGTTTTATAACATATTTGGGAGGAAATAAATAAAACTCGGACTTTCTTGATCGAAAAAATCTTTAATTACTTGTTATAGCCTATAAAAATTTGAACAATTTGTAAAATTGATTATTACGTTGGCAGTTGGTATTTTTTTTTTGTCAAGTTATTATTATTAATAAAAAATTAATCAGTCCCTCTCTCACTCTCTTGAGTGAAAGTAGGAGAAACGAGACCACAGAGTTCAGCAGTCGGTAAATCGGGAGTGCAGCTTATATCTTTATCACTTGAAGAAGTCATGTTTATTGCTAATTAACACGTAATTATAAAAAAATCCCAAAAACAAACAATATTTAAAGTAAAAGTTTTCTATTCCCGCCTTTTTTCATTAAAAAGAATTAAGTAAAGAACTTTTTAATTATATTTTTATCAAGATCGAAATTGAGCATCGCCGTTCGATATTTAAAATTGATGACTATTATACTCACACGAAGACAAGGCTGAATAGCAAAGCGACCTCTTTGGTCATTGGGCTGAATGCATGATGTCTATTGCCAGTATGAAAGAAGTGTTTTTTTAATTACTTACCGCCCTAGGGCTTTTCTAGCTACATTATTACCCTAGAGCGCTAATTAGTCACCTACAAGCCCCATTTGGAGGTAATAAAAACCTACTTACCGAACATGAGAGATGTAAATTAATATTATGATGTTCTGTTACGGTAATTTCAAATTTTCAAATTAAAGTTCATAGGGGGCGTAATGTGAGTGGATTTCAGAGCATCTCGATCACTCGATAACGGTAAACGCATAAACGCATTATCTT
This sequence comes from Diaphora mendica, assembly GCA_949125395.1. NCBI lineage: Eukaryota > Metazoa > Arthropoda > Insecta > Lepidoptera > Erebidae > Diaphora > Diaphora mendica. The sequence goes on from OX421310.1 coordinate 23,992,681, forward strand.
TACCAATCGGTGAATGCGTTCACCGTGTAGAGCGAGTTGTTGTGAAATAAAGTCATACCCTAGAACAGCACTTCCCTAGAAAGAAAACACATGTTCCGTATTTTACGTTCAACACGTTCCAACAACATTTCCTTTGAATCGGCCGAATTATTTTAAGAGGTCGTTTAGCTTTTCACACTCATTGTGATTAATGATCCTAAATATAGAATATACATGTTTTCTTTGTACGCTCAGCGCTTGTACACCTGCAGCCTGCAGTTTCCGTATTGTCTTTGTTAGGGAACATACTTTGAAGGTCTTTGGATTAAATGGGTTCGAGGTTAATCATAATTTCCTTATACAGGCTGGTGTGAGCATGTTATTACCCGACTGCGAAAGAAGAAGGGTTATGTTTTTCGAGTGTATGTATGTATGTTATGAGGTACACTGGGTACCTCAAAACTAAAAAAAAAACAATCAAAAATTACAACTGGTTTTTTTTAAAATAATTAACTGTAACTTGTTTTTAAATCAAGGTTCGGCTTTTCAAAAAAATATGAGTTTTCTTTTCGTTTTTCCGTTTTTCTGACGACAACGACGACAATGGGAACTCAAAATTGCCCCAATTTTAAGAAACAATTCCGTGGCACCATATCAGTGACACCGACGCTGATAGCACCCATGGTGTATTAAAGTGACTAATTAAGAAGTATGCATATACCTTTAGTTCGCAAATTGTGTTTTCATAGTTTTTTTATTTGTTAAGTTTTATTTGTTATTTGGGTAAAACGTCATTAAATCCTAACTGGAAGTTCAGATCATTTGGAGCGTGCTCGTGATAGATAATTACGAGTAACGTAACCTTTAAAAAAAGTTAATGTTTACAGTATTTTATTACTTTCTACATAAAAATAGCTCCTTGAAATAGGCTACACGCTACAGAAGCATTACCTGTTACTGAAAAAATAAGTACGTACTGAAATTACTTACGTGACAATAAAAGTATTTCAAAAAGTAGGCTAAGGCTAAAGCGTTAGTATAAAAAGAAATGTTTTCCAAAGCTGCGACACAAAATACACATAGGTACTTTGTAACCTACTTTCTGCTTCACAGGATAGTTGGGCATGTATGCTTGTGTAATGGCATGCACCGAAATGAATGCAAAACCTTTAAGGCGCGTCTCCACCAAAATTGTTGGCAATTTCAGTGTTTCCAAATGTTTGCAACTCTTCAGAAAATCGCCAACTTTTGTTTCCATTGTGTCTACACCGAGTCGCCAACAATTTGAAAAACATTCGAACTAAGCGTCACCACAGTCGCCCATAAATATTTGCAACAAGCATTCTTTTGACATTTACCGCCAAAAACGGACACACTGTTCTCAATTTTTGTTGACAATTTTTGTTGCCAACACAAGGAAATTACAGAAACTTTTGACTTTTGTCACCAACACGTGTAGACAACACAAAAATTGTCAACTTTTGTTTGGTGGAGACCCGGCTTTATAAATAAGCTTATATCTAGCTTTTGTTTGTCGGTTATCGCGGTAAAGAGTAGCGTTTTTCCTTCCACAAGAATAAAAGTATCTCCATGCTAAATTCCCTTGAAATCGGTGCTACATAGCCGCGAAAAGCGTAACAGACCGACAGATAAAGTTACTTCTGAGTTTATAATTAGTATGGATGCCTTCTTTGTCAGTTATTTTATATTTTGATTGTCAGGTTCCTATAGCACTGGAGTCGAAAGGCGTATTGGTTAAAGCAGTCACCTAACAGCTGGCTACTTCCTTGAGTGTTGTGGGTTCAATAGCCACATGCGATAACTATAGGGTAGTTGACACATTAGTCAAATTAGCTACTTTTTATCATCTGTCAAAACGATAACTTTGCATGAAAAATGTACTAAATACAAACTTGTGACTTCATTGTTTTGGACTACTCAATTGAGCAATATATTTCAATGTTTATTTGATTAAAATTTTTATTAGAAATGAAAAGCTGTAATAATTATATTTTTTAGATGTTTTGTAATATTCGTTTTAAGGAAGGAGACGTCGGTATTTATTAACGATACAGTCAACTACCCTATTGTGATCCAGAATTTGTTTTCCTGAGTCTGGGTGTTCTTTGTTTCGTTTCCGTTAAGTATATGGATATTTGTTAAGTCTCGCGTAATATAGAGGGCATATAAATAATATTGTATCAACAATGATAAGTGTTATATAAAATAAATTAATCTCGCTATCATTAACAGTATTAATGAACTCATTCCGAAAATAACTGCCACGTTCAATTTTAGTCGAACCTAAAATTAGCTACATAACAATATATTAAAAGGTTTCGAATTGATAAAAAAACGTTTATAAAAAAGACTACATAACGTTCCAGCTCTCCCAGTACTATGTTTTTCTGAGGAACATTTCTCCCACATTACTTCTGGCACAGTCCCAATCTAAACTAGTATTTTTTGTCCCGGAGTCAATGAACCATCGCACTCCTCACCTTTGTTCACATGTGAACAGCCTTATTAAATAATTTAATAAAAGAACATAACACTGGATGTATCAATGCAGCGTGAGGTTCGATTGGATTTAATAAAGAATACCACAAGCGTAACTTAAAATAAAACTTTGCTAATAATTATTCTTATAATTATTTTTGTTGCTAATAAAAGATTTCTTTTTTTGGAATCGCTCGTAATAGTCTGTTTTTCTACTTGGTACTATTTATATAGTATAGTTAGTGTGTCTTTGTTTTACCACACAATACAGAATATTTGAAAATAATACAGTGTGGCGAATTCTATTTCCGAAACGAATTCCCTTTCATGACTTTCGGTCTCAGAAATGCTGGTCAGACATTTCAAAGGTTTATTGATGAGGTCACTCGGGGTCTCGATTTCTGTTTCCCGTACGTGGATGACATTTTGGTCTTTTCGGCAGACGAGGTCCTCCACCGTGAACATCTAAGAATCTTATTCCGCCGACTGCAAGATTATGGTGTCGTGATAAACCTCTCCAAATGTGTTTTCGGTGCACGTGAAGTTACTTTTCTGGGATATCGTATCAGCCCTGAAGGAACTCGACCCCCTCAAGATCGTATCCAAGCCATTTTGGACTTTCCCCCTCCTAAAACCGTTCAAGGGATGAGACGTTTCCTCGGTATGTTGAATTACTACCGTCGTTTTATTCCTCACGCTGCTCAGTTTCAGGCTCCGCTAATAGACGCAGTAGCCTCAGTTGATGGCAAAGGTGCAAAGCCATTTATATGGTCACCTGAGCTTTTGCAGCAATTTGATGCCTGTAAGAAGAGTTTGTCCAATGCTACGCTGTTGCAACATCCTGTAAATGGTATGCGTCTCGGATTATTTACAGACGCCTCCAGCGTTCACATCGGGTCTTGCCTTCAGCAGTATGGGAACGGTCAGTGGTTTCCCCTTGCTTTCTTTAGCAAGAAGTTAACCACCAAACAATCACAATGGCCTGCTTATTACCGCGAGCTTCTAGCAGTGTACGAAAGTGTACATTTTGTACAAGTGTCCGCCATTACCCATTCCTTCAGTTCCCCGAAAAATTTCTAAGCCCATATCACCCTCTTCAATCATACCTCCTGCTTCCTCTCCTTCGTTGCCATCAAATACTGCAAACACCAAACCCCTGTCATACACAACACGCTCAGGCAGGCGGGTCAAATTCAAGGAATATGCCGATTACTGCAGCTAAAGCCCATGTTTTATCCTTCTCCGTGGGGGGGGTGGTGTGGCGAATTCTATTTCCAAAACGAATTCTCTTTGACACTGACAGCGGTCAGACGTTTTGGGATGATCATAAAAAAAAGGAAACGATTGTGATGTGAATAATATGTGTTTTTAATTGTATATGCTTTTAATATTAAAGACCTTGTTACTGCTAGCAGTTATTGTTATTGGAGTCCCTCAGTGAAAGAATCGGTCCCCAAACCAGCTAAATAGGCTTTTGGGCGTTTACCTTTTTATGTGAAAATTTGTTATAGTAATAAAATAATGCGAATGTAGCAAACCAATGCGTTGTCTTGTTAGTTCTTCAGTGCGCCGAGAATCAATCTATAACTATAAATTCACATAATTTAAAAAAATCTGCCGATACAATAACTGAGTTCCCTTTAAAAAGTGGAAAACACGTTATGCGCTTTCATTTGAGACCCCACTCGATGATATTTTTGCAGACATTCGGTTACTCTTCCCCACTTTCACCCCCATAACGGGGGTTTTTAAACGGCTCAACCGATTTTCATGAAACATGTCTCAGAACACTCGCACGTAACTCACCTTTCATACAAAAAAAACTATCCGTTCGGAAGCTACGGCGCCACAGACAGACACGTGAAACTTATAATACCCCTCTTTTTGATCGGGGTTTTAAATCACAGCTAAATTCTGAGATAAAGGCGAGACGTTTTTGCTTCCCTTAGCTAGTCTAGCATCTCAGGAAGTTCATCACCCCGTTCATGATATATTCCTTTGTTACATAAATAAAGCGCCGAAATACGAGCACCTATATAAATAAATTTACATTTCTATTTACGAGTACTTTTATCTACCTGTTCTGCTACTTGTGAAAACTACTAATTGGCCTTCTTTTTACCCGACTACGGCAAAGCCAAAGGAGGTTTATGATTTTGACAGGTTATGTAAATACGACATGTGTAACTACGACAAAAAACGACCCTGAAAAAGTATAAAACAAGTTTGAAAAGCCGTAGTCACACGTTAGATAGAAACGCACCATAACACTTTAACAACGTGTGACTACGGCTTTTCAAACTTGTTTTATACTTTTTCAGCGTCGTTTTTTGTCGTAGTTGGGTTTTAGTTTTTATTTTTTTTATTTCGTACTAAGTTTGTATACTGGAATAATACAGCTTTAAGTTTTTCTACAACTATAAAATAAAATAGTACAAATATCCAGTATACTTTCGATATTTCTTGTACGAAAATATAAACAAATAACCGTTGTCTATTTTTAATTTGAAGTAATTGTGGCGGTGTTGAAATAACAATGAATGATAAATGTTTCTTTGTTTTGAAATGCCGTTACATAACGTGTTGTAAAACAAATAGCAGCCAAGACATTGATTATATTATTATTTTTAACCGACTGCCAAAGGTGTAGGTGAAGGTTTTTGCATTTGACATCATACATTTTTATTCAAATTCATGTTCGTTACATAGTTATGTACATGGTAGGTACAAATACACTTTATATGTGCAGAACCCCTATAACTGCCACCTCACTTTTCTTTACTCATCTCATTTTACCGGATTGAGTATTTGTTAATCAATCTTTCTTAACATATCATTTTTTATCACTAACAGCAATTTTTCCCTTTACGAGTTTTGTCTAGAAAGTTTAACGCACAAAATAAATTCTGTTACTAAGAAAGTTATTTTTGAGTGTCTCTACATAAGCAGAAAATGAACGCTGGCTGGTTACATAAAATACTTTATTTTTTATAATGCCTTAATGTATTGCATTGCCTTTGGTAATGTCATGGAGCGAAACCGATCAGAATTTAAGTGGGTTAAATAATGGAATAAATACAAGCGAGTTCAATTTTAGAATTTAAACATTTTTATTTTCTTTCTAGGTGTAGAAACCTGTCGGAATACATGAAGATTGCAGAAAAAGTGAAAGAGTTCTTCCACAATGAAGGCATTCATTCGACAACCATACAGCCAGAGTTTGTCGAACTACCTCTAGGAGGGAGTGAGGTGAGCTTTTTACAAAAATCTTAGGTTTAATATTTAACTTTCTAGCGGTTGCTGTTGCTAGACAAGTGTACATTTTTTATTGCAAAGTCACAAAATCAGCTTCACAGACAAATTGATTCTTCTACATATATTTTACTTTACGAACTCCAAATATCATAAGGGGCTTGGAAGAAGTGACATATTACCACTTAGAAATACACATAATAATATATATGTATTAAGAATATCGTGAATTAAATCAGAAGATAAATTAAAACTCTTGAGAAATTCCTTTTAACTTTCATTGTGTGATCAATAAGACACACAGACACACTTGATAAAAAACCATATTACTTTAAATCAACTTAGTTTTGTATATACCAACAGTCCAGGTTCGATTAACTCATCACGTTACGATCTTTTCTATATCCTTAAAGGAGTGTAAGCAGAGGTGTATAACACGTCCCAATTTCATCCTTATTTTGGTAGGAATTATCCTGCTCGAGCAGGTTAGGCTGGAAAATCCGTTCCCTCCAAACTAATTAAGTGGTAGATACATCTTTGGAACATCAACAATAGCGAAATGCCAAAGTAACAATAGATATATAAATAAAGGAGAATACACGTGTGTTTATATTAACGTATGTCGTATAAGATTAATCAAATAATCCTTCCCGTGGGAGAGCCACGATTCGGCATGAATGGGCCGTCTCGACCGGAGTGATCCCGTGGTAACACACAGAAAACCGGTGTGAAATAGTGCTTGCACTGTGTTTCACCGAGTGAGTGAGGATACAGGAGGCCCATACCCAAACCCACCTCCCCCTATCCCCCCCCCCATCCCCCGAAAGGCTGGCAATGCACTTGTGACGCTTCTGGTATTACAGGTGTTCATGGGCGGCGGAAATCGCTCAGGTAATACGTCTGCTCGACCACCACCACCAAAAACCACTCTGCCACTCTTCAAAAGCAGACAAGACAATACAGCTATAAGATATTATTCGCTGTCCACGAGGCAAACTATATAAACTTTTAATTTTGTTATCACCTGTTTGTTGTCTAAAGCCCAGTGCTTGTAAGCGGACTACATTCAGTTTTCTCTATGATTATGTCTATCTTATGTAGCTATGAATCCCAGTCATAAATAAAATTGTTCCCTTAACTACAAAACAAATATGAGGTATGCGACTCGTTTCATACTTCTGTTTTAACCACTAAATATGAACAACCAAATTTATATAAAAATACTTTTTTATATGCGGGAACCCCCGTCGTTACCCTACCGAAGTTTTCCGTAAGCGATATGTCGGAATAAACACCCTTTAAAAGTTCACTCCTGGACATAAGCCTCTCCTTAAATGTATAAGTATTATAATACGCATAAATAGGTATTCATGTAAAACATAAAACTAACGTCATTAATATGTGCAGGCGGTAAATTGAGATAAGGAAACGTGGTTGTATCGATTATTACTGTTTGCAACTTTTATCTTATCGAATACTTAGAGTATAACAAAGAGATTATGCCCTAGGGTCGTACCGTATTCATTTCAATAGGAAAATCTAATTGTGTTATTTGTTGAATTGTCTCACCAACACATGTATGTTGATAATAAATGGATGTCACTTGTTGTACTGTGAACAAAAAAGATTTTTCTGTTTATATTAATTATGATATGATATTAAGATGTTATAATTATGTATTTCCTGTTACTAACCTAATTATTTGTTTGTTTAAATTTTCTAGTCTAGAGGTATCAGTCGCATTCGTAAAAATATTTTTATGTTAGAGTATTCTTCGAGAAAGGTCTATATAGTTATGCAACATCTCGTTGTGTTCTGCAATAAAAGTATAATGAACTTAATAAGGAGTGATTATCACGGCTATATTTGAAACTATCATGAAATAACAACAGGAGTATGTGAGAATTATGATCTATCGAATAGCAGATTAAGTTAATGCTAATAAAGATGTTCTATATTTACTACAAATTAAATGATAGTAGGTATACCTACTATCATTTAATTTGTAGTAAATATTCTCCACTATATCATATATGTACGCCACTATATCATCATCAGCCTATTGATGTCCACTGCTGGACATAGACAGTTCCTATTGCACGCCACTTGGTTCGATTCTCGGTCATTTAAATATTACAAATTCACGAAGTGGGAATTGGCTTACTTACGCGAAAACTAATTTTCTTTTTATGAGATGATTTGCTTATGAGCATGGGCATATGGACACATTTACCCGACTACGACAAAGCCAAAGGAGGGTTATGATTTTTTCATGATGGTGACATAGGACCATCACTGATAAGAGCGCAGCCAGACTTAGTTTTGGGTTAGTGTTTGGTTTAAAACCAAATAGTAGATAGCATTTATTTTAACAAAATAGGTACTTTTCGGATACCGACCTCACATAAAATATATTTAAAACCTGTCTTTCAAAGTTTTTCATGCAATCAATATCAACTGAATGAGGACCTCGTGTGAGTCTTTGATAAGCTCAGTATATAGTAGGTACATAACATAGTTGTTGAGTTGTATGATTTAAAATTTGATTAGTTAAATGATGGGCACGAGGCCTAGTATTGACTCGTATAGTTAGTTCCCCCACGCTTCTCACAGCTATACGCAGTGGATTCGCATTTCGTACTTTCTATATATCGTGGGTACAACTACGCTGCTCGCCATATCGTCATAGGGCGGCAACTAAGGACTTTACCTATAGTTTGTAGCATTGGAAAAGACAGAGACATAAAATATATAAGGCTTTTTAACTAGGTATTGTTTGGCCTTTAATAATGACCGATCTCTGTTTTTTAACTCTCTCATTATTATTTATACGCCCCAGGAATCTATTACGACTTCTTATTTTGTAAATGGTACTTTTGAACCCCACAACAGACCTTGGCCGCCTATCAAACATCAAATCGTTAGTAAACAATCGTATACTTGACCCGATTTCGATAAAAATATTTACTAACAAATAGATTATCAGATAAATACTATCTTTAAATTTTCATTAACGGTTATTTGTAATTTTCGATATTGATAAACTAATAATTACGGTTTATTATTAAGTAATTGACCCAAGTAACTTCACTTACGTTTTTCAAAAGAAATGAATTTTCCTTATTTTTTCAACATTTTCATTGCTGCTCGGGTCTTATTGATTGTAACCTGATGTTTTAGCGCTTATAACCCTTAGCTTTCCTCAATAAATAGGCGAACCTCTCCAAGAATTACCGAACCTTTTCTGAGATCAACAGGTTCAACGAAACATACAGACTCACTATGTGATATTATTAAAGATATATTAGTTATAGGTACTTGTATAGTACATTCGTTTAAAAAGTGTCAGTGCACCCGCACGCAATTGTGGTTATTGTTGTGAAATACGAATATAGTAATACATACAACGGCTTAAACTGACAAATCATACTTGCTTGTGGGTGTACGCCACAGGCGGGCCCTTTAATTTTGTGGCGGCTTGCCGCACGTGCGATGGTGGCGCGTTCAAGGTGACCGTATATAAACGAATGGACTATAATTATCTCTTGTTTACTGTATCTATGTATTTTGCATACAGATAATCAGCGGAGCGTCAGCAGAAGCTCCCTGCGCACTTCACTGTCCACCGAATGACCTCTGTCACAACGCGACGTGCTGCGGGCCCAACCAACAGGTGGGCCTTTTAACTGAAGTCATATAGTACTAAATTATACCATGTATTATATACTGTATACTAACATAAACACCAAGGTTACGGAGCACAATCAGTTCCCTGACCCCTTATTCGCTATGACCACGTCACATTTAACAAACTTTATTCTATCTTTATAATGTACTTTACGTTGAAAATAAAATGACATCCATAAAGATATTTTCTTTTTAACACCTATTTTAAATGATCAAAAGACCCGTTTCGTAAATTGCAATAAATTCAAAAATCTGAATTCTAAGTTAAGGGGCGCGTCCCTAAAAACGCGCGAAAAGGCACTTGCTGTTTTGCAAAACACAAACAACTCAATTCATATTTGACACTAAAAAAAAAATCTCACTAGTTTAATAAATCAGTCTACCAATCTACCGAGTGACATTTATAAAATAATTCTTTATTTTTGTGAAAAAAAAGCCTTAACAAAGATCAAAATCATCGAAATCGACCTTTTTAATTAGCACACTCTGTCCTATTTCGTGCTGTATTTTAAATGTTTTTTTCTTATTTCGCGAGAAAAAAGTATGGAGAAAAGATTTACCGTTTTAGTTTTTTATTAATTCTCATCAAAAAGCCATAATCTAAGGCTAAACATCATTCATTTTTAGCGACAAAAGTTCCATACATTTTAGTACGTAGATATCGTCTCCCGTAAATTGCAATAAATAAGTTTTATCGCGCTCAAAAAATTCAGTGCCCGCCGAATATTCAAGGTGACACCACGTCCGTTTGTAGTTCGCACTGAGCTCCTTAATACGTAAATGACAAGTTTTAGGGTGGGTTGCCAGTGAGTGTCGAATTGTAACTGTTAATTTGTATTCATGAATTTAATTTAATTTTTTTTTAAAGAATAATTTCAAAGAAAAATATTAGTATTTTTATTAACACAGAACTTATTTTTATGTTTTTTTTAACTTGCTATGTATGTATATATCTAACTATATTTGTTAAGACGGAATCTTGCAACTCAATTTTGCAGATATCTTCAACCGATTGTGTTGAATTTTTGTAGGCATATGTATATAGCGTGACAATGCTATATTATGATGACATGGAGCTGATCTGATGTTGAAGCTGGAAGGTGGTCATAGCAACTTTGTAACGACGGAACCTATCGAGTTTGGAGTCGTTTGATTTGTCTTGACGAGTACTTTGAATACACTTTGACAGACCGAGACACTTTGAGAAATTGTTTTAAAAAAAGTTTAAAAAAATTTTTTTTTATGATTTCTGTTAGAATTGAATAACTACTACTGAAATAATGAAAGACCTTAAAATTACAGTTTTATTTTTGACTGCATGGTTGGTCTAGTGGTTTGAGCGGTTGCCTCGCCGCTTCCTACTGTATCAGGTGTTGTGGGTTCAAATCCCACATGGGACAACACTGTGTGATCCACGAATTATTGTTCTGAGTCTGGGTGTCCATTGTGTCCGTTTCATGTATGTTTGTAAAGTCCCCCGCGACACAGGATTTATTGGATATATACGAAAGTTGTCTTTTTTGAAAAAAAAAACTAGCTGAGCCCCACGGTCTTACCCGCGATACTACACCAACCGCGGTTACTCCTTATATCATCAGCTACCTATCAGTAAAAATCCCGTCAAAATCGCTCCAGCCGTTCCAGAGATTAGCCGGCACAAACAAACAGACAGACAGACAAAAATTTAAAAAAAGGGTCCCATCTACACTTTACGTCATTTCCATTATTATTCATCCCTTAAGTTCGAATTTAATCATTTGGTGAATTGTAAAACATGTATCCCTTACATAAAGTAAAAAAGTGGGGCGTACATCTATGTAGTAAAATTTAGTCAATATGAGCAATAAAAGCGATCAAAAATTATATAAGAAACATTAACATTATGTTCCATTAATATAACATATATCATACAAATTTTATTTCATAACATAGCATTAAAATCCGTTGATTACTATAAAAGATCTAAGCTGACAGATAGCGCGAGCGACTTAATTTTATACTGTGTAAAAATATATTATTTGTCCATGAAATGAATTAAAAATGAATACACTTGAACCCCATTCTCGGCCGTTGACGAGTTACTTAAAGCCCGCGGGCTTTCCGATATGACTAAGATACATTGCGTGCTTTGTAGGACATTCTAAACATTCTTCAAAGGCGAACAGTTAATGGATATGTAACTAGAAAAAAAAACCGAAAGTAAATTTATTAGTTGCCAGGGTTAGTATGCAACAGTGCCCGATGCGTTGTGTGCATGTTAAATATGAATGTGGGTGTTCAATCACAAATTCCCACGCTCAAGGACTACAGTCTTAAATGAATTATTTACACTAAATAAAATATACAGTGTGTTTTAAAGTATTCTAAAGGTTTCTCTACAGTCCCTAAAGAAAAGCTGCCTTAAACACTTCACTGTGGTTTTCCATTAATGATTTGCACTTTTTTAATGACAGACCATGAGTTTAAATAAATTTTATTGTTGGGTAGATCTCATTTTGGTTCAACCTGTGGATTTCGAAAATTCTTTCCACCTGACGGGACGGAATTCTCCTATCTGGAAATCATGTAATTGCCATACTAATAGTATTCAAAAATTTAACTTATGGTAAAAATACAACACGAATAATCAAGACTTGAATTATGTATTATTTATTCGATTAAGGACCTCTGAAAATAGCGTGTCATCATTTTTTAATATATTTTTAAAAGGTAGCAGGTGACTAATTCTATTTATCGGCTTGTTCCGTATGATCTGGTCATAGCGAAATATTTATAATCGCTTTAACTTAGTCGGTTAAGCTTTGTATATAGAACTAACTCCCATATTGCACATTTGAACATTAGTCGCACTATTTATATGATAGAAAGCGGGTTTCGACATTCGTATATGTGTTTCTATGTTTTGAATGAATTCTTATGAAGTTTTCCTGTTACTCAAACAAACCAAAAAACACAGATCACCTGAAAATTATTTTTAGAAATAAATTATTAAATAATTAATATTACTGCGACAAAAATAATCGGTATAGAAAAAAAAATGAGAAATGTAATCAATATTAGAACTTTTAATATTTTATCTCCATTAGAATTGGCTGTATTCCTGCTATCAATACAATAATGTACACCTTATCAGATACAAAAAGTAATAAAACGGCACCTCAGATTAACTACTAGAGAGTATATTGATAAAAATATCAGAAGTAAAATAAAAATAAGTTGGGTCTGTGTCAAAAATTGCAACCTTTAAGGCCCTTGAAACATAACTTTATCAATAGGCTTTACCAGTCCACTGCTGCACATAGGCCTTTCCTTAGCAAGGACATAAGCCTTTTTTAGCAAGGACATAGGCCTTTCCTTAGCAAGTACATAAGCCTTTTCCTTTTGGCCTACTAAACCACCGTGGCCAGACGCGTTGTATGATGGATGATAGTCCTTATTCTTAATCCGCCAACACACGAAAAAGCCTTGTTAGTAATTAAACCTTAAGTGAAAATCCTGGGTATTTTAGCAGGCTTACCCCAAATATCCGAGTACTATCAAGAGTAAAGTAGTGGAAAAAGCTTTTAAATAAGAAGTTACGTGTCGATCAAAAATTCAAAAATATTAAAGTTTATTTTTTAATTTCACTGCACGTTTGGCCTAGTGGTTTAACGGTCACCACGCCGTTTCCTACTTCGCCAAGTGTCGTGGGTTCAAATCCCACGTAGGACAACACTTTGTGTGATCCACAAATTGTTGTTCTGAGTCTGGGTGTTACAGGATTTATTCCTAGTGCGGGCGTTGTCTTTTTAAAATAAAAAATAAAAATAAAAATTGCGTGCGTGCAAATAGAAATAACTGATCTAAACTTTTTATTAGTATTTATTTCAACTAAATGCTAAATATACTACCTTTATAGCGCTTTAAATCGACAATGATATAAAATAAATAAGCCTTACAAATATAAAGGAGCTCTAAAAGAAACATCATATTATGTACAAGTAAAATTTTAACAAAATAAAAACCGACTTTAGGGTTCGACTCGATTTCTCTTAGATGCCATAATCAGATCTTAGTGTACTTATCATGTTGTACCACTGTTGGGATATCTCCTTTCCATTAAAAAAAGAATCTTCAAAATCGGTTCATAAACGACGAAGTTATCCGCGAACACGCATAAAAAAAAATATATAACGGTCGAATTGAGAACTTCCTTTTTTGAAGTCGGTTAAAAACTGTGATTTTTGATTTGTTTTATAAAACATATAATATCAATGTGACTCGCTGTCTATCATTTTCATATTGAGTATTGAGGTTAGTTAATTACCTATCGCCTGTGATTTAGATCAGAATTTACATGGCATAAATTTTGATATATACTAGGGTAGCACTGTTGTTACATGCTATTCCGGTTTGTAAAGTTCACTCTCCAAATTATTATAAATAGAAATCAAATTAATTTTAGGTTGATTCGAGTTTATGCGAAAAATATACGGGTCGTTCTGGGCCCAGGCCGTATGCGTACATTACGTACACGTTTTCGTAGTGCACGCATGCGTACCGTGACGTATACGCACGTAAAAAAGAAGAATCGTTTCAGATGTCTTCTTAGTTCGTGGATACTTCGCATAAACATGATTCAACCTTAGTTATTTTAGATTGATGTAATGTAAATATTTTACATTTAAAAAGTTATTGTAGTTTTTAAGTTAGTGTACGTTAGTTAGTAAGATCGGGGAAGGGTACTGAAAATATGATAAGTTCGATTAGTGATAGATAACTGCTGTAGATATATACAACTGTAGAAAACACATTGTTGTAATACAAGTATAGTCTATTATTACAGGTACCCTGTAACTAAGAAGCATAAATAAATGGGTCTCTAATAGAGAATGCTTTAAATGCGCTCCATAATATTTTTGATTTACTGTGTAAATGTGCTTCTGTAATAAGGTGTGCGTATGATGCAAAGCGATATTGTAATATACTTTACATTGTGATATATTTTATCAAAACAATAAATAGATACTTCTTTGTTTATGCTCCTTTAGTTGCACCTCAATTAGTTTAAAGTTCTGACTCTTATCACCACGATAAAGGGAACATATTGGATCGCACTCGTATTTGATATTGTGAGTTTAGTCTGTACTGTGTTGAAATAGTTCAACTTTGGAAGATAATACAAATCCTGTCTTAAAGAATGACCAGGTTCAGTTATGGGATTTGCTGGCTCTAGTGTCGTTTATGTGTCAACCGTGGGAGAGCCACGCTTCGGCATGAATGGGCCGGCTCGACCGCAGTGATACCACGGCCTTACAGAAACCCGGTTTGAAATAGCGCTTGCGCTGTGTTTCACCGAGTGAGTGAGGATACCGGAGGCCCATACCCTAACCCCTCCCTCCATCCTCAAGACCCCCCCATCCCTCAAAGGGCGGCAACTCACCTGTGACACTTTTGGTGTTGCAGGTGTCCATGGGCGAAGTAATCACTTACCATCAGGTGATACGTCTGCTCGTTTGCCCCATATTCAATAAAAAAAAAGTTCCAATTGTCACCTATTTAGTGAAGTAAATGATGTACATCTTCTTAGCAAGTTGATATTACCAAAGTGAAACTAGCTAAGCTTTAACATATTAAACCTTCAATTAATTTAATATCTATTAGACATGTTATTTTTATCAGGGTCCTAAGAGTCAGATTCTTGCATACAAAAAGCTCAAATGCATCATTTGCGTATAACTTTGAATTATTAGAGGCTTTTTAATGTATTCGCGAAATATGATTATACATAAGTGCTAACTTTTATTTAATTACACCATTCCGTGTCAAATACCTCTGATTGTAAAAGGGTATACACAAATGATAAATAAATAATAACCCGAATTAAAACCTGTTTTTTTTTGTTCATCCATTTAAAAAGGCTATGATGTATATTGTGTAAAGAAAGTGTATTTATTAACGAATGAACAGCCATACATGTGACGTATGCTAAAAGCGTAAAAGTATTAAATATAGATGTAAATGTTAAATTTAATAAACAAACATGCTTCCTGAAAACGTGATTGCGTTATGCTAATCAGAAATTAATTACTTTGTTGAAGTTTTGAAATTAAAACTTTTTCTCGTACTACCATCATTTTTTTTCGCAATACTTAGTAGTATTATATGTATGTTTACAGTTTATCAGTTTAGAAACGATAAGGGTTCGATAATCTTTTTCAAGGAGACGCGAACGTTGAAAGTGGACGAATTGAAAAACTCCACGGTCCTGTCGAAGTCTAGGCCTTCGAAGATTTTTCCTGATACCTGTTAATATTAATTATATTTTATTATATATTATGTATAAATGATATATTTGTATGACAGTTGTTAAAATCATAGTTGTATTATTAATACAGATTTATTAAATTATAAGTGATTTTTGTATTAATGCCAAATGTTTGTTAACGAGGCTGTGTTCATTTGTTGTAAAAGATTTATAAAAATAGTAAAATATTTACAATTTATTTGGCTTTGATTTCTGTTTACTGGGTAACCTAACTTACCAACCTTGGTTGGTATACACCATCTGAATTCCATGCATTATAAATTATATCTTCACCACACTAACATTGGAAACAATTCACTAACTGTAAATTATAATGGTGGCAGAAATAAGTAACACACAATAGTATATAGAATGGAGTCTAACACATGGAATGGATGATATATTATATAGAATATCTAACACAATCCTACCTACCTAATCACATTCTGGACAAAAGCAAAACACCGCACATGACACTTTTATAATTAAATATAAATATTAATTTACCGATAAGGTCTGGATACAAATTATAATTTATTGTGTCTTATCTAATACCGTTTCGCATATAACAATGTACTTGAGGTAATTGTCGTGGCGCACTTTGTTAATCGATTGTGAAACAATTGCCGACCTTGATATTTGGTCGATATAGATGCTTGTGACCTATATCGACCATGGCCGATGATAATTAATTTACTCAGAAGTAAGGTAACCTGACAATTGAAATTCGCTTATAGTAGCATTTCAGAATGTTAGTTGCCTAAAGGTCGTAGAAATTATTGTAGATTATTATTAATTATGAATTAGATGTTACTTCACTTTCATTCTGCCTTTTGTTTTCATCCAGAGTCCATGCTTCCTAATTCAAGACGTAAACAATTTTGTATAGTAGTAATTAGTTATAGATTAAAATTTACATAAATATATTGAAGTGTTTTATTCTATTGAATACCTAATAAACTTATAAAATAATGAAACAATAGTGTTATTAACGCTTTGTATTAAGCTAATTTATTATAAGCTATTTTGCTTAAATTTATCGTTCACAAACTATGTGATAAACCCTCGTCAGTAGTTTAGCAATCAGTATTTTGTCATCAATTATCTATTGTTATATCTGTTAGAACATAATCTCATGTTTTTAATACACACATATTTTAACAACTTGGTAAATATGTGTGTTTATTTTAGTATTTTTAAATGCATATTGTAAAGTATGTCCATACGTTTTATGCGTACAAAACTGTATAGTCGGTTTATTAATATTACAGGAACAAAGTACGCCTTCTCCAACAGTCACACCGTATTTATGCAGACAACGGAGCATGGGCTCTAGAACTGAATCAATGTGTTCGAACAACGCCGCGGCCCAACAAGGCCGCGCTACAACGTGGAACTTAGAAGCTTTAGAGTGCGGGTTAGTACAGCAATGAAGAATAAGGACCAATTTGTTTGTAGTTAATAAAATATGTTGATATGAAGGCCCGTTTTATATTTAATGACCTGTTAAAACACCAATATTTGTGGCAATATCATATTTAATGTCTGTAATTTTACAAACAGTTTTGTATTTATAAATAAAATCTCTATACTCTTAGCTCTATAGAGAAAATGTAAGTCTTTCTTTGTAGTCCAAAGAGTACAATTTCGCTCATTGTTAAAGATCTATTTTTTCCACACGACAGAGGCTTAGATTAATAAAAGTATTAATTTTAACTAATTTATATTCGTCAGTAATAGTTTCTTTTGTATCCATAGACACTAGTGTTATAAACACTAAAGTACAATTAAAAAGCATTATAAATTAAATATCATAAAATTAAAAAAAAAACATGGTCTTTTTTAATTGTATTTAATTTTAAATGATTATTTAGTAAAAATGCATGTACCACGTTTGTTAGCACTACATGATTTGTAAAGCAGGCATTTAGATTTTAAGATCAAGTTTGATTTGAAAATTCATATTTTTTAAAGATAAATACGATAAAAGAAGAAAGTTTAATTAATACAAGTATTTTTTTTAGTTCCCTGCTTCCGTCGCCTATGCTGGACGGCCGGCTCGCAGTTTGACAGCCGGCCGGGCCCTACCGCGCTGTCACGGACTAACCTCATTTTCACTAGAAAAAATACTGTAAAATATTTACCTTCATTGTTATCGACGTAACTATGTTGATTTATTTAAGTATGCATCTGTTGAAGTACGTTTTAGATTTGATATCAAAGTACTAAGGATTAATTTAGGGAAAAGATGCAGGTCGCTTTATCCCTACATAAAGGCTCTCGTCAACCCAACCTCGTACAGCGTGATTGAGTAAGTATCTGAAATTGCAGCCCATTCGCGACTAGAAAGTAGTGGGATATGAATGAAGCCCCGCACCTGGAGGCCTGGGACAAGCTTGATTAATCAGGACAAAAAACCTGATTGATCAGGGCCAATCTGATTCCAAACTTTCGTACGTAATGATAATTTCTAGGAATTTGATTGGTCAGGGGGCGGGACTTAATCGAGGCGTCACTATTTTCTTAAAATGAATGGAGTATAAATTAAACCAATTCTTCAAGTTACACACAACATTCTAAAGTAATATTACTTTTCATCAAATGAATAATAAATACATGTCGAATAAGGCAGATCAAAACTAAAGATTCTATACGTTTTTAAATTTCAATTTGATTTAAATAAACCATAACTGCGTATTAAAATCAATGGTATACGTTAGTACAATAAATAAAGCATAAGTTAGTACTTTGAAATCAATTGTAACATATTTAAACTCTAGAAATATATGTTATTTGTGCACTCCAAAGACATCCTTAGGAACTGTTTTGAGTCATGCGTTTCACACACACATAGTTATCGTAAACATTGTTAAATAGTTGATTTGACTCATTAAATTATAATCATTACATTTTGGTAATATAAGTACCTACTTATTTTAAGTGATTATAAGTTTTCTTTTTTATTAAAAATTAATGTGAATTATATCAATAGAATGTGTTGAAGTAGGTAACGAATTCAACAGTTGGTTTAGAAATGTGAGAGTTATGTAGAAATTTCTATGACCTAGCACACAATTTTGAACTGATTAGCATATATTATAGTACGTTATCTTATTAATTTATATATATATATTTATATCAGTTGTCTAGTAACCACAGTACAAGCTCTGCTTAGTTTGGGACTAGATGAACGTTGCGTGTCAGATGTCCGAAATATTTATTATTATTAATTTATTTGTTTAACGCTAGATAAATTAATATTAGCCCAGTATAAATAAATATTAATGATGAATCTGGTGCAAACAGGTTCGAACCAGCTTTAATTTTACCAACCGCCTTTAGTACGATTACTGGGATTAAATAGTCACTGTGATGTTGTTAGTTGACTCTTTTGTTGGTTTAGTTTTTGTGATAAAACATTATACCTTTCTTCTTACTAAACGAGAGTACAAAATATCTCGACGGTATCTGGTAATAAGAAAACAGGAACCTTGTCAATACCTGCTGCAGTTTCTTACGGAACTTCGGTCATAGAGGTATTATAGATAGAGCAGGGGAGCCCGTCCCTCGATTCGAAAGAGAGAGACGATCGCGGTACTATCTGACTCTCTCTACTCGCGTATGCGCTGTTAGCGCGGAAAAGCAGCATAGCAGAACGATTCGACGGTTAATTGTTGAGATTGGATTACCATTATTAGTCCTTTACTGTGCATGCGTCACTACAGAAAGACAGTTGGGGTACCGCGATCTTCTCTCTCTTTTTAACCGTTGGATGTTACCGCTTACAGGCAGCCGTATGTCTTCCCTACTCTATCTATAATAGCTCTATGACTTCGGTACTCTTCGCTGTGGTTCTAATTATTGGGAATTTAGTCTATTGTTAAAAGACTTTTTATTAGGTATAGTAATTAATTACTCAAGTCGTTCAATGTTTATTTTTCTATAAATATATCCATTTATCGTATAAATTCCATTTTTCCCTCGATGAAATTTTGAAAGTGTGCTTAATGATAAAGATGTTATAGATAATTTAGTCTATTATTAAAATATGAAATGTCCGTTTTTTAATTTAAACATTTTTTCCAAAAT
Organism: Diaphora mendica; assembly: GCA_949125395.1. Taxonomy (NCBI): domain Eukaryota; kingdom Metazoa; phylum Arthropoda; class Insecta; order Lepidoptera; family Erebidae; genus Diaphora; species Diaphora mendica. The sequence continues at coordinate 24,012,473 of OX421310.1, forward strand.
TGTGACTTCATTCAATAATCATTTTTTTTATCGAAAATACCTGACTCTGGTTTTCCATTTATTCGCTGAATTAAATCATTTCTGACAGTTTGTAATATCGTTTCATTATTTTGGAAATGAAAAAGTGATTTACAATTGTTAGTCTTAGTTTGAAATCGTAAAAAACATACTACATTTGATAAGGCACTTCCGTTCCCATAATGTGAATTCCCTTACTCTGGAGTTTTAAAACAATATTTAAAAATTTTGTTCTCAGAAAAGTTAGTAATAAAATATAATATCTCACAATGTTAGGGGTCCAAATATCCGAACTACTACTTTATCAACCAGCCACTTAAATAGTTCAAAATAATACATTTATAATAATTTGTTTTAATATTAAACCATGGGCGTCGACAGTATAATTATCAGGGGTGCATCTACACGTCCTATAATAATGTTTGTAAAATATAGAAAATTATATTATGTCTTTATCTATAAAATTCCTGTTTTTATGTAAAGTAACTGAGCCAGGAGGGTGCTGGTGCACCCCCTTTCACCACACTCCCGGCGCCCATGCATTATATTAATATATATTTGTAAAAACTAGCTTTAATTAAATCTTATAGTAGATAAAAATATTTGTTTAGAAGTAAAATACTTTGAAATACTACCTACATTTATGTTTTCGTCTACTATATTTTAGAAAAACCTGATTTTTATCATATTTTTTAAACCCTTTAAGCACATGACATTTCGATCGGACTGACACACTACGTTTAAACTAAGAAATTAACAAAATGAATTTAGCAGTGACATTTTGTTCAAATCGGTAATCAGACAATCGCAATCCACAAATCTAATCTTTGACGCCAAATTTAACGTGAATAACTGTAGTCACATATTATATATTCATAATTTTATAACAATGTTGCTGATAATATCACCAGATATTTTTTTCAACTACGTGAATTATTGTCAGTGTGATTTTTAAGGCAGCAACACATTTTGTAATTCGTTTTATCTATTTACCTCTCTATCTACTGGACTTGTAACATGTGTAGACAGGCGCGGTTCTAGAGGGGGGGGCGGGGGGCTCACAGGGGACATGACCCCCCCAAAATCGTTCACATGTAATTTTTTCCAACTGCTACTAGAACCAGTTTTTTTTCTCCTCAGTTTCCATAATTATTCAATCGAGATAAGTAATCAAAGGATAGGAATTGTTTAAAACCTATAAACTAAAACTGTAAAATAATGTGGATAACAAAACTTTGCCGTCCAAGGCTGTTGTGATTCAGGCCTGCTCTGCCATAAAGACTCAGATGACACTGCTAGTCTGGACCGGAGTTTCTAGGAAGAGTGCTCGATAGACACGCTCTTCCCAAGGGTCCAGGACAGTCCCCCGATCCCTCCGACGCAATCGGACCGTTGTGGCCACATCCAGGGGAGATGTGGTGACTGCAGACGACTCGAGACCGGTGCCACCTCGGTGCGGCCGGGGTGTGTCGTCTAAGACGGGTCGGTGTTCCGACTCTTACTGCGTAGAGGTGTGAGAGGCTCAACAGCGACCTGCCCTGGAGGTGAATCTGGTTACTCTGGGATGTACCTCACTCGTGAGGTATGGTAGAGGGTACTCCAGAAGCCGCTGATGCGTTTCTGGAGCTCCTCATAATTGCCGAGTTAGTCAACCGCGGGGTTTAGTGGGTAGACTGATTTGTCAGGAGTCCCACACACGCCCTCCGTGTCAACGGAGCTAGCTCCTCTAAGTATTCATCCAGAGATTGTCCCAGGCGTCTCCAACATTATCCTCCCAATAAAAACAAAATAAATCCATTTGTTTTTAATGCGTGCAATAAAAGTGTATATTGTGTAATAAAGTCTATGACCCCCTCAAAATTTCAGGTGCCTGTGTGTAGGTAGGTCTAGTTCAAATAAAATGTCATATTGTCATATGCACCCTGATCACTGGTCAGACAAGTCGGTATGGGAGTTGTTTCATTTCAAGTTTTTCATCTCTTTGTAGTGCTAAAAATCCTGCCGATTAGGCAAGCAAACTAGCTTGCTTTACCTACTCTTCTGTCACTACACGAAATATAAATTACTAAAACACAAATTGGCCATTACGTGTTGGTGAAAAATTATATTTTCCTAATTAATTTACCAGAATGTATTAATTTATTAAGTACTAGCTTTTACACGCAGCTTCGCTCACGCAGACTTTCATCCCCTGATTTACCCCCTTAGGGGTGGAATTTCGAAAATTCCTTTCTTAGTGCTCCCTTACCTTATATAAAGAACCTACATGCAAAATTTCAGGATTCTAGCTTCAGCGGTTTGAGCTGTGCGTTGATCTCTGGGTATGTCAGTCAGTCAGTCACCTTACTCTTTTATATATGTAAATAGATTACAGTAAAATTAATGGCTTTGATAATAATCATCAAGGCAAAAACTTGGCGGGAAACAAAGAGACGTATACAAGTATACGTGAGTTAAGTGACTAAGAAAAACTACTAACGCCATCTAGTATATTATAGGATAGTAAGTAATAGTATAGGGTTCAAGTGTTCACGGGATAATGGGCAGTAAGCTATCCATGCAATACTAAGCTTGATTGTACCAGACATAGTAAGAAGTACATACAGAATGCTACTTTAAGTCTTATCAGTACTAAACGTGGCATAAAATCGAGGTCAATCACCTCAGACATGTCCACGTGGATGATGCAATGATAATGAGGCAATTAAACAATCTTATCTATTAATTATCTTTGTTCGTGTTTATTGATATCTATGACAACTTTTGTCTAGTGTAGTGGTATCTATATCGGTGAAGTGCAATGAAATACCTAATACATACCTACCTACATTATGCAGTAAACAGGCAAGCCGCTATTTCGAGTTATGCGGAAAACAGCAACAACACGTAGATGCATTTTGTAAATTAATACATAATCATATTTAAGAAAATGAGTATTTATTTTTTTATATAAAGAGGATATTAATGATATTATCCTTTATTATAAGATCTTTACACGTGTTAATACGAATTGGGTAACAACTGACAGCCTACAGTAGAGCTCAATTTATAACCACAATGAACATCTGATCGTATTTTCATGATACACATTTTATTGCTGCTCCACATTTTCATTAAAAAAATCACTACTTCGAGCTGTATAAGGTTTTTAACTAGGCCTCGTTTCTAGAAGGTTTAGAGTTTGTGGAGGAATGTTACTGGTGAGCCACACGGTCTAACGGTTGATGTTGCCATGTTAGGCGCCGAGAATTTCTATATCGCGATGCAGAGTTAGTTGTTCCATAGAACTACTCAGTATTTAGTTGTGTATTTGATAGATGGTGTTGTAGTATGTTCTTGATTCATCTAAATGTTTAAGTCGCCACTAGTTCGTGTCGCCTCGGAAATACCGCAACCAGAATTTAGTCTACAGATTGATTATACGAGACAAAAAGATTTTTGTAAGACGCAAATTTGTTGAGTTTCGATTTATTATCAAAATGATAAAGGAGGGTGTTTTGCCAGGTGTAATGTGTGGAAATATGAAGCAGGCATAAGTCCGATTTAAGGTTAAGATAAGTTAAACTTACATACTTACTAACGTTTACACGGACCCTGGTAAAGAAAAGACTTTCTTTCGAGGATTCTTTGTAAGAAAGACTATTAGTACAGTCATCATCTTCATCATCATGTTAATTCATCTTCCTAGCCTTAATTATTCCCAAGACTATTTGGGGTCGGCTACTGATTCAACCGGTTTTACCTGATTTACCTGAATATCAGTTTTTACCACGGAGCGACTGGCATTGGACCTCTGCAACCCTATGGGCGAACTGAATTCGAAGATTCAACATGTTGTCAGTATATTTGAGTGCACTGACTTCCCAATAGCGGTTGCTATAGATGTTCCTGACAACCGGGACCGACACGGCTTAACCTGTTCTCCGAATCATAGGCAGGAATCACCGCCATCTTACATACTCCGGGCTATTAAGAATTTCTTGTGAGAAAATTCCAACGAGGCAGTCATTACGAGGTCATTACAACAGTCTTTATAAATAAAAACATTTCATGATACATTGTTTTGGAGATGCGATGATTATTTAGTGCGGTTTCATTCAGTTTTATTGTAGCCTACTTGTGTAATATTAATATTGGTAGATATGTGTTGTTATATTGGTTTCTATTTCTATTATCAATTCTGGGACAAGGAAATATCGTAGGTAATGGTATCATTATCTGTGGTTACCTACCGTATGGTCTAAATGTAGGTATAATACCGGAAACTTACTATAGGTACTACGCCCGGCGACACGAGACGCTTTAGGTGTTTACAAAGCAAAATTAATAGTTGCTAGTGGTTGCCCGCGGCTCCGCCCGTATATATGTCGGTTATCGCGGCAAATAGTAGCCTATGTGTTATTCTGATGTATAAGCTATATTACTGCAAAGTTTCATCCAAATCCGTTCAGTAGTTTTTGCGTGAAATAGTAACAAACATCCATCTATCCATACTTACAAACTTTCGCGTTTATAATATTAGTATAGATTGTTAAAGCGTATCTACAAAAAAGTGCGTTTTCTTGTTTCATTTTTCTACTCTTTTCATTCAGAATTGAGAATAATCATATCCCACTTATTGCGGTACGAATTTTATACTGTTTTATTACCTTTGATTTAGAAAGTCCTTAGTGGGAGTTCATCATACATCAACACGCTCTAAAGACAAAATTTAAATAAACTCACTAACTATGCCTTCTGTATATTGTTAGCGTTTAATTATCTTATGTCTTCTGGCAATGACAAAAGATTAAGTACAACGTAGCTTTCAGATCAGAAAATTGAAAGGTAAAATGCTGGTGTAACTTTTTCAGGAATGCCATGAAAAAGACAATGCGAATAGACCAAGCTCAGTTAATATTTGAAATAGGTACCTACGTTGTTTCCTATTGAATAGATTCGTAATATGATACAAATCGTAGAATCGAGTGTACCTAACGAAAAAGTAGGTATGACATGATTGTGTGTTGTTTTTTTATGACTAGTCTCCACACCACTCCACACGCTTTTGGTGTCGCCTGTGTGCGCCTGTTTGTCCCTGTTTTGGGAATAGTAGTAGCAGGCGTAATAAAAAGCTATCAGGCATTATGTTTGAAGTCATTTCAAATACTTGACTGTATAAAAATCTATCCTATTCATTGCTTATTTAGACTATTCCAGACTTTATTTTTCAATTGGAGTACCTACCTAATCGCACCGCCCGCGCCGCCGGTATCGGGTTTGTATTTTATTAGATGCTTATCTATAAATCAATTAAGTAAGTAGGTATGTATGTAAGTAAGCATGTCAAGATATAAGTTTTAGATTTTTAAATGTATTAAAATTCCTTGCTAGATAACATCTCAGATCCCAATGAACACGTGATCATTAACACTGGAGACGTGATTATCCAAATCGGGTTTCCGACTTTATATGATAAGATCTTTATGTTTAAGTTAAAGCAGCTTTGATGTTTAATTATAGTACACCTGATACTCGATACTTGGAGATAATTGCTTCAGGCATTTCAACCCTGTACTTAGTTCTTTTCAATAGAACGAAAGATCTTACGAAATTTGCTATAGGTAGGTACTTAAATGATGCAACGTTATAAGTTAGTTAAATGCTGTTCCTATCATCAGAAACAACACAAAGTGACAATGTTCACTGCAACCTTTTTGAAGGCAATATTTTGCATTTTTTACCGACTTCAAAAAGGAGGAGGTTGTCAATTCGATTGCTTTTTTATGTTTGTAACTTTCGACTGGGTGAACCAATTTTGATGATTCTTTGTTATTTCAAAGCTGGTACTTCCCGTGTTATCCCATTTCAATGTTGTCGTTCTTGAAGGCGGCTTTTATTGTTTAAATTTTACTTATTTTATCTTCTGTTATTCAACAAAATAAAAAAAAAACTTGTATACCGAGGCCTCAATTATTATTTAATTAAATAGCTTTTCTTAATCTCGTTTAATGACAAATGACTGAAAATAATATTTTTAGTTTTCCCACTCCTATCTACAGACCTTGAAATATCAGTATAACTGTAACATTAGCAACCTAACTCATCTATATTAAACAAAGGATTTCTGCAAAGAAACGCAAATTTGATTATATGTTTTTATTTAGTTCCGCCCTTATACTATTGTGCAATGTGCGTAGGAGTGCTGTTATCACATTTTTTGCTTAGTTATACCTTAATACATAAACAAGTCAAGTAGGTACCTAATAAGTAATAATAACATTAGTAATAAGTATAGCAGATATTTTCCACGAGCTTTACTATAGATATTGTTATTAATTTATCTATTTAGAATATAGAAAGCTTTAAGAAAGAACCACCACTGACAAAATCTTTATGCCAAAAAAAATGGGTAAATCGACAATCAACTTTTGGCGCGAAAATATTTTGGAAATGGAAAACTCACACAAAATATCATCATATTATTTCATGTTATACAATATTGACTCGAAATTAGGACAGCTATAAAAGTTGTTTCGGTAGAACTATGTTTAAAAAAAATGAAAATCAAATTTACTTTAAATATCTCGCTATTGCAACGTCTATGAATGCTGTGATGGTTTCTCAAAGCCTACTTTATCCGCGCGCCATAAATTCATTGTCAAAAAACCTATTTCACAGATCGATACAGAAATGACGAAGGTGCTCGAACAGGGATCAGCTTTTTGTCGCCATTACTGGACTCAATCACGTAGTACTCTCTGCCGTTAATTATTTGGGATCGCGTGCTTTCAAAGTTGATCTTTGATTTCTTCCCGAAAAGTGACTCATAAGGTGGAGGTCTTGTGTCATCGTGTGTCCAGGCTGTCCTGGAGAATTTCGACATCTTCTTTCCCTTCTTACCCTTGTGTATCTTTACAGATACGTAACGCTTCAATATGATCTAAAAAGTTTAAATAGGCACTATATACTTAGGCTGCTGCGTACTATGTTTTCGTTTTCTTTAGAGAATGTGGCGTTTTATAACTTGAATCTATTCACTAGCATGATATTAAAGGTAACGAATAAATAAATTAAATGATTTTTTTATGTTCAGAAGCTCAAAAAATATAGCTGCTCTGTCTTGTGACACACCGCAAAACTCTAACCGAGATGGGTTTCGGTTCTTCGGCTGTTTTAAAGAAAATAGAACCTGTACAATATTGTTTTTTTTCTATTGTTAAGTTATTGATTTCTTAATTTTTTAAATGGGGTTTATGACAACACTTTGATATAACTTATATCTAGACATAAAACTTAATAGTTAATGTAATGTGTGAAAGGCGTACCTCGGCGGCGAACACAGCTAAGGCAACTCCAGATCCAACACCCATCACCATGTAAGTCATTATAAGGTCACTGTTTCTAAGTTTGCGATCCTTAGACTGCAAGTCCAGAGGACATATTTTTGTGCTTGGCAAGTCTACCTGTTTGAGGAATGTCATTATACCAGATTCAAAGATCTTCGTTAATCTATAGGGAAAAAAGGAATTAATTTACATATAGCAATTGCTCGTCCTTCACTTAATGCATCGGTTAATGATAGATACGTACACGGGATCAAACAATGCTTTTAGAGGACTGCCGATGGGGTATGCGAATGATCTCTGCCTCCTTGTAAATGAGTTAGGGGCGACCACGTAAGTACATTTTTCGCTTTCTGTAACGTCCTTCTTCGATATATAGTCATTGTACATTAGATGGTCTATAACCGACTGCTCTTTTACCAAAACTGTATCCTTCTTTACTGATTCCAGCAACTCTTCGTTATTTCTTACCGAGAGAAACCTTGCTCGACCGCTGTTGACCATCACACTGAGATAGGATAGTTCTTCGCCTTCCTAGTAATACATTTATAATGATTCATGTTTTATTACATATATTTTTTTTTCTTTAAAATAAAAATTAATGTTTTGTTTGTTAATTTGTATTTTTTATGTGATAATATAAAGACATATATGTATCTGTAAATTAAAATATATGAATAACAAATAACCAAGTAGTCTAAACTGTTCCAGAATCTTTTTATAATTGCTTGCCAAATGTAAATAAAGTAAATGTCAATTTCAAATAGTTCACGGGACCAAATTCCTTAATTTATAATGAAAGCTAACTCGATGTAAAATTCAAAATTGTAATCAAACTGTATTGTGGGTACCTATTTACTATCGTTACTTACAATTTTAACAAAATGTTCCACTGAACTACCGGCTGCGGATATCCATCGATAGTTCTTATGAAGTAAATCTTCGGGATTCTCGATGGCCAGTGTAAACTTCGAGAGGGTAAGAAAAGCAGTTAAATTGGCCGTGTAAAAAGCTGACAGGAGAATCATGAAAAGCCACCAAGTCACGAAGAGAACTCGCGTTGTATCTAAAAAAAGAAACGGTTATTATGCTTTGCCTAAAAGGTGTTTTTTAATTTGAAAATAGTGTCATTGTATCTTGCATCACCAATGTACCTATTATTAATAATAAGTTTTAGACCTCAGAACTAATGCTTAAACAAAATACAGTACCTACCTAATCATTTAATTAAAGGTTACCTTTAATAAATTAGTCCTTTACTGTCTCTTAAGCGTGGGCATGATTTATCGTACTCTAAATGTAAGGGTGTACCTAGTCTTAATAAAGCAACGGTTAAAAAAACTTCCAAAATATCTTTGCAATAAATGTACCTACATATTTTGTTGGATACCACATAACTTTAATCAACGGATAGTTAGGTGGCTTAAGCGGTAATCTCGCCGCTTTCTTCAGAGCTGAGTGCTGCTGGTTCGACAACTGCATAGAACAACACTTTGTATGATACACAAATAGTTGTTCTGAGTCTTAGTTTTCTTTGTAAAAAATATAGGTAGGTACCAAACTATGTTCACATGAAAGATCAGAGCTCATTTTTCATATACCAGGTATAATGACTGTAATCACTAAAAACACAAATATTATGATAATTTATCAAAAACCATTTTCGTTTGGCATTACATCCATAGGAAAATGTTCGAAAGGTGTGACAACAAGTGATAGATTATATAAACCATTAACTGCGATACGATCGAAAATCTTTCCATTGATCAATGTACAACCTATGCATAAAAAGGACGCATTTTGATTTGACCATAGACTATATTTATCTTTATTATCTTTTTATGTTTGGTCAACATTACACCATCAACGCTAATGGTTTTCCATCAGCGTTCTACTGCTGAATTCTACTGACATATTGATAATTTATTAATTTCATAACGTGTCCGAAGATTTATTAAATATTTTGAACTATAATTTTTATAAAATAATTAGTCCGTCCTAATTGCTAAGGCTAACGGATCAATAATTGCCCCCCCTTTTTCGCATAATAAAGGCTGTGATAAAGGCGTGTAGTTGGGCCTGCAGTACTTAACTAAATTGCTGAAAAAATACTAAAGAATTGCTTAACTGCCTGTTTTCTGTAAGGCCATGACATCGTACCGGTCGAATAGGACTATTTCTGCCCAAGAATAGAGATCCTTTCCCACATTATCTACTTATCTATGTTACATATCTCACATACCTGTTAAGAATAAAATACTCTTTGTAACACTTTCAGGTGACAAGGTGGAAATTTTTAAATTTCATTTGAATAAAAGCGGGGTAAATAGTATCTCTCAGTTTGAAACTTAATTTGTAATATTTATAAAATACTTAGGTAGGTATATACTTAATTAGCATTTCTTGAAATGTCATTTTGTACCTAGGGGAAAGTCCTACAGTACCGGCCGGCATCCAATACTGGCCAGTTACAGTTGCCAAAATTCTATATATAAGTAATGGCGCTAGTATGGTATTTGCCAATATCTGTGGTATTTGCCAATAAAGTGATACGTTCTTTTAAGTATATGCCCCGCTCGGCGGCACCGACCTGTCGCGACTCGCGAAGAGTTTACTGTCAGTACCTCGATTTGTGTTGTGGATGGTAAACGCGCGATACACAACTAAATTTTTGTGGGTGATTGATTACAGAAGTTAATAGTACGAGTTCAAAAAAGTTAAACCTGGTATGTATTGTTCATTTAAATAGTTATTATTAAATATGTTTAATTTCAATATTTATTTGTTAATTATTTTCTAGGATTGCAGATTCTATATTTTCCGTTCCCTACAGTACCGGCCAAAAAATTGTTCTCCAGTACCGGCCACTATTTAAGTTTATTTTTGAGTGATTTTATTAACTTATAGGTACACAAAGATGCCAGGCGATAATAGTGATGGTCAGAAGACAATAAAGCAGGGTGCTTGGGATCCCGCCAATATGCATAAAGCCGTGCAAAAGGTGCTGAGTAATGAAATGAGTGCGCGTCAGGCTGGAGCAACATGCGAACTACTGCACGACGTCACAAAGCTGAAAAATGTGAAATTTACACTAGTTCTCCATCTAGAAAGATGCTGGCATAGAAAAAAGTAGATAATGATGTCAACTTAGTAGCCGGCAGGCAGTAAGTCAGCTAAGCGAGGCAGGAGTTTTCCTGCCTCGCTTAGCTGACTTGGCAGCTGATTTGAAGGAAAACGCCTTCAGGAAACCAGCAAGAAAGACAAGCAGTTGGTTTCAGGAGAAGATGAAGTAAGAAAGGAAGAAAAAGAAAAAAACCGAGGCCTCCCCACAAACTGAACTAGGAAGAAACAATTTGTCCTTTTTGTCTTGAATCTCACGAAGAAGATGGGATTCAATGTGGAAATTGCAAGGTTTGGGTCCCCGAGGCTTGTGCAAAAATATCAGAGCTAACAAATCAATACATTTGTGATATATTGCCTGGTATAAATGATTATTTTGATACTGGCCGATACTGGAGGCCAAATTTTCTTAAGTTGATTTTTTATACTTTTCAAATTTTATGAATAAAGTTGATTATTTTAAAATATAATAGTATTTTATTGATTTTATTTATAGTTCTTGAGTGCCTTAACACACTTCAGCTGATATTTAACATATAACCTGGGGGATTTTTATTTTATCCTACATAAACCCTAAGGTGACGGTACTGCCGGACTCTCCCTACTTGTTAATGTTTGGTCTATATAGGGGTATACTGGACCTTTACAATTTTTAAGAAAAAACTCTCACTAGAAATATAAACTGTGTTACTGGGAACTTTACAAACATTTATGAAATGAACACAAAACACCCAGACTTAGAGCAATAATTTATGGATCAAGCAAATTATAGCTACTTGTAGTTATCGAACTCATAATACTCAATGCAGTAGTGAACCGATGATGAGAAGCCAAAATCACTAGGTTACACAATCCGTGCAGTTGGATAACTTTAAAACGCATAGGTATGAACATTTGTGATTTTAAGAGTACAACTGAACTGAATTTTTAAAGAATTAATATTACGAGAATTGTCCTTTATAAATAACTAGCTGACCCACGCAACCTCGTTTGCGTCTCCTATTACCCGTAGCGTGATTTTCCCCCGTTTTTGAAACATTCTTCATTGGTGCTCCGCTCCTATTAGTTTTAGCGTGATGATATATAGCCTATAGCCTTCCTCGATAAATAGGCTATCTGACACTGAAATATTTTTTTAAATCGGACCAGCAGTTCCTGAGATCAGCGCATTTAAACAAACAAACTCTTCATAATATTAATAATAATATAATATAGCATAGATAAAATAAACATAGTAACAGTCAGTAAATCATAATAGTACTTACACATATATATATATACCTATGCACACATCTATACTAATATTATAAACGCGAAAGTTTGTAAGTATGGATGGTTGAATGGATATTTGTTACTCTTTCACGCAAAAACTACTGAACGGATTTGGATGAAACTTTACAGTAATATAACAGTAGAATAACACATAAGCTACTATTTGCCGCGATAACCGACATATACGCGGGCGGAGCCGCGGGCAACCACTTGTATTATAATATATGTAAATGCTTGCTATAAAGATACTCACTAGCTTCAGGAGCTAAACTGGTGCCTTGTTTGAGGAAGGCACTGTACACAAACCAGAAACTAGGGCTTAAGGGTAGAACTCCTTCGTCATCTTCAATCATTTTATTTCTCAGCCGTGTAAAGAACGTGATGCATGGAGCGAATGTTACAACCGCAGCCAGTACTAGATACCTAGAATATTCATTATTTAGGTTAACGAGGCACACGCTGACTTATTAGCAACGTTATGTTTTTGGAAGTCGCTGTGCGCTAACAATAAACGGCTAACCGTTAGATGCGGGTCACACAGAAGCCAGAAGCGGTTGTTGTGGAGAGCCTTTGGAGAGGCCAATGTAGTAGTCTTCTTTTGGCTGAAAATGTTTTTAAAAAACCTATTAATACCCCACACTATGGGGTAGACGCAAGAAAAAAATCATCCCCACGTAACGTGTACAAAAAATAAATCGTGATTTTATTTTAGCACTTTGTCGACGTGGTTAATACACATATCTGTGCAAAGTTTCATCTTTCTAGCACTAACCGTTTGGAAGGTAAGCCGAGGACGGACGGACGGACAGCCGAACGGACATGACGCTATTAAGTCTCCGTGAACTATGGAACCCTAAAATAATACAATTAATCATCGACGTTACGAGTTACGATCATCAGCCTTTAATAGTCCATTGCTGGACATAATTACCTATGTAGGTTCACCCAGACGGGTTGGTATATTGCTCCCTCAGTCGATTCTTACGACACCCACAATAATAATAGGATTGTTTTCACGTGAGCCTTCCGAAATGACCTTACCCTGCCTGATTGGAAGCGTGAGCAGAATTCGAGGTGGTAACAATCGTCATTGAGAACGCAGACAATGCAGCATGGTGACCTATATGGCGGCCTAGTGAGGAGCTTATTTACAACCCGCTTTAAATACCCGGAATCATAGACTAGAACTAGATCATAATCATCGTTGATCATAGATTCTTTATTCTTAATTCGTCACCACGCGGACATGCATATATCCACAAAGTAGTTCTTAATCAAACTGTTCCTAAAAAGGTTTAAAGTTTATATAAATTACTAGCTGTTGCCCGCGGCTCCGCCCGCGTGTATGTCGGCCATCTGTCAAAGATTCTTCGTACCAACTCAGAAACCTTTGTGGTCTCATGCACAATACTTTTGCTGGACATCATGACATGATCAAATGCATAGTTTACGATTTTATAAAGGACATACAGAAAAACATTCATTTTTATATACCTATAGAAGAAGTAGTTCTTAATCAAATTTTTCATAAAAAGGTTTAAAGTTTATATAAAGTGCTAGCTGTTGCCCGCGGCTCTGCCCGCGTCTATGTTGGTCATCTGTAAATGATTGGTTGTACCAACTCAGAAAACTTTGTGGGCTCATGCACAACACTTTTGCTGAAGATCAGGACATGTTCAAATGTATAGTTTACGATTCTGTAAAGGACATACAGACAAAGATTCATTTATATATATATACACATATAGATAGATAACAGAACAAAATACAACTTACCATACCAGGTCGTTAAAAGGTGCTAGAAGACCAGACCCAGCGGCAGATTCCTTAGGTCTCCTCATCATCATGACCCAGACGCCTTGATCGAGGTCGATAGATAAAGCGGCTCTTTCTCTGTAGGCTATCATTGATGGTAGAAGCGCAGCGACCATATCTACTTTCTATTTAAAGTTATTTAATTAAAATTTAATATCTACTATTAATAAATATTCAGCGCTCTTGAATATGAAAGGTATAATGGTTATTAATAATACTAATAACTTACAATGCTAGATATTCAGTTTTATCAAAATAGGTTTAGAATTTGAAAGTGCAATATCAATCACGGAGACTTTCGTTTGTCCGTTGTTTCGATATACGCAGATAGAAAATACAGACACGAATATCCGCCATACAATATATTTAAAAAGGCGACAACTTGTTTCACAACTGAAACCGTTTTCCCAGCCACGCTTCTTCATCTATACATGTATAAAACAAATAAATAAAAGTGGAGTGTTTGTTTGTAATATTAAAATAACCACTTTTTACTGAATGCATATATGTATGTATACATGGTACATATACCATAATAACACTTTTTACAATTTTTGTCTGTCTGTCTGTCGGTCTGACTGTCTGTCTGTTTGTTCTGGCTAATCTCTGGAACGGCTGGACGGATTTTGATGTGACTCTCACTGATAGGTAGCTGATGATATAAGGAGTAACTAAGGGAACTTTTTTTAGACTAGCTTCGCCCCACGGCGTTACCCGCGATACGACAATAACCGCGGGTAACACCGCGGGGTTCAGCTAATATAACATAATAATAATTTCATAGTAGGTATAATAAATACACATATAATATATAGTGTAATAAATATACATAAATACACTTAAAATAAAAAACTCGAAGTTAAAACCAGAAGAACAACAAACTATAAACTTTGTGCAGAATCATTGTAAAAAATGTGGGAAAGCAAACGAGTTTGCTTTTCATCACTTGCATTTCCATTTTCATGATTGTAGAATATACCTACTAAAATAATAATAAACATATCGTCACATTATCTGTGAAACAACAAATGCCTCTCACTTTAGTGCAGTCGTTACCTCAAAGGTTCTTCCTAATTTGACAACCTGTATTTCAACCTTGACGACGCTCGATATTATTTACGTTTTTTTTTTCGCATGTGCAAGTTTTCTGCATGCTTTCCATCGTCGATATATCACAATCTACTTATTTCGTTATAAATTCATTACTTACGCTGGAATTAACCAATCCAATCAAAGAATCTTCCGGATTTCTGCCTCCATACTCGTAGTTCCTTCTAGGCTCAACGACATCATACGTAAAATTAAACTTTTTACTCAAAATATTTATGATGATGAAAACTACTCCGATGCCCACAATTTTACCATTTTTATGTCGAGTGCCGCTTAAAGGGGTGTTCTGAGTAAGAGAGGATATGGAGAAATGGTTAGCTGGGCAATTTGAAACTTGTAAAATCTGTAAGAAGCTGTACTTACGTTATATGTAGCAACTTTGATGGTTTTGCCATTGATTTCTTTCATCATAGTCCTATACTTGAGCTGGTTCTGCGGTGACTCTTCAGGTGCTAGAAAGACAAATACCATCATCATTATTACTATCGACAGGAAGTAAGAGACCACTTCTGAGCACAGGGCATCAGTCTGTACTTAGACGGGAGGATAAGGCTCTCTACGCCACGCTATTCAGATGGGTTGCTAAGTATAGGGTTTGTTTTAAACTTTCCTTCTCTTTGCAGTGTTGTTGTCCTATGTAGTGTGGTCTCATGGAATTAATATACTCCATGTTTTTAATTTTTCACTACACGGTCCAATTCGAGATTTTCCTAAACTTTGAAACAGACTGTAGGGGTCTTCTGAAAAATTTGAATGTTTATAGATAAGGTAGCTTGTAGGTATTAAAGTTTTCTCTTTGCAGTGCTCTTGCGTTTGTTGTTCCCTTAGTCGGCTCCTTCGACACCCATGACATGAATAGGGATGACTCTGTATCTGCACAAAGAAAGAAAGACAAATAAGAATCTGTAAAATAGTAAACCACTCGGAGTTTACCATAGAGTCCATAGACCTAATGAGGACCTAAATTTACTATTTTAGTCGGTATTTTTTATGGAATAGGCGGGCAAACGAGCAGACGTATCGCCTGATGGTAAGCGATTACCGCCGCCCATGAACACCTGCAACACCAGAGGCGTCACAAGTGCGTTGCCGGCCTTTGGGAGATAGGGGAAGGGGTCGGGGTATGGGCCTCCGGTATCCTCACTCAGTGGGTGAAACACAGCGCAAGCACTATTTCACACCGGTTTTCTGTGAGGCTGTGGTATCACTCCGGTCGAGCCGGCTCATTCATGCCGAAGCGTGCTCTCCCAGCCACGGTAATAATATACAGGGTTACTGGTAACATGTAGTAATCCCTTTAAGGGGTGATAGTAGAGATCATTAGCTATCAAATTGTCCTCGGGTAAATGTGTTAAAAATGTACCATTTTGGAAATAAAATAAAAAACTATTTTTTTTAAGAAAAGTGGATCACGCTACCTCAAAGTGCTCTTAAAACAAAAACTTGCGTATTTAATGGTTGTTGTTGGTGTTTTTAGTTTGCTAACACCCTAATACGTAATAATAACACAAAAAAAACTAGAAATGTAGTACCGTTAGTGAATAATGATTCAGGGAATCTAAAAATTTTCATACATTTTACTGTTTCTTATGACTAAATGCAATTTTATTAAAAAAAAACACCTTACAATTTTATCGGCGTAATAGCTTAAAAACAAGTATGTTTTATTAGCCACCCAGTGAGGTATAAAAAAATTAATACGTTGACAAATGGCATGACAATTGGTAGGGGAGGACCTACCCCATGACCAGCAAGGTGTCCCGATCTTACACTGATGGATTATTACGTGTGTGTGAGCCTGGTCTATGATGTCTCGCCTGTACCAAATATTGCAGGTTTAAAGATCCGCATAGTTAATACCGCAAGTGAAATCAAAAACTCGTTGTCTAGTGGTGTTGTAAAAACTCAATTGAGGACAAGAATGCGTGCTTGCATTAGAAATAGGGGCTCACACTTTGAAAATCGACTGTAAATTTAAGTTTAGACCGCAAAATAACCACATTTTAAAAATTACGTTTTTTTACTTACTCCCGATTAAGTTCATTTACTCAGCCATTTGTCAACGTATTAATTTTTTTATACCTCGTTGGATAGCTAATAATACATACTTGTTTTTAAGCTATTACGCCGATAAAATTGTAAGGTGTTTTTTTTAATAAAATTGCATTTAGTCATAAGAAAAATGAATGAATTTTTTTTAGAATCCCTGAATCATTATTCACTAACGGTACTACATTTCTGTTCTTTTTTGTGTTATTATTACGTATTAGAGTTTTAGCAAACTAAAAACACCAACAACAACCATTAAATACGCAAGTGTTTGTTTTAAGAGCACATTGAAGTAGCGTGATCCACTTTTCTTAAAAAAATGAGTTTTTTTTATTTTATTTCCAAAACGGTACATTTTTGACACATTTACCCGAGGACAATTTGATAGCTAATGAATTCTACTATCACCCCTTAAAGGGATTACTACATGTTACCCGTAACCCTGTATATAAGAAATAATATCGACCAAACTAGTAAATTTTTGTTAGTGAATATAAATGTAAGAAATATATTAATCACATTTATATTTAGGTACAGCTAATCTATAGTACCTAATATTATAATGCTGAAGCTTTGTTAGTTTGGCTGGTTGAACCCGCTAATCTCACAGATTGCCGATACGAATTGAAAAATTCTTTCAGTGTTGAATAGGCCATTTATCGAGGAAGCCTGTAAAACCCTCTTCGTTATAGTCTTTTGAGAGACACAGACGGACAGTTGCACGGATTATCTAGTTAATCATAAAATACTACCACCCAGCACTGCCCAGCAGTCCGCAGCGTCAGCAGCATTAAATACTTTTTTTTGTTAAAGCGAAGAGCACTAGTGTCGTTGGCTATAGAATAGGCTGGGTGCAAAATGCACGAAACAAATGTGGTTGGAAGAATCTGGAGAAATTCCTATTCTCTCATTTTAACATGATCAGAAACAGTTCATTTTATTTATTTTACTTTAATTAAGCCTTCTACAGATTCAGCGTGCGGATGCTTGGTTCACGGCGTGATATAGGGGGGCAACACATGCGATTGCGACAGCGCCCAGGCGCGCTACCCGAAAGCGCAATGTCTTTCACATAAATATTATCTACATCAAGCATAGCTCTCTCCAGAGCTTTCTGACTCCCGCTGCGGCTCTTAGGATATGAACCAACTTTACTGTGAGTGCTCATGTCTCGGCGGTCTCAACGGAGACTAGAGAGAAATGATCAGCTACATTTGGCTGGTCTCCGTTGAGACCGGCCAACGTGGCCGACATCGGCTGGGAAAACATCATTATTATCAGTCATTAGATTCATTACATTACAAGCAAGACAAAATATTTTAAGACCTTTGTCTTGAGATGTTGTGGAAAGGTCGTCCATACCATATCTATCTCATAAAATATTATTGCATCATAACCATCATATTCATAACATATAATTATTTTATAGTTTTAGTTTCCCAATGTTTAATTAGTATTTTTTTAATAAACACCATATGTGACAAAGTACACACATCAAAAGTGTCTAGGGATCAAGCATTTTTATGCGGATTTCTTGAGATTGAGATGTGGCTTTGGCCCTGGCCTGCTCAGTCGCCAGACTTGAACCCGATTGAGCATGCATGGGATATGCTACAGAGAAGAGCTCTGCCGAATATGGAGGGTATCCAGTCGCAAGAAGACCTTTTTTTGTTGTTGCAACGAACATGGGCGGCCATTCCACAGCGTGATTTGGATGAACTCATTTTGAGTATGCCAAACCGATGTTCTTGTGTGAGTGTTCGCGGTAGAAACACGGATTATTAATTGTTTAAGTTACCTAATAAAATTTTAAAGAAAACTGTTATTTCAGTCTTTTTTTCGAACTTTAATGTTAGTGGTTCAAATGTCAAAAATCCTTTTATTAGGAAAATGGCAAATTTCTTTATTAATGCAAAGGTGACTTAGTTTATCGTTACTGTGACAAACGAAAACACTTTATTTGATGAATCCTTAAAGAAAATTTTAATTAATATCAATCAGGAGAAAAGTTATTGCAAAAATATATATTGATCCCTAGACACATATGTTGATCCCTAGACACTTTTGATGTGTGTATTTTTAGATGTGAGACGTACTTATGTGTATTTTTTTATTTTAAAAATAAAACTTTTCATATAGGTATCTCAATAAAAATATAAAAATCTTAACAAAGTTGTTACAATATTAAAAATCAATAAAATAGTTATAATCACCTTTATAAGTATCATTGTAAGGAACTTCGCAGACTGTAGCGTTACATATTGAAGATATGATGAGTTCTATGCCGCCCATGGCTAAGATTCGTAACGTAACCGGTAAAACACATTTGGTTATCTGTGGTCGAAAGGCGACTGGTCACTGATTGTGTTGTGGTGTGGGCATGAGGATGTCCCTACAGGGCGCTTTAAACCCACCACAACCCCCGCACGCTATGTTAATGCACGTTGAATTAGTATGGACTTAACTCGATCATTTTATCAAAAGGAGCACGCCAGTCAATAGATAAATCGTTAGTTGAGACATTATGTTCACTTCGATACTTCGCACATATATAAGGCAGTAATTAGATAAGACCATTTTTTGTCCATGTTGTCCCGTGTAGGATTTCAACCCACAACACTTGGCGAATTGGCAAGCGGCGTGGCGACCGCCTAAACCACTAGGCCAACCGTGCAGTAAATTATATTATAAGTACCTTGGAACTCCTTCCTTGAGACTTTCATGTATCCGTGCTTACTTCTATCACTGACGAAATATTAGTATAAATTGTGTCAGTACTTCTATTTAATTGCAGACTTGACATAAAAAATATAGTGTAACTTTAATAAGGCACATCCTCTCTATTCTACACGACCAGTAATGTTATGGTAAATAATGATAGGTCGTTTATGTTGCTGGCATAACAGGTCACTCGGTAAATTGTCATTATGCGATCAACATTTCATGTGCCGTCAAAATTTAGGGTACGAGGTTGCTATTGGCGTGATTTTTACTAACCTTAAATGAATATCAAATAGGTACCTGCCTAAAGGACTGTGATTATATTAGGTATAAATAAATAAAAAACAGGTAGGTACATAATACAACTTTGGGGAGCATCGGGTTAATTTTAATAACTATAACACTTAACTACTAAATCTCTGTCTCTCAATTTAAGGTGTATGCCCTTGTCAGTGGAGCGATCGTCACATTCGCTATAACTTTAAGACTCTATTTTAACCGACTTCAGAAAAGGAGGAGGTTCTCAATTGGATTGTTTTTTCTGAGATCTGCTTGACCTCTTGTAATTTCTTCTTTACTTACTGTATGTATGTAGGTATGTTGATGTAGTTATGAAAATAATGGCCCGAATTGAAAATGTAAATTAGAATTTAAGATTCAATAGAAAACTAATACTTACTGAAAGGGTGAATAAATAATAACATGATTGCGAAGTGTAATCGGTCCACGCCGTAATAACCGCCCCATTATTGATATTGCATTTCAACGATAAAGGTTTGTGTAATTTGAACTTGTTTGATCCAGGGTTTTATTGACATTGCTTATTTGAAAGAAATTAACAGTAGTTACGAAAGTCAAAACATTTTGTTTAATAAAGCGTGGACTAATTTTATTAATAAACTATCTCGGTGACGCAGTGGTAGCGTATGCTTTTAAGCTATCTTTTGTGCTTGAGGTTTCGGGTTCGATTCCCGGGTCGGGCCAAATGTTTGTATGATCTGCTAATATTTGTTTCGGAGTTTGGGTGTTTTCTATGTATTATATGTATGTATTTACAAAAAAAAAGGTTATTTGTATTCATATCAGTTGTCTAGTACCCATAACACAAGCTCTGCTTAGCTTGGGACTAGATGGCGTCGTGTATTAGTATCCGAAATATTTATTTATTTATTTATCTAAGATCCAAAAGAGGAAAGATTGTGTGTTTAATTTACATCCCACGTGTAACTATTTCCATGCTTATGTCGGATTTTTTATTGATGCTCCGGCCTCCGATCCTATTGATGAGTGATGTTATACAGTCTAGTAAACGTCTGTCGAGTTCCTCGAAAATTCTTCATAATCCTTTCTCATAAACTTTTTCGATGAGTGGGGAAAAACCTATTCAACACAACAAGAATTTTTCAGTTCGTAATACTATATAGTAGTCCGAACATTATCCAATTCAAGCCAACAAACAAATCAGCCTAGGCTAAAAGATAATATTGTTAGGTATGTATACATTTTATTTATAACTAGCTGAACCCCGCGGTGTTACCCGCGGTTAATGTCGTACCGCGGGTAACGCCGCGGGACAAAGCTAGTCTAAAAAAGTAGCCTAAGTTACTCCTTAGATTATCAGCTATCTGCTAGTGAAAGTCCTGTCAAAATCGGTCCAGCCATTCCAGAGATTACTAGGAACAAAGAGACAGACAGACAAAAATTGTAAAATATGTTATTTTGGCACATGTATTGTGTATTAATAGGTACATATGCATTTATTAAAAAGCGGTTATTTTAATATTACAAACAGAAACTCCAATTTTATTTATTTATCTTTTATTTTATTTTATAACTAGCTGAGCCCCGCAGTATTGCCCGCGGTACAACAACAACCGCGGGTAACGCCACGGGGCAAAGCTAGTCTAAAAAAAGTAGCCTAAGTTACTCTTTATTACATCAACTATCTGCTAGTAAAAGTCCCGTCAAAATCGGTACAGCCGTTCCAGAGATTAGCCGGAACAAACAGACAGACATACAAAAATATAAAAAAAGTTATTTTGTTATATGCACCGTGTATTCATACTTACATAGGTATGCATTTAGTAAAATGCTGTTATTTTAATATTACAAACAGACACTCCAATTTTATTTATTTGTATAGATGTATTTATTTACGCAGACCAATAACTTTTTTATTGGTCTGAGTTTATTTATTATTTATTTATTTATTTTTACACTTTAAAACAAAAATCATTACAGGCGTAGCCCAATGCGACAGTGTTGTACAATCTATTCATTTATTTTACAATCTTCTTATTATGATAACCAATGATTTTTAATGATGTATAAACGATCTGGGCGAACGTTGTTTTTCCATGGTTTCCACCACATAATGTGCTCGATTCGACCATTTCATGAAACGATAGGTCAGATCACGTTAAGCATGTGGATTTAATCTGAGTTTAACATAAGTGTGATATCAACGCATGCAATGCCGAACTCGGTCACCGTGACGATTAAATTGCTCGTAGGAAAGTTGAACAATACGGTCAACTAGGAGGTAGTAGAGCCACGCTGATTTCAGCACGAATGGGCCGGCTCGACCGGGGCGGTACTACCCTCGCACAGAAAATCAACGTAAAATGACCACGTTCGTGCTGTCGTGTTTCGTTGGTGAGTGCGAGACCGGAGGCCCAAATAGTCTAGTCAACAAGTTCCATACTTGTTGACTAGACTAAAAGATGCAGCAGCATCACTAGGCCGCCATGGTGTGGGTCGCCATACTGCATTGTCTGCATTCGCAGTGAGTATGGCGACCAATACTCTTGGATTCTGCTTATGCTTTCCATCAGGCAGAGTAGAGTCATTTTGGCGGGCCATACATAAAAAAAAAAAAAAAAAAATGTCTTTATTGACGACCACGTACCGGAAGATGGAGCACGGGTAGGCACCTAGACACAAGGTGGTTTGAGAACCTGGTGGAGATCGTTTTGAATTCATGAATATGTCTTTCGGCTGAGGTAATGATAACTACACTGTTAGATTGACTTCGATTTTCATATACTTTCAATGAAAGTATAATAATCATTGCATCTTAAGTTACGCTGTTAGTTATTACAAACCATTGACCTACAGTACATGGACTACGCATACCTACAAAATTATCGTGCCTACCTACACAAGAAGTTGGCGCATAAAATGGCTGCCATAGGGTTGTACCTATGTAGAGTGACTCGAAATGTCGATATCGATATTTAACTGAAATATTTAATAAATTGCAAAAATAACGATAACATTAAATAATTATAGTTAAATCCGATTGTTTTTTTTATTATTTATAATGGATATAATGGATGGATTAAATTTTGAATGATGGACTTAAGACTAAAATCCAAAAATGAAAGCTGGCCATAACTGGACACCCGGCTAGATATGATATGAGCGAAATATTACTTAAACGATTCTTGGGCTTCTACCCAAGAAACCGTAGGCCATTAAGAGTGCTACAGCGTTTGGTGAGTCCATTGTGGGATAGGAGAGTGCTAGTCCTCTCCCTTTTCCCACCTTTTAGGCGTATATCACCTCCTCCCAAAATGAGGCCGTGGATTCCTCTTGGAATCCCTAAAACCCTGGTCTTTCTGTAGTCTGGGAATAGATGATCGTAGGTGAGGTTTCTCAAATTATTATTTTAAAACCATTTGTTATCGGCTATGAAAACAGCCCTATCCGTTCTATCAGCAACAAGACTAAAGAAAGAACAGAATACCTCTGCATTCAAACCAACGAGAATGTATATCGTTGTTTACCTATTTTACCGTAGCTCCGACGGTTCTGGGATACCGATATCAACATAAAAAGTACTTATATTATGTTGACATTGAGCGAAATAACAAATTGAGTAAATAAAACACGTTTTAAATAGTTGTAATATTTATTCACACATTCAGGTTAGGGCACTGCGCAGTCACGTAATCGCGTCACGTCAAGAGTGCTGTTGTAGTTCATGGAAGTGCATCGAGCAGACATACCACATTTTATGTTGAGGGTTTATATTTTCCAAACCAATGATTTCGATCCATTTCTTTCTTAAAATTTCATTTACAGGAAATCTGATGAAGAAAACACCATGTTAACATATTTTTTTATAAAATAATATAAGTATGGACACTTTAACTCTACCATCACTATCCTTAATTGTATGTAAACAAATCAAAGTGAAACAAAGCAAATTATAAATTATACCATTGAGAACCTCAAAAAACTAACAAACGTCTTCGGAAATTATAAAAATAATATGTTTAATACAATACAATAAACAAAATCGTAAAATATTGAACAATTTCAATGCATTTTTGTACTAACCTGTAAAGAGTCAATGTACAATGATTCTTGTTTTTTCTTGCACCAGATTGTTTAATGGAGCACGAAGGCATGATTTTCATGTCTAGGACAAAGCCTTGGATACAATAAAAACCAATTTAAAGCCGTAATTGGCACGAAAACAAAAACAAAATTTCCAACAACAACCGCTTGACAGCAGATCTACCTCAGAACTTGGTGCATACAATGGCGTCGCCGGTCACGAATTGACAAGTGCATGACGTCACTTAAAAGTGTTGCCAATATTAACGCTCACTAAACTATGTTTATCTCTCTTTTCACACCAAGGTAAACATAAGTTAAAAAGAGACAAAATGATTTTTTGTATATATGTGTCGATCTTATATATATTTGAATAATGAATTGTTCGTATAGTAGAATAGGGCATCTCCTTAAATTTTCTTTCCTCATTGTTACAAACAGACACTTAAAATTTGTGTCAAACAAATGTCAAATTGACATTGCTAGTGACTCAAAGGCGGTTGGAACCTAGTAATTGGATTAGGTAGCTGCGGATAACAGTAATCACCTAATCCACGGTGTTGGTAAATAAGTTCATGATGCCTGTTTAATTCCTTTCACCAGGGCTTCTTGGAATACTTGAAGTAAGTAAACCTTGTACCAGCCTATACAGGCCCATCAGATAAAAGTTAGACAATCGAAGAACTATCCTCCTGGTAAAAGAATTCAAACTAGAGGCGCTTCACCCCCTTCTATCATATAATTATAAAGTTACAATACTTACGGATGGTGTATGTGTCTTTCTTTCTTCATATCTTCGCAGTGGAGAGAGGCACCTCTTTTGATGACTGTTCAAGACCTTACACACACACGACAGACTCCGTACACATCTCAGCGTTTACAATTTAATAATGGGTACCCGCCGTACAATACAATCAACTAATAGCTTAACCGATACAGTGGGCACAACGATATCACTGGAAGCTATATTACAATAATTATGGCACCGCCCATTCCGTCCGAATCACGAGGATCACTCAATAAGTATATTTACACAATTACGACGCGATTAAACAAACACTCGGTAAAATGGATGTTAATGCGCCCCCATAGGCCCTGACCACCAACACTCAAGCATAATTTGGCCCACGCCAAGATAATTTTCCACAATTTAACGCGGCCCGCGCCGCCATTACCGACCGACAGTGCCGTCTTTACCATAAGGGCACACGGGGCCTGTGCCCAGGGCCCCCATCATCAGGGGGGCCCCGAGGAACCGACAACATTGTCTCAGACATTATGTTCTCGTTATAATTTGTGCATACATTAATTTTTTCACAAAAAAAATATAGTACACTAGCGTGGAAGTTAATTATAATTATGTATTTAATTAAAAACTGTAAGTAAGTATAAATAAATTTATTCATGTTTTAAGCGTTTTATTTATTAACTAGCGACCCGCCCCAGTTTCGCACGTATGGATTTTAGATGCACCCACTGACGACACGATTCGTGCAGTTAAAATCTGGAATATCTTCGAATATATTCATTTAAATTACATACTGTACAGGGTCATATTGGTCTATATTAAATGCGCAATGTATTTAAGGTACTTAATTGAATAAGGATCAATGCTGTATCGCTTAAAATCACTTCGTAAGTAAGCCATTTTTTCTAGTAAACAGAAAGGAATAAAAATGGTTATTGTGGGTTATCCCTTAGAGATAGACATATACTATCGCAGATTTTTTGGAGCCTTTTTTTAAGGTGTATAATATTGTACTACATTATTTTCAACTATCTCGTAGGATTCAGCCAGCGTTTGCAATATGAGCGCACAAAATGTGTTTATTTACGACATCACATTGGAAATCTTTAAAAATTATTGGTGTTGCTCTACTATATTATACATATAAACCTTCCTCTTGAATCACTCTATCTATTAAAGAAAGCCGCTTCAAAATCTGTTGCGTAGTTTTAAGATCTAAGCATTTATAGGGACAGACAGACAGGAGAAGCGACTTTGTTTTATACTATGTAGTGATGTTTAATCAAGAGCCCATTAATAAGGATTTTCATACAAATTTTTGAAGGCCGATGGGGCCATAAAGTTCTTAAGAGACTACCGTATACGTATTATTGCAGCGTTGGTAGGTACAGGGTAGTACGACGACCTGGTGAAGATCACGGGACGTCGTGAGATGTAGGCCGCATTGAAAAATTGCAGGTGGAGTAATGAACAGTGCCTGACTGCCCAAACTATTTCGCTTAGAGGGCAAGCGTTGTCACTCCTAGAAGCACTACCTGGTTCAGGTAGTGGATATAAAGAATTGTTAGAAGCGTTCGAGTCGAGAACGCCATCTGAAACACGTTTTAGTAGGCTGGCAGCAATGTACGTTGGAAATTGAGAACCTCGTACGGAAGGAAAGCATAGATGATAAAAGCAAACAACGTGCAGATTTTCATAAACAGCATCAAGGACTTGGAATTAAGAGCTGCAGTGTTGGACAAGCCACCACGCTTCAATAAGTGAAGCACTGGCAAACGCCCTGGAGGTCGAAGCGGTTCGACAGGTTACCCGGCCGACCCACAAGGGAAGTCTCAGAGGAAATAAAAGAGATCAAGTGAAGACTTGATCTCTTTTATTTCCTTCCTTTTTCCTAAAAGAAGTTTTAAGAGGGGTTCTGGGATCATGTGCTGTAAAATTATAGGACGGCCTGGAGGAGCTGTTGAGGAAACGTTGCGAAAAAAAGTTTGTTGATCTAAGACACACGTTCCAAGGCACTAATCTGGGAAAACATGATAAACAACATATAAAAGGACTTCCTGAGACAATCCAAAGAATATGTCTCGATGAAAAAATGTACTCCGACTCGAAACTCGAAATCTTGCTTCAAACTCTAAGCTTGACTTTTGAGACCCTGTGAAGATGAAACAATGAAGTTAGCACAGGGAAATGACGTTCATCTAAAGAAAGTTATCACATGGTAAGCACAGTGATATAAACCTGCTTGGAGTCATATATCATCTGCAAGCGCTATTACTAAAGTTTACTGGGCACAATGGGATAGCTTGGTTCTACAGAACGGGATACTTTACCGGAAATGGGAGAAAATATCTGCAGAAAGTTCTACCTGCAAAAATTCTTCTCTTGTGCTAAAACCTAAGATTTTGGACGTTCTTCATAAAGTTCACGATGGAGCTTCAGGAAGCCATCCTAGTGTCAAGAAGTGTCGGCAAGATGTACAAGATTGGTGTTGTAGTAGTGCCCTAAATGTACTACTTGTATACTGCTGTAAATAGGCCCACAGATGCCTAAAATGCCCGAGAAAAAAAAATGTGCACTGGTTTGGCTGAATAACTCGACACTTATACATAGAAAAGCCCCAAAACTACAGAACATGTGGGAGGGTCCGTATAAGGTTAACCGGATTAACAACATGACCCACAGGATTCAGCGACAATCGAGTTCAAAGTAGTGCATATACACCACCTAGCTAAATATAGAATTGGCTAAATATAGCAGCAATATGGCGTGGTAGCAATAGCGATGCAATGTTACGAAAAATGAACATTGCAGAAAAAGACTCTTCAATCGGTTTAGCCGAGAAAGTTCTAGTCGGATTCTTGAGGCTCAGAATAATAAAAATTAAGGGAATATACATAGCGTCGAATATAGACTGATTGTCGCGCGTCGGTTGGCTTGTTTTTTCGGAACGGGCGTTTCAAGAGGCTGTTGAACTTTCCTAAATAATCTAGTAATAGTGGCATCTAGTATAAAAAGGCAGATTAGTTTGAGCTACAGTGCGACGAATATCTGAGTGATATAAGTGATTAACAGAGCAACCTAGACGGTCATTAGGGACTATTATTTTGAGTTATTCTGTGGTTTTAAGAGTGTTTATAATAAAGTCTCTTTTACACGTCAGAAGGATTAATTCTCAAATTTGGCGAACCCGACCACGTTATAATAAATACATATAAGATTTTTCTTAACACAAAACCTGAAATAAACCATTATGGTAATTGTAACCAAAAAACGAACAGCATACACGATTACTCATAATAAATGTTCATAGTAGAAAAATGTTAGCATAAAACACTTTATTTACTTTCCAAAAGGGCCCCTAATTCTTATGTGCCCAGGGGCCCCCGCTTAGGTTAAGACGGCCCTGCCGACCGAATGTACCTTCCAGAGCATTCGATCTATCTAGCGAATGACATTTGACAACTGACTCAAAATGTCACTTTGACACGACCTGGTGTAGCCAGTACAAATTACATTTTCTGCGTTCGGTTTCGAACAATGCCAGTTGACGTAAAAGGAATTGGGGTTGGATTCTTATGTAAGATAAGATTCTATCTAGATGCAATTGCCATTATGATTAATTTAATAATCTTAAAATGAAAATAATCAGTTAAATTCACAGAATTCATGACTTTTTACGATAGAAATCTCTTTACAATATTTTTATTATAGCGACAAAATAATCGATTGGTTTAGTTTAGACCATGCTTCTATTAAAACGAACACGGTAACTAAGCTCGTACCTAAGAGCCAAAGTAAGAACCTCATATAGTCAGTGTTAAAGCATCAGGGTGAAACTTCTTTAGTAGGTACAATTAGTTGGTATGTAAAAGTATTCACTAATCACTTATGATAAAATTGAGTTATACGGAACTGAACTAATATTCGTTAAATTACTTTATAATTAACAATATGTAAGTGTAACTATACTTAGAAATTTGTAATATTCATATTACATAACTACTGTTTATGATAAAAAGGACCAAATATACACAAAAATATTCTTATAAGTTTAGATAGATTAGCTAGCCTATACTTGATACCTCACCACCAAAGACTCACCACTACTTCTACTACTTCACTCACTCACTCTATAATTCTATATACTTGACAGCTTAAATTTGAAAACATAACCTGCAAATTTAAATTATTAAATATTTTATTCCTTATTACAATTATCATTAGCAATTAGCATTAATAAATATGAGGGACATATTTATATCTAACTGCGAGAAAACATTTTCAAACAGAATACTCTCGGAAGGATATGTAAGTTCACAATCATCTGTTATTGTATAAACTTGTTTGTAAAAGTTTAACACTTTGTTCAATTCCAGCGTTTAGACGGCAGAAATTATAATGAAAGCAGGCCACTGAATATATCATTTGGATCTGAATATGGCAGTTGTATTGTATCTTTGGGAGAAACTAAGTATGAACTTTGGAAACTTATTTTGTAAAAGCTTGGTGCACTAATTTTATGTACCTTACTCAGTGACTATTATTATTGTATTACAGAGTTCTCGCCCAGGTATCATGCGAAGTAACACAACCGAAACAAATAAGGCCGAATGAAGGCATTTTGTATATAAATGTTGAGATCAGTCCCATGGCTGGACCCCAGTTTGAGGCCAACAGACAGACCGACTTATCAGTATACTTAAATCGATTACTAGAGAAATGTTATAAGGATTCTAAGTGTATTGATCTGGAATCCCTTTGTATTGTTGTAGAGGAAAAGGTACATATATGTATTAATTTACTCATATGTTTTTTTTTTATCTATTATATATATATATTAATCACTACTGAACATCATCATCAACATCCCAATGCTATAGTATATTAGGCCTCTTCTTAGAAATGAGGTTTTGGTCTTAGTAGACCACGTTACCACACTGGCCAAACAGGTTTGTATAGAGTTTGTTACAAGTTTTCCTTATTTCCTAAGTATTTCATTCTAATTAAAGTAACTTATTATAATAGATAATATAATCTTAATATATTAAATGTTTAGTTGGTTTGAGTTCTGTTTCAATTCAGCTCATATTTTGATATGGTATACAACCCCCATTATCCATTGTTTTTACCGGACTACAGCAAAGCCAAAAGAAAGGGGGAGTTTTGGCTGTGTATGTATGTTTATGTGTTCCATATCACGTAAACTATTGAACCGATTTCAACGAATAAGGTGTCAATATACTCGTAATAAAGGCCCAGTTGACATGGGCTATATAAATTTTATGAAAAGTTTTTACATAGGTTATCATTTTATTTCGAATCAGTCTTGTAACGCATTTATGATCAATTCAACCACAATGTGCCACAGTGAAGCATGGTAGCATTTCGGTAGATGCATATGGCAGCTACCGAAATGATGTATGACTTTGTTTTCAATTTGATTCTTTGTCAAGTAAATCTCCCTCTACAAAATATCATAAATTCTTGTCATCAAATGTTTCAGGTATGGTCACTCCGAGTGGATATCAAAGTTCTAAACCATGATGGAAATCTTATTGAATGTGCTAGCATTGCAACCCTCACATCCTTGGCGCACTTTAAGAGACCAGACGTTACTCGCAGCGGTGACAGTGTTATCATACACAGTTTAGCTGAGAAAGACCCTATTCCAACTGTTCTGTTTCATTATCCTGTGTGTGCTACATTTGCTATATTCGATGGCGAGTAAGTATATTTACTATGCAGTATGATAGACTAGCTGGTACTGAATTTTGACATCAATGTAAATTACAATAAGATTTAAAAATAAATCTAACATTTTTGGGGAAGAGGAATAATAACTTACTAACTACCAACCAATTGAGTACTAATTTCTTTTTTCTTAAATTCGTTTGTATTTTATTTTATTTTATTTTTTACATATAGCACAGGGATGCGACGCTGTGCTTGCGGTTTGGGGTTCGATTCCCAGGTTGGACTAAATGTTTGTATGCTCTGCAAATATTTGTTTCGGAGCTTAGGTGTTTATGTATAAAAT
Source organism: Diaphora mendica (assembly GCA_949125395.1). Lineage (NCBI taxonomy): Eukaryota > Metazoa > Arthropoda > Insecta > Lepidoptera > Erebidae > Diaphora > Diaphora mendica. The sequence continues at coordinate 24,043,032 of OX421310.1, forward strand.
ATTTATTTATAAAAAAAAAACAGTTTTCTAGTACCCATAGTAGAAGTCTGCTTAGTTTGGGACTAGATTACGTTGTGGGATTGTGGTAGAATATTATTACAGGTGTTTTTTTAAATGTTATATAATAAATCACTACTTGCATTGTTAATTTAAATATTATATATAATAATTTTTATATATAATATTTGCTCCTTTTGAGCTAAATGCATAATCACTGCGATTATAAAGATTAGACAGAGGGGTGATGTAATGCATGATTTATAAATCATCAATCATGATTAATCACATGCCATTGCGATTTAGTCCCATCCCTAATAATTACTTCTTTTTTGTAATAATAATTGTTAAGTCATCCGTGGGAAAGCCACGCTTCGGCATGAATGGGCCGACTCGACCGGAGTGATACCACGGCTTCACAGAAAACCGGTATGAAATGCGCTTGCGCTGTGTTTCACCGAGTGGGTGAGGATACCGGAGGCCCATACCTAAACCCCTCCCCCCATCCCCCAAAGGCCGGCAACGCAATGTGACGCTTCTGGTGTTGCGGGTGTCCATGGGCGGCGGTAATCGCTTACCATCAGGCGATACGTCTGCTCGCTTGCCCCCTATCCCATAAAAAAAACTTTGTTACGTTTAATGATTATTAAGTAATTACTTAGAAACTTGATAAGTAATTACTAGAGATGTGCCGACTAGTCGACGACTAGTCGGTAAAGCCGACTATCCGGCAACAATCGTAGTCGACGACTAGTCGGCGAATAGTCGGCAAAAAGCGCCGACTATTCGGCTTATTACTTTGTATGTATTTCTCAATAATATATTTGTCAATTTATATTTTATAATCAGTTTTAGACATTTCGAAATGTAAAACAAAGCAATCTTTCTTTTGGTAACCAGATTCTAAAATTACTTGCTGATAAAAAACATATCTGACATTTATTAAAAAAAATGTTTGCTTGTAGTGTTTGCACTTTTTTCCTTTCCACCACGAGAAATAATCATTGACATTGATTACACATAACAGCATTAGGGTCCAATGCGACGGCGTGGACTCTGATTTTCTAGAGGTAAACGCTGGCGTACCTCAGGGCTCCGTCCTGTCGCCCACACTGTTTCTTCTTTAGCCGGACAACTTGCAGTCAAGCTGGCAGAAGTTGAGGAAAAACGACAGGAGCTTGTCTCCGAGCTCAACCATGTTCTGGGCGGCATTTCTCAATGGGGCTATCAGAATCTGGTCGAGTTCAATGCCAAGATTAACAGTTGTTCGTGTTATCTGCCAAAAAGTCTCCATTCTTCTTGTACTTCCATTTTTCAGAACACTCAAATGCAATTACAAGGTAAGCTCGACATCTTTGGCATGGATTTCTGCAGAGATCTTAACCCGCACGAATACGTTGAGAGTGTCACCAAAGCAGCCTCGCGGAAGCTAGGTGTTTTAAGCAAAGTGACACAGTTCTTCTCGCCCGAGCATCCGTGTCTTCTTTCCAAGACCCAGGTTCACTCGTGTGTGTCGAACCCATTCTGCCGAGCTTCGAAGCTTAGATAGGGAGGACCGACTGTGTCACCTACCGATTCACTCAGATACTCACCGGGCACGGTTGCTTCGGAGAGTATCTGAACAGAATCGGACGTGAGGCTACGGCACAATGCCATCACTGAGGGTCCGACCGGAACTCCGCCCAGCACACGCTGGAGGACTGCCCTGCCTGGGAGTCCGAGTGTCGACTCCTGGTCGGACAGATCGGACGAAACCTGTCACCACCAGCATTGATCGCGGCAATGCTGGCGAGTAGTGAGGGATGGGAGGCCGTGGTCTACTTCTGTGCAGACGTAATGCTTTAGAAGTAGTCCGCAGAGCGGGATCGGGAAATGGCCGTCCCCGCTCGCAGGAGGCGACGAAGGGACTGCAGTAGAGGGCGCTACCTCCCCAATCGACGCTAAAGGGTCGTTGTGGCCACATCTAGGAAATATAGCACCCATGGCAGTCCTCTATCGCCATTATCATGGAGAGTGTTCTGAAGAGCTCTTCCAACTGGTCCTCTCCTCTACAGGACAACACGGGCCGGCCTCGGAAGTCACCACTTCAGAGTGGTAGACATACGTTCTCGCACTCATCGCTTCGGTTCTTCCTTCCTGTGCCGAGCGGTCAAAACCTGGAACTCAGTACCAGCGCACGTGTTTCCTTCCCACTATGATACCGGATCCTTTCAGCGTTTCGTGAAAGAGCATCTCACCAGACCGCCATAGTGTGGGTCACCATGCTGCATTGTCCTTATTACCTACCTACTACCTACATTGAGGATGGTGACCACCACTCTTGGATTCTGCTCATGATTTCCATCAGGCAGGGCAGAGTCATTTTGGCAGCAAATACATAAAAGAAATTGAGAGCATCACTAAGGCGGCCTCGCGGAAACTTAGCGTACTGAATAGGGTGAGACGGTTCTTTGCGCCCGAGCATCTGTGTCTTCTTTATAAGACCCAGGTTCGCTCGTTCGTGGAGGACTGTTCTCATCTTTGTAATGGATCCACGCAGAATTTGCTTGATGCTCTTGATTGGTTGCAGCGGCCAGCAGTCCGCATAATCAACAGTCCCGATGCCACCGAGTCCCTTGAGTCTTTGCATTTGCGGGGAGATATCGCCTCTGTGACAGTCCTATACCGTGTTCACCATGGACAGTGTTCTGAAGAGCTCTTCCAACTGATCCCACTTTCTCCCATCTTCTACAGGACAGCACGTACTGGCATTGGAAGTCACCGCTTCAGAGTCGTAGAAATGCGCTCTGGAACTAAACGGTTCCGTTCTGCCAGCGCACGTGTTTCCCTTCCACTGTGATCCCGGGTCCTTAAGGCGGCGTGTGAAAATGCATCTCACTAGGCCTCTCTCATCACGCCATACTGCATTGTCTGTGTTCGCAGTGAGTATGGTGTTGGATTGTTGGATTCTACTCAAGCTTTCAGCAGGCTCAGCAGAATCACTTTGGCAGGCTATCAAATAAAAATAAAAAAAACAAAAAACATTGTCCCCATGTTTAAAAAAACATCGTCACAAGTAATTTTCTTTTTCATTTAACTCTTCATTTCAATCAACAATAATAATAATATCTTACACAAAAATACTTTTTACACTAAAACACCGTTCTGACTCCGACCATCACATAAGCATAAATGAAGAAACAAGGTTCGCAGGCGGCGTTTGCGACTGGGGCGCGAATCAGCTGTAAACGAAGAGTTACGGAAATGTCAGAGACCACGATCGGTTTGGCCGATTAGTCGGCCGACTAGTCGGCCTTTTTAGGACCGACTAATCGGTTAGTCGGCCAAAGTACTGATCGGCCCATCACTAGTAATTACGCAATTAATGATAAGGTCAGTGTTCAATGTTTGTAGTGCAATCCACCGTAGCATAGGTATAATACACATAACCAAGTATATAATAATAATAATATAAAACAATAATAATAAGCTCGGCTGCGTCACCTCGCTGTTTCCTATGAGTGTTGTGGGTTCGACGACCCCACATGGGACATTTCTTTGTGTGATCAACAAATTGTTGTTCTGAGTCTGGGTGTTCATCGTGTCCGTTTCATGTATGTTTGTAAAGTCACCCGCGACACATAATAATATATATCCTACTAATATTATAAACGCGAAAGTTTGTAAGTAGGGATAGATGGATGTTTGTTACTCTTTTACGCAAAAACTACCGAACGGATTTGGATGAAACTCTACAGTAATATAGCTTATATATCAGACACTTGTGACGCCTCCAGTGTTGCGGGTGTCCATGGGCGGCGGTAATCGCTTACCATCAGGCGATACGTCTGCTCGTTTGCCGGTCTATTCCATAAAAAAAAAAAAAAAATAACACACAGGCCGCTATATGCCGCGATAACCGACTTATACGCGGGTGGAGCCGCGGGCAACAACTAGGATATTTCTAGTGCAAGAGTTGTATTTAAAAAAATGTATACCTATTTATTTTAATGTCTTTATTTTCAGTATCCTCCTATCAGACCCTAGTTTTTTTGAAGAATCAGTATGCACAAGTAGCACAGAGGAAGGGCTGAATACAGGCGGTGGTGTTCTAGTCGTTGGACTAAATCAGTACAAAGAGGTCTGTCTGTTAGACCACAGCGGGGCAGCTATATACAGCTCTAAACTTGTTCATAAAGCTATTGCAAGTGCTGCTGATAAATGTAAGGAAATAGTAGAAATGATTAAAAAATCTATCGTCAGTGATGACACCCTCAGGTGAGATGAAAAATTATTGCAATTTTTTTTATAGCGTAATAGAGGTAAACGAGCTGTCTAGTGGTAATTAACCCATGACACCAAGATCTCAAGAATCAGAAGTGATTTACATTCTTGTACTAAATCTCAGGACTCAGTTATAGCAATATATTAATAAGTCACTATATTCCACTATATTATTAAGTCAGGTCAATTAAGGTAAAGACAAAGGGTGAAAGAACAATCTAATTGACATATAAATATATCGTGTGTCCGTTTGTGGTCGCACTCCTCCGTAACAGCTCGACCAGTTTTAGAGATTTTTTGCATATTTGGTAGGAAAATTAGTTGGTGTCCCCTCCCCCAGATATCTTTGATTTATGTAGTACAACAATATTTACCGGGTCTAGCTCTAGTATAATGGTCTTAAAAAAAACTTCGTTTAAAAAAACCGACTTCAAAAACTGAAAAGTATAAAATAACTTAATTTGTATGTGCTACCTATTCATAGGTTTGAATTCGGCGCCAAGCCAAAGGTACCACACTCGCTATATTTCGAGACGAACGTCAACGAGGTCACCGACGCTTCGGTTGTTTTGTCCTACGCGAAGAGCAGCTATCCCGCTCAAGGTCACGCGCGGCGAGTGCGGTACCTACTATTACATTTTGGTAGCAGGCAGTAGGTAGCACATACAAATTAAGTTATTTTATACTTTTCAGTTTTTGAAGTCGGTTTTTTTAAACGAAGTTTTTTTTTTATTTTTCGCTTTTTAGTCTTTCTCAAGTCTCTCATCATCATTTCACCTAAATAACTTGAAAGAATACGACTAAAGGTAACATACAACATACTGTATAGAATAATAAATAAATATTTCGGACATGATGTTTACAGAATATGAAGGCATGCAGACAATTGCCTTAACTTTATTGCAGGCGCTCACGTAAATTTGAGGGTTTCCTTAAATTTCCTTGGGATCCCATCATCAGATCCTGATATGGTGGCCATGGGACCACATGGGGAGCATACCCTTTCGAATACAAAAAGAATTTTCAAAATCGGTCCACAATTTTATTGACGGAGTAATCAATGTACATACATAAAAAAAAAAAAAAAAAAACCGATGATATTGAGAACCTCCTCCTTTTGGAAGTCGGTTAAAAATATAAAAAAAATTCAATCTATACATTTTTTTTCTTATTAAAAAGACAACTCCCGCACTAGGAATAAATCCTATGTCGCGGGGGACTTTACAAACATACACGAAACACACAAAGAACGCCCAGACTCAGAACAACACTCCTACGTGGGATTCGAATCCACGACACTTGGCGAAGTAGGAAACGGCGTGGTGACCGTTAAACCACTAGGCCAAACGAGCAGTCGTGAAATTGGAGTGTCCGTTTGTAATTTTAAAGTAACCGCTTTTTACTAAATCTATACTAATATTATAAACGCGAAAGTTTGTAACTATGGATGTTTGTTACGCTTTCACGCAAAATGTACTGAACGCATTTTGATGAAACTTGACAGTAATATAGCTTATACATCAGAATAACACATAAGCTACTATTTGCCGCGATAACCGATATACACGCGGTCGGGGCCGCGGGCAACAACTAGTGCATAATATGTATGTATACACGGTACATATACCAAAATATTTTTTTACAATTTTTGATTGACTGTTTGTTCCGGCTAATCTCTGGAACGGCTGTACCGATTTTGACGGGGCTTTCACTGGCAGATAGTTGATGTGATAAGGGGTAACTTAGGCTTCTTTTTTTAACTGGCTTTGCCTCGCGGCGTTACTCGCGGTTGTAAAGTTAAAAAAAGAACCGCGGGTAACACCGCGGGACTCACGTAGTAATAAAAAATTTACACTCTTTGAACTCTTGGGCCTATCTTTACACGGTATAAAATATAGTCGCTTCCGCTGTCTGTTCGCTTAGATCTTTTAACTACTCAAATATTTTTTTAATAAACTAGTGGTCATGCCGGGAGGTAACGCTATAGTACAACCAATGAAACTCCTCCATAGAAGCCAGTTCCTCAAGCAGTTCCGATTCGTTGAGTTCAGATCTTTGCTAACCTTATCAAGGAAACACGCTCAAAATATCATTTTTCTCAATTTTTGGTTTGTTCCGGCTAATCTCTAGAACGGCTGGACCGATTTTGACGGGGCTTTCACTGGCAGATAGCTGATGTGATAAGGAGTAACTAAGTAACTTTATCCCTTATCATCAGGCGATACGTCTACTCGCTAGTCCAGTAATCAATAAAAAACATTTTTTCATGGATGATTCTAGAATTTATTTTCTCGCCCTTGAAACATATCAACTGCAAAACGGCCATAACTATGTACTTGAACTTCCCCGTTAAGGAGCCGTTTTGATACTCTACCTTTTTGAGGCGTGTATTCACATCATGATTTTAATAATTTAAATTTCGAGATTAAAGCCCTGCTTGCGAACCTAAGTGAGGTATTACCGATCACATTCCTAAAGCGGCTATTACATTACACGATTTCTCGGGCCCTGTCTCTCGGGTGTCCTGCCTACCAGTTAGGGTGCCGCTTATTACACTTACGCTGGAAATCGCGCCCTGTGTGACTTTTTCATAGCTTGAAAGTGAACGTGAATAACTGTGCACGTCTGTCGCTATGGCGCCGACTTTATCGAAACATCAAATAAATAAATATTTTCGGACATCTAACACACAACACCATCTAGTCCCAAGCTAAGCAGAGCTTGTGTTATGGGTACTAGACAACTGATACAAATTCATATATACTTTTTTTTGTAAATACATACATATTATACAGAGAAAACACCCACATTCCGAAACAAATATTTGTAGATCATACAAACATTTGGTCCGACCCGGGAATCGAACCCGAGACCTCATGATCATGGAGGATGTGGGTGAAGGAATATATTTGCTCCTATCAAATATTCAAATACTCAGTTTTTGGACCCGACAGACCTACGAAAATACAGACCCATTTGACGAACTATCAAGCTTAGTAGCTACTTTTATAGAAAAAAAAACTATCCTAAAAGATAGCGTGAGTGTAAAACATAGTATAGTTGTTATTTTACAATTCTTAGCCACTGGAAACTCCTATCAAGATTTAAAATTTAGTTTCTAGATATCTCAACCTCTTCTATTCAAAGACGAACGTGTGAACTCTGCGCTCGCGCCGCAGCGACTGAGCTCCCTGCCTCCCTGTTTCTTATTACACTACCCAATCGGCAGGGAGCTAGGTAGATCGGAACCACTCGATCACCCTGTTTAGGGACCCTGACACCCTGTTTCTTATTACATTGCCCTGTCTCTGCGGGCAGGGCCCGAGAAATCGTGTAATGTAATAACCGCTTAAGACGTGCAACACTTAACACCTGAGAATAGATTTACATATAGGTAGGTACATATTAGGAAATCGAGTCCTGTTGGCCACAAAAATCTTCCACATACGGCACATGTGACAGGATTAAACCCCAAGGCTAACTGTATAAATATCAACCGCAGGTAACACTGCGGGTCGAAACTAGTCTAAAAAAAGTAGCATAAGTTGCTCCTTATATCATCAGCTATCTGCCAGTGAAAGTCCCGTCAAAATCGGTCCAGCCATACCAGAGATTAGCCGGAACAAACAGACAGACAGACAAAAATTGCAATAAAAAAAAATTGGTATAAGTACCTATGTACCATGTAATACATACATTATGCGTTTAGTAAAAAGCAATTTTATTTATTTGTACAAATAATAATGTAACGCAAAGATGTTATTTTATTTTTTCAATGATTGATACTACTTTATCTATCAACCACTAGAATTGTTAACAATCTGAAGTTACTTTCTGCTTTTAAATGAATTAAAGTACGCCTTTTAAACTATATTGCCGGTAACTATACTGCTAGTTAAATCAAGCCTCTAAATTAATTTAAATTGATAGGCTTGTTTGTCTGTTTAGTGACCCTGACTGAGTAGTAATCAACCCACAAAGTATGTTTATAGAAATATAAAGCCAAAGGTTTGGTTTATCAGTCAGGGTTGATTCCTACTCAGGACAGATATTTGTGTGATGAACATGATCATTTGTTGTGTCTGTTGTATTTTATCTAATCTATACAAATAAATAAAATCCGAGTGTGTTTGTAATATTAAAATAACCGCTTTTTACCTAATGCATATACACACATCAAAAGTGTCTAGGGATCAAGCATTTTTATGCGGATTTCTTGAGATTGAGATGTGGCTTTGGCCCTGGCCTGCTCAGTCGCCAGACTTGAACCCGATTGAGCATGCATGGGATATGATATGCTACAGAGAAGAGCTCTGCCGAATATGGAGGGTATCCAGTCGCAAGAAGACCTTTTTTTGTTGTTGCAACGAACATGGGCGGCCATTCCACAGCGTGATTTGGATGAACTCATTTTGAGTATGCCAAACCGATTCTTGTGTTGTTAGTGTTCGCGGTAGAAACACGGATTATTAATTGTTTAAGTTACCTAATAACATTTTAAAGAAAACTGTTATTTCAGTCTTTTTTTCGAACTTTAATGTTAGTGGTTCAAATGTCAAAAATCCCTTTATTAGGAAAATGGCAAATTTCTTTATTAATGCAAAGGTGACTTGATTTATCGTTACTGTGACAAACGAAAACACTTTATTTGATGAATCCTTAAAGAAAATTTTAATTAATATCAATCAGGAGAAAAGTTATTGCAAAAATATATGTTGATCCCTAGACACTTTTGATGTGTGTATGTATGTATGTATACACGGTAGGTACATTTACCAAATTAACATGTTTTACGATTTTTGTGTCTGTTCCGGCTAATCTTTGGAACGGAACTTTCACTGGCAGATTGCTGATGATATAGGGAGTAACTTAGGTTACTTTTTTAGACTAGCTTTGCCCCGCGGCGTTACCCGCGGTTATTGTCTTACCGCGGGGTTCTGCTAGTAATATAAATAATTTTATTTATTTATTTATACAAACTTCCTGCAAACATATTGCACAAGGCGGACTTAATGCAGCTAGCTCACATCAATCATCAAATAATCTTTATATTAAAACCAATTATCTTTTTAATTTTCTTATACATAAAAATCAATTGCTGTTCGTTTGTCTCGCTAAAACTTGAGAACGGCTGGGCCGATTTAGATGATTTTGGTTTTGAATTGTTTTTCGTAGGCTAGGAAGGTTTAAACGGTGAAAAAAATAGAAATTACTTGAAAATCCAAACTTCACGCGCACGAAGTAGCGGGCACATAGCACAGCTAGTTTAGAAATATTTAATTATGTTTATTATAAGTAGTGTGGTTACCACAGTACAGGTTTTGCCTAGTTTGTAGTTCGACAGCCATGTATAAGTCACATCAATCAACAACAGCTTTGTCCATTGCCAGTAACCGGCCTCTCCTTGGACAGGTTTTGGTGTTATATGCCAGACTGATATAGGGATTGTTTCAAGATTTCCTTGTCTTTGCAGTGATGTTGTTCTGCATAGTTTGATCCTTTAGTCGCCTCTAGGGGTAGTGACACTCTATTCTGAACTAGCTGACCCACGCAACGTCGTTTACGTCTCCTATTGCCCGTAGCGTAAAAAAATCCCCTGTTTTTGTAACATTCTTCATTGGTGCTCCGCTCCTATTGGTCTTAGCGTGATGATATATTAGCATAGCCTTCCTCGATAAATGTACTATCCAACACTGAAAGAATTTTTCAAATCGGACCAGCAGTTCCTGCGATTAGCGCTTTCAAACAAACAAACTCTTCAGCTTTATAATATTAAGTATAGGTCTGCTATCACATAGACATGTGTGTAAGATTGGTGAGGTTATTATTTAACTGCATTTTTCTTGTTTTGCAGACAAAAAAGAGTGAAGATCAACTTTGCAGACATGATTATTCAAGATCATTTGCTTGCATTAACTAAGAAGGACCTAAACATTAAATTAAAGAGTTATAATGTTGATGACAACAGAAATGACATAGATGATATGGATCATGATTTATCAGATCAAGAACCCAGCAAATACGATGGTAAGATTAGTTTCATAAAAACACATTTTGTATAATTTGCTCAATTTATTTATATTGTTGTTTGGTTGTTCTAGTTGTTGCCTCAGCACCACACACAGCAGAAATACAAACTAAGAAGGAAGACAACAAGTGGATAGAAATATCATCAGATTCAGAGGAAGATGAAAATAAATAATACACTGTTTTGTTAAAGAAAATGTAATAAATTTACATTTTACAATTTCCTGTTATTATAATCTCTCTTAACAGTATTACATTAGCAATTGCATTACCCTCATCTAATAAATCATTACATTTGATACTGAAAGGATTTAAGTATAATACAGAAAATATTACCTAACTACATGGAAATAAATAGATTAGTTCATCAGCTAGAAGGATAAGTGATGTGGAATAATCAAAGAATACATTTTTATAACATTCACTCATTCATCATAATGTTAGGTTTTTATATTATAATTTGGCATGAAGTAATATACTTCAATATCATTTTGCAACTGATTCTCAATCTGTATTTCTATATATTTATGTAGAATGCAGATTGAAAATTATAGAGAATAAAATGAAACCTAATTATTATATCACTTAATACTAATCTAGAACTACACACTTCATCTATAAATTATACAGTCACATTATAATCTACACTGAGTCAGAGTTCATTCCATTTTTCTGGTCTAATTTATTACCATTTGTTTTCACCATGTAAATGAAATAAGTCATTATCTCTTTTTCATTCACGGGTATCGTCTTGAAATGTTTTTGGATAGCCTGTAAATAACAAAAACAAACTTTATAGGTACTTTTAATATAAGAAACACATTTACTTTTAAATATAGTAAGTAAAATAGAAAAATTAACACTTACATCAGCTAATTGAGCTTTGTTTAGTCCAGGCCTTGTGGGCACTTTATAATGTCTTTTATACCTCCTTAGTGTGTTTACTTGTAACTGAAACCAGTCTACTTCAGGCAAGTCCATGTCAGCTTCGTTACTATCATCCTCAGAGTCCTTGGGCCTCCTTTGCTTTGTTCTAGCACACTGTATCATTGTTTTATGAAAATCACAAATGTATGTATGCCTCGCCTGGAAAAAATAACGCATTTTTGAGAAATATAATAATACGACTTGGTTTAGTGTGAGTTAATGTGAGTTTAAAAGCGAAAAATAAAAGAAACATCTAACATACTTGAGGGTCTATGTTAAGTTTTAGCCTTCTTTGAGCGACGGTCTTTTGTATACGTTTGCTGTAAGAGGCGTTGCCTGCGGGTCGTCTGCAGCTATCACCGTCATCCACAAGGCAACATATTTGGTCAGAATTACCTCTGGAATCTTCTTCTCCTGTACTAAACCCGTTGTTCATTTGATACTCCCGTTGAATCATATATGACGTATAAAGTAAACTTGTCTAATACACTTAGCACCAGGCGATGGAAAACAGTTCGACGTATTCACAATGATATACGATTGAGGTTATAATTTACAACAACACAGGACATTAGTGCCAATAAATCAATTAAACACATCACAATAAATACTCTGCCGGTTGTGTAGTGCGCTACATTCACTATAAGAACAGTAATACTTTATTCACAACACATATGTAAGAAATTGTGCATTGCTAATTGCCAACTGATGGAATTCTGCTATATGATGGTGTTTTACTGTTTTTAAACTGCTAACATTAAAAAACAACACAAAAATTCATTAACATAGGCTAATTATGTTAAAAGTGGTTATAGAAACCGCAACTACAGTACAGCGACTGACGAAAAATGACTTGTATCCGCACCGACTGATGGCATCGCCATTACAATTTTATTATTACTGATTCGTTATTTCACTCACTCACTCATTCACTCAACATTGGTTACTAAACACTTTTCAAATTGGAGCATTATATGTAATACGAATAGCACACATTTTAGCCTAACACGTGTGAAGCTAAGGAATGAAAACAGTTCTATCGGTGATTGTGTGCATGAATACAACATGACAACGTACCTATGTATTGTAGTATAAACAAAAAATAAAGCTAAGACTAGTTTAGTGATTGGTTGAGGTATGGCGGGCTATTTAATTTTCACCAATCCTCACATTTTGTCACTGACATAGTCAGTTCGCGTGTTCACTACAACGAGCGCGAAGTGCCCTACGTAATAAGCGCCGAAATCGTGTGTTCATTTAAAATAAACATACGCGGTGAGTTTCTGATTTTTCATAATATAATCAATTTAATTTCGTAACTAATGAATAGGTTGAGTTACGTATATGATTTGTGTGAAGCCCAAGGTACTAGTACTATGGTTAATGTGATATTTATAGTTTTACATTCTAATTTTGTAAGCAAATGGCTGCCGAATGCCGAAGTAAGGTGACAGATGTTGTATATTATAGTATATACCTACTTATATACATAGAATGTGATAGTATGTGAATAGTTGTGTGGTTATCATATCAGTAGGTTTCCATTTAAGTAGGTAATCATCAGCTTCATGTAAAAATAGTCATAGTATTGTAATATGAGAACTAAATACCTAATTATTGTTACTAGTAAAATAACTTACTTCGCTAGTTTTCGTGTATGTTGATGTCGCATTTATTGTTTTAGTAACCTACTTAATTTGGTAAATGAAATGCGATTATTTATAGTGTTAATATTAAGTCATGATGAGTAAGTTTGTTAACGAAATACGAAAGATCTACACTTTACACAGCACTTACCTAAATATATAGTAATTTCAAAACATAACAGTAGTTTCTCCCACGTTTTAAGTTTTGAGAATTTGTAATTAACCACTAGGGTAATAGTAAAGTTTAAATTACTGAATTCTAATTAATATTAGTTCAATGGATCTATCTAATAATAAAATGAAGTTTGTTTCTTTGTTTGTTTGTTTTACCGAGCCATTTCTCTTGAATCTCTTTGCCGTTGCCGTTGTCTCTGGGCCGTTGTACGTGGGTTTGTAATCTTTCTACTCCAACCATCCTAGATTATCCCAGAAGCTCACCAGCCTTTTCAGGTCACTACCTACATGTTTCCGGGATTGATGTTGATTGGAGGATGTCCGCCCCCTTGATCTGCCACACTTCTAAATTCTGTGAGAACGTGTTGCGGCGTTTCTTCTGCGGCTTCTGCCTCCATGCATCCCCTGCACAGAGGGCTGTCTATTGCGCCTATAGTGAATAGGTGCTTGTTTAGGGGACAATGGCCTGTCATGATACCTGTGACCTTCCTGAGATCGTCCCTTTTTAGTATAATCAGGTTGCGGGCTAGTCTGTTTGATGCTACCGGAACTGCACTTAATATTTGCCTGCATATTTCATTGTTTTTCCATTAGTTTTTATGTTTTTCTTTGGTATTTGCGCAGCCAAGTTTCTATTTGGGCTTAGGGCAAGGGTATAGTGGTTCCGGTCCACAAACGGTCGTTTCCGATCACCTTTAGGCCAATTCGTCTGCAGCGTCGTTGTCGTTACCCATTGAATTACTATGCCCTTTTATCCATTGCAGAGTAATTTTGTTTGTGGTCCCAATGGACTGGAGATTGTCATGACATTCCTTGAGGAGGGCAGAGGTCATCTTGTTGTTTTGCAGAGCTTGAAGCACGGAAGCACTGTCAGAGACGATTTTGGTGTTTGAGTCTCTCACATTTGTGGCTGCAACTGCTGGTGCTGCTTTGATTATGCCCACAAATTCTGCTGGGAAGATTGTGTTTAGCTTGTCTAGAGATGTTGATATCTTCATATTTAAGTCGATCGAGAAGACGCCAGCTCCGGTACCCTTTTGTGTTTTGGAGCCGTCTGTATATATCCTAACTTCACCGACGCCAGAGCTATCTTTTATTTCAGCGAATAGTTGGATATAATAACTTCGATCGAAGACAATGTTGACATGAAGTTCTATCCGTGGGTGCCTCGAAGAGCGAAATTTCCTTAAGGATCACCTGTAGAACTTTTGAGTGTGTTGCTTCTGTGTTTATTTCCACAGTCCGTTTGATCTTAATCTTATGGCAGCTGCTATCGCTTCCTGTTGGATGACCAGATCTAGAGGTCTCAAGTTCAAGAGATACTCTAATGCGGCTGATGGAGTAGTTTTCATGCATCCAGTAGTTGCTACTGTGGCCAAGCGTTGTAGACTCTGGAGTTTCATTTTAGCTGTGGATATTTGCGTTCTGGGCCACCATACAACTGATCCGTAGGTAATGGAGGATCTGATAACTGCAGTGTATAACCAAAGTGTTATCTTTGGGTTAAGACCCCATCTTTTACCAATTAGTCTACAACACTGATTGAAAGTTATACATGCCTTTCTTGTCTTTGCTCCGATGTGACTTGCCCAGTTCAATTTGTTGTCAAGAATAACGCCCAGATATTTTACTTGTGTTGACAGGGAGAGATTGGTGTTGAATAGTTTTGGTAGCTTTAGATCTGGTAACTTCCTTTTGTTGGTGAAGAGAATGATTTCCGTTTTTGTCGGATTTACTGACAGTTTCTGTTCGTCACACCATTTTTCCATAACCTCACATAGCACATTTTCCGCGCACCCGCTTATCAGAATTGTTAGGTCATCCGCATAACCGATATTAGTGTATCCTCGATCATTTAGTTTCTTTACGAGGCTGGCTACTACTATGTTCCATAGAAGCGGTGAAGGACACCACCTTGTGTGTACCACCCTAAATAATTGAAAATGACATCCTTTCATACTTTTTTTTTTTACATGATTTGCGTTGTTTTTTTTATTTTATTGAATAGAGGTCAAACGAGCAGACGTATCGCCTGATCGCAAGCGATTACCGCCGCCTATGGACACCCGCAACACCAGAGGCGTCACAATGCGTTGCCAGCCGTTGTTTCAAGAAATTAAGTTGCTATAACTACACTAGCTTTTGCTCGCGTCTCCACCCGTGTATGTGTCCTTCTCCAAAATCTAATTAATCTCTCTATCGAAATTCATCCAAATCGATTTAGCGGTTTAGCCGTGTAAGCTTAACAGACAGACATAGTTACTTTCCAATTTATAACATTACTAGCTGACCCACGCAACCTCGTTTGCGTCTCCTATTGCCTATTGCCTATAGCGTGATAATTTTCCCCCGTTTTTTAAACATTCTCCATTGATGCTTCGCTCCTATTGGTCCTAGCGTGATGATCTATAGCCTTCCTCGATAAATGTACTATCCAACATCGAAAGAATTTTTCAATTGGGACCAGCGGTGCCTGAGATTAGCGCGTTCAAAGCAAACAAACAAACTCTTCAGCTTTATGTATATTAGTATAGATATAGTATAGATAGTATCTATGGATTCTATTTCCAATTACTTTGTACTTATTTAAGTTTTGTCAATTTTTGTATTTCAGCAGGTTGTGGTGCCCCTTTCACTTTGGACAACCCTCATACTACAGTCATACCTTTGAAAGCCTAAACAATGCAAATTTTCGAAATTTGAAAAGTTAGCAGTTTATCTACAGGGCGTTTTATGATGCATTTTCTTTCTTTTTAATTTTTTTGCACTTAAATGATGACGAGAGGGCTAGGTTGCTATACATAATTTCGTAATGGAACTACCGATGGGTATCGATTTAATACTCAATAAGCCTATCAATAACTCCCAGAAAAGTCACTGGGTACGTACTCTCTTGGAATAAATTACATGAGTTTTACTCCGACATTCTAATAGTGAATGACCTAAAATCTAACATAATATTAATCGTAATTCGTTTTTATTAAATACTAGCTGACCCACGCAACGTCGTTTGCGTCCCAACTATCATCCCCCGTTTTAACCTCAAAAGGGGGTTGATTTCTAAAGATACATTATAAGTACACCTCCACACCATCTATAGAGCATACATTTTAAATTTAAAGTCTCTAACTTCAAAAACATAGGACTTTCATACAAACATCCAATCCCCCTTTTACCCCCTTAGGGGTGGAGTTTCGTAAAATCCGCTCTAAGCGGATGTCTACACCCTATAAGGAACCTACCTGCTAAATTTCAAGTTTGTAGGTGTTATAGTTTCGGAGATTTCGTGATTAATAAGTGAGTGGTATTTCGCTTTTATGTATACAGATAATTTTATATTTTATAAGTTTTGTTTATATTTTAGTAAAACCTATTTTGATACCATTAATAACATTATAAAATAGTCAGCAAAGGAAGAAGGTAGGAAATGGAGTGAATAAATAAATGAATAATAAAATTACACATCGCTCCCGGAAAAGCTTTAGTATCGGTGGGTACCCACCGATACTAAGAGCTTTTCCGGGAGCGATGCATGGATATATAAATTAATAGCACTGTGCCTTCTAAAAAGCTCTGCACATTTGTGATTTTCTGTAAGCAGGAAGTTCCTTGGACTCCGACTTTTATATCTTAAGTAGAAATTGTGACGACTCGTATCTTTAGGAAGAATCCAACCAAACTTCAGTACAAATAATACAGAAATTTCGTTTTCTAAACACAAACATTCTTAACTTTTGAATCTATGTTGAAGATCACGATCAAGTTTTAGTAACACACAGATAATGATATCAGTTTAACATTAGATCTCAAAACGTCAATGTTGGTTTGACTAAATGTTCTGTGTGGGTAGTTTGCAAAGTTTTTTTGAAAACGAAAATGGAACAAGCATTAAGGCGCGTCTCCATCAAAATTGTTGGCAATTTCAGTGTTTCCAAATGTTTGCAACACTTCAAAAAATCGCCAACTTTTGTTTCCATTGTGTCTACACCGAGTCGTCAATAATTCGAACTAAGCGTCACCATAGAGCCAATAAATATTTGCAACAAGCGTATTCATTTGACATTTACCGCTAAAAACAGAAACACTGTTCTCAAATTTTGTTGTCAGCACAAGAAAATTACAGAAACTTGTCACCAACACGTGTTGACAACACAAAAATTGACAAAATTTGTTCGGTGGAGACCCGGCTTTAAACGTTTTGCGCTGGCAACTACACTTTTTCGTGGTTTATGCTCTCAAATCAAGAAATCAGCTCCTGTGTTTGCTCCTACCTGTTTCGAGACGAAACACCATGTTATAGAGTAATTATTATTTTGTAATTCACATTTTGTAGTGGCGCCCGGGACTCTTTGATGCCGAAAAGCTAGTTGGTGTAATTAAATATAGTAAGAATAGCTGACCCACGCAGCCTCGTTTGCGTTTCCTATTGCCCGTAGCGTGATGTTATAGTTATAACAACGTGAACAAAGTTTCCAATTAAAAAGGTTAAAGTGAACCAACCTTGTATGCTGTCATAGAATTTTTTGAACTTTTAACGGGAAACAATTCTTCCATACTTTTCCTTTACGCAACGCACGCAATGGAAGTTTTCAAAAGAAATATTTTCCTCCGTTTTTGCAACATTTTGTTATGATACTCCGCTCCTTTTGCTTGATGATATAGCCAGTAGCCCAGTAGCCTTCCTCGATAACTGGGTTATCTAACAGTAAAATAATTTTTCAAATCGAATCAGTACCTAGGTACTTCCTTAGCTTAGAATAATAACGTTAGCGTTATTATTATTCTAAGTTCCTTAGATTACCGCTTCAACCAAACAAAATTTTTAGTTTTAAAATATTAGTATAGATTCCATTTCAATATAAAGACAGCTCTGTATTTTGTCGGGACCGCGTATTAGTATTATTATCTATACCTTGACAATGATGCCCTGTACCTATGTCAAAAAGTAGAAGTTGAAATATATTTTAATGTATTTCGTGTGTAGAGGAAGGTTACATTTCGTACTTACACTGAAACCGGTTAGTCGTATCCTACCTCTATGTATATTTTCTTGTAGTTCGGTACCCTACTGAGGTATTTTTATGTAGAAGCGATAGTCTTCACTTGTAGATACTTATTTACAAGTGAAGACTATCGCTCTATGAGTACCCACATAAATTGATTTTATTTTACTAGTATCAAAAATATTCAAAATGTTAATGTAAGTGAGACCGTTAAAGTTGTAAGTTTTTAGCCTTTTCAATTGTTTATTGTTGAGTGCTGTAGTGTATAGTATGTATAATGTATCAAGAACCAAAACATAATTATTCTCATGTAAGTGAAATGTAAATTTCTTTTTGACAAAAATAAATTCTTTACCCATAAAAAGTAATTCTTAAGTAATTTTAAAGTAAAGTAAAGCTTCATTAAGTTCTTCTCATCATTTAAATAGAAAGTACCTATAGTTCGTGCAAAATATGTACAGTAATGTTATAAATTGTATCTAAATCTAATCTAAATTTCTAAATTATATAATAAAAATGTAACAGGTCCAATTCTGTACATTAAAGATATTTTGAAATTTTTTTTTGGAGGGCTCTCTATAATCGATACTGAAGCCAAAACTGTAATTTTTTTCATTTTTGTCTGTCTGTCTGTCTGTCCGTCTGTCTGTCTGTCTGTCTGTCTGTCTGTCTGTATCTTGGCCGCGCATCACGTCGAAACTACTGAACGGATTGAAATAAAACTTGGCATGATTTGAGTTCAGACTATGAGGTAGGACATAGGATACTTTTTATCCCGAAATTCAGCACGGTATCCTGGAGAGAGGGGATGAAAGTCAAAATATGTACTTGGTTGTAATTCAATAACACATAGTCCGATTTCATTCATTCTTTTTTTGCTAGAAAGAAAAAAAATAAAAGAAAACGGAAAAAGTGTTTTTTTTTGTTCGCGACTGTACACTGCCTGTGGGAAGCTGAGACAGATATGTAAATATGGCGGTACGAAGTTCGCCGGGTCAGCTAGTTGTATCTAAATTAATAAGAGCATGTCAGATTAAGTTGAATTCTTTTCTCAGCTAAAATCAATGGACTATTTATTCCTTTACATGAATTGTCAATTAGATAACGCCAAAATCACAGGGTCCATGCAGAATCTCATGGTAGGTATTCCATAAACAACCAGTTTCTTGGCGGGTAATATTTTTTTCTTTGGATGTTGATTAACATGTGTCTAACTATAAAACACCAGTGCGCGTAGTATTGTATTGAATTATTTTTTTTTACTAAAAATATAAAAAAGCGACTTCAAGCACGACCAAATCGATCGATTTCTCTTGGATGCCATCATCAGATCTTAGTGTCCTTATCCTGGTACCACCTTTGGGATATCTCCTTTCTATTAAAAAAACAATCGTCAAAATCAGTTCATAAACGAAAGCTCTCCGCGAACACACATTAAAACAAAGCATATATATGGTCGAATCGAGAACCTCCTCCTTTTTTGAAGTCGGTTAAAAATGTTTAAATAAATATTTGATTATGTAGGGACTAACTTATCAAGATTGAGTTAACCCTAAACATGTCAAAATAAAGAATCTTATAAAAAGTCAATAGTAAAGTAGGTATATAGATGTTTTAAAACAAAATTACAGTAGTAATCCTAGACACAATATCAGGAGTACCTAGATGTAATTAAGTATCCATCCAATAAGTCGAAACTCTAAAATAAAACACTAATTTCAGACATTTGGATTAGAGAATATTAATTCATCTTCTGAAATATCTTTTTGATTACTAACAGGCAATCTCATACGAATGACTAGAAATTTTAATAAAGGTAAGTAAACGTTTATTTAAAATTATAAACAAAAGAATTTCAGTACGAACATGGATACTCGAGGTTGCGCTAATCGTCTTATTGACCGGTTACTGGACGGGCTTGTTGCCAGCTCGTGCACACTCGTCTCTTTCCGTATATGTTTGAACGTTTCTAAAATTTCCGCTGCGCGTTGAGGGCGCTCGTGTGCACTTGTTTGGCGTCTGACTCTGCGACGTTGCCAACTTTATTGACTTAAGTACAAACGAAGACAAAACGTACGCGTGTGGAGTGGAACTTACAGCCGGTAGCTTTTTCACTAAACAACACGCGAGTCCTTGTGTTTTCGATTTTGATGGAATAAGTTGGATTGTAGAATAATGTGGCATGCATAATTACACGAAGTCTTTGTGATTAAAACCGAATTGTGTGAAAAGTGACAGTGTTTTAGTGAAATATATACTTCCTTGAATATCTACCTAAAGCTTACTGTAAGTGTTAGCAATATTAGAGAAAGGACATGATTTCAACAGTTACAATAACGCAGGAAATGTTATAAAGTAACTAGAGAGATATAAAATAAGTGATTGACCGTAAGCCAAGGTTGTAAGATGGGGGATCGGGGTGCGACGGGGGACGCTTGGGGTGCGCGCGACGATGCCTCGTGGTGGCCGGGTGGCGCAGGTGAACTACAGCATCAACAACAATTACATGAGGAGGTTGCTAGGAGTACTGCAGCTCCAACACATCAACTTTATACTTATAAAATGACCGGTGGATTTTCAAACAACGGCGGCGATACTTCTACTCCGAGCTATGATTATCGTATAATGCCAAATGCCAATACCAGGGAGGAATCTCCACAGCAACCGTGGTGGTATGCGTCAGGAACGGTTGAATCTCA
This sequence comes from Diaphora mendica, assembly GCA_949125395.1. Taxonomy (NCBI): domain Eukaryota; kingdom Metazoa; phylum Arthropoda; class Insecta; order Lepidoptera; family Erebidae; genus Diaphora; species Diaphora mendica. The sequence continues at coordinate 24,063,768 of OX421310.1, forward strand.
ACAGACATCTTCGCCTACGGTACGGAAACCTTTAACAGATACCTATATTAAATTTTTAAAAAAGAAACATTAACTTTACTAACAATACCGGCCTTATGAAGAAATATAGCAACGACTTAGTTTTATTTAAAACAAGAACGTACCTGAACCCATTCTTTTTTGTTTTACTTTTCGTTTCGGATTCAATTGAACTTCGAAGATTCGAACTTACATTTGTAAGTACTTACCCAAATAAATTAATAAGCTTTGAAATGTCTTCTAATAACACTCCTATATTTTAGGATTGAGTGGATGACGAATATAATTCTTTTGTGTTTCATATATATTTTGTTCGAATAAAATCTGAAGTTGGAGAAATAGTATGGTACTTAATACGGAGGAACCATCCGTGTCAGATTATGTATAGATTACGATCAGTATAAGTACTGCAGAACAGAACAGAGTGCTTTTTCAAAGCATTGCAAACAATCATGAAGTCGGTTAAAAATACGAAGGTTTCTAGTAACAGGGCGTTTGTTTAAGGAATTAGCTTAATAACATAGAAGATTATTTTAATTTACAATAGTGAAACCAACAGTGAAATGCATTGGAAGGGTGGTCGGAGCGCGGTGAAGCTATCAAAGTAAATTTACAAAACTAAAATCATACACAATTTTCGTTATAACTACACTCCATTGTTTCTCAAAATACGAGTTTGAATTTGAAAGTACTTATTCAAATATTTCAGTGTTACCGAAAAAAAATACGAATGAAAATCTAAACTTTAAAATTATACACCAAGTTCAAATCATTCATTCATTTTAATCTTAATATCATTCGTTAAACTAAGCACCGCCCTATGGTATGGGTGCTACTTTAACTTTTCTCACCATCACGTGCGTTGTTAGTAGGTAATAGTAGGTATGTAAACTATGCTGTAATTAAAAAAACGATTTATTGGATTGTAGTGGGATACCTATAAAAACATTAAGTCATAAACATGTTATTTTATCATTGATAAAATTTTGTATCTGTACCCATAAAATTATCTTAATATCGTTCAGAGATTTTGAATATGCTTTCTGTTGTTAGATCGACATCGTTAAATGCGACAGCTCGGAACTTGTTGCTGATATTACTGATAGTTAACTATTTGGTCAGGATCACGGGTCTATTTTTACCATTTATTACTCTCACGCTAATTTTTCCTGAGTAATTTCATTTTGATGACACTCCCACCTTTTACAAAAATTCTCGATTGTGGTAGCTAAAAGGGGAAATTGGGATAAATATTATGATATTTAGTGATAAAACATTTGTCCATAAAATGTATGGTTTGATCAAAGGAGTCTCCTACTTCCGATATGTATTAATAATGAGGTCATCAAAAAAAATAACCAACTAGCTGATTTTTTTACTGTTGCTTAGTTAATATTTATATTATTATAAATAATTTAACAGCCACATTGTCCTGCAAAATGAGTGGTATTATCCCGGCCCTACGCTCAAAAGTTGTAGTCTGTACTACAATTTTTGAGCGTAGGGCTCTGTAGCCCTGATGTAAAAATAATTACTAGTACCTGGATAACCGGTTTTTTTTTATTTTTGGTAAATTTTCTAAAAATGATTTATCGCCCCTGAAACCCACTGCATACTTATTATCACGAAAAACGTTGGTAAAAATATGTAGACTCGGGAGCTTGGACTTATTGAAAGGGTAGTTGCTAAAAGTCTTTAATTTAAGACTGTTCAGTTGTTTAAATATTTGTTTACGCATAAAGATTACATAGTAAACAAAGTGTTCGATTTCTTGCTGAAACCTGAGGAGTAAATAGTGTTACTAAGTTCTAGTGATGTACCTAGATGTACGAATCTGTATCTAGATGTACAAATGTGATTACGGATCTCCAGTTTTTTCCGTTACTTCCAATTACAATTGACCTTCAAATGACCATTGACGTTGGACGACTAAATAACTTGTCATGTTTCAATTTATACTGCCCATGCTTATAATAATTGCGTTAATACAAATTTCCATAAAGATTTGGCTCTTAGTAAGAGTTTCGTATAAAGTTCCTCGAACTGCAACTATGACTGTTGATTTATCAGTAATCTACTACATTCAAATGAAATAAATCAAGTTCCAGTTCACCTGTAAATTGTGATAGTCATTTCTTGACAGATCCTCGGTTATCTATATACAAATTACTCATGTTTGGTACAACAAAATTCTCGTAGCGATAGGCGATTTTCCGTACAGCCTTATTTGGCCTATAATTAATCTGTGTAAGTAAAGCTAACGTTAGTAACTAATATTCAAACACTTCGTTTAGACTGGAAACTGGAGCCTCTGTAATCTCACGTGGATTTATATTGTCGTGTATACCGCATTTTGCCGTGGGAGATTCATGGTTCGCGAAGACATGCGAACCATGAATCTCCCACGGCAATTTACAGTTTTGTGTTAGGTCGTGGACTCGCGAGTTTTGTAGGCGCGTTCCGCGATAGCTGAAGCGAGAGAGTTGTGATTTGAATATCCGTGATAGCTGATACGAGTTTGTTGTAATTCGAATACCTTGGAAGTTGTACAGCACTTTAGGAGTTTATGATTGTGTGACGACGCAGAGAAGAAACTACCCAAGAGATCTCTTGGAACGCCGAGAACAGGACGCCACACAACTCCAGTAAGTGCTTGATGAATTTAGTTTAGATTGAACACGGTGAATCGCCGTGGTTTATTCTTCTCGCCAATGGACTAGTAGCGAGTTAATGCTTATACTCATGGGTCCTATAGGTATTACAAGTATCACAAAGTGATCGCCCCATTGGTGAGAGGAGTGAACATCGTCAATAAAATAAATATACAGGCAATAAAAATACCATCATTACATTACAAATAAAAATTGGCACTAGTTCTTTCACGAATTATGGATGATAGTCGAATAGATTGCGCGAGAGACACTTCCAAAGTGGTAAAATGTCCCCCCCCCTGTAACTTCTAAAATAAGAGTATGATAAAACTAAAAATAAATATGATGTACATTACCATGCAAAATTTCCACCAAAAATTGGTTTGAACGAGATCAAGTAAGTAGTTTTATTTTTAACTAGCTGTTGCCCGCTGCTTTGCTCGCGTGGAAGTTGATTATATGCATTTAATTAAAACTGTGTTAGTATCTATGAATACTCTGTTCATGTTTTTAAACGTATTTATTTATAATCAATAGTCCATTAAAATTGACTTTCATACACACGTTCGACCCTTATTTTAACCCCTTTAGGAATAGAATTCCCATGAATGCTGATATAAGTATTCATTTATTTGTAATCAAAAGCCTGAAGACAAAGTTTCAGGCTACTAAATAAAAAAATGACGGACTTCTAGTCTAGCCTAGGGATAGAATATCCAGAAACGCTTAAATACGTATCTCATCATCATGATCGCAGTCCACTGCTGGACTCCAATTGCACGCCACTTGGTTCGATCCTTAGCTTCTCTCATCCAGCTCCTGCCAGCCCTCTTGGGCAGATCATTATTCCACCTGGCCTGTGGACGTTCTACGCTACGTTTGCCGAGACGCGGTCACCACTCACGAACTCGTTTACCCCAACGGTTATCAGTTCTGCGGCTAATATGGCCAGCCCACTGTCACTTCAGCTTGCTTATCCTGTGAGCTATGTCAATGAGCTTAGTTCTCTACCAGATCACCTCATTCTTGATGCGATCCCTTAGAGAAACGTTGAGCTTTTGTGATGAGAAAAATAAATCATTATTATTATAGCCCTCTCCATAGCACGCTGAGCGAATTTGAACTTGTGGACCAGCCGTGTCGTAAGTGTCCACGTTTCGGCACCGTATGTCATGACAGGTAGGACGTATTGATTGAAGACTTTCATATTTAGGCACTGTGGGATTGACGATGAAAAACCCGACGAAGTTTCCCAAACGCTGCCCAATCCGGCTGAATTCTCCTGTTCACCTCGTCCTCGAAGTTGTTTCTACTTAACTGCAAAGTCTGCCCGAGGTACCACACATATTTTTGAACAACTTCGAGAACGGCACCGTGAACCACAACCGGTTCCGGTAGACCATGTTCGTACATACGTATCTACTCATTTTTAATCAGTAGCCATAAATAAAGTTGCATGTTTCTAACTTCAAGAATGATGGACTTCCAGAATAACGGAGTTCCAGAATAACCTATATTCGAAATTTCAACCCCTATTTCACCCCCTCAGGGGTGGAATATCTAGAAATGCTTAAATATGTATCTACTCATTTTTAATCAGCCAAAACACAAATTTTCATGTTTCTCACTTAAAAAATGACGAACTTCCATACAAACTTTCAACCCCTATTTCACCCCCTTAAGGGTGGAATTTCAAAAAATCCTTTCTTAGTGCTTACTTACGTTACATAAAGAACCTACATGCAAAATTTCAGGATTCTAGCTTCAGCGGTTTGGGCTGTGCGTTGATCTCTGGGTATGTCAGTCAGTCACCTTACTCTTTTATATACACACATCAAAAGTGTCTAGGGATCAAGCATTTTTATGCGGATTTCTTGAGATTGAGATGTGGCTTTGGCCCTGGCCTGCTCAGTCGCCAGACTTGAACCCGATTGAGCATGCATGGGATATGCTACAGAGAAGAGCTCTGCCGAATATGGAGGGTATCCAGTCGCAAGAAGACCTTTTTTTGTTGTTGCAACGAACATGGGCGGCCATTCCACAGCGTGTTTGGATGAACTCATTTTGAGTATGCCAAACCGATGTTCTTGTGTTGTTAGTGTTCGCAGTAGAAACACGGATTATTAATTGTTTAAGTTACCTAATAAAATTTTAAAGAAAACTGTTATTTCAGTCTTTTTTTCGAACTTTAATGTTAGTGGTTCAAATGTCAAAAATCCTTTTATTAGGAAAATGGCAAATTTCTTTATTAATGCAAAGGTGACTTGGTTTATCGTTACTGTGATAAACGAAAACACTTTATTTGATGAATCCTTAAAGAAAATTTTAATTAATATCAATCAGGAGAAAAGTTATTGCAAAAATATATGTTGATCCCTAGACACATATGTTGATCCCTAGACACTTTTGATGTGTGTATATAGATAGATACGTCATAAATCGTACTACACTGAACTACAAGAACTTTTATATTGTGTTATTTGCTGCTTCGGAGCCCTTCATGGGCGAGTCCGACTCGCACTTGGCCGCTTTTTTCACAAAAAAGTCTCAAAATCCCGATTTGACTGAAAAAATCTAGCAACGCTGTTGATCTCCACAAGCAACCTTAGAAGTTTTGATTTTAAATTTAATATTTTAGATTTTCTTACTAGGTTCTTGTGACCTCTAAATATTCTTTGCCAGAATATTCAAGGTCGAACATATTTGTAGAATTTCAAAGAACAGTGCAATCTTTTTAACCCCATTTATTTCTGAATCTGTTACATTTTCTATGTCTCTAATATATGAACGATGTGGCAACTTTTGAGGCAAAAAAAAAACGAAAGTGCTTTTCTGTTATGAGTTCAAAGACAAGGGAAATATATCTATATAAACTTATAATAAAAATGTAACAGGTCCAATTCTGTACATTAAAGATATTTAAAAAATTTTTTTTGGAGGGCTCTCTATAATCGATTCTGAAGCCAAAACTATTTTTTTTCATTTTTGTCTGTCTGTCTGTATCTTGGCCGCGCATCACGCTGAAACTACTGAATGGATTCAAATGACACTTGGCATGATTTGAGTTCATACTACGAGGTAGGACATGGGATACTTTTTATCCCGAAATTCAGCACGGTTTCTTGGAGACAGGGGATGAAAGTCAAAATATGTACTTAGTTGTAATTCAATAACACATAGTCCGATTTCTTTCATTCTTTTTTTGATAGAAAGAAAAAATAAAAGATAACGGGAAAAGTCTTTTTTTTTTGTCCGCGACTGTACACTTCTGTGGGAAGTTGAGACAGATATTTAAATATGGCGGTACGAAGTTCGCCGGGTCAGTTAGTAATTAATAAATATTAACCTATATATACAAATAAATAAAATGAAAGTTAACTAAATGCATACGAAAGCTCAGATTACAAATTGTAATCTGAGCACGAAAGCAGGCCTCCGTCACTCCATGTACTTGCGCGCTATAAGTGCCTACCGCCCAGCCGAGCGGTCTCGGTCCGCCGGCGGATCAAATTCAGTGCGGTTTTCGCAAACGAAGCGCGCGCACGCCGTTCAATTTTAATAGTGCTGTTCGTTCGTACGCGTATTACGATGCCGTGTGGTGCCTTATGTGCTGTAGATGGGTGTAAATCAAGCAAAAGAAGGGATAAACACCTAACATTTTTCCATTTACCTGTCAATGAATGAATGAAGAAAGGTTTAATAAATTCTTCTTTGATGTCGGTGCTTTTTCGATTCGTAATTACCAGCTGTTAGCACTAACATAAAATAAAAAAAAAGTTCTTACGGCTTAGTGCTTTATTTGAAGTCGGTTCTCTTTTTTAAGGCTTTTTTTTTCATTTCTAGTAACATCTCCGAAGATCATCATCAAACTAAGAAGTATTATACTTATTTTAAAACGTTCTCCTAAATGTAACAAATCCTTTTCTGAAAACCGCATCGATATCGGTTTAGCCAAACGCGAGATTATCGCGCACAAACATACATACCTACAAACCATACAAGTCAAACATCTCAGTTTGGCCTGTATGTCTGATCACCTCCTTTTTTTTAAGTTGGTTAAATATTTTATAAATGATAAAATTTTTAACTGCCACATAACAGAACATATTCACAGTTCTCAATAACATAGATAAAAAGTTATGTTAATTTAATTTTATCGAAGAGGCAGCCCTGCGATTACTGTGGAATCGCGCGGTGCGAAGCAATCACTGCTGTACGCTTGAGCATTTAGGCGCATTTTAGCATACAGTGGTTGTTGACGCGAGGGAGTAGGCAATTATCGTAATAGGTATTGGAAATTTTCTACTGAGTGAAGTATCTGTTACGTAGTAACTATTCAGTAATCTGTGACGAAAGTATGTAGGTACCTACTGTACTTATATCAAAAAGCGATTTTAAAGATTTTTGTCTTGTCGGTCTGTCTGTTTGTTCCAGCTAATCTCAGGAAGGTCTGGACTAAGTTTGACGGAACGTTCACTGGCAGATACTTGATGACATGAAGCGTTACTTAGACTGCTTTTTTAAACTATTTATAGTCATAAATTTAAAAGCAGCAGACCGGGCTCTATGGTGCGCTTTAGGTCAGTGGCGAACCTAGGGGGGGGATATGGGGGATATATCCCCCCCCGAAATATTTATGTTCAATAAAAAAATTAACTTCACGATTGTTGGCGAGCGACGACGCGAATTGGTGCCACGATTCCTGTAACAACTGCAACATGTAAGCGTTCGTTTTCAACTCTAAGAGGAGTGAAATCTTACTTGAAAAGCACCACAGGACACCGAGATGTTCCTCTAAACCCAAAAGACATCCTTAACAAGCTAGCGTACAATAAATAAACGCGGCTTGATTTTATTTTTAATCATTTGTAAGAGTACAAAAATTCCATGAAAATTTCTTCATATTAAATTTACCACGAATAATTTTATAAAGGTATACTTTTTTTCCTTCAAATAAAAACATGTGATTTTCGGTTGTTCTCTGTGTTTACTTATTCGTTAACCTTTCTTCTTTACAATACCCTCCGTGGGGGGACACATGAACGCCGTGTGTGGGACTCCCAACGAATTGGTCTACCCACTAAACCCCGCGGTCTGTCGGCTGTCGGGGGAGCTCCAGGAATGCATCAGTGGCTTCTGGAGTTCCCCCTGCCGTACCTCCCCGTACCACCCCCGGGGCAGGTCGCTATCGCGCCTCTCACCGCTCTACACAGTAAGAGTCGGGACACCGACTCGCCTCAGATGACACCCCGGTGTCACAGGTCTCGAGTCGTTTGCAGCGGCCCCATTTCCCCTAAATGTGGCCACAACGACCCTTAAGCGACGATTGGGGAGTTAACGGTCTCTATCGCGTCCCCTTCGTTGCCTCCTGCGAGCCGGATCTACCTTTTCTCGATCCCGCTCTGCGGACTCCTTCTGCAGCATAACATCTCTTCACAGAAGGAGACCGCGGCCTCCCATCCCACACTACTCGCCAGCATTGCCGCGATCAATGCTGGTGGTAACAGGTTTTGTCCGATCTGTCTGACCAGGACTCAAGGCTCGGACTCCCACGCAGGGCAGCCCTCCAGCGTGTGCTGGGTGGACCCGCAGTGGTGGCATTGTGCCGGAGCCTCACGTCCGATTCTGTTCAGATACTCACATAAGCAACCGTGCCCGATAAGTATCTGAGTAAATCAGTAGGTGACACAGTCGGTTTTCTCTATCCGAGCTTCGAAGCTCGGCAGAACGGCTCCGATAGCGTGTTGGCTGGCACAGCCCTGGATTTCGAGCCGTACCCGACAAGCCCGTATGGCTTGCGTATGTGCGTTCCGCCGAAGCATTCCGGGCTCATGATCCGGCGCTGTCTCGGGTGGCGGCGGCGGGTGGGGCTTGCGCCAGTATCGTCGCCGCCTCGTACGACTTATTCGTTTACCTGAGCAACGTTTCTTTCTATCTCTCTCTACATATATTTATATTTTACTGGCAATCTGAATAATCTGATATTCTACACAATGCCTAGGCAATGTATACAATACATAATACGTAAAATTTACACTGAAATTGTTTATGCATTTCTAAGGTTTACAAAAGATGGTATCCCCCCCCGAAATAAATTCCTAGGTTCGCCACTGCTTTAGGTAGAGGCCTATGTCCAGCAGTAAACTGCAATGAGCTGATGATGATGGAATATAAAGGCCTGTGGTTTAATTGGAAATCGTATTTCCATACACATTATGTACCTACCTACTTGCATACCGGCATGTATATCAGTTATCACGGTAGATAAAAAGTAACCTATGAAACTTATTTACTTTTTGTAGCTTTTTATTATTATTGAAATGATCTTAAAATAGGCTTAGTGGTTTATGCATAAAACTAATATGTAAACTCATCTTGGCATTTATAGATTTTTTGGGATAAATAATGATGACACTTTAAACCTAATTATATCGCATTGAAAATCCCAACTAGGCGGAAAAAAATGAAAACTATTTGTATTTTTGCCTAAGGGTTCCCTCCCACACATAACTGCGATGCGATGCGGCGTGAAGTTCGGCGGTGCATTCGTGCGAGCTCGCAGATATCCCTAATTTAAATTATCGCCTCTAACGTGTTTTGCGATTAGTTTGCAAATACATTGTGATATTAATAACTAATTTTAACCAGATCCGTCTTACGATTCTTGACAGAGTTTTAGGGAACAATGTGTTTAACAGTTGGTAATAATGAGTTTCATTCAAAGTCATGACGTCTGTTTGTGTAGGTACTCTTTGATGTTATGACTAAATGATTTTAACTATGAAACCATCATAAAATATATAATACTGGAAATCATTAAGTTTCTGAGAACTGTTCGTTATTTTGAGAAATTTCAAACAGGTGTGAGGTTTCATTGTCTACCTTAACAAAAAGCTATTTTATTATTTATAAAACATGTTTTCATGATGTATTATTAATAATTATCAATGTTTAAGTAAAATGCTGATGTTCACAAATAAATGTACTTTTGTTGTTACAGTCTCAAAGTCAGTCAAGTCCGAATTCCGAACAAAATACTCAGCAAGCTAATGGTATACAGCAGAATCAAAACCACCAGAACTTGCAACAAGTGCAGCAAGATCAAAATCAAGCCATTCAGCAGCAGCAAGTTCAGAATTTGCAACAACTACAACAACAGAATCTGCAGCAGGCTATTCAGCAGCATAACAGGACATTGCAGCATACTCTACAGCAGCAGCAACAGAACCAACAGGAGACTTTACAACATATGTTACAACAACACCAACAACAACAGCAGCAACAACACCAACAGCAGCAACTACAACAACAACAACAGCAGCAGCAACAACAACAACAGCAGCAACAGCAGCAGCAACAACAACAACAGCAGCAACAAGCTCTACAGCATAGTTTACAACAAACCTTACAAGTGAGCCCAGCACAAGCACAGGCTATAGTACAAGCACAAGCAGCTTTACAGCAGCAAGTTGCTCAAACTCTGCAGCAGCAACAACATACTCTGCATGAACAACTACAAGCTGTTCAACAACAACAAATTCAAGCTGCCTTACAAAGGCAATCTGCTACCTTGCAGGTAATTTTGTTATTTTTGTGTGAAATTTTAAGGACTTACAAATAAGTCCGAATGGGCAAAGATTTATCTAATAGGATTAATTCTCAGTGATCCTATTAGAAAATCACGTCTGGAGCGATTCCATTACTTAAAAAGTGACAGGTGAGAATGTAGATCTCTCTATCTGTGTCTAGCTACTCTACTTTTATTCAGATTTACTGTGATCAATACACTGAAATGCAATAATTAGTATTGTTCTTGAAATAACACACCTGTAATATTATTCTAAGAAGAGTAAAATCAATACCCTCATCTTACTAACTATAAATATAATAAAACACTAAAATATTGGGCCAGCTGGTGCCATTAGGGAATTAATGTTGAGAGAATTGTGAGTATATTAAAAAGGTTGAAGATAAATCAATGGATACTAACGAATGTTACTTATACAAATAGGTTAAGGGGGGAAATAATAGCTCAAATAAGTCTGGATTTCTTTACTCGAACTAGCTCTTAGGAGCCCACTAACTGCCGTGGTTGGTATTCGAGAGGGCAGTGAGTCAGAAACGGCTGTTTCGCGAAAAGAACGCGCAACTTTCTTCATAACGTACTTACTGCTGTTTATCTGACAAGAAAATGCACTCCTAACCTCGTTTCACATACATTCCAAATAAGCCATAAAAAAGTGGCCGTCTTTGATTACCACGAGCCCTCTCGATTACCACGGCAGAACTATAGGTAAAAATGATAATACTTATGTACGTTCAGAATGTAACTTATGATAAGGAAATTCAATATGCTTACGCCGTAAAGATAATGCCGAGACAGGTTTCGGGCAATGGTCCCCTACCTGCGTTGTCTACCGCTGCCTAACAGAAATGTTTTGATAGTGGCTACCGATTCGAGTCTTTGACTTGAAACTTTCCTCGTTCGGTTTTGAAAGGGTTATTACTTTTAAATATAGGAAATTAGTTGTTACCCGCGGCTCCGGGCCGGCCCGCGCGTATGTCGGTTATCGCAGCAAATAGTAGCCCATGTGTTATTCTGATGTATAAGCTATATCACTGTAAAGTTTCATCCAAATCCGCTCAGTAGTTTTTGCGTGAAAGAGTAACAAACATCCATCCATACTTACAAAATTTCGCGTTTATAATATACTAGCTGTTGCCCGCGGCTCCGCCCGCGTATATGTCGGTTATAGCGGCAAATAGTAGCCTATGTGTTATTCTGATGTATAAACTATATTACTGTAAAGTTTCATCCAAATTCGTTCAGTAGTTTTTGCGTGAAGAAGTAACAAACATACACACAAACTTTCGCCTTTTTATATTAGTGTGATATGATAGTGTGATTAGTGTGACTAATATTATAAACATAAAATGTTGGATAAAATGATGCAGCTCAAACCACATTTAATTTCTATCACTTTAATTTACTTGCGATCATTATTTTTTAATATTTAAATGCAAAAAAAAACAATGCAAATATAATTTACTACAGGAATTGCAACAACAGGCGCAACAGCAGGCATTAATAGCGCACGCGACAACTAACAAGACAAAAATGCCGCGAGCACGTGCGTACAATAAGCCCAGGGGACGGATGACAGCGTACGCGTTCTTCGTACAGACCTGCAGGGAAGAGCACAAGAAGAAACACCCAGATGAAAATGTCGTATTTGCTGCATTCTCCAAGAAATGTGCCGAGCGGTGGAATGTAAGTGCTAATTATCTCACTTAAGTATTCTACTATAACAAAAAACAACAACTATAACAAGTACCCATAACACAAGCTCTGCTTAGCTTGAGACTAGATGGCGTTGTGTGTTAAAATGTCCGAAAAATAAAAAATATTTATTTATTCAAAAAAAATAATAATAATAATAATCTCATTTAACATCTTAGTGTTTTCCAGTGACAAAAAAATATAGCAATTTCCGTCGAGCATAGCGTTATTCAGTTCGAATATGTGATAACTGACAGGAACAGCTTACAAAAATCAGCTGTTTAAAGATTACTTGTTAAGCTAAGTGAAACGCTTCATTTGAACTACCTATGTATAATCATCATCATCATCACTACATAGTATAAAACAAAGTCGCTTTTTATGTCCCTATATCCCTTTGTGTGCTTAAATCTTTAAAACTACGCAACGGATTTTGATGCAGGTTTCTTTAATAGATAGAGTAATTCAAGAGGAAGGTTTTTATGTATAATAAATGCATAATATAGTATGGAAACACTGTTAATTTTCGAGGTTTCTAATGTGATGTAGAAAATAAACACATTTTTTGCGCTTACATTGCAAACGCTGGTTGCACCCTACGAGATAGATCAAAATAATGTACTACAGTATTGTACACCTTAAAAAGTACTACAAAAAGTACGCGACGGTATATGTCTATCTCTTAGGGATAACCCACAACAACCATTTTTTATTCCTTTCTTTTTACGAGAAATAATGGCTTATTTACGAAGTGAATTTAAGCAATACAAAATGAATCCTTATACAATTAAGTAAATTAAATACATTGTGTATTTAATATAGATCAAAATGGCCCTTTACAGTATCTAATTTAAATGAATATATTCGAAGATATTACAGATTAAAATGCACGAATCGTGTCGTCGGCGGGGGCGTCTGAAATTCACCCGTGCGAAGCCGGGGCGGGTCGCTAGTATAATAATAAATCGCTTTATTGCGCACACCAGATAATTGAGTATATGACTTAATGCTAGGTCAGTACAATTAGCGGCCTTATCGGTCAAAGTGCAATCTGTTCCAGGCAACCTTGGGATAAAAATAAATACAGTTGTATAGGGTAATGCCTATATTATGTTTTTCAAGAAAATAAATTTTTTGTTCTAGTTAATTTTGAAAACTGAAACTAATATTGTACGCACACTTGACACTTTCATAATACAAATAAATAACAGAAGTGTGTAAAGTTTAATAAAAGGCAAAATGTATTCGTAATGTATGTCGAATATTTGCTGTAACTTCACCGTAATGGCGGGAAATACTGAAACTAATAAAATATTTAAATTAGATAAAATACAAATGAGTATTTCACAAGCTAACATTCATTTAAGTTTCAACTACATTTAGCGTACCAAAGAAATATTACAGACTTTTATAGGTACCTAAACAGAACAATATCGTGATAGATAGATGGACAGGTGAATGTGAGCAAAGGACTAAAAATTCGCTTAAATATGTGTTAATATATCAGCAAATAATTAGACGATTTTATGTAGGTGCGAATGCGTTAATTGAAACAGGGAATGGGATTAGACCGCTGAAATTTCGTAACGCCGAACGCGAGATTACGTACATATTATTCTAAATGGGTTCTGAGTTATTTCGGTTTAATGTTGCGGTATATTATTCTATTTTTTTTTCTAATAATGATAAATAATTATTAATCATTAGTAGGGTTCAGTATCGATCGATTGGAGATCACTTGTGTCTGATACGCAAGGTGCCGCAAGAGCGCGTGGAACTCAGCCATCTCTTTGTGCGACCAAGTTGTGCTTGCGAAGGAGATGGCGGAGCGGGACCGGCGTGCGGTTACTGATCGGTTCGTGCCTGACAAAACTACCAGAAGTGTTCCTTACAAAAAAGGGTTATTGAAGGGTTACAATTTATTGGTATTAAAAGATTCTTATTATTACCTCGCTCGGAACCTGTATCGTATACGACGCCGTTTCGTAATTAAGATGAAGAGCCGGTTTTTCACCGGCTGTCAAATATTTACTGCCCCTTTTAAAGAATTTTAATTGGAAAAGAATAATTTTAATTAAAAGCTCTATTTAGAAATAAGCCTAAAATGTTATAAAGCTATATATAACTTTGATCTATTTTTATAAATAATATATTTATTATCCAGGTTTCGTAATAAACGAAAATATAGTTAGAACAGTTAATAATTAATTATTAGATTAGAACAAGCTAGAGTAGGCCTGTTGGTCTAGTGGTTAGAGGTCTTGATTGCTAAGTCGGAGGTTGTAGGTTCGATTCCCACCCAGGATAAATATTGTGTGATGAACACGACAATTTGTTCTGTGACTGGGTGTTATTTATTTACAATATGTATGTATCTAGAATTATTTAAGTATATTTATCAACCGTCTTTCGTGGTTACCAGCACTTTCTCTGGCTAGTTTGGGATAAGATAGCCGTGTGTGACATGTGTGAAGCTATTATTATTATTACTAGCTGAACACCGCGGTACATACGACAGTAACCGCGAGGAACACCGCAGGGCAAAGCTAGTCTAAAAAAGTAGCCTAAGTTGCTCCTTATTACATCAGCTATTTGCCAGTGAAAGTTCCGTCAAAATATCTGATGATATTCTGGTCCATCCGTTCCAGAGATTAGCCGGAACAAACAGACATTCAGACAGACTGACAGACAGACATAATTGTAAAAAATGCTATTTTAGTATATGTACCGTGTATAATTGTGTTTCGGTTATCGCGGCAATGAGTAGCATATGTACTTCCTCAAGAATCAAAGTATCTCCATGCCAAATTTCATCGTCTTCAAATCTAAGTCTTCTATCGTGTTCAAATCTAACTAGAAATTTGGGTTTTGTGGAATTCGGGATTTAAAACGGATGAGGTGGGGCCACCTCTTGTTATGTAAAATAGTTGCAGACTTATGGGACAGACCCGATATTTCGAGAATCGATAATAGGTAGATTTATTTTAAACTAGCTGCGACACAGGGTTAGTGTTGTAAAAGGTAGGATAACAATCACGAGTAACACGGCGGGGCGCAGCTAGTTTCATTAAACCTTCCTCTTAAATCACTATATCTATTGCTGGAAACCGCATTTAAATCCGTTGAGTAGTTTATAAGATCTAAGCGAACATACAGCGGAAGCGACTTTATTTTATACTATTAAAGAAAGATACTGACTTAGAATGCTTTTACAGACCATGTCAGAAAAGGAGAAACAGCGGTTCCACGAGATGGCAGAACAAGACAAGAGGCGTTTTGATCTCGAAATGCAGAACTACGTCCCGCCCAAGGATGTCAAAGTTCGCGGAAGAAAGCGACAACACATGAAAGACCCCAACGCGCCCAAGCGATCGCTGTGAGTTTATGGTCATGAATTTCAATATTATTCAAAAAAAACCTTTTTTAAACTAACATGCCCAATTGTCATTTGCGACAATGACTTTGACCATTTCATTGTATGTTAACCTTCAATGTTTTTACAAAGTGTTTTCAGTTACATAGTCCATAGAAAGAACTATTATTTGATTTTATCAGTGTACTTAACAGTTATTATAATTATTTACTAACTAGCTAAGCCCGTGGTATTATCCGCTGTTGTTGTAGCTTTACAAGGTCGTTGTAGCGGTTGTCTAGTGATTTTTAAGGTTCCGTGCCAAAGGTAAAAAACGGAACCCTTATAGATTCGTCGTGTCTGTCTGTCTGTCCGTCCGTATGTCACGTCACAGCCACTTTTTTCTGAAAATATAAGAACTATACTGTTGAAACTTGGTAAACTTTGTATTCTGTGAACCGCATTAAGATTTTCACACAGATATAAAAAAAAAAACAATTAATTTTGCGGGTCCCCATACTTTGAACTGAAACTCAAAATTTTTCTTTCACCAAACCCATACGTGGTCTATGACCTATCCATAGGTCTTCAAAAATGATATTGAGGTAAAGTGGTCACCCTGTAACTTCTAAAATAAGAGAATGATAAAAATATATGATGTACATTACCATGCAAACTTCCACCGAAAATTGGTTTGAACAAGATCTACTAAGTAGTTTTTTTTAATACGTCATAAATCGAAAACCGCAATTTATCGAGCAAAGTTACAACGAACTACAAGAACTTTTATATTATGTTACTTGCTGGAACGGAACCTTTCATGCGCGAGTCCGACTCGCATTTGGCCGCTTTTTGGTGAATCTAGTCTCAAAAAGCCTAAGTTACTCTTTATATCACCAGCTATCTGCCAGTAAAAGTCCCGTCAAAATCGGTCCGGCCATACCTACCAGAGATTAGCCGGAACAAACAGAAAGACAGACAACAAAAAAAAAGATTTTTTGATTTAATTACCAAATATACCTATTTTCAAATGCATATACTGAAAAGCTGTTAATTTGAAAATTACAAACAGACGCTTTGATTTTATTTATTTGTATAATAGATTTTTAATTTATAAAGGTAGTAGAGCCACGCTGATTTCAGCACGAATGGGCCGGCTCGACCGGGGCGGTACTACCCTCGCACAGAAAATCAACGTAAAATGACAGCGTTCGTGCTGTCGTGTTTCGTTGGTGAGTGCGAGACCGGAGGCCCAATTAGTCTAGTCAACAAGTACCATACTTGTTGACTAGACTAAAAGATGCAGCAGCATCACTAGGCCGGGTCTCCATACTGCATTGTCTGCATTCGCAATGAGTATGGTGACCACCACTCTTGGATTCTGCTTATGCTTTCCATCAGGCAGAGTAGAGTCATTTTGGCGGGCCAAACATAAAAAAAAAAAAAAAAAAAGATTGATGAGCTTTGACAGTCTAATCGCCTGTCTTAATCTATCTATATCCATATATATAAAAGAGTAAGGTGACTGACTGACTGAGTGACATACCCAGAGATCAACGCACAGCCCAAACCGCTGAATCTAGAATCCTGAAATTTTGCATATAGGTTCTATATATAACGTAAGTGAGCACTAAGAAAGGAATTTTTGAAATTCCACCCCTAAGGGGGTAAATCAGGGGATGAAAGTCTGCGTGAGCGAAGCCGCATGTAAAAGCTAGTTTATATATAAAAGAGAAAGGTGACTGACTGACTGACATACCCAGAGATCAACGCACAGCCCAAACCGCTGAAACTAGAATCGTGAAATTTTGCATGTAGGTTCTTTGTATAACGTAAGTAGAGGATTCGATCCCGGGATCCCGGATCTCGAAATCCCGGGATCCCGGTCATATTTTAGTCCCGAAATATTCGGGATTAAAATTAAAGAATCCCGTGCTTTTCGGGATTAATACAATAAGCAATGAGGAAAGTCACATGTAGATTGAACCTACGTTTATAACTAGTAAAACTAATTTAACATTAGACTTTTACAATAGAAAACAGCATGAAAACATTATTATAAATCTATGAACATAAAAAAACTGATTTTTCTAAAATCATTAAACAAGAAATGAATCTTTTTGAGGCCAGTTCCACTCGAGGTTACAATTTGGAGAAGCCTTTTAAAAAAATATGGACGATTCCTCCAACTTCCATTAAACCTGAATGCGCTTTTTCAGCCTCTTCATATTTGTGCAACAAATTGAAAAGTATGCTTGCTGATGAGTCGTTGGATGCGTTATTAACATATTATTCCTTAGATTTTATTTCCGTGGTTTAAATAAGTAGTTTATAAAGTTTCTGGTAAATTTAATTAAAAAATATGAGTACCTATAAACATTGATCTCTTTAGCACATAGTCTTTTTTATAGTTTTTCTAAATAGTCTAAAGAAGTTGATTTTTTGAAGTTCATTGTTAGTTTCATCAATTATATATAAAAGTGTCTAGTTTGTTTATTTTATAAGAAGAAAATATCATTTTGCTTAACCCCCTTTTTAAAGATTAAAAACCTGAATATTCTATGTCCTCACAAAACTAAAAGATAAATAAAAAATGATTTTAATATGTTTTACTTTGCTGTCTTTTTGTTACCACTATTCATTACCAAAATAATCCCGTGACTACCCCGGGATCCCGAGATTAACTGTAAATAATCCCGAAATCCCGGGATTAGAAAAATCGACCGGGATCGAATCCTCTAAACGTAAGTGAGCACTAAGAAAGGAATTTTCGAAATTCCACCCCTAAGGGGGTAAAATCAGGGGAAGACAGCAAGCCGCGTGTAAAAGCTAGTGAATTATACTTTTGTATGTAAATTGGTACTACTTTATGTTCATAAATTAAAACTATGACTAAGTTATTCTCAATGACTTTGAACACATTATCAATATAAATAATAAAAATCAATGCCACATTTCGTTGTAATTTTATAACTCAAGAACGGGCTCACTATCCAAACCAAATGTTCAGGCTTTGTTCGGACTATTTAGTAGATGATTTATGTGAAGTTTGCACAAAATCAATCAAGCGGTTCTTCATTTATCGACATACTCGCGGGCGGAGCCGCGGGCAACAGCTAGTTTTGTATATTATTTAGTAGCAATAAAACAATAATTCGGTAAAGTTGTCTACACATTTATCAAACCTATCAGTTATGTTAGGGAAACTACCCCTACAAGGACTTATAATCTTATTTAAGCTTTATTATTACAGATCGGCGTTTTTCTGGTTCTGCAACGATGAGCGTTCAAAAGTGAAGGCTAACAACCCCGAGTACACGATGGGCGACATCGCCAAGGAGCTGGGCAGGCGCTGGGCCGCCGCCGCTCCTGAAGTCAAGTCCAAGTATGAGAGCCTCTCCGAACAAGACAAGGCTCGATATGACCGGGTAAGTACGGGAATTTAAAAGTTAACACGTTTTTATTAACTTCATCTGTATGTTTGTTTGTAACCGACTTTTATAAGCGTGTTTTTTCTAAATAGCTTTTGCATGCAGCCCGCTAATATATCGAATATCGCGGTGATTCTTAAAACTGATACAAATTTTAAATCACATCACACTAACATATATATTAGGCGAAAAAAAAATAAAGGCGAAAGTTTGTGAGTGTGTATGTTTGGTTTGTCATTTACGCAAAAACAACTAAACGGATTTGGATGAAACTTTACAGTAATATAGCTTACACATCAGAATAACACATAGGCACTATTTGCCGCGATAACCGACATACACGCGGGCGGAGCCGCGGGCAACAGCTAGTTTTATTTATAAAACAAATACTGATTGTTAACTTAAGTTTACCACAATACATGAGAGAAAGACGCATCCAAATCGGTTAATACTTCAGTGATTAGCGAGCACTAACACACAGACAAACATTCTAAAAACCGTTGTTTTGAGTTCTGTTACCTTGACATTTCCCTTCATTAGTTTTTCTTCAATTGAGTTCTGTTACCTTGACATCTCCCTTCATTAGTTTTTCTTCAATATGTTCTGTTTTTTTACTACCTACATACCTTTTTATCCCAGTAAAGAAATAAGGTTTAGTGTTTGATCCTTGTGGTTTTTGTAAATTGTTTGTTATTATTTTGGACATCATAGCCGATCATCATCTTTATTAATAAAACCTGATTCGATTTCGGAATAATCAGTCTGTACATAAAAAATGCGATGCCTAGGGATTCTCCTATTTTATAGTTTTATTGGTTAGTTTATTATTCGATTTTGAAAATTCTTATTTTATTTGAATATAACTATTACCCACGGCTCGTAAAGTCCGGTCAAAAGCTGTCGTCCTTTCTCCAGAATTAAAGTATCTCCATACCATATTTAATCAAAAACGGCTTAGTGGTTTAGGCGTGAAAGCTGACAACCAAACTCACATTTGCATTTAAATATTTTTAGGGTGGTATCACCGTAGTTATTGAGTCAACGTAACGAATTCAGGACAGGAATTTATATTAGAACTCATGAATCACGATAGTCGGTTGCACCTGTCGTATAATATCAGGTTTATGTTGATACTGGTAACAAAAAAAGCTGAATAAAGTAAACGTAAATTGGTTACTTGAGGTAAAAGCAGCAGGTGTGAACGATCGAGGACTTTTTTACTTTGTCCCAGAACCGGGACGAATAAATTGACTATTCTATAGAGTTTTTTTAATATGGCATATGTATTGTCTATTTTATGTGTTTTGTGAAGATTGCAGTTGCTTTTTGAGATTTGACAAAGTCTTAGTATATAGACAATGGACATTTTTTTTTTACTTTTGGTACGACACAAATTGTTTTGTATAAATACAGTTTCTCTACACGATTTTTAGAATGCATAAAAAAAAGATATCGAACCATAAAAATCCTTTTTAGAGCGTCCCTTGCGTGCGCTGCGTAAATGCTTTAGTCTTACAAAACAATGTATGAAAGAATTGTTCCCTTTTAAAAGTTCTAAAAAAGTCCGCAACAGCATAATATGATTCTTTTATGGTTGGCTAACTACCTATAGCCTTTTTGACGTCACAAAACTTCTTAGGTCGCGTTGAGCACTTTTTGGTAGGGGTAAAATCTTGTGTTCGCGTCACCGCGTCACTGACATGGTGACGTCACAAAACTTCTAAGCCCGCGTTGAACACTTTTTGGCAGGGGAAAATCTTATGAGTTTGCGTCACCGCGTCTCCGCGCACCGACATGCTAATGTTTGATGTTGATAATTTTAATTTAAACATTATGAAATTTCAAATTTTACACATTAATGTTACAAATAATATTCCAAGTTATAAGTTTTTACATCTACCGGCAGTCGTTATGTCTGCCAATAGAAGTTTAGAACTATTTATATCAATTTTTAACCTCAAAAATATCATTTCCAGGAAATGACAGCGTACAAGAAAGGCGTTCCCTTGGAGTTAACGCAAGCCCCAGAGGTAGCGCCTGTTGAAGCCGTAGAGGTCGAAAACGAGAACGACAGTGACTTCGGGGGTGACTTCGAAGCCGACGAGGAGTACAAGTGAATGTAACCCTAACTCACCACCGTGTGACCCTGGCCGTGTGCACAGCCTCTACAGTGGTTTACAGAGGTCATAGACACATAAGATTTAAAACTTATTAAGTGTAGCTTACGACGACAGCTGTGATTGGTTCTTTCGACCACGCATTTTAAACTTATTTTCTTCTTTGATGGTCCTGTCAGAGATGGTGGGTTCCCAACCAGGACGAATCTTTGTGTGATGGACACGATCATTTCTTCTGTGTGTTTGTAATTCATCTATATTACTTACCTATGTATTTAGAAATATATAAGTATGTAAACAGCAGTCAGGTTACCATAGTACCTAGGCTTTGCCTAGTTTAGTATCAGTCGGCCGTGTGTGAGATATGGAAGGATATTAGTATCTTTCCTTTTTTCTTTCAATCTATTTTCATACCCGAGTTATCAAAAGAGTACGGTTATTAAGATTTTTTAAAGCTTATTTGTCTAAGACTAACACTGTTCCTCAGTGCACATAAATTAAGAAGTATCGTTATATAGCTACAGTCGACCCCTAACTTTTTGCCTACAATTTTTATATACTCAGATATTTTTATACAACGACTGGTCATTGTACATTTATGGAGTGGAACGTGTGTTTCAGTTTCATTTGTGACGTCGTCATTTTGTTTTTAATTTGAAGTAATGTGTTGTGTATTTCGGTTTGTTGAGAAGCATAAATTTTAACTATTATAATATTGTTGTTAGTTTATGATTAGTTTTGTGTTTCGATCGTTCAGCATAGACAGAGAAGAGCACGCTGTCACAACTGATTTTTAGAAGCCAGTGTTACTAAAGACAGATACGTATTTACAATTTATATAAAAAAAGAATTATTGGTATACCTACTTAAAATTGATTTAGTTAATCTTAATATTTCGCAGTTTAATGTGTTGATACATATATCCTGGTACAGTGAAAAATAATCATTTCTTAATAAAATTGACAAAGAATGATAACGACAAGTTGATGTCTGAAGTATTATTTTTAAAAAACCTCCGTTTCACGAATATATCATGTATCCCGGGGATTTTAAAAACATATTTGAAACGAACACAAACAACATCCAGCCTAAACAACAATTAGTGGACACAAAGTGTCCTATGTGGGGTTAGAACCCACACCTCTCAGCACAGCAGAAAGCGGCGTGGCGATCGCTTCAACACCACTGAACAACGCTTTGTATGATCCAAAAACTGTTGTTGTTAAGCTTGAGTGTTATTTGTGTCTATTTTATGTATAATTCTAAAAGTCCCCCGAGACAGGATTATATATGTCACTGTAAGATTGTGAAAACTGTTAGATTGTTATCTGTCTCGTGAGATTGCAAACAGTCGAAAGATTGTGAACTGTAACACAGTGCTCACAATTTAGCCTATTATTTTTATTAGTTAGATTATAATCTATCGAAGTTTAACCGTCAAATTGTGATATGGTATGCTAGGAATCGTAACTCGCGCGCTGATTGGTTGAATAGCATAATATGTCCCGCGCCGCCATATTTGTTTATTAATTAGTTTGTTACTGAACGTAAAGTATTTTTGTGATTGTAAATTGATTTAATGTTGAGAATACCTCACAGCTTTAGAATTACATAGTTACATAAAATTATTGTGACAATAAAATGAATTTGTCATTAATCAAAGAAGTCCTAACCTAACTTTATGGCCATTGAACGGCCTACTGTAAGACCGACCAATCAGGGAGAGTTGTAAACAGTACATCACAGTTGATAATCTATCGATATTTTACAATCTCGCTAGGTAGATTATAATCTAACAGTTTTTGTAATCTTACGGTGACATATATATTCCTACTGTTGTATAGAGAAAATAAGATTGATGATCAAATTCTTCCAACAGATAGATATAACAAGTCTTCTTCGTTTATGCTGTGTGGTTTTAACATTGTTTCTGTTGTGGAATATTCTAATTGTAGGAGCGATCGTAAAGTGGATTCGTTGACGACCACGTGGATCTGGAGGCCCTGTCGTGTGACTTTATTTCATATTAACTCGCTCTCGACGGCGATATCGTTCGGCGTTGCGAGGTTAGTGCAATCCAATCGCAACGCCGAACGATGTTGCCATCAAAAGCAAATTGATAATAAACTCACACTAAGTAAACCTGTGAATTGTCTTTAAGGTCGGATTGGAAGGGGCCTTATAATTTGAATTATCGTACAGCAATAGCATGTTTGGAACAAGTTTAGGATTAATATGTCCATCGAAAGGTATCTACATTTTGAATAAGAGGATAGTGTTTCAAATTAGAAAAAAATGTTAGATGTAAGTTTGAGTAAGTGCGTGAGTGAGACTTTGTTATTCGTGATGAGAAAATGTATAGTTAATAAATTATATTCCTTTATTGACATTAGACTATTTTATGTTATCGATATTTCGTTTTTAAGTACCTAATGTAACATTGTTTTAGTTGAATCTTGGAATACTTTAGACTTTGATATGTATGTACACACATGAAATAAATTAATTACGGAGAATTGTAAATTCTTGTGTATAAATAAAAAAAATATTAAGTCGCCGATTGTAAGTCGTTCGAGATGTTTTTACCAATTTACAATCGTATTTTGTGTAATACGAGTATAAAAATGACTGCAAACCGTGATAGTACTTACTTAAATTCTTAGGCCAACTAGGTTCCACTACCGTCTATAGAATAAATGCTAGAATATCCTGCTTAATGTACTATTGTTGATTGATTTGTTTTTATTTTGTCAAATGTTTTTGTAAGTCTTTAATAATTTAAGTACTTCCACGAAATTACTAGATCCAGTATTGTATGGAAATTGATACCTAGTGGAAAATCTAAATATGAAAACAATAATTTAAGCTGTTGTGTAATTGTGGCGATATTGTTTTGAGTTTAAACGTTCTCGTTGTACAAAACAATAAAGTGAATCGTTTACACAGAATGATCTTTAATTTATTTGTCCTTCTGTTTAATGTTGTTTTACTGATATAGATAAATAATAGTCTACGCTTTTGGGGCTGGTCGACTACGTTGTGTATCACTGCAACTGGCTTGGCCACCATCATGAATTTTAGTTTTATTGATAACACAAAAAAACTAGAAATTAATCGCCTAATATTATATCAGTTAAAGGGGCTTTCCAAGTACTACGCTACTTTTCGTCAGTATCGTACAAGTTGTCGTTACTTGTACGATACTAACGAAAAGTAGCGTAGTTTCTTAGCTTCAACAAGAACAAGGCCGTGCATTATCTACCTTTTTTTATTTGATTTGAGAGGTAGGGTTTGAAAAATTTTAGTTATAGAATTTAGTGGCTAATAAGTCGAAATTTGTATTTAGTCACAGATTTAGTCAGTATAGAAGATATACGTAATGAAGTAATGAGTTTTAATTATTACTTAGTACATAAAAACATTGCTTACCTCACGTACCTATTTTCTTCAAGCTGTTTTTGAGGTATATTTGGTGAATATTGTTAAACATAAATCGTCAATACTCCCAGACACTTTCCGTCGGCCGTATTGCTAAAGGTCCCAAAATTATGACCTAACTTCACGTAAATTCTGATGCTTCATTTTTAGGGTTCCGTGCCAAAGGCAAAAAACGGAACCCTTATAGATTCGTCATGTCTGTCTGTCTGTCTGTCTGTCTGTCTGTCCGTCTGTCTGTCCGTCCGTATGTCACAGCCACTTTTTTCCGAAACTTTTAGACCTATAATGTTGAAACTTGGTAAGTAGGTGTATTCTGTGAACCGCTTTAAGATTTTTACACAAAAAAAAAAAAAAACAATAAATTTTGGGGGTCCCCATACTTAGAAGTGAAACTCAAAAAAAATTTTTTCATCAAACCAATACGTGTGGGGTATCTATGGATAGGTCTTCAAAAATGATATTGAGGTTTCTAATATCATTTTTTTCTAAACTGAATAGGTTGCGCGAGAGACACTTCCAAAGTGGTAAAATGAGTGTACCCCCCCTTTAACTTCTAAAATAAGAGAATTATAAACCTAAAAAAAATATATGATGTACATTACCATGTAAACTTCCAACGAAAATTGGTTTGAACGAAATCTAGTAAGTAGTTTATTTTTAATACGTTATAAATCGTAAACTGCAATTTATCTTTCATTCAATCAACACAAATATAAAAATAAAATAAAAATTATATTATGTTACTTGCTGCCGCGGAACCCTTCATGGGCGAGTCCGACTCGCACTTGGCCGCTTTTTTGTAAATGTTCGCCAGACAACTATTTTAAAACCTTTTCATGAAGACAGACCGATCCAAGTAGCCAATCATCCCCTATACATAATTTAATGCCTGTGGGTAAGAGCGCGAGGGCATTATTCACGCACATGAGACTGAGTCAGACATTTATTATCATATATTGACCGCTCTGGAAATTGGCCGTTCGTCAGAAAATACATGACGTCTGGCAGCCCTGGGATCTTGCTCTATTACTGTTTTATTTAATGAGTCACTTTTAACCCTATGTGGAGTGTGAAGGAAACAGGAAAAACAATACATGTAAACGTAAAAAAGTTTAGAAACAATTCATTCAACAACTTGTATTTCCTGCTCTGGCTCTTATGACTGCTTCCATTCGATTTTTCATTGATCATTATAAGAGTTATGACTACGTGATGGGGAATGTTTTCCCATTCTTCTGGGATTGCATTCTGCAGCTGACTAAGTCTCTGGGGGAGGATCCCTTCCTCGGATACGTTTTTTTTTTCATCCTATAGTCCATAGAGTTGCGGCTAATTTTTTATAATCAACCTGTCACTAATTTATTTATTTATTTAATACTTAATGCACTTGTTGTACAAAGACGGACTTAATGCCATGAGGCATTCTCTCCCAGTCGACCTTCAGGTGATGTAGAAATATGGTCCGGTAGGTGCAAGGATAAGTTTTGTTAATAAGAGATAAGCCTACAATAATTACAACTAATATAAATAAATTTTCTACTACATATATATGTATTAATAATTACACAATATATATTAATATATATAACATACACAAATTTAATATTATACATAGGTATATGACTTAATGTGAGTCACAGTCCGGTGCTACGGTTGCGACTGTACCGACGATTCAATCCGAAGAAGTTCGCGTACTTTAATCTTGAATGTAAGACGGTTTGTAGACATCCTGATTTCGGCGGGTAGTGCATTCCACAGAAGAACAGACTGCACATAAAAGGAAGAATGGATAAAGTCCGAGGTGTGAGGTAGTAGTAGTAGAAGCATATTGTTTGTAGAACGAAGATTTCGGTCGTGGTTGGAGCATAAGAAACGAAGATGAGGCGCAAGGTATTCAGGTACCGATGGAGAGTTGAGGAAAGAAAATAGAGAAGTCAGTGCTCGCAAATTGCGGTGCTGACGAATTGGGAGCCATTGCGACTGGGAGCGTAACTTATCCATTGAGTACTTCCTCAACTTTCATTTAAAATTAATTTCATCAAAAAAACAGATACCTGCAGAATCAAGCGGTGGGATCTTAGGCTATAAGATCTGTCATCAAAATCACAGACTTGTCATTGGTGACAATTCTGTGATTAGTTATGACAAAATTTTGAAATGAAAAACGAAAATGTCGTCTTTGTACACTTTTTATTAAGGGTAAAAGTGTAAAAGGGGATGTTTGCGGGCCACATAGATGGACGAAATAAACGGTTTTTTTCGTCTTTGGCAAATCCAATAGGAAGGGTAATATAGTTTTGACAGTCTATGTATTTTTACGTGTTTTGGTTCGAACAATTTGTGAAATGAGCCTTAGGACGACTAAAGTGGATCGACGTACGAGCCTATACCTACCGCGGTTTTAAAGAACGACGGTTTTACTCGCCCGTCGATTGAGAGATTTTATTTTAAACACTCTTAAAGCCACAGAATAACATCGCGCGACAATCAATCTATATTCGACGTTAGGTATATACATATATTCCCTTCAGGTTCATTGTTCTGTACCGTAATGTATTTTTATCAAAACCCATCTAGAAAAAACGGTGACCACCCAGATTTCTTCTTTCCAAGTCCTAATCATTATTGAGTGATTCAATTTTGGTAACATCTTTTTTGCTTTCTCTGTGCACGGTACCTACCTACATCTAAACGTAAAGAATAGGTAGGTACCCTTTTTTACGCCAAAACACCCTATTCCATCATCATCAGCCTATT
Organism: Diaphora mendica; assembly: GCA_949125395.1. NCBI lineage: Eukaryota > Metazoa > Arthropoda > Insecta > Lepidoptera > Erebidae > Diaphora > Diaphora mendica. The sequence goes on from OX421310.1 coordinate 24,090,812, forward strand.
GCAGTCCACTGCTACTCATAGGCATCTCCCATTGCACGCCAATCTGATCGATTTTGGCCTTCTCGCATCCACATCCGGCAGGATTTGGATGCGAGTGGCTGAGCGCTGACGCTGAGGCTGAGCGCGAGTGGCTGAGCGGAGAGCGGATGACTGGCAAGTCATCTTACGCAAATCGTCATTCGTCACTCAACCCGACCTGTGGGCGTCCTACACTAAGTTTGCCTACCTACCCCAATGGATGTCAGTTCTGCAGCTAATATGGCCAGCCCACTTCCACTTCAGATTGCTAATGCGGTAGGATGTCGAAGACCTTTAGTTCCTTGTCAGATCACCTTATTCCTGAAGCGATGCCTTATAGAAAGGCTGAGTATCCCTTTACAAAGCACAATATTAGTGTCCATGTTTTGGATCCATATCCGGCGTCACAACAGGTAAGACCAACTAATTGAAAAATTAGATTCTTTGAGATTCACAATAAGAAGACTCGATGTAGCTGCCGAACCTAACTGAATTCTTCTACTCACCTCGCTCTTGAAGTTGTTTCTACATTCTACCTAAGTGCAATTCAACACCTTAAAGTTAATACTTTTTATATTTTGCCTTGAAAATTTTGCGACGTTTTATCCAGACTATAATTTAGGATAGGTACATACATATTTAGGTACATTTATTTATATTATCGATAGTATTCATAGCGTAGTGACTATCTAGGCGTAATACTATTGCTATAGTCATCATCAGACATCAACAACATTGACTAGGTACTTTCTATTCTTTTTATTTACATAATCGGTGTTAAAATAAGGATTCGTAAACAATAAAAATACGTTTCATCATTTCAAACATTTTATTTTATAAAAATAAACGTTTTGACGACAAATAGTTACAATATTAGGGGTCCTTACGAATTCAACTCATATCAGAGTTCCCACAAGAAATGTTTCAAGACATTGTAAAAAATTCAGTTTTTACAAAAGTTACCTTTTATCTTAAAACATTAACAACATTACATTTTTTTCACATCTAATTCTAATAACGGTTGATCACTTTTATAGTTTTTATGTAATAATTTTATTAATTATGAAAATAATACTATGTCTTGTTGTTTATCAGTTTACAAATGAGGTTAAGTATAAAATATATAATTATGACAGCGATTTATGACTTAGGCGTAGGAAGGTAGATAGGTACACACTGCTGCTATATTTGATTCAAACATTTTTCAGAATCACGTATTAGAAAATTTTAAACAGTGGAATTTTTTAAACGCCTTTTTAAATGCTTTCAAAAAAATTATGCCTGTAAAAAAGATAAATCTTTAGGCCCTTGATTTATAGATTTCTGAGAAAAATATAGATTAATAAATTCTAGCTGTATTTTTTAACACCATACACGTATTGTCATCTCTTCAGTAAGTTATATAATGTTACCGTCAGATTGTCAAAACCGTTAGATTGTAATCTATCTCGCGAGATTGCAAACAGTCGAAAGATTTGAAATAGTATCGAAGAATAAAGTCGCGCGCTGATTCGTTGAACAGCATATGTCCCGCGCCGTCATATTTGTTTGTTAATTCGTCTTTGTGGCCGAATGTTAAGTATGTTTGTGATTGTAAATTGATTTCATGTTGAAAATACCTCACAGCTTTAGAATTAGTTATATAAAATTGTTGTGGCAGTAAAATTAATTTGTGATTAATTATAGAAGTTCTAACCTAACCGAACTCTATGGCTATTGAACGGCCTACTCTAAAACCGACCAATCAGGGACTGTTGACAATTTGACGCGCGTAAGCGTATATCGTAGTTGACAATCTATCGATAGTTTGCGATCTCGCTAGGTAGATTATAATCTAACGGTTTTACAATCTTACGGTGACATATAGGTACATACATATATAATAAAACATTTTTTTATACTCGCATACACATGACATCGTAATATTGAAAAAACATGTCAGCAGTGTGTTGAGAGATGATTAAAAAAAAAACTTTAGGTTGGTAATAGGCATACCGCATAGGTGTTTGAGACATTGTGCATTATGCACAAATCACAAATAAACGCCGCGTTAATTACGAATGAATTTCCAGAGATTGGACGGTGGGTGGTTGCGGTAATTTTGAAAAATCTATTATATATTTTATAGTTATTCCACTAGTTATAGATATTACTATTTTTTCTGTAAGGCAGGAAGCGTTCACAAAACAAGACACTATTTACAGAGATATTTTTTTTGGAATTATGTACCTTACTAATGTAAAATATGACAACATGTTCCGATATTTGCTATTGTAAAAGTTTTTTTTATTGTCGAGCTTAAGCTAAAAGTAATTATTTTTATTTATTTACTTGACTTAGACAAATGTGCCTATAAAATGACAATCAGTAACGAAAACAAAAAAAAATTGTTGATATCATCGAAATCCATAAAACATGCAAATAAATTTCACATAAAGTCATAAAGTTATGATTGCTTATAGAATTTACAAAATAAGTTTAGTATTACAATATTATTTTATTCAAAGGAGGTATTATAAAGTACTATATGTGGACCTACCATTCGTGAGGGGATTTCAACAAGACTTTGTTATGTGAACGCTCCCCAAACAGCAGCAACGAGTTATCTGGAGTAGGCATTACAACGAAACACAGATTTCACCGAAACGAGTATTGTGACTAGAGAAACTTAGTTAATATACTGGAAACAGTTTTATACACTCTATGAACGCTATTTCCATTTATTTTAAAAACACAGATATATCGTGATCGTCCATACATTCCGTATACCGGGCTAGTGACAAAAGCTCGTTGAAACATATTCTACGTAATATCTATCATATATGGCATACATATTAGAATTAAAGATGTCTTTAATCAATATCACGGAACGCCGTTACGCAAATCATTTTTTTCTACGAGATCAATATAATTCGTCGTAAACTTCGGCGCGAACGCCTCGCTCGGTACCGTTACAAAATCTACGTCGTACCTAAATACAAAGACATAGGGGGAAACGAAAGAGATCAAAACGAGGCGACCATCGAATGAAACGGCCACAGATAGAAGGTAATACCCTGATCGTTAAAAAAAAAGTACAAAATACCTTAGAGCATACATATATGGAGGGAACGCTGAACGAGCGGAAAGCGTGTTCGGAGTAGAGAGAGACTGAGTTTAGTTAGGGTCTCTCTCTCTTACGCAAGCTTCTAATTGGTTGGTGTATTTCTCACCAAATCAGTCATGCAAATTGATTGGGTGATGTGATGACTTTCTCTCTACTCCGATAACGCTTTCCGCTCGTTCGTCGCTTCCTCCATGTATGTATGCTCTAAGCAAAATACGGATAGGCAGATGAAGTCGCGACCGGTCGAGATAATCCTAAGCGAGAACGTTATTTACATAAAAGGTCCTAGGCTGCGGGCTACGGGGCGTCGTCGATTTCGTGAGGGTCGGGGGGTTGCTGCGGGATATAGTTCCATCTCGCCCGCACCTCGTCGTGCTGCTGGGGCGCGGGACTGTGCGGGGCGGGGCTGAGGGGCGCGGGCGCGGGGGCGGCCCGGCGGCGCGCGCGCACGACGGCGAGGTGCCGCGCGATATAGTGCTCGTGTGGCGCCAGCGCGGCGGCGCGCGCCAGGCACTCCTCGGCCGCGGCTAGCTTGCCGCGCTCCACGGCCACCACGCACAGGTTGTGCAGCGCCTGCACGTTTTCCGGCTCCAATTCCAGGATACGCCGGTAACACTGTTAAGTACCAAAAATAATTTAAAAACTACAAATACGTTATTTTATTTAAAATCAAATTCTCAGTCAGAAATGAGATAGCAAACGAATTGCCCAATTAAACATTCTTTAGTCAGCAGTCATGCTGAATGAAAAACCGTTTAACTGTTTGTGATGGCAGGATCACCGGATTATTTTTCCTTGTTCAATGTCTACAATCGACTTCTTTAAATTCTGATAATTAATAGAATAACTACCTAATATTTAGAAAGTTATAGTAGAACTCACACTTTCAGCTGCATCCAAATCTTTAACAGAGTTAATGTAAATATCTCCCAGTAATACTAAGGCCTTCACGTGGTCAGGATGATGTCGAACTAACTGTTTCAGAAATGGCGCGGCTTCTAGTGGTCTTCGCCGATCAGCCAGCAGCAAGGCTAGGTTGAAGAGTGCCGATCGAAAGTCAGGCTTCAAATGTACGGCGGCACGGAACCATCGCTCTGCGCATTCTGCATCACCCTCGTCCATACAGACCATACCGAGGTTGAAGTGTACGCGTTCGTTTGTTGCTGTAAATTAAAATCGTTAAATTGTTAAGATGCTAACTTCAATAGCTAAACATTTACACTATGATAAACAGATAAGTTAGTCTTGATAATCTTGTATCTACCAAATGTTCATTCGGAGTGATGCCGAAGTCGCTGCCAAAGTTTTTAAAATGTTTTAAAGGATTTTAAAATATCATATTATTCACGCATTTTTACTCACAGTCTTTATCGAGTAATTTGAGAAGTCGCTGCCTGGCTAAATGCCTGAGGTCAGCAGCACCCAGTTCTTGAAGGAGAATGGCGGAGTTGAGCAGCGCTTGTTCATGTTCTGGTTCCAGTTCCAAGGCCTTGTCTAGATAAGCTAATGCTTGAGACGGTTTACCTTGTTCGAGGAGAACAACCCCAAGCTGTAAAAGGAAATCAGTGAATTGGTGACTTCTCTTCATAATAAGAAATTCAATCAAATAAGATACAGATTCTCATGATCTCGGTTGGGCTTGCAAAAACCACCGAGTCTTTGCTATAATGAACACAAAAAAGAACTATTCTCGAATAGCGAAAATTATTATATATACTCTACTAATAAAAAGAAAGATGTTTAATAAATACATTTATTACTTACGTTATAATATATGTCAGGATTCCCACTGTCATACAGCAGTGCTCTTTCATACACCTCTTGGGCCTCCTTCGTTCTATTCAGCTTAATCAAAATATCTCCTCGATTTATGTAAGCCTGTGTGTAATCAGCTCTCATGCTAATGGCTTGTCTGTATAGCAAATCTGCTTCCTCCAATCTTGTGGCGTTTTTGGAAATCAGATTTGCAAGATTTAAGAAAACGTTGAGATGGTTAGGCGCTATTCTTGCCTGATAAGATTCTCCCGGTTTCGCTTTCGGGAGAAGTGATTTCGCTCTAACATAAGCGTCTTCGGCTTCTTGATAACGTCCTAAGTGATTGTAAGTTCTGCCTACATTAATATGGGCTCCAACATCGTCTGGTTGTACGCTAACAGCTGTATTAAAGAATTCTAATGCTTCTGCATATTTTCCTTCAGCTTCTAGGGCATGTCCTACATTATTGTACAGTTTGGCATTATTACGATTTACCTGGAATAACATCATTATGTGACAGAAATTCATAGATAGCTACTACCAAAATGAGTCTTAATTTAGTTGATCATGTACCTTCAATCCTGAGGCAAAAATAGAATATTCAGTCTTCCAGTCCCAATTCCTCATGTAAGTCTTTGCACTGAATGCTAGAAGGAGAAATATAAGTGCGCATGCCGCTAACTTCGCTCGGCGTTTGGCCAACAGTCGCCAGCCATGAGCCACCAACATACACCAACCCATTGATGGTATATAGAGAACCCGCTCGGCCACCACGAATCCCACAGGGAAAAACAGGTTTGACGAAGGTAGGAATGGCACCACAAGTAGTACAAGACCCTGAAAGTTAATTAGTTGTTAGTTGTACATAGCCATTAGACGTAAGAAATATAATCATCTAAAGTAGACCTTACGAAAGTTGATTCTTTGAAGTAGGTTTCTGCGTAGTAATAAGTGGAAAGTAATTAGTAGAATGTCTTATTATTAAATTATACTTAGCATTAGGTAAACCTAATGCTAAGTATAATTTAGTTATACTTTAGTATTGAAAACTTATTTAATGATCTTACCATTGAGAGTGCAGTAGATCTTTTCCGCAAAGCGTGTACGGTTGCGGCTAACAGACAAACTAGCAGTGAGAAAGTTGCCAGGTTCCGGGGATCTCTCCACGATTTCAGCAAGGCGACAGTGCCCATCGTCCAATCACAACATAAGGCTTCTGGCAATGCCAGTAACCATGAGTTTAGTGCAGGGAGATAGGCAAATGTAAGATATCTGTAATAAAAACAGTGCAATTCATTATATTTAAATTCATTAATTTAAAATTAGAAGGGTATCATATTCTCTGATGTAGATTCCCGTACGATATCCTTTGGGCATAGTTCCCACTGTCCGCAGACATCAGTTTCTCATTTTACTATTACCAGTGGTTTGTAATTAGCCAAATTCTTGAGTCTTAATTGACATAAATTATGAAAGCACCTAAAGTTCATGTGTCTTAACTTTGTCAGCCACAATAAAGTTAGAACTAGGTTAGGGCATATATGCTTGTCAAAGGCAATTATGGTTATCACTGTGCGATAAAGCCCGGCGCCGAGTTGATCGTCTACAAAGGTTAAAACCACAAGTCCCTGAAACCTTTGAAATGGAGATTTGCGTCGGTTTTTGAGATCCAAGCTGAAATAACTAATTTTCTTACTGAATTTTAGTAACGTTTTGATCCTCTTTGTAATTTTCTAGGAATTACTGTAAAAGTCGATATGTTTGTACGTTTAATTATGTATACTATTTTTCATTTGTTGAAATATTTTATTTACAGCTTTTCTTTCGGTCCGCTTTCTTTTTGTGATACCTAATGACTTGGGTCTTGGCATGAATGCTTTATTCTTTGCAAAAGGTTTTAGATCTAATCAAAGGCATTCTCGAAATGTTTTGCTCACGCGCATATGAATGCAATAATTAAATAGTAATTATGTTTGACACCTCATGTATGCTTTTTTATGATTTTACACAATCGGTGCATTTTCGAAGTGAAAACTTCCATGAGCTATTTTTTTACGTCTTTTTATAGCGCATTTTATTTAAAGAGCAAAGAGGTTCATTTCAGGTGAGCTTAAACAAATGTTCGTTTATAACTATATTTGAAAGAAGTTTCCGAATGAAAGGTAAAATATTTACAATAAGTTAAATAAGAATTGTGCAATTTTTGAAGTGATTCTCTCCATAAAAATACCTCACAAAGCTTTCTGTTCTGAATTTTCTAGATCTATCTATCGAACAATAGCGCTAACGGTCGGATTCTTAAATCTGAAACTTATCTTTATGTGATACAATACAAGTGTAGCAAAAATGAGAATAATGTGAGCGATGTGTTAGCTCGCGAGCTCTTTGTGCGAGATGGCAGAACGTATTTCTTTTTCACTTTGCGGAGAAGAAATGTTTTCCCTTTTTTCTTACGACTTCGTATTATTAATCTCAATGTTTGGAGCACAATGTTTGTCAACAGTAAATTTGTTTCGGTTCTAATATAACATAAGGTTATTCATTGGTGTGGTGAGTATTAGACTACACATTTGGCGTAGTGGTTAAAGCTGTCGTCACGCCGCCGCGCCGCCGCTCTGTGTAATCCACAAACTGTTGTTCTAAGTATGGATATTTTTTGGTTCCGTTTCATGTATTTTAGTAATGTCCCTGCGACACAGGATACCTACAATCCTAGTGCGGGAGTTGTCTTAAAACAAAAGTGTCAAATGTCAAATTGCTTTGCCTTGCCTTTATGGGTATAATGGTCAGGGCCGGATTTAAACTTAATGCCGCCCCTGGGCACCGGAAAAAAATCCGCCCCAATACTGGAATTTTACTTAAACTTATAGTTTATATTATATATTTTTTTTTAAATTAAAAGGACTAATTCATTTCAGAAACTTCATTAATGGTTGACAATCGGGATTCTGAATTGCGCAAAAAATGTGCAGCATATGAAAAAAATCAGGAAAAGTTCTCAGTTATCATGAATTTGGCAACTTGGATAATAGAGAAATTCATAAACGAGCTGAACGTTTAAGAAATGTTTATTTTTTAGAATTTGAGTCCTCCTCCTCATTAGATGACAAATTTGTGAACTTCCATGCTTATTGCACTGAAAAAATGATGGAACAGAATTCTGATCTTTTGAAATTGTTGCATGCAAACGACCTATAACACTGAGTTTCCAAACGTGGAAACCGCCTATCGAATATTTATGATATTAGTAACAAACTGTAGCGCATAACCATTGTTTTAATGTTTGAAGAGAGTTAAATCTTCTTACGTTCTACAATGTACCAAGGTAGTAGAGCCACGCCGATTTAAGCACGAACGGGCCAGCTCAACCGAGTCGGTACTACCCTCGCACAGAAAATCAACGTAAAATGACAGCGATCGTGCTGTCGTGTTTCATTGGTGAGTGCGAGACCGGAGGCCCAAAGATGCAGAAGCATCACTAGCCCACCATGGTGTGGGTCACCATGCTGCATTGTCTGCATTCGCAGTATGGTGACCACCACTCTTGGATTTTGCTTATGCTTTTCATCAGGCAGAGTAGAGTCATTTTCGCAGGACCAAACACAAAAAAAAGACTGCTATGGACTCAATAACTTAGCTATTCTATGCATCGAATCCGATGTACTTCATTAATCGACCAATTCGCAATTTAAAAAGTCAAGACGTGTCTGCCTGTGAAAAAATTGATGTAATATAATTATGAGTCACCCTTAGTGCCAAATTTATAAAAATAAGTTTTATTTTTCATAAAACAATAATAATATTATCTTAAAATAAAATTAAAATACTAGGAAATAAAAAAAATACAATATTTAAATACAAGAATCAAAAAATTCCTCCGCATCATCGCCTACTGGTAGCGTTCCCAAAAGGCTGGCAGCATTGCCACTTTGAATGGCAATGCTAATTCTCTGTGCTAGAAAAAGGCCGGCCTTCTGGTCATGAGAAGCGTCGATCAGTTGCTTATCTAGCTGTTTAAACATAGCGCGAGCACTCGGACCCCATGAACCTAGCGTCTCGACCCCAAACGGTTCAAAAATATAATTACCTATTAGGTTTTGATATTTACGCCGTTTGAGACTTTCCGCAGAAGCAGCAGCAGCGCCTTGGACTTGGAAGATGAGATGGCGCGAGGGTGTCGACGCAAGTTGCGTACCACACCAAAGGCCTACCCATCTTCCATGGCAGTAACGACATACCATCCGGTCTCTTGCCATCGTCTCTACCAGACCATTTGTTTCACGTACAGCTGGAACGCCGGCGGTAACAAGGGCACGACGGAAAATGTCGTTAATATTGGCATATCAAGATATACGGCCAGCGCTTTTGCTACAAGAAAGGCCATGATGTCCGAGACTGTCAACTTCTCCACAGTGACAATAATGCGGAGAAACACAAGGCGCACCTAAACGGAGGCAAGTGGCAAGGCGAAATGTAGTATCGTCTTACAAGATGCCTATGTTGAGCGATGGAAGTGCCTGAATTCATAAACCTGATTCTCACTCTCCCACAGCCAACAAACGAGCGCGCTCAGCAAGACTGGTTGATGTATCCAGAAGTCTTATTTGCTTTAAAATACACAACGGTGCGTCCTATTGGCATTGAGAAAATGGGTTAGCATGTAATATAGTACTGGGACAAGTTATCTACCAAGCATCTATAGCAATGGCCTTGCATGACAGTTCAGAATCAACCAGTGTGTTTATAAGAATTTTCCTGGTAAACTCTTCTATGCCTTAAATCGAAGACAGAAATGCTGGAAGGCTGACATCTACAATTTTGCGTACTCCAAGAGCCAATGACGAATAAAAGTAAAAGCCGAATAAATATTAATTTTAAGTAGCTAACCGATCCGAAAAATTCACCATTTTTTTTAATTTAGTCCTCTATTTTTTTATTTATGTTTTTGGAATATATAAGTCTCCATCATTATTTTTCTTAAATTCTTCTAACATCTTAATAGCACACTAGGTCTTGCTGGAGTAAATTTATCTCTACGAATGGCTAAAAGCCACTGTTTTAATCAGTTTTTATCTCCCGTAGGGAATTTATGCCTTCCTGTTTTACTTGCACACATAGGCATTGCACAACACTGTGGCATTTTAGAAAACAATATTCGTATAAGAATAAATAAACTAAAATAATTCAGGAAAAATACAAATAACCCATGTATTTTGACAGTTCATTGGACCTGACGCCATAGTACTGCCATCTGACTTAGACCATTACAGAAAAACCTCATTCACAAATAATGGATGAATTGAATTTCTTGAATTATCAATTAAACAGAAAATTATTAATTAATATAATTATTTTATTATATTGTATAATCTTGATAAGCCTAATAAAAATTCAATTCTTTCAAAATTTTGCCGCCCTAAAAAAAATGCCGCCCTGGGCACTCGCCCCGACTGCCACTAGTGGATATCCACCGCTGATAATGGTTTAAAATACTCACTTAGCAGGAGGTGGCGACGCTCCAGCAGGATTGTCGAATCTTGTGAAGACTGGTAGCTGAGCACCCATGACTTGAACTCTAGCGATCAGTAGTGCGAGGGATGCACAGAAAACGGTCGAGAAGCGGCGGACTCCCTCGCCAGCTGCGTACCACCAGCCTGAGCCTTTACTCCATAGATCCCAAGGCCAACACCACCGAGGCAGCTGACCGTTTCGACGCTGTTGATAGAATAGGTTAAGGTTCAATACAATCGTCATTTCTTCTATTCATTGTTTTTAAAGAATACTTTTATCAAATTTGTAAGAATTCATAGATATAAAGGAAAGGCCTATGTCCAGCGGTGGACTATTAAAGGCTGTGGATGATAATGATGAACACTTTTATGTTAAGAAAAGCTGATCCCCTAATCCAGTATCTTTTAATTTTAATGCAATAAATAAATAGTAAAAATGTTTCAGACAGATATAAGACCGTAAGCTTCTCTTTTGATTTTAGTCGGTACATTTCTTTTTTTTTTAAATTTGTTTCCAGACATGGTTTTGCATACAAAAATTAGAAGTAATCGTTCTCGGTGAACTATTATCCTAAGCTTAGTGTAGAATATCATCATCTTTAGGACATTCACTAGTCAACTGCTGGACATAGGCCTCTCCATAAAAAGGAAATTTTGGTATACTATACCACGCTGACCAGACGGGTCGGTAATGCGGATTGTTGGTGGGTTGAAATAAAAAAAAAACAGTATACTTATCAAAAATTACCTTCTGTGCAACGAAGATCTCGTATACCAGGCAAACGCCGGTGACAGTGATGCCTTGCTCCTTGCACAGCATGGCCACCCCGATGCACGCTGAGCACGCTACCACGTACCTCCAATCTGAAAATTGTTGTATTTTATTAGTACACTAATTCTATAATAACGGCCAGTATTTTGCTGGTTACTGAAATCCAATTTTGATTAATTCCATATATACACAACAAACAGAATTTCAGTATTTCTTTTACTTGTCTTTCGTATGATGTTCTCCTAAACGATTTCGACCATGTCAGCCAGTTTCAACAGAGACCAGCCAACTATTATCTCTCTCTGTTACCTCACTCTTTCTCGTATACCGTAAGGGTAGAGCGCGGTTACTTTTTCAAATAAAAATTGAAGAAAAAACTTTGTTGTCTTGAATTAAATTTAAAAAGTGGTTTATGTTTCTAATTTAAAGAATTTCTTTTGTTTTTATTTTTAAATCTTTCATTTAAGTGTTTTAGTTTTCTACTGCCTTTAAAAAATATATATTTTATTCAGCTCTCAATTTTCCTGATCTGAAAATATTAGGTATCTTTATATTGTACTAGCGACCAACGGACCACGGAAGACGTTGAAATCCTCGGATTTCCTCTACTATAATATGCATGTATAATACATATAAACCTTTCTCTTGAATCAATCTAACTACTAGTGCAAAAACTGCATTAAAATTCGTGGAGTAGTTTAAAAGATCTCAGCGAACAGCGGAAGCGATTTCAATCTATACTATGTAAAGAAGATGATGCGGATTTTTTGCTCTCAACTTACCTAAGTGTATTTATATACGCAGGGTTGAATTATGAGTTTTGTATCCAAATAACCACCAAAAACTAGAATCGAATGCATCTATCTTTCTATTGTACACTCCTTAATAAGACATATAGATATATATTTATAAGACATATCTACCTAACGAATTTAAAATGAAGCAAGTATGACACAAAATGGCACGTTTCACATGTTTTTGGTACTAAAAATATATAGGCATTCGCATAATAAATGCGATACTTTATCATTCAACAACAATCTTCGTAGTACTAAGTACTTCACTGTGCTTAAAGTAGGCGTAAGTACCTAGTTTATTTTCTTGAGAGATATTGAACATAATTTAATATTATTACGTGTTAGGGTTCGATGGGTTTGGGAAATAAAGCTTATGACGTGTAAAAGAGATTGTATTACCAACACTCTTAAAATCACAATATCACTCTGAATAACAATCCTTAATGGTCGCTGAGGTCGCTAGGTTGATCACTAACATCACTTCGATGTTTATTGCACTGTAACTCAAACTGAACTGACTGCGGCCCGCGAGAGTTCGTGTTTATATAGATTTTTTACATTTACTAGCGCTTTCGAGAAACGTCTCGAACGAGGGCGTTCCCCGTCCAAGGACATGCCCGCCGGCGAAATCGTTGTGAACAATCGCGCAACAGCCAATCGATATTCGACGCTATGCGTATCGATATAAGGTTTGTTAATCCGTGCCTCCAAAATCTTCTTTCTCGTTCGTTGCTCGCGAATAATCAAGAACATTCTGGATTGTTGTTCGCGAATAATCTTTCTTCGTAACAATATGTTAAAAAAACACTATTTGTGAAAGAAATGTTTAGCTTTCTTTATAAAGTGCTTTGAGAAACTTTTAATACAATTTTAGTTGTCTCGTTCTACTTTTCTATTGACAATAAGGTATCATATATTTTTCTTTAACAAAAAATAAATTTTGAATTAAAGTTATAACTAGGTACATATTGTATTTTCTTTCGGAGGTTTTTTTTGAATCGCTAGTTAAAATTACAAATATATTTTTCTTTGCGTAATGAAAACTTTATTTTATTTGCTTTGCAACGGCAACTAATGTGATGATTTAATAAAAAAAATTGTAACGTTTGTTCTAATTAAACCGCAAAAGAACCGAATAAGAAGGAAGAAGTTCAAATTCAGTAGTTTTGATAGTAGGCGAGGTAAATCTTATATATAAAATTCTCGTGTCACAATGTTAGTTACCGTACTCCTCTGAAACGGCTGGAACGATTTTTATGAAATTTGGTGTATATATCGGGTAGGTCTGAGAATCGACCAACATCTATTTTTATTTATACCAATTTTTTTTATGGAAAAACAACGTTTGCCGGATCAGCTAGTAATGTATAAATTTATTAATTTTATATTGAAGGATGTTCCAAATTGTGTTTTTATACTTAATGTGGTCTGATTGTTTGAGCGAGATATCAATGGGGACATCTGCATTATTTTAGCTCTGACAGAAATTTACAGAATGCGAATAATCAAGAAGTGAATTGTTTTATTTAGATAAACACTAATTATTGTTACTTTATGTTCAGAATTTGAAAGACATAAATGGTGAAGAAAGTAAACTAATAAGATACCGTAAGTAATGTTTAACTTACCTGTACATCTTCTCCTCTGCGCAGCGCGCGCGTAGAAAATAAGTGCGGCTAGGAAGAACAGGGAAGATAGCATTTCTGCCCTGCCGACCACTCCTGTTACCTGAGGAACAAGATATTTGGATAAGTTACGCTTATCTTTAAAGAAGTGGCTCTATTCATTGTAAGATTTTATAGTCACCTTCGTCGACCAGTTTAAGTCACCTTCTTAAGTATGTTAATTTCTTTATATTAAAGGGCTTAAGTAGGGATACGAAAACATTCTAATTCATTATCTTTCTAGCCTTTGTTAGTCCAATATTATGAAAAAAAAACTGATTTTGGAATAACATAAAAATTTTATACAACTGTCTTCGAACACGTTAGTTTTATGAAGAAATGAAAATTATCATGAAATTTTATTTTATTAGATCCCAAGTATTTGTCTATAAACATTCTCTACGACTAAGTAGATGGTTTATTTTTTGCCGTTAGGAACTAGGAATTGAACTAAGGACGATAAAAAACTTCGATAAAAGTGAGTAGTTCAGAAAGTAGTAAATACAGGTTGAAATAGCGGTGACCGCGCCAGCGTATAAACATAGCAAACATAGTTAGAAGCTTATAGGGGCCGAGAGAGGGAGCCTTGGCGGCGCCCTCACGGCTCCATTATAGTCAAGACTGCAAACACATTCCCCCGACTTTAAGACGACAACTTCAAAATAAACCAGCAATTTTATTTAAAGTCTTCTTCTTACACTATTGTGTATACACGAAACAATGTTATATGTGAATGTTTACGAGTTGTTTGCTGGGCTTTGAGATCAGAATGCTCAGAATATATCAGAAGAAATCCGATATACACGGGGTCGGATGTCGGATAACGCTATAAAAAATAGTCTTTGTATTATTCTGATCAGCCATATTACGGTAAGGTTTTATTTAAATCCTTTCAGCAGTTTTTGCAATCATATATCCTCACCAACTGTCACATTTATAGATTTCTTTTTTTTAATGGAATAGTGGGCAAACGAGCAGACGTATCGCCTGATGGTAAGCCGATTAGCGCCGACCATGGACACTCGCAACACCAGAGGGTGGTTTGGGGGGTGAGGAGAGGGATCAGGGGGATGGGGTATGGGCCTCACTCACTGCGCAAGCGCTGTTTCACACCGGTTTTCTGTGAGGCCATGGTATCACTCCGATCGAGCCGGCCCATTCATGCCGAAGCATGGCTCTCCCACGGTGTGAATAATATTAGTAGGATGGGCAATTTTGTAAAAAGAACTTACATGAAAGTAGGTACTGGCCTAGCAGCTACCTACTTATTTACTCAGATTCTGAACGAGTTTAAATATATCGTAGTCTCATTCCTGAAAGAATCTTTAAACGTCAACGTTTTGAATCTAAGTCGGAATTTTGCTTTCTAGTGTGATAAAAAACTTTGATTATGTAATAACGCGGTCTTTCACTTTCTTGTTTTACACGATATAAGGACGACATATTCTGCAGATTTGGTCTTCAGTTGTGGTGTGCGTCAAAGTTAGTCACATCTATACCAGTACTCCACTCCGAAAATTTTGAAACCACTTATAAACTTCTCTAATTGAAGGAGCAAAGTCACCATGATGTTTATCAAATTTCTTTTTAGTCTCCTGAGGCGATTTGCCTTACATAAAGTAACGTTATATTAACACAAGACATTCTTTTTCGTCCATGTTTTGACATCTCTTGAAATCTCTCGACTCCGTCGATTCCAACGAACGCTAAGCACAAAGAAATAAACAGATCTGGCAGAAATTTGGTGCGTGTTCTTCTGAGAGATGCTACAAACTGAAAATAACTTCGATACTCCCCAGTAGTGCCCTATCTCTGACTTTGCACGGACTTTTCAAACCACCCTAGTACTAACACGAGTATTATAAAGCTTAAGAGTTTGTTTGAACTCGCTAATCTCAGGAACCGCGGGTCCGATTTGGAAAATTCTTTTAGTGTTTGATAGTAAATTTATCGAGGAAGGCTGTAGCTATATATCATCACGATAAGACCAATAGGAGCGGAGCACCGGTGAAGAATGTTACAAAAACGGGGGATTTTTTTTACGCTACGGGCAATAGGAGACGTAAACGACGCGGCGACGCGACGTTGCGTGGGTCAGCTAGTGTTAAGATAAAGTACCTGGATGATCGAGCTTTGCTCAGTAATTTTTAAGCTATTGCATAGTTTTTATCGCGGGCTTTGAGGCCTTTGAGCGCGGCGACCGAATCAAGAAATTCCGTAACGTAACGAAAATAATACCTGACACCCGGAGCTCGCACGGATCGACACGAGCTGTTCCGAACGACGAATCGTTGACGAGCTGCTCCGAAATCTTTCGTGCGTGACAAAGACAGACAGACAAAACAGTTTGGGTTTGCGCAAGTATACTTGAACGTGTATGTCCGGCTTAAGCTGCTGTTTGTGAGAAAGTATATAGGTGTATAGTTGTATCTATCATATCTTTATAATGCCACACTCACCGCATGTGCGCCCAGTAAGTATACATGTTCCAAGAAAAAAAATACTGTGAATAAAACAACCCGTTCAAAGACGAAGACATTTATTAGGAATAGTTTAAACCTTTTATAGTATGTCATCTTTTAGTCTAGTCAACAAGTTCCATACTTGTTGACTAGACTAAAAGATGCAGCAGCATCACTAGGCCGCCATAGTGTGGGTCGCCATACTGCATTGTCTGCATTCGCAATGAGTATGGTGACCACCACTCTTGGATTCTGCTTATGTTTTCCATCAGGCAGAGTAGAGTCATTTTGGCGGGCCAAAAATAAAAAAATAAAAAATAAAATGCTGTGTAACAAAACCATATCGCTACTTGTGATCAACGACATCTAGTGACGATGTTGGTACTAATTTAATAGTTTAGTATTTTTCATTCAGCGTATTATACATACTGCATAAATAATAAATAAATAAATAATTATAATTGCATAAGTTGATAAAAATATGCTATGCAATAGCTTTGCCGCGGCAGTCCCCGAGTGCCACACGTCTTTTTTTTGTAGTAAATTTTCTATAATGAATTCTAGCTATATCGATTTATTGCCTCCGAAGCCCCCTGTATATTCAATTTCATGCCGCTGCCGCCGCCGCATGCTGAGCCGTTTCCGAGATTTAGATTATATATATACAAAAATCACCAAAAAAACCAAGGATAGGAGGATTTTGGAAGGGCAAAGAGGAGGCTTTCACCCAAACGGGATCCACGTCAAAGAAAGATGAAGAAACTAACAATACTAACACTAGATTTAAGAATAAAATTGAATAAACTAACACATTTAACAAACATTTGAATTGCAAAATACTTTAACGTGGAATTAATAAAGGCTTATTATTATTATATATACAAAAATGGCTCGTTTTAAGATATTAAATGTTGAAGCTATGACAGCGTAAAATTCTAATTGCACATTCTTTTCTTCGTTTTTGATTTGACATTCATATGCGGGAGTGTATTTTAAATCAGAAACATATTATACAAATTCTTTAAAAAATCAACAACTGTAGTAAAATATGTGTAAATAAAACCGCCACATTGAATTCCCAATTTTGAATTTTTCAATAATAACATTTTTCAAGTTGATCCCTAAGCAAAAAGTTATCAGGTTGTATACATATTCAAAGCTTGTCGGAAATGTAAATCGTGCGTCATATAAAACAAGGCACAGTAAAAAACAGTATTTCTAATTGGAAGAGCGACGCAAAAGGGTAAAGTTAAAAGATCGTCAAGTTTATAGCTGACTGAACGTAAAATGTGATGTCGGTTGGAACATGTGTCATAAAGTGACGACCTAGCTGCTGTCCGGTATTATCAGTCACCAAACGGGCATTAATCACATACAATATATTCAACAACATTAGATTCCACAAAGGGTTAAAGAGAGGTTTTATCACAGTGCTTGTAGAAGAGATACTTGATGAGAATCAAGCTGTGAATTTGAAGTGTATGCTTCTATTAAGTCAGTAACGCATTCATTTAAATACTCATTGTACTGTCTGTGAATGAATGAGAAGGAATTATGTCATCTCTAGTGCACATGCGGTCGTGTTCAGTCAACTGTGAGCGATGGAGGTGAGTGGGCGCGTGCGTCTAAGAGCCGACAATATATATGGATATACTACAGAGCTATTAATAGATTGGAAGTAATAAGGAATAGGGTGTTTCTTGGCTGAAATCTACTTTTGAAGAAGAGTCTTATCTCCAGCAGTGGAATATTCAAAGCTGTTGATGATTTTACAAAATCTCTTAGGATTTTAGTGTTTTTGGTAGGAATTAAGACCGGTTTGTAGCATCACATTTCGCAAAACTTTTATTTTATTCTCTTTTATATTGCTTATAATAAGATATAATTTCCTATTTCGCAGTCACCCCTAATTGACCTGTATATTGTGAGTCGTTCAAATTTTTTTATCAACGGCAACAACATTAATAAAATATTTTAGTCAGTGCCTTTCTGATTGGTACTATATACATAGTTATTAAAGACCCACAATTTCAATTTTTCAAAAAATAATTCAAATGAAATTATGTTTTGAATTCTCTTTTAGAAAACATACAAACTTCCTGTTGAAGTGCGATTGTTACACAAATAAAAAAGTAATTTTTAAAATTTTCTTAAACCATACTTTTATATGACTACCCTTTTCACCATCTATGTATTCAAATCACAAAGTGTATACTTTGAATTGAAAGAAAGCTGGTACTACCAAGTTACGTTCTTGGTTTCTTAGTTAATTTGTATTAAGATTAACACAACTATGACATTATAAGTTCAAAAAATAATGATAAAAGTAAATATCTTTAGGAAGCAGTCCAATTTTCTCGAACGAGTGGACAGTAGTGCAAGAGCACTTGTCTCAGGATGAAATTGGCATCGTAAAACGTAAGCCAACTAGCCTAGCACCGGCCGCTTCGACATAAAATGCACAAATACATACAGTAGCATACCGTAAATATAGTGACAAGTGTATTGTCTATAGGGCACTGAAAAGGGTGCCCCTTTTTTACCGACTTTAATGTGTCTTTTACTGTTTGAAGAAAAGTACGGCTTTCAAATCAACCTATCGACGTCCACTGACTGCGGTAGAAAAAATAAAGTCATAGTAGTAAATATCATGATGTAGACGTATTGAAGTCAGTGTCATTTTAAAAAGATAATAAGCAATGTAGACGCAAACATTAAACTTATAAAACAACTGTAAAGACAACGTTCCTTGTGGTCGCACTTGTGGGACTCATTTCTACCCATTTTGAAACATGAAAAACATTATTAATTACACATAAGCTTGCTCACCACCTTCAAATTAACTAAGTTTAGTTTGAATGACAGTACTAGCATTTAGGATAGTTAAGCCATATTTCTAAAAAAATGTGTGCCAACTAAAGTTTTGTAATATTTTTGTGAAATATAAAATGACTGAATATGTACTAAAGTATGTATATTATGGGTAGCTAAAAGTCAGGACCTCCGGACTGCCTTAATTTTTTAAAATGAGTGTTGGGTTTTTAAAAACTTACTTACGTGTTATTCGTACAATCTCTTACGTATTCTAACCGCCAACGTGACATCCTGACAGAGGCTAGGATTAATGGTTTTGACATGATCTCCGGGTTCGGTACATTACACTGCTCAGAATGTGCTTTGTTGAGGATAATGTACCGAATAATAAAATATACGACTGAAATACTTAAGTATGCGATAACATCACAGTTTTATCTTTTTAAAATTTATGTTTAATGATAATTAACTTTAAAACAAGTATAAACAGGTTCTAAAACAGCTTTTGTTGAGCTCTATTCCTGTATTATTTATGTTATTAAAGTTGGAAAGAACTAAAAGGACCTGATCAGGTTATACAAACAAGTTTAGATACCACAAATCTACACATTGTTCTAAGTCAGGGTGTTTTTTTGTGTCCGTTTCTTCTATAGTAGTGCAGGAGTTATCTTTTTAAAGGAGGAGGAAAAAGAAAATCAACAATCCATAAAGTCCCACTGCTGGGCTCGGGTCTCCTCTCAGGAGAGGGTTAAGACCATACGAAAAAAAAGAGAAAATAGAAAATTTGAAAAAAGAAGAGAGAGCTAAAAAGAAGAGTGGTTCCTTTTAAAGTAATAAAGGTCCCTTATTATCAATTTGAATTGAAAAATCAATAATTGTAATGGGTTGTCAATTATCAAGGATATAGCTTCTATTAAAATATAATAAAAAAGGAGGAAGACAGCAAGAGACAATGTTAAATTGATATCGTTTTCTATCACCAAACATGAAATGGAAGGGCTATGTTTTGGCACATAGCACTTAATGTTATAAATTTGAAAGTAACTCTGTGCCTCTGTCTGTGTTTCACAGTTAAACCGCTGCACCGATTTCAATTAAACTTGGCATCGAGATACTTTGATTCTTAAGGAAAGACATAACTATTTAGTATAAAACCGCGATAACCGACACACGCGGGAGGAACCGTAGATAAAGGTCGTACTATATACAATAGTATACATAGTACTATAACATAAAGACAAAAATGTATAACTTGTACTACATAGATGTGTTTTAAAACAAATCAGAAAAAATGAAATGCAAGCTAAAAAGCACAAAATTAAAAATGCATCGTCAAACAACCGACAAAAATCGAAAAAGTCACTCCAAACACTGTTGTCATTTCGAATGTAACACATTTAATATCGGGATGAATATTAATCGAACGGTAGCCAATAGGACATATTTAGATCAAAGTTTTAAAAGGTTTTCAGAGCGATCACGATGAATGAAAATATCATTGTACCTTTCAATTTAGCTCTCGTATCCACTAAAGCTAAGTCAAAGTGGATCGCTTCATTACTTTTTTTAATTAAAAAATATCATTTCAATAATAACAATCCCTAACTTCATGATTCCTACACATGGCCCGCTGATCCTAAGTTAGAAAGAGCTAATGGTAACCAGATTTGCCCCGACAGACTAGAAAAAATAAATAATTGAAAATATCTTTTAGTTTTTACTCTCCATAAGAACCTTCCGTGTCTTAACGAAAATAATACAAAAAAAAATATTCAAGTGTCAAAAGTCAAGTGGTTCTCGAGTTTTGCGCTCAGCACCATATTTGGCAATTCACTTTTATATATATAGATAATAATTTGACCCAGGCGGTTATCGAACTACGACCTCTGGCTAAACAGTTAGAGCCATTTCGCACTTTTACGAGTACCAGTTTTATAATGATTGGGCCAAGGCACAAATCTGTAGGTACATTAGAAGGGAACCGATTAAAACCACACGGTGTTTCTAACATCAGAGCTATTATCGGGAGAGGGTGATTTATGTCTGTGCTTGACTGAATTCAGAGATAGTGAACCTGCCCGCCGGTGTGAGAAATTGTTTATAAAAGGAGCTCCGAGGCGTCTGGGTTCTCATCGTTACTGGACAAATTTGGCCTTAAGAGAAGAGAGACTGAAGAGATGTTTGTGTTGTCGAAACATCGAGATGTTTTGAAGGTCTTGCGGTACAGTTTCGAATAGTCACATGGAGCTAATATTTTTTTTATTCATTCGTTCATTTTTGCGCATCACCATTCAGCAATATAATGACTGATACGCCTTTTGATGTTTCTACCACGCATATGCATGAGTAGGCTGGTCGTTTCCAAACTTGTTTCATGGTCTTTTATCATTAATGTCGAGTTTTCTCGTCTTTCGTAGCAGTTTCGTAGCTTCAGACAAGTGGTAAGCTTTTGAATACTCTTAAACTGCGACTTGTCGATTTAATTTCTACTGCTAGGTGTAGATATAATTGAAATCGGTTTGATTAAAAAGAGTTGATTTGATATAAGTTATTTTGCCTTTTTTAATTGCGAACAGTTACATCTTTACTAACTTACTTGATATGACGTTGAAACATTGAAAACTGTCGTATTTTGTTGTGTCATGAAACGTAATTAAAACTTTCTTATCTTATTTAAGATTGTTTTATGTAAAAATAAGTTTACCTAATGAATCTGAAGAAGAATCTGTTAAGAATAATAAGAGGTAAAAATCGATTTGAGTGTGTTTAAGTGGGGCAAAGGTCTAAACTTTAGGTATTAGAGTAAACAGTTAATTAACAACACTATAGATAGCATAAACATTTACATAAATTCCTTTACTTTCATTATATTTTCCGTTGATTGTTTTCCTGCTAAAACTCCTTTGTTTGCTGTGTTAACTCACTGATTGTGTTCCAAATACTTTTCTAAATAAAGATTTACTTTAACGAAATTTCCTATAATATGCGAACTGTACTACAATTAATTTTATTCAGGATTTATTTTCTAACTAGCGACCCAACCCTTCTTGAAATTCTCGGATTTTCTCTACTATAATATATGCATTTATTACACATATAAATATTCCTCTTGAATTCCTCTTAATTATTTTTTCTTATTATTGCTGAAAACTGCATTAAAATCCGTTCAGTAGTTACAAAGATACAAGCGAACAGACAGCGGAAGTGACTTCATTTTATACTATGTAAAGACATGTATGACCTTAATACTTAATTTCTGTTTAAAATAAATAAAAAAAAGTAAAATAAAAGCAATTGGGGTGTTAATTGGTTATAAAGACTTAGGTGTTTCAAACATCTTTGTTACGACAAGGAAATTGCACGAAAATGCTTTGTTTTTCCTTCCTTATTTCCAAATTACTCCTGGGAGGTGATAATTAGTAGAAACCCATCGAAAAATGTACATATGTATACCACTAACCCTTTAACGCCATATGTTTTTTTGCCTTACTGTTTTTTAGGGTTTGTACATGATTCTCATATAAAATTTCAGTTTAATATGTGGGTAACACACAGGATGTTTAATTGCAGCATAAGTATTTAAACATACTAAAAAAAAAATCGATGCATTTATTAAACAAAAAATATATAATGCTTACTTGCTTACTGTTTTTTTTTCAATAATAACAGTACACCTCACACGTGGGTTTGATCACAAACTAAACAGCTGGCAGAAACTATACGAGTAATTAACAAACTTATATATTCCAAAAAACATACAAGCTACAAAATTTAGTACAAACGACCGTGCTTTTAACACAATTATTTATCCAGGGAATCAAACCCAAGACTTCTTTAGCAGTCAATCAGTAACCGCTAGACCAACAGCCCCGTCAGGCCAAAGTAATACATACCAACAAGAAACTTTACGCGAGTCTCAATACCCCATGGGTCATGTGTCCATATGTCGAGCTTTGGACGGGACAGTCCTACTTTTAGGCAGTCCATGCCGCTGTCCCCAGTGACGGCACAAATATCCCGCTTTCGCAAACTGTAATATGAGTGCCAAACGATAGTTACATTTTTGTACCCTACGTCACTTACTCACCTAGAAGTTACACACTTTGATCATTTATTTTGAATTAGATATATTACTTTCTTTACTAAAGAAACGAGTAAAACAATCATACAATTTTCCACGGAAGACGTCCCGCTCTGACATAAAAAACGGTCACGTTACACATGAGCTCTTTCATAATAATAAATAATAACAACTCCATACTGATACTTCCCGATACAACACACCATGTAGACGGGTATCTAAGGCGTCAAGATGACACATTTTGAGATCCCCGAGATACCGGCACGGTAGTCCATAAAAACACACTCACCGCTTCGGTGTGAATAGGATGCACGGCAAACAAGATGGCCGCCACGAAACTTGCGAACTCTGGCAGGAACATCGCACACACCCTGTAACAGAGTAAAGTAGGTCAGACGGATAAATAGAAACAGCCCGAGTGTCGCGGTCTTAAGTTACAATGTTTTTGTAGGGCACTCATTGTTTACTGCGGTTTGATGTGTTATTAGCTATCGGACTGGGATCGGTTACAAATGGCTGTCGGGTTAGGGACGTGTTATAGTAGTAAGTACAGATAACTGAGTTAAAATGTTTGAACAGCACAGTGTGGGTTATTATTAAAGTTGACGCCATGTGTTTTGTCAACCTTTAAGGTTTTTTTTATTCAACTAGAATATATTTTTCCTTGCTCTGTTGTCTTTTAATAAGAGCCGAGTCTTTTTCTGTATATTTTTTTACATGTTTTCATTACTAATTAATTTATAGTGGCAGAAGTTCTATTTATGTTAAATATAATTGCCTATAATTTCATGGGCATAAGGCAATACATTTGTATTTTTGTACGAATAATATATTAATATATGTAAAATATTTGTAACATTTTTTGGCGTTTCTAAATTAATAAAGTAATAAAAATACAGAGTCGTTTACAGTTATAGGTCGCTGGTCAAGGGTCTTCGATAGACCGAATCCATAGTCTGAATATAGCAAGCAACATATTCACAGCCCTCAATACCACCCGCATCATTAGTGATATAATTTCTTAGAGATTTGTTTCCTCCTCTCTTCTACGAGAGTTCTTGTTAGGATCTGTCTAAAATCAATTGTATTTCAAATTAAATCATCAGATTAAAATTATTATTCATTTCGTAAAGTTTTCTTAAAAGAGTATACATTTTATTAAAATTTAAATTTCATTTTTCACAAGTTGTTGAGGAAATAAAAAAATTGGTAACTTAATAATGGATCGTCTCTAATTCTTTTTGTATGTTCATTAAATCTTCTTCTTCCTGGTTTGAGATTATTTTCATAATTACTTACTTAATTCTATCATCGTGTTTGTGTCTCGAGTTTTTCAATCGAGTGGTATTTACTTGTAATGTTTTTCGAACTAAATGAATAATGTATTCTGAAATACGCATAAGCGAGCACAGCGAGCGAGCGAAACAACAGCTGCTTAATATTTACTATGAGGTTTTATTGAGGTCTATATTTCTTTTGAAATCGAATAGAAGCTTTGAACATGTTTAGTTATAGTCTGTAGACTTATTTGTATTGGATACCAAAGTGTTTCGTTGAGTTGTGAAAACTTTTGCGGTTACACTCAGCACGCACGAACTCACTGTGGAACTTTTAATAGATGAATTTTTGTGTTTAACTTTAAAGGAAAAAGTTAAATGAAGTATTTCCACCGGATTAGTATAAGAATAATATTCGAAAAACTTTGATTTGGTATTGCTTACGTGATAACGTAAGATTAAGGGTCTTAAACTTTAAAGTTGCCTGGCAAAGTGACTTGATGGAAGCATGAGCAGAATTTGGATTGGTCACCATACTAATTGCAAATGCAGTCAAGGCAACAATGCAGCATGGTGAACCACACTATTGAGATGCTTCTTCGGTCGCGCACTCACCATCGAAACACGACAGTACAAATGCTGTCATTTAGGTTGTCCTTCCGTGAGAGGGTAGTACCGCCCCGTCGAGCCAGCCCGTTCGTTCTGAATTCAGCGTGGCTCTACTACCTTTTGTTCTGGATATTTGGTATTTAGCCTTTAATGAATAAACTTCATAATCATTTACAATTAAATTTAATAGCTTATATTCCAGATTGGTAACAATCGCGTTGATATTTACTTATGAGAAGAACACAATGTAACAATATCTTGATTTATTATTTTCCTTGGCTGACGATTGCCTTAGCACCAATTTCATAGAAACAGAAATAAATATTTATCATTCCCACGTAAACACCTTTGGCTCTCACAATAATATCTTTTCTAACTCGTGTAAATCATTAGGAAAAGATACCTTATAGCTTTTCCACAAGATCAGTTATTGATCGTAGTTTCCCTAATGTCGAATGTCACTTATCAACCAGGGGCGAAACGTAACCCTTCTGAGGCGTAGTTAATTACACTTCATAAATTGACCACCCATCACATTGACGATGAGATCGGCGATAATTTCATTAAGGGCCTGAAGGAACAATCACGAATTATCTTTGCGTTCAGACCTCAAGAGCCTGTTGATGTTAAGACTACGTTGATGAAACGAATTACGGTGTACCGTTAATTAAAACTGATTAATGTATTTATTGATAAGTTTTGGATTGAACATTTTCAATACTGAACTGACTCCCAAAATACAGGCTCAACGCCTAGTTTGGGAACAGTGCTAGTACCCTTATGTAAAGCTCAGTGCATATTTTTAGCTTAAGAACACATTTGTAAATTCTTTTCTAAGACAAATAAACGTTATTATTATTATTATAATATAAAATTGTGAGCTCTTGTTGATTGGTGATTTTTTAAACTTTTATGTATGTATATTTTAAAAGATGAAGCAAACTGAAAATTCGTTTTGTTTGTACGTTCCACTCTAACGTTTAAACAACTGAATCGATTTTAATGTATGAGGTGGCAATAGATTCGTAATGATGGGGTGACATAGGCTACACGTACCGTGGGAGAGCCACGCTTAAGCATGAATGGGCCGGCTCCACCGGAGTGATACTACGGCCTCACAGAAAATCAGTGTGAAACAGCGCTTGCGCTGTGTTTCACCGAGTGAGTGAGGATACCGGAGGCTCATAACCCTACCCCCAGTACCCTTACTCCCCACCCCTACTTCCTCCCCCTCCCCCAAAGGCCGGCAACGCACTTGTGACGCCTCTGGTGTTGCAGGTGTCCATGGGCGGTGGTAATCACTTTCCATCAGGTGATACGTCTGCTTGTTTGCCACCCATTCCATTAAAAAAAAACTTTTTACCAAGTCAGGTTATAGATTTTTAATTTTTTTTTGTTGCAGTAGTGACAGTTTTTAAGAATAAAGTATTTAGTAAATAATCACAAAATAATGATTTAAACATATAGTGAAAATTAAAACTGGTTCTAGGATGATAGAATCATGTAAAACATAGCATAGTCAGGCTGTCAGTAACAAATATACATATATATATATATATAATACATTTCAGAGTATAAAAATACAATGTTACGGCATATATTCCAAAATTGAGAAAGTTATAATAGAAATGAATGGGCACAGAAATTTGGGGTGGGCTGTCAACAATATTATGGATGTCATTTTTTAAAAGGAAATGCTGACGGCGGTTAACTCATGCAAAGCATATTCCTATATTTTCTGATCGGATAATAGCTCGAACGAAGTCTATAGAGCTTAAATTTATTCTATTTTCTATATTTTTTAAAGCTATTTTTTTCTACATTCATTTTTAAAGCAAATACGATTGATTTTTTCAATGCATAAAGATTATTTATAAAGTTTTTAAAATCGAAACAAACAAAGAGAAGGGTTTAGAAATTGCATGGGACAGTTTTTCATTAATAACGTTTAATTATATGAATAAATACAATATAAAATATTACATGCTAGTTGTTGCCCGCGGCTCCGCCCGCGTGTATGTCGGTTATCGCAGCAAGTAGCCTATGTGTTATTCTGATGTATAAGCTATATTACTGTAAAGTTTCATCCAAATCCGTTCAGTAGTTTTTGCGTGAAAGAGTAACAAACATCCATTCATCCATCCATCCATCCATACTTAGTACAAACTTTCGCATTTATAATATTAGTATGGATTGTTCATAGATAGTTTCATTTAAAATTTAACGCAATCGAATATTCAGTTAAGTTTGACTTTCTAAGGTAAGTAGAACTTAAATTTTAATTCGATTTGTCGACTTCGATTGAGCTAATGCACAACCTGATAAAAAGATAGTACCTAAATATATATGTTGTTATTATTTAATGTAATGACCTATACAATATTTTTATGAAAATCTACAAACACTACCTACTAAACGAAGTATTATAAGTAGTGTTAAATGTTCCACCTGCGTGACTTAGGGTAGTTGTACAACAATAACAATGTAATTAGTCAAGTTTAGAGTCTAGAGGCGCCGTCACACCGTGCGGCGTATTAGCGCAACTTTGCCGCAGAGACGTAGAACACCCTGAACACCAACTAATTGAGAGTAACGCAGCGAAGGTACCCCGACGGCTAACTTTTCGCCGAATTAAGCCACTCGTTAGCGATTTTTTGTGAATCTGAGGAAATCTCTCCGCGAAGTTAGTGAAAAAAACATTTATGGGTAGTTTGTTGGCAAGCGTGCGCCTAATGAGAGTCGCTAAATCGATACGCTTTGATGATGGCGATAGTTATTTGTTTTGTAATTGTGACGACGTAGTTTTGCCATTTTATATGGTAACTTTTAATGAAAATACTTGTACACTTATGCGCGACGATGTTGAGGTAACTAACTGGAAGTAAGAGGCACCGTAAAAAGTTTATTCATTTCTGTGATAAAAGCCTTACGTAATAACGTCAAAAGGGAGAGACTGTGTAACTTATTTCATCTGTATTATGCTCCAAATACTGGGTTATCATAATTACTCCGAGTGGTTTAGTCGTCCTATAAGTTTTCTGCATATACGGTACGGTTTTAAAGTCTTTTGCAATGAGTGCAGTCACAAGCAGGCACTCAGTTTTTGGTGTTTTTTATTTAAAAGAGTATTCTCTCCTTTGATGTGAGTTAGAATTCCTTTTCACTTTTATGGCATTGTAACATAATGCATGTTGAATAATGTAATATTGTTAGCATTATGAAATACCAAGAGAAAACGAATAACAAAACTATTAATCACCGAATATCAAATTATGTTTAACATTCGAGTCATCTCTCGTAGATCTGTCGCGACGTTGACGTAGTCTTAAGAATCGTAGCACATCTCCTAGTGCTTATGTAGAACTCTCGTAGCTAAATCGAAGTAATTATTTATAAACTCAATTTTGAGTCATCTCTCGTAGATCTGTCGCGACGTTGACGTAGTCTTAAGAATCGTAGCACATCTCCTAGTGCTTATGTAGAACTCTCGTAGCTAAATCGAAGTAATTATTTGTAAACTCAATTTTAGTACAGTACAAATAACGGGACGACTCGGTTAGCTCTTTATGTTGTGTCTTTCTAGGCCTTGATACCTACTTATCCTATACACCTAATCTCCTAAAAAACCGGAGAAGGTAGTCTTAAGGCCACCACCGACGGACGGAGTGGCGAAGAGACTAATTCACTATCAATTAAAATTCAACTTAAGTTTTTCAGTATACAACTGTATTTGATACAACCAAATAAAACCAACTCCGTCCGTCGGCGCTGACCCTAAGAAATAAAGTAGACCCATCTACTATACCATCTGTTACACACTACACTATACTATACTACTATACCTACTACTGAATTAAAAGCTCAAAATATTTGATAATTAATTACATACTAATATACTACAATAAGCAACTAATTTCAACTATTATATACTGAAGGACTTTTGTGAATAGCTGAAACATATTTGATGTATGATGTAAACATATTCTAATTAAAATTGGAAATCAAAATGTGAGTTTGTTTGTTTCTCTTCTACTGTTTAATTTGACAGAGATTCTTTGAATTTAGAGGATGGACATAGTTTTGGACCAATAAACGACATACACGCTGACAAAGCTAGGACAAAAGGCAAAAGGTATATAAAATCAAAACTTTTGAGAGTGTGTGTATATATGTATGTTACTTATTAACGCTCAAACGGTTCAAGTGATTTTGATGGAATTTGGTGTAGTACCTAGATTAATACTTAGGCTTATCTCAGAAAATGTAGTATTTCCCGTTTAATGAGCAAGGAATCTTCTATATATACTTATAATAAAAATGTAACAGGTCCAATTCTGTACATTAAAGATATTTTGAAATTTTTTTTTGGAGGGCTCTCTATAATCGATACTTTTTTTTTTTTTTTTTTTATGTTCAAGCTACCAAAATGATTCTACTCTGCCTGATGGAAAGCATAAGTAGAATCCAAAAGTGATGGTCACTATACTCAATGTGAACGTGGACAGAGCAGCATAGTGACCCACACTATGGCGGCCTAGTGAGATGCTTTTTCAGGCCCCGGTTAAAGGACCCGGGATCATAATGGGAAGGAAACACGTGTGGTGGTAGTGAGTTCCATGTTTTGATCGCTCGACACAAGAAGGAAGAACCGAAACGTTGCGTTCGAGAGCGTATGTCTTCCACTCTCAAAGGGTGACTGCGAAGGCCGGCACGTGTTGTCCTGTACAGGAAAGGAGAAGGAGGGACCAGTTGGAAGAACTCTTCACAACACTCCCCATGATACAGGCGATAGAGGACTGCCATAGAGGCGATATCTCTTCGCAGCTGCAGGGGTTCTAGGGACTCAGTGGCTTCAGGACTACCGATGATGCGGACTGCTCGCCGCTGCAACCGATCGAGAGCGTCAAATAGATACTGTGCGGCACCATCGCATAGATGAGAACAGTACTCCACGCACGAGCGAACCTGGGTGTTGTAAAGAAGACACAAATGCCCGGGCGAGAAGAACCGTCTCACCTTGTTAAGTACACTTAACTTCCGCGAGGCCGTTTTAATGACGCTCTCGATGTACTCACGCATGTTGAGATCACGGCATATATCCATACCCAGGATACCAAGCTTGTCTTGCAGGGGCAGTTGAGTGTTCCGAAAAGTTGGGAGGGGAAGGAAGGGAGACTTTTTGGTAGATAGCGCGCACACCTGTGTTTTCTTGGCGTTAAACTCGACCAGATTCTCACTGCCCCATTGAGAGATGCGGCTTAGAACCAGGTCGAGCTCAGCGACAAGATCCCGTCGCTTCGCCTCAACGTCCGCTGACTTGGCTGTAGGGTGACCAAAATATCGCCCATGAACTGTACTGTCGTCTGCATAGCAATGTATATTGCCAAGGGCCAACATGTCATTGATATGCAGGGGAAACAGCGTGGGTGACAGGACGGAGCCCTGAGGTACACCGGCGTTTATCTGCCGATAATCCAATACTGAAGCCAAAACTGTATTTTTTTTCCTTTTTGTCTGTCTGTCTGTCTGTATCTTGGCCGCACATCATGCCGAAACTACTGAATGGATTCAAATGAAACTTGGCATGATTTGAGTTCATACTACGAGGTAGGACATAGGATACTTTTTATCCCGAAATTCATCACGGTTTCCTGGAGAGAGGGGATGAAAGTCAAAATAATTACTTAGTTGTAACTCAATAACACATAGTCCGATTTTATTAATTCTTTTTTTGCTAGAAAGAAAAAAGAAGATAACGGGAAAAGTCTTTTTTTTAGTCCGTGACTGTACACTGCCTGTGGGAAGCTGAGACAGATATATAAATATGGCGGTACGAAGTTCGCCGGGTCAGCTAGTCGTTATATATTTTTGGTATGTCTGATCAAATACGGGTAACACTGCGGGCCGTAGCTAGTATTTATATAAAAAAAGTTAGTGTTTAATTCCCTTAAGGAGCAATTATTCTTTGACGATAATTACAAAGTGTTTTACTCTTTAGTTAATTCTAGGAAAGTTCTACCACAGCAATTACTTGTGGAAAAGTATTCGAAAGCCTTATAAAATGATTTCCCCTACATTGGAGAGTTAAATGTCATTAACCTTATCGTGGAATCGTTTATTACTTTAGTATTATCTGTCCATATTCTATACTAATATTATAAACTAGTTTTTGCACGCGGCTTCGCTCACCCAGACTTTCATCCCCTGATTTACTCCCTTAGGGGTGGAATTTCAAAAATTCCTTTCTTGGTGCTGGTGTGGTGATAAACAAAAACGCTGCACCGATTTCAATGAAATTTGGCATGGAGATACTTTGACTCTTAAGGAAGGACATGGACTTTTTACCGCGATAACACGGGCGTAGTCTCGGGCGAAAGCTATTTATATATGTTTAAACTATATAGGATAATCATTCTTAGGTATTGGCATTACTTTATTACAATAAGAATAGTGACACTTGTTTTACCGGGCTGTTGCTGCACTTAGCCTCTTGATTGGGCCGTTGTACGTGGAATAGTGACACTTATCACCACAACTAGAACTCTTAAAGAACATAACGGTTAAATAGACGAAGAAATCGAATGTTACTTTTGATTACAGAAAAATAAGTAAATCTAGTTTGTAGCCCCGTCGGTTTAAGGTCTGCTCTGACGAAGTCGTCAGGGCAAGTACTTTTTAACCGGACTTCAAAAAAGGACGAGGTTATCAATTCGACTGTTTTTTTAAAATGTTTGTTACCTCATAACTTTCGACTGGGTGAACCGATTTTGATGATTCTTTTTTTATTTGAAAGCTGGTGCTTTCCATGTGGTCTCATTTCAATTTGGTCCAGTTCTGATATGTCATCCATGAGAAAACCATATAAGTCTTCAATTTGCATTAAGTATGTGCGCAACAAATTGACGAATAACTCAATATCACGCCAACCGACTTCGATGATTCTTTTTTTTATTTGAAAGCTTGGTTCCCGTGTGGACCCAATTCAATTTGGTCGTTCTTGAAGTCGGTATTTTTTGTTAAATTTTTTATATGTATAGAAGATAGATGAGCAATTGATTTGGAATACATAATTAAGTGTTAAAGTGCCTGCAACTGATACGGTTTCTACGAAGATTGCATCACGTATGTAGTTGCATAAGTTAGTGCACTAAAGCCTCGTTTAAGCAACAAACTGTATAAAACTTACTTTTCATCTAAACAAAGTTTACAACACACTACACAACAATACGCTTGGCTATCAGGCATTTTGAAGTTACTTCTGAAGTGAATAGAAAATGAAATAATTGTGAGAATAATAATGTACGTTTTGTCTCATGAGATAGTTGTCAATAAAATGTGCTGACAAATGATAACCAAGAGCAATATTTTTTTGCAATTCCTTATGGATGCCTTGGAGCTCCCGCACGCATCGCAAATATCTGCGAGCTCGCACGAATGCACCGCCAGACCTTAACGCCGCATCGTATCGCAGTTATGTGTGGGAGCCCTTAGCTATTGGCCGATTATTAGGTTCTTTTTAGGGGTAGGTAATAGATTCGTAATAATATCTCGATTGACATAGGTTACATAAAATACATCGAAAGTTTTACGAAGTCGGATTTTTAAAACTTTTCTCTTCTCTATTTATATCTATATAATATATCGAATCTCTATTTATATCTATCTAACTTCTTAGTTAGATAGATATAAATAGAGATTCGATTAAGTATCTTTACTTAAGCAACTCTAGCAGATTGAACACCTAAAACGAAGGCAGAAGAATAATCATTCCGAGAAAAGAAATAACGGAAATTACGTGGCTCTTTTACTTTTGTGAAAAACAAACGGAACCATTTGCGAAATCATTTTCTTAAAATTTACCTCAGGTTGAATCTCGCTAAAGGCTAAGGGGCGTTGTAACTTGGCCTAATTGTTAAGTTGGGCGTATTAATTAATATTCCGATATTCCAATCTTAGAGCCGTGCCTCCGCCGCCATTTTGGAATATCTGTTTCGTTTTAGACAAAACTTCATACACGTGATCAAACTTGGTATATGCACTTTAGAAATTTTTGTTAAGAATGGAATGATTTTCAATGAAATGAAGACATTGTTGATAGGAACCATCGATTGCTTTTTGCCCAAGAGAAACATGATGGAATAATTACGAAAAAAGTATTCCGATATCAACTAAGTTTCAAATCGTCCACACATCATAATAAGCCACATTGTATCGAGTCAATCTTTGGTTGCACGATATGAAATCGTATTATCAAATGTGCCAGCTGTCCATTACCAACACTTGAATGAAATCAATAACATTTTCATACAAATATATTCAAAATTATTCTGACATTTTTGTTGAGAAAACATTACAAGTTCTTGGTAATCGTATTTTCTCTTCGGTAAACGAATACTGAAAACCCGACAGGCGTCTTTTAGATTTTTTACATATGTTACTTCTCAGACTAAGATAAATGGGGTGTTATCCTAACACTTCATTTGTCAAAAGCGTCTGAAGGGTGCACGAGAAAATGATGAACACCTATTTTTTGGGGTGTCTGTTGGTAATTTGAATTTTTTGGTTAAACTCGAGATGTTTTGGTAGCTTGATGACAAATTGTATGACATCATATGTAACTTGCTTTGTTGTAGGTTGAAACAACAACCGGCTAGATGTGACATATGATGATTATGATGTATATTTTTATATTGTAAAAATCTAATACTTTTAAACGAGCAATATTGGTATATGTATAATCTAAATCTCGGAAACGGCTCCAACGATTTTCATGTAATTTAGTATGTAGGGGGTTTCGAGGGAGATAATATCTCTATTAATCCTGATACTACTTTATTAATAAGATTATTTCCTTGATGTAGTGTTAAACTACATCTCTCATCAGTCTCTTTACAAACTGAGTTAAGGAACTAACATCTACATGGTAATTATGTTTCTTCTATATTGCTAAAAGAAGGACAAAAAGTAGTAGTCTATCCTTGCCCAAGGTCTGCATCAATCTCTATATAGAAATTCATCCAAATAGGTTAAGCAGTTTAGCAGTTTTTTACAGATAGACTGCCAGTGTTACTTTCGAATTTATAGTATTAGTAAGTTTAGATAAAATATTATGTGGTATAAGGAAATTATAAAAAATGAAATTGAGTCTGCTGTAAGATCATGATATTACTCCGGTCGAGGTTTAAATATGGCGAAACATGGCTCTTTCACTCTAAGTACTGTGTGGTTCTGTGTTTATAATGGTTAAATTTTATTCTTAGACTCAGTATTATTTTTTTGTTAAACTCAATATCATAACAATAGCAGTTACTTTAGCAATTTATTTTCGTACATCTATAATGTTTCTATTACAAAAATATAGTATCATTTGTATTTAACACGACTTTTTCGCTGTTATAGTTTTGAGAAATCAAAATAAGAAAGTAACATTACTTCTGTTTATTCATCGTAATAATTATACATTCATACCTTCAAACTTTAGTTCCCAATACGCACACAGAGTACTGTACAAATTCCCAACCAAAGATTAAGAGTACGACAAATAATTGATGTTACAAAATGGTCTTGACAAAATGTCTTATGTTTTGCTCTATTGTACTGAGGTCGACAGAAAATATTAATGGACTTTCTGACCTTCACCAATGTCACTTATACACGTTTGTATACAAAGAAGTAAAAAACAGCAAACACAGTGGAGACGAATCGCAAAATACTGTATTGTTACTGCTTTAAAAATTTTCATCTGAGTAAATACATACTTAAAAAATAATAGAATAACCTTTATTATATAACAGTTCAAATATAAGAGCATATCAATGGAATGACTATGCTACAAATAGCGGTCTTATCGCCTAAAACTTTTTTTTTATATAAATAAGAGTTCTTATTAATGTTTTTTTTTACAAATTCTTAATAATATGAGTACCAATAATATATTGAAGAACTCGTAGCTTCATGGTAACCTAGACCACGATGGGTGACTATTAACATATAGAGACCTCTTCGTGCCTCAGAAAGCATGTTAAACCGTTAGTGCTATATATATACATAGAATATATTTAGCAATCGTTTTTTATGTTTGGCCCTGCCAGCTAAGGCAGAATCCAAGAGTGGTGGACACAATACTCACTGCGAATGCAGACAATGCAACAATGCAGCATGGTGACTCACACTACGGCCTAGTGATGCTTCTGCATCATTGGGCCTCCGGTGTCAGGACAGCACGAACGCTGTCATTTTACGTTGATTTTCTGTGCGAGGGTAGTACCACCCCGTTCGAGCCGGCCCATTCGTGCTGAAATCAGCGTGGCCCTACTACTTTGATAGTTGGAACCCTAAAAAGGCTGACAACAGTCTTTCTACAACTTCGATGTCTTTGGAGGTCTGATGGCAGTTGCCCACATAAAAAAACCAAGTTCAGCCGAATTGTAGTAGACTTAAAACTAACCGCAACCTAGTTTGGAAAAAAGACTCCGAGAAATAGAAAGCAGATGAGCATCAATAATGCCATTAATACTCAAATCTTCGAAAACTTAACAAACCTACGAACCATTTACTCAGAAAGTAAACAAACGACGCAAACATTACATCTTCACTCACTGCTTCAATACAAGCATTTGTAACATCAAGACAAGGTGATATACAACATTTTCTCAGTACAATACTTGAATATTCGAATATCATTCAATATAATATACCGGGTCTTATCTTTATAAACACTCTGTCGTGTCTAGATGGCTGTCATTCAAGATATAATCATTTTGATGTATACTTAGGCATACGTAACATGAAACCTATACCTTTTCATGATACGAATTATTATCTTTTAAAGAAAAAGGCGATAGTTTGACCGATACAAGTGAATTTAGATCAATAGCTTATTTTAAAAAAATCAATATCGCTTACTCATTTAAGAACCTTTAATAGCAATAATACAATTTGTTATCATGTTACTGAAACAACTTAATATATTTAAGAAAAGTATACTCAACATAGTTTATCATTTTCGAATGGTTATTAAAATTACTTTATTATTATTATATGATGCTCGAAATTGTTGTTCCAGTTTTAGTGATTGCTTTTGGCAAGATTTATTTACCTGGCAGAAATC
The DNA here is from genome assembly GCA_949125395.1 of Diaphora mendica. Classification (NCBI taxonomy): domain Eukaryota; kingdom Metazoa; phylum Arthropoda; class Insecta; order Lepidoptera; family Erebidae; genus Diaphora; species Diaphora mendica. The sequence goes on from OX421310.1 coordinate 24,126,787, forward strand.
AGACTTCAAATTCTGTGTCAGCTCACTGTTGTCCGAGAGAGTAAGATACATAGTAACTTTCAAAGCTAAGCTACATTTACCACTTTAGTTATAACAACGACTCCTATTAGTCTAATTTGCAACAGAGTCGTGAACGCTAAAGTGTCCATGTAACCGCATAGCAATCATTCAAATATACTCATATAATGTATTCATCGCAATGTTTCTAAACCACGTGTGCACGTACGTTGTAAAAGGAAAATACGATGCGCCAATAAAAAGTATGTACCCAGCAATGGAACCCGAGGGATCGCAAATCGTCACGGCACTTTACCCCCGTCATATAATTTTTACTACTCTTATATTTTTCTATTTATGGCTTCCTTTTGTTTCTTTTTATGTTTTATACTTGCGTTAGCAATTTGTGTGCTCCTTTACTTTTTAAAGTGTGATGTGTGGTTATACAACGTTGGTATTTTTTCTAATTAACTAATTTATTTTTTAAATTGAGACCAATTTGAGAAGTAGTCCCCATCAAATAAAATAATCGATTTGTATGTATTGGAGATCTGAGGTATATAATAATAATATAAAAGGAAATATTTAATTGAGAAACCATTTTGTTAAATTGGTTAACAAATTGTAAGAATCCGAAAACCAGTTCACTTCTTTTAAATATGTTTTTAACTAATAATAACAATAGCATAGTAATATTTATTTATGTCCGTAATATTTTACTTCTTACTGCCACTGTCGAGCAGTGGTCAAATCCTAGGCTTTTCTGGGAACTAAAACAAATCTATACTTATAATAAAAATGTAACAGGTCCTATTCTGTACATTAGAGATATTTTGAAATTTTTTTTGGAGGGCTCTCTATAATCGATACTTAAGCCAAATCTGTAATTCTTTTATTTTTGTCTTTCTGTCTGTCTGTATCTTGGTCGCGCATCACGTCGAAACTACTGAATGGATTCAAATGAAACTTGGCATGATTTGAGTTCATACTGCGAGGTAGGACATAGGATACTTTTTATCCCGAAATTCAGCACGGTTTCCTGGAGAGAGGGGATGAAAGTCAAAATATGTACTTAGTTGTAATTCAATAGCACATAGTCCGATTTCATTCATTCTTTTTTGACTAGAAAGAAAAAAATAATAAGATAACGGTAAAAGTCTTTTTTTTGTCCACGACTGTACACTGCCTGTGGGAAGCTGAGACAGATGTGTAAATAAGGCGGTACGAAGCGCGCCGGGTCAGCTAGTAATAAATAAAACAAAAGTGACTTTGCCACACAATTTTCTCACTTTAAGCCTGGAAGTAGGACAGTATGTATAATGGGACAAATATTTTTGGCAACAGTTACAAGAAATAGTTTTTCGTAAAAATAGAAATTAGGCTCTCAGCATTAAAACTGTCAAGGACCAGTAGAGTGGATATCTCTAAGCCTCTATTTTCCCAAATTGTTGGAATGAAATTGCTACACGACAAGTGCCACTTAAATGATGGATGGCTGGACTCTATTGTGTATTTGTGCAAAAAATACTTGTCGCTAAGACTCTGTTTAACAGTGGTATATTTATTTTGCCAAATTTTGCCATGTACTTTACAATATATTTATTAACGTTAAATGACGTACGAATATCAGACAAATGATTCACGCTGTTTTATTTAATGGTTATAACGTTAAAAGACTAAAAAAAAATCGATTCAAATATTTTCAATCAAATTATTTTTAGATTCTTAATTTAGAGAACTTTAATGAAAGTAGAGCCCATCTTAACGAAACGAAATCATGGCGATAGAAATCTGTATCATAATTCTTCTTTGTTTCACTATTCCTGTCATAACAATCCTGAAAGTGTATAAGTGATCAACCTGAAGCATTTTATAGTTTTTAAATATGATATAAAACTGCCTCGTTGGTTTCGGGTTCGAATCCCGGGTCGTGCCAAAAGTATTATTGAGTTTTTCTGATTATAAATAATAATAATATAATAATAAAGCTTTATTTATTCCTTACACACAGTTTACATTAATTCTAAACATTATTTGTAGTGTTAGTATTATACTTATTCTAGTTTGTTAGTTTAAGTTATTAACTGCGTTAACGCGTTTTGTTGTAAGGACCGCTCTGGCGGTAAAAGCCTCCTCCAATTCCTTCTATTTCGCTCTGTCTCTTGCCAGTCTGCTCCAAGTATTTCCCACCGTGTCAACTATGTCATCACTCCATCTCTTGAATGGTCTTCCTTTCCGTCTTTTTTTGTGAATAGGGTACCAATTAGTGATAATTCTGGACCATTTTTTTTCTGGCGATCTTTGGACATGCCCTGCCCATTTCCATTTTTGGGTCATTATGATTTTTCCTATGTCTTTTACCTTGGTAAGTTTCTTGATGTCTTCATTTCTTACTTTATCGCTTAGCTTAAGGCCCAGGAGACTCCTTTCCATGCTATTTTGGCACACTTTGACCTTATGAATCTGTTTTGTTGACAAAGGCCACGTTTGGGAAGCGTAAGTGAGACAGGGTATTAAACATGTCTGCATAGCTTTAGATTTAAGTGTAACTGGTAGATTACTCTTGAATACCTCCTTCATTGCCCAATACTTGTTCCAGGTTATTTTGATTCTTCGCTCTACCTCCTTATCATTGCATGACTTGAAGGATAGTAAGTGTCCCAAATAAATATAGTCTTCGGTGTATTCGATTTCAGTTGAGTCTGACTTTATACTCATGGTTTGCCTATTTGTCATTAATTTAGTTTTCTCCCAGTTAATTTCTAGACCTACTTTTCTGCTTTCTTTGCTGAGTGATTGTATCATAAATTCCATTTCTTTTGGGTCTTCTGAAAGAAGTACTATGTCATCCGCGAATCGCAAGTGCGAGAGGCGGTTGCCATATATGTTTATACCTCTATCTTCCCAGTCAAGTGTTCTGAATATTTCTTCGAGTACTGCAATGAAGAGTTTTGGAGATAAGGGGTCGCCCTGTTTCACTCCTCTTCCAATTTCAAAGGCTGAGCCATACTCATTTATTTTGATTCTAGCATTACTTTTGTTGTATATTTCCTTCAATATATTGATATAGTCATGGTTCACTCCATGCTTTCTGATTATAGAAATACTTAATAATAGCTCGAAGTTTGGAAGTTGGGGTCTGAGCCCCCGTGCCTCGGAGAGAACGTAAAGCTGTTGGTCTTGCGCCCGATCTCTCCCCGATCTTGTCGGTTAACCGTCCCATCGCATTATGAGAGAGAGGGAACAGAGAGTGCACCTGTGTTTGCGCACACACTTGTGTACTATATTATCTCCTGCATCGTTGGCTGGTCTCCGTTGAGACTGGCTACCGTGGCCCTAATCGGTTAGGAGAACATTATTATTGATAAGATATTTTTTATTTATTTATACAAAGTGATAAAAAAATCCTTGTATTTAAAACAGTGTTTAAAATGATGACTTTGACACGTTTAATTTCATAAACTTTTTATTTCAGATTTATCGTAAGTCAAAATAACGTCAGAAAGGATTAGATTATCCCCGAGAGTAAAAAAACATTTATCACACTAAACCATTTTTGTGTTAATAAAACTGTGTAAAAGCAAATATGCGTATGCAAATGTGTACAACGTCGAAATGTGGAACCGTTAACGTTTTTTTCAAGTTGTGTAAAATACCCCTGGTCCGAGAGAGATCCAGTTTGAGGAACGTTTTTGTCCTTTCATCTGTTTGATTACATTTCCACTGCCACTCCATGCTTTAATGTTTCCCAGAACAATTTATTTTCCATTAAACCATAGTTATTGGAACAACCCATACACACATACGTACTTAAGGAAAATATCGACATTTTTATGTGGTATAGGTGAACTTGCCGACAAATCATCTCAATTGACATCTGAATAGTCGAAAATGCGTTACCGCCCATCGAGTTCCTTGATTCAATTAATACAGGAAGTTTCATATAGTAAATGATTAATTTATATATGAACTAGCTTTTGCTCGCGGCTCCACCAGCGTGTAATAACTAGCCTATGTTCTGCCTCAAGGATTAAAGAATCTCCATGCTAAATTTCATTGAAATCGGTGCAGCAGTTTAACCGAGTAAGCATAACCAGACAGACAGAGTCACAATAGAAATTATAATACTAGTATAGATTCATTTTTTCCACTAATAGTAAGTTAATTACTTAACATAATTAATGACTCTTGTGTTGGGAAAAGACAAAAACCAAACGGTGTACAATGTGACGTCAAAGATGTGCGGAGACTATGAAAAACTAATTTAACTCTGCGGTAAAAAGTTGTGCGAGCTCTCTCGCTTCATTACGTTATGAATGGCCAAGCTTCGTATCTAACGTAACGAATTCTCTTGTTTGCCTATTTTCTTACTTAGACTTGGGATATTTCGGATATTATTACTTCGTACTTTCTAACTTTATACATATTTTATCAAAATTTAATATTAGCGGTATTAATCACCTATTTTTTGCATTTCTTCAAGGACTTCTTGAAAACAGGTGTAACAGTTCTTGCTGGCTCATTCAGTGTTCTTCACAGATGTAACCAGCGCAATACTTTTAGTACGTGCTAAGCATCACAGAGACTTATAGATAAGGTAAGAAGTTTTATTCTACAACATCCATTACTTTCAAATTAGGGGTTCCGCATGCAAACGGTAGCGAGCCATGAATTCAAAAGTAATTCCATTATAAGTTTAGATTTGAACATTTTCGAGTTGCAAATAATACGACGGCCTTAATTTTCAGCCATACTCTAATATGATTGAAGCAAGCTCGGCACTGTAAGGACATTAAAAACTTTGGAGTGGCATAAACAAGTTGTTGTCACACGACAGCTCACCTACCGGGTTTAACAAACCAGCGTACGCCTGTTAAACCTTTATTAAATAACCCAGTCATCTAAGCGAATAACTTCATTCCAATGCCGTGTTGCAGATTAGAGCGACACGGATGCCAGGTCATTGCCAATGTGAAAATGTCATTTGCGTGTGAATCTTAACAAGAAAATAACATGGTTAAGAGAAATTGGCAGTTATGTTTAGAATTCGCGAGGTCGTACCCGCACTGAGCTTAAATGAATAGAAATACCAACGAACACACATGTTTGAAACGGCAAATATTTTGACATTTTAATGTGAGAATTTTCTGTTGTATATTATTACCATACTCGTATTCAGAGAATAGTTTTATACACAAAAGCAACCTATGATGCAGAACTGGTGAGTTTCAAAGTTTTCCTTTCTCCTAAAGTTTGTTATGGAATCGAAACCGAGTATATAGTTGTTATCAAAGGGAAGTTGTAAATGTTTACGTACAAAAGGCGGCATCACAACTGTGTTCTGTAACAACCTCCATCGGACTAGAATAATAACGAGAGCTCGAAAATCGTTAATAGGATTATACTAGCAAATTGGATATTGAACATAAGCCAGGCTAAGTTCGCGGTGGACACCAAGTATCCGTAATTAGCAGTAACTAAGGGGATCCGAGCGCACGCCTGCCTGATTAAAACTGGCTTAACTGGAACAACTGCTAGCGTTGCACGGATGACCCAAATTGTGACTACTTTATAATAGTACCACTGCTATCCTATTACAACTTCTGTTATCACAGCAATAACAATGCTTAATTAAGTTTTATTCAGTGAAGTTACATTTACAATTTCCATTATGTTTTTGTCTCCTCCCTTGATCCTTCCTATTGCGGTTTACGATTCTGCTTTGATAGTAAGTTGTATTGGCTGTTGGTTTGTTAGTTTTGTCCTTTCTATTGGGTACAGGTATGTTAGGGGAGAAAGAGAAGAAATATGAAATCCCACCAAAAACATTTTCATGTAAAATGTTGCCAAGACGACTGCATATGGCTTACGCTGTGAAAAAGATATCAGATCTCATGTAGAGCCAAGGTTCTGAATCTACACGCCTTAACTCTACCAACCCTAACTTCATACACTCTACATCTCAGTAAAAACGTATGGCTTCACCGTTTCGCTACCATACCGTCAAGAAGGGGAAACGAATGCCTTTTTGGTTTGCAAATATCTAGCTTCTGAAGTAATGTGTTATATGAATATTTAGTTTCTGAAGTACCGAAACAGCCAAGCCATACATTTTTACTAAGATGTAGAATGTACGAAGTTAGGATTGGTAGAGTTAGGGCCTGTAGATTCAGAACCTTGGCTCTACATGAGATCTGATATCTTTTTCACAGGGTACGCCATATGCAGTCGTCTTGGCAACATTTTATATGAAAATGTTTTTGGTGGGATTTCATTTCTTTTTGTAAGTTGCTTAAGGCAGTTTTTTTATCTTTTTTTGGGCTGTATTTCTTGTACATCTTCTTTCGAAAAAGACCGTGTACCAAAAAAAAACCCTCTAGCATAAAAATTTGTGAAAGTCTCATACAAACTTCCACCCCCCAAATTTGGGAGTTGGGGGGCAAAAGTAATAGGTTTATGAATTTTTTTGGTGTTTGTATACTAAACTCAATAGGTAGTAGAGCCACGCTGATTTCAGCATGAACGGGCCGGCTCGACCGGGGCGGTACTACCCTCGCACAGAAAATCAACGTAAAATGACAGCGTTCGTGCTGTTGTGTTTCGTTGGTGAGTGCGAGACCGGAGGCCCAATTAGTCTAGTCAACAAGTTCCATACTTGTTGACTAGACTAAAAGATGCAGCAGCATCCCTAGGCCGCCATGGTGTGGGTCGCCATACTAGTCTGCATTCGCAGTGAGTATGGTGACCGCCACTCTTGGATTCTGCTTATGCTTTCCACCAGGCAGAGTAGAGTCATTTTGGCGGGCCATACATAAAAAAAAAAAAAAAAACTTAGTTTACATACCAAATTTCAGCTTTCTAGCACTTCAGGAAGTACCCTAACAGTTTTGATGATCATCAGTGTGTCAGTGACGAAATCGGTGTTTTTTAGATATCAATAAAATCTAAAGTATTAGAGCTATGCAATTAAAACTTTGTATGTTTCATTAGTGTATTGATAACATCATATCCTGAGAATTTGAACGATCTGCTATATCGGGAACCAAAGTTATAAGAGTTCAAAAAAACGACGAAACACTTCGAGAAAAGGTAGGTAGTGCCCTTGCGCTTCGCTTGGCTCGTCTTGGCGGGGGCACGACCGTGCCCCCAGATATTTAATGTATTTGCATGATGAATAAAAATAGTTAAAACTCTTACCAATGTTATATGTTGCGCGGACCGTAAAAGAATTGGGAAACAGCCGGATAACGATGATACTTCCTCCATATAATTTAGCTTTATATTACTTATTTCATGTTAGTACTTGCTGAAATTTTATTAATGAAATCATATTTGTGTGGGCATACGAACTTTGCCCATGTAAGGTAAGAAGTATGTCACATGTTGGAATACATATGGGCAGGTAGAATGATACTTTTAATTTACTAAAAGGACGGCAACCTAGCCTTTATTAATCCTAACATTATTAGGGGTAAGCTACTACTACAACCAGTTTTACCTGAATATCAGTTTTTATAAGAAGCGACTGGCATCGGACTTCCACAACTCAGAGGACGAACTGAATTCGGAGGTTGAACTAGTTGTCAGTAAATTTAAGGGTACTGACTTCCCAACAACGATTGCCACAGATGTTCATGACAACCGGAACGACAGTTTCCTGTGCTCTCCGAGCCTCGGGCGTAAAACATCAAATTGCCATACTCCGGGCTGTTCTTGAGAATTTCTTGTAAGTAAACCCAACAACACTTTTGACCCGACCTATGTATCGAACTCGAGACCTCTTGATTGGCAGTCGCATACGCTAACCGCTAGACCAAACAGGCATTCACTTATCATTACCCATGTGTTCGTTTGCGTTTATATCATATAAATGTATCTGATTTGATAACTTTACATTTATAGTTGCAATCTATTTATTTTCTTCGTTTCAAGTAAATTTCCTCGATTTTGACAGTTCATTACGACACGAATCTAGGTCAACAGTGCATGAGCTGCTGAGGTGGAAGTAGGCGTTACTTCATGCTGTTCCGTCGCTATTATTTCTCTGGTAATATATTATAATATTGAATATACATACGTTTACCTACCTAGTATCTTACAAGTTATTAATTTTATTTGAAGGTGGTAATATTAGTATGAAGAAATTCTTGAAAACTGAACTTGTAAATCTGAAACAATTTCTTATTAATTTGTAGAGTTGAGATAAATATAATAACTATATCAAAAAACAATAACAATCTATCTATCTAATTATATCTATCTATCTTCCAAAAACATACAACAGAACATTTCTAACAGGATCAATGCTTTTTAAAGGCCCATCTTTAATATTACTGAGCACGGATCCATTACGAGAACATTTGAGGTATTATACCTATTATGAGATATAATGTATATCAAGCTGGCTTGATGTGGGTTGGCATACTTTACAAAAGTTGAAGAAAACATATATGTATAAATATAAGCGTCCTTTATAGGGTAACGTCTTCACAATTGTGTCCTTCACCGTTCAAACAACTAACTGTCGAACAGTTTCGCTTAACTTTCAAATTGTACTTGTCAAAAGTGATTAATATGAAAGTTCTTTCACAAGTGACCTACGTAGTTGGTCCATAATTGATAATTGAATAGCAAAAGTTTTAATTGTTTGGACTTAATAATCGCACTGTTTGAGTCGGGATGGACTGCCGTTTAATTATTCGGTACAATATAACTCCAATCGACTGGTTGCGTTGTTTATGCAAGGAGGAAGGTTCAATTTATTTTTATGCTCAGCGAAATTGAGTTAACGCGTGCATTGGTAAAAGGAAGGGTGAACATTGTGAATCCGGGCCGCGCCGAGTCAAGCTTTTCATTTTGCAAGGTTGCACGCTCGTTATCGTTCCTCACAAATTGTGTACGCACTACTCGACATTGCTGGTGCATGCATACTTTTGATTGAGGCTGTGACATCTGTTATAACGTAATAAATAAGATAAGATAAGATTCTTTATTTGCTAGAAATATGGTACATTGAGATCTTAGGGCTAGTTTACAGTTCTTCATATTTCGCCTACTGAGTTCGGCATGCAAATATACAATAATAATTTAATACCATGATTAACAACAATCATGAACAAATAAGTGTTTCATGGTGTCTAATAATTTTCACAAAAACAATGTCAATAAAAAATGAATTAAAATGTCAATGGTTTGAATTTAAAATGCTATGAAACTAAGTCATGTCAAATATTATATAATGTAATAGTCATTTCGATGTGACCATGTTATGTCATCACATTATTTTACTAATTTTATATGTCATAAACTCATTTATGGTATAAAAACTATTTTTGATTAGATTTCCAGACCCTCAATTCCTTCTGAAAGCGATTGATTGGTAGCTCTCTGATTTCTTTGGGGATTCCATTGAAAATCTTTACTGCCATTACACTACTATTTTTTTATTGTAAGTTGTGTTGCACTTAGGTAAGGCTAGTTTAGTAGGGTCTCTTGAAAGCTTTCGTATTTTAAAAGCCATATCTGAAGCCCTTTTAAATAGGTAAGGGTGTTTTCTTACAAACACACCCATTTCAAATACGTATATACACACTAATGTCATTAATTTATGTTTCACAAACAGTGGTCTACATGACTCTAATGGCCCTACTCAGAAAACTAAACATAACACCTTTTCTGAATTAAAAAAGCCCTATTTATACTTGTAGAGTTGCCCCAGAGAATTATTCCATACCTTAGGATACTGGAAACATATCCATGACAAGCTAGTAAAGCAGCATCAACACCAACAGGCCTCCTCAAATGTTACAAGGACTGTCAATATGTTATAACTTGATTTATTTAACGTTCAAAACACGAAGTCTTGTATTGCTTACTGGTATGTAGGAGAAGTTTACTGTGTTGGAAAATGAAATGGAGCTGAAAGAATAAAATCCGTTTGATTTTAGGATAGTTTTAGTGATCGTTAACGAACCAAATAAATTACTATACTGTTAACAACATTTATAAAATCCTTACTAATACTGCCTCGGTGGTGCAGTGTTAGCGTAAGCGACAGCTGTGCTTGAGGTCTCGGGTTCGATTCCCGGGTCGATTAAATACTTGTATGATCTGAAAATATTTGTTTCGGAGTTTGGGTGTTTTCTATGTATAATATTAGGTCTTTACCTATGAAATTGCCGTTCTTCAGTACTGGTCATTTCAAATAAAAAAAAGTTTGTAATGGCTCTGTATTCTAAATTCAAAATAATTTTGTTTTACAACCATGACTATTTACAAACTCAGTCTTTTGTTTTTTGATTAGCATTGTATTTTCATTACATTTGAACATTTTTCGTCATAATGGATACTTTAAAAAATCGTGTAATTATGGAATATGAGTTCCGTCGTGGCACCAACGCGACACAAACGGCACGTAACATCAAAAACGTTTACGGAGAGAACTGTACAAACGAACGCACAACCCGTTATTGGTTTTCCCGTTTCCGTTCTGGAAATTTTGACTTGGAAAATGAAGCTCGTGGTTGTCCGGAGACTTTGGTTAACAATAATGAATTAAAGGCGATTGTGGAAGCTGACGAAACTCAAACTACAGCTGAGCTAGCAGCAGCTTTTAATGTAAGCATCAAAACAATATTGATCCATTTGCGACAAATTGGCAAGGTAAAAAAGCTTGATAGATGGGTGCCCCACGACCTTAACGATCGCCAGCGCAACGTACGCGTCGAGAGCTGCCTTGCGCTGCTCAACAGGCAAAGAAATGAAGAAATTTTTAAAATAATTGTTACGTGCGACGAAAAATGGCTTCTGTTCGACAATCAAAAGCGCTCAGCAAGTTGGTTAGACCCTGGTTCGGCACCAAAGCAATGTCCTAAACCAAAAATGACCCCTAAAAAGGTGATGGTCACTGTTTGGTGGTCTAGTGCGGGTGTGATTCACCAAAGCTTTTTACAAAACGGCATGAACATTAATGCAGATGTGTACTGTGAAGGACTGGAGAGAATGATGGAGAAGCTTGCACATCTGCAACCAGCTTTGGTCAATCGGTTGTCCCCACTGCTCCTTCACGACAACGCGCGACCCCATACTGAGCAACAGACAGTCTCCAAGCTGCAAGAGCTGGGGTTGGAAGCTCTCCCTCATCCGCCATACTCACCAGACCTTGCACCTACCGACTATTACTTTTCCAAAATTTAGACAACTTTTTAGTGGGTAAAAAATTCAATTCCCGAGAGGCAGTACAAAATGGCTTTTGAAGAGTTTGTTGCCTCCCGTCCAGCTGATTTTTACAAGAAGGGCATCAATAAATTGCCAATGCGTTGGCAAAGATGCGTCGATTGCATGGATGATTACTTCGAATAACAGAAATAAAAAGTTTGAAAAAATAAGTACTGCATACAAAACGGCAATTTCATAGGTAAAGACGTATTATGTATGTCTTTACAAAAAAAAGAAAATTATATCGGTTGTCTAGTACCCATAGCACAAGCTCTGCTTAGTTTGGGACTGCGTGCGTTGTGTGTTAAATGTTCGTAAATGTGTTTCAAGGATATAAATACGTTATATTCATGTTATTATTAATTTTCACCACTTTTTGCAGTTTTGTACAAAGGCGAACGTAATGCAGAGAGAGTAAACTTTAAAATTTGTAAGGTACAGTGATTATCTATGAAAACAAACTAGTATATCAATTCAAATATTGATGTATGTACCATTTAAATATATTATACACAAACATTTATACATTAATCGTGTATGTGTGTAAAAAATAAGAGAGTCGCCTAATACTATTGATTCTTGATTGAATATCCAAGTTATGGCTAAAGTCATTAGCAGTGCCAAGTCTTGTAATGACGGTCAACTATGGAAGGTGCACTTACACATCCATTAGGAGCGTGTATCGAGTCGTTTTCGACTATTTAATTTCGCCATCTTAGCTTAAGTGTTCCCACATTCAAAATCCAGACACGCACTCGTTGCATTCAATTGATATTCGTTTCTGGCGTGATTCGGACGCCATTCGATTGTTTCTATTATTCAGGTGTGATGTGTCAATAATATAATTACTTTGAAATATAGTTTGTTGTAAAACTTAAGGGCTTGAGTATTTATAGTAGGTATAACCACCGACGAAATATAACTATAGACTTACACCGCATGAACTTAGAGTTGTACGCGGATATATAATAAGCTTAATGTTCACTAGATGTCAGTAAGTGTATCAAATTGTAAATTTCAAAGACATTTTCTGAGCTTCTACTCCGATACGAATCCGAGAGTAAACTGTCAAGTTTATTTGTTTTTGTATTCGTGCAAAATGTCCCACTAGATGTCGTTTTCCACATAATTACATCAGTAATTTATGTGATATTTTATTAAATCGTCCAAGAGCCATCTACGAGTTTACACAAATAAATAAAATTGAAATGTCTGTTTATAATTTCAAATAAACAGCTTCTTAATAAATGCTTCTCAGTAAATACGGTACATGAATATATTTTTTTATTAATTTTTGTATGAAACTTTTTAAATTTTCACATAAAACTCTGTATGTAGGTCTAGCTACTTAATTCTTATAATAATCAAAATTTGTTGAAAAAAATCCATATATTATATATGTTATATTATTCAGTGATGAAAGCTCAGTAAGCTGACGCCTAGGGCGGCTTCTTTTAGGGGGCGGCAAATTAAACGATTAAAAAAAACTACATTACTGTAATAGAAATGGAGAAAATAAGTCTTGGCAGTTTAACAGTATTAGTATTTAGTAAATAATGTATTAATAGTACAGTTTGAGAAATTCTATATGCTTGTTAAAATACATCTTTGTAAATATCTGTTTATAAGACATCTCAATAGCAGTTAAATATAACAATTTAAATTAGTAATTTTAACTAAACATTTTCTTAATTACCACTGGCATGAGTTTCTAGAATGCACTGCTGCGTCCGTTTCAGCGGCTGGCGGCAAATTAGGTCCAAGTAGAAATTTTCATCCTTGGTCCTTTCCGCCACCTCTTTCTGTGCAATGTCATCTTCGCAGAAGATAAAACTCTGTTGCTATCCACTATGGAGCATAACATGGTTGGCAGCGAGATATATTCTCCCATAACTGCATTCTATATCCAACGCTGCGACGCTCAAGTAATGGCACAGGGAATCAGCTCGATCCACTGGACAGGCAGGATTCAACTCACTTCTAGTAACCGCGTGCAGGTATTTCCGAAGCAACTGTGACCGGAAAGAACCTGCGTTACGCGGAACGAATCTCACATGGATATTCCTGCCAACGCGCATTCTGCCTCCGTAGACATTATGTGATAAACGCGTGTGACTCAAACCAACAACACTCTACTGTCTACTCTCCTGTGGCGCACCCTACTCTAGGCGGTCAGTGCTACCGTCTACACCGGGTACCGTAAAGTGTTATTAACCGGAGAATTCTGCGTTCCATCTTGTCGCAACACTCAGTTTACCTAAATTCGGCAAAAGCTTTCGAGCAAACTATCAAAAGTGTGTGTGTGAAACTGTCGTCAACCTACTGTTAAGGAACAGGCCTAGATACATTATTTGGACTTAATACATTACGAGAACTGAATTGAACACGATCGAGGCGCCTTAAAGTGGCCTCAGATATTCATCTTGGAACGACACGTATATTTTATCATGTCACAATAATGATATCTATGTCGATTACTGAAAGAAAAATAATGTAAACGCTATGAGCGTGTGCCAAGTGACTATCGCTTAGACTTTTGTAATTGTTCGTTTGTATTCTTTTTGACTTAGCACCGACTTCAAACAGATTTTAGGTACCTAGCACACATTATAATACTACTATTTAAATGAATAAAGAATTAGGTATACGCAATTTATGAAGAACCAGTTTATTTTACGCTTTTAAGTGTTTTTTTGGCAGAGAGTTTTCGTTGGATGTTTTTTGGAAGTCGGGTTTTTTTTTTTAATAAAAAGTTTTTATTTTTCAGTTTTTAGTGCAAACAATCGTTGGTAAGTAGTAAGTTGAACTATTTCATCAAATTTCATCATCAAGAATACAAATGAAGGTCTAAACGTAGGTACGTGTAATATTGAAATCATCCTCTAATTCCTAACTGTTGAAGAGTTTAACCTTCTATCATCAGTTCACCTAAATAACTTGAAAGTATACGACTGAAGGTCTTTAGATACGTATGAAATTGAAAGAATTATCCTCCAACTCCTAACCGTTGAGGGGTTGTACCTTCCACCTTCCATCATCAGCTTACCTAAATAATTTGAAAGTATACGACTAAAGGTAACATATATACATCTGATATTTAAAGATTTATCCTCCAACTCCTAACCGTTAAGGAGTTGTACCTTACATCATCAGCTCATCATCATAAAATGATGACTACCAGACGCAAATACGGGTGTAACTTCAGAAAATATACGAAAAACATTGTTTATGCCTATAAAAAATGAGAGTTTCCCTCGATTTCCCTGGGATCCCATCATCAGATCCTGATATGCTGGCAATGGGACCACCTCGGAAGCATACCCTTTCGAATACAATTTTTTTTTTTAAATCGGTCCACAACTGACGGAGTAATCGGGTAACATACATAAAAAAAAAAAAAAAAAAACATACAGTGGAACATAGAACCTTCTCCTTTTTGGAAGTCGGTTAAAAATTACATATTATGACCTAAAATTTATTGATTATGCCATATCAGACAGGAAATAAAATCGCTCAACATTATTATCTACATCATAGATTTACATGATCGAATAGAATATATTTAAATTAGGGGGCTTCCATTAATTACGTAAGGTGTTTTAGGGGGGAGGAGATTGAGCTAAATCTTTTCAAATCTCACTTAGGGGGGTCTTGGCAAATATCACGTAATTATTATGTAAAATTGCGTGAAAAATTATTTCCAAATAAAATATGGCCAAATCTGACACAACAATAATGTTTGTCTGAAACAATAGTGTTTGTCGTATTCGTCCGAACTCCGCAGAGCAGCGAAGTAGCATTCGATTTTGCTTTGCTAGTCTTCAATAGAAGTAATAGAACAAGTTCAATAATGCAACACGTTTACAGCCAAAACATAAATTTGAGTTGAGGAAAATCTTACGATATCTCACCAAGGCGGGAGGGGAGGTCGAAAAATTCTCAAAAATGCCTCACGTAATTAATGGACGCCCCTTTACGATTTTTCGTTGAAATAATTTGTTTGTTTACTTACTCTTCGTAAGACAACTAACCATTTGACATATCAAAGTCCGACGTAATTGTAGCCACTTACTTGGTAGCGCTATCATCGCGCATCCAGCATATAATATTCTATATGTCATATCAATAACTTATAAATGTGACATCTAGCGTAGTAAATAGGTCATTATATTCAAGTTTATTTAAATCGATTGCAACGACATCTCCTAAAAATAGGTGATAACTTTACGTTACGCAATTGAAAAAAATATTTTTTAAACAAGCATTAGAAAGTAAGATTTATATTCGAAAAATAATAAAATAATTACTATAATTGAAGCATATCAATAAAATATTGATAGAGTTCTTTAAACTATTTCTAGAACCTTATTTTTGCGCGCCATCTAGATTTAGGTGATTTTTTCTAGCTTTTATCGGTGTACAGTTTGGGCCAGGGGAGGGTCGGTCTATTTAGTATATTGTGTCATTGGTATAACGATCGCTGCTACAAGGCCACTAGACGTCAAGCACGCTATTGGTAATGGCAATACTTTTATTAACACAAGTACACCAGCATTTCCTTAAGTTAACGAAACTGTTATAGTACCCATTGATGTGGCGGGAATTTCCTTTCTAGGGTATAACTGGTTGTCAGACTACCGGTACCCCAGATAGTAAGCGGTTCAAAATAAAAAAAACTTATATTGCAAGTAGGCCTTTTCAGGCATTTACGAAAACTTACTTCAACGACACTAGTTGCGCAGTTCCAAAGTGTCATTCCTATGAAGAAGAACCGGCAAGAAACTCTATAAGTTATTCTTTTTAAGATAGGATTTTTTTTTATTCAAGCTGTTGATACACGTAAAAGCATACAGCATCAGTAAATAAACATAATCATATAGCAGACAAAAAAAGAAGAAAAACAATGAAACTAGAAATTTACATACAATAAATATTCGTATGTAGTCTTAATGAAATTCCTAACAGGGATGTCAAGACATGTCAAAGTTTCTTGGAATAGAGGCAATGCGGAGCTATACTCTTTGCGCTGTAGCATGGTGCGTGGTGGTTTAATATAATTTAATTTTACTTTAATTTACTACAGTTATTAATACTTGAGCGTGTATTCGCAATATATTAAATCATTAATAACTGTACATAGTAAATTAAATTAAACCATTAACTGTAGTAAATTAAAGTAAACCACCACGCACCATGCTACAGCGCAAAGAGTATAATAATAATAACAAGAAAGGTTTTTGGTCACATCGAGTTTGACATAACCACCTCACCAGTTGGGAGAGGATTTCCACTCGGAAAAAAGGCTGTTGTACCAAATTGATGATTAATTTGTGTTTTGGGTATCAGTTCTTCTCTCATCTATGACTTTTATATGTACATTACATACATATAATATAGGTACGGATGTTTAGTTTACATTTACAGTCGAACGTGTGTGTAAATGTAGCGTAAAAGTGTGGGTATTTAGGTGTGTGGGTGCGAATGTTATAGAAATATAATTTCAAGTAGGTAGGTGTGTATATTTTTGTGTTTGAAATCAATATGAACCTACGCAAGCCACCACCATAGACTGTATTACTAATAATTGCGTTCCACAGGTCAAAATACGAAATAAAAGTAAATACTTTTATATCTATAAGTTTACCGAAGGTTGTAAAAAACTGTGTCTATTTTTATCCTTAGGTCCATTCGACAGTTTTGACAAACAGACGAGAAAAAGATGCTGAACATTTTTTTATCTATATGTGACCGATTACAAAAACTTACCCAAAACTTAACTTTTGCTTTACATCAATAGAAAAGGATATCAAAAAAAACAAATTCATCAACACGACTAGACAGCATGGTATGGTAGACAAAAAATCCCTTAAGTAGAAGCCTAGCCCATGTCAAGCAGTGAATTGTCGGAGGCCTATCCTTAACTGTAACTTTGGTATTTATATACGTCGTCTGTATTTAATTACAAAGCTACATACTTCCATCTTACATAGTACGTATATTGATGATATTTGAACACGCATTATTAGCAACACAAGCGTGTAACACACGCTAACGTGTTCGGGGTTATTCAGTATTCGATTTCAAGTCACATTTTAAAAACATAAACAGAATGTAAAAGTTGATAATAATTCCTTTTTCTATGATATATATTAAATCAGTAAAACACTCTTTTTAAAATATAAGGTTTAAAAGGCATAGAATTTTTCACCTCGTTTTTGGAATCGGTTGAAAACAGGCAGAAGATGGAACGCAAAATAGGTACCCGGATTTTAAGGCGAGAATGCTTTAATTATCATCTCGTGGATAAATATTTACTTCCAGCGGAACATTTCACAGTTGCTGTTTCATTAATCTGGGTTGTATTCATTTAAAGTAGAAATCCGGATACGTGACTGCTTTTACAATTTTAAGAATTTTACTCGATTTAAGTGTTCATAAATATGGCGCGTCCTCTTTGAAATAGTCGTATTATAGGCATGGCGCACGAAAATATTTAAAAAGCTTTTTTAAAATTTCTCATCAAGCTTTAAAGACCAATGTACTGCGGCGGTTAACGTTGCTACTAGAATTAATGGACCTTTGTTTTAATTCCCGCCTAATTCTAATATTTATTATCCATGTACACATGTGTTAGGATAGTTTTTAGATGTGTAATATGCTGTTGTTAGCATTTTATATGAATCCTACTAATACGCATATATAGTAACATTAATCATATTTTTATTATTTATTTAGTGCTTAAACTTTTTTTGCAATAATTGTGTACTTTCTTTAAAATTTAACGAACTTTTCAGACTTTCAAAGTAATCAAAATAAATAATTTGATTTACACCAACTTAGATAGCCCCTATCTTTCGGCTGTTGATGCTAAATAGTCGCTTTCTCATCCAATTAGGCTTTCCTACGTTCTTTAATCAATCCCATTTAAACGGTAAAGTCATTGCAGTTTTAACGAGATCGGAGCTAGACTTTTCCACCGATTTTCAGTTGTACAAGCAAAAGTTAGGATTTGCTTTCACTATAAAACAAAAAGTTGCGCGAAAACCAACAAATTTTAGTAGCCACATTTTGAGAAATTAGCGAGGGAACTTCGACGGTTGTGTATGAAATTAGTTTTACATAGTTCCTTGTTATTTCTCAATTATAATTGAGTTTCTAGTACGTAGTAAGTAGAGTTTTTTTTTTTTTTATGTTTGGCCCGCCAAAATGACTCTACTCTGCCTGATGGAAAGCATAAGCAGAATCCACGAGTGGTGGCCACCATACTCATTGCGAATGCAACAATGCAGCATGGTGACCCACACTATGGCGGCCTAGTGATGCTTGTGCATCTTTTAGTCTAGTCAACAAGTATGGAACTTGTTGACTAGACTATTTGGGCCTCCGGTCTCGCACTCACCAACGAAACACGACAGCACGAATGCTGTCATTTTACGTAGATTTTCTGTGCGAGGGTAGTACCGCCCCGGTCCAGCCGGCCCGTTCGTGCTGAAATCAGCGTGGCTCTACTACCTTTTACTACTACTAATACACTATGCAACTACTAGTACCTACATTTTTGATGTTGGTTAATATTTTAGAAACTTTAAGTGCTTGCATCCGGATCGACCATTCCTACATTTTGGATCACATTCGTAGTACGTTTTTTGTTCGTTCGTAACTCGTAAGTATATAAAATGTTGACTTGTTTACTTTTTAAAAACTCAAGAACTTCTGTACCGATTGAGCTGAAATTTTGGCACGATGTACAACCAACGTTCAGAGATAATTTTTATCCATTTTCGCGTCAAATTTGATCCTCATTTATCGGCAAGGTAACCATAATATTGAACATTATGAATGCAGCCACTATTTAATAATTGTCTTTTAATTTACCTGTAGTATAAAAGTGAGACGAGGGCATGAAGCAACAGATTGACGAGATGGTAGCCTGTCGGCTGCAGACCATGGATTGCATAGTTCCATCTGAATGTCAGCACCGTCAACGGCCGGTATGATTTGTGAGATTGTTCCTGCAAAGAAAGAGAATACAAAATTAGAACTCTTTGAGGCGTGGGGCTATCGGAAGTAGGGCTTTAGAGTAAGACTTGAATTCCATTGACGCATTTACTGTAAGTGTTGCTTACTGTATAAAAAGTAACAGTGGAGCTGTCAATACACTTACACTTAGATACTCATTGGTCTATCGGCTTTTGGGTGAGAAGTTGACGATCGATATATCGTTAAATGTTTTGATAGTAACTACTGTCACCCAGAATTGAGGCATTATTAGTAAAAAGCATATTCATCAAGTAGGTCCTTTCTTGGCATCAACATCTTCATTCTTGCGTAGAGCACTAAACTGACATACAAAGAAACAACACCGCTCAGCTGATGTGCAAACATTTACTGAAGGCGGTGTACACTCATGACACGATTGGAAACACTCGCGCTTTGCCAATCCAATACCAATGAAACTAGAAGCTAAATATTAGTTTTCAAACCTACATATATTATATACGATGAAATTGAAATGTGAAATCAAAGGAATCACTGTATCCCAAATTTTTATTTACTTTGAAGGACTATTTAGGATGCCGGATATCGTCTCCAGATACACACAGAAATGGTTACAATTTTTATTTTTTTAGTATAAGTACTCTTTAAAACTTTAGGTTATTAGTTTACTGAAAGATGTGATGAAAAGTCTGGTTTTCTTATCATGTCAGGATCTCCAAATATTTTTTTATAAATTCATTAATTGAATTCTTAGGAAATTCATTGAACACTTGTATATATATATATATCTAGAATGGTGAAACTGATGATTAAGACAACTGATGACGGCTTGCGATTTGATGATTCAATATATTTGAAAAATGAAAGTGAATGTCACTATAATTTATAACGATTTAGGTAAATTGAAGTGGATTATCCACTTTATAAAATGACTAGCTGTTGCCCGCGGCTTCGCCCGCGTGTATGTCGGTTATCGCTGCAAATAGTAGCTAATGTGTTATTCTGATGTATAAGCTATATTACTGTAAAGTTTTATCCAAATCCGTTCAGTAGTTTTTGCATGAAAAAGAAACAAACATCCATCCATCCATACTATACTCTGTCCATTACTTTATTTTCTTTTTGACAGTTCAAGAAATTTTGAAATTAGTGACGCCCTCACTCATTACCGATTCGATTTGAAACGAATAGCGATTTTATTTATGAAGAACTTTCAATCGTTTTAATTAAATATTTTTTGTTGAAATATTAATTATGCCTTCATTAGTTTTTTATATTATGTAAGAAATAAACAAAAATATAAATAATAAATCAGTAAATTAGATGAATGAACAGAGTTATTGTTCTTTACTCTTGGTTTGATCCTAAATTCCAAGATTTCGACTTAATTCCTTGCAAAAATTCAATCTTGGAGTCATAGATACAATTTTTATTTCCTTTTTTATTAAATTTACAGAAAAAATACTTACATGAAGTCAAATTATTTTTATCATATGATCGATTTGTCGTATTTCAAGTACTGTTTTATAGTCTGTGGTTGTTTGTTATGCACAGACCACTTCACTAAAGTACCGTCACCGTCAATAAAGTACGACATTACTGTAGTACATAATTCCGAAAACAAATATGGTAATTTATAGGCGTGAGCTGTCAAAAAGAAAATAAAGTAATGGACAGAGTATAACAAACTTTCGCGTTATTAATATAGGTAGGATTTTTATCGATATAAAATCATGATACAAAATGTATTGGTACCTGAATAGTTTTATTTTCTTTACCTCGCATAGAACATTTATATATTTTTGTAAATCAGTTTAAATAAAATAAAGGGTTTAAGACAATTTTGTGAAAACTAAAAATTTTGTATAGCGCCATCTGTAATGATTTATTATTTCGTGAACGAAAAATGTAGTAAGTGCCATCTGTATTTTTGATATGGAACTCATTCCTATCTGATGTCCCACGACACCACCCATTTTTTTTACAACTAATACACACACGTTTTACTATTAAAAACTTATTTAAGTATTTATATATGTACATAAAATATAAAGTGTTTATATGAGCTTATTTCGACATTTGACATCGACCGGGTCTGGCACCGCTCGCTTCTCTCCAAGCTCTCGGCATTCGGTCCGCCTCCTAGACCCTGTCACTGGATTGACGCTTTTCTTCATCAGCGCCGCATTATGGGCCTTTGCGACGGCACGGCCTCTGATGTTCTGGATGTAAACGCTGGCGTACCTCACTGTTTAGTCCTGTCGCCCACACTATTTCTTCTGCATATCAATGACATGTTAGCTCTTGGCAACATACATTGCTATGCAGACGATAGCACAGTTCATGGGCGATATTTTTGACACCGTTCAGCCAAGCTGGCAGTCGTTGAGGAAAATCGACAGAAGCTTGTCGCTGAGCTCGACCGGGTTTTGAACCGCATTTTACAATGGGGTGATAAGAATCTGGTCGAGTTCAACGCTAACGCTGGAGATTTTGTGGATTTGATATACGTGAGTATGCTGCTCATGAGAAAAAAAACTGTATCTTTAAGCATCTGTCCTTGGGTTTTGATAATATTGTTATTGGAAATGCTGTTTTCAGCGGAAACTGCATTCTTTTAAATTAAAATGTCAAATAAGTTGGAATTATTGGAATACGGGGAATTAAAACATTATCTTCTTTTGCCATTCCATGCGTCATGATTGTAGCTTTTACAATGTTGTACCCCAGTCGTATAATATTTAGCCATGTACTATTACATTTCTTTGGCGCTCAAGATACCTCATTTAATAGTACTGGACAGCCTCAACTTATGGGTAGGCACTCCCGATATTTCCAAAGACTTACTAAGTATTCGACAACATCTCCCTCCACGCCTGACATGATCCGTTCGTTTAATTGATAACTATCTCATTAGTCAGCTGATCAGGATGGATATTATTTACATTTTTATTCATATCTAACCAACAGCTAGCTTATAATGACGATACTTCTGTAGAGAATTTTGAAGTTAAGAAACGCTGTTAATTAATTATATTAATTTGGCTTATTTATTTCTATTAATATAATGAACATACAAATCAGATTGACGAATATATACTTAATATCTTAATATTTAATTTTTATATATATAATATCATTGCTATAATTGTTAAGTCTTCATTGAAAAAGTGAAATATTTTTTATTATTGTGACAGGCTTGTTTATTCGTTGTCAAGACGCCCGACGTAGGTAACGCGCAGGCGTGTGGCGAGTGAACTCCCAGAACAACCTTTCATCCCCCTTTAAAACCCCTTACAACCCCTTTTTCGCATTAAAAAGTAGCCTATGTCCTTTCTCAGGCTCTAGACTATCTGTGTACCAAATTTCATTCAAATCGGTGCAGCGGTTTGGCCGTGAAAGTAAGACAGACAGACAGACAGAGTTACTTTCGCATTTATAATAATCAAATTTTTCAAATTGGACCAGTAGTTCCTGAGATTAGCGCGTTCAAACAAACAAACAAACTCTTCAGCTTTATATATTAGTATAGCTGACCCACGCAACGTCGTTTGCGTCTCCTATTGCTCGTAGCGTGATAATTTTCCCCCGTTTTTGAAACATTCTTCATTGGTGCTCCGCTCCTATTGGTCTTAGCGTGATGATATATAACCTATAGCCTTCCTCGATAAATGGGCTATCTAACATTGAAATAATTTTTCAAATTGGACCAGTAGTTCCTGAGATTAGCGCGATTAGCTGACCCACGCAACGTCGTTTGCGTCTCCTATTGCCCGTAGCGTAATAATTTCCCCCCGTTTTTGAAACATTCTTCATTGGTACTTAGCTCCTATTGGTCATAGCGTGATGAAATATATATATATATCATCACGCCTATAGCCTTCCTCGATAAACGGGCTATCTAACACTGAAAGAACTTTTTCAAATTGGACCAGTAGTTCCTGAGATTAGCGCGTTCAAACAAACAAAACTCTTCAGCTTTATATATTAGTATAGATGTATTTATTATACTCTTCTAAGATCTAATACTCATAATCAACAACACATTTATTTGGATAAAGACTAATATTAGGTATTATGTTGATAAAAACTCTTTGACAAATAACTCAATAATAGGTACCAATTCTTAGCGTCTTATACTCGTGATAACTTCTAAACGAAATGTCCGAATGGGGTGAAACAAAAAGTATTTTACTTCTACATAAATACCCTTGATAACATAATGCTTTATTTGGATAAGGATTAATATTACGATACACATTTAACGTAGTTTCTTTCTTCAGACGATTTAATATTTTTTTTGAGCACAAAAGCGGTTATTGTGACTAAACCATGATAGTTAGATATATGCTCTCGCGGACTTTTTTGTAGATCTTAATGGGACCTACAAACCCGTAATACATGATTTTGTTCTATTGTCAATACTTTTTGCAGCGCACGCAAAAATAGGTTTTCGAGTTCACACCTTGGGTTACAAAATAGCAATTTTCTTACGGATCTCAAATTTTTTTGAAAATAAAATATAGCCTATAGCCTTCCTCGATAAATGGACTATCCAACACTGAAAGAATTTTTCAAATCGGACCAGTGGATCCTGAGATTAGCGCGTTCAAACAAACAAACAAACAAACAAACAAACTCTGCAGCTTTATAATATTAGTATAGATAGTAATAGGTTTACAAAAACGAAAACGATGTTATAAACGACGTCGCAGTAAATGAAATTGATTTCTTCATGAGTATTTCTAAAATTAAAACCTGAAATGTAACTTTCATTCACTTAATTAATTTATTTTGTTATCTTTTTAACTTAAAAAAGGAAATAAATAAATTTCCCTTTTTTTTAACAACTGTATTCATGGAAATTATAGTTCTGTTTGTATCACTGGTATCTAGAATTACTCGCGATATGATTTATGATGTCATCTGTTTGTTACTAATAAACTGAAATACAACACCACCTTAATGGTTAAATGTGATTTTTAGAAGGGTAGTATATTGATTACTTCCTAAATAGGGTGGTTCGGATCAACGCAAACATATACTGTGCCTTCCTATTGTTACTGTCTTTTGAACTTATTAACAATAATATTCATCCTACTTAAAAAACAGAGAACTCCCGCTGTTCAGTCCTCTCACTAGGGGAGCGATCACCTTTTGTAGGTTATAATGCTTGCAGGCCCATTAGTATAGGCATTAAATCGCTACTAGTCCACTGGCAAGAGAAATGAACCACGGCTGTGTCACCGTGTTCTTAATCTAAACTAAAATCATCAAGCACTTACTGGAGTTGTGTGGCTTCCTTGTTCTCGGCGTTCCAAGAGATCTCTTGGGTAGTTTCCTCTCTGCTTTGTCTTGGTACGTTCACACAAACATGCTCCAAAGTGCTGTATATCTTTTAAGGTATTCGAATTACAATAAACTCGTATTAGCTATCACGGATCACGCCCTTTTGAACGCGCCTACAAAAACTCGCGAGTCCTAACTAGACCAATCATAACGGTGACCGACGAAAACCGAGTCTTGGGAAATTAGCTTAATATCAATTCAGTTCGCTTAAACCGACAATCAAAAGCGAAAACGTGTTCGGCCGGGAAGCGTCTCAATAGTACTATCTAACCTCAAACGTCAAACAAGAAAAATGACAATCGAAAATGTTGCCATTACAATGACGTTCGAAATCTAACACCCGCATTAGAAATATATTCTGTATAGGGTGTGACTATACAGACATACATGAACACAAAGAACAACCAAACTGAGAACAACAATTTGTGAATTACCCAAATCGTTGTCCCATGTAAGGTTTGAACCCACAACACTTAGCGCTGTAGAAAGCCACTAGCGACCTCTTAAACCACTATGCCATTCGTGCCAATCAAATGTCACTGCACACCAACTACCGTGGGAGAGCCACGTTTGGGCATGGATGGGCCGGCACGACCGGAGTGATACCACGGCCTCACAGAAAACCGGTGTAAAACAGCGCTGCGCATACGTCTGCTCGTTTGCTCCTATTCCATAAAAAAACAGTTCTACTCCTTAACCATTTTCTCTTTCTGCAATCGCTAACACCTCTAATATATTGTATTATGGGCTAATATGTGTTTTGACCACATAATTTAGCATTTAGAGATAGCTCTTCTCATATGTAGAATGCAACTGCCTCGGTGGCGCAGTGGTAGTGTATGCGACTGCTGTGTGTGAGGTCTTGGGTTCGATTCCTGAGTCGGAACAAAAGTTTGTATGATCTGCAAATATTTGTTTCGGAGTTTGGGTATTTTCTATGTATGTATTTACAAAAAAATGTAAATATGTATTTTTATCAGTTGTCTAGCTAGTACACATAATACAAGCTCTGCTTAGTTTGGGAGTCGATGCCGTTGTGTGTTAGATGTCCGAAAAAAAGTTTAACTTGGCTAGGGGGCTGTACTATTACAATCCTTTGAATATACTGACAATAATCTTTTAGGCAATAATCATCGCAGCCTAAAAGTCTTGCTGACTCACACATCACGTACGAGAGACACGCACATATTCACACAGATTTTGATTAAAATTTTGCATGTCAATATCGTATTACGTCCCTACGAAATATAGCAATTATATAAAGTAGGTCACGCTATTAAAACGAAAAACGTCACTTTAATTAAATGTCACTGGCACTAGATGTTATTTGAAGTTGTGACGAAGTAATTAGGTAGGTAGTCCGTTTCTGACCGGTCTTTTCATTTACAAAGAAGTTAATTTAGTCAAAGACAGAAGAAACTATTTTAAATAAATTTAGTCTTATTCTGATAATTACATGACGTAAAACAGTAAGTACCATCTATTAGTGGTCGCGCAGAAGTCGAAATATTTTTTTTTCTGTTTTTATTTTTTTAGTTTTAGTAAAAACGGGTACAAAGTTAATATAGAGATGTAGTTTGAACGGCGTTTATGGACACTGATTTATTCTTAATGATGATAGACTACTGTTTTATAAGTTACCTACACGGTTTGAGGGAGTGGTTGTGATCTGTATAAAATATGTATACTGTAATGCTTTGTCCATAATAATAATAATAAAAAAATGTTCCTTCATACTGACTGCCTCTGTGGCGCAGTGGTAGCGTATGCGACTGCTGTGCTTGAGGTCTCGGGTTCGATTCCTGGGTCGGACCAAATGTTTGTATGATCTGCAAATATTTGTTTCGGAGTTTGGGTGTTTTCTATGTATAATATGTATGTATTTACAAAAAAAAAGTATATATATTATGTATTGAAATCAGTTGTTTAGTACCCATAACACAAGCTCTGCTTAGCTCGGGACTAGATGGCGTTGTGTCTTAGATGTCCGAAATATTTATTTATTTATTTATACTCTATTGAATACAGCATTTCTGTGTTTATTTAATTCTGATCGATAGTTTTAGAGATTATGTCTCGTTTATGTCTTTAGCTTTACTATATACATACATATCTATTTTATTGTACCACTAAATAATTTGAAATGCTTCATGATTACATGTAGAAAAGGACAGAAAGCAAAAAAATAAAGATAAGAATATGTACGATAATAATAATCAATAATAGTTCAAAAGAGGCTTATGTTCAGCAATAGACTGTTAGAAGCTGTGGATAATCATAGTTCAAGTTATGCCGGTCAGTAAAATAAAATATGTACACATTTGTCCATCTAAACAACGCCTCTGTGGCAATTCTTGGTATGACAGTAGAGTCTAATAC
Organism: Diaphora mendica; assembly: GCA_949125395.1. Lineage (NCBI taxonomy): Eukaryota > Metazoa > Arthropoda > Insecta > Lepidoptera > Erebidae > Diaphora > Diaphora mendica. The sequence goes on from OX421310.1 coordinate 24,153,727, forward strand.
ATGTACATTTGCCCAAACAATCAATATATCCCAAATGCTTTCAATTATATGTATCCTGTATAGATAAAGGAAATGAGCCACCCTGTGTTAACGATATCGAAGGATATTAGTGTGAATGATGTGTGTATGTGTGCGTAGTAAATCGGAAGGTCTTGTCCATTTGGCCTACATAGTCTCTCAGTTGCCATTTACGACACTCTAGGGATATGAAAATGTGGCCTCTTTGCGGGCAAGGTTATGTCGTGCTAATGGAATGTTAAATTTGTAATAGCTAAATGAAATAATGTTACTTTCATTGTTTTAAATGACATTAAACTAATTTTAACATGAAATATTGTAAAAACTTATTGTGTTTAGTATTTTTTTTGCTAGTTGATAAGTAGATGCGTCATCTGCTACTGACTACTGCAATACTGTGTCAAGAGTTGACACTTGTAACTTCAGAGACACAAAAGTTACTGCTATTTGTCCAGGGTAAGCGAAGAGTCAGGACTGTGAGTCGGTAGGGTTGGGAAGTTTGACCTAAAAGTCGGAAAACTTACTTACTCCATGAAGATCAATAAAACAATTTTTAAGAGTCATTCTTTTGGGAGGGCTTGGCTTGATCCTCCTTAATATTCAAGGAAAAATATTCTTCAGGTTTCAAGTGCATACTTGACATGGTTCTGGATTTAGTAATCACACATAGGATGCAAATACCCAAGTTTAAAAAAAAATTCATTAGCTTATCGCCGTTCATTGTTAAATGAAGGTCTCCAAGAACCGTCAACCATCCCGGTCTTGGGCTGTCCACATACATCCGCTGCCAGTCCCTTTCTTCAAATCGTTCACATCATTAAGCGACCTACACTACGCTTGCCTAATTGCAATCTCAACTCCCGGCTTGAGTGATTATCAGTCCGCCTGGAGACATGACCGGCCCACTCTCACTTCAGCGTAATGATTCTCCGTGCAATGTGAGTTCCTCGAGTTCTGTGTCACGACAGAGAAGTTTTAAAAATATAGATATGTATATATATACATATATGTATATTATTTATTACGATATTTTATAGACTAGTTTAAAAGATAATGCCTGGTTTTGAAAGTATATGATGGAAATATAAGTGATAGAAAAAAAAAACTGGCGCATATAATTTTTTTTTCATGTTACAGGAAAGAATCATTAAAATCTCTCTTGAGATTATTTATACGTATATAAGTAAGCACTTGGATTATGTTTGTTAAATATTAAGACTAATCGTTAACGAAACGCCTTAAGAAAATCAATTTTACAATACCACAAGATAGTGTATGGAACCAACAATTTTATTAAAGGCTGTTCCTATTTATATTTTTTTAGGACGGTAGTCTATCAAACAAAAGAACTTAGAAACCTGAAACTAAAGTTAATAAAAGATAATAGAAAAGACTGACAAAAAGCTTCTTTCTAAATAAGCTATCTGACTCTTAAATTAAGATTCTTTTTACTATATTTTATATTTAAAAACCTAAAAAGAGTTCGTTTTACAGATATGCGAATGTGATGCTCTCAAGCTGCTGCGTCCATACACCAATATCCTTTTCCTTCAATTGCCTACCTTTCGCTTTCAATATACCCCCAATTTTCTCATCTGCAATTCCCAAAGTGATTGGTTGGCACCACCATCGTTGCCCCTTTTTACGTGACTAGGATCAAATTATAGTGGGCAAAATGCGAGTTCTTAATATACCCCTGCAAAAGCCCTTCGATGATATATGTCTGAATCCACGTATGTACTTCAAAACACTCTTTTATCAGTATTTTTATCATAAAAAGCGTTTTCTTACAAATATTTTCCAATATGTTTAATATGATACGTTTAATAGCGTTCAACGACATCTCGATGCATGGAAATATGTGTAATCAAAAAGAATTATAGTCTCAATAAATTGCAAACATTATGTAGGGGAATAACTTATTAGCGTAAATGATGAATAAATAAATCAATTTTATAGAGCACAACGTAACACAAAAATGTAGCTGTCTCATAAACATGATTCATACGCTTACAAAATTAGCAAGTGGTACGCAGCAATATGGGCGGGTGCTTCTTTAAATGAAATTCCATGTCAGGTGTAGAGGTAGTGCCATAATGGGAGCACATTTATCACCAACAACAATATGGGTGTGCTAATAAATATCACTTGTCAGGAGTTACCGAATCCTATTAGAGATCGCTGCATACATAGGCACTCTCGGTCGAACACGGGCGATTTCACAAAAGTTTAATGACCGCCACAGTTTGACAACACCAAACTTTGCCAGTTACCAAAATGAAAATTCAACATTATAAAGTTATGCCCCCGTAAAACGAAACGGCATATTTTTATAGGATTACTTTTAGAGCAACATACCTTGATTTATTATTATGGTACGAATAACAATCAGGATCGGTAATTACGAGGGAGGATTCAGGAAAACCGCAAATACGATCCGTAGGAAAAACGTTTCTACGTACTTATTACAAATTAGCTTCGGGCCCACAGATTCGGTCATGTAAACTTCGAGATTAGACCGTTTGCCGCCCATTTCCCTTGAGGCTTCTGCCGGTGTTGGAGTTACGTTGATCGAAACAGAGGAAATTCTATTCAATTCAGTGTTACTGATGCTATTACAAATGTTTGAACTAAAAATGCTTGAAATCATACGAATTTGTTATAAAAAACTATTGTTGTTTATAGAACAAATTGTTGTATTTTAATATCTACAATCAAGATAAAAAAAAAGACTTCCAAAAAAACATCCAATGAAAACTCCCTGCCAAAAAACACTAAAAAGCGTAAAATAAACTGGCTCTTTATAAATTGCTATGTGCCAATTCTTGTCTATACCTAATTCTTTATTCAATTAAATAGTAGTATTATAATGTGTGCTAGGTACCTAAAATCTGTTTGAAGTTGGTGCCAAGCGACTATCGCTTAGATTTTTGTTCGTTCGTATTATTTTTGGCTTGGCACCGGGCAAAAAAGGTATTGATTTTGTTTTCTCTTCATTAAAAATACAAGGGAACTAAACCACACCGTATTTAAACATACGGAAGCGTATCCGTATTTTAAATAAACGTTGAGTACAATTAAATGCACGATTATCTGCGTGTCGTTGCGGTTGCGAGGCCGCAGCCGGCGGCAGTGTGCCCCGCATTCATCAGTCTCCATGGCGAATTGATGGGTTATGATAAATAATAGACGGCGCCGTGGCAGATTTGTATCGCGTACAGTTGACAATATGTTAAAATTTCATGGTATATAGTGAGCGTCGAAAATCATATTCTTTTAATAATAGAGAATTAAGTTTTTGGTTGCAAATAGTTTTTTGGAAAAGTATTTATTTGTGTAAAATTAATTGGTTCGTTCTATTTCTAAAAACGTGCTAGCTTTATTTTTACGGAATAAGGCGGCTTTCTTCATTAATTGACAGTTGTCTTTAACGAGTTATATTAGGCCGAGGCCGCATTACGGCTAAACCGCCGCGGTTTTTAACCGCCTGATTTTGTGACTAAAACCGCGACAACCGCGGGCGGTTCTGCCAGTGTTGCCAGAAGGTTACTTTTGTAATGTTTCAGGTGATTTTTCATCTCTTGGTTACTTTTAGGTTATACAAAAAATGTTGAGAGACTATTTAGCAGTATGAAAATATTAAAAAACAAGCAGAGAAATAGAATGAGGTTAAATCTTTTATCTACTATATTTAGAGTACGCTGTGTTTTTTTATGGAATAGGAGCAGACGTATCGCCTGATGGTAAGCGACTACCGCCGCCCATGGACACTCGCAACACCAGAGGCATCACAAGTGCGTTGCCTGCCTTTTAAAAAGGAGTACGCTCTTTTCTTGAAGGTTCGACGGTCGGAAGGCAAATGCTGCTTTGATTATAAAATTCCAGACCATTGTATTGTATATTTGTTAGTGGTTTTCAGGTGGTTTTAGAAGTTGAATCTAGCAGAGAGCTAGTTTATCTGTTGGCAACACTGTTCGCGGTTTTACCGTAGTGTGTGCGTGCGTAGTAGTGCGGCCTCAGCCTTACAGGTTATAATGTTGTTTTAGTCTATGAACTTTACTTATCGAACGCTTCTTAAAGTCAAAACACATAAATTGCTTTAATACTACTACTGGTATAGTAGTTGCGCCTAACATTCTGTGTGAGTGAGTTGTTACTTATATGGATCTCGCAAAACATGTGCATGTATTCTCAGAGCAGTAAGAGACTATTTCGATACTGTTTAGGAAATGTGGATTGAATAAGAAGTTTTACGGCTGCATCTTGTTTTGTTTGACGTACCCTCTTTGTTTTTAGAGTCACGTCTATTTAAATTGTTTATTTAAATAGACGTGACTCTAAAAACAAAAAAAACAGTGGCCGCCTTAAAGGTCAAAATTCTTCCGTGTTTTTTATATTTTTTTTGTGTACCACATCTATCATAAACTATTCTGAAATTAGTTCAAGATGCTTGTGTCACTTATATGGAATATTTGACGAAAAATCGTTGCTATTGTTCTGATAGTGATGTATCTGAAAAAATTAGGCTAGAACCCATTTTAAGTTTCTTAGTTTAGTTGATTCTAATAAAAAAAAATTACGATAATGTAACACAACGAATGAAAACCGTTTTATGATTATGCAAATTACTTTATTAGATTACTTCAAAACCAACCCTGGGGATAAACGAGACGAAAAATCAACCTCATACTTAAATGAATTAGTTGAGACCCCTCATGAAACGCAAACACTCGGCTAGAAAATAGGTGGCCATATTTTGGAGTGTTCAGTATTAAGCGACAGGCAGATGGCAACGGCGTCTTATATTTGTTCAAGAGATTAATGTCTACCGCTGTCTGTAATAACAGCGAATGAGGGTAGGTGACAGAATCACCGGGTTCGTATAAAGGACGACTAACATCAACCCGCGCCATGAGGACGATCGATTTGAAATGCGTAATTTGCTAACGTTACATTTAATACTGATGTATTAATTTGATACTGGTCTTTTTAACATACCGGAGACTTTTTTTTTAATGTTGTGTTTAAATTAAACACAACATTTAAAAAAAAGTCTCCGGTTCAAACCAACATTCTTGCTATTCTCTATAGTAATTGTGGGTTTCTAACGTGACGACAAGTCAACTCAAATTGCAATAAAAGTTTAGGTTTAAGCCGCCATAGTGTGGGTCACCAACATGTTACATTGTTGCATTATCTAAATTCTCAATATATTATGGTGACGACTATTTTTAAATTCGGCTCATGCTTTTTATCAGGCGAAGTAGAGTCACTTTAGCAGGCTCACACATATATTAAAAAGGTAAAATTTAAGATTTAAATTTTATCAATAAACTAGCTAAACCCCGCGGTTTTAACCGCAGTCATTGTCGTACCGCGGGTAACACCGCAGGGCGAAGCTAATCTAAAAGAAAGTAGCCATATTACTCCTTATATCATCAGTTACCTATCAGTGCAAGTTCCGTCAAAATCAGTCTACCCGTTCCAGAGATTAAACACAACAAACAGACGGACAGCCCGACAGACAAAAATTGTAAAAAAGAGTTATTTTACCGTGTATAAATACATATGCATTTAGTAAAAAGCGGTTATTTTAATATTTTAAACAGGCACTCCAATTTTATTTATTTGTATAGATTTTTCTTTTATATAATTTAAAATATAAAGTTTTGTTAACTTGTTACATTTTGTTGTTTTAAGTACGGTAGTACAAAGTAGTTTATGTTTTCTTCAAAAACACAAGATAAGTTCTGGTATTGTAGGTCAACAAGGATCTCAAACAAAAAACAAACAGTATAATGACTCCATTCGATCTCTGTGTTAAATCAAGCCAGAGTGTAAATGGACTTTAACTGAACCTAGGATCTAGCCTCGTAGATTTATTAGTTGTTTTCGTGTCCGCTAAAAGTAGCTAGAAAAATATTTTTTTGTGCGGGTAGACGATTTACCAATTTGAGGCGTGTACGAGACATGAAGTAGAATTTTCTTCTTGTTCCTCAATGAGGAAGGAATTTTTATTTATTTATGTACTATAGTGTAGAAAGTAAACCAATAAATCAAATTAAAAAACTTTTTAAAAACAAGCTTTTACTGGAATGCCTCGAGACGAATCAAACGAGTCCAGACTCGATGATGTTGCGACGTTTCTTTACAGAGTTCCTATGGCCACCTTCCAGCTCCCGCATCAGATCAGCTCCATGTCATTATAATATTGTATTGTCACGCTGTATACACATGCTTGCAAAATTTCAACAAAATCGGTTGAAGATATCTGCTTCAAAATTGAGTTGCAATTGCAAGTTAATAAAAAGCTTGTAATAAAATCAGTGAGACTTATCGCATTTCTTCCAGGCATCCTTTAGATGGACTATACATTAAATTAATGCGTAGTTTGTGGTACACATTTACAAGAAACTTATTTATTTAAACTCAAAATCAAAAAGTATTTATTTCAAGTAAGCCTTTTCAACGTTACATTAGTGACTGTAATTTAAGAGTCAGATAGCTTATTTAGAAAGAAGCTTTTTGTCAGTCTTTTCTATTATCTTTTATTAACTTTAGTTTCAGGTTTCTAAGTTCTTTTGTTTGATAGACTACCGTCCTAAAAAAATATAAATAGGAACAGCCTTTAATAAAATTGTTGGTTCCATACACTATCTTGTGGTATTGTAAAATTGATTTTCTTAAGGCGTTTCGTTAACGATTAGTCTTAATATTTAACAAACATAATCCAAGTGCTTACTTATATACGTATAAATAATCTCAAGAGAGATTTTAATGATTCTTTCCTGTAACATGAAAAAAAAATTATATGCGCCAGTTTTTTTTTTCTATCACTTATATTTCCATCATATACTTTCAAAACCAGGCATTATCTTTTAAACTAGTCTATAAAATATCGTAATAAATAATATACATATATGTATATATATACATATCTATATTTTTAAAACTTCTCTGTCGTGACACAGAACTCGAGGAACTCACATTGCACGGAGAATCATTACGCTGAAGTGAGAGTGGGCCGGTCATGTCTCCAGGCGGACTGATAATCACTCAAGCCGGGAGTTGAGATTGCAATTAGGCAAGCGTAGTGTAGGTCGCTTAATGAGCTAAATTACTTTTTTCTACGTAATAGAAGCAACTCTGAACCAGGGATTACGCAAACGCGACCTTTAGCTCTGGGCGATATTTTCCGCCCCAGCTCTTTGACGTGGGCTATGCTTCAGACATTTTTCTTCTCTTTGCGATAGAAAAAAGAACATCGCCTTTGTATTACAATATATGTATGTATAAGTAAGTATACCTAACCTTAAAACCTTCAGCATATTTATTTACAGCCTAGTATTTAAAACAACTGTATATAAAAAAAAAATTATTGAATATTCTGTTGCCCACTAGCCATTTAAAGCTACGCATAGGTTTAGATATTATATAGGTATATTGTTATACCATGAAAAAAATAAAGGAATATTACGTTTTTGACACTTAACAAAACTATAGACTAATTAGGAACTAGTTGGGCTGCCGGTAACATAATTCACTCTACACAACACCCTTGTCATTAAATAGAATGGAAAATTTAAGAATATTATATCTCCAACGAATATTTATATAACTATAAAAAAAAAAGATAATAACTTTCCCAAAATTAATAATTATGACATTAAATTTGATTACTTTGAACAAAAATCAGCAACTGAAAAAGAAACCACATTTTCGGGTCGAGTTAATACGAAACAAATTAATTTTAAAAGCAAAATTTGTATGTAACTTGACTGTTATTATAATATAAATTTACATAATTATATTTTGGCTTAATGAGTGCTAATGGACACAATATTATTTCGTGGAATTATGATAAAGCCTGTCTTTCAACGTGTATAGTTCATAAGGGGCTTTGTTTTTAACTTGCTCTGTTTTGTACTAGATTATAATATACCCGTTTTTCGGTATACTGCCAAAATTGAAAGGTAGTTTTTTTTTATTTACTTTAAATTAGTAAACAGGTTTGCGTGTTGGGAAACCAATACCCCCCGCCAAGACGAGCCAATCGGAGCGCAAGGGCACTACCTACCTTTTCTCGAAGTGTTTCTTCGTTTTTTTGAACCCTCATAACTTTCGTTCCCGATATACCAGATCGTTCAAATTCTCAGAATATGATGTTACCAATAGACTTATGTAACATACAAAGTTTCAATTGCATAGCTCTGATACTTTAGATTTTATTGATACCTAAAAAACACCGATTTCGTCACTGACACACTGATGATCATCAAAACTGTTAGGGTACTTCCTGAACAGCTAGAAAGCTGAAATTTGGTATGTAAACTAAGTTTAGTATACAAACCACAGAAAAATTCATAAACCTATTACTTTTACCCCCCAACCCTCAAATTTGGGGGGTGGAAGTTTGTATGAGACTTTCACAAATGTTTATGCTAGAGGTTTTATTTTTGGTACACGGGCTTTTTCGAAAGAAGAACGAAGATGTACAATCAATACAGCCCAAAAAAAGAAAAAAAATACTGCCTCAAGCAACTTACAAAAAGAAATGAAATCCCACCAAAAACATTAACTAACATTAAACTAACACATTAACTAACAACTAACATTAAAAACAAGAAGTTAGGGTTGGTAGATTATCTCATGTAGAGCCAAGGTTCCGAATCTACACGCCCTAAATCTACCAACCCTAACTTCACAAACTCTACATCTCAGTAAAATGTATGGCTTCGCCGTTTCGCTACCATACCATCACGAAGGGGAAACGAACGCCTTTTGTGTTTGCAAATGTCTAGTTTCTGAAGTAATGTGTTATACGAATATTTAGTTTATGAAGTAACGAAACAGCCAAGCCATACATTTTACTGAGATATAGAGTTTATGAAGTTAGGGTTGGTAGAGTTAGGGCGTGTAGATTCGGAACCTTGGCTCCACATGAGATCTGATATCTTTTACACAGGGTAAGCCATAATGCAGTCGTCTTGGCAACATTTTACATGAAAATGTTTTTGGTGGGATTTCATTTCTTTTTGTAAGTTGCTTGAGGCAGTATTTTTTTTCTTTTTTTGGGCTGTATTGATTGTACATCTTCGTTCTTCTTTCGAAAAAGCCCGTGTACCAAAAATAAAACCTCTAGCATAAACATTTGTGAAAGTCTCATACAAACTTCCACCCCCCAAATTTGAGGGTTGGGGGGTAAAAGTAATAGGTTTATGAATTTTTCTGTGGTTTGTATACTAAACTTAGTTTACATACCAAATTTCAGCTTTCTAGCTGTTCAGGAAGTACCCTAACAGTTTTGATGATCATCAGTGTGTCAGTGACGAAATCGGTGTTTTTTAGGTATCAATAAAATCTAAAGTATCAGAGCTATGCAATTGAAACTTTGTATGTTACATAAGTCTATTGGTAACATCATATTCTGAGAATTTGAACGATCTGGTATATCGGGAACGAAAGTTATGAGGGTTCAAAAAAACGAAGAAACACTTCGAGAAAAGGTAGGTAGTGCCCTTGCGCTCCGATTGGCTCGTCTTGGCGGGGGGTATTGGTTTCCCAACACGCAAACCTGTTTACTAATTTAAAGTAAATAAAAAAAAACTACCTTTCAATTTTGGCAGTATACCGAAAAACGGGTATATTATAATCTAGTACAAAACAGAGCAAGTTAAAAACAAAGCCCCTTATGAACTATACACGTTGAAAGACAGGCTTTATCATAATTCCACGAAATAATATTGTGTCCATTAGCACTCATTAAGCCAAAATATAATTATGTAAATTTATATTATAATAACAGTCAAGTTACATACAAATTTTGCTTTTAAAATTAATTTGTTTCGTATTAACTCGACCCGAAAATGTGGTTTCTTTTTCAGTTGCTGATTTTTGTTCAAAGTAATCAAATTTAATGTCATAATTATTAATTTTGGGAAAGTTATTATCTTTTTTTTTTATAGTTATATAAATATTCGTTGGAGATATAATATTCTTAAATTTTCCATTCTATTTAATGACAAGGGTGTTGTGTAGAGTGAATTATGTTACCGGCAGCCCAACTAGTTCCTAATTAGTCTATAGTTTTGTTAAGTGTCAAAAACGTAATATTCCTTTATTTTTTTCATGGTATAACAATATACCTATATAATATCTAAACCTATGCGTAGCTTTAAATGGCTAGTGGGCAACAGAATATTCAATAATTTTTTTTTTATATACAGTTGTTTTAAATACTAGGCTGTAAATAAATATGCTGAAGGTTTTAAGGTTAGGTATACTTACTTATACATACATATATTGTAATACAAAGGCGATGTTCTTTTTTCTATCGCAAAGAGAAGAAAAATGTCTGAAGCATAGCCCACGTCAAAGAGCTGGGGCGGAAAATATCGCCCAGAGCTAAAGGTCGCGTTTGCGTAATCCCTGGTTCAGAGTTGCTTCTATTACGTAGAAAAAAGTAATTTAGCTCCTTGTAATACGAGGAGATAGAGATACCCAACAATTACGAAGATAAATCTATTTTATTATTGCTGCCTATATATGACTGCCTCGTTGGTCTCGCGGTTGGCGTGTGCGACTGGTGATCATGAGGTCTCGGGTTCGATTCCCGGGTCGGACCAAGTGTTTGTTGGATCTACAAATATTTGTTTCGGAGTTTGGGTGTTTTCCATGTATAATATGTATGTATTTACGAAAAAAAGTATATATGTATTTGTATCAGTTGTCTAGTACCCATAACACAAGCTCTGCTTAGCTTGGGACTAGATGGCGTTGTGTGTTAGATGTCCGAAATATTATTACTTTATGTTTCTGAGATTTCTTTTTTTATGTAGACAGATTTTAAATTTCTAGTCTAATAATTACATTTGAAAGGCGTAGAACCAGCAAATCTATTCTTTATTTTACTTTTCTGCACTTCTCCTCTGTGTAAAGTTTAAGTGTTCCAAATTCCATATTCCTCCGTTCGCATAATTTTCGTTAAAAGGGGTACAAAGTCTTTGCATACAAGTAAATAAAATTGGAGTGTCTGTTTTTAGTATTAAAATAACCGCTTTTTAATAAATGCATAAGTATATAGTATAGGTACATGTACCAATTTTATTTTTTTTAATTTTTGTCTGTCTGTCCGTCCGTCTGTTTGTTCTGGCTAATCTCTGGAATGGCTGGACCGATTTAGACGGGACTTTCATTGGCAGATAGCTGATGATATAAGGAGTAACGTAGGCTACTTTTTGTAGACTAGCTTTGTCCCGCGGCGTTACCCGCGGTTGTTGTTGCACCGCGGGTAACACCGCGGGGCTGTGCTAGTTAATATATATCATCATCAGAGAATCTCTATAAAGTAATAAAAGTTTTCAGTTTAACAATGATAGATAATATATAATAATTACCTACAAATTTTAACAAAAAAAAACCGACTTCAATCTGGACCAAATTTAAACGGGACCATTCGGGAAGCACCAGCTTTCAAATAAAAAAAGAAGTATCAAAATCGATTCACCCAGTCAAAAGTTATGAGGTAACAAACATAAAAACACGTAGTGAACACGAGTGAATGAGGGAAATATCAAAATATACTCCCCCCTGATTAGTTCGACAGACTCCTTTGCTCCACCCCAATGGGTGAATGACATTCACGAGGATCTTTCATCAAAAAAGTACAGCATATATAACATCTCGAATAACTGCTAATAAAATTACATTACACTTTACAACTTCCATTTTCCATGCAATCTTTTGAAACATCAGCAAACCTATAAATATAATATAGTACAATCCTTTGAAATACCTTCTCGTTATCAATAAAGGAATCCAATTTTCGTGAAGCCAGTTGTGCCGTAGACTGGGTAACAAAACTGACACATCTTTACGTGACTGAACCCTTCGATAAGTAACATGTATAATGTTTTACTTGGTACAAAAAGGTGCCATGGTGACGCGAAATTCATTCTTCGTTCTTCAAAGGCGTTTAACGTCGTGGATTTGTTCAATATACTTAGATTCTTGTTTCTATTGAAGCTTATTCAGCAAGTCTTAATAAAATACTAACGATTTTTGTATGATACATCTAAGATAGGAAATATTTTATATTAGTTTATAAAGGTTAATATTATATTTGTACTAACATTTTGTTAACCTTATATTTTGATAAAATAGCCTGAATCGGATCTTTATTACACACATTAAATACAATATTTCGTTTTCTGCTCTTCTTTCTATTATAAGTTGCACAGTCCTTCGATTGTGAGATTCTTTATGTGTTAATGTGTGTTATAAATTTAAAATTATACAAAAGAACCATTGCTAAACAAAGATAGTGTTAGCTTTAATAAGACATTCAGAACGCTTTGATGTGGATTTGATATCTCATGTATAACATCTGTATTACCACGTAGGATTGTCAAGTCATTCTATTTAATTAGGAGGGTATATTGAAGTAAGCATCGTTCATCTGTGCTTTAGGCAGTGGTCCCACCGAACGAGTTGGCGGTCAGCGGGCAGTGAGTGTGTAGTTTCGATAGTTTTGACGCTGGGCTATAAGCGAGTATTTAAGTGCGATGAGCGATTACTCGCGCAGTGGCGCCAACACCACATTCCAAGACACTATGGATGAGTTTTTATTGAATGAGTCCGACAATATCTCTATCGTAAAATACAACATCGTCGTCGTCTAAACTAGACAATAATGAGAGTTGAAATGATTTGTTGATATCCATACGTGTACTTTCAAAGCTGCACTGTATAGAAATGATCAAGCAAGCGAGCATCTCTGAGCGAGTATGGCTGAGCGAGTTTATCTTTGAAAGCTCTTGTCGCTCAGCGACAAAACTAGAAAAGCGAGTCGTCGCGGCAGTGTGAACAGGCGGGGAGAAACTATTACTATATGCATCTCTTTTATTTACACGGAATTTATATTTATTGTATGTTTCTTGAGCGAGAAAATCGCCAATAGCATAGTTAGTCGTTTTCTCGCCGGCAGTCGGATCACTGCCTTTGTGTGTGTACCATGTAGGCAGAGTGAAGGTTCTTCCATACAAACGCGTTAATGCGTCTCGATTCCTTGCATACTACGTGTGCGTCGTTATTATCGTAGCCGTATTATAAAACAGCTAAAGGTCGCCAGAGGTCATGAGTTCGATTTCCACGCCGGACAAATCCTTGTGTGATAAACGCGATCATTTGTTTTATGTCTGGCTGTAATTTATCTATAATATGTATGTATTTAGAAATATATAAGTATGTTTTAACAGTCTGGTAACCATAGTACAGGTTTTGTCTAGTATGGGATCAAACAGCCGTATGTGAGATGTGGGAGGATATTATTTATTTATTAACTTTATACACAAAATGTACAATGGCGGACTTAATGCCAAAGCAGTACTATTAATTATTCTGTGGCCAAAGGCTCTACCAGTCTACCGTTGGGTGGTGCGACAATGAGTGAAAAGGTGCACTACACCTTTGTTATAACAATAAGATTAATCTATACATCTATACAAATAAATAACATTGGAGTGTGTGTTTGTAATATTAAAATAACCGCTCTTTACTAAATGCATATGTATGTATACACGGTACATATACCAAAATATATTTTTTTTAAATTTTTGTCTGTCTGTTTGTTCCGGGTAATCTATGGAACGGCTGGACCGATTTTGAACGGGACTTTCACTGATAGGTAGCTGATGATATAAGGAGTAACTTAGGCTACTTTTATTTACACTAGCTTGGCCCCGCTGTACGTTACCTGCGGTATTACGATAACCGCCGGTAACACCGCGGGACTCCGCTAGTCCACAATAAAGTAAGTATGAAGAAATGAATCAGAAGGGAAATCTATACTAATATTATAAACGCGAAAGTTTGTAAGTATGGATGGATGGATGAATAGATGGATGGATGGATGGATAGCTGGCTAGCTGTTTGTTACTCTTTCACGCAAAAACTACTGAACGGATTTGGATGAAACTTTACAGTAATATAGCTTATACATCAGAATAACATATAGGCTACTTTTTGCCGCGATAACCGACGTATACGCGGGTGGAGTCGCGGGCAACAACTAGTAGCTTATACATCAGAATAACACATAGGCCACTATTTGCCACGATAAAAGACATATACGCGGGCGGAGCCGCGGGCAACAACTAGTATAATATATCCACACAATACTACAAGAATACATACATATAACTATAATTCGAATATTATTATTATTACTTGCATGCAATTGCTCTAGGCTCTAAAAAAAATTTACATCTATTATATGGGAATGTGATGTCTTCTTTGTTTAATACTCTAAACTAATTAAGAAGTTTATTTGTTCCTAGAAAATTTAATGATTTAATCAAGTGTAGTGTGCACTACAAGCTACGTTGAAACAAAGAAATTTTAGGTAAACATTTCAGTACCTACATTAACATTTGAGCAAATTTAAGTCGCCTATTTAAAAGGTGACCACATCGTGGAGTACAGGTACCCTAACACCCTAATTAAACATGTATTTGTAATATTTTAATGTAAAAATATGTAATAACTAGTTGTTGCCCGCGGCTCCACCCGCGTATACGTCGGTTATCGCGGCGAATAGTAGCCTATGTGTTATTCTGATGTATAAGCTATTTTACCATAAAGTTTCATCCAAATCCGTTCAGTAGTTTTTGCGTGAAAGAGTAACAAACATCCATGCATCCATCTATCCATCCATCCATACTTACAAACTTTCGCGTTTATAATATTAGTATAGATTGTTATTTCCAAAGCATAACGTTGGATAAGATAAAACAGTCGTTATTGAAATATTTTTTCGGATCCATTTGTTACTGTCTTCGGCAACAAAATTAAGAAAGACATTTTGATAATGTATACCATATTTAAAGGTATGAGCTGTTCTCTAAAACAAAAAAGAATAAGTTATAATTCACATTCTTTAAGATACTTTGATGGATGATCTAAATTAATTCAATTTTCGTTTACTCAACAGACATTTACATAATTTTTGCGCAAAACGAGGTGTAGGCTTTTATCGTGATTGCAATATTATATCAGATAGGTATCCAAATTTTTGGAATATTTTAACGATGCGGCTTTTTATTCACGAATTCATTCATGCCGTTAATTCATTATACTCGCAATTTGTGTAGGGATGGTCGATTGTATATATTCTATTTTTGAAGTTGAAACAGATTTTGTTAAAATCCTAGTCATTTGATTTAGAAAGTGAATCTGTCTTTCATTGTAAAAATGCAAATGATGGGATTTTTTTTTATTTAATCACGAACACCGACTTAACTCATTGCTAGCATGTTATTAACTGCTTAAAAACTAGGTCGTGCTTAAAATTTGCTCTATTTTATATGTTTTTTTGAGCTTAAACTTACTAGCTTAAACTAAGTGGTATTGATTCACATCTTAGAAGAACTAAACAGAGTACTAAACCTCTTTTTAACTATAATTTCTACCATGGGCATGCAAGACATTAACACTGAGATATGTTGCTTAAAGGTATGGATGTAAAAGTATAAGCCATTTAGTAGTAACTTCATAAGTCGAGTTGTACTAGTACAAGTCATGGCATACCGGTACCTTGAACTAGCTATTGAAAATTCAATAGACTTTAGTATTTTAGGCACTGACTAGGATTGCCACCATAAAGTAGGTAGATCGTAAATGAAAACATGAAAATGAATCTCAGGTTACTGAACAATATTGTTATGAATAACATTGTTATGTTAATCATAACAATGTTATTCATAACAATATTGTTCAGTAACCTGAGATTCATTTTAGAAAACAGTAATTGCCAGCATGAAGGTGGTATAAAATCATATCTCATTAATCAAATGTAGTCGTAAGCGAAATGAGCAGAAACATGACAAGACTTGATTTTATAACGAATTTTTTGCAAGATTGCAATTCAAAAGATACTGCTAATTCTCTTGAAGAGATACTTTCTTTATGAAGACTTCTTATTTTAGGGTCTACTTCGTCACAAAAAAAGAGATAAATAAAAATCTTGTCCTAATTTACTCACACAATCTTAAAAAAACTGGAGACCTCTTTAGCTCATTACGGAGATTCCTCTTTATTTTCTTTGAAGAAATAAGATCTTAAGTCAGTCGGAGCTACCTACGACATTATTGTAACTCGCTGGTTTTATGGGCGTCTACGACCGGGCAATACGCCAACTCATTGGGTGCAAGTTTAATAGAAATATGTAAGTTTTCAAATTAAGTACCTATGTATCTATAAAAAAAAATAACCAAAAAATAAAACCGACTTCAAGAACGACCAAATTGAATTGGGTCCACATGGAAAGCACCAGTTTTGAAATAAAAAAATTCAGTCGGCTTGATATTGAGTTATTCGTCAATTTATCGCGCACATACTTAATGCAAATTGAAGATTTATATGATTTTCTCATGGATGACATTTTAGAACTGGACCAAATTAAAATGGGACCACATGGGAAGCACCAGCTTTCAAATAAAAAAAGAATCATCAAAATCGGTTCACTCAGTCGAAAGTTATGAGGTAACAAACATAAAAAAAAAAACAGTCGAATTGAGAACCTCCTCCTTTTTTTTAAGTCAGTTAATAAAATTATTGTAAAGACGGGACTACATTCTTTTAAACACGCTGTTAAGTGGAGATCCAGGATCCTATGTGTTGCTAAACACACAACTCTTAGCACTGTAGGAAGCGGTAAAATGACCGGCATTATCACTGGATTCTTCCGAAGCTTTTGATTTGTTTTAGACATCTCTCTAATAACTATTTAATCATCATAATCATCAGCATCAACAGTCTTTAACTGTCCACTGTTGGAAATAAGCTTTTTCTTAGTAAGGAAATTGAAAAGGTAAAACTTAATGGCAAAATTGAATTAACCTTTGCTTAAAGTCTTCTAGTCATTGAAATGACTAGTGGAATTAGGTTTTTTCCACATTCTCAAATGAAATACAGAAATTAAGACTAAAAAAACAACTAAAATTACAGCAAGCGCGGTAGAGATTAGACGGGTAAAGTTTATAAGGCAACCTAGCTTTTACCACAAACTGTAATTCGCCGTGTTATAAATAATAGTTGTGGTTTGCGGTGGGTCTGGTAAATCATTGCTTTGTTTTACTTTATCTATTGCTGGTAATCAAGCTTTCAAATCCAAAATATTAAAATAACCATGTCTTTGCAGTTATCAGGAAGATAAAAAACATCATCTTTCTAGTCCCTATTATTTCCAAAATTATTCGGGGTCGGCTACTAGTTCAAACCGGTTTTACCACATGAAATTAGTTTTTCCACGAAGCGACTGGTATCGTACCTCCGCAACCCTGAGGGTGACTGATTGAACTAGTTGTCAGTATATTTGAGGGCACTGACTTCCAAATAACGATTGCCATAGATGTTCATGACAACCGGGACCGACGCGACGGCTTACAGTGCTCTCCGATCACGAGCGGGAAACACCGCCATCTTCCATAGTCCGGACTGCTATTAAGAATTTATTGTTTACTTTTTTTATGGAATAATGAATGGGGCAAACGAGCAGTCGTATCGCTCGATGGTACGCGATTACCGCCGCCGCAACACCAGAGGCATCACAAGTGCGTTGCCGGTCTTTTAAGAGTAAAACCTCTTGTAAGTAAAACCCAACAGCAGTCCGAGCCGGGAATCGAACCCGGGACCTCTTGATCTGCAGTCGCTTACACTAACCACTAGACCAACGAGGCAGAGGCAGGCAGATAAAAACACGAAGTCAAATTCTGGACTTTACCCCGCTGTATTCTAGAAAATGTCTAGCGATCGAATATTCTGTATTCATAGTATTATAATAAATTTCATTTATTAATGTACCATGTTTAGAAGTGCATAAATTGGACGCTAATTATTGTACAAAATAGTTTGCCAAGAATGCCGATGCTTAGTGGTTAAGGAGTAAAGTTTATTTTAGTTAGCGGTTTCAAGATTTTGACATAGTTCAGGGTCGCCCTGCCGTCACTACAACTATTTATTAAGTAGATCCCATTGATTCGATTAATATTAATGAACATTAGTATTGTATATTGCAGATTGATGAGAGCAAATATTTGATGAAAAGGTTTCGATATATAATCTTATTTTTAGCGGTTTATCTATTATCCTTAAATATCTACTATTATTCATTTGTGATTGAGTATTCAAACTAAATATTTGTAGTCAGTGATTATACTGTTATTATTTCTCACTTTTGCAATAATCCTAGCCCATTTGACTGCCTCGTTGGTCTCGCGGTTGACGTGTGCGACTGCTGATCATGAGGTCTCGGGTTCTATTCCCGGGTCGGACCAAATGTTTCTATGATCTACAAATATTTGTTTCGGAGTTTGGGTGTTTTCTATGTATAATATGTATGTATTTACAAGAAAAAAGTATATATTATGTATTTATATCAGTTGTCTAGTTCCCATAACACAAGCTCTGCTTAGCTTGGGACTAGATGGCGTTGTGTGTTAGATGTCCAAAAATATTTATTTATTTATTTATGTATTATAAGATTATATATATTTATATGTTTTAACGTCTATAATAGATTACTGAACCGATATCAAGGAATAAGGTTTCAATAGATTCGTAATGTTACCCCGGATGACTAAAGCTATATAAATTTTATAGTAGTATCGTTTTCATCATTATCTTTATAATAATTATTTTTACGGGAATTAACGCGATCACTTATTAAAAGACCACGGCCAGTGCAACCTGGTCGAAACGTCAGGCAAATCAGAGGTATGTAATACCTTTAAATAAGTGATCGCGTTAATTCCCGTAAAAATAATTACATATTATTATATCATGGAACACGAAAGTTTAAAAGTTAGTATTATCTTTCTAGTCTTTATTATTTCCAAGATTATTTGGTGTCTACTATTTTTTGTAGTACTAGAAGTTTAGTAGAAGGCGAAGGTGGAGAATCTTCTTATAGAAACTCCTATGGAACAGATTAGTTACCAGAGTGACCGGTAAGGTTGTATGTTGAAATAGAACTTTCTGAAAAGTTCTTCTGAATTGAAATTAATAGTGGTGTGAACGGTCATCATGGTTCGTAAGGACCCCGCATAATTATAATATGCATAAAAGGGGTAAGGGACATCTCTGTAGTCGCTACTACGTTAACGTCAATTTACGGTGCTGTTATATAAGTCATCATTAACAACAGGCTTTTTTATTCCACTTCTGAACTTAAGCCTCTGCTCAAAAAGAAGGTATTAGCTTACTATATCACGCTGGCCAAACGGATTAGTACCTATAGAGTTTTATTTCTAGATTACTTTTCTCTGCAGTACTGTTCTTACAATACATCATAATAATGATGAGTATCCGTATTCTGAAACCGTCACCACATGAAATGCCATTTCTATATATATACGTGAAGAAAAAAATTTGTACCTCTTTTGAGAAAATTATGCGAACGGAAGAGTATGAAATTATGCACAGTTAAATTAATATGGAGGAGGAGTGCAGAAAGCTAAATAAATAATTAAATAAATTTAATTTTTGTCGAATTACGAACATTGGGCGACCACGAGTAAGTGCAAATCGTAAACTAGGACAGAATAAAACACCCCTACAATATGTCAAAAATTATTTGCGCGTTGATATTGTTAACGCCAGTACAACACTTTTGGCTGACATCGTGATTGATGGGCGACGATCATTTAATTTTAACTATCGATGACTTGAATGCCACGTTCGCTTAAAAGACGATCAATCACATACAACTAGTGCGCGTGTTTTGCTATAGAGGGGTTTCGGGATCGAGTATGGTAACAAGTGATTTATGGTTGCAATAGGAGTTACAAAGTTATGTATACGGGCGTACACTCATGCCGATATCCCATAACTGCCTCGGTGGCGTAGTGGTAGCGTATGCGACCGCTGATCACGAAGTCTCGGGTTCGATTCCTCTGTCGGACCAAATGTTTGTATGATCTACAAATATTTGTTTCGGAGTTTGGATGTTTCCTATGTATAATATGTATGTATTTACAAAAAAAAATGAATTTATGTATTTATATCAGTTGTCTAGTACCCATAACACAAGCTCTGCTTAGCTTGGGACTAAGTGTACGTGTTCGGACATCTAACTAGTGTTGGATGTCCGAAATATTTATTAAAAAATATTTATTATGATGAGGGATTGGCAGAACCATATAAAAGGCTTGCTGATGAGGTTAGTGATACACAGGTTGTCATTTCGATTCCTCTACCTAGGTTAAATATTTGTGTAATGAGTAGAATCATTTTACTGTGTCTGGGTGTAATTTTTATAAAATCTATTTATTTACCAATATATAAGTATGTCTGTCATTAGTCTGGTTACCGCAGTACAGGTTTAGGGATCAGAGGGCTGTGTGTGAGATGGGATACGTTAGGGCTCCCATACATAACTGCGATGCGATGCGGCGTGAAGTTCTTGCCGTGCATTTGTGTGAGCTCGCAGATATTTGCGATGCGATTTCTTAGTTATGTGTGGGAGCCCTTAATATTAGTACCTGGATGACCGAGTGTTGCTCGGTATTTTTTTTTCGGTATATTTTCTAAAAATAAATCCTACCTAGATCGATATAATATCGCCCCTGAAACCTGCAAACTAAATTTCATGAAAATCGTTGGAGCCGTTTCCAAGATTTATACAAGAATTACTCGCTTAAAGGTATTAGATAAGATTATCATGATATCTTAGTAACAATCTCGGCTAGCTTTAATAATGTCAGTATTACATATATTAAGCCCTTAACAAGGACTACACATAATTGTCCACAATAGGATACTAAATTAAGACAATTTTTGAGTTAAGTTTACTAAGATTTATTCCTAACAAAAGCCTCACTAACGCAGCGTCGCGAATGAGATTTCAGTAATGAATGCCTCCTTTGAACTGATTACCAAGAAACTTTATCCGGTTGGACTGTCGAGATCCAGAAACTAGTTGTTAGTTGTAACTTGTTATCTTCCGAAAGTCTTAATAGCCAATACTAAAGTATAGTCCTTTGGAAATAATTAACCCATTTAGGAAAATAGTTGAATAATAATACTATCGAGTGATGCACGTACAATATAAATAATAAATAAATATTTTCGGACATCTAATACACAAGGCCATCTAGTCCCAAACTAAGTAGAGCTTGTGTTATGGGTACTAGATAATTAATATAATACATATATACTTTCTTTTTTGTAAATGCATACATATTATACATAGAAAACACCCAAACTCCGAAACAAATATTTGCAGATCATACAAACATTTTGTCCGACCCGGGAATCGAACCCGAGACATCATTGCACAGCAGTCGCGTACACTACCACTACGCCAACGAGGCAATTAGTTTTTAGTGTTTATATGTATTATACTCATCAAATATGAGTAAAAATGAGTAAGTAAAAATGTTATCATCATCAGTCAATATCTCTTAATAGGTAGACTATTAACTGTTACTATTATTACTGGGCATAGGCTTCTACTTAAAAAGAAGGTTTTAGCTTATTACACTGCGATGGTCGAACGGGTATGTAAAAGATTAACTTATACATGAGTAAAACAAAAGACTGTTGGACAGATACTGAATATGTTTTTAATATAAACATATCTATAAGAATGGTTATATGTCTTACGCATTAAATTATTAGTATACGACTAAAATGGTACTACATTTCAGGTATAGGATGTGTGTCAAGTTTTCCTTCTGTTTGCAAGGCCTACTTACAACAACTCTGGGATGAATAGTAATACATGGACGAATCTGTCATCACTTCGAGGAATCCGTTAAAACATGAACTGTACATATCACTAGTCGTTAGGGTCCAACGTTGTATAGATGTATGGTATATAAATAAATGTTAATAAACTATTTGACGTCTGAAAGCTTCCAATGTCAATGCAATGAAGGATCAAGAATAATGTAACAAACGGTTCTTTCGTAAAAACAATCCTAAACCAGCCCAGCCACTACGTATAAAGATCAATTGAAGTTCGACGCGTTTGTTTGACAGCAAACACGGTTGAAACTACGATCACCTATTTCCATTTAATACTGAATGAATTTCTAGTTAGCCACTTTATAATCGCTACCTGAGTTAGAATGCTTTCTGACATAGAAGTGTTATTGCAATAACTGTGGGAGAGCCACGCTTCGGCATGAATGGGCCGGCTCGACCGGAGTGATACCACGGCCTCACTGAAAACCGGTGTGAAATAGTGCTTGCGCTGTGTTTCACCGGGTGAGTGAGGATACCGGAGGCCCATACCCCAACCCCTCCCCCTATTTTCCCCCCCATCCCCCAAAGGCCGGTAATGCACTTGTGACGCCTCTGGTGTTACGCGTGTCCATGGGCGGCGGTAATCGCTTACCATCAGGCGATACGTCGGCTCGTTTGCCGGCCTATTCCATAAAAAAATAAATAAATAATAAGCCGTGGGAATCAGGATCCCAGGCGAACTAGTGGCGATTATCGGATTGAGTTTATCGAACGTGTATGTATGACAGATCTGACAAAGTGGAGTAAAGTTGCAATCCATTTCTAGAGATGGATTAAGCTTTCGTTTGTAAGGTAAACGCATTGAACGTGTTTGAAGGTTTTTATTCTATACTAGTGGTTGCCCGCGGCTCCGCCCGCGTATATGTCGGTTATCGCGGTAAATAGTAGCCTATGTGTTATTCTAATAGTATAGTAGTATACTACAGTCTAGTATAAGATATATTACTGTAAAGTTTCATCCAAATCCGTTCAGTAGTTTTTGCGTGAAAGAGTAATAAACATCCATCCATCCATACTTAAAAACTTTCGCGTTTATAATATTAGTATAGATATAGATTTTGCTCTTTATCGTACTAGGAAAAAATCTACCATATGTAGCACCAAGTGGCGTGCAATTGGAGATGCCTATGTCCAGAAGCGAACTGCGATAGGCTGATGATGAAGCATCTATATAATTATTAAATATTATCAAGCTGAAGAGTTTGCTTAGTTGGATGCGCTAATCTCAGAAACTGCTAAATCAAATAAAAAAAATGTAGTGATGGATATTCCATTTATCGAGAAAAGCTATATGCTCTAGCTATATGCATCTTGTAGCATGAACAATGCCACGATATATAAATTATTATATATATAAATTATACGATTATTTATATTTAGAGCGAATTTATATATAGACCGATCCATGGAACTTCCTTTACGTCTTTCAAAAGAAATACGTTTTCCCCATTTTTACAACATTTTTCATTGATGCTCCACTCCTATTGATGGTAGTGTGATGATATAGCTTGTGGGCGAAATCCATAAACGGGTTATCTAATACTTAAAACAAAAATCTATTCAAACCAGTAGTACTTGATATTAGCGCTTCAACCAACCAAAATCTTAAACTTTATGATATTATTATTTTAGGATATACACTGGAGTGTATTGATGGATCAATAAGTAGCGAAAGTTAGTTCTGGCAGAACATGAGCAAGTTAACCCTTCATTAACATCAGTATTACTTTTTATCAAGCAAGAAGTGTTCCAGTAACTAAGTGAGAAAAGATCAGACCTATCGTCGTAAAGTTTTTGCAAAGTTCTTTGTAGATAATCGATCCATAGCAAACAAAGGCGCAGTAGTTTGGAAACTTGCGGATATCTTAAACGTTAATTGGTTAAGAAAGAAATTTCAAAGAGCCTCTGTTATATTACTTTTATTATTATTAACCATATTTCATTAAAATTCATAGGATTAAATGCTACGTCGGTCGGTTTTTAGATGTAAGAAGAAGATGCAAGCAGAGGGTTCACACTGAGAAGTCCCAAGCACAAACATTATGATGGTCTACCACAATCAATGGTAAAAGTAACATGTTTAAACTAAAAGCGAAGTTAGATTTCCTCCAAAATTACATACGTTATTAGTAAACATGTAATTTTTTATTAAACCAAACTTGACTTAGTACCTAACCATTAATTTTCTGCCATTTCAATGAAATATAAATTTTTTTTTTTTTTTTTTTTATATTTATTTATTCATTTATAAAAGAGTTACAAATATCCTTACAATTAATGCAATCACAATCTCATTAGAGATTTTCTGTGCATCAAGGTCATCGATTACAATAAAGAAGTTACACAATTACACAAACGCATATCGTGGGTAGATGCTAAACAAAAACCCGCATCAAATACATTGGCGCGTGCAACGCTCGCTGTTCAGACTAGCCACTTGTTTATCAGAAATTACTTGTGAGGGTACGATTAGAAAAAAGCAAAATATAACCAAGCAAGCTAAAAAATTACTGCGATACAGGTTGTTTCGTGTATTATACAATTTGGTATTTAATTATTTTATTTAATATACAATATTTAAAATATGGTTAACTTATGAACAGCAGTCCAAGTTTACAATAATCAATTTGATTTACAAAATGTTGCCAAAATCATTCTCTTCAGCAAAAAGTTACATGTCAATGAAATGCCAGTCAGGCACAAAGCTATTGACAGGTCATATTTCAATAGCAGACCGCTATCGGCAGCAAACGAGCGAGATGTAAATTTTTTTGAATACTATTTCTGTAACTATTTTGTAAAATTTTAAATTGGTAAATCTTATATATAAAATTCTCGTGACACAATGTTAGTAACCATACTCCTCTGAAACGGCTGGACTGATTTATATGAAATTTGGTGTGCATATTGGGTAGGTCTGAGAATCGACCAACATCAATTTTTTAACCCATTTTTCTTTATGGCAAAACAGCGTTTGCCGGATCAGCTAGTATGTTATAAAATAGAGTGGTTTTGTATATTTTATATGTTGTACTGCCGGAAAATTCTTTGGGATAACCTCTACCGATTATTTATTTCTGCATCAAGTTTAATAAATCAATATCGAACGTATATGGGATACGTGTAAGAGTATTAAAAATTTACGAACGACCATTTGAAGAAAGCTGTTCTGACGATTGTAGCCACATAACCGGTCTCCTCTTAGTCGGAGCTAATGGTTAGTAAACTGGCATCGTTTTATCACCTATTATATCTATTAGTAGATATAAATAGTATCTATTTTAAATCCGAATTAATTAAAAAATCTGTAATAATGCTACTTGATGAAAACCTTTAGTAACTTAAAGAATGAATACATCACAGAAGTTATTATTCTAAGTAATTTTTCACCTGTGTGGTCTGCCTTTGACATGTTTGGCGGGTCGTTAACTTCCCTTGTGCCTCGTACACTTTTATGTTACCAGTATCCGAGATTATAAAAAGGTCTTAACGCTAGCTTCCTTCGTTTGAACGAGGCACCCTTTAATTCCGATATAATCAACGTCGTACATCAGAACGCGCATCAAGAGATTAATTTACGCTGTATAGGATGTCTAGGGGGTTGCTAAGTATCACTCGCCGCGTCGGAAATAAAATCAATATCTGTTTGAGATCAGATGCTGTTATTGAGAGGGTTAAATTTTTCATAATATCTTAAATTTAATATTTTATGGACTTTTCAGTCATTAATACTTTTAGTGGATGAATTTTAGGTATGCGTACATATAATGCAGCGGCACACTTAACTTACTTGGATGTTTTTGTAATGTAACTTAAGTAAAAGGTATGACATTTTGTGCAGATTTTGTTTGAGTATCAGATTTTATTCTCCCGGTCCTATATTTATTGATTACAACTCTAATCTTAAATAGAGTAAGAATGAGCAGACTATCAGATGAAAGAAGTAGTTATTTATGACTAAGAATGTCTATGACATATTTGGTTGGCTTGGTTACGTGTTATTATTGGCTTTATTAAAACTCTAAACTTTTTTACTTTACGTACTTGAAATTGTACTTTTTTTATTGAAAATTAAAAATTATAGATTAATACACACAATATTACCGCAACAGTAAGCCTTTTCATTGTTAAAGAAAACTTATTCATTTTATCGCCATTTAG
Organism: Diaphora mendica; assembly: GCA_949125395.1. NCBI lineage: Eukaryota > Metazoa > Arthropoda > Insecta > Lepidoptera > Erebidae > Diaphora > Diaphora mendica. The sequence goes on from OX421310.1 coordinate 24,179,710, forward strand.
TATATTATGTTATTTATCTTTATGATTATTAAAACACATATACTGCATAAAACCCATCTCTCTAACCACTCGTTAAACAAAAACAAATTGCAATTACTTTTGTTCAAAATCGTGCCATTAGTTATGTTCAACGGCTATAAATTTAAGACAACTGGCAACTAAAACTATTTTCTTGCCTTCGAATAAAACTGTGCAAAATATATTGCTTCAAATAAAATAAATATTTTCACGTATATTTATATTAAACATTAGTAACACAGTAAAAGTGAATTATGACTACATTTGACGACCTCTAATGGCGTGACCATAGAACATTCGGCTGGTAGGTACGTCAGAAGTCACGGGTACGATATCCGCATACTACAAATCTATATAAATAAAAGCGAAATACCACTCACTTATTAATCACGAAATCTCAAAAACTATAACACCTACAGACTTGAAATTTGGCAGGTAGGTTCCATATAGGGTGCAGACATCCGCTAAGAACGGAATTTATGAAACTCCACTTCTAAGGGGGTAAATCAGGGGATGAAAGTCTGCGTGAGCGAAGCTGCGTGCCAAAGCTAGTATATGTATATAGACATGCGTGAAATATTTTTGCTTAGTTTTTCCAAACATTTCATGCAAGCTTCCTTCGTTAATATGATGCACCTGTATTTTTTAGGTATAGTGTTAGAAGCAAATTGTAATTGTTTGATAAAGTTCTGGACTGTCAACCGTGTATTTGAAGACGGAGCGTAGGTAGGTACCCTACAAAGCGTGGTCGACGGACCATACTTTGTAGGGGGTGAAGGTCACGGGAAACCGCTGGATGTGGACAGCATAGATGGAGTGGTTGTTGTGGGGAGCCTTGGGGAAGGCGTATGTCCAGCAGTAGACGCTTTCCGGCTGAGATGATGATGAGATATTATATCGGATTTGATAGTCGATACTTGAATTATTAGGTAATGGGAAGACTTTACACTGAAATAGATCTGGTATTTCGAATAAAACAAAGGTATGTTTTAAATTAAGTCAGCTGATATATTTTACATAGCGAATAGTGTAAAGGCGCTTATAGCCCAGTTGCACTCGGTGATTAGAAACAATCACCGAGGGTAAGCAACGATGGCGCGGTCAGTACCTGGATGGGTGACCGCTAGTGGCATGTTACCATGAGCGTCTCCGTGATTCGGAGGTCACGTAAAGCAGTCGGTCCCGGTTGTTATCATATGATAACAGTCGTGAAGCTTAGTTGGAGGCATTTGGGCGGCTTAACAACATCCAAAAGCAAGATCACGTAGCCTCAACGTAGTCTTGCCAGTCCCGCCCGCACTTGGGCAGCGTGGGGACGTATGGCCTTAACCCTCTCCTGAGAGGAGACCAGAGCCCAGCAGTGAGACGTTATGGGTGTTGATGATAGTGTAAAGAATAATTCTTTTGAATAATAATGAAAGAATAATGCTTTTCGTACAATGTTCTGATTCCAATATTAATCGCAAGCGCAAGCGCCGCATCTATCTCTCGCTTGCACTTCAAGCCTTAAATGGAACGCCTCAGAGCGAGGTAACGCCGCATGAGTAATGTTTTTACGTGTGTGCAGCCGGCTCCATCGAATTATATGTCGTTGTCACGTCAAAATGCATATCTATTACGTAAAATAAATATCAAGATGATATCATACTTATAAATAACCAACAATATTTTCATCAAATCACAATTCCAAGAAACTAATTTAAAATTGTTCACTTCTAATATAGTCATTTTGTATACATATATTAATAAACTGAAACGAGTTGGCAAACTAATATTCAAGCGAGTAGGTGTAATTATGGGAGGTTGGTTCAACTTACTCTATTGTATAGCTGGCTATTCCGTGTTCCACGACCGAGGTGGGTGTTGTTAATTTCATAGCGACGAAAACTGCTTAGATACCCACATAACTTGATAAAATTGGAACGCTAAGGTAATACGTTCGTAATTGACCTCGATATTAACATGTTATAACAAAGATTCTACTCATTTATGAGTCAGTTTATACCATTCTATTGTATGTATTTCTATTCACTTTAAATGATACATTATACTACGATAATTTTTCCTTCTATCTTTTAACACACCAGAAACTACCCTGTACTTTCTCCTAATCTTAATTTTCTCTCCATTCCATGGCTGCCTGTAAGAGATTGCCTTCGAGCAAGAAGGCCGTCACTTGTACCTACATACCTAGTTTTAAGTCCATTTTATAATCTTCTGGTGTACAATAAAGTATTATTCCTATGAAATTGCCGTTTTGTATGCAATAAGTGAAAGTACTTATTTTTTCAAACTTCTTTATTTCTGTTATTCGAAGTAATCAACCATGCAATTGACGCATCTTTGCTAACGCATTGGCAGTTTATTGATGCCCTTCTTGTAAAAATCACCTGGACGGGAGGCAACAAACTCTTCAAAGGCATTTTGTACTGCCTCTCGGGAATTGAATTTTTTACCCACTAAAAAGTTGTCTAAATTTTGGAAAAAGTAATAGTCGGTAGGTGCAAGGTCTGGTGAGTATGGCGGATGAGGGAGAGCTTCCAACCCCAGCTCTTGCCAATGAGAGCTTTTGTCTATGGCTTCTTTTTACCCGACTACAGTGAACCTAAAAGGAAGGGTAATAGTTTTAGTAGTCTTTGTATGTTTGTATTTTCACCCATAGCGATTTCTTCAAAAGATTTTATGTAGTCGAGTAATAGAGTTTTTCTATGTAAAAGGTACCTACCCTGTATTCTTTTTATAAACTTGGCAACGTATGTAAGATTTACTAATGGCGAGTACCAGAGCATACCACAAAAAAATAAACTAATAGCCAAATAAACATATAAAAAAAAACAAAAAAAACGACTTCAAGAACTGAACCAAAAAGAATAAGCAAAATCGGTTCACCCAGTCAAAGTTATGAGGTAACAAACATAAAAAAAAACTACAGTCGAATTGATAACCTCCTCCTTTTTTGAACTCGGTTAATTAGGGTACTCGCCGCACGCACTCACACAAACACACTGTTTTTTCAAACAAACATTTTTCATAGCCGCAAAACGACCTAATACCTAAATTCTTGGCATTATGAATATTAACAATTACGTGAAGTGAAATTAGGTAAGAAAAGAAATGGCGACAACGGAAGAAGACGTCCTAGAACGGACGTTCACGGACGATTGATTACATCTATAAATAACAATCTTTCCCACATAAACTTCTAAAGAATATTTACCTATTGAATGTTTTATCTCTCTCTATCCTTATAAGAATGTTGTAAGTAGGTGCAAGATAAAACATGAGCCAGTATTTGCCAGCAGCTGTATAGATTTAATCGTTCATTTGAATAAATAAGATTAAATAAATAATACTCTATAAGAATTATTTGAATAAAGTAGGGTAGGGAGCTATGGATGTAAGTGATGATGGAATAGTTAATATTGCTCTTTGAAGTCAGACAGTCGAGGCTAGTAATAGCCAATAAAATTTCTTAAATTCTTACTTTTACCTTTTGAGTGGCTAAATAATTATTGATTTAACCGAATTTCTTTAAAACTACACCAGAATATACAGTAACTTATAATTCGGAAATTACCGCCAAGTCAAATTGAAGTGCTTATGAAAGTGGTAGCCGACAATGACACAAAGTCAGCAGATTCGGATCATAAAAGTAGACAGTCTGAAGGATCCCCTACAAACTTTAAAATTTTCTAGTAGAATACTACAACTTGTTTGAAAGTTTTAAATAATATTGACATGGTCTCAACGTGCGGTGATGGATTAAAAATACGGACTGTCAATACACCTATTCATCTTGTGGGTGTCATGACAGCCTTCGTGCTGTCGTGTTTCTTTGGTGAGTGCGAGACCGGAGGCCCAATGATGCAGATGCATCAGGCCGCCATGATGTAGGTCACCATGCTGCATTGTCTGCATTCGCAATGAGTATGGTGACCGCCACTTTTGGATTCTGCTTATGCTTTCCATCAGGCAGAGTAGAGTCATTTTGGAGGCTAAACATAAAAAAAAAGAGTGTGTGCTTAAGACCTTAAGGCAGAAGTGAAAACTTCATTGGAAATCACAATCTTATTACGTACCGATAATAACTATTAAATTTATAATGACAATTATTACGTATTAATTGAATATATTAAACACACGACACAACAGCAAAAAGCAGCTGACTGGCTGGCGAGCAGGCGTATCTTTCTCGCTCTGGTACACTCGGCGGTCCCGAGTTCATCCGATCGAGCCTTTCACCTACGAAAAAATGTGTGTGCGGTACGCCAAAAGAAGTTTTCACTTTAAAATAACTAAGGATCCAAACTACGCAGTACAAAATTATTGCAAAAAGAGGGCAAACTTTAAATAAATCCCATACCACCCAGTCTGGCCAGCATAGTATAGTAGCCCAAACCCCCTTTCGAAGGAGGAGCTTACGAATATGTCCAGCAATTGACTATTAAAAGTTCTTAATGATACTACAATCCTTAAGATAACATCAATTCGCCTTTACCTAGTTCGTTTCTCCAAAAAGTACAACATAATACGGTCGTAATTTAATAGCTGGAATAGAAAAGGTCAACTGATGTTGTTTTTAGTGACAGCGGGTCATTTTCATTACGTCGAGCACCTGCCGGCTTATCGAGATTCCTTGGAGAAATTTCCTTTCCTGATTAATTTGGAAGTACTATGCTTCATCCTTGTCTTAATAAAAGAAAAATATTCGATGGAAATGAAGCATGCATTCTCTATTATCTTTTGTTTACTGTCCAGAATGTTCATTTATAAGCGAGTTACAATATACCTTACGCCAATATAGTTTTAATGAATACGTTCCTATAAAATCAAGTACTAAGATGACTTCATCGACAGCACAGTTATAATTTTTAGTTTAATATGTAGTTTAAATATTATAATAATAATACGGGTTAATCCTTGTAGACCTAAACAGCAATCATTATGGTCTGTTGCTGGTCAGGTTTTATGGTTTGAGCCTATTAAAGGCCTGTCTCCATTCATCTAAACCGTTTCAAAAGAGAGATACACGAAAAAACAGGGTGAAACAAAAGTCTCTTCCGCTTTAGTAAAGTATTCAATGGAAATAACATTCTTTAGGATATAATCTGGTAAAATAGCTCTACTCTGCCTGATGGAAAGCATGCTGAGAATCTAAGAGTGATGGTCACCATCTTCATTGCGAATACATCCATAAAATGCATCATGTAAAAAAAGCTTATCAACGTTTCTAAAAACTTAATAGTACAAGTAAACGGTTTCTGGCAAAATGAGTAGGCGGTAGTATAACATTTGTATGTTAAATATAAAACATGAAATCACACTTAACAAACAGAAGCTGTTGCTCTATTTTTAATTTTGCTCAGTTTTTCCTGCCCGTGTAGTTGGCGTTTTGCTTACAACATTAGCATATAAATTTACTCGGACCTCGCTTTTGATTAAGTCTAAAACATTGTAGAAAGAAACTACATTCAATTAACTGTGCCAGTGAGGCAAGTATTTTTGATTAATGAATTCAAGTGAATGATTTCAAGATTAATGAAATTGTAGGAGTCGATCTTTGCACATTCAATATATTGAAGGAAAACTATTGAATTGTAGCAAAATTACAAATAGTTTACATTTTTTTTTCTGTTTGCTTGTGTGCTAATCTCAGAAGTGGTTTAACTAATTTGGACGCGGTTATTTTTATGTACTGTGGTAAACTTTTTATTTTTATTGTCATTTTATTGACAAATAAGTTCAGTATCAGTTCAAAGAATCATCGCGGTAACCGAGACACGGATAAGTAGATGCGGATGTAGCCGTTAAAAATTGATTCTATATTGTCAACTGTAGTGAAGTTTTCGCGTTCCACGATATACATTTAAGAGTATGAACTGGCGTTAAAGCGGTAAATTAATATTTTTCATTTGTCATGATGTTTTGCCAGGTTTCACTAGCCGTAATCAAAGTCTGTGAGGTGCCACAAGGCTGATCGCTCTTATGGTCGTATTCATATTCATAATTGCCTTAGTTTAATTATGTTGCCAACTTGAAATTTTATTTTTATTTTTTTCCCACATTTTGATAGCTTATGAATTTTTATTTGAAAGATCATCAAAAAGTTTAAGGACGATCTTAGTGGTTGATTTTGTCAATCTTAAAATGGAAAGAAACAATGCTTAAGTATTTATATTTTTAGCTATAAAAACAGTAGCCTTGGAGTACAAACCTTTGTTCGATGTAAATAATTTACTGTACTCGGATTATAATTTATTCACAAAATGAGTTCTTTGTATCAAAGTAATACTTTTTCAGCAAAAGACTGGGGCTTTGTAAGTCTCTGTTAAAATTTAATTTGTTAAGACGTTTCAGGAGTTATTATTTTTATCGCTTTCCCTTGTATAATTGTTTTTGTGTGATTCCGTTTCACTAAATTAAGAAAGTACTAATAGCATAGTGGTCGCATGTTCTTCTGCAAGAATTCTTCGAGAAGGCAAATCAGAAAAGGTTTAGTTTATCTAGATCTTTAACTTTTAAGAAAATGTGCTGTAAAATGTTCAGGTTACATAATTTACTTTTGTCTAGGTTTCTTCAAATAAATAAGGTTAAACAACATGTAAATTGGTAAATGGTAAGGTTGATAAGCGAATTGGATGAAATTATTCTTATGAAAGTATTATGACTTGAAACTATATATAACTTGTGTTCTTTCCCGTTGGTCATGGGCACAGAGGCAGTGGAACGCGTCCACAAGTTTACCTACCTCGGCAGCTGCGTGTCAGAAACTGGAGGAACTGAAGAGGACATCGCTTCCCGGATCGCCAAAGCACGAGCAACCTTTGCGCAGCTGCGACCCGTTTGGCAATCACGGAAACTGACATGGAGAGTCAAACTCAAAATATTCCGGTCCAACGTGAAGACCGTATTGCTATACGGGTGCGAGACGTGGAAGGTCACAAAGGTTATCTCGCATCTACTTCAGGTCTTCGTGAACCGATGCCTTCGCCATATACTCGGTATATTCTGGCCCGAGAGAATATCCAACGCTAACTTGTGGGATCGCTGCGATGAAGTCCCGATTGACCAACAAATCAAACGACGCAAATGGGGCTGGATAGGCCACACCCTCCGAAGAGATTCCAACCACATACCGAGGCAAGCCCTAGACTGGAATCCCATAGGAAAACGCAATCGTGGCCGTCCAAAACAAACCTGGCGGCGGACTGTCATCGATGAAGCGAAGGCAATTGGCAAGACCTGGAGCGAAATCAAGCGAGACGCTCAAGACAGAACGGGATGGCGATGCACTGTGGACGCCCTCTGCCCCATTTAGGGGACATAGGACCTTACGTCAAGTAAGTCATGACTTGAAACATTTCAACAATTAAGTAAACTACGAATTCTTAAAAAAAAACTTGAAGACGTACAGATAAATATCATAATTTCAAAATACCTAATATTACTTTAAAAACCTGTATGGAACGGTATGTGTTGGGATTATATGTGCATGGAGTACATAAATACTTTTAGAGAGAGCATGACATGATAAAAAGGTCTATTACTAATTTGACTGCACGTTTGGCATAGTGGTTTAAGGTCACCACGCCGTTTCCTACTTCGCCAAGTGTCGTGGGTTCAAATCCCACGTAGGACAACTCTTTGTGTGAACCACATTTTGTTTTTCTGAGTCTGGGTGTTCTTTGTGTCCGTTTCATGTATGTTTGTAAAGTCCTCCGCGACACAGGATTTATTCATAGTGCGGGAGTTGTGATTTAAAAAAAAAAACAAAAAGAACGAATTGTAGACACATTAAATTGATTAAAATGATTTGCATCAAACTTTTGAGCAAACTCATAAGACCTTCACTAAAAGTTAGTCGAAGTTATAATCTTGGGGCGACATCACTGTCTTATACAGTTTCTACTTTAAATAATATTAGGGAGGTACTCTAAGCCTGTGAAAACTTTATTGTCAACAAGGAAATGGCGACTCTCGAGGTAACGACTAAGATATGCCATTAACACCAACTTTATTAATGAATTAAGTTTCAATGTGAAATAAAAGAGAAGTAAGAGTTTTGGTGTAATGACATAAGGTGAAAATTCAGTATTAAGTTCTTAAAGAACTTTTTAAGTAATGAAATACATTCTATACCTTTCACTTTATTTGGCTCAAATGCTCTTTTGGTTTCTGTTAATAATTCCGACCTCTAAAGCAGAGATCGTAGATTTGAATCCTACCCAGGATAAACAATTGTATCACAGTATCTAATGATGTGATGATAATTGTTCAGTTTTTCTTTCGACTGGTTTTTGTTTTACTGCGTGTTAGTCCCCTCTCTAAAGCGCACTATTAATGCAAAATCGCCTAACAATTTATAACTTCTTGCAATTGATGTCATTTCTCTTTATCACATATACGATTGTTTTTATAGGATTTGAGACACGACACAAAATCGTGCCTTTCTGATGTACGTACAGGCTTACAACTCACAAAGCTATGTAATACATTTTTGGTAGTTTCTTTTCGATCAAAAGTCTTAATCTACTTTTAATCTTTTATGGTGATACCCATTCACCATCAAACCTTTACTTTCTCCATAAACGTGAAGGATAGATCTAAACGTAATTGAAGAATAACCTTTCTTGAATCCGAAGACTACGAGAGAATCTAGTACTGATATAAAACCAATCGGTGTCTTACGATCTCTCGGCATTTAGTTTGATCGTAAATCTTCAAGTTGAATGCCGAGTGAAGTTTGATGATCGGAGGTCGGACGATAAAATGAAGGGAGATAAACCATTAAAAATGATTACGTCGTGCTAAGACAATGAAGGTACCTTGAAAATAATATATTTAAGGCCATTTTCACCGGTTTCTGATAATATTCCATTTCACGCTATTTAATAAATAAAAGTTGCTGATAAATATATGCATATCTGACGTAGATGTCTCTGTCCAAAATTTCTGGTCTGATTTAAACTGATATCTGTAGTTGATGGACAAATAATTTGACATTAGTCTGTCAAGGACTTTATTAGCAAGTGGGGAAACAGGCTATTTGTCTAAGTTTATCTTAAGCTTACCCATTTGGTCGCAACAGATTTCAGTGGCACATTTTTATTCAAGAAATTGTATTCATTATTATATGAGTAACTTTTAATGGAAGTTTTTTTCTTATTCACCAAAAGGCAGCTGACGTCCATGAGTCCCAATCTCTAAAGCTTTTACTGATTATGATTTTGGATAAAATAAAAAAAACTTGTTAATACTCGTGCAGTATTATAGTATCTCTGAAGTATTATGGAATCTTCTTCCTTGCCTTTTTTATTCCCTAGATTATTTGGTCGATTACTAGTTCAACTCATTTTACTTAAATGTCAGTTTATCAATTTATTAGTGATCCTACCCTCGCATAGAAAATCAACGTAAAATGTCAGCGTTCATGCTGTCGTGTTTCGTTGGTGAGTGCGAGACCGGTGGTCCAAATAGTCTAGTTAACAAGTTCCATACTTGTTGACTAGACTAAAAGATGCAGAAGCATTACTAGGCCGCCATGGTGTGGGTCGCCATGCTGCATTCGCTGTGAGTATGGTGACCACCACTCTTGGATTTTGCTTATGCTTTCCATCAGGCAGAGTAGAGTCATTTTGGCGGGCCATACATAAAAAAATAAAATAAGAATGAAATTTCACTAGCACTTTTTAGTACAGATTTTCTGTAGGTTATTGTTCTTTGAGTGGAATGTTTCAAGATGCGGGCGCTTACGCCAATGTCAACGTTGGAACTGGGAAACCGAACTCTGAAATGTATCCTTCAGTAACTTTAGAACTAGCAAAACTTTCGGCGTCTTTATTTATCTCGATTCGAATATCATGTTTTGCTTTTACTCCTTATTAAAAATGAACAGTTTTCTTAAAAACTTACAAGTCACAGAAACTGTTGAACAAATCTGGACGTGTTTATATTTAAACCTTTCTCAAGTAATTTACAGTAACTCATTTTGAATGACATGGACCACCTCATTACTATTTTTGTGCCATAATGTAAGTGGATGATAGTACATGTCGAAATATAGGTTTGTAACCTAGTTTGGCTGTAGACAGATCCTTTATTCTTTGTATCTATACTAATATTATAAACGCAAAAGTTAAAGAGTTAAGATAAAAGTATGGATGGATGGATGAATGGATGTTTGTTACTCTTTCACGCAAAAAGTACCGAACGGATTTGGATGAAACTTTACAGTAACAAAGCTTATACATCAAAATAACACATAGGCTACTATTTGCCGCGATAACCGACATACACGCGGGCGGAGCTGCGGGCAACAACTAGTATATAATACATTTAATTTAAAATCGTTGAACTTACATATATCTCATAAAGGGCTTTGTAGTAAATAATTATTATCGTTATTACGAAACGTCCCCGGCCCAAAACAACAACACGTATTAAGTTTCAAGTTTGATCATGCTATTTGTCTTTAAATAAATGAGACTTGACATCAATAGAAACATAGTTAACAAGTACACTATCGGATCCCATTAACAATAACAGTAATTACCGAATGTGATCTAAAATCCTGTTATCTTGGGCTTTAAGGCTTTCCAGGATCGAATAACAACCCTTTGAGATAGTGCTTGATATATAGGGGTGTTATTGTTTTGCTCATATGTGTAAATTACACTTATAATATTGTAGTGTTTAGTTCATTCGATGCCTAGATTATTATGTCTGTATGGATTAATCTCTTTAAATGAAAATAAATATACATTTAAGTAAAACATACAAACACAACATGCAATATAAAACAAATAAATTTACAAATACTAAAACAAGATAAATATTTAGTTAAATCCTCTCACAGAACACCAACCAAAAATGACAGCAGCTATCGTGTTTCGTTGGTGAGTGCGAGACCGGAGGCCCTGTGACGCATATCACTAGGCTGCCTTAGTCTGGGTCAACTGCTGCATTGTTACATTGTCTGCATTCGCAATGAGTATGGTGACCACCACTCTTGGATTCTGCTTTCCACCAGGCAGAGTACAGACACTTTGGTAGGCCTATACATAACAAAAAGAATACTTAGATATTTTTTATGCAGGTATGTTATCACAAGTAAGTAAATTCAGATTGAAGAGACTTGAATTTTCGAGCTAGACTACCGTGTTACTTCTATTAAAGAACCACATGGCCAGTGTATTTTGAATCTGTTTGCCTATCTATAATTGAATAGTAACCTTGGAAAGATCTCAGTTTAGCACCAAAATTTAATAAGAAATCATTTAACAATCCTAGAGTTAATTTAATTTTTCAACTGAGATTCTCTAAAAATTACACAAAAGCTTTGTGTATTCCACTTAAATATTTAATTTTATATCGATTAGACTTTTATTTCATACGTCAAGCTTAAATTATTTATTTAGGTCAGATTGTGTCAACATTCAAAGTCGGATAGACAAGTCTATTTTAAAGATATCGAACACTCTCTGCAACTGAAATAACTTTTTTTAAGCCTGTAGATTCACGATAGCTTAAATTGACTTCATAAGATACTTCATAGACAGAGAAGCAAGTCATTAATCATATTACCAAACTGAAGATCTGTAATATTAATACGATTGTCTTTCTATACTAAACGTATACTTATCTAATTATTCTATCTATGCATCGGGGTGATGTAGACACATTTAATTGAACTTATAGTTTGCTCGCCTCGATTTCAAAGACTGTATTTTTGTTCTTACTCGAGTTCCAACGATTTACTTCAGCCAGCGTGATTCTCCAACCGTTAAGGCGCTTATTAATGTCAGGTATCCAGGAAACATTTCAATAAGCGCTTTATTGCATCAAGACAATGCTTGAATGCCTCGTTCTTTTAAAATCGACTGCTACCTAGTTTAAGAAACGAATACTTAATGCATATTCTTTTAAGGTATTTTTCTATAATATTTTACACACAATTGGGAAATTATTGTTCCAGTCATTCGAAAAGCAGCATAGACAATAATTTCTTCAGGTAAGTTTATCCTTCTTGTTGGAGTTTTTAATTAATCCAGATCGTCTGTGTTGCGAATAGTTATACATCCATTATTTCATATTTCTAAGTAAACATTTAAACAAACTGCTTGATCTAGTCCGTCTCTAAATACTTCTGCAATATCATCTTAATATACCTTTGTATCTTTGTCGTGGGTTTACTTAACCAAAATATGTAAAATACTCTGTTTTATAAACGTTTATAGACATCATTTTTTTATCTTGAACCATAAAAGTTGCTATATTATTATGAAGAGTTCCAACGTTCTCCTCGTTTTACTACTTAGAGCTCATTTTATCCAGCCAGGCAGAAAAACTTAAGCGAACATAAACATATTCTTAAGAACCACGTCTGCGAGCGTCATTATAAGTTCGCTTATAAAGTAAACATCCTACCTGGGTAGTTGTGTGTTTTAGTACTTTAAAAGAACTATACCTATTGTTGTCATAGAATATTTCAGTGAGGATTTTACAAAGTATTTATTTGCATCTGGTGGTCAAAATTTGACTACAGTAAACTGGAATTGCCGCGGTTAGATGGTCAAACAGTATTTTATATTTCACGTATATTTAAACGTTGTACATCCAGACAAAGGTCTGTATTCAGCAGTGGATTGCAACGTTCTAATGACTAGGTGAAGAACTGAAGATAGAACTGAAACTGCAAGTAAACATCTTTAACACATAAGCTCTAAAGTGTATAATCAAATCAACAAAATTCTTTGTATCTTCTCCCTAAATAGTCATAGGCTGAAAAGGAAAATTGAGGCTTGGTTAAAAACCCTCGATTATGATGCAACAAAAATCCTTTTGGATGCATAACATTTCACACACGAACACACACACGCACACACATACACACACACACGCACATTTATAAATCGCTTACTAAATCTTTGTCTTAGTGTTAAGTAAACCTCAAATTAATTGTAACCTATACTTAGTTTTTATTTGAAAAAACTCACTTTCCTATCAAGGAGGGGGGCGTTGGTAGCTGTGTCACAGTTTAATACTTTTGCAGCTATCATCGTTACCATTTTGTTTAAGTTGTATATTGTAAACAGTTCCAAATAAGCGATTTTTATTTTTTATTTATTTATTAAATTCAAATTTACTCCATTCGCAAAAATATAAGAGAAGTTGGACAAAAAATTATCTTTAATTGTGTATAGATACGATGCGTTTTTTAAAATATATTTATCAACCGATGCCTATTATAAAATGCTAAATTTTTAACAATTTGAGATTGGCATCTACATCCACACGCTCAGAATGTTAACGGAGAGGACAGGACAGGATAGTGGGCACCTGACAACGGCCCTCGTCGGTCTCAATATCAGACGGACATCCCAAAAATACACAAGTGAGTTTCATATATTTTTAATTAAATTGAAATCGATATTAGTAACACACTACTATCGATAAAACTATGAGATCACATTAGACTATCGACGACCTTCACAGTAAGTGATGAAATGTGATAAACATGATAATTTGTGTCATACTATCTTGAACACATCGCCTAATCTGTCGATCGCATTAGGACTAGTCCCTAATGAAACCTAATCATGTTTCACGACAATTAGACCCTAATTGGGTAGGAATGTTTGTCTCATGTCAATTGACAGAGGTAAGCGGTAATACTACAGATTCTAGATACATCGTCTCTAGCATTCGTTAAATATTTCTTAATCACAATGATTGATTAATCTTTATAGAACACATGCGACCGGTTTTTGTGTTAATTTTAAATGTAGTTGATGAAATCACATATACAGATCGTCCTGCATTACAAATCGTTGGCGAAGCTTTTAAGAAAGGATTAGAATTCCCATCTGAAGCATAATAGCACGGCTTCATCGTAAATCGTCCTATGAAAACCCAACCCTAAACCTGAGAAACTCCGTAATAAGAAAGCACCTAAACCATTTCAACTCAATCAAGATTTCTGCAAGTATATTCTATTCAACATGTAACAGCGGAGCGAGTGAATTGTACAATAAAAGGCAACCTCTGCGACTCGACAACGTTGTGAATGATGTAATGCTTCCATTTGCCTAAGGGGAAAAGAGGCTGATATGAGTTCTTGCTAAGTTTCTTGCGCGTTTGGCCAGAAGCGACTCGATAAGACTTCCTAGTGGTCTCCTTTTAATGTTATACTGTTGTGTTTACATATAAACATATACATGTAAAACAGCGAGACATGACTATTGTTTTTACATTTAGAATAAGTATGCCTATATTTTTTTGTACGAGTAGAAACCAAATAGCATTTACCTCATAGGGGCTTTCGGTGGGACAGTGTATCATAATCCAAGGATAAAAACCCCCTACATAATAACCCGAGTGCCCTTTAAAAAGTAAATAACTTTTAAACGACTCAACCGATATTCATGAAACATGTCTAAGAACACTCGCACGTAACTCACCTTTCATACAAAAAAACTAAATTGAAATCGCTTCATCCGTTCGCGAGCTACGGTGCCACAGACAGACAGACAGACACGTCAAACTTATAACACCCCTCTTTTTGCATTGGGGGTTAAAAATCGAAGCGACTAAAACCACCATTATAAAATAGAGTGGGAGGGGAGGGATCCGTGCATAAATAGAGTGTTAGGGCGAGTTAAACCAATATGAACAATATCGTATTAAATGTGTTAAGAAAAATAAGTACGTATTTGTAATTTGTTATTCAGCCAATTCACTAAAAATCGATATAATCTTTTGTCTTGTTTTTTTTGCTTGTTTTTGAATTATGACCCTGGTTAAACTCATTTCACATTCAAAGTTTCAAGATTGTCTATGATCTGTTTTGTTACATAATATGTAATAGTTACGTTTCATTTGTAAATATTTCCTGCATGGATATCAAAGAAAAGAGTCGTATTGATGATGACGAGTTTATTCGAGGAAATTTTAATTAAGGTGTTACGGATTTAACTTTGAAATTAACTCTTAAATTTTTACAAAGCATAGCACTGTGTGCGGAGTGAAGCCTCCTGGAGTCTTAGCTATGGAATAAATGTGTTACAAATTATGAGTAATGAATTTTGTTATTATATATATATATCATTAAAAAATGTGTACGGGTAAAAGAAGCCAGATTGTTTTTTAGGGTTCCGTAGTTCACGTTTCGGAACCCTTTTGGTTTTGCCATGTCCGTCCGTCCGTCCTCGGCTTACCTTCCAAACGGTTAGTTCTACTTGCATAATGCTATTACTTGGAAAACTTCGTACAAAAATAAAGAAATAATAAGTAAACATGTAAAATATTAAAAATAAAATCTTAAAAAATGGGTGACTACGGAACCCTATACCATATTCTATGCGTGGCCAGACACGCACTCGACCAGTTTTTTTTCTCGTTGATTTGATATACATTATTTCTG
Organism: Diaphora mendica; assembly: GCA_949125395.1. Classification (NCBI taxonomy): domain Eukaryota; kingdom Metazoa; phylum Arthropoda; class Insecta; order Lepidoptera; family Erebidae; genus Diaphora; species Diaphora mendica. Next base: position 24,195,149 of record OX421310.1, read on the forward strand.
TTAATTATATTAAGAACTTGAAAACATATAATTTATAGGCAAAATAATTCTTTAACAGGCTAAATAAATATTCCTGAATAAAATTTCCCCGCCTGACTAGTCTGACTACCCTTTGGAGATACGGGCATATGATATGCTTTAACACCTGTCCTGTATGACAAATTTATGAATTTAGGCCAAAATATTCAATGGTAAAGATTAATTTCGTCATTTCTTCAAACACTCCTCTCTTTACTCTAAAACAATATAAAAATATAAGTACGTGTTTTCTACTTAAATTACTATCAAGTATTCGGATTACAAATTCAATCCACTTTTTCCTTTAAGCCGCCCTGGCAACCCGTTTGTAAGCGGAGCTCTGGCGACCGTTTTCACTCACAAAAAGTATTCAATGTTCCGCTAGTAGTGGTAATTGGCTCTTATTTGCGATATAATATTATTTAGTAAAATGGCGAAATTCACATAATTTTTGTTCATAAAATAAATATTTCTCCAAGCTAAGACAACAATATTCTTTGTAGATTTAGGCAACATAAAAACATCATTACTCACTTAAAAAGAACGATGACAGTAAAAAATGAAGAAAGAAAGACGGCCATCTTTTGTACAAAATGTTTTAATCACTGTGGAGATTATTGAGAACAACCCAATGAGTACTTTGCTGGCATAATCAAACTTTCATAAATAAGCTGTCACTTTAAAATTTAAATGTAAATATTCAAATTTAAACTCTTTTTAAAATATACTGAAGTGAATTTGTTTTAACAGGAATGCTTAATAATACTGCGAGGTGGACGGCACGAGAGGACAAGCGCCGGAAAGTAGGATGATTCTGTAAAGTTGGGTCGCGATGTCCTTTCACAGCTTAATTCCGAAAAAACTTGAAATCACCGGATCTTTATGTACTGTTTGCGAATCCGACCGTCGATGTTTCAACCCTTCAAGGCTTTAGCACCCATAATATAAAAAGTTATTTCGCGTTCCGTCCCGACAATTTTTCATGCTTAAGGTTGGACGACGGAAAATACATATTAGCCTTTACCAGCCACTTCGCATTATGTTGATATTTTACACGATTTCATTGGAAAAATAGTAGGTATAACGCTTATTACACCCTGTGCACGTCCCTCCTTTCAACTTCGCTTTCAAAAGAAAATTCTTTTGCTCAATAAAAATATGCTATAACGAACGGACGAATGAAAAACGTGGAGACTTCTTTATATAGGTGGTTGGCCATATTTGGATATTATTTAGAATATTCCTTTAATAGAAAACCCATACCTACCCTTCAACTTTCTGACGTAACTACTAAAATTATTTTGTTTATACTTTGTGCCGTGAATTAAAACTACACACTATAAAAGAATACAATAAAGTTTGAAAGCAATAGTTTGTTATGTTTTAAAAGACCGCAGTAACTAGAATTTATGAAACAGTACGTTCTATTTATACTTTTTTAAAAACCTACATAAAACATAATACAGCAAAATACTTTTGTTTTTCAACTTAAGCAAATTAATTAGAAAAGAATATATATATAGAAAGAAAAAAGGATAACTTTATTTTTTTTATTTGTAACTACTTATAAGGGAATATTCTCTTCGCTTATCAAATAATGTTATATCTATAACCTGCTTATTACGAAATAGTTTTAAAACTGCTGATTGAGTCAATAAATTTTGAAAGAAACCTATATGCAATTCCGGATAATAATCGAGATCTGTGCAAAATAATAGGTCTTTACCTATGAAATTGCCGTTTTGTATGCAATAAGTGAAAGTACTTATTTTTTAAACCTTTTTTATTTCTGTTATTCGAAGTAATCACCCATGCAATCGACGCCTCTTTGCCAACGCATTGGCAGTTTATTGATGATGCCCTTCTTGTAAAAATCGGCTGGACGAGAGGCAACAAACTCTTCAAAGGCATTTTGTACTGCCTCTCGGGAAATGAATGTTTTACCCACTAAAAAGTTGTCTAAATTTTGGAAAAAGTAATAGTCGGTAGGTGCAAGGTCTGGTGAGTATGGCGGATGAGGAAGAGCTTCCAACCCCAGCTCTTACAGCTTGGAGACTGTCTGTTGCGAACTGTTGGAACAATTCCCGGGAGGCAGTACAAAATGCCTTTGAAGAGTTTGTTGCCTCCCGTCCAGCTGATTTTTACAAGAAGGGCATTAATAAACTGTCAATGCGTTGGCAAAGATGCGTCGATTGCATGGGTGATTACTTCGAATAACAGAAATAAAAAAGTTTGAAAAAATAAGTACTTTCACTTATTGCATACAAAACGGCAATTTCATAGGTAAATTATCATCCTGTTCAGATGAGTTATTGTGGCATAATTCTGTATTAAACATATCCATCCAATTTTCTCATTTATAGTGGCAGTAAGATGAAGACTGTGTAGAATAAGGTAGTCTCGAAACCGGCAAGAGGCTTCTGGATCCATTTAGAAAATCTCGGTAACATTATCTCAGTATCAGTAGTTACAGTAACTGTTAAAGTATTTATATCTCTAACTGAAATCATTCACGCATAAATAGGTGTAAATGGATTTAAAAAAATTATAATTTAATATTAGAAGCTGATTTTATTATTATACTAGCTGAACCCCGCGGTGTTACCCGCGGTTATTGTCGTACTGCGGGTAACGCCGCGGGGCGAAGCTAGTCTAAAAAAGTAGCCGATGATATAAGGAGTAGGTAACTTATACCTACTCCTTATATCATCAGCTACCTATCAGTGAAAATCAAAATCGGTCCAGAGATTGTAAAAAAATATATTTTGGTATGTACCGTGTAGACATACATATGCATTTAGTAAAAAGCGGTTATTAACCGACTTCCAAAAGGAGGAGGTTCTCAATTTCATCGGTATGTTTTTTTTCTTTTATGTATGTACATTGATTACTCCGTCAATTGTGGACCGATTTTGAAAATTCTTTTTGTATTCGAAAGCGTATGCTCCCCATGGGGTCCCATGGCCACCATATCAGGATCTGATGATGGGATCTCAAGGAAATCGAAAGAAACCCTCAAATTTACGTGAGCGCCTGCAATGAAGTTAAGAGCAATTGTCTGCATGCCTTCATATTCTGTAGACATCATTTAATTTAAATGAAATGATGATGAGAGACTTGAGAAAGTCTAAAAAGCGAAAAATAAAAAATAAACTTCGTTTAAAAAAACTGGCTTCAAAAACTAAAAAGTATAAAATAACTTAATTTGTATGTGCTACCTATTCATAGGTTTGAAGTCGGTGCCAAGCCAAAATGTAATAGTAGGTACCGCACTCGCCGCGCGTGACCTTGAGCGGGATAGCTGCTCTTCGCTTTGAACAAAATAACCGAAGCGTCGGTGACGTCCTTGACGTTCGTCTCGAAATATAGCGAGTGTGGTACCTACTATTACATTTGGCTTGGCACTGACTTCAAACCTATGAATAGGTAGCACATACAAATTAAGTTATTTTATACTTTTTAGTTATAAAGTCGGTTTTTTAAACGAAGTTTTTTTTTTTAATATTACAAACAGACTATTTTTTTTTTGTATAGAATAGATAAGATTTCTAACCTGTACGTACCTACTATAAATCAATATACGGTATATTTAGTGAACCGCCACTTAAAATTTAACGCTAGCAGGTTCCAGAAAATTGATTAATATCGTTGCTGACTGAGGCTCGATTGAAAAAAGTTATTTTGTGTCAAACGGAGCGTAAACCGAATCTTTGTCACTTATGTTGGGTATTGACAATTTAATTTATTGTGAAATGGTGCCAGCGTTGCTTTTGTCTCCATAGATTGATACCATTACAAAAGGGAATAACGGCCTACTGTTCCCTTTGTAAGCACATTTCAAATTTGAAGGAGAACAGTGTTGAATATGTACCGAAAATCGGGAATTTCGTTACACACAACCTATTTGTGTTTCTCACAATTTTAAGTGAAACATGTCAGCTTTAAGGGGTTAACTATGAAAGAAGTGAATTGATTCAATAGCCGTGCCTTGTAAATACAAAGTTAAAGTACTTTATGAGTGGCGTCAAAGATAGTGTGTCCAGACACGTAACTGTAAGTAATCTATAACTGTGGGTGTATGGGAAAATACGGGTAAACGTGAGGTCGGGCGGATGTTCCGGAATTTTCCGACAAATGATCGGTCCCGCTCGGAAAGTTTCAAATTACGGTTGGCCCCAACAGTTTGCTTTTACTTCACTGAAATATTATACGCAATCATTCGTTTGAATACCAAATTACTTTTGTAATTAAAATTTTAAGTAAAACATTAAAATTTGACAAATAATTAAAATTATTTAAAAGAAAAAACCCGACTGCGTCAATATCTGTCATCTATATGAAATTCAGGCTTTTTTTTTTGTTTTTTATTTATTTTAATGTACCCAGTGTCACTCTCTCGACTACGACGAATCTACTGACACAACTCACATAAAAATACGACAAGCCGTTTAGGCTCTCGGGCGCGCCAAAGATATATACATACATACATACTTACATACATAGATACACTCGAAAAATATAACCCTCCTTCTTTCGCAGTCGGGTAAAAATTAACTTTCGTGAGACAAGTTGAAGGAAATTATATTTTGGAAGATAGATAATGTATGAATGTTTATGTCCACATTAAGAACGTATTGCATTTTCGGGTTTTAAAGGTTAGTGCAGCACTTAAAATAGGTTTATCTTGTAACATAAGCTTACTAGGAGTGTGTGAAAGTGTAAGTGATAATTTATGGTTTTTAGTTACCAAGCAAAAGCTAAGGAAGCATCCAGTTCAAAGGTAAGCTATTCCCTGTACACATATAACCAATCACAGCAATCTATCAATAACGACACCAGGGTCAGAACTTTCCACAATATTTATCTATGAATGTTATCTACGATTTTTTTTAACACAATTAAAGTAAAACGAGTTTCGTTTGTTTCTATTTTGTTTTCTTTTTGCATTTTTTATTTCTATTTTGCTACAATTTTTGAACCGCCGTAAATAGTGACCACTGTAATATAGTAGTATTGAAATCTTTAAAATATATTTTTAATTCAGTAAGCAATAATGACTTTTAAATACATTCCGTTAAGTTCAATACTTCATTGAAGAATAAATCTGAAAAAAAAACACTTGCATTTTGGCTGAGTCTTAAATTCGCTGACACAAGCGGTGTTGTGCGCCGTTCCGACCCTTCCCTTACAGCCTGATTACAAAGTTTCAACAGAATGATGCCGAAAAAGATTTTTTAATGAATATTAATTCCTTTCAAGTAAAACAAAGTTTGCTCTCAGCGTGGATCGGTAATTGCTTCGTTTTTCATTTAAGTTGAAATTCTTAATCCTCTCTAAGATTGACGAAATGCTAATACAGCTGAATTGATTTTCACACTTTAAGTCTTTGTTTTGATTAATAAAAGCCGGTAATATATCTGATTTGGAGAACAATGAGGTTGTCAGAGTTGAGAACATTCTTGATCTTTCGAGGGAACAGGAAATTAAATACCAGAAGTTAATCATCACTTTACACTTCTTAATTAAGTAAATATTCGTCATGTTTTATATATAATTTGAATATAAAAATATAACACATTTTTATTACATTATAATAATAATAATAAATATTTTCGGACATCTAACACACAACGCCATCTAGTCCCAAGCTAAGCAGAGCTTGTGTTATGGGTACTAGACAACTGATACAAATACATATATACTTTTTTTTTGTAAATACATACATATTATACATAGAAAACACCCAAACTCCGAAACAAATATTTGTAGATCATACAAACATTTGGTCCGACCCGGGAATCGAACCCGAGACCTCATGATCAGCAGTCGCACACGACAACCGCGAGACCAACGAGGCAATTGAACATCATTTTATACTTTATATTTTTCATTCACTTCATTTTTATACCAATTACATATTATTATACTTTAATGATTAGGGCATAGATTAGTTGTTCCCTTGTCAGCCACTATTATAATGTTACCAACATTTTACAGATTCTTTTAAGCGTGTATGTTGATAGTATTCTTTTAAAATTTCCTTACAAAAAACTATAACTATTTGCGTGACTGCAAAGTCAGTTAGTCAGGTAAATAGTTATATTTGCCAGTAATCACTAAAGATGAGTCGTATCACTCGATCGGACTCAACTTATATGAATACTTGAAAAAAAGATCATCATTTTTCAATGTTTACTAGAAGAGTTTTGTACGAAATTTCTTTTTTTTTTCAATTTATTACAAAATTTCATTGGACTTAATTATCACTGATTCTCTTTCACGTGGTAACTCGCATAAATCATATTTAATGTCTAGTGCATGATAGATATTGGATTTCAGAATGGAAGCGTTGAATTTTCAAACAGAATATATAATTAAAATGCATTAAGCTACCATCAGATGCGGTAATTGGTAATAAAATATAATGAAATGATTAAAAGATTGAATGTATATTTTAATTATTAATTTACCATCTGCCATTTAGTGTTTCAGTCCCAGCGATATCATTAATTATGAAAAGACACTGGATACATGAAAATTAAAAAAAATTACAAACCCAATTTGTAAAATTTTACCTTTTTTAAAATAATTTCATTGTGTATATGCTAATTTGTGTTATGTAAACACGATTCATAAATTATCTCAATCGAAATACTGCTTTGATGTGTCAATATAGTACACATTATAAGTAGTTTTCTTAGACAATTTAACAAAAAGACATATGTTTCTTATACATATATATATATATTGGGTTTCTGCTTAGATTATTCCTTTAGTGTACGTTCAAGAGCGATCACACACATACTATTTAAACAACATGAACGTTTATATTTTTGATCAGAATGAATTAAAACCGATATCTTATGGAAATTTGGATTTGAATCCACAATCTCTTAATGGGATCCCTCTTTAACAACTTCAACTTAGAGAATTAAGCCTCTCCTAGTTCTATAACTCGAGCGATGGTAATGTTTCTCGTAACTTGTACAGTGTAATCCCTTTAGTGCCCTCAAGCACAAATCTCCAAGTTATCCGACATAATATCCTAAATAAGGAAAAACAATTTAAATCAAGAAAAATATACAAAGCTATGTTTTCTGATTTTAAAAATTCAAGCTCTTCGTTTTATCAAAAGAAAACATAAAAAGCAATGTTGGAACATTAAAACGGTCTTCAACGGGAAGCATCTCTTAATTAGGCTTATTTATTTTCCCCATAATGTATAATTTTGAATATTTTGTGATTTGCTTAATAAAGAAATACACTTTATTTTTAGGTTTACAAAAACATACAATTAAGGTAAGGCTTTGAAGCTCGGTTAGCCTAGAGGCGGAATATGTTATCTTGAGTTTGAAACGATAACTAGATATAACAAGGGTCTTAGAGTACCCCAAGGCACCTCATAAAGAGGCCTTGGTAACTGAAAGAGATGTTTGAATTGTCGGAAGCCTTTGATTTTGATTCATAACCAAAGATATATAACTTTGTGATCCGTTTGCAATTCAGCTGTGTTAAAAGCACTACGGGTAATTTCATAGCGATAGAAGTCAGCAATTAAATGATCATAATCTTTGGAGAAATACGGAAAGTGTTCTTGACAATAATACAAATTTGTAAGATGGATGTTATTCGAAATTGTGTCGTTAGTTACTGTCCAAACAATATGGACAATTGGACATTTCTGCTTTAGGTACTTTTTCTGCTACAATCTAAGGTAGATAAACTTAATATTCTTTCCAAATTCAGGTAAAGAATATTAAAAAAAACTGAGTTCTTGATCAACGTATTGTATTTTGGTTAGTATTTAAATTTGTATGAATTTTTTTTTAGCAGTGGTAGAGCCACGCTTCGGCATGAATGGGCCGGCTCGACCGGAGTGATGCCACGGCCTCACCTGTGAAATAGCGCTTGCACTGTGTTTCTCCGAGTGAATGAGGATACCGGAGGCCCATACCCCAACCCCTTCTCCCAGCCCCCTCCCTATCCCTTAAAGGCCGGCAACGCACTTGTGACGCCTCTGGTGTTGCGGGTGTCCATGGGCGGCGGTAATCGCTTACCATAAGGTGATACGTCTGCTCATTTGCCCCCTATTCCATAAAAAATAAATAAATAGGAATACACTTTGTAATAATGCCATTAAATAAACAAATGTAAAAAGTTATTTATTTCTAAGCTAGAAACATCGCTGAACATTATTGGCATACTCAAATTGTATGCCATCGATTCTGCTATATACTTCACGATTTTCATAGATGTGCGCTATTCTATAGAATTTCGCAGAAAAAAGGTAAGTACGATTACCTTCGGGCCGAGTTATTACTTTCAAACCTGGCTTTATGTATGAAACCAAATAGAAAAATCCTGTGTTATAAGTAAGTATTCAGAATTTCATTTCAGTCTATATGAGACCTTGGGCAAACAGTAATATTGGCGTTTTATAACCAGTGTAATTCCCGTTGACTGTAAATCGTCGATTGAGCCAGTCGACAGATTTTTGACCTGAGGGTAAGCATTTATTTTTATTTCAAGGTCTTTCATATGATTCTACGATATTATAATTCGTATCATAGGAAGTGCTAGAATAGGCACACAACGAAAGAGAGAGTATGGTCCAACTAACGAGCGATATCTGATGCACAATGCATTGCGCAAATATCTCTCCCAATATTACCTAATATTTTTTTTTTTTTTTTTTTTTTTTTTTTTTTTTTTTTATGTTTGGCCCGCCAAAATGACTCTACCCTGCCCGATGGAAAGCATAAGCAGAATCCAAGAGTGGTGGTCACCATGCTCACTGCAAATGCAGACAATGCAGCATGGCGACCCACACCATGGCGGCCTAGTGATGCTGCTGCATCTTTTAGTCTAGTCAACAAGTATGGAACTTATTGACTAGACTAATTGGGCCTCCGGTCTCGCACTCACCAACGAAACACGACAGCACGCTGTCATTTTACGTTGATTTTCTGTGCGAGGGTAGTACCGCCCCGGTCGAGCCGGCCCGTTCGTGCTGAAATCAGCGTGGCTCTACTACCTTCAAAGCTAATTTACCTAATTTACCTAATTGATATACTAAAAGCTGTAAAGTTCCGTTTAAAATAATTCTTAATGGGTATAATATCAAAGCCAAGCAAAGCTGCACTATATCTATGCACTATAAAATCCAATTTTCTTGGATTTTAAATTTTTTACGTATTTACCTTTTGTATCCTTGAAAATTCGCAGCTAATTAACACAAATCACTATTAGGATCGCAATCGAATGCGGCACTGATACAATCCATACGGAAACAATATCTTTTGTCAACTTCGTTACGGCGGTTTCATCTACTCCAATTTATCGCAAAATAAAAGTGCTGGATTCCGTTGTTTTCAGAAATGAGATGTGGTGGCCATTGTGCATCGAGAAGCATACCGCTGATATCGTCCATTGTACCTCCAGTCTCTCTTTCATCTGCGATCACAATGGTGACAATGGTATCTTATCTTAGTTTTATATCACAACGCTGATTTTATCGTGAATTCTGTAATGAAGGTTTTGTCTGTATTTTATGATCTGGCTGCTTCTAATAAGTTGCTTGGATTTTGAAGTATTTTACTGTCGTTGTAAAGATTTATGTCAGTTAACTTCCTCAAGAAGATATAATAGATAGGATACATAATACGAGCGCATTTATAGGTATAATTTTTTTCATTTGTCTGAAGCTTATTTACTCTATACTTGAACTTTCTAGGATAGTAATTGTCTTGAAAAGAGTTTTTTTTATCTAATACTAACTAACTAGCTATACTTAGAAGAACGTGGTAGGAGAGAAGAAATAGGTTTACATACGCTGTAGAATAAACGGTTCAGCTCTTCCTTCCTGTGCCGAGCAGTCAAAACCTGGAACTAACTACCATTCTGCATTGTCCACATTCGCAATGAGGATGGTGGCCACCACTCTTGGATTTTGCTCATGTTTTTCACTAGACAAGTAGGTAGAATCATTTTGGCAGCTTTTACAGAAAAAAGGTTTAACAGGTTTATCAGCACTTTAAATAGCTATATGGCCTACCACATGCGCAAGTATCACCACAGTTATAACTGCGCAGGTAAAACTGTCGTGATACAGTTGGTTGGCGCGTGATATAGTTTTACCAACCGCACGCACGGTGTTCCGTGTACAAGCCGGCCTGCGCAGGCAAAACTGTGGTGATACTTGCACGTGTGGTAGTCCCATAAGTCTGGCCAGCGTGGTAAGCTGAAACCTCCTTTTTAAGGAGAAGCTTCTGTCCAGCAGTGGACTACTAAAGGCCGATGATGATGGAAGATAAGTTTTTTAAAACAATAATAATAGAATGGACATAAAAGTACTTGAAAGACGATTCTCTCGCAGAAAGTGTGTGTTTATTTTCCGTGTTTATTTCGGATACGGACGATTACTGACCTACACTTTGAACCCGTTTATTTTCTCCTTTTTATAACGCCTCTACTTTACCTTTTAGAACTTTCCTTAAGATTTACTTCACAGTAACTCACAAATAGAAATACAGAACAACAATAATACAAAGCATTCTACAATAAGCAGCTTAAATATGAACATAACAAACTTATATGATGTTGTACGTCCATTTTAATCGTGGCTGCCATTCAGTGAAATATTTCGCATACTGTTATTGTACAAATGTGTTCGCTAATGTCCAACAAGCAACATTAATATTAGTGTTCTAGACTAAGTACACTAGTTTATAATTCTTAGCTTACAACCAAAATTTACTTGAATGTGTTGAAAAACCGCTGTGGAAATTCTTTTGATTATACTTTCTTTAACTTGCAGATAAGCTTTAGAAACAAAAAGTCTTGACTTTGACTAATGATTGCTTAAATACTAGTGTAGCGGCGCGCACTTAACCTATTGTCAAAGCGTTGTACTGTGACGTTCATAATGACAACAGCCGACGGAGGCGCGCGGCGCGACGGCACCGCAGAGCTAGGGCTTCGTCGCCGTCCTGCCTACCTGTCCGCGGCGCGCGAGCGAGATAGCGATGGCACCTCTCACTCGCTCATCGTATGATTCGGACCTACCCGAACTATTTTATTATGTACATTTATGTAAAACTATAAATACCAGTGCATTACAATAAAGACACACATACTGCTAAAGCTCTTTGATTTATCGACACCTTAACCTAGCACCTCAGTACCTAAAGTGGTGACCCCGCGCTGAAGAAGAACCGCCCTGCGTTGAAGAAATATCTCGCGTCGAAGAACCGCTCCGCGTTTGAAAAAACACTCAGCGTTTGAAGAAGCATCCCGCGTTGAAGAACCGCTCCGCGTAGAAGAACCGCCCCACGTTTGAAGCCCAGCTGACGAAGCTGGACGTCGAACACATTGGCGACAACATTATGGAAGCCCCAGGCTCCGGAAGGTACGAAGAGGTGAAAAAAAGGCCAGTATCGTCAATATGCTCTTGCCAAAACCAACCCGCGTCGTCACAAACATCAGTAAGCACAGACGGTAAAATAATTAATATGATCAAAGCCTTAACTGCGGAGATCGCAGCATTAAAAATGGATCGCACCAGATATCATCAATCACGTGACCGTCAAACAACCAATCCTACGTGCCATATTCATCGAAAATTTGGTAAAAAGGCATACCGTTGTAGAAAACCATGCAATTTCGAGCACGAGCATCAGTCGGAACTAGCGAAGACTCCAGCCATGGCGGTGGCCGAAGTCGACGACGTATCATCATACCGCCTATTCATTAAGGACATACGCAGTGGTCAAAAATACCTCGTTGATAGCGGCGCAAACGTTTCAGTATTACCCGCTAGTGTTTGCAAAAAAAAAACACGAAATCCGAGCAACTTTTTGTACGTCGCCAACGGAACAAAAATACCCACATTTGGTGAGCAAACTTTAATTTTGAATATCGGGTTACGACGCCCGTACCGCTGGCGATTTGTGGTTGCAGCAGTCAGCAGACCCATACTAGGCGCTGATTTCCTCCACCACCACTCTCTCATGGTGGATCTTCGTGCGAAAAGACTGGTAGATAAAAACACAAATTTATCTACACACGGATATCTATCGCCTACAACAGAAGCAAGCATCCGAACGATCGACGACAACCTGCCGTATCACGATCTACTGTCAAAGTACCCGGATATCACCAGGCCCAGCTTGAACCAGTTGTCGAACAGTGAAGTGGAACACCACATTGAAACTACGGGACCTCCAATATATGCCAAGGCGAGGCCCCTGCCACCACACAAGTACAATGCGGCTAAGGAAGAATTTCAACTGATGATGGATCAAGGCATTTGTCGGCCGTCAAAGAGCCCCTGGGCAAGTCCCCTACACTTAGTGTTGAAAAAAGACGGTAAATACAGAGCATGCGGCGACTACCGTCGACTTAACGCGGTAACAATACCCGATCGTTACCCGATTCCACGCCTTCAAGATTTTACCCACAACCTACAGGGTAAGAAAATATTCTCAAAAATAGATTTGCAGAGAGCCTATTTTCAAATCAAGACAAGAGAAGAAGACGTTAAGAAGACAGCCATCATCACCCCTTTCGGCCTTTACGAGTTTACGAGAATGTGCTTCGGTTTGCGCAATGCTGGCCAAACCTTTCAGCGACACATCGACAATGTTCTTCGCGGCCTACCCGTCTACCCATTTGTCGACGATATTTTAGTCAGCTCCAGAAGCAAAGAAGAACACAGAAGAGAGTTAGAAGAAGTATTTAAAAGACTGAACGACAACGGACTGCGTATTAACGTCGCTAAGTGTGTTTTTGGACAGTCAAAACTGGATTTCCTTGGGCACACCATTAGCTCAGAAGGTATAACTCCGACAGAAGAAAAAGTGGAAGCCATCACAAAATTCCCACTACCAAAAACAATACAAGATCTACGACGTTTCATAGGAATGTTAAACTTTTATCGTTTAAATATTCCTCACGCAGCCGAACATCAAAAAGAATTAAATAACTATTTCCACAACGCTAAGAAGAACGACAAAACCATAATACAATGGACAGCGACAACGACACAAGCGTTCGAAAAATGTAAACAAGACATAAAAAACGCGGTACTTCTCTCTCACCCATCTCCGAGCGAACCATTCGCATTGATGACGGATGCGTCTAACACCTGTGCCGGTGCCGTTATACAACAGAAGATTAACGGTACATGGAAACCACTTGGATTGTTCTCTAAGAAGTTCAGCGACGCACAACAAAAATACAGCACGTACGACAGGGAATTGTTGTCTATATATATGGCAATACGACATTTTCGACGTGTATATGAAGGACGTACATTAATCGTTTATACCGATCATAAACCGTTAACACACGCACTGACAACAAATAGCAAGGCAGAGACACCGCGACGGACTAGATACCTAGAATATATAGGACAGTTTACGTCCAATATTCAACATGTAGCCGGCAAAGACAACCAGGTTGCCGACGCACTGTCGCGTATAGAAACGATCACCTGCCCGACTCCAATCGATTACAACGAACTATCAAAAAAACAAGATGAAGATGATGAGTTAAAAATGCTAATAAAAAACAGTAAATACATTTTCAAGAAAATCGTCTTACCAAACGCAAGTAATAAAGTCACCTGCGAGCTTTCATCAAACACGGCACGGCCATACTTACCACCTGAATTTAGGAAAGAAGCATATCAGTCGATTCACAACCTTAGCCACCCAGGAATAAGGGCTACAAGGAAGTTGGTCACTGCACGTTACTTTTGGCCTAGTATGAACAGCGACGTAAACCGTTGGACTCGAACCTGCGACCCGTGCCAACGAGCCAAAGTACACCAACACACGAAATCACCTGTGGCGAGTTTCGAACAGACAGATCGATTAGCCCACGTACACATTGATATTTGCGGCCCGCTAACGATCTCAGAAGGGTATCGTTATATATTAACCATGATAGACCGAACAACCAGATGGCCGGAAGCCTGCCCCTTAGAAGATATAACCGCAGAGAAGGTCGCTAGTGCGTTTTACCAATGCTGGATAGCACGGTTTGGTTGTCCTGCAACGATAACCACCGACCAAGGGAGGCAGTTCGAATCGGACTTATTCAATAAGTTAATAATAATAATAATAATAATAATATCTTTATTGTACACCAGAAGATTATAAAATGGACTTAAAACTAGGTATGTAGGTACAAGTGGCGGCCTTATTGCTCGTAGGCAATCTCTTACAGGCAACCATGGGATGGAAAATTAAGATTGGGAGATAGTATTTGGGTAGTTTCTAGTGTGTTAAAAGATATAATATAAAGGTAAAATTATAGTAATAGGATGTATCGTTTAAAGTGAATAGTAAAGAAATACAAACAAGGTGTGAGTTAAATATTATAAAATGGTTTACATACTACGTGACATATTGTGACCTAATTAACTAAATTAAAAGAGATAAAAAAATAAAATAAAAATGTTTACGGGACATTGGTGTCTCCCAGGTAGTGCTCCTTTACCAGTCTCTTAAATGCAGTCAGTGATTTGGCACGTCTTATAGCGGCTGGTAGGGCGTTCCATAACCGAACTGCTTGGACAGAGAATGAGTGGTCGAGAAATTTGGTTAATGCATCGCATGGGTATACACCGCACTCGCACTACTGCCTACCATCCGCAAGCCAACGGAATGATTGAAAGATGGCACCGGACGCTCAAAGCGTCACTCACCGCGAGACTTCAATCGGCAAACTGGTATTACGAGTTACCTACAGTCTTACTAGGATTGCGCGCCTCGATTAAAGAAGACATAGGAGCTAGTACGGCTCAATTACTCTACGGTCAAAACCTACGATTACCTGGTGAATTCTACGATGAATCCACAAAGTACCAGAGTACAACTTCCACATTTATGGATAGACTAAATGAAGCACTAAGGAAAGCTCAAATACAAAGAAAGTCAAACCAGTCCAAGGCGACATTCATAAGTAACGAGCTACATAAATGTTCGCACGTATACATACGAAACGATGCAGTAAACAAACCTTTAACGCCAACATACGACGGCCCGTACCAAGTTATAGATCGCAAGGATAAATATTACACTATACAGTTACGCAACAGAAGTGCCAATATATCCATTGACAGACTGAAGCCTGCATTTCGTATGAACACGGAACCCCAAGCGACTACGGATACCTACTCATACGTCACAAAATCAGGGAGGACATCTAAACCCTCTGTACGCTTTCGCTAGCGGGGGAATGATGTAGCGGCGCGCACTTAACCTATTGTCAAAGCGTTGTACTGTGACGTTCATAATGACAACAGCCGACGGAGGCGCGCGGCGCGACGGCACCGCAGAGCTAGGGCTTCGTCGCCGTCCTGCCTACCTGTCCGCGGCGCGCGAGCGAGATAGCGATGGCACCTCTCACTCGCTCATCGTATGATTCGGACCTACCCGAACTATTTTATTATGTACATTTATGTAAAACTATAAATACCAGTGCATTACAATAAAGACACACATACTGCTAAAGCTCTTTGATTTATCGACACCTTAACCTAGCACCTCAGTACCTAAACTAGGAAGAAAATAATTCTTAGGTAAGAAAAAAAAACACATTACTAATAAATACATGTATTTGGCCGTGCTAAGTTAATTAATTATATATCGATTAAATTTATTCTAAACTAACTGTGCCCGCTACTTCGTACACGTGACATTTGGAATTTCAAGTTAATTTAATTTTTAACCGGTTAAACCTTCCCTGGACTAAAAAAAAACATTTCAAAACCAAAATTAGTTAAATCGGCCCAACCATTTTTCGAGTTTTAGCGAGACAAACGAACAGCAATTGATTTTTATATACAAGAAGATTATGCGTTACGGTTTCAAACTGTGCTATATTGCAGAGCATAACTACCTGGTGATATTTAATGCAAGTCCATTTCAACTCCCATCAGTGACCCCATCTTGGAATTATGCGATTAGATCCGAATATCATATATACCAGTTGGATCTCAGTCATAGTCCTGAACTTTAATTTTGATATCTTTTTTCGAAAAAGTAACGTTTTTGAGTTTGTTGATTGCCTCTTATTGTGGAATATGTATCTGTATACATTTACCATGGTTGAGCAATCAAGGACAGCTGTGGGAGCTGTGTGCAAGCGTTCTTCGAAGACCTACAAAGGCCAGGCTTGGATTTCAGTTTGTTTATTGGATTAATCTCATGTTTTCTCTCGTTCTGCGTGAACTGATTCATACTTATAGGACGTTGCAAAAATGTTGTTAGGGTTGAAATGATGTGACATTTCTCTTCAGATTGTAATAAATCAATATTTATAATACTTTGGTTTAGCACAACGTCTAATCTAAAATATGTCAATTGAAAATTATATTTTCGGTCGCTCACTCACTAGGATTGGGTCAATTATTAATTTATTTAATATCTTGATATGATAATTTATCTTTTTGATGTTGATAAATGTCTTTCATATCCTTAACAATTTTCTTGAAGTGTTCCTTTATGTAAGCATGAATTTTTAGAGCTTATAATATAGACTACGATCCCGGGAATTTTATTACACTAATAGGGAAACGAACAAAGGTCATTATAGGATATGCTGACGACGGAGTTAAACGTTTAAGTTATCTGTTCGCTTCAGAGCAAATGATTTGGTCTGTAAATTTACCTAACAGTAAATGTATTCAAAGCTAAAATCGATAATTATTAGGTTAGAACACATAATCGACAGTCAAAGAAATTACTTTTTTATTTCACTACTTTGCTCATCATATTCTAAAGCAATCACTTAATCACTATTTATATTATTATATATGCTACTAAACTACTTTGAACATTTAATGTAATGGATAACTAATCATAACAAAGTAACAGTACGCTTTGAAACATATTTCCTCACAAAATTAGCGCAATTATATTTAAGACTTATAACTAAAGCAATAAGGTATACTTTGATTTTACTAACAAAATATTCACGGAACAAAGAACCTCTTCTATCAAAAAGAAAAAATAATAACCAGGTTCTAATGGCGGACTTGTCGAATCATCCACGAATCTTATAATATCGCATAATCCTGCTTATGTAGAACATTTTGATCCACTTCAAAGGACTGACAAAGCCGTAGGCAGGGAGGCACACCAATCACGGAATGCATAACAATATGCTTCCGTTCCGTTATAGGATAAGCCACACTAATGTTGTATGATTTTGCTCCTTATTGTATAGCATTACGCTTAATGTGAACTATTTATGGCTGCTGTTGGTTTGGATTATAGGATTTCCATATCGTTTTAAGTGTTGGGTAACAGGTTATTACGCTTTATAAGGATGGCTTCTAAAAGCATGTTTGCAATTTTGTGGTACCTATACTCGATAATTTCGTAAACTAATAAAACGTTGGTATATATCAGACTGCACAGTTGGCCTAATGGTTTAATCGATTGCCACGCCGCTTTCTACTGCCCAAGTGTTAATTAATAAAATAAATATTTCGGACATTTGATATACAACGCCATAGTCCCAAACTAAAGCAGAGCTTTGTACTATGGTTACTAGACAACTGATATAAATACAAATATACATTCCTTTTATAAATACATACATACATATTATATATAGAAAAAGCCCGAACTCCGAAACAAATATTTGCAGATCATACAAACATTTGGTAAGAGTCGGGAATCGAACCCGAGACCTAAAACACAACAGTCGCATACGCTACCACTCCGCCACCGAAGCAATCGTGTTTTGGGCTCAAATCCCATTTCATATCACTTTGTGTCATCCACAAATCGTTATTCTGATGCATGTTTGTAAAGTCCCCCGCGACACAGGATGTATATTCCTAATGCGGGAGTTGTTTTTTATAAGAGAGAAATTCATGGTTTTGCTGTTTTGAGGAAAATATTTTTATTCGAAGCTAATAGAATGCATTGCTTGTCGTTTATCTGAATCATGAGATATCATGACTATGTTGATTTGAACAAGATATTGCTGGAATACTTATAAAGGGTCAAATGCGTTTTGTATATAGCACTTAATTATATGGTTTAAACAGTGCTAGTGTGCCTCGTTGTAACAGAGCATAAACCGGAGTCTCATAGACATAGGGCCAATTAACTAAGACATGGGATATACGGTATGGCACAGTAGTTGGCGAATGTAATGGAGCAATGCAATTAGTTGCAGCCCAATGCTCAAGACAACTGTATATGCCTGTACTTTACGTCTGACACTTCCGAACAGTGACCAAAGTTAAAGGTTTTATATAACTAAATTAATATTCTTCGGTTAAAAAGAAACAAGGCTTGAGAGTTGTAACTTTTAATGTGTGTCTCAATACGATAAAAAATAACGAAAAACTTGTTCCTTTTCTGCCCCTGTAGCTAATGTAAGGAAATGACATCTCTGACGCTAAGTCACGTGGTCATACAAAATATTAGCCAATAATAAAAGTTAATAGACTTTTCAGTAATTTAACCATGAAATAGTTAACTATAAAAGAAATATGTTTTGGTACAAGCCAGCTCGCCAATCTTTTATTCGTCGGATTTAATAATAGGATTCTGGAAAAAAATACGGAATTCTTCTAAAATTATAAGAAAACCTACAATAATTTATGTATTTTTGTATAAACTAGTTATATTTGCAGTAGAAAAGCACTATTCACGGAATTGTCACGAATGGCCATTGACTGCCTCGGTGGCGTGTGGTAGCGCATGCGACTGCTGTGCCTGAGTTCTCGGGTTCGATTCCCAGGTCGGACCAAATGTTTGTATGATCTGCAAATATTTGTTTCGGAGTTTGGGTGTTTTCTATGTATAATATGTATGTATTTACAAAAAAAAAAGTATATATGTATTTATATCAGACCATATCATTCAGACCATTTTAATAATTACCATTTTAATTGTTTTAATGGAGAGTTAATAACGTTGTAAAAATATTGCATCTAAAAGTGCATTGGGATAGACAATTAAGGCATAACAATATGGCATGTTAAAGTTTAGAATACGGTCGGATGTTCGTAAAACTTTTTAAAAGATAACGTTGGACAATAAAGAACCAATTATATTATAAAGGAATAGATATTTTGAATAGAACAGAAACAAAAAGCTTCTCCGGAATTGTTTGAAGTTACCACAACGTCGAAAATAAAAGCAAAGAAAAACTCGTCGAAAGGCACGTGTGATCTTTATTTTTCTAACTCGCCGTGAATCGAAATTTGCAAAATGCCGGCTAGCCGAAAATGGGATCTTCTCGCTTCCCGCACAGTGTTTTGCAAAAGGAAAAAGAGATAAAAGCGAGTGTAGCACGACTGACTCATAAAAATTGTAGTAAGCGCGGCCCACAGTCGGCACGGGAAATGTCGAAAAATAGGGACGAACACCGGATCCTCGACACTACTATTTCATTGAAATCACTCTCCGCCTAACTAATAGTAAAACAAGAAGGTCGTATCTATGATTTGTAAGTTACCACAATATACAATACGACTCTCAACAAAGTTAGACTAAGGAATAATAATGCGTAATAATGCACAAATAATCATTTTAAATTTTCAATTGTTGCTTGCTACACGGGACCACTCGCCTTTTACGCTTGTAATGTATTTGCTAGTTGTAATAGATTACAAATCAAATCAGGACGTTTTTTATAAGTTAATTTGGCATAATTATAAAGCTGGTGTCTTTATTGACCAATAGCCCAACTAACGCCAGCCTTCCTTGAAAGTGATTACGTTTTCAAGGAAGTTTGAAGGAAAAGGACGAAAGTAAATTAGGGTAAATAATACCGATAGAGTGATAAACATAAAGTAATAGATAGAGGTCAGCCAGACAGACAGAGGTTATTTCAAATTTATAATATTAACTACGTATTTTGTATTCTATGGTATTTAACCCTTTACATGTTATATTTCTGTCGGCAATATTACTTGAACGTTGACGTGAACAATTACTGATTAACAGAAGAAGGCTTCATTTCCATAATTATTACACGTCATATTGATTTTCTATTTGAGTATCTGATCAAGGAATATATTAGCGAAGCTACGAATTCAATAATAACCAAGTAAACATTTTGTATGAAGCAATAGCATCACGATTCATAGCGGTGGTTGGTAATTTACATAAATCTGTATTTAATTAAAGTACGTAGATACTAGTAAGAATAGCTAGTTAATAATAAATATATTTAGGTGTTCTAATCGTAGAATTACTAAGGTCTCATTAAATAATTCTCTGAGGTGGAATATATCCGTTCCTTAAACCCTAGTTGTTAGGATTACAGACTAGAAGGTTCTTGCCTTGAAATAGTGGAGAGGATTATATTAATACTAGCTGACAAAAGCAACTACGTCTGTATCTCTTTTGAATCATGCTCGGCTCCATTAGTTAGCTCCCATTAGTCTAAGATCTACTCGTAGCTTAGGTACGCAAGAAAACCACAAATTTTAAAAAAATCGTAAAAATCGGTTAGATAGTTTCGAAGTTCATCGTGAGCATCAACACGAGCATTATATATAATAGCTGTATATTAATTAACCCTAAACACACTCCCTTCCGTGGGAGAGCCACACTTCGGCATAAATGGGTCGGCTCGACCGGAGTGATACCACGGCCTCACAGAAAACCGGTGTGAAATAGTGCCTGCGCTGTGTTTCACCGAGTGAGTGAGGATACCGGAGGCCCACACCATAACCCCCCTCCCCCTATCTCACCTCCCCCCATCCCCCATAGGCCGGCAACGCACTTGTGACGCCTCTGGTTATGCAGGTGTCCATGGGCGGCGTTATCGTTTACCATCAGGCGATGCGTCTGCTCGTTTGCCCGCCTATTCCATTAAAATAATAAGACACGTACATAGATTTATTTGATTATTAATTTGTCATCGCTTTTATTGGTTACACAAATTTTTACCCGTTACCTGTGCTTTAGGTATGTGTAACATCGTCCAGTACTATATGTGCATTGTCGCTCTACAATAAGCATAGTAAACCGTAACTCAGACAGCATAGTTTGAGCTACTTTCACATCAACCTTGCACTCAACAGCGAGCGTGTTTTGCGTTGCGATTCCTGATGGCTTTAGTGCGGGCAATTGGTTATCTAAAATAAACTCAGAATAGACCCTCTAAAAACAAGATTCCTATGCTACTAGTGCTAATTACTGGCTTTTCTAATGTGTGACATAGTATTCAGTAGAGCTTAATTGCAGTTCTACTTAGAGAATCATATCGGAGTAAGGCCACACTATGCGCATGATAGAACCAGATCTTTTATACATACTAGCGTAGAAGCAAGCTCTTTTTATATGCTTGAACACATCCGATGTGTTACAGAAAGGTTTCCAGCAACACTACAAACGCCTTGTTGAAATCAATACGGAGAATATTTAAACACCATATATCTTTTCTTTCAGCCGTATACCTCATATTGATCGTACATTACTTATTAATAAATTAAAGGGACTTTGGGAGAGAATGTTCAGAATTAATTCAAAGGCGATACAAAATACCAACAGTATAATTAAAAGCCCTCCGGCAAAAAAAAAATATTTGAGGACAAAGTAAATTGATTTTTATTTCCCGTGGCCCTTAAATTATTTGTTTGGGTAAGCATATTTTAGAAAAACATTGTTGGATGTTATATTTAAGTTACCTAAACTTATGTATATAAAATTTGTTTTTAAACTTAAGCCAGTATTATTAGTATTTTCTTAAGTATAATAAAGCAAACAGACAAACAGGTCGCTTGATAGCAAAGTCGAAAAAGAAAAAAATAGTCGTAAACTCAAGTAAGAAAGGCTTGTGGGGGAACGGTGTCACATCTCGACAATACAAAGGGAGGGGCCTCTGACCAGGCGAGGTGATCGCGGTCCAACAGTTGATGTTGGGAAGTTGTATATATGCCAGTAGGCGCGAAAATTTCCATATCGCGATACAGGATTAGTTACTCCGTTGTTCAGTGTATCTTCGGTAGATGTGGCTGTAGTAAGTTTTTGTTCTGTGAAAGTTCTTACAATGCCTTCACAGTCACTATAGCTCCTCAGAATGAGAGTCCAAGGAAAGATTTGGACTTCAGTAACTTCTGTCACTCAGTGAAAAGCATCAAAATAATTGTTTATTTTTTCTGTGAAGCCTGGATCCATATTTGAAGAACCGTGGCTTTCCCTCAATAAGTAATATAATGAGTTACTATACATCTTTTCTATTTACTTATACTAGCTAACTTCTTAGCATCTGATATTATTATAGCTGAGTTATATGGAAAACTGTATATAACAGTTACGAACGTAATGGGCTACAACCTACACACTACTAATTTATATAACTCAACATTTAAGTTCATATAGTAATTTCGATCTTTTCAGATAATGTTTGTACAAACTTATAACGAATTCTTTAAGGATGTAAGTCTCTTCAGCTTCGAGATTAATTAATTAATTAGTTTCTATTCTTAATAAGGCATGTCGCATCACAATCTACTCGAATTCCAAAGAAGTTAATGTATCATCTTATTTTGAATGAATTAGAAGGTCAGTTTCTGGTAAAATTTCAGCGTTGTCATTGTCATATATCCTTAAGTCTAACAACATAAGTATGCACACATGTACGTTAAATTCCTCCTATTAAATCTTCTTTCTAAGGATCTATGTCCAGAAGTGTACTATTAAAAGTTGTTATGCTGTAAAGTAAAATACGTGAACTTTCTACAGCAGTGTGGTCTCGTGGTGGTCTTGAACAAGTAGTATCGACAAACAAGTCATTCCTGGAACTAGAATGTAGAACGCAAAAAAAAACTGTTATCTACCTTTTACAGTACTAGTGACAGTTTTATTCTGGAGTTTGTAGTTTATAATGTTGTTTAAATACAGGTAATATTGTGCGATATCAAAATGTTAACTGAGAAGTCATTTATAATAGAAGACAGAAAAAAAAGCTGGAAAAGAAGAAGCAGCATGTACGAATGAGCAATATTTGAACTACAATATGTTCGAAGTTCCATATGCCACGATATCTTATTGCCTGGCACATAAATATGTCAATGTGAACAAAAGTAATATTTTATAGTTTAGCCATACGGCGCATAGGTGCCTATAAGTCAGTGTTTGCACGTGTAGTACCTACTATAAATAATTTCTGGTCTAAAAAATTTTTGGTTTCTATGAACATTTTCCGGGACCCAGTTACATAACCACATAATTATTTAAATTGGTATAATAGAGTTGATTATTAACAATATTAAACAAATATAACTACGTTTAAATATAACTTACTACGCCTTGGAAGTCATATGATCCTGTCTTATTGGCATCTACAGTTACGAAATCGTACGTCCTGTACACAACCCCAGTTGCATTTATGCGACTTTACTCATATTTGCAGTTTTCATTACCTTAGATCCCTCGTCCTATATGATATCACCTTTGTCTCGTTTGAAGAAGATTCTCAGGAAGACATTCAGAAGCCATTGTTTGCAAAATTACAAGCTATAATCCAAAATAAAATCGAGAAAATATTAGTCACTTCAATGTTTTAGTATATCTACATATTTATTTTGGTTTCAATCTGTCCATTCAATCCAAATTTTTATATTATTAATTTATTTTTGAAATGAAAGAAAAAAAGATGAAAGAGATATTGCACTCGTACTGTGTACCTATTAGTATTAGCTGGTTTATATAAAAGTGTAATATTATATTGGCTTGCTTTTCCAATTTATAGCCGCTCTATTGGAAAAAATATTGCTATTCCTTGTGGAACTCATTTGCATTGAGATATACTTTATACTGTAGGGTTTATTTATGGACAAATGGGATAGATATTTATCTCTGCGGTACTAACATAAATATAAAAAGATAATTTTTTAAGTATCTTTAGATAAATTTTTAATTTTTTTCACATTTAAGCTAACTTTAAGTTGGAAATTAAAAAGAAGGCTGGTCGATCATTAATTGACACATAAAAAAGTTGTAAAGAATCCATATGCTTGATTACTTTTAATTGTATTGATAAATAAGCAGACGGCTCACCTTATGCTGTGCTATTTATGCTCTGGTTGTCTTCTTTATTATCGGCCTTTTCTTCTTCAAAAGTTTTTAAATTCAAATTTTTACTTTTAATTTCTTAGACAATCTAAAAGACTTTTATATTTGGAGATACTGCTGCTCCACATATCACAGTTTTATAGCAGCTTCACCTTGCATCTCATCATACAAGGATGATTTAAAATACCACATACATACTCAGACACCGCTCAAACATAATCCAGTTTCCACCATTATATATTAAAGTTTATATTTGTCGAGTAGTATTCTCTGCTAATTAAGCGGTTAAGCTTAACATTAACAGTCAATGCAGACGTTACCAATGAAGTAAAGCAAAAAGAAAAATGGCTTTCGTAAGTTCTCACCGATGTTATTACTCACGGCTTTCAGAAAATACTCGTGAGAAAGTGCGGATAAATAGGTAATTACTTGTGTAATAAGATGGCAAGTAGGATTAATGACTGGTCCTTGCTGCCGACGGGTTGAGGCCCATTGGCAAGTATTTTATTATTTCCATCAGAGCTGCCACTAAATTTATGACATCGAGACTCGTTACTTTTAGGGGTTTACTTATGATGTGCAGAGGTCGTTTATCTTGAAAGCTGAGATGTACGAATCATGTTCAGAGTAATTACAGTTTCAGCTTTGCTTAAGAAATTAATATACTTTACGCTGTTGATATCTAGTGTACCTACATCATTATTATCACATGAAGTAGTTTGGGCTAGTTCTCGCTTCTGACTTTTCGAAGTCATGTATGCTAGTGTATAATTCAAATGCACTTTTGTATTTTGGCTTTTGTGTGTAACTTTTCCTTGTATTTACCAGTGAAAACTAAATGTCGAATGAAGGAACGTACCTGGTAGGCGATGCAAAATAATTTTAAATATGACATTAATTGAGCCACTAAAACCTTTGTTGTAATGTCGGCCATTTAATATTCGGTTCTTCTTTTAATCTATTTTGGTTTCATCAAAGTTCGAAATCGTGGTAAAAGCAGGTAGATCGATGGAAGACTTCGCGAGTTATTTAAAGTTATATCTCAAGCGGATTTCAAAGAGCCGAGCACGTCGAGATTAATAATGGTGCTATAAACTCTATTACCTATTCTGTAATTAAGTTAAATGGAGAAAATTTACCCAAGCGTTGGGCCAAATAATTAATTTTTGAACTGAAACATTTTCTCACGAAACTTTTTGAATTGTGACCTTTTTAGATTAAGGTCATGTCGGACCTTATCTATTCTTTTCAAATTGAGTGTCAGGTGGTATCAATATAATTTAAGAAGTTTTTTGTTCTAACTAAAAGTTGGAGAGGTTAAAAAATATTCTTATCGTAATCTAAAAAAAAAGTTGAAAACGACTTTTATCGAGGGGGTTTATACATTATAGGATGACACGAAATTGTGTAAAGATACCCTGTTATTAAGAAGTATACTATAGTTTGTTTTGAGGATACACAAAAGTGTTGAAAATTATTTTACTATAAATTTTATACGACTAAATCATCAGACTGATAAATATAGTATATAGTCTTCTATGTTTAAAATTATATAGCTACAAAGGGCTATCGCTCTACTTGGCAATATAAACCCAATATAAATTTTGAAAATTAATCTTACCTTATGCGTTATTTACAAGTTTCTGAAAAACTAAAAGTTGGAGAGGTTAAAAAATATTCTTATCGTAATCTAAAAAAAAAGTTGAAAACGACTTTTATCGAGGGGATTTATACATCATAGGATGACACGAAATTGTGTAAAGATACCCTGTTATTAAGAAGTATACTATGGTTTGTTTTGAGGATACACAAAAGTGTTGAAAATTATTTTACTATAAATTTTATACGACTAAATCATCAGACTGATAAATATAGTATATAGTCTTCTATGTTTAAAATTATATAGCTACAAAGGGCTATCGCTCTACTTGGCAATATAAACCCAATATAAATTTTGAAAATTAATCTTACCTTATGCGTTATTTACAAGTTTCTGAAAGGCTTTTATTTATTTTATTTATATTATTTAAATATACTATTATTGTACGTTAATATATGGACGAGCCTAAAGAGCTACCACATCTTAAGTTACCTGAGAAGTTACATGTATATTCTTCTGTTTCAAATTATAGATTCTCCTTATTTTCTTACCTGAAACAATACAAGTTTAAATATTAACACCTTATTTTATAGTGTACAAGGAATGTAGCAAGAAGTGAAGGTAAAAATTCACAAATCTTGCTTCTTTTTTATGTGAACTTAATAGTCGAGCACACCGCGTCCCTTAACGTAAATAATCACACTGTGATTATTGTTGCTATCACAATATTTGTCTCTTATATAAAACTAGCCGACCCAAGCAACCTCGTTTGCGTCTCCTATTGCAAAACTGAAAGAATTTTTCAAATCGGACCAGCGATTAGCGCGTTCAAACAAACAAACTCTTCAGCTTTATATTAGTATAGATAACAGAACTTCTTCAAATCAGTACATAAATTATGAGTATGAATCTATATACATATATATAAAATCTATATATATAAAAATGAATCGTCGTAATGTATGTACGCGCATAACTTCCGATCGGCTGCACCATTTTTTTTTTAATGTACTGTACACTGTCTGTGGGCAGCTGAGACAGATATGTAAATATGGCGGTACGAAGTTCGCCGGGTCAGCTAGTGTTTTATAAAAAATAAGTTTATGGCTGAGAGTGTAAGCGCAAAGTAGACAGTAACCAAAGCAGATATGCTATAAATTTGAAACAATTGACAGCTCTGCCTACGACAATCTGATATTGCAGGTTTTTTCTCATTATGAGCAAATTTTGGAGGGTTTTTTTTTACTTTAAATGGTTTTTATGTGAATTCATATTTATGTAATAAATATCTTTGAACGTCTTTTGTTGTTCCTGTATTTTAATATTCCATAAAAGAACGGTGATAAACCAAAGATTGTGCGTGTAGTGAGTTTTGTGATCTGTTCTCTTTTATGATTATTATAATAATGTGGAAATAAATATGTTTCTTTTTAACCGACTCCAAAAAGGAGATTTTTCAAATCGGCTGTATTTAGAATGTCTTATGTTATTTTAAAGGTCAGTATAGTTTGAACAGTTATGTAATAGACTTTTGTACTAGATCTAAATACACACATCAAAAGTGTCTAGGGATCAACATATGTGTCTAGGGATCAACATATATTTTTGCAATAACTTTTCTCCTGATTGATATTAATTAAAATTTTCTTTAAGGATTCATCAAATAAAGTGTTTTCGTTTGTCACAGTAACGATAAACCAAGTCACCTTTGCATTAATAAAGAAATTTGCCATTTTCCTAATAAAAGGATTTTTGACATTTGAACCACTAACATTAAAGTTCGAAAAAAAGACTGAAATAACAGTTTTCTTTAAAATTTTATTAGGTAACTTAAACAATTAATAATCCGTGTTTCTACCGCAAACACTAACACAAGAACATCGGTTTGGCATACTCAAAATGAGTTCATCCAAATCACGCTGTGGAATGGCCGCCCATGTTCGTTGCAACAACAAAAAAAGGTCTTCTTGCGACTGGATACCCTCCATATTCGGCAGAGCTCTTCTCTGTAGCATATCCCATGCATGCTCAATCGGGTTCAAGTCTGGCGACTGAGCAGGCCAGGGCCAAAGCCACATCTCAATCTCAAGAAATCCGCATAAAAATGTTTGATCCCTAGACACTTTTGATGTGTGTATATACTGTATCTATATAGCTTTGTGTAGGGTTTTAGCTGGACCAAGTTATGCCAAAAACAACCATATTGCTTAACTTTTGTGGTTGTTTTCTGCATAACTCGAAGTAGAGATATAGCGGTTTTGTGCATAACTCGATCCATCAGATACCTAACTTCCTAGCACATATCGCTAGAATTATGATTTATGAACAAAATAGGTAGTTTTTTTTATGGGGTAGTGGGCAAACGAGCAAATAGATCGCCTGATGGTAGGCGATTACCCCCACGCATAGACACCCGCAACACCAGAGGCGTCACAAGTGCGTTTTAAAAAGGAGTACGCTCTTTCTTGAAAAAAAATTGTTTAGATATGTATTAATAGATACATATCTATAAATGAAATAGGAAAGTTGCCCACATTGTAAATCTCGCCTTTGCATCTTGCTTAGTTAATTTTAACTAAGGGTTTTATGGCTTTTAATATTTTTTAAGTATTTTTTAACATTAGTTAACTTGGCTGTGGGGTGTACTAAAAGGTTTTCACTCCGATTTTGATGGGGGGGGGGGTTAAAAGAAAAGATACAAAGAGCTCCGAGGGGCGAGGGTGTGGCATAATATTTTCATTGAGATATGAATGAAGAATATAGTAAGCACAAGATTTTTTCTTACATCTATGGGTTGGTACCGCAGAACAGGTTGCTACTAATATTTCAAGACAATATTGTTAATGTTTCGATTTCTATATCTATACTAATATTATAAACGCGAAAGTTTGTAAGTATGGATGGATGGATGGATGTTTGTTACTCTTTCATGCAAAAACTACTGAACGGATTTGGATGAAACTTTACAGTAATATAGCTTATACATCAGAATAAAACATAGGGTACTATTTGACACGATAACCGACATATACGCGGGCGGAGCCACGGGCAACCACTAGTCTATAATATTTGAGATTTTCTGTGCCAGATTTGAAAAAGTCTTTCACATGAAATGCACCAAATGTGGAAGGTTACCTATATAAACAATACCTTTTAAACCATATAAATTCTCTTGACTCTGTTTTTGTCTTCATTTGTCCATCATATCCACAATTTTAGTTTACATTTACCTCAAAAGACATAGATCAATTATATCTCTTTTTAATGGCCTCCCTTTGTTAAAACAAACTCTAATAAATGTATATCTTATTCTTCTCTCTTGGACACCAAAACGAGAAATTTTGTCTATAAATAAATTATCAAAAATATATACGATATTGACTAATGTACTACACTAAAAATATGATATCGGAATGAGATCCCCAGCAGACTTGTATAAAGTTGATTGATTATTACTTGTGAGGTCACATATGACGGTTTGAGGCCGTGTTTATTATATTAAGACTATGTAAGGCTGTCAATATAATACCGCGCATTACTAATTTGTGTGAGATAAAATAGAACATGAATCGCAAAATTCATTTGAAATTATTGATACAAAAATAATTAAAGGCGAACTAAACTCACGCTTGTTGCGGGCTATACCTATGCAAGTTAGTGAAAATATTTACAACAGCCGAGATATACCAACAACAATTGCCATTGTTGAAAATACTATTTTTAATGATATGTTATTTACTTTTTTATTTTACAGGCATAAAGATTTTATATCGTATTTCAAACAAGGTATCGGTATTCCTCTAACACAAAAATATACTTTAATAATAAATAGCAGGAAACTTAAATTGATCGACAGCCATTTTTGTTTTCACCCTCTAGAGCATTTTTTATTTCCCCTAAACGTAAACAGGGCCGCGGCTTTTTGGTAAATAATTAATCTTGGGGCTTATCGCATTAGTTCCCTCACGTCCGAACTATTACAAGGTAGAAGGTGCGTAGTGCGTGCGCTACGGCCAGGGCCACCTCTCAGATTTATGCTCCACTAACGTGCCCAAAAATAATTGGATCGCGACCGAAAAATAAATTGCCGCGAGTCCCTTCGCCCTCCCACTAGAAATGACTCCAACAATTTTTTATTGAGGATCCGTGCATTACAAGGTATCGTCCGGTTCTCTCAAGCGTTATTTAATAAAATCTTCTTTGAGATCCAATAGCAAAGGATATGAAAGTTTTCAATTACATCGAAGGAATAAACGTCAAGCAAGACACTTGGTTAAAACAAATGACAGTGCGAATCTTTCCATCCTTATGGGAAATTATAACACAGCGTTTTCATTCTCTAGTGTAATCATCAAACATTTCCTTGCTATAGATTACTAAAGGGAATCGGAAATGTAATTCACGTTTACATTTGTACTCCAAACTTCAGCCATCTGTCTGTCAAAACGGTTTAACATTGAAAGGGTCTAAGCCATTGACGTGTTTACCACCCTGTTTGAACAGTATAATATTGTTGCCATTCCTTTTATTTAAATTGTAAGTAAATAAATAATGAAATGGTTCATAAACGTTTCAATGAAACAGCTTTGTATTGGTACATTTTTACCAATACTGTATATTCTGACTATGCAGTGTACATCTTACTGTAAATTAATTTTTTTTAATACCCTACTTTTAGTAAATTGTTTTTTTTTATGGCACAAAAATCGCGGTATTTGCTATTGAATGATTGAATCGCGCAGTGAAAGTTCTCGCACCGATAATCATATATACAACGTCCCAACATCACTGTTGGACAGTTGGCCCGCCAGGCATGATCACCTCGCCTGGTCGGAGGATCCTCCCTTTGTATTGGAGGGACATCACACCCGTTCCTCCACAAATCTATTTGGTTTCTGGCAGCATTACAACACTGGAAAATATACACAAAAACTGAAAATATTTTGTTAAAGTATTTTTTTTTCTCCCTCGTTTAATCTTACTATTTTCGTTTTTATTTTTATGTAACCCAGGCAGTCAACTTAAACATTCTGGCATTACATTAAACAACATGTAGTGTAAATTGTATTACCCACTCTATGTTAAGTTGATTTTACACATTTTAACATACACACGACACCTGGGGTGTTGACATCAGGCAAGTGGTAGCAAATGGAAGTATCTACTATCGAAAATTGTTTTTGGGGTGTACGTAATGGGGTCGAGGTATTACTTCATTCCTTATGAGGAGCCCAAACCCAATCGTCTGAGACCACACAGTCCCTGGGGGAAAATGTAACGAAGTCCCCGAGAATCTTAGTAGAGTTCGGGCAACATGTTATTGAGTTTGTAATAATACATTTTGAAGTAAGATTCAGAACGAGTTTATGCTGTATACATTTTAATGGTGTTTTTTTTACTTGTGTAAAAAGAAAACATAAAACTCCGATTTCGTCAGGATTTTCCACTTTGCAAATTTTTACGATTATTTGTATTTACATTTTGTTGAAAAATTTATAAAGCGGGTTATTAGAGTATTTTTATTTAAGATTTTCTGCAACGGTTTACTGCACGGTTGGCCTAGTGGTTTAGGCGGTCGCCACGCCGCTTGCCAATTCGCCAAGTGTTGTGGGTTCAAATCCTACACGGGACAACACTTTGTGTGATCCACAAATTGTTGTTCTGAGTTTGGGTGTTAATTGTGTCCGTTTCATGTATGTCTGTAAAGTCCCCCGCGACACAGGATGATTATTCCTAATGCGGGAGTTGTCTTAAAAAAAAAAAAAAAAATATGAATTTACATTATTATTCCATTTTCATTATTTAAAATTTCTTGAACTTTGTGAACAACTTGTAAATAGGCTGATTTAGTACCTAATGCATAATTTTTCCATTAAATATTGGTTGAAACAACAAATAGAGTTAGCAGGTATCTTAAAAGTTGTATACTAATTTAAGTTGTAAAAGTAATATATAGGTTAAAATATATAGGATATGAAAAATATAAATTTAATACAAAATGAAATTTTGACTAAACAAACTTCAACACAAAGAATACTAAAGTATCTTCGAGAATAACATTAAAATTAAATATTTTAAAAACCCCCTACACAGCATCAGGTCTAAGTTATCAAGTTATTGTCATTTAACGATTATACTGGCACGCTAAAGCACATAATCGAGTAATCATACGTCAAACATAGCTAAGAACCACCGCCAGGAAACTGGCTTTCAATTGAAAAAACCGCATCGAAATCGGTCCATCCGTTTGAGAGCTACAATGCCACACACACACAAAGACAGACAGACAGACAGACATCCACGTCAAACTTATAACACCCCTCTTTTTGCGTCGGGGGTTAAAACCAACTGCAACGAAGGTCATAGTTATTAAATAAGATTTGGAAGTATGTTATAGCTTGGAGGAATTGGAATTCAGCATAAGGAATAAAGTCTGAGATAAATATAACAAGTAAAATAGATTCAAATATTACAGACGAATTGAATAAAATTATTAAGAAGACGGTCTAAAGCATTCGAGGTGTTTGTATTCAGGCAAAAAGAACCGATCAAAACACATCACTATAACCGATCAGAAAGTATTCTTAGTTTTCGCAACGAGTATTGTCTGACGATTTAAAGCTCTCAGGATTCTTGTAACTCTCAGAGGGTTCACGCACTTTACTTACTCGATTGTGTCAGTTTAGCCAGTTGAGATATAACGCAGTCGCGCACCGATCGACAAATCTAATATTATAACCCAAAAGAGTTTGTTTCGTTCAACACGCTAGTCTCAGAAAACATTGGTTTGAATTACTACAATTTTCAGTGTTGGATAGCTCATTTATAGAAGAAGGTTATTTAATATAAAATATTGCGAAACCAGAAAAGATTGATTCCTTTGAACGACGCAGACGACCCTCGCTAAAATCGCAGTTGAAAGTGTCTTGAGTATTTTAGATTTACTCTTAGATGAAAGTCTTTCGTATTGTTACTGATAATTCAAACCTATTAAATAAATTTTCAATCGCTTGGGAGTCTATTAATCATTTTATAATCTGTGTGTGCAATTATAAATAAGTTATAAAAGTAGGCGTTATGTACTATCTGGATAGCTACGAATCAACCGTCATGGATAGCTTCATTAAATCTTGTCAGGAAATATTGTACACTTAATTTCCTTGCTCTTGGGTTGGTCTAAAAACTTCTCTGAGAGCGTCCCAGCGAGTATCGTATAACCTACATAACAACTATCACACCAACTATGACTTAAAAATAACCTAAATAATCCGCTATATATATTATATATTGTTGGAATTCCGGTGCAAACAAGTCCATGATATAAGATTTCATCGCAAGTGTATATTTAGACTTACATATTGTATAAAAATAATCAGTTAATTCAAAGAGGCTCATTTTTATTATGTTGTATTAGACGATATTCGAGGACCTTTCCGACAGAGGCCGAAGCTTTATGGATCATACCAAGGAAGGAGGAAATTTATTACATCGTCATTCGACTAAATTTCGCCCGCAATGTTGCAAGCTAAAGGAAATGAGGGTTGGCAGATGTTGCTCGATATATAAAAAACGTTGAATATTTGCTCGTAAAGATGACAGTTATTAAATCTATAGCCGGCTTCATAAAAAACTCTGAAAAATGTTTATTCAAGCTAAAGGTATAAATAAAATGATTTAAGGATCAAAGGCCAGACTAGCTGAAAATGAAATTGCTAAATTTTACAAAAACTACGATTGCGAAACTTGGTCTCAATGCAGGGATAGAGTAATCACTAGGTGTAGTTGGGCGATTTGCTCATGTCTGCACTGAACTGAGTCGAATTGACAGCGGTAGGATATGACATATTTCGGTTTGTGAAAATACATCCCCAAAATTGATGGGAGAATATATCAGTTGGAGAGTTGTATATGTATGCCAATACTCTTATATAAGAATATTACTTTGAAGGTGAATAAAAAAAATGACGGACTGTACAGTAAGTAATTATCAAAGTCTCTAAATGTATACTAGTACATATTAAGATAATTTTGTGGCTTCGCAAGTATAACTAACCAACAAAGAAAATGAATTATATAGTTTTCCTTGTTTTCTTTTTATTTCATAGGTCAGTATTGAGGCTCGTTAAATGTGAGCTAGGAATACAATATCTGAATGAATTAAAGTTATATTCAAATTAAATATGTTAAAACCTGCATATTCTAATGGTTTTGCTTTATTACATTTAGGAAACCACAGGCTATATGGAAAGTGTCTAATGGAATTATTATTAGCATACCGTACTCATACTCATATAATAGGATCATACTCGTATAATAGAATAACTTTACAAGATATAAATAGGCCGGGGAATTGAACCCAGTACTTACTTAATTTGAAAATAAGTATTAGCGCCAAATTGAGCACTCCCAATGTTGTGAACATTTGAATTTATACCTAAGTAATACTCAAAGTTTATCAAAAAAAAAAAACGACAAACGTCAACGTCGTTTGTATGCTAAAATAGGTCATTGTTCCAGATAGTTACGTAACGCAGCTACGAAAAGGATTTAATCGGATTTGTCAACTGATAAAATTAGATTTGCTAGAAGAAACAAACTAAGGCAGTTTCCTGCAAGCCCGTGGGTTGCTTTAAAGGCTCACAATGAAGGGTGGGGGTAAAATTAAGTCGGACAGATATGCGACATGGTGACAAGGGTCGTCGGGCCATGGGAAAGTACTGTCTCGCCCAACTCCAACAACCAAATAGCCCTACAACCACACATGTTTCTACATAAGTTTATTGCGTTAGCTCGCTCGTTAACTCATTAACACGGATAACAAAAAAATGAAAATGTATTTAAATAAAAAAACACTCCTGCATTAAAACAAATTAGGTATGTTGTTGACTTTTTTACAACTTGAAAATTTTATTCACTTTAATTGAAATATTCCTAAAAAAATCTGCTCAACTTACCATTATTACTTTACAGCATCTCTTTAAGGAGACCATATATAAAGCCGATTCTATTTATTGAACGTTCTCCTTTTAGCGAATAATAAAAAGGTAAGGAAATCCATTAGGCTTTAAACTAATAAAACTTTACGTGACGAGAGCCGCTATAAGCCGGGTGCTATTATGTGTAACACGTTTGATTTTATGAGTTTGATACCATAATAGGCATTGCGACGGGAAAATGAAGTGGTTCAATATTTTAAAGCTCACTTTATGACCGCTATTACACTGTAAACTTTTATTGTTTTATACACGACACTATTGTACTGTGAGCTGGGACATTCAGTTCTACTGAAAAGCAAAGGACGACGTGACGTTAAGGTGGGATTACTGACGATAAGGTGCGCTCCATTACACTCGCGTAAGGGCAAAGTCGCACGATTAAGGTGAGAAATGGGTAATATGCCTTACCGCACTTTACGTAGGTATGCTATGAAAAGGCGCGAAGATTTACTTTGTCAACATATACCGAGCCGTTCGTTCGTCATATAAGTTCTCATTTAATTAATTAATAATTCTTGGAGACTTCTAATAACCGGCATTCATCTAAGAATGTTTACGTCGGTTGAACTGAACGACAAAAATTAACTGCTTAAAAGATTCGCATTTTTAAACATTCATTCACGAAGGATATTTATTAAAGCAGCGGCAGTTACATGTTATGCAGTAGATAGGGCGTGAGCGACCATGTGGCGGACAGTAAATATATCAGCTTGACAAGGGCATCCATCTTGAGGATGGAGAACGCCCAACCTTTAAACGATTTACGAGGGGGCAATGGGCGCTACTGGTAAACACCAATGGATCGAGTTCATACCCATAAATAACACTATTCCTCTTATCGTTGATGTACTCCTCCACTATAAACAGAATAATATACAAGTAGAATGTTTGAATAAATGCAACACACATAGCGAGTAAATGCAAATCTGTGCGCCGTGTACTGGTTTGAAAATGTAAATTGTATGGTCAAATACAGCAAAGATTCATGAATTAAGAATGCCTTTAAAATTCTACATTTAAGAAGGGTACATAAACAGGATCGGTTGGATGTTCTAATTCAATTTGAAGCTGACGACCCGACCTTTGTTGTTGAATGACGAATGGATAATGACGTTTAGCCCGCAGTTGTGGGTTTTCAATGTGAGCTCTTTTGTTTAAACATTGTAAATTAGACGTTTTTAATGACAGCACACAGAGGGATTCCCTTTGTCATATAATTTGGACAATAAATTAGAGAACGCGATTGTGATAACCACACGAGTATCCATCGAAATTGGCAATACCCATATGTAAATGGTTCAAAGCTGGATATATTAATTTTAGGCACCGATTTCGTCTGTATGTTAATGTTGAACTTGTTATTTTCAATCTCCTATTGAAGATTGGATAAAGCAAAAGATAGGTCACTGTTATTGGAATAAAATACGAGTTGTGTCGCTATTCGTTCGGTATTGTTTGGTAGGACAAAGCGGACGGTCGCTTTCTGAGGGGCGAACTTCTTCCGAGATACAAAATTTAATTTCTATGACTTCGAGTTCATTTCTTTCTTGGCGAACGCTTTTGTAGTAGATGCCCTTTATGCGCTTCAACTTGAATTCCAGTCAATAGGGAGACGATATTGTGCTACGTTTGTGTAAAATGACTAACACATTTGAACTGTTTGTGAACATTCGCTCAGAGTGAAATATAAAGCGAATTTGTTGAGGTAAATGTGCAATATTGTGAGAGTTTTAGTTGTCTGTTTGCGTTATAGCCTACTTTCTGTTTTGCTTTTCACTTGCACACCTCACATTTTACAGTTATGAACAACATAATGGTTTTTGTCAGCGGTTTTATTCAAATATATAAAACATATATAATATAAAATAGGACTCTCGATGTATGACGATATTTCATTCTAATGGGTAGTTTAGTTATACTGGTAATTACTACATAAATTTATATGAATAATGAATGAAGTAATGCTACAATAATAAAAAAAGCTAAAAATCAGAACAGTACATTCACTTTTTCTGTCCCCTGATATATTATTCATTGAACAGAAGAGGGTTAGTCCGTATACCGCATGTACTTTTTAATCGGTTATATAATCAATAGAGTTTGTCTGGGAATCGAGACGACACTGAGACTCCCTCTCAACGTGACCGTCGATAAAAGCGAATCTTCGTGAAGTAATATTTTCAAAGGCCTTTCATTTGAACAATGGCCGTTGAACAATTGATTGTTCCGTATTCCAATATTCTCATAGATTAATAGGTTTCTCATTTTATGTGACCATTGAGAGAGTTTTATGTTTTCTAATATAACAGCTTGAAATATAGTTTATTCAGGCGCAAAGTTTACTTTTCGAAAATTTGTTTTGGATGTTTCCAAAGAATTATAATAAGAATTAACCCACTAGAGGAAGATTTTAGGAAATTTCTGAACTCATATCAACTGCTAAAGAACTTCATAATAATTTCAAGAAAGAAGCAAGAAATTATTGTGAATTGTTCATACTTTGAATATTGAAAAATAACGAGTTTTAACTTATTTTGATACAATGTATTTTTATTGAGATTTAATGTCCTTTCGATGTCGAAGTACCTTTTCTTTTACGGTAGCATTCGGTCCCCAAGAGTGGCGACGGCGACGTCCGCGTTTCCCGTACGTCGCCTATTGGTAACGAGAAGATTTACCTAGTGGCCGTTTGCGGAACTAACGTATGACAGATACTTCTACCTGCCAGTTTAAAATACAGAGCGAGTGCATTGTTATTATTTCATTGATAGACGTCTACGGAGTAGTAAAAAATACTATAACCACTTCGTGAGGGTGAACAGTATTTTAAAAGTGGAATGTTAACGTGTATACGTATTTTTATCTGTCATACGTTAGTTCTGCGACTTGCCGCTAGGGAATCTGCTCGTCACTATTTAAATTATTTCTACAATGATTTCATTGATAGACGTCTAGGAGTAGTAACAAAAAAAAATTTTAGGACCACTTCGTGAGGGTAAACAGTATTTTAAAAGTGGAATTTTAACGTGTATACGTATTTTGATCTGTCACACGTTAATTCTGCGACTTGCCGCTAGGGAATCTGCTCGTCACCAATATAGCAGCGGATCCCTCCCATCTTAACTCCCTTGACAAATAAAACTTGTCTAAAATTGAATCAATCATATTGAAAAAAAAATAGAAAAAAAGACTACCTCCAGTTTTAACTAGAGATAAGTTAATTAAAGCGTCCGGTAATAATTATTGTCGTGAGTGATATAAAAGGCTGAGTATCTTTGTACCTATACAGGTACTTACCATTTTATTTTGAACAGCATACGAGTATACTTAATGATCTTTGCTATTCGATCTGTTAATCCGTTGGTCCCAGTCATGAACACCAATCGCAATCATTATTGGGAAATCGGTGCCCTCAAATATACTGATAGATGATGATTATGCATTTAGTTTAATACTAAAATATGCATTTAGTTTAAAAATAAATAAGGTCAGAGGAAATGCTGTTTTTGTAGTTTGCAGAGTGTTATTTTAGGCCGACGTTGGCAAATTTGCTTGTAAAAAAATTGCATAAAGTGCCAGCCAGTCCGTAATTGTAGTTTATTTTGTATACAGCATTTGGCTTGAAGCTTGAATCATAGCTTTATGAAACAGTAACTTTATGATTCAGCATTGCATTTAATGGCTGTGAGTATTGGCACACATTGGTATGCCCTGTTTTTTGGGCAATAGAAAAAAACTGATTTAGCGTTGTCTCTACTAAGGAGGATGTCAACACATTTAGAATTTTTAGAGCAATCCTTAAATAAAACCAAATTTGAACAAGAAAAGATTCAAGATACTAATAAATCCAACTACGTAAAACCTTTCGATAAAATGTATATAGCCTATGTCACCCAGGCTATTATTATGAGTCTATTGACACCTCGTTCATTGAAATCGGTTCAATAGTTTAGTCGCTACGATAGAACATACAAGCATACGGAGACTACCAAATTACATTCGAATAAAAAGATAGATTCAAAATCAACTTTCCATACATAAATCACTTAAGGGAAAATATTTCAGGAAATCGTTCCAAGGTGGTGAATGTTCATCATCAAATGTGTTTTATCGTGGTACTTGTCCTTACCCAAAAAAACCCTCTAAAAAACCTTATTTATTTACTAGCTAAGCCTACTGCTTGAATATTTAGCTAACAGTTGATTAGTCTAAGTACAGTTCATTAAGGAGATGATATTAAAGTAACCTTCCGTATGTACATTCAATACAATGCTAGTAATTTTTCCTATATTCTCTCTGAAGCTCTTAAAACGGTGGATCATAGGTCACATTATAGCAACACACCTTTAGATGTAAACCGTTATAATCAACTATGAT
Organism: Diaphora mendica; assembly: GCA_949125395.1. Classification (NCBI taxonomy): domain Eukaryota; kingdom Metazoa; phylum Arthropoda; class Insecta; order Lepidoptera; family Erebidae; genus Diaphora; species Diaphora mendica. The sequence continues at coordinate 24,234,199 of OX421310.1, forward strand.
TACAAAGAATATTCTGTAAGCAGTTAGACATAACATATAATCAATACAACAATGACAAATTCTATTTTCTTAGTAAATTTTGAGATGCAAACGAGGTTGACTATTGGTAATACAGCGAACAGCATTCTGCTATTTCCTATTGAAACAATTCTATTTACTTCTAGAGACGGCGCCCTGAGCCCGGCTTGCAAATGCACCGAATCGAATTTAGGTTGACACAGGATTCAGTGCATGAAATATATTGCATCTATAGAATAGTAGAAAAGTTTGGATTCAGTTGTGTTAAATTAACCTTAAGAATCTCGGAAGTTGAGTGTATTTAGGTTTGTATATTTCAGTGAAGTATATATGTTGGTTGAAGATGTATGGATAAATAAATACTAAAAGAAATAAATATTTCGGACATCTACGAGTAACACACAACGCCATCTAGTCCCAAGCTAAACAGAGCTTGTGTTATGGCTACCAGACGACTGTTTTTTTAAGCATTTCTAAGGAAAATAGAAATTCGCATTAGGAATAAACATACTGTGTCGCGGGGGACTTTACAGACATACATGAAACGGACACAATTAACACCCAAACTCAGAACAACAATTTGTGGATCACACAAAATGTTGTCCCGTGTAGGATTTGAACCCACAACACTTGGCGAATTGGCAAGCGGCGTGGCGACCGCCTAAACCACTAGGCCAACCGTGCAGTCGAAAAAAAAGTATAAATACATTTATACTTTTTTTTGTAAATACATAGATATTATACTTAAAAAACACCCAAACTCCGAAACAAATATTTGTAGGTTATACAAACCAACATTTGGTCCAACCCGGGAATCGAACCCGAGACCTCATGATCAGCAGTCTCACACGCTAACCGCGATATAAAAGATACTTTTTTTTATGTATGAGTCTGCCAAAGGGATACTACCCTACCTGATGAAAAGCATAAGCAGAATCCAAGATTAGTGGTCACCATACTCATTGCGAATGCAGACAATGCATAATGGTGACCCACATAATAGCGGCCTTTTGAGATGCTTCTGCATCATTGGTCCTCCGGTCTCGCACTCATCAACGAAATGACGGCACGAACGCTGTCACTTTAGGTTGGTCTTTTATAAGAGGTTAGTACCGTGGGGTCGAATCGGTTCTATTGTGCTGAAATCAGCGTGGCTCTTCTACCTCTAGGAAAGCTTTGCTTTGGTGTATATGGGTCCGGATCAATTGGAGTGATACCACGGCTGCAGAAATGTTCGGTGTTCTTCTTTGCTTTTTGGCGAGTAAACGAAATTATCTCTTACTACCGATCATTTACATTACTATTAACGACTATTTATATAGTTAAAAATTATTTCCACAAGTTACGAGAGTTGAATTTAATAATGGGCAACATCACAAATTAAACACTACCTTTCTACTATTATTTATCATAAGTGATTAAATAGTCTCGTATGTGATCAACTCTTTATTAATGCATTACCGGCCCGAGAAGTTTATTTGCAGAATATAGTTTTCATAATCTAAATCGACGCCAACTTCACTTTTTGAACCAGGTTCAATTCATAATTATGTAGGTGCTTTGAAGTCGGTTATGTATTTAGAGAGAACTTATTAAGAGAGTCGTTCTACGATAATTCATTTATTTTCCAGAACCCTACTCAGTTTAGACCTCGATAAGCACACGTAATTAATCCTAAAATATTAAAATAACATCAACGAATCCTCATAAGTACACATTAAGCTATGACCGTTAAATGAGAACACTCACAGGGGCGACGGAACGTCTTATCGGAGTTAAGCGTGATTCAAAATGTAGAGACGGCAATTACTTAGTACTTAGAAAGAAATGTATTTGTAAGAATTACATTTTTTGATTAATTAAATGTTTTTTTTATAACCCGATTTTTATGGATATTTTTTAATTTTACTGCCTGGTAGTTTAAACGGTCGCCACACCGCTTTCTACTGCGCCGAGTGTGGTGGGTTCAAATCCCACATGAGACAACACTTTGTGCGATTCATAAATTTTTGTTCTGAGTCTGGGTGTTCTTTGAGTCCATTATGTATATATTTGTGTAAAGTATGTTTGTAAAGTCCCCCGCGATACAGGATCAATATTCCTAATCGCAGTTGTCTTTTAAAAAAAAATCTTATTCTACTAAGACCAATGAGTCTCCTATCCATTTCTATGCTCAGCTCGACTTGTGTGACACCACAGTCTCACAGTAGACCAGTGCTTATCATATTTTTTCTTGCTATTTAATAACAGAATGAGTTAAAGAGTTCCAACGCAATGTCACTCTTTATCTGTAAATGTCCATTGGTAATGGCAGTCATTTTAACTTTAGGTTATAAGTTTTGATCATTTGTCCCCGTACGGCAATAATAGTACATTGTTCACCGAGGGAGGAAAGGGACTTTTACCCGAGTGCTACACAGTGCTTTATACTACACCTGTGAGGAACATTAAAACATTTGAAACCAGGAATTTATTAAAACATTTGAAATGTTGATTTTCTTGCATGTTTCTAAGCTTACAAAACAACAAATACACCACTGAATATAGAACTGAATAATTTTAATACCTATCACAAGTCCTCGAGTCCTCAAGAACATTAACCGAATTTTAAAAGGTTACTGCTGAATCGACAGACGAACTAAATGCTATGTTCCGAACTAAGTGTGTACTCATTTAATTTGCAAAGGAGGCAAAAGGGTGGTTCGTGTCCCTGTTTTTCACTACCCTGCCTATTTACAAGTGACTATTTACCGAGTCCTTACGGCATTTTCAGCAATTTCGATTCAATTTAACGTTAAAATGGAGATAAGATCTCATTGGTTCCTTATTGTCAAACTTTTCTGCTACATGTAAAGATACATTAGGGACGTAAGTATGTTTGTATACTTGTAACTGACTGTCTCAAATGTATTAAATAAACATTTAAGTAGTTATTGACATTTTAAGTTAAGAAACTAAGGCTAGAAGATAGCTTGCGTAAAAGGGGATATATGATCAAAAGCGTAAAATCGATCAGTCAAGTGATGACGGAAAATAGAGTAAGAACTCTTATTTTATCGAACACAAATACGAATCAGGATGATGGTGATAACTTGAATCTATTTCTATTGCCTATTTATTCAATTGAGGCAGCACACAAATTCGTATACCGATATAAAGACTCATATAGTAAAAGCAGAGAATCTTTGAAATGCTTTACCATCACGTCTTGGTAACTAAGCTTTAGTTAGTAGAAATTATATAATAGTAATTATATCTACTGTGAACTATACTGTGATAACCAATAGACATTGGGTAATCACTACCGTAGTGAATGTTTTATTTCCCGACTCACGGACCGTCCACTGATAACGAGGTTTCTTGATAACATCGTGTTTAAGTCACGCAACGGGTACGGTTACACGGCGTTCTTTATTCATTGAGAACGTCTGAAAATCTAAGCTGTTGCCACAAACAAGCCTCATACATATTAATGCTTTATCTACATTACCTAACACGCTGGGGAGTAATACTTGCTTTAATGTGTTTAGGGGAATTTCGCTTTTAGCTTTACCTGTCTGAGTTGTGGCACACTCAACTGTTTTAATGTTGGATATGAGGACGTTTAAAAGCAATATTCTCTTATGTATTTGAAATGAGTCGTATAAAGGAGGCTTTATATATTATCATCGTATACATAAATATATGAAGTAATAATAACAACAACTAGATAGAGTGATTTATGATAAAATGTTGTGTTCTTACTAACCTATCTAGGGTTTATCTGTATTTAGTTTTGGAACGTTTTTTTTTTTACATACATTACGTTTTTAAGACGTATTTGCACCTGTCAGTTTAAAAACCCAATGCTATCCTCATAAGTTGCATAAAACTTTAGTAATTACAACGATTCTAGTTTTTTTAGAGGATACCTTAAAAATTTCAAAGGTCAAAATTTTATGCGTGTTACTTACGTAAGTAGACAAACCAAGAAAATCCTCTGAGATACGATAAAGGTTGTCTATATGTGCACGACTGCATTATTCATGGTCACGAAACTTTCATCGTGTCTAAGGAATACATTTGGTCCTTTTGATTTTTGATCGGATTGCTTACAAAAGGTTCCAATAAAATATTCCCAATGAGATCTATAAAATGTACACTTTGGGAGACTTTCAGTTGAACCCTATTAGAAATCCATCACATTGTTTTCCCAATATAATTAAATTAGTTAATTGGGAACATATTTTACACAATTTTCTGATAAAGAAATGTTTACGTAACTAATACTGCCACTTAAGTCTTGCAAAAAAATAATAATACTCGCTCGATGAACGTGCTACAAGACACCAGAATGACAAAAGTAGCACTCAAACTAGTAGCATTTAAGATTTATATATTTTTTTGCAGAAGTCAATCGTGATTATTATCTGTTCCGAAAAAGTGTGTCATTTAAAGAAATAGAGATGAAAAGCCATAAACTAAAATGACACTCTTTTCGAAACCCACATAAATAAATGACTGATCACATCTTCAAAGAATACACAACTTAGATACTTAAGTTCACTAACCGTGGACTTATATAAATGAAGAAGTAGCAGATGCGAGTAGAAGTTGATGTACTTTACCTATGAACAAAACAAACATGTTATTTATTATTTAGTTGTTACACCAAAAAAATAAACATGAGTTACAATCTTTGTCCCCCAAAACCTGGTTTATGGTATGTTTGGGAATCGAGTTTCCGTTCAATTTTAAGTTTATTAATAAATAATAACTGTTATCGTAGGTATGTTCATTAAATAGTATTACTTCAGAAAATTAACAATGTGGCAAACAAAACTTACAATTAGTGAAGTACTTATTTTTAAACTGCTAAAGGTAGGTACAATAAAAACTTACTATAGTGAATCTAATTACAAATTTTAACAAAAAAAACCGACTTCAACCTGGACCCAATGGGACCGTTCGGGAAGCACCAGCTTTCAAATAAAAAAAGAATCATCAAAATCGGTTCACCCAGTCCAAAGTTATGAGGTAACAAACATAAAAAAAAAATACAGTCGAATTGAGAACCTCCTCCTTTATGAAGTCGGTCGATAAATACTTTTTTAGTTTCCTCTAAAAATATTTTAATTTTTAATATTAAAATATCTTAAATGTATAGAAGAAGTCATTATCATCTTGTTCTTTGCCCAATTTTGGTTTGCAGAAATGAGTAATATATTAAAATAAAATGTTTTACGTTTACGTTTGGCTAGTTTGTAGTAATGGCTGACCGACTAACAGATCCTAATCCTCGTTGGATATGTAATAGTTTTCGACAGCAAACGTGAGAGAAGAGAGAGATCTTAAGATAAGGGATACCGCAAGATTCAGATAGGGCAACAATACACAGCACCTCGAAGCGGCCTGGGTCTATACCACCATGCCTATCCTGTGAGTAGTCTGAGCACTATGACAGCTTTATCAGTTTTCAATATTTTTAAAAACATCCTATATTCAAGTCTAACACTGATTGTGTTCATCAAATAATTTATTTACAAAATATAAAAACAATACTGTAGATAGGTTTTTGTTGTACATACATACCGCTTGTATTTTATATATCAACGTGATACCCTTTGTCTTCGAATAACAAAAGCCTTTACAAAATTGAGGCACTTATTTTCTACATATAAATGTACAATTTCTTTTATGAAATTTCCAAATTTCCTTGAATTCATCCGCACGACGGCGCCGTTGGGAAGCCACAAAAATTTCAACGAGAATATAGTCTGTAAAATATGCAGTCAGATGTCTTTGCTAAACGTACAAAGAAGATATTTTGCTGTTAAGGCTCCCACACATAACTGCGAATTCACAACGCATCGCAAATATCTGCGAGCTCGCACGAATGCACCACAAGAACTTCACGCCGCATCGCATTGCATCGCAGTTATGTGTGGGAGCCCTTATCTACATTAGATATTCAAGTAATTTTGCCGTATTCTTATTTTTTACTTGATACATACAAAAAAAAAACTAAGTGCATGTCGGGCCAAAGTCTGCTAAAGGGTTCTGTAGTTACTACATTCTAGACTACTTGTTTTCAACACATGAAAATTTTATGATAATGCTTAGTGGGTACTCTAATTTAAACAAGCAGATTTTTTTTTTAATGAAATAGGGGGCAAACGAGCATACGTATCGCCTTATGGTAACCGATTACCGCCACCCATGGACACCCGCAACACCAGAGGCGTCACAAGTGCGTTGCCGGCCTTTAGGGGGAGGGTTTGGGGTGTGGGCCTCCGGTACCCTCACTCACTCGGTGAATAACAGCGCAAGCGCTGTTTCACATCAGTTTTCTGTGTTACGGTACACTACAAACATAAAATTTTAGCTTTATCATGCCAAGAGTGTAGCCTTTCTAATTAACAAACAATCAATAGTTTTGTGATAACAAATATACTTAACCATACCACACATAATCATATAAAACAAATTCAAACAACTCATACTAACACCTACAGTAGCGTGTGAAATGTATCATTAGTAAGTGGGCAATGTGTGCGACAATCAGGTTGTAGTGCGCAAACAAGGCAGGCGACGCCAATGCTAACAAAGCCTTGCCCAGGTCAATTAACCGAGACGCCAAGCAAAGCCCGTTGCACCCCTGAAGCTCCGGGTCTCAGACGCCCATTTCTACCAATCGTGTAACTATTTAAGAGGTAATTTTGTTACGACGCTAAAGACACGAGAATTGTTGTTTATCGATTTATTTCCCCCCGTGTTTTGTAGCTTAAATGTACGTATAAAATAAATTAGAACAATTTACTAAATACCTCTACAATACTGGAACATAATACAAAGCAATTCGATCAAGTGTCAAGCTAAATTGAAAACATAATCCTTTTAATTAAAGAAATTTACGTCCTATCACATGTACCTATCTGAGCCCAATTACGTTCGCTTCAGCAAATCAACTTTATTACACAGAAAGAAAAGTTGCCAACAATTTGTTCGAGCATATTCCTTTTCCGTTTTATATTGTAAGGTTACATGGTAGCAATTTATAACTAGCTGGTCATATGTCCGGAACCAAATGGAATTAAATCTGGAGTCTGTTTAGTGCTTCCAAAACTTGGCACGAAGGTAGGTCGTAAAACACAATTTTTCGTCGTCTATTGGAAATAAAAATAGACATATCATTATTGATACAGTTGTAGGTATTTGGCGAATCAGCTGCGAACGCATTTGAAGGAAAAAAGAGATTGTTTACCGACTCAGTTCCCGGGTTTAAGTAATTTCCCCTTACAACTCAAGAGCCGTTTCAGTTAGTTTACTCGCTTGTTGGTTGAGTGTTATTTTAGTGATTCACCAAAAATTTCAGAGGAAATTGTCCTTTAGTAGAAATATCAATACGTAAAAGCGATATACCGAGAATTTTGTATTAAATTGCTTGTTTTATGTTTTCTTTTGGGAAATCGCAAGAAGGCGGAAATCATTGTTTATGAATTGGTATGTTTTGTTATTTTTATCGCGGAGCGGTGAGATTTTACAGCGGTGAGATAATAATAATTTTTCAAACATTTTTAATAAATAAATGATAAAAACATTTTTTAGAAAGGATAGGGACTACTCTTTTATTTAAACTGTGGTATTTGGAAATATACTTAACGTTTGTATATATATTTGACCTAGATATCATTGTATTTCCCAGGTTGCAGGTTGCAACGTGCACTAGTTAAATCAGATACTTGTTGTGTTTCAACTTTATTGCTGTACATAACTTAATACAAAACTTGTCACATAAAGTTACGTGTGTCCAAAATTTTTTAGTAAACGAAATCTTAAATGAATGAAGCTTACAAAATTCTAATAAAAACCGATTCCCAAAGTCTAAAAATATTAGGGGGAACATTTATGCGTCCGTTATTACTTTTACATGTCACAAGACGGCGAAAATAAATACAAATGCTTATATTGTGTCACCTAACATTAGAATATGTGATTCGCCGTCTTATACATTGCCTTAGATAAGAATTAATGGTACTATTAAAGGCAAAGCACTGCCAACCTGCTTAGTTATCGTCTAATGGATCGCCATAACCCGCTCCTATCTATTGCGCGGGGCTAAGAAAATAAACCGTAAACTAAGGTTGCCATAAGGTTTATGTCTAGATGTTCTATCAGCTAACTGCAGGCCTTGCTTTGCTGTATTTATTTTTAGCAAATCATTGAAAAACACCATTTCTTTTGAAGACAAATTATGTCTTGTGTTATGTTTTTTTACTTCTGTTAGGTACTTAATTGTTTACATAATAATAATACTAAATATTTCCTAGTAAAGTATTTGTTTGGCGTGTTGATTTAACGCTGATTTTCAGACATTCAAATTGATGAAGACCACCGGGTCGTAGATTTTGGATATTTAATTTTGATTTTCGCAAAAACTTGGCTTAACGTTTTAGATAAGATCTTTAATATATGATTTCTGCTTGGATTGGGGCTTCTAGGTAAGACTGCCATGAAAAGACTTCTATTAAAGTATTATTTTGTTCGGTGTTATGAGTGTTTATCGGTACTGGAAGTTTCTTACTTGCTAACAAACAATGGTCTGCATTTGCGGTACCATAATGAGTACCATATCAATTGTCTTTAGTTTAAAGGTAGTAGAGCCACGCTGATTTCAGCACGTACGGGCCGGTTCGACCGGGGAGGTACTACCCTCGCACAGAAGATCAACGTAAAATGACAGCGTTTGTGTTGTCGTGTTTCGTTGGTGAGTGCGAGACCGGAGGCCCAATGATGCAGAAGCATCACGAGGCCGCCATAGTGTTGGTCACCATGCTGCATTGTTGCATTGTCTGCAATGAGTATGGTGACCACCACTCTTGGATTCTGCTTATACTTTCCATCAGGCAGAGTACAGTCATTTTGACATAAAAAAAAGCAAAGTTTCCTGTAGTTGTGATGGCTACACAACTATGGGTATCGTAAAATCCGACTAAGAGAACAAACTACAAAAGCAACATCACTGCTAAAAAATGACAACTTGAAATAAACCATATCATCAAACTAAATGTCAAACGCTGAACTACTCATCTGGTCTTACCAGTCCTACCACTGGCTCATTCGAATTTTCTCCGGTGCCTCCTGAGGATATCAGGGGGATTATCCTATCTATCCATTCTAACGCTGTGGGCTGTGATGGTATTAGCCGTCGCATGATTATCACCATCCTGGACTCTACTCTGTTGGCAATTACTCACATAATTAACTTCTCTCTGGACTATGGAACCTTCCCCTCTTTGCGGCGTAAGGCTTACATCATCCCCCTACCAAAAAATAATAATCCTTCACTCCCTGAACACTTTCGACCTATTTTAATTCTTCCCTTTCTGTCTAAAGTACTAGATTGTCTGCGTTCATAAGCAACTCTCCAAATTTGCTCACAGAAACCATATATTAAGCCCACTACAATCTGGCTTTAGGGCTAGGACTAGGCTAGGCTAGGACACAGCACAGTCACCACTCTCCTCAAAGTGACTGGCGATATTAGGAAGGCCATGGAAGACACTAAAGTCACAGTACTAGTATTAGTTGACTTCTCGAATGCCTTCAATACCGTCAGTCATGAAATCCTTTTATCTGTCCTTAAATATCTCATGATTTCTTCTGAGGCACTGGAATGGTTCTCCACTTATCTTCAGGGACGGCAGCAGTGTGTTCGCATTGAAGACTCGACGTCGAGTTGGAGCGATCTCTACGCTGGTGTCCCTCAGGGCGGCATTCTATCTCCTCTCTTATTCTCAATATTTATCAACCTCATAACTCAACAACTTCGTGGTGCGTATCACCTATATGCCGACGATCTGCAGATTTTTTCACAGTCGAGGGTAGAAGACATAGCGCAGGCTATTGACGAGGTCAACAGGGACCTGGAAATCATAAAGTCATGGTCGATTAAATTTGGATTGTCGGTCAACCCAACCAAATGTCAGGCGATTATAGTAGGCAGCAAACGCATAATGAGCAGACTCGACACTGGCTCTATTTCACCTATCATCTTTAACGGTTCAGTCATTCCGTTCAGCCCCGTCGTTAAGGATCTGGGCTTGCTTATCGACTCGACCCTTAACTGGCAAGCTCAGGTTACTCACGTCAGTCAGCGAGTGACTGGAAGCCTACGCACTTTATATCGTCTGAAGAACTTCCTGCCTCCTAAAACCAAAATTACTCTCATGCAATCCTTAATTATCCCAATAATCGACTATGGTGATGTATGTTATTTCGACCTGAATGCAGACCTCCTCAATAAACTATACCGACTTCTCAATAACTGCATTCGATACATCTTTAATCTTCGCAACTATGATCATGTGTCTGCTTTACGTTCCCAATTGAAATGGTTACCAATACGCCTACGCCGTAATCAGCGGGCACTTACCTCCCTATTTTCTTTTCTCAACTCACCATTTTCATCCACATACCTCGCCCCATACTTCCGATATCTGTCCTCCAATCACAATAGAAATCTTCGCTCAGAAAATAATATGCTTCTCTCATGCCCCTCCCATATCTCCGACTTCGTGAACTTTTCGTTTTTCGTCCAGGCAGTCCCGCTCGAAATCAGGATGTCCACAAACCGTTGTACGTCCAAAATGAAGGTACATGATCTCCTTCTCAACGAAATGGCAGAACTACCAAATAGATAATTGGTACACCTTATATCAAGCTGTCAAAGTGTACGAATATTGTATAGATATGTGTGTATGTGTATATGTATAGATATGTTTTTATGTAAATATGTATATTGGTCTTTAAGTAAATATTTAAGTCGTGTGTATTGAATATGTATGTTTAAGTCTATGTATGTAGTGTATTTTCACGTATTATGTGCACCCTGCACCCACATGTAACCCTGTGCACCTCCCTATAAGATTTCTACACCACCCTAAGGTTGACTGGAAGAGAATGCCTTGGGCATTAAGTCCGCCGATGTACAAAGTGCATAAAGTGTAAAATAAATAAATAAATATACCATCCCGTCTGGCCAGCATGGCATAGTAGGCCAAATACTCCTTTGGAAAAAGAGAAGTGTGTCCAGCTGTAGACTGTTAAAAGCTGGTGATGTGGTTGCTTGATCTAGTTAATTTTCACTGTTCCTTGGCATAAGTTTTATAAAAATCCGGATTAAAAAATGCTAATAAAATCTATAAAACAGGCGATTTTAACCACATTAAGAAACAAAATATTGCGCATTTCGTATTATAAAACGCTAATCCTATTAACTCTGACACGCATGCAAAGCACGAACGATCAAAATTAGTAGCATAGTAATAACATAGAAATTAATACCTTCCCTCGTACGGCCATTCCGCATTGATTGTTTCACGATGAAACAAAATGTGCGTGAACACTACCAAATTAGAAAGGCGTGTAATTATTTACTATTTATATGGAAAGCAGCAATTGACTTAACTGGCTAGCATTTTTCCGTTATAATGCTATACTTAGGCATAATGAATAAAGGGCACGAGCTCTGCAGTAACGTTAATGAAGGTGAGAGACCTCCCCCTAAGGAGTTACGTAATAGCGATGATGATAGCCGTATAAAATCTAATAGGGACCTTTAACAGTTGTACGCTAACTCTCATCCGCGGTAGTATGTACACATACCATAGTGATGCCATTATATTTGTAGACTTTCCTCTGTTTGGAAAAAAATATTTTAATTATTATTTGATTTCTATTTAAATCATATATTTTCTGCTTAAAATTATATATTAATATAAAAAAAAACTATCGTAGTTTTAAGGATGGACATAAAAATTAAATATTGAATAACTTGAAAGAAAATTAAAATTGTTTGGTTTTTCTTTTGATCAAATACGTTTATTGTAGGTCTATGTCCAGCAGTGGACGTTTTTCAGCTGAGATGATGACGTTTTAAATTGTGTTTGAACCGTCTAGATCAAAAGATATAAAGAAATTTAAGCGTAAAGTCTTCAAGTTTCAAAGATACCCCATATTCAGGGAGAAATTAAACATAGAGAATTGGGGACGTTGAATTACGCTTCGGGTGCTGGAGTATGTTATTTGTGAAGTTCTGTACCAAAGGGTCGCGTCATAACACCCAAACTCTGTATAATGTACATTAAATTGTCCAAACAGCTCCAGTAATGGAGTTGGGCCAACTAAATTGCTATTTACTAAAGCTGGAAATTAAGAGGCATTTGGGTTCCTTGTATTGATTATACGTCATGCTTTCAAATGTGCGTTTATTCCATTTCTTACTTTTCTCATTAGTAATTTTAGGAAGTTAGTGTTTAAATGTCGTGGTTTAGATTACTCTGCAGTAAATTCAAAATCATTTATTCAAGTAAGCCACAAAGTGACATTTTATGAACGTTAAATTGAAGCTACAGTAAAAAAAAAATACGTGTGGCACTCGGGGACTGCCGCGGTAAAGCTATTGCATAGCATTTTTTATCAACTTATGCAATTATAATTATTGATTTATTTTTTTACTAACCCAGACTGTTTTGTCGGTGCAGATGATTTCGGAGCAGCTCGTCTGTCTGTCTCTGACAGACAGATTCGTTGATTCGTCATCCGGAGCACCTCGTCTCGATCCGTGCGAGCTTCGGATGTCAGGTTTTATTTTCGTTACGTTACGTAATTTCTTGATTCGGTCGCCGCTTTCAAAGACCTCAAAGCCCGCGATAAAAGCTATGCAATAGCTTAATAAGATAAATTCTAGTGGAAACGTTTTTTTTTGGTTTTAGGTAAAGACAAGTACAGGAACTTCAATTGTACGACTATCAACATAGCATAAAAAACAATATTACTGAAAACACGAAAGTACTCTAATCGATCGTAACATATCGTCTCAGTTTCAACTATCATCGCCAATAAAATAAACTAAGAATAGTGTCCTTATCTATGGCAAAACAGGTAACAGAATTACAACATCATAAGAACTAACTATAACTAAAACGAATGTTACTCAAAACTAGTAATACTGATTTTATGAGAAAATGTGCATATTTAGCCAGCAGAAAACATTTCACTATTATGCTGTGCTAGTAAAATTTTCCCTATAAGTTTTCCATGTTGGTGATAGAAAAAGTTATGCCTGCATAGATGGGGATGAGCTTGCCAAGTTCCCCGACCCTCCTCCCTACTACAGCTTTGGTACGCATTTCTTGTATCCGAATTTGCTTCGATCGTACTGCGTCGAGATGGGATTAATGAAACATCATATTCTTGTTGCCACGCTCGGAAACCGCGTAATCTTCTTACACATACACATTATACATACATGTATGTATATATGTAGAGGATAAAGTATCTTGCAAAACAATATAATTTACTTTAAAACCCTTTCTATTCTATTTTGGTATCGACAATTTGTTTTAGCCTTTTTATTTTGTGACATTTCAATAGGCAGATTCTATTTTCGTATACTGGTTTATTGACACGATTCGTCACAAAAATAACCGTAATTGGATGGGATGAGCGAATGTTCACGACGACAATCTATTAAACTATTATACAAACTCGAAAGTAGTAAAGTTTGCAACGCTGAAGATTTATAAATAACTAGCTGTTGCCCGCGGCTCCGCCCGCGTGTATGTCGGTTATCGCGGCAAATAGCAGCCTATGCGTTATTCTGATGTATAAGCTATATTACTGTAAAGTTTCATCCAAATCCGTTCAGTAGTTTTTGCGTGAAGAAGTAACAAACATACACACAAACTTTCGCCTTTATATATTAGTGTGATGACATCTGACACCTAAAGCGTTTCAAATAAATTATAAATGCATGAAGTGAATAACTAAAAGCTATAATATGACAAGAAAATGATAAGATGTCAGATGCAAAACACTATTAACACAGTTTATATGAAATTAAAAACTCATTTCATGACTAATTATGTCATTATAGTCCATGAATTCATTTCAAAGCTTATTTTATTCACGAATAACAGCGACTTTTAAATCAAATCTATTACGTCTATACTTTTAGGATTTAGGAGACGAAATGAGCTTAGGTGGCTGTTTCTCCTTTAAAATGATAAATTAAACAGTTGGTTTATTATGTAATCTTATTCGGCTCGAAGGACCAAATGATGGGTGTTGTTATAGCTGGACACAGATGGTTATGTCGGCACACCCCTACTCTGGGGTGTACTTTTTTATATATTCAGTATACATGAATGTTGGTTAAAGATAAATAAGTAATCGACATACTCATTTGTTGGATTTATTGCTGTTAGATATACACAGTTTTAGTTTTGAGGTAATACCTTTATTAAAGAATCTTAACAAAAATACATCACTAGTTGGTTCTTCAATGGATGGGCTCAGTTTTCATAATATGTATAACAAATTTTTATCATCAACAGCCTTTAATAGTCCACTGCTGGACATAAGCCTCTCCTTAGGAAGATTTAACCTATCACGCTGGTCAAACAGTTTGGTTCAGGGTTTCTTTCAAGTTTTCATTCTCTATGTTGATTTCCTACGTAGTCTAGATACTAAAATAAATTCCTCGACGTCAACGATAAATGCACTTATGTATCGTTGACTTATTGGTCGTTAATGGAATAAGTTTGTACATAATACTAGATAACTACACTATTTTATTTGCGCTGTGTCGTTTACATGCGGATGTATTGCTATGCTCTGCTGATCTCGTACAATATATCTCGTATATCGTAAAACAGATTTGGTGGAGATAATCTGGTGTTATGCGGGGGTATTGCACAAAATTGTTATGAGAACTCGGCATGTTGTTTTCCTTTCCATTAGTGATATATCTTCTGACTATAAAGATTTAAAAGGGATCATGTTACGACTATCTGATAATGAAATTTCTATAATTTCATTATTCATTGGACGTAGCTGGTTTTTAAATATATGGTATACCCTCGCACAGAAGATCACCGTAAAATGACAGAGTTCGTGCTGTCGTGTTTCGTTGGTGAGTGCGAGACCGGAGGCCCAATAATACAGAAGCATCACTAGGCCGGCATCGTGTGGGTCACCATGCTGCATTCTCGCATGGTCTGCATTCACAATGAGTATGTGATCACCACTCTTGGATTCTGCTTATGCTTTCCATCAGGCAGTGTAGAGTCATTTTGGCAGGGCCATACAAAAAAAAGTAAAGGAGTAATATTAAAGCACTTTAGTTTCTCCTCTTATAGGAAATTGATATATATATATATATTTAACTTATTCCCTCTTTTGGTACTTTTGAGTTTATATTAACACAAAATTACTTTTATGCGCGTATTTTACGCTAAGGTGAGGGTATAAATCCTCATTAAACGTTATATTTTAATCCTGGCAATCACTAAGTTCCTCTCCCCCCCAAAATTGTAATATAAAATTTGAAATTGTATTTTCTTAGTAAAACAGAAAACGTTAGTTTTTATAAAATAACTCTAGCTTAGAGAACGTGGTCGTTTCCTAAAGAGGAAAGAATATAAATCCTTTGGGGCTTTCCTTGTGATTTCATTTGCAAGCCGAAGTCGGCACATGCAGGCATGTGTGGTCTATTTTGCGCTACACAAAGCACATCGGTAGTTTGGCACGTCCGTGCTTCTAGCCTGCCAAAACGTCAGACCTGCATTGTTATGGAAACATTAACAATTTTCACTAGTCGGCAAATTCGATATTGAAGAAACAAGAAAATTTTCAATTAGACGAATCTTTTATTTCGTAAAAGAATAACAGAGTTTGGTATAAAGGGCCATTGTGTTTTGGAGATAAGAAAAGAAGAAAGACAAAGACATCGATCAAGCTGGGGTCGTCCACATCGGAGGGTAGCGGTAAATATAAAAGATATATAACTACATATATCCACAATGTAATGGATAGTGACAGTTGAATGACAAGCAGATTTCATATTGAGAATACTGCGTGTTTCAATGGATAACAGATTTATATATAAACCTTTTTTAATCTCGTCCAGTAAATATATTATGTTCAGACACTATTATTGCTTGAAGAGGGATTATATTAAATAAATGTGTTTTCGTTATTTTTGTATCATTTTTTAGCCAATACTTTCATAACACAATAAATAGATGATATAGTCGATTATTTATGTAGCATATAAGAATATCTGTATATTTGACTGCAAAAGTGTAAGATAATGTGTTCGAATGCGAGCAATGCAAATATTTGTA
The DNA here is from genome assembly GCA_949125395.1 of Diaphora mendica. Taxonomy (NCBI): domain Eukaryota; kingdom Metazoa; phylum Arthropoda; class Insecta; order Lepidoptera; family Erebidae; genus Diaphora; species Diaphora mendica. The sequence continues at coordinate 24,250,386 of OX421310.1, forward strand.
TGAGTGTTTTTAATTGCATTGTATAGAAAGTATCTATTTTTGAAGGTGTAGGTGCAGGAGTTCGGGTATTGATTTCACCTTGGATCATTACAAGCCTGATAGCACCTATAAAAACTTATGATAATTTGAGCTATTCATCCTCTTCGGAATCTGGTGTCGTAACTTACGAATCGACATGATACTATAACATCTTACCGCTATTTCTGCGTGCTTGACGTGCGTCATATACTTCTCCTTAAACCTTTACAGAAGAAACAAAGTTAAACAATTCCATATATGTTTCATTGCTTAATAGCGTCTGTCAGCCTAATTGACAGCCGTGAGTGCTGTCTTACAGCTACTGTAGATTGCTCGGTACCAATTCTTGGGACGCGGATTTAAAAGGAATCTTATATTAGAATATTCCAGAGTAGAGCAGGGAGCTGTCTAATATAGAGGTTCACCATATATGTTTTAGCGATTGCTGTCTTCGTTAAATACTAGTATGTACTTTATATATTTAATAAAAAAACACTTTACCTCAAAATCTATGCTATGGTGCCATGTAACAAATATCCGGACGAGTTTTCTTTCGTTAAATACACACTTCTGAAATATTGTCATACTGGTTTATAAATATTTGTTTATAAATATTTGATTATGATATATTTTTTGAAATTGAACATCTAAATCTTGATTTGATTTTTGAAATTCAAAAATTGTAGCTTTATCTTGGTTATGTATATTCACGCAACGATACGAAACAAAGGAACTTGGAGTAAAAACTTGGAGAACAGTCGTTATTACATAGTTAGATATAATAAAAATCTAATCTAAATAAACTTAATATCATATATACTGTGTTATCATCAGGCTCTGCTGAACGAAGTTCTACCTCTAGGAACGACCACTATTCCGGTCTTGAGCAGTCCTCATCTATCCGCTACCAACCATTTTCCTTAGGTCGAATACGTATTCATAATACCTATACACAATACATATTCTGTATAGGTAGCTACATATAAGTAATCAGTAAACATAAAAAGCAGTCATAAAAATGGCGCACACGTAATTTACACTTGATTCAAAATCCTTTACAAACATATAATGTGATAGAACGGAGTAAATTTATGAGTAATCTCATTCGGAGGCGTAAACATTCGAAGCGGAGGCACATTTCTATAGACTCTTTACGTTTGATTTCTCCCTGTGTTAACTGCTTACAACACTTCCGCATACGTAAAGTTTAGATGAAGTCATGTACTTAATATGAAATTCGTGGTATTTAAGTGTATATAACACTTAAATATGTATATATAAATATTTATCTAAAACTTGTGTGATATTATATATAAGTAGCTAGTTATCCTACTAATGATATAAACGCGAAAGTTTGTAAGCATGGATGGATGGATGTTTGTTACTCTTTCATGCAAAAACTACTGAACGGATTTGGATGAAACTTCACAGTAATATAGCTTCTACGTCAGAATAACACATTGCCTACTATTTGCAGCGATAACCGACATACACGCGAACGGAGCCACAGGCAACAGCTAGTGTCAAAATAAATACAATCGATAAATGTAATCTATCAAAAATATCAAAGCGAATAACTTATCATAATCCTAAGAGCCGGGAATCGAATTTCATTTTGACTGCCTCTGTGGCGCAGTGGTAGCGTATGCGCTGCTGTGCTTGAGGTGTCGGGTTCGATTCCCGAATTGGACCAAATGTTTGTATGATTTGCAAATATTTGTTTCAGAGTTTGGGTGTTTTCTATGTATAATATGTATGTATTTACAAAAAAAGTATATATTTATTTATATCAGTTCAGTTGCCTAGTACCCATAATACAAGCACTGCTTAGCTTGAGAGTAGATGGCGTTGTGTGTAAGATGTCCCAAATATTTATTTATTTTAAATATATATAAGTGGCTAGAATGTTATAAGATTTTTTATATATTTCTAATAGTCTGATAAGGTATTTTTACCCGAATACGGCGAAACCGAAAGGGAGGGAAATAGTTTTGGCAGTCTACAAAAGTTGGTATGTTCTACCGTAGCGCGTAAACTACTGAACCGACTTTAATTAATGAGATGTCACTAAATACCTAGTCCAACTATAGTTTTTAAACTTCTTTTTGTATGTAAAGTATATAAGAGTGAACATTGCCCGAAGATATTTAATGCAGATTTTACACGCTACTAAGATTTAGGTGTTAAGTGTTGATTGATTAAATTTTACATATTAATAGACTTGCTGAGTCCCGCGGTGTTACACGCGATGTAACCTCTAGTCTAAAAGAGGTAGCCTAAGTTACTCCTTATATTATCAGCTATCTGCCAGTGAAAGTCCCGTGAAAACCGGTCCAGTCGTTCCAGAGATTAGCCGGAACAAACAGACAGGCAGACAAAAATAGTTTTTTATTTTATTTTTGTATACTTATTAGTACGGTGTTTGTGTATACATACATTCAGTCAAAAAAGTATCGGGAATGAAGGTTCGGAATGTATTTGTTTATGGTTCCAAATTACTTTTTTTGTTGTTGTTAGATTGGCACAACTGTTTTCCATTTTGGCGCGGAGTTTGGGTTGCATCTGTTATTTATATTAAATACAACGCTGTTTTTAGTTATATCATATCTAATATGTATTGCGAATTTCATTATGGACAAAAACATCGAACAAAGAGTTTGTCTTAAATTTTGCATCGCCAATGGAATTTCGTGTTCGGAGTTACTGAAAATGTTATAGAAGGCTTACGATGAATCGACTTTATCAAAAACACTTGCTTAGGAGTGGTACAATGCGTTCAAAAGCGGTCGAGATGTGATAGAAGATTTGCCTCGCTCTGGTAGGCCATCAACTGAAAAACTGATATTCAGGTAAAACCGGTTAAATTTGTAGCCGACGCCTAATACTCTTAGGAAAAATAAAAGCAAGGGAGATATATATCAGTTGGTTTTAAGGTTCAAAACGGCACTGACATACTCATGTCATCACTCGTATATAATTTTTACTAATCCTTTCCTTTCTACGTAATGACAACGCAGCATTTTCTATTTCCAACGTCATTTTCTTGGATGAAGAATCTTATGTCACATCAATACTGTCATCGGAGAAGCAACAACGATTCATCAATCTTTCGAGACAAAAAAGCCGGTACAGATAGGGCACGACGTTCGTCGCTTCACTTTGTCACACTGTGTACTGTTGACACCTATTACGGAGGCTTTTAGGGTTATGTTATGTTATTCGCTTTTATATTTGTGATAGATTACATTTGTAGGTATTCTGGAAGCTTGTAGATTATCCAGAGTAAACCTTATTTCTGTGTGTTTTGCAAAATAATACTAAAGAGGCACAAAATATATTTTAGGAACATAAAATTTGGGTTAGTCTCTAGTTGGTAAATCAACTTCGACTTCATTGGCAAACATGTTGTATGTCAGATATCACGAGTCTTAAATATTTATTTATCATAATGAATATATTCACGTGTATCACAATGACATTCATTGGAAGAATCAAAGGTCACATATTTTTTATAAACTACTTAAATTAAACACACCTACAATTCCGTGTCTTAAATATTTACTTAAATGAAAAGTGCCATTAATAGTGTATAATCACATTTATATGTATTAGCTGTACCCGCGTGGAAAAGTGACTTTAAGTAACATAGGTATTTTATAAAACCTTTCTTCCCCCGTTCAAACCCATTACAACCCTTTTTCTTACCCTATATCCTTTCTTAAGCTCTATACTATCTTTGTACCTAATTTAATTAAAATCAGTTCAGTAATATTGGCGTGAAAGCTGAAAAGACAGAGAGAGTTACTTCGCATTTATAATATTAGTAAGGAAGTAATCGCATTTATAATATTAGTAAGGATTTATGTTTCGACTAGCTTTTGCCCGCGGCTTCGCTCGCATTTAATAAAAAGTATCCTATGTTACTTCTAATACCTCCAAGAATGAGTTGTGTAACCGTATTCGTGTGTAGTGACAAGTTGTGTATTTAAATTCAAGTTTTATACATCTCCAAAAATATGTGTACAAATTTTCATGATGATCAGTTAAGTAGTTTTCGCGTGAAAGCGTTACAAACAAATTTACATTCACGTTTATAATATTTTAAAGGATAAAGGATGTACATTTATAACCTGTAAGTCACTAAGCGGTGCTACTATATTCGTTAAATTAGAAAAAAAAACATATTTATCAAAAGTTTATTTGCATAGAACACCGTCACAATGTTAAATATAAATAAATTACCTTATTATCAGACTCCCTTAGGTATAAAAGGACGATCATGTAATTACACTTTTCTGTGAAATTCAAAGTTTGTTAGTTACTCATTCAAATTGCCTTTGTAAACCTATAAATAATACGCTAGGGTTAATTACTGCGGGCATGTATATACATAAAACATACATGTAATGACAGACTACCGAACCAATCATACAGCTTAGTCGCTATGTTAATTTACATAAATACAAAAGAACACTATTAAATGGACTTTTTTCCCATAAAATAATATTTGTCTACATAACGTTTGACTCTTTTTCTATTGTGACTTAACAAAACCTCTACAATGTTTTTCAAACAAAAATATATTACGTAATATTTCTATTTATGTACTATTTGAAAATTAACAAAATAAAAACCGACTTCAAGGTTCGACTCGATTTCTCTTGGATGCCATCATCAGATCTTAGTGTCCTTATCATGGTACCACCGGTTGGATATCGAATCGAATCGGTCGAATTGAGAACCTCCTCCTGTTTTGAAGTCGGTTAAAAATAGAGATACTTTGGACCACGCATCATCTAGAACGTGGCGAACTTATATAACCACAAATTTTAGCGTTCCGATTTCACAAAAAACGGCAAGAAAACATTCGAATAAGTCTTAGTTATTCTAGACGGATATACGAAAATCGTTCGTACTAATGTTCACTGTCGTATAAGCATATGGGACACTTGAACATATTGAATCAAGGGGATGAGATGACCCGGAATTTCATCTCTGTGAGAGGTTCCAACTATGCGCCATTTATTTTAGTTTGTTCGATTTCTTATAGCTGAGAAATTGAGTCGGAGTGTTGCGGGAAATGCAAGGAATTGTGAATGATATATCGCTTTGTTATGGCAGGGGAATAAAAAGAATAAAATGATTTATAACCAGAAGGGCGCCAAGGGATTACCATATAACACTTTTATGTATAACAAAAATGAACCATAGGTTATGAAGATAGTAATAACAGTTGCTGTTAGCCATTTTGAGGTCAGCGTCTCAATCAAAATCTTGATGATGAAGTAAGTTAAGACATGATCGAGAGGCCTATCATAATATGATAGGCCTCTCGATCATAATCATCAATTCTATAGGATTATTTGTAAATTTAATTTGAATTTGAAAATGGGACCATATTTATTCGCAGCAAACATAAATTTGTATTCTAAATAAAAAATCTATTTTGTACAACTTTTTCTTTTCTTTAGGTTTTTAATATAAACACATAAATTGTACGGTTCCTTTTCAATTACTTTAAAGACATATAATAAAAGTTTCTCAACATAAACAAACTCATATAATTCAATATTTTGACTGCACGTTTGGCCTAGTGGTTTAACGGTCACCACGCCGTTTCCTACTTCGCCAAGTGTCGTGGGTTCAAATCCCACGTAGGACAACACTTTGTGTGATCCACAAATTGTTGTTCTGAGTCTGGATGTTCTTTGTGTCCGTTTCATGTATGTTTGTAAAGTCCCCCGCTACACAGGATTTATTCCTAGTGCGGGAGTTGTCTTTTTAAAAAACAATATATATATATATATATATATATATATATATATATATATATATATATATATATATATATATATATATATATATATATATATATATATATATATATATATATATATATATATCGTCCTTAACAAAGATTACTGGTTATTTATTCTACCAGCATTAAGGGCAAATAAAAAAAAGTAAAAACTAAAACCCAACTACGACAAAAAACGACGCTGAAAAAGTATGAAACAAGTTTTAAAAGCCGTAGTCACACGTTGTTAAAGTGTTTTGGTGCGTTTCTATGTAACGTGTGACTACGGCTTTTAAAACTTGTTTCATACTTTTTCAGCGTCGTTTTTTGTCGTAGTTGGGTTTTAGTTTTTACTTTTTTTTATTTAAAATGTTTTGGTGCCGTTATTAATATATAATATATTTATATTTGAAATTAACAAGTAACGCCCTTTCCAATGATACCAAACACGGCATTTTTATCTCAAATTTATTTTTTAATTCATTACTTTATGTCGGCTAGAGGGCGCCACATTTAATTCAGCGACACGTCATATAGCCTATAACCAGCAGACGATCAAAAATAAGTTACGGAGCTATGAGGGAACAAATGAACATACATACATACATAGCCTGTCAAAATCATAACCCTCCTTTGGCTTTGCCGTAGTCGGGTAAAAAGACACCCATAAATCAAATAGACATCACATATTGTTGCTAAGAACATTGCTAAAAAATAAAAAAACTGTGTTAGACAACAATGTGAAGTGATGAAAAAAAATTATAAGTAGGTAGCAGCGGCAGCGGCTCTCAATGCTTAATTCACTTTTGAGGTGTTCGTATCTCTATGAGCAAACATTTTTTTTTGTATTCAGATCCTGAGAATCCGAAGTATTTTCATAAAATATTGTTTTAGGTTGTTGTTTCCCCTTCAAAGCTTATCTAGGTAAATATCAGCCGTTGGAAGCATTATATCTCAATAGGGTATTTGCCTTACCCAATATTTAACATTAAAAGCTTTTAGGGAACAAAGCAAGTTAGTACAAAGTATTTTATTCATTTAATTCTGTAATATTTTACGATGTTACTTAACGTATTGGTTTAAGTATAATCCAGGAAAGTAGTTCATATTTATCAATCAATCACGTCATTCAAAAAAAACATATCGGGTTTCAGGTTTTTATTTATTGGCTTTGTGGTGACGCTTAGTTCGAATGTTTTTCAAATTGTTGGCGACTCTGTGTAGACACGTCATGGAAACAAAAGTTGGCGATTTTTTTAAGTGTTGCAAACTGTTGGAAACACTGAAATTGCCAACAATTTTGGTGGAGACGCGCCTTTAGAGTGCCTCTCTCAGAATTATGTGGTGTGGGTTCGCACCCCACATTTGACCAATCTTTGTGTGCTCCGCAAATTGTTGTTCTGAGTGTTCTTTGTGGCCGTTTCATGTATGATTGTAAAGTCAGGCACATGTATAAAATAAGAATAATTTAACCAAACAACTCTTGAAAGCTTTATAGAAGACTAGTTGTTGCCCGCGGCTCCGCCCGCGTGTACGCAAATAGTAGCCTATGTGTTATTCTGATGTATAAGCTATATTACTGTAAAGTTTCATCCAAATCCGTTCGGTAGTTTTTGCGTGAAGAATAACAAACATACACACAAACTTTCGCCTTTATATATTAGTGTGATATATAATAGGATAGGATATTATCCATCACACGTTGAAAGTTATTTTACTACTTCTCATCATAAATTAAACCCATTCTTGAAACGCCAACGGTCGTGAAGTTGGAGGCACATATTTTCATGTCCTGGCCGCCCCACTGTCCATAAAATGAGATTGCGAAATTCCGAAGCTCCAGGTGGACATAACTCATTGGATGGCACGATGCTAGGAATGAATTATTTACTTTTCAATCATATGTGTATTATATTACATTCCATTTTTCAACAGGTAATGCACTGAAATATTTTTTGAATACTGGTGTTATTTCATAAATTGCAACTAGGACAAGACAACTAGTAGATTTTGCGAACAAAAATGTACCTATTAGTTTTCTTGGAGTTTGTATTATAGTGGGGAAGTAAATACTAGTTGAACGAAGCTAGAAAAGAACAGTTACTTTTGTCAGGAAAATCTGCAGATAAGTCACACGATGGTAAGTGCCAAGAGGTACATGTGCACCACCATACATTGAAGTTCCTTTCCGGAATCAGAGGGGCTTCGATACACTCAATCAGTCAGAAAACATCTTAAGAATTGCTCAAAACCGGTGTTCTGTCAGCTTATCCGGTTAAGCTGGTTATTACTCCATTGTTCTATCATGCTGCAGACGTATGCAGAAACAGTAGTGTATAAATATTACTTAAAGTTTAAGGTCATTATAAACTTTTCAATTATAATGAATAAACAAAAGCTTTGCCAGTGTATTTGAAATAATGAAGCACGGCATGTTCTGGAAGTAAACTGAAACAAATCGCTGCTGGGGTTGTGACGTCACAAAATTTGTACAAACGTCAAAGTAGAAACCTCGGCTAAGTAAATATTTGCATGTGCCACAAACGGCTCGGCTTAGACAAAGCGGATGTAGTTCTCACAAGAAACAAAAGACAAAACATTGCAAATGGAAACATCAAGATGGAACGCCACGGGACGCTCTCGCACCACTAGCTCTGTTATTTTAGGGACAAGTTGCACGCGCAAAATTACAGGTTTAATTTCGCTTTATATTTAAAAGGTTCTCTATTACTTTAAATCCTGACATTAAAGTAGCGAATGCCTGAATTGTTTAAGGTATGTTCACATGACATTCGTTGAACGCGCGTTTTGCAAATGATTATTAACAGTAATACGTTTTTTTATCACATCATAGCATGTAATGTGCATTAATTTAACATTTGCCAGCAAAGTGCCATTTCCACGAAGTTGTCACGTGTTTGCTTTTCACATATTCGTTGGTAACATTTTAGTTAAAGTTTATTTTTATAAGTGTAAATTAGATTAAAAGACGTATGGCACTCGGGGACTGCCGCGGTAAAGCTATTGCATAGCATTTTTTATCAACTTATGTAATTATAATTATTTTTTATTTATGCAGTACGTATAATATTGTGAATGAAAAATACTAAACTCTTAAATTAGTACCAACATCGTCACTAGATGGCGTTGATCACTTTTTTAAGTGATATGGTTTCGTTACACAGCATCATACTATAAAAGGTTTAAACTATTCCTAATAAATGTCTTCGTCATGGAACGGGTTACAATACTTTTCTTCACATTTATCTTTTAATTATGTTAAAATAACAATTCAAGTACTAAAATAAGTTATTATTACTTCAATATGAACTTTGTAATATTAACTTTAATTAGCTTCATTAGTTTGCCGAAGCGAAAATACGTCATTCAACCATAACGGTATTAATTAAACTCTAAGTTATTTTGTTAATCATTTATTTTAAAGCTTATACGTATTTTTAGTAAGTACGACTATACTTTTACATCTTCCAGTGTTTTAGTTCACTTTGTATAACATTATGAATATTTACTTAATAACAAAGTGTACTCTACGTAATTTGACTCAAAGTATAAAAGCTTTTTCTTGAAAGTAACGATACATTTAGGCATTTTTTTAGTTTAATATTTATATAATGAAATCCATTATATGTTTGACATTTTTGACGTTATCACGTCGTAGAGCGATGTCGTGCTTTCAGAAAATCATGCATTCTAAGGTTTTTACACCCTGACTTTTTCTTTTTTACGCAGTCGCTTTGAAGTGTCTCAAAATTTAGTAAATCAGCTTATATACACATGTTTTTTAGAAATGTTACCAAAAGCATTATCAAAATGGTCTCACTGAAACTTGAGTTTCTCAATAAGGTAGGCCAATTTTTCACGCCAGAAGTTGAGATGTTTCTTTCATACAGTAAGAATAATTGCAACAAGAACCAAACATATCAGCACCTGTTTTTTTGCCGCATCATTAAATTAAAATTACATTCCTTAAAATAATTAAGCTACTGTTAAAAATCAGCGAGTTAATATCATTTTTGATGACCTCGTCATCGATAAATATTGGAAGCTCAGATTACTAAAGAAAGTCAGATAGACCGTACAGAACACGACAATGAATCTACAAAGTAAATATGAATTAGAAAGCGAATACATTCTCGCGGCAGTGTTTGACAAACCGCCATATTGTGTACACGTCACCAGTGATTTTTAATTTTATTTTCAAAATGCCGTCTTGCATCATTAAACACTGTAAGAGTAGTACCCAAAAACAAAGAAAAGAAGATGGAATATCTTTTCACAGGTAAATACAGATTATTTAGTTGCTATAATTATTTATTTACCCGATAATTATATTGTTGTTTCGGAACACAAAACCTCAACCGTAGCTCGACTGTGATACCAATTTTTGTCTATATTTTTTTGCTTTCAATTAGGGAGATTACTTTTTAGTCCAGAAATTAGTGAACCTTATTTCTATATTTAGGAAATTGGTTCCTAACCTCATCTGAAACTATTCTTTGGTAATACATACATTTATTACTAATAATTATTACATACAAACAATTTGTGGATGTTTCTACAAATTGCTGTTCTGTGTCTAGGTGTGCTTATCTTTAACTTGTGCTTCACATCATAATTGAATGATTGAGAATAATCGATAGTACAAAACTTGATTCCCAGGTACTTACCGTTTATTCGCAGAACATTTAAAAAAATTTATTAAATTAATCATACATTACAAGTACTTTTGGTAAAGTAATTGATTTTAGCTTTTTATAATTTTTACACGAAACTTACACGCAAAACGACAATATTATGAAAATAAAGGTTGCTGAGAGTTTGCATTAGTATGTAACAATAACTAAAATAAAAACCATCATATTTAAAGTTCTGTAATACTAAAATACCCTTTTTTCAATCTTAATATTTATCAAAAAAACAGGGATTTTTTTACTTCGTATGGTATCATTACACACACAAAGATGTACGTGTTCCTACAGTGTCGCACCGACTGTCACGCATAATAAAATAAATCAATCGGCGTCATGTTATTTGACAAGAACGTTCCATCTGGCTTTCTTTAATCTGAGATTGGAAGGATCAAACCATACATTTTGTAGGACAATTTTTTTTCCAGTAAGTAATAATGTAAGTTAATATTTATATTATTTAACAGCCACATTGTCCCACAATTGCGAGGTACGTTAACCCGGTCATACGCTCAAAAGTTTTTTTGTCCCTGTTACCCCCTGTTAGCTACCACAATAGAAAAATTTTGTAAGGTGAAAGGTGGGCCCCTCATCAAAGTGAAGCCACTCACGAAAAATTTGCTCGATAGTAATAACTAATAAAATTTGTGCCGGGGACTCGGGCTAATAGCTTGATCTTTGTGACAGATAGCTATAAAACCCACGAAATATCTATGAACAAGCGTCATATTTTAGCTTATATTTTCTATAGTAGTTTTATCACAAATAAAGTGCAATAATTTATAAATATAAAAACCATACCTAAAATGTACCTCGTAAATGTTAAAATGACACTAGTGAAAACTATCACAGAAAACACGCCATACAGCAGGTTCTTTAAGTACGCCGTTAGAAGAACATCTCTCGAGGTCAAACTGAACACCCCTTATATAGTATAACTAGTAACTTCATGATAATATGCCTCGACTGCACGGTTGGCCTAGTGGTTTAAGTGGTCGCCACGCTGCTTCCTACTGCGCCAAGTGTTGTGGGTTCAAATCCTGCATAGGACAATACTTTGTGTGATCCACAAATAGTTGTACTAAGCCTGGGTGTACTTTTTGTCCGTTTCATTATGTTTGTAAAGTCCCCCGCGACACAATATATATATATATAATATATATATATATTCCTAATGCGGGAATTGTCTTTTTAAAGAAAAAAAAATTTGATCTTTTAGCTTTCATGTTTATTATTTTAGGTACTCTTAACAACTCGTATGCAATATTGTATTATGATCGAACGAGCCGTTAAATAGAAACCAAAAACGAAAGAAACTAACCTTTTAATTTTTTTATTAGGATATTACCGACTTTTCGTTTTTACCAATAGATAGAGTGATTCTTGAGAAAGGTTTTTGTTTATAATTTGTTTATGTTTTTAGTATATTGGCTAAATTATAACGATATTTGTCGAAGACGTCGGAAAAAATAAGCAGAAAATATTCTCGGGGTATCATGGGCTATATTATATTTTCCGTAAAGAGCCCGAGCGAAGCCGGGGCGGGTAGCTAGTATTTAGTAAAACTTTAGAAGTCATATATACCAGAAAACTATGACAAACCATCTAGTAACGACAATATTAATCAGAAATATCTAACAGACATAATTATGACATTTTTTATATATATAAAATATTTTCGCACATCTAACACACAACGCCATCTAGTCCCAAGCTAAGCAGAGCTTGTGTTATGGGTACTAGACAACTGATACAAATACATATATACTTTTTTTTTGTAAATACATACATATTATACATAAAAAACACCCAAACTCCGAAACAAATATTTGTAGATCATAAAAACATTTGGTCCGACCCGGGAATCAAACCCGAGACCTCATGACCACCAGTCGCACACGCCAACCGCGAGACCAACGAGGCAGCATGACCACATTATTATTGTGACGTTGAATGACGTTTCCATATTACATGTTACCTATACGGGGTTTCAGTGACCTCACTTAAAGTGGTAACGTTTAACTTCAACAGTCAATGTGAAAAAAATAGAATAGAAATTAAAAAAAAAAAATAGAATGTAGTAGGTAGCGTCTATGCTAGTAATTACAAACAGCCGATACTCGCTGTCGTCGCATTTTTTTATCATGCTTATCCTAGTGCCCCTTTACTCCAGTACTAGACCTCAATCTACATATCTTAGCCAAGACGATCAGTCTTTGTGGTTGCGCTGTGTCACAGGCTCTTAAATTGACTATTCAAGTAAATTCTCCAATGGTCGACCAAACTAGCTTAAATCGAAAGTTCCGAGCGCACCCTAATCTACGACCCCTCACATATTGGTCGAACATTTAGATAATAAACAAAGGAAGGTTTTCGAGCTTTGCAATTTGCCCTTTGTCTGAAAAGCTTTTGAACGACTTCGGTTATATGTTAGAACAAGTTAGATCGCGCATTTACGGACTATTTCGGATTAATAATAAAAACAAAGTCTGACTGGGGTATGTGGACTCTAAAATAATGAGAGATTTATGCACTTTATTTATACTTTAACAACAGAAACCGTTTTAGTATGATTAGACATATGGTATAACAGTTATATCACTGTCTAAGTTTAAGGTTCCCTCTAGGGAATTATTTTACCTCAATTCGTCCTCCAATTACAAATTTGTAACATCTATTTCATAAAGTAATAAAATATTTATGGAACCAACATACATTTTAAAGTTTATTTGTGTATTCCTCTGAACAGTACTTTTTTCATGACGAAGGCTACACTACTTTGTGTATGTTTTTGATAGCCATGACAAATGGAATGCGAACTTCATGGTTGGTTACGTATTTAAAGTTGACAAGTAAAATTTTAACAAAAACAAAAACCGACTTCAAGGTTCGACTCGATTTCTCTTGAAAATCATCATCAGATCTTAGTGTCCTTATCATGTCCGTACCACCGTTGGGATACGAGTATTTCCTTTCCATTAAAAAAAGAATTATCAAAATCGGTTCATATACGACGAAGTTATCCGCGAACACACATAAAAAAAAAACAAAAAAACATATATACGGTCGAATTGACAACCTCTTCCTTTTTAGAAGTTGGTTAAAAACGTAGCAAAACACAAAGTAACTATCTAGTTTCATAAATCAAGTTTAAAGTTAACATACGAGTAATATTGTACGTGTGTGGTTAAAATTATGTAATTTTTGGGGATATTTAGTATGCCACAAATTTATATCTACTTACAAACTGCGATCGCTTCAGTGTTTTTTTAAATCATACATGTTTTGTAGGGATTAATAGTGTACGTGAAATATAATTGGGTCATTTGCAAACCCCACAAATTGTCAAACCTTTGTAATTGGAAATCATCGGGAGTAGACACTAAAACGCTTCCAGCTACGCATGTATGTAAAAATGTATTCTACTATAAATTTGTTAAAGTTATTTTAACTATATTGCACTTACTCCCCGTTTTCACTGCATAAGCTAATGGTTAATTTAAAAATGTAATGTACAATGGAAATAAATTAACAGTCAGTTTGGGGGAATAGGATGTTGTATTGAATTTGAATGTAATAATAATATCGCTAAGCCGAGTTTCAATCTTGTAACTTCAATGACTCGATGTAAAGAATTAAAGATAATGTTTAACATCGATTTTCTGTAAGGCCACAGTTATTACCGTCGAGCCGATTTTTATGCCTCGAAGAATAGTTTTGACACAGTAAAATGTAAAGTATCACCCACAATCAAGATGTTCAAAAGTACCCAATCACAATTAGAGGCTTGCCAAACAATAACAAACAAATTTTACGTCTTATTCATTGTCCTTTAACTCTCAATTATCACTGATTCAGACAATTTTAGAGTGATAAAAAATTCATAAAGTTAGTTCAGTACCCTTTCATATTCTTTGTAATTTCAAAAGATTCATTACGTCAGTACCTATACAAATCATTGAATTAAATATTATTTTGAATTCAATGGTCTTTCTACAATGCCTTACTTATTAACGTTTTCCCCTTTACAGCCCGATACAAAATACAGATTTTCTAAATATTTCAGCACAAGATTTACTGCTGCGACAACAAAAAATGTAAGCCGAGAAGGTTGAAAGGATCCCTTTCTTCATCCATTTTCGCAAATGTATCACGTATAAAAACTAGCTTTCGATGGATCAATAGCGATTAGGAAATAGACGAGAGAAAGGTTATTATTATGCTGTCATCTGCAGCCCGCGCTCGCGGCTATGGCAAATATTTTAAGCGCCATGTTACCCTAACTGGAACAATACTGAGTCAGAACCAAGGATGGATTTGTCATGACACAAGTTTATCTGATGTTGATCAATGGAATTTTATTTGAATTATTTTTGTTGAGGATAATATTTTCCTTGGACTTTTCAAGAAAAATATACTTACCAAGTGTCTTGCTATTATTAAATGAACATTTTAAAATGATATGTAATTAATAAGAGAGAGTCCACTAGGTACATCTTTCACAATGTGATATCAAGCAGTTCAGAATTTTGTTTATTTTTTATCAATAAAAGCATACAGTCATAATAGTATTCGAAGACACTTTATAGCCATTAGCTTATATCTGCATAGAGTATCAGCCGTATCAATTGGAACATTGCCAAACCAGCAATAGATGTAGTGACAGCATAAGGAGTTCATGGAGGTGAATATATACTGCAAAGCAATATAGCAGGACCGTTGCTAGGAGATAAAAATCCTTGAGTTTTTGAGAACATGAGTTTTTTTGAATGAGCATTTTTATTTATCTGAATTCGCTACTACATTTTAATCTATTTGTCTTTTCAAAGGAAAAACAGAGGCGGTTCTTCTTCGGTTCTTAAATGTTCCAGCATATTTTTTCTCTTTCATTATTTAAGAGGTGGTTGTAACCTTGAATATCCTTTGAAGAAGACTAGGCACTGCTTTCGAAGCAGCGAGACGGAAAAGATTAACCACTTGACGAAACAATTGGGTCATCACCCTTTTGTATAGAACTGGAGCTTAAAATCAAATCTGAATGGCGAAACACCTAAATTATAGCTGCCATTATTTATAAGGAGTTATTTGGCAGCAAAAACTAAAATCAAATGACAAAAGTAAGTGAGCGTATTTATCCTAAACTTCCTTTAGCCATGAATGCACAAAAAAGAGCATTTGTCGGAAAATTAGGCGGGTGTTTCGAAATTCGCGGTAAGTAATCCGACAGAGCATGTCCCCTTGCCATTAACCTCATACAGTTTTTGTTATACGGAGCACTTTGTTTTCCTGAATAAATTTACATCTTAATAAATGCCCGCTTGGATGCAAGACCTTTTTGCCATAACACGGACCCTAATAAGTTCTTAATGGGGAAATGGAACTAAAACAATCACATTCGCCCTAATGGGGCTCGCGTAAGTATCTACTCACTTAATGTGTAGAAAATTATGTAGTTCATTTAGCTTTAATACTCCATTAGATGTCGATATTAGATTTTTTGGTCGTCTATGCAGATAATGTTAAAGAAAAGTATTGTGTGACGTTTTGAGATAAAAAATGATTTCTAAAACTTTTTCATATAAGCTGAATCTTGTTGTATTATTATTTGATCTTCAGGTGTCTTCTGATATTTACGGTAGTTATAATCATGAGAGTCTAGCGCGGTATGGAATTAGGCACATCCTTTTAACTTTAATACTTTACAGTCGTTCAAACAAATGATATAACAGTATCAAAATCTATATACTAATAATAAATAAATAAATATTTCGGACATCTAACACACAACGCCATCTAGTCCCAAGCTAAGCAGAGCTTGTGTTATGGGTACTAGACAACTGATACAAATACATATATACTTTTTTTTTGTAAATACATACATATTATACATAGAAAACACCCAAACTCCGAAACAAATATTTGTAGATCATACAAACATTTGGTCCGACCCGGAAATCGAACCCGAGACCTCATGATCAGCAGTCGCACACGCCAACCGCGAGACCAAAGAGGCAGTCAAATAATAGTATATAAATTTATGATGAGAATGTTAAGTGAATTTGTGTGTATTTGAGGAATTTAAAAAGTGCCGATTGAGCTTAAATTATGGGACGATATACAACCAGATTTTTATTTAGCAGTGGACGTCGATAGATTGAATAAATTATATATACGACCCATATAAATTTTTTTAAATCTTTTTATTGCGTCAGTTTTATTCCTTATTTCTCATCAATGCAATCGCAACGTACTACAGCAAGCGCGGCAGGGTACACCAGTTTATAATAAAACGTTTTGTATCGGCGAAATGGTGCTGGCGAAATGCTGCATTGTCTGCATTCGCAGTATGGTGACCAGCACTCTTGGATTCTGCATATGCTTTCCATCAGGCAGAGTAGAGTCATTAAAAAAGAAAACAAACATTTAAAAAAAAACCCCGACACCGCTTGGCGAATTCTAGTAAAATACAATAATACCAAATAATGAGTTTGACAAATTATTCCAACTAGCAATCAACATCCGAAATACCAATTGTCAGTTAGTATAAGCAAGTACACATTTACGGGGAGAGAGAGACACATTATTTTATTTTACATCGTGAATTAGCGACCCGCCCCGGCTTCGCACGGGTGGATTTCAGATGCGGATCACGGACGACACGATTCGTGCATTTTAAATCTGTAATATCTTCGAATATATTCATTTAACTTAGATACTGCAAAGGGCCATTTTGATCTATATTAAATGCACAATGTATTTAATTTACTTAATTGTATAAGGATTCATTCTGTATTGCTTAAAATCGCTTCGTAAATAAGCCATTATTTATCTTAAAAAGAAAGGAATAAAAAATGGTTGTTGTGGGTTATCCCTAAGAGATAGACATATACCGTCGCGGACTTTTTTGTAGATCTTTTTAAGGTGTATAATACTGTAGTACATTATTTTGATCTATCTCGTAGGGTGCAACCAGCGTTTGCAATGTAAGCGCAAAAAAATGTGTTTATTTGCTACATCACATTAGAAACCTCGAAAATTAACAGTGTTTCCATACTATATTATGCATTTATTATACATAAAAACCTTCCTCTTGAATCACTCTATCTATTAAAGAAACCCACATCAAAATCCGTTGCGTAGTTTTAAAGATTTAAGCACACAAAGGGACATAGGGACAGAGAAAGCGACTTTGTTTTATACTATGTAGTTGATATATTTGTATCGGCTCAGAGGCTTTATGAACACGTAGGAAATATTTACTAGTACTACGCTACTACTTACTAAAACATGATACTGTATGGCATTAGAATGTCAATCAATCTATGCCAACAGTAGTTTCTTTATATGAACAAAGACCTACTAGAAGTCATTATGTTATGAGCAGCATTACTTGAAATATACTAATATAGACTCTCTTTGCAATGGAAGGTTAAACATTTACTAGAAATGTTACCATTTCTATATACAAATCAATTGCGTTGTCTCATCTAATAACATCTAGCAACTGAGTTTAAAATAGCTTTTATCGATAAATGCCCTACATTTAAAACAAGTTTTAACAATGCCTACACCCATTCTTCAGATGGCCTTGTTGTGTTCAGTCAAAATGATAAAATCCTTTTTTTAAATACTTTAAACGGACACAAAGAACACCCAGACTCAGAACAAAAATTGTGGATCACACAAAGTCAACCGCACAGTCAATTTTTTAATGTTAATACTTGAATTAACATTTCATAATATTCAATATAGAGTTGTCAAGTTGATGTTATAGCAAATTAGCTTCGCCAAACATATCTGAAATGGTTTTGTGTATTCAAGGTGGAAGGGTGGAGTCGGAAACATATTTACACAGCAAACAAAGGGATTCAAACTGCAGAACGTCTTAAAATTACAATATGAAAGGGAAGTTTAGCTTACACAAATACTGGTTCATTTAAAAAAAAAGCCTGCATTGCTTAGCTTATTTAGGCGTTAATAGGCTTTATACGTAAAAAGTTAATTTAGATAACTAGAGATATTTTCTACACAATGTAATTCTGAAATCGATCCACTTACTTTGCATCACTAAAGCAGATATTGGGTAAGTATAGAATGTGTTTCTGTTTTTAGATTTCATTATTACCCGATTACGGCGAAGCTAAAAAGAAAAGGTAATTAGTTTTGGCAGTCTATGCATGTTTATTAAGCTATGTTCGACCGTAGCGCCGAAACTCCTATACCGGTTTTAGTGAATGAGGTGTCAATAGATTCGTAATTACGGCCCGGGTGACGTAGGCCATGTAAAGTTTATGAAAAGTTTTTAGTTTTTTAAACTTTTTCTTGCTAAGAAAATGTATTGGGTCATATGCAAAAAAATAATGTATCTCAAAGATAAAATAATAAATAAGAGTTAATGGACCGCGTGGCCTTCTAGAGGTTGTTGCTCTCTATTCGTATCTGATTCTAATTAATCTTAAATGGAGCCTGGTGACTAATCCATTTTGTTAAAGTGAAGATGTTATATAAGGTTTTAGGTGGCTGATCTTTTTTATTTTTTTTAAAACTGTTGATAAAGTAATTTATCTTGCAGATGCGTTCGGGCGAATATTGTTGCCTATATCTTACTAATATAAATGTTATTCATTTAAAACAGAATCGAATTTGATTTCAAGACGTATAAATCCGGTTGGAGCTGTGGCATTCAATTTTCAACTTTATTTTAATAGAATAAGGTTCAAATGGTATTCAAATTTCAAAAGAACTATGGAAAATGTCATATTTCACTGTTTAATCGAGTTGACTCTAATACGCATTCGTACGTGCAGCGAACTTCTTGTTAACGGTGTAGATACTAACAAGACAAAGTCCACATAGTGTAAATAAATGTTGCTTACTAAAAGATAATAAAATAAATGTATGGTCAGGTCATGCAGTGGGTATAATAATAACAATAGCAAGACTTATTTAGAAAATGTTAATGAGGTGACTTGCCAACCGGACCTGTAACTGTAGGCTGGGCACCCAACCATTACAAAACAACAGGTGTTTAATGTCAGGACTTTCAACAACATATGTGACTTATAAAAAAGCGGCCAAGTGCGAGTGAATGGGATGAAGGGTTCCGCAGCGGCAAGTAACATAATATAATTTTTATTTTATTTTTATATTTGTGTTGATTGAATGAAAGGTAAATTGCAGTTTACGATTTATGACGTATTAAAAAAAAACTACTAACTAGATTTTGTTCAAACCAATTTTCGGTGGAAGTTTGCATGGTAATATACATCATATTTTTTTTTTTTTATCATTCTCTTATTTTAGAAGTTACAGGGGACACACACACATTTTACCACTTTGGAAGTGTCTCTCGCGCAAACTATTCAGTTTAGAAAAAAATGATATTAGAAACCTCAATATCATTTTTGAAGACCTATCCATAGATATCCCACACTTATGGGTTTGATGAAAAAATGGCTAACGTTGTAAAGTCAACATGAATAATGGTTAAAATTTGACCTTCGCTCTTTGTTATGAAGGCCCGTAGCTTACCGTAGAATGAAATGTTGTCTCTATAAATATTTTACGGAATAATGACTATCGATTACGGTTTATATTGAATTCATAAAACCGGGTCAGCTAAACACTAATAATGAACGCATTTACGGAAAATAAATAGGTTGATTTTCAAGTGTTTACTTTAGGGCTATATCATAATGACCGCATTAGATAAGTGATTCGATATTTATAGGTGACTTAATTTAGCTGAAGCCAAAATGTCAAAAGTAGCTTAATTTTCGAAAACGCCGTTGTGGTTTAAAAGAAATAGGGACGAGAACAAAGAGAATTAAAGCTGGAAATCTAGTTGTGTTTCTGTCAGCCACAAGGGTTTTTTTAAGAGGTTCTTCATACAGACTGCATTTTTCCTTTAAGTATAGTATAGTAAGCTTTTTAAATCAGTTTGCAATTTCTATATTCGAAAGTCAAATGAGTTCTATCAAAAAGTTAGGATAAATTCAAAGTAATATGATAAGGTAACCGTACCACGTACCTAAAAGTATTGTCTCAAGAGCGTTAAAAGAAGGATGGCTCATAAATATTCAATTCAGTTTTAAGCCTGAAAAGTCATCGTTAAGTCCATTTCCGATAAAATGCTGAAGCGACCTCTAATGGTGATTCCATTTTGGCCCACCTGCCTCCACCAAAAATATTGACGATCTGTTGAAGGGTATTTATGAACTTAATTTCTTGGAAGAACTGACTTCACCCCACAATTTTTTGAAAGATATATATTTTTTGGAGATAAACCGGTTAAACGACTAATTGGTGTTCGTGTTGATAGCTGGCTTTCTTTAAATTGCATGAAATCAATGAATAAGGAAAAATGCAAAACGTCGAGTTTAAGATTGAACAACCAGTTTGTATATAATTTATCACTTCTAAGGAACGATTTTTTGTACCAAAGATCCTGTTGATATGGACACAAACAAATATATTGTTCGGATATTTCTGATAATGGTCGAATCAAAACTCTTTACTGTTCAAACAAAGCTCGAAAAACACTCGATAAATATTTGTTTTCAGATACATTTCTATGTAGTTATGTTAACGGGTCGTATTATATTTCAGAACTAAAATCTGTAGCTTCATGATTTAATTTAGTTATAAACGATGTATGTTTCTAATCAAATGAGTACAACAACCCAACTCGCCTCTCGTGAATTGTAAAATTATTTAGCTAAGGATGGAGAAGTAACGTATTCTGGTACTGTGACTACCCAAGGGAATGAATGATATCCAACCGTGTGTAAATATTAGATGATTAGAAGTATAAGAGAATAATTCCAATATTTAATGTAATAAAATAATACATGTACGATATCAAAATACATAGAATGCCTAACACAGACGTGTTAGGGTCGTTTTAGGGTTGACAAATTCATTGACCAGAATCAGTAAAAGAACAAATATTTTTAAACTAAAACCGCATCAACAGATTTCATATATTTTCAGTAACAATTAAACTTAGATAAGACTATGTGAAATGTTATGGGCGTTCATGGGGAGTTTGACAGTTATTGACTTAGAACGTAGTTAAGGCCCTGAGGGTTTCATATTTAATTTTAGAAATCTCCACTATAATGTGTTCAGGTGCAAGGTGCTCATGGGTTCAGTTTTGGTAGGGAACAGAATAATTACAACAATATATTTTTTGCGTTGTAGCATGGTGCGTGGCATAGTTCAGTAATATTTCGTTGAACTCTTGAAAGTTGCCGCGTTTTACAAATTATGACTTAGTATTTCAGCTGTACCACATTCGTACTAAATTAAATAATTAATAATTGTAGTAAATTAAATTAAACCATAAACTGTAGTAAATTAAATTAAACCACCACGCACCATGCTACAGCGCAAAGAGTATAGTTTCCATCCATTTCCATTTTTAATTCTCTGCCTATTTTCAAAGGGTTTAGGTTGGTTTCTTCCAATATCAAGCCTGTTTGATACCTTTCGAAAAATACATACATAGAAATATTAAATAAAATTTTTGTAGTTTAATAGCTAAATCAAACCTAAACAATGATGACCCATCCAAAAAGTTCCTCGCGAATTATACATATAAAATGAGTGCTGATGAAAGACAGCCCAGATTGGGGAAACTTGCAAAAGAACAGAAAGTGTGAAGTATCATTTATTACACAAATTGATAGGTACGAACAGTAAAAAGCTACTGAATATTAATCGTTTCAAACGCGGTTCCCTTTTCTACTAATAAGAACCTTATTTGAAGAACAATAAGACTTACATTAAATTGTTTAAAGAAATTTGATCTGAGAATTTTGACTCAGGGAACAAACCAACGGAATGTAGGTCAACAGCTGCAGGGAGAAGTAATAGGTAATTGGAACGTAAGCCACGCGAACCTTCGATTTTCCGTAAAAGCGCTAGACGATTCGGTACTGAATCGGATTGATGCTATGAAATGTTTTTTCTCCATTAGAATAAGTGAAAGACGAATAGTTATAAATAAGAGCTCCTTAAGGGGTTATAGTACCCTCAGAGTCCTTTTCATACCTATTATGAATTAGTTATTTTCTAATTATTCTGTTTTTTCTTGCATTTTCTGCATTTGAAAGCTAAGTTTGGCGTACTTTGTGTAAGTTCTTCTTTATTGTTTTATTAATATACTACAAAAGCACAAAGCTACCTCGATTCGATTTGCTAATGTAGTTAGTTTGTTCGAGGGCCGAATTCAGGGAGGAAAACGGATTACGAAAGGGGAAAAATTCAAATATTGCTGCTTTTATGATGTGCTGATGATTGCGTCGCTTTCAAAGTGAACCGGGCAAAATGGAATATCCATATTCGAAGTGGATTGAAATACTACAATTTTTAGTTAGCTCTAGGGTTAAATGTAATGTTTTCGTATATCCAAGTAATTAATTATTTCATTGAACTACGTTTTTGTACTTACAACCCAAAAAGTAAGGGATAGGAAACTGGTCACAGCTAATAAATTTAGTAACGTAAATACGTTATAGGTAGGTTAGTAATAATCTGGCCATTACCAACCTTTTTATTAATTATTTTATTTAATGCCCGTGATCTAATTACTGAAATGAGAAAGGAGAATTACGTACATGATTAGATGATATGATGATGCTACAGGGACCAAGTCATCAGCTATTTGTAAGCGACATACTGAATGCTACAAATACACTAAAAGCAAAATATGAAAATACTCCGAAAAAAATCAGATTTTTAAAGGGATTCTTGCTCACAAACTTGTTGCAAAGTCAAACGGCTTCGTTTTACTGAACTATCCTGCTTATCTAGCTTAATTAGTGTTTGAATATAAATATATAACTTTCGAGGGTAGCTAACGAAGGAAAGTACGTGGCTCAGGTACTCGTTTCAAGCCTAATTAAAGCGTCTACGGAGGGGAAATTTTCGACAACGTTTTCAGCTACATTTCCCATTATTACTTCATGAATATCAATTAAAACTTACGACTTGAATTAGTTTATCATTGGTTATTAAATCTTTTGACATGTAGGGGGACTTTAGATTGTTTTAGTTTGAGGTTGTGTTGTTATTTCAGTGTTGTTATTTCAGTGTGGGTTTAACCAGTGCGTCCTTCCCATGATGACATACGGAGCCGAGACGTGGACACTCACCATTGGACTGGTCCACAAATTTAAAGTGCCTCAGCGTGCGATGGAGCGTGCGATGTTGGGTGTTTCTCTGTCTGATAGAATTCGGAACGAGGTTGTAACACCAAAACCTGTCAGGCGGTTCGCAAGTCGTAACCCATGGACCTAACAAGAAGGAGGATGCGAACCTTGCAGTCCCCTAGACCTGAACAGGGGGTGCCACTCTCCGACCAACCCAGTCAGCAGACAGAGCATGTTTTCCCAGGGCGCCTTTAAAAAAAAATAAAAAAACAAAAGAAGTCATATGTGTGTGTGGGTGGGTTCCTTGAGGATCACTTCAGAGAAACTACAATAACACAGTAACTCAAGTATATTGCACTTATGAATAAACATAAAACAATTTTACAGTTTCTTAATTACACTCCTAATTCTCATTAGCAAAAAAAAAAAAAAGACACCAAGGGGTAGTGATATTAATTTAAAAAAAGATAATGGTACAGAAAAACGGTTAAGCTTGATAACAAACAATTCCACTTCGTTCCCTGTTCTTCTGGTACCTCATGCAAGTCCAAGACAGCAGGGGTGCTCCCACTTGGAAAACTGATGATGTTATAAAAGATTAAATTATATTTATACAACTTCCCTTGACACGGTAATTGGTTACAAAAGTCGTCGGGTCTTCCTCCGTATGCCCTCAGACACATCAGAGGTTCTATGGTGCGAAGTGCCACGCCCTGCAGGTCAGGTAGGTTGAACAAAATAATTTGTATCTCTACCCTTCACTTGAGATGTAACGCATTCGTGGTATCTTCGAGGTGATATTCTTCACCGTAACCTTGAGGTGATCAACATTCACCCGTATCTTAGAAGGTGCTTCTCACCCGTATCTTAGAAGCCCTAAGAACAAATATACTTTCTATGCATTTTTCAAACTAACAACGGACATAAAAATAAAAGTTTCAAACAATTTTCTTAACTCACCTTCTCAGGTGCCCTTTAGCACCTGAGAAATTACATGATTACTACATTATTTACACAGATAGACACAATTAACTTGTTCAGTTCCAAGCAAAGAAAAAAATACTCGAGACTGCTAACATTCCTTTAAATATATATTCTCCCGGATTATTCTAGAAATCTCCCACCTATCTTCTCAATATGACAGACTTCAATGACACTGACATAAACGTTCATAAACCATCAAACCATATCAAAACATTTTTTAAACACAATTCTCATTAATCTACTTTAAATCACAAAATTACGCCCTCTCTCGCACAATCAGCGAATTTAACATCAAATCAATATACTGGATAAAGCCTAATTGCACAACGAGTCCACAGAGGGCGCTATTTACAAAATCATTGTTTTGGTTCAAAAAAAAAAAAATGGTTACAAGGTTATTCGACAGAAAATTGGAGTAACCGACATCGCACGGAGAATCAGTACGCTGGAATGGAAATGGGCCGGTCATGTCTCTAGACGTACCGATGGTCGGTGTAGCCGAAATGTGCTTGAGTGGAGACCGCGATTAGGAAAACGAAGTGTAGGGCGTCCTGCGGCTCGGTGGAATAACGACTTAAGACGATTTAAGGAAAGTGGCTGGCAGCAGATGGATGAGGACTGCCCAAGACCGAGATATTTGGCGCTCCTTGGAGGAGACCTACGTTCAGCAGTGGATGGCGATTGGTTGAAATGATGTTATTTCAAACTGGTGTCTTTATGTTAACATTTTATTTTTGTAATGAATTTAATTAATTCAAAACACTGTTAAAGACCGCTGCTGTTCGTGGAAGCCTTAACTTAAGTTGGAAGTGACAAAATAATTTAATTACACCGGTACTGATGCTAATTCTATTATTGCATCATTAAACAAAAAAATATCTAAAATAATTTTCCATCCTCTAATTTTAGTGGAGCGGTTTCCAAAATGCTATTCATAGATATGTATGTCGAATAACGATTATTTTTAGATTGACATATCTCATTTTAGTCATTCTTTGACTTTTAAGATGTCGTTTGACGGGACTAAACTTTTTTTTAGTGAGTTTTCGAACAACAAAATTATTTCAGGGCCATTTTGTTAGGCCACTCTCGTCAAGCTAACCGCCATGCTCTTCCACGGTAAATGTTGAAAGTATTTTAATATAATTAATACATTTAGGAAATAAATAAACCAATTATCAATATGTAAAGTTTTTTTTTAGAAATAATACATATAAATAGTAGAACATTTACGAAAGGTCAGTGCGTGTCAATTTATGTGGCCCTAATTTGAAAACTGTTATCGCATCTATCCTCTATTTAGGGTTTATAGCTTGTGGTCGTAAAGTATATTAAACTCAATAATATTTTATGTAATAAAATAGATAACATCTAAAATACTTTATTCTAAGGCTTTCTTGATAAAATATAATGTCCTCAATAAAAACCGATTTACTAAAGTTAAGTGCGATTAGTCTGTTGCTGGGCATATTGATTAGGCGACCAGAAAGTCAATTTTTGTAATAAAAATTCTTTCAAAATTCAGTTTTGGTTTACTTTTTATAAAAAAAAGACGTGTGGCACTCGGGGACTGCCGCGGTAAATAATAGCATTTTTTATCAACTTATGCAATTATAATTATTTGTTTATTTTTCATTTATGCAGTAGTGTATGGCTACCATGAATAATTGTATACATTATATGTCATAACAAATCTTCGTATCCAAGGCAACGAATCTTCCTTGACGTATTTCAATACGCCTGTGCGGCCGGCTGTTGACATATTTTCGTTACGTTACGTTACGGAATTTTTTGATTCGGCCGCCGCGCTCAAAGGCCTCAAAGCCCGCGATAAAAGCTATGCAATAGCTTAAAAAGAGAAGAAAGACTTAAAACAAACTCCATACCAAGACGTCAGGCCAGCGTGGTATACTAAAACCTTTTTTTTTTTTATTGAATAAGGGGCAAACGAGCAGACGTATCACCTGATGGTAAGTGATTACCGCCGCCCATGGACACCTGCAACACCAGAGGCGTCACAAGTGCGTTGCCGGCCTTTTAAGAAGGAGTACGCTCTTTTCTTGAAGGTTTGAAGGTCGTATTGGTCCGGGAATACCGCAGGCGACAGTTCATTCCACAGTTTTGTTGTGCGAGGCAGAAAGTTCCTAGAGAACCGCACAGTTGTGGACTGCCAACCATCTAAGTGATGGGGATGAAATTGATGTCGCGTAGGACGATGGCGGAAAGAGGCGACAGGAATCACGAACAATTCCTCGGAGCACTCCCCATAGTAAATGCGGTAGAAGATGCAAAGCGAAGCCACATCTCTACGCAGCTCCAAAGAATCCAGCTGAATTGAAGATTCCTGGCAGTCGACGATTCGAGTCGCTCTCCGTTGAATGCGGTCCAGAGGGAGGAGCTGGTACTGGGGTGCCCCCGCCCAAAGATGAGGACAGTATTCCATATGTGGCTGAACCTGCGCCTTATAAAGCAGAAAGCGGTGGGCCGGAGTGAAATACTGTCTCGATCTGTTGAGCACGCCAAGCTTCTTCGAGGCCAATTTGGCCTTATCCTCCAAATGGCCACGGAACTGGACTCCGCTCGATATCTCGACACCAAGTATTCCAATGTTGGCTGAGGCTGATAGGGGAGTGTCTTCAAACCGAGGGCATACGACCCACGGCAGTTTTTTAGAGGTGAACGCGCAAATTTGTGAAAAATGAAATGATGAAAAATCCTTGCTAAGAAGAGGCCTCCTATGTTCAGCAGTGGGCTATTGAAGACCGCTGATAATGATAATAACCAATGTTACAAAAGTATTCCCGTAGCAAAGTATTAAACATCCAAATGCGAAAGTAACTCTGTCCTGCTTTTACGATGAAACCACTGCACCGATTTCAATGAAATTTGGCACGGAGGTAATTTGATTCTTCAGGAAGGACGTAGGCTACTTTTTACTGCGATAACTGATATACACGCGGGCTGAGCCGCGAGCAATAACTAGTGTTAAATGTAATTAGAATATATTGTATTGCGAATGAAAGTAATTAAGTAGTCTGCTACGAGTAATACTTTACTATACGAATAACATCAGTCTATTTCTGTCGACTGCTAGAAATAGACAGGCCACATAACACAACAAAATAAAAAAATACTTTTAATTTGACAAAGTAAGTACAGCTGACCGCTCAACCCAAGTCTTAGCTTTTAATAAAACCGACTTAAATTTAAAAGAAGAACTGTTTTTATAAACAAAACAAAAGAAGGTTCATTAATAAACATATTAATGTACATTTCCTCTTTTGTTTATTCACAAAGATATCTTATTTTCTTTTGCTTTGCTACTGTGTGAAATAAATGGACGTGGGGTTGTTTAATCAATTTTAAAATGATTGTGCATTAAATAAACCAACGGGCCGAGTTCGACGTAAATAGCCATCCAACCTCGCTAATTGAAGTTCCCAACAAAATTAAGTCAATTTAACTTCATTACTGTGTCATAGCATTTCACTAGTCATTAATAATGTATTCCATATTTATAGGAAGTCAGTAAATTTAAATCATGCGGCGCTGATAATTTTCAGTAATAATAGCCTATAAGTCATAATTTTTACTTTTAAAAGGGCTTTTGAGATTTAAAGTGGTTGAACAGCGCTGTCAAGTACTATTATCGTTCGAAAGTTTAAATTTAATATGAAGACAAATCCTGAACAATTTTGATGATCTAAGACATTATGTAGGTAAGAAAACAAGATGACAAAAGTGCTTGTAACTTGTACAAACCAATGACGAGAAGTTCAAGCTCTCTGACATAAAATCACTTAGTACTGTTTCTGAAAGTCTTGAAATCACGACAGGAAGTTGAATATCCCGACGTCATGATTTCAAAATTTCTAGATTAATTGTAAGCAAAAAAGCACGTGAAAAATGCAGTCCCTAACTAGTCTCTAAGCATCTGGTGATCTATTTGCTCATTTACAAACAGTACTAGAAAGGAACGTATGCCTCAGAGTTGCCATCATCCAACATCGCAGCCCTTATATATAAGTATATTCCGAGTGACGCCGCGGGACAAAGCTAGTGTAAAAGAAAGTAGCCTTGGTTACACCTTATATCATCAGTTATCTGCCAGTGTAAGTCCCGTCAAAATCAGTCCAGCTGTTCCAGAGATTACCCGGAACAAACAAACAGACAGACGAAGTATTGTCTGTCTGTCTGACAGTCTAAAGTATGTTACAAGTATCGTATATATTTTATATGCATTTAGTGAAAAGCTGTTAATTTAAAATTACAGAGAGATACTTCAAGTTTATTTATTTGTATGTATAGATAAAAAAGACGTTGTATTTTAAAAAAAAATTAGTTTAACTTTTATTATTCACAAAATATTTACCTAAGACATCTCACGTATATTCTCTAAAACATGACTAACGGTTCCATAAATGAGTCGTGTAACTAGTTTACAAAGCCAGTGCAAACAAAACAGAGACAAAATACTAGTATACGTGTAATATGAGAATACATTAATCAACGACATCCCCTCATATCCTCTATCTAATCTTGTCGGAACATCCAAGGATACAAAAAATTAAATCTTATATCTCTAATATTTTCGTTGTACTATTACACATAAAAACCTTCTTATTTCCGTGAGCTGGCTCGCTAAAAATATTCGCCTTATTTCCTTCTACCTAATACGGAAAGCTTGATCTAAGAAATTCCGGTTCTACTGTTTACAAAAGTAAAATATATTACATATTAGTAAATTGAGGCCTGGCTGAATTTTGATTTTGATCATTTTCAACGTTCTTAAAAGTACGTATAGAAGTATTCCTATTCATTTTAGTAGTAAAAAAAGGACCTTTGAACGAATATATATAATAATAATAATAATAATACTTTATTTCGAACACAAGATTCATAGCTAAATTACATGTAGAGACAAAGAAAAAGAAAATACAAATACAAGTAAAAACAAACAAAAAGAAAAGGACACAGACCAAATAATACCGTGTATACTTAATAATAGAATATACACAAATGAAAATAAAAAAATAAAAAGATACAAAAATCAGGCTACTGTTTTTAACCAGTGCCTGTACATACAGGACGTAATATTCCTATCTGACAGACTTCTGATGATGGCATTCTTACACCGGTCAATTCTGGACATGAATTTAACTATGCGGTTTCTCTGGATGGCTTCAAACGAGTTAACTCGCGCCTCAAAGAACATACCGGAAGCGCTACAGTATCGTGGTAGTCCCATGAGTTGCCTAAAGATGTTGTTGTA
This sequence comes from Diaphora mendica, assembly GCA_949125395.1. NCBI lineage: Eukaryota > Metazoa > Arthropoda > Insecta > Lepidoptera > Erebidae > Diaphora > Diaphora mendica. The sequence continues at coordinate 24,280,320 of OX421310.1, forward strand.
GGCAACTCGAATGCTGTTAATGGATTTTTTATTATAGTCTGTCCAAAGTTGACAAGTGTAAAATGTCTGACAAAAGGAGCGAAACAGTGTTACTTTAAGATCTGGGGAAGACTTAAAGTATTTCCTACAGATCATATTACCTACAACACATAAGGCTCTCCGTTGACGTTCAATGTCACTGTCGTCCTTCAGGTTTGACGTTACAATGTGCCCAAGGTACCTAAAGCTTTCGACTACTTCAATAGGCTGTCCGTCAAGAAACATGCTGGGAATGATGTCAGGTCCCTTTCCGGACCTAAATATTACCATTTTTGTCTTTTTAACATTGTATGTTAAATTGTGTTCCCTTGCAAACTTTTCACAAATCGAAATTAAACCTCTTAAGCCTCTTATCGTGGGGCTGAGAAGCACCATATCATCTGCATAGCTAAGATTGTTGACATATCTGCCATCCAATTTAAGCCCCACCGGGGTGCCGCTCAGCTCCACGATAAGATCATTTACATACGTATTAAATAGGTCCGGAGAGGTCAGCCCTCCCTGTCTTACTCCGCACGACAATTTGTAGCTGTCCGAGAGCTCCTGTCCCCATCTGACGCTATTGGTTTGATTACGATACCAGTAAGTAAGCAAACCAACAACCTCATGCGGAACAGATGTCTGTAGTAGCTTTTGCCACAGCAGCTTGTGGTTCAGAGTATCGAACGCACGACTTAAATCTAAAAAACAGGCGTATACGCTTGTCTGGCCACACTTGTAATAGTTAACAACCTGTTTCAGGCCAAAAATAGCCATATCCGTTGATACTTCTGATCTAAAGCCGTATTGACCGTCATCCAGGTGTAAAGACGGTGTTAAGTTTTTATGAATGAATCGTTCAAGCACTCTAGCTAGTATTGCTGCAAGTGAGATTGGTCGATAGTTTTTCATACACGATACATCACCCGTTCTATTTTTAGGGATAGGCACAACAAGCGTTTTAATCATATCCTCGGGAAGGTAACAATGTCTCAAACAAACATTATACAGTTTCGCTAGGACTGCACATATGTGTTGACCCGCATTAAGCAAGTGATCTATTACAAGACCATCGTGCCCCGGACTCTTACCGCGTGTCATGTTACATAATATGTCTGCGATGTCATTAGGCGCTACTATCAATGGACTTTTTTTCGTGTTATTCAAACTATCTGTCAATCTGCACCCTACTGTGATATTGTTGTCTATATTACTTTTGTTAAAATGCTGTTTAAACATGTTAGCTATATTTTTTTTATTTGCTTCGCCTTCAATGTTTAACGGCAAACTAATTCTATTGTCTAATTTTTTTGTCTCTTTCCAGAACTGTACAAAATTAGCCTCTTTATGATGTCGCGCCAGGGTATCCATTTTTATTTTTTTGTTGGTTGTTCTGCACATATTTAACGGCTGCTTTAAACTTTCTCCTTGAATTGGACATAATATCAAAATAATACCCTGAACGAGGTTTCCCAACTGAGACCCACTGAAGGAAATCTTGTCTAGCCTGTTGGTGTATCTCTTTTACATGATAATTCCAACCTACTAATTTATTTTTACGTTTAGGTACGTTGGAACTTTGACATGCAGAAGATTGCAGAATCGAAATAATTTGTGAATAAAAGTTATCAATAGCAGCGCAGTGATTGCCATCAGTACAATTACCAAATGCGGGACATTTGGATTCACAAGCGTTGATTTAACAAATCATAAAATTTTTCGGTACATAATTTAGAATATAATTCTATTTGAACTCGATCTCTTACACCCCATTTGTGTTTTAAATTACATTCAGAGTCCGTATTATTGATAAATGACTTGGCAGTAACTAGATTAAAATTACATTTAACAATCACCGGAAAGTGATCCGACCAATATGAGTCATATTGCACTTGTATATCAGACACAAGTAAAGCTGCTGCAGCAGTAGTGACTAAGTGGTCGAGCCACCGACAGGTGCCATGCGCGTCGCTAACAAAAGTATAGGTGTCGGATGGAAGCCGCTGTATATCTACACACTCTAACGATTGCTGGCTACAGTATTCAACTAACTCTTTACCAAATACAGTTCCAGGGTGAGCGTTAAAGTCACCTAAAATCATTACACATTCTATGTCAAGACTTTCAATAATGGCACTTATCTGAGCAAGACACTCAACATATTCAGGAAAGTTATCATCACAATCCGTAGGCATATATACACAAAAAATTAATACATTTCTGCTACCTAGTTCCAACCTCACCGCCATCAACCGATCACTATCGCATTCAACTACACTAACATCCGTAAACAGAGCAGATCTCCACATCAATGCAATCCCACCATAGGGACGTCCTCGCAGCACTCCGCAGGATGTATCAACAGATGACTTTCCGACACAGGAAAAGTCTTTATCAATTTCATTTAGAAAACCCAAGTCGTGAGGCAACAGCCAGGTTTCCTGTAGTACAATTAGGTCCACTTGTTTACATAATTCCCTTACATGATCTACTGATCTTTTTATCGACTTACAGTTAAAAGACGCTAATGTTATATATATATATATATTATATATATATATTATATATACTGATTAAAATAATTCTAACCTTTTCATATTCAGATCAGGACGTGGAGTGATGATTTACGCAAGACGGCTAGCAAGAGCTGGATGCGAGAAGGTGAGGATCGAACCAAGTGGCGTGCAAGTAGAGAGGCCTATTTCTAGCAGTGAACTGCGATAGGTTGATGATGATGATGATTCACACTCAAATTAACCATATATTTTTATGGCTAGGGTGCAAACGAGCTGACGAACCTACCGCCGCATATTGTCACCTACAAAGCCTAGAGTCACAAGTGGGTTGCCATCCTTATACCTATATAAATGATGCCGTCAGAACCAGAGAAAGGGTTGGAGCTCATGTAACATCAATCATTTGGCTAAAAGCAACAAATCGGAGGCCGTAGTATTCCGGTCGACTCTGGACCGTATGTGCCGTAAAGCCGGGTCTCCACCGAATAAAAGTTGTAAATTTTTGTGTTGTCAACACGTGTTGGTGACAAAAGTTTCTGTAATTTCCTTGTGTTGGCAACAAAAATTGTCAACAAATGTTGGTGTTTCTGTTTTTGGCGGTAAAAATAAAAAAAATACCACAGACGTTTATACGTCTGCTAAGAATACGCTTGTTTCAGTTTTTTATTGGCTCTATGGAGCCGCTTAATTCGAATGTTTTTCAAATTGTTGGCAACTCGGTGTAGACACAATGGAAACAAAGTTGGCGATTTTTTGAAGTGTTGCAAACAGTTGGAAACACTGAAATTACACGCGAGACGCGACTTAACATGGCTCTCCTAAACATCACGTTTAAAGATCAAAGGAAGTATAAGATTGTTGTTTAATAACCGACTTAATTTTACTTCATTTAAAATGTTGACAAAACATAAAACAGCTAAATCTAGGTCAGTGTGTTTATTTTCGTGTTGTTGAACAAGTTTTGACACTATAGATGCCAACTTATTCAGTATTCATGTAACCATACGGATGTTGGATAATTGTTGATTGGATAATTACAAAGGGTAAATACTCTATCTAAGGCAAGCATCGTGGTTATTATTTACAATTCTACTAATCAAAGTGTAAATGGGTACTTGATACGCATAACAATAACTTGCCTTAATCCTAAACCTAAATAGACTTTGAACTGAATAGTCAGCGTCAGAAATCTCGCTTAGAAACATCCTACTAATATTATAAACGCGAAAATTTGTAAGTATTGATGGATGGATGAATGGATTGATGAATGTTTGTTACTCTTTCACGCAAAAACTACTGAACGGATTTGGATGAAACTTTACAGTAATATAGCTTATACATCAGAATAATACATAGGCTACTATTTGCCGCGATACCGATATATACGCGGGCGGAGCCGCGGGCAACAATTAGTAATTCATATTCATAACTGTTTGTCGTTAGTCTCAGGGTCCACGTCCCTTATTTGTACTTTGTGTACGATTCGACTAGCAATTTAAAGCTGAAAATGCTTAATTAAGGCAATTATTATTCACTTTGCTTATAACTACTAAAGACACTACATTATTCGGTCTGCGACCCCTTAAGCAACCTTTTAATGAAACATATTCGGTTCTAATCAAAATATAAATTATATTATTATGTTCAGGTTCTGTTCCATAAACGTTTCTTTCATGTAATAACTGGTGTTCTAACCAGTTGTAGGTAAGTGAACAAGTGGAATAAATTTACCATTTTCTTTTATTTCAAGTCCTAAATCTCATTCAATCTCACTCGTATTTCTTTTCTTCTATTATAACAGAACATATTGTCTCTTTATTACACCGAAGTGCAATAACCAGAGAGGTAATATTTTTTTATATCTCTTATACGAACACGTTTTTATACTTAAATACAACATTTGCTATGTAAATATTACCTTTCATCTACATCAGAAAAATAAAACCGAACGTAAAAAAACATACAAACGTATTTTTATACGTGAAAAGGCGGAGCTTGGGGGACGTTAAAGCTGGATTTAGACGTGAATAATTATTATTTCTAGGAGAGGGTTTCTTGCATCGGAGGCTCTCGCTATCAATAAAGCCTTCGTTGGCGAGAGCAAGCCGTCTCGCCGCCAAACGCTCTATCTTCGGGATTATAGCAAGACAAGAATTCCTGTGGTGGATAAATATAGATTTCGATCTTTACTAAAATTGCTTGTGGAGCGCTTATCGCGGCTTCTGGGAGTTATGTTGACTGCTTTGTTCAACGATATTCCCCAGTTTAAAGGTAATTAATGTATATCAGTTAAAGATATGGCATGAAAATATGGACAGATTGTTATGTTAGTTTTATTTAAAAATGCTCTTCTTTACTAAATAATAGAATATGAAAGACGATACCAAACCCAAACACACTAGTCTAGATTCTTTTCAAAGTTATTCATGAAAACAAGTTGAAAGATGGCTCACTATTGTATCTTTCTCACAGGCACTGTCAGTCATGTACATTGTAATAAGGCTCGCCACCATTTATACTGTATGAGCGCATTTGATGTCTTTCAACATCTTCATTTTACAAAGCTTCAAGTCAGACATAAATTCAGAAATAGTCTTTCCAGAGATCGACACGACAGTTTTCTGACAGAGGGTCTTAGGTAAGAAATGTTGTACATTATATCAGATTCTATGAACTACTATTATTTTGCTTTGAACTGAATTATTGTAGCTCAAACATAATTTAAAACGGAACATTTTACCAGCAAGCACGCACTTATTGTATTTATAAGAATTTAAGCTGATTTTATTAAGTGATTAAGAACTCACGAAACCGGAATTTCACTGGCAATGTTCCGGTTTATGTTGGTTAGCATTTTAGCTACACTTTATGGCGATAATAATACCCAATTTTTCTCTGACCTCCTAATTGAACAAAAAGTGCTGATTCATCTAGGTCAACGTGCTAAAGTTAGAAATAAATCAGAGAACGATATCTTATCCTCCTAAATGATAGTCATAATAAAAATGTTATCAATTAAAATTATAACTGTCATCATATTTTTAACCGACTTGAAAGAAAGTTATGAATTCGACTGTTTTATTTTCTTATGTTTGTTACCTCATAACTTTACACTGGGTGAACTGATTTTCATGATTCTTTTTTTATTTGAAGCTGAAAGCTGGTGCTTCCTGTGTGGTCTTATTTTAATTTGGTCCAGTTCTGACAATATCATCCATGAGAAAACCATATAAGTCTTCAATTTGCATTAAGTATGTGCGCGACAAATTGACGAATAACTCAATATGACGCCAACTGACTTCGATGATTCTTTTTTTATTTCAAAACTGGTGCTTCCGGTGTAGAGCCATTTCAATGTGGTCCAGTTGTTGTAGTCCGTTTTTTGTTATAATTTTGTTTTATATTTCAGTTCAACAACCCATACCTGATTAATCTTATAATAATAAATACTTCAAATATCTCACACGGCCATCTGATTAAACCAGACAGAGCTTGCACTAAGGTAATCATTCTCCAAAATAAATATATCCCTTAATATTTTCTAAATACGAATATATTATAGATTAACTACACCGAGACAAAAAAATAGATGAATAAAAACGTATAAAGAAGAAAACAATTTATCACCAAAATGTTAGCATTTATTAGGCATGCAAATGGCAAACGAAATATCAACGAGTATGTCAAGCATGTTTTTATGGCGCAAAGTTCACAACTACATCATTTATTTGATTTTTAGCTAAGTAAGCGTCCTATTTTTATGTTTATAAAAGTAATACAACATTTTAATTAAGAAGATCTTAATCTCCATCGCGATTATGCTTAATAAACAGAGTCTTGCAAAGCTTTGTAATATAGCAAATATGTTTACATTAAGTCCATTGTATCTTCTATTAATTTAAGGTTTACACACCAACGTAGTAAAGTTTGTCCCTCCATAATCCATAGATTACGCGATCCCGTACTGTGCGGATGAGCTCTATGGTGAGTCGCGTTGCAATCAATAAGCTAACGCTATTCCTGCGTCACTTTGAGCCAACTAAATGAAGGCCATCTAGAAATCACTCACTCCATACCGTTTCTACAGTTACTTCCTCAAATCGATCTCCCGATCTCCCTATCTTGCTGTGCACGTTAAGCCTGTCAAATGTTATATTAGATCCCGGTTGTATGAGCCTTTTACGGAAGGACTATGATTGGTAGCGTGAAATTATGACAGTTTCTTTCTGTCTTTTTTATTTCAATAGAAGGTTACTTAGGATTGACTCGCGTATTGTATATGGTAATTTTATATGCCGTGAACAATCAATCTCTGTTTCTTTCATCTGCAATTGGAACATCTGAATGAATACGTCTCGTTTATTGTTTGGTACAAATTCGAAGGAAAGATTTTTGAAAATATTTGTTTGTTTTTAGTGTTTCATATACATACCTCATAGGTACATCGAAGTATCGCCGATACAAATCGGTTTTCGTTAATTTGATAAAAGCATTATAGGTTATGCTATGTTTTCATTTAATATTGATCCTTTTAATATTTTTTTTATCTAATATTTTGCATTGAGAGGGGATGACGTATAGAGAAAGACAAAACTTTTAAGGTCTTACGTAAGAAACGAGTAGTTTTTTTAATATAATGACATCCCAATCCTTTCCAACAAAAACAATAATGTCTCAGTAAAACAATAGGTTAATGCTTAGATAATGTTTGGTTAATGGAATTAAAAATTCAAAAGCTTGTTCCACTCGTGAGTGTATGTTGATCAAAAGACCTCGGACTCTAACCCAAGATCAATAATCGTGCATTATCACGATTTTTTTTATTTGCCTGTAGGGTTTCCTCTATGTATGTCTAATAATTATCATTGTGAAAGTCACCACTAATGACCTAGTTTGGGATCAGATGGTGATGGTGTGTGAGATATCATTAAAATTTATTAGATGTTAGGTTATTGTTATTCATTTTATAATACAATTTTCTCTTAATATAGGTTATCAGTTCGCTTGTTTTAATTTAAAAGGGAATCATTATTATTTCACAGTACAGGTTCATGGCCTAAACGAGTAAATCAAAATTAATTAAGACCATGTACCGAAACCAACTGTGATAACAAAATCAGAGGTTGTTTTCGTAACTCGTATTAGAAATTATCTGAATTAATTTCAGTTCATAAAAGAAACATAAGCCGAGGGTCGGAGTAAAGGTAAACAAACCTTTGTTTAGAGAGCGCTAAATATATTTATGTATTTAATTTACAACGTTCATGTTGGCTTTGTTCGACAGAAAGCTTTGTGAACATGAACTAAACAAGTGTAAATATACGAACTTGTGGCAGAAAATCTTTACAAAGTTAATGCTCAAGGGGTTTCTGGAGTTTACCATTGAACAAGAAAGGCACAACTTAGCATTTGCAAATGCAATTTATTTGTATTTTACTCATGGCAACCGCAGCGGTGGCGACACGACGCTGGAGTTCGTTTCGAGACCACAACAAACACATTTGGGTGATTTCGTTTGCTGCGAGTCGTGGCGAAGCGATAAACTTTGTTGACAATGACTGATGCAGCGAGTGCCCGATCCGGTTCTGTTCGCAACGTCCGAGTGCGTCGAAATGTGCAATTTTCGAACGTGCCATTGAAAAGGACTAAAGTTTCCCCTTTCCAAGTATTGTAACTCAATTTGAGACAGTGACACAATGCTGCAGGCGACCTACTTTAACTTTGGCGACTTGTTTTGATATGAGTTACTAACTTAAATTTGCGTAGTTATGGCCAAAGTTTTATCAGAATTAAAGGTAATTTGTATTTCAATTCTCACCCATTCATTGGTCCTGGTATATTCATGCATATATTTACCTGCAACAAAATAATGAATAGTTGTAATATATGTAAGTAAAAATTATTTTGAAGACATAAAATGTATTTTACAATTTTAGAGTGAACAAAACATGCAAATCCAGCTAGAATTTCCAAGGTCTTTCTGAATAATTCTCTAAATCTTTCATTCGTGGGAGAGCCACGCTTCGGCATGAATGGGCCGGCTCGACCGGAGTGATACCACGGCCTTACAGAAAACCGGTGTGAAATAGTGCTTGCACTGTGTTTCACCGGGTGAGTGAGGATACCGGAGGCCCATACCCCAACCCCTCCCCCTATCTCCCCCCCCCATCCCCCATAGGCCGGTAACGCACTTGTAACGCCTCTAGTGTTACGCGTGTCCATGGGCGGCGGTAATCGCTTACCATCAGGCGATACGTCTGCTCGTTTGCCGGCCTATTCCGTAAAAAAAAAAAAAAAAGTGTTACCGCGAAAGCAGTTCGGTATCTTACAATATTAGCTAAAATATTTATCTTTACTTGTGTAGAGTTTAGTCATGTTTTAATATACGATACACATAAGTTATGAAGTAATTATTGCCAGAGTTAAAAACCGATATTTTACATTCACGTGTGATTGTGTTATATTAATCTGGTGGTGTAACAAACAAGTGTATACATATTTAAACTATTTCGTTTTTATTCAACGTTTTTTTATTTTATAACATACAGTTGTAACTATGATTAACATAGCTACTTACTTAACGTATCTCTACTGATGATTGATTGGCTTTCATGTTAGATCTGCGGGCGCCATCAAATCATTGATTACAAAAAATACTTTTATGTATAATACACCTGTTGGTGTTCTCTTGCTGCCACTTCTCTCTTTCAGCTAGCTTAGGTAATCCAAAATAATCTTATATTTCTTAGCTATGGTAGATAACATGGGAAATGCTATTAAGATCGTGATGTCCTTTGCAAAGCATATTTACCTACAAATAGTTTTTGTTGTAAAGTGGGACTAATTCGCGATGAAATTATTTAAAAATTTACTCAGTCTACACGTGACGACCAGCGATATAACTCGTTGGAAGCTTCGGGATATAGAAAGTATCGTAACTTTTTAAATAATTTTATTGCGAATAAGTCCCGCTATACAATAGAAACTATGTGTAAAAGTCGCGAAAGTCTAAAAACAATTATATCCAAATATCCAAAAAATATAACCATTCGTTTCGCTGGTATCGTTCAAGTCGACAGTGCTAAGTGAAGTCAGTAACTCAGCTCTCATAACAATGACAGAATTCTTAAACTTAAATATAATGTCTATAGTTCCCATATTTGGGGTGGAAAGACTCATTACGCGACCTCGGCAACTTACGACGGCAATCGTAAACATTTTGATGGCCGAGGCAGAACTGCTCTTAAAGTTCAGTCGGCAAGAACCTCTAACTGTGATTAAAGTCTCCTTCAGGACATAATACTAATATCAAGGCATTACTTAACTTGAACTTACTCAAATACTATTTAAATATATCACGCACCGCTGTCTTACTGAGAGCTTGTTACGAAAACTTTTCGTTTAAACATTAAAGCTCAGGTAAACTATAATTTTGTTATTATATTTAGTTGCTTTAGTGTTCAATATATATAGTCATACTAGCTTTTGCTCGTGGCTACGCATATCTCGATTATCGTGACAAAAAGTAACATAATATGTCCTTCTCTAAGGTCCAATCTATCTCTGAAGTACTCTGAACTACATATTTCGAAATTTATTGATTTTAATTAGACAGACAGAGTTACTTTAGAATTCATAATATTAGTATGGATATTGGGTTATTAAAACACTAACAAAGATAATGTCATAAACCCCATGTCTCAAATTCGCCCTAGGCAGTGTGAATCCTCACGTTTCCACCCGGTCTAGCTTCGGTCACCGAAACAATGGTAGTTACACATCACTCGGAAACTCGTTGGTTGATTCCTTAGATTTACCCAGAGCAGGTTGATACTAGGCGTCAGAGTAAATAGGATAAATAACAATTTCAAATGAAAGCATTTTCAGATAATATATTCAGATAAGCCATGTTATAGTTTTAAAAGTCTTTTTTTACGAGTTTATTGTGCCTCACTGATGGGCAAGGGCCTCCCCCACAACAAACCACCTTCCTCTAAGTATATAAAAGACTTAAAAGTTAAATTTTCTAAAATGTTCCAAAAGTTGTAAACGTGATCTCGAGAAAACCTTTCTCTTAACAGTGCCTGTTCTGTTATAATTTCTGAATCCGTTCTGAACAAAGCTGTCAAAATCATTCACTCCGATAGTATCTGTGTAGTAGTGTTCATATAAACTTCCTTTGCCGAGACAAAATAGTAAAACAAAAGACGAGATAAACTAGGATCTTCGGTACAGTCCTTTTTGCCTAATCCAATTTACGGTTGAAAAGGAAAACATGTGAAATATCGCAAAAATATGGTCTGACACATGTTCTTAAGAAGAAAATCTTATGTCTTAGAGAGGAGCGCATAAAATGTCTTTGGCAAAATAGATTTAAAATATATACAGGTAACGCCTGGTAACGCGTAGCTTTTATGTTGATTTGAGAACACTTAAAGCGTTTCTAAACGTGATCATCACAAGTAACTTTGGAAGCTGCATTGTGCGAAGTGACAAAGTTTACCAACTTGATTATAATATAGCGTCGACATCTCAAAATTTCGTCGTATAAATAGTTATCTGCATCTAAAGTTACAAGGAGAAGTTATGGGGAACATCACTTACGAAGTTCGGAGCGATATGAATGTTGCACGTGCTAGATAATGCTGGGAACATTCTACTAAAAAGTATCACCGACTCAATAAACACGAGCGAGAATAACGCGTGTACTTGGCGTACCTAAAACTCATGACGTTCATGCATACTGGTTCGCGTCTAGCTGCTAGGAGGCGGCTAAACTTGCTTGGCAGGGCGCCTTGGCACAGCTGCCTATTTTATAGTGAGACCCCGCCAACGGACGAGATTTACCCCATCTGTAATTGCACGCCTCGTTTATTAATAGCTACGAATGTTGTGGTCGTATAATGTTTCTGGTGTTTAATCGGTCGAACATGATTATGAAAAATCTTGTACCATGGATGGAAGTTTACGTCATTGCGGCACTTTGAAACTGAAGTGTATGAATGTTACAATATACATCGTCTTTAATGTTTACAGTTTAAATGTTTATTAGTAAAACAATTAAATTATCATGGAGTTCACAAATTGGTCATGCAATGTTCTACTTACTACACACATCAAAAGTGTCTAGGGGTCAACATATGTGTCTAGGGATCAACATATATTTTTGCAAAAAATTTTTTGTCCTGATTGATATTAATTAAAATTTTCTTTAAGGATTCATCAAATAAAGTGTTTTCGTTTGTCACAGTAACGATAAACCAAGTCACCTTTGCATTAATAAAGAAATTTGCCATTTTCCTAATAAAGGGATTTTTCACATTTGAACCACTAACATTAAAGTTCGAAAAAAAGACTGAAATAACAGTTTTCTTTAAAATTTTATTAGGTAACTTAAACAATTAATAATCCGTGTTTCTACCGCGAACACTAACAACACAAGAATCGGTTTGGCATACTCAAAATGAGTTCATCCAAATCACGCTGTGGAATGGCCGCCCATGTTCGTTGCAACAACAAAAAAAGGTCTTCTTGCGACTGGATACCCTCCATATTCGGCAGAGCTCTACTCTGTAGCATATCCCATGCATGCTCAATCGGGTTCAAGTCTGGCGACTGAGCAGGCCAGGGCCAAAGCCACATCTCAATCTCAAGAAATCCGCATAAAAATGCTTGATCCCTAGATACTTTTGATGTGTGTATTTAGGGTTTCATTCTTTAAAGGAAAAGGAACCTTTGTTTCATTTCTTAGTTGTCCATATGTCTGTTTATCTGCCCAATTATTAGTCAAATACATATGTTGAACCATCATAGTATGTACATCTATACAATCACAGTAATGACAATGAATTATATAATAAAATATAACTTATTGAAGTCTGTTCTAAATTCGACTGTTAGGCAATCTCTATATTTATAAACGAGCTGACCCACGCAACGTCGCTTGCGTCTCCTATTGCCCGTAGCGTAAAAAAATACCCCCGTTTTGGTAACATTCTTCATTAGTGCTCCGCTCCTATTGGTCTTAGCATAATGATATATAGCCTTCCTCGATAAATGTACTATCCAACACTGAAGAATCTTTCAAATCGGACCAGCGGTTCCTGAGATTAGCGCGTTCAAACAAACAAACTCTTCAGCTTTATAATATTTCTAGCTAAGCCCCACGGTGCTACCCGCGGTACAACAACAACCATGGTTACCGTCGCGGGAAAAATACAAAAAATAACCTACGTAAAAAGTATCCTATGTCCGTCTCCTGGTTCTAAGCTACCTCCCCAACAATTTTCAGCCCAATCGGTTCAGCCCTTCTTGAGTTATAAATAGTGTAACTAACACGACTTTCTTTTATAAATATAGATATATATAATAATATTAATATATATATATACTCTTCGGGAGTGGATGTGGCTAGGCTGAGGGCTGTTTCGCGGACTGAGGCGGGTGCCTGGTTGCACGCGCTACCTTCGCCTCATTTGGGGACTTTGCTGGATGACAGTTCTTTGCGCATCGCTGTAGCGAGCGTTTGCGAGCGCCATGTGTGTACATGCGGTTCCGTAGTGGAGGCCGATGGCCACCACGCGTTAAGTTGTCGTCGATGCTCGGGCAGGTTTCCGCGTCACCATGCCCTCAACGACGTGGTCCGCAGGGCCCTCATTTCGGCAAACATCCCGTGTTTGCTTGAGCCTCCGGGTCTGAGCAGATCGGACGGTAAAAGGCCGGACGGGCTGACTCTGGTGCCCTGGAAGAACGGCAGGTGCTTGATCTGGGACGCTACATGTGTCAGCACTGTTGCCGCCAGCCATCTAAGTCGCACCATCCGCTCCCCGTCGGCCGACGCGGAGGATGCTTATTACAAAAAGAGGCAGAAATATGCGGCCTTAGAGCAGCTGTATTATTTCGTTCCGGTGGCAGTGGAGACCATGGGCAGCTGGGCCGCGGTTACTCTGAGGTTTGTGGCTGAACTGGGCCGTAGACTTGGGGAGCTTAGGGGTGACTCCCGTTCCGGCTCGTTCCTGGTGCAAAGGTTGGCCATTGCCATTCAACGCGGCAATGCCGCAAGTCTAATGGGCACCTTTCCACCGGAGGCGATCGGGAATGGGTTAAGTGACCCATAAATATTTGTGCTACTCTTTTTGTTTTATTTTTATTTTCTTTGATTTTATGTAGACTTGACATGTATTTTTATTTGAATAAATTTTAATTATCTTTATCCAAATAAAAAAAATATATATATATATATATATATATATATATATATATATATATATATATATATATATATATATATATATATATAGTATAGATTAATGTGTCAAGTATTTATAATAAACATAATATCTATATATTAAAAAAGAATCGCCGAAATGTATGTACGCGCATAACTTCCGATCGGCTGCACGTGCTGCACCAAATTAAATAATTCTTTTTAGGGTTCCGTGCCAAAGGCAAAAAACGGAACCCTTATAGATTCGTCATGTCTGTCTGTCCGTCTGTCTGTCTGTCTGTCTGTCCGTCTGTCTGTCTGTCTGTCCATCCGTATGTCACAGCCACTTTTCTCCGGAACTATAAGAACTATAATGTTGAAACTTGGTAAGTAGATGTATTCTGTGAACCACATTAAGATTTTCACACAAAAATAGAAAAAAACAATAACTTTTGGGGGTCCCCATACTTGGAACTGAAACTCAAAAATTTTTTTTTCAGCAAACCCAACCGTGTCCAACGGGGTATCTATGGATAGGTCTTTAAAAATGATATTGCGGTTTCTAATATCATTTTTTTCTAAACTGAATAGTTTGCGCGAGAGACACTTCCAAAGTGGTAAAATGTGTCCCCCCCCCCCCCCCCCCCTGTAACTTCTAAAATAAGAGAATGATAAAACTAAAAAAAATATATGATGTACATTACCATGCAAACTTCCACCGAAAGTTGGTTTGAATGAGATCTAGTGAGTAGTTTTTTTTATTATACGTCATAAATCGTAAACCGTAAAAAAATTACACTATTATTAAAATATCGATCAAAGTTACAACGAACTACAAGAACTTTTATATTATGTTACTTGCTGCTTCGGAACCCTTCATGGGCGAGTCCGACTCGCACTTGGCCGCTTTTTTTATGTGTTCGTTATTGTTTGGGCAAGGTTTGTGTATAAGAAAAATTAAAAGACAACGGGAAAAGACAGATATGAACATAAATATGGCTTTATGAACTTCGTCGGGTCAGCTAGTAAATATAGATAAGCTTAAAAACTCATCTAGTTAAGAATGTAACTGAGAACTTTTGAAACAAGTGATGTACGCATTCTTTTACTTATTTGTTTGTTTCAACAATTTAACTATACTAAATAGATTCTGTAACTTCTGTAAAATAAATATACCAATCCGTGTATAATAATATATGTTCATGCCTTTGCATATATATATATGCTTCTAAATGAATATTGCTTCGAGATACGAAATCCCATTTAGTTGAAATGGATTCAATAGACGAAGGGGACTACGCGGGAACTCATCATCATTGAAGCGACAATAGCCTCAAGGCACAAGGCGTTGATTCGGGATCAAAAGGTCGTAGGCTCAAAGTTATTGATAAGAAGGAAAGAACTTTAAATAATATTTATTGTTAAAATTACATAAACACACCTATAGTTTAACCACAATAGTGTTTTTTTTTTTGACTATATATCTTTTTGACTGTTATTTTCCCAATATTATTTTCTAAATATAAATGTAAAGTTGTAAGTTCTGGTATGTTACAGGCATAAATGCATGACCTGATAGTACGTGGCCGCTCATGGAGAACTGTAACCTAAGTTACATATACGACCCAGCCTGAAGGTGGCACATATAGGGTACTACCTTCAGAATTAGCGGCGAGGAGAGGATATGGTCCTCTGATAACAGACTCACTCGAAGAAAAACAATGAAAGGATTGCTTAGCAACGCCCTGCCCTGGTTGATTCCAGTCAGCGTAAATAAATCTGTGAAGAGCACTATCATTTGTTTTGTCTGGGTATAAGATCTTATAAGTAATATGTGTGCACCTGTATACTTAGAAATATATATGTGGTTATCATCTGTCTGGTCCTCGAAGGTTTTTATTTTTTATTTGATAGCCTGTCAAAGTGACTCTGCTCAGCCTGATGGAAAGCTTAAGCCGATGCGAACCATACTCACTGCGAAAGCAGACAATGCACTATGGCGTCCCACACTTCGGCGGCTTAGTGATAGTAGTATGCGCTTTGCTAAGTTTAAAACTCCGGACAACGGTTTATCAAAACTAGTTATCATTATATTGTTATGATTGAATCATAAACGTATATCTTCGTTGACTCCCTGTAGCGACTGCAGTCAGTAGCAATAGACTCAATCACTTACTATAAGCCGCTTGTAATGTTTTGTATTCTAAACAATTTAACGAACTTTTATTCCAACATGCTAAACATATATTCTATTAACAAAAACACATTTTATTTACAACAAACATTTCCTATAACATTCGTAAGCTACATAGGTATAGGTAAATGCTTTACGAACACCTGAAACTATATTTAGTCTATTCACACGACATTAGTTTTTTCATTGTATTTATTCCGTTAAATTTTATAAAAACAGCTCAGCTTATCCCTGAAATTTTCAAATGACGGATAAACATACATAACAGAATTACCATTCGATCTCAGTTGATGCTAATGGCTACTTCAAGATCAATGGATAACGAGCTAAATGCCGGCAGCTTGGATAATAACAAGAAACTCCATTTCATCCAGAATAAAAATTTAACTGTTTTAAAATATGATTGAAAATCAAAATCAATCGTTCCATACTACTTTGAAGTGGGATAGAAAAAAAAAATCGGAAGTATTATTAAAAATTAGCATAAATACCAATCAAACCGAACGGAGTATTTCTAAAAACTAACTAGACTTTGCTAACTTATTTTTAGTAATAATATAACTATTTATATACCAAATATCCGTCTTAATGTCCTCTGGAAGAAATCGCCATGAGCGATAACACCGCCGATTGTTACGTCTACATGTGTGTAACTCATCTGGACACATAACAACAGAATAAAGATGTGTAATTAAATAAATAAGCCCATAAAAACTAACGTTTCTGTACGTTCCTTTTACTCGAACACGTCATTGGTAAGGAGAAAATGATTCAAAATTACTCTTGTTACACGTCCTCTGCTCTACGTACCTACATATAATTTGCTCCCATTCACGTAATAAGCGGCAGCATATTGCCATTAACTGGACACTTTGAAACGAGATAGCAAAATGGAAACTACATTATATTGAAAAGAAAACCCAGGTAAAAAGGGAAGCTAATGGAAGGAAGGAATCGACTGTATATGCGTCTATAAACAAACATGAAAAATTATACGAAAGATGTTTCATGCACGTTTTACTCGCATGTACTTAAAATAGATAGTATAATACTTTATATTATATATATTTATAATGTCGCCCGTAACACTCGAAAGAAGATAAAGTACATAGAATAGTGAATGGACTGAATAAAAAGGTTTCGAGCCAAACAGGAAACTTTCCAAGTTTTATGGAAAAGTATCTTGCAAGGTTTTTGCACAACGCTCGCTTCGACAGACTTGCGTCACTTAAACTTACTAAGCAATCGAATATATTATTTTTTGTATATGTACTGCTTAACTCCAGTCAGCTTTGGTACCGTTTTCTGTTACAGGAAAACAGGAGTGTTCAAACTTCCAATTGTGTGATTAAAAAGTACGTTTAAGACCATTATAGTTTGGTTTTATGTTTATATTGCTATGTATAAGACTGTCTCGGTGGCGCAGTGGGAGTGTATGCGACTGCTGTGCTTGAGGTCTCGGGTTCAATTCCTGGGTCGTACCAAATATTTGTATGATCTGCAAATATTTGTTTCGGAGTTTGGGTGTTTTCTATGTATAATATGTATGTATTTACAAAAAATATATATTTAATGTATTTTTATCAGTACCCATAACACAAGCTCTGCTGCTTAGCTTTAGACTAGATGGCGTTGTGTGTTAGATGATCGGAATATTCGGAATATTTATTGAAAAAATTGTATATCATCAGCCTATCGCAGTCCACTGCTGGATATAGGCTTCTCCAATTGCACGCCACTTGGTTCGATCCTGGGCTTTTCGCATTCAGCTCCTGCCAGCCGCCTTGCACAAATCATCACTCCACCTGGCCTATACTACGTTTAAATACACACATCAAAAGTGTCTAGGGATCAAGCATTTTTATGCGGATTTCTTGAGATTGAGATGTGGCTTTGGCCCTGGCCTGCTCAGTCGCCAGACTTGAACCCGATTGAGCATGCATGGAATATGCTACAGAGAAGAGCTCTGCCGAATATGGAGGGTATCCAGTCGCAAGAAGACCTTTTTTTGTTGTTGCAACGAACATGGGCGGCCATTCCACAGCGTGATTTGGATGAACACATTTTGAGTATGCCAAACCGATGTTCTTGTGTTAGTGTTCGCGGTAGAAACACGGATTATTAATTGTTTAAGTTACCTAATAAAATTTTAAAGAAAACTGTTATTTCAGTCTTTTTTTCGAAGTTTAATGTTAGTGGTTCAAATGTCAAAAATCCTTTTATTAGGAAAATGGCAAATTTCTTTATTAATGCAAAGGTGACTTGGTTTATCGTTACTGTGACAAACGAAAACACTTTATTTGATGAATCCTTAAAGAAAATTTTAATTAATATCAATCAGGAGAAAAGTTATTGCAAAAATATATGTTGATCCCTAGACACATATGTTGATCCCTAGACACTTTTGATGTGTGTAGATACGTTTATATATGCTTAAAATATATTTAAGTCAGTGAGGTCATTACTAATTTATTAGAAAGACTACTAGACTATAATTTCAGAAACGAAAATGCTATATTCCCCAGAGCAAAACTTTTGACATGTGATATATATGTTTATTACATATATATGTATTTATATGACCCTATTATAAAAGTCAAGTAACTATTTATTTAACTTGACTTTCTCTTTTAAGAAAGTGTCCGTAATTGTACAAAGAATATTTATGCTACAACAATGAGTAAAGAAAATAATATTTATCTGAGTCTAATATGTATAAATGATGCGTAGACAGTCAGCAAATCAAAGCAAAATATAATTTATTACAAAGATCTGTAGAAACCTGAATAATCTCATTGTCTAGGTCTAGGATAATAGGGTTGGGGTGAGCACACAGTTGTTTCTAACCAGACGAGAAATGTGGCGCCGAAAAGGAAAAAAAAAATGCTAACAATAATTTTGTACTTCGTTAAGCAGAAATGTAAGTTACGAACTAACTTAAATTGTTTGCTTTTGTGCATGTTATTTAAGTGATATTGAGATGGTGAGTTGATGATTATTTTCTGTTATGGTGAGGTGTGATCGCAAATCTCTGAGATTGGGAGCTATGGAAGAAACATGGGTGGAACATTAGATGTACTCTGAGGATGGAACATTAATATGTAGGTATTTTAGACCTTATGTCGATACTTTAAAAGTTAACATTCTGTACCATCAATTTTTTATTGTTTTGTTTTTTATTTAACGTGGACGTTTTGAACATAATTTTTCAAGTTACTTTAAAAATACTAATTGAAGTTTTCTGCACTTTCTAGTATTACAAAATTTACCGTTGCATTACACGTTTATGTGTTTTATATTTACACTAATACATTCTAGTCGTCTTACAGAATTAAATTGTAGCCAAAAGTTTGATTTAAATTCCCTCACTTTTGAAACCGCATTTTCAGAGGCTTGGACGTTAAAATTAATATTTATTACAAACGTAACTCCTAAGTTGTTGCAGACAGACACTAATTAGGCCCATCTAATTAACAATCATAATTTGTTTACACCAAGCCACTGTTTCTATAAAATTTTATCACAGCTTTAAATTTCATTTTATTTAAGCTCTTTTATTTCTCCACTGGTTTCCTTAGACGTTTCTATTATACATTTTAATATTAACTGAACTAAAAACAAAGTTATATAATTTCTTCCTTGTAGTCGCTTGTTTTGTTTCTTTGGTGTTTTATTGGAGCCAACAAGGTATCCAACAAGTACCTTTGTTCATGTCAAATTAATATTACTAAAACATGTTCAGATAATATTGTACTATCAGAATGAAACTGTTTTATAATAACGCGTTTATACTTTACTAGCTTTGCACCGCGGCGTGACCCCCGGTTGTTGTAGCTTGGGTAACACCACGGGGCTCAGCCATTATACATACCTATATGATAATTCTATTACTTAAATACCATTTGAAATCCTTCTGCCATAATTATTCTAACTTCAATAACGTTTTACCCCATTAGGGGTGGAGTTTCGTAAAATCCCTTCTTAGTGGATGTCTACACGCTATAAGGTTTCAAGTTTGTAGGTGTTATAGTTTCTGAGTTTTCGTGATTAATAAGTAAGTGGTATTTCGCTTTTATATATATAGATTACAGGCGTTTTATTCCTTCTGTTAAGTGGTTACTTTGTTAAAGCGAGTCTCTATAACACAACACAGTGTTCTTTTAGAACGAATTTTACAATGCAAAGAACTTTAGACAATACATTTTATACGTGTTAATAGAAAGTGCCGCTCCTTCATTTTAAGATTTTTATTCTTGTGCCTTTAATAAAAAAATAAAAAACTTCATTGCGTCATTGAACTGGCTACAGAGAAAATTGTTTTGTTAATTTAATTTAATTATTTAAATCTTTTTGCACTTGACAAAGGCAGATTTAATGCCATGAGACATTTTCTCACAGCCAACCTTCAGTTGATGTGGAAATAAGATGCGGTAGGTGCAAATTTATTGAGTTTTCCTTGGCACAAAATAATTTTGATAATAAAAGATATCCTACATCAAATCAACCAATATACATGAATTTACTATTAAATAAATTAATACATACAAAATATACATACTTAAACATTCACATACATATAATTTACACATAATATAAATGACTAAATCGGGTACTAGGATTATGACTGTAATGCCGAATCATTAGGAAAAAGTTCGCGTACAAGCGACTTGGATTTAAGGCGGTTTGTGGATTCACTGATTTCGGTAGGGAGTGCATTCGAGTGTAGAACTGACTGCAGGTCGAAGGAAGAATAGAGGAAGTTGGAGGTGTGAGGGAGACATAGAAGAAGCAAATTATTTAATGACCGCAGGTTTCGGTCGTGATTGGAACGTAAGAAACGGAAGTGTGGTAAGAGGTTTTAAGGTAACGAAGATCGAAATTTAAGAAATGTTGAAAAATAAGAACGCAAACCGGTGTGAAACAGCGCTTGCGCTGTGTTTCATCGAGTACCGGAGGCCTATACCCCAACCCCTACCCCCATCCCTCAAAGGCCGGCAAAGCATTTGTGACGCCTCTGGTGTTGCGGGTATCCATTGGCGGTAATCGATTACTATCAGGCGATACGTCTGCTCGTTTGCCCCCTTTTCCATAGAAAAACAAAGATTAAATATTAATTCTTATCCAGAAAATTATGAAACGTTCCTTGTGAAATAATAAGTATGTGTCCTTTTTTCGATATGACTCCAGTGGTAGCCTATTTGTAGATGGCTGATATTCAGTACACTTGAGAGGCTGATAAATATATAACCAATTTAGAATACGAATGTAAGTAACGTAAATATGACAAGGACATCGAGTCACGTAAGACTATATCTACCAGTACCGTAATAATTTTCAGACGGGCACGTACGATTCGTTTTGATATCAAAATAAGTTAGTTTCACTTTGAGAACAAAGGAATTGGTTCAATATTAAATTATTAGCCGTGTTAGATATGTGGATGAACAAATTAAATCACAACATTATCGAGTTGCAGATAATAGAGTTTCACTTGCAATTTATATTCAAAACCAGCTGCTCCTGTTGTCGTAACTTTACATCAACAGCAGACGTATCACCTGTTGGTAAGCGATTACCGCCGCCCATGGACACCCGCAACACCAGAGGCGTCACAAGTGCGTTGCCGGCCTTTTCAGAAGGAGTACGCTCTTTTCTTGAAGGTCGTTTTGGTCCGGGAATACCGCAGGCGACAGTTCATTCCACAGTTTTGTTGTGAGAAGCACAAAGTTCCTAGAAAACCGCACAGTTGTGGACTGCCAGCCATCTAAGTGATGGGGATGAAACTGCTGTCGCGTAGGACGACGTAGCTTGAATAAAAGAAGGCTAAGTCACTCCTTATATCATCAGCTATCTGCTAGTGAAGGTCCATTTAACATCGGTCTAGCCGTTCAAGAGATTAGCCGGAATAAACAGACAAGAATTCTAAAAATTGCTTTTTTAATGTGAGTACCGTATATACTTTCATATGCGTTTAATCAGAAACTGTGAATTTGAAATTATTTCAAATTAATTATCCATTTCTCCCATTAATCACTAACTATCCCAGTTATAACGGGATGAAATGTCCCACTAGCGCAGCGGCAGCAAACTTTATGAGCTTTTAAATAACAAAGTTCCGCTGATATCGGCATAGAAGTTGGTAAAGGAACTTTTTCCAAAGCAGAACAAACACATTAAAGGATCGCGTCCACGTCCTGGGGCGAGGCTCGAAGGCGTGATAAAGTTGGTTTGCTGACGTTGATTTATGTCTCCGTTTGTTTGTACCGGAGACAACCAGCGTTCAAGCCCCGGTTCATCCCGGAATACCGGTTAAGATAAGACGTCTCTAATGCATACTACAAATTACTGGACGAAATTGCTGTTTACGCATATACCGGGGACGAAAAGCGTACCTTGTATGCGCAGTTAATTTTAAATTGTAACTTAAATATTATAATGATCTTTAGGTAGACGCAATAAAGTTGGTAATGCTATGTTTTATTGTAATGAAAATAGGGAAGGTAAATTTACTGGCAAGAGATGACTTGAAGTTTGTTGATACAACGAAATACATTTAGGGGTGGTTATACATTTATATTACGGCAATTTTTTATTGATAATTTGACAAATTACTTGATTTGGAGACAACAGTTGCAGTGATGATAAGACACCCTCTCCTAACTGTTAGATAAGGGTTGCTTGAAGAGAATTTAACTATGGAGTAAGTTCGACTTGTGCGTAGCATTCTCTTTATAAATAACTAGCTGACCTACGCAACCTCGTTTGCGTCCAAACTACCATCCCCCGTTTTAACCCCAAAAGGGGGTTGATTTCTAAAGATACGTTATTAGTACACCTCCACACCATCTATAGAGCATGCATTTTAAAATTCATGTCTCTTACTTCAAAAACATAGGACTTTAATACAAACTTCCAACCCCCGTTTTGCGCCCTTAGAGGTGGAGTTTCGTAAAATCCGTTCTTAGCGGATGTCTACACTCCATAAGGAACCTACCTGCATAATTTCAAGTCTGTAGGTGTTATAGTCTCTGAGATTTCGTGATTAATAAGTGAGTGGTATTTCGCTTTTATATATATAGATTTGTAAATATTTTTGGTTATAAGTAATAAATAAAAACCGAATATTAAGAAGAGAAGGAAAGGAAGATAGGACTTTCTCTTAGGTAGTTGGGACAGTTTTACAAATTAAAATTAACACAATAGTATGGTATACAATTGGTAGCAAATGGTAACATTTTACTTGAGTACGGTCAAATAAATTTATTTCTAATCCTCCTCCGTTCCTAAATTCTATGATAGATTTCTGAAGTCTAAACACGTCGTAATTACAAGAATTTAATTAAGAAATAATCTGATTCAAGTGATTAAAAATAAAGCTATAAATAAAATCTTGTTTCAAAGCAATCAACTCACTACTTATGCTGTAAAAACATGTAACCTCATCAGTTCCTGAATCTCTGCATCCACATGTATTTTTAGCTCGAGATAAAAAGTTGTCATTAAAATACAGACGAGAACACGGCGCGTTGAGTTGCTCATGCCACTAGGCACTTCATATATGGTACTGTTTCTAGAATGCTCTGAGCAGAGTTGAGGACAATTTATATTAATTATGAAAGCATGTCATCTTTTTTACCCGACTGTGAAAGAAGGAGGGTAACGTTTTTCGAGTGTATGTATATAAGTATGTCTGTATATTTCTTTGGCACACCTACACAGCTTGTCGTATTTTTATGTGAGTGGTGTCAATAGTCGAAACAGTCTTAGTCGTGAGAGTGACACTGGGTACATCAATATTAAGGATTTTTGGCACCAAAAAGTGATAAAAAAAATTTTTTTTTCAAAATACATCGAGTGTGGTGGAAAAATAGAGATTTTTTTACGGTGATTACGAATACATATATTACTTATAGGTTAAATAAAAGAACCACATTTAATAAAAATGACAAATAATGACGCAGTTGGGTTTTTGTTTTAAACAATTTTACTTGTTTACCCAACTATGGAGAAAACCCAAAGAGAACGCATTAGGAATATATTCCCATGTCGCGGTTGACTTAACAAACATAAATGAAATGGACACTAAGACCACCCGAATTCAAACAACAAATCGTGGATCACACAAGTGTTGTCCCACGGTCCCACATTGGGTTAGAAGTAGAACCCACAAAACTTTGCGCAACAGAAAGCGGCGACCGCTTAAACCACTAGGCCAAACGTGCAGTCTATCTAGATGTATGTTTATTATATCCCTTTAGTGTCAAAAGATTTTTAACAACACCTCGCGTGACATAGACATGACTGATAATAAATTTTATCAAAAGCTTTTACGTGGTCGAGTTAAAGTATAACTCGACCTGTATAAATTTGATGTACCTAACAAGAAAAAGTTTATAAAACTATTATAAACTTTTTCTTGTTAGGTACATCAAATGTAAACTCTTGTTCTAGCCTATCTTATATTCACACTTCAATGGCTTGATGTCCTAATAACACGATTGCTATTTTAGCAAAACAAACAATTCGTAGTGCGATGACCTAAAAGAATGAGTTTTGCTCCAAGTTATAATATTGTATCTTCTCTGGAGCTACGTGAAATGCGAATAGCAGGCCTTGCTAATGCTGACTCAGCTTTATCATGTTGGACAATCTGTGAGCGCTATTTGCTGACGGTTCCTGCAATGTTTAATGTAAGTGTTATTTGTCTTCATTGTTGAAAATCCACGTAGTTAATTTATCTCCTACTGTGAGATATATGTTCATGGTGATTGTTCTTGTTATAACTGTTTTTTGGTTACAGTGAAAAGCATTTTAGTCCAGGGGTGATGACAGTCCTCAGGCAGGTTCTAAAAAGGTCTCATATGTGAATAAAATATACACCACTTTTTGTAATTTTTTGCGTAATATAGACCAAAATCTTATTTTTAAGAAGAGGTATATGTCCAGCAGTTCACTAATAAAGGTGATGATTAATGATGATGCAGAAATGAAGAATTTTTTAAATAGCTCAGTCGCTTATATTATACAAAATACGATAAGGTATGAAAAAGTACAGTCACAAGTTTAACATACATACATAATACAACCACTTTTTTTAAAACCGTGGTGGATACTATCAAGACATGCTTTTAACAACAATAATATTCAGATTCCCAGAAAATCAGGTATAATAAATATTACCGGTCAAAAAGCACACATTTCAGTATTACATTTAAACATATAAGTAAAATGAACTATATTCTACCTCATGTTAATTTTTTTGTTTGAAACAGTAATTTATTTCGCGTACAATTCTGTACGACATTGCTGGGTGCACGTTTATCTTCAACACAAAAACAACCAACTTGAAAAATGTATTGCGCTTTTCTAAGTGAAGTTTAATGGTTGTGAGCAGCTAGAGTGAACCTACACGAGTACTTCTTTTGTTAAAGAATAATAGCGAAAAAAATTATGATTTCTGTTTATTTCTTTTTTTTTAAATACAACTCCCGCACTAGGAATAAATCCTGTGTCGCGGGGGACTTTACAAACATACATGAAACGGACACAAAGAACACCCAGACTCAGAACAACAATTTGTGGATCACACCAAGTGTTGTTCTACGGGGGATTTGAACCCACGACACTTGGCGAAGTAGGAAACGGCGTGGTGACCGTTAAACCACTAGGCCAAACGTGCAGTCAGTTTAATAAAACCAGTTTAAAATAAAGAATGAAGCTTGAAAGCAAGACATTGGTTTGGACAATGCTTGCTTCCTTTTGCATCATTATCACGATCACCAATAGCACTTCATTGTCAATTGCCGGAAATTGGCCTCTTCTTAAAAATAAGGTTTTGTCCGACTATACTACGCTGGCCTGACGGGTTAGTCAAATTTGCCTTCGGGATGAGAAAGAGTCGTATTTAATCCGTCACAACACGCAATGTTAAATTATGTAATGACTGCCTCGTTGGTCTCGCGGTTGGCGTGAGCGACTGCTGATCATGGGGTCTCGGGTTCGATTCCGGGTCGGACCAAATGTTTGTATGATCTGCAAATATTTGTTTCGGAGTTTGGGTGTTTTCTATGTATAATATATATGTATTTACAAAAAAAAGTAAATATGTATTATATCAGTTGTCTAGTACCCATAACACAAGCTCTGCTTAGCTTGGGACTATGTGGCGTTGTGTGTAAGATGTCCGAAACATTTATTTATTTAAATAAAAAATAAAAAAGTTTAGTTCTGATGAGTATTCTAGTTTTATATTATACATGGTGTGTGTTTAAAGTTTGTGAACGCCAAATATCATAAATTCATTCCAACGAAACAAAAATAAATAAAAATGTATGTAAATCGCCGCGGGGGATGCCGGCTTAAATTGGTAGATAGTCTTGTTAAGCCCCATAAATTGTGGTTACATTCAGGGTCTTCGTTGCACAGTTGCGAGCATTTTAAATGCTGAAGTCAAATATTTACAAGTGGATAATAATTATTATTGGTGTTCAGTTCGCAGAATCATTGGATATTGAAAATATTGGCGACATGTAGCGTAACATGTAATGGTGCATTCTCTGATTAATAAAATATTACTGACTTTACTATTAATCCACTATTTATGATGGTTAAATAATTAATAAATCATTAATTAATTAAAGTAGTCAGTGTTTAACATTAATTTTATGGGTGTAAATGATTCACCAGGTAAACAATTATTCTTTAAGAATGTGTTAATGGGATAAAATAAATTGAGATGTAGCTCTACGTATAGCCAAGTTTATATATAGGTAAATTCAAAAGTAACTCAAATTTGAGCTTATTAAGTTACTAAACGGTAATAAACCTAAGTACATACATAATCCCTAATGATATTAGGTATCAATGCTTAAGTAACTGCCTATCTGTTAAACTTTCATGGTTATACCGCTAAATCGATTAAAATGAAATTTGGTATAAAGATACTATGATTCTTGAGGAAATACTTCGGTTGAGTTTACCATGATAAACGGCGGAGGAGCCAAAGGCAAATCTAGTACAACAGAGGTAGTCGTTAATTGGCAACTTTTCCTTTTTGTACTCTATAAGCTTTCATTATATTTGCAACATTGAAATAACATAAATTCTTTTAGTAAGATCCCTTTCATATTTATTAACCGACTTCAAAAAAAGGAGGAGGTTTCTCAATTCGACCGTTTTTTAGGGTTCCGTACCAAAAGCAAAAAACGGAATCCTTATAGATTCGTCTTTGAAACTTGGTAAGTAGATGCATTCTGTAAACCGCATTAAGAATTTCACACAAAAATAAAAAAAAAAACAATAAATTTTGGGGGTCCCCATACTTAGAACTGAAACTCAAAAAATTTTTTTTCATCAAACCCATGCGTGTGGAGTATCTATGGATAGGTCTTCAAAAATGATATTGAGGTTTCTAATATAATTTTTTTCTAAACTGAATAGTTTGCGCGAGAGACACTTCCAAAGTGGTAAAATGTGTCCCCCCCCTGTAACTTCTAAAATAAGGGAATGATAAAACAAAAAAAATATATATGATGTACATTACAATGGAAACTTCCACCGAAAATTGGTTTGAACGAGATCTAGTAAGTAGTTTTTTTTTAATACGTCATAAATCGTAAACCGCAATTTATCGATCAAAGTTACAATGAACTGCAAGAACTTTTATATTTTGTTTCTTGCTGCTTCGGAACCCTTCATGGGCAAGTCCGACTCGCACTTGGCCGTTTTTTTTTTAATGTGTGTTCGCGGATAACTTCGTCGTTTATGAACCGATTTTGATGATTCTTTTTTTAATGGAAAGGATATATCCCAACGGTGATACCATGATAAGGACACTAAGATCTGATGATGGCATATAAGAGAAATCGAGTCGAACCTTGAAGTCGGTTTTTATTATGTTAACTGCCAAAAACTGTATCTGAATTAGTGACCTCTCACGTAACGAGGATGCTCCCACTAAAAATAAGGATGTTAGTCTTTTCTCACTTTGCAGGACTCTCCAAAAGAATTCTGTTGTAAATTGAAATGGGGAATTAATGTATTATGCTAGATATTTTTATATGACCTATTAAAAAACTTTATAGAAAAAGAAAAGTAATGTGCAAATTTCGGAGTAAAAATTTCTTACCACGGAGACTTCAAAAGTTATTAGAATAAAACTCCGTTACAATTATAATATTTTTTTTATTACACGCATTAATACCTTTAATTATTTCTGAAGCCTCCATACATTGTACCAAAAAATAAAACTTAGACCAAATTCTTCTACACAATTAAAGTGACAACAATGTGATTGATAGTATTACCATGTAACATATTATGTTATTTTAATAAATAATTTCAACTGTTTTATTGCCAGTATAACAACGTCCACGCGATCTCATAAATTACTCGAGTTCCTTACATACAAATGAATTTCTTGAAAAGGTCGTAGAAATTAGAAGTTCACGTCAGTGTCCGGTCACGCGAACCTCTAACTCTTTGTACATATTTACCTGTTGTATTATTTAACTGCGGTTTTAACCTAGTTGTAATTCACAACCCGGTCCTTAAATAACAGCTACCTGTATTATAGAAACGCCCATTTAAGTACTGGTGTTGTAACTTGTCTGAAACAGGGACATGTGACATTTGGACTTTCTACATGTTTAGAATTTGTTAGAAGTGCCAAAAATATTTAATAAAGTTAGTTTCGGTAGAGTATTTGAATAAATAGAGATCATTTAACATTAGCAGTTATTGAAGGATTATTCACGTGATGAAGTAATCATCAGTATTTAGTTTATCATATGTTTATAGTGTGATTATTATTAAACAGAACTTTTTTCATCTGCTTAACTTACTGACCTGGACTTAGATTGTAATGAGACATGTCGTGATACACGAGTAGCACACATAATCCCATATATGTCTGCAGAGTAAACGAAAGTGGATACACTGCAGCCGGCAGTCTAATAAATATTTGAACGCTATCTTGAATTCATGATCCTACTAGAACTTGCTTTCATAACTTCAACTACCAAAGAAAAACGTATTAAACGAAGTTGAGCAAATTAAGTTCATAATATCCTACCAACAGAGAAAACACCTTTGATTAAATTCATTAATGAGTAAATAAAGCCTTATTACAGACCTAATTTAGAAGAAACCAGCTAGCTGCTAAGCTTTTGAATTTGTTGTATCAGCCTTGAGAAAATGTTAAGTAAAAAAACATTTATCTCGCTACAGGAAAGGGCTTACAGTATTAACTCGGGAAGCAAGGTTGTTTTAAAAATCCTTTCCAAGCCCAGTCCGACTCGTGTTGTAAAACAACTCGTGAAAGTGTCAGTTCACATCTGTAATTAACAAACGACGGACAGGGAACATGAAAATCGAATGGCACACAAACTGGTGGATCATTGGATGCGAACCCCTCATAAATCGGCATCGGTGGGCGTGGAATAAAATAAATGAGTGACAAAGCGCTCGCTCTGAACGGCTCAATCCCTGGTATTCCATGCATAAGCAAAATAAAATGTTATTTTGTTCTGGTGAATAATTTATTCTTGATTTTCACCCTTGTCGACGTTGAAACTGAACTTTGTTCACCAGGTGTTCTATCAAACAATTACACATGTTGTATATTACGTATATTCTTTTTCAGGCATCGTTATTGCTACAAAGACTAACAATACTTTAGATTAAAAAAGAGGTTTCTATAGGATTGTCATCGTATGTGGATGATGCTTGATTAAGTATACGTGTTTGCCGAATTAATAAAACAACTATGTATTCAGTAACAGTAAGTGTAATTTAAATTCTTAATATAATAGTCTTTATTCTCCATTATGCGTATACTTGGTCATTGGACTACATACTTAAATTAAAACATATTATTAATTAGTAAATAAAAAAGTAGCGGTAATATGTGTCTGCAATGAAGAAAATTAATTACAAAGTTCTAAAAAAGTATAAAAGAAGATTGGAATGAGAAATCAAATAGCTAAAACGGAACATAAAACAAAATATTTGCTACAATGAATAATGCGAACCTTAATAACAAAGATCATTATAATTCATTACATTTTTTACACAGTAGTTCGGCGAAACTTGCTGTATCAATCAAATGTTAAGAAATTTAATATTTAAAGTGATACAGGCTGAAAGTTTGTAAACAAAAACATCTCGCGGACGCTTCGTCGGAACCAAACGAAAAACTTGTTCTGTTGACATTGATGGATGAGCCGGCAAACGCGCTAACGTTGGCGACCATTTTGCAATAGGTAGCAAATACCTATATTTACTTCTAATTCGATAACAAAATTTACACAGCAGTCGCTTAATTTGAAATGAACGTGCTTATTTATCATTTTACTACTTACAGGAAAAGCTTTTTACAAAAGACGAGAATGATTACGTAAAATTGATAATAATAGCTTGTTTTGTTCGTATTGTCCCTTTTTTGTTCATGAATTCTGTAAACGCGATTATATATCTTCTGACAGCTTATTTGCATTACAGAATTGACATATCTCAGGGGCAAGTTAAGCTGACGTTTAAAATGGCGTTAATCTCTTAGTTAAATACTAACACCCCGTTCATTGTGTTTGGTCGATTGTTAAAAATAATCCCTCTTACTATCGATAAATAAGAGAGCACTGGATGTAATGTTGACATCGAATAATTAAAAGTACTTTGAAGTCAAATCGATTTTTGTTTCAACGGACTTCAAAAAAACAGTCTTTAATTTTTCTGTACTTCCTTTCTTATGTTTACTTATTACTTTAGAACTCGGTCAATTATTATGAAACGATTTCGTAAATTCTTGTTATTTTGGAGAGTATAGGTACTTTCAGTTTAATCTTTTTCAAATATAAAGAAGAATTAGCAATTATATGGTTAAAAATGAAGAATTAAGGAATGAAGAACAGAGTTCGTCAGAATTCAATATAACAAAGGCACATTCAATTCGGTGATATTTTTTAAAGATTCTGTTCTGAATCTGAATTCTGTTCTGAATTCCATGAGATCATTTCTTTTTATTAATTACTTCCGACTTACTAATAAACATTTTGATGTTAATGTAATAAGTACTTAAAATGTTTCTTTCATAACACATACTTAGCCATTTCTTTTTCTATTACATAATAGCAGAGATAATAAGATTCTTGGAATGACAAACATCTTGATTGTCACGCCTTTTGTTAAAATATATTAACTGTTTAAATATATTGACTTTTTAAAACATTTGAGGTTTAATACTTTATCTAAACGGGATGAAACTTAACTCTAAGGATGAAACCTCTGAAACAAATATTAATAAATACATTATTCAACAAAATCATTACTTCACATTTCGAATTCTAATAAAAATTTTATTCTGAAAATATTTTTATACCCGTCTATTTTGCAATTCAAAAGTATTTTTCTCGAATAATAAATTTAAGCCTTACTTTCTTTTTTATACGTACCTACCCAGATTCATAATTTGTCGTACTTTGTGAAATGGATTATTTCAAAATTAAGAGCATTCGCAAAATATACCTACAAAATTTTGTAAGTGAAAACTTTTTTAGGCGCGTTGTGCACTTTTTGGGGGAACAAAAATCATGAAACTCGCGTCATCGTCACCGAACGCTTTCCATGAGCTATACGAATATGTATACTGTGTATATAATATAATTATGTAAATAGATATACCTCCGTGCGTTATTAGTAAACATTAAATATAATTACATTAAGTAAACATAAATATGTAGAGAGAAATACTCTTTGTATAAGAGTATTTCTCTCTACCTATTATCCATATGTGTATGTACTTATTTTTCACTTTTATCGGCAGTACCCAAAGACTACCCCGCATTTTTTCTCGATGTGTTCATGGAATACAAGCACTGACTGCATGGTTTGCGTAGTTTAGCGGTCACCTCGATGCTTTCTACTGTACTGGATGTGGGTTTGATATCACACACATGGGACAATACTTTGTGTGACCTACAAATTGATGTTTTGAGTGATCTTTGTGTCCATTTTATGTATGTTTGTATATGTAATCCTAGTGCGGGAGTTGTCTTTAAAAAACCAGACTGTCATGTATTTTAGTATGAACAAATAATGGCATAAAAACGTTTGCCGGGTCAGTTCGTAATGTATAATAGGTCTTTACCTATGAAATTGCCGTTTTGTATGCAATAAGTGAAAGTACTTATTTTTTCAAACTTTTTTATTTCTGTTATTCGAAGTAATCACCCATGCAATCGACGCATCTTTGCCAACACATTGGCAGTTTATTGATGCCCTTCTTGTAAAAATCAGCTGGACGGGAGGCAACAAACTCTTCAAAGGCATTTTGTACTGCCTCTCGGGAATTGAATTTTTTACCCACTAAAAAGTTGTCTAAATTTTGGAAAAAGTAATAGTCGGTAGGTGCAAGGTCTGGTGAGTATGGCGGATGAGGGAGAACTTCCAACCCCAGCTCTTGCAGCTTGGAGACTGTCTGTTGCGCAGTATGGGGTCGCGCGTTGTCGTGAAGGAGCAGTGGGGACGACCGATTGACCAAAGCTGGTTGCAGATGTGCAAGCTTCTCCATCATTCTCTCGTTCTTCACAGTACACATTTGCATTAATGCTCATGCCGTTTTGTAAAAAGCTGTGGTGAATCGCACCCGCACTAGACCACCAAACAGTGACCATCACCTTTTTAGGGGTCATTTTTGGTTTAGGGCATTGCTTTGGTGCTGAACCAGGGTCTAACCAACTTGCTGAGCGCTTTCGATTGTCGAACAGAATCCATTTTTCGTCGCACGTAGCAATTCGTTTCAAAATTCCTTCATTTCTTTGCCTGTTGAGCAGCGCAAGGCAGGTCTCGACGCGTACGTTGCGCTGGCGATCGTTAAGGTCGTGGGGCACCCATCTATCAAGCTTTTTTACCTTGCCAAATTGTCGCAAATGGATCAATATTCTTTTGATGCTTACATTAAAAGCTGCAGCTAGCTCAGCTGTAGATTGAGTTTCGTCAGCTTCCACAGTCGCCTTTAATTCATTATTGCTAACCAAAGTCTCCGGACGACCACGAGCTTCATTTTTCAAGTCAAAATTTCCAGAACGGAACCGGGAAAACCGATAACAGGTTGTGCGTTCGTTTGTACAGTTCTCTCCGTAAACGTTTTTGATGTTACGTGCCGTTTGTGTCGCATTGGTGCCACGACGGAATTCATATTTCATAATTACACGAATTTTTAAAGTATCCATTATGACGAAAAATGTTCAAATGTAATGAAAATACAACGCTAATCAAAAAACAAAAGACTGAGTTTGTAAATAGAATGTCATGGTTTTGAAACAAAATTAATTTGAATTTAGAATACAGAGCCATTACAAACTTTTTTTTTATTTGAAATGACCAGTACTGAAGAACGGCAATTTCATAGGTAAAGACCTAATATAAGCAAATGTGTATGCAGGTCACGACAAAACAGTGTTATGTATAAGCTATTGATGATGGTTACTATTTATGGTATAGTTCCAGTGCTTAAAGTAAATTAAAGAAATAAAGTCACGCTTGCATCTCAAAGCGATCAGTAGTTAATTTAAATGTCAATGTTGTTTTAAATACATTTTTGAATGCAGTGAGCTTAACATAATAAAGTGAAACATAAATTTGATTCTTTAATACTCTTTAATCTTGCCCTTGAAAGCTGTATCACGAAGCCGCTTCATTCGCATCTTGAACCGGTCTCTTATTTAAATTTATTTTGAGTTGAATGAACAAATGTATACTCATTTCTATTTGTCTCGTTTTAGACTATAACTATACTGACCGACAAGCGTCTGCCAGCAGCATTCTTGGGGTTTATATTATAAATTTTATTATCACCTTTTTAATTAAACTGCCCAAACAAAGTATGTTATAATCCTTTGAAAATCGTCTAAAATTTATAAATCCTTGAAAACTTGTATATGAGATCTTCATGGATTCAACATAATAATAATAAAAACTTAATATATCTCATACACAGTCCTCTGATTCTAAACCAAGCGAGCATATAAGTACTATGGTAAACAAACTTTATAAAACATACTTTCGTCTTTCATTAATTAAACTTAATCGTTAGAATATCTTTAAAGTTAAAGTTGTGTTTGTGTGGGAACATTTAAACTTGTTACCTACTTATTTGAGTACGCCCTAAACCGCGAGCGGATTTGTATGTTACTTGGCATACAGATGATTGTAGCCTGGATTAACATAAACATGTCATCAAAATCATTATTATATGCTTCAATTTTAAGTGGATGGATTTGAATAAAATATAACAGAGATAGGGGAC
Source organism: Diaphora mendica (assembly GCA_949125395.1). Taxonomy (NCBI): domain Eukaryota; kingdom Metazoa; phylum Arthropoda; class Insecta; order Lepidoptera; family Erebidae; genus Diaphora; species Diaphora mendica. The sequence continues at coordinate 24,314,558 of OX421310.1, forward strand.
GGAAAAGGTGGGAAGATCACAATAGTGGCATCAGTCAAAACCAGTCATATAATATTTTATGTTCATTAAAAAATAAATTCGGAAATGTAGGTTATTTGTTCCAGTTCCATTTGTTTTACCTTGTTTAACACAAGTCTCACCTATTTATATAATTGCCAATACCCTAAACATGCCACATTCGTTGTCAATTTTTATACTCACAAAAAAGATGAACGTACTTTACGATTTCGTGTCTGTATTTATAAACAACACACCTTGTTGTGCTAAGCTCTCAGTCATTTGTACACTCTTCGTCCTTTTCCCCTGGCATTCCATTCAACGCTTTACGCAAAATATATTCAGTCTGAAGAAGGAACGTTTACTTTGATTACATTTTCCGTTTACAATACCCCAGCCGAACCACGTCTGTATTGTTCTCACAAACACCAGGAGATTTAACAATATAACAAAGTTATATTTGTAGAGTATTGTTAGTGTTCAAAATAGGTTCTGAGTTAGGTAGATTCATCTATTTAATTATATATATTAAGATGGTTTGACTGCACTTCGAAACTTAAAAAGTGCAGGACCTATTGCAAATTTTAACACGACATACAACAAGCATCAAAGATGGTTTTTATCTATTTTTGTCGTTACTTGTTCACACATACACACATTCAGCAAAAACGGCTAGTTTTAGACCAGTTTTGCTAGATTTCATTCGCAGAATACCTAATGCCAGATTGTTGCAATACCAAATTAATTAAAGAAACTTAACATGATTTCACAGTTGAATTGTCGTATTGAGATTGGACATAATACACTAGGTTGTAACATTCAGGATGATTACATCCATAAATTTCCATGTTACCTGCCCGTAAATGGTTGATTTATCTCATTCGTAGAGAAGTAAATGTGCCGCTGTATTTCAGATCCACCAATTATATTTGCACGTTCGTGCAAATACATTAGTCGAGATAAATGACACGATTCGGATAAAATAACGAGATCATCTGCGCAGTGCTAAAATGTGTCATGTTATTTTTAAAATAAAATTCTAGAATAATTTTTTGAACACGTTTATAGAATTAAGTGGATGTTATTATATACTAACTCTAAAGTGAATGCTCGCTAAATGATTTACTTATACATTATTCTAAGTTTTCATGAATAATATCAAAATAATGTTAATATTTATCCAGATAAGTTGTTAGTTAGAGGTGTGTCGGTTTTTAAACATTGTATGTATTTTTTTTTTAACATTGATGTTTCTAGCGACGAATAGTAGACAGGCGAACTGTATGCACCCATTTCATATTGTCACTAACTGGGTATATAAATAAACGTATGCTTCTAAATATATCGTATTGTAGATCAATAACTCCTAACACAGAATAAGCAATCGTGTTCTTCAATCAATAAGTATACTTGATAGAAAAGGAATGCACGACCTCTGGTTAGCAGTCAGGATCGCTTACCACGACACCGTCAACAACAACTTATATGTCGTGTACAACTTGCATCAACACCGGTTTCCAAAATGGTCTGACAGTGTGTGTTTGTTATACAGACCTGTTTTAAGGACTGACGATTAACTTAAGCTTCAGTTCTGGTAGCATACCAAGACATTTAAAACTTAGACTGATTTTTAGATCAAATATACATGTGTACGTGTGAATAAAGCTGTGAATTTAAAAAAAAATCCATGCCAAACTTGCCATCCTTTTTAATTTTTTTTTTTAAATTTCCTCTTATAGATGTATACGCCCACTGTTTTAGAAGTCTAGTGCCTTCTGCTTAACATAATTTGGTTCATAACATACACGAGACGCAAGATTTAGTAAGCGATTACATTCAAAATCGACCTTTTGATACCAAGGCCCTTGTCGACGAATTAACGAGTCGGGATAGACAAGAACGCCTGATTAGGGAGCTACGCAATTCCGATATCAATTTATTTAAGACAGTATTAAGTAGGAAGGTTTATAGAGTGCAAAGACAACTGAATTAAACTTTATTCTCTTTGGATGAAACAGGAGTAAATATATTTGTATTGGAATAAATAAACAAACACTTCCGTGATGAAAAACAAAACTACAGCTCAATTTTTCATTTCTTCGTTATTTATAATTTATCACTTCCTTCGTAAGAAAATAAACAAAGTTTAATAAGCGAAGCGCGTCTACGGGTGAAGTTCTCTCACCTTGTGTATAGGAGTTCCCCAAAAGTCGTTCAGGAATATATTTGAAATCGGCGTCTGTGGCCTCAAGTCTCTGTTTTCTTTTATGGCACTTATATCGTCAAAGACAAAACCGCAGTATAAGCAATTGTGATAGACCAGAATGCAGACGAGAACCAAGATAGCACCTAGACCACGACGCGGTGGTTCGGGCACATCCTCAGGCATCTGATTCTGACCTGTCAGGCGTCGCTTACTACGACCTGTTCTTGTTCTAACTGCCGACATCACACCTCCGAATCTACACACGCCACTTACGCGGTCCATCATTTATCACATCTGCAACTATTTTTTTTTATTATCAGCACGAAACACAATTATACTAAAAGGTTCCTAATATATACAGTCATGTGTGAAAAATGCCAAGATGAACCGCTAGAATGTTTTAGCAGCTAGCGAAAACACAATCACGAATAGAGCCGGGGTAATAAATTTTGTTACACAAAATCAGAGACTAAAAGCGACTAGTATATTCAGTAGCACTATTAAACATTAAAAAGTAAATGTTACGACTATTGTTTAGGTTATAACGAAGCACATGTCACTGCGTTTTTTCGAAATCATTTCATTTGACATTTATGTGATGGTTTCGTCACGACGCGCGAGGACACACCCGCACGCAGGGCAGTTTCGCCGACAACTGCCGAAGAGCGACGAGCGAATGCCGCGTTGAGTCACGTGACCCGTCGTTTTACTGCGGGTCGTTTTGAATTGGCGCATGCGTCCCCCTCACACAGGCTGGCGGCAAAATACTTGTTAAGTATTTATTTTAAGGAAGCCACAAGATTGTAATTCAATACAAGTTAATAAATTTGAACAATCACTAACGGTGCTGCAATTGGTATGAATAAAATTGGTTCCTAAAAAGTTTTTTTTTTTAAAGATGCAGGTAAACGATGCAGTTTTAAAATGCGGGTCCTAAATAACACTTTTATGGGTTGTTATAAAATTATAATTAAGCAAGATAGTTAAAATAGATTAATAATGGAAGCATATTAAAGCAATTTGATTACCCTATCTATGGTATTACGGGCGCATGCTCCGAAGGTGGGAAGGAAGCGGGGTGGGAGGGTTCGGAGTAAATGTTGATGACGACATTTGGTCGGGTTCGGTAGCTTGAGATGAGAGCGCTCAGCGATCGGGATACGCGCCTTTCTATTACCAATTTTTGGAAATCGAAATTTCGGGTATCAACCTGTGAACGTTCCAAGCCTCTAATCTTTTCCTTACCTGTTACTATTTTAAATTAGGTAGGTAACAGGTACTTTTATAACATTACAATTTATTTATTTGCTCTTAAAATTAGAGCCGTTTGTCAGCAATTTTTATTTATGCTGAATGAACTGTACCGAATGATGAACTGTGTTAATAAATAAAAGGTTTTTCATGTCGAGGAGTTTCGTTCGTATTTTAAGAGTAAAGTTAGGCAATCTCTTCGTGATTTACTTAAAAAGGGAATGGAATATTTTCCCCATAAATCAATGAACCGATTTAATATTGTAAGCTGAAAAGTCTTTGTACAGATTCAGAGATATCATTAGAGAAACTTTGTAAAGGGAAAAAGACGACTGGGAATATTGATTTAAATTATAAATCTAAATAATTATGAACTTAGGTTGAAGTTTTTCTTTATAGCTCATCTTATAATTATATGATTTTGATATTATCACAACATTAAAGATCACCACTACTATTTGATATGACCAAGTCAATACAAAACTTAAGATGCCTACAACTACTTTAAGTTAAACCGAATAGTGACGGACTTTGTTTTGTATGGGTAATAGATCAAGTTGTTTCTGTACTTGGGATAACGCAACAAGTGTTAATACTATATATAAGTACCTGCATTTATAGGCCAAAAGATGTTCAATGCAGCTTAGTTCATTTCAGATTTTAAATCTATACTTTGTAAACTATTGCTTGTTAATAGTAGCTATATTAGGCAGCTGTTATCTCGCAAAGATTAAGCAACCCTATCCTGATGAATAGCAGGAAGAATAACTTAATTAGAGTTGTTCGGTGATTTTACGTGTTATTACGTTGTCGTACTTACTTACTAATGTCATAACGAAATCATTGTACCTATTACAATTAAATATATTAGTGGTTGTAAATAATGTATGTACGATAGTGACTACTGAAAAACATCATATTTTTAACCGACTTCATAAAGAAAAAAAACAACCGACTTCAAGGTTCGACTCGATTTCTCTTAGATGCCATCATCAGATCTTTGTATTCTTATCATGGTACCACCGTTGGGATATCTCCTTTCCATTAAAAAAAAGAATCATCAAAATCGGTTCATAATCGACGAAGTTATCCGCGAACACACATAAAAAAAAACGTTCGAATTGAGAACCTTTTTTAGGTCGGTTAAAAAAGAATATCTATACAAAAAAATACAATTGAAATGTCTGTTTGTAATTTCAAATTAACAGCTTTTCACTATATGCATTTGAATGTATATACGGTACATCCTTATTTTTTTTGTCTTTTGGCATAGATATAAGAAGCAACTTAGGCTTCTTTTTAACCGACTTCCAAAAGGAGGAGGTTCGATGTTCCACTGTATGTATTTTTTTATCTATGCCATACGAATTTTTCTTTAGACTATAGCGGCGACGGCGACGTTACCGGAGTCTGTTGTTGTAAAGATTCAACAACAATCTCGCATCGGTATCGCGGGGCTCAGCTAGAATTTTGTAAGAGGCATTTAAGAGTAAACATAATAAATATAAATATATCGGACATCTAACACACAACGCCGTCTAGTCACAAGCTAAGCAGAGCTTGTGTTATGGGTACTAGACAACTGATACAAATACATATATCCTTTTTTTTTGTAAACACATACATAGAAAACACCCAAACTCCGAAACAAATATTTGTAGATCATATAAACATTTGGTCCGACCCGGGAATCGAACCCGAGACCTCATGATCAGCAGTCGCACACGCCAACCGCGAGACCAACGAGGCAGTCGAAACATGTATTGACTCTTGCTATAAAAATTTAAATGAATCATTGTTGGTGGTAATATGAGGCGGATATCCAACTAGACCAGTGTCGATAAGTTTTAAAACCAAAAAAAAAAAATAGTAGAATGAAACCCATTAGAAAAGGAGGGGAATATTATAAAAATGAAAGGAAAAATAATTTACGGGCGATCTGAGGTCGGGAAGGGGATGGGGGGGAGGTTTTAAGGGTAAAAAACGGTTTTTCTCGATTTCCGGCAAAACTAAAAGTCCTATGGAAAAAAGTCAAATGGCAAAGTTGTAGGTAATAAAAAGATGTAAACTTTTGTATTTACAATTTTATCACATAACCTCAAAATTTATGTGAAAAATTCAAAAACCAAGTTTTTGGTTTTTATTTTTATCTTTTACAATTTTCTTTTTTTTTTCTCGAAATTTGGTGAAAACTTACCTGTTTATGTCCCAAATACGCTGTAATTTATTTGATTAGAAATATTTATTTTTTCACCTTATATTGAATTAATATCGAAAAACCGTGGGAGAGCCACGCTTTGGCATGAATGGGTCGGCTCGACCGGAGTGATACCACGGCCTCACAGAAAACCGGTGTGAAATAGTGCTTGCGCTGTGTTTCACCGAGTGAGTGAGGATACCGGAGGCCCATACCCCATCCCCTTCCCATCCCCCAAAGGTCGGCAACGCACTTGTGACGCTTCTGGTGTTGCAGGTGTCCATGGGCGGCGGTAATCGCTTACCATCAGGCGATACGTCTGCTCGTTTGCCCTCCTATTCCATAAAAAAAAAAAAAAAAACCCCCAACCCCTTCCCGACCTCAGATCGCCCGTAAATTATTTTTCCTTTCATTTTTATAATATTCTCCTCCTTTTCTAATGGGTTTCATCCCACTATTTTTTTTTTCACTTTTTATAATTATTAAAGGCTTCTGCACTGGTCTAAACTGGCCATTACTGGAATATTGAGTGTTTTTTTTTTCTGGAATAAGGAGCGAACGAGCAGACGTATCGCTTGATTGTAAGCGATTACCGCCGCCCATTGACACCTGCAACACCAGAGGCGTCACAAGTGCTTTGCCGGCCTTTAGGGGATGGGTAGGGGGATGGGGGGGGGTTGGGGTATGGGCCTCCGGTATCCTCACTCAAAATACTATACTTAGTACACTAGCTTTTGCCCCGGGTCCGCCCGCGTGTATATATGTTATCGCGATAAATAGCCTATGTCCTTCCTTGAGAATCAAAGTATCTGCATGCTAAAAGTCATTAAAATCGGTGTAGTGTTACTTTCGAGTTTATAATATTCAGAACGAACTTCGATGTTACTATAAATGTGTAGCTATAATAAAAAAAAAAGCAATCGTTTATAGTTTTTATTTTATATAGGCGTTAGGGGAACAGCGGCATTATTTCTTATTTTATTGGAAATACGTATTATATTTTATCCATGTTTCAATATCGCGTTTAGTTTTTGTTTTAGTCAATAGTATAATATTTTGTTAATAGTTACAGAAGTTTTATAGGTCCAATCCTAACTACCTATTCCTTGAAAGGAATAAAAGTTCTTCTGTGAGTATTATTAGTAGATAGTTCGAGGGTGCAATTGGTGCTTACACCCGAGCTAACTATTCTGCTTTACATCTCGATTGTGAGGTAATTAGCACCTAATTATAAAAAATCCCAAAAACAAACAATTTTGAAAGTAAAAGTTTTCTATTCCCGCCTTTTTTCATTTTTTTTAATGAAAAAAGGCGGGAATAGAAAACTTTTCAATAGAAAACTTATAGAGAATAGAAAACTTCAAGTAAAGAACTTTTATTTTTTTAAGAACGAAATTGAGCTTCGCCGTTCGATATTTAAAATTGATGACTATTATACTCACACGAAGACAAGGCTGAATAGCAAAGCGACCTCTTTGGTCATTGGGCTGAATGCATGATGTCTATTGCCAGTATGATGGTTAGATGTACGCGAACTTTTTAAAAGAAAGAAGTGTTTTTTTTTTTTTAATTACTTAAATAGGGCTTAGGCTAGCTACATTATTACCCTAGAGCGCTAATTAGTCACCTACAAGCCCCATTTGGAAGTAATAAGAACCTACTTACCGAACATGAGAGATGTAAAACTCATTTAACAGCTCATTCCCAAGATTATTCGAGGTAGACTACTAATCTCCGGTTGTACTTTAATATCAGTTTTTCCACGGAGCCACTGGCATCGGACCTCCGCATCCCTGAGGGCGAACAGAATTCGTAGGTTAACTGGTTGCTAGTATATTTGCAGACACTGTCTTTCCAAAAATGATTGCCATAGATGTTTGTGATTACCGGAACCGACTGTTATTTCCTTTTCTTATTATAACACTCAATCGTTATTACTTAAAATAATTTAGAAAAACTACACTGCTTATTTTTTCCGTTATCCATGCTTAGGGGTGCAAAGGGTAAAACGGGACCGACTCCGCTTTTTGTCCGTCTGTCACCAGACTGTATCTTATGAACCGTGATAGTTAGACCGTTAAAATTTTCCCAGATGATGTATTTCTGTTGCCGCTATAACAACTAATACTAAAAACAGACTAAAAAAAATACTTAAGGGGACTCCCATACAACAAACGTGATTTTATTCCTTTTTTATAGATAATGGTACGGAACCTTTCGTGCGCGAGTTCGACTCGCACTTGGCCGGTTTTTATTATTACACCACAAGCTTAATCCTCAGCGAAGTGCGGGTCTACCCCTGTCTGCATCCCTCTGTATGTTTTTCTTCCCAAACGTTAATCGTGATTTACCGTCTACTAGTGAGTCATTCCCACTGACATTGTCCCGAGAGATCATTCACCCCCTTGTGACAACAGAAATAACAAATTATATAATACAGTAATTTCGAAATTATGTCATATCGCTTTTCAGAAACAGCGATAGAAACATTAAAATATTAACACTACGAAATTTTCATTTTTGTGAAGAGGCCCACGCAGTATGACATTTATTATTTATTAACTTATGTTCATTGAAATGGATTTTAAATATGTTTAATTAAATAACGTTTTGAAAACAATTTGAGACCTTTAGAGGATGGCAACTTTAGCATAGTCTGTAATGAAAATGGTGTAAATAAATGTCATGAGTTACATTGTAAAGGTGTACTCACAACAAATTTATGTTTTGTTATGGAACATTTTACTGAGAGAGGGTCGAGAAGGGACAAATCTTGTCAGATCGTTTGAACCTTCTTGTTTCGCAATATTGTCAGTCCCGATACAGACGCCTAGTATTTAATAAATTTCACTTTAAAGTTTTGTATAGAAGTTAATATGGGAATAACCCGGTTTATTTCGTCTGTATTTAGAGTTTAAGATATGTTTATGAACTCGACTCTTCGTGGGTCCTCGTCATTTTTAAATTTAATCATTTCAACTCCAAAGTTATTACGTTATTAGTTTGAGGTATCACTGCCTATCTATACTCATATTATTAAGCTAAAGAGTTTGTTTGTTTGTTTGAACGCGCTAATCTCAGGAACCGCTGGTCCGATTTGAAAAATTATTTTAGTATTGGAGTATTGGATAGTACATTTATCGAGGAAGGCTATAGGCTATATATCATCACGCTAAGACCAATAGGAGCGGAGCACCAATGAATAATGTTACAAAAACGGGGGAAAATTATTACGCTACGGGCAATAGGAGACGTAAACGACGTTGCGTGGGTCAGCTAGTTAGATATATTGCTTATTAGATAATTCAAACCAGTTAACGAGCCAGCAGCATCTATTGAGCAGTTCTGATTTAAAAACAATCCTCAGTCAATTACTGATTCGTTGATTGATTTTGAACTTGCACGAAAACGTTCCAAGTTGAATAAGTTTTCTATTTCTCATAAGAATGTTTATATCCCGAGGAAGAGAAAGTAACTATTATTGTAGTATCCTTATTAAGATCATTAGATAGCTATGTTAGACCAGCATCACAATCATGGATCACATTCCATTGCTAGACAAACTGGTAAAAACTACAGAGGAGCTGCAGCACTGAGTTCAGGATAACAGCCTACCTATTTCTATATGTACCTGTAAATACATTTGGGTTAGGTTTGGTGTTTTTTTTGCTACTAGTGGTTGCCCGCGGCTCCACCCGCGTATATGTCGGTTATCGCGGCAAATAGTAGCCTATGTGTTATTCTGATGTATAAGCTATATTACTGTAAAGTTTCATCCAAATCCGTTCAGTAGTTTTTGCGTGAAAGAGTAACAAACATCCATTCATCCATCCATCCATCCATACTTACAAACTTTCGCGTTTATAATATTATTAGCATTGATATAGATGTACGTTATTGAAATACCTGGCTTTGCACGGAAATCTTTGAAATACTCGGATTTCCTCTACTATAATATGCATGTATTACACATATAAACTTCACATATAAATACAACATATAAATTCCTCTTGAATCACTCTATCTATTGCAGAAAACTGCATTATAATTCTATATTATTTTCGATACTGAACACTAATATAGCTTGCGTGCTTAGTTTAATATTTTAAAAATTGAAACATTTCATCACAATATTCCACACAATGTCGACTTTACCGTTGTTTATGATGTCGCAACAGAATGTTATAACTTCGGTGTGGTAGAATCTTTATTCCTTTTGCCATTTATAGCGCAGTTACTTGTTATTTATTTGTTTACATTTTCACTTCGCTCTTGGATGCTTGACAAAAGTTAGCTGTAAGTCACTATTTTAAAGCCGTTGTTGTGCATTTTTTATTATATTTTGATTGAATATATTTTTGCGATAGAAAAAGTGCAAAAGGTTCTGAAATTTGAACCTACTTTGATTCGATTAAAGAAGGTGCTGTAATGACTGAATAATAATAACTAAATAAAAATTGTGAGCTTTTTAACTCTTTTTAACCCCCGACGCAAAAAGAGGGGTGTTGTAAGTTTGACGTGCCTGTCTGTCTGTCTGTTTGTCTGTGGCACCGTAGCTCGCGAACGGATGAAGCGATTTCAATTTAGGTTTTTTTTTGTATGAAAGGTGAGTTACGTGCGAGTGTTCTTAGACATGTTTCATGAAAATCGGTTAAGTCGTTTAAAAGTTATGGGGGTGAAAGTGGGGAAGGGAAAATGTCTGCAAAAATATCATTGGCGTATGATTACTTGATTAAGTGCTTGAGTAGGGGTTTCTTTAAATTTTGAATTTTAGCTTGTTCCATGCTAATATTTATAGCCTATGCGGTATATTATTCTCAAATATATTTTTCTGTTTTGCATTGTCTCATTCCTCAACAAAGGAAGTTTTTATCTTTTTCTAGTGCTACCAGGAATCATGCTTTGCTGCAGTCAAGTATAAAATAATGAACGGTCAATACCATAATACCATTTACCTATGATACTAAGATATCTAGACAACCAGCAATTGTCATGCAAGAAACGATTGGGACAACTGCCTCTAATATTGCTAAAACTAAAATGAGAATTTTGTCAAATATTACACTGTCTACATTGAAATGTAAACACCTGTATCTACAAGCAAAGATCTTTATATATATCGTTATATTATATCACTAGCTGATCCGCCGAACTTCGTACTGCCACATTTAAATATTTTCTACATTTCTGAAAGTTCTAGAAATAAAAAATACGGCGCCTCCGCCCTCCGGATATCTGTGCAACTTAGATGCCAAACCGCCATCTATTAGGATTTTATAGAACTAACCGGTAAATACACACTAAAATCGTATAATAAACAAATAAATAGATCACGGAACAATATTTAAAGTACTTGCTTTCTAGCAAAAAAAGAATGAATGAAATTGGACTATGTGGTATTGAATTACAACTAAGTACATATTTTGACTTTCATCCCTTCTCTCCAGGAAACCGTGCTGAATTTCGGGATAAAAAGTATCCTATGTCCTATCTCGTAGTATGAACTCAAATCATGCCAAGTTTCATTTGAATCCATTCTGTTGTTTCGGTGTGATGCGCGGCCAAGGTACAGACAGAGAGACAGACAAACCGACAGACGGACAGACAAAAATGAAAAAAATACAGTTTTGGCTTCAGTATCGGTAATAGAGAGTCCTCCAAAAAAAATGTCAAAATTTCTTTAATGTACAGTATTGGACCTGTTACATTTTTATTATTAGTATAGATTATTCTTGACCTTTATATAACACACAACCAGCTACTCATGTTTGCCAAATCATAAACTTGGGTAAACCAATAGTTAGAGTTAGTGTTGTATCAGTCGCAGAATGCATCTGCCATACTCCATTGTACAGTAATGTTTCACTGACTGTAAATCGCAATGAATTGTGAATTGTGAATAAGGTCATGTTCACCAATTTTGTGCTCAAGATGTTTGCTGTTAGCAAATAGTATTGGGTAAAATTTATAACATACGTGTGTATATATAATATTCCACTCTAAAATAACAATGCCGTAGAATGTTCCTACTTTACTCCAATATTTGCTCCAAAAAAAGGGAATTATGAATATTATTAAAACTATTAATAATGAAAAAAACTCGTATGCATTAATATAAAGAATAACATGTTATCTAACATATTTTTAAAGTTAAATCAACGTAACTAAGTATTTCATAATATATATAAAACTATGAATAAGGAGCAAAGTTCTCATTGTCTTCATTGTAGAAGCTGTTTGAGCAAAGTTATGCTTTCATTATTCAAACTATGCTCCAGTGATATTTACGCTTTACCTTTTAGATAGTATCAATGGTCGAAAAATGGGTAAAATTATAATAAACTGATTTTTTAAAGAAATAATGTTATATTCTTAACTTTAGTTACAAAATCACTTCGTATTATTGTTTTTTTTTTATATTCTTATATTCTAATAGGCACTGCTATCTTAACCAGTAACTTTGGTTACAAATGTTTAGTCTTTTTACAAAAATCAGAGGAAAGCCGTACACGCTCAGCCTTAAAATGCAGTCGACAAACAAGGCTTCTTCTTCACTTGAAAATGTTGTTGGAGCGCCTGGAGGTCGAGATGGCATTTTAGATCGTAGGAGTCTTAGCTGATTAATAATGGTTCTACGTGGTATGCCATACTCTTCACTGGCTTTTCTTTGCGTTAATTCTTTATTTCCTATCGAAGCCAAACATTGTCTTAGAGTTTCGGAGGTGTAATTTTTATAATTTCTCGACCCTAAACGTTTATTATAATTTCTTGGCATCTTTTCTGAATATAAATAACTTTTTCCTTAATAAAAAGTGTATTAATAACCACTTATAACAATGTTTACTTTTGAACGGCTTATGTTTGGGTTTACTTTGCTCCAGGCGCAAAGTTACCCCCCATTGTAGCAAAGAAAATATGAGCACGCCAAAAAGTGAGGTTGGATTATAACCAACTCAGCAATTCAATGAAATATTTACGTATTCCTTTACCTGATTATAGTCCGAGAGGGGGGGCGGAAGAACTGTCCACCGAAAGATCACACCGACAACCCAGCGAGATAATGGATTTGAGATGCCCCACGTGCGGGAAACAGTACAAGAAAAGAGCCTGGTTCCTAAAACATTTGAAAACACACGATGGCATTGATGCAAGACAGACGTCTGTAAGTTCGTCAATTGCTGCTACGGATAGAGTTGACCCTCATATATCTCAAGGCAGGCCAGAGAGTGACCCGAACCAGGAGCCCATCCACATCTGGGCCCGTCTTAGCATTCCTTCCCAAAAAGAGACCACTTGGAAAGCAAACAACCAGAACTTGGCAGCTCTCCTAGAACATCCTGGAGCAAAACAAGACCTAAATAGTCAAGTCGAAACTTTCCAAAAAGTAATATATACATATTTCCATGAGCACTACCCACCCTCAACACACTATGCTCATAAAGGAAATGAAAACAGATTTAAGACTAAACTGAGAAAGAGAAAGAGGGACCTTGTCAAACGACTACGGAATGCTAAAGCCATGGGCGATATCCACCTGAGCCCCCAACTGGCCAGGGCTTTAAGATCAATACTAAAACTAATTCAAGGAGTATCGGTATAAATTGCTTACGAAACTGATAACTTAAACAGAGCAAAGCATGAAGTAGAGTTCGATAGAAACCCTTACCAATATTCCAGAAATATTTTCAAAGAGAAGCGCGGACAACTGCTTCTTCTGATCTACGAACACTACAAAACTACGTACGAGGTGCAAACACATAAGAACACCTATCATAAACCAAGTGCACAAAACCCAGCAAGCCCTCGTTTTAAATTTGATTGTAACCCGCCAACCTTAGAAGACATAGAAATCCAAATTAGGAGGAAAAATTCAAAATCAGGGCCTGATGGTATACCATATATAGTATATAAAAAATGTCCATCAGTGCGTAAAGACCTTCTAAGTATATTCAGCAATATCTGGTCGAACAAGGAAATACCAGCAACCTTTGGCAAAGCTAATTTGTCCTCATTCCTAAGAAAAGTGAAGTAGTAGACCCCAGGGACACTAGACCCATAGCCCTAACCAATACAATTTCTAAAATATTTTTCTCCTGTCTTCAATTAAAAATAATACAGTATATGTCCAACAATAATTACTTCAGACCAAATTACCAGAAAGAGTTCATGCCCGGAATCTCTGGATGCCTGGAACATAACTCATTACTTGCGGAAAGTCTCAAAGATGCTAGGAAAAATGAAAGGCAAATTACAGTCTGTTGGATAGATTTAGAAAATGCCTTTGGCTCAGTACAGCACGAGCTTATGTTATTTGCCTTGAAATGGTATAACTTCCCGCCAACAGTTTGTGAAATAATTGCATCATACTACAGTAAATTAAAATTTGTAATAACAGCAAAAGAGGGACATACGAAACCCCACGAATACAGAGTAGGGTTGTTCCAAGGTTGCTGCTTATCGCCAGTAGTATTTAATACAGTTATAAATATATTAATAGATAATATCGCAACATGCGAAAAGAGGTGGGGCTATCGGTTTAAGGTCAATGGAAAATATACGGAATCCATCTTAGCGTTCGCAGACGACCTTGCGATCATTACACGTAATCCAAAGCAGTGCCAAGAACTACAGCGTAAGGTAGATGACTTCTGTACCTGGACGGAGGGAATGAGGACAAAACCTAGCAAATGCTATTGCCTTTGTCTGGGCCGGCGAGGCACCAGGTATACCGAGGTCATATGAGTATGACCCCGGGATTACTATTGGTGGGGAAAGTGTTTCAATAATATCAGAAACCGTGCCCTTTAAATTCCTTGGAAGAAAGATAGACTACAAAGGTCGTACTCCATCTATAAACGTAATAGTCGATGACTTCGTAAAAGACATTGACAAGGTAGACAACAGCCAATTAGTAACGTAAAAAAAGCTTCGATTTACGACAACTACTTAACATCACGTCTCAACTGGCCGTTTCTAGTATATGATATAAACCAGAACCACATAAGAACACTGGACGCGAAAGTCACTAAGACATTGAAGTCGTGGCTCGGGCTAAGCACCATCTGCAGACCCGTCAACGTTGTACAGGGGCTCGAATAATTTTGGAATGAAATTAAAAAAACCTTCGGAACTCTACAAACACCTAAGAGTTACCAAAATGCATGTCTTGTCAAAATCCCAAGACGAAATCGTTAGATCCCTTCCAAAAGACAAAACTTCATCAGAGCTAGAGTCACGGCTCCAATTCCACAAAAAATTCATGGTGGGTACGCAGTCCAGTAGAGTTGGATTGGGAAATGCTAGAAGACAGACCGACAAAGAGATAACAAAATCTTTCTTACAACAAGATGAAAACGAGACCTACAAGGTGCACGCAATGAACCTAGAAATGCAGAATGAATGGTTACCTCTAGGAGAATTTTGTATCCCACCAGCTTTGAAATGACGCACACATTTATATGATTGGTCACCCGCCCTGTTAAAATTCTACCTCAACGCCTTTCAATTAACTCTCCCCGATCAAAGCAACCTAGTAAGGTGGGGAAAAGCTACAGAAAAGGCTTGTACGATGTGCAATGCGGCAATAGGTACAGCCAGGCACTTACTGACAGGTTGTAAGGCGCTATTAGACCGGGGTGATTATTGACGTCGCCATGATAGGGTATTACTCGAAGCTATGAGTTTATCATTGGCGAGAGCGAAAAAAGGAATAACAACAAACATAAAAACTAACATCGCGTTTGTAAAGGAAGGCTCAACAAAAAAGACTTCACTCACACAAAAGCCGTACTCAATTATAAATACCGCCAGTGACTGGACATTATTAGTGGACACGTATGAAAATCACTACAGAATACCGGAGGATATCTGTGCCTCGGCGTCCAGACCGGACATATTTCTTTATGCAATGTCAATTAAGCGTGTAGTACTAGTAGAACTCACGGTGCCGTGGGAAACGAAGATCCCTAAAGACCACGCTTTGAAAAGAAACAAGTACTTTGACTTAACCAACGAAATAACTAAAAATGGTTATGTCGTTGCACTGTATGCCGTGGAAGTGGGTGCGAGGGGTATACCAGCTAAATCCCTCTATAACCTGCTTAAAGACCTTGGATTGCCAAGAGCTTCAGTAAGCTCTTTTCTTGAACGAATATCCAAAGCGGCATTGCTAGGCTCACTTCAAATATGGTTAGGTAGAGGGGGTAACACGGCGGACAGTGGAGGTGAGCGTTGACGCGTCGTAAGGAGTGCTCCTAAAACCTAAACCTGGGTCGCAATTCCCAGGCACTGTCGAAGTCGCATGTGTTGCCCCCATCTATCACGCGATGGACCCGGCACCCGTACGGTGAATCCATGGAACGCTAAGAAATAGGTCTCATAATAACATTAGAACATAATTACCTGATTGCGCTATGCAGTTTTCAAGATGGAAGTGGCTTTTTGGGATAAAAAATAAATAAACTTTTAACGTCTTACACTACAGCTGCACCTGACATAAGAATAAAATGGCGGATGAAAAATTTGCCAGTTCAGTGCTGCCACTCATAAGTAAAATGTTTCGGGTGCGTTCACAATTAAATAAAATGTTGCACAGATTTGGATATATTAAGCGATAAAACATTTAAGAGAATTGGAGCATAATTAACCCTATAGGAGCAAAGTAGGAACATTTTAGGTGCTCTAATTGGTATTCAAATGCTAAGAAAATATGATTATAAAAACCAGGAGCGACGGAATAGCATCTCCTACATGTAGACCTGGATTAACCATTTGAGAATTCCATTAGACTGATATCCCTCCCTACCTTCCTCACTTCGATTGATTGCGGAATATTCGACGTAGAGGGTTCAACGAGGTAACTCGTTAAAACACTACGCGATCGGTGCAGATTTCATCAGAACTAATAAAATGCACGTGATTGTGTGAGCGGCTGATTGGATTTCAACGTAAAAGTACCTCATAGCACTCCAAGTAAGCAAACAATCTACGTACCCTGACCGGAGATTGTCGCTAGCCTCTTAATATATTAGACATAGTAAGTACACAGTAACCCCACTGTATCTTTATAATACACTAATGTACTAATATGGCTGTTGAACATCTGTTGTAAAGCGAACAATGTCCACTTCCCCAACTTCAATCTTTTTCAATTACAGTAACGATTCACCAGACCTTTTAGGGCCTTTGTGCTATCCTCGCCGCTGAGAAGTTTCATTCAATCATGTTAATTATTTTCTTAGGAACATTTTCGAAGGGGAGTTTAAGGGACTACTACTTTTCTATACAGGTATTGTTGGAAAGGCTTTTCAAATTGTTAAGTAACCTCGCGACAAGATTAAAACGGCTACTTCAATTGTGTAAAACGGAAAATGAATACGATTTGAAAGAGTGTCAGAGTGTATGGAAACTTGTTGACTGCGATGACACTGGTGAATTTTGAACGAATGGAAGATTTGTGTTGTATAATTATGATAAGAACTCCTTGACTAATATATAAATGTTGTGTGTATGGTCTAACTAAAGCAATAAGCTAGAGGCGGGAAAGAAAAAGTCAGATTTAAATGTTTGGTATGCTGCTAACTTCGAGTGTGTGTGGAGTTTCATTACTTTTGTACTTTTAACGATCAATATTTATAGGTATTGTAATTCATCATCAATAGGGACTGCAGAGAGATGGAATTAACAGTTATACATAACTAGCTGACCCGGCGAACTTCATACCGCAATATTGACATATCTGTCTCAGCTTCCCACAGGCAGTGTAGAGTCACGGACAAAAAAAATTTTTTTCCCGTTTCCTCTAAACTTTTCTTGTACACAAACCTTGTCCCGACAGTAAAGAATACATAAAATAAGAATTATTTAAATTGGTGCAGCCGATCGGAAGTTATGCGCGTATATATATTTCGGCGATTCATTTTTATACGAGTATATGTATATAGATTATGATTTCCATTGTAAATTCTTCAACGGAATTGTATTTTATCGATACCATAGGTTGTCTGTGAATAGAGAACCGCTGATGAAGTTTTCCTATTCTATGATTTTACGACTCGTGCAACCCTTTAAGGAGTATTAGATTTTACCGTTATTGCGCGATACTAAAGTAGTTACAAGGTGTATAAGTATAAAAGAAGAACATAACTTAGATTTTTTTCAAATTAAGGCCAAGTCCGAGAATTGATTATTGACAAAATCTACACTGACAAAAGCCTCATTCAAAAGTCAGCTTATTAAAAAAAAATACGTGTGGCACTGGGGGACTGCCGCGGTAAAGCTATTGCATAGCATTTTTTATCAATTTATGCAATTATATTTATTTATTTATTTTTATATATACAATAGTGTATGGCTACCATAAATAATTGTATACATTATATGACATAACAAATCTTCGTGTCCAAGGCAACGAATCTTCCTTGATGTATTCAATACGCCTGCGCGGCCGGATGTTGACATATTCATGGTCTAGAAAACAATATCACGCATTCCGAGAGAGGCACGGCGTGACGTCACTATCCAGTTACGACTTTGTAGCAACATAACACGAAATGAACCAACCATAATGATATTATATAATAACCAGCGATAGTGATGATGACGTCATCTCGATCTCTCTGTCTTCTCGTCACTGTATCTCGGAAAGCCACAGAGACAGAGTTCGGAGCAGCTCGCCAACGAATCTTCTGACTCTGTCATGCACGAAGTCGTTGATTCGTCTTTCGGAGCAGCTCGTCTCGATCCGTGCGAGCTTCGGGTGTCAGGTTTTATTTTCGTTACGTTACGGAATTTCTTGATTATGTCGCCGCGCTCAAAGGCCTCAAAGCCCGCGATAAAAGCTATGCCATAGCTTAAAAATAACGTTAAAAACTGCGTTACAAATGTCATATGGTATAATTGAACTGAAAGTCATTCAGTGAGCTAGTACTTAATAATGATAGCAATAGATGTTGTCTGAGATATCTCCTTATAATTACACTATTACTTTGCAAGCTACATCGTACAAAATGAAATGAAAATGTTTACTTCAATCGTTGTTATCACTGTCCTCGCCTATCTACGCTTTAGTTTCTGAATGTGTTTATTGCCTATAATTTTAATTAAAGTGAATATTGGAGAACTCAGTTCAATGGGCTTATGAAAACCCTTTAAATTAAGTAAAATTGCTTCAGGGCTAATGTTGTACAGTTCGAAGAAGCCATCAACTTGATAAAACGACCCTCCTAAATAAGCCAGTATGTCCACCCTTGCGATATATGAATTAATAATTAAAATTAGTAGTGCCGTTAGCATATTTGACCGTACGCGCCGTACGGCAATAAATCTTATATATTCCGTACAAAGTTATAATATCGTAATTGTGCTTTGTTTTTAAATATTTGGGATTTGATAAATCTTTTTAAGCGTTATGTTTATAATTGTTGGGCATAGTACCTATATAATATTAAAAAAATATTTCGGACATCGGACACACAACGCCATCTAGTCCCAACCTAAGCAGAGCTTGTGTTATGGGCACTAGACAACTGATACAAATACATATATACTTTTTTTTTGTAAATACATAAATATTATATACAGAAATATTATACATGTAATACATGTTTCAGACTGCTATGTAGTAATCCTAGTAGAACTTAGACCAGAGTTCTAATGATGCAGAAGCAACTCAATAGGCTGCCATAGGCATTGTTGCATTGTCTACATTCACAGTCAGCATGGTATATTATAACACTACTCATTGTGAATGTAGATTTTGCTTCTGTTAATCTCTTAGATTCTGTTCATGCTTTCCATCAGGCAGAGTAGAGTCATTTTGGCAGGCTCATACATATTAAACAAAAAAGTAGTACTAGCAGAATTAAGAAGTATTAAGTAACGTCTTTCGCCCTCTTGAAGCTTCCAAACAAGAGAGTATCCCAAGAAAGGAGTGTTAATTTAAGTACTAACGAAGATGTAGGTAATATTTTAAATTCTTGAACTTAAATTAAGTAGCATTAAGGGGCGTATACAACGAAATTATTGGCAATTTCAGTGCTTCCAACTGTTTGCAACTCTTCAGAAAATCTACAACTTTTGTTTTCATTGTGTCTATTTTTGATTTGCTTAAAGATATCTCAAGGCAAATAAAAAAAAATGCAGGCACTCTATCATATTGGATTAACTTGACGTTCAGGCAATCGTGGAAATTCGAAAGTTGTTCAGCTAAAGCTTAGCTCAAGGATATTTTTCGATCGAATCTAAAACGAGGTACCGAGAACTAAGGTAGTTGACATAGCTCAGAAAGTCGCACACAATTGTGTTGGGAAAGACGTTCTAGTTATATACAAAGTTTGGGTAACGATGGTTACTTTTACTAGATCATAGTAGAAGAAAGTTTATTTTCTAAATAAATATTTTTATAAAACAAATAGGTAATGTTTTAATTTTGCCAAGAACATTTTAGTCACATCGCCTTTGCTTCTAAACAATGGCTTCTACCGGTAATGGCCAGTAATTTATACCTAATCAAATCATGCGCCTAAATGAACTTCTTTTTAAAAGTCTTCATTTTGTAATACGATATATATTTTTATAGCAAAGTAACTAAGATAATGCTCATTTCAAAGATTTATATAACGAACAACAAGGCCGATGTCTGATCAGTCAGATCCGATTTTAATATCCCTTTGAACTTTGAAAATGAGGTTGAATTTCGAATAAATGGTTGAAGATTTGGCGATTTATCAAACAAAAATCAATTTATGTCTACAATTGTCTGTAATTCCTTTGTAATATTAATATAACTATGTGATTTAAAAAAAAATTAAAGAGCTTCTTAAAAACAAGCTTTTACTGGAATACCTCGAAATTAATCAAACAAGTCAAACTCGATGATGTTGCGACGTTTCTTTACAGAGTTCCTATGGCCACCCTCCAGCTCCAGCATCAGATCAACTCCATGTCATTATAATATTGTATTGTCACGCTGTATACATACGCTTGCAAAATTTCAGCAAAATCGGTTCAAGATATCTGCTTCAAAATTGAGTTGCAATATTCCACCCGAACATACAAGCATACATACATACATTGCAAGTTAATAAAAAGCTTGTAATGAATCAATAGTGAGATGGTAATTTATTTATAAATTGGTTCCGCTATCAAATTGGCAGGTTATAATCAGATAATAGGATGAAATTATACTTCAATGTTACGAAGATGGCTCTTTAAGATGAGATTCAACTTTTCAGGTAATGTTTTGTTAATGTCGCCGCGCTTCTGGCGAAACCTCGATCTAAATAAGATCAACGGAGTTATTAAATAGATAATTACTTTATTCAAGGCGCATTTTACAGGTATCTTCTTAATATTAATCACAGCTTCTTGAATGATAGTTATCATTTTGATATTTCTTACAATGCTTTTAGAATTCTTAGTAAATGGAGGCGGGGGATGGGGGAGATAGGGGAAGGGCCTACGATATCCTCACTCACTCGGTGAAACACAGCGCAAGCACTATTATACACCGGTTTTCTGTGAGTCCGTGGTATCACTCCGGTCGAGATGGCCCATTCATGCCGAAGCGTAGCTCTCCCACGGTGTATGTGGTAAATATCTATAATTAAAGAAAAAACTTGTCATAAAACAAAGAGAGACGTATATATCCAACATTAAATATCACACTCGTTACATCAAGTTAAACAACATTCACCACTTTTCTTACAAACCTAAAAAAAATATTCGAGATCGTTCAAACGAAAAGCACGTTAATTTATATCCCGGACCGGGGGTGGACACTGACTTTTTTGTGACCCCGTCAAGAGATGTCGCCTACAACTCGTTTCCTGCGGGACCGATAGTCCCGAAAAACTAAGCCCTGGCGTGATTGATGAAGAACAGTGTAAGCACCGAGTAAACAGAGCCCATGTCCCTTGCAATAGCCCTCAGGTGGTTTTTTTAACCAGCACCCGTCTGTGAAATGTATTGTGTTCCGTTAGATTTATTTAGCCTTCCCTTTATTGGGTTTGATTTTTTATTTGTTTTCAGAGGAAAATGGTGTTTTATTTCTGGATATGTAAAATTTTTTGGATTCATAAATGTATGTATAAAATTGGAAAATATGTGGTAAACTCTGATATTTGCTACATTTCAATACGTAGGTATATGATTACTTTGTTATTAACGAAGTAACATATTGTAATACAAATAAAAAAAAATAGGCAAAGAAGTACTACAAATTAAGGATGAGTAAATGTTTCTAGTATTTACCACTACAAAACTATGTATACCTATAGATATACATATAGTTACCTATATGTAAGCGTGGTAAGTAAAGCTAGTATTTTATAAATATTATCTACTTGTTTGTCAGGGTCCTTCTTCCACGGACCGGTAGGTAGACTGTATAATCTTTGAGAAAGGTTTCAGAACATCTTTATGTTTAAGTTGCTTTTAAGTAAATTACCTAACTAATAATTATCTTTTAATATAACATAAAAAACAGAGGAGATCGATCTAAGATTAAACTCAAAATGCTGATAAAACAAAGGTTTTCATTTACCTACTTATTTTTATGCTAAAAGGACTGTTTACTGTTTAATTACTTTTTGCTACTTTTCAGCATCCAAGTACACAAAGAGTACCTTATCTTCTGTTCACTTCATCAGCTCTAATATCCCATAAATTAATCCTTCAACTACAGTAGTGAATACATAGTTCGATAACCAACATGACAAATGCTCTCCCAGCGAGATCTAGCAGTCGACAATATATCAAAACTTTGCCATTAAAACAAACGTGAGACTGCGACACGTTGAGATCAATTATTCCAACTTCTTCAACTTTATTGTTCTGAAAGTTTTATGACTTCAACCAACCCTTGCTAGTAAAACTTGTTCCATAGTTGCGCTGGCTTAGAACATCGAGCTACACAGCTATGCTAAAATAGCAACGTTCACGTTTTGAACCAACTGTAAAAAAAAACCGACTTCCAAAAAACATCCAACGAAAACTCTCTGCCAAAAAAACAATTAAAAGCGTAAAATAAACTGGTCTTCATAAATTGCCTATACCTAATTCTTTATTCATTTAAATAGTAGTGTTATAATGTGTGCTAGGTACCTAGAATATGTTTGATGTCGGTGCCAAGTGTCTATCGCTATATTAGCGCACTATATTTTATAAAAAGTTTTTATTTTTCAGTTTTTAGTGCAAACAATCGTAGGTAAGTAGTAAGTTGAACTATTTCATCAAATTTCATCATCAAGAATGCAAATTAAGATCTATACGTACGCGTAATATTAAAATCATCCTCTAATCCCTAACTGTTGAAGAGTTTAACCTTCTATCATCAGCTCACCTAAAGAGAGATAACTTGAAAGTATACGACTAAAGGTCTTTAGATACGTATGAAATTAAAAGAATTATCCTCCAACTCCTAACCGTTGAGGAGTTGTACCTTCCATCATCAGCTTACCTAAATAATTTGAAAGAATACGACTAAAGGTAACATATATACTTATGATATTTAAAGATTTATCCTCCAACTCCTAACCGTTAAGGAGTTGTACCTTACATGATCAGCTCATCATCATAAATTGATGACTACCAGACGCAAATACCGGTGTAACTTTTTTTTTTTTTTTTTTTTTTTTTTTTTTTAACTTCAGAAAATATAAGAAAAACATAGTGTGTGCCTATAAAAAATGAGGGTTTCTCTCGATTTCCCTGGGATCACATCATTAGATCCTGATATGGTGGCAATGGGACCACCTCGGGAGCATACCGAATACAAAAAAAAAATTAAAATCGGTCCACAATTGACGGAGTAATCGGTGAAGATACATAAAAAAAAAAACATACAGTGGAACATAGAACCTCCTCCTTTTTGGAAGTCGGTTTAAAAAGAAGCATGTTGAATTTTTCAAATATGATCTGAGTCGCAATTTTGTCTAGAAGCGTGCATATATAATATATATTTTTGTGATGTTGTCCTCTGTTGGATATAGGCCTCGCCTTAAGAACGCTGGCTAGACGAGTTGGTATAAGGAGCGTGACAAGTTTTCCTTCTCTTTGTAGTGCTCGTAGTGTCGTTATAGGGTTTGTATTTTTAACCGACTTCAAAAAAGAAGGAGGTTCTCAATTCGACCGATGATGGCATCCAAGAGATATCGAGTCGAACCTTGAAGTCGGTTACTTATGCTCGTTTGCTCTATTAGTCGGATCTTACGATGTACATGTTTTTTTTTTATGTTGTAGCTGCCAAAATGATTCTGCTCTGCCTGATGGAGAGCATGAGCAGAATCCAGGAGTGGTGGTCACTTCAATGCAAATAAGTACAATGCAGCATGGTGACCCACACTATGACGGCCTAGTGAAATGCTTTTTCACGCTCCGCTTAAAGGACCCGAGTTCATAATAATAATAATAAGTTCATTGTCTCAATTTTTTTTACAAAAAAGGCATATGAGCTACATTATTTCACGTAGGTAAATGTATTGACAAAATATTTAATCTACTGATGCCTAAAAAAAGGATAACCTTTGCTTTAAGCATCAGCAACCTTCCAATGACAGAGGATATTCGCATCTAAGTAGGATTCAGTTAGCTCTGTATCTTATTTAATTAATGAGTAAAAAGGTACCTGAGTGCTAAAAAAATATGAGAACAAATTATATGTTACGTGAATGAATATTGATGGTGATAATCGGTATTCTTAATTGATCACCACACAGATAAAAATATTTTAGTTTAAAATTATTATGGTGGATCGCTAATATATGATGAACATTTTTGTTTTTATATTCTCTTTGTAATTGATATATTTTAATATCTAAACAAATGAACTCTGTTAGTTTTAATAATATTAAAATATAGTGTAAACGAAACGTGCCCACCACCCACGCTACAAAAACAAAGTTACGAATAGGCACTGTAACCTTTCAATTAATAAGACCCATAAAAATCATACCTCTTACGTAAAAATAATTTTTCGTTCTAATAAATGTAATATAAGTAATTTTTAATGTTATGACAACCTTAAATTACTACCTAAGTGTTTTTAATATAAGTAGATGAAATTTTTCCACTAAATAGATTTAACTTCAATTTATTTAATGAAAAAAATATTTTTCATTAATAGCGACCTAGTAGACGTTTATAAAATTGAATTTAAGAATTTATAAGTGTATAGCACTGATAAAAGAATAATAATAATAATTGCCTA
The DNA here is from genome assembly GCA_949125395.1 of Diaphora mendica. NCBI lineage: Eukaryota > Metazoa > Arthropoda > Insecta > Lepidoptera > Erebidae > Diaphora > Diaphora mendica. The sequence goes on from OX421310.1 coordinate 24,339,416, forward strand.
TGACACCCAACGCCATCGAATCCCAAACTAAGCAGAGCTTTTACTGTGGGTACTAGAGAACTGATATAAATATACTTTTTTTTTGTAACTACATACACATTATACATCGAAAAAATTCCGAAACAATTTTTTGCAGATCATACATTCATTTGGTCCAACTTGGGAATTTAACTCAAGACCTAAAACACAGCAGTCGCATACGCTAACACTGCGCTACGGGCCACCGAGGCAGTCAATATGATTATAGTATAGTGAGAGCACCATGTGGTGTGATGACCAGGGCCTCACAAAAAAACACTGTAAAGGAATTCTTTCATTGTATTCCATGAATGAGGTTCGCGTAGGTCCTGCCTTCTCCTTGTACCTGAACCTGGAGTAAAGGGAACCTGAAATAACATTGTCCGGGTTCTTCTCAGAATAGGGCTGAGACAGGCTGACGAGGTGGTTTTTAGTGGAAACACCTATGAGGTGTTTCCTCCTGGTTCCTGAGTCCCCAAGAAGTTGGAGATCCGAGGGGATTCTTCATTCCGTTAACAAAAATAAAGGTGGTTATGGACAGCTTTAGTCACTTTTCATCAAGTTACCGAGTTTGGTCGTTTGTATTATCACAACTTTGGGTTCATAGAAACACTCAAAGTGAACACTATTTCCTCCACATAAAATAGAGTACAATATTCACATGCCATAGTATTATGTGATTTAAATCTAAAGTTCATTATGTTAACCACTGCATCTCATCTGTATCTTATAATACTCTAGGTAACACAAAAACAATGGGTGGAAAAGTAAATAATTATAATCTATACTTCTATATCTATACTAATATTATAAACGCGAAAGTTTGTAAGTATGGATGGATGGATGGATATATGGATGGATGGATGGATGTTTGTTACTCTTTCACGCAAAAACTACTTAACGGATTTGGATGAAACTTTACAGTAATATAGCTTATACATCAAAATAACACATGGCTACTATTTGCCGCGATAACCGACATATACGCGGGCGGAGCCGCGGGCAATCACTAGTTCGTCATAATTTAAAAGAACTTAGTCTTGTCCATTTAGTTTTTAGTGTACCTATAGTGATGTGTTTTTAATGGTTAGTTTTGTCATAAAACAGGACTATAACTCTCGTGTCACAATGTTAGTTACCATACTCCTCTGAAACGGCTGGACCGATTTTATGAAATATGGTGTGTATATCGGGTAGGTCTGAGAATCGACCAACATCTATTTTTTATACCAATTTTTTTATGGCAAAGCAACGTTTGCCGGATCAGGTAGTAATATTATAAAGAGATAAAGTTCGTGAGGTTGTAGGGGGTAATCTCTGGATGCACTGAACCGATTTTGAGAACTCTTACCGTTAGAAAGCCACGTTTTTTTAACGTTATAGGCTATATATTATCATCTAAATATATATAAATGAATCGCCGAAATGTATGTACGCGCATAATTTTCGATCGACTGCACCAAATTGGCTAATTCCGTTTATCTGTTCGTTGTTGTTAGGACAGGGTTTGTATAGAAGGATTTTTTTTTTCAAGACTGTACACTACCTTTGGAAAGCGAAGACGGGTAAAATTACTAAAACAAGTTTTTCAGAAATAAAGAAAATATTTACAAAAGAAAAATATGGCGATATGAAGTTCGCCGGGTCAGCTAGTTCTTAATAATTATTACCGCGATTTCCGACATACACGCGGCCGGAGCTGAGGACAAAACTAATATTTCAATAAAATTTCATACCTATATGTATTGTACGTAAAGCAAAATGATGTGCAGCCCTAAATTCACCTTTCAAACTCATATCAAACAACAAACAACATAATTCTAAATATACATGTATTTTGAGCGACAGAATGATCATTTACTAATTAACTGTTAATTAAGCGAGATCTGCGTATTAATAAACATATTATGCGTGCTTTGTTGTGTTAGATGCTGAGTCTATTTGTGATATTATTAGTTCGTATATCTACAATATGAATGGTAAACAGGCAGCTGTAACCTAACTATAGCAACTGGATTAATTTCGTCTGCTTGTAAACGTTCTCATGAAACAAGTGTTTGAAATTGCTTCAAGTTTGATGTATTTGTGCCCGTTCCTCTAGAGATAAATTTGTTCGAAAACTTGCTGAATGTGAAAAGTTTGAAGCTCACTTCAATCCATTACACGAGTGAAATATTTCTTTGTTTTCTGACTTCACTGTGGGAAGAAGCGACCTTACAAATCAGAAGTTTCCCATTAACGACGCGTCTCTGGATAACCGCGCTGCCGCTAAATACGCTTTTACCACATTTATCACTTTAGCTGTAGCCGGGTTTAAAACATTTTGATTGATGATAGACGAGGATTTGGATCTACAACAGAGAGAAGTAGTTAAGTGTTTAATGTCTCGTGCAAAACGTTCTTTAAGTCGTCAAGGTCACAATTTTCTTCCTCCTGCATAAACAGGAGCGATCAATCTTAGCTGTTGTGGAAAACGATGTGTTTGAAATGTAATATCGATGCGGTTTATTTAATATACCGTCGATCAATCACAGACAGACGGTGTATATCTGGTTCGTGGGTGACAGATCGTCGTGCAACATGTGATGTGAGCAATCTTGGCTTCTCTATATAGCATTATTTGCCTCTTATTAAATAGTTCCTTTGCCCTGTCACTTTAATGTATTAAACGTATTTATCATATTACTTGATGTAAACTTTTTGGTCTGTAATGTTGACGTTAAAGCAACCCTTTTTTTGTAAAGACAACTGTCGCATCTACTTGTATAATAATATTATAAAGCTGAAGAGTTTGTTTGTTTGTTTGAACGCGCTAATCTCAGGAACCGCTGGTCTGATTTATAAAAATCTTTCCGTGTTGGATAGTACATTTATCCAGTAAGGTTATCTATAGGCTATATATCATCACGATACAACCAATAGGAGCGGAGCACCAATGAAAAATGTTTCAAAAACGGGGGAAAATTATCACGCTACGGGCAATAGGAGACGCAAACGAGGTTGCGTGGGTCCGCTAGTTAGGAATATATCCTGTGTCGTGGTAGACTTTACAAAATACATGAAACAAGCTCAAAGAACACTCAGACTAAGAAGAAATTGTTGTTCTGAGTCTTAGGTGTCCTTTATGCCTGTCTCAAACAAATTGTTTTGGATCACACAAAGTGTTGTCCCATGTGGGATTTGAACACACAACACTCAGCGCAGTAGCAAACGGCGTGGCTACCGCTTAAACCATTGCGCCATCTATGCAGTCAATATTATATAGTTTTGGTTACATAGAGTCTTGTTCACTTTTCTTATTGAAGCGTATCATGTTTTTTCATACTCACATTATTAGTGCTAGCTTTATTTGTAACAAATTGTATTTCCTATATATAAATAATAAAAAAATATTTTGGACATCTAACACACAACGCCATCTAGTCCCAAGCTAAGCAGAGCTTGTGTTATGGGTACGAGACAACTGATACAAATACTATATTTTTTTGTAAATACATACATATTATACATAGAAAACACCCAAACTCCGAAACAAATATTTGCAGATCATAACCCGGAAATCGAACCCGAGACCTCAAGCACAGCAGTCACATACGCGATCACTACGCAACCGAGGCATAAAGAAAACTATATGAATCTATTTTACTCCTCTAACTATTAATGGCTCTCTGAAAAAACAACAAACATTTTGTGCTAAATTAGCGTTAAAAGTTTCCATACCCTTTTAGAAACACATTAGGAAACATGTATTCCCTTGTCTCCCTTAAAATAAAATAGCAAAATGAAAGTGGAATACGAAACACTAAATGTTGTAATGTGAACACGAACTGTAGACAAATATCCCACGTTGAGCAGAATCAGTGTAAAACTTGTACAGACGTCGGTTGAGTTCAACATATCTATCCACAACTTTCTAGACCAAATAAATTTATTTTACATTGAATACAAAGTAAGATACATTCTTTAAACAACTTCGATGTATTAGTTGAAACATTGTAACTATATATTTAAAAATAAAATGCTGTTATGTTTTCGGAGGGTTTTTATTATAATTGAATCAAAGCTTTATGATACTATTGTAGATTTACTGCATGTGGGTCCAGTTAATGTAATTTTTTGCTTCAACATCATCCGACCGAAATTACAAGACATATAGAAACAAATGGTATATTAAGAATGCAAATTTGTTAGCCATAAAAGCTCTTAATAAATTTGAAAATAAATTTATTATTACAACATGCAGCTCGTTTTAAGAAAAATATGTCTGACGTAATTCATGTGCAAACGGGTTTTCAAATTAATAAGTTTGAGCAATATTTTGTGTATTGTCCTGATTTTACGCACCATTAAAACGTGGGTTGTCTTAGTGCAAAGTTCCTCGCATCTCATTAGAAAGTGAACGTGATAAGAAGTTGATTCATCTTAGGTGAATCAAACTATCCAGTAGGGTTTATGGCTCAAAATAAGTCCTATGACGCTAATATGGCACTAATAGCTCATGTATACACAGCCTGATATAGAGTAAAAATGCCAGACATTCCTAAAAGCACCTCGAAGGAAGTGTAATATAAAATGTATTTATTCTTCATTTACCTCAAAATATAACCCTGAAAACGTTCATTTTCATGTACTATCAAATAAAGGACATAATGACAGGTCCATAATTACAGATAGAGTAATTAAAAAGAACACAAGAACCAATAAACACCTTGACTTATTTATTGTCTCTAATAACTAATATGAAGAGTACCTAGTGTCATGTATTAAAAAGTAAGGTGCGACCATAGCCCAACACCAATAGAAGTTAATTAAATTGAGTTATTAAACAATTTAATTATCACTGTCAAGTTGTAATGGGAATTTCCATTTTCATTTATTAAAAATACACAAAAAAGGTGAAAGATATTTTCAGACCAATTCATAGGCTTAAAATAAAGTTAATTACTAAGTGCTTTGACGATAAAGTACGCTTGTTAAAAGATAACTACATCTAGGGCAAAGCCGTATAGAAATGTTTGAATTAATAATAAGGTGTTCGTGTTACTATGGTGAGTTTTAAACTACTGACAACATATATCTATATTACGAGTAATACGTGAAGCGAATTTATACCCATTTTTTCGAAAATTACGCGAACGAAGGAGGGCCAAAATGACAGCACGAATGCTGTCATTAGGTTTAAACTGGAGATAGTTTTCATATTTTTTTTCAATATGACTGATTCAATACTTTTATTGATGTGCAGGATCATGTTTCATAATATATAATAATAATATATCTCTTTATTGTACACCAGATTCATTCAAAGGTAAGTGTTCAGTCCTCTTGCCAAGGCAGCGATCACCTTGATGAAGTTTATAATACCTATGGCCCATAGATAGGCATACAATCACTAAGCTATGTCCACTGGCAAGAAGGCTGAACCACGGCTATGTCACCGTGTTCTTAATCTAAACTAAAATCATTAAGCACTTACTGGAGTTGTGTGTCATCCTGTTCTCGGCGTTCCATTCCAAGAGATCTCTTGGGTAGATTCTTCTCTGCTCTGCGTCTTCACACAAACATAAACTCCTAAAGTGCTGTACAACTTCCAAGGTATTCGAATTACAACAACTCGCTTCAGCTAACGCGGAACGCGCCTACAAAACTCGCGAGTCCACGACCTGGTACAATACGGTTTATCACTAAAGAGACCGCGGGTCGATGGACAATACAATTAGCTTACTATCAATCAATTTTAACAATAACAAATCGTCGGCCGTTTTCAACACGCCTTTCAAGTCCTTTTTTTCACATTAACCTCAAACGTCGAAATGTCAAACACGAACCAGAGACAATCAAAATGTTGCCAGTACAATGACGTTCGAAATCCAACAGTAAGTTTAAAATTAGAGAAGTACAATTGGCGGCCTTATCGCCCGGAGGCAATCTCTTACAGGCAACCATTGGATGAAGAGAAAAACAGGATTATGAGATAGTGTAGGGTAGTGTCTGCTGTAAAACTAGGTAAGACGAAAAAATAAATAAAGTAATAAGGATATTTACCGTTATAGTAATACATAGTGTGGTTTATGAAATAGATACAAACAAGGAATAAGATAAATATACAGTTAATTACATATATAAATGTAGTAGTGTGACTGTATGACCCAATTGACAAAAAAATTCAAATATTGCAGATTAAGGGGCATTGATGTCTCCCGGATAATGCTCCTTTACAAGTCTCTTGAATGCAGTTAGTGTTGTGCACGTCTATTTTTTTATCGTTTAACGTATAAACGTTAATCTTTATTTTTTGACAAGTGTTAAGGCGTGTCTGCGGCTAAAAATAACAAAACAAACTAAAAAAACTTGTTAACTAAACGTGTTAGCGAAAAGTCGCAGGAGACGGAATTTTAAACGAAGATCAAACACGATTACACGAAAAGCAAAAATCTTTTATCTACTCGACAAAATGACTTATAGTGCACTTACTTACTTACTTTTATACCTAGTATAAATATGAATAATTTAAGTATTAATGTTAGTTCAGTTCAGTTTCATTATACGAGAAGTATACGCTGGGATGTTTTCAGTCCGCTTTGGATAACATTAAAAAAAATAACAAAACAGTTAAGCCACGCCCATATTTTGATAAATATGTGATGTTTTGTGTTTAAAAACATAAAACAGTGTCGCTGGAGACCCGGCTTTAGTCGCCATACATAGTATAGAAATTAAATATAGCTCACATTAGATAACATTTTATCCGTGGTAGACAGACGCCTTTTTCAAACCGGGAGGCGGTTTGAAAAAGGCGTCTGTCTATTTTGACTTCATTTTGTCTCCCGCTTTGCTAAGGAAGGAAGTGGACTTATTATATTGCCAACTCCTCCAGTTTTCTTCTGATTAATTTCGTTGCGGGTTCCAAGACAGTTTAATTTTTATTGGACTTCCCGAGTGTCATAACTCGGTGTGTTCGTGGATCACCGCTGTTGATCCTGGTGTACAGGAGTTACAGTGGTGGGAGTGTGGGCGGGATTAGTCCCAAAAAAAAGGTGTTAGTCGTCCAAAAAAAATCAAATTTTTTAGGTTTTTTTTTATCATTTCATTTTTTTTTAGTTATATAAGGTATAATTAACAAATTAGGTAATCAAACTTTAAGGTAAATTCAGACCGTTTTCAATAACCGTTCTTTGATTAAAACTGGAGATAGGTTTATGAAAACGGCCGTAACCGATAAAGGTTGCTAATATATGACTATATATGACTAAAATATAAGACTAATAAAATCACAATATGTAATTAACTGGGAGATCAGTTCAAAATAGTCTATCAGGAACTAAAAGGTCTTAAACTGTCTCGAATCGTGATAACTGACACCGCTTAACGTGAGGTTAACCTACCCTTATCAGATACTCTGCCAGGCTGTGGGCAGTGAATGAAACGGGACTAATGGAAGATAATTTATTTTTCTCCAAAGTTTTTACCGAGGGTGAACAATGTTTGGGACATATTTAAACTGCTTCGACTCGAGTGAAGCCTTGGTCCCACAGAAAAAAAAAGTTTTTTAACGATTAAAAAAATTTCCAGAACGGAACCGGGAAAACCAATAACGAGTTATGCGTTCGTTTGTACAGTTCTCTCCGTAAACGTTTTTGATGTTACGTGCCGTTTGTGTCGCGTTGGTGCCACGACGGAACTCATATTCCATAATTACACGATTTTTTAAAGTCTCCATTATGACGAAAAATGTTCAAATGTAATGAAAATACAACGCTAATCAAAAAACAAAAGACTGAATTTGTAAATAGAATGTCATGGTTTTAAAACAAAATTAATTTGAATTCAGAATACAGGGCCATTACAATTTCTTTTATTTGAAATGACCAGTACTGAAGAACGGCAATTTCATAGGTAAAGACCTAATATATCCACAAGAATTATACGAACCTGTCACCTGCAACTTGCATCTGATAACTGCACAGCACTACCTGGAATACATACTAAGGAATGGAATATTCTTGTACCTTAAGACAAATCAAAATCTTGCTTTGGGTACCAGCACTCAACTGCATGTAAAATCAACTTGTATTGTAAACTTGAAATCATGTATTTATGTTTTGTGTACATAAATAATAATTAACAAATATTTACCTTAATTGCATAAAAAAACTAAGTAATGTTTAGGTTTTAATCACATTTAAATTACAATAATTTATTCAGGTTCTAATCGTATTAGCCAAATTTATAAATGCGATCCAAAACTCTAAAAATAAAATTCGATTAAATGAATAAAAATGATCCACTCAGCGTCACTTATGTGCGTGTTCAACAGCAGTAACGGTAGCTATTAATTGGGTGCCTGACTGATTTATATCACCCCAGTCACTTTAAGACCACGCCGGGCCGTTTCTGGCTGACATCGGAATTGAAGGACTTTTGAAGGTTATTTGGAAAATAATATTTGTAGTCGAACTAACGATGTTTGTGCTGGTTTTAATTACTTTAAAATAAGACTAATACTTCTGACAACTATTTTATGTCGGTTTTGTGTTAAACGAGTATTACACACGTTTACCTACGAATTATAAGCACACGTTGTTACATATTTTCGTCGATATTTTTACCAATAAATCGTTCACAGTTCACAAGTCATCAGTTAAATGCATTTTTGTAATAATCCTCCTGTCATATTTATAAATTTGTATATAATTTGTGGAGGAACGAGTGTCATGTCCCTCCAACACAAAGGGAGAATCCTCCGACCAGGCGAGGTGATCATGCACGGCGGGCCAACTGATACAAATATTTGTTTCGGAGTATGGGTGTTTTACCGGAGCTTGCTCTCTTCAACCTCAAACAAAACTAAATAATAATAGTCCAACTTGACTATTATTATTTACTTCAAAAATTCCAAACTTTGGACTGATTTTTTTAAACTTGTATTGACTTAGAGGTAGTAGAGCCACGCTGATTTCAGCATGAACGGGCGGGCTCGACCGGGGCTGTACTACCCTCGCACTGAATCAACGTATTAAATGACAACGTTCGTGCTGTCGTGTTTCGTTGGTGAGTGCGAGACCGGAGGCCCAATGATACAGAAGCATCACTAGGCCAGCAAAGTGTGGGTCACCATGCTGCATTGTCTGCATTCGCAGTGAGTATGGTGACCACATCTCTTGGATTCTACTTATGCTTTCCATCAGACAGAGTAGAGTAATTTAGGCAGGCCCATGCATAAAAAACTGTGATGACACTTTTATCTTTTAAGTGATGTTCACTTAAAAGATAAAAGTGTTTAATATAATTCTAAACATCCCTAAGGATAGATGACATCAAAACTGCATTTTATGAAAACATAATCACAAATTTTAACAAAAAAAACCGACTTCAATCTGGACCCTAAATGTGAAACGCCTAAATTTGGCGTCGAGATTTATCCAATTTTTTGGCTAATTTTTGTAATTTTATGGTAGTTTTATCATTAAAACACTTTATTTTAATGTATAGAATAAGAAACTAAAAAAAAACCAAAAGCTTTAGTCGATTATCAAACCTACAAGGAGCAACACTAAAAATATTCCAAAAATACCTTGTCCGGTGACGTCACTCTGTGGCAGGGTATCAAAAATTGAAAGATGTTTTATGTTGGTTACTAATGTATTTATCCTTGTCGCACTTTACTATATTGTACTTAGTAGAACAAAGATGCAATATAACGCCAGTACAAAACCCAACCTCAACTATTTTTTTCTATGTGACCTTATCAATGGCGATGATGCCGGCCGTGTGGTGAATGTTTATTTAAGTGTTCAGTAATATTAAACTTGAGTGCTTTGTTTATATTTGCAACTTTATATCACAAGTACACAACATAAGCTTTTAAATAAATACAACAGAATGCCACTTCAACCACGGTGAATCACAGTGAAACGGATATTAGAAGTGTAAACAAACCCATTTTTTTGTCATGTTTTCAAGTGGCTATTGATGTTTGATTGTTTTGTGTGATAAAATTGTGTGAATAAGTGTATTTGTTGCTGTTTTTATTGGTGAGTATTGTATATAGTTTTAAATAACATACATATTAGTTGTAGTAATGGTTTTATTAAGAAATTATTCCACTTTTAAGTACAGTACATCGAGGAAAAAATCACTTTTCTTACTTCCATCTTTGATTTACTAATTTAAAGCTATTTTAAATCATAATCAATTATACATCATCGGATAGCTTATTTAATGGGCATTCTAATGGTACATAAATAATGTATAGCCCCAATACTCTTTTTTTTGGTAATCGTCATTTGAATGAGAGTCGGTTTTTTTTTTTTTTTTTTTTTATAACCTTAACACAGATGCGCCATATTGAGTTAGCAGATGTTACACAGACGAGGTTTTAAGATTAATGCTATTGTTTAGTCCCCGCGTCGTAGTTGGCGAATGCAACTATTCAAAATTATTATCTTCAATAACGTTTTACTGAAGAAACGTAAAACGTTATTAAAAAATTGACTATTCTATTCTAGAAAGTCACTTTATTAAGTGTATTTCTAAGTACATACAATATTTAAATGTTTTCTTTGGTAATTGCATGTTGGTAATTGTTATTCAGTTATACCTGTATAAAAATATCCTGTTACTGCAAGTGAGCATAAACAACAAATTGTCGACTAATTAAGAAACCAAAAAAAAAAAACAATTAATTCTACCACAAATTTTTACTAACAAATGACTTTATTATTATTCTCTTTATTAAATTACTATAACATATTATTTACATTATTAAATATATATATAAAAACAAATACATTTAAAAATATAAAAAATAGTAGACTTATTATTATTATATTATATGTTGAATTTGAAAAAACAAACTACAGTATTAATAATAGTTTAAATTTCGTGTCACGTGAGTATGTAAATGTATATACAGAGAATCAAAAATCATCCGAATTCAGAATTTTCTCTGTATATTAGTAAAGCCCTTTAAAAATATTTTAATCCATACCTACCTATTTGTATAAATGTTAAGTTGGTTTGTGTATACATTAGAGATTTAAAAAGTTCTGCACCATTTGAATTCAAGCATGAATGCAACCATGATAATTATGCAACCGAAGCGTTGCCGGGCAAAGTTGGTATTTTATGATTTTAACAATATTACAAACAAAATTGATAATGATGAAAATACCAAGTATTAGCAATACTTTATTCTGAAGAATGATAGCTTAAAGCTAATACTTACAATATCTGTTTCTTGGAACAAAGCGTACATACTCTATATATCCAATCCTACCTCCGAAAGTAGGCCACAAGACCGGGCACCTCATACCTCTAAATGTCATGTCCCTAATGACGTGTGACCACGAAACGAATCCTGCCGCAGATACAACTATTAATATTAATTGACGACGTTATGTGTGTGACGTTTATTAATAGCCATCTTGTGGCCACTTAGACCATGATATTGTAAGATTTCTTTATTAATAACTAAATAATTTGTCTAGAATAATGTAATATTTAATCTTCTAAAAGTCCTCTATCGCCTTTATCATGGAGAGTGTTCTGAAGAGTTGTTCCAACTGGTCCCCCTTCTCCCTTCCTCTACAGGACAACACCTGCCGGCGTTGGAAGTCACTGCTTCAGAGTGGTTGACATACGCTCTCGTACACACCGCTTCGGTTCTTCTTTCCTGTGCCGCGCGGTCAAAGCCTGGAACTCACTACCTGCGTACGTGTTTCCCGCCCACTATGAACCCGGGTCCTTTGAGCCGAGCGTGAAAAAGCATTTTACTAGGCCGCCATAGTGTTGATCACCATGCTGCATTGTACCTATTTACATTGAGAATGGTGACCACCACTCCTGGATTCTGCTCATGCTTTCCATCAGGCAGAGCATAGTCATTTTGGCAGCTAAAATATTGGAAAAAAGACGTGTGGCACTCGTGGACTGCCGCGGTAAAGCTATTGCATAGCATTTTTTATCAACTTATGCAATGATAAAATTATTTATTTACTTTTTATTTATGCCATCTATATATCTATCACTTACGATTTCAAAAATAAAACTCTGAACCGATTTCAATGATAGTCATGAAGGTACTTTGTTTTTTGAGGAAGTACATAGACTACTACTTACAGTGTTAACTGACATACATGAGTGAAAGCTAGTCGTAAATAAATAAATAAACAACTCACATTTTACAAACTGCTGAAACACAAGTTTGAAACTCAATACAGCTTAGGGATTAGGCTTGACATATGACCACTGTCCAACACTATACTTAGAGAAAGTTTGGGGTTAGTGTGTCTCGGTACCCGAAAAAGCACTTCAAATCTAAACTAACTTGAGCGCTTGTATTCTAACGGATGAATCGGATTTAAAACTACTACGACCCTGAATCTAGCTTCATAGAGAGCATTTAATTTTGTTTGCCTCTTATGCTACTACAGAGGCAAGTAAGCAATCACCTACATGAAAGAACACTGCCCAATTCTAATACTCTAGTTGAGCTAGTGAAGAGAATTTTATTGATCGACTTCGTCATCTTCCAATGGTTTTTTAATATCTTAGACAGAAATAAGATAATTTTTCTAAATTAAAATGTTATCTTGGTCACCTGCCTTTTATAAACTATTTTCCTAAATAGATCTTGAACATTTTTTATTATGAAATAAGTTATATAACTTCGAAAAGACTATTCAAAATGATGCATGCAATTTCTTCAAAAGGGTTTTGAAGTGAAAACTTTATTACACGCGTTGAATACTTTTTGAGTGAACAAAAATCATGGAACTCGCGTCCTCGTCACCGAACGCTTTCCATGAGCTATGTTACTATGTTACTGTGTATATATGTGTACTTTTTGGGTGAACAAAAAACATTAAATTCGCGTCTTCGTCACCGCACGCTTCCTATGAGCTATAAATCTAATGCTCGATGACACAATTCACAAGTTATTTAGTTTGCACTTGTATCGGCAGTACCCAAAGACTTCTATTATTTCTACATAATTAACAATAGAGATGTTACACACACACACACACACACACATGTAGACATACACACACAAACATGCACAAGCACACGCTGTGTCCGGTCTTCCGGGCACCGATATGTACATATGTGTAAACTTCCCTCACATACACTCAGACGTGAGTAAATTAATAAAACGTCATAACAGATGTCAGGAGCACATATCACCAAGTCCCGGTAATCATATACGAGTAAATGCATATGTATCTGTGCAAAAATTATAATAATATGTTAACAGAGACGGGACGTTATCATCCTTTATCGCTGTCCCGTAACAACTTCCGTAATAATTATGATCATAGCCAATATTAACACACTAAAATATTACCATAAACTTTCGAGGTCAGGAATTCTCGTCGTTCCTTCAAAGAGTCTGTATGGAAAACGGACAATTCGGTAAACCCACCCATCCCCAAATGTATTCACTTGAACTAGTTAGAAGCGCCCTCTAACGGGAAAGTTTTGATTTAGTGCTTATAGCTGTCCCAGTCGGGAGCCCTCTTTAAAGTTTTAGTCGTGTAATAGAATAAAACTGTTGGAACAATGCTCGTGTTCGCATTCATAGCCTGGCTCAGTAAAACATTATAGGAATGTACGGACTCAATTGCAGTTAGCACTGGAACATAAAATCTAATGTTATCCAATGAATATTGTAAACTTTTACATAGTGCTGAATCGACTGCTTCAGATATGAGTCTTGCTTTTCTTACTTTTTCCTTTGCCAACTTACTAGCCTATCTTTCAGACACAGAAAGATTTTATCTTTTATAACTTTTAAAGCTTCCTACCTATACTTTATTATTATTAAAACAACTAACAACTATACTAGGAGCACGCTGTGATGGCCGTTTTGACATATTACAAAAGTGATGTGAAATGTCAATTAAAAAGGTTTAATTTTTATTAAACCTTAAACCTTTTGGTTTAATTTATAAAGAACAGCAATTTGCTCCTTCAAATATAATCACTAATAAAACGAAACTTCATGATTGGCAAACGTCAAACCGGACATCATATCGTGCCGGTAGTATAGTTAATATGGAACGCAATTCAACATACCTATCGTATATAAGTCATCTACTTTTGGTACTGTAACCTCATATCACAGTCTTTTTCTCCAGGTTTACGGTACTAGAGTTAAAATATTTATTTAGGTTATTAAAGAACGGTTCTTGGGGCCGTTCTTCAGTATAATAGCATGACTTCTTTCTGAACTAATGGTAATGAATAACACTTTTAATGAGTTTGTTATCAAGGCGCTGCTTGATCTTTACCAGACTCATTACCCAGACACCAGTTTTTGGTTAAATTTGATAAAAAAACAGTCCTTTGGTAATGAATAACTACAACATGTAACAACAACACAATCACAAACTTTAACAAAAAAAAACCGACTTCAATCTGGACCAATTTAATAAATAAATAAATTTAAATGGGACCACACGGGAAGCACCAGCTTTAAAAAAAAAAGAATCATCAAAATCGGTTCACCCAGTCGAAAGTCATGAGGTAACAAACATAAAAAAAAGAATACAGTCGAATTGAGAACCTCTTCCGTTTTTCGAAGTCGGTTAAAAAATAGACGTGACGCGAAACGATACAGAATAACAAATATCAAAAAAAAAATCTGAGTTGAAAGTATAATAGAAGTTTTATCAACACGAGACACATCACTTCAACCCATAAAACAACTAAAGTTTTGTTTAGTTCCAGTTTATTACCAACTTTTATTTCTGGCAAAAGTGCACAAAGGGAATGGGAACAAATGGGATCAACTTGAAAAATGTTTAACAATAACAAAATGGGAAAACTTGAAAGTGACATCGGACCATTAGGCAGGCATCGCGGGGTTGACGCGACGCGCCGAGTTGACGATAATGAATCAAAAGTTTTCTGCGACGTAAATGGAATACTCTGAAAACTTCTGGATTGAGAATAGTCATCAGTAACAGGTTCTCGTTTTGTTTTATAAATAATTTAAGTCTGACGCTTAGTAATGGTTTAGCACAACAAAACAAAGTTTTGATAGAAATTCACATTGTGTCTTATTTAGTTGAAAATAAATGTTCGATTTCAGACCGGTTTGTATTAATGGACTATTGTACAAAGTAATTTTATAGATACCTGAAATAATTGAATATAAAGTTATAGAAGTGAAGTGTCTATCGGCACTTTCCGAGAAAATTAAGCGAATCAAAATGAATGAAATGAATGATAACAAAAGATAAAATGATTCATGAATAGTAGAAATGTGTGAATTAAGATTGTGTATGAGTGTATAGAGTGTATGTATGTGGGTTCTTCAACAAATACTAACTGAATTTATCATATAAGTAATTTATGTATTTGAAATGTATACTTGCCACACATAACTCTACACTTCCCATAGTTTAGCTGGATCAGCTGAATGCCTATAGCATTAAGTTGACTTTATAAAATTTATTTGCAACGAATAAAATAAATATAATATAGATATCTATATTCATCATCAATGGCAGGAATCAAGAAAAAAGTTGTGTAAATATTTTACCGTAGTCACGTTATAATAGTGTCTGGGACAATAAATTTAAGAGCGCCCTTATATGGATAAGTTTCTATTACAGTTTAATAGAAACTTAACTAAGTATTCCATCTACTTTTTTATTTGAAACAAAATTCCTTTATTTTGATATTTTTTCTCGACAACTTTTAGACATTTACTGCAAGGGATAAGTTTTAACGAGATCCTATTGACTTGGTGCTTGTCGCAGAGTTACCAACTTACAGAGCTTTATTTAAACTACAAAACTTTTGGCAATATTGTGAAAGCAATTTTCCCTAGCAAATTTCTTATCTTGGTGGAGTGAAAAATGCAAATATTCCAACAGTCTATTTAAAACACAATTAACTAAGTAAACGAAGCTTTCAAATTAACCAAATATTTTGTAAAAACACGAAATATAAATAGTTCACCGGTAAACTTTAAAAATGTTTCTGTCGTACCTAGTTGACGATACAAATGAATGCACTTTGCTCTAAATAGAAGGAGAGTGATTTCTCTTTTGTAAAAATTGCACAATATAATTTGTATCTATTTATTCAACAAACAACAAATCCACACATGCCAGAATCAAGATAATTACCCTTATTTCCTTATAGATAGGGTCTATGTCTTGATTTTGGCACGTGTGCGGATTGGTACCTTGTTGCATAAGAGCATAGTAGCAATTGAGTTTTAGACAAGTAAAACTTGATATTTGGGTTTGAAACTTGATATCTTGTCATAATTTCAAACAAGTAACGATTAGACGTGCCCTACGACGTTTAACTGTGGCATTTTGTGAATTCTAATAAACCCTTGTAACAAGCCTTAATGTATTTATAGAGTTAATATACCATGAAATTTTCGTTGTACATAGTAAAATTTAAGCTATTTGATTTTTTAATAAATTTTGCTTTTAATTCAATGCTATGAAAAAATGTGGACTTTTAAAAAAGGTATGTGGTGATTCCACTAAAAACCACCCCGGTGACCGGCCTCTGCTCTGAGGAGGACACGGACCATTGACGCAACATTCTATGCTATAATTGAGGGAATATCATACAAATTATTAAATAACAAGTTTTTACGACACAAAACAGAAATTAAAAGTTGTTAATCTGTTTAAAACCAGTAAAAAATATTCACAAAAAAAAATCAGTGATATCGAAAGAAAAATCAAGGATAATATTTTTAATATATTTTTAAAGCAAACTTATCTCTATCAGACGGGAAACTTGGCGATTAAATTTGATTATCTATTTATAACTTTCTACGAAATCGCAAATAAATATTAAATAGGAATGTGCGCGAGTTAGACTCACATTTGTCTGGTTTCTTTTTATCTATATACACACATCAAAAGTGTCTAGGGATCAACATACATATATTTTTGCAATAACTTTTCTCCTGATTGATATTAATTAAAATTTTCTTTAAGGATTAATCAAATAAAGTGTTTTCGTTTGTCACAGTAACGATAAACCAAGTCACCTTTGCATTAATAAAGGAATTTGCCATTTTCCTAATAAAGGGATTTTTGACATTTGAACCACTAACATTAAAGTTCGAAAAAAAGACTGAAATAACAGTTTTCTTTAAAATTTTATTAGGTAACTTAAACAATTAATTATATAATAGTGTTTCTACCGCGAACACTAACAACACAAGAACATCGGTTTGGCATACTCAAAATGAGTTCATCCAAATCACGCTGTGGAATGGCCGCCCATGTTCGTTGCAACAACAAAAAAAGGTCTTCTTGCGACTGGATACCCTCCATATTCGGCAGAGCTCTTCTCTGTAGCATATCCCATGCATGCTCAAGGGTTCAAGTCTGGCGACTGAGCAGGCCAGGGCAGGACATTGATGTTAGCTGCGGCGAGAGTCTGTCTTACAACTCTTGCGGTGTGCGGTCGTGCATTATCATGCATTAACTGAAATAAGGGACCGATTTGCACTTGTAGAGGAACGATGACGTCTGATACAATCGTCTCAGCATAAATTTGAGCGTTGAGGTTGCCTCTGATCCAAATCAACTCAGTTCTTCCGCCGATCCAAATACCCGCCCATACCATGATGGTTCCACCACTATAAGGATGGACTTCCTGGCAGGATTTTAATCGCTGTTGGCGTCCAGGGGTTCTCCAGTGTCGTATACGTCTTGTATCCGGTCTCATACCAAAACGAGACTCATCAGAAAAGCACACGAAACGCCATTGTTCTTCTGCCCAATTTCTGTGTTCAAGAGCCCATTGATATCGAATCCTACGATTGTGCATTGCTATAGGTGGTACCCGTAGCGGTCTTTGGGAATGAAGGTTCACTTCATGCAAGCGGTTTCTGACTGTTTGGTCGCTAATTAAGTTCCCTGAAGAGTGATGAAGCCTCACGGCTAACATCATGGCGGTTATTGTTGGAGCTCTTCGAGTTAAGATTTGAATGTATCGGTCTTGTCTCCGTGTGGTGCAGCGATACCGTCCTCCATGGCGCTCAGCCACGGTACCAGTGCTTCGGTAACATGTCCAAAGTCGACTGATAACACTCTGACTTGTATTCAGAGCTAAAGCCACAGTACGTTGCCGGGAACCAGCTTCTATCATTCCCACGGCTCTGAGCATTTCTTCCCTGCTTAAATGATGTCGCCGCTCCATAATAACGTTGGTTTTAATCAGTAGTAGGGAAACAGTAGCACTAATAATGTCTTCAATGCGTTGTATGTTTTTATAGGGAAAATATTGACAGCTGATTTTCATCGTTTACTCGAATTTGATTGACAGTTCCTGATTCAAATTATGAAATGCACCAAAAAGGATCCATATAAATTTATAAAATCATAAATTTATTACAAAGCCACGTCTCAATCTCAAGAAATCCGCATAAAAATGCTTGATCCCTAGACACTTTTGATGTGTGTATATAAAATCGAAATACCACTCACTTATTAATCACGAAATCTCAGAAACTATAACACCTACAAACTTGAAATTTGGCAGGTAGGTTTCATATAGGGGGTAGACATCCGCTAAGAACGATTTTACTAAACTCCACCCCTAAGGGGGTAAATAAGGGGATGAAAGTCTGCGTGAGCGAAGCTGCCTGCGTGCAAAAGCTAGTGGAGTATAACTTTTGGCCGCGGCTCCGCCCGCGTGTTTTTCGGATATCGCGGTGATCATTTTTCGGGTTAATAATATTGGTAAAACAACCTCACTAACTTTATCTTTAATAATTAGTATGGAAGAGTACCAGAGTGCCAACGCTAGTAACAATATCATTGATGTTATGAGTGTTTATAGTGGTTAGACAACAGGCATTGATTAATTTGATAACACAATGAAAAAAAAACTAAAATGATAAAAATATCAAAGTTCAGTTATTCTAAGTTCTCTAGTAATTAAGATTAACAAAACATGATAAAAAATTTAACAAAAAAACCGACTTCAAGAACTGGACTAAACTGAATGCTGGTGCTTCCCGTAGACCACACGGGCTTTGAAATAAAAAAAAATCATTAAAATCGGTTCACCCAGTCGGAAGTTATGAGGTAACAAACAAAAAAAATACAGCCGAATTGAGAACCTCCTCCTTTTTTGAAGTCAGTTTTTTATTTAATGGAATAAGCACGACAAACGAGCAGACATATCGCCTGATGGTAAGCGTTTACCGCCGCCCATGGACACCCGCAACACCAGAGGCGTCACAAGTGCGTTGCCGGCCTTTGGGGGATGGGGAGGGGGATAGGGGCAGGGGTAGGGGTATAGGCTTCCGGTATCTTCACCCACTCGGTGAAACACAGCGCAAGCGCTATTTCAAACAGGTTTTCTTTGAGGCCGTGGTATAACTCCGGTCGAGCCGGCCCATTCATGCCGAAGTGAGGTGGTGGTCTCCCACGGTAGTAAAATATGTTACATTCAGTGCAAATAACATGTCATGTAGCAATGATACGCAATAGTATTATTTCATTACGAGTGCGGAAAGCCTGTCATTGCAAAGAGTTCCGACAAATGTCTACCCGGGCCGAGGCGAAGCCGGTTTCGCACGTGTACTGAACAACTATTTTTAATACAGTTTCGAAAAAAAATAAGCAATTTAATATAATAATAAAAACACAATGAACTCAACTAACTAATCATTTTGGAAAATGGCGCCAACCGTAAAAGAATATAAGCAGAGTTTTTTTTGTTTTCTTTGCCCATTCTGGGTAGGCAAAGGAAACTATGCCCATACAGCCAAGTCTTCAGTAGAATTTTTTTATTGATATGAAATGAAAATGAAATTTTATGAGATGAGATGAAATGAAATGAAACCTAACCTAACTCATTGAATCAAATCATTAAATCTGACATTGAAACAAATTAATAGCTTCTTTTTAGAAATATTTGCATGAATCATAAAAACTTCTATGAATTTTTTTTAGTAAAAACTTCGTGGTTGTTTTTTTCTTTTTAATAGACATGATTTTGACAGTTGGGAAAGAGAACGCACGAGTTCGGAAAGGTAAAAAAAGCTCGAGTATGTAATAGCCGACATCCCGAACTCTACACGTCCCTGCAATACGCCACTTTTTGAGCAACTGTATTATAAAATATGTATGTCATATAAAATTAATTCAAAATATATTTATAAATCAAAAGAGCCAAACTATGTCACGTGTAATAATAGATAAGTAGATCTCGGCATTCAACCTATGACCTTTTTTATGTATTTGCTGGAGAGCTAGATTTCGACACGAAGCTTTATTGAGAAATAATACAATCCAACAATAGAGATTTTATTTATATCTGTTTCACAGTTGGGTGATAACGGTTTTGTTCAGATTTGAATTTAAGTATCGCTGGTAACCCTTTTCACTAAATGTTCAAAATTTTAATCTATATATTTTTTTTAAACTGAAGAATTTGTTATGATTGCCTCGTTGGTCTCGCGATTGGCGTGTGCGACTGGTGAGCATGAGGTCTCGGGTTCGATTCCCGGGTCGGACCAAATGTTTGTGTGATCTACAAATATTTGTTTCGGAGTTTGGGTGTTTTCTATGTATAATATGTATGTATTTACAAAAAAAATGTATAAATGTATTTGTATCAGTTGTCTAGTACCCATAACACAAGCTCTGCTTAGCTTGGGACTAGATGGCGTTGTGTGTTAGATGTCCGAAAAAATACTATCAAAGCACACGCTATGCCTCATTTGGAATGAGACGACCGTGTTTGAGTTGTAAAAAAACATCTTTTAGGTTTTAGGTACAGTAAGGAAGAAGAAGTTTGGAACCAATTTTACAATAAATATAGTGACCAATTAGAGACAGTTCAACGCAAATTCATAAAATTCGTTAATTACAAATGTTATCATGCCTGGGCTTCATACACATTGCTAGATAAATTCTCATTGACTACCCTTAATTTTCGTAGAGTTTACCTCGACCAGACATTTCTATACAGGATCTGTCACAATTATTTTGACTGTAATGAGTTAATGAACCAAATTTATATTCGCATACCAAGTAGTTCTTTAAGAATACGAAACACAGACAAACAAAATCTGTTTGCTCCTAAATTGAGTAGAACTAATGCTGGAGATCGAGCTCCATTAAGAAGAATTATGAAATCTTATAATGATAAATTCACTGACATAGATATATTTCACTTGTCAATCTCAAAATTTAAAAGAAGTATTTTAGAACATTACCAACATGTAACCTAGTCTCGGCCTATGTATAGTTTTAATTGTTCTTTGTAATCGACAACTACGTTAACACTATGTTCCTACTATTAATATTATTCTGTGGATAACGGTGCTGGTTGCGTGATTAATTTAATAGAACATTTTAGAAATAAGGCATAGTTTGTATGACATTATCGCGCAATTGTTTGTTGTCCTGAATAAAAATAAATAAATAAATAAAAAATAAATATAATTTACCAGCTTTCACCCGCAGTTTCGCTCGCATTTAATAAAAAGTATCCTATGTTACTTCTAATACCTCCAAGAATATGTCTACAAAGTCTCATGAGGATTGGTTTAGTAGTTTTCGCGTGAAAGCGCAACAAACAAACTTATAATCAGATTTATAATATTAGCATTATAAAAGATTTGGAGTGACCGACCGAAGATTCGGTTTGGGTTTCGGCCAGTTTCGGCGGGTCGGAAATTTAGAGGTGCTC
Source organism: Diaphora mendica (assembly GCA_949125395.1). Classification (NCBI taxonomy): domain Eukaryota; kingdom Metazoa; phylum Arthropoda; class Insecta; order Lepidoptera; family Erebidae; genus Diaphora; species Diaphora mendica. The sequence continues at coordinate 24,361,130 of OX421310.1, forward strand.
CAAGTACAAAAAACCTCAAAAAACACGTTACACCCACCATATTGACAGCAATATGGCGGCTGGCGGGTGTAATATTCCAATATTTAACCATTATTTATGAATTACAAGTGAGCCAAGAAGCCAGCTAGTACAAGTATAAAAAGACTTCATTAAAATTACGGCCAAATTCCACGCGACACCGGTCCGGACCACTTAAAACATATAAACAATTATTACATACATCTCTTATATAAGGGCACAGTGTCGCATTCTAAGACCCCATCATCTAACATAAACGTTAAATTTAGTGCCAACTACGCTGGGATATAGTATTACTATTTTACTTGATATAACTGCTCCTGACGCGGGTCGCTCCCTGCATTTTATTACTATTCAGATAGACACATCTAGAGGACTCATAAAATGTATGAAGTACTACCAACAAGCTCCATTCATGACGACTGAATTTATGAGGCTTTAATCTTAAATTTGCTGATATTGGCAATATCGAACTTTATGATATTATTGCTCTGCCATCTATCGTGTTGTGGAGGTAGACATTTTCATTCATTTCACTACTCAGCTGAGATTATTTGCAATCCCAAAAAGGTTAGTTTATTCGCGTTTTTTAGTTTCATATTCATATATATATGTCATAATATATTTTGCCAAAGAGTACAAAAGGTAGAGTTTACAGAAAATTAGCTGTCTCCTGCTGCCACTTTTCACTGTGACTCATTGTTGTTTAAAATTAAATTTAAACCTACTTTGAAGCATAGTACATAGTGTTAAAATTTGAGTATAATAGGTGCTGAACTAATTTGAGTTTTTGAAGCGTACATAATAATAAACCAACATAATATTTTACAACCAAACGTGTTTGTATTTAGAAGATTTTGTAAATGTTTCCACAACTAAATAATAATTCAGGTTCAACAAACTGGTGTGTGTATTTAGAAGATTTTGTAAATGTTTCCACAACTAAATAATAATTCAGGTTCGACAAACTGGTGTGTGCATTTAGAAGATTTTGTAAATGTTTCCACAACTAAATAATAATTCAGGTTTGACAAACTGGTGTGTGTATTTAGAAGATTTTGTAAATGTTTCCATAACTAAATAATAATTCAGGTTCGACAAACTGGTGTGTGTATTTAGAAGATTTTGTAAATGTTTCTACAACTAAATAATAATTCAGGTTCGACAAAATGGTGTGTGTATTTAGAAGATTTTGTAAATGTTTCCACAACTAAATAATAATTCTGGTTCAACAATCTGGTGTGTGTATTTAGAAGATTTTGTAAATGTTTCCACAACTTAATAATAATTCAGGTTCGACAAACTTGGTTTTAGGCACGACAATTTCGGATAATTTACAACAGGGATCTTCATTAAATCTAGAAGTATGACTATTATTCAAGTTAGAATAATAAAAATATTGAAATTTATCTCACGAGATTGTCGATATATGGAATATGAATTTGGTGATCATTGTTCCAATAGTCGTATCGGTTCACAGATTGATAGCCAAGAGCCACGACACCTTAAGAGGCTCATGTTAGATGGCTGGATCAAGGGTTTGATGCAGAAGGCAGTTCTTCTGCGCATGGTCTGTATAGTCAGGAGGTCTTTGGAGCCATAACCGAATCGAAACCGAATCGGTGGCCTTCTATTTTTAATATTTTTAAATAAGTTTTAATATTTTTAAAATATTAATAATATTTAGTAATCGATGTAATAAAGAGAATAATAATACCTATTAGTAAATAAATATTAACTTTCTTTTTGCGTAGACCCACCAGGTGATATGTGTGCCTCTAACGTACCCCAACAAAGGGGTGTAGTATACGAGTACTCTTATCGGGTACATTGTGTAGGTGAAGTTGTCGTCGCATGTTTTGTTACAAATTGTGTTGTATTTTTCGTGTCCTCCTGCATTCTTTATATTCCAACACATGTTCACAAGACGTGTGTAGCTTATTTCTCACGTATCTGTAAATGGTTGAAGTACTTTATTTTATAAATTGTAACATGTGATACTAGATTTAGAAATATTGTTTATATCAAACTAGAAGACCCGGCGAACTTCGGTCCAGCCGTTTAGTAGCAGTAAATGATAAACACACGTACAGAAGAATTAAATATGTATAGATGTATGATTTTTTTGGTCCAAACGTTAGCAACAATTTACAACTTATATTTTCTTTTATTATTTTTTATTTTCTTCTTAACAATCATAAATTATAATACATGATGATGGTTTGCATAAGTCGATCTAATTAATCTTTAGAACATCAGCATCAAATTTCTACGAGATGTTTAAACCCTCCTCTTATTTGAAAGGGGATGGGAGATACTGTCATATGGCGTCATCTGGCGTCATCGTGGCAGATTGAGAGACCTTCAAATGGCCCGAAATTGTTTATTAACCACTCTGAGACGATTAATTTAAATAAATTAAAAACACATCATTTTCAGGATGAGCAAATTAAACCAAAACTAATCTAGATGTAAACAGCCATATAAAGTGGAATGATTCGCGGTCGCAAATCAAATTTACACGTTTGATTATACGGGTAAATTAAATCTCGTTGGTATTCAAGCACATCGTAAAATAGCAGGTTAAGTACCCGTCGAACAATTTAATAACATTAAAATGGCCGGTGAAAATGTTCCAGCGTTGTATTTAATTAAGCTACGGTCCTTATGTTCAGCCCTTTATGTAGGGTGTATGCCCCAAAGAGTTTTATTGCATGTTATTATTTTCAGAAATTGTTTAAAATTACTCAAGATGAGGCATCCAGTAAAATTTTATTATTTCGTACACGTTGATATTTTTAATTTTGTTAACAAGAAATAGCAAAAACTAGTAAAACTTTATATCTCTAGCACAGCATTTTGTTAAACCTATCTAGTTTATGTAGAATGAAACAAAATAAAAGAGTTGTTAAAGAGGTACCTATTTTATTTTTCCATTCATTTAAAATAACATTGCCATACTTACTATAAAAATTAGAAAACAAAAATAAAATTTCAAAGACGAGTTTTATATCTTTTTATAATGTACAAAAGAACCGAATAAAAAAAGCATCCTGGCATACACATTTATCATTTACCATAGACATGTTTGAGCAAAATATTTAATCAATGGCTATAGCACAAATATTTATCCAGTCAATCCATCGGAAATCCTGTGTACGTACAAGTCGATCATGGCTTCTGAAATACTTTGAGTAATGGATCGTTTAATACAGAACCAGGAGAGACCAGATTGAAACGGAATGCAATTATGTTGGGGCCCGAGGCGTCCCTAAATATTTGGAAATCAAGGGGCGGTTATCTTAAACTTCTAAAAGAGTAATCGAAGAGCAATATGTTGAGGAAATCGCTCTCAGGTGAGTTCGATTTGCCAATAACTTTTGAATATGTGCTAAAATGTTTCGCTTTCGTGTTTTCAGCAGACTTTACGGTAAATTGAAATTTTTGAACTTCCTTGACATTCGCCAGTAGTATTTATTTGTACAAATTATTTTTCTATATAGCACGGAGACAAGGTTTTTTTTGCATAGCCTGGCAAACGAGCAGACGTATCGCCCGATGGTAAGTAATTACCGCTGCCCATGGACACCTGCAACAACAGAGACGTCACAAGTGCGTTGCCGGCCTTTGAGGGATGGGGGGAAGATAGGGGGAGGGGTTGGGGTATGAGCCTCCGGTATCCTCATTCACTCGGTGAAACACAGCGCAAGCACTATTTCAAACCGGTTTTCGGTGCGGCCGTGGTATCACCCCGGTCGAGCCGGCCCGACTGCACGTTTGGCCTAGTGGTTTAACGGTCACCACGCCGTTTCCTACTTCGCCAAGCGTCGTGGGTTCAAATCCCACGTAGGACAACACTTTGTGTGATCCACAAAATGTTGTTCTGAGTCTGGGTGTTCTTTGTGTCTGTTTCAGGTATGTTTGCAAAGTCCCCTGCGACACAGGATTTATTCCTAGTGCGGGAGTTGTCTTTTTAAAGTAAAATTTATGCCGAAGCGTGGCTCTCCCAAGATAAATGGTTTGTATATTTTATTAATAATTGAATTTAGAATTGACCATGTGTCAAAATAAAATCAGAACTAAGATTGGTATATTAGTGGTGTTTCTGCGGATGAAATAATGTTATCGTACTTTGATATTATTCAAGTATTTTGATTAGCAAAAAACTTGGTGAAACTTAGTATGACAGTAAATATGTACGAGACAACATAATTTTGTTATGCAATCGGGCTTTATAGGAGTAGGTATAAATGTTTAAATTTTCGCCGGCAATATTCCCAAAAGATAGAATGTTTATCCTAGAACTGGTCTTCATTCTAATTGTTTGTCTTTCACTGGAATTGTTTCTATTGTTTGTCTTGTGAAGGATTGTCAAATTTGAATAATCAGACGGAATGCTTTTCGAGCTTAGAGAGTTTCTAACGGTTTTTTTTTCTTCTCAAAAAAACTTTACTCTCTACAATTAAGAACTATAAGTTTAGTTAAGACTAGATTATTCTAGATAGTAAGTTTTTTCTATGATCATTATTGTGTACAAAATTTTTAATAAAAGGTATAGCTGTACCAACGCCCAAGTCTAGGTTGTTCTTTGTTCTCTATTAATTACTTAATAGATACTTAATTATCACTATAATGTTACAAATATAAAATAAAACATTTAGTAATTGGTTTCAATGTACCTACGTGAGAAATCCATCAGGCAGAGTAGAGTCATTTTGGCGGGCCAAACATAAGAAATGATTTTGGTACTGTATATGGTTATTAACGTACAATTGAAGTTAGCATTTTTTAAGCATCAGATCAATACTTTCTGCAAACTTTAACGTAAAACAGAAGTATTTCAGAATCCAAAGCAAAAAGTCAGAAAGGGGGTGAAGGGGACGAACCACAATCTTTCGCTCCCAGCCAACCTCACCTGCACGCGGTACACCCTGCTGAACGACGAACGAGGCTCTGGCGACCGACCGATGGCGGCATATCCATCCCAAAAGGCGTAACTAAATACGACAGGCCGGTGACGGGCAGCAGCGTCACCGGTGCAATAAGCTACGCCCTGCGATCACCAACCCGCCTGCCCAGCGTGGTGATTATGGGCAAAATCCTCCATGCGTAAGCACCAAAGGCCACGGCCCCCAGTTCCCGGTAGTCCTGCTATTCCTGGTCATGGTGGCGACCACGGTAACGGCGGGCAGGGGGTGCTAAGAATCACCGGGTTACGGGAGGCCACCACAAACGACTGACCCTGGCAACGTTTAATGGCCGCACGTTACGGCTAGACTCGCATCTGGCACAACTTGAGGTGGAACTTGGGAAGATTAGGTGGCATATCTTAGGGTTATGTGAAGTCCGAAGAGAGGGGGAGGATACCATAACCCTCGACTCAGGCCATCTGATGTACTTCCGCGAGGGAGACCAACTATCCCAAGGTGGCGTGGGGTTTCTGGTAAACAAGTCGCTGTCTGGCAACGTTATGGAAATGTCCAGTGTGTCGAACAGGGTGGCGTACCTTATTGTCAAGCTTACCGAGAGGTATAGCCTCAAGGTAGTACAAGTGTACGCACCGACCTCGGCCCACTCGGACGATGAAGTGGAGGAAATGTTCGATGACATATCGAGAGCCCTCCACTTCACTACTAAAACCCACTACAACGTTGTTATGGGTGACTTCAACGCAAAAGTGGGAGTACAAACTTGCAGCGAATCGGTAATAGGATCTCATGGATTTGGAAACAGGTATCATAGGGGCAAATGCTCGTCAACTTTCTCGAACAAAAGGGGACTGTTCTTGATGAACTCTTTCTTCAAAAAACGGCCCCAAAGGAAGTGGACGTGGCAAAGCCCCGACGCTATGACCAAATATGCGATCGATTTCATCATGACGGACAGGAAGCCTATATTCGGAGACGTCTCAGTGATCAATAGGCTTAACACCGGTAGTGATCACCGACTTGTCCGTGGCTCTCTGAATATCGATTTTAAGGCTGATCGTATCCGCTTGATGAAATCCAGGCTCCGACCAACTCTGCTCTAAGTCGCAATGGGATCTGAAAAATTCCAGTCCAATCTGGAAACCGACTTGCTGCCATGGAAACCACAAGAGACGTTAACCAGAACTTTGAAAATGTGGTTTGGATCCTCAGGGATGAAGGTACGAGATTTTGTGAAATGCAGCGTGGAAGCAGGAAGTCAAAGCTTTCAGAGAGGACACTAGGGTTAATGAGGGAACGACGTGAGAGCCCACCTGTCACTTCGTCAGCAAAGCGGGCTCTTAACCGAGAGATCAGTACGCTTGTGCGACACGATCTCCGATGCTCCAATACTCTTTCGATTGAAAGAGCGATCGAGCAGAATCGGGGGTCAAAAGTGTTCCGACAATCTCTTGGAAGAAGCCACCTGACGAAGTTGACTACAGCAAGTGGAGAAGTCGTTGCTTCCAAGCCGGCCGTCCTTTCGGAGGTGGAAAGCTTTTATAGCTGTTTATACGCTTCGCATGCATCTCGACCTGATCCCGAAAATGAGGACACTAGAGCCACATTAACACGCCACTATACCGAAGATCTGCCAGAAGTCAGCATTGACGAAATCGAGATGGCTCTTGGACAGCTGAAAAATGGAAAAGCCCCCGGAGAGGACGGCATTACAACAGAGCTGTTGAAAGCTGGAGGTAAGCCCGTACTGAGGGAGCTCCAAAAGCTTTTCAACGCTGTCTTGTTCGAAGGGAGAACTCCAGAGGCGTGGAGTAGGAGTGTGGTCGTCCTGTTCTTCAAAAAGGGTGACAAGACCAGGTTGAAGAACTATCGGCCCATTTCCCTTCTAAGCCACGTCTACAAGCTGTTTTCAAGAGTCATCACGAACCGTCTTGCGCGAAGACTCGACGAATTCCAACCACCGGAACAAGCTGGGTTTCGAAGCGGATATGGCACCATAGACCACATCCACACAGTGCGGCAGATTATATAGAAGACCGAAGAGTATAATCAACCCCTGTGTCTAGCATTCGTGGACTATGAGAAAGCCTTTGACTCGATCGAGATCTGGTCTGTTCTGGAGTCCCTGCAGCGTTGCCAAGTGTATTGGCGATACATCCAAGTGTTGAGATGTCTCTACGAAGCCGCCACTATGTCCGTCCAAGTACAAAATCAGCAAACAAGATCCATACCAATGCATCGAGGATTGAGACAAGGGGACGTTATATCCCCGAAATTGTTCACTAATGCAATGGAGGACTTGTTAAAGATGCTGCACTGGAAAGGGCGCGGCATCAACATCAATGGCGAATACATCTCTCACTTGCGATTTGCAGACGACATCGTCATCATGGCAGAGACGCTGCAAGGCCTACAACAGATGCTGAATGACCTAGCTGACTCTTCTGTACGCATCGGCCTTCGGATGAATTTGGACAAGACCAAGGTCATGTTCAATAAACATGTTATACCGGAACTGGTTGCGGTACACGGTGCCGTTCTCGAAGTTGTTCAAAAATATGTATACCTCGGGCAGACTTTGCAGTTAGGTAGAAACAACTTTGAGGACGAGGTGAACAGAAGAATCCAGCTGGGTTGGGCAGCGTTTGGGAAGCTTCGTCGGGTCTTCTCATCGTCGATCCCACAGTGCCTTAAGACGAAAGTCTTCAATGCGTGCGTCCTACCCGTAATGACATATGGAGCGGAAACGTGGACACTTACGATACGGCTAGTCCACAAGTTTAAAGTCGCTCAGCGTGCTATGGAGAAGGCTATGCTCGGTGTTTCTCTAAGGGATCGTATTGGCAGAGGCTGGATGCGAGTAGCCGAGGATCGAACTAAGTGGCGTGCAATTGGAGAGGCCTATGTCCAGCAGTGGACTGCGATAGGCTGTTGATGATGATATGTGATGTGCTAGCTCAGCTGTAGATTGAGTTTCGTCAGCTTCCACAATCGCCTTTAATTCATTATTGTTAACCAAAGTCTCCGGACGACCACGAGCTTCATTTTTCAAGTCAAAATTTCCAGAACGGAACCGGGAAAATCAATAACGGGTTGTGCGTTCGTTTGTACAATTCTCTCTGTAAACGTTTTTGATGTTACGTGCCGTTTGTGTCGTGTTGGTGCCACGACGGAACTCATATTCCATAATTACACGAATTTTTAAAGTATCCATTATGACGAAAAATGTTCAAATGTAATGAAAATACAACGCTAATCAAAAAATAAAAGACTGAGTTTGTAAATAGAATGTCATGGTTTTAAAACAAAATTAATTTGAATTTAGAATACAGAGCCATTACAAACTTTTTTTTATTTGAAATGACCACTACTGAAGAACGGCAATTTCATAGGTAAAGACGTAATATATCACTCAATTTTATAACCACGGTCTTAATCTACCTTTATAACAACAACCGCATGTAACGCCGTGGGGCGCAGCTACTCTAAAACTCAGACTAAGTTTCACTTTATATTATCAACTATCTACTAGTGAAGGCACCGACAAAATCGGTCCAGCGGTTGCTTAGAGCCTTAGATAAGCTCGAATAAAAGAGACAGAAAAAATATTTAAAAACGTGTGGCACTCGGGGTCTGCGGTAAAGCTATTGCATAGCATTTTTTATCGACTTATGAAATTATATTTATTTTTATTTATGTAGTATTTTTTTTGGAAATATTGACATCAAGTAAGTGAAAAAATCATAATATACAAATATATCACATGATTTTTCCAATACATAAGTATTTCATGATAATTTAAATAGTTAACGACACGGCAAATTTCATAACGATGACAATGATGTGCCTATTATGTGTTATAATTACATTTTAATACGAAAAAAACTTGTTTTTCGCTGACTACTATCAAAATATTTTGCGAATCGTCTCAAGGTCGACATTAGCGCGTTTCTCCGCAAAAATACGCGTTAAGCGAACGCTCGACCGAGCCACATGGTAGGAGGGGGGGGGGGGGGTATTAGGTTTTACTTTCGTTACAGAATTTCTTGATTCGGTTGCCGCGCTCAAAGCCGCGATAAAAACTATGCAATAGCTTAAAAAATATATAAAAGTACCGTATGCACTTTTATATGCATTTAGATAAAGCTGTTAATTTGAAATTACAAGCAGACACTTCAATTGTATTTACTTGTATAGATATGCCTGTATACAAAGTCTGGATTGGTATGCTTATGAATAATGTGGCATCAGCAAAAAATGACAAAATTGAGTTTACGAATTCAACTACATTTTTATTTCCGAAAACACATACTTTAATGGCGTAACAAAAACAGCAACAAACACCTTACCAATCACATATTGCACTACAGGGGTATAATATGCGTACAACATTTATGATGGAAAGTGCATGCTTGTAGTATGAAAGCAATTACGTTGGTGTGGAGGAAATTGTTCAATATCCGTGCAGTGGTTTCTGCACCACAAGTGACTGTAAATTTACCTGATAGACAACATGTAGTGAGGCGGACAATGAGGCTGTAATGACTGAATATTCTCTGCAGTACAGCTTACGAATACAGTCGCTGATTGTCTGTCTGCACATCTACGGTGCATATATATATGAAATGAAATGAAATGAAATGAAATGAAATGAAATGATATTTATTTGTAAGTAAATCTTTTCAGATATTTTTACACGTCGGACTTTACAGCTAGAAGAGACCGGCATTTCCTACGACTCACTCTGGGAAGAAATGCCGAAACAAACCACAGAGATGTCCTTTTTTTTTTAGTCCGAGAACATTGATTACAAAACAAAAAATAATCTGTGCGAGTACAGTATAGGATCTGGGTTGGCCTTTTGAAGAAAGGACCATGATTTTGAGTCGGCCTGTCCATACAGACGGCATACGAGCCCCAGCCATCGTGTTATACGTATACCAATAAACCATATACCAATAAACTGCTCAATTGGGGTTAATGTGTTACCAATTGAGCAGTTTGAAATTTGAGTTTAAATGATTTATTATAATATTTTAAGCCTTGCACTTTTATTCTTATTGGCAGAGCTAATTATTACCATAATCGTCTTAAAAGTTTAATAGTGCGGTACTACTAGTTTTGCAGTACTCGATGTCTACGAGTACAAGCACCAACCGTATAAAATACGTTATTAAACGATAAACAAACTGTCAGATATCAGCTGTTTTGCCAGTTTTATTGGTTTAGTACATTTATCTATAGAAAAATATTACTTTATCAATTATACTCTGTCCGTTTGTTTTCGAAATTAGTGAGGTTCTCACACATTACCGATTCGATTTGAAATGAAAAGCGATTTTATTTATGAAGAACTTTCAATCGATTTAATTAAATATTTTTGGTTGAAATATTAATTATTCCTTTATTAGTTTTTATATTAGGTAAGAAATAAACAAAAATATAAATAATAAATCAGTAAATTAGATGAATGAACAGAGTTAGTGTTCTTTACTCTTGGTTTGATCCTAAATTCCAAGATTTCAACTTAATTCCTTGCAAATAATCAATCTTGGAGTCTAGATACTATTTTATTTCCTTTTTTTTATTAAATTTACAGAAAAAATACTTAAATGAAGTCAAATTATTTTTATCATATGATCGATTTATCGTATTTTAAGTACTGTTTTATAGTCTGTGGTTGTTAGTTATGCACAAGCCACTTTACTAAAGTACCGTCACCGTCAATAAAGTACGACATTACTGTAGTACTTTATTCCGAAAAAAAACCGGTATTTTATAGGCGTGAGCTGTCAAAAAGAAAATAAACGAATGGACAAAGTATAGTTATGCAATCGAATGGAATGCAATTTTATTAAGAGGACTTTCTAATTTATTTTGTTTTTGTTTAATCATGGTTATTTTCAGTGGAATGTTATTAGTAGTATGTTATTTATTGCCTGAATTACGAGCCTACCCACGGAATTAAAGCTATTCGAACAATTTCTTAGTATCCCTATTTTTGGTAAAAATTTAAAGTAGATAAATCGGATAAAATGGTGTATTTCCTGCTAAGAGGAATGAGAAAGTTGTCCACTTTATAAAATGAAAATATGAACTGTGTTTAGCGGTTATATAATTGTTAACCTAAATAAACCTCTCAGTAAAGTATAATACGGTTTATCAAAATCGTTCTACAAATTGGCTAACCCACTTACTCAATTTACGTAATTTAGGAGACACTTAAAACTATATATCCCTCTTTGTAGACCGCTAAATGATCATAAACGTATATCGTTAGTTGCTATTTTTGCTAAATCTGAAATATCAAAATCTGACTACACGTACGGTCTAGGTCTAGAGGTTTAAGCGGTCGCCACGCCGCTTCCTACTTGGCCAAGTGTTGTGGGTTCAAATCCTACATGGGACTACACTTTGTGTGATCCACAAATTGTTGTTCTAAGTCTAGGTGTTCTTTGTGTTCCTTACATGTATGTTTGTAAAGTCCTCCGCGATACAGGATTTATTCCAAGTGCAGAAGTTGTCTTAAAAAAAAAAAAAACGATGGAATTTGTATGTTTTGATCAAAAGCGAAGTTGCCAGTTTAGGTTTCATCACATATTAGGTCTCATCATTTAGTGTAAGGAACTCACTAGCTGCTAACACTATCGGCAACTGTTCCGCAATGGCAAAATGTTAAAACGAAAATATTATTTAGGTTACGATGAAATTGGTGACGCTAGTTTCAATATGTTCAATGTACATGGTGTTGTTTTGGAAGCCTGTCGTGCTGTTGAACCACTACCATCACTAAACTGTAGAAAGTTGAACTTTCTATAGTGTAGTGATGATAGTCTCCTTTATAGAATTAATATTATGTGTATTTATGTAAATAAACGTATAACCATATGTACACACATCAAAAGTGTCTAGGGATCAACATATGTGTCTAGGGATCAACATATATTTTTGCAATAACTTTTCTCCTGATTGATATTAATTAAAATTTTCTTTAAGGATTCATCAAATAAAGTGTTTTCAATTGTCACAGTAACGATAAACCAAGTCACCTTTGCATTAATAAAGAAATTTGCCATTTTCCTAATAAAGGGATTTTTGACATTTGAACCACTAACATTAAAGTTCGAAAAAAAGACTGAAATAACAGTTTTCTTTAAAATTTTATTAGGTAACTTAAACAATTAATAATCCGTGTTTCTACCGCGAACACTAACAACACAAGAATCGGTTTGGCATACTCAAAATGATTTCATCCAAATCACGCTGTGGAATGGCCGCCCATGTTCGTTGCAACAACAAAAAAAGGTCTTCTTGCGACTGGATACCCTCCATATTCGGCAGAGCTCTTCTCTGTAGCATATCCCATGCATGCTCAATCGGGTTCAAGTCTGGCGACAGAGCAGGCCAGGGCCAAAGCCACATCTCAATCTCAAGAAATCCGCATAAAAATGCTTGATCCCTAGACACTTTTGATGTGTGTACATTAATATCGTTATCGGTCCAGATTTTGCACCTATCTGTTATTGCAGTCACAAACGAAAAACCGGGCAAAATATTCACTATCCAAACGTATTAACATACGAAGAAAAGGATATATAATTTATGAAGTAACGTGTTACCGCCCATACATAAATATCCAAATATTCTCACATAAGGTAGTGTGTTGTATTGTACTATTCCAGTATTCCTATTCAGCCTACGCACATAGAGCCTTTATTACTCTTTCGAGGTCCCATAAATGTTTATTATACCATTTCAGGTTGCATCTACAATGGTGTGTTTAACTAATCCTAACAGTTTGTCCTACCTCCATTTGAAGTAAACCAGAGCTGGCAACATTCATTTTGAAGACCACATAGGTTTTATTATTTACTGTTATGTTTAGCATTTCAATTTTAAAAACTGACTGAAGGACCCTTTACTAATCAAGTAGTGTGAATACAATTTGATGATGATGTTCTCCGAGCCGATTTCAGGCGGCAAGTCTTAACGGAGACCAGCCAACTAAGCACTAGATATTATAGTTCATAAGTGTGGGTGCAAACACAGGGCTACGGTTTTTGTATTCAATGTTGATATAGAATAGTTACAATAGAACACTAGTCTTAATTTCACTGTTATATATCATATTCTTACTCAGCGCTTTCTTTTATATGCTTAGTAAACTCACACTCAGTTATACATTTAGGAAAGACAGACATTGATGTCTCACATGTCTTAAGAATGCTAATTACAAGGTAATCGCTGTCGCCTACGGTAATACCTTAAAACCGGACCAATAATACCTTCAAACTTTCAAGAAGAGAGCGTGCTCCTTTTTACCCGACTACGGCAAAGCCAAAGGAGGGTTATGATTTTGACAGGCTATGTATGTGTATGTATGCATGTTCATCTGTTCCCTCATAGCTCCTTAACTATTTATTAGAACTGGACTAATGAGGTATCCTTAGAAGCGTCTTGATCGTCTTCTGGTTATAGGTTATATGATGTGTCACTTAATCTAATGTGGCGCCCTCTAGCCGACATAAAGTACTGTTTAAAAAATAAATTTGAGATAAATATGCCGTGTTTGGTATCATTGGAAAGGGCGTTACTTGTACATTTCAAAAATACATATATTATTAGCATTTGCTTGTGACTTTGTCCGTATTAATTCGATAAGTGTGATATTTCTATGGTATTGTCTGTTCCCTCATTCTTTTTAAACTACTAGTCAGAAGATGACAAATAGGTATCTTTAGAAGCGTCTTGATCATCCGCTGGTTATAGGCTATATGACGTGTCACTGAATCTAATGTGGCGCCCTCTAGCCAACATAAAGTACTGTTTTAAAAAATAAATTTGAGATAAATATGCCGTGTTTGGTATCATTCGAAAGGGCGTTACTTGTACATTTCAAAAATATATATATTATTAGGATTTTCTAGTGTGTTTATCCGTATTTATTCGATAATTGTGATATTTCTATGGTACCTATCTATTTAATATATATAAAAGCGAAATACCACTCACTTATTTATCACGAAATCTCAGAAACTATAACACCTACAAACTTGAAGTTTAGCAGGTAGGTTCCTTATAGGGTGTAGACATCCGATTTTACGAAACTCCACCCCTAAGGCGGTAAAATGGGGGTTGGAAGTTTGTATGAAATTCCTATGTTTTTGAAGTAAGATACTTGAAATTTAAAATGTATGCTCTATAGATGGTGTGGAGGTGTACTGATAATGTATCTTTAGAAATAAACCCCCTTCTGGGGTTAAACGGGGGATGGTAGTTTGGACGCAAACGAGGTTGCGTAGGTCAGCTAGTTTAAAATATACTTTGCAAAGAAATTAATATTATAGAGGCACCAAAACATTTTAAATAAAAAAAAGTAAAAACTAAAACCCAACTACAACAAAAAACGACGTTGAAAAAGTATGAAACATGTTTCAAAAGTCGTAGCACAAAATAACTAATAGTAGCCGTAGTCACGCGTTGTTAATGTATTAGGGTACATTTCTACGTAACGTGTGACTACGGCTACTATTAGTTATTCTGTGCTACGGCTTTTGAAACTTGTTTCATACTTTTTCAACGTCGTTTTTTTTAGTTTTTACTTTTTTTTTAAATGCTAGTAACACACTTGTGACGCCTCTGATGTTGCGGGTGCCTACTATCTTATTAATAAAAAAACTCATGGCAATCTGGTTCTCGTTTATTGGAAAAGACAAAAGCTAAGTGACAGAACCTGTAGTTACAGGTAATCTATACTAATATTATAAAGCTGCAGAGTTTGTTTGTTTGTTTGAACGCGCTAATCTCAGAAACTACTGATCCGATTTGAAAAAATATTTCAGTGTTGGATAGTCCATTTATCAAAAAAGGCTATAAGGCTATCTTTTATTTAAAAAAAATGGGGATCCGTAAGAAAATTGCTATTTTGTAACCCAATGTGTGAAATCGAATACCTATTTTTGCGTGCGCTGCAAAAACTATTGCCAATAGAACAAAATAATGAATTACGGATTTGTAGGTCCCATTAAGATCTACAAAAAAGTCTGTAAGAGCATATATCTAACTATCATGGTTTAGTCACAATAACCGCTTTTGTGTTAAAAAAAATATTAAATCGTCTGAAGAAAGAAACTATGGTAAATGTGTATCGTTATATTAATCCTTATCCAAATTAAGCATTATGTTATCAAGGGTATTTATGTAGAAGTAAAATACTTTTTGTTTCATCCCAATCGGACATTTCGTTTAGAAGTTATCACGAGTATAAGACGCTAAGAGTTGACACCTAATAATGAGTTTTTTGCCAAAGAGTTTTTTATCAACATAATACCTAATATTAATCTTTATCCAAAATGTGTTTTTGATTATGAGTATTAGATCTTAGAAGAGTATAATATCTATACTAATCTATCTCTACTAATATATAAAGCTGAAGAGTTTGTTTGTTTGTTTGAACGCGCTAATCTCAGGAACCGCTGGTCCAATTTAAAAAAATCTTTCGGTGTAAGATAGACCATTTATCGAGGAAGGCTATAGGCTGTATATCATCACGCTAAGACTAATAGGAGCGGAGCACCAATGAAGAATGTTTCATAAACGGGGGAAAATTATCACGCTACGGGCAATAGGAGACGCAAAAGACGTTGCGTCGGTCAGCTAGTAAGTAACAAAAGTTCAAATCGTCCTGTTATAATAATTTTAGAACAGTAATATTGCTCCATAGCACACATGGATTTCGTGCTGGGAAGTCGTTTATTTATCTGCGATCCTGATGAGTGACCTGACTGATTTGAAATCGATACAATTAGTTATTCGATTATAGATCGAGACCAACTGCCTCGTTGGTCTCGCGGTTGGCGTGTGCGACCGGTGATCATGAGGTCTCGGGTTCGATTCCCGGGTCGGACCAAATGTTTGTATGATCTACAAATATTTGTTTCGGAGTTTGGGTGTTTTCTATGTATAGTATGTATATATTTACAAAAAAAAAAGTATATATGTATTTGTATCAGTTGTCTAGTACCCATAACACAAGCTCTGCTTAGCTTGGGACTAGATGGCGTTGTGTGTTAGATGTCCGAAAATATTTATTTATTTATTTATTATAGATTACTAGATGATTACTTAAATGCATAATTAATATGAAATTCAGAAGTTCTAGATGTTTCTAGTCTAGTTTTTATTTTCTAAAATCCGCAACTTTTTAATTTGTTTTTTGGGTGTAAAAAAAGTCCCCCTAGATTAATTTCTTTATCCCTTTTTTGTACGGGCTTCTCTCAGATACCCCCACCGGATAACGGATAGGAGCATTGACAATATAATAAGAAGTTGATAAGTAAAAGCTTAAACAAGACGTTATAAGCTATACAATATTATACACATATCTTTAGGTGTACATGTTTGTGTAAATATCTTACATTATCCACATACATTCAAATGTGTAAAATTAGAAATTAGTGATGCAGGATATCGATAGCAAGCCTTCGCCATCTCAATTGATGTAGTCCGTACGAGGATATATACTCTTGGTGGGCAGCATGCCAAATAGAGGTTCTAGACGGTCTAGAAACCTATTACTACAAAACCAATGTACAGGAAGCTTGTCTTGCTAAATGCATTACAGTGTTCACGCATATTCATTTTATAATACTGAGGAATGGATTACTCCATTCCTCAGTACCTCTATTGGTACCGTATATTTACATATACGGTACCAATAGAGGTGAAGTTTTACCAGTATCTGTAAAACACATTACAAAATTTTTCATTGTTTTTTCATTTCGTTTCATACGTAAATAGTGTATATATCCAAGGCTGAGGTTAAGCTGTTCCGTATGGTGATGGATTAAGAATACGGAGTATCACTAGCCCTATTCATCCCATGGGTGTCGTAAAAGGTGCCTGAGGGAGCAAACTACACTAGATAACATCACTGCAAAGAGAAGGAAATCTGGAAATGAGCCCTATGTCATCCCGTCTAGTTAGAGTGGTGTAGTAGGTCACCTTGCTAACGGAGAAGAAGGAAAAAGAGCCCTATGTCCAGCAGTTGGCTGTTAAAGGCGTGATTGATGATGATGAGCTCGAGCTGTTGCTATAACCAGTCAAAACTGGTCGAAATATCAGACTATTCAAATGTATGTAGGTACTTAACACCTATTAAAAGCGTATATTTTATGAAACACGATAGTTTACAAGCTAAAATTCAAAATTTAAAAAATCCCCTACTCAAGCACTTAATCGAGTAATCATACGCCAATGATATTTTTCCAGACTTTCTGTTATTCTTCCCCACTTTCACCCCCATAACTTTTAAACGGCTCAATCGATTTTCATGAAACATGTCTAAGAACACTCGCACGTAACTCACCTTTCATACAAAAAAAACTAAATTGAAATCGCTTCATCTGTTCGCGAGCTACGGTGCCACAGACAGAGAGACAGACAGACACGTCAAACTTATAACACCCCTCTTTTTGCGTCGGGGGTTAAAAAGTTAGTTAAGCTAACCTTTTCTCGGCGGCGCGTGGTAAACTATAATCTTTGCGCATTAACATTTCGTTTCACTCTTGAAAGTTGCCGCGATTTACAAATTATGACTTAGTATTTCACCACATTCGCAATATATTAATCATTAATAATTGTAGTAAATAAATTAAACCAACCAGAATGTTCTAGTCTACAAATAAATGCGGCACCATGCTACAGCGCAAAGATAATAGTTCACCAGCAGACAAAATACATCATTCTACTACTACAGTTTTAATCCAATATTTTGCAGGATAAAACCAAGAAAGACCGCTATGATTTTACTATACCATTAAAACTTCCCTCTGTAAACTTCAGTCACTCCTTAAGGCACTTAATCAATAATACTTATTGTTTGGGGATTTCAAACATAGCGGCAACAGTATAAACTAAACTAACTACACTATATCCGTTTGAATTAGTTCTGAAACTTGTACTGAGGGTACGAAGCTAAATAAAGTCACCCACTGAGGTTGATTGTTGAACAAGTTTCCTCAAGGGAACTGTGTACTGGACACGTGACGTACTTACACTTTTGCCGCTGGATAAACCCACTTTTAAGTTACGTATGTCTATACTGTATATCTTGTCTAACAATATAATGTCTTTCAGCGGTACTACAAGTTTTTTTTTTAGTTTCTGAGACATATTTCTTCACATTAGACTTCAGTATAAACTGGTTATGGCAAAATTACTACTTTTAAAAGTTATTAAAGGAAAAAGCTTGAAATTATTTACATAAAGGATACATTGAGTTTTGTCGTATTTATCTGGTAGTTAGAATATAATGTATACCTAAAGAAGAACATGTTAACTAAATTTATTTCCTATTATTATTGTAGAATGTAAATAGAATATACCAATATCTGCATTTTTGTTCATAATAACGTTCGCTAACCCAGTTTTCATTAAACTGAAATAATAAGCTGACGAATAGTTTGCGAGGGCACACATTGAAATATATTTGTGAACTCTGTTTAAAATCATTTCAAATATTAGTTATTGTAAGAGCCGTTATTTGTTATACTCTCGTTAAATTAAAATAAACCATATATGTTTACACCCTAATCTGTGAAAGAGTAAACAAAGAGTCGTAAATTGACAGATGTCAAGATACATGTAAGTTCCAGTACACAGACGTTGTACGTCTAAGAAGTCATATATTTTAAGGAAATCTTTACCGTAAGTGGCTAGTATTTTTATTAGGTTATTGTAACGATGAACAATAGATTTTCTTAGTGAAACAAAAAGAGTCTTACTTTCTCGTACAAAAAGTTTCATTTCTATTCATACAGTGAATGCAAAGAAGTCACAGTGTATGTAATTTGCATATCTTTTAGAACGATATAAAAAGACAGCAGTATTGTAATGCAGATAAGCAATTAATTGATTATTCTTTCGTTACTTGTGCTGTTGAAGCATAATGTCTACACTAATATTATAAATTAGAAAGTAACTCCGTCTGTCTATCTGTTACGCTTTTACGGCGAATATGCTGCACCGATTTCAAGGAAATTTTGCATGGAGATATTTTGATCTTGAGGAAGGACATAGGCTACTTTTGATCGGGACAACCAACATACAAACGAGCAGAGCTGCGGGTAAAGCTAGCGTATTATCAGTGTAACTTGTGGTGTATTGTCTTTTAATTCTTGGAGTTTTTTTTACTTTAAATGCGCAGATATAAATGTAAGACAGTTTTTCAAAAGATAAACATTATTCATTATTTCTTAAACATAATTTTGGAACAAAGTTCTTTATGGGGGGTTGCGTAGGGATACCCTAGTCGGCAAAAAACGTCCGTAACGTTAAATCAAAAAAGCGTAAGATTTTTAAAATTTAATATAGCGCCATACGTATTTTATGATAACAAAATTCGTTCCTATCTGGTGTCCCACGACAACACACGACTTTTTTTATTCCGTATCATTATTCAATCATCCATTTAACATTTTAATTAAGTTGTATTTTAACATACAACTACTAATTTTGTTAGGTCTTGATAACACAAATAGTAAAATATATAGCTATAGGAAATAGGTTCTTTAAAATTTAAATAGAAATAAATGTCGCAACATTTTTGACTCCAAAACTTAAGATATTTGTAGCAGTAAAGAACTTGAAACACAAAAACTTTTACAGTTTAACAATAAACATAAATTTTTAGTTGTTAAAAAATCAGTTTATGCAAACAAATCTCGACATCTTCAACCAGGAGCTGCTATTAGCTTCATTCACATTAAGTACCACCATCTCAGTCGTCCAAAAGGAAATGTATTTGTACAACAAATAAGCAAAATGCTCTGTACACGGTGATCCTAAACCTAATGCTTTATTGAAGCGATTCGGCGAGATTGAGATTTATAACCTTTACCTTTCAAACTAATGAAGTTCTATTGGTTCTACCGTATTTCCACTGCGTTAAATTCACAGTAAATAACGATTTCTACGCTTTGTTCTGTTTAAACTGTAGAATAGAACCGGTATTCAATATTCAGAGGTGGTTATTCAAAATTATATAACTTGCATCTTGTGTATGTGCATCATTCCAGATTATGGAGCACTACTTAAATCAACTTATTTAGATTGATAAGTGCTACATATTTTAAGCCCAGGATTGTAGAATCAACTTATGTTATTAGGCATAGACGGTATAATCTTATTTGCTACTCGACTACGGCAAAGTCAAAAGGATGAGTAATATTTTTAGTAGTCTATATCAGTACTTCAGTACTAATATTATAAGCGCGAAAGATTGTAAGTTAGGATGGATGGATGTTTGGATGTTTTGGTGGAGCTACTAAATAGATTTGGATGAAACTTTACAGTAATATAGCTTATACATCAGAATAACACATAGGCCACTATTTGCCTCGATGACCGACATTACACGCGGGCGGAGCCACGGGCAACAACTAGTATATTTATATATTCCACCGTAGTGCCTAAACTACTGAACCCATTTTAATGTATGAGTTATAAATAGATTCGTAAAAATAGCCTGTGTAAAATTCATTATTAAAGAAAATTATCTGTAATAAAATATCTTCTAGATGTTCTTCACCCATGCACGACGACAAAGGAATCTGTCAGACTTTTATCGACTAAAAACCACCCAGGTGGTACAAAACACAGAAAACGGACAAATATCTTCTTAAAATACTTAAAAGTAAATACATAGAATAGAAAATATGACTGAAATTAATATTACAGTTACATTCGTGTTGTTAGGTTAGAAACTTGAGTCAGGGTTTTCGAACAATAATACTTTGAAGGTTTCACCACCATCTGTGACCAATACAAGTATTTATTAAGTTCGACGTTTGAACCGGCTGAACTTAATTAAAGTCAGAATTCTGTTAATTGAATAAAATATTCAGTAGAAATTGCGGGTAATAAATGTAGGCGTTGCAAATGTAGAGAGAATTGCTTGATACATTTTTTCTTTTTATTTATTTATTATTTTTGAAGTGAAAACTTCTTTAGCGGCGTTGTGCACTGTAGCAAAATTTATTAGCATGGGTAAAAAATGTTAAACTCGCGTTAGGACAAGTCGCGTCAGGACACGTAACCTGACCGTAAGACGGCGGCGCCGGGCGC
The DNA here is from genome assembly GCA_949125395.1 of Diaphora mendica. NCBI lineage: Eukaryota > Metazoa > Arthropoda > Insecta > Lepidoptera > Erebidae > Diaphora > Diaphora mendica. Next base: position 24,382,201 of record OX421310.1, read on the forward strand.
TTGCGCGAGTGTGCATGGTGACAGCTGATGGCTCGACTGTCTAATATGACATGACTGGTAATATGTTTATACCTATATTTTTATAACATCACAATAAGCATTTTTTTTACTTATTATTATCGCGCATTTTATTTAAAGAGCAAAGAGGTTAATTTCAGATGAGCTTAATAACTGTTTGTTTATAGTTTTAAGTTTTCACTTCTGTCGGCAGTCCTCATGACTGCTTTATGTTTTTTTTATTTATTTATAACTTTATGCACTTAAGGGGTAAAGGTGTAAGGGGGTGAACCCAAATCTTTCGCCTCAAGCCAACCTCACCTGCACGCGGTACATCCTGCTGAACGACGAACGAGGCTCTGGCAACCGACCGATGGCGGTATACCCATCCCAATAGGCGTAGTTAAATGTAATAGGCCGGTGACGGGCAGCAGCGTCACCGGTGCAAGGAACTGCGCCCTGCGATCACCAACCCGCCTGCCCAGCGTGGTGATTATGGGCATTAACCTCCATGCAGCTGAAAAATAAGCCACGGCCCCCAGTTCCCGGCAGTCTCGCTATTCCTGGTCATGGTGGCGACCATGGTAACGGCGAGGCGGGGGGTGCTAAGAATCTCCGGGTTACGGCAGGCCACCACAACCGACTGACCCTGGCTACGTTTAATGGCCGCACATTACGGCTAGACTCGCATCTGGCACAACTCGAGGTGGAACTTGAGAAAATTAGATGGCATATTTTGGGGTTATGTGAAGTCCGAAGAGAGGGGGAGGACACCATAACCCTTGACTCCGGCCATCTCATGTACTTCCGTGAGGGAGACCAACAGTCTCAAGGTGGCGTTGGGTTTCTGGTTAACAAGTCCCTATCTAGCAACGTTGTGGAAATGTCTAGTGTGTCGAACAGGGTAGCGTACCTCATTATCAAGCTCACCGAGAGGTATAGCCTCAAGGTAGTGCAAGTGTACGCACCGACCTCGGCCCACTCGGACGATGAGGTGGAGTGTATGTTCGATGACATATCGAGGGCCCTCCACTTCACTACTAAAACCCACTACAACGTTGTTATGGGTGACTTCAACGCCAAAGTGGGAGTACAAAATTGCAGCGAATCGGTAATAGGATCCCATGGATTTGGAAGCAGAAATCATAGGGGGCAAATGCTCGTCAACTTTCTCGAACGAGAGGGGTTGTTCTTGATGAACTCATTCTTTAAGAAACGGCCCCAAAGGAAGTGGACGTGGCGAAGCCCCGACGCTATGACTAAAAATGAGATCGATTTCATCATGACGGACAGAAAGCACATATTCAGAGACGTCTCAGTGATCAATAGGTTTAACACCGGTAGTGATCACCGACTCGTCCGAGGCTCTCTGAATATCAACTTTAAAGCTGAACGTGTCCGATTGATGAAATCCAGGCTCCGACCAACTCTGCTCCAAGCCGCAATGGGATCTGAAAAGTTCCAGTCAAATCTGGAAAACCGATTTGCTGCTATGGAAACCACAACAGGCGTGAACCAGAACCTTGAAAATGTGGTTCGAATCCTCAGGGAAGAAGGTACGAGATTTTGTGAAATGCAGCGTAAGGGCAGGAAATCTAAGCTTTCGGAAAGGACCCTAGGGCTAATGAAGGAACGACGTGAAAACCCACTTCTCACTTCGTCGGCAAAACGGACTCTAAACCGAGAGATCAGCAAACTAGTACGACACGACCTCCGATGCTCCAATACTCTTTCGATCGAAAGAGCGATCGAGCAGAATCGGGGGTCAAAGGTGTTTGTACAATCTCTCGGAAGAAGCCACCTGACGAAGCTGACTACAGCAAGTGGAGAAGTCGTTACCTCCAAGCCGGTCGTCCTTTCGGAAGTGGAACGTTTCTATGGCGGTTTGTACGCTTCGCATGCATCTCGACCTGATCCCGAAAATGAGGACTCTAGAGCCACATTAACACGCCACTACACCGAAGATCTGCCAGAAGTCAGCATTGACGAAATCGAGATGGCTCTTGGACAGCTTAAAAATGGAAAAGCCCCTGGAGAGGACGGCATTACAACAGAACTGTTAAAGGCTGGAGGTAAGCCCGTACTGAGGGAGCTCCAAAAGCTTTTTAACGCTGTCCTGTTCGAAGGGAGAACTCCAGAGGCGTGGAGCAGAAGTGTGGTCATCTTGTTCTTCAAGAAAGGTGACAAGACCAGGTTGAAGAACTATCGACCCATTTCGCTTTTAAGCCACGTCTACAAGCTGTTCTCAAGAGTCATCACGAACCGTCTTGCGCGAAGACTCGACGAATTTCAACCACCAGAGCAAGCTGGATTTCGGAGCGGATATGGCACCATAGACCACATCCACACAGTGCGGCAAATTATACAGAAGACAGAGGAGTATAATCAGCCCCTGTGTCTAGCATTCGTGGACTATGAGAAGGCCTTTGACTCGATCGAGATCTGGTCTGTTCTGGAGTCCCTGCAGCGTTGCCAAGTGGATTGGCGATACATCCAAGTGCTGAGATGTCTCTACGAAGCCGCCACCATGTCCGTCCAAGTACAGAATCAGCAAACAAGGCCCATACCATTGCATCGAGGAGTGAGACAAGGGGATGTTATTTCCCCGAAATTGTTCACAAATGCAATGGAGGATCTGTTCAAGACGCTACACTGGAAAGGACGTGGCATAAATATCAATGGCGAATACATCTCTCACTTGCGATTTGCGGACGACATCGTCATTATGACAGAGACGCTGCAGGACCTACAACAGATGCTGAACGACCTGGCTGACTCTTCTGTGCGCATCGGCCTACGGATGAACTTGGACAAAACCAAGGTCATGTTCAATGAACATGTACTACCGGAACCGATCGCAGTACACGGTGCCGTTCTCGAAGTTGTTCAAAATTATGTGTACCTCGGGCAGACTTTGCAGTTAGGTAGAAACAACTTTGAGGATGAGGTGAACAGGAGAATTCAGCTGGGTTGGGCAGCGTTTGGGAAACTTCGTCGGGTCTTTTCATCGTCGATCCCACAGTGCCTTAAGACGAAAGTCTTCAATCAGTGCGTCCTACCCGTCATGACATACGGAGCCGAAACGTGGACACTTACGGCACGGCTGGTCCACAAGTTCAAAGTCGCTCAGCGTGCTATGGAGAGGGCTATGCTCGGCGTTTCTCTGAGGGATTGCATCAGGAATGAGGTAATCCGGCAGAGAACCAAGGTCATCGACATAGCCCAAAGGATTAGCAAGCTGAAGTGGCAGTGGGCTGGCCATATTAGCCGCAGAACTGATTACCGTTGGGGTAAACGGGTTCTTGAGTGGAGACCGCGTCTCGGCAAACGTAGTGTAGGACGTCCACAGGCCAGGTGGAGTGATGATCTGCGCAAGACGGCTGGCACGAGCTGGATGCGAGAAGCCGAGGATCGAACCAAGTGGCGCGCAATTGGAGAGGCCTATGTCCAGCAGTGGACTGCGATAGGCTGATGATGATGATTATGCACTTTTATACATAAGCGGACTTAATGCCCAAGGCATTCTGTACCGGTCACCTTTGGGTGGTGTAGAAATCTTGTGAGGTAGGCGCATATTAAGTACATACTAAAACAACTAAAAATGCATTACAAAACATTTACATAAGTCCGTATATAAATACAACATAATATACATAAACACGAAACGGTTAGTGGACATTCTGATTTCAAGCGGAAGCGCATTCCAGAGTAAGACTGCTTGAACGAAGAACGAAGAGTTCACGAAGTCAGAATTCTGGGATGGACATAGAAGAAACAGATTATTTTCTTCTTGGTATAAATCCTTTGTAAATCAATATTACAGGTTTCTCTACCTTTGACTGAATGCTATTTATTAGTATACTTAGTTACTTTTTTCTTCTAATTTTATTTAAAATATATACAGAAACCTATGTACATAATCATAATTTAAAAAATAATAATAACAATATTCACATACAAGCGTCAAAAACTCCATATCTTCGCCTACTGGCATCGTTCCCAAAAGACTGGCAGCATTACCACGTTGAATGGCAATGCTAATTCTCTGTGCTTGAAAAAGGCCGGCCTTCTGGTTGCGAGAAGCGTCAATCAGTTGCTTAGCTAGTGGTTTAAACATAGCGCGAGCACTCGGATCCCATGAACCTAGCGTCTCTACCCCAAAAACTTCAAAAATGTAATTACCTATAAAATTTTGATACTTACGCGGTTTGAGGCTTTTTTTCTTGAAATTTATTTTTGAGATTGTGTTACTCAGAATATAAAAAACACATAAACATAGTTATACTATAATAACATTACTGATGCGTTAATTACTGTCTAATCGCCGTCTTTTGTCTATCTTGATATGGTTACTCTGAGTAGTGTCGTTTCCAACAACTTGTTGAGAGTTATTTTTCACTCAAATAGCGTTTTGAGTGGACTTATGTTGAGTCTTATGGTTCAGTATAGTATTTAGTATAATGGAAATCATGACGTGTGTCGTGGTCGTGAATTTTTTAGGTTTATTTCTTGTCTCAAAACGCAATTTTTAGTACTTTAAAACTGTAGTTATTTTAGTGGGTGTATGATTGAGTTGTCCTATCACTATTTTAAATTGTCAGCGACAAAGTACGTGCTCTCTTGCATCACCATCGAAGTCTGGAAGTCAATCAAAATCTCCGTACCGTAAAGTTTGTAACCAACTAGCTTGTTTGTGTACACATATAAGCGAACGTGTAGGGACCTTCCATAAGTCTATTACCGAGGCTTTACCCGCAAACCCTCCATTTCACGCCGAATTCGATTCACCTAATTGATCTCCACTTAGGAAACTAACTCCTAGGCGATTACGTAGCTAACGACTGTACAGATTTAAATGTGAATCCTTAAGAAAATAGTTTTTTTTCGTACTACTATTTCACTTAATTTATTTAGAAAAATCAATATTTTATTTATTAAAATTCCAATTTCTTTAACAAATACAATTAGGTGTTTTTAGACTTTCGCAACATTTTAACATAGTTTTTGTTGTAAAACGGGACTTATTTGCGCTATTTTACAACGTTACGATACCTTTGTGGAGGAACCGGTGTCATGTCACGCCAGCACAAAGGGAGGATCTTCCGACCAGGCGAGGTGATCATGCCTGGCGGACCACGGCCCCACGGTTGATGTTGGGATGTTGTATATAATTATATTAACCGGCGCGAGAACTTCTATTGCGCGATTCAGGATTGGTGGTTTCTTCGTTTCCTTCGTTACTCCTTAGTTCGACGTATCTTCGGTAGATGGCGCTGTAATGTGTTTTCTGTTTGCGTTGTATGTGTAAGACACCACTTCACTCCCCTCCAAGACCGGAGGTCGATGTCTGATGACTCAGCTGTCTGTCCTCTGTTGCGGAGATTGCCAGTGCCAGGAGTGAGTAGTTCCAGTGAGTCGGAACTGAGTGCCGCTGGTTCCAGTGAGTCGGAACTGAATGCCGCTAGTCGTAGTGAGTCGAAGCTGTAGTCCGCTTATCCTAGTAATGCAGTATGGCGTGCGGTGCAGCGGTGAAGTCCCCAGTGAGTCGGGGCGGTTGCTGTGTAGTGACTGACTGCTGCGTAGACGGGAGAGAGATGCTCTGCTTACATGGACCGTAAGTGCAGTATGCTGTGCCTAGAGGCTTAGAGACCGTAGGGGTAACCAGGCTGGAGCGGTCGCTTCCTGCGTTTGGTGTATCCCTGTTGAGGCTGAATTTGCTGGCTAGCTGAGACTTGCTGTGAGAGTGAACATGATGGTGGCGTGGTATGTGGAAAACGCCACACCTTCTATATCCCGAAGTTTCGAACGGGTCATAGCGCTCGTGGTCACGGGTAGACTAGAATTATATTTTTTTAATAGCTAGTACAATGAACGGTATAAAGTACAAAATATCACTTCCATACACAAAGACCTTTATCTTTTATTCTTCAGCACCAGTATATTAATAATCTCCAATTGGGTAATTGATTGCTTTTAAAGTCAATATCATTTAATGTAACTTAAATTCCCGTCAAACGCTAATTCTTGTTTAAAAAGATCTCGCGAAAGGGTTCATTTCCTTTAATGCTGACAGTTTACACATCACTCGGCACTATTTACATAGTAGGCCACTTGGCAAGCCTTAGATCATTCTGTGCCGGATATTGGTAGTGCTCGGCAGTAGATTGGCCGTTTGATGTTCCAACCTAATTGGACGTGGCATTCGGTTTTATATGAGCTCACTTCTCGCCGTACGAACCAATAAAATGTGGAGCCCGGCATTCAATAAGAAGTCTTATTTTGGGCCTTTGATTGGCGTTGGATTTTACCGAAATAATTTATCTGTAAAGGAGAGTAAATTTATTTTGATTGCAGCCTACTTTTTTACAGGTATATTTTTATAAATTACATGGAAAGTTTGCTTTGGCTTTCTTAACAATATTTTTTAAGAGATGACAGTTTTATAAACTGAACTAGCTGAGCCCCTCGGTGTTAACAACAACCACGGGAATCGCCGCGGGGCAAAGCTGGTCTAAAAAAAGGATACCTAAGTTACTCCTTAAATCGTCAGAAATCTGAACGTGAAAGTCTGGTCAAAATCGGTCCAGCCGTTCCAGACAGAAAAAAAAATGCTTTTAGATGTAAGTACTATATATACTTTAGTATAAATTTAGTAAAAAGTTGTTAATTTTAAATTACAATCAGACACTTCAATTTTATTTATTTGTATAAATCTTGGTGTTGCAATTTGTAGCAGATTGTAATGATATTTACGCGCTGATATTTTTCATTTAGAAATCAAGGAATGATAATATACAGAAATATTTTATTCGCAGGAGAGCTATTTCTAGGCAGAAATGGATCGGGTTGACCATGGCAATCACGATCTCACAGAAAACTAATATTAAGCAATTAAATTGTTCCTTTTCTCTATTCGGGTGTATACTTAGGTATAAGTCTCAATATTCAAACGTTTAAAACTAGCTTTTCTAACCTTATAGTCCTATAACCTATATAGCTTTCTACATTTAGGAAGAGCTGAATTTAAATGGGGTAATTGATATTGAAGACAGTTCACCAACAATCTCACAATATCAGCCTGCAGATCCTTGAAGGAAATGGTAATCTATTTAACCGAAGTATTAATTTCAATAGAAACGTCCGCGGTGGTTTTGAGTTCGTTTCTTCAGATTTACAAAATCGTTCGCAATATGAATCCGATTAGTTCGAGTAAAATCTGCGAATCAATACCCAGTAAAAGTCTCTGTTTGATTCCAATTTAATATATTCAAAAACTTTAGCCGTGCTTCGTTTAGTTTTTATATTTCAACAAAGACAGCTTATTCGATTGGTAGTGGTGGTTATTAACTCGGTCAATTTGTTTTACGTAACAATTCAAGTATTTATATCTATAACTAACAGCAAATTTATACTAACCGAGACCTAGACACTTTCTACTGTGTTTTTTAATTAAATTATTGGTATTGAGAAAATTCTTGTAAGTTTGATTTTCTTGAAAGGTATTCATTATTTCTCTTTCTAGATGATAATAAAAACCTTAGATATTCTTTCATTTTCATTGTAGTATCAACACTACAAAGATGGCAAGCATTGCTACTGATATGTATTGACAAAATTGCTGTTAAAATCACAGCCAGGGTTTAGTTGGTGATAGACACATATTACGTATTATAAACATGTATTTTCTCTTTTTTAAATAAAACAACTCTCGCATTAGGTAAATACATCCTGTATCGCGGGGGACTTTACAAATATACATAAAACCTAAGACACAAAGAACACCTAGACTCATAACAACAATTTGTGGATCACACAAAGTATTGTCTCATGTGGGATTGATTGAACCCACAACACTTGATGCAGTTGAAAGCGGCGTGCCGACCGTTTAAATCACTGGGCTAACCGTGCAGTCACACTAGCTCAGGCATCCTCCACCATAACTCAAACGACGGCAACACACTTGAGTCTCTTAACTTGCAAGTATCTATGGGCGGTATTCAATTTTTATATAAATTAACCTGCTAAATTGACTCGGCATGATAAAAAGCATCAGCAGAATTCTCCAGGTGTTCGTTTACTGCCTACAGCATAAAAAAGGGAATAAAAGAATAAATTAAATTAAAAAGCTGTTTAAAAAAACAAGCTTTTACTGGAATGCCTCAAGACGAATCAAACGAGTCCAAACTCGATGATGTTGCGACGTTTCCTTACAGAGTTTCTATAGCCACCTTCCAGCTCCAGCATCAGATCAGCTCCATGTCATTATAATATTGTATTGTCACGCTGTATACATATGCTTGCAAAATTTCAGCAAAATCGGTTGAAGATATCTACTTTAAAATTGAGTTGCAAGATTCCACCCGAACATACAAGCATACATACATACATTGCTAGTTAATAAAAAGCGTGTAAAAACAACAGCTATTCCATAAATTTTCTAAGAATTATTCAAAAATATTATTAAGATGACAGCTACGTGTTACTTAAGTTCATTACAATCACTTTAGTGTAAACATTTTATTCTCTTTGTCGTCAAAATATAAAGTAATTTACCAACGTTGAACGTAGATTGCTCGTGAAGCGAATATCAGCAACCATTTGTAACAAAGTTGGCTAGCAAACAATTAGTGAAAGTTAAGCTGAGGGCTCACAGTTGGATCTATTTGTTCTAAGTCCATGTTTGTTGACTATAAACATTCCTCGCCGGATATTACCCTTGTCCGGATATGTGGAAGAATGCGTTCGATTCAATTTCTATTAGTTCTTTGACGCACTTTACTCAGCTGGTTCAAATATGGGGTTTTGCGACTATGAGCTATTTGATTAGTAGTTCACAGTAATTATTTGGTTAGTAATTCAATGTCATGAGATATCTATCTATACTTATAATAAAAATGTAACAGGCCCAATTCTGCACATTAAAGATATTAAAAAAATTTTTTTTGGAGGGCTCTCTATAATCGATACTGAAGCCAAAACTGTATTTTTTTCATTTTTGTCTGTCTGTCTGTCTGTATCTTGACTGCGCATCACGCAGAAACTACTGAATGGATACAAATGAAACTTGGCTTGATTTGAGTTCATACTACGAGGTAGGATATGGGATACTTTTTATCCCGAAATTCAGCACGGTTTCTTGGAGAGAGGCGATGAAAGTCAAAATATGTACTTAGTTTAGATAACGGAAAAAGTTTTTTTTTCTGTCCGCGACTGTACACTGCCTGTGGGAAGCTGAGACAGATATGTAAATATGGCGGTACGAAGTTCGCCGGGTCAGCTAGTTAAATATATATCAGCAATTCTAAATATTATTTACACTTCTATGTAATTAAAACAAACTCGTGTAAATTCGTAGATGTAAGAGGAATTCGGTTTTATCACTCAAAAATGCATTTCCTTGGATAAATAATCCCTGAGAATAAAGGTTCTAACAACCAGATGTCCTAATAAATAGCGTTAAGGTTCATCCGCTACATGATAAATTTTATTAACATAAGTTGCATTCTTTATCCCATCACTTTCTTGCGGAGATCAAACTGGTGTTATTTATGTGTAAGTCCGATATTTCGAAATCCGACTCACCTGACATAGCCATATCAAATCCTGGGAGTGCCTTGCTTCACCACAAATGGGCTAGCTCCGACAGAGTGACACCAGGGCTCTATAACTTCACAGAAAACCGGGATTCAAAGGCCGGCAACGTACACATATCGAAAGGCTTGAGTGGCAGGTGTCCAAACAATATGCACATTTGCCTCTTGTACCACAAAATAAAAAAATGGGCCATCGCGGGACATCTGGCATAAGCAAAACATGGAAATCATATTATAGAAGTTGCGGAAATAAAGAGATATTTGACGAAATAAACTCATAAATATAGCAACAATAAAAATATTACATTCATATATTTAAAATAAATAAATTGTCGCCGTACCACAGTATATGTTACATTTACTATCACAAAGCATGGTGACGCATGCTGTGGTGACGCGAACCGTGCTAATAGCCATTCTGTTTGTTTGATTATTTTTTGTATGGATTAAAGATGTAATGCAATGGTCTCTACAACACAAGTTTCCTTTATCTCATCTCACACCTGATTATTTGCATTGTGGGCACAAGTAAGAGCCAGCAAGTTTTACGTGATGTCAACAATGTAGTAACTGAAAGTGGCTTGAAGTGAAGTTTTTTTTTATAAATTGAATTACCGCGGTATTATAACGGTAACACTAAAAGTGTCGTTTTTTTTTAGTAGATACTGTGAACTTATTATCGTGTGACCGAGTGATATTTTTATTATTTATGTTAAATATATGTTTATGTACTTTTGCACATAGGCGGACTAAATAGCATTTAGCTAAGCCAACCTTACAAGTTAAACATTGTAAATACACGTTCACGAATTTCGGCTTTGCAGATGGGAAATAAATGTCGAATATCAATACTCAATCCTTAAAACATAATTCAGTACAGTACATGGTACAAAAGTGCTGTTCATGAAATGTAAACGAAATTTCATTATCTATATCGGGTTCATAAATATATGTTAAATATGTGATGTGAATTCTTCATAACAATAACCCTGATTCTTTTCTAATCTCTTAGTCATATTACCCTAAGTAATAAAAACCCCATCGCTGCTCGGTTCAATCCCTGGGTAAGCTTTACATGTATTTTTATTTTTTTAATTAAATTACCCTTATTATACAAAAGTGTCATTTTTAAACACAGCAAAGCTTAAACATAAAGCGAGTGTCATACGAGTTTAAGCTTATGAGGACATTCAGATACGAATATGTCAAAAACATGATAGGAGTAGCCTAAGGTAAAAGATACAGCCAATTTTATTTATTTTACTTGAAACAGATTTATTTGATAAAGTTACAAGAATACATTCATGTCAGATATTGACATTTCCTCCAATAAGAAACATATCAAACGTCGGTGGATCACAACTTATTACGGTAACAAATGAAGCGATAACAGTACAGTATTATGTTTCTTTACAAAGATGTCAATTTTAAATAGAGCTCTGCAGGGTTTGAAAAGATGGCTCTGTCGACTTTTATCCTTAATGAAGAAAGGGATGGCGGAGCTTTTGTTGCTTTGGTAGAAGCGCATTGTGACGCAATAGAAGAACTCATATAAGCTACAGGCGCCTTCCGCCGCGACGTTCGCTGTTATGCTAAGGAAATGGACCCCAGTCTTGAACGGAAAAGGGAGATTCCTCATTTTGCCACGGTCGTGTAAATAATGTAGATACCAACAATCATTAACATTATTGGATACAATACATTTTGTTTTTTATAGGATTAGACGTGTATATGTTTTAAGAAATATTATTATTAAACGGTCATGCGATGTTTTAGTGGTTTGTTAAAATTGAGATGTTATTTGTATATTTTAAGATCGTTTGAGTCAGTTTCTTCTAAGGTTAGTTTCAAAATTCCAGGTACCCCCTAAAACAAGTCTTCTGACGACTTTGAGCCGCAATATTCTGAACTTCATGTTATCATAGACAGATGAAAAGTATAATTAAAAAAAAAGTCAGAGCTGTTGCCTATATTCCATCGTAATTTATCTTTAAATAGGTAAATAAACTATAATCTTTAAATAAACTATTTGTGACTTTATAACTATCAAATGTGCTACACTCAATGTAGCATATACATGTTGTAGGCGGTACTGACCTATTTTGTAACTTTTGTCATAAAAAATAAGGCTGGGTCACTCTTATCATTTAGGGTATGAAAAATAGATATTTGCCTATTCTCTAACCTGTACACAAAATTTCATAAAAATCAGTCCAGCCGTTTTGGAGGTGTTTGGTAACAAACACCGCGACTCGAGAAATATATTAGATATGCGTATTCACTTTTAATACTTAAAATTTTAATTATTCAATGTTCTGAAAGAGTTTAAAACTTTTTTAACGCTTTGACTGCATAGTTTAAGCTGTCGCCACACTGCGCTTTCTATTGCGCTAGATCTCTGCTAACCATCAACATATTAGAAATTACGTATAAGATCACTTTGTATTGATGTTGACATGACAATGAATATTCAATGATATAACTGAAGTATGTACACACGTGCTTTTTTACAAGCTTTTTATTAACTTGCAATGTATGTATGTATGCTTGTATGTTCGGGTGTAATCTTGCAACTCAAATTTGAAGCAGATGTCTTCAACCGATTTTGCTGAAATTTTGCAAGCATATGTATACAGCGTGACAATACAATATTATAATGACATGGAGCTGATTTGATGCTGAAGCTGAAAGGTGGCCATAGGAACTCTGTAAATAAACGTCACAACATCATCGAGATCAGACTCGTTTGATTCGTCTCGAGGCATTCCAGTAAAAGCTTATTTTTTGAAAAGCTATTTAATTTAATTTATTAATTCTTTGAGTTGCCCAACATTTCAAATATTGTACTGACCATAGTGATAGGTTAATTAATAATTTGTATAATAATACGCAATACCTATGACACAATTGTGTTAATCTTCTTACTTGATAGTATTCATATTTATATTTAGTATTAAAATTATGGAAAGTCAATGAACCGTAAAGTATTTTCGTACATCGCACTTGTACAAAATACTGTACGGAATACTAAAATTTATATCATTGCAAGTGTAAGATTTACGGTGAACGCTCCATGCGTGGGGGTTTTCTAAAATGTAGTAGATCTTCCTTATTTATGTTTACAGCTTATACCGGCCGCTTCCATTTCGTATATAGTTTGAATCCGTTTATCGGATTTCGAACACGTTTCGGCTGAATCCCATATCGGTGGACTTGATATATAAGCGTGGTCGGGTACCCTTATAAAATTACCGCTAAGAAAAGAATCGCTACGAATGAGGATACAATAAGAATATTCAAATGGCCGAGATCGTTCTCCCTTATGAATATAGAAAGACGCTTATTTATTCGAGAGAAAAATGTCTATTCACCTACTACATTTTGGATTTTGCATAAAATTTAGGGTATCTGTAAAAAAACGTAATGAAATTTTGAAGGAATGCAAAAAAAAACATAATCAAATGGCAATGAGGAACGCATGCGTTACACTACTATTAAAGGTGTGGCAATTCATACCTTATTATCTTTTGGTACCTATGTTTTTATCTTAGCAAACATAGATAACCTAGCTAACGCTTATCTGGCTTGATAAGTCACCAGTTTCGATTTCGTTGACAAAGTGAGTGGACAGTACTTATTCAATATAACGTTTTTATTAGTGTAAAGTGTTAATAGTGTTATTGTTGTGAGATGGCTGGAGCTGGTAGAGGCGAAGGACAAGGGCCGGCCGTCGGCAGACTAGAGTCTAACATCTATTGTATTAAATACACGTTGTTTTGTTTCAATGTAGTATTGTGGGTGAGTACAACGCAAATTGAAATCATTGTTTGAGCGTCCGTTTTCATACTGTGAACTAGCTTTTGCTTTGTGCTCGAAAATGTTAATTTGCGAATATTTTCCTCATAGTTTTTGAAATGAGATTCCTTTGTATGAACTTGATTTTATATTATGAGTCATGTTTCCTGTGTTCGTGTTCCAATTACGCGAAATGTAAATTATTATGATATATAAACATTTGTGTGCGTTCCTAAAATTATTGTGTATATTAAACGTCAAGATACACCTACAAATTATAAAGGCGCGTTCACATGAGTCATTATTAATAATTTATGTCTGAGTCACCTTGTTCGCAATCGATTAGCACGCGGTAAGCGTCAGTATTGCCAGCCTTATACATTTTATTTTATCTAATAAAGTATAAAGCAAGTTTTTTATTGATATATATATATGTATGTTACAATGGGTTTATCACTTTTATTTAGAAAATTAGTGTTCTTTATATTTGTTTTTAACCGACTTCCAAAAAGGAGGAGGTTCTATGTTCCACTGTATGTATTTTTTTTTTTTTTTTTTTTTATGTATGTTACCTGATTACTCCGTCAGTTGTGGACCGATTTTGAATTTTTTTTTTGTATTCGACAGGGTATGCTTCCGTGGTGGTCCCATTGCCAGCATATCAGGATCTGATGATGGGATCCCAGGGAAATCGAGGGAAACCCTCATTTTTTATAGGCACATACTATGTTTTTCGTATATTTTTCTGAAGTTACACCGGTATTTGCGTCTGGTAGTCATCATTTTATGATGATGAGCTGATGATGTAAGGTACCACTCCTTAACGGTTAGGAGTTGGAGGATAAATCTTTAAATATCATATGTATATAAGTTACCTTTAGTCGTATTCCTACAAATTATTTAGGTAAGCTGATGATGGAAGGTGGAAGGTACAACTCCTCAACGGTTAGTAGTTGGAGAATAATTCTTTCAATTTCATACGTATCTAAAGACCTTCAGTCGTATACTTTCAAGCTATTTAGGTGAGCTGATGATAGAAGATTAAACTCTTCAACAGTTAGGGATTAGAGGATGATTTTAATATTACACGTACCTTAATTTGTATTATTCTTGATGATGAAATTTGATGAAATAATTCAACTTACTACTTACCTACGATTGTTTGCACTAAAAACTGTAAAATAAAAACTTTTTATAAAAAAAAAAACCGACTTCCAAAAACATCCAACGAAAACTCTCTGTCAAAAAACACTTAAAAGCGTAAAATAAACTGGTTCTTCATAAATTGCCTATACCTAATTCTTGATTCATTTAAATAGTAGTATTATAATGGGTGCTAGGTACCTAAAATCTGTTTGAAGTCGGTGCTAAGCCAAAAAGAATACAAACGAACAATTACAAAAGTCTAAGCGATAGTCACTTGGCACCGACTTCAAACAGATTTTAGGTACCTAGCACCCATTATAATACTACTATTTAAATGAATCAAGAATTAGGTATAGGCAATTTATGAAGAACCAGTTTATTTTACGCTTTTAAGTGTTTTTTGACAGAGAGTTTTCGTTGGATGTTTTTGGAAGTCGGTTTTTTTTTTTTATAAAAAGTTTTATCTTATGTTGTTGTTCCCCATGTTGTTTTTCTCGAGTTATATTTCATGTTCCTTTGTATTTAGTTTTGTAAATAGGTATTAATATTGATAAATATAAGTAGAAAATGTATTAAACATATATTATATTAAATTGAACCAATTCAATTTGATCTCTGATTTTTTTATCTCATAACATATAATTAACTTTTAAAAATATCAAATGCACTTAAATTATCTCAAACTGTAATTGTATTTTTAAATTTCTATATTTTCTTATATATTTTTTTATAAATACTTTCGCAAATGGTAAAGTATAATTATATAACTAAACATATGAATAAAATATGTGTTTTTCAAGTCAGTTAAAACTTGATTAAAGCGTTTAATCGCATTGAGGCAATATTTTTAGAAGATTTTACTTTGTATGTTTTATAATGTATGTTGATTTTTTTTACTAAAACATTCGATTAGACTTTGAATTTGTCAGGTTTAAACCCCACAAAGTAATTCTTAAAGACAATGACATATTATACTCTGAATCTGATACAGATATCAGAATAATTGTATGATGTTTTCGTTTTTCTAAATAATTTTACAACGTCTGTGTAAACTTTAATTCGGAGAAATAACGATACATGATACGTAAAGTTTTATCATTGGCTGTTGATTACAGTCTAATATCTTGCAACTAACCTAAAATAAAGGGCCTAGTATAAAGAATGTGTTATCAGAACGATAACGCTGTCCTGTTTTCCAAGTACGAATAAGTCACGTTCTGATTCATGATTATAAAAACATTTCGTATGAGTATTCTATCTACCATGTTGTTGTATTGTTGTATCCGTTTAAGAGGGACTTCCGGCAAAGTGATGATTAATTAATGTTTTCTATGTTAATATGTATAAGGCTTTGGGACATTATAGTATCTGATATTTTCGGAATTTTATCATGTATTTGATAAGGTTAATCCAAAACACATTTAGTTGAAACAGTTTACCAAAATTCCAAATAAAATCAAATATTGGGTTGACTAATACAGCTTGTCGGACACAGTACAATCGAGTGGTTATTTTGTTTTACTCGTACCCAACTTACTTGTAGCTATGAACTGGTTGCAGCAGTATATCGGTCTCTAAGCACATTTATTTCTTGCTGCTTTGCAGATGCTGGTCGTTTAATAGTTATTTGTTACAAGAGTGCAAGTGCAAGTGCTTTTTAACCGCGTGCTCAATTTTGATGACCAAGCAAGCGAAGGATTCTAAAATTGAATCACGAGCGCAGCGGGTGATTCATAAATTAGAATCCTGAGCGTCAGTGAGGGAATCAAAAGAGCACGAGGTGAAAAATCTTTGCACTCGAGTGCAACACGAAACTTTTCATTCCACCTCAGCGAGGAAACAACTAAATGCAAAAAAAGCATTAACAATCACAAGATACTTTTATTTCAGTTTAGGTAATAGGTCTTTACCTATGAAATTGCCGTTTTGTATGCAATAAGTGAAAGTACTTATTTTTTCAAACTTTTTTATTTCTGTTATTCGAAGTAATCACCCATGCAATCGACGCATCTTTGCCAACGCATTGGCAGTTTATTGATGCCCTTCTTGTAAATATCAGCTGGACGGGAGGCAACAAACTCTTCAAAGGCATTTTGTACTGCCTCTCGGGAACTGAATTTTTTACCCACTAAAAAGTTGTCTAAATTTTGGAAAAAGAAATAGTCGGTAGGTGCAAGGTCTGGTGAGTATGGCGGATGAGGGAGAGCTTCCAACCCCAGCTCTTGCAGCTGCTTCATGACAACGCGTGACCCCATACTGCGCAACAGACAGTCTCCAAGCTGCAAGAGCTGGGGTTGGAAGCTCTCCCTCATCCGCCATACTCACCAGACCTTGCACCTACCGACTATTACTTTTTCCAAAATTTAGACAACTTTTTAGTGGGTAAAAAATTCAGTTCCCGAGAGGCAGTACAAAATGCCTTTGAAGAGTTTGTTGCCTCCCGTCCAGCTGATTTTTACAAGAAGGGCATCAATAAACTGACAATGCGTTGGCAAAGATGCGTCGATTGCATGGGTGATTACTTCGAATAACAGAAATAAAGAAGTTTGAAAAAATAAGTACTTTCACTTATTGCATACAAAACGGCAATTTCATAGGTAAAGACCTATTATTAATATTTATTAGGTACTACATTATGATAGGTAAGTATTACAGATTTATTTTTAAATTATTTCAAAAATACTTAGGTACTCGCTCAACCCCGCGGTGTTGTGTGTGTTTTTTGTCGTACCGCGAGTTACACCGCGGGACAAAGCTAGTCTAAAAATAGTAGCCTAAGTTACTCCTTAGATTATCAGCTATCTGCAAGTGAAAATCCCGTTAAAATCAGTCCAGCCGTTCCAGAGATTACCCAGAACAAACAGACACACAGACCGACTGACAGACAGACAATGTAACAGAAATTGTAAAAAAAAAATATTTTAGTATATATGTACCGTGTATACATACATATGCATTTAGTAAAAAGCGATTATTTCAATATTACAAACAGACATTTCAATTTTATTTATTTGTATGGATGTATAGATAAATTAAGAAAAAATTAAAGTTACGTTGCTATAGTTACTTTAGAAGAAAATTGTGCGGCCAGAGCAAATAAAAAAAACTACACCAAGAAGGTTCCGAGTCTGAGTTTTTAACAAATTAAAAAATATTGTATGATTAATTCGGCACCATGGAGGTAGAAGTAAATAGGTTTAATGATGTTTTGAATTCACAAACTTGGTGCACCCGAGTGATGTTCTAAATTCAATTTACTTTATTCTCTAGAGGATAAAAACGGCTTTTACACTCAGATATCGAAGGGCAAAAATACTCTTTACGAGCTGGTGGGATGAAATAGTTATTTGTGATACAAGAGTGCAAAGTTGCTTTTTAACCGCGTGCTCAATTTTGATGACCGAGCAATCGAAGGATTCTAAAATTGAATCACGAGCGTAGCGAGTGATCAAAAATTAGAATCCTGAGCGTCAGTGAGGGAATCAAAAGAGCACGAGGTGAAAAATCTTTGCACTCGAGTGCAACACGTAACTTTTCATTCCACCTCAGCGAGGAAACAACTAAATGCAAAAAAGCATTTACAATCACAAGATACTTTTATTTCAGTTTAGGTATTAATATTTATTAGGTACTACATTATGATAGGTACCTAAGTATTAGAGATGACCCACGCAACGTCGTTTGCGTCTCCTATTGCCCGTAGCGTAATACTTTCCCCCATTTTTTGAAACATTCTATAATGGTACTCCGCTCCTATTGGTCATAGCGTGATGATATAGATAAACTCGATAAACTTCCTCGATAAACGGGCTATCTAACACTGAAAGAACATTTTCAAATTAGACCTGTAGTTCCCGAAGTTAGCGCGTTCAAACAAACATAAACTCTTCAGCTTCATATAATAGTTTAGATGACCCACGCAACGTCGTTTGCGTCTCCTATTGCCCGAAGCGTAATAATTTACCCCCGTTTTTGGAACATTCTTCATTGGTACTCCGCTCCTATTGGTCATAGCGTGATGATATAGATAAACTCGATAAACTTCCTCGATAAACGGGCTATCTAACACTGAAAGAACTATTTCAAATTGGACCAGTAGTTCCTGAGATTAGCGCGTTCAAACAAACAAAAACTCTTCAGCTTTATATATTAGTAGATGTATTTATTAGTAGTAGATGTATTTATTATACTCTTCTAAGATCTAATACTCATAATCAACAACACATTTATTTGGATAAAGATTAATATTAGGCTAAGAGTTTTTATCATGATAAAAACTCTTTGGCAAATAACTCAATAATAGGTACCAACTCTTAGCGTCTTATACTCGTGATAACTTCTAAACGAAATGTCCGAATGGGATGAAACAAAAAGTATTTAACTTCTACATAAATACACTTGATACCATAATGTTTTTTTTAGATAAGGATTAATATTACGATACACATTTAATATTATGTTGATAAAAACTCTTTGGCAAATAACTCAATAATAGGTACCAACTCTTGGCGTCTTATACTCGTGTTAACTTCTAAACGAAATGTCCGAAATGGATGAAACAAAAAGTATTTTACTTCTACATAAATACCCTTGATAACATAATGCTTTATTTAGATAAGGATTAATATTACGATACACATTTAACGTAGTTTCTTTCTTCAGACGATTTAATAAATTTTTTTAACACAAAAGCGGTTATTGTGTCTAAACCATGATAGTTAGATATATGCTCTCGCGGACTTTTTTGTAGATCTTAATGGGACCTACAAACCCGTAATACATTATTTTGTTCTATTGTCAATACTTTTTGCAGCGCACGCAAAAATAGGTTTTCGATTTCACACCTTGGGTTACAAAATAGCAATTTTCTTACGGGTCTCTATTTTTCATGAAAATAAAATATAGCCTATAGCCTTCCTCGATAGATGAACTATCCAACACTGAAAGAATTTTTAAAATCGGACCAGTAGATCCTAAGATTACCGCGTTCAAACAAACAAACAAACAAACAAACAAACAAACAAACTCTGCAGCTTTATAATATTAGTATAGATTAATTTTTAAATTATTTCAAAAATACTTAGGTGCTCGCTCAACCCCGCGGTGTTACCCACGGTTTTAGTCGTACCGCGAGTACCACCGCGGGACAAAGCTAGTCTAAAAAAAGTTGCATAAGTTACTCCTTAGATTATCAGCTATCAGTCCAGCCGTTCCAGAGATTATCCGGGACAAACAGACAGACAGACCGACTGACAGACAGACAATGTAACAGAAATTATAAAAAAATATTTTAGTGTATTTACCGTGTATACATACATATGCATTTAGTAAAAAGCGGTTATTTTAATATTACAAACAGACGTTTCAATTTATTTATTTGTATGGATGTCTAGATAAATTAAGAAAAATTTAAAGTTAAGTTGCTATAGTTACTTTTAGAAGAAAATGGTGCGGGCAGAGCAAATAAAAAAAAAACTACACAAGAAGGTTCCGAGTCTACGTTTTTAAGAAATTAAACAATATTGTATGATTAATTCGGCACCATGGAGGTAGAAGTAAATAGGTTTAATGATGTTTTGAATTCACAAACTTAGTGCACTCGAGCGATATTCTAAATTCAATTTACTTTATTCCTCTAGAGGATAAAAACGGCTTTTGCACTCAGATATCGAAGGGCAAAAATACTCTTTACGAGCTGGTGGGATGAAAAATATTATGTAGATCAAAAACAACATTTTATTTCTGGAAAATCCGATAGGACACAAAAATATTAGATTGTCATTGAGGTACATTTTTAGGAAGTCACAATAGCTTAGAGTAAGATAAATTTTAGTAATCAGGTGAAACTGAAAAACAGGAAAAAAGTAGTAGTATAACAGGTTACGCTTCAATTAAAACAAAATACTAAGATGATTATAATCTGCTCAAATGATGTACTTTGATACCGGTCTTGCTATTCATAATTTATTATAATATCAAAATTTAACATAAATTATCAGTCCTTACACTGCCGAGTACCGCCTAACTGTCAAAATGACACCACGATCAAGTTGTAAATAATTTATACAACGAGTAAAGTTGTGGCAAGTAACAGACATTACGGACACGTGGCGTCTGCCGCACTAAATCTTAGACTCACAAGTTGCGCTACTTGCGAACTTGCGATACAGCGGGTACCGAGTCCATTTAATTAATGAGACCCATTATATTGAAATTGACGACATTTCACAGTAATATTTGGTAACTCTGGTGTATAATCCATATTTCCATATCCATCCTACTAATATTATACACGCGAAAGTTTGTAAGTATCGACGGATGGATGGATGGATGTTTGTTACTCTTTCACGCAAAAACTACTTAACGGATTTGTATGAAACTTTACAGTAATATAGCTTATACATCAGAATAACACATAGGCTACTATTTGCCGCGATAACTGACATACACGCGGGCGGAGCCGCGGGCAACCACTAGTACTATGTAAATTTGAAAGTAGCTCTGTCTATTTATTACCCTTTCACGGCTAAATTCTGATTCTTGAGGAAGGCATACTCTTTATCCTTAATAACCAACATTCAGGTGGGAAGAGCCGTGAGAATAAATTAATATTAATATAAATTCCGCTGTGACAAGGAACACAATTTTTATTTTATTCATGAAAATAATGATCAGGATTTTAGAAAAAGGTGATATCTTTATATAAATATATTTTGTCAATCATTAATTTCCTCGGTGATTTTAAATTTTTATGTATTTCGACGACATTAAGTTGTGAAAACTGAAGAGGAAAACGGCGAAACAATACAATAAAACACAGCACTTCACTGTTCGTTAATCATCCGAGCTGTTCACTATAAATTGGAGTGTGAGTCTGCGCCAAAAACTGTGGGCTGCCGACGTTGAGTGTCATTCAAGCACCACCTGAACAATCGTTAAGGTGTTTCTGAAATAATTGTCGCTACCGATTCAGTATTGATAATTGACTTTTGAATTCGAGCCAAGACAAGCGTCTTATTAAGCAGTGGGATTGAATAGATTTCATTAATTGCACGTTCAAGAATTGGTAAATCTGACAATGTTTGAAACACAAACACTGTGATACGTCACAATATTATTTGTATATACATGAACATTTTTTTTTTATTTATGGCCCGCCAAAATGACTCTACTCTGCCTGATGGAAAGCATAAGCAGAATCCAAGAGTATTGGTCGCCATACTCACTGCGAATGCAGACAATGCAGTATGGCGACCCACACCATGGCGGCCTAGTGATGCTGCTGCATCTTTTAGTCTAGTCAACAAGTATGGAACTTGTTGACTTCTTCCAGTCAACTTTTTGAAGTGATAACTTCTTATTGGGAGGGTAAACCGTTCCGTTACGTAACGCGTTACGGTGCCAGTCTGTGAGGCTTCCCTTACTCTCACGCATACGGCAGCGCTAGGCAGGCTCCTCCTCTCTTACTCTTACCCACAGCGCTAGCCGTAAATAGTTCAACTTTTAATGATGAAGGGCTGTGTGTAGTAGGTGTACTACTATGTTATAGTAATACATGTACATACGGCAGTACTGAAGCCACCGAGTCCGTTGAGCCTCTGCAGACGCGTAGAAATATCGCCTCCACGGCAGCCCTCTATCGCCTTTATCATGGGGAGTGTTCTGAAGAGCTCTTTCAACTGGTCCTCCCTCTCCCTCCTCTACAGGACAACACGTGCCGGCCTGGGAATTCACCGCTTCAGAGTGGTAGACATACGCTCTCGCACTCATCGATTCGGGTCTTTCTTCGGTAGTTCAAATAAAAAAAAAGTATAGCGAATAAACGGACATACAATGTTACATAAATAACCGGTCAACTTACACATATAACTTATGTGTACATGCTATAAAATTTAATGAAACTAAAACATTATTGCAATCAAGTATAGCGAAGTAAAAAAAAACAAATCACATTATTAGTAAATAACGATATAACTAATATAATTTGTAAATAACGCACGGTAGTAGAGCCACGCTGATTTCAGCACGAACGGGCCGGCTCGACCGGGGCGGTATGACGGGTATTACCCTCGCACAGAAAATCAACGTAAATTGACAGCGTGCTGTCGAGTTTCGTTGGTGAGTGGAGGCCCAATGATGCAGAAGCATCACTAGCCCGCCATGGTGTGGGTCACCATGCTGCATTGTCTGCATTCGCAGTGAGTATGGTGGCCACCACTCTTGGATTCTGCTTTTGCTTTCCATCAGGCAGAGTAAAGTCTTTTTGGCAGGGCCAACAATAAAAAAAAAATGTGTTGCAGTCAATAGTAGTGTGTGTACTTAAATGATAAAATATGTACTAACGACAAAGTGTTGCTTAGAGTCTTTATTTTGTTATTTTTAATTCTCTGAAGTAAATCAATTGAATAACTCTCATGACATCTTTCAGTAGAGAGTACTTCAAAAAACAAACACAAAAATTAAGTTTATTTGCATATAAACAAGTTTATAGCAAAAACCATAACACAGTCCTTAAATATATAGATTTGATGCATTTTTACTAAATAGTCTAGCAGTTATCGATATATTAGATCTTTAAAGCAATAAACTTTAGAATTCTTCTCTGGTAATATTAGTATTTATATAATACTGCAATGAACTACATCATTTCAATAACCAGTTATATTACATTCCCTTTCAAAACGCAATTTAATTGAGATCTATGTATACTTTAAGATCATACTCTTGAATTATTATATTTATTATACGGAAGCAGAACGTTCCAGAGACGCCTTGCTTAATCGTTTCTTATTGAATAAATACATCAAGCCTTTGACTCGCTTTGCCACATTTTACTGAGTTGCTGAGCTGCACTTGCCCGGTCTCTCTTTTATAGAAAAACCAATAATAATTGGTACACTGAACAAATACTTAGCCTTTTGCTTCTGCTTTTAGTATTAAATTAATAATCATGTTCATTTTTAATTTATTGGGTTCATTAATTAATTGAGTCTGTTTCTTTTGCGGAAATAAATATTTTCTTCTTTATTAAAGATGTACTTACAAAAGTATTTTACTTCATCCCGTCCATAAAATGCAAATTCAAAAAGAACTATAGAAATATGATACTATACTATATTATACTATACTATAAGAACACTAGCTTTTGCCCGCGGCTCCACACAACAAAGTTGCAACTTTCGCAACAAGGCCTCAAGTGCACAGTTAAAACATTCGTTAAATAAATCTGTTTCAATGAAAAACATTTCATTCATGTTCATATAATAGAGAGGAAATAAAAAAGTTGAATAGTTTTGTTTTGATAGGGAGCCAGATATGTTCTTGTGGAATTCAAACTCAGTTTTATGTAAATCACAAATGTTTTAAAAAAAGAATAGAACGAATTGCGGAAGAGTATGATGGAATTTATGACATTGTTTGTGTACTCTCATTTCAATGTTAGTGTATTATATTGTTAACTTAAAATATTCAAATCAAATAGTTTGGATGAAATTTTGTACTGTTGTTTAGTTTTCTTTTCTTTTTTCATATTTTGTTAAAAATAAAATCTAAATGTAAAAATCGGTATCTCGTGTTCCAATAGAATAGAACAGTCCTTTATTTCTTCTGTAAACCAACATTTGACGATAACATAAAATATTTAAAGATCTCTTAACTAAGTATATCACTGAATCAAATTGCCGATTTGACTTACCGGAATCTTAAAAGGATGGTTTAAAGATCTTAAAACGCTGAAACGAATTCGTTCAGCGGGGAGTTGCGTGGAGCAGATAAAACGTACCATATAAGATATTCAAATCCCTTAAGTGCACGTTGCGGTTGAATTGCGAGAAAAAGTCCCATTTTGAAACGTTGTAAAACTCTTTATTATTCCAGCTTTGCAGGTGTCTCCAAGGAGATACAATGGAAGCCGGGACTGACGGCTGTTACCGGTTGCGAAAAACCGGAACGCTGCGACCAAAATAGTACTGTTTTTTTTCACTCTAAAAACGTTTTGCGCTCAGTTGTGGTTAAGCGAGGAAGAAAAACTTAAAATGTAATAATAAAGTAGTGGAAATAGGGGCCGTGTGACTTTAATGATATTTTGTTTCGTTTACTATTACTACTTATTTTAATAACGACTAATGAATATACTGAAAAGTAGTGGTATTGTTGAATGCAGTAGTTGAATAGAGATGGAAATAATAATGTATTTACATTAATGTAATCATTAACAATAAATTAAATCACGTTTTAAAAGTAGCTGCTGCCATTAAAATTTTAAAATCATTCCACAATTTTAATCCTTTCTTCCCCTACTCATAAAACCTTCAGCAACCCGTTAGAAGTTGAAAACCCACTATACATGTATATTGTATCAGTATACATATGGCTTAAACGCTGCGTGGTGTTGCAGCGGTGACACAATTAACTATTAAATGTTCATAGTAAGTCTAACTTGTTCTAAAGGTTTAGGTACATGAACACTAATGAACAGTCAATGTATATAATGTACAGTTTTTTTTTAAATTCCTAAGTAATATCTTCTACATTTCATTCCTTCTTGAGATATCTATGCTATACGAGTCAATGAGAGTATTTAATATACCTACCAATTGAGTATTACAGCGGTTAAGTTCGAAAGTAGACATTCACAAGCTTAGTATTTACCAAATAGTCACAATAAGCATCGAATGATAGAAGTAGACACGCAATTCTCAACACATCACTTAAATATGTTACAATAACGTCATATTCGTACCTAGAAACCACTCCTGGCAAGGCAAACGAGCTTGGTGTGAGTTTTTACGACCCTATAAATTTTTAACGTTCCAAAAAACAACGTCTTTTTGCTCACTGGGAGGGTATAAACCAGACATAGTTCTGGCGCGATTACAAAATGTATACCTAACTGAATTAATTTGTACGGAAATGAATATAAGTATTATTAAAATTACATCTACAGTTTATAGCCACACCGCAATTTGGGTCAAACAGTAAACCCATTTCTTTATGTTATGTATTTTTAATGTTCATGTTTTTAGTGGTCTATGAAAAGCACTAGATTTAATTTAATAAAGCTTTGCTCGTGAACGTTACTGTTTTAAGAAAGTCATTACTATTTCATCACCGACTTATTTGTTCGTCCAGCGATTAGCAATCAAGAGGTCTTTGATTTCCGGGTCGGGTCAAAGTCTTGTTTGGTTTTTCTTACAAGAAAATCTTAATAATAGCCCGGAGTACGAACTTTGGCCACAGTGCACTGTGGTTTTGTTTTGTTTCACACCCGCACCTCGGAGAGCACGTTAAGCCGTTGGTCCCGGTTATTAAATAAATAAAATAAATAAATAAATATTTCGGACATCTAACACACAACGCCATCTAGTCCCAAGCTAAGCAGAGCTTGTGTTATGGGTACTTTACAACTGATACAAATACATAAATACTTTTTTTTGTAAATACATACATATTATACATAGAAAACACCCAAACTCCGAAACAAATATTTTTAGATCATACAAACATTTGGTCCGACCCGGGAATCGAACCCGAGACCTCATGATTAGCAGTCGCACAGGCCAACCGCGAGACCAACGAGGCAGTTGAGAAGTCAGTGCTTTCGAATATACTAACAACTAGTTCAACTTTCAGTTCGCCCTCAGGGTTGCGGAGGTCCCATGCCAGTCGCTCTGTGGGAAATCTGATATTCGGGTAAATCCGGTTACAAAATTTTCACCAAAAACTACAGTTTTCAATCTAAAATCTTTAGATAAAATACCCTTCTAGTATTGATTACAAATCAATTCACCCGAACAGATTCTTATTCTCTTAGAAAGACCTCCATAATAAGATAAATAAATTTCTCAGGATTCATTCAAGTAAAATTACATTTGTAGAGATACGTATAGAACGTCAAGTAGGTTTGTTACAAAATGTATAAGAATTCTCTGAGCAGAAATAGCGTGACAGACACATGTAGGCATCAAAAGTGATTTTATAAGTGCTCTGTTTCCATTACGGGAGACTGAAAACTATTTAGGTACTGTTTTGAAGTTTTACAGCTGCATATATAAAGTTTCATTGCTCTTGCCACTTTAGTGCAGACGAACTTTTTCTTAAGTGTGGTAATTATTATTATGAAAAACACTTCATATACGTTTTTTTCTATTAGAACGATTACATAAGTGAGAGAAAAAAATATTCTGGTAAAATAACGTTTTCATCCCACCAGCTCGTAAAGAGTATTTTTGCCCTTCGATATCTGAGTGCAAAAGCCGTTTTTATTCTCTAGAGGAATAAAGTAAATTGAATTTAGAACATCGCTCGAGTGCACTAAGTTTGTGAATCCAAAACATCATTAAACCTTTTTACTTCTACCTCCATGGTGCCGAATTTATCATACAATATTTTTTAATTTGTTAAAAACTCAGACTCGGAACCTTTTTGGTGGAGATTTTTTTTAATTTGCTCTGCCCGCACCATTTTCTTCTTAAGTAACTATAGCAACTTAACTTTCAATTTTTCTTAATTTATCTATACATCCATACAAATAAATAAAATGGAAATGTCTGTTTGTAATATTAAAATAACCGCTTTTTACTAAATGCATATGTATGTATACACGGTACATATACTAAAATATTTTTTATAAAATTTCTGTTACATTGTCTGTCTGTCAGTCGGTCTGTCTGTCTGTTTGTTCCGGGTAATCTCTGGAACGGCTGGACTGATTTTGACGGGACTTTCACTAGCAGATAGCTGATAATCTAAGGAGTAACTTAGGCTACTTTTTTTTAGACTAGCTTTGTCCCGCGGTGTTACTCGCGGTACGACAAAAACCGCGGGTAACACCGCGGGGTTGAGCGAGTACCTAAGTATTTTTGATATAATTTAAAAATTAATCTGTAATACTTACCTATCATAATGTAGTACCTAATAAATATTATATTGTTTTAAACTTTCATGGTCAGAAACATTAAAATAGAAATCTACGGGATTGCTACCATGTACCTTTTTGTTTGTGAGTATCCGATATTTCGGCGCTGTTGCAAGCGCCATGATCACGGAGTAACTGTATATAGGAGTAATAAATATTAATACCTAAACTGAAATAAAATTATCTTGTGATTGTTAATGCTTTTTTTGCATTTAGTTGTTTCCTCGCTAAGGTGGAATGAAAAGTTATGTGTTGCACTCGAGTGCAAAGATTTTTCACCTCGTGCTCTTTTGATTCCCTTGCTGACGCTCAGGATTCTAATTTTTGAATCACTCGCTGCGCTCGTGATTCAATTTTAGAATCCTTCGCTTGCTCGGTCATCAAAATTGAGCACGCGGTTAAAAAGCAACTCTCCACTCTTGTATAACAAATAACTATTGACATCAGTAAAAATGTGGCGTTTTAAATAGTGAATTATGTAAGTAAGTGACAAAGCAAAATAGACCCATATGGTTTGCAATAATATTCTAGTTTATCATGGAAGAGGTAAACAAAGACGGGCCGTCTAATGAAAGTGAATATTTTTATTGAGACTCATGAAATAGATGTTTTTGGTTGAAAATTTTGTAAATTTACTAAGAACAAAAGACTAAAAATGTAGGTTGCTGGTATGTATGATGAAGAGTGTAGTATTTATACTTCACAAAAGAAGCGTTAGAAGTGTGAGTAAATAGATATACATTCCTGGATTTTAATAACTTCTTAACTGGACCATGTCATAATTTAATTGATACTAACTTTTACCGTGTGCGTGTGAACTGAGGGACCATAGTGATATTTTTGTTTGAAATTTTTATAAGATTTAGTAGTAGGCTCAAAACAATTGTAGAACAAATATGAGAATTTGTAAAAAGATATGTTAAAAACTACAGCCCTTTAAGTGTGGTCCCTCAATCCTTACATACCATCAGCCAGATCTCGGCAAGTATGTAAAAAAATAAGGTATTGTGACTGCAGACATTTAGTAGATAATTTGTAAAGATATATACTAAATAACTGAGCACAAATCATCAACGATTAAAAAAATACAACGACTATACTGTGGTCCCTCAGTCCACACACGAAAGATTTTGTTATACTGAATATTATCACATCAACGGAATAAAATCTTTATTTTCTTACATAATGTTTTAGAACAAGTCTTATAGCAATTTGTAAAAAAATAATTTAAAAAAAATATCGACGCACTTTGAAGATATTACGTTACATTACGTTATAACCAAATTTTACGTACTTAAACAAGAGTATTACAATAAGTTATATGCCTTACCAAGTGCAGGCACTGTTATTGGTTTAGCCGTGAAAGCGTAATGGAGAAACAGACTAAGCCACTTTCAAATTTATAATATTAATATAGATCGCGATAGGTACTATCGCGGACTTTTTGTAAATATTTTACAAAATCCTGTGTTTTTAAATGTTCAATTTTATGTGTTAATAAAACGTATAAAACTGAGCTGTATAAATAATACCACTATGTTACCATAATGGTTTGTAAAATACTGGGGTATTATAAGTACATAAAGCTTCCTTGAAACATAGCCTAAATGGTGATAAGCGTCTAAAAGCTACTTTATTTCATGCTTTGTAAAGATACGTAATGTAACATAACACTAAATCAACCGTACAACCTTGGGTTTCGACTATTACAATAAAAATTATATTGGTAGTCTACATTTTTTTTCATTGTGTGGTCACACTACTCGTATATCTGTTCATAAGATCACTGAAATGCTATAATCTCACTTTAGAGGTAAGATACACACAATTAAAGATACCTATTATTTTGTAGAATTTTTTTACAAAAAGTTTAATACACTACACTTTGTGATACTTTAGTCGTCTAGCAGCTAGACATGCAAGTATGTTTGAGAACGTGAGGATTGAGGGACCAGCTTTAATTATAAATATCTTCAAAGTGCGTCGATATTTTTAAAAAAAATATTTTTTACAAATTGTTATAAGACTTGTTCTAAAACATTATGCAAGAAAATAAAGATTTTATTCCGTTGATGTGATAATATTCAGTATAACAAAATCTTTCGTGTGTGGACTGAGGGACCACAGTATAGTCGTTGTATTTTTTTAATCGTTGATGATTTGTGCTCAGTTATTTAGTATATATCTTTACAAATTCTCTACTAAATGTCTGCAGTCACAATACCTTATTTTTTTACATACTTGCCGAGATCTGGCTGATGGTATGTGAGGATTGAGGGACCACACTTAAAGGGCTGTAGTTTTTAACATATCTTTTTACAAATTCTCATATTTGTTCTACAATTGTTTTGAGCCTACTACTAAATCTTATAAAAATTTCAAACAAAAATATCACTATGGTCCCTCAGTTCACACGCACACACTTTTACCTAAGGCTACGTTCACTTATATGTAAAGGTTCAATCTCTCTCTATACCGAATTTATCCCAATCGATTTAGCGGTTTCGACGTGATAGCATAATATGCAGACAGACAGAGTTACTTTCGAATTTATAATATTAGAATGGATTAGAAAAAAATAATTTCACGGGGTTCAATTCACTCGACTTGTCTCATATTTTGAAAAGTCAAAGAGACCAGTGATTTGGAGATTTTACTTAACCAAGATCATAAGTTGAGTGCCTTCTTTATAAAATTATGTTTATAAAACGCCTCGATGACATTTTATTTAATTGACAAACATTATTAAATTGTACCAATAGTTTCCCAATTTCCGATCTTTATTGAATATTGACATAACAAAATTATGATTGATAGAAATAAACTCGTCCAACGATGAAACCGGCGAGGGCTTTTTTCCTTATTTTCCTGTCTCTATGTAAGTACAACTATTTTCTTACAGCTTTTTCTATCTGGAACAAGAAGCAATTATGTTCGTCTTGGAAAAAGAAACAATTAACAAACTCTTAATTAATGACGATATAAGTTTACTAACTCAACCTATCTCCTGTATAACAAAAACACCAGTCGATATTCAGTCGATATTCAAAGAGAACATTCATGCCTTTTTAGGGTTCCGTACTTCAAAAGGAAAAAAACGGAACCCTTATAGGATCACTTTGTTGTTCGTCTGTCTGTCAAGACCCTTTTTCTCAGGAATGCGTGGAGGTATCAATTCTCAGGTCTTCTGTCCCTTAGAGCTGTGAAAAAATCAAACTTGTAAGCCAACGCCATCAAAAGATACAGCCGTTTATGCTGCAAATTTTCGACACTCGCAAAGGAATCAAAAAATTACAAGGTACTTCCCGTGAAATCAGAATCTTGAAATTTGGAACGAAGCAACGTCTTATAGTACACAGATAAAGGAAAAAATTGCGAAAAGCATAAATATTAGTTACATCGTATAATATACCTACAGGTTTATACAGAACCCTCGGTGTGCGAGGCCGACTGCGAGTCGCCTCGCGCACCTTGGCAGGTTTTTTAAATCTTATAATTACTAATAAACCATAACATACTTCCTAACCCCTTAGTGATACACACAAATTAAGTATTGAATATTGTAGGTTTATACCTAGCCTCAGACCATGACCTAAGTACCTAGCTTAGACACCAGTTCTCCACAATATTGTCTTGAGAGATGGCATTAATTGCTAGGCATAATTTTTGTAAAACTTAACTTATTGTGGTGAGAAAATGAACACTTTTATTGTATTTTATTACATTATGTGGATATTAATATCAAAATCCCTATTTCATTGATCCCCAAAAGTAACCCCGTCTGTTTCCCACACTATCATGGCTGAATCGCTTTACAGATTTCAACGGAATTCGTCATAGAACAACTTTGATGCGCTACTACCGTCGTACACGCAAGCAGAGTTGCGGGTAAAAGCTAGTGCATAATAAATATTATTGCATTTGCTATGCACCAGAGAACGCTATATTCGTAGACGTAAACGTAAACGTTTAATGTTAAAAAAATCAGTTCTTAAAAAAGAATTATTGAGATGAACACTTTTATTGAATCCATTAATAAAATTAGTATATATCGCCTGTTTTAAAGATCCAGGAAGAGTTATAGTTAACTTAAACTGCTGTAATCTCTAAGTAGCGTAATGATTTCAGCTAAACGCGATGGCAGAAAATATAGAAAAAGATAAAACCACTTAGACGGATCCCATTGTTATGCCTGCGATTCGTGTTGGAGCTTTAAACAAGGATTCGTTCGTACAAAAATAATTTTTAGTCCCTAGGGCACACTCTACAGCAAGGTATTTGGAAAATGTTCATGTATGTTTGTAATGTACTGTTTTATTGAAACAGAATAGACAGTCGGGTCAGATATAGCTGAGTGTTTGAATGCCAAGCTCCAGTTGTGTGGCTGGTGTGCTTGACTGGATGTGTGATGTGAAAATAAACGCGTGGAAGACTTTATAACGGTGTATTTCACTTTTAACAATAACAATTTTACTGTGATGCGCACGCGTGGACCTTTCTTGAGTGAGTGTCGCGCCGCGCAGCTCTCGCGCGGCCGTTGTCGAAGGTCGTGAAACCGGTTTGGCGCGGGGACGCGCAGCCCGATGAGACGCAGGAACACTGAGTGAGTGATACTGTGCGGCAATGACTAACCTGTGTGGCGGCAAGTGGCCTGTGTGGAATTGCCCCACGTATGTGACATTTGATAAGAAAAATGGTATAATGGTAATGGATACTGACATAGTTTTGATTCAAAATAAAGAAAGAAATTAGACAAAGTTAAATATAAACTAATACTATACAGCTAAAGAGTTAGTTTGTTTGATCGCGCTAATCTTAGGAACTACTGGTCCGATTTGAAAAATTATTTCAGTTTCAGATAGCCTATTTATCGAAGAAGGCTATAGGCTATATATCATCACGCTGAGACCAATAGGAGCGGAACACCAATGAATAATGTTACAAAAACGGGGGAATTTTTTACACTACGGGCAATAGCGAACGTAATCGAGAACGCGTGGGTCAGCTAGTCCTAAATATAAAGTACCGTTTAAAATTGTAGAGTTGCTCGACGGCGATCGTTATGCTTTGACTGGTATCATTAACTGGTAACAGAACCTACAAATACGCTCGCGATCGCATACGAGAGTATCCTTTAAGTGAAATACCCGAGGAGATTTATATAAGGCCCCCCGCGACACAGGATATATTCGTAGTGCGGAAGTTGACGTAAAAAAACATAATAATCAGTTGTGAAATTAAGACTGGTAAAATTAAATAAACGTATTTTTTTTATTTTTTTTACCTCCACAGAGTTGATTTTCTCCCATCCTCCTTTAAATGATTTTCTTTTCTATTGAAATATTTATTCGACAAAACCTCACTTTGGACTTCCTTTGTATACCTACAATGACATCTTAACATGTGGAGGGTAGAAAGATGGCATGGTTATATGATAATCAAACTCAGATAATAAAAAATCTTGAAAGGAAAAGTTTTTGAATTAGTTTCATTAACATAGAAAGAGTTTCATAACATATATTTTTATGTTATGTACGAGATGAACAGTGGGACTTTCCGGTATACAGCGTTTTATCTTTATTTTATTATCGCTGACACACGCATTTCTTTTTGGATATAACCTAAAAGTTTTGTCATAAAAGAGCTCATAACCTCACTTCTCTAGCGTACTATTCAGTAGGGCCCAACTACCAAATTAATTTAATAAAGCTCGTGAATAGGCAAGGTACGAGAACATACTTTCTTTTATTAACCGACTTCCAAAAGGAGGAGGTTCTCAATTTCATCGGTATTTTTTTTTATGTATGTACATCGATTACTCCGTCAATTGTGGACCGATTATGAAACTTCTTTTTGTATTCGAAAGGGTATGCTCCCCATGTGGTCCCATGGCCACCATATCGGAATCTGATGATGGGATCCTAAGGAAATCGAAGGAAACCCTCAAATTTACGTGAGCGCCTGCAATGAAGTTACGAGCAATTGTCTGCATGTCTTCATATTCTGTAGACATCATTAAATTTTAAATGAAATGATGATGAGAGACTTGAGAAAGACTAAAAAGCGAAAAAAATAAAAAATAAACTTCGTTTAAAAAAACCGACTTCAAAAACTAAAAAGTACAAAATAACTCAATTTGTATGTGCTACCTATTCATAGGTTGCATGCCAGGTCAGTACCGGGATGGGGGCATCCAGGTACTGACCGCACCGTCGTTGCTTACCCTCGATGATTGTTTCTAATCACCGAGTGCAACTGGACTATAAGCGCCTCTTTTTCAACTACTAAAATGTATGATACTTTTTTGTCTGTTTCTAATAATGTAAGTCTGTATGTAAATTTATAAATAAAAGCTGTTTATTCGTACACAGTAATAAAAAATGATTTTTTTACTACTTTTATAAGCTCATTGCTTATAGTCAAACGTGAAAAAAAAACATCTAACCACTTTATTATGATAATAATAAATACACATACGATTAGGTTTAGATACATTTAGTACAGTTGCAAGGATTTTAATGCTTACTTAGACGTAAAATTATAGACGCGTAATATTTAAGTTATTACTCAGAAAAATTGTTGATCAAGTTGTAATAGATATTGCTTCACCAGAGGTGGCAGTCGCGATAGTGTTCATTCCCTATTCAGGATTATTTATTGTATGATGGGCACAATAATTTCTGTGTGTCGAATGTAATTTATCTGTTAAATGTATTTCTTCATAATTTTATGAGCATGTTTATCAGCGATCGTTTATCAATATTGAATATAGCATATTCAACTGAAAGAATCTAGATGCTTTCGGAAATGAGGTATCCAATAATACGCTCATATAAAAAACTAGCTTGCCCACGCAACCTCATTTGCGTCTCCTATTACCCGTAGCGTGATAATTAAAATTTCCCCCGATTTTGAAACATTATTCATTGGTGCTCCGCTCCTATTAGTCTTAGCGTGAAATCGGACCAGCGGTTCCTGAGATTAGCGCGTTCAAACAAACAAACAAACTCTTCAGTTTTATAATATTAGTATAGATATTCATTTTTTTTTATAAACAGCCTCCTTAAGTTGGAACTTACTTGTTTATGTCCGTCTGGAAAATATTCAGAAACATCGTGTTTACATTGTTCTGGTATTATATAAGTTTTCTACAAGCGAACAAGTCAACTTTCCGCATCATTTGGCGAGATACTAATGGATTGCGAACAGTGTTGTTGTCTCAATGGCACATTTTGCAGACAAAGTATAATGACGGGTGGTTATGCTCTATTTCTCTGTTCAACATCTGCAAATCGGTTAGAAAGCATTTCAAAAGCATAATAGTTTTCTTCATGCTTACTCCGTATAGTTGTTCAGCAGGATAATAAAGTTCTAAAATAAAAATGTATCAACGTTTTACAGAAATGAGTAGTTAAAAGGTTTCACAAAACACACTGTGTCAATTATTTCGAAACTATTTACAATTTTGAATCTATAATTTCAAATATTAAAAAATAATTAATAAATATTGCGAACAGACAAGGCCATCTAGTCCCAAAACTAAGCACAGCTTGTATTATAGGTACTAGAAAACTGATATAAATACAAATATACACGCTTTTTAGTCCATACATATATTTTACACACACAGAACACCCAAACTCCGAAACATTACAATATTTCCGACACGGGAATTGAACCCGAGAAGCATAGCTTGCCACCGAGGCAGTTAATTTAGTCATCTATACTGATATTATAAAGTTTGTAAGGCTGTAGGGGATAATTTCTAGATTTACTGAACCGATTTTGAAAATTCTTTAACCAATAGAAAGCCACATTATTTGTTAATATCCCGAAAATTTATTACCGCGATATCGATTGTTCTACCTACGAACAATAAGTTAATCTCTTTATTTAGAAATAGTACCGAATGTTAACTATTATTTTTTAATTACTAAAATTAATACTAGACACAAACTCCTCTTTTAAAAAATATTATTTATTGTATTTCGTTTTAGGTGGCTCTGGATGATAATTGCTGTTTCAGTATTCAGATTAAGAATAGTTTAAAAATATATCTTGAATCCTTGAAACCTCTTCCTACAGATTTCAAAAGAATTTATTTATTTCGAATTTCCGCATATTGAGCAAAATTTGTAGAGTTTTGAACTTCTTAAAAAAACTATAGAGATTGGCTTAAAAAAGTGTACCTTCTCTTTTTGTTTAGTGCATATAATAAAGTCTCCTCTCGCTACATTCTTTTTATATGTACAACGAACTTCGTTATGTCCCGAGAGCGAATACATACAAAATAACGAATAACTGACGTGAACGTTCACTTCTTAAAAAAAACCATAGAGATTAGCTTAAAAAAGTGTACCTACTCTTTTTCATAAATAATAAAGTCTACTGTCACTACTTTCTTTTTAAATGTCCAACGAACTTCGTTATGTCCCGAGAGCGGACACATACAAAATAACGAAGAACTGACGTGAACGTTAAATATTGTTAAAGTTTGTAGAGGGAAGTTCGCCATGAAATAGATGCGTCGTAATTTATTTCATGTACGGGGTGGCGGCAGTCCCAATACACGTTTGTAGCTGTTCGTTCACGTAGAACAAAATAATCGTGACGTATTTTTCAATTAAATGTTCAAAATGTTTAAGAAAATAATATAGTTATAACTTTAACATTGAAATAAATGAATATCACATATATTATACGGCTCTAGAATAATTATATAAAATGCCTTGCGATCACCAACTAAACCAGATACAGACATTGAGGACCTTGACAAATAAAACTTTTATGTTTTCCTATCTTCAAAAACCGACTTCAAGGTTCGACTTGATTTCTCTTGGATTCAATCATCAGATCTTAGTGTCCTTATCGTGGTACCACCGTTGGGATATCTCCTTTCCATTAAATAAAAGAATCATCAAAATCGGTTCATAAACGACGAAGTTTAGCGCGAACACACAAAAAAAAAAATACGGTGGAATTGAGAAACCTCCTTTTTTTGAAGTCGGTTAAAAACAATAAGTGTAGAATGGCAGGACATTGAACTTATTTCGTTTCCCTTTTATCTCGTGTGTTATACACATAGCGTTTATATGAAGTTGTGCAGGAATGTAGACTGCTTTAAAAGTTCCTATTTCGTAAATGTCAACGTGGAAAATTCAGAGAAACTGTTTGTTGTCTTGCTCTTCTACTATAGCTTTTATTGTATCGTACAATTTACTTTGTATTGTGAATAAAATTACATAGAAAGCACTGGAATGTATTCCATTTCAGCAAAAAAATTGAATTTTAGAATTGTTTTCTAGAGTTCATATAGATTCAGGATCGTATTGTAATAACTTCGAAATAAATATACATTCAACTTTAGGTACAGAGTAACGATCGTAAGCTCAGCCAAATTACCGTTCTAATAGCTTCGTTACTCTACATTCTGTAAATAACATTCCCGTGTAGTGTAATTAATATATATGTATACGGCCGGAGATACAGAGCAAATATTAACAAGACAATAGCCCTCAGTTTTATCTACAGCTATTTCGAAGACAAAAACAAGGCTATTATAAGAATCCTGTGATGTGTAGAAGTTGGCCATGGTATAAAAGTCGATGATTGACTCACGGCATTAATGAGATTATAAAAGTTTTAGAACTAAACTTATGTATTGCCTGGTTTATTGCACTATTTGCGTTTATCGTACGATAAACGTATTTATTTCTTTATTATGACGTGACTTTAAGGTTCCTTATTTTTTTTTAATTAAAAGATAGTTAAATACCCCTATTGCATAGAGCTTTTACAAGTATAGGTACATTAATAACAATATTTAAAAAATATAAAACATAAAATTATAGCTCTTGAACTAAGTTAGTATAAAAACAGGTTCTTCGGTTGTTCCTTCCTGTGCCGAGCGGTGAAAACCTAGAACTCACTACCAGCACACGTGTTTCCTTCCCACTTTGATCCCGGGTCTTTTAAGCGGGGCGTGAAAAAGCATCTCACCAGGCCGCCATAGTGTCGGTCACCATGTTGCATTGTCCTTGTTCGCAATGAGGATGGTGACCGCCACACCTGGATTCTGTTCATGCTTACCATCAGGCAGGGCAGAGTCATTTTGGCAGCTAACTATAAAAAAAAAACCCTTGAAAATTTCTCAGTAATGTCTAATTCTAACAATTCAAAAAAAAATTGATTAAGATAAAGTATTAATAAATAAAATTGGAGTGTCTGTTTGTAATATTAAAATAACCACTTTTTACTAAATGCATATATATTTATACCACCATACATAGGTACATTCACCAAAATAACATTTTTTAAAATTTTGTCTGTCTGTTCCGGCTAATCTTTGGAACGGCTGTACCGATTTTGACGGGACTTTCACTGATAGGTGGCTGATGATATTAGAAGTAACTTAGGCAACTTTTTTAGACTAGCTTCGCCCCACGGCGTTACCCCCGGTACGACAATAACCACGGATAGCACTGCGGGACTCAGCTAGTATTAAAATATAACTCAGTTGAGTAAATAAATGTACCGACCTGAATTCATGTATCAATTTTTGTTGTGAATTTTAGGCGTAATATTGCATGTTCTTAGGTGCATATTTTTTTTAAAGAACTGAAATGGTAATGCAGGTTTCAATGTCGCTTACCGTGTAATTTTTCCTGAAAAAA
The DNA here is from genome assembly GCA_949125395.1 of Diaphora mendica. Taxonomy (NCBI): domain Eukaryota; kingdom Metazoa; phylum Arthropoda; class Insecta; order Lepidoptera; family Erebidae; genus Diaphora; species Diaphora mendica. The sequence continues at coordinate 24,420,321 of OX421310.1, forward strand.
AGTTGTTTTATCGCGATATCAGTCACAACTACAAAGACTAGCAGTACAAAGAGCAGTAATTCCCCAAATAAATACAGTATCATCCAGTATGTGTCGTGCAATGGGCGAGGCCTATGTCCAGCAATGGACTGCAATAAATAGGCGGATGATGATTCAGTTTTTTTATGAAAGTGAATGGAACTTAAGTAATGTGACACATAGTGTTTTTGAAGGTGTATGCGACTCAAACTTAACCAAACGTCCATATAATTTCCATTCAATATGCTTAACAACACTGTATCTATTTCATTTTAGGTAATGAATATTTGGTTTATTTCTATTTCTGTTTGTTTGTTACTAACATTTTATTTAACCTTAGCAAATGTAGCCAGTTGAACAACTGAATTCATATCCGCTTTTGATGTTTGAACTGTTCGTATAAAGTAAACACTTTTATAGTGTAGAATTATTGATTTAAGTATTTTTAACGAAATTATTTATATAGTTCTATGTAATTATAAAACGTTTTATGGGTACCTACTTTCTAAATACGTGGATCCTTTTGTCTTGTAAAAGGTTTATGAGTTTTAATCTAATCCATAAGTATAACTTTTGTCGAATTTATTATTGAACACACCAAAGTGTAATACTGTGAGTATGCCTAGCAAAGTAAATAAAGAAAAAAACGTTGAATATTTCTACAACTTTACAGCATTCTATAATTGTAATACTTTGTCGCCTCCGCATGCTTGTACAGGTCTAGCATGCTGTACAATTGTACACCACTTTTATCAAGTTGTTGGGGTATTTTTCCTTATACGTCTTAGATTTGGAGCCCCCGAAGTCAGAAATGTGTCGTTTCTCAGGCATTGTGTAAGCTTGCTTCAAGCACGTGATTCATGATCATTAATAGTATTTAACAGGTCTCTCCTCAGAAAATAAGTTTTTTAGCCTCATTGGCCTGATAGGTTAGGTACTATAGGGTTATTTTCAAGTTTTCCTTCTCTTTGCAGTGCTGTTGTTTTGCGTAATTTAATTCCTTAGCCGGTTCTACCTTTATAGACTACGGGCCCTTGTCGACAAGGGAGAAAAATCGAGAGTTATTACGACCTCCCCTTCACCTGTACTCAGTTGGGCAGCTTACAAGTGACGGCATAGTGTTGAATGTTATTGTTTTATGCCCCTGTATATTTCTATAAAGGTCTCCTGGTGGTTCAGATGTCCCATCAATTTTCGACACGGGCCCATAGTCTATTACCGTACCCATGCGGGATGAATAGGTGTGGTAACACTCTGTTTTCATAATCCGTTACCACACAGAACGTATGATTTGACATAATGTTTTGATGGGTTGAGTATATAATATATAGTAAACTGTATACTATATGTATGGAATATCCCAAACATACATCTTATGTTCACGTTCATGCAATCTGATCCCGACTTATTAGTAAAAAAAATTTTTTTAACCTAATTCGTTTTTTTCTTTATTTTCAGTTATTCGGTGTCTCCATATTCGCTCTATGTCTATGGATATGCATCGAGCCAGGATTTAACGAATGGATGAGGATCTTGACACTGCAGAACTATTTTATAGGTGTCTATATAATCCTCATAGCGTCTCTCGTCATCATGGTGGTAGCCTTCCTTGGATGTGGTTCTGCCCTTATGGAAAATGTTGTGCTATTGTTTGCGGTAAGATTTCTATCTATGTTTATTTTATTTAGACTTATTTAAGTAAGTAGTAAAATGAAATTTCACTTCGATTATTACTTTTACTTTCATATAAAATCAAATATATTATTATGTTAAATCTAACACCATCACAGACAGAATCATATTAAACGTCTAAATTTTGTCTTCTGTGATTTTTGTCCACTTATTTTAAAAGCAAGTAGCCTATCCACCGGTTAGTTTGGGCCCATTTAGAGAAAATAAGAAGTATATTAATTGAAAAGGTAGAAACACATATTGCTTATGCGATTGGATTGGAGAGAACAACTCGAGCAACACCTTAAGTCGAACAGACTATTACGAATGAGTCTAAGACCTCTTAGTAGTGGGTAGGCCAGTAGGCTAGGTAGCACCAGTATATTATACCCTAAAAATGATTACTTTGTTCAATATATAAGTAAACATTACTAAACCAACTCTTATCGATTTATATTTTATACGTTCACTCCTTTATTTCTTATCTTTTGTACTGTTTACAACGATAAGAAATTTTAAATCACTCGGCAGTATCATGAGTGATCTAATGCATGCCTCTTTATTTTACAGTACATAGGAACACAAATAGCCACCTTCGTTTTTGGCCTTATTGGAGCTTGTGTGGTGTTAGACTTCTCTACTTATGACTCAAGTATTCAGCCAATTATAAGAGATGTTATAGTCAGACTAATGAACAATCCACAACACGAAGGCAGTCGCGAAATTCTACGAATGGTGCAAGAAGGAGTAAGTATTCGTTTTATGATAGCAGGTATAATAAAAATAACGTAAAATGACAGCGATCGTGCTGTCGTGTTTCGTTGGTGAGTGCGAGACCGGAGGCCCAATGATGCAAGCATCTCTAACTCGCCATGGTGTGGGTCACCATACTGCATTGTTGCATTGCCTGTATTTGCTTGCTTTCCATCAGGCGGAGTAGAGTCATTTTGGCAGGGCCAAACATAAAAAAAGATATGTTTTACCCTCTCTGTATGTTTTCAAGCAGACAATATATTACCTTTTTTATTTTACTTTGTTATAATGTCGTATTTTTATACTAAATCAAAACCAACAAAGAAATTGATTAGTTCGTTACGTACAACTACTCTTGTTTTTCTCTAAAACCTTTTCATAGGATATATAGGGGAAAAAAATCCAGTTACGTAGATTGCAACTGTAAAGAAAATTTACGTATGACCAAACGTTTTCCCAAAAACAAGGGAGGGCCGTGATTTCTGTCGTCATTCTAGAAAAAACTTAACAAAACATCTAACGAAGCAAACACCAAAACGCATTTGTAGTGAACGGCTGGGCAGTTGACGAAACTGTCACACAGAAAGGCCATGCTTTTCGGCACCTACTACGATACTTTATTTTATATACTATCACTTTAACTGAAGTTAGTAAATTAAATAATTTAATTTAATTTTTGATTGGTTTAGGTTACCCAAGTTAGAGTATATGAACAAAAAAATGTTATTTTGATATTATAATTTAGAAAAATTATAATGAAAGATAACTAATAAATAATTAAGAGGTCATAAAAGGCACAACAGCTTTGTCAATTGACAAGTAGTAGGCAATTACCATTGTTTATTTGTATTTTCTTATATCCTGATTAATTAGCAAAGACATAATAAGTAACATGCAAAATAATGAAATCCAAAATTGTCTATAAACCTACTGAAATTGGCTTGATTCTTCGTAATACATTTCTAATGCTCATAAAATTTATACCCGTGTAGTCAATATGAAGGCAATTATGTTCGGTAGTAGGGACACAGTCCGAATCGACAGTCTCGATACTAGCGCTAATCAAATAGACCTGTGTGCCACGTTACATGCTCCATTGAACAACACTGCTCAAATCATAAACTCCGCTCACTAAACTTGGCTTAATTTTGTAACATGTCTAGTTGTTATCATACATGTTGTAATTGACCGGTGTGATTTAGAATTTAACAGTTCATGACAATTAAGTAATTAAAAAAAAGTAACGAACGATGTACAAATGTCAATCGCGAATAGATGTAATTAAGGTATACAAAATACACGTATGGGTATAAGACCCTATTTCGTACGTACGTAAATTAAAAATAACAATTATAATGGATGTGATATTCTTTGAAATATGTTACTTTTAAATACAGATGTAAATGGCAAATATATGTTATTACGGAGTATAAAATAGAGCATAGATCCCTATTTTGTACCCCTGAATTGCAAAAATAACAATTTAAACCGTTGTGATATTCCTTAAAATATGTAAGTTTTAAATATGGATTAAATAAATATTTAATCCTAGCTAAGACATGATATTTATAGCTTAGCTGTATTAGTATTATATGTAGCTAGCAGTAAATAAAAACCATGCGTAGCAAAGTCAACAAAAAAACTTAACTAGATATTAAAAAAATATTTATTTTTGGGAGATTTTCGAGCGGTATAGGGACAGGGAGACAGTACTAAGCCGTTCATAATTTTATAGCTATAGATATGTTAAAAAAAATTAGAATGCAAAAGATTTATCAGTGCAAGCACAGAAGTTCTCATAGCCTTTCTCATTTTGAAAGTAGAACATGCCTATATTTTGAGAGTAGAACATACCCATATTTTGAGAGTTTTGCTATAGGTAGTTTTTGTCATTTTGGAAATGATCCGACCAAATGTTTTTATGCAAATATTTACTTGTTAAATATTCTATAGATCGGTTGCTGTGGTGCCGATGGCCCGTGGGATTACGTCAACCTCAACAAACCTCTGCCTGCTGAATGCCGTGACTCGGTTACTGGTAATGCATACTTCCATGGCTGTGTGGATGAACTCACGTGGTTCTTAGAGGGCAAAACTGGATGGTTAGCGGGTATCATGCTTGCAGCCTGTATGATTGCTGTAAGTATATTATTCTTATTTCTTATTACGCACAAGTGTATGTCATCTATCATAGTAAAGAGTTGGCACAGTGATACTTTGATTCTTGAGGAAGGATCCTCAAGAATCAAAGTATCACTGTGCCAAATTTCATTGAAATCGGTGCGGTCGCTTAGCCGTGAAAGTGTAACAGATGGACAGACAGATTCACTTTCGAATGTATAATATGAGTATAGATGTAATAATAATAATTTTACGGGAATAAACGCGATCACATATGTTAAGGTATTACATACCTCTGATTTGGTGGCCGTGGTCACAGGCTGACTCAGCCTGATTCCGCCTGTGACCACGGCCAACGCAGCCTGGTCGAAACGTCAGGCAAATCAGAGGTATGTAGTACCGTAAAAATTTCCGTAAAAATCCATATTATATTATGGAACGCGAAAGTTAAAAAGTTTGTATGAGTGTAGATTTAAAATACAGAAACATAATTAATAGCTGAATAAGTTGCCACATTCATAAATTCAAGTCCACTTTCGTTCAACGTTCAACAATTTCAATACCTATTAAGTTTAACCAAGTTCTATGGGTGTATAAAACTTGTATGTGAAAGTAATTTTAATAAAATGTATTAGTCATTATCTTCAACGTCTTTAGCGTCAAACTACCAGTTTAGTGTACTTTTAGGGTTATAATTTCATATGAATCAAAGTTATATTCCTTCATAAGCACTAAGTATTATTTTACGGGATCATATTTTATTTTTGATCATAAAACTATGTTTTAAATATGTTCTCGTAAACGTTAAACGATGCTCCCGACGCTGCTCGTTATAGCTTAATGAGTTTGGAGCATCTTAAATGCACGGAATGAAATAACGCTGACATTAAATTGATGGTTGAATTTTCAGAAAAATATTCTAGTATAAACCTAACGAATACTTTATTAAAAACTGCATTTATTAGATTCGGAACGCTTAATGTAAAATGTATGTTTTTATAAGCGTATGATAATAATTATGCTTTGGAAATTTTTAGCAGTCATGAACAATGAACGGATTTGCTTCTTCTATTGAAACCTGAATTTTCGAATGATATGATTATAGTTAACTGCCTCTGTGGCGCAGTGGTAGCGTATGCGACTGCTGTGCTTGAGGTATCGGGTTCGATTCCCGGGTCGGACCAAATGTTTGTATGATCTGCAAATAATTGTTTCGGAGTTTGGGTGTTTTCTATATATAATATGAATATATTTACAAAAAAAAAACGTATATGATATGTATGTATATCAGTTGTCTAGTACCCATAACACAGACTCTGCTTAGCTTGGAACTAGATGGCGTTGTATGTTAAATGTCCTTCGGACATTTAATATAAATATTTATTTATTTTATTATAATTAAATAGATACATATTGTAAATATAATATTGCTGTGACAATATATATTTCATTTACTGCCTTATATCCCATTTTCGACTATGTTTTTATCTTGTTATGCCTATTCTTGTATGTGCAATGTTGCACTGCCTCATACATCGCCTTGACCATGGAATAGAAGTCTGGATAACCATTTTAAAGGGGTTTAGTTCGCCTGAAAATCAGTCTACCAAAGATTAAATGTATATTGTTAATTAAACATTGCTATGTGTCAGGTAGAAAAATAAATACATTTATTATTGTTTTCTTTTACAGGTCATCAACGCCGTCATGTCCCTGGTTCTCATTCAAGCTGTGAAGAAAGAAGAAGAGGAAGTTACAATATACAAGAATTAGATAGTGACAGTATTTAATTAAATAAGCTGTTTCTGTTATCATAAGTGAAGTATGCTTAAGTTGTATTCCTGTATGTTTCTACAAAAACGACCACGAAAATTGTCATTTACAAATTCATCCACCGTATTTAAGATAGAGAATAACTAGGTTATAATTCTATGTAACCGTTTATTTTATTATAATAAAATTTATTATTTTTACTGAAGTTTTGTTGTAGTTATTTAAAAGATGGATATTATTATACCTCACAAGATACTAAATTTGTAATACACTGTTATTTGGTAAATAATGCTTCTCTTTAATATAAAGGTCGGCTTTGTCTTTTGATCTTATAATGGTGTTTACTTTTAGTTCCAAAAATACACACAAAATAATGAAAGTAAGCGGAGTAGTAGCCCGATGGCTTGGGATCAAATAGGTTACGTTTCAAACCCCCACTCAATTCCTGCCACAACACACTCGTAACACAACAACACAACGATACAAGTATTTTTGGGCACGTGAATTGTCATTTTACATAGTTTATCTATCAATTTTGTATATGTAATATCTCGGAAACGGTTCCAACTATTTTTATAAAATTTAGTATGCAAGAGATTTCGGGGCGATAAATCGATCTGGCTAGGATTCATTTCTAGAAAACTTACCAAAAAAAACCGAGTAAAACTCGGTCATCCAGTAACTAACAGTAAAGTGTGCTCATAATATGAAGTTCATGAAAAAATATTCCTTTGTAGTATACCTAGTTCATAACTGGGATTACATGACATCAAAGAGATCAACAGACGTAATCGCTAGCCTACTTAACGGTTCTTCTTAACATTTAACGTTCTTGTATTTGTATTTATCAAGACAGCTAAATATCGAAGTAGATATACGATGAAATTTTGGGGTAGTATTAGTATTATTTTTCGTAGTACATGTTACTACTACTACTACATAGTACATACCACTACATACCGTGGGAGAGCCACGCTTCAGCATGCATGGGCCGACTCGACCGGAGTGATTCCACGGCTTCACAGAAAACCGGTGTGAAACAGCGCTTGCGCTGTGTTTCACCGAGTGAGTGAGGATACAGGAGGCCCATAGCCCAACCCCCATCCCCTTCCCCATCCCCCAAAGACCGGCAACGCACTTGTGACGCCTCTGGTGTTGCGGGTGTCCATGGGCGGCGGTAATCTCTTACCATCAGGCGATACGTCTGCTTATTTGTCCCCTATTATATATAAGACAGTTGAAGTAAAAAAAAACAAATTACAACAAAAGTCCATCATTTTCTTTAGCTTGAAATTATTTGCGATTAGAATTATTAACTAACAATATATTAACATAGTATCTTTTAATACCATAATTTCTGACATTCAAACTAAATGATATTGTTTATTAATTTTAGTTTACTGTCTGCATAGTTCTTATGAAATGTCCGTAACTTAGAAGAGGTCCTTGGCATGAGCACTGGTCGAAGTTTGGAGATGGCTAAACAAACTACTCATGAACTACTTCATGAAATATTTACGTCTGATAAAATTTAACTATAGAAATAATATATCTCTATCTAAATTATAATCTCAAGAAAGGGTGAAGTCATTACTAATGTTATTTTATGCGTAAGTTTTTTGTTTACATAAAGTCTTAATCCTATATTTTCTTCTGAACCCCTGACAAGTTTTATACAAATTTGAAGATAATTAATTATAATGTAACTTTACATATTCATTTACAAAAAAAATGGATTTTATACACACACAAACATATATAAAATCAATTAAAGTAAAGTATAAGTAAGTAAATAATAGAAATGCAGCGTTTTTTATTTTTATTTATTTTTGCAGAAACTGCTAGACGTATTTTTAAAATTGAAAATAAATTTCTAGTATTCCTTTCTTAGGTATACACTTCTTGTGAATGCCAGAATCAAAATTGTTATTAAAATATATTTTAAAAGATATAACATGAACAACACAAACTGGGTTCTATCACCACTAACAATGCACAATATCTGTCACAGTCGCGTGGCTCACAAAGCTGAATAGATTCAATATAGCCTCCGAGAGTGAATACGTTAGTTGTTTCAGATCTCGTCTTTGATCAAGCTACCTAAGTCGGAGTTCACTCGATCGCCTGCTATCCTGAAAAGCCAAATGCATTCGCAGAGAGCATGGTGACCACCACTCGTGGATTCTGCTTATACTTTCCATCAGGCAGTGCAAAGTCATTTTGGCGGGCCATACATAAAAATAAAATAAAAAAATCTCCATTGTAAATTTCATCCAAATCGGTTCAGCGGTTTAGCCGTAAAACGTAACAGAGAGACAGACGGACAGATAGACAGAGTGACTTTCAAATTTATAATATTAGTATGAATCTTACCGTAACTTCTTAGGTAAAAAAGGTGTGATAGGATATATTAAGGAAAAATTAAAGTACACGTAAAATATGTACATAAAATTGTATAGATATTTTTTAAGATTAATTATTCTTTGCGAGAAACCTGTAGGGCAACTCAATTGACTACAACTCGCGGTAACAGTCGTCTTGAAACAAACGATACCCTGTCTCAAAACAGATCAATATATTATGTATATTGATATTTACGAGTACGGGTTTATCTTAGAAACGAGTTATTAGTCACATCTTTGGTATATGCACTCTCTTTTAACTAACCACAAAACATTCACTTTGTTTCGGCAGCTAATTAGGTGAGCCCCTACGCTTCATATTTGTTGATCCATGTTTTTAATATATTTTAAAATATTAATATTTTATTAATCTATTGCCCGATTTCCACAGAAATGTATGTGCATTTTAGGTATTAACATTATTTAGTTTATTTTTTAATCCATCCGTCATCCGTCTCATATGCACACACCTCATTCAATTATTATTTTCTGCTTGGGTTCAGTCTAGTAAGGAGCTAAGCGGCAACTATCGGAACACTCTCAATAATGGCTGTCCAGCGGTGCATATTACTTCTATAAAATGATAAATTCATATTTAATCTTCATAATTTAGAAGAATAAGAACGACAAGTGAAGTGCTGTGAAGAGGAATCATGCACACGTTCATTCAACTCTGTCTTGTCAAATATTCTTGTAGACACTCAGTAATTCTTCATTCATTTGCCAACTATGAAAATGTTCAATGATAACTTTTTTTTCTAGCATTACATGTAATAAAACACAGCGTTACTTATTGCCATTAGATTTAGAACTCCAAGAATTTTATTGCTAGAGATTGTATATGATATGACGTCGTACCATGCGCTTCGCTTTCTATACAGTCTCACGATGCACTCTCACTTGAAATTAATCTGCAAGAAGCCATTGCGGTGACTATTTACAAAGCGTCCCCGGAGCGTATTTCCCCTTGGCTCTTCATTTTGCTTGCAATATACTAGGGTTGGCGTTTCTGAACATTTAACTTGTGTATTATTCACATTGTTGATATTTGTATCTAAAATTCATACAGTTTTTACTCAGACTGAATTTCAAATTGTTCCATATATTTTTCATTGTATCCCAAGTAGATTACTTGTGTTTACTTTACAAGTGATCTTTAAAAATTACATAATAATAAGATTGACCAACTATGAATTGACAATTTTAACCCCCGATTGCCACTCAGAGGGTTATTTAACACCCTGTTAAATTTTGTGAGAATATCAAAATAAAATGAGAGTAGTATTTCTTTCGAAAAATACTTAAATGAGATGTAAAAACAACAGTTTATTTTAAACCCTGCCAAAGTTTGGCGTCTACGAATTACTTCATTCTGAACATATTAATACATGTACAGTACCTATCTTCAAGTATCTTCCATCGCAGTTTTGCATCAAGAAGGAATTTTAAAATTGTATATTATTTGAAAAAAAGTGTTTTTTTTTTAAATATAAGCAAGTGGTGTTAACCCTACATACATTTTCAACGAGGCCCGTAGACATGAGTAAATAATTTTCCTGATTACCGTGCAACGTCTTCGTCGTGCAAAGCGAGAGTTGTCGTCTCGACCTCGACAAAAATATTAAAATCTCCTTCCTCTCAGCGTCTACTTGTACAAGTTCTCGCAATTGGAACCGTCTAGATATTACTCGACAAATAAATTGATTTCCTGTTACCTATTTCGAGAAATGCAGTTTAATGTGAGTTCAGGTAAATTTGCTCGGTCCCGTCTGCAGGCGGATTGATCTGTATAGAAAAACTACACCTTACAATATTAGACAGGAATTGTATTATTGATTGCTGACATAGCTTTCGTAGTAAATGTTGATTCAGTAGATTGCTTTAGAGACTAGTTTGTGTACTAACGTTCTGTATTGATTAAACTACTGCAGGTTAAACTATATATTGTCTGTATTCGTTGTGTAACCAATGTAAAAATAATACATAATTTAAAAGTTCTTGTAGTTCATTGTAACTTCTTTATTTTTTTGCGGTTTACGATTTATGACGTATTAAAAAAAACTACTAACTAGATCTCGTTCAAACCGATTTTCGGTGGAAGTTTGCATGATAATGTACATCACACATTTCGTTTTGTTTTATCATTCTCTTAGTTTAGAAGTTACAGGGGGGGGGGACACATTTTATTACTTTGGAAGTGTCTCTCGCTCAAACTATTCAGTTTAGAAAAAAATGATATTGCTTGCGCCTCTATCTCTCGCTTGCACTTCAGCCTTAAATGGAAGCAAGATCTCTCTCTCTCATCATTTCATTAATGTTTCGTTATGACGTTGTCACGTTAAACTATCGTCCGTAAACAGACTTTACATACAACCATTTTTTTTATTTATTTGAAATCCCGACAACTCAAATATTTTCATCAGTGACTTCGGTAAGGCGAAGCGGCGAGCGTCGCTACGCCAACTCTCCATACGCCATCAGGTTTAACACTCGCCTATAGATGTTTCACATCAAAACATTATAAATGTATTTATGTCAAGTTGTCTAGTACCTACCCATAATACAAGCTCTGCTTAGTTTGGGACTAGATGGCGTTGTGTGTTAGATGTCTGAAATATTTATTGTAATTAAAAAATTATAATGCAATTTATTTATATTGGATGTATCGCTACGAGCTACGCTATATTATATTTATTGTTGATCTATATTTTACTAAAATTGTTTCACTGAACACACAAAGAATAAACTGATTCAATTCCTATTTCTTTTGTAGTTGCAATAAAACACGCTTATTTCATGTATTACAAGAAGAAGAATAAAACAAAAATTTGTTCAACTATTCCAAAATAATAAAAATTAAAATGAGTGAATAAACAAACCGAATAATCACGAAGGCAAATGCGCAACCAGAATATTCTCATCAGTTAAAATGAATGTTGGTTTTAAGAAATAACTCTACGTTTTTAAGGATACTTGTCTACCATAAGATAAGCTACATAATAGTTATCAAAAGCTTTGGTTTTCATAAATAAATAAATAAATATTTTAAAATAAATATTTCGGACATCTAACATACAACGCCATCTAGTCCCATACTAAGCAGCGAACTTGTATTATGGGTACTAGGCAACTGATATAAGTACAAATATACTTTTTTTTTGTAAAAACGTAGAAAACACCCAAATATCGAAACAAATTTATGCAGATCATACAAACATTTGATTCGAACCCGCGACCCCAAGCACAGCAGTCGCATACGATCCCACTGCGCCACCGAGGCAGTCACTATATTATGCTTGTATAGTACTAGGAAATAACTAGAATAAACAAGCCCATTTTATTAAGCTTAAGTGATACTGAGCGTTTATACTGACAACATGACACAGCTGACAAATATAGACAGCTGAAAAGAGCTTAGAGGCCAATAGTTGGATACTACTTTTTTGGCTTGCCAGATTTACAACTTTGAGGTCATTATTTAAGTATAGATTCAGCGATATGTATTGAAATATACCAGAGCAAAATTAGGCGCGTTAACAGTAGAAAAAGTGGAAGAATGTTATTTTTAATCTGTTAGATTTGAACAATATTTTTTAAAGCCATAATAATTAGAAAGAAAGAAAGATTTATTTGTTAGAATATAGTACAAAAGATGTTATCACATTATAATACGTTCTTTATATTCTACTATTACTGGTGTACACATTTTAAATCTTATGAACTCATCTTAGGTCTAGAAAATAGCATTATAATTATATTTATTTCAGGTCTAGACAGTAGCATTTAATAATAAATCTTTATCACTTAAAAAGCGCTACTCTCAAACCTAAATATAAATCGGTACGATATTTTAAAAAAATTACTTTCTTTTTCTTTTAAAGTCTTTCGCTGATTTTATAAGCTCATGTAAGCCTGTATATTTTACTAGATGTGCCCGCGACTTCGTCCGTGTGGAATAGTGACTTTGGGTAACATTTACACAATCTTGCATCCCCCCTTTCAACCCCTTACTACCTTTTTATCGCAAAAATATCCTATGTCCTTTCTCAGGCTATACGTGTACCGAATTTGATTTAAATCCGTTCAGTAGTTTTTGCGTGAAAGCGCGACAGAGAGAGAGTTACTTCTGTATTTATAATATTAGTAAACATTGAAATATTTTTTACATATATTGTTTCCATCGCTAAGCTATCAGTGTACCTAAAGCTTTAAAGAATCGGAGCGTATGTGGAAAGCACAATTAAATTTTGCAGGTAGGTACGGGGTTTCGTCCGAGAAAATGTAATAAGCGAGTCGCCTCCGACCAAATATTTAGCCTTCGGTCTGTGGCCGCATCGCTGGGACAATAAAACTGTTTATTTTAGTTGACAACAGCGTAATAAGTGCTGGGCGTCTTTTAACGTACATATATTTATTTAGGTAAATTTGATTAAATATTTTGAGAAGTTGTGGGACACAGACATAATTTTTAGGAGTCAAAATGTTAAAGGAATGCGCTGGTTAAGTTAATGTGTACATACATTGAATAAATGAATGGTGGGTACGAAATGGAAATGGATACACTGTAAAATTATTGAGATTTTTGAATACAAAATTATTATATTGTACTGTTGCAATAAAACCAGTTAAATGTCAGTGGTATCCATATAGTTATGTGAATAATTATTGCTTTTCTTAATGGCAGAGTTATTGGTTTATTTCATAGGATTGACGGTTACTTACTTACCTTTTTAACATATTATTCGTGTAGCTAAAAATAAAGGCTAAGAAGTACAGTGCTGAATAAAACGTATTTCTAGGAACCAGCCTTAATACTATCATGCCGTATGCTGGACGATAATAAAGTCTCCGGGGATCGGATATTTTGTCTGTCTGTCTATTACGCTTAAACGGCTAAACCGTTTTCAATGAAAATTGGCATGGAATACTTTGATTATTGAGAAAGGACATAGTGTGAAATAATAACTCCCCAACCACCATTATTTCCTTTTTGAATTCGATAGAACAATAAAGTTTTACGTTATCATATATTTAAATTAAAATATTTTATTTGATTATGTACACAAAACAACAATTTAAATGCATTTTACATTTTTTTAAATAGAATGGTGATTGCAAATGTTTCCATCATTTCATGTTATGTTGCACTGCTGAGGCTACTGTTAACAATCAAGCGAGATACAGCTGCAATAACATGTATTATGCCCTGTCTTCCGAGTCTACTACTGTCTACGTTGAACGAAGCGAAAAGCGCAGAAAAGCGCCGAGAGTTTCATGGGGATATTTCCCCAATATAAACGTTCTACCGTTGTTTGATTCAATAGTTTATTCGACGACACAAAGCGCTGCAGCGTAACGTCTCACTTTTAGTTAACGATTCGTTTCGATTTATCGATCGTTCGATTTAACTGTTCATAATATTTTTCTACCGAGGGCTTAATATGAAAATCATTTCTTTATAAATAACTCCAATAAATTACAATATTTTAATATTAAAACAAAAAATGGCAATCGATTTGTTTAATGTTAAATAGTTCTAGTAAAACTAAAATAGTGATTCATTTTAAATACATCACATATTAACGTGTTTCTCGGTAAAATAACACTAATCAAGTTTATAAACAGAATTATTGTAATTCAATCAACAAATAACACTCGTATAGCACTATTAACCATAATGACAATGACACTTAATGTAAAATTCAAATATCATTAAGTCATTACAACTATATCCAGAATCAATACAAATAAATAGTATTATATGAAAACAATACTATAATAATATACCAATATTAAAATTGGTATTATCAATGATACCGCATAATGATACATAAATGCTTTGCCTTCATATCTCACATATCGACATAGATATCTCAATGTGGATATACCCTAATATGAGGGTCATTATCGATTTGGCGCTCGAATGCTTTTAGTGATAGTGAAGCGATTAAAATATGAACCTTATGAGAATGCAATTTGAGTATTTTTTTAATAAGCAAACAGCGGTAAGACAACGTTGAACTATCTTAGAATGAACACCGTTGTTGTTTTTATTATTATATAGAATTTGCCCTCAGCTACGCCTGATGTTAGTTATCGAGTTAAAAAGTAGCCCTGTCCAATGTCTGCCTTCCTCAAGAATCAAAGTATTTCCATGCCAAATATCATTAAAATCAATACAGCGTTTAGCTTAATCAATAAAACCGTGACAGACAGACAGAGTTACTTTCGAATTTATATGTATTTGTATGTATAGAGAATTCTCTTTATTTAAATATAACGCAGAATAAGAATAGCTACTATTGCCCTTTTAGTGAGTTTATGATCGATACTGTTAATAAGTTTGAAATTAGTTTACTGTAGGCGTTTCTGAGGCATTCGTTTCCAAGCAATCTTTATATTTTAAAGCTGAATAATTTGTTTGTTTGGTTAAACGCACCAATGTCTGGAAGTACAGGTCCGATTTGAGAAATTCTTTCAGTGTCAGATAGCATAGTTATCGAGGTAGGCGATAAATTACCACGCTGCGATGCAAATGTATAGAAGTATCAATAAAAATGTTTCAAAAATGGGTAAAAATTATTTAAAAACTTCCACTGCGTGCGCTGCGTAAACGGTTGGTTTCTCAAAAATAATGCAGGCAAGAATTGTAACTTTATGAACAGTAAAATCGAAAAATAATTCAAATTTACTATAAATTGTAATAATATAGTAAATGCTACTACCACGGATATAACAAATAATATTATGTTCGTAGATATTTATTTATTTATTTGTACGTAAACAAATTACAGTTTTGAACTTATCGACGGTTTCCGCCCTAAGCTCGAGGCTTGTGTCGCGGCAACCAAGACCAGATTTTACATTATTCATATTTCATTAGCAACAGCTAATTCTGTTCTTCTGAAATCTCTCCAAACAACACCAGAAATCAAACTAAAAAGTACTGTTAGTCAAGTCAAACGACGTTTTAAAGATTGGCTAAAAAAGATAAATTCGGTTTTTGCTTTGCAACAACAGAAATTAGCACCATAGCATCAAAGACAGCGGTTCTACCTTATAGAATATTTATACAATATTGTAGATATGTAATTTAGTTAAAATAGAATCTTCTATATATGTAAAAGAGTAAGGTGACTGACTGACTGACTGACTGCTTGACTGACAGACTGACTGACTGACATACCCAGAGATCAACGCACAGCCCAAACCGCTGAAGCTAAAATCCTGAAATTTTGCATGTATTTTCTTTATATAACGTAAGTGAGCACTAAGAAAGGAATTTTCGAAATTCCACCCCTAAGGGGGTAAATCAGGGGATGAAAGTCTGCGTGAGCGAAGCCGCGTGTAAAAGCTAGTATAAAATAAAATCAATACAAGTTTCAGAACAAACAAATTAAAACTAATATAAAAGCCTCTTTAATTATATGTGGTAACTGTGTTCATTCATCTGTGGTTGAGGGTGTTTTCGTGTGTAAATGTATTTGTGATTGGATGCGAGTGACTTTATTTATTATAGTAAAGTTATTGTAAATATGAAATACTAGTAAAATCTCAGTACTTATTGACACTCGGAAGACAGTGCATAATACATGTTATTGCAGCTGTATCTCGCTTGTTTGTTAACAGTAGTGTAAAGGTTTGCCAACGTTGTTTGCACGCAAATACTCATGTGCGTTGCGGGACGCTGAAAATCAATGAGCATTTCACAAAGAAAATAAACACAGACTCATAATGTCAATTAAATGAATAAATGAGGTGATGTCTGTTTAATTTCCATTGACTTCCTTATAGATATGGTTTTATGAGGAATTTGTTACTACGAAATATTTATTTATTATTATTAATTATACAGCGGTCTGGTCTTTTTCTGGTCGGTTAATAATTAACCGACCAGAAAAAGATGTGCTCACTTATTATTTGTCAAAATCTGTCATGATCATTTCGTGCATTGGTATCGACAGTAATGCAGGAGATCGTCTTTTGTTTTTTTGAAAGACGGTTCCCATTTCATCTCATTCACATTTATTATATTTTTGGAACGAAGATCCTTATGGGGCGTTGCGGAGGGGTACCCTAGCCGACAAAAAGCGTCCGTAACGTAAGATTGACGCCTCGGTGTCACAATGGTAGCGTATGCGAATGCTGTGTTTGAGGTCTTGGGTCCCAATCCCAGGTCGGATGATATATTTTTTATGATCTGCAAATATTTGTTTTTTCGGAGTTTGGATGTTTTCTATGTATTTACAAAAAAAAGATGTCCGAAATATATTTTATTAATTTTTTATTTTTATCGATAAAAATCATAATAAAAATGTATAACTGAATAGTTATTTTCTTTATACCTTGCCTAGTACTTTTAAATATTATATTATAATAAACATTTTAAATAAAATAAAGGTGTTAAGACAATTTTGTGGTTTTTAAATAGCGTGAACGAAAAATTTAGTATAGCGCCATCTGTATTTTTGATAAGGATCTTCGTTCCTATCTGGTGTCCCAGGAAACAACAAGAGTTTTTTATCATTAATTTCATGAAGACGAAGACTTGAAGACTTTAGAATTGAAGAGATTAAATACTTAACATTGGCATAAATAGCTGACCCGACTGGTTCCCATCTTTAACAAAAAATAGTAATGCGATCAGGGAGTTAAGATCTCAGTTTTAATATCTTAGATCTCGACTTAAGAAGAGTCTTTATAGAAAAGGACCATAGCATGAAATAACTATGCTATTAAACAAAAATCTTTTTTTTTAATTATTATTAAAAAACGTTTACTAAATGTGTAAAACAATAACACATGAACAAAACTTCAAAGGATCAAATATGGTGACAAATCCACACAGACATTCCTGTGAACTCTAACTATTCATACCATGTTTTTTTAGTTAAAGGTATAGATAAACACATTTAAAGAATATCAACTAACATAGTACATACATAATCGGCCTAAAGAGTCCGAGATTATCAAAAGAAAATGTACAAGATCTTCTACTCCACACACGTAAAATAAGCGCATTAATATGAAAGAGAACCGTATCAAACAACTCGACTAGAAACACGTAAGGTGTATCCAAGACACATGGTTGCACACATGTTTCTATTTCTCAATGATTTCGAGACGCGAGGATGTGTTAAAGGAAACCCGACTCTCCACAATTCTGTCGAACCCATGCATTTTACATCAGCAAACGGAACAAATCCTCAAATTGAAGATGCGTGAATAATTCTTCGCGTTAAAATAATCATTTTAAACTTTAGGCCTTTATAATGTTTCAAAAAAATACCGACCAAATTGAGAACCTCCTCCTTTTGGACGTTGGTTAATAAGATTGTCGAACCTATCAAGTGAGGAGGCTGATAAAGTTTTCATTAATAACTACCCACTCAAATGAAATGTGTACCTTTGATGCGTTTGTTCTTGGGATGATTAATTATTAATGTTGTAGTTCGCATAACTTTTATTCCTTTTATAATTTATTTTGTCAGGTTTTTTATTAATGAACTCATATATACGAAATGTGCACTATATTTTTAATTTCTTTAATTTTGAAATTGTTTCTTTTGCATTTTAAAATGAGTTAAAAATAATTGACTGCACGGATAGCGCAGTGGTTTAAGCTGTCGCAACGCTGTTTTCTACTGCGCAAAGTGGGGGTTTAAGCCCATGGAACAACACTTTTTGTTATTCACAAATTGTTATTCTGAGTGTGGGTGTGCTTTGTGTCGGTTCATGTATGTTTGTAAAGTCCCCCGCGACGCTGGATAAATTCTGAGACAGGAGAAACTTGTAATAAAACATTTACCTATGTGACGCAAACAATATTGTAACTATTATAAAATCTAGCTATAGCCTTATTGCGGAACTAAATTTAAGCTAGAATTTTATTCATTTTCTAACAAGAGGTACTTTTTAGGGTTCCGTGCCAAAGGCAAAAAACGGAACCCTTATAGATTCGTCATGTCTGTCTGTCCGTCTGTCTGTCCGTCCGTATGTCACAGCCACTTTTTTCCGAAACTTTAAGACCTATAATGTTGAAACTTGGTAAGTAGATGTATTCTGTGAACCGCATTAAGATTATCACACAAAAATAAAAAAAAAACAATAAATTTTGGGGGTACTTAGAACCTTAACCCATACTTAGAACTGAAACTCATTTTTTTTTTCATCAAACCCGTACGTGTGGGGTTCTATGGATAAGTCTTCGAAAATGATATCGAGGTTTCTAATATAATTTTTTTATAAACTGAATAGCTTGCGCGAGAGACATTTCCAAAGTGGTAAAATGTGTCCCCCCCCCCTGTAACTTCTAAAATAATAGCATGATAAATCTAAAAAAAATATATGATGTACATTACCATGCAAACTTCCACCGAAAATTGGTTTGAACGAAATCTAGTAAGTAGTTTTTTTTCTAATACGTCATAAATCGTAAACTGCAATTTACCTTTCATTCAATCAACACAAATATAAGAATAAAATATATTATGTTACTTGCTGCTGCGGAACCCTTCATGGGCGAGTCCGACTCGCACTTGGCCGCCTTTTGTTTCTGTATCTGGCCGTAACAGCGTAGCACTGTTTATTTTGCGAAACTACTAATTTGTATTTAAAAAAATGGTTTGAACAATTATTAATTACCAAGGAAAGTCACACATTTTTATACATTTTAAAAACAGTATTGGTCTTCAACTTAGTAGCAACTTCTAAATAAAACATGAACATTTTTGTGCGCTTTTAAGTAACAGCGGTTAACTTAACGTACTCAGCAGTAATTAAAAACGTAGCTTAGCATAAAGTATGGCAATTGCTCAATGTCGACTACTCGACTTCTGAAAATTTATTTCACTCCTAAAAACTTCTCACAACTTAATTACGTGCTATGAATTTTAGTCATTCACTAGTACATGCAAATTTAAATGATTCCATAGCCTATGTAAAAAAATTTTTGGTCTATATAAAACAAATGAATACCAGGATATTGTAACTTACACACGAGCAGTCTCCCTGACCAGTCGGAATGACATCACATGACATGACACATGTACATCTGCATATTTACTTACCATCACTATCAGACCAAATATATACAATAATTAAACACCGATATTTCAAGAAACAATTTAATGACATTATATTATTTATCTATCTAAGGATGATTGGCAGACCACTTCTATTGTTTTCGTTGCTGTATCTCATGTGAGTGAACTTAAATTGTTCTAATGAGAAATAAAGATTCCTGATTCTATAAACCCTAATACTATTAAGGTTGCAAATAAGCGTACCTTTATTCTGATCCGTAGCAGTAACCATACCCAACATTATAGAATCATTAATGAGGAGATCCGCAGAGCAATCAAGGTCACTGACATTGCTCTCATAGTTTCAACTTAAGTGGCAGTGGGTGGGCTATACCTTGCTCATGCAATATAGGTGACTCGCACTATGGCAGCCTAGTAAGAAGCTTTTTCACACCCCCTTTATGGAAACTGGGATCATAATGGGAGAAAAACACGTGTGCTGGTAGTAAGTTCCAGGTCTTGACTGCTTGGCACACTAAGGAAGAGCCAAACTATTGAGTTCCAGAGCGTATGTCTGCCACTTTAAAGCGGTGACTTCCAAGGCCAGCACGGGTTGCTTTGTAGATTCAATACATACGTACATTCAGTCGAGAACTAAGACGTACCTTTTTTTTTTTTACGCGGGGAATGCTTTTTGCACCATACCCTACGTGGGGGGGGGGGGACACGAAGGGCGTGTGTGGGACTCCCGACAAATCGGTCTACCCACTAAACCCCGCGGCGGCCTACCTCGGCAGTCTGGAGGAGCTCCAGGAACGCATCAGCGGCTTCTGGAGTCCCCCCTGCCGCACCTCGCGTTTGAGGTACATCCCGGGGTAACCAGCGTCACCCCCGGGGCGGGTCGCTGCCGCGCCCCTCACCGTTCTACACAGCAAGAGTCGGAATACCGACCCGCCTTAGACGACACCCCCTGGCCGCACCGGGGTGTCACCGGTCTCGGGCCGTTTGCAGCGGCCACGTCTCCCCTGGATGTGGCCACAACGACCCTTAATCGACGATTGGGGAGCTAGCGGCCTCTACCGCGTCCCCTTCGTCGCCTCCAGCGAGCGGGATCGGCCCTTTCCCGATCCCGCTCTGCGGACTTCTTCCGAAGCATAACGTCTTCGCAGAAGGAGACCGCGGCCTCCCATCCCTCACTACTCGCCAGCATTGCCGCGATCAATGCTGGTGGTGGAAAGGGATCGAACGCATCTGACAGCATCCACTGTCGAACGTCCCCGTCGGAATCCAAACTGGCAGTACGACAGATCAGGACCCACTCGCGAAAGGTGCCCGCTGATACGGCCAGAGATAACTCTCTCAAAGAGTTTCCCCGACTCGTTCAGCAGGCATATTGGTCGGAACGCAGATGGAGAATCTGCAGCCCTTCCTTCCTTTTTTAGGAGCACCAGTCTCGCTTCTTTCCAGCCGAGGGGAAAGGTGCCGAGGCCGAGACAATCAGTGAAGATCTGCCTCAGTTTGTCCCTAAGTACCGACAGAGCTATCACCAGCGCCCGACCTGGAACACCATCAGATCCGGGCGCGGTGTAGCGGGAAGCCAGCCGACGTACGGCTCGATCCAGCACTCCCTCCGTCACCTCATACTCATCGGACCAGAGTTGCCGGTCCGATTGTGTCGGAGGGATCGGGGGATTGTCCTGGACCCTTGGGAAGAGCGTGTCTAGCACTCTTCCTGGAAACTCCGGGTCCAGGGTTTCCGTCAACGGAGGGACCCATGGTCTGAGCTTGCCCAATACCATTTTATATGGACGCCCCCATGGGTCCCTATCCAGTCCCACGATGAGCTCTTTCCAGGACCGAGCCTTAGCCTCAGCGATTGCATCACTGAAAGCCTTTACAGCAGCTCCATATTCCCGCCGTGCTCCGTCGATCTCCTCGACTGTGGCTTGCCGTCTTCTGCGGGCTCGAAGGTACGGGCGGCGCAATCTTGCGACTGTCGTTCTCAGCCGCGAGATCTCCGCGCTCCACCAGTACGCTGAGCCCTTTCTGGCTGGCTTGTCTCGGGGCATTGAAGCATCACATATGGACGCCATAATGTTCCCAAACCAGGCCGCCAGTTCCTCCGGATGAACTAAGACGTACCTACATCGTGAATATTTCAGTGATGATGCAGTTGATTCGAGTGTGATATAATATAAATAGCATCCAGTGAATCCGATTGACGATTTTTTTATGAAGTACTAAGGGCTAACATATGGAATTCACAAAAAAGATTGCAATATTTTTGAGTTGCATTTACCCATATACAGTGGTAGCCACTTACTCAATTTATATTTTTCACCCACACGTTTAAATGTTTGAAGTCTTTATTTCCATACAAATAAAAAAAATTAAAATGTCTATTTGTAAACTCTGTACCGATTTTGAGGGATTTTTACGTGCAGATAGCTGATGATATAAGAAGTAACTTAGGCCACTTTTATTTTAGACTAGTTCAGTTGGATAAAAATACATAATGTGTCTAATAATATTATCGTTGTCTATAAAGTGTCTAAACAGCATCCACAAAATCGATCGAGTTCTACAAGCATATTAAAGACTCTATTACATCAAATGAATAATTTACGCATAGCACTCGTAATAATGCTTGTTTAAATTACAACGTTCTAATGTTGATAATATACGCAATCATGAGTTTCGGATATCTAAGATATTCGCGGTTCGCAGCGAGGCACCCCGCAGAGCGTGACAAGAATATTCTGGAACCTTCAAACGTTCTAAGATAACGCCTGTCGAATCAGATTTGAATATGAATGGAATATTAATGAAAAACTTGTTCCCGACTATCAAGATGTTGAGGATTTGTTCTTCTGTTACTTATTTCTTAGAGCTAGTAAATGCGATAGCAGTTGTTAACTATCTACAATATTCCCATTTTTGTGCAGCAAAACATAAAACAAATGTCTGAGTCATATAATCTTCTAAACAAACTTATTCTTTAACCAAACCGAAAGGGCCTAATGTCCAGAAGCGAAATGCCACTTAAAGCCTGAACTAGGCCTATGTGATCGCTGTAGTATAATAATTATAATAAAATAGCTTTATTTGTTCCAAATTAGTATTTTTTTCTAACAAAAAATCTACCTACTACTAAATAAACTACATAAAAACTAAAAACTATCTTTAATGATTACTTTAATGTGGACCCCCTCAGGGT
This sequence comes from Diaphora mendica, assembly GCA_949125395.1. Lineage (NCBI taxonomy): Eukaryota > Metazoa > Arthropoda > Insecta > Lepidoptera > Erebidae > Diaphora > Diaphora mendica. The sequence continues at coordinate 24,443,300 of OX421310.1, forward strand.
AAAAGCCTCCTTCAATGAGTTCCATTTTTCTTTTTGTTTGGCGGTGTTCATCCAATCTCTTCCTGCAATTGCTACAATCTCGTCCTGCCACCTGGCGCACGGTCGACCTCTCCCTCTCACACCAGTCGGTCCTTTCCATTTTGTGGTGTTAATAGTCCATCGATTATCAGCGTATCTCGCAACATGAAAAGCCCATCTCCATTTAAGACTTTGAGAGAAATATAGAGCATCCTTGGCTTTGGTTATTTTCCGAATTTCTGTATTTGTAACTCTATCTCTCACTTTTAAGTTTAAGCAGCTCCTTTCCATTGCTCTCTGAGTGATCTGTATTTTTTATCTTGACTTGATATCGTAGGTCCATGTTTGGCGGCCGTAGGTGTGACAAGGGAAAATTGACATGTCTAAAATCATCCTTTTAAATTTAATAGGTAGGCTAGATTTTAGAATCTCCTTTTGAGCCCAGTAATTTTTACATGCAATAGCTACTCTCCTGTTTATTTCTTCCATATTTCGATCTTTCCTAAATGAGATTTGTTTTCCAAGGTAAATGTAGCTCTCTACGTACTCGAGTGGCACCTCGTTAACTATTACTAGCGTCAAATCACTATTAATCATGACTTTAGTTTTTTCTAAGTTCATTTCAAGGCCTACGAGAGCACTTGCAGAGTGAAGTTCGTTAATCATCATGTTGAGCTTAAATGGACTTTCTGAGAACATAATGATGTCATCCGCAACGCGTAGGTGGCTTAAATGATTCCCATTCACATTGATTCCTTGTTTTGACCATGGTAAGTCTTCCATTACATTTCGTAAGACTGCTATAAATAATTTTGGCGAGATGGGGTCGCCTAGTCTAACTCCTCGGTTAATGCTTATCCTGGTGTCCACTCTGTCTAGCCTGACTCTACTAGTGCAATTAGTATTATAATAGATATAAACGCAAAATAGATAAACATTATCAAATATATATATATTTGATAATGTTTATCTATTTTGCGTTTACATTTTGTTTGGTTAATGCTTCCCAGATGCTAACATGGGAGATAGAGTTAAAGGCTTTTTTTAACCGACTTCCAAAAAGGAGGAGGTTCTATGTTCCACTGTATGTATTTTTTTTTATGTATGTTCACCGATTACTTCGTCAATAGTAGACCGATTTTGAATATTTTTTTTGTATTCGAAAGGGTATGCTCCCGAGGTGGTCCAACTGCCACCATATCAGGAACTGATGATGGGATCCAAGGGAAATCGAGAGAAACCCTCATTTTTTATAGGCACATACTATGTTTCTCGTATATTTTCTGAAGTTACACCGGTATTTGCGTCTGGTAGTCATCATTTTATGATGATGAGCTGATGATGTAAGGTACAACTCCTTAACGGTTAGGAGTTGGAGGATAAATCTTTAAATATCATATATATATATGTTACCTTTAGTCGTATTCTTTCATATTATTTAGGTAAGCTGATGATGGAAGGTGGAAGGTACAAATCCTCAACGGTTAGGAGCTGGAGGATAATTCTTTCAATTTCATACGTATCTAAAGACCTTCAGTCGTATACTTTCAAGTTATTTAGGTGAGCTGATGATAGAAGGTTAAACTCTTCAACAGTTAGGGATTAGAGGATGATTTTATTAGTACACGTACGTCTATGCCTTAATTTGTATTCTTGATGATGAAATTTTATGAAAGTTGAACTCAACTTACCTACGATTGTTCGCACTAAAAACTGAAAAATAAAAACTTTTTATTAAAAAAAAAACCGACTTCCAAAAAACATCCAACGAAAACTCTCTGCCAAAAAACACTTAAAAGCGTAAAATAAACTGGATTGCCTATACCTAATTCTTTATTCATTTAAATAGTAGTATTATAATGTGTGCTAGGTACCTAAAATCAGTTTGAAGTCGGTGCTAAGCCAAAAAGAATACAAACGAACAATTACAAAAGTCTAAGCGATAGTCACTTGGCACCGACTTCAAACAGATTCCAGGTACCTAGCACACATTATAATACTACTATTTAAATGAATAAAGAATTAGGTATAGGCAATCCAGTTTATTTTACGCTTTTAAGTGTTTTTTGGCATAGAGTTTTCGTTGGATGTTTTTTGGAAGTCGGTTTTTTTTTAATGTAGTCTACAAAAGCTATGTAGAGCGCTTTTTTGTATTTGACATACTTTTCGATGACTTGGTCTACGGTATGAATATGATCTATAGTCCTAAATCCACTTCGAAATCCTGCTTGTTCTATAGGTTGGTATAAGTTTATTTGTGAGGATATTCTGTGTAGTAAACAGGATGCAAAGAGTTTATATAGACAAGACATGAGACTTATGGGTCGGTAATTGCCTATGTCTTTAGGATCACCCTTTTTATATAGTAAAATGATTTCCGATTCCATCCATTGTTGTGGCCCAGTTCCTTCTGCGAGTATTTTATTAAATAATATAGTAAGTGGTGGTAGTAGAAGCGCTCTGTCGTGTTTAATACACTTGTTACTTAAATTATCTCGTCCTGGGCTTTTATCTGATTTTAGATTCTTTATTTGGTTTAGGATTTCGGTTTCACTAAATCGCTGATCGCTGTAGTACTTCGATGCAATTTCTAGGCATACCAAGATTAGTGCAAACGGATAAGTATTTATTTATGGGTATAACGAATCTGCTCGTAATCTATACTAATATAAAAAGCTGAAGAGTGTGTTTGTTTGTTTGAATGCGCTAATCTCAGGAACCGCTGGTCCCATTTGAAAAAATATTTCGGTTTTTGATAGTAAATTTATCGAGGAAGGCTATATATCATCACGCTAAGACCAATAGGAGCGGAGCATCAATGAAGAATGTTTCAAAAAACGGGTGAAAATTATCACGCTACGGGCAATAGGAGACGCAAACGGGGTTGCGTGGGTCAGCTATTATTGAATGTATGTGAAAAATTGATTTACATTTGTTTAGCTTAAACTCTACATTAAATGTATAGAAACAATATTAAGGGCGGCAGGCATTCATATTATACGTTCATAAACTATGTGTCAATTGGCATAGTCTTGCCTACATATTGCACTGAGGTATTACCACGATCTACACAAAAATTTAAATTTCCTTGAGGGTTTTACAGGTGAGTTATTTAATACTCCCCTGATTTGACTGTATGATATTTATTTTACACACAATACATTTTTCCATCCATAAACTTTATTAACAATGTCTCATGCTGATTGACATAGTTTTAATATACTCTTATAATGAGGGTAAAATCTTGCTTATTCGATTGCTTAGTGCTAAGTTGGCAAAGGTCTATGTGCAAAAACGGGCACTGACAAGCTAAGGCAAAGAGAAGTATTTTTGCAGTGGATAATATAGTCTCTTTAAAGAGCTACTCAACTAACTCAGGAAAGAATCACATCAAAAGGTTGTGTCAGACATAATCTTATATAGTGTTCTAAAATCGTAGATTGTTGGCAATCTTATTCAGGTATATTTAGTGTCATAGTCATACTTTCCTTGGGATCCAAGCTAAAGTGGAATAAACGTAGTATCTCTTATAGATAAGAGTACAGCCAACGAAAATAGATTTTGTAGCGAAAAGGGAATGGGGCGGATTATCTTATCGCGTGGTTGTGCCTACAAATTTGTTACGTAATGTTAATTTACGTAACTCCAACTTAAATAAGCTATGATATATTGTATCACGCACGTATAGCAATGATTCGTACTAAGATTGAGATGGTAATTAACTATAAGTACCACAATGTACTCATTCAGTCAAATTGGGAGGCTTTACTCGTACAAACATTACACATAGTTTTTCGTTTCGTTTTACGTTTTATGATTTTATTGTACATACATTTGATTTTCAAACATAACACGTTGAAATTACATGAATTTATTCTTATAACTAGCTGTTGCCCGCAGCTCCGCCCGCGTGTATGTCGGTTATCGCGGCAAACAGTAACCTATGTGTTAATCTGATGTATCTTCTATACTTAAAAAATAACATGTCCTGACTGACTGACTGATTCATCATCGCCGAGCGGAAACTATTAAACTTGGGAATACAAAATTTGGTGAATATGATCGTTTCATTAAGTAGACACCCATTAAGGAAGGAATTTCGGAATTTCTACTCCCAAGGGGGTGAAATAGGGGTTGAAAGTTCGTATGGAAGTCCGTCATTTTTTAAGTTAGAAACATGAAACTTTATTTTTGGGCTACTGATTAAAAATGAGTAAACACGTATTTAAGCGTTTCTGGATATTCTACTCCTTAAGGGTGAAATAGGGGTTGACGTTTTGTATGTAGGTTAGTCTGGAAGTCCGTCATTTTTGAAGTTAAAAACATGAAAGTTTATTTTAGGGCTATTTAAGAAATATGAAACTTTATTTTTGGATTACTTATAAAAAATTGTAGATATGTATTTCAACGTTTCCTAATTAAGGGTAGAACCCTTAAGGGGGTGAAATAGGGGTTGAACTTTGTTTGGAACTTCGTCATTTTTAAATTAGAAACATGAAACTTTTCTTTTGGTTTGGGCTACTGATTAAAAATGAATAGATACGTATTTAGGCCTTTCTCGATATTCTACGCTGAAGGGATGAAATAGGCGTTGACATTTCGTAAGCGGGTTAGTCTAGAAGTCCGTCAGTTTTGAAGTTAGAAACATGAAAATTTATTTTAGGGCTATTGATAAAAAAATAGGAGATACGTATTTAAGCGTTTCCCAATATTCTACCCGTAAGAGGGTGAAATAGGGGTTGAAAGTTTGTATGGTAGTCCGTCTTTTTTAAGTTAGAAACATAAAAAATTATCTTTGGGCTAATAGTTAAAAACGCGTAGATACTAAGTGTCTCTGGATATTATATCTACCCCTTTTTTTGTGCGGAAATTCCCTCGGATATCACCAACTGTTGGTTATGTCGGACTCGAACCGACTAAAAACCGCACACCGTCTCGGGTTCTAGAAACCAGGGAACCAGAGCGCCCTCAAAAGGAAATCCCATAAATGATATTTCTACCCCTAAGGGGTGAATTAGGTGTTGAAATGTCGTAAGTAGATTAGTTTGGAAGTCAGTCATTTTTAATTTAGTAGCCTGAAACTTTTTCCTTAGGCTTTTAAGTACAAATAAATTAATACCTATATCATCATTTATGGGAATTCTATTTCTAAAGGGGTAAAAATAAGGGTCGAACGTTAGTATGAAATCCTTTTTAATGGGCTATTGATTAAAAATAAATAAATAGGTACGTTTAAAAACATGAATAAATTATTCATACATACTTACACAGTTTTAATTAAATATATTGTAAATAATCAACTTCCACGCGAGCAAAGCTGCGGGCAACAGCTAGTAAGCTATATTACTGTAAAGTTTCATCCAATTCCGTCCAGTGCTTTTTGCGTGATGAAGTAACAAACATACACCCTCACAAACATTCGCTTTTATAAATTAGTGTGATGTGATAAAATCGAATACGAAAAACAATGTTAAATTTATTACTACAGTTAAATGAAAAATTAGACATAACGAATGAAGCTTATTTTCAAAGCGTAAATAAAAGTAAATTAATTAAGTATCTACAACTAATTCAACGAAAAAAATGTAAGGTATCTACAACTTACTAAAAGAAATTAAAACACCAACAAATAAAGCTAAGTAATTAAATATTTGCAACGAAAAACATCTGCTTACCTATGCCTATACCAATAACCTAACAAAATCCTATAAAAAAGTAAATTATAGGTACCTAGGTACCTATGCTATAACCTTACAAAATTCTAAAAATACCGAGAAAACCAATTAGTATCTACAGAATTGATCTTATACACTTTTCTTATGCGTTTAAAAGTAATCATAATACGTACCTATTGTAAAGTTAGTTACTTGATTCCAAAAGATGTCGCTGTTTTAAGCACAGAAACAATTTTCAAGAAAATGTAATTGCTTCAGTATCGATTAGAGAGCCCTCCCAAAAAATCATCTAAATTTCTTTAATGTACAGAACTGAACTGTTACATTTTTATTATACGTTAAAAAGAGTAATCATATTACGTACCTATTGTAAAGTTAGTTACTTGATTCCAAAAGATGTCGCTGTTTCATTAATTTCGCAGCAAAGAAATTTTTCAAGAAAATTTAAAGCAACCCTTTCTATGGAAAGAGAGAACATAAAACAAATACCTACCTATCAAATACTAACTACATACCACATTAATCACAATGCTCGTGCATAAAACGTTCCCACGATTATTTTGAATATTTAAGTCATGCGAGCACAACCAAACACCCAGATTCGATGTCTACAGAGAGATATAGATATTCTTTTTCCTATGGATAGAGAGATTGCGATAAATCAAATACTTAATGCTACATCGAATTATACGTAATACGTTCTACGATTATTCCACGATATATTAATCAAAGTGTTATTAATTACGCATGGCTTCCAAAAGATGTCGCTACGTGTTGTTTTTCGTAATGATAAATTCTTTATATTTTTTTTTCCAATAGATAGAGAGATTGTGATAAATTAAATAATTAATGCTACAATCTTCAGAGTATCTCCTTTCTAACAAAAAAAGAATTATTGCAATCGGACTACTCGTTAATGAATTACAATTAATTACACATTTTGACTTTCATCCCCCCTCCCAGGGAAACCGTCCGGAATTTCGGAATAAAAAGTATCCTATGTCCTACCTCGGAGTATGAACTCAAATCATGCCAAGTTTCATTTGAATCCATTCAGTAGTTTCGGCGTGATGCGCGGCCAAGATACAGACAGACAGACAGACAGACAGACAAAAATGAAAAAAAAATGGTTTTGGTTTCAGTATCGATAACAGAGTGCCCCCAAAAAAAAAATTTTCAAAATATCTTCAATGTACAGAATTTGACCTGTTACATTTTTATTATAAGTATAGATATATAGATATATGAATTTTATTAGTGGATTAAGATATTATAAAGAATATGAGTATTAATATCATCGTAAAGTCTGCTTCTTTTTTTTTTTTTTTTTTTTTTTTTTTTTTTTTATGTATGGCCCGCCAAAATGACTCTACTCTGCCTAATGGAAAGCATAAGCAGAATCCAAGAGTGGCGGTCACCATACTCACTGCGAATGCAGACAATGCAGTATGGCGACCCACACCATGGCGGCCTAGTGATGCTTCTGCATCTTTTAGTCTAGTCAACAAGTATGGTACTTGTTGACTAGACTATTTGGGCCTCCGGTCTCGCACTCACCAACGAAACACGAAAGCACGAACGCTCTCATTTTACGTTGATTTTCTGTGCGAGGGTAGTACCGCCCCGGTCGAGCCGGCCCATTCGTGCTGAAATCAGCGTGGCTCTACTACCTATTCTTTCAGTGTTGTTCACTTTAAAAGGCTGTAAAAATATTTATGACTAGCTTTTGCACGCGGTTTCGCTCACGCAGACTTTCATCCCCTGATTTATCCCCTTAGGGATGGAATTTCAAACATTCCTTATCCTAGGGTCAGCGGTTTGGGCTGTGCGTTGATCTCTGGGTATATCAGTCCCCTTCCTCTTTTTTAATATATATAGATAACATACAAATACGGACAAAATTTAACCAACATCACTCTATGAAATTTTAGATGCTATAATTGAGATCATTTTAGATAAAATAACAGCTAGGAAATGTAAATAATAGGTCTTTACCTATGAAATTGCCGTTTTGTATGCAATAAGTGAAAGTACTTATTTTTTCAAACTTTTCTATTTCTGTTATTCGAAGTAATCACCCATGCAATCGACGCATCTTTGCCAACGCATTGGCAGTTTATTGATGACATTCTTGTAAAAATCAGCTGGACGGGAGGCAACAAACTCTTCAAAGGCATTTTGTACTGCCTCTCGGGAATTGAATTTTTTACCCACTAAAAATTTGTTTAAATTTTGGAAAAAGTAATAGTCGGTAGGTGCAAGGTCTGGTGAGTATGGCGGATGAGGGAGAGCTTCCAACCCCAGCTCTTGCAGCTTGGAGACTGTCTGTTACGAACTGTACCTAATGATGTTGTCAGTTCAGATAGTCTCCAAAGACCTATTATATATAAACAGAACTCTGTTCGAAGGAAGCGAAATCACTGTTTTAATAGACAATTTTGCTGACGTTACAGACCTAATTATGCGATCCACAGTGAAGGGGAATGAATGACTGAGTAACTAGATAGCTTAGTACGGAGTCATTACTCGAAGATATTCTCCAGGTATTGGTTGAATTCGAAAGCTGTAAACCGTTTATGATTCATGTTTATTCAAGTAAAGCTTCAGAGGCTCGTTTCAGTCGTAAAAGGCGGTCTCTGTTTGCTGACTTTGTGTTTATTATATAGCTTAATAAACGTCAACTACTCATCTGCGCACAGGGATTAAGGGTATTATGAGAAGTCGCTGTTCTCACAGTTTTGCGGTATAGTAGTCTTACACTTTAAGAAGAGTTGTACAAGTAAGGGAAATCTTGAAATTAGGTTAATTATCTCGGAAGAAACATTTCTTTGGCATACAGTATGTTTAATTGAGATTAAACATCGACTAACAATCCATATCCCATCTTATTGTATTGAGTAGATCAGGAATCTAAATACGTGCTTGTGTAGGCATCCTTACGCCAGAGTATGTTCGTTAAGCTGTTTATATAGTTCGCTCCACTTACATTTTTGGTCGTCTTATAAATAAATGCAGTAAACGAATATCATACATTAAAAAAAAACTTTTACAATTTAGGCCTCAAAACTTAATTTGTCTTATCTTACCTATAATCAACTTAATATCGATTTAGTTTATCTGTGAAATTGTATTCAAATATAACAAAAAAATGAACTAAAGCTCGCTCCGTAAAACTGATTAAGTCTATGAAAAAATACTCAATGAATGTCACTCTTAAAATAGTGAAAGTATTGAAGAAGCATATTTTGTACATGTCATATCTATAGGTGTCTGGGTGCCTTAATAGTTTAAAAACACAAAATTTATATTAGATAAATCATTTTGTGTTTTTAATAAAAAGGGACAAAATATCCCATAATTTCATTTCAAATTCTTATCTAATATAAAAGCTAGAGTGCTAATGCCTCTAAAAATAAAGAGTTCTTAAAAGGTTTTTGAGATCTTCTATTTCTCTCCCTATTGTGTATACGACAAAGGTTCATTATAGGTCCCATTTTGATCTGAGTAATAAAAGCAAGTGAGTGAGCGTCTATACTTATAAATACTTTGGCATGTTATTTTAAATTTGGTAGTTTGCCTGGAGAATTTATTACTTTATTTTTTTACTTGTTTGCGTCAGAAAGAGGTACCTAAGAGGCTTGATTGATTATGTTGTAGGTGTCATTTTATTTTTCTAAGAAGGGAGACATATGGTCTAAGCGTCAAAGAACAGCGATCCAAGAAAAAGTTTTAGAATTCTAGTCCAGCTTTATCAGAACTGCCTTAAGTCATATTTTGAAAATATGTTTTCAAATTATAGGTGACAAAAATCTACGATAACCTAAACAAGTAAAAGTTAGTTTGTAAAGAAAAAACGGATATATTTTTTTACTTTTCTATTGCAAACTGAAGCTTTTAGTGGCCCTAAATTAAAAATATGTCTCAAACAGTAAAAGTTTAAATTCATTCAATTCATTAACTTTATGTCATTACCAAATGCTTCTGTTAACGCAATGGATCTAGAAATATTTATTTTGAAAATGACCCTACTAATAACAGTACGGGTATTACTAGACAAAACTTGTTATTTTCAAGTGTATGTATAAAATTACCCGCGGCATTTATATTTTCAGTACTGAAGGTAATTGTAGCTATTCAAGTAATGTCATATCAAAAATTTTAGTACAATTAACATGAAATTTAGATCGTCGTAAACACCTAATCTTAATTAACTCAAGAAATGTTTATATTCTACTTGGGATACCTCTGCAGTTAGCGGTTGTAATTGACTAGGGAGTACGTCTCAATGACACCAGGGAGCTTTCACCGTAAAATATTTTACAGCCTTCTTAAATCGAACATTATCGAAAAATTTAACTCCCATGGGTTCCACATAGCTTTCTCATATTATTTTCCGTTATTTAGAAGTATAAGGTTAATTTCTATGAAACGGAGTATATTGTTTGTCATTACTGTAATCTATTTTTAAAGACTTCTCTTGCTATAGGAAAACATGTGTAGCGGAGGACTTCACAAAGTTAAATGAAACGGTCACAAGGAACACCCAGACTCAGAACATCAATTTGTGGATCACACATTGTCCCGTGTGGGGACCAAACACACAACTGCTACATCATTCGTGCAGTCAATGTGAGTTCAGTTATTGTGGTATTATTATTTCATAAAGATTCAAAGCACATTCAAAATATTTGGAACACCAAGATGAAGTTTGAGGAGTTGAGTTGTTTGATTTACATGTAGCTGAAGTTGTGCCAATTTTATTGATTCTCTATCTTGCGCAGCATATTTCACATATATACTTCAGAACATGCATGTCTGATCACTAGCTAACCTCTAACATACACACATCAAAAGTGTCTAGGGATCAAGCATTTTTATTCGGATTTCTTGAGATTGAATTTCTTTTTTCTTTCTTGATCTGGCTTTGGCCCTGGCCTGCTCAGTCGCCAGACTTGAACCCGATTGAGCATGCATGGGATATGCTACAGAGAAGAGCTCTGCCGAATATGGAGGGTATCCAGTCGCAAGAAGACCTTTTTTTGTTGTTGCAACGAACATGGGCGGCCATTCCACAGCGTGTTTGGATGAACTCATTTTGAGTATGCCAAACCGATGTTCTTGTGTTGTTAGTGTTCGCGGTAGAAACACGGATTATTAATTGTTTAAGTTACCTAATAAAATTTTAAAGAAAACTGTTATTTCAGTCTTTTTTTCGAACTTTAATGTTAGTGGTTCAAATTTCAAAAATCCCTTTATTAGGAAAATGGCAAATTTCTTTATTAATGCAAAGGTGACTTGGTTTATCGTTACTGTGACAAACGAAAACACTTTATTTGATGAATCCTTAAAGAAAATTTTAATTAATATCAATCAGGAGAAAAGTTATTGCAAAAATATATGTTGATCCCTAGACACATATGTTGATCCCTAGACACTTTTGATGTGTGTATTATTATTAATTTTTATTAATCAACGTTTCGGAACGGCATCATTTGAATAACGCAATGGAACCGATATAATATGTACAGTTCTAAATTTAAAAAGTGGTTTGTTACCTGAATTCTAGATATTAATTTATGGAAATGTTATTTTCGAAAATGGTTTAATCTTATCAGACTAACTGCACGATTGGTTTAGGCGGTCACCACGCCGCTTGCCAATTCGCCAAGTGTTGTGGGTTTAAATCCTACACGGGACAACACTTTGTGTGATCCACAAATTGTTGTTCTGAGTTTGGGTGTTAATTGTGTCCGTTTCATATATGTCTGTAAAGTCCCCCGCGACACAGGATGTTTATTCCTTTGTCCTTCCTAGTGTCTTTAAAAAAAGAAAAAAAAAAGAAAAAAATACAAACTTTGTATGAATTTATTATACTATACAATGTAATAGTTTTATCAAACAAATAACTCTCTAAACGAACACATATTTGTGTGGTTCAAACAAAGCGTTAAAATTAAACTTATACTTGCCACACTCACGCTTAGCAACCGATATTTCACCAAGACAAACAGACCTTAATTCAAACGTATGTACGACACAATGAAAACATTTATTTAACTTAATTCGTCAAGACTCACGGTGACGTATTCAGGCTAAGAATCTGGAATCAGCGAATTACGTATTTGCCACAGCCGAAGGAGTTTTAGAGAAACGAAATAGAACTTGAAGTTATTTAATAAAAGATTATAAAAATTACATTTAAACTATAACTAATTAGTCTAAGTTGCTAACGCGATGTTGGCTTAAAAGTAAGTGTGCGTAGAATGACAAATCTTAAATATATATACTATAACAACGCTGTGTCGGCGCCTTGTGCTAGTGACGCGGTGTTGATCTTATAACAGGCCTTTGTTGTCCATGTTCGTAATGCTGTCATCGCCTTCGTGGCACCGTTGATCTCATAACAGGTCTTTGTGGTGTGTTATCGTAATTCTACGTCGGCACCTTGTGTCATGGAGACTGCAGCGTTGGCATATTGGACGAGTGCGTGATCTAACAATAGCCCTTTGTATGACGTATGTAACACCTCCACCCTCAGTTCAGCAACTATTTTGTCATGTTAATGGAAAATGTTGCTGAAAATTCTTCTGGTTTAGGGTTGGCTGGATCTTCCATAGTGTGTATCTGGAGTGTTGGGTTCTCTTTTGAACTATTTAGTTTTAGGTGCTAGATCTTGTAGTTACGGCCTACTGTGTAGGTGATAATTGCAGTTGTAACTGATACCAATATATAGAATGGAATGGTCGTATGGTACAGGTTTGTTGACTGGACGTTGTCGTTTTCTATCGGTGTTTCCTGGGATACTTTATTCTGGATGCTGTGAAGATCTTAAAGGTTTACTTCAAAGGTTGACTTTTTATTTCGTTGTTGTCGTTAATGATGGTCAGTTCTGCAGTACATGAGTGCAATCAGGATCTGTCCGGATCTGCTGGGCTACGTTTTTCTCACAGACATATGTGCTTACTATACTTCGGGCATTCTGCCTCTATGTACACAAATTCATTTCTATCAGTTGCTATATAAGGATGAGAAGGAATAAGGAATTGGTGAAATTTATTTTGTGCGAGGGATAGTTTACAGAAATCATAGATATTCGGAAAGACTACGGGGAGTTTGAAAACTATAATTATCTGTTAAACTACAAAATTCGATCCTGACCTTATAATATCATAGTATTCCTAAGTACTAACTAAGTTCTAAGTTTATTTTGTCCAGGTTTTAGTAAAGGCTAGATTTTTTTTTTTTTTTTTTTTTTTATTCTAACAAATTCAATTTCCCATAATTAATAATGTTATTGGCTCTGTAAGCATTTTCATTTAAGATTACCTGAAGGATATAATTAATATTACTTTTGTTTTTGATAAGTTAAACTATCTATAAGTTTGTTTAGACTAGCGCGATAATTAAACTCTACAGTTTTTTTTTTATCTTGTTTTTTATGGTACCTACAGCTTGAGTGTATTTAAGTGCATCCTGATAATCCAGATTGCCGGTAATGCTTTTAATTATAGACTAATACGTCAAGTAGACCTCTTTTTGTCCTGCCAGGCTCTAAGGTATATAGATGATTAAGGATATTGGTTTTTTACTAGGTGTTCTAAATGTATTTCGTAAAATAAGTAGGTTTCGTTAGTGAGTCTATTCTTATAGTCCTGTACTTCGAATCTAAGTGTAGAATTAGATAGTACTTACGTACGTACGTACGATGTATTGTAAAAATGTATAATAATGTGTCGTTACTCTAGCTTATCCTAGCCTAAATGGTAATAAATCTAAATTGTCAAGTCTTATCTCTTAAGGTCGTATTAGAAGTGGTTCCAGCATCAAGGTCAGTAGTAGTAACCTGTAAAAATTGGTTACTCTTGGGTTTTCGTTTCAGGTCTTTCAGAAAGCATTTTTTTTCTTCTTTTTTTTTTAATAAAAACTTGTTGTTCTGGCTTATAGTCAATTTCAGGTTGTCTAGACTTATTACGGGATTCTATAAGAGCAGTTCTATTGGCTAACGAAGTCTCGTTTATGTCATGGACAGTCTTCATCTGTGCTCTATGAGTCACTACATATTGTTGGAGTAATTTTTCGTTTATGTCAATGTCAATAGGGTCCCTGGGGTCAAAATGGCCTTTTAATATGTCATAGGGTCTGCATTTTGTAAAACCATGAATAGAGCTGTTGTAAGCTATTATGGCGTAGGGTACAAGATATGTTATTGGTTCGTCTTTATTAGGTACTTCCAAAATTAGATTTTCCTGATTTGTGTGGGCTGTACTAGTAGCTGAATTATCTATAGTGGGAGTCTTCTTGGTGGGATTTGCAATGGTCGAACTGGTTTCCTGGTTATGAATTTCAATTCTAGATAAGGCGTCTGCTTTAATTGAGTATTCAAGTGCAAATACAACATCGTTATCAGTAGGGTTAAAAATTTCTAAAAGAGCATGGTTATCTTTTACAGTAGTTACACATTCAGCTATAGTGCAGTTACAAATTAATTGTTCTGGAATAATTACATCGCCATCCGGGGCACTTATCGGTAACGTAGCTACCTTATAACTCTTTGCAGGGATAATATCCTCGTATAAATTCACATTTTGGGAGTTGTATATTTTAATAGGGTTTACTGTATGTCGTGTAGTCAAGGTCTTGTCTTTAAGGTCTATTTTAGCTTCCCATTTGGTCATTAAGTCAAGTCCTATAAGACCATCGAAATAATCGTGGAACTTATAGACAAAGAAACGTATATTATCCGGGTCATTAAATTCGTTAAAGCACGGTAGCGTTATAGAGTAGTTGTTTCTCGTAGTAGCATGTACATTAGTTACTTCAAATGGATCGTAATTTAAAGGAATATCAGGGTAATAGTTTTGAACGGCTTCCGGGCTTAAGAATGATTGGTTAGCACCGGTATCGATAAGTAATTTTAAAGGAGGATTTGATATCTGAATAAATGGTAACTGTCTCTGTGCTTGTAAGTTTATTTCTATCTTAGCTTTTCTAATTTCTGATCCGTCCGAATTTGAATTGGCACTCTTAAGGTTATCGTTTGAATTGTTATAAGAGTACTCTAAAGGAAGATCATAGCCTTGATACTGTGTTTGATTCGTGTCATAGTCATCATAGGGGGTATAGTCATTGGTATGTGAAAAGTAGTCATAGTCAGGGTTATAGTTGTGGTCGTAATAATAGCTATCATCGTAACACTCATTAAAGTTTATCTCACGAGATTTAAAGTAATTATTAGGTGGTGGATTGCCCTGGGTACGCCAGTCATGTCTGCGGATTCCTCCTGGAGGTGGCATCGGCCTGGGATTAAAGTGTTCTATACCACTCATCGGTCCGGGGCCAGGTGGCTGACTGGGTTGAGTTCTAGGTGGCATCCTAAACGTATTACTTCGTAGATTATAATTTGGAGGCCTAGCACTAAACATGTGTTGTGTGTGTGTGGGCATACGTACCTGTGGTGAGGGCTGATGTTGCATAGGATTCATCCTGAACCTTTCTGCAAACCTAAAAGGTTGCGTCGGCTGAGGTGGTGGCCTATGTGCTACGTGTGAAGGCCAATATGATGCGGTTGGGCTATGGCTATAGTTATTTGAAAGTTTCGGGGTATGTACAGGAGTAGAGTGGGTGACCTTAGGGGTCGGCTGTAATTTACTAGCTATGTCATTGTGCTGCTGCAAATACAATATATTCATTTCCTCCTGAACATATTCTAAAGCTTTCGCAATCGTGTCAGGTCTCATACACCTAATGCGTGAACCTAGAGGTTCCTGTAAACCCCTTACAAACGCTTGCATGGTTAGTTTTCTGTATAAAGTGCGCTTGGCTTCAATAGTAGTGGATATTGTCTCGTGAAGGCTAATATATGTAATAATTGTACTAAATAGTGTCTGACAGTGGTCATAAAATTCCTGTGGTGATCTTTGTCCCTGGTTGGCTAAAGAGAGGTCATTATAAAGGGCAGTTTCATCCCTTTGGTCTGCAAAATTATTGATTAATGCATTCCGAACGTCTAGCCAATTATCAGATATGCCATTTGAATTTATAATACTAGCGGCGGGGCCTGTGATTTTATTTAAAATTCCATTTATCAAGCAAAGGTTCGATAACTGATCACAGGGTTCCGTACTGAGGTAGGTATATACTATTTGGTCACATAACTTAATAAATCGGGTAAGTATATGTGGGTTCCCGTTGAACTCCGGTACAGGGCGTAAAGCCTTAAAAATTATGTCCGGGTTGCGCTCCGTCATTATCTTAATTCTAGGTAATTGATTTAATTCTAAACTATAGTCTTCTAAATTCAAATTCCTACTACTATCTAGTTGTACTCGCCGACGAGTCTGGCTCGATGCAGACTCTCTAATACGGGAGTTACTAGGGTGGAAAATTTTGAAGAATAAAAAATTATTGATTTAAGTAATTCTAAACTATAATTATAATCTTTTAAATCCAAATTCCTACCACTATCTAGTTATACTCGTCGACGAATCTAGCTCGATGCAGACTCTCTAATACGGGAGTTACTAGGGGTGGAAAATTTTGGGAAATAAAAACTTCAAGGTAAAGGAATAGCAACACAAGAACGATTCTGTGCACTCACCCTTTCATTCCGTTTCGCCGCGTATCAATGTTCGGATACTCTTCCCCGTGGCTGCAGCTCTCGTAGATTCTGGATACTCGTACAGTGGCTTGAAGGCCGCTCGGGCTGCTCGCGAACGCGGATTTCGATATTAGAGATCTTTATAGCTCGCGAAACGACCCGCGAGTATCCTACCGACTGCGCCAATTACGTATTTGCCACAGCCGAAGGAGTTTTAGAGAAACGAAATAGAACTTGAAGTTATTTAATAAAAGATTATAAAAATTACATTTAAACTATAACTAATTAGTCTAAGTTGCTAACGCGATGTTGGCTTAAAAGTAAGTGTGCGTAGAATGACAAATCTTAAATATATATACTATAACAACGCTGTGTCGGCGCCTTGTGCTAGTGACGCGGTGTTGATCTTATAACAGGCCTTTGTTGTCCATGTTCGTAATGCTGTCATCGCCTTCGTGGCACCGTTGATCTCATAACAGGTCTTTGTGGTGTGTAATCGTAATTCTACGTCGGCACCTTGTGTCATGGAGACTGCAGCGTTGGCATATTGGACGAGTGCGTGATCTAACAATAGCCCTTTGTATGACGTATGTAACAAGCGTCTACAAAACACCACAGGAAGCTAGAACGTTAAACATGAAATATATGCGGCAATATATTTGTATGCGTGTCGTACAGCCTAAGCGCTCGTTTATCAATATGCCCTTCGGCGGATCTCAGCTAACGGCATACGAAAACATATGAGAAATTACATTGTTATGTTCGTAGGAAACAATATAAAGTCGGTGTGTGGTAAGGAATGATTTGGGAAAAGTTGCCAACAATTTTGTTGATTTTCTCTTGTTATTTGTTTTGAGAGGGGCGTCAATGGAACTGGTACAGAGGCTGAATTTGTGTGAAAATCATCCTAGCTAGCTAGTAGTAAAGTTATACAATTTTCTCACATTAACTGCCTATAGCCTTACGCTAACAATGTAATTGTAATGTAATTGTTTACCCAAAGGCTCGTCAATGATGATGATCTTTGACGAGCCTTTGGGTATAGTGGTTAACTGACTGCTAAGCATGAGATTGTTGATTTAATTCCCATCCAGGATAAATCTTTGCAGGATGAATATGATCATTTGGGTGTAAGTTATCTGAAAATGTATGTATTTATAAATATATAGTATCAGCAGTCTGGATATCATAGCGCAAGCTTTGCTTTTAGGATCAGAATACAGTGTGTGAGATGTGAAAGGATATAATTAAACTGAATAAGAGGAATAATAATTGTTTTTATTAATTTCAATTTCTAATTTATTCAATTATTTTTAAAGTGTACAGTGTTTTTTTGTGACCTTAGAAAATGTAGAGTAAGAAAAAAAAACTACTAGCAAGTATTACAAACCTGAATCTCTTAAACTTTTCAGGAAACTAATTCTGTACTAAAAGATTTATCTTCTTCAAAATGTCACCAAAACATCGAGTCTCTAAAGTAATCTTTCGAATGTGTAGTGTCTAAATTTCCCATGGTGACAGTGCGTAAATCTGCCATGAATTTGTTAGAGACATTTAAGATCTAAGTTAATGTGCAGAAAGGCCACTTTTGTATACAATTATTCAGTTTTACAACCATCTACTGCCAGTATTAGGATAGAGTGATTGATATTTTTCGAGTTTACAAAGTTGTGACGTCATAACCGACAGTAGATAATTTATAGTGTCGTCCCAGTTTATAATGGGCTATAAACTATAATGACTTGAATTTTATGATAATATCATTTGTTCGTAGTTCATTTTATTTCAGTCACTGTTATTTGGCGTAGTTTCGATACTAAAATTGTTATATACCCAACACTATACTTTGCCATTATACGTTTTATATTAAATTAATTTCGTAGATATCAGTTTTATTACCAAAGATATAAAAAACTATATGACAACCGACAACTATACGTGCCTAAGAAACTTGAGGGTTTCCTTCGATTTCCTTGGGTCCCGTTATCAGATCCTGATATGGTGGCAATGGTACCTCGGGAGCATACCCTTTGGAATACAAAAATAATTTTCAAAATCGATTCACAATTGACGGAGTTGAGAACCTCCTCCTTTTGGAAATCGGCTAATAATAATAATATTACTTGAAACAGAATTGAAATGAACCGAATGTAAAATTTGGAATACTTGAAATTCAAATGGGAAGAATTGTAAAAACTGTCAAAGAATATGTTTTATTTATTTGAAAAAATGTGTTAAATATGGCTACGTCAACCTAAATGGTATGCCAAGTATATATTAGGAAATAAATATTGTCTGCGTATCGGTACTTAGGCGCTATTCAGTGCGACGCGGACCGTCTGCTTCGCGGATAGCTCCGCGTAGCACTGAACGCGCTGATAGGCTTCATACATTGTACCATCCGTCGCGGACATCCACATTGGTCATCCGCGTCGCACTGAATAGCGCCTTATAGATCCACAGACTCATACTACTTATGATGTCACGCGTATGATAATCATATAGGGTAAAATAGTACTACATGTATAGTGAAAAATTACAAATACAGAGTGTCACCACCCTTATTTATACCATGGGTGTCGTAAGAGCTGACTAAGGGAGCAAATTACGCAGGGGAAATAGCATTGCAAGAGATGAAAAACTTGAAACAAACCCTATACTCAGTCGTCTGATCAGCGTGGTATAGTAGGCTTCATCTTCTTATCTAAGAAGAGGCCTAAGTCCATCTTCTACACCTTTAATATCAACTTTCATTCACACTAGTTCAGACGAAGAGTGCACACTATTTTACTGGGTTTCTTTTCCAATAGGGTCATACAACAAATGTCACAACGAATGTTTTTAATATTTCCATGTCAACACACTAAATAACAAAGTTTCAACTTACAGCTTTATTGCAGTTGTTCAACATTTTGCTACGGTGTACAAATTCAGTCAACACAAACTCTAAATTGTTGAAATGTGTGAATCTTAGACCCTCGTCGCTCACCTGATTGCGGAATGCAAATCGTACCCATGGGACCTTAGGCCTAATATACAAGAGGCATAGAGGTTTTTATCGTTCACAACAATGGCACCGAAAGGCCGACAAACCGGAACAGACACGTGAGTGGCTGAAATGGTTTTGAATAGTTTATAGTGCTTTATTTTGCTGGTGTTTTATTATTTAAGTCCACGCCGTCCGTTGGCATTGTCTGCATTTTTCTCTAAAATATCCTCGTTTATGTAGATTTTTTTCAAATAAGTTTTGTAACTTGTGTTTTAATTTTGAATTTTGCATCACGTACATTTTTAACTTTTTTCTCGCTTCTACGCATCACGGGTCATGATATTTGCGTATTGTCTGATTAACTAAATTATTATTAAACTAGTGGTTGCCCGCGGCTCCGCCCGCGTATATGTCGGTTATCACGGCAAATACTAGCCTATGTGTTATTCTGATGTATAAGCTATATTACTGTAAAGTTTCATCCAAATCCGTTTAGTAGTTTTTGCGTGAAAGAGTGACAAACATCCATCCATCCATCCATCCATACTTACAAACTTTCGCGTTTATAATATTAGTATAGATAAAGCCTATCAAAATTTCCACTTTTACTACTGATATGCTGACATATGAAACTTAAGTTATCAACTTTCCTGTAATATTTGTTTTAGAAAAATAAATGTGTGTATAACTCTTCCACACCTCCTACCTAGAAATTGTCGGACACATTTTTTAAAGAACTTGATATACTTCTTAATACATAAGACGCAATACTAGTTTCTTACATCTATATAAATAAAAATGAATCGCCTTGATGTATGTACGCGTATAACTTCCGATCGACTGCACTAAATTGAATAATTCTTTTTTCTTTTTTATGTGTTCGTTATTGTTAGGAGATGGTTTGTGTAGAAAATCAATAAAAGAAAACCGGAAAAGTATTTTTTTTGTCCGCGGCTGTACACTGCCTGTGGGAAAATGAGGCGAATTCAATTATTACAACAAGTTTTTCAGTAATCTAGAAAAAATCTACGAAAGAAAAATGTGGCGGTACGAAGTTCGCCGGGTCAGCTAGTTTAATATTAAAATAAATATGTACCTTATAATTAATATTTAAAGTACACATTTGTAATAAGGGTTCGGCTTTTCTAGGACTGTAATGACTAAGTGACTCAAATTTAAATTCATTTTGAAATAGTTTGTAGAAGTTCGTAGTTTCGTGTGGTTTTGTATTTCAACACTGTATATTCCGAGGGGAAATCTAAAATAGTTGTTTTGAATTTGAGTTACATTGAATGTTTGTTTGTTTGCTAGTTCTGAAGTCACCGAGAAAGTTAAGGGTCTTGTGAGATCTAGTTTAGCTAACTGTTAAAGGTAATTTATGGTCCTAGGGAATAATCCCAACGCATAGTCAATAAAGTAGGCCCAATCATATCCTACAATTAGACCAAGGAGAGGATAGTTTAATAGTTGAGTTGTTTCAGGTAAAAATTGACATAGTGTGGGAGGGCTCATATCATGGATGAGATGTGTGAAGTGACCACTATTAATTTAAAAAAGTAAACTAACTCCTCTTTTTGCGTCGGGGATTTAAACAAGACTTATTATATGAACTTTTAAGCAGGGCTGTACAGAAATAAAAGTTAAGGGTTTAATTTTAGGATGTTTATTAGCTTCTGTATTCTGCGAAGCACATTTAATCATCTGCTGCCGAAGTAATCCTTTCAGTGATAGGTTCTCATTCTGAGAACTTATGCGTAAATAAATCGTTTAAATAATTATTTAAAACGTATTAAATTAAAAAAAATAATTGCAAAGCATTATACTACTGCGACAACTTATGTTGATCTATAACATTTTACTCACGAGGCAGAAGGTGAGATGGATTGCATCAAAGCATTTGGGGTGAGAGTATGTTTGTGCAAACGAATGAATTTATCTCCAAAATTACTGGTCCGATTTTGATACGGTTCTCAGTGAAGGGTTCGGGTTTGCTTGGTGCATGCATTTAGGTAATGGGTTATGGCATGGCATAGGTTTAGCCAAAACTAAAATTAGTAGTCTGATTTTGCATGCACGGCCCTATGCCGCAATGACGTGCAATACATAGCACGCATTAGGATATTCCATATTAAATAGTAGAGCACAATGTACTGTTTAATTAATTGATAAACTTTATCCTAGATAATAATATCTACATTTTAGTTATTAGAATAGTAAGTTAGTAGAATCCATATTCGTCTGGGAATTATTCTGATTATAAATTACAAACTTCAATTCACGAAGGTACTCTTCACTTGAATTTCAAAGAACCATGTATCAGCCAGAGGCAGCCCGGGTATATTTTAATAAAGAACACTGATAGTAATAAATATTGTTTTAACAGTGATTTAAGGATATTGAAATACCTTTAATCTAATAATTAATAATAGTTTTCTTAATCCTGATTGAGTATTTTCTGGTCAAAAATATTGTCTGCAAAGGTGTAAATAGGTAAGAGTAAAAAAATCTGCACTCGCATTGTTCCAAAACTGACTAGGAGGACCGTAAATAATAAAATGACAGCATTTGTTAAGTCGTGTTTCGTTTGTGAATGCGAGACCCGAAGCACAATGATGCATTTAAGCTCACTAGGTCACCCTGGTATGGTTCACCATGCTGATTTATTGCATTGTCTGCATTTGCAATTAGTATGGTGACCACCACTTTTGGTTTCTGCATATGTTTTCCATCAAGCAGAGTAGAGTCACTTTATCAGGCCCATCTGTAAAAAAAGTTCCTATTAGATTTCGTACCCGTTTTTGTATATCACTGGTATTTTTACCATTAATTTATCTGGTGATTATATTAATGATGTTTGGAATTTATTTGTACAGACAAATAACAAGTACAGTAAACACAACACCTCTCCTAAGCCGGGTAATAAGCTTTTGAGTTAAGAGCCGCCGTAATTTCAGCGTGGGCCTTACCAGCTGTGGCCTAAAAGGTACCTAGATAAGCTGATAATGTAAGAAAGGTGCTTCAAAATAACAATTTAAATTCACATTTCACAAGGTCGGAACAAAGTCACGATAGTCTGAAGGACACATCTATTTTATTACAGAATCAAATACTATTTAGATAATTAAAGCTTAAGCTAGGTAGACAGTAAATTCTAGGATTGTAGGTCAACCCCTGATTACAGTACACTTATATTACTGTGAGGCACCAATGTTGTAAATATTTGTTTCAGTGTTTTATTATCTTTTATAATGATTATTTTTTATAACGTTCTCCTGCCTGCACTGATTCTTCATATTATAGTGTTTTAATATTAACTTGTATTATTTAGTCTCTTGTTAGAATATGTCTAATGTATGCTTTAAATAAAAATTTTGACATCTGACACACAACACCATCTAGCCTCAAACTAAGCAGAGCTTAGCAAACTGAGAACTGAGAAAAGAACTGATAAAGGTACTATGCAAGCTAGATTGACTGATGGAATACTTTTATACTTTTTTTGTAAATAAATACGGATTATGCATAGAAAACACCCAAACTCCTAATCAAATACTTGCAGAGGAAAGAAACATTTTGTCTGACCTGGGAATAGAACCCAAGACCTCAGCACAGCAATCGCTTATGTTACCACTGCATCACCAAGACAGTGTAATAAGTGTACCATAAAATTTGGTCGTAGGTCTACACCACAAAATTAAAAAAAAAACTAATAGCGATCGAATCAATTTGTTGAAATCACGTTTTTAAATGTCACATGTTAATAAAATCTAACACTACATCGCTTGATTGGATTGCCGACACTCGCCGTCTACTCCCGCACTAGGAATAAATCCTGTGTCGCGGGGGACTTTACATAAATACATGAAACGGACACAAATTGTTGTTGTGAAAACGACGAGTTACCTGTAGGCTTAGACTAGTTGATATTCTACAAACGTAAACGTTATTAGAAAACTAATCAAATGTGTGGTAATGACGTCATATCAAATTTAAGTTACGTGGTATAAGTTTAACAATAGAGGAGAATAGAGACGTTGGCAGAAAGAGGTTCGACGAAACTGTTGTATTTTGACTAATCTTAATGCTTATCTAGAGTGAATACAATAAAAATAAGGATAAATAAATGTTTTTATTTTATTCATTGACAAAATGCTATGATTCTTTCAGTTTTGTGTAGGCAGATTTTCTATTACTCTCGGAACAAGTCACGTGGATAGCATGTGCCTGTTACGAATGCCATTGTATCTTAAGATTGGCCTCCGTTACCTCCACGTGCCGTCCACGTTTTCATATTCTTATAAGGACACGATTATAATTGTATTTCCCTATAACGATATTAATAAACGAAAAATAGTGTAAAGTTAATAAATATTCGATGAATCGTTCAGTCAGCGTTTAGAGATAAGATAAGATTATTTCGCAATAAATTTCATTCGAACATTAATTCAGTTGAGAATAACGAGATGTACCTATGCACATTTCTATAAAATAGAATTATCTAAGGATTTTATGTGTACGTTATTTTATAATATATTCAATAAATAAAATATACATCTACTTTATTCTAATAAAACTACAGCGTCAATAGGTCTTTAGAGCTCTCGAAAGACGTCTAGACGCGAAATGATCACTTATCTGTACGAGGGCGCCCTAGTATTGTATTTATGTGAGACTTTACTATTAATTGGTCTACTTACACAGGTTAAAAAATAGTAGAATAACTCATTAAAATGGGCCGTAGGTAATGTCATAGGTCAACTATATAGCTCTGTTAACTGTCAATCAGTTTTCATCATAATCAACAGTGTTTAGTAGTTCACTGCTGTGTATAAGCCTCTTCTTTGGCGAAAACCTTCATGAATTATAGTGTAGTCAGTAAATTTGACGTATCTTTTACCTGTGTTAATATTACATCAATTGATAATAAATTTCTTTACAGAAAGTGACATTATCCGTGGGCATTTTATAAGTCATCTGCTATTGCGAGCATCGAATCGTCGATAATCTCAAAATTTTCTGACATTATACGCCTATTCTGATACCATTATAAAGAAAGAGATCCGAGTCAGCTAACTTCACAAGTATAATTTTATACAAAAAGACACGAACCATTCCTACATTAGACAGATCATCATCTTCATCTTCTTCCTAGGGTTTATTATTCCCAAGATTTGGGGTCGGCTACTAGTTCAACCGGTTTAACCTGAATATCAGTTTTTACATGGAGCGACTGGCATCGGACCTCCGCAACCCTGAGGGTGAACTGAATTCGAAGGTTGAACTAGTTGTCAGTATTTTTAAGTTAATGACTTTCCCATGTTCATGACAACCGGGACCGACGGCTTAACGTGCTCTCCGAGGCACGGGCGGGAAACACCGCCATCTTCCATACTCCGGGCTGCTATTAAGAATTTTTTGTAAGAAAAACCCAACAGCAGTCCGACCCGGGTATCGAAGCCGAGACCTCTTGGCCTGCAGTCGCTTACGCTAACCACTAGACCAACGAGGCAGTCCTGCACTAGACAGATATAAAATGTAATCGTAAATCAATTATTTAAATAATGTACTTATTTCAGAGGTTATATAAATCTCAGTACACCTGAAAAGTGATAAAACGAGCATTCGACTAGTAAAATCTAAAAGTCTTAAATATACGAAAACTAGGGTTAAGTGTCGTATATTTTGGTATGAAGTCACGAGTCACTATTATGAATCATTTACTTTTTTTTTTTTTTTATGTTTGGCCTGCCAAAATGACTCTACTCTGCCTGATGGAAAGCATAAGCAGAATCCACGAGTGGTGGCCACCATACTCATTGCGATGCAACAATGCAGTACGACCCACACTATGGCGGCCTAGTGATGCTTGTGCATCTTTTAGTCTAGTCAACAAGTATGGAACTTGTTGACTAGACTAATTGGGCCTCCGGTCTCGCACTCACCAACGAAACACGACAGCACAAACGCTGTCATTTTACGTTGATTTTCTGTGCGAGGGTAGTACCGCCCCGGTCGAGCCGGCCCGTTCGTGCTGAAATCAGCGTGGCTCTACTACCTATTTTTTTTACTGCTTTAAAATACATTAAAAAAACTAGATCACACTTTTATAATATTTTATTATATTTGCATGCATTGGCGGACTTAATGCCTAAGGTGTTCTCTACCAGTCAACCATCAGGTGATGCAGAGAATTCAAAAACTAGGTGCAATATGTAAAAAGAAATGTATTAAAATAAACAGATCTGGCAATATATCAAATACAAATAATATATAAAAGCTAAGCGTATATACAAGAATTAATACATACTATTCATACAGCTAAATATAAATAAACTTACATAGATACATACATACGCGAATAGGTGTAGGTACTAGGATGACAATTATGTAGATGTTCATTCTGCAAGTTGTTTTATAAGATGCTGCTTTACTTTTATCTTAAAAGAAAAAGTGTTGGTGGCCATCCTGATTTCGAGAGGGAGCTTATTCCAAAGTAGAATGGACTGAACAAGAAAAGATGAGCCAACAAACTCAGACGTATGGGAGGGACAACGAAGAAGGAGGTTATTAGTGGACCGAAGGTTTCCGTTGTGGTTGCTGCAAAGAAGTTGGAAGTAGGAAGTTAAATAGTTTGGTGAAGATGGGTTATTTAAAATTGAGTACAAGAAAGTGAGAGCTCGTTGTTCTCGTCGTAAGCGAATAGGTAGCCAGTTGGGTTGCAAACGGAAAAGGGAAACGTGATCATATTTACGGAGATTAAAAACGAATCGAATGCAGTTATTAAGAAGACGGTCTAGATTATCGAGAAGATCTGCATTCAGATCATAACAGCACACGTCACCATAGTCGATTATGGGAAAGATATGGGTTTGCACAAGCTTAGTCTTAGTTCATATCTATATCATATTTAGTTGCTTGTCAACATAATGTGTAGTATGTAACAACTTATGTAATTAATTATAGGATATGTATTTATTCTTAAGTAGGTATATTGCACGGTTGGCCTAGTGGTTTAGGCGGTCGCCACGCCGCTTGCCAATTCGCCAAGTGTTGTGGGTTCAAATCCTACACGGGACAACACTTTGTGTGATCCACAAATTGTTGTTCCGAGTTTGGGTGTTAATTGTGTCCGTTTCATGTATGTCTGTAAAGTCCCCGCGACACAGGATGTTTATTCCTAATGCGGGAGTTGTCTTTTTAAATAGAAAAAAAATAAATATTTTTACTGCCCACAACATAGTAAATATATCATTATCTAAATTAGCTTTTTCGGTTTAATTTTCACAATTTTTTTAGTTATAACACAATTACTACTATTCTCCCTCGTCTAAATTATTTGGTATATACATCAAAAAAACCAGTTTCATAAAATATCAGCACAAGATGATCTGAGATAATTAGAAACCCAAATAAGAATATGGAGGTTTCTTAAAAAAATATCCAAGTAACTTTTACATCGACATCTTTATTAAGAAAGTAACGAAGACGAGGCCTGTAAGGTTGATCTGCTAAATATTTATTTTCGCGACATTAAAGACTTAACATCAAAGCGATTTCTTGTAGTAAAACAAACATTCTACACTTGATAATTATTCCGAACGAATAAACAACATTTATTTCAGTGAAATAATAAGAAACATGAAAAGATGTATGTGACTACAATTTGGTTGCAAATTTATTCAATAAATATTAACTCAAAAACTTGAATCGACAGAGTCGGTTACCACACAGATTCGATTACAATTCGTATCTAGGCTTTTGAAACTAAATAATTTGTGACTATAATTTTTTTCTACATTTGGGAAGTCCTATGTCCAGTAGTGGACTGCGATAGGCTGATGATGATGATGATTTTTTTCTACTACCAAAATTTGAACTGATAACCTATTGGTTCATTTTTAATACATAATTTTGAGTGAGAATTCGCCTTTCCAGAAAATATTCTTCGATATATTAAAACTGTTTCAAATATTTTGAATAGATTACAATGTTCAAATAACATTTGCCTCGCATACATAAATCGCTTGGCAAACTCAATAATATTTAAAATCTGTTCTGTAATGTTGTATTTACCAAATTGAATAGTATTTCAAAAGCTGCAATCAGAGGTGAAATTCATATTTGGTTCAAAACACCAGATAATACTGTAGCAAGTGCAAATGCAATATTGAATTATGGTACACATGAATTATACTTAATTTGGATTGGAATGCAATTTAAAAGTAGCTGATTATCACAACACACTCAATGAGGAACAAAATTGAAATGGAAAGAAACAATCTCTATAGCAGGTTCTATATCGTGTCAAACAATAAATAACATATAACAATATATACATGTTCCATCTCCTGTCACAATGTCATACACAGCAATTGAACATCTGTGATTGTACAAAACAACATTTTTTACACCAATCTACTCGATTCCATTTTTGTTCTGGAGTGAGTTTGTGAGGATTCAACAGGGATACGCGGTTTCCACTAAAATTTCTCTTCAGCAACTAAGTAGTTTTTATGTTTAAAAAAATATAACTTCCCAAATTCAAACAATAATAACTTTCAGTGTAAACCATGTACAATAGCAAATGATCATTATAAGAAGTTTATAAGTTTCATATCTTAAAGTGTTAGAACTAATTCAAAAACTATATAAACTTTGATGATTTATACCGTTCATACATGTATTCGTAAACCCGTAAACCTTAAACGCCTCTTCACAAAATCGGTCTCAGCTTGAAGACGATCGGTTAAAGTGGATCGATTCGTTGCTTGGGTTCAAGTCCGGGGGTATTAATTCCACTCGAGCTCCCTTAAGTGATCATTAGTTTTAATAGAATTGTTAGTTTCGCGCATAAGTAGAACTTGGTGCACAAAAAGTTTTATTTTCCTTAACATATTGTATATATGTACAAACACACTTAGACGTATATCAGGAAAATAATATTGTATGGTAAATTCGGTTAAAAAATCGAATCTACCGTACAATATTTATCTTGTTTATCTTGAAATACCGTGTTTAAATGCAAATATAATTGATTGTTATTAAAGTTTGAATCATTGAATGCTTGATGAAATTCATTTTTACCTTATTTCCCAGGTACATTTTTCAGAGCTCAGTTAATTGTAAAAATTAAAGTACAATATAGAAAAGGTACCAACAAGAATTTTTCGCAAGAACTAACACAAACAAAAGGCTACGTGGAAAGATGATAAACGTTTTTGCGTACTTATTCTTTGGATTAATCATTGACACAGTCTATCACAGTGTTACATCTTCTACAAGGCAGTTGACCTATTATTTTATTATCCGTATTGCTAAGAAGGTAAATTACCTTCTTATATCTTAACTTGTGATTAAACTCGTAACGAGTTTCTACACGGTTTAAACTCAATAGAGAAGCGCCCGAGTGTTACTAATGCTTTTGATCTTCAGGTATACAGAGTTAGCAGCATTGGAACGTCAAAAGAATTTTATGGAATCCAGTCTTTGGAATGAGATGAATAACAAAAAAATAACATCCACGTATATTATTTGTGTAGCTTAGATAAAATCATCATCAACCGTAATAGAATAACGTTTGTTTTTCATTTGTCTCACAATAAATCCAAGCAAAGGAAAATCCCTTTTATTCCAAATACAGAACGTTCATTAAACTAATTATCCTCATCTAAGTTCTTCGAAGTTACTAGAGATGTTATCTATTTAGGGGCGTTCGTCTCGTATCTAGTCCAATTTCATTACACGAGCTGTTTTTCGGGACAACAATAGTGGATGTTTTGTGTCCAAACGTGCAGCCATGAGCCTTTATTGCTGTTGTGTGGATCAACCGTTTTTAATTACGTAATTGTTTGAGTATCAAATAACATGTACATTAATTTATGTTTTGGTTTACTTGCGGAAATAATGAAAATATTAGTTGTATCATTAGACTACAAGTACTAACGAGAAGAGAGAAGTGTTTACCAAGCACGGGAGCAGGGTTTTCAAATTTTTAGACCGTCTGAACATCTAAAAATGTGTACACCGCAATAGGATTTGTTTCGATTCTTTATCTTTATAGTAGGAATAACATATAATAAAGAAAATATCAAACATATTAAGAGGGTTCCTAATTAATATGGATGTTGAAATCATCACTAACTGCTTCTTTATGTCAGTGAAAATTTGTATACCTATCCACAGTTCTTTGATTGTTTTTACAGTTAAAATAATATTTAAACCGTTCTATTGAAAAGTAGTCTTTTTGTAGATCTGACATTATTAATAGTGTTACGTGTTAGGCCATGTTCAGATGATGAGCGTTCAACGCGCGTATGCTATGCGTTTTGATAACGCGCGTTAGCATGTTTACTCCTTAGGGTTCGATGGATTTGAG
Source organism: Diaphora mendica (assembly GCA_949125395.1). Taxonomy (NCBI): domain Eukaryota; kingdom Metazoa; phylum Arthropoda; class Insecta; order Lepidoptera; family Erebidae; genus Diaphora; species Diaphora mendica. Next base: position 24,472,954 of record OX421310.1, read on the forward strand.
AAATAATCCTTCTGACATGTAAAATAGACTTTATTAAAGACACTCCTACAGTCATAACAACGCTCCGAATAACATTTCTTAAATGTCGTCGGGGTCGCTAAGTTAATCACTGATATCGCTTCAATATTTCTCGCACTGTAGCTCAAGACTGAACTGCGCTATTGTGGACGAAGCGCCTTTTATTTTTCAAAGCAACTAGAAACCTCTAGTTTCTGCGAAATATAAGCAAGCCAAACTCATGTCAAATGTCAATCCATATTCGATTTTATGCATATTGATGTAAGTTTTATCATTCTGTGCCTCAAGAAATCAACGTGAACTTTCTGACGTTTGGCTTTGTCTCAAGCATTGTAATAGAATATTCTTTCTTCGTAACAATAGGGACCATCGATTTGTCAGTGCTAAAATAGTAAACTATGTACGCTCCAAACATATTCAGACTCAGTAGATATATCTAATTTGAATAAAAATTCATATAAGTATAAATAAATAATAATAATATTAATAAACTTTAAAAAAATTAAATTGTTAAATATATTATTTTATAGGTTCAGCGGTATTTCTATGTAATGTTTAAGTTAATGCCTAAGAAAAATTCCTTGAAAAAAACACAACAAAAACAACTTTACAACATGCTTTTATAACAAGATAACCATCGCATGATATTGTAGATGTATTTTCAACAACTACTAAATACTATCTGCCCGAGATATCCTCTGCGAATAATACCAAAAACACGATTCGGAGATCCAGTGCGACATTCGAGTTAAGTCAACGTCGGCGCGACATGGACAGTGCGAGATTTGTGTTCGGAAATGGATTGAAGTCAGCCATTGTTGTCAAAGCCGTTGACTAGAAACTAAAACCGAATACTGGTGTATGTGGAGCCAGTAGTATTTGCACTGAATGCATTTCACGCCAATCCCGCAGTAATAAAGAACCAACCAATCTAGTTGGCCGAGATTTTTGCCCTTGGAATAAAATTAAATTCTGATAGAAAGGTTAGCTTTATAAAATCATTTTCTTTTACGTGAATGAAATAAATATTTAAATCGGTTAATCGCATTTAACTACAATGAACTCAATAGACTGAAAGCATTCTGCTCCATCAGAGGTTCCATGCTCTCTAATACAAATTTTATGTCTATACACTTGTAGTACTAAAACTGGTATGTTAATGTATTGGTCAGTGATCTGTACTGCTAAGTCAAAGGTTATGAGTTCGATTTCTGCTTACAATATTTTATTTAAAATACGAACATTATTATAAATTTATAAATATTTTTCTAAGCGTTGTGGTGTGTCAAAGGCTCTGATTCATTTAAGATCGGATAGTTTTATGTAGAAGTGGTAAGTTACTATTTATGTATCAGGGTGTGTTTATACTATATATCTACATTTAATCAAGCATAGCTGTTGCACTTACACAGTGCAACATTACTTCTTAATTAAAACCTACAGTTGTTATAATAACTATAGCTTGCTCTCTCTGACAGATGCTATGAACCTGGGAAAGTGATAAGGTATTTCATTTTGCATCACCTACATTCTTATTCTATACGTTTCAGATTTATCAAAAATGAAGTACAATACAATGATGTATAGCACTTCATTTGTTTCATTTATAAAAATATAAATTCACTCATCACAATCATAAAAATTCAGTATTCAGCTAAAGTGTTCCTCGTAAGTTCTAAAATGACTAGTGACAACTGTCTCAGAGTTCAATCTGTATTTTAAGGACTGTTATTATGATACAAAAATCATTACTTTAAAAAGTTGCTATAATTCTCTTTTCATCAATCAGATTAAAAGGTATTACCGACTAGAAAGCAAAATGGCTAAGCAATCGCACAGTCAGAGAATTTTAGATGCATTTCAGCACAATATGGCTTAAGCGGATCAAAATACCTTTGGAGCTTGCAGAAAAGGGATGCTCTCTCTAATGGAATTGGTTCTGTCTAACTCCTTGCATATTAGAAAAGGAGAATGAATACGATTGTAGGTTCAATACGTTCATATAACTTGAATTTATTCGAAGTAAACGTAGATAATTTTTATTAAGATTCTGGGTATGGTATGTTCTGAACGTTGTTTTCGTTCTGCGTTCTCCATGTTTATACGGGAAATAAATTTGATGGTTTATGCGTTGGGACGTGTTGTCACCTATACGTTTTTACGGTGTCTTCTAGTAAGGGGTTGGACCCCTTCATGTTTATAGACATATGTTTAGAAGCCGACACATAAAATTTCAGGTTACAATTTGGGTATATTTTATGGCTTTATTTTTCACAATATTTTGTAGCATACTAAATTGACTTGACAATGTTAACATGGTATTTGGTTAGTTATATTTAAACAGTTATACTAAGAAAGCGATATTTATTTAAATAATTATAATGTAATCATTATTAGAATACATGAACATGCCGTGGGAGAGCCACGCTTCGGGATGAATGGGCCGGCTCGACCGGAGTCATACCACGGCCTCACAGAAAACCGGTGTGAAATAGCGCTTGCGCTGTGTTTCACTGAGTGAGTAAGGATACCGTAGGCCCATACCCAACCCCTCCCCCCATCCCCCAATGGTCGGGTGTCCACGGGCGGCGGTAATCGCTTATCATCAGGTGATAAGTCTGCTCGTTTAACCCCTATTGCATACAAAAAAAGAATAAACAGTATTGAAATCAATAGCTTTTTAGTTGTCCACTGCCGGACATAAACCTTTCCTCAAGAAGGAGATTTTCGTCTACTGTACCCCTGATTAGGGTTTGATTCAAGTTTTCTTTCTTTTTACAGTGATGTTTTTCTTCGTGTTGCTAGATTACTCCATTAGTCACCTCTTGCGACACTTATAGGATGAATAGAGTGACACTCCTTATTTTTTGCCTATTTTAAAAAAAAGGAAGAGGTTCTCAATTCGACTGCGTTTTTTTATGTTTGTTACCTCAGAAATTTCGACTACACTGGCAGCACCAGCTTTCAAGTAAAAAAAAGAATCCTTAAAATCGGTTTACTCAGTCGAAAGTTCGGAGGTAACAAACATAAAAAAAATACAGTCGAAATGAGAACCACCTCATTTTTTGAAATCGGTTAAAAACGTCTTACTTCAGTAAAGTCATTTTTAATATATTGTCTAGAGTGGTTTCCAATTCAATTTAGACTTTATCGAGACTGTTGACTATTAATTGAAAATGTTGACTGTTTCGTTCTTGAGACGAGACGTCTGATTTTAATTTACCGTTTGTTATTTAACATAACGTTTCTTATATAGTTCTTAGTTGTGTATCATGAACGTCTAAACGTTCCATATACACAGTTAAGAACTAATAAATTAGTACTTAAGATGTAACTTTAGATATTTTAATCAGGTCAAACTAAAACTGCTTACCTTAAACATAATTTGTAATTGAAATTTGAGATACGTAAATACCGTTTGACTTTTGATAATTCATGAATTGTAAAATCTTTTGCAAATAAATCGTAATTTCACCTCTATTACGGTTACGGTTACGATACGGTTACGGTACGATTACGATGCGATTACGATCGGTTACGATTTTTAGACTCTTATATTTTTATAAAATAAAGTAGTGGTACTCTCTTTAGAGTACCACTACTTTAATTTATAAAAATACCATCTTGTATAAGGATCTTTACAACAAATATTGGTTTTAATAATGATTAATATATAAAGCCCTGATTCAAAAATAAAACTTTTTTCGCTATTACATTTACAATAAATATTGTAATAATTTTTTGAGTTATAACGAACTTTTGGAAAACAATTCCGAATAAATTTATTTAATGTACCTACCTAAATCTCAATGACTTATTTTCTTATCATCATTTAACTTTCTACTCTTACAGATGATATAATCATATATCAAATCAAATAGGAACTTGAGTACAATCAATTAAATTGTTAAAGGGATTATTAAATTACATGAAAAAAGCGAAACCTGTTAATAGTGAAAATGTTTCTTCATTAATAGGTTTCTTAATTCAAACACATCTATACTAATATTATTAAAGCGAAAGTAACTCTGTCTGTCTGTCTCGCTTTCATGGCTAAACCACTGCACCGATTTCAATGAAATTTGGTATAGAGATACTTTGATTCTTCAGGAAGGACATAGGCTACTTTTTATCGCGATAACTGACATATATGCGGGTGGAGCCGCGAACAAAAGCTAGTTCAAATATAAAGTAAGTAGGTAAGTACTCATACTTACCTATCGCCTAGGTCTCAACCTAGGCGACGCTAAATGTTTTAAAGTCTTCATCAATTCCAGTTAGATTTCAATAAACCAGTTTCTTATTCAGCGAGTTTCATTATATAACAACGTCTATTAATTATGTTATCAAAAGCAGTGGCACTGAGGTTGAATGTTGAAAGGCCGCGCCCGGATTGATTTATCACGTCGAGAGTAATCAATGTTTATTGTACAAAGTATCGTTCAGATATTGAGTAAATATTGTCGACAGTCAGAACGAAAATATTGGCTTGCATAAGTATCAATAAGTTGAAAGTTTTCTAAAAAACAGTAATACTGATGATTTGAATTTAACTAACAGACATGCAAATACATATATGTATATGATTTTGTTGCATAATATAATAATAACAATGCTAAAAACTATTTACGTGTAAATTACTGGTCCGCGAGCTGGTACCATTTTTTGAGTAGGTATTTGAGGCAAGCTGAAAACTTGTCACAGACCTCTCCTATTATACCCCAACAGGGAACTGCAGACCTGGCTGGTTAGTAGCGGGGCTATATCACCCCCCCCCCCCCATCTGGCGAGGTCACGTGACTTACAATAGCCATGATATAACGATATATTTCGCCAGGTATAGCATAGCACTCTGAGAAACAGTGCTCACGTCGGAGACTCAAGCCTACGTCATCATCATTATCGCTGGTTGTCAAAAATTTGTGTGTGATAAGTTTTCAGCTTGCCTCAAATACCTACCCAAAAATGGTACCAGCTCTCCTACTATACATAGCGCTACTCTACGAGGACCGCTGACGCCGCACTTCACTTTGACTTGGTTACTACATTAAATGGCTGATGCATATATGACGTCCATGGATTTCTCGATATTAATTAAGGTTGATAATGTTACTTTTTTTTAATAAAAAAGTTTTATAAAATTGACTGAACGGTTCGCCCAGTGAACAACAAAGGAAGTAAAAGCAACTGCAAATTCTAAACAATTTCTTTCTCAAATATCTCTAGTACGAGAGTTGTTTTAACAAAAATAGTCTTCAATCTAGATAAAAAGACTAAAAATTTCATGCTAATGTTATTACAAAACATTTTTCCAGCGGTTCCTAAAATGTTCCATAGCGAAATCAATTATCTAATAAAATCAAGACCCATTGGTATTTTTAGAAACATTGGCGATATAGACTTTTCCTAGAGCATATCAAAAAATAAAAGAAAAAAATATTAATCTTTGCCTGTCAGTTATTTATGTAGCTTTTTATGTAGTGCCATTGTCATCTTCCCAATAGATTTGCACTAACAAGACAAATAAATACGGTTGGCACAGCCGCTCGTCCTCCGGTTGATCATATTTCGTTTCACTGTCCCCTGATAAACAGGAAATTGCACAAGAAAACCATTGTACATCCGTTATTTTCATTTATAGAAAAAGACATGAGGTATTTTATTTATGAACAGTGAACCTTTACATTTATATGGATGTCGTCATCATACAAGTGTCGTCTATCGAAATTGAAGATGTATTTTGTTCCGGATTCGTGAATAATACAATAACAATAAATAAATAAATATTTTTGGACATCTACCACACAACGCCATCTAGTCCCAAGCTAAGCAGAGCTTGTGTTATGGGTACTAGACAACTGATATAAATACTTATATACTTTTTTTTTGTAAATACATACATATTATACATAGAAAACACCCAAACTCCGAAACAAATATTTGTAGATCATACAAACATTTGGTCCGAGCCGGGAATCGAACCCGAGACCTCATGATCAGCGGTCGCACACGCCAACCGCTAAACCAACGAGGCAGTCAATGAATGATTTGTAGTAGTAATAACAAGAAAAGGACAAACCTAAAAGGTTTTACATTCGATGTTCAAGGATTATCTTCATTGATTAAGATGTGCCTACTGATTAATTGAGACTGACTTGGTCTGAGATCTCGGGTTCGAATTCCTCTCGGATTGCATGGATGTCATAGTGGTTTATGCGGCTACCTCGCTGCTTTCTATAGGATTGAATGTTGGGTTTAAACCCACATGGAATCACACTTTGTGTAATCTACAAGCTACTTTTCTGAGCCTGGGTGTTCTTTAAAATTCATATTGATAACTCCATATAATACTGTGTCTATTTACTAATATAGTTAATAAAAACAACATGGAGGTTAGAAAGCAGTTTCAAATACGTAATCTCTTATAAATTAAGAAAATATTGATTCTTTTAAAAAGTTCTAAACGGAACTTACTTGAGCGAAAAATGTACATTGTATCACGGGCTACTGCAGTAACAGAAGGAATGTTCGTGACATTTCAATTATGGTTTATCTTTAAACTTGGTTCCATCGCGAGGGGCTCCGGATGAACGCCAAGACTAACCAGAGTTTGGAAGGCTTCTTGAGAAAAGAAAAAAAAAGTGCACGCTTAACAGATATTTTTTTTAAATCGTGTACAATACTTAAATGGATAGTAGGTTTCCACTTTTCCTTAAATGTATATCTATACTAATATTATAAAGGTGCAGAGTTTGTTTGTTTGAACACGCTAATCTCAGGAACTACTGGTCCGATTTGAAAAAATCTTTCAGTATTATATAGTCCATTTATCGAGGAAGGCTATAGGCTATATATTATTTTCAAAAAATCAGAGATCCGTAAGAAAATTGCTATTTTGTAACCCAAGGTGTGAAATCGAAAACCTATTTTTGCGTGCGCTGCAAAAAGTATTGACAATAGAACAAAACAATGTATTACGGGTTTGTAGGTCCCATTAATATCTACAAAAAAGTCCGCAAAAGCATATATCTAACTATCATGGTTTAGTCACAATAACCGCTTTTGTGTTCAAAAAAATTATTAAATCATCTATAGAAAGAAACTACGTTAAATGTGTATCGTAATATTAATCCTTATCCAAATAAAGCATTATGTTGTCAAGGGTATTTATGTAGAAGTAAAATACTTTTTGTTTCATCCCATTCGGACATTTCGTTTAGAAGTTATCACGAGTATAAGACGCTAAGAGTTGGTACCTAATAATGAGTTATTTGCCAAAGAGTTGTTATCAACATAATACCTAATATTAATCTTTATCCAAATAAATGTGTTGTTGATTATGAGTATTAGATCTTAGAAGAGTATAATAAATACATCTATACTAATATACAAAGCTGAAGAGTTTGTTTGTTCGTTTGAACGCGCTAATCTCAGGAACTACTGGTTCAATTTGAAAATTATTTCAGTACTAGCTGTTGCCCGCGGCTCCGCCCGCGTGTATGTCGGCCATCTGTCAGAACCCAGAACGGCGCAGAACCCAGCTGAGGGATAGTCAAATAATAACCGTCTTCTCCTGTCACAAACATTATAGGACACTGTAGTGGATCATACGACCGATGGCGATGTAGCTCAGAAACTCTTCTGAGTTGTGCGTCTCTATCGTTTAAGGCCATATCCCTGGGAAATTTGTCTTCATCTACCAAGAGAACGGCTACCTCGTTTACAGTAGGAGCATTATATCTGCCTCTGTGTGCTGTCTGTGGAGTGCGATCTGAATGAATTAACTTTAAATTATCTGAGGAGTTTAGTTCTAAGTTTTGCTTAAAACTTCGTATATACACGTTATGATTATTCGGAGCGGTCTATAATTCGCGAATTAAATCCATTTTTAAGGTTGGTGCGATGCTTGATCGCAACGATAACTGGCATCCGAAATAAAATATATTTGCAAGAACTGTGGGTTTTCACCTGATGCTGGTAAAAGGCTACCAATGAGATGATACACACCTGTCCTTCAATTTTAAAAGTGGGCATAAAATTACCTTCCCTGATTTCTTTTGCGCCAAAAGAAGTCATTTGAAAAAAACTATTGTATTTACGTATATTTGTTAAAAAATTGACCAGTTAATGGATGGTTATTAGTTAAAAGACTTTTTATTTGTTTTTGCGGCTCCTGAATGTTAGGAAGACAAACTTTACCTGAAGCACAGCACATACAGCATCTTGGCAGAGCAGTTAGAGCAGATCTTATTCATGACTTCGAATTGGACGGACGCTTGTTGTGCATCACAGAACAAAAAATGTGTTGTGCATAATCAACCTGCGGATCATATCTGAAAGCCGGTTTGTTGCTGTTAGCTGAAATTCGATTGCGAACTCCATTTGTAGACAACTGCTGTCTCTCTGCCTGAGCTCTAAGTCGCTGCGAACGCTCAACACTTGACTCTCGTTCGCGTAAGTCAGAAGTTCTCAGATTTTGTTATGCAAGGCGTTGCGAACGTTCGACACTCGACTCTCGTGCGCGTACCTGAGAGTTTCTGTGATTTTATTCAGCAAGGCGTTGTGAACGTTCAGGTGAAGATTCTCCCATACGACGTATTCTTGCTGCCTGTGCTTGAGAACTATGTTTAGAAAGTTGAGACCTGGCTCTCCTAGGCATTTTCAAATTTTTAAGGAAATGTTAATAGCGTGTAATATTCTACCTCTGAAAAGAACTGTTGTTTAGCCCTGAAAAGAACTGTTGTTTAGCCCTGAAAAGAACTGTTGTTTAGCTCTGAGAAGAACTGTTGTTTAGCTCTGAGAAGAACTTTTGCGTAGGTGTATTTTTAAGAACGAAATCTAAAAAAAATCGCACGAAAATTATTAGACTTCGCGCAAGACCGATGCGTAGGGAGCCGACCTCGCGTCTGAGCCGCGCGGGTACCTTACTCATAGATCTAAACTCCCAAATCGTATATTTTATTTTCTCTATAACTTCAAAACCAAACGTCGAATTTTAATCATTCAAAGACCAAATATTATCTACAGAAACTGTACTTAGTGATGAAATAATTTATTTTGATAAGGATTAATAGCATGAGTAAAATAAATGCGTTTAAATGTAGTCCAAAAAAAATTCAAAATTTTTAGATAAAAAAATGGTTGTTGTGCCTCACTTGACATAGATAGGTATAGTGTTTTGCGGATTTTTATGTAGATATTTATAAGATCTACAATTAATTGGAACATTTTATGATATAGATAAACTCGATAAACTTCCTCGATAAACGGGCTATCTAACACTGAAAGAACTTTTTCAAATTGGACCAGTAGTTCCTGAGATTAGCGCGTTCAAACAAACAAAAACTCTTCAGCTTTATATATTAGTATAGATGTATTTATTATACTCTTCTAAGATCTAATACTCATAATCAACAACACATTTATTTGGATAAAGACTAATATTAGGTATTATGTTGATAAAAACTCTTTGGCAAATAACTCAATAATAGGTACCAACTCTTAGCATCTTATACTCGTGATAACTTCTAAACGAAATATTTTTTTTTTTTTTTTTTCTTTCTTCAGACGATTTAATAATTTTTTTGAACACAAAAGCGGTTATTGTGTCTAAACCATGATAGTTAGATATATGCTCTCGCGGACTTTTTTGTAGATCTTAATGGGACCTACAAACCCGTAATACATTATTTTGTTCTATTGTCAATACTTTTTGCAGCGCACGCAAAAATAGATTTTCTATGTCACACCTTGGGTTACAAAATAGCAATTTTCTTACGGATCTCTATTTTTTATGAAAATAAAATATAGCCTATAGCCTTCCTCGATAGATGGACTATCCAACACTGAAAGAATTTTTCAAATCGGACCAGTAGATCCTGAGATTAGCGCGTTCAAACAAACAAACAAACAAACTCTGCAGCTTTATAATATTAGTATAGATTAGATAGCACATTTATCGAGGAAGCTATATATCATCACGCTAAGACCAATAGGAGCGGAGCACCAATGAAGAATGTTTCAAAAACGGGGGAAAATTATCACGCTACGGGCAAAAGGAGACGCAAACGACGTTGCGTGGGTCAGCTAGTTTAAGATAAAACTTATTAGATGTAGAATTAATGCTAGTTAAAATTGATTTTTGAACTAAAAGACAAAAATGTATTATCTTTTTTTTTTTAATGAGCGCAAAAGATTTTCTTTATAAAAGTGCCTAATAGAGAACTCTACTTTTAAATTGAGTAAAATATATTTTTATATTGAATGAATAACAAAATTTTTTTTTCATGATTTATCTTTACTTCATACTATAACAAATGTTTGCACAATGAAAAAAAATGATCAGTAATTACTAAATGAAAATATTACAGATCATGCATATCATCATCAATGTTTTTTTATTACTTTGCTTATGTAATACAAAGACAAAAATGAAGTACTTGTGGCGACTTCATCATACAGCGCAATAACAACATAACATACTACAGTGCCATCTACCGAAGATAAGTCGAACTACGGAGTAACGAAGGAAACGAAGAAACTACCAATCCTAAATCGCGCAATAGAAGTTCTCGCGCCGATATACACCATTCCAACATCAACCGTTGGCCAGTGGCCCGCCAGGCATGATCACCTCGCCCGGTCGGAGGATCCTTCCTTTGTGTTGGAGGTACATGAAACCCGTTCCTCCACACACTTATTCAATCTAAAAATATATTGAAATAATATCCAAATTTATTTATTTTCATACAAACTCATTTTAAGTAGTTTTCAACTGAAAAACTAAAGTAGGTACCTAATAGAGATTAGTGTCTAATTTTTTATTACGAGTAGGTTTGTAGATATGATAACTTCTATACTCTCTCATCATTTAACAAGGTTAAAGTATGACATATACATTTAAGCCTACCTTTTATAGGTACAAACATTTTTATCATGAAATAAGTTTGTTAATTGAAGCCCCTAGTATTGCTTATGTATGAACTTTGAAATTTGGGCGTCGATCCGTATTAGGTATGGGTTTTGAACGAACAGGTGTTTGCGGTTCCTTTTGAGTGCCTTATATCCCTTTAAAAGATTATTGTATGTTCTAAACGACGATTTTCACATTAAAATATAGAATGAGGACGGTACTGAAGCAATAATTGAAGTTGAAATTTGATACTTCTACGTATAATTATTAATTATATCAGTTCCCGTATGACCAAGCTTTGCTCGTCCACATTGCCAACAAATTTATCTATGTGTCGTACTTCAACTTTGAAAAGTACATTTAAATAGTGTAATTATTTAAAATTATATTTTTTTTAAGACAATCCCGCATTGGAATACATAATATATATCCTGTGTCGCGGGGGACTTTACAAACATATATGAAACGGACACAAAGAACATCCAGACTCAGAACAACAATTTGCGGATTACACAAAGTGTTGTCCCATGTTGGATTGGAACCCACCCCCTTGAGTAGAAAGCGGCGTGGCGTCCGCTTAAACCACTAGGCCAACCGAGTAGTCGAATAATCGAATAGCGGTAAAATTTCAATAATAATAATTTCATATGAATAGATTAACCGACTTGAAGAAATCACGTGTTTTTGTCTGTACTTCTTTATACATTCGCAGTATTTCTAATTTTATGTTTTACATAGATATAAATAATACAAAATTTTACATAAATACATAATTTATTAATAATATTAATCAGTTTAGCATAGAAAATCACATTTGCTCTCCTTTGAATATGCAGTTTGTAAGCAAATCCGACGCCATAAGATGGAAAGCCATCGTTTGGGAGTCTATGATTATTGGATTACGGTTTCGCATAATAGGGTTGCTCTGAATTCGCATAACAGAAGCCGATATCTAGGCAGACATTTTGGTACATAATAAAATATTTATTGGTGTGTTTACATAACACAAGTGTAAAATTAATAATAAAAGTATTATTGCAATATATGACAAAAGACTGCTCATTTTTCTAAATTTTGGGATTGATCGAACACCAGATCCCGCATCAGTAGCTCTTGCAGCAGTAGCTTATATAGCTTATATAGTCAAAGGCTGTCGAATTAAAAAACCAAACAGTTTTGTTGTACAAAAACGCTTAACATTCTGAAATTGTGTGAACTGTAACCTTTTATATTGAAAACAGTGAACAGCAACCGCAATTTTATATTATAAAATTCCATAATGGAAATATATCCTCGGGCAATACAACATCGATCCCTTGCTCACAAAGCCGTAACCACGACCCTTATCTTCAAAACAATTAAAAAATAAAATCAAACGCGCCCCAAAAAACTCATGATGATCAAACCCAGAATAAAACGTTTATACGTACAAATACAATATAAATTGCTAGTTAAAAGAACTCATTTAATATAGGGTATCACAGAGTAAAAACTGTATTAGACACAATGAGAACAAAAAAGGATTTCATTTGTTTTTGTATATTCGTTATCTGAATCCACTTCTTTGCACGGGGATTCCAGTAAGAGCCGTAAGGCAAATTTTGTTTGCTTTATCAGGCTCTTCTATGGTCCGGCAAAGTAGTAGTTGGTTCAGAAGTAGTAGTGCGGACAGGGCCTAATAATGTTGTGTTCAAACCCCGCAAAGGAGATATTGTTTTTGTGATTCCCAGATAGTTAAATCGTTACGCGGGTGTGTCAAACATTACAGTCTTTTTGTTACATCAAAAGTAACTTTAACTTTTTACATAATTTGTTTAGATGACTGTAGTATATGAGGATTAATGATAATAATTAGTTTATTTAAACTTAAATATTTAATTCTGTCATTTCAAGCGTTTACAATAATGGAATAAATAGAATACTGATGTCTGAAAAAGAAGGAAAACTATTACTCTATCAGTAAAAATACTAAAGAGTTCCCATAATCTATAGTTCCAAGGTCCAGTCTCCAATGCTGAGTTTAAGTAATAATATAAATATACTAAACTTTGTACAAAGATATTGTACAAAATCTTAAATTGATATTGTAGCAAAATTGTGTTCTGGAACTGAAGTACTTCAATGCATGAGATCATAGTTGAGACTAATTAATAAGCAACTTATTCTTAGCAATAAAGTCATGCTTCGCTCTGTTGAGGATAGTGATTTCTTAATAAAATTCAAAATTTTAAAAACCCCCTATCAAGCACTTAATCGAGTAACTATACGCCAATGATATTTTTTCAGACATTCTGTTATTCTGCCCCAACTTTCACCCCCATAACTTTTAAACGACTCAACAGATTTTCATGAAACATGTCTAAGAACACTCGCACGTAACTAAATTGAAATCGCTTCATCCGTTTGCGAGCTACGGTGCCACAGACAGACAGACAGACACGTCAAACTTATAACACCCTTCTTTTTGCGTCGGGGGTAAAAAAGTGAGCTCTATTTCATCTAGAATCGGAAATTAACATTAAAAATTTAAAACTGTTACTAAATGTCCTGTCCAGGAACATTGTTATCATTTATGTAAGTTTTCTAGTTTCAATGAACGAAAAACCCGTAACCTATTTTATATATAAGCGATATTATATCGATACACATACTGTCTCTACTTGTATGTCATAATAAACATGGTAAGTTATTTGTTTGTTTGAATTGCTTTAAATTTATATGTTTGTGAATACGGGTGCAATCTAACCAGGGCAAATATAAAGTGTTTATTTAAGCTTTAATATGTTCTGTTTGAGTTGGAGTTTTCAACGTGGTTACAACTAAGTAAATTATATTAAGTATGAAATATGACTAATTTAAGTGTATGTAAAAATAAAAAATAAAAATATATTTTATTTCTCACGGAAAACCACTCGGCCTCACGGAAAACCACCGGAAACAGCGCTTGCTCTTTGTTTCATCGAGTGAGTGAGGATACCGGAGGCTCAACCCCTCCCTCCATCCCTTAAAGGCCGGCAACGCACTCGTGCCGCCTCTCGTGTTGCGGGTGTCCATGGGCGGCGGTAATCGCTTACCATCAGGTGAAACGCCTGCTCGTTTCCCCCTGCATATTTTTATAGGTCGTTTACTAAATGAAAATATTCCACATCAAAAGATGTTACATTAAGGTAAGAATACTAAAGCTTTTATAATCACGGTAATGTATAGTTTTCTATAAAGATTTTGCGCAACGTAAGTTTCTATTAAACAGCATCAACAGTTTTTTTTGTATTGCTAATTTTAGTTATTAACAAATAAAAAAACAAATTCCATTACTATTTTGAAAGTTACTCCTAATTTTTTAATGGCTACATATTTACGAATTCCGAACAGTTTAACTGAAAGTAAACATTACCTATGATTTAACAAACTATACAAACAATAAATATTTGTCTCAAATCTTCAATAAAATGGATTCTGGAGGAAGAAGATGTTGATAGATGTTTTCCCCAAATGTATTCGTCCATGAAATTAGAACTTGCGATCACAATATTTTATTTCGGTGTAGCGTTTGATTGGTAACTCAATCACTGTGAGAATGCTATTAACATTTATTGCTTTCAATCGTAAGTATTAAACTACCTGGTTTATTTAGTTTAACAGTGTTTAATACCACTATTACATGGAGTTTCTTGCGGGTACATTTTGGAGTCGAGCAACTAGAGTCATTAATGTAACGTTACAAAAGTGTCTTTTTTTATGGTATAGACGGGCAAACCAGCAGACGTATCGCCTGATGGTAAGCGATTACCACCGCCCATGGACACCCGCAACACCAGAGGCGTCACAAGTGCGTTGCCGCCTTTGGGGGATGGGGAGGGGAATGGGGGAGGGGTTGGGACATGGGCCTCCGGTATCCTCACTCACTTGGTGAGACACAGCGCAAGCACTGTTTCACACCGGTTTTCTGTGAGGCCGTGGTATCACTCCAGTCGAGCCGGCCCCTTCATGCCGAAGCGTGGCTCTCCCACGGTGTGATAACGACGATCTATAGGCCGTGGTATCCTTCCAGTAGAACTGGCCCATCTTGCCAGAGCAAGACTCTCAGTGATGATAATTATAATGTTTCTAGAATTCATAGCGTTTATTTTATATTCCGTTGGCAATAAACTTTCTTAAGACTATGTTAAGCATGTAGTACTGATATATAATGAGATTAGTCAGTTTAAACATAGGTACAAGCTTTTTAGGTTTATAATAATTATAGGAATACAATTATATGTCCAAAGCAAAATTGTTGAAAATATGTCTATATTACTTATCTTCATCTTGAATGTCTGACAGGTGGACATTTATTTAATTCTGCATTTACATTCTACGCCATTTTGCGTTAATGAGAATCGCACCCACTCTTCTTTGATAATCTAATCTGCTTTTCATAATGGTTCCTCGCGTTATAGTAGTAATTACTATAGAGTCACCATTAGGTAAGTAATGACTGTGTCAAAATTCATGTAATGTTGCTTCAAAAGAACAATTTTAAGTTACTTACCAGATGTTTTCGCTGTTATTTCTTCCTTTACAAAATAAATATCCCAGGTTTATATTTCAAAATGTAGAAAGTTAACATTATTATCAATATGTGTTACATAATTTAGAAATTCATTAAATCGTCATCAAGGTAAATGTTTTCAGTACGCTGTATACAACCAGTAACCTTTGATGACGCCATAAGGCGAAACCGGTCAGGTGAAAACAAAAATAAAATAGTGGAATAAGTACAAGTGAATTTAATTCTAGAATGTATTATAACAGGTTCCATCAAGTGCCGACAATCCAGAGTATATAAAAAAAGTTTCCAATACGTATAACATGTCGAAAATTTTGAAGTGAAAACTTTTTTAGGCGCTTTGAGCACTTTTTAGGTGAACAAAAGTCATGGAACTTGCGTCATTTTCACCGAACGCTTTCCATGAGCTATATATAAGATCTATTTCTTAGCGTTCCATGGATTCACCGTACGGGTGCCGGGTCCATCGCGTGATAGATGGGGGCAACACATGCGACTTCGACAGTGCCTGGGAATTGCGACCCAGGTTTAGGTTTAAGGAGCACTCCTTACGACGCGTCAACGCTCACCTCCACTGTCCGCCGTGTTACCCCCTCTACCTAACCATATTTGAAGTGAGCCTACCAATGCCGCTTTGGATATTCGTTCAATTAAATGCTATGAAATATATTTAGCTTTAATTCCGCGAGACAAATATCCAGGTCTGAAAGCAGGGCACAAATCCCACCGTCATGCATACTCACATGCACATATGGGTATCATGCATATGTACACATACAAAACAAGTGAGAAATAATTAGCATGCCATGCAACCAAACCTATACTCGACACGTGTTTCGCCCCTCCACGGGGCATCCTCAGGAGATGTTGACTCGTCGAGCGTTTGAGCTCGAATGCGCGCTAGCGCACCGCTGTCGGCCCGCTCAAGGAGTGGCCGGTGTCGATTAAATGTTTTGCGAAATGTGAGCGGCAACAATACCTATAACATTCTGCATGTTTGCGATAAGGGTTTCCGGATGAGTGTGTTGGAACAGTTAGAAATATCAAAATATAACAATAATAATGCATATACACTGTTGAATGACCAAACAAACTTAATTCCATCACCACTTCTAAGTATGATTGCGGGTAGTTCGGCACAGATGTCGTTGTGACATTGTATCGATCGTGATTATAGCGTCATCGAAACGGTATATAAAGGGCCGACAGCGGTGCGCTAGCGCGCATTCGAGCTCAAACGCTCGACGAGTCAACATCTTCTGAGGATGCCCCGTGGAGGGGCGAAACACGTGTCGAGTATAGGTTTGGTTGCATGGCATGCTAATTATTTCTCACTTGTTTTGTATGTGTACATATGCATGATACCCATATGTGCATGTGAGTATACATGACGGTGGGATTTGTGCCCTGCTTTCAGACCTGAATATTTGTCTCGCGGAATTAAAGCTAAATATATTTCATAGCATTTAATGTCATGGATTTCCGCAAAGTAACGCCTGATTCCATAACTTATATTCGTTCAAGAAAAGAGCTTACTGAAGCTCTTGGCAATCCAAGGTCTTTAAGCAGGTTATAGAGGGATTTAGCTGGTATACCCCTCGCACCCACTTCCACGGCATACAGCGCAAAGACATAACCATTTTTAGAATTTTCCTAGAGTTAACCATTCATTCTGCATTTCTAGGTTCATTGCGTGCACCTTGTAGGTCTCGTTTTCATCTTGTTGTATGAAAGATTTTGTTATCTCTTTGTCGGTCTGTCTTCTAGCATTTCCCAATCCAACTCTACTGGACTGCGTACCCACCATGATTTTTTTGTGGAATTGGTGCCGTGACTCTAGCTCTGATGATATTTTGTCTTTTGGAAGGGATCTAACGATTTCGTCTTGGGATTTTGACAAGACATGCATTTTGGTAACTCTTAGGTGTTTGTAGAGTTCCGAAGGTTTTTTTAAATTTAATTCCAAAATTATTCGAGCTCCTGTACAACGTTGACGGGTCTGCAGATGGTGCTAGCCCGAGCCACGACTTCAATGTCTTAGTGACTTTCGCGTCCAGTGTTTTTATGTGGTTCTGGTTTATATCATATACTAGAAACGGCCAGTTTAGACGTGATGTTAAGTAGTTGTCGTAAATCCAAGCTTTTTTTAAGTTACTAATTGGCTGTTGGTCTACCTTGTCAATGTCTTTTACGAAGTCATCGACTATTACGTTTATAGATGGAGTTCGACTTTTGTAGTCTATCTTTCTTCCAAGGAATTTAAAGTTTCTAATATTATTGAAACACTTTACTTTTCACCATATTTATTAATTCTATCTCTAAGTCATTAGTCTCCTCCTACCACCTTTATGCAGATGATTTTCAAATATATACACAAGCACCGCTACATAGATTATCTGAAGCCTTTTCGACTATTAGTCAAGATCTGGCGCGTGTGTGTGAATGGAGTGAGCAGTATGGAGTTGTGGTTAATCCATCTAAGACCCAACTTATTGTTGTAGGCAGTGCCAGGATGGTGTCTAGAATAGACTGGACGCAATTACCTAACATTACGTTTAACGGAACTCCATTATCAATAAGTACGTCTGTTAAAAATCTAGGAATCTACATTGATAACACTTTAACTTGGGGCCCTCAGCTGCGAGAAGTCAGTCGAAAATTGTTTGCATCGGCGGGGTCCTTACGAAGACTACGCAATTTCCTTCCAACGTCTACTAAAATTGCACTTGCACAATCCCTCCTTCTTCCTATACTCGACTATGCTGATGCCAGTTATCTCGACATCACGGAGGAGCAACTCGACAAACTTGAGCGCCTCCAAAATTTTTGTATAAGATTTATATTTGGACTACGCAAATATGATCATGTTTCTGAATATCGCAATCAGCTTAAGTGGCTCCCAATTCGCCTTCGACGGAATGCTCATATTCTTACCATACTTTATGGTGTTCTATATCATCCGTTTACTCCACCTTACTTAAAGGAACGCTTTGTTTTCCTCAGTGACACACATTCGAGATCCCTGAGGTCATCTGAATCTATGGAACTGGCAATACCAATTCACAGTACAAGGTTCTACGATAAGTCCTTCACTGTGCAGGCTGTCCGACTGTGGAATGCTTTGCCGATGGCTATACGGCGTGCCAAATCTTTGCCGATATTTAAAAAAATGGTCAAAGATCATTACCTATCATCATAGTTTGTTAAGTGCCTAAAACATATTTTTACCTGATATACCTTTGTTTGTTTATTTTTATTTTGTTTTTTGGAAGTGTATGTATAATATATATTTTATTTTATATATTTATATATATATATTATATATTTCATTTGTGTATATGTATTTATTTTATTTACTTGTATTAGTATCTATAATAATATTTATTTTGTCATTTACTTTTATCGAATTCACTTAAAATCCTTAACATTTTATTTTTTTCTGCTTATACTATGCAGATATACTGCCCATGAATTCGTTTATTTTTATTATTTTTTACAATCTTTTTTTTTCCATCCCAAGGTTGCCTGGAAGAAATTGCTTTTTAGCGATAAGGCCGCCATTTGTACATGGTAATTTATTTGATTTGTTATTTTTATGTAAACTGTAATATCTTGTGTACAATAAAGTTTATTCTATTCTATTCTATTCTATTCCCCACCAATAGTAATCCCGGGGTCATATGCGGTATACCTGGTGCCTCGCCGGCCCAGACAAAGGCAGTAGCATTTGCTAGGTTTTGTCCTCATTCCCTCCGTCCAGGTACAGAAGTCATCTACCTTACGCAGTAGTTCTTGGCACTGCTTTGGATTACGTGTAATGATCGCAAGGTCTTCTGCGAACACTAAGATGGATTCCGTATATTTTCCATTGACCTTAAACCGATAGCCCCACCTTTTTTCGCATGTTGCGATATTATCTATTAATATATTTATAACTGTATTAAATACTACTGGCGATAAGCAGCAACCTTGGAACAACCCTACTCTGTATTCGAGGGGTTTCGTATGTCCCTCTTTTGCTGTGATTACAAATTTTAATTTACTGTAGTATGATGCAATTATTTTACAAACTGTTGGCGGGAAGTTATATCATTTCAAGGCAAAAAACATAAGCTCGTGCTGTACTGAGCCAAAGGCATTTTCTAAATCTATCCAACAGACTGTAATTTGACTTTCATTTTTCCTAGCATCTTTGAGACTTTCCGCAAGTAATGAGTTATGTTCCAGACATCCAGAGATTCCGGGCATGAACCCTTTCTGGTAATTTGGTCTGAAGTAATTATTGTTGGACATATACTGTATTATTTTTAATTGAAGACAGGAGAAAAATATTTTAGAAATTGTATTGGTTAGGGCTATGGGTCTAGTGTCCCTGGGATCTACTACTTCACTTTTCTTAGGAATGAGGACAAAATTAGCTTTGCCAAAGGTTGCTGGTATTTCCTTGTTCGACCAGATCTTGCTGAATATACTTAGAAGGTGTTTACGTGTAATATACTGTGTATTATTGTGTACTTTTTAGGTGAACGGAAAGCGTGAAACTCGTGTCATCGTCACCGCGTCTATTCACAAGATACTAAAGAAAGACATACAATGAGGCTTGAGACAATTCCACCGACTAAGCAAGTGAAACAAAAAACTTTGTCAAATATTTTCTTAGGTTATTAAGTTACTACTGAATATTAATGAAGTTTGCATTAATTTTACAAGTGCACTTTACCTTCAAATGATGTTTTTAAAACCAGCTAACCCGCCGGTCATAAAACCAAAATATCATGACGTATAGGTACTTTCCATTGAAATTTCACACGCAACTTCCTTGTAATGCCTCCAGACCTCATATATCGACCACAGGCGGTCCAAATGTCCAATATATTTCTTTCAGTAATTTCATTAATGGCCACAAATAACATTCAATGTTAAAATTTATGGGGCGTAAATGTTTTACGTACATTTTTTATAGTACCTTTTAAGAAAATAACAGACATTTGAAGATAAAGCGTTTTTCCTACTTTCTCCCCAATACGGTGAATGTATTCTCTAGACCCAGTAAATGGGATGGGTGTAAAAAGCCTTTCCAATCTGAGCCTCTAAAAAGAAAGGAATAAACAATAGTAGGTACCTCAGAGAATGCTTTCTTATTATTTAGGAGAACCGGAATGTTTAATGCATGAACAGAGCTTTATACGAACGCCAGAATAATGTGCGGTATCATTTGGGTGATTGCTTTGATGCACCAGACTTGTCTAAATCCAATTCATACTGCACGAACCGTTTATTTGAAATCTGATTAGCTATTTAGAACTTCCCGCATAGCGCACTACTGTGGTTGGCGGTAAAATGGGTGCACTAATGTACATCACAAAGGATTCATTTAACGCTGGATATAGATACTTTTTCGTACGATGTATATAATAAGTTATTTATAAATATATAAATAAAAATCATGAAAAATTTATAAAAAATGGAATAAATGTAATGAATTACAGAACATACAACGACATCAAACGTTACTTCTGCTTTTTTGCATTCTTTAATTTTTTACACTACCAATTTTTTTCCTCACAATAATAATAAGTACTAGTGACTTTCAAAAACTTAAAAGAGACAAAATAGTATATTATTCGTTTTTGATACAAGCTACGCCCCACGGTATTATCGGCGGTTCAGCGTGAGTAATGTAAAAGTAGCCTAAGTTACTCCTCATAAAAGCTTGTGAAAGCTCCGTCAAAATCAGCCCAGTCGTTCCAGAGATTAGTCGGAGCATATAGACATAGACAGACAAACAATAGTGCAAAAAGTATAAAGCATGAATTTCAATAAAAGTAATTAAAAGTATTGATAAGCATAATATTTTATTATAGAAGCAGATCACAACGACTGATTAAATACAAAAGTCAGGGGAAAATTGATGGCCACGCGCCATCGTAAACATTTCAGCTTCGTATTTATGAGTCCGCAGTCCTAACGCATCAACTTGTTTTCACAACCTCTTAAGGTAAAAATAAAGCTATAAAGAAACACAATAAATAAGGCTCGTTATAACAGTAACAATGCGTGGGTCAAACGCTAAAAGTCACCAGCCGACAATATATCACCGACTGCTTGATAGGACTAACCACTCTGATTTATATGTGTTGAGTTCTAATTCATAGACATGGTGGTAATGTGACTTAATTTAACGTGTTTTTGATTTTTAGAAATGTATTGATGTAGTATTTGAAATTGGTGGTGGATTTCGGTTTCTAAATTTAGAATCAGGAACGGTCCTTTATACGTTGGGTTATAAGAAGATAACTAGGTGCGTGGCATAGGACAACATAGCACAGTAGCTCTTGTTACTAAATACGTTCCTAGATGAGTATATTAAAAGTATTAATCATTTTTTGCTAAAATTGTATTAAGAATGCTGCAACAGAAGAAAAAAACAAAATTATATTTTTATGACAGTACACATGACTATATAATATTTGCGATCAGTATTGATTCTCTATTTTGATTTACTATTTGCTACTGCTAGCTTGCTACTTTTAAATGCCTATCATTTAGGATACATTTATTATTAGATTATTTATTATTATTAGAAATTTTATTTCTTAAAAATTGATTGCTAAGTTTGATATATTAGGTATAATATTTAGACGATTCTCATAAAAGTCTTTATTAAAAAATATTGAAATCGTGAAACATTTGCGTTCAAGACCGAAACTCTTAAGTACTACGAACGACACAACACACGGATCTGAAGCAATTAGGCCACGGGCGTCTGTACTTAGCAGACTTGTATTTTTAATGAGTCTAAGACGATTTTAAAGTTAAAGTGGACCGGATCCCACGACCAAGGTCACGTCCATATATAATGAGAGATAACGTAACTTAGGTACTGTGCGTTCAAGGAAACACCCAGGTGTTATTTCATTAGTGTTAACAGACATGTATATATATATGGTATTCTATTATAGGTTCATCTTTCTGTTTACGGTTTACTATACTAAACATGATCTGATAAGTGTTTAGAACTGCAGAGATTCAGTCTTTGAAATTATAGAAGCTTCAACAATAAAACGTCAAAATTTCTTTTAAAAATAGGTAAATAAGTAAAATACTCTGACGGATACTGTCGTTATTGTGAATGTTCTGCCAATTCATTCCGAAACAGATCGCGTACTTTCACCTTGAATGTAAGGCGGTTTGTTGACATCCTGATTTCGGTGGGAAGTGCGTTCCAAAGAAGCACTGACTGCACAAAGAAAGAAGAATTTATGAAGTTGGTTGGTTGTTGAAGCTTCTATAATTTCAAAGACTGAATCTCTGCAGTTCTAAACACTTATCAGATCATGTTTAGTATAGTAAATACATTGTAACTAATGGCCCACCTGCCTATCTTTATGCCACTGCCGTCAATACACGGCTCGTGCGAGTAATAAAAATCACACATAAAATATTTATCCTCTACATGTTCTTATTGATAGCACGTTATCAAAATTTATGAAGTTGTTAACTTTTATATAGTCGATATCGAGTAGTCTGTACTCGTGGACGTTTACCTTAATAGCATCTATAAAAATGTTGCTTGAGAAAATATGTGATTGGGAATAATACATACAAGGGCTTTGAAAACAACCTTCTAGATAATCGATTAGAGCTATGAAAAGCTTTTCGCCAAAAGAGCTTTCTCGAAGGATGCAAATTCTTTTTTAATTTAGATAGAACTTTGAATAATACTTTACTTATTCTTCATCATAGGTCTGTTTTTAGAGTCCATCAGTGCGTAAACACCTTCTAAGTATATTCAGCAAGATCTGGTCGAACAAGGAAATACCAGCAACCTTTGGCAAAGCTAATTTTGTCCTCATTCCTAAGAAAAGTGAAGTAGTAGATCCCAGGGACACTAGACCCATAGCCCTAACCAATACAATTTCTAAAATATTTTTCTCCTGTCTTCAATTAAAAATAATACAGTATATGTCCAACAATAATTACTTCAGACCAAATTACCAGAAAGGGTTCATGCCCGGAATCTCTGGATGTCTGGAACATAACTCATTACTTGCGGAAAGTCTCAAAGATGCTAGGAAAAATGAAAGGCAAATAACAGTCTGTTGGATAGATTTAGAAAATGCCTTTGGCTCAGTACAGCACGAGCTTATGTTATTTGCTTTGAAATGGTATAACTTCCCGCCAACAGTTTGTGAAATAATTGCATCATACTACAGTAAATTAAAATTTGTAATCACAGCAAAAGAGGGACATACGAAACCCCTCGAATACAGAGTAGGGTTGTTCCAAGGTTGCTGCTTATCGCCAGTAGTATTTAATACAGTTATAAATATATTAATAGATAATATCGCTACATGCGAAAAGAGGTGGGGCTATCGGTTTAAGGTCAATGGAAAATATACGGAATCCATCTTAGCGTTCGCAGACGACCTTGCGATCATTACACGTAATCCAAAGCAGTGCCAAGAACTACTGCGTAAGGTAGATGACTTCTGTACCTGGACGGAGGGAATGAGGATAAAACCTAGCAAATGCTATTGCCTTTGTCTGGGCCGGCGAGGCACCAGGTATACCTCATATGACCCCGGGATTACTATTGGTGGGGAAAGTGTTTCAATAATATCAGAAACCGTGCCCTTTAAATTCCTTGGAAGAAAGATAGACTACAAAGGTCGTACTCCATCTATAAACGTAATAGTCGATGACTTCGTAAAAGACATTGACAAGGTAGACCAACAGCCAATTAGTAACGTAAAAAAAGCTTGGATTTACGACAACTACTTAACATCACGTCTCAACTGGCCGTTTCTAGTATATGATATAAACCAGAACCACATAAGAACACTGGACGCGAAAGTCACTAAGACATTGAAGTTGTGGCTCGGGCTAGCACCATCTGCAGACCCGTCAACGTTGTACAGGGGCTCGAATAATTTTGGAATGAAATCAAAAAAACCTTCGGAACTCTACAAACACCTAAGAGTTACCAAAATGCATGTCTTGTCAAAATCCCAAGACGAAATCGTTAGATCCCTTCCAAAAGACAAAAATTCATCAGAGCTAGAGTCACGGCTCCAATTCCACAAAAAATTCATGGTGGGTACGCAGTCCAGTAGAGTTGGATTGGGAAATACTAGAAGACAGACCGACAAAGAGATAACAAAATCTTTCATATAACAAGATGAAAACGAGACCTACAAGGTGCACGCAATGAACCTAGAAATGCAGAATGAATGGTTAACTCTAGGAGAATTTTGTATCCCACCAGCTTTGAAATGGCGCACACTTTTATATGATTGGTCACCCGCCCTGTTAAAATTCTACCTCAACGCCTTTCAATTAACCCTCCCCGATCAAAGCAACCTAGTAAGGTGGGGAAAAGCTACAGAAAAGGCTTGTACGATGTGCAATGCGGCAATAGGTACAGCCAGGCACTTACTGACAGGTTGTAAGGCGCTATTAGACCGGGGTCATTATTCACGTCGCCATGATAGGGTATTACTCATCATACGCGAAGCTATAAGTTTATCACTGGCGAGAGCGAAAAAAGGAACAACAACAAACATAAAAACTAACATCGCGTTTGTAAAGGAAGGCTCAACAAAAAAGATTTCACTCACACAAAAGCCGTACTCAATTATAAATACCGCCAGTGACTGGACATTATTAGTGGACACGTATGAAAATCACTACAGAATACCGGAGGATATCTGTGCCTCGGCGTCCAGACCGGACATATTTCTTTATGCAATGTCAATTAAGCGTGTAGTACTAGTAGAACTCACGGTGCCGTGGGAAACGAACATCCCTAAAGACCACGCTTTAAAAAGAAACAAGTACTTTGACTTAACCAACGAAATAACTAAAAATGGTTATGTCGTTGCGCTGTATGCCGTGGAAGTGGGTGCGAGGGGTATACCAGCTAAATCTCTCTATAACCTGCTTAAAGACCTTGGATTGCCAAGAGCTTCAGTAAGCTCTTTTCTTGAACGAATATCCAAAGCGGCATTGCTAGGCTCACTTCAAATATGGTTAGGTAGAGGGGGTAACACGGCGGACAGTGGAGGTGAGCGTTGACGCGTCGTAAGGAGTGCTCCTTAAACCTAAACCTGGGTCGCAATTCCCAGGCACTGTCGAAGTCGCATGTGTTGCCCCCATCTATCACGCGATGGACCCGGCACCCGCACGGTGAATCCATGGAACGCTAAGAAATAGGTCTATGGTAGACTAGGATAAACGAATTCTTCGAAGTAACGAACGAACGAAGTAACTTCGATTTTCAATCGAGTTCAAAGTCTCTAAAGTAGTAAGCTACCAATTTCTTATTTTTATTTGTTACCTCATAACGCTATCATTTGAGCCAAATTGGACAATAGTTTAAGTGAATAAATTTCTTTGATAAAAGTAGCCTGTGTGCTATTCCAAATTACAAACGATCTGTTAATCAAATTTCATCTACATTCGTTTAGCCTCTCGTATCTCAAGTTTAAGTAGAGACTATACATATCGTTAATCTCTGCATTTTTTAGTTTATGATAAGCGTAACAAGTATACAATCAAAATAACGATATAATATCCATTGTATATCACCAACTGCCTTAAATGGTCCACTGCCCGACATATATACACATTAATGTTTTTTATTAAGGTGATTTCGCGCAAAATGCCATAAAAATATTGTTCTAACTATAGATTTTAAATTTATAATCAAAGGTATGGAAAGGTTTAATAAGGATACGCGATGATTTTAAAAAGATTCACGCGATTTAAATGACTGTGTCATAAGACAATGTTTCATAATAGCGCAATAATCTTGTTGTATTTTTGTCAAAAAATAATATACTGACTGAGAAAGATGAACCTATAATAGAATACCATATATATATGTCGGAGACACAAGAATAAACGAGAACATGAATCACAGATACAGCCAATCTGGACTATAGCCAAACACTAATCACTACTAAACGGATACGAATTAACTTAAACACCATCAGCAACCCCCACGAGGGGGTTGGGGCAACGCTCACTCCTCCGCGGTGCCCTGTGGAATTCACCACCTAGGCTAGTAATTCCCCCACTGATAAATATCGCCTCGTGCACACGATATAAAACACAGAGATACAATAAATCACAAATCAAATAATAGAAAACTACTACGACTCAGGAGTGACTCATGTCACAATCAAGAGATATGGTCGTCACGAGATCTGAAGAGAAACTGTGTCCTGTTTCCGATCGCGCCGCTTTATATAGACTGTTCCGTAGTGTTCGATAGAGGCAAATGTTTGTATCACTTTTATTATTTGGATACCCTCATTCCGACATATATATATATGTGTGTGTGTTAACATTAACGAAATAGCACATGGGTGTTTCCTTGCACGCACAGTACCTAAGTTACATTATCTCTCATTATATATGGACGTGACCTTGGTCGTGGGATCCGGTCCACTTTAACTTCAAAATCGTCTTATACTCATTAAAAATACAAGTCTGCTAAGTACAGCCGTAATGTTACGATACGCCGAAATGTTTTAGGTCAGTTGACACCTTTACACATACGTGAAAGAAAGGGGTGACTTTTGAATTACGCACACACATACACATATTTACTCGTAATATAAATTAAAATGTTGCATGTCTATCCTATTTTCAATAGAAAGTCGAAATCAACAAATGCGGTGTATTTTATCGCTGTCGCCACCATTCGAGGCCGCGGCCTTAAAGTTGTAGTTTCACGTGAGTGGGGTATCCCGCGATTCTAATCTCGACGCCTGAATAGGGACAAGTTGAAAAGGAAAAATTATGGGATCAATTTCACCGAAACTTAAATGAACAAATTACGTTTAACACGTGACAGCCTTACCTTTTACACTGAACTTATTTTTGGTGATAAAATGTACAAATATATTACTTTGACTAAATATTATTACTGTGGTGATAAGATATGGACCCTTATTTATGGGGCGGCTTATAATATGAAGAAATTAACATTAATTAATTAGTTTAGAATCTAAGTTCAACATACTATTTTAATTTAGTGTAGTGTTAGTTAATGTAGTACTAGCTGTTGGCTGCGG
The DNA here is from genome assembly GCA_949125395.1 of Diaphora mendica. Classification (NCBI taxonomy): domain Eukaryota; kingdom Metazoa; phylum Arthropoda; class Insecta; order Lepidoptera; family Erebidae; genus Diaphora; species Diaphora mendica. The sequence continues at coordinate 24,500,516 of OX421310.1, forward strand.
CTCCGCCCGCGTTTATGTCGATTATCGTGGCAAATAGTAGCCTATGTGTTATTCTGATGTATAAGCTATTATTACTGTAAAGTTTCATCCAAATCCATTCAGTAGTTTTTGCGTGAAAGAGTAACAAACACACAAACTCACACACATCCTTATAAACTTTCGCATTTATAATATTAGTAGGATAGGAAGTAGGATTAGTAGGATAGCATTAGATTTAAAAGCAAAAGCAGTGACCAATAGACAAATTTATAAGCGATAAAGTTATAATGATAGTAATAAACATTCGAATATCTAGACATTTTCAGAACAGGGCTAATAGGCAACCCAGTTAACCCACAAAGATAACTAATAAGAAGTGTGGTTGAGATTATATAATATACCAAGTTATAGCTGACTTCTGTTTAGATTCTATAGTACTATAACATATATAGTTGTGTATACACGCTCTTGATAATAAATTAAACAAAACTTTCGACTTATATAACTAGCCGGAGGGAGGGTACCAAACGAGGAAAGAGGCAGCCTTGATAAAGGTTCTTCTGAAATACACATTTGAAATACAATAACTACCTTAATTAGATTGAATTATGTAATATCGCCTATAGGCTTTCTTGGTATTGGCTTATATTTATATAAGTGGGCGTTTTATTTAGAAAATACAATCGCAATGTTTGTTGTTTCTCTTTGGAGTCAAAGGCAAGTTGCAATTAATTGTTTGCCTAAAGTTTGGCCTGTTCAACGCATGATAATCATAAATTTATACCCGACTACGGCAAATTCAAAGGAGGGTTATGATTTTGTCAGGCTATGTATGTACATGAGACAGGGTGACCCCATATCTCCAAATTTATTTAACGCTCTCCTCGAATACATCTTCAGGCAACTCAATTGGGCAGGACTTGGTATCAATGTCAACGGTCAATTACTTAACCACCTCAGATTCGCTGATGATATTGTGTTAATAGCTAACTGCCATGAAGACCTCCAATACTTGTTGTACACTCTGGATCTCGAAAGTAGAGAGTGTGGTCTACAAATGAATCTTGAAAAGACCTGTGTTATGACAAACGGTGAACAAAAATCAGTATTCGTTCAAGACAATAACATCAAGTTTGTCAATGAGTATTTATACTTAGGCCAGAACATCTCCTTCAAAACATCATACCTAAACGAAGTAGAGAGAAGAATAAAGAAGGCTTGGAGTGCTTACTGGTCCCACAAACATATCTTCAAATCACAAATGAATGTCAAACTTAAAAAAATTGCTTTTGACTCTGTGGTTTTGCCCACTTTACTCTATGGATGCCAAACTTGACCTATTACAAGGCAAATTATATATAAATTACAAACTTTCCAAAGAGCCGTAGAGAGAAGCATGATGGGAATCCGTTTGTCTGACAGAGTTAAGAGTGTGGACATAAGAAACACAACAAAATTAAAAGATGCTGCCCAAATGGCTTGCCGCCTTAAATGGCGCTGGGCGGGACATACAGTGAGAACTTCAGATGACAGATGGAGTGAAAGGGTCCTTCACTGGTACCCGCGAGATGGACACCGTGCACGGGGACGACCTCGTCGCAGGTGGTGCGATGATATCGTTGCTATAGCCGGGAACACATGGACACGACTAGCCGCAAATAGAGAGGAATGGCACAGGATGGAGGAGGCCTTTGTCCAGAAATGGACAACCCCATAAAATAAATTTATTATCTATCTAATTTAAAATTATATATTGATTATCTTTGGGTAGACTAGATTGCATGTTCTTGTCTACACCACTTTCAAATTACATTATTTTAATTAACTAGATCAAATGTAATTATAATCTATAATAATTATTTGTTACCGATTAAAATTATGATGTAATCTCTTATGGGAAATAAAGAGGCTTACTTACTTACTTACTTACTATGTATGTACATATGTGTGTGCTGTGCTGAGGTATGTCAGCAACGGTCAATTTAACAAGACATTTAAAACTTAAAAACATAAAAAGGAGAGAAAAGGAGAAAATTAGAATAAAAATATTTATATTATGTATAACAGATAGAAATACTGGGTTATTACTTAATAAATTGTAACAGATATTGACTCTGTTTATTCGTTTTGAATAGAAACTTGCTTAAAAGGACTGAAAAAAGTAATAACAACATTTTAAGATTCGTTTTGCCTACCTAATTAGGAAATTAACAGCGTCTTTCAGAAACCAAAAGGAAATAAAAAAGCTATTAAGTGTTCCAAACTTGTATTGTACCGCACCATTATTAGTAACAGTTTCTGAAAGTATCAATCCTGAATACAAATACAAGACAATGTACCTTACATTGTTTAAAAAAATGACTTTCTGTAATCATTGAATCGAAAAAGTCTTTAGAACGCGTTGAAACAACGTAACGACATCTTTAACGAGGGTGTCGTGAGAAAAAAAAATATTTTCCACCGATTGGATGGGTATCGTTATAAAATATTTGTTCGAGTAGATACGCAGCACCTTTTCAATGACGATTATTGTTTGTACGAGGCATTACGTTGATAGTTATATTCGAATAACAGAATGAAATTCACCTCTTTTTTGTAATGATTTTTTCTTTTTAAGGTTACGAATTCTGAAACATTTTAATTTTGGGTTACGGTTTTAGATAAAAGTATTACTAAGATAGCATAGTGCACAAGTGTGTGTGTTCTCTGTTTTTTTTCTTTTGTTTATTTATGGAATAGGCAGGCAAACAAGCAGACGTATCGCCTGATGGTAAGCAATTACCGCCGCCGCCGCCCATGGACACCTGCAACACCAGAAGCGTCCAATTCGACCGAAGCGTGGCTCTCCCACGGTGTTCCTTCACTTTTACAATCCGATAGGATGGTTATTCGTCATAATCGGGCAGAGATCAGGCACAGGACCGACGGCTTTACGTGCTCTATATATATATATAAACTTAAAATATACCGCCAAATTGCCTGACGTTTCGACCAGGTTACAGGCCATGATCACATTTGACTGGCTCAGTGTTGCACACCCGCTGTTATTAAACCATCGAGATAGATACTCCATCTATATGAATATTTTCGATACTTGTAATTTTTTTAATGCGAAGACCGACAATTGTAATATTGGAATTTTATCAGTATTATATATGCTTTTTGTTTTTGACGTGGCAACGTCTTATAAATTGATGGAGCCGGCTGCTGCTGATCTTTCTCTTATCATATCATTAATGCGGCGTTACTTCGCTCTGAGGTGTTCCATTTAAGGCTTGAAGTGTAAGCGAGAGATAGATGCAGCGCTTGCGCATCATTTCATCAATGTTTCGTTATGACGTTGTCACGCTTGCGACGCATCTATCTCTCATCATTTATGCGGCGTTACCTCGCACTGAGGAGTTCCATTTAAGGCTCGAAGTGCAAGCAAGAGATAGATGCGGCGCTTGCGCATCATTTCATCAATGTTTCGTTACGAGGTTGTCACGTTAAACTATCGTCCGTAAACAGACTTTACAGACAACCATTTTTTTTATCTTAAAACAGCGTTTTTTTCCTTTATCAAACTTAACATTATAAGCCTGTCTTTTGATTTGTTAACTCGCCCTACCGTTATTATTAATATTAAGTCATTTAGTGCTACTATGTCTATATATTTATGTGCTTATTAAGGGTGTAACACGTTGTGAAACACTGGGTCATCTAAATCAGGGCACCACACACGTGCGGGCACATAATTTTATTAAGTTAAATAATAATTAAACCGCTCACGCTATTTAATATACGTGTTTACGGCAGTGTGACGTGTTGGGTGCGCCGTAGAACATGTTTAATTGAATATTGTCACGCGACTTTGCTGCCTGTTATTTGTCACAACCATACATAGAAGAAGAATTTCAACTACAGTAAAGCAAGTACGATCAAATAAAAGTTGCTTCGTGACTCTCATTGAACAAAGAACACTTTATATAATTTCTCTAGTTAGGTACCTAATTCATGTAAGTATTGGCATTGCTGGCATATTTAATATTCACTACTATTAGATTTTAAGACAGAAAATATAATTTCTAACGTACTTCGTATGCTCTTAGACTCATTTCTTAATATTTAAAAAATGTTGCAAAGATATTTAAGTACTTTTGATAAATAGTTGACATAGCACTTGAGTACAAATAATTTCCATGTTCTATTTTTTCATATTAAAAAGTACTTAAAATTAAACATACGGCATAAAAAAAAATTGGCAAAAACTGTTGCGCATTAAAATTCAACAAATCATGGAATTCTTAAAAAAAAAATTGGTTATTACTTCAATTAGATATGTATATATATTATTCATAAATGACAAGCATTTAATCTTCTATATATTCTCTGTATAGTGACATACATATTTTAGGCATGTGACCTCCAAACTATCACACGTAACATTTTCATTCCTACTAACGTCACTTTAACTTTATGACTGGCCCGACTTGTTTATCATCGCAAGACTCGAACCTTTCCTGAAATGTCATCAAGTTTATATCTCTATCAAGTGAAATGGTGATACTAAATATATCTTGATTAAGAATACTTCTGTTTGTGATATTGTTTGTAGTTTCTTGACATATACTTATATAGTGACTTATCAAAAAGCATTGTATGATTATATAAAAATTTATGAGTTTATCATTTGATGTCTTTATAAGTTTAATTTGAATACCTCTAACAATTTTTATTCAGAATATATTTATCTTTATGTGAAAAACAGTATTATTTTGTAAATAAACTTATATTTTACTTCGCTATATAAATTCTACAAAAGTAAAAAAAAAGTCCAAACCAAAAATTTGGCCATTTATGAAATTTCTGTAGTTTCATATTGTGTACCTTTTCATATGTACCCACGCACAAATCTTCAACGTTTGTGTTGTAATATCTGTATTAAGCCTATGTGTAAAAAATATTTACGCCTAAACCATCTCAGAAAAATGTTTTCTCCAAAACACGATATTCTTTTCTCCCTTAAAATATGCCAAATATCCTCGCTTATAAAGCACTTCGGAACTAAAACGAGTGCACACAATCTATCCAATCATGGGTTGAGCCATCTTATTTGGCGGAGATAAAGGCCTTTAAGAGTAGATCGATATTCGTCGAGACGGACAATATCCTACCCTATGAGTCCTCATCTTTATTCTATGACTAAGGCACCTTCATTTTGCGAATTATTTATACAATGTTTATCCCACTTTAGGCTGTACTTGATGAATGACTTTCATATTACCGAAATGTATTCTTCGTTATAGTATTGGTCTAACGTGCTTAGTACGATGGTCGACTTCACGGACTAATAGATCTGTATAATGTAGTGGATCTTTGTGAAGAAAGGATAACGGTAATGGGTTCTTAATTATATATAACTTTATTAGAAGTTAGCTTTTCCGAAATACATAAATCTTTAGGTAGCGACTTTAAATAACCCTAATGATGTCTATTGTGTTTTTGTCTGGAAACGTGAGCTGTTACGTCTTGTTAGCTTCTAGGAAGAAAAGTGCCTATAAAATAATGAAATAATGGGGTAGACAATCTCGTTTTTTTTTTTAATTTTGTCTTAAAGTACATCTAGTGTGTTACATATTTTTTGTGAATTGGAAAAATATAACGGACTATTGTCCGACAGACAGAGTCTTCGCCGTTGGCTTGGACGCAAGTGAGTATACTTTTCATCGATAATGCTCCAATGAATGAAGTATTATGTATTTCTTGGCTCAGAACAAGATTGTGTAAGATTTTATTGATCTCTCAAAGTAGAAATGATATAATATTATATGACAACTTGTTGAAAACGGCTGGCAACGGATTAAAGTGGACTGCCCAACACCGAGAAGGCTGACACTCTTGTGGGAAGGCCTGCGGTTCAGCAGTGGACGACTGAAGTCATAAAAATCGATAAAAGATAGCTGTAATCATCAATTTTACAAATTTTGAGATAAATTTAAATAAATTGTATGTAAATTAAAATTTTTATCAAATTACGGTTTGAAAATAATTATGTTTTGTAAACACTTTCTGTTGTTATGTTGAGAATGTTAACACAGATTATAAGTAAGTAATTGTATAAGTTACTCTCAGTGACTTATTAAAGATGTAGTGTCCCGTTTGGGAAAATTATTTCAAGTTTTTAAATTTTTTCAATTTTTTCAATTACAACCTCAGTTTTTTATGTGAAAAAACATTTATATAGAATGACCTGACATTATAATAATTTCATACAGGTGAAAAAAATGTTGTTAGTGTAATGGAACGCAACTATCAGTCAATTGACAACTGTCAAATTGGAACTGAAGTTTCTGTGTGTGGCGCTCCACCCCTTCTCTTCCTACTTAGCATAACTGGTGTACGCACGGTATTGTAACAATTTAAGAAATACAAGTGGAAAATAACAATTTATTCCTTATATTTAAATCAACCAACATTACAGTTAGCAAGTACAAAAAATTAAAAGTTACTATACTTTATGTAAAGTCTATACGCGCAGGCATACGGTGACAAATGTGCTCAAAATCTCGTAAAGACTAATGATATTTGCGAAACATCAATTTGAAATGAATTAAGTAACATCAGAAAAAGTAAAAAAGATAACCGCTTTAAAGTGCTTCCCATCTTTTAGTGGTTTTTAGATGTGAATAAAAGCAATTATTGTTGCAATTCCATCAAAAGAGTACAAAAAGTAACATGTATTTTTAAGGTATGTTGACATCCAAATGTTATGTTACCTGTTTCATGTAGAGTGTTTATACGTTCCAATAAGCCTAAGAGCTCAAGGCTAATAGAAACCAATTTGAGTCAGGGAGAGCTTGTATTTACATAGGAATGAAATGAAATTTCGTAAGGGATTGAAGGGAGCCGACTAGTACGTATTAGATATAAATATTGGGTGTTGGAATGAATTGCTTTTGCAAATTGAGTTCTTGTAATACAAGGAATTGGGTTATCAAATGTTGTAAAACGAAGTTTTTTATAGACCTTAGGACGACTTAATAGCTAGCAAAATTGAGGAATTTCATACATTACGTATTTGTATCTACTACCTACCTTTCATTTGTCAACCTCTGTTTATTGGTTTTTTAGATAAGGGATTTTTTTTTGTATACATGGGTCATGACATTACAACAAGGCATGACCCATGGCTTAATGTACTTTTTGAAAATAACACTATACCTTGACGTGTACTGGCATTGACCCCAGATCTCAGATTCAGGCATGAGAGATAATACAGAAATACAATACAAAAGCTACAAAAGAATGAAGTGTTCAGTTACCAAATGTTTTTATATTGATACTATTATTGACAAAGGTATTGTTGCGCCTTCGAGAAAAATAGTCTAGAACAATCTACCAGTCGCGAGAATTGAATTGAAGGCGCCATCTAGTGTCAAGTAGCGCGCAACTGTGGAGTAACTCTGATATTCGACGCTAGATGGCGCTAGATTACTCACTCTGGTAATTTCTGTTTAGTGGAGAATGTTCTATCGAATATTATAGATCTTTCTAGGGGTTTCAAAGCCATATATAAGCAGATTGGGTTACCCGTACGAGTCAGTATTGTTTCACGATACAGCGGAGTTAAGATCGAAGCGATCTTCTAGTGAGATTAACAAGTGACATAGCGAATTATTGTTGTAAAAAGGGTTGTAAATAAACAGTGTGTTATTTTTTGGTAATTAACCGACTATTTTTAATTATTGAATACCCGGCTCGTAACAATTTGGTGTCAGCAGTGGGATTAAAGTATCAGATACCAAAGGAAGACACGGAAGGTATCCGAACTAGGAGTCAGCGTCAGCAAGAGGCCGACCTGAGGCGATTTGGAGGTGCACAACTGCCCACACCGGAAGGTCAGCAGCCAGCGATGGAAGCCACGCTGTCCACATCGTCAGCAGCTCCAGATATCACGGCCCTAATGGTGATGCTCCAGGAGCAGGCCCGCCGTCAAGAGGAGCAGGCCCGCCGTCAAGAAGAGCAGGCCCGCCGATTGGGGGAACAGCTGCAGCGGGACAAGGAGGAGCAGGCCCGCCGTCAAGAGGAGCAGGCCCGCCGATTGGAGGAACAGCTGCAGCGGGACAAGGAGGAGCAAGCCCGCCATCAGGAGGAGCAGGCCCGCCGCCAGGAGGAACAAATGCTCTTGTTAAAAGGCATTCAGGAGACCTTCGGCAAAGAACTCAAGGTAGTGAAGGATCAGGTTCTTCAACACGAGAACCGTATCACTGAGGCCGAAACTCAGATTGCCGACGTGAAGAAGGCATTAGGGAACCTCAAAGTTGGAGATGGAGCGGCGACTTCAGTAACTGCTGTTCCTTCGGTGCGGGGGTTCAAAGTACCGCCGTTTGATGGGACATCTTCGTGGTCAGCCTACAAGATCCAGTTTGAGGCTGTTATGACGGCGAACGGCTGGACTAAGGAACAGGCTATGACCGCGCTCACCTTGGGTCTTCGAGACCAGGCTCTAACCGTCCTCGAAGCCCTCGGTAAGAAGGTAACCTATGAGCAACTGCTGGAGGCATTGGAGGCAAGATATGGTGACGCTCACCTGGAGCACGTTTTTCGTGCACAGCTGAAGGATCGTGCCCAACGCATCGGTGAGAACTTGCAACAATGGGCTCTGGAAGTTGAGAAACTGGTCCGTAAGGCATACCAGTCTGCACCTGCGCTCGTGGACGGGAATCTGGTGCAAGCTTTCATCGATGGCATTCGTGACCTCGAAGTTAGAGCTGCTGTGCGACTTGGGCACCATGAAACTCTCAAGGATGCTCTGGCCCATGCTTTGGAGGTGGAAGCTGTGAGACAAGATCATCGGTCTCATCGGGTCCGGGAGGTTGTGGCGTCACCTGTGCGGGACCGGTTTAAGGGGTACAGCCCTAGGTGTTACGCCTGTGGTGAAAAAGGTCACCTTCGGTCCAGCTGCCCTAAGCGAAGCATAGGAAATGAATACGAGCGGCCTCAGGAGATTAGGGCGACTGATAGTACTGCCCAACAACAGTAGGGAAACGAGTAAACGCCAGGACTGCGGGGCGGGTGCTGGCTGGTGTTCAAAGAGCCCCAAGGATTTCGATCTCGCAAAGTCATGATGGGAACAGCCTGGTCATCAGAGGCGAAATCAACGGAACAACATGTAAGCTGACGATTGATACGGGAGCTTCTCGCACAGTTGTCAGTTCCCAACTTGCAAATCGGTTTCTGAGGGACATCACTTGTAACCGTGAGCAAATAAACCTAGTAACAGCCACTGGTCAGCGCATACCCGTCCGAGGCGAACAGAAGGTGGAGTTGAAGTTGGGCAACCAAGTTTACCTGCATAACGTCATCGTGGCTGATATAGTTGACGACTGCATCCTTGGCCTAGACTTCATGAAGAACAATTGTTGTGAGATCGACATCAATCAAGGTGTATTGAGATGTAGTCAAGAAGAACTGTTCATGGAAGGAGCGTCACCAGGAAAAGTGTACAGCTTAAATAATTGCAATAGACGTAGCGGGACCATTTCCTGAAAGTGAAACTGGAAACAAGTACTTCATGGTTGTAATGGACTACTTCACTAAGTGGCCAGAAGTTTTCGCCATTCCCAACCAAGAGGCATCAACAGTTGCAGACAAATTAGTGCACGAAGTCTTCTGTCGTTTTGGAGTGCCTTTAGAAATTCACAGTGACCAAGGAAGAAATTTTGAGTCTCAAATATTTCAAGAGATGTGTCGAGTAATGGGTGCTCATAAAACCAGAACCACCTCTTATCACCCACAATCTGACGGAATGGTGGAACGATTTAACCAAACACTAGAGAGGTATCTCGCAAAAGTTGTTGAAAGTAGGCAAAAAGATTGGGACAAACACATCCAACCGTTTCTTCTGTCATACCGAAGTGCAGTCCACGAAAGCACTTCAGTAACACCAGCTTTTGCAAACTTCGGAAGAGAACTACGATTGCCTGCAGACTTGATCACTGGAATACCCCCTGACACCCCGCGAAGTATAACGGAGTACGCTAATGACTTGCGGAACAAGATGAATGACATTTATGAGCATGTCAGACAATCGGGCCAGCAAATGTCTGAGAAGATGAAAACCCGATATGACCGGAAAGTGAACAATAAGGGCTTCGAAGAGTGTTCTCTAGTATGGCTCCATAATCCAGTTCGCAGTAAAGGGAGATCTCCAAAGCTACAAGCCAAGTGGGAAGGGCCACACCGGGTGGTGACAAAAATCAATGATGTTACCTACCGGATACAGAAGTGTCCAAGAGGCGCCCCAAAGATAGTTCACGTAGATCGATTGGCGCGATACTATGGAACTGATTATGCTCGGGACGAGCATGTCTTAGGAGGGGGCAGTGTTGCGCCTTCGAGAAAAATAGTCTAGAACAATCTACCAGTCGCGAGAATTGAATTGAAGGCGCCATCTAGTGTCAAGTAGCGCGCAACTGTGGAGTAACTCTGATATTCGACGCTAGATGGCGCTAGATTACTCACTCTGGTAATTTCTGTTTAGTGGAGAATGTTCTATCGAATATTATAGATCTTTCTAGGGGTTTCAAAGCCATATATAAGCAGATTGGGTTACCCGTACGAGTCAGTATTGTTTCACGATACAGCGGAGTTAAGATCGAAGCGATCTTCTAGTGAGATTAACAAGTGACATAGCGAATTATTGTTGTAAAAAGGGTTGTAAATAAACAGTGTGTTATTTTTTGGTAATTAACCGACTATTTTTAATTATTGAATACCCGGCTCGTAACAGTATCATTGATGAAATGATAAACTTTAGAAAATATAATAACAAAGCAAAAATGATACTACTACTACGCTATAGCCTAGTAGTTTAAGAGGTCCCCACGCCGCTTCCTACTTTGCCAAGTGTTATAGATTCAAATTCTACATGGGTCAGCACTTTGTGTGAACCACAGATTGTTGTTCTGTTTCTGGATGTTCTTTGTCTTATTGGCATGTATATTTATAAAGTCCCCTGCAACACAGAATATTATATATTTCTGGTGTAAGAGTTATCTTACAGAAAGCTACTTTCTAAACAAGTTTTTGGTATGAAATGTTCTGAGCAAGCAAGTAAAAGATTAATTGCTCTATGTTTAATTAAAACTGAGTCGATCACAATTGCGGAAAAAGTTACAGCCATAACTAATCCATATTTATTTCCTTGCTTGTAGGAGTAAGCCATAAGAATAATGGCATAATTCTTTGGATTTCCCTCTTTCAAACAATATTCCGATACGTGAATGTATGCTGTAGCTACTCATAACTCACGAAAATAACAGCAAATATCTATTCGCCTTAATCGTAAATCATAGATACAGATAAAGTGCGCCTTTTCTTGGTTTACTCTTTTTATTTTCATATTTTATGGTAAAACTTGGTGCGGTGTAGAACGGCTTATTTATACAAGTATTCACCGTGAAGCTTATGTCTCCCAAGAAAATCTTGGATATGATGTTTGTGAGGCGTGAAGAATACAAACACTTCCACTCGAGCTCACCGGGATGGTAAACTATTGGAAATACTAAGCATATGAAGGCACAGATGAAAAAAGCGCAGATGAAACATAAAAACCTATGTTTTTTGTAACTGAATGCATGTTAATAATAGTTCAAATTTACGAATTGTATACGATGTAACAATTGTGTGTCTTTTCGATATAAACTATTCTTTAAGTCGCATATCGCGAAATTTGTTTAAGAAATTGTTTGCTATAAATGGCGTCATTACGCCTTAGATTCTTGTCGAAACTCTCTCTCTCAATGATATTTCTTTAATATTGTAGATAAAATTTAATACAGTTTTCTGTTATGATACTTAGGTCATAGTTTTCGATTTGTTTGGTTGTCTGTGTTTTGAAACAATAAATATAGAAATGAATCAGGACGTGAAAACAGCAATAAACTAACACAATGATCGACGAATCGATGATGTATTTTATAATTATACTATACCCTATCAGCCAGTGAAACAACAATGTGTTATTCTCTTCCTAGTCGATTTCGGCCATGGCGGCCAGTCTCGACTCAAACCAGCCAACTACGCAGGAGATATTATAGTGCACAAGTGTGTGCGCATACACAAGTGCACTCTCTGTTCCCTCTTTCTCTCTTTACTGTTCCATCGAAACAGCAACAATAACAAAACGAACTCCTACTTAAAGCTTTACTTAGATCTTTAGTTCACGCTTTCAAATAAGTATTTTTTTTTACATTCTCCAGGAATAGTTCTTTTTTAAAGAGAGAAAGAGATAGGGTTTGATTCTGTCCTTGGCAATGTGTATGATAATTTCATGATGATTGAAAGATCGGCACGGCAGTACATTGCCCTCGAACAAATATACATTTATTTTTATGTACTAGGTACTCGATAAACTCAATTGAAGAAAATGGATCTCACGTAGATATTTGATACCTATGGAGACGTAATGCCTACTTACTTGTAATGATTATGGGAAACATTCGGCTAAGAAAGTCTAGTGGGCTCTCGTTAATCGGATCGCTTTCATTGATTGTTTGTTAGAGTAATGTTTGTACTAACAAAACTAACCCTTTTAGAGACCCAGAAATAAAGACCCTTCATTGGCTATTGGTTTAAGTGTAGCCATATAGGATATATAGTGTTGTTGTTACTACGCAAAGCTCTGGAATATTGTAGTCTTTTATTAAACATTGACGTTTACCTAAAGCCTAATTATGGACATACCTAATGAAATACCTTAAAACATGAAAGAATGATAAAAATAAAACATACAAATTCTTTATTTTAGGATTACATTATAAGTTTTGTTTTGTATAAATTTTGAAGTAATATATCAGAAACAGGCGTGCGGTAGTAACTCGAATTAACTCGACTGCACGTTTGGCCTAGTGGTTTAACAGTTACCACGCCGTTTCCTACTTCACCAAGTGACGTGGGTTCAAATCCCACGTAGGTCAACACTTTGTGTGATTCACAAATTGTTATTCTGAGTCTGGGTATTCTTTTTAAGGTACTTCAAGGCATAGTAGAAGTAGTGAGCAATTATTATGCATATTATTATCACACATCATCACATGCATATATTACTCCGCAGTATAATATAATTCAAGACAAACAAAAAATATCTAAATTATCTTCGCTAAATATTTGACCATAAACGCTACTAAACAACTATCAAACTATTAGTAACATTTATCTACAATGCTTTCTCGATATTTAACTTAGCTACAAATATTGAATACAAATATTAAAAGAGTTGCTTCCAAAGGTGTAGTAATTAGTCTTTAGCCTAATTGCAATTTCAGTTCATAGATGGCTCAATCTGTTCAGAGTTATTCCAGATGTAGGTAATCAACATTCACCGTGTTTGACGTTGCACATACATTACGAGTACGCCAAGTCTTATAAACACATTTAAAATTGCTGACACAGAAAATGAATTCCGACTAATTTTGTAACATTATTTAAACACAAATACATAAATGTATTCCATCAATGTCCTCACGCCTCATATGTAATATAAAAATATCAAGTTCTTCCATCAAAAAGGTACAAAATGTAAATAGGAAATTGTACATCGCGACCTCTAAAGTACTCGACTCGACGCCCCTACCATAAACAGTCATCAGACTCCAGTCTTCTCGAGCATCGGACAAATTCCTTTGATCTTGTTTAGGGTAAATCTTTTCGATTTATATGTTAATTTATAAATTTGAATCTACAGCATCGCATCTCCGGGTGTTACTGGTTAATCCGTGTTCTTATCTACCAAGACTTATTTCGTTTCAATTTTTAAATATTATCCATAATGGATTATTTATTTTGTGGCTTCTTATGACTTGATTTTTTTCGGTTAAAATTCTAAGGTATGCAAACGACTGTGCATTACAGCAAGTAAAAGGAATTTCTTTGCACAGCAAAATTTTATCGAGGAGTCGTAATTTCCTTTGATCCCTCATCTATATTCAATGATCCGAGGACCGTAACGCTTCGTAAGCGAATTCATTATATCCGTGTGCTCTTTATATATGACGCGGGCATCTTCAACAATAATTTATTCGGAAACGGGTAAAATTTACACGCATCTAAATTTAATATTAAATCTGAATCGCACACTATAGGTATTTGACAATTCCTTTGATCATTTTGGTTTAACAAAAAGTTTATGAAATCAAAGTAGTTCTCAATTAGTTTTGTATTGGAGAAGCGTTTTAGTCTTGAAAGTGTTAATAACATTTGAAGCTACTTATTAACCGACTTCAAAAAAAGGAGGAGGTTTCTCAATTCGACCGTATATATATATATTTATGTGTGTTCGGGGATAACTTCGTCGTTTATGAACCGATTTTGATAATTCTTTTTTTAATGGAAAGTAGATGTCCCGACGGTGGTACCATGATAAGGAAACTGGGATCTGATAATGGCATCCTAGAGAAATCGAGGGTAACCCTCATTTTTTTCAGGCACGTACTATGTTTTTCGTATATTTTCTGAAGCTACGCCTGGTATTTGCGTCTGGTAGTCATCATTTAATGATGATGAGCTGATGATGAAAGGTAAAACTCCTTATCGGTTAGGAGTTGGAGGATAAATCTTTAAATGTCATATGTATGTATGTTACCTTTAGTCGTATTCTTTCAAGTTATTTAGGTAAGCTGATGATGGAAGGTACAACTCTTCAACGGTTAGGAGTTGGAGGATACTTCTTTCAATTTCATACGTATCTATAGACCTTTAGTTGTATACTTTTAAGTTATTTAGGTGAGCTGATGTCACAGGCGCTATGATGACTAACCCCTTAATGTATTTTGCTTTAAGTAACTCGCCTGCTTCTATTTCATCACGACATTTAAGCTTGGACACGATTCCTACTGCCCCGTAGACCACGTTCTCGGTAACAGAAATCTTGCATCTCAGCATAATTTTGGAAACTGATCATACTCAGTTTTAATACGTGTTCAAACCACTAATGTTATTCGCATCAGCAGAAATTATATGAAATAGTTCAACTTACTGATAACCTATGATTGTTTGCACTAAAAATGGAAAAATAAAAACTTTTTATAAAAAAAAAACCGACTTCCAAAAAAATATCCGACGAAAACTCCCTGCCAAAAAACACTAAAAAGCGTAAAATAAACTGGCTCTTCATAAATTGCTATGTGCCAATTTTTGTCTATACCTAATTCTTTATTCATTTAAATAGTAGTATTATTGTGTATGCTAGGTTCCTAAAATCTGTTTGAAGTCGGCGCCAAGCCAAAATGTAATAGGAGGTACCGCACTCGCCGCTGCCGGATAGCTAGCATAAAACAACCCAAGCGAGCAGACACGCGCGGGCTGACGCGACGTCGTTGATGGTCGTCTCGAAATAAAGCGAGTGTGGTAACTACTATTACATTTGGCTTGGCGCCGACTTCAAACAGATTTTAGGAACCTAGCATACACAATAATACTACTATTTAAATGAATAAAGAATTAGGTATAGACAAGAATTGGCACATAGCAATTTCTGAAGAGCCAGTTTATTTTACGCTTTTTAGTGTTTTTTGGCAGGGAGTTTTCGTCGGATGGTTTTTTGGAAGTCGGTTTTTTTTTTAACTCTGCAACACATCCAAACTAATATTATAAATTCGAAAGTAACTCTGTCTGTCTGTCAGTCTATTTGTCTGTTTGTTGCGGTTTAACGGCCAAACCACTGAACTGATTTGAATGAATTTCGATAGAGACTTATATTGGACATTAGAGAACTACCTAGGCTACTTTTTATGGTAATAACAGACACGCAAGCGAAGCCCCGGGTAAAAGCTAGTCAGTAATAATAATATAATAACAATCTTACACGTTTCATCATCAACCATGTTATCAGACTACTGACCGACACTAATATAAGAAAGACTAATTTTATACATAGTTAAATGGAACCTAAAGATATAACACACAATTATTTATTAAACCCTATCTTAGTCTAGTTCTAAGTGTCTCACATCGATTCTATTTCTACAATCGCTAATACCTCCATATTATTGGCTATAATCTCTTATGTTATTGGCAAATATTTTGTTTTGACGTGGCGACTTCAATATACAGCGCAACAAAACGGTCCACTGCTCTACCGACTGAGCTATCGAAGGCACACATAAAGGGTGTTGGGCAGTATTTTGAAGTCGCCACATTGACCACGTGACCTAGTCTTGAGAGACATCATTCTCGTGCATTTGTTAGTTACCTACTGACTTAACGTCAATAACTGTCGTTGAATGGCAATTGGGCTAGCGATGGAATCGTACCCACGACATCTAATTTAGAAGTCATAAGCACTAATCATTAGACCAACTGGCCCAGCGTATATTATTTGCAAAAGTTTATATTATTATTTTTTAACTATTGTTGACACAAATTTTACCGATGTGTAAATCAAGGAACATAACACAATCCGATTTTCATGTTTGCAAAAAAAATCCACGTCGTTTGCTGAATCGTTTCTGTGAAAACAACGGGGCTATAAAGGGTCTTATTGTTATCCTTTGAATTTATATCCAGATATTATCGCTCTCATAAATTGCTACCACGTACAGTTTTCTCCAAATCGGATGCTTGAAAAAGTGACCGGGGATAACCCTACAACTTTATATACGAGTCACCGATAAAAGTTAATGTACCCTTTATAGTGTTACAAAAGCTCGCTATCTTGCCGACTAATATCCGGATGTAACGAGCAACATGTTTAAATTAGTGGGAAAGGGCCATTAAAAGTGAGCGTAAATAAAAAAGCTTTAATTTGCAATCCGGCGCGCGGCATCTGTTTTCTAATTGAGACATTAAGCGGGGGATTGCTTCAACGAGTCTTTAATAACTCGCATATATTACTGATGGCTGGCGAAATGTACAACGTTACCAGATCGGCGCCCGACCGGGTAAATGATGGTCATTGCTCGCAATGGTCGCCGGGCAAAACTCCCGGATAATTGACACGAATGTTACCTAACGACTGTTGAAATGTGCTCCCCAGTTTTCATGTAGCGGCCTTCAACGTATTTCTTATCTAAGCTTCAAACTTGGACATCCGACATTTTCCCACCAATATGTTTGGCTAAATGAATAACTTCGCAAGGAAAGATCTTACTACTTAAAAGTTGTCTAAATTTTGGAAAAAGTAATAGTCGGTAGGTGCAAGGTCTGGTGAGTATGGCGGATGAGGGAGAGCTTCCAACCCCAGCTCTTGCAGCTGCTTCACGACAACGCGCGACCCCATACTGCGCAACAGATAGTCTCCAAGCTGCAAGAGCTGGGGTTGGAAGCTCTCCCTCATCCGCCATACTCACCAGACCTTGCACCTACCGACTATTACTTTTTCCAAAATTTAGACAACTTTTTAGTGGGTAAAAATTTCAATTCCCAAGAGGCAGTACAAAATGCCTTTGAAGAGTTTGTTGCCTCCCGTCCAGCTGATTTTTACAAGAAGGGCATCAATAAACTGCCAATGCGTTGACAAAGATGCGTCAATTGCATGGGTGATTACTTCGAATAACAGAAATAGAAAAGACTGAAAAAATAAGTACTTTCACTTATTGCATACAAAACGGCAATTTCATAGGTAAAGACCTATTATAAGCATACTTATAAATTGTAAAATCGAAAAAAAAAGAAAACGAAGAACTTACGAAGTGCAAGCGCAAGCGCTGTTTCACCGAGTGAGTGAGGATACCGCATGCCGATACCCCATCCCCTCCCCATTCCCCAAAGGCCGGCAACACACTTGTGACGCCTCTGGTGTTGCGGTTGTCTATGGGCGGCGGTAATCGCTTCCATCAGGTGATACGTCTGCTCGTTTGCTCCCTATTCCATAAAAAGCTGCATCGCAATAAATATTTTCATTTTATAAAATTAACTGCTATCACAATGTAAGGTAAAAGTTTTTCCACTGAACACAATAACAGAGGATAATGCATTGTCCCTGATGTCTTTGTTATCGCAGAATCTACGAGGGGCGATGCAACATTTTGCAATAACCGCAAACCCGTCTTTTGCATTCAACCGTTAAATGAAATTGCTTGCAGTGTAAGCTTAACTTGAAGTTACTGCAACTTTGTTTAGATACAAATCTTCATTGGTATGATTACGTTATTTATACATTTAAATTTCTTGTACCCGCTGAGAAAGGTTTTTTTTGGAAATTGATCGTAAAAGGGTAAAACTAGGAATTAATTTCTACGGGTATACCTGTATACTCGTAGAAATTAATTATTTTCAAAGAAACACGAAAAAGAAATACAAATAACTGTAAATGCTTACTCCCACATTAGTTTGATCGCAAAATATGTTTTTTTTTTCGCCCTTTTACTACATAAATTAAATACCCCCAAATAGCTTAGGAAGATAAAAGCTGTAGTCTTATCCAAAATAAAAGTATGTTTGCATCAAGTGCGCAGTGCATACGTTCATCTTGCCTATATTCATTTATATCTGAACAATGATGGTCCTTACGCTATAACGTAAGGTCCAAAATAGTTTGATGATAAAGCAGTCTCGTATGATTTTAATAACTCAAAGTAGAGCCTGGCTATAATATGTTGATTTAACAAACCCTTCAAGATCGTTAATTAAATGGAAAATCTATGCAAATAAATATAATCACAAACTTGCTTCGGCTTGCCCCCCAAACTTTGCAACTGGGTTGCCGCATTCCTGCACCAGCGCCGCATCAGAGTCCTTTGCGACGGTGCAGCCTCCGACTTTCAGTCGATTAACGCCGGAGTGCCACAGGGTTCCGTCCTGTCCCCCACACTGTTTCTTCTGCATATCAATGACATGTTAGCCCTTGGCAACATTCATTGCTATGCAGACGACAGCACAGTTCATGGGAGATACTTCGGACGTCCTGCAGCAAAGTCAGCAGATATTGAGGAAAAACGACAGAAGCTTGTCGCTGAACTCGACCATATTCTGTGCCGCATTTCTCAATAGGGCTCTGAGAACCTGGTCGAGTTCAACGCTAAGAAAACACAGGTGTGCGCGTTTTCTGCCAAAAAATCTCCATTCCTTCCCCTTCCGACTTTTCAGAACACTCAACTGCCACTACAAGGCAGACTCGATATCCTGGGCATGGGCATCTGCCGCGACCTAAACCCGCACGAGTACGTTGAGAGCGTCACTAAGGCGGCCTCGCGGAAGTTAGGTGTTCTAAACAAGGTGAGACGGTTCTTCTCGCCGGAGCACCTGTGTCTTCTTTATAAGACCCAGGCTCGCTCGTGCGTGGAGTACTGTTCTCACCTTTGCGATGGTGCCGCGCAGTATCTGTTCGACGCTCTCGACCGGTTGCAGCGGCGAGCAATCCGAATTGTCGGCAGTCCTGAAGCCACCGAGTCCCTTGAGCCTCTGCAGATGCGTAGAGATATCGCCTCCATGGCAGTCCTCTATCGTCTTTATCATGGGGAGTGTTCTGAAGAGCTCTTCCAACTAGTCCCGCCTTCTCCCTTCCTCTACAGGACAACACGTGCCAGCCTCAGAAGTCACCGCCTCAGAGTGGAAGACATACGCTCTCGCACTCATCGATTCGGTTCTTCTTTCCTGTGCCGATCGGTTAAAACCTGGAACTCACTACCAGCGGACGTGTTTCCGTCCAACTATGATCCCGGGTCCTTTAAGCGGGGCGTGAAAAAGCATCTTACTAGGCCGCCATAGTGCTGGTCGCCATGCTGCACTGTCCTTGTTCGCATTGAGGATGGTGACCACCACTCTTGGATTCTGCTTGTGCTTTCCATCAGGCAGGGCAGAGTCATTTTGGCAGCTAAAATATATAAAAAAAATAAAAAAAAAACCGACTACAATCTGGACCAAATTGAAATGTGACCACACGGGAAGCACCAGCTCTCAAATAAAAAAGAAACATCAAAATCGGTTCACCCAGTTTAAAATTATGAGATAACACATAAACAAATAAAAATACAGTCAAATTGATAACAACCTCCTTTTTTGAAGTTGGGTTTAAATTGAAGTGTCTCTGTAATTGCAAATTAACCGCTTTTTACTAAGTATTATACTGCACTTACATCAAAAAAATAACTTAAATATTTTTTTCTGTCTGTTTATTTCGAGTAATCTTTTGAACGACATTCATGCTGTCATTTTAGGTTGGTCTTAAGTGAAAGGGTTGTACCGCCCCAGTCGAGTCGGCCCGTTTGTGCTGAAATCTGCGAGACTCTACAACCTTAAGGATGTAATAGTAAGGACGCAAAAAACTACTAGACACACTCATTGGTGTATATGGATGATTCTAAGATATTTCTGAAACGCCATTATTCGCTCGCTAATGTATGCTATAGAATTCCGTTTTTTTTGCAGTCATTTAGATTTCAGAGCTATATTTATAAATATACTAACTGCCTTGGCAGACTTCGTTCTGACACAATTTACTGTGTTAAAAAAAATCCAAAAAAAATATAAACCGAATTTTCGAAATTTTCATTTATATAGATTTTACTTCTATAGTTATACATACAGCAGTAGAGTTGAAATTAGTGACGCCGAAACTAAATCCACGCCTACAAATAAATACTGACGTCAAAGTGTTATCATTGACTTGGTTATATAAAGGAATAGTTTTGAATGTGTTGGAAATGTATTGTTAACTTTATATGACGACTAGAATATGAAGGAATTAGTTTGAAAGTAAATAATAGTCGCAACAAGAAGACAAACAAAACTTTAGCTAACAATATTTAAGTTTGTACAATACTTTGAACATAAGTATATTGTTAAAGGTTGTATCAATCAGAAGGCCTGAGTTCTCATAAATATTTCTATTTTGACTGATGTTTTAAGATGTCAAGCATAGCTTACAATGACTGGTTAACAAAATAAGTGGTAAATACATATTTATGTTAAACTAAAATTAACATTTAACTATGATAAATTATGGAAGAAAGTTATTTTTTTATGCGCCGATAAGAAATTCCATAATTTGCAGATGTTGCAAAAAAAAGGTTCTAAATTTTTGTTTTTCTTCCAAACTAAAACCATTCGTGGGAGCTTAACATAACAATATTGATAGAAAGTATGTTTACTCCATTAGTATCCATTAGCATTACTTGTAAGCCAAAATGTACTATAACGTTGACCATTCCAAAATTCTTCAGAATTTGAATATTTTGGAATATACTTAATTTTATATTATAGGTAGAATGCTTATATGTTTGTGAAAAACAAACATGTAAGTACAACAATGTCACATCAATAGTGATTTAAAATAGATGAATTGTTTTTTTTTAAAGACAACTCACGCATTAGGAATAAACATCCTGTGTCGCGGGGGACTTTACAGACATACATGAAACGGACACAATTAACACCCAAACTCAGAACAACAATTTGTGGATCATACAAAGTGTTGTTCCGTGTAGGATTTGAACCCACAACACTTGGCGAATTGGCAAGCGGCGTGGCAACCGCCTAAACCACTAGGTCAACCGAGCAGTAAATGGTAAAAAAAAGGGTATTTCCTTTAGAATCACACTCTGTTTCTTAGAGTAAAAACCATATAATCCACTTAGCTGGTCCTTTAATATAACTTATCACAAAAATGTGTAAATATAGAAAACGTATTACAGATCACACTTTCATAAAGCGAGCGTCAGTTTCAGGAATGTATACCTTTTTGCTGTGAACTAGATCGTTTCAAATGTTTTTGTTGAACGTTCCTGCAGTAGCGCGAAAGTGATTTATCATAAGGCAACATACTGCGGTTGAGACGAAAAATAAAAGTAATTCCTTTTGTATTTGCTGACTGAGGCGGTCGCTCGGAGACATATTTGCCAAACGCGTGAATAATGGTACCTCCTTTGATGTCACTCACCTTTGATCCACCGTGTTTTTGTATTGCTAACAAAACCTTACCAAAACAAGACGACGGGACAAAATCTTCGTAGATAATTCCGGAACGTTAAGTCGTCATTTGCCTTGTAAAAATACACGTAATTTTCTTTCCTAAAAATATAGATGTTGCTATTTCAAAAATGTAGGCTTGCTGCCTAAATATTAACATTTTGCGTCAAGTCATAAACGTCCATTATCTAGTAGAAGAGTGCTTCCCTCGGCACTCTCCGTGTAACATATTTCAGCGAGAAAGCAACAAAATCAAGTTTTTTTGCGGTATTTACAAAATAATCACGAGGATGTTTAAATTGTACTTGTTAGTATTACGCATATTAGGACTGTTGCCATCCTAAATGGGTATATTACATCTAAGTAGCTGTTACTTTTACGTCCAAAAAATATTATTTTGAACGCAATAAAATTCTTTCTTTATGTCTTCGGTGTCCATGAAAAAGACATAACATTGTGCGTTGAATTTATTGTAGCAGACGAGGACCCAGATGGCTTTTCTCGTAAAATACTACGAGTGGTTCTGTTGGTAGCAACGTTATACTTAAAGATAATCACAATTTACGGGAGCCCTTTGGCCAAATTTGGGAATACTTTCCCTTTACCGTTACGTGTGAGCAATTATAGCGCCCCTAATGATGTACTGCCGCTTGTAGAAGAAACTTAGCTTTGAGAACTTGCGTTAATGGTGTCGAAAGAATTTTATTACCACTTACATAAGTAGTTTCGTCTTACTACAGCAATGAAAGTGCAAAAGTTGTTTTAATGTTAGGTTAATAGTAACTAAAGTTCCTAGTCAATTGTGTTCAACCTTTATTGCATTGTTCGATATCTGGAGTACATGTCTAAAACCGTTGTTCGAGCTATTTTAATAAAGGATGCTTACAGGTAATTCAAGTGCGTTATTGTATTGAATTTACTAGTAATATGACTAAAAAAAGTCTTTGGAACGTCTTTATGAAATCAAATAACTATTCCATTATTTGATAATGTACTCGAGATATTTTCGTGCCATTTGTCTAAACTACTTTTTAATATTACTTGTAGTAAGAAAGGACCTGAAGCCTTGGCCATTATTTAAGTTGTTATTTTCATTTTAGAGATTAATTGGGACAATGTTTAATTGTATTCTATTTTAGACTTTTGCTGGCTTCTTGATTGAAATGTTGTTTCATTTAATTAGAAAGTTTTATTTGCATAGTTTAAATAATAATAGCAATAACTTTATTAATATCATACACAGCCGTTTGTTTTTAAACTGTGCAGAGCTTTTACTTTGAAAACCAAATCAGCGTTTGTGTTTATCATATGATGTCAACTATGTACTTCCCCAAGAATCAAATTATCTACATGCCAAATTTCATTGAAATCGGTGCAGCGGTTTGGCCGTGAAAGTAGGACAGACAGATGGAGCTACTTTCGCATTTATAATATAGGTTTGGATTGTACGGGATGGGAATCTATCAAATAACCTCTAGCTTGGAATCAACTAACAACTACTCATTATAAAAGTATACTTAGTATATAACTGACTGTACGGTTCGCCTAGTGGTTTGAGCGGTCGCCCCGCACATTATACTGCGCCAAGTGTTGAGGGTTCAAATCCTACATGTGACACCATTTCGTGTGATCCACAAATTGTTATTCTGAGTCTGGG
The DNA here is from genome assembly GCA_949125395.1 of Diaphora mendica. Lineage (NCBI taxonomy): Eukaryota > Metazoa > Arthropoda > Insecta > Lepidoptera > Erebidae > Diaphora > Diaphora mendica. The sequence continues at coordinate 24,524,040 of OX421310.1, forward strand.
TGTTATTTGTGTCCGTTTCATGTATGTTCGTAAAGTTCCCCGTTACATAGGATATTCCCAATGCGGGAGATGTCATAAAAAAGAATTATTTCTTCTTTCATTGATGGAATTCAATTAAATTTAATTTACCATTATTGTTCCTAACTGTACATGTTTCTTTAATTTGACATAATACCTACTAGTACCTATCAACCTACTTTCGTAGACTTGAATAACTTACTGTTCAATTTATAAGATCTCAAATAATAGAGTACGTTTGACAAAATTATTTTTACATATATTTCTTCTTTTTTTTTATTTTTTTTAATGTTTTAATTTTAATATACGTAATAATGTAATCCATATAAAATTAAAAGTTCAACGACAAATAAATTGACATTTAAAATTCTGGCTCCGTAAAATCTGGCAGTAATTTATTTTAGAACTGACATTATTTTAGAACTGACGAACTCTTTATCTTATGCAGTAAAATGGATATGAATTTTAAAATCTCACTATTAAATTTAGTGTCGTCGAAAGTTAACTCAGAAATGATGACGAATCACTTTGATGTCTAGACTAAATTTAAGTATTCTAAATTTCATTTAAGAGTTTGCGTATCTACAACTTGCGTATGACTCATCTCGACATTGTAGAATGATTATGTATATTACTATTGAAGAGAGCTTGGAGTCTCTCTGAAGGACAAAATTCATAACGAAGAACCAATCAGTGAACCAAAGTGAACGACATAGCTCTAAAGGTTAGTAGGTTAAAGTGGCAATGGCCTGGTCACATACGTCGCAGAACTGATAGTACCCGCGCTGGAGTAACTGCGTCTTGGCAAACGTAGTGTAGGACGCCCTCTGGCCAGATGGCGGGAGGACTTGCCTATGAGGGCTGGCAGCGACTAGATTAAAAAGTAACAGACTGGGCTCTGTAGATTCCCTTATGAAAGGCCTATGTCCAGCAGTGGACTGCAACGGGCTGATAATGATACTACCTAAGTGAAATGAAACTGCCAAATCGTAAAATGTTGCTTAAATTTTATGTACTACGGAAAATTCAGAAATATAAAATTTCATTACCTAAAATGTTAAAAGTACTTACTAAAGACATGTCACCTAATTTAGCACATCAACAGCTTGTCCACTGCTGGATTTAGGCATCTTCTTAAAAAGAACCATGGGTACCAAATCAACCGTGGGAGAGCCACGCTTCGTCATGAATGGGTCGGCTCGACCGGAGTGATACCACGGCCTCACAGAAAACCGGTGTGAATTGGGCTTGCGCTGTGTTTCACCGAGTGAGTGAGGATACCGGGGGCCCATCCCCCAACCCCTCCCCTGGTGTTGCGGGTGTCCATGGGCGGCGATAATCGCTTACCATCAGGTGATATGTCTGCTCGTTCGCCCCCTACACAATACAAAAAAAAAAGTTTCGGCTTAATATACCACGCTGTTCTTGTTTATTTCAAGTATTCATTCTCTTTGCAGTGATGTTATTCTGCTTAGTACTATTTCAGTCGCATAGTCTTGCACAATATTAATGCTTTCATAAAACAAACAAATTATTTGTCACTTTTAAAACAAACTGTGTAATTGAAAACTCACTCTATAGTCAGTATATTCACTTTATGTCCTACAAAAATGCTTGTAGAAAATCCTGTACAATAAAATGGCCGTCAAAATATTTTTGTACTGATAACAATAAAGCTTTTCAAAAGCTGTTTAACGAAATCATCTTCTGACAAACAACAGAAAAAATATATTTGTACAGAACAAATATATTTTTTCTGCTTGCTTTACCTATTTATACACAGACATTCATTTCAATAATATTCTTTAACTACATAAAGATATTACAAATATGGACATCCATGAAGGAGACATTACGTAACAGTACATAGATTATTTTTGTTTTCTTGGCTCTTGAGACAGTATTATTCTTTTCATCGAGTATATCTTTTGACAATTGGAATGAAATGTCTGCGTCGATTTATTTGTTTTCACCGAAACTAACATAGTAAAGTTTTCGAGCAAGGCTACTTCTGAATAGAAATATTACTTCTTCTTTATTTTCCCCAAAAGTGAAAGGTATGACAGTGGGAAAATAAAGCAATAATATTACATTACCAGAGAAACATATAGAATAAATTAATAGCACAGAAGTTTATGACTGAGTTGGAACGAGAATTCTCCAACGTATAACCTCGATTATCTAGCTCTTTGTTCAGCTTACCAAAATATCACAACACTTCACTTGCTTTCTGAATTCATAAACATGAATATATCGCCTTAAACATAATCTAAAACCGATACGTACAAAGCATATACAAACAATCATTCTCAACTTGTTTTAGCTCAGCAACATGATTCAAAAACATAGTTAAGATATTACACTTAGAAATACAAGAATCGACTACTAAAACATCTCAATGATATTTTTCGAAAGCCTCATGAGTTGATAAGTCCCGCGGTGTTACCCGCGGTTCTATAATAACCGCAGGTAACGCCCCGGGGCGAAGTTTGTTTAAAAAAGGAGTTACTCCTTATATCATCAGCTACCTATCCGTGAAAGTCCCGTCAAAATCGGTCCAGACGTTTCAGAGATTAGCCGGAACAAACAGACAGACAGACAAAAATTAAAAAAAAAATTGGTGTATGTACCATGTATACATACATAATGCATTTAGTAAAAAGCGGTTATTTTAATATTACAAACAGACACTCCAATTTTATTTATTTGTATAGAGTATAGATAAGTGATGTGTAAAATATGTTAGCTTAAATATTTTTTTCTTTTCAAAAACATAATCAAATATGAGTTACGTTTGAAATACATAGTTGAAAATAATCTTACTAAAATTTCTAAACGTGTGCAACACAATACCTGTTCAAAATGCTTAAAATAGGTACTTATGTCTACTTACTTAGAAATGAGGTGTGACTTAGACGCAAGTCTAAAAATGAAAGATAATTTCCTAAGAAAAGCCCCACGTGCGACCCGAATATGCTCTAGAAAAGTTGTCAGAAGAGGTAACACTATTTAAAAGTAAATTAGATATATTTAGAACGCAAGAATTGATAATTTTAATAATAAAAACTTAGAATTTATGTTTTATAACCGTTTCAGAGCCGAACCGAAGAGCTTAAACGGTTATAAAAGATAAATAATTATTTGTGACTAAACAGTCTATATAGGGAGTTATGTTATAAGTAATTTTATACTACCTATTGAGGCATACGTCGTTGATTCAACAAAACAAATAAACGTTGTTATTAGTACAGTAGTATTTCTATAATCTTCGATATTGATAAGATTTAATTGTTTTATCGTAACGTAATGTATGTAATACCTTGCTACACTATCTCACGGAATTTCCACATTTCAGCGATTGAATCACAGATATTATACCACCTTATTTAAAACATTCTTAAGCATTAAATAAATGGTGCAGACTTATAGAGCGAGTAGAAATGCAAGTATAAACAAGCACTAAGTTGTCTAAGTATGACACACGCAAGACATAGAGATTCTATTTCCTAGCTTTTCAGAACTAACGAGTTTAACAATGGTGGTAATTCTGTTGTTGATATCACTAAACTAAAATTCACTAATTTTTTTTGTTGGATTATATACTTTAATCTCATGTGCTTACAGTCCATTTATCGATATCTCAGCTGTCACTGTGTTTAGTTTAGTACCAAATAAACATTAATCAGAGACACACGCTTGATAATTACTGGAAAAAGTAAAATTTTCTTTGGCATAACCAAAATTAGTTAAATTACTCAACTTAAGCCATAATGTTTCTTTTGCTATCCTTATGTTCTACGTTTAAAACGTGTAACGTAAACCTTGACATGTCGCACTAAACTTAAACTTCGTCTAATTACATGTCGACTTAATTACTTATTTCTTATAATTTTACATTAAGAGTTTAGTTTAGTTTTTTTTTACTAATAAACAAGCGTAAACCTCTGATCAACTTTTAGTTGGTACTGAACTAAATATAGTGAAAGATGAGATGTAAGATATCAAAAAATACACTGGAAGCAGATGAGATTACATTATATAATCCAACAATAAATTTTATTGAATTTTAGTTTAATGATGACAACAATAGAATTATCACCAGTATCTTAGAAGTGAATCTTTTCACTCTGTTGATTTAACAACTTAATATGGATTTAGCAGTATCTGAGATGTATTTGTTTGATAATGGATTTAGTTCATTTATTTGCAGTGTTCGTAAGATATTTACAAATATTTTTTGTCTAAGTTAGTCATATTTTGTTTAATATACTAAAAACAATTATAACTATTTTATATAACCCGCAACACCAGAGGCGTCATAAGTGCGTTTGGGGATGGAGAGGGGGATGGGGGAGGTGTTGGGGTGATGATACCGGAGGCCCATCCTCCGGTATCATCACTCACTCGGTGAATCACGTGGTATCACTCCGGTCGAGCCGGCCCATTCAAGCCGAAGCGTGGCTCTCCCACGCATTCAGGCTAGTGACAGAATATTTTAATTTATAACATTTAAGTGACACCTAGAACCCTTTTTAAGTTTACCTGATAGGTCTTCAAATTATATTTTTGTATTTTTAAAAATATTTTTGTAGTAGAAAATAATTTAAAAACTCCGAAAGTGGTTTCTCAGATAAATCAGTCTTCAATGACGATATCCTATTCAAAATGAATACTTATCAAAGAGTTGAATGAATCGTAATTGCATTTGGAGCTCTTGATGAGAAAGATAGCTCTTAATAATATTGGAATCTAGTTCCAATTAACATATCAATGAAAGGAATACACCAACGGTCTTGAGTTTTAGTTTGAAGAATTTTAATGAAAGTAATGGTGGGCATAAACATTAAACTTGCAAGTTTCTTTTGAATAGGATAGTATAAAAAGTTTGTTTGCCATAATCCATACTAATATTATGAAATCGAAAGTAACTCTGTTTTTCTGTATGTTGTGCTTTAAAGGCATCACAGAAAACCGGTGTGAAACCGGGTAACGGATTCCCATACCCCAAAGGTCGGCAATGCACTTTTGACGCCTGGTGTTGGTGTCCATGGGCGGCGGTAATCGCTTACCGTCAGGCGATACGTCTCCTTGTTTGCCAACTACACGATGTAAAACAGTTTATTTTGTGGAATACAAAAAAAACTGTTTTACTTCGCTTATTATCCTCTTTGGTGATCCATTACTCCAAGGAGTAAGAAGTAGGAGTAGTATTTATATAGGTTGATATCGAATATATAATCAGAGTGACTGTATGACTTATTTGAGTGACGTAATTCGACACAATGTCAAAATTTATATGAATAAATGAAATATGTTTACATATAGTTTTATTTTCTCTATTTATTTTATCTTAAATTGACGAAGTTTTATTTGTGTATTTTTCATAAAAATGCACGATACGGTATATTTATACATCTAAAGTGCTATGTAAAACGTAGGATACAAACAAGACTATAAAAAATAGCGGGTTTTTTTTTAATTACACGTTCCCGCTTCAATATTTTAACTACTTTTCGCTTTCAATCTTGTTCATATTTTCACAAAATGACTAAAGTGCAATACTTGCTTCCTACTCGTATTACATCGGTGTTAGTTTTTGGCTAATTTCTGGTATTAAGACTGAATTAAAAATATTTATAAACTAGCGTAGTTTTTTGTTTCCTTTAACGCTAATTGAATTTATTGAAATACTCTGATTGGCGTTATCATACCTACATTGTTTTTGTGTTTTAAAATATGGTTCCATTGCAGATTTATGTCCCCTATAAAATCAGTTAAAAAGATTCGATTCGATAACAGACAGACAATAGACCTTACACAAGCAAAACACGAACTCGTAGTTTATTCGTCTCTCTAGACGCCGTAAGATTTTTTATTATTATACTTACCCTTTTCGTTGTAACACACCGTGTGGGGTATTCGTTGTAAGGAGCTGTAATGACGCGCCGGGCGTGAAATACGCGCACATTTCGGTACCCTGGAAATGGAATGCACCTGCCTCCTTAGGTTTTATGAGAAGTTTCCTCACCTTCTTACGATGCTTGGTAAGGGCTGCCAATATCGCCGTCCTCACTTTGTGACCCCTCATAATACGAGTAATACTTCTTGAGAGGGTATTGAACGTAGGAGGCCTCGTCGAGACGGCCCGTCACTTTACGATCCGCCTACTAGTTTAGTTTGTTTCTTGTTTATGTTATAAGAATGTTTAGGATTAACATTTTTATGATGTAACAACTTGTTATTAAGGCTACGAAAGTTGATTCAGTAGTCCTCGTAAAATATATCATTCTGTATACGAGTTATTAAGCTATCTTGTTTGTGAATAACTAGGTTTCATTTGAACACTTTTTTGGAAAAAATAATCACAGCTATGTTAGAAATAAAGTATTCAGAAAAATAACAGTGTTATTTAGTGCTAAGCAGAAAATACGTTTTCTTAAGTTAGGTAAGTTTATTTTCTTTCTTCCAATACTCTAAGACACGTCAGTATTCGATACATATACCAAGCGAATAAGCTAAGCAAATTAAGTGTTATAGTAGGAATCAGCACTCAGTATTACAAGCGTCATATTTTAAGAACATCAACATTCGAATTTCTTGCTAGAATTATACAAACATGTCTTTTAAATAAAAACCAATGTTTATTTTGTCCTTCTAGAATTAAAATCACTTCTACTTATTCCAATATTTTATTTTTGTTTACACCTGACCGGTTTTGCCAAATGGCATCATCAAATGTTACTTTCGCCACAAAGCGAAACCGGTTAGGTGTAAACAACTATAGAAAAAAAACGACTTCCAAAAAACATCCAACGAAAACTCTCCGCCAAAAAACACTTAAAAGCGTAAAATAAACTGGTTCTTCATAAATTGCCTATACCTAATTCTTTATTCATTTTAATAGTAGTATTAAAATGTGTGCTAGGTACCTAAAATCTGTTTAAAGTCGGTGCCAAGTGACTATCGCTTAGACTTTTGTAATTGTTCGTTTGTATTCTTTTTGGCTTAGCACCGACTTCAAACAGATTTTAGGTACCTATCACACATTATATGAAATGAAATGAAATGAAATGATATTTATTTGTAAGTAAATCTTTTCAGATATTTTTACACGTCGGACTTTACAGCTAGAAGAGACCGGTTTATTTTACGCTTTTAAGTGTTTTTTGGCAGAGAGTTACCGTTGGATGTTTTTTGGAAGTCGGTTTTTTTTATAAAAAGTTTTTATTTTTCAGTTTTTAGTGCAAACAATCGTAGGTAAGTAGTAAGTTGAACTATTTCATCATCAAGAATACAAATTAAGGTCTATACGTACGTTTAATATTAACATCATCCCGTAATCCGTAACTCTTGAAGAGTTTAACCTTCTATCATCAGTTCACCTAAATAACTTGAAAGTATACGACTGAAGGTCTTTAGATACGTATGAAATTGAAAGAATTATCCTCCAACTTCTAACCGTTGAGGAGTTGTACCTTCCACCTTCCATCATCAGCTTACTTAAATAATTTGAAAGAATACGACTAAAGGTAACATACATACATATGATATTTAAAGATTTATCCTCCAACTCCTAACCGTTAAGGAGTTGTACCTTACACCATCAGCTCATCATCATAAAATGATGACTACCAGACGCAAATACCGGTATAACTTCAGAAAATATACGATAAACATAGTATGTGCCTAAAAAAATGAGGGTTTCTCTCGATTTCCCTGGGATTCTATCATCAGTTCCTGATATGGTGGCAATGGGACCATTTCGGGAGCATACCCTTTCGAATTCAAAAAAAAATTCAAAATCGGTCGACAATTGACGGAGTAATCGGTGAACATACATAAAAAAAAAAACATACAGAGGAACATAGAACCTCCTCCTTTTTGGAAGTCGGTTAAAAATAAAATAGTGGAATAAGTAGAAGTGATTTTAATTCTAGAATGTACTATAATAAGTTCCATCAAGTACCGACAATCGTATATTGTACGACAATCTTTCACTATGCATATTGCAAATAACATGAAAATATAAATCTTGGATAATTAACTTAATATACAAATGTGAATGCTTTTAAATTTTTTAATTATTTTTAAACGCTACTAAAACAACATAGTCGTGAAATATTATTCTTCATAAAAGTCATAAGAATATTCTAGGGTGGTACTTTGGGTGCCGCCGCATTTACATTGTTATATTTGTGCCCGTATACTTTTGATATTTTAAGTGCACATATGAAATCTGTTTGACAATTTTTTTTTCAAGCTACAATTTTTAGTTAATGACGAAAATTTAAAAGTTTTAAGAAGAAAAATCTATTAAAGTTAAATAGACAAAACAGGTATAACATTTTTAAATGCATATTTTCACATTCAGTCACATAATTTTTTTCATTTTTCCTAATGTAGTTTGGAATTTGCTCAATGTTAATTTAATAATTTCGGTATTTCTAAATAGTATTTGCACGTAAAAATAGTCTAATAATTCTTTGCAACTGCTATTAAATGTCGCTGTTCTCTTTTTCCTTAAAACGTTCGAATTTTATTAAATATATATTTATCTGAAGCCTTTAGGAGCTATGAAATACAATAAGAGCATTAAACATTAATAAGTAGCAGGCAGATGCACTAAAGTGGTATCAATAATAAAAGTGTATTATTACAAGCTTTTATTTAGTTTCACTTGCCCCGATGTTTGTCTGTAATCATGACTGCACGGTTGGCCTAGTGGTTTAGGCGGTCGCCACGCCGCTTGCCAATTCGCCAAGTGTTGTGGGTTCAAATCCTACACGGGACAACACTTTGTGTGATCCACAAATTGTTGTTCTGAGTTTGGGTGTTATTTGTGTCCGTTTCATGTATGTCTGTAAAGTCCCCCGCGACACAGGATGTTTAGGTATTCCTATTGCGGGAGTTGTCTTTAAAAAAAAAAATACAAAAAAAAAAACTTTGTTAAAATTGATCTGATATTGAAATGAATTGATTAATGTAAATAGTTTTAGATTAATTTTTAGATGTAAGTTATTATCATTTACCTATTATCTATACGTACGTTTAATATTAACATCATCCCGTAATCCGTAACTCTTGAAGAGTTTAACCTTCTATCATCAGTTCACCTAAATAACTTGAAAGTATACGACTGAAGGTCTTTAGATACGTATGAAATTGAAAGAATTATCCTCCAACTTCTAACCGTTGAGGAGTTGTACCTTCCACCTTCCATCATCAGCTTACTTAAATAATTTGAAAGAATACGACTAAAGGTAACATACATACATATGATATTTAAAGATTTATCCTCCAACTCCTAACCGTTAAGGAGTTGTACCTTACACCATCAGCTCATCATCATAAAATGATGACTACCAGACGCAAATACCGGTATTATCTATGGGTTATCTATGGATAGGTCTTCGAAAATGATATTGAGGTTTCTAATATCATTTTTTCCAAACTGAATAGCTTGCGCGAGAGACACTTCCAAAGTGGTAAAATGTGTGTCCCCCCCCCCTGTAACTTCTAAAATAATAGCATGATAAATCTAAAAAATATATGATGTACATTACCATCTAAACTTCCAACGAAAATTGGTTTGAACGAAATCTAGTAAGTAGTTTTTTTTAATACGTCTTAAATCGTAAACTGCAATTTACCTTTTATTCAATCAACACAAATATAAAAATAAAACAAAAATTATAATATATTACTTGCTGCTGCGGAACCCTTCATGGGCGAGTCCAACTCGCACTTGGCCACTTTTTTCTTACTCCCGCACCGCCGCCGTGTGCCTGCCTTCAATGACTCCTTTGTTTTTATCGATAATGACGTTGCGCCTGCGCATCATGCTCACCGCCCTAGTCGGGCTGAGTCCGAGCTATGTTTTATGACCCAAACTGCAGGGACAAAATAATTCTACTATTTAATTCTCCAAATTAAAAAAAAACCCGACATAATAACCTGAGTTTCCTTTAAAAAGTAAAAAACTCGTTATGCGCTTTCCTTTGAGACCCCACTCTTCGATAATTTTACAGACATTCGGTTATTCTTCCCTACTTTCACCCGTATAACTTTTAAACGACTCAACCGATTTTCATGAAACATGCCTAAGAACACTCGCACGTAACTCACCTTTCATACAAAAAAAACTAAATTGAAATCGCTTTATCCGTTCGCGAGCTACGGTGCCACAGACAGACAAATAGACAGACAGACACGTCAAACTTATAACACCCCTCTTTTTGCATCGGGGGTTTAAAATGACCGCCGTAACAAAAGAGCGGCGTATATATTTCTGAACAACCTATCCAATATGGGTATCAAATGAAAGGGCTTAAAGTTATTCTTTTAATAATTACAAAAATTTTAACAAAATAAAAACCGACTTCAAGGTTCGACTCGATTTCTCTTGGATGCCATCATCAGATCTTAGTATCCTTATCATGGTACCACCGTCGGGATATCTTCTTTCCATTAAAAAAATAATCATCAAAATCGGTTCATAAACGACGAAGTTATCCCCGAACACACATAAAAAAATATATATATACGGTCGAATTGAGAAACCTCCTCATTTTTTTGAATTCGGTTAACAAGTAATAAAAGCTTCTTTTTAAAAAAAGCTTTTAAATTAATCACTTGTTTTCCCATTGAAAGCATAAAATAATAAAACTATGTGCTTGGCATTAAATGTGAAGTTGAAATGGAAAAATGGTAAACACGAAAGTATGAACACAGCGCTTTGTGAGAGAAAAGTAGATCATAAATATTGAGCTGAAAGTTTTCAGCGCGGTTGAGAATCTATCATGTTTTAAAGCAATACCCAAATAACGGATCCAAAATATAGTTTAGCCTTTAAAGTTACCTTGCACTAGCTTCCGCGTATTTCGAGTGAATTTTGAGGTGACTCAAGCCAAAATATATTCGAACGCATAATGTTTTATGAACAAATATATATCTTTACTTACATGAAGTATAAAGAAATCATGTTTTTCTTATATTATTATTCTTATATTACAAATACACATACACGCACACACACAAACATACATATATTTAATATTAAATACATACATATATATTAAACTGGCGGTGCCCGCAACTTTTGTGGGTTTTCGGGTTGTTTTGATTTTTCACCGTTTGGACCTTTCCCTGGACTGCGTCAGGCATTTCAAGGCCAAGATCGGCTAAATCGGCCCAGCCGTTCTCGAGTTTTAACGAGACGGGCGAGCGGCAGTAGATTTTTATATATAAAAAGATTGTATTATTGATTTGAATTGTATTAGTTTTAAGTTTGTGTCCTCTCTTATTTGTAATTTTTCTGTGCCCGACAGGGTACATAGTGGAACAATTTGATATTACTGTAAGACCTTGTTAAACCTATGTGATGCAATAAAATATTGAGTATTGAGAAAACATTGTTTAAACACTAAGGCAGTATTCACTACCTTTCTTCATTTCTTCTCCTCCTGATTGCCTTTTCGTAACATCTTATTGTTATATCTTATTTGAATTCTTGATTTATTTGTACGTATAAGGAAACTTGTAGGATGTTTTAAACGTCATTTCAAAAGTTTAATACTAGCTGTGGAATTTAAATCATTAACTTAACGAATTCTTTATAGCAGGCGTTACCGAGTAAATAATGCACACTTGGAATCATCCATATACACCAATTGCATCATTACTAGGTATTTTCCTTACTTAAAATAAATTAGGAACTTGTTCATTCCAAACCAGGACTTTTTCAAAATAATAATTTTAACATCTATTTTTTGTTATTAATTATTTGATTGCTGTTACGTTTGAACTTTAATTTTCTTTAATGACAAACAAAAAATTTCCATTACAAGTCAATTAATTAAGTAAGACAGAATTTAATAATAAAGTATTATTCTTTACCTAAAAATAAATATTGTTTGAAATATAACAGAGTGGAGAGCTTAAATTGGCTCTAGCAAATGCTTTTCCAACGAGATGTAGGCGCTTCTTAACCAAAATTTAATTCACGTTGAGGTTCGATATTTCGACCAATAACAATGAAAGTGTACAATTTATTAGAGTTCAGAAGATTAGATTCCCAATACTATTGTTTTCAATGAAATATTGACTTTGTTTATTGTCTTGTATTCTTATTGTCTTTGTAATATCCTGCGTTGGAGTGGTTCACGCAATTACTTCGTTGTTTTGAATTATGACCTTATTATATTTTGCATGTCAAAACAGCGAAAAAGTGCGTGAAGTCGACGCTAATGGCGATTTGTGAAAAACGATGCGAATTCGATTATCATGGATTATATAAATTGAAATAGATAAAACATTCACCACGCTATCATTAAAAATAAATGCAAGAAAAAATACAGTAAAAACCAGTCTTGTTTGTCAACCTTTCTCGTATTGCATGTAAACCTACATTACACGAGTGGCCGACATTTTATTCATTCCACTTTTGCGACATATACAACTTTAATAACACATTAAAAAAACAACATAGGGAAACTGTCCGAAATAGCTTTCTGTTAATAAAACTAGAAATCTACAATTGGATTCAGCTAAAATAAAAAAATAAGTAATTTTGGAAATTTGCAGAAGGTATTTACACTCTTCATTCAATATGGAATTACTACAGTTTTGTTTATCTTGATAATATTGATTCATCATCTCTGCACCAGGTGATGAATCGTTAAAGACATTGTTTTAATTTTGTTTAAGAACATTTCCTTGGTTGTACGTTACGGTTATTGCTGCTCGTTGCACTTGTTCTGAGCATGTGACTGATGTAAATTAAGGAGGGTGTCTCCGATAAATTCACTCACTTAAGTATTTCAATGTCAAAAAATCCTTATAAAGCATATAAAAATGGCAGAAAGATTTGATATCTGAAATACGGAAAATAAAACTGTGTTAAAAAAAAACTTCGTTTAAAAAAACCGACTTCAAAAACTCAAAAGTATAAAATAACTTAATTTGTATGTGCTACCTATTCATAGGTTTGAAGTCAGTGCCATGCCAAATGTAATAGTTGGTACCACACTCGCTATATTTCGAGACGAACGTCAACGACGTCACCGACGCTTCGGTCGTTTTGTTCAACGCGAAGAGCAGCTATCAGATATAACAGTGCGGTACCTACTATTACATTTTGGCTTGGCACCGACTTCAAACCTATGAACAACCTAGGTAGCACATACAAATTAAGTTATTTTATACTTTTTAGTTTTAGAAGTCGGTTTTTTTAAACGAAGTTTTTTTTTTTAGCTTTTTAGTTTTCTCAAGTCTCTCATCATCATTTCATTTAAAATTAAATGATGTCTACAGAATATGAAGGCATGCAGACAATTGCTCTTAACTTCGTTGCAGGCGCTCACGTAAATTTAAGGGTTTCCTTCGATTTCCTTGGGATCCCAACTTTTTTTTGTTTTGCCCGCCAAAATACTCTCTCTACTCTGCCTGATGGAAAGCATAAGCAGAATCCAAGAGTGATGGTCAGATCCTAATATGGTGGCCATGGGACCACATGGGGAGCATACCCTTTCGAATACAAAAAGAATTTTCAAAATCGGTCCACAATTGACGGAGTAATCAATGTATATATAAAAATAAAAAATAAACGATGAAATTAAGAACCTCCTCCTTTTGGAAGTCGGTTAAAAATATAGGTTTGTGGAACGCAATCAAAACTACAGTCCGTTGATTCAAACTATCGAAAGGAACATCGTTATCGTGTCGAACTTTTTGATCTTGGTGTTCGTTACCAAACTGAAATCAGCAATTGCACAGGGACACATCAAGGTGGATCTGATAGAATGTGTAGAAAATATTTTTCGTTTTAAATGTTGTAAGTTTTATAATAGGTGCAATCCTGATTGCAGTTTTTAGCCATAGATCCTAATATAGTGGCTATGGGACCACATGGGGAGCATACCCTTTCGAATACAAAAAGAATTTTCAAAATCGGTCCACAATTGACGGAGTAATCAATGTACATACATTTAAAAAATAATAAAAAATCGATCAAATTGAGAACCTCCTCCTTTTGGAAGTCGATTAAAAATATAGGTTTGTGGAACGCAATCAAAACTACAGTCCGTTGATTCAAACTATCGAAAGGAACATCGTTATCGTGTTGAACTTTTTGATCTTGGTGTTCGTTACCAAACTGAAATCAGCAATTGCACAGGGACACATCAAGGTGGATCTGATAGAATGTGTAGAAAATGTTTTTGGTTTTAAATGTTGTAAGTTTTACAATAGGTGCAATCGTGATTGCAGTTTTTAGCCTACAGTGAGTAAGAGGGAAACAGATTTTAGGTACCTATCACACATTATAATTTTAATTTAATACTACTATTTAAATTAATAAGAATTAGGTATAGACAATAATTATCACTTAGCAATTTATGAAGAGCCAGTTTATTTTACGTTTTTTAGTGTTTCTAAGCAGGGAGTTTTCGTTCGATGTTTTTTTAAAGTCTGTTTTTTTTTCAATATTAATAAAATTAGTATGAAGATGTGATACCAAATGAAAGATATCTTCTATCTTCTTTTGAATCGTTTTGATAACTATATTACTTATAGGCAGTATAGGTATTCAAAATACAAAGCCATAATTGTATGAACAAGTAAGTCTATAAAATATAAACCAATTTGAATACTTATGTATTATAGTTTCATCTAATTCGGCCCCGATCTAATCCCGTTCGTGTGACACGCGATGTCGCACTTCCATAATTCAGTGTCATAATTGTACTACATTAATTAGTTGTTCCATCGCAGTCCGTTTTAATGGTGATTATGGCACTAGTCAGCCTTGTTTAAAAAATAAACATTATCTTAATTGCACTGAGCCACGAAGCCAACGCTGTTTAGTAAGAAGAACAAGATGACGTGTTTTAGTGTAATATGTTTTAGGCTTTTGAGTTTGTTCTTTTTGCTGAAAGGATAAAAATACTAAGACTAAATAGGTGTTCCATTAAACTAATATAAGAGTCAGTTGTATTTCGTAGATCTTATATAATCAACATCAAAAAAGTAATTATAGTATGACTACAGTAACCAAATGAGAATAAAAAAATAATTAACATTTATTAAAACTGCGTGGGTGCTGCGTATAGACTATTTATTTACCATTTGATAAGCCGTCATAGTGTGAGTTGCATTGTTACATCGTCTGCAATCGCAATGAGTATGGTGACTACCACTCTTCGATTTTGCTCATGCTTTCTGTCAGACAGAGCAGGGTTACTTTGCCAGGCTCATACATAAAAAACCCTATACCCTGTGAAAACAAACGCAAGAAAATAATTTTATTATGAACCAGAAAATACTACATCAAATCACGTTATTATGGTAAAAATTTTACTCCAAAAAATCACTTTCATACAAGAATAACGAAAAGGAAATCCCGTCAAGTGACACTTTTCAAGGCGTCGACGTTGATTTTAGAAAGACCTTTGTTTCTGTTAACCATGCCGCCTCGCCCGCGTCCGGCCCCCGTTGATTTAAGTACACACAATGGACCCCTCTTACGTCTCAACAATACGCCGATAGCTTAGAAAACGTTCACAATAAAAATGAACAAGACAATACAATTCAATGGAAATGAAGATATAATTTTGTTTTGACGTTTATTTCATTGTTCTATTTCTCATAATTTCACGTAACAGTAAATATTTTTGGAAATGTATTCAACCAAAATATCATAAACATAATTAAGTTTCTGACATGTATAAATTTCACTTGTTGTTTGATTCTAATAAAGCTCACCTTTTACGGCCTCTGTAAGTGTTGCCAGCTACCATCGATGTAATTTATGAGACGGTAAAGAAGAGTAATTCCGCTTATTAATTTTGCGCGGGCTCGTTCCGAGGTGCGGTTTCCCGGCTTACATGACTTGGGCTCCTTTAATCACGCTTCCGTATTACATTCTACGAAAAAGCACCATTATTCAAGTTGCAAGCTTTTTGATTTTCAAATCAATCACAATGTCCATTCGTTTTATTTATCGACAGAATTTATTAAAATCTAAGGTATCCCCTCTCTGTTCAATTTAAATAAAATTCTATTTCAACGAATTTAAAAATCGTCAACGTCGGAATGTTACTACTGAATTGCCCATCAAATAAACCCCTTATCGACTCATTTTCTTTCCCCTTTCACTAAAGAAATGCTCGACTCCCTATAATGGTTACGCGGTTGGGTTTGTTATTGTTTTCGTGTTACGTAACGCGTAAGTTTGCGTTAATGTAGTTTATTTTGAGAATGGACTTGAGGGGTGGAGCTATGTGATAACAATAGTACAAGGGAAACGTGTCGGAGTGCACGCGACTTGGCTGTTTATGTTTCTTAACGTGATAGCCCGGGGTAATTAGAACGTGATTCTCACAGCTACTAACAAGTGTAGTTAGATATACGTAAGCAATAAATATCGAATGATCGGATAGCAGGTGGCTATTGCAGAATTTAATTAAAGTGGAGATAGTCGTTTGTCATTAAGCTTTATCCGTGTTATAGTGTTTTTTAATATTACAATACGGAGCAGCAAATAAGGGTACGGTTGGTTGTAAACATTTAATTAGTTAGACTTGCAGGTATTAGTGAGAGTTAGAATCACGCGATAATGTAAGCTTTTGTTGGGGTGGCGGTCGTTAGGCAACCTCTGGCTTAAGTGATGAATTACACCTAACAATTAAAAAGTTACGAAGGCACGTGCTCAGCCGTTACTAATGTACTCTCAGAAAAATTAAAAGGGTGTAAAATTGTTGTGTTTTTATTTTCAGTAAAGTAAAAGTAATTTATGAGAAACTTCCTAAATTGTCATGTTTAGTTTACAGTTGTAAACGAGAAATTGCTTCAATTAACAGACTTGCCTTGAGTACTCCCGAGTCATATTTTATAACATACAAAAGAATAGAATGATACACTTAGAGGTATAATTAATCAGAATCAAGCCCATTTTAATAAGAGTCCTACAAAGCCGCTAGTGAAACCGTAGAATCCCAAATTTAGGACATATTAGGATATATGTGCAAAGTATAGTATGCAAATTGGATTATAACTACATAACAAGTTTACATTATAGCTACAGTTGAATAATCTTGTATTACGTTCGTGTGGTAATGATGCAGCAGGTTACAATATGGTAATATAATTTGGATAATCTGAATAAACTATACGGATTATTTGGGAGCATATAAATTGAAACATATTTTGTGTACATTAATCTGAAATTAATCTTTAATAAATTATAATTAAATTATATACTAACCTTTCTACTCATATGACGGGCCTATGAATACGATATTTAAGACGAAACGTAGAAACATCTTTACTCGTTGTACTAGTCTCGTAGACATTGTGCTACGCATGCCGTAGAGCATCTACGATAAATTAATATGTGAAAGAAAACCTTGTATTGTATCTGA
This sequence comes from Diaphora mendica, assembly GCA_949125395.1. Lineage (NCBI taxonomy): Eukaryota > Metazoa > Arthropoda > Insecta > Lepidoptera > Erebidae > Diaphora > Diaphora mendica. Next base: position 24,541,475 of record OX421310.1, read on the forward strand.
TGTTAAATTTCTATGTACGCAATGTAAATTGCTATAAAATACTTGGATAATCAGTTGGATAGTTAGGCATTGAAAGTATAACAAACTCACTTTTATATCTCTAACATTCCTTCTTTTTTCGGATGGATGCGGACTGCCCAAGACCGGGATAGTTGGTGCTCCTTGGGAGAGACCTTCGTTTAGCAGTGGACAGCGATTGGTTGATAACCTTCTTTTTTCAACAGTTTATATATTAGAAGCAAACAAATATGTCCATTGTTTTACTATGAAAAATAACTCCTAAAAACTCCTGGAGTATTATATCAAACAATTACTTTGATATTTCCATAATTGTGGTGCTTTATAATAAGGACTTTCCATACGTTACTGAAAATTTTCCATTCTCTGAACTTTTCCCCCTCAATCTTATCACACAGACTAATATTTTTTGCAACCTCCCTTACAATTATGGCATCACAAAAGTTTGAACTTATCTCTTATAAACGACTTTATGAGTCATAGCATAGATATACGTATATAAATAAAAGTTTCTATCGCTTTTCCCCTAATAAAGATAATTATCTTCCAGTCCGCTTCTCTGTTTACGAACGTATTTTATGATTGGCCCTTTTAAGGTTAATTTAATCTTTAAATTTGCTTTTACCAATTTTTCCTATTATTATTAAAATGTGAAATTAACGATGTTTGTCTCTTATGCTTTCATGGTTATAATGCTAAGTAGATTTTGATGAAATTTGACATGGAGATAGTTTGATTCTTGAAAAATAACATCGGATACCGACAAACACCGATTTATGCACGAAAACTAATATAAATACTTGCTTTCAAAAATAAGTTTGAAATCAATTGCAACAAGGAATAAATTCAAATCGTCAATACGCGTTAGAGGGCCCTGACTTTCCGACAATATCCAGTTTGAGTTACAAGTATGTAATCTTGACCTGATTGCTTACTTGCATTCCCTAATCCATCAGTTTAAGGAATTTTCTTTTATTATAATTGCTGTCTCTTCTCACATAAAGTTCTTTTCATATGATGATTTTTGCATACTGCCAATTTCATCATCTAATTCCTGCAGTGCACGGTTGAGGGCATCAGGTTTAACCTTTGCCCTTGGTAGACTTCGGATGGTTAATTAATATTAAATTTTATTCTGATGAATATACATACATATAGGTATCAAGGCACTTATCTATTTATTTATTTTTGTTATGTATTAGCTGCCAAAATGACTCTGCTCTATATCTATACAAATAAATAAAATTTAAGTGTCTGTTTGTAATTTCTAATTAACAGTGTTTTACTTAATGCATATGAAAGTATATATACTTACGTATATAAAGGTACTTACATCAAACAAGAATTTTTAACCGACTTCCAAAAGGAGGAGGTTCTCAATTTCATCGTTTTTTAAATTTATTTTTTTATTTATGTACACTGATTACTCCGTCAATTGTGAACCGATTTTGAAAATTATTTTTGTAGTCGAAAGGGTATGCTCCCCATGAGGTTCCGTTGCCACCATATCAGGATCTGATGATGGGATCCCAAGAAAATCGAAGGAAATCCTCAAATTTGTTAGGCACGTACTATGTTTTTCATATATTTTCTAAAGCTATTACAGTATTTACATTTGGTAGTCATCAGTTCATGATGATGAGCTGATGATGGAAGATAAAACTCCTTAACGGTTAGGAGTTGGAAGATAAATCTTTAAATGTCATGCGTATGTATGTTACCTTTAGTCGTATTATTTCAAGTTATTTATGTGAAATGATGATGAGAGCCTTGAGAAAGACTAAAAAGCGAAAAATATAAAAAACTTCGTTTAAAAAAACCGACTTCAAAAACTAAAAAGTTAAAAATGACTTAAATTGTATGTGCTACCTATTCATAGGTTTGAAGTCGGTGCCAAGCCAAAATGTAATAGTAGGTACCGCACTCGCCGCGCGTGACCTTGAGCGGGATAGCTGCTCTTCGCGTAGTACAAAACAACCGTTATTGTCGTTTGTCTCGAAACTTGTATAGTAAGTAGGGTACCTACTATTATATTTGTTTGTGTACGTGTCTATCTGTTTGTTCGGATTTTGACGGGACTTTCACTGGCAGATAGCTGATCATATAGGTGTAATTTAAGCTACTTTTTTTGACCAAGTTTACCAGCGTTTGTTGTTGTATCGCACCCGCGAGTAGCACCGCGGGATCAATAATTATTGAATGTTATGCGACCATTTCTCCAATTATATATCCAACCACCAATGTGCATGCTATTTGCAGACGATATTGTGTTGGTCGTTGAAGACGCACCTGAGGTCCAGCGCAGACTAAAGACATGGTAGCAAAGACTGGAGAATGTTGGCTTGAAAATCAGCAGAAGTAAACCGAATATATGTTCTTCGATTTCGGCTGTCTCTCCGGTCCTACTGCTGTGTCACTAAATGGCACGGCGATTCCAGTCTTCACCGATTTCAAGTACCTCGGATCGTTGTTACAAAATAATGGAGAAATAAATAGGTTTGTGCAACATCGAATCAATGCAGGATGGATGAATTGGCGGCAGATAACAGGAATTCTGTGCGATCCCAAGTTTCCTTTAACCTTAAAGGGACAAATATACAAAACGATCATCATACTTGCCGTCCTGCATGGATCTGAATGTTGGCCAACAAAAAAAAAAACAGATGAGAGACGCCTGCATGTAGCTGAAATGCGAATGTTGAGATGTATGTGTGGTGTGACTAGAATGGATAAGGTGAAGAATGGCTACATCAGAGGAACCCTGAAAGTAGCACCAGTGGCTGAAAAGGTGAGAAGCAGCAGGTTAACCTGGTATGGACATGTGATGCGTAGAGATGAGCAAAATGTAGTTAAGAAAGTTTTAGGAATGGAAGTCGACCGATATAAGAGTAGAGGACGACCAAAGAAAAAATGGGTGGACTGCATAAAGGACATATGACCATAAAGGGAGTAAGCAGTGAAGTAACGAGTGATAGAGGAGAATGGAGGAAGAAAACTCATTGCACTGACCTCAAATAATTTGGGAAACGGGTAGGAAGATGATGATATATCCAACCATTCATCTATCCATGAATTCGGAAATAAGTACAATATAAATAAGTTATGGAATCAGGCGTTACTTTGCGGAAATCCATGACATTAAATGCTATGAAATATATTTAGCTTTAATTCCGCGAGACAAATATCCAGGTCTGAAAGTATCGACCATTATTATAGCGTCATCGAAACTGTATATAAAGGGCCGACAGCGGTGGCGCGAGCTCATTCGAGCTCAAACGCTCGACGAGTCAACGACAGTCAAGTCAACAGTATTTCATAGCATTTAACAATATAAATATTTACTTAGGACAACTGCCTCGGTGGCGTAGTGGTAACGTATGCAACTGCTGTGCTCGAGGTCTCGGATTCGATTCCCAGGTCGGACCAAATGTTTGTATGATCTGCAAATATTTATTTCAGAGTTTGTGTGTTTTCTATGAATATTACGACATGTGTGTATTTACAAAAAAAAAAGTATATACGTATTTATATCAGTTGTTCAGTACCCATAACACAAGCTCTGCTTAGCTTGGGACTAGATTGCGTTGTGTGTTAGATGTCCAAATATTTTTTTATTATAATTTAAATTATCCGTCATGAAAATTATTTTCAATATTTCACGGATTAAATGTTGCAGACATATAACGGCTACAATGTAATGAAATGGTTTTGTCCAGTCTGCAAATGAAAATCCCTGGCATTTTGCCTTTACTCTGTAATATGCAAGTTTTATGGCTTTCATCGCGAACAAGACTTTAATTTCTTAGTTTATTCTTATTATGGTACGTTCACATTATGCTTAAATGGCGTTATTTAAATTCGTTTTAATTTATTTATTTACTTACTAACTTTTGCCTGCAGTCCCGCTCGCGTTTATATCCTTTAATGCGGTATAACGTTTCTGATGTCCATTTTTTTTATGTATTGGCCAGCCAAAATAACTGTACTCTGCCTGATGGAAAGCATAAGCAGAATCCAAGAGTGGTGGTCACCATACTCATTGCTCGTGCAGACAATGCAACAATGCAGCATGGTGACCCACAACATGGCGGCCTAGTGAGTCAAAGTATCTCTGTACTAAATTTCATTGCAATCAGTGCAGTTTTTTAGCCGTGAATTGTAACGGACAGACAGAGTTATTTTTGAATTTATAATATGTATTACTATGGATTTGCTTTAAATACTCTACTCTAATAGAGACCTCTAAATGTAGAGGTCTCTATTAGAGTAATATTATTCGAAATTTTTACAACAGATCCGTCAAATTGACTACTGTAATACTTTTAGTAGCCCATCTAACCATTCTAAGGCTGCAAATATACTTTTGAGAATTTCTAAAATGGTAATAAAATAGTTGACCGATATAAATGAATGAAGTGTGTTGAAACACAAATAAAAACAATAAAGACACAAAGAAACTAGCAATGAGGATTTAATATACAGTTAAATCGAAATCAATTCAAATTAAACAAAAGTACTACTTTAAAACAACATTACAGCAATAAAAAAAGATAAAAAAGTAGCAAACCCGACACAAAACCACACAACCAATACATTTTATTTGTATTTTATGAGATAATTCAAATCATTTACTTGTGACTATAAAGCTAAATAAGTTTACAACAATGTCATGAGAAACATTGTATAAGGAAGTCACAACTATTCTCAGACGATTTGAAACAAAAACGTTCAACTTAAACGAATCCGAAGTTTATATCTATAATGAACTCGCAGAAGTAATAAAAAAAACCAACATTGTAGATTGCACGCTGCAGTTTATTTACAACAACAAACTACCCGGCTCCCTGACATTTATTGAGACGATCGTGTATTTATGTACTTTTAATGGCATCGCACATTACCCGCGCGCGCTCCCGACAACATTAGCAAAGGAAAACATCACAATTGAAGTTATTTATACCAATCGGAGCACTATTATGTCGATCTTGAAAGGTTTATCGCGGCTTTATCCTGTGGGCGTACGTTCTGTGGCTTTACTTCCTCTTCACTATTTACACCGTGATACAATATTTAAACCACCTCTTACTATACATTTTCTTAAATATAGATTTTCTTTTAGATTTTTTGGTGAAGACAGTGATCAGTAATGAAAAAGTTATTATTTAGGGCATGCAGATGTATGTGACACAATTCTCGAAAGGTGACTAAGGGAGCAAACTGCTCAGCAAAACATCACTGCAAAGATAAGGAAAAGGAATCAAACCCTATACCGACCCGTCTAGCCAGCGTGATATAGTAACCTAAAGCTTTAGTACTAATGACAGGTCTATGTCTGCAGCAGTGGACTGTAAATGCTCTTGATGATTATGAGACAGCAAACACCGATTTAGAAACAGCATTAGCAGCACCGAAAGCAATGTTAATACATTTATAATATGATAAACAAGTAGATGAAAGTTAAGGTCGTCATGCAAAAATCTTTAAAAACTTGTAGCAGAGGAACAAACAATCGGTGAGAAAAAGTCTATCCTATTCTGCGTCAGTACAGAAAATGTTTGAAAGAAAGCTAGTATTTTATTCAAAACGTTGAAAGGCTCGACAGTTAAACCAGTTATAAAAAAAAACATTATAAAAACAACAAACAATAGCATATCACCGATTTCCAATAATTAAAACCGGTTATGCTGCCCTATTTATACCTAACAAAGATTCTTCATCACAAGTAAGGCGATTTGATTCTAACATTTGTAAGATAATGAAAATATTTAATCACCCTTTCAACGCGAATATATTTCAATGACGTTTGTATGTTATGCAAATTCAATATAATCCTACAGTGTGAAAGTGGGCGAGACCCTTAGCGAGGAGAGGACGGTCAGGTGCGGCGTGGCGCAGGGGTCGGGATGCGCTCCAGTCTGTTATCTTATGCACGTTAATGGCCTATGTGGTGTATTACGTCACTGCTCCGCACATATGTTTGCTGACGACCTCTGCACACTGCGCGCTGGTACCGACCTGGCGGAGACTTGCCGCTTAGTACAGCAAGATGTAGACGCAATAGTCCAATGGTCACATGACAATGGAATAGTACTTAATTCGGACAAAACAAAATTTATAGTAATACACTCGCCTTACTTGCGCCCCTCAGTTGTAACACCCCCCATCATAGGTCATAGCTTCTCATGTCATCATAATCACCTAAACAATTGTAATTGTAAACAAATAGAAAAAGTAAACAATGTCACTTACCTTGGAGTGAAGATCGATGTCAGTTTCTCCTGGTCGTCCCATATTGATTTAATTTGTGATAAACTTAGAATATTACTAGGAAAATTCTATCACCTAAGTTTTAGGGTACCTAGCACCACATTGAAATGCCTGTACAAACAATTGGTTGAACCTATCATAAGTTATGCTCTTGATTGCTACGGCTTGACTTTTAAATCCTATATCGATAAAATAGAAACATTACAAATTAAATTCCTAAAGCTACTGGTAAACAATAAAACTAAAATCAGTTGTAACGATGATTACAAAAAGTTATTTAAAATATGCAATATAATCCCGGCTAAATTAAGACATATATACCTGTTAGTAATAAACCTACGCCGTGGCAATCAAAAGCATGAATTATCGCTTGTTCCGAACTCTCACGGAACAAGGTCGACGACTACTGGTAGGTTTCATGTACCAAGAGTTGCTAACTACTATGGTGACAGAACCCCACAAAAAACGGTTACCATATGTCCTGAACCGTTTGCCGGTGAATATTAGACAAGAACCCAATATAAACAAACTTAAAAGAAAATTATAGCAAATCTTATTGGATCTTGTTTGATGGCAAAAATATATATAAACATATGTATAAGTGGATGTAGTTAAATATATTATACCCACATATTATTATGAGTTTTATGTTTATTATATAGTGTTATGTGTATCGCATGTACCTATGTAAATATGCAGTTGTGACTGTGCATTGTGCGTAGGACTGTACATGCGCACTTATCATGTATCTGAGGTATCTAATGCATAGGTGTGATAACCACTATAAGGGGCAGTAGTCACTTTGGAAGGCTCATAAAATATATGTAAAAAGTAGTTATAATTAAATTAATTAAATTAAAAAGCTTTTTAAAAACAAGCTTTTACTGAAATGCCTCGAGACGAATCAAACGAGTCCAAACGCGATGATGTTGCGACGTTTCTTTACAGAGTTCCTATGGCCACCTTCCAGCTCCAGCATCAGATCAGCTCCAAGTCATTATAATATTGTATTGTCACGCTGTAAACATATGCTTGCAAAATTTCAGCAAAATGGGTTGAAGATATCTGCTTCAAAATTGAGTTGCAAGATTCCACCTGAACATACAAGCATACATACATTGCAAGTTAATAAAAAGCTTGTAAAAAACTTTCAGTTCAAGAATAGGTACGCAAGTAGCAGAAGGTTGATGGTAGCTCTTATTTTGCACTACAAGGATTGCGCTCTGTAGTCCTTTTTTTTTTTTTTTTTTTTTATCCTGCGGAAATCCCCTCGGACCGTCACCCCACCGGGGCTTGCGGCGGGGCGGTGTGTCGGACTCGAACCGACTAAAACCACACGGTGTGCCACTCTGCGCCTGTGAAGGGAGGAGTCCGGGAACTGCAGTTATTAACACATCCGGACCCCTCCCAGCGCTTGCCCGCACTGAAGCGGGCACCGTCTGCTGGTAAAAAATCTCTATTTAGGCGACGCACGGCACACGCGTACGTCGCCCCCTCGCGGGTGGCCACTAGAGCGGATGGAGGGGAAAGCCCGTCTCGACCATCCGCGGCCACACTCAGGGCGGCATGAGGCACTGATAGGCGCGCCTCCGCCGCCCGGTTCGCCAGCGGCGGATTGGGTCCGAGTGGATATCATCCTCCCGGGCCTTCTCTGCCACCTCCTTCTAGGAGATTACATCTTCGCAGAAGGTTGCGACCGCGGTAAAATTGCTATCGCTACCGGCCATGGAGCGTATGACGGCCGGTAGCGAGAGATCTCCTCCGATGACTGCAGTGAGGGCCCGACGCTGCGACGCCCATGCGGGGCAGATCGCCAGCGTATGCTGGGCCGAGTCCTCACTGCAGTCGCAGTGGTGGCAGGCGGGACTCAATTCCCTCCTAGCGACCGAGTGCAGGTACTTCCCGAAGCAACCGTGCCCGGAAAGGACCTGCGTCAGTCGGAAGGAAAGGGTCCCGTGCTGCCGCCCTGCCCACTCGAGGATGACCGGCTGGAGAGCCTCCACGGTGGCAAAGCCAGCGCGTGGAGTCTCCAGCCGGAACGACCATCTGTCCATAGTGGCTCGACGAGCGGCTTCACGCCATTCGCGTACCTCTTCGGGCGGAGGGCGAAAGCCACTTTCCGCCCGATTTCCAGCCACCCGTCGATAAACTTCGGCGAGCACTTCCGCCTCCAAATCCTGCGGGGGTGTTCCGGCCAAGGCGCACGCCGCCTCGGTCGACACCGTGCGGTATCCGCGTATGGCTCTGACTGCCAATACCCTCCGAGGCCGCCAGAGGCGGGCCTTATTTAGGGCAGTCAGAGCCGCCACCCACACCGGTGCACCATACAGCGCCATAGACCGGACGCTCTGTAGTCCACTGTAACCATTTGTCTTGCAACCTTACTGTAAATGTTTTCTATCACGCTACCTCTTAACAACAATAACTACAATGAAAAAAAGTATCCAAATAATATCTGTGTATTGTTAACGTTATTAAGAGTAAAAAATAGTAAAATTTAAAGTTTTATAGTAGTTCTGCACACATGTTTGGAATTGATACTAAATTAAATAGAAAACTCTTGTTCATATCGAAGAAGTTAAAGCAACTAGGGACAATTTCATTTAGGAACTTGCAGAACTTTTTGCAGAATCTAAGTGTTTAGGCAAGTCCGCGTACCTAAAAATTATATTACCACTTTCATATTTTTTGACAGAAATTTTATATTTTATTTGTTTGAAGTTCAATCTAGAGAAGGGATAGAAGTATTACTTTAAAAAACTAATTGAAAATATTAAGTTATGTTTAATGATAAATAAACTATTTCGTTGGGTGTCACCCCACATAAAAGCCCTGCAAAGAGAAAAAAATTGTAATAATCCTAATAGCAACTTGCCTGGCTAGCGTTTCTTAGTAATCCAATATAGTATCATAAAGCTACAAGACCCAAGTACTTATTTATCTACTTTTTTCGGGATAATAGGTATCCTACTCCTAAAGGCGCTCATAGCCCAGTTGCACTCGGTGATTAGAAACAATCACCGAGGATAAGCAACGACGGCGCGGTCAGTACCCGGATGGGTGTCCGCTGGTGGTATGATACCATGAGCGTCTCCGTGATTCGGAGGTCACGTTAAGTGGAGGTCCCGGTTGTTATTGTAGGATAACAGTCGTGAAGCTTAGTTGGAGGCCTTTGGGCGGCTTAAAAACATCCAACGGCAAGATTACGTAGCCACAACGTTGTCTTGCCAGTCCCCAACCCGCACTTGGCCAGCGTGGGGACGTATGGCCTTAACCCTCTCCTGAGAGGGGACCCGAGCCCAGCAGTGGGACGTTATGAGTTGTTGATGAGGTATCCTACAAGATTATTCATAATATGATAGTAGGTAATTAAGGAGTGAAAGCCAAAAAACAGTCTCAGTCTTAGCTACAAACTAAAAGTAAATCAGTACAAAATTTCCGTATAATTAAACGACTCATTTCACAGTTTATAGTTATTCTGGTGGCATTTTAATAAAAGTTTTATTTACGTACTAAAATCCTGGGTGTTAATGTTGCTGTAATGACCTGAGGAGTGGATGTACCACTGCAGAGATGGTGATAACGATTATGAAATTACGTGTCTCTCTTAATAGCGCACAAATTGTCTGTTTTTTATGTTTAGCTTATCACTGCTTAAAAGAGATTAACGAATTTTAATAAAAGTAACTTTATTGAGAAATGAGGATTATTGAGGATTGAACTCTGACCCTCATTACCCTTTTCAGAGAATATCGAAACCGTTTAAGAACAAGAATATTTTTCTTATGTGTACCTATGTACTACAAGAGTATTTTAAAGACAATAGTGATTATTATCAACGGCTTTAAATAGTCCACTGCTTAACACAGGCTTCTTCTTAGAAAAGCGATTTTTTCTACTTCACCATGCTGGTCATACTGAGTGGTATAAGTTTATTTTCAAAATTTTCTTCTCTTTTCTTTCTTCTTCAATTCCTCAGTCATCTCTTGCGACACACACGGGTGAACCCCCGGTGGTTTCAGCCAAACGAGTAACAAGGGCGCTAACTCATAAATTAGCATTTTCACATTGAAATTTGAGCTAAAATGTATTTATCACAATTATCTGTCCAAGCTTTTTTACAATCTTAATTTTATTCACAACTGACCGTAGTTATCTTAATATATTCATGACATCATGACTAATGACCCTCCTTACGTGTAGCTGAACTTATAAAGTAGGCTCCGCCTATCACGTCCTTTTGGTATAAAACTGATAGTATATATGTCCACTTCAGGTGTGACGATAACTAGAAACCCTTGTTATGAAAGTTATGCGCACAATAAAATTGTGATACCTATTGATACTTTAGCTTTGTATTTCTGAAAAGGATTTGAAAACACGTTTCGTTCGAATAGCGTGAAAATCTTCTTTGGAGAAAACAACGTGTTGTGATTTTCATTTTCCAAGGCTTACCGTGGGCTAGTTTCAGTGTAAGAAATGATTTTGGCTGTAAAAAGAAAAGGTTATTTGAAAAATAAATGGATATCATTAATATGATTTTTTATTGTTCTCTTTGGTAACTGAAAATCTTGTGGCATTTTTTTCGAGTTATGTTTGTTGTCATTGTATCTGTTTTACGTTTTTGTGTTTTCATTTTTATAATTTTAGATTAGGTAGATTTTTGGAAATTCGAAAATGTTTTTTAACAGTATAATATGTTTTAGGGGCGTTAAATGAAAATTTCACCTAAACATTAAAATTTATTACAACAAAAAGAGACAACGTGACAATAACGCAATAGTTGCCGTTCGAATCGATCTTTTTCTCTTTCTTATTTTCTGTAGCAAAGACTCTGAAAACTAAAAAAAACACAAAGCAGTCATGAGGACTGCCGACAGAAGTGAAAACTCAAAACTATAAACAAAAATTGTAGAGGATTCAGTAGTTTAAGAAACACTGTATATAAATTTAGCTTTTTTATTTTACAAATATATTGAACATACAAAATGGATTTAATATTATCTAATTTACGTCTTCTATTGGCTGGTGAACCACATGTTCCGAGCTATCAGCTGTCACCATGCACACTTGCGCAAGCGCCCTGCGCCCCCGTTCTTTCGCAAGCGCCCTGCGCCACCGTACTCGCACCAGCTCCCTGTGCTGTCTTACGGCGCCTTAGGTCACGTGTCCTGTCGCGATGTCATCTGTCGCGAGTTTAACATTTTTAAACCATCCCAAAGTAATTTTTCTAAAGAGCACAATGCCACTAAAGAAGTTTTCACTATAAAAAAATACAATATAAGATAACAAATACACATTTTTCTATACAACATCGTACTCTAATGCTTGATCATTGTTAAAATACATCGCACTGTGAACTTAGTAGCATGTATTCCTATTTAGCATAAGATATTTAACCATCTCAAAGTTTTTAAGTAATTCAAATTAACCTTACCATAGCAAAGTTCGGAAAAGATGCTATGTTATTCTTAAACAGAAGTTCTGTGTAGCTGGAATAATGAATATTTACGAGGCTCCCGCAGCCCTTCGAGTTACACCCTTATCATGATGTACGGGGGCGATATTATAGGGCATGAGTGAGATACAAGGAGCGAAGGGCGATGGGACAATATTCAAGTGAGGGCCTCGTTAAACTTTCAATGTAAATGTAGAAGTACACAATTTTACTTTTTATATAACTTTAACAACCTTATTTTTACAGACGTTTTTCAGAGCAGTTTAACGTTTCTTTTGTAATAAAATACTTTCAATGTTAGAAAGAAGATGAGAGTATCTATTATTTTTTAATTATAAAAATAAGTATTTAAATATTCCGCTGGGGTACTGATCTGAAGACTTGTGACAAAACAATTGGAATTAAAATTTGATTCTTAATTTGGTCGTTAGTTTTTTTTTTCTTTCAGTAGCAAGTGGAGATCAATTGTCTCTGCCTCCCCCCATGTGAAACAAGTAAAGTACGTGGATAAGTAGGTAAATAGTTTATTTAAAAAATATATTACTATGTGTGTATGTAGATATTTTTTGTATTTTTTAACGTCACTTGTAATTCTAAAAATAGAAAAGAACTGAATTTTTATGTGGGAAACCATTTCTATTTGTTAAAAACATTCCATAATTTTAAAATTCACTAAAATACGGGATTATTTATGTTTTCATGAGTGAGTTTTGCACCTTTTGCTATTGGTGAATAGAACTATGATAAAGGGTAGCCATCATTTCAGAGAATGGCTCGGAATAAAATCTTTTTGTAGCGTAGAGCACAAAGCTTTTACAAGTACTATGGATTGCCTGCCCGTATACCCATGAGCGTTAAGGTCGAGCTAGGATTGCAGAGTGCAGAGCAAAATAGCATTTAATTCTACTATCATTACTTTAGTTGAATAAAATGATGCAGTTTAAATAATTACGTACTAGTTTACAAAGAGCATACTCCTTTTTAAAAGGCCGGCAACGCACTTGTGAAATGAAATAAAATGATTTATTCCACATTAATGGAGTGTGACACCTCAGTGTTGCGGGTGTCCATGGCCGGCGATTATTGCTTACCATCCATCTGCTCGTTTGCCACCTGTCCCATAAAAAAAATTGTTGGCCACTGTTGATATGTCACATCACTAATTACTAACGGTGATTAGTATGTTGTAGAACGCCACTACAGTTATTGTCATGGAAGGGAACTTCCTTTATGGTCGGTGTTGAGACTCGTCTGTGATCTGTATTAGACGTCTTATAATGAATTTAATCCATCTTGAATATATTTTTAATCAAGCAACCAAACACAACAGTCACTATTATGTACCTCAATGTTTAATATATTAACGAAGTTCTTTTGTAAGGAGTGACTTATGTCCAACAGTAGAAAGTAAAATGTAGATGATGAAGCTACTGGTAACGAAAGTACTAAAAAGTTTAGTTATATTTTAGTTACAGAATTTACGTTACCATGTATATGTTTAAAAGGGTACTCCCATATCAAGCTGGCATTGCACTTATGATTCCTCGTTGCAAGCGTTCGTGAGCTGTAGTTGTCACTTATGCATATGGTTCAAACACTTTTCTTTGTAATCTTAACTAAGAACAATTGTAGTAGGTATTTAAGCATTGAAAGATTCGGATGTTCATAGTCTGTCCGTGTTGTCATTTTTTACCGAATTGTGTACCAAGAATCTTAACTAATTGCATATTCTGATAAAAAGTAGTAACTTTAGTTCAAACTTGTTCAAAATTTAAATTTTAATTTGCAGTGTGCTCCTTTAACAAATTACAAAGTGACCTACAAACTTCTTCAAATGTTAACGGACCTTAAACTTATAGGGTCCAACATGATCCAGCATTTAAATCACGTATAAAATACAAACTAGTCATGAGTCCGCCAATTAATGAGGGTACAGACACAGATCTTGCCGTCGGACCTTTACAATCTAGTGCGAACATAAATTGTGATAGGGGGCGCTTCGGGGCTTGTTTAATTTCACGACTGAATAAATCCAAATGTTATACCGCGGGCCGCGCCGCCGCACTGACGCTTCCATCTGTCCCCGCCATAAAATTCTAGTGCCCCTACCGAAAATTACTATTGTACCATTAGTTTATTTCGATATGTTTTAGTTGTTTGTTTACGTTGTATCCTATAACAACTTCGAGGAATTAATTCCTTCTAGGTTGGCTCCAACGATCGGTAGAATAGTATTATATTCTTGGTGTATCTTCAACAACTTCTTGAAGAAATCTTAGTGACATATAACACAAAAATGTAAAGTTTGCCTGCGTTATTTTATTACTTTTAACGGTAACAAAAGGAAAAAATGAAATTATTATGCGCTAACGTACAATCACGCGAAGTGATGATGTTTTTAAGACTTAAAAACATCACTCATCTTAAGACTTTTTTTTTTATAACAACATTTTTACTTAGGGTGCTTGAGTGCATGTGTCCTTAGGCAGCAACTTACAGCCAGTTTACTCGTCTGCTAGTTTGAGTCCTACACTTCAAAAAAAGAACGCATGCTTCGAAATCATTATCTTATCAACATCAAAATCATCAAAATAAAATAACCAATCATGTAATTCTTTACTTCAAATTATACGCAACATAAGTTGCGATTGGAGAGGCCTAAGTCCAGCAGTGGACTGCGATAGGCTAATGATGATGTTAAGTGAATTGAATTTTTTGGATGCAAGAAATTATTTTCTAGTTTTCGTGTCATAGATCCAGAAGATTCAATGATTCAACCATCATAAATTCTCAATTTATAACATAACCAGTATCTTGATCCATCTAACCAAACAATAGCAGAAATAAAGATGTATGCGACAATATGACCCCGCAATTTGTACTGTTTGATTCCGCTTTCAATACGACCAAAACAATATCGCTATATTGAAGAGTGAACAAACTGAGTTGCGTTTCAATACAATACATGGGACTCTTATTGAATATTTACCCAGCGCCGGCGGTCCACTAAGTTTCAATTGTACATACGTACTTGGGTACAGTGCACACTGATATTAAAATTACTATTTTTATTCAGTTATCAATATTTTTTTGTTTTTATCAATCAAATGAAACGAGTAAGTGGTTTACCTAATGGTAAGTTGCCACCGCAGTCTATGTACACTTGAAGCTTAAGTCGCATCGCGTTGTCATCTTTGGAGTCAAAGAGATTGGCTTATTTGGGCCAGGCTCGACATTAAGCAGTTTTTCCGTTGCGTTTGACTGAGTGAGTTAGGTTGCTGGAGCCTAATCCTAGATTAGATAGTTAGAGGGGCTAAAAGAGTGGTAACACACTTGTGGTCCTTTAACTTCAGAAAGCCATATGGGTAGCAATAGGCATCTTTCAAGGTGGTTCGATGACTGACGACATGAAACATTTGGATGTGGGCAGCACAGAATCGATGTTTTAAGGAACCTTAGGGATGAATTTCGTGGACTGTATAGCATTTTTCTTTGTAGGATTGTACATCAACGCCTAAATTCAAACAATATCGTGATATCATACGGTAATCTAGCTGTTCTAATTTATTAAAACCTTTTCGAAGTCTACTACATAATACATGTTAATAAGAAAAAAAATAACAAAAAGATCAAGTAAAATAATGACCAGTGTATAAAGCTTTTGGCAGGAAAAATCGCGTCCCTTTTACGTAACTGAAATTTGTATGGATCTGTCTTCAATTACTATGGCACTTCGTTTATACCACAAAATGATCATGCAAATGTGTTTGTCCTCTGAAACACCCTTCTTTGTTATTTCGTTCGTTATTGTTCAGAAAACAAACAAACATAATGAAATGGATTTAAAATAATGATGTGTTTAAAAGCGGGGTAGGAAACTGAGGTTTTTACAGTCAAAGATTAAGTTGAAATATCATAACTGTTTAAATGTTTATTTAGGAAATTAAACTAAATAAATAAAAATATGACTTATAGTTACACAAAATTAAATTTCAGCTAAAATACTGATAGTGTTTTGATTACATTTTGAATTTTTAATACTTAAATAGGCGGCTATACAGATTTCTTGTATATTTCATATATACAAGAACTCTGTATAGCCGCCCATTTAAGTTAGTTTGGGAGAGAGTGAGTTTTACTAAGATAAACCACAACAATATTTCTTCGATACTCTATGGATATCGCAAATGTATTACATTAATAGTGGATTGAAGAAAAATCACGAACAAAGAAGACTCTTCAGCCCGTGGATGTCGTAAGAGCCATCTGCGGCAACAACCTACGTAGGACAATACCATCGCCAAGATAATTAAAACTTGACACAAACCAAAACCTCCTTTCTAAGGAGAATCTTGGGTCCAGCAGTTGCCTGTCAATGGCTGTTGCTGATGATGTTGACAATGACTTTTGCTGGTCATACTTTTGCCTTTTAAAGACGCAAATAAGCTATTCCTCTGAGATCGCTTTTTGTTTTTTCGAAAGACGGTCCCTTTTTCATTGCATTCACATTTTTTTATATTTGTTATCATTAATTTCATCACGACGAAGACTTGAAGACTTCAGATTTAATGACTATAAAAACTTGACATTAGTAGAAATAGCTGATCCGGCTGGTTGCCATTTCATCGAAAGAAGAAGAGCTATTCCTCTTTTGATTACTTTGTAAACAAAAGCGATTTAAATAAAGACCATTTACTTCAATTAATACCCGTGCAGAATGTGTAAATTAAGCTTTATAAACTGTCAGCATTGATGTTCCCACACATGTATTTCCCAATGAGTGTTTAAGGGTTTCGATTAATTATTTATTTACATTTCCCGTTTGTTTAATCTATCAATTTGTTTATTGGATCACAATGGTGGTCTGATTAAATACGGCGCTTTTGACAAGTAGGCAGTGATGCAGATTCTGTTTTAAACTGGATTTTAATTTTGTCAATTGATTTAAAATGTGATGTCAAAATGAATTTAGGAAATAGTAGATTAACAGGCTATTAAGAACTATAAGTATAAGTTGTACACATCGAAATAATATTGAATTCTCAAAGCTTAGTTTATTTAAGCTAAATTAATATTATTATGTACACCATCCACACCCAAAATCATACGTTTGATACCTATTTTGCATATAACTACTACCTCTAATAGCTAGCTGTAGTTCTGTTTCCAATTCAACATGTATTTAGAAGTAGTATAATATCACAACATGTACTTTTTGCTGGTTCGATTACGAGACACGGAAGCGTGGGAATTTCCACTGAAACAAAAAAGGAAAACAACATAAAGGTACTTGTGGACATTCCTTCATCAACAGGTTGTTAGGGGCCAACGACCTGCTATTGAAAAGAAATCTTTCACAATTTTTATTAAAGGAATATCGTTGTGTGAATTTTGTTCAACTTTCTTCTGAAACGGGGCTGCTATAGAGTACCGTAAGTGATATGAACTGGTAAATATTTATTATAAGACTATTTAATTAGGAAGGTTATCAGAACAGAGGAGAAGACGATGACTAGACAGAAGTATGAAACGTTTGCACATAACAAACACATGACATCAACGGCTTTTGATAGGTGAACTACTGTACAAAAACCTCTCCTTAGAAAAGAGGTTTTGGCCTAATACATGTATAGTCCATTCGCTTAGATACGGTCACATTGATCATGCCGCCGCTGCACCTGCGGCAAGCCGCCACTAAATCAAAGGGCCCGCCTGCAGCGTACATCCACAAGCAAGTAGGGTTTGTCAGCTTACGCCATTGTATGAATTAATATATTCGTATTTCACAACAATAACCACAATTTGTGTGTGGGTGCACTGACACTATCTAAACGAATGGACTATGCAATGCTGGCCAGACGGGTTGGTATACAGTTTGTTGTTTTGCACAGCTTTCGTAGTTGTTTATATCTCTCCATCTCCTCCTTCCTGATGAATTTATGATCTAGCCAAAGTTGTAGAGATGTAATCAGGAAACTGAAGATATGTAAAATAAAACGATGAAATTTCCTGTCCGGTAGTGACGGGAAAGGCGTTCCCCGTCTGCTTTGGCAACCATCTCGATTAAATAGTATGCCAAGAACTCTTATTCGCTACGATTTTCTACGTAGTAAAAAAAATGCAAGGAGAGATTAGAACAACCCACATACATATTACAACCCTGAAAGCATCATATTTATAAGCTAAGTTTGTTTTTTTAATTCTTCAATGAATAATTCATATTAAAATTTTCATCCAGCTTATTATTAGATTAATGTTGCTTTATATACGTGTGTTAATGCTTTTGTTGGGTACGTCCGTATATTGCGCTCCAACGGCAGTGTTGTAACAACGGGTGCTAATTATGAAAAGCTATGGGTTCGCGTGCAGTCCCCGAGCGCAATTATGCTAATCTTATTAGTCAATCCACTTCAGCTTGCAGTTTTATGTTTGTGCACAAGCTATATACACTGCGTTTTATAACTATTCTACTTTTTTTACGTCAATGTCGTGTAAGGTCTAACTATAATTAGCTGTATTTTTATCGAGCGCCTTAAACTATTTAAATTTATTACTTAAACTCCAGTTTACCTTATTCTTGCAAAAGCGTGCGCAGTTGTGGCTATCAATGTTTAGGTATACAGTGTTTTATACCCGTGGGCGTTCTTTTATTAATATGAGTGATTTATTTCAGACGGCTTTAACAACTTCCTACGAGTTGAATTTAGATACTAGAAAAAACTTTATTTATATAGTCGCGAACAGCCGCAATGCAGTTGTGTTCAAATATAAGTTTAGTTTATCACCTTGAAAATGCTTCTAAATGAACACAATAATATAGTGTTTCTTTGATACTTATAATTACCTACTTATTTAAATGTTGGGTGTGAAGAAACTGTCAAAACACGGGTTTCATATATATGTATAATCTTATATGTATATACTAAGGTTGCCTGGAAGAGATTGTTTTCTGCAATAAGGCCGCCCTTTGTACATTATATATTTGTCATTTTCTGTATTCTCTTGTAAAACTGTAATACGGTGTACAAATCAACGGTTTTCTACCTATCTATCTATTAATATACGGTGCATACACAAAAGTTGTAAGTAAAACCGTCTGTGTTCAATGAATATTTTTATACAGTCATATGTATTCAAATATGAATTTTTATGTTAAATTAATATAATTATTACATAAATATTTAATAAATATTAAAATAACATTCAAGTAATTGCTTGTAAACACATTACACGACTGTACAAGTTCTAAAATTTACTCCTATTTAACATTTATTATTTTTGTCTTTTTAAAGTCGTTTAGCGGTTAAATTATAATCTCTTTAAAAATATTTTGATGTTTGTAAATTGTGTCAATTCACAAAATTGAATTTACAAGACTAAATAATATTAAAATACATATAATGTTATTATTTTATACATTCAAGCAATACATTCAATAAAATTTCTAATAATATATCAAAATAAATTATGAATTTCAAATCACTTCTGATCTGGTAATGTTTACTTTTCTTTAGATAAATGTAAGTGTGTATTTTTGTCAGCTTGATAGGTAGCAGGCAGATAGGGAGGTCGCTTTACCCAGCGACTGATGCAGATACTAACCGGACATTGTTGCTTCGGTGAGTTACTGAATTGAATCGGTCGTGAGGAAACGACACAATGTTACCACTAATTGATCGCAGAAAGGTGCATTTGGGCCACCACACTGGTACTAAATTGGGCAAGTATTTCTTCTGGGATAGGGCCTGATAAGGCATGGCGTCGTCGTTTCGGGAAGGACCTGGGGAAAATCTCATGGGCGGGGTCCTAGTTGAGGTATTTTTTGGTAGAAATGCCACATACTCCTCACTCCTGAATCCCATTGAAAAAAGCCGGAGAACCAAAGGAATTTTCCACCTTATCAACTAAAAAAAGATTGCTTTTAAAGACTATAACTGACATACACGTGGATGGAGCCGCACTCAAAATCTAGTATGAAATAAATGTAACTGTAGTAAAATTTATCATATGAAATTGTGTATAGTCTCATTACTATAATTACTTTAAATATTTACCGCAATAGTAAAAATAATTTATTGTTATTTCATTTCTTCATTATGAAATTGGGGTATGGTAGCTATAAAAGTTTAAACATTCATTATGAAATAATTATAAAAACGGTTGAAATATGAAAAGAGGGCAGTACCGTTCTAGTTGTTGTTTGGATATAAATTAAGTAAGTTTTGGTACGTGTACCTGTGTATATTTTTATCGCCAAGGGATCTAATTCAAATTAGTTTTTATTCTGAAACTAAATAAAAATATGGAATTTTATATTAAAAATACGTAGGTATCAGTATGATTATTTATAATGTAGGTGGGGAACCTAATTAAATTATCTAACTAGATCATGTCCGCGGCTCTGCCTGCGTGTGTGTCGTTTATCACGGCAAAGAGTAGCATATATAAGGACATTTGGTACACGTATTGAAAAATTACATGGGGATACTTAGATTCTTGAGGCCTTCCTCAATAATCAAAGTAAATGAATCTTCATGCCAAATTTCATTAAAATCAGTGTAGTGGTTTAGCCGTGAAAGGAAAGAGACAGAGTTACTATCAAATTTATAATATTACTTGTAATTTTAGTTTTACTAACGTATTAGCGACAACCGAGCACTTTACGCATGGGATATGAAAATTTTGAGAATAATGTAAGGAAAATACCAACAACAAGGGAAGGTGATTCTAGGAATGGGGAATGATTAGACATACGTAAGATTATTATGAGTGGAAACGTTAACAAAGTTAGCTAAGTTTTTTATAAACAAAATAAAATATATGGTTCTAACAAACAAATCTAACTAAAAAAGAAATATAAATAGTAAAGCTAAGGTAAATCAATGTTAGCGAACAGCGATCTCGGTAACAAAAGAAACAATTTTTTCAATCGTCCAACTTTTACGACACAAAGAGTGAGTACGGATTTAGAGTGAAAGCTCCGTCTTTGTAACTTAGAAAATTTCACTTAAGAAACAAAAGTACTATAATAAAAGAAGAACAATCATAAAAAGTGAGATGTAAGAACGCGTTTTCTTAAAAATATCTGCGACAGCGCGTCTTGGTCATTTGAGCAGTACACTGTTCGTGCAGACCGGCATTCAAACACTATTATTACACCAAAGTAACTGAAAAGTTACGTTGTTGTTAGTAACTGAAAAGCGTTTCATATACATATAATAAATGTATATGAAACTTCATTTGTTTTATTAAATTAATCTACTTAAATAACTTTTTGGCCTTGATCTGTATCAATTGGGCAATATGGAAGGTTTTTAAGGCAGAACAGCACTTTTAATTCTCTTCCATCTACTGTTTGAGACATAGAAATAACTTTCAGGGTTTTACAATTTATACATATAGCGGTCGCTTATACAAGATAGTTACGTACATTGCTTATTTACGTCATTCATCATTTTAAAGAGTTTAATTTGAATTTGGAAATAAATTCAACTCTTAAAAACACATTTAATTTGTGTGGATATTTATTTGAAATGTTCGGGCGTACCTAAAAAAACAGAATTTATTATTTCTTAATTTGAAATAATTACTTTAGGAATGACTAGACTCACGGCATGTAATTTCCAGTGAGTTAATATTCCAAAATTAAAAAAGACCAGTAAACTTGATCTATTCAAGAGTCTTATCTAAACTGTTTAATATATCAGGTTTTTATGGTCTTTTTTTTATGGTCTTTACTAATACATTATTTATAGTACTTTTCAGAATGAAAATTTCATTTATCCCAGCGTTTTTTGTCGCCCGTCTGCACTTGAACACAATTCGTTTTGTTTTTTGTAATCGTAACAAACTTGGACATCTGGCATTAATTATTTTACACCTGAAAGAATGGTTACTGTAAAATAAAATAAGTGTAGCCATGAGCAACTTTACGATGAAATGAAATATATTTTTGTTTGTGAAAATACCGCGACTGGCATGACAACATTATCGTTTATATAATTTCATATTCATATAAAAGAAATCTCCATAAAAATGGCGTAGGTTAACTTAAATCATTCGTTTAGATAGCTGCGATAAAAATAGTGTTTGTAAGTTCCAAGTTTGAAACTTTATTAACATAATTGCACAGGGTCCACCCAGGTGAACTACACAGTTAGACCACGGGCAATAAAGGAACGTAGTTTAGTTAGAACGAGTTTTGACGTGACAATGTCTAATAAATTGATGAACGCCGGCTGCATGCACGAAAAAGGATGACTCATTGTCCCGTTACGTTTGCGCTTGCGCCGCATGTATCTGTCATCATTTCATCAATGTTTTGTTATGACGTTGTCACGTTAAACTATTGTCCGTAAACTGACTTTACAGATAAATAATTTTATTTTAAGATAGAAACGAAAATACTTTGAAATCCAGGGAAATCTTATTATCTTATATATAAAATTCTCGTGTCACAATGTTAGTTACCATACTCCTCTGAAACGGCTGGGCCGATTTTTATGCAATTTGGTGTGCATATCGGGTAGGTATGAGAATCGACAAACATCTATTTTTATACCCCAATTTTTTTTTTTAATGGCAAAACAATATTGCCGGATCAGCTAGTAATCATATAATATCAGTCATGAAGACATGAAGAGATATGATACGGCGTTACTAAACTCATATAATATCTAGTTAATAGTTAGGTAGATGCAGATTGACAGAACGTCAGTTCGGTTTCGGTTCATGAAAATCTAGATAATTTGGGTTCTCATGTTTTAATTGGAGTAATTTCTTGTACTACCATAATACATGCAAACATGATATGTTTTGGCCGTAAGTAAAGATGCCAGAGGCTCTACTTCAACCATACCATACCACCTCAAAGTATATTCATGTTCTGATTAATTAGACATTTATTTAACGTTTATTGAATAACATATCTTGAAATTATTGATTGTGCAGTGGTCACTAAACCAAATTCTACATATTCTGGATTCGATAAGATGATTGTTCCGAGATTATATATAACCGTTTTCCAGTTTTTTTACGAATGTAGGTATTTTTTTAAAAGGAGAATTTCAAATCAAGAGCTCATGACGAATTTTGAGAAGGTTCTTTAGGCATTCTTAGGCTGAAATTGCGAAAAATTACAATTTCGCCAATTAGCGAATCCAGCCCTGGGAGTCTTTTAGCGAGTTGGCGGTTATTTCGCTACTGCGCAGCATATAGCATTTGCAAAAAAAAAGTTGCCTGTACCCTCTAGTTCTCTTGCCTTCTGTTTTTCCTTCCCGTATTGTAAAGTATTGTCAAGTAGCCAACAATCTATGGAGAAGCATGTGCGATACAGTTTAGTACCTAGATCGTGTTCTTTAATCGATTTCTTTAAACACCTTTCTTCAGTTAGATGCTTAACATTACTTATTTTAAAAACATACTAACTACCTACGTATTAAATAAATACTTAAACGTTTTTAAATTGATTGATATTCAAGATTAATTTATTTCTCAAAAATATAAAATAGTTTTAAAAACATGAATTATTTTTGATAGCATAGCTGTAATATGACTAAAAGACTAAAAATGTAAAGCGTAATGTTCAAATCGTTATTTAATTTGCTCGAGTGTGTACTTTACAATGTAATTAAGGAGCTCGTAGACGAGCCTTTAATACAAGACCTAGTACCATTAAAGATGTTTAAATAAAAATGTTCTCGTGTAACGCCTACGCTACGTTTGAGAATGAAATTAAAATATTTGTGAGTGTTATTTTGTAGTAATGAAATGTATAAACTTTTACTCACGTATTTACTTGCGCTTTTTGTGAGACCGTTGTGTAACATGATACTCCCACGGTGATAGGAGTTGTTTCAACATGGTCTTAGCAACACTATACTGCATAAGTTTTATCATGCTTATTTGTACTTTTTGGTGCATAAATTACAAAAAAAAAATGTCCCAAAGGATGAGGAGGTACACGGAAGGGGTGCCACTAAAAATTAATAACACCCTTTTTGGCAAGCTCGGATGGTGGCTAAATAATTTTGTTCTTACTAATCCTTTTATCAGCTCATACCTTGCTATAATTACAGTAATTGGAATGTTGGATTTTTATTGCTATTTCCACGGTAGATGGTTAATTTTTGCCAATGAGATTTTATCATGTTAACTGATCGATTTAAATTTTGTTCTAAATCTTCTTTACTTCTAATTACTATAAAAGCTTTCTTTTAAAAAACATCCTTAAAAAGAACATTACAACGAGCAAAATCAGATCGGTTAGCTGCATGTCTGAGATGAATGAAATCTAAGACATGTATCATGTCATAGCTGTCATTAAAAATGTTTAAATCTCTTAGACATTTCTGTTTTCATAATATTCATAACAAACCAAAAGAAAACATAAAATCACATATTCCCCTCACGGTGGCATATGATTTCCCGAGCACTCAGGGACCTGGGTGTCACAGCAATCCTCTTATTTCATTTGTCAGCGTGACGCGAGAAATGTCAGTGGCTGCGCTGACAATACGCGATCTGTCAGCCACTGGCAACACACAGCGAGAACAGATCAAGACTGATGGCTTTATCACTGCTGTCTCGTTTTTATTGTGGTCAGCGATATGTGGATAGATTTGGTTGGATTTTCTCGACCTTATTAAAGTTAGATCAATTCGTTTATTATTAGTGAACTATTTTGTCTTACCAATTTTGTCTTACTTTAGTAAGACTTTAGAGAGTTGAAATATTTTAAGCACTTGTATTGAATTGTGTTAATATTAACTTAATTCAACACCTAAGATATTTAATAAACAAAATCGAAAATAGGAAATTATTATGAAATATCTGGTAACTAATGCCTAATTACCTTAATACCCATTGTGGGGGAACGGGTGTGATGACCCTCCAACACAAAGGGAGGATCCTCCGACCAGGCGAGGTGATCGTGCCTGGCGGGCCAACTGCCCAACGGTTGATGTTGGGATGTTGTATGTATGTTTATCGACGCGAGAACTTTCACTGCGCGATTCAGGATTGGTAGTTTCTTAGCTTCCTTCGTTACTCCGTAGTTCAGTGTAACTTCGGTAGATGGCGCTGTAGTATATTTCTGTTGCGCTGTATGTGGACGTCGCCACACCCTTAATACACGTAACTATTATGTCATAAAAAGTCTATACTGTTAAATATAGTGTAGCATTTAATTAGTTAATATTAAGGTAATGCGTTTGAGTATTAAAAAAATAAATAAAGTGAAAAGAAAGTGAAGTGAAAAGTAACCTGAAAAGAACAATGCTGCTTCATTATTCTAATATGATATATAATGCTCAAACGATTTTGCGTTTGCTGGTGACTATCTTATATACTATTTTATTATGTTGTTCACAATAAAATTAAAACCTTATCATAACTTTGTCTAAAAAAGAAAGAGCAAGTCAAATAGGGCTAACAATAATTTTTTTATAATTATAATTTTGAACACATTTTTAGTATTTGGTATAAATATAGTATGGTAAAAATAAGATTAATATTACTAAAAGTGTGTAAAGTTTTCTTGAATAATAATTAAACTTCAAAGTACTTGAATAAAATATAACGCAACAAAATATACCTACCATCAAAAGATAGATACTATTCGCAGTTCTCTATGAAAGTAAATTTTATTACTGATAAATATATTAACAGGGGAACAAATTATCTATAATAATTTATTTAATTCTGATAAATTGTTAGTGTCAGATTCTTATTAAGAAAGACGAACAATTACGAATTCGAAGTAAGGATTTCGAGTGGGTCGAGGGGCTCCAATTAACGCACGTATTAACGTGGGACCGCTCGGGCCCCTACTACTTGAATATGGATTCTATCTCGATCCATATCAGATTTCGACAATTTGTTTTGCTTTAAATCGGTGAACCCCGATGTCAGTTTTGTTATAGCTAAGAAGTAAATTGTAATAAATTTCATTAAATCATTCTAAGTAAATTTAAAAAAATAAATAACTAAATACGTTTGATCGTAACACATCTCAGAAAAAGTATCTAGTATACTTTGTTGTGTAAAGTGTTGGAGTGGAAAGTTTTCTTTATTTTTAATTTATTCTTTATTTGGCGTCACATTATAGAATTTAACAAACCCTACTTATTGAAATCTGAACCAAAAAAAAACTCACATTAAAATTACATAATATATATTAACAAACATACACGTGTTTTATAAACACACACATTGGCGAATTTCAAATTAATGTAACCAATCTCCG
This sequence comes from Diaphora mendica, assembly GCA_949125395.1. Lineage (NCBI taxonomy): Eukaryota > Metazoa > Arthropoda > Insecta > Lepidoptera > Erebidae > Diaphora > Diaphora mendica. The sequence goes on from OX421310.1 coordinate 24,567,463, forward strand.
CTTTATCATCATACTGAAATTTAAATTATACCCGCCCAACACAATTACCATAACTATAATAACAATTTTGTTTCAACAAATCAGACATAATGAAAACATAATTATTAATTAAGTTGTCAAATTAAATCTTCGTACAGGGTGCCCTGTTTGTAATTTCATTAAGGGTATCATGTAAAGCACTAATTTCGTTAAATAATTGTTACCATAGAGTTTGTTCGCGTTTATTAAAGACAATAGATTTCTCGGGCTGCCCGAGCGAAATTACGCGAACATTATCCTTAAATTATTGCCGCTAATATGTCGGTAGGAGTCGACTCGTTGGATGTGCCCCTAACACTGAATTTTCCTAAAGTTCTAACCCTCTTATGCAAGCGAAATGAAATTTGAGAGCTTAGTTTCGGTGAAATCGTACCTTATCTTATTCTGTATATAACCCCTTTATATGTGAATATTATTTCATTTACTAGTTTCATCGACATGCTGATATTGCAGTGAATTAGGTTGAAATGAATCCTGTTAAAAAAATATTTAGTTTTTAGGATATTTTTTACATTAGAAATAATAAAACTATACGTAAGAGAATGCGATTCTAAAATAACATGGTAAATCTTCTTACTTTATGCTTACGAACCGACAAAAAGTATAAATATAAAAAAAAAACAAATATTATCGTGTCGATCTGTAATTTTTTTTCTTAATTTAATCAAAAAATATTATATGTAGACATAGATATATGTCATAGATCAGACTTACATAACGCAAAAGCAATACAAAATTAAAACACAAAACATTTAATTGTAAAGTTGTGTCATGTCTGAATTAAAATGTGTGCATCAAACAAATTAAGTTCTTACTGGAGTTACGCACAGAGAGCTGAGAGGAAACAAAGTTGAGAGTGCCGAGTCCTGTCGCGGTGGGCGCGGTTGCAACTCGTCGAGTCGAACGTAGGTTTCTTCCACTCGAATGGGCCTAAACTGAAATTGAATTTAGAAAATATTGGAAAAACGTTTAATTATAAACCTAAAGCAAAAAGAGAACCGAAAACTGATACTTGTTTGGTTTTTATTAAGAGTTTTGTATCGGGTGCGGTATACGATATCTTTTATTTTGTTGAATCCCATCGAGTGAAATCTCTCTGAGCTAACGACTGAGTGGATACGAGAGTAATTAGCCTATATATTTTTGTTTTCTATGTTTGTAGTCTGGTTTTGAAACATCTTTTTGAAATTTTAAAAAAAGTAATCTTTAACCTTACAAACCTTGTCTTTTTTTCCCGTAACTTTATTTCCCATATAGAGATATGTTGAATATACCACACAGGAAATAGAAATACAATGGATACACTCTGAGTTTAGTACTTTACTACTCTTTATTTATGACTCTAGACTATCATAAACTTAATAGCTGACTGGGAAATGGCCGATTAATAACTGTTAGACAGTTGGCAACAGATACTAGTAATGGCGTTGTATTTTGTATTATATCATACTATAATTTCTAAAATATATCTAAGTCTGCTCATTGTTTCACTAATATGGCAAAACTACCCAACCTTAGGATACATTTTATAATATGACTAGCTCTTGTTGGCTTTACTGTAGGATTTACTTCTCCTTTCGTTTCATTTCTGCGAAAATGTAAAATAGTTTGAAGCTGTTCCAGAATATAATCTCTATCTTTGCTGAATTTTAGCCGTATTTGTTCAACCATTCTTGAGTGATTGACTGCCAAACATCTATTCAACCTTACCCACTACAATATTCGTAACACTAGCTGCATTAGTGCTGGACCCATAACTATAACTTACGAAAAAGGAAGAAAATAAAACTTAATTAAACATTCATACATTCTTCTCATCTTGTCAATATTGGCCGTCATAGTAAGCCTAGTGGTCAATATTGTACTATTAGGTTTGCAAGTAGAAATATCTTTAAAATATACACGATTGCTTTAAAGAACACTTTTTATAATTTTCACATCAGCAAAATAACCGTTACTTAACAACCACTATTACACACTGCATAAATACATTAGAACTAGGAGACAAGGGGAGTTCGACCGCTCACTCGATTATCGATCTTACATTGAGTTACACCTCCTTTTGTATAACATTTGAAGGTAGATCAATGACTGAGGGGAGGTAGCTTATAGTACAATAAAAGTGTCGGTAATCTAATCATGAAATGTCGTATTCGCCATCTTGGAGAAAATAAAGACGTTTATAGACAAGGATGATGAATTGATGACGCAAGTGCTCATTGGAAAATGATGCTTTGGAAATCACTTGTTATTGATCCGGAAGGAGCCCACGCCTGTTTGCCACTACTGCGAACATGGTGATATAGCGCTCCACACGTTGGCAGATAGGCGGCGTGGGCGTGCTCGTAGTGGCAATCGGAGTGAGAATTCGCTCGCACGGTAACATGGTTGCCGCCATGATATGGAACGAGAGCTCGTGAAATACCGCCGTCTCCTTCTGCGAGCAAGTTGTGGTTGCAAAGGAGATCGGGGAGTGGGACCAGGAGGGGTTTGGAACTCTCCCGGTCTGGCAGGGCCGGGAACTGTTCCGATACCGCACACCACTCAGGCACCGTCGCGTAGGTTGTAGAATGATCTCCGTCCTACATAAACGCCAACTTAGGGGTTACAGGTTAGGCAATCTGTCATCTTTGCAGAAGCAGTCAGCGTGGTAGCGCATTGCGCTGTAGAACGCGCGTGTTCTTGAATCAACTGCAAACTAGGCGTCCCGAGGTACGTCGGAGTTCCAGAATTTTCTTTTCTAGGGTACACCTGGTTCCCCGGTTATTAGTACCTAGAGGCACAGTGCGGTTTCTGGTCGGTTCGAGGCTAACATGACCACTAGCAGTTGGTATATGGGGAATTTCCGCACTGATAAAAAAGGTAGAAGGTATAATATACAAATTATAAGGTTAAATGAGTGACGTTTTTAAAATAAAATACACATACTAAACGCGTAGGTATAATTTATTCCGGGTAAAGGGATACTTTACGTTTGATAACCCTGTAATGATGGTATTCATTAGGCGTGTTATGAAAACATTGCGGTATATTTACGTTGTAGCGTCATTACTTATAAAATTATAATTATTCTTTGAATAACACAATTTGTGATTAGGTATGTAGTATTATTTAATAATTATGTTATTTTCATTTATTATTATAGGTAACCAGAGATTTAGTTTATTTAATTTTGGATAATATATATATACATATATTTTATATATATATGTCTATCAACGATATATATATGTTGGTCAAGCTGTTAGCGTATGCAACTGCCTATTGAGAATCCCGGACCGGGTCAAACAATATTGTTCCGGTTTTTTTTTAAATGAAATTCCTAATAATAGCCCGGGTAAAGTTTATGTTGCCTTACGCCCATGCCTCGGAGAGCACATTTAGCTCTCGCATCGGTGCCAGTTGTCATGAACATTAAATGGCAATCCTTATTGGGAAGTCAATATCCTTAAATATACTGGCAGCTTTTTTTTTTAACGTGTGGAAATCCAATTGGACCGTCACCCCACCAGGGTTTACGTTTACACCGGGGTGGTGTGTCGGACTCGAACCGACTAAAACCACACGGTGTGCCACTCTGCGCCTGTGAAGGGAGGAATCCGGGAACTGCTGATATTAACACATCCGGACCCCTCCCAGCGCTTGCCCGCACAGAAGCGGGCACCTTCACCTGATGGACTCTCTAAGTAGGCGACGTACGGCACACGCGTAACGTCGCCTCCTCGCGGGCGGCCACTAGAGCGGATGGAAGGGAAAGCCCGTCCCGACCATCCGCGGCCACACTCAGGGCGGCATGAGGCGCTGATAGGCGCGCCTCCGCCGCCCGGTTCACCGGCGGCGGATTGGGTCCGAGTGGATATCATCCTCCCGGGCCTTCTCCGCCACCTCCTTCTGCGAGATTACGTCTTCGCAGAAGGTTACGACCGCGGTAAAACTGCTGTCGCTACCGGCCATGGAGCGTATGACGGCCGGTAGCGAGAGATCCCCTCCGATGACTGCAGTGAGGGCCCGGCGCTGCGACGCCCAAGCGGAGCAAATCGCCAGCGTATGCTGGACCGAGTCCTCACTGCAGTCGCAGTGGTGGCAGGCGGGACTCAATTCCCTCCTAGCGACCGAGTGCAGGTACTTCCCGAAGCAACCGTGCCCGGAAAGGACCTGCGTCAGTCGGAAGGAAAGGGTCCCGTGCTCCTGCCCACTCGAAATATACTGGCAGCTAGTTCAACCTTCGAATTCAGTTTGCTCTCTGGGTTTCGGGGATCCGATACTAGTCGCTCCGTGGAAAAACTGACATTCAGGTAAAACTGGTAGAACTAGTAGCCGACCCTAAAAAACATTATTTGGGGTAATAATAAATTTGGGACAGTTAAAATTCATATGGAAGGGGACACTTCACTTCTTTCTTTTAAAAATTAACAAGAGAGAACAAATAAACTAAAAAATAAATAAATTATGGTCCAATTTCGACCATTTGGCGATCACTAGTACATTTAAAAAGTTGTACGTTAAATTTTAGTGATACCTAAAATGACTACTGGCCAACACTGACCGACTCATTGATATAAAGCCAGAGTCTGAACAATAAACATTTGTGAAAATAAAGCCTTATTATGGGTGCTATTAGTATATTAATTATTCCGTTTTATTTACTAACCGTTATACACCTATTAATTAATTATCAGTTGTGTTAGAATATTGAAAAGTCAAAACGTACACTGCTAATTTTGGGTAATTTAAATTTCAAATATTTTGTTGCAATGTTAATGAGATATTTCATAAAATTTAATGGCATTAGGACTATGTGTGTCGAACTTTAGTGGTCTGTCGGTGAAAACGAGGTGTTAAATAAATTTAACGTGTTTGTTTATTGCATCGTATCTTTAAAACAAACTCATAGAGTAAGCTGATTTTTTGTTTAAACGGTGCTTTAAAGAAGATGTTTTGTTCGAGTAAGACTATATATAAAATTAAAAGTGTGTATTTAAAATGTTTCTTCAGAAAAGCGTAAATGTATTTAAATCAGGTGTCGTACGAGTTAGCTTAGGACCAAATGGGGACATGTGAATGTGGTAGAGTATTTTATCACATTATTGTTACGTTGTATCCGTAAATCCCAGATATTTTTTTCTAAAAATCTAACATTTTTAATCTAATTTAGCCTAACATCCCACGACTTTTCAATCATTTTTTTAAAAGAAACCTTAGTAGTCAACTTAACAAAAATGTTAAAATTCATATCAATATGTCGTTCATTGTTAAACGCAAAAGTGAGTTAGAGCATGCTAGAGCAATTACGATACAGACTGATCCCGCCATAGCTTTCCGCATGCATCCGCCCAGAAAAAAATCCAACCCCATCACTTGGATAATTGGCAAACCACTGTGTGCTTTTTGTGACACTTTTTGTTTTGCATAACCAAACTGTGGCATAAAGTATCATCTGTGTTAAATCCAGACCGATACGAGCTACAAACTTTTAAAAATCGTACGTACTTCACTAATGGCTCTTACATTGTAAGTGTCTTGTACTACTCTATTTGTTAACCTACTAAATTACAAAAAAAATATATTATTAAACAAAGATTCTTTCTAATTTGTTTAAAATGTATTGGAATAAAAAATCATAAATTTTAATTACCAAGTATTAAAAAAATACGCCCAAATAATATACTTGTTGTAATACCAAAAATGTGTACTACCAAAAATGCGGTTCACATTGCGTCAGTGGTCTCAATTTAAATGATGTAAGATGCTTAATAATAGGGCAATTTGGCTGATTTATGAATTCATTCATTATAAGCCTTCGCTTGAGGTTAATTGTAGGCTTACTTCTGCCGTCGAGGTATCCTTACAGCCAGGACTTTACTGGTGAGGTGATTTGTAATGTCAATAAAAATTCAAGTTTGCTGTAGATGTCGCTATCACTTTCCCGAGACTGTCACGGTGTTTGTGAATAAAATAACATTTTAAAGGAACTTCCACTGGCCAATAAGAATATTATAATAAAATATGACACTAAAAAATCTTAATATCATTTTATCTAGTATTTTTTTATATTCTACATTGTTTGTTTTCTATTCATGCATGGTGTGCAATACAATAGTTAAGTAATAATTAAATTTCGTTAAAAATGTACACACATTATATAGGTCCCAATATTGTGAAAGTATTCAAGCAATATTTTTCAGATGAAGTGAAGTTCCAGAAATGTTAATATTCGAAATACTTTAACGTTTTTTGATAACAAAAGTCAAATTTTGAATCTGATGTTAGTTTTGTTCAGGAATATTAAAAACACGAAAAAGTACGATACTGGTCTGTTCCATTCAAATTTGTATCGTGCTTTAAAAATGGTTTTGTACGTTTTTTTTTTAAACCTAAACTAGTTAGTCCATATTGATAGATCGTATAACAGAACGGTGTTCGTCCAAAATCATTTTTTTATTATAAGAATCTTAGGATAAATGTCTAGAAATTATGAAAGTTTTTTATATTTCTAAAGAAGATATTATGTTACCGTTTACCATCATTCTTTTTCTCTAGTAGCTTTTTTTGCTAGGTAATGCCTATTCAGTCATAAAGTGCACCATTTTCAGTCAGCATCATCATCATCAGCCTATCGCAGTCCACTACTGGACATAGCCTTCTCCATTTAGCTAAAGTGGAAGTTGGCTGGCCATATTTGCCGTAGAACAGATAACCGTTGGGGTAAACGGGTTCTTGAGTGGAGACCGCGTCTCGGCAAACGTAGTGAGGATACCCACAGGTCAGGTGGAGTGATGATTTGCGCAAGACGTCTGGCAGCAGCTGGATGCGAGAAGCCGAGGACTGAACTAAGTGGCGTGCAATTGGAGAGGCCCTGGTCCAATATTTTCATTAGTAGAAAAAATACTATCAGTAAAACAGAGAAAAATTTAACTCTTTTCTATGTACTTATGGCAACTTCACATACAGAAACAAAAACACAGCGCTATCTACCGAATACAACTTTCCAACATCAACCATTGAACCGCGGCCAACCAGTCTTGATTACCTCACCTGGTCGGAGGAGTATCCCTTTATGTTGGAGTGACAAGACACCCATTCCTCCACTAAATGAAACAACTTATGTTCACTGAATCCTCATTATTAGGTATATGTAGAAAAAAAGGAGTAACGTAACAATTTTACTGACACACATTACAGGTAAAAACAAAACTAATAAAGATACTAATTTTGTTAAAGACAAATAAAAAATGTATAAACAGGCAAACAAGATATAACACTCATAAATTTGATAAGTGTGTATTTTTTTTTGTGTTACAAAATTCTTATTGACAGCAATAGATCCAAATTTATGGACGGGCTAATTCACTGTGCCAAAGGAACTAAAGTACACATTATATCTAGGTGCGGTACCTACACCTTTTACTCTTATTTTGAGTCAGTTAAGCAATCTAGTTGAATTTCAAAACTTTCTTCCAATTTAAAAGTACTTCTAAAATATCCCTTTTTATAATCTCCTGAATACCATGTTAATTCAGCGAATATTCTACTCTTTAGTAAATAATGAAATCAACACGCATTATTGTTTCTATTATTGATCTTTATGCTTAACACAATATGAAAAATAAGTCGATCATTGCAAAACCAACTTTATCCGGTCCATTTCGGTTATTCTCTTGAGCACCAGCGTAAATAAACTTTACTAGCTCTAAACTTCCCACCCCGACTAAATAAGTATGTATTTTGGTGGAATTATGATTTGTCGGTCCCCATAGCAAAGAGCTGAATAAATTTTATTAAATCTGGGAAGTCTTTATGACCAACAAAGTCAGCGCCGCGTCCCATCCAAGTTATAACGTAGGATTTTTAATATAATAAATCATTGCTTACTTTAGCTCTGCTGTGTTGAAGAATACTGATTATCCTCCCTCGAAATTTGCTTCAGTAAGATTATAACCGTTTGTAGATTTGGCTTTGAGGGACTTTCTTTATGTTTGTTTGCATCAGTGTACTTACTACGAAGATTTTGCTGTGGGTATAATTTGATGCGGGGGCAAAAAAGGATAAAGCTAAAATGTTTTTCGTAACAATTTGTCTCTGTACTTTAACGAATAGGTACAGAACTACAAGCGACATTAAAAAACATAATTTACTGTGTTGGACTATTAAAAGTTTCTACTATGTTGAGTGCTTATTAAGGTATGAGGTATTGTCAATGCAACCCAAAAATTTAAGATCCAACGTTTTTTTTTAATTTTGTTACTGTGTCCAATGAAGGAGCTGATTCACCTACTGTTTAATTATTTATACTATATATATTTAATTATATAATAATAGGTCTTTACCTATGAAATTGCCGTTTTGTATGCAATAAGTGAAAGTACTTATTTTTTCAAACTTTTTTATTTCTGTTATTCGAAGTAATCACCCATGCAATCGACGCATCTTTGCCAACGCATTGGCAGTTTATTGATGCCCTTCTTGTAAAAATCAGCTGGACGGGAGGCAACAAACTCTTTAAAGGCATTTTGTACTGCCTCTCGGGAATTTGAATTTTTTTACCCACTAAAAAGTTGTCTAAATTTTGGAAAAAGTAATAGTCGGTAGCTGCAAGGTCTGGTGAGTATGGCGGATGAGGGAGAGCTTCCAACCCCAGCTCTTGCAGCTTGGAGACTGTCTGTTGCGCAGTATGGGGTTGCGCGTTGTAGTGAAGGAGCAGTACGGACGACCGATTGACCAAAGCTGGTTGCAGATGTGCAAGCTTCTCCATCATTCTCTCCAGTTCTTCACAGTACACATCTGCATTAATGTTCATGCCGATTTGTAAAAAGCTGTGGTGAATCACACCCGCACTAGACCACCAAACAGTGACTATCACCTTTTTAGGGGTCATTTTTGGTTTAGGGCATTGCTTTGGTGCTGAACCAGGGTCTAACCAACTTGCTGAGTGCTTTCGATTGTCGAACAGAAGCCATTTTTCGTCGCACGTAACAATTCTTTTAAAAATTCCTTCATTTCTTTGCCTGTTGAGCAGCGCAAGGCAGGTCTCGACGCGTACGTTGCGCTGGCGATCGTTAAGGTCGTGGGGCACCCATCTATCAAGCTTTTTTACCTTGCCAATTTGTCGCAAATGGATCAATATTGTTTTGATGCTTACATTAAAAGCTGCTGCTAGCTCAGCTGTAGATTGAGTTTCGTCAGCTTCCACAATCGCCTTTAATTCATTATTGTTAACCAAAGTCTCCGGACGACCACAAGCTTAATTTTTCAAGTCAAAAATTTCCAGAACGGAACCGGGAAAACCAATAACGAGTTGTGCGTTCATTTGTACAGTTCTCTCCGTAAACGTTTTTGATGTTACGTGCCGTTTGTGTCGCGTTGGTGCCACGACGGAACTCATATTCCATAATTACACGATTTTTTAAAGTATCCATTATGACGAAAAATGTTCAAATGTAATGAAAATACAACGCTAATCAAAAAACAAAAGACTGAGTTTGTTAATAGAATGTCATGGTTTTAAAACGAAATTCATGTGAATTTAGAATACAGAGCCATTACAAACTTTTTTTTATTTGAAATGACCAGTACTGAAGAACGGCAATTTCATAGGTAAAGACCTAATATTATAAATCTGAGGAGTTTGTTTGTTTGTTTATTTGTTTGAACGCGCTAATCTCAAGAACCGCTGGTCCGATTTGAAAAATTCTTACTGTGTTAGATAGTCCATTTATCGAGGAAGGCTATAGGCTATAGATCATCACGCTAAGACTAAAAGGAGTGGAGCACCAATGAAGAATGTTTCAAAAACGGGGGGAAAATTATCACGCTACGGGTAAAAGGAGACGCAAACGAGGTTGCGTGGGTCAGCTAGTTATTAATATTCAGACTATGGACAGTAAATTCCTGAACCGTAGACTCTTAATGAAAAATCCCTTACTACTGCGGGCATGTATTTATACCAAAATATTAGTACAACTTACAATTAATTAATTTTAGTAAGTCAACAGGGTATTTTTCAGTGTCGCAGCATTGCAGCCTCTTAATTACAAAGAAAATGCAATTCAATGTTCAAAGATTTTATTGTACTTGATAACACTCCTTCGAAATTATTTTAAAACATAAACTTAAGATGATCCATAATTATTTAAAGCTGTTTGATGGATCTCGTACCACCCGCCGTTTGATATAGCCGCATCGCAATTTGTCTCCAAATTCGCATTCCTGCGTATTTTTGCTGCATTATTTTTAAATTACCAGCAGTGGCTTGATGGCAATTTTATTTCCTCTCGTCGGTGCAGGAAATAAGGAAAACAAGACTTTGTGGATAGAAATTTGGATGTGCAGCTTTGTAATTCATTCTGTACACTTTTTGTTTGTATTACATACCATTTCTTGTTTGTTCTAAGAGTTTTTGTAACAAGCACATATAAATATATTCGTTTAGGTTTAGGATGAAAATAGTTAACTTCAGGTATGTCTCGTTTTATGATTCTTCCAGTTTAAAGTTTTCTGAGCTAGAGAAAAACTGTTAATGTTATGACATTGAATCCTTTGAAAGGTGACACATTTTTTAATATCGATGCTCCATCTCGCGACCATGTTATAATTATAAGGCAAATTTTATTTTAAACAATAAAGTTTATTTGCTATCGAAAAGTTATTAATATAATCTATATGTATATAAAAGAGTAAGGTGACTGAGTGACTGACTGACTGACTGACATACCCAGAGATCAACGCACAGCCCAAACCGCTGAAGCTAGAATCCTGAAATTTTGCATGTAGATTCTTTATTTAACGAAAGTAAGCACTAAGAAAGGAATTTTTGAAATTCCACCCCTAAGGGGGTAAATGAGGGGATGAAAGTCTGCGTGAGCGAAGCCGCGTGTAAAAGCTAGTGTTTTATATTTCTGTGGGAACCAAGAAAATATTTAAATAACTATAATCCGACTTTTATAAAGTCCTGAGATTTTTTTATAAAATTTGTGTAGCTTATGTTACCTGCGCTATTATTACGAATCTATTGACATCTCAATCATTTAAATCGGTTTAGTGGTTTAGGCACAACGGTGGAACACACAAACATAAACTTAAACTTACCCTTTTAGTTCGCCGTAGTTAGGTAAGAATTGCGATTCAATTTAGTTTTAAAAATATTGTTGCAAACTGTTGTATTCAAGTCACATTTCTAATAGTACAGCCAATTACGTTCCTCATAAGATGGAGCAAAGAGCGCTGTCTTATAAGGATCGTAATTGGCTGTTTCATAGCGTAGTGCAGTACTAAAGCAATCTTCTCTCTATAACTAAATAATTCAGCGTTCGGTGCAGTTCTGCTCGTAAAACAAGTTAGGAAAGCATTTTCACTGTAATTAGCAGCAAGTCTTTACATGAAGTATCAACCTTTGTTATTATTCTTGTATACATAAATTACAGTTACTAGGAATTAAAAATCCCAATACTTGCATCGCTTCAAGTGTCGGGAGAGCCCGTCGTGTATCTGCTACCCAGCCAAAGAATAGACCGTACTGCACATCATTTAGTCTCGTGCCTTAAGGCATGAGACTGAGCAACGTCTTGGGGCACAGCTAAAGAGGTAAGGGGAACACTTCCTCCTTGAAAACACCCAAATACGTACAACATATTTAACCTTTGCCGAAAATATTGAAATTTTTAAAGAAGCTAGCATTATACCTATAGCTTCTCTCTTCCTCTATCTATCAAGATTAATACTTAAAAGTATTTTTTAATTTAATAATTAACATCTTTTCTCTCTCTTTCCTGTGATCTATGGGAGTAGTTTCGTAAAAAAAGACAGAAATGTGTAACGGAAAGGAAACGGACTAATGAGTTGCCGTGAATTCCCGGTGCGTATATTGTAAATGATAAGAGGTATCGATATACTATAAACTAACTCTTGCCAGTGACTCCACCTGCCTGTATGTCGGTAATTGCGGTAAATAGTTGCCCATTTTTATTTTGATGCATAAGCTATTTCGTTCTAAATTTGTATCTAAATCCGTTCAGTACTGTTTACGAGAAAGAGTAACAAAAATCCATACATCTTTACCAACTTTTACATTTGTTATGTTAATAGGAAATAGGATTATAACTATAATATTATTAGGATTGATAGCAACTTCTTTTATTCTGTCTTCTATTGATATTCGCATAATTTTTACATCCTACAATCTGCCCGAATAAATGGGCTATCCAATACTAAAAGAATGAGCGACATTGGTCCAGCGGTTCATGCGTCATGCCGTGATCAAGGTCAATAGGGGTTATATTTGCAGAGAAAAGATAGATAGATAATTTAGATTTTATCATTTCGCTTTCGCAGTAGTTATGAAAATAAAAAGGTTTCAAAATATTTTTCTAAACAGTCGGTAACTAAGTTAACTTAGTTTATTAAATAAGAGGTACCTTAATGTAAGTCACTATTGTAGTTATCCTTGATGTAGCATATAATTATTATTTTATAATTATTTTCTTGGTAAAAACTAAAGGAAAATAAAACAAAATATCTTATATTTATTGTTTACGAGATTGCAATTTGTCTTTGCTATATATCTTCTTTATAAAGGACACAGTACAAAATGTATTATGTATGAAACAATAAATCTATATAAAGTGGCCGTTAGCTTATATTAAGTGACTAGTTATATTTCCCAGGGTCGCATGAAGGTAATTTGTGAAAACAACCTGCTTTGCTCATATTTTTCTTTAAATGTCTTGTTTAGATCTGGTCCTGTGATAAGCAACGTACCAAAAAATGTAAAGTAAGCAGTTTAGTTTATCGCTATCAATTGTGTTTAACAGTTCACTGCTGGGTATAGGCCTAGTTCCTTAGAATGAAGGTCCTGGAATACTATACCACGTTGGCCAGACGAATTTACTTATTTATTTAATGTTTTACCAGTAGTTATTACACTAAATCATTCGTAAATACAAAACACAGTAAAAGTCTTAATCTAAGTGTACAACTCTTTTAAGTAAACACTACATGCATAAATTCTTATAAAATAAGAAAAATAAACACTATATATTTAAAGAGATTGTCCAAAACGTAAGGAAATAAATGTACATTAAATCGGTGTCCATCCCTATTAGGGATATTAATTAATTAGCAAATGGTTAATCGATAGCAAGAGTGTGGACCTGGTTCTTAAATCGTTGAAATGTACCAAATATATCAATCTGACTACTGTAGTGATTGTATTTCTTACTAAGCCGTGAAACAGGAGAGTTGGAACCTAAAACTGTCCTTCGAAAAGGTGGACGTAGGAGCATAATTGTTTTTTTGGAATACTTATGAGGTATTCCAAAAAATACCAGTTACTCCGTGATCATGGCGCTTGCAACAGCGCCGAAATATCGGATACTCACAAACAAAAAGGTACATGGTAGCAATCCCGTAGATTTTCTATTTTAATGTTAATGACCATGAAAGTTTAAAACAATATACTTATGAGGTGAACTAAATTTGAATTTTGAAAGGAGATTTGGGCAATCAACATTGCTGTTAAGTATTTTAAATAAAAATAGCAAATCAGATGAGTTTCTGCGTTTTCCTAGGGAGTCAATTATGAAAGACTTAAGGCGTTTCAAGTAGCCTGGTTGCTTTTTTGCAATACCCTTGGAGTAGGCAAGATGATTCAGGGCCCAGATGAGGTATCTGGGCCTGATCCTCGACGGTAGGTGACTCTTTGACAAGCACTTCCGATAGCTTGGTCCAAAGCTGGTCGACGCTGCCTCCGCCCTTGGGCGACTTTTGCCCAACTTGGGTGGAGCCAGCGTCGCAACGCGACACCTCTACACGGGGGTGGTCCGGTCGATGGCGCTGTATGGCGCACCGGTGTGGGTGGCGGCTCTGACCGCCCTTAATAAGGCCTCTGGCGCCCTCAGAGGGTATTGGCGGTCTGAGCCATACGCGGATACCGCACGGTGTCGACCGAGGCTGCGTGCGCCTTGGCCGGGACACTCCAGTGGGATTTGGAGGCGGCAGTGCTCGCCGAAGTTTATCGCCGGGTGGCTGAATATCGGGTACGCGAGTAGCGTGAAGCCGCCCGTCGAGCCACTATGGCTAGATGGTCGTTTCGGCTCCGGCCGGAACGACCATCCGGCACCGAGCCGGTCATCGTCGAGTGGGCAGGGCGGCAGCACGGAATCCTTTCCTTCCGACTGACGCAGGTCCTTCCCGGGCATGGTTGCTTCGGGAAGTACCTGCACTCGGTCGTAAGGAGGGAATTGAGTCCCGCCTGCCACCACTGCGACTGCAGTGAGGACTCGGTCCAGCATACGCTGGCGATCTGCCCCGCATGGGCGTCACAGCGCCGGGCCCTCACTGCATTCATCGGAGGAGATCTCTCGCTACCGGCTGCTATACGCTCCATGGCCGGTAGCGACAGCAGTTTTACCGCGGTCGCAACTTTCTGCGAAGAAGTCATCTCGCAGAAGGAGGTGGCGGAGAAGGCCCGGGAGGATGATATCATCTCGGACCCAATCCGCCGCCGGCGAACCGGGCGGCGGAGGCGCGCCTATCAGCGCTCATGCCGCCCTGAGTGTGGCCGCGGATGGTCGGGACGGGGTTTCTCCTCCATTCGCCCTAGTGGCCACCCACGAGCGGGCGACGTACGCGTGTGCCGTACCTCACCTAAATTGAGATTTTAGCAGCTGACGGTGCCCGCTTTTGTGCGGGCAAGCGCTGGGAGGGGTCCGGACGTGTTAATAACTGCAGTTCCCGGATTCCTCCCTTCACAGGCGCAGAGTGGCAAACCGTGTGGTTTTAGTCGGTTCGAGTCCGACACACCGCCCCGCCGCAAACCCCGGTGGGGTGACGGTCCGAGGGGATTTCCACACGTTATATTCTTAATTCGTCACTATTAGTATTTAACTTGCGTAATGCTAATTAATTAGTTTGAAGATATTATTAAATCAGTATTTACCATGTCCATCAATGGATTATGTATGTATATAACTGCCTCGTTGGTCTCGCGGTTGGCGTGTACGACTGCTGATCATGAGGTCTCGGGTTCGATTCCTGGGTCGGACCAAATGTTTGTATGATCTACAAATATTTGTTTCGGAGTTTGGGTGTTTTCTATGTATAATATGTATGTATTTACAAAAAAAAAAGTATATATGTATTTGTATCAGTTGCCTAGTACCCATAACACAAGCTCTGCTTAGCTTGGGACTAGATGGCGTTGTGTGTTAAAATGTCCGAAATATTTATTTATTTATTTTATTTATATATACTTTAGACGGTTTACGAACGTCAATAAGTGCTGTGGGACAGTTTTTCTACAGTATGAATGGGCGAATTCAAATGGAGTGACATCATGACATCACAGGCCACTGCATGCTAAGTAATTTTAAGGTAGGTCGCGGGAAGTCGTGGAGACCCTTGGGGAAGACCTATGACCAGCTGTGGACGTCTTTTGAATGGAATGATTAAGCAATTTTTGTTTGCAATGTGTGTGAGCACCAAAATAATAACTTCCTTTTATCCTGATCTTGGAGGAGAAAAATGGGAACGCACTCATGTCTCATAAGTAGCATATCTATAGGTACTATACTTATATCTATTACTAATATATAAAGCTGAAGAGTTTTTTTGTTTGTTTGAACGCGCTAATCTCAGGAACCGCTACTTTTAAATCGAGTTATAATCGCAAAAAATATGTTGGCCTTTGGCTTTAATCCACGAAATCAGTTTTCCACGTCCTAGTCATAATAATTGAACACTGGGTTTTTCATTAGTAATATAAATACTAATACCAGTTTGGTTATTTATTTTTATCACTTTCAGTGTTTATAATTAGATTGATCAGCATAAAATATATCTATTTTTCAAAGGGAAATCTATGATTTATTCATAATGTGATTGCTTCGGCAATCAAGTTATGAATAAATAACGTGGGTAAATTAAGTGATTAATACGTATATACATGAGCTTAAATTATTATAAATTCTCTCTCCTTTCGGTATCCTACAGTTCTATAGCTTATTCTAAATTAAGAGTAAATCGGTAGATTAGATACTTATATAAAATATGGACTCCTAGAGGTAGTCATAAACATTTTAAGTGACTAGGTAAACGAGATTGTATTTCACGTCTTATTTAACAAGATAGCGCTGGGGGATGAATATTATCTGCGGTAATAATGTAATAGAAATACATAAAATTATCGTTTGAGATATATTTTGATTCTTTTGAGCCTTTTGTTTCTTCCGAATACGGGTATAAAATGAGACATATATTTTTAAAGTAGATGTACCTGTAGAATCTTAAATTTAGTACTTGAGTAGAGAATACAGTCACAATTATTCAATCTTTATTATTATTTAAAAGTTTTTGAAACCAAAAGAATGACGTAAGCCCATTTTCAGCCAGGGTTAAAAGGAGACCAGCCAACTACGCAAGTGAGAGATGGTTCAATGGGTGTTGCCACAGAGACAAGGTCTTGTGGCAGGGCATATCTGTCTGGCGATGGTAAGGCGCGATTTCCCGCAAATAGAGAGCTTGCAAGACATCAGCACGCACAAACAGGGTGGTGGTCAGGCGTCTCACGAAGTCATCCAGTCTCTCCACACGCCGGTCCATTTTTTCTTTTTTTCTTCTACGGGAATCCCCTGACTGGATACCACCGACTGGTTCCCACCAGTCGGTGGTATCCAGTCAGGGGATTCATCGGACTTGAACTGACTAAAACCACACGCCGCCTCGTTCATCATGTTCCACACAAAGCGGGGAGCGTTAGCAGATATGTATAGTGCAAGCAATTACTGCGCCCACAGTCGACGGCGGTTCGTTTCGGTCTCGAACTGTCTTCTTTCTCGACGCTCTCTGCTCTTCTAGATCAATTGAAACATCAAAATACCGTTTTACTTAAATATATTGTTTGTATACATATATGTTATCACATATGTAGAAGACACACGCAGAGTACTAAACAACATAATTCAAAAGTTGTCTTCACCAAACTTTGTTTATACCCGTAACGATATAAACAACTTCACTGTTCCTAATAAACAAGTATATTTCCAAAACATTCACTCTTTCGCAAAGTATTTTAATTATCCCGACGGTTTAATAAACGTGAATTAAACTTTTTAATCAGCATTACACAAGAAATCTTGTTAATCCAAAATGATTTGTCTCGGTTTAAGTACAAATTCTGAAACGGCGGAACCCCGTTTAATCAGAATCTTTGGAACAATAGAGTAATCAGAAATATAATGTAATTTTCGTGTTCATTATAAGTCCATCGCGGGAGAATGAAATTGATTATGGCCCACTGCAAATGAAAAGATCACAATCGTGCTCTATTACCGTTCCGATGACGTAGCACTGAGCAAATTCCAGATATTATCTTTCTTATACACTTTGCTTACGTTTTATTAATAGCAATGTTATCATCTTGGGAAAAACATGTTGACATAGAAAATTGTATACAAAACTACTGAAAGAATGTTATGACTATTGTGTATTGTTTTGATTGTTTCAGTAATAGACAACGTGGTGGGTGTTGTAAATTAACTGCTTTTATTCAAGTTCTAAAATATTAAGAGATTTACTAATACCTTTATTTAGGAAGAAACTACGGAAATAGGTCATAACTCATACAAAATTCAAAATATATGAATAAAACATTGAATTATTGTGTGTAAAACATAGGGTGTGTACTTTTTTAGGAGAGAGGATACTACATTATTTTTTAGTTTTGTTGAAGCAGAATGAGAAAAATTTCTTTACTTAACCCACAAATCGTCAATAAATGTCTTTATTGCTTGAAACTCATCTAAACCATTCATTTTTAGCCAACTTAAAAAAAAGTAGGAGGTTCTCAATTCGACCGTATACCTATATGTTTTTTTTTAAATGTATTTTCGCGGATAACTTCGTCGTTTATGAACCGATTTTGATGATTCTTTTTTTTAATGGAAAGGAGATATTCCAATAGTGGTACCATGATAAGGACACTACGATCTAATGATGGCATCCAAGAGAAATTGAGTCGAACCTTGAAGTCGGTTTTATTATTGTTAAAATTTTACTTGTGATGTACAAAAGTACGCAATATTAAACCATTAATTTTCAGTGGAACCATAAAAACTCAAAACAATACTCAATAATACACCCACAAAATAAATGTATGATTACATGTACATTTAGATTCTAAGCTGTAATTTGACAAACCAGCGAGCACAACGAAAATATCACTTTGAATTCATATAAAAATATCAAATAACAATGTAGAAATATTTAAAAGCCGTTTCTAATTTTAACTGAACATACCGGGATATTATTTATTCTATATGAAAACCGGGCTTTTACAAGTCTTACCGTAAAAAGGACGGTGAAAGTTATGAGGGTTGGGGAAATTCTCGTAAATAGCAGTGGGAGAATGGGGATAAAGAAATAATATATCAATACGAATCTTTAATATTCGCGCGCCGGTACCGTAAATCAAAACGAATGAAACCGGATCATAAATCAGGACTGCGTTTTTGGATATTTTTTGACTTCAAATCCCTGTAACCGCAATGGTGCAACTGAACATATTATGTAAATCTCAAACAATGATATTTATTACTTTTCAGAGATTTTATTTTGAAATAAAATGAAAATTAAATAATATCGACTTATGAGTTTAAATTAAATGTATGGACGTTCTACGAGCCGCAATTTCCTACGACAACTTCTTGCATCATTCATTTCTTTTTCATTTTATTTGGACAAATAATAAAGCAAGCATTTAGTAAAGAAATTAAGATTTAAATGATGTATAAACTTAACCTGTGTTACAATGTATTTCTAATTCTAAATTTTAATATATATCAATCCATTGGAAGCTTCAGCTTCTAAAACAAATAGTTGTGAAGAAAACTCGCTTTTCTGTCATCCGTACAAAATAATGAATAACTAGATCAATATACCTCTCCACGTACTTCAAATTAATTTTGTATATATTTCGCATTTTTGTATATATATATTTTGAGAACTATTTTTTTTATGAGATAGAGGGCAAACGGGCAGACAGACGTATCGCCTGATGGTAAGCGATTACCGCGAAAGAACTTTTTACCGATAAGCGATTCTCGACTGAACGATTCATCGAACATTTTTTAATCGAATTAATGCTTTTCCGAATAAGTTTAACATTGAAAACAAAAATTTTGTTGTGCGAGCCAGAAAGTTCCTGGAAAAGCGCACAGTTGTGGACTGCCAACCATCTGATGATGTGGATGTAACTTCTGTCGTGTAGGACGATGGCTGAAATTATGTAGTGACACTTACGAATAGCAGTACTGGCTGGTGCATCCGCGGACATATGCACTTCGATTTGATCAACCCCATGTGCACATCTGATATATTTACATTGAAAAGAGCTATCGAAGCCCTATGCAAAACCCGTTATTTTATCAAATATACCATTTGCTAAAATTTCAATACGTTTCACCATTGAGGAGACTTTCAGAGACCAGGGAAATGTGTCTTTTATAGATTCAAGTTCTCGTTGCGAGATATTTTAAATCGAATTTGACAGTCAATGCTATTCATTTCTTGAATATTTTTCATGGAAATGTGACAGAATGTATTCAAAGAGTTTTACTTAAAGTTGTCCATGAATTGTATCATATCTGTAAAAATTTTGGGAATGGAAGGTAGGATGCGATTTGTCACACAGAGATCATATAATTTGAGTCATTGCGAGAAACACGGTAAACGAAGCACAGGAAAAAGGAAGCTGTTGCCCGTGATTTTACAGATTTGAATATGAATAAGGTATTTTATCTATACTAATACTATAAAGCTGCAGAGTTTGTTTGTTTGTTTGATCGCGCTAATCTCAGGAACTACTCGTCCGATTTGATTAATTCTTTCAGTGTTGGATAGTCCATTTATCGAGAAAGGCTATAGGTTATATTTTATTTTCAAAAAAATTAGAGATCTATAAGAAAATTGCTATTTCGTGTTTCAATTTCAATTTCACACCCAAGGTGTGAAATTGAAAACCTATTTTTACGTGCGCTGCAAAAAGTGTTGACAATAGAACAAAATAATGTATTACAGGTTTGTAGGTCCGATTAAGATCTAAAAAAAAGTCTGCAAAAAATATATATAATGTAACTATAAATGATCAAACGAACTTCCCTGATGTGAAGTTCGATCATTATTATATGAGTCGCTTCATTTGAAGATATGATTATTACCAGGTAGTCCCTCTGTTTACTAGGTAGCTTCGCACATTTTTTAAAGATATTAAACTAAAAGTTTTGAAAATGTATTTCTGCCCTACCCTACCACTAGACAGTCGCCTGTCGTTCGCTCATTCTTTTTAGAGTAACTTAGATGAGCAAAACTTTCTATATTGGGAGATACAGGGAGGGAGGGTGATCATATCTTCAAATGAAGCGACTCATATAATAATGATCGAACTTCACATCAGGGAAGTTCGTTTGATCATTTATTATATTTCGTCGCTTCATTATTCGATATGATTATTACCAGGTAGATGTTAAGAGAAGAAAGTTTTGTTAATAAAACATAAAGTGGAAAATTATAATTTTTATTCATGAAAAAAAACATGTAACGTAAATTATTATTTACCTTCTTATTTATATAATATTTGAACCGACAAGTTTAACGGCTTAATCACTATGATATATTAATCATATAATTAATGTGTAATAAGGTGACAATCATATAATTGACGACGTTATTCAATGCCTTGACGACAAGCAAACGCTACGAGCAAATTCGCCTTCATCAGTAACATTTCTTTTGTAAAACCTTGCAAAAGCATTAGAGGTGGTCGTCCAACCCGCGGTTTTACGAATGGTTTCGATGTTAACTCCGGCAGAGCTCGCAGCAGAGGTACTCGCGTGTCGAGTGCTGTGTGCACCGAATACACCTATATCTACGCCGCTCTCTGACAATACTTGCTTTATCCATCGGGATATTGTTTGCGATGTAGCGGCTTTGTGTGGCTTCTTGTACGTTAAAAGTAAATTCTGTATCCTATCAGATCGTATGTCTTGAGTTCTGGACAAATAATCTGAAAGCGCTGTGGCTGGACAGATTGTTTCATTTTCTCTGAAGTATGGCAAATATAAAACGGGCTGATCCCTGCCCGGAGCTGATGTTTTTATTACATCTCTTATATTTATTGTAACGCCGTTTGCAGAGAATAATATGTTTTCGAGTTTAATGAGAGAAAACGTCTGTACTCTGTGAGCGGTACATATGGCTAGCAAAATAACGAGCTTTTTAGTTATTTTCTCCAAAATTATCTCGTTGTGCGGGATCCATTTAGATATTTCGTTTAGAACTGTTTGTGGATCCCACGTGGTAGCATATTTAGGCTTTGAGGGTCTTAATCTATACGCGCCCTTAAGCAAGCGTTTGACGCGATCGTCGGATCCAATATTACTGGTAGTAATAGCGGACAGAGCGGAGCGATGTGAATTTAGAGTACCGTACGAGCAGCCACTATTGAATTGAGTTGTAAGAAAAGTGAGTACAGATGTAACTGTAGGTACGAATATATTTACGTTGTTGATCGTACAAAATTGCCACCAAAGTTTTAAGGACGAATTATATTGCTTGATCGTACTGTCAGAGAACGATGCTAACTTTAGCGTTACCGAGTTCGCGCAGGCCCCTTGTCTGGTGAAGCTCTGCCGCAGAGCCTCGCGACACCCAGGGTAAGGTTCCTGTGTAGGGGATGATGATCCCTGAAATGAGATTGCAAAAGCTTTTTATGAGGGTTCAAGTAAAAAACGTCGGAAACTATTAAATTTTGCAATAAGGGGAACCATGGCTGTGATGGCCAATAGGGAAAAGACAAAGACCCCGTTTGCTTCGTCGTCAATTATTTTCCTAAGGCATTTTAGCATTAAGGAAAAAGGAGGAAAGGCGTAAAAGTAGTAGGACTTCCAATTTAATGTGAACGCATCCACTGACACTGCATCGGGATCTTGTTTCCAGGAAACATATCTGATACATTTAGCGTTATCACGTGACGCGAATAAATCGATATCCGGACTGCCAAAACGTTCTACGATGGATTGGAAGGCCTGCTCAGAAATCGTCCATTCGGTGTCAACATTAACAATTCTGGATGCGGCGTCTGCGCAGTTTTCTTTGGTATTTACATATGATGCAAATATCCAAAGGCCACGTTGCTCACACCATTGCCATATTTTACGAGCTAAATCGTTCAAGTGGGGGTATTGTATGCCTCCCATACGATTAACATAGCTTATTGCTGTTGTATTATCGACTCGATATAGCAGAGTCGGTTACCGTATTGGCATATGATTTCAAGCCTAGGAAAACTGCCAATAACTCTAGATAATTGATGTGACTAGTTATTTCTATGTCCTTCCACCTGCCGTCGATTTTATTGTCATTACACACAGCGCCCCAACCGGTTTTAGAAGCGTCTGTGTAGATTTCGAGTACAAAATTTGGATGTCTCATAAAATTAGACGTGGTGTCAATATTTGACGACCACCAGAACAAATCATTCAGTAATGAATTTGGTAACTTCATTTTTGCGTCGTAATTATCATGGGCACTGAGTAAAGCCAGATATTTTTGGCGTTCCAGAATCTTAGTATAGAGCCAACCGTACTTCACTGCCGGGCAAGCGGAGACTAATACGCCGACGAGTTGAGCAAATTCGCGAATTCTACAGGTCGGCAGCTTAGAGAACCTGGTAACTAACTGCGCGATCTTTCTTCGTTTTTCCGAGGGTAGACCTATGCTTACGTTTTTGGAATCAAAGTTGAAACCTAAAAACTTGCACGACTGTTGTGGCGTCAAATTACTTTTGTCAAAATTAATTACAAATCCGAGACAGGTAAGTAAACGTAACGTTTCTCTGACGTTAGCGACGCACTGATCTCGTGTATCGCCTATGCATAGAATATCGTCTAAGTAAAAAACTGACGTATGGCCTCGGTGCCTAAGGTAGGCTACTACTTCCCTCATGATCTTAGTAAAAACGCGCGGAGCGACGGATAGACCGAAGGGCATGCCGTTGAACTGATACATTACGTTCTTTTTAAATTTGTGAGGCTCGAACTGAAATCGTAGGTACTTACGATGATAAGACCTTATGGGTAAGAGAAAAAAAGCATCTTTTAGGTCTATAGTAGCCAAGTACCCATTACGCGGTATCAGTTTGCATGCCGTTCGGTAGTCCTCCATTTTAAAATAGTCTGTGCGTATAAATTTATTTAATTGTTTTAAATTTAGGATAAAGCGCTTGCCTCCGTTTGGTTTAGGCGTGAGAAATATTCGAGAAATGAATTGGTCATTAGTTTCGTTGCATTCGGTAATGGCTCCTAATTCTATTAATTTATTAATAGCTTCTAATACCTCCATTTTTTCGTTCCGTGAAAAATCGTTGTAAGGCGTGTTCGACTGACTAACGGGTGTTTCAAATGGTATGGGATAACCGTTTTTTATCCAATCAAGAACGATATCGTTTTTAGTGATGTTTAACCAACAGTTATAGAAATGGGTAAGTCTACCCGCGTGTCGTACCTGAGCTAGTGTTGCGACGGAGCGTGGGCACGCGGTTTGTCCTGGGTGGACGCTCGCTGCGGTTGCTGTCCGCTCGTAGAGTACGGTCGGCGGCCTCCCGTCGCCGGCGCTTGAATCCTCCTGTACCCGCCTCGCCCCCCCCTGTTCGACGGAAATCGAGGGGGCGCTGTCCAGTTTCCCTGGAATGAATGACGCGTACTGGACTGGTTAATCGAAGGTTTCTGTGGTTTAGGTGGCTTTTTTATCTGCAGCCCCTGTTTTTCAATGGCCTTAGCAGCTTTAATTTTTTCGGTAAGTTTTGTACCGAATAAAGTCTCATCTCGTTCCCCGTCCTTCATCATATGCAGGAATGACTTATCGAGACTTGGAGTTATAAGTTTGATGCGATTATGTGTGGATAGATTATGGGAATCGCAGAGTAATCGGCAGCCGTTACTTAGATGTTTAATCGCACCCGTCTTGTCGTCGCTTTTAAGGAGCATGTCGATGCCTCTATTTACGGCAGTGATCCCGCAACCGAGTTGCTGCTGGTATGTGGAGAGCGATTTGTCGCGGTTACGGACCATATCTGGGACGGCTGCAGAGATTTCTGCGTTCAGCGCGGGCGCTTGAAGAAGTCGACAATTATCGGGAATGGCATATTCCTTAGCGAGATTTTCTTTCTCGTCTTTAGGTATGCCTCTTTTCAATATAGGCAGCCACAATTTAGACAATGTCTCGTGAATTTTTTGCCCGTAATCCGGTGTGTCTGATATAGACTCGCCGAGGGCAGCTAATATATCTGCATCCAAGTCAGGCTCGTTTTGGTCGTCGGGGTCCGGTCCAGAGCCGAGAACGACGTCGCTGGATGGACCTGGTTCCATAACATTTGGTTCGGTTGCCGAAACCAGTTCTGGCATTCCAACCTCGTCGTTAACGGTTTTCCCCAAATTGCCATCACTTCCTGAAATAATAACGTATTTTTAGGATAGTGAGGGTAGTTTTTTTTTTTTTTTTTTTTTTAAACCAATGTTTTTCGATATTAAATTGCAACTCTTAACGTTACATCTGTTTAAAATGTACGTTTTAATTGCGGTAAGTCATCGTTGAAGACTCGCAGTCAGCCCCGATGCTTTATTTGGCCAATAAAACAAAAACAAAGAATAGTTTTGGTAAATATCAAAGTTATTGACTCGCAATTGCATTTGTTTAAAATGTTCGTTTTAATTGCGGTAAGTCATCGTTGAAGACTCGCAGTCAACCCAAATGCTTTATTTGGCCAATAACAAATAATAGTTTTGGTAAATATCAAAGTTATTGACTCGCAGTCAATCCCAATGAAAATCACACTTTATAAGGCCAAACCGTAATGGATATATATAACGATAGGTGAACTTATGGCTTACCTTCATTGTCCGAAGAGGATTCAAGCGGAGATATTATTCTTCGCCGTTTTTCCTGTTCCTCGATTTTTCGTATTTTCCTCGCGTATCGTTCTATCTTTTCGTGAGCACTACGTTTCGGCATGGCGGTAAGCGGGAGCGTGCGATCGCTACCGCGTACAACAGAGGAATGAGCGAACGACAGGCGACTGTCTAGTGGTAGGGTAGGGCAGAAATACATTTTCAAAACTTTTAGTTTAATATCTTTAAAAAATGTGCGAAGCTACCTAGTAAACAGAGGGACTACCTGGTAATAATCATATCGAATAATGAAGCGACGAAATATAATCATGGTTAAGTCACATTAACCACTTTTGTGTACAAAAAAATATTAAATTGTCTGAACAAGGAAACTACGTTAAATGTGTATCGTAATATTAATCCTTATCCAAATAAAGCATTATGTTATCAAGGGTATTTATGTAGAAGTAAAATACTTTTTGTTTCATCCCATTCGGACATTTCGTTTAGAAGTTATCACGTGTATAAGACGCTAAGAGTTGGTACCTAATAATGAGTTATTTGCCAAAGAGTTTTTTTCAACATAATACCTAATATATTTATATTTATCCAAATAAATGTGTTGTTGATTATGAGTATTAGATCTTAGAAGAGTACAATAAATACACCTATACTAATATATAAAGCTGAAGAGTTTGTTTGGCTGAACGCGCTAATCTCAGGAACTACTGGTCCAATTTGAAAAAAAACTTTCAGTTTTAGATAGCCCGTTTATCGAGGAAGGCTATAGGCTATATATCATCACGCTAAGACCAATAGGAGCGGAGCACCAATAAACAATGTTTTAAAAACGTGGGAAAATTATCACGCTACGGGCAATAGGAGACGCAAACGACGTTGCGTGGGTCGGCTAGAAGATAATATATAAAAGAAACCGACTTCCAAAAAACATCCAACGAAAACTCTCTGCCAAAAAAACACTTAAAAGCGTAAAATAAACTGGTTCTTCATAAATTGCCTATACCTAATTCTTTATTCATTTAAATAGTAGTATTATAATGTGTGCTAGGTACCTAGAATCTGTTTAAAATCGGTGCCAAGTGACCGTCGCTTAGACTTTTATAATTGTCCGTTTGTATTCTTTTTGGCTTAGCACCGACTTCAAACAGATTTTAGGTACCTAGCACACATTATAATACTACTATTTAAATGAATAAAGAGTTAGGTATAGGCAATTTATGAAGAACCAGTTTATTTTACGCTTTTAAGTGTTTTTTTGGCAGAGAGTTTTCGTTGGATGTTTTTTGGAAGTCGGTTTTTTTTTTTATAAAAAGTTTTTATTTTTCAGTTTTTGTTGTTTCAGTGCAAACAATCGTAGGTAGTAATCAAATTTCATCATCAAGAATACAAATTAAGGTCTATACGTACGTGTAATATTAAAATCATCCTCTAATCCCTAACTGTTGAAGAGTTTAACCTTCTATCATCAGCTCACCTAAATAACTTGAAAGTATACGACTGAAGGTCTTTAGATACGTATGAAATTGAAAGAATCATCCTCCAACTCCTAACCGTTGAGGAGTTGTACCTTCCACCTTCCATCATCATCTTCCTTCTATCATCAAATAATTTGAAAGAATACCACTAAAGGTAACATGTATACACATGATATTTAAAGATTTATCCTCCAACTCCTAACCGTTAAGGAGTTGTACTTTACATCATCAGTTCATCATCATAAAATGATGACTACCAGATGCAAATACTGGTGTAACTTCAGAAAATATACGAAAAACATAGTATGTGCCTATAAAAAATGAGGGTTTCTCTCGGTTTCCCTGGGATCCCATCATCAGATCCTGATATGGTGGCAATGGGACCACCTCGGGAGCATACCCTTTCGAAACAAAAAAAATATCAAAATCGGTCCACAGTTGACGGAGTAATCGCTGAACATACATAAAAAAAAAAAAAAACATACAGTGGAACATAGAATCTCCTCCTTTTTGGAAGTCGGTTAAAAATAAGAAAATGTGTCGCATAATGAATAATAAATAAACGAAACGCAATGTATAAGGTCAGATAATTTACTTAATTTTTTAATTGAATATAGCATAAACATGATCAGGGTAGTTGTTGACAATACATATTATCGCTTACAAATGCAAATTATGATAAAAATATATCGGATCCCTACATACAAAGTATTAAGTAAACTATCAGAATAAGGTGATGTTTTTTTTATAGTTTAGGATATAAGTTAATTATAGAACATAAAAATCTCAGTTCAGTTTCTTTAAAAAATCCAATAAAACCATTAGACTTATGATAATCTGTAAATAAGTAATCTAGCTGTGACCTGGTTGATACAAAAAATATTATTTATAAAAGTATTATAGGGGGTACTGTAACTGCCGGGGTGGTTTTTAGTGGGATCACCACATACCTGGCTCCTCAGTCCCCGAGGAGCCGGAGATCCGAAGGGATTTTCCACCTCGTCAAAAAAAGGGGTACTGTAACTGATATCGTATTTGCATAACTAAGGTAACATGAAAGGATTTTGTACAATTGTATAAGTTATTTCTGAACAATAATTAAGTGTTCGTTCAGAACCAAAAAATAAATTTAAAATTAAAAGACTTCTCAAAGAGATTTTAAACCTCATTTTAACGTTAAAGCTCTTAGTAATAAGAGAATGCGAATAAGGAAGTAGTTGAGCCAAATTTCATATTCCGTAGAAAACTCTGCACTTAATTTAGTAGTTTTAATATAGGTAAACGTATGCAAGCTGTACAAAATTTTCTTCAAACTTTGCACCTGTTAAGCTCTATAAAATTTGTTTAACAAAACACTTTAGTTCGTGTGTGGAAAATTCACAATTAAGCTTATTTGTGGTGTTTTATAAAATATGCAATATATGCACGTTAGTATAATTAAAGTTGTAGTTTCTAAATGTATTACATAGCAATAAATAACAGGCTTGCTAATATTAATTGATATTATCAAATGTTTGATACGATATTTATTAAAAGTGATGAGTATTTTAGTTACTTTTTGTATTGGTTGACATTTACGAACGTCTTATTTTACCAACTGATTACAGATTTCACATATCATTCTCCTTCTTAATTTACTATCTGACTATTCAAGAACAAAGCGAAAGACTACAGTATAAGCATTTACAGATTCGTTTAATCGCGACTTAATCTGGAGGCGATCATTATCGATAACTGTGAAGAACGCTCTCTGGATAAGAGTAAAAGAAATTTTTGGGGATCCTAAAAAATCTGATCAGAGAAATCGAACTAAAATGAGATTGTTTCCTTAATTCCTTTTAAATAATTTAGTAGTATTTCGGCTGGAACCGAAGTCTGTTGTAAAATCGGTGAAGGCGAGCGCTGATTAAAAACCTTAATTTCTTTAAAGGAATTAAGTTAAGTAGTTATTAACATAGCATACTAAGTAATAATAATACTAAGCATAATAACGTAAATACAACGTAATAAAGGGACTACAAAAACAGTTGCTAAAAATTTATTTAAGCGTCTGAATTTATTCTATTACCTATACTCTAAAATACAATTTTAGTTGTTACTTCAGAAAATTATTCCGTTAAATGTGACTTGGACTGCAAAACATCTCTAATATTATTATTCAACTTGTGTAGGAGTACTCGTATTATGTACATTATTGTACATAACCTTGAACAAATATGAAATAAACACTAATATGTTTACTAGCGTTCGTGCTGTCGTGTTTCGTTGGTGAGTGCGAGACCGGAGGCCCAAATAGTCTAGTCAACAAGTTCCATACTTGTTGTCTAGACTAAAAGATGCAGCAGCATCACTAGGCCGCCATGGTGTGGGTCACCATACTGCATTGTCTGCATTCGCAGTGAGTATGGTGACCGCCACTCTTGGATTCTGCTTATGCTTTCCATCAGGCAGAGTAGAGTCATTTTGGCGAGTCATACATAAAAATAATAATAATATAATAATAATACTAAGCTCATCATTTCATTGTCTGAGCCCAAGCCAGTTCCGTTTTCTGTGTTATGTCTAATAGTATGTTGTTTTATTTTGATTTATTCTTGCGAGTAGAAAACTTTGTTTTTATTTTTCAAGTTGACAGATGTATAAACTTTCTAATTTATTTCAGTTAATTACAATTCAATAACGTGTTTTTTTTCTTATATTCGCTTATTATATATAAATGAGAGACACTAAATAGCATCGTTCCATTCAAACATAAAAAATGTTCGTGGCGATAATAAATTTTATTAATTAATCTAAATAAACCATTTTGTTGAATAGCTAATATAACGACCAATCATTGTTGAAAAGGAAATAAAGAAATCAACAAAGTAAATTATTCCTATAGAAAATAACAGTTATTACCGCGACCCAATTCATCAATGTTCGCCTGTCGATCCTTCCCGTTACAGTGCTACTTTATTTCGATTTCTCAATAAATTTGGTTCAATCTCACTGAGAGCCCAGTTTATTTCTCGATGGCAGCCAAAGAATAAATTTCCACTTCGAATATTAGAGAAGTTTCATCAAGTTTCACAATAGTCCCCCCTCAAGAACTCCGCCCAAATGCCGTTATTCAAATTTTACTGTTGATAAGAAATTGAATAGATATCCGAATCACAAATTGTTGCGAAGTTTAATGGCAGCGATAAAACATTTATTTGTTCGACAAAAATATCGTTTAGACATTTTTGTTTGTGTGTATGACAACGGAAGTGTTAGCAAAGTGGTTACATTTTTATATTAGAAAAATAAAACTTTCATTTTCTTTGTCAGGCAAGGGTAATGACCCATATGTGGGCGTCAATTAATTTGAATGTCATTTCGAAATATGAGCCTTTCTACTACTAATGCTCAATAAAAATGCACCTTTATCTTCTTCATTTAAACTTTTTATTTCTTTTTTGTTTCTAATAGCCTCATCTTTTAAGTTTACTTTGGAACTTCAAAACTTAAAACCTTTTCGGGTTATTGCTTTTTTCAAAGGGGTCGTACAGCCCCTTGAGTATCGAAGACACATCTGTAAATTGAAATGGAAAAGGGTCAAAACTCGTAAGGGTAATAACTATAAGTTTTGCGATCGGTACTGAGAGCTTCGAATAACCTTGTGGATATAATATCTAAAAATTACTATGAATACTTTCGAAGGGGCGTCGAAGGTGAGCTATAAATATGATCATATGAATAAAATAGATGTGTGGGTACATTAGAATGGATGTTTGTTTCGTGTCTTTAAAGTTAAATGTACCTAAAACTTAATATCATATGGATATTGAAATGACGAAGAACCATATGTTTGTTTTGAAATAATCTTTCAGCTTGCTGCTTTGAAATTGTTTCAACCGGATCACATTTACCGTGGTGATAAGTTTAGTGTAGCCATTGAAGGGCTAAATGGGTAAAAAAACTATGTAGTTATTCTAAGTGATAGTGTTTGTTAATGCATTTTTAACAGACTTAAAAAATGGAGGTGGTTATCAATCGGCCTGTTTTTTTATGTTTGATACCTCTTATAATTTTCGACTGGGTGAACCGATTTTCAGGATACTTTATTTATTTGAAAGCTGTTGCTTCCCGTGTGGTCGGTTTTTTTACTTCTGCCTTATTGGTTACTTCTAGATTAGCAGTCAGGATCACTATTCACTAATCACTAAGCCAACAGGCTATTCAATTTATCTCGCAGTTCCCATTAAAGTCATTCGCTTGCTTGTCCATAATGCATCAAAAGCTTCGTTGTGGGAACATTCACACTTAATTGGTTAAAAAAATTACAAACCAACGAATAATATATCTGTATCACTATGGAAGTGGTGTGTTGACAGGCTCCATCACTCTAGTGCCAATACCATGCCTACGCGTAAATCGGAAATCATCCGTTGTTAAAGGAAGCCTTGTCACTTGTCAAAACCGTTGACGCAGTTGTTTCCGAAATGTTTTGTTGACAACTTTGTTTTGTAGTTGAAATGGCACGTCGTAGTGTCGACCATGTCGCAGTCTTCAGTCCAATATGAGCAAAAATCAATTTCGACCGTTCGCGGCTGAATGCGCCCTTTGTGCGACACTGAAAGGTTATCGATGTTCGTTTTCACGGATCACTAAGGCCAGCTAACTCGCAGGAGGGGATGATATTGTTCGTAATAAGGCGTCTGTTGTGTCCTAACAGTAGAGAAAAATGAGTAATATGTCTAGTTATATAACGTCCATTGACGGCTAATGGATTACTATTGAATTTTATTCGTTCGGTTTCTAGTTCGTTTCTCGTGCAGTAATAAGTATTTTTAATATTTTTCTGAAGTGGTTGGTACATTGTAGTTATAAGTATTACTGTTCACAAATTGACTGGTGACAATCGACACAATCATTGCGTATTTTATATAAAACGAATACTTGCCCTAGGCTCCGCCCGCGTGTGTGTTGGTTATCACTGTAAAGAACAGCCTATGTCCTTCCTCAAGAATCAAAGTGTCTCTATGCCAAATTTCATTGAAATTAGTGCAGCGGTTAAAGCCCTACAGACAGACACACAGACAGTCACTGTTGAATTTATAATATTTATGGAAGTATGGATATATATTTATGATACTCTATTTGTCCTATGAAAAATAAAATGTGAAAATAATGTTACTACTTCATAGCATCACACTATTCAAAGATAGCTTGATTTTATTAAGTTATAATTCCACTCCTGCAGTTTGTAAAAGACTATCGGTATATTGGTATCCCTACGAACAGCGGAA
The DNA here is from genome assembly GCA_949125395.1 of Diaphora mendica. Taxonomy (NCBI): domain Eukaryota; kingdom Metazoa; phylum Arthropoda; class Insecta; order Lepidoptera; family Erebidae; genus Diaphora; species Diaphora mendica. Next base: position 24,599,203 of record OX421310.1, read on the forward strand.
AACTTGAACTTGAAATAGATTTGCTTAAAGTGTATATTTTCAGTCCTTTTTTTCATTTCTAAACAGCTGCTTTGTTCACTTTAGTTTACTGAATTTTAATGGAGAAGGTAAAAAATGAATAAATTAGAGTAAGCCTGAAAGTAGCACTGGAAGAAAATATGAGGAGCGACGGATTATTCTGGTATGGACATGTGATTCGTAGAGATTAGCAAAATGTAGTTAAGCAAGTTTTAAATATAGAAGTCGACGGTATAACAGTAGAGAACGACCAGGAAAAAATAGATGGACTGCGTAAAAGAGGATATGGCGAGGAAGGGAGTAAGCAGTGAACTGATGAGTGATAGAGGGAAATAAAAGAAGGAAATTAATTGCACCGCCTCCTAATAAAGTTGGGAATAGCGTGAGATAGAAATGAGGAAATAGGGAGATGGTGTTCACATAAGTTTCCTGTTAAACAAAAATGTTATAATTTTTCGACACGGGTCCCTAGTCTAGAATGTTTGAAACTTACCTTTCATTAAAAATACCAATGCTTACTGTGTGACTCCCATCGGTGTTAATTACATCTCTCTTCAAAATAGGGCTTTGAATTGTTATTTTCCGGTACAAATTATTATTCTCGGTTACAGTTTTGGTGGTTTCCATCATCATTCCAGCCTAGTGTGTCTCTACAGGTCGAATGTATGACTATGAAAAGTAATTTAGATTTATAACGTGATAGATTTTTTTATTATTTTCAAGTGATGTGAAAGTAAAATAATTGATAAGAATGACGTAAGACCGTCTGATCATATATCTCTGCTGTTATATGGTACTTAAATGTTTCTAAATATTTACACATTGCAACAAAATAATATCAAGATATAGGACAAAGATCGTCCTCATCACTCACCTACTTGTGCCAGACGTTTATCAAACCTACGGTGGAATCTTGGCAGTCCAGATAGCTACTAATAAATAATACAATATATAATATATGATCAACTTAAATATTGCAATTATTATATATTTTATAATAAGATTTGATTAATAAATACTCAGATACCTAATTTATTTAGATCATCTATTTTCAAAACAATATAAGAAATTATAAATACACCTATTTATTATGAAGCCTAGAGCTCCGAGTTTGCTTAGTTACACCTTCACTCCAAAAGTAATTCATTTTTCGAGGGCATTCATGTTGATGTTATTTTTTGTGACATTCGTAAAGGTATCTTTATTATACAAGAATACAATAAATTGACCTCAATACCCTTGATCCTGATGACCTTATATATCTATCCCTATTATCTTGTATCTAATACCTTTAAACGAGCAATTCTTGTATATATATATATATGTATGTATATAAACTGAATCTCGGAAACGGTTCCAACGATTTTCATAAAATTTTGTATGCAGGGGGTTTCGGGGGCGATAAATCGATCTAGCTAGGATTCATTTTTAGAAAATGTCGTTTTATTCGTGTTTTAACAATCAAATGTATATAATCAATGTACATCTAGCGCCACCTATCGCAACTCGAGCGAACTACATTAAACTATACTGGAATAAGGTGCAGATAAGGTGCAGAATAAACAGTATCAGGGCGTACCAAGAGAGGTCGCAACTTTACTTTTTTTGAAAGAAAAATAACAAAAAGGTGGCGTTTGGATAGTCCCAATGGTGACAACAACCCATTAATAAAAAAGAAATACCGAGCGACGCTCGGTCATCCAGGTACTAATTTTATTAATTTGGTTCAATGTTGTTAAAGATTTCTAAATACTTGTTTAGAAATCAAAATACTATGTTTGATAAAAATCTGTAATAAACTCGATAATAATTCAGGTTAATCGCAGAATAAATCTGAAATAATTCTTTAAAAAATACAATCTACTGTTTGTTTCGATCAGTAACAGTGTAACAAATATTTATTTATTTATTTATTTATTTATTTATATCTTTATTGTGTACATAATTTGAGAAAAAAAAAATAACATAACAAATAATGAGTAACAAAGATGTATACGTAACTATTGGCGGTCTTATCGCTCACGGCGATTTCTTCCAGACAACCTTAGTATGGATATTGGGTGTTTACGAATTGAAGCAGTTTATACATCAGTAACACACCATCACGTGAATATTCTAACATAAATAAATTTATAAAAAGAAATGCATACACATATACATACATACACATATAAATACATACACAGACTTTAACATTTATATTACGTATAATGAACCCAAAATCATTCATAATGACAGATAATGATTCTTCACCAGGTTTTTAAAAACTGACAAGGTTTTAGCTTTTCGGATGGTCTCCGGCAAGCTGTTCCACAGTCTAACTGCTTGCACAGTAAAAGATTTGTCGGCAAACTGAGTGGAGTGTTGTGGCATTTTTAATTTTAAATTCTCCGATGACCTCAGGTCCTTGCAATGTGTATTGCGCAAGAACTGAAAACGTTCTTTGAGATAAGAAGGTGTGTGAGGATGGAACAGAACACTGTATAAAAGAGAAAGTATATGAAGATTCCGGCGAAAGCGTACTGGTAGCCACTTGAGTTTAGAACGATATTCTGAGATATGGTCATACTTGCGTAATCCAAATATGAATCTTATGCAAATGTTTTGAAGCCGCTCAAGTTTATTTAATTGGTCTTCGGTGAGATCGAGATAGCTGACATCACTATAGTCAAGGATAGGAAGAAGAAGAGATTGTGCGAGCGCAATTTTTGTTTTGATGGGAAGGAAGTTCCGTAGCCTTCGCAGAGACCCTGCCGCCGCAAATAGTTTGCGACTAACTTCCCCGATCTGAGGTCTCCAGGATAGATACCTATCCATATAGATCCCCAAGTTTCTAACTTTTTCGCCATATGGAACAATCGAGCCGTTGCAACTAACATCTGGTATCTGTTGAAAATTTATTTTACACTGCAGCCTGGGACTACCTACTATAATCACTTGAGTTTTAATTGGATTTACTATAAGTCCATACTCCTTACTCCAGTTACATATTTGCATTAAGTCTCTGTTTATATTATTCACCGCCTGTGCTAAATTATCGGGAGTAGCTTGGGAGTAAATTTGAAGATCATCTGCATAAAGGTGGTAGGAAGAAAGTAGTTGATTTGTGATAGAGTTTATAAAAACTGCAAAAAGTAACGGTGATAAAACGCCGCCCTGAGGTGTGTACGCCCGCAGATGTTGTACACCAGGAGGAGTAAACATTATTAATACAAGCACGCTGCTGGCGACCATACAGGTAACTACGAAACCAGTCAATTGCCGATGGAGATATGTTAAGAGAACACAATATACCCAGTAAGACATCAAAATCAACAGTGTTGAAGGCGTTGCTAAAATCTAGTAAAGCAAAAACCGTCAGCTTTCCTTCATCCATGCCTGACCTAACATCATCCGTAACATGGACTTGAGTAGTGGTAGTGCTATGGCCTGGACGGAAACCCGACTGGAAAGGATTAAGGAGGCAATTTTTTGAGAGAAATGAGGTTAATTGTGTGTGAATGAGACGCTCGAGGACTTTAGAGAAAAAAGGCAGGACAGAGATGGGACGGTAATCTGATAAGGAGGATGGGTTACATTTCTTGGGCAGAGGAATAACTTGAGCCTTTTTCCAGGCACTTGGAAAAGTGTTAACGCATATCGAGTAATTGAGGATGTGAGAAATTACAGGTAGAATTTCATCCAGGATAGGAAGAATCATATTACGGCTGACGCAGTCGCTTCCTACGGCATTTGAAGTTATTGACATTATGCTCTTCCTAACATCACATGCAGCGAATTGACTAAAGAAGAATGGGGAACAGTTTGGAGTCGGCAGAGAAGAAAGGTAATTTAGTGTCGCAGTCTTGATAGCTCCCCCGTAATTTGAGGAAGCTGAAAAATGTGAATTCAGGGAGTCGAGATCAACATCTTTTAAAGTACAATTAGGACGTGACTTGCCGATCCCCAACGACTTAAGAAACTTCCAGACCCTAACAGGATCACCATCTTCAACAGATTTATGGATATGTCGGCGCTGAGCATTCCTACACATCTTATTGCAGTGATTTCTTACCAGTACAAATTTTTCCCAGTTGGTTGCTGTAGGATGTCGTTTATACTTTTATTGAGCCCTTGCTTTCTTTTTTTGTATCTCTTTTATATCTTCAGTAAGCCAGGGTGCAGGAAGATGTTTCACCTTTATTTGTCGCATCGGTGCATGCTTGTCATACAAGCGTATTACATGATCCGTGAAGAAGTTAATTTTGTCATCAATACATTGTGAGTTAAAAACTGGACTCCAGTCGATGCTGTCAGCGTCTCTACGAAGATTTTCGACGTTCAGGCTGCGAAAACTACGGCGTGAGATGATTTTAGATTTGGGTTTAGGAGTACGAATGAGATAGGAAAGATAGAGAAGATCATGATAGGAAAAAGAATCTGCAGAGCACTGGCCATGTTTAGTGACGTGCTCGACAGAAGATACAAGTATGAGGTCAAGGAGAGATGGGTTACGGTTTGGCAAGTTGTGTGTAGGATTAAGTGGAAGAATGAATAGATTACTAGATTCTATAACTGATCGGTTGGTAGAATGAGAATCGTTTTTCAGTAAACAGGTGTTAAAGTCACCCATGACTATAGTATGACTGTACGAAGGGATTAGATTTTCTAACAGTACTTCAAGTGAGGAAAAGTAATCTACTCGCAAAGAGGGACTGTAAAATACACCGAGAAGCAGTTTTGTATTTTGGAGTAAAATTTCAATGAATAAATGCTCGCCAGCATTTGTGCCTGGGGGTTGAGATGACATATTTATTATAGAGAAAGGAATGTGAGATCGAAGATAAATGGCAACTCCACCACCTCGTCCACAAATACGATCATTTCTTACCAGCTGAAAACCTGGTAACGAGTAAGATACTGTGGATAGGCATGGCTTTAGCCATGATTCTGAAACAAGAATGGCGTGGAGATTCGTACAGTCGAAGGTTGTCAGCAAATCAGAGAAATGTGCTGGAATACTTTGGGCATTTATATGTACGACATTGAAATTCCTGGGAACATCAGAGAAATTATTAGAGATTGTATCTGCCAGTGAAGGAATACTGGTAAAACTAGCATCGTCACTGGATGCCGAAAAATATTCTTCACTGTCACTATTTGTGACGGATGACGCCATCAGTGTGTAATATAATATACAATACAATCGATAAGAATAATATAAATATTTTTAAAAAAATAAGCAAAAGGTGTATAAAATACTTTAACATCAATCTGCCGGTTATATGTTATTAAAGATGTTGAAACTTAAATAAAATAAAAGTTTGCATAATTGATCATCACAAAAACCATAATTAAAAATAATAATATAAAAAAATAGGAAATCAATAACAAGTAAAATTGTGTCACCAAAAGACTAGTATCCAGATCATGAGAGCGTCCACTATCGTCGAACTGGAATGGAACGCAATCCTGCTGTCATATTATGTGACAGTTGACGTCTCACGCGGTGATATTTACAACATGAAACTAATCGCTAAGATGTCCAACGCCACCTAGTGGCCGATTTCAATAATGGCCTGGGTGTCCACGGCCAGTCACTGGCGTTCCGATTTCGTATTCCACACACACACATACACTTTTCCTACTTTCATCATCGATTTACTAATTTAATTATATGTACAATTCTAATCAATTATACATTATCTGATAGGCTTTTTAGTAACCCTTTTAATGATACCAAAATTGTATATAGCCTAAAAAATTTTTTTTTGCTAATCGGCATTTTAACGATACCCGGAAGTGCATCTGAAGTGCACTTAAAGCCACTGGACACCCAGGTAATTATGACGTCATCTTGGCGCGCCCTCTCAGGGGCTAATTGAAGAAGGGTAATCAGCAATGCTTAATATAGGTATATTTATTGACGTAAGAGCCATATAAATTTTGTTATTGAAGCATAAGTTATTAAAACAAAAACATTTAGAAGTAGATTCAAATTTAGAAGTCTTCGTTTTTTCTCTATAACAACTCTAAAAACTTTTGGCTCTGAAATTTATATGACCAATAAACTTTTATATTTTAACATTTATTTACGAAAGCCTTATTTTTTAGTCCGAATAATAAAATACGGCTAAAATTAGGACAATAATTTACAAAATGCTAGGTTTCAACGTCACAAACTTTCGTCCCTAAAACAAAAGTTGGAAAAACCACTCTTAAGTTACAGAATAAAGAACATATTTCATTCCACTTTAGGATATTTCGTCCACAAATCATACATTACAATGACAGAAAAATGAATGGTTCTAACCAACTGCCACACAAGGTTTTCGTTCAGTGGACCTTTCGAACTTCCTAAATAGAGCGGAACACGTGTGCTATATGACATTTAAGAGAATTATTGCCAGGTTTATTGCTCTTCATTATGATACCTATAAAATATGTAACATTCAAGATTTCTGATCTAACGTGCTTAGTAGATTTAGTGATATTTTTATGAGTTTCCCTTATTTTATTGGCTCACTAACACGGAAAATAAATTATTTCATAAGGGATCGTGCCTACTGAGTACTCAGATGACCAGAATTGTATAAATATTTGAAGATAGGACGCACAAATTTAGAACAACAATTAGTGGATTATACGAAATGTTGTCCCATGTAGAATCGACCTCTCAACACTCGGCGCAGTAGGAAGCGTTGAAGTGACTGCTGGAACTACTACGCCGTCTGGGTAGTCGAAAAAGAAGAACTTTCAGAATTACAAATTCCATAGAATTAGCATGAAAAGGTAACTTGTACACTGCTTTCAAATTATAATATTGTAATATCCCATAATTTAAATAGGTGAAATAGGGGCGATCCCCGAAACATCCTTTTCCAGTCCTCCTCCTCCTTCATAAGCGCAAGCCTAAGGGTGACAGGGCCACCAGTCACCCTAGCAGAAGCAGGCCGGGGCGGCGGCGCGAGTTCTGTAAAGTGAATAGAAGTATTAGGGTTCCTACACAGGAGGGGGCCACCTACAAGTAGTGGGTGGCCCGAGGTACGTCGGGGTTCCAGGGATTTCATTTCGAGTATGCACCTGGTTCCCCGGCTTACAATACCCGAGACGGTGTGCGGTTTTTAGTCGGTTCGAGTCCGACATAACCACCAGTCGGTGGTATCCAAGGGGATTTCCGCACAAGAAAAAAAAAGGGGAAATAGGCGCTTAGACCGAGACGGTTTAAAGAGATAATAAATGTAAAATAAATAATCATATTGAATTGCGTGCCAAACAAGTACGAACTACTACTATGAAGGAGCGAAATTTTATATAAAGGAAAATCTTAACTTAATATTGCTCAAGAATGTTTGTAAAAAGTTTTGCTGCGTAATATTACAGCAAATATAGAGCGATAGTAGACAATTTTTTTAATCGAGCATGAAATGAGAAACCCTTGCCCAGAGATTCTCTAATATAGGGTTACCAGATAGAAAGCTGTTAAATTAATATTATACTGTGCTTTCTAAAATATTTATAACAAAAATAACATAACGTAACGTAAGTTCTTTGTTTTATTTTCACAAACCTTATCAAGAGCATAAAGTATTAAAATTTTAGAAATTTGAGCTTAAATTAGACCAAAGTCTAAAAATATAAACAGTTTAGAAAATTTCGTCATTTGTGGTAACCCTCCCCTATAATCTCGCTACAAACCCACACTAAAAATTAAGGTAGGAGGCAGGTATGTACTCATTTTCATTTTCAGGATAATCATGAAAAGCACACGTTAGACATTAATAGATAAAGTTATAACGGATCGTGCTTCAAGCGAATGTTCTCGTGAATTTTAAAACGAAAACATAGTGTGTTAAATTTCTCTTAGCTGTTTGATTCTATATAAACTTGGTTTCATATTCATAAAAATTATGGTAAAATTATGCATATCATATTTTACACGCTATAATAAAACAAGGAATACGAATTGGTTATCTCAAGATGCTTGTGATAGGGTTAATTTAATTTCATATTCCAAAGATGATTTCATTTCAAAATAATAATGTTCACAAATAGTAATCATAATATTTAATAGATTCAACGTGAAAATTAAACAAAAATCTTGTAAATACATATTGAGTTTCCTTGTCTTTTTTTTTTGCACAAATGTTTTGCGTTCTTTTATTAAAATAAAATAATTTTTCATCCCACCAGCTCATAAAGAGTATTTTTGCCCTTCGATATCTGAGTGTAAAAGCCGTTTTTATCCTCTAGAGAATAAAGTAAATTGAATTTAGAACATCGCTCGGGTGCACTAAGTTTGTGAATTCAAAACATCATTAAACCTATTTACTTCTACCTCCATGGTACCGAATTAATCATACAATATTTTTAATTTGTTAAAAACTCAGACTCGGAACCTTCTTAGTGTGTTTTTTTTTTATTTGCTCTGGCCGCACCATTTTCTTCTTAAGTAACTATAGCAACGTAACTTTCAATTTTTCTTAATTTATCTATACATCCATACAAATAAATAAAATTGAAATGTCTGTTTGTAAAATTAAAATAATCCCTTTTTACTAAATGCATATACTATACACGGTACATATACTAAAATATTATTGTTTACAATTTCTGTTACATTGTCTGTCTGTCAGTCGGTCTGTCTGTCTGTTTGTTCCGGGTAATTCCTGAAACGGCTGGACTGATTTTGACGGGACTTTCACTGGCAGATAGCTGATAATCTAAGGAGTAACTTAGGCTACTTTTTTAGACTAGCTTTGTCCCGCGGTGTAACTCGCGGTACGACAAAAATCGCGTGTAGCACTGCGGGGTTGAGCGAGTACCTAAGTATTTTTGAAATAATTTAAAAATAAATCTGTAATGCTTACCTATCATAATGTAGTACCTAATAAATATTAATACCTAAACTGAAATTAAAGTATCTTGTGATTGTTAATGCTTTTTTTGCATTTAGTTGTTTCCTCGCTGAGGTGGAATGAAAAGTTACGTGTTGCACTCGAGTGCAAAGATTTTTCACCTCGTGCTCTTTTGATTCCCTCGCTGACGCTCAGGATTCTAATTTTTGAATCCCTCGCTACTCTTGTGATTCAATTTACTTACATTTTATTTTTGAATTTTTACATTTCAACTGGTTAAAAATGTATGAACACTGAATACTGAAACGTATTAAGAATATAGAAATCGGTTATATAAAAGCTTCTTATTTAGTTTAGTTTAGTTCTAGTGCATTGAGCAATACACTATTGTAATTTGATTTGAATTCAATGAAATAAGTTTTATATATTAATCAATGAATAGGACTATTCAATTTCCAGCCATCTATCAGTAATTTATGTTCATTAAAGTTCATATTATTTAGAAAATAGAATTGTCAATATACAACATGTCCACTTAATTGTCGCGTAGATACGTATTTTACAAGCTTTTTATTAACTTGCAATGTATGATGTATGTATGCTTGTATGGTAGGGTGGAATCTTGCAATTCAATTTTGAAGCAGATATCTTCAACCGATTTTGCTGAAATTTTGCAAGCATGGTAAGGTATACAGCGTGACAATACAATATTATAATGACATGGAGCTGATCTGATGCTGGAGCTGGAAGGTGGTCATAGGAACTCTGTAAAGAAACGTCGCAACATCATCGAGTTTGGACTCGTTTGATTCGTCTCTAGGCATTCCAGTAAAAGCTTGTTTTTAAAAAGCTTTTTAATTTAATTTATTGTTGACTGATATTAGTTACAGTTCTACATAATAAGAACATATTTACTCTTCTCTGTTTTGTTTATTATTTGGTTTTAAAATTTATGTGAAGTTGCTTTTATCGTTTGACTAAATATTTTTACAGTTTTGCATCTATACTATGTGATTTTATTTGCTTAGTTTAATTTTTTAAATTATCGGAATATAGCAGGAAATATTAACAAATAAGTCGACTTAAAATACCCACACACATTTAACACTGAATTCTCTGTAAGGCTAACAATTTTAAAACGAAGGTAACAAAAAAAACGATCAAATTGAGAATCTCCTCCTTTTGGAAGTCGGTTAAAAAGAATAAATATATAAATATTTCGGACATCTAACACGCAACGCAATCTAGTCCCAAGCTAAGCAGAGCCTGTGTTATGGGTACTAGACAACTGATATAAATACAGAATTATTACTTTTTTTTTGTAAATACAGTACATATTATACATAGAAAAAACCCAAACTCCGAAACAAATATTTGCAGATCATACAAACATTTGGACCGACCCGGGAATCGATCCTGAGACCTCAAGCACAGCAGTCGCATACGCTACCACTAAGCCACCGAGGCAGTTTATAATAATGAAAAAGTAGTGTCTTTAAAAGCCAAAATATTTTCTCTTTACATTATTTCCATATTAAATTCTGAATCGTAGAACAATATCAGAACCTTTATTAAAATTGTGCATTATACATGTATAAAATGATCTTATTTATACAAGGGAATATTAAAAATGTTATTAATGCATCCCAACCAAAGGCGAAATGCATTTAAGAGTTATTTTGAAATGAATGCTCAGTTCTGAATTATGTTGACAGTGAGTACGACAGTTTTAATACAAGTAGTAAATAGTATAAATAGTTGTTTTTCTGTAGCTTTATTAAAACTTTGTGTTAAGTCACTTTTTCCATGTTAGTCACGAGATTCTTTGAAATGGTGGTGTATGCTGTAAAATAATCTTTTCATTTAGGTTTATTTTAATGCTGCATTCTATTTCAGAAGACATATTTATCTATACTAATATTATAAACGCGAAAGTTTGTAAGTATGGATGGATGGATGTTTGTTACTATTTGACGCAAAAACTACTGAATGGATTTCGATGAAACTTTACAGTAATATAACTTATACATCAGAATAACACATAGGCTGCAATTTGCCGCGATAACCGACATATACGGGCGGAGCCGCGGGCAACCACTAGTTATGATATATATATTATTTAGTGGTCTACAGGATTCATTTCTTTGCTTTAAGCTTCAGTCACGGGAAATTCATAATAAATAACGCAACGTGAACGCAAATATTGCTTCTACCTACTGATACAAAATAAAATTAAGTGATCTGGTAATTAATGGTTTCTCTTAAAATCAATTATATCATCTCCCTAAAACCAAAAACACATTAAAAAAAGTAAGGTTCCTGCTGTGTGTAATTTTCGAATTTATTCAAAACACACTAAGTTTAACGATTATCTTGTGGTGTGCAAAAAAACCAACCGTATTCCATTTAAGAGTAATTTCTCGCGCCAACGATCTTTCCTCACATTATTTGAATTATTTACGTGATTAACGTGTGTTAGTGACAGAGGCTGACAAGATAACTGCCTACTTGTTTTTGGGAAAAGAGTCAGAAGTCAGGAGAAAGTCAACGATATAATTGATCTGCTCTTTCATCGCCAAAAAGATTTATAGACTTTGAAAGTCTTAAAGGATTAAATGACTTCAAGTTACAAATTGTACTACTAATTTACAAATAGCAAAAGCTACGTATCATAATTATGTGATTAAGAAAGCTCATAATGCACAACAGCTTTTTTAGAAATATGTTAACATATATGATCGTATTTTAATTGAAACAAATTTGATAATTTTAATTATTATAAACATATTCAAATAATATAATATAATATAATATAATGATAATATATTTCGGACATCTAACACACAACGCCATCTAGTCCCAAGCTAAGCAGAGCTTGTGTTATGGGTACTAGACATCTGTTACAAATACATATATTATATACTTTTTTTTTGTAAATACATACATATTATACATAGAAAACACCCAAACTCCGAAACAAATATTTGTAGATCATAAAAACATTTGGTCCGACCCGGGAATCGAACCCGAGACCTCATGATCAGCAGTCGCACACGCCAACCGCGAGACCAACGAGGTAGTCACAAAATTAATCATCATAACAGCTCACTACCGTTTATTAACTGAAATACTTACTTTTTGATCGGATTTAACACATGCTTGGTTTCACTAATTTCTAGTTATTTGGAAATCTCACTATGTATATCATTTATACAACCCTTGGCAACTACGTAATTAGCCCAATTATTTTACTATGAAATGGTACGTGGATACATACACGCACGTCAATTACTTGTCTGCGTTTGTATTCTCGAAGGGGTAGGAAACACCCACATTTTATCATATTTTAACCCTGTTTACTTCCAGCTGAAACCATTATTACATTAAATTTATCTTTTTATAGGTTATAGCAAGATGAGGGAATATGACTCGTATTATTTGTGAAAGAGTAAAGTAGAGTGGTAGGAATGTATAGAGAGACGAGGGAGTTGATAAATAAAGAGAAGTATACTTCACTGAGTACAGTATTTTAATACAGAAAAAAGAGCTAAATAGTAGCTGACTAAGCGCTACTAAATGTTTTAAATTAAAAAAATGAATTTACATATATTGCTTTATCACACTTCCTTGAGAAAATCCAAAAAAATCGATACAGAAGCAACTTACTACTATATTGCGAATTTGCCCTTTTGCTTTTGCACTAATGATCCTTGAGCTTGCAGGTGTGTTCGTTTGTCATCGGTATAAAAAAAAATTAATTCTTAAAAGACTATTTGAAGGCAACATTATTGTTACTTTGCTTGGACGTTTTGCTATGAAAGATGTAATAGGCACTTGTCCCAGTCTTTAACACCTTTCTCTATGTAAGAGTGTGAAGATAATCACAGTTGTTTTGAAAATCAAATACAAAAAAATATTACCTACTTGAGTCTTAACTGAAACCCAGACCCTTAAGCCTCGTATCGTTGATCAACATTGTTGATGAACAACGAGAATGTTGCTGGAACGAGAATGTCAACTGCTGTTTCTCCGTGCCGTGTTATCAGCGACTCAGCAATGTGTGGATGCAACTTTGTTTATAACCAAAAGTTTACCATGAATACGGGGCTTTATCCACAATAAGTATGATGAATAAAAACATGGATCTCGTCAAGCTTAAGTTAAATTTGACAACCAACCAAAGCGGTAAAAGTTGACATATTAATAAGACATATTAATAATATTTTCATCAACAAGTAACGATGAAAGCCATCTCATTACGTTGAACGTGTTTTACGTTTTCTTTATACAAATATGTCATAAAATTTTAAGAGGTCAGAGGCTCTACATTAAAATATTGAAGAAAAACTACGGGGTCTTTATTAAAGTAACAGAACAGAAGACAACAGTTTGAATAATTTTTGTCTGCCTGCGTGTTTGGGCACGCTAATCTCAGAAGTGACTAAACTAGTTTAGATGCTGTTTTCTCTAATATATTGTGGTAAACTACACGTAGCATTCCTAGTTTATTTTATTTCAATCGGTTGACAAACAAAAAAGTTATATCAGTTTAAAGAATCACTGCGATAACCGACACTTATACGGGTGGAGACGTATGCAAAAGCTAGTGTATAATATATGTGACCACAACCACAAATAAATTGCCTTAGTTTGTTGGAAGTTTTCGTTTGTATACCATTATGATGTAACAAAAGGAACGAACAGGAACAATTCAGTGAATTAAAGTAAGGCCATTTTCCTTTCCTTTGTGCTGATACGGATGGAGTAAAAACCTAGACATCCTAAATACAAATGAGGCCGATTATTCTTCCGAAAGTACCATTCGGCTGTATATTTTTTATGAGTTTAGGGTCTGAAAGAAATGTAAATATTCAGTGGAGATTCCTATGGGCATTTATTTGTATTTTTATTTAATGAGCTCAATAAAATATGTTGCCGCATAATTTTAATCTCTTAAACAAGAGAAGACAAATACTGAAGAAATAAAAATAGATAAACAGGCACTCTTAAAAGTTCAAGTTTTTGCATACAACATGGATGGTTCGGTGTGAAGTATATTTTCAACCGACTTCAAAAAAGGAGGAGGTTATCAATTCGACTTTTTTTTACTGTTTGTTACCTCATAACTTTCTACTGGGTGAACCGATTTTAATGATTCTGCTTCCTGTGTGGTCCCATTTCAATTTGTTCCAGTTCTTTAAGTGCAAAACAAGTTTTTTGGAACATAAATGATGAAATTCGACATGAAAGTTTAACATGTGATATACATACATCATTACAAGAAAAGTTATACTAAGCCCCGCGGTTGCGGGAGAGACACGGGAGGTTGGGCTGACTGTCCAACGTAATATTTTCAGTTTTATGGAAAATATAGTGGGGGGGGGGGTTAAGGTTTAAGACAAATTAAAATGATGACTGTTACAGTATTTGATAGGCTAGGGTGGTCTGTAGATAACGAAAGCATCACGGATAAATCACGGAAGATAGAGATTGTCGACTATAGATTCTACACAATACACTTGATTTGAGGGTACCTATATAATTATGTAACTATCTGCAACCTATATTTAAATCCAGGTAAAAATACAGGTATTATATAAGTGCTGTATACTATATTTATTTAGGCTGGTCATTATAGTTATTCACACACAATTAGTGGATAAAAGAGTAATTGAAATTACTCAATCATGATGCAAGACATATAGCCGCAAATCATCTTATCAGGTTTTTAGTATACATAGTTTACTAAAAACAAAACACAAAGCAGTCATGAGGACTGCCAACAGAAGTGAAAACTCAAAACTGTAAACAAACAATTGTTTAAGCTCACCTGAAATGAACCTCTTTGCTCTTTAAATAAAATGCGCGATAAAAAGAAGTAAAAAAAAATGCTTATTGTGATGTAATAAAAATATAGGTTATTGCTATACAGTATAAACATATTACCAGTCATGTCATATTAGACAGTCAAGCCATCAGCTGTCACCATGCACACTCGCGCATGAGTCCTGTGCCGCCGTCTTACGGTCAGGTCACGTGTCCTGACACGAGTTGATTTTTTTTTACCCATTCCAAAATAAATTTTGCTAAAGTGCACAACGCCGCTAAAGAAGTTTTCACTTCAATAGACTAATAGTAAACGATGGAATAAACCCGGATACTGAATATTTTTCCAAGAAGGTAAATTTTAAAAACGAAATCTTAGGATCATTCTCTATTTATCATAGTAGAGATCTGCGTCAGCTAAACTAGGTTCCTACCCTCTGTATGAATAATAGTGCACTTTATATGACAGAGGGGATTTCGTGAGAAATTCATGTGAATAGTGTTGTAGCCCCTTCCTTACCCAAGCTTTGTCCATCACAAGGCGTTCGTTCCTATGTAAAGGATCTAAGGTTGAGTGTCCCTGACAAGGGTGTTAATTTCACAAATTAATATTTGTTCCTACATAAATTAGTTAAATGTTTGTGTCCAAATTAAGTTTAGTACCCTGTTAGCATGTAGTTAACCTACAAGTTACAACTTGACATCTTAGTTACCAACGATACTTACTCGTATTAACAAAACACACTACTATGATAGTAATGTAAAAACTAATAAAAACGATTCGTTACGATTTCTCAAGACAAAAGAAATACTTATATTCACTTTAGTAACTACGCTTTTTACATTCCTACTTGATATTGGTACATCAAAATCAATTCAATCAATTTTAATTCTAATGATTCTTATGATCCCAATTTTACACATTTTTATAGATAGTTTGTGTATTTGTAAGATAAGAGAGTTGCTATAGTCGCTTTCGTAGGTAATTAATAAACACCTTTCAACACATTAATAAGAAGAGAGAAAGAGTATTTAAATAAAACGAAAGATGTTTTCTTAAAGAACAAAATTAAGTCCTACAATTTGTTTAGTTTTCACTGTTATTTATTAACTAAATTAGTCAGTCACGTAATTACTCAAAGGGTTTTATAAATAATGACGTTATTTTCTTTGAAAAAGAATGTTTGCTTTTAATTATTAAATATCTTATAATAAAGTTCCTTTTTTTCCCAATTTTGTCTGTTTTGAGCGAAACGTTAGTATGTAATTGAGGTCATGTTGAATTGAAATCTTATACCTACTATGTATACTTCTTAATGTAACTTAGAACTGAATAAAATTAAGGCTTGGTATTCATCTTATCTTAACATTAACCCCGTTTGTATTATACAGTCCTTCTTCCCAAATTCACTATCCAATGTGAAAATAAAAGCTTCACCATATCGATTGTAGTCTCAATTCCACACATGTACGGTCCGTTGCACCTTTTGGAGTGCAATAAAAATAATCTACTTTGTTCACTAGCCCATGCCAGGTTGAAAACGAGCGAATGATAACAAAAGCTGCTTCAACCCACCATACCTTGTTATTCCAATCTGAAACTGATACATTCATTGGGGTTCATACATTTTAATTGAAAGGCAACTAACTGGAAATATACTGATAACGGTAGTGTATGATCGCAAATATTGTTTTTTGAGAATGTAGTGATTAGTGAAGGGTACCTAGTAATTATTTTTAATTTTCCAAATTCGAAAATTCTGAAATCTACTTCAATAATAGATTTTACTTGAAATTCTGATTACAGTAAAATTAATTACAAAATTATCTCATAAGAAAATAAAAACAGAAGCTTTTCTTACAGGAACACTGATGTGAAAATAAAATTAAACTTGAATTGAGACTCAAAATAGTTTTAAGCAGTTATAAGTTGATACGAGATTGTAAGATGTGATCATCACCATCGTCGCCGGTATAGGACGTCGGCTACTGATGTAGGTATGCTATGTAGGTATCTCGTAAACTTTAAGAAGGACAGTTTGTGCCACTATAATTGACGTGTTTTAATAAGTTGGTTAGTAATAACGTCTTTTCACAAAATCTTAAGTGAATGTATGATTAAATTCACCAAAAAAAATATATATCAGACATTGATTCGATAATTATATTTTTATTATTTTAAATAGTGAAAATATTTAATATGCTGTGGGCAGGTTATTAGTTTGTAAAAACTATATGATGCCCTAAATTTAGGTCAAAAACGGCTTATTAGGAAAATACATCTTAAATGTTTACAAGCTCAGACGTATTGCGGCCTCAAATTTATCAGGGTCCTAATTAAAATATTACGATCTTGTTACCTTATATTTTGATATTGTTCAGCAGTATGTTTTGGGTAGGTAATGAACCTTTAAATTTTCCTTATTTACGTAAGATGACACTCTCTTCAAAAATTACGGGGGATCTCTTTATATTGACTTACTTATTATTTTGTATATACAAAATCATTACCTTTGCAGATTTAATAAGGTAGACTGACAGGTAGCTGTTGATTTACTTGTACATTGTTAAGATGTTAATTGCAGGCATTTAACTAAACTCGCTCGTCCGGACCACCTAACACCACACGTAACGGACTTAGAAAATGTAGCGTCACCACCCTAAGGGTCTGTTCACACAGACCGGCTCGGAGAGAATCGGCCCACTTTTTTCTTTTCACATAAACCGGATCGTATACACTTGGAACTGGCCGGAGCGTAGCCGCCAACTATTTCATATAGACCGGCTGTGGAAGAGAATTGGCGTCGATCAGCTGCGCGAGCGAGAAAGAGCTCGCAATCGGCGCCGGTCGGCTCCTCTTATTATTTCACATGAAGCGCGTTCAAGCATTCTTAATGATAATTGAAGTGCACATGCAAAAGTAAACTGTACTACAATTATTCAAACCTCTGTTTCCAATGTGATAAAAATCTGCTCTCTTCTCCGAGCCGGTCTGTGTGAACGGACCCCTATTCATAGCGTGGGTATTGTAAGAGCCGACTAAGCAAACAAACCACGCAGGACAACATCACTGCAAAGAGGATGAAACTTCAAACAAACTCTATACCAGCGTGGAACAGTAGGTCATGTTCAGAAGTAGATCGTTAAAAGCAGTTGATGATGATATACTTAAAAGTGTGTCAAAGCTATGGACAAACGAGGAGACGGGTTTTCTGATAGTAAGACCCAACTGTCGCCAATAAATAGCTGGAACTTCCGCCTATACAAGTATGTGGCCGCTTTTGAGTGTCTCCTCCCGAAATTGGGGACGAGGATGGGTATTGGTTCTCCGACCACCTCACTCAATCGGTGATAAGCAACTAAAGAACTGCTTCATCAACATTCCGTTGCTGGACAGAGGCTTCTCCTTAGAATCACTTATCACTTTATTTCTGCGAGGTTGTGGTTACTTCATTCGTCAAGCCGGGTCATTTGTGTGAAAACATAACTCTCCCACAATCCACGCAAATATGTAAAACGGCTAATTTATTATTCTGAAATATGTTTTACTTTATCTCAATATACAATATTCCCTTACTGATAGCCTATGAACTTTACTTTTTTGCAGAAAGCTACGTTAGTAACAAGCATAAGCAAAATACTTGTAAGGATGTTATATTAAGTTCCGGTTTTACAACGTTGCGTTTAAAAAAGAAGTATAACTAAATGGATAGCAGAGTATCTAAAAATAGAACATAGTTAAGCTCACATATCCCAATTATCTATTTCAAGTGAAACTAAAGTAGCTAACAGATCTCTAGAGTCAAAGCAATTAATAAAGAAAGCGCACCGCTGGTTAGCATGCAAATGCCGCAATCCTCGGAAGATTCCGTCGCAATATTCAAGTCGTTAGTGTTTGTGCGGCCAACTGCAAGTGCAAAAAGGGTTCGCCGCCCGCCTCGCCAATGTAAATGACAATTTAATAATAGAAACGGTTTTTGCACCGTAAATTCCAAAAGCTTTTATGAGATTTGAAATACTTTTTTAATTCCTTTTTTATTAACGTTCTGTCCAATTTGTCATAGTTGCTTGATGATATTACCGCCCTCTTTTGCAAAAGAGATAAATTGTGGGAAGGAAATTAAAAATGTCCTCTTCCGGCCCTTATCCAATTGAACATCCATCACCAAGTACTTTGTCAAACCTTTTATATACCTACATAGTTTAGTTTACAATGATTCTGCTAAAAAAAATAATTATGAATGGAATTTTACCATATTATTTAGACATGATATCATTTTATTATGTACTATAATCAATTCGGTCAAGGCGATTTCATTTAGGCGTGAAATTAGAATTCCTTAAATTTTCTACAAAAAAAGAGTATTGTCCTGTTTTGGACAGAGCCATTTACGAATTCGAAAGTTCGTTTCATCATTTTTTTTAGTTTATTCTACAAAGGACTTTGAAGGGACGGTTTAAAGAGGACATCTTTAGAAGGCCCAATTCTCCGCTTCATTTCTCCCCCAAACCCTCTTAAAAGAGTCATTTGCGTCATCTAGTCAATTTATTTTCTTTAGAAAGGATATGCTGATCTAATGATTTAGATAGTTAATATGTTGCGTCACAATGATCCGAGTTTTCCTAAACACATTTATATCACTACATAGTATAAAACAAAGTCGCTTTCTCTGTCCATATGTCCCTATATCCCTTTGTTTGCTTAAATCTTTAAAACTACGCAACGGATTTTGATGCGGGTTTTTATGTATAATAAATGCATAATATAGTATGGAAACACTGTTAATTTTCGAGGTTTCTAATGTGATGTAGCAAATGAACACATTTTTTTGCGCTTACATTGCAAACGCTGGTTGCAACCCGTAGGGTGCAACCAGCGGTGCAGATCATTATTTTGATCTATTTCGTAAGATATATCAAAATAATGTACTACAGTATTGTACACCTTAAAAAAAACAGACTTCCAAAAAACATCCAACGAAAACTCTCTGCCAAAAAAACACTTAAAAGCGTAAAATAAACTGGTTCTTCATAAATTGCCTATACCTAATTCTTTATTCATTTAAATAGTAGTATTATAATGTGTACTAGGTACATAGAATCTGTTTGAAGTCGGTGCGAAGTGACTATCGCTTAGACTTTTGTAATTGTTCGTTTGTATTCTTTTTGGCTTAGCACCGACTTCAAACAGATTTTAGGTACCTAGCACACGTTATAATACTACTATTTAAATGAATAAAGAATTAGGTATAGGCAATTTATGAAGAACCAGTTTATTTTACGCTTTTAAGTGTTTTTTTGGCAGAGAGTTTTCGTTGGATGTTTTTTGGAAGTCGTTTTTTTTTTTTTAAGTTTTTTTTTTCAGTTAATGTGCAAACAATCGTAGATAATTAGTAAGTTGAACTATTTCATCAAATTTCATCATCAAGAATACAAATTAAGGTCTATACGTACGTGTAATATTAAATTCATGCTCTAATCCCTAACTGTTGAAGAGTTTAACCTTCTATCATTAGCTCACCTAAATAACTTAAAAGTATACGACTGAAGATCTTTAGATACGTATGAAATTGAAAGAATTATCCTCCAACTCCTACCCGTTGAGGAGTTTTACCTTCCACCTTCCATCATCAGCTTACCTAAATAATTTGAAAGAATACGACTAAAGGTAACATATGTACATATGATATTTAAAGATTTATCCTCTAACTCCTAACCGTTAAGGAGTTGTACCTTACATCATCAGCTCATCATCATAAAATGATGACTACCAGACGCAAATACCGGTGTAACTTCAGAAAATATATGAAAAACATAGTATGTGCCTATAAAAAATGAGGTTTTCCCTCGATTTCCCTGGGATCCCATGATCAGATCCTGATATTCTGGCAATGGGACCACCTCGGAAGCATATCCTTTCGAATACAAAAAATATTTTCAAAATCGGTCCACACCTGACGGAGTAATCGGTGAACATAGAAACAGGTGGCGATCTATCACTCGCACATTTAGTCCAAATAGAGGTCACGACCCTCAGAATTGAGGATAACGACACAAGGAAGAGGAATCGGTGAACATCCATAAAAAAAAAAAAAAAAAAATACATACAGTGGAACATAGAACCTCCTCCTTTTTGGAAGTCGGTTAAAAAGTACTACAAAAACTTTTACTCATCAACTCATCTCTTAGGGATAACCCACAACAACCATTTTTTATTCCTTTCTTTTTATGAGAAATAATGGCTTATATACAAAATGATTTTCAGCAATACAGAATGAATCCTTATACAATAAAGTACATATAAATAATACATACAATATAATACATTGTGCATTTAATATAGATAAAATAGCTCTTTACAGTATCTAATTTAAATGAATATATTCGAAGATATTACAGATTTAAAATGCACGAATCGTGTCGTCAGCGGGGGCATCTGAAATCCACCCGTGCAAAGCTGGGGCGGGTCGCTAGTTGCTATATAATTGTTGCAACAAGTAGTACAACTATCAGTCGTTAGAAAATTTTAAATATATTAGTACGAGACATGATCGACCCACCTGGTTAGAATTCTACTTTTATATTGGAAGACATGGCCTATACCCAATCATCCACATAATACTAAATGTCAGAATGCAAAACATTTTGTTTTAGTGCACTAAAATAAACCTAATTTGGCAGCATTGCCATTCAACTTGGCGACGCTGCCAGTCTCTTGGGAACGCTAAGAGTAGGCGATGATGTGGAGGAATTTTTGGACACTTGAATGTGTCAAAAAATTCCTCCACATCATCGCCTTTTCTATTGTTTTCCCCCAATTATATTGTTTTTTTTAATATTTTCCTTGAATTTCAATTTAATTTTAAAGTAGGTTACTTAGGTTCCTTGTATCATTATTTTGTCAAATTACCTATGGTCCCATCAAAAATATTTCTATGACTTTTCAATATAAATCCAATTTTAGTTAAGAATTTATGCCTAATACTTTATTGCGTTTTTCAAAATTTATGTTCCAATAATTTTGATGATTCCGTCCATAATTTTCTACAATGATTTTTGAAATATTCTGAATCCCTAAAGTTATTGAATTTTCTTACTACACAATACAATTGGTGAAATCTCTCGAATTGTTGTTATTGTATTTAGTTTTGATTAAATTAATTGAACTCAATACGATTCTCGAAAACTTTTCTTCGTTGATTTTCGTAATGAATTTTATTTATATAAGTCTGTTCAAATTAAATCGAAGAAGATGCGATAAGATAGTACGGAATCGCATTTATATATATTTTTGACTTTACAAATCCAGTGAAAACTGTGAGTGAAATTATTATTTAAACCGAATACAACATTTTTTTTTGTGAAATTTTGACATAATTAGCCAAGTATTTTTGAAAATAATTATTGTTGTTCTCACACGTTGCTTTTTAATTTTGAAGTACTATATTGAACATGAATTAAAACAAACTACCCGGTTTCTAATTCAGTGGCATATCCTTTAACACACTTATGCATTTTTTAGGTGGAAATCCTCGGATACCACTCACTGGTGGACTAGGACCGACAAAAAACCGCACGCCGTCTCCTACTTAAAACCAGATGTTCCCTAGAAAGGAAATCTTTGGATCTAAAAAATATCAAACTAACTGACGCTGTATTAGTGACGCTGTATCGCTGTCACTTTTTTTTTTTTTTTTATGTTTGGCCCGCCAAACTGACTCTACTCTGCCTGATGGAAAGCATATGCAGAATCCAAGAGTATTGATCGCCATACTCACTGCGAATGCAGACAATGCAGTATGGCGACCCACACCATGGCGGCCTAGTGATGCTGCTGCATCTTTTAGTCTAGTCAACAAGTATGGAACTTGTTGACTAGACTATTTGGGCCTCCGGTCTCGCACTCACCAACGAAACACGACAGCGTGAACGTGGTCATTTTACGTTGATTTTCTGTGCTAGGGTAGTACCGCCCCGGTCGAGCCGGCCCATTCGTGCTGAAATCAGCGTGGCTCTACTACCTCTAAAAACATATATTATACATAAATAATAATACATTACTTAATAAAACATATCACACATTTTTTAATACGTAGCTAATTAATATAATATATATATCAACTTTTTTTATTTTATTTTTATGAAGAGAAAAGGGTTAACCACTGTATAAAATGGTTAAATCTAAGTCATCCACACAGTCAGGCAACAGTTCGAAGAATTCTGGTGAGTTACATTTGGATGACAACTTTAAAGCTGAAATAAAGAAAATTATATGTGAAGAACTTCGTGGTTTGCTAAGATAAGAATTCGAATTGACTAATAAAAAGCTTGAAGAGATTGGAGATTCCATGAACTTTATCAGCCAGCAATATGACACAGTTAAGGAGACTTTGGATCAAAGTCTTGAGAAAATTAAGTTATTGATAGAGGAAAAGGAGATACTGCAGACTACAATAACACAGATGACAACAAAAATAAGAATGATGGAGCAATATTTACGTGAAACAAATATAGAAATAAATGGAATACCTGAAAACAAAAATGAGTCTTTACCGTTAATCATAAACCAACTGTCTAAAGTAGTCAATAATACTATTGAGCAGAATGATGTATTGTTTTGCAAGAGAGTGGCAAAAATGAATAGAGAGTCAAAGGAACCCCGCGCTGTTATAGTGAAACTGAACACAACTTTTCGACGAGATGCGTTGTTGGTAGCTGTAACCAAATACAATAGAACAAACAAACACGACAAACTGAATTCTCATAATTTAGGACTCGGAGGAGACAAAAGAGCAGTATTTGTATCTGAACACTTAAGCCCAGAAAACAAATCACTCCATTCGGAAACGAGAAGGGCTGCTAAACTCAAAAATTATAAATTTACTTGGATCCGCAATGGACACATTTACGTACGTAAGAACGAAGAAAGCCAAGCGATCCTTATTAATAATTCAGATAAGTTAAGGACTCTTTAATTTTTTTTTATTTTTTTTTATCTTTCTTTTTTTGTTTATATTTTGTTTTCATTTTGCTAAAATTTGTGTGTAGTAGTTTTGATGTTTATATTTAAAATTCAATCTATATTATCAGAATATAAGGGGGATGAGAACAAAGACTGCTAGTATTTATAGTAACATTTTGCAAAACAATTATGATGTGATAATTTTCACAGAAACCTGGCTTAATTCTTCCATAAAGGACACAGAATTGGTGGACAGTCGCTACGTGGTGTATAGAAGGGATTGTAGTGATTCATCCAGTAGTAAAAAAGAAGGTGGTGGGGTAATGATTGCAGTTAAAGCTGATGTCAAATCTGCTAGGATGCTTTTTTCAGAATCTGACTGTGAGGATTTATGGATAAGTGTTGATGTCACTGTAGGCAACCGTAATACAACGTTAGGGCTATGTGCAGTTTATTTGCCACCACCATTGAAACTGGAACATCTTAAAATATTTTTAAATGCTGTGGAGGTGGTAATGCAGGGTGTCGATGAGGTTGTCATTGCAGGAGATTTTAATATGAGCTCAATTTATTGGTCACAAGGGGATAGTGCAAATCATACTACACCTTTTTACACAAATTCAACTCTTAATAATACATTTATAGATTTCTTGAATATGAATAATTTATTACAATTCAACCATATTGTTAATTCGACAAATAACATTTTAGATTTGGTTCTCTCTACTTTAACGACACTTTCTGTCTCAGTGCCATTAGATACATTGTCGAAAGTTGATAATTATCATCCTAACTTAATGGTTTTTATCCCTAGTCAGTTGGAGAATAGTCTTCAGTACAAACAGAGAGTAGGTTATAATTTCTTTAAGGCCAAATTTGACGAAATTCAATTAGAACTAACTTCAACTGACTGGCAAAATATGTTTGAAAATGTTAATCTCAACGAGGCAGTTTCTTTGTTCTACAAAAGAGTCAATGAAATCATACAACTTTATGTACCAATGCGTAAATCCAAAAACTTACGAAAGAACAAGCATCCGCAATGGTTTAGTCAATCACTCATTAAATTAATTCAAGAAAAAGAGAAGCTTAGCTTAGAACTAGATATCGTGAATATAGGAATTCACGAGATGAATTTGAATTCTCTATTCTTCGGAAACGTTGTCATAGGTTGTATGATAAATGTTATAATGATTACACTGAAAACATTGAAAATAACATAGCTTTAGATACTAGTAATTTTTATAACTATATTAAATCAAAGAATGACAGTAAAAGTAGATTTCCTGATGTTATGACTTTAGGCAATGTGTCAGGTACAAGTGGTCATGAGATATGCAATTTATTCGCCAGCCATTTTTCGTCTGTTTTTAACAAGTCCGAAGTACAAGCTGACGTAGACATTGGAAGAAACTTTGACAGAGCTTCAATTCTATTCCCATTAAGCAGTGTAAACTTTGAGGAGGAAAGAGTACTGGATAGTTTAAAACGTCTTGATTCTTCAAAAGGTCCCGGGCCGGACGGAATCCCAACTATTTTTGCCAAAACCTGTGCCAGTGAGCTATCAGCACCGCTTACCATCCTCTTCAACTTATCATTAAGTAGTGGTACCTTTCCTGATGAGTGGAAAAAAGCCAAGATAAACCCAGTATATAAAAAAGGTGACAAGTCTAATGTTGGTAACTATGGACCGATTTCCATATTGTCCTGTTTCGCAAAGATTTTTGAATCTTTGATTTGCGCTGTTTTGAGTAGTCACATAGAACAGCATATTACAGCAAAGCAACACGGATTTATGAGGGGTAGGTCAGTTACTACTAATTTGATCTCTTTTTTGGATTATGTTTGTGACCGAGTGGATAAAGGATCCCAGGTAGATGTAATATATACCGATTTCTCAAGCGCATTTGATAAAGTGGATCATTATATTCTACTTCGGAAATTACTTGTGTATGGTATAGAGGGTAGATTGCATGGGTGGTTTAAGTCTTACATTACGGGTAGATCACAAAATGTAGTCGTTAATGGATTTACGTCAGACACCTATTATTCTCTCTCGGGTGTGCCCCAAGGATCACTGTTGGGTCCCAAGCTTTTTCTTATGTTTATAAATGACATTGTTAATGTTATACGTTACACTCACTGTTCCCTCTATGCTGATGATCTAAAGCTGTTCGGGGAGGTTAACGATTCCATTGGTCAAAACAGCTTACAGGATGATCTCAACGCTATATCAGTATGGTGTCGAAATAACAATATGTATCTAAATCCATCTAAATGTTTTCATATTAAGTTTACTCGTAGAAAGCAATTCTTTGACTCAGCATACGCAATTAATGACAGGAAAATAGAGGAGGTATCAACGATTCGTGATTTGGGCATAGTGCTTGATAGAAACTTAAATTTTATTTCTCATACCGATAACATAACTACCAAGGCCGCTAAAATGGTTGGATTCATTAAAAGAAATACAAAACAGTTTAAAAAGGCAACTACCAGTCTCCTTTTGTATAAAAGTTTTGTAAGAAGTGTATTTGAATTTTCTAGTGTCACTTGAAATCCTCTCTACTCAAATCATTCGCAACGGATAGAATCCGTTCAGCGATCCTTTACTCGTCATCTATCTTGGAAGCATGGGTTTGGGCGTAGAGCTCCTTACACAGATCGACTAAAACAATTTAAGTTAGACTCGCTTGGCAAGCGACGAAAAATGGCTGATTTGAACTTTCTGTATGGAATAATGAATGGTGAAATAACTGACTCCGATTTGTTGGGGAAAGTAAAAATGAAGGTATCAATTAGACCTCCACCACTCCGACAACCTATAACCAATTTGTTCGTTTTACCCAGATGTCGTACTAATCTTGGAAGAAATTCGCCAATGGTAAGAATGTGCAACACGTATAATTATCTTAACGCAAAGAATTTTAGTAGCGTAGATTTGTTTTGCAAAAGTAAAGCAAGTTTTAAGACTGTGATTAGTAAATTTTTGTAAATTTTTATTTTAATTTTTTATTTATTTTTCTTTATAAACTGTTATATCTCTCAAGGTAGTTAAAAGGTAATGGCAGAAGCTGTGGACACATATTATTTATGTATGTACTAGATCAAAACATAATGTATTTTAGATTTTAAGATATTATTGTACGATACATTGTTTGTGTTACTTAAAATAAATAAATAAATAATGAAAAGTTAGTTAATTTTCATTTTATCAAGCCGAACTTAAATATTTGAACATCTTGTCAAATTGAAACAAGATAGCTATGGATTATACTGGTCCAGCTGTCTTTTACTTTTAAGTTTAATTATAGTCACTGCTTAGCAATACCAGCAGTACTCACCTTCTTAGTGTCATAACGTACTAAAAATTTTCCCGATTTCTGTTTGAAAAAAAAATAAAAAAATAGTATAGTATCAAGTGTAATAAAAGCTGGGTATTCTTCTTCTTTGTCCTAACCTTTTCCTATTATTTCAGGTCGGCTCTCCTCGTTCTGCGGCGCCAGGACAATCTATCCTAGGTTGTCGAAACATTTGTTTGGGGAAGCTCTAAGTCCTTGGCCACCGGTCCAAGTGTAATAAAAGCTGGGTAATAAAGAAAAATGAACAGTAAAAATTTATATATTTTACACAAGCTGAGGAAGTTAACCTTGAACAGAACAGTGTGAGTTATTAGAACAGACATGGAGCAAATGAGATCACATTACGGAATCCTATTGTAGTTGATGTCGTGATCGTTCCGAGCCGGTAGCTGTCAGTCAACCGCAATCTTACCGACTTTATCGATTTTAATGTTTTATTTATATCAAAATGTATGTGTGTGTATTGACATTCCTTTGTACAAGGTATAGGTACTTGTTTTATTTGGTTAATAATTAAAGTACTTTTCCTACGATTAGCTAATGTGTTAAGAGCTTCAGAATTCATTGTTGATATTGTTCAATTTTGACGATAAGATTGGTGGTTCAAAAATATATTAGTACTGCTGTATTCAAGATGGTTGATGGATATTTGATAAATGCATATTTTTTTTTATGGAATAGGCGGGCAAACGAGCAGACGTATCGCCTGATGGTAAGCGATTACCGCCGCCCATGGACACATGCAACACCAGAAGCGTCACAAGTGCGTTGCCGGCCTTTTGGGGATGGGGGAGGGGAGGTAAGGGTAGGGGATTGGGGTATGGGCCTCCGGTATCCTCACTCACTCGGTGAAACACAGCGCAAGCACTATTTCACACCGGTTTTCTGTGAGGCCGTGGTATCACTCCGGTCGAGCCGGCCCATTCATGCCGAAGCGTGGCTCTCCCACGGTTCAACATGCAATACATACATGCAATTCATACGGTATTTGCTTATGAGTTATGTAGAGGTGTATTGATTTCCAAATTTATTTTGATTAAAACACACAACGCCGTCAACAACATCGTCCTATAATTCTTAGAGTAGGCAACAAAAGTTTGAAGAATTAGGTAAGAAGCGAGAGAAATTATAGTTTTTGTATTTTTGTACATTTCTACAAAAAATATGCATATTTATATATCTAAACTAGTGGTTGCCCGCGGCTCCGTTCGGTTATCGCAGCAAATAGTAGCCTATGTGTTATTCTGATGTATAATCTATATTACTGTGTAGTTTCACCCAAATTCGTTCAGTAGTTTTTGCGTGAAAGAGTAACAAACATCCATCCATCCATCCATACTTAAAAACTTTCGCGATTATAATATTAGTATAGATTTATGAACTGCAATTATAATATGTAGTTTATAAATAACTAGCTTTTGCCCGCGGCTCCGCCAGCACATATCTCGGCTATCGCGACAAAAAGTAGCCTATGTCCTTCCTCAAGAATCAAAGTATCTACATGCCAAATTTCATTAAAATCGGTGTAACGGTTTAGCCGTGATAGCGTGACAGACAGAAAGAAGTACTTTCGAAATTAAAATGTTAGTATGGCTTATTGTATAATAACATAACCATAATAAAAAAAAAAAAAAACAATAATAAAAATAGTTTATTTATTTTCTCTCATACACAAAGGTAAGTACAATATATTTTTTAGCCACAATACAGCTAGAGTCACTCTCGTTCCTTTGTGAGAGGCTGGTGTCTGTAGTAGGAAAACCCTGTGTCACAGATCACCAGGCTTTACCTCTTGGACAACAGTAACAATATTTACATAAAAGCGTCAAAAAACTCCACATCTTCGCCTACTGGTAGCGTTCCCAAAAGACTGTCCATCTTCAGCATTACCACGTTGAATGGCAATGCTGATTCTCTGTGCTGAAAAAGGCCGGCCTTCTGGTCACGAGAAGCGTCAATCAGTTGCTTAGCTAGTTGTTTAAACATAGCGCAAGTATAATAATAATTGTTTAGACAAATAAAATGATATTTTTAAAGGTGTTCAGAATTAATCCTATATTTTTGTTCTTATTGAAGTTTACGAGGTACATTGTAGTTCATACGTGTACCTCAGATGTACTAAGTACACTTTCGAAAAATGGCTGAACAGCGGTTGAAGTTATCGTTAATATTGATTTGAACTCCACAAAAAAAACTCGTTCAATACGCCATTGCATAAAACGAAATGGACCTCGGACGCCGATGTACAAATAGGAAGATAATAATTAAGAGCAAATCTGAAACAGTTTGAGCCAAATATGATGTGATATTTTTCTTCTTCGATTATAAGAGTACCTCCTGCTACAGAGTAGAAGCTCATAGATTTTATCTAATGTGTATGTATCCTAACTGCCCTCAAGACACGTGGAAATATTCGCTAATAAGAACTGTGTGGAGTACCAAGAATATTCTTATTACTCAAGTTTGGTAGCTATATTTACAGTGAGAAGTAATTTATCAAAGAAATTGTATCTATGAAGACTTTATTTTAATATACATGGAGAGGATATAACTAAGTGATTATTGCTTCTGATAGGCGTCATTAATATCTCTATAGACAAGGATTTGAATGCAGTAAAGAATGAAGTGAAATAAATCGATCACATTAATCATTAACACTGAGTACTATAAATGTTTCACAAATTATGGGTGATATTCGTACCCCACTGAGCTGTTATAAACGAGTGATCCTTATAAACAAATAAGATGAAAAGCGGAGTAAGGGATGCGGAAGTATATAACCCTTAAACTGCCGAACTAGCTGAAAAGAATTGTGTAAGTGGAAGAATTATGGAGTGTGCGCCCGTCGTAAATATTGATTTGGGTACCGTAAGGACGCATTCACAAATATTTGAAGCATAATCTGTCTTTCTATAGATATACCAATAATCTGTATTATAACACTACTAACCTAAATATGAGTACTCGCCCATAAAAAGTTATTTTAGATTTTGTCCAAATTAAAAGCGTTTGTTAGATAAACAACTATGCCACCAATACCTTCGCAATTCATAGTTGCTCAGTATGCCTACAATATGATACTTAAAGTTAATACTAGGATTTACCTTTTAACGTATTGTGGCGGCCTCCACATACAGCGCAACAACAATATAACATACTACAGCGTCATATACCAAAGATACGTCGAACTACAGAGAATCGCGCAGTGAAAGTTCACACACAAGAGCTGGGGTAGGTAGCTCTCCCTCATCCGCCATACTCACCAGACCTTGCACCTACCGACTATTACTTTTTCCAAAATTTAGATAACTTTTTATTGG
This sequence comes from Diaphora mendica, assembly GCA_949125395.1. NCBI lineage: Eukaryota > Metazoa > Arthropoda > Insecta > Lepidoptera > Erebidae > Diaphora > Diaphora mendica. The sequence goes on from OX421310.1 coordinate 24,629,528, forward strand.
GTAAAAAATTCAATTCCCGAGAGGCAGTACAAAATGCCTTTGAAGAGTTTGTTGCCTCCCGTCCAGCTGATTTTTACAAGAAGGGCATCGATAAACTGCCAATGCGTTGGCAAAGATGCGTCGATTGCATGGGTGATTACTTCGAATAACATAAATAAAAAAGTTTGAAAAAATAAGTACTTTCACTTATTGCATACAAAACGGCAATTTCATAGGTAAAGACCTATTATATATTTTTCATCCCACCAGCTCGTAAAGAGTATTTTTGCCCTTCGATATCTGAGTGCAAAAGCCGTTTTTATTCGCTAGAGGATAAAGTAAATTTGAATTAAGAACATCATGCGCAATAAGCTTGTGAAGTCAAAACATCATTAAACCTATTTACTTCTACCTCCATGGTGTCGAATTTATCATACATTTTTTTTATTTGTTAAAAACTCAGACTCGGAATCTTCTTGGTGTACTTTTTTTTTGATTTGCTTTGCCAGCGCCATTTTCTTTTCACGTCATTTAGTCATTTCCTCGCTAAGGTGGAATGAAAGTTACGTGTTGCACTCGAGTGCAATTTCTTTTTACCTCGTGCTCTTTTGATTCCCTCGCTACGCTCAGGATTCTAATTTTTTAATCACTCGCTGCGCTCGTGATTCAATTTTAGGATCCTTCGCTTTCTTGGTCATCAAAATTGAGCACGCGGTTAAAAAGCAACTTTGCACTCTTGTATAACAAATAACTATTGTCCTTTCACGTCATACACGCGTCAACTTTCTCATGATATGTCTGTCACACACTATTTATTCATTTTATTGAGAATGAATGCTTCCACTAAGGTTAGTATTTTGGCAACATTATTCTTTAATCCGTGTACATACTAATTAAAACAACCTAAAATGTTTATTAATATTTTACCTCTCTGAAAAATTGTCTTTTTCTTCAGTAACACTTTTATTAGAGATCAACTATGAACAATATTTGTCGATAAAAGGTTAACTCTGTACGTAATAGTAGCCATTGCCGACGGCGGTTCACAGTCTGATGCTCGGGTATTGACATTGTTTGAAACATGTTTTGTTAATATCGGTTAACTCACGATCGTGAATTACCTATGTGTCCTTTCAGGGTTTAAAAAAAAATATTACTAAAACTTCTTGTTCTTTACGTCGAGGTAAAAACAAAAAAAAAACTGTAAAAAAATATATAATTATGAAGAAATATTAAGTCTAAAATCGCACGAATACTATTGTTCAAGATGTAAACCTGAATGTGAGCTAATATTTTTTGCCTATAAAGTTTAAATAGAGCTGATTTTACCTATACTGTTGGATAAGTGAAAATTTATCAAATATATTAATAATACATCAGAAATCAAAGTTTTTTCTTGAAGTGTTTAACTTTAAGTAGCTGTAAACGACCGCGTTTAGGGATGAATATTCAGACTACGTTTTGCCACTTCAATTTCCCTTTACTATGCTTCGTTTTATCACATTATATATTCACGACTCTCTTGAGAACAAAGTCTAGTCAGCAGCATCCATAAAGAGTAAAAACTAAATTTTGCCAGATGCGTCGATTGCATTTTACTTACAATGACTATGTCACTGTATTTCGTTTCTTATACTTATGTAGTATTAAAAATAATAACGAATTCAGTTATGTGGTAGACAATGAACACCTGCAGGTTATAACACTTCGTGTTTGTAAAAAGTACATTCCAAGTGGACTGTTGTTTTCACACGCAAGCAATTGACATTTCTCACCGAGTACTCTTGTTTTGATGAGATGGCAACCAGCTAATCAGCTATTTATGCCATTGTCAAGTATTTAAAGTCTTCAAATCATAAGTCGTCAAGTCTTCGTCGTGATGATATTAATGATAAAAAATGTGGATGAGATGGAATGGGGACATTCTTTCAAAAAAACGAAAAAACGATCTCCCTACCAAGTGCTACAAGCGATGAATAAAAATACGTATTTTTTAATAGTCCATAGGTTAAAGTTGTATGTATTCGTTTACATTATTAATAATCATAGATAATTAGTTACCTTGTGTCTACTAGATTCCATTCTGTAATGTTGAATACTACGCAGTAGTATATTTTTTTACAAATTGTCTGCTCATTTTAATCTTTGATTAAACTGTAAATAGTTGCATTTTAGTACACGTATTCAGTTCAGCTAACGCTGTTTCCACACAGCGAGTTGAGCAAATGTACATAATCTCATACGTATTAGGTATAAACACATTTTGGGTCTGCTGTAGCGAATCACAGGATTTCGAGGAGATCAGAAAACAATTTGATTTCAATAAGTACTACAATGGATACGAGGAAAGAATTTGTATGAGAAATAAACTTCATTACTTAAATTGTTATTGAAATATAAGATTATATTTTTCTGTTCTTGTATTTGTCTTATGAAATTAACTTTAATCCAGACAGGTTCTTAATCCAGATCATTATCATCATCAACAGCTTTTCATAATCCACTGTTGGACATATGTAAGTCTCTCCTGCGCTGGTCGGACGGCTTCATTTAACTTGTAATTATATTGTCTTATGAAATTAACTTTAAATTCTTAATCCAGATCATTATCATAATCAACAGTTTTTCATAATCCACTGTTGGACATAAGTCTCTCCTGCGCTGGCCGGACGGGTTGGTATAGGGCTTGTTTTCAGTTTTTATTCTTTTTGCAGTGATTTTGCGTCGTTTGTTCCCTTGGTGGCCTCTTACGACACCTATCGGTTGAATAGGGGTGGTAATATCTGTATTCTTAATTTATTTCCACAAGGAAAATTAGCAGATACAATAATCATAAACATCATGCTATCACATAAACATGGTATAGAAATTTGATAAATTAACATAACTAACTTGAACCCAAATCAATCATAATATCTGAAATAGCTTAAGTTATCGGCGTAACAGCTACCCATTAACAGAATGACCGAATTCTAAGTTCTATCAAATGAATAGAGCGCTCGTTATCTCAGTTTCCCTTTTGAATATCCAGATGATACCTGACATCCATTATGACGTCACAACTTTCAAAGAACATCTGAGCACCGTACCTATCAGCCAGCATTGCTACCGAACTCATATTAAAGCTACCTGATCTTTACTATTTAAGAGTCAACGAGGGAAAATACCTTATGACGTTACGTTGGGATGAAGTTGAATACTCAATATGCTATTTAGGTAAAAGGGTTTATCGATGATGGGATATTCGATAATGCTATCGAGGAGCGGAGCGATGCGGGTTTTATTCATAATACAAAACGTGAGTAAACATGTTTGATATACAATGTTTGGGTATGTTTTGTGTTTGTGTGGTTTTGACGCATCGTTTGGGGTACACGATGTGAAATCCATATATTTTCATTAATAGATATGTGGGTGTATCAAGTGACGTTGTTTTATAAAAAGTATGTATAGTTTTATATTTTAATGAAAACAACCTTTTGTCCAATTACGCTGGATGTTATAATAATGAGGATTATATTACTCAAATAAAAAACACGACTTCCTACGGCACACAAAGACTATTGTTGGCTATACTAATATTATAAAGATGAAAAATTCGTTTGTTTGGTTGAACGTTAATCTCAGGAACCACTTTGCTAAAAAATCAGTGTTAGATAGTTCATTTATAGAGGAAGGCTAAAGTCTATATTATTAAAACGCTACAACCAATATGAGCAGAGTGTCAATGAAAAATATTGCAAAAAAGGGGAAAAAGTATTATTTTTCAGAGCTTCCATTGCATGTGCTGAGTAAACGGTTGAAGTTTCGCAAAAATCATGTATGACTGAATTGTTCCCCTTTATAAGCTCTAAAAAACACCAACATCATAATCTTTTTTTAAGGTTCGCAACCTATTAATACCTAATAGGACATGCAGATAAAACAGGCAAACTAATTTTTGACAATGATAGCAACTTGGGTCAACTGGCAGAAACTGGTCGTGTTTTGGTGGTGAGTGCGAGACCGGGGGCCCATTGATGCAGAAGTATCACTGTGTGGGTCACTGTGCTGCTTTGTTATATAATTTGCATTCGCAATGAGTATGGTGACCACCACTCTTGGATTCTGCCTATGCTTTCCAGCATGCAGAGTCACTTTAGCAGGCCCATGCATAAAAAGATATAAAGTTATTAGTATCTTATAAACTTTTTTTTACTTAAGATAAATAGGCAGAAATTATTCATCATCATTAAATTAAAAATAATAAAAAAATAATAAGAGAAAGACCTAATTTTCGTAATTGATATTTTTTATATAAACGACTTTACTAGAAGCCCAACGACATCTTAAAACACCATTTAATTCATTTAGTAAAATTGCTTATTAAGAAGCTAGACAGAAACAAAACAATTCACTAAAAGAAAATAATTAAGTCAGAGACAATTGCTTGACAGCATAAGTTAGCTTGGCACATTTATTTTACTTATTGCTAAATTACTTCAAACGATATTGAGACTTATTACATTTTCATAAATCTAGATTTGAAATGGTAATAATATTTGTACAAAAGGTACTATTAGTTACTATATATATGGCCATCTTTGGAAACATTTATATTTCAAACAACTTTGTACTAAATTGTCTTGTTTGAGTTTTGTACTAGACCCCAAATTTTGCTAGATTGATAATATACGTGGGCTGTTTCTATTATTGTCAGTTAAATGGAAAAAAGTTAAGTTAGTTTAAAGCTTTTGAAAATATTCCCCAACATTCCCAAAAACCAGATTTCGAAACATTTAAAAAACGAATCTTGCGGGCAGTCGCGAAATTATCTCCGAAATTTTTGCGACGGCCTCTTCTGGAGTGTTAAAATTTCACCCACGAAGTATTTTATTATCATCGCGAATAAAAAAAATGAAAAACAAAAGAATGACTATTTTTATTGCTTGTTCGAGTAATAAGAGTTGTATATGATTTTCAAACTGGTGTGATGGCCAATGATTTTCGGCAAAGAGATTTGTATTGAAATTAACTGTTAAATCAAAACTGTTCCAAGAAAAAAGAGTTTATATGTATTTATTTTATAGCTAACAATGCTCGTTATAACCTAGATGGGCTAATAATGTGTTTTTACAGTAAAACCGATTTGTAGAGCAGACTTCATAAATTGGCTGCACTAATATTGCTTATCGTTTTATAGTTTGTTTTGAAAAAATTACTGCTATTTTACTTACTGTACAGTATAACTTTCATAATAGTATATATCCTTTTCTAGAAACTTCTTTAGTCAAACTTCAGTTTACTGAACTTGAGACAAAACTTTTGATTATACAAAAATGTGCAATCTTCAGATACTGCAAAAAAAATACCTGTCGACGTTTGATCACAGTTACTTTGTACATGTTATTCATGTTATTGCAAGTCTGTATTACCCAAATGGTAACGGATTAAGAACACGGAGTACCACTATTTCCAATCATCCCATGGGTGTCGTAAAGGCGTGTCTCCACCAACATTGTTGGCAATTTCAATGTTTCCAACTGTTTGCAACTGTTCAGAAAATCGCCGACTTTTGTTTCCATCATGTCTACACCGAGTCGCCAACAATTTGAAAAACATTCGAACTAAGCGTCACCATAGAGTCAATAAATATTTGCAACAAGCGTATTCTTTTGACGTTTACCGCCAAAAACGGAAACACTGTTCTCAACATTTGTTGACAATTTTTGTTGCCAACACAAGGAAATTACAGAAACTTCTGTCACCAACACGTGTTGACAACACAAAAGTTGACAACTTTTGTTCGGTGCAGGCTCGGCTAAACAGAACATACACAAAGCAAGACAATACCACTGCGAAGACAAGGAAAACTTAAAACAAGCCCTTAATCGACCCACCTAGATATGTAGTACGCTAAAACCTCCTTTCTAAGTAGAGGCATATATGTTCATCAGTGAATTGTTATCGACATGACAACATATTGGTACCAAATAAGTAAAGCCTAAAACATTATATTTATTATTTCTATAAAAGGCTTCAATTGACCACTATCAATATTACTTCGGTGCCTCTATAAATTATTCCCAAGCCAATTTGGTTTGCATGTTACATAAAATTTATTTGGTGCAAAACAATACCCATAGAATGTCATCGATCAGGACGTAACATTGGCTTGTTTGCTTGTTTACGCTGAAAACACGAACATGATCATCGATTAATCGAATAAGATGCTTAAATTTGTTATTTAGTCTGACTTTTCATCATAGCTGCATGATTCTTCATCTATTATAAAAATACCACTTTCATCATCAGCATTTCACCATCAGCCTACCACAGTCCACTGCTGGATGGCCTCCCCAATTGCATGCCACTTGGATCGATCCTCGGCTTTTCGCATCCAGCTCCTGCCAGCTGTCTTGCACAAATCATCACTTTTCTTTCATTTAATTTAATTCAAATCGAATTTAAGAAGTACGTAGCAAATTAATAATATTTATTATCTATATATTTACGTATGAGATAATGATAAAAGTCATTTAATATTACCTGTATAAATGTATACCACTTGGTCTATAAAATTGTCCAATGAGATAAATATATAAATGTCCTGAATATCAAATATTTAAGTTAATATATTGGTCTATTGATCTGTCACCTGCAGTGTTTGTGCTGTGCTTTTAAGATCATAATCTCTTAGATATTCACGTGAGAAATGAACTAAGAACGTTAGTGATAAACACCAACGAAGCTTCGCCAGAGAACGCGATGTGCTCTTTATTTTATGCTTCAGTACCTATATTATTATTAATGCAAATATCAACCAAAAACGATCAATTAATACTATCTGGCTAGTCCTATGAATACATATCAGTATTTCTATTTTTTTAATAGCGCAGCAACAGTATTATTTTTATTAGTTATGGTAAAGTTTTTTATCATTTTCATTTACAGTTACGCATTATGTATAAAAATTACGTAAAAAATTTAGTAGGTATATTTTAAATTCGAGGTCAACCTGTCTGTTACGCTTTTATGACTAAACTGCTCCATCGATTTTAATATTTTTTTTCACAGAGATACTTTGTGTCTTGAGTAAGGGCAGAGGCAATCCTTTACCGCCATAATCAACATACACGCGGGCAGACTTGCGGATAAAAGTTAGTTGTTGATAAAAATGCTTGGTTGCACTCAAGCACCGGTAAATACAGTCCACATTCATAACTTTGTTTTTGAAATTAGTGTCTGTATCTCGAATAGCTTTTCCGTATAACGTTTTAAAATATGAAAAAAACTTTTATTTCAACGTTATGAGCAATTTTGGGATAGCATTTTTGACGGAGCTGCACATTTTTATAAATTCAGACAAAGTCGGATTTATGTCAGCTTTTTGCTACTCTTCTTATTTTCGCTAAAGGCAAAGATACTTATTTTTTGTAAATATTTTCATTCATTAAAATCAGTTCAGTATTTTAGGCGCTACGATAGAAAATACAAATATTCACAGACTACTAAAATATTACCCTTCTTTTTGGCTTCGCTGTAGTCGGATAATAAAAGGCAGGGCAAATGAGGCAATATTACACACTCACCAAATATTGTATTAAGCCAATATAATTTATTGGAAAATGACAATCTTTATGAACTGGACCAGTAATTTTTGTGTCAAAATAGATCACAATCTATTTTCATAATGACATACTGGTTCAAATCAAATTGAACTGTAGTAGAATTCGGACATCGAACATTAATGATTAATGAACACACACCCAATAATCAACTATATTTATAACATGTAAAGAAATATGTATTTTTTTAAAAGTAATATTTACAATAGTAATTAAAATGAGTAATTATTTGCACGATTATTTTTTATAGGTTTCCGTGTTAAAGAACTAATTAATCAAGTAAAACCAAGACAGTCACTTAACTTTAAAAGCCACATAACTTTATAACGTAATGTGCTGAAAATCTTATAGTATTAAGCTCTTTGAGACAGACTCTAAATAAAAGTACCTACTTTGTTGCATTCTGTATGGAGACGAATTAAGAATACGGCGTGTGAACAGTCCTATTTATTTCACAGGTGCCGTGAGAGGCAAATAAAGAAGTGAGCAAAGTCATCATCTCCATACCCTTGTCCCAAATTTATTTAAGGTCGGTGCAATGAGTTTTCCTCCTCCATTCTCCTCTATCACTCGTCAGTTCACTGCTTACTCCCTTCCTGGCCATATCTTATTTTATGCAGTCCACCCATTTTTTCTTTGGTCGTCCTCTACTCTTATATCCATCGACTTCCATACCTAAAACTTTCTTAACTACATTTTGCTCATCTCTACGCATCACATGTCTATACCAGGTTAACCTGCTGCTTCTCACCTTTTCAGCCACTGGTGCTACTTTCAGGCTTCCTCTGATGTAGTCATTCTTCACCTTATTCATTCTAGTCACACGACACATCCATCTCAACATTCGCATTTCAGCTACGTGCAGGCGTCTCTCATCCGTTTTCTTTATTGGCCAACACTCAGATCCATGCAGGACGGCAGGTCTGTCCTTCCTTTTTTTCCAAAGTCCTCGAGCGTCTCATTCACACACAATTAACTTCATTTCTCTCAAGAAATTGTCTCCTCAATCCTTATCAGTCAGGTTTCCGTCCAGGTCATAGCACTACAACAACTCTAGTCCGTGTAACGGATGATGTTAGGTCGGGCATGGAGGAAGGAAAACTAACGGTATTTGCACTGTTAGACTTTAGCAATGCCTTTAACACTGTTGATTTTGATGTCTTACTGGGTATATTGTGTTCTCTTAACATATCTCCATCGGCAATTGACTGGTTTCGTAGTTACCTGTACGGTCACCAGCAGCGTGCTTGTATTGATAATATTTACTCCTCTTGGTGCACAACATCTGCGGCCGTACCTCAGGGTGGCGTTCTATCGCCGTTACTTTTTACAGTTTTCATAAACTCTATCACAAATCAATTAATTTCTTCCTACCATCTTTATGCAGATGATCTTCAAATATACTACCAAACTACTCCTGATAATTTAGCACAAGCGGTCAACAATATTAACAGAGACTTAATGCTAATAGGTAACTGGAGTGAAGAGTATGGACTTACAGTAAATCCAAATAAGACTCAAGTCATTATAGTGGGTAGTCCCAGGTTGCAGAGTAAAATAAACTTTCAGCAAATGCCAGTAGTCAGTTGCAACGGTTTGGTTATTCCTTACAGTGAAAAAGTGAAAAACTTGGGAATCTATATGGATAGGTACTTATCCTGGGGACCTCAGATCGGGGAAGTTAGTCGCAAATTATTTGCGGCCGCAGGATCTCTGCGAAGGCTACGGAACTTTATACTTTATCTTCTATACAGTGTTCTGTTTCATCCTCACACACTCTCTTATCTCAAAGAACGTTTTCAGTTCCTACACAAAACACATTGCAGAGACCTAAGGTCATCGGAGAATCTAAAATTAAAAATGCCACAACACTCCACTCAGTTTGCAGACAAGTCTTTTACTGTGTAAGCAGTAAAACTGTGGAACAGCTTGCTAGAGACAATTCGGAAGGCTAAAACCTTGTCTGTTTTTAAAATCCTGGTAAATAAATACTATCTATCATAATGAATAATTTTGGTTCATTATTAATAATATATATTATGGTCTACTATATGGTCTATATGTATGTATATGTGTAGGTATATGTATGCATTTTCTATTTTATTTATTGTTTGAATATTCACTTGATGGTGTGTTACTACTGTAAAAACTACCTTAAAATCTTATACACCCAATATCCATACTAAGGTTGTCTGGAAGAAATCGCCGTGAGCGATAAGACCGCCAATTGTTACGTTTTCAACTTTGTAAATCATTCTTTGTTATGTATCTATCTTGTGTATACAATAAAGTATATAAATAAATAAATAAAAATAAATAAATGATCGTTATATATATTTGTCCCTTTACCGTTAAAGAAGTGAGCAAACTATGCAAGACAATATCACTGCAAAGAAACAGAAAACATAAAACAACATAATGAACTCGTCTGGCCAGCGTGGTATAGAAAATCCTCCTTACTAAGGATAAGCCTTTGTCCAGCGGTGGACTATTACTTTCTATCAATGTTAGTCCTTTGGAATTCGAAAAATATATAGCATAAAAGCTTCAATGAATAAAAATAATGCAATATAACCTTCACGGTTATTAAAACAATAATTCAAATTGATTTATATTTCAACAGTGAATTCAATATGCAATATGACACTTTACTATTTGTAATGAACTATTAATGAGTTGGGACTTACACAATCAATGAGTTTAGTACCCTATAGTCCACGTAGTTATAGAAATCGTTTGAAGTGTTTCAATTGCAGACGTCAATATATAATTTGTCACAATTGCGAAAGGTAAGTGCGAGTATGTATTGAATGAAACCAATTTTAAATGGTCTATATAATGATTTATTATAATATGTATTGTGTAATTTCATTGTTCTCGAAGGGTCAGTGACAAAATAGAAACCATGTAATTTATACACACATATTATTATCAGTAGCTTAGACTTGATTGTTTTCGTTTTGAAATTCGCAATATTTTTTACTTTTCGTTCAATAACAAGAATAGACTAGAAAGAAACTGTCAATATATTTCTTAAGGTTGGTCAACAATAGAATATATCAATATTGCAATAGCGACCCGAGATTTCTAATTGATTATACACAAAGGAACTGAAGTAATAAACACTAAACGTAATTAAAAAACACACAATAGCTATGATAAAAGGTTTTGTACATGACTTTGTGGTTTAGGAATCTCTCTCTCTCTCTGTAAACGGCCCCAATGTTTTAAATTAAGGCGGGAATGAAATGAAATGAAAAAATAATTAAGTTGTGATAAACCTTTTTTCACTTTCTGCGTCCTTTGTTAATCCATATAGAGACTATTTGTTTCATGGGTATCGTTAAAAGTGACTAAGGAAGCAAACTACGCGAAACAAAAATACTACAGAGAGATGGAACAGTTTAAAGAAACCATAGTATAGCAATATTCTTCGCCAGCTATAGCATTCCGAGACACAAGCTGACGTCATCACCGCTATCGCTGGTTCTGGTTGGTTCATTTCATGTTATGTTGCTATAAAGTGGTAACTGGATAGTGACGTCAACATGAATCGCTTTCCGAATGTGAGACCTTGTTTTCTTAGACCATGAAAGAAACCTTATACAAATTTGTCTGGCCAGTGTGGTATGAGAAACCCAAACCTCCTTTCTACGGAGGAGTCCATGTGTAGCAATGGCCTATATAAGGCTGTTGATGATGATGTTTTCAAGTCAGTCTTTGCCGTTCACTGCTGAACTAACGCTTCCCCTAGGGCTTGTCAATCATCCCGTTCTTCGCACCATCCACTGCCAGTCATTTTCCTCAAGTCGGCGTCTGTTCATTGCTATCTTACAGCATTTATGTAAATATTTGCTTCAGTGTGCTGGGATTTAACCCTGGATTTTTTTAACTACGCCAATACACAGGATGCTGCGCTTGACTCCGCAATTACAATTTATTTTCAACCCTAAAAACACAAACAGAAAGGTCTTCATAATTCATTGACATATTTCAACGTCATTAACTAATGTTACTGACACAAAAGCCATAAAACGCAATGAGCTGTACAACTAAAATCGAAAATTTCGTTTATTATACCTTCGCTAACATCAATAGCAGTACATTTACTATTTCTATGTGTATTCTTCGGGATATTTATATGACAGAACTTATTTCTTTTGTTACAACTTTGTACAAGAAAACATCCAAGTTTGTCTATTATGAGTGTGATGAAGAGCTGCCTAAGGAAACATTATTTTATTGATGATCTGCCATAAATTCATACAAACAGAACGAGCACATAAACTGACTACAAATGTGTACATGTAATATGTGAGGTATAAGTATACATACATACGAGTATATTAAAGGAAAAACTTATTTCCTTTCTGCATTTTCATTGACAGTTGGATATCAGTTGAAATTTATGTATTGTGAAATACCAAAAAACGTTTGAATTGAAAACGACTAATTATTAATAATGACTTTTGACTGTAATTTGTTTTTAGATTCTGATCTGAAAAATCGCAATGCTATGACAACAATCTCTGGCATCTTTATTAAATTCAGGTTTTTTTAATTTTGTTTATTTTTATTTTTGATGTACTCAGTTTCACTCTTACGACAAAGACGAATCTATTGACACCACTCACATGAAAATACGACAAGCCCTTTGGGCTGTAGGGCGTGCCAAAGAAATATACATACATACACTCGAAAAACATGACCTCCTTCTTTCGCAGTCGGGTAAAAAGCCTAGTTCCTTGACATTAAAATAGCTTTTGAAAAAAACATCCATTGTGTATACATTAGTTTTTCTTGTTTGTTTTAAAGATTTTTATTTAAATGAAGTTATATAATTCCATGGTATTACGGAAGAGGTTGAGAATGTGTAAGTTATGCGTATACACAGTTATTTCGTGTTGAAGAGCATGAAACGTCAAACGGTACTCTTAGATTAGATGGATTATAATACTTCTGACAAACACTTAAATACACATTTCAGTTCAAACTATATTCATAAATATTAGATTCAGTTTTAGTTTACTGAATTCGTTACGCATTACCCTTCGCGTAATACTATTTTTAATAACAATTCCATTAATCAAGACTCATTTTAGTACCAGATCAACTTTTTTGTCAGAATAAAATCCAGGGCAGCAAATAAAATATAAAACCTATTTTCAACCGCAACATATTTAGACCGCGGATAAGCTTACTTATTTGCTTTTCTCTTTAACTTTTTCACTAAGAGACAAACGAGAGACTTACGGAATACAAAACAAGTAGGTTAAGCATGTTTTAAACACTTCAGATGTCTTTTTTAATCCCGTCGTGGAACGAGAGTAGTTGCAAGTTTAATTCTGTGAGAGACATGTGCTGCTGGCTATAATGCAAAAAACTTTACCATTGTTGAGTGCGGCGGACATCTGTATTCGTATTCACTTTTAATTTAAATTTAAACTGAAAAATGTATTGCTGAAGAGTGCAACACCACTAAGTTTTATTCTTCTTTTTAAATTCATCTTCATGTAGTATAAAAAATTAAGTCACTTCCGCTGCCTGTTCGCTTAGGTCTTTTTAACTACTGAACGAATTTTAACGCAGTTTCAGCAATAGATAGAGTGATTCAAGAGGAAAGTTTATACGTGTAATACAAGCATATTTTAGTAGAGGAAATCCGAGTATTTCAAATATTTCCCTGCGAAGCCGGGACGGGTTGCTAGTACTCTATAAAAACTTCAGTCTCTCACCACATTGTTTGTATGGCCACCCCTTTTGAAGTTTTTTTAAAATTATAATATTAAATATTTATTAATTTAATTTTGTACAGCAAAACTCGCACTCACCAACGAAACACGACAGCACGATCGCTGTCATTTTAAGTGAATGTCCCGTCAAAATCGATCCAGCCGTTCCAGAGGCCAGCCAGAACAGGGAGACAGACAGACGGAGTGACAGACAGACAGACAAAAATTGTAAAAAAAAAATATTTTGGTATATGTACCGTGTATACATACATATGCATTTAGTAAAAAGTGGTTATTTTAATATTACAAACAGACTCTTCAATTTTATTTATTTGTATAGATATATTTAAAAAAAATAGCTAATAGTATAGCTAACCTAGGTGTACTAGTACAAGCTATACTTAGTTTGAAGCTAGGATGGCGTCGTGTGTTAAATGTCCGAAGTATTTATTTACAGATTTAAGTATAGAAATTAAGTGGTTTATTTCTCTATGGGTTTTAGAACCAACGTAATACCATATTAAATCTAGTGGCTCAACCAACTTGAGGCTACTTATGTGCCCTGTAACGTAAACAAGTGAACAATAATGTTACTTCCAGAATTATTATTTTTTACCATTACGTAAAACACGTATTTATTAGTGTCGGGTTACCTAAAATATTAATAAAAACCAATGTGTTACGCGCTATTACGTTAACATCTATCTATCATATAAATAACAAAAAATCTTTGCAAAACAAAAATGAGTATAATATACTCACATAAATTGAAATATTTCATACTAGCTGACCCACGCAACGTCGTTTGCGTCTCCTATTGCCCGTAGCGTGATCATTTTCCCGCGTTTTTGAAACATTTTCATTGGTGCTCCGCTCCTATTGGTCTTAGCGTGATGATATATAGCCCATAACCTTCCTCGAGAAATAGGCTATCTAACACTGAAATAATTTTTCAAATCGGACCCGTAGTTCCTGAGATTAGCGCGTTCAAACAAACAAACAAACTCTTCTTTATATATTAGTAAAGATGTATTTATTATACTCTTCTAAGATCTAATACTCATAATCAACAACACATTTATTCGGAAAAAGATAAATATTAGGTACTAGCTGTTGCCCGCGGCTTCGCCCGCGTGTATGTCGGTTATCGCTGCAAATAGTAGCTAATGTGTTATTCTGATGTATAAGCTATATTACAAAAGTAAAGTTTTATCCAAATCCGTTCAGTAGTTTTTGCGTGAAAAAGAAACAAACATCCATCCATCCATACTAACAAACTTTCGCGTTATTAATATAGGTAGGATTTTTATCGATATAAAATCATGATACAAAATGTATTGGTACCTGAATAGTTTTATTTTCTTTACCTCGCATAGAACTTTTATATATTTTTATAAATCAGTTTAAATAAAATAAAGGGGTTAAGACAATTTTGTGAAAACTAAAAATTTAGTATAGCGCCATCTGTAATTTTATTTATTTCGTGAACGAAAAATATAGTATAGCGCCATCTGTATTTTTGATATGGAACTCATTCCTATCTGATGTCCCACGACACCACCCGATTTTTTTTACAACTAATACACACACGTTTTACTATTAAAAACTTATTTAAGTATTTATATATGTACATAAAATATAAAGTGTTTATATGAGCTTATTTCGACATTTGACATCGACCGGGTCTGGCACCGCTCGCTTCTCTCCAAGCTCTCGGCATTCGGTCCGCCTCCTAGACCCTGTCACTGGATTGACGCTTTTCTTCATCAGCGCCGCATTATGGGCCTTTGCGACGGCACGGCCTCTGATGTTCTGGATGTAAACGCTGGCGTACCTCAGGGTTTAGTCCTGTCGCCCACACTATTTCTTCTGCATATCAATGACATGTTAGCTCTTGGCAACATACATTGCTATGCAGACGATAGCACAGTTCATGGGCGATATTTTTGACACCGTTCAGCCAAGCTGGCAGACGTTGAGGAAAATCGACAGAAGCTTGTCGCTGAGCTCGACCGGGTTTTGAACCGCATTTTACAATGGGGTGATAAGAATCTGGTCGAGTTCAACGCTACGAAAACACAGTTGTGCCCGTTCTCTAGTATCTCTCATTCTGCTTGAGTTTTCCATCAGGCTGACCATAGTCACTTTGGCAGCTTCAAATAAAAAAAGTACAATTTTAATAACTACGTTTTTTCTTTTGCCATATTTTGCCAAAATATGGAGATTCTGTGGATTTGATATACGTGAGTATGCTGCTCATGAGAAAAAAAAAACTGTATCTTTAAGCATCTGTCCTTGGGTTTTGATAATATTGTTATTGGAAATGCTGTTTTCAGCGGAAACTGCATTCTTTTAAATTAAAATGTCAAATAAGTTGGAATTATTGGAATACGGGGAATTAAAACATTATCTTCTTTTGCCGTTCCATGCGTCATGATTGTAGCTTTTACAATGTTGTACCCCAGTTGTGTAATATTTAGCCATGTACTATTACATTGCTTTGGCGCTCAAGATACCTCATTTAATAGTACTGGAACATTAACTTGCAGCCTCAACTTATGGGTAGGCACTCCTGATATTTCCAAAGACTTACTAAGTATTCGACAACATCTCCCTCCACGCCTGACATGATCCGTTCGTTTAATTGATAACTATCTCATTAGTCAGCTGATCAGGATGGATATTATTTTCATTTTTATTCATATCTAACCAACAGCTAGCTTATAATGACGATACTTCTGTAGAGAATTTTGAAGTTAAGAAACGCTGTTAATTAATTATATTAATTTGGCTTATTTATTTCTATTAATATAATGAACATACAAATCAGATTGACGAATATAAACTTAATATCTTAATATTTAATTTTTATATATTTAATATCATTGCTATCATTGTTAAGTCTTCATTGAAAAAGTGAAATATTTTTTATGATTGTGACAGCCTTGTTTATTCGATGTCAGGACGCCCGACGTAGGTAACGCGCAGGCGTGTGGCGAGTGAACTCCCAGAACAACCTTTCATCCCCCTTTTAAACCCCTTACAACCCCTTTTTCGCATAAAAAAGTAGCCTATGTCCTTTCTCGAGGCTCTAGACTATCTGTGTACCAAATTTCATTAAAATCGGTGCAGCGGTTTGGCCGTGAAAGCAAGACAGACAGACAGACAGAGTTACTTTCGCATTTATAATAATCAAATTTTTCAAATTGGACCAGTAGTTCCAGAGATTAGCGCGTTCAAACAAACAAACAAACTCTTCAGCTTTATATATTAGTATAGCTGACCCACGCAACGTCGTTTGCGTCTCCTATTGCCCGTAGCGTGATAATTTTCCCCCGTTTTTGAAACATTCTTCATTGGTGCTCCGCTCCTATTGGTCTTAGCGTGATGATATATAACCTATAGCCTTCCTCGATAAATGGGCTATCTAACATTGAAAGAATTTTTCAAATTGGACCAGTAGTTCCTGAGATTAGCGCGATTAGCTGACCCACGCAACGTCGTTTGCGTCTCCTATTGCCCGTAGCGTAATAATTTCCCCCTGTTTTTGAAACATTCTTCATTGGTACTCAGCTCCTATTGGTCATAGCGTGATGAAATATATATATATCATCACGCCTATAGCCTTCCTCGATAAACGGGCTATCTAACACTGAAATAACTTTTTCAAATTGAACCAGTAGTTCCTGAGATTAGCGCGTTCAAACAAACAAAAACTCTTCAGCTTTATATATTAGTATAGATGTATTTATTATACTCTTCTAAGATCTAATACTCATAATCAACAACACATTTATTTGGATACAGACTAATATTAGGTATTATGTTGATAAAAACTCTTTGACAAATAACTCAATAATACACACATCAAAAGTGTCTAGGGATCAAGCATTTTTATGCGGATTTCTTGAGATTGAGATGTGGCTTTGGCCCTGGCCTGCTCAGTCGCCAGACTTGAACCCGATTGAGCATGCATGGGATATGCTACAGAGAAGAGCTCTGCCGAATATGGAGGGTATCCAGTCGCAAGAAGACCTTTTTTTGTTGTTGCAACGAACATGGGCGGCCATTCCACAGCGTGATTTGGATGAACTCATTTTGAGTATGCCAAACCAATGTTCTTGTGTTAGTGTTCGCGGTAGAAACACGGATTATTAATTGTTTAAGTTACCTAATAAAATTTTAAAGAAAACTGCTATTTTAGTCTTTTTTTCGAACTTTAATGTTAGAGGTTCAAATGTCAAAAATCCTTTTATTAGGAAAATGGCAAATTTCTGTATTAATGCAAAGGTGACTTGGTTTATCGTTACTGTGACAAACGAAAACACTTTATTTGATGAATCCTTAAAGAAAATTTTAATTAATATCAATCAGGAGAAAAGTTATTGCAAAAACATATGTTGATCCCTAGACACATATGTTGATCCCTAGACACTTTTGATGTGTGTAGTTACCAACTATTAGCGTCTTATACTCGTGATAACTTCTAAACGAAATGTACGAATGGGGTGAAACAAAAAGTATTTTACTTCTACATAAATACCCTTGATAACATAATGCTTTATTTGGATAAGGATTAATATTACGATACACATTTAACGTAGTTTCTTTCTTCAGACGATTTAATAATTTTTTTGAGCACAAAAGCGGTTATTGTGACTAAACCATGATAGATAAATCTCGCGGACTTTTTTGTAGATCTTAATGGGACCTACAAACCCGTAATACATGATTTTGTTCTATTGTCAATACTTTTTGCAGCGCACGCAAAAATAGGTTTTCGAGTTCACACCTTGGGTTACAAAATAGCAATTTTCTTACGGATCTCAATTTTTTTTGAAAATAAAATATAGCCTATAGCCTTCCTCGATAAATGGACTATCCAACACTAAAATAATTTTTCAAATCGGACCAGTAGATCCTGAGATTAGCGCGTTCAAACAAACAAACAAACAAACATACAAACAAACAAACAAACAAACAAACAAACTCTGCAGCTTTATAATATTATAAAGTATAGATTATGTTGATAAAAACTCTTTGGCAAATAACTCATTATAAGGTATCAACTCTTAGCGTCTTATACTCGTGATAACTTCTAAACGAAATGTCTGATTGGGATGAAACAAAAAGTATTCTACTTCTACATAAATACCCTTGATAACATAATGCTTTATTTGGATAAGGATTAATATTACGATACACATTTAACGTAGTTTCTTTCTTCAGACGATTTAATATTTTTTTTAAACACAAAAGCGGTTATTGTGAATAAACCATGATAGTTAGATATATGCTCCTTCGGACTTTTTTGTAGATCTTAATAGGACCTACAAACCCGTAACACATTATTTTGTTCTATTGTACATACTTTTTGCAGCGCACGCAAAAATAGGTTTTCGGTTACACACCTTGGGTTACAAAATAGCAATTTTCTTACGGATCCCTATTTTTTTTTGAAAATAAAATATAGCCTATCCCATAGCCTTCCTCGATAAATGGACTATCCAACACTGAAAGAATTTTTCAAATCGTATCGGTAGTTCCGGAGATTAGCGCGTTCAAACAAACAAACAAACTCTGCAGCTTTATAATATTAGTATAGATTCTCAAACTTTCACAACTTCATCAGGTAAAGTCTCGTTTTCATTAAACTAAAGGAGGAGAAACGACATACGTTTCTTAAAAGGCAGCACTAATTAGAAACTTCCTCCTTCCGGCTTCGCAACAACTAGTGACTCTAATTTTTTTATTACTGAACTCATGTCGCAGTCACAGTTATGTCGTGTAATGGAGTCTTTATTGTATTTTTATATCGTTAGCCCTTTCGAAATAACATTTCAGTGAATAAAGACCCAACCAACCTATTGCTCTTTAAAAATTCGATCAACAATCTACCTTGAACTTTGGTGGAAATCAATATCTTTTGTTTTATAGTACATAAATAGTTAATGAGAATGGACGAGGACTGCCAAAGACCAGGATAGTTGGCGCTCCTTTGGGGAGACCTACGTTCAGCAGTGGACGGCGATTGGTTGAAATGATGATGATGATGATGAAATAGTTAATGTATCTATTTAAAATAATATTTAACAATTAGGCATACAAAACCTAAAGCATCTCATTCTCTTGTCTATGTATTTGCAAGCGTTCGCTGGTTCGTTTATAATTTCACGCCCCACATCTTCAAAATGACTAAACCGATTTTAATGAAACTACCGTTTTGTGAAGTATATTATTATTATCCTTTGATTTGATATCCCAGTCGAAGATATATATCTGTGTAGACTTATTTACATCTCTCTTTCCCATATCTATTAAACGGCTGAACCGTTTTTCATCAAAACAAAAAAAAAACAAAATCAGCTCATCCGTTCGGGAGTTACGATGCCATACACATAGACAGGCACACATACAGACACATCAAACTAATAACACCCTATCGTTTTTGTGTCGGTGGTCAAAAAGAAGTCATTCATAAACTGTTTCTTTTTGCAGAACGTTCGTGACCACTATGGCCGTGTGGTTTTAAGCAGATTGGCTGTTGCTATCTTTTTTTGCTTAGGAGGCTATACTAATGAAGCATTTCTTGTATGTGAGAAAACACGAAAGACAGGTTTTTAAAAGCTACATTTGTTATTTAACTATTGTACCGTACTAATATTTCATGTGGAGATTCACGAAACAATTATTCCACGTTTGCTGTGAATGTATACACGACAAAGCTCAAATTTTGCAACATTAAGTGCAGAAGATTCGTGAGTACGCCTGTGAATAAGGGTTGGGCCATGAAACAAGATACAGTCATTAGAAGATTAAAATGACTTTATCATTATAAAATACGAGTAAAACGTACCTATTAGATTATTTTTAGTAAGCAGAATATTACAGTATTATTGTAAGCAGAATTCAAGAGTGGTGGTCACCATACTTATTGCTAATGCAGAAAATGCAACAACGCAGCATGGTGACCCACACCATGGCGGTTAAACCATCCTATGTAAGGTTTTATGAAATAAAAAAATATTTATAGAAAGTTTAAAATGAATTCAAAATTGTATATTGAAATGTATCACGCTCAAAAACAGATTTTTGACGGTTTTATTCTTACAGAATAGCTTGTCACATTTTATATCTATATATATAAAAGCGAAATACCACTCACTTATTAATCATGAAATCTCAGAAACTATAACACCTACAAACTTGAAATTTGGCAGGTAGGTTCCTTATAGGATGCAGACATCCGCTAAGAAAGGATTTTACGAAACTCCGCCCCTAAGGGGGTAAAACGGGGGTTGGAAGTTTGTATGAAAGTCCTATGTTATTAAAGTAAAAGTAATTATGGCAGAAGCATTTTAAATGGTATTTTAGTATAGAAAAATGTGCAAATAAGTAACTCCACTACGAAGTCGCGAGCGCCCGCTAGTTTCACATAAAAATAAACATTGCTCTTTAGTCTAAAACCATCCTTACAATACTCGTACGTACTTCGCTACTCTTATGGTTCCACTTAAATTGTGTAACAAATGAACCTTTGCAGCTTATTATTTTGCACTGCAGGCTAACATCTCGTGGTATTTAAACTATTTTACAATTTAGTTCAAGCCAGTTTATAATGTTTTACCCATTAAAATGACTATTATGGCATTATATTCTAGCAATGATGGAAGCAGGAGAACTCATTACTTTGAAGTAGATTTTAGTGATTTTTACTTCATTTGAGTAATATCATAGGCTAGGTAACCGGTAGGTAAGCACCGACGGCGCAGTCAGTACCTAGATGGGTGACCGCTGACGGCACGATACCATGAGCGTCTCCGTAATTCGGAGGTCACATTAAGCAGTCGATTCCGGTTGTTACCGTAAGATAACAGTCGTGAAGCTTAGTTGGAGGCCTTCGGGAGGCTTAAATCATCCAACGGCATAGATTATTAACAATAACCAAAACCGACTTCAAGGTTCGACTCGATTTCCCTTGGATGACATCATCAGATCTTAATGTCTTTATCATGGTACCACCCCGTTAGGACATCTCCTTTCCATTAAAAAAAGAATCATCAAAATCGGTTCATAAACGACGAAGTTATCTGCGAACACACATAAAAAAATAAAAAAAACATATATACGGTCGAATTGAGAAACCTCCTCCTTTTTAAAAATAGGTTAAAAATAGCCGCAACGTTGTCATGCCAGTTCCCAATCCGCACACGGCCGGCGTGGGGACGTATGGCCTTAACCATATCCTGAGAGGAGACCCGAGCCCAGCAGTGGGCCTTTATGGGTTATTGTTGAGTAATTTTTTTACTTACTTACAGGATTTATTCCTAGTGCGGGAGTTGTCTTTTTAAAAAATTTAAAAAAAAAAAAAAAAATATCAGGAATGATTTTATAACTTGTATAATAAATTACTCATTTATTAAGAACTCTAATTGTTTTAACATAACCAAATCGTCAAGAAGATAGAAACGGGCTTTGAACGAGATACCCTCAGGTTTACGAACTTATGGGACGTGTCAATTTTTTCTCAGGTCAAGTCTGCAGCCGAAGTTGCTCGACACCTAGTTAACGATCCTAAAATACTAAGTATTTCAGGAACTTATGCTTCTCCTACGGTATGAGAGAGTATAATAAATACAACGCTCTACCTCTTTCAGATTGAAGTATTTACTTAATTACTTAGTAAAGCATGTCTTATACGTTTTTATTTTCGAAAATCTACTACATTTGAAATTAAACTTCTTAAAACTTAGTTAAGTTAGAAATAGTTGTAAATCATGTACAGGTTCATGAGGTTCCAAATTTCAAAACAAATTAATGATTTCGTTTTACAAATTTCCTTGTACACAACAACGCTCTTAAGTTGTTGAGTATATAGGAATATTCAGGAGTATATTTAATATTTAAAAGAAATGAACATGAAAATTTTATAGACAATGTAACCTTTCGTGGATAGATCGCGTGCCTTCATTGACTGACAGTAGGTCAATTTCACTGAGTGCCCCACAGCATAGGCTGTGATAAAACTTTAATTAGACCTGAAAGAAGCCCTTCAAAGGGCTGATTCATTGGTTGAAATTGATACTATTTTTTGTATACACTTATAAATAGTCAATAATCATTGCTTCTAATGGCAAACTAATATATATGACGTAATATGATTACACATTGTATAGCTAAACACTATAGCTAATATAACAGCTATGAATATTGTTTGTCCAAAAAATATCAAATTTATTTCTTCATTTTCCAAATGTACTTAGCAACACAACAAAGATACTTAGCTTTTTCCGAAATCAATTCCAATTTTCAACAATGTGGAAAAGCAAAATCTTGAAGTTACCTTCCAGCGAAATTTTAAGTTTGTAATTTAAAAAAAACATCAACTTAGACATTCATATACCAAGTTCAAAGCCGATGATCGAACTAAGAGGCATGGAGAGGCTTATATCCTCATGAGGCTCATCGAAACATTTATTTTGAGATTTTATTTTACATACATCTTTCTTTATTCATTCTAAATTTCAGATCTCATGATAACTACGGACGCAGTTTTTAGTCTTTATTTTAAAGTAGACAAAAGTATACGCTTAAAAGTCATTTGATATTATTCTTCTGAATTCAAAAATGTTATTAGGTACTTATGATTTCTTAGTAGATGAAAGCAATGCAATGTAATTGCAGCAAGCTTACAGTAAATATGGATGTATTTTTACTCAACTTTACCTACTTCAAATGTCGTTATACACTTGAGTTCATCAAAAAATGGTTAACCTACTAATACTAAATAGTTAATCAACAATACCTAATTTACATTGAGTACCTTGTATATCAATGGTGCCTAATTAAATTATCTCCGGCATCAACCGATAGCATCGCTCACTGTGCGTGTCAAGATTTCCACGGCTGACATTTAGATGTTATCTAATGAGATTGAACGTTGTTTTATTTTAATTAGAATATAATTATAACTTGCTTTAAATATAGGTTACCGGAACAAATGTAGGCAATTTTTTACTGTCTTGAAAAACTAAACTACCAAGTTTTGTTTTCCGTTTTGAATGTTAAATGTTTGATTTGCTTTTATTGTAAAAAAAAACAATGAGTTTGATTGTTGTAGATAAGTAGTGAACGGGGGACTGTTATATTACGAATTAGGTGTCCCTATAGTTACACCTGTGTTTGTAGTTACTGTCCTATTTCTAAGATCACTTAGTAATAGTAATAATAATAAGTAATAACACCTTTTAGGTATTATCTGCATGGTTTAATTTTTTCATCCAACCAAGTCCGAATGATAGCTTCTGCTTAAACAAAATAGCAGTTAAATAAAATATTTTTTTCCATGGGAGAGCCACGCTTCGGCATGCATGGGCCGCCTCGACCGGAGTGATACCTCGGCTTCACATAAAACCGGTGTAAAACAGCGCTAGCGCTGTGTTTTTTATTTGTGTGCGCTGTGTTTCACCAAGTGAGTGAGGATACCGGAAGCCCAACCCCTCCCCCTATCCCCCAAAGGCCGAAACGCACTTGTGACGCCTCTGGTGTTGCGGGTGTCCATGGCCGGTGGTAATCGTTTACCATCAGGCGATACGTCTGCTCGTTTGCCTGAAAAAAAAATTTGAAGGCATATATCCCGGAATTGATTCTGGACGAAATCTACCTTTTAATGAACTTAGAGGTATGTGTGCCAGACTACTGAGTAACAAGTATCGCACAATGTCTAAAAAGTTTGTAAATAAAACTTGGATTACTTAAATTTTACTTTCTTTCTGCTCCGTCTAATAGAACTGATTATAATGTTATAGATTCAAGTAAAACAGACCCTACTTTACTTGCAGTAAGATTATATTTCCATTATTCAACAATGTAATTCTAAATCTAGGCTAAATAACTTTATTAAATAAAAACATACAATTAAGTAAGGATCCTAAATAAATCTTCACAAAAATAAACATCATTTGGCTTCTAGAGTTTGCTTTGCAAAAACAAAAACGTACGCAGTAATTTCAGTTTGTGTAATCTTTATAAATTGTTACTTTAAGATAATGATTTGTTGTGATATTACAATTAAGGGTTTTCTCTGAATTTCAGCTGTTATGATTTTTGGGTTATTGGAACAGACTGATCCAGTGGAATAATAACAATTAATAAATGTTTTATCAAATTACAGTTAAGTCGAGGTCAGAACAAGAATCATTTTGGTTTAGGTTAAAGTATTTAGTATATTATATATTCTTATCTGCACCGCTTCTGATTTTAGGATACTTCTGAGTTCAAAATTTGAGATGCCGAGAGTCAGAATCAATTGCACTATATATTTATAATTATGCTCTAATAACTTATTAATGCGGTACCAAAGAATTAACTTAAGCTAAGCACCTTGCGATTGTATTAAACTGATAATATATATATATTTTTTTAAAGACAACTCCCGCGCTAGGAATAAATCCTGTTTCACGGGGGACTTTACAAACATACATGAAACGGAAACAAATAACACCCAGACTCAGAACAACAATTTATGGATCACACAAAGTGTTGTCCTACGTGGAATTTAAACCCGTAGTGGGTTCAAATACCACTTGGCGAAGCCAAACGTGCAGTCGGCAATTATTCTATTCTGAAAGTGTTGCGGAACCGAAATGCAGAGCAGTGAATTTTAAAGTTAGTAGGTTGAAGTGGCAGTGGGCCGGTCACATATATGTCGCACAACTGACAACCGCTGGAGTAAGCGCGTTCTGGAGTGAAGACCGCGTCTTGACAAACGTAGTGTGGGACGCTCTCTGGCCAGGTGGAGGGACGATTTGCGTAGGAGGGCTGGCAGCGACTGGATGCAAAAAGCAACAGACCGGGCTCTGTGGTGTTCCTTGGGAGAGGCCTGCAACGGGCTGATCATGATGATAAATTTTAAAGTCAGACGTTTAATGAGCGATTGGAAATGGTCGAAGTAGCACTAAGTATCTTAAACAATAACACTTAAATAAAATTAAACCTGACTGCGTAACAAACCACCTGATGTTTATAATATAAATAGACTAATAACGATAACAGAGTTTAGTGATGTGTGTAATTTCCATACTCATAATCAAAATGATGGAGGTAAAATATTGATATATTACGAGAGACGACACGAGGGAGGTTTGTCAAATTACGTCACACGTTCGGCAAGTGACACGCGCATATTGTTTCCGGTTGTTCATCTTACTAATAGCAAATACTTACATGATCAAGTAGCTTGAATAATTCATCAACAGTTTTGCTTTTGAATGTAATTTATGAGATAGCAAATTTGTATGTATATCTTTTTGAACATTTATAAGCAAATAATCGTAAACCATTGTTACTGAAATCTGTCTATATACATAGCTGTTATAGGCTTTGATTATTGTGACTATCACAAGTAATTGGTGGAATACTAACTTCTATTTATTCCTTCTTATTCCTATTCAACAGTTTATTAATATTTTTGAACATTATCTTCTTGCTAGCCTTTCTTAATCCTAAGAATATCATGGGTTGGTTTCTAGTCTATCCATTTTTTACCTCATCGACAGTTTTTCTATGGAGTACCTGGCATCGGACCTCCGCAACCCTGAGGAAGAACTGAATTCGAAGGTTCAACTAGTTTTTTTTATGTTTGACCCTGCCAAAATGACTCTACTCTGCCTGATGGAAAGCATAAGCAGAATCCAAGAGTGGTGGTCACCATACTCACTGCCAATGCAGACAATGCAACAATGCAGCATGGTGACCCACACCATAGCGGGCTAGTGATGCTTCTACATCATTGGGCCTCCGGCCACGACAGCGTAAAGGCTGTCATTTTACGTTGATTTTCTGTGCGAGGGTAGTACCGGCCCGGTCAAGCCGGCCCGTTCGTGCTGAAATCAGCTTGGCTCTACTACTTGTGAAAGTGGTCAGTATATTGGACGTTACTGACGGGTGTGAAACACTGCCAAACTTCGCTACTCTGAACTTTTTTTGTGCTTTTTACACCTTTCTCATATTATATTCACCACACGTACCTAATAATATATTTCCACTTACCTTAAGCGCGGTTAAAATACAAAAAAAAATTCAAAGATCTTAATCTTACTCAAGTCATTAACAACTTCATGGTACTATAAAACCTAAACCTGTCTAGCAGTTATTTCAATTGTCTGCCAAGGTACTTAATTAATACTGATTTTTACTTACATACTCGTAAAGGTATTTAACTAGACTGACATGTGGATGTTTGATCATATTAATATAGTGTACGCATCGTTGGGTGTGTCACATCTTGTCAATATAACGTGTTTGTAACATAAGTATATATGTTTATATTAAGTACGAGCTGTGAACGGAAAATTGGGAATTAATTTGGAAATCTCTTAAATACGTACATTTATTATAGTTTCTTTTTATCAAGAAAAAGAAAACTTCCGCACTAGGTATCACATACATATCCATATATAACCTGTGTTGTGAAGTACTTTACAAATACTCGTATACATGAAACGTATGAAGAACACACAAGTTTTTGTCCAATGTGGGTATCGTAATCAACAATACTCAGTGCAATAACATCTTGAATACAGCGTCATTATCTATTTATTATTATGATTAAATTTCTATACTCGACACATAAAACTTACATAAATCCTGCGCACTGCAAGCAAATTTCTTCTACTTTAAATGATTTTGTTGTTGAACTTTTTAAAACAAATTCACGTGGACGTAGCATACACTTGCAAATTGCTAAGAGATTTGCTGGAAGGCTTACTACGTCCCATGACTCTTGGTGAACAGAAAGTTTGACAAACTGGAGCTGCAACTCTCCCAGTTATAACTATTGTATCCGTACGTATGTGGTGTAACAATTCTAGTTCTCAAGTTTTTGAACAAGTTACGTGTGTTTGTATGTATAATGATGTCAAAGTCTAGCAACTGCATGGAAAGAGGATGCGTTATTTGAAATTTATGTATATCTGCAGCTATGCGATAATTCAGTGTACCAACTCGACGATTTATCGAGTTCATGTTGTCGTGTTAAGATTCCTCAAGGAAAAAAAACAAATTCGTGTCACCTGTAGATTTCTATTATCAATATGTTTATCATCAGTCAACCAAAGGGTAGGCTCGTCATCAATCTGTCACACCAACAGACTTTTCTGGACAGCAGAACATCGAGGTTTCTACATAGGAGGGGGTCATCTACAAACCGACGAAAGAGATTTCCTTTATAGGGTAAACCTGGTTCCCCGGCTTCTAGTACCCGAGACGGCGTGTGGTTTTTAGTCGGTTTGAGTGCGACATAGAAACCAGCATGTAGTGCTCGGGGGGACTTCCACACAGAAAAATAAAAGAAAGGGTAGGCTCGTTATCTAATTAAGAGTCTTATATGGAATGTGTCAAATTATTTAGTCATCAGCAACTACCAACAGTAATTGAACATTTCATTAGCCAGACTAGCACCTATTTATCATGAATGGCTCATATTGGTAATAATATTGTTGTTTCTACCTGGCCTCAAATGATTATATCCTGTAATAGTACTTAATTAACTTTATTAGCTTATTAAAAATTAATAGCAAGCATTATTATATTAATTGTTTTTTAATGAATAGGCGGGCAAACGAGCAGACGTATCGCCTGTTGGTAAGCGATTACCGCCGCCCATGGACATCTGCAAGACCAGAAGCGTCACAAGTGCGTTGCCGGCCTTTGGAGGATGGGGGGGGACAGATAGGGGGAGGATGGTAGAGATAGGGGGATGGTTGGGGTATGGCCTCCGGTAT
This sequence comes from Diaphora mendica, assembly GCA_949125395.1. Taxonomy (NCBI): domain Eukaryota; kingdom Metazoa; phylum Arthropoda; class Insecta; order Lepidoptera; family Erebidae; genus Diaphora; species Diaphora mendica. The sequence continues at coordinate 24,657,629 of OX421310.1, forward strand.
CCTCACCGGCAGCCGGTATGAAATCTATACTAATATTATAAACGCGAAAGTTTGTAAGTATGGATGGATGGATGGATGAATTTTTGTTACTCTTTCACGCAAAAACTACTGAACGGATTTGGATAAAACTTTACAGTAATATAGCTTATACATCAGAATAACACATAGGCTACTATTCGCCGCGATAACCGACATATACGCGGGCGGAGCCGCGGGCAACCACTAGTACATATATTATAATTATAATGAACAGCCTTTAGTAGTTTACCGCTGAACATAGACTTTTCATTTGAAAGGAGGTTTTCGGCCTAATATACCATACTGGCTAGACGACACCGTAAAGAGTTTGTTTCAATTTTTTATTTCAGTTAGTTTATCCTGCGTAGTTAGCTGACTTTTTCGCGTCTTACAATAATCATGGGATGAATAAAGGAAGTGTCACTCTGTACTCTTAATCCATCACCACAAGGATTAGATACCACTCGGGTATTAAATTAAAATCAGTAGGTAGTAATTAAATTTAAATACTGACATAATTGCATCACTGCAGAAGTGCATTGACATTTAAATCTAGAATTTAAAAGGCCATTCTCATAACAAGTACCTGCATAAAAACTTAATGAGATATATTAGTGTCAGTCTAATCTTGTATTACTATGCACATTGTACACACAAGCATTTACTATTTGTAACTTTAAATTTATTAAAAATAAAATTGTTTAAAAAAACCGACTTTAAAAACTAAAAAGTACAAAATAACTTAATTTGTATGTGCTACCTATTCATAGGTTTGAAGTCGGTGCCAAGCCAAATGTAATAGTAGGTACCACACGTTAGTTTTTGAAGTAAATTTTATTTAAGCGAAGTTATTTTTTTTTCGCTTTTTAGTCTTGTTCAAGTCTCTCATCATCATTTCATTTAAAATTAAATGATGTCTCCAGAATATGAAGGCATGCAGACAATTGCTCTTAACTTCATTGCAGGCGCTCACGTAAATTTGAGGGTTTCTTTCGATTTCCTTGGGATCCCATCATTAGATCCTGATATGGTTGCCATGGGACCACATGGGGAGCATACCCTTTCGAATACAAAAGAATTTTAAAAATCAGTCCACAATTGACGGGGTAATCAATATACATACATTAAAAAAAAAACATACCGATGAAATTGAGAACCTCCTCCTTTTGGGAGTCGGTTAAAAACAATATGTTTTGCCATGAAGTATTTATCGTATGACTTACTACCTAGTAAATATGGGGACATGTATATTAAGACATAGGTGGTATTAAGACACAGTGATAAAGGTGTATTATTTATTTATTTATTTAATACATCATACACTTTAGGTGCATTGGCGGACTTAATGCCTAAGGCATTCTCTACCAGTCAACCATCGGGTGATGCAGAGAATTCAAAAACTAGGTGCAATTTGTAAAAAGAAATGTATCAAAATAAACAGATCTGGCAATAAATCAAATACAAATAATATATAAAAGCTAATCGTACATACAAGAACTAATACATACTATACATACATCTAAATACATATAAACTTATATAGATACATAAATACGCGAATACTACGAATAATAGATGACAATTATGTAGATGTTGATTCTGCAAGTTGTTTTATAAGATGCTGCTTTACTTTTATCTTAAAAGAAAAAGTGGCCATCCTGATTTCGAGAGGGAGCTTATTCCAAAGTAGAATGGACTGAACAAGAAAAGATGAGCCAACAAACTCAGACGTATGGGAGGGACAACGAAGAAGGAGGTTATTAGTGGACCGAAGGTTTCTGTTGTGGGTGCTGCAAAGAAGTTGGAAGTAGGAAGTTAAATAGTGTAGTGAAGATGGGATATTTAAAATTGAGTACAAGAAAGTGAGAGCTCGTTGTTCTCGTCGTAAGCGAATATGTAGCCAGTTGAGTTGCAAACGGAAAAGAGAAACGTGATCATATTTACGGAGATTAAAAACGAATCGAATGCAGTTATTAAGAAGACGGTCTAGTTTATCTAAGTGATAAAGATGTATTACCTATCTAAGTGATGAAGATGTATTATTAAATACTACTGTCTAGACCTAAAATAAATCCTACTATCCTACTTATATTATAAACGCGAAAGTTTGTAAGTATGGATGGATGTTTATTACACTTTCACGCAAAAAGTACAGAACGGATTTGGATGAAAATTTACAGTAATATAGTTTATACATCAGAATAACACATAGGCTACTATTTGCAGCGATAACCGACATACACGCGGGTGGAGCCGCGGGCAGCAGCTATTATAATTATAACGCTATTGTCTAGACCTAAGATTAGTTCATAAGATTTAAAATTTGTACACCAGAAATGGTAGAATATAAGGAACGTATTATAATGTGATAACATCTTTTGTACTATATTCCAACAAATAAATCTTTCATAAAAATAACATATTTCAATAGGCCAAGCCGGTCCATAGACCGCTGCCGATGCTCCTTAATAAATATTATAATAAACAATAAATATTTCGGACATCTAACACACAACGCAATCTAGTCCCAAAGCTAAGCAGAGCTTGTGTTATGGGTACTAGACAACTGATACAAATACATATATTTTTTTTTGTAAATACATACATAATTATTATACATGGAAAACACCCAAAATCCGAAACAAATATTTGTAGATCAAACAAACACTTGGTCCGACCCGGGAATCGAACCCGAGACCTCAAGATCGGCAGTCGCACACGCCAACCGCGAGACCAACAAGGCAGTTGAATCTTGAAAGTCCTTAATCAATTGGTATAAGCGATAATCTCTGTCCTTTTAGCGTTTTCTCTTGAAATCTTCCTATTGCATTTAATAAATTTCCTATACCTTTCTGTTTTTTAAATCCCAAAGTGTACAATAAAATAAAGGTTCTACTACAATAGTGAGTCGAGTGGATAACGCCTTTTATTATTATATTATATTAACACGCCTCTGATTATTATTACTTAAAGCGTGAATATGTTCCTATGTGTCGTAAGCATTCTTATATGTATGACGTAATTTATGAGATATCTCAAATATAGGACGTCCCCTGCTTAACATATACTGCCTCACTATTGAATAAATAAACGAGATTGTTAAGGTTTCACCTCTTCAGTGAACGTTCCTCGTTTTGCAAACTTCGTAAGCTTGGTTTGCCAAAAATGGATATCTATATTTGTACTGACAATTATATGTAAGTATGAATAGATTTTTTTATATCGGAACATTTTGTATTTATAATCGATTCATTTAAAAACAGTTTAAATAACGGAAGTTAATTTAACATTGACTGTTCAACGGCTGTTAATATACTTCAGTTTCTACCTATGTTATGACACATTACTCTCGGAATAAGACATTAATCATTTTATTAATAATTAAAAATCAACCAATTAGTTTTTTGACGTATCGATAATATTTATATTTGCATTACATTATAATATATGTTTAATTAATTACCACACACGCATGAGTGGGTAACAAAAACGTATTATGTAATGTACACGACATTTGTTTTGTTGCTAAGTGAAATAATAATTTAATATTATGTTTATATAATTTACCTTGCATCGAGGAGTGAGACGAGGTGACGTTATATCCCCGAAATTGTTCACTAATGCAATGGAGGACTTGTTCAAAACGCTGCACTGGAAAGGGCGTGGCATCAACATCAATGGCGAATACATCTCTCACTTGCGATTTGCAGATGACATCGTCATCATAGCAGAGACGCTGCAGGACCTACAACAGATGCTGAACGACCTGGGTGACTCTTCTGTACGCATCGGCCTACTGGTGAACTTGGACAAGACCAAGGTCATGTTCAATGAACACGTACTACCGGAACCGGTCGCGGTGCATGGTGCCGTTCTCGAAGTTGTTCAAAAATACGTGTACCTCGGGCAGACTTTGCAGTTAGGGAGAAACAACTTTGAGGACGAGGTGAATAGGAGAATTTGGCTGGGTTGGGCAGCGTTTGGGAAGCTTCGTCGGGTCTTCTCATCGTCGATCCCACAATGCCTAAAGACGAAAATCTTCAATGAGTGCGTCCTACCCGTAATAACATACGGAGCCGAAACGTGGACACTTACGGTACGGCTGGTCCACAAGTTCAAAGTCGCTCAGCGTGCTATGGAAAGGGCTATGCTCGGCGTTTCTCTAAGGGACCGTATCAGAAACGAGGTGATCCGGCAGAGAACCAGAGTCATCGACATAGCTCACAGGATTAGCAAGCTGAAGTGGCAGTGGGCTGGCCATATTTGCCGTAGAACCGATAACCGTTGGGGTAAACGGGTTCTTGAGTGGAGACCGCGTCCCGACAAACGTATTGTAGAACGTCCACAGGCCAGGTGGAGTGATGATTTGCGCAAGACGGCTGGCAAGAGCTGGATGCGAGAAGCCGAGGATCGAACTAAGTGGCGTGCAATTGGAGAGGCCTATGTCCAGCAGTGGACTGCAATAGGTTGATGATAAATGATAGATAATTTACCTATTTATTACGAGTATTGTTCTTTACATGTATTATGGTACCTATTTTTGAAGTCTGATGGGTAACGATTTTAGTATTATTGTTGCATGTGTGAATTTATTATATACATAATACATATGTATGTTAAATTCAGAAAATGTGACAAGGCATCTTTTGTAAAAACATGGTTTTTAGGCATTCAAAGATTTATTATATATTTTAACGCTTTTTAAACGTCTATCGAGCAAATTGATCCTGTTTAAAAAGAACATTTCGTTATCCATAATCACATAATAATGTAGGTACATCGAAACTCGATTATTGACCTACTTTTTTCTATAAAATTATACATTACATTGTGTAACTGATTACTGTGGCCATTTATTCTGAACATAAATTGTGAGTATCCTTGGAATACGTAATATAAATTTTTATCTATGTTCTTAAAAAAATCGAACTATATCGATCATATTCACGCGATACTATGCGTTAATATGGCTTAATTTGCATATGGTATTTTAACAAGCAAAAACTTAATTTGGTATTGATAAATGACAACTTTTTTGTACAACAAAAAGTTTTTAATTGAATATTTACCTACGATGCAAATATTATGATTGTAATGTTTGTCAATTTAAATGATTTTATTCGTTGATGGGATATGTATATTAGTTTTTATCAAGAGTGATTCATTCATAATTATTTCTTCGAATTTCGATTCAGATCTGAAAGTATTTGAAAATTCTTTAATACCAATTAAAATACTAACAGTATAGAGGATGGAATTTCTGATTAAATACCTTGTCGTTTTCATGTAAGTGGTCAAAAACCTTAATAGCTAGCTAGGTTGACAGATTGCGCACAAATTAACTTCTGGACGAGTAACATGTATAATTAAAGAGGTGAGTACAAGATATATTTTTTCGTTTCTGTTTTTTCCTAATTCAAGAAATAACATTTTGCTTCACAAAAATTTCCAGAAAACTTTTCATTTTACTCCGGAAGCCTGCTCAATTTTTTTTAACTACACCTTTTCTTGTACAGTTTATTGATGTTGAACCAAAAAGATTTTGTTTTCATCCAAAAACTCCCAAGTTATTGCACAGTTAACAGGTTTTTTAAAGCAGTTGTTTTAAACAACTCTATGTTTTAAATATTTCCTTTTCCACAGTTTATGTTTTTAAGTTAAGTTAAGGTATTAAGGTTAGGTTTAGGTTAAGTTTTTAAGGTTTCACCAAAAATAGTTTTGTAGTTTTCATTTGGTTTTCCTCCTTTATGATCCACCTCAACAAATGTAACTCATTTTATAGTTTTAATAGTCACATCAGTCATTAAATTTAATTGATTTTTCGTAATGGTTGCGTTTTGTTTTAATTTTATACTTTTCTGTACTATTAGTTTTCGTTTGGTGTTATGCAAAGGTTACTTTATTACATTTGTGAGAAAATCCCCAAGGGTTATCAAATCCCTGGAGCCAATAGTGAAGTGACATGACACAAGTACTTGTTACTATGTCTGTCTGTCTGTTACTATGTCTTACTTTTTTATTATTTGGGGCATATAAAAGTATTCCAAATAATTTGTTTTTCTGAGAATTTTAGCGTAATTTAGATTTAAAATCAAAGTTTATATAACAGCTTGTATGAACCTTGCGGGGCCTATGTCTAGGAGCGGACATCTTTTGGTTGAGATAACGACGAGAAGTTGTTACTTTTTCTCGTATACAAATACAAGTGAAGTTGAAGCCAAGAATGTTCATATTTTCTATGATACTAAAAATACGCGATATAGAGTCGTATTAGGAGATTATATGTGTCATTAAGGAGTTTTACCGGTTAGTATCGAGTTTCGAGAGTATGTTTACACCTTCAATGTTTTGCTATGTTTAGCCTCATTTTAACTTACCTCTTTTTATTTCAGAAGATATGTCACCTTGACAACATTACCGAAAAACATATTGACGAAAAATTAAAAGGTGATCCGTTTAACAAAAAACAAATATTAAATTATTATCACTTGACCATTATTTTCCATATTATGGTTTTATCAAATTCCTGTAGCAGGTTTTTCTTACGAAAGCATGTTTTTCCCATGTAAGTACATATTTTACGTATATAATGTAAAGCAAAGGCAAGAAAGGGCGAGTTTTACTAACATGATGTCTTACTTCTTACATTTTGTTTAGAAATTCCCATAAAACTAGTGAAATGGAAATATAAATATTTTAGCAAAATTTTGACGGTTCCCTAGTTCCCTAATAGCAACTTATACCATTCAACTTCATCATGTTTGTCTGTTCCTCGTAAAACATAATTTTAATCATAATTACCAGTTTTATATTGTAATTTAATAAACTATTACTTAGTAGTAGTTTTTCAATTCAATTTACTTTTATTACAATTATTTCAATCAGTTAATAAATATTTGCAAAATAAGCAAATCATACACATATATAATTACATTGACCATTATTTAACATGCAAGTTTTGTCTACTACAAAGCTACTAAAATTAATTACATTAAGACTTGTTTTTTTTTATGTATGGCCTTGTCAAAATGACTACTCTGCCTGATGAAAAGCAAAAGCAGAATCCAAGAGTGGTGGTCACCATACTCATTGCGAATGCAGACAATGAAACAATGCAGCATGGTGACCCACACCATGGCGGCCTTGTGATGCTTTTGCACTTACCAGCGAAATAAGACAGCACGAACTCTGTAATTTTTTACGTTGATCTTCTGTGCGAGGGTATTAATACAATATTAATACAAGAAATAAGTCTAAACTCGTTGGTACCTATCATCGTTTACATAAGGTACACAACTCGTTCGAAGGTCTTGGTATACGTCTTTATAATAAAATTCCTACATATGTAATTGACCTTCCTATAGATAAATTCAAGCGTACTGTAAAAAATCACCTTATTAGGAAAGCCTACTATACGATTGGCGATTATCTGAACGACAAAGAGTCATGGGTTTAAGGTGTTATTAATGTTATTATATACACACTAACTTCGTCTTGAAATTGAGATAATTTTATTTTTTTATTTTTTTGAATAATGTATAAATTTTGACATGTTGGTACTCCGGTATGAATTGTTTGTATACTTTAACCTAACGACATCTAATTCCGACATTTAATTAAGTTAAGATTTTGTTTGTAACTATTTTCTGTATAATTTTCTTTAATAATTTCCTTTTTATCTTAATTAGTTTGTTCTTGTTTAAGTTTTCCTTTATTTTATCTCTTTCTTGTATCAATTCTACTTAATTTTCATCTTTCTTTTTTTTTCTTAAATACAAATTGTTGATTGTTTTAGTTGCAACTTATAAATAAAAACATACACACATACTTGTATAATGGTACTTTGGTACTTATCTAACAATGTTTCCCAATTTATTAAATACGCACTTGTTATTGTATGAGCACCTTGTCGACTATGATTATTATTAATTATTAATTTCTTTGATATTGACGTGATGATTTGCCGTGCGGCCTGAGTACGCAGCTCAACTATGGTTGAATAGGTCGATGGCTGATCCATGCGTCTTACTCTATTTTACATTTGTGACATTTATTGATTATTTTATATTTGGACATATTACATCTTTTTAAATTTGACTGTGAGTGAAAGTGCTATTTGGATTTTATTTTCCATAAGTGGACCTCACAATATAACAATACAATGTCACAATATAACAATGTAAAAATCTTGCAGCTATCAGTAAGAACGGCGCATGATTGGTTAGCTCATGGCTGTGCAGCAATGACTCCAAACCGTTTATTTTGTTTTCTTTGGTGGACTTCGTTCTCATTCAAGTCTCTTAGTGAAAAAAATATTGTAAACCGTATTATTATTTTTTAAAAGGAGCAACAATGGAGTTTCTTGCCAGATTCTTCTCCATGAAGGGTAGGCTGCACTTGGAACTGGCGACTAGAATCACTCGATTTTTTAATTTTAAATATTGACTATTCATAAGTGCCTGTAAAATAAGTGCCTATTTGAATAAAATATTTTTGAGTTTGAGTTTGAGTTTAGTACCGCCCCGGTCGAGCCATCCCGTTCGTGCTGAAATCAGCGTGGCTCTACTACCTGGACAGATTCATTTCACACAGCAATCTAATCTCACAATAGGCAGAGCTCGTACTATAGTGACCAGACTACGGATAAACATAATTATACATTTCTAAATACTGTAACACTAACTGTCTAGATAGATGGCGTTAGGAGTGGATTAGATTGCACTATATTCCGCTCCCCAGCTCCAGTATATAAGGACGTGCAATTAAACCAATGTTATCGGGCAGTTACCTTCGGGTGAAGTAATATTTAGTACGCACGATACCGGGCCACTATTATATTAGCAAATCCAAACCCCTACTGCTGCGACTGTGTACGCTTACGTGGACCGTTCGCAGCGCTCTCTATAGCTCTACACCTGTACTTTTTGTAACTTCAAACTATCAATAAAACCCGCCTTTTGGAAGAAGTCTTGTATCTCATTTGCTGTATTGTCTTACAATACTATATTATTATTAATTACACATAGAAAAATCACAATATTTGTCCAAAGAATCGAACTTATGAGCTTTGTCTTGGCAACCAGGGTCACTCACTACCAGAGCAATAAGTAGACCCGAATAATACATAGTGTTCATAATTATTTAATCAAAAATGTTATAATCAGATTGTTTTACAGTTTTCAGCGTCTATCCATAAGCAGGCTGGCTGAAAATGTTTATGGTCGCTGCAATGTAAATGAAGTTCAAAACCGAACTTTATTTAGAGGTTCTAAACTACCACAAAGTATAGATTACAGTAAAAAGCAGTTGGTTGGGTAAGATATATTTTTTTATGGGATAGGGGGCAAACGATCAGTCGGATCACCTGATGTTAAGCGATTACCGCCGCCCTTGGGCATCCGCAACACCAGAGGCGTCACAAGTGCGTTGGGTGTTCTTTGTGTCCGTTTCATTTATGTTTGTAAAGTCCCCCGCGACACAGGATTTATTCCTAGTGCGGGAGTTGTCTTTTTAAATTAAAAATATATATAAGGCTTAAGTAGTAGAACATAGTTGACGATGAAAAAAAAAACCAAGATGGCCGCCGCTACAAACTTATGGTTTACACATTTTGTTACGACTACAACTATATGGGCATCAAAAAAGGGTTTGATGAACTTAATAGAATGAGAAGTACTATATATTATAATGAAATGAAAAACTTGAAAAAATAAATGTAAAAAAAATAATTAAAACGGTTTTATTGAAAACTAGCTTTTACACGCGGCTTCACTCACGCAAACTTTCATCCCCTGATTAACCCTCTTAGGGGTGGAATTTCGAAAATTCCTTTCTTAGTGCTCACTTACGTTATATTATAAAGAACCTACATGCAAAATTTCAGGATTCTAGCTTCCGCGGCTTGGGCTGTGCGTTGATCTCTGGGTATGTCAGTCAGTCACCTTACTCTTTTATATATGTAGATAGATAATGTACTAAAGCTAAAAGATAATTCGGTACAAAAAAATAAAATCATTGGGCCCGTGTTTCTATCCAGTCAAATCGAAAAAAATCAATTAAATAAAATATAAAAAAATCTATTTAAAAAAAAATTCTAGTTGACCTACCTGTTTTTGGATAAACTAGGTTCTGATTCGGGGTTACTTACTTATCACATAAAGTTATACCTCTGAGGGACTAGTGTTTATTAACCGACTTCAAAAAAAGGAGGAGGTACTCAATTCGACTGTTTTTTTATGTTTGTTACCTCATAACTTTCGACTGGGTGAACCGATTTTGATGATTATTTTTTATTTGAAAGCAGGTGCTTCGCGTGTGGTCCCATTTAATTTTGGTCCAAATTGAAGTCGGTTTTTTTTGTAAAAATTTGTGATTATTGTACATCTACACGATAGTCACGGTGAATCCGTTTAGCACCACGATTGGCCTGCTATGAACTCTACACCAATCGCAAATCCGAACGCAGTCACGGTTGGGAGCGATTTGAAGTAATGTAAACTTGTACTAATATACTATACCCATTGTTAGTGATTTTGAATAGCTAAAACATACGTAGACAAATAATTGTAAATTATCTCATACTTATTCTATCATTTTTAGGTTTTCCCCGGAACAAATGTTTGATGTTGTGTCGGACGTTGACAATTATTGCAAATTTATACCATTTTGCACGAAATCAATTGTTACAACTAGAACTCCGGACTATATCAACGCAAGTTTGGTGATGGGGTACCCACCTATACACGATTCTTGCACAGCAAATATCAACTTAGTTAAACCAAATGTTGTAAACGTTGAATGTTTAGATGGTAAGTTCTTCACCCATATGCTTTCGCTCTGGAGATTTAGTCCAGGCGTAAAAACAGAAGATCATTCATGCATTATTGATTTCCAAATGGCTATGAAATTTAAGTCAGCTTTGCAGTCACGATTAACGACTTTGTTTTTTGAAAAATTTATTGGGCAAATGGAGTCTGCGTTCATGAAAGAAGTTGACAAACGCCATGGTCCTGCTACAATGAAACCAAAGAAACTATTACGAGAATCTTCTATAAAAGACTAACCAAATTGTTTAAGTAAAGCAATCTGCAATAAATATTATTTGATCAAACTCTTTGTATTGTAATTATTTGTTGTTAGAGTCAAGCGGTTAGTGTATGCGACTGTCATGCAAAAGGTCTCGAGTTTGATTTCGGAGCCGGACCAAAAAGTGTTTTCTGATAGAAATATATTAATAACAAGCAGCCCGGACTATGGAACACCCATGTAGCGACCCACTTGTCATGAACATTTAAGGTAATCGTTATTGGAAAGTCAGTGAACTGATATTCATGTAAAATCGGTTGAACTGGGAATAATAAAGGCTAGAAAGAATAATCCGTGCTTATGGATCTTACACAAACATACCTACCATTACTCATGTCTTGTTAGTGTCTTCATGGGCACTAAAAATGTTGTACGGTTCGTTTCTCTTTCATTCTTTACTTGAATTTTTTTTATGTCTCTAATACAGCGCCAAGAAGTAATGACTGGACTGCCTCGATGGCGCAGTGGTAGTGTATGCGACTGCTGTGCTTTAGGTCTCGGGTTCGATTCCCGGGTCGGATCAAATGTTTGTATGATCTGCAAATATTTGATTCGGAGTTTGGGTGTTTTCTATGTATAATATGTATGTAATTACAAAAAAAAAGTATTTATATCACATGTCTAGTACCCATAGTACAAGCTCTGCTTAGTTTGGGACTAAACGGGTGTTAGATGTCCGAAATATTTAATTAATAATTCTGTACTTTGTTGCACATATATATATTTTTAGGTGTAAGTATTTTTTGACAAGCCTGTTGATACGCTGTCCTGCTGGAAGTCAGGAGCGCTAACCACTGGGTTAGTGGTCCTGACTGCTAGGGGTTGTCTGATCTGGATTTCCACTCAGGACATATATTATTTTGTGAAAGCACGATTATTTAGTCTGCGTAAGATTGTAATTTACCAACGCTTGTATGTATCAATTATATTTATCACTAGTCCAGTTATCATAGTGCAACTCTGTTTAGGATTCACAGTCACAGACGTACATGAGATTTGTGAAAGTGGTTATCATTATTATTTATTTATGAATGAAAAAGGCAGATCCTGTACCGCTGGCAATATGTAATGGATGGTTATGAAAATTATACACTTTATTGTTATATCTTAATTATTGTCATGAATTTATCATATTTTTATAACTGTTCTGAAATAGTTTTAATGGATACTTTGATCCTTGTAGAAAGACATCGGTTAGGTACTCCTTACCTCTTGATAAATAATATAATAATGTTCAACATGGTGGAAGAAGTTAAACATTGCAGCAGTCATTGGGACACCTCTGACAGTATTTCATAAGCAATGAACGACGTACAGTTTAGATGATGAAATAACAGTAATTGAATTTACGAACATAGGGTAGTGACATTTTCATAACAACTATATATATAGAATGTTGAAACTAATCATGGTGAGGAATACAAACTGGAATTTCTTAAGCCAATTATTCTGTCTTGCCTGAATAGTGATAGATAAATATAAACTCTTTTGCAAAAAAACCGGCCCTTAAGCAAATAACTATTTTATAGTTATTTGTTTAAGCGTGGGAGAGCCACGCTTCGGCATGAATGGGCCGGCTCGACCGGAGTGATACCACGGCCTCACAGGAAACCGGTGTGAAATAGTGCTTGCGCTGTGTTTCACCGAGTGAGTGAGGATACCGGAGGCCCACACACCAATACCCTACCCCTACCTCCCCCCCATCCCCCCACTTGTGACGCTTCTGGTGTTGCAGGTGTCCATGGGTGGCGGTAATCGCTTACCATCAGGCGATACGTCTGCTCGTTTGCCCGCCAATTCTATAAAAAAAAAAAAAAGTTACTATTAGTTTGTTTGACAATTTTAGGTATTGTTATCCTCAGAATTTTTTAAATTAATTAGGAAGGAATAGTTTTCATCAGTTTTATATAACAACTAGCTGACCCGGCGAACTTCGTACCGCCATATTTATATACAATAATTAGCAATAAATTAAAATTGCGACTATAATTTGAGATTTAAACTATCCTATCTCTCAATTTGGATCGAACTGCACATGGTGTGCAAATTTTATTATAATCGGTTAAGTGGTTTAGGAGTCCATTGAGGAGAAACATTGTGACACGAGATTTATATATATTAAGATTTGATTAAATTATTGCGAAATAATGTTTAAGCTCAAAACACTATTATTGTACCTGCTCGCTAAATAAAAATGAAACGCGTTAATTTCTTTGTTTATCTTGAATACATTAAAAGCAGATAAAAGTTTAATATTGAGTGTGACCCCCTCTTGCTGAAATCACGGCTTGCATTCGTCTGGGCATGCTAGCGAGTATATCTTTAGGGTTTCTTGGGGAATACATTCCCACTCCGCGGTAATCACATTCTTTAGCTCTCTGATGGTCTGCGGAGCCGGCTGCACTGATCTCACACGTCGCTTCAGAACATCCCAGACATGCTCTATGGGATTGAGGTCCGGACTTCTAGCTGGCCAGTCCAAACGACGAATTCCGACTTCTAGCACATACGCTTCCACATCGCCAGACCGGTGGGCGCGAGCGTTGTCGTCCATAAAAATTGAGTTTTCGCCAAGAGCGGTTAAATCAGGTTGTGTATAAGGAATTAGAACTTCCGTTATGTATACACCGGTCCGTTATGTATATAGTAACTTCCGTCCAATCAGGGTACCGTTTTCGATGAAGACTAACTCCGTACGATCCATAGAATTTATTCCTGCCCAAAACATAACAGAGCCCCCTCCATAAGGTGTGATTTCTTCAAAACATGCCTCTGCAAAGCGTTCTCCTCGTCTACGTAGCACTCGCCGACGTCGGTCTTCACCATGCAGAGATATCCTGGCTTCATCGGAGAACAATACCCTATCCCAGTCTTCATGAGTTTATGACACACAATTTCGAGCGAAGCTAAGCCTGGCAACTCGATGTCCACGGAGTAATTTAGGGCCGCGTGCCGGGTGATGACTGTGTATATTAGCAACGAGAAACCTCTTCCTGACCGTCCATAGACTAATTTGCACATTTCTTACTTCTTCGAGGCTGTTCTTGAGGTCCACATAAGAAGATTTGCGATTTCTCAACGCTTGACTAACTAGAAAACGATCATCCCGTGGTTCGGTACATGTCTTTCTGCCAGAAGCAGGCCTTCTCTTGACGGAACCGGTCTCTTGATAGCGCTGCCAGGTCGTTTGAACTGTCGACCGACTCACATTTAGCCTCTGAGCCACGATACATTGGCTGCAACCTTCTTCAAGCAGCGCAATAATTTTGCTCGCTTTTATCACCTTATCTACCATTTTCGAGATTGCTAAACAGAAATAAACATACTTTTAAATGTCAAGGACATCAGATAATTTAATGAAAATTGACAAAAAGTTTGAGTCGATATTAACTATAGGGAATTCGCGCCACAAAATGTAGTTAAAAGTTATTTTCTTTGAAAACCAGGCTCAGTCAAAAATTTGAATTTGGAATATACTCTTATAAACATTATGGCACTTTTATAACTGGTCAGTAACATGTTCAAATGATTAAAACCTTTTTGGTATTTTATTTTTTTCAGCCAGGAAGAAAATCGAAACCACCCGTTTTTTTTTGCAAATCTATATATATAAAAGAGTAAGGTGACTGACTGACTGACAGACTGACTGACTGACTGACATACCCAGAGATCAACGCACATCCCAAACCGCTGAAGCTAGAATCCTGAAATTGTGCATGTAGGTTCTTTACATAACGTAAGTGAGCACTAAGAAAGGATTTTTTTAAATTCCACCCCTAAGGGGGTAAATCAGGGGATGAAAGTCTGCGTGAGCGAAGCCGCGTATAAAAGCTAGGAATTTATATAGCCTATGTCACGCGGGTCATTATTACGAATATATTGACGCCTCATTCATTAATATCGATTCTGTACTTTAGGCGCCATGGTGGAACATACAAACATACAAAAACTGTCAAAACTATTACCCTTACTTTTAGCTTCGCCGCAGTAGGGTGAGAAGAGAACACTGAAATATAACGACAACCAAGTCTTTTATTTAAATATGTTTACAAGTATACAACACAAGACCAAAATACTAAAATATAACATATTAACTGCATGCGTGCTGTCGTGTTTCGTTGGTGAGTGCGAAACCAGAGGCCCAATAATGCAGAAGCATCACTAAGCCGCCATGGTGTGGGTCACCATGCTGCACTATTGCATTGTCTGTATTCGTAATGAGTATGGTGACCACCACTTTTGAATTCTGTTTATGCTTTCCATCAGACAGACTAGAGTCACTTTGGAAGGCCCATAAAAAAAGTTTCATACAGAACCTAAATACAGACATACTTACATTCAATTTATTATTTTATATTTACTGTACTAACAGCGTTCTTTAAATATAATTCTATTTCACATAACCCATAAGTTATGTATGTGACTACTATAAAGAATGGTACCTAACGTATGTCTATAGAACATATGCCGCACAACGTCCCAATGGGATAATTGATAATTTAATTGATAGCACCATCACGAACACCTCGACATGACATAACGGAGCTTGGATCGTATTATGCGGTTGTCAGTAGGGCATGTCTAATCGAGCAGGAAGCGGTATGTGGAGTTGAACGTTATATAGGTACATCGATATAGACTGAGTAAAGCTGTATATTAGACTGGGCCGTGTCCGGACCGGGCCGAGGCCAGCGTCGTATGTTAGTAGAAGAGCTCGGACGGGACACGGATCATACACTGTTTAAATGCTTTAAACAAAATGTACCTATGTAACATTTCAAATCCGTGCTCCGTCTGGGTCACGGATGGTACGCCCCGGGCACGGTTTGGCTCCTTAGGTAAGAAGCAAAATGTTTCACGTGGATTCTCTTTCTACAATCGTTAACAGCTCTATTCTGTTATAAAATTGGCTAATATTTTATTGTTACCATTTAGCGTTGAGATGACGTCTTTCCCGTATATTTGTTAGTTTTCTAATAAGGTTAACGTGTGTAAAACGTCAATTTGACTAGGAGGGCTGATCTAATATTATGATACTTCCCTAAAATCCTATGTATCTGAAAATTTTGTGTGGTTTGATCGTTTACTTATTAAAAATAATTTATGTACCAATCTGTCTTGAGATTGGTATATATAGATAAAATTATTGTTGATAATAAATAATATAACGTAGATTATACTCCAGGAAAAGCTATATAAATTGTTTTTTTATTTGGCCCACTGGGCAAAACCTTATTGCTAAGGAGTCTATGTCCAGCTGTGGACTACCAAATTATGTTAATAATAATGATGATGAACTTACTCATATCAATTAAAGCAACATAAATTAATAAAAAAAACAACACTTTCAGTCACGTACAATTTTATCAAATCAGTAGCAGTCTTCTAAGGGTTACAATTTTACCAGCTTTAAATTACTAGGTAATTTGAAATAAAAGATCCAACACAATAGGCCTTGTTGCCAAATGTTGATGTTGATATTGTGGAATTACTATCCTTATAAAAAGTCACAAATCATTATAAAATTGAAATCACTTTTGCCTTGATCAAACCTTGATGCAAATTAATAAATGTCAATCTAAATAGCGACTCTATGAGAATACCAAGGGACATTCTTAGTCAACATAAGCAAGTCGACTCTTTTTTTTAAAACAAACAATCCCATATAGAGGACCTCAGTGCATTGTAAGTAAACATTGAAATAATTATAGAAGATTTATTCAAAATATTTCAAGGCGTTCCTTAGTTCATAGTTGCATTAATACAGCTATAAAATTTGTAGAATGTTAGTTATTCTTGTAAACTAATTAAAGGCGTTGAGTATCGCTTATTTGGTTAAGGTTACTTACTACCTCTAAAGAGTCGGGGTTGGCTTAGTAATATAAATATGTTAGCATAAGTTTTTTTAACAATTTGTCAAAGATATCTAAGTAAAAAAAAAGTTTATTTAATTCTAAAGAGATTATCATGATCAGTGAATAAGGAAAGAAAATGTGTTCTATTTTCATTTCCACAGGTATAATCAATAAAACGATTAGACTATGGCTAGGTATGGTATTATTAATAATAGTATTTCACTAAAAATAAACCAGTTTAGCTTGATAGTCATCTACCTTATAGTTAATTTTTAATACAACTTTAAGGCATTTTGACAATATAGGTTTGAAAATTACTTACTCATATAAAACCCCAACAGTCAGAAAAATCTTCAGTTGATGCTAGTTGATGGTTAAACGGCGCTGTTTAGTAAAGAAGCTAGGCTGTTAATTGAACGGGTCACTAAGCTAGTTGTTGCTAATTAAGTAGTGGTAGTAAATGAAGATAAATGAAGATTTAACTATAAACAACCTTATTGAATTACTAATTGAAATGTATTGTTGTTGTATGAAAACATGTCCGTGACAACGATACGTTTTGCTCGTGTGTGGGTAGATTTTGCGCCACGTTTTAGCTTGCCATTATATATTTTTATATAATAGTTGTACCAAAATTTCTAATGTATAAAGAAACAATGAAAATATCAATAAACGACAATTACACAGATGAAAACAAAAATAACTTTAAATTTGGCGTTTCATATATTTTGTTCAGGTTAGTGCGTCTTCAAAGCCCTAAAATATTAAACATGTATAACTAAAATATCTTACAGATAGTATAAAAAGGTTAAAGAAGAGATCATTAGCTCATTTTAGTTATTTAATGTTATCGTAACTCAAACGAGTAGACGGGTTAAGTGACAACATTTCACCGGTCTTTGTGGTCTGTTATAACACGTATATTGAAATTTAAAGATGATGGATTAAGTAAATAAGGCGTAAAAGCTTAATAAACAATCTGTCTTCAGAAATTAATATTAATCGGATTGATGTGTTCTTACTCCGATTACGGTCACGGCGACCTCAACGGAGACCAGCCCACTACGCAGGAGATATTATAGTACACAAGTGTGTGTGCAAACACAGGTGCACTTTTTGTTCCCTTATCTCATCGGATGTCTCAACATCCGATGAGATGATTATCCAAAACGACTGGGTAAAGGTCAAGCACATGACCGTCGACTTTAAATGCTCGCCGAGTCACGGGAGTTAAGACTTCCAACTTCTAAACTCCGGGCACTAACCACTAGACAAATGAGACAGTCAAATGAAGATAATATGAAGGATAGTTAATAGAACAATTATCATTAAAATAACAATAATATACATTGCACAATACTAACAGTCCAGCAACGTCTGACCGAAATAGCAGAAGTTTAACAACAATATGCTAATCTATTGAGTACCAATGCAGTCAGTGCGTTTGACACGAACAGTTTGAGTTATGTTTATAATGCCATTAAGTTCTCAGTGTGTTGTCGGCAAGTGTTTTGCCATATATTAGGTCACAGATGCGCGGGGACGTAATTCACTATGATGGGCGACGCGTGTGGTGTTCGACTAATATATTGAGACAAAGGTCAATTGTGGAGATGTTTGTGGTGTTATGTTTAATAAATCAGTAGTATCTTAGATCACATAATAAAACCTATTTTTATTCCTTTGCCATATTGTAGGTATATTCAAATTAAAATCTTTGAAAATGTGTAAAATATATGTGATAAAATATGTAATGTTATTATGAAATTCAAGGATATTAATATTTATACTGAAAAAAAAATGCCCTTTTTTATAAAGAAAATGTAGGGGAAAAGATAATTTCTAAACTTGAAGGGTGTCAGGAGGAAGTAACGTTACTACTGTATTTTTATTATGTACGAATATTTCATTAAACTAAATTATGCAGTGTATTTCATCCTCGAATCTTCTCAAGAAATTTCTCACAATTTTTATTTTATTCAAAGGTCTATTTCGCTTGTATCATCAATCAAAAGCGTTTAATACTACTGCTGGACATATGCGTCTACTTAGAAAGGAGGTTTTGTCCTACTGGAAGACTCCACGCTGAAAGATTCCACGCTGGAAGACTTAAAAATGCAAAATAACCAAAACGACACCAAACCAAATTAAATTGATACACACATTATTAAAATAGAAATGGAAGGGCTGGTAGAAATACCCTTAAAATATTGTTTTAATATTTACGGTTTTTTTTTTTTTTTTTTTTTTTTTATGTATGTATCGCCAAAATGACTCTACTCTGCCTGATGGAAAGCATAAGCAGAATCCAAGAGTGGTGGTCACCATACTCACTGCGAATGCAGACAATGCAGTATGGCGACCCACACCATGGCGGCCTAGTGATGCTGCTGCATCTTTTAGTCTAGTCAACAAGTATGGAACTTGTTGACTAGACTATTTGGGCCTCCGGTCTCACACTCACCAACGAAACACGACAGCACTGCTGCTGTCATTTTACGTTGATTTTCTGTGCGAGGGTAGTACCGCCCCGGTCGAGCCGGCCCATTCGTGCTGAAATCAGCGTGGCTCTACTACCTACTGAAATTTTTATTTTTATATATTACTTTTTTATATTATTTTTATATTTTTATATTATATTTATTTATATTTATTTATATATTATTTTATATATAGAAATATTACTTTATTTGTAAATACAGAGAAAAAAATAATTGACGTTACGTTTGAAATTATTTTTTATGCAAACGATGATAGCCATGCCCTTTGAGTTTTCATTCCCTAGAATTTGAAAAGGGGAGGCATGGTCTGCCTCCTCAGTCACTCGGAAAAACCCAAGCACACAATTTTCTGAAAAAAACTACTGGTATATTCATAGTTTTAGTTTATTTACCGTACTTTAAATCGTTGAGTTTTCTGAAACAATGAACAAAATTGCAAAAAATACTTCATATTTATGGTCGTAATTCATTTATTAATTTTTCCCAAATATTCCACACTGGCTATTGCCATTTTTATAACAGTTCATCCATTGCTTCATTCGAAAGGATTTTTGGAAATGGGTGCTAACAACAAAAAAACCAATACTTAGTTGTAAATTTAGAATAAAACAAAAATAGATTCATTAAATTATGGGAAATTGATAAAATGAAAAAGTAATTTCAACTTCATATTCGTAATAGCTACGATTATGGTCATGTACAGTTATGGCTATATTATTTATATATTTAAAACCTTCACCCACCCACCTATGAATACAAACTATGAACTAAAATGTGTAACAGTTCCTAAAATAGTATATCGGTACTGCCAGAAGCACTATATTTATTACATATTAAATTGAAACACAAATTGACTGCCTTTGTTCATTACTCACTTGAATTGTAGGTGGACGTTCAAACCGTGTCATTACGTCTATATTTTAATGATTTGAAATACGATACGGAAGCGTGTTTCCCAGGAAATAAACAAACACGTTTAATTGTAGTGACTGTTGTTCTATTGTTTGCTTATGTTGAGCATATATCACGTTATTACGGCTGTCACGACGCACCCTTTATAATATGTCAATCAGGTTTTTTGTAGGTTCGAAAATTTGCATTCCAAGATAGTATCGAAATCGGCTCTTAAGTATCTGAATTGAATGTCGTGATTATCTATTTAAGTTTCGAATATATTGCTTGGTGTTTAATTAGTGCTTGTGAGTTAATTCGAAATTATTTAATACTAACTTTTGACCACGGCGGTATATCGTGGTAATAATTTTTTGGGTTAATATATAGTTTATGACCCTCATACATAATGTGGCTTAAATAATTTAGCTATTGGTAATAACACAAAATTTTTACAAAAAAAACCGACTTCAAGAACGACCAAATTGAAATGGGCCCACACGGGAAGCACCAGCTTTCAAATAAAAAAAGAATCATCCAAATTGGTTGGCGTGATATTGAGTTATTCGTCAATTTGTCGCACACATACTTAATGCAAATTGAAGAATTATTATTAGGTCTTTACCTATGAAATTGCCGTTCTTCAGTACTGGTCATTTCAAATAAAAAAAAGTTTGTAATGGCTCTGTATTCTAAATTCAAATTAATATTGTTTTAAAACCATGACATTCTATTTACAAACTCAGTCTTTTGTTTTTTGATTAGCGTTGTATTTTCATTACATTTGAACATTTTTCGTCATAATGGATACTTTAAAAATTCGTGTAATTATGGAATATGAGTTTCGTCGTGGCACCAACGCTACACAAACGGCACGTAACATCAAAAACGTTTACGGAGAGAACTGTACAAACGAACGCACAACCCGTTATTAGTTTTCCCGGTTCCGTTCTGGAAATTTTGACTTGAAAAATGAAGCTCGTGATCGTCCGGAGACTCTGATTAACAATAATAAATTAAAGGCGATTGTGGAAGCTGACGAAACTCAATCTACAGCTGAGCTAGCAGCAGCTTTTAATGTAAGCATCAAAACAATATTGATCCATTTGCGACAAATTGGCAAGGTAAAAAAGCTTGATAGATGGGTGCCCCACGACCTTAACGATCGCCAGCGCAACGTACGCGTCGACACCTGCCTTGCGCTGCTCAACAGGCAAAGAAATGAAGGATTTTTGAAACGAATTGTTACGTGCGACGAAAAATGGATTCTGTTTGACAATCGAAAGCGCTCAGCAAGTTGGTTAGACCCTGGTTCAGCACCAAAGCAATGCCCTAAACCAAAAATGACCCCTAAAAAGGTGATGGTCACTGTTTGGTGGTCTAGTGCGGGTGTGATTCACCACAGCTTTTTACAAAACGGCATGAGCATTAATGCAGATGTGTACTGTGAAGAACTGGAGAGAATGATGGAGAAGCTTGCACATCTGCAACCAGCTTTGGTCAATCGGTCGTCCCCACGGCTCCTTCACGACAACGCGCGACCCCATACTGCGCAACAGACAGTCTCCAAGCTGCAAGAGCTGGGGATATCTCTCCCTCATCCGCCATACTCACCAGACCTTGCACCTACCGACTATTACTTTTTCCAAAATTTAGACAACTTTTTAGTGGGTAAAAAATTCAATTCCCGAGCGGCAGTACAAAATGCCTTTGAAGAGTTTGTTGCCTCCCGTCCAGCTGATTTTTACAAGAAGGGCATCAATAAACTGCCAATGCGTTGGCAAAGATGCGTCGATTGCATGGGTGATTACTTCGAATAACAGAAATAAAAAAAATGAATAAAAAAAGGACTTTCACTTATTGCATACAAAACGGCAATTTCATAGGTAAAGACCTATTATATGGTTTTCTCATGGCTGGCATATCAGAACTAGACAAAACGAAATGGGACATGGGAAGCACCAGCTTTCAAAAAAAAAGAATCATCAAAATCGGTTCACACAGTCGAAAGTTATAAAGTAACAAACATAAAAAAAAACAGTCGAATTGAGAACCTCCTCCTTTTTTTCAGTCGGTTGAAAAATCAAAATCGATTCGGTAAAAGAGATTATCCTCTACCACCTCGCAAACTTTACTTCTTAATAATATTAGTATAAGTTTATAGCGAAAAATTCGTATCTTTTCCCAATATAAGATATAATTAACGTTTTTCCACGCCCACCCATTCTTTTATTTCTTTACTTATTCTTTTACTTTTTTGTATACCGACATCTTATAATTAAATAGCCAATTTGTAATTCCAAGAAACAATCAAAATTTCTCAAGTTGATCTCAGTTAACATTTAACGCAAAATATGGAATTAGATAGTAACTGCGAAATCCGCCAACATAAAATACTTTAAAGGTTAAAGTTAAGTAGCACAAAACATTACTATATTTATTTGTTTGCAAAAAGCGTGTAGTTATGGAAAGGTTCTTTATAAGGTATAAATGTCGATGTACTTGAGTCTTAAACGATGTTGAGTACCTACTAGATAATGAAATTTCTATCAAGACCATCCGAGTGTACAAGATTGTCGTTGACATATAATAAAAGTGTAAAACTATAAAGTAAGAACTAACAATATTGTTTACCGTATGGACCCAAAACAAAATGATACATCACCTGGTGGAAAGTGCCTATTTTTGTCAAAATCAAGTATTCAAGTAGGCCTTTTCAGGCAATTCGTCCAAGCTTTGAATCTCCTATGTTCGGAATTAGGAAGGAAAAAGGGAGAGGGGATGGATGAACTCCCTTTATCTATTTTATTCGAATAAAGTTTTCATAAGTAAGAGGACTGACGTCTAGAATTTTCGAATTTCTAAATTTTGGGTAGACGAGATAGGTGTTTAAAAAAAGATTGCAATCGGAAGTTAGAAAAATTGGTTTTACTTAGGAACGTGAAATTATACGAGAAATGTCATCGTTACTAGAAAAGATACACATACACGTTTAAAAAACTGTACACTCATTTCTATCAAAATATAATTTGTTTAATAAAAATATTGTGACGATTGATATAAGGAACTTAGAAGGATCGATCCTAATTTTTTTATAGACACCTGCTAAAACTGTCTCTTTCTACCACGCCTGATGGAAAGCGTAAGTTGAATCCAAGAGTGGTAGTCACCATCCTCATTGCGAATGCAGATAATGCAGCATAGTGATTCACACTGCGGCGGCATCGTGAGATGCTTTTGTATGACACGCTTAAAGACCCGAAATCAAAATGTGAACTAATTAGACACATTATTGTTTGTCACAACTCAGGTCTAGGATACAAATAATCAATGTTTTCTAACTAATAAAAGTTTATTCATGCGTGTCATGGCCAAAGGGTCAGGGTTAAGTCTGTCGTTATGGCACACGTGGGTGTCTCTTTAGATTGAAGTAATAAACTTCATAAAGCTCATCAAGATGATGACGTTGGTATTAGATAATATCTACTGGTTATGTGTAATGAGATAATAATAACTGGTAAGTTAAAATATAAATAAATATATTTCGGACATCTAACACACAACGCCATTTAGTCCCAAGCTAAGCAGAGCTTGTGTTAGGGGTACTAGACAACTGATATAAATACATAAACTTTTTTTGTAAATACATTCATATTATACATCGAAAACACCCAAACTCCGAAACAAATATTTGCAGATCATACAAACATTTGGTCCGACCTGGGTATCGAACCCGAGACCTCGTGTACAGCAGTCGCGTACGCTGCCACTGCGCTAACGAGGCAGCCAAATGTTAGTTATGTAGAAGGTGTGCTAATGAAAATACTTAGTAAATTAGTAAATTTAATTTACAAATACATAATAATAGAAAGTTTAAAAACTAAAGCTGACTACGTAACACTTATGATAAAATTTATATCAACTATGTCACCCGGGCCGTTATTAGGAAATTATTTTATTGTCACTTTATTTAATAAAATCAGTTCAGTAGTTAAGACGCTACGGTGGAACCTACAAACATACATAGATTTCTAAAACTTTCCTTTACTTAAATTACCCTTCTGTTTGGCTTCACCGTAATCGGGTAAAAATGCTTTATAAAGTTTCAGAAAAAATATTTTATACTTAGTAAAAAACCTACAACTAAAAACTGTTTAAAGATTTTAAGATTTCAACGAATTTGAAACTGTAGCAAGAATCCTTAACTTTTGAGTAGCCGTCCATGGGTGGTAGTAATTAACGTCAATGACTACTGTAATTAAAACTCAGTAACTATTTACGATTAGGTGATCCATCTATTTGTTTAAAGTCCAGGTAAACGATGAAAGGTTCCTAGCCCTATTCCCTCGGTGTAGGGCCTGACTAGGTGGAAAACTAAAAGGATATTTTCGCTGGGGTCGTTTCTATCGGAACACACAGAGGCTCAGGGGAGCGATTTCGGGAAAGATTGGCCATCCCTTTAAAGAAACGTTAAATTATAAAAAAAACCTAAAGCCGTCGATTCTTGTCACTAGGAAAATGCCTGTACAATATAAATTTAAGTTGGATTGTTTAATAACATGAAACATAACAATTAAAAGCTGGCGCTATTCCGGTTCCTAACCACACCATCATCATCAGCCTACCGCAGTCCACTGTTGGACATAGGCCTCTCCAATTGCACGTCACTTAGTTTGATCATGTCGAGTTGATACGCAATATATTCATTAGAAATTGCTAGGTAAGTAAACAATCAGCTAGATTAAATTATTCTGAAGTGAATGAATTCCATTTAATTACCTTGAAGGTAAATAGAAAATAATACCGCTTCATTTCTAGGAGTTTTACTGTGAAGACTTTATTGATGATGAAAAACAAATGTGATTAATTATACGGCATTGTATATATTGAAAGGAAAGAAT
The DNA here is from genome assembly GCA_949125395.1 of Diaphora mendica. Lineage (NCBI taxonomy): Eukaryota > Metazoa > Arthropoda > Insecta > Lepidoptera > Erebidae > Diaphora > Diaphora mendica. The sequence goes on from OX421310.1 coordinate 24,682,880, forward strand.
GTTTCGCATTATTATTATATAATGTTTTGTAATATGTATTTATGTGATTTACGTATTTGGTATTTACGATTACGATTTATGTATTTGGTTACCTAGTGTTCGAAATTTGACAATATATCTTTTTATTTTTAGATTTCTGCACTCCTCCCTAAAAACATTAACTGTTTCAAACGGGTACAAAATATAATGTTTCGTAATATGTATTTATGTGATTTACGTATTTGGTATTTACGATTACGATTTATGTATTTGGTTACCTAGTGTTCGAAATTTGACAATATATCTTTTTATTTTTAGATTTCTGCACTCCTCCCTAAAAACATTAACTGTTTCAAACGGGTACAAAATATAATGTTTCGTAATATGTATTTATGTGATTTACGTATTTGGTATTTACGATTACGATTTATGTATTTGGTTACCTAGTGTTCGAAATTTGACAATATATCTTTTTATTTTTAGATTTCTGCACTCCTCCCTAAAAACATTAACTGTTTCAAACGGGTACAAAATTTTTGCTTAATATATAAAAATGTACACACATAATATATACACATTTGAGTACACACTTTAACTAATTTGAAACAAGTTTAAATAGTTTAAAGATTTTATTTAAAAAGCTAAGCTAAAAAACAAGAAGGCAAAGCTCGCTTACCTTTTTAATAAAGTTTCATAACTTTACCTACGAACTTCTTAAATAGCACTTTAACTCGAAATACTCGCAGATATAAAATGCAAGTTCTAGCGTATATAGGAAGTGACCATTCATTTTTCTTAGTAATAATTCTCATTATTAATAATGACCAGAAATATATACAGTAATGCAATGCCTAACAGAAATTAAATTGCAAACAAATTATATACAAAAAATGTAAGCTCAATGTATCGCGTCACCAACGATATATTTGTTAGTGATGCAAAATATTGTTAAGCTTATAAATTTATTTATTTTACTCCGTTTTATTCTTCTAAATAACAAAATATCTTTCAATAATTTTTATAGTCATAATTTTAAAAAATATGATCACATTACTTCGCCATCTAGACTCCAAACAAAGCCAAGTTAGTACTATAAATATTATACTAGAACACAGATACACACGAAACATACCTACATATACATATTTTTAAACGCAAATTTACAAATGGTGCATAGAAATACTTACATGACAGTTAAGCAACGTGACATCATCGCATCAAACAATAAGTTTTTACATCCCACATCTCATACATATGGATGCCTTCACACTGAATAATTACAAACAAGTAATAATAACCACCCTAATAAAACCCACGTTGTATACTTCAAACATTCAACAATTAAAACCTTGGCAATTATATACCCAAATAAGGAACTGACATTTGAAAGAACAATTGAAAGTCTTCTTCCTGCATGCGATGATACAGCAAATAGAGCTGTCTGTCATCACCGCATTTGACAACAACCTGGTTTGACGGCTTATATAAAGGTGCATTCACAAAGTTGATCTATCCATATTTATTATATACTACTAGCTGATACGGCAAACGTTGTTTTCCCAAAAAAATAAAAAAATGGGGTATAAAAAATAGATGTTGATCGATTCTCAGACCTACCCGATATGCACACCATATTTCATAAAAATCGGTCCAGCCGTTTGAGAGGAGTATGGTAACTAACATTGTGACACGAGAATTTTATATATAAGATTATAAGTTCGAAAGTAACTTTGTCTGTCTTTTACGCTTTCACAGCTAAACCGGTAAACTGATTTCAATGAAAGGAGAATGGCAGATCCTGTACCGCTGGCAATATGTTATGAATGGTTATGAGATTTATACCGTTTATTAAGTGAATCATCTTAATTATTTTCATGTGTTTATTATATTTTTAGAACTGTGCTAACAGAATTTTAATTCTGTTCATAAAGTTGTTACAACTGCGTTAACAATTTTAAAATATTTATTTTATAAAAAACGATAAAATATTTATATCTATATTTATAAATAAGCTTACTGGTGAATTTAGTAACAGAGCAACATTTTAATGACGGATCACGAAAATCGTAAACAAATGATTTTGATTTCAAAAATATAATATTACGCCATCTTGTTGACAATAATGACAACTCATTTGTGATCCGTGTATTTCCTTGTAATCTAAAAACTAAAATAACTATTTAATGCCGAGTTGTAAAAATCTAGGAATTTAAAATGTTATTGTCGGTGATATTAGCAGCCAAATAAATACAAAAACATACCCTACCATGACATACGCCAAGCGGTACAAAAGTCCCATACAAACCTGCCATTGTCCTTTAGCGTGGAGACACTTTGACTCCTGTGAAAGAACTTAGGCTACTCTTTACCGCGATTAACGACATACACAACGGTGATTATAATATTAGTTCAACAATGTGTCAGTAGTAAAATAAAAGCTAAGAAGGAGATCGAAGCTGGATCGTATACTATTAATAATATTAATAATAAATAGTGAAAGAGTCCTGCTTTTGTAGGTATGGTTCAGCTCCGGACCATGAGCCCGGAATGCTACGGCGGAACGCTTATAACGCAAGCTCTGCGCGTTTGGCGGACACGACTCGAAATTCAGGGCTGTGCCAGCCAACGCGCTGTCGGAGCCGTTCTGCCGAGCTTCGAAGCTTGGATAGGAAGGACCGACTGTGTCACCTACCGATTTACTCAGATACTCACCGGGCACGGTTGCTTCGGGGAGTATCTGAACAGGACTGGCCTGCGTGGGAGTCCGAACGCCAAGTCCTGGTCGGACATATCGGACGAAACCTCTCACCACCAGCATTGATCGCGGCAAAGCTGGCGAGCAGTGCAGCCACATCTAAGGAATATGTGGCCGCTACAAACGGCCCGAGACCGGTGACACTCCGGTGCGGCCGGGGGGTGTCGTCTAGGGTGGGTCGGTGTTCCGACTCTCACTGTGTAGAGCGGTAGGAGGCGCAACAGCGACCCGCCCCCCGGGTGACTATGGTTACCCTGGGATGTACCTCAGTCATGAGGTACGGTAGGGGGGTTTCCAGAAGCCGCTTATGCGATCCTGCAGCTCCTCCTGACTGCCGAGGTAGGCCGCCGCGGGGTTTAGTGGGTAGACCGATTCGTCGGGAGTCCCACACATGCCCTTCGTGTGTGCCCCCACGAAGGGAATGGTGTACAATGCAAACCAGGCGTAAAAAAAAACCGGCCAAGTGCGAGTCGGACTCTCGCACCGAGGGTTCCGTACAAACCTGTAGGTATATAAGTAAAAGTTTCCTGAATTTTTCTGTTACCTGTTCAGTAAAGCTATTCCTTCTTACCAAATTTCAATTATCTATGTCAACAGGAAGTAGTTTTTAGGTTTTGGTTCCCTTGCGAATAGTCGCGAGTTTCAAAATATGTGGTATAAATGGTTGTACCTTTGCGTTTTGCGTTTTTGCGTTGATTTAGAAATTTGTTTTTTTTTCACAGCTTAAAGGCAATAAGACGTATTTGACATTGCTTCATGCCAAATTTCAATATTCTAGGACGACTGGAAGTATCTTTTAAGTTTTAATTCCCTTGCGAGTAGTTGCGAGTATCCAAATATGGGGCTTAAATTGCTGTTTCTTTAAATTGCGTTTACATAGAAGTTTGATTTTGTAACAGCTTAAAGATATTATAGACCTGAGTATTTGGTATGAATTTCAATTTAATACCCATACGAGTTCATGAGGAAAAGGGTAGTAAGTTTCATTTTTTATATCTTTATTATATGATGTTACTAAAAAACTATGCAATTCGCATTTTTTCCTTTATCGGTACTATAAGACGTTGTTTTGTACCAAATTTTAAGATCCTAAGTTCATGGGAAGTACCCCGTAGGTTTTGATTCCTTGCGAGTAGTTGCGAGTTTCAAAATATGGGGCTTAAATTGCTGTTTCTTTGGATTGCGTTGACATAGAAGTTTGATTTTATTACAGCTTAAAGGTATTATAGACTTGAGTAGTTGACATGAATTTTAATTTAATACCTCTACGCATTCATGAGGAAAAGGGTTGTAAGTTTAAAAATAATTAAAAATATTTTTATTATATGATGGATCTAAAAATTTATGCTTTTCGCAATTTTTCTTTTATCTGTGCTATAAGATGTTGCTTTATACCAAATTTCAAGATACTGAGTTTACGGGAAGTACCCTGTAGGTTTTGATTTCCTTGCGAGTGTCGTAAATTTGCATCATAAACGACTTATTACACGAAGTAACTAAAAAGTTATGCTTTTCGCAATTTTTCCTTTATCTGTGCTATAAGATGTTGCTTCGTACCAAATTTCAAGATTATGAGTTCACGGGAAGTACCCTGTAGGTTTTCATTCCCTTGCGAATGTGGCAAATTTGCAACATAAACGGCTGTATCTTTTGATTGCGTTGGCTTAGAAGTTTGATTTTTCACAGCCCCGAGGGGCAGTAGACCTGACTATTTCATATGAATTTCAGCTAGAAACCTTCACGCGTTCCTGAGAAAAAGGGTCTTGAGAGACAGACAGACGGACAACAAAGTGATCCTATAAGGGTTCCTTTTTCTTTTTGAGGTACGGAACCCTAAAAATGGTTCAGCTCAAACGAATTGATACCACGGCAACGAAAAACCAGCGTAAAACAATTCCTTTGTTGCTTTTCGCCAAGTATTTAACGTTACCAGAAATTCCTTCCTCCTTTATTCTGTCAATTCCATTCGACCTGTCTACTTGTCACTAGAAAACTTGAAATAGCTTATTACTTATTTGAGAAGTGCACGTACACATTATGTATGTACCCTTAGCTCGTAGGAGGTAGCACGATTGTTCTGAATGTGTCGTTATACTGTTGGATCCTGTTCGCGCAGCGTCGTATGCAAAGCTATAACATCTAATGCTTACAGCTTCCCTCGTAAACAAGGCAGTTTCTAAAGTTTCTTACGTCTGTTTTATTTTTCTTTATAACTTTTATTTAAAATGACTTGCCAGTGACAATTAATTTGTTTTGTAAGATAAGGGATGAGAAATGAAGAAAAGTTGTTGACGCGAAAAAATGCTATCAGATTTTGTTAATGTTTGTTTTTGTGGCGGACTTTAAATAAAGAAAGCCAAGACATTAATAATGTTTCTTTTATATAATCTAATGAAGTTTTAAATATATGGCGAGAGACTAAGTTGTTTCTTAGACGAATATAAAAACAGTTTTACGTTACCACGAACATGAATTGTATGTTAATACATACTGATATTGCTAATTCGGGTAATTCGCTGCACCGATTTCAATACAATATGACATGGAGATACTGTGATTCTTAAAGAAGGATATAGGTTTTTTTAACGTGATAACTGATATACACGCGGGTGGAGCCATGGACAAAAGCTAGTATTAAATATTTGCAAAGAAATAAAAATGAAGATTGAAGAATCTTTGGTATACAGTCTTCTTAAAAGTAGTTTCCTACAAAATAAAACATTAATCGTTACTCAATCAGTATATCATCAAAATGATGTAATAAAAGCTGGCAACGCACTTGTGACGCCTTTGGTGTTGTGGATGTCCATGGGCGGCGGTAATTGCTAATGATCAGGCGATACGTCTAATGGTTAGCATGTAGCTCGTTTGCCCCCTATTCCATAAATAAAAAAATACTTCAATGGAATGATTGTCCACTGATTAAATTAACTAGAACTAAAAAACAAATCAAACAAGCCTATTCAACTATTCGTATTTATCCTATTAGTATTATCTCTCACCTTTTCATTATTCAGATTTGTTATTTTAACTATTTCGTAAATTACGGTTATTATCAAATATGTACAAACACCAGTATTAATAAATGTAATAAAAATGCTAAAGCTTGTAAGCAGACAGATGTAAAAGCCACGCAAATAAAACGTTCAAGGAAATAATAATTTATGCAGTGTTAAAAGTGAACCTTTTGTTAAATAACGTCTTATGTACACTAGACACAATTCGCTAAAATAATAAAACAATCATCTCAAATTGTGGCATCTCCAAGGCTGTTGGTACTATACGGATCTTATTGATTCTTAGAAGTCGATATATGCCTACAATGTTGGTATATACTTTAATGCTTTTTTAAATTCTGGTTACTAAGAAACAAAATTAAATAATAATAAGCTTGATTTTTTAAAATCCTAGCTCGATCGATTTATTTGCCCCGAAACCCCTGCATGCTAAATTTCATGAATATCGTTGTAGCCGTTTCCAAGATTAAGTTTAAATATATAGGAATTGCTCGTCTAAAGGCATAAGATATGCTAAATACTCATCTAAAACTTTACTAGGAACTGGTAAAATAGGCCTTTAGATTCTTATACATAATATACAAAACAATTCATGCCTTGCATACATGAATATAAAATAATAGTTTTATAATTCGGTTCAAGTACATATAAACATGATTTGTACCGATAAGTACATTTAGATTAGTATAATCCAATTGTAATCCAACTATTATATTATCCTATTCATATTTATTTCTAGTTTTTGATAAAGACGAACTGGAAATGCTATATTTTCAATTAATGTTCTTATTCGAGTCAAAAGCTAGTGTTTGTTTTTATTAAGGGGTTCCAAAATTCATTTCAATTTTTAACTTCTTGAGGAGTAAAGGTGTTTCTACTAAAAACCATCCCTACGAACGGCCTCAGGTCCTATTATGGTATGTATCTGTACCATATTATTTCAAGTTCTAAGCAACGTCGCACCGAACCAAACCGAAGCTTTAAACTTTCCCCCGCCAAAAGCTTTTCAGCTATTTAGTAGGTGAAATTAAGACCTAACGTTGAAACACCGCTTAGCAACTCAGCACCTTTAGAAGTCCCAAAAATTTATTTTATTAATTGGTTTAGTGAAATGGGTGATCGCCTCATCCCGTGTTAGAGTAAGAATGGTCGGGTTTTTAACTAGTCGGGACGTGTATATGAAATACAGAGGTGATGCGCATCTATTAATACACATCTAAAAATAATTCTTAATAATAAAAAATAAATGTTCAAATCGTACAAATATTATGTTGCTATAATTAAATCAATAGTAGCTATATACCACATCCAGTAAATCTTTATAACTAATCTAACATTAAATAAAGCAGTGAACGTCACGGTTTGGTCATACAGCCTTGAGCTTGACTTATGATTATTTACAATTGATTGGAGCTAATAAGACATTACGCCTATCTACAACTTTATTTACTGACCTTATCAAACTCAGTGAACTTTTTGTTGGTAAGTTTTATCGTTTTTGTTCTGGTTATTCACCATACAATTTTTATACATTTGACGTATAACCAAATATAATAGGTAGTACTGGACAAAGACTATTGATGAGATGTAAAAGTTAGTTATTGCATGTATTGTGTCAATTAAAGATGTTTAATAAAATGTATCTTGTTACATCCATATGATTTCATATGCGTTTCATTTGTGTTCACATAATTTGAATTAGGTAAAGACAACATCACGTTCTCGTCGTGAACAGGACGAGCAAGGACTACGATTTAACGTACATAACTTAAATTATTTTATCAAAAATTGGTGATAATTACTGTTTGAAAGTTATTAATTTATCAAATTTAATTTCTGTTTAGATATTTTTATAAACGAGAATGTTTTTTGAAAATTAATGTATGAATGTATATTAATACATGAAGCTAGGACGTGAAACGAATATTGATGGAATTAGGTGCATCTCTAACTATACTGTATCTCTCTATCATTTTAGTAACTAATTTTGAGACTACCTGGACACCAATACATATCTACCACATCTATATATATAAAAGCGAAATACCACTCACTTATTAATCACGAAATCTCAGAAACTATTACACCTACAAACTTGAAATTTGGCAGGTAGGTTCCTTACACGGTAGAATTTACTAAACTCCACTCTTAAGGGGGTAAAACGGGGGTTGGAAGTTTGTATGAAAGTCCTATGTTTTTGAAGTAAGAGACTTGAAATTTAAAATGTATGCTCTATAGATGGTGTGGAGGTGTACTAATAATGTATCCTTAGAAATCAACCCCCTTTTGGGGTTAAAACGGGGGATGGTAGTTTGGACGCAAACGAGGTTGCGTAGGTCAGCTAGTACAATATATAACTGATTAATTTTTATTGTGAGGTTAAGTAAAATATATTTATAAAGCATATTGTTAAAGAAATCATTTGAATTCTACTGCTAGCTCTACTAAATCTTTAAAAACATCTTAAATGCGTCATAAGCAATAGTCAATTTATATAATTACTAACTATCACCCGCGCCTTCGCTCGCATTTAATAAAAGTATCATAAGTTACTTCTAATACCTCCAAGAATATGTGTACAAAGTTTCGTGATGATCGGTTAAGTACTTTTCACGCGAAAGCGTATTTAACAAAGCAAAGCAAACAAACTTACGTTTATAACTATAGAAGATTTTTATTATTAGGATGCAAATTTCGTTTGTTATTGTTTTAAATAACTTAGTGATCACTCTGAGGTCAAACTTGACCACAATTCGTTTAATTTTTGTTTCTTTTTGTAGCTTTCTACGCTCCTCCTCTATATTAACTTTTATCAACAACCCTAATGTCCCACTGCTAGGCTCGGGTCTCCTCTCAGGAGAGGGTTAAGGCCATGCGTCCCCACGCTGGCCTAGTGCGGGTTGAGGACTGGCAAAACAACCTGGCAGTCGGTCCCTGTTGTTTTTGTAGGATAACAGTCGTGAAGCTTAGTTGGAGGCCTTTGGGCGGCTTAAAAACATCCAACGACAAGATATAAACATTATCTGTGCCAAATTTAATACTCCTCATTTCGCATATTTTTTGTGGAAAAAAAATACAAAGTGTCTTTGATTCACGTATTATCATACAGTACCAGGATAACCGTGCTTTGCTCGATATTTTTTTTTGGTAAAACTTCGAAAAAATAATTCTAACTAGATCGATTTAACGTCCCCGAATCCCCTTGCATACTAAATTTCATGAAAATCTTTGGAGCCGTTTCCTTTGAACTGCTCGTATAAAGGTATGGGATAGATAGATAGATAGTTTCACGTATATAATATATAGATAAAGCCTAAGAATAGCTATGTAATATGTAAAAGAAAGTAATGCACAAAATGTAATATGTTCTTCAGTAGCTGTAAGTGAAGACTTAATTTTTACAATAAGTTTTTGAGTATGAATTTTCCAAAGTTTTCAACTTTTCGAGACATTAAAATTCACAGGGCTAATTCTTTTCGCTTACCTCGTTTTTCTGTTATATGGTCATTATCTAAGAAAGTCGATGAAAAAGTTTGGTCGAAAACATACCAATCGAGCTTTACAGGACTCATTACAAATTAAGTTTCCTGCTAATACTGCTAAGTTACGCAGTAAAGTATTATTTTCGCCTACCGTCCTTCGCAATTTATACTCTTGGGATTGAAATTCTAAACTTTCTAAGTGGATCTTAAGTTTCTAAGTTTATTTGATTTCATTAGAAAATTTAAGCTGTACTTTCCCTACCCATTGTACGTTTTATTTGGTAAATTGAATATAAAAACCCTATTTTATTGCTACAAATAAAACGATACTCAATGTTTAACTTCTTTTCCTTGTTTTGAAGCTATGTTTTGATATCAATTTTTTGATAAGCAATAAAGCATACGATTGCTTCTTAGAGAGAAGAATTGTTTTAATACTTTATTAGTTTTTTTTGTATAGGGGTCAAACGAGCAGACGTATCACCTGATGGTAAGCGATTAACACCGCCCATGGACACCCGCAACACCAGAGGCGTCACAAGTGCGTTGCCGGCCAGTGGGGGATGGGGAGAGGGATGTTTGGAGGGTCTGGGGTATGGGCCTCCGGTGGCTGTGGTATCACTCCGGTCGAGCCGGCCCATTCGTGCCGAAGCGTGGCTCTCCCACGGTAAAGGTAGTTTCTTTACAGTCAATCAAAATAAAGTATTTTGTTTTGGTAAATATCTATATTCAGCAGTGGACTGTTAAAGGTTGTTGCTGTTGGATGATGATGATAATATGTATTTTATTCCCACAGTTTTTGCAAAATGTTTTTTTACGTTTAAATTACCTTAGTAGTTTAGGTAACTTAATAATTATATAACCTTAATATTTAAATAATAATTATTTATATGGCGTTTCGAATTTGGATTGATATGGTCGAAATCACAACCCGAAATTTTGAGTACTATTCAAAGTTCATACTTCTATATCCTATATGCATATCATATCGGAGTATGAAGCTTGTTATCTAAGCACTAACTTATGCCACAGGCGACGGTATAATAATCCGGAGTTTTAAACGAGTTTTCGTGCAAAGAACACGTCCAAAGAGTGCTCGTAGCATCACGCGAAGACGGGAGTGCACTTCAGCGAGAAATTTCTCACATTTTCTACCTAAACGTGAGACGCTCAAGACGTTCTCGAGATTATATCCACACATCTGGCCCTTTTATTAAACGACTTTAAAAAGAAAACACGAGCTCTTTATAGATCTACAAAGGTAGTGCAAACCTCTTTGTGTGTCTTAGCGTAGGACATAAACACTGTGAGAAAATTCTATGTCTGAAAAATACGAAGAAAAATAAGGTTTGAGATTTCTGTTTACGAGTTCCACAAAGAGTTATTTTTCTCTTTGTTATGAATTTTATGTTGGAGCGTAAGACTTATGTATCTATTTACATAACACGGTTATATTGTAAGTAAAGCTTAAATGCTACTAAAAATATTAACATTTTTGTCAGTAGACGCTTTACTTGAAGGGAAAATATTATACCAAGAATTTGATTTTAAGGCTTTTATGACAATGTACATAAACATTAAATTTTATAGACTACAAATCAATTTTATGATACTATACCCAGAAAGGAATACACACACTACGTTTTTCATGGACATACTGTGAAAAGTGTGGAACTTGTTTTTTGTTAATTTTCCTCATATTCCTCATAAAATATTCTTACATCTAACACACAACGCCATCTAGTTCCAAGCTAAGCAGGGCTTGTGTTATGGGTACTACACAACTGATATAAATACATAAATATATTTTTTTGTAAATACATACACAAACAAATACACACAAAAAAGGTAGTAGAGCCACGCTGATTTTAGCACGAACGGGCCGGCTCGACCGGGGCGGAACTACCCTCGCACAGAAAATCAACGTAAAATGACAGCGTTCGTGCTGTCGTGTTTCGTTGGTGAGTGCGAGACCGGAGGCCCAAATAGTCTAGTCAACAAGTTCCATACTTGTTGACTAGACTAAAAGATGCAGAAGCATCACTAGGCCCCCATGGTGTTGGTCGTCAAACTGCATTGTCTGCATTCGCAATGAGTATGGTGACCATCACTCTTGGATTCTGCGTATGCTTTCCATCAGGCAGAGTAGAGTAATTTTGGCGAGCCATACATAAAAAAAAAACATTATACATAGTGTGGAGGAACGAGTGTCATGTCCCTCTTGTTCTGTGTGTCCCTCCAACACAAAGGGAGGGTCGTCCAACCAGGCGAGGTGATCATGCCTGGCAGGCCACTGCCCAAATACTACATACTCTATAGATACATTCATAGATAAGACTGCATCAGAAGCCGAAAAGATCCTGTCACTATTATGAGTAAGCAATGTCGGCAATTAGGTTCTCTAAGACCTTACACTGACGGCACTGAGATAATAGTACGATTAGTTTTTATAATGTAAAAGCTGCTAAAATTACTCTATTCTGCCTGATGGAAAGCGTGATTATAATCGAAGAGTGGTGGTCACTATCCTCTTTGTTGTTTTGCACTACTAAAATCACAGTTATATGTGCAGATATCAAATCTATTGAAAGTCCAACGAAGCTTTTTTAGGTTATACTTGAATCCCATGCCATAAAACCATCAACCTAGTGGTTGATGGTTTGAGTCGATTCCGAAATAATCACTAGACTGAATTCTCGGTTACGTGGTTCGAGAGGGTTTCACTTTGCAAATGAGCCTCCTCCTCTACAGAGCTCTGTGGTTTAATGCAGCAAAGTGTTTTGCTTTAGAAACATACTAACGATGCGTCTGACGTCGAAAGATAAGATATACTACAAGTTACTTATTGGTTCAAAAATTTTAAGCCACTAAATAGTTAACTTTACGTTCATATGTGCATATTTAAAATTGGTTATAACGATACTTAATAGTCCCACAACAATTACATTCGCAGTGTACATTTAAATGAACTTTTATGACCTTTTACGTCGGCAATAATCGTTCGGCGTTTGCTTGTAAATCTAGTCAATGATCGTATAGGGCCATTTCGAAGGCTATTAAAGTGCTTTGTAACCATAATGTGAGCAGTTGATTGAAAGTCATGGTTTTCAAGTTCGCTGGTCGGGAAAGATCTTTTATTAGATACATTAATCGTCATTTATTTTCTTACCATTGCAAAAAAACTTTTCCAATAACAAACTTTATTGGTTTAAATATATACTTAGTTTTTTTAGACAGAAAGAGCGTATTTGGCCACGAACCAAGAAAACTGTAAAGTGAAATTAAACAGTTAAGTGTAAAACGTAACATAACAATTTTAGGTTAGTACCCACGAGAAAAATGGTTATAAAATATAGTTTGCTTGGGTAGTCGGTTCCTTACCACGTTAGTAAGTAAAAGATGAGTGACTGACGGGTACCGAGACTTTTAGACAGAAACAGCGTATTTGGCCACGAACCAAGAAAACTGTAAAGTGAAATTAAACAGTTAAGTGTAAAACGTAACATAACAATTTTAGGTTAGTACCCACGAGAAAAATGGTTATAAAATATAGTTTGCTTGGGTAGTCGGTTCCTTACCACGTTAGTAAATAAAAGATGAGTGACTGACGGGTACCGCAGGATTTTGAAGCGATGTTCACATTCACCTTGCCACAGGAAAGCATTCAGCATTTCGGAATATTCGAGAATTTAAAAAAAGAGCCTCTTTACACACGACTCGTTAGGATAGGTAGTTGACATTTTTCACGAATTCTAAAATAATCGTTAATATCAACTTAGGTTTACTTCCTAGCAAAACTTACTTATAAGGTGTTAGTTCGCGAACATAATTTGCCATCTTATTACCAACTAGCTGACCCACGCAACGTCGTTTGCGCCTCCTATTGCCCCGTAGCGTGATAATTTTCCCCTGTTTTTGAAACATACTTCATTGGTACTCCGCTCCTATTGGTCTAAGCATGATGATATATAGCCTATAGCCTTCCTCGATAAATGGTCTATCTAACACTGAAAGCACTTTTCAAATTGGACCAGTAGTTTCTGAGATTAGCGCGTTCAAACTAAAAAACTAACTCTTCAGCTTTATATGTAGTATAGATGTATTTATTATACTCTTCTAAGATCTTATACACATAATCAACAACACATTTATTTGGATAAAGATTAATATTAGGTATTATGTTGATAAAAACTCTTTAGCGAATAACTCATTATTAGGTACCAACTCTTAGCGTCTTATACTCGTGATAACTTTTAAACGAAATGTCCGAATGGGATGAAACAAAAGGTATTTTACTTCTACATAAATACCCTTGATAACATAATGCTTTATTTGGATAAGGATTAATATTATGATACACATTTAACGTAGTTTCTTTCTTCAGACGATTTAATAAATTTTTTTGAACACAAAAGCGGTTATTGTGACTAAACCATGATAGTTAGATATATGCTCTTGCGGACTGTTTTGTAGATCTTAATGGGACCTACAAACCCGTAATACATTATTTTGTTCTATTGTCAATACTTTTTGCAGCGCACGCAAAAATAGGTTTTTGATTTCACACCTTGGGTTACGAAATTGCAATTTTCTTACGGATCTCTAATTTTTTGACAACAAAACATAGCCTATAGCCTTCCTCGATAAATGGACTATCTAACACTGAAAGAATTTTTCAAATCGGATCAGTAGTTCCTGAGATTAGCTCGTTCAAACAAACAAACAAACCCTGCTGCTTTATAATATTAGTATAGATTATATATTATACTAGCTGACCCGGCGAACTTTGTACCGTCATATTTACATATCTTCAGCTTCCCACAGGCAGTGTACAGTCGTGGACAAAAAAAGACTTTTCCCGTTATCTTTTATTTGTTTCTTTCTAGTAAAAAAAGAATGAATGAAATCGGACTATGTGTTATTGAATTACAACTAAGTACATATTTTGACTTTCATCACCTCTCTCCAGGAAACCGTGCTGAATTTCGGGATAAAAAGTATCCTATCTCCTACCTCATAGTATGAACTCAAATCATGCCAAGTTTCATTTGAATCCATTCAGTAGTTTCGGCGTGATGCGCGGCCAAGATACAGACAGACAGACAGACAGACAGCCGGACAGACAGATAGACAGACAAAAATGAAAAAAAATACAGTTTTGGCTTCAGTATCGATTATAGAGAGCCCTCCAAAAAAATTTTTCAAAATATCTTTAATGTACAGAATTGGACCTGTTACATTTTTATTATAAGTATAGATTATATAGTATAGATAATAAAGAAAAGCTACAACTTAAAATAATTTACAACAGTACGATGATGTTTTTTCATAGGTATATCATACGAAAATACTGATTACACTAAACTGATTTTATAATAAGAAAATTGGTATATTTAAAAACAAAAAAAAATCAATATTTATACAAATAAATTAAAATATAATACTTTGATAATAATTTACATAAATGGTTTCATAACATATATTACACATTAGAGCCACAGTACAATCAACTTTCCAATATTATCGCTACAGCCAATCATAAAAGACATTTGTTTACACTAGTAAAAACATTTAAAAAAAAGACAACTACCACATAAACATAAAGCACAATGAAAATACCATTTCGCAAAACAAGCATGCATATTGTTAAAGGCCACACATTTATTTACCAATATCGTTGCAACGATCAACATCCTATTTACCCTCAACGATGGGTTGCTCGATTATTTTTCACAATCACATCGTTAACCCCGACAGCGGGATTTATATCGATGTATTTGACGTGGCAATTAACGGAAGGCGTACCTAATGCGAAATATTTGCCGATGTAAGTACTGAGCACAGTACTCGGCCGGTTTTAATTAAACTAATACGTGATATGTCGAGATCACGACTTCGATATTTACTCTTCATTGCTTCTGATAAAGCTGTGGATAGATATGAGTAACGAACGTGTTGTTGCAATAAAGATTTAAAAGATAGAATGCTTCTGATTGATGTTCAAGTTGGTGCAAAAATGTTTATCGCCAGAAAACAACTACTATCACATTATTGTATACCATAGATTCTAAATACACATATCACATATAAGTAATATATAAATTAAAGAAAACTACCGCATTTAGAATATATCCGTTATCGTAGAGGACTTTACAAACATACATGAAAACGGACACAAAGAACAATATGTGGATCACACAAAATGTTGTCCCGTGTGGAGTTTGAACCTACAACACTCAGTGCAATAGAAAACAGCGTGGCGACCGTTTCAAACACTATGCCGTCCGCGTATTATTCTCAGCGTCACAGTTATAGTGTCAGGTAAGACATCAAATAAGAAGTGAAAACATTGTGAATTATAGTCCTTATAATCTTAAGAACTTAAACAATTCAATGATACAAACATATTTTTAATTTTTTTTTTTAATATTAGGTCTTTACCTATGAAATTGCCTTTCTTCAGTACTGGTCATTTCAATTAAAAAAAGTTTGTAATGGCTCTGTATTCTAAATTCAAATTATTTTTTTTTTAAAACCATGACATTCTATTTACAAATTCAGTCTTCTGTTTTTTGATACGCGTTGTATTTTCATTACATATTCACATTTTTAACCGACTTCCAAAAAGGAGGAGGTTCTATGTTCCACTGTATGTATTTTTTTTTTTTTTTATGTATGTTCACCGATTACTCCGTCAATTGTGGACCGATTTTGAAAATTTTTTTTGTATTCGAAAGGGTATGGTCCCGAGGTGGTCCCATTGCCAGCATTTCAGGATCTGATGATGGGATCCCAGGGAAATCGAGAGGAACCCTCATTTTTTATAGGCACATACTATGTTTTTTGTATATTTTCTGAAGTTACACCAATTTATGCGTCTGATAGTCATTATTTTATGATGATGAGCTGATGATGTAAGGCACAAATTAACGGTTAGGAGTTGAAGGATAAATCTTTAAATATCATATGTATAAATGTAACCTTTAGTCGTATTCTTTCAAATTATTTAGGTAAGCTGATGATGGAAGGTACAACTCCTCAACGGTTAGGAGTTGGAGGATAATTCTTTCAAATTCATACGTATCTAAAGACCTTCAGTCGTATACTTTCAAGTTATTTAGGTGAGCTGATGATAGAAGGTTAAACTCTTCAACAGTAAGGGATTAGAGGATGATTTTAATATTACACGTACGTAGGTATATTTGTATTCTTGATGATGATATTTAATGAAATAGTTCAACTACTTAACAACGATTGTTTGCACTAAAAACTGAAAAATAAAAACTTTTTATAAAAAAAAAAACCGACTTCCAAAAAACATCCAACAAAAACTCTGCCAAAAAACACTTAAAAGCGCAAAATAAACTGGTTCTTCATAAATTGCCTATACCTAATTCTTTACCTACCTAGTACCTAGAATCTGTTTGAATTCGGTGCCAAGTGACTATCGCTTAGACTTTTGTAATTGTTCGTTTGTATTCTTTTTGGCTTAGCACCGAATTCAAACAGATTCTAGGTACCTAACACACATTATAATACTACTATTTAAATGAATAAAGAATTAGGTATAGGCAATTTATGAAGAACCAGTTTATTTTGCGCTTTTAAGTGTTTTTTGGCAGAGTTTTCGTTGGATGTTTTTTGGAAGTCGGTTTTTTTTTTCGTCATAATGGATACTTTAAAAATTCGTGTAATTATGGAATATGAGTTCCGTCGTGGCACCAACACGTGACACAAACGGCACGTTACATCAAAAACGTTTACGGCGAGAACTGTACAAACGAACACACAACCCGTTATTGGTTTTCCCGGTTCCGTTCTGGAAATTTTTACTTGAAAAATGAAGCTCGTGGTCGTCCGGAGACTTTGATTAACAATAATGAATTAAAGGCGATTGTGAAAGCTGACGAAACTCAATCTACAGCTGAGCTAGCAGTTGCTTTTAATGTAAGCATCAAAACAATATTGATCCATCTGCGACAAATTGGCAAAGTAAAAAATTGATAGATGGGTGCCCCACGACCTTAACGATCGCCAGCGCAACGTACGCGTCGAGACTTGCCTTGCGCTGCTCAACAGGCAAAGAAATGAAGGAATTTCGAAACGAATTGTTACGTGCGACGAACAATGGATTCTGTTCGATAATCGAAAGCGCTCAGCAAGTTGGTTAGACACTGGTTCAGCACCAAAGCAATGCCCTAAACCAAAAATGACCCCTAAAAAGGTGCGGGTGTGATTCACCACAGCTTTTTACAAAACGGCATGAGCATTAATGCAGATGTTTACTGTGAAGAACTGGAGAGAATGATGGAGAAGCTTGCACATCTGCAACCAGCTTTGGTCAATCGGACGTCCCCACTGCTCCTTCACAACAACGTGCGACCCCATACTGGGCAACAGACAGTCTCCAAGCTGCAAGAGCTGGGGTTGGAAGCTCTCCCTCACCCGCCATATTCACCAGACCTTGCACCTACCGATTATTACTTTTTCCAAAATTTAGACAACTTTATAGTGGGTAAAAAATTCAATTCCCGAGAGGCAGTACAAAATGCCTTTGAAGAGTTTGTTGCCTCCCGTACAGCTGATTTTTACAAGAAGGACATCAATAAACTGCCAATGCGTTGGCAAAGATGCGTCGATTGCATGGGTGATTACTTCGAATAACAGAAATGAAAAATAAAATAAAAATAAGTACTTTCACTTATTGCATACAAAACGGCAATTTCATAGGTAAAGACCTATTATATATATTATTATTTTTTCAATTTTTTGGTTCAATTATTCTACTCAATTCAATGAATCATTTTAATTATATGTGCATACCTATGTAATGTTTTACGTATGTGTGTTTTGTTGTACGAATTCAATACCAATATGTAGTGATAAACTTTAACGAAAGATATATAGATATTTAATAAAGAGAACAAATTAAAGTACATATTTAATACAAACTGTCAATCGTATTTATAAATATTAAAACATTTAGCAAAACTATGGCAGAAGAACCGGCCTATTAATATAGCTTCATAGAATATAAGGCCATTTAGGTATAGAATATACGAAAACATTTGTAGAGAGGGAACGTCCCTCTGCAGCCCCAGTACCTACACGTAATATTCAACTTATTTACGCGCGACGCGGCTAGCGTGCGAGCCGAGCGCAGAGTGGCAACCATTGCCACAAAGTTCTTCCCGGGAGGCACTCGGCGAAATACACCTAAACTGAGAAGTGAAACCCCCATTTCTCTGTATCGTGTTTTGTGTCCCGTGTTTGGTGTCCTCAAGGTTAATGTTGACAGAGAGTCAAGGATTGAGTGAACTGGTAGCAGTACTTCTAGTAAAATTAAACCGACGTCGGGACGTCCCATTGATTGCACTCCAATGTCTTTATCATCTCTTCGTCGAGGACACAGAAATATATAAAACCCAATTTACTGTTAGTTATTGTAATAGGTATTTATACTTCAATAAGAATTTATCGTACCTTGTTACATTCTTAAAAACGTTGTTACTTCGTAATTCGATATTGTATTCACGAATTAACAGGCTGAATAATAATCTATAGTTTAGGTGCAGTACCGACATAAATTTAACTAATTTCGGCAAACCAATCTAAAATATGGGAACATTCCTAATCCCAAACACGTGGTCTCCAATTACCCGAACTATAAATTGCAACGATTAATCGCCTTGCACAAGCCGAACACATAAAGTTATCTTAACAATCAGTGCCAAAACTAGATACCTATTTGCATTCTCCTGCAATAACTCGGAAATCAGTTATTTCTGACGTTTACCGGTTTAACTTAAGACGTACCAAGTCATGCATACAACTACAAGTACTCGGTAATTTCCGCTGAGTGCAAATATTTGTATGGATGCATTGATCGGGATGTTTCTGTGTAGAACAACTAAATAATAATATAAACTAGAATTAGAATTAATAACGAAATATGATATATGTATCTATTGATACATAAATAAAATTGGAGTGACTATTTGTAATATTAAAATAACCGCTTTCTACTAAATACATAATTATGTATACACGGTACATATTATACCAAAATATCATTGTTTTAAATTGTTGTCTATCTGTCTGTCTGTCTGTTTGTTACGGCTAATCTCTTTGACAGCTGGATGGATTTCGACGGGACTTTCACTGGCAGTTAGCTGACGATAATAATGAGTAACATAGGCTACTTTTTTTAGACTAACTTTGCCCCGCGGCGTTACTCGCGGTACGACAATAACCACGGTTAACACCGCGGGGTTCTGCTAGTTAATAATAATATTAATTCGTGTTGTGTCGGATCCAGAATACTGAGTCTCATCACTACTACTCTTCTTCTTCTTCCTAGCCTTTATTATTCCCACGTTTTGGGGTCGGCTACTAGTTCAACCGGTTTTACCTGAATATCAGTTTTTACACGGAGCGGACATATATACATATAACATTGGACCTCCGCAACCCTGAATGTGAACTGAATTCGAAGGTTGAACTAGTTTCGAATAACAATTGCCCGCACGGGCGGGAAACACCGCCATCTTCCATACTCTGGGCTGCTATTAAGAATTTCTTCTAAGAAAAACCCAACAGCAGTCCGATCCGGGAATCGAACCCGAGACCTCTTGATCCGCAGTCGATTACGCTAACCACTAGACCAACGAGGCAGACTACTACTCATCCCATGGAATTCGTAAGAACTGACTAAGGGAGAAACTACGAAGAACTACATCACTGCAAGGAAAACTTGTAACAAAGCCTATACCAATCCGTCTGGCTAGCGTAGTATAGTAGACCGAAACCTCCTTGCTAAAGAAAAGCCTATGTCCAACAATAAACTACGAAAAGCTGTTGATGATAAGTAATAAATTAATTAATTAATATTTCGGACATCTGACACACAGAGCCGTGGGAGAGCCACGCTTCGGCATGCATGGGCCGGCTCAACCGAAGTGATACCACGGCCTCACAGAAAACCGGTGTGAAACAGCGCTTACGCTGTGTTTCATCAAGTGAGTGAGGATACCGCAAGCCCATACCCAACCTCATCCCCTAAAGGCTGGCAACGCACTTGTGACGCTTCTGGTGTTGCGGGTTTCCATGGGCGGCGGTAATCGCTTACCATCAGGCGATACGTCTGCTCGTTTGCCCCTTATTCTATAAAAAAAAATAACGTCATCTAGTCCCAAGCTAAGCAGAGCTTGTGTTATGGGTACTAGACAACTGGTATAATTACATACATACTTTTTTTTGTAAATACATACATATTATACATAGAAAACACCCAAACTCCGAAACAGATATTTGCAGATCATACAAACATTTGTTCCGACCCAGGAATCGAACCCGAGACCTCAAGCACAGCAGTCGCATACGTTACCACTACACCATCGAGGCAGTAATCATCACCGGACATGGTCATTTCTTTTTACTAGGTTACACGACTGAGTCAAAAAGAGGGTTCTAGTGTCAAGATGAATATTTTAAGTTTATTCTGATTTTTGACATTATTTTACATTTTCAAATACGTATCAGATCTACGAGTAAGATTTGCCAAAATTCTATTTATTAGCTTTTATAGTAACATTGTGCAGTTTTGGAAGTAGTAAAATTATAATTTTATTTATTATGGTTTTCGTGAATGGACATTTTACAATACGGGTTGGTTTTATGTATATTACCTGAGAAATCTATGAAATAGTAACAGGAGTTTAAATTAAATGTCACTGACATTGGCTGGTACATAAATAAGTTGGTGATTTAGGTATTTCAGCTACTCTAATTGCGTTTTGTGTTGTCACATATGGGATATAATAAACAGGTAGGTAGTTGCACTGAAAAGGCAGCATTTTATTGGAAATGGTTGGCCGCACTTGATATATTAAGATAGAGATTTTTTCAGTGAGGATTTTGTCTAAAAGTAATAGCATTCTTCATCACATCTGCTCATAGTCTACTGACTGATTGCAAGATATATATATAAATAAAAAAGTAGGTTGCTGCAGTATTATAAAATTTGAGCTTATTTGCACTATGATTGGATCTGAGTGCAATTTAAGTATTATAAAAGTATAGGCAGTCTGGCTATTATTGTAAATCCTCTGTTTCTATGTCTAGTATGGCAAAAAATTGCCATGTATAAGATATGTCAAGTTATTGTAAGTTATTATTTATTTTGCATTGAGACGTCTTTGCATTGAGAGAAATATCTTACGTGCCAAAATTTTTCTCAGTGTCATCAAATTGATTTCTATCATATGACAAAAATTAGTACCAAGAATCATTGTTTTTATTATATTGATGTTAACACGAACGAACAGTTATATATTTTAAAAACCAGTGTGTTCGTACGCCTCTGAGTGTACAGTAAACCGAAGAAAGTTATGAATTAACTACAAATTAAAAGTTCTATGAATACGCGAAATGCTTTACGTATCACGCAACTGACCATCGTATTTAATTTATAACTCACATGTGCAATAACGTCAACGGTCCCTCGTTATTCGTATGACGGTGTGACTTTAATAGGCGCGTTAATTTATTCATATAGGCCTTGGTAACCATGTGTGCCATTTTCAATCCATCATCGTAAAATTTTCAGACCGGGATGGTCATGGTTTGCCCTTTGATGAATATTTGTCATGAAGTTGGAGTTGTTATTGAATTTAATAGAGGGCCTTGTGCAAATGGATACTATAGTGTAATTAGTAGATTAAAAAAAACACTACTTTAACTTTCAACTTGTGCCATTTTCAAACCATCATCGTAAAATTTGCTGACCGTCCCATTCGTCCTTTGTTGAATATTTGTCATGACATTTGAATTGTTGTTGAATTTAGTGGAGGACCTTATGCAAATGGATACCATAGTGTTGTTAGTGGGATTTAAAAAAAACTACATTAACTTTTCACCTGTGCCATTTTCAATCCATCATTGTAAACTCTGGTTCATCTTTTTTGGAATATTCGTCATGACGTTTGACTTGTTATTGAATTTAGTAGAGGGTCGTGTGCAAATGGATAATACCTATAGTGTTATTAGTGGGAATTCACCTGAAATGTGCGTTAGATATGAATGTCATCTCAGTCAAATAATTGTAAGTCAGAATACCTGCGAAACATGCAAAAAAATAAAAAACAAATTCAATTTTTCAAAGATATCACAGGATAATATAGTTAATCTATAAAACCGTAATATATGGAAAATGGCAACTTTACGAACTAAATAAAGGAATATCATGAGCTTTAGAAACAGTTATCTTATTTAATTGTAATTTCAAACGAACGCTTGATTGAATTTAAGTAAATTGGTAAACACTTAATATAGTCTTTACAAACTGGTATCTCATACGTCAAATTCACCTCAACGTTTATAAGCCTTATTAATATAATTCAATATTATTCGTCTAATAAATGTACAGACGTTTCATGTTGCGGTTAACTCGCAAACATGTAAGCATTTCTTAGGCTTAATATCCCTTATTCGCAAGCTATAATAATTAATTACAACAATTCCCGCTTTGAAATCCATTTTGTTGAGAATGGAACGCTGAATTAACTGATTATCGTCCAAACGCTTCTGAAAATTAATTATTATATGAAGCCGCAAAGTAAGGATAGCGGATTAAAAATTAATTACAGTTCAAAACTAAGCTTTTCGGCATTTCAAAACGACGAAAAGTTTTATTTAAGCTTTTTCACTACGGACGAATTTATCTGAGGCTTAGGCTAGTTTTGTTGAAAACAAACTCTTTCAATGCAGTTATACTCGAACGCGAATGTTGAAATTGACACAGCCTGAAGCGTAGATTAGTTAGGCTTTCAGTTTTGTATTGAAGTAATGAAAAATCCTCGGTTACATTTTATGACTCTATTTTCAATTCTGTTTTTTGAGTACAATATTCTGGGAATCCTTCAGCAGTATAAATTGAAATTAAAAAAAAACATAAATTAAATAGCATATAATTAGTGAAAAGAACAAAGAGGTGACGTATCAGTTTATTCAACTCACTTGTCAGGGGAATTTTTTTCACCTTTATGTAAGTATATTCAGTCAGGTGTAAATTGCATTATTTTTTACTAACTTTAAATTATTCCCATCTTTTCAAAGCTCATGGGTCTATTATTATTCTAAAGTTAGTTACAGGTATTTCGTCTAATCCCTTCATCATTCAAACTCATAACACGCTACCAGTACATACTACGCTATTTTAGATGTATATACACTGTAACAGGTAAGTGTATTACATATCTTCCAACTTCAGTGGAACATGATACAAAATGTATCTATTTTCCTTGAAATTGACCCTTGAATTTTCTTTACAATTTGAGTAGTGTAGATACTTGTAAATTAGGGTAGCTATAGTTTTGGAAAATCCAAGGTTTTCTTGGTAATTCCCTTGCGTGTTCATGTTCATAACACGACAGCGGTTAGGGTTGCCTATTAATTATAACTGTCCCCCTTTATACCAAAACCTTGATAATTCTGAACACTGGACGTGTAGGTAACTAAGTTCGAATAAATGGCTGTGTTTTTGTGACGTCAGAACAAAGTTGCAGCTAACTTTGTTGTTGGTTGCGGTTAGTTTTAGTTTATATCGAGAGTTCAGGATTGTGAAACTGGTAATGGATATGCAAACAAATATTGTTACATCGTTAGTGCTATAACTAAGACTTTTAACCAGAATATTTAAATAACATTCAAATTTACTAATTAATTCCTGGGGATTATAGTGTATCTGAACTATGTCGTTGTTTGCAATTGATTTCACAGTAAAGCATTTTACTGGTTCTTATTTTTGTTTTGTATTATATTTGGTGTATCCTGGGAATCGAACCCGAAACCTCAGGCACAGCAGTCGCAAAAGCTACCACAGTGCCTCAGAGGCAGTCTGTAATATATGACTGTTACATATTCCTAGTCTATTATACAAACTTCTTTTACCTATATCAAGAAACAAGAGAACGATTTCGACAGTAACTAAATATAAAAATAGTATCTTAGAACATTCTAGTAGCGAGTACGGTCGTACAACTACTTAGCCCTTCAAGTCCGTAGTGCAAAAATCGTTGCGAAAGCTCGTTTAGCTAATAATAACATTTGGCCCAGTAATTACAGCTCACTGTGACAATGTGTATTGCCCCTTAGTTTCGTATCGTAAAAGGAAATGTACTAAGACACGTTATTGAAAAGTTTTTGTGTAACATAACAATCGCAATAAGAGTGTTCATTATGTTTTAGTTGAGTTTTAAACTTGATACTGTATTTTTTATCTGTCAACCAATTTGTGGCACAAATTGGCGCATGCGATACGACTATGAAACTTTCAAAAGAAGAACCTTCACGAGAAGCAAGTGTCCATGGGCGGCAGTAGCCACTTATCTAATCATTAGGTGACGCGTCTGTTCATTTAAACTCTATAAATATATATATAAAATTGAAGTGTCTGTTTGTAATTTCAAATTAATAGCTTTTCACTAAATTTATATGAAAGTAGTTTCATAAAAAAATCGTGTGTTTCTCTGTCTGTTTATTCCGACTAACTTTCACTGAAAGATAGCTAATGATATAAGGAAAATTTGGTTACATTTATTTTCGACTAGCTTCATCCTGCGGTGTTTTTATTTTATTTTTATTAAATAGGGGCCAAATGAGCAGACGTATTGCCTGATGGTAAGCGTTTGTTATAGTAAAGGTGCAACAAAACCGCGAGGAACACCGCGGGACGCAGCTATTAGCAAATAAAGCTACGCATATTTTAAACAACTCGTTTTAGAAAACAATAGTGTCAGTGGTTGATAATAATGTCATATTTTTTATTGTTCTAATTAAAATAATGTGATTTCATAAGGAAGTCACGCACGGTGTAATGTTTAAATTGTCAATTGTTAGATTGACAACTGTATTATAATAAGTCGAATGTACGGGAGTATTTTTTAAGTTCATTATTGCTACCATTTATATTATTTCTAATATTTAGTTATATTTTTGTATTATACATGTACTATATACTAACTGCTGACAGTCAATAGATACTTTTAATACCTCAGAGTAAATAAATTAAATAGAAATAAATACCTAAGACCTTTTAGAAACAGTTGGTATCGGGCAGTAAACAGTTGTTGTAAAGAGTTGTAAAGAGATGGATATAGATCCATCAGTTTCACCACAACTCTCTAATGTGTTCAGATGTTTTGTATGTGTATGTAATGTTATGTAATGGTAAGCAGTGAAATATCGTAACAGAAAACAGACTACAAAATCTAACTTTATAAAAGAAAAACTAAAAAGGTAAACGTTGGAGTTACTAATTAAAATGGACTTTCTGAGAAAAGGAGAACGTGTTTTAATTAAAGAAATAACGTCATGATACTGGTTAAGTGCGAAAATGAAATAAAAGCGTGAATTGTTTCATCACAGGTGAGAATTTATTTAATATACGTGAAGTGGTAACGCAATCAAAATTCGCTGGAACTCACCTTGCACGTATGAATTAATATGAAATGTATGTTACGAAGGCACCGAGTTCTTGAGGTTTATGTAACAAGGTAATTCACAGGCTGAGAATTAAAATATTTGCTTAAAAAGATACCGTTTTTTTAAATCAGTCAAACATATCGTCATCAACAGCCCTTACAAGTCCACTCTTGGACATATGACTCTTAAGAAAGAAAATGTTGGTCTTTTGTAGCTGAAGCTATAGTGGCTATATGGATTAATATATATATTTTTTGAAATTTTCTGTCTCTTTACAGTTTTGTTTTCCTCCGTAAATGGCTCTCTTAATCGGCTCCTACGACACCCACGAGATGAATTAGGAGTGGTGACGTGGTGACACTCATCACATGGATACTTTCAAAAATTGATTTAGAAAATGTTATCTGACACCCCAAGGACCAAAAATTTAATTCTTTCAGAAAAATTCGTTCGATTAAAAATCCTTGTTTTTAAAATTTGTTATTGTGATACCTACATAGAGCACCTGTATATCATATTCAATAAGTTTTCATATCTAGTTTTTTCGAAATCTCGATAAATAAATAAGGCAAGAAAACCTACTCGATTGTAGCAGTTTTAATTTACTCTGATTAAATTCTGTTGTAGTTCCGAGAGTCGGATTTAAGCTGAATCTGTAAAGAGTTTCAGTGAAAACTGCTGTTTACTGCTTTGCTGACAACAATATTTGTATGTAATTTATACTCTCGATCGTTGGCACTTGATGGAACTTGTCGTAATACATTTTAGAATTAAAACCACTTGTACTTACTACCTGACCGGTTTCACCTTATGGCATCCTCATTGGCAACCAGTAACCTTTGATGTGGGGTGTAAACAAAAATAAAATAGTGGAATAAGTACAAGTGATTTTAATTCTAGAATGTATATTTGTATGTTTTTAGGAACTAATAATTCGTGGATTTTAAAGTGCCTCAAGTAGCCTAACTTATTTTCATACTTATATTAAACACTCATCTAAATTGGATATTTTCTTGTTAATGTTGCAAATGAAAAAAAAGAAAGTAATTTTAAAACCTATTCAAACTCAAAAAGAAAAATAATAGCTCTTTGGACTAAGACATAAAATATAAGTTACTGTAATTCAGAAATTATATTGAAACTTTAGTTAGCAAAGGTTAAAAAAATAAAGAAATAAGTTCAAAGAATAATGCCACGTTGATTTGTGCAATGTCAAAGTCGTTATAAGTAAAAATTGCGTGAAGAATGTTTATCGACTCGGGTTACGAGTTGACTTTCTATTTTTTTTATGATTTGCTATCTTATCATTAAATGTCATCTTGTATTTTGAGAAGTATAAGACGAAATTAAATGAAAATAAATAACTAATACATACTTGGTTTATATTAAACACGAAAGGCTTTTATTTACTTTGTTGTTCTAGACGTAGTTAGAAATACTTAATTGTCTCGTTGGTCTTGACTTAGAGGTTAGCATATGCGACTGTCAATCAAGAGGTCTCGGGTTTGGATCACGACTTTATTTTTGGGCCACCCCGGCACAAAAAAAGTGTAATTGGGTTTTTCTTATAAGAAATGCCTAAGAATAGCCCGGGATATGAAAGTTCGCGGTGTTTCACGCGCCTGCCTCGGAGAGCACGTTAAGTCATTAGTTCCAGTTATCACGAACATCTATGGTAATCGTTATTGGGAAATCAGTGCCCCCAAATTTACTGACAACTAATTAAACCTTCAAATTGAGTTCTCCCTCAGGGTTGCGGAGGTTCATATTAGTATTCATTTTTTTTATTTTGCGTTCCACAATGTTCCAAATAGATAGTAAATATATGACGGTTAAAAAACTAGAAACAATCGTGGACTCTGTAGGGCACAGAAAATTACCGATGTCAGTGTAACTCCGTCAAAAAACTGACATTGAGGGAAATACGGCTAAAACTAGAAGCCAGGTAACCAAATAAAATTGAGAATAATAATAAAAAAGAGTTGAATGAAGAATCGATCTAACCAACCAGTTATGCTAGAAATATAAGCAACCTTTATGAAATATAACAAAGGATACTTGATATTAAACATATGAGGGTCCTTGACAAAACCTTGGGATCGGCAGTAAAATATAATCATAATCGTAACAAAAGAATATTCCAACGTTGTATGGTGTACCTCCATATCTTTAATAGAAATACATCCCGCTGGAATATTCAACCATGAACCTAAGTAACTATAAAAAGCATGCTAAAAAACCAAAAGATAAACCGAACAAATGACTGTAAAAAAGTCAATAAATAATAATACAGTAATAAAAACTAAGGTATAACAAAAAATGTTTGATTCAATAAAGAGAGTTTTGAAATTAAAATAAAATTTAACAAGTTTTGTTAAGTTTTCCGTCGAGAAAAGTGACCGAAACGAAAAGAAAAACTCTTAATTACCAGATTTTTTCTTAATTCCCAGCTGGCGCGCTTTCTTTATCTTTTTGCTGTTCTTGATGTTCATTTTATTACTATAATAGTATTCATAACTGGATAGCTGCTATTTAACTTTTAATAATAAATTAATATATTTTTGGAACTTTTACTCAAGCTTTCTTAATTGTACAGCAAAAGCAGCGTATATAAAAACGCTTTTAAGAAAACATCGACTACATGTTTTATCTCTACATCGCTAAACAAAGAGTGATATGAAAGCCCGGTGCTCATCGCTCTCTATGCAATAGCAAGAAATGTATCGCTAAAAGCCAAATCCATCAGGCAAGCACTCACTGCGGTCGCTTTTACACCGAATATTTTACAACAAAGATGATCAAAGAATATGCTTTGATAACTTTTGCTTTTATTTGATAATGTAAAATATAATATACGTGAATGCAAAACGTTTAAATGTTCACTAAACACATCTTAATTTTTTGGAAATTGTTTTAAATTGAGTTTTGCATAAGGTTCTATTTTTACTTAATGCAATTATGATTTTTATAAAGACACTAAAAATGAAACTTTAGGGCACCATTAAAAATTATTTTACTTTTCTATTGTAAGTTTAACGAGTTATTCACTTGAAGTATAGGTAAGTACTTGAAGCACGACATCAATTTTCTTTCCATGCCCCGAGGGTTTTAGAGATAGATGTGAATACGTATAAGAAATCTAGATGTAAGAGCTTTAGTGCCTGTAATAATATGTGAGGGAAAGATTGAAAAATTATTTTTCTGAAGACGTCTTTGAAGAAGGAATTCATTATTTATGAAGTAAGAGTCTAGAGTATATAATAAACAGCCAGCTGTATATAATAAGATTTGTGTAAAAATAGTGTAAGTGAAAAAAGTAAATAGAAAGATATTTTTGCGTTCACTCACTTTTCTTTTTATTATATTAGAAGAGACACGCACAAGATCACAGTCTAATGTGATCTTGTGCGTCGTAAATTTTGTCTAGACAAAACTTAAGTCAATAACAATTCTGGTGACTTCACAACTAAAATATTTGTTAGATATTCTAAAATAACCTTACCATGGGAGGGCCACGCTTCGGCATGCATGGGCCGGCTCGACCGGAGTGATACCAGGGCCTCAAAGAAAACCGGTGTAAAATAGCGCTTGCGCTGTGTTTCACCGAGTGAGTGAGGATACCGAAGGCCCATACCCTAACCCCTCCCCCCATCCCCTTCCCAATCCCCTCCCCCATTCCCTTCCCAATCCCCCAAAGGCCAGCAACGCACTTGTGACGTCTTTGATGTTGCGGGTGTCCATGGGCGGCGGTAATCGCTTACCATAAGATGATACGTCTGTCTGCTCGGTTGCCCCCTATTCTATAAAAAAAAGTTGGATCAATAACATAGTATTAATAAACAAGAAAATGTTTAAAAAGTTACTATTCGAATACGTAAAAACTTTTGAAAAAAAATAATGCGCATCTATTGTAACCTCATTAAAATTTATTAAAATCGATTCAGTAGTTTAGGCGCTACAGTTGAACATTATAAGGTACATGGACTCCAAAACAATTTTTATACTAAGAAAGACCAACTAACTTTAAAACAATCCATTTTGCTTGATAATTTATTTCTAAAAACGATGAGTTGAGTTTTTATGTATGTTCTCGAGTGGCAAGACATATCATTACAGCACGAAATTGTAAGCTGTAAAGGTTAAAAGAAAATTAATAAAGCAGTACTATTCACTGTGTTATAGTGCACCGCACTTCTGGTCCGCTGGAAGTAATCCTGAATCCCATGTACCTGTCAGTTGAGAGTCCAATGAAGTTGGTCGAGTCATGATCTGTAACCCAGAGCTAGTACATTGCGGTTAAAGAGTTTGCACTGAGATTTTCTCGTATTAAATCGGTATGAAAAATAATTTGCATTTTAATATTGTACACTACATGAAGATGGTAAAAGTTCACAAAAATATTTTGGTGATTAAACAAATTGCACGTTTCTGTAACTATTCCAACAGTAGTAATTCGTCGGATATTTTGTGGGCTGAATGGTAGGTTGTGAAAACGTTGTGACTGTGCCCCGCGATGCTACCCACGGTTTTTATTGTACCTTTACATCAACGCCGCGTGTTGAAGCTAGTCTCAAAAGAATGAATAAGTTACTCCTTATATCATCAGCAATCTGATAGTAAAAGTCCGGTCAAAATCGGTCCAGCCGTTCCAGAGATTAGCCAAAACAAACCGACAGGCAGACAGACAAAAACTTTAAAATAGATTTTATGATGTAAGTCACGATACTCACATCAAAAAATCAATTGTTAAATGTTTTCAAATTAATAGCAATCTAAAGCAAAGTCTACGAATACTTTGCTTTATATATATGGTCAAAAGCTGTTAATTGTAATTACAATCAGACACTTCAATTTTATTTATTAGTAAACATGACATGTATTGTCATTGTATCATTCGTGATAAAACTTGCACGTAAAGAATGAAAATATAAATGATGAATGAACATAACGCTGGTTCAAAGTTACTTCGTTTAATAGCCGTCGGTAAAAAGATCAAGCTATATTTTAGGGATTGTCTATGACAGATTCTCAATATAATTATTTTGACATTTAAGTGATTTTTCCTTATCAGAATAGTGTATTTTTTATGTACTCAGTAAATACTTGTAACCTTTACTTTTTTACACGCCTTTTTTCATTACATTTTTATTACTTTCACCTGTACATTTGTATGTTTGTTTATATCCGACTCTTGGACTTGATTTTAACCCACCTCTAACTGTCAGATTTCATTTAAACTTAGTAGACTTACCGAGGACCGATGACAATACAATAGTTTAAAAAAAACGAAAATCCCGCTTTTATAAATAAACCAAACTAAAAGTGGAAAACAATTTTAATGTAAAAAATATAAAACAATGCCGCAATGCAAAAATAAAACAACTAGGGTTACAAAATAGTTTTCATTTTCTATACACATGCACCAGTAAAAGTGTGATGTAACACATTTATTTATACACCATATTCGCAACATTTGTCGTGAGGTTAAGTGAATGTCGTGTGGTACGACCACTCCATTTCCGTATACCACCGGAACGCCCGGAACTGTGGTCTCCGCTATTGTTACCGACTGCCCGGAACTACATACTCCTTGATGACACGAAAGACTTACTTAATTATAATTCAAATAATGGGTCACGTTACTTTATCATAATATCATATATCATAATCTTCTATTTCAACAGGAAACAACAGAGTCTCAAAAATTGATTACCATATGCTTGTAAGTTTTTATGCAAGTAAGGGAACAAATAATTAGGGGGTCAGCTAGAGGATGAACCCCATAAAGCTTTAAACAAGTTTTATTTTAACAAAGACTGTGTCCCTTGTATTCTGGAGAGCACTATATAAAACATGCACATTTAGTTAAAATGTTCAAAATCATAGATTTCTTTATCAAGCAAATCTATTTTCATTGGCAAAATGAATTAACGTTCTTAAAACAACAACTGATATAAATTGTATTGTATATTGTATTGTTTTCTTGTAAATTTAAATTTACAAGAAAACAATACATACATAATTTTTTTTATGTATATATTTTGAATCTTAACTATAGTTCTAAGAAAATACATAGAAATGTTTAATATGTTTGTTTTCTCAACAGTTATTAACCAACTATATTTAGTAAAGCGTAACTTCGGGGACAACAGAAAGGCTTAATCCCATCTTAGCGAACTGTTACCGAACATTACACAGATCAAACATTGCAAACAGTTATCGTCCCCTCGAGACCTATACGTATAGTAAGCCAGTAACCTCGTTATGTAAGATGACAGGGATGAGATTAGACAGCCACACGGTCGGTTAGTTTGGAGTGCATTTCCTTGCTCGAAGGACCAGCTGCCATTAATGGAATATTTACGACAGGGTGATCGAGTGATCGTGTCGTAATTACAGACATGATTACGTGGTTCAATTAATGAAGTAGAGAGGACGTATGGTACATTATGAATAATATTTAAGAATGTAAGTCTTAGTTGTATTAAGTTGTTCAACGTATAAAATGTTTTAGAAACGTTTAGTTTTCCTTAAAATAAATTTAGTCAGTAAATATACAAGTAGTTATATCAAATGGATTGTTTAAATTACCCTTTATGCTAAGAGGCCCACCTTTCAGAACATTTTTTTATGAAATGTGTATGATAAATTCAAAGGTCTTGGAAAAATCTGGGTATTTACAGGCCAGAGACCTAGTATTAAAGTATTTGTCTATTAATAAGTATATAAGTCTAATAGATATTACTTGACTTAAAGACATTCTTGGCACGAAAAATTACTTAGATGAGCCGGTTGCCAAGAAGTCCATATTTATGCTCACTTCATACATATGAGACGAGTAATTATTTTCACCGGATGCAGTTTCATAGAGTTATTATTGATAGAGCAGAGGAGCCAGGCCTCCAGTCGTACCTCGGTTAGAAAGAGAGAGACGATCGCGGTACCTATCTGTCTTTCTCTAATGATGCATGCGCGGTTAGCGCCGAAAAGCAGCGTAACAGAACGATTCGACGCTTAATTGTTGTGATTGGATTACCATTATTAGTTCTTTATTGCGCATGCGTCAGTAGAGAAAGACAGATGGGGTAGCGCGATCTTTTCTCTCTTTTTAACCGTTGGACATTTCCGCTTACAGGCAGCCGTAGTCTTCCAATAATAACTCTATGTGTAGTTTAGATCTATTCCTTCGATGTTCTAGCATATATTTGATTAGAACTGTTTAACTGTCAATAAACATTATAATTATATTCCTTCGTATTGAATGGAAATTAAATAGTATTTATTTGAATACCAGGTGTTACTTTGGTGGTTTTATATCAGTGCTATTATTTTAAAATCTCTTTCTTTTCTCTTTCATCTAAGACACGATACCTAAATTTAATTATATGCTGTAATTAATTTTGCATGCATTAGCGTTTTATTATAAACCAATGTTATTTTAAACATAAGTGATCCATAATAACATCCTGTCTCGCTCATTATTAACCTAGGTTTACACTTTTGTCTGCTGTGTTAATTTGAAGAAGGTATACCGGTTAGGTACCTACACGTGTATAAATAAATACAAATTGTGAAAACACTGAAACTTGAGTTTATTTTTGTTTAAAACACATTTAAATAAAAAATATTACAACATTATCCATGTCTTATTTTTTTATTTATATGAATTAATTTAATACAAAAAAATAGTGCACCCATTAATTAATCCTTAGTCAAACAGTGAACAGGCTTGTTATATTATTAAATAAAAGAGACATCCGATTTCATATCAAAGAAATTCAACTACTGTCCACGTGTTGAAATAAAAAGACTCGCAGTTCAAATCTGTGACAAATGAGGCGCATAATAGCTGAACGAGATCTGTATTGCATTGAGCTGCATGAATACCCAGCTCAGCGTTCAATCTTTCACGGGTAAACGGTCTCGAAAAACCAAGATGGCCGAACAGGCGACAGCAAATTTGATTTGTGAACCACTCACTCTACAAACGAGGGGTGCCAACTTTCAAATTGGAAAATTTTATATCGCTCATAAAATTTGACGAAAATAAAATTTACATAATTCTTATTAAAATTATTTTGGACAATTTTATTGCACTTCTACTGTTATATTATCGAATCTTTTTAAATGTAACTTAGTTAACTTATTAATGTTAGTTTACGTGGGCAATAGAAGGTTTTTGTTATGGAATAAGGGGCAAACGAGCAGACGTATCACCTGATGGTAAGCGATTACCGCCGCCCATGGAAACCCACAACATCAGAGGCGTCACAAGTGCGTTGCCGGCCTTTGATTGATGGGGAGGGGAATGAAAAGGGGGATTGGGGGAGGGGTTGGGGTATGGGCTTCCGGTTTCTTCACTCACTCGGTGAAACACAGCGCAAGCGCTATTTCACACCGGTTTTCTGTGACGCCATGATATCACTCCGGTGGAGCCGGCCCATTCATGCCGAAGCGTGGCTCTCCCACGATAGTGTGGCTGTACCACGGTCTCTCTCTTATTATAATTTAAAGGTAATGCCAGTTTAATGATTAAGCTATATATAAAATTGCATTTTAAGGTATGCAGAAATTCAGCAAAAACAGACTATTCAAAACCGGTAACCACAGACGTCATAAGTTCTCATTTATGACGCCTAATACCACTATGCTGGTAGGTGATTAAAGTTTTAGAGCTTAGTCTAAGTAATGAAACGTCGGTCATAAAACTACATAAGAATTGGCACACTTCGTTGTCATTAGTAAATAGTGCTCATTGGCTCTTTATTTTATTATTGCTCAATCAATATAACTATTTAAAAATCAATATTTTTTCGGACATCTAACACACAACGCCATCTAGTCCCAAGCTAAGCAGAGCTTGTGTTATGGGTACTAGACAACTGATATAAATACATTTATACTATTTTTTTTGTAAAAACATACATATTATATATAGAAAACACCCAAACTCCGAAACAAATATTTGTAGATCATACAAACATTTGGTCCGACCCGGGAATCGAACCCGAGACCTCATGATCAGCATTCGCACACGCTAACTGCGAGACCAACGAGGCAGTACCACACATTTAAACATGGCGTTAATTGATTGGAGATAGAAGATATTACTATATGAATAAAATTTTAATCTCTATATTTAATTGTTATTTTAACAATTAACAAAATGCACAGATAGCGTAGTTTTCTACTGCGCTGGTTGTTGTGTTCAAACCCCACATGGGATCTACAAATTGTTGTTCTGAGTCTGGGTGTTCTTTATGTCCGTTTCATGTATATCTGTGAAGTCGCTCGCGGCCCAGCATTTATTGCTAATACGAGAGTTGACTTTTTAAAAATTATTTTTAAAACACTAGTAACACAATGAAAGGAATACATTCTATGATACAATTGTTTGAATTCTTTTGCATTTTATGCTGTTCAAAAGTAAGTTAGGTATTCAATGTTCCAATAGAATATGAGTCGATTTCCTTATCTAGTAGATCATCTAAAGAACGGGCTTGGGTCTCGTCAAATTCAATAACGTAAATCGCCTCGATAGAACAAAATTTTACTACCTCTATCTAGTGCTCATGTTATGTGGTAAGTATTTTTCCTATATTCACCCCCACAGTTGTGTTGGAGGGACATAGCACCCGTTCCTCCACAGTTCCTTTGTCATGTTTATGTAATGAAATTATTACTAAACAAATAAGTTATTCTAAAGTAACCTTAGCATAAAGTAATTTCTAAACTTTTAATTTCAAACCCAATATAGAACCTGCATATGTTTTTAAATAACGAATCATTAGTTTTAAGGTTGGTACAAAGGATGAATGGATTAATTTATTATCGACAGTATCAGATGTGTGCCTTGTATCCGGGCCTATATTCCATTTAAGTAATTAAACCGGCCAGTATCTATTCGGTAAATCAACATACAGAGAATTCACCATCAGCGATTGCAGTATTGACTATTTCATGATTCTGTACTAATACAAACATACAAGCATGTAATCACTTTAGAAGAAATTATATAAATTTATTGGTGAACAGATTTTAATAACATACTCAATTTATCTTGGAATAATAAAAGTTTCTTGTTTTGTAAACACCAATCGTGGTTTGTTTTATAGATTCCCGTGATGGTTTTTTAATTCAACTGGTAAATAATAATAAGCAGATCCTGTAGTATAGTAACATACTTATACATTCCTAAGTAAATATTCTAGACAAGCGTACCCGTGCTAAATCCGGCTACCACGAAGAAGTCTTTCCACTTAAGGTTATTATCAGGGATCGGAATTGGGTGTGTGAAAATGCCTAAAGTTTGCAGCGGGAC
The DNA here is from genome assembly GCA_949125395.1 of Diaphora mendica. Classification (NCBI taxonomy): domain Eukaryota; kingdom Metazoa; phylum Arthropoda; class Insecta; order Lepidoptera; family Erebidae; genus Diaphora; species Diaphora mendica. Next base: position 24,718,916 of record OX421310.1, read on the forward strand.
ATAATATGGAGCTGTTAAAACCAGTACACAGTATTAGTATATTTGTAACAGTTTTACTTAGATTCGTTCAAGTAAGAACAAAGTAGTGATTGAAATAAATATTTTCTAATAAATTTTTTGCTTATATTTCATAGTAAACCCCTTAATACATACAGATCGATGCACGAAGGACGAACACTGTCACAGAATACCTAATAGTAACAAGTCGTAATTTAACTCCGTTGAGGTCAAGTAAGCAGGGCAACTAAAAACGGAGCGACGCCATTAAAGTGAACGCCGCGCTTACATGCGCGAAAATGTTCGTTTTCCTTGCATCAACCTGTAGCAAAACTTTTTAACTTAAGATACAGATCAAAAAAAGAAATTGAAACCGCATTAGCATTTTGCAGATATATAAAATTCTGTGTTTGACGGACAAAGAACAATTGGGACTAAAAGACCGAATTTTAACCGGAAAAGTACAAAACAAAAATTAATTTAGAACTGTATTAGCAGCTTGTAAATGTTTATAGTTCGGTGTTTCAAAAGTAAGGAACATGTAAAAAAAAACTGAAACTAAACCGTTAAAATCCAAAACCGGTTTAACTTAAGTGGTTGTAACAGCTCCATATTATGTCCCGCTGCAAACTTTAGGCATTTTCACACACCCAATTCCGATCCCTGGTTATTATATATCCTATGTCACTCACAAATAAGGCAGCCTTCTATTGGTAAAAGAATTTTCAAAATCGTTTTTTTAGATCCAGAGATTATCCCCTACAACGTCACAAACTCACAAACTTTACCTCTTTATATAATAATAATAATAAAAAAAGTATAGTATAGATAATAGTATACAAGTATAGATAAATCAAACCCAAACACATTATAAATAAACGTGAATAACGAGAGAAGTTGCATTTTCTTTTATGGAATAGGGGGCAAACGGGCAGACGTTTCACCTGATGGTTAGCAACACCTGAGGCGTCACAAGTGCGTTTTTTATTTTTTTATGTTATCCCTGGGGATAACGCTGCGTTCCCCCGTCCGTAATAACGACAGGACCTTTCTACTAGTCTTATAAATATTTTGCTGTTTATTGATGTGCCTCGCACCAAGTGCCTCCCATCCATCTCTTGCTTTTGTTATTTTTTTCCATCTATTGTCTGATTACTATACAGAATTTAGTTGATTTTTCTATTTATTGTTTAATTACGTTACAGAATTTATACAATACAACGTTAATTTAATTTCTAAAATTTTACGATTATAATACAAAACATAGGATTTTTACGTTGCAGGCTTTATTTTCAGGTTTGTTGAGAGTCTTCCAAATTTTTAATTTATATTCAATGTATTCTATTAATTTCTTGGGATTACTTACTATTTAGCATTTATTGATTACAACAAGGCATTCGACTCGCTAAAACATACAAAAAAATATGGGAAGCGCTGGAATCACAAGGAATACATAGTAAATACATACGGCTGATTAACAACATATATATGGACATGAAGGCAAGAATAAGAACTGAAAGAATAGGGGAATATTTTCCTATACAAAGAGGTGTAAGACAAGGTGACCCATTATCACCTAAACTATTTTCAGCAGTACTGGAACATATATTTAGAAGGCTTAATTGGGACAGATACGGACTCAACATTAATGGAATAAAACTGAACCATCTTAGATTCGCAGACGATTTGATATTGTTATCAGATGATCCGAAAAGCCTGCAGGAGATGCTCGAACAGCTTGTCCGCGAAAGCAATAGAGTCGGACTTTCTATGAACGCCACAAAGACCAAACTAATGACAAACCAAAACAAAGTACTCATTACAGTCACTAACACCATAATCGAATACGTAAATGAGTACACATATCTCGGTCAAATAATTTCACCAACAGATCTATCCACAAAAGAAATAGACAATAGAATACAACTGGCATGGAAAAGATATTGGTCTCTCAAAGAAATTATGAAAAACCCTCAATTACCACTTAAAGCTAAACAAAAGATCTTCGACTCGTGTATAATACCCGTAATGACATACGGTTGTCAAACATGGAGCCTCACCAGAAAAAACTTAAAAAAGCTTAAGACCTGCCAACACAGTATGGAAAGAAGTATGCTTAACGTTAAACTAAAAGATAAAGTAAAACTAGAAACACTTAGAAAACAAACTAAAATTACCGATGTAACATACTGTATTAAGAAGCTTAAGTGGAGATGGGCTGGTCACATGGTCAGAAGTAAAAAAGATAAATGGACTAGGGACGTAACAGATTGGTGTCCAAGACATCAAAAGAGAAAGAGAGGTGGACAACGTCAAAGATGGGAGGATGATTTTCGGAAATGGGCTGGGGTCATATGGAAGACAAAGACACAAGATCGAAAGCTATGGCAAGAATTAGGGGAGGCCTATGTCGGAAGACAACACAATCTCGACACCGGTGTCAATTAGGTAAAAAAATAATAATATAATACACATATTACTATTTTACTATTTTGTTTTTATATTATTAAATTTTGTTATTATAGTTAAAATGTAAATTAGTATGCTATTACACAAATACTATTATACTGCATGTTATTTAAGTTTAAGATTGTGAATAAAGGCTATTATTATTATTATTATTATTATTCTCTTTATTAAACTTATTATATAACATATTATTTACATTTTTAAATATACATATAAAAACAAATACATTTAAAAATATAAAAAATAGTAGACCACCGACTTCGGGTACAGGGACCAAGAAACCGGTGGTTAGGGCTCCAGAGACAGGAACCTCCTCACAATTCGAGCCGTGTCAAGGAGGACTGCCTTCTGCATCAGACCCTTGATCCAGCTCCCTAACGTGAGCCTCCTAAGATGTTGGTCGAGGCTCTTGGCTATCAATCCGTGAGCAGATACGACTATCGGAACAATGATCACCGAATCCACATTCCACATATCGACAATCTCGTGAGATAAATCCAAATATTTTATTTGTTTTTCTTTTTCGACTTTCACGAGATTCTCGTCATGAGGAACGGCAATATCGACAATCATTGCGCGGCGCTCTAATCGATCTATCACCACAATATCAGGCTTATTGGCAACAATAGTCCTGTCTGTGATAACAGATCGATCCCAATATAATGTAGCACGACCATTCTCAAGAACTGGGTCGGGCACATACCTGTAATATGGCACCTCTGAACTCACAAGTTTGTATTTCAGGGCAAGTTGCTGATGTACAATCCTGGCTACTTGGTTGTGCCTGTGTAAATATTCGCCGTTAGCAAGCCGAGAACAACCAGAAATAATATGCCTAATAGATTCTCCAGGACGGTGACATGCCCGACAGATGTCGACCGTACCATCCTTCAGGATATACTTCCGATAGTTATTCGTCATGATAACTTCATCCATAATCGCACAGACAAAACCTTCGGTTTCTCCGAAGAGATCACCATACCGTAGCCAGGACGTAGATGCTTTAAAATCTATATCAGGCCCATTTAGGGCCCGATAAAATCGACCATGAAGTTCTTTGCCCTTCCATACCTCCTTGCGATCATCAGTACCAAGTACTACAGGTTTGCGCCAATTCTCTTTAGCCAAAGCGAGCGGAGTCAGTCCGGTATCCATTGCAACTACATTGCGATGCACGCCCACATCAGTATGGAGAAAATATTCTCTAAGATTGTATATCTCGCGATTGTGTAGGGTCTTGATATTTAATAGACCACGACCCCCAAACTTTCGCGGGATATACAACCTCATAACCGATGAACGTGGGTGATGCATTCGGAATGCAGTCAGCAATGTACGGACTCTCCTGTCAAGGGCATCTAATTCAGTCTGAGTCCATCTAAGTATACCAAAGGAATACATCAGAACCGGCATGACCCAACTATTGTAGGCCCGCACTTTGTTACCGCCTGATAAAAGACTTTTAAGTACTTTTTTCAGGCGGCCAAAGAAACGTTCCCGCAACGTTTGTTTCACGTCAGATTCTGGTATTCCCAAGGACTGCGAAAAACCTAGATACTTGTAGGTTTCGGTGGCAGAAAGAGATCGAAGTTTTGTGGAATCTGAAAGCTCTACTCCTTCAGATTCCACAATCACTCCCTTCTTTACATACATGACTGCACACTTGTCTACACCAAATTCCATCTTGATAGAATTACTAAAGTTTTCAGTGACCTTTTAAAACTTTCCTTTTCTTTTTCTTTGACCTTTTGATTTACGCTGTCAATTGTAATTTAGTGGGGGCAAGCAGTTTCAAATCATCCATATAAAGGAGGTGAGATATAACTTGATCATCTTTCTGCAACCTATAGCCTAACCCTGAACCCTCTAATAGAGTGCTGAGAGGGTTCAAAGCTAGACAAAACCACAAGGGACTCAGACTGTCACCTTGAAAGATGCCCCGCTCGATCTTTATAAGTACGTCGTTCATCGTAGACTGCCGACATCCTGGATAGCGAAGTACTGTTCTCCATTGCCCCATACACGACTTCAAGAAAGTGCACAGAGTTGTATCAATTTTATACAACTCCAGCACCCTTAAAAGCCATGTATGAGGAACGGAGTCATAAGCCTTCTTGTAATCTATCCAGCATGTCGCCAGGCTCTTACGATTACGACGTACCTGCTGGCTAATGGTCATGTCTATTATAAGGAGCTCTTTAGTGCCACGGGTCCCACTTCTACATCCATTCTGAGAAACGGAAATTATCGAATTTTTATTAATATGAGTAGTAATTTTGAGTCTCAGAATAGATGTTAGAAGTTTATATAAAGTTGGTAAACAAGTAATGGGCCTAAAGTTCTTGGGATCCATGGCACTACCAGATTTATAGAGTAAGTGGGTTATGCCAGTGGTTAAAAATTGTGGTAATGAACCCGAATCCAATGCTGTCTGGAATTGAGATGCCAAACACGCATGTGAGCTACGGAACCATTTAAGCCAAAAGTTGTGCAGTCCGTCTGGACCAGGTGCTTTCCAATTCGGTAATGAACGGACCGCACAACTTACATCCTCCTTATCGATGCTAACTGGTTCCATAGATATTATTGACTCACATGAGCGCTCGACATCCCGACACCAATCACCTTCTGTATGAGCGACAGGCATTGACCAGATGTTACGCCAAAATGAATTTGTGGCATTTTTATCTGGCAATTGCCCATCACTCATACACGGATTCGGTTTCGCCCACTTCCTGTACACCCACTTCTCATCTCTTTGGAACGTGCGATTCTGACTATACCGATCTATTCGTTTTCTATAGCGCCTTATTCTATTTGCCCATGCATAAACTTTTTGCTTTAGAAAGTCTATGCGCTCTGTGACACATGACATGTACTGTTGAGAACTAACAGTAGTCCCCAAGAATGCCTGTTTCACAAAGCGCATCACTTTTGGTCGCGTATTACCCGATCGGAAGCTAATTAGCTTACCAATGAGTGTCCTGGTCTCAGCAATACGACGTTCAATTCTACACTGCCAAGCTGGCACAGAATGTTTTGTTCGAGTAGTGGTTTCATACTCTACAAATTTAACACCAGCTACTCGGCAAACTGCAATAGCCGCACAGTATAGAATGGAATGTGTATCACTGAGATCTTCGCTATTACTGAAATAATCCAGTAATAACGAATCCAAGGCACTCACCAGCGCTAAATTTCGTTTATGTATGGGCAAACGAGGCAACCGGGGTCTGTTATTAGAATCTACATATCGGTATTCCCGAATCGCATCCTCCAAAGCGCTCCTTATCGTATCATTACATTGGGTACTTACGGAGATAATTTCACTGTCCACTAGTTCGTCAATGTGTTCACTTTGTGGTAACTGTGGTGTGGTATTTGTAACCGTATCCACAACATGTGATGAAGAAGGGACAGCCAAGCTATTCCGTATGTCAGAGCGTATCCTCTTAAGTACGGCATCATCCAGCAGGTGACAACGCTGTATAGCTCGCACTTGATCCGACAGTCGCTGTGCCGAAACGTTGACAGCTGGCTCAAGCCCCTGAAACAGAGAGACTAGTCGAACACGGTACGCAGTAAGGTTTGTTCCCAACTCTGTAGCCCGAAAATATGCCCGCATGACATTCTCATTAATCGAATGTGTCCACTTCATGCGGCGCACATTACCACCGGCAGCGGGGGCCCTATTCGAGGTCAGTGGTCCTCGGGGTCCTAAGCTATCTGGTGGCCGGCATCTCTCCTGCCGACGTACAGGTGTTGGCGACGTCGGCGGAGAGAAAAACTCGTCACTTGATGAAGAGCTCGACGCCTCTGCAATAGTTGGAACTTCTGTTCTTACATCTGAAGACGGTAAGGCGGAGCATAGTGACGAGTCCGAAGATGGTAAACGTGCTCTGGATCTAGCTCTTGTTAGCATATATTAGGAATTTGTTCATTAAAATCATTGTTGTGACATGACGTTCAAAACGTCATGTCTTACTATATCAGATGTTTTCTCGTACAACGCCTTTTTATTCAATTTAATTCTGCTTTGATGATAATAGTGCATTTTGCATATATTTAGAAACTATTTTTGGTTGATTTTGTCACTCCAGAATGGTTTAATACTTATTTATTACTTATTTGGTTTATTATTATTATTATTATTAATTTCTTATTCTCTATATTGTTATTCTGAGTGCATTTTTCGATTTTTATACTATTATTATTACTACTACTATGTATACTGTTTTATTTTAGCTATCTTCTATTTATACTGTTCATGCTTTGTTTTCCTTTTATTTATACTATTTTATCTTTTATCTAATACGTTTTACCTGTTGTTATTGTTTAGTCTGTTTATTCTGCAAATGGCTTTTTGAATGTCTCCTCCTAATCTGTGAGATCATGGCATTTTGTGACTTTGTGTATTTTGTTTTTTGTACATGTCCAGTGTTTAATTATGTGTGTATAGTTTTATCTAAGGTGTATTTTAATTTGTTATTTAAACTGTGTGTATATAATCTATATGTGATGTTTGTGTCTGAGTGTTTTTTATTTTTAGCATAAATTCCACCTTTGTTAGCAACAATGTGTATATATGCCTAAATATATGCAATTATTGTAATCCTGGTCGTGAATTTGTTATGCTGTTCCTTTTAGTTATGTGTGCGTGTCTGGTGTTTGTGTGCGTGTTACGATATCTCCATATATATTCACTATATACTTTTAAAATCTGTGTGTGTGTGTATGTTCCTGTGTCGTGTATATTTGTGACACACTCGATCATACAATCGAGTGTGTCACAAATATGCCGTACTTAATCTCGCCAGATAGTCCCACTTTGCGGAGCGGATTGGGCACTCGGCGCTGAAGGTGTTGTGCCCCGTGCTGCTCAGCTTCTCCCCTTGGCAGTTGCAACAGTTTGGGTCTGCACCACTGGCAGCGTCCGGGCATTCGGCCCTTAGGTGGGGCCCTCCGCAATGGCTGCACTTCAGTTCTGTTGTGGTACAGAACTTCCTGCTATGTCCGTATCCCAGACACAGGGAGCACTGCAAGAAAGGAGATTGGTCCGCAACCTTAATCGGTTGTAGGTCAATATGCAGTCTCCCCCCGTCTAGGGCTCGAGACCAAACCGCCGGGGAGACCCTGAGCACCACGTGGCACATGTGGGGATTCTTTGCTCGCCTCCTATAGAGCACTGTCAGCCTGTCCTGGTCCGGTGTTAAGTCCCGGAATATATCCTGGTTTCTGTTTCTGTCTACGTACATGTACGGTTGTTTACTTATTTTATTTTTCGAAAAACTACCACAGAAGGCAGGGTTCCAATGTATCTGAATTATGTCTTTAACAATAAATTATTGTTATAAATGCCATATATATGTGCATATGCACCCACATCGAAAATAAATTCCCAAAACTCTTCTAATTTTTTTATACTTTTATAGACAACTAGTTGTTTCACGAACATTTGAAACAATTCGTTGAAACATTTCCCATTTCCTTTCTGTAGTAAATCAGCATCGTTTTTAAAATTGCATCATGGCATTTTAACAGGGAACAAACATGGACTGGCACAATAACAGTGATTTGTGTGCAACTGTACACAGGTACGGGAAAATATGTGGAAGTGCCAACAGCCGAATTGGAAAATTCTGTATTGGGCTATAAAGTGTATGATATCGGAGAAATATGCTATTGATTTTGTTTGAATATAGACCTGTTTATAGTTCATAGAATTTGTTTTTTGTAACAGTAATAATTATGGTTATTTTAGGACTAAAAAATATGGGAAAAATAACTTCGTTTCACTAGCCTAGCCTCATAGTTATTTTCCTATACTTATTTTACTTAAAAATTTCCTACTCTGTACATAATTTTTTTTTTATGTAATGATGACAATCGCCTTCGAATTTATAAATAATATTAGTTTAATAAAGGTTTACGAAAGCAAACAAAAATACTATGAAATGAGTTGGTTTTCGAATGGAAAAAATATCGTTGTGGCCTCTACAAATGCAATCTACGTTTTTTATATAGCAACCCATCTAACTGAACGATGATATTGGCGTCAATAAAAAAGGGTTGTCGAATGAAACAAAAGCAAAAGTCCTTTACAACTATTCAGCATTAAGTATATATTTTTTTTAATGTTTTGTGTCATTATTGTCTTTGTTTTTTAATACTTGTACAAAAATCTAGTGCTCAAAACTTGAATTCAAATGTTGGAAAAAACATAAATGTTCAAGTTATCGTATACTCTATATATACAATATATGTTTCGGAAAGATGTTCCAACAAAAGTGCATACCTCCCTTTACAGTGCTGCATTTTCAAACTAAGTGACACAACATTCCCTTAATATAGCGAATAAAAGCAGCTTGCGTGACTACTGGCGTTGCTGTACAAAATGATCATAGAAGTATTTCAACTGGAATTCTTTTACAGAGAGTTGACTATGGTTCTTTTGTTGACGAGTAGACTCAAGCTACATGTGTTTTGATATATTTAATACTAGGTAATTCTACTGTGAAGTAAGACACTGTCATTGAACTTAGGGCAAATATTTTCAATAAATATAATATCTCAATTTGAATCTGTTTATTTTTCTGTAGTTGTTTTTATTTTCTACTCTCATAATAATATAATTGTTGGATTTTGAACGTCATTGTACTGGCAACATTTTGATTGTCTCTGGTTCGTGTTTGACGTTTTGACGTTTGAGGTTAATATGTAGAAAAAGGACTTGAAAAACGCGTGTTGAAATGGCCGGTGCCGTAATTTATTGATTGTTAATTTTGTAGTACTCGTATAGTTTCCGCGTGAGATTGATAACACCGTGAGGTTTGTTGAGCTAGGGTACTTGTGGGCTCGCCGCCCAGCGTGAGACGAGATTAATATCGAAAATTGTTAAACACATCTAAAGGTTTTTTTCTACTTCCCTTTGGGTCGTTACTAAGCTATTTCTTACCGATAAAAAGCGAAAAAAAAACTTCGTTTAAAAAAACCGACTTCAAAAAGTATAAAACAACTTAATTTGTATGTGCTACCTATTCATAGGTTTGAAGTCAGTGCCAAGCCAATGGAATAGTAGGTACCACACTCGCTATATTTCGAGACGAACGTCAACGACGCTTCAGTTGTTTTGTTCAACGCGAAGAGCAGCTATCCCGCTTAAGGTCACGCGCGGCGAGTGCGGTACCTACTATTACATTTTGGCTTGGCATCGACTTCAAACCTAAGAATAGGTAGCACATACAAATTAAGTTATTTTATACTTTTTAGTTTTTGAAGTCGGTTTTTTAAACGAAGTTTTTTTTTTAGCTTTTTAGTCTTTCTCAAGTCTCTCATCATCATTTCATTTAAAATTTAATGATGTCTACAGAATATGAAGGTATGCAGACAATTGCTCGTAACTTCATTGCAGGCGCTCACGTAAATTTGAGGGTATCCTTCAATTTCCTTAGGATCCCATTATCAGATCCTGATATGGTGGCCATGAAACCACATGGGGAGCATACCCTTTCGAATACAAAAACAATTTTCAAAATCGGTCCACAATTGACGGAGTAATCGATGTACATACATAAAAAAAAAAAAACGATGAAATTGAGAACCTCCTCCTTTTGGAAGTCGGTTAAAAACAAGAAATGCTTTAATTTTTAGTAAGTCATTGAAAATTAGTAATGGCTAATAGTGATTAAGTGGTGTAATTTATTTGATGATAACAATATTATTATTCTAACTTCCTATAAAAAATACATACTGAATCTTTTTCATATCTTATCTTAATCTTTTTACCGTTTAGGGAATATAATAAGTCTTTATAATTAAAAACTATATCGAATTTCTTTACTAAAACTTTGTTTCTTTGCGGGGGATGAAAGAAAAACAAAGAAAGTTTTCTTATTTTAGGCTGGCTACACAAATGTATTTCGGCTTTAGATTTAAATCTCGCGGTCATTAGACAACCAAGTTAGCATACATTTTAATATCACGAGACAGCTGTGACTCAAGAAAGGCAGCTTTTGCAAGATGTCAAAACAAGTACATTTTATTTATATTTTGTTCTCGTCTATCCTTGGGCAGGATTTATTGCTGCAATATAGTCTTGGACGTAAGACAATAGATTTAATGTCTGAGGCAACGGTTTCCTTAACTTCATACGTTGCTTGAATGTTCACTTAACATAATGACGACATATTCATTCACGAAAAGATTGAGTTAGAAGATTTGGTTTTATTTGAGGTCGTTTCTCCAGAGTGCATTGGCACGTAATTTAGTGAAATAATATAATTAACCGATAGTGAAAGCCCAGCAGATCTAAATATATTCGTGTACATATTGTACATAAATTAAATACTTCTTAAAAATATGAATGATCCATATCCACATCCATACAGTTTGATCAAATTATTTTAAAAAATTGCATAAATCAACTTACTGTTATTTCATTTTGGTTTATTTTAGGTTATTATTTCGATTTTATATTTATTTAAGGATCTCGCATTCATTTTATGAGGATGATTTTCGTATCTTTTGGTTAAATATTTGCTGTGATTATATATATTGTAAAAATGAGACAAATATAGAGTACTATAGAAAAAAATACAGTTAAGTCATAACTGTGTGTGTGTGTGTGTGGATCCATTTTTTACGTTGTCACGCGGCACTCACATGCACACCTCCACGCCCTCCAAGTCCACTGCCGAGAACACCCCGCACCTCAAGCCTCAGAGGATATTTAAGGAAGCGCGCGGCGTCACAGAGCCCTTTTCTCATCGCTGCGAACGGACAGTTAAGTGCTCCTTGTCTGGAGGCACTGACTGGTCGAATCTCTTAAATCCACACCCTGTCTGTACATCTATCTGTTTGTGTTATACTTCAGTAAATAAATAACGTTTAAATTGTTGTTGTGAAGCGTCTGATTTCACCATCTTCAGAACCTCGTGGCCTCACCACCACCTCAAGGGCTCCTAAAGCCACTACGTGACACATGGCGCCCGGCTGAACTAAGAGATTCGACCACGATTTACCTCGCATTTCTTTTTGCTTTTATTGTGCATAATTTATGTATTTTTCTCGTGTTCTGTGTTGAATCCCATCCAGGTTAGTGTTTTTTTGCCTCTTTTCTCGCTGTGAGCACGTGCTAGACGAGACCGCATGTACGATCACATATTGCTAGCCGCTTTTCCTATAATTTTTTCGCGAACGTATACCGCGTGGACCAAAACCACGTGCGCATCACGGGTTATTTAACCGCTTTTTTTCTTTAATCGCTTTAGATACATACCGGCTACTACCACGTGCATTTTTACACGTTGCTTATTACTTTTAATATCAATTTTGTTCGCTTCCAGCTTCCATAAATAACATTTTCACATATGCGTCGCTGGCGTACGTTAGATTAGCATCGTAGTAAAACCGGTTTCACCGCAATCAACACTGCGCCACTCTCGGCGGCTCGCTTAATCTTATCTTTATAACAACCTGGATGCAATTCAATTCATTCCATTTTTCTTTGAAAATACGTCTAATAGCAATAACTAACGTATCTTCACTTCATTTCTTTTACTTTTAAAACTATTAACTTACATCGAACATTTATTCTACAAAATGGCCTACGATATTAAATTCTCGTGTTTACAAAAACCAGAATTAGAATACGAGGTCTATCTGAGGGGTGGCGTAAAGTCTAACACCGTAGAAGATTTACGCAAACAAATTTCCAAACTCGCGTCAAGTTCTCCTTCCGAGGACGTAGCGGAGTCCCATTTACCCCCCGAGGAAGATTTCAAGGCTTTAAAATTATCGCTCTTTAAAGTTGATAATAACATTAAAATGTTAAAATCTAACTTCGATAAAAATCTATTTAATAGAACGGAGTCTCTTTTACATCACGTCTACCACAGATTAAATCGTGTGAGAATAGACTCACTTCCGGATATAAACCCCATTAAAACCACGTGGAACGAATTCCACACTCTTTACGCATCGCTTAAACGGTTAACTTCTCAGCCCAGCGGAAATGAATCGCGGACGGAAGACTCGATCGGGGGTGACCAGAGCTCACCTGTTAGCTCGTTAACCTATGAACGAAAACTTTTTTCGGAACTAGCTAAGTTTAAATATAACGGTAGGACGTGTGTGCGTGCCTTTATTCAAAGAATAAATGAATTCATGTCAAGTAGGGATATACCTCAGGATAGGATTCTTTCTTTCGCTTTTGAAATATTCTCAGAAGACGCTTTAACGTGGTATCGTAGCATAAAGGATAGTGTCTCATCTTGGAGTCAACTATGTAAATTACTAAAAGGAGATTTTAGCCCTCATAATTACGACTACAAATTGTTATCGGAAATAAGGCTTCGCTCGCAGGGCGAGAACGAGAACATAACATTATATGTTGCAAAAATGCAAGGATTATTTTCTCGCCTCGACGTACCTATCAGCGAACCGGATAAATTAGAAATACTTTTGAATAATATTCGGCCGTGTTACACAAATTCTTTTCTAACAGCAAATGTTGTAGACATTCCTAGTCTAATTAGTGTGTGTAAAAATTTCGAAAAATACGATAGTCGTAATAAAGATTTCCGCGAACCCCCTAGGACGTCTGCTAATACCCTAGCACCGGAATTCGCCTATAATTACCCTTCTTCTAGTAATTCTAACCCCTTTAAAGGTAATTTCTATAACAAAAACTCGTACAATAATTTTCCCAACTATAAGGGTAAACATTTTTTTAAACCTACTGGTACAACGGCACAGGTAAATGTCCTACAGGCCGCTTCTAATATTACTAGTAAATTCTGTCCTCGTTGTAGAAATACAACTCATTCACTTTTTGATTGTCGGCAGCCTAGATATTTGATTTGTTTTAAATGCGGTTTAAAAGGTTTTCGTAGTACCGATTGTCCTAATTGCAATAATAAACCAAGAACCTCGCTCTCAAAAAACTGAATAACAAGGATTGGAGAAAAACCAACCATTCAAACTTTAATAAAATGGAATGGAAAAATCGGTTTAAGTACGTTCCTAAATTTTTTAATTACTACCATTTGTCTTCAATCCGAGAATCTGATAATAAATACACTCCGAACATTTCTCTCTCGTTAAATAACAAAAACGCCATTGGTCTTCTTGACTCGGGTTCTGCCGTAACAATTCTAGGTAAACAATTCTCATATATATTTTCTAAATGAAAACTATCAACTCGACACCTCCAAACAAATAAAATTAATCACCGCGAGTGGAGAACAACTACATTCGTTGGGTTCAATTACACTCCCATTTAAATTTCAAAATAAATCAATCTACCTTAACGTCCACATCATACCTAATATAAAAAATTCGTTGATTCTCGGTATGGATTTCTGGAGGGGTTTCGACTTGTTCCCTAGCCATTTAGAATCTATTTTACTTTCGAGTAAGTCTGATACACGCGTTACCACAATACAGGCGGACGACGGTGGACACTTGGTTCCGTATAGCAATCTAACAGTCGAACAGAAAAATACCGTTGACAAACTCACCGCGAATTTTTCCGATATCTCATACCAAAAGCGTGGTCTCGGTTGCACGTCCCTAATTACACACAGTATCGATACAGGCGACAGTCCACCAATCCGCCAGCGTTATTATCGTATGTCTCCCGATAAACAGCGCGTTCTAGTAACCCACTTAGACCAGATGTTAAGAGAGGACATTGTCGAGCTTTCAGAAAGCCCCTGGTCGAACCCAGTCATTCTGGTACCCAAGAAAAATGGTGAATTGCGTTTTTGTTTGGATAGTCGTAAATTAAACTCTGTAACCAAAAAGGACGCCTATAACTTGCCCTATATTTCGGAAATTCTAGATAACTTGAGAGACGCTAAATTCCTATCCAGCTTAGACTTATCTAAGTCATATTGGCAAACTTTGATTAAGGAGGAAGATCGTTGTAAAACCGCATTCTATATTCCCACGCGTGGTTCTTTTCAATTTAAGCGCATGCCTTTCGGGTTGTCCAACAGTGGGCTAACTCAACAAAGACTCGCGGATATGTTGTTCTGTGGCCCTGAGTTCGAAAATAAAGTGTTTTGTTATATAGACGACATCGTATGCGTGTCTTCTAGCTTTCAGGACCATATCACATTGTTATCACGCGTGTTAGAAAAATTAAAAACGGCTAACCTCACTATAAACCTCGAAAAATGTAATTTTTTTAAAGACCAATTAAAGTATTTGGGTTACGTCGTCAACTCTAAGGGTCTACACCCCGACCCCGAGAAGGTCGTCGCTATAAGAAATTATACTACCCCGTCCAACAGAAAAGAGGTCCGTCGTTTCTTAGGCGCGGTGTCGTGGTTTAGACGTTTTATCCCAAATTTCAGTACCCTCGCGGCCCCTTTAAATAAACTAACCTCTCAAAGCAAAAAGTCCCCTCCATTTTGTTGGTCTTCAGAGGCTAATGAAGCCTTCAACAAATTGAAAGACTGTTTAATCTCCTGTACTGTACTATCTTGCCCCGACTATTCGGAGCCTTTTGAAATTCACACCGACGCTAGCGACTACGGTATCGGTGCTGTTCTCTGTCAGGTCCTAAAGGGAGAGGAAAGAGTGATCGCTTACTATAGCAAATCACTCACTAGTCAGGAGAAAAACTATAGCGCGACCGAACGCGAAGCTTTAGCAGTTCTATCAGCTGTTGAGCACTGGCGTTGTTATGTCGAAAATGGAAAAAAAATCCTACTTTACACCGACCACGCCGCACTAAAGTGGTTCTTAAAAATAAACAACCCTACTGGTCGTTTAGCCAGATGGGGAGTCCGTCTATCGTGTTATAACTTCGAAATCAAACATCGTCGTGGTGCGGATAATGTTCTACCTGATTTTCTTTCTCGTTCTATACCGGTTTCCGTTATTATTAATGACCCTAATGTCTCATCTAATTCTAATATAAACTTACCAGTTTCTACTAACGATTCATGGTACTTAAACATTTATAACCGGTGTAAAAACTCCCCAACCTCCTCTTTAGACTATCAAATAATTAATAACAAACTATACCGTTTTAAAAAGTCATTAAATCCACTAACCAGAGATTTTCAATGGAAGGAAGTCGTTCCGTCTGAGCAGAGACCTAATATTATAGCAGAGGGCCACTCAGCGCCCACTGCCGGCCATTTCGGTATTTTTAAAACATTTAAACGATTGGCGTTAAATTACTTCTGGCCCGGAATGTACGCAGACGTAGTTAGAACCATAAACTCGTGCGACACTTGTATCGCTCATAAACACCAAAATCATTCTACCTTAGGGCATATGGGCACTCCTAAATCGTGTAGCAAACCATTTCAAATGTTGAGCATAGATTTAATTGGTCCGCTACCACCCACTAGAAATCAAAACACTTTCATTTTCGTAGTATCTTGTTGTTTTTCTAAATATTGTTTGTTGTTTCCCATTAAACGGGCCACGTCGGAGATAATATCGAAAATCCTAGAAGAAAATGTCTTCCTCGTCCACGGAGTTCCGTCCTCCGTAGTACTCGATAACGGTAAACAATTTATTAGCGAAACTTTTAAAAGCCTATTATCTAAATACAAAATTCCCAACATACACTACACACCACTATACACACCACACGTAAACACGGTAGAACGATATAACAAAACAATAATAACAGCCATTTCTACCTTTATAACCACAGACCATAGAATCTGGGATAACTTAATAACAAAAATTCAATTCGCTCTAAACTGCTCTGTAAATGAAACTACAGGATTCACCCCGAACTTTCTAGTCTACGGAAGAGAAGTCGTGACTTGTGGTTCCTTCTATATTGACGCGGGTTCCGACCCTAATATAGTTCACGAACCTCGCGACGATTATGCCGAGACATTAGGCTACTTATCTTCTGTCTTCCAGAGGGTACAGGCAGCATTAGTCGAGGCTCATCAACGAAACTGCAAATCATATAATTTTCGTCGAAAACCAGCAGAATTTAACGTTGGTGATATAGTTTGGCGTAAAACTTTCTATCTCAGTGACAAAAACAAATACTTTTGTAAAAAATTAGCCCCTAAATACGTTAAATGTAAAATCACTTCAAAAAAATCTCCCTTAGTATACAAACTAGCTGATATTATCTCAGGTAAACCGTTGGGTGAATGGCACATCAAAGACATTAAATTAATAAACTATAAACAATGATTTAGCGCGATCTAAATTGGATCTAAAGTATCTCGTTGATCGGCAAATTAGCCAAAGTTAGTTAACCAAATTAATAAACAGTAAATCTTGTTTCGCTCATTCCATAACTAACATTTTTTACAGATGTGCTTCTGTTTTATATATCTCTAAAAATTATTTCCTGCGTCGTAAATCAACATTTCTCGTTCTTACACATCTTAATTTTTTCGGAAAAAATGCTAAATCATTGAATAAACGTCGCATTACTAGTAAACATTAATAATTTACAAATATTACTTTTCCTAACCCATGGTTCAAAAGTTAAAAACTCGAGTCAAACCTGACTCACAGGTTCGATTCCCGGCCGTTTCTTTTTCTTTCGTACGCACACGCATCCTATCCGATATATATATAAATAATGTAAAATTTTTTTTTCCATCACCTTTACACGTCACGATTAAATAAAAAAAAAAATGGAAAATCTCTTAACAAATTTAAATGTAAAATCTTTTCGAACAAACATCGGAATGCGGATGACTCATCCGCAAGCCATTAACTCTTATCTTGTTTACGTTCGTATGAATGAGTCGTCGTCTGCCGGTCGAGTTTTCCATTCACAATTCTCATTCAACTATTCTTCTTGACTTATTGTTTTTGTTTACATTTCTCAACCTTTTCAAAACTCTTTCCAGTGTACCAGCGAGGGATCGCCAGCAGTAACCGAAGATCAAGGCGAATTTCACTACGCAAAATTCTGCCCTAATGGGGGGAGTGTCACACGGCACTCACATGCACACCTCCACGCCCTCCAAGCCTCACCCCCCGCGCGCCTACGAGGACCGTCCACTGCCGAGAACACCCCGCACCTCAAGCCTCAGAGGATATTTAAGGAAGCGCGCGGCGTCACAGAGCCCTTTTCTCATCGCTGCGAACGGACAGTTAAGTGCTCCTTGTCTGGAGGCACTGACTGGTCGAATCTCTTAAATCCACACCCTGTCTGTACATCTATCTGTTTGTGTTATACTTCAGTAAATAAATAACGTTTAAATTGTTGTTGTGAAGCGTCTGATTTCACCATCTTCAGAACCTCGTGGCCTCACCACCACCTCAAGGGCTCCTAAAGCCACTACGTGACAACGTCTAATTAAAACTCTTATGTGTACTCAAAGTGTATTAACAAATATAAGTACTTATATAATAAAAACTTTTTACTTATCGTAATAATTAACACAAAACAAATTTAAATATGATTGGAAATAATAATTCTCAATCCATTTACATAAATTCGAATGTAAACAATACCTAATGTATCAGTATTTAGAGCATTTAATTATTCCTGACAGTAACTGATTTCGTGTTGTAGTAATTAATTACTTATTGACGCCTGATCGGGATTGTCGAATTCAAAAGATGTCATTAATTTCTGTAAACATCACACGGAGACTAATGATTAGTGATAACGGATCAGTGAGTTTTCAATTCCACCAATATTTGAGTTCTTATGTTCAAGATAGAAGAAGATCTGAAGATCAAATATTTGTATTGAGTAATACAGTCTTTCACGATGTAATGAAAATAGCTTTTTCTGACACATTCCATTGGCTTTAATAGGGCAAGCACACTTGTATAGCTGAGGTATATAATATTTCCTGCGTAGTTGGCTGGTCTTCGTTGAGACTGGCCGCCGTGGCCAAAATCGGCTAGGTATAGTAAATCATCATAGCTAGATAGACTAGCCTCACTTTAGTATATAAGTTATCTTTTGCTTTTACTAATCACTGATTACTAGGCAAATAACGTCCTTTTTTTTATGGAATAGAAAGGCAAACGAGCAGACGTATCGCCTGATGGTAAGCGATTACCGCCGCCCATGGACACCCGCAACACCAGAGGCGTCACAAGTGCGTTACCGGCCTTTGGGGGATGGGGGGGGGGGAGATAGGGGGAGGGGTTGGGGTATGGGCCTTCGGTATCCTCACTCACTCGGTGAAACACAGCGCAAGCACTATTTCACACCAGTTTTCTGTGAGGCCGTGGTATTACTCCGGTCGAGCCAGCCCATTCATGCCGAAGCGTGGCTCTCCCACGATAATATGACACATACGTCTGCATATGACATTAAAGTTATCTGCTAACTATTTGCTTTATTTTCAAAATCTTTATCTTTAAAATTAGTAAGTGCATTCTTTTGAAATAATTTAATAAATATTTTTGGACACACAACGCCATCTAGTCCCAAACTAAACAGAGCTTGTATTATGGCTACTAAACAACTGATATAAATACATATATACATATTTTTGTTAATACATATATAATAATATTATACATAGAAAACACCCAAACTCCGAAACAAATATTTGCAGATCATACAAACATTTGGTCCGACCCAGTAATTGAACCCGAGACCTCATGCACATCAGTCGCGTACGCTACCACTGCGCCAACGAGGCTGAGGCATGTATTTATACTAGTTGTGAAAATACTCGAAACCCCAACCTGCTGGTAACCCGCAACAACAAACTCTAAAGCACATAATATTTTAATTTCAACAGTAATAAATTGACACAATTTTTTCTCGTCGAAATCTAGTCGCTCTAGTCCTAAAATAACAACAGAAAGAAAAAACTTAAGTAACTCTGACACAAACTAATTCGTTAAATTCACTACATTATGTAGTATCAAACTGAATAACTAGTATCTCATTACTTGAAACAGTCCCATCTAAAATGCATAACTACCACGTAACACGGTGTAGTCACGAGTTGGCTAATTGTTACTTACCTATACACTATACATGTATATACAGTAATTCAATTTGAACACGTGGCATTTCCCACAAATAGCTACCAGCCAGTTATTTACGATGTATCGAAAATTCAACTACAAACACACTGAAGGGTTTATTAGTGTTCAGTTTGGGAACGACAACGGTAGATTATATGTTAAGTGTTTTACTGTTTATATATTTATTTTATAAATGGTTTTGTAGTTAAGAGTATTACACAATTGTTTAGTTTTCAAACTTAACGTGATAGCAACTGATTAGTCAAATCCTTTAAAATTTAAAATGCAAATATTTCAGATTCAAAATGGAGTCAATGAAAATCTTTATTAGTCACTAGCTTTTACACGCGGCTTCGCTCACGCAGACTTTCATCCCCTGATTGACCCCCTTAGGGGTGAAATTTCAAAAAGTCCTTTCTTACTACTTGCGTTATTAATAGAACCTACATGCAAAATTTCAGGATTCTAGCTTCAGCGGTTTGGGCTGTGCGTTGATCTCTGGGTATGTCAGTGAGTCAGTCAGTTAGTCACATTACTCTTTTATACATATAGATAATTGTACTCTTAGCAAAACAGCGTAACGTAACTTACCAGCAGGCGATACGTCTGCTCGTTTGCCCCTCATTACATAAAAAAACTTAACTTTTTTGGTACAAATTTATTAGTAACATTGGTTGTTTAATATCCATAAAGTTAAGGTTTAACTACTGCAACTAAGCTGGGCTAACACTCGTGTTAGCGAAGCGTAGGTGTTCGAACCCGCAACTTCTAACTTACACAAACATTTCCCAGCTTTATACGTATATAATGTGTTTTCTGTCCACACAATAAATATTATTATTCGCAGTTCCTCACAGGAGTTACTGAAAATGTAATTCCTGTAAAAATAACTCCAGTTGTTATGACATGAGCGGATAGATATTCTAATCAATAAAATTTTAGATCGGAACATCAATTCTGGAACTGTCAGTAACAGTTAAAAATATTGAGTAAACTTGTCTTAAAATGAGTTTCATTTTACAAATGCGAGTTAATTGTATGTAAAGTTTTGGTTTCCTCGTTAATAATCATTATTGCCATACAGACGGATTGGAAAGGAGCGCAATGGTCTCTTTCTGTGAATCTGTAATACTCCAAAAAAACTGGCCAGAAGAGGGCCCATCCGTCGTCTGCAACGCCTGAAACTAGTCGTCAATTGTGTTAAATTGAAGTACTTTTAGCACACGCTCATTCCTGTTTCAAATAATCAACTAGCTGAACCCCGCGGTTTAACACAAAACAACAACAACCTCGCATAACGCCGGGTGCGAAGCTAGTCTAATAAAAAGTAGACAAGTTACTTTAAATCATCAGCTATCTTGTCAGTGAAAATTCTGTCAAAATCGGTCCAGTCGTTCCAGAGCCAGAACAAACAGACAGACAAAAATTTAAAAAATAGCTTTTTTTATGTAAGTGTCGTGTATACTTCCATTTGCAATTTGTGAAAAATTGATAATTTGAAATAACAAACAGAAAATTTAATTTTATTGATTTGTGTAGTTACCGAACGTAGTAAAAGTAATTTGTAGTGGCCACACTAGGGTTTGACATAAGTGACATTTCAGGTCAGTTGTTAAAATGCAAAATGTCACTCGGATATAGAATTTGCTAGAATCAAGTAACGAGTAATGTCCGTTGCCGTAATTAATTGATTGTTTTCATAGCTTCCGGTATTTTTTTTGGTCACCGAGACTGTTAAGCTGTTGTAATATAAGCGAGTGCCTTATAATCGCGTCGTAATTGTCTACGTAATGTAAGTAGCTTGCGATTTCCTCGCAAGTGATTTTTTCGTTGTCATGGCGCGTGTATAGGTCTTGCTAGAAGGCGCGTGTATAGGTCTTGCTAGAAGCCGCGTTTGTTAAGCTTTAAGATAATAAAACGAGTTGTGGTCGTTCGGAACGATAAATGGAACTATCGTCGATCGCTCGTATGATCGAGGTGTTGGTAGTCGGTTGTTGAGTTGGATTAAGGAATCCACCCGACACCTCGTACGGATACTAACAGAGTGCTTGACTCGTAACTCGGAACCATAAGGTCAGTCAAGCATACTCTTTATTTTAAAAACGGGTGTAAGCACCCTAAGTTAAAATCCTTTGACCAGTGGATTGATCTGCGATCTATAGACTAGTACAAGCTTCCTACGGTAACGCTAGCACTGGTGAAAGGACTAAACATATAGATTAAAAAGTTAGGCGTTAAAAAATAAGAAACCAAAATTACTGTTCAGTCAACTACGGTATAAATTACATCTCTTCAATTAAGATTTTCACAGATGAGTGCAGTATTAGATCGATAGTATGAAGTTGCAGCAACAAGCAACATCTTATACCAAACGTCAAACGCAAGAAGTTGTGGTCAGAGTTAGCCGCAACCGCAATGTTCGTGACACTGGCCAAGTGCTCGCTCAGACTGAGGCGCGCGAGCTGAATCTGTTGCTGTAGAATATTTCAAACTAATTAATTCGTTTCTGGTATGTATAGTTACAGCGCTAGGGCGTACACAAAGTATACAAACGGAGTTTGAAATCAATGTTATAAGATTCTCTTGCGTGAGCAATGTTCAAGGAATAACGATTCCTTACTAATTACTACTAATATTAGTAACTGTCAAAATTTTGCACAAATATTTACAGGAGTATTAAAAAAGCGGCCAAGTGCGAGTCGGACTCGCCCATGAAGGGTTCCGCAGCAGCAAGTAACATTTTTTTTTAATATTTGTTTTGATTGAATGAAACGTAAATTGCAGTTTACGATTTATGACGTATTAAAAAGAACTACTTACTAGATTATCAATTCTTCCTTCTATGTACAGTCAGTTCTACTCTGGAACGCACTTCCAGCTGAAATCAGGATGTCCACAAACCGCCTCACATTTAAGCGAAAAGTACGAGAACTCCTTCGGGGGGAATTGGCGGCACAAACACAACGCTAGTACTTGTCTGTGCATATTCATATCTTATTAAATATATGTATGTGTATGCTTAAACAATTATATATGTATAAATAAATATAGTTTTGGTAGTATATATTAGTTGTATTTGATGTAAGCAAATTTTTTATTTACGTAACTATTGTGATTTTATATAATTTCGTTCTTTGTCGTTGCACCTACCACATCATACTTCTACATCACCTGAAGGTTGACTGGGAGAGAATGCCTCATGGCATTAAGTCCGCCTTTGTACGTCATGTGCAATAAGTTTTAAATAAATAAATAAATAAATAAATTTCTTTCAACCCAATTTTCGGTGGAAGTTTGTATGGTAATGTACATCATATATATTTTTTAGATTTATCATGCTCTTATTTTAGAAGTTATAGCTTTGACTATTAGCATTGAGGAAATATAGATTCAGGTACTTGGATATTACATTAAACTTGAAACCTGTAAAAGACAAAAAGTGACTCTAGAAGATTTACTTTTTTCCTTTTGAAGAACAGAGCAAAGATCGATTCGCATTCCAATGCGATTCCTAAGCTTTGCTTAATCTTTGAAGGCTGAATCACTAATACCTTGATTATGGTAGGACAAAAGGCTTGATGTGGATAAGATAATGTCGAGTTGAGATAGAAACATCGTTAGTCACGGGGCTTTGATTGTAATTAATGGGACAAGAAGGCCTATAGTATTTATTTTTTATATTAAACTAACAATGTCACTATAGTATAACTTGATGCGTATCTTAAACCTATAAATATGCCCTAAATGCTAAGTAAATAATGATAATAAGCCTTTTATTTATTTATTATTTATTTATTTATATACTTTATTGTATACACAAGATAGATACATAACAAATAATTATTTACAAAGTTGAAAACGTAACAATTGGCGGTCTTATCGCTCACGGCGATTTCTTCCAGACAACCTTAGTATGGATATTGGGTGTATAAGATTTTAAGGTAGTTTTTACACTAGTAACACACCATCAAGTGAATACTCAAACAACAAATAAAATAGAAAAATGCATACATATGCCTACACATATACATACACATATACATACATATATACATATCAGACCATAATATATATTATAAATAATGAACCAAAATTATTCATAATGATAGATAGTATTTCTTTACCAGGATTTTAAAAACAGACAAGGTTTTAGCTTTTCGAATTGTCTCTGGCAAGCTGTTCCACAGTCTTACTGCTTGCACAGTAAAAGACTTATCTGCAAAACGAGTGGAGTGTTGTGGCATTTTTAATTTTAAATTCTCCGATGACCTTAGGTCTCTGCAATGTGTTTTGTGTAGGAACTGAAAACGTTCTTTGAGATAAGAGGGTGTGTGAGGATGAAACAGAACACTGTATAGAAGAGAAAGTATATGGAGATTCCGGCGAAAGCGTATTGGTAGCCACTTGAGTTTAGAACGATACTCTGAGATATGATCATACTTGCGTAACCCAAATATGAATCTGATGCAGAGGTTTTGAAGTCGCTCAAGTTTATTTAGTTGGTCTTCGGTGAGATCGAGATAGCTGACATCGCTATAGTCAAGGATGGGAAGGAGAAGAGATTGCGCGAGCGCAATTTTAGTGTTGATGGGAAGGAAGTTCCGTAGCCTTCGCAGAGATCCTGCGGCCGCAAATAACTTGCGAATAACTTCCCCGATCTGAGGTCCCCAGGATAAGTGCCTATCCATATAGATTCCCAAGTTTTTCACTTTTTCACTGTAAGGAATAACCAAACCGTTGCAACTGACTAGTGGTATTTGCTGAAAGTTTATTTTACTCTGCAACCTGGGACTACCCACTATAATGACTTGAGTTTTATTTGGATTTACTGTAAGTCCATACTCTTAACTCCAGTTACCTATTTGCATTAAGTCTCTGTTAATATTGTTGACCGCTTGTGCTAAATTATCAGGAGTAGTTTGGTGGTATATTTGAAGATCATCTGCATATCATCTTTTACTATATTTTAGATGTTAAACAATAAATAACTTGAATTAAATGGCTCTGAAACAGGCACACAACGTAAAACGGCACTCGTGCGGCCGTCACCTGCGATTTCACTTCATTTGCATATCTGAGCTAGAACGGTTATTGCGCGCGTCATTGAACAATTCTCAGTTTCAAGATAGCGTTACAAGTTTCAGACTACAAAATAGTATTATTCTTTTCAAATTAAAGAAATAATTGACAAATATACTACAAATATTAGTTTAAGCTTCTGCTAAAATGATGCAATGAGCCAATACAATAAGTACTTTCTGAAAGTGATATACAAAAATCTGATACTAGAAGAAATTATTTATTAATTAAATTAATGTTTTATAATGTGTTGGTGTTTTTGGTCATGGCTTAAAAAAACACAAAGAAAGAGCGCTAAAAACTGAAAAACTATTATGAACTCAGACTATGAAGGCACTAGGTATCTTCTAGTGAATCTCATCTGAGTGGATTCATCATCATCGGCCTACCGCAGTCCACTGCTGGGCACAGGCCTCTCTAATTGCCAGCCACTTGGTTCGATCCTTGACTTCTCGCATCCAGCTCCTTCCAACCGTCTAGTGGATTAAATCTATTTAAATATACCATCCAACTTTATCAATGCAAATTAAAACAGGACATTTATTTATAGTATTTTGTTATAAAATCTTCACAACGTATGGCGATATCAATCAGCTCACTAGATCATAAAATCTCACCACCAAATCGCACCAGGAACTCACAACAAGGCGTAGCGCGGCGTAAATTCGTAGAAGAGTTGCTTGTTATATATATTGTATGAAGTAGGAAAATATCACGACAGAAAATTATTGACGCTCTACAAGTCGTTAGTAGAAAAATATTCAGAATCCTGACATTATTTCTTCATATACCAATATACACTCATTTTATATAATAATATGTGTCTACCTACCTTGCTTTCTATGCACGCACATTGAAGTAAATAATTAAAAAAACAAACTTGTCATACGTTTCATTGAATTTATATATTAAACTAGCTGAGCCCCGCGATGTTATTCGCGCTGCAACAACAAATTTCTCGGGTAACGCCGCGGGGCAAAGCTATTCTTTAAAAAATTAGCCTAAGTTACTCCTTGTATCATCAGCTATCTGCCAGTGAAAGTCCCGTCAAAATCGGTCCAGTCGTTCCAGAGATTAGCCGGAACAAACAGACAGACAGACCGACAGACAGACAGATAAAAAATGTTATTTTGGTACTAGCTGAACCCCGCGGTGCTACCTGCAGTTATTCTCGTACCGCGGGTAACGCCGCGGGGCGAAGCTAGTCTAAAAAAGTGGCCTAAGTTACTCCTTATGATATCAGCTACCTATCAGTGAAAATCCCGTCAAAATCGGTCCATCCGTTCCAGAGATTAGCCGGAACAAACAGACAGACAGACAAAAATTGTAAAAATGTTATTTTAGTATAGATATATACTGTGTATACATACATATATGAATTTAATAAAAAGCGGTTATTTTAATATTACAAACAGAAACTCCAATTTTATTTATTTGTATAGATAACATTCTGATCACATGTTAACTTCACATCCAAATTTTAAAATATAAAAGAATTAAAGCAAATATAAAATCAATTTCTCAAATAGTGACATCCTTTAAACGATAAAGCTCGTCCATACTAAATTTCTCATAAATATGCTGTACTATCTTAAGTTATCAAGGTCTTACTATGATATTGATATACAATGTATTTCTACTACTCGTTAATCACTGTACTAAAACAGTGGGTAGGCTTTCTAGTCTTAATCGAATGAAGGCATGCCTCTACGAAGAATAGATGGATCAATCTATTTCCATTAGAGGTTTGCAATAACGCTCGGTGGGTAGAATCCATCAATATTGCTCGCTCCGAATCCAGACTGATTTTATTGTGGGCCTCTTCCATTATAAAAGTTGATTTGTTGCTTGTATTATAAAAAAAGTTGCGAACATGTTTGTGTAGACTTGTGTGACTTGTGTAGACATGACTTTATAGCATAGTCAACGTAGGTATATCTAAAGGAGTGTTTTAAAACAAACTTTGAAATAAATTAGTACTACAAAAAGCATTTTGGAACGAATTCGTAGAACGTCTACATTAGCAAGCCTAGCAAGCATTAAGTATGCCATAATATTTATCAAAATCAATGCAAGGCATAGTTAGTTATAATTCAAAATTTCACACTTATCTATTTTAAGACTAATACCAAAAGTGTATATATACACTTACATACAAAATAAATTGACGCATGCATAGGACTCACAAGTAACACCTAAGAAAAAAAAAAAAAAAAAACATAGTTCTGCCTGCCCTTGGTTCTGGTGGATGGTCAATAGAGTTCTAGTGATCCTGGTTTTTGTGGTGTTTCTTCTCTATCTAGCACTTTCTTTTTTTTTTATTAAAGGGCTTTGTCGCTGTGCGACCACATCGCCCTTAGCACTCTCTTGTAACTGAATAGTAATTTTATTTTATTAATAGGAAGAAACACCAAATAAAAATGCAGTGGACTCTTTTGATAGAATAGTTACCCACTGGCATATTGGTATCTAATGTGAAATATTCAAGTTAAATTTACTCGCAAATGAATCCTAACCATTCCATACTTTATGAAGTCTCTGCAGCATTTGCAGTACTAAATATCATTAGTCTCTGTGAAACAAGAGAATTACAAACAGGATGTCCTTTGGGCATCATGTCAACTGTAATTACATTAGTTAATTAAATGTGATTGGATGTATGGTAATTTGATTTCGATATGGCTCTTGTGGTATGTTTTTATTAATCAATAATATGAATATGTACTCGTGTATATAGAATAAATCTATCTCTAGTGAATAATAGGTCTTTACCTATGAAATTGCCGTTTTGTATGCAATAAGTGAAAGTACTTATTTTTTCAAACATTTTTATTTCTGTTATTCGAAGTAATCACCCATGCAATTGACGCATCTTTGCCAACGCATTGGCAGTTTATTGATGCCCTTCTTGTAAAAATCAGCTGGACGGGAGGCAACAAACTCTTCAAAGGCATTTTGTACTGCCTCTCGGGAATTGAATTTTTTACCCACTAATAAGTTGTCTAAATTTTGGAAAAAGTAATAGTCGGTAGGTGCAAGGTCTGGTGAGTATGGCGGATGAGGGAGAGGTTCCGACCGAAATGTAGTAGAAAAATTTTTTTTCTTTTTTGCACTGTTGAAGGTAGGTATAAACATAGTAATTACAGTACCTAGTTTTATAAAACTAACAATGTTAATATTTATAGCACACAAAGTTATCATTATTATGAAATACATCAACATCATCATCATTTTACTGCCTTGTACTTGACACAAAAGTCGCATGTGGAACATTACATTAGGATTTCGGTGATTTTAATTTGCCCAACCTATTCCTTGACTCAATTTCTCTTGGAAGCCATCATCAGATCTTAGTGTCCTTATCATAGTACCACCGTTGGGATATCTCCTTTCCATTAAAAAAAGAATCATCAAAATCCGTTTATAAACGACGAAGTTATCCGCGAACACACATAAAAAAAATATGTAAACGCTCGAATTGAGAACCTACTCCTTTTTTGAAGTCGGTTAGAAATAGCTCTCAAGATATCATTATATTTTTGAGTAAAAATATGCTTAGTTTTATATATTGACGTCAATTTAAGTATATATTAAAAATAATGTGTTTTCATTTCATCTGAATCTCATTTCTAATGCTAATAAAAACTGTGATATAGAACATATAGAACTTTGATTTAGAAACGAATATGATTAAAGCTAATAACAAGTATATTCAATCACGCATGTCTAGACGACGCTCAGTAAAAATATTTTCCATTTCTTATTGATTAGTTTTTGTTTTGTTCAGTTTTTACATGCTTTATTTTTTTTTAGATTAGATGAGTTATAGAAGATTAAAATACGTTCAAGCAATATCTTAATTAGAAACCTTAAGTTTACCCGTCTAAATAATACAGCATCAAACATTACTCGCTCCAGTTAATTCCGTCGCCAATGTAACCCTATATTATACAGGTCCACCGATATACTTTGAGCTTCCCTACCTCGTTCAGGTTAACGGAAGCTCGGATTCTGCGGGAATCATTAAATGTCAAATGAGAGATCAAGTTCATTGGTTCGATTTTCCAGCGGTGTTTAGATTACTTAATACGTTTGGCAAACATACTTCGTGATCCGGTACACATAGTGTGAACATTATAGGAGAAATATGTAATCATTGTCTACGATGTTATTATTGGAAACAGTAATCAACATTAAAAACCATCTCGAATTAAAACTATACATAAGTTAGTCAAAATGCTTTGACAAGACCATAATTATAATAATTTTGGCATACTGTCATATCTTTCTTATATAACAGTAGTCACAATATATATATACACACATCAAAAGTGTCTAGGGATCAACATATGTGTCTAGGGATCAACATATATTTTTGCAATAACTTTTCTCCTGATTGATATTAATTAAAATTTTCTTTAAGGATTCATCAAATAAAGTGTTTTCGTTTGTCACAGTAACGATAAACCAAGTCACCTTTGCATTAATAAAGAAATTTGCCATTTTCCTAATAAAAGGATTTTTGACATTTGAACCACTAACATTAAAGTTCGAAAAAAAGACTGAAATAACAGTTTTCTTTAAAATTTTATTAGGTAACTTAAACAATTAATAATCCGTGTTTCTACCGCGAACACTAACACAAGAACATCGGTTTGGCATACTCAAAATGAGTTCATCCAAATCACGCTGTGGAATGGCCGCCCATGTTCGTTGAAACAACAAAAAAAGGTCTTCTTGCGACTGGATACCCTCCATATTCGGCAGAGCTCTTCTCTGTAGCATATCCCATGCATGCTCAATCGGGTTCAAGTCTGGCGACTGAGCAGGCCAGGGCCAAAGCCACATCTCAATCTCAAGAAATCCGCATAAAAATGCTTGATCCCTAGACACTTTTGATGTGTGTATATATATATTATGGGACTGGGTATTAAACAGGTTTTATTTTGATATTTTTGAATACTTAAAGCTCTTACTTCGACCATAGAATTTCAATACTGTTAAAAGTCAATAGATAAAGTTCTTGCACTTTAAACAACTAAGATTTTGAACACTCGGCTGTAACTATTTTCAATTTATTAGTTTTGAGATTTTGATGTATATCCAAATTAAGACTCTAAAAGTTAAAATCTAATATTTCATGACAACAGGGCTGGCACGATTAAACTTTGCAATAATGAACAGGTTAACCAATAACTGGGATCTCTTCAATTCAGTTGAAACTTTAAACATTGCCATTAAGTTCCAGTTACACGTCTAACTATTCTTCGTCTGTTCAAATAAATAATATTGAAGTGTCTGTGTAATTGCAAACTGACAGTTTTTCACTAAATACATGTATTCAAAAATCAATTTTAAAACTTTTGTCTTTTCATGTATCTTTCTGTTTGTATGTCTGTACCCGTGGTAGTTGTACCTTTACAAAGACAGCCGCGGGTAACACCGCGGGACGCAGCTAGTAAATAATAAATTAAAAAATATAAACCAACTTTTCCAAGTTACAAAGTCAACAAGCCATCAATGATTCTAAGCAAAATCACCTAAAGACAAACAATTCAATTATCGAAATAAATTAAAATCGAGTTCGTTTTTCCCCTTTACCGGCTTAACCTAATATACGAGTATAATTCGGCAAGTTCAACATAATATTGATGGCAGAAAGAAAATCGAATCACGAGAATCATTATGTCTCGCCGGTGGCAATCCTGGATTAATGCCCCACCTGTGCAGCTAGCCGCGCGGGACTCTGATCAAGTAATGCCATACACTTATTAGATTTACTTCACCAACGAAATTGCTCCGGTATCCATCTAGTTTTTGAGATTTTCCTTCTTACAAAAAGATTAATGCTACGTGCTCACTTTGATTAATGAAGGTGTCTTGTGACTTAAAGAATTACTTTTTAATTTTATAATTTACATTAACTAAAATATTATCATTTACATTCAATATTAGCTTTTGCCCGCCGCTCCGCCCGCGTATATGTCGGTCATCGCGATAAAAGGTAGCCTCTATTCTCCTCCAAGGCCCAATCTATCTCTATAACGAAATTCATCCAAATCGGTTCAGCAATTTAGCCGTAAAAACTTAACAGACAGACTACGGAGCAAATACAAAGACAGACAGAGCTACTTTCGAATTTAAAATATTACTAGTATTAGCATGGATTAAACAAATACTCATTTCGCTAGTACACCAACCCAAATTGTGCCAGTTCAGAATAATCGGGCATTTTCATTAAAAAAAAAACAAGAAAACAAAAGAAATCTGAGTTTTCATGGGTAACAAATCTACCATTTTTATAAATGTTTGGCAGAAATGTCTTGAAATAAAATACAAATTCAAAATCTAAATGTTTTTAAATTGAATGTTTATTATAAGTTTACAGTAATAAGTAATAACGACCAAAGAGAATATTTATCCCGTCTTGGAACAAACTTTAAACACTAGCAATAACAAAGCAAAATTCTCAAACCTCACTCACGTCATAACTGCATGTTCTAGTTCCCATTCTTCAGACGAGGTTAATTAGCCTAAGTAACACAGCGCGAAATATTACGCCGCAATTAAGAATGCCCGACTTTCTTTACCAACTCGGTTACCTTACCAGTTAAAGCTCATTTGAAGGTGCCACTATAATACTAACTAAGTTTTCTGTTGTTATATTTGTTCTAGAATGTTAATTCTCAGAAGCGAAGACTACATATGCTTATGTCATAATGAGACTGTGAACATCTTCAAGTGGATTCTTGTTTGATTTTCTTACTGTATATCAAAAGAAATTTAATTTCACAGAATTTGTATTAATTTAGGAGCTATAAATGATAAACAAGATAACAAAATTACACTAAGTTTAGATTATTACTCGTATTGGGAGTTAAACAAAAATCCTATACTCGTATTAAATAAATAAATAATAAATAAATTAATATTTTGGATATCTAAAACACAACGCCATCAAGTCCCAAGCTAAGCAGAGCTTGTGTTATGGGTACTAGACAACTGATATAAATACATACCATGTGTCCCAAAATTCAACGATAAGCGGGCGCCAAAAGGTAGACCTGCTCATGAGTACATAAAGAAAAATAATAAAAAAATATATACCTAGTTTTTTTTTAGATACAAGAAAAATTTAGAATTTCTTTGAAAATTTACGCCCTTCATGATATTTTGAACGACCACGATGACAATTTTTTGTCAATTGGTGTTTTGGTGGAGGGCAATTTGGTGTTTTTAAGAGTTGTGGTGAATAGTAGCACTATTTAGGTACAAGATAAAAAAAATATCTAAAGCATATTTGAGAAATTGTCATCGTGGTCGTTCCAAATATCATGAAAGGTATAAATTTTAAAGGTATAAATTTTCAAAGAAATTCAAATTTTTTCTTGTAACTAAAAAAAAAACTAGGTATATATATATATTTTTTCCTTATGTACTCATTAGCAGGTCTACCTTTAGGCGCCCGCTTATCGTTGAATTTTGGGACACCCTGTATATACTTTTTTTTTGTAAATACATACATATTATACATAGAAAACACCCAAACTCCGTAACATACATTCGCAGATCATACAAACATTTGGTCCGACCCGGGAATCGAACCCAAGACCTCAAGCACAACAGACGCATACGCTACCACTGCGCCACAGAGGCAGTCATATATAGGATTTTTGTTTAACTCCCATCATACTTCTTTTTTCTTTTGATGAGAATGCTACTAACCGAATAATATCAGTTATTTCTGCCTATGGCAAATAATGAAAATAATATTTCGAAAAAGATATTTCATCTAGTCCCAATCAAAGCAGAGCTTGAGCTATGGGTACTTAACAACTGATATACTTATAACAACCTATATACTTGTAAATTCATACATATACATAGACAACACCAAAACTCCAAAACCACTATTTGCAGATCATAGAAACATTTGGTCCGACCCGGGAATCGAACCTGAAACCTCAAGCACAGCAGTCACTTACACTACCATTGCGTTACCGATGCAGTCAAATATTTTAAGTCTTCTAGTCTTCCAAGTAGTTGTAATGAAATTATTGATGAAAAATATTAAAATCTTTAGAAAATGAAATGGCGACCGTCTTCCGAAAAACAAATACATATGTAATATATATATGATTTCCTCAGCTCATGATATAATGACGTGAATGTCGAAATGACGCGTGTAAGGCGAATCTATGGGTCACGGCGTGGCAGGATCTCGACGTAATTTTGACAAATAAGCCCTCACCCACCGAGCGCTGTAATCAGAGTTATTACCCGTCGGTTCGTCATGACGGAGTCACGACTAACCTGCTTATCTACAGACAAATCACATGGGATCAAGTAAGAGTACTGCCTGTGATATTTCCTAGAAAATATTAACAAGAATTCATGTCAGCTCTTTAATAATAAAATTAGTTTTTAAATAAGCGACGAGTGAAGATGGAAACATTGTTTTTTTTGTGGCCGTTGATTTCAATCAGTCAATTATGACTATGAGTTGTCCTAGAGCCCCGAGAGTATCTTGTCATGATATTGATACTATGCAAGGTAGTAGAGTCACGTAATTGTTTCTTCAGCATTGAATAAAACGTGGTGAAACGGCCACAATTCTAGTTTCTAGTTTTTAAGAAATAGACAAAGTACATCTTCTGTTTTCTTATTTTCGTATGATCACTAACATCCTTGAAGAGAACTTGACTACTTTTTTAAAATTTAAGGAAAACCTCAGATACAAAGAAAGAGACAGAGTGGGTCTTTCTGAGGGTTTCAAAATAAATAAAACATCCATCATTTCAAAAGAAACGATATTATAATATGTACATTGCTAATCGTTTTATTAAATAGAAACGGCCAAATTAAATGATACCTCACCAGAGTACTGAATTCTCTGGAATCCTAAATATTTATGATACATTAAGGATAAAATAGGTACCGAAATACCGGAATCTTGTGGGCTTACAATACAAAACCCTTTTCCCTAACATTTAATCAATTAATCACACTTACATAGAACTCCAAAGCGACAGAAAAACAATATTTTGATTCATTAACGTTACGACAGCGACACTTCACTTACACTCTTTACACAGTATTTAAGTTTGTAGTATAGTAATTTATTTAAAATCTAGTTAGATCTATTCCTCGCCGATAAATAATTTCTCCTAGCTCTAGCGTACTATCGTGTATACCTTGATGATGTTGCCTGTTCGCATGCTAATGTCCAACATTCACAACTCGGGTGACGCCTTCTTCTCGGTTTTTTACGTAATTCTTCATCGTGTATATTTTTCTTCGTAACAGGAACATCATCTTCTTCGACTGGTTGTGGACAAATCACAATGTTTTGCCGAGATGTAGAACGTTTTAACATACACCTCACTAATTTCCAAAAATACAACAAAATGAGAATAATCAAAGCCCAAAATATGAGTTTAGGTGAAACTATTTCATTTAACTCTCTTTTTGCCAACATCGTAAATGTGTGTCCAAACACACTTCAGAACAACTTTGAATTTTTCATGGTATAACATTAAACTTCATTTTCTTACACCATGGAATTTTTCATAATATTTTTAGAAATATAACGTCATTTTTTGACACTTTCAGATTTGAACATTTTATTTCTCTATGATGTCTGACCAAAAAGGGCAAACATAACATTGTTCATGGAATTAAAACATTTTTGAAAAAAAAAAAAAAACTAAGCAAAAAGCAAGTGTTTTCCTTGTTGGGCAACAAACCCATAAGAGTCACGATCACTAATTACCAAATCAACAGCGCCGTCAAAGCAATAAAATAAATGTAATTAAGTATGCATAATTATATAGATTATTTTATGTTAAGTGCCGCGCTTCATTTGTTATAAAATGTTTTATATTCACGTTGTACCAACGGTGATGTTCTATATTAAATTTCTCTATTAGTTATCAAGTTACTCTCACTAGTTTCTGTAACAACGTCACGTTTCCTCACAAAATTGTTATCAACGGTAGTTTTCGTCCGTATGGTCTAAGCAAAAAGAGAAGATAAGACGAGATAATAGTTACCGTTTCTTATCACCTTATCTGTAAGACATACTTAAATAAATGTGCATCTATACTCTGTCCATTACTTTATTTTCTTTTTGACAGCTCACGCCTATAAATTACCATATTTTTTTCGGAATTATGTACTACTGTAATGTCGTACTTTATTGACGGTGACGGTACTTTAGTGAAGTGGTCTGTGCATAACAAACAACCACAGACTATAAAACAGTACTTGAAATACGATAAATCGATCATGTGATAAAAATAATTTGAGTAAGTATTTTTTGTGTAAATTTAATAAAAAAAGGAAAAAAAAATTGTATCTATGACTCCAAGATTGAATTTTTGCAAGGAATTAAGTCGAAATCTTGGAATTTAGGATCAAACCAAGAGTAAAGAACAATAACTCTGTTCATTCATCTAATTTACTGATTTATTATTTATATTTTTGTTTATTTCTTACATAATATAAAAAACTAATGAAGGCATAATTAATATTTCAACAAAAAATATTTAATTAAAACAATTGAAAGTTCTTCATAAATAAAATCGCTATTCGTTTCAAATCGAATCGGTTATGAGTGAGGGCGTCACTAATTTCAAAATTTCTTGAACTGTCAAAAAGAAAATAAAGTAATGGACAGAGTATAATAACATATCTATGCAAGTTCTTACCTGGTTGCTATGCACCATGGATTTTAGCTTCTCGGGGTTGTGATATATTATATGTCTATAAGCTTAGTATAATTATACATTAACGTAAACACAACATCAGATACTATTTATTATTAATAAAAAATACCCAGGAGGTTAGTTATTTTCATAAGTGTGTGGGATTTATTTTATTCTTTACCTTTATGAAATAGGTAATGATATACTCTTGTGTAGGAGGCGCCGGCAGCATTGTATAATTTTGATTTAATAAGCCTTGATCCAAATACTACAGTTTCAAGATTTGGATTATGAATCTAAATCCCTTATTATTTTATAATTAGTTTCTAAATACCTTGAATATTTTTTTGATCCATATTAGATGTGAAATAGAAGTCTGCAGTGGACACAAATAAATTTTTACGAGTTTGGTTCCACAAAGTGGAGCTTAGGTTGTAAATTGAACCAAATCCCAAGTCTGCATGAAAAATGCTAGCGCCCGGCCAAAATGTCCGGCGTAACGTAAGTGGCTGAAAATCGTTTCACCACCGGCCGACTCCAATTGTTAGAGATTTAATGGGTGGATTCTGTGCATCGGACGATAGCACTAAAGCGCTTTAGTTAAAATGTAAGCCAAAGGTAAAAGGCAAAAGCGCTGTTACTTGCATTGAAGTGATAAGGCTTTTGTTCACATTTACCTACATTTAAGGGTTATTGGGTTTGTTGCTTCTATCATAATTAAGTGATTATATCGAGATTGATACGAGAGAGACAATTTTAATTTGTTTTTAGTGTTGTCATTTAATGTATTTAGAATTTGCAGTTTGTTTAGTAACAATTCAGTTATTTTGACTGCAGAGACACCCGAGGCCCGTTTGATGATAGTAGTCTTGCTTGCCACAATTTTTCTAAAGTAATCTGAGTTTATATTTATACTTAAGTACTTGATGAAAAATCTATCTAAAAGCATTTTTATACATAATGGGAGATAAAGCAACATCAATTAAAGTACTATGAGTTTGATTCCCTCACGTGACCAGAAAAAATGTATGACAAAGGGCTCCCACACATAACTGCGATGCTATGCGGCGTGAAGTTCTTGCGGTGCATTTGTGCGAGCTCGCAGATATTTGCGATGCGTTGCGAATTCGCAGTTATGTGTTGGAGCCCTAATAAGTCATCCTATATCAAGATACTAGTCTACCACTAATAGCAGACACATTGCTTCCATGCTTGTAAAGTCCTCCGAGACGCGGATGTTTCCCAGTACTACAGCTGTAGTTACGACTAAAGATAAAGTTTTAATGCTCCCTTTATATATAATGTACAAAGTTGTGTGTCTATTATTATCTAATTTAGGTTTTTAATATTAACTTAATTAACTAAACTACTATTTAACTAAACTATTAACTAAAATTATTAACAAATGATACAAACGCAGATTTTTAAAATCCTGCAATCATAAAAACAAAGTTATGCAAGATCGGTAATAAATTCATACATTCAATTTACTTGTAAAAAAAAATGTAATAAAAGTGTTGTAATAGTTAAATAAATCTCATGTTTTCTTCACGCCAAATCTATACCACACAAAATATTTATCACTCTAGAGCATCGCAAGGTAGAAAACTGCATGTTCAAAAGACGTAAACAAATTTCAATAATTCTACTTGCATTCGTCGACAATGTATCAACATCGGAACATTTATTCTGTCTGAATGAACTTGTTTACCGCAGACAAGAGTATCTACTTGGTTATGCATGCCGTAGTGTGGTCAGCAAAATGTTCTGCCAAGTGCATTCGATAAATGCTATCCACTTGCAAATGCTCCGCTGTCTTGAATATTGTTGGAATGTTACGATTTTTTTTAAATATTCTTCGAATGTTCAGATATAATTGTCACTTGAGGTCCATGTGGATGATCCCTTGAAAAAGACTCCCATTGAATTAAAGGCTTATGAGGCATCCCGAATCAGAATACACGTGATTTGTGACTTTAATAAGAGAAACAATTAAAAATATTCTAATTCACAATTTTCTGTTTGGCAAAGAAAACATATGAGACCACACGTTGTAGTTCGAATGTTATAAAATAAATTCGACTAAGTTTAAGAGTGACTCGCGCAGCTTTCGTTCCGCAGGTTTCGTATAATCTTGTATCCTACGACCGACATAGTTTATATACCTTTTATTTACTCTGTGAAATCTTGAGAAATTTGTTGTTTCTAGGTCATAGCTAGATATTTTGTTTTTATTTTAATTACTAGCTGACCCAGAAAAAGTTGTTTTGCCATAAAACTAAAAATAAATTTAGGGGTGGGTCACCCTTATCATTTAGGGGTATGAAAAATAGATGTTGGCCGATTCTCAGACCTACCCGATATACACACAAAATATATAATAGTTTTGTATTTTTATGTTATATATCAAATTCATCAAACATTCTCATTTAAATATACAATTAAAATTATAAAATCAAAATAACCCAGAATTTGAGTTAAAAAAACCATGAATCAGATTAATTGGAGTCAGCTACTAGTTCAACCAGTTTTATCTGAATATCAGTTTTTCCACGGAGCGACTAGAATCGGACCTCCGCAATCCTGAGGGTGAACTGAATTCGAAGGTTGAACTAGTTGTCAGTATATTTGAGGGCACGGCACTGACTTATCAATGACGATTGTCATAGGGGTTTATGACAATCGGGACCGACGGCTTAACGTGCTCTCCGAGGCACGTGCGGGAAACACCACTATCTTCCATACTCCGGGCTGATATTAAGAATTTCTTGTAAAAAAAATCCAACAGCAATCAACCAAGTTATCCGACCCGGGAATCGAACTCGAGACCTCTCAATCGGCAGTTGCTTACGCTAACCGCTACACCAACGAGGCAGGCGTAAATGAATCAAAACACTCTCAAAAATTTTAATCGACTGATACTATTCTGAACATATATAAAATTCACGAACATTTGATTTCCAAATTTTAGACAAACAGTGACAGTTCTCTAGAATTCAATAATCGCATAAATATTGCATCAATTTCATAATGGCTTCCCGTGGTTATATCTAACTTCATTGACACTGCCATAATCCAGATAACGAGCTCGGAATCCATTATAATGGTAGTCTATAACCGTCTATCGGCTATCAACGTATCTATGCTTTAATTAATTGATAGCGATTGATTTGAATAAGCAAGGAACTAAGCAAACAAGAGGCTAACACGATGGCAGTATATGGCTTTAGGATTAAAACTACGGACTTTGTTAAACATTTTGATGTTATCTGAATTTAATCATCATTTTTTTCTTTTAGTCACATCAACCATTTCTAACTCCCCACCATGAGACTTAAGCTTCTTATTAGAAAGCAGGCCTCCTGAGTTTGTTTCCAGTTTTCCTTCTCTTTGAGTGATAATGTCCTGCGTAGTTTGCTTCCTTGGTCGCCTCTTACGACACCCATCTATACTTATATTACTCATATTATAGAGCTGAAGAATTTGTTTGTATGCTTGTTTGTTTGTTTGAACGCGCTAATCTCAGGAAGCAGTGCAGCATGTCCAGCAGTGGACTGCAGCGGGCTGATGATGAATCTCAGGAACCGCTGGTCCGATTTGAAAAATTCTTTCAGTTTTGGATAGTACATTTATCGAGGAAGGCTATAGGCTATATGATCAGTCCTCTTGCCAAGGCAGCGATCACCCTTTGATGATGTTTATAATACTTACGGGCCCATAGATAGATATACGATCACTACTAATACCACTGGCAAGAAGAATGACCCACGGCTGTGTCACCGTGTTCTTAATCTAAACTACACTTACTGGATTTGTGTGGCGTCCTGTTTTCGGCGTCGTTGATGGGGTACCCCACCGCCTGGTCTGTCCTGGTACGTTCACACATACGTGCTCCAGAATGCTGTACAATCTTCAAGGAATTCGAGTTACTCTCAATAATCAACTTTTCACAGATATTCGAATTACAATACACTCGTTTTAGTTCTCCCGGGACGCGCCTATCACGTATTACAATTCTCGCGAGTCTAATCACAATTAACGGCAGACTGTCCCCAAGCCTTCTCAACAATTTTCGATATTAATCTCGTCTCACGCTGGGCGGCGAGCCCACAAGTACCCTAGCTCAACAAACCTCACGGTGTTATCAATCTCACGCGGAAACTATACGAGTACTACAAAATTAACAAGCAATAAATTACGGCACCGGCCATTTCAACACGAGTTCTATCAAGTCCTTTTTCTACAATTAACATCAAACGTCAAAACGTCAAACACGAACCAGAGACAATCAAAATGTTGCCAGTACAATGACGTTCGAAATCCAACACTATATATCAACACGCTAAGACCAATAGGAGCGGAGCATCAATGAAGGATGTTTAAAAAACGGGGGATAATTATCACGCTACGGGCAATCGGAGACGCAAACGGGGTTGCGTGGGTCAGCTAGTGATAAATGAAAGTGGTGACTCTGCATTCTTAACCCATACCACACGGACTTATAAACATTTTTATAAATTCCTAATTCTTACTCATAAATGAAAAAATGTGGTTTTGGTCACTTTGTATGTAATACCTAAACATGAAACGAAATGTAGTCAAGGTATTGCTCAATTCATTCTCTGTCTCTCTCTATTACTCAAAAATGCAAACTATAAAGCAAGGATTTAAAAGTTTATTAGTTTTTGTTTATTTCTGCCTATTTAATGCAAAGGAATATTTTAAATCGAACTTCTATAAAACTTTGCAAACCAACTACTATGACTGTTTTGGTAATAAACAACCTTATACAGCTAAATTTAAAAAAGAGAAAGTAATTTAATGTTAAAAGCTTTCTTGTTAGCTGCAACATAATCAGAGTTTGCGCTTTAAATGCCCGTGTGACACGCAAGGTAGAAGAAATACTTCTTTTAAACTATACTCTTTGCGCTGTAGCATGGTGCGTGGCATCGTTCAGTAACATTTCGTTTCACTCTTGAAAGTTGCCGCAATTTACAAATTATGACTTACTATTTCAGCTGTACCACATTCGTAATATATTAAATCATTAATAACTCTAGTAAATTAAATTAAACCATAAATTGTAGCAGGCCCGCGCCTGCTGCCTGCAGCCAGCCTGAAATTTGGGGGGGGGGGGGTCACTAATCAAATTACTCGAGTAAATTTGACTTTATTGCACGATACACAATTTTATTTCAAACATTAAAAACAAATGGATATCTTTTGTTTTTACTGGTAAATCTATTGGGATCATAATATTTGAGACATCTGTGACTATCTCTGGATTAATATTTAGAGGATCTAGCTCCGTTGGGGGACCAAGGGCGTGTATGGAACTCCCGACAAATCGGTCCCACCACTAAACCCCAGCGGCGGCCTACACCTGCAGTCAAGAGGAGCTCCAGGAACGCATCAGCGGCTTCTGGAGTTCCCCCTGCCT
Organism: Diaphora mendica; assembly: GCA_949125395.1. Lineage (NCBI taxonomy): Eukaryota > Metazoa > Arthropoda > Insecta > Lepidoptera > Erebidae > Diaphora > Diaphora mendica. Next base: position 24,759,554 of record OX421310.1, read on the forward strand.
TACCTCATCACTGAGGTACATCCCGGGGTAACCAGATTCAAACCCGGGGCATGTCGCTCTCACCGCTCTACACAGTAAGAGAGTCGGAACACCGACCCGCCTGAGACGACACCCCCGGCTGCACCGAGGTGTCGGGTCGTTTCCAGTGGCCACATCTCCTCAGCATGTGGCCACAACGACGCTTAACTGACGATTGGGGAGCTAGCGGCCTCTAGCGCGCACTCTTCGGACTCCTTCTAGAGCATAACGTCTTCACACTGCTGGCCAGCATTGCCGCGATCAATGCTGGTGGTGACAGGTTTCGTCCGATCTGTCCGACCGGGCGAAGTCACCGAAGCAACCATGCCCGGTGAGCATCTAAGTGAATCGGTAGGTGATAAGTTGGTTCTTTCTATGCAAGCTTCGAAGCTCGGCAGAAAGGCTCTGACAGCGCGTTGGTTGGCACAACCCTGGGTGTCGACCCGTGCCCGCCAAGCCCGTAGGACTTGCGTGTGTGTTCTGACGAAGCATTCCGGGCTCATGATACGGCGCTATCTCTTCGTCATTCCGACCGACAGATCGAATTTTATCGCAGACCATTGTGTTTATGTCGGCTAGAATGTCGAAGGGTGGAGATCGTGCCAGAATCGTCGCCGCCTCGTACGAGATCGTACGGTGGCTTCGTACGATCCGTATGGACATCAACAGCTGCAGACTCCCGAGTTGAGCATTACAGCGGGAAGATCCCGCCGGTGCCCCATAGAGGTCCATGGATCGCACGACGCCCATACGCACGCCCACGCACATAGAGGCAGCGAACTTCTTCCCGCGGTCCCCTGAGATTGGGCAGCACACAATGTGCCACCCCTGCTACTCATCGTACTGGGGACTAGTCGCCCGAAATTATTTTCGAAGCTCTGCCGATTGTCCATGATGAGGTGCTTCATGTACTGACCCACTTGGACTCCGGTGTCATCAACCCGGAGGTATGAGCTTGGTGGTTCCTGCCGCTTACGTAGGCCATAGAACCATATCGCCTCAGTTTTCCGAGGTGCCACCCTCAGGCTCAGCTTATGAATCTTATCCACGACACAAGCCACCCCTTGTGAGCAGAAGCACCTCCCCGAAGCGTGACCCTCTGTCCAGTATTAGGGTATCGTCTGCATAGCAGGCGACACTGATGCCCGAAGTCAGACTAGTGCGAAGGCCCGCATCGTATGCGAGGTTCCATAACAATGGGCCCAATACAGAGCCCTGGGGAACCCCACAACACACCTCCCTTCAATTTTCCACTCCGTTCCCATCGACAAAGTTCACTGTCCCGTCGCGCTGATAGACCTCTATGACGGCAGGCAGGTAAGTCGGCACCGTCGGTCGTGATATTCAAGGGCCGCCCTAATCGAGCCCCATTGAAGGGTGCTGAAAAGCGTTAACGATAGCAAGGCTAACTACCAACAACCCCCCCCCCCCGATCGGACTGCCGACCCCGACAGGAAGCGAACACACCTATGAGTAAGGCATTCAATCGCTAAGCTAGTTCACTAGAGAGCATTAAACTTCACGGCGTTTCACCGTGTTCTTATTCTAATCTAATGTAATATCAAGCACTTACTGGAGATGTGTGGATTCCTTTATATCGACGTTCCAAGGGCCCTTGGTATTCTCTCTTGGTATTCTCTCTGCGTCGTCACACATTCATAAACTCCTAAGTTGCTCACAGGTTCCCTAAGTATCGTGATTACAATTTACAATTTACAATTTTAACTGTCGCGGATCGCGCCTATTTGACGGGACTACTAAAACTCGCGAGTCCAAACCAGACCAATCATAACGGTAACCAACGAAACACCGAATTGGATGGACAAACAGCTAAATTTTCATTAAACGGCACTTTTCAACCACCCTGGCTGACCGTCATTACAAAACTTCTCTTTAATACTATCTTGTCACTTCAAAACGTCAAACAAGAAAAATGACAATCAAAAATGTTGCCATTATAATGACGTTCGAAATCTAACATTAGGTCTTTACCTATGAAATTGCCTTTCTTCAGTACTGGTCATTTCAAATAAAAAAAAGTTTGTAATGGCTCTGTATTCTAAATTAAAATTAATTTTGTTTTAAAACCATAACATTCTATTTACAAACTCAGTCTTTTGTTTTTTGATTAGCGTTGTATTTTCATTACATTTGAACATTTTTCGTCATAATAGATACTTTAAAATTCGTGTAATTATGGAATATGAGTTCCGTCGTGGCACCAACGCGACAGAAACGGCACGTAACATCAAAAACGTTTACGGAGAGAACTGTACAAACGTACGCACAACCCGTTATTGGTTTTCCCGGTTCCGTTCTGGAAATTTTGACTTGACTGAAATGAAGCTCTTGGTCGTCCGGAGACTTTGGTTAACAATAATTAATTAAAGGCGATTGTGGACGCTGACGAAACTCAATCTACAGCTGAGCTAGCAGCAGCTTTTAATGTAAGCATCAAAACAATATTGATCCATTTGCGACAAATTGGCAAGGTAAAAAAGCTTGATAGATGGGTGCCCAACGACCTTAACGATCGCCAGCGCAACGTACGCGTCGAGACCTGCCTTGCGCTGCTCAACAGGCAAAGAAATGAAGGAATTTTGAAACGAATTGTTACGTGCGACGAAAAATGGATTCTGTTCGACAATCGAAAGCGCTCAGCAAGTTGGTTAGGCCCTGGTTCAGCACCAAAGCAGTGCCGTAAACCAAAAATGACCCCTAAAAAGGTGATGGTCACTGTTTAGTGGTCTAGTGCGGGTGTGATTCACCACAGCTTTTTACAAAACGGCATGAGCATTAATGCAGATGTGTACTGTGAAGAACTGGAGAGAATGATGGAAAAGCTTGCACATCTGCAACCAGCTTTGGTCAATCGGTCGTCCGCACTGCTCCTTCACGACAACGCGCGACCCCATACTGCGCAACAGACAGTCTCCAAGCTGCAAGAGCTGGGGTTGGAAGCTCTCCCTCATCCGCCATACTCACCAGACCTTGCACCTACCGGCTATTACTTTTTCCAAAATTTAACCAACTTTTTAGTGGGTAAAAAATTCCATTCCCGAGAGGCAGTACAAAATGCCTTTGAAGAGTTTGTTGCCTCCCGTCCAGCTGATTTTTACAAGAAGGGCATCAATATACTGCCTATGCGTTGGCAAAGATGCGACGATTGCATGGCTGATTACTTTGAATAACAGAAATAAAAAAGTTTGAAAAAATAAGTACTTTCACTTATTGCATACAAACGGCAATTTCATAGGTTAATACCTATTATTAGCGTCCACTGTCGAGCGTCCCCGTTAGAATCCATATTGGCAGTCCGATAGAGGTGACAGATCAGGGCCCACTCACGACAGGTGCTCGCTTATACGGCCAGAGATACCTCTCTCAAAGAGTTCCTATCCTTTGATTTCTTATCTCGATTGAACAATTATGGAAAATGATAAGATTAAGAAAATCTGGTTCTAGTAGCAGATTTTGGGGGGAGTCACGTCCCCTGTGACCCCACCCCCCCCCCCCGCCCCTGGAACCGCGCCTGAACTGTAGTAAATTAAATTAAACCACCACGCACCATGCTACAGCGCCAAGAGTACAGACGTAGCTATATTTTTCCACCATAAAAGACAGTTCGTTATTGTTCTCTTAAGAGATTTTGTACTCTCCTATCCCTAATATATTTTACAATGAGTAGAACAAAAGGTAGTAGAGCCATGCTGATTTCAGCACAAACGGGCTGGCTCGACCAGGGCAATACTACCCTTGCATAGAAGATCAACGTAAAATGACAGCATTTGTGCTGTCGTGTTTCGTTGGTGAGCGCGAGGTCGAGGTATGGGCCACCATACTGCATTCTTGCATTATCTGCATTCGCAATGAGTAAGGTGAACACCACTCTTGGATTTTGCTTATGCGTTCCATCAGGCAGAGTAGAGTTTTCTTAATAATATACTAATCACAATACTTTTATTATGTTTAACTTAATAATGTCCGTATACTATAACACGCACAAGCAATTTGTATCATATTAGCATCTAAAAATTAAAGAAAATTTCCTGTTCATATTCAATAAACTTAATGTCGTATTGGGTATAAATCAAATCCCTTATGAAGGGACGGACATGCACCATAGCGGTAGTAAAATAAAACACAAGTGTAGCCACTCCTAATAATCATAAACAGTGTGTTATGACATAGGGTAGAAGTCCCCTTGAATGTATTTGGCAATTCCAGAAAATAAAGTGGTAATACTTGTCTTTTAACAATACGAGAAGGGTCTGAAAGAAGGGAGTTGTATAGAATTCCTTCCTAGTCAACCCCGAAATACCATTGTCAAAATAGTGAAGTCAAAGGGTCAAATAGATGGCTCTAAAGCGTCTTGTTAAAGCAATAGAGATAAGAACAATGTCTTTATCAACGATACTATGGAATAGGGTAGGGAGGGTCTTTTTCAAGTGCCGAGTACTAAATAAAAAGTAGAGTTCTCATCAGTCAAGAGATACTATAATAATTAAGAACTATTCTGACTATGATTTTGATTTGAAGTGTTAAATTTCAAATCACAACTGTAACCGCTAGACATCTGTTAAAGCTTGTCCAGTAATAAATTATTTCTAAAAGGATTAGGAGAAACTAAGCCTGAATTTAATTATTTTTTAAAACAATTATAGTTATAAATATTACTAGCTTTAACCCGTGGCTCTGCCTACACGTGTGTCGGTTGTCGCGGTAAATAGTAGCCTATGTCCTTTCTCAAGAATCAAAGTATCTCCATCCCAAATTTCATTGAAATCGGTGCAGCAGTTTTGGTTAATATTTATTAAAATTTATATAATTAAGTTACACAGTAAATGCTACTTAATCATAACCTAGTTGCATTTCATAAGCTGAGTCACGACAAGCTCACTATTACGCTTTATCGCTTGGTTTCTTTTATAAAATGAGTGGAATTGTGGAGTGTACGTGCATCGAAGTCATTCACAAATACCTAACACAGTGGTGTGCATGCCTATGTAATGTAAGTAGATATTTGTATTTCTAATTTATTTAACAGTAAAGTAGCTGCAACTTTAGATAACTGCAAAAACATATGGTTAAACATATGGTGTAGTTGGGGGAGCTCCTATCGCTGTCGAGTCCACCCTAAAATATCTGGGACTGGTGCTCGACAGCCGGTGGGATTTCGGCCGCCACTTCCGGCGGCTAGCACCCAAGTTGATGGGCGCGGCGGGAGCGCTGTCAACGTTGCTTCCCAACGGGTCGGACCCGAGCGCCGCCTGCAGGCAGTTGTACGAGGGGGTCGTGCGATCGATGGCCCTATATGGGGCCCCGATTTGGGCGGCTGACCTGACGGCCGGCTTAATCACCGTGCTGCAGAAGCCGCAGAGGGTGATGGCCGTCAGAGTCATTAGGGGTTATCGCTCGATCTCCTTCGAGGCGGCTTACGTGCTGGCCGGATCTCCGCCCTGAGACCTGGAGGCGGAAGTCCTCGCGTCACTACATTGGTGGTGTGAGGAAGCGCGTGCCCGCGGCGCGTGGCCGACGCAGCAAGTTATTGAGCTGCGCCGGTCACAGCTGCGCGAGGTCCTGATGGCGGAATGGCGGGACAGGCTTTTATGCCCTTCCGCTTGCCTCGTCACCATCGAGGCCATCCGGCCAGTGCTCGACCTGCGGCTCGGGAGAGGGCATGGATCCCTCTCGTTCCGTGTGACGCAGGTCCTCTCGGGGCATGGCTTGCCCCATAGGCAGGGAGCCGGACGCTTGGTGTCACCACTGCGTCGACTGTTGGGAGGACACGGCGCGGCATACGCTGGCAGAGTGTGCTGCTTGGGAGGGGCCGCGCCGTGCCCTCATCTCTGTAGTAGGCAGTGGCCTCTCGCTACCGGCCGTAGTTCGTTCTGTGGTGGACGGCGAGGAGTCCTGGGACGCAGTGGTGTCCTTCTGCGAAACCATCACCTCGCAGAAGGAGGCTGCGGAAAGGGAAAGGGAGATCCTGACCTCTCTCTCGGGCCGCAGCAGGCGCACCGGGCGTCGGGGGAGCCTCTACCGGCCCCCCTAACTGGGTCCAGGGGTGGTGGACTTGAAGATGTCCATCGCCCCCCAACTGGACCCGAGGTGGCGGCGCGTAGTGTTCCCGTGCGCCCCTCTTGAAGTCGTGAGGGAATCTTTCCCTCGCTGACGAGATGTGGCCCGCAGCGGCGGGCCGGCAACAGTCGGGGATTGCGGTTGTCTCTTATGTTCCCGCGATCCCCGGCGTAGGTGAGAGACGGAACACCAGGGGGTTTTAGTCAGTAGGAGTCAGACAGACCCCTTCGCCCTCTCCTCAGGGCGGAGGACATCCATGAGGATTTCCCCCCGTCAAAAAATAAAAAGGTACACGTGAAATATTGGATTGTAATGTTGAGTTTCGACAGTGTAAAAACAATAACTTTATTGAATTCAATACTTTGACAAATTCAAAATGTTAACAGGTCAACATTTTGTGTTTTTATTTAACTTGTACAATAGACGAGACGGATTGTTGCACTAAGCTAGTGGTTGGTCGTGCGGACGCATAATAAAAATGGCTATGAAAAGTTTGTTGTAATCTCGTATCAAATCGGACGGGTCGCTTGTTCACGAGGATGCATATAAATTGAGCCTTAGTTTTTAAGTGAAAAACTTCTTTATTTAGTTCAGTGACCGTAGCGTTCTATATATAAACATTTAAAGTATGTCATCACTTTGGTTAAACGTGTAGATATGTGGTGTTAGTGAAGAAGGTGATTCGGTTTACATATATTTTTAGTCTTTTGAGTAAAATAGTGTGATTATAATAAATTATTTATTACGAATTAGAATGAAGAATACATTCAAAATTTGTGTCGTATCTTTCTTCTTCTTCGTCTGGCCTTTTCCCGTTTCTACTCGGGGTCGGCTCTCCTTATCCTTCTTCTCCAGAGACATCTGTTCTGGGTCGTCACGGGGTCCACTCTCTCTTCTCCGAGGTCTTTGCTGATGGTCGATATCCATGTAGCTCGGGGTCTGCCACGGCCTCTTGGTCCCGACTCCAGTTGCAGCACTTTCTTGGTCATGTGTTCGTCAGGTCGACGCATGACGTGACCGTACCACCTCAAGCGCGTCTCTTTGAGCTTCTCCGATATTGGTCTTACTTTAAAGCTGCATCTGATATATACATTCGGCACTTTGTCTAGAAGGGTGACGCCTGCGGACCATCTGAGCATTCGCATTTCGTTGACGTGCACCTTGTTTACCTGCGCTTTTGTGATTGGCCAACACTCTGCGCCATAGGTCATTGCTGGCCGTACTGCAGTTTTATAGACCTTGCCTTTGGTTTTTATTGGCATTTGTGAATCGCAGAGTACACCCGTAAGTTCTCTCCACCTCTGCCAGCCCGTGTTGGTTCGCTGCGTGATGTCAGCGTCAATGTTGCCGTCGCTAGAGAGTACACTGCCGAGGTATTTGAAGTGGTCGAGGGTCTTTAGAGTGGTGGTTTGAAGTGTGATGGTATGGCTGACGTCGCTGTTTGAGAAGTTGCAGTGCATGTGTTCTGTCTTTTCTCTGTTTATCCTCAAGCCAGCGGTTTCCAAAGCCAATCTCCACTTTTCCAAAATTGCTTGCAAAGCCATGGGGTCTTCATCGATCAAGACTATGTCGTCTGCGTAAAGGATATCCCAGGGTACAGGACGTTGTATGTTGGCTGTCAGATAGTTCATCACTATGTTATACAGTAATGGACTGAGTGCCGATCCCTGATGCACTCCTACCCGTACCCGAAACTCCTGACTCAATCCCGCAGGGCATCGCACTCGGGTTGTCGCTCCAGCGTACATGTCTTTGACGAGTTCTATGTAACACTCGGGAATATTCTGGGAGCGCAATGCTTGCCAAATCAGTGGTCTCGGGACCCGGTCGAATGCCTTTTCGAGGTCGATGAACACCATATGAAGGTCGCTCTTTCTGGTTCTGTATGTCTCCATCAAGATCCTGATCGTATGTATTGCATCGGTGGTAGACTTTCCGGGCACGAATCCGCATTGGTTTTCTGTGATGGTGGTCAGTCTCCATACTCTTTCGTTGAGTACTCTCTCCCATATTTTAAATGTGTGCGAGATAAGCTTGACCACTCGATAGTTACTGCATTGCCTGATGTGAAAGATATCTTATTTATAATCGATTGCACGGTTAGCCTTGTGGTTTAAGCGGTCGCCACGCCGTTTTCTACTGAGCCAAGTGTTGTGGGTTATAATCCCACCTGGGACAACACTTTGTGTGATCTACAAGTTGTTGTTCTGATTCTGGATGTTCCTTATATTCCTTTCATGTATGTTCGTAAAGTCCACCGCGACACATGAAGTATATTCCTAATGCGGGAGTTGTCTTTAAAAAAACTTTTCTTTCAAAGAAAACTTGTGGCCAATAAATTTTCGCTCGCTTCAATATTTGATATTACCTAATATATTTACTTCAGACCAACATATTATAAACTGCAATTTATAGTATTTGTTTGTTTTTGGTTTGTTGTCTGTTTCTGTACCTAATAAATAAATAAATAATAAATATCAACTCTTCAAGGGTTTTTATACAAGTAATTCGTTTTTGTACACGTAACAACTTGTACAAACTTTTTTTATAATGTGAGGTTCAGTTGTTGATGAGTGACATCATAAATCTTAGTATTTCGATAACCCATCAATAGGATAAATTCGTTCAATTTAGAACGAGTGTTTTCTTATGATTAAAAGATGTTTTCTTTATCCTTTCTGTGTCCCTCAAATAACTAAAGAAAAAATATTCCAAAGAAATAAACGAAAAGTTACTCATATACATAATTATAGAACACTAGCTGACCCACGCAACAACGTCGGCGTCTCTTTTCAATTATGATCGGCTCCTCATTGCCTAAGCATGACGTTGACTATCCTATCTTTTTTTTTATGGAACAGGCGGGCAAACGAGCAGACGTATCGTCTTATGGTAAGCGATTACCGCCGCCCATGGACACCTGCAATACCAGAGGCGTCAAAAATGCGTTGCCGACCTTTGGGGGATGGGGGGTATAGTGGCTGGGGTATGGGTCTCCGGTATCCTCACTTACTCAGAGAAACATAGCGCAAGCAATATTTCACACCGGTTTTCTGTGAGGCCGTGGTATCACTCCGGTCGAGCCGGCCCATTGATGCCGAAGCGTGGCTCCCACGAGTACACCAGCAAAACTACACAAAAACAACCTGAAAATTGGTTAGTTAGTTTAGGATTTCATCATAAGCAACTACGGGACATGAGGATGATATATAACTAGCTGCCCCGACAGACTTTGTTCTGTCAAAAGATATTGGCCTATTAAGTTGTTCTTAGTACTTTTCTCCCAATTTTTACGTTTTTTCTCTCTATGAGAACCTGCCTTGTGCCTTAATTAAAATATTTAAAAAAATCAAATTAGTGGAACAGTTCTCGAGATTTGCGCTTAGCATCACATTTAGCGGTTCATTCCTATTTCTATACATTAATTAGTTAGGATTATAACAATTCATGTTTACAGTTTACAACAGTCTAGTATAGTTCAAATACCCTGAATATGAGTTTGTAACATAATGTTGACTGTATGCAGTACAATACAGTTACTGCTTTGTCCGTACCTACTGAATGTTTCATTCAAGATAATACCAAATGAGGCGTGGCAGCATAATGTGTTGTGCTCCTAGTTTCAGGACGCAGAGGGGCTTCGAATTTATTATTCAAGAACTGACCAACGGTTTCTTGAGTTGCCGTCCTGTAAATTTAAACTTAATGTTTGTAATAATAAGAGTGAAAAGGCGATAATCGGACAATAAAGTTATCTGCATATTAGTATTTGCTAGTGACTTGAAATACAAAGGCAGTATCGCTTGATCTATGACGTCAATAGTTTATTATAAATATTAACCCCAATAAACTAACCCATAATAATATACTGTTTCATACATTTGATTGATAGTTACAGGCTCTGAAGATCCCTTCATAAACTTGATGGAATTGTACAACATTACGGAGTACGGCGAGCTTCGTATGTACAATTATGTAAAACGCATGCGATGCTAATTTGTGGCCGTTGTGTAGGTAAACACTGAGTGAATAATTTCCTAGGTAGGTACTAAGGGCGTGGTTCAACTTACAAGCAGTAGAGTTGGTATGAGCGGAAATCATTGGGATGAGTGATAGAAAGTAATGAGGTAGACTACATAATTACAGAAATTGAGAATATGTAAATAATAAGTTTGATGTGTTCTATGTGAAATAATTGACCTCTTTATATTATGATATATAGACCACAAATAGAGTAACACGGGTCACCAAACGTACGGGAGTAGCCATGGCTTATTTTTCCGATACAAAACAATATGTCATTTTTAACAAGGGGAAAATCTTTACATATACACATTTTAGATTCACATAAAAAAATTGGTTGTCTGTAAAGTCGGTTTACGAACGATAATTTTACGTGATAACGTCATAACGTGAGCGATGGCTGTATCACAAACCGAACGCTTAGGCCGATCTGCCTCTCTATCGCTTATCCCGCGCTCTTGCTTGCTCGCTCGGCTCTGGCGGAACGTGACAATGGGTCATGCTTTTTCGTGCGTGCAGCTAGCGTTCATCGATTTATAAGACGTTATTACGTCAAAAAACTATCGCCTATCACTACGAACTCACACATAACAATTTAAACAAAACATTCAGAAATTCACGCACACATAAATACATTCTGTGTCGTAACAGTGTAATGCATAGACCCATTTGGGCTTATGGGGACGCCTGCGTAAGGTTACTCCTTCCGAATTGCCGAATATGGGGCCAAACGAGTACACAGGTCACCTGAAAAATCTACCGCCCTTCATGGTCGTGTGCAAATCAGGAATCTCAAGCACTTATTTAGGTAGACAAAAATCTTTCTCACATAAACCACAGTCGAAACATTTTATTCAGAGTAATTTTCAGTGCTTTGGTATGTACATTTCATATAAAACTTTGCCTTATTGAATATCTTTTAAAGTGGTATCAAATAAAAAAAGTTGTTTAAGAGATATATTTCTATTGCCTAAACAAAATTATCATTGTATTATTACAATTTATGTATAATTGACATTATATGTTAACCGATTGAACTAGTAGCCGACCCCAAATAATCTTAGGAATAATAAAGGCTAGGAAGAAGAAGATGATACAGACCGTTAGACCGTGGGAGAGCCACGCTTCGGCATGAATGGGCCGGCTCGACCGGAGTGATAACACGGCCTCACAGAAAACCGGTGTGAAATAGTGCTTGCGCTGTGTTTCACCGAGTGAGTGAGGATACCGGAGGCCCATACCCCAACCCCTTCCCATATCTCCCACCCCATCCCCCAAAGGCCGGTAACGCACTTGTGACGCCTCTGGTGTTGCGGGTGTCCATGGGCGGCGATAATCGCTTACCATCAGGCGATACGTTTGCTCGTTTGCCGGCCTATTCCATAAAAAAAAAACATTATTATTTCGATCTAAAATGATTATAAACGAATTAAATTTAAAGCAAAAACTAATTCTCCATACGAGAGACTGGGTGTAAAAAGTGAAAATTATTTAAAACCAAATATGACTAGTAACTTAATTTTTATAAGTATGCTACCTGATTGTACAGTAACAAATAAACAGCATCACTGAAAGCAGTTTGTTTGATTTGCTAAATTACTACACTGATATCCACTCCCTGAATAATTAGCGATATCGGCTTTTGCTGGGTTTTGTTTACTTTATATTGGATTATCACACGATACATTCAAGTTATTTTTGGATATTGTTCAAATAAAGGGTTTTATTTATAAAAAAAAACTATAAAAAATAAAGCCATCTGCTATTACTAGCCGTGTGGTAGTAATTATAACAAAAATATTGATATTGTGATTTCAACTCAATGACTATAAAATTTTAACAAAATAAAAACCGACTTCAAGGTTCGACTCGATTTCTCTTGGATTCCATCATCAGATCTAAGTGTCCTTATCATGGTACCACCGTTGGGATATCTCCTTTCCATTAAAAAAGAATTATTAAAATCGGTTCATTCGGTCACAACGACGAAGTTATCCGCGAACACACATAAAAAAATCATATATACGGTCGAATTGAGAACCTCCTCCTTTTTTTAAGTCGGTTAAAAAGGTTCCATTTTGCTACTAGATCTCTGAAAGGTAGTAATCTACTATATTTATATTTATGAATAAAAATTAATCGCCGCAAGGTATGTACGCGCATAACTTCCGATCGACTACACTAAATTGAATGATTCTTTTTTCTTAAAAAAAATATAATATAAGTTTTTCAGCACCTTAGAAAATATTTACCAAAGAAAAATAAAGCGGTACAAAGTTCGCCGGGTCAGCTAGTTTATTATCAAATTTAAGTCAAAGAAACTTTGATATATTCCTAAACAACTCATACAACTGATATTCCCTTTTGTTTGCGTGAATTATTGATAAATTTAATTCTTAAGCACTGAAAGAAGACTAATGGCTTTGATCCCAAACAAACAAAAGTATGCGATAACCTGATCCGATACCAAAACTAGACAAAGCCATAAACATAAACAGCAGATGAATGATTCGATTCAAATGAGATGACGGACGCGCCTCGTACGTGCCGGTCTAACGCTTACATCTCCATACCCCTATACATTACAGTAATGTGATCAAATTTGTCACCCCCCTATAAATCCTGTCGGCACTATCATCTGATGTAAAGTACCGTAAGTTGGGATGTTAATTTCAAGATAGTGGTTTGGAGAATGGATTGGGAATACCTATTAGGTATGAGAGATGTTAGGGCGTAAATATTGGGGTACTATTTCTTAATGACCCGGTAACGGTTGTACGCAAGATGTCACGGAATTTAGTTCAAGAACGGAGGCGATATAATTTTTATTTAATGAATGAACGAACTTTGGTTATTGAACTACCACAATACTTAATCACTTATCAACATATTTTACAGAATACGGAATTGCAAAGATGAAAATAAACAGTGGACAAAATTTTCCTGTATGGATTCTTTCATGGAGTTTAGATGAGTATACTTACATACACAATGTTAGCGCCATGAGATCCAAATCGAGTTATGCAATTGAAATCATAAATATGAAATTAATATTTTGAAATAAAAATACCTAAGAATAAGAAGATAAATGACTATCTGAGGAATTAATAACTATTGATATTAGGTAAGCCTGCCACACCCACCTTATGTTGAAAATGATTCACATACCCATGATCATATACCAATGATTCATATATTGTCACATTAAATGGCTTACAGTGACTTTTGTCACTCATATGAGAAATAGAATATGGCGTGGGATAGTAGGCCAAGGAGGCATAGGATCTTTCTTAGGAGATAATTGTTAAAGGCTGTTCATGATAATGATAATGACAAAAAACTGTCAATTGACATTTGCCTCAAGTTATACTACTCGTTTTAGACATTAAATTGTACCTTGAGCCATAATTAAGCTATAAACAAATGAGTGTGAATTAGAATCGATTCGTACAAAAGCGTTTGATGTTCTATTATAAGTTATTCCAAAATGAAGTTCTCTTCACAAAAGTGATAATAGATAAATTATGGTAGAAAGTAAACTACCTCACGGAACATCTTAAACGATTCATTAGCATATAAACTATTACACAATCATCAGTACACACATAATAGGAACTGTAACCGATAGTTACTTGAAAATATGAGTTTCTTCTAACCGTTAAGTGAAGGAATAAATAAATCACTTAAATGTTTGTTATCCGTTTTATTTATTGTCATACTATTTTAAGTAAAATATAACTTTTCCTTTCAGTAGAGGAATACTTATATTTGTAAAATAAGGTACGATTTTAGACGGTTGAAGTAGAACTCTAAAATGAATACTCACTAACAATATTGTAACCTTAATTAATTAATGAAAATGTCTAAAAAAGAGATTGCAAATCTATTGAAGAATATCGGCGTTGAAATAGAATAGGATGAATCGCTTATGGATTTCATTAACAGACTTTTATCCTAGCCTAGTCTGGCGTGAAGGCATTCATTCATTTGTTTATGATATACCTTTGAGTCTTCTAGGACGTTTTATATGGGTGTTTCTTATAGTTTTTATCAGTAGCTATGAATTTTTTCTCCCGTCGGTGTTAGCAAGCATATCATCTATCATAATTTTAATGGGTTAAGGTTAGATAATAGCGTATATATATATATATTTACATAATGGACGTCACCAACGTGTTTTGCAAGGTGATGTTTATCAAGAAACGAGAGATAGTCTAAGATGTCAGGATAGTTCTGTCCTATCCGTAGAATAACTAGCCGTTGGCGACCGTAAACGATCCTCCGTGTTTGGACCTGAGAGTAGTAGGAAGGTCTGCCTGCAATGTTTTTAGTATCATTAGGTAGTAACCATTTCTATGATAATCATACAAGGAAAGTCAAACAGAGATTCGGCTATAATAAAAAGGCAAGCTATTGACAGCGCATAAGGCATTTAGTTTGGTAGGTCGAAACTTCACTCCTGCACTGTATCGTGGTATTCATTCTCACTTGGAACAACACTGTATGCTACACGAATATAATATCCCACCAAAAACATTTTCATGTAAAATGTTGCCAAGACGACTGCATATGGCTTACCCTGTGAAAAAGATATCAGATCTCATCTAGAGCCAAAGTTCTGTATCTACACGCCCTAACTCTACCAACCCTAACTTCGCAAACTCTACATCTCAGTAAAAATGTATTGCGCTACGCTTGGCTAGTCTTGGCGGGGGCACGACCGTGCCCCCAGATTATTGTCCTGTTAATATTAATCTTATGTCCACTCCTTAACGAAAGTTTTCCTCAAGGAGCGCTAACTACAACAATTTCAATATCATCTCAAATCCAAAATAAGCAAAAACATGTTCAATACATTGTCATTTTTGGGTATGATAGTGACATCATTTTATAGTGTGTTAAGTTACAAAGTAAATAAATATTTCTTATAATACTTCATTACACCATAAATAGTAAGAAACACTGAATCGCCTACACTGAATCACACAATCGCCTAATATAAAAATTCGTTTTTTTTTCCATCCCAAGGTTGCCTGGAAGAAATTGCTTTTTAGCGATAAGGTCGCCATTTGTACATGGTCATTCTATTGATATGTTGATTTTATGTAAACTGTTTGATCTGGTGTACAATAAAGTTTATTCTATTCTATTCTATTCTATTCTATGCCCAAAGTCATAGACCTTTTAGACACTATCAACATCACCCATTATTCACGTATTCATAACAAAAGAGTATAATAAAATGATGCCATTGAACAATATTCAACGTGTTTTCAAACCAATGACTTCTCTCATTTTCTAACAGAATGCCTGACACCTACTTGACTATTAGTTATTATAAACACTTCGATTATTACTCAGCTAAAGCTTGTGCAAATCTAATGCGATACACTTACATAAGCCAAGATAAGTAGGTACAGTAAACATACGCTAAATTGTACATAGAATAAGTATATACAATTTAAACAACAAAGTGAATTTAATATATCTATTTGCATATGTATTGTAGTGAGTTTTGCAAATCCGCAAACAAATACATAAATTGAACAAATTGTAACACCAAACCATTGCGTTTTGAATCATTCGTTTAACATATGACAAGACTTCTGCGTCAGTAGAATATGAGCCAGAGAAGCAATAACTCTCTAGAAGGAAAAATAGATGGGTCACCGTTTTTTTTTCTTCAAAAGACAGCGCCCGTACTAGGAATATATCCTGTGGCTCGGTGGACTTTACAAACATACATGAAACGAACACAAAGAACACTCAAACTTAGAACAACAAGTTGTGGACCACACAAAGGGTGCTTCTATGTGGAGTTTGAACCTACAACTCTCGGACCGCCTAAAAACTACGACATCCGTGCTGCCGAATTGTATTGCCTAGAATGCACCTTCAGAAAAAAATAAAAGTGTGACACATTTTTGTCATACTGAATTTAGAAAAGGTTTATTTATTTAAATTATTTTTAACCGACTTCCAAAAGGAGGAGGTCCTCAATTTCATCGGTTTTTTTTTTGTTTTTTTTTATGTATGTACACGGATGTCTGCATGCCTTCATATTCTGTAGACATCATTTAATTTCATAATATATAAAATGGGTCTTAACGAGTAAACTTGTCAGTTTACCTCAAATCACTTGAATTATAGTAACCTATAGAAGATAGTCCATTTGAGATTTTATTACAAAAAAATATCTGAAGTCCTTTCGATTCTATACAGTATGTATGTTACCTTTAGTCGTATTCTTTCAAGTTATTTAGGTAAAAAGATGATGAGAGACTTGAGAAAGACTAAAAAGCGAAAAATAAAAAAAAACTTCGTTTAAAAAAACCGACTTCAAAGACTAAAAAGTATCAAATAACTTAATTTGTATGTGCTACCTATTCATAGGTTTGAAGTCGGTGCCAAGCCAAAATGTAATAGTAGGTACCGCACTCGCCGCGCGTGATCTTGAGCGGGATAGCTGTTCTTCGCGTAGAACAAAACGACGGAAGCGTCGGTGACGTCGTTGACGTTCGTCTCGAAATATAGCGCTAGTATAACCTACTATTACATTTGGCTTGGCACTGACTTCAAACCTATGAATATGTAGCATATACAAATTAAGTTATTTGATACTTTTTAGTTTTTGAAGTCGGTTTTTCTAAACGAAGTTTTTTTTATAATGAATAAACATTACCGGTGGAAGGTGGTACAGGCTCTGATGTAGTAATATATCTGTTACCGTCAGATTGTCAAAACCATTAGATTGCGATCTATCTCGCGAGATTGCAAACAGTCGAAAGATTGTGAAATGGTATCGACAAATCGCAAGTCGCGCGCTGATTGGTTGAATGGCATATGTCCCGGCGCCGCCATATTTGTTTATTAATTCGTCTTTGTTGCCGAATGTAAAGTATTTTTATGATTGTAAATTGATTTGATGTTGAAAATACCTCACAGCTTTAGAATTAGTTACCTAATTGTTGCGACAGTAAAATTAATTTGTGATTAATCAAAGAAGTTCTACCTAAGTCTATGGCCATTGTACGGCCTACTCTGAAACCGACCAATCAGGGACAGTTGACAATTTGACGCGCGTAAGCAGTATATCACAGTTGACCATCTATCGTTAGCTTGCAACCTCGCTAGGTAGATTATAATCTAACGGTTTTTACAATCTTACGGTGACATATCCACTGAAGATTTTAATCATAATATTGTGGCATTACCTGAATATAACCTCACGTCACACACCACCGTCTGATCCGTAAGTAGGTGGACCATATAATTACTAAATTATAACTCCATTGAATTGTTTGACACCGCTTCGCTCATTGACACATACAAATTCTGTTGATCTAATTTTCCATGATAATATAACATACATCTGCGTGTGTTGTATTTGCATCATTCCAATTTCTGATTTTACTTTTTAGGGCTTCAATTATTATTTTTAGTTGTACGCGTGACATGAGATGGCCTACAAGGAAGAACTATAGAAGTTTGAAATGTCCAGCTTAACTATCAATAACAATTTTAAATATGTCTTGAGCAAAACAATAAACACACAGTATTGTCTATCAAAACCTAAACATTAGTGTTTACAAGGTTCTTATGAACGAAAAGTTATTGACTGCATCTGGTTTTACACACTGTAGCAATATATTTGGCAGACACGCTGTGACGTACGGGTGCCTGTTCGTAATTATCGAACCAATCGACTGAAGCCGTGTGGCCAAATTGTCATCTAAGCAAGGTGGCTGCAGCAAGGATAATAAATACGTTATGCATAGAACATCGTGCAAACTGGTTATTGATGTATTGTACAGTCAGCATCATAATAAGATACCATTGAACAACCTATTTGATAACATTATTAAGAACACTCTGTCAGCCAACACAATATTGACAACTGATAGTTAAGATAATTTGACCAGTTTGAATGCGTACAATAATTTGAATACCATGTCTGCCAATATAAAATTGAATTCATGTTTTTCACTTAATTTTGAGCACCCTGAGAGCACAAATGACAATGCACAATGCTGACTCTACATGCGTTATTAAAGGTATAAACTTCTATGGTCATTTCCCAATAGCTGTTGTTCTATTTAAAAAAAATCGACAATAAACAAATAGTAGTCCTTTAATAGAATGGACATCTGGTGGAAATTAAATTATTAAACCAGTTAAGTAATCGTAGTAAAATGTAATTAGTTTTTAATAAGTACACACATCAAAAGTGTCTAGGGATCAACATATGTGTCTAGGGATCAACATATATTTTTGCAATAACTTTTCTCCTGATTGATATTAATTAAAATTTTCTTTAAGGATTCATCAAATAAAGTGTTTTCGTTTGTCACAGTAACGATAAACCAAGTCACCTTTGCATTAATAAAGAAATTTGCCATTTTCCTATTATAGGGATTTTTGACATTTGAACCACTAACATTAAAGTTCGAAAAAAAGACTGAAATAACAGTTTTCTTTAAAATTTTATTAGGTAACTTAAACAATTAATAATCCGTGTTTCTACCGCGAACACTAACACAAGAACATCGGTTTGGCATACTCAAAATGAGTTCATCCAAATCACGCTGTGGAATGGCCGCCCATGTTCGTTGCAACAACAAAAAAAGGTCTTCTTGCGACTGGATACCCTCCATATTCGGCAGAGCTCTTCTCTGTAGCATATCCCATGCATGCTCAATCGGGTTCAAGTCTGGCGACTGAGCAGGCCAGGGCCAAAGCCACATCTCAATCTCAAGAAATCCGCATAAAAATGCTTGATCCCTAGACACTTTTGATGTGTGTATTTAGACTATTTGAATGTGATTTCGGTAGTAGTTTCAGCAGTAGTAGTGGTGTCTAAGATGTTCCTCTTACGCAAGTGTCCCGTCATCTGGCCAGAGGGCGCTCTACACCAAGTTGTTTGCAGACCGGGCACTTTTGTGTGCTTTGGTATCCCAACGGTCATTTTTTTTTTTTCTATTTTTTCTTCTTTTTTTAAAAGACGACCTCCGCATTAGGAATATACATCCTGTGTCGCGGGGGACTTTTACAAACATACATGAAACGGACACAAATAACACCCAGACTCAGAACAACAATTCGCCAAGTTCGTATATTTGAGGGCACTGACTTCCCAATAACGATTGCCATAGGTGTTCATGACAACTGGGACCGACTGCTTAACGTGCTCTCCGAGGCACGGGCGGGCAACACCGCCATCTTCCATACTCCGGGCTGCTATTGAGAACTTCTTATAAGAAAAACTCAACAGCAGTCCGACCCGGGGATCGAACCCGAGACCTCTTGATCAGCAGTCGCTTACGCTAACCACTAGACCAATGATATCAAAGATTCTACGTTGGAGGAAAAACATATTTGTACTAATTTCATAAATCTGAACAGTTTGTTTCTTTATTTAGCTGAAGGCGCTAATCTCAGGAAGTTCTGGTCCATTTGAAAAATTCTTTCAGTGTGATATCGAGAAAAGCTATAAGCTTTAAATGGACGAAATTCACGATGTTATATCACCACGCTACGGACAATAAGAGTTTCAGACGAGGTTGCGTGGATCAAATAATCTAATAATATAATCTGTATATAATTATACGTTCCCATCAATATCCAAACACTTTTCTTTTGTCTTAATTTCTGAAGCTGAGAATTCTGAATTTTTGGAAGCTGAGACAGATATGTTAATATGGCGGTACGAAGTTCGCCGGGTCAGCTAGTATTAAATAATACTTATAGTAACGATAAAATCACTATTAACAATATCGCAGTATATTTCCTCAACTGCATATCCACTAGTATAATGCATACCTTCCCGCGGCCCTTCTGTCCTTAACCCGAACGTGACGAGTCGACCTTCTCTGTCTACTCCTGCTATAATTCACATTGTGAGACCTGGGTGCGTCCACTAACTATGCAGTGATTGTCTCTTCGCGATGCACGTTGTACCAAGGTTACTTTGATGTGTATTATTATTCTAATGACACGTTTTTCTCGTAGTGTTAGCTTAGGTTTACTAGGCATTTTATTATAATACAAATAAATGTTCTGTGGGGTCTTACGAAATACCTACTACATTTCACAGAGTGAGTGCGGTTATCGGAGTTCAAACTCTCCTCCGATTCGGAAAAGTCGAAAAGGCAATCAAAAGTCAGGGTTACAATCACGTTGGCCTGTTTACCCTCTCTGTTTATAAATGTCTATCAATTAATCTGGTTTTCATAGTACAAACTCTGTTCAATTTCAAACTGGATGGCGTTCTGTGTCAGATGTCCAAACTATTTATAACTATATTATTCTACATAAATTTAAGTGGTTGCTTCCCGTATAAACTTATTTGAGCGCACTTGAAACTAATAAAATAAAGACATGCAAAGCACTCCCACTAACAACCTAACCTAACACTGGACAAAACTTTTTTGTGACACTTCTAAGTGGCAACTATCTGAGAATCAGATTTGTACATAACGGAAGGGTTTTCTGACACACCGTTGAACTTGAACACTTAATTGCATTTTGTTTTATTATTTTAATGACGGAGAAATTGTCTTTTTTATATTAATTTTACTCATCTGATATATTTTCCAAGAAATTCTAAGAAAATATGTGATAACAGAAAGTGTAGTCAAGTACCGCGAATACATTTCCACACAGATTTCCGACATGGAACTTTTCCATGGATACTTGAAAATAAACAGTTTGTTTCAAAGATGTAGACAGTCAGTGAATCTGTCTGTGGGACTACCCATTTTTTTTGTTGATAATAATATACATAATAATAACTTAGTAGTTATTAGACCACTTTCTCATTTTCCGTATCATGACCGATCAACAAAAAACTTTAAGTATTCTATGTTTCGTATTTGTAAGTACGCGAGATTGCTGAAAAATAAGTCATTCAAAATTTCTTTACCTATTAAATTTAAATTTAAACAGGTACCTACAAGTGTTCTGAACATTAATTATGTAATTAACAACGAAATTTTGACAGCGTTTAATTGTATTTGAATTATCTATGTGGAACATTTTGCTAGAGGAAGCATTTTTTGTATTCAAATAATAAATCATTACAGTCGGAACTCAATATAAGTGTTTCGAATCGGCATAAAAAGTGCACTTAGTGAATAATTAAATGCTTTATTATAACAATTGTCGACAAAGGCTATTTATGAGACGGATAAATAGTGAAGGTAAGTACTCACCTGTTATTTCTATAACACTGCAATATGATTTGAATGTTAATAGAGGTACAATTATTTATTATCGTCTTGTACGCGATAGAAATTACCTTCATATCATGACCTTTGCGCTTGATGTTATTAAATATGTTATTATGTGCGTGTTAACCAGCCATTGTGAGTTCTAGCTACTGAGTATTATGTAACACTACAGGATTATACCATAGAACGCGTGCGCAGAATACTCAATCTTTAGAAATAAATTTAAACCTAAAATTAGTACGAACGGTAATGCATTCTAGAAATATTTTAGTCGTCAGAACAGAGCAGGAAAGTTTTTTATTTTGACTTTGGATGAGGTTGAACCGTATATTGACTAGTCAAAGTAATATTAAAAAATGACACTCAATTTCATAGATGTAATAAAATTTGTTACTTAACTGGCTTTGAAAGACTACCTATCTTCTTTTTTATGGCAAAGATTTAAAATATATTTTTGGGTTTTGTCAAAATTTTTACAATATCTTAGATTTACAAATATTCGATTTTTATTTGACAATGTTTTATTCAAAATAAAAAGCGGCCAAGTGTGAGTTGGACTCGCCCATGAAGAGTTCCGAAGCAGCAAGTAACATAATATAAAAGTTCTTGTAGTTCGTTGTAACTTTGCTCGACTTTTTAATAATGCATTTTTTGCGGTATACGATTTATGACGTATTAAAAAAAAATACTTACTAGATCTCGTTCAAACTAATTTTCGGTGGAAGTTTGCATGGTAATGTACATCATATATTTTTTTTAGTTTTATCATTCTCTTATTTTAGAAGTTACAGGGGGGAGTAGTTTTTACGTGAAAGAGTTACACACACACACCCATCCTTACAAAATTTCGCATTTAAAATATTAGTAGGAGTAGGATAATGTGTAATATGAAATATTTTGTGATCCAAAATATATAAAATATTTAAAAGTAGCTAAAAACTCTCTATATCCATACCATACATAATCCAAACTTAATATTACAAATTCAAAAATATCTCTGTCTGTCTGTCCACCTATAACGCTTTCATTGGCTAAACCGCTATACTGATTTGGAAATCCTTTGATTCTTGGGTAAGGACATAAGCTACTTTTTAACCGACTTCAAAAAAGGAGGATGTTCTCAATTCGACTGTATTTTTTTATGTTCCCTCATAACTTTCGACTGGGTGAACCGATTTTGATGATTCTCTTTATTTGTAAGCTTGTGCTTCTCGTGTGGCCCCATTTGGTCCAGATTGAAGTTGTTTTTTTTTTTTAATTTGTGATTATTATTACTGCTATAACTGATATAAACGCGAGAGGAGTCGCGTATAAAAGCTAGTAAACTATAAAAAAATACAAATAAACTGTTTAGAAAAAGATGACTCTTTTAAATAAAATTACATTTCGGCATATAATGAAGTTTTAGCAATTAATTGAATTTAATTTGTTCTTTTTTTTCTCTATAAATGTTATTTAGACTTAGGTGTATACTCGTATAAATCTGACATATATGATTTAGCTATTTTTTTGTCCCCATTCATTTACAACCAATTTAAAACTTTTTATACTGGCATACAGAGTATTTAAATCCATAGTAGTATAATATTTGTCTCGTTACTTAATCACGACGCAACTACAGCACGAAATAGGATTACACAAATTTAGCACACAGATTTATATCCTGCATTAATACACGCTAACAGTACCTCGCGAACATAGCCATAACGAAAGCCGGTCCTAAATAAATACTAACATCCGCATTTATCATTAATTTTAGTATGAAAATACTTCGTTGGTGACGCTTTTAATCGCATCTCTTGAGAACAAAACCGTACGAGTATAGCCCCGTACGTCTCGTACGTGTTTTAGCGCCAAAGACGTCCTCGACAGTCGAAAGTTATGGCTTTTGTTCTGTGCCCCACTCGCCCCGACTTTTCTGCAACACTTAGCAAACGTTTAAAACTCTATTGTTATACCCGCTGACGTTTTAAAGCTATTTTCATTGTTCCGTCCGGCACATTAATATGTTTTCGCTGCAGTTATAACTTTGTTGCTATGAAATTAATGGGCGAAGTGGTTTTACTTGTTTTCAATTTAAGATGGGTGTATTTAGGTTTATAAAAATTTTCACATGGTTTAATCATGGCAGGTCGTTAACTTTGCCTATAAATTAAAAGAATAATCCTACATACTAAGTTAATTATGATCTTATTACAGAATTGAAGGAAGTAAACAAAATGAAATGCTTTAACATTTGCAAAATTGCAAAATCTCCTATCGCTGACACTTTCCAAAGGATAAAAAATACTCAAACGGTATAACGCTCATAAAAATTATGGGCCTTGTCCTACATGCAAATAAAAATAAATAGCCCAGTCGGGGCAGACATAAAACTAGCCTGAAATAGAAAAAAATCCGGGGGGCGATTTTTTTTAAACGTCGGGGGCGTGGGTGGTTTGAAGTATAAATCTCGATTTTCTAACTGATCCAGGTTTTCACCGCCATCTTATTTTAAGGTTTTTTTTCGTTTTTCTGAAATAACTCATTAATTTTCAACTTTAGAGCAAAAATGACCGTATCCAAAGTTGTTGGAAATTTAATTTCTCACAAGTTTGGACATTATCATTTTTACGCTAGGATCAATATTTGCAGAGTAATACTATCAAGTTTATCAAAATGTCTGCCCCGACTGGACTAAAAATAATTGTTTATTAACGGCGATCGCAAAAAAAATATTTTTGTCCGGCTAACTAATGGATTGGTTCACTGTAATGTTTTTTTGCTAGATTTTTAATAAACATCTCGTCCTCTCGTCAAATATAAAACATGATTAGTGTATTATTTGTTTTTTACTATTTTTACCTGACTACTGCAAAGCCAAAAGATAGCCTAATAGTTTTGGCAGTCTATGTATGTTGTGTGTTTGTATATTCCACCGTAGCGCTTAAGCTATTGAACCAATTTTAATGAATGAGGTGTCAATAGATTTGTAATAATAACCCGGGTGACATAATAATATATGTCAATCAATCACCGTCCTCTGCTGAATGAAGGCATAGGCTGTACAAAATTTATGAAAAGTTTTTATACACTCATTTGTAAAAAAAAACGGGCGGTTTCGATTTTCTTCTTGGCTGAAAGAAATAAAATACCAAAAAAGTTTTAATCATTTGAACATGTTACTGGCCAGTTATAAAAGTGCCATAATGTTTATAAGAGTACATTCCAAATTAAAATTTTGACTGAGCCTGGTTTTCAAAGAAAACAACTTTTAACTACATTTTGTGGCGCGAATTCCCTATAGTTAATATCGACTCTAATTAACTTTCTGTCAATTTTTATTAAATTATCTGATGTCCTTGACATTTAAAAGTATTTTTATTGCTGTTTAGCAATCTCGAAAATGGTAGATAAAGTGATAAAAGCGAGCAAAATTATTGCGCTGCTTGAAGAAGGTTGCCAATGCTTACTGGCTCAGAGGCTAAATGTGAGTCGGTCGACAGTTCAAAGGACCTGGCAGCGCTATCAAGAGACCGGTTCCGTCAAGAGAAGGCCTGGTTCTGGCAGAAAGACATGTACCGAACCACGGGATGAACGTTTTCTAGTTAGTCAAGCGTTGAGAAATCGTAAATCTTCTTATGTGGACCTCAAGAACAGCCTTGAAGAAGTAAGAAATGTGCAAATTAGTCTATGGACGGTCAGGAGGAGGCTTCCGGCTGCTAATATACACAGTCATCGCCCGGCACGCGGCTCTCAATTACTCCATGGACATCGAGTTGCCAGGCTTAGCTTCGCTCGAAATTGTGTGTCATGGACTCATGAAGACTGGGATAGGGTATTGTTCTCCGATGAAGCCAGGATATCTCTGCATGGTGAAGACCGACGTTGGCGAGTGCTGCGTAGACGAGGAGAACGCTTTGCAGAGGCATGTTTTGAAGAAATTACACCTAATGGAGGGGGCTCTGTTATGTTTTGGGCAGGAATAAATTCTATGGATCGTAGTACACTGACTGGACACCGATACATAACGAAAGTTCTAATTCCTTATGCACAACCCGCTTTTACCGCTCTTGGTGAAAACTCAATTTTTATGGACGACAACGCTCGCGCCCACCGGTCTGGCGATGTGGAAGCGTATATGCTAGACGTCGGAATTCGTCGTTTGGACTGGCCAGCTAGAAGTCCGGACCTCAATCCCATAGAGCATATCTGGGACGTTCTGAAGCGACGAGTGAGATCAGTGTAGCCGGCTCCGCAGACC
This sequence comes from Diaphora mendica, assembly GCA_949125395.1. Lineage (NCBI taxonomy): Eukaryota > Metazoa > Arthropoda > Insecta > Lepidoptera > Erebidae > Diaphora > Diaphora mendica. The sequence continues at coordinate 24,785,144 of OX421310.1, forward strand.
ATCAGAGAGCTAAAGAATGTGAGTATCGCGGAGTGGGAACGTATTCCCCAAGAAACCATAAAAGATATACTCGCTAGCATGCCCAGACGAATGCAAGCCGTGATTTCAGCAAGAGGGGGTCACAAACTTTTATCTGCTTTTAATGTATTCAAGAAAAAACAAAGAAATTAACGCGTTTCGTTTTTATTTAGCGAGCAGGTACAATAATAGTGTTTTGAGCTTAGACATTATGTCTCAATAATTTAATCAAAATGTTATGATAAAACTGATGAAAACTATTTCTTCCTAATTAATTTATAAAATTCTGAGGATAACAATACCTAAAATTGCCAAACAAACTAATAGTAACTATAAAATAGTTCTTTGCTTAAGTGCCCGTTTTTTTTGCAAAAGAGTTTGATCAATCCTCTTGCCAAGGCAGTGATCACCTTGTGAAGTTTATAATACCTACGGGCCCATAGATAGATATACAATCACTACTAATACCACTGGCAAGGCAAGAAGAATGACCCACGGCTGTGTCACCGTGTTCTTAATCTAAACTACACTTACTGGAGTTGTGTGGCGTCCTGTTTTCGACGTCCCCAAGAGATCTCTTGGTGTGGTAGTTTCTTCACTGCTCTTCGTCTTCACATAAACATTGCTTCCAGGTGCTGGTTATTTCTCAAGGTATCCGAATTAATCTCAATAATCAACTTTTCACAGATATTCGAATTACAATACACTCGTTTTAGTTCTCGCGGGACGCGCCTATCACGTATTACAATTCTCGCGAGTCTAATCACAAATAACGGCAGACTGTTCACAAGCGTTCTCAACAATTTTCGATATTAATCTCGTCTCACGCTGGGCGGCGAGCCCACAAGTACCCTAGCTCAACAAACCTCACGGTGTTATCAATCTCACGCGGAAACTATACGAGTACTACAAAATTAACAATCAATAAATTACGGCACCGGCCATTTCAACACGCGTTCTATCCCACTCTTTTTCTACTTTAACCTCAAACGTCAAAACGTCAAACACGAACCAGAGACAATCAAAATGTTGCCAGTACAATGACGTTCGAAATCCAACAGAGTTTATAATCGAGTTTTAGTTTTTCAAACATTTTTGTTATATCAGCTGTAACTTGTAGAGTTGTGGGTACTTAGAAATACAATTGAATTGAATTTATTAGCTATTGTCTAATGGTTTTCAACGGTTTAATGGTTAGTGAGTGTGATTGTATCACAATTCAATGCGCTAAACAATTCCAGGCGTTGCAGTTGGTAATATTTATTTTTGTTTATTTGTTAAACTTTTCTAATTATCAAAATATAAATATAGAAAAATCCATTGCGATATGTTTAGCACTTAACATTTAACATAATTTGTTTTTCTTTAAATTACTGTTAACATAATTATTACCAGAACAAATAAAAAATATTTTAATCATTTTACTACTTAATAATGGATGTTCTCCCAGCCGATTACGGGGCCACGGCGCGGCACGGCGAGTCTCAGCGGAGACCAACCAACTACGGAGGAGATATTATAGTGCACAAGCGTGTGCGCAGACAGGTGCATTCTCTGTTCCCTCACTCTCACAATCCAATGGCACGGTTATCATTATATAGTCATTTTAACATAATTTTATCATTGTATTTTAACCAGATTATAAACTCAATATGAATCTATTACTGAGTTCATTTTAGTTAAGTTAATCAAGTTAATTTAGAAACGGAAGCATAAAATATTATATTTATTAGACTGGTGTCTTTAAATTAATACTAGTTTTTAATACTTAGTTACTGGTCTTTGATAGTATCATTTATAACTTAATTAATACACGTAATAATGGCAATCAAAGTATGATTAAAATTTACTGTTTCATTAATTGTTTGAACTATAGGGCACGAATGCCACAGAAAATATACGCTTTGCTTAAATATGTATTAAAATGTTAAACAGTCTGGCTAAGATTCTACTCATGAAGATTAATTAAATATTTTAAAAAGAAAAATACATATTTTCACGCTATAAAAAAGTAAAATCAACCTTTATTAATCCTTGATTGACTTTTATCAAAGAGGTAGATAGATAGTTCTGAAGTGTATGAATACATTTACATGATAAGATTTTTTTTGCTTTTATTTCTCTAGAACAGACAACAACGCATTGCAGAAAAATTATACAAAAAAAAAAAAAACAGTAATTACGATGATTACATAAGTAGGGTTAAATATCTCTTTTCAAATAAGCTTGTTTCTTCTTTCATACATAGCTGGTGGTGGAAACAGTATAATCTTAAAAGCGATCTGATGTAGTTAGGTAGTTAGGTTGTAGTAGGTTAGGTAATTATTAGTTTATAGACGGGTGGCTGGATATCGGGCGGAAAGTGGCTATCGCCCTCCGCCCGAAGAGGTACGCGAATGGCGTGAAGCCGCTCGTCGAGCCACTATGGACGGATGGTTGTTCCGGCTGGAGACTCCACGCGCTGGCTTTGCCGCCGTGGAGGCTCTCCAGCCGGTCATCCTCGAGTGGGCAGGGTGGCAGCACGGGACCCTTTCCTTCCGACTGACGCAGGTCCTTTACGGGCACGGTTGCTTCGGGAAGTACCTGCACTCGGTCGCTAGGAGGGAATTGAGTCCCGTCTGCCACCACTGCGACTGCAGTGAGGACTCGGCCCAGCATACGCTGGCGATCTGCCCCGCATGGGCGTCGCAGCGTCGGGCCCTCACTGCAGTCATCGGAGGAGATCTCTCGCTACCGGCCGTCATACGCTCCATGGCCGGTAGCGATAGCAGTTTTACCGCGGTCGCAACCTTCTGTAAAGATGTAATTTCGCAGAAGGAGGTGGCGGAGAAAGCCCGGGAGGATGATATCCACTCGGACCCAATCCGCCGCCTGCGAACCGGGCGGCGGAGGCGCGCCTATCAGCGCCTCATGCCGCCCTGAGTGTGGCTGCGGATGGTCGGGACGGGCTTTCCCCTCCATCCGCTCTAGTGGCTACCCGCGAGGGGGCGACGTACGCGTGTGCCGTGCGTCGCCTAAATAGAGAGTTTTTACCAGCAGACGGTGCCCGCTTCTGTGCGGGCAAGCGCTGGGAGGGGTCCGGATGTGTTAATAACTGCAGTTCCCGGACTCCTCCCTTCACAGGCGCAGAGTGGCACACCGTGTGGTTTTAGTCGGTTCGAGTCCGACACACCGCCCCGCCGCAAGCCCCGCTGGGGTGACGGTCCGAGGGGATTTCCACATGTAAAAAAAAAAAAAGGTTAGGTAATTATTATTCAGTCAAAGCCCAAATAACGATAGACGTAGAACAAACAAATAAAGTTCTTGTCTCCATAGATCTACTGTTTTTGTTAACCTTTTACAGTATTCAAGGTATTAATAATAAAAAATGCAGTTTTGTTAGATCACAAATAGCATATCTTTGCAACTTTATTATCCTAGAACAAACTTTCCTGCTCTATCATTGTCTACCATACACAGTGAAGTCTTTACTTTCCAGCTATCGGTAGTTAAAATCGCAACTTTGCCCTAAATCTTACATTCTTGAATGAAATAGTTGATAAAACCGCATATGAAGGTAATAATGCTGTTGATGTTAGGAATGCAACGGACATTCCTATGACTGATTTTCTGCAAAGTATCAATGAAAATGTATGTAAGTTATGGCTAGAAATGTGGAAGAAAGACCAAGACATCAAAGGAAAGTGGTATGGAAGTATTCAAGAAAGATTGCCTGTTACACCCTGGTACAATAGATTGAAAGAAGCCAGCCGAGACTTTATAACGACGATAAATAGATTGCGCTTTGGCCATAATACTGCACCGTCACACCTTTCTAGACTTGGCATTATTACAGACAATACATGCCCATATTGCGAATCTCAAGAAGGAACCATGGAACGTCTGATTTTTGATTGTCAAAAATTCTTGCTTGACAGATTAGTGTGGCTAGTGAACTCAGTGATTTAAAAATTAAGTGTGATTCTTCATCCCGCCCGCCGCAACTAGAACAGTTATTAAAAGACAAAAACACTTACAAACCAATATATAAATATATTAAAAATACCATTAAAACAATTTAAAAATGAAGTGAAGTGAAAGTGCAATGTTTGTTCAAATAAAATAAGACTTGACTTAAACACTTTTCGGACGGCATTGGACCGTGACGGGCGTCTTACCCTCGGGTGCGAACATGGCGTCTATTGTGAAATGTAATTCATGTAATGTGGTTATAAATGAATTGCTAGCATATTTACAAAACAAGTTATCAATCGCGGACGAGGATACTCTAGTTAAAATATGTGTATCAACGTTTACTAGTGCAGAAATTAAAGAAGCTAAAACGTTACTTTTCGAGACGGTACCCACAACAACAAGAAAAATTGTACGTAAAAGTGGCAAAAAGGAGCATAGAGATTTAGCTGATATCTTATCGCTGTTAAAAGTGCTGGATCCCGATGTTATTCCTGTTTTTGTCGCGCGTGACCTGGGTAAACTGCCCCCCATAACATTCGACCACTTGGATGTATCTCAACTTTTAAAGGATTTGACAGTGTTACGTGAAGAGGTGAGAGTGATAAGGTCAAGCTATGTTACATCTGAAAACCTCGAAGAATTCAAAATAGACCTAAGAAACAGTATGTCACAATATATAACATCACAAGTGTTACAAAATAACTCTAAAGTGACACCGATTGTGACCGTACCTTGCAGTCTATCACATCACACAGAAAATGTATCCTCTGCATCAAATAGTAAGCAAGATAAAACAACAAATAGTAATTCTATAGAATCGAGTGATAAGCAAACCGGTTTCTCGAACGCAGCTCGGCGACCAGATGAGTCAATACAGCAGCGAGCCAGTGATATCTGCAATGGGCCGGACTCCGATATATGTACGTCTGATTTGCTAGTTAACGAACATAGCAGAGATATAAGTTATGAGAAGGGATGGCAGACAGTTAGCAATCGAAAGAAAAAACCAAAATATAGGTACATGGGGAAGATAGGCAAGGCAAATGAGGTAGAAGAGAAGTTCAAGGCTGCTGATACAAAAGTACCCATCTTCATATCTAATGTTCATATTGATACGCAGGAGACCGATATTATTGATTACATATTTCAAAAAACTAAAGAATCGGTGAACCTTAAAAAACTAAATATGCATAAACGGAAAGGACAATATAACGCATATCAGCTGTATGTGTCAAAAAACAAGTTGCCTGTGTTTTTGGACGAGCAATTATGGCCTTCTGGCATTATATTTAGGAGGTTTGTGCATTATAAGCCGAACAATACAAAAGATGTCACGTTGGAATCCGGCCCTGCATCGACTATCAATGGATAAAAATTACAAATTTGCTACATATAATTGTAGGAATGTTAAACGTTCCTTACAATACATTCAACAACTATGTCAGACAATGGATATTATTGCGCTACAGGAAACATGGTTGCTTCCTAACGAAATATCCTACTTAAATTGTATAAGTGATGAATTCGGATTTGCGGGTACATCAGCGGTGGACATCGAGGCGGGTATATTGCGCGGCCGGCCTTACGGCGGGGTAGCTCTGCTCTGGCGTAAAAGTGCGTTTAATAACGTGTGTATAATACAATGTGATAATCCGCGAATGTGTGCTATCAAAATAAATACCAATGACCGGCCACTCATTGTGATTAGTGTTTATATGCCAACGGATAATTCGATAAACTTACCGGAATTTTGTGAGTGTCTTGGACAGGTGAGTGCAATAATAAACAATGACGATATCGAGTCAGTGTATGTACTAGGTGACTATAATGCACACCCTACCGAGCAGTTCTTTAGAGAGCTTATAGACTTTTGTCAAGAAACTAATCTTATTTGTGTAGACACTACAATGTTAGAAAGTAATAGCTTTACATTCATTAGTGATGCTCATGGCTCAAAGCGGTGGCTGGATCATTGTGTGGTTTCACAATCAGCCTTGTTATCAATTGTTAATGTTCATGTGCAATATGATGTCACTTGGTCTGATCACTACCCTCTTATTATAGAATGTAACTTGAATAACCTTAGACAAAAAGTGATACATAAAAACTCATCTAGATGTAACCAAATAGTATGGGGAGAAAGAGATCAGGACCAGGTTAAATTTTATAAGGTGAAGTGCCACGAACTATTGGCTCATATTGATTTTCCCCGAGAACTCTGTACATGTGACGACCACGTCTGTAATAATAAACAAGACCTTAATATTATAGATAGTCTGTACGATAGCATTGTGTCGGCCCTTACTATTTCAGCTAGCCAAAGTTACAGACATAAAAAGAAAATAGGCAGAAAAAAGCATATAATTGGATGGAACAAGTATGTAGCGGATGCGCATAGGAATGCAAAATTAAAGTTTAAGTCATGGAATGAAAGTGGTCGACCAGACCGCGGTATTCTCTATGACGATTTGTGTAGCAGTAAAAAAATCTTTAAATCTAAGTTGAAGTGGTGTCAAAATCACAATGAACAAATAAAAATGGATATCATTGCCTCACACCATCAGAATAATGACTTTCGAAATTTTTGGAAATGCACTAACAGAATGAACGATAGACTTGGGCTTCCTGTGAGTATCCAGGGAGTGAATAACACTAAAGAAATTTCTGACCTATTTAGGGAACACTTTGGGGTGAGGTCGCCACTGAATCGGTCGGGGGAGGGGCTTGACACCGGGTTGTGTGACATTCACTCTAATATGTTAAGATTTACAGCGAAGGATGTTACAAATGTCATAAAGAAAATGAGAGGAGGAAAGTCTCCCGGTCACGACAGCCTTGGTGTCGAGCACCTTCGTCTTGCTGGTCCTCATCTATCGAGGGTGCTGGCCTTGTTGTACTCATATTGTGTAAGTCACTCATATTTACCAGATGCAATGATGAAAACTATAGTTGTTCCTATTATTAAAAATAAGACTGGTGATGTGGCCGATATAAACAACTATCGGCCAATATCCTTGGCCACGATCATCGCGAAGGTTTTTGACAGTTTGCTTAATTTACAACTTGATAAGTACACGGAGTTACATGACAATCAATTTGGCTTCCGGCCAGGGTTGTCGACAGAAAGTGCAATTTTGAGCCTTAAGCAGACTGTCAAATACTATTCCGATCGTAACACACCAGTTTACGCCTGTTTCTTGGATCTCTCCAGGGCATTTGACTTGGTTTGTTATAATATTCTCTGGAAAAAGCTACAGGAATTAAATATTCCATCAGAAATAATAGAGATATTAAAATACTGGTATACAAACCAAGTCAATTACGTCAAATGGGCGGGAGTATTATCAGAGCCTTATATACTAGAATGTGGGGTTAGACAGGGTGGACTAACGTCACCTTTGTTATTTAATATATACATGAATGACCTGATAGAGGCACTTAGCAGTACTCGTATGGGTTGTCACATTGACAACGTCTGCGTAAACAATCTGAGTTATGCGGACGACATGGTGTTGTTGAGTGCCTCTGTCAGTGGCATACGTCAATTAGTGGCAATCTGTGAATCATACGCTGGGAAACATAGCTTAAAATATAACCCTAGAAAGAGTGAATGCATGGTATTTGAGGCCGGTGGTAAAAATCCGGAGGCTGTACCAAGTATAACGCTTAATGGGCTGCCCCTGGCAAGGGTGAAGCAGTTTAAATACCTTGGTCATTTGGTAACTACCGACCTCACAGACGATGCAGACATTGAACGAGAACGTAGAGCGTTGTCCATAAGAGCGAACATGCTGGCTCGCAGGTTTGCCAGATGCTCACACCAAGTGAAAATCACGTTGTTCCGTGCTTACTGTACATCGCTTTACACTGGCGGCCTTTGGGCGAGGTATACTCAAAGAGCGTACAGCGCTCTGCGGGTGCAATACAACAACGCGTACCGGGCGTTGTTGGGGCTGCCTCGTTTTTGCAGTGCATCAGGAATGTTTGCCGAAGCCAGGGTGGATTGCTTTTACTCCACGATACGAAAGCGATGTGCATCCTTGCTCTGCAGAGTGCGAGCCAGCCCCAATCGAATTCTGGCTATGATAGCTTCCAGACTCGACTCCACCTATATGAACCATTGTTGTAGGGTTCATATAGAAAAGTAAGGTATTTTTTATTGTTTTTTAATTGTTGATATTTTTATTATTGTTTCATTTTTCAATTTTTTTTTTTTTTTTTTTTTTTTGCATTCCTATCTCTTGGGATTGTATTTTTAATATTTTAACAAAAATTTTTTATATAAGCATTTTTAATTGAACTAATTTATATTTGATTTTTACTATTCTATGAATTAATTATTGTTATTTTATTATTCTTTTTATTTGTTAAATACGTAATATTTTGTATGGGTCCATGATACCTGAAAATAAAGAGATTTTTTATTATTATTAAAGGTCTTAGTTACCAGGTCATAAAATCCCAAAAAAAAAAAAAAATTACATTCTTGACATAAATCGGGTGTCAGATGCAACGATGCAACACCGATTCGGTCGTCTGTCAGCAGCGAGACAACTAATTTGTCTGCCATGTAAGACCGACTCCGTTTTCGAATTTGAGAAGCAAATAAATTTTGGACTTGGTTGCGATTTAAAAGCAAGTCCGTGCCAAGTCTTATTGTTTATTGCTGTCTATAATATTTTGTGTCTATTTTTGTGTTGCTTTTATTTTGACGGAAATTCGTTTTTAAATTTTCTCTATTCTGTTTATTACGATATTATTATATGCTGGATAATTACATTTTTATTTAACTATTAAATTTATCCCTCTTAGTCTATATCTCTCTATATCTATATAGAGATAGATATGTAGAAAATAAGTTACCTCAGTCAATATGTACTTATATAGTTGAAAACAAGAAGTTTCTTTGAATTTGAAACTTGTGAACGGATTTTAAATTATATTAATCATAATATTTATGTGTAAGCTGTAATTTTTAAAAATGTATTGTGATTTGTGGCGAGTTAATAAATGTTTATTGTTATTATATTATATCAAAACTTAATAGTGTATAAGACTAGAACTAGCCTACTAATGGAATCACTCGTGGTAGATAGTGAACTGTCATTAAGTATGGAGATTAGCCACGAATGTGCTTAACAAGCAATCCTGGTAAATAAAACAAGTTTGCGTTATACATTTTTAGGGTTCCGTGCCAAAGGCAAAAAACGGAACCCTTATAGATTCGTCATGTCTGTCTGTCTGTCTGTCCATCCGTATGTCACAGCCACTTTTTTCCGAAAGTATAAGACCTATAATGTTGAAACTTGGTAAGTAGATGTATTCTTTGAACCACATTAAGAGATTCACACAAAAATAAAAAAAAACAATAAATTTTGGGGGTCCCCATACTTAGAACTGAAACTCAAAAAATTTTTTTTCATCAAACCCGTACGTGTGGGGTATCTATGGATAGGTCTTCGAAAATGATATTGAGGTTTCTAATATCATTTTTTTCTAAACTGAATAGCTTGCGCGAGAGACACTTCCAAAGTGGTAAAATGTGTGACCCCCCCCCTGTAACTCTTCTAAAATAATAGCATGATAAATCTAAAAATAAAATATGATGTACATTACCATGCAAACTTCCACCGAAAATTGGTTTGAACGAAATCTAGTAAGTAGTTTTTTTTAATACGTCATAAATCGTAAACTGCAATTTACCTTTCATTCAATCAACACAAATATAAAAATAAAATATATTATGTTACTTGCTGCTGCGGAACCCTTCATGGGCGAGTCCGACTCGCACTTGGTCGCTTTTTTTTATGATCCCATAGTCCAAATATAACCTTGTGTTGCAGCTAATTGAAATCGCAATGGGATAATAACACAACCAGATAGGGAGAAGTAAATTAAACGTAAGATAGGTAATAGTATGAGATAATTTTAATTAAATGTACTCATTAGCTAATGAAATTCTGAAATCAAGCTTCCTCTAAATTGGCAATAGCATGGGTATCCAGTTAAAGATTTTTTCTTTTAGTAAACTAAAGCAAACAAAAAAGAGACACAAAAAATCTTTATAAAGTGTCAGTGTCAATGAAAACCAAGAAGCAATATTAGAAATGGGGACGATAAATAAAGAAGCAAAAATGAAAGTGGGGGAGTAAGACAGGTATGTATACTGTCACCTTTGATTTTGACATTATTATTGAGAGTTTCATAAGGGAAACTATAAAAACAGGTGAAATAGACAATCGAACATATAATAAGAATACAATCTAATATTTTCCCGATATTCAAGTGACAGAAGCCGCGATAACCGATTATTTATAAGTTTATTTGACATATGGAAACGACTTATTATGAGATGCATATGGAGTATGACACTTCATTAGTACAAAACGTAGACGGTTACCCAATGAAACGGAGAACAGTTGTCATCATTTGAAGGATATTGATCATTGATGAACATAAGTTGGACTCTAGGCGTTCCTTCCGGATTTACTAATGCAGACTAATGCTAAACAAATGAAAACAGTTTAAAAATATTGATTCATAAATGTTAAAAACTTGATAAGACAAACACTTATGGAAATAAACTAAGGACGATATGAAAAATCAGAAACATTAAGCATGTGGTGGCATTATTAAACTCGTAAAGGAAGACTGTGCAGTGACCCGATACTGTTTAGTTAAATAAAAACGCTGTGACATACCTATTTCTAATGTATCAATGTACATATTGATGCATTATTCTACTTGAAATTACGTAACTAGACAGAGAAACAATTTCATGAGATTGGCAGGGAGCCACGGCATATACCTAACCGGTCCAAAAGTGGAATTTATGGAAATGTATGGAGAACGAACGCCCGCAGTGAATATACAGTCCGTATAATTTCTTAAGCGGTTGCAAAGTGTAAATTGACATCCGTGGATTTGAAATCGGAAGGTGTTTTGTAAAGATCATTTGCACTTTAGGTAGCTTAGCTTGAAATAGGTTAACTAATATTTTATTTTAACTCCTGACGAAAAAAGAGGTGTTATAAGTTTGACCGTCGTGCCCGTCTATGTGTCTTTGTGTGTGTGTGTGTAAAGAAGATATGGAGGCGATATTTATTTAGTTAACAAAAGGTTCGTTGCAGTATTTTTACTTAATAATTGGGGGATTTGTATCTAGAAATATCATTTATTTAAAGTACTAAAGATTCCTTTGAGATGCATAATATTAGACTTTTTTATCACATCAACTGCTTTCACCATAAGCCCCTGTTTAGAAAGAAGGTACTTTAAAACGTTTAAATTATGAGGTAAGCTTTCCTATGTATACATAAACAATGTAACGAAATATAATTAGGATCACGCGCCACCTGTTCCAAATACTTGTTAAAATTTATAACTGACATAAATACCTGCCATTGGGGTTATAATTACGGAGACAAATTTAAGATAATTGTTAATTGGAAATAATTGTTTAATACCTCTCAATACCAAGGTTTTTAATTGTAATGGACTAAGCTTAGAAACCATTATATTACTATTATTTATAACGTTGAAATTTTGAAATATGAGGAAAGCCTTGATACAGAACTTTATATCCAAAAACAGAAGCAGTAGTAAAGAAGAATTGCGAGTTCTAAATTTAAAAAATAAATAAAAATATGATCTAGTATTTACTACAAACCGATCGATATCAATAGCCGTTAACGATACAAACATACTTAGCCGACTACAGCAATATAAGAAAAGAGGTGTCTGTACCACTAGCTAAAAAAGAAAGAATATTTTTAAATTAAATCATAAAATATAAAAAGTTTAAAGTTACATTTCATTTCCAATCTCGACAAATTTACTTTTAAGGCCTACTTCACACAAGCGGCTATTACTCATCGATCGAGTGAGTCGCGTACCGCTTAGTAAGCACTTCGTGTCACGTTGTACTCTCAATTTGTAGCTATTGGCGCCCTCAGCATCTATAAATGGAGTTCATGCAATATGCACTCCGCTTTATGTGGGGTTCTAGAATGTGCTCTGAAAAGGTATTTTTCTATTTCAAATAGATCCCTGAGATTAGGATGGATGATTTAGATTTTAAATGTTTTGAAAATTAAGTAGTTATTGAGAAACGTAAGAAACAAAGGTCAGTAAACTAACAACCTTGTTTTAATAGTACCAAAATAATAAGGTCATTAGTTATTATATTAATAAAAAGTCTCTCTCTCTCTTTCAAGCTATTCATCCCACTTGGTAATGAAGTAAGCTTTTCTCGTCTATCTACTTCGCTCTATAATTCGCGTAGTTTTATGAAATCAAACAGTCTTCCATGTCCATCAGCATTACATACTCCCACCTTGTCTTTGAATTGGGGCTAACATCTATACTTATAATAAAAAGGTAACAGGTCCAATTCTGTACATTAAATATATTTTGAAATTGTTTTTGGAGGGCTCTCTATAATCGATACTGAAGCCAAAACTGTATTTTTTTTCTTTTTTTTCTGTCTGTCTGTCTGTATCTTGGCCGCGCATCACGCCGAAACTACTGAATGGATTCAAATGAAACTTGGCATGATTTGAGTTCATACTACGAGGTAGGACATAGGATACTTTTTATCCCAATATTCAGCACGGTTTCCTGGGGGGAGGGGGTGAAAGTCAAAATATGTACATAGTTGTAATTCACACATGGTCCGATTTCATTAATTATTTTTTTGCTAGAAAGAAAAAAAAAGATAACGGGAATAGTCTTTTTTTTTTTGTCCGCGACTGTACACTGCCTGTGGGAAGCTGAGACAGATGTGTAAATATGGCGGTACGAAGTTCGCCAGGTCAGCTAGTTTTAAATAAAATTATACTTTAGCAGTTTCTATATATAAATATTTACATATAAGTATCTATTTGTTTGCCACACAAAAGAAATGCGTAACTCTACGTAAACGCCATAAGTGAGTGTAAAATTCTATCTGGTATGCTTTTAGTAGTATCATTAATATTCTGATTGTACTTTGTAATGATTTATTTCCAATTGGCACTACAAACCTGTTCCGATAATAACCATATACCGTGCCTTAAATTTCATAACTCACTCTAATTACGTAAAATTTAATTGGCATAGCAATTGTAAATTAAACAAAATATTTAAGTGGGGTCGCGTACTAAGCTTGCTAAATGATAGACGTAAATTGATGCTATTATTTGATGCACACAAAATGACTGTTAAAAGTTTTGCTAAAAATTAAAATGATTTATGCTAATGATTACTCACTTGAATCATGAACTGGTTCATGATTATAACTGAATCGGCTCTGTGGATGTCAAATACTGGCCACGCCAAATTCTATGGTCACTGGCCCATACAACAGTCGCCTACAGTTTGGCCCCAAATACAATGAAAAACCGGCCAAGTGCGATTCGGATTCGTCCCATAGAAATCTGTAGGTTTATTAAATGATGTAACAAAAAATTTATGCTTTTCGCTATTTTTCCTTTATCTGTGCTAGAAGACGTTGCTTCGCACCAAATTGAAAGATTCTGAGCTCACGAGCAGTACCTGTAGGTTCTGATTCTTTTGCAAGTGTCGAAAATTTGCAGCATAAACGGCTTTATCTTTTGATTGCGTTGGCTTAGAAGTTTGATTTGTTCACAGCTCCAAGGGACAGTAGACCTGAACACTTTATATAAATTTCAGCTTGATACCTGCACGCGTTCCGGAGAAAAAAGGTCTTGACAGACAGACAGACGTACAACAAAGTGACCCTGTAGGGATTCCGTTTTTTCCTTTTGATGTACGGAACCTTAAAAATGACAAAACCCGGTCTTTTGAGATGGTGTCGATAGTTATTTCGTTTGGGTTGTCGGAAAAAAACCTATGCATATCCTGAAACTCTTCGTACACAAGAATCATGTATGTGTATAGAACGTATACTATCATTATTGACAGCACAAAATGATTTAAATACAGTGTATTTACTTATTGTTTTGCAAGTTGCCTTCTATAACCGATACAGTTAGTCGTAATAGCTTTGTACAGTTTTTTAATAATCAAATATTTCACTTCAAAATTGCGCTAATGGAAATACACGGTTCATTAATCAATGACTTTTAACTTACGACACTGCTATTTTAGATAATAGTTCTAAAACATGGTTTCAATAAACATTATTAGTTGTTTCGACACCGTCTTATACTTGCAAGTTTAAAACTATTTTATCTACCTTTAATACGGTTAGAGTTATAATTGCCGTGAAAGAAGTATGATTGTCCAAATTAGTTCCAGATCACCTGGATTGATATTCTTTCCTTGCTTGTGAATGACGTGAGTTAGAAAACCAGTGCCCTCCCTCCCTCGAATTATGAGCAAAACAAGTTCTCACCTGAAGACAACACAGATATCGTTTAAATTACAGGTGTCCATGGGCGGTGATACGTGACTTCTTGTGGCGTTCTGTCATTTAACGAATTACTGTCTGTGCTGGAAAAACGATTTAATTAGAAAATAAGTTTTTGGGTCAGATTTGTATCAGTTAATTTCAGTATTCATCTTTAATAGTCCACTCCTGAACAGAAGTCTCTTCTTAAAAGAGATGTTTTGTCCTAACATAGCACTCTGGCCAGACGGGCTCGTATAAGGCTTGTGTCGAGTTTTCCTTCTCTTTACAGTGCTGTTCTGTCTGTGTGCAGTCGAGTCCTACAGACTTTTGCTTCCTTGGTCGGCTTTTTTTTTATAAAATAGGGGGCAAACGAGCAGAAATATCGCCTAATTGTAACCGATTATCGCCGCCCATGGACACCCGCAACATCAGAGGCGTCACAAGTGCGTTGCCGGCCTTTAGGGGATGGGGAAGGGGATGGGGGAAGGGGTTGCGGTATGGACCTCTGGTATCCTCACTCACTCGGCGAAACACAGCGCAAGTTCTGTTTCACACCGTTTTTTGTGAGGCCGAGGTATCACTCCGGTCGAGCCGGCCCATACATGCCGAAGCGTGGCTCTCCCACGGTAGAACCATTTTACGAAATCAATTAAATAAACACACATCAAAAGTGTCTTGGGATCAACATATGTGTCTAGGGATCAACATATATTTTTGCAATAACTTTTCTCCTGATTGATATTAATTAAAATTTTCTTTAAGGATTCATCAAATAAAGTGTTTTCGTTTGTCACAGTAACGATAAACCAAGTCACCTTTGCATTAATAAAGAAATTTGCCATTTTCCTAATAAAAGGATTTTTGACATTTGAACCACTAACATTAAAGTTCGAAAAAAAGACTGAAATAACAGTTTTCTTTAAAATTTTATTAGGTAACTTAAACAATTAATAATCCGTGTTTCTACCGCGAACACTAACAACACAAGAACATCGGTTTGGCATACTCAAAATGAGTTCATCCAAACACGCTGTGGAATGGCCGTCCATGTTCGTTGCAACAACAAAAAAAGGTCTTCTTGCGACTGGATACCCTCCATATTCGGCAGAGCTCTTCTCTGTAGCATATCCCATGCATGCTCAATCGGGTTCAAGTCTGGCGACTGAGCAGGCCAGGGCCAAAGCCACATCTCAATCTCAAGAAATCCGCATAAAAATGCTTGATCCCTAGACACTTTTGATGTGTGTATGTGATACGTGTACGTGATAATGAGGTGTTGTTCACTTGTTGAAATGTAATAAAATGGTTGACCCCAACTTAACCTTAAGCAGCGTTTTTCAATAGTTAATTGAAACATCTTTAAACACAAATAATGTAGAAACTTCTTATTTAATAATTAAAGCAGAATATTTTACTTATTGTTTTTGACTTTCCTAAAAGTTTTGATTAAAACGTCAGATGGCTTTCATCAATTGGACAAAACTTTGTGAAACTTAGTTATTATAATTAAAATATGACATGGACTTTAATATAGAACTAGATGAAGAAATGAATAGATAATAACATTCTTACAGCTTAAGAGAGAACGGGAGAGAACTAAAAATACGATTATGTTACGAGATTAGAGTCACAAACAGAATTTCTTACGTGAATTACGAGAATAAGAATTACGTATTTTTGAATACGGAATTTCAAAATTAGATGCTTATTACACTATTACTTTTCTGAACAAAATTGAATTCCTAAATAACACAAGAATAAATGAACAAATAAAAATAAATTCGTCTGTGATGAAAAGTGCATGACAGGTTTGCAGTCTTAATTTGTTCGTTTCGAAGCAAACTAGAAAACAAATAAAGGACTCTAAGGATAAAACTTTGCTAGTATAAAGGAACTCGCTTGGGGTAATGTGGTTTGACTGCATTAATAAAGTGAAGAAAGTTTTTTGGCAAGAAATTTGTTTGTTCGAATAGACACTGCGGATAAAGCTTTTAGACGTGTTTAGTAGTTAACCATTCACTTATCTCAAATCATAAAATTTTAACAAAAAAACCGGTGTGAAACAGCGCTTGCGCTGTGTTTCACCGAGTGAGTGAGGATACCGGAGGCCCAACCCCCCCCTCCCCATGATGGCGCAGTTGAAAGACAGATTGATACCCCAGGAGGGTACCAACTGCGCTAGCGTTGGAGAATCCCTCTCTGGGCGTCCGCGCTCAGGACACAACGCGCCTGAACGTGGATGCCGAGGCTGCCCCTCGTATTCTGGGGAGGGCAAAATTGCGCTAGATCACGCTCGGGGTAAGAGCAGTAACATCACGGCACCCCCTACCACGCTGGTCGTGGACTTCTGCAACGTCAGGGGATTACATAGTAATCTTGATGCTGTCCATCACCACCTCGAAACAGCAAAGCCAGCATTGCTCTTTTTGACCGAGACGCAGATATCGTCTCCTGCGGACACATCCTACCTCAGCTACCCGAGGTACGGACTAGAACATTCCTTTATGTCTAAAGCCGGAGTGTGCGTGTACGTCAGAGACGATATTAGCCCTCGTCGCCTCAGCAACCTTGAAGGTGGGGACCTCTCCATCTTATGGCTCCGTGTAGACAGCGACGACCATCCCCGCGTCTATGCGTGCCTCTATAGGTCTCATAGCGGTTATGCCGAAACTGACCGACTCATTGAGCACATCCAGATGGCTACAGACCTTGTGCAGCAGCAGATCCTTTCCGCAGAGATCACCGTACTTGGCGATTTTAACGCTCACCACGCCGGCTGGCTCAGCTCCAGTAAAACGGATCATGCGGGGAGATCTGTTCACGACTTCGCCCTGGCTTATGGTCTGACACAATTGGTTACCACGCCCACGCGAGTCCCAGATGTGGAAGGTCAGAATTCCTCTTTGTTGGACCTTCTGCTGACTTCTCATCCGGACGGATACCACGTATCCGTAAACGCCCCACTTGGCTCCTCAGACCATTGCCTTGTCCGGAGTACAGTGCCACTCACATGCTCACCGCGATCGCGAGTTGCACGCAGTCGCCGTATGTACACACAGAGTATGGAGATTTTCATTCCATCCTCTGTGGTTCCCATTGGTGGCAAGTGTCGGCCCTGGTTTGGTTCATCTTCCAAAAAAGCTTCTCGCAGGAAGCAGGAAGCTTACCAAGCCTGGGCTGACGCAGCGGCGGTACGGGATCAAAACACCAGCGCTCTAAAACAGGAGTACAACTTTGCCTCCAGGTCCTTCAAAAGAGACATAGCTAGGGCGAAGTCGGTGCACATTGCTGGGATTGGCGAGAGGCTTGAGCGGCTTCCTTCGGGGACTCGAGCGTTCTGGTCTCTTGCCAAGGCTATCGAAGGGAATTTCTGTAAGCCATCCCTTCCACCTTTGCACTTGGGAAATAATCCGTTGGCCTATGACGCAAAGGAGAAAGCCGATCTCCTGGCAAAACACTTTGCGTCCAACTCGACCTTGGATTACGGGGAACAGGAGCCGCCTACCATACCGCGGTGCGAGAGCCGTATGCTGGATATCCAGTTTCACCAACGCTCAGTGCGTATAGCACTTTTATCCCTGGATATCCATAAGTCGAGTGGCCCGGATGGAATCCCCCCCTATAGTGTTGAAGATGTGCGCTCCAGAGTTGGCACCGGTCTTAACGCGTCTTTTTCGGCTCTCCTACTCTTCTGGCGTAGTCCCGACAACTTGGAAGGCAGCATTAGTCCACCCGATCCCAAAAAAAAGGCGATCGCTCTAATCCGTCCAACTACAGGCCGATAGCCATTACTCTCCCTCTTCCCTACATTCCCTCTTCTCGAAAATAATGGAGTGCATCATCATCTGCTTAGCGACCAGCAGTACGGCTTCCGTAAGGGTCGATCGGCTGGTGATCTTCTGGAATACCTGACACATCGCTGGGCACAGGCGATTGAGACTAAGGGGGAAGCCTTGGCAGTTAGTTTGGACATCGCGAAGGCCTTCGATCGGGTCTGGCACAAAGCGCTTCTTTCGAAGCTCCCTTCCTATGGGCTTCCCGAGAAATTATGCGATTGGGTCACTAGCTTTCTAGCAGATAGAAGCATTAAGGTCGTAGTCGACGGTGAATGCTCTGATTCCATATCTGTGAATGCTGGTGTCCCGCAAGGCTGTGTGCTATCGCCTACTTTGTTCCTCCTCCATATCAATGACATGCTGCAAAATTGCGGCATTCACTGTTATGCGGATGACAGCACCGGCGATGCTTTTTACACCGGCCGCGCCAATATTTCTCGGGAAAACGTCATTGAGAGTCGAAACAAACTTGTGTCTGAAGTCGAGACTTCTTTGGAGAAGGTCTCAGATTGGGGTAGACTTAATTTAGTCCAATTTAACCCCACAAAGACACAAATTTGCGCGTTCACCACTAAAAAAACTTCCGTGGGTCGTATGTCCTCGTTTCGAAGGCACTCCACTATCTGCCTTAGCCAATATTGGAATTCTTGGTGTCGACATGTTGGCCCAGGTTCGGCCTCACATGGAATACTGTCCCCATCTTTGGGCGGGGGCACCCCAATACCATGCCATGGTCAGACTGCCTCGTTGGTCTCGCGGTTGGCGTGTGCGACTGCTGATCATGAGGTCTTGGGTTCGATTCCCGGGTCGGACCAAATGTTTGTATGATCTACAAATATTTGTTTCGGAGTTTGGGTGTTTTCTATGTATAATATGTATGTATTTACAAAAAAAAAGTATATATGTATTTGTATCAGTTGTTTAGTACTCATAACACAAGCTCTGCTTAGCTTGGGACTAGATGGCGTTGTGTGTTAGATGTCTGAAATATTTATTATTATTATTTATATCTGGACCTTTTATTTGCCTCTCTTGAACGGGGTAGTAAGACGTGAATACAGATCTTAACGTAAATCATTTAACAATTATATAAGGCAGGTAATTGTTACGGAAATATCAAAAATTAAAATCCACTTTTGTCTTAACCTATTGTTCAAAACGATAGAACAAACAAATTACCGGAAATATTTGAATAAGAATGGGACACTCTCGGGAGCACTAATGTGCGAGGCGGGAAGCCGGGATGGTAAGGGTGCCCTTAATATCTGTTTTATTTTTTCCGGATTTGTATGAATGAGGACAACAAACACCGCACCCTCTATTGTGGAAATGTTACAGCACAAAAAAACACGTTCGCGCCCAATAATATTATTTTTTGTGAGTAATTTTATGACTTTATTTACCGTCGCATTTGTATTCGGAATATGAGGTAATATGTAGATTAGGTACGACTTCAAAACAGAATAATTCCGAAAGTGCTTTATACTCAGACAGCGCGGTACCAACATCTATAAAACAGCTTATTCAAAGTCACTGAACCGCAATTTTTATGTAAAATACCTTACTATTTGTCGCGTATATACAATACAAACTGCTAACCGATCTGAGACGTTATGATACAAGTGGATATGTTACCACGTTTTCTTTCAATATTTCCCAATTTGATACGGTATTACACCCCTCTCGGCGAGACAATGGAAAGTAATCGTCAGTGACAAGGGAGTGGGCTAAATTTCGTTAAAATAAAAGCGTACAGAGAGCGTAAGATATAGCGCCTACGTGGTCGCCGTGAGATCCCGAGAGCTCCTACAATGGAGAATTGGAAAAAGCTTTTATAATCCGGCACGTGACACACATGCTCAAGTGGCCATATCTTAGAGTAGTCTACCCACATTGAACACTGGTAGTCAGAACTATTCATAATTCTTCTTCTTAACGTATTATGTCTCGCTCTTCGATATAAAATATCCGCAATAACTGTTCTATTACGCTACCGCTACTGAAATAGGTATACAAGTTAAATTGAAGTTCCTTTTTTATTGTATTTTATGATTTTTATTATCATATTATCGATATTTTTAACAATATTTATGGTATGAACCAAGAAAAATGAATCACATCTATAATATTTAAAAGTACATAATGCAAAAAATATAAACCTATGGATATTCATGGAATAGGAAGCATACTGCAATGATCATGAAAAGCTTGTACTTTCACTCCTAACCATGGACAGAATCACGGCCAAGAATAAGACACTACTAATAAAGACAAAAATGTTGAACCAAAGCGATTATTATTATTTTTTTATATGGACAAAAAAGTTGATCATTTGCACATCTGATTCAAATATAAATGAATCATGTTATTAAAAAAAATACAAAGAAGAAAGAATAACTATAACAGGCTGATGATGAGTATGATATTCAAAAGAAAATTACTATTTTATGAGGTTATTAAAATATGTACTTGGAGAATGTTATCAAGCATCAAGACTTTATATAAATATTTAACACTAATGTTGAATATTCATGAATACATATCATAGTATAACATTTACAAAAACAATTTCAGAAACAAAAAAACAAACAAAGTTACAATTGTTTAAGCTATCTACATTTAAATTGCCCAGGTATTTCTTATCTGGGAATAAAATTTACAAGCAACTGAAATATAATTCAAAGTAACGATTATAGCTTTGCTCATAAAATGAATTACCATTTATGGAAACTACATTTTGTGTCTAAAAAATGGTGGCAGGAGATATTTATCGTGGTTAGAAAATTAAATTTTAATAAGTGGAAGCAGTGACAACTACAACGAAACTGGATAGGGCTGTCACATACATAATTAAAGCAAAAAATTATAAACAGAAAATGTATAGCAACGTAACACACATACCTCACTAACAACAATAACGAATAAGTAGTGCATGATGTGTTTGCCTATTCGAAATAGTTACACAAAGTCATAAGTCAAATGTAAATCTATTAGTACCAGTGTATTCAATAGTTGCTGAGTCAAAAAAAAAGAAAGTCGTGTGGTGTCGTGGGACACCAGATAGGAACGAAGTTCCTTATCTATCTATCTATATACTTAAAATAAAAATGTAACAGGTCTAATTCTGTACATTAAAGATATTTTGAAAAAAAAATCGGAGGGCTCTCTATAATCGATACTAAAGCCAAAACTGTAATATTTTTCATTTTTGTCTGCCTGTCCGTCTGTCTGTCTGTACCTTGGCCGTGCATCCCGCTGAAACTACTGAATGGATTCAAATGAATCTTGGCATGATTAGAGTTCATAATACGAGGTAGGACATAGGATACTTTTAATCCCGAAATTCAGCACGGTTACCTGGAGAGAGGGGATGAAAGTCAAAATTTGTACTTAGTTGTAATTCAGTAACACATATACCGATTTCATTCATTCTTTTTTTGCTAGAAAGAAAAAAAATAAAGATAACGGGAAAAGTGTTTTTTTTTATCCGTCTGTGGGAAGTTGAGACAGATATGTAAATCTGGCGGTACAAAGTTCCCTGGGTCAGCTAGTATATATATAAACATATATTGAACATCGAATTGAAATAGAAACATTATTAGACACCGTGAGAATAAATGATTAAAAGTTATTTTGTGCTCTTGAGTGGAATAGCGACAACCCCAGTTCCCAGTTTATAATATCCTTTGATATTCCACAGACAAAAACTCGATATCGTGTCCCATTAGTCTTTTCGCATTGTCACCGTGCAAGCCTACAATAACTCGGCTTTTCACGCTATGTAACTGTCGGTAATGGAAAATGTTACTTTCAACGTGAATTTGTGTAAAAGTGAGCGTGAAGTATTGCTCGCGGTTTTCATCGAATTTTCTTCTAAGACTTTTCTTATTAGGAAACTTATAAATGAAAGTAAAATATGAGTATTTCGTATTATGAAGGCTTTTGTCAGACGGAGAGTTCTTTTCACACCATACCCTCAGTTGGGGAGACGTAAGGTGTGTAGGACACTCGGAGAATCAGTCTATCCTTATTCTCTCTATTTATTTCTAGGTATTTTCAAAACTCTGGCTGAGCAGAATTAAATTTGTTGGAACTACCAGTCGGTTTAAAGGTTTTACTTAGTCACTTAGGGGTGTGGGGGTAAATTAACACGCGGCACTGAATTTAACATATTTTAATTATGTTGTTTACCAACGTAATACAGTGAACATTTATCACATCTACAAGCTTTGTAGGGCAGGTTTTTATTCCCTTGTACAGAACACAACAAATTTACTGGTACAAAGGTAAGGATCTTAACACCGACATTTTGTATTTTTATTACACTTAGACAGTACAACGCGGGAAGCGCAACCATAGCGTTCTTCTATATTGACAGCTCGGGGTTGTCAGTCAAAATTATTTCAACGTTGATATTCTCGTTATGAACGTTATGCGACTTATACATCCTCCCCTCTATTAAGGGCAAAAGATCTTGGCCTTAATCACTAACTAGATTAAGTCAGCTAAAACAACTCTACGAATAAACTAGAACAAATTATATCTTAGATACTATTACAGTCTTGGTTACACACTATGAGAGGTTAACAATATTTATTCTGAAGCTGGTAGCATGCATATCTTAGTAACAGGTCTTTTAATAATAGAATTTTTTGTTCTAACCGTGACCACACGGGTGATTCCGTCCTGACCTGGATGCTCATCTTGTACAAGACCATAAAGCCAACGACATGGAGGAAGACCGTCTTCTTTTATAAGCACTATATCTCCCTTCCTGGGTGTTAACGTATGATCTGTCCATTTATACCTATGGAAGAATTGTCTCAAATAATCTTGAGACCACTTGCGCCAAAAATCATGCAGCATTCGTTGTGTATACTGCCATCTTCGTAAAGAACTAATGTTCGATGATTCGAAATTAGTATCTGGTGGAATGACTAATGGCTCTCCTACCAGAAAATGACCGGGAGTGAGAACGCTGCCGCCAGTACCATCAGAAATATCTTCCAACCTTGATATGGGCCTGGAGTTTAAACATGCCTCTACTTGGGCGAGCATAGTAGCTAGTTCCTCGTATGTCAGAGTGGAGAGACCTATGACGCGTTTTAAATGAAACTTAATAGCCTTTATTCCCGCCTCCCAAAGTCCACCAAAATGAGGTGCGTGAGGCGGAATGAAGTGCCAGGATGTATCATGGACCGCTAAAGCTTCCGCTAATTCAGGCAAAATATTGCCCTTTTCTTCAAGAAAGAGCTTTTCAATTTCCTTTGCAGCACCTACAAAATTGGTGCCATTGTCACTCCAAATTTCTTGACAATGGCCTCTTCGCGCTACGAATCGTTTGAATGCTTGCAGGAAAGCCTCTGAAGTAAGTTCCGTTACTGCTTCCACGTGGACAGCTCTGGTTGATAGGCAAACAAACAAACAGATATAGCCCTTATGAGATTTATTGCCACGCCCTTTTGCAGTCCGTATTTGTATGGGCCCGGCGAAATCTACACCACTTCGCGAAAACGGGCGAGCAGGTGTAACACGAGCGGATGGTAACTGACCCATCAGTGGACTACACGTCAGCCCACGGCTTTTTACACAAGTGATGCATTTGCGTATATGGCTCTTGACCATTTGTTTGCCTCCAATTATCCAAAATTTGTTATAAATGTAATTTAAAGTTAACTGCGTACCTCCGTGCAGCGTTTGGCGATGACTATCAGCTACAATTAGAGCCGTAAGATGTGCCTCTTTCGGCAATAGAATTGGATGCTTTTGATTTATATTTAATTCTGAATTTTCTAATCTACCACCAACTCTCAAAACACCTTCAGAGTCAAGAAAAGGATTTAGTGTTTTTAACCGACTATTTGATTTCAATAGTTTATTATTTAATAAACATTTTAATTCTTCTTTAAAGTATTTTCCTTGATATATTTTTATGCAACATTCCATAGCCTTCCTTAGTTCCTTAACTTGCAAATAGTCTTTAAATATTTTCTCTCCCTGTATTATTTTTAGCCATCGTCTACAATAAGCCATAACTCGAACAAGTCTAGTTAGGGTAGAGAACTTGTCCCAAGCTTCGGGTTCCTCCATTACACAATGAACCTTTACAGTTTCTAAATTAGTTAGTAAGTTTCTTGGTTTCTTGTATTCTATCTCTATGTTTTTAAGAAATTCTGGTCCTAGGAACCACAAGTTTTGGTTACTCAACTCGGCTGGTTCCACACCTCTTGATGCACAATCAGCTGGATTCTGTTTCGTGGATACATGCGACCATTGCTCTGGCTCCAAAGAAGTGAGTATCTCTGCCACACGGTTTGCGACAAAGACCTTCCATTTGTTGGGTATACCGTTAAGCCAAGCAAGTACGATTTCAGAATCTGTCCAGGCCTTTAAGTTTTGTTTCTCAATATTCAGCACCTTTGCCATTTCTAGCATTAATCGGGTGAGTAAAACTGCCCCGCACAGTTCTAGGCGCGGAGTTGATATTTGTTTAATCGGAGCAACTTTGGATTTTGCAGCCACTAATGAAACATGAATATTTCCCTGCGAGTCAGTTACACGGAGGTATATGACAGCCGCATACGCCATCTTGGAAGCGTCACAAAAGCCGTGTAATTCTCTTCGATTGTCGTCCGACTTGGTAGCAAGCCATCTTGGTACATTAATATTTTCTAACTCAGTCAGACCACCCCGGTAAGCATACCATTCATTTAATAATTCTTGTGGAAGACAATCATCCCAAGCAATGCCAGCCAGCCACATCTTTTGAATTATTGATTTTGCTATTATGATACATGGGGTTATCCAACCCAATGGGTCATACAAACGGGATATTTCAGAAATAACCTTTCTTTTGGTTACAGGTGCTTCCAGTTCATTTAGCTTCACAGAGTAGCGGAAATTGTCTTCACTTCTCTCCCAGGTAAGTCCTAATATTTTCATTATTTTATCTGTTTTTATATTAATTCCTTCTTTAATATCTTCACAGTTACCTCTTTGATATATCCTTTCAAGTAAATTGTTATTGTTACTTGTCCACTTTTGTAGCTGGAATCCCCCCTTTTTTAATAAAGACTCCATTTGTGAGTAAATTTCTATTCCTTCGTTTATAGTTTCACACCCAGACATTAAATCATCCATATAATATTCGTTACATAACTTTTCTGCTGCAAGGGGATATTTTGCTCCCTCATCTAGAGCAAGTTGTTTCAGAGTACGCACTGCTAAAAACGGAGCACATGCTGTGCCAAATGTAACTCTGAGTAATTTGTAATCATTAATATCGTCTTCAGGGTTATTTCTCCACAGGAATCTCTGATATTCGGAATCACCATCTTGTACCTTTATTTGGCGGTACATTTTTATTATATCAGCAGACAAGCAGATTGATGATAATCTCCAGCGATTCACTAAATGTCTCAATTCTGGTTGTATCGTGGGGCCGACTAACAAACAACTATTTAATGAAACCCCATTTCTACCCTTGGCCGAGGCATCAAACACCACTCTTACTTTCGTAGTATCCTTTTCGGCTCTCACCACAGCATGATGCGGTAAGTACATGACATTTTTCTGTTTCACCTCCGGTTCCTGAACTTGGATTGCATGTCCAAGCTGTAAGTACTCTTCTATTACTTGCTAATATTGTTGTTTTAGATTATCATCTTTTTTTAAACGATTTTCTAATGCTTTTAATCTTATTTCAGCGATTGCTCTACTGTCACAAAATGTAAAATCTGGCTCTTCCTTAAACGGTAAGCCTACTTCATATCTACCTTCTTGATCTCTAGTGGTAGTATTTGTGTAGATATAATCGCAAAGTTTTTCCTCAGTTGACCATCTTTGTTCAGTCGGGATTGGCTGATCCGATTCTAATTCCCAGAATCTTTTCAACAGGTCCTGTTCTTCTTGTATTTGGCAATGTAATGCCAGTACACCTTCGGTTTGGTTTACCGATGAATCTACTACCCCTGATAAGATCCAACCAAGAGCAGTAGACTGCGCAACTAAAGAACCTGATGGACTACGCATGAGTCCAGTCTGAATAACTTGGCTGTAAACATCAGCTCCCAATAACACATCTATTTTACTAGGCTGATGGTACTTGAGATCTGCAAGGGCAATTTCTTCGATTTCTGGCCAATCCATAACCTCTACCTTCCTCGTGGGAAGGAAAGTAGTGATAGACTTCAGCACATGAGCCTTTATAGGATATACACACTGAGGATTAACCTTGGATATTATATTTAATTTAACTATGTATTTTGAAAGTACATCCTTATGTCCACCTAATCCTGTTATTCTACTTTTTAGTGAAATTTTCTTCAATTTTAAATCCTGAACCGTACTCTCCGTAACAAAGTTTGCCTGTGAACCCTGGTCTAAAAGTGCTCTTAAAATATGATGATTTCTGTCTTTCGACTCGGCTTTGACTAGTGCTGTTGCTAGCAAAACCTGCTTGAGTCCTTTACCTGTCGAAAAACAGCTAACTACTGGAGAAGAGGTACCTTCTTGTTCAACACCTCCCTCTGACCCACGAGAGTCCAGCCCCTGAGCCGTTAAATTCTTCATCTGCTCCCTATTTGTGGTTCCACTAGTGGTCTCAAGGGTACTTGGATCTCTTGGATGCAATAATGTGTGGTGACGGCGATGACACATTTTACATTTATTAGTATTACGACAGACCTTCGCTCCATGGCTATAACCCAAACAATTAAAACATAATTTTTTTGCCATGACGAAATCACGCCGTTTGGTTACGGTATTTTGTGCAAATTGTTTGCACGAACTCAACCTATGTGAATCCTCTGAGCAGAATGGACATAGAATTTTTGATACATGTAAAGATTTAAATTTAATCTTACCACTATGACTGGCCTTATCTGTTGGCGACTTAGAATCGAGAAACTCAAGTGCTCTAAATCGATTAGTAAGGAAAGCTTTAAATTGTTTGTATGTCGGTAACTCATCCGACCCGCTATCATTAGCTATTTGGACCTCCCATTGCTTTCTCGATTCCATATCCAACTTCAAAGTCAGCAAATGAATTATTAATACATCCCAATTTTCAATACTAATACCTATATTGGATAAACCACATAAGCAGTCATTTGTAGTATCTAGAAGTTCTTTTATGTTACTAGCAGACTCCACAGAAATATTTTTCTGTCCTAGTAGCCGTTTAATAATATGTTGGGATATAAAACGCTTATTGTTATAACGAGACATCAACAATGACCAACACCTTTCATAATTTTCATCAGAAATTGTTATTTGTCGGAGCAATTGTTCTGCCTCCCCAGATAGGTAACTTTTCAGGTAATGCATTTTTTGCACATTCCCTAATTGCACATTGGCGTGCACTAATGACATGAACAGATCTCGAAAGGTCACCCATTCGGTATATTTACCCGAAAACTGAGGAATCACAATTTTAGGTAATGATATTAGTGATTTACCCTCAATGGACTTATCTTTAATCATGACCTTGGAATCTGATTGACTTTTAATTACATGAGACTTTATTAAATGTCGTAACTCGGTTTTATAATCAAGGTATGTATCTTCTGCTAAGCTATACATGTCCTTTTTAATGTAATCTTGACTGTCCAGTTGTGTGCCAAACTGTTCAATCAAAATCTTATGTGTAGATATAAATTCTTTCCACAAATTTTCCAAAGCTTCTAACCTTACTTCTGCATATTCTACAGTGAGTCGGTCCTTTGGTGACTTTTTAAAATTCACCCTCGCTTTTTTGATATTATTGAAATTATCAGTTTGCAACAACAATTTTGCTTCCATTATGAAGTATAGAATATTCAAATGATTTATCTTCAATAATTAACAAAGATAGAATAAGATAATTTCAAATTTATACTTTGTGTCAGCTAGATAATTTTAAAGTTTTAAATCTACGAAGTACAAACCAATATTCTAATACAAGTGTTTTAAACTTAAGTGCCACCTGAACCGAAATGGGCATATGGTCCCCGACTGAACCACCTTTCTTATAAGTATTAATAAATCACCAAGTACTTCTCGATAAATTACTAATTAAGTATTAATAAACTATTAAGTATCAATAAGTTTATTAATACCAAACATAAGTTAATTAAACTAACTACAAAAGTCCTCAGAAATTATTACTACACAATTGATTTTAACTCTAAAGTTCAATAACAAATTAAAGTTAAACTTGCAGGAACTAAACATGTAACGTTATAAAAGAAACGCACTCACAGTTTCTCCGCTTCAATCACTATTGTATCACAGAGGAATGATGTTTCCTTATACTGTGATTGTATGATGCACGTCACCTGTTTTGCTTTGTTGAGATAGGTACTTCGTTGCGTTGTTGTTGTATTACCCCTCCGGTTCTGCAGCCCGACGTAGTAATCAGTCGATATTTCCCCGACTGGATACACGTTGAGAAGTTCAATAGCCTGGATTCACCACCAAAGCTTGATCTTCTGGTATATTGCTGCAGCTCGTCCTTGTAATCGTGATCTTTCAAGAGATCAACAATAGGACGCCGCCCCTTAGACAAGTGACTCAAAAAACTCACTACCGACTGTAAGCCCCCTTATATATACACTCGTGGTATATATCCGGCTCGAAGGACCAAAATGTTGGAACTACCAGTCGGTTTAAAGGTTTTACTTAGTCACTTAGGGGTGTGGGGGTAAATTAACACGCGGCACTGAATTTAACATATTTTAATTATGTTGTTTACCAACGTAATACAGTGAACATTTATCACATCTACAAGCTTTGTAGGGCAGGTTTTTATTCCCTTGTACAGAACACAACAAATTTACTGGTACAAAGGTAAGGATCTTAACACCGACATTTTGTATTTTTATTACACTTAGACAGTACAACGCGGGAAGCGCAACCATAGCGTTCTTCTATATTGACAGCTCGGGGTTGTCAGTCAAAATTATTTCAACGATGATATTCTCGTTATGAACGTTATGCGACTTATACAAAATTATTTAAGACATCGAAACATGGTACTCGTGTTTGTTTGTGGTTTAGCTACGTCGCAAGAAAATAATACAATATTAGGCTTACCAAAGGAGTCTTTTGTAGTTAATGAAACTTTTTCAAGATTTTTTTAAGCATAAGGAGACAAACAAGTATATCCATTATCCATATATTTTCTTAAAGAAGAATACGATAAATAAGAGATACTCAAAGTATATATTTAAAACAAGTAACAGCAACAACAAAATAGCATGATTAACAAAATATTCAGTTGAACAAAATTATCTACTAATAATGATATCATTATACATAAAATTATATTTTTATTTACACATTTTTAATCTGTTTCCATTACTTTTTTATTAAAGAAAGCCTTAGGGAGCTTTTAAAGTCTTTATAAGATTTATAGCGCTGTTGTGTTAAAACTTGAGGTCATAAATATTCTAAGAGCAGTTTTGTAATTTTTCAATATTCTTTGGCCGTGATTAAATTACTGAACAAATTAATTTAGGCTCGAGAGAAAGGCGGCGAAGGGAATTGACTGTGAATATTTTATTTAAAGTTTTATTGGCTAAGTAAGATAGATTTACAAGAAATAGTCACAATTAAACTTTCTGAAGTTAATTTTAAGAGAAAGAGACATAAACTAATTATTGTAAGAGGGTTACACAAAGTATTAGATGAGAAATGATTTTAGAAAACAATTTAATGAAAAATGATACTAATGTTGAAAGTCATTGATAGTTACACATTAATTGACATTAGGGATAGGATACAGATGGCCCTGTATGTTCAATTACAATAGATAAACGACAAACAAATCTAAAATTAAAGTTAATATTAACTTATAAAACCCGATTACCACTATCCTTACAAAATTAGGGAGTCTAGATGCTTTCCTGACTTAGTTTTAAGTTTTTTTCTACTGGCGACATTTAAAGTTAAGCTATTCTAATTTGCAATGTAATATTTATAAATAGGGTAGTAAAATTTACTCTAAGATTCGTCCAAAAATATTTCTTACCTTCGGGTATTCTTTTGCTGCTGTCAACTACAGCAGAGACGAATGCTGAAACTATTTTATTTAGATACAACACTAAGTAGAAATCTGCCAATTTTTTTCCTTTATTGTTTAATTTATTAGACACATCTGACAACGTCGTGTATAGGTTTTGAAAAGATTGTGAGTAATACTACTATTCCTTCCAGATCTAATGATTTCAGTAATTTGAAGAATGACAATAATCGAACAAACAAGAAGTTAAGATATTTCCTGTTGTAGAATGATCATGATGATACCATTTTATACTATACATAATTATCCGAAAGTAACTCTATCTGTTTATATGTCTGTTTCGCTCTCGTGACTAAATCGCTGCACCGATTTTAGTAAAATTTAGCATGGAGATACTTTGATTCTTGAGAAAGTACATAGGCTACTCTTCACCGCGATAACCGACATACACATAAGCTGCGGGCAAAAGCTAGTTTTATTATGTATGGCCCTGCCAAAATGACTATACTCTGCCTGATGGAAAGCTTAAGCAGAATCTAAGAGTGGTGGTCACCATACTCGATGCGAATGCAAACATTGCAACAATGCACCATGGTGACCCACACTATGGCTGCCTCTGTATCATAAGGTTAGTAAACTATTATAGAGTTTATAATTGAGTTAAATAGTGACTTATTAATAAATACAAAAGAGCAGATACTTCAATTAAGTATTGTAACAATAAACTGTGTAATACAAAAAAGTGTTAACATATCAAGTGAATTGTTACTTAAAAAAAAACTATGCCCTCTAAGTGTGATCCACACAGCCCTTGTTTACTAAAATACACAATAATATTGTATACAAATATATTCGCAAAGTTTTACATTCAAGTGCCGCATGTCGATCGAGCACCGAATATCAAACTACGTAATAATGTATTATGTATGTATATTCTTTAATTAATTAAATGCTATGAAATATATTTAGCTTTAATTCCGCGAGACAAATATCCAGGTCTGGAAGCAGGGCACAAATCCCACCGTCATGCATACTCACATGCACATATGGGTATCATGCATATGCACACATACAAAACAAGTGAGAAATAATTAGCATGCCATGCAACCAAACCTATACTCGACACGTGCCCTCCACGGGGCATCCTCAGAAGATGACTGATGACTCGTCGAGCGTTTGAGCTCGAATGAGCTAGCCGCACCGCTGTCGGCCCTTTATATACCGTTTTGATGACGCTATAATAAGGGTCGATACAATGTCATAAAGACATCCGTGCCGAACTACCTGCAATCATACTTAGAAGTGGTGATGGAATTAAGTTTATTTGGTCATTCAACAGTGTATTTGCATTATTATTGTTATGTTTTGATATTTCTTACTGTTCCAACACACTCAGTCGGAAACCCTTATCGCAAACATGCAGAATGTTATAGGTATTGTTGCCGCTCTAGGAGTGGCCGGTGTCGATTAAATGTTTTGCGAAATGTGATTTATCTGGATGGCCATTCCTGTGAGCGGCAACATGTTCCCTGTACCTAATTTCGAAACTACGGCCTGTCTGACCCACATAGACCCCGGTGCAATCATTGCATAATAATTTGTAAACTCCGGAATTTTTTGAATTCTGTAATTTATCTTTACCGTTACATAGTTTACGCAAGTTATAATCCGATCGAAAAGCTACGTAAACATTGTGTTTTCTTAAAATATTCGCGATTCTATCTGAAATTGGGCCTATGTAAGTGAGACTCCCGATATTCTTGTTAATTCTTTCGGGGGTACATGCATAAAGTGCTGAGCGAAAGCGCGAAAGTGCGAAAGAGCGAGTGAAAAATTATTTATTTCTCACTTGTTTTGTATGCATATGCATGATACCCATATGTGCATGTGAGTATGCATGACGGTGGGATTTGTGCCCTGCTTTCAGACCTGGATATTTGTCTCGCGGAATTAAAGCTAAATATATTTCATAGCATTTAATGTCATGGATTTCCGCAAAGTAACGCCTGATTCCATAACTTACTTTAATTAATTGTTTATTTAGTAAATCAACAAACAATTAATTTAAGAAAATAAAAATAAAACTCATACATATTTATTAAGAATAACTTAGAAGTTCGCCGAAGCTAATTTAGAAATAAAAATTACCTACACATATCTTAATCTAAATCTTCAAAAAACATTGTTGCAAGCCGGTGTTACTAATCCAAGAAAATGGCTGAAGTTTTATTAACTTTTTCATAAGCCTCTAATGTGTTATGAGCCGCATTTAATTTAAACACCTTGCCGCTATATTTCCCAAATGAAACATTATTTTTAAATCCAAGCTATGAGGTGCTTACTTAGTTAATGTTACTATTTTATCAAGATAAAATGAACTGTCCGCTTCACTTTATTTTCTTAAGCTTTTTATTAACTTGCAATGTATGTATGTATGCTTGTATGTTCTGGTGGAATCTTGCAACTCAATTTTGAAGCAGATACCTTCAACCGATTTTGCTGAAATTTTGCAAGCATATGTATACAGCGTGGCAATACGATATTATAATGACATGGAGCTAATCTGATGCTGGAGCTGGAAGGTGGCCATAGGAACTCTGTAAAGAAACGTCGCAACATCATCGAGTTTGAACTCGATTGATTCGTCTCGAGGCATTCCAGTAAAAGCTTGTTTTTAAAAAGCTTTTTAATTAAATTTATTTCATTTGTATTCGGTGTAGGTGTAAACGTACTTTGAAAAGATTTTAAAATGTAACGGTAGTAAATATTACTATATGTAATCATTTACTTCACCTAAGGAGCCTCAATTGTAGTTATGGAAATTTACTGAAGTTTGCAGTACAATGGTATTACGCAGGTATTTTTCAGAGATTGAGATATAAGATGAGAATGACAATTATATTTTATTTATTTATTTACGAACATGCGCTATCGTCACAGGCTCTCTGCCCAAAACGATAGTGTAGTTACATAGGATTAATACTAATCACTTACATACAATCAATAAAAAACAAACATACAGCTAAAATACTAATTAAGAAAAAAACATTAAAAAATATATATTCTATCTTATCTTCTCTTCTGAAGGTAACATACAGATCAATACGAAACTCTTGTGAATCGCTGGTGGAATAAAAAAAAAATAGTTATAGATAAACAGAAACTAAGTTAGCAAAGAAGATCCGTTCAATGTAAAAGAACATCCATTAAATGCTTTTATAAATAGTATATCTTCCTAGTCTTTATTATTCCCAAGATTAATTAGGGTCGGCTGATGGTTTAACCGGTTTTACCTGAATATCAATTTTTCCACAAAGCGACTGGCATCGGATCTCCGCAACCCTAAGATTCGAAGGTTTAACTACTTATCAGTATATTTGAGGGCGGGCACTGACTTCCCAATAACGTTTGTCATGGGTGTTTATGACAACCGGGACCTACGGCTTAACGTGCTCTCCAAGCTACGAGCGACAAACACCGATATCTTCCATACTCCAGTCTGCTATTAAGAATTTCGTGTAAGAAAAACCCAACAGCAGTCCGATCCGGGAATCGTACCGAGACCTCTTGATCAGCAATCACTTATGCTAACCGCTAGACCAACGACGCAATCAATCAATTAATAAAAAAAAATATAAGTATTATATAATAAAATTTAAACATACTGCTCACCTCTACCAAATAGCAGAGAAATTCAATTAGAAATTTACACATTTTAAAAATCACATTCGTATTCCCCTAACATCACAGAAAACTTATTGAGGTTTACTGTAAGAAACGTAAATCAAATGCACACACGTCCCGACTTCAAACAAATAGGCTATACAGATTTATGGTACAGGGATTCGATTCCTTTAACACGTAAATTCTGATATAACAGGAATTTGAACACTGAATATTGTTTTATTCTAGACCAAAAAAAAAAAAAAAAAAGAAACTAGCTATTCTTAAGGAATAGAAATTTTAAATTTGATTTCCGATTTTCGACTCTGTGCTTTAAAACACATTCTAATGTTAACAATTATTTGCTGTAACAGTTTAAGTGCTAGCCCTGATTCCGATGATAATGATAATATGTTTTTAAAGAAGTCTAAATTCTATAACATATTTTTTAGATCTAGAAGGAATAAACATTACTCAAGATCTTTTCAAAAACTTGCACACGACGTTGTCGGATGTGTCAGTTAAAGAGGTTATAATAGAAAAAAAAATGTTGTTTATCCTATAACTAGCTTTTCCCGCGGCTGCACCCGCGTGTATGTCAGATATCTCAATAATTTTATTGTTCTGGTTAATACATAGCCTTTTTGATGGACTAATCCCGCCCACACGCCCACCACTGTAACTCCTGTAAACCAGGATCAACAGCGGTGACCCACGAAAACACCGAGTTATGACACTCGGGAAGTCCCAGGAAAAATTTAACTGTCTTGGAACCCGCAACGAAATTAATCAGAAGAAAACTGGAGGAGTTGGAAATATAATAAGTCCACTTCCCTCCTTAGCAAAGCGGGAGACAAAATGGAGTCAAAATAGGCAGACGCCTTTTTCAAACCGGGAAGCACCACGGATAAAAATATTATGGGTCCTAAGTGAGCTATATTTGATTTCTATAGTATGTATGGCAGAATCGCTTAAACGCACGGAAATTCACCGCAGTTGACACAAGATCCCCATAATATACTACCCCAGACGTCATTTGTAAGCTATTTAGCATCATGTTACGTTCATTGTACCAAAGACTACATTCCCAGAGGATATGATGAGCCGACTGTTCACAGCTAGAATCAGGTGTTGAGCATTGACACAATGGTGAATCGACTAATTTAAATGAGTATAGTTTGCTCTTAAAGTTACCGTGGCCTGTAAGAAATTGAGCGACACAGTGATCTACCTCGAGCCATGTCCTTGACAACCTTTCGCGAACAGATGGAAAGAACTGGTAGAGGTGGCGCCCCTTAGATGATTCGTCCCATCGTTGCTGCTATTCATCCAAGAGGTCGTTATAGACATTGGATTTTTGTTGAAACAACCTTATGATTTTACCGCGGTCTCGTATGCCAAAAAAATCGCATTCCATGTTTTGTAGTGTAGAATAGTACATGGCTGCACGTCTTTGCACCTCGAGATCGACCGGAAGAACACCTGCCAACACCGGTAAAGCCTCAGTGCTAACCATCCTATATGCCTTGCACAAGAAAATCAATGCAGGTCGTTGGCCTTGTAACAGTTTGCGACGGACAGCACCTACTACAGTCGCCCTATCTGCCCATACAGGAGCACCATAGCAAATAGAACCCAAATAAGTAGCTCCATATATGATCTTTAGTGTATTATATGACAGACCCCATGTCGCAGTTGATATCCTCGTCAGTGCAAAGAAACTATTTTTAGACTTTTCATTAACTGTTCTAATATGTTCAATAAATGAAAAATTTCTTTCTAAAACCAATCCTAAATAACAAACCGAGGTTTTATTTTTAATAGTAACATTTTCAAATTTAATACACGGCGGTGATTTGAGGTTACCTTTCAGAAGTAGCTGGAAGGTTTTGTTTGGTGCAAACTTCAACCGATTACGCCCACCCCACCGAGATATTAGGTCCAAACATTCACCGGCCAGCCACTCAAGCCCCGTTCTAGTATCCGACTCTATCAATAACAAACCGTCGTCCGCGTACGCATTCAGGGTATATCCGGACGGCACAGGCATTGCCAGAAAATCGTCGAAGCCTATGTTCCACAAGTATGGTCCTAGCACTGACCCTTGAGGACACCCCATCATAAGCGCCTTCGACACAGAATGATGCCCAAGTCTCAATTTAGTAGTACCTTGTAAGAAGTACGAGGAGATAAGGGAATAAATATTTTTAAAGCAACCTCTTAATTTTAATTTTAGCAATAGCATGGGCCACCACGCATTGTCAAAGGCGCCAGATATATCTAAGAAGATGCCTAAAACGTATTAAAAACTTGACTTGGTGACAGTTTTCCTTACAGATATAACCGCATCAGTTGTCGATTTTCCCAACGTAAAGCCGAATTGTCTATCATGAAATTTAACTCCACCCGGTAGAAGTCGTGGTACTACAAGACGCTCTAAAAGCTTTCCCAGCGATGGTAACAGTGTTATGGGTCGATAGGATTTAGGATCGTCCGGCGGCTTATCGCCGCATTTTGGTATTATTCGAATATTACCGCACCGCCAAACACTAGAAAATACTCCTTCCGCAATGCAACGTTTAAAAACTGTTAAAACCGTATCACCCGAAAGTTTACAAGCTTCTTTTATCATTTTGTTTGATATTTTATCGTCGCCCGAAGCCCTATTTAGTGGTAATGACCTAACAATACTGAGGAATTCGTCTGAAGATGGTAAGTCAGACATTGGAGACAATGGTGGTTCAATAGCCCACTGCCTAATTTGTCGGTGATAATCCGTGTCATCCTCCGGCCGATCGTCAGGCACAAGTGATTCTAAAAGATATTCTGTGGTTTGTTCTACTCCTGTAGTATAACTATTATTAATTTTGATGTTCTGTACGTATGCAAGGTCGATTGATCTATTTGCTTTAAATTCATGATACAAAGGTGACCAGGGACCCTCTCTATCGAGTTCTTTTTGGATATTGTGCAACCATTGGTATGAATACGTACACGATTAAGCGGTGATCACTACAGGATGCGTCCGGTAGGACACGCCATCCAGATATCGAGACGTCGCCGCGCGTAAGCGTCACATCAATAGAAGACTCACCCATTGGGCTGCAAAAAGTTGGTGGTGCATCAGGGGTATTGTGGATAGTAAGATTCATTTCCGCAATAAAATCTTCAACCGCACAGCGACGAGCCATGTCAGCTGCACGCAATTTGCCATACTATAAAGTAGAAGAAGCATTATACATAGCCTATGAAACTAATAAATAATGTGGGTTTCTATTGGTAATCTTTTTCCTAAATCGGTTTAGTAGATCCAGAGATTACTCCCTACAACCTCCCAAACTTTACCTCTCTATAATATTGGTATATATAACTGCTTTAACTACTGTGGAGTGGAGTGAAATATACTACAGCGCCATCTACCGAAGTTACACTGAACTACGGAGTGACGAAGGAAACTAAGAAACTACCAATCCTGAATCGCGCAGTGAAAGTTCGCGCGCCAATTATAATACATACAACATCCCAACATCAACCGCTGGGCAGTTGGCCCGCCAGGCATGATCACCTCGCCTGGTCGGAGGATCCTCCCTTTGTGTTGGTGGGACATGACACACCATGACACACACTACTATCGAGTTCATCGTACAGCTCATTTTAAAATGTAAATCCGTCTGAATAAAACTTATCTCTCATACTTCGTCGTCGTAAGTCGTAACGTGAATTAAACCGGGCAAGAGTTTCCTTCACACGAAATTTCAAAGTACATGCAAAATACTGGCAATTTTCAGACGGCAATTCTCGGCAAACTTTGATAGTTTCCAAATCGTTTTTTATACAATTACGCCTAGTTAAAAAATTGCACCGTTTAACAGGCCAAATGATTTACAAACTCATCAGTTCATTGGAATGCTCTTGGAAGGAGCAACTTGTAGTAAATAGTTGTTATTTTCAGTTGAAGAGCTACACTTATTTAAAAGGAACAATTGTAGTCAAATTACACTAGACGCATATCCATATTTGAGTTGTTTAGTCTTTGGATAGTGTCAAAATCAAGTTATAATTAGTAACTGGAACTTTACGTTGGTGTACGATTTAAAATGAATCTCATCAAAAACGAAAAATACAACTAAAACATAGAACCTATTTAGCGATTCAAATATTTCATACGTATAAGTTATAACATTTAAATGTATTTCACGAAGAAAAAGTAAACAATGAACTTTTTTTTTTTGTTTTTTTTTTATATATGGCCCGCCAAAAATACTCTACTCTGCCTGATGGAAAGCATAAGCAGAATCCAAGAGTGGCGGTCACCATACTCACTGCGAATGCAGACAATGCAGTATGGCAACTTACACTATGGCGGCCTAGTGATGCTGCTGCATCTTTTAGTCTAGTCAACAAATGGAACTTGTTGACTAGACTATTTGGGCCTACTCGCACTCACCAACGAAACACGACAGCATGAACGCTGTCATTTTACGTTGATCTTCTGTGCGAGGGTAGTACCGCCCCGGTCGAGCCGGCCCAGCCGTGCTGAAATCAGCGTGGCTCTACTACCTATAAAACTTAACTTAACGAACTTAAAACTCGGGCATATAAATAATACTTTATACCTGCATTTCAATGGTAATAAATGAATATTCAATCTTCAGTTAATCAATGTTTCGCATTATTGATCAGTTTAATCTCGCAATGGTGAGAATAAATAGTTAATTTAACAAGCCACTTTACCGGAACTAATCTATACTTATAATAAAAATGTAACAGGTCCTTTATTCTGTACATTAACCATTGCTGTGTGGGTAGTTATAGATATTTAGAAATTTTTTTTTGGAGGGCTCTCTATAATCGATACTGAAGCCAAAACTGTATTTTTTTTCATTTTTGTCTGTCTGTCTGTCTGTCTGTCCGTCTGTCTGTCTGTCTGTCTGTCTGTCTGTCTGTCTGTATCTTGGCCGCGCATCACGCCGAAACTACTGAATAGATTCAAATGAAACTTAGCATGATTTGAGTTCATACTACGAGGTAGGACATAGGATACTTTTTATACCGATATTCAGCACGGTTTCCTGGGGGGACGGGTTGAAAGTCAAAATATGTACATAGTTGTAATTCAATAACACATGGTCCGATTTCATTCATTCTTTTTTTGCTGGAAAGAAAAAAAATAAAAGATAACGGGAAAAGTCTTTTTTTTGTCCGCGACCGTACACTGCCTGTGGGAAGCTGAGACAGATATGTGAATATGGCGGTACGAAGTTCGCCGGGTCAGCTAGTCTTTTATAATATTGCACTGCCGATGTATATTGTGAATTTGAATTATACGGAGCATTTATTCAAGATAAATTCTCATGGATCATACGCTTATATCTTGACAGAAGCAATAATTTGATTCGATAAAACGCGTGAAAGGTGTATCGATTATAGTAATTTATTAGGCAATAAACCTTTTTAGATTATTAACAACCGAACTGATACTATTTAGTAAACGAGTTATAAAATCTGATTCATAAACAAATAATACTTTTGTTTTGTTTATTGTTCAATTCAGATATCCAAAATTATCAATTATCGAACAATAAACTTGCAAATCATATCTGAGTTTTTAAACGTTCTGGATGTGCAAATAGTAATCGCAGTATTTTAGTCACTATTGTCCAATGCATAAGATACTAGGGTGGTTGGAGTATTAGTGAAATAAAACTGTCATTTTCTGAAATTTTAACAGTTTGAGTGTCCTAAAATGTAAGCGATATATAAATATTCACTACAGAAGACTTGTAAAGAAGACATTAGTCTCATGGATGCTGTCGATGAATACACATATACTGTAACTTAATTGTTAAAAGTATAGTTTTCTTTGCTAACTTTCTTTGTAATTTAACCACAAAATCAGTTCCAATATATAATTCTGTTTTCAAGAAAGGCAACAAATAAAAGGTCGTTGTCACTCAAAAGTTAGTCGTGGACTCTGAAACTTTCTCTATAAACTATAAGGGTCGAGACGGCAACTTTGGAAGTGTCGCTAAATAGATAGCTGTTTATCACCGCTTGCAGCAGTAAATAAATAACGTTGCGTGAAGTACGTAACGTTCCTACATACTCTAACACTTACAAGAATACCATTACATATGTTAGTATAACTCTCAATTGTAATTCTGTATTCTCCGTATAAAGAGTGCCAGTTATTTGTCGCTTCAAATGGTGGAATTTTAATATAGGCACACACTTCCCGGTAGCTTCCCGTCATGTAACATTTATGACATTATTACAGCGACGTGTGCCCTTATTATAAAACAAACGCAAACAATTCGGCGTGTTTTACATAATCTCTCCAAATTGGATGGATATACCTCAGCGACGTGAGCTGTGCTAACGCCATTACATTGAACGTAGATTGCGAGCGCGTGTTTATGAACGCGCGTTGTACGTTCTCCAGGATTTATTGTTTTTCACAATATAATTTCTTAGAAGTAACTTATTTGTGCTGGATTATTATTTAAATTAAGGAACGTCTTGGCGTTCTCTCTCAAAGCTTCAAGCTCCAATTCTTTTTTGTTACACACTTTTTTATCATTTACGTTTCTTTTGATTCAAATACATACGATACTGTTTTTATAAAGAGTAAAAACAAAGACAAAATCTTAATCGCAAATGTGTTCTCAATTTTTAAAGGTTGAGCTTGGAGGCTTGCTTCGAAAGTCATTAATATTCAAAGTTGTTCTTTGAAACCTAAGAATAACCAACGCGACAGCTCTTTGAAGACCACGTAATGATCTTGTAATAAGATATTTCTATATATTATGCATTACCTAAGCCACGAGCTTCGTGTGACTTTGTTCAAAACTTTTAATAGATTGTTTATTTGACACCACGGAATAAGTGAGGTATCAACATTTTGTTGAAGATATTTCCTTACAAATAATAACCACACTGTTATATTTTAGTGTAAGGAGATGGTCGGTGATGAAGATAATTTGTGTGTTTGTGCAATTATTGTTACTAAAATTTAAATTAAATCCTGCTACGATAATAAAACCTCTTCTACTTATAAGGAGAGATGTTGAATAGAGTTGTTTTCTTCGAGTGTGTTGTGACTTAATTTCTTAATTTATCGAAAATTCAGAG
Source organism: Diaphora mendica (assembly GCA_949125395.1). NCBI lineage: Eukaryota > Metazoa > Arthropoda > Insecta > Lepidoptera > Erebidae > Diaphora > Diaphora mendica. Next base: position 24,826,101 of record OX421310.1, read on the forward strand.
AGTAAAAGGATTCGATTTATTTATCAAATTATATCTAAACAAGAAATGTATGTAGATAAATATTATATTTCCTATTTCAGCTATCCTTTTTGTATAACACAGATAATAGTAAGTAAATAACTTATTATTTTCAAAAGCAATGCAATAAAATCATTGCAATTTACATTTTTTTATGTCTAAATTGTTGTTTTATTTTGGAAATACTTCTTTCGATGAATACGATTCTTCGATTTCGATTTAATTTTTAATTTTAAAAATACAAATTCCGAATTAGGACTTCACAAACATAGAAGAAACGGACACAAAGAACACCGAGACTCAGAACAAAAATTTGTGTGAATTTAACCCACAACACTTGGCGCAATAGATAGCGGCATGGCGACCGCTTAAACCACTAAGCCAACCGTGCAGTCCCTAAATTTTTGTTTTGTACATTTCATTATGTATTGAAATGAGTGAACACCAATAAAACGCCATCAAGCAAATCACGGACTCGTAACATACGAGCAAATTATGTTAACCGATGGAAATTCAAAAAGCAAATGAGCGCCCACCTTTAACGAGCTCGTTGTACGAATATTGGCAAAGTTCTCTGAGGCAACGACTCTCAAAGTGAGTGTCATCGTACTCGAAGCAACCCTTTAATGAATGCAGATAGTGGTCTAGAGACTGGACGGTGTTCACTAAAAGAGCCATTACAAACAAACAACAACACACACGTAATACAATTGACACTAAATTTAAATCTAAGAACGTAACGAATTCTAGCACAATTAAGAGTCAAGATTTAGGGTTTCTCTGCAGTTTATAAGAAAATAAACTAAAATTAATTAAATAATTTGTTTTAATTTGTATTTTGGAACGAAGTTCCTTATGGGGCGTTGCGGAGGGGTACCCTAGCCGGCAAAAAGCGTCCGTAACGTATTTACAAAAAAAAAAATGTCCGAAATGTTTTTTTATTTATTTCGTGAACGAAAAATTTTGTATAGCGTAGTAACAAGTACGGAGTAACTCTAGAGTTTTAGACAGAACTTGTTTCAGTAGAGATTACTAGGTGGCAGCAGAAATGACCAGTTTAGTTTTATTTTTATCGATAAAAAATCATAACAAAAATATATATGTGAATAGTTATTTTCTTTATACCTCGCATAGAACTTTTATATATTTTTATAAATCATTTTAAATAAAATAAAGGTGTTAAGATAATGTTGTGGTTTTTAAAGAGCGTGAACGAAATATTTAGTACAGCGCCATCTGTAATTATTTATTTATTTCGTGAACGAAAAATTTAGTTTAGCACCATCTGTATTTTTGATTAGGAACTTCGTTCCTATCTGGTGTCCCACGACACTACACGACTTTATTTGTGTTGAATGATTTTATTGCCTTATGTATTTTGGAATAAAGCGTGATTTACGATATAGATTAAAACTCTTATTTAAACAGTTGCCATAATATTTAACCGATTTCAAAAAAGGAGGAGGTTATCCATTGGACAGTTTTAAGGCTTCCGTACCTCAAAAGGAAAAAATGGAACCCTTATAGGATCACTTTGTTGTCTGTCTGTCTCTCAAGCCCCTTTTTATCATGAACGCCTGGATGTATCAAGCTGAAATTCATATCAAATACTTAGGTCTACTGTCCCTTGAAGCTGTGAAAAAATCTAATTTCTAAGCCAACGCAATCAAAAGATATAGCCGTTTATGCTGCAAATTTGGCTACAGGGTACTTCCCGTGAACTCAGCTTCTTGAAATTTGGTATGAAGCAACATCTTATAGCACAGATAAAGGAAAAATTGCAAAGAGCATAAATTTTTAGTTACATCATATAATAAGTCGTATAAAATGAAGAGTCTCAAGAGCGAAACGTAATATCAAGCCGTGGATTACCCCTGGTCTACTACGATGTATCCGCAATCGAGACAAAATGCATAAAACATTAAGATTACAACCAGGTGACACTATATTAAGAATAACATATTCTCGCTATCGAAACTTCTGCAACTCACTGTTGCGAAAGCTCAAGATTAGTTATGAGAAAACTGAGTTTTTAAAAAGAAAGAATAATCCTAAAGCTACCTGGGACTTTATAAAGGAAATCACCTATACCAAACAAGCACCGCTACCACCAATGGAGCTCCTAAAAAGTAATAGTAATGAGAGTAGTTCGGTCAATGAGGTTAACAACTATTTTGTAAATATTGGATGTAGATTGGCTTCTAGAATTCAACGTAGTAGTGTAAATCTGCCATTCAAAAATAATGAAATTAAATCACCCTACCGCTCAATGGCAGTACTGGAAACTGATTGTCAGGAAGTTGAGCAAATTATAAACAATTTGAAGACCCATTCAGCAGTTGGAATAGATGGTATCTCAGCTGGTATTTTGAAATTAGCACGTAAGACCCTAGTACCCTATATCACCCACATTTGCAACCTTACATTATCTTCTGGAGTTTTCCCAGATGCGTTTAAAATAGCCTTAATCCATCCGGTCTTCAAGGGCGGTGACAGGAGCAGTGTCAATAATTATAGGCCTATTTCGATATTGCCAGCTATGTCCAAGATCCTTGAGAAGCTTCTAAATACCCGTTTGCTTGCCTATATTCGAGCTAACAACATTCTATCGAAAAATCAATATGGCTTTAGATCTGGTATACCTACGGAAGACGCGGTGATTGATTTAGTTGAAACTGCGGCTAGGCAAATGGATGTAAAGCGTAAATGTCTTTGTATTTTCTTGGATATTTCAAAGGCTTTTGACACTGTCCCTGTTACTCTGCTTTTAACAAAATTGGAGCGCATAGGTGTACGTGGTATAGCTCTTGACATATTTTGTAGCTACATCAAAAATCGATACCAACACGTTAAAATTGGGGATATGACTAGTGATAGGGCTGCTATAGAGTGCGGTGTGCCCCAAGGCAGCATATTGGGTCCAACCCTGTTCCTCGTTTTCATAAACGATCTTTGCTCACTTTCTCTTAAAAATTGTTCCGTGTATACCTACGCTGATGACACAGCCTTATTAATACACGGAAAGGACTGGCAAGAAACAGAAAAATTTGCTCAATTGGCACTAGATATAGTGATGAGTTGGCTAGCCAAAAACTTACTAACGCTAAACGCAGAAAAAACTCAAATCCTAAATTTTTCGATAAGCAAACAAACCCAACCCAAAAAAAATATTTCTATCAAAGCTCACACTTGTCCAAATCACCCAAGGTATGCATCGTGTCCTTGTCCTAGCCTATCAGTAACATCACAATTGAAGTACCTAGGTGTTCGGATCGACAAACACCTGAATTGGTATTCGCACGTTGATAACTTGGTTTCCAGAATACGCAAGCTGATCTACATTTTCAAAAAACTTCGATACTCATGTGACACGAGTACTCTCATGGTGGTTTACTTTTCGCTCTGTCAGTCTTTGCTTGCCTATTGTTTGCCGGTGTGGGGTGGAGCCTGTAAGACCTACTTTCTTAAACTCGAAAGAGCACAAAGAGCCGTGCTTAAAGTCATGCTTCGCAAGCCTTACAGATATCCCACTGAAAGCCTCTACGGAGAGTGTAAGGTGTTGACGGCCAGGAAATTATACGTGCTCCAATCTATATTAAGAACACATCACACCCCAATTGAAATAGCGAATAAACGTCGAGTAGATATTGTTTTCCCTCCCATAAAACATTCTACAGCATTCGCAAAACACCAGTGTTATTTTCTCAGTAAAAAAATATACAATAAGGTAAATAGATTGCTTCTAATACATGGCCTCAACTATTACCAGTGTAAAGTTAAAGTGAAATCATGGTTGTTAGAACAAAATTATGAGGAAATAGAAAAAATATTTGTTTTCCCTTCATAAACCTTACAAGCTGCCATTTACAACAGTACAAACATGCACACACAAACACGTACGATCACACTCTCACACACCCACACACACACACTGAACACATAAACAAACATAAATGTTTACACGCACTCATACACTTATTCATGAGATTGAGTGTCGGTAAAAATGTAAATGGAGGAACACTGGCTCCCAAGTCACAGGTGATAAACCTAGTTTGGGAGCCAAGATCTAACATATTTTGTTTGCATAAAAAAGGTGCTATTTTAATTTTCATGTTGTTGTTACAATTGTAAGATGATATCAGAAAGAAAAGGATTTTACAAAAGTGTTCAAACTATATTTGCAGAAATAAATTATTATTATTATTATTATTTTGATTTTTCATTTATCTCCCTTATTAGAGGGGTAATATACGTGTCATGCGGGCCTCAGCCAAGCATGATACGTTAAATTGAGTAAGTGGATGATATAGATGAAGATGTTAGAAATTTACGGGTAATGCGGCAGGTATTGAGTATGGTGGCTTTTTGGAGCAGGTAAATAGAGTGTGAAGGCATGTGAAGTAATTCAAGATTTTGAGTGAGAGTTTTAGGTACTATGCCTGTTGATGAAAGAACTATTGGAACTATGTGTACTGTGTGAGCTTTCCATTGGGTTTTGAGTTCTATTGCCAGGTCTTGGTATTTGGAGAGTTTTTCTGAAATAGTGGACTGAAGATTATGACTGTTCGGGATTGCTATGTCTATGATGTAAATAGATTTAGTGATTTTGTCGTGTACTGTTATATCTGGACGGTTGTAGTGAATAGTTTTATCTGTTAAGATTGTTCTGTCCCAATAAATTTTACAAGCTCTGTTTTCTAGTATTGTGTCAGGCTTATACTTATAGTATGGAATCTTTATTATTATTATTATTCTTTTTATTTCATTTATATATACATATTAATTACATTTTTAAATATAAATATAAAAACAAATACATTTAAAAATATAAAAAATAGTAGACCACCGACCTCGGGTACATGGACCAAGAAACCGGTGGTTAGGGCTCCAGAGACAGGAACCTCCTCACAATACGAGCCGTGTCAAGGAGGACTGCCTTCTGCATCAGACCCTTGATCCAGCCCTCTAACGTGAGCCTCTTAAGATGTTGGTCGAGGCTCTTGGCTATCAATCCGTGAGCGGATACGACTATCGGAACAATGATTACCGAATCCACATTCCACATATCGACAATCTCGTGAGATAAATCCAAATATTTTATTTGTTTTTCTTTTTCAACTTTCACAAGATTCTCGTCATGAGGAACGGCGATATCGACAATCATTGCGCGGCGCTCTAATCGATCTATCACCACAATATCAGGCTTATTGGCAACAATAGTCCTGTCCGTGATAATAGATCGATCCCAATATAACGTAGCACGACCATTCTCGAGAACTGGGTCGGGCACATACCTGTAGTATGGCACCTCTGAATTCACAAGTCTGTATTTAAGGGCAAGCTGTTGATGTACGATCCTGGCTACTTGGTTGTGTCTGTGCAAATATTCGCCGTTAGCAAGACGAGAACAACCAGAAATAATATGCCTGATAGATTCTCCAGGACGGTGACATGCCCGACAGATGTCGACCGTACCATCTTTCAGGATATACTTCCGATAGTTATTCGTCATGATAACTTCGTCCATAATCGCACAAACAAAACCTTCGGTTTCTCCGAAGAGATCACCATACCGTAGCCAGGAAGTTGAGGCCTTGAAGTCTATATCAGGCCCATTAAGAGCCCGATAAAACCGACCATGAAGTTCTTTGCCCTTCCATACCTCCCTGCGATCATCAGTACCAAGTACTACAGGTTTGCGCCAATTCTCTTTAGCCAAAGCGAGCGGAGTGAGTCCGGTATCCACTGCAACTACATTACGATGCACTCCCACATCAGTGTGAAGAAAATATTCTCTAAGATTGTATATCTCGCGATTGTGTAGGGTCTATTGTGTAGGGAATATTTAATAGTCCACGACCCCCAAACTTTCGCGGGATATACAACCTCGGAATCAATAATAATAATAAATAAGAATAATAATAATTAATTACATTTTTAAATATAAATATAAAAACAAATACATTTAAAAATATAAAAAATAGTAGACCACCGACCTCGGGTACATGGACCAAGTATCTTATAAATAATAATTAATAGAACAGTACTTCGCTATCCAGGGTGTCGGCAGTCTACGATGAACGACGTACTTATAAAGATCGAGCGGGGCATCTTTCAAGGTGACAGTCTGAGTCCCTTGTGGTTTTGCCTAGCTTTGAACCCTCTCAGCACTCTATTAGAGGGTTCAGGGTTAGGCTATAGGTTGCAGAAAGATGATCGAGTTATATCTCACCTCCTTTATATGGATGATTTGAAACTACTTGCCCCCACTAAATTACAATTGACAGCGTTACTAAAGGTCACTGAAAACTTTAGTAATTCTATCAAGATGGAATTTGGTATAGACAAGTGTGCAGTCATGTATGTAAAGAAGGGAGTGATTGTGGAATCTGAAGGAGTAGAGCTTTCAGATTCTACAAAACTTAGATCTCTGTCTGCGGCCGAAACCTACAAGTATCTAGGTTTTTCACAGTCCTTAGGAATACCAGAATCTGATATGAAACAGTCGTTGCGGGAACGCTTCTTTGGCCGCCTGAAAAAAGTACTTAAAAGTCTTTTATCAGGCGGTAACAAGGTGCGAGCCTACAATGGTTGGGTCATGCCGGTTCTGATGTATTCCTTTGGTATACTTAGATGGACTCAGACTGAATTAGATGCCCTAGACCGGAGAGTCCGTACATTGCTGACTGCATTCCGAATGCATGACCCACGGTCATCGGTTATGAGGTTGTATATCCCGCGAAAGTTTGGGGGTCGTGGACTATTAAATATCAAGACCCTACACAATCGCGAGATATACAATCTTAGAGAATATTTTCTTCACACTGATGTGGGAGTGCATCGTAATGTAGTTGCAGTGGATACCGGACTCACTCCGCTCGCTTTGGCTAAAGAGAATTGGCGCAAACCTGTAGTACTTAGTACTAATGATCGCAGGGAGGTATGGAAGGGCAAAGAACTTCATGGTCGGTTTTATCGGGCTCTTAATGGGCCCGATATAGACTTCAAGGCCTCAACTTCCTGGCTACGGTATGGTGATCTCTTCGGAGAAACCGAAGGTTTTGTTTGTGCGATTATGGACGAAGTTATCATGACGAATAACTATCGGAAGTATATCCTGAAGGATGGCACGGTCGACATCTGTCGGGCATGTCACCGTCCTGGAGAATCTATCAGGCATATTATTTCTGGTTGTTCTCGTCTTGCTAACGGCGAATATTTGCACAGGCACAACCAAGTAGCCAGGATCGTACATCAACAGCTTGCCCTTAAATACAAACTTGTGAATTCGGAGGTGCCATACTACAGGTATGTGCCCGACCCAGTTCTCGAGAATGGTCGTGCTACGTTATATTGGGATCGATCTATTATCACAGACAGGACTATTGTTGCCAATAAGCCGGATATTGTGATGATAGATCGATTAGAGCGCCGCGCAATGATTGTCGATATCGCCGTTCCTCATGACGAGAATCTCGTGAAAGTCGAAAAAGAAAAACAAATAAAATATTTGGATTTATCTCACGAGATTGTCGATATGTGGAATGTGGATTCGGTCATCATTGTTCCGATAGTCGTATCTGCTCACGGATTGATAGCCAAGAGCCTCGACCAATATCTTAAGAGGCTCACGTTAGAGGGCTGGATCAAGGGTCTGATGCAGAAGGCAGTCCTCCTTGACACGGCTCGTATTGTGAGGAGGTTCCTGTCTCTGGAGCCCTAACCACCGGTTTCTTGGTCCCTGTACCCGAGGTCGGTGGTCTACTATTTTTTATATTTTTAAATGTATTTGTTTTTATATTTATATTTAAAAATGTAATTAATATGTATATTTAATGTAATAAAGAGAATAATAATAATAATAATAATACTACAACCGCCCTGATATAACCGTACAAGACAAAATAAATAAAACTACTTACCTGATTGATATAGCTGTTCCAAACACTCACAACCTACAAAAAACGATTGCAGAAAAAGTACATAAGTACACAGACCTTAAGGATGAAGTTTTAAGGATCTGGAAACAACAGAAAGTATACATTGTCCCTATAGTATTGTCCACCACTGGTATTATCCCGAAACACATACACCACAGCCTGAAACTCCTTGATCTGAAACCCAATACATATATACTCCTACAAAAAGCTGCTATACTGAACACCTGCAGAATCGTCAGAAAGTTTCTGCAAATAGACGAGCAGACACACAATGCAATAGACTTACACACTTAATTCACTTTTATATAAAACCGTGACATTTACTTGACTTAGTCCGTAAATGCCACTTACATACTACCAGCGAAAGCTGAGAAAAAATAAGTCACCCAAACAATAATAATAATAATCTGTTATTATTATTATTCTCTTTATTACATTTATATATACATATTATTTACATTTTTAAATATACATATAAAAACAAATACATTTAAAAATATAAAAAATAGTAGACCACCGACTTCGGGTACAGGGACCAAGAAACCGGTGGTTAGGGCTCCAGAGACAGGAACCTCCTCACAATACGAGCCGTGTCAAGAAGGACTGCCTTCTGCATCAGACCCTTGATCCAGCCCTCCAACGTGAGCCTCTTAAGATGTTGGTCAAGGCTCTTGGCTATCAATCCGTGAGCAGATACGACTATCGGAACAATGATCACCGAATCCACATTCCACATACCGACAATCTCGTGAGATAAATCCAAATATTTTATTTGTTTTTCTTTTTCAACTTTCACGAGATTCTCGTCATGAGGAACGGCGATATCGACAATCATTGCGCGGCGTTCTAATCGATCTATCACCACAATATCAGGCTTATTGGCAACAATAGTCCTGTCCGTGATAATAGATCGATCCCAATATAACGTAGCACGACCATTCTCGAGAACTGGGTCGGGCACATACCTGTAATATGGCACCTCTGAACTCACAAGTTTGTATTTCAGGGCAAGTTGTTGATGTACGATCCTGGCAACTTGGTTGTGCCTATGCAAATACTCGCCGTTAGCAAGACGAGAACAACCAGAAATAATATGCCTGATAGATTCTCCAGGACGGTGACATGCCCGACAGATGTCGACCGTACCATCCTTCAGGATATACCTCCGATAGTTATTCGTCATGATAACTTCATCCATAATCGCACAGACAAAACCTTCGGTTTCTCCGAACAGATCACCATACTGTAGCCAGGACGTAGATGCTTTAAAATCTATATCAGGCCCATTTAAGGCCCGATAAAATCGACCATGAAGTTCTTTGCCCTTCCATACCTCCCTGCGATCATCAGTACCAAGTACTACAGGTTTGCGCCAATTCTCTTTAGCCAAAGCGAGCGGAGTGAGTCCGGTGTCCACTGCAACTACACTGCGATGCATTCCCACATCAGTATGAAGAAAATATTCTCTAAGATTGTATACCTCGCGATTGTGTAGGGTCTTGATATTTAATAGACCACGACCCCCGTACTTTCGCGGGATATACAACCTCATAACCGATGAAGGTGGGTGATGCATTCGGAATGCAGTCAGCAATGTACGGACTCTCCTGTCTAGGGCATCTAATTCGGTCTGAGTCCATCTAAGTATACCAAAGGAATACATCAGAACCGGCATGACCCAACCATTGTAGGCTCGCACCTTGTTACCGCCTGATAAAAGACTTTTAAGTACTTTTTTCAGGCGGCCAAAGAAGCGTTCCCGCAACGACTGTTTCATGTCAGATTCTGGCATTCCTAAGGACTGTGAAAAACCTAGATACTTGTAGGTTTCGGCTGCAGACAGAGATCTGAGTCTTGTGGAATCTGAAAGCTCTATACCTTCAGATTCCGCAATCACACCTTTCTTTACATACATGACTGCACACTTATCCACACCAAACTCCATTTTGATAGAATTACTGAAGTTTTCCGTAACCCTTAGTAACGCTGTCAATTGTAATTTAGTGGGGGCAAATAGTTTCAAATCATCCATATAAAAAAGGTGAGATATAACTCGATCATCTTTCTGCAACCTATAGCCTAACCCTGAACCCTCCAATAGAGTACTTAGAGGATTCAAAGCCAGGCAAAACCACAAGGGACTCAGACTGTCACCTTGAAAGATGCCCCGCTCAATATTTATAAGTACGTCGTTTACCGCAGTCTGCCGACATCCAGGATAGCGAAGTACTGTTCTCCACTGCCCCATACACGACTTTAAGAAAGTGCACAGAGTTGTATCAATTTTATACAACTCCAGCACCTTCAAAAGCCATGTATGTGGAACCGAGTCATAGGCCTTCTTGTAATCTATCCAACATGTCGCCAGACTCTTACGATTACGACGTACTTGTTGGCTAATGGTCATGTCTATGATAAGGAGCTCTTTAGTGCCACGGGATCCACTTCTACATCCATTCTGAGAAACGGAAATTATCAAATTATTATTAATATGTGTAGAAATTTTTACTCTCAGAATAGATGTCAGAAGTTTATACATGGTTGGTAAACATGTAATGGGTCTAAAATTTTTGGGATCCATGGCACTACCAGATTTATAGAGTAAGTGGGTTATACCAGTGGTTAAAAATTGTGGTAATGACCCCGAGTCCAATGCTGCCTGGAATTGAGATGCCAGACACGCATGCGAGCTTCGGAACCATTTAAGCCAAAAGTTGTGCAGACCGTCTGGACCAGGTGATTTCCAATTCGGCAATGAACGGACTGCACAACTTACATCATCTTCATCAATGACAACTGGTTCCATAGATGTTATAGACTCACATGAGCGTCTGACATCCCGCATCCAATCACCATCTGTGTGAGTGACAGGCACCGACCAAATGTTACGCCAAAATGTATTTGTGGCATTTTCATCTGGCAAGTGCCCATCACGCTCACATGGACTCGGTGCCTCCCATTTTCGATACACCCACTTCTCATTTCTTTGGAAAATACGATTCTGATTGAAACGGTCTCCTCGTTTTTTGTACCGTCTTATTCTATTTGCCCATGCATAAACTTTCTGCTTCAAGAAGTCAATGCGCTCCGTGACACTCGACATGTACTGTTGAGGACTGATGGTAGTCCCCAAGAATGCCTGTTTCACAAAGCGCATTACTCTTGGCCGCGTATTACCTAATTTAAATGCAATTAATTTACCGATGAGTGTCCTGGTCTCAGCAATACGACGTTCTATTCTGTACTGCCAAGCTGGCACAGCATTTTTGGGTCGAGTAGTGCTTTGTTCAACAAATTTAACACCAGCTACTCGACAAACTGCCATAGCCGCACAGTACAAAATAGAATGTGTATCACTAAGATCCTCGCTATTACCAAAATAATCCGGTAATAACGAATTCAGGGCACCCACCAATGCTAAATTGCGTCTATGTATGGGCAAACGGGGCAACCGGGGTCTGTTATTAAAGTTAACATACCGGTACTCCTGAATCGCATCCTCCAAAGCACTCCTTATCCTATCATTACATTGGGTACTTACGGATATAAATTCACTCTCCACTTGTTCATCAACATCTTCATTGTATGGTAATTGTTGCGTATTAGCTACCACATGTACAGCATGTGACGAAGAAGGGACAGTCAAAGTATTCCGTACGTCCGAGCGTATCCTCTCAAGTACGGCATCATCCAGCAGGTGACAGCGCTGTATAGCTCGTACTTGATCCGACAATCGTTGTGCGGATACGTTAACGGCTGGCTCAAGCTCCTGAAACAGAGAGACTAGTCGAACACGGTACGCTGTAAGGTTGGTTCCCAGCTCTGTAGCCCGAAAATATGCCCGCATGACATTCTCATTTATAGAATGTGTCCACTTCATGCGGCGCACATCACCACCGGCAGCGGGGGCCCTGTTCGAGGTCAGTGGTCCTCGGGATCCCAAGCTGGTCGGTGGCTGGCCTCTCCCCTGCCGACGTACAGGTGTTGGCGACGTCGGCGGAGAGAAAAACTCGTCGCTGGAAGATGAGCTCGACGCCACTTCAACAGCTGAAACTTCAACTATTGCTTCCGTGGGTGGTATGGCGGAGCGGGGCGACGAGTCCGGGGGTGATAACTGTGCTCTACGTCTAGCCCTTGTTAGCATATTCGGAATTTCTTAATATTGTAAATTGTTGTGACATGACGTTCAAAACGTCAAGTCTTACACAATAATATTTTTCTTGTAAAACGCCTGTTTTATGATTTAATCCTGCTTCGATGCAAATAATCCATTTTTTATATATATAAAAACTTGTTTTGGTTGCTTTCTATTACTCCAAAATGTTATAAATAGAGAAAATTAATTATTGAAAAATATGTGTGCAAAATTCCATGTTGTGCTTTCAGTGTTGCTAGCTTATTATTATTATTACTTGCAATACTTAAACTGTGTTCTTGTTTGTATTTTTTTTTCCATCAGACTGGCCATTTATTAGGCATCTTAGATGTCAAGGTGGAAGAATGCAATATAGATTCTCCATCTGCTATTGACAAACAGCTTTTTGTTCTGTTGCAGTCTGAAAGACCCCTTTGCTCATTTCAGTTATCAACAAACGAGGACCTACAACGCCGTAAAAAAAAATTAGAAATCGGTATACGTATATAATGTAAGAGGTGAAGCAGCCTAGCTTTCAGTAGATTTATTGTTTAAGTTTCTCGAGTTCTGTGTTACTTAAAGGTAAAATGTTAATTTTATAATTAGTTGGCACAGTGACTAAAATATTCAAAACTTTGAGAACAACTGGTAAAAATATTCCGTAACTGCATACATTGCGGTGAGCGTTATTGAATTATGGTGCATACATTTTTGTAATCAGCCATATCACTTTGAGAAGCATTCCGGAACGAATGGCGCTTCATTGAATTAACTGACCGCCAGAGTTGCTTATTATTCTGTTAACTGTTTGTTTTGTTTTTGGTTATGGGTTTCATCAGTAGTGTTTACGATTGATACGAACATATATGATACATTTTTCGGTATTATAAATGTATTACGAAACTAATATTTGTTATTGATCATCTTTGCTGTTGATTTTAAAATAAATTTCTAACTAAAAGAATATAAACATCAACACTGTATCAACACTGATCTCGTTGCAATGTGACTTATTGAAGTCACACTGATATAGGAAATTTTATTTGCAAAACACAAACCCTGTCTCCTTGACACCTTTACACCCAGATATAACTTAACATCGAATTCAGTGGGTAGTGTACATCTTTAATTATATTTAAAAGAGTCTTAAGATTTTACACGCGATTTCTCGTATACTCTCATATATTTGATGTATCGATATCCAACATTTTTAGGGTTCCGTGCCAAAGGCAAAAAACGGAACCCTTATAGATTCGTCATGTCTGTCTGTCTGTCCGTCTGTCTGTCCGTCCGTATGTCACAGCCACTTTTTTCCGAAACTATTAGACCTATAATGTTGAAACTTGGTAAGTAGATGTATTCTGTGAACCGCTTTAAGATTTTTACACAAAAATAAAAAAAAAACAATAAATTTTGGGGGTAAAAAGCGGCCAAGTGCGAGTCGGACTCGCCCATGAAGGATTCCGCGGCAGCAAGTAACATAATATAATTTTTATTTTATTTTTGTGTTGATTGAATGAAAGGTAAATTGCAGTTTACGATTTATGACGTATTAAAAAAAAACTACTTGCTAGATTTCGTTCAAACCAATTTTCGTTGGAAGTTTACATGGTAATGTACATCATATTTTTTTTTTTGATTTATCATTCTCTTATTTTAGAAGTTAAAGGAGGGGGGGGGGACACTCATTTTACCACTTTGGAAGTGTCTCTCGCGCAAGCTATTCAGTTCAGAAAATAATTATATTAGAAACCTCAATATCATTTTCGAAGACCTATCCATAGATACCCCACACGTATTGGTTTGATGAAAAATTTTTTTTTGAGTTTCAGTTCTAAGTATGGGGACCCCCAAAATTTATTGTTTATTTTTTTATTTTTGTGTAAAAATCTTAAAGCGGTTCACAGAATACGTCTACTTACCAAGTTTCAACATTATAGGTCTAATAGATTCGGAAAAAAGTGGCTGTGACATACGGACGGACAGACAGACGGACAGACAGACAGACAGACAGACGGACAGACAGACAGACATGACGAATCTATAAGGGTTCCGTTTTTTGCCTTTGGTACGGAACCCTAAAAATAAAATAAAAATTATATTATGTTACTTGCTGCCGCGGAACCCTTCATGGGCGAGTCCGACTCGCACTTGGCCGCTTTTTTCCTATAAGCACGACTCTAGGTCATGCATATTTTTTGTCCCGTATTGTGTCTTTAGTTTTCTTTAGTAGTCCGGACTATTGAAACTCGAAACATTATCATTCTTCTATTATTTTAGACATAGTCAAGTTGTTTACAGTTACTCAACTCGACTATTAGTTCTAATCCTATTCTATTATGTAAATGATGACTGGACACTTAAGATAGGTAGTACTTATTTAATCGGAGTCGTCAGAAGCAGTAAATCTTCCTGAGTCTCGTGTTGGTTTTACGATGGCAAGCCAACGTTACTTAAACAGTGCCTTTAAGTTTGATGTTTAACGTAACACCCTAAATTAAGGACAGCCGATGAAGGTTTATGGACCTTCTAAGTGGTTGGATTTAAGGATTAGAACGCATTTCACAGAATAAAGTCGCAAGGAAATATTTTTGATAAAATTATGTTATGCATATTTTATTGATAACTTCTTTTGTTCTTTTTCGCATTGTATAGAATAAATTTTCAAATATTTTTTTCTCTTTCTTAAGGGATAAATGGCAAACAAGCAGATGAGTCAGCCGATGTTAAGTGATTACTACACGCAAATTAAGACTCTCATGACACTTTGCGGCATTTTGGGTGGGCCCTAAAATCAGGAGACGTTGGTTAGGCTTGGACCCCGGCAATCTTACGAAGGAAAAAATTAGTAACACTGGTTTTTTATTTGAGGCCGTGGTATCACTCCGGGCCGAGCTGGCCCATTTGTTCCGAAGCAAGGTTCTAAAAATATGTCAAAATTGTGTATTCTTTAGTCAATAAAGTGACTTATACGCACACTGGCTCACTGATAATTTTATTACACTACTTGCTGACCCACGCAACTTCGTCTACGTCCTTTTTTAAATGGTTTTATTTAGCTTGCCCTGGTTGTTTATTTGTTTGGGTCAAATCTAGTAATTGAAATTTGACCCCTTTCTTGTTGACAGATTGATCTGAAATTTGGTATACACCTTTAGTTCTAGTGACAATACAATAATATAAATTCTGTTTCATTGTAAATCTAAGATGGCCGCCGCTACAAAATGGCGGTTTACAAATTTTGTCACGACTACCTGAATATGGGTATCAAATGAAAGGGTTTGACAAGTAGAACACAGTTCACTATGAAAAAAAATTAAAATCTAAGATGGCCAAAATGGTGGTTTACACATTTTGTCACGACTACCACTACGTGGGTATCAGATGAAAGGGGTTGACTAGTCGAATAAAGATGAGAAGTACTATGTGATGAAAATTAAAACTGAAAACTTGAAAATAAAAATTATGTAAAAAAGCGTATAAAATCGTTGGGCCCGTGTTTCCATACAGTCATCTCAGTTAACGCTACGTCCAACGATTTTATACCGAATATTTTTTACCAAATTATTTTTTAGCTTTTAGTACATTATTTTCAATTAAACCGTTTAAATTAAAAAATAAAAATATATTTTTTACATTTTTTTTATCATGCGTGGCTCCTATTGGTTTAAAACTAATGTTAACTGTCCTATCTTAGGTATGCCAGCAAAATACATATTTAAGAAAAAAACGTGAAAGTCGGTTTGATCGGTTCGTCGTGAGCAACAATTTGACACGAGAATTATATACAATAGATACCTAGTGTGTAAAATGGGTATGTAAGTAAAAAAAAACAGACTTTTATCCGGGTGGAATTATTAATCTAAAGTAATTTGAAACATTTGTTTATATATTTAACTGCCTCGGTGGCGTAGTAGTAGCGTTTGCGACTGCTGTGCTTGAGGTCTCGGGTTCGATTCCCGGGTCGGACCAAATGTTTGTATGATGTGCAAATATTAGATTCGGAGTTTGGGTGTTTTCTATGTATAATATGTACGTATTTACAAAAAAAAGTATATAATGTATTTATATCAGTTGTCTAGTACCCATAACACAGGCTCTGCTTAGCTTGGGACTAGATGGCGTTTTGTATTAGATGTCCGAAATATTTATTTATTATTTATTTATTTCTTGAAATACACCATACAAATATTAAATGCTATGAAATAAATTTAGCTTTAATTCCGCGAGACAAATATCCAGGTCTGAAAGCAGGGCACAAATCCCACCGTCATGCATATGTACACATACAAAACAAGTGAGAAATAATTAGCATGCCATGCAACCAAACCTATACTCGACACGTGTTTCGCCCCTCCACGGGGCATCCTCAGGAGATGTTGACTCGTCGAGCGTTTGAGCTCGAATGCGCGCTAGCGCACCGCTGTCGGCCCTTTATATACTGTTTCGATGACGCTATAATCACGATCGATACACTGTCACAACGACATCTGTGCCGAACTACCCGCAATCATACTTAGAAGTGGTGATGGAATTAAGTTTGTTTGGTCATTCAACAGTGTATATGCATTATTATTGTTATATTTTGATATTTCTAATTGTTCCAACACACTCATCCGGAAACCCTTATCGCAAACATGCAGAATGTTATAGGTATTGTTGCCGCTCAAGGAGTGGCCGGTGTCGATTAAATGTTTTGCGAAATGTGATTTATCTGGATGGCCATTCCTGTGAGCGGCAACATGTTCCCTGTACCTAATTTCGAAACTACGGCCTGTCTGACCCACATAGACCCCGGTGCAATCATTGCATACTAATTTGCAAACTCCGGATTTTTTTGAATTCTCTAATTTATCTTTACCGTTACATAGTTTACGCAAGTTATGATCCGATCGAAAAGCTACGTAAATATTGTGTTTTCTTAGAATATTCGCGATTCTATCTGAAATTGGGCCTATGTAAGTGAGACTCCCTACTTAACCTCACACGTATTTGCATGGAACAAAATTACTTTCGATTCAATAACGAATACTACCGCCAAAAAGAGGGTCTAGCAATGGGATCACCTTTAAGTCCATTAATGGCGGAAATATTTATGGACTACTTCGAATGTAAATATGTGGTGGGCGAGCCCAACATTCTGTTTTATTATAGATATGTGGATGACGTAATTATCTGTTGGACAGGTACTAATCGTCAATTGGATATTTTCGTAAATAGGCTCAACACTCACCACCCCAAAATTAAATTCAAATTAGAATTAGAATCAAATCAGTCCCTTAATTTTTTGGATCTAACAATCACAAGAGTCAATAACAAACTCGATTTCCAAATTTATCGAAAGCCCACACACACTGACACAACGATTCCCGCTTCATCCTGTCACCCACTACAGCATAAAATAGCAGCCTTCCGCAGCTATGTCCACCGTTTAATGTCACTCCCACTGTCCACGGATAATTACGCAAAAGAACTCAAAATATTGTATCAAATCGCGACTTCAAACGGTTACACCAAACAAGTTATTGATAATATAATTAAGAAAAAGCAGAATGACCGGGCTCGCTCAGCACTTTATGCATGTACCCCCGAAAGAATTAACAAGAATGTCGGGAGTCTCACTTACATAGGCCCAATTTCAGATAGAATCGCGAATATTCTAAGAAAACCCAATGTTTACGTAGCTTTTCGATCGGATCATAACTTGCGTAAACTATGTAACGGTAAAGATAAATTAGAGAATTCAAAAAAATCCGGAGTTTACAAATTAGTATGCAATGATTGCACCGGGGTCTATGTGGGTCAGACAGGCCGTAGTTTCGAAATTAGGTACAGGGAACATGTTGCCGCTCACAGGAATGGCCATCCAGATAAATCACATTTCGCAAAACATTTAATCGACACCGGCCACTCCTTGAGCGGCAACAATACCTATAACATTCTGCATGTTTGCGATAAGGGTTTCCGGATGAGTGTGTTGGAACAATTAGAAATATCAAAATATAACAATAATAATGCATATACACTGTTGAATGACCAAACAAACTTAATTCCATCACCACTTCTAAGTATGATTGCGGGTAGTTCGGCACAGATGTCGTTGTGACATTGTATCGATCGTGATTATAGCGTCATCGAAACAGTATATAAAGGGCCGACAGCGGTGCGCTAGCGCGCATTCGAGCTCAAACGCTCGACGAGTCAACATCTCCTGAGGATGCCCCGTGGAGGGGCGAAACACGTGTCGAGTATAGGTTTGGTTGCATGGCATGCTAATTATTTCTCACTTGTTTTGTATGTGTACATATGCATGACGGTGGGATTTGTGCCCTGCTTTCAGACCTGGATATTTGTCTCGCGGAATTAAAGCTAAATATATTTCATAGCATTTAATGTCATGGATTTCCGCAAAGTAACGCCTGATTCCATAACTTACCATACAAATAATTAAAAGTAACATTTCAATAGATGTATTTAAATGAATGAGAATTGAATCATAATAGGTATATGACTATATTCAATAACCTTTTGAGTTTCTTTTAATCAGGCAGAGTAAAGATACTTTGGCAGGCACATACAAAAAAAGAAAAAAATCTCTCATCAAATTATTGGAAAATTCAAGTATGTAAGAAGGAACAACGTCTAAGTACATTTTATCTATCTATTTAGATTTTATTCAGCTTCTACAATAAAGTCTCCTCAAAATCCTTTTAACGGCTTTTATTGAGCAATTTATATCGAGGACGGCTTTTTGTCGCGGCACGTAATCGCAGTGCGTTCTTGGCCTATCTTTATGTCATCAATAAAGTTCCGAAGACAAAGAGACTTGCACAAAATAGTTCGTAAGTTCGCCATTGACGTAGGTCCCTGAGTGATATAGAAGCTCAATAAAAAAGGATTATTTAGCCATCCAATTCAGTGTGGGCTTTGGAGACGAAGGAAAGAGTCTTAGTGATTCTAATAATTTGGTACGGTTTAATGCGATAGTTCTTTATAAATATATATGTGGTTATCTGTAGCTACAATTCTGAATGAGGGTCAGGCAGAGGTGTAATACTCGCATTGCCCTATTATTGTCACCATGAGAATTAAATATTTATCTTGAAAGGTATAGAAATGGAATGTAAGGAAAAAAAGATTTATTACTAATATGGATAGATTTTTGGATGTAAGCTGAGATAAGTCAAGGTCGTGATAATGTAACTCTCAAACCGACAAGATATTTCCGGGTAGCCTAAGTCAAACTTAAAGTTTCATCTTGCTGACTGAATATACTTGCTTGCTGGCTGTACTCTCTCTAATCTGTACTTTAAAGTTGATAGCTGGATTGTTTTCATAACCGAATACTACTTGTGGTATCTCTTTGGGCAAAGGATTTAAGTAAAGTCAGGATGAAACTATAATACCACGGACAATATACAAGTTTATAATATTATACCACTATAAGACTGTACACATATAAGTGAAATAATAACTTTGGTGATCTTATATAATTGATATAAGATCACCAAAGTTATTATTTCACTTATATGTGTACAGTCTAAAGTAACGACTAAAGATTACGGCACAAAAAAGCCAAGATACACTTGTCTACACTTTAGTATTTTTGTTTAAACTAAATATGATAGATGAAACGAGGTGCTAACTGAATATGCTGAATTTTTCCATAAGAAATTAAGGATTTTACCGATACTGCACGTTTGGCCTAGTGGTTTAATGGTCACCGCGCCGTTTCCTACTTCGCCAAGTGTCGTGGGTTCAAATCCCACGTAGGACAACACTTTGTGTGATCCACAAATTGTTGTTCTGAGTCTGGGTGTCCTTTGCGTCCGTTTCATGTATGTTTGTAAAGTCCCCCGCGACACAGGATTTATTCCTAGTGCGGGAGTTGTCTTTTAAAATAAAGATTGTGATATGTTACTAATAAAATTTGTCTTAGTTACAGTAAGATACCTATGAAAAACTGTTTTATTTTGCAAAATTGTATACTATTGGTTTGACTTCTGGAAAATCGTTTGCATAGAAAACTAACATGTCAATGCACCATTACAAAGCATAGGCTGGCGAACATATAAAACTCAGTTTTTTTTATACAAAATAACAAATTCTGTTTCATAACTTTAAACAAGCTTAATTTAACCTTTTACCATGATATTTAGTGCAAGGTAATTATAATAAGGAGAAATTTTCAAAATATTATATGTTTTAAAAGATAAGCAAAACAGGATACGAATAATTTCCTTGCTGAAGTAAAAAATATTACGTAATGGACACATTTAAAAAATGTTGCGCTCGTTTAGTGGAAAGATAGTTGAAGTTGAAATTTCCTTTTGAAGAGGAAAAATTTCACTCTCCCTTCCTCATTAGTGAGGGAAGGCTTTTGAGTAAGTGCATCCCACTTTGCATATGCAATTCACATTTGTACACGTCCGTTATATATTTAGAACGGTGTTTAAAATCGTCGTGTGGATTAACACTTTAGCATGTTGCGGAGGTTTATTTTAAACCGAAATATGTTAAAGCTACATAAAGTAAAGTTTCAGATAAAATTTTACAGCTGAAATACGAAAGAGGACTAACCTCGATTTGGCATTTATTTATCTACTTTCGGTGAACATGTAATGAAGTTTATACTGAGTCGAGGCGGTTCCGCTTCTTACGTTAACTTTGCCTGTCATTACTACCTAACTCAACTTACTCCAAAACCTTTTAGCAAGCCTTTACTGATCATTAATGATTCATACCCGAGACAGGTACGTTTAAGCAAATTATATTATTACTTTTCGTAGATTAAATAAATTAAGTTACCAGTTCCAAAAGACCTGTCAACCAGCTTATCACACGTCCCATAAATAAGCAACTACACGTCGAACTGATTAGTGAATGTAAAAGTAAGTATATCGAAATAGAAAACTTCGACAGTGATAAATCGGACAACGATTTCGCAAGACTACGAGTTTTCCGTTTGAAGTACAGAACCTTAAAAAATAGTTGTACCTATATATTTTTAATTCTCGTCTAAGTCTTAATTAAATATAACAAGACATTCAAAATTCGTCTTAATAAATCAATATAAAAAAGATTTTAATTAGATGAAATACTTTTTAAAGTTTAAAGACTAAAATAAAGTATAAGTAAAAAAAAGTAAAAAAAAAATATATAAGTTGCGATACATTGTTTCTAAATCTCACTAGTACATATTTAAATAGATACAAAAAATGATTGAACTGTAAAACTTTGACAATCAATTAAAGGTAGCTTTCATTCTACAATCTTGAAACAGACTTCTCTTCGAGGAGCAAACGGTTAATAGGTCACGTAAAGCTTAGGATACTGATTGAATATATATTTAAATTAACAGTCTCTAAGGCAAGCTAATTAAGAAAAGATTTAACAACAGAAATGGGGAACTGACAAAGTGTTAATTTGTTTAAGAAAGTCGAAGTATTAAAAATTTAACTATTAAACGACTCGCAACGGAATCGCTACTGGTTTTATAATTCGCCGCTCCGCTCGCGTATATGTCGGTTATCGCGGCAAATAGTAGCCTATGTGTTATTCTGATGTATAAGCTGCATTATTGTAAAATTTGGTACTACTTTCTACTACTCGGTAAGGTAGTAGAGCCACGCTGATTTCAGCACGGATGGGCCGGCTCGACCGGGGCGGTACTACCCTCGCACAGAAAATCAACGTAAAATGACAGCAGCAGTGCTGTCGTGTTTCGTTGGTGAGTGCGAGACCGGAGGCCCATATAGTCTAGTCATCAAGTTCCATACTTGTTGACTAGACTAAAAGATGCAGAAGCATCACTAGGCCGCCATGGTGTGGGTCGCCATGCTGCATTGTCTGCATTCGTAATGAGTATGGTGACCACCACTCTTGGATTCTGCTTATGCTTTCCATCAGGCAGAGTAGAGTCATTATGGCGGGCCATACATAAAAAAAAAAAAAAAAAAAAAAATTTCATCCAAATCCGTTCAGTAGTTTTTGCGTAAAGAAGTAACAAACATACACACGAACTTTCGCCTTTATATATTAGTGTGAAATGTGATATTCTTACACTTAAACCAAGCAAGAATGTGTATAGGAAGACAACCACACAAGGAATCAAAATGCGAGAGCAGTTTTTGTTCGCCTCCCGCATTGTTTTATAGTGTAGACATTTAAGCTATAGAAAATAGGAAATAATACAAAGAATTAAATTATAGGAAATTAATTAAGTTCAATTTAAAGATTGTTTTTTTGAAAGAGCGATTCGGTGGTTAGTTATAGGATTCTGAAGTTTATAGGTTCCAAAAGAGTAAAGTAACGTAACATCGAAAAGTATTGACGATAAATAGAGACATGTTAAGAGCAAAACTGTTCACGTCGAACAATTTAATACTAATGTTTGGAGGTATTCGAAACAGCTGTTTTTTCTATAAGCACGTAACACTACTTGAATTAACCGAATAGCGAAGCAAGCAATTAACGCTACAGTTATTAGCGGCTTATGTGCTAATTGATTCGCCCACATTAGGCTTACACATTTATTAATGCGCGCCTTGTTGCAAAATTTAGTAATATATTCGCGGTTTTACTAAATGTTTCGTCGAATACACGCGTCGTGTTAGTTCGAATTTGGGAATTGATGCATCGATTGACATGGTTTTGTCATCTCATTAACATCAAACTATGTTTGTGATGCCGTGTCACAAAATTCGCTGAATATTTAATCAGGATCTTCCAATTAACGGGAGTATGAATAAATTACATTTATAGTGTACCTACTATTTTTGGACGAGAAGATTTGTGCACTGATGGCGACTGCCGGTCCTTAAGTGCTGGCTGTCAAAATAATGAGCGCAGAGAAAAAGTAACCTCTACGTGAAAAGTAATCAAAGAATTTCGTAACACCAGATATCTTTGATGCCGTCGTATCATTTTAGCTCATCATGGCTCACTCACGGTAATGTATATTATAGCTATCGAGATCCGGGTCTGAGTTTTCTAAAATAAGACTTTCTTTTTACTACTTTTATAGGTATCATGCCACTACCGATCACCCGTCCAGGTACCGACCTCGCTGTCGTTGCTTACCCTCGGTGATTGTTTCTAATCACCAAAAGCATCTCTGCTTTGAGCGCCTCACTTAGTCAATTCGACACTATAATATACAACTTTTATAAACACCAGTAAATGTAACGCAATTTTTAGACTAAGTTTTGAATTAAAAGCAAAGTTTTGTTTCAGTTATAAAGCTAGATGCACCTTCTATTTAGTCAACAATTCAACTGTGACAAAATTTGCACTGGTACACTTGTTTGTATCAAAGATAATAATAATAATATTTCGGACCTCTAACGCCATCAAGTCCAAAGCTAGCTAGAGCTTGTGTTATGGGTACTAGACAACTAATATAAATACATATATACGTTTTTTTTTGTTGTAAATACATACATAATTTAAATAGAAAACACCCAAACTCCGAAACAAATATTTGCAGATCATACCGGGAATCGAACCCGAGACCTCAAGCACAGCAGTCGCATACACTACCACTGCGCCACAGAGACAGTCATAGGTCATACATCAATATTGACAAGCTTATAAAACCTGCGAGCTTTGTAGTAATTCATTTCCCTCAGGTTGACTTTTACTACTTGTGCAAAGCAATAGGATATGCAGCAGCCGCGAAAAAATATCCGATTCTTGTGTATTCTCTAACAAGGGAGAAGGGCCTCCCTTCTCCCCCTATCTATATGGGCCTCCGGTATCCTCACTTACTCGGTGGATCACAGCGCAAGCACTATTTGACACTGGTTTTCTGTGAGGCCGTCTTATCACTCCGGTCGAACCGGCCCATTAATGCCGAAGCGTGGCTCTCTCATAGTTTGAACCCACAATACTTGTCGAAGTAGGAAGAGGCATGACGACCGCTTGAACCACTAGTTCATACGTGCATGTAGGTACATATTATTTATTTGAAACTAACAATCATCTTTCTTACATGCCAAATGTATATATAGTAACTTTATTTTTATTTCAAAGACAACTTCTGCATTAGGAATACATCCTGTATCGCGGAGGACTTTACATACATAAAACGAACAGAAAGAACACCCAGACTCAGAACATCAATTTGTGGATTACACAAAGTGATAACCCATGTGAGTTTTGAACCCGACCACTACGTTATCCGTACAGTCAAACAATAATTTGTCGATTTGTTTAAATAGTAATGACTTTTAGCTATTATTGTTTAATATTCCTCTTGTATTGGATAGATTGAAAAAAAATTGAACAAGCATTTTTTTGTTTTTTTCGTACATTTAGTACAAGTCACCAGTAAAACTATTTTATTGCACTAGAATGGAAAATAGCTGTAAGATTGACCAACGAGTGTATAGGCAATTTAATTATTTTAATTTCTAAGAGTCCTATCTTATATAAGTGGAATTTAGAAAAATATTTGTAGATGTCTTGTGTTTGAGACATTTTTTAATTAGAGTTAGGTTGGGTCCCTTACTGTGACGTCGACAATGAGTATACAATATTAATAATTATCGGTTTAAGAGTAAGTTGTGGAAGCCTAGCACATTAACAAACTTAATTATCATATCTGAATTTACAATATTATTTAGAAATCTGCTATATCTTCGTAAGGCCTTTAAAAGTAGACTGCATCGTTGGAACATAAATTTACTTTAATAAACCGTATAACTACACTTAAATTACAACTTTACGTAAAACAATTTGAATGTTATAAGTCAAGCAACGTAACCTCATAGAATTAGATCTACACGGTAGTCCCTAATAACATATGTCTAACTTAAAAGTGAACGTTTATGACAACATTATATGTACAATTACCTTCAAGTTTCCATTTACGTAAACCTCTCGAGCCATTGATTGTCCTTATCTCATCCTGTTTACCTCGATTACTTTTTTCTTTCACTTATTCTAGTCTATTTTCCGTATTCGAACAGGTTTATAAAACGGGATGTTTGAGAAACAACAGAGGTACATATGTTGTGTGGTATGTTTTATAACTATTAAGGTGAGCATCGTATTTACAATTAAATAAAATTACCGGGAACAGAGTTTCGTCACTGACCATTTGCAGTTCGAATAAAGTATGTTAAGTGAAGTGTGAAAACCGTTAAATTCGTAAATTAGTTTGTTGTAATTAATTTTAACTAACCGCGACTGATATAACTGCAATATGATCATTGCAATTAATGAATATGAATGCAAGTAAACTTTGAAATTTAATTAATTGCTGTATAGAAATAGTCGACTTTCAAATGGGAGTCTCTAATTTTAAAGTTCACCATTTCTAATTCAACAGCAGAAATATTCTTTACTAGTTGTTGCCCGCGGCTCCGCCCGCGTATATTTCGGTTATCGCGGCAAATAGTAGCCTATGTGTTTTTCTGATGTATAAGCTATATTACTGTAAAGTTTCATCCAAATCCGTTCAGTAGTTTTTGCGTGAAAGAGTAATAGGCGGTCCACACTACAACGATAAATCGTAGCGATTTAGCTGTGCAGTTCGTTTGTGCAGTTTTATCGTACGTGTGGACGGAAATAGGCTCAGATTTTTTGAGAAATATCTGAGCCAATTTCCGTCCACACTATCGATAAAACTGCACAAACGAACTGCACAGTTAAATCGCTTCGATAAATCGTTGTAGTTTGTACCGCCTATAACAAACAATGGATGTTTGTTACTCTTTCACCAAAACCTTCAGGTTATTGGCAAAACCTATCCATCCATCCATACTTACAAACTTTCGCTATTATAATATTACTAACTGTTGCTCGCGGCTCCGCCCGCGCGTATATCGATTATCGCGGCAAATAGTAGCCTATGTGGTTTTCTGATGTATAAGCTATATTACTGTAAAGTTTCATCGAAATCCGTTCAGTAGTTTTTGCGTGAAGAAGTAACAAACATACACACAAACTTTCGCCTTTATATATTAGTGTTTTTGCGTGAAAGAGTAACAAACATCCATCCATCCATCCATACTTCCAAACTTTCGCGTTTATAATATTAGTATAGATAGTCAGTAAGAATGATAGTAGTGGTAGTTCTCTATTAAAAAGGAGATTCGTGAGTCAAAACTAACGTTACGAATTTTAATAGACACTGTACCGTTTCCATAAATAACACCAGCTGGAAACTTTAAAAAGTACTGCGGCTAACTTAAATCATAATACAGTAATGTTTAATAGAGAACGACTCCGACAAAGTTTATCTGAGCACTTTAGAAGTCGACGTTAGCAAGTATTAATATTTTCTTTTTGCCGTCGCGTCTCCCGGAGTAAGCGTCACCTCCGCCTTGTGAACCCATTATCATTAATCTTACAGAAACCCTGCTAAAGATAATGTTCTCGAGACTTTCCTATAGAAAAACAATATCAAGCATAATCACTTATCTTGGAAAATTAAAGTTGGAAAGTTAAGAAGAAGCGAAAACTTATCATAGGGAACAAGTCATTTATTTCAAGTACGTGGTAATATATTTTAATCGTTTGTGTGTTAGAGACTTATCTTGTTACATTTAATACAGTTGCAGAATAATGTTATATTTCTTATATTAATAATAATGAAACATAATTTAAAAAACAAAAAACACGCTTATAAAAGTCGATAAGAAATAAACACACAGATGAAGCTTTTATTTACTTGTGTAACGTAATTACCGCGATTTAAACTTAGTCATACTAAAATATATTGACTTCCTCAAATACACCTATGGGTACAATATTTTTATTAGAAACATAAAGCAAAAATTCATGAACCCAGCTGAAGCACCATCTACCTAGACTCAGACCTGAGTAAACCCACTAAGATTCAGTATAAATCTAATATAACAATTCAATCACCAAATTGGCATATATATATATTATGTACATTCAATACATATGTTTTATAACAACGATAAATTGGGGAACGATGCAGAATGGTGTATCGGACCTCCAATTTATTTCGTCAGGAACAATCCAATTATATTTTTTCTGCCAAATAGACACATTGGAGTCGAACGTAGAATGGGAAATATTGTTGCGCTACTCGGCGCCGCTTCGTTGATTTTATCTGCTGTTTTATGGTGTGCCATGTCTGGCTAGGCTTAACAAACTACAGGATAAATTTACGTTGGGGTTTTCGGACGAACATATTGTTGAAAATAACATTTAGCAATAGTGAAAAGTAGTATCTCGTAATGCAAATGATGGCAAAGCCAAAGGAGGATTATGATTTTGACAGGCTATGTATGTATGTTCATTTGTTTCCTCATAGATCCTTAACTACTTATTAGAACTAGACAATAAATGAGGTATCGTTAGAAGCGTCTTGATCATCCGCTGGTTATAGGCTATATGACGTGTCACTGAATCTAATGTGGCGACCTCTAGCTGACATAAATAACTGTATTAAAAATTAATTTGAGATAAATATGTCGTGTTTGGTATCATGCGAAAGGGCGTTACTTGTACATTTTAAATATATATTATTAGCATTTTCTCGTGACTTTGTCCGTATTTATTCGATAATTGTGATATTTCTATGGTATCTATTTAAAATAAACTTTGCAAAGAAATTAATATTATGAAGGCACCAAAACATTTTAAATAAAAAAAGTAAAAACTAAAACCCAACTACGACAAAAAACGACGCTGAAAAAGTATGAAACTAGTTTCAAAAGCCGAAGTCACACGTTGTTAATGTCTTATGGTACATTTCTACGTAACGGTTGAATAAGGCCATACGACGCCCACAAGCTAGGAGGTGTAACAACTTGCACAAGATGGCTGGCAGGAGCTGGATGCGAGAAGACCAAATTCGATGAGAGTGGTGTGGAATGGGAGCGGCCTATGTCCAGCAGTGGACTGCAATAGGCTAATGATGATGAATAATGCGCTTTATTGATTTCTTGCATTGTCATTGAACATAATTTATAATATGTTTCTTTAAATTGGTTATAAAAATTGGAACTATTTGCATAAAAATATACTTTTAAAAACATATCAACATTTGAATATAGTTATAGTATGCATACCACTAGCCCTCAGCGATAGACATAATTCCCTTACGGCTGACAATGTTCTGTTTCATAGAAGTAATTAGTTACATATTCAGAGTACTTAATTAAATTGTGTCCTAATTTATAATAATTTATAACATTTTTAGTAGTCTTTAAGAACCCTAATTATATTAGTATTCAGACATTAATCTTGCCAAACTTATATCCTTCGCAAATAAAACTTTGGTGACTACACATCCTAGGCACTATCACTAGGCAGTGGCCATGAAAATTAAAGGCATCACAAATCACTAACAATAGATGCCTATTCTAAAGAAACTTGAACCATTATGATAAAACTTTCTATATAAACAATCCAGATCCCATTTATTGATCTTTGATATTATTGTTTTATGATAACGCAAGAGCTCGCTCCACATAGTTCCCAAGAAAGCAGACTCCAGACTGCAATAATCTGATTTTTTAAATGAAATACCAAGCATAAAAAATACCTTTACAGAAAAAAAACCAGAAAGACTAGACCTTCAGTATTTTCTTAGAAGTCATAAATTACCTCTCAAAATAGTTGAAGTTTCTAAAATAATTAGCTATTAGGAATGTTTAATTCGATTAAAAAAGAAATATTTTTATTAGGAATTTAGTTTGTTAGTAGTATGTAATAATCTAATTAAACTTGTTAAAGACCATTCAAACAGTGAAACAATCGACCACCTACAGAATTCTATGCAAGACTAGTCTGGTCTTAATTAATTCTGACACGAACAGCTCACGCATTTATTTACTTCAATTCATTTTTTGTGTCTATCATTGAATTTTAACCAAGTATTTACCTTGCTACATGGTACAAGTTATACTGAAGTTAATGATCGAGTGCTAGGCACACCTACTTGCTCAATTTTCACAATCCATTATTAATTTTCCCCATTTTGTCTTAATTCACTTTATTGATGTGAAACATCTATAGGCGAGGGGTAAACCTGATTTTTGACGTGGCGAGAATTGGCGTGACGACGCCTCGCCACTATGACTACATATTGTGTATTGTATTTTTTTTTATGTAAAAAAATAATGTTAACGTAATAAAGTCATTTTATTTTTATACAAAATAATTTCGATGTTTCACATCTGCCAGGCGTCTCGTGACGGCTCGCTTGTTTTTTTTTTTATTTACAATAAAAAAAAATTCATGTATGGGAACTAATCCTGTTTATAAAATATGTATTTTCACTTACACTGACCTAATAATTGGCATATTTAGTGATAGTAGTCACAACTAAAATCTAAATAATTATTTCCGAATATCTTACTAATATCTTAAAGGCGACAGTTTGTGTGGATGTATGTTACTTTTTCACGCAAAAATGATGAATGGATCTGGATAAAATTTGGCACAGTAGATTATAGTTTGTAATATCACATAGGCTGCTTATAATGGAGTGTTCCTATGGACTGAGCAACAACACAACAGGTACAATAACAACCACAGGTAACATCGCGGGTCGCAGCCAGTAAATTCAAGAATTTCAAATCAAATACTTCCAAGATATAAATTTCAATAGTCCTACTTCTACCCAGCTAGATGGATTATAAGTGTGTCGCATGTATTATCAAAAAAAATCCCACTGACAATCGTTACAATTGTATTCAGAAGCGTCAATGATCGCCTCATAGGACCGTTTCTCGATTCGAATTTTCCATTTGGGGATAGCGAAACAACGAGGCGTCGAAACGCGTCCGATTTCGACTGAGTAAATCCAATTTTATTACGCTAATAAAAGGCAATCCAATTAAAGCAGGAGATTTTTTTTACTGGCGTTGCTCGAAGCTAGCCGAACGTAGAGCTCTCGAGTGAAGGGCCGAGATGCGGCGTGCTACAGGTTTCAGCTGTAACTGTTGCTGTAATGAGTACAAGGCTCTTGAAAGGAAAATCTTGAGTGGATGTACTAATGGCATGTATAATTTAGGACGCTTTCAATATGATTAAATCTGGCTTATTTTGCTAGTTTATCTGTAAGAGGTAGAATGGAGAAGGATGCAATTTATTTTACAGCTCTGTATTAACTTTACGTGATTTGAAACGAAAGCATAAGAATTGATGCTAACTTCACACAAAAACAAAAAAAAAACTTTTGTGGCAGAAGCATCTCAACAGGCCACCATAGTGTGTGCCACCATGCTGCTTTCTAGATGTCTGCATTTGCAATGTGTATGGTAATCACTACTCTTAGATTCTGTGCATGCTTTCCATCAGGCAGAGAAAAGTCACTGTGACTGGCTTATATAAAAAACACATATACGCCCATTGTAAAAAAATTTTTTTTTAATTCCCTTATATTTACCCTTAGAAGCAATTTTCCCTTTATAAGGGACTATATTAGAGACTATATTAGCCGAGGATCGAACTAAGTGGCGTACATTTGGAGAGGCCTATGTCCAGCAGTGGACTGCGATAGGCTGATGATGATGATTATATAGACCTATATTCTGGACCCTTCCAAATAAGAAAAGACTTACTCTAAATGCCATCACAATTAATAACAAAGTTTTAAGATAAAAAAAAATAACAAGAGCCAGACAAAATGCAACAGTCAAACAGATTTTCGACTTCTTCACAATTTTTTAAGGATATTCACTTGGATGAGTTAGCTAAGATTAATAAATAGATTACTCATTAGAGTATTCTAGTTTATGTTTTCTAAACATACCCTAGTATTTTGACTGCCTCGTTGGTCTCGGGATTGGCGTGTGCGACTGCTGATCGCGCATCGAACCCGAGACTCATAGGTCTCGGGTTCGATTCCCGGGTCGGACCAAATGTTTCTATGATCTACAAATATTTGTTTCGGAGTTTAGGTATTTTCTATGTATAATATGTATTGCATATGTATATATATTTACAAAAAAGAAGTATAAATGTATTTGTATCAGTTGTCTAGTACCCATAACACAGGCTCTGCTTAGCTTGGGACTAGATGGCGTTGTGTATTAGATGTCCGAAATATTTATTTATTATTTATTTATTTCTTGAAATACACCATACAAATAATTAAAACTAACCTTTTCATAGATGTATTTAAATGAATGAGAATTGAATCATAATAGGTATATGATTATATTCAATAACCTTTTGAGTTTCTTTTAATCAGGCAGAGTAAAGATACTTTGGCAGGCACATACAAAAAGGGATGTGTGTTAGATGTCCGTAATATTTATTTATTATTTATTTATTTAGTATTCATAAGTCACATCACCAAATGTATTTGTTCTGTAATACTACAATACATTGTAAGAAAATTCTTAATGTTTTGTACAAACTAATTTTAACAAAGAAAAATACTAATATATTCTCATAACAAGGCCACTTGTGTATTCCCAGCACTTACAAGTTGTCAAGAAAATACTCTTCTCCGCAACGTTATTATTTTTAAAATAATCTCTTATATCTGTTTCTAAACTGAACTCAAGCTTAATCGCATTCTCATATAAAGTTTAACATATTATATTTTAGTAATAGATAAAATGGAACACGATCCTTTTAAAACAATATTTCTCTGCATTTGACTTCAGTAAAATGTAAAATTACGTTCGGGAAATATCGTACATGTAAGATTTGCTGTCAGTACGTGACCTCATGTTCACCTAAGGATTCCAGAGACAATCTGCTGCAGTTCTATTCTTTATTTATACGTTTCAAAACTTCTCCTGAATTTTCTATTGTCTTACAATAGCATTTTCACTTGTATAGCATTTGTATAGAAGTTTATGGCACGTTCTGCTGTAAAAAAATGAAATTAAAAAAATATTGGCATATTGAAATTAAAAAGACTTATAACTGAGAATTATTTTTATAAAATTAATGTGTAAAATTAGAAATTTTGATTTAAATTCAATTCTTATGTCGATGAAACAGTGACGTGAACTCATAAGATTTTCTGCCAAAAAGTGCTCAACGTGGCTAAGGAAGTTTTCACTTCAAAAATAATTTACATGAATTCTATACTTTTTACTAATGTTGGTCAACCTTTGCTTATTTTATATCCATATTACATAACTCTACAATCTGCACAGATTTCAATTAAATTCTCCATGGAGATACTTTGATTCTTAAGGAAGGAAATAGGCTATCGCCGCAGCTATCGCAGACGAAAGCTGGTGTTTTATATTCTTTATTTTTCTTGAAATTTAAGATATATTGCAATATTAAAACACCATAATATTTATTCAAAGTTTAAGTAATATGAAAAAAAAATTAGGTTGAAATACCCACGATCGTTGATTGGTTTTTAGATAAACGAAGCCTACTCTAGAGTAATTAATAAAAAAAAAGTCTAATACTAATTTATTATCTTAAAATTTATGAAAACTGTTGCATTTAATACTGGCTAACAGCATATGATATAACAAGTCACATTAAACTGCTTGAGATTAGTTTTAATTCGTAGTCGGTGCAAGAAATTGAGTCTTTGCTGATATATCACGCAATTTTTTCATCCATATGTCATGCTACATGTCACAAACTGGAATCGTAAAATATAGTGCCGATAGTCGGGAGCCTTGAAAGTTTTTGCCACGTGCCATACCTGACAATATCTGGTTAGGTATATGAACAATTTGTTTGCGATAACTACAAAAATTAAAATGATTTTGATTTTCTCTTAATTGCATAACAAAGTAACGATTATTTTGATATCTAAAAACCTGTTTATTGTGATAAAAACGTCTTGTTTTCAATCGTTTTTACAAATATACCCACATGAAACAGATACAATGATTATCCAGACTCTGAATTTGTAATTTTTTTTTTCTACCACAATTAGAGTAGAAATATTATGTAAGGTTCTATCCTACTGTATTACTTTGTTACACTGTCCAGCACATTTTGATCCAAAGCTGTGGCGACTTCCACATACAGCGCAACAAGAAAACATATGACAGCGCCATCTACCGAAGATACATCGAACTACGGAGTAACGAAGGAAACTAAGAAACTACCAATCCAGAATCGCGCAGTGAAAGTTCG
The DNA here is from genome assembly GCA_949125395.1 of Diaphora mendica. NCBI lineage: Eukaryota > Metazoa > Arthropoda > Insecta > Lepidoptera > Erebidae > Diaphora > Diaphora mendica. Next base: position 24,859,251 of record OX421310.1, read on the forward strand.
CGAGCCAATTAAGATACATACAACATCCCAACAACAACCGTTGGGCAGTTGGCCCGCCAGGCATGATCACCTCGCCTGGTCGGAGGATCCTCCCTTTGTGTTGGAGGGACATATCACCTGTACCTCCACAATGGTGATCCCGACGTGATTGGAAGCAGCCTTCGAAGCAGCATCAGCACGCCATCATATTCACTCCCACAGCAAGTCTCACAGCCAGCCAGCAACCGCGGCCTCAACAGGGAAACACTACACCCAGGAAGCGACGGCTCCAGCCTGGTTACCCCTACGGCCTCATCAGCGTCTAGGCACAGCAAGTTTGCTGTGCCTAGCTGCAGTGGCAGCTACGGTTCATGTAAGCAGAGCATATCTCTCCCGTCTATGCAGCAGCCAGCCACTACGCAGCAACCGCCTCGACTCACTGGGGACCTCACCGCAGCACCGCGCACCGCACTCAATCCCGACTCACTGGGATCAGCGGACTTCAGCCCCGACTCACTGGGACTAGCGGCATTCAGTTCCGACTCACTGGAACTTGCGGCACTCAGTTCCGACTCACTGGACCTACTCACTCCTGGCACTGGCAAGCTTCGCAACAGAGCGCAGACAGCTGACTCATCATGTATCGACCTCCGGTCTTGGAGGGGAGTGATGTGGCGACTTCCACATACAGCGCAACAAGAAAACATATGACAGCGCCACCTACCGAAGATACATCGAACTACGGAGTAACGAAGGAAACTAAGAAACTACCAATCCAGAATCGCGCAGTGAAAGTTCGCGAGCCAATTAAGATACATACAACATCCCAACATCAACCGTTGGGCAGTTTGCCCGCCAGGCATGATCACCTAGCCTGGTCGGAGGATCCTCCCTTTGCGTTGGAGGGACATATCACCCGTTCCTCCACAAAAGCCTTCAATTATTTAAAAGTTCAATACTTTTTAATAATTGAAGGATTTGAAAAATGGTTACTAACATTTTCAAAGCACGTTTGCTCTCTCTGCATTCATGAATAAGAGCAGCAATTCCATTCCAGTTGTAAATCCTCGTTTTCCAACACCGTGATTGGTTGGATTATTTGAATTAGAAACGAATTGGAAGATAAAAGTATCATATTTGCGACTCCGGTCACGCAGAATGTATGAAAACGATACAGTTACCGGTTCCTCTAAAATTTTGTTGTCGTATTACATACAATTTTCATGTCCCCAGTTTTGCTATGATGTCGTTAAGGCGTGTAGTGAAAATAATTTATAACGTTTATAAAATATATATATATGGAAGTACGTTGTGTCATGATTTTCTTATCTAAATTTCGAGCAAGGAACGTGTGGTTATTGTTAGCTGTATGAATATAAGAGTTTATGGACGCGGCTCCACACACGTGTGTGTTGTATTTTGCGTCCTTCTTTAAGAATCAAAGTATCTCCATGCCATATTTCATTGAAATCGGTGCAGCGCTTTAACCCTGCAAGCGTAACAGAAAGACATACAGGCAGATCTACTTTCAAACTTATGATATACTAGCTTTCGCCTGCAGCTTCGCTCGCATTTAATAAAAAAGTTTCCTATGTTGTCTTACCTCCAAGAATATGTGTACAGAATTTCATGATGATCGATTAAGCAGTTTTCGCTTGAAATCGTAACAAACAAATTTACATTCATGTTTATAATATTATAAGTAAGTATGGATTAGTTTTATCATCCAATGCAATGTAATCCATTCGAAAAATTGCTAATAATAAAAAAAATACAAACACTTATCATATCCGATAACAACAGTCAACTAATGAAGAAGAAGTAAAAAATATTTTTGTAATTACAAAATAATTTGTATACGATCGATTTCAGTAAGTTACTTATACTTGGCATCCAAAAGTTGTCCTAAATCAGTGTGCTGTATAATAATGCTCTCCTAGACGATAAGGGCCACGGTGGCCAGTCTCAACGGAGACCAGCCAACTACGCAGGAGATATTATAGTCCACAAGTGTGTGCGCAAACACAGGTGCACTCTCTGTTCCCTCTCTCTCATAATCAGATGGGACGGTTAACCGACACAATCGGGAAGAGATTAGGCGCAGGACCAACCGCTTTACGTGCTCTTCAAGGTACGAGGGCTTAAACCCCAACTTTCAAACTCCAAGCTGTTATTAAGTATTTCCATAATCAGAAAAACTTATTAACATTTTTGGCCCGACCCGGGATACGAACCCGAGACCTCTTGGTCTCGGGTTTGAATCAAGAGATCGGCAGTCGCATACGTCAACCACAAGACCAACGAGACAGTTAAAATAAAAACATTAATACACTTGTGTATTATTGTACGAAAAAATCGGCAGATTGATGGCGTAAAAAACATCACTATACCAAAATCGTTGATCAGAAATGATTCTATTGAAATTGTATTTAAAAGAACACACATTATTTCTATTCTATTATTTTAAATATTTGTAATTCAATTGAAATACTTTTCTGAAATCGACAATAGGGTCCTAGATTTTTTAAACCAGCTTTCAATGATCATCTACGCCATTTGTGTTGGGGGGACATTACACCCGTCCCTCTACAAAAATATTAAAACCAAATACGATGCCCTCTTGTCAAGGCACCTTGATAGTAAACCTATGTGCTTAATTAAATCGATGTGTACGTTTTTACACCAATAAATAAAAAAGCGATGTAAGCCGAATAATTCCGAATAAATTCGAGTTACTCGAACCGTTGATTGCTTGTCGTTAATCACAGTCATCGCAGCCGGCGCTGCCTTCAATATTAATCATACACTCGTTATCTGCAGTAAATCTGAGCCGGTGCTCAGAACACTAGTTAAATTGAAAATAATTCGAGTTTAAAGCTGGAATGGACCTTTCGTTGGTTGGTAAATATCTATATTTGGATTTTCCTCTTTCATCAAAAGCCTTTAGAAATTTTCCACCTCTAAAGTAACAAAAGTTAAAGATCTGCTTTAGATTTAATTAGTGGTTACCAGTTTTCATAGAACTAAAATGTACCTAATTGTAAAATATTAGGTCTTTACCTATGAAATTGCCGTTCATTAGTACTGGTCATTTCAAATAAAAAAAAGTTTTTAATGGCTCTGTATTCTAAATTCAAATTAATTTTGTTTTAAAAAAAACCATGACATTCTATTTACAAACTCAGTCTTTTGTTTTCTGATTAGCGTTGTATTTTCATTACATTTGAACATTTTTCGTCATAGTGGATACTTTAAAAATTCGTGTAATTATGGAATATGAGTTCCGTCGTGGCACCAACGCGACACAAATGCAACCAGCTTTGGTCAATCGGTCGTCACCACTGCTCCTTCACGACATCGCGCGAACTCCATACTGCGCAACAGACAGTCTCCAAGCGGCAAGAGCTGGGGTTGGAAGCTCTCCCTCATCCGCCATACTCACCAGACCTTGCACCTACCGACTATTACTTTTTCCAAAATTTAGACAACTTTTTAGTGGGTAAAAAATTCAATTCCCGAGAGGCAGTACAAAATGCCTTTGAAGAGTTTGTTGCCTCCCGTCCAGCTGATTTTTACAAGAAGGGCATCAAAAAAATGCCAATGCGTTGGCAAAGATGCGTCGATTGCATGGGTGATTACTTCCAATAACAGAAATAAAAAGTTTGAAAAAATAAGTACTTTCACTTATTGCATACAAAACGGCAATTTCATAGGTAAAGACCTATTACATCAAAGGCATATAAAAGCCATATGCCTTATTATACAGTTTCATTTTTTTTAAATTATAGAATAGTATTAAATTTCCGTACTTTGGTTTATTTATTTTACTTTATCTGAACCATAACTTCTTCCAAATTTCATATTTATTTATTTCCTGTATGGCCCTGCCAAAATTACTCTACACTACCTGATGGAAAGCATAAGCAGAATCCGAGAGTGGTGGTCACCATACTCATTGCGAATACAGACAATGCAACATGGTAATCCACACTATGTCAGCCTAGTGATGCTTCTTCATCATTAGGCCTCCGGTCTCGCACTTACCAATGAAACACGACAGCACGAACGCTGTCATTTTACGGTGATCTTTTGTGCGAGGGTAGTACCGCCCCGATTGAGCCGTTCATGCTGAAATCAGCGTGGTTCTACTACCTTACTTAGGTTTTTATGTGAGAGGGAGTTCCTTTTGTTTATCAACAACATGAATAACATATCTACTCCGGTATGGGCTTACATTCTATTTGTGTTAGGAATAATTTTTTCATAATTTTCAGGTAACTCTGGCTTACAATATATTTACAAACTATTTTATCTAGTAAAAACATCTATATTATTTTAACGAAAATACCTAAAGTGAAAAATGAATTTAGTATAACAAAATCTGTTTGGCATATTACAATTTTGTTTTTCTTGAAAATATAAATATCTATTGTACTCTATAGGGAACAATAGATATTTTCATAAATAGAGCCCAATTTACGTTTGACTGATTTCTATTAAGGCTATAGAATGAATAAGTAAAGATATATTTCTGAAAGCGAACGCCATAAATAAAAGGCTCATTCAAGAATATTAAGAATATAGTGAAGGCTCGGCGCCCTCCCACTAATTGCATCCGAGTCCTGGGATCCTGACCCATTGTCAATACCCAACGCAGTTTTAATGAAGCGTACTTTGAATCTTTTCAACGTGAAGTGAAGACCGAGTTAACCAAGGTAAAACAATTTTAAAGTTTCTTGCTACGTAGAAGAAAATGGTCAGAGAAAGTTTGACTGTTCTTAATTATTGTCAGTTGGTAATTGTGGCTAGTTGGAGTTTGGAGTCTATAATCGTATATCGGGCAAAGAACTTTGCCATGCTCTTGTTGTATAATTTTAAACGGAATTTATTAGCACTCCACTGCGAAATTCGGTTTTATTTTTCACAGTTTCTGCTTTTGAGCTGCGAACAGTTAAACAATTTAAAGTATACACATAGAAGTTTCGAAAATTGTGTGCATTTGAGGAACATTCGTAGATGTGGTTCTAAGTGTAACATGATTAAAGTCAAAGCATTGAAAATGAAAGAAACAAAAACAATATTGAAAGTTGGATAGATATTTTTTTTGTTAATATGTGATTACTACCAATATTGGGTGGATAGTTTTTTTTTTGTGTATGTGTAAAGTATTTTAATAAACATGTTATATATATAGTTATTTTTATATATTAAAAATATAAAAAGTAAAGAAATTTCAACGCATCTAGACGAAAATTATCAAAAAATTTCGTGCTCGGAGGAATTTTCGGTATAATTCTGATGTACAGAAATTACTTCTTAATTTTTAAAACAATTAATAGAAATTATACTACCAGTCTAGCCAGCGTAGTATAGTAGATCAAAACCATCTTTCGAAGGAGAAGCTTATGTCGTGCAATGGACTATTAAAAGTATTGACCTGTTTTGGTACAGAAACTTTATACATTGTTAAACTGAGTGAAACTTATCGATGAAATTAAACGAAACGAAGCGAATCATGGTTTGAACATTTTACCACTGGCCATTACAAGTAATAATTATGCTTATATTTTATTTTGCATTTACAAACATAATATAAATCAAACTGAGCTTTTATACATCTAAATTGATACATAAAGCACCAGTTATATCATCGATGAATGCTCCTTTTTCACCTACTTCAAAAAAGGAGGAGGTTTTTAATTCGAGCGTATATATATGTTTTTTTTTAATGTGTGGAACTTCGTCGTTCATGAACCGATTTTAATTATTCTTTGTTTAATGGAAAGGAGATATCCCAACAGTGGTACCATGATAAGGACACTAAGATCTGATGATGGCATCCAAGAGAAATCGAGTCGAACCTTGAAGTCGGTTTTTATTTTGTTAAAATTTTACTTGTACATTGAATAGTTTTCTATTGTGTACAGTACCTAAATTTTAAATTAGCAATGTTGTATAACATTGCAGCACTAAGATTTGCTTGCAAATATTGATTTTCTATCTGTCATTGGACAAGCGCTTAGTTTTAGAGTAAACAGCGTTGTGTGTCGATGTCCAAATAAAAATAAAATAAAAATAACTTTAATTTTTTTAAAGTGACCATAATGGCCCCTTAAGCAAACAATGTCTGTGGCAAGTCACTGCGCTTTTTTTTTTTTTTTTATGTTTCACCCGCCATAATGACTCTACGCTGCCTGATGGAAAGCATAAGGAGAATCCAAAAGTGGTGGTCACCATACTCACTGCGAATGCAGACAATGCAGCATGGCGACCCACACCATGGCGGCCTAGTGATGCTGCTGCATCTTTTAGTCTAGTCAACAAGTATGGAACTTGTTGACTAGACTAATTGGGCCTTTCCATAGCAGTTACGTTAATCCAAGAGTAATATATTTTTGTTTTGTTGAAATAAGTGAAAAAATATAAATAAATATTTCGGGCATCTAACACACAACGCCATCTAGTCCCGAGCTAAGCAGAGCTTGTGTTATGGGTATTAGACAACTGATATACATACTTATATACTTTTTTTTTGTAAATACATAACTCAAATAAAAAAAGGAAAATGACAAACATAAGTAAATAATATACATATATTGTATTATATATACCTGTTAAAAAGTTGTTATACTATATACTTTTGTCCATGGGCGACGAGAGGCATTAACCAACACTGCGTATTTGCCCTCTTGTACCAAAAAAAGCATTTTAGTTAAAGTTGCAAGAATACTGGAGTGCTTTATAATACATTTACCTCATAATCATTTTATATTTTGTATCATGTTCCAAACATGTTAAGATACTCAACAAATTACTTTCAGCATACTAAAATCTTAACTAAAATAGATATAACGTTTGAGAACAAAAGGATTAATGTGTTTTGTTATCAGACTTGTATTGTATATCCCAGAACATGCCCCGAGCAACGTCAAAAATGAGAAAGGCATCGTTAATGCGTGACAGGAATATGGGTAACTTATGTCTTAATAGAATAATAGAAGTCTATATTTTAGATAGCATAAAATAAATATGATTTTATGAAGATATTATCCCTTTTTGAATTTACTTTAAAATAGAATAGAATAATCTTTATTGTACACCAATTAATTCAGTTTACATTTAGGAGTATATAAATTTAAAAACCATGTACAAATGGCGGCCTTATCGCTAATAAGCAATTTCTTACAGGCAACCTTTGAATGGACAAATTTTAAGAGAATGTAGCAAGACAAATTCATGGGTAGCTTTGGTGTTCAAAAATACATAAAGAAAGTAATTAACTTCATTCAGATGAAAGTAAATAAAACAAAATTATAATACAAAAAAAAAGATTTTGAAACACAAATACAAACAAATAAATAAATATGAAGTAATGCATGATAATAGGTCTTTACCTATCAAATTGCCGTTTTGTATGCAATAAGTGAAAGTACTTATTTTTTCAAACTTTTTTATTTCTGTTATTCGAAGTAATCACCCATGCTATCGACGCATCTTTGCCAACGCATTGGCAGTTTATTGATGCCCTCCTGTAAAAATCAACTGGACGGGAGGCAACAAACTCTTCAAAGGCATTTTGTACTGCCTCTCGGGAATTGAATTTTTTACCCACTAAAAAGTTGTCTAAATTTTGGAAAAAGTAATAGTCGGTAGGTGCAAGGTCTGGTGAGTATGGCGGATGAGGGAGAGCTTCCAACCCCAGCTCTTGAAGCTTGGAGACTGTCTGTTGCGCAGTATGGGGTCGCGCGTTGTCGTGAAGGAGCAGTGGGGATGACCGATTGACCAAAGCTGGTTGCAGATGTGCAAGCTTCTCCATCATTCTCTCCAGTTCTTCACAGTACACATCTACATTAATGCTTATGCCATTTTGTAAAAAGCTGTGGTGAATCACACCCGCAGTAGACCACCAAACAGTGACCATCACCTTTTTAGGGGTCATTTTTGGTTTAGGGCATTGCTTTGGTGCTGAACCAGGGTCTAACCAACTTGCTGAGCGCTTTCGATTGTGGAACAGAATCCATTTTTCGTTGCACGTAACAATTCGTTTCAAAATTCCTACATTTATTTGCCAGTTGAGCAGCGCAAGGTAGGTCTCGACGCGTACGTTGTGCTGGCGATCGTTAAGGTCGTGGGGCACCCATCTATCAAGCTTCTTTACCTTGCCAATTTGTCGCAAATGGATCAATATTGTTTTGATGCTTACATTAAGAGCTGCTGCTAGCTCAGCTGTAGATTTAGTTTCGTCAGCTTCCACAATCGCCTTTAATTCATTATTGTTAACCAAAGTCTCCGGACGACCACGAGCTTCATTTTTCAAGTCAAAATTTCCAGAACGGAACTGGGAAAACCAATAACGGGCTATGCGTTTGTTTGTACAGTTCTCTCCGTACACGTTTTTGATGTTACGTGCCGTTTGTGTCACGTTGGTGCCACGACGGAACTCATATTCCATAATTACACGAATTTTTAAAGTATCCATTATGACGAAAAATGTTCAAATGTAATGAAAATACAACGCTAATCAAAAAATAAAAGACTGAGTTTGTAAATAGAATGTCATGGTTTTAAAACAAAATTAATTTGAATTTAGAATACAGAGCCATTACAAACTTTTTTTATTTGAAATGACCAGTACTGAAGAAAGGCAATTTCATAGGTAAAGACCAATATGAATAAAACCATAAAATGTTTTTAAGCAGTTTATATATTAAGAGGATAGGTAGTGTTCTTTGACCATTTTCCTAAATATAGGCAGGGATTTGGCACGCTTTATAGCCAACGGCAAAGCATTCCATAGTCGGACAGCTTGTACAGTAAGGGACTTATCGTAGAACCTGGTGCAATGAGTTGGTACTGCTAGTTCCAGGGATTCGGATAACCTCAGTGATCTTAAGTGTGTGTCACTGAGGAAAACAAAGCGATCCTTTAAATAAAGTGGAGTGCACGGATGAAATAGAATACCATAAAGTATATAAAGAATATGAGCATTCCGTCGAAGGCGAATTGGGAGCCACTTAAGCTGCTTGCGAAACTCAGATACAAGATCATATTTGCGTAGTCGAAATATGAATATATATATGAATATCTATATATATAAAAGAGTAAGGTGACTGACTGACTGACTGACATACCCAGAGATCAACGCACAGCCCAAACCGCTGAAGCTACAATCCTGAAATTTTGCACGTAGGTTCTTTATATGACGTAAGTGAGCACTAAGAAAGGATTTTTTGAAATTCCACCCCTAAGGGGGTTAAATAGGGGTTGAAAGTTTGTATGGAAGTTCGTCATTTTTTAAGTAAGAAACATGAAACTTTACTTTTGGGCTACTGATTAAAAAAGAGTAGATACGTATTTAAGCGTTTCTGGATATTCTACCCCTAAGGGGTTAAATAGGGGTTGTTATTTCGTATATAGGTCAGTCTGGAAGTCCGTCATTTTTGAAGTTAGAAACATGAAACTTTATTTTTAGGCTGCTGATTAAAAATGAATTGATACATGTTTCAGCGTTTCTGAATATTCTACCCCTAAGGGGGTGAAATAGGGGTTTAAAGTTTGTATGGAAGTTCGTCATTTTTTAAGTAATAAACATGAAACTTTATTTTTGGGGTACTCATTTAAAATGAATAAATACGTATTTAAACGTTTCTTAATATTCTACCCCTAAGGGCGTGAAATAGGGGTTGAAAGTTTGTAAGGAAGTCCGTCATTTTCTAAGTGAGAAACATGAAAATTGATGTTTTGGCTAATTAAAAATGAGTAGATACATATTTATGCGTTTCTGCATATTCCACCCCTGAGGGGGTGAAGTAGGGGTTGAAATTTCGTATATAGGTTATTCTGGAAGTCCTTCATTCTTGAAGTTAGAAACATGCAACTTTATTTTTAGGCTGCTGATTAAAAATGAATTGATACGTGTTTCAGCGTTTCTGAATATTCTACCCCTAAGGGGGTGAAAGAGGGGTTGAAAGTTTGTATGGAAGTTCGTCATTTTTTTAAGTAATAAACATGAAACTTTATTTTTGGGGTACTCATTTAAAATGAATAAATACGTATTTAAACGTTTCTTAATATTCTACCCCTAAGGGCGTGAAATAGGGGTTGAAAGTTCGTAAGGAAGTCCGTCATTTTCTAAGTGAGAAACATGAAAATTGATGTTTTGGCTAATTAAAAATGAGTAGATACATATTTATGCGTTTCTGCATATTCCACCCCTGAGGGGGTGAAATAGGGGTTGAAATTTCGTATTTAGGTTATTCTGGAAGTCCTTCATTCTTGAAGTTAGAAACATGCAACTTTATTTATGGCTACTGATTAAAAAAGAGTAGATACGTGTTTAAGCCTTTCTGGATAATCTACCCCTAAGAGGTTAAATAGGGGTTGTTATTTCGTATATAGCTCAGACTGGAAGTCCGTCATTTTTGAAGTTGGAAACAGGAAATTTTATTTTTGGGGTACTGATTTAAAATGAAAAGATACGTATTTAAACGTTTTTTAATATTCTACCCCTAAGGGGGTGACATAGAGATTAATTTTTTTTATGTAAGTTCGTCATTTTTTAAGTTAGAATGATGAAACTTTATTTTTAGGCTACTGATGAAAAAAGAGTAGATACGTATTTAAGCGTTTCTGGTTATTCTACCCTTAAGGGGGTGAAATGGGGGTTTAAAGTTTGTATGGAAGTACGTCATTTTTTTAGTGAGAAACATGAAAATTTAGTTTTGGGCTACTGATTAAAAAAGAGTAGATACGTGTTTAAGCGTTTCTGGATATTCTACCCCTAAGAGGTTAAATAGGGGTTGTTAATTCGTATATAGGCCAGTCTAGAAGTCCGTCATTTTTGAAGTTGGAAACAGGAAACTTTATTTTTTGGCTGCTGATTAAAAATTAATTGTTACGTGTTTAAGAAACATGAAAATTGATGTTTTGGCTGATTAAAAATGAGTAGATACATATTTATGCGTTTCTGCATATTCCACCCCTGAGGGGGTGAAATAGGGGTTGAAATTTCGTATATAGATTATTCTGGAAGTCCTTCATTCTTGAAGTTAGAAACATGCAACTTTATTTATGGCTACTGATTAAAAATGAGTAGATACGTATTTGCGAACATGTTCTACCGGAACCGGTTGTAGTTCACGGTGCCGTTCTCGAAGTTGTTCAAAAATATGTGTGGTACCTCGGGCAGACTTTGCAGTTAAGTAGAAGCAACTTCGAGGACGAGGTGAACAGGAGAATTCAACCGGGTTGGGCAGCGTTTGGGAAACTTTGTCGGATCTTTTCATCGTCAATCCCACAGTGCCTAAATACGAAAGTCTTCAATCAATACGTCCTACCTGTCATGACATACTGTGCCGAAACGTGGACACTTACGACACGGCTGGTCCACAAGTTCAAAGTCACTTAGCGTGCTATGGAGAGGGCTATAATAATAATAATGTTTTATTTTTCTCATCACAAAATCACAACGTTTCTCTAAGGGATCGCATCAAGAATGAGGTGATCCGGTAGAGAACCAAGGTTATTGACATAGCCCACAGGATAAGCAAACTGAAGTGACAGTGGGCTGGCCATATTAGCCGTAGAACTGATAACCGTTGGGGTAAACGGGTTCGTGAGTGGTGACCGCGTCTCTGCAAACGTAGCGTAGAACGTCCACAGGCCAGGTGGAATAATGATCGGACGGCTGGCAGAAGCTGGATGAGAGAAGCTGAGGATCGAACCAAGTGGCGTGCAATTGGAGATGCCTATGTCCAGCTGTGCACTGCGTTGATGATAATGAGATACGTATTTAAGCGTTTCTGGATATTCTATCCCTAGGCTAGACTGGAATTCCGTCATTTTTTCATTTAGTAGCCTGAAACTTTGTCTTCAGGCTTTTGATTACAAATAAATGAATACTTATAAGCATTTATGGGAATTCAATTCCTAAAGGGGTTAAAATAAGGGTCGAAAATGTGTATGAAAGTCAATTTTAATGGACTATTGATTATAAATAAAAAAGTTTAAAAACATGAACACAGTATTCATAGATACTTACACAGTTTTAATAAATACATATAATCAACTTCCACGCGAGCAAAGCCGCGGGCAACAGCTAGTATAACATATTTATATTCAAGTCTGAAGACTTAAATATCTGTTCTTGAAAAATGGTTGAGACAGCAGGAACTGTTTCTGAATTCAGTGCTACTATTAGAAATTCTATCATAACCAGGCAATAATAGCAGTTTTCAGAACTGGGAATTTAATACACGATACTACCAAGCAAGCGAAAACTTCTGCCGTAGATAGTTACATTTCAGACAGTTTGCGGCTAGTTAGATTTATTATTTTTGCGATTTACATACAATTCAAAGAATTAAAGGGCCGTCTATTTTTAAAAGACTGGTAATATAGCCAGAAATTTGTTTTTATCTCTTACAATCGAGAAGCCTCATTGAATTTATTCCTAAAATAGAATCATTTCAAATTTCTGTGGGTGTCAATAGTACTTAATATTTTACTTTAACAGTTCGTCTATTGTCTTCAATTAAATTAAATGTGCAGGACTGGATGTGACTTTAAAAAAAACCCTTAAAGTCGGTTTGGTTATAGAAAATAATAATGACTGATAGCCATGATCGAGTCATACATGTTGCGACGTCTTTAACCATAAAAGGGCTTAAAAGAATTTCTTTTATTATTCACGATTATGATTTTAAGTACTAATAATAAAAAGTTTCATTCTGTAACTGTATGTTATTAAATAATAGCAAAAAATCATCAAGTATCCTAGCGGCAAGAGGAAATATAAAATTCTGTTTTGATTAGCACCAGAGATAATTTAAAGCAACGCTCTTCAAATCCCTTTTTAATTACTCAAAGGGTTAAAAACTGCGCTTCAGGGCACAATTTAAAGAAGGTATAGGAAGGAAAAGAAATATTAGGACTTTACCCATGAAATTGCCTTTCTTCAGTACTGGTCATTTCAAATAAAAAAAAGTTTGTAATGGCTCTGTATTCTAAATTCAAATTAATTTTGTTTTAAAACCATGACATTCTATTTACAAACTCAGTCTTTTGTTTTTTGATTAGCGTTGTATTTTCATTACATTTGAACATTTTTCGTCATAATAGATACTTTAAAAACTCGTGTAATTATGGAATATGGGTTCCGTCGTGGCACCAACGCGACACAAACGGCACGTAACATCAAAATCGTTTACGGAGAGAACTGTACAAACGAACGCACAACCCGTTATTGGTTTTCCCGGTTCCGTTCTGAAAATTTTGACTTGAAAAGTGAAGCTCGTGGTCGTCCGGAGACTTTGGTTAACAATAATGAATTAAAGGCGATGTGGAAGCTGACGAAACTCAATCTACAGCTGAGCTAGCAGCAGCTTTTAATGTAAGCATCAAAACAATATTGATCCATTTGCGACAAATTGGCAACGTAAAAAAGCTTGATAGATGGGTGCCCGACCTTAACGATCGCCAGCGCAACGTACGCGTCGAGACCTGCCTTGCGCTGCTCAACAGGCAAAGAAATGAAGGAATTTTGAAACGAATTGTTACGTGCGACGAAAAATGGATTCTGTTCAACATTCGAAAGCGCTCAGCAAGTTGGTTAGACCCTGGTTTAGCACCAAAGCAATGCCTTAAACCAAAAATGACCCCTAAAAAGGTCATGGTCACTGTTTGGTGGTCTAGTGCGAGTGTGACTCACCACAGCTTTTTACAAAACGGCATGAGCATTAATGCAGATGTGTACTGTGAAGAACTGGAGAGAATGATGGAGAAGCTTGCACATCTGCAACCAGCTTTGGTCAATCGGTCGTCCCCACTGCTCCTTCACGACAACGCGCGACCCCATACTGCGCAACATACAGTCTCCAAGCTGCAAGAGCTGGGGTTGGAAGCTCTCCCTCATCCGCCATACTCACCAGACCTTGCACCTGCCGACTATTACTTTTTGCAAAATTTAGACAACTTTTTAGTGGGTAAAAAATTCAATTCCCGAGAGGCAGTACAAAATGCCTTTGAAAAGTTTGTTGCCCCCCGTCCAGCTGATTTTTACAAGAAGGGCATCAATAAACTGCCAATGCGTTGGCAAAGATGCGTCGATTACATGGGTGATTACTTCGAATAACAGAACTAAAAAAGTTTGAAAAAATAAGTACTTTCACTTATTGCATACAAAACGGCAATTTCATAGGTAAAGACCTATTATAATATTATTATTGATATCAGTCCAAACCTATTTGTAAGTTTATATGGTTTTGTTATAAAGTTTTGTCTCTGCAAATGATGCAGAAATTATTCAAATTTAACTTTTAATTGAATCATGATAATAATAAACTATCTATATTGGTAGTTTTAGTCAAATCTGAACCTGACCATTCCTGAACTCATTGTTCAGGAATGTTCTTTATTCACTATAATTATGTATGTTAGAATCGGTGATTAAGTTTTTCTAAAAAATAGATGTAAACATCTATAAAATTATTATCCCTGCAACGATTGGTAATAACACGATATGGTTACCTACGTTATTGAGAATTGGAAAACAAAAATAACGTGAAAAACAATCATTGAAGTAGTTTGTATTTCATTTAAAAATTTGAGCTCAATCGTTGCAGAACTTTTTGGGTTTTTGTAGCGCACATTCACCAACTTATAATTATAATATGTAAGCTGAATAAAGTCTTCTACAGTTACCCAATCATTATCAACCTGTGGCACAAGATCCTACTCATAGCACCTAGGAACTAAGTCTACACTTATTGAACTGCCCATCAAAATCTCGCCCCACTTCTACCGTAAATCAGATTTGACGTGCGCTTGCTCGCGTAATTTCATGATAATACCTAGCAGTAGTGATGATCCCGTACAAGCGTACATTTTGAAAGATCGATATTCGTCTTAAATTATGCATGAGATCGTGAGGCGTACTCAGATCCTTTTAAACTGTTCCTGTAACGGCTTACCTTAAGCTCCGAGTAACTTTGCACACATTTATTATTTTTGGGGACTTGTTTAATTTAATATAAACTGGTAGGGATTTTGAGGATCAATAAGTTTAACACGATACGCAAAAGTATAGGGGATAAATAAGTTTCTGTAGAAAAATGTGACGCACATAATGCTGGGTTTCATATTTTTGCGTAATAAATGTCCCTAAAAGATAAATTATTGTAACTTAGTATTTTTTATCTTTTTTTCAAAGATATATGGTATTAGGTATTTTCAACTACTGTCTTATGTAGAAAATAGAAATATATGTATGTTTTTGTGGAAAGTATCTTTAAAATTATGAATTGAAAAAAGATACATAAAATGAGAACGTCATTTCACATTTTTATAAGCTACTAGCTTTTACACGCAGCTTCGCTCACGCAGACTTTCATCCCCTGATTTACCCCCTTAGGGGTGGAATTTTGAAAATTCCTTTCTTAGTGCTCACTTACGTTATATAAAGAACCTACATGCAAAATTTCAGGATTCTAGGTTCAGCGGTTTGGGCTGTGCGTTGATCTCTGGGTATGTCAGTCAGTCAGTCACCTTCCTCTTTTATATATATAGATAGTATATAGATAGATTGTATGTTAATGGATATCCATTAATTTTATAAACGCGTTACATCCATTAATAATTAAGCATTGAAGAGACACGAGAATTAAAATTCATTGAAAGCCGAAATAATTTATGAACCCAACCTACGTAGATATGCAATCACATAGCACATCACACCACAGTGAAGCCGTTACTCATTTTAATTCCCCTTGCATACAAAATATGTAACACACACGCTGTCTCCGTATAACAGTTCAAGCGGAAAATCCGATATCTTGAGCCGGAACATTGACGAGCGTTTAAATATTCATGAACTCTCTCGCCCAAGAGTACGTACACTACAAAATGACGGCTGTCACCGATCTTCCATTAAGACGTTCTACGTACTCACGGATGCTTTCTTCAGTTTTTCGCATTCTATGGTGGTTCTATAAAAGGTTTGATTTTACTCAGAAAATTCTAAACTTATATTTAAATAATTTATTAATTTCTACTCTTTCTTACCGACTTCCAACAAGGAGGAGGTTCTATGTTCCACTGTATGTATTTTTTTTATGTACGTTCACTGATTACTTGTATTCGAAAGGGTATGCTCCCGAGGACGTCCGATTGCCACCATATCAGGATCTGATGGTGGAATCCCAGGGTAATCGAGAGAAACCCTAATTTTTTTTAGGCACATATTATGTTTTTCGTATATTTTCTGAAGTTACACCGGTATTTGCGTCTGGTAGTCATCATTTTAGGATGATGAGCTGATGATGTCAGGTACAACTCCCTAACGGTTAGGAGTTGGAAGATAAATATTTAAATATCATATGTATGTTACCTTTAGTCGTATTCTTACAAATTATTTAGGTAAGCTGATGATGGAAGGTGGAAGGTACAACTCCTCAAAGGTTAGGAGTTGGAGGATAATTCTTTCAATTTCATACGTATCTAAAGACCTTCAGTCGTATACCTTCAAGTTATTTAGGTGAAATGATGATAGAAGGTTAAACTCTACAAGAGTTACGGATTAGAGGATGATTTTAATATTAAACGTACGTATAGACCTTAATATGTATTCTTGATGATGAAATTTGATGAAATAGTTCAACTTGCTACTTACCTATGATTGTTTGCACTAAAAACTGAAAAATAAAAACTTTTTATAAAAAAAAACCGACTTCCAAAAAACATCCAACGAAAACTCTCTGCCAAAAAAACACTTAAAAGCGTAAAGCCAAAACGAACAATTAGAAAAGTCTAAGCGGTAGTCACTTGGCACCGACTTC
Source organism: Diaphora mendica (assembly GCA_949125395.1). NCBI lineage: Eukaryota > Metazoa > Arthropoda > Insecta > Lepidoptera > Erebidae > Diaphora > Diaphora mendica. Next base: position 24,876,062 of record OX421310.1, read on the forward strand.
AAACAGATTTTAGGTACCTAGCACACATTATAATACTACTACTGAAATGAACAAAGAATTAGGTATGGGCAATTTATGAAGAACCAGTTTATTTTACGCTTTTAAGTGTTTTTTTGGCAGAGAGTTTTCGTTGGATGTTTTTTGGAAGTCGTTTTTTTTTATTAGACTGAGTTCGTTTGCGCAGTTAATACTGCGAAAAATTTTAATTACATATTTTTTTCTGTAAATGATATGGCAACAGATAAATAATAAACAGATACATTAATAAAACTTTAAAAAAAATACCACCGAAAAAAACCGAAAAGCGAAAAATAATAAACATATTTTATTTGACCTTAATAAGTAAGTTATTAAAGTAATGTACCTAAGTATACCTACGTAATTTTGAGTCAGCGCCGAACAAACGTTTTAGTACCTACCCGTGAATTTGAAGTCAATAAAAAGGTAGAATACAAAATTATTTAATAATCATTAAAACGTTATAATACATACTAATGTTATTAAATTAGAAAATAACTCTGCCTCGGTTCGGTTTTCGCGGCCAAACCGCTTAATCGATTTTGATGAATTTTGGTATAGAGATAGATTAAAACTTTGAGAAGGATATAGGCTAAGTAAAGTAACACAATACTATAAAAAATAAACTTCACAGTTAAAATCTGCTATAGCCTGAGGATGATGATGATAATGAATACATTTGTGAGAATTTAAGCTTTCTTATAGTATTTTTTACCTACGTTACCTTCGTTAAACAGACACTAAAATATATATATTATTCCCGATACTATCCGGATATACCACTTAAGCATGAAGCATATACGGATTACTAAATTAGTTAAGTATTTTTAGGCACTTAAATAAATTTTCTTTTAATAATTAATGAAGTTATTCACTTTACACTTAATTCTTCAACAATATTATCGTGTTTTTTTTGTGGTACATTCTGTAGTGCCTTTAATTGGCTTTTCTATTTCGTAGGAAGTAATTGCTAATAGCCGAAGTTCTTTGATGTTGTTAGATATTGTAATCCATGCGACTACATGCAAAAGGTAGTAGAGCCACGCTGATTTCAGCATGGATGACGAAACACGACAGCGTTCGTGCTGTCGTGTTTCGTTGGTGAGTGCGAGACCGGAGGCCCAATTAGTCTAGTCAACAAGTTCAATACTTGTTGACTAGACTATTGTTAGATGCAGAAGCATCACTAGGCCGCCATGGTGTGGGTCGCCATACTGCATTGTCTGCATTCGCAGTGAGTATGGTGACCACCACTCTTGGATTCTGCTTATGCTTTCCATCAGGCAGAGTAGAGTCATTATGGTGGGCCATACAAAAAAAAAAAAAAATATATATATATATAGTAGCATTAACTTACCGTGGGAGAGCCACGCTTCGGCATGCATGGGCCGGCTTGACCGGAGTGATACCACGGCCTTACAGAAAACTGGTGTGAAACAACGCCTGCGCTGTATTTCACCAAGTGAGTGAGGACACCGAAGTCAATTTTTGTGTTGTCAACACGTGTTGGTGACAAAGGTTTCTGTAATTTCCTTGTGTTGGCAACAAAAATTGTCAACAAATGTTGAGAAACAGTGTTTCCGTTTTTAGCGGTAAACGTCAAAAGAACAGGCTTGTTGCAAATATTTATTGGCTCAATGGTGACGCTTAGTTCGAATGTTTTTCAAATTGTTGGCGACTCGGTGTAGACACGTCATGGAAACAAAGTTGGCGATTTTTTTAAGTTTTGCAAACAGTTGGAAACACTGAAATTGCCAACAATTTTGGTGGAGACGCGCCTTTACAATCCGCAGCAAATTATTACGGTTATTCACCTTTCTTAGCCGAATTATGTTGAGATAATCAAGTATTTAGTTAGATATTACAAGTAAAATTTTAACAAAATAAAAACCGACTTTAAGGTTCGACTCGATTTCTCTTGGATGCCATCATCAGATCTTAGTGTCCTTATCATGGTACCACCGTTGGGATATCTCCTTTCCATTAAAAAAAGAATCATCAAAATTGGTTCATAAACGACGAAATTATCCCCGAAAACACATAAAAAATATATATATATACGGTCGAATTTAGAAACCTCCTCCTTTTTTTGAAGTCGGTTAAAAATACTATGAATTGCATACAAATTTACTGGTCTATGAGTTCTCTGCAATAGATTCTTATACTATTGACATCATCATCATTAACAACAGCTTTTTACAGTCCACTGCTGGGCTGCTGTCCTCTTCTTGGAAAGGAGGTTTTCACATTCAATATGTTTTTTTTTACTCCTATATTAGACATAATTTTATTAAATTCCTTGCGGTAACTTCAATTTTTGTTTTGCTTATAAATGAAATCGAATTCTTAGAAATTTAATATCAAAGTTATTATTCGCGATTGTTGTTATACCAGTTAGATAAATATAATTTTATTACAAAGAACTTACTCATAATTGTGTAAAACTAATTTATTTGATCAGATAATTTGAGTCACGAAATATCTTTTCTAAAAAAAAAAAAATTATGGAAGGAACGGTGAATATTATATTATTGTGATGTTTTCCTTCGTAAAAAATTGATATGATTAATATAAAAAAATATCAATTACTGCGTTAACAATATATAAAGAAGTATTAGTGTATCAGCAAATACATAAAGAATTACCCACTTGGTTGGGCCAGACTGCATCGCTTGGATTGAGTCCGGTGCCTATTTGAGTCATTGTCATGTGCTTTCCGAGTACGCATTCCTAGATTAATAACTATTTGTAACTTAAATAGCAAAAGGATTTAAATAACTCTTGCATCCATTAGGATTACAACGAAGTCTTCATGAAGCTAATGCTAGCGATTGATAGCTCAATTTCTCAAAAAGTATTTGTGTCATTGAAATAGGCAATATAGAAACTTAGCTTAATAATATGCTAGTAACTACATACATGCTTAGGGAAATTCATACTTTATTTGATAGTAATTTATTAGTGTATAACATTAGTATGTACACTTGTCAGGGACATGCGTCCTTGTTTTCCATTTCGTATATAGTAGTAGTATATTGTAGCTACTAAATCTAAGGAGTAAGGACTACTCCTTTAATTTGTTAACTACTGTCATATCATGAAATATTAATATGACAGATAAAAAAATCTGGCATAGGTATACAAGTAAACATAAACAAGTAAAATTTTACCCAAAACAAAAACCGAATTCAAGGTTCGACTCGATTTCTCTTCGATGCCATCATCCGATCTTAATGTCCTTATCATCGTACCACCGTTGGGACATCTCCTTTCCATTAAAAAAAGAATCATCAAAATCGGTTCATAAACGACGATGTTATCCGCGAACACACCTAAAAAAACATATATACGGCCGAATTGAGAACCTCCTCCTTTTTTGTTTGAAGTCGGTTAAAACTAGAAGTAACAGATTCAAGTGGAGCTGTGCCAAGCCTGTAGGTAGGCACCTGTTAGCTTTGATCAAAACATACTAGTATCTGTGTAAATTCATTGATTTATGGTCTAGACTTAAATGTTTCATATAGGTGCTGGCAGTAGCCGGTCTGATTATTTTACGCTCTTCGAGATTAAAAAGACGGAACATAGTATTTATTATTGAAAAAAAATACTTCATCTTTGTACTAACATTGCAGAACCATGTTCCAGTACAAACGAGCAGGCTACAGAAAACCATATGGAGCAGTGAATGAGATCATTGCAGTCTATTTCACCCCTCCCTTCCCACTGCTTCTAGTTATTTCCTACCTTACCAGATATCAACCAGTAAAATCTGAAACAGTATAAACTGTGATGGGACAAACCGCGCTGATAGAAATTTCAATCAAAAGTACAGTTACAGCAGCTGCAGCATACAGCTTTTTTAGGATATCAGAGTACAGGATTTAATATTAGTGAAATCTATACCACACAAAAGAAACTACTTTCATATTATTTCTCTTATATTCTTGTTGCCTCTCACGTGTCACTCTCAATAGGACGTATAATTAAGACAAGTTTGCTGCTGTATCATGTTACTAGCTTTTACCTGCAGCTTCGCTCGCATTTAATAAAAAGTATCCTATGTTACTTCTAATACCTCCAAAAGTATGTGTACAAAGTTTCATGGTGATCGGTTTAGTAGTTTTCGCGTGAAAGCGTAACAATAGTAGATTAGTAGCCAAGGGCTGTAAGGCATCAATTGCACCCCGAGATATTTATATAGTTCAAGGGTGCAATTGGTGCTTACACCCGAGCTAACTATTCTGCTTTACATCTCGATTGTGAGGTAAGTAGATTAGCACGCAATCATAAAAAAATCCCAAAAACAAACAATATTTAAAGTAAAAGTTTTCTATTCCCGCCTGTTTTCATTAAAAAGAATCAAGTAAAGAACTTTTTATTTTTTTCAAGAACTAAATTGAGCTTCGCCGTTCGATATTTAAAATTGATACTATTATACTGACACGAAGACAAGGCTGAATAGCATAGCGACCTCTTTGGTCATTGGGCTGAATACATCATGTCTATTGCCAGTATGATGGTTAGATGTACGCGAACTCTTTGAAAGAAAGAAGTGTTTTTTTTTATTACTTACCGCCCTAGGGCTTTTCTAGCTGCATTCTTACCCTAGAGCGCTAATTAGTCACCTACAAGCCCCATTTGGAGGTAATAAGAATCTACTTACTGAACATGAGAGATGTAAACAAATTTACATTCATAATTATAGTGATAGATTAGGATATAGGATTACCACGCATTTTTTAGTCTTAAATACTTTACTTAAGTTTTCAAAAGTCCTTTTAAAGACACATTTGATTTTGCATGATTTTGAATCTACAGATGTTACTAATAATACAATGAATTTTAGTCAGCATAATTAATTATGATGCCAGATGACATTTATCAATATATACAATACATTAGCAGTATTACTGTTGTACATTAATAGGGTAATAATCATTACTGTTGTATAGTAAGTTTTTGGGTTTACGTTCTTCCTGTATATAATCAAGTATGAAATTCGTTTATTTGTCGAATTATCTATTTTTCTGTCTGTTGTTGGTCTCCTTGAAGATTCTTTTTTATTTTTATTTAAACGTCTTTGGAAACTTGGAGAACCCTCGATATTGTTTATACATAATTCATAATTGCATTGCACTATTTTTTTGGAATTATTTATAAAATGTTGGTTAAAATTCTACTATTACATTATTAGCTAAGCAATCTTGTAATCAAATTTTAACCTTGATCTTTTTAGAAAAATAAAAAAATACAAAAGGATTTATTATATACCAGAAACTAACTAAAGTTACTTTGTTTAAAAGTGAGGCGGTAGTCCTACTTTAGTGCGTAATTAAATGATCAGTAATACCAAACAGCAAATGCTAATACCAGAGAACTGTTGATGTAGAATGTTATCTGTACCACAAAAATAAACCTCTATTAAATTCGGCTGGCATAATAATTAAGTAACAGGCACTGTATCAAGGTTCTAGCGGGTACCCTAATAGCTGCCAGTTGTTTCGCAACACCCAGTTTGTTCCAGTTTCTAGCCTAAAGTCAAAGTACAAATTACTTAGGATTTGTGTGTCATAATATTTGATCTTATACTAGTTACATGGGCGCTAGGAATTTTACCCTGAACCAGTCCACTACATTACGTCAGTACTATCTAACATTGTGAACTTGTTCTGTAGGAACCTAGACTGTCGCCGATACCTGAATTATTAACTTTATTACATGAAATTAATTTGTTGATGCTTGAAATAAAAATAAGCTACATAATTGCGATATACAACATTTTTTAGGCGTATTTTTAGGCGCATTTGGTAAGCGATTACCGCCGCCCATGGACACCCGCAACACCAGAGGCGTCACAAGTGCATTGCCGACCTTTGGGGGATGGGGGAAGGGGGGTATGGGCCACCGCTATTCTTACTCACTTGGTGAAACACAGCGCAAGCGCTATTTCACACCGGTTTTCTGTGAGGCCATGGTATCACTCCGGTCGAGCCGGCCTATTCATGCCGAAGCGTGGCTTTCCCACGGTGACTTCTCAAATGTAACATCCAGAAGTAAATCAAGAGCTGCTATTGTCGCTTTTATTGCAGCAACAACCAAGTTGTCAATGGTGAATCACTGCCAGCAATTTAACCAGTCGTTCTGAATTTAAAATTGAAATTGGAACCTTCAATTTAAATAGCACGTGGTTTGGTCGCAGGAGTGCACCGCGTAGCTTATATAGCGTGGCGCGCTTTCGCAACTGCGTGGTATGAAGGCAGGTGCCTGCGGGAGCGGACAAAATACGAACTATTAAATGATTTTGTGCAGAACCGGTCTGACAATACATTTTACGCCAATTTGCTTGGACATGACTAATAACACGATTGTTTTTCCACGAAGTGCTTACCTTAATCAGTTGTGCACTTGACAAATAAGTCAATACTAAAAGCTGGAATATATTTAATAATTATTTAAAATTTATACATAATTTGTTGTAGTCTGATTATAAACCTCCTAACGTATATCCCGCTATTGAGGATTAAATCCTAGAAGCACACCCATAGTGCATGTTTAAATTTCGACACGGGCCATTCGTTATACTAAATAATTGTCAATATCAACCAGGCGTGCTGTTTCCGATCGTTTCCGATTTATCTAGACAGATAATACTCAAATAGTATAATAGGAAATCCTGTCTATATTGGGTTCTAGGACCATTCCAAATCGCAATGATAATAGTATTGCGAAATATCGATCGATATATACTGTGGGAGTCAAGTCGATCTGTCGAGGTTAATGTCGCAGGGTGCGGGCCCGCTTGCTTGATCTTATTGAATTCAATACTGCCTTTATATTGGTACCTAAACTAAAAACGCATATTGCTTTGTATATCAATGCAGATACTACTGATATTAGAAAACGCTTTCTGCATTCATATCTTCCACATCTCGAATAAAACTTATATTTAAATATATTTCGTTTCAAAAGTTTCAAATATTGCTTTAAAAAAATGGAACCCGCAACGCGATTGCAAGTTTTGATTGCTTTTCTGTGCAATCACTATAAATTAAATGGGCATGCTATGGGTACATAGGTAACTATTACTAAGGAACTTAAATTAACCCAATTAATCGGACTTACTCTGGCTACTCGCCTGTGATTACACATAGTATAATTTGATCAAAACATCAGGAAGTTTTATTTTTGGTTACGGTTATAATAATATTAACAACTAGCTGTTGCCCGCGGCTCCGCCCGCGTGAATGTCGATTTTCGCGGCCAATAGTATCCTGTATAAGATATATTACTGTAAAGTTTCATCCAAATCCGTTCAGTAGTTTTAGCGTGAAAGAGTAACAAACACACACACTCACACACATTTTGTGTTTTGTTTCTAGTAAATTATCATAACTATTAAGTTATATGTTTGTTTATATTAAAAATTATAACTCCTGATTCAAGTATTTTAAACTTAAAATTGATATTTTACATTTTTATTATACGATAAAAAAGTAATCATATAACGTAGGTACCTATTGTAAAGTATCTTTTAGAAACTGTTTAAGAACTACCAGATGTGGATGTTGTGTTAGTTACATTGAGATGATAATTTTAGGAACTGGTCACACACACTTTTTGGAAATATAAATACAATGTAGATTATTTATATATTATTTATTAACTTTATGCACTAAGAATGTACATCGGCGGACTTAATGCCCAGAGCATTCTCTTCCAGTCGACCTTCGGGTGGTGGAGAAATCTTATAAGGCAGGTGTGTGAAATCTCATATACATAAGAAGTCCGTTAAAATTTACAATAATCACATCATATTCAACGTTATACATACAAACATACATATATAAGTAGATATACATATACAGATTACGTATACATAAATACAACATTTATACACTAAATAATGGAAAAAAAACCTCGTTTAAAAAACCGACTTAAAAACTAAAAAGTATCAAATAACTTGTATATGCTACCTATTCATAGGTTTGAAGTCGGTGCCAAGCCAAATGTAATAGTAGGTACCACACTCGCTATATTTCGAGACGAACGTCAACCACGTCACCGACGCTTCGGTTGTTTTGTTCTACGCGAAGAGCAGCTATCCCGCTCACGGTCACGCCATATCAAGAGATATGGTGGCCATGGGACCACATGAGGAGCATACCCTTTCGAATACAAAAATAATTTTCAAAATCAGTCCACAAATTGACGGAGGAGTAATCCGTGTACGTACATACATTGTGACGATGAACGATGAAATTGAGAACCTCCTCCTTTTGGAAGTCGTTTAAAAAGGACAGTAAGCTATAGATTAGATAATTCTGCCAGTTCATTGAGAAAGAGCTCATGTAGTTTATTTTTGAATGTATATCGGTTAGTGGACATCCTGATTTCGAGCGGGAGCGCATTCCAGAGTAGTACTGCTTGAACAAAGAAGGAACAGTTCACGAAGTCGGAGTAATGAGACGGATATGAGAGAAGCAGAGACCGTGGGAGAGCCACGCTTCGGCATGAATGGGCCGGCTCGACCGGAGTGATACCACGGCCTCACAGAAAACCGGTGTGAAATAGTGCTTGCGCTGTGTTTCACCTAGTGAGTAAGGATACCGGAGGCCCATACCCCAACCCCTCCCCCTATCTCCCCCCCCCCATCCCCCAAAGGCCGGTAACGCACTTGTGACGCCTCTGGTGTTGCGGGTGTCCATGGGCGGCGGTAATCGCTTACCATCAGGCGATACGTCTGCTCGTTTGCCGGTCTATTCCATAAAAAAAAAAAGCAGATTATTAACTGAGCGAAGATTTCTATCGTGATTAGAGCACAGGTATCGTAAATACGGAGCAAGGTAGGTAGGTAAGGATGGCGAGTTGAGAAATGAAAATAGGAAGGTAAGAGCTCGCTGATTGCACTGTAGGCGAATAGGATTGCATTTTAACTGGGAACGCAAAGCAGACACATGGTCATACTTTCGAATATTGAAAATAAATCGAACGCAGTTATTAAGAAGATGGTCAAGCTTGTTAAGGAGGTCTGCATTCAGGTCGAAGTAACACACATCACCATAGTACATTCAGTGTTCCGCAAACTTTTTGGGTTCAAGGTACATCTAGGAAGATTAAAAATTTTGGAGGTACACCATAATTTAAAAATATTTTTAAGTAATAAAAAACAATTTTTCTTATTAGTCACAAAACTATTTTTTTTATTTTACACTTTAATGGTATTTTAGTTTTTGGTTCAGAATCGATTAGAGCGTCCTCCCAAAAAAATTCTCTAATGTACAGAATTATTATAATTATAATATAATTATATTAATCTGTTTTTTTTTATTATACCTACTTTAAAAATTAATCATATATAGATTACTCGTATATAGGATAGGTATATCCTACTGTGAAGTTAGTGTTACTTAATTCCAATAGATGTCGCTGTTCAAGTTCAGAAACAATTTTCAAGAAAATTTCATTGCTTCAGTAACGATTAGAGAGCCCTCCCGATAAAACATCAAAATTTCTTTAATGTACAGAATTGATCTGTTACATCACATTTTTATTATACGTTCAAAAGAAAATCATATTACGTACCTATTGTAAAGTTAGTTACTTAATTCCAAGAGATGTCGCTGTTTTAAGCAAAGAAACTGACAAACTCAACGTATACAGATTTATTATACGTGATATATTTATAAATAGATCACGGAACAATATTTAAAGTACTTGCTGTCTAGCAAAAAAAGAATGAATGAAATCACGTGTTATTGAATTACAACCAAGTACATATTTTGACTTTCATCCCCTCTCTCCAGGAAACCGTGCTGAATTTATGGATAGAGAGGTTGCGATAAATCAAATACTTAATGCTACACCGAATTATACGTAATACGTTGTACGATTATTCCACGATATATTAATCAAAGTGTTATTAATTACGCATGGCTGGCAATAGATGTCACTACATGTTGTTTTTCGTAATGATAAATTCTTTATAATTTTTTTTTCAATAGATAGAGAGATTGTGATAAATTAAATACTTTATGCTAGAATCTTCAGAGTCTCTCCTTTCTAACAAAAAAAGAATTATTGCAATCAGACTACTCGTTAATGAATTACAATTAATTACACATTTTGACTTTCATCTCCCCTCCCAAGGAAACCGTTCGAAATTTCGGAATAAAAAGTATCCTATGTCCTACCTCGGAGTATGAACTCAAATCATGCCAAGTTTCATTTGAATCCATTTAGTAGTTTCGGCGTGATGCGCGGCCAAGATACAGACAGACAGACAGACAAAAATGAAAAAAAAAAAATAGTTTTCGTTTCAGTATCGATAACAGAGTGCCCTCCAAAAAAATTTTCAAAATATCTTCAATGTACAGAATTTGACCTGTTACATTTTTATTATAAGTATAGATATATCCTCACACATCTCACACATAGTCGTCTCCTCCCAAACTAGGCTGCCCTACAGTATTGTATTTGTATTTTAAATACATAGGTATTACAGAAAAATTACACCCATACAGAGAACAAATGATCGTGTTTATCACATAAATACTGGTCCTGGATATCGAACAAAGGACCTTTGGCTTAGAAGTTAGGATCACTAATTGCTAGACCAACAGGCCCGTCAACCGTCAATCATAATGAAACTTCTCTTCGCGTCGCTCTCGTTTGGAGGACGTATCGTAGTTGTGCCAGAGGCAGAAGTGTGGTGTGTATTCATGAGAACCTTTCCTCGGTTAGCCCAAATTAGTAAGACGTGTGGTAACAGAATAAGAATACAAATTAATTTCCGAAATAATATTTTTATAATTTTTAATATCTGTTGTAAATTAAAATTTTGTAGTAGTTTAATCTATGTAACCAATAAAACTATCCATGTATATATTATATTTAAAATACATCTCACTACATTGTTAATAATAGGTATTTACCTATGAAATTGCCGTTTTGTACGCAATAAGTGAAAGTACTTATTTTTTCAAACTTTTTTATTTCTGATAATCGAAGTAATCACCGAGCCACGCTGATTTCAGCATGAATGGGCCGGCTCGACCGGGGCGGTACTACCCTCGCACAGAAAATCAACGTAAAATGACAGCGTTCATGCTGTCGTGTTTCGTTGGTGAGTGCGAGACCGGAGGCCCAAATAGTCTAGTCGACAAGTTCCATACTTGTTGACTAGACTAAAAGATGCAGCAGCATCACTAGGCCGCCATGGTGTGGGTCGCCATACTGAATTGTCTGCATTCGCAGTGAGTATGGTGACCGCCACTCTTGGATTCTGCTTATGCTTTCCATCAGGCAGAGTAGAGTCATTTTGGCGGGCCATACATAAAAAAAAAAAAAAAATGCAATCGACGCATCTTTGCCAACGCATTGGCAGTTTATTGATGCCAACATTTGATGATCACGACAACGTGCGACCCCATACTGCGCAACAGACAGTCTCGAAGCTGCAAGAGCTGGGGTTGGAAGCTCTTCCTCATCCGCCATACTCACCAGACCTTGCACCTACCGACTATTACTTTTTCCAAAATTAAGACAACTTTTTAGTGGGTAAAAAATTCAATTCCCGAGAGGCAGTACAAAATGCCTTTGAAGAGTTTGTTGCCTCCCGTCCAGCTGATTTTTACAAGAAGGGCATCAATAAACTGCCAATGCGTTGGCAAAGATGCGTCGATTGCATGGGTGATTACTTCGAATAACAGAAATAAAAAAGTTTGAAAAAATAATTACTTTCACTTATTGCATACAAAACGGCAATTTCATAGGTAAAGACCTATTAGCCGGCTAATAAATGTGAGCCACATATGCACATAAATCTATTTGCCGTGATAAAATATGAGACTCAATTCATTGTTAATTGTTTAATAGTGTTTTGATTTGTTAGCTTTGCATTTGAACAGGGCAATGCCCTTTAAATTTGATTGTTACATTCATTAGTATTTATACTATACTCACCGTGGGAGAGCCACGCTTCGGCATGAATGGGCCGACTCGACCGGAGTGATACCACGGCCTCACAGAAAACCGGTGTGAAATAGTGCTTGCGCTGTGTTTCACCGTGTCAGTGAGGATACCGGAGGCCCATACCCCAACCCCTACCCCTATCTCCCCCAACATCCCCCAAAGGCCGGTAACGCACTTGTGACGCCTCTGGTGTTACGCGTGTCCATGGGCGGCGGTAATCGCTTACCATCAGGCGATATGTCTGCTCGTTTGCTATATTCCATAAAAAAAAAAAAAAAAAAACTATAATATTATAAAGCTGAAGAGTTTGTTTGTGGGAACGCGCTGATCTCAAGAACCGCTGGTCCGGTTTGAAAAAATATTTCGGTCTTGGATAGTACATTTATCGAGGAAAGCTATAGGCTATATATCATCACGCTAAGACCAATAGGAGCAGAGCACCAATGAAGAATGTTTCAAAAACAGGGGAAAATTGTTAGGCTACGGGCAATAGGAGACGCAAACGAGGTTGCGTGGGTCAGCTAGTATTTTATAAGTATTTTCAATTGAACAATTGACGTAATTACATATTAACTATAGACAAGAAAATGCCTAATATGTATATTGATGTATAAAATATTTTCTTGACAGGTCGCGGTGAGAGATGAAAATTTAAATATGTGGAAGTGAATCGCAATATGATGCATACCTATATGATGTCAATGTGTATATAATGTAATAAATACGCTTAGTTTATGACGATTTCTAAATAAAAAATACCAAAGATTTACATTTTTTTTATTGAATAGCAGACGTATCGCCTGATGGTAAGCGATTGCCGCCGCCCATAGAGGCGTCACAAGTTCGTTGACGGCCTTTGGGGGGTGGGGAAGGGGATGGAGGGAGCGGGGGGCCTCCGGTATCCTCACTCACTCGCACTCACAGCGCAAGCACTGTTTTACACCGGTTTTCTGTGAGGCCGTGGTATCACTCCGGTCGAGCCGGCCCATGCATGCCGAAGTGTGACTCTCCCACGGTAAGTATTACTGTTACTTTTTTTTATGTTTGGCCCTGCCAAAATGACTCTACTCTGCCTGATGGAAAGCATAAGCAGAATTCAAGAATGGTGGTCACCATACTGCGAATGCAGACAATGCAACAATGCACCATGACAACCCACACCATGGCGGGCTAGTGATGCTTCTGCATCATTGGGCCACTTACTTGTTTATGTGTGTGTCTGTACGACAAATGGTACACACAACTAGACTGCACGGATGGCTTAGTGGTTTAAACGGTGACCTCGCCGTTTCTACTATACTGAGTATTGTTTGTTCAAACTTCACATGGGATCCCTGAATTTGAGTGTTCTTTGTGTCTGTTTGTAAAATCTCTGCCGACGCGTTAGTAATATTTCTAGTGAAATCTGCAAAAACGGAAATCCTACGTAGTTATTTTCGAAAGCGTAGACAAGGACCAAATACATAATAAGAAGCAGTCTGTGGTCTTCAGCCGGACATATTTCATATATTTCTAAACAGGTACTACTCACTTATTATGGATAAATTACACCTGTAGTGACCTGTACACAGAATGCATGATCGCACGAAAAATATAATTATCATCATGCATCACGGGACCCCTGGGACTAATAAAAAAAATACAGAAACAGAAATGACAAATACTCTTACGTGTAATGTAAATAACACACCTGTATAAAAATGACTATGATTAACACCTCAATCTGGCCTGTATCTGTTACTGTGTACCTCCAAATAAGTCACGCCCGTTTTTAACTAGCTTTTGTAAGTTACTGTACCCATTGTAATAGGGTCACACATGGTTGGTAGTTAATATTAATTAAAACTATACATTTTTCGTGCTGCCCATTAGTTTTTTTGTCAAATTATAAGATTAAAGTATACTATTATATGTTTAATTCATATCATTTGGTGTGTATCTGTTAGAATGTTGACAGATAAAACTGCGGTTTTGGCTCAGTCGAACCTTTGAATTATTTATTGAGGTCCGATAATACATCAGGGTGCTTTATCAATCGTATTAAACTCTTGTCTCTTGTACTATTGTGCCCTAAAAATAGTAATGTGAACGTATAAAAGATACGACAAGGTTTTTTAGGATTCGTAAACTTTATTTGAAAAGGAAATCAGTTCTGTGTTAAAGTGATAAAATGATTTATACCTTAAAAGGCTGGTCGTTTCTAAGGCTCCTAATTCTAGTTATTTTTAGATAAAGCTTAATGATTTTAGCTCTTAACGGTTTAATAGGTACTTAAATTGTAGCCGGTAAGCAACGGTTACCGATACTTCTCAAACTGTTAGCTTCAATTCAATGTTGTTACTTCACTATGAAACTTTTAAGACAGAAATATATTTGCGTGCTTGAACTTTTATAAACATAGCGTCAAATATTGTAAGTAGTAGTTAATAAGGATTTCGTGCAGGGAAGTTAGTTGATTTACACACTTTTCGTCCAAAGTAAACAGATTTTACTAGTTTTTATGTTTTTTTGGGAACTGCTTTTCATTATAGCAAAGCAGCAAATAAGTAGTAAATTAATGACCCTTAAAGGAATTTAAAATATAAATGCTTGGATTTGTTAATGTTACTTTAACTTACGTATAATATTCAACCCAATTTTCGAAATATACCTGTTGACGTAAAGGAATCTAATGCCACACATAATCTATTTCATGCAGTAACAAATTTTCAAACAGTTTTATTTTCGAAATCCTTATCATCATAAAAGCTGTCAAATTTACTACATAATATTAAATTCCGAAATGTAGGCTGCTAAGTACATTCTAGTAGAATATGAGTGAATATATTGGGTACGTCAAATATACGAGTATTTTTATGTAGAATATTATACAGATATAACATACGAGAATGACTAACACAACTGCTTGAGAAAACAAGTGCCCATAAACTTGTTTTAGATGTTAATAAAAGTCTTACGGAATCAGGAACATAGAATATACTTATGTAATTTTTACAATAACCTCAATTACAGTAAAAATAGTAAAATAAGTCTTAAAAAGTTTTTTTTATCATATGAATCACAAATCTTTAAAATTAATTTACTTAGACATTGAATCTTAATGTAATCAGTTTAGTATCGGGATAATCATTCTTCTATTATCCCCTGTTCTTACACGTTCAATAATCTCATTATTTTTGAGTTTTCTGAAACAGTTAAGTAAAATTATTATTCATTTATCGCCCACCATGTCATCTGTGACGTGATGATTCAATAATGATTATTTTAGTTTAACATTCTTTAGTCGTAATAATTTATTTAAAACTAGCTGAGTCCCGCGGTGTTGTCGTACCGTGGGGCGAAACTTGTCTAAAAAAAGTAGCCTAATTTACTCCCTATATCATTAGCTACCTATCAGTGAAAGTCCCGTCAAAATCAGCCCAGCCGTTCCAGAGATTAGCCGGAACAATCAGACAGACAGACTGACAAAAAAATTTTTGTATACCTTTGGAAAAAATCGGTTATTTTAATATTACAAACAGACACTCCAATTTTATATAGATTTGAAAACTTTGATTGATCGGTATTCATAAGAATACTAATATTTTATAACAAAAGAATACATCAGTGTAGGTGAAAATTAGATGATATTCACAATTAGACGGTAAGGGGCATCAGACGTATCCTCAGTCAGTTGGAATAAAGAAACAAAAAAAAAATTTACATCAGTTTTTTGTGCGGCGGCAATGTCGTTTATAGCTTTATCGTATTCAGTAACAGAAGATAGCCTCGTTGGTCTAGCGGTTAGTGTACGACTGCCGATGAAGAAGTTTCGGGTTCGATTCCCGGGTAGGGTCAAAGAGTGTTAATTATTTGAGTTTGTCAATACAAAAAGCCGACGGTCCTGCGCCTGATCTCTCTCCGGTCGTATCGGATAGACGTTCCATCAAATTGTAATTGAAACGTATCAAAAGAATCTTTGATAAGTTTTTCCAAAACAATTACCAATTTTATTCCAAGATGGCCTATGGTTCAATATTTTAACTTTGCTCATTACGAACGAAACATTACGAACCACTAACACAACAATTACTCGACTTGAAACTTAGTTGGCTTAAAACTACCGAGTATTTATGTATAGGTACAATATATTTTGAAAAATTATGGAACTAAGATTATATAAATACTCCTTTAAACACATTTAGTAAGAAGAGTTTCAAACTTCATTACTGAACTGAACGTATCACAAAAGCGTCTTAATACAAGTTATCCTAAGCTAATATCTAAATTGAGATGACGCAGAACACAGGCTGTTCGTATAAATAAGGCTGAATCTACAATAGCTACAATCGCCCTTCTTGTTTTGAAGCATATCCGTACACCAAATGTAGCATATACAGAAAAACGTTCAACTACTACATAATAAAAAAAAGCTTAAAGGCCTAGGGGCTTAGCTAATTGATAAATCTTGAGGAGTTCATGTAGAATAGTCCTAGCCCCTCTTCAAATGGATCAAAATATAGCAGCAAATATGAAAGAACGTTTTATAAACATGATGATCTGTTTCCTGTTGCCAATATAAATTACTGAGATGATGCATGCCTACAAGTGGTAACAAAGCATTTGCCAAAAAAACTTGGACTGAAAATTATTTTAAGATTGATATTGATATTGGCCTCACAAAGGACCGGTGTTCCTTTTTACAAAGTGAATGAGGTTACTATAGCCACAACCCATTTTTCCTTTTTTTTCAAGCTAAAAGTTACTTCAGCAGAATGATCTAATTGGTCCCGTCGTTCCCTTCAAGTGTCACTATACTTACAGTATTTTATTATAATTTCATTTAGTGAGTACCTGGTTTGTTTAAAGCCTTATGCTAAAGATAACAGTAATAGTGCGATTGCGCCAACAAACTCCAATGAAGGAAGTTTCCAACTAAGCAGACTCAATAATAAAATGATATCGTTAATGAGAACTTTGACTAAATACATGTTTGTGTATATTATACCATAATGGGATACGCGTCCCATGTACACTGACGAAACTACTTCTATATTATTTTCTTTGTACCAAATCCTGTTAAATGCAGTTATAAGTTAGGTAGTATAGGGATTATTGCGTCATATAGTCCTGTTTTTATTTGATCATCAACTTTTGTGACCCTAATCTCTGCAATGACTTATGACTCAATGTTTTTCCATTTTATGATAAATAAATATTTCGGACATTGAACACACTACGCCATCTAGTCCGATTCTAAGCAGAGCTTGTATTATGGGTACTAGACAACTGAAATAATTACATAAATACTTTTCTTTTGTAAATACTATACATAGAAAACACCCAAACTCCGAAACAAATATTTGCAGATCATACAAGCATTTGGTCTAACCCGGGAATCGAACCCGAGACCTCAAGAACAGCAGTCGCTTACGCTACCACTGCGCCACCGAGGCAGTGACCAAACTGACCGCTCACAAACTCTTTTTGTTATGCATTCAATAAGATCTATATTTAGGTTTATTTTAATATTTTCGAACATCTAACACACAACGCCGTCTAGTGCCAAACTAAGCAAAGCTTGTATTATATAGCACTGATATAATTACATAGACTTACATATTTTTTCTAAATACATACATACAGATTACACATAGGAAACAGTCAAACTATTTACAGATCATAATAACATTTGGTTCGGGTATCGAACCCGACACCTCAAGCACAGCAGTCGCATACGTTACCACTGAACCACCGAGACAGTTCAGATTTAAATAAAAGTTTCACTTGCTATAAAATTTTCGACTTTATCAAGCCAAAAACGCCTTTGTATTTTCGGCGTATACTTATGTAAGTTCATCAATAATTAAAACATATTGAAATAGCATTTAAAACAAATTTAGAATGCATTAATATTTTCTGCAAATTACAGAGCGAAACAAGAACAAAGTTTGTATGAGTCTCCATTCATTTTATACGGCGCATCATATTATGCACAATGCAGTTTCCACGAACAAAAGTTTAGCTGTTCATAATAACATGCTAAGCACTACACATCATCTAATTAACATTTATTTGAAAGGCAACAGAAACATGAAATCTGTTTGTAAACAACTAAATACAGCGTTATTTTTGTTCAAAGTTATTTAAATTATTCCTCATCATTATTCTCATTCTTTAACTGCCTTTACTGCTAATATTTTTATATATGTTACTATTTATCAGGATCCTTGTTGTGACTAGACAAAATCGGCTCCCGAGCGGATGTATCATGATGTATAATGATGACGCAATCCTAGTAATTATGTGGTGTGTGGAAGAACGGGTACTATGTCCCTCCAACACAAAGGGAGGATTGACTAGGCAATGCCACTACGGGCCATGGCGGTTGATGTTGGGAAGTTGTATAAATGCTATTCGGTGCTAAAGTTTATATTTCGTGATTCAGGATTAGTAGTTACTCTGTAGCCCGTTATTCCGTAGATTTGTGTGTATGTGAGCTACATGTGGAAGTCAAAATACGTGTTAAATCACAGAAAATTGCACCGAGAGCAAACATGAAACACTTTACTCTGGGCGAACCAGAACCAAATCTTAATACAAACAAGGTGCCACCCTGTTCTCTACAGCAACTTTTAATCTGCCACTAGAGTCTGATATCGCCGCCAACACCCTAAATCGATCTTCTCTCGTTCCCATTCAGATGTATATATCTGACACATTGAAGTTTCACATTAAGATACCACTGCAACCAAAATATTTAAAATTTACGAAATTTAGATAGATAAAAGATAAACTAGATGCTTAAAATGATTACAGAGTTTACATTTAGATTGAATCATTCATTGTTTTTTAACCTCTACGGTAGCTCGTAAGGAGACAAATGTTCCATTATCTTTCATACACCTAAATTAGTTCTCATATTCTTTTATTATTTCCATTGAAGGTTGTCTCGCCTTGTGTGAAGCAATTAACGTATAAATTATGATATTGTTTTTTTTATGGAATAGGGGGCAAATGAGCAGACGTATCATCTGATGGTAAGCGATTACCGCCGCCCATGGACACCCGCAACACCGGAGGCGTCACAAGTGCGTTGCCGGCCTTTGGGGGATGGGAAGAGGTATGTAGGGAGACATTGGGGTATGGGCCTTCGGTATCCTCACTAACTCGATGAAACACAGCGCAAGCGCTATTTCACACCGGTTTTCTGTAAGGCCGTGGTATTACTCCGGTCGAGCCGGCCCATTCATGCCGAAGCGTGGCATGATTGGGCCGGCCTTTCACGGTATAAATATGCGGGCCTGCCAAAGTGACTCTACTCTGCCTGATGGAAAGCATGAGCAGAATCCAAGAGTGGTTGTACTCAATGCGAATGCAGACTATGCAAGAATGCAGCATGGTGAACTCTATTATGACGAGCTATTGAGATGCTTCCGTTTCGTGTAACATTAGGCCTGCGGTCTTGCTCTCACCAACGAAACACGACAACACCATTGCTATCATTTTAGGTTGTTATTCTATCAGTAGTACCGCCCGGATCGAGATGGTCCGTTTGTGATGAAATCAGCGTGGCTCTACTACCTTTAATATAATCGAATTCTGTTAATGTACATTGAACGTTTATGTGGTATTTTCTATTTGACACGGTTCTTGTAGAATATATGAAAAAGTGTCTGTTCTTACTATTAAAATGACTACTCTGCCTGATTGAAAGTAGAGTTGTTGAAGTGGTCACCATTCTTAATGCGAACGTGGACAAAGCAGCATGGTCACCCACACTATGGCGGCCTAGGAAGATTATTATATTACTTAGATTTAACTACATATAACATTTGACTGATATAAGATACAAGTTAACATACAAAGTTGATCTATGTGTGAATATTACGAAAACACTATTTCAAAGCGCCATATGTACATCCAACTATGCATGACTAAAAGCGTTTCAAAATTAAAACTCTCTCAAACGAAGAATAAAACAAATTCACAAAAGGCTATTGTTTTTTTTTTTTGTTATAAATACAACTATGGCTGCATAAACAAAGCTTTATGCAGTTTAGACAAAAAAATTGCTTTTGCTTCATAAGCATTTTTATCATACCTACTTTGTTACTGTAAAAGTAATGTAAAATAAAGATTTATGAAAAATTACATACTCAGTAATGCATGTTTTAGGTTTTATTAACTCGAAACAATGTTTGTAGATCATATTGAGGTGATTCAATCATTGTGTTGTTTCATCAATCAAGTTTAGGTCATTTAATTATTACTTTTCAATACTACACATCTTTCTCATCTTTGTGTCAATCGTCTGATTAATCGACGTGTTTGTAAAAGATTTTCAAGTTGAGTTTCAGGGAAGATTAGATTCAGTTCCCGTGAAGTTTATAAATTGATGTTTTATCTTGATATTATTTGAATAATCCAAAAAACATTTCATATCAAGATAATACATAAAAAGCATTCATTTATAATTGAACAATAAAACTATCGTTCAAGAATATTATAAATCATTTACAACTAATGTGGCGACGCTGCCGAGCTGTTTTCAAAAGTTACAGTAGAAATTTAATTTTAAATTATTCCAGAGTGGTTAGTGATAAGTTAATTATGTCTGGCTTATGATGGAAGGCTATATTTATTGCTGATAATGCTAGTATTGGAGTTACACGTGACTTTATGTCAAACCAGATGAAATGAGGTACTAGCTTGCGACTTTAATGCCAAAGAATTTGTCAGTTCACATTCGCGTTATATGCTAGATTATTTATATTTGTTAAGACCATTTCCAGTTGGCTAGACAAGAAGTAACATTTTATGTTAAAGATGTCTACTGACTTATTCCTACAACTCAAACCAAAGTAAGTGAAGCCATTGAGTAAATTGAACAAAACCACAACTCACAGCAAGTCAACACTGAAGTTAATTTGAACAGATAAATGAAACAGTTTCATTGTTTCGTTTGACTTTTTATTGCCGTACTTCCAAGTTCAGTATCCTCTTTCTGGTGCTGTTAAACGTCTTTGCTACTTCTGCGCAAGTTTTTTTTTACTTTCTTATCATATAGATATAAATAATATTGAATGATGATGAATATTGGAAATACCGTTTTCTGATATATTTTCAAAGGACTCTTTCGTCAGGGATCGTGGATAATATAATTTATTATTTTCTCTATTACAATTTTATGCCTAAAGGGGAGCAACAGTACTGGGAACTTCATTCTCTATATTAAGTTTAAATATACTTTGGAAATGTATGGTTTCAGAAAACTTTTTGCTTTGTACAACTAAACTATAAAAATATTTATCGCACTCAGCATTTCTGGACTGTTACGACCTCCAAACCTTAAAATAAAAAAAAAATAACGTATTCTAACCTTAAAGATTGCAATGCACGTGTAACTCTTGAATTGTATCTTTCCATGAGTGATGGCAGTCATTAATATTAGGTAACTCTTCTGCTCACTTGACAGCTATGTTCAAAAGAAAAACAAAACACTATTCGTGCATTCCTATATTAAAGCTTTGTTTGAGAAGCGATGATTAAAACTCTAACTTCGATATATTTCTTTTGCATTATTACGAAGTTCGTGACTAATTTACATAATAAATATGACGCTGTAAAAGTTAGATTGTATGCTTAGGAGGTCACGTAACTTTAAATTCCTTTTTGGTATTATAAGACAAGAACATAACAGCGGTTGTTTTGTTCCATTTTATTTATTGTTGCTATATTTTTGTGATACTTATCAAATTTATAACTGATATTTAGTCCAGTTATTATTTGAATGTATTAGGCTGTAAAATTGTTCAAAGGGGTCATGGCAACACGTAATTTGATATATTTAATTAATGGTTTAGATTTTTAGAAGGCTCGAACTTTCTGATAGAATAGGTGCTTGAGTTGTTGCTCGGTTGACTCCCGTTTCAGTTACTTAATAATATTTGCGAGCCTGATTATCATTCTTATTATAATATCCTCGATAAAAATTTTGCACACCTACCTACCATATTTTTAACTGCTGATAAATTTAATTAAAATGCTGATATAAATCGAACATAGAAAAGAAGGAAAGCTCTGAAATGATGCCTAAACAGGTAGATTAAAAAGCAGGATCAATAACAGTATTTTTGAACATTTAACTTATTTGGTAAACTATTGTCCTGTGATTATGTCATAGTAAAATAAAAGCATTTTCGAAAAATTACACTTATTGTGCTACATTAGCTAATAACGAATACAGCGACATCTGCAAACATAATTATGAGTTTGTTTCTTTCACGTTCTACATTGTGCTCAAAAAAGTTACGTACTGGCGTCAAGGATATAAAAGAACACAATGTAGCTTTTCCTTCTTAAAAACCCACTATTTCTGCTAAAATGAGAGCGGAGTTTTTAGATGATTTTTAATACATGCTAAACATATGAGTACCACATATCATAATATAACTCTATTTATTATTTAAATATAATCGTTATATCTCGCTATAATAGTTAAGTAATTACTCGTAATGTAATATTTCACCTGAGTACCATTAGGTAATGAAACATGGTATGTACTATTTCATACATCGTCTCGAGTGTCTGTTGGTTCTGATAAGCTGTGACTACGTCAACAATGCACATGGTAATCAAGCGTATTTACAATTTAATATCTATAATCTATCCATATATATATTTGACTAACAATATTGCTAAGTGACAGGGTTTATGTCGACATGAACCCAATATGTCAATATGCTTTAGAGTTCTAATACTCCGTGTTAAACACCTATGAATACGGTATGTATTCTGTAGGCACGATAATTATAATTATTTAATGAAATAGTTAGAGCGTTATTGATCAAAACTCAAAAGCATTTAGGATACTTATGAAAGGAGATTTCAAATACTGATTTTTTTTACGTTACGTTCGAATGTTTGTAAGTATGGATGGATGTATGGATGGATGTTTGTTACTCTTTCACGCAAAAACTACTTAACGGATTTGGATTAAACTTTACAGTAATATAGCTTATACATCAGAATAACACATAGGCTACTATTTGCCGCGATAACCGACATATACGCGGGCGGAGATGCGGGCAACCACTAGTAGTATATAAAGAAAGTGAATAAAGTCGTTATTTTTTGGATTTTCGACACCGAAATCGTTTTTGCCAATCTTTGCTAAAATAATGTTTATTCGAAACTGAAATTGGAACAACCTCATGTTTTACATAGTTTATCTCTTCTGAGATATAATTCATAGACAAGAATGAATAAACAAATGAATTATTTACCGACATAGATATTGAGACGAAAGATAACCCATTCCCAAAACATGAATCGAAAAGCTAAACGTGGACACTAAACAGTGACAGTGCAATCCACCTTTATTGGATTATCGCATGAAAACTTAGAGAAATAATAATGGTAATAATTGTACCGATTAGCATGTGTTTGAGTCTATATAAAATCCCTTATAGTCAATCCCGGAACAATTTTTATAAGTTATTACTATCAAGCAAATTTTTCGTGAGTGGCTTCATTTTGATGTCCCACCTTTCACCTTACAAAAATTTTTGATTGTGGTAGCTAACAGGAAAAAAACTTTTGAGTGTAGGACCGGGATAACATGCCACGCAATTTGTAGGACAATGTGGCTGTTAAATTATATAAATATTAACTAACATTATTACAGAAACAAATATTTGTCCTACAAAATGTATGGTTTGATCCTTTAAACATATATCGATAACGAGGTCATCAAAAATGATGCTAACTGGTTGATTTTTTAACAGTTGCTTAGCTAATATTGATATAATTTAACAGACATATTGTCCTACAAATTGCGTCGTACGTTATCCCGGTCCTACGCTCAAAAGTTTTTTTTCCCTGCTAGTCCTGCTAGCTACCACATTCAAAAATTTTTGTAAGGTCAAAATGAATGAAGCCACTCACGAAAAATATTGCTTGATAGTAATAACTTTATTCCGGGGATCCTGGACTATTAATAATGGAGATATGAACAAAGACTTTGTTTTTCATTTAGCGAAACTAATACTAATCTTAGCATAAGATCTCTATTGGAAAAACGGATAAAATGGGAGCCAATTGAAAATATTCAGTAAAACAAAGCCCCTATAACCATACTTTCTCACAATCCTCGAACTTTGTTGTATATCTAGGGATTGGGTATCGTATTATTGTAACGTGGGACGGCAATCAAATAAAAAGTCAAACCGATAAAAGTTCACAGAGTACAAAGCCAACTTAAGTTAAACCTAATAAAGTTGAAAATAGTTTATTACCAATTTCACACCTAGTACTAGCTAGATCAATACTAATCTTAACACTAGGGTGGATATAATGAAGGTAGAGAAATAAAACACATATTTTATTTGAAAAGTCATAGTCTATCTTTAGATATAAAAATGAATCCGCGAAATGTATATACGCGCATAACTTCCGATTGACTGCACCAAATTGGATAATTCTTTTTTATGTATTCGTTATTGTTATGACAAGGTTTTTATAGAAGAAAATTAAAAGATAACCGGAAAAGTTTTTTTTGTCCGTGACTGTACCTAATTAGTAAACGATCGATAATTAGTAAACATTAGTAAAAAAAAAGTAAGGCGGTACGAAGTTCGCCGGGTCAACTAGTAGTATTATAAATTCGAAAGTAACTCATTTTGTCTATTACGCTTTCACGACTAAATCGTTGCACCGATTTCAACGAAATTTGGCTAGGATATAGTTTGATTTTTGAGGAAGGGCGTAGGCTACTATTTCCTGCTAAAATCGACATACACGCGAGCGGAGCCGCGGACAAAAGCTAGTCTTGCTTATAGATTAGATGAATAAATTTTCTTTGCCCTTATCTACGTTTGTAGTATTTAGATATATTATCTTTGACGTGAAATCAAAAGCTTCACTCGTATAAACGATAATGACGTCATTTCAAAATAAAACACTATTCATAGACACAGAATTACTATGTAGGTAAGTACCGTATTGTGTCTAATAAAACATGTAATTTAGTTTTTAACCGACTTCAAAAAAGGAGGAGGTTTCTCAATTCGATCGTATATATTTTTTTTGTGTGTTCTGGGATAACTTCGTCGTTTATGAACTGATTTTGATGATTCTTCTTTTGTTGGAAAGGAGATGTTCCAACGGTGGTACCATGACATGGAAACTATGATCTGATGATGGCATCCCAGAGAAATCGAGGGGAACCCTATTTTTTTTCAGACACGTACTATGTTTTTCGTATATTTTCTGAAGCTACTCCGGTATTTGCGTCTGGTAGTCATCATTTAATGATGATGAGCTGATGATGAAAGGTACAACTCCTTAACAGTTAGGAGTTGGAGGATAAATCTTTTAATGTCATATGTATGTATATTACCTTTAGTCGTATTCTTTCAAGTTATTTAGGTAAGCTGATGATGGAAGGTACAACTCCTCAACGGTTAGGAGTTGGAGGATAAATCTTTAAATGTCATATGTATGTATGTTACCTTCAGTCGTATTCTTTCAAGTTATTTAGGTAAGCTGATGATGGAAGGTACAACTCCTCAACGGTTAGGAGTTGGAGGATAGTTCTTTCAATTTCATACGTATATATAGACCTTTAGTTGTATACTTTTAAGTTATTTAGGTGAGCTTATGACACAGACTAACCCCTGAATGCATTTTGCTTTAAGTAACTCGCCTGCTTCTATTTCATCACGACATTTAAGCTTGGACACGATTCCTATTGCCCCATAGACCATGTTCTCGGTAACAGAAATCTTGCATCTTAACATAATTTTGGCATACTCAGTTTTAATGCGTGTTCAAACGACTAAAGTTATTCGCATCAGCAGAAATTATATGAAAAAGTTCAACTTACTGATAACCTGCGATTGTTTTCATAAAAAATGTAAAAATAAAAACTTTTTATAAAAAAACGACTTCCAAAAACCATCCAACTAAAACTCTCTGCCAAAAAACACTAAAAAGCGTAGAATACGTAACTTGTATAGGGTTGAAGTGAATTCAACCCTAGACAAGTTACGTATTAAAATATTTCCGGATTTTATCTCATCATGTCACATTTTTACTTCAAATTCTCACGAAGAAAATAATGCATATTATATACCCATCAATCAGGATTTCCCCCTTTCTACGAAACGAATATGGACCCTATTCACACGTTTGTACTTTATCGTAGTACACATTGTTGTCAGCTTGTAGCTATGTCGTAGGGCTGCTCATGTCGTCATCTCAGGCTTTACAGCACTAAATAAAGTGGCTGTTCTAGAAATTATGTGGTGCGCTCCATACATTGTCACACGTGCTTCGAGAAAACTTTTGCTGACAAAGTTTATTAGTTGAGTAGTTGGGTAACAAGGTATAATATTTGTGGTTAGTTACCTCATATTTCATGTCAAATAATCGTGTCGAAAGTGTTCGTTGCTCTTGTACTAGATATGGCATTTATTTTGAAAGTGTTCATAATGAATCATATTTTTCTGTTACAGAGTTCACCACTTTGTACACGGTAGTACTTGCCGTATATGTGTGTAGTAAAATAATAAATATTTCGGACATTTAACACTCAACGCCATCTAGTCCCAAACTAAGCAGAGCTTGTGTTATGGGCACTAGACAACTGATATTAATACATAATTATATCCTTTTTTTGTAAATACATACATATTATACACAGAAAGTACCCAAACTCGAAAACAAATATTTGGTCCGACCCGGGAATCGAACCCGAGACCTTAAACACTGGAGTCGCAAACGCTAACACTGCGCCACCGAGGCAGTCACTGTTAAATGATACTGTTAGTGTAAACTAGGTGATCACGTGGTTACTATGATTTGATTTATTGTCTATTAAAGTAGTTGTATATTTTTCGAATTATACAATACAAATGCAACTATCACATCAACAGCTTTTAACAATACACTACTGGACAGAAAGTTATGCCATGAAACAAATCTCTTTTAAACAATTAGTGACTACTTATTTGTACGTACGTATTTTGCAATGTAGGGGTTAAAAACTTTTGCTAATTATGTAAGAAATAGATATTATTGCAGTTCATGTTATAAATTGCTTCTTTAAAAACGAAAAATAGGAAAATATAATACGATATCTAGATTTCAAGAGAGTTACTTAACATGCTTAAAAATAAATTAAAAAGCATTTTAAAAACAAGCTTTTAGTGGAATGCCTCGAGACGAATCAAACTAGTCCAAACTCGATGATGTTGCGACGTTTCTTTACAGAGTTCCTATGGCCACCTTCCAGCTCCAGCATCAGATCAGCTCCGTGACATTATAATATTGTATTGTCACGCTGTATACTTAAGCTTACAAAATTTCAGCAAAATCGGTTGAAGATATCTGCTTCAAAATTGAGTTGCAAGATTCCACCCGAACATACATGCATACATATGTACATACATACATTGCAAGTTAATAAAAAGCTTGTAACAATATCTCCTGTGATATTTACTAGGAGACAGTAATTATTTTTACAAGGTCTCTAATTATTTAAAATACCTAGTACTACGATAATCTAAAATACTAGAATAATATTTAGGTCAAGTCTTAAACTAGTCGAAATTAAACTGCTCCAAAATGCTAATACCTTACAAACTGGACTTGTTTTAAACCGCTATCTAATTCTTTGGCAATAACCCACTGATATTATTATCTGTTTGATATTGATTTTTTACCTTCCAGTTATCTAATGTAATGACAGTGTGAAGATAAAATGTCAGCAATTATAATACTGACTGATATATAACCTATAACAATGACTGTTACAACACTAAGCGTCGACAACTATGAAGAAATATCATTTATGCTCTTTCAAAAGACTCACGAAGTTCCAATACTGGCAAACCTACTCGCGTACCTCTTTGGTGATTCAAATGCCGATAATAACTTACCACACAATCGGATCAGCTTTAATCAAATATCAACTTTAGGAAAACCGATTAATTGGTTCAATTGTCTGGATCAGTTTGACATTGCATGAACAATCTAGGCAAAGTTTGTATGCAAAAGTCGATGTTGGGCCACCCCGCAATTGGATTGTCTACGAGGCAAAGTTTGATAGCTTGGAGAAGCGTAGTTATATATAGAAGTTCATATGAATTATTACTCCTACACGATTAGACATTCTAAATACATATAACGGGTTAACATAAGCCAACTTTAGATCTATTGCTAGTTTTGATGCAAAATTAAAATAACCTTAGAATTGAATTATTAAGAGATACACTAGCACCAGAGGTTTTTTTAATTTATGGATTGATTTAATACGAAAATGATACTCTTTCTAGAGATACTCTTGTTCTAGAATTTATTATTTTAATCAATTTAATGTTCGAATCAACTTTGAAACGTTTTTACCTATTTTTTGTGAAAATTTAAGTTTGCATTACTGGCAAATAGTTTTTTCAATATTATTATTTTATGATATATAAAATATTTTCTGACATTCCGTGTGGTGATAGATTAGGTATATAAAGTGTCACTACTCCTATTCATCTCATGGATGTCGTAAGAGGTGACAAAGGACAAACTTTTCAACCCGTGGGAGAGCCACGCTTCGGCATGAATGGGCCGGCTCGACCGGAGTTATACCGCCTCACAGAAAACCGGTGTGAAATGGCGCTTGCGCTGTGTTTCACCGAGTGAGTGAGGATACCGGAGGCTCATACCCCAACCCCTCCCCCCATCCCTTTCCCCATCCCCCAAAGGTTGGCAACGCGCTTGTGACGCCTATGGTGTGGCAGGTGTCCATGGGCGGCGGTAATCGCTTACCATCAGGTGATACGTCTGTTCGTTTGCCATTTATAACATTAAAAAAAAAACTATGCAGGACAACATCACTTACTGCGAGGAGAAGGAACTGAAACAAAACATAAACCAAGCCGTCTGGCCAGCGTGGTATTGGCCTAATATACCACTCTGGATAACCTCCACCCTAAGGAGACTATACACGGACATTAAATATTGCACTAAATCGGCCGATGTAGACACAACAACAAAAAAGCAATATTTTTTACCCGACTGCGAAAGGAGGGTTATGTTTTTCGAGTGTATGTATGTATATATGTATATTTCTTTGGCACGCCCTAGAGCCTAAACGGCTTGTCGTATTTTTATGTGAGTGGTTTCAATAGATTCGTCTTAGTCGTGAGAGTGACACAGGGTACATCAAAATAAAAAAAATAAAAAAATGGATTTTTGGCGCCAAAAAGTAATATATGTTTTCAAAATACATCGAGTGTGGTATCAAAATAAAGAATTTTTTACGGTGATTACGAATATATATAAAACTTATATGTTGTTATTGTTAAATAATATTGACGCAGTCGGGTTTTTTATTTTTAATAATTTGTACTTCTTAAATAGATGAACATTATGTACAGACAAGTTGGTTGTCAACGAAGTAGAAAATTTTCTATACTATTCCTACTCGTAAATTTTGTAATAATGTTGGTACGTTGATAAAGTGAACGACCCCGTCAAAGTTTATTATGTATATGACAACCTTTACTAGTGTCATATGTTTGAATATTAAACACATACCTATCAATGTTTCATAGTAGGTATATTACTTGTGGCCTTTCATTACTCGATTTTATTAAATTCAATCCATTTCAAATCTTCATTATCCTGTTGAATCATCTTCGCAACCTTAAGCAGTGAAACCTTAGGTTGTATAAATAAATACTAAATATTGAGCAAATATAATACGTTATGTTTCATTGTTATACCGTAAACCATTATGTAAATTAAACGACTAAAAACCTGTCACGACTAAAATACTGTCTTGAGCAAATTTAACTTGTATTGTCAGATGTCTTCGTATCTTCTATTGTACTTTACACAAAGCTTTTGAATCCTGCCTAAAACAGATATTTATTGTAAAAAAGGTTACAATTTACCAGATGTTTAATATAGCCAATTTACGGGTTCGCGTTTAATAGACAATGATTTAGTTTGGTACGTGCAAACGTTGCTTGAAAACTGTAATTGTCCGCGCACGTCACGACGTTGCAGTCCCGCCGAGTGCCGTGGGATAAAGTTCAAAGGTCACAGTTTCTATCACGCCTTTGGTGCCTTAGGATGCGGCTCGAGTTGCAGCCGCAAATAATGTCGGAGGTTAGCTTATTTTAATAATTTACCCATAAATGCAAATTGCTACGATTACTCTTTGTAATATTGTGTTACACGGTCACGTTGGGTTTCCGTTAAGGAAGGACAATTGTCTTTTATATCTTACATACATTTAATATGTAAGTTAACTGCAGTATGCCTAATTTAAACTGATTTCAAAGAACACTATAATTTTTAATTGATTAAGACGTACTTGGTACTTGAAAGCAACAATGCGTGGACACACAATGACGTAAGAAAACAACCATCTTGAAATAAAAAATAATAACCGTAATAAATCGTGATCGTAAAATTGAATTTCTGGGATACATACAATGGGTAAATAAAGTGTATCTACTAAAGTCATATGAATGCACAGTCCTATTTGCAACTGTAACGCATAAAATTGTTTGAATACGACAGCTAAATAGATGCGAAACTGGGGTTTTACAACGTTGTATTGCGAAACAGTTGTTTTAACTAATTGTATAGATCTGGGCTAGGGTACATATATTTATATTATGTATATATAAAAGCATTGAATCATAGAATGGGTTACTATTGGTGAAAATATTAAACATATTTGATGTGAATTATCATTACTCGTCACACACACGCTAATGTGGATTTTATTAATCGATTTTTCTTGCAATCTGAATAGTAAAATGTAATAAAGATACTATATGATTTCCTTTCTAGTTAGGAAAGGAAATTATATTTGTGACAAACAAAACCAGACTTTAAAGTAACGAATTTCATTATTAGATGACTATATACTATATATTATCTTGTCCTAAACATTTACAACATGAAATAAAAAAATTGAACACAGGTGACAGAGCAGACAACCAGGTGACAGGCGGCTTTTAATAGACGGATAGTGTAGAGGATTGACTTAAATAAATAAACACACACACACTTCGAAGAGGATAAAATAATTAAATCTTAGTTCGACATAAATCTGAAAGTAATTTAAAATGTTTATGTGTAAATATATGATTTCTTGTCTCTTATTTCTTACAAGATTTTGCAATATCGCTGAAATGTTCTTGGTGATTATCGATTTTCCAAAATAAATTAACCAAAAATTTGTTTCTATATCATTATCAACAACCCATAATATCCCACTGCTGGGCTCGGGTCTCCTCTCAGGAGAAGGTGAAGGCCATACGTCTTCATGAAGGCCGAGTGCGGGTTGGGTAGACAATGGTAATCAAAAATATTGATTATTCGGGAATTCCTATTGTCCCTAAACATAATAGATATAAAAAGAGATTTCACACGCAAAAAAGATGCTTTTATCTTTTTGTTGTTGATGTAATGTTAACAACAATGTTTTAAAACCTCCATCTTGGATGAAAATTCTATAGGTGACCGGCATACTAGTATTGCATATTAGTATTGTATCGACTGCACAAATTATAACAAAGTACTACTTTTCCTAACAAAATCTAGCTGCAAAAATTAGCAATATCATTTTTAATTCCCCTTGCCTTTCTTATTTAGGTCATAATCATATTCAAACGATTGCATCAAATAGCTTGATACTTCAGTCTTATTTGTTTCTCTCAAAAATAAACACAATTTTCAAATCAACGAATAAAAATAACCGAACATTCTATGTTTACCTCTCGATCTTCCAATATCCCTGAGTTTGAAACTTACTTTTACCTTATCCGTACCAGTAACAAAGAGCTGTTCAACTTCCTACGATACTTTGCAAGTTCTTGATAACCTGCAGCAGAGTACCAGGATAATTCCACTTTGCTCACTCTCGAATTTGCTACATAAGCATTTTAAATTGTAGTCGTTTTGCGGTTTGGAATTTATTTATTATCTGAGTTACTTGGAACTGAAATTGCTAAATTCTTATAGTCTTTTGTATATTGCATTGTAGTAATCTTAGGAATTAAGAAGTGAAACAATACTGTTGCGAGCCGGGTATTAATTAATTAAAAATAGACAGTTGATTACCGAAAACATAACACAATATTTAATGACAACACTCTTACAATAATAATTCACTAAATCACTCGTTAGTCGCAATAGAAAATCGCTTCGATGTTAATCCGCTATATCGTGAAACAATACTGGCCGTACGGCTAACACGCTCCACTTTTATAGAGCAAACGAAATATCTGGAATGGTCCCCAGTATTCGATAAACCATTCTGGACCAAATAGAATGTCCTAGAATTACTTGCAACGCCATCTAGCGTTAAAAATATTGGATTTATCAGTCATAATCTCCACATTCGTGCGCTACTTGACACTAGATACCACTGTCCTCCGAATTTAAAATCTTCTAGATTATGCGAGACCTATTTAACTTTATGGCGTAACAATACAATAGACAAGCTGCTATCGTTAGCATTAAAATAACAGTAGGATCATAGGTACTTTATAATCTAGATTGCTATGACAGTTACCATACTTGTTTAAAGCACTCGCATTTTCGTCTTTTAGTTAAATATTTTTTATTTATAACAGAAAATAGTAGAAATTTGAAAAATTAAATATAGTGAACCTGTAAACTACTAATTAGGAAATTAAGATGAACTATTAATGTATTTCATACGGCTACTAGAGGCCTCTGCTGCATCTAGCCTTCTTTCGAAAACTCAAGTTTGAAATTTAACGCAATCACCATTCACCATTTAATTATCTTGATTTCATTATTAAATCCTAGTTATTATTCAAACCTTAATAAGCTTCTACTTTCCTTATAATTTATGTGTAAAGGAACGACGTAACCCATAATTGAGTAAACTATATCTTATTACGTTAATATTGCGTCTATTTCAAAAAGACGTACACAGCGATAAATAAAGCATGCAGGACAAAAAAAATTGTAAGCAGGAAAACTGATCGCGTACAGTAATAGGGTAATTCATTTTGCTTATCTAAATACGAATCTTCAATAACGCGTGTAAATTGTACCGTGCCGTTCTACGGAGTATTTGTCATAATCAATCATGGTGGTAAGGTCACCATGGCGCAGGTGGCTGTTGTATCCTAAAGTTTTATAACCTATGTGACAATATATTTCATTTTATTGAGACACATTCTGTATACATTAACTGTTTAATATTCTTTATTTACGTTTACTTATTCAGTGTTGCTGGATTTACTTTTACTTTTGTTTCACTGAGAAGAAATACTGTCCTGTACATCTAGTGGTTAGCGATCCTAAATCCCGACTGCTAAGTCAGAGTTATATAAATACGAGATCGAGACCAGAGGCCCAATGATGCAGAAGCATCTCAATAGGCCGCCATAGTGTAGGTCACTATGCTGCATTGTTGCATAATACGCATTCGCAATGAGTATGGTGACCAACAATCCTGAATTTTACCTCATGCTTTCCATCAGGCAGAGTAGAGTCACTTTAGCAGCTTCATACATAAAAAAAATAAGCTAATTAAAAAAAATTAAAAGACATCATAAATCTTAAATGTGAACATATTCGGACACCCATCTGACGGTGTTCGGTAGTTTTATGTTGTTTAGTATTTAGTGTTATTAGAATATCAACGATGAGTTAAACCATAACTTTTCAAATCAAATCAAAATCATTTATTCATCTAAGACACCAAGTGACACTTATGAACGTCAAATTGAAGCTATAGTTAAAAATCATAGATCGACACAAACAGAGGCCACAGCATGTGCTGTATTGTCGAGGTAAGTTAGGCGAAAACACCAAAATCTACTGCCTGCCTGTGTCGATCCATAACTTCCAGTTTCCAAAATGCGTAGAGCTCATGAGAAGAATACTGACAAAGAAACTCATAGCTACTCTTTTTCAAAATCTGATTTTCAGGTACAATAGTGTTAGTTTTACATGTAAGGTAAACAGTATGCAAGCTGTTGCCACCTGATATTGCTTTCTTTATTATATTTCTATATTATTATCTTTATTGAAAAAAAGCATCGAAACTCCCGTCGAAATGCGTCCAGTCGTTCCAGAGATTACCCGGAACAAACAAACTGACAGACATACAGACAGACCGACAGACAGACAAAAATTGTAAATATTGTTGTTTTCGTATATGTACCGTGTATACATACATATGAAATTACTAAAAAGCAGTTATTTTAATATTACAAACAGACACTCCAATTTTATTTATTTGTATAGATTTCAGTCAGTTCTGATGGCGTCAAATAAATTTCCTCGTCGCTAGAATTACTCATTTTAGGTTTTTCTCTTGTTTTCAAGTTTCTTGTTTTTAAGCTAAGATTTTAACAATATGACGTGAAAAAAATGGCGCGGGCAAAGCAAATTAAAAAGCGGCCAAGTGCGAGTCGGACTCGCCCGTGAAGGGTGCCGTAGCAGCAAGTAACATAATATAATTTTTATTTTATTTTTAGATTTGTGTTGATTGAATGAAAGGTAAATTGCAGTTTACGATTTATGACGTATTAAAAAAAAACTACTTACTAGATTTCATTCAAACCAATTTTCGTTGGAAGTTTACATGGTAATGTACATCATATATATTTTAGGGTTCCGTGCCAAAGGCAAAAAACGGAACCCTTATAGATTCGTCATGTCTGTCTGTCCGTCCGTCTGTCTGTCTTTCCGTCCGTATGTCACAGTCACTTTATTCCGAAACTATAAGAACTATACTGTTGAAACTTGGTAAGTAGATGTATTCTGTGAACCGCATTAAGATTTTCACACAAAAATTAAAAAAAAACAATAAATTTTGGGGGTCCCCATACTTAGAACTGAAACTCAAAAAAATTTTTTTCATCAAACCTATACGTGTGGGGTATCTATGGATAGGTCTTCGAAAATGATATTGAGGTTTCTAATATAATTTTTTTCTAAACTGAATAGTTTACGCGAGAGACACTTCCAAAGTGGTAAAATGTGTGTCCCCCCCCTGTAACTTCTAAAATAAGAGAGTGATAAAACTAAAAAAAATATATGATGTACATTACCATGCAAACTTCCACCGAAATTTGGATTGAACGAGATCTAGTAAGTAGTTTTTGTTTAATAAATGGTAAACCGCAAAAAAAAAACACAATTATTAAAACATCGATCAAAGTTACAACGAACTACAAGAACGTTTATATTATGTTACTTGCTGCTTCGGAACCCTTCATGGGCGAGTCTGACTCGCACTTGGCCGCTTTTTTTTAGATTTATCATTCTCTTATTTTAGAAGTTACGGGGGGGGGGACACACATTTTACCACTTTGGAAGTGTCTCTCGCGTAAACTATTCAGTTTAGAAAAAAATTATATTAGAAACCTCAATATCATTTTCGAAGACCTATCCATAGATACCCCACACGTATAGGTTTGATGAAAAAAATTTTTTTGAGTTTCAGTTCTAAGTATGGGGACCCCCAAAATTTATTGTTTTTTTTTAATTTTTGTGTGAAAATCTTAATGCGGTTCACAGAATACATCTACTTACCAAGTTTCAACAGTATAGTTCTTATAGTTTCGGAATAAAGTGACTGTGACATACGGACGGAAAGACAGACAGACGGACGGACAGACAGACATGACGAATCTATAAGGGTTCCGTTTTTTGCCTTTGGCACGGAACCCTAAAATATATATGATGTACATTACCATGTAAACTTCCAACGAAAATTGGTTTGAATGAAATCTAGTAAGTAGTTTTTTTTTAATACGTCATAAATCGTAAACTGCAATTTACCTTTCATTCAATCAACACAAATCTAAAAAAAAAAAAAAAAAAATATTATGTTACTTGCTGCTACGGCACCCTTCACGGGCGAGTCCGACTCGCCCTTGGCCGCTTTTTAATTTGCTTTGAGATACCCCATGCGTTTGGGTTTCATTAAAGGTCAACATTATAGGTCTTATAGTTTCGGAAAAAAGTGGCTGTTACATACGGACGGACAGAGAGACATGACGAATCTATAAGGGTTCCGTTTTTTGCCTTTGGCACGTAACCCTAAAAAGTACACCAAAAAGGTGCCGAGTCAGAGTTTTTAACAAATTAAAAAAGGTTGAATGATAAATTCGGCACCATGGAGGTAGAAGTAAATAGGTTTAATAATGTTTTGAATTCACAAACTTAGTGCACACGATGTTCTAAATTCAAATTTACTTTATCCTCTAGATAATAAAAACGGCGTTTTCACTCAGATTTCGATGGGTAAAAACACTCTTTCCGAGATGGTGGGATGAAAATATAAGTTAATGTTCGGAATATCAAAACACATTTCGATTTAAATCAAGTGTTTATCTACCTATAAAAGTTAACAGAAATTAAATTCATTTTCTATATTTTAATTGGAAACAATTGGAGCATGCAACGCATCCATGCAAAAACTTGCAATGCCTAAAATTGTTTCGTATTTATTTAAAGCTATCAAACTCTTAATATCGATTGTGATTTTAAATCACATGTTCCAGCAGATAAGTAAATTTATACGAGTATTATATATAAGCGCATATAACTTGTATATTTGTAACCAATACCTACAGTTATTCCCGTACTTACAGCTAATGTAAACACATAATTATGTCGCCACCTATTGTTCGTGTAAGAAAAAATACAACAATGTATTCGCATAACTGTATGTGTTGTTTTGCGACATAATTATTATAGACATAATAATGACTATTTGTTTAAGATACTTAAAAAATACTACATGGATATAACAATATCCATTATAGCTGCGGACTTTATTTGGACTTTGCGAGATGTAGAGAGGCATAAGATAGACGCTCTATAATTGTGGTGCTGGAGAAGAATGCTTGGGGTTTCATGGACTGAATTTCGCATGAACGTCTCGATACTTCAAGAACTCGGTAGCAAGCAGCGTCTATTCTCAATAGTACAATCTCGCATTCTTATATTTCTCGGCGTGACGACCAATCTATAGAACGCCTTGTCGTCCCATTAAGAGTAGAAGGCAATAGACCCCGTGGAAGGTCACCTACGCGTTGGACTGACCAGATTGAGTCTGCCGTGGTAGGTTCGGTAAATGAGTGCAGCAGGATGACCTCGCACAGGCAGCAGTGGCGAATGGTCGTGAAACGCATCACATCTCTCAATACTACATAGCGATCACGACCGCTCTATCAAGAGCGTATCGGATGAGAATAAGAAGAATTATAGATGTCTCTATGCGGGATTTCTACTTTATGCTTAGGGTATTTCTTTAATACTTATTTCAATTGGTTTTTGGACACTATTGTGTTTACAAGGTTTTGGTTTTTAAAGCATTATGCATTTACGGTAATATAAAGCTATTTAAATGTAAAATTTTTCATGACGCGAGTGTGGACAAATTACCACACCTTCTCATTATTCTAACTTTTAAACTTTCGCTTTCCATAATATAATAATTATTATTTTTACGGGAATTAACGCGATCAATTATTTAAAGGTTTTACATACCTCTGTTTTGCCTGTCGTTTCGACCAGGTAGCACTGGCCGTGGTCACAGGCTGACTGGCTCAGCAGCGCACGCCCTCCGTCAATTGTTTATAATATATGAAAAATAATAATAACTTCTTATTATTTACAAAAAAAGTTTTTTTTTAATAGATAAAAAATAGTTTCAACACATTTACTAAGACATAAAATCGTGACTAAGCGAAGTAATTTTGACCTTTATTTGAAATTTGTCTGTTCTTCTCATTAGATAGCAAATAATATATTCGCGGTATTAAAATTGTTCGATTACCTGCTTTTAAGTACAGAGACGTAATTTTGTGCCAGTAAAAACAAATATTTCTTTTTAAAGGTTAACATTTCTATCAGTAAACTCATTTCATTTTTTTTATTTTACATCTTATTTTAAATAATTTTTATTTTTTAGGTCCTAAAGAAAATTTTATTAAAAAGTCCTTATACTAAGAAATAGTACCCATTTCCCAACTTCTTTGTACTTTTTAAGACCTTCTTTAGTATTACATACTGATTGATATGATTACAGTCTGTGAGTAAATAACGCTGTAACAAACTAACCCATTTCTTTTTTTTCTAGTTTGATCTCAGAATGTTGTTTTGGATAGACTATTTGTTTAATATGATCCAAATCAACTAATTAATAACGACAGATTCGTATTCTTTATACTTCTTTTTGTTAAATGAAATTTACACATACTCTTGTTTTAATTCTAAATAATTATTCTTAGTGTCTAATGTGGTTACACCTAAGCTGTCAGTAAATTTTAACTAGCATAGGTAAAACAAATCTTTAATACAAGACTATAATGTAGACGTAGGTAAACAAAGTGACGAAGATATCGACAGCTGAAATAGAGATGCTTCGCTTCGGCTTCGTTAATTATCGCCATACAGACTACTCTTACCAAGAATACGTCAAGAACAAAACAATACATGAACTAAATAAGATAAATCTTAAAATACCGATTAAAATCCAGTAATGTTTTAGCAAATAAAATAATGTTATATTTGGGTTGTTTCAAATTAAATGTGCTTCAAAAATACATTGTCTACAATCGCAATGAGTATGGTGACCACTACCCTTGGATTCTGACTCCCTCACTCACGCAGAGTAGAGTCACACGCTCATTAACAAAATAAATAACCAATAAATAATACATTTATTTCTACTAATTCAGACATTTTATAAACTTTATGCACCTAAATTTCATTTTAGTTTTAAATTCTTGTTCCCAATCTGTCGATAATAGTTTAACAACTCGCAGATTGGAGTTCACAGGTGCAGACTCAGGGGTCCAATGCGCGTTACAAACTCAATTTGTGCAGACTAGGGTTTTAATTGTTAGGTACCGAACGCAATCAATTTTAATATGCGCTTGCTATCGACGGGTGGGACCTGAGTGTACCTACATACGGTTTAGAAGAACGATGAGTACCGATACGGATACTTCTGACTTAATTTTTTATTATATTATAAAACTTTAACTAAGCATAATTATTCTTCAAAGTTTTCTTTTTTCACTTAAGTAATATAATAAATTGTTTTTGTACATTCTCGTTTTGAAACCTTAAATGTATTTAATATAGTATGATTATAAAATGAGTTCTTTCCTTCTTACAACAAAAGTCTTGATCAAAATGTGTTCATACATGTATATAATATTTTTCAAACACTAAAGCAGTTTTAGACCAATTGCTAAATAAAATTTGGCCCTGAAACCTGACTGAGCATGTGTAAGTATTTATATTTTAAAAAAATAGATAAATCAACTCTAAATACCACATGAACTACTTAAGAAGTGGTATCATACGAGTGAAACATAGAGTTTTCCGACTTACTTGGTCATTTTTAAATCAATCATTTTTCATACCGAATAAACCTAAGTATCTTACAGACAGATGTAGCCTTGTCATTAAGATAATTATACCATTCAGCAAATATCAGAAGAATTGTTATAGATGAATCAAATGAGCCGTGTCTCACAGAGTTATAAATTGCTGATATCGGTCGGTAAGAGTAAGTTTTAATATAGGAAAATCGCATAGCATTACAAAATACCGTACATTATACCGATTGTTATTTCCGTACAAAGCAATGCATACGAATGTTCATGAAGCCAATACTGCCCGAGAATTGTACCGTAAACTAAAATTTACTAGACTAGGTTTTCCTCATTTTTATCGGCAGTCCATTTTATGCATGCCCTTAAAAAACCAATTGAAACCATCGTTTTCATACATCTTCTCTGGGAATTCTTCTGTGGGATTATTTTTAAATTTTTAACTAAAGTATGTTCGCTAAGTGTAATTTTGTCTTTACAGTATTTATCGTTTATTGCTCTCTAGAAATTTTAAATGGCTTTTGTAAATAGTTGCTTCTGTATTTTTATTCAATGGGCCTCTATATTTATTCTAGAAACATATTAGTTGGTCGCTTTATTCTTGTTTTAGACGTAGTATGTGGTCTTTGGTTACGGTGTGCATAGTTTAGAATATTTTATACCCTGTAAGGACTTAACGCATTAGAAGGATAACCCGTCATTAGTTTACAGTAGATATATTATACAAATCGAAATTGATAACAAGAAAATGAGTCTTCTCTAAGTTACTGTAAGTGATTCCTTAATACTATTGTTTCCATCATCACATACACTTTTCACTACTGAGTTGATTTACTTGCAAATACTTATTTATTGGTATCATCTATAGTTTACCGTAGTTGCCAAGTAAAGAATAGACCTGAAAGTAAAGTCTATTGATAACACATTTAAAACAGCTGTTTGATAAGTTAATTACAATAAGGATGAATACAATCCTGCGCTGTCACTATCATAACGATAAAATATATATCTTTTAGAATAATAATATTTAGACTTTTTTTGCAATATTTTGACTTACAATATTTAAACTATAATGAAAAATATGGAATTGAGCACCAATCAACAATCACACTACATCAACAGTTTTAAACAAACTACGCTTTATGGTCATTCTGTGTTACACACTTTAGTAAATTCAATCAATCAAGTGCTAAACGAAGGACTGCCCCAAAGAGTGCCACCCATCCCGTTCTTGGGTAGTCCGCATCTATTCGCCCCGCGTCATTTTCTTTAAATCGTCAAACCATTATGTAGCAGGTTGCCCTACACTACGTGTAGCCTATCGCAGCCTCTAGCACATTTCAAATTCGACGAGCATCAATCCGTCTGTAGACAGAACAGTCCACTGGTCCAGTTCAACGTAATAATTTTCCGTGTGATTTAAATTCACTGTTTTCTGATCATAACAGAATTACCAAGATATTTTAAACTTATTTACTTAATATCTAATCTTCCATTCCGTAGTAAACAAGCACAAAGACATTTCAGCAAGCTTTATTAGATGTATCTTAGCAATAAACTCATTTTAACAACTCTTTATTACTTTAGTTAAACAATATGAAGCATCTTCCTGAATAGACTTGTTAATTATGAAATTAATTACATTGCCTTGACTGATTTAAGCCGAACCGGCTTCCGTATTGTAAGTAACGTGTGGCTCTTAATTAAGAGATCGTCGATACCATTTTCAGATTAACATGTTCTCGGAATAATCCTATCTATGGAAATTGCCGACTTATGTTCCCGACTGGGTTGCTAGATTTGATAAATATTGTGGCGAGTGAGGCCTTCACGGTGAAGAGCTATACAACCTCCGCCTCAAAATGTACAACTGGCAGATGAAAACTCCTGTTTGAAGCGAATGTTCTAGAATTGATTTATATAATTTGAAACCTTGATTTTTGAATGATGAAGGAGTCATACACGGCAGGGGTCGCGTAGTCAAGACCTCCTAGCAGTGAAATCTAAATAAATGTTTTCCTATACTGTAAAATTCTTTTCTTGCAGTGAAAACGTATAATACGTTTAGTCATGCTGTTATTCCTTAAATTTCAGGTACCAATGTCCCCTGACTACAGAAACCCCTAGGCGTTGTACTTGAGAAAGTACAGGTGCCGCAAACTACATTTTATGTTCTTTTTTTATGAATTATTTTTTGGTTTACTACCTACAACTTGCAGGTTAAAAGTGTTATCGCAAAATAAAGCAGATTCTTATACGAATAATAATTATTTATTTAGGTACTAAGACTATAGTCTTAGTACTATTAGAACATAGTATGTTAGTTGCAAGTAATATTTAAAATCAAAAAGGGAAAACTAGATCATGATTATAACTGTATCATAGTCATTGCACACTCTACAAGTCAGGAACACAAAAAAGTGAACCTGTGAAATGAGCTCGAATGTTTGTAGCTTTCGACCGCAAACTTATTTTCCAGTGATCCATTTATGAGGTATTTACCTGTATGATTCCCAAGTATACAGGACATAAATACAGGATGTTACTCAACAGGTGCGGTCATATAAATTACTTTAAGGGTAGTAAAGTCAAATTCGAAGTTTGTATACAGAATTTTAAAAAAATATTTTAACTTATTTTTATGGAATAGGTGGGATACGAGCAGACGTATCGCCTGATGGTAAGCGATTACCGCCGCCCATGGACATCCGCAACGCCAGAAGCGTCACAAGTGCGTTGCCCGCCTTTGGGGGATGGGGGGAGGGGAAAAAAGCTTTACTTAAAATGAATGTATTTCAAAATTGACTGATAATTTCATTTTCATTACCAACGCTGTTGACCTAATTTTTAATTATTCTGTCAATTTTTACATTTATAAATATGCAATAAATTAACCAATCAAAAACATTATCGAAATTGACTTGAAAATTGATCTTATGGTATTTTCCTTCTCACTAATGAATTAGAGCCAATTTGAATAAAAACTAACACATTGTCTATAGAGTATCAATTTAGAAAATACATGGAACAATGAATAACTCACTTGATCATGTGTGCATGTACATTTCTTAATCGTTAAATCGTTAATCTAAAACATTCAATGATTGAGTGTTTAATGAAAGTGAGCTTTGATTTCAGTAATTTTCGTTACTCATTGTACATGCAAAGTGATCAAGAAACACCTATTTTAGTTAACACAGTTGAATTATTTGCATTATTCAAACAACTTACCCTTGTTATCTCTAGTCTCGTAACTTTAAATAAACTACACAAGTTGAGAGGAGAAATAATATAAGTTCGACAACATCATATATAGGGCCACGGGACTTAGCTTTCAACTGTACGCTTTGGTTTGTAGAACAACATTGTTAAGTCACCTTAGAAACTTTGAATTGTTGAATTTATTCAGTGGATGTAGGTTTGGCATTCACAGATGGTACTATCCAGGTGCGTACGTTTTAAAATTATATTTGAACTTTAACTAGAATATACGAAAATATATTAAAAGGCTTTGGACTTGTGGACTTTTAGAGAGAAAATTAACTATGTACTATATACAGAAGGAAGTTTCCGCCATTCTATCTTTTTGGAGGTATAGCAATGAGTGACTAGGTACACTAAACTTGAGCTCAAAGTTCGAAAGTAAATATTAACTTCTTCTTTCTAGCCTTAACTATTCCCAAGATTATTTGGGTCGGCTACTAGTTCACCCGGTTTTACTTGAATATCACTTTTCCACGGAACGACTATTATCAGGCGTTCGCAACCCTGAGGGCGCAATAAATAAGAGGATTGAACAAGTTGTCAGTTTATATAAGGGCACTGACAACAAGTAACGTAACAACGATTAGCATAGCATAGATGGCCATGACAACTTGGACTAAAAGCTTAACGTGCGCCACAGGACTCAAGCTTGAGCCCCGCCAACTTCCATACTCCGGGCTGTTATTAAGAATTTCTTGCAAGAAAAACTCAACAACACTTTTTGGTCTGACTCGGGAATTCAACCTGAAACGACTAACCGCTAGACCACAGACCAACAAGGCATCACGAGACTTAACTTTTCACTAATAAATATGTTTAGAAAAGATAATCGAAAAAATTAGGATAGAAAAATGGTAAACATAAATACACTATATACATAAGTATTTACGTACGTACGTACATGCATACGCATACATACAATTACAATCTATATAATATTGGTGTTGATCCAATGATGATGTAGCTACTTTGTATGTCAGGAGAGTTCTTACTTTCACCTTAAACGATTGACAACTGGGTTCTGGTTTATTGGG
This sequence comes from Diaphora mendica, assembly GCA_949125395.1. NCBI lineage: Eukaryota > Metazoa > Arthropoda > Insecta > Lepidoptera > Erebidae > Diaphora > Diaphora mendica. The sequence goes on from OX421310.1 coordinate 24,919,746, forward strand.
GAACAGCATTACAGTACCAAATTTACTTTGTAACTAAACAAGTTATCTTGATGTAAATAATACTTCTTAAAATTAATTAATATAAATATTTAACGCAGGGATTTAATATTAGAATGCTTTTATTAGGTCATTAGAGAGCGCTGCATGAAATCTACAACAAATTATTTTATAAATGATCGTGAAACCAGTTGCGAAGGATATTGAATGCTTTGATTTCGAAACATTAAAGTTACTCTACGAATATCGACATTCCAAACAGTAATTAAATATGTATGTACTTTAAGTCCAGATTAGGGAATAATAGTTGACATTGAAAAAGGCTTTTCATATCAAATTGTACTGCTAAATCTTTTAACTTAAAAAGTATTGCTGTTCAATACGTCATTAAAGTTTGTACTCTACGACTACTGTTAAGTATAGTAACATCCGTGGAGTCCAAAATATCAAAATTTGTTTAAAAATTAAAGTGGATTATATGGTGTTTTTAAAGCGTTACATGTATAAAAATGATTCACAGTCTAAAAATGTTTTATGACATTAAATAAATTTAAGTCATATATTTTGAATGGACGTGCAAAATCTTAAATTTAAGGACACATTTTAATTTTAGATGTGTGAATTGAGACCCAAACATTACGAGGTTCTTTTAAGCTTCAATGGCATTGCACCGACGTGGGTCAGCCGGTCGAATCTATAAACATATATAAACGAAAGTCGTGTTGGAGCAAGAACGGCTGAACCGATTTGGCTGAAAATTTGTGGGGAGGTAGCTTAGAACCAGGAGACGGACATAGGATACTTTTTACGTAGGTTTTTTTTTATTTTTTTCCGCGACGGTAACCGCGGTTGTTTTGTACCGCGGGTAGCACCGCGGTGCTCAGCTAGTGTATTATATAAAAGAAAGTCGTGTTAGTTACACTATTTATAACTCAAGAACGGCTGAACCGATTTGGCTGAAAATTTGTGGGGAGGAAGCTTAAAACTAGGAGACTGACATAAGATACTTTTTACATAAGTTTTTTTTTCAATTTGCCCCTTGGCATTAACCGCGGTTGTTGTTGTACCGCGGGTAACATCGCGTTAAACGGATAAGTAACTTAGACTTCTTAGAGCTACAGTCGTCTTAGTTCAATCATCCTAATACCATGATTTTAAAGGACAGTGACAATAAACAGGCGGCTCTAAAAGAAATTAAACTCAACTTTTTGCATTTCTTCATCTTTCCATTTATTTGAATACATGATTTTCTTTGCAATATAATAAAAAATCTTAAATAATGTAGTCATAAGACATGATGATTGCAAAACACTACTGTGTCTCAATCCTCACAATTGTAACAATGACACATTCATTGATTCCCGAATTAATTTAAGTAAAGTTTTCACTATTTGCAATATTGGTGTAATCACCAAGTAAATTAATTCAACAACAAATTCAACGTAAAACGCCTCAGATATTAAATGTACGTGTTCGATTACAAATACGATGCAATTCGTAGTCAATTTATTAACTGATGAATGTTTATTGGTCACTTATAACCTTTTATTATAAAACATTGGCTCAATAAATTAACTTCTAAAAACTTCTTTAGATTCTATATCTTTAGATACTATTATCACTTACAAGTCGTTTCAAATGATTTATAATTTCTCTGGTAATATAATTGCTACCTAATGCTCACAAGGCGAAACTAATGTAAAAAAAGTTAACTAAGAGCTGAATGATTGCACATTTAGCTGTTCATGATGTTGTTAATTGGTTTCCAACTAGAAAAACTGTGTACACTGTGTGATTGATACTGACATTTATGAGTGCTACTTCATATATAAGGTATACGAGTTTGATAAGGAGCCTAATAATAGTGATATGTTGAGTAGTAGTGTTGTAAAATATATAAGTAATTTGGGTCATTACTACTCGTACAACAAAGTGTACAAATTAACAATATCGGTTGCAATGCAAGACCAGTTAAGTAAAACGCTGTCATTAAGAACAAAACGGCAAGATCTCTTTGAAGTTTTCGTAAATAAATGTGTACACTATCTAATACCTTTAAAGGAGCAATTCTTGTATATATACATATAGTCTGAATCTCGGAAACGGCTCCAACGATTTACATGAAATTTTGTATGCGTGGGTTTTCGGGGGCGATAAATCGATCTAGCTAGGATTCATTTTTAGAAAATGTCGTTTTATTCGTGTTTTTAACAATCAAATATATGAAATCAATGTACATCGATTTACATCGAGTACATCGAGGGTTCGATTCCTGTGTCGGACTGCAACAGTGTTTCTTACATGAAATTCTTAATAGCAGCCCGGAGTATGGAATATGTCGGTGTTTCCCGCCCGTACCTCGGAGAGCACGTTAAGCCGTCGGTCCCGGTTTTCATGAACATCTATGGCAATTGTTATTGGGAAGTCAGTGCCCTCAAATATGCTGACCACTAGTTCAATCATCGAATTCAGTTCACCCTCAGGGTTGCGGAGGTCCGATGCCAGTCGCTTCGTGGAAAAACTGATATGCAGGTAAAACCGGTTGAGCTAGTAGCCGACCCCAAATCTTTGGAATAATAAAGGCTAGGAAGATGATGATCAAAACAAAAAACCGAGCGAAGCTCGGTCATCCCAGTACTGTTACTTTATGCAAGTTTACCTTCTCAAAAATCATTGAGTAAATTTAAAAGAATATAACTACTACCAGAAAAATTTGCATATACATTATCAAGGTTACAAAAAAGAACACAGTGTACCTTTCATCCAGGAAATACTTTCCCTGAAAACTCATGATCTAAACTTAAACAAACTTAAATTCGTAATGGACATCTCTGGCACATTCTAGAATCAAATCCACTGGGTTTGCCTTATGGCATAGGCCTTTGATAATACCATAAGGCGAAACCTGTCCGGTGTAAACATTATTAAAAATAGTGGCTTAAGTACCAGTGATTTTGATTCTAAACTGTATTGCAACAAGTTCCATCAAGTTCCGACAATCGAGAGTATAAATTACATCTCAGGCACAATTTAATGTTGGACTATTCCAATACGATTCTAGCAGATACGTAAAACTATAATGTCCTAATATTACCAGTTATCGCTGTCATTATTTTTTTTGATGGCGTTATAGCGCTTTATGGAGGGACCACATGTTGTAATAGGAACTATAAATAAATATCTACTTACTTCATTTCCTAATGTAGGTTTTTAAGTATATCGTACAAATTTGTCTTGACATGAACATCTGTATAAAAGATGGAAGGAAGATTCATTCGAAATTATGACGAAATCTACATACAACCATATAGAACATAAACCAAATTACGGAGTAACTGCTAATCGTGTATTGCGATATAAAAATTATTGCGCCGATTAGATATATGATACAACTTCCCAACATAAACCGTTGAGGGCTGCGGCCCACCAGTGTTTCCACCTCCATTTGTTGGAGGGAGACGCGTTCCTTTACAAAAGTCAATTGTTTATGTTGCAACTCCATTAATTTATCATTGATATTATAATAATTTTTTTTTTCGTATTTAACAATGATATTATATAAAAAATATCATTGTTATTTAATATAACATTCATTTTTTATGAGATATAATCAGACTCCAGTCTGACTGTCGAGCAGATGAACTAACAAGTTCATTCCCTACCTTCGAGACAGGACACTCTTTTATCAAAAGTTTTATTGTATAATCATTATATTTTTGCATACAAGTTGCACAGTTCAAAGTTACAAAGAAGGTTATTGGATACCATATATTTTTTGGACTTTAATAGCGCAAAAACAGTAGTATATAGTCCTAAATATAATAATATATTTAAATATATTATTAAAAATTAAATTATACTAATTAAAATGTATAAATATTGTAATTAGGATAATTTTTATTTTTAAACATAAGATAGAAGATAAGCTTTCTAAATAAAAAAAAATCCTGAAGTAGAATACTGATACAGTTAAACGATCATACAAAGATAACAAATTAAATGTTTATAGGAATGAGATACAACAGAAGGGCCTAAAGGTAAAACACATTGACCCTAGATCTAAAACTATAAATGCTATTTATTTATTACCATTATTATCTACCTCTGACAATTTTAACCAATAAATTACATAGCTTTTTGCATGCTACCTACAGATCGTGCTTTGTTAGTTTGGGGTTCAATATTTAGTGGAATAGTTTCACAAGTGGCCCTCATAAACTTGTTCCTACTAAGGCAGGTAGCGACAACTATTCAATTTAGGAAACTAGCAAAGATAATGTATGTACCAAACGGGTGCTACCTTTGATTTATAGATAACGAAAAACTAGCAAATTTACTAACCTTTGAATTGGTTAACCTATTTTACTTACGATTAAATTTAATACTTGACGCCTATATCAAATAATTCACTTTCTATTATTTATTAATACGACACTTTAATATAAAAAAAGATATTAAATAGCAACTTATGACGTCACTATTTCATACTACCCAATTGAAGAATACATTTCAATATTTATTTGAAATCAAATATGTAATAGCTCTAAAAAGGTAGAATTACTATGTTTTCCGATATGTCTTGTGATACTTGTTTCAATAACGTGGACATTTAATTTATTTATAATACTTCTAGTACTGTCAACTAGCCTATCGTAAGATACCTAAATTTTTTCAAAAGGTTACCTACCATTCATGAAACGAAATTCCAAAAGTATTCCTAGTAAAGATTTTCAATTGCATTTAGCCAATGGTGATCTCTTTGAAGTGAAGTGAAGTGAAATAAATGTGTACACTATGTTACTTTATGCAAGTTTGCCTTATATTTGATTTGGGTATATTCAAATTATACTAAATTAAAAATAGCAATAACATTTTATGTGTTATTATTTCTTTAAAAAAAAAAGAGATATCCTGGGACACCAGATAGGAACGAAGTTCCTTATCAAAAATACAGATGGCGCTATACTAAATTTTTCGTTAACGAAATAATAAATAATTACAGATGGCGCTTTACAAAATTTTTCTTTCACGCTCTTTAAAAACCCTTAATATTGTCTTAACACCTTTATTTTATTTAAAATGAATTATAAAAATATATAAAAATTCTATGCGAGGCTTAAAGAAAATAACTATTCAGGTATATTTTTTTTATTAACACGCTTTTATTAGCTTGACCTGTATGTATGTATTTATGTAACGGAATCTTTTAACTTCATTTTCACCTACTTCACGGAGTCCGATTAACTTAAAAATTTGCACAAGGGTTAAGGGCCGATAACAATACAATAATTTGAATAAAAAAACTTTTTTATAATAGTTTAAAAAAACTAAATAAACACGCTTTTATAAATATACCATACTCTAAAAAGTAGAAAATAAATTAGAGTTTGAAAAACTAAAAAACACGCTTTAATAGCAATTGAACTAAAAACTACAATATAATTTAAATGTAAAAAGCGTGGGCGACATTATTAAAATATTTTCAGAAAGTGCCCGACGCTTTTTACGATAAAATTATTTTGTAGTTTTTAGTTCGATTGCTATTAAAGCGTATTTTTTTAATTTATTATAAACTATAATTTATTATTAAGATTTTTTATGCATAAAAATTAAAAATAAAACTAAACTGATCACCTAGTAATCTTTACTGAAACAAGTTCTGTCTAGAGTTACTTCGTACTTCTTACCTACAACTTACAGATTACTACGCTATACAAAAATTTTTCGTTCACGAAATCAATAAATAAATATTTCGGACATCTGACACACAACGCCATCCATTCCCAAGCTTGTGTTATGGGTACTAGCCAACTGATACAAATATATAATATATATTTTTTTTTGTAAATACATATTATACATAGAAAACATCCAAACTCAGAAAAAACAAATATTTGCAGATCATACAAACATTTGATCCGACCCGGTATCCGAACCCGAGACCTCAACACAGCATTCGCCTCCGCTACTATTGTGACACCGAGGCAGACAATCTTTCGTTACGGACGATTTTTGCCAGACCCCTCTGCAACGCCCCATAAGGAACTTCGTTCCAAAAACTTTAAATTAAATTGCTTGTTTAGATACTGTAAGTAATATACTAACAGTATTTCGGTTTATAATAATGAAGACATGAGTTTAAAGTGTCATCATTGTAAATATATGATAGTAGATACAAAAGAAATATAAACAATTTCAAAAACATACGTGGCATATTTTGTAGAGTAGACGCAGAAGTAGCGACATCACTTTATACTTCGCGTCAAAGCAAATTGAATAAAATGTTATCAAAACTAGTTTGTCTTAGAACTTATTTTTATGTAACATCTTTTATAATAGCATGGTTTCTTACAATTTCGTGGATAGTTTTACTGTTTTGCTGGTTAAAAGAGAGCAATTCAGAACCACCTCGAGTTAAATTGATTCGTTAGGCCATTTACCGATTTCGTGATAATTGACGGCTATAATTTACTGTCAATCTAAGACTTCTGACAAATTTGTAATGAACTGTTGCAAAATTTAGACAAACCAAGGTCTTAATATAAAATATTATTCAAAGTACAAAAGTGAATGTAATGCAAGATTTTCTAAGTATGTATACTAGTATACTTTGTTGATCCTTACAAATGCACTAGTTCATATCCTTATGGGTGAATATTTGCTATCTGCAATGTAGAATCGAGTTTTACTTTGAATCTTATTTGTAGGTAGGTAAGGTTCTATTTTTTGGTGGAAAGCATAACAGCAAGGAAATCTATAATAATATTATAAAGCTGAAGAGTTTGTTTGTTTGTTGGAACGCAACCTCTAACCAGGTCCGATTTGAAAAATTCTTTCAGTGTTAGATAGCTCATTTATCGAATAAGGCTATAGACACTATACATCATCACGTTTAGACCAATAGGAGCGGAGCACCAATGAAGAATGTTTCAAAAACGGGGGAAAATTATCACGCTACGGGCAATAGGAGACGCAAGCGAGGTTGCGTGGGTCAGCTAGTTATAGATAATGCTAAGCTATGTCAGAGGAACTCACATCCCACTAGCATAAAGGACGTTCAATTGAATATTGTCGGCAGAATCTATGGTCTCTCATCTCGATTCTAAACTACAAAAGTGTGGATTTTTATTTATTAATTCTATTTTTATTTCATTCTAGGCTATGTGACTTAATTATAGGATGCAATGATGCAGAAGCATCTTAATAGGCCGCAATAATGTGGGTCACTATGCTGTATTGTCTGCATTCGCAATGAGTATGGTGACCACCACTCTTGTATTCTTCTCATGATTTCCATTAGGCAGAGTATTGTTACTTTAGCAGGCTCATGTACAAATAAAAAACCCGAATTATTTTGCAATAACAATTTCTCTAATTAATTTAATTATTCTGGAAATCTGATTCTGATCAAATTGAAATATTACTTTACTGTAACTACTGAGTACTAATATCACCGTAACTCTAAGAAAATATTACTATATTCATAAGTAATATAGAAAAGGCGTCATTTTTGTTTGTAATATTAAATTCCACTTCAATATAGAACAATGAAATGGAATGTAGCCTAGGGAATTAAATGACTTCAAAGTGGAAAAGACACTTTATCACTATTTTCATAGCGGCGATGAGCAGTTTCCTATAAAAAAACTAATAAAGGAAGTTGAAGTGAATTGCCTTTAGAAGTGAATTTCAATAAAAGCTTAACTTAGTTTTAGAGACCTCGCATATTATGAGGGTAGGACTTTTGAAAGGGGTTAAAGAAATACTGATTTGGAATAGACAAGGAAAAGGTGGTGCGTAGATACGAATAAATTGGAATTGGAAATATTCCTTTGAAATCTCATTGCAATAGTTGTTTAAGAGGATTGCGAGGGACGTTCAAAATTTATTCAAAAGCTCAATGTGTTTATTTTAGGGTATTTTATTCACCATCATATACATGCATACTTGCCTTTACTGTTTTTTTTAGTAAGGCGGAAAGTTAAGTAAAATTTCCGCCCTACTATGGTTTCCTAATAGAACTTTGATATTTTGTTAATAAAGAAAAAAAAATCACTAAAGTCAACATTCTATCATTTATAATTTTTCTTTGGTATACATTATGGCAACGTTAACAAAAAATAACAATACATTGGTGTCTACTTGACATAGTTGATTTCTAAAATATCACTCTTTTTACACCTTCAACTGATATTAATTGGATTAAAATATCTCTCCCATAGAAATATAGGAATAGTAAGATAGTTTGATACTGGTGCTAAGTCTGTTGAACAAATGTATGTACAACGATATTCAAATGTTAAAGATTAACTGAAATTAAATTACACAATCACACTAAAATAAACGTTATCTAAATAAATACATATAAAACGCATTTCGAAAATTACCTCACTAAAATAAACGAATAGAATACATTTTTAGAGAGTTTTTAGTTTAGTGATGCACCAACAGAATTAGCACGATTAAGCCTTAAATAAGAAATTTTGCAACATGTTTATTTGTAAAATGGAAAGACACCTCTTTTTCCTATAAAAGAAGAGTGGGAGAGCCACGCACACCATGGGAGAGCCACACTTCGGCATGAATGGCCCGGCTCGGAGTGATACCAGTCACAGAAAACCGGTGAGAAACAGCGCTTGCGCTGTGTTTTACCGAGTGAGTGAGGATACCGGAGGATCATTTCTCCAACCCCTTTCCCACATCCTCCTCCTCATCCCCCAAAGGCCGGCAACGCACTCGTGACGCCTCTGGTGTTGCGGGTGTCCATCGTCGGCGGTAATTGCTTACCATCAGGTGATACGCCTGCTCGTTTGTCCCCTATTCCATAAAAAAATAGATTCAGTTTTTTATTAATCTTTGTAAATCTAGCTCTACTACGAGGAAATCAGCGTAGTAGAGCTACGCTGATTTCAGCACGAATGGGCCGACTCGAACGGGGCGGTCAGAACAGAAGACCAATCAAAAAGGGCAGCATTTATTGCTATCGTGTTTTTTTTCATCAGGCAGAGTAGAATCACTTTGATCGGCACATACATAAAAAAACCGTGTCCCTTTCTTAATCGCAATTATATTTATTGAGAGTTTAACAATACTTTGGAAAGTGAGATATCATTATTTTAATTAAGAGTACTTTAAACTAATTGCGTGCGGTGTAAAATTTATCTTGAATTTTATTGCTAGGTTTGGAATGATTCAACAGAAAAAAACTGTAATAATTAAAAACATAAGACATTTCGGGAGTCTCCTGTTTTAATTAAGAACATTTTTTCCCTTCTACTGAAAGAGTTTCGTTTAGCTTAATTACGGTTAATTCTGGCTCCCCTCTGTCATCTATTTTATCTCACGGCATAGCAACAGCTCGTTGTGTAATTAGTTCACTACTGATGATATAAAACCATTCATGTTTTATCACACAAACTCCGCCATTTTGGGCTCCTTATATTGTATTATTAACCGACTTCAAAAATCCTTGAAGTCGGAGAAGGTTCTCAATTCGACCGTATTTCTTTTTTTATGTGTGTTCGCGGATAACTTCGTCGTTTATGAACCGATTTTGATTATTATTTTTTTAATGGAAAGGAGATATCCGAGTGGTGGTACCATGGTAAGGCCATTAAGATCTGGTGATGGCATCCAAGAGAAATCGAGTCGAACCTTGAAGTCGATTTTTGTTTTTGTTAAAATGTTATTTATTTATATTGCATCCACCTTGTACGTGGTTTGTTTGGATAAAATATAATTGTTTAAATAAGTGTTCCAAGTCATGCAACTTTTTCTGATGAATTTCTATGCGGGGTCAAACACAATTTTCTTTCGGACTTCACGTGTATCATAACATAGAACATATCGAATGTTGGTGCTGTTAGTTTTAATGTGGGAGGAATTTGTCCCGTATTAAAATAAGAATAATGAAAGACTTTACATAGTATTTATATCTTCTGTATCTATATAAATGAATAGCCGAAATGTATGTACACGCATAACTTCCGATCGACTGCACCAAATTAAATAATTCTTTTTTAAGTGGTCGTTATTGTTAGGACAAGGTTTGTTTACAAAAACATTAAAAGATAACGGGAAAAGTCTTTATTTTGTTCGCGACTGTAAGTACACTGCCTGTGGGAAGCTGAGATAGATATGTAAATATGGCAGTACGAAGTTCGCCGGGTCGGCTAGTAGTAAATGGAGTAGTACGTAGTAGATTGCTTGATGATAGATACGTTGGTAATAATGTATAAGAAAATATTAATACTAAGATCACTGTGTTTAAGTTGTGCCGTGTGTGTGATATGGTTCTGAGGCGACGCGACACAGGAATGTGTCAGCTTTATGTACCAGCCACGTAAATAGGCGGGTCTACGGTCTAGTAGCTCTGATCTCCACACCAATGAAAACAGTACAATGTTATTTTACGTCCTATCTTTGGTTTAGAGAAGGTTTCTATGGTGACTATTTGTATAAGAGATTTCGGAATGCTATGTTTTGAAGTGATAACTTCTTTTGATGAGAGGGTAAACCGCTTCGTTGCGTAACGCGTTACGGCGCCAGTCTGTATAGCTTCCCTTTCTCTCACGCATAGGTTGCGCTAGGCAGGCTCCTCCTTCGGCTCTGACCGCCCAGAACAAAGCGCGCCTCTGGCGGCCTCAGAGGGTACTGGCTGTCAGAACGATACGTGGTTACCGCACGGTGTCGACCGAGGCGGCGTGCGCGTTGGCCGGGACACCCCCGTAGGATTTGGAGGCGGAAGTGCTCGCCGAAGTTTATCGACGGGTGGCTGAATATCGGGCGGAGAGAGGCATTCGCCCTCCGCCCGAAGAGGTACGTGAGTGGCGTGAAGCCGCCCGTCGAGCCACGATGGCTCGGTGGTCTTTCCGACTGGAGACTCCACGCGCTGGCTTTGCCGCCGTGGAGGCTCTCCAGCCGGTCATCCTCGAGTGGGCAGGGCGGCAGCACGGGACCCTTTCCTTCCGACTGACGCAGGTACTTTCCGGGCACTGTTGCTTCGGGAAGTACCTGCACTCGGTCGCTAGGAAGGAACTGAGTCCCGCCTGCCACCACTGCGACTGCAGTGAAGACTCGGCCCAGCATACACTGGCGATCTGCCCCGCATGGGCGTCCCAGCGCCGGGCCCTCACTGCAGTCATCGGAGGAGATCTATCGCTACCGGCCGTCATCCGCTCCATGGCCGGTAGCGATAGCAGTTTTACCGCGGTCGCAACCTTCTGCGAAGAAGTCATTCGCAGAAGGAGGCGGCGGAGAAGGCCCGGGAGGACGACCTCCACTCGGACCCAATCCGCCGCCGGCGAACCGGGCAGCGGAGGCGCGCTCACCTGCACCTCATGCCGCCCTGAGTATGGCCGCGGTTGGTCGGGACGGGCTTTCCCTTCCATCCGCTCTAGTGGCCGCACGCGAGGAGGCGACGTTACGTGTGTGCCTAAAATGAGAGGTTAACAGCAGAGGGTGCCCGCTTCCGTGCGGGCAAGCGCTGGGAGGGGTCTGGATGGCGTAATAACAGCAGTTCCCGGACTCCTCCCTCCTCAGGCGCAGAGTGGCACACCGTGTGGTTTTAGTCGGTTCGAGTCCGACACACCGCCCCGCCGCAAGCCCCGGCGCGGGTGACGGTCCGAGGGGATTTCCACACGTAAAAAAAAAAAAGAAAAAAAGGCAGGCTCCTCCTCTCTCACTCTAACACAATAGTACTCAATATAATCTTTATAAGTAACAAATGAGCTGAATTATCCTAAGAAATTTAATCAGTTACCATTATAACTCATATACAAGTTTTCTCTTTATCTAAGTTTTTAAAAGGCTGATAATAATTAAGTTTTAAGACTATTTTTAAAGGAACGAAATAAGGTATTACATTCAGGAGCAAACGCCATCTTACAATGTTTACTTTAATGACTCATTTCAGTACTGCGTAAGCAAAAAAAAATTCTTGGAATTTATGAACAGTGCCAACTTCAAATGTCTATTGAAAACACCACCTCCTACGGTTATTGTATAAAATAACGCAGGTTATAAGCGATTATCATAATGAAATTGCTAGCAATTCGGGAGGGGGGAAGGGGGCTCATAAGAAAAATGGTAAAATTTGTGGCGTTAAATAATATCGTTAAGAGAGAAGAAAAATGTTCGCCGCCCTGTAGGTCCACGCCGGAGCCGCTCCACTCTGAAATTGCAAGTCGTATATTACACAGGGAATTTTCAATTACGGCAATCCTGCGGTTTTTCATTCGTAATGTGACTTTAGGCAACGCTTCGAGCTGGTCATTCATAACTGCCACGACTAAAGGAAAACGATACGATAGATTCAATATCGTCGAACACAATTGTGGTATTTTTATCTATCTCTTACTTTGAGTCAACATTATGCCACATTCTAGGCACGGACTTATATTATTATTTTAATCCGAATGCGAAAGAAGGAGGGTTATGTTTTTCGAGTGTATGTATGTATATTCCTTTGGCACGCCCTAGAGCCTAAACGGCTTGTTGTATTTTTATTTGAGCTGTGTCAATAGATTCGTATTAGTCGTGAGAGTGGCACTGGGTACATCATCTTCCTAGTCTTTATTATTCCCAAGATTATTTGGGGTCGGCTACTACGAGTAGTTCAACCTGTTTTATCTGAATATCAGTTTTTACACAGAGCGACTGGCATCTGACCTCCGCGACCCTGAGGGTGAACTGAATATGAAGGTTGAACTAGTTGTCAGTATATTTGAGGGCACTGACTTCCCAAAAACGAGTGCCATGGATGTTCATGACAACCGGGACCGACGGCTTAACGTGCTCTCCGAGGCACGGGCGGGAAACACCGCCATCTTCCATACTTCGGGCTGCTATTAAGAATTTCTTGTAAGAAAAACCCAAAAGCAGACCGACCCGGGAAAAAAAAACAAAATTAAAAAAATATTTGAAACACCTAACCACCCAATTTAATAAAGATGGTAGATATTGACACAGTCAGATTTTTTAAAAATAATTTTGCTTGTTATTCAATATTACAATTATTTTTCTAAATAAAATAGCTAGTTTTACTTTTAATCAATACTAAAACAAACAAAACTAAGCCAACATTGAAACACAAACTTCGCTATATTTCAGAACAAAACATCTCAAGACTATGCAATCCCACTATTCATAGTGATTTTATAGTACATCATTTTTATAGTATGTCCAATGTCCAGTGATCATTTTCTAGAAAAATCATAACTATAAAATCATATTAGAAATGGATATATATAAGATACTTATGACCTATTGTACAATAACTCCGTAAGAAGTATTAAGCTATTGAGGATCGCGCTTTTCAAACCAACCCCGTAGCCCGAGGCATTCAATAAAAAATTATTATAATGCAAATTGCATTTCTTTGTGGAGTGTAGTACTTATCCTCACACTCAATCCTTACAGACGTCTCTCATAGAACTGTCTACTCTAGGCTTTCCCTATGTGCAGAATTTAAAATATTTTTTTTTTTAATTGCTTTCTTTATTCTAAACAGCCGATAGTAATATATCCTATGTCGTGGAGAACTTTACAAACTTTTATTTTAATGTACTCAAAAAATACCCAGACTGAGAACAACAATTGTTGGATCACGTAAATTGTTGTTTCGTCTGAGGATCGTACCTAAAATACGTAACGCAGTAGGAAACAAAGATGAACGCCTAAACCACTATGCCATTCGTGCAGTCGTGTTGTACACTTGTTAATGTATATTTTACAAATCCATGCCTCTGCTAAGGCACATATGGGAGGGATCTTTCGGAGTTATAGCACGGTTTTACAGGTGTTTAGCAATTCTTTTTATCGGAGGTCAAACCCCGCTAGCTAAAATTTAGAGGGAAGTACTGAAATTCCAGTAGGACATTATAGACTTAAAGAATTATACATCTCGATTACTGTTGGTAGTGTTTTGCCATCGATTACATCTCACAAAAAAATGTTATTAAATTAGGCACTCTGTTCGAGGAGTACTTTTGTTAGGGTGAACGGCAGGATTACTTTTCAAACAAATCGAAATAATTAATAAGTTGGAAATGAGTGCGTTTTTAGGGTTCCGTGCCAAAGGAAGGAACCCTTATAGATTCGTCATGTCTGTCTGTCTGTCCGTCTGTCCATCCGTATGTCACAGCCACTTTTTTCCGAAACTAAAAGACCTATAATGTTGAAACTTGGTAAGTAGATGTATTCTGTGAACCGCATTAAGATTTTCACACAAAAATATGAAAAAAACAACAAATTTTGGGGGTCCCCATACATAGAACTGAAACTCAAAAAAATTTTTTTCATCAAACCCATGCGGGGGTATCTATGGATAGGTCTTCAAAAATGATATTGAGGTTTCTAATATCATTTTTTTCTGAACTGAATAGATTGCGCGAGAGACACTTCCAAAGTGGTAAAATGTGTGTGTCCCCCCCCTGTAACTTCTAAAATAAGAGCATGATAAATCAAAAAAAAATATGTGATGTACATTACCATGCAAACTTCCACTTAAAATTGGTTTGAACGAAATCTAGTAAGTAGTTTTTTTTAATACGTCATAAATGGTAAACCGCTAAAAAAACACTATTATTAAAACATCGATCAAAGTTACAACGAACTACAAGAACGTTTATATTATGTTACTTGCTGCTTCGGAATCCTTCATGGGCGAGTCCGACTCGCACTTGGCCGCTTTTTAATTTGAACCACAGTTAAAATGTCATCTGTTTGTATTTTCGGGAGCCATAAAATGCTCATGCAATACGTATATTCACGTATAATATTTAACCAGGAACGATGTAATTGAATTTTAAGGAATTTCGAGGAAAAAAATTAATATGAATATTAAAACTTGTATAATTATTACTAATAAACTGGCTCATTCAAACACTGATCTAGACACTGATGAAAACGATATTTCTCTGTATTCATCTTTTAATAATATGTTTTCTTGCTTAAAACCGTTTTTAAGCTTTCAGTTAATACTAAATTACGTTACACAGAATGGAAAACAAAAAAAATTATGTACTACGTGCGACAAGCACACCAACTATATTAAAAAAAGAATTCTTTTCTGAAATAGTATTAACTTAAGCCAACGTAAATTGTGTGACAAATAAGATAAATTTATATCGCAAGCCCAGCCTATTTCCGTAAAATACTTTAAAATAAGTAGTCCCTCACGGTTTATTCCCTGACGCCTAAAAGGAATGTCATTTTCTTACGTCATCTGTTTAGCTGAGAAAGGAAATTAAATATCTTATCAAGAAGATAAAGTCGCTCACCTTTTTCACAGAAAGTCTCTTGATAGACTCGAAATGCTAAGATATCAAAATGAACAGGCTCTAGCGTAAAATCCTTGATAAATTCTGAGAACGAACTGTTTGAACGTTTCGGGGATTGCGATTGAAAAATGTATATGCATGATTGTATTAATTAACCGACTTCAAAAAAAGGAGGAGGTTCTCAATTCGACTGTATTTTTTTTTATATTTGTTACCTCATAACTTTTGACTGGGTGAACCGATTTTGATATTTTTTTTTTTAAAGCTGGTGCTTCCCGAATGGTCCCATTTAAATTTGGTCCATATTGAAATCGTTTTTTTTTTTGTTAAAATTTTTAGGTAATTATTTTGTATTTATTTCCATACTTATAATTATATATACTTGCATCTTAAGTGTCAAAAGTACGTTACTGGCCTTTTTAATGTAAACTTTCATCAAAACGAGGTAAAGGGGTTTGAGCAATTGATTACCTCATTCAATCTGTAAAATACATAGAGAAATTACTTGACACTTTTTTCAGATCGTGTTAATATTTAGTTACATATCTCAATATATCAAAGCATAGCTTTCTCTTGCGTTAAAAATATGAGAAGTTATATATATTCAAATACGTATTGTGCATAACTTAAAGCACTTTTTATTTTCTGATATTAAGCAATTTTGGAAATGAAAACTTAACTTGGTAGGTACAATGTATCTAAGTATTGTACAACAGCTATAAACTTTAATTTTGAAGATCTAATAATACAAGGTATTTGTAGTTCCCAACCGACAAAATTCTCGTTCTATAGTGTCAATAAGTCAAGCTATTAATATTATTAATGGATCACATTATAGTACAAATTATTTATTTATTAAGTATTCCGCGTTTGAAGCTACGTTTAGTACTGTGAAGTAGCTTAAACAACATTTTAAGTTAACATAATTCAAATAAACCGTCCTAAAAAAGTAACTCACTAATTAAATTCCGGAATTCTCTCATCCCTTTGACATAGAACACTACTAAAATATAAACTTTTAAATAACATAACATTTGTTGGGCTCTAAAATATTCGTACAGGTATCCAGAAGCGTACTTTTAATCCCGCGAAACGGACATGATGCAACTTATTATATGTAATGAGGAAGAAGCTCCTATTACACCTACCTCTAAGTTTCCGCGCAAATCTCAACACTTATGAAGTATATTATTTTTCTATTTGTTTATATATTTTCATTATAAATTTTATACATGTGTAGATGAACATCTGCATGTTGTATTACAATAGGTGGTCTTATCGCTAACGGCTCTTATCTCTCCCAGACAACCTTTGTACGAATATTGTCAAATTTGATTTTGAGTCGTCCGAGGTGACCTCTATAATAATTTAAGTAATTAATAAGTATACATAAACATAGAATCAATACATATAGTTACAAAATACATACTACTTACACATACAAATATATATAAAGTTATATTGTACTGTATTAATCCTAAAGCAATATAATTGTTCGCAGAATTTCATTTTTCTCATTTATTTTTAACTTTACCCGTTTTCATAACTGAATACATTATAAAAGTTGAATATCAATGTCGCATAGAATAATAGTTATATATTCATGAATAATTTAAAACTGTTATCGAGATCTTCGAACCGTTCAGAGACATGAATAATGACTAGAGAGTGTTTATTATTGATTTTTGATTTTTATGGAATAAGGGGCAAACGAGCAGACGTATCGTCTGATGGTAAGCGATTGCCGCCGCCCATGAACACCCGCAACCCCAGAGGCATCACAAGTGCGTTGCCGGCCTTTTACTAAGGAGTACACTCTTTTCTTGACGTATTTAAGATCGTTTTGGTCAGGGCATACCGCAGGCGACAGTTCATTCCACAGTTTCTAGAAAAGCGCACAGTTATGGATTGCCGATATTTATTACAAGCTTTTTATTAACTTACAATGTATGTATGCTTGTATGTTCGGGTGGAATCTTGCAACTCAATTTTGTAGCAGATATCTTTAACCGATTTCGCTGAAATTTGCATTTTTTCAAGCATATTTATGCAGCGTGACTATACAATATTATAATGCTATGGAGTTGATCTGATGCTGGAGCTGGAAGGTGGCCATAGAAACTCTGTAAATAAACATGGCAACATAATCGAGTTTGGATTGGTTTGGTTCGTATCAAGGCATTCCAGTAAAAGCTTGTTTTTAAAAAGCTTTTTAATTTAATTTATTTATTTATTACTTTACGCACAAATGTATGCATTGGTAGATTAAATGCCTAAGGCATTCTCTGCCAGTTGACTGATTGGAAGATGCAGAAGAAGGATGAGGTAGGTGCATCATCATCAACCGCCTTTAACAGATAATTCTGCTGGATATAGGCCTCTATATATAGGCTTCTACTTGCATCTCAAGTGTCAAAAGTGCGTTATTGGCCTTTTTTAACCGACTTCCTAATGTAAACTGTCATCAATAATCACAAATTTTACAAAAATAAAACGACTTCAATCTGGACCAAATTGAAATGGGACCACACGGGAAGCACCAGCTTTCAAATAAAAAAAGAATCCACAAAATCAGTTCACCGAGTCGAAAGTTATGACGTAACAAACAAAAAAAAACGGTCGAATTGATAACCACCTCCTTTTTTGAAGTCGGTTAAAAAGAGGTAAAGAGGTTAGAGCAATTGATTACCTCATTCAATCTGTAAAATACATCGAAAAAATTACTTGACACTTTTTTCTACTGCATACAGAGGAGGTTATGGCCTACAGTACCAAGCTGGCCAAACGGGTTGGCATAGAATTTATTTCAAGATTTCCTTCTCTTTGCACTGGTGTTGTCCTGTGGTGTTTGCTCCTTTAGTCGCCTCTAACGACACCCATAGGATGAACAGAGGCGGTGACACATTCATAAACCGTCACCACAAAGACAACGGATGAGGTAGATGCACACAGACACAGATTATGGGTAAATTATTTATAAAAATATATGGTTCGTGTTTTATTTAATTCTTATATAAATCCGCAAATACTCATCATAATAAAGTGTCATTATCGGCTACAATGTAGGATAGACTGGGACTGATGCAATAGGCAGTTCTAAGCACTCGGTTTAATAGTGAGTAAATTCACGTACGCGTATTAGGTAGTCTAAAACATTTCTCTCTCTCGTCCCCGTATCTTGGGCTGAATTATTTTTATGATCAGCTGCCTATCTAACATCAACAGTTGAATTGAATTTTTGATACGAATACTACTGGATGAAATTAATGTGAAAAAAGGGAAAAGTAACGATTACTGTTGTTAGTTATATTTTTATTGGGGAAAAGACACAGAGATTGTGCTGGGCAGACCAAATCTATTCTACTCTCAACAGTACGATTCATGCTGCCCTGCGCACTGCTTAGGACAGGAACAGATGGCGAGCTGTCACTCGCAGAATACTTACAAATACAGGTCACAACCCTCAGAATTGAGGACAGCGACACAAGGAAGAAGATATTATTATTAGTATTCTAGACATATTTTCCGGGAATAACTATAAGAAAATGTAAGTGTCAATAAATAATAATTCATTTATTCGTAAATCTGCGAACTCAAACATGGAACTTTCGTAAACTACCTCGCATCATCATCTTTGCTGTTTTATATATGCTGCATGGGTACTAGACAACTGATATAAATACATATATATATATTATATATCCTTGTTTTTGTAAACATATACATAATTCAAGTGTCTGTTTGTAATTTCAAAGTAACAGCTTTTCACTAAAAGCATATGACAGCATATTAGGTACGGTACCAACATCAAAAAATATTTTATTAAAGTTCTGTCTGTCAGTTTGTTCGGGATAATCTCTGGAACGGCTAGACCGATTTTGACGGGATTTTCACTGGCTGATAGCTGATGATATAAGGAGTGACTTTATAGCAACTTTTTTAGGCTAGCTTCACCTCGTGACAATACCCGTGGTTGTTGTTTACCCGCGGCTAACACCGCGGGGCTCAGCTAGTTATTAAATATTGCCCAACAATAACTACAGGTATGAAATGTAGAACTACTTGTGAAAATAAACACGTTACTTCACGAGTCCATATACCAACACGTTAAAGGTTATTTGTTTTAGGACGGAAGGATGCTTTGGTAAATTGACGGTCTGTATTTGAACTGCACTCAAACTGTAGTCAGGAAACAGTATTTGTGCAGATGACAAACTTGCCTCAAAACCAATGACTAGCTGACAAATTACTTCCTAATGGTTTATTACGCTATGTTTTATAAAACTTTTAAATATTTTGTTTTATTTAAGTGTTGACACGAAACGGAGTGACGAAATAAGCAAATTAAAAATAGAAACATAAAAAGCAAAGATTTGCATAATTTTAAGAAAAAGTGTAATTAAATCAACAGACAGATATTTGAATAAAATAGTTAATTTACAAATATCAAAAAAGTTTAAAGTAGTCGTATTTATAATCAATTTTATTTAGATCTCTTTGTCACGTGATAGTATATGCTTTCAAGCCCTTTAACAACTTCAAAGTTTAGGTGGGTAAATTACCAAATGATAATGTTGTAATTATATAATTTAACATTACATTACTAACTTTTAAACTTTTGCGTTCCATGATATATTAATATTTTTTACGGGAATTAACGCGATAAACATTACATTACTTTGATTACAGGAATAGAGAGTCGTCCCACAGTACAATTTAACAAAAGATTTTCCCTTTCAAAGATGTGCGTACTTTTGTTACAAGGCTAATTACTGGAACAGTAAATTGTAAAAGTGGAAAGAAAAGAAATATTTCAAAGTGGGTACGTAATTATGCTCCAAATTATACTTTTAACTTGAGAGAATAATAATAAGAATGAATGGCCTCGTATTATGTGTAGGTACATTTATGTACGTCAGATTAGGGGGTTTAACGGCTTCTGGAGGGGAACAATGTCAAATGTAAATAATCAGATCATCAATTAACATCTCTAGTCAAGTGTATAAATTGAGTTATTAGGCACTGGTACTATCGTAATACCAACACTGCAGTCACTTCGGCTTCAGCAATATGTGGAGTTAGGCGTCTCATCTGACATTGTACAGGGCATTATAATTGCTTGTGATCCGTTCCCTTAATTCTGTAATAACCATGTGTTACCCTGTGTATATTAGAATAAATGATATTTCTTTCTTACTCTATTGAAAGGATGACTATACTTATACCAAAGGCACGCTATGAAGGCTCCTTTGACGTTTGTCCACTCATGAAGTTTCGTATTATTAGTAATTACAATTGAAGGAGCAAATTGCTGTTCTTTATTGCCGTGGCGTGCAGTTCGTCATAAAATTTATCGAATGTATTATTTCGGACACAAAATTTATAAATTACATTGATTTCCAAACTATATATATTCCCGCGAACATTATAATGATAATAATGTACACGTATGT
Organism: Diaphora mendica; assembly: GCA_949125395.1. Classification (NCBI taxonomy): domain Eukaryota; kingdom Metazoa; phylum Arthropoda; class Insecta; order Lepidoptera; family Erebidae; genus Diaphora; species Diaphora mendica. The sequence continues at coordinate 24,940,477 of OX421310.1, forward strand.
ATGACATAAGTGAAAGTGGAGATCTGGAACCTGTTAGTTAATAGATTAAGTAAATAAATAAAAAACCTGGAGTCTTACTCATATTAACCTAATCAATTCAAGGTTATGAAGTTCTATTACTTTATACAGTTCAAATGACAGGTGTGTGAATCTGTCCTTCGCGAACCATTGCTTAATTATTTACATTGTTCAATTTATCCATATGACTAATATCTAGATTGCTTCCCTTATTTAATACTGCTTCCTTTCAATAACAATGATTTCCAATACTTCCAAATTGAAGACCCTTAGTGCTTGCACTTTTGCAGTGTGAAACTCTCTCCTTACTATAATAATAATAATTTTATTTGTCTCAAAATTTTACAATTACTCTTAATGACATAATTTTATACAACCAAAAAATGATAAATATAAGGAAAAAGAGGTTGTTGTTGACTGCTATTCTAGTGTTAACTGTGTTACAGCAGAAAATTATTACTATAAGACGAAATTGGAATAAAGTTAGCAAATTGTGAGTTTTTGATACTTCTCTTCTTATCCTTGTATTTATGCGGGAATATCTGTATGAAGGTACTCATCCCATTAACATATGTTGTGTACATATAATTTATGGTAAACACTACATATTACGATTTCAGATGCAAAATGATTGAAAATACCATTATTTTAACCAAAATGGATCTGATAATCACTTGCACTTAGGACTGGCAAATGGCTTAGTTTTTTTTTTAGGGGGAAAGTTGGCATCTGTGAATGTTACAGCATTCGTAGCAAAAAATGCAAATTCCGAACCGGCGAAGTGGAACTGGTAAAAAGCCAAACTTTTCTCTGAATGACAAAACTCGCAATGAATACTAACACGGAATCCCTTAGCATTTAAATGAACGAGACCTACCGAGTTCCCGTGTAGCTGAAACTTTTTTAATTTCGTCGCAAGGAGCCAGGTGGCCAGCTCACGTCAGTTTCACTTCGACAGACAATCCCTCCGCGTTCCCTCTCCAGATTCTTGGGATAAAGCACCTCGGTAACAATCCTAAGGAATATTTCATTTAAGTGGACTTAAGTACTGGAGTTTTCAAGCAAAATTTCGTGAATAAATACAAACATAATTATTCTTTTTAGAACTTCGTGAGTATATTACTTGTTTCCTTCATGGTACATTAGTTGGGCTGATTTATTATAAATATTAGCTAATAACAGTTAATACCAATCACAATTGACTAATCGGAGTGATACTACGACCACACAGAAAATCAATGTCAATCACCAAGAGAGTGAGGCCCTTGTGTTTAATATGTGTGTTTTCAGTAACATTAAGTTGTTTGGTAGTTTCGTAGATTTCAACTTTAAAAATAAAAATATCACATTTTCTTAACTTTAAATTTCCAGGTACATTTTGATAATTAAAAAATTACGTTTTTTGGAATCTAAACCGATAAAATACATAATAAACTTTCAATGTTTTCGTTATTTCTTAACAGTTATGTTTTAAAAGACAAAAAAATTGACTTAGTGGAAATTTCTGACATAGTTATGATTAATAAGTAGATATTTAAAGTATTCCACTACATATATTTAGAGCAGATTCTTGTTTTTTTTTTTGGAATGGGGGCAAACGAGCAGGCGTATCACCTGATGGTAAGCGATTACCGCCGCCCATGGACACCTGCAACGCAAGAGGCGTCACGAGTGCGTTGCCGGCCTTTGGGAAATGTGGAGGAGGATGGGGAGGGGGATGGGGATGGGGGGAGGGATTGTGGTGTGGGCGTCCGGTATCGTCACTCACTCGGTGAAACACAACGCAAGCGCTGTTTTTACAGATTCTATCGATGTAATGAAATAAATAAATAATAACGCATCTCGTCATCGTACTATTTATAAACACAATTATATGCTTTTAAAAATATGTTCCTATCACACTATCATTTACACTGTATGGGAAACAAACTCACAACCTCGCACTTAGCAATCGCAGACACTAAGGATTAGATCAACAAGCTAATAACGAACTAGCAAACGAAAGATAGATAAAATGAAGAATGAAGATAAAATGAAAGGAAAACTTTTGATTACGTTATTTTTAGTGAATTTTAATTAAGGTTGTTGTTCTTATTTAAATTTAATTGGAGAGGCCTATGTCCAGCAGTGGACTTCGATAGGCTGATGATGACAAATCAATGTTCTCTAAATACTTTTACACCAAATAGATATAATGCAAGTATATAAAAAAATATCTTACACCTAATCGTTTATGTTTTAAACCAAACAAGAAATAAATGAAAATGTAATTAAAGAGAAGCAAAGTTTCAAAAGAGTGTTAAAAAGTTCTTAAGCTCAGGCCACATTATTTATTTCACTTTCAGGGTAATCTTGGTAGTTTTCTTGCTTTGCATATTTTTGCAGTATAATCGACTTGTATAGAGCGCATTAATTTTAGAGTATCAATTTTTTCGCAGCATGCCATATTTTCAAAATACGTTAATTATATGGTAAGATATAGGTATGTGATGAGATTCACGTTGATGTCAGCACGAACGGGCCGGGTCGACCGGGGTGGTACTATTCTTTCACAGAATTTCAACATAAAAGTACCATCTCATACAATCCGCCGTGAGATGGCTGATTGTACACTAGTTGTAAAGATTTTTGGGAGCAAAGTCGACTTCTCTGAAATATTATCTAAGTTTAAACTAAATATTCCGTCAAGAACTCGCTTTAACCTACCACTGTTTGTGGTGCATTGTGATTTGCATCAACAAATTACAGAATGAATTCGTTTGTCGTCAATCCAAGTACGAAATTAAATATTATGTGCAAACAGTTTAATATCGATATATTTAATGATGGTGTGTCAGGAGTGAGAAGGTGCATAAGCCTTGAATTCTTTAGGAATAATGATGAAACGTCGGAGTAACTAATGTATGTAAACAATTTGTTTGCTATGTTGGTGTATTTTTGTCTGTATTTGTGCCTGCGCCTGAATAATATTTAATAATATGTGTTGATACTACCTTGTATTGTCTTGGGCACTTTAACTTTTTTTGATATAGTAGCTGTAAATGTTTCTTATTCTATACAAATAAATAAAATTGGTTATATGAATTATTTAATATTATTATATACCAAAATAGCACTTTTTTCAATTTTTGTCTGTCTGTCTGTTTGTTCCGGATAATCTCTGGAACGGCTGGACCGATTTTGACGGGTCTTTTACTGGCAGGTAGCTGATGATATAAGGAGTAACTGAGGCTACTTTTAAGACTAGCACCAACCCGCGGCGTTACTTGTGGTGGACGACTCGAGTATAGTATGTAAATAAATAAATATTTTTAGTCCCTGAAAGCACGACGAAATACTGACATTGTGATTCGATAATTACATCAGTCAACAGAGTTGTTCGGTTACATTGCATATCGTCATATCACATCCACAGCTTCTAATACTCTGCTGCTGGACTAGAATAGATGTTCTGGCATTGCATATACTTATTTCAAAAAAAATTATGCTACTGTTGATTTGATAGTTGAGTAAGGGGAACAATATTTTGATCATCAACTGAGGAACAAGTGAAAGTTTTCATAAGCTGTCAAAAGTAGTACATTTTGTTTTTAAAAATAAATAAAAGTTCCAAACGATTATATTAGCCCCATTTTATTTGATAAAAACTACCTTAATTATAATATTCAGTTACTTACTGTATCTATTTTTGAAAGCAAAAGTAATCCGAGCGAAGCAGAAAAAGGTAGGATTTAATAGCAAAACAAAATTACTCTGTTGCTAGAAAACCCGAAAAGGTTTGAGGAAAAATAAAAGCAGCCGCAGTCAACTTTTACCCTTTTACTGGTGAACCTTTTCATTACCGTGTTTTATTCCGCGATGCTTCTATGCTTCGGGAAAGGATCTAGATAGACATTTTATCTAATTCTAGACTTTGTATAGATTCGAACAGTGATTTGAGCAACAAAAAATAAGAGCAATAAAAGGTTGTACCACAAAATAGATATATTTTGTGGTTGTACTATGTACAAGACTACACCTAATCTTATAATTACATAATTTATGGAAATAATATGCCTACACCCTTTGTCAATATAGAAGGCTTATTTAATACTAGCTAAGCCCCGCGGTGTTACCCACGGTACGACATCAAACGCGGGCAAAGCCGCGGGCGAAACTAGTAAAAAAAAAGTAGCCTAAGTTACTCCTTAAATCGTCAGCTACCTATCAGTGAAAGTCCCGTTAAAATCAGTACAGCTGCTTATGAGATTAGCTGGAATAAACAGACAGACAAAAAATGTAATTGTTTATTTAATGTAAGTTCTTTTAGTGAAAAAATTTTAATTTGAAATTACAAAGAGACACTTTAATTTTATTTTCATCCCACCATCTCGGAAAGAGTATTTTTAACCTTCAATATCTGAGTGTAAAAGCCGTGTTTATCCGCTAGAGAATAAAGTACATTAAATAATAATAATAATAAATACATATTTCGGACATCTAACACACAACGTCATCTAGTCCCAAGCTAAGCAGAGCTTGTGTTATGGGTACTAGACAACTGATATAAATACATATATATCTTTTTTTTTCTAAATAAATACATAATCATACATAGAAAACACCCAAACTCCGAAACAAATATTTGTAGATCAGACAAACATTTGGTCCGACCCAGGATTTGAACCCGAGACCTCAAGCACAGCAGTCGCATTCACTACCACTGCGCCACCGAGGCAGACATTGAATTTAGAATATCGTGTGCACTAAGTTTGTGAATTCAAAACATCATTAAACCCATTTACTTCTACCTCCATGGTGCTGAATTTATCATACAATCTTTTTTAATTTGTTAAAAATTTAGACTCGGAACCTTCTTGATGTACTTTTTTAAATTTGCTTTGGCTTCGCCATTTTCTTTTCACGTCATTTAGTCATTTCCTCGTTGAGGTGGGATGTCGAGTGCAAAGATTTTTCACCTCGTGCTCTTTTGATTCCCTCGCTGACGCTCAGGATTCTAATTTTTGAATCCATCGCTGCGCTCGTGATTCGATTTTAGAATCATTTGCTTGCTCGGTCATCAAAATTGAGCACGCGGTTAAAAAACAACTTTGCACTCTTGTATAACAAATAATTATTTTTTGTATTTGTGTAGATGAAATTTGTTAAAAACTAATAAGTACGGGTATTATAATATTTGTTTGTTATTTTTTCGAATTGTCGAAGTTGACACCGTTGAAAGAGTGGCGATAAATATCCTATTTTAAAGTCTAATAAGATACTTTGAACTAAATGACTGATATTTAATAAAAAAATTAAGTTGTAGTAGATACTTTAAAACAAATAAACTCTAAGTGTTAAAACTTCTATCACGACATTTTTATAGCATCAATAGTTTAGAAGTGTAAATTGACAGATACAAACATTTATGACATGAATTGTCATTACGTAATTAAATTAATATGAAGTACAGTTATGTCAATATGATCAAGTCCACTGGTATCTCTGTTACGGCATCAAAGAAGAACCAACAAACAAATTTCCGCATTCGGAATAATGTACTTAGTAGAAATAAACATAAATTGCTAGTAGACTTAGCCAGTACATTCATAGTTTAGTGAGACCCTCGGACATGGGACTAATTCTATAGACTTGCACCTTAATAATTACTGTTAATTATTGAGGGACACGTCTATAAAATTAACCAAAGGTAACACGCCAATAATAGGTGTATTATTAAACAAGTTGTGAGTTATTGTACAAGGATGAAAGGAATTTCATTATATAATAGACAAGCTGAGCCCCGCAGTGTTACCCGTGGTACAAAAACTACGGGTAACGCAACGGGTAAAGTCTAGTCATGGAAGTATAACAAACTAAAAAAATCATAAATGTGTTTGTCATGGTAGATATTTATAAATTGTCTATATTTACGATTGCAGTAAATTGTGTTCCAATCTATTTAAGTCTTTTTGCATGAAAGATGAACAAGTATCCATCAATCCTGTCAAAAATTGGGCACGAATAATATTTGTAAGTACCAAAAATTCGTCCAATACCTGAGTCGCGTAATTCAAAAAACTCAGATGTCAGTTATTTAACAAATATTTATGTACACAACTGTACAGTACGGAAATGAACAAGATTGGATACAGTAGCATTATTTATTGGCTGTCTGTCGCATGATGAATGACGAATTATAAACTTTTGCATATTATGTATAGTGTTTTAAAACTTTCTATAATTCCGTATGCAGTCGAATGTGATGTTAATAATTACTTAACACTCGACATTTTGGAGTCAGTTTTTACTTTTGAATTGAAATTATTTACATATTTTTATTACGAAAATATGTAAGTTATGAATCCAAAATGTTACTTTAATTATTTGACAGCTACAGAGAAGATAACAATAATATATTCTAACTACAATATCGTTTATTTTACTATGAAAATTGTATTTCGTGCCGTCATAGTCTAAGTCACAAAGTCAACCAGTAACTGTTTTTTTACACTCATTCTTAGTACTTAAAATATTTCGGACATAAAAATTTAAGTTTAGAATTTTATTTAGTCTATTGTACACGTAATTACCGCCGATATCCTCACTCACTCGGTGAAATACAGCGCAAGCGCTGTTTCATACCGGTTTTCTGTGAGGCCGTTGTATCACTCCGGTCAAGCCGGCCCATTCATGCCGAAGCGTGGCTCTCCCACGGTGTATTGGTTCATACTAGAGAACTATCAAGTAAAATAAAAAAATAGATAGTACCTACTCTAATTTGACTCAAATCTTGGAAAAAAGTCAGTCTGTAAAGCGAGATAATAGTTCTGTAAGTGCAATTAACACCAATTTCTATAAGGAAGTCATTATAAGAATACGAAACACTGTCACAATATTGACTTATAATAAGAGCCTTATCGCTAGTCTTTAATAAAGAAAATGAGATAATTAAAAATTACACGGTGACGAGCGTTCAGAAAACTATTTAAGGATTTCATGCTGAAATCTTGCATTATATTTTAATTTCGAATTGAAAGTTATGGACAAGTTTATATTTTACTGTAGTTTGCTAGCAGTGATTATCATTCAGGGTAAGATTGTTTGTTTTTATTTCTACTAAATTCTTCCACCTACCATCCGTTAATTTGAAACAGCATTGTAAAGCATCTCTTTTCGGATCAGAATCATTTGTCCAATGACTTATTCTTTTGCTAGTTTAACGAAACTGAAATGACAAATAAACATCATCTTAAATTGCCGTTTGCAAAGGTTGTCTTCCTGCCAGCCCCAAATAACCATTTACATATTATTTGTTATGGTTCACAGAAAAAACTTTTCTTACTTAACTAATCCATTGATTTTATGAAAACTAGTTCATCTGCCACGGTTTCTAATACTTTTCCCTAGAGTGTAAAATAAATCCCATTACCAAAAAAAGGGCAAATCAGTAATCTAATCCACTGCTTTGTCAACTTCCTATCTTATCATTTGTTCTATCTATAACTATTTCTCATACTAATTTTAGGTGTTTGGTGCAAGAGACATCGCAAATTGAAACACAGCGACGATAATGATGTCAAAATAGTTGGTGGTAACGAAACCACCATACAAACATATCCATATCAAGCGTATTTGTTACTGTACGATGGCTGTGATTATTACCAATGTGGTGGTTCTATTGTTAGTAGGAACTACATAGTTACAGCTGCACATTGCTTGACCAGGTAGGTAATGAGAATAAGGATTATTTTTGGACTAAAAATTTAAAAGATTACTCGAAACTTTGCATTTTGTGGTCGAATATGTATTAATAGTACTGGCAGTTTTTCTGTTTCATTGATCCTATCCCGTTGATCCTTATTTATTTTTTTGCAAAGTAGTTGTCTAAATGTCTAAAATGTATACGTTAGGTTGTTTGTTTCCATACGCTGCCGCGCTGTCATGATATACTCGTACCTACTCAATGGATCCTCATTAAATTCTGCACCTATGTAGGTGGGGTAACAGAGAATTATATGAAGTACCTTTTGTAATAAAAAAGGGACTTTTTCCAAAGGATGGTATCAGTAGATTAAGGATATTAAATCTAGTTGTTTACCACTTCTTTCAAAAAAATTCTCATAGAATTGTCGTTTTAGAATGCAAAGAATATATGTGAGGATTGGCAGTACAAATTCATCATCTGGAGGCACTCAGTATCAGACTACATCATTCTATGCCCATCCTAGATATAATAGCCGAACAAGTGATTATGACGCTGGTGTGGTGAAAATACAAGAAGGGATGAAATTGGATGGAACAAACGCTAGAGCTATACCCCTGGTTAATGTAAGCTATGATCCGAAAGAGGGAGATGAAGTGATTCTCACTGGTTGGGGTGCTACTTCTGTAAGTCGTTTGCCTTTTATTTTTTTCTCAGCAGTAAGCAAGCAAGCAGCAAAATTTTTGTTTAGAAGTACACTCCATCATTTTTTAAGCTGGTATAATTGTAATTGATTAATGGTTTGATAAATTTGGTACTAAATGTTATGTTAAGAGTCTGCTTGCGAATTAAAGGTGCATTAGAGTTTAGAGAGAAAAATAAGAGTGAGAAAAGTAAAGTCACAGTCATACTCGTACTCCATTATATTATAATTTTATCGAAATACAATTAAAGAAGCATAAAACACTAGCTTTTGCTTGCGGCTCCGCCCACATTTATGTATGACTAGCTGACCCGGCGAACTTCGTACCGCCATATTTACATATCTGTCTCAGCTTCCCACAGGCAGTGTACAGTCGCGGACAAAAAAACACACTTTCCGTTATCTTTTATTTTTTTTCTTTCTAGCAAAAAAAGAATGAATGAAATCGGACTATGTGTTATTGAATTACAACTAAGTACATATTTTGACTTTCATCCCCTCTCTCCAGGAAACCGTGCTGAATTTCGGGATAAAAAGTATCCTATGTCCTACCTCGTAGTATGAACTCAAGTCATGCCAAGTTTCATTTGAATCCATTCAGTAGTTTCGGCGTGATGCGCGGCCAAGATACAGACAGACAGACAGACAAAAATGAAAAAAAATACAGTTTTGGCTTCAGTATCGATTATAGAGAGCCCTCCAAAAAAAAAAATCTAAATATCTTTAATGTACAGAATTAGACCTGTTACATTTTTATTATAAGTATATAGATATAGCGGTAAACCTTTTTTTCGACATAATTTCGGTTTCTATTGGTATCGATTCAGTAGATCCAAAGATTATCCTCTCCCACCCCACAAACTTTGGCGCTTCATAATATAAGTATAGATAATTAATACTAGCAGTTCATGATAATGAAATATATATTTTTGCAGCAAAACGGCAGCACTAGTAATACTTTGATGGTAGTTCAAGTACCCGTTGTTTCCCGAACGCGGTGTAATGAGCTCTTGAGGAACAATATCACAACAAGAATGTTTTGTGCTGGACTCAATGAAGGTGGAAAGGATACATGTCAGGTAAATAATACATTATACTTTAATTATAATTCGGTTTTGTAATGTGAATTTACAAGCATCACTAGCAATAAAGATTATGTACTATATTTAGCTACACAGATGTTAATTACGTGAAAGCACTAGGGAGGCATTTTGTTTCGTTCATCTCTAGTGTGGGTTGGTCAAGAGAGTTAGCGTTATTCTAGATTCTAGGTGTGTCTACTGCCCTCCTGCTATTAACTAGTTCTCCGAAACCGATTGTCATTTCCCATCCACAACTACGCCGGATCTTTAAACTAAGTATCCCGCTATTGATTAGTTTGAATTTTCTTTATTGTCTTTTGTGGGCATCAAAAATATTATCCTATCTATACACTCTAATGCTGTGGAGCATGATGGCAGTAGCGTAAGGCCTACGTCATCCTTCTTCCCAAAAAGAGTATTCCCTCACTTCCTGAACATTTTCGCCCTATTTCTATTCTATACTTCCTGAATATTTTCGCCCCATTTCTATTCTTCCCTTCCTGAACATTTTCGCCCTATTTCTGTTCTTCCCTTCCTGAACAATTTCGCCCTATTTCTATTCTACTCTTCCTGAATATTTTCGCTCCATTTCTATTCTTCTCTTCCTGAATATTTTCACCCTATTGCTGTTCTTCCCTTCCCGAACATTTCCACCCTATTCCTATTCTTCACTTCCTGAACATTTTCGCCTTTATTCTATTTTACCCTTTCCTGAATATTTTCGCTTTATTTCTATTCTTCCATTCCTGAACATTTTCGCACTATTTCTATTCTTCCCTTCCTGAATATTTTCGCTCTATATCTATTCTTCCCTTCCTGAACATTTTCACCCTATTCTTATTCTTCCCTTCCTGAAATTTTTCGCCCTATTTCTATTCTTCCCTTCCTATCCTAGCTTTCAGAATTCATTTTTTTTTTTTTTTTTTTTTTTTTTATGTATGGCTCGCCAAAATGACTCTACTCTGCCTGATGGAAAGCATAAGCAGAATCCAAGAGTGGTGGTCACCATACTCACTGTGAATGCAGACAATGCAGTATGGCGACCCACACCATGGCGGCCTAGTGATGCTTCTGCATCTTTTAGTCTAGTCAACAAGTATGGAACTTGTTGACTAGACTATTTGGGCCTCCGGTCTCGCACTCACCAACGAAACACGACAGCATTGCTGCTGTCATTTTACGTTGATTTTCTGTGCGAGGGTAGTACCGCCCCGGTCGAGCCGGCCCATTCGTGCTGAAATCAGCGTGGCTCTACTACCTACCTCATTTACAGACAAGTCTGTTCTGATTTCTGTGGACTTTTTATTTTTTATTCTGTAATTTCTGAGATCTTTTTATTTTGTCTGCGACTGCCTAACCATACAACTAGATAAGAAATATGTAAAGTAACAGAAGAATATTTCGATGAACATAATTTGGAATGGAGCAATGACCTATATATGTGAATTAGGATTTTTAACTCTTACCACAATAAAAAACAAAAAAGGGAACGCCTCAAGACGATCGAAGAAGAGATGAGACCGTCTATAGATGCTCAATCAAACTGTAAAATATAGTTTTGTTGACTAATAAGAAACATTGTTTTTTATTACTTAAAAATATTTTTTAATTTATGGTGTACCTCCAAAATTTTTTATCTGCCTAGATGTGCCTTGAACCCAAAAAGTTTGCGTTCATTGGCCAGTTTGAGTAATATGTTAGAATCAATATCCAAAGAGAGATATGTGTACAGCATAAATGCTGTCGATGATGTGATGTGATAGTTCCTCTGATTATGTTTGTTATAATTATGTTGTAAAAAAACAAATACAATATTTTTTTTTATTCAAAGTGTATTACTCACACTTAACTGTTTTCTTTTGCTATATTCATCTATACTATACTAATACTCGTGTTTTCAAATAAATTGCAATTTTTAGGGTGATTCCGGTGGTCCTGCTGTGACTAGTTCATCTAGTAGATTGGCAGGCATTACCTCTTTTGGTTATGGATGTGCGCAACCCAATGTACCCGGAGTTTACACTCTCGTTGGTAATGCAGAAGTGAGAGCATTTATAAAGATGTACACAGGCATATAAAAACAGCAAGTTTAAAGTTATTTACCAAGAAAATTAAAAAGGCACTATGTTTTTAATTTGTTGTTTTAATGTGTGTGACATATAATAAAGAATCATCAACTCCCTTAAATAATGAATTATTTTATAAGTATTACATTTAAATATAGATAAGTTATGGAATCAGGCGTTACTTTGCGGAAATCCATGACATTAAATGCTATGAAATATATTTAGCTTTAATTCCGCGAGACAAATATCCAGGTCTGAAAGCAGGACACAAATCCCATCGTCATGCATACTCACATGCACATATGGGTATCATGCATATGCACACATACAAAACAAGTGAGAAATAATTAGCATGCCATGCAACCAAACCTATACTCGACACGTGTTTCGCCCCTCCACGGGGCATCCTCAGGAGATGTTTACTCGTCGAGCATTTGAGCTCGAATGAGCTAGTCGCACCGCTGTCGGCCCTTTATATACCGTTTCGATGACGCTATAATAACGGTAGATACAACGTCACAAAGACATCTGTGCCGAACTACCTGCAATCATACTTATCATTAAGTGGTGATGGAATTAAATCTGTTTGGTCATTCAACAGTGTAGAAGACAAAAATAAGAAAAAAAAAGCAGAATGACCGGGCGCGCTCAGCACTTTATGCATGTACCCCCGAAATAATTAACAAGAATATCGGGAGTCTAACTTACATATGCCCAATTTCAGATAGAATCGCGAATATTCTAAGAAAACACAATGTTTACTTAGCTTTTCGATCGGATCATGACTTGCGTAAACTATGTAACGGTAAAGATAAATTAGAGAATTAAAAAAAATCCGGAGTTTACAAATTAGTATGCAATGATTGCACCGGGGTCTATGTGAGTCAGATAGGCCATAGTTTCGAAATTAGGTACAGGGAACATGTTGCCGCTCACAGGAATGGCCATCCAGATAAATCACATTTCGCAAAACATTTAATCGACACCGGCCACTCCTTGAGCGGCAACAATACCTATAACATTCTGCATGTTTGTGATAAGGGTTTCCGGCTGAGTGTGTTGGAACAGTTAGAAATATCAAAACATAAGAATAATAATGCATATACATTGTTGAATGACCAAACAAATTTAATTCCATCACCACTTCTAAGTATGATTGCAGGTAGTTCGGCACAGATGTCTTTGTGACGTTGTATCGACCGTTATTATAGCGTCATCGAAACGGTCTATAAAGGGCCGACAGCGGTGCGACTAGCTCATTCGAGCTCAAACGCTCGACGAGTCAACATCTCCTGAGGATGCCCCGTGGAGGGGCGAAACACGTGTCGAGTATAGGTTTGGTTGCATGGCATGCTAATTATTTCTCACTTGTTTTGTATGTGTGCATATGCATGATACCCATATGTGCATGTGAGTATGCATGACGGTGGGATTTGTGTCCTGCTTTCAGACCTGGATATTTGTCTCGCGGAATTAAAGCTGAATATATTTCATAGCATTTAATGTAAATATTGATTAATCACTCTAATATTTCAATATTAATATTATAAAAAGGATTTTTAAGAACAAATTGCAGTTAGTGTATAACAAAATGTTCCAAAAATGTATTCATACATGTTTTTGTAAAAGTTAATATGATTTTTGAAGTAATAACCTTTACATTAATTTGCATCCTTATCATTAATGATTTTGACGATATTTGTTTTATATTGAAAGAGAGAGATTGAATCATATATTTATCTTGCAAATGCTTATAACATTTTTGGGTAATTAATCTATTCTAATATTATAAAGCTGCAGAGTTGTTTGTTTGTTTGTTTGAACGCGCTAATCTCAGGAACTACTGCTCCGATTTGAAAAAATATTTCAGTGTTGGATAGTCCATTTATCGAGGAAGGCTATAGGCTATATTTTATTTTCAAAAAAATTAGGGATCCGTAAGAAAATTGATATTTTGTAACCCAAGGTGTGAAATCGAAAATCTATTTTTGCGTGCGCTGCAAAAAGTATTGAAAATAGAACAAAATTATGTATTACGGGTTTGTAGGACGCATTAAGATCTACAAAAAAGTCCGCGAGAGCATATACCTAACTATCATGGTTTAGTCACAATAACCGCTTTTGTGTTCAAAAAAAATATTAAATAGTCTGAAGAGAGAAACTACGTTAAATGTGTATCTACGTTATTTGACGCTAAGAGTTGGTACCTAACAATGAGTTATTTGCCAAAGAGTTTTTATCAACATAATACCTATGTAATGTAAATGTGTTGTTGAATAGATGAGTATTAGATCTGAGAAGAGTATAATAAATACATCTATACTAATATATAAAGCTGAAGAGTTTGTTTGTTTGTTTGAACGCGCTAATCTCAGGAACTATTGATCCAATTTGAAAAATTCTTTCAGTGTTAGAGCCCATTTATCGAGGAAGGCTATATCCTTCATCTATCATCACGCTAAGACCAATATGAGCGTAGCACCAATGAAGAGTGTTTTAAAAACGTGGGAAAATTATCACGCTACGGGCAATAGGAGACGCAAACGACGTTGCGTGGGTCGGCTAGTTAAATATACAAGAATGAACCATTATTGTATGTCATGTATAGAAAATAAAAGAAAGGACAATCATCTGTATACAAGTCGAAAAACAACATTTATTTGGAAATGAGAACTGCACGTCTGGCGTTGTGATTTAAGTGGTAAATTTTTGCTACTGCGCTAAGTGTTGTGGGTTCAAATCCCACATGGGATAACACTTTGTTCTGAATCTGGGTGTTATTTATGTCCGTTTTGTGTATGTTTGTAAAGTCCCTCGTAAACACAGGATGTACATTATATTCCTAATGCGGAAGAAGTCTAAAAGAAAAATGTTAGACAAATGCTTATTTTTTGTTAAGAAATTCTTCATTTTTGTATCGATGCTCATATATTTGAAAATTTAGGAAATAAAATGAAAATATATGTATGTATTTTGTGAAAATTTATAGAAAAAAATTAGTAAAGAAAGCAAGCGGAAGATCTAACAGATTTTTTTTAAATTTTTATTTCTAATTACTGTGACGCCTGTGCTGTGTTTAGTGCTAAGTATGACCAATAAACAGTAAAGATAATCAAGGAGCCCATTAAACAATTCATTTCATAAACATAAAAGTTTATAAAAATGAATTAGAATAATGGTTTTAAGAAAGAATTGAACTATCTTAAATTGAGTCATGGTTTGAAAAAGTGGCTTTTAAATATTAACTTTCAACGAAGATTTTACAACGTTTTTAAACGTTTAATTTCTACATACCGAAATCTTAGGTAGATATTCCGAACTAAACCCACCAGAGGGAAGTCATGGGCTAAACATAAACATTTTCTAGATTAACACGAACGCATTCCTTGTTAAAGGTTTCTCATAATTAGATATTTTTTTATTTATTTTTGCAGTTAACACGACCATTCAATTTTCAATCCATAATCTATCAGTATTAGATGTAATTATTGAATATCTCTACAGGTAGGTCATTACCAGTAGGTAAAAGATAAATCTCGCAAAGTGAATTAACAATACGGGCATTATCAATAGTTGCTCTGTAAATTGCAATCAGATAATTTTAAAAAAATTGTAAAATTTTGAAATACTATATATAAGCATGTTGATTTGAAACCATACATCATTTTAAACACGTACAACTATGAACAAGTTTACCATATATTGTGTTTTGTTTACTGTGATTTTTAATAAAGGTAAATTATACAACTAATATAATCTTCTATACAAAAAAATAAAATTGAAGTGTCTGTTTGTAATATTAAAATAATCTCTTTTTAATAAATGCATATGTATGTATACTCGATAAATGTACCAAAATAACATTTTTTACAATTTTTGTCTGTCTGTCGGTCTGTCTGTCCGTCTGTTTGATTCGAGTAATCTCTGGAACGGCTGGACCGATTTTGACGAGACTTTCACTGGCAGATAGCTGATGACCTAAGGAGTAACTTAGTCTACTTTTAGACTAGCTTTGTCCCGCTGTGTTACCCGCGGGTTGACATTAACCGTGGGTAACACCGTGGGGTTCAGCTAGTCATCAATAGCTTTAACATTCCCTTGCTTAGGAAGGAGGTTCTGGCCTACAAGACCACACTGGCCAGACGGGTTGGAATAGGATTTGTTTCAAGGCTTCCTTCTCTTTGCAGTGATATATATAGATGGAGTTTGTACTCTTGTCAGTGTAACTTAATAACTGAAGCCCATAACATGTTTATTTTGGTATCTATCGAAAATGTGTCAAATGAAATATCTTTATCGTCTCAGCCGAAAGACGTTTATTGCTATAGACACCGAGGAATACCTCGGTGGCGTAGTGGTAGCATATGCGACTGCTGTGCTTGAGGTCTCAGGTTCGATTCCCGGTTCGGACCAAATGTTTGTATGATCTGCAAACGTTTGTTTCGGAGTTTGGGTGTTTTCTATGTATAATATGTACATATGTACAAAAAAAGGTATATTTTTATTTATATCAGTTGTCTGTTACCCATAACACAAGCGCTGCTTAGCTTGGTGATAGATGGCGTGGTGGGATATACATCAGTATTTTTTTTCAAATAAAGGCTTTCCCCAAGTGTCTTCACCGTAACTGGTGTTGTGATGACTTTAACAGTTCACTGCTGTCATAGGTCTTTCCTTATGGTGAATTACAAGAATGGAGTTTTGAATTACAATATCACGAGTACCTATCGAGTTTAAACGTGGACACTTATGGCACGACTGGTCCACAAGTTCATAGTCGCTCAGCGTGCTATGGAGAGGGCTATGCTCGGCGTTTCTCTGAGGGGTCACATCAGGAATGAGGTGATCCGGCAGAGAACCAAGGTTATCGACATAGCCCAAAGAATTAGCAAGCTGAAGTGGCAGTGGGCTGGCCACATTAGCCGCAGAACTGTTCTTGAGTGGAGACCGCGTCTCGGCAAACGTAGTGTAGGACGTCCACAGGCCAGGTGGAGTGATGATCTGCGCAAGATGGCAAGATTAATTGGCAATTATTTATAACACGTTAGTAGGAGGTACATAATTTTAGCGTTACACTTTTTCAGATGTTAAAAGTTTTCATAAAATTGACCTTCATGATTGGAATGATGAAAAAATAGTAGGCGGTGAGGAAACCACTATTCAAGACTATGGATATCAAGCGTTTATGAAGCTGTATGATGGTCAAGATTACTTTGGATGTGGTGGGTCTATTGTTAATGAACACTACTTGGTGACTGCAGCACACTGTTTAGCGAGGTAGATTTCACATCTTATTATATTTGCTCCTAGTTTATCTTTACTGGTCATACTAAAAAAAAACTACGTAGGCGTCACGGGTTATTAGACCCTTTAAAATTGATATTCTGTTGGATCTTCTGCTTGCTTTGTTTATTAAATCTTTCCTATAAATTCTAACAACTAATACCTGTTCTTTTAAATATATTTTGATATTATTTGATATACTTGATATTACTATTACTCAATGATTAAATTTAGTTATTATCATTTTTTAAATGCTTTTCAGAATGCAAAAGGTATACGTAAGAATTGGTAGCAGCGAGTCAAATTCTGGAGGCACTGAATATGAGACAACGACGTTTTATTCTCATCCTCTTTATAATAGCCGCACTATGGACAACGATATTGGTGTTGTCCGTATATCTGAGGGAATGAACTTGGATGGAACTAATGCCACCGCTATACCTTTAGTTGGTTATGCCAACGATCCACAAGATGGTGAGGACGTAACTATTACTGGTTGGGGAGATACCGCCGTAAGTTGAATTTTTCATTTCCCTTCCTCCAGATACATAAGTGTGTCCAAGAATGTGAACGTTACTTAAAAGTCTTTGATTTTCTGTCTATTATTTTAAAGTAATTGCACTTTGCGTTTGTTATAATAGAATTAAATCAAATCACACAGGACAATTTCAGGCATCTCATCACGACTTATTTGAGCAACTCTAGTGTCAGTCCTGTTACTCCATTTGAGACGTGCGGTTATGGTTTTTCTTGTCTAATTTCTAACCCAATTAAAGTAATCAAAACCTTTTATCATATCACATTCCTGATAAATATTGAAACATCCATAGTATTCAAAAGCTATTCGAATCTCGTGGATTCCAGTTACATTTTCGAAATACCTACGAAGGTAGGTCTTTCAGGTACGGATAACATACGCTCAGATCCATCAGTACGATATTTCACCCTATGCCTAGCACCCTATACGAAACTCATGCATATAGTGAAATATCGTACAGATGGATCTGGTATATGGTACGGTATGCAGATATCTTCGACGGATGGATATGGGTATAAACTTAATGGCTAAATTACCAATGGTATTTTTTGACACATAGATATACAAAATGATCTCCTTACAGGAAAACGGTGCTGCTTCTAATATTTTGAGAGTTGTTCAAGTACCAATTGTTAATCGAACGCGATGTAGTGAGCTGCTTAAATATCGAATTACATCAAATATGTTTTGTGCTGGTACTGAAGAAGGTGGAAAAGACACATGTCAGGTAATTAGTTTTTTATTGATTAATTTAATAATATTCTTATGATCAACTTGAAAGTAAAAAGGAAAATTTCAAAATTTGCCGAGCACCAAATACAAAGAGACCTTTAATGAGAGCTGAGTATTGCAATGCTAGTTTTATCCATACAGTCTATACATAGAAATAAATAAAATTGAACCGCTTTTTACTAAATGCATAATATGTATGTATACACGGTACATTTGCCAAAATATCATTTTTATAATTTTTGTCTGTCTGTCCCGGCGAATCTCTGGAACGGCTGGATCGATTTTGACAGTACTTTCACTGATAGGTAGCTGATAATATAGGGAGTAACTTAGGCTATTTTTTTAGACTAGCTTCGCCCCGCGGCATTGTCCGCGTTATTATCGTACCACGAGTAACAACGCGCGCGGGGTTCAGCTAGTCTTCCGTGATCACTTAATTATTATTTTTTTATTAATGGATACTTGATCATGAACTTTTTTTTTCAAACTAAAATACATAACCAAAGGACAATGACCTATAGCTTTCGTTTCACATTTTAGGGAGATTCTGGTGGTCCCGCTGTTATTAACTCAAGCGGTGAATTAGCAGGAGTAACCTCTTTTGGGTTTGGATGTGCCCGGCCAAATACCCCCGGAGTCTACACACGAATAGGGAGCATGCAGATAAAACTTTTTCTTGCTGCATTTGGACTTTAACAGTTTTATTGTTTAAAATCAATGAATTTACTAAATAGCATGAATACACATTTCATTTTTTGTTTTATTAACATATCACCTACGAACGTTTCTGCATTCAAATACAATTATTAGTAAAAGATAATTACGGCACAGAGCTATTTTATGTGGTAGCAACCACGCGTCTTCACCTCATCTATATCTCTTTGAGTGCCTTGTTGGTCTCGTGGTTAGCGTACGCGGCTGCTGATCAAGAGGTCTCGGGTTCGATTCCCGGGTCGGACCATATATTTGTGTGATCCACAAATATTTGTTTCGGAGTCTGGGTGTTTTCTATGTATAATATGTAGGTATTTACAAAAAAAAAAAGTATGTGTATGTATTTATATCAGTTGTTTAGTACCCATAATACAAGCTCTGCTTAGTTTGGTACTAGATGATGTTGTGTGTAAGTTGTCCGAAATAATAATCTATCTTCTAAATATATAAAAGAGTAATGTGACTGACTGACTGACTGACATACCCAGAGATCAAAGCACAGCCCAAACCGCTGAATCTAGAATCCTGAAATTTTGCCTGTTGGTTCTTTATACAACGTAAGTGAGCACTAAGAAAGGAAGTTTCGAAATTTCACCCTTAAGGTGGTAAATCAACTTAAAATGACAGCGTTCGTGCTGTCGTGTTTCGTTGGTGAGTGCGAGACCGGAGACCCAATGATGCAGAAGTATCACTAGGCCAGCCATGGTGTGGGTCACCATGCTGCACTCTTGCATTGTCTGCATTTGCAATGACTATGGTGACCACCACTCTTGGATTCTGCTTATGCTTTCCATCAGGCAAAGTAGGGTCACTTTGGCAAGCACGTACATAAAAAAAACAACAGTCTCTCTACAAAATTTTGATATCGACTAGCACTTAGATAGTCTAATCAGTTGTTTAGCGTAAGAAACCGAAGTTCAACCATTTTATAGCAGAATTTAAGCCGACCCGACCTAATTGTCTTGGGGGAATCTAGAAATCTTCGTAAATATATAGTTAAATCATAAGTATAGATTATGGACCTGATACTTGATGATAATATTCATTGTCACGTATAGATTGACATCGTGGCTAAGGTCACAATTGTGAAACCTACGTAGTTAACTTTGTAGGAATTTACATAACGTGGTTTAGGAAATACGGTTTGTTTATATTAGGGTAACATGAGTAGCAGCACCAGTGCGTGAAGTTAAAACAGTTTTAGTTTAGCGTAACTAATTGTCTAGTTATCTGTGTAGCAGTAAAAAGGTTTGTTTCAACCACAAAAGTGTCGAAAACGCTTAAAAACATGTTAAGTGGTTAAGGAAAGCGAAAATATGAGAAGTTTCGTTTGGCACTCAACTAGTTACGAATAGGTACAGAAATAAAATAAAGAAATAGCAGAATTCGAACTGACTAGGAAAAAGAAGAGAATATATTGTGAAAAAGAAATAATATGCTACGACGGGTACCTGTACTTACTAGCTTTGAAATCTTTCATTTAACATACACACATCAAAAGTGTCTAGGGATCAAGCATTTTTATGCGGATTTCTTGAGATTGAGATGTGGCTTTGGCCCTGGCCTGCTCAGTCGCCAGACTTGAACCCGATTGAGCATGCATGGGATATGCTACAGAGAAGAGCTCTGCCGAATATGGAGGGTATCCAGTCGCAAGAAGACCTTTTTTTGTTGTTGCAACGAACATGGGCGGCCATTCCACAGCGTGATTTGGATGAACTCATTTTGAGTATGCCAAACCGATGTTCTTGCGTTAGTGTTCGCGGTAGAAACACGGATTATTAATTGTTTAAGTTACCTAATAAAATTTTAAAGAAAACTGTTATTTCAGTCTTTTTTTCGAACTTTAATGTTAGTGGTTCAAATGTCAAAAATCTTTTTATTAGGAAAATGGCAAATTTCTTTATTAATGCAAAGGTGACTTGGTTTATCGTTACTGTGACAAACGAAAACACTTTATTTGATGAATCCATAAAGAACATTTTAATTAATATCAATCAGGAGAAAAGTTATTGCAAAAATATATGTTGATCCCTAGACACATATGTTGATAACTAGACACTTTTGATGTGTGTAGTTTAATTACCTATACCCAGTACGCAATATTGATCAATTTGTCCATCCATGTCGTATCACGAAGGGTATAATGTTAAGAAATAGGTGGGCACGCCGTTATTGCGGCGCTAAGACCCGTCTTGGAGGATTGGCTCGAGAGGCATCACGGGAGCCTCTCATACCGGCTGACGCAGGTGATCACTAGAAAAGGATGTTTCGGGGATCACCTGTATCTGATCTGAAAAGAGCCAACGTGTAAGTGCCACGACTGCGATGACCAGACCGTGGACGGCGCTCCACACGCTGGCAGAATGTCCGGCGTGGGACGAGCCGAGGCGTGATCTCATGGCGGCCATCGGAGTGGGGGTTTTCTCGCTCGGTAACATGATTGCGGTCATGTTGCTGGGCGAGAGCGCGTGCAACTCTGCCGTCTCTTTCTACGAGCAGGTTATGCTTGCGAAGGAGATGACGGAGCGGGACCGGGAGAGGTTTAGAACTCTCTCTGACCGCCAGGTCCGGCCACGGGCAATGGTACCGCAGACGACTCAGGCGCCGGAACTCGCAAAACGATCTCCGTCCTCCATAAGCGCAAGCCTGAGGGTGACAGGTGAGGCCGCCAGTCACCCTAGCAGAAGCAGGCCAGGGCGGCGGCGCGAGTTCTATATAGTGCTCGCGCCCTATTGTGAATAGGTATTAGGGTTCCTACACAGGAGAGTGCCACTTACCTACAAATAGTGAGTGGGCCGAGGTACGTTAGAGTTCCAGGGATTTCCTTTCGAGGGTGCACCTGGTTCCCCGGCTTCCAGTACCCGAGACGGTGTGCGGTTTTTAATCGGTTCGTGTCCGACATAACCACCAGTCGGTGGTATCTGAGGGGATTTCCGCACGGGAAAAAAAAAGTTGTGCACTTTTTCAACGACATCACTCCGTTCATTAATTGTAACATAACCTAAAATTGGTTTCTAAGGTATCATGTTTGTAATGAATACACTCACGTTTTATAAACTTGCTCAAAGTAGAAGCAATACATGTACAAATTGTACAACTTCATAATGCATTCGAAACTATATAAGCCAAAAAATTACGGAATAGTGTCAATTTAATAAAATCTTAAAATCAATATAAATCCGGAATGCTAATTTTTTTATCAAGTAAAAAGAATCAATAAAACAATTAACCAATATACGGGCTTTTACAGTAACATCTATATATTAATACGTGAAGCAAAATCTTTGTGGGGTACAAAGGTTTTGCTTCACGTATTAATATTTTTTTACTAAAATTATGCAAATGAAAAAACGTTTATAAGGAGAAGGAGTGTAGAAAGCTAAAAAATATTGAAAAAAAAAAATTATGATACCACTAAAAAGTTGTCAAAATTTTAGAAAAAGTAATAGTCGGTCGGTCTGGTGAGTATTGCGGATGAGGGAGAGCTTCCAGCGCGTTGTCGTGAAGCAGCTGCAAGAGCTGGGGTTGGTAGCTCTCCCTCATCCGCCATACTCACCAGACCTTGTACCTACCGACTATTACTTTTTCTAAAATTTAGACAACTTTTTAGTGGGTAAAAAATTCAATTCCCGAGAGGCAGTACAAAATGCCTTTGAAGAGTTTGTTGCCTCCCGTCCAGCTGATTTTTACAAGAAGGGCATCAATAAACTGCCAATGCGTTGGCAAAGATGCGTCGATTGCATGGGTGATTACTTCGAATAACAGAAATAAAAAAGTTTGAAAAAATAAACACTCTCACTTGTTGCATACAAAACGGCAATTTCATAGGTAAAGACCTATTATTACACCTTAAGAATACATTCAGAGTATGTGTGAGGCCATAGTAGAATTATGATAATGTTATCAACTTAATTCAAATCTTGAGGTCAGTGTATTCAGCAATTAACAATCGTGAGATATGATACGAGTTTGATAAATGTCATGTTAATACGTTAAACGTGACTGTTGCAGCGAATTGTTTTAATTGGCGTCAAGGGAATATCACCCAACGTATTATTGGGGGACATACGATCACGATACGCCGCCTACGTGACACAAGGCTGTTATTTTAAGTTATGTCAGGCACTGAATTATACTTTATAGCGATTGAGAAAAAAATTATATTGCGTAAGGTTTTTTACACCACAGTCAAAAGCATTTCTTTTTTAAGGCTACGAACAATTTATAGTTTGGAGTGATTCGTGCTGTTTCGTGTACGTTTTCAAATGTGCTGTAAATTTAAAGTATAATTGACTGGTTTTCTATGACGAAAATAATTTGTTTTGAACCAATTATGAAATGAAATATGATTATATATTGTGAGAAACTAAATTCTTTACGGCTTTTAAGATTTTGTTATTATTATAATGTTAAACTAAATATTTTACCGTGGAGACTTGGCAATAGCTTGGTATGGCAAAATAACTGATTTATAACAATTCAAATTTAGTGCGTTGAACATGTTTAATTTTTCATTTGTGTTGTTAGGACTCTAATGGAGTCCTAACTTGGCACATCGAATTCTTTTTTCACCGCAATGTAGACGCCATCGTGCCATTTGACTGCCTCGTTGGTCTCGTGGTTGGCGTGTGCGACTGCTGATCATCAGGTCTCGGGTTCGATTCCCGGGTCGGACCAAATGTTTGTATGATCTACAAATATTTGTTTCGGAGTTTGGGTGTTTTCTATGTATGATATGTATGAATTTACAAAAAAAAAAGTATATATGTATTTCTATCAGTTGTCTAGTACCCATAACACAAGCTCTGCTTAGCTTGGGACTAGATGGCATTGTGTGTTAGATGTCCAAAATATTTATTTATTTGTTTATTATTTATTTTATTTATTTCTTGTTTTCTGAAAAGCAAAAATTTGTATTCTAATTACTTGTCAACAATATTTATATTTCTATCAACCAAGATAACAAAATAACATTTGTGTGTAGGAATAATAAGAAGTAGAAATAAAGCATTTTTTAAAATCCTTAACTGAAGAAAAAACAAAACTACACCTAAAACCGGAAAAAACTCGGAATAAAAACAGTGAGATCTATTCTTCATAACCAGTAGCAATATATATACAGTTGTTCCATTTCTCATAAAAATAAATAAACTTAACATTTATATTTGTTAATCTCTTTGCCTGCAAAATACTTTATTCATAAGTTATTGTTAGAATATCGAAATCTAGATTAAAATTTTACAATTCAACACAACATTTTTTGTTCTGTTGAAGTCGAATAAAACTTGAACGGCGAGTGTTTTCATGGTTCAGTGCAGATAAACATAGATATAAACTAATTTTATGGCATAAAAGTAGGTATTGATAAATGTTGTCTAAAGTGAATAAGAAAAAAAATACTCGGGTAACAACTGCAGTCTCCTAAAAACTAGAACAAGTGATTAATCAATGGAATTGGATAAATGACATTTTGGATGAAATATCGTTTATTTATTAAGTACAAGCTGACCTACGCAAATTCGTCTGCTTCTCGCGCTGTTTTTGTAACATTTACCGTTAATACTCAGCTGTTTTTGATTCTAGCGTGATGTTATTTAACCCATAGCTTTCCTTCATTATTGCGCTATCTAACAAAAAAAAAAAAAAAAATTGGTTCGTGATTTATGCCGTGACCAACTGAAATAGTAATGCATTTTTTATATGTATCGATAGATAGACAACACTGGGAAAACGCATGCGTTGCGTTCTTGAAGAAATTACGAATACTTAGAAACCTTTGATTGTATTACAAAAGTTCCTTAATTAAGTAATTAAAAAATAATATTTTATTTAAATATGAGTTCTTCAGTATAATAGGCGGGTGACATAGATAGATAGAACAATATTTATTTGTACACCGTTAAACACAGATTTAAAATGGCATTTAATTTTAATTGGCACACCCAAACATAAAAAAAAGAAAATAGGAAGTACAAAGGGCCGCCTTATTGCCGAAAGCAATCTCTAGGATGGATCAAAATGTATCGGAGAGACAGTAGTTGGCCGTGCAATGAGTTTTGAAGAATTATAATTTTCTAATGAATATAACTAGAAACACATGTATAAATACTTACATGACATTTTATTAGACAACTTCAAATTGAAACTTATTTATCCTAGCGACCCGCCCCGGCTTCGCACGGTTGGATTTCAGATGCCCCCGCCAACGACACGATTCATGCATTTTAAATCTGTAATATCTTCGAATTTCATTTAAATTAGATACTGTTAAGGGCCATTTTGATCTACATTAAATGCACAATGTATTTAATTTACTTAATTGTATATGCATTCTGTATTGCTTAAAATCACTTCGTAAATAGGCCATTATTTCTCGTAAAAAGGAAAGAATAAAAAATGGTTGTTGTGGGTAATAACCCACAAAATTCCTAGAGATAGACATATACCGTCGCGGACTTTTTTGTAGTACTTTTTGAGGTGTACAATACTGCAGTTAATTATTTTGATCTATCTCGTAGGGTGCAACCAGCGTTTGCAATGTAAGCGAAAAATATGTGTTTATTTGCTACATCACATTAGAAACCTCGAAAATTAACAGTGTTTCCATACTACATATATTATACATTTATCTTAATATATATAAATCTCGTGTCACAATGTTTGTCCTCAATGGACTCCTAAACCACTTAACCGATTATAATAAAATTTGCACACCATGTGCAGTTCGATCCAAATTGAGAGATAGGATAGTTTAAATCTCAAATTATAGTCGCAATTTTAATTTATTGCTAATTATTGTATATAAATATGGCGGTACGAAGTTCGCCGGGTCAGCCAGTTATACATAAAAACCTTCCTCTTGAATCACTCTGTTAAAGAACCCCGCATCAAAATCCGTTGCGAACTCAGACTTTTTGGTCTGAGGTTGCGAAGTTTTAAATATTTAAGCACACATAGGGATATAGGGACATAGGGACAGAGAAAGTGACTTTGTTTGATACTATGTAGAGATTGTCTAAATAAGAGGGTCTGTATTTAATGAAATATATTAAAAACTCCGAATATTCTGTGCGCACCATATTATATATCATATCGTCTTAAGCGAGCTCCCTTAGTAAACCTTTATTATATAAGAAGGTAAAACTCGTAAATACGAGAAACCGCATTGAAAATAAAATACGAGGTCATTTCCCACATTTCCTTAATGGATTGGTACAACAAATCTTAGTGACATTTGGCCCATCTATATCGCTATATATATTTTTGCAGAGGGTGTACGAAGAAAAAAACATTTCTTTCAATACATTATGTTCTGTAAGATATAAATATATTATATTATTTATGTTTTAATATGTGAAGATATTTCTTTGTACTCAGATGTAATTCATTTTCGTCGCAAGAAGAGTGAATTTAATGAAAAAATTGAAACTCACTGATAACTTTAGAAATCGAAATTAATGTTCATTATTAACTAGAAAACTAAGCAATATATAGTTGGTCATTGAGGAATTAAATAACAGTTATAACTGGCGGTAGATACGATTGGGGATGAGACCGCAATAAATAATATACAGTTAAAGTGTTTATTTTTAACCGACTTCAAAAAAGGAGGAGGTTCTCAATTTGACCGTATGTTTTTTTTTATGTGTGTTCGCGGATAACTTCGTGAATGAACCGATTTCAATGATTATTTTTTTTAATGGAAAGGAGATATCCCAACGGTGGTACCATGATAAGGACACTAAGATCAGATGATGGCATCCAAGAGAAATCGAGGGAAACTTTCGAATTTCGTAGGGGCGACTAGTGCATTTGTTTATTTTTTATTTAATTAGTAAGCTGATGCTTTCCATGTGGTCCCATTTCAATTTGGTCGTTCTTGAAGTCGGTTTTTTTTTGTTAAAGTTTTATATAAGTACGTAACCTATGTGTCACAAGATTTCTACTCCACCCAAAGGTTGACTGGTAGAGTATGCCCTGGGCATTAAGTCCGACGAAATACAAAAGTGCATAAAGTTAGAAATAAATGAATCAAAAGCTGTGAAATATGGTTAGAGGACTAACTTGATATTTAGCACTATGTCGAGTTTTTAAGATTCCATTAACACGCAGATCATCTTCACAAATTATACCTTATTTCGAAGCCTACAAAGTTCTTAATTTCGACAATAATTTCCTGTAACATGGTGCTGTGGGAAAGCTGTATCATATTAACATTATTAGACTGCCTCAGTGGCGCACGGTGTGTTAGAAAGCCCGATTTTGTTGCATGCCCTTTTTATTACAGAAATCGATAGTATTTATCATTTTAAGCACTACAGTCAAAGTCCGGCATCGATACGACTTGTAGATGTTTTTTTTAAAAATCTCAAAGTTGCTGTATAACCGGGTCATGAAAATAATAAAAAAAATTATATAAAAAAAACCAGCCTACATATTTAAATTTCCATTATAATTACTAATGAAACTTATAATACCTAACTATCTGACAAGTTTTCGTGTCTGTATTGCAAATAGATCGCGAAATATTAATATTTTTATGTTTTTTACCTTTTATTTAATTTCTTGGCAATAATGCGGTATTAGATGGAGATATTTGACCAGACGATTGTCAACATGTATGTCTATCGACATTATTAAAACCACAATCTAATTCAGCGTTATTTAGAAGTTATGAGAATTTTTCTATTTCAGCCAGGATTGTCACATTCGGAAATGTCAATTTTATCCGGGTTGTAAAAACTAAAAATATTTACAAAAAACTGAAAAATTATAAATCTTGGTTTTCATTTTGAATAATTAAAGTATCTTCATCATGTTCAGTGAATGACGAATGATCATCCACTAGAACATTTTTCGCATTAACTGGTTTTAGCAAACTTAAAGCTTCTGCTGGTAATGGGATCCTCTTTGCACTTTTATTTCTGTCCTTTAAATGAAAGTCAGAAATGACTGGGTCAGAGGAAATAAGCGCTCTGTGGAACAGGTCGAACATTGTAGCTTCACGACTAACTTTTCGGGAATGATACTCCCTATCAAACCTCCAAAACTTGTTTCTTGATTCAGCCGCTTGTTCAGACATCATTCCAACTGGCAATGGCGATGCTGCTATTATTTGTGCACCGTGAGCTAAAACTTTATGAATTGTAACTGACATTGGATGCCAGTTATAGTTTTCGACATATCTATGTGCCAGTTGATTACAAAATGTTCCGAATTTATCAACATCAATTGGTAAATTGCTGGATAAAACAATTGAAATAATGTATAAATCATCCAAAAGCCATTTCTCAATATCTAAAATTGCCGCAAACGTTGCACGATGTTGATCAGAAAACGCAGTTCTGGCAGTATTTCCGTCGTTTGTGGTGTCCGAAGTTGGGCGTACCACATCTACCAAGAGGCCCAATTTATCTTTGATTTCATCTTGAATTTTGGCTTTGCGATCTTCAACTAACTTGTGTTCTGCAGATTTTTGCGTAATTCGCCATTGTTTCACCTTAACTTTGTATCCAAGTTTTAAAACGAATTCTAAGGCTCGGATCCAAAAGTGCAATGGGCTAACACCGTAACGCAAAAGGCTTTCGTCAACAGAGCTGGAAAATACTGCATCTGAATTATTAAACTGTGACGAGGTCAACTGGCAGTACGGGCAACGTAACTGAGATTTAGTATTTAAAAGAGTATTTAACACTTTTCCGTCTATAGCAGCGCAATATAGTTCACATTTTATCCCACGGCCAAGTCCCTAGCTTTTCCCTTAAAAAGCTTAAAAGCGTCTAATCGAGTCAGTACCTTAGTGTTTGAAGGACCGCTTTCACAATCATCTCCTCGTGTATTTGCAAGCACTCCCGGAGGTTGAAGAGTGCTGGCTGTGGCGCTATCCACAACTTCACTAATTGCCGCTCGTTGACCAGCATGAGGGTTGGCGCCCTCATGCTGGTCAACGAGCTCATGCCCTCCTCGCACTAAGTCCTCTGGTCGGAGCCCAGATGGACATCCCCCAGCAGGGTGGGTCAATTCCTGCTGAGGCAAAGTGGCATCATGAGTCTGGAACGGCTCCATGATGCCTCACCCCCGTTTCTCCATGCTACATGTAATAACTTGGGGTTTCAGCTAATGCCTTTCGAGGGTGGACTCCTTCCCAAGTCACATGTAGCATATCATCGAAATACATGGTATAAAAATACATATGAAACTTTCAGGACCATCTTTAAAAAAAAAGACCTAAATAATGTTCGTTTGATGTTTAGTAAACATTTTCAACAAATCTTGACAAGATTTTAGTTAGTATCACCGTCAAATCTCCAACTTTTACCTTTTGGCATGAATGTGTTTTTTATTGCAAGGTCATAGTTTTATTTACACTAATTATATGGATAAACAAGTAGACGAGCCACCTGGTTATAAGCGGTCATCGTCGCCTATACCACCTATCGTCCCTCTAGACATGTCGCGCAAGTATAAATGAGACGGCAGATGCGTTACCCACCCTGAGACTTTAAGGTGTGTTCTGTCTCACGTGCCTATAATTTTGCTGGCTAACTGTCCTTCAAACCGAAACACAATAGTCCAACACTACTGCTTGGCGGCAGAAATAGACGAGTCGGTCGACTTAGTCCGCCTGGGTGGGTACCCAGGCGGACTAAGCGAAAGAATCAAAGAATAAGAGTGCCCATGGGTATAGTTTCAGTTATTGGTAAATGCACATATAAAGATAATTAATCGATAATATATACGACTTCTTTCAGCTAAACTCAAAATTATAAAAAATATTAAATTTAAAATTCTGGTTAAAGTGACAACCCTAGTACAAAAAAATCCGGATATAACTGAAAATTCTCATAACTTCTAAATAACGCTGAATTAGATTGTGGTTTTAATAATGTCGATAGACATACATGTTGACAATAGTCTGGTCAAATATCTCCATCTAATATCGCATTATTGCCAAGAAATTAAATAAAAAGTAAAAAACATAAAAATATTAATATTTCGCGATCTATTTGCAATACAGACACGAAAACTTGTCAGATAGTTAGGTATTATAAGTTTGATTAGTAATTATAATGGAAATTTAAATATGTAGGCTGGTTTTTTTATATATTTTTTTTATTATTTTCATGACCCGGTTATACAGCAACTTTGAGATTTTTTTAAAAAACATCTACAAGTCGTATCGACTTTGACTGTAGTGCTTAAAATGATAAATACTATCGATTTCTGTAATAAAAAGGGCATGCAACAAAATCGGGCTTTCTAACACACCGTGTGGCGCAGTGGTAGCGTGTGTGACTTCTGTGCTCGATTCCCGGGTCGGAACAAGTAATTGTATGGTCAGCAAATATTTGTTTCGAAGTTTTCTATGTATATACATTTATAAAAAAAAGTGTAATATGTATTCATATCAGTTGTCTTGTACACATAGTACAAGCTCTGCTTAGTTTGGGAGTAGATGGCGTTGTGTGTCAGATGTCTGAAATATTATTATTTAAATCAGTTAAGGACAGCATAATAGAAAATATATACCTCCAGAGCATTAATTTTAAAATGTTCCAAAAATAGCACAAATTCAAGTGACTAAATTAATTCAATCAACTAAAAAATATTTGTTAAAACCTTACACAAATTTGAAATGACTGATCGACTTTTTAATTATACTAATTCACAATAGTGTTTTTCCTTTCATTATTATTAAGACAATACTCATGAAATCACTGTTTATTGCCTTCCTAAGAATAAATAGTTGTAAATACACAAGATATTATATGTACCTATTTGAATATTCACTAATACAAAAGTTTTGGATTAACTTTTGTTTACATTTGTGTAAAACAATAATTTTGCGACTAGAATGAGTAGGTATTGAATAAATTGTTGCATTTTAGGAAAATATTAAGAATTAAATATTTTAGCTAAAGTAAGTTTAACCAAAATCGTCTTGGATGAAACAGCAATCAATATCTGATAAATTACAGCTCCAAAACGGTAATTCAGATTCCCCCGAATGTTATTTAAATCGAATTGAAGACAAAATTTACGGAGACTTGAAATGAACTTTGTACAAATTCTAAATGGCACTCTGTGCTAATTGCTTTGTCAAATGTCGTTGTTAGAGTCGTTGACAGCACGCACAAACGGTCACGAATCCGTCCCAACTGTCATAACTTGCTTCATTTATTATCCGTAAGGTAAAGTTTTGAAACTCCCTAGAGAACGTTGGTGCCGGTGCCTTGTCGTCTGTTAGTCATTAAATCAATTTAAAGTAATAAATCATGGTTAACTTCAGCTCTTCGGATAAACTTTTCGACTATGAAAATTTGTTTGGTGTGGTTTTAAATTTGAAGAATATTTAAGAATCTATCTTGTTAATGAGTGGTCCATCAATTCAAATAACCAATTAAGTTAACATTTAGTTTTTTTTTAAATTGAGAATTAAATAAATATTTGGACATCTAACACACAACGCCATCTAGTCCCAAGCTAAGCAGAGCTTGTAGAAGAATTAGAATTAGAGTTAGGGTTCCACCAATTGCTCATTTATTTTCATTGAATCAAAATTTGAATCCCATTTTATGTTTTTAGCTTTGGATCCGTGGTTGGATCCCACAAAATGGAAAAATTTTGAGATTTTTTTTAGCAACATATTATTTCATTTCATTTCAAGTTCAGAGAAGATATATGAAAAGGTTTTAATATTTTTATTTTACTTCATAAAATAAACCTTACAAATTCATTTCTGAAAAGGAATAAGGTGATTGAGGTGATAGTTAAATACGAAAGATACGATGTTGATATGAAGCTGTCAATTGCATATCTCGACTTGACAGACCTATTGAAATATCTTAACGTCATTTTTAATCGCTACTGAATACTGTGACATTAATGACATTATATAATTTGATTTACAATGATAGTTTCCTTTACAAATATTTGAGACTTAACTATACTGTTCTCAAGCTAATCGTCATATAAGTATGATGAAATTAAATTAACTTATAATATGAAACATATCAGTCTAAAACTAAAACTATCACGCAACCAAATTAATTAAATAAGTACACGATTATAATCGATACCTAAATATTAACTTGTTTGAAGAGTTGTTCACGTCACTTGTAATCGCAAACTTTCTTTTATCTGTCAAGTGTCAACTGTCAATGAAGAGGATGTCATTGCATTGCGGAACCGGCAAAGTATTTATGCCTTTATTTCCTAACTGGTTTTCAATGCGCTCGACTGCCTCGTTGGCGCAGTGGTAGCGTACGCGACTGCTGTGCTTGAGGTCTCGGGTTCGATTCCCGGGTTGGAACAAATGTTTGATTGATTGTATGATCTGCAAATATTTGTTTCAGAGTTTGGGTGTTTTCTGTGTATAATATGCATGTATTTACAAAAACTAAAGTACATTGTATTTATATCAGTGGTCTAGTACCCATAATTCAAGCTCTGCTTAATTTGGGACTAGACGGCGTTGTGTGTTAAATGTCCGAAAATGTATTATTATTTTCCGAAAATATTAATTTTATACTATTCGGTTAAATAAATGGCTCTTGAATTAGGCCTAGCCTGTGACTAGTTTAATAACAAAAATAGTGCAAATAAATGTGATTTTACTGCAAAAAGGAGCTAAATTTGAAACATTCTATACCCACATGTCTAACCAGTGTGGCATAGTAGATACTACCCTCGCACAGAAAATCAACGTAAAATGACAGAGTTCATGCTGTCGTGTTTCGTAGGTGAGTGCGAGACCGGAAGCCCAATGATGCAGAAGCATCACTAGGCCGCCATGGTGTGGGTCACCATACAACATTGTTGCATTGTTTGCATTCGCAATGAGTATGGTGACCACCACTCTTGAATTCTGCTTATGCTTTTCATCAGGCAGAGTAGAGCCATTTTGGCAGGGCCAAACATAATTTAAAAAAAAAGGTTGTCTGTAAAGTCAGTTTATGGACGATAGTTTAACGTGAAAACGTCATAACAAAACATTGATGAAATGATGAATGTGCGTTACGGGACAATGAGTCATCTTTTTTCGTGCATGCAGCCGGCGTTCATCAATCTATTAGACGTTTTTACAACATATATATATACTAGATGATCCGGCGAACTTCGTACCGCCATATTTATGACCCACGTAACATCGTTTACGTTTTTGTGAATCTAAACCATTCCCAGATCCCCTTGAACACACACAAAAAATTTCATCAAAATCGGTCCAGTCGTTTTTGTGAATGTAAACCATTCCCAGATCCCCTTGAACACACACAAAAAATTTCATCAAAATTGGTCTAGTCGTTTAGGAGGAGTTCAGTCACATACACACGCACACAAGAAATATATATATATATATATATATATATATATATAGTGGAGCGATAACCTTGTGAAATTTGAGATGTCTTACGGCCCATAAATAAGGCACTCAATCACTAACCTAGATCACTGGCGAGAGCAATGAACGACGACGTTTCACAGTGTTCTTATTCTAACTAATGTAATCAAGCACTTACTGGAGATGCGTGATGTCCTTGATCTTGTCGGTCGTTGACGGGGTACCCCACTGCGGCTTGTCTTGGTACGTTCACACATACATGCTCCAAAGTGCTGTACACCTCCAAGGTATTCCTAAATGCTTGCGGGCTCCCGAAATCTCGTAATTACAAGACACCCGATTCAGCCATCACGGATCGCGCCTATGACGTGACTACAAAAACTCGCGAGTCCGAATCAGACCAATCATAACGGTAACCGACTAAACACCGAATTGGATGGACAATTGGCTAAATTTCAATTAAAACGGTTGTCTGTAAGAGATCGCCATGAGCGATAAGACCGCCAATTGTCACATTTGTAAATTGTATCTCTTTTTTTTTTTCTATCTGTTATAATGTGTGTACAATAAAGATAAATAAAAAAAAAAAAAAAAAAAAAAACGGTTCCTAAAACGACACTCGTCGACCGTTGACAACAAGCCTCTCAATAGTACAACTGTCAACGTCAAAACGACTAACAAGAAAAATGACAATCAAAAATGTTGCCATTACAATGACGTTAAATTTCTAACATATATATATATATATATATATATATATATATATATATATATATATATATA
Organism: Diaphora mendica; assembly: GCA_949125395.1. NCBI lineage: Eukaryota > Metazoa > Arthropoda > Insecta > Lepidoptera > Erebidae > Diaphora > Diaphora mendica. Next base: position 24,974,424 of record OX421310.1, read on the forward strand.
TATATATATATATATATATATATATATATATATATATATAATGACTCTACGCAGCGTAAAGGAACGCATGAATAGAATTCAAGAGTGGTGGCCAACATACTCATTGCAAAGGTGGACAAGGTAGCATAGTTTCGCGCACTATGGTGGTCTAGTAAGGTAGAAATACAGCTTTGACCCTACTATACCACGCTGGCCAGATATACTTAATTATTTAAAATAATTTAGATGGATTTGAAATAATATGATGTTGATAAACAATTAGGTATACTACCCATTCATACTCCTTACTAGTATTGTAAATTTCAAAATAACTCTGTCGGTCTGTCTATCTGTCTGTTTGTGTGGTTATTACGTTTTCACGGCTAAACCGCTGCACTGATTTCAATTAATGTTGGCATGGAGATACTTTAATTATTCCGGTTGTTGTAGAGAAAGCTAGTAATATGATAAATGATTATGTTGTAATATTACCATTTGATATCCATACTTATATATAAAAAGCTGAAGAGTTGGTTTGTTTGTTTGTTCGTTTGAACGTGCTAATCTCAGAACCCGCGAGTCCGATTTGAAAAATTCTTTCAGTGTTAGATAGTACATTTATCGAGGAAGGCTATATATCATCACGCTAAGACCAATAAGAGCGGAGCACCAATTAAGAATGTTACAAAAACGGGGGAATATTTTTACGCTACGGGCAATAGGAGACGTAAACGACATTGCGTAGAGTCTAGTTATACGACTATTTTATAACGATTATTTAAAATATCTAAATAGTCACTGTAAATGTTTTCGGTATACTTTCGTCACTATTACAGTTTCGAATAGATCGATTATGCTCACCAAATCGATTACGTTTTGAAATTTGTTCACGTAGCGCGTGATATATTTCATTCATCATAATTTATTTTTTTACCATCGATATTAAATATAATAAGTGGATACTTGGGTTTCTTCACACATTCGTCGAAATTGTTATATGTCGTAAGTTTGTTACCGCAGAATAGGCAATTTCATACGGGGATAATTTACTACTTTGTTATATGTTATTGCCCTAAGTTACATATGTTGCTTTTATTGTGACTCGCTACATCTATCTATCTAATACCTTTAAACAAGCTATATTAATAATCTGAATCTCGAGAACGGCTCCAATGGTTTTCATGAAATTTGGTATGCAGGGCGTTTCAGGGGCGATAAATCAATCTAGCTATGATTCATTTTTAGAAAATCTACAAAAAAAATGCCGAGCTAAGCTCGTTCATCCAGGTACTGTATTATTACGTTATATTCAGAAATGGTTGAAATGAACATATATATAATGCATATATATTATATATGCATTATGTATAATATATAGAGAAGCTAGGTTCATGGGGGCCGAGTGCTCGGGCCATGTTTAAACAACTAGCTAAGCAACTAATTGATGCTTGTCACGACCAGAAGGCCGGCCTTTTTCTAGCACAGAGAATCAGCATTGCCATTCAACGTGGTAATGCCGCTAGTCTTTTGGAAACGCTACCAGTAGGCGAAGATGTGGAGGAGTTTTTTGACGCTTGTGTAAATATTGTTATTCTTTTTTTATTGTGATATAATAATGTTCAAATGAATATACAAATTTACTAATGTTTGACAAACATTTATTTATATATTTACACACTAGCTTTTGCAGTCAAAATGTTTCTTCCATTTCTCACCAACATCCTATGCTCTATTCTACAATTATATTGTCAAAGTAAAAGGATAATTTTATAAGCAGCCTAAAAAAATTAGGAAGAATAACATTTTATAAACATACTGTTATTCTATTATTTTATTAATTATTTCTTGTTCTTGTCTTCGGCAGGGCTCTTAGGCCGCGTACTCGAACTCAGCGGGAGCGGGGCGGGCGCGGGAGTGGAGCGGGCGCGGAGCGGCAGCGGCACGTTCAAATGTATGGATTTATATGGGAGTGTTTTCGAACACAGCGGAGCGGCAGCGGAGCGGGAGCGGAGCGGGAGCGGGCGACGAGCGGCGGACGAGCGGTGCGTATAGAGGTATTATAGATAGAGTAGGGAAGACATATGACTGCCGGTAAGCGGAAACGTCCGACGATTAGAAAGAGAGAGAAGATCGCGGTACCCCATCTGTCTTTCTCTACTGACGCATGCGCAGTAAAGGACTGCTTGTTATTATAATAACCTCGAATAATAAAATAAAATTAACTCGAAAATCTTCTAAATATATAAAAGAGGAAGGTGACTGATATAGAGAGAGATCAACGCACAGCTCAAACCGCTGAACCTAGAATCCTGAAATTTTGCGTGTAGGTTCTTAATGCAACATAAGTGAGCAATAAGAAAGGAATTTTTGAAATTCCACCCCTAAGGGGGTAAATCAGGGGATGAAAGTCTGCGTGAGCGAAGCCGTGTGTAAAAGCTAGTACCTTATAAAGTTGTTTGAAGTAATAAAATATAGGTACACACAGACAGGTAGGTACCGCGATCGTCTCTCTCTTTCTAACCGAGGAACAGCTGGTGGCCTGGTTCCCCTCCCTGGGTCCGTAATTTTACTGCGAAAGTCACATGTTCGATGAATGGAAAGTCGTCTGAACGTTACTTCGAATACTTTTTACCAATAAACTCTTCTTCTACTGAACGATGATTCATCGAATATTTTTGAATCGAATTAATGTTTTTTCGAATAAGTTTAAAATGAAAATAAAAGTATAAAGAAAACATGTGTGGTGGTGGAAGGACTTCGAATACTTTTTACCGATAAGCTCTTCTTCTACTGAACGATTTATCGAATATTTTTGAATCGAATTAATGCTTTTCCGAATAAGTTTAAAATGAAAATAAAAGTATAAAGAAAACATGTGTGGTGTATTATTTCATACATAATCGAGGAAGTCTAATAACTTTGAGATATCATACGTTCCTTCGACCACCACACATGTTTTCTTTATACTTTTATTTTCATTTTAAACTTATTCGAAAAAACATTAATTCGATTCAAAAATATTCGATAAATCGTTCAGTAGAAGAAGAGCTTATCGGTAAAAAGTATTCGAAGTAACGTTCAGACGACTTTCCATTCATCGAACATATATTATGACTCGCACGGCTCCTCTGCTCTATCTATAATATCTCTATGGCGGTGCGCACCAGTGTCGCGGTGTCAGCTAGGGATGGAATAAAATAGCAATCACCTGTGATTATTGATTTTTAATTTTGTCAAGTTTGTGATTTTTCCAAATTTATTTATTTATTAAAATAACAATTTTAATAGTTAATTAAATAAACATTTTATCCATCTTTACTACTTGAAATATTGTTCGAATGGTTGTTTTTTTTTTGTTTTTAATTTTATTTTGATAGGAACGCAAATATTACAAAAAATATATTTAAATTCTATGTATAATATGTATGTATTTACAAAAAAAAAGTATTTATGTATTTATATTAGTTATCTAGTACCCATAACACAAGCTCTGCTTAGCTTGGGACTAGATGGCGTTGTGTGTTAGATGTCCGAAAATATTTATATTTTTATTTGACGAGCGAGCGACGAGCGTGTGACGAGCGGCATACGAGCGGGCGCATCAATCTTAGACAAAGTATTACATAGACTTGACACAATTTTGTAATTAACCGACCAAATTGTAACCAGGTTTGTTGAACGTTTGGAACATTAATAAGGGAGAATGGGCTTTAACCTGGCAACGTTAATATTTGATGTACTTGGTTTCTATTCCTTACGGGTGTACGCATATGTCAAGTCTACGTAATACTTTGTCTAAGGCACGAATGTAGCGGTGTCATATAGGGATGTAATAAAATAGCAATCACCCGTGATTAATGATTTTAATTTTGTCAATGTTGTGATTTTTGCAAGTTCATTTAATTATTAATATTGTATATTTTATTTATTTTTTGTTATTAAAACATTTTAATCATCTTTATAACTTGTTAATTTGTTCGCTGTTTTGATGTTATTTTTTTTTTCACTGTACCCCCCTGTTATTTTCTATAATGATCGAGTATAGTAACCTAATACCCCTCTAACTTGTCAATGTAAATTATTGTGTTTACAATTACGCCTAATCAAGATTTTTTTAAGGTTATCAGGCTTGGGTTGTACGATTTTAGAAAATTAAATTTAATATACTAATTTATGACGCTATTACATATGTAGATATTATGATTATATAAAATATTATCAAACATTAATCGTTTTCACTAATTATTTAAAATCACTAATCATTTTTTTTGTGAAATCTGTCATCCGTATCAAGTTAATTTTACGAGGTATTGTTTCTTATAACACATCACTAAACCGCTCTAGCGCCCGCTCCTAGCCCGCTGGTTTCGAAAACGGGTTAGCGGCCCCGCTCCGCTCCCGCTGCCGCTCCGCTCCCGCTCCGCTGCCCGCTGAGTTCGAAAACGCGGCCTTACAGGCTTGCCTAATATGACTACTGTTTACCGATAAAGCACTTTAAATATGCCTAAAATATAAATCATTATCGGCAGCTTTTAATAGTCTACCACTGAACATCGACCTCTCCCTAGAGAGGAGATTTTAGTCTACCATACCACACTGACCAGAGGAGAAAATATAAATAATCACCAATAATTATTTTTGAATAAATTGTAAATTATATAAAAGTATCCAAGTAGAAGTATATTAGCCGCAGAACTGATGACCGTTGGAGTAGACGGGTTCTTGAGTAGAGACTGCCAGGTGGAGTGATGATCTGCGCAAGACGGCTGGCAGGAGCTGGATGTGAGAAGCCGGTTTTCGACCCAAGTAGTGTGCAATCGGAAAGACCTATGTCCTATGTAAAGCATAATAATAACGCTAAAGTAATACTACCAAGACCTTAATAAGTATCTACTCTAATCAGACCACTCAACTGTACACAGTGCTCTTTCATTAAAAAATAAGGTGTAAATAACAACAGTAATAACATAAAATGAAATTACCTAAGAATCATATAACTATCTTAGTCATGGATGACATCGAATTAATCTATATACCGATATCTCTCGCAAAGACTCACGACATCGTCAAGTGCATCGATCTTAATCCCAACTGATGCCTACTCCAGTCACCCAGTACTTAATCAGAGCGCCTTGCCAGTGCACGTATCCTCGCATTGCAAGACAATAGTCATAAGAACACGTAATTTAAATTTATTACAAGCCTTATTGCAGCCATCAGTTTAAAACAAAGCTCCCGGCACAGCAATGGTGTTTTGATGTGAACATAACTGGTACTAATTATTTATAGGTACAAGATTTGAGACCGACAGCTGACGTGATTTGACAGCTGACTTTGATATCACACTTAATTTAAGGTAAATAAATAATAATAGTGTTTTGTAAAACTAAAATAATATTTGAACAAGTTATGATTATGCAATTGTTGAAATTACAAAATAAAAAATATTTAAGTAATCGTCAACAAACCAATTGAGTCACTGTTTTATTTTTTAATAAATGTATACTTTCCCTAACGTTTACAATATATTTCAATTTCCCTGTTTGTTATTTTTGAACAATAATTTTAATCTTTTTACAGCAATACTCGACCAGTCATTGCATAGGTAATTCAAACATAAACTAGGCCCAGATCAGCTCCAGAACCTGCTAATTAAACCCCAAGTCGTCGAGAGAGACTCTCACGCTCCAATTGTGCACTGAAACTCAATTAGCATTAAAAACACGTCACGCTAACTCACATGCTATATCGAATCGATTTACGTAAAAATTTGCCCCATAACTATCACCACCGTTGCCTTAACCTTAATAAGTGGTCCGTATACAACGCATTGTATAGGGTGTTAGATCGACAGCGATACCTTACCAATTTACACTGTACCGCGTACGCGCGCATATTTGGTTTTACTTTTAGGTGAGCGTGCGCGAGCGCAGCCACGCACTACTCTTCCGTTAAAGCCGCTCAGTGCAACAACGACACTGGCCGAGAACGAACTTAGAACCTCGAATCGTACGCCGCGTCGAGATCGCGACGAACCTCATTTGTGATCTGTGAACTTACGGACTTTCTTGTGCCAATTATTTCTGTGATTGTGTTTGTTTGGCATATTCACGGTAAGTTATATTTTTTAATGGCACTCTAAGTGTAGATTAACTTTCTTAACATAAAATAGCCGTTGCGCTCTCTCCGTTGATAGAGGAAGAAAGCCGTGGATAGTCGAGCCGGTTGTTGATAAATAAATATAGGTAATGTAGAGATGCGTAAAAAGTTACGATGCAAAATATAATTTTAAGTAATCTTGTTGATGACTAATAAATCTTGTAATATTCATCACGACAACACAAATTATGGCAAAACAATTGCTCTTTAATAAATAAATTTAGTATTATTAATAAAAAATATGTTCATTTCATAGTCTACAAAATGTGTGTGTAAAAAATTTAAAAAAGTAAAATAATCTTATATCTCAATAAATACTTTTGCTTCTCTATCACTTTTGGGAACTTTCCTCAAAGCTCAGTTAGTTGTAAATTTTTAACAATTTCTAATAAGTTTGTCAAACCTAATGTTCCTCTTTAAAACAAAAAATATCAAACACAAATAACATAAGTAAAGATAAAGAAAAATATTGTTTAATATTGTCACTGGAAACAAAAGTTATATAAATATTATGAAACTTATTTGTATTCACAAATTTACGTAAAATATTTCGTTATTTTGTTTTTTAAAAATATATTAATAACAATTTTTTTGTTAAAATTTAAAAATTAAAAAATCATGAAATTCCTAGATATCGAAACCTCGTTAGTTGGTTCAAATTAGCATGCCTGTAACAACTGTTTTTTCTCATTTCATAATAGCGATACGGTTCGGACTAAATGTGTAACATTATTGAGCCATAACCGACTAAATTCTTTTAGCAATTCAAGTGAAAACCGCATTTTACAGTGGAATTTAAAAAGTTCGGTTTAGGTATTTTAATGGCTTATGTATGTAAAACTTTTAAGATACAATGTAGCAATATATAAATGTTTACATCTATTGTTGTTCATTCAGTTTATTTATGTGAAGAACCTTAAATGAAAACAAATACTTATTAAATTTACATGGACATTATAGTTCATAAATATAAATGAATGTTGCATAAATATACAAAGCTGTATAATTTAAACAGTTTTTGAATAAACAGTGTTAAACAAAATAAGATTTCACAAGACAATTTAAATAATTACAGCAGCTATTTAAAAAATGAAAGTCAGTACCTTTATTAAAATTAATAATATACTTATATTGTTTTGATAGAATAATGGATAATTTTGGATAAAGTGTTAAGATTAAATAAAAAGTTTAGAAGTGTGTCTTGTTTTCACTTGTTCTGAATATCTCACGTTTCGTTCTCGATACTCGAGTTAATGCGATCATCGCGACCTACAAAACGTAGAAAAGAAACACTCTCACTGTCGCAGAGTTAGAGGACCACTTTATGCAATATAATATAATTCATCAATTGTAAATAGTCACTATATTTTTTTTTTAATTTGTTTTTAAATAAGCAAATTCGAGCAAAATTTATTTCATACTTTATATATGTATATTTATAATACAAGAAAGTAATGAAAATAGATTTTACATTTATCATTTCTTAAAATCAAATGTATTGTAGCAATAATTAATATTAACTACACTCTATCTTTCATACTATTTCAGTTTTTTAAACATATATGAAAATAACAATAGGCGTGTTTCTATAGGTAATTTTAGTTGAAGAAAAGATAGTGCGCATAAACAATTTAGTGATTGGCTTGCGTGGGAAGGCAATTTGCACTTAACCTCAACAAGTAATTTTTTGTGTAAGTTATTTATTTTCAAATTTAATTACTGGGCCTCTGCAATCATATGAATAAGAATTGATGCATGAAAACTACAAAGATATACAAGTTGTATAAATTTTGTTTAAGATTATTATAAACCACACTTCAAAAAAATTATAAATATTTTTTTTATATAGAATAGGGGGCAAACGAGCAGACGTATCGCCCGATATTTCAGTAAAACATAAATATTTAGTTTTATAAAGACTAAAGTTATTAAAAAATAGCATTCAAAGTGTCAAAAAAGTGTAAAATAAAATAAAGAGCAATATCAAAAAAATTATTCTCATAAATCTAGCTCATAACCTATGCCCTATAAACTAAATGCCATATAAAGTAAATCCATACTCATATTACAAATTCAAAAGTAACTCTATCTATCTGTCCGCTTTTACAGCTAAAATGTAGAACCAATGTTAATGTAATTTGGCATGGTGATACTTTGATTTTTGAGGAAGGACATCTGGCTATTCTTTACCGCGATAACTGACATATACACGTGTGGAGCCGCATGCATGAGCTAGTATATTATATTTGAAGATAACTTACGTTCTGAATACATCATCGACATGGTATTACAGTGCATGTTCTAAACTATAAACAAGCTAAATGGTTTACATGACAGCAATTAAGTAAAAACTAGTATTTTTATACCCAAAACGGTATTGCAAATTGTTTAATTACGGCTCTATGAATATTTCATACACGAGTTAGTACAAAGGCCATTGACGAAGGTAAAATTCTACATTTAAGTAACTTTAATAGTAGTACTATTCACGTTTCCAAATTTGCTCTTGTACTGTTTTGCAATTATGACACAATAGCATTAATTTATTAATCAAGTAAACTAATTATAGGGACCTTGGCTATTTTACTCGAACCGCGCACTAAAATAGGGTAGGTAACGATTTTTTTTCACAATGTGTTAAATGTAGTGTGTAATTATACTACATAAGTACTTATTGAAACAAGTGATTTCCATGGTATGTGTAAGCTCCTTCGTGGTATATGAGATGTAAAATATAATGCGTGTTTCTTCACGCATGTTTATAATTTTAAACAGGGTTGTTAGATGTAGTTATCGGCCATTGGCCTGCCTATTAATAGGTAATTTAACTTATTTCGAATTGCTAAATACAGCAATGAAGGATGGACATTTGTTTGATTTACTGAAACAATGGAAGATTTCTTTAATTATTTTCAAGGATTAATTGACGAAAGCAAGATTCATTTTGTTTCATAAAACTTTGAGTGTCTTTAATATTCAAAGTTCACATTTTTAGTTCAACAGCTGAATTAGAGTCATCAGAACTAAAAAATGTGTTGCATATACCCACCAACATATCATACCAATTGTAACTTCGTTTACTTTTTTCCAAGCTGACATTTATGTTTGCCTACTTCATTTTTTTTTATGTATGGCACTGCCAAAATGACTACTCTGTCTGATGGATAGCATAAGCAGAATCCAAGAGTGGTGGTCACCATACTCATGACGAATGCAGACAATGCAGCATGGTGACTATGGCGGCCTAGTGATGCTTCTGCATCATTGGGCCTCCGGTCTCATACTCGCCTGTCAGGTTGCAGGCATGCAACCTGCACGAATGCTGTTATTTACGTTGATCTTCTTGCGAGGGTAGTACCGCCCCGGTCGAGCCGGCCCGTTCATGCTGAAATCAGCGTGGCTCTACTACCTGTAATCTATACTCTCTCTCTATTAATAAAATCTTACAAAGAAATGATGTTAAAAAAAAAGCAACAACAAACAAAGGCTTTTATTAATTTAACGCAGATATGCTCTCACGAACTTAAGTTGAAACTTATTGAAAACATTTCAATATTAAAGTTATTAATCATATAACTAAGTAAATAGCGTTTGTCAAATTTTGTAACTTAGTAACCAATTCGAAGTTGAAATAATAATTTGAAGTTAGCATATTACTCTGAAACAGAATTGGTTGATATAGTTGTAGATATTTGGGGAATACATGCATTCATATCTCGCAAACAAACTTACTAAATAACTAAATTAAAGATACTCGCTACTCGTAAACTTTCTATGATTTAGTTAGACATAGACATTACGTGACTCTCGTGCTTATAAATATTTGAGCCACATGGCTAAATTTATACCCTGCCACGTTTCACTGTAACTCATTGTGGTTGTTTATTATTGTGGAAATAAAGAAAAAACCGACTAAAGTAAACGTTGCATATCATATCAAAGTTTGAACTCTATCAATCAAAATTGGTTCAAATACTTTTTGAGTTTAAATTTAAGATCATCCAAGTAATTTTCTAACTTAAAAAATAATAAAAAGTATTGAAATGAATATTAGAAGTGTTTGGTAATAAGTATCTGTAAATCTTCTATCCGTCAGACAATCGTTTACACATTTTTTTTGTTTTGTTTTATAGATCTTGTATCATATAATATAACTAATGAAATGCAAAACGATAGGAAACGTAAAATGACTTTGTTAGATTATGATAAGAATGATGTAAGATTATGATAATCTGAACAATACTGTAATACTCAGATAATGATTTAACCGTAACGATATTTAATTCAATCCGATCTGCGTTTCATAAACATCTAAAATACTTTCTCTTTAAATTAGTAGTGTAAGCGTTTTATCCGATTTATAATGTAAGGAGGTCGTTCTCAATTCGACTGAGTAGCCATTATATTATATGTAAACAATTTTTTTAAATAAATTTTAATTTTTAGCTTCATTACGATAAAGTTTTAAATTAATCGGTAAAAATTGCAACCTATTACAATTTTTGCTATCATTTGTCATAATTCTTAATGTAAATTAATAATAATAATAAATATCTGACACACAACGCCTAATTGTAAATTGTATACCATCTAAATGTAAGTTGTACTTTCTTTGTTCGGTTTTGGTTTAGTATTTATTTTAGTAATTGTGCTACTTTTGAATACTTTTTATAAGTAGAATAAACATCTACTTAGAGGTCAACACATTCGAAAGCCATTTTATCCGATAGCCTTATATTTCTTTATTATTAGTAATGTATTTGTGCCAAACACATAATGTTATTTAAGTATCCTAAATTATCCGCACACATATCAAGAACCCCTTTATTTTTTTTTTTGATGGAGAATAATTTTTAATAGTGTTTAGTATCAACTTAAAGTTATAGAAAGTTCGACCATTGAATTATTTCCACACAATCTAAGGCATGGTCCAATTGATCTACCCCGAGTTGACCTCGTTTAAAAAATTTCTCATTCACAAAAGTACGCAAAAATATGCATACGTAAAACTATGGCCCCACTTCGTTTAAGATTACACAATTACGTTTACGGTCAGCCATAAACCAAGTGCAGTCACGCACCAGAGCCATCAACAACATGACAGCTTCGTCAACAATTATTATATCTATTACATGAAGTCATGGCAGCATTACATAAGCTTAAATAAATGTGTCCTTAACAGCCTTCACTACGTCATACACCTACACCATCAAGCTTATTCTTTAGGTATGCTACCATATCGTAGGCTTAATGTAGAAAATATATACGTTGGCTTATAATATATGCCATTGTCTTTAACACCTCCTTAGAAAAGTCTGCCATACAATAACGTTAAACGTCTTTATTGAGATTCAAAGAAATTATTACTTTTGGACTTTCCTACTACAAAATAAACATAACGAAGATACAAATATAAAGGGTTTAAAGTACTTTCCTAAAAATATTTTTTTAGAAAAGTAGATAATTGAATGCAGATGTGAAAGACAAGATAGAAATAAATAGTTCAAGAGAAAACTTTCTGTAACGTCAACATTAAACAGCAACAATAATAACAGTGTAGCTAGTAGGAGGTATGAGAGTATGCGCATTAAATTCTTTCGTCAATATTTAAGAGCTCGTTAATGACACTAACAAGACGTAAGTATGAGTTCATGCACATAATTGAATAGTTTAATCCATGTTTAACACACCCCGAAACAATTTTTTTCTAAAATAAAGAATTAATGTTTTCATAAATCATGTTAGTCTTCATGAAATCTACCACAGATTATTTTACATTTTAAGTTATAATTCTGATTTCAACTGTAAACACGTCTTTGTATTCAATATTGTCCTCAAAACAAAATATGTGCTTAAAAATGATTATATAAGTCCAGTATTACAGGCATACTAGATACATAGTTATTTTCAGATTTCCTTAATAGCTAACTTCACAAGTTACCAATCAAGTAGATGTCATTACATGCAAAGCAAACTTGTATACAATAATAACAGGTGTCTATATCATCACTGTAGAGTTGCTCTCAGATACCAATATCGGAACAAAAGTTCTCCAAACAAGTGAAGATTCGCAGTCGGTATGTGAAAGTACCACTACAATAAAATATTCCAGGCACGCGACGATATGAGACCGGTAGAGCACCGACACGTAGCGGTATACTGACGCAACTAATTATACATAACGCCTCAATAGACGAATCGACCTACGCGATCTACAAAACGAAGCGAAAGTCAGACGTAATATTTAAAACACGCGATCACTGATCATATGGGCTTCAAGAGGTGAAATTTACCAAACAATGGGGAAGCGTTACTTGAATATATTGACAACAATTCCGTGATGTCTCGAAAAATGTACTAAGTATAGGTCTGTAGTTTACTCAATTAAAGTAAATAGTCAAAAGTAAAATTTCATTATAAGCAACTCTTTTCATATGTGAATAGTTACACAGCTAAAAGAAAAAATATTTTATAGCGTTAATACCTTAAAATAATTCAATAAACTTTAAGCGCTGCTAAAGATTTTACAAGATCCATTTAAATAGTATTGACCAACACTATCTACGTTCAAATTAAGCATAGCCCGTATTATATGTTCTATAAAGTACCTACCTATTCTGGAACTTATTCTTAGTTACATCTAAGATATATTTTCACAATACTTACAAATCGTACCAAACACAAACAAAACAGCAGACTTTATTCATAAGAACAACTAGAATTAAACTTTTTTTCTAATTCATAAGCGTTTGTTTTATTATAAACTAGCTTTTGCACGCGGCTTCGCTCACGCAGACTTTCATCCCCTGATTTACCCCCTTAGGGGTGGAATTTCAAAGATTCCTTTCTTAGTGCTCACTTACGTTATATAAAGAACCTACATGCAAAATTTCAGGATTCTAGCTTCAGCGGTTTGGGCTGTGCGTTGATCTCTGGGTATGTCAGTCAATCAGTCACCTTCCTCTTTTATGTATATAGATTAGCTATTATTTTTATAACTAGAAACAAATGACAGTTTCAATAATGTACTTTACAATTCAAACTATAAGTTAATAAATAGATTGACATACAAATAGGTTCATAAAATCCTTAATTTGTTGCAAAACACGTTGCTTATTTTGATGTATACCTTAAATTAAAATACGTCTTTATCTATATATATATATAAAAATGAATGTTTGTCTGTATGTCCTTTATAGAATCGTAAACTATGCATTTGATCATGTCATGATCTTCAGCAAAGTGTTGTGCATGAGCCCACAAAGGTTTCTGGGTTCGTACGACCAATCTTTGAGAGATGGCCGATATACACGCGGGCGGAGCCGCGGGCAACAGCTAGTCCATAATATATATTGATTTAATAAATCCAAAACAATTGCAGAGATAAGTCAGTGGTTATCGGTTAATGACGAGACAACTGTTTTGGATAAAGGCTTTTAATAAGTAATAAGTAAATTGTTCCGAAGGCTGCCTTTGTATTACAGATGTTATTTTAATAAAATCGTTCTAGACATCGATTGCACGTGTGATGGTGAAAAGTCGTATACAAATGTATAAAATTAGTGCTATTATACTAACTTAAATAAAATAAATAAATTTAAAAACGTTTATATTTAATTTGTTAAATTTTTCTACTTATAAAAGTTAAATAAGCATATTTAAACATTTAAAAATCTTGACTAACATTAAACCAAAAAGAAATCGAAAGAACTGGGGGCCGATCCTTCAATACAAGGAAGCCATTAAAAAACGACGCAAATGTACAATGTCATTATTTTTAAATTAAAAAAAATGTATTCTTCCTAAAGTTTATTTAATTTAAAAAAACAAAAATACTCATTCAAATGCAAAGCCTGTCCATGGAGTTTCTTCGACTCGTTATCTTCAAGTTAAGACAAAAGACAAACAAAGAGTATAGAAGACACTCCCTACTTTTAGCGCTGGCATAAATTGTATAATGTCCTCTTGGTTCGAAGTACTCCGCGAGAGGAGTCAATGCACCTACATGGAGTTCAGTGCTCCTCCTGAGATATTCCTGCCGCGTGCTGAATGTTAAAACTTATATATCGCGTAATGTATGTGGCAGTTGAGGTTTTACCGAACAACTTTTGAATTTACTGCTAAAATATATTTGGGAAATTGAAGTTCTAAGATGCATCGGGGCAGAAGCAAGCACACGAACCATATATTTTCTCGTGTTCAACTCGTTGAAATGGAAAATGTTTGTCATAAATGTTTATCACTTGTCCCGATGCAAGCAACTTGTTACTGAAGAAAGTTTTATTAAAATAAGAGTAACACATATCCAAGTTTTAAGAGTTAAAAAAGTTTAAGACAATAATAAATTAGTACCGAATGTAAAATAGCATTTCAGTCTGCGGTGTTTTTGTTTAATTTTTTTTATTTCTTATCTTATATAAAAAATTGCTAAATCTTCAAAAAAACCTACGAATTTAATTTTTATGGCTTATGTATGAGTAGATCCCTCATAACTTTAAAAAACTTGCAACTCAGAGGTCTAGAGAATTCGAGTCCACTGGAGTAGTCTTGAGGTTTTCATTTTCATTATTTTATATTTAAGCATCACTTTTCATATTCGTCTTGCCTAAAAAATCTTTTAGGTTTAGGTTACGTAGACCTAAGTAAAAAATGAAAAAAAAAACACTATGTTAGTATATTTGCATTTGAATAAAAAGTATATTTGCATTATTTTATTAAATCAGTTTTGGTGGCGAAATATAATGGAATGTTTCAATTCAATTCTTACGAAGTAGCAGACATCCGTATAACTTATAAGTTTGCCCACGTTTCAAGAACAGAAGCATTCCATAACTATGACCAGATATTCTCACATTACATGCATGTTTTTTCTATTTCTAAACTCTAACAAGTTAGTTTCTTACTAAATCGTTTTAGTAACCCTAGTTATATTTTGATTATTTTTTATTTTTAAGGATCACATGAAATGAAATCGACAGTGAAACGAAATAATTTGACTAATATGACATTTGTCATCACGTCTTAGATTTGTAACATTATACCAAGACCTGTTGTAAAATGGCAATGTTAAATATTATAGAACTAGACTCATTTAGCCTAAGACCCAACTACAGTACCTATTAATTTATAGTTAGTCAGAAATTTACTAATATACTAACCTCTTTTTGTGTTTGAAATCGTCGTCGATGTTGTCTGACTAATTTTAAGGGTACCCATAACATTGGCATTACATCATAACATATAACATCATCGAACCAAAAATAAGTTAGACAATTAGTTTTTGTTAAACATGATTTAAAATAGCTTTTGAGTGATGGATACATTAATTATATTTGGCACAAGTGCCTATAAAACATCACTGTAGCACAGTATGTAAGTACAAATATTTTAGCGAAACTTAAAACTAAGTTTCAAAGGCTTTGAAATAACAATATCATATCCAATTATAATTATTTTTAAACTACAATGAGAAATGCATTGTTAACCAATATAGTGACAAAGATATAATTATCATTTATAGTAAATTATTTAAAAAGATTACGCAAAAAAACTGAGAGACAGCGTTATTGAAAGCGGTTAAAAAATATGTTTGTAATTTCATCAACAACAAAAAACGGCTTAAGCAATTGAGCAAGGAACTATTCCAATGTCAAAGGTATCATTGTAGCACCTTTCTATATAATCTGTACAAATAGCCGCACCCAGTATCCCGTTTCACCAAAAGTCAAGAAACCCTCGCACAGAAGATCACCGTAAAATGTCAGCGTTCGTGCTGTCGTGTTTCGTTAGTGAATGCGAGACCGGAGGCCCAATAATGCAGAAGCATCACTAGGTCGCCATGGTGTGGGTCATCATGCTGCATTGTCTGCATTCGCAATGAATATAGTGACCACCACTCTTGGATTCTACTTATGATTTCTATCAGGCAGTGTAGAGTCCTTTTGGAAGAGTAATACATAAAAAAAAATTGCTGAAACGAAGAGGAAATCTTTCTTATTATATAAACTGACAATAATAGAAAAGGTAATTAATAAAAACATATAAATTGCAAGGTTGTTTTCGCTCATATAAAGAAGTAGCAAGGTCCTAACTCGGTCAAGTCGACGGATGCATTCCTATACTGCTCTTGACATTCTACCTTGACTAAATAGCTACATAATATGAACTACATAAAGGACTATGTTAGCAATATACTACAGACTATGGTAGTTATTACTTGTTTTTCATAAAACCAAGTGTAATGTACCAAGTTTGCAATTTTTACTGTGAGTAGGCTTTGTTTTTACTGCTTAAAAAACTGTAATAACAACTCGCACGTACAAAAAGTGATGTTCTTTTATTTAATATTTAAATGGCTCCGAACTTTTTCATGATAAACTATAAAGATCAATCCGACAATTATCGGACTTGTCGTCATATATCTAAAAATATAATGAAAAGGAAAGAAAACAGATGACAGATGCTGAATAAAATAATCATCATTTACCGTGGGAGAGACACGCTTCGGCATGAATGGGCCGGCTCGACCGGAGTGATACCACGTTCTCACAGAAAACCTGAGTAACATAGCGCTTGTACTATGTTTCACCGAGTGAGTGAGGATACCGGAGGCCCATACCCCCAACCCCTCCCCTCATCCCCTCCCCATCCCCCAAAGGCCGGCAACGCACTTGTGACGCCTCTGGTGTTGCGGCCGCGGTAATCACTTACCATCAGGTGATATGTCTACTCGTTTGCCACCTAGTCTATAAAAAAAACAACCTTAACAGTACACTGCTGTACTTAGGCCTCTCAATAAAAGTAAGGTTTTACTGTGCTATACCGCGCTGGTCAGATATATTAATATATCAATAGTTACAAGTTTTCCTCTTTGCCGTGTTGTTGTTCAGGGTAGTTTGCTCTCTTAGTCGCTTTTATTATTATATTCTCAATCAGTTACAATATGGACAATGGACTTATAAATAATGTAAGATAATGGTTTTAAAAAAAATAATGATTAATAAGCAAAAAGTAAGTAACAAGTTTCAAAAAATTTATTAGTAACTAAATATTAGTAGATATTTCAATTATATGCAACAAAGTACAAACACCTTTTGGTTTAAATATATAAAGTTAAAACGATTCACGTTAAAAACAACTAACTTATTCTTTACAATAGGATCAAACGTGCTACGGAGTTAACTAAACTCACCTCTGACATAACATTTATTAAGGCTATAAAACATTATGTCTGCGAACGTCCTTTTAAACATACATTTTAACTGTATTTTGATTTAAGTTCTAAACAATATAACTGGAAACTGATGACGAGATAATGGACCAAACAAATAATATTCGTTCCTAATACCACACGACCAAACAAATAATAATAAATTAATATTGAATAAAAGTCTTAGATAGTTTCATAAATCTGCAAAGTTCTACCGATAAAATAAGAAAATTAGGGCTTGGTAACAAAGCATGTTCTAACAAATCCTTAGGTCGTCTAGAAGTCAAACAATTACTTTCACGATTTATAGGGGGTAAAGTTAGAATCACTTTCTTACAAGATTTATGAACCCAAGATCTCTATAGAAATTCTCTATTGGCATTAGTCTAATAGAAAGTTTATCTTTCTACAACTATGCTTCTACGTTACGTACTAAGTTCATTCGTGAAATGAAGTTCGTAGAGTAGCGTCTCTCGTGTCCACATTCTTCCACACTACATTGAATTGTACAAATAAAAGTTAACTGTTTCTCTTTGGATATTATTTTAGAAGCTGACACAGAAGGGGTCGACTACTTCTTTATTAAAACAAGTAAATTAATTCCAACTTCTTTACTTTCAGATCTTACGTTGTGTATTATTAGTAGTAAATTCCTATACAGTTTTAAGCCATTTAACTGTCAATAGTCCCGTTACTAAAGGCTACTAAACTCTGGTAGTAAGAGCAAGAATTGAAAAAAAAACAATCCTTCTCCTATGTAACAAAAATCAATAGATCTAAATAATAGAAGCCAAAGCGGTTATATTTTAAAAAGAATTCAAGTGGATATGATTACTCATGCGTACTTATGTACTATAATCGTGAAGTAGCAATAAAAATATGTATATACGCAGTTCCGAAAGACACTGTTTTATTTACAAACACTATTGTGTGCACTTGTAAACTTTATTGCTACAAAACGGTTCTTGAATCCGTTAAGCATACAGACATGCAGTTTTTTGAAGTAAAAACTTCTTAAGCAGCGATGTGCACATTTTAGGTATGGGAAAAAATGTTAAACTCGCGTCAGAAACTCGCGTCAGGACACGTGACTTGATCGAATATTCGTAAGACGGAAGCGTGGCTTAGGAGAGGAAGTAATATCCCCCTCTTTTTCCACCGCGCTGCGAAAATGTATGCCTGCTCCTGCTGTTACATCATCACACTAAGCATTTCTGTAGTTATCGGTTCTCAAGGAATATTAAAGGCAAAGCAAGGCATAGATTCGTATAGCGTCGTTCATTGTGTTTAATAGATATAGGAAATTAAAAAAACGAAATTTAATACATCAAAAATGCACAACGTTAATGTTCAAGTTTTTACTTCTGCCGAAACTCCCGGAGTGCAATCAATTGTTTTTTTTTTTTTGTAAAAACATTTTATTATTCATGTCAGTCATTCATTTTCCTTATGGTAAAAAATATATCTTACTTAGATAAACAAAACTTATAGTTTATAACATCAAGAGCCAGTTTCACCGGTTGGTTCTATAATCCTAGTAGACTAATGTCAACTTATCTTTCAAATAATGCTAGATGACAGATAACTTGACTGCACGTTGACCTAGTGGTTTAAGCGGTCGCCACGCCCTTTTGTACTGCGCCAAATTTTGTAGGTTCAAATAACACATAAAACAGCACTTTGTGTGATCCGCAAATTGTTATTCAGAGTCTGAATATTGTTTGTGTCCATTTCAGGTACGTTTATAAAGTCCCTCGCAACACAAGATGTATATTCCTAAGGCGGGAGTTGTCTTTAAAAAATAAATATATTAAAAAATAATTATTTGACATTTTCTCAGGAACTGGTGAAACTGGCCTCAAATGTTTTGACATTCCTGAAAATTTAAGAGTTATTTCTCTGTAAAAAGTTTTTTTGGCTGATAACGCAATGGTGTGTAACTCAAAATTATTATTTTTGCAATATTTTGTAATGTTTTTGTTCATTAAACAAAATATTCAATTAAAAATAACGTGGGATATTAGGTGTATACAAATGTCATCATGTCAACAAATTAGTGTTTCTTTCAACTAATGTGTGTCAAGTTTATTATAATTGCAGCAATAATAGTAATAACAATAGCACAGCTTCTTACATGTGAATATCAACTTGTAATATCAACGTTTCCTGTCTTCAGTCACGTCAAATTATCCTGAGAACATCCTTAAGAACAAGGACCAGTTTTACCTTTTTCTTATATAGTTTTAGATAGTTATCTACTATATAACATTATTTAACATATAAAAGTGACTGATAAATAAGTATATCTAACATATGTGTCTTTATCTAAGACTTGTGAAACTGAATTGACTGCATAGTTGGCCTAGTGTTTAAGCTACGCCGCCTTCTACTTCAATAAGTGTTATGGGTTCAAATCCCACATGGGACAACACTTTGTTTGATCCACAAATCGTTGTTCTGAGTCTGGGTGTTATTTGTGTCCGTTTCATGTATGGTTGGAAATTTTCCCGCGACACAGGATATATTTCTCATGCGGGAGTTGTCTTTTTTTAAAACAAAAAAAAAGGTTATTTTTCATATAAGTTGTTGACTGGTCTTTTAAGAGCTGTATTAGTATATAGAGTAAATTTATGAGTAAGAGGTGAAACTGATCTTAAATATTGTTCGGTACTAGAAACAATAAGTACTTGGAAACTTATAACTTTAACAAATTACTTTAAAATACTGCGACGTAGAGTTATTGCAACGAACTCATGTGACAGGGCCAATGTCCACATTAAACAGTCGGCAAACTTTATCCTCGTGAGATACAACAGTGTTACTGGAAACTAATGAAATATATGTTCTGCAAAACTGGATTTATGTGGAGAGATATTTGACTTGAAGATATGATTTATTTGAAAACAATTTTAAAAGTTTATAGCCCTTGGAATTAAGAAGAGAATTTGGTATATTACATTCAATACACGTAGGTACATTAAAAATAAATTCTTGTATGAGAATCCAGTCAGTGTACTTCTTATCGCTGTTTTTGATGATGATCATGAATATTATAGGCCTTACGTAAATAACCCAATGTTTTCTAAATAGACATATCCTTCCATGTCGACTAACCTAGAACTTTTTTGTACTAAAGTTAATAGTAATGGTTTCTTCCTGACTAACTTCGTTTCATTTCAATTACCTTCTTGGCAATCCTATTCATAATCAGGTAAAAGTATTTATGACAACAGAAGTACTCATTGTTTCTATCTGGAAATATCAAAATATTTGTCTGCCTCGTTGGTCTCGCGGTTGGCGTGTACGACTGCTGATCATGAGGTCTCGGGTTCGATTCCTGGGTCGGACCAAATGTTTGTATGATCTACAAATATTTGTTTCGGAGTTTGGGTGTTTTCTATGTATAATATGTATGTATTTACAAAAAAAAAAAGTATATATGTATTTGTATCAGTTGTCTAGTACCCATAACACAAGCTCTGCTTAGCTTGGGACTAGATGGCGTTGTGTGTCAAAATGTCCGAAATATTTATTATTATTATTATTATTAATTTAAATTTGTTGAAAATTGTGATATTCATAATTTACATATTCATAACTTATGGTACCGTAGGTAAACTAAAGCTGTGAACAGTTTGTTGACCACTAATTTAACTAAAATTGTTGTATTGTGATACCTAATGTTGATCTCCATATATGTATCTCTGTACTTATACTGTAGTGGAGTGCAATGAAGTTTAATAAATAAATAAATAAAAGAAAAATCTAAAGAATGGTATAAACAAAAAAACAATAAGGTTTAAGTGCCTACAGGTAAAAGGCTAAGACTAATCAATGACGTAATTCTAAGGCAATCATTTCTAAACTGTTTCAAAATAAACAGTGAACCCGATCGTGGTGCAGGTACTAAATAAACCAGCAGGGCTGAGTGCATTAACACGAACCTTTTAAAATACCTCTCTTAATCGAGGTTTATTTTCTTCAAACTAAATTGGAATGCCTAAATTCCATCTTTTTGTGTGTTTAAAACTGTTGTGTTTTTGTTTTACTTTAAATATGAATAAATTTTCGATTCGCCCATTTTTTGAAACAGCCATCTTTCAACTGATTTTTCTTTATGTATGGGCCTGCCAATGTGACTCTAGTTAGCCTGATGGAAAGCATAAACAGAATCCAAAAGTGGTCACCATACTTAAAAGATTTTCCGTAAGAACTGTATAGTATTTATTATCAAGTCTCTATTGAGACACAAGATACTATTTTACAATAACTGGCAGATAATTAAAGACATTATGCTTGATAATAGGCAATATGGGGATCACACAAAGTCCCAAGTAGGGATCGAACCTATAACACTCACCTATTAAACCACAACGTCATCCATGTACAAGTTAAAAATGCAGACGATTTAACCCCCTCGCCTCTTCTAGGATATAGATATGAGCGTTAGTATGTGTGTATGTGTGAAATGCGTGCTTTCAAACTAGTCAATAGCATTTTAATAGAAGACGATACTTCTATACTTTCCTAACGAATGCTTTCAAAACGATTTCTAAATGTATATACCGTAATTACATTGCAATCGCATCGCTTCATTAATTTCAAAGTTACAGAATAAATTTATGCGAATCTAGAGCATTTAACTCAACACAATTACCTATTTCAACAGGTTTGTTATTTAATTTGATGATACCGATGGGTATTTTTTAAACAACAAAGACCTGTATGGATTACATTACAGTTCTTTTTTGTTACTACAGTTACAATAAATCATTCGTAATTTGTCATTCAGTCAATGAAAATCGATTCGTTGTACTATTCACAGACGGAGATAGGTATATTTTCGTCATCTTGAACAAGTCGTACTGAATTACGGGTGTCGACTATTACGAGAATTTAGTGAGAAGCCCAAAATCGATCATAGTGGTGTGCGATGGGAGAGGTCTATGTCCAGCAGTGGACTGCAATACATTGATGATGATGAAATACAACATGTAGGTAGGTAAGTAGGAATATTCGACGCCTTTTACTTCCTTGTAATAATAAAAAAATAACCTACATAAAAATGAGTGTACTATTTCAACTAGTAGTACAATACATTATTTAAAAAAATGCTTGGAACCTTCAAAATAAATAATTTACATAAAAACATACATAAATTCAAGGAAACTACCGATCTAATTAATAACATTCTCCTTTTTTTAAGGAAATTAATTTAAAAAATATTTTATTATTGTTTATTAAAACAGCTGTTTTTTTTTTCGCTTTCAATGTTGTTTTTTTTTAATGCTCATAATATCGTTACTTATACCCGTATCAGAATAATTACTGAAAATAGAAATACACACATCAAAAGTGTCTAGGGATCAACATATGTGTCTAGGGATCAACATATATTTTTGCAATAACTTTTCTCCTAATTGATATTAATTAAAATTTTCTTTAAGGATTCATCAAATAAAGTGTTTTCGTTTGTCACAGTAACGATGAACCAAGTCACCTTTGCATTAATAAAGAAATTTGCCATTTTCCTAATAAAAGGATTTTTGACATTTGAACCACTAACATTAAAGTTCGAAAAAAAGACTGAAATAACAGTTTTCTTTAAAATTTTATTAGGTAACTTAAACAATTAATAATCCGTGTTTCTACCGCGAACACTAACACAAGAACATCGGTTTGGCATACTCAAAATGAGTTCATCCAAATCACGCTGTGGAATGGCCGCCCATGTTCGTTGCAACAACAAAAAAAAGGTCTTCTTGCGACTGGATACCCTCCATATTCGGCAGAGCTCTTCTCTGTAGCATATCCCATGCATGCTCAATCGGGTTCAAGTCTGGCGACTGAGCAGGCCAGGGCCAAAGCCACATCTCAATCTCAAGAAATCCGCATAAAAATGCTTGATCCCTAGACACTTTTGATGTGTGTATAATCAAGTCACACCTAAAGGTGTGAACTGTCACGGTCAATATAATAATACAAGAAAATATTAAAATAGCTTTATTTTTTATGCTTGTTACACACAATATGTTTACTGTATCATATTACCTGCATTTAAATCATTTGTAAAGTATGTTATTAATTATGAAACCCACAAAAAAATATAGTTTTGAATTGTATTCCACCGGGACCCCTTTTTGCCTTTTAAGCGTCTAATTTCACTGCTAACAGCTGAAATGCTGTAACGATTACTTTTAGCTGACTTAAAACGTCTCTAAATTTAATAAGAATTATTAATTTTTATAAACGTCTCTCGCATTAGAAATATTTCTAGTGTGTCAGGGGATTTAACAAACACACATAAAATGGACATAAAGAACACCCAGTGTATATATTTATAAGCCTATCCTATGATACCAACTATCAAAACCATTTCAGAAAGACACTATAGATACTACGATGTTGCGATAACATTATACTTGTATAAAAAGTCGAGTTTCCCATAATAAACATGTACAGTAAGCACAATGTCAAATAAAGGAATGTGGGGAGGGATTTATAATTAGCATGATTTAGAATGCATATTAACTTAAATAAAATGAATGAATTTTAACAACGGAGCAACAAAACGATGTACACTTTAAGGCCTTGCCCCGTTTATTCAATGAGCTCAAATTCTCTGTGGTGAGAAAACCCATGATTGTTCATTTAAATATAAATATTATTTGGTCTAGCAATATATTTTTAAATTACTCATTAAAACTTAATGATAGAGCTGTAAAATTGATTTATATTTATTTCAAATAAAAACATGAAGGTTTCATTTTTCTTTGAATCGCTTATTCTGACAGAAAAAAGAACACCATCGTTGCTCTCTGCTGCTTAAAGAACTCCAGAAGGTTACCTACATATTATAAATAATCTAAATTTTACTTTGGAAATTATTTAAATTTAATTTATCTTTTATAACTTAGCCTAGTTTGGAATGAGACGGCCGTGTGATATATTTTGTTGAATATGGATACTAATAAAAAGGTTGAATATTATAGAACAAAATATTGATTCTAAGCCATTCATCTTTCAATAGTTCAAATAGAATAATCTAGAAGCATTTTAGAATGCAATTGAACAATCCAACTTGTAACACTTTTTTCTCATACGTTCTAAGAAAAGGTACTGATGCTGCAGTACAAGACTGAAATTACGTGAAACCGTCTCGATATAGCTTTTAAAGTGATTAGACACCGATATTATAAAGCTCACTTCCGACTTCCGTAGATTAATAGCGCGCTCACAGTAATATATTTTATCATGAATAGCACTTTTTAAAACCTTCTTACATTTTGAATACAAGTCGCTTTATAAACAAAAGAAATTTGTATAAGTGAGAACTGTTTCATGGATTTGACACATGAAAACTTCCGTGAGCTAGTTAGTAAACAATTGTTTTGTCTTTATTTTCTTAATTGTGTTTAATGAGTGACCTTTCCAAACGTTCGAGCTATTTTTGTATTCACAACCTCAATTATATGTAAAATAAAAAGTTACACTTAAAGTAAATTTGTTTTTGTAAATTTCTGTAACATTTTTTTTAAGAAGTTCTCTTACGAATATTCTTGTTCTTATTACAGATACAACAAAAGAAAATTTAGTCGGTCGCCTTTTGTTTTTTTCTGATCTAGTTATTCTCAATGAACGTACATTTGTCTGCAGCACCTTATGATTTCTAAGAAAGCTATGAGAACCGCAGACAAAGTAATGAGACGCCAAGTTAATGATATAAAATAACCGTTTGTTTATCAAAGTGCACTTTCTTTTTTTCTCAAAGGTCATTGCCATTCTATAGTGCTAATCTTCAGTTATATATACAAAATCATTAAGCACACGAATGAGAAATAAAAGAATAATAATAAAAATCAAAAGATTTATTGATGATTGAACTAAATAATAATAACTTGAATTAAACATTTCTATTGTCATTTAAAATGGTTGATACTTTCCAAGTTCCGAATTTATTTTAGAAATAGACATGATGTTTTCGAGTAAAGTCCTATTGCTAATTACGTAATTAATAATCGACTTAGTTCTATTGCTAATTGCGTATTTGATATTTTACTTCTTCATGAGATCTAAACATGAAAAAAAGAGAAAAAAGTAAAATTTTAACACAAACAAAAACCGGCTTCAAGGTTCGACTCGATTTCTCTTGGATGCCATCATCGGATCGAAATGTCCTTATCATGGTACCACCGTTGGGATATCTCCTTTCCATTTAAAAAAGAATCATCGAAATCGGTTCATAAACGACGAAGTTATCCGCGAACACATATAAACAAAAACAAAAAAATGTACCGTCGAATTGAGAACCTCCTCGTTTTTTGAAGTCAGTTAAAAAAAGGAGCAAATCATGCAATGGTCATAAACAATAACGTCAATCTTTATAACTCTTGACTCCACTCTTGTAGCTAACAAATCTGATAAATCTGTGAGATAGTCGAAACAAAATAAAATGTAGTTGGTAATCTGTTGGTTGTTTCTTCCTCATGTTTTATGTGATGCTGGTAATTTTTCAAGCAATCTTGTACTTTTAGGGTATAATATGTTCAAAGAAATAAAGATATAATAATGGTATAACTAGAATAAGATACGTTAACGGTTAGAAAATTGAATGCATTTTCGTTCTTGTATACTACACAGTACAAAGCAACTGTGAATAAAAATATTGCATGCAGCAACAGCCATAATCTTCCTCGGTAATGTGCTTTACAAAGCAGTGCCTCGCCATTGCACTGCACAAAAAGTTTATTTTAATGTTTAACGGTTAATCGCACTACTTACTCGTTCAATGTAATGTTGTGTATGTACAAGGGTTGCGCTAATTCTAAGTATAATAACATGTACTCATGTTTAAATGAAGTGAATGAAATGAAGGCCCTTCCGCTGTCTGTTCGCTTAAAGCTATTAAACTACTCAACTAAATTCAATGAAGTTTACAGCAATAGATATAGTCATTCAAGAAAAAGGTTTATATGTATAATACATGCGTTATAGAGGGAGTAGAGCTGATTTCAGCACGAACGGACCGGCTTGATCGGGGCGGTACTACCCTCTCCCACAGAAGATCAACGTAAAATGACAGCAGCAGTGCTGTCGTGTTTCGTTGGTGAGTGCGAGATCGGAGGCCCAATGATGCAGAAGCATCACTAGCCCGCCATAGTGTGGGTCACCATGCTGCATTGTTGCATTCGCAATAATTATGGTGACCACCACTCTTGGATTCTGCTTATGCTTTCTATCAGGCAGAGTAAAGTCTTTTTGGCAGGCCCATATACGAGTATATAAATAAAAGAGGAAATCTGAGAATTTCAAAGACTTCCGCACGATAATCTATATCTATACTGATATTATAAACGCGAAAGTTTGTAAGTATGAATGGATGGATGGATGGATGGATGTTTGTTACTCTTTCACGCAGAAACTACTGAAGGGATTTGGATGAAACTTTACAGTAATATAGCTTATACATCAGAATAACACATGGGCTACTATTTGCCGCGATAACCGACATATACGCGGGAAGAGCCGCGGGCAACAACTAGTATAAAATAAAACTGTGGGATATATTTTACATGGCTATTTAAGCTAAAACTAAGCTTGGTATTATGACTTTTAGAATACAAATAAGAACAGAGAATATAGTATTAAAGTATTTAAATAAAATATTAATACTTGAGAAATAATAAGATAAGACAAAGAATAAAGCGTTTCATACTCATTTCGTCAAGGTAATGTTCTAAACGCAAGGTTTTTAAAATTTTCATGAACAGTTTTCGCAACAGTGTATAATGTTTAGATAAACAGATTAAAAAAAATTGCGAATTTTTAATTGTACGCAACACATATGTAAAAATTTAAAACATAGGACATACAAATTTTTCCTTTTTGAAGTTCGTAAAGACGTGTTCTTGTTATTCGTTAGTTTTGCGAAAGAAGATTCGACAAATATTATGCAAAAGTAGGTACTATTATGGACAACGTTTCGGCTGAATTGCACTTAAGATTCAAATAAAGATAAAATGTAGATCCCAAGTTTTGGAGACGATTTTGTGTTAACTGGTTTAAAGAGTTTTAACTAACAAAATGACGATGTGAATTGTCCTTATCAAGTTTTATTTACACGCCAATTTTAGTAAGCAAGTGTCATTGCATGTTTTTGCAGGTTATTTCACATATTTTATCCTGTTAATTTTTCGGTATAAACTTAGCGTTAAATAAAGCATCGAAAAAAACTTTTTAATTTATTTTTCTTTAAAGGTAGAGCACTCAGATTACATTAATAGGAATCTTAAACAAGTGCATGGTAACTGCATCATAATAAAAGTATAATATATGTATGACGGTTTGTTAATAGTTATTTGTTGAGAGTGCAAAGTTGCTTTTTAACCGCGTGCTCAATTTTGATGACCGAGCAAGCGAAGGATTCTTAAATTGAATCACGAGCACAGCGAGTGATTAAAAAATTAGAATCCTGAGCGTTAGCGAGAGAATCAAAAGAGCACTAGGTAAAAAGAAATTGCACTCAAGTGCAACACGTAACTTTTCATCCCACTTCAGCGAGGAAATGACTAAATGATGTGAAAAGAAAATGGCGCTGGCAAAGCAAATCAAAAAAAAAGTACACCAAGAAGGTTACGAGTCTGAGTTTTTAACAAATAAAAATAAATTCGACACCATGGAGGTAGAAGTAAATAGGATTAATGATGTTTTGACTTCACAAGCTTAGTGCACTTGACGTTCTAAATTCAATTTTACTTTATTCTCTAGCGAATAAAAACGGCTTTTGCACTCAGATATCAAAGAGCAAAAATACTCTTTACGAGCTGGTGGGATGAAAAGGTTGATTTCTTATTGTTGCTAATATGGATATCCCAAGTACTGTGGTAATAAAGAATAAGGTTGGCAACGCAGACGCGAAAACGAAAATAATATTCTCGTACACAAATGAGTTTCATTTTCAGATTTTTTGTATTTTTATTTTAATGATATTTTAATTATGAGTACCTATTTAAGATCAATCATAGTTCACCATGGCAGCAATGGTTTCTGTATACCATTTTTTTGAACTAGATTTTCCATTGAAATTTACCGTCCTCGGTTTTAAATATTGATATTTTTGTATAGAAGATTCTTTAGCATTTTTCAGAATTGGTTTGTCAGCTGCACGTTTCAATCAGAAATCGTATGCTATACTATACAAATTTAAATATAATCACACCTTTAAGTAGCACAGATTCCATTAAAACTTCATAGTAGTAGGTGAACAAAAAACCACTTAACTGTACACGGTAATACAGACGCTTCGATGTAGCCTTATTTATCTATGTCATGTTTATTGTGTATTTGAGAAACGTGCACTTAATTTTTTTTCAGAAGTTAACAACTTTAAAATATTTTTACTCTACTATCTCACGTGTTTCCCTCTAACTATCAACCCAGGTCCTTTAAAAAGGCATGAAAAAGTGTCTGACTAAACCGCTTAAGTGTGGGTCACCATGATGTATTTGAAAAAGAGCCGTGTGGTGTCGTGGGACACCAGTTAGAACGAAGTTCCTTATCATAAAATATAATAATATATGCAACTTTCTGATGGCGCTATACTTAATTTTTAAAATCTTACGCTTTTTTATTTAACGTTACGGACGTTTTTGCCGGCTAGGGTACCTCTCCGCAATGCCCCATAAGGAACTTTCGTTCTAATAAGTATGGTGACCCTTGAATTCTACTCATGTTTTCCATCAGGCAAAGTCACTTTGGCGGGTTCTACATAAAAAAATGTAATGATGAAAAAAAATATTTTAATTACAATGGCTCTATTAATGTGCAAATTTCGATATTTAGTAGTTATAAAGTAAATAGGCCCAGTGTGCTTTTTACTTAAGTACCCCCCTAGTGCGGGAGTTGTCTTTTAAAGAAAAATGTTTACAGATTTGTCAAGAGTAAAATAGAAAAGTTATAGAAAAAAGAACTGAGTTGGGTGAAACAAATAGTATTTATTCATTAACTGTGTCAAGAGCATGCACAAGCCCTATAGTAAACAAAAAGATTTTAATCGTTTTGATGGTTTACCTCAGGTTGCAGCTGTATACTTTAATTACAGTTAGTGAAAGTTTTGCATGATATCTACAACTATGAATCTTGCATGAATACTTTTACTATAATTAAATTATTGAATTCAAGAATATAAGTTAGTCACGCATGTAGGTATGTCAATAATTTTCGCATTGTAGTCAATGCTATAACCATTTTAAATTGCATATGCGAGAATTCGTTTTCGTTCCGTTTCCGTTATAACCCAAAGACGTTGAAAAATAAAGAAATTGAATTAAATTTGAATTCCATTTATACATTTTTATTTATTTTTGTATTTCTCTTCATAAGAACCTTCCTTGTGCGTTAACGAAAATTTTAAAGAAAAATTAACCTAATTGGACAAGAAGTTCTTGAGTTTTGCGCTTAGCAAAACTTCTGACGACTCATTTTTATTTTTATAGATTTAAATAATAATGATATGCATTATTTACGCTAATTATAACGTCGAAATCAATATTTTCTTGGTAACATTCAATGATTTCTATCATTTCTGATTAAAGTTAGATAAAACTGAAATGGATGAAAATAAAAAAAAACACAATGACGGCGTGGAGACGAAGATCAAAGACCGACTTAACATAAAAGAAAGGCTTTTCCACTGCTTTTATTTTTAGAATCGTTACCGCTAATTACTTACGAGAGATTTAACGGACATTGTTATTTACTTTTATTGGATAGCTTCGTCTATATAGAATCGGAATAGAAAAGAAATTACATCAAAGTTCAGCTCATAGAGTGTCAAAGAAAACGAAAACAATTATTTCATCTCTGAAATCTGATGAATCAATTTCTCTTTAAATGTATAGGTAAAAAGTGTTTTTAATGTAGTGAAAGTATTTATAATCCCATTCGAAGCGGAAAAAATGCTTACTATAAACGTGATTTTGTAACATAAAACAACTAGTAGGAATTGTTAATAAAAAAAATCAACGTAACACAGCCGCAAACATTTGCAGTAAGCAATGCGTTGCTGAAAACAATCACTAAAAGAAATACATCCTTAGAAAGTTGTAAAAATAAAATGAATAACACATTTCTAGTATTTTTCAAAGTTCTTCAATACTTGTTGATTCTCGAGGCTTCTCTTACTGTTGTATCCATCTGGTCTAGAACGTTCATGTGGATGATAAATAATTACCTACAAATTTTAACAGAAAAAAAAACCGACTTCAATCTGGACCAAATTTAAACGGAATCATTCGGGAAGCACCAGCTTTCAAATAAAAAAAGAATTATCAAAATCGGTTTACCCAGTCAAAAGTTATGAGGTAACAAACAATATATATATATACATATAGTCGACTTGAGAACCTCCTCCTTTTTTTTAAGTCGGTTAAAAAAAGTCCAGGGTGGCCTAAAGGTGGTGGGTGGTGGATAATAAGCCAAAATCTCCTTTCTAAGGAGAGGCCCATGTCCAGCAGTGGACTGTTAAATGATGATAATACTTACACGATTTATATACTTATGTGATATAGACAGTTACATCCCAAGAAAGAGGTCGTGGATTGGACTGCTACGTAATAATTATTAGTTCTGTTAAACTGCAATTTATTTATAACGTTTATGTATTTATAATATCTAAGTCTGTTTATAAGCTGTATTATTCATTAAAAAAAATTAAAAAAGAAACTTCAATTTGAAACAACTCATAAAAGCGCACAAGGCTAACTCCATTAAAGCTTTTATTTAACTAGCCGTAGATTTTGATTTGATTTGAATAACAAAATGTGACTTGAGTGAGACACTGATTTCAATTTCAGTGTTCTGCATAAACGTGAGGTAGTCCAAGGTGCACTAACATAAACTGTTTTTAACCGACTGCACAAAGGAGGAGGTTCTCAACCATCAAGGATGGTTCTCAACCAAAGATTTTTAGGGTTCCGTGCCAAAGGCAAAAAACGGAACCCTTATAGATTCGTCATGTCTGTCTGTTTGTCTGTCTGTCTGTCTGTCCGTCTGTCTGTCCGTCCGTATGTCACAGCCACTTTATTCCGAAACTATAAGAACTATAATGTTGAAACTTGGTAATGAGATGTATTCTGTGAACCGCATTAAGATTTTCACACAAAATAAAAAAAAACAATAAATTTTGGGGGTCCCCATACTTAGAACTGAAACTCAAAAATTTTTTTTTCATCAAACCCATACGTGTGTGGTATCTATGGATAGGTCTGCGAAAATGATATTGAGGTTTATAATATCATTTTTTTCTTAACTAAATAGTTTGCGCGAGAGACACTTCCAAAGTGGTAAAATGTGTGTCCCCCCCTGTAACTTCTAAAATAAAAGCATGATAAATCTAAAAAAAAATATGTGATGTACATTACCATGCAAACTTCCACCGAAAATTGGTTTGAACGAAATCTAGTAAGTAGTTTTTTTTAATACGTCATAAATCGTAAACTGCAATTTACCTTTCATTCAATCAACACAAATATAAAAATAAAATATATTATGTTACTTGTTGCTGCGGAACCCTTCATGGGCGAGTCCGACTCGCACTTGGCCGCTTTTTTTATGTTTGTTACCTCAGAACTTTCGACTGGGTGTATCGATTTTGATGATTCTCTAATTTGAAAGCGGGTCCGCTTATGCACTGCTTTGTATGCAAGGCACAGCATAATGTACTACACGAGTCACACTAATAACTGCTTGATAACGACAAACACTGAATTAGAAACTTTAAAACATCTAAAAATATCAAATGGAAGAATCATGTTATCGTCATTTTGTCTAAACAGGCAGACAGAACGAGCGATGTACAGTTTTTCGTTTTAGAGTATAATCATAAAAATCAGTATATTTGTAAGTACATACTTAATATGCTACTCAGGTAATCCAAATCAACTGACTATACACAACAAGACTAGATAATAATCTAAACCTACGTAATACACTTCAAGATCAAAGAAGCTTTATTGTAAATTGTCCGTAGGAGTCCTTGCCTTAACTGCATGATTTTAATCAACTATTAATAATATAATAACAGGAAAACCAGACTTACTAAGGTTTCTCTACAACAATGTTTAAACTGAATAGTGCGTGGAAACCTTACCTCTAATTACCTTAAATTAATTTTCTTAGAGAATCAAAGCAATCACCTTGAACAATTAGACGGATATTGTTCGCTGAAATTACGTTTGTAACCCGCACCGGCTTCGCTTCCGTGCGAAGCCGAGCCGTGTCGCTAGTATATCTTTGAAATTCTCGAAGATATGAGGCATGTTTTACACATGAAAACCTTTCTCTTGAATCAGTCTATCTATTACTGAAAACTCAATTAAAATCCGTTGAGTTTAAAAGATCTCAGCGAACAGACAGCAAAAGCGACTTCATTTTACGCAATGTAAAGATACATACACACCTCTACTGGCGTTCCATACATATTTTAATGAAAAATAACCGTCTCCAGAAGGTAATTTTGAAAAAACGCATTATTGTTATAGCAATTACTCCTATTTAAAGAATAAAGAACTAAATATAATACGCAGTCAGTTTATAACAATATTATTGTTGTTAAATATTCAATCAATACATCTTTCGATATTATCTACTTTTAAATACATCGGAAATAATTTTTAAATATTAATATAATTTTGTATTACTTGCCAGTTTGTAGCAGCATGCTTTAATAGTCCACTGCTGGGCATAGGACTCTCCGTGGAAGTGAGGATTTGGCCTAATATACCGTCCTGACCAGATTGGTTGGTATAGGGTTTGTGTATAATTTTAGTTCTCTTTGTCGTACTGTTGTCCTGTCTATGAATTGGGTGGGTAGTGGGTACCCCCTTAAGGACCCCTTAGTCGGGTCAACCCTTAATCGGCTCATACGATACCCACAGGATGAATCAATCAATCCGTCTCAACACGATTCTTTATAATAACCTTTTATAACTCTATAACTGTAAACTGTGTTCTGATGGAGTTGCGAAAATATGAAACCCACTTTTAACTATTCAGATGTACCGTTTAAAACAATGTATTTCTCATCAAACATTGCAATAAACAAACAATAACATAAATTATTCCTAGTAGTCATGGCTAATAACATAAACACCATTAGAATATTCTAATAAATCCGTAACCATTATTACCTATAAATGATCGGTAATTCGCGTCCGAACAGGTTTTGCTACGAAGGATTTATTCTATACAGAATCTATGTCAAGATCAAGGAGTAAAAACAAGTTATTAGTCATCGTGCAATGTTTACACTTAGACGTCAGTGACCCACAAAAATGCATTAAATAGACTTAATTATTACACATCAAAACAGGTATATTTTAAGTGATTAGACGCAATCATAAAGATTCCAATCATTCCCTTTTATTATTTCTTCGGAATCAATTCATTTCTTAGCGGCATGACTTAAGTGTTGGAGGAAAGCTTTTGAATATCAACACTACGAAGTTATATAATAATATGAATTCGTGCAATTGGGTTTAGTGTAAACAATTTAACTAAGCAGCATTATAAACTTACAGTTTCATTTGTGTATTATATAGATGCTCAAAAAGCCCACAACAGAACAAAAAATAATATTTAAACTACAAGTTTGAAACCAAAAGGTATAACATAATGTCACCGATGTTCAGTTATTTAACAGAGTATCTCAAAGTAAAAATCGTTAACTTTGCCACTGAGGCCTGTTTCTTTTTTTAAAAACGTGTATTTATATGTCAAAGAAATGTTTTTAAAATTAGGTTTGTTTTCGTTAGATATTAAAACGAAAATTGACCCAAATCAAGAAAAGTCTTAAAGCATTATACCTAGTCCGTAATTTATAATCCAAGAATTGTACAATCAGAATTAATATTTTAATATTTATATTTATTTAAAGACCAAAGATTTCCAGATACGAAACAAAATAACAAACAAACACGTAACCAATTTGTTAGGAGGATAACACAAAATAATGGCGGAGTCGATACTTAATAAAGTTCGAGACTTAATGTTGGCTGGAGATTACGGGGAGGCAAGAGGTGCGCCGGTAGCAGCTACAGAGTACCCATTCCTTTACTTAACAAGTTCGACCTGACTTGCCCATGCAGTTTTATATAGCTTGAGAACAAAATGAACCAAGAGCAACTTTTAAATTTGATGAACAGCAACTTTAATATTGTGAGAATAATTTTCACTCGTTGCATTTTACTTTTTATGATGCAATGCTCTTATGACTTGGAGTATTTTTGAAGAAATTGCTTTCGTTTTGAAACTGCTTTCTCTGAAAAATACAGATGAGATTTAGTATGATTACATTTGATTTTAAACTGATTATTAATTTTTGAGTTGATTAAATATCGTTTGCCACAGTTTTCTTTGCCTAATGGTTCTCTGATGGATGTTACTCGCAGAAATACACACAGGTGTCAGTGCTCAGTTTCATCGAGGTCGCATTATTAACAACGTTCTTCAAGTATTTTCTTCACTGTTCGTATTTAAGGAAAACTGTACTAGGATATGTCATATTTAAGGAAATATCAGAAGCATTCTACGGAAATGACAAAAAAACGGCCATATCTGAACCAAAATCAAAGTTAACGTGAGTTAGGTACTCCTTCACGGTTTCAGTTACATATTATCAGTACAATCTAGGAACTCATATTTAAAAATGTTGCACATGATATGAAGGAAGAAAATAATAAAAGTTTCCTCAATAAAAAATCAACACAATAAGAAACAAAATGATGAATAAATGACTGCACGGTTGGCCTAGTGGTTTAGGCGGTCGCCACGCCGCTTGCCAATTCGCCAAGTGTTGTGGGTTCAAATCCTACACGGGACAACACTTTGTGTGATCCACAAATTGTTGTTCTGAGTTTGGGTGTTAATTGTGTCCGTTTCATGTATGTCTGTAAAGTCCCCCGCGACACAGGATGTTTATTCCTAATGCGGGAGTTGTCTTTTAAAAGAAAAAGAAAAAAAAAATAAGTAAGAAATCATAAAGTTTAATATTACAGTAAGTTAGGCATCTGTTTTTATAACTTTTTAAACAATTAAAGTAAAGAAACAGAATTTAACTGCAGCAGTGCTATTAATGACTGTATTGTGAAATAACTTGCCGCTAAATTATGTAAGTATATATAATGAGTACTTTTAAAACGGAAGGATGCATAAAATGACTTATTTTTAGTTTTTTTTTTCGTATTTTACTAATTAAGGTTATGGAATGCGAATTTAATAAACAATGAACTAGTTTACTTTGCTGAAATGTGTGTTCCTTGTTTTCTGTAAATGTATTAATTCATGATGACAAATATGTATTATTATGTACAATATTGCGTAACTTGATATCCGTTATATGTATGCGAATGCGAAAGTAACTCTGTCTATCTGCCTGTCCTGCTTTCACGGCCAAACCACTGCACCGATTTCAATAAAATTTGGCATGGATATACTTTGATTCTTGAGGAAGGACATAAGCTACCCTTTGCTGCGACAACCGACAAACACACGGGCGGAGCCGCGCGCAAAAGCTAGTTAACTATATATTTGTTATATCAACAGCGTCGGTACATATAATGCATCATTATAAAA
The DNA here is from genome assembly GCA_949125395.1 of Diaphora mendica. Taxonomy (NCBI): domain Eukaryota; kingdom Metazoa; phylum Arthropoda; class Insecta; order Lepidoptera; family Erebidae; genus Diaphora; species Diaphora mendica. Next base: position 25,010,401 of record OX421310.1, read on the forward strand.
ATACAGAAAATTAGAAATTGAATAGAATACTTATAAGTATTAATAAATATTTATAAGAAATACTAGAAGTTATACCACCACTGTAGTTAACTATTTGTGAAGGGAACTATTCTACATATTTGTCACTGGGATTTGTGTATCAGGGATGAAAAAAACTCTTATCCCATGGCTTCATTCAGTAATGACAACAGATATGTACACACCGGGATTTAAAGATTTTTTATTGTCTGCTGTAGTAGCTGCAGAGGTATTCGAGTTTATGTTACACACAATATTTTTTTAAACTATTTCATTTCATCGTACACTAAGAAAAACCTTCTTTTTTATCCAGATTCCTTTGAATTCATCTTTAAAATGAAGATTTATAGTATTAGAAAAAATGAAGTTTACATTTTTCGACAAAATCTACGTAATTTTCACCCTACGTTTGGTTGGCTCTCGCAGGTTTTACATGTTCTCGATTTAACAGTTACCGAACTGCAATTGCATTACCTATAATGAAGTAAGATTGATTGAAGACCACATACCTTAACAATCTAATGCAACAACGATTACGAGTGAATTTTCAACATGCACACGATCAGGATAAAATTACTGTAATTTGTTCTTCGAGTACTCATTACTTTCTGTAACAGAACAGCGGGAAACATGTTGTTAAATGAACTAGAAAACTTAATTATTTAGGGTTATATGTAAGATGCTGCAGCATTTAGTAAATCTATTATATTTCTACCGACTCTGTTTTCACAAATTAGGTGGGTGTCTTCTTTAAGTATGCTACGATACAAAACTGACTGCACGTTTGGCCTAGAGGTTTAACGGTCACCACGCCATTTCCTACTTCGCCAAGTGTCGTGGGTTCAAATCCCACGTAGGACAACACTTTGTGTGATCCACAAATTGTTGTTGTGAGTCTGGGTGTTATTTGTGTCCGTTTCATGTATGTTTGTAAAGTCCCCCGCAACACAGGATTTATTCCTAGTGCGGGAGTTGTCTTTTTAAAAAAAGAAAAAAAGCTTTGATTTTTTACTCAAATCACTGCCACCAGACCTCCAAAATCCACAACCCAAGTAGTAGGCGATATCGAAGTCCCGTAGAAAGACTTGTTGGTCAACTACTCGTAACAATTGCCAAATATGTTCTTAAATAATGCTTTTATCTTGTTTCCAGACCAACTTGTAACTCTTACATTTAAAATAAACTCGAAGAAACTAAAATCCAAACCAAAAAACCACCAACTGAAGAGCAACCACGTTACATAGAGATTTCTTACCATTGGATTGTTTATTTGCTTCTGACACTTGTATCTTACTGGACAGGGTGATTACAGTTCTTTATTCAATGTTCATAGTCATTTTAATACTAAATTATTTTTAATAAATACCTATTTCAAGCTTCGAAGTAATTATCTAGAATCAGTAGTGAGGCAGAGTGGACCTAAATCTTACTTGCGACCGCCTGATGTCCGGTCGGACAAGCTTAAGTATAGTACTTAAAGACTGGTTGGTTGGCGAGGTACGCGTAGTACGATTCTTACGCTTTAAAAGCTATATTTAACCTGACTGTGCTACTTGGTTTCAGAACAAAATACTTAACTAAGAGATTTCTTTTAAGTATTATTGTTTTCAAGTGCAGTAAGATCTTCTGACCAGTATATTATTTAATCAATATTGGACTTTAGTTGAAGATCACATTGCAGTTATACTAAATATTGGATTGTATTGTAGAAATATATCGTACCACAATGGTCTTGAAAAATGTTGTAAAATAATTTCAAATTTAAAAAAAGAACCGATTTCAATAACTGAACCAAATTTAAACGGGACCCACACGGGAAGCAAATAAAAAAATCAAATAAAAAAAGAATCATCAAAATCGGTTCACCTAGTCGAAAATTATGAGGTAACAAACATAAAAAACAGTAGAATTGATAACCTCCTTCTTTTTTGAAGTCGGTTAAAAATCAGAACACATGAAGTCTGAATTACATTGAGCCAGAGTCCAATCAATGACTAAACTAGAATACAACTTATATATTTAACATGCCAACTATTCACCTATAATGATTTGCTATAAACGATATGCTGCAAATGAAAATTAATAAATTATAAGTTTATCCTCGTCCTCAATATCGTTTTACTAGGAATCCAACGTAACGACGTCCAAAAAACACGATCAGTCGATACAAGTTCTTACGTATATAGAATCAGATCTACAGCCATCAGTAACAAAAAACATAATCACAGCAAGTACCTAACTTAACGTGGAAGATGTAAGCGGTGATATACCTTACATAACACTAACTTCTTCTTCTTCCTAGCCTTTATTATTCCCAAGATTTGGGGTCGGCTACTAGTTTAACCGGTTTTACCTGAATTAATGTTTACACGGAGCGACTGGCATCGGACCTCCGCAACCCTGAGGGTGAACTGAATTCGAAAGTTGAACTAGTTATCATTATATTTGAGGGCACTGACTTCCCAATAACGATTGCCATAGATGTTTATGATAACCGGGACCGACGGTTTAACGTGCTCTCCGAAGCACGGACGGGAAACACCGCCATTTTCCATACTCCGGGCTGCTATTAAGGATTTCTTGTAAGAAAAACCTAACAGCAGTCCGACCCGTTAATCGAAGACCTCTTGATCCGCAGTCGCTTACGCTAACCACTAGACCAACGAGGCAGGCATAAGTTACATAACACTAACAAAATAAATAAATAAACACGTTAAGTATGCAGCCATAATACGTACTTAATAGTAGTATGACATAATTATGATAAATGTAATACAATTAATAACTCATTTATACACTTCATTTTTATAAATTCATAAAACATTATGTAATAGACGACTTGAATTTCCATTTATTTTATATGTAGCGGATTAACAAGTACCTAACCTTTTTTGCGTTGATACAAAGTGGCTCTTCCATTCCATTCATATCACGAAGAGAGCTTACATTTGAAGTCGGAATCCTAACGTTAATCGCAACAAAAAGCAAGTTTGGAATGTCTCGTGTTCTCCAGTGCGTCGCGAAACTTAATCAACCGCTTTTAAAGTGCACTCGACGTCCGTACGAGCTCTTAGCTGAATGTTTCTGCCTCGTAACCAACTTGATTAAAACTGGCAGCAGAGACCTAGTAACTGGCCACTTATTTCAACAAACTACCACTTTTACCAGCTGCAACACAACTAATAACGTTCGTTTCAGGATATTTCGGGATATACAGATAAATAGTCAAACATTTTTGTACCTATAAATGTTTTTGAGGAATTAACACCAACATTTTGTTTGGGTTATAGTCCTGGCCACAAGACACTTTGAAACTTCATCATCATCATCAACAGCCTTTAACTAGGCTCCCTCTTAAAAAGTAACAATGGTAAGATTGGTAGAATATTGACAGTTACAGGTAAACTATAAAGAACGGCGTTAGAAGAAACGAATATTGCTTATAAGAACTGTTTAGAGGGTAGGTATGAGTAACAGAATGAGAAAGCGTTACATTTTCTTTTAAACATTGTCAATATCCATAAGAAAACATTTTCCTCAACACCAACTACTTAGATGATATATTCAACAAGTACAAATTATTAAAAATAAAAAACCCGACTGCGTCAATATTTAACAATAAAAACATATAAGTTTTATATATATTCGTAAATTTTTTTTATATTACTTTTTGGCGCCAAAAATCCTTATTTTTTATTTGATTTTTATTTTCATGTACTCAGTGTCACTCTCACGACTAAGACGAATCTATTGACACCACTCACATAAAAATACGACAAGCCGTCTAGGCTCTAGGGCGTGCCAAAGAAATACATACACACATACATACATATATACATACACTCGAAAAACATAACCCTCCTTTCGCAGTCGGATAAAAAGATACGCATTTAAGTTATGGGTATCCATACTTACATACTTATTATTATAAATTCGAAAGTAACTATCTATCTGTCTATTACACTTTCAGAGCTAATGCGCTCTACCGTTTTTAATAAAATTTGACGTGGAGATACTTTGATTCTTGAGGAAGGACTTAGGCTACTTTTTACCACGTTAACTACGCAGGCAGAGTCGCGGGCAAAAGCTTTATGTAAAGGACAATTAAAATATAAAATACATCGTTAAGCATAAAACATTTCTACCTACATTTAGATAAAAAAAATGTTAATTTGCTAAAATTTATTGTTAATCAATTCACTCCAATTATTATTATTAAATTTCTGTACATTTAGTTGTAGTAAAGTATGTCTATTAAGCCGATGTTTATAGCTTTAATAACATATAAAAACACGGTAGTCATTCACCATACTCAATATAACAGACACGGTTATGACTGCGATAAACGGAGTGTGAATAGCATATCAATCATAAAATACTCTCTCTTTTTATTCTATTTGTAATAAATTTAATAGACATGTGCCAGTAATAATAACAATAAAAAACATGTAACATAAATATGTATAACTTATTTTACATCACATAAACACACAAACTAACAGTTAGTAATTTAATGTGTTAATGGTATAACACAATCGTATGCTGTTATAATTATACATAATAATTCAGTTATCTAATACACAAAACATAAAAAGTGAAATGAACTTACATAAAAGTTCATAAATTAAAACTTGCGAATATTTTTGTCTATTTAAAAACAAAAATCACTTATATCAAGTATTGTTCCAGGAAAGAGAATTTTCGTGTAATATCTCTTCTCTCCGTGTCCTGCAATGTGTGATTATATATTATTTTTTAAAAGGATCGAAAATATATACAGGTAGCCGGGGAATCCCTTATGATTTGTCCAAAAACACACACTGTGTTAGAGTTGGAACTTAGATGATAGACGATAAGTCAGATGCAATTATAGAACAACACAGTAGGGAGTTGTCATACGTAGCCGTTCTCCTTTGTCAAAGTGTAAGCCGCAATGGGCCTATGAATTACATTTTTTTTATATAATCCTGTGTCGCGGGGGACTTTACAAACATACATGAAACGGACACAAAGAATACCCAGACTCAGAACAACAATTTGTGGATCACACAAAGTGTTGTCCTACGTGGGATTTGAACCCACGACACTTGGCGAAGTAGGAAACGGCGTGGTGACCGTTAAACCACTAGGCCAAACGTGCAGTCAACATTAATATGACACAGCTTATGTGTGTGTGAAACTGTGAATGTTGAATTTTAATTGTTATGTGTGAGTTCGTAGTGACAGGTGATTGTTTTTATATTGATTCTAAAATGTATATGTGTGAAGATTTTACGAGATTGCTCTATACAAGATAGTAGGTTCTCTTGTATGAATTGTAATTATTTTATAATAACAATCAATCAAATTTAACCATTGCAAGTTTCTGTTTTTTTTATTAAAATGTAAGAATACAATTAGATTAATTCAGTGCCTGTAGGTATATTAAATTATCTGAATATGGTTAACTTACATAATTTATTATCTATACTGATGTTAAAATTTAAATAATATACGTATTTAAATGCATGTTTATATTGTACATCACACGAACACTATTTATAGCTTGATGTGGTACTTCAAGTGAATCTAAAATTTATTTGGATTTAAGATTGTTTAATAATATTAATCAAAATCATATTACATAATTCCAACAGTCACATCTTTACATTTGATTTTTATTACGTGAATTTCGACTTTATGCTAATAAAATTACCGTTAATTTATGCTTGCTACTGTCGTTTTATCTGCTACTATGAAAGTAGATTCATTTTAAATAGATACAAACCAATTTTGGTCTTAAGGCGCATCTCCACCAAAATTGTTGGCAATTTCAGTGTTTCCAACTGTTTGCAACACTTCAAAAAATCGCCAACTTTTGTTTCCATTGTGTCTACACCGAGTCGCCAACAATTTGAAAAACATTTGAACTAAGCGTCACCATAGAGCCAATAAATATTTGCAACAAGCGTTTTCTTTTGACGTTTACCGCCAAAAACGGAAACACTGTTCTCAACATTTGTTGACAATTTTTGGTGCCAACACAAGGAAATTTCAGAAACTTTTGTCACCAACACGTGTTGACAACGCAAAAATTGACAACTTTTGTTCGGTGGAGACCCGGCTTTAGGTAGCTTTGCTTTTAATCAATACTTAAGTGTATTTAAATTATCAGCTTGCACTCCAGTGATTATAAAAGGAATGAAATGTTTTCAGAGGTTATTTATGTGTGTTAAAAGTTTTTTTACCGTGTGGTAACGGATAATGAAAATGGAATGTCACCACTCCGATTCATCCTGTGGGTGTCGCAAGAGGCCATTAAGGGGTCGAATACCTTTTAAAAGTCATACATAGCAATTAAAAATAATTAAAGACTAAGTTGTTGAATTTTTTTTTTTCAAAATAGCTTTTTTATGGTATAACAAATGAGCAAACGAGCAGAGCCCTACTTCATAAAACCTGTCGTATTGTCATTGTAAGCGATTACCGTCGCCCATAGACACCCGCAACACCAGAGGCGTCACAAGTACGTGGCCAGCCGTTGGGCGACGCGGTGCGGGATAGGGGGAAGGGGTTGGGGTATGAGCCTGTGGTATCCTCACTAACTCGGTGATACTCAGCCCTGTGGCTGTTTCACACCGGTTTCCTGTGAGGCCGTGGTATCACTCTCGTCGAGCTGGCCTATTCTTCATGCCGAAGCGTGGCTCTCCCATAGTAAAAATAAAAGAAGATTTTTTGTTTAAAAAATTGCGACAAGGACGTGAATGAAAGTTTAATCCTAAAGTGTACCTTAATTTGATTACACTGCAAATTCATTTTGTGGAAGAAAAAATATTATACTCTTTTTATAAAATTGACATTTTTGAAATCAAAAAGTTTCAAAGTTAGCAGGTATAAAAAACCGTTGGACGTCCCATTAATTTTAATTAAAAAATTGTTACGATTTATTTCCGTACCCAGTTGGATGTTATGCCAGCATGGGGCCGGGCCATTTTTGTTATAGAGTTTTTTTCCTAAGCTTACCGATGTCTATATTGAAGTAAATATTAATAAAATACATACATGTATTTTTCACTTTTATGATTTAGAAGGTTTCTAAAATATTTTTAGTAAAATGGCCCATTTGTTAAATTTCAAAAATGAATTTTGCTCTATTTTCATCTTTAGAGTTGTAAAAACGCAACTTAATACAGTCTAAAAACTCCTTCTTTTAAGATTGCTTCAAATATACTCTAACTTAGTTTTCTTGTGACTTTCGTGGTTTTAAAAATGCAGTAGATAAACATAATTCCTTAAAAGTTGCTATATTCTCAATTCATTATATTTAAGGTAATAGAGCTACGCTGACATCAGCACAAACGGGCCGGTTTGACTGGGACGGTACTATCCTCTCACAGAATACCAACCTAAAATGACATCATTCGTGCTGTCGTGTTTCGTTGGTGAGTGCGAGACCGGAGGCCCAATGATGCAGAAGCATCACTAGCCCGCCATGGTGTGGGTCACCATGCTGCATTGTTGCATTGTCTGCATTCGCATGATATGATCGCAATATTTCGAATTCTGCTCTTGCTTTCCATCAAATATAGTAGAGTCACTGTGGCAGGATCACATAAAAAATGATCAAGCAATAAGTAGTGTAAATGTTTGCTACGTAAATAGTATAAAACGATAAAGTAAAGTAGTTATAAAGAACAGATGACAGTAAGATCATTTGTGATACTTGATCCAATACTACACAAAGATAAAATCATCGTTGTTGTTTATGTTAATTATGTGCATTACATCTGACAATAATATTTAAATTCATAATTTGTTTTATACATTTGTATAATAAAAAGGAAAATTCATTTGAGACTGTGTACTATATAAATGAAATACAAGATAAGTTATTGTTATATATCTACCTATGCAAATATTTTTAAGAAGTAAAGTTTGAGTTTAAATAATCTCTGGATTTACTAAACCGATTTGTTTTTTTTTTGAAAAGGTTATACATATATGTCCTGAATAGTTATTACCACGATATCCAACTTATACGCGACTGAAGCCGCGAGCAAAAGCTAGTATTCCAAAAATAACAATAGGACAGAATATCTGCTGAATGAATAATCTTAACTACTGACTTGTAAGCATTTAAAGGCGACGGTAGTGACTACTATTTGTAATGCAATAATAGTTCATATAATTAAACGGAATAGAAATCCAGCTCCGCGCTCCCTGACATCCTGTACATACCCTGACTTCGCTCGAACAGATGTCACTAAGTGACTTGTCAAGAAATTTTTCTCTGAGTTATACAATAATTGCGATGGTGATTACTCAGTGGTTCTGATGCAAATGACGACAATGACACTTGCGTAACGTAACTTACCTACTAATAGTTGCAAAGTAAGGCGAATCGATCTAGATCGCTCGCTCTAGTGGAAAAGAGTTCAACGCACGCTGTTGCTGCGCACACGCATCTTATCTCGAAATTAGCTTTCGTAACGACATTCCTTATGAATTCATGTGTGATATTGTTTAGAAGATTGATTTATACCCAGAAAATAAATCATATACAAGACGGCGAAAGATTATTTATCTAATATCAAGCGGTTATGATTGTAAAACAGCTGACGACAAACCTGTAACTGACTATTTAAATAACATATCTTAACAAAAGGATTATGTGAAGTTACACATAGAAGTGCACTTAGTTTACAATGTACCAGTGACTTGACCTACATTTCCATAGACCTCTGACAATGTTTACTTGTTATAGAAAAGAGAAGGTTCTCAGTAGGTAAGTTTCTCACGTTAAAAATTAATTGTTTAACAATCCTTATGAAATTAACTATGACATAATACTATAAAAACTATTTTGTGTGCTGTTTTGAAGTTATTGACTTATAATTGTTGTACCAAATTTTGAAATTCAATAGCTTGGTAATTGCTAAGCGTGACGTCATAACCCATTACTTCTTAAAAAAATATAAAAAACGTTCCCTTTTGCCGTTTAATAAAAATTAACTTTTTAACTTGGTCCCAAAACACCAAATTCACAATTTTTTTGCGTTAATTATAGGTTATTAAAACTTCCACTTAGTTACTAACGTATAATTAACGGTCATAAAGTACACCTACACCTAAAAGAAGTCTAAAAAATATTCTAGCGTTAACCCGCGGCCTCGGTATATGTCGGATATCGCGGTAAATAGTAGCCTATATCCTTCCTGAACAGTCATGCCAAATTTCGTTGAAATCGGTGAAGTGGTTTACCCGTGACACGGCTACGGTATGTTACTATTTAAAAGACAGACACATAGAGTTTCTTTCGAACTTATTATATTAGTATGTATGATTTGTTCCACAGCTAACGATACAGTCATGCATACGGCATACGTTTAATTATCATATTTATAAAATACTAGCTGACCCGGCGAACTTCGTACCGCCATATTTATATATCTGTCTCAGCTTCCCACATGCAGTGTACAGTCGTGGACAAAGAAAGGACTTTTCCCGTTATCTTTTATTTTGTTCTTTCTAGTAAAAAAAGAATGAATGAAATCGGACTATGTGTTATTGAATTACAACTAAGTACATATTTTGACTTTCATCCCCTCTCTCCAGGAAACCGTGCTGAATTTCGGGATAAAAAGTATCCTATGTCCTACCTCGTAGTATGAACTCAAATTATGCAAAGTTTCATTTGAATCCATTCAGTAGTTTCGGCGTGATGCGCGGCCAAGATACAGACAGACAGACAGACAGACAAAAATGAAAAAAAATACAGTTTTGGCTTCAGTATCGATTATAGAGAGCCCTCCAAAAAAAATTTTCAAAATATCTTTCATGTACAGAATTGGACCTGTTACATTTTTATTATAAGTATATAAGTATAGATTATTGTGTACTTTTTGTATAACTTGTTGGTTAATTATATTTTTTTCTCCTCTATGCCTACTTATAACATACACATTATACACATATCGACTATTGTAAAAATAATCATTTTTACTATGTTACTCTGTTTACAATTTTTCATAATCAATTTTTAAAAGCCAAGAAAACTAGGTAACTAACTATGTAAGGAACTGTTATAATGACTTTAGATGTAAACCCTTATATTTTACATAACACTTGGTTATACTTCCAAAGGAATGATACATACATATTAAACTATATATATATTATACTTACATCACTACATATTTATCCTCAACTAAAGCTACATAAAGTTTGTAGGTATTCAAAAATGGTTTATAAATTTAAAAAGATCAATAAATTAACGATAGACGTCTGCTGAGAATGACTTTTACATAACGTAAAGTAAATACATAAATCCTTGACTTTGAAATTATCGTCAAATTACATTACACGCACTTGCTCACTAACATGTGAGTATATACACATATGTACACATTTTATATACACGTATGTATGTAGACATACACATTACACATACAAAGTCTGTCCACAAACCACATGTGATATAACCGGAATTGTAAACAATCCTGTGCTCTCGTAATGTGATCTCGTCAGTAAAGCTGATGTTAGATAAATAGTGTCACTCGCAGCTCTCTCCGATTAATCCAGCATGAGCGTGCGCAATAAGTCCACTTTCTTCCGCACTCATATAAGTGTAGTACGCATATTTTACAATAATGCGTATAAAAGTAATAAGCATACGCAACTAACGTCCAAGAAATATGATTTATTATTTAGCATTCATTTAAAATTAACATGATACGTTTAAATATTTACATAAAACTTATCTGAAAATTGTCAGGCCTTATTAAAAGAAACGTGACTTTAAGGATGATGATGTTCCGTTCAGACTCAATGGAGACCAGCCAACTGCGCAGGAGGATCACCAGTCACATTCGCTAACCGTTAGATCAACGATGCAGTCGACTTTAATAGATAATCATCCAATAGTGCTAATTGTTTGTACTTAAAACAAAATTATTGCATTAATTTGTTAAAACTAAGCACTTAAGTCGGGACTTGAAACTGTGTCAACTCCACTCCGTGGGAATTCTATGCCAAATGAAGTTAACTTATGTTACATTAAAATGTATGTGGGTGACGTAAGCCTAGTTTAATAAGTTTAATTGGCGACAGTGTTTTAAAATTTCAACAAGTCAAGTCAGATTTCTAGTTGCTCTGTACGCAGAGAATGCAAGCGGTATTAGGCTAATAACAATTACGGCGAGGAATGGAAGTTCATTATTATGAAAGAGACTGTGGCATGAGAGGTGGAAATTTCCACGTGCCTCAACAAAAATATGTTTTTGTTAAGTGTACATTTGTAAATACTTCCTTGTTGCAAAAAACAGCGGAGTTAACAAACTGTGTCTTCCTTTTCCGTGCAAATATACGTCAATTTAACTATTCACGTAGGTTTACTAAAAGGAGGGCAGGTGTTTTTTATTTTTTTGATAATCTGACACAATTAATTGCGCACACACACGGCCGTCTGGTCCCAGACTTTTCTTTTTAAAAAGACATCCCCTGAACTATGAATAAATCCTGTGTCGCAGGGAACTTTACAAACATACATGAAACGGACACTAGAGCCTGATAACCAAACTGTTGATAAACATATTTATACATTTTTAAATACATATATATCATACATAGGTAAATTACATAGTAATGATCTATGAACAATTGATCGTGCTCATCACGCGGTCATTTGTCCTAAATAGGACTCCAACCTATGACCAGATCAACAGTCCAGTTATTAAAATTTATTATTTATATAATTTGTACACACAACAACATCTAAGTATCTTAAAAAGAATAAACTTTTCCCCGTTTCGTCGATATGTGCGTTCTACAATACAAAAAAAATGAACTAGTAGTGCCTGAGGGTAGTGCGTTCAATCAACCAAACATCATAAAAATGATATTGGTATAAATGCACGGAGTGACTGAAAAAACAAAATTTTCAAAAAGGATTCAAATGTAAAAAATGGTAAAAACACGGGTGCAGATTAAAGTGGCAATGTACACTTTGTGGTTGAAAATCTTTATCTCATAGCTCAGTATTTAAAGCTATTTGTATTACTCAGAACCTGAGTTATACAAATAGCAAAAGGATATAACAAATTAAATAAATAAATACGAGGCTACTAGGTATTCTGAGAATGTGCCGTGTGTGTCAAGTTAGCTTTGCATTAAATACAGCTACATAATCTTGTGTACACATGCTTACACATAAATACACTTAGAAGAACGCCAATGGTAAATAAGTTTCTTCTTTACCATTGGCGTTTGTTATCCTTAATTTTGTTGCACAATATTTTTTAACTAAACTTTGTGTCTAATGTTCTAGTACTAAGTGAATTTGATTATTAAATATTATTATGTTCATATAGTATCCCTATCCAGTCCAACCAGTGAGTTCAACATAAACTAATTAATTACGTACCAATGTACTGAAAACACATTTACATAAACACACAACATTTACGAATAGTAGCAAAATTACTAATACTCGTCATTCTTATTATTTTTTACGTTACTAATGTATTTAATAATTACATGGCAAAGGAAACTATTTTAAAATGTTTTAAATACGGAACGGAGACATACGCCATCTTTCAAACTGGTTCCTAAGTCTAACAAAAACTACGATCCATGCGTGAGGTCATGTCACGAACATGTCTTGCTTCCTCTATTAATCAACAATTCACATATGATTTATTACAATTCTCTTTACAAAGAAATGTTTAACTATTATATTAAGTCATTTCCTGGTTAATAATAATGCACTAAAGAATGACATTGAATATATTGTTTGATCCACATTTAGAAACGTTTCCTTTAGCAATAAATATTTCCTTAACACTCTGGTTGTTAATAAGTATGTAAAGTATCTAGTATTAAAGTGAAATAGTTACCTTGCCATCATTTCTATTTCTGCCTTTTTTGAACAGTCTTGCAATACTATAATTGTAGTAAGACTATAAGCTCAAAAAGCTTATGATATGAGCATCATTGCAAATCTGTACATATTATCTAGAAAAAACCAAATGAATTTGAGATTGTTATCAATTGAAAGTAATATTATGTAATCCTCAACATAACTCAGATTTACGGAAACGTCGGACTGGTAAAGACATTAAAAAAACTGTGTGACAGAATTAATTTTAAAATACATTCATTTCCGAAATCTCTTCAGATAAACTTATAACCGACTAAGTGCATATTAATTACAAACCTAAACGTACTTTTATGACAACTTCTGCAGATAAAAAGTTCACGTAATTTGTATACAAATGTCCGTTACAAGAAATTTATTTTTTCTTCCTTTGTAAGAAGCGGTTGCGAAAATTTAGAGTCACGCAGAAAAACAATTTATCATAGTGATTGTTGCCGGCATCTGGTTTCAGGAATAAATTGTGGAGTTTTAACATTAACGCGTCGCGGTCCTCGGTCCAGAGCCGTCGGGCCGCTTTAGTGCCGGCCGGCCCAGGTAATAATCTCAATCTGCCCGAGGCGCGCACCAGCAAAACGGCCAAACTTCATCACATTATCTTTTAATTTGGACCCCAATAGACAAATAAGATGTTGCTAAAAGGAATTTCATTGAAACAGTTGAAACTTAGGTTGAGACAGAATAATTGACGCGAGAGATTGCCGCCCTCCATAGCTGTTTCTAAAGCAATGAGATACGAATTTCTCATTAAAATTTTCAGACTGAAAGTCGGATTCCCGGTGCTCCATTCAATTCCGCCTTTTGAAACTAAATCACAAGTTTCAACGAATTACTTTGACAATAAGGCATCGGATATGAAAGTGGGATCAAATAATTATAAAGGCTTGATCGTTCGTTCATTTATCCAAACAAGTTGCAAAAACGAATGCGGACGTGGAAAGATTAACCGATATTAGACAAAAAGTCACGTTATTTACGTCCTTTAACCATGTGACTTGGAAAACTTCGGGTTTCGGAAATTATTATAATGTTTAATAAGCAACACAATATCGCTTTAAGCCATAAGACCACGATTGTTACGTTTACATATTTCGTAACTCATTTTTTCTGTTACTTTGTATTGTTGTTTGTATATAATATACAATAAATGTCTCAAAAATAAGTAATCATATTTAAGCACGTTTATCTATATTGAGTATACCACAATAAATTATGTTAAATCTATAAAAGTTTTGAAGTTAATTGGTGAAGTGTACAAGGTTACATATTTTAGTGCAAAATTAACATACCTTCGATTTCACAAAAGAACTAAGTAACTTTAAAGCATCTTTATTGCTTTCTAAATGTGTCCACAGTATGGCTCGTTGCTAAAGAGAATCTATAAAATGTTATCTTTCATCTGTTGCTGATTACACTTGTTCCCATAGCTGTTGTTGGTACTTAAGATAATCGAAAGAAAATTCTAAAGCAGTTCTTTCCAACATAGAGCTTTGATAATATTGTCGCATCTGTCTCCTGCCAGCCATTTTGCGTAAATCGTCACTCATGTCTAGCAATGAACTGCAATAAGGCAAGAGGTTGATTATGATGATAATTAACTCAAAAATTAACTAAAAATCGTTTTAGTATTTTCGTATTTGTAATAAAATGAAAATTTGTTATTATTTGTAAAGAAGGGTATGTTTTGGTGGCATTTAAATCTCCTTCAAGAAGTATACTTTTTCATTTACTTTCATAGAAACTTAGATTAGCATTAGTTCATTCAAAAACTCTTCCATTACGCTATTGTAAGGTACAGAGGTGCGCATCAGTTCCGTTTGTTCCCGAGCCGCGGCGTCAGGTGAATCTTTTCGTTTTCATTTCGCCTTGTATTATGCTAATCAGGTCGCTTTACTTTGCGAATAGAATGAAATTTAATTTCTCCACAAAGTCCGCCCGTTTAGAAGTTTCTTTTTCTCGACTTATTCAAATAGCACTTGGTGATTAATTTTTGGAACTCATCCTCAGCTTCATTGAATGAAACAAGTTTAATTAACAAGTTCAACGAAACTTGGCACGAGTATTATCACTGTTTAAGATTTTGCTATGTTTCCATTTACTGCTAAGTATCTGAGTAGCGTTTATTTATACGTTTATATAAAGAAAAGTAAATTGTTGGTAAGCAAAGTATGGTGAAATCAGTTTTGATCCTTATTTTGTATCTTGAAGAAAATTGTATAGGAAAGCTGTAGAAAAATCGGAAAAATGAGTTTTTATTTGTGAGAATGAAGACGTTTATTGCTTAATCACTAACTTATCGTATTGAGCGTGTTTAGTTTGTATTGGGCACACAGTTAGGTTAGGTTAGCTTGTTTGTGAAACCTATGTACAATAGGTTTCACAAACAAGCATAGGATACATGGATTGACGCGCCCAGAGGTAACACAGCTAGATCTTTAAGCTAGCATCTTCCTATTATTTATTTTTTAGTTATTTTTTATCCATGGCTCCTCCCGTATATATGTGTTATTCTGATGTATGCTTGCTGTATTACTGTAATGACTCATCTAAATCTGTTCAGTTGTTTTTTCGTGAAAGAGTAATCTAGAGATATTTATCTGGGGGCACGGGCGTGCCCCCGCCAAGACGAGCCAAGCGAAGCGCAAGGGCACTACCTACCTTTTCCCGAAGTGTTTCGTCGTTTTTTTGAACCCTCATAACTTTGGTTCCCGATGTACCAGATTGTTTAAACTCTCAGAATATGATGTTATCAATAGATTAATAAAAATACAAAGTTTCAAGTACATAGCTCTGATGCTTTAGATTTTATTGATACCTAAAAAACAGCGATTTCGTTACTGACACACTGATGATCATCAAAATTGTTAGGGTACTTCCTGAAGTGCTAGAAAGCTGAAATTTAGTATGTAAACTTAGTTTAGTATACAAACCCCCGTTTTGGCCCCGAACCCCCAAATTTGGGGGGTGGAAGTTTGTATAAGACTTTCACAAATGTTTATGCTACAGGTTTTATTTTTGGTACACTGACTTTTTCAAAAGAAGAAAGAAGATGTACAAGAAATGCAGCCCATAAAAAGAAAAAAAAACTGCCTTAAACAACTTATAAAAAGAAATGAAATCCCACCAAAAACATTTTCATGTAAAATGTTGCCAAGACGATTGCATATGGCTTACCCTGTGAAAAAGATATCAGATCTCATGTAGAGCCAAGGTTCTGAATCTACACGCCCTAACTCTACCAACCCTAACTTCATAAACTCTACATCTCAGTATAAATGTATGGCTTGGCTGTTTCGTCACTTCAGAAACTAAATATTCGTATAACACATTACTTCAGAAACTAGATATTTGCAAACACAAAAGGCGTTCGTTTCCCCTTCGTGACGGTATGGTAGCGAAACGGCGAAGCCATACATTTTTACTGAGATGTAGAGTTTATGAAGTTAGGGTTAATAGAGTTAGGGCGTGTAGATTCAGAACCTTGGCTCTACATGAGATCTGATATCTTTTTCACAGGGTAAGCCATATGCAGTCGTCTTGGCAATATTTTACATGAAAATGTTTTTGGTCTGTATTATTATATAACACACAAGTAGGTTATATAATAATGCATAAATCGTTCTACTGGTCGTGGCTATAAGAAGAGCATAGGAAATAAATATTTATGAATGTATTGTGCTTATTATATCATAGCGATTTATACAAATACATAAGAGACAAATTTTATGCAGAAATCTTCAACAATTGACAAGGATAGCAGGTTTCATTGATAGATAAGACTGTAGGCAATATTTTTATTTTACTTTGTAATGTTACGTGCAAATAAAATTACATAAAAGTGGTAGTGGTTGGTTATTTGTAATTACTGTTAGTATTATTTATATTTTGCGCTAAGATCTTATCTTTCGCATATTTGGAAACAATATCATGGCCAGACGCGACTGCGGTGAAGCAAACGTAAAAGCGGCGAGTAATTGTATTATTTAGAATATGTAGCTAAACACATTCCAACTACTTTAGACAGTCACTCATATTTGTATATTCATAACTCAAATAATATCTGGTGAATCTAATCCAAATGAAAATGACCCTTATGGAATGTGTCATAAAACATATAATTGTTTATTCATGCTGATAGACATATATGTATGTAGACAGTTTTTGCAAGAACTATATAACAATTTTGTTTAAGTCACTTTAAAATTATTACAGAAACTCGAGTCATAAATGTTAAGATATTTTATGTGTTCTTGGTAAATAGAATAATAATAATAACGACTAGAGACACCTTATGTAGGACCGTATTATTCCAAACTATACAGTTCTTGTACAACAACAAATTGCTAAAAAAACCTACTTACTGCTAAATAGGAACATTGGCAGACAATCGTTTCCAGATATTTATGAAGCTAATAACTATACAGAATCTAGTCTTAAGATGTGTTAGATAGTGACAGCGGACATACTTAAAACTTAAGCTAGGTACTTGTCACAACACTTAGCTACTTAACTGCCTGTTAAAAATATTTTTTTTATTTATAAGGCTAAGAGTCGCATCACTGCTATACTTACCTTGTACCCTTTCGAGTAAGTTAAACGAACTTTCTCGACCTAAGTACAAAAGGGTACAATATCCTCAACACGACAAGTTTCCGGTGAACGACGTCACACGCGACATGGTTAATCGCGACTCTCTCCGCGACCTCTGACTCCGAATATCTCTTGAACTTCTTCTTATATAAGCATTACGTATTGATATATAATATTGATAAGACTACGGAATCATCGCTTTGGTTAAAAAACGAACAATGGATTATTTCTAAGATTGTGTTACTTAATCAAATGAAAGCGAAAGTCGCTTAATTGTGGCTATCTCTTCGGCTGCTTAACTAATCTGTCACTGTTAGAAAGGTGTTGGATTTTTCTTTGGTAATAATAAGGTGAGGTAAATTGTTATTTGTGAAAGCTATGGAGTCGTAAACGACTTATTTCGGTGCGCTATAATCACATTTTAACGTAGATGTGGCATGTCGATAAAATAAGGTGATTTTGTCGCATCTCGAAACATCTAATTTAACACCCCCACAAAATTACAAGTATTTCGAATATTGGTAACTCGAAAAAGTTTTCCTATGAGAACTGGAAAACTAGATAGAAATTCAATTATATCAACTTATTTGATCATGGTAAGACCATTCGACAGAGTAGGGTTTATGACGATAGATACATAGATGTTGGTAACTTAATTACGTAAGAGCAGTTGAGCCAATCTTTATAAAGTTTAGCGAAGACAAAGGCTATCGTATGGAATCACACAATTCATCAAAGAACAATTGATTGACAATTTCAACAATAACGTGATTAAGGCTGCGAGTAAAACCTAGTCCTGCGTAAAAAATACAATACGCCCGTTGATATGCCGATAAAATCTTAACATCATAATTAGTTTTTTTATGTATTTGAGTAAATATACATATATAAATTCTAAACCACTGAAGTTATCAAGTTATATCCTATTGTTGTTTAAGGTGAAGTAACATAACCACAAAACACAATAGCACTGGTTTTAACAGAATCCCCACATAGCTCAATATTGTTGTCCTTGTCATATATTATCTTAAAAGCTAGAAGCAACACGATGTTAATTAAATTATTTCATGTGTTGCTATAAAGTGCACAATTAAGGATGGTATTAATACGATGACTTCTTTCAGAATAAGTATGCTTGCTAAGATTTTTTTCTTTCTTATTTAATAAAAGACAACTCCTGCACCAGGAATACATCTTCTGTCCTCACCTGGGAGACTTTACTCACATACATGAAATCTTCATAAACTCAGAAATAAGTTATGGATCACACTAATTGCTGTCCTATGTCGGTAAGACATATTTAACAGTTATTTTTTTATTATTTAAAAAAGACAACTCCCTCATTAAGAAACATACATTCCTGTGTTGCGGGGAACTTTACAAACATAATATGAAATGGACACAACGAACACTCAGGCTCAGAACAACAATTTGTAAATCACACAAAGTGTTGTCCACTGTGGGTTTAAACCTACAATACTTGGCGCAGCAGAGAGCGACGTTGCGACCGCTTAAACCGCTAGGTTAACTGTGCAAACATAACCAATGCATAAATCAATTAGATTTTATAAAATTGTATTACTATATCATTAGTATAAAAAGTTTACAATACGGGCTCCGTTATCTATAACCATTCACCTGCATTTTATAAAGTCCAGACTAAGAATTTAGATCTAAATCAAAACAATTTAGTAATCGAATTCATTCCCTCGGTCTGCTAAGCCTCTTTTAATGAATCTATTATGCGTTACGAAGCTTGTAAATTATTTTCCATTTGATATAATAATTGAGTGACTCAGGCTTTATCGAAATACTTACTGGAATTAAAGTAAATTACTTTAATTCCAGTTTAATTTGAATTTATTTAAATTCAAATTAAAGTAAATTACTCGCATTAATGATAATAATATTGAAATGCTTCATTGGTCATTTTTGTAACTGCACTATTCATTGAATATTCTATTTGAAATCCAAAGTTTTCTAATATTTCAATGAGATTTCTAGGAGTTTATTAGAGTGTATTCATAATATTTATAATAGCAGTCCACAAAAAAATTTATATCAACAAACCTCTTACACCACGATCTATACTAATATTATAAACGTGAAAGTTTGTAAGTATAAATGGATGGATGGATGGATGGATGTTTATTACTCTTTCACGCAAAAACTACTGAACGGATTTGGATGAAACTTTACAGTAATATAGCTTATATATCAGAATAACACATAGGCTACTATTTACCGCGATAACCGACATATACGCGGGCGGAGCCGCGGGCAACCACTAGTATAAAATAAAATCATTTAAATTGTTTCAGATAGCCTAAAAGATCTGTTTACAGTAAAACTTCTTAACAAAAATATTTTATTATTTCTTTTTTTTTTATCAAATCCCACTTGAGGATTTTGTTTTGTAAAATAATTTATATATTATTTACTAGTAAAATGTCAAAGCATACATATTATCATCAGGAGTACTTCTTGAGGTCAATCGAACCACGGATTTTCAAGTATTGCCTAGAAAATTTTATAGCAACACAGTTGAACATTCCTTGTTCACACTTAAATACGTACGTCAATTCAAATTTTTCAGAGAGTACGCAGTAGACAGTTTTTACTAGAGACTGTATGTTTTCATTCTACGTACCTCGTAAGTTTTCTTTATCGTCAGATTTCTAATGAGGCTGAAATTCATCTAACGTGGGAGAGCCACGTTTCGACATGCCTGGGCCGGCTCGATCGAAGTGATACCACGGCCTCACAGAAAACCGATATGAAACAGCACTTGCGCTGTGTTTCACAGAGTACGTGAGGATACTGGAGGCCCATACCCCAACCTCTCCCCCCGTCCCCTTCCCCATCCCCCAAAGGCCGGCAACGCACTTGTGACGCCTCTGGTGTTGCGGGTGTCCATGGGCGGCGTTAATCGCTTAATAGGCGATACGTCTGCTCGTTTGCCCCCTATTCTATAAAAAAAACCACCAAATTAATAACCTAACCCAAACGCATTGATTAATACTTGTTGTATTAACTTAAAACTAATTGTATAAAATAAAAGATCATAAATTACTTTTATTACATTTTTAAATATAAATGTAAAATTCCCTTTTCTTCAGGAACGAACTTAGATAAATTGAAAATAAACCTTCACGTAACATTATTATTAAATTGAATTCTTAGCTTAGTTGCCTTTCTATTTTTATTTTTTTTATGATATAGGTGACAAACGAGCAGACGTATCACCTGATGGTAAGCGATTACCGCCGCCCATAGATACCCGCAACACCAGAGGCATCACAAGTGCGTTGTCGACCTTTGGGGGATGGGGGAAAGGGATGTGGGGAGGGGTTGGGGTACAGGGCCTCCGGTATCCTTGTAATCAGATTAGAACAAATCAATAATATACGAAAGATTTCTGTAGATGAAAGTCCTTTTTAATAATATCTATTAAAATTTGAACGTTTAAAATGATTATCGGATAAACCTATAAAGAAACAGATTTATCAGCGCGCCTTCAAAGGGCTTAAAGGTTTCTTTTGGCTGTCGAAATGAATTTTTAAACTATCTACCTAATGAAAAGGATTATACGGGCTGGAGAATTAAGCTCACTGATTTAAAATGTTCACGAAATTGAAAATGTCTTAAAATTGAAATTAACGAAGAACTTTGTATTATCAGCCTTATCTTCATGAAAGTTAAAAATAATTAATTTTAGGTAATAGCCAACTCCATACTCACTATCTAAACACAAATTAGGAATACATGGCTTTAGCTCGCAAATAAAAACCATAAGATAGTTTGTTTAATTAAATGTGCAAATTGTTTGAGCTCAAGCAAGTATTTTAACTTTTCAATATCACGAATTTCGACTTTGAATATACATAATAATATTAATGTATTAAATAAACACGCCAATAATAAGTCTTTAGATCGTAGTAACATCGCTAATCTAAAGGCTAGGTAAATATTGATTAACATTGCATTTAGTAGTTTTGTTTATAAAGCTTCATAGCTATGTGGAGGCCAAACAACAGACAGCTAAACAAATAAACTGCAATCATATGTTGAGAGAAATACGTAAAGGAATAAATATGTCAATGATATCAACTAACATAAGGCTTACTTTATTAAAATAATATTTAGTGTGTGTTTATATAAGAATCACTAATCATTCTCAGTCTGAAAACTGCTTCTTCTGTAAATGTAGTTGTTCTTGATTTATTTGATTCTTTGCATATGTAAGAATGAAATGTAAAAAGTACATACATAAAATCCCGCCTGTTTTCCCGAAGGAGTAGGCAGAGGCATATTTATTGTTTACCAGAGCCTCGTCCGCCCATCGGCAGGTGCACCATTTGCATTTGAAGCTTGCTCTGGGCCCGTAGTTCTTGATGGGAACTAGATGCACCCTAATTTTTGAGCAAAAAATTATCCCTTAAACGTGTTAGAACTGATGATGACCTGACAATATCACAGTCAATACTTTATCACACTATAACAAAGTTATAAAACTGAAAGCATACTTTCTGATGGCATTTTTCATATTTCTGAATAAGTAATTTAACCGTTTTTGAGGAAAAAATGAGAGGTTATCTCAGTGATAGGGATAGTGAGTGATAGTGTCAGTTCTGGAGGAATGTTATTCAATAGGGATCTTTAAAATGTGTTCTACTCATCTGGTTTCACTAACTCTCGCTTTTGGTGTTATCTTTACTTTTCGTGTTTTTGAATGTTCATGACTGAATTGGCCATTATAATCATCGGATATAGTTATTTAAAGTATGATTATGATGATAATGGTTATTTATGACTCTTTTGGTATAAAAACGATTATTGACTTAAAGTAAAAATCAAACTCCAGTCATTAAAAATACACTTAAGTGGTGAGGGAATACCCTCATGGATATTCCCTCACCACTTGCGATTTATCAAATATGAAAAATCGCAAAATGCTGCTAACTCAAGAAACAATGGTCTCGTATTATAGTTCTCGCTATTTATCCTATTTAACTTTTTTTTATGGAATAGGCGGGCAAACGAGCAGACGTATCACCTGATGGTAAGCGATTACCGCCGCCCATGGACACCTGCAACACCAGAGGCGTCACAAGTGCGTTGCCGGTCTTTGGGGGGATGGGGGGTGGAGGAGATGGGGGATAGGGGTGGGGGAGATAAGGGTAGTGGGGGTTGGGGTATGGGCCTCCGGTATCCTCATTCACACGGTAAAACACAGCGCAAGCACTATTTCACACCGTTTTTCTGTGAGGCCCACTCCAGTCCCACTCCAACCCCAATCCGGCTGGTCCCCGTGGGGTTGCACGACCACCACCCCCCATAGAAATACATTCCTACATCAAAATAGAAAAAACAATAATATATACATTGCAACGTTAAACGTTAGAACGTTAATGTCGGACAGCAGACTACAAGAATTGGAAGAAGCTATAAAATCTATAAACTGGGATATCATAGGTCTTTGTGAAGTAAGAAGAATAGGAGAAGAAATAAGAGAATATGATAAATACATTTTTTATTCTTATGGTAAACAAAAAGGTATATATGGAATGGGATTCCTAGTAAAAAAATATTTAAAAGATAAAATAATTAGCTTCCACGGAATATCAGATAGAATCGCCGTACTTAAAATTCAATTAACAGAATCTAAGCAACCATGGTCTATTATTCAAGTACATGCACCCACAGAACAAGATACAAAATTAGAGAAAGATAAATTCTACAAAGACATGACAGAGTTGATGCAAAAGAAGAACATAATTATCATGGGAGACTTTAACGCCAAGGTTGGTAGGAAATCAAACAAAGATGAATTTGTCTTAGGAGAATACAGTAGTGGTGACAGAAATGACAACGGACAAAGACTAATAGATTTTTGTTTCACTTACAATTTTAAAATAATGAATAGTTTCTTCAAAAAACGAAAGTCGAGAAAGTGGACATGGTTGGCACCGAATGGCATGAACAGAAATGAAATTGATTTCATACTTAGCAGAGAAAAACATATATTTAATGACATTGAAGTACTTAATAAGTTAAATTTTAACACAGATCATAGAATGGTAAGAGGAGTTATACAAGAGAGAAACAACAAATCAAGAAAACATATTATACACTCAACCATGAACAAGACAATAACATCACTGATACCACAAAATATATTGAATGACCTAGGGACAACATTAAATCGAATGAAAGATACTGAAACATTGCAAGAGAAGTATAATTTTTTGGAAAAGGAACTTATAAATATAAACAAATCGAGTACGAAAAAAATTAAGAAAAATAAGTTAGGAGAAGAAGCATTAAAATTGATGGAAGAGAGAAATGAAATGTTAGACAAACGAAAAGATAACAAACAAAACATCGCAAGTATTAGTAAGAAAATTCAAGAAACAATAAGAAAACATAAAAAAGCAGAAAGACTGGATGTTTTGAAAGAACAAATAGAAAGAACAGGCGGAATTAAGAGAGGTATAAAACAGTTAAAAGAATATACACAATGGATACCCAACATGAGAACTAAAAATAAGAAGAAAAACGAGAAAATTACGACAAAGAGACTATCAATAGCAAAAGTAGCGACAGATTTTTACAAAAACTTATACACAGAGACAGACAGAACAACGCCAGAAGAAAAAGAAGCTTACGAAGAAGAAGAAATACCATGTATACTAGAATCTGAGGTCACAAAGGCTATAAAATCACAAAAAAGTGGAAAAGCTCCTGGAGACGATAAAATATCCAACGAACTACTAAAACAATCTTTACCTGCGATATCCAAATATGTGACCCATCTTTTTAATGAAGTAGTAGCAACTGAACAAATACCCATTCAATGGACTAAATCAACCATCATCCTACTACACAAAAAAGGTGACAAAAATGAAATAAATAATTATAGACCTATAAGCCTTATGTCCAATTTATATAAAGTGTTTTCTAAAATAATACTCGGACGAATATCGAAGCACCTGGAGGAAAACCAAGCAAGGGAACAAGCTGGATTTCGCGCCGATTATTCTACCATCGACCATATTCATGTTGTGAAGCAAGTAACTGAAAAGCTCAATGAATATGGACAACTGTATTATATGGCATTCGTCGATTACAATAAGGCTTTTGATTCGCTGAGTCATACCTATATCTGGAAAACGCTAGAAAACCAAGGAGTAGAAGGAAAATACATAAAAATCGTAAAAGAAATTTACAAAAACACCACAGCAACAGTCCAACTAGAACAACAAGGCGAAGAATTTGGAGTTCAAAAAGGCGTTAGGCAAGGCGATCCACTTTCCCCAAAACTCTTCACAGCAGTCTTAGAAAATATATTCAGGAACTTAGACTGGGGACATTTCGGAATCAATATTAACGGATTGAACCTAAACCATTTAAGATTTGCCGACGACATAGTAGTATTCGCTGAGAAACCAAGCATACTACAAACTATGCTACAACAATTAGATGTTGAAAGCAGGAAAGCAGGTTTATCAATGAACCCAATGAAAACTAAAGTGATGACGAATGCCGTAAAAGAAAATATAGTAATAGGACAAGAAACTATAGAATATGTAGATGAATATATATATTTAGGACAACTTATTTCAATAAAAGACCAGTATTCTAAAGAAATAGATAGAAGAATATGCAACACTTGGAAACGGTATTGGTCTCTAAAAGAAATAGTTAAAAATGAAACAATTCCCATGGAAATGAAAAGCAAATTATATAACACATGTATTCTACCATGTCTTACTTATGAATGTCAAACTTGGCCTGTGACTAGCAAAAACAACCAAAAACTAGCAGTTTGTCAACGCAGCATGGAAAGAAGCATGCTTAACATAAAACTACGGGATCGATGGACAACTTCAAAAATAAGAAAAAGAACAAAGGTCAGCGACGTGTTACAAAAAATAAGAAAACTTAAATGGAACTGGACTGGACATATAATGAGGACTAACAAAGAAAAATGGACTAAGGATGTAATAGAGTGGTATCCGAGGAACGGGAAAAGACAACGAGGAGGTCAAATCAGAAGATGGGAGGACGATTTACCAAAAGGATGGAGAAGGTCTGCCAAGGATAGAGAGACGTGGAAACAATTGGGGGAGGCCTATGTCGACAGACAACCTGACCAAAGTGGTTGCTAATAAATAAATTTATTCTTATATTTTGCTAGGTAAATTAGATTTAAGAATACTACTGCTTTATAAGAATAGCATGTAAGTTAAAAGGTCAGCGAATAAAGGCTTTTATTATTATTATTATACTCCAGTCGAGCCGGCCCATTCATGCCGAAGCGTGGCTCTCCCACTGTTGCGTGAACTTACACGAGTCACTTTGCTCATACTTTTGTTTTGAGTATTAATTGAGAAATTTAACCTTTGAAGTAGGTAAAGTATAAGATTAATTTTATTCCAAAGATACTTGATTCATTCAAGAAAATTGTTCATGTGAGGAAGAGACCAAGTCAACAGTGAAGAGTAAAAGTTTATATTTTTTTACATTTTTCTACATATTTTAATAAACATGCTAGCTATATTTTATCATCTTCGCTGTGACCTCTTTTGGTTGCAATTATGAGGAATGAGGAACAAAACTAAAGCGAAAAATAGATAAAAACAAATTTTCAAGTTGTTTGTGTCTAGAGCTAATTCGATACATAACTTTTTGCATTTTTAAGCGTACTTAAACTAACTCCAGATTGTATATAGGTGAGAGTATTATATCACAATACTATTGTGTAATAGTTAGGGAAACAAGGAAATGTCTCCCTTTATCGCATAAGTCATAGAGCCGCAAAACCCTGCGGCTCTGTCACACATTAACTTTCCCTTTAAACGTGAGATATGACGATTACATACGTAGATAATTTCTGTTAGGTGACAATGTTAATTATAGCCCATTTATATGGGGCGTGAAAACGTTTAGTGCGAAATTATGGCAATTTAGATTGTCAAAAATAATTGTTGTGTTTAATGGGTATGTCTTTATAGTATGAACATGTTTCCTTAATTGCCCAAAGCAAAAAATGGTTTATAATGAGTAAATGAGAACGGAAATACATTAATATCAACAGTTTACTTCTGACAAGAATGTTCCATATTTAGAATGTGTATAATCATCAATTGCCCAAAGCAAAAAATGATTTAAAGTGAGTAAATGAGGATGAAAATATACTAATATCCACAGTTTACTACTGAAAAGAATGTTCTATGTTTAGAATGTGTATAGTTGTGTACACTATACTTGTTATACTCAACATAATACATTAATCTTGACAGTAATCAAAAATAACATTTTGCAAAAGTGTACTTTTGTACCTACAATATAATTTTGTAATTGCAGAAAGTTCTTAAACCTTTGCTTTTTCAAAATTGTATAAAGATTATATAGATATTTATATATATTAGATAGATCTACATATGTTGTAAATATATAAATGTGAAATAAACTAAATAATAAACATATAAAGTACAGAAAATTTAGGGAATAATTTTAAAATCCACATGTAATGCAACAAAGATTCTTTTGTTCCTCAATAAAATGAATTCATAAATTAAACAAATTAAATATTTTCACAATTTAAATTACTTTTTCATTAGTTATTTATAATATATTAAGCGAATTAAAAACAGATTGAAAAATACTAGCTTATAATTACCGTTTCCTGAGATACAGGTTATTTCCTGGTTATTCAGTTATATTCGAAAGCAGGACGCGTAGCTGTTTTGCATTAAAATTTACTTGGCAGTTAATAAATATTTTGTTAATTATCATCAAAGTAATTTACATTCTATTTTTGTTCCAGAAACTTAAACAGAGTCCAGAATATGATGCGGTGTTTTTGGTAAGTACCATAAAGGATTTGAAATGCGTACCTACTTAACTTTTAGTTTCGTTCATAATTTGAAACTGCAGTTTCTTAAAGGCATATTCTAAGAAACTTCACTTCCAAACCCTGAACAGTTGTTAGATAACAACAATATACGGTACTCAATTCGATTAGTTAAACGGCAATCTGTCACTTTTATAAATGATATTCTTGAAAATAAAGGTTTACCAACTGACAGGATTATACCTATTATTCTTTTTAAATATAAGTATTTTAAATTATTTTATTTTGTTTGTTTGTCTGT
The DNA here is from genome assembly GCA_949125395.1 of Diaphora mendica. Classification (NCBI taxonomy): domain Eukaryota; kingdom Metazoa; phylum Arthropoda; class Insecta; order Lepidoptera; family Erebidae; genus Diaphora; species Diaphora mendica. Next base: position 25,038,079 of record OX421310.1, read on the forward strand.
TAATTAGTTCGTAGCATGGTGGATATCGGTTTAAATCAATAACTTATAGTTATGAGAACAATCTCTACAATTAGGTTAACAGTATATTGAACCAAACGTACCTCAGGTCAAGGATAGGTCCCCGTTCTCGCGGATTTGCCCATTAAAAATACTATTAATTACGTCGTATACTCAAATTACCACTTATATTTTTATCTTCACCTAACCTAAATTCATCTACGATCGATTTGCGTCGAGTGCGTCCTACTAATCCACTAGATACTTCAAAAAGAGGGATACATTTTAAACTCGTTCGTAAACTGTCAGTGCACACAAACCCATCCGACTTGACACACATGGCTCTTCACGTAATTAATGAAGTGACGGTAGGTGTCGGAGTTAGAACTAGCATGTCTTATTTAATTTGGCACGATCTAAATCGGAAACTATCGACCCTCCGGCGCCGTCGGCCGCCGGAAATCAAACTAATCGATTTTCATTTCGCCGACAGGAAATTAAATCCTTTGAGAGTCGTTCCCGATAACGGATTTCAACTAAGCACGACACGTGTTCAGTGTTCAGCGATTTTACAATGGATTTTTTAATAAGCTTTCAGTGTCCAACTTATACATATTTTTAGGTTCTCTTTTGTTTTGTTTTAAATGAGTTCTATCTCATAATAAAAAATGTAAACTGTACTGGTTCCCGTCAGCTTCATTTACAGAAACAATTAGTATGAATGTCATTTATTCGTTGAATAGAAATAGCTACCTATTCTGGAAATAATTTTATGTTTTTTGTAAAATAAACCTGGCCAAAAGCATTACTCGTGTTTAGTTTTATGATATTATCACAGTAACTTTATTTGTTTTAGTTTCACCTACAACCGTTCATTTTCCACATTTTCATGTGGAATATTTTCTTTAAATTTAAAAGAGGCTAATCGTGAGTATAACCTATTAAATTCAAAAGGAATATAGTAGCACTACTGTTTCTTTCAGTCGGTTAATACAATTGAACGAAACGTTGAAAGTGTTAATCAGCAGATTCACAGTCAGTATACACCATTATATCTTGGAAAATAAATGAACGTAAACGCATTTTTGTAAATGCATAACAACTTTTTTTTAATTTAAACAAGCTTAAAGTGTTAAAACAAGCACGTGCACAACGTTTACAAACAAGTATGGCCTTAATGTCATGTTCCAACAAGTATTAATATAATATCTACAAATTGTCTTTGCTTTTAAAACAAAATCTAAATTTAAAAAACATAGCAATTTATTCAATTAACGTCAAACTCGTTATTTGTCTTGTTTCTTGCGTCTTTTTAGTGTTGAAAAGTTAAAAATTAAATTAAAATATAAAAAAATGTAAGAGAAATAGTGCATGAATTATTTAATGTGAGAAGTAACAAAAAGCGATTGCCTTGTATTATGAAGTTAGTAGGTCGTAACTAGACTAGTACAAATAACAGTTTAGAATGACTACACATTGACAGGCGCGGTTGCGTGTCCAAAGCAATTACTTTTGAAAATGGTATTAGCTGCAATATTTTTTACCCGCATTAACCTAATCTTTGTTGTCAATAACACTCAAGAACCATTAGACAGTATCGTAGTAGTTAATGCATCTTAATCAATAAGTCGATGTTTTTAGGAGTGTTAACAGTCTATATACAAAATATTGTTTATTACACTGATTAAATTCATCTATTAAATGTGCATATTATAGGTACTGACTAAATTATAGATGATCATAGTATTTTTTATACTATGAATGGACTTTTACCCCATGCAAACCTAAAACCTACGTAAAATCTAAGCTCTAAGGGAAGCCAATGTTAAACAGAGCGTTGCTAAATGCTGTTAATCATAATTGTGATGAACATAATAGTTATTTGTTCTCAGTGCATTCATGATTGCTTCTTTATTGGTCTTGCACTCTTCTGTCGATCAACGTACATACAATTACGTTTTTTAACCCCCGACCAAAACAAAGGGGTGTTATAAGTTTCACGTGTCTGTCTGTCTCTCTGTCTGTGGCACGTAGCTCCCGAACGGATGAAGCGATTTCAATTTAGTTTTTTTGTATGAAAGGTGAGTTACGTGCGAGTGCTCTTAGACATGTTTCACGAAAATCGGTTGAGCCGTTTAAAAGTTATGGGGGTGAAAGTGGGGAAGAGTAACCGAATGTCTGCAAAAATATCATCGAGTGGGGTTTCAAATGAAAGCGCATAACGTGTTTTTTACTTTTTAAAGGGAACTCAGGTTATTATGTCGGGGTTTTATTTTGATTTTGAGAATTTATAGTTATCATCTACCAAATTAAACCACAATTAACGAACCACCTCGAAACTGTCTCTTAGAGGTAAAAATAATATCTCAGTTCCATTAACTACCTTCTAAAGTAAGTCATTATTACATTCTTGAAAGCTTCGGCTCAATCCCTTTTAGTATTGTAAAAAAATGTCTACACAAAATCTCATCAAGCTAAATTGAAATTTTCTTTTACAAAACTATACGCTTCGATTTTTTCATTAAATAAAGTCATTTTTTCCATGAAAATGAAAATTTCCTGTGAACTATTAGCTGTGAAACGATTTCTAAAAGAGTTCTAAAAGACTTAAAGTTTTGATTAAAATTATTTTCGAAAGACTAGAAAAACTTACTTAAGAATTATTTTCTTTCGCATAACCACGAAGGTAGTGTAGGTAGATATAGCTTAAATCTTTGACTAACTATTTATTATTTAACTGCCTAACCATTCACGTGGAGCGTGGAACGAGCTTTAAGATGATGTCATATCTGCTTAAAATGTGAACCAATTAAATAACCGATTAGACAAAAATCTTTTGTACCCCTTTTTACAAAAATTATGGAAATGGAGGGGTATTAATTTTGGCATAGTTATAGTTTATATGGATGAGGACTGCAGAAAGCTAAACAAAATAAAATGTAATAGTTATGATCAAATTTCAAACACTGAGTGATCACTTCTTTAGTTAAATCAAATACGAGCAACTAATAGGAACCTCTCAGGATACAGGCTTTTATCAGTTGTTTTAATTGACTGTCTATATTATAATAGTAATATTAAACGTTTTTTGTTCAAAATACAATACTTAGTTCCTATTATCTTCAAGTTAAATATTGAAATAACCCGTATTATTCATTGACATATTTTCTTATAGAACGTATAACTACATATAACTCTAGTATTGAATTATAGACATAAAATTGGATAGGTATTTAATACCAACAGAAACAATTCGGGTATCTAACAATTATTTAGATAACTGAAATAATTTCGTAAATTAGTATCGTCGTCACGTATTTATCGAACAGAATTACGGAGGCTCCTTCTATTCTATTTGATTATTCTGAAAAAAAATGCTTTTCATGCTTAGTGAGAGATAATAGGAGATTAAATTATTGAGTGGGTATATTGGAATATCGAAATATATTAAATTAAAGTCATTAGGAATGTCAAATCCTACTGAGGCTCAAGCAGCCCTACTGAAACAAGTCAAGCATCTTGAATATAAGAAACAGCAACAATTAAAGTTAATAGTTTTAAGTGAAAGTTTTATGAACTTTAAAAAAGTTTAATAGGAACTAAAATGTAAACAATATTGTTTACAATCTTAAAGCAACCATAGTGCAAGTAACGCTTCGGATATAATAACATTATAAAAGCATTTGAAATTGTCTGATTATATATGCAAAATTTTAAATACAATTATCGTGTCTTCTCTATCGTTCGCTATATAGTACAGTAATAGCTTCATCTACTTATTTAGCCTGTTAAAATAACAATCAAACGTGTCTTAATTATAGAAATCGCTAAAAATATTCACAATACTCTTCATCTCGATTCCAAGAACCAAATATATCGAATCCAAGAATATTATTCTTACAAATAGCCTATTATTCCTCGGATATAATAATAATCATCACTATTCGTGAAACCATTGTTCATAGGGATAAGCCGCTTTGAAAGCAAGAAAGTGCTTTGACATATACATAAGGAGCGCTTCGATTCGTCCGCGAAAGCAAGGCGGCCTCCCGAGGGAAATTAAGGAGCGAGATATAACTGGTGACCACGTCTCTCCACATCGACTACATACCTATGTGGCCGTATGTGCGCGTTTATTTTCAATTATTGCCCTGAATTATTTGTCATGGGATCGTGAAGCTTTTTTATATCTGTTTCTCTTATAGGTTAGCGACGTTGGGGAAATGTATGTTCGGAGAACAATACCACCCTTTTTGAGATTAAGAGTGAATCTAAAAACGGAATGTGTTGTTTTTTTTTGTACTTTTATGATTCTATTTCTATAATAAGTAAATATTTATAGTAAAGGGACAATAGCCACTAGACACTACTTTCATTATCCAACTACAGCGAAAGGAAGGACAGGAAAGTGACATAGGCAATTTTTTATTTTTATCAAATTTCCTAATTACGCCTAATAACGCGATTCTATTTTCTACTCTCATTGTAAACAATGTTGATCTCAATCATAATATCAGTCATATAATTTCAAAGAGAGATGCCTTAACCAAGAGTGTTTTTAAGCACTTTTAAGCACATAGTTCAAGAAAATCTGTTCAGATGTTTACTCATCAATTAGCTCGTTTCTAATCGCTATAAGGATTTTAATTCATAAGTGTGTTTATAATTTTTTCAAATGTTTATAGGAGTATTCTTTTACTTCTTAGGTCCTTGATGGTCATTATGATGTAATTGATAAACTACGTCCAGTCAAGGTTTATTTGAATGATGTCTCATTTAATATTTCTATTCAGTTTAACGCTTCATAAAATGCACAATTCAGTATTATCATTTTAATTAAAAAAAAGGCAATTGTTTGTAATTTTTTTTCACAAACACTTTTTAAAAGTAAATTAATTACTAAAACATTTAAACATTTCAGTTAGTTGAGTGTTTTGTTAATCTTTAAAACCTTACACATCGCTCGTCAGCTGAGTTAGGCATACGTTTCATAATTTTTTGTAAAAAGGTTTTTATCAAATGTTTACACAACTAATCATAATGAAAGCTTTTACTTTCTCTAAACATATTTGTTTTATTTAACGTTGCTTTTGTTTATATTTTTATTTTAATGCCAACTCCAGACTGTTCACGTACGCACCACTTAATCAATGATTTTTAATTATTTAATTTGTCTAGACATCTTAAGTTGTACATTTAGGTTTAATTTATGGAGCAAAGTCAAACACAAGCGTCAATTGAGAGTTTTATTCCAGGCAAAGTTTATTCTGAAAAAAAATTTTATTAATTAATAAGATTAGTATATAATAATTACAACAACAGTTATAACAAAGACGACAAAAACCAAGAGGGTTACATAATTTTTCATGAAATTAATTGAAAGACCAAGTTTATCTGTAGTTTATGGTACTCTATTCCCAACAAAAACCACTTGAACCTCCCCAAAAACAATAGAAATTATAGATCCTCAAGCGTTTAGTAATCCCTAATATTGTAAGTGCTCGTACATCCTCAAAAAGACCGCAAACATGGTATCAGTTACAGTGCACAGCACAAACTTCATATAAAACGTGCATAATATGCATTTGATATTATTTATAATGTTGTGTTATCGGCTACACTGCCACGATACATCATGAAGCAAAATGTTAGTGGCCAAACTCTCTTCGTTTATCATTTTTATGGCACCCCACACAACACAGAATTGGGAAAGCGATTGGGCATGATTTCTACATTCTATCTAAAGAAATTAACAAGCTGTATAACATGTTTCGTATAAATAAGATTTCGTCCAAATTAGGCCCAAAAAAATTCTTAGAATTATTCGTTATCATTTTCGAATTCACTATTGGCCTAGTAGTTTAAGCGGTAGGTTTAACGCCAAGTCTTATAAATTTAAACTCCACATGGGACAACACTTGGCGTGATCCACAAATTGTTGTTCTGAGTCTAAGTGCTCTTTGTGTCCGTTTTATGTATGTTTATAAAATCTCCCTCGACACAAAATGTATATTCCTAAAACGGGTGATGTCTTTTACAAAAATCATTTATTTGATCGCCTCGTTTTTATAACCAACTAGCTGTGCCCGGTACTTCGTACCTACACGTGACATTTGGATTTCAAGTAATTTTAAATTTTTCACCGTTTAAACCTCCCCTGACTACGACAAATATTTCGAAACCAAAATCAGCTAAATCGGCCCAGCCTTTCTCGAGTTTTAGCGAGACAAAGGAACAGCAATTGATTTTAAATATAAGATTCATAACTTAAGAAAACTAAAGTTTACTTTGTGTCTTGTCATCAAACAGTTGAAACCACTCGGTACGTTGACATAGGAGCTGAGAATCCCAGAGGACACCAACCGGCTCTTATTTGACAATAGGTTACATTATATTAGTTTTGGAGTCATCAATAAACATTTGATAGCATACTTTTTTACGCTACGTATCATTCAATGTGGAATTTACCAGACGATGTAATAATAACAGTAATATCCTACGATATTTTACACATAGCTGTCTGATCTTAAACTAACCAGAGCCTGTACTATAATGTTCATCACACAATCATTTTTCCGAGGTGTGTATCAAGGTCACCTCTGTCTCAACAAGTAGGGATGTATTGGCCCACTGGTTTAAGCGGTCGCCACGCCGCTTTTTACTGTGCGAAGTTCTAGGTTCAAGTCTCACACGGGACAAAACTTTTTGTGATCCACAAATTGTTTTTCTGAGTCTGGGTGTTCTTTGTGTCCGTTTCATGTATGTTTGTAAAGTCCCCCGCGGCACAGGATTTATATTCCTATTGCGGGAGTTGTCTTATTTAGAAAGAAAAAGAAAGAAAAGTTTTGTTCTATATATCTATTTATCTATAAACACATTAACTCTTATGTTCTTAGCCAAAGAATTGTTCACTTTTTATAAATAATCTGATTAAACTGTTGGTTAAAAAAGCATACTCATCATATTTTATGTTAAGTACATAATTTAAATATTCCACATAAAATCCGTAACACCGGCTTCACATCACGCACAAGTCAACAGGGGTTGAGTAAGGAAAATGTTTTTTATATATGCAGGTACACTCTCAACACAAAACGAGAATGATTTATTATGTTTGAACGTCCCGTGTAAACGTACTTAATAACACATTAACGGTAAGTTGACAGCGTTTAACCATTTCCAAGCTTTGTAAATACATACGAAGTACAGAGAACTCCTATAAGTTAACTTAGTTTTATCATCATACTATAGTACCCGTATTTATTTGTACTGGTTGGTCTTGTAGCTTTATTTTCAAGCTTAGAAACACAAAGTATATCAAATGAAACTGTGTGAGGTCTTATTAGAAGTAAGTCATTAGAATTAAGTATATTAAACGACTTCTATACAACTCTCATACCTTTTTTTTAACGTGTGTAAACCCCCTCGAGCCGTTACCCCACCGGGGTTTGCGGCGGGGCGGTGTGTCGGAATCGAACCGACTAAAACCACACGGTGTGCCACTCTGCGCCTGAGACGGGAGGGATCCGGGAACTGCTGACATTAACACATCCGAAACCTCATCAGCACCATACAGCGCCATCGACCGGACCACCCCCTGTAGAGGTGTCTCGTTGCGACGCTGGCTCCTCCCAAATTGGGCAAAAGTTGGCCAAGGGCAGAGGCAGCGTCGACCAGCTTCGGACCAAGCTGTCGTAAGTGCTCGTCGAAGAGTACAACTCTCGTACCTAATCCAACATCACATCCATCACATTCTCATCAAGGATGACTCATCATAATTAACAGTGCATTGCATATTGCATTGCACATAGCAAATTGATTGTATAGTATACTAGCGTACCCGAACATCCCTGCGCATCCCAAAAGAAATAAAGCTCCGTTTATATCACATTTTTCATTAATTCTCATCTGCTATATGTGGTAGTAAGATATTATTTGCCCTATAATCAGCCTCAGTAACATTCCACACTAAAAAAACTTCAATATGAACTAGTAATATTTCAATAGTTCCTAAGATTAACTCATTCAATCAAATGCACACTCTTCAGCTTTTTAATGGCGTAAGTTATAATGCGTTTTATAGTTTATTTTATACTTCAACTGTGCAACATGTGTCATGAAGTTCTGGTGTAGTCATTTTTATGTATAACATTGAATAGAATGAGTCTGGTTTGACTCGAGGCTAAAAGCTACGTCTCAACTCTCAATACCATAGACGGAAATTGCATCTGTCAAACCGTATATGTATGCAAGTTTGGAGTCCTCCTCGATTGAACACGATAACCGCTGCATTACTATTTTGTATAGCTCAATTGTTGTACAAAAAGTTTTGAGCGGATTCAAGTTCATAACACACCTGTTTTGATAAGTTGTTTCAGGATAGGAAGTCGAAAAAAAATTTACAGCGGCGTTGCTATTGTTACACTTTACTAAAACTTAACTATGAAAACAATAGGCCGTGCCGATGATTTGTTATTTGATCGTATTCAACTAAAAATAATAATAAAACATAGGCAAAGATCTTTTTTTGTAATTTGATTATATATCCTCTAAAACAGAGCCATCCATAGTTTCTGAATAGCAAGAAAAAATATGTCATGTAAGATAATAAAGTTAACGAAAATATTATAAGAAATCATTCCAGAATTAATAGAGTTAGAAAGCACGTTTAATCAAAGCGGTAATTATGTTCAAAGTCACGAAGCAGGTCGTCTATTGCTTCAAGTCCAGGCTATCAAATGTATTAAAGCTAAAATGTAACGCTAAAACGTTGATTAGTAGTACGACGTCGTTGAGTCCTTTATCTATTTTTGGATGTATTGAAACTTTGGCAGTAAACAACACTACTATTAACTGTGTTTTAGAATAACGCTTAAATAAATAGAGAATGGAAGGATTGGTCATATTTAAATTAGTACTTTATATTGACAGGAACTTCTGATTTAATTTCTATAAAGTGTTTTTAATTTGGCACTCTAACCTTTTATGGAAATAAATGACTAAATTTATGCAAATGTCACTGTACTCCTAAACAAACCTAATCTTAGTTTTATCGTGGAAACAAATAGTCTAAAGCCAGCCAAACCTGAAGCTATACTTCAAAGATATTATAATACTTAACTTTTCCCCAAGTATGATATCTTAATATAGTTTTAAACGACTATGTATATTGTAAACGATAAACACAAACAAAATAAAGGATATTTTCAAAGCGTAAAGGCCTCTTTGCGTCGCATCATTATAATAGTTGAGATGTTATGGTCGCTGCAGGACCTTTTTCAAAGAAGTTTGTGCTTGAACAGATGCTTAAGAAGCTCGTTTCAAGGAGCTCTGGGAAAGCAATTTCTGTCACTACCAGGTAAATGTACAGTCTCCAAGAAAATAATGTTTATTTAGCAGCAAGCTAGATATCATCATAATCTCGGCCGAAGAACGTCCACATCTGGACATACACCTACGTTACGGGATTACATATTAATGTATGAATATATGCTTTACAATTTATATGCATGTCTTGGTACTTACTACTACAGAAATATTTGACAGAAGAAGCGTTGACCAGATTAATTTCAATAGGGTTGTGAAGAAAAAAATCTGCTGAAATATCTTCATTCTTATTCATACAAATATATTGGACACCTGACACACAACCCCATTTAGTCCCAAACTAAGCAGAGCGTGTACTATAGGTACCAGACAACTGATATAAATATGTATATACTTTTTTTTGTAAATACAGACATACTATACATAGAAAACACCCAAACTCCAACCCAAAATCATTCACAGATTTAGTCCAACCCACGAATCGTCCCTAAGACCTCATCAGGCACAGTCAAAAATAAATCCCCTAGGTTGAGTTGTGTAAATCGAAAATCTATATGAATAATCAAATGATAGCTAAAAATGTCGATGTCGTGTCGCCATCATAAATTTATACAACCATTTACACAATCAACGTTACATAAAATGATATTACACCGTAACGAATCCCAATACCAATAATTATAATCGCCTATACACAATATTTACAAAAAATATTACAAATTACAATATTTGTTATTGCTAAAACTAATAATTGTTATTGAAATACGGGAAATAAATATTACGTAAAGTTTTTTAGTAAAAAACTTCCAATTATTTACAGTCAGCCTACAAATAGTACCTACCGCTAGTAGTACAATCTGGTCTAGCGGAGTGTGACAAGCTGAAGAATGTTTTCAAATGGCTATAACTTACAACGAACGTACGTACTCTGCACGCGCGCCTGTGCAGTCAGGCATGCTAAAGAATTTAACCTAGGTGTTAATACTAACCGACATTATGATTACATGTCTAAAAAAATGGATTTATATGGATTTTTTATGGATTTTATTGATGTTTAAAAATAGACTGGTTAAGATTACGAAGTGTATCCACCCTTTTTCAACGTATGGGTCCCGCCTATACAACGTAGGTCAAATATTAAAAGTACAATCAAAATATGAAAACTTTCTTTTTAGGTTTACCGACCATATTTCAAATTGAAACGAAGACAAGTCTCAAGGGATAACTCACCGCAATGAATGTCTCCTTAAGAATAAATAAAAGTAGGGATTTAACACCTAAGTTGATTCACAAAGGTAAATGAACTCTTGTGAAATATAGTTTTTCAATGGAAAGTCTTAAAACATTTTTCAAAGTCTATAATGTTTTAACCCGAATATCTGACGCTGGCTGTACACCGCTAGGAATGTTGAGAATGAACTTGATGTATTCGATCCAACCGTATATAGTGCTCCTAGAATTCACATTCTCTGACTTCTAATCGATTTGTTCGCTATTCAAATGCTCATTACCTTTCTCAACAAGAATTTTAGAAACAAATTAGTTTTTTTTAAATTCTCTAGAGTTAACTCAGAAATAAGTTAAAAGTGGTTTAGGAAATATATTTATTTTTAAGGTGTAAGTTGAATTAATCTAACTTATAAACTATTCTATAAAATCACTAACTTAATTAAAATATTTCAGAGTTAAACAATACTAACCATCGTCGTCAAATCGTATATTTAAATAAAAAGACGTGACCAACAGTGTACCCTGTATTTTGCATAGATGACTTTACTACAGTATATAGAAGTATATAGTGCAATGATTAGAATTTTTATTGAGGGTTATTAATAAATAATAATAAATATTTTGGACACCTAACACACAACGCCATTTAGTCCCAAGCTAAGCAGAGCTTGTGTTATGGGTACTAGACAACTGATACAAATACATATATTTGTAAATACATACATATTATACATAGAAAACACCCAAACTCCGAAACAAATATTTGCAGATGCACTTGATTCGACTTGTGAATCGAACCCGAGACCTCAAGCATAGCGGTCGCACACGCCACCACTACGCCACCGAGGCAGTTGTATTATTAGTTGCAATATTACAGAATTGACCGATAGACCGATTACTTAACCTAACACGGGTACGTTTTGAAATTTCAAGCTTACGAATAACGTTGGTTTTTAATCCAAATATCTCGCAAAGCCTGAAGCTACTCTAAATGTTGTTTAACGTTTAAAATTAAAGCGCAAAAGAAGTTGATAAAAAGGTGATGTTTAACAGCAAAAGTCTATAATTTTTTAGCTTGAAACTGTAATACTAGTCATCATATTTAAATGGCTAATGTGGTAAAATCATCATGTCATTTCGAGTTTCTCCGAAACTACATCAAACAAACACTTTCTCCCTACAAAGTTGACACGAAGACAACAAACTTAGCATTCGCTATGGTTTTACTTGTTTTTTGTTATGTCACTTTCGTATCTACTCATTTTTGTATTCACATGCATACATGAATATAATATACTGTTAGAACAGTAAAACTTATTTTTACACATTCTTACGTAATTTTGAAATACTAAGTGTATCAGAGTTGACTACAAAAATTTGTGGATATTGTCACGAAGATGTCCCTTTAAAAAGAATTATGTTTAATTTAATATACAATATATGTATTTTTATCATTATAAACTAAATTATCATCCAAATATTGATTTTAGTCAGATCAACTGAATGCTTCCTAATCCTATCATTTAACCACTTAATATTTGATGAGTCAGTGTTTTGAAATAGTCTACTAATTTTTACTGGCCACATTTAATAAGAATTAGTAAGTAAAACATGAATTAGTCGATAGTTAAAAAAAACATGAAGCAATTTTGCTATATTTATGTGTCAAACTAGTATATACGAAATACTACAAAGAGGTGTGTGCGTTATGTAAATTCTTTAGTGAATAAAAACATGAATAATGAAATAATGTTACTCTGTGTTTATAACTCTTAAGCACTGGACTGTATATATTTGATGTAAAAAACTAAACGGTTATAATACACAGGTAGCATAGCTGTATATCCCTACATTATTTGGATGTAGACATGTTTTCAAGATTCAATCAAAAATTGCTTACGATGTTTAGAGGAAAACGTAGATTAAATATTAGTAAAAGAAAGTGCAGATAGCAAAATAGCGGTAATTTGAAGATCGAATCTACAACACTCAGCCAACACTGAGTGACTAGCGAGGTGACTGCTGATAAGCGTACGTATCAGCGTAGCCTTAGATTTTATTTGATACAATTCGGAAACACCGGCTCATCAAAATCCCGTATGATGAATTTTTTTAAATTCTAGGGTAGGGGGAAACGAGCAGACGTATTGCCTGATAGTAAGCGATTACGTATTCAAGGATGATCTTATATGGTACTTAAATATTAGCGATCGACATATAAGTAAGTAGGTAAGTTTCTTTATTTGCTTGAAATAGGTTTTTCATAGTTAATAGTTTTCAGTTCTTCATATCTCGCCTACCGAATTCAGCAGTTAAACGTTTGCATTACGAAGTTTTTGAAGTGAAACTTCCAATGCGTCTTCCAACAACTTTGCGTTAAACGTTTAACGCTACCATGGAGGGGGTATGAAAGCACTGTTGCACATTACGAAGTTTCACTTCTTCCGCGCTGAGGGACTCCATGCCTTTTTAATTAATTATAGGCCTGCCAAAGTGACTCTACTCTGCCTGATGGAAAGCATGAGTAGAATCCAGGAGGAGTGGTCACCATACTCATTGCGAATGCAGACAATGCAACAATGCAGCATCAGAATGCTGCATTGTTGCATTGTCTGCAACTGTCTGTGGGTCAGAACCCACACTATGGCGGCCTAGCGAGATGCTACTGCATCATTTAACCTCCGGTCTCATACTCACCAAGCAAACACGACAGTACGAATGCTGTCATCTTAGTATGGTCTTCTGTGAGAGGGTAATATCGTCCCGGCCCGTTCGTGCTGAAATCAGCGTGGCTTTACTACCTTTGAATTGTTATAGTAATGACTAGCTGAACCCCGCGGTGTTACCCGCGCTTATTGTCGTACTGCGGGTAACGCCGCAGGGCGAAGCTAGTCAAAAAGAATAGCCTAAGATACTCCCTGTAAAATCGGTCCAGCCTTTCCAGAGATTAGCTGGAACAAACAGACAGATAGACAGACAGACCGACAGACAAAAATTGAAAAAATGTAACTTTGGTGTATGTATCGTGTACACATATCTACTATATATGCATTTAGTAAAAAGCGGTTATTTTAATATTACAAACAGACACTCCAATTTTATATTTTTGTATAGATATGGAATGTAATAAAGTATATCGCTGCAGAATTCACAAAATCACGTATTTTAATCTGTAAAACATTGCGTCTTATTGTTTTGTAATTTCGTAACATTAAATAATTATGATTCACGGCTAGTTCTAGTATGTTTTATAATAATAGGTACACTATTTTGTGTAACAAAATTGTTCTCATTCTACACAAACTGACTTAGTTTCGTAAGTGACACTTTTACTTTTTAAACGCCTGCGTAGTACTGTGATATGTGTAGGTCAAACATAACGCTAGGTAAAGTCAGCCTCAAAAGAGACAATATCAACATTTTCAAAATATATTTTCTGAATAAAATTAATATATTTATAATCCTTCTTGTTAAATGGATGTCTTTTGATGTGTGTAATATTTATCGTACATAAATATGTAAATATTTACTACTAGCTGCTCCCGACAATGTTACCCGCGGTTTTTGCTGTTCCCTACTTATCCCTTGGGAAAACTACATTTTTCGGAATAAAAGTAGCATATGTGCAATATATGTGCATATGTGCATATGTGCCTATGATTTATCTCTTTTTCAAATTTCATGCAAACCCATTCAACATAAAACACATAACTTTTTAATTTTCCTCAAACTACAAAGTCAAGAAGACCCACATAATTAGGATTCAAAAAATACAGTAGGTCAATGCAAATGTTTAGCCTTGTGGATGTCGTATCAACTTGACCCCTTTTAAGTCTGTGACATGTCTCCATTTACGCACGCCTTGTTACTGCTTGTAAATATTCTGCGTTCTGGAAGTGTTTTCAAATTCAATTGACGTAAAACATAAGTATAAGAAAGACAATGATATATATAATACTAGCTGACCCGGCAAACGTGGTTTTGCCATAAAAAAAGCATAATTAGGGGTATGTAAAATAGATAGTAGCCGATTCTCAGACCTACTGAATATGCATATAAAATTTCATAAATATCGGTCAAGCCGTTTCGGAGGAGTATGGTAACTAACATTGTGACACGAGAATTTTATATATAAGATTTATTACTCCCTATTTTTTTGCCAACTGTTAATATGCTATAATTGCATATATTACTTTTAAATAAGCTACGGTAAAGCCGATTGAAAAGTTTATGAAAGAATTACCGGTATGTCAAATGTGTGTTTAATATTTATATTTATAAATAACAATCTTTATATAATAACCATATATTTTAATCAAATATGAGAAAGTCAAATAATTTTCAAAAGCCAAGCCTTAACCGTTTATATCTCATGAAATTACTTTATGACGCTATAAATGGTCAGCATTTTAACAATATTTTTTACTATCTCTTATGTGAAAGTATAACCCCCCCATAACTTAAGTGATAATTAGATTCCCTCTATTACTTGAATCAAAAAACCTCAGTTTTAATTGTAAATGTAAACCTGGCTATCATCGAATTTGATTATTAAGAGAACAGTAATCTTTGTAATTTAGTTTCAAAAACAAAACAATTTAAAAAACCAATACGTCTACTAAACGTCTGTATCATCGCGTTATTATTAGTTGGTATTTGTAAACACAATATGGCTAACCACAAGCAGTCTACCCAGTTAACATTCAAAGCACGTTTCATTGGTATGAATGTCAAACTTCGGGTACAAATGAAGTGAAACCACTGTTTCGACATTGTGTAAATTCTATTTCAAAGGATTATACTGTCACCGATTAGTAAATAAGTATCTGTTTATTTGTGAAAAAGTAAAACTGTGTTAAATTAAAAAGTAATGTCGGTAGAAATTATTTTTAAAATTTAAAATGTAAATTATAACGATTTATTTTGGTAACTTTACATCAATCATCATCAACAGCCTTTCATAATCCACTGCAAATCATAGCTCGCTTAGGACCTATAATATTTTATCCGTGGTGCTTCCCAGTTTGAAAAAGATGTCTGCCTATTTTGACTTCATATTGTCTCCCACTCTGCTAAGGAGGGAAGTGGACTTATTATATTTTCAACTCCTTTAGATTTATTCCGATAAGTTCGTTGCGGGTTCCAAAACAGTTTAATTTTTCCTGGGACTGCCCTAGTGTCATAACTCAGTGTGTTTGCTGTTGGTCCAGGTGTACAGGAGTATATGGCGTGTGGGCGGGGTTAGTTCCATTAAAATGAACATAGGCTTCTTCATAGAAAGAAGGTTTTAGGCTCCTAAGTAAGCCAGAGTCTGTAACGATGTCTTACGTAGTTTGCTCCCTTAGTCACCTCTTGTTGTGTCGTCCCATGGAATGAATGGAGATTATGACACTCGGTATTCTTAATCCGACACTATAGGAAAAGCAACAATGTAACTTATAATGTGACTAAAAATACTCGTTTTCTTATACAAGTAATACTCGTATGTCTCTTACCATTTAAACATTTCTCAGCTAGTTTAAAGTATGTAATTTAATCAGCTGTTTACAGTGTATAAAGGTGTATTAATTGTTTATACCTAAAACTACTTTATTCAAAGTCTCAAACGCTTTTAAACTATACACTTCGTACACGTTTTTATGAGAATATTGCACCACATGAAGTAAATTAACCATGAGGCTTAATACTTTAATGAGTCAATACTTTAATGCTCCTAATTTCTGTATGTAACTAAAACGTGTGTAACTAAAATGTATATAAGTAATATAGCTTATACATCAGAATAACACATAGGCTACTATTTGCCGCGATAACGGACATATACGCGGGCGGAGCCACGGGCATCCACTAGTAAGAAATAATTAAAGACTCGTACAGGGCTTTAAAGCCATATTTATAATCCAAACTGAATATAAGAATTAAATACACGTATTCTTTATGATTATACAGTGACAAAGGCTTAGGAATTTATAAGAAAATCTTTTGTTAAACAGATACTTAGTCGTTGGGTCTGTAGATACGCACCTATAGACCAAAATATTTTTTCTTCAGTCTTTGTTATAAAAAACTATAGAACGCAAAATTCTGTCCAACAAAATATTTATTCGTCTATATGAAATACATTTGTTTAAGCCCGACCGTTAAATGTACTAAGCGTAAACCCTAACCTACATTTCAAAAGATAAATTGCCTACAAAATTGCCTTTTTATATTCGATGTAAATATTCTAGAACAAAAAATGGAAAAGGCAGCCTTCACGGCGTCTATAATGGCATAGATTGCACTTTTTCATCTATTAAACAACATAATTACAGTGGTTATGCACAGGAAAAGGAACTGACTAAATACATAGATATTGTTCAAGGCAGTAGATTAAAATAATCTCGTAAGGAGGCTTTATTGACTTTGTTTCCATTTATTATTTTACGCTGCAGTAACACATGCTTTTGTTGTTCTTTATTTAAAACTAGCTGACCCAGCGATCTTCGTATGGCCATTTTTTTCGTTGTTATTTTCTAAATTTCCGAAAAGCTTGTTTTTATTATTTATGCTCCCCTCAGCTTCCCACGGGTAGTACCAGGTAGTACGGTCGTGTACTAATAAACTTCTACAATTCCGGTTTTCTTCTAATTTCCTTTAATACAAACCTTGTCCTTACAATAACAAACACATAAAAAAAAAGAATTATCCAATTCGGTGCAGTCGATCGAAAGTTATGCGCGTACATAAATTTCATTGATTCAGGTTTATTAGTCGACTTCAAAAAAGGAGGAGGATATCAGTTCGACTGTATTTTTTTATGTTTGTTACTTCATAACTTTCGACTGGGTGAACCGATTTTGATGCTTCTTTCTTACTTGAAAGCTGGTGCTTCCCGTGTGGTCCCATTTCAATTTGGTCCAGATTGAAGTCGTTTTTTTGTTAAAATTTGTGATCTATATATATAAAAGAGTAAAGTGACTGACTGACTGACATACCCAGAGATCAAAGCACAGCCCAAACCGCTGAAGCTAGAATCCTGAAATTTTGCATGTAGGTTCTTTATATAACGTAAGTGAGCACTAAGAAAGGAATTTTTGAAATTCCACCCCTAAGGGGGGGTAAATCAGGGGATGAAAGTCTGCGTGAGCGAAGCCGCGTGTAAAAGCTAGTTATTTATATGGACAGATATTACATTCGGGCTGTTAAGTTGTTAATCATCATCATTATCAATTGCAGTCTACTGCTGGATATAAGCCTCTCCTATTGCAACGTATTGCAGCGTATTGACTGTCAGTTTTTTGATAAATATTTATCAGCACAAATATGTTTTCTACGGCTACTTTACCGCAGAATAAAGTACTTGCTTTTTACAGTACTATTTAAGTTGGTATTTTACTTCTATTCAGTTGACCTTGACATCGAAACTGTTTTACAAATTTTTAGGTTATTTTTATAAATGCAGAGCAATTCATGTCTTTCAGCGGCAACAATTATAATGATTAATTAATGTCTGTAGAGAGCAAAAACTCTGAAGTTACATAATACGTATTTAAGTCTTCGCAAAATTCACATATAATATCTTACTAATTATATAAATAGATTTTAAAACTTCAACTAACATTTCATGAATAATCTTCTGAGACCTAAAAACTTATGGGATCAGGAGGTGAGACTTGCTGTTGTTGATTTAAATGTGGTGCTATTTAGGGGAGTCACTATTAAATCTTAATTCAGAAAGAGTTTTTAGAAATTCACTTAATCTATATTTCCTAAATCTATTTTAAGTCTTAGGGAATTTAAAGATAATTAACAATTAGGAACAGATTATAAATCAAGAAAGTTTATAAACTGTATTCCTTTGAAGCAGTTCAGAAACTCAGTAAGTCAATGTTTTCAACCACAATATTACCTAATGGTCCGAGAGCTGGTACCATTTTTTGGGTAGGTCTTTGAGGCAAGGTAATTTCTTAGATCACCTGGCAGGTCGAAAGTCCCACCAAAATTATCTGTCTTTTTAAGAATCCTATTTTTTTTGTTATAAATAATACCCTATTGAAATTTCAAGTTGCCTCAAAATCATTTTTTATATTTTTTGGCGAAACATTTTTGCACGCGCCTGGCAATGTTAAAGTCCCGACCAAATCGTCTGGCTTATATATTTTTTTATTCTTTAAACATTAAACCACAACATATAAAAAAGCGGCCAAGTGCGAGTCGGACTCGCCCATGAAGGGTTCCGCAGCAGCAAGTAACATAGTATAATCATTATTTTATTTATAAATTTGTGTTGATTGAATGAAAGGGAAATTGCAGTTTATGATTTATGACGCATTAAAAAAAAAATTGAGTTTCAGTTCTATGTATGGGGTTCTATGTAAAATTTATTGGTTTTTTTTTATTTTTGTGTGAAAATCTTAATGCGGTTCACAGAATACATCTACTTACCAAGTTTCAACATGATAGTTCTTATAGTTTCGGAAAAAAGTGGCTGTAACATACGGACAGATAGACAGACAGACGGACAGACAGACAGACAGACATGACGAATCTATGAAGGTTCCGTTTCTTGCCTGTGGCACGGAACCCTAAAAAATGCATATTGCCTCAAATATATTTTTGGAAAAAAAAAATATTGTTTTGAAAAACTTAGGGGTTGATTTAGCCCCGCTACTCACCAGCCAGGTCTGCAGTTCCGTGTAGGGGTATATTAGGAGAGGTCTGTGACAAGTTTTCAGCTTGCCTCAAATACCTACCCAAAAAATGGTACCAGCTCTCCTACTATAATAATTTCAGAGAAGATCACAGCGATCTTATAGTGGTTGAGTTTATTTTCTAACACATATTAATAGAATGACATAATAATCTAAATCAAAGAAAAATACTTTTTCTGTCAATCAAGTTTATCCGTTCTTAGTTCTTTTTAAGAGCGTTTCGTCAGCATGTTCTCAAGGCACGCGCTACGTACAAATTCACGCTTCCGTGACTACCGCAATTACCATTAAAACTTTAATGATTACAAGAGAAAAAATCCGAAGTCAATGCCAACAAATAGAAATTGGAACCATACATAACTCGACACAATAGACACTTTTCATTTCACTTTACATTAAAAGGGTAGTTTAAGACGTATGAATTTTATATTTTACCAATTACAAGTTAGTCCTACTCATAAATATATAGACTATATACCATTTTATTACCGTGAACTAGGCTCTTTTTTGAGAGTATTTTAAGAGAGAAAAGGAAATTTAATAAGTAGGTACAAGGCTTATGCAGATGACTTGGAGATCTCGAGGGGATTAGGATCGCATTCTTGTAACTCAAACTAACTGTCTGGAAGATTGCAGTGAAGTCAGAAATCTAAATACGTATAAATATTTCGTAAATACATGAGTATAGCAGAAATCTGTTATCACATACTCGCATAGCTACATACCCGCAAGTTTTTCAGGAGCTTTTATTGATTACATTTTTCGCGGTCACACTATTGACAGTGTTTGCTTTGTACATAGACCCAAACCTCGCCATGATAGAAACTAAAACGCACAGTGGCTTTTATTTATAAAAAAAAAAGTGACCATCTACGTCATAGAGAACTGTAAAGTTTTTTGGAGCAAAATGAATCTACCCAACTTTAGCAACAATGGGGTATTGGTTTCCCAAAACAACAATAAGTTAGATCGTCTGAAAGGAGAGCACATGTCTATAAATACTTACTAATCATCTATCAATTGGAGAATTTATGAAGGCTCCAACGTTCATAACGACCATTCAATTTCCTTTTCAGCTTGAATGTACTCGGGAAGCGAAAGCATTTCCTTTCGGCACGAGGTCCCAATCAGGGTTTCAATATACCTACCTATGTGTAATAACAATTGATGTGAATATTAAGGAGAATTCATTGTTAATCGGATCTTTTGAATTCTTTATCCTCGAGTCTTTCACTTGTGAAGATATAATGATGAAGTGATGAATTTTTCATAACTTTCCACGTGGGAGAGCCACGCTTCGGCATGAATGGGCCGGCTCAACCGGAGTGATACCACGGCCTCACAGAAAACCGGTGTGAAAGAAAACTTGAATATCGTCATTGAAAATTTTATAGATATAACACAGTTTTTTTTATGGAATAGTGGGCAAACGAGCAGACGTATCGCCTGATGGTAAGCGATTACCCCCGCCCATGTGTACCCGTAACATCAGAGGGGTCACAAGTGCGTTGCCGGCCTTTGGGGATGGGAAGGGGGACGGAGGGGTTCACTCACTCGGTGAAACACAGCGCAAGCGCTGTTTCACGTCGGTTTTCTATGAGGCCGACTCCGGCCGAGCCGGCTCTCCCACGGTGGCACATAGTTCTAGCAATACAATAGTACTTAATGTGAAATGTTTAGTTTAAAGAAAATTTTCCTGCGAAAGAATGTTTCGACCTACTGTATCACGCTAGGCAGAAGGGTTGGTATACTGTTTGTTTTAAGTTTTCCATCTTTTTATTTATTTATTTAAATCTTTACGCACAATATGGCAAAGGCGGACTTAATGCCGTAGGCATTTTCTGCCAGTCGACTTTAGGGCTAAACACAGCAAGCCATGGTAGATGCACTGAAATAACTGTAATTAAAATTTAATATCCAGCAGAGCACTAATAAAAGTTGTTGATAATGAAAATTCAATCATGTATTTTCAAACTTGAACTGGAAGGAGATATTAAACTTTTCTTATAACAGCATATAAAATTAAATAAACCTATACATAAATAATCACAATATATGACACATCCTAAGTACGTAATATTCTTTTGAACGAATATAAGTATAACTTATTGGGTTCCATGCGAGGCTTCGCTCCTTTTATTATGAAGCAAAGTAGGTATTACAAAGGACTATTATTTTTCCGGGATAAAAATGAAATGCATTATGAAATTCACTGCGCTGGGTCCCCCGTGCGATACTTCAGTGCCAAAAATACTATAACTGTCTTTCTCTCTCTGATTGTTCCTTTATGCCTGAAGGTAGTGATTATAGTCAGTATTAAAACTGAAGCGGTTCGTCTGCCTACCTTCACCGGTTTTTATACGGCACGTTTCTTGCGACTGCGTAGGTAGTAAGTAAGTCGTCATACGATCAATGGTCCTCTTTGAGGCGCCCGTCCGGTCGAAAGACTTGGCGGGATCCTCCCGCTGCAAGGCTCAACTCAGGATTCTGCAGCGGCTGATGGCCATACGGATCGTACGGGGCTACCGCACGATTTCGTTCGAGGCAGCGACGGTCTTGGCGCGGTATCCCCCCTTCGACATTCTGGCCGACATGGACACGATGGTCTACGACCAAATTCGTTCTGACGGTCGGAATGACGAGGGGACAGCGCCGGACCATGAGCCCGGAATGCTACGGTGGAACACACATACGCAAGCTCTCCACGCGTGGCAGGCACGGCTCGAAATCCAGGGCTGTGCTAGCCAACGCGCTGTCGGAGCCGTTCTGCCGAGCTTCGAAGCTTGGATAGAGAGAACCGACTGTGTCACCTACCGATTCACTCAGTTGCTCACCGGATACGATTGCTTCGGAGAGTATCTGAACAGAATCGGACGTAAGGCTAAGGCACAATGCCACCACTGAGGGTCCGACCGGGACCCAGCCCAGCACACGCTGGAGGACTGCCCTGCGTGGGAGTCCGAGCGTCGAGTCATGGTCGGACAGATCGGACGAGGGATGGGAGGCCGCGGTCTCCTTCTGCGAAGACGTTATGCTTCGGAAGGAGTCCGCAGAGCGGGATCGGGAAAGGGCCGATCCCGCTCGCAGGAGGCGACGAAGGGGACGCGATAGAGGCCGCTAGCTCCCCAATCGTCGCTTAAGGGTCGTTGTGGCCACATCTAGGGGAGACGTGGCCGCCTGCAAACGGCCCGAGACCGGTGACACCCCGGTACGGCCGGGGGGTGTCGTTTAAGGCGGGTCGGTGTTCCGACTCTTGCTGTATAGAACGGTGAGGGGCGTGACAGCGACCCGCCCCGGGAGTGACGCTGGTTACCCCGGGATGTATCACAAACGTGAGGTGCGGCAGGGGGGTCTCAGAAGCCGCTGATGCGTTCCTGGTGCTCCTCCAGACTGCCGAGGTAGGCCGCCGCGGGGTTTATTGGGTAGACCGATTCGTCGGGAGTCCCACATGGGTACCCCACGGGTATGGTGCGAAAAGCATTCTCCGCCTAAAAAAAAAAGGTAGTAAGTAAGTAAAGGATGATGTTTCTTTCATTTTATCGTGTTCTTCTGGTTGGACGATTGTGCGATTTTTTACGTTAGGTATTCCCTTCGACAAATCGTTTTATAAATTTTCATCATTTCTGTGCACTGTGTAGCTGAAATATGATAGTATACTGTGTACCTATAGACTGGACGCTTGACATTAATGGTGAAATTTACATTCTTGTTAACTGCATCTTACAAAGTCTAGAAAACTCAATAATGGAACATTTATACTACTATGTTTTTTCAACATTTTATATTTAAAAAAAGCAGAAACACCATAACAGAAGCAAAAAGCGTAAAAAACTATAAGCAAACTACGTAAAAACTTTTGGTAAGATTTACAGAGCTTTTGTCATCCGGGCCATTATTACGAATCTTTTGACACCTCATTCTTTAAAATTTTGAATAACGTTAAAGGGCTTTAGGGGCCAAGAAGGTTTTAAGGTGAGGCCTTAATGGTGAGATGACGTAATATAAATTAGACTCGATCAGGAGAATTGACAGTTTTAATTGTTAAACACAACAGAGTTTACATTGAATATATTAACGCGTATATATAGGAGACATGAGATTAAACAGGGTGAAGGTTCTAGAAGATGTTCCACTAGCAGCGTCCTCCACGTCAGATGAGAGACTTAACTCGAGTAGTAGCCACGTAGTAGGCCACGGCTGGAGAGGCGCCTTGCAGAGGCGCTGGGCTCGGCGTTAGTAGCCGAGCCAGGGCTGGAGGCGTAGATCACCAGGCAGAGAAAGCGGTGCTGGGCTCTGGCGTTAGTGGCCGGGCCCCGTAGAGCCCGTAGAGCAAGGATTAACTACTAAACTAATGTATATTTGTGTGTTCCAACATACAAACATGCATTGACTGCCAATACATAACCCTACCTTTTGGCTTAGCCGAAGTTGGATAAAAATAGACTATTCCGTGTTGCCGGAGGATTCTCAGTAATTTCAGAGACACATTTGTCTAAATTCCACTGAAGTGGGAGAATAGTTGATCATGCACACTGGAGGCGGCTAACTCGTTAAGTCCCTCTTTGTCATTGTCTCTAAAGAGGGACATAGTTGTTTGTTCCAAATCCTCGCATATTCGTGTGTAATTCAGGTATATTCAGAATGTATGTCGCTGTTGAGTATTCAAATGTAGTTTACAAGACATTATTATAAATTTATGGCAATCGTATTTATTATGACATTCGTCACTAATATCTCGTTAAACTGTTAAATAAGTAGTTTGCCGTCGACTAGTCTGTATACAAATATAACTACTAAAACTACTTTCATATATGGATGTAAATAGTCTCAGTTCATTGTTGTCATCTTTTTTTTGAAGGAAAAACCCTCAAGTGCCAACGCAATGGCCACCTGTATAACCAGTACTATCTAAAAATTACCCTAAAATTAACTACTAAAAATTAAGGCCCGATATCGGATAACGGAGCCGATAAATACATACATTTAACTTCCTCCGATATCGTATCGGTGCCCGACACCGATGTCGGTGCCTAAAATCTATTTGAAATGAAAATAACTAGAAAAATATTACAAAAATATAAATTTATGTTTTTATAAAACGTTAAGCTCCACCTATTATTGAAGACGGTTAAAAACGAGTTCACGCGACTACAAAAAATCTACCGATATACAATTAATAACAAACGGTTCATACGTAAATTTTAAGTACATTTACAAGTTAGTCAATTGTTAAACCCCTTTTTCGGTTACACCACACTTTGGTTAAATGAGTAAAAAAGAAACCAAATTCTCAAATAACAATTTTATTTAATAATTTTCTTTTCAGTTGAAAGATATTTTACTTGTCAATGCACTGTTTTGTATGACATAGTCTTAAAAGTTAAATAGTAGGTACTATTCTCAGTTTCTTAAAAAAACCAGTTCAACTTTCATTTAATTTCTAACACATAATTGTCATAGATAGCTATAAATCCTTATACATATCAATACATAAGATAATATGTTATTAAGTGACAAGTGTCACAACTTTCTCTCAAACAGTTTATACGTCCGGATTTAACTGCTCATACAAAATCCAGGTACCGTCAATGACATTGCGTTCTTGAGGTTCACTAAAGTACTTAAACTACGTAAATAAAAAAGTATAAGAATATTACTTTTGTTGAAAAACTATCTTCTTAAATTAAAGTATAATTTTCATTTAGTGGTTGAACAACCCAACTTAACTAAATGAAGCATCTCTCCAATATTTAATCATACCTCGTATCCTCTTATTTCGTCTATATTAAACAAGTTACAATTTATTGCCAGACGAGAAATACCTTTTGAACCAAACTAGACCATTTTCAAGTTGCCCGCCCGAAGAAAATTACACGGCGAGCGTTGAAAGCCCGTCCGTCCAGTTATACAGCTAAACTGAAATACTGTCATTAACAAAATGCGCTTTTCCTCTATGAATACATTATAAGAGCTTTTCGTGTACGCTGGACTTAGCGTTTTAGATAACACCAATTTGAATAACAAATCTGTTTATATGTTCGCTTTTAGATAATAGGTTTGTATGTAAATGTGAGTTGACTGATGTGTTATGATAAGTCAAGCATGAACACCTAGAACATAGAACAATGGGTTCCTTCCTATAGCGGCGAGAAAGTGAGTGTTAAAGATGTAAGCCCGCATCAGATAAATAACTTAATCTTGACAGAATATCGCCATATTTTATGCGCATACGCTAATAACGTCACGTCAATGGAAAGTTACTCCTTCGTTACCGGCCTTGTTATTGATGGTCTTCCTTTGTGGTAATGAGATAGAACAAGTAAAAAGTACAACTATAAAGAATGTTGTATCTAATAACAGATCTTTACAGGTTAAAACTGGTAATAAATTGGACTTAAAAAAAAGGCAACAGAAGAAGAAAGTGGCGGAAAGATTGTTTGATTTTTAAAGAAAATATGGCACTATTGTCTTTGTTCTTTGCCCGACCGTTCTTCCATGTAATTAGAAAGAGCTATGCAGTGTTTATTTAGTTACTCGAAATGAAATAAAGGAGCTATGCGACAATCCACGGAATCGCAACTACAGAATGTACTTTTAGCTGAAATAAAGCTTAAATAGTGTTATTTATACGACTCGTTTATGAATAACTAAAACGTATATGAGTACTCAGGAATGTTTTATGTAAACATTAATTTATTTATTGATAGTATAGAATGATGTACTTTTAGCAAACATATTCGGAAATTCTTTTTTAATTTTTGAAAGAATGTTATCAATATTGTAATAGTAAAAGATACAAATAGTAATGGGCGACGATTACATATAAAACGCAGTATAAAGAAATACTTAAGAAATAAATAAATACTGTAAAATAAATGATCATTTACTTTTTATCTAATGCAATATTAACTTAATGTGTAAAAATAATAACCGGAACCAACCATACAGTATTTAAACATGACTTGTTGCGTGCTCTTAGGGGAAAAATAATTTAGAGAAATAATAAGTATCCGTGTAATCTTGCACAACAGCTAGCTATCAGAGACAAGCGAAAAGTTTACGAAATTTATCGTGATCACAAAACCACAACTTTCCACGTCGAGCAACTTTATTATATAGGTACATGGGCCCACTTAACCAGCTAATATTTCTAATGCTTATTGCAAAGCATACGTGACGATGCTGAGCCCGATATGGCACCGCAGTTGTGTCAGTACGCATATGACTATAATACTGCCATAACTTAGAAAGATTTTACCTACTCGTGGACTGTTAAACTGAAGTAAATATTGTGTGTTTAGTGAGATTTACCTGCATATAAATTGGAGAGATATCATCATCTCTCTCACTGTGTCACACTTTTTTTTGCCGTGTATTCTTGCCGCATACCCCAGCGGCTCCCAGTATAACTGATGCAAGTACGTCTTGAAGCACCTGTATTCAAAACTTGCTTAATCCCGTATATCTCATAGTCTATCTTAGGTAGCCGCTCAAGACATTTTTTCAGCTCAGCTATGATCACCTGGTAGAGCTTGGAGTGTACAACTCCATTTTTTAATCGAAAGGTTTCAAATTCTAGTGTTGTTATTTCTCTCGCCATTGACTCAATTTCATTAGGGAAGACCGACTTTAAATGACAGCATTTGTGCTGTCGTGTTTCGTTTGTGAATGCGAGACCGGAGATCCAATGATGCAGAACCATCTCAATAGGCTGCCATAGTGTAGGTCACCATGCTGCATTGTCTGTATTTGCAATGAGTATGGTGACATCACTTTTGGACTCCGCTTCTTTTTTTTATGTATGGCCCGCCAAAATGAATAATCTGCCTGATAGAAAGCATAAGCAGAATCCAAGATCATGCTTTCCATCAGGCAGAGTAGAGTCTCTTTGACAGGCCCATATATACCTATAAAAATCATAAATTATGAATTGTCATATAAAATATGTATATAAAACATGAATCAGGTTATGACCAGGGCTAGACTTATTATTTTAAAAGAAATCTTAATGTAACATTATTGAGTATTTGTAATACAGGTCTTAGTTCTGTATTAAACAATTACTTTTTTACAGTTTCCTTAACGTAATTATTTACTTTAATTATGCTTTTACTAGTAGATATTCATTAAATAAACTCGCACACTAACAACATAAATCACTATTTTCACTTTTATTAGTTTTGCATCTACAGCAATAACTTGCTGTTAGGAAACTTATACCTGTCACCAACCATATACATGTTTTTTACCACGACCGCCACAGTAAAATGGAAACATAGATAATACTTACACAACGTTTTACATGGCTTGCTTACTGCGTAGCTATATTGAAGAGCCTTTAGGAAAAAAGACAATGGATATCAGTGTCATTATTTCATAAATTTGGTAGTCAGTTCATGGTATGTCCATCTGGTATTGAACGAGGCCGCGGTCAGCCCGACGCAAACTGGTTTCGTTCATTATCAAAAGTCAATAACTTTCCGATGCATTCCGAGTCACGGCCAAAGTTACGATTGATCAACATAACAAGTAAGCGGCATATTATCAGTAGAGATTTATGAGATATCAAACTCGTAGATGAAACCGTAAATTTTATCATGTTTACTTTCTTTTGTTTTAACACAAGAAACTTTCGCTTAAGAAATGTATGTGTTCTGACGTAAGAATGAAGGAATTTCTTTTTCGCAAATATGGTATTGGCTTAACTTTGCGGAATAATATATTGTAACCTACTTCCTGCTATATCCAGCTATTTGTTTATAATTGAAATACACCGATTAAGTGAGGGTATAATTTATTTGAACTTCTATTTCAGGAGTTAATAGCAAACGTAAATTTAGGTTCTACATTGACATAAACTATTAATAAAACATATACATACAAATTATAAATCTAAATGTAGACGTAATAGTTTAACTTTCATGTTAAGCATATATTTTACGAACTGGCTTCATTTGGAACTTGGTAGCGAAAATGCTCAAAGCCACACACAGAATATACGAGTGAATAAATAATATTTAAAACTAGATTGCTTACCCGATTACTGTACTGACGTCTACTTGTGTCTTTTAAGTAATTTCATATGTGACGTACATATATAATTACCTGCATACTTGTGTATAAATCCGTCCAAATTTTACCGTGGGAGAGCCACGCTTCGGTATGAATGGGCCGGCTCGACCGGAGTGATACCACGGCCTCACAGAAAACCGGTGTAAAACAGCGCTTGCGCTGTGTTTCACCGAGTTAGTGAGGATACCGGAGGCCCATACCCCAATCCCTCCCGCCATCCCCCAAAGGCCGGCAACGCACTCGTGATGCCTCTGGTGTTGCGGGTGTCCATGGGCGGCGGTAATCGCTTACCATCAGGTGATACGCCTGCTCGTTTGCCCCCTATTCCATAAAAAAAACTATATAAATAAAAATGAATGTTGCTAAGCGCATAACTCGAGAATGGCTTTACCAATTCGGCTATTTTTTTTTGTATGATACTTAAGTTCCACGAGAGGTTAAAAAAAACAACCATGCGGGTCTACGGGAGGTGCACAGAACGAAGTATTTCCGGGCAGCTAGTGTAAATAAATCCGTTTATTTCATTCATTCACTTATGTACAAATATTTTCTTTCAATTGGTGAGACATATGCGAGTATAAGTAACCTTTCTAAAATAAAAATTATTGCATAAACGTAAATTTTACTTGTTTAAATGTTTTCATATAATTTTTTATTTACTTAAAATAACCAGAAGTGAAGTGAGTTACGAAAACGTGATATTGTGAATAAGAAAATGATTCCGACAAATTGATAATCTCCTCCTATTTAGAAGTTGGTTAAAAATTATGATCTAATTTAAAATACATAGTGACATTTTAGAAGAAAATCTTATACATAAAATTCTCGTGTCACAATGTTAGTTACCATACTTCTCTGAAACGGCTGGACAGATTTTTATGAAATTTGGTGTGCATATCGGGTAGGTCTGAGAATTGACCAACATCTATTTTTATACCCCAATTTTTTTTTATGGCACAACAACGTTTGCCGGATCAACTAGTTATTTATAAAATTCTCGTTTCGCGGTGTTTGTTACCAAACTCCTCCAAAACGGCTTAACCGATTTTTATGAAATTTGGTGTGCATATCGGGTAGGTGTGAGAAACGACCAACATCTATTTTTATGCCCCAATTTTTTTTTGGCAAAACAACGTTTGCCGGATCAGCTAATAACAAATAATAATAACACGCATTTTGGTAACCCATTACCAAAGTAGTAAATAGTTATTTAAGTGTACGTTGGTACCGCGGAATTGGATACTGTAATTGCAGCATTTTTAGGCGTACCATTTCTTACTTTCTCTAAAATAACTGACTGATAGCTGTTATTACCAAAAGTAACTAAAAAAACTATCTAATGCTAACATATTATGTTACTTTATTTAAATGTTTGATGCTCTTTAACTCGAAATACACCGTTCCTCAAGTTTAACAGTGTATGAAATAAGATTTAGTATTTATTAAAAACCGCTCTTTCTAAACTTACTCCCCAGAAGTAATTGTGCAATGAGTATGTTAATGGTTTCTGTTTTAATGTATGTAGCTATTCAGAAATCTTTAATTACTATGATTTATCGGTACCTAGTTACTATAGCATATTCTCGGTCTAGTTTGTATCCAGACTGTCGTATACTCAAGCGATATAATATTCTACGATCAATCATAACATATATTTTATTAATTTAGCTTGTTCTATTATATCATCATAGGTCATATTCATATAGTAAATAAGTATAATTTACAATGACGTTTATATCTGGGGTGAGTGTCTCCTGCTTATATCTTTACATATTTTACTTTCTAAATAAAATATTAGAATCTCCAGACCGTATTATCATCGAGGGAGCTTACATAAGCGAAGCAGCTTTGGTACTGCACTCTTTTCTTATATTTATTGCTGCAGCGCCTTTGAGCGGGAAGATGATCCCAGTAATTGTAAGTAATCTTATTAGATATTTTCTATTTCAGTATACTTGCATTGAAAATATACCACAAATACGTATTTTTTATTTTGTACTTTTTACGTAATAGCTATAGGTACTTATCAAGAAACATAATTAATATGACAGTTCTAGTGTTTTGATTTCTCTATCAGCATAAAAGTTGAGATAACCTCTGTTCTGAATAAAAAGTTTACTATACGGCAGAGCATTCCAGAACTACATATTATACTGACATATTTTTATACTTTACTAGCTGTTGAGTACTGAGCCCGTGGCTCCGCCCGCGTGTATGTCGATAAATGAAGAACCGCTTCACCGATTTTGTGCAAACTTCACATAAACCATTTGCTAAATAGTCCGAACAAAGCCTAAACATTTTTTTTATTTTTTTTTAAACGACAACTCCCGCATAAGGAATAAACATCCTGTGTCGCGGGGGACTTTACAAACATACATGAAACGGACACAAAGAACACCCAGACTCAGAACAACAATTTGTGGATCACATAAAGTTTTTGTACCGCGTGGGATTTGAACTCACGACACTAGGCACAGTAGCAAGAGGCGTGGCGACCGCTGAAACCACTGGTCCAACCGTGCAGTCGGTTTGGATAGGTGAGCCCGTTCTTGAGTTATAAAATTACAACGAAAAGTGGCATCTGGGGGCATGGTCGTGCCCCCGCCAAGACGAGCCTACCTACCTTTTCTCGAAGTGTTTCATCGTTTTTTTGAACCCTCATAACTTTGGTTCCCAATATACCAAAACGTTCAAATTCTCAGGATATGATGTTACTAATAGACTAATAAAACATACAACGTTTCAATTTCATAGCTCCGATACTTTAGATTTTATTGATACCTAAAAACACCGATTTCGTCACTGACACACTGATGATCATCAAAACTGTTAGTCATCAAATTTCAGCTTTCTAGCACTTCAGGAAGTACCCTGAAGTGCTAGAAACCTGAAATTTGGTATGTAAACTAAGTTTGGTATACAAACAACAAAAAAATTCATAAACTAATTACTTTTACCCCCCAACCCCCAAATTTGGGGGGTGGAAGTTTGTATGAGACTTTCACAAATGTTTATGCTAGAGGTTTTATTTTTGGTACACGGACTTTTTCGAAAGAAAATATACAAGAAATACAGCCCAAAAAAAAGAAAAAAAACTGCCTCAAGCAACTCAAAAAGAAATGAAATTTCAAAAACATTTTCATGTAAAATGTTGCCAAGACGACTGCATATGGCTTACCCTGTGAAAAAGATATCAGATCTCATGTAGAGCCAAGGTTCTGAATCTATACGCGCTAACTCTACCAACCCTAACTTCATAAACTCTACATCTCAGTAAAAATGTGTGGCTTCGCCGTTTCGCTACCATGCCATCACGAAGGGGAAACTAAATATTCGTATAACACATTACTTCAGAAACTAGATATTTGCAAACACAAAAGGCGTTCGTTTCCCCTTCGTGATGGCATGGTAGCGAAACGGCGAAGCCACACATTTTTACTGAGATGTAGAGTTTATGAAGTTAGGGTTGGTAGAGTTAGGGCGTGTAGATTCAGAACCTTGGCTCTACATGAGATCTGATATCTTTTTCACAGGGTAAGCCATATGCAGTCGTATTGGCAACATTTTACATGAAAATGTTTTTGGTGGGATTGATTTTTATATATATTGATAATGATAGTCCTATAAAACTAAACTATCTTTTACTACGTGGTAGGAACCATTTTATTGAGAGGCAGGTTCTACTAACATAACAACTTGGTATTCTAATTAGAATAGCTTCCCTTCTAATTAGAATAGCAAAATAGCGAACTAAACCACACAATTAAAAATAAATGAATTCAGTTTACGACAACGAATCTCGCTAGTAATCTGATGCAATCAAAGTTAGCAAGCCGAATGGTAAAGTAACACCCCGACTTAGACCAAACAGTTCCTTGATTAATCCTGTAAACAGGCGTATTTACACACGGTGCAAACGGGAAACTGTTTTCATAAAGCTCATTTCACATGACGGGAAGAACTCGCAAAAAAAATCGGGTAGGGAAATTAAAACAATAGATTGCTTTTGATTTCGTTTGTTCTTTAATTGGTTAGGTACTTCTGTAGGTACACCACGAGATGAAAATTGCATTAGTAACTTTGTAATAAAGTTGATAAAAAAATATGTCGCAAAAGTTACCTGGTGGTTACAACACATTAAAGAAGAAACGACACCTTAGAGTTCTGATGACGACTTACACCAGGATAAAACCAAAGATAAAGAAAAAAGTAAACGTTCTTAGAATTTTAACAAAAAATGTGCAGTGTTTATCTTTCTTTTATATTCAAATGGCTTCGTCATTCAAGTACATTGTTGGTTGTACTTAAGTAATAAAAAAGTTAAAAAATATCCTTAATACTCTTTTGTATTCATTTCACTGCAGTGAATATGTCCCTTTGACCCCCCCCCCCCCCCGCGCGCGCATCTAAAGCGAGTGGACGCGTTCAGTTGTGCTCCGTGAATAAGAAAATATTATAATTGAAAAAACAAACTTTTATTCCATAAACTTTGCACCGCTGTGTTCACAAGTGTTTAAGCTAATCGAAAGTTTTCAAAACAGACGTTAATTACAAGTAAAAAGTGTCATTTAATGAAAAAACTCAACACTCGTAACGAAATTTGTAAAAGGGTGACGGTGAGAAGAAAACAAAACAGTGAAGTGCGGCCGTGGTTTTGAACTGATGAGAGTGATCTGCCCTCGTTCGTCGGAATTCGGTTGTGGATGCAAGTGAACCTGTATTTTACAATCATTTCTAATGTTATTGCAGTCGGATTCTTGATATCGAGGACTGGGTTGCGTGAGGCTCAAGATCGATTCCTATGGTCGAGTTTGTATTGATTGATAAAAATACTGTTTTTGCATTTTTTCAAATTATTTTTTCAACTAAAGGAAAAATCATATCCTTTTTAAAGCGCAACTTCTAAAGCGCCTGGGAATAATAAATAGCAATCTCTCACTGAGGTGATATTTATTCTGAAAAAAGGCGTTTCGAGTCCGGAATTTTTGTATATCCAAAATGTCTGTAAGGCGCTCTCCGCTACCTTCATCTCCCTTACAGCATGGGTCGGACTCAGCACTTAATGTGAAGATTCCCCAGACTAAAGTAGCGAAACAATCTTCCGTGCCAGGATTAAAGGCAAAGACGCCGCCCTCAGTGCTGTGTGCGTCTGATTCTGCCCTTGACAAGATACCCAAGGAAGACAATGATGATAACTTCCTCAACGTCACGAAGCGTCATAAGCGCACTTTTAATGAATTTACGGGAATCTCTGATTCTAACTTGTGTGAAATTAGGAAGATGTTTGACGAGTTAAAACTGCAACAGGAACAGAGGTTTGATTTGTTGAATAATACCATCAATTCCCTGGTAAAACAAAACGAAGAAATAGAAAAATCGGTTAAGTTCATGTCCGGTAAATATGATGAGTTGAACAACAAAATAAAATGCTTGGAAGAGAACAACAGTATTTACAAAAAACGATTAACACTGTTAGAAAACAGGCTTGAAACAGCGGAAAGAGAATCTCGGCAGGCTACAGTTGAAATCCGCAATCTCCCTCGACAAGACAATGAAAATAAACAAACCATAATGAATATCATCAAAGATGTTGGTCAAGTATTGGGCCTGGAAACTCCCATTCAAGACCAGGAAATAAAGGATGTTTATCGATCAAAGTCTGATACTGTGATTTTAGATTTTACCACTAGAATAAGAAAAGATTCTATTATATCTGCCTATAAACAATTTAATAAATCGAGACGTTTGAAAAATGAACCACAGCTGAACACTCAACATTGTCAACTTAAAGGAGTACCTCAACCTGTATTTATCTCAGAGTTTCTTACAAGCAAGGCTAAACGGCTCCACTATGTCGCCAGAGTCCATGTAAAAAATAAAAAGCTTGCGGCAACATGGACCTCTTTTGGCAAAATATATGTAAAAAAAGACGAGGAACAAGCGCCGAGGCGTATTGGAGAGGAGTCGGAGCTAAATGAGTTAATTTTGTGACTAAAAATCACATTTAATTTAATTTTGTATTATACTATGGAGTTTGGCTTATCGATTTCAGCTTTGCTGTTTGTTTCTTGTTATCATATATTTATTTCTATTGTATTTTTTAAGGACACCTTCACGTTCACCATAGAACCATACCGACACACCATACATCCACATAAATATACCTTACACACATTAATCACACTCAAGCTACGTTCTAACTATGCTGTTTTTTGCATCCACAAGCCTGAAATAAGGTCAACACTAATTATTATTTATTTTATCAGTACAAAATTAGCTACGCCTAAGGTCGTCTTTAAAATTCGATAGTCAAGGTATTGATACTGTTAATCATGACTTGGACTCTCTCTCAATAACCAAAGCTACAAGATGTGACATTGAAGACGTCAAAAGTTTGTTAACTCCTGGTAAAAACCTGAAAATTCTATGCCAAAACATTAGAAGCTTAAATTGCAACTTGAATAATTTTATTACACTGCTTTGCCGATCACAGATCGATTGGGATGTGCTAGTCATGACAGAGTGTTGGCTCCTCACTGCTCAAAACATACCAACTATGGAAGGATATAGCTTTATTGCTACTACCGCTCACAAAACACAAAACGAAGGAGTCGTGATCTATTATAAGAATGATTTTAAAGTATTGCATGAGGAGCCCTGCTTAACGGACGCTAATTGTCTAATTTTAAAACTAGGTGTTGATATCTGTATTCTCGGTATCTATCGACCGCCTAGCCAGTTCAATACTTCTGGTTTTAATACATCACTAGACACTTTATTAAGTAAATTATCCAGCTACAAAAACATTATTATCTGTGGTGACATAAACATTGATATTGCTCATAACACCAGTGATAGGCGCTCGTATGAGTATTTAAATATTCTGGCAAGTCGTTGTATATTATCGGCTCACTTTGAGCCTACTCATAAGAAAACATGTTTGGATCATGTTTTGCTAAAAACTAAATTAGAGGGTACATGTTTTATAGTGGACTCCTCCATAACTGACCACGAATGTGTGGGCCTTTTCCTTAGATTGAAAACACAACCTGTGCAAACTGCCAAATCTATTATAAGCATTAACTATGATGGTTTAGATACAGCTTTTGAAAACTTTGACTATCATCATATCCTTGACTGCACTAATGCTACTATTGCTACAAATCTTCTCATATCCTCTATATCCAAATTACTTGAGAATAATTCTAAAGTTTTAAAGATACCTAACAGGAAGAAAACCAATAAGCCTTGGGTTACTATAGGTCTGCTACGTTGCATGAGGAATCGCGATAATTTACACAAAAAACTGAAAAAGTCCCCTGAAGATGAAGTCCTTATGAAGACATACAAGCGCTATAGAAATTTTTGTAATGCTCTTACAAAAAAATTAAAAAGAGATTATGATAAAATGGAGATTGATAAGACGAGAAATAATAAGAAAAAACTGTGGCAAACAATCAAAAACATTTGTAACTTTTCCAAAACACACAGCGCTTCTGGCATACTCATCAATTCTAATAACCCTCAACTCCATGTCGATGAAGCAAACCACTTCTTCACAAATATAGGTAGAAATCTTGCAGAAAAAATAATTAATGATGAACGATTTGCTGAGTGCTCAGAATTTTCCAACCGCTCGCCTGTTAACTCGTTTGCTCTGATACCTACCGACGAAAAGGAAATCGAACAACTCATCAAGCGATACAGGAGTGTTTTCGTACCCGTTTTGACACATATTTGCAACCTTGCTTTTACAACTGGTGATTTCCCTAAACCCTTTAAGGCTGCACTTGTGAAACCAATCTACAAGAGTGGGAATAAGGACAACATTACTAATTATAGGCCAATTTCCATTCTTCCCAACATGTCTAAGATCTTGGAGCGCCTTATGAATACCCGTCTAATGAAATTTCTTGAAACTAATTTCCTTATCTCACCATTTCAATATGGTTTTCGCTGCGGTAAATCGACCGATGGAGCTGTCCACGAACTCACTAACTCTATTGCTGTTAATTTGGACAGGGGAAGCAAGTGTCTGACGGTGTTCATAGACCTGGCCAAGGCCTTTGACACCATTTCCCCCCGCCTGCTCATTCAGAAGCTGAATAGAGTTGGTATCAGAGGTCTTCCATTAAAATTATTTGAGGATTACTTGTGTGACAGGAGTCAGCGAGTTGTGATTGATTCGTGGGTCAGTGACGAGCTTGCCATATGCTACGGTGTGCCGCAGGGTAGCATCTTGGGACCAAGCCTCTTCCTGGTGTATATTGATGACCTGTGTCAGCTTAATCTCCAC
Source organism: Diaphora mendica (assembly GCA_949125395.1). Taxonomy (NCBI): domain Eukaryota; kingdom Metazoa; phylum Arthropoda; class Insecta; order Lepidoptera; family Erebidae; genus Diaphora; species Diaphora mendica. The sequence continues at coordinate 25,074,697 of OX421310.1, forward strand.
TCTGGAAAGATATTGTCCTACGCCGATGACACAGCACTTTTTCTTAGCGGATGTACTTGGGAGGACGTGTTTAGTAGTGCACAGACTGGCTTAGACGCTGTTTGCAAATGGCTAAAGGCTAATGTTTTGTCACTTAATGCCGACAAAACTAGGTACATTGCTTTTGCCCATCGGAAAAATCTCCTACCATCTCAAACACTCTCCATAACTGCCCACACATGTACACGAATGGATACCATCGCTTGCTCCTGCTCACCCCTTCAAAGGCTAGAATCCATGAAATACCTTGGAGTGCAGATAGACCAAACTCTCAGCTTTAAGCCTCATATAGCTACACTTGTTTCGAGAGTACGCAAGTTGATGTACATTTTTAAAATTCTAAGGCATGCAGCTGATTTAAAAACAATAAAAATGGTATACTATGCTCTTTGCCATTCAATCATTAACTATTGCATTCTTTCGTGGGGGGGAGCAGGTAAAGTCCAATTTCTAGAAATAGAAAGAGCTCAGAGAGCTGTGCTAAAGGTTGGTGCGGGTCTACCATTTCGTTATCCGACCACAGACCTTTATAGGTTGTGGGACGTATTAACAGTTAGACAAAATTTTATACTGGCCATCATTTTGAAACAACACACTCAGACAGTCTACGATCCAAATTTAAAAAGAGGCAAGCGTCGCAGGGGTAATGTTTGCAATAATGCTCCCTTCCACACTAGTCTGTCACATCGATTTTTCTGTTTTCTCGGCGGGTATCTTTATAACAGAATAAACACCTCTTTATCAATATACTCTCTGACGAAATCCGAGTGCAAACTCAGGGTATGTAGTTGGTTAAAAACTCTCGACTACGATAAAACTGAGAATTTACTCACCGTTTTAACATAACAACAAAATAATTGCATATATAAATAAGTAAATTATTAATGAAAATAATAAATGTATGGTGACACACACACATACGCTCACACACACACACACACACACACACACACACACACACACACACACACACACACACACACACAAACTAAGGGCATGTGTTAGGTAGTGTTTCATTTTAATTGATTATTAATTTTCATTTCATTTGATTTGGTTTCATTTGATTCTATCGGATTAACTTTAGTTTAATTGAGAATGATTTTATTTTGATTTAAATTGATGTGATTTAGCTTGATTTGATTTCATCTAATTTGTTTTGATTGTTTCTAATTTGATTTGTTTTATTTTAATTTGGCTTATTTTGATTTAATGTTTAATTTAATTGTTAATTTCTATTTTTCTCCTTATTTAACATGTATATCGCTGTCCAATATGTTAGCTTAATTTTTAAACTAAGTAGCGTGGGGACGTGGTGACTTGTAACACAGGTATCTAATACCTATCACAGGCACCAGTCTCTCTCAAAATGTGGTTTAAATTAAATGTATTGGATTTAAGTATTATTGTAAGAAACATTTTGTGAAGAGAAAAATAAACTTATTATTATTATTTGAAGTTTATTTATTTATCCATACGAATAATCTGCATGAAAATAAAGTACACAGTACTGAAGTTTTTTCGAACATTGCATATTCAATCCTGATTTGTATTTATAGGTTTTTTATGTGATATTTCTGTCATGGCAGACCACTGATGTGAGGATAAAAGTTGTTGATAATTATTTCAATAATATTCTGTGAGGATTAATTATTATTAATACGAAAATAACTCATAGAACACATTTTCTGGTCGTTAATATAGAAAATGGAAGCTATTTTAATGGCAAACATTGTATAAAAAAAATTGACAGTCATAAGGACTGCCAATAGAAGTGAAAACTTATTACTTAGAATGTTATTTATAAAAGATTGTGTTAAATTAGAAATTTCATAATGTTTAAATTAAAATTATCAACATCAAACATTAGCATGTCGGTGACGCGAACCCATAAGATTTTCCCCTACCAAAAAGTGCTCAACGCGGCCAAAGAAGTTTTCACTTCAACAAATAAAATTCGAAAAGAGTTTCATGGAAGGTTGATCCTTTGACGAAACTCTTTTAATCTTTTAAACATATAACACTAAGTGTAATAGTAACTAACCCAACACCACCCACAGATAATTCATTACTGATTTATGTTAAATTTCTTTAAATAGAAGATACTGATCTATTAAGACTATAAGAGCAGCAGCCTATTAGCTCTTTACCTATGAAATTGCCGTTCTTCAGTACTGGTCATTTCAAATAAAAAAAAGTTTGTAATGGCTCTGTATTCTAAATTCAAATTAATTTTGTTTTAAAACCATGACATTCTATTTACAAACTCAGTCTTTTGTTTTCTGATTAGCGTTGTATTTTCATTACATTTGAACATTTTTCGTCATAATGGATACTTTAAAAATTCGTGTAATTATGGAATATGAGTTCCGTCGTGGCACCAATGCGACACAAACGGCACGTAATATCAAAAACGTTTACGGAGAGAATTGAACAAACGAACGCACAAACCGTTATTGGTTTTCCCGGTTCCGTTCTGGAAATTTTGACTTGAAAAATGAAGCTCGTGGTCGTCCGGAGACTTTGGTTAACAATAATGAATTAAAGGCGATTGTGGAAGCTGACGAAACTCAATCTACAGCTGAGCTAGCAGCAGCTTTTAATGTAAGCATCAAAACAATATTGATCCATTTGCGACAAATTGGCAAGGTAAAAAAGCTTTTTAGATGGGTGCCCCACGACCTTAACGATCGCCGGCGCAACGTCCGCGTCGAGACCTGCCTTACGCTGCTCAACAGGCAAAGAAATGAAGGAATTTTGAAACGAATTGTTATGTGCGACGAAAAATGGAGACGACGAGAGAATGATGGAGAAGCTTGCACATCTGCAACCAGCTTTGGTCAATCGGTCGTCCCCACTGCTCCTTCACGACAACGCGCGACCCCATACTGCGCAACAGACAGTCTCCAAGCTGCAAGAGCTGGGGTTGGAAGCTCTCCCTCATCCGCCATACTCACCAGACCTTGCACCTACCGACTATTACTTTTTCCAAAATTTAGACAACTATTTAGTGGGTAAAAAATTCAATTCCCGAGAGGCAGTACAAAAAGCCTTTGAAGAGTTTGTTGCCTCCCGTCCAGCTGATTTTTACAAGAAGGGCATCAAAAAAATGCCAATGCGTTGGCAAAGATGCGTCGATTGCATGGGTTATTACTTCGAATAACAGAAATAAAAAAGTTTGAAAAAATAAGTACTTTCACTTATTGCATACAAAACGGCAATTTCATAGGTAAATACCTATTATTTAACTAGCATCAGCGGCTTTAGTGAGTATACTTACACAATCTTTTAAAAACCTACAATGAATTTAAAAATATAAATTATACAAAAAAAAACCTTTACTGTACTTCGGTGCATAAACTTAATAATTTGCTTAGTAAATCCAGTTAGACCTTAATCGCTACAAGTTATCTATCGTCTATATAAAAACCGTCTACAAACTAAATAAAAAAATCTACCTAAAATTCAATTGTAGACTCATCCTAACTTCGATGAGTTAAGCACGGCGAGACGCGTTGTGCCTGCAGTCAAATCTAGGTATCACCGCGCTCTTGGCGAATATAGCAGAAGCGCACTACAAATATTTTAATTCGCTCTCGTAAGCTCACCGCCATAGAGTTACTAGATATGTCAAATAGTTTTATTTCGTTTACTTCTTCATTGTTTTTTTTTATTTGATTTGGTTGAGGATACATCAAAGTGTTGCATTTCGTAACAATTTTTATTTAATGTGTAGATTTAAACTAAATAGTCACTTTCGTGGGTCTCCAAGAATTCAAGAAGAATAAAACTACAACCTGATCCTGAAACCTGATGTCACGCTTCTTCTATCATTTGAGCATATTTCAAAGCTTTAACCAACAAAATAAATCTGAACCAATTGTTATACGACAGTTAATATAAGGGTATTTGCTGAGCATTAAATTTCATTGCTACCCAATATTGTCATCATAATGCATACAAATATAACAGTGTATTCAAATAAAACGTCACATCCAAACGTTACAAACGAAAATTTCAATTTTAAATAATGTAACATATTGACTCATACAATTTACAAAATGATACTTATAAAATCTAACATGTATATGTACAATTATGTAAAGCTTTATCTACATTAACACAGTAATATACAAGAAAAGTATAGAACTACTACAAAAGGACACGACAGTAAATATTACGATAACTATTACCAAGACACAAACGTTTGTTAGAGTAAAAAATCTATCAGAGAAATGAATATGTTTTTGTATTCTAATACGTGTTTTTTCATCTGTATAAAATGTTAAAGAATAGAGTCTTTATGCGATGCTGAACAAACAAAAATCTAAATTTTCCTCAACAAGAAAACAACACTAAGAAAACGTTGTTCCAATGCGGTATTCTGTCCCGTGAAAGTATAAATACGGAGCCAAATTTTGAACGTGAAGTATTTCTTTACATTTTTTCTCACTGATGAGTACCAGAGCCAAACTCTTATATCATTCGCATAAAAATTAATAATCTATATTTTCACTTGTCACCGCATTGGTGACAATATGGATTAAAATAGAATATAGAATAGGATTAAACTTGTAGTATGTAAATACTACTATGTAGTATTACTTGTAATCTCCTGTACCACCCAAGTTATAAATCTTTGAAACAGTTGTCAAAAAGCCCTATGTTCTACGTCTTTATTTAAGTATAAATATAGTATTTCTTAGAAAGATAACTATCATATGCTGTGAAAGGTATCTGTACAGTAACATCAGATAGCTGGTGGAGCAGTGGAGGTTTCTCCGTAGTAGGTAGAGTTCAGATAAACCAGGAGTGTGCTGTAGTAAGCCCGATTTATTTGTACTAATAATATAAATGTAACAAGTTGCCCAATCAGCGATTTTATACTACTACGTGACGTGTGTTTAGTTCAATGATCGATATTGCACAGCACATACAAAATTTATTGTTATGCTATATATACTTTTGTTAAGTGCGGAGTCATCAAATCATGTACGAGCTCGTACAGTATCAGAACGTTAGAGAAACGTTTACTGCACATCCGCTGTGAAATCTACGCATAAGTGTCAACTTTTCTTCGATCAATAACATACGCAATCCGTAATATATTACAATTTAATAGGATCATTAAATAGATAGTAGTTGTGGATTTTAGCATGGACGTCTTTATGTAACGTTGTCCAAGATTTATAAATCGTTATTAATCATTTCCTTTTGCATAATGTATATCTATATGTAGAAGAGGCTCCATGCTTGAACACAAGCTAGAAAAGCTAGTACCTACGGACAGCTCTTATAATTATAATAATAGTACTCATCGGGCTATGAGAAGAGATTTGGGCTTCATTTAGTGAATGATGCAATTTTGAATTTATATTGTTTTTTTTTCATTGTTGAATTGAATCAATGTGTATGAATGAAGTAAATTTCATGAGTGTATCAAACATTATATTGCATCCAACACTCATTAGTATTAATCATTATGTTTCTATAACTACGCATTTAACATTTTGTAATGTATAGTAAATTGCCAGTGCAGATAAAATAATATGGTAAATTGTAAAGGCTGTTTAACACTTTTTATACATTACATAACGATATTTTTTAAATAACTTTTTACATAGTAATGGATACATTTGAAATAATTTATGCATGAATTTAAAATAATTTTTATGTCACCAACAACGACTGATGTGAAATGAAAAACAAGAATCGAATAATAACTACACACCTTTTAATAACTGCAAAAGTAAATTACACTAATATATTCTCTTTTGTAATAGAGTTACTTTCATGTTACGTCAAAATCATTACATTTAATTACGTCATCAGCCGCTGTTGTAAGTAAACATGTTTTAATGTAATTACTGTTTGGACGGTAAGCAGTTCAATTAATTAACGTAGTATTTACTTTCATACTATTCTTACTCTAGGTAGTGAAAGTAATTAGTAGATTGTTTGATGTATATTTTTATAATATTCTCGTCAAAGTCGAGAAGTACACTATTTCATACACTTGTAACTGCGAATAGTACAAATATTTTTAAAATATATATTTCTAGCACAAAAAATTGTCCCTAAACAATATAACTTATTTACTTTTGTAATATGTAAAGATATATTTGACAGGCCTGTTACTCTAGTTGTTAGTGACTCCGATTGCAAGGTCCAAATAGAACCTGGAAGTTCAATTTCCATTCAGGACAAATAATAATTAATAATAATATTTATCTTGAGATGAACTGGGTCAAAATGTTTTATATTAAGGTGTAATATATCTGTTTTGTGTTTAGAAATATTTAAGTATATTTCTCAATAGTATGGTTATCATAGCACATATTGCAATTGTGAGATGTGTGAAGTCACTATTTACTACTAACGTTGATTAATAACTACTTGATTACTTTGCTAAAACTCATTAAAAGATGTCGCATATTGTTTTATCAAAATTTTGTTTATTGCAGGTGTTTAAGACACAAATTTACTCAGTCTGGGCAGGTTAAGGCCACTTCCATATTCTTTACACTGTTGTAACAAACGTTAGCAAAGCGAAGACTAAATCGTGTAATGCGTTTGTTAAACAAAGCTTCGCGTTAGTTGCAGTGTTAATTAATGTTCCGGTTTCAGTGCACGTCTACTATTATTGTATAATTAAAACCTGTAACTATTGTACCTGTTTCTCGGGTTCCAGGTTCTGATATTGTTGAGAATAACCGTGAAAACTATACTTTGTTTTTTTGAAGTGTTATTAGTACTTGCCGCTAATATTCTACCGAGGTAGGGATAAATTATTCCTACGCTGTGGGGACTTTACAGCTATATGTTGTCACGTGACATAGCTGCTTCCCACCGCTGGACCACTGCTCTGCCCCCACGCTCGGCACACAACTATGTAAGCCAGGACGCGCTGAAGACGGCCCTTTTTCTACGCCGCAGTAACCACAACTTAAGTGTTTCCTCTCTCTTGGAGGGACACCGCTCGTGGAATACTTCTAAGGACCTCGCCCTGAACTAATCTCTCTCTAACTAACGAACTAAGACTCTCATGTCTTCTATACAGGGTGTCCCAAAATTCAACGATAAGCGGGCGCCTAAAGGTAGACCTGCTAATGAGTACATAAGGAAAAAAAAATATATATACCTAGTTTATTTTTTAGTTAAAAGAAAAATTTAGAATTTCTTTGAAAATTTATACCTTTCATGATATTTTGAACGACCACGATGACAATTTCTCAAATATGCTTAAGATTTTTTTTTATCTTGTACCTAAATAGTGCTACTATTCACCACAACTGTGTTAAAATGTAAATTGTAAATGTAAATTTTCAAAGAAATTCTAAATTTTTCTTGTAACTAAAAAAAAACTAGGTAAATATATTTTTTTTCCTTATGTACTCATGAGCAGGTCTACCTTTTGGCGCCCGCTTATCGTTGAATTTTGGGACACATGGTATACGCGTAATCTATTTATTTCATTTAAATGTGAACCTTGTTTTTATGTAACAATTAAAACTGTGAATTATCTTGATCGAGTCTAATTTGTATCTCGTCATCTCACCATCAAGGACTCACCTTGAACCTTCTTGGCCCTTAAAGCCCTTTAACGTTACAATTTGTAACATACACAAAGAATACCCAGACTCAGAACTACAATTTGTTGATCATACAAAGTGTCTCATGTGGGAATCAAACTCACAACACTCAGTAGTATAAAGTTACAAAGTGATCGTTTCGTCCTTTAGATCATTGCGTCGTACGAGTAAACCATATTGATATTTACTGCTACTAAGCCAGGCGTTTTAGACCTGTCGTCAAATTCACTTACGGTATAACTAACTGATATAATGTTGAGTAGGCAACTCATACATTTACAAGGCGGTTATAAAATAACCGGTAAAGATGACATCCGGACTTTATATCTAGGTATGTAAATAAAAATAAAAAAAAACACCGAAATGTATGTAGGTACGTGCATAATTCCGATTGATAACTGAAAATGTGGGTTTTTTTATAATCTTGTACTTTACAAACAGTAAAGTACTTATAGCACAGTTCAATCTGTAAATAACATCATCTCTACATCTCCGCAATTATTACTTTACTATTTTGGGGCTTTATAGGTATTTTTGTGCTAAAAACTGCAGTGGGCGGTATTTAATTGCAAAAATTATCAACCCTATCTGTTTCTGTGTATTTTATTTTATAGGTTTACTAGCTGACCCACGTAACATCGTTTACGTTTTTGTGAATCTAAACCATTCCCAGATCCCCTTGAACACACACAAAAAATTTCATCAAAATCGGTCCAGTCGTTTTTGTGAATCTAAACCATTCCCAGATCCCCTTGAACACACACAAAAAAATTCATCAAAATCGGTCCAGTCGTTTGAGAGAAGTTCAGTGACATACACACTCACAGAAGAATTATATATATAAAGATTTTTTCACAATTTTAATTTTGATTGTTTTAAGCCTCAAACAAAAGTAATAGCCCCGCGGTGTTACCCGCGGTACAACAACAACCGCGGTTACCATCGCGGGAAAAAAAATTAAAAGACTTTGTAAAAAGTATCCTATGTCCGTCTCCTGGTTCTAAGCTCCTCCCCACCAATTTTCAGCCAAATCGGTTCAGCCGTTCTTGAGTTATAAATAGTGTAACTAACACGACTTTCTTTGCACACCATGTGCAGTTCGATCCAAATTGAGAGATAGGATAGTTTAAATCTCAAATTATAGTCGCAATTTTAATTTATTGCTAATTATTGTATATAAATATGGCGGTACGAAGTTCGCCGGGTCAGCTAGTAGATTATATATAGATATATGTAGATTAAACACAATTTAACAGGCCTGTAGGTTCAGTGGACCAGGCTGCTAAATCTATACAATAAATAATTATTTATAAAATGTTTAAAAAAATATATAAACAACCGGAGAGCCACGCTTCGGCACGAATGGGCCGGCTCGACCGGAGTGATATCAGGGCCTCTCAAGAAACCGGTGTGAAATAGCGCTCGCACTGTATTTCACCGAGTGAGTGAGGATACCAGACGCCCATACCTCAACCCCTACCCTCATCGCCTCCCCCACCCCCCTCCCCATTCCCCAAAGGCCGGCAACGCACTTGTGACGCCTCTGGTCTTGCGGGTGTCCATGGGCGGCGGTAATCGCTTACCATTACGCTTACAAAAATTAGCTTGCTAGTAATAACTTGTAAAATTTGTTCCGGGGACCCCGGACTATACATTATTTGGTACCGTGAAATATATTTAAGTAGTTAAGTAAGTTATATATAGTATAGTATAATATATATAAGAGTAGTAAGTAATACTCGCAGAGAACCAAGGTCATCGACATAACCCAAAGGATTAGCAAGCTGAAGTGGCAGTGGGCTGGCCATATTAGCCGCAGAACTGATTACCGTTGGGGTAAACGGGTTCTTGAGTGGAGACCGCGTCTCGGCAAACGTAGTGTGGGACGTCCACAGACCAGGTGGAGTGATGATCTGCGCAAGACGGCAGGCAGGAGCTGGATGCGAGAAGCCGAGGATCGAACCAAGTGGCGCGCAATTGGAGAGGCCTATGTCCAGCAGTGGACTGCGATAGGCTGATGATGATAATACTCGTAATAGTATTCTTGTACCTAACTTAGTTGTCGTGCTTTACTGTCCAGACTAATTGATTGACAAGCGAGTAAACTAGACAATATATCACCTATTGTTGGCAGGACTCTATTATAATACTTCTATTGTACAGCCTTGTTACACTCCTAATAAGATTTTTTTCTTATTTCAGCATAAAAATAGGTTTTCGAGGAAGCCGGTACTTTAATTCAATTAGTGTCAAACGTCGGAAACAAAGTTTTTACGTCTGAAAACGGCAAATCATTGCAATTTTTTATGCAACATAGTTTTTTGTTTAATCTAAATCACTATGAGAAGTTGAAGTGACTGTTAATTAATTGCGAATGTTACACGATCCAATACGATAAACATAGCATACTACTTAATAAGATTCAAAATTAATTGTTATTACTTTTGATTTATGTAACCGGAGATTAATTTATGGAAAATAAATGTAAAAAGTGAGATCATCATTAGTATAATTATGAATTCATAGCATGGTTTCAGAATGTATGTTTGACTCACTCATAGACTTCAGTGAGCGGAAATTATCATGAATCACGATAGAGATAAACTGCGGTGACATTAGTGGATTATTTTTAGTTACGATTATTATTATTACGTTTAGTGCATAGAAAAAAAACACAGCAAAAGTCGTTTTGTGGATCTAAAATAAAAATGCCCCATATTCCCCTAACTTCTTGTTAGTAAACTTGGAACATTTGTTTACCCGTAGGGGCTCAAGAAAAAAAAAAAATCATTATTCGGAACAACTTCTCAATTTAACATCAGAACAGTTTGTCGGCGGGATGAGCGCTTGAAGTGACATATCAATCGAGCTGACAAAAAGTATACGGTGTTCTGTCAAACGTCATAAAGAAAACTCACATGAGTCCATTGCAAAGAACTTTGGTACCCTCTAAGAAGGAAGTTCCTGAAAACCCCGGTAAACCCTGGCCGTACTAGGAAACTCGATATTTATTTATATAACAACTTTATGCACAGAACGTACAATGGCGGACTTAATGCCACAGGCATTCTCTACAAGTCTACCGTCGGGTGGTGCGGAAATGAATAAAAAGGTGCACTACACATTATGTAGTTAGGGGTTCTAAACAGACAATAAAAATAAAAACATGAGAAAAAAATGATCATTCCGCTATGCTTCCCGCACGGATAGCCCGCACCTTGACCCTGAATGTGTTAAGACTGAGTGCAATACTGCTTTCCTTGAGAAGGGCATTCCAGAGAAGGACAGATTGAATGAGGAAGGAAGAAAGATCGATATCTGAGCATTACTGAGTTAGATCAATTTGTACTAATTCAACTACCATATAACACAATTCAAGTTACGTATCCTATGTATCAAAATGATAATAGCCTTATTTATTGAAGTAGTGAGGACTTCTATTAATTTAGTCCTTATACTGAAAATTAAACATGATTAAACTGACAATAAAATAATTAAAACTTTTTAATATTTTTTAGAATTATTTCATTATATGATAATATTAATGATTACTAACGGGCTGATGTATACAGTAAGTTACAAGGTACATAAAATTATGTTAATGGGTATTTAATTAAATCTGTAAAGAAACGCTATATTTTATATTATTGCAACAATGTTCTAAACACTAGTGTAAATATTTACAAACAGTATAACTAAAACATACACAACCATAAATCTTTCACATTCCTCAACACCAAAATAAATATTAATTATTATTTTTGACTAATTATAACCCAACAATGAGGAAACACAATTCTTACTAAAGCTACAATTTGTTATGTGTCAAAATATACAAAAGAGCTGTCAAATACCAGAAACATTCAAATACCCATTCATATGTTGTTTGGTTGAACTTTAGGACAAAATAGGTCATTTATCATGTCCTACATTCAAGGTGAACTAAAATTTCCGTAACATAGTGTAATTTATTATGTCACACAGAGACTTTGAGTGCCTTTCTTGACACTGTCACGATTGAAGTGGACAGTCACGGACAACGGTTATGATCTGGAACGCATACAATCACGACTGCTTTTTTATTTTGAATGAGGTCTAAGTTACTGTCACTGATGTTTTAAGAGGGAGGATCGATTTTTAGTGTAATTGAAGTTGATTGAGTCTGATATTCTTCTATTTTTGATCGAACTATTTTACGCTATAGTATAGCATCAAGGTTAAAATTTACTATCGGTAACATGTCGTTTATCTATTTTGCAGAGTTCATCTTTTCTGAAGTTACATTTTAGACAACTTTGTCGTTGTTTTTTCTAATGTTGACTAAGTACTCAATAAACAAACAACAGTCTTTAATTCTTATCTCTTTTTGTTTCAGAATCAGTGTCGTCAAGTATTCCGTCGACTTCTACTTTTAGCCGGCAACCGGCCATATTTGGTAAGATGAGCAATTTTTAATTTCATTTAAGAAAATCTTACAGCAATAAAGTGAGAAATAAACTAAATATTGCAAGTTAATAAAGAAACTACATAAATACGTAGGTAGGTACGAGTATTATAACAACACACAAGAAAGTGTTTGAAAAGAATATTTGCAAGCCAAGAAAATCACCAAAACCATAAATTGATATAGTGTTAACTGTCAAGTATTAAAACTGTTGAATAATAAATTCATAACACTGGAATAAATTGTTGTTTAAGGTTGAATTCCAGCTTAACTTAATTACCGTTAGTTAATTATTTAACAAAAAAGGCTGAACCATTATAATTAAAAATAAATAACGAAGGTCAAAATAAACAAAAAATACATTAATATCGCTACCTCTAATGTTTGGACTACTACGATCATAGCGACTCACGATTAGGGTCAAGTTTCAAGGTCTACCGTTACATAATTCTTCAAACATTTCACCTCTATAATAACAGATATAGTATCGATACTAGACCGCATTGTTTGCGGACACTTCTTGATCGATTGATCGGCACGACAATGAGCGAATCAACAAAATAAACAACTTCACTCACGGAACATCCGAAAATACTTCAGTCGATTACTGCTTTGATTTACTGCTTACTTTCATAACGATTTTTTTCGATTGAAGTAAAAGTTTATTAAGTTGAATCCCAAGGTATTTTGAAGAGGTTTATTTAATTCTTTCGATAACTATAAATTGAACAAGAAAAATTTTAACAAAAAAAGCAACCTACTTCAAGGTTCGACTCGATTTCTCTTGGATGCCATCATCAGATCTTAGTGTCCTTATCATGGTACCACCGTTAGGATTTCTCCTTTCCATCAAAAAAAGAATAATCGAAATCTGTTCATTAACAACGAAGTTATCCGCGAACACACATAAAAGAAATAAAAAAAATATATACCGTCGAATTGAGAATCTCCTCCTTTAATCGGTTAAAAATAGTCAGCAATTTATTTATTATTCACTTATTTTATAAAGACCTTTGTAGTATTTAGTTAAAATTATATTTAATTATATTTATACACTAGCTGACCCACGCAACGTCGTTTACGTCTCCTATTGCCCGTAGCGAAAAAAAATGCCCCCGTTTTTGTAACATTCTTCATTGGTGCTCCGCTCCTATTTGTCTTAGCCCGATGATATATAGCCTATAGCCTTCCTCGATAAATGTACTATCCAACACTGAAAGATTTTTTCAAATCGTACCAGCGGTTCCTGAGATTAGCGCGTTCAAACAAACAAACAAACTCTTCAGCTTTATATAATAGGTCTTTATATACCTATGAAATTGCCGTTTTGTATGCAATAAGTGAAAGTACTTATATTTTCAAACTTTTTATTTCTGTTATTCGAAGCAATCACCCATGCAATCGACGCATCTTTGCCAACGCATTGGCAGTTTATTGATGCCCTTCTTGTAAAAATCAGCTGGACGGGAGGTAACAAACTCTTCAAAGGCATTTTGTACTGCCTCTCGGGAATTGAATTTTTTACCCACTAAAAAGTTGTCTAAATTTTGGAAAAAGTAATAGTCGGTAGGTGCAAGGTCTGGTGAGTATGGCGGATGAGGGAGAGCTTCCAACCCAAGCTCTTGCAGCTTGGAGACTGTCTGTTGCGCAGTATGGGGTCGCGCATTGTCGTGAAGGAGCAGTGGGGACGACCGATTGACCAAAGCTGGGTGCAGATGTGCAAGCTTCTCCATCATTCTCTCCAGATCTTCACAGTACACATTTGCATTAATGCTCATGCCGTTTTGTAAAAAGCTGTGGTGAATCACACCCGCACTAGACCACCAAACAGTGACCATCACCTTTTTAGGGGTCATTTTTGGTTTAGGGCATTGCTCTGGTGCTGAACCAGGGTCTAAGCAACTTCCTGAGCGCTTTCGATTGTCGAACAGAATCCATTTTTCGTCGCACGTAACAATTCGTTTCAAATTTCCTTCATTTCTTTGCCTGTTGAGCAGCGCAAGGCAGGTCTCGACGCGTACGTTGCGCTGGCGATCGTTAAGATCGTGGGGCACCCATCTATCAAGCTTTTTTACCTTGCCAATTTGTCGCAAATGGATCAATATTGTTTTGATGCTTACATTAAAAGCTGCTGCTAGCTCAGCTGTAGATTGAGTTTCGTCAGCTTCCACAATCGCCTTTAATTCATTATTGTTAACCAAAGTCTCCGGACGACCACGAGCTTCATTTTTCAAGTCAAAATTTCCAGAACGGAACCGGGAAAACCAATAACGGGTTGTGCGTTCGTTTGTACAGTTCTCTCCGTAAACGTTTTTGATGTTACGTGCCGTTTGTGTCGCGTTGGTGCCACGACGGAACTCATATTCCATAATTACACGAATTTTTAAAGTATCCATTAAGACGAAAAATGTTCAAATGTAATGAAAATACAACGCTAATCAAAAAACAAAAGACTGAGTTTGTAAATAGAATGTCATGGTTTTAAAACAAAATTAATTTGAATTTAGAATACAGAGCCATTACAAACTTTTTTTTATTTGAAATGACCAGTACTGAAGAACGGCAATTTCATAAGTAAAGACCTAATATTAGTAGTATAGATTCAATAACACAAATTATTTTTCACTTGATGTCATAATCCTTATTACAGTATTTTAAAAATAATTAATCTTGGCGACTGAAGGAAATAATATTCACGCAAAAATGTACTGTTACTGCAAAGGATAAACGCTAAAAGCAGCAACCAAACTATTCTCTGAATCTGTCACTCAAAGTGCGGTTTTCAATAAAACGTTAAAAGATTATACGTTACTGCGTTCCATTATCTAAAATTATGTTTACGGAAATTAATGTCATTACAATAGGTATTAAATTCATTCATTCATCACTAGGCAAAAAGAAAGTATTGATAATAACGAAAATGTTTGGGTTTATGAAGATATCTCTACCATAAGACACGACGGCGAAGGACAGGCGTAAAACTGTGATGACGGCGCGGCGACGCGACGGTCTGTACAATCTGGTTTCAGCGTTAGGCACTTCAAGAATATGTACTAAATACTAATATTAATATGTTTCGAGAACATATTAGTTCCCTTAAATACAATTTTAGATTTTCGAGAGTCCGAGTTTTAGACAAGGTAAAATGAACGTTAACGATCAATTTACTCTCTATGAAACAATTATAATTATTTTTAAGATGAAATCAATTGCTTATTATTAGCTGACCTGAATACTTTTGTTGAAATAAAAAATACACTGACAGAATTAGCATACCCCATTTAATCGAGTGTCACGGGTTCCTTGTTAAATGTTGGGTGTTAAATTGGATTGGATTTACAATTGACTTGTGAACTACAGACTATACTTCTATATTAGTTACTTTTATAACAGAAAGGCATTCCTTTTTTTTAACATTGTTAGAGCATGGATATAGTCACTGAAAGTAGAAACAAAATACAAAAAAAAGTTGTTAATTGGATTGGATTTACAATTGACTTGAGAAATACAGACTATACTTCTATATTCGTAAGTTTTATGCCAGAAAAGCATTCAGGTTTTTTTAAACTTTGTTAGAGCATGGATATAGTCACTGAAAGTAGAACCAAAATACAAAAAAAAGTTGTTAATTGGATTGGATTTACAATTGACTTCAGAAATACAGACTATAATTCTATATTCGTAAGTTTTATGCCAGAAAAGCATTCAGGTTTTTTTAACTTTGTTAGAGCATGAATATAGTCACTGAAAGTAGAACCAAAATACAAAAAAAAAAAGTTGTTAATTGGATTGGATTTGCAATTGACTTGAGAAATACAGACTATACTTCTATATTAGTAAGTTTTATGCCAGAAAGGCATTCAGGTTTTTTTAACATTGTTAGAGCATTTGCCACTTTCAGTGACAGATATAGTCACTGAAAGTGGAGTCAAATCCAAAAAAAAATAACATCTTCATCAACAATCTTTAACAGGCCACTGATGAATAAAGGCCTCTTTAACTCTCTACATAAAAAATACCACTATAGCTATACAGATTGGTATAGGGTTTGTGTAAATTTTTTCTTCTCTTTTGCAGCTTTATTCTTCTCTTAGTCGTAAATTAATTCTTCTCTTACGAAACTCACGGCAATAATAGGTATGTTTATCCTACTAATATTATAAACGCGAAAGTTTGTAAGTATGGATGGATGGATGTTACTCTTTCACGCGAAAACTACTGAACGGATTTGGATGAAACTTTACGGTAATATAGCTTATACATCAGGATAACACATAGGCTACTATTTGCCGCGATAACCGACATATACGCGGTCGAAGCTGGGAGCAAAAACTTGTAGGTACTCCATATTCTTAATTAGAGAGATATACTCGGATATAGTCAACACAGATAGTCTCAAAAATGTCAATAGTTTTAAACGTAAACATTTTGTCACAGCTGCAATAAATTTCACTTACCTATTGCAGTATTTACAAGCAAATATTTGGTAATGTCATTGTAAAATATTAAATGCTTTGTTAAAGGAAAACCATTCACTGTTCATACCGTTTAAGTGTCAAACTTCAAATAGCTATTCGAAACCATAAATAGTTTGAAAACTCCTAACAGCTGTTGCATAAATTTTTCACAATAGAGCGTCGTGACTCAGGCAATCAACCAGCGCCCAGTTATATCAAGTTCATGTCAAGTTTTAACCGCAAGAATCTGTCCAGCCAGGGTCGATTAAGGTGGAATTATTCACTCAATTTCAAAAACATCCTAAGAAGTGGGTACCTATAAAGGGAGCTAGCTTGTTGCTAACCCACCAAATTAAAACTAATCATCTTCAACATCAATAGCAATTTATTAGTTCATGGCTGGGTATAGATCTCTACTTAGAAACGAGGTGTTAGCCTATTATTCGCAGAAGCATCAATAGCCCGCAATGGTGTGGGTCGCCACGCTGCATTGTTGCATTGTCTGCATTCGCAGTATGGTGACAACCACTCTTGGATTCTGCTTATGCTTTCCACCAGGCAGAGTAGAGTCATTTTGGCGGGGTCAAACTTAAAAAAAATCCTACTAAAAGAAAAATAGCAAAATGATAATATTTACAATTACTGACATTCTAAATTACATAAGCTGAGTGACGCGGTTTTACCCACAGTTTCCTATGCACCTATACAAAAAAAACCGCATACGAAGTTAGTCAAAAAATTTACCTCTTATATCAACAGCTATCTGCCAGTGAAAATCCCGTCGAAATCCGTCCAGCCGTTCCTGTGGTTAGCTGGAACAAACAAACAGACAGACAAAAAATTAAAAATTGATTTTACGAAGTACCTACCGTATATACTTTTATATGCATTTAGTCAAAAGCTGTTAATTTGACATTGCAAACATACACTTAAATTTTACTTACTGATATAGATTATCTAATTAAACTAAAGTCGAATAAATTTTCTCTCAGAAGTTAGTGATTCACTAATTACCCTTATATCAATGTTTTATTTAGTCACGAGTCGCGAGTTATTTTAAAGAAGTTTACGAAATCGTGACATGTTAGTTCCCGTAGTTGACGTAATACACAAACAAATACATACTATCATCTAGATAGATATTTTCATTATCATCTGATAACTTATAAAAAAATATAAATAAGGATTATTTTAATCGATAAAAGAGGTAAACAGAGGTGAGTAGAGGGTGACTGGAAGTACCTAATAACTGTGTAAATAACACATACTCGTATGTGTATGCATAACTACAACATATTATAAAGAGTCTTTCAGCAATGAATTAGATTTGATGGCAAAATTCAAAAAGACTGCACCAGAGCTGTATAATTAACATAATTTCGTCTATACAGCTTATAAAATGAATAACATTTAAGGACTGTGGCATATTGGCACTTGTTGGTAACCTAAAAAAAAAATATTTCAATTAAGAAATGGTTTATTACCGTGAGCACTGTCTAGTAGTAAATTATTACCTGCCAGTAATTAAGTGTTACCCTACACATCATTATAAGTTAAAAATAGTAACATCAACAAAAAATTATCATTTGTAATTCACTTTCATGGTTTTAAATTAGGTACTTACTTTCGCCAAATTTCAAAATAGTGCTATAGACAGACCAAAAAAAAGTATTGGTCTGAGGCTATAGATTAACCATTAATCTATAGCACTATTTAGAATTTTATTTATTTATTTTGGATAATTTACGATTTTAATATGTTAGCACGGACCGAAGTAAGTGTTATATAGTTGTAATTATCTATATATCTTGCTAATAGTAGCTGGAATCTCCATACGAGAGTGTTGGAATAGAGACTGAACTGGACATAGACAATGTTTGAGTGGAGACTGCAGACTGGTTAGGCAAACGTAGTGTAGAGCGATATGATGATGATATTATGAGACAATGGAAGGACTACTCCTAAATGGTGACTGGCAGCGGATGGATTCCTGAAGTTTCCTAAAGTTAGCTCTTCGTCCACCAGTGACAGGCCGATGATGATGATAATAGAGGCTGATTGCCTTACCAGACCAGCCTTCCTAGCCAAATTGACATTCTTCAAAAGTAAACGTCAATAGAATACTAACAAATGTGTATGAATGGCGTCTCTCAACGTTAATTGACGTGGTCCGAACAAAAAAATAGCCAATAAAACAAGAGATTGTAGAAAGAGAAACGATGCGAAACACTTGCACTTGGCTAGAGGGAAGCTCTTATAGAAGACATAGATCACAAAGCCCTTTCCAGGAGTCAGTATTTTATATCTGAGACTTGAAAACATTAATAATCTTCCTTTCAATTTCTTCATACAGCTTAGATTTCCATAGCAACCTTTTAAATAATGATTAAAATACTTGAAGTGTTAAAAGCTATAAGCAAACTTGTGTCTATTCTGGTTGTAGTTGATTTGCTCTGTGCCGATAACGATCGTATTTAGACGGGTGTTGATCTTAACAAATCTACGCCTGGCGATACTTATTAAAACGCCCTCAATAATATCATAATAATAACAAATCACCTTGGTATTTACTCCACCTTTGTCTTCTTCATAACCTTTTAGCACAATTATTGAACAAAAGAATATCAGTAACATTATTTCAACAGTAAGGACGTGCGCAGCGACGCGGCTCATTGAATAAATTCGCTATTTGTGAATAGTTGCTTCACGTGAAGGAAACTCTTGACGAGCCTACACAATATGAGCCTAAACAACTAGTACTGTACAATACATGTGAACATCTGAGCCTTTAAGTATTCTTACTACATAAGTAATATATTAGTCATTCTAAATAATCACAGGAAGACTAAATGTTAGGTGAGAGCGTGATAGCTGACTGAGCTTTTAGCATAAGCTACATCATTTCAGAAGGGCGGCCTAAATACTTATAACCGAATAAACATTTATACATTATATTATATTATTTTAAGTACGCTGCTGATTCACGATATATGAATATGTTTTAAAGTTTTGGAATTTTAACGTCTTTGGTAAGTTGAAATGACATTTAAAGTACGTAGTTCTTTGAATTCGCAGAATAAATTTCGTCTTCAAAAACAAAAAATAAAATAAAATCTGCGACAAGGCAATATAACTGTCATTATTTACATACATTTTATATTAAATGCTATATTAAGAACAACCAATCAATAGTTGGTTGTTAGACAGTTCGAGTTCATTGCCAACGAATGACCCCTAATATGAAATATTTAGGCCAGTTATTAAGCATAATCACGATCAATGATAACAGTAATACAAAATACATTAGCAAATGACCTGTCACAGGGACACAATTGATTTGTGAATTTAATTTAGGCTTGGGACACATTGCTGTGCGAAATTATGTCAGCGAGAAACTTTCGGCCTCAACTTTAATTACAACCGCCAAAAATTATCGATGGTATTAGAACGGAAAGTACCCTTCTTAATATCTTGTTGGTTACGATGTCCTTCTTTGTGTTGTAACATTTTTTTTGTTTTGTTTGTGACGAGATCTGAAAATTTAAAACAATAATAAACTGCATATAAATTTAAAAATACAATTTTCGTCCTTCCTGTACTCCACTAACAAATAAGAAGAACATATTTTTGCCCCAGAATAAGCAATAAATATTTCAAATATGTGTAGCGGATCATCTTAAACGGTACATGTAATTATTGGTAGTAAGTTGTTTCGCTGTGAATATTTTCGCAGTGAAAGTGTGTTGCTGGCCTTAGATACGGGTAACAGTAGCCGGTTCTTGTCATTAATTTAGATAGGTATTTGATTAATACCTACTTGTTTGCATTAAAATATCTACAAAAGGCATACACGCGTTTAATAGCACATTCAAATTACATCTGATAGGAAAATCAAGAGTTTTGAATTGACATACAATTACACGTACCAGACTTTTAAATGTGGTATTGAGCTTTTATTTTTCTTTGAAAATAATTATAGCATTAAAGATTTGAATAGAATTCAATTGTTGTTCAATGTTGCCAATGTAATAGCGTTTAGGTTTATTAAATAATTTATTTTTGCTTAGCTATATATATACATCCATCATTCTATAGAAATTCATAAAATTCTGAGTATCTGTTTGGAATTTTAAATTAACAGCTTTTCACTAAATGCTTATGGAAGTATTTACGGTACTTAAATCAGAAAACATTTTTTTTGAAATCTTTTTGTCTGTCCGTCTGTTTGTTTATTCTGTCTAATCTTTAGAACGGCTGGACCGATTTAGACATGCCTTTCACAAGCAGATAGCTGATGATATAAGGAGTAGCCTAGGTTACTATTTATTAGCGTAGCTTCGCCCCGCATTGTTACTCGCGATAGTTGTTGTAAGTTGTTAGTGTAATAATAATAGATCCCTTGCAATTGCACACGCAACGCTTACACATTATTGTCAAAGCTAAGACAATAGTCTGTCTACCCACACGACTTCAACTAACAACAAAGTACTATCAGTTGAGGCGTACCTGTATTTCTTCTAACTCGCAAACCTCGATTGCCTACGCATACCGGGTCAATGTTAAACAATTAAAAAAAAGAAACATCGTAAGTGATGTAACAAATTGCATAACAATGAATTTGAAGTTCAACATTTATTATTTCCTGTTTGATTGAAGCCACGTTTCAAGGTAGTGATGTATAGATACTTTTCTTATACGCTCCAGAAATGCTGTGGGGATGAGTTCTAATAATAATGGTATGAATTCTACTTGGATGTGGTATTATTATAAGTTCGAAAGTAACTCTGCTGTATGTTTGTCTGTAACGCTTTCAATGCTAAACCACTTATCACTCCGGTCGGCTCGACCGGAGTGATATCACGGCTTCACAGAAAACCGGTGTGAAACAGCGCCTGCGCTGTGTTTCAGCGAGTGAGTGAGGATACCGGAGGCCTATACCCCATTCTCTCCCCCTTCCCTCACCTCATCCCCCAAAGGCCGGCAACGCTCTTGTGACGCCTCTGGTGTTGCGGGTGTCCATGGGCGGCGGTAATCGCTTACCATCAGGCGATATGTCTGCTCGTTTGCCCTTCTTTTATGACACAAAAAAACCACTGTACTGATTTCAATGAAATTTGGCATGTAGATACTTTGATTCATTAGAAATTTCTTTTCTATTTTGGTTCTGTTTTTAGATACAACGATCTTGTTATCTAAAGGGAATCAGCTTTAAACAAAGCTATCATGCTGAGTTCGAGAGGTATAAAGCAGGCAAATTCATATAAAAAAAGGAATAAAAAAAGTGTATCAAATTTACTTTAATTTGAATTGCCAGTTCGATTCATTGCGTTCTTGTTTTGTAGAAAAGGGAAGTAACAGAACTAAACGAAAAAACTATTTAATGATGCCTCTATACCCGTCAATTGACTTCATAATAGCTAATTATCGTAAAAGTATAAACAAAGTTAGTTTATCAAATGTTGCCCTATAAAAATAAATATTCATTTAATTAATCTTTAAACTGTATTCATTTAATATGTCGACACAGTAATCTATGCATATAATACTCGCGTTCCTAATTATAATAACGTCGTGCTCAAAAATTAGCGTCTATAATGATAATATCGTTTTGCTCGCTTTGTTGTTGATTACTTGTCTAAGTTACCAATTATCTGGTGGCGAAATCGAAACTTAATAGCTTACTGCATCAATTATACTTCAAAATAAAATAAAATCATGTTTATTGTTACTTAGTTTAAACTTTCAACTAATTTTTGTTGATGTTATGCTAATTTTTGCAATTAAATGATGTTACATCATTGCTTGTTAGAAGCACTAAAGATTTATTAACAAGTTGATTTTTATAAATACTAACGGTTATGATCAGTTAATTTTTTGTTCTAATATTTGTTGAGTCACGTCGACTGACATCATAAAACGTAATATGGACAATATTATTATTCAAACCATAGATTTAATTTTATTTTATTTAAAATCAAAAACGAAAAACACGTTTATAACGTATAACCCTCACTATTGTCCACGAGATGATAAATGGAGTATGGTAAGGTAGCGGATGTGCATTATACCAAAAAGAAAAAGAAGGGGATAGATAAAATTAACTACACTTTTTTTATTGGGTAAGGCTTGTATCTATATAGCTAGCTATATATATAGCTTCTATAGTACAATGTCATTGTACAATGTACAGCTCTTGATAAAACTTTTATACGATGCCAAATGCCTATTTTTCGAAGAGTAAAATTCAAAGTTGTTAAAATTAATAAAAACACAATGAAATAAATTGAAAATTTGCAGTTAAACCAAGACAACCGTCTTACGGATGTTATAACGTATCAGTTCTATAAAGAAGCTTGCGTTTCATGCAACTCATAACATCAGAAATGGAAATCTACTTACATTTATAGAGTACTGGATAATATTTCTGTCAGTTATTATGTTGTCACCATCAGCATCGAATTATTAATTCAATGGTATCTAATAATTTTATATACGCTGCGCTAAATTTCCAGACGTTTAGGACAAAATCGAAATTGCATTTCAAATATTTGAAACGGCTACACGAATAAATAAAGAATGCCAAAATAATTTTTCTTCCTAGCCTTAAAATCCCAAAATTATTTTATTTGGGGTGGGCTACTAGTTCCACCCGGTTTTACCTGAAGACAGTTCTTAATGCAGCGACTGGCACCGGACCTCCCAACCCTGAGGGTAGAAACTGAATTCGAAGGTTGAATAAAACTAGTGTGTCAGTATATTTGAGGACCCTGACTTCTCAATAACGATTACCCAGATGTTTATGGTAAATACGAAAAACCCAATATATTACTTTGGCCCGACTCGGGAATTGAACCCGAGACCTCTTGATTGGCAGTCTCATACGCGAACCGCCAGACCAACGATGCAAAATGATGCCAAAAGAATGATTTAAGCAATGCCGTGAAGGATGTTACCAGAGTTATTATCGACCAAGCAATTTCTATAGAGCCAACATCTATAGCAATTCAATATTTTGTTGCCATTGCTATAATCTTAAAGGCAGTAGAGCCACGCTGATTTTAGCACGAAGGAGCCGGCTCGACCGGGGCGGTACTACCATCGCACAAAAAATCAATCTGTGACAGCATTCGTGCTATCGTGTTTCGTTGGTGAGTGCGAGACTGGAGGCCCAATGATGCAGAAGCATCATTGGTCCGCTGTGGTGTGAGTCACCATGCTGCATTATTGCATTGTCTGCATTTGCAATGAGTATGGTGATCATTACTCTGAGATTCTGCTTATGCTTTCCATGAGGCATAGTAGAGGTACTTTGGCAGGTCCATACATACAAAAATATATTAGAAAAGTAGTAGGGCAAAGCCTCCTCCTTAGGTAGAGGTTTATGTCCAGCAGTGGACTATTAATTAAGTACATAAATGCATATCTGGTATTAACTAAGCTATGAATATGACACTAGCTTATTAGTATAGTAATAAGTGATCTATTTAAATTATTCTCTGAGTAACTGTTGATCCGGCATTCCAGTCATGACATTTGACATGAACCTTGGAGCCATTTACCATGAAGGTTTGTCCATCTGTCGTGACCTGACATTGTCTAGTAGTTGCACTGCTCCCATTGTTTGAATATAATATTAATTATATTCAATGAATTACATTAATGAACTTTCAAATCTCGAACAATCTAATAACTTATGTAGGCAATAAATAAATTATGTTACCAGTCTTGGACTGGACTGGACAATCAAAAAATTTACAATAAATATTAAAGGAGCATTTCATTGTTATTTATTTCAAACAGAACGAACAATGGAATTCAATTTGAAATAAGCTACTTTACAAATTGATTTTCAACCAAAATAATATTAGATTTGAATGAAGACGTTGCGAAAACCAAATCACTGGCTGGAATTCCTTTTATACTGACAGTTATATACTTAAATTGTTAGTAAATAAAAAATAGATTTAAAATTGAAATAAAACGAAAAAAAACCCTACATTTTAGACTTGTGATATGTTATAAACCTCCACTTGATGTTTAGTCCACACATCAAACTCGGAATCTTTATCTGCATAACCATAATTGAACTTTCGAGTTCATCTTCGTGCATTAACAATTATTCTGAAGTTTTCGATTTGATGCACAACTATCTATCTTCGACTGCCTCGTTAGCGAAGTGGTAGCGAACGCGACTGCTGTTCATGAGGTCTCGGTTTCGATTCCTTGGTCGGACCACTTGTTTCGGAGTTTGGTTGTATTCTATGTATATTATTATGTATTTACAAAAAAATGTAGTAAATATATGTATTTATACCAGTTGTCTAGTACCCATAGTACAAACTCTGCTTAGTTTGAGACTAGATGGTGTTGTGTGTTAGATGTCCGAAAACATTTATTTATTTATTGTCTAACTATTAAATACGGAATGTTTGACTTGAAATATAAAAGTTTGGATAGTTTTTTCTTATTCGTTTAAATTACATAAATTTTGGCCCAAAAATAGATGAAATTGAAATTAGAATCAGTACCTTCAGAGTTTTGAGCAATAGTATTTGATGATTAAAGAAGAAGCGCTTGAGCAGAAAAATAATAATGAGATGAGTCTAAAACAAGATAGGGAACTACACAAAAAGTAAATGATTATTGATTCTTCATGTGTTTTTATGAGGTTACGCAATGCAAGTTCACAATTAGGAAATAAGTTATTATAAAACATGATAATGCTTATACAAACCGATTCTGATACATCTATTATTTAATATGTTTACATATACATAGGTGTACCATGTATAATATTAATATGCATAAATATTAGTTAAACTTGTGTTTTTATTTTATCTGTATACCTATATACATAGGTATACAGATAAATACGATATCGTAGCGCCGTATGCGCTGAAATTAACATTTCAGATACCTCAAAGTATAAAATTATGCAGTAGATAAACGCAGTGAAAATTTCAAGAGTTTCTGGGGGAACCAGGCGAGGTGATCATGCCTGGCCACTGCACAATGATTGATGTTGGGATGTTGTATATATGCTAATCGGTGCGAGAACTTCTATTGCGCGATCCAGGATTAGTAGTGTAGTACGTGTGTTACTCCGTAGTTCAGTGTATCTTCGGTAGATGGCGCTATCATATGTTTTAGTTGCCGCTGTTTGTGGAAGTCACCACAAGTTTGTCGTTGCTGAAACTTCAAATCTAAAAGCTTTTTTCATTAGTGTAATACAACACATTCAATAGTATTGTTTTTAATTGACAGTATTATAATAAAAATAAGTCTCTTACTACCTATACTAGCAGCTTTACTTATGGTTTTCAAATTACGTAGCCAGAATTGGCCTGACGAAAAAAAACTGAGCATCCATCAACAATTTTACACTGACGCCTCAAAAGCTCAACAGAAAATGGTGTCGTAAATGCATCGTCATGTTTAATGCATGTATCGTATTTCCAAACGATGCCCCTACCCCTTCCCTCCCCCCAACAGGACTGACAGCACATCAATCTGAATCAGTTTGTTTGATTGGCGCGCCATGATCCCGATTGTCCCTGGACGTTCAGCCGGTCAGTCACGCTTACACTGCGTCACTGAATTTAATTAGCGCAATTAACAATACATTTTTGAACTGCATCAAATTTAAAATCAATATTGACTATAAAATGTAGTTTAATGAAAAATAACCTTAAGGTAGTTTAAGGTAGTTCTAACAATACATTTTTGATTTACATGAAATTTGGAAATCAGTAATTTGATTAAAAAATGAAGTTTATTAAAAAATAACCTTAAAGAAGCTTCTATCCTATCTATAGAATTCCATCTATAGATCTATAGGAGAATCAATAAATTTATAGATCAGACGTCAAACTTATTATTCCGACTTTTCCCCTAGTCGTAAAAAAAGCTATTACATAATGTGCTTTGTCAATATAGTAAAAAAAAAGAAAAGAAAATTGTTAGTTCAAATAAATATGAATAGTACAACAATTTGCCATCCAAGAAAATAGTTTATTCTAGTTTATTTCTTTGACATTTGTATGTAAATATTGTAATTGTTTATGTATTTATAGTATTCCATATTATGTAATATTTATTTTCCTCATCTAGAGTAAGTCTAGAATAAATATTGAAATCTAAAATCTCTATAACGGCAATAACTTCAAAAACAAGTGAAATCGTAAACAATTTCAATTTCTGTTTACGAACTGTTGGGTTTTAATCCGACTTCCAAAAGGAGGAAGTTCTCAATTTCGTCGGTTTTTTTTTAAGTAAAGATTACTAATGTTTTTTTTTTTGTCAACGAACAAATCTTAAATACCTACATACAAATGTTTTTGGCCTGACTAATTCATCATCGCAGAGCCCAAAACGCCGGGACTACAAAGGAGATGGCCAATTTTTCTATGGCACTCTGCCTAGCATCTAAAAATTCATGTACATTAACGAATTTTGCTTTGTTTTGAATTTAGTACGCTCTTAAATTAACTGTAAAAGTTACTCAGTTCAGTAACTTCAGATTTCTTAGAAATTAACAAAAATATGTCTTGGTTATGAACCTCCCGGTAGCTTATTGGAGTCTTTAAAAACAGTATAATAATATAGAAAATGATAAAATAAAACTATGTAGTCAATAGACTCTAAACGTAATTTTTTATAAAAATCTTGCTATTACAATGTTTGTAGTAAGTAAGCGGCGCGGCGGCGGGAAGTTGGTGAAATGATGTTTCACTGACCTGTCACACCGCTTGTTACCATTTAAAGGTTTAATGGAAATAATAATTGCTTCTACAAATCATTCGCTGCGCTGTTTAAATAATACATGATACCTTTTTTTATGGAAAGGCATGTCTAACGAAAACACAACATGTTTTCTTAGTCTTCCCGTTGCTATACCGTAATTAATACACTTCATTGTAAACAGTTCACAATGTCCAAAACGTAAACACAATGAAATCCGTATTGATGAGCAATATATAATCGTTGGGCAATGGAATTAGTCCATTTGAAAATAGCAGTTGATATAGGTACAGAAAAGATTATCGCACAGTTTACAAACAAGAAACAACACAATGACTCCAAAATGTCAAACGAAAAAAAACCTGTCATTGAACCTGTCATGTCGTTTCATTGTATACGAGAAAAAAGTTTTGTTAAAATAAATATTCTATAAATAACATTCGAGTGAATGCTCTGATATATTTAATAATAATAATATTTATATTTTTTGATCAAAATATGAATATTATTATGATTACGATATGGAATAATCATTTAACATTAATATTTTAGCTTTACAGGGAAAGGAACGTTTATCCAATATGGCGTGTTAGCTCGATACGCCAGAAACGAAAAACAACTATTTAAGTTTAAATACTTTTTCTGAAGTTGTACAAAAATGTAAATAGTTTTGTAATTTTAATTTCTATTTTTATTTATTTATAATTAGGCGTACATTAATGTACATGTCAATGAGTAACTAGGCTGAAACTGGCCATGTCATTTGTTTTTTTTAACAGATGCTTCTAATTTTCAAGTAAATATTACTACTATTACTTGTTGGCGTTTTCAAGGAAAGATTACTACTGTTGTTTTGTTCAACGTACATCTTAAATACCTACATATAAAAGTATTTGCCCTGACTGATTCATTCATCGCAGAGCCTAAAACGCAGGAGCTACAAATTTGTTTTTTTTTGTTTCTAACTTTCAAGTAAAGATTACTTAGATTACTACTACTAGATTACTTGTTGGCTTTTTCAAATCAAGATTACTGATGGTGTTTTTTTTCAACGTACAAATCTTAAATACCTACATACAAAAGTACTTGCCCTGTTTCATCATCGCAGAGCCTAAAATACAGGGGCTTTAATTTTGTTTTTTTACAGATGCTTCTAACTTTGTTAGCTCCAATTAAAAAGGATTTTTTTTAATTTCAACCCTAAGTGGGCAAAATACGATATGAACAGTTGTTAGAAGTTCATAATTTTCAAGTATAGAAACACGAAATAATCACGCAAGAGGAGCCGCGGGCAATAGCTGTTTATATTCGATTCTTATATGCATACAAAATGTGAACATTTTGTTAGGAGATGTCCAAAAAATGTATGGGCTTGTGCTGATCTTCTAAAAAAAGAATTTAAAAGGTTCATGAAGCAAAGCAGATTCTAAATAAGTAAGAAGGTTTAAAAAAAAAAAACACTCCGACAACATCATTTTTCCCAATATATTTTAAAGTTAAACTGCCAGGTCTACTATAAAGATTTTTATGTGTGCTCATGTCAAAATATATACTACTGGCTTATTACCATGGCTCCACTCGTGTGGAAAGTCCATGAAAAGTAAATTGTGTCATTCTGCAACGTTTTCGATCTCCAAAAACAAATATGTCATCTGTCTATTGTTGGTTACAAGGTTAGTTTTATAGAATTATAATAAAAGAAAGAACATTATTTTTATGCATTTAACTGCATGTTATTATAATATTATTTCAATACCACTGATGGAATCTTCATAATTTTCATTTCTATTTACATCATGACATCCTATAATCTATACCATGTTTCTTCATGCTACTGCTCTGTAAAAAATATATGAATCATAATTCACATGTATTAAAATTATGTTATCATTGTTAACTTCAACCTTAAAACAAACGGAACGAAAATCGGCGCGTGAGACGAGTAGTTGCAAATTGTTTTTTTTTTAATGTGATTGACAGTATAGATTTTACGGCTCTGGGTTCTAGCCCTTTTAAGCGTGATTGACAAGTTTATTGAATGTTGCCAATGTTTAAATCATAGTTCGACTTTTTATTTTTGCTCTTTCTTTTTTTTGAATAATCAATTATTAAGTAGTTAGTGATTTTGAATGACGAATATTTTAAAAATAATTATTACATGAATTTAGTAATATGTAGTACAATAACCTTGGATTTTAATAAGAAGCATGAATAAAAAATTCATTCAATGTTTTACCCCACTTTGCGTCATGTTTTTATCATATGGCAGGTAAAATTCTTTCAAAGTAAATTCAAGATGCAAGCATCGCTTAAAATCTTTTTGATTTTTGAGTTTTTTCCCGAATTTGATACGGACTTTATAAAGTTACTCAAAAGTTACTCAATTATTCTAAAAACTAAAACATGATCTCGGATTATTCTGGGGCAAAAATTAGACATCTCCTTTAACAGAAACAAATGTCTGCTATAATTTGATATAAATACAAAACAAAATAAAACCATTCTATTCTGGTTACAGAGATATATGCAGGGCTTCTCGATCTACTCTCTACACCTACTATCAGTAACTATACATTTTTCGATAGAAGCATTACGTTTCTCAGTGCCAATATTTACACATACGGTATATAGTTCATTAGCAAAATTAACACAATCCCACAAACTGAATATACATAGCAGTCTTATGACAACTGAACATGTGCTACTGAAACTACAAATTAACAGTACAAATTATAATTTACCCACAATAATTCTTGGTCTGAAATTGTAGTTAAAGTACCGCGAATACACTAAGCCCGTAAAATATAATCTGTAGTTTATGACGACATCAATCCAATGTACAGTTTATATTATATTAATAAACCTTGTTGCTGGCAAAGCCCCGATGGCATTATAATCACGGATTTGTACTAATTTGTCTGTGATATGTTTTATTGAGTAATTGTGGAGCTTTTGACCGGATTATTGCTGCATTAATTTCCATATCCGTATACTAAATAATTTAATTTTAGTTTTTTTTGTATACACGTAGTACATATACGCGAGTATATGTGGAAAAATACTTAAATGTTTTCTGATTTAAAAAAAACTATTTTTGAAGCAGTGCACTTCATAAAACCTGTATTCATCGAAAACGTAAAATCAAATATGAATATAGTTTTTTTTTTTTGTACATTGTATTCCTATATTTCAATATGTAAAATTTGTATACGAGTTTTATTTAAAATACCAAAACCTTTTTAGGGTTCCGTGCCAAAGGCAAAAAACGGAACCCTTATAGATTCGTCATGTCTGTCTGTCTGTCTGTCCGTCCGTATGTCACAGCCACTTTATTCCGAAACTATAAGAACTATACTGTTGAAACCTTTTTTTTATTAAAATCACGACATTATATTGTCGCGTTAGCTAAACAAAGTACATACCAATGACCGCCGCGTCAGATCCAAACACACATTAACATAAAGATGAATTAAAGAAAATTCGTGTTACGGTCTCATCCGTCATCTAAACATTATATATATATATAATAACTAATGTTCCATAAAATAAATTAAATTCTTTGTAAAATAATGAAAGCCTTTTTAAAACTTACTGTGTGTGATATCTCTTGTCTTAGATAAACATAGGATTTTCTTTTTGTCTCATAATTGACTACGGTAATAAAATAATTAAAATAAACTGTTAAAAATATAATTCGTTCATTCAAACACATGTTAAAAATAAGAAAATCAACAATACAGCAAAGTTCAGTGACATACACGTATAGAAGAATCAATTCATTTAAAAAGATACATAATAATTCAGTGTGCATAACATTCTAATGAGAATCAACTAAAATAAAGTAATTGAAATATCTAAACTAAACTATTGAAATACAAAACTATAAACACAACTAAACTCTTAATTAGAGAAAACGATTACTGCTATAAACTACGAGCTGGAAAATTATTGCAAACTTTAGTGCACCCCATTCTAAATGTACACCATTAGCAGACCTTTTCGAAGTTCTAACATAACTTAAGGCTAGGCATGACCTATTCACATTGTTTTCTAGTAACAATAATTCCAATTTATATATTGCTTTTAACGTTTGCTAGAGAATATTGGCATTTATATTTTAATAAAGATCCCCGATATGAATTCACGATATTTCAAATATGAAAACACAACTTGTAGGAGAAACAACGGCTCAATAACTTTTATTTAACTGACTTCAATAACTATAAATTCTCAAAATTTAAAAAACCCCCGACATAATAACCTGAGTTCCCTTTAAAAAGTAAAAAACACCTTATGCGCTTTCATTTGAAACCCCACTCGATGATATTTTTGCAGACATTCGGTTACTCTTCCCCACTATCACCCCCATAACTTTTAAAGGGCTCAATCGATTCTCATGAAACATCGCACGTAACTCACCTTTCATACACAAAAAACTAAATTGATATCGCTTTATCCGTTCAGGAGACAGACAGACTGACACACACGCGAAACTTATAACACCCCTCTTTTTGGTCGGGGGTTAAGAAGCGGCGGTAATGCCTCAGTTTGTCATATTTTTTTATTGTCTGGACCGATTCTATATTGATTCTGTTGCCTTCAAAGACGGAGGATTTTATAATAATATAATGTTATAATCTAAAGGATTCCTCAAATATTACAGACATCGCTACGTTGGTGTTTTAATAAGAACTCCTGCATTTCTTTTCCATTTTAAACATATGTACAACTCCCGCACTAGGAATATTTCTGAAACGGACACAAAGAACACCCAGACTCAGAACAACAAAAGTGTTGTCCCATGAGGGAGGGGGGGTCCCAGCGAGGTAACCGCTTAAACTACCACGCCATCAATGTAATCTTTTCTAGTTACTAGTTCTGATTAAGAGATCCCACACATAACTGCGAATTCGCAAGGCATCGCAAATATCTGCAAGTCCGCACGAATGCACCGCAAGAATTTCACGCATCGCAGTTATGTGTGGGAGCCCTTAGAAAGAACTATTTGGTGAAATAAAACTGATAAAAGTGAGACGATAACTGTTCATAACCAAAACTACTTAATTATATGTATTTAGCGGCTGCCAATTCTGATTACTCTAATATAATCGCCAAGCAAATTATGTAAGTCACAATATCTACTAACATGTGCAGAAATATAATAAAGCTGCTTCAATAATTGGATTTAAATCTTGTGAGAAACAGTTGACATTTTGATAAACCGATAAATAGAAAAGCAAGGAATGTTAAAATTAAATTCAACTAAGTAAGGAATCAGGGAACATTAAAATTATATAATATTTAAACTAATATTATAAATTTTGTGCTATATCTTCGCCAATTGTAAACCGAATTTAAAACAAATACTCCATATTTTTTTATTAATTTCATCCATATCCATTTAAAGCTGCGATACAGGCTTCGCCTAGTGCAGCTTTCATTGATATTTATAATGATGTACAATTGGACAACTAATAAATTATTATTATTATTCTCTTTATTACATTTATATACATACTACACACATCAAAAGTGTCTAGGGATCAAGCATTTTTATGCGGATTTCTTGAGATTGAGATGTGGCTTTGGCCCTGGCCTGCTCAGTCGCCAGACTTGAACCCGATTGAGCATGCATGGGATATGCTACAGAGAAGAGCTCTGCCGAATATGGAGGGTATCCAGTCGCAAGAAGACCTTTTTTTGTTGTTGCAACGAACATGGGCGGCCATTCCACAGCGTGTTTGGATGAACTCATTTTGAGTATGCCAAACCGATGTTCTTGTGTTGTTAGTGTTCGCGGTAGAAACACGGATTATTAATTGTTTAAGTTACCTAATAAAATTTTAAAGAAAACTGTTATTTCAGTCTTTTTTCGAACTTTAATGTTAGTGGTTCAAATGTCAAAAATCCCTTTATTAGGAAAATGGCAAATTTCTTTATTAATGCAAAGGTGACTTGGTTTATCGTTACTGTGACAAACGAAAACACTTTATTTGATGAATCCTTAAAGAAAATTTTTATTAATATCAATCAGGAGAAAAGTTATTGCAAAAATATATGTTGATCCCTAGACACTTTTGATGTGTGTAATTACATTTTTAATATACATATAAAAACAAATACATTTAAAAATATAAAAATAGTAGACCACCGACTTCGGGTACAGGGACCAAGAAACCGGTGGTTAGGGACCCAAAGACAGGAACCTTCTGCATGAGACCCTTGATCCAACCGTCCAACGTGAGTCTCTTAAGGTGTTGGTCGAGGCTCTTGGTTATCAATCCGTGAACAGATACAATTATCGGAACAATGATCACCGAATCTACATCCCACATATCGACAATCTCGTGAGATAAATCCAAATATTTCATTTGTTTTTCTATTTCAACTTTCACGAGATTCTCGTCATGAGGAACGGCGATGTCGAAAATCATTGCGCGGCGCTCTAATCGATCTATCACCAATATATCAGGCTTATTGGCAACAACAATCCTGTCTGTGATAATAGATCGATCCCAATATAACGTAGCACGACCATTCTCGAGAACTGGGTCGGGCACATACCTGTAGTATGGCACCTCTGAATTCACAAGTTTGTATTTAAGGGCAAGCTGTTGATGTACGATCCTGGCTACTTGGTTGTGCCTGTGCAAATATTCGCCGTTAGCAAGACGAGAACAACCAGAAATAATATGCCTAATAGATTCCCCGGGACGGTGACACGTCAGTATGTAGAAAATATTCTCTAAGATTGTATATCTCGCGATTGTGTAGGGTCTTAATATTCAATAGTCCACGACCCCCAAACTTTCGCGGGATATACAATCTCATAATCGACGAACGTGGGTGGTGCATTCGAAATGTAGTCAGCAATGTACGGACTCTCCTGTCAAGGGCATCTAATTCTGTCTGAGTCCATCTAAGTACGCCAAAGGAATACATCAAACCGGCATGACCCAACCATTGCAGGCTCGCACCTTGTTACCCCCTGATAAAAGACTTTTAAGTACTTTTTTCAGGCGGCCAAAGAAACGTTCCCGCAACGTTTGTTTCATGCTAGCTTCTGTTATTCCTAAGGACTGAGAAAAACCTAGATATTTGCAGGTTTCGGTTGCAGACAGAGATCTGAGTTTTGTGGAATCTGAAAGCTCTATTCCTTCAGATTCCACAATCACACCTTTCTTTACATGCATAACTGCACACTTGTCTTCACCAAATTCCATTTTGATAGAATTACTAAAGTTTTCCGTAACCCTTAGTAATGCTGTCAATTGTAATTTAGTGAGGGCAAATAGTTTCAAATCATCCATCTAAAAGAGGTGAGATATAACTGGAACATCTTTTTGCAACCTATAACCTAACCCTGAACCCTCTAATAAAGTACTTAGAGGGTTCAAAGCCAGGCAAAACCACAAGGGACTCAGACTGTCACCTTGAAATATGCCCCGCTCGATCTTTATTGGTACATCGTTTACCGCAGTCTGCCGACATCCTGGATAGCGAAGTGCTGTTCTCCATTGCCTCATATATGACTTCAAGAAAGTGCACAGAGTTGTATCAATTTTATACAACTCTGGCACCTTCAAAAGCCATGTATGTGGAACCGAATCATAAGCCTTCTTATAAGCTATCTAACATGTCGCCAGACTCTTACGATTACGACGTACCTGTTGGCTAATGGTCATGTCTATAATAAGGAGCTCTTTAGTGCCACGGGTCCCACTTCTACATCCATTCTAAGAAACAGAAATGATCGAATTATTATTAATGTGTTTAGTAATTTCGAGTCTCAGAATAGACGTTAGAAGTTTATATAAAGTTGGTAAACAATTTATCGGCCTAAAATTTTTGGGATCCATGGCACTACCAGATTTATAGAGTAAGCGGGATATACCCGTGGTTAAAAATTGTGGTAATGAACCCGAATCCAATGCTGCCTGGAATTGAGATGCCAGACACGCATGTGAGCTACGGAACCATTTAAGCCAAAAGTTGTGCAGACCGTCTGGACCAGGTGATTTCCAATTTGCCAATGAACGTACTGCACAACTTACGTCATCTTCATCAATGACAACTGGTTCCATAGATGTTATGGACTCACATGAGCGACTGACATCCCGCATCCAATCACCATCTGTGTGAGTGACAGGCACCGACCAAATGTTACACCAAAATGAATTTGTGACATTTTCATCTGGTAAGTGCCCATCACTCTCACATGGATTCGGTGCCTCCCATTTTCGATACACTCACTTCTCATTTCTTTGGAACATACGATTCTGATTGAACCGGTCTCCTCGTTTTTTGTACCGTCTTATCCTATTTGCCCATGCATAAACTTTTTGTTTCAAGAAATCAATGCGCTCCGTGACACTCGTCATATACTGTTGAGGACTGATGGCAGTCCCCAAGAATGCCTGTTTCACAAAGCGCATGACTCTTGGCCGCGTATTACCTAATTTAAACACAATTAGTTTGGTAATGATTGTCCTGGTCTCAGCAATACGACGTTCTATTCTGCACTGCCAAGCTGGCACAGTATTTTTGGGTCTAGTAGTGATTTGTTCAATAAATTTAACACCAGCTACTCGACAAACTGCAATAGCCGCACAGTACAAAATAGAATGTGTATCAATAAGATATTCGCTATTACCAAAATAATCCGGTAATAACGAATTCAGGGCTAAATTACGTTTATGTATGGGCAAACGGGGTAACCGAGGTCTGTTAGTATAATTAACATACCGGTACTCCTGAATCGCATCCTCCAAAGCACTCCTTATCTTATCATTATATTGGGTACTTACGGATATAATTTCACTCTCCACTTGTTCATCAACATCTTCACTGTATGGTAGTTGTGGTGTATTAGCTACCACATCCACAACATGGGACGAAGAAGGGATAGTCAAAGTATTCCGTACATCCGAGCGTATCCTCTCAAGTACGGCATCATCCAGCAGGTGACAGCGCTGTATAGCTCGTACTTGATCCGACAATCGTTGTGCGGATACGATAAAGGCTGGCTCAAGCTCCTGAAACAGAGACACTAGTCGAACACGGTACGCTGTAAGGTTCGTTCCCAGCTCTGTAGCCCGAAAATATGCCCGCATGACATTCTCATTTATAGAATGTGTCCACTTCATGCGGCGCACATCACCACCGGCAGCGAGGGCTCTGTTCGAGGTCAGTGGCCCAAGCTGGTCGGTGGCCGGCCTCTCCCCTGCCGACGTACAGGTGTTGGCGACGTCGGCGCAGAGAAAAACTCGTCGCTGGAA
Source organism: Diaphora mendica (assembly GCA_949125395.1). Taxonomy (NCBI): domain Eukaryota; kingdom Metazoa; phylum Arthropoda; class Insecta; order Lepidoptera; family Erebidae; genus Diaphora; species Diaphora mendica. Next base: position 25,111,244 of record OX421310.1, read on the forward strand.
GATGAGCTCGACGCCACTTTAACAGCTGAAACTTCAACTATTGCTTCCGTGGGTGGTATGGCGGAGCGGGGCGACGAGTCCGGGGGTGATAATTGTGCTCTAAGTCTAGCCCTTGTTAGCATATTCGGAATTTCTTAATATAGTAAATTGTTGTGGCATGACGTTCAAAACGTCATGTCTAACACAACAATATTTTTCTTATAAAACGCCTTTTTTAATGTTTAATCCTGCTTCGATGCAAATAATTCATTTTGTGTATACATAAAAACTTGTTTTGGTAGCTTTCTATTACTCCAAAATGTTATAAATAGAGAAAATTTATTATTGAAAAATATGTGTGCAAAATTTCATGTTGTGCTTTCAGTGTTGCTTGCTTATTATTATTATTATATATGAAGGAAAAATATTAAGGAATCATAATACAGTTTGTTATAATTATATTCGTCCTAAACATTTATTAGCAAAATTGAAAATCTCTGTCTACTACGTCCATTTATCATGAAATTCAATAACTCAAAATCATCAAACTTCTCAGACAGATTATTACCAACTCACGTCTATAGAAATGACAATTGAAAGAAAATGAACGTTAGAAGTCAAATTGATTTCAATGTCTGCAGTAGTACACAATGAACATGATTGCGAGACTGTTCTGTTGAAAAAATATGTCAGTTTTTATATTGAACATCTGTTTTTTTATGTATATGTATTTACTACCTAGTGTTTATATGAAAATAAGGATAGATAATGAAAAGTTAATAATGACTACTACTAAATGAAATACTAAAAGAGGACGCTCTATGTATGCCTGACTCAGATTATTAAATTCTTGAATGAACAATGTTTCTATACTAGTAAAGCAAAACAAACGTAACCTTTGGGTTACCGGGGTCCCAATAGAACTAAAATAATTTCCAAAACAAGAATATACGACCTTGTAATGTTTACATCGAGACCTACATTCTAATAACCTTTTAACACAAAGAAATGTGGTTCAGTATTCGCTAGGTATATTTCATGCGATCGGCAGTCGTCAACAGTTTTGCATAATAATAGCACAATGGTTTTGAGTGGTACGAAACGTTGTTGCAAAACATTGAAAGAAACACCGCCTTAGTAAGGACGCGACACCCTGATGCCGTCACGACTGTAGTGATGTCGGTTTATCGATTGTTTAATTAATTTATTTTTATGAACGGCCCTGTCAAAATGACTACACTGCCTGATGGAAAGCATAAACAGAATCCAAGAGTGGTGGTCACCATACACATTGCGAACGCAGACAATGCTACAATGCAGCATGGTGACCCACACCATAGCGGCTTAGTGATGCTTCTGCATCATTGGGCCTCCAGTCTCGCACTCACCAACGAAACACGACAGCACGGACCCTATCACGCCGCGGCGCCGCCCCGGTCGAGCCGGCGCGTTCGTGCTGATATCAGCGTGGTACCACCCCTTCCCAATCCCCCCACCTTGATAAAATTGATTTAGTAAAACGAATACTACCAAATATTTATATATCTTATATATAAAATTCTCGTGTCACAATGTTAGTTACCATACTCCTCTGAAACGGCTGGACCGATTTTTATGAAATTTGATGTGCATATCGGGTAGGTCTGAGAATCGACCAACATCTATTTTTTATACCCATTTTTTTATGGCAAAACAACGTTTGCCTGATCAGCTAGTAGTTATATATATTTTAAATTTATGTAAGTAGCAACAGGAACATTTAAGATAAATATTTATTAATACAAGAGAAAGATACAATATTTATGATTGTTTTTAGCGTCGTCACAAAAAAATATTATGGGTCCTAGAATGAAAAACGAATTTAAAGCGTCACTTTTATAAAAACAAAAGATGTTAATTTTCTTTTGTCACATAATAGGTATACCTATTGGTAATAATAGCGTCCAAACGAAGTAAAAAATAACGCTGCTAATTTATACTACTTGCATAACGTTGAATAAACGCATAATGAGACACCTACCGCTGAAAGTTCACATCTTAGCCACAGTAACAAGTTTTATACAAATCACGTGTTAATATATTACATACTTTATGATATGCTCCGTGAGTACAAAATAATTTTACATCTAAAATTTACATGCAATATTCAAAGAAAAACAAACACATCAATCATTACAAATATAAAAGAGAAAAACAGAACATTACACGTACTGTGGACGCGCATCACTAGTGCGGTGCTCATGAATTATTCCATGTTGTGACACTTGCGCCCCCGCCCGCCGTGCCTTCATTCAACTGATTGAATATTTGAATGAAAAGATATCTAATTTTTAACATACAAGCAAAGGCAACGGTGACAGCCTTTGAAATCCTGACATTTTGGAAGGAGAGTTGAAACCATCTGCAGACTACGAAGATTTATTATCTTCAAAACATGGCAGGGCTATAGCGATGTAGGAAACTCAATACTAATGCAATAACAAGGGTGAAAATTTAAATATTTTCTGCCTTCATTAATATTCGGAACAAAATATATTAAAAATAGTAGTAATAACGTAACTCAATTTTTTACTAGGTTATATGTATATTGAAATAGCATTGCTACGAACTAAATATACCTATTGTCCATATAATTGCGTATGTAGCAGTTTTTATAATTTATACGAAATATAATATTTATATTTTTTTAAATGTGTAATACGTATCATAGACTAGCAACTTGCAAGTCATTCTCCTCACATTTTTGGATATCGGTATTGGTAAACTTTGTGATAGTCATGGTAGTGTATATTATTTATGCCGTTTGTTAAAACTTGAGAACTGAACCCAACAATTTTCAGTACGAAAATTACATTCGTAAACCATTGTGATACATATATCCAAATTTAAAACATTCATACCCCCTCACATCTTGAAAAAAATAATTTATTTATATTTGGGGTCAATTAATATATTTTCTATATTTTTTTCAGATATTAGAGAAGGAGGTGCTTTACTTAAGTGTACTTCATTAGGGTGAGTGCGTTAATATTTTTTAATTCTTCTTCAAAAAATATTATACGATAATTTCGTCTCTTCCCAGACTTTATTAATAACGAAATAATTTCGGTACCGTAACATTATTTACATTTATTCGATCCTTATGTCGATATTACAGTTTGCACAAGCATATTACTTACCCTAACTTGATTATACAATATAAATATTCAAAATAAGTCCAAAATATCCAGTTCCATAACTTAATTAATTAAAATGGCGCGTCTCAACAAATCTTCTAGAACAATAATATTTTCTAGTAATTAATATTCTCAGCCCCAATTAGCCTTTTATAAGAAGTTCCAAACATTTTGTATTTATTTGGGCGCAAAATTTTGTAGACTTAACAGTCAGAATAAAATTAATAATTTGGTTATGGCTACTTCATTTCTAAAATTTTCCATCGAAATCTATTTGTTATTGGAATAAAATGAACCAATTTGACTTGTGATTTATTTGATATTTTGATTAGATAAATTGCACCGATCTCCAGAATAAAACGATAGAATACAAATAAAAAGTCGTATGTAGTCGTGGGACACCAGATAGGAAAGAAGTTCCTTATCATAAAATATAAAAATACATACAACTTACAGATGGCGCTATACTAAATTTTTCGTTCACGCTCTTTAAAAACCACAAAATTGTCTTAACACATTTATTTTATTTTAAATGATTTATAAAAATACATAATAATAGCAAACTGCAATAATAAATATTATTATAAAAATATTAATTTCAAGTTCTATGCGAGGTATAAAGAAAATGGTCACTTGTGTTGCCACCTAGTAATCTCTACTGAAACAAGTTTTGTCTAAAGTTACTCCATACTTGTAACATACAACTTACAGATTACCACAGACTACAGACTACAGATATACTATTTTTTTCGTTCACGAAATAAATAAATATTTCTGACATCTAACACACAACGCTATCCAGTCCCAAGCTAAGCAGAGCTTGTGTTATGGGTACTAGACAACTGATATAAATACATATATACCTTTTTTGTTGTAAATACATACATATTTTACATAGAAAATATCCTAACTCCGAAAAAAAAACCCGAGATCCAAACCCGAGACCTCACACAGCACAGCATTCGCATACGCTACCGTTGCGACACCGAGGCAGTCAATCTTACGTTACGGACGCTTTTTCTCGGCTAGGTTACCTCTCCGCAACGCCCCATATGGAACTCCGTTCCAATAATATATTAAGGTATACGAAAAAAACATGTGTCGTTTTAACTTATTGCACTATGTTGTTCCACAGTTTCTTCAAGATGTCCGCATTTTTCGGTCACGCATGTAACTAGGTACTTAAAATTTATTGCAATAGTTATTTTACAAAGACCAAAGTTTTGCATCACTTTATAGACGATTCATAAACGATTATAATTAATAACGCATTGTTTCTATTAGTTTTTTTTGACGTAACAACGTCTAATAAATTGATGAACGCCGGCTGCATGCACGAAAAAGGATGTCTCATTGTCCAGTCTCATTGTACGACGTTGTATGAAAGTTGTATGAATTTTTTTCATTATTTTATCAATGTTTTGATATGACGTTGTCACGTTAAACTATCATAAACCGACTTTACAGAAAACCATTTTTTTTTTCTGATATATTATTTGCCCCACGCATTGTCGGTTCATCTGATGGAAAGTGTTTATCGCCGTTTTCCGTAAGATTGGATCGAATGACTTGTGGTAAACAAACTGTGGTATACCACTCTGCGTTAACCGTTCTACGATCTTCAAGTGCAATAGTCGCAACATGGCCGGTTTTTCCAACGAACGTGGCCGCCATCTTCTTTGAAGTGCTTCGAGAACGAACAACTTTAGTCGGCTTTGGCTCGTCTTGAAAGACCCAGATTGTACATTGTTGTTTGGAATCAGGATCGTGGACATAGATCCCAGATTTGTCACCACTGATGATGTCGTAGACGTGATTTGACTCTCCTCGGTTGAACCTTTGCAGAGTTTTCTTACACCGTCTGACGCGAGCTACCTTGTGATCGTCGGAAAGCACATGCGGTGTCCAACGGCATACTAGCTTTCTCACACCAACCGCTTCATGGAAGATCTTCTGAATGGTTGTCCCTCAGATGCCTAATATAGCTCTATCTCTCGATACGTCACACAACGATCTTCGAGAATAAGTTGTCTCACAGCAGTCCGCAGATATGGGGCTTCATCACTGAACACAGATGTTAGCTCTTCAAAACACTGAAGCCGTGTCAGGCCTCTTCCAACGTTGTAGAAAATTATTGCTCGAACATTTTCCTTAGAAAGATTTATTTTCGTACATAACCTGACAGATTCCAATCGACGCTGTGACTAAACAATAGCATTAATCCTAATACTTTCAACTGTTTTGAGATTCAAAATTTAAACACATTCGAATATAGAACAGTTCCAAATTCACAATTGCCGGGAAATATGGAAACGACAGATCTTAAAAGGCAATCCTAGTACACACTTGAAACTCTTACAACTACATTGCCTAAATGTTTATCTATTTAAATAAAAACAAGGAAGGTTCTTATTGAACTACGACAGGCCAATAACTTTGAACTAAGTCTGTCGGACAGCTAGTTTGTAAATAAAAATTGGTTAATTGGCATAGTAGTGCATGCGACTCTTATATAACATATTTGGTAACCATATAAAACAAACTAAATATAGTAGGCCTATGCCTACTCTATTAAGCCTACCCAACTGATGCTCTCACAAACTAATACCCAACATTAATACTCGCACAGGACTCGATAATATAATCCCGCTAATGTAATTAAGCGGGCCGAAGTTAAAAGATAGACTGTCAATATCGGGGGCTGGGCGCTAAACGGATTAGGGTAAACAGTATAAAGAGCCTTTTGTATCCGAAATTAAATGTCACCGATGTCATTATTCAGCCTCCAGTTGACACGCACACGACCGGTGCCGTCTGCCAGCGCCCGATGCTGAGATCACTGTTCTTTTATATTGTACGATCACTCTTATATTCGTGAAAATTCATTAGTAAATGTTTAGAAGAAAAGAGGGCAGAGAGTGCGATGAATCATTATCTGATGAATCAACATACTTCTGAGACCATCATTGTTTTTTGTTTAGATCTTATTGTACATTTGCAAAAAATAGAACAGGACACAAATAATTTGGTACAAACGTATTGTAATATTACCGACACGATTATCTCTTCTGACAATTTTTACTCGCAATTACTATGAATTGTTTAATAGCATTACATGTACGTTATGTAAAAAAATCATTTTACTCTAAAATCAAAATAGGCTGTAGGATGCAATCTTAAACACAAGGAATTAAAAGTCGTCTACTCTATCTGTAATGAAAGAGTCAAATGATAAGAAAAAAATAAAATAATAAACTAATAATAAACTAATTTGACTATTTGTTGCTAAGTTTAAAAAAAGTCACCATTTCAATTAATAATAAGCATCATAGATACCTCACTAATCCTTAGTGTTAGTATTATTGTGTATTAAGATTGTCAGTAATTAAAAATACTGCCTAACCCTAATAGTTCGATGGTAAAACTCAAGTAACGTGTTTTCAAGTAGAATAATAAATTATTACACTTAAATATCTAACTAAAAAATCGTAAGTCATCGTCTATTCTAAAAGTCTTTATTAGCTAACCCATTAATTATACTAGCAACGGCTGTCAAAGATGCCGCCAAACCAAACTTTGTGTTTCGAAAGTATCAAAATAACACCAAGAATTGAATCCAATTTCCACAAACGATACCATTTATTAAGCCAGTAACTCGTTTCATTCAAATTATAGAACCCATTCGTTTCAAATACGACAGATAATTCACGTGTCGGGGTAATATTGCAAATTATTGCATAAGGTAACATAAAATTATACGGTCACATCACAAGTTCAATTTTCATAACGAGGGAAATAACAGGGGACGAATAGCGCGCTACCTGGTGATTCCGATTCGTTTTTCACATTAAACGCGATTTCCGTACTATCCCTTAATGTTTATTATTATGGAGCGATAAAATTAACGGTTGGATATGTGGAATATTGTGGATTTCAGACATATTGGTGCCTATTATGTCAAACCATTAACTGAAATAACTTATATTAGGTACTCTAGCGCGCTAGAGTAGCTTATTATTGTAACGCTATGCTAATATGATATGGTTAATACATGGTTATTAGGACTAACTGGTTTTATCTAACGATAACATATGTAGGCATTATTTGAGACTATCCGATTAGTATAGCACAAAAGTCGCCAACAGAATTGTGGGTTTAATCCCATTGAGTCCAATATATTTTGTTTTAAATTTGTAGATTTGTAAAATAATGCAGTGAGTGATTACTGATTGTGAAATTCTGTTGTTCATGTCGCTTAGCTAACAATTATTTAAAATATTATTATTTTCATTCAAAAGTAAACTAAATGTTAGTTATGTTATATTATATTCTATTCTAGGGAATTTTCTAAAAGACTTAGCACTAGTTTTACTAAAAATGTTGTGCTTAGAACCTAGATATTTAAGAAAGGCCTGTATCTAGCAGTTGCCTCTTAAGGGCTGTTGATGTGATAATGTGATTTTATTTCAAGTCTCTGTATAATGCTTATTCTATGCAAACAATACAAAATCAAACTATATACTGTCAAATGTCAAACAGTTTATGAAACTAAAAGTCTAAATAAAAATAACATAAATAAATATAAGAAAAAAACAGTTTTAAAACGATTATCCATTAGAAACTGTTAAAACTGTTTATTGAAGCTAAACAACAGACAGACTGACTAACAGGCAGGTAAATATTTATTTATTTAGACATTTATTTATCTCTCATGTTAAAGTTAAAAATATACTAAATACGTGTATTTAAACAAATACACTAAAATACGTTTTACTATTTTCCGCGACTTATAACCCGCTCTGTGGCTTTGTTGATTTATAACAAGCTTGTAGCGATAAAGATAAATTAGTGAACCCATAAATTAATGGTAAGACCTAGGTATATTAAGACCTTAAGACCGAGGATATCTTGAGCCTGCTGATACGCATCGAATTTACTTACAAAGGTTAATAAAGAAGAATGTAGACCTAATGTTCAGTACTATTTTTGTTTATCTGAAATCTTAGCAAGGAACAGTTTTTAGCTGGTGTCCTTTAAATTCTTAAGAAAATGACATCTAGAATTAAAATTTGGTAAAAATCAATATATAAATATACAAAATATACGAAGATATATATATTGAAATCTCAGATTTATATTCTTAAGATGTATGGGAATAATAAGTATAGCGATAAGTACTTTTTTTATTTTTACGAAAACAGTGTTTATAGTTCTTAAAAATATCTTTTCAAAATATCCGATTTAAGAAATTATTAATTACACATCAAAACAAACCAATACTCTGCCTTTAGCAAGGTGCTGTGTCATTTTTTATTCAAATGCTCATATTAGGTACTGACACTACTGACATGATAATAAAGACAAATTAATGTATTCAGAATTCAACTTTAGAGTTTACTCGTATTCAGAATTCGATACAAAGCGAAGTACTAAATTCATTTGACGCAGTAAATGTCAACTCGGCATCGGCATAACAATCGGCAACTCTGACAGCTTGCGATAACATCTAACTATGATAATAGATGCCCTCGTCTCTGAAGATGTCATCAGGAATATTCATTCGTAATTCATCTATACCAATATTATAAAGAGGTAAAGTTTGTGAGTGTCATAAGGCTATCCATGAACTGAAAACTGACTATCCGACATGCACATGGACGGAAAATAACCTACTACCGGCCTGTATTTACTACGTATTATCATGCCTATTTCCCAAAGCGGTAAGTAGAGAAAATTGATCAGTCCTGACACACCTCTTTTGTTTCGTTCATTAATCGCTGCCTGCATGCCCATGCTCGCCGGTCCCTAGTGCTGTTGAAATACCTTAAGCATAAGCACATTTATTTGAAACTTAACAATTACTTCTTATAGCATACTTTTTAACTAAACATAACTTAAATAAATAAGTTAAGATTGTGTATAGTCTCCTTAACTGGACTTTGTATAACGAAGCTCATCGCCGACTCGATAAATGGAAATTTAGATAAAGGTAAATGAATGTACACCTTCTTATCAGAATATTTTTATTGATAAATACTTTCTAAGCGCGAAATACAGTAAGTAGTAATACTAAGTTACTTCATTTAAACTTTAAAAAAATAATTTAACATAAAAAATTGTTTACAATAAATACGTAATCAAAAACTTACTCAAATTATTTTAATTAATTTCACATAAATATCGATTACGTGTCACTCAACACTCTTGGTAGAGCACCATAAATATAATGATGTAATCATAACATAAACAAAGAAATTATAAGCACGATCGTCATTTGTTACTTCTCAAAACAAACTTCGTTCAGTCAACAAAGCAGTGATGCTTCTATAATACATTGGAAGATGTGTAAATCAGTTATCCGAGCGTTACCCCCTAACAGTGGTTTTGAATCCATTGTATACTCTTGCTCTTCAAAGGCATATGTCGCCTGGAATAATAGATGTAACTCCGTCACAGTCCATGTTTTGTACACGACTTTGCGACCAATGCGGGCAAAGTCTGATTAGACGACTCGACTCTCAGAACTGTCCAACATTTCAAGGCTTTATTGAACTTAGACTTGACATGCTATTTTAGTAGTCAACTGTGGAATAACTTAAATCTTAGTTTTGTTCCCGACAACACCTGGTGGCATTTGCTATCAAGTTTCGCAGCATTGTTTGTTGATATGAGGTCACTATCTAACCTATATCGATTTCGATGCAAGACGTTAATACTTAATGTGTTTACTGTGCGTAGGTCAAGATATGATAGGGCTATTATAGGAACTCGAAGGTACCCAAATATACCAAACGCTGTACTGTAAGTATAGTCAGTCTTAAAATAGACAATTGAAATGAAAATAAAAACAATGTGCGGTTGCGTCTCTGAACTTTCGTTGTTTAACCAGTTAACATGATCAGTACAATAAATACAAAAACATAACAATTTAAAAATATTATTCCATTCAAATCCCAATTTACGCATTGCTGATTTCGGAAATACAGCATTTGTATGACTGACATCAATGTTTTTCACATCGTGTTTAATAAGGCCCAATATATACAGAAATATCGTGACTAAATTCATCATTTACAAGTTAGATCACATACATAGGATAACGCTTGTTAATTGTAATTTCCATCCGACTAACATATTAATGCAAATTAATTAAATTTCAACCTTGTATCATCTAATCCAGCGCGGTTTCGAAACAATCGCGCATTTAACACTAGAACGCATCTTTTGTCTGGCGTAATATATTACCTGGCTTAAGAAAACCAACGATGCATTATGAAACTAATTAGTCACGTATGCGATGTGCGATTACCATGTAGGTCTTATTAGTCCTTGGTCCTTGGGGCATAAATAAGTTGATCGTGCATGCAAAGTCAATACTTGGTATTTTGCAATAGTACTATTGTTTGCTGCACATATTACAGACTTCGATATTTGCCAAGAAATGGGTAGCGATTCTGGTGACTATCGAAGAAGTAATAATTATATATTTTTAAAAATTGATATATTTAATATTTTTTATGAATGCCTGAAAAAGGAAACAGATTACTAGAACTACAAGTAATATAAACCCTTAATGGGTTAATGTTACTTGGTTTTTTTTGCCGTTTTAGTTGTATTCGCTTTAGTTTTTTGATGCGTTACACGGGATTATAAATTATTATGCGACGACTCCTCTTTAAATTTTCCTTATGCAAATTCACACCGATCCGTTGCTTCCTTCGCGATCCTGCTTTTGTGACGTAACAACAACCACACTTATACATTAAAGTATTAGTTAAAATGATTATGATTCATCTAGCTATTTCTATATACGATATTACCAATATCGTAACCTATAAGTATACGAGCTGCTTATTTTAACTAATGTGAGACTTAACCAGTTCGACTAGATTTAATCTAATTGCTTTACACAGCCTTCTTATTAAGTATGGCGATAATGTTTAGAACTTCACGCTACACGCGTAATTGCATAGGTAACAAAATATTTAAATAAATAGTTACCGCTTATGCCTCGTTGGTCTAGTGGTTAGCGTAAGTGGCTGCAGATCAATAGATCTCGGGTTCAATTCCCGGGTCGGACTGCTCTTGGGTTTTTCTTACAAGAAATTCTTAATAGCAGCCCGGAGTATGTAAAATGGCGGTGTTTCCCGCCCGTGCCTCGGAGAGCACGTTAAGCCGTCGGTCCGGTTGTCATGAACATCTATGGCAATCGTTATTGGGAAGTCAGTGTCCTCCGTGGAAAAACTGATATTCAGGTAAAACCGGTTGAACTAGTAAGCGACCCCAAATAATCTTGTCAATAATAAAGACAAGGAAGATGATGAAGTTACCGCTTATTCGTACATGTACTTTTTAGAAGTTGTTCTCAAAAAGTATCGGTGTTAAAAGAACAAAAAGAAGCAAATTATAATTGATTTTTTTTAAAGTAACATACCTTAATCGAAATTCAATAAAATACAAATAAACATTAACACCTATACATATACTATAAAGGAAGAGATACTTTAATAGTTAAAATTAATTCTAGAAGTGACAATATGACGATACTGCCAAGAGGTAGCGAGGACGATTGTGAAAATAGGCACCTTGTCAACTCTGATTTATGCTCGGCGATGGCGACGTATCCTTGGCTCTAAAACTTTGTAAACAAATCCACGATGTAACAAAAGGATCCGAAGTTGCGATGTTATTTGTATGGCTTGTTCGTAAATCTAAACATTTATTTGTGTAAATAAATACACATACGTATGTTTTCTCTATATGTGCGCCTTTACAAATCCAGGTGACTAGATTTTGTTATTTGGAAAGAAGAAAGTAAATAGTGGATGTCAGTTGGGATTAACTTTTGATATGATAAAGTAGCACACCATGACGGGGTGAAACGACAACGTGGATTTCGGATTCGAACTAACTAAAACCACACAGTATTCCATTAACGGATCCAATTACCATTTATAAATATCAATTATGTCCAAATAGGGATACTACTTTGTTTGATGTTGACCAAAGGCCCATTTGAGAGCCACGTGGCTACTCTTAGGTAATCACTTGTTAGGATTAGGATTATTAGGACGCTATGTACACAATATCTAGACACAGTCAAATATTCTACGAATAACAATTTGTTTCACTGCATAAATAAATAAATATTTCGGACATCTAACACACAACGTCATCTAGTCCCAAGCTAAGCAGAGCTTGTGTTATGGGTACTAGACAACTGATACAAATACATATTTACTATTTTTTAAACGGTTTTATTTAGCTTGCCCTGGTTCTTTATTTATTTGTTTGTTTGGGTCAAATCTTGTAATTGAAATTTGACCCCCTTCCTGTTGACAGATTGATCTGAAATTTTGTTTGTAAATACACACATATACTATATTCTCCGTTTGAATTTATTGAATTTATTTCAGCCTCAAATATTTCTGTTTTTCTTGTTTTACAAGCAATGCTGGTAGAAAAATCTGTATATTTAACAGTGTCGTAAATGTTAAAATATTGATATTAATCAATGTGACACAAACATATAATAGAAAAACAACACGCTTTTATTATTGTTTACCATAAAGGCTGGTACTCCCAAAGTCTATAAAGTATAATACCGATTCGGCGGTGCGTAAACGGGACAATAACAATGCTTTTAGTCAAATGTCACCTATAGATATAAAAATGTACGTGTTTTGGCTCGCTAGACCTTGCTATGAAATCACTCCTGTCTATTCAAAATTACTGCAATCCTAACAAATACCGTAGAAATATATCTAAAAGAAAAACAGTAAAGTTAGACTGTTAAAAATGTATATACTACTAAAGACAATTTTTCGAAAATTAAAAAAAAAAAAAAATTTTACTCGTTGTTGTCGATATTGATATTTTTTGGCACTCGGAGACTGCCGCGGTAAAGCTATTGCATAGCATTTTTTATGAACTATATTTATTTTTTATTTATGCAGTATTTTTTTTGGAAATATAGACATCTAGTAAGTGAAAAATCATAACATACAAATATATCGCATGTTTTCTTTTTATACACCTATATACTTTCTCACAAACAGCTGCTTATGTATTCGTCCGATTTCAAAGCAGCTCGTCTCGATCCGTGCGAACTTCGGGTGTTAGGTTTTATTTTCGTTACAGAATTTCTTGACTCGGTCGCCGCGCTCAAAGCCCGCGATAAAAGCTATGCAATAGCTTAAAAACTGCAACTGAGTATACAAACTTTGCGTTGCACTCAAGTTTTTTAAATCCTTCAAGTTAAAAACGAATAAACTTTTTGGTACAAGATTTTTTTATTGACAAGCTGCGAAAAGCTTTTCTATTAGTCGGGCCGTACTTCTCTTATAACTTTAGAATGAAACACCACTGGTGCAGTTTTTGTATATTGCATTAGTATAGACTAACCAAAGCTAGCACTTCTAGAAGCAAGAAGAATTTTTAAAATATAGAATCACCTTTGCTCGATGTTACTACTTAAAGCTGAGTTACTAAAGTTCCCAGCGAAACTTATTATACACAGATGCATACGCGATAGTCATCATGACAATTAAACTGTCAATGCCAAATGCAGGCTTGTATATCGCTATGACGTGACTCGTTAAGCATTATTAGTTGTTTACTAATAGCTTGTAATGACCCCTTGCTAAATATTAAACGATATTCGAATAGTATAATAATTGTTTCTCTCTAAAAATGCCTTTTGCAGCATTAATTTTATTGTGATATAAATGAACAAAGATTGCAATTCGTTAAGCTCGACTTCTGAAAGAATCGTGTAATTCCTAATAGGAATTGAATAGATGGATGGTTCAAATATTGCACAACACTTTTCCTCAAAATAATATGAATATGGTTTAAATATAGTAAGGTATTGTAGTAGTGAGGTAACAACAATAACTGTAGGCCACATAAAAAGGCATTAACATAATCCGAGTCGAATAATAATCTGTAGGAGCTCTCATATGCCCCTCTCATATCCCCCAAAACCTGGTTGCCTTCCTAGGCAACAAATATGTAAATTAGTTTGTTTTATTTTCAATAAAAAAAATAGAAGGCGGTGTCTAACCATAGTCTTACAGAATTAGTGATTGTTAGAAAATAGAAATCAGTAAGTCTCGTATAGAAAATGTATTCACTAATGAAATAGGCAGCGTCAACTATGAAACAACCATGCTTTAGGCCGATGACAATAATAAAGCTGGAGCACGTTCGGTGTTTGTGCGAATATCTACAGATTGAAACTTGGTTAAAACATGAATACCTCCGAAATTAAGATAATGAAAAAGTCACGTCAAATAATTTCTACGTATGCCTTGGCCTGTTAGCTAAGAACCCTGTACAATATTTACAATCCTGATTAAAGGTCTCCGTCACACTCTAGTGATTCAAGTCCAATAAAAAACAATTTAAATACTAGGTGTTTAAATAATTAAGAGCTACCTTTGGCAACACGTACTTAAGTAAAGAAGGTGTGTAATCGTGACTCGACTATTATCCATAATCACGTTACAGGAAATTAACTAAATCATTAGGTTTAATTGTGACAGAAATTTGTGTTCATAGAGGTGTAACGTAAACGCAAATTCGCCTTGAAAACGGGTTTCTATTTTTTTTATCGGAGGGCGTTTGCTTAACTATTGTAGCAATTAGATTAAGTAACTCTAGAAATCCTACTTCCATTTAAAATATATTACACCCTTATAGAATCATAAATCAAAACCAGTTGAATACAATCAGCGAAGCTCGTGAAACTCATTGTTCGCCTGGAAATGCTTGCGCAGATCACGTTATCGCTAAAAAGTAAACTCGATCAAATGCAATATAAGTCGTGAGATCTTCCCACGTGCTGTGAGAGCCAAATAATTAGTTGTTGGCCAACAATTTACTCTCTGTCGTAGCAGATTAGAAGCAGAAAAATAATGGGTTTGTTCTTATTCAATCCTCCTAAGTAATATTTACTTATTGGTGGTTATCTTGTTAAATTACCTTTGTGAAATAAAACTTGATGTGGAAATTGTTGCTTTAACGTTCTTCAATACTTTTATTTGACAATTATCTGAATGTTGTTTTGGAAATATTGAATAAGTGTATTTTATAAACATATCAATCTAGTAGTAGGTCATAATCTAATTCAACTTAGGTGTAAATTAATCAAGCAGATTACAGTTTCATAAGTAGTTAGACTATAATTTGTCAAGCTATACTCTCAGAAGACTGATGGACTTGTTACACTAACTTATACTCAGTGGAGTTGTTCAACGACTCCATTTGTTAGTATAATCTACACAATATCAATTACTGATGTATTCGGGGTGTAATAACTCATTGTTATGGCACATGCTCATGATAATATCGCTCAGTGTCTAAAGGTGTTTTGCATTTATGACGACTTACAAGCTTATAAATATGTATACCTAAAGGACTCTTGAAGTCCGTAGTATAAATTAAAATGTGATCGATCTGGGTATGTAATTGATGTCTTCAATGGTATTAATTTTTGAACATGTACAATTTGTACAAATTCAGTGTACAAGATTTCGTTTCTCGATTATACCTAATTTCTATTCGATATCGTCTTCAAGGATATTTAGAAAATATTCAAGGCAAAAGAAATTTGTGCTACAACTGATTTTAAAAATAAATTATGCTAAAGGAAATAGATTCTCGTTATTAAATTAGTTCTCTATGTCAGTGGTGTGTGGTGTTTCATATTTTACATGTTTTATGTATAGTTCTTATTTTAGGAAAAACCATTTATCAAATTAGATAATCGTGAAGTAAGTAGGTAATAAACGTGTTTGTGTCTTAGTCCACGCTACAACACCTGTGTCCATATTTCTCCACCAAAGCATTCTGTTTCGCGTTAAGTTATAAAAATGAGATTATTTGTCACCCGAATGAAACCATTGACAACCGAATTGATGAGTCTGTCTCTGTCCCTGACAACAACATATGTAAGAGTCTGCAATACCCTCTTTTGCATTTTTCTAGAAGTCTATAGTTTCCGGGTAGCACATTTATTGATGTATATATATGTATTTATAGTTTGTGGTGAAGATTGTCGCCTTCTCACGGGCCGTTTGTATGCTGACTGAGAAGAATTACGTGTACAGCAAAGCGTGTCCACTTAGGGACTAGAGATAAAACAATTTGTTTACAAAATGTGTTGAATAATGTGTCTGCATGCGATACTATATGAAAGGAATGTGAAAACTAGCATTTTCTGTGCTTCTTTTATCAGCAGACATATCCCCTGAGTGCAATAGCGGCACGGAGAACGTGGATAAAGCGGAATTTTTCTCATATGAAATATCTAAGCCGTGAAGAATAGTCCTGTACTTATTTGAATGAGGCGGAAGCGCTCAGAGCTATATTTTTTACAGCACGAGCGGCGGCACTGCGGAATGAATGTACACTTGATTGTATAATTTAGTTAAGTTAATCTCACTACGACTCGTGCAAAGCTCGCCAGTTTTCAATTTCACATTTGAATGCTATAAACGTTGTTTTCGCGTAAACTGTGTTAAAGCCCCCACGCCGCATACTCGACTACTCCGCTTGCTTTAAAAAATGCATACTCAGGCCATGGAATTTCGCAATTACTCGATAAATGTGCCGTAATCCGAAAATAATTAACTCGTTAATGAGCATGGATGAGTTTATTATCAGCGTAATTCTTTTTGGAATATTTTCACTCACTATATTGGATCTGTAAACTTGTAATTCAATACTCAATAAGCTATAAACATATTGGAGAATAGGTTGCTTCCTGATTAGTTGGCAGTCTGCCAACTAAGCGCCCGCCAAATGTCAGAACACACAAATTTACTAGAACAACATGATGTGTAACATCCTGTTGTGCTAAGTTACATATAAAGTATTATAAGAAATGTTAACATCTATACTTATAATAAAAATGTAACAGGTCCAATTCTGTACATTAAAGATATCTATACTTATAATAAAAATGTAACAGGTCCAATTCTGTACATTAAAGAAATAAAAAAAATTTTTTGGAGGGCTTTCTATAATCGATACTGAAGCCAAAACTGTAATTTATTTCATTTTTGTCAGTCTGTCTGTCCGTCTGTCTGTCTGTCTGTATCTTGGCCGCGCATCACGCCGAAACTACTGAACGGATTCAAATGAAACTTGGCATGATTTGAGTTCATACTACGAGGTAGGACATAGGATACTTTTTATCCCGAAATTCATCACGGTTTCCGGGAGAGAGGAGATGAAAGTCAAAATATGTACTTAGTTGTATTTCAATAACACATAGTCCGATTTCATTCATTATTTTTTTGCTGGAAGGAAAAAAAAAGTCGGAAAAGTGTTTTTTTTGTCCGCGACTGTACACTGCCTGTGGGAAGCTGTCAGACAGATATGTAAACATGGCGGTACGAAGGCCAAGTCAAATCTAACCTACTTTAAGATCTCACATTTTACAATAACAGCAATTGTTATAGGTGTCCAATAAAGCAAAGAAATAGAGTTTAATACTTGTTCATAATTTTATTTCGTTCCTATAAATACATATTTGGATTTTGCATAGATCCTGGCACTCATTTAGATCTCCATTCTTTTTGCGACGAAGCCCACAGCCAAGCATAATTTTTGTATTGA
This sequence comes from Diaphora mendica, assembly GCA_949125395.1. Lineage (NCBI taxonomy): Eukaryota > Metazoa > Arthropoda > Insecta > Lepidoptera > Erebidae > Diaphora > Diaphora mendica. Next base: position 25,129,024 of record OX421310.1, read on the forward strand.
ACTTGGCTCTCCTTTTTACATTTATGTTTTTGGTGGGATATCATTACTTTTTGTAAAGAAAGCTAGGCAGGTATTGAGATTTAATAATACATATATTGGGATAGTTGCAAATATCTGCTTGTAACGACGGTTCCAACGCTACAATTAAAGATTTTTTTTTATATATGGGGACCACCCCTATTTTTGAACTATTTTTTATTTTTCTATTTTTTCCTACGCTTACACACAATTACCGAGCTGGATTCCAAATTTCATCTTTGTAGGTCATCTGGAAGTAGGTTAGGTTTAGGTACTATATATATATGTCAGTCAGTGCTAAAATTTACGACTTTTTGACCTTCATATCTTCATAACCGTTTGAGCTAGCTTCATGAAATTTGGGCTTCTAGATGTCCTTAAGGATACAATTAAACACACGTAGTTTTATGTGTTTACGTTAAAGAGTTTTTGAGTTATAGAAGGGTCAAAAGTGGCACCAAGTGGTTCGTGTAATATTAATATTACACTCGGCGCTGGCGAGCCAGTTCCCTTGCTTGAACTTGGCTTGACACGCGGCCGCGTGTCTAGATTTATGCTAGAATTTTCTTTGTAACTCATAGTTGCCACAACACTACAATGACAAAAATTGAGATACATAGACATAATTCTCTGACGAGAATCTGAATAATTAAACCGATGTACCGATGTCAGTAGCTACATTTAGATGACTACTCGAACTCCAACTAAAGAAAAGGTTTCCAACCTTCAACATTGAATGAACTAGATCTTTTTGAAAGGCATCCAGGAAACTACGCTTTGAAAGCAATCAAGTCGGTGTTAACGTTCAAAGTAATTTCTTTGGCTTCACTGTTTCTAATAGACGTTGTTATTACGTACTTGGATCCCAATATTATCAGAACTTGATATTAATATTGTTTACGAGTGTATTCATTTATTTATTTTAATACCCGTTTTCTTCTCAGAAACTCATTTTAAACTATAGATACAAAAGCACATTTCAAAGACACAAACATGCAACACTATATGTTTTATAACAATAAGAAAAATCCAGAATTCCCTAGTAAAAGTGATATATAATTCCTGTGATAAAATGTCCTTTGTCCCATAGATTGTGCAGAAGGCGTTCATAGGAAGCCTCCATCTGGCTCTTTAGCTATGCGCTTGAATTCTGAACCCTTTACGGATGTTTAGTAAGATGCTAGGTATCCTGGTTCACAGGAAACCAACTAAAGAGCACCGTTTATAGTTAAAACTATAAATACTAATTATACGATACCGATTAATCTCCTTTCCTTTGTTTTATAAAAAGGCAAAAGTTTAGCTTAGTAAGAAAAAGCCCTAAACTTAGAACCCGGCTACGTAAAAACTTTTGATCAAATTAATATAGCCATGTCACCCACCATTCCAAATCATCACCATGGGCCACCATTACAAATCTATCGATACCTCATTCATTAAAATCGGTTTAGTAGTGTAAACACTAGAGTGGAACATACAAACATAAAGACTGACAAAAATATCACCCTTCCTTTGGACTGCGCCGTGGTCGGGTAAAAAGCGATATCTATTCGAGATTGAAATTCAAATAGGATCCATTATGCCTTTAAGTTTAAAGTATACGATAGTATTACACTATTGTGTTATATATAGCTATGTAATATATAATTATATGAATTCGTTTACTATGAATGTGACTCATATCCAAATGTCGAAAAGCTAGTATTCTTATACAACCATGGTAAAATAAAGAGTCTATACGCGCGTGACTTGCCTTTCATTAAACTGTACATCTATCTTAAGGATCAGCATGACCTCATCTTGTCTTTGGTTTAGGAAATAAGTGAAACATATGCTTGTTGAATTCGAATGAGTTGATGTATTACATTCTAAGTCATGTTTCATTTCTACTGTTATTCATTAATTCGATAGATAGTGTTAGACACTGTCTGATGCCGAGATATAGACAGTGTGGTTGAAACCAAGATTACAATATTATATTTTAATTTATTAAGGCAGCAGTTTCATTATACACGAGTCCTGACACACCTGTTTCTCTAGTGATAGTGACCCTGACTGCAAATGTAGAGGTTATGGGTTCAATTGAAACACAATTCAATTTATTTCGACAAATTATTGTGTGAAGAGCATGTTCAGTTCTTCTGTATCTGGCTGATATTTTTCTATAATATATTATATTTCTTTGTAACAGGCAGATCAGAGTCATATTTTGGCAACGAAAACATTAAAAAAAATTGGCGCGTAAAATTTTATTTTATAAGAAGTTATCAAAGTACATTCCCTGCCTAATTTGGGATCAAACTGCCGTAACTCATCGGTGAAGTTAAGTGTGTTAAAACTATAAGGCAAATATAACAAAAATATCCCACTATATATCTTACCTACTATATATATCTTACTATGTTACACTATACTGTTATATAATTACAACCGTTTATGGAAGACTTTTGACAGGCTCTTTTTTATTATAAAAAGACCCGAAAGAAGAGTTTTGGATAATGCATAAATCAAACTATGAGAGATGCCATATCCCTTAATGTTCTTTATTATTTATAACATCGACGGGCTAACTATTTGAAAAGACATAATGTTCATTTTGAAAGAGAATTACTTTGTCTACTGTTATAGAAGTAACTATCCTAGAAGATTTCTTCTTTTTTAATTTTTAAAATACGTTTATTTGTAATACAAACCCTTATTGATACAGTCACAGATCTTTTAAAAAATTAAGCTAGTTTCACTGACATAATAAACCTCTTTTTTTTAGCTTTCACTCCATTATAACACTACATTACATTGTACAATCTATTATTAAAAAAGTATTTACTAACAAATGGATACACGATACATAATAATTTGAAGCCTGGTTTTGCTCATATTACAAATGTTAACGTTCAATGGAATAGCAATTACAACTACCCACACGTAATAAGAGCCGTCTTTTGTAATTTGCTGATTCGACACTAATTACTACCTTTGCCTTTACGGTTGATCATTGATGGCTAAACCACGGATCACGGTCGTTTCCCGTGAAAGAATCCTGTAATCCGATTAAACCCACCGGGTTTACCCGCCCACGTCAACACTGCACGCGACCTAAACGGTTCTTTTTAAATCACCCACTTCGAAAATGGAGTTCAATTCTCATGTTCTTTGGTAGTTAATATTTTATCGAAATCTATAAACACATAGAGCTATGTAAATATCGATAGAATAAATATGTGTTTCTCTAAGCAACAGTTCAAATCAAATATTGTATGTAGAAGAAAGAAAAAGTATTGGTCATAGTTCCTTCAACAGAATAGATAAAAAACAAAAATATGTAATTCTATCTCTGTCTGGTACCCTACAGTGATGCATTTTATAGGGTTTACAAGAGTGCCCTCGAATCCATTGATTATAATGATGAATTCAAAAGGCGGTATTGAATAATATTGGAGCCATTAATAAAACCTTGAAATAAGAAGAGGGAGCAGTACTTTCGCACAATATATTAACATAGATAAAGAATTTAAAATGCCTAGTTTTCGTTAATAGTACGTTTTAGTAATATTTCAGTATACTAGCTGTAGCCCGCGGCTCCGCCCGCCCGTGTTGATCAATGAAGAACCGCTCGACCGATTTTGTGCAAACTTCACATAAACCATCTACTAAATAGTCCGAACAAAGCCTAAACATTTGGTTTGGATTGGTGAGCCCGTTCTTGAGTTATAAAATTACAACGAAAAGTGGCATTGATTTTTACATATATTGATGATTTAATTGTATAAACTACTAGAACAACTTTTTCTTTTCATGACAAATGTGTGACTGTATACAAATACAATCATTGACAAAATTATTATGATAATAAAAATATTTAGTAGATAAAAAATAGCCTTTATTGCTGTTCACTTTCTTACAATATAATATATTACATGCCTACTTACTATTATTTTTCGTTTCTTCTTTATTTCAATTATCGGCAACTGGATGTTTGTCTGAAACAGCTTGTCTGTCAACAAAGGCCTCCTCCAAAGAAGCCCACGTTTTCCTGTCTCTAGCTAAACGGGTCCATACTGGACCAGCTATTTTCTTGAAGTCTTCTTCCCATCTTTTTATTTGTCTACCTTCATTCCTTTTGATGTCTTTTGGGTCCCATTATATTATTATCTTTGTCCATTTTTCTTTACTCCATCCCTTCTTTTTATACCTAAGATGTTCCTTCTATTCCATTTTGGCATACTTTTACTTTGTTTTGTAGTTGTTCTGTTAGTGTCTAAGTCTAGCACCCGTATAATAAGCACGACATAATGCAAGTTTCAAATAATTTCTTTTTTCCTTTCATAGGCATAATATTTATCCTTTATTATTTCGCTAAAATATCAAAATCGTTTCCAAGTATTAGTAATTCTTCTTTATATTTCTTTACTCATGCAATCTTCCGTAAATATAAGCTGGCTCAAATATATATATTCATTTACATGTTCTATTTGTTCGTTATTGATTGTTAGTCTCTTTTTGTTTGGAATTCGTCATAATTTTCGATTTAGTTAGGTTTATTGTTGTTGTAACATTAATCCTAAACTTTCCGCGTCCTCTGCGAATAAAATTATATCATCAAGCGCAGGTGGCTAAGATTTTAACCATTACCGTCTTATTACAAAACGTAGACTAACGTTAGTAATAGGTTTGACCCACCTTTAATCCAAGTACCAAACAAAATCCGTATTACAAAACATAGACTAACGCTAAACAATGGACCATCTATGGTAACAAAGTTAAACCTCCGAGACCCCTAGTTTAACTGTGGTCTAAATCACAAACGTCAAAATTCTATTGTCATTGTGAAAATCGTTGTATTTTTGTAGTTATTTACACTAAGAAAATTTAATATACGGGAAGTTATTTAGTTATTACAAGTTATTGGAAACGTCACGCCAACACCACAGAAATCGTATTAGAGTTAATCCCTTCGTCGAATTATCCGATGAAGATTTCAGGCAAAAGTAGAGGTTTACTAACCGATATACAATGAAAATAGTAGACTTAATAAGAGATGATTTAACGAAAGATGCTCGAGGATGCCCTGTGCCTCCCGAAATACAAGTGATTTGCGCATTACGAAGCTGGGCTCGACATGAAGTAAGTAGATTCAAAGCTTATATTGCATTTATCAAAACATTGGTTGCAATTTGTACTAAATTATGTCTTAAGTTCTTATCTAATATTTTGTTATTGTTTTAATAGATCCAGGATGACACAGCCGATTTGCATGGTATCTCACAACCATGCGTAAGTCAGATATGCAAAAATGTTTAAAAGCACACAGATTTATAAAAATGCCCACATAAATAAAGCATCAACGACTTTTGCCAGTCAGGATTATAGTATTGAAAAGTATTTTTACCTACCACAGGGTTCAGGGTGTCCATGTGTAATGTACTATACAATAAATAATAATAACAACCTGCCCTGGCTCTGCATGGAATATGCATGTTGTGGCAAAGTATAATTAGGATATTTTGTGCCTACAATACTTTTTAAAAAAAATTATATTTAAATCACTATGAAAATCTAGTATTTAGGAAAGGGGTGTGCGGATAAAACATAAGTTTCAAGTGACTTTGTTCTATAATATGCACTGATAGTGAAGAGTAATGCTTATTTATGTGAGTATGAGATACTAAAATATGTAACTATTGTTCCAGGTAGTTTGCGATGCAGATTTAAAAATTATGAATATTGTAACGAGGTGGCGTGGGGGCGTACATCACTCACGCATATATAGATAAAGTCGTTTGAAGCAGCGATTTGAGGCTGGTGCATTTTCAGGCAAATTGCTCGGAGACAGTGGCTATGCTTGCACACCATATTTGTTGACTCCATTACTGAACACGTCAAGAGAAACGATACAACAGCGCTCAGCGCTCACATTAGCACCAGAAATGCAGTGGAAAGATGTTTTGGGTTGTGGAAGCAGAGGTTCCGCTGTTTATTAAGAGGCCTTTATTGCACCATTGAAACTGCAAGAAAAATGATTGTGGCATATGCTGTATTGCACAATATTGCCATGGATATGAAGGAAGATGTATCTCATAGTGGGTTTGATGACAACGAAGCTAACACACAAACGTCTGAAGTAGTAGTTTATCCAGTGGAAAACAATGTACGTGGAAATATCAGAAGACGGCAATTCATTGAAATACACTTTTTATAAAATATTTACTTTTAAATAGTATAATTAAAAAAATAACCTTAAATTAAATTGTTTAATTACTTGTATAAAATTTATCAATAACATTTCAGTCAAGCTTATGTTGCTTTTGTTAGGAAATAACATTTTCAACTTTGCTGTAAGATCTGAAAATAAATATAAGGTCATAAATATAGTGCCTGAACTCCTTATCAATAATATAGCGTAATTTTTTTAATATACTGACCAATATTATTTATTCACAATTTCTGGTTCATGACATTTGCATTTTAAATATTATTGTGTAAAATCTCCCTTAAATACCCATTGGTATTGTGTATAACTAGCTAACCCACGCAACTTCGTTTACATCTCCTATTGCCCGTAACGTTACGTTATACTTTTGTGTCGTAAGTTGATGCTTGTACCGACAAAGAAAGATATTAAAGCACAAATAAATTTGATTTAAGTAGCTAGGGCTAAAACTTAAAACAAGCTGTTACTTACAATATATTAAAATAATAAAGAGCCCAGAAAAGGTTATTTATTTAACATTACATTTTAAGAAAATATCAACTCTGCGGGAAACAAAACGTTATAATTGAATGTTTTCAGGTAGAATGGATCTTTTTAATATAGCCTGTGGTTGTTATTTTGATCCAAGGACTAAATCGCGGTACTAGCTGGTCCACGATTTATTTTAGTTTTGTAATAATGTCAGGTCTAAGCAATGGTACTAATTTTGATACCGTAACAAACCTGGACTTTTTAGTCCTGGTTTAAACCAGGACGTTCTGGATTTATTGTAATAAGACCGTTAATGTTTAGGCTATTTTTAGACCAGTTTAGGTTTCGGAAAATCATTTCCGATACCGCTGAAAATAATTTAGGTGATATAGGATCTCCTTGCCTTACACTTCTTTTGATGGAAAATTCATTACCAGTGCATTCAAGTTTAACCTGTTCTGTGCTAGCTGTGTATACTTTTAACCCGACTACGGCAAAGCCAAAGGAGGATTATGATTTTGACAGGCTATGTATGTATGTATGTATGTTCATTTGTTTCCTCGTAGCTCCTTAACTACTTACTAGAACTGGACAAATAAGCTATCGTTAGAAGCGTCTTAATTGTGCACTAATTATAGGCCATATGACGTGTCACTGAATCTAATGTGGCGCCCTCTAGCTGACATAAAGTACTGTATTAAAACAGAAATTTGAGATAAATATGCCGTGTTTGGTATCATTTGAAAGGGCGTTACTTGTACATTTCAGAAATATATATATTACTAGCTGAACAGGCAAACGTTGTTTTGCCATAAAACAAAATTGGGGTTTAAAAAATAGATGTTGGTCGATTCTCAGACCTACCCGATATGCACACCAAATTTCATAAAAATCTGTCCAGCCGTTTCAGAGAAGTATGGTAACTAACATTGTGACACGAGAATTGTATATATAAGATTAGCATTTTCTCGTGACTTTGTCCGTATTTATTCGATAATTGTGATATTTCTATGGTACCTATTTAAAATATACTTTGCAAAAAAAATAACATTATAGAGGCAACAAAACATTTTAAATAAAAAAAAGTAAAAACTTAAACCCAACTACGAAAAAAAACGACGCTGAAAAAGTATGAAACAAGTTTCAAAAGCCGTAGTCACGCGTTGTTAATGTGTTATGGTACATTTCTACGTAACTTGTGACTACGGCTTTTGAAACTTGTTTCATACTTTTTCAGCGTCGTTTTTTGACGTAGTTGGGTTTTAGTTTTTATTTGATAATGCTTATGTATTGTGATTGTACCCCTTGCCTTTTTAGTGCCTGCCAGAAGTACTCATGATCTATTCTATGTATCAAATGCTATGTTAAAGTCCACAAACCCTAGGTGATATATTTTATTATATTCTCTATATTTTTGTAGAATTTGCCTTAGATCATGAATATGGTCTACAGTTGAAAATTTGCTTCGTTGTTGTAAATTTAGGAGATACACAGTCACAAGTATGAACTTAAAAGTATCTACATACTTATACACATAAAATCACGTCTTTTTCCCTGAAGGAGTAGGCAGAGGTATGCATATCAATGGCCCACTTTTCACCAGTGTTTAAAAGTACATTTTATAAAATATAACTAGCTGACCCGGCAAACATTGTTTTGCCATAAAAATAAAATAAAAAGTTTGTAAAAAAAAGAGGGTCACCCTTATTATTTAAGGGTATGAAAAATAGATGATGGCCGTGATGACCTACCCGATATGCACACAAAATTTCATAAAAATCGGTCCAACCGTTTCGGAGAAGTTTGGTAACAAACACCGCCACACGAGGATTTTATATATTAAAAGTCAAATTTTTATATGAACTAATTTCATAGATATTAGCTTCGTATTGAATATTCGTCAAGAGAAGGTAATTTAAACTAACTAAACGATTTTTAACAAACGTAGGCTATCAATACGTTTTTGGTTTTGTCTCATTTAATGGTCACGTACAAAAACCACTCCGCCACGAAACCTTCTGCATTCGATAGCCTGTCCAAACTGTCATGGCAATACAAAACACCACTCTAGGGGTCGCTCCCTGGACACCCTACCTATTTATAAATCGAATTAACTAGCCCCTGGCAGCATGCCATTTCATTTAATGATTGGATTAAACGCAGTCTATCTAACGAGCAATATGATCTCAAAACAGTGTACGTTGCTAAAAATAACCGAAGTACAGTTAACCACAACTGTCAATTAGTTAATTTAATAGTAAATGTAACCACATAGACCACATAACTATTATTAGATTTATATTTATCAAAATTTGCACATGTCAACATGTAAAGTGTGGTGTGATTTATGTTTTGTAAATAGTTTCCAATTTATTTGCGAATGTTCATTTAAATATCTCATCAATGAAATGGTTTTAAGCAAGTTCTCATTAGTTTTCATAAAGTTTGTTTCTAATGAAACTCTCTCTCTTCTAACTTGGAGGAGAATCTCAAAAAGCGACAACCTCTTGAGTCGACAAGTGTTCAATTATTGGCAGTAGCCTCTGCCTCTTGCTAACAAGTGACAGGTATGTTCTTGTGGACAATATACCATATAAAGTAAAGAGAAATGAAACAATGGTTTGAATAGTCAACGTATTCTCGATAAGTGCCACTGTCTCCTAATGTTATTATATCATAGAATTGAGTATTGTGTGAAATTCACAGTGAGTTGTGCACAACTATCTGTGAATTTCACAAGTAGGTGTAGTGAAACTGGATTTTGCACTTACGTTTCTATGTTACCATTAGTCACATGCATCTGTGAACATCAGAGGGTGGAGAACTGGAGCAATCGAATCCGTGGACGGATAGTGATCATTTGAAGCTGAAAAAAATATTTTTACCGAAAAGATTTGACAAGTGAAAGCATGCCTAATCAATCATATGTATGTGGATAGTAAGAGATACACTGTATGTACACCAAATTAAAACAAATATACGCAAAGAAATTATATTATTAATTATATTGTGAAGCAAATTTGTGTACAAAACAGGCACAAATAAGTTAGCTATCCACCACTCTATGCAATTTATATAAACCTGTGAAACAACAAGAGTTGTGAAAATTAATAATGTTAACTTAAACCACAGAACCTTTGAATTTATACGGATAACTGGATTGCAGTGAAATGGGGTAAAAATTGCAAATTGCGAAACGCTATAATCGCTAATTGAGTTATGTTGCTAAAGTGCTCCGTCTGTGGGCAGCAGCCGCAATTTATTTATTGTTAACTTGCTTACGGAAAAAAACGTTTTATTGTACTGGAGTAAAACGTGGCTATATATTCCAGTGCAACCACCGACGGTTTTATTTTCACCTCTATCCTCCACTGTTGTTTAAAAAATGTTTGATTGTTTAATTGGTTTAATGGCGACTGCTACCGTAAACAATATTGCTATTTCACCGCTGTTGTTTGTTGAACTACAAATGTCTGTTTCAAATATGTATAGTAAAAGCATTCATGCTCTCTCTACATTAAAGTTTTTTTTTTGCTTTAAAATACATTAAGGGGTTAGTCATCATAGCGCCTGTGTCATCAGCTCATCTAAATAACTTAAAAGTATACAACTAAAGGTCTATAGATACATATGAAATTGAAAGAATTATCTTCCAAATTTTTAGAAATTATTTCTTATCATCAAGATTTGTCCACTGTTGATTATTCAAATACTAGAGAACAATCTAAATAATTTGGATTAAATATTTTGGATCACCAAATTTTCTTTTTATGTTTATCTATATTTTTACTACTTAAAAAAACAAAAAAAAACGCAAATATACAAAACACCGAGCTAAATAAAAGTCGAGTTGCTTTTATTTGCATATTCTTTATAAATCTTTTGTTGGTTCCTAAAAGGTTCATTTTCATGAACCTTTGGATCATAAGATTATTTATATTAAGATTCACCTTAAAGAAACTCACAAATCGTAAAGGTATTTTCAAGTTAGATGTTAGTACATTTTCTAAATAAAACTCAATGGTACGTTTATTTCACTATTTAATGGAGATAAGTGCAAACAATCGAGCGTATAAATAAGATGTTTGTTTAATTTTTTAATTTATACTCTCGGTTGTCGGCACTTGATGGAACTTTTTGCAATACATTTGTAGCTAGCTGTAAAGTTGAACTATTTCATATAATTTCTGCTGATGCGAATAACTATAGTGGTTTGAACACGTATTAAAACTGAGTATGCTCAGTTTCCAAAATTATGTTGAGATGCAAGATTTCTGTTACCGAGAACGTGGTCTCAGGGGCAATAGGAATCGTGTCCAAGCTTAAATCTCGTGATAAAATAGAAGCAGGCGAGTTACTTAAAGCAAAATACATTAAGGGGTTAGTCATCATAGCGCCTGTGTCATCAGCTCATCTAAATAACTTAAAAGTATACAACTAAAGGTCTATAGATACATATGAAATTGAAAGAATTATCTTCCAACTCCTAACCGTTGAGGAGTTGTACCTTCCATCATCAGCTTACCTAAATAACTTGAAAGAATACGACTAAAGGTAACATACATACATACGAAATTTAAAGATTTATCCTCCAACTACTAAACGTTAAGGAGTTGTACCTTTCATCATCAGCTCATCGTCATTAAATGATGACTATCAGACGCAAATACCGGAGTAGCTTCAGAAAATATACAAAAAACATAGTACGTGCCTGTAAAAAATGAGGGTTCTCCTCGATTTCTCTGGGATGCCATCATCAGATCCTAGTTTCCTTGTCATGGTACCACCATCGAAACATCTCCTTTCCAACAAAAGAAGAATCATAAAAATCGGTTCATAAACGACGAAGTTATCCGCGAACACACATAAAAAAAATATATATTAGGTCTTTACCTATGAAATTGCCTTTCTTGAGTACTGGTCATTTCAAATAAAAAAAAGTTTGTAATGGCTCTGTATTCTAAATTCAAATTAATTTTATTTTAAAACCATGACATTCTATTTACAAACTCAGTCTTTTGTTTTTTGATTTGCGTTTCATTTTCATTACATTTGAAAATTTTTCGTTGAATAATGGATACTTTACAAAATCGTGTAATTATGGAATATGTGTTCCGTCGTGGCACCAACGCGACACAAACGGCACGTAACATCAAAAACGTTTACGGAGAGAACTGTACAAACGAACGCACAACCCGTTATTGGTTTTCCCGGTTCCGTTCTGGAAATTTTGACTTGAAAAATGAAGCTCGTGGTCGTCCGGAGACTTTGGTTAACAATAATGAATTAAAGGCGATTGTGGAAGCTGACGAAACTCAATCTACAGCTGAGCTTGCAGCAGCTTTTAATGTAAGCATCAAAACAATATTGATCCATTTGCGACAAATTGGCAAGGTAAAAAAGCTTGATAGATGGATGCCCCACGACCTTAACGATCGCCAGCGCAACGTACGCGTCGAGACCTGCCTTGCGCTGCTCAACAGGCGAAGAAATGAAGGAATTTTGAAACGAATTGTTACGTGCGACGAAAAATGGATTCTGTTCGACAATCGAAAGCGCTCAGCAAGTTGGTTAGACCCTGGTTCAGCACCAAAGCAATGCCCTAAACCAAAAATGACCCCCCTAAAAAGGTGATGGTCACTGTTTGGTGGTCTAGTGCGGGTGTGATTCACCACAGCTTTTTACAAAACGGCATGAGCATTAATGCAGATGTGTACTGTGAAGAACTGGAGAGAATGATGGAGAAGCTTGCACATGTGGAACCAGCTTTGGTCAATCGGTCGTCCCCACTGCTCCTTCACGACAACGCGCGACCCCATACTGCGCAACAAACAAACAACAGTCTCCAAGCTGCAAGAGCTGGGGTTGGAAGCTCTCCCTCATCCGCCATACTCACCAGACCTTGCACCTACCGACTATTACTTTTTCCAAAATTTAGACAACTTTTTAGTGGGTAAAAAATTCAATTCCCGAGAGGCAGTACAAAATGCCTTTGAAGAGTTTGTTGCCTCCCGTCCAGATTATTTTTACAAGAAGGGCATCAATAAACTGCCAATGTGTTGGCAAAGATGCGTCGATTGCATGCGTGGTTACTTCGAATAACAGAAATAAAAAAGTTTGAAAAAGTAAGTACTTTCACTTATTGCATACAAAACGGCAATTTCATAGGTAAAGACCTATTATATACGGTCGAATTGAGAAAGCTCCTCCTTTTTTGAAGTCGGTTAAAAACCTCCTCCTTTTTTGAAGTCGGGTAAAAATTGTGGAATAAATACAAGTGATTTTAATTCTAGAAGATGTTAGTTATTAATGAGTATATAGTATTACGATCTATTACTGACAATATCTGAACTGTACCGGGACTATTAATAGAAATCTAAAAAGAAGTCTAGATTGAAGAAAGATTGAAAGATGTAATTTATCTAAAAATAATATATATTTATAATTCACTTCGTTTTTTTCAGGTACAACTGTCACTTGCTGGCTTTGACAAACGGAACATCATTTTATAAAAGTGGAAGAAACTAAATTTGAAAGGTACGTAGTTACCTTTTTTACGATTATTCTAACTTTTCACATTTTTTTTTCCTTTTATTAATAAAGAACTATGGCCTTGTGCGTTATCCCATATGGACACCAAACAATACCACGAAACATAAGTAACCATGTCTTCAAATACATTATTGTGTACATAAGCCCGAATCAGCCAGTTTAGTTATCCGTCTAACTTCGTCTATCGTTGGATTAGACAACAACTCTCCACATATGAATACTATTTAATGGTAACATAAGCATTATACAAGAGTAACTGGAAAAAAATCCTATTTTTAACCGACTTCAAAAAAGAGGTTCTCAATTCGACTGTATTTATTTATGTTTGTTACTTCATAACTTTCGACTGGGTGAACCGATTTTGATGATTCTTTTTTTATTTGAAAGCTGGTGCTTTCCGTGTGGTCCCATTTAAATTTTTGATTTTGGTCTAGATTGAAGTTGGTTTTTTTTTGTTAAAATTTGTGATTATTATACACAATTTGTTTACTGTTTGAGATTTGTTTACTCGTATAGTAAACAAACATTCAGCCCACCGGTTGTGATGCTTTCAACGGTGCCTTTTAAATAGTCCCAACATCATTTATAACTTATAACGTAGCCTATATGATATTAGCTAAATATTCTCAAATCCTATTTATAAGATCTTTAGACATTAGATTGACCTTTGAAAATAATTAAATTATCCCTAGACCACAAAGAGTTTCAAATGAAATTAATTAGGGTACTCATCTGATTACCTCGATTTCAAATCCCGTTGAGAATAAGCTACTCGAAGACACAATTCAAAATCATTGTGACATGGTAAGCGTGTGTAATGTTGTAATCATCAATTCATCATTATCTTACAACCTACACGAGCGAACTGTCTCGTGTTTACTTTCTGGTATTTTTTTAATGAATTCCAAAAAAAACTGTCTGCCAATATTATAATATAATATAATTAAATTTATTATATTACATAAACACACACTAATTGGAGGTAAACATAAAAATTAAATAAACATACTATTTATTTTTGTTTCGAATAAACATAAAATATATAAATATAAATTATGTTACTAAACCCAGACTGAGATTTGAAATCTGAAATTTACATTCTGTTACATTTAATTATTTTTGTTTTATGTTTTAACTGCATGCTTTCTCTAATATGTGTAGTTGTCTACATGCCGTACGCAACTACTGTATATCTATTACATATAATTCTCATGTCACGGTTTTTAAAAAGTGTTTTGCTGTCATGCATTATGTAGGATAGCTAGCATTATGCTTAGTCCAATAGAAGCCGAAAAGAGATGGAGATAAAGTTGCGTGGGTCGGCTAGTTATCTCATAAATTTTATGAACAGTAAAAAAATGTTGTGCATAACGTAAAGTTAATTTAAACAAAAAACAGTTATTAAAGTATGGCACGTTTTATAAAGCTTGGCATTTTCCACCGAGTAAGAGAGGTTAGGAGAACAACCCCCCTACTATCCCCTGACTCTTGAGGGAGTTGCAGAGGTCCATGAGCGACGTTAACTACCGGGGCATACTAGCCCTTTAGCCCTTAGCCATAAGCCCCTTTGATACAAAGGGCAAATAAAATAAAATAAATAAAATAAAAAAATAAATAACAAATAAAATACAAATGTAACTACTTTGTCTCCTTGTACTACAATAAAAAAATAAAATTTTATAGTCTAGATCACTCACGATTTTAGTCACAAATATACACTTATACTCACTATAGATTCAAAACTAACTTCACTTATAAAACTGCTTTTAGATAATTAAACAGCCATTGTAGCTATAACTTTTTATTTTAATAAAGCACGCCGAAAACATAGTTATCGTGTGTAATAAATAAACTTAAAAAAAATGTTTTTACATTAACATAAATAGTAATGAAACGATAATCCAAAAGACCAATTTCAATTCTCATTAGCAAGTCGTCTGGCCTCGTTACCATCCCGTAGAACCAATTTAATAACTAAATATTAAAATGTAAGATAGAACATTTTTCAATTTACGCAACGAACCAAGAACAATGTAATGAAAACGATTTTCAAAACGATATAATCGATTATTGCTGATATTTACAGTTATTATTATTGTTTTCTCAATGATACGATATTTTTTTTTAAAGCAGTTTCACGGTATATACATTATACTACTACACAGTCGCCTGTCGAGGTTATTTCAGCCGTATAATGCAAGGTTTGATAATATCATCTGTGGTCAGTTTTTTAACGTTTTACTGTTAGATTTACGGCGCACTAAAACCAAGTGGTTTAATGTAACGCAAGCTGCAGGGTTTTTCGTTAAATGTTTATGTGGTTATAAATTCGGCCACACCTCGATCTAAGCCCGATAATTGTGGAAAACCTCCATAGATTAGGTCTAAATACCCGGTCGACGATCCAACTTCGATATCGTGCGCGATTAATACGTGGCTCTCTCTACGATACATATTACAATAATCTTAATTGTTTTGTACATTTTCGGGGAATGTGCACCAATATATATATTTTTTTATCTGTCTACCAGAGTTCGTGATTGCTTTTTATTTTTATTTTTCTTTCAAATACCAGTCGTAACGGAAAAATATACAATTCGTTTTTATATTTCGTGTTTGACGAAACAGTTGTTTCTGTTATAGATTCTGTTAAAACGTAACTAATAAAAAAAATGTTCGGATTTACGAATTCCAAATATACCATGTGTCCCAAAATTCAACGATAAGCGGGCACCAAAAGGTAGACCTGCTCATGAGTACATAAGGAAAAAATAATAAAAAAAAATAATAAAAAAGTTTTTTTTAGTTACAAGAAAAATTTAGAATTTCTTTGAAAATTTACACCCTTCATTTTTTTTATATATTTATTACGTAGTGGTGTCCATACTTTTTTTTTACAAGACCATGAGTCAAAGTACACTAAGAGTAAAAATATTTCAAAATTGTAGGAAAAAAAATTATTTTGAACGTTTTTTGTGTAAAAACAGCGGGCAATTTGGTGTTTTTAAGAGTTGCGGTGAATAGTAGCAATATCATGAAAGGTATAAATTTTCGAAGAAATTCTAAATTTTTCTTGTAACTAAAAAAAAACTAGGTATATATTTTTTATTTTTTTTTTATTTATTTTAGCAGGTCTACCTTTAGGCGCCCGCTTATCGTTGAATTTTGGGACACCCTGTATAACTTAAAGAAAAGAAAGATTTCAGAGTTAATAAATGCCTAAAGGTTTTTTTTTTTGAGGTCATAATTGAGCTTTCATTACTTTTCTTTTTCATAAACAAACTACAAAAGACACATAACCATTGAAGTTTTTGCATGCAACTAATATAGAATCTGTATCTAAAGATACTCATTGTATTGACAAATTAATTGTTATAAAAAATTATAATATTATCTAATGCTAACATTTCTCGTGGCTTTTATAGGGAAAGTGTATCTTTAACATATTTAATAAAAGTGTTTTTATATTGAAAATGTTACATAGGTACATGATGCCATAACTGTTAGTTTATTCATACTGTGTGTAAAATTAAGCATGACTACACGAAAACACGAAGCATAATTTGAGCAATTATACGGTGCTTTGTTCAACAAACGTATTACAGTACAGCCAGCATTAATGTATTTTGCTATTCATACCTAAACGACTAAGTATCAAAATGACAATTGTTTCTTGTGCATGAACTAAAATTGAGAATTTTCTTTCATTTCAGATAGTCGTTTTTTTATAATTCGGTATATACTCGTATACTAGCTGACCCGAGGAACTTCGTACCGCTATATTTATTTATCTGTATCAGCTACCCGTCGCGGACAAAAAAAATACTTTTCCCGTTATCTTTCTTGTACACAAATCTTGTCCTAACAATAACGAACACATCAAAAAAAATAAAAATACTTTGGTGCAGCCGATCGGAAGTTATGCGCGTACATACTTTTCGGCGATTCATGTTTATATATATATAGATTCAATTCACGTAATTCAATTTGTGACAAAAGACTTATTTCTTAGCGTTCCATGGATTCACCGTGCGGGTGCCGGGTCCATCGCGTGACAGATGGGGGCAACACATGCGACTTCTACAGTGCCTGGGAATTGCGACCCAGGTTTAGGTTTAAGGAGCACTTATCTTAGTACATAAAGCACGAGGAAACCTTTACATATTATGTGCAATTTTCGACACCTTCCTGCTTATTGCTACACTTCCGTCTCTTTTCCCTTTGTTGGCAATTGATAGAACAGATATTACACATTAATATAAAATTGTATACACAACTATCTAGTCAAAGTTTAAAATAGTACTCGTAATTAATTTAATCTGTTACAATTCTAATATTGCAAGTGTTATTTTGTCTTCAGCTGAACTCGGTATGGCGAATTTTTTCTTCTTTTTCATTCTTGTTCTATCTATTTTTAGGTTAGAAGCAAAACACATATCAGCTCATTAATAACTCAATTAGGTGATACTGTGTCATGGTCAAAATGATTTGTGGTTTTATAGTAGTACATAAGCTATTTTAAAGGTAGTAGAGCCACGCTGATTTCAGCACGCATGGGCCGGCTCGACCGGGGCGGTACTACCCTCGCACAGAAAATCAACGTAAAATGACCACGTTCGTGCTGTCGTGTTTCGTTGGTGAGTGCGAGACCGGAGGCCCAAATAGTCTAGTCAACAAGTTCCATACTTGTTGACTAGACTAAAAGATGCAGCAGCATCACTAGGCCGCCATGGTGTGGGTCGCCATACTGCATTGTCTGCATTCGCAGTGAGTATGGCGACCAATACTCTTGGATTCTGCTTATGCTTTCCATCAGGCAGAGTAGAGTCATTTTGGCGGGCCAAACATAAAAAAAAAAAAAAGCTATTTTCCACTATTGAGACGACATTTCCAGAATATTTTCAAACGAGAATCTGTGGATCAATGTATAAAAAACATGAAATCTGACGATGATTTGAGTACCGAACGAATATCATAGAAAATCCTCGAATCGTTTGGTACGAGAGTACGATGGAATAGCAATCATAGCGACCTATATACGAAATTGAAAGCAAATCGTAGCTGGTTTGCGTACAGATTATAGACTCATTTCCATAAGTACTATCTATCACATTCAAAGGTGCAAATTATCTCCACATGATAATAATATATAATCGAAGAAGTGGTAGCTCTTGTGTACTCGATATCAAGTAATCAGTCGAAATTATATGTGATTAAACTAGACTATTTATGAAAGCGCATTAAGATTTTCGAATACCGATTTCTCATCAACTGGTTGTGTCGCTTTTCATGACTAATAAAGGTAGCAAGCGCCAATAATATTTACTAAAATTTTTCAACAAAATGATGTTTTTTTTCGTACAAAGCATCTGAGAATTTGTTGTTTATATATCTAATTTTTTTCTTTCTTTTCTTTATTTCTTTTAAAAAAGACAACTCCCGCACTAGGAATAAATCCTGTGTGTTCAAACATCATGTATGTTTGAACACACGGACACAAAGAACACCCAGACTCAGAACAACAATTTGTGGATTTCTAGGATCAAGTGTTTTCCTACGTGGGATTTGAACCCATGACACTTTTGCGAAGTAGGAAACGGCGTGGTGACCGTTAAACCACTAGGCCAAACGTGCAGTCGTTTGGCCTAGTTGTAGTTTGGCCTAGTAGTTGAATTAATAACATACATAATACATAATGCAATTGTTTGTACAATATTTCTAATTTTCTGGCATGCCTAACTTTTACTATCAAGTAAAATGCACTCTTTTCAATTTTAGTAAGTTCTTTAAACATTTTTTTCTTAAAGTACTCCATCTGTTAAACAATAAAGTAAATAATGATTTCATGTTTGTCTAGATGTCAATGTTTTAACTTCACATTGATCGACGCTAGCTCGACCTTCAGACAACCTGTAAATAACCGCTTTACGAGTATTATTTTGTATGTGCCGATACCATTTTATTACAGCAATTTAAAAAATATAATGTACCTATTAAATTTGTTAATACAAAATAATCTTATTACAAAAGGTCTCGCAACAAGAGAGCGTTATTATAGAAGCTAATCTCGTACTGAATTTCATTTTGTTCTACAGATTAAATACGATATTCTCGGATTATTTGAAAGTAATAATAAAATGAAATCACCGACCAAGCCCATTACTTACTAGACTTGTTTTGTAATATTTTGTTTGGAAATTGGAAGATTACTTTGCTTAAATAAACACAAAAGTATACATAATACTAGCTATTGCCTGCGGATCCGTACGCGTGTATGTCGGTCATTGCGGCTATGTTCTTCTTCAGGAATCAAAGCATCTCCATGCCAATTTTTTTTCCCCCCACAACGCCATCTAGTCCCAAGCTAAGCAGAGCTTGGTGTTATGGGTTCTAGACAACTGATATAAATAAATACATATATACTTTTTTTTTGTAAATACATACATATTGTACATAAAAAACACCCAAACTCCAAAACAAATATTTGTAGATCACACAAAAATTTGCTCTGGATTTGTACCCGTAACCCTTCAATAAATATTATTTTTCGTTGCCATACATATACGACAATATCCCTACAACCACCACAGAAGCGAAAGCTCCTTAAAATAACCACCAGAAAAACATTTATATTCAGTCATAACAAACGTGGCATACATTTTCCAGAGAATTCTAATCCGAATAAAGGGTAAGTGGATGATTTTGTTCGCGGGCGAGTGTAAAGGGCCCGCGTCGTGACGTGTGGCGAATGTGTAACTACGACCTACATTTCGATACGGTGACGGAAACACAATCAAAATTCGATTCGATAACACTTCCAATTCATCATCGCATATTCGCAACACCAGCGGCAAACTCGTTTGAATTCGCAAACTTTTGCTCTATTATGTTTTTTTGAATTGAGAACGTTAGAAAATGTTTTCGCGGGCCTTTGTTGTATTTAGCGTGGTAGCGAACAGTTTGTATCAAGAACAAAATACTTGATTTGCTTTTATTTAAACTTTTATATGAGTGTAGGCCAATGTTATATAAATTCTAATGCTATATTTAAGTTCATTTGTTGTTTCTTCTTTACGCTTTTACAGGCTAATTGCTCAACCAATATTTATGAAATTTTTAATGGTTGTATAAATATAAAAATAATGTTTTTTTAAGTAACGGTGTAAGGTTAATTTTGTTGAGAAAGTTTTTAATTAACCCTATTCAAGCTAAGCCGTGGGTAAAACTTAAAATTGTTTATTTTTTAAACAGTATAACAGGTAAGATATATTTCACCTATCTATTTAGAAGTCTCACAAAACACAAAATTGTAAATAAAAGACATGAAAATAAAAATAAAATGTCACTTTAAGCGTTCCATTTATTGAGCCCCAGGATCTCGTGGTCACCATAAAAGGTAATATCTAAAATGACCAAAAAAACTTCGTCTTTAATTCTTCACAGTCACAATTAAACATGTTTATCAAATAATATAGAATATGGCAGGTAAAGGCACTTTTTACGTAAATATTCTCATCCCTTTTAGTTAGACCGCTTCGGACCGATAACTGATCAGTAGATTGTGTTCAAGTTGGGTTTAAATACCTACATGCCTATCTACCTACCTAATCAAACCTATTTGTTCAAACATTGCTCAATCTGGAGAATAGATTTTGTTTATTAAACACAGTTTCACGATGTTTTTTTAACTAATAATGAACACGGTCGTCGATTATGAACCTTCTTTCTAAGTTGAGACCTATATACAGCAGTGGAGAGCTAAAAGCTGTTGAGAACCATTGATATATATGTGATAGATCAATCATGAGTGTGGGACGCCCTCTGGCCAGATGGCGGGGCGACTTAAGTAAGAGGGCTGGCAGCGACTGGATGCAGCAAGCAACAGACCGGCTCTGTGGTGTTCCTTGGGAGAGAGGCCTATGTCTGGCCTATGTCAGCAGTGGACTGCAATGGGCTGATGGTGATGACATAAAAACCATGGCGCTGCCCCGGCCAAGTGAGGCACGCTTTAACACATTTAATAGTCATTGCATTGGTTTAAGCGATCGCCACGCCGATTTCTACTGCGATGTGTTTTGTGAGTTCAAACCACACTTTGTGTTATCCACAAACTGTTGTTCTGAGTCTGGGTGTTTTTTTTGTCCGTTTCATGTATATTTGTAAAGTCCCTTGCGACACAGAATTTATTTATTCCAACTACAAGAGTTATCTTGTTTAAAAAGAAGAGTTTTCTTTGTGTATATCGAGACACGGTGTCAAAATATCTGTAGGTTTTTGTTATAATAATCCTATGACTCGGCTGTTACACGGCTTAGGATCAGCCTGTTATCATTAATCTTCATTTTCAAGCTAATACAAATAAATTCTCCTAAATAGTCTAGATAAATGTTAGAATAAAACCTTCGCTTAAACTATACTATACTTTATACGTAATTTATATTTATTTCCTCATAAAACACAACAAATACAAACCTGATATAGTTCGCATTGCTCCAAATTATGAATGCACCCCATTGGGAATTTGCCTTCGTGTGCTGACTACTGATTAATTACTATCTATCTACGTGATATGTCAATGTTTCACAACAGTTGAAAACAAGGAGGTATACAATTGATTTGCCAATGAGCCTTATACTGTGAATATATAATAACGTTGATAAAAACGTTGATACTAAAGTTGATAATAATGTTGATATTATAATTTATAATCCTTACAAAACTATTTTAGCATTAATCAATGTGCAACTTGCACATAAGTGTGTTTTTTTGTTTTTAAAAAGACAACTCCCGCATTAGGAATATACATCCTTTACAAACATACATGAAACGGACACAAAGAACACCCAGACTCAGAACAACAATTTGTGGATAACACAAAGTGTTTTCCTACGTGGGATTTGAACCCACAACACTTGGCGCAGTAGGAAGCGACGTTGCGACCACTTAAACCACTGGGCCAAGTGTGCAGTTATAGATTTTAAAAGTGAAAATTATGTGATAAAAAAATAAAGTGATGAACTTTTAATATAAAATATTGCGATTAGAGGACGACGAGTACGATAGAATAATAGTAGGAATTTAGTACTACACCCCTACCTAACATACATATAATCAAATGTAACATACGGAAGATATACACAGTATTCACGTATCAACCGTCTAAATCCGATTGAATACATCCCAACTAAAATTGTTATAGCGAAATGCTTGGCACGCATAATTAACATGACTTTGTAAAATAGCGTCGCTATTCCAACAGCATCAACCAACAGAGCAATGACTGACGTGGGTGTCGACGGACGTGCTTCACGAGACGTGCTGCTGAATAATGACTGTCAAATGAAGCGGGGACTGATGGGAATCCCAACACTATGAAGCGATTGCGCCGCACAACCCCACTGTAAATTATTGGTTGATTGCGTCGTCTTGTTTCATCTGCAATTTGCATGTAGTTGTCTGATATAAATTGAAACTTAATTCTGCTGTCAATTTTGTTATTTAATTGTATTCCGTACACATGCAAGTGAAATAATTTTAGTAACATTATATGTACATAACTTATCTTTCGAGAAAGTACGACTTAGATCGGACCGACTAAATCCATTGTAATGCAACGAGAACCTTTTTTGTTTTTCCTTCCTCTTTTATTTATTTGAGAAGAAATTATCAGATAACAAGCTACCCGCCCTTTGCCCTGTTGTAAATAGTAGTATTATCCTCACTGATGTATTTTAATTAAGTAGAAAACAATGGATTGGACATAGAAGAAGCGAGACTCCAATAACTTATCCTATACAATTACTACATGTCGTAAACAGAGACGATTCACAAGGTTCCAATATAGAGATTTCCGTTCTCCAACTACGAGTATCTCTTATAATGTGAACCACCACAGAGCGGAGTAACAATGGAATGCAACAAAGGGCAGAGGAGCAAGCATAGCTCGGAGCTATTGAACATGGTTAATCGAAACGGTGAGAGGGACAGTTCGCGTTGTTGCCTTTAGGTGGAATTGCTCTCGCTTAGAATCGACTAATGAAACAAAAAGTTTATTACGTACGCCTATCAATGGCTTTATGCACAAAATTTGAAATTATTAGTAACTAGTTGTTGCCCATGGCTCCGCCCGCGTGTATGTAGGTTATCGCGGCAAATAGTAGCCTATGTGTTATTCTGATGTATAAGCTATATTACAGTAAAGTTTCATCCAAATCCGTAGTTTTTGCGTGAAAGAGTAACAAACATCCATCCATACTTACAAACTATCGTGTTTATAATATTATTAGTAGGATAACTCCTTCTTTAGTTTATTTGTATGATAACATTTTTACCGACAGGATTGCGAACTACGTAATTATATTTATCGCATTGTTTAGTATTTGCATAAGATTTTCGGACATCTAGCACACAACGCCATCTAGTCCCAAGCTAAGCAGAGCTTGTGTTATGGGTACTAGACAACTGATACAAATACATATATACTTTTTTTTGTAAATACATACAAAAGTATGTTTTTTATACATAGAAAACACCCAACTCCGAAACAAATATTTGTAGATCATACAAACATTTGGTCCGACCCGGGAATCGAACCCGAGACCTCATGATCCCTAGTCGCACACGCCAACCACAAGACCAACGAGGCAGTCGAAAAGTAATTGTAAAGTAATGACCAATTATCCAACATTAAATGTGTTCACGTTTCTTGCTTTATTGTGAAATAAAACAAAAAATTACAGATATTCCTACGTTAAAATTTTATGCTATGAACACAATAAATCTTATTTTCCAGTTACAATAAATTAATTTTAAAATCTAACATTTGCAACAGTTCACTACAAAACTAAGGGGTACAGCTACATTCCTCATTCACATACTACAAACAAGTATATACACTGTGTCATAATGCAACGATACATTATGAAAAGTAAAGAGCTCTTAATGTGGCCTGCAGTGAATGTATGGCTCTATACAAGCAAGTATTAAAAGGCATGCTCTCTTGAAACATACATGCCTAGGAATAATGATGCGCCTGACACACGCATGACGTAGAATAAGCGTCTAGATTATAACTTCAATATAACCCGGTACCAACGTCTCTTATAAATACATGCTAACACCATATTTACTCTCAAGTAGACATAATGAAATAATTCTCCGCTCATTATTTCTAATACCTAGTGCTTAAATACGGGTCTCATAAGTCGTATTTCAACTAAACGCTTTATCAGTACTAAGTGCCTCTGCATTGAAGCCATTCTATTACCTAACGTATATTCATGCATGAATAGAGTTTAAAATAATGATTTATACTTAGATATAGACGGCGATGCCTCGGAGCGTGAACACTGAACAGTAAACCCTCATATCCTTTCATTTGCATGTTTTCCTCAGGCAATATCAAATATCAGCTTCCGTTGGGTTTTAGCTTGTGTCGAATACTGTGTAACTATAGTTCGACAACTTATTTATATTACTACGGTACGATAAGTACCTACTGTTTGTTATAAAATAACAATACATATTTTTGCTAAAATCATTTGCACAATGCGTTTATCCCCGTTGCGCATTTCGCACGCTTTTTACAAAGTAGATAAATAGTATAAATAATTACAGACTGTGTATATTATTATAATTTATAATATATTTATAATTTGCTCCAAGGTAACTAAATGTTTAGAAATAAAACTGCATATTAATGCAGTTAAAATAAGTAGTCTCAGGCTGAAATTTATAAAGCGTGCTTAGGCTTTGGTTAGACTTACCTCACGAGTTAAGTGTGCATTGAAATTTACAGTCATTATACTTAGCTTAAGCTGAGCAAATGTTTAGCATAGTCTAAGTCACCGAAATCCTTGACTTAGCTAATACTTACGCGCTCGTAAAGATGGTTCGATTGATTGACCAGGTAAAAAAACCTAGTTTGAAAAGTCCGTAAGGGTCAAAGTAAAAAGTTCTTTCTAGAAATTGGTAATTATATGTGCTTAATTGAGACAATCTCAAATATTGTTGATATATATTTTTTTTTATGGAATAGGCGGGCAAACGACGTATCGCTTAATGGTAAGCGATTACCGCCGCCCATGGACACCTGCAACACCAGAGGCGTCACAAGTGCGTTGCCGGCCTCTGGGGGAGGGAGGGGAGGGGATTGGGGGATGGGCCTCAGGTATCCTCACTCACTCGGTGAAACACAGCGCAAGCACTATTTCACACCGGTTTTCTGTGAGGCCGTGGTATCACTCCGGTCGAGCCGGCCCATTCATGCCGAAGCGTTGCTCTCCCATGGTGACAATCCGGTTTTTTTTTTGACTGAATAGTCAAAGATACATTCTATTTTACTTGTATGTGTTATTTTGGCCCTTTTTCACTTAAAATCAATAAAAGCTAACGGTTAATTTAAATATGTTAGTTTAACACAGGTATTTTAAAAATAATATGTGTTTGAAATACCTATATAATTTAAATAAATATGCTATGCAAATTGAAATGTTAAACATTTTTAGCATACACTCAGTAAATACTTAGCCCAAAGGACTATAAATTCGAACGCTAAGATTATACTGAGCAGGAACTTAAGTAAGTTTAGCGTAAGCGAAGTCTGAGCAAAGTCTAAGCACGCTTTATAAATTTCAGCCTCAGTCCTTTTAACGTAGATTACAGTTACATTGCTTTAGCACAAAAAACTCTGTTACTTTAACACAGTTTTTTTCTACTTTATAAATCTAAGGCAGTTAAGGTCCCTGTCCTAATCTCTTCTTCAATCACAAGACGGAAAAATGAATTCACAAACCTGACCCTTTCGAACTACTGCAATCTCAGTCCCAATTTCCCATGCGAAAACCAGGTAGTTTTTTTTTTTTTTTTTTTTTTTTTTCTTAAAAAAGACAACTCCCGCATTAGGAATAAACATCCTGTGTCGCGGGGGACTTTACAGACATACATGAAACGGACACAAATAACACCCTAACTCAGAACAACAATTTGTGGATCACACAAAGTGTTGTCCCGTGTAGGATTTGAACCCACAACACTTGGCGAATTGGCAAGCGGCGTGGCGACCGCCTAAACCACTAGGCCAACCGTGCAGTCAAATTTTTAAAGTTTAAAAAAAAAAATCAAAAAAAAAGTTTTATCCGTCCTGGTTTGTGCTGGTTTACTCTCGGCTTTAAGTCAATATCATATACCTAGTATTGTAATTCAAAGTAGTTAAGTAATACGTTAAGAAGCAGACATCTTTAACACTTAACTATACCACCGTAACCTTGAACACCAGAACATAAGAAATCATAGCGCTAACAAAAGTTGTGGTTTTAACACACTATGTTGGAAAGAAACGTCCGTGAGCTGAGGGTGTTCGGTAATAAACTACATAGTGCGAAAATTCTTCCTAGTTCTCATGTAACACCCGCTCGTACGTGTAATGATGAGCTGTGTTACGTGGAGCAACCTAATAGTGTTTTATTTTCAAGCTCATCTACCGACCATAATTGCTTCGTTGAACCTCTCGGTAAACAGCCACTTTCGTTACACAGTATAACTTAAACCAGAAAAAGTTTCATTCATTGGAACGAGTATTTAGAAAATTCAAGCTTACTTAACTGACACAGCTGACTTCTAATATTTAGTGTTTACATTTTCACTTGGCGGTGTAATGAAAAACAATTGTTAATTGAAATCTGTTGAAAGCGGTAAGAAAAAGTCAAGAATACAGAAATCTAGTTTTTTAGGGTTCCGTGCCAAAGGAAGGAACCCTTATAGATTCGTCATGTCTGTCTGTCTGTCCGTCTGTCCATCCGTATGTCACAGCCACTTTTTTCCGAAAGTAAAAGACCTATAATGTTGAAACTTGGTAAGTAGATGTATTCTGTGAACCGCATTAAGATTTTCACACAAAAATAGGAAAAAAACAATAAATTTTGGGGGTCATACATAGAACTGAAACTCAAAAATTTTTTTTTCATCAAACCCATACGTGTGTGGTATCTATGGATAGGTCTTCGAAAATGATATTGAGGTTTCTACTATCATTTTTTTCTAAACTGAATAGATTGCGCGAGAGACACTTCCAAAGTGGTAAAATGTGTGTCCCGCCCCCCTGTAACTTCTAAAATAAGAGCATGATAAATCTAAAAAAAAATATGTACATTACCATGCAAACTTCCACTTAAAATTGGTTTGAACGAAATCTAGTAAGTAGTTTTTTTTAATAAGTCATAAATCGTAAACTGGAATTTACCTTTGATTCAATCAAAACAAATATAAAAAAAATGTTACTTGCTGCTGCGAAACCCTTCATGGGCGAGTCCGACTCGCACTTGGCCGCTTTTTTAATGTTAGTGTTATTTTTAAAAAGGTATAAGTGACAACTGAGAACACCGTACATGTACAAATGTCAATTTGATTGAATAATTATATTTGGAACTAGCTGATCCGTGCCCACTTCGTTGGGCGGTAAATATTTTTTTCTCCGACTTTCTTTGCAAACCCGGCTACCGTGGAAAAGTCTTTCCACTATTATTTATCAGGGTTATTATATATCCTATGTCACTCACAAATAACGTAGCCTTATATTGGTAAAAGAATTTTCAAAATCGTTCCAGTAGATCCAGAGATTACCCCCTACAACGTCACAAACTCACAAACGCACAAACTTTACCTCTTTATATAGGTAATAGTGTAGATATGGAATTTGTGGTACCTACACTAAACCAAAATTATGACGTTATGTGATTAAGTGTGTCACGTCCACACGTACCAAGTGATTCAGTTATATCCTTCCAAACTACGCTAGTTTGTTTGCTGTCATAGATAAAGGTATACTAATATTATTTTGATTTATGAAGTCACTTCTTATGAAGACACAGATTATTGAAGTCACCTTACAGAGCTTTTTAGCCTCAGAGGACTACGCTGATTGTAAATAGTTTAATACTTGATAATAATGACAAACATAGAATTACTGTTGCACAAAGCCTGTATTTATATATATACATATATTCATTAATTCATAACAACATATTAGAAAAAGAGCCCTAAGTAAGTCTTTCTTGATGTGAAAGATCTAACGATGAATGTCAGACCTACATTTTATTGACGTGGCGACATCTACGTGACTCATAGCGTGACGACACGACACCATGTGCAAATGTCCAATATATGTGTAACATTGTAATAGCAGCAATACTGTTAATGCTGAAAGCATAAGCATTACCTTAATGTTTTTTTTTCTTCAAAAAAAGTGAAAAGCAATTCAAGAAGTTCTGTAAAAACAAATTGATCAGAACGAATGTATATGTATCCTATTTTCAAGGACAGCTCCCAGCGCCTTTAAGACACTAAAAATATCCTGTGTCGTCGTGGGGGTCATTACAAATATTTAGGGACACAAAGAACACCCAGATTCAAAACTAAAACTTTTGAATCACGAAAAGTGTTCCAAGCTTTTTGAAACACATTAAAAAATAAAAACATTTACATGTTTTTTTTTAATAATATATTAGTCAGTAAACTATTTCAAAAACATTTTATCCCACCAAAAACATTTTCATGTAAAATGTTGCCAAGACGACTGCATATGGCTTACCCTGTGAAAAAAATATCAGATCTCATGTAGAGCCAAGGTTCCGAATCTACACGCCCTAACTCTACCAACCCTAACTTCATAAACTTCACATCTCAGTAAAAATGTATGGCTTCGCCGTTTCGCTACCATACCATCACTAAGGGAAAACAAACGCCTTTTGTGTTTGCAAATATCTAGTTTCTGAAGTAATGTGTTATACGAATATTTAGTTTCTGAAGTAACGAAACAGCCAAGCCATACATTTTTACTGAGATGTGAAGTTTATGAAGTTAGGGTTGGTAGAGTTAGGGCGTGTAGATTCGGAACCTTGGCCCTACATGAGATCTGATATCTTTTTCACAGGGTAAGCCATATGCAGTCGTCTTGGCAACATTTTACATGAAATGTTTTTGGTGGGATTTCATTTCTTTTTGTAAGTTGCTTGAGGCAGATTTTTTTTTTCTTTTTTTGGGCTGTATTGATTGTACATCTTCTTTCTTCTTTCGAAAAAGTCCGAGTACCAAAAATAAAACCTCTAGCATAAACATTTGTGAAAGTCTCATACAAACTTCCACCTCCCAAATTTGGGGGTTGCGGGGCAAAAGTAATAGTTTTATGAATTTTTCTGTTGTTTGTATACTAAACTTAGTTTACATACCAAATTTCAGCTTTCTAGCACTTCAGGAAGTACCCTAACAGTTTTGATGATCATCAGTGTGTCAGTGACAAAATCGGTGTTTTTTAGGTATCAATAAAATCTAAAGTATCAGAGCTATGCATTTGAAACTTTGTGTGTTTCATTTGTCTATTGGTAACATCATATTCTGAGAATTTGAACGATCTGGTATATCGGGAACCAAAGTTATGAGGGTTCAAAAAAACGACGAAACACTTCGAGAAAAAGTAGGTAGTCCTTGCGCTCCGCTTGGCTCGTCTTGGCGGGGGCACGACCGTGCCCCCAGATGAGTAAAAGGAACAGGATAAAACGGAAGACGTTTGACCAAGGTGACTAATTTGTTCTGACCTTCGTCAAACATAACCTGGATTTTAGAAATGGGAACAATACAATAAGAAAAAAAACTTACGTAAGATGAAATTTTCCAAAATATTGAGTTTGGTAAAATAAATGTCTTCAATGTTTAAACGCCTGCCGGACTCCAATGTAGTTATTTTCAGATAGGACAAATTACCAAGGTAAAGCGGAGTCAGAATAATTACCTACAAATTTTAACAAAAAAAAAACCGACTTCAATCTGGACCAAATTTAAATGGGACCATTCAGCACCAGCTTTCAAATAAAAAAAGAATTATCAAAATCGGTTCACCCAGTCAAAAGTTATGAGGCAACATATATAAAAAAAAAATTGTCGAATTGAGAACCTCATCCTTTTTTTGAAGTCGGTTAAAAAAAGAAATTTCCTAAGGAAGTTTATCAGTTTTAGGCTTGAGGTAAGGTACCGAGGCATGTGGTGTTTACAGGCCTAAGGAAACATGGTAGAATATACAGCTAACTTTATAGTAACGTGAGGCCAGTCTCGCCAGCTCATCCGTCCGTCCTATGGTTAGAGGGGCCATTACGAAAAGGATGTGATTTAAATGCTTACGTAAAGATATATGTTAAGAATTAAATAAAAGTATAACAATAGACTTATATGAGAAATCAAATAAAACCATAAATCATTATAAGTAAATTTCAATTTATGAGGGTATATCACTAAATGTCATATTTTCGGATAAATTTAATATGTATAAAGAAAATGAAGTTAAACTTTTACTAATCTATACTAATATTATAAAGCTGCAGAGTTTGTTTGTTTGTTTGTTTGTTTGTTTGAACGCGCTGATCTCAGGAACTACTGGTCCAATTTGAAAAATTCTTTCAGTGTTGGATAGTCCATTTATCGAGGAAGGCTATAGGCTATATTTTATTTTCAAAAAAATTAGGGATCCGTAAGATAATTGCTATTTTCTAACCCAAGGTGTGAAATCGAAAACCTATTTTTGCGTGCGCTGCAAAGACTATTGACAATAGAACAAAATAATGTATTACGGGTTTGTAGGGCCCATTAAGATCTACAAAAAAGTCCGGGAGAGCATATATCTAACTATCATGGTTTAGTCACAATAACCGCTTTTGTGTTCGAAAAAATTATTAAATCGTCTGAAGAAAGAAACTACTTTAAATGTGTATCGTAATGTCAATCCTTATCTAAATAAAGCATTATGTTATCAAGGGTATTTATGTAGAAGTAAAATACTTTTTGTTTCATCCCATTCGGACATTTCGTTTAAAAGTTATCACGAGTATAAGAGTTGGTACCTATTATTGAGTTATTTGCCAAAGAGTTTTTATCAACATAATGCGTAATATTAATCTTTATCTAAATAATTGTGTTGTTAATTATGAGTAGTAGATCTTAGAAGAGTATAATAAATACATCTATACTAATATATAAAGCTGAAGAGTTTGTTTATTTGTTTGAACGCGCTAATCTCAGGAACTACTGGTCCAATTTGAAAACTTATTTCAGTGTTAGATAGCCCATTTATCGAGGAAGGCTAGCCATAAAGGCTTCCATAAAATAATAAGATAATAATTAAATTTATAATAAAATAAATAAAATTTTAAGATCAAGGTAAAATAGCAATAGGGGATGAAAGTTTGTATGGAAATATGCAAGGTTTGTGACGGAAAGGCAAGGCAAGGCCTATGTCCAGCAGTGGACTGCGATAGGCTGATAATGATGATGCAAGGTTTGCGAAAATGCTTCATGAGTTTGGGACAGGAGACAAAATATTAGAGCTATTCAGATGTAACATTTACTGAGTTATCACAATATGCTTAAGTGTGCTTACCCGAACGGGCAGACATGTGAGGGCAGACGACTGTGCCGCTTGCGGATGTTGAATTTTGCTACTACAAATTCGTTATTATTCACTAGGATTCGATTTGTTTACATGATTTTTTGTTTATTCAAATAATTTTCTTCGTGAAAAATCCGAAGGAAAAGTATCCGGCGGGATTTAAACACAAAAAAAGCAAAAGGGGTACGCCGCAAGATGAAATAAATGCCTGTATGAAACATATGTATTATGGGTACATGTTAAAAAGTTTTGTCTTACTACAATTATGCCAGTACAATTTCACAATGATTTATGAGCAGTGTCAATATGCAAATGCTCTTCTAAAAATAGGAGATGATTGTATGCCAAATGACAGTAACGACATGATTACACTGAGACGTGAGTTCTGGTATATGATAGCACACATGATCTAAAAATAATATCTATTCTGATCCGCCGACTAATGAGACAGTTATCAAATAAACGAACGGATCATGTCAGACGTGGAGGAAGATGTTAACGAATACCTCTCAGGAAACAATGCAAGGGAAACTGAACCAGTCATATCATAGCTTATGCATAAAGTTTTTTAAATCTTTAGAATCATCAGGAGCGCATTCCCATAAGTTAAGACTGAAAGTTAATGTTCCAGTCCTATTAATAAGAAATATTGAGCGACAGAGATATGCAATGGTACACGGCTACAAAATACACATCTGGGGTACAACATTGTAAAAGAAAATGTTTCAATTCCCCGTATTCCAATAATTCAAACTTATTTGCAATTTCAATTTAAAAGAATGCAGTTTCCGCTGAAAACAACATTTGCACTACCAATTATCAAAGCCCAAAGACAGACGGTTAAAGTTGCAGTTCATTTAAAAAAAACATGTTTATCAAATGGGCAGCACAATCGCGTGTATCAAATCAGCTAAATCATTATATTTTGACAAAGGATGGCAAATCAAAAACGTAGTATTTCAAAATTGTAAAAATTGAGAATTTGCTCAGACTGAGGGAAAACTCAAGCAGAATCCAACAGTGGAGGCAACCATACTCGCTGTGAAAGCAGACAATGCAGAACCAAACCGTTTGGTTTGAGAGCGTATTTCTAAGACTGAGGCGGTGACTTCCAAGACCAGCACGTGTTGTTCTGTAGAGGAAGGGAGACGGTGGGATCAGTTGGAAGAACGCTTCAGAACACTCTCCATGGTAAAGCGGTAGAGGACTGCCATAGAGGCGATATCTCTCCGCAACTGCAGAGGCTCAAAGGAATCGGTAGTATTGGGACTGTTGATAATGCGGACTGATTGCCGCTGCAAAAGATCGAGAAAATCAATGCCTAGATCCATCACAAAGATGAGAACAGTACGGACGAGCGTACCTGGGTCTTATAAAGGAGTCACAAATGCTCGGGCGCGAAAAACCGTCTCACCCTGTTCAGGCTGCCTTAGTGGTGCCCTCGATGTACTCCCGTGGGTTGAGGTCTCGGCAAATATCCATGCCCAGGACACCGAGCTTATCCCGTTGTGGCAGTTGAGTGCTCTGAAAAGTGGGGAGGGGAAGAAACGGAGACTTTTTGGTAGAGAACGTGCACACCTGTGTTTTCTTAACGTTGAACTTGACCAGGTTCTCATCACCCCATTGTTAAATGCGGTTCAAAACCCGGTCAAGCTCAGCGACAAGCTCCTATCCATTTTCCTCAACGTCTACTATCTTGGCTGCAGGGTATCCATAATATCGCCCATGCACTGTGCTATCGTCTGCATAGCAATGTATATTGCCAAGGGCTAATATGTCATTGACATGCAGAAGAAACATCTTGGGCGACAGGACCGAATTCTGAGGTACGCTAGCGTTTACCTCCAGAAAAACAGAGGCCGCGCCGTCCGTCGCAAAGAACCCGAATGCGAAGGCGCTGATGAAGAAAAGAGTCAATCTAGAGACGACTCTAGGAGGCAGACCGAATGCTTAGAGGTCGGAGAGAAGCGAACGGTGCAAGAACAGGTTGAAAGCCTTGGCCATGTCTAATGTCGAAATAAGCTCATACAAAATACTTTTTATTTTATGTAAGTATTTAAATAAATACTTAAATATGTTTTTAACAGTGAAAAGTGTGTCTTATTTTTAAAAGAATATTAGCCTTAATAATTAAAACTGCTACCCAAAGTCACTGTTCCACGCGGACGAAGTCGCGGGCGCAGCTAGTAGTTATAATATACGAATCAAACTGTTAAGCCCGGTTGATTATGCTTTTTCGCTTTTGGCCTAATGATGCGCAGTAATGCTGTATTGTTTTCTGCTATTATGTATGAATGAGGTAGTAAAGCTCCATTATTGAGATGAAAACAAGAGGCAACGCCTGGAAAACATAACAACATACTCAATTACGCTCGTTAGTCCATTTCAACTAAATTCAGATTAGAACATAAATAACTTACCAACAACAGTATAAAAACACTTTGCCTACAAAGTTTCAGAACAACTTATGAAGGCTCATAATTCATTATAACTTTTATAGTATTAATAAAAACAAAGGGTTACTTAGTAAAGCAAAGCAATTAATTTGTTAATATCCTTTATTTTCTGAAATACAGGGCTTATTAAAAACCCTTTCCAGGCTTTAAGCGCACGAAACAATATCCAACATGTGCTAGTAATGATTCTGTATAAAATTCGTTTACTCCGAACGTTTAATATCGCACACTTGCACCTAAATGCAGTAAAGCTAAATAGTAATTCCCTGGAGTAAAATTTGAAATTAGCCGTCGTCTTAATGAAAATTTCTTTATGTAAATTTTAATTCAAAAATCCGCCATTTATTCTAAGGAACGTAAGCTGAATGAAAAAATCTATTAGCTAAGAAAAATGAAAAATACAGAGGAGCCTTTTTGCCTTCCACGGAGTATGTAAATTAGGACTAAAGTGACCTTTTCATCGTCGTACTGAATTGAACAATTAAAAGGTTAATAATAGTTTCTTTATATATTATTGACTGCAAAGCCTTCGTAAAGACAAAGGAATCGCTTAGTTATAAATAATTTACTAGTGAATGTGGTTTTACAAGTACTACTTTTTATTAAATAGGAAGCATTTTTTATGATTTAACATTAATTACATTTTTTCATTTTTTCATTCTTAACATTAATTACATTAAACATACCATATTCACTTTTAACTGTTAATGCACAATTAAGTAATTTGTTTGTTCTTGATGTTTTGAAAAAAAAAATACACCCAATACAACGGTGTAATTATCATCATCAAAGAAAATTTTAAATCCACTGATGGGCCTTAGATTAAGGTTTTGACCTTTACAAACAGCGCAACAAGAAAAACACACTACAGTGCCATCTACTATATATAGTAATAGGGTTGGTTTCAAGTTTTCCATCTCTTTGCACTGCTATTTTCCTATAGACTTTGCTCTCGTAATCGGTTCTTACAACACCGACGAATTCAATACATGTGGCGACACCGCATATACGAGTATACTCTTAATCCATCACCGCAGCACACGGATAGAACTTTCCAACATATAGATTTTTTGAACGAAGTTCCTTATGGGGCGTTGCGGAGGGGTACCCTAGCCGACAAAAAGTGTCCGTTAGTAAGATTGACTGCATCGGTGTCGCAATTTTTGCGTATGCGAATGCTGTGTTTGAGGTCTCGGGTTCAAATCCCGGGTCCCATCCGACCCGGGATTTGAACCCGAGACCTCAAACACAGCATTTTTTTTTCACGGCTAGACCGCTGTACCGATTTCAATGTCTCGACTGCCTCGGTGGCACAGTGGTAGTGAATGTGACTGCTGTTCTTGAGGTCTCGGGTTCAAATCCTGGGTCAGAGCTGATGTTTGTATGATCTGCAAATATTTGTTTTTTCGGAGTTTGGATGTTTTCTATGTAATAGGTCTTTACCTATGAAATTTCCGTTTTGTATGCAATAAGTGAAAGTACTTATTTTTTCAAACTTTTTTATTTCTGTTATTCGAAGTAATCACCCATGCAATCGACGCATATTTGCCAACGCATTGTCAGTTTATTGATGCCCTTCTTGTAAAAATCAGCTGGACGGGAGGCAACAAACTCTTCAAAGGCATTTTGTACTGCCTCTCGGGAATTGAATTTTTTACCCACTAAAAAGTTGTCTAAATTTTGGAAAAAGTAATAGTCGGTAGGTGCAAGGACTGGTGAGTATGGCGGATGAGGGAGAGCTTCCAACCCCAGCTCTTGCAGCTTGGAGACTGTCTGTTGCGCGTTGTATTGAAGGAGCAGTGGGGACGACCGATTGACCAAAGCTGGTTGTAGATGTGCAAGCTTCTCCATCATTCTCTCCAGTTCTTTACAGTACACATCTGCATTAATGCTCATGCCGTTTTGTAAAAAGCTGTGGTGAATCACACCCGCACTAGACCATCACCTTTTTAGGGGTCATTTTTGGTTTAGGGCATTGCTTTGGTGCTGAACCAGGGTCTAACCAACTTGCTGAGAGCTTTCGATTGTCGAACAGAATCCATTTTTCGTCGCACGTAACAATTCGTTTCAAAATTCCTTCATTTCTTTGCCTGTTGAGCAGCGCAAGACAGGTCTCGACGCGTACGTTGCGCTGGCGATCGTTAAGGTCGTCGAGCACCCATCTATCAAGCTTTTTTACCTTGCCAATTTGTCGCAAATGGATCAATATTGTTTTGATGCTTATATCAAAAGCTGCTGCTAGCTCAGCTGTAGATTGAGTTTCGTCAGCTTCCACAATCGCCTTTAATTCATTATTGTTAACCAAAGTCTCCGGACGACCACGAGCTTCATTTTTCAAGTCAAAATTTCCATAACGGAACCGGGAAAACCAATAACGGGTTGTGCGTTCGTTTTTACAGTTCTCTCCGTAAACGTTTTTGATGTTACGTGCCGTTTGTGTCGCGTTGGTGCCACGACGGAACTCATATTCCATAATTACACGAATTTTTAAAGTATCCATTATGACGAAAAATGTTCAAATGTAATGAAAATACAACGCTAATCAAAAAACAAAAGACTGAGTTTGTAAATAGAATGTCATGGTTTTAAAACAAAATTAATTTGAATTTTGAATACAGAGCCATTACAATTTTTTTTTTATTTAAAATGACCAGTACTGAAGAAAGGCAATTTCATAGGTAAAGACCTAATATAATTTATATGTTTTTATAAAAAATAATATAAATCAATAATAATTAACTTTTCTTGACCCTTTTTAATTTAATTAAAATTATTTCGTGAACAAAAAATTTACTTTTATAATAAGGAACTTCGTTCCTCTCTGGAGGAACGAAGTCCAGAGAGGAGGAGCCCGTTTACAATAAAAACCGTGTGGTGTCACGGTTTTTATTGTAAACAGGCTACGTTGTATTTATTATGTCATGGAACTAAACATCCATTGAGCTCTACAATATTTTTGAAGTTATTAGAATATATTCAAGAACACATAAAGCATACAAAGTTATTTATTTCTGTTGAAATAATTATTATGTATAGTGATTGTTCTTAATAGCGATATCTCTATAAACATAATCACAAGGTGGTGTCCTCAACAAATGGATTTTACTATACATAATTGCATTAGACATTCAAATGATCGTTTCACATCAATAATAATATTTGATTGCTGAGAGTCGTGAATGGAGCTACGTGTCATATCTCATGCGAGGTTGTGCACGATTACAAACGACGGAACTGTGTAGCCCTAAATGTTTGTGCATATGTGAGTCACGAATACCAAATGGCATATGACCTCGGCTATGTAATAATAGGTTTCTATTGCTGTCTACGTTTCCTGAAGGAGTAATTTGAGTTTAGAGATATCAAAGTCTATTTTTTCAATCATGCTTGGTTCCTATTGGTTTAAGCGTGATGTTAACTATCCTATCTCAGACTCGCCAACAAAACACACATTTAAAATGTATGTTAAAACCGTTAGATACATCGAGGATGGTTAGATAGTTTAGGAGTTCATCGTGAGCAACAACATGAGACGAGAATTATATTAATAGTCTCGAGTCTTGGCTACGCCTTGCATCCAACTTCTTATTAACAACACTACTAACTTAATGAGTAGAAAACATGTGTGACGAGTTTAGCCAGGTCTCTGTCACAAAAGCGGCTAAAATTTGAAAGTATTATTTTTCTGATTATAAAAAAAACTGTGTAACACCCCATGGACACAAAGTACTATACGTTTAACTGAAGACCATAGTAACTAACATCATCACGACTGATCAACAGCGATGCGGGAAATTAAATTTTATATCGATTGCTGAATAATGAATATTACTTAAAATACATATGTAAGCAATATAGTACCTACTCGTCCATGACTTTTCAATACTGAAGACGAGGTTCATTCAGTAATGAATTGATTATTAGATATTATGACTGTAAATTAAGGAAGGGATTTGTTTCCATAACTAGTATTTATCGGTGCTAATAATAGAAATAAATACTCCATAAATAATACAATAAGTCGAATACAATAAGCTAAGCCGGAGGTTGTGGGTTCAGTTCCAACCCACGACAAATGATTGTATGATGAGCTCCATTATTTGTTCTGTGTCTGGGTCTAATTTATATGTACCTAATATATATATCTGATATAGATATATCACTTGGTGACGCAGTGGTAGCCTAATATCTGCTGCGCTTGAGGTCTCGGGCTCGATGCCCGGGTCGCACCAAATGTTTGTATGATCTGTAAATATTTGTTTCAGAATTTGGGTGTTTGCTATGTATAATATGTAAGTATTTACAAAAAAAAAAGTATACATATTTGTCTTTATATCAGTTGTCTAGTACGCATATTACAAGCTCTTTGGGACTAGATGGTGTTGTGTGTTAGAGGTCCGAAATACTTACTATATAAGTGTGAATATCAGGAGTCTGATTACTATGGTAGTCTGCCTAGGTTGTGTTATTTTAGCCTAGGCTTTCCAAAATGTCTCTACTCTGCCTGATGAAAGCATAAGCAGAATCCAAGATTGATGGTCACCATACTCATTGCAAATGCAATAATGCAGCATGGCGGCCTAGTGATGCTTCTACGTCATGTCTCGCACTCACCAACGAAACACGACCTTCGTTCCGCTGAAGCCGTTCATGCTGAAATCAGCGTGGCACTACTACCTCTGAAATAGCTATACTCTGTGAAGCTCTATGTGACAAAACGTGCGCAATATTAATGTAAATTTCCTAACAAAAATTACTATATAATCTAACATGAAGGAAAACCGAATCTAGGTCTACACTCTCATATTTGACGTAAATGCATGAATTATAAAATCAGTATAATTGAATTAACCACAACTGTATACGTATTTATTAACTCTAACAGTACTTCTAAAAAAATTAAAATACCTTAAACAAATAATATTTAAAAAAAAAAACAAAATAAGATTATAGTCTATGCATTCGTTATGAATCTTTATTCTAACTAAAGAGTTATATTTTGACAGCGCGACTCATCATTTTGTTTATACAATACATCCCACACATATAGCCATACGTCATGAATAACTAGCATTGTAACATAATGGCATCCAATCATTAATTAACATCATTCATTTAAAATTAAATTGCTCTAGCACACGTCCTTCTTTCCTTAACAAGAAGAGTCGTGAAATTCAAAATACAAGGTTGTCCGAGGCGTTAACCGATTGCCACGATAACAACTGACATGACGTGATGGGACAGAACAGATTGCTTAGCCCAAAGTAATTAAACGTTCACAACTGGCTGAATAATTTATAACCTTTGCCTGCAGAATGTTTATCATAGACGTCAATTACCCCCTTTGACGCGGGTTAATTTTTAACGTAATTAGTTTTATATGAATATGACATACATTCAGTAATCAATCGCTATCGTTTAATAGTTATTGTGGCAGAGGTCAAATGCTACCATAAATCACCGTCAATACTTTTTATACAATATCTATCAATAACTAATTTGTATAAGATACTTAAACAATGCCACGATGAATCTATTAAGGTTAAACGATTTTATAATACTACGTGTGTGACAAATGTGTAATCTATTAACTCATAAAACAAATGATTTTGGAGACACCTACTTCAAGAATTTATCCTACCTTGTAGATTGTAAAATAATTAATGGAGTTTTTGAAAAAGTCAATACTGTAGTCATTTGAAAAACTATGTGCGATGGGCATTAAAAGTTAAGTCATCCATGTTAGGGGTTTCCTTTACTACGTTCTCTAGGTACATCTGTGGTTCTCTAGTGACTTATTTTGTTAAGTCTCTCTTTTACAGATAGTTTAAAACAGAAATACTGTCTCCGTCGTCAAACCTAATTTAGTTGTGTCCTAACTCTTACAAATTTTATTTTCAAAGAGCTATGAGTACGTGTACCAGGATCCGTGATATAGCTTTTCATACGAAGAAACTTTTATATACATTAACATAGTTATTGTTACATTAATCCATACTAATGTTATAAATTCAAAAGTTACTCTGTCTATCTGTCTGTCTGTTACCTTTCACGACTAAGCCACTGCACCGATTTCAATGAAATTTGGCATGGAGATACTTTTATTCCTGAGGAAGAATACAGGTTACTCTTAACCGCGATTACCGACATACACACGGTCGGAGCCGCGGATAAAAACTTGTAATAATATATATACATAACTATAACAATCAGTCAATATTTCACTGAATAATGAACAAAAATAATGACGGAGTAATTTTTTTAATGGTTGGTGTAACACATAAAAAATGCATCTTTTAAACAATTGTTTTCTTAACATCGCAATTCTGGCTGCGATAAGTGTTCCGTTTCGATTCCCAAACAGCCCGCCACATTCAATTTATCGGAAGAAACATTTTCTGTCAGTGCCTGGTCGATTGAATAAAATTAAAATTAAGATCTTTGTTCAACTTTTGTATCGCTTATACGAACATATTACATTGTTTAAATTTAATTGAATAACGGTATTTGGTTTCTATGCTTACGAACGAATGTCTATTGTAGTTTTGATTAATAAGGATCTTTTGTTTACTATTATTTATAATATTTTAATGATGGATTGGTTTCAAAACGGTTCGGTGTTTATAATTGGTTGTTCTGAATAGGATCGTTGAGTGAGGCTTCGCGCACAATAGACTCACAATAAGTTCGACCTTGTTGTATTACATCGGTTCAATCAAAATATTGGGGCAAAGGTTATCTGTGAAGTTCCCCTGCCGCTGGAGATCACCGATCCATTGTGATAGACTCCTACTTGCCGACGTCAAAAATACTCGAACCACTTATCCATTGCTTCGAATACCATTGGAGTCACGGTCGATTGAACATTGAATAAGGATCCAGATGTCAAACACTCGTTTATATTCGATTGATTTAAACACAACAAGCGTTTTCCTTTGCGTTGTTTTACTTTATTAATGGAATGTTACATTAAAAGCTATTTAAACTGAACTAACTTTGCGAGCTTAGAATTGTCGGCTTTACTAAATGTGTCCGTTTCTAAGGGAGAAAGCTATTTTATATCTTTGTCTGTGCTCTGTCTTCTTCGTATAATTTCTCATTGGCTTAGGTTTCCTTTGCCTTCTATTATTGTTAACTATTCAATATGTAGAGATTTACTGCCACTGTCTACTAAGTACGAGAATTACCACCCATTATGTTGCAAAGATTGATGATACATTTAACTGATGCCCATTAGGTAGGGCGCATTCAAGTAGGTGTTTATGAATCACAAGGCATTGTGCAAATGACGCGGGAACTTAAATTTCACTATCTGTGGAATGACGTGGGAAGCTCTGATGAATAAAAATTACTAGGGCTTAACCAAATAGTAGTAATAGAAAGATTCCTGGTCTGCATTTTTGTCCTCCATATCATAATAAAATCTGATTCTTGTATATAAAAATCAATTGCTGTTCGTTTGTCTCGCTAAAACTTGAGAACGGCTGGGCCGATTCAGCTGATTTTGATTTTGAAATGTTTTTCGTAGTCCAGGGAAGGTTTAAACGGTGAAAACAATATAAATAACTTGAAAATCCAAATGTCACGTTTACGAAGTAGCGGGCACAGCTAGTAATCAATAAATGTGATGACAGCATGACGACAAACTTCAATGTTTATTTCCATGGAAACGAAAGTTTTCAAGTAAAACTATGATAGTTTTTATAAAATAATTTCTCACCTTTTGACATATTTTTTAATAAAAAAAGGTTTTTTTTTCCAATTTCCAAAAAGCCAGGAAGTATTTTTATGAAAACGTTATTGCAAAAATCTAATTCTTTGTTATTACCTATTAGATTCTCACATCACCCGCAGCTGTTATAAAGGGCGTCTCAGTAAGAGTGCACTTTTTAATTTAAAAATAATAACAAGCTATTTTTGAGAGCATTTTTTTTTTATTAGATTGTAAAAAAACAAGTATGGATTAAGTATGGAATAAAATATTTGTCAAATGGTTCCCACTGTTCTGAAGACAGGCCATTACTCTTATCATGAAATTTTCCATGACTTTTCTAGATGTGGCTGTATCTTACCGATGACGCGTTGGATCTTGGATTTGATTCTAGAATTGTTTCTGGTTTATTTACATGAACCCGAGATTTCACAGAACCCCAAAGAAAAAAGGTGCATTTTCAAAGCGGCCTCAGCATAACTTTCCAATTTTTTTTTGTAATAAGTTTTAACAATTTTAACTCGTTGTTTTTTCGTAAAGCGCTCTATCCATACTAATATTATAAACGCGAAAGTTTGTATGGATGGATGTTTGTTACTCTTTCACGCAAAAACTACTGAACGGATTTGGATGAAACTTTACAGTAATATAGCTTATGCATCAGAATAACACATAGGCTACTATTTGTAGTGATAACCGACATACACGCGGGCGGAGCAGCGGGCAACAGCTAGTATTTAATAATTTGAAGAAACATATGTGTGACATCTGCAAAATTATTGAGTTGCCACGCCACACAAAAAAAAACACGAAATTTAAAAATTCACTCTTACTGAGTCACTTTAAATAACTCTGCCTATACTCGCTGTAGCTAACTTTACAATATTCAATGCATTTCAAATCACAATCAGGAAAGCATAGTTATTTATTAACTCGCGTGTGTTCATTATTATTAAATCAGTTCATCAAAAATCTAATTAAGTTTGTTGTTGGTCTCTGCCGGTGAAACAGTGACAGGAGATTAACTTCGGCTTTAATTACGCTGCAGCACAATTTTCCTGCACTTTCCGTTATAAAGGTGAGCTTCATACTTCATTCATAATTGTAGTGGAAAGACGGTAGATCTTAATAGTTTAAAAATGCATTTCTTTTTTTCATTTTCAGTCGTGGATCAGCCAATAAGCATTGTATATCTATTACTATTATATAAAACTGAAGAATTTTTTTGTTTGTTTGTTTGAATGCCTAATCTCAGGATCCGCTGGTCCGATTTGAAAAATTATTTCAGTGTTAAATAGTACATTTATCGAGGAAGGCTATATAACATCACGCTAAGACCAATAGTAGCGGAGCACCAATAAAGATTGTAACAAAAACGGGGGAAAATTTTACGCTACGGGCAATCGGAGACGTAAACGAAGTTGCGTGGGTCAGCTAGTTTATAATAAACGTCTTTAGAAACACTTATGAGATTAGAACAAAATACAATACAAATAAATAAAATTAAAACACGTTTTCATATGAAATCAATTTGTATAGCCATTTAAAAAATATCTAATACTAGCTGACCCACGCAAATTCGTTAGCGTCTCCTATTGCTCGTAGCGTGTTAATTTTTCCCCATTTTTGAAACATTCTTCATTGGTGCTCCGCTCCTAATGGTCTTAGCGCGATGATATATAGCCTATAGCCTTCCTCGATAAATGTACTATCCAACACTGAAATAATTTTTCAAATCGGACCAGCGGTTTCTGAGATTAGCGTGTTCAAACAAACAAACTCTTTAGCTTTATAATATTATATATATACAGTAATAGGCAATAGATATTAGATCATCTGCAAAATTGCGATGTAGTAATTCATTAAAACTTTTTCAATATACGTATATAAAACCACCTACAACTGGTATTAGTTGGAAATGAAAGTATGTACTCAATAACTGGCATACGCCAAAAATTAAATTAAACATTCTACTATAGTCTATGCGACTGCTGTGCTTGAGGTCTCGGGGTCGATTCCTGGGTCAGACAAAATGTTTGCATGATCTGCAAATATTTGTTTCGGAGTTTGGGTGTTTTCTATGTATAATATGTATGTATTTATATCACTTGTCTAGTAGTACCCATAACACAAGCTCTGCTTAGCTTGGGACTAGACGGCGTTGTCCGAAATATTTATTACTAGTTAAACGTACCAGAATAACATTAAAATATTACAGTTGCCAAACCATCTTGGCTTGTTCTATAGGTTCCATAACATATAGAATAACAAGCATAATTATGCCTTCATTATTAAAGGATAAAGCTATGCTTTTACAAATATGATAAAATATATGCATGAATTTTTAAACTTAATATTAGTCCCAATAGAAAATTCGGAATTCACATTTCTATTCTATAGAACAGTAATCTTTACTGTAGTAGTATACCTATCTTTACTGAAGCTACTGCCTTGTGGTTCAGTACAACTACCTGCCGCACCCCCTCACGAAGGAACTGTCGCCTCGTTTCCGCACTTACAGTGAATTTATAGATTCTGAATGCAATATTCTCATCGAAAATATGCAAAGCAAGGTTTGATTTTGGTGTTGGGAATTCAATCCAAAATAGATTACTTCCATTTCCTGAAGCCTCAAAACTGTGATTTAAGATTTGATTTGATAATAGATATTTCAGTTAGCATTTTGTCTCTAATTCGTTGTTGTCTACATTCATGAAATATTTAACAAGCAAGGTTCTGTGTTTTATAAAGAAATTCTAAACAACATCAATATCACTTGAATATGTATCTTGACCTGACCAGCGCTTGTTTATCTTTTTTTTAAATTCTAATCTCTTACTTTTAAGCTATCGCATAGCTTTTATCGCGGGCTTTGGGGCCTTTGGGCACGGCGACCGAATCAAGAAATTCCGTAACGTAACGTAACGAAAATAAAACCTGACACCCGAAGCTCGCACGGATCGAGACGAGCTGCTCCGAACGACGAATCAACGAATCTGTCTGTCTCGGTCTGTCAGATTCGTTGCCTTGGACACGAAGATTTTCTATGTCATATATTGTATAAAATTATTCATGGTGGCCATACACTTGTCAACAGCCGGCCGTGCAAGCGTATTGAAATACGTCAAAG
The DNA here is from genome assembly GCA_949125395.1 of Diaphora mendica. Taxonomy (NCBI): domain Eukaryota; kingdom Metazoa; phylum Arthropoda; class Insecta; order Lepidoptera; family Erebidae; genus Diaphora; species Diaphora mendica. The sequence goes on from OX421310.1 coordinate 25,174,003, forward strand.
GAAGATTCGTTGCCTTGAACACGAAGATTTGTTATGTCATATAATGTATAAAATTATTCATGGTAGCCATACACTACTGCATATATAAAAATTAAATGAATAAATATAATTGCATACGTTGATAAAAAATGCTATGCAATAGCTTTACCGTGGCAGTCACTGAGTGCCACACGTCTTTTTTTCTTTAAACGACTTCAGGAAAAATACATACTGATAAATTATAATAGATTTATTAATTTTCAATCGTACAGTAGGTACTATTTAGTCAAATTTACTGGTGACCAAACAGTAAATAATTATACCCTCTTGAACAAAAAATAAACAATTAAGTTCATGATTAATAGAGGGATAAAGTATAAAACATTTTAAAAAATTAACTTTTACAACCTACATTTTTAAATTCAAATAAAAACTAGACTAACCATAAAAATCTTTGATCAACTCGAAGCATAGCGATTAATATCGAAAAAAATCTTCCATCATACTCGTCGGTATATAACAGAAATACAGCTTAATTAAGCGCCTGCTTTATCCGCTCCGGTGGAGTTAAAGCGAGCAAGTGAATATAATAATAACTTGGTACTCGGCAGGAAGCTAATAACTGAATGCAACGTCAGAATATCTATATAAACGTGTCAAGTTTGAAGGCAAGTGACATCACTGTAATAACCTCCGGCTTAATTAAAACGTTTGTTCATAGATAGACTATTATATCGATAACCCGTGTTTACGCGGTATTATTAATATTTTTTGTTATGAAGAGCTTTAATACTACATGTTTTGAAATAAAATATTTAGTGTTAAATCTTTTTCTATTCTTTGTTATGAACTGTCAGCTCTCAGTCCATGAACATCATTAGGTTTAAGCAGAATGTCATCGCTATTTTCTGAAGTGGTGCTTAGTTAACAACCATTTTGGCTATACAGCTTGTTTAATGGTCAATGAGATTATGTATGTAATGTATGTAATAATATTATATGCATAAGCTTAACATTTGTCTTGTTAATTACAGTCTAATGTTACAAAATTAACTTGCTAGTCTTATTATTTCCAGATTATAGGTATGTAAAGTACTTGCTTGCCTGCGTGTATGTCTATTGTCGCCGTAAAAAGTATCCAAGTCTTTCCTCAAAAATAAAAGTTTATCCATGCTTAATTTCATTGAAATAGGTACAGCCGTTTAGACGTGAAAACTTTACAGACAGACAGAGTTACTTTAGTATTGATGTATTACGAGTATATGCTCGTAGATTGTTACTGAGTATTAATCATCTTATCTCATCTCTTATTATAAATTATGTACGAATAATAATGAAGTGGTAAAAAGAGCATTGACTTATATCAGCGACCCTAACAGTCGACAAATTTAAATAAAAATAAATCAGGAAAGGTGCCAACTTTTTGATTATAATTTATGGAGCTTTGCTTGCTTGTGCAAAAATTCTTACTTAAGGACAACATTTCCTTTACTCCATCACGACTCTTCTAAACAAAATTATTTAACAATAAATAAATCTATCGATCAACCTTTGATTGTACCTGCTATTTGTTTTCTTTATTTAAGTATCAAGCTTGTTTTTGGTTAACAATTGAGAAATAAGATAACTACTTCATTGCTGGTATTGTAATTTTACTTATTTATCGATATTGAGGTAACCAAGGATATCATCAGTCGTGTATGTCGTTCTTAAAAATATATAAAACTAGCTGACCCGGCGAACTTCATACCGCCATATTTACATATCTGTCTCAGGCAGTCTACAGTCGTGGACAAAAAAAATTTTGCCCGTTATTTTTTTATTTTTCTTGTACACAAACCTTGTCCTAACAATAATGAACACATAAAAAAAGAATTATTTAACTTGGTGCAGCCGTTCGGAAGTTATGCGCGTACATACATTTCGGCGATTCATTTATATATACATACGATATATGTATAGATTTATATACATACGATACAGAGACGGACTTAAAGCCTTGGGCATTTTCGGATAGGAAATTCTTAGATTTATTTTTCTTATTTATAAAAATATTTAAAATATAAAAGTTTCTTTAGTGTTAAAACCATATAATTGTTACATCATTGGTCGGCCTTCATCAGGTCGGATAACCGAAGGAGATGTCACGAGAATGTTAATTCTGCGCCGATTAGTATTCCAGTCGAAACAACAACTAATAAAAAGGAGCCACCGTCGGGAAAATTGAAAATATCCGCAACCGTCAGGAAAATGAGGAGGCTCTTCGTCACGCCGTGAAATTAGAATCGTCCCGAGCAGTTCCGATGCTTGTCACGTGGCGCGAAAAGTTTGTTTACGTTGCCATTTGATTATAATCTAAACGAAATTTCCCTAACGGTCGGCCATAGCTTTTGTTATTAATGCCAGAGGTGTTGTTACTTTCCTCAACGTAAATAAGAATATAACACCATTTTGTTTAGGAAAGCGTGATTATTATACAAATTAGTATATTTCATAGTGCACATTTCATAGTAAACCAATGTGTATGTGAGTGAATATGGCATATACGAACCCCTTTTTTAATTACGATAAAGTAGAAAGTGTTAATTTGTCAGATGCCGAAATTAATTCGTTTTTTCACAGCTTATTCATCACAGTAATGAGTTAAACTATTGACACAATAGGTACTAAATGGATATTGTTTAAGGTCCTGCCAATAAGTATAATCAGTATAATCACTGATTCCTTTGACTATAGTTTTATAACGTTTTTGTAAAAATAATAACAGATTTACATAAGTATATACTAGACTCTCCAGATTCATAAAGTCGGTATGAAATTCAGTATCTGAATACTGGTACGTTTCAACTTTGAGCATTACTTCTCTATTCAATCTTTGGTTGTTTCAAACTATCACAGATTACTTACATACGTAGAATTCGTTTTCAGTCAAAAAAGATTTTGGACAAAGCTAATATCTCAATATAACCTACAAATTTATTAATTCGTCTGTTTGCCGCGAAGTGGTGCCGCCGCAGGCATGGGAAAAGCATCAACAATTCTTTTGGTGGTAATTACTTTTGGTAATATTGGTTGCAGATATATAGTTATCCAAATAGGGACGAAGTCAGTTAATTAATTAATATACCCTATTAGTAATATTGTTTTCGATATTTATATGGAATTCATGCAGTACACGTAAATTAAGCCAGAAGGGTAACCACACGAAACTCAGATCATAATATGGGAACAATAAACCCATGAAAATGAACGATATTGATTTATAAATTAATGTGCCAAATCTAACGTCAGACTAGGGTGACCTTAATACAAAATTTATTTACATTTTCTTCGTAACATCAGGAAAAAATATCCAATGAAAGAGTTGTTTTTTTCATTACATAATTATGAACATGCATAAAATTATGAATATGACACTTTTTACTATTATAATTCTATAAATAAATATATATATTGAAAGCAAAGCTTAGTAAGATAAAATAAATTACACATAAAACTAGAAATTACAGAAATCTGCTACTTAAGTGGACAGTTCCAGCATCTGTTTAGTACTTATGGTTACTCTAAATGCAGATAAGCCACCTTATTTAAATGAGTAGTAGTCTAACCGCAAAGCGAGTATTGGCGAGTAACGAGAGAGCACGCGACTCGAGCCAATAGGTCAATACGTGGACCACAAATGAAAGGCTGACGTGCCTGGGTATACAGACATAATATCTCCTTTGAATATTACTGTTATTTCACTTCAAAGGTAATTGCAATGGTACGAGAAATAGTAATGCCTTAGTAGAAAGGCATTTTTAAAGAATATACCTAACTTTCTTTCTTGTTAACAAATTTCTTAAGTACATATTATATTGAAAACTAGCTGTGCCCGCTACTATGTACACGTGACATTTGGATTTTCAAGTTATTTTTAATTTTTCTCCCTTACCTGTACTTCAAAATCAAAATCAGCTAAATCGGCCCAGCCGTTCTCGAGTTTTAGCGAGACAAACGAACAGCAATTCATTTTTACATATAAGATAACATTTAACACTTAACTTTTGAGAAGGTTCTTACACGAAGCAGCACTATGTTGAGCCAGAAACCATTTTTTCAAAACTAGTTTTTTATGTTGAAAGAACACATATGCATTGGTGACACGGATAATATATGCTGTACCTATATGCTGTAGTTTTTATTATACCACTTGAGTAGAAAGGAAGCCCACATCTTATCGTACAATCTATTGAAATATGAGTTTAATTCACTGTCTGAATACCTATTTGACGACTTTGTATCATCACGTATTAAGAACCCCATTTTGCAACCCAATACTAAGAAATATGTTACAAACAAAACTTAATTAAATTACCAACGCCACCACAACGCCAATAACCAGACCCGAGGCTAACAATATTCGTATGTTTAATTCATACACGTATTTAGCAAACACAGCATTGGACCGAGATTACAACTGAGCATACCAATATGCATTAGCACTGCCTCCCTCTAACATGATCTGCTTTCAGTCGTAATTTGTACAAACAAAGTGTAATGTTGATTGAATTGATGTGAAGCCATTATTATTTGTATAATAGTTATAGTTGTTTAGGGGTTCATTTTATTTTTCTATTGTTTACTTCAGGCAATTGAAAATTGGTTATGAATTTTGTTTATCAAAATCACAGAAGTTATGGTGACAAAAAATTCGAGACTATTTTTATTTGAAACTCATCTAGTAAATATACTTTTTTTCTTAAAATCACATGGTCTGAGTCCCCTCCAGATTAGGGCCCTCGGCAGGTCATCGGTCGGGCTTTAGTAGAAATAATAATAAATATTTAGGACATTTAACACACAACGCCATCTAGTCCCAAGCTAAGCAGAGCTTGTGTTATGGGTACTAGACAACTGATATAAATACATATATTACTTTTTTTGTAAATACATACATATTATACATAGAAAACACCCAAACTCCGAAACAAATATTTGCAGATCATACAAACATTTGATCCGACCCGGGAATCGAACCCGAGACTACAATGCCACAACGTCACCACGTTACCAAAATGAAAGGCTTACTTTATCCAGTGCCAAAATAATTGATCATCTTAATTTAAGCGAAAAACATTCTAAAAAGTGATGATTAAACATTTCTTGCATCGCGTAATCACACGCAATGCAAAACGCGCATCATTAGCGGATTAACTGACAGTTCTGCGTAGTGTAATTATGTATTGGATCTATTTAACGTCTTCAGTCATGTGATAATAGTTACTATATTTATTAACCTCTTTTAATTATTATTTTTAATGTATTCCATTCCACAACCATTACATTTTCAATTTAAGAGCTTAGTTACTACATAACGCAAATTTTGACTACTTTTTTTATGCTCTTTGGTGGCTCCTCATCGTTCAGCAGTTGACGGCAATATGCTAAAGTAATATCAGTAACGTAGATTTCTTAACGGCAAAAATTTGCCCCTTTTTGACGCAAACCTGGCACCATTCCGGAGATGAGATTTAAATAATACTCTTCAAAATATGTACGTGCTATTCACCTCTGTTTAACTTTTCAAAGAATATTTATGTGTAAATAGCTATATTTAATAAAAACAAATTGTTTAATTGTGTTATATTACACAGATAATTCATAGATAATATCTGTATTGGCCTTACCTCACCTTTTTATTTTCCTTCATAAGTCGTGTCATTGTTTAACATGTCATTGTCACAATAAAACCCTGTCAAGCGCGTTATATTTGTCAGACTGTTTGACATCTGTCTGACGAATCCAAGTTCAAATAAATAAAAAGGTTAAGGTCATATGCCACCTATCACCAATCCTCTGACAACAAATGATTACTCATAAATAGTTAGGCAACGATAAGTTGTAGTAAGTACTTCTATAGTTATGTAATATAACAAAAGACCAGTCCGATTATAACAATATCAATCACACAATTACAAAAACAATGCTAAAAGCTTGCAATGCAAGGAAATGAGGTTCTAAGATAAATGCATTTTAAACTATTACTCATGTTGCATCCTTACAAAAAAAAGTTTACATGTTTTGCTAAATTTTGAATTTTAGGATTTAAAAATAAGTTACTTTGAAATAAAACTTAAATTTTCATTGAAATACCATTTTAATATCATTGCGTAATCATGTGTTTGAACTAATACGCTTCTTACTCTTTGAAGCATATGTATTCACGCTTAAGTATATTGATATAATTATTTTCGTACGTTATATGCGCAAAGTTAATTATTTAAATCTTAGTATTTTCTATTTTATTCCTTCTTGAAACGTCGTGCACGTACACACTAACCGCAAAAGAAGTCTTGTAGTTTATGCCTGAGGATCGGACTGACGACCGCATAGCCTTTACTACTGTAGATTATACTATATTACAGTTACCTACTGGTAAGTATCAACTTTCTGCATTTAGTTCATATGGCACTAAAGCAATGAGGAAATGACAGAACTTTATGTTACAACTGTCGTTATATCTTAGCCTTAAATCATACAGAGATCGTATAAACCTGACTAAAGTTGCTCGTCTTCCCACGCGATTTGTTGCAAGCAAATGACTGTAAGAGGTAACTCTATGGCTCTGTGCAATCTTTAACCCCAATCGTACTATTACTAAATACTAGGCAATCAAGTATATAGTCAATAATAGACAAAGCAAGCGATACCATAAACTATTGCCTCACTCGCTCGTTTTTCCTACACCTTTATGATGCCTAGCTACCTGACAATGGAAGTAAAGCCAATACTGTTTAGGCCTATCACATAATAGATATAAAATATAAAAATTGATGTAAAATATTGTAAACTAAGGGTGGGTGAGCGTTTAATAATAATAAATAAATATTTTGGACATTTCACTAGCTTCAAACTAAGCAGAGCTTATATTATGATAGCTAGATTGACTGATAGAATATTTATATACTTTTTTTGTAAATACACACATATTATACATAGAAAACACCTAAATTCCGAAACGAATATTTGCAGATTATACAAACATTTGGTCTGACCCGGGCTTGAGGTCTCGAGTTCGATACCCGAGGTAAGCACAGCAGTCGCATACGCTACCACTGTGCCACCGAGGCAGTCTTTTTAGTTTTACCGAGATTTTAGTCAGGCAGTTTTACCGATAGACGAACTGAGTGCTTATTGACTAATCAGCTAATTCATACTTATATTATAAATTCGAAAGCTGTTATGCTTGCACGACTAAATCGCATAGAGAGGTGGACACTTTTGTGTCTTGTGTCGGATACAAGCTACCGATGAATATTTAATATCTATAGAACCAGTATAAAATCATCTACTCGCTGCGCATACATAAACATTGTTTTGTGTCTAGTTGCTTCCACTTAACACATACTCATGACGATCAAAAAGTGTTCGGTGTCGGTAACTGGAAACCTGTTGAAGACACAAGCAACATTAACAAATTTCCTTACAACATCGTTAGACTGACGGAAAACAAGCGACGAATTGTGGCCAGTAGTAGCAACCGGTGACTGTTTACGGTTGCCGCCACCGGACACAGCAACTACGGTTACCAGTGACCAGTAGTAGCAACGGGCATCACGTTTGCGCAGCGGCTAAAGGAGGACGTAGACTACTATTTACAGCGATAATCGGCACACACGCGGGAAGAGATAGCAAAACCTAATCCATAAAAATAAGAATAAATTTCACAAGCACAATCATGCTTAAGTAGAAACTCATCGTGGGAGAGCCACGCTTCGGCATGCATGGGCCGGCTCGACCGGAGTGATAACACGGCCTCACTGAAAACCGGTGTCAAACAGCGCCTCCGCTCCCCTCCGCCCATCCCCCATAGGTAAGCAACGCACTTGTGACGTCTCTGGTGTTGCGGGTGTCCATGGGCGGCCGTAATCGCTTACCATCGGGTGATACGTCTGCTCGTTTACATCGATTACATAAAAAAAAACTAAATACTTTTCAATATAAACAAAGTTTCATGGCATTACTTTATCCCTTGATGTACCTACTATTCGTTTTATTAATTTGATTCTAATGGTATTTATATTAATAAATGTATTAATGTCTGAATAATAAATAATTTTGTAAGTTAATATACTACAAAGCTTATGGAATCAATCACGATTTGAACATTCACATTCTTATTTCTAAGCAGAGGTTCCGCTTTAGGCCGTGGTCAAGGACGTTTTACTTTATTTTATTGTTTTATAAGGTCAAGTTCCCACTATACATTACCGTCACCGTTTGGATTTACCCTACGTTTTGACTAATAAGTAATAAGGCAACAAAAAGTCAGTAATGTTTATTATATAGAAATTACATAAGACAACGTGGGACGTCTACCTACAAGATGTTTTATCAGAGTCTCAAGACCTTCGGAAAATTTAACACCAGTCTTGGTAGAGAGAGTTCTACGTTAAACACAAGCAAAATAAATAGAAAGATTCGTTCAGATTTAAAACGAAATCTTTATAAAAAACTTACTAATGTGTAACATCTGTGTGTAAAACCTAAGTACACGGTTTCCTGTTACACGCTTCCGTCTCTTTTCCGAAATCACTTCTTTAAATAAAGAGAAAGATGTTTTACATTTTAATTTTTTAACTGTAGCTTCAATTTAACGTTTATAAATGTCACTTAGTGTTTCAATTGAATAAATGATTTTGAATTTGAAATAAGAAAGGAAATCTTTAAGCTAGAATTAAGAGAACCTACCTATTAGACTAAAGTTCCCCAATAGGTATATTGTGTGTATATTTCTACAATTTTTCTCCTACATATTATACTAAAAAAGTTATCAACATTCTTATTTGGTAGACTGTCGCCACCCTGCCGAATCTAAACATTAAATAAAACCATTTACTTGTCAGTATAAAGAATCTCTTACATTATAATGTTTACACAAAATCAAAATAAACGCTTGAGATTGCCGCGAAGCACTCAAAATATCAAAATAATGTGGATTGTGAAAATTTTATCCGGGATTTCATTAAATGGGTGCCGCTGGGAAATGTTATTATTCATTTCTGAAATGCCATATCTTCATCTTGACAAGGATCTCCAATTCAAAAATTTTGTTGAAACAGATAAATGGATTGAATATCTTCATCCTGAGTGAATAACAAACACTTTAATCTTTATAAAATAATAAGAGATCATTTTCCATTGAATTGGCACGAAACGAATAAAAACCATTTTACGAGGCAGCTAACGCCATCTAGTTACTTTAACGAGAACTAAATAACGTGTTGTGCTTTGTGTCCGTTTCATGTATGTTTGTAAAGTCCCACGTGACATAAGATTTATTCCTAAAGCGCAAAAAAAGGAACATTTGTGTACAATATTGCCAATTGTTTATATAGGTATTAGACTAATTTCATTCAAAATTACATGTTACGACTGTTTTTCCTAAAAAAACAAACTATTATAACCGCTCACCAACACAAGTTACATTTATTTGGCCCATAATGGTATAAAACTCGAGAACTATTGTACGTTTTAATAATTTAATTTATTATTTAAAAACACTTTATAAATGAATCGCTGAGTACAATTTATAGGCCCTACGTACCTCCCATGAAAAGCAAAGCCCTAAAAATGCTTATAGCAAGTCTTTCAAGATAAGAGGAGCAAGACTAATGAATTTTAATGCTATTCAATTAAATACACATGAATTATTCAGTAAAAGAATGTTAATGTGGAAAAGAATGCCAGCCTTTCTCGCAGCACAGATTTGGGGACGGTTAATTAATTATTTTTTACGACAATTCATCCCATCCTCTTTGCCTTAATGGCTTCTCACCAATTGTCTTAAAATTTCAGCACATAAGACTTTTTAGGCTACACTTTTACTTATTATTCTTTACATTAATAAATACTTTTAATTCAAGTTTACATTATGCAAATGATAATTATTATTTAACAAACCAGCCTTTGCCCGTGGCTCCGACAACGTTTATGTTGGTTATCGCAGTGAAAAGAGTATCTCCATACCAAATTTCATTAAAATCGATGCAGTAGTTGAGCTGCGAAAAGACAGACAGAGTTACTTTCATATTTATAATATTAATATGAAAATATTGATAGTCTTTAACACTTAAACCAGTTTCATCCTGAAAACTTTCGTACGAATACTGTGGATAAAAATTAGTTTTAAACAAACTAAAAATCTCTTATTATAACCACAGTAATCAAGTATTCGAGGCAAAGTTTATGAACCGAAAACCATTCTAACCTAACCGAAAAATGATTTAAGGTTTTCCATAAGGTAATTAATTAGCAATTTAATTTATTAGATACCGCGTAGGCGAAAGGGAGCTATAGCCGCCAGAAAAATAAAAGTGAGGTAAAAATAAATAGTATTATAGTATATTCGCTTAGATACGGTCATCTTGATGCGCCGCTGTCGCACGTGCGGCAAGCAGCCACAAAGCCCACAAATGCATGCGAGTGCAGCGACACTATCTAAACGAATGGACTATATTTATGCATCGTTTGTATACCTACGTATTTCATCTCTCTCAATTTCCACCACGACGTGGTCTTTATGCTAGTTCAATGATTATACATTTGATATGTTAATAGGATTTTTTTTTAAATCTGGACATGATTTATTTAGTATAATTATAAGGTTTTAATTCAAAACTGCTGGGAGCCATATGCGTCCTAAATATGAGGCTCCTAGTCTCTCCTAACTTATATACAGACAAATATAACTGTCAATATTTTGTTTCTTAAAATTCTAACATGAAAGAGAAAGAATAAATAACAAAGAAATCCTGTAAAAGATACGCCATGGACACTCCACACACCAAACTGTGCCTAACTTACTCAGGATACACATATTAATAATCAAATTATACAAATACGCAGTACCTACACTTAAATGTAAAAGTCAATTTTTAATAAAATCTGCAACTTTTACACATTCTTACTCACTTAGATATTAAGTACTAGCTGACCCAGGCAACGTCGCTTACGTCTCCTATTGCCCATAGCATAAAACTTTTCCCCCGTTTTTGTAACATTCTTCATTGGTGCTCCGCTCCTATTGGTCTTAGCGTGATAATATATAGCCTATAGCCTTCCTTGATAAATGTACTATCCAACACTGAAATAATAATAATCAAATCGGACCAGCGGTTCATGACAACAAACTCTTCAGCTTTATAATAATAGGTCTTTACCTATGAAATTGCTGTTTTGTATGCAATAAGTGAAAGTACTTATTCTTTCAAACTTTTTTATTTCTGTTATTCGAAGTAATCACCCATGCAATCGACGCATCTTTGCCAACGCACTGGCAGTTTATTGATGCCCTTCTTGTAAAAATCAGCTGGACGGGAGGCAACAAACTCTTCAAAGGCATTTTGTACTGCCTCTCGGGAAATGAATTTTTTACCCACTAAAAAGTTGTCTACATTTTGGAAAAAGTAATAGTCAGTAGGTGCAAGGTCTGGTGAGTATAGCGGATGAGGGAGAGCTTCCAACCCCAGCTCTTGCAGCTTGGAGACTGTCTGTTGCGCAATATGGGGTCGCGTGTTGTCGTGAAGGAGCAGTGGGGACGACCGATTGACCAAAGCTGGTTGCAGATGTGCAAGTTTCTCCATCATTCTCTCCAGTTCTTCACAGTACACATCTGCATTAATGCTCATGCCGTTTTGTAAAAAGCTGTGGTGAATCACACCCGCACTAGACCACCAAACAGTGACCATCACCTTTTTAGGGGTCATTTTTGGTTTAGGGCATTGCTTTGGTGCTGAACCAGAGTCTAACCAACTTGCTGAGCGCTTTCGATTGTCGAACAGAATCCATTTTTCGTCGCACGTGATAATTCGTTTCAAAATTCCTTCATTTCTTTGCCTGTTGAGCAGCGCAAGGCAGGTCTCGACGCGTACGTTGCGCTGGCGATCGTTAAAGTCGTGGGGCACCCATCTATCAAGCTTTTTTACCTTACCAATTTGTCGCAAATGAATCAATATTGTTTTGATGCTTACATTAAAAGCTGCTGCTAGCTCAGCTGTAGATTCAGTTTCGTCAGCTTCCACAATCGCCTTTAATTCATTATTGTTAACCGAAGTCTCCGGACGACCACAAGCTTCATTTTTCAAGTCAAAATTTCCAGAACGGAACCTGGAAAACCAATAACGGGTTGTGCGTTCGTTTGTACAGTTCTCTCCGTAAACGTTTTTGATGTTACGTTACGAAGACTGAGTTTGTAAATAGAATGTCATGGTTTTAAAACAAAATTAATTTGAATTTAGAATACAGAGCAATTACAAACTTTTTTTTATTTGAAATGACCAGTACTGAAGAAAGGCAATTTCATAGGTAAAGACCAATATTAATAATATATTTATAATTAGTATACATTTAGAATTGGAGCAACAATAACATTACAGAGTAGAGCTATTTATGAAGTTAAGGTAACCTAATAGATAATTACGAATAAAACAAAAGAATAATAATTTAGGTAAAGATATTAGACAACAATTAAAATATGCAATTACGGTACAACTATGGCTAATACAACTGATTCTATTGGGGCGAGGAAAGGAAGACAAAATAAATATTTCATGTCTACACTTGCTTATTCACCGAATTGTTATAGGAAAAGGAAACAACACTTTGTAACGACATATATAAACGTGTGAAGCTATCGAAAATAACAGAAAAATATAAAAGCTTGGTGTAAACAAGTCGCGTAGTAGCCATTCACTTGGAATTGACTTATAAAGGGGGCAGTAAACGAAGCGAAGACCCCATGTTTGTTCGTGGGGCGAACGATCGTTTTACACGCATTCATTCGACGACTAAATTGCTTGAACATAACCAGGCTATTGTGGTTCAAGTACTGTAAGAATACTAAATAAACCGTACGACTTAACTATCTACTGTTCTGGTCAATTTTTATCCAACTACGGCGGAGCAAAAAGGAAGGGTAATAGTTTTGGCAGTCCTTGTATGTTTGTATGTTCCACCGTAGAGTTAAAACTACTGAACTAATTTTATTGTATAAGCTGTCAATAGACACGTAACATAGTCTATATAATTTTTACGTAGTCGGGTTAAAACTTTTTCTTGTTTAATGAACTAACAATGGAACGCATTAATTTATTTGCTTACTAATCATGCTAAAATAGCTCTTTTAAATTATTACTTACGTGATAGACAATGAAGACTTTTAATAGACTTCACACTAAGAATTTAAACCTAAACAACCACATCGGACTCTCACCAGTCCGTCAGAAGCGTTCGCGGTTAGTGGTTATTGTAAGAATTTGGAAATAACTTGAGATTTCAGTAATAGATTCGAGTAGATTGAATCGTCGACTTCATGAAATGGGTCACAAACCATCAATGGATTTCAGTTTAACATATATACTCAATATGTCTCTTACCTTATGGTGACTATCGGTTTTCAGTTTATAGGAAATGAGCCCATGTATTCTATGGCTTCTGAAATTAAAAGTTCAATATAAAAATAACTTTTATTCAAAAAATTGCAATGTTGTCATTTATTGTGTTTCAAGCTTTACATTTCTATCCCTCATAACAATTGTTAAATCTATTACGTCCTATTATGTCTTCAATTTGTACAAAGATAGGACAACATTAGTACAAAATAATGAAATTAATTTATCATAATCATGCCATGCCATTGACTTTAGTACTAAGTTTCGTGTATAAGTGCATAATGTATTTATACACGAAACATAGTAGGTACTAAGTAAAGCTATTAGTATAAATACGTATGGAATACAATTTAACGCTTTATTTACAGACCTTCAGTTTTATGATTTTAGTGAGTCGCTAAATACGTTTAGCATGTTATTGCCGAATAATATTCGATTATTCGCACCAAAGGTTGATTATGAACGTGATGCTATGCTGATTTGTTAATGGAATGTAATATGGTGCGTTTAGGCTTCGGCCTATCTCATTAAAGCTGTACCTGTGTACTCACCGTTTGTATTACATATATGTTATACCTGTAAGATATGGCTTTAAGAAATTTTATCCTTGTATAACTATACAAACTCTCTTCGCAATTTAATGTTCGCATAATAATGTTTTTAACCGACATCAAAAAAGGAGGAGGTTTTCAATTGGACTGTTTTTTTTATGTCTGTTACCTCATAACTTTCGACTGGGTGAGCCGATTTTGATGATTCTTTTTTTATTTGAAAATTGGTGCTTCCCATGTGGTGTCTCATTTCAATTTGGTTTAGTTCTGACATGTCATCCATGAGAAAACCATATATGTCTTCAATTTGCATTAAGTATGTGTGCGACAAATTGACGAATAACTCAATATCACGCCGACCAATTTCGATGATTATTTTTTTATTTGAAAGCTGGAGCTTCCCGTGTCGGCCCATTACAATTTGGTCGTTCTTGCAGTCGATTTTTTTTTTGTAAAACTTTTAATTATTGGAAAAGATATTGAATTATATCTGTTGCTACAATGACTGTTTTCTAAAAACGAAGTATGTGGCAGTAGCTAAATTTATATTAATTAAATTGTTATTTGAAATGTTTACTTAATAACCAATTCGTATAGATGTAAAGAAATACAGACATTTACATATATGAATGTTTTTATAAATTCTCAGAAAGTCGACTCGACCAGACTAGCAAACAATCCACGTAGTAAATTATTCTTTTGTAAACCTAGCAATAACTCGCTATGTTTACCAACTAACTTCTAGACCTAGAATGACCTTTCGCTAGTAATAAATACAATCTTAATGCTTAGGTATTTTCTCTGCAGTAACAAAGAAATTTTTCAACGACCTCGGACTTCATAATGTAAATTTATTAGAATGATATTTTAAATAGTCCGGGTTCCCCGGAACAAATTTTACAAGTTATTACTATCAAAAAAGAAAAAATATGTTTTCAAAATACATCGAGTGTGGTATCAAAATAAATATTTTCTTACGGTGATTACGAATATATATATAACTTATATGTTTTTCTTGTTAAATATTGATGCAGTCGGGTTTTTTATTTTGAATAATTTGTACTTGTTTTGATACTACACTCGTTGTATGATGTTACTTTTTGGCGCCAAAAATCCTTATTTTTTATTTATTTTTTATTTCGATGTACCCAGTGTCACTCTCACGACTAAGACGAATCTATTGACACCACTCACATAAAATACGACAAGCCGTTTAGGCTCTAGGGCGTGCCAAAGAAATTTACATACATACATACATACACTCGAAAAACATAACCCTCCTTTCGCAGTCGGGTAAAAAAATGTTATACAAGAATAATATCTAGAATGCATGCCCATTATAGGTACACACAACATTCACCATTTGAGACAAGATAACACCTAACAACACTCTATTAGGAGTAAGATAATAGTTTTACTTTTGATCATGTGTGTTAAAAATGTGTATACTTTTAATCTGAATCGTGGAAACAGCTCTAACGGTTTTCATGAAATGTAGTATTCAGGGGGTTTCGGGGCGATAAATCGATCTAGCTATTCAATTTTTGAAATGAAAAAATCAAATTCAATAATGGATTAATTTTTAGAAAATTTACCAAAAAAAAATTATACCGAACATAGCTCTATATTCATGTACTATATATTAATAGTAGTTGCCCGCGTAGCCGTAGTAGCGTATGTGTTATTTTGATGTATAAGCTATATTACTGTAAAGTTTCATCCAAATCCGTTCAGTAGTTTTGGCGTGAAAGAATAACAAACAAACATCCATCCATCCATCCATACTTACAAACTTTCGCGTTTATTATATTAGTATAGATGTAAAAATAAAATAAACAATATTTAAAGAAAGGGGAATAAATAACCATCAAGTTATATTTACATCGGTATTTCAGAACAAAATTTGCAAATTAAGGAAGGAAAACTCTTTAATTTAGAAATATCAAAACCGGTTCTATTTGCATTTACATAGCCGAAGCTAGCACTAAAAGAATCTTTTGCAAAAATGAGAAAAAAAATCGATTTTGAAAATAAATATTTAAGTAACATACCTACTCATAGTCCTGAAAACTTGGATAAAAATGCCACTTAAAACTACCACTTTCCCTAAATATTAAGTATTACATTTAAAACCCAAATATCATCTATTCAATTTACAATTTATGTGATAAAATTTGGTAATATTTCACCAACAAAACTACATCGCGCTGTCAGAGCAAATACTAGTTCATAATTTAACGTTATAAACACATCGTCTGGTAAACAAACACACAGTACAACACGTAAATATGTTTGCGTACCGGTACCCGTTACTGTTACTGCTGATATATTGGATACGTTACTCACATCGTACGCGTCCTGCCTTTGCCATAATAAATTTCGTGACAAACAATATGCCTGTGTCCTTTGTCTAGTACGGCCGCGGACGGGGATCGATCGTTCCCTAACAAAGCCATCCGAACCTTTCTCTCTAGGCGCTTCTGTTTTCTAACTCACAATACACAAACAAACGCCTAGATCTATTATATACATATGCAAATGTATAATATACCCAAGGGTGTGTGTAGTTGCGCGTTTATTACGGAAACCCGTACACACCCAGTAATTGTTTAATGCTCCTATACAATTTGGTAAGACCGCTTTGTGCATTCATAACTAAATTAATAATGAGGAAATTATTTTTGTAAAGTGATCTAAAAAGTATTTAGGTTGCTTTTTTGAAACAATAATATTTAAAATCCTCTTCAATCTTTGCCACATGTGTTTGTTTGGTTAAAGGAACTAATACCAGGAACAACTGATACGAATAGAACGATTATTTCATTAACAAATTGCCCATTTATTGGGGAAAGCTATAGACTATTTATCATCAAGCCATGGCTAATAGAAGCCAATTGTTAAGGAAAGTTCCACAAAATTGTGGAAAGTTTATTGCTTTTGTAAACGTAGTGTAGGCGCTCTTCGGAACAATGGATCGACGTATTGAGGAACATGGCTGGCAGTGAATGGATCCGGACTGATCAAGACAGGGATGATAGGCACTCTCTGGATAAAACCTACCTACCTTTGGCTGAACGAACGAGAAACTCAGACGAAGTTGCGCAGATCGGCTAGTTTACGATAACAATCTAAAAGGAATGATGTCATACCTACATAAAAGTAATCCATTATAATAATGATGGTGGATAAATACGAATAATTGGGAAAGATTGTAAGATATAAGCAAGCACAATAAGAGTACGACCCGCCCAACATTGGAGTTATGACTAAGCTGACCTTACCTAACCTCAGTAAGGTCGTGTTTACACAATATCTATTATTATGTTTAGTTTGAATGGATTAAATGATCTAAGTAATGGATTTGTATCTAATAAACTTTGATAATCAGATCACTTATTAAATATTATTTAAATTTAGAATAAGTTGGGTTTTAACCTCACTGGTTTTATTATGTACTTTTATGGATCTTTAAAGATTTTAGACCAGACATTTTTACGATTGAAAGTATGTGTGTCCGTAACAATTGTTATATTATAATAATCTAGCTAGATACCGATGTGTAGGTAGATTATCAAATAATAAGGGGTAACAAAGTAAAGCTGTAGCATTGCCTACTCCACTTGTCATCAAGTATCTGTTTTTAATTCCTAAAGAGTTTTTCCTGAGACTTCTTGAGAAAAAAAATTGCGTTTTTAGTCAATCTTTACACTTTATAAACAAAGAAATGTGTCTTCAGTCATTACACACACAGAGACACACATGAGTGCACGGTGTGGGGGTTCAAGCAGTCGCCACGTCACTTTCTAGTATTCAATCAAATTGTTGTAGGTTGAAATTCTACACGGGACACGGGATGTGTGAACCACAAATGGTTTGGCGTTCTTTCTGGCGGTTTCATGTATGTTAATAAAGTACTCGCGACACAGAATATATTCCTAATGCGGGAGTTGTATTTTCAAAGGAAAAACTTGAATGATTATCGTAGGCTTGCCCAATTTACTTGTCTTAGTTTGCTTTCATTTCATACCCATATTATCGGAACATATCAGTAGGTCCCTAACGCTCTCTTAATAACAAAACCAGAAGTAAGATAAGCTACATGTTGGCAATAATTCTTCGTTCACTTAAATAAAACTATGTCGGCACACCTTCGCGTCTTGCTCTATGACTCACTTGCTGATCGAAATTCTTCGTTGGCTTGACTTACGAAATTACTGAGGATCAACATTATAATCAAGCTCATCGAGGAAGTTATCCACGATTTGTTTTGCAATTTCACATTCAACGTACATGATTAGAATACTTTTCTTCTACGCTTCTACACTACTACGCCTCATCATGACAAATTGTAATAAAATTATTGAAAATTGCTATTATATAAATTCCTAAATAATATAAGATTTTTTCAAATTGATTCATAAATAATAAGTTTTAGGTAACAAACATTAAAAATTAAAAACAATCAAAATTTTCCACGTGATAACGAATTACGATTGGAGTGAAGACACTCATCGCCCATATTCATCCCGTAAGAATCATAAGAGCCAACTGATGTAGCAAATTACCCAGAACAATAGCACTGCAAAGAGAATAAAAAATTTGACACAAACCCGTACCCTACCTGTTGGGAAGACGCACTATAGCAGTCCAAATCCTCCTTTCCTAAGAGACGCCTATATCGAGCAGTGGACAATTAAAACCTGTTGATGATCAACCAAAGTTAAAAAAAAACACCCTCGTTTTTTGAAGGCGATTAAAAACAATACTAAAACTGTAGTTAGTAACTTTTTTTTGCATATCGAGGACTCATTAGCAAACGAACAGAATTCTCTAAAATTAAGTTATCAAACTTGACAGACTTGCGTAGCCTGTACTCGTTTAATAGATATACAGACAGAATTAGGCTTAGCTTCGAAGCGGTCCAAGGTCGGCAGGAATTTCGTAGGAAACAAATATTTTAACAGTAAATATATATAATTTATAAGTTACATTTCAAATTTAATAATTACTAATATATACGGGCCTTGGGGACTGTATTTATTTATTTTTGCCTTCTTTTTCCTATTCAGATTAGTTTCCTTTGTTTAAAAATAACTATTTGTTATCAGATATTTCAGAAAGAGTATATTCGTATTAACAGTTAAATCCAGCAAAAAGTCGGTCAGAGATCCTTCCAACCACCAATTTACGAATATCGATACTAATATTATAAATTTGAAAGTAACTTTGTCTTTCTGTCTATTACGGCTAGACCGCTTCACCGATTTCAATGAAACTTAACATGGAGGTAGTTTGATTCTTGAGGAACAACATTTTTACCGCGATAACGGACATACACGCGGGGCCTAATCAAATTCTGGTAAAGTATGAATTAGTTAATTAGTGAACTTACACGTAAACACGTACCTAATAGTTATATTCAGAAACGTTTTCGTATAAAATAATTAACATTTTACATAACGTCACATTACACAGTACCCATGTTTTATCAATCTCTTGGAGATTGGAACAATAAATTTATTCATCGATCTATCATCGATTTTGTGATTCGTGACTTTTTACGACCTTCAATATTTTTCTTTCGGTTGATATATTTCTGTCAATATATTACCTTAAAGGCATTTCAAATGCACGCATAGATTGCAAGATATTTATCGTTGTTGTTGATATATTTGGAATTTCAAAAGTCAAACGTTGGTTGAAGAATACATATGATAAATATGACCTATCAATATTAAACAATTGCCATTGTGCATAAACATATGTGCGTATAGGTATTATTTTTCTGTTGAACAAACTTATTGTTACTACGTATTCAAGCTTGTTAATAATCATAAGTGTAGTGTTTGTATCTATAAAGTAGATATACACTGTCTCATGTACCGCAGAGAGGGTAACACTGGTCGGAGTCGCATGTCGCGTCACTAGTCACTCTGTGTTGGACGCTGGACAAGTGAGGGATATGCGTTTGCGCTCTCATCTGCGATAGTAGCGAGCCAGTGATAATTACACCTATTGAGGTTTTCTGGGAGTGGTGGCGATCACTACAATAAGCAAATTATTACATTCCTAACATACATATTAATTATATTATTTAGATGGCTGTACTGCGTATACAATAAAAAACTTTTTATAAAAAAAAAAAACCGACTTCCAAAAACATCCAACGAAAACTCTCTGTCAAAAAACACTTAAAAGCGTAAAATAAACTGGTTCTTCATAAGTTACCTATACCTAATTCTTTATTCATTTAAATAGTAGTATTATAATGGGTGCTAGGTACCTAAAATCTGTTTGAATTCGGTGCCAAGTGACTATCGCTTAGACTTTTGTAATTGTTCGTTTGTATTCTTTTTGGCTTAGCACCAAATCACAACCCTTACCAATAAAACTGATATCTATAACAACTCAACTTTCAATTTAGTAAAGTAGAGTAATACAACATTTGGAAAACAATCAGCAAACACCCGAAAGGAAAGTGATAATGCGATCATTTTTCACCTACCCACAATTTGAATATTATCACATCGGGTAGGCGGGCGTCAGTCAGGTGCAGTCAGATCACGTCAAAGTAGTAAAATAATAAAACTTTATCCTTCACGTCAACGTTTTGAATAAAATGCAAAACGTGTCTGGGATGCAGCCAAAACGGTACGGCGCGCCACGAGCGAGGTTCTGTCTCACCTGGAAAATTGTGCTTGCACAACTAAATTATTATTTATTACCAACTAGTTGCCTGTGCTTGCACGCAGTGCTCATTATTACCCGGAAATCAACTTAACTTATGATTTAGAATGGATAACATATGAGTTTTAGCACCTTATGGTTATTGAAGTTGGAGGTACTAAGTCGATTGCTTCATATTCAGGCAGCAATCTACAAGTACATTTCAACACATAAGCAACCCTAATGCATTTTCTCTTTTAGCGTTTTGGGTATTAATTTCTTTTTAGCCATAGTATCAGACTGACCTCTAATAAGGTATTGCTAATTAATGCGGATGATTCGAGTTACTTTTTGTCAATTGTTTCCTATATTCTTTCTCTTAGCCTTTTTCCCAAACTATTTTAGGGTCAGTTGAAGTCTACTACGATACGACTGAACCTCGATTTTTTTCGTGAAGCGACTGCCATCAAACCTCCACAATCCAACATCATACATATAAAAATGTAAACACCTCTTGAAATTAAATTTGTTGTTGAAACTAATTCAAGCCACAGTACAGTAGTACAGTTTGTCTGTACACCTGCAAACAATTTATTTGTTTTTGTTCCTCACTAACATATAGCACTAACAGTGCTTAAAATACTTTCTTACCTTTTACTTACTTTTAATCTTTTACTTACCTTTGCATATAGTTAGCAATTCACCACACTCGTTAAAATAATATTTGAACGAATTGGCGCCAATCGTAAAGTGCCTATTCCGAAGCGTACTGCGCCAGTATTCGTCCTCGAGAGCTTGTTTACTTAACATAATATTCTGTACGCGGACTGCAAATCCACTCGTATCCTTGCGTTTTATTGAATCAAAAACATTCGCTACAAATGCATTTAATTCAGATGGGAAATATCATTTTTATAAACTTTCAATACAAAAACAAAAAATATAGGAAGTTTCAGTTGAACAAATACAAAGCTTTTGTATTATTTACTTACACTTGTATCAGTTTCGCTCAGTAAGTTCTTTATTGGTTTTAGTCGGCAGATCATTTCTGTGCCCAGCCCTTGTTCGCCCGAACTTGGAATATAAATTTGGACACGCGCCTGTTCGTTGTTTGTCCGACAATAGGCACGGTTGCCAACATAAATTATCGGACAACATTCGTCTCTAGTTTATCGCGAACGATCGCCAAATATTTACATACCTCCCCGGGTACACCTACCTTACTAGCCTCATAGCGAAATAGCTTTCTCTTTTTGAATTATTTGAGCAATAACAATATTCGCTGTTATAGGGAGGGTTCCCGAACTTTTATTGGGGGCTTAGTAATAGGATTGAATAAATTTTTCCTCGTAAGCAATGAAGAAATGATACATTGTCCCGCTTACGTACTTCTCTAAGGCTTAAATCCTTTATAAGAAGGAAAATCTGAAAAGAAGCTTACACGTCATCTTCTGAATAGAAACTCGTAAAACTTTCTCAAATATCCTGATTTACGTCGTATAATACCCACACACCTGACAAAAATGTACTGACATTGAATGGTAGATCTATGTTCGATAAAAGTACTATATTTTACACCAACAGTAAAGCTATAAATATTTACAAATAATATTGGTTAAAATTGGCTATGTAGAATTTTGAAATCGCTAATATTGCTTTGCGTGAAGCCATTTAAAGCTCATTAGCAATCAATTGTTAGGTAATCTTAGAAAGCGGAAACAATAATAAATCGTTTATTAAACTTCCGTAAGATTTCGAGGTTGAAATACAATCAATGTTTATGAATTTGAAGCGTAAAAATTATTACTTTAAATAATTTTCTGACATTAATCGCGGTAAAGTTTAAGTATTCGTTAATTTGGCACAGTTGTTAATACCAGGTACTGTTGCCACTGAGTCTTGAACTGTAATTTAAAAAAAACTGTAGATTTCTCATAGGTAATAGCTTAGTACGCTTATTCATTTCTACTGAACAACAAACCAATTGTGGTGTATTGAACTCTCTTGTACCCAAGCCATTTAATAGTGCTAATACTTATAATTTTTCTCATTGAATAATGTTTCATCTCATTACATACATATAGTGGAATTGTGTGTAGGTCTGTGCGAGTGTACACACATCTGTGTATGGGTGTACGCCTCATTAAATTTTGTTTGAATAGAGGGATGAACCGACCGGCTGCCTACTTGGTCAGATACAGGCAGTACTGACAGCAAAATAAATTATTACTATAATTTATTTTGATTATTTAAAATTAAAAAGCCTTGTTGGTCTGGCGGTTCACGTATGCGACTGCGAATCAAGAGGTCACGGATTCGATTCCCGAGTGGGGCCAAAGTAATGTATTGGGTTTTTCGTTATGAAATTCTTATTACCGCCAGTCCGGAGTATGGAAGTTTGGCGGTGAACACAACACACGCTCGTGCCTCGGAGAGCACGTTAAGCCGTTGGTGCCGGTTGCCATGAACATCTATGGCAATCGTTATTTGAGAAGTCAGTGCCCTCAAATATACTGACACTAGTTTCAACCTTAGAATTCGGTTTCTACCCACAGGGTTGCGGAGGTCCGATGCCAGTCGCTCCGTGTAAAAACTTATATTCTTCAGGTAAAACCGGATGGAACTAGCAGCCGACCCCAAATAATCTTGGGATAAGGCTAGGAAGAAAAAAAACTAAAATCGTATGAGTAATTTTTACATAAGAGAACAGAGATGTGCAAAGTTATAAAATTCTACTTAAAGTTTACAGTTGTGTGCCAGTCTTAGTTTATTCTGTATTGTACAAAGCCACAGACAGGAATAATGACAACATCCCATTCTCTTTAAACTGTACAATTTATAAGGAAAATTTGTTACTTTATATCAGATAACCTTGTCGACTTACTGACCACTAATGCCGGAAACAAAGTTCCATCCATTACGTCGCGACAATGAACGAAAGAAAAAACAGACTCGAATTAAGCTGTTTGTAATATGGTCGTTACTCACTTTAGTTTGTAAAAATGTACTTAGTGAAACGTTCAGTGAACACTTTGGATTTACCTTTATTGATTTTAGAGTAAAGCTTTCAGCCTAAATGATTAGTTACATCATTTTATTACTAATATTATGAAATATATTCTTGTTATTTTTTTAAATTATGAGCCTTAAAATATTTAATAAAGATATTTCATATATAAGTAAATATATACTTAAAATCTAGTACAAACAAAAACATTTAGCATGTGAAATTCTGTTGTTATTAAAAGGTTTAAAAAAGTTTTGAATCTGTTCAGTATATTGTGCATTACATACCAATATGGTTTAATATACTTTTTTTAAACAATCCGTATTGTATATTACTTACTTGCTATCCCTACCGGGTGTAGGAGCATCGGTTGAATAGTTCCAGACGGGAGGGAGCCACAAACATCACCGCTCCATCACCGCGCCATCTCGAGAACAAACACTAACATAACGTACCCCATTCATATACGCACACACACTCACACATTCATTCTATTATATACAAACTCACACAGGTACACAACACGCGCCTGCTATCCTATAGTAAACCCTCAGTGTCGTCACAAAAGAGGAAGGCTCTTTCAGCGGCTAAAGACCTGTCTTATGATCGAGTACGTAATAGATGTTATTCAAGTCTCTTAACATAGGAATATTATCATAGTCCTTTCATTTTATTCGTTTTACAAGCAACTTACGGCTCTGCAAACCTCTTTGAAGGGTCCTGAACTGAACTATTACTTATATCAAACATTGTAATGGATTGTGGTCGAATTTCGACCATGATTCATTTTAAGCTTCTTCAACAGTAACGTGTGACTTGAATTTTTACTTGACGTACCATTATTTGGAACACAGAATTATCAAACCGAACTACGTATCTCAATGATATTTTTTTTTTGGATGGATGGATGCCTGATAGTAAACGAATACCGCCGCCCGTGGACACTCGCAACACCAGAGACGTCACAAGTGCGTTGCCAGCCTTTTAAGAAGCAGTAGGTACGCTCTTTTCTTGAAGATATGCCGACTGCACGCTTGGCCTAGTGGTTTAAGCGGTCGCCACGCCGCTTCCTACTGCGCCAAGTGTTGTGGGTTCAAATCCCACTTGGGACAGCACTTTGTGTGATCCACAAATTGTTGTTCTGAGTCTGGCTGTTCTTTGTGTCAGTTTCATGTATGTTTGTAAAGTCCCCCGCGACACAGGATGTATATTCCTAGTGCGGGAGTTGTCTTTTAAAAAAAATATTAAAAAAAAAATATGAAGGTCGTATTGGTCCGGGAATACCGCAGGCGACAGCATTCAACATTTTATTAAGAAAAAATAAACATTTTAAAGTGTATCAAAAAAATCAAAACACCACTACTTACAACTATTTATTGAATTGAATATACTACTAGAATTATTACTATTGAGACTAATAACTTACCTTTTTTTGGGTAGGTAAATGTCGTATCATTTAAAGTGCCACCC
This sequence comes from Diaphora mendica, assembly GCA_949125395.1. Lineage (NCBI taxonomy): Eukaryota > Metazoa > Arthropoda > Insecta > Lepidoptera > Erebidae > Diaphora > Diaphora mendica. Next base: position 25,199,109 of record OX421310.1, read on the forward strand.
ATTTGCATGATGCATTTAGAAAAAAGCGATTCTATCAAACGAATGCATCATAGTAAAACTCTATACAATATCGTAACGTTTGACTGAGCACAATTCACCTCGGAGTCCTTTGTATGCAACCATTACATAATAGTAGTCTCCATAAATTCTCTTACACATTGCAATGCTCCCAGTCCCTACAATCGGAACTCACTAAGCATTCAAATGGTTTCAATACGTTCCGCTATGCAGAACTGTCTGCTCCGTGGTAGGCACAATGAATGCCAATCTGTCTGGGAATTCGGCTTAGATGCATCCTGTCCTGCGTCCTGCCACATGGGAGTATACCTATAATTGCGTCTGCAAAACATGTCACGTTGAGTGTGGTATTGCCTTAATTACACGTTTACTAAATAACAAAGCGAAATCCTAATTCCGTTTTCGTATACTATTTTTGCTAATTTCTACGAATTGATTTGTTTTTTTTATTTTTGTATAAGGTGTACTAACTAATAGGTGTTTACCTATGAAATTGCCGTTTTGTATGCAATAAGTGAAAGTACTTATTTTTTCAAACTTTTTTATTTCTGTTATTCGAAGTAATCACCCATGCAATCGACGCATCTTTGCCAACGCATTGGCAGTTTATTGATGCCCTTCTTGTAAAAATCAGCTGGATGGGAGGCAACAAACTCTTCAAAGGCATTTTGTACTGCCTCTCGGGAATTGAATTTTTTACCCACTAAAAAGTTGTCTAAATTTTGGAAAAAGTAATAGTCGGTAGATGCAAGGTCTGGTGAGTACGACGGATGAGGGACAGTTCCAACCCCAGCTCTTGCAGCTTGGAGACTGTCTGTTTGGAGCAGTATGGGGTCGCGCGTTGTCGTGAAGGAGCAGTGGGTACGACCGATTGACCAAAGCTGGTTGTAGATGTGCAAGCTTCTTCATCATTCTCTTCAGTTCTTCACAGTACACATCTGCATTAATGCTCATGCCGTGCACGTGGTCGTGCACTAGACCACCGAACAGTGACCATCACCTTTTTAGGGGTCATTTTTGGTTTAAGGCATTGCTTTGGTGCTGAATCAGGGTCTAACCAACTTGCTGAGCGCTTTCGATTGTCGAACAGAATCCATTTTTCGTCGCACGTAACAATTCGTTTCAAAATTAATTAATTTCTTTGCCTGTTGAGCAGCGCAAGGCAGGTCTCGATGCGTACGTTGCGCTGGCGATCGTTAAGGTCGTGGGGCACCCATCTATCAAGCTTTTTTACCTTGCCAATTTGTCGCAAATGGATCAATATTGTTTTGATGGTTACATTAAGCTAGCTCAGGTGTAGATTGAGTTTCGTCAGCTTCCACAATCGCCTTTAATTCATTATTGTTAACCAAAGTCTCCGGACGACTACGAGCTTCATTTTTCAAGTCAAAATTTCCAAAACGGAACCGGGAAAACCAATATCGGGTTGTGCGTTCGTTTGTACAGTTCTTTCCGTAAACGTTTTTGATGTTACGCGCCGTTTGTGTCGCGTTGGTGCCACGACGGAACTCATATTTCATAATTACACGAATTTTTAAAGTATCCATTATGACGAAAAATGTTCAAATGTAATGAAAATACAACGCTAATCAAAAACAAAAGACTGAGTTTTTTTTTTTTTTACCTCCCATTTGGCAGGGAACTTGGCTCGCACTTCTGTGCATTTGCCAGCGTCAAGTTTTTAAAGACTGAGTTTGTAAATAGAATGTCATGGTTTTAAAACAGTATTAATTTGAATTTAGAATACAGAGCCATTACAAACTTTTTTTTATTTGAAATGACCAGTACTGAAGAACGGCAATTTCATAGGTAAAGACCTAATATAACCCATTGTATTGCAATTCTTAATAATATTTGACATTAAAAGCGAATGACTTGACTATAATAATAACTAATATCGTTTCATTTCATAGTAGATCATTTACATTTGATGATTAAGTAACAATAAAGAAGTAGAATACGGCCCTTCTTAGTTACAATTAACTTGTAGTCTTGAAGTCCCTTTCAACTGGCTTTTTTTTTGTATATTCAGAGCTTATTAAAGTGACTCTACTCTGCCTGAAACTACTCTGAAAAGTATGAGTACAATCCAAGAGTGGTGGCCGCCATACATATTGCAGACAATACAGAATCGTGACCCACTATGACATCCTATTGAAATTCTTTTTTGCGCCCCGTTTATTGAAATAGTACTGTACTTCACTCAAAATATGACTAACAGTGAACTCATACAACGGTTTTACTAGTAAGTTTTTATGCAACTAAGGTTTGACAATTGTATGAAAGTTATATAGGAGAAGTTACCTACATTAATTGTTTAAAATTTCTAACCCGATTTTACCAATTCACGGTTACCCCAAGCCTTTTCCAATCGAACGAACACGAAATCTTGTATCAAGCAATAAAGCGTCTAAGAAATCACTGACTAATGTTAGCGACCTTAAGATTAGTCCCTCGAACTGCGCCTTCAAATGCCACAGACCCACAAAGGATGCCAATCGTGAATTGCCAACCACAATCATTGGGAACATCGTACATTATACAGCTTAATAAACAGAGGAAACGAAACGTTAATCTCGAACAATTCACGGGTTAAGATGTAAACATAGGTAAAATATATTTTTAATAATTTGCACATCAAATAAATACCGTGAGATGAACTATTCATTCACAGCTGTCATTGATCATCGTCTAATTATCACTCTTATGTAGTTTGAAGTCATATATCGCTTGACTTTTAATCTTAAATTTAGTAACTTATGCGACGAATAACGATATTTTCATCGATACAATAGACAAAATTTCGAATAGACATCCATTGATAATCAATTAGACATCTCTCAAAAAATCATAAAAGTCGGTTTATCAAGGTACGTACTTAAGCTAAGAATGATTTTTGTTAAGTAATAAAGTAAACTCGCTAATAATAATAAATAAAGTTTAAAAACAAAAACCGCTCGTACAAAAGTCAGTTAAATATAAAAATAAACAAACATACGAGTACAGATGAAGCTAATAAAAGCACGTTAATAAGGTGGTGACAATCGAAAACAAAACAATAACATTAAAAAGAAACACATTTCCATACTTTTAATAGCATAGTGTTTACTGTGTGTAAAAAAGGAATGTGTAAATGATTTAAATTTGGTATAATGAAGAATAAAAATAAAATAATTTAAATGCAATATGGGCCAGTAATTATGGAATCAATGATCAATCAGCTGAATATGTGTATATTAAAATGTGTATTGGTTTGGCGTAATGGAATTGGTGGACCGCTGAAATGAGAAGCGCGACCGCACGCCACGAGCCCCCGACTTTATGCACATCGAGTGATTATATTGTCCGACGATGCGTTGTGGTACACAGAATGATTTCGTATTCATTCGTATGGAAATTAACATAACAAATGTGGCAGACTGTCAATGAATCATACCAGACATTTATAAAATGGTCTCCGCTGTTTACTACTAAACGAACATTATCTTTTAAAGTCATTATAATTCGGCAGAGTATTGTTATTTTAGATTAGTATTTATTTATTAAATTTAACCCTAATACTGTAAGATTTGTATAATTACAAAAAAAAATAAGATCTGACCAGTGATAATCATTTTTATAGTTAAAAGAAATATTAAGTAATATGACATTGCAAGTTGTATGTGAGTAAGGTAGTCTTCTTCTTCCTAGTCTTTATTATTCCCAAGATTGATTGTGGTCGGCTACTAATTCAACCGATTTTACCTGAATATCAGTTTTTCCATGGAGCGACTAACATCGGACCTCCGTAACCCTGAGGGAGAACTGAATTCGAAGGTTGAACTAGTTGTCAGTATATTTGGCAGGCGCTGGGAGGGGTCCGGATGTGTTAATAACTGCAGTTCCCGGACTCCTCCCTTCACAGGCGCAGAGTGGCACACCGTGTGGTTTTAGTCGGTTCGAGTCCGACACACCGCCCCGCCGCAAGCCCCGGTGGGGTGACGGTCTGAGGGGATTTCCACACGTTAAAAAAAAAGAAAGTTGTCAGTATATTTGAAGGCACTGACTTCCCAAAACTTCTGTAAGATAGTATATAGTAAAATATACCTATGATAATAATAAATGCAAACATAGGATGACTGTCGCTTAAAAAACTATTTGTTTGTGTTGTTGCTGCAAGTAAATTCCAGTAGATTACACAATAAACGTAAAAACTGATTTCGTTCTTAGTACACTTACTAAGCCTTTAAACTTTTAAAGAGTTTCAACTCGTAACGTTTCTCAAAACCATAACAATCTCGTTAATTTCTTATGACTTTTTTATGCTTAATAAAAACAAAGCTCAATAACTGTTTTCATTTTTTACAGGTTCTAACCGAGAATGCGGTTGTCTTGCGAAACCGGCCTCAGTCTGCAACATCAAGCCTGGAACTAATATCCGTTCTTAGTACTAAGTGTTGATCGCCATGGACCGAAGACTAATTGCCGTTTTGGCGGTCACCGCCCACTTCTGTTAGTATCTGTGATGGCTAATCAAAGCTGTCTGTTACGAAAGCATACCTGTAATTTAGTAGTAAAAATGGTAATAAGATAGAAATAGGATAAGTATTCGGACTTTGAAGCTTTTTGACTTAAACTGATAAACTTTATGGAATGTGTTTTGATAGCAATTAAAAAAAAAGATAGATTTACACAGTTTCTGATGCCGATGATTAAATATTATGCACATTATACACAAACTGTCCACGGCAACTTAAAACTCTAAAGAAGTTAATTTTAGACCTCAGATAAGTACAGATAATCGGAAACTACTTTGTGTGAGTGAGTAGTGTGTGTGAATGAATGTGTCTGTTTAGGTTGTGTTTGCATAGTGAATAGGCGGGTCCACACAGAGTGAGCTCGCTCCACGTGGACGTGCCTCGGCCGAGTCAAGCACGCGCCCTGCCACGGGCGAGCGACCGAGCGTCTGAGCCATCCAGTGTCGGTTTTTTGTTTTGCTTAAACGTCTCAGTAAGCGGGTCCACACAAGAGCGAGCAGCCTCGCGAGAGGCTTCCTCGCGCGGCAAATGCCTCGCGAGACTGCTCGCTCTGTGTGGACCCGCCTAATGAGGGACGAGCACTTATAACTCGGCCGAACTATCTTGGCACGCGTGAACTTCGCGCAGAAGGTTGCGCCATAACTTTTTTTTGCTACAAAATGGTGGCATGAGGCGACGTACGGGGGCGGTGGTTAGGCTAGAGATTGACCTTAAGTAAACACAATCGACTCTTTATTCAATCGAAAATCGTAATCGATTAGTTTTATTTAGAAGTTATTGATTTTTGTTTATATATGATATTAAATGAAATAGATTTACAAATATTAGGGAATTTTGTAGTCAATAAACGAGATTTCGACTTTAATAAAAAAAAAACTACAAAAATTTTATTTTCTCAGTTGATAGACATGATTTACTTAAATATCAGTTATCTCTTATCGTCTACTTGAGTAACGACTGTTTGAGAAATTTTAAAACCTCCTTATGAAATTGAAAATAAATATATTTTTATGACTTAATTTCAATCGATTTGAATAAATATCGATTAAATAACACCCTCAGGCACGCGTATTGGACATCCCTTTTTGGTTACTTCGTGCTTATTGGTTACTTCGAGTGTACATGCGCTAAAGTTCGCAGAGCCTATGTTCACGCGTGCCAAGATAGCTGAGCCGAGTTATAATTAACACAATCATCATCATCATCAATCATCAACATCAACAATCATCATTAACACAATATCAATTCTTAAAACAAAATATGTCTGATATTATTTTTGTACGAGTTTGTACGAGTTTGTTCAATGTATTTATTACACTAAGAGAAAAAAGACATTTCAGCTATAATTAAAAATAGTTAGAATAGCTAACGTTATACGTATGCGCCAATCATATTCCGTTCAAAAACGTGTAAGAAAATCAAATAAATCAATAGGCATAACCACCACGTTAAGTTGTCCCTGACGAGAAGAAAATAACAACACTGTTTATTAACATAATAATGTAAATCAAATCCGGTCATCCCTATCTCCCTGGTTATGTAGTGTCCCTAGTTCTATGTTATTCTCTCAAGCAACTTTATATTAAAATATACTATACTAGCTGACATACGCAACCTCGTTTGCGTCCAAACTTTTAATCCCCCGTTTTAACCCCAAAAGGGGGTTGATTTCTAAATATACATTAATAGTACACCTCCACACCATCTATAGAGCATACGTTTTAAATTTCGTGTCTCTTACTTCAAAAACATAGGACTTCCATACAAACTTCCAACCCCCGTTTTACCCCCTTAGGGGTGGAGTTTCGTAAAATCCATTCTTAGCGGATGTCTACACCCTATAAGAAACCTACCTGTTAAATTTCAAGTTTGTAGGTGTTATAGTTTCTGAGATTTCGTGATTAATAAGTGAGTGGTATTTCGCTTTTATATATATAGATATATTTGGTAGGAAAAACCTAAAGTATTAGGATTTTTTCAGTCCTTTATAACTTTGGAACTCAAAACTTTCCAACAAATAATGACATTCCTTTCTCTGAAATGAAAACCAATATGCTTCATAAATCCAGCCCAATAATAATCCTTATTTAACACAGGATTTATGATTCTCCACTTAACTTCGAAATATTTTCATAGACACAATAGATTCGAAAGCAATAAAAGGAAAACTATTGCAATATCTATGTATATTAACTATCTAAAAACCTCAGACTAGTTCTGAAGTTAATCTATTAGAGTGTATTTGCTCAAATATTTTTACATAAAGACTTACTATGACGAAAAATTCTAATAAATTCTTAGCAGTCTTATAAATATAATTCAAAAAAGTTTGAATCGTACGTGCGAAATACATAAATGTACAATGTACATAAACATGTCAATAAGAAAAACTCATGAATAAGGATCAAGTAAAAAGCTTGTGAGAATATTATGTGTGAACATGTTAGAGGACAAAAAATACAATAAGGTCGGTCCAAAGTAATTGAAAATCTATAGATAGATTGGAATAAAAGAGGGCGAGAGAGGGCTCTGATGCATATCTAAGGTGGACTATCTCAGCCCACTTGCTGGCAAATGACGCAGAAGACACAATCCTGGAATTTGTTTCTTACTTTCCAATGCGAGAAGCGTAAGGGAAGCTTTATACTCATTGTTACGGAAAGTGCCATCTAGTTAGTTTATTTTATGGATAATACAACAGATTCGTTTAACAATAAGTTACTTTTATAGCACAACCAATATCCATAGATCTTAAAGCGATAGATTCGCTTTCAACCCAATAGAGCACTCGTTTCTATCGGAGACGATCTTTACCCTCATGCAGCTACCCCTTACAATTTAATTTGTCGTTAGTGACACATTACCGTTAAAACAATGTTCAGCGGAAACCTTTTTGTAGAAATTGAATCTATGTTGAGGAAAAGCCTCTCGATTCCAATAGCCGTTGTTTTAAGGAACGTAAAAACACAAGCTTTCCTCTCGCCTCTTACTTACAAACCTTTATCTTAATCAGAAATGAATACATAGTACTCTTAAAACGAATATGTAGCTTTGTTTTATAAAAGATTAGAAAATGGGTAAAAATTAGGTATTCACTGCAAGGAGAAATATGTTTTATTTTAAGTATTAATGAATGAATTAATATAATAATTTTATTTCTTCGATATACCTATAATGTGACTTGAAAAACAAACCGTCTGCACCGTATTTGAAATTATTTCACGGTTATACTATTCTTAATGATTCAGTACATATTGCTCGCCCGACAAGAGTGACACCACGACCTCAGAGAAAATCAGTGTGAAGTAATTTTTGTCGTCGCCGAGTGAGTAAAGTTGCCGGAGCATCAACCTCCTAATCGGAAGTATTCAACAGGGTGTAACGCACTTATGTCTCGTTAGTGTAAAAGTTGTCCATGGATGTAGGTCTGAGGACTTACTGTCAAGTCCCATTTACCTGCTCGTTTTCCCTTTTTTTTCTCGTGCAGAAATCTCCTCGGATACCACCTCCAGGTGGTATGTCGGACTCGAACCGACTAAAACCGCACGCCACGCCGTCTCGGGTACTAAAAGCCGGGGAACCAGGTGCAACCTAGCAAAGAAAACCCTGGAACCCCGACGTACCTCGGGCCACCTACGGTTTGCAGGTAGCCCTCTACTGTGTAGGAACCCCGATGCTCCCGTTACTAACCCCCTGAGGGGCGCACGCCCCGCAGCGTCCGCGCTTCCACCCTAGCCTGCTTCTGCAAGGGTGACAGATGGCCTCATCTGTCACCCTCAGGCTTGTGCTTATGGAGGACGGAGATCGTTTTGAGATCTCCGGCGCCCGAGTAACCTGCGATACCTGGCCCGTTCCCGGGCTTGGCGGGCCGGCAGCCGTCTCCGTGGCAAGCATAACTTGCTCGCAGAAAGAAACGGCGGAGTTCCACGCGCTCTGGCTCCGCAACATGGCCGCAATCATGTTACCGAGCGAGAGAACCATCTCCCCGATGGCCACCACGATATCACGCCTCGGCTCCCCCCACGCCGGACATGCTGCCAGCGTGTAAAGCGCCGTGTCCACGGTCTGGCCATCGCAGTGGTAGCACTCGGGCGTTGGCTCCTTGCGGATCAGACATAGGTGATCTCCGAAGCATCCTTTCCAAGTTATCACATGTGTCAACCGGTATGAGAGGGTCCAGTGACGCCTCTCGAGCCAATCCTCCATAACGGGTCTTAATGCCGCAATAACGGCGTGCTCGTTTTCCCCTAAACCTTAAAGATATTCTTTAAATCCGTCTAAGACTCAACTTATTGTTGAGGGCAGTCCCAGATTGGTATCAAGAATAGACTAGACTAAGAATAGTACTCCATTACCTATGAGTTCCTGTGTTCAAAATCTTCGGATTTATATTGATAACACCTTAACTTGGGGCCCCAAACTGCGTGAGGTTAGTCGAAAATTGATTGCGTTGGCGAGGTCCTTACGTAGACATTTTTTTGTGGAATAGGGGGTAAACGAGAAGACATATCGCCTGATGGTAAGCGATTACCGTTAAATTGATATACGTCGAAATGTAAACGATATTAATTGGCGTACAATCAAATTTATTCTATTCTATTCCAAATATAGTTTTTCTAAATATATTTATTTTTAAGCTAAATCCATATCTATACAACTAACAATGTTTATCAAAACAGTATGTTTTTTTTTCATATTGATAACTTTTTCTTAACAAGTCATTAGACTAACTTTAGCCATATCTCGCAGATGACTTTGTTCGTGAACACCCTCTTTTTAAGGCATATGAAGGTACTCTCACAGTACATTTACGAGTCAATGACATTGAAGTAACGCCGTTACACGCATTTTGTCTTTATCGCTACATTTGAAGAAATAAATATATGTATGAATACACGCATAAATACTTCTATTAGGCATAGAATTTGTAGACATGCTAGGTATTTAATATAAAAATATTACTTATTAATAGTTTTACGGTTTAATAGCCAAACTACGATCTTTGTGCATCATCTAAAAACAGTTTATTGCCAACAACACGTCATTAATTAGCAACACCATACGCAATATTGCATGATTGATAACAGTTGACTGGCATTTTATATCATGCCGAACTTTTATGGGCACGATGGCATTTTAAACATTTGACGCATATTGTTTTTTTCAGTTTGCATCGTTTTAGCTAGTGGGCCTGTATATGGTGGAATTGAAAGTCCAGAAAATCCAGCTCCTGCACCGGCACCTGCGGGCAATTTCCTTACGCAAACAGTGTATGGGTTTTTGGACTTCACAACAACGATAGGCAATACGGTTATGGTCTTCTCACCACAGTCTGCACCACCACCAGGTATACTCTTAACATATATTATTTATTGTTAAATATTTTAAATGGCGTCAACATTTACAAAAATACATTTAAATACTTTCATTATGAACTCGTTGGCTTACAAGCAATTAGAAACAAATAAAACTAGGAGTTGGATGATTTAACAAAGTAGTTCATTACATTTTTAATATATAGTTCATACTCATGTACAAGTGCATTGTCAATAATTTTCAATAAACCTTATTTCCAGAACCACCGAGCACTGAAAGATCTGTACAGGAAAATATTATCGAAACAAAACCACCTCCCCCAACAGTAACCAGTGTAAAACCTGAGGCAATTAAACCGAGTAAAATCTCCAGCAAAGACAAATCTAATAAGCCCTCTACACCCGCAGTAGTATCAAGTGCGGTATCTGTAGTCTCTTCCCCACCGAAAAAGGATAACAAAGCTGCAAATGTACCAAAATCTGTAGTAAAGGAACAAAAACAAATCATCACAAAAGTAGAAGTCGTTGCTGGACCATCTAAAATTGTTGAAAGTAGCTCACCTAAACAAACCCCTCCAAAAAATAATAAATCTTCACAGTCTAATAAAAACAAGAAGAATGATGGCATAAAATCAGTAACCAATATTGTAAGTAGTAAAATCGAAGTAAAACAAGGCCCTTCAGAGGCGGTGATAAGTTCGAAAGTTCAAGTAAAATCAAGCAAAGGCGATGAAGAACCCGCGATTTTAATTACCAACAATAATATTGGAGAACCTGAATACGATTTCTTGTCACGACAACCATCTGAATTTGTTGAAGAAACATATAAAGTGATCAACATTCGCCCTTCAAAAGCCCCAGGACAAAAACCAAAACACGGTCATAAGAACAGGCATCAACCTACTCCACCTCCTGAAAATGATGACGATCATCCCATCGGTTTGGTAACAACGCTAGGAGGAACTATTGTTAAAGATGGACTTACTACAGTCCATGAAACAAGTGTTATTGGAACCTATATATCAGGAAAATACGCTCAAGTTCTAAACAGCAATTCTAAAGTAATTCAGGCTCCTGGTGGGTATAGGGGCAAAATATCACCAAGTGCGACACATAGAATACTCAAAACAGTGGCACCCTCTATTTCTAAAAATCACAGGCATAATTTGGAACCAACCCCATCCGCCTCTGACGATGAAAGTAACTTTGGAAAAACGACTCGCAGACAAAATAATAGTGGAGGCTCGTTCAAAAACCGTCACAGGTCACAAAATAACAACAATAATAGTAACAATTCTGAAAATGACAGCCAACACAACATTCCTTCCAGCCAGGGAAAGAAATTTAAAAATCGAAACGCTTCTAATTCACAACGGGGCTCAAGGTAATTTTGATATTATATGTTCTATCACAGACTGTTTTCAACTTTGTTCAGTTATAGACGTTGATTAGCTATTCATGTACTCTCATGGTCCTATACTAATACAGATTTTTTATTAAAAGAAGTTCAACTTCATCATCATCAAATCAAATCATCATTTCGCAACTCTCCCTCGCACTCCTAGTGTTTTGTGTAACAATAAAAAGGGATTTGTCGATAGTCAATAGCAGGAAATGAACTAATGAAGGAAAGGTTTTGGAAATAATGAAAAATATTGTTTTTTATATCTGCTTTTAAAACTTACAATATATTAAATGTTATAAAACTTAAATTAATAATGTTTATATATTTATTTATTATTATTATATAAATTTATTATTTATATATTTCATATATAATAAAAAAGGAATAAACGAATAATTAATATTTAAACTAAAAATATTTCATTAAATCGAATGAAAGTTCTTCTTAACGAACGAATGGACAGAGTATAACACAACTTTTACAAACACTATTTACTATTAATTTATCTACATTAGTCATCAACGACCGCGTCGTCCTAGCTACCTGCGTCCGAGCGTCATCCCTTATCGATAATGAGTGGCGCAGCATTGTCACATTCCTAGTTCGCACGTGTGTAATGGCCCGACTATAATTGCACTACTACAGGAAATTCAATAATACATTAAAAAGTTTATATACCATATTTTTTTATTGTTTTGAAGATACCAGCGTAATGGTCCATACCGCCAACTGTCATTTAACTGTAATAACTATCAACTGTATGTTCAGTAACATCCTTGTAAAACCACTTGGTTTTAAAATTATTATGAACATGTTATAATTTTACCCAACAAGAAAAGGAATTATCAAATTTTCTTGGCATATTTCTGAACGAAAAGTTGATCTGTAATATAAATTAAACAATAGTTGTTCTGTTAAATATAATATATTATTGGATACAGTATACGTATACTCTTTATGTAGAGTATACCAATATTTCGTTTAAAGCTAGTAATTCCTACTAGTTCGGGAACCATATACACGTCATAAATTTTCGATATGAACCATTTGCAACAATATCAGAATCATACTATTGCCGATTATCATACAGTATAACCATAGCATGAATATATTTATGTATATCCATTACTGAAATAACACCATAACGTATATTTCTTACTATCCTAATTAAAAACTGCGATCGTCGGCAATTGTATGTAATTTTATTTTCAGTACTCGATTCAGACGACCCGCAAAATCGCTTCACCCAGCCACCGTCTCTGTTTTCAGTGAAGCGTCTGCACCATCGTATTCCAACAGAAGGAAGAATAACCGCAACTCTGCACACAAGACGACTGTGACACCATCGAGTAACAACGACAGTCAGTCAAAACGTGGATTCAAGCCCCGAGTTAACCCAACTCCTGTAGAACATGTGACTCCAGCACCTTCCACCAGTGTGTATAAATTTAAGTTAAATCGTGCACCAGGCTCTGGACGCTGGCAATATAAAACTAGTCCTAAACCTAAAGTGACGATTCGTAAGCTTACTGGCGATGACGAACAACAAACTACATCAAATCCTAATCCGCTTCTTGACGATACGCAATATAATGATATCTCTCCACAAGCAAGGTCTGATAATGATTTAGAACTATCAGGTTCGCAGAATGGTCCTGGTACTCTTCTTGAAAGTGATGCTGATGACAACTCAATTGAAAAGCCACCTCCAGTGGAAACTTTGAAAGTAGAGATTTCAACCCCTGCGGATTTCCGAGACGTCTATTATGAGATCGCTACTATTAGGACTCCTTACACTTTCCAGGTAATTTAATGTTAACAAATTGTTTCCTTTTATTTTAATTCGAGTCGATAAATCTTATTGAAAAGTAATATAATCAAATTTTTACCTTATTTTCAGGTTGGGCGTGTAAAGAATACTCGTATTGTAACTGTAACTTCAACTATAGAAAAACGTATAGAACCCACTCTTGTAGCTAATTCGCAAAATTCTCTCAACGAACCGTTGACAGAGAATATTTTAGCGACAGCAACTCCTTATGAAAAAGATCACGCTCTCTTAGACTCGAGCATCGCTACATTACCTGCCATAACATTATCTTCAGACATGGAGACCCCACCACTAGAAACTGTAACTGAAACATTTAGCACAACTCAAAACTTGCTTAAAACACATATATTACCGGTGGTCCGAGATGTTAATATGACCAGTAGCTTAACTTTCATCCAAACTTATCAAGTTACAAGATTTGTGACAGCTACTAAAACTTTACCACCAATGGACTTCTTCCAGTTTATTCCAAGCAAAACATTAAAAGAATTTAATAGCCGTCTTGATGAGGCTGGCTCAGAGCTGCACCTAGAATTAGACTTTGGAGATAGCAATGAAGATGAAGATGGTGTTCCTCGTCGTGTATTCCCTCCAGAACTTGATCTTGCTAATATTGGGTCAGATTTCGATCTCACAGAGGTAGACAAGTATAGACTTGCAGAGAATCATTTAAGACTAAAGAAAACTCATGGACAAAATAAGGGTAATCATTTGTCGGAACCAGCAAATCAACCTGCCGCCGCATTGACACCAGAACAAGCTCAACAACTTGCTCTCCTGCGGCTCTTAAATCCAGCCGCTGCTGCTCAAATCCCTGACGTTGTCACTACCTCTAAGCCAGTTCTTAAATTTGAAACGGTCTATGAATCGCACGTGATTCCCCTTTTCGATGGCAAGAGCACTACCTTTAGCACGATCTCTAGACCTGTGGCTACTATTACTAAAACCGAGTACGAAATTGGTACTAGCAGTCTCCCAGCGCTGCCCTTACAGACGCAAAACCCACTATTTCCTCAACAATTTTCTCTCACTTCCACTCCTGTGGTCGTGAACACAGAAATTACGGCTACGGACAGTCAAGTTTTGAAGTTAACCTTTGGCGCTAAAACAGTTTATACTACACTCTTCAACACTAAAGTTGTACCAACAGCAGTTACATCGTACATAACATCTTCAGTTCCGGTACAGCCGACTGGTATCCCAAGTTTCCCAGGATACTACCCACCGCCATTTGCACCTTTCCCATACGTAGGTTAATAAGAAAATGTTATAATAAGGTCAATAGATCAATAACGTGAATTATATCTGACCGTGTTAACCGATGTGATTATGTGATTTGCATGAGAAACGGAACTTTTAAGTTGTGAATTCTTTGGTGTATGTGATAAACTATAATGCAACTCGGTGAACAGTAAACAGTGGTGAACCGGCAGAACGTTGAGATTTATAGTTTGTGTGTAAACATGAAAACTGTTGTTATAAAGTTCAATGTGCCCCGCGCTGTTGTGTTAAATGTTATACCTACGAGGTAAAGTTTCCCTACCTATAGATATGTAACGCAATTTACTCTATATTTAGTGATTGCTTTGTAAATATTATTTATAACTAGTACTATTGTACATAATTATAAATCGTTGTAATACGTATAGTATAGCTATAGATGTAGATAGCTTTCATGATTGTATTTTGTATTTTTGTACATTTATATCATATTAAAAGGGTTCTATATTATTAAATAAGTGACACTATATTTTGTTATTGCTTTATTTTCCTTCGCAAGATGCCTTAACTGATATACAAAATAAAATGTACTTACATTATGTACGTGCCTTTAATTTTGTGTATATTTTTATCATTTTTAATACTTTTTAGAAAGCGACTTAATGAAGAGTGTATTTAGCTATGATGTTGACATAAAAATAACCTCTCACATCGCATCGTTATACGCGACTGCCTTAACTCAAACTAGGTAGAGACTGCATTATGGTGGCCGAGATAAACGTACGACTAGATACGTATTTAAACGTTTCTGAATATTCTACCCCTAAGGGGGTGAAATAGAGGTTGAAATTTTTTATGGAAGTTCGTCATTTTTTAAGTTAGAATCATGAAACTTTACTTTTAGGCTACTGATTAAAAAAGAGTAGATACGTATTTAAGGCTTTCTGGATATTCTACCCTTAAGGGGGTGAAATAGTGGTTGAAAGTTTGTATGGAAGGCCGTAATTTTTTAATTAAGAAATATGAAACTTTATTTTTGGGCTACTAAATAATAATGATTAGATACGTATTTAGGAGTTTTTGTATATTACGCCCCTATAGGGGTGAAATAGGGGTTGAAAGTTTGTAAGGAAGTCCGTCATTTTTTAAGTGAGAAACATGAAAATTTAGTTTTGGGCTACTGATTAAAAATGAGTAGATACGTATTTAAGCGTTTCTGGATATACTACCCCTAAGGGGTGAAATAGGGGTTGAAAGTTTGTAAGGAAATCCGTCATTTTTTTAGTGAGAAACATGAAAATTTGTGTTTTGGCTGATTAAAAATGAGTATATACATATTTAAGCGTTTCTGGATATTACACCCCTGAGGGGGTGAAATAGGGGTTCAAATTTCGTATATAGGTTATTCTGGAAGTCTGTTATTCTTGAAGTTAGAGACATGCAACTTTATTTATGGCTACTGATTAAAAATGAGTAGATACGTATGTACGAACATGTTCTACCGGAACCGGTTGTGGTTCGCGGTGCCGTTCTCAAAGTTGTTCAAAAATATGTGTGGTACCTCGGGCAGACTTTGCAGTTAAGTAGAAACAACTTCAAGGACGAGGTGAACAGGAGAATTCAGCCGGGTTGGGCAGCGTTTGGGGAACTTCGTCGGGTCTTTTCATCGTCAATCCCAGAGTGCCTAAATACGAAAGTCTTCAATCAATACGTCCTACCTGTCATGACATACGGTGCCGAAACGTGGACACTTACGACACGGCTGGTCCACAAGTTCAAAGTCGCTCAGCGTGCTATGGAGAGGGCTATAATAATAATAAGTATTTCGCTTCGCTTTTTCGCTTCGCTAAGGGATCGCATCAAGAATGAGGTGATCCGGTAGAGAACCAAGGTCATTGACATAGCCCACAGGATAAGCAAGCTGAAGTGACAGTGGGCTGGCCATATTAGCGGCAAAACTGATAACCGTTGGGGTAAACGGGTTCTTGAGTGGAGACCGCGTCTCGGCAAACGTGGTGTAGAACGTCCACAGGCCAGGTGGAATAATGATCTGCCCAAGACGGCTGGCAGGAGCTGGATGAGAGAAGCTGAGGATCGAACCAAGTGGCGTGCAATTGGAGATGCCTATGTCCAGCAGTGGACTGCGATGATTATACTACTCGTTTCTGGATATTCTACCCCTAGATTAGACTGAAAGTCCGTCATTTTTTAATTTAGTAGCCTGAAACTTTGTCTTCAGGCTTTTGATTACAAATAAATGAATACTTATATCAGCATTTATGGGAATTCTATTCCTAAAGGGGTTTTTAATGGACTATTGATTATAAATAAATATGTTTAAAAACATGAACACAGTATTCATAGATACTTACACAGTTTTAATTAAATACATATAATCAACTTCCACGCGAGCAAAGCCGCGGGTAACAGCTCGTAATTACATATAATGTACCTAGACTTTGGCAAGTTTGGGATCAGATGATTGTGTGTGAGATGTGTGAAGATATTATTATTAAAATATGTATTTACAAGTACATTTTTTTAATATTTGGCCCAGCCAAAATGACTCTACTCTACCTGATGGAAAGCATAAGCAGAATCCAAGAGTGGTGGTCACCATACTCATAGCGAAAGCAGACAATGCAACAATGCAGACAATGCAGTGACCCACACCACAGTAGCCTAGTGATGCTTCTGCATCATTGGGCCTCCGGTCTCGCACTCACCAACGAAACACGACAGCACGATCGCTGTCATTTTACGTTGATTTTCTGTGCGAGGGTAGTACCGCCCCGGTCGAGCCGGCCCGTTCGTGCTGAAATCAGCGTGGCTCTACTACCTTGTGAATAAATGAACGAAATAATTAACGAATTAATTAAGAAAATTTTAACGAATAAAAGCCGACTTCAAGAACTGAACCAAATTAAAAGGGAACCATACGGGAAGCACCAGCTTCCAAATAAAAAAAGAATCATCAAAATCGGTTCACCCAGTCGAAAGTAATTAGGTAACAAACATAAAAAAACAGTCGAATTGATAACCTAATTGACAATCTAATTGATAAGAAATTGATTTTTTTAAAGTCGGTTAACAATAAATGAAGTAAAGAATAAAGAAACGAACAAATGAATATTTACTTCACAGTAAAATATATTTCCTAGTATGTGGTTGCCAAATGTTTCTGGACTTGGTTGTATTCATGTCACAACTTGGAGAGCGAAAATGATAGAGGGAGTGTCGATAACAGACCATTGTCTGGTTTGTCATCTTATCAGACCTCACACCTTTGTCACGAATCCATTTATGCCTTATCTACAATCACGTTGGCCTACATATTATTCCTATCAAACGTGTCTTGCTTCCATATGACGAAGGACATAAAATATGTATTAATTAAACAACATTTTTAGTTTAAACTAGCTGTGCCCGTTATTTCGTACACGTGACATTTGGATTTTCAAGTTAGGTATATTTATTTTTTTACCGTTTAAACTTTCCCTGGATACGCAAAACATTTTAAAACCAAAATCAGCAAAATAGGCCCAGTCGTTCTCGAGTTTTAGCGAGATAAATAAACAGCAATTTATTTTCATATAAGTACATATCTTATACATAAAAATGAATAGGGAATACGCATGTCTTTTTTTATTTCTTAATCTGATCATATAAGTCTCCATAACATAGAAAAAAATATAAATAGGTTTCAAAATAGTCAAACTAATTTTCAAAGTGAAATTTAAAACACCGACTAAATTTGAGCTATTCAAACGCCGCCATTTTTCGCGCGTTATTGACATAACATATGACGTCATTGTGATTTCGTGTTTGTTTACTATTGAGTGTTTCAGTTATTTTATACCTATTTACAGTTTTGATTGCTATAAAAATCATGGAAGAAGTCATTTTTTCTCACAAACAACACAGTAGGAATTTCGACGCCGTTAATTTCGATAATGTAACAATCGACGTCACATTTCGTTTCGACCAATAGGACGCGTTTTGCAGGTTTGAATTTCCCTCCCTTAATTTTCACTTTTTATTTAATATTTTCTGGGTTTAAATAATCACTAAATAAAAAAAATACCATTTAGGTATATTGTAAAGACAATAAAGAATCTAGAAAAAAATGTTTGAGACAAATAAAAATTTTATGCATATTCCCTATTGCTGTTCGTTTGTCTGGCTAAAACTCGAGAACCGCCGGGCCGATTTAGCTGATTTAGGTTTTGAAATGTTTGTCGTAGTTCAGGGGGTTTAAACGGTAAGAAAATATGGAAAAATTGCGAGGAAGTTAATAAAAACAACAATTTCCTTTTGCCCATATAAACTGTTCTACCAACTTTCCTGTCAAACTTTTGACTGTCAAATTGAAGCACTTATTAAATTAAGGGTTTTAAATAGACACCATATATTATTACACAAATCAAATTAAGGGTTTTAAATAGACACCAAATATTATTTATGTATTATTATCGCGTATTTTAATATTATTATTTTGATGGTTGTTTATGTTGGTTCATTCAGAAATTTTTGTCATTGTATTGACATAGTTTGATGGTTGTTATTCCTATAAGTCATATATTATTATAGTTAAATTAATAGAATGTATACATAACTAAGCGATAACAGCATATCTCAGATGTGAGGATATTATCGGTCACGTAGTTAGAAATTCTTTTGTAGTTATTGTCGTCAAGGACAGCACGTGATCATATGCATGCTACCGATAGATTTCAGTATATTTATGGAAACTGTAATTGGCATACAACCACTTATACTAAGGACTTACTCTCAACACGTGTTACCATGTAACACCAAGAGTATACAGGAACCTTGAGCTCCTGACAATAAATATACCACAGTCGCTGCAACCTTCGTGTTATTCATCTCACCTAGAAGTAACTATACTACTTATATCACCGTGTCATAAAATCATCAAATTTAGAAGTTTAGAATGCAAATAAAAAAGCATTTATTGTGCCATTTCCATGGAGGTCATATCACAAACAAAATAAGTATTTCATAAACGCTGTTTTGTTGGAATGCGAAAAAATTATTGATGTCAATCGTCTGTCGAACATTAGACGAAAGGTTATATGTAAATATAGGCTATTTTTTGCACCTACGGCATATAAAGTACCTGTCGTTCTATTACCGATATTAAAATCTTCTATCATCAGTTTGTCAGTGTGTGAGAATTTTATTTACTATTATTGTTTGAAAATGCCGAGGCTAAGACGAACTGACATAGGCCGTAGAAGTCAATCAGATGTGCGACAAGCTACCTCACGTGCAATCCGCACTGATGACCAGCGAGAGACGAATAATGATAACATTCGTATTGCTATGGCAGAATTACGTTCTACAGTGAATAATAATGACATAGACAGGCGGCTCCGTCCACTTAGATCCCCTGGGGGATCCATGTGGAAATTTCGTACACACTGATACCTTAGGGGATCTATTTGGATTTCGATTCCATTTTGATCCCCCAGGGGTTTCATTTGGAAGATTGGGGATTGAAGTTGAATTGAATAATTTTTTAATATTGTAAAGCGTTAAAATACATTTGTATTAAAAATAATGAGATATGTACCACGAATCGGACTCCATAGTCCGGACCGCTGTTGGCGACACGAAACCCTTTCCTGTCACCGTCGGAGTACACCAAGGATCCGTTCTTAGCCCGTTCCTGTTTAGCGTGATATTAGACGTTTTGTCGGACAGCATTCGAGACACACATGAGCAACCCCCATGGTTGCTCATGTATGCTGACGATATCGCGCTGGCAGATGCGGACAGGGGTAGATTGGTGCGACGTGGGAAAGCATGGAAAGAGGCGCTTGAGAACGGCGGTCTGAAGCTTAATGAGACGAAGACCGAGTACTTGGCATTCAACTGTTCAGATCCCTCGCCCGTCCGCATAGGCGATTACCTAGTCGAGAGCACGGACCAGGTCAAATACCTGTGATCTGTATTTTGGGCGTCCGGTGACATCGATTGCGACGTCAAGGCACGCATTGCTGCCGCGTGGGCCAAGTGGCGTGAGTTGACAGGCGTCATTTGTGACCCCAAAATGCCGGTTAGGTTGAAGGGACAGGTCTATAAACCATCATTAGGCCTGTTCTCTTACATGGCTGTTAGGCGTGGCTGGTGCTGGAGCGACACAAGCAAGAGCTGCGCGTCACGGAGATGAATATGCTGCGGTGGATGTGCGGAGTCACGCGAAAGGATCGTGTGAGAAACTCCCGCATTCGCGGCTGCCTCCGTGTCCGTGACATCACAGACAAACTGCAGAAGAGTCGCCTGCGCTGGTTCGGCCACGTTTTGCGGCAACCGCCTTCCTACGTGGGAAACAAATGTCTGGCCATGCCGCCTCCGCCGGGTCCCGGTAGAAGGGGTAGACCCAAGAAGTGCTGGCTTGACGTTGTAAGGGGTGACATGCGTGCTAATGGTCTCACTACCAAGGCTGCCGAGGACCGGGCAAAGTGGAGAAGAAAAAGTAGGAAAGCGGACCCCGGGCTCCAAAGTGCTAGCTTTGGAAGCAACCGGGAACAACGCTAAGACGATGATGATGTATTAAAAATAATAATTTAACAAGATAATTGCAGATACAAGGACAATTTATTACTGACTGGTAGCACTGCTGCCACTGCCAGATGTGGACCATCAAGTTAAAAAAAAATATTTTTAGGCAATCAAGATGCGGAAGTTGAAATGCGTTGTGCTCATAATCCAACAGTAAAACGAACCATTGTCCAAGAACTGCAAACGTTTCTTCATCAGAACAATAATTTAGTTAAAATGTTCAAAATGGCCTTAGATCGTATGCCATCGGACAGCCATAATATTGTAATCAGAGCTGACAAAACACCTGCTGGTGAGCATGCAAGGAGGTTTAATTCACCGACAATCGACGAAGTGGCTATTGTCGTTGTTGGAGAAATTTGCAGTCTAGAGATATTATGCTTCATCATCGGAACTGTTCACTCCTCCCACCAATGATAGCGATCACCTTGATGAAGTTTATAATACCTATGGCCCATAGATAGGCATACAATCACTACGCTATTGGTCCATTGG
Source organism: Diaphora mendica (assembly GCA_949125395.1). NCBI lineage: Eukaryota > Metazoa > Arthropoda > Insecta > Lepidoptera > Erebidae > Diaphora > Diaphora mendica. The sequence goes on from OX421310.1 coordinate 25,220,499, forward strand.
CGAGAAGAATGAGCTACGGCGATTCACCGTGTTCTTAATCTAAACTAAAATCTTTAAGCACTTACTGGAGTGTGTGGCTTCCTGTTTTCGGCGTTCCAAGAGATATCTCTTGGGTAGAATCTTCTCTGCTCTGCTTCTTCACACAAACATAAACTCCTAAAGTGCTGTACAACTTCCAAGGTATTCGAATTACAACAACTCGCTTCAGCTAACGCGGAACGCGCCTACAAAACTCGCGAGTCCACGACCTAACACAATACGGTTTATCACTAAAGAGACCGCGGGTCGATGGACAATACAATTAGCTTACTATCCATTAATTTTAACTATAATTCGTCGGCCGTTTTCAACACGCGTCTTTCAAGTCCTTTTTCACCTATTAAACTCAAACGTCAAACGTCAACACGAACCAGAGACAATCAAAATGTTGCCAGTACAATGACGTTCGAAATCCAACAGGAACAATGAATTGAAATGTGTGTCTGAAACGCATAGGTCTTATGACGCGTTATAATATCCATTAATCTTCTGGCAGGGAGTAGATGGATATTATTTTAATATCAAAATGGTTAATCAAGTAAATGGTAATGATATTGGATAATATTTTTAAAATTCAGTATCAATATTTCTATTTGTATAAAATTGTATCGCCGAAATGCATGTACGCGCATAACTTCCGATCGGCTGCACCAAATTAACTAATTCTTTTTTATGTGTTCCTTATTGTTAGAACAAGGTTTGTGTATAAGAAAAATTAAAAAATAGCGGGAAAAGTCTTTTTTTGTCCGCGACGGGAATCTGAGACAGATATGTAAATATGGCGGTACGAAGTTCGCCGGGTCAGCTAGTAATAAGATAAAGTGTCATTTTTTCCAAAACAGAATTTTTCAATTCCTTTTATACCATACTCTCGTTTTGTGTCATTTTTGAGATAGACTTGTTTTTTTTTCCTAGGTTTTTTTTCAGATATAGGTAAGTTTGATAGGCAGGGATCGCTATAGACCTCTGTTCAGGCCTAAGCGTAACAACAACAAACGTGAACAGAATTTGGTTTCACAAGTCTTAGATAAATACAAATAAGTCAGTTAACCATATAATATGTATTAAGGTATATCAGCAACTTTTATTTGTCCAATAGTATTATATGACTGCCTCTGTAGCGCAGTGGCAGCGTATGCGACTGCTGAGCTTAAGGTCTCGGGTTAGATTCCCGGGTCGGACCAAATATTTGTATGATCTGCAAATATTTGTTTCGCGTTGTGTGTGAGATGTCCGAAATATTTATTTATTTTATATAGCAGTTAACTATCTGAAGCTTTATCAAGAATTGGTGCAACTAGGCCTTAGAATTGCTCAAATTTGTATCGCACAAATGTGCAATTGTCCATAACTCAAAACTGTTTACACCGTACCAACAAACAACACAATGTGTGGAACAAATTTTCCGGAGCGACTGCGAAAATCTTCAAGCAAAAAGTATATTATTACTTCAAAAACCAAAGCACTCTGTGTTGAAGGTATAGGTGGCCCTACTCCACTTCAAGCCCAACACAGACCCTAGACTGTACTACTGTTTTTCTTTAACAATGTTCAGATATTAAAAAAAGACCTAGGTATGTGGTTTATTTCGGCGTTTATTCCCAGAATGAGTCTCACTTCTCAGGATATGCTGACGTATTCTAGCTGTAAAGTCCGACCTATGAAAATATCTGTAAAGATATTTCTGTCTGCTCGTTTGCTGGATACATAAGACAAAACTTGATTTCCTGCCTTTAATTGATGATGAGACAAAAGTGACACAATTGAAACAGTTTATAAGTATTAAATTATTATTATTATTATTATTTTTTTTATGGAATAGGCGGGCAAACGAGTAGACGTATCGCCTGATGGTAAGCGATTACCGCCGCCCATGGGCACATGCAACACCAGAAGCGTCACAAGTGCGTTGCCGGCCTTTTGGGGATGGGGGGGGAGGTAGGGGTAGGGGATTGGGGTATGGGCCTCCGGTATCCTCACTCACTCGGTGAAACACAGCTCAAGCACTATTTCACACCGGTTTTCTGTGAGGCCGTGGTATCACTCCGGTCGAGCCGGCCCATTCATGCCGAAGCGTGGCTCTCCCACATTATATAGGTACGTACAATACGATGTGAAATGCATACGGACATAATCGCCATAAGTATGTCTTTGTCGATTCTTACAACCCGCATTAGATTTGTACAGCTACGTCTGTGAAGTAAGTGTTTATTGGCCACACACGCCGAGAAGAAATCGTGGCTTTATTTTTCTTATACCTACAGATGTCCATTGCGTCTTATGGGAAAGAAAAATATACCAGTATTTACTCTGTTGTTGGTTTAACACATTTGATCAACGCAGAAGTGTTGGTACGAGTAAACTTATTTACAACTGATTGTAATAGTCCATTTAGATGTTGGGTATTAATTTATCAAAGACAAGTATGGAACTTGGATTACCGTCTTAGCTGAGAAATGGAAAAAAGATTTACTTAATATACTCTTCTCGCAAACGTACCATCATCATAGATATATTTCTTTTGCATTACGATATTGTGTATTACTTCTAAGACATTAAACACAATATTTCACATTCAAGTGAAAGAAAACGGAGGAAAATTCTTATTCTTATATAAGATGACGTATGAAAGAGATGATCCTTTTTTTTCACTAGTTTCTACAACCATACAACATTAGTGTTAATCTTACCTACAAAACCAACAATAGCAACTCGTTTCTTTTATCCAAAAGTGTAAATGGAAATAACGTAACAAAACTGATCTTATAGTAATGATATATATTTCAAATATTACAAAATAAAGGTATTTTGGTTTAAATGGCCACTGTGACAGGGATCACTGCATCGATTTATTGTGATTTGATACATTATTTTTGTGAATTATTAATATAATTAAGAATATTACCTATTACCTAGGTATGGTAATTGGTAGATATATATTATAAAAAACTTGCTAACCCGGCGTACTTCGTATCACCCTATTTACTTTTGAGAATATTTTCTAAATAATCAAAAAAATCTTTTAGTAAGCCCGTGTCAACTTCCCGCAGCTCTTCAGTGTATAGATAGAACTAAGCGGACTAAGAGAATATAATACCTTATTTTTTTCTATACACAAACCTTGTCCTGACAATAACAAATACACACATACAATTTATTTAATTAATTAATTAATTAATTAATACATACAATTAAAAAAGAATTAATTAATTTGGTGCAGTCGATCGAAAGTTATGGGCGTACATACATTTTTGTGATTCATTTTTATATATAGTACCTGGAGGACCGAGCGTCGCTCGGTATTTTTTTTTTATTAATAGGTTTTTTGGCAACATTGGGACTATCCAAATGCCACCTTTTTGTTATTTTTCTTCCAATAGTTTAGTGGCGCCCTCTCTTGGTACGCCCTGATACTGTTTATTCTGCACCTTATTCCAGTATAGTTTAATATAGTTCGCTCGAGTTGCGATAGATGGCGCTAGATGTACATTCATTTTATATATTTGATGGTTAAAAACACGAATAAAGCGACATTGTAACACCCTAACCTGTCAGGAGGTTCGCAAGTCGCAACCAATGGCCCACCTAGGCGGCAGGTCCAACCATGCAGATCACATGTTGCAACCATCAACCGACCTAGGAGGCGGGTTCGACCTTGCAGTCCCCTAACCTGAACAGGGGGTGCTACCACCGGCACGACCCAGTCAGTCAGAAGAGCAAAAGTCCCAGGGCGCCGTTCAACAAATAAATATTTAAAATACATAATTAGTCATCAAAAAAATATAAAAAAAAATCTAAGAGATAAATAACTGTGTGTGTGGGTAGGTCCCTATTAGGTCACTTCAGAGAAACTCAACTACACATATTCACATTATATATTCAACAACAATATCATACAAGTTACTTAAAAAATTATGTACATCTTAAAACTAATACTTAAAATTAATAGTGGTTAAGTACCCTTATATATATACATCAGCGGTCAGGCCATCCTCCGCCTACCGGCAGCTACATCATAAGCTACATGGTACTGGGAGCCACGTCCACTCCTCTCTGCACCTGAGCGACACCACATTCGTGGCATCCTCTAGGTGACATGTCTCAGCCACCTTCCTTCAACTACATCTTTAAGCCGTAACCTTCAACCATAATCTTCAACCCTCGGAAAGAATGTAACAACTCAGTATTTGTTTGAGAACTGAACGCGACAAACCAAATAAAAAAACAATTTCTCACTTACCGCTTCACACGGGATGAATTCACTAAATATATTAATACTATCAACTAATGACACATAAGTAAATAACTGGTTCTCGATCAGATCAGGAAAGAAAAGGGCTCCCAAATTGGAAGAATCTCCTTTTATATTCCTTCCATCGACTGTTCGAGAACTTTTCCTACTTTCTGCTTTCTCCCACCACAGCTAAAAGTAACTTTTAATCTTTCGTCCTGAAACCAGTTTCTACTTCGTTCAAAAACCTAAATCATATCGAATTTATATATTGTATATGATACTGCCATCTCTCGTGCAATCAGTGAACTAACATCGAAGTTCCTTACAGAGCCTGACTACACTCTGCGATCACAGAGGTCTCTACTAGTAAAAAAATATAATTCTTATTTTGAAATTACGGTGTTACAACATTGTCTAAAAATGAATCCTAGCTAGATCGATTTATCGCCCCCGAAAACCCCTGCATACATGCATTTCATGAAAATCGTTGGAGCCGTTTCCGAGATTCAGATTATAAATATATATACAAGAATTGCTCGTTTAAAGGTATTAGATAGATAGATATATAGATGTTTTGTTTACTTACATTTAGTGATAAATAGTCAAAATAGGTTCTTTATGCATTGTCTGAAAAACGGGTTATGTTCCACAAAAAGTATCCAAAAGCATTTCACTAGGCCGCCATAGTGTAGGTCCCCACACTGCATTGTCCACGTTCGCAATAGCGATGGTGACCACCACTCTTGGATTCTACACATGCTTTCCATCAGACAGAGAAGACAGTTTGTCAGCTAATACTTGAAAAAAAAGTGGATTAAATAGCAACGTAACGTAATTATAATTAAGAAATATTTAATTTTAAAACGAGTACCGGGTCCTTATAAATTGAAATTGAGTTTTTTCTGTATGAAGTTTTCATAAAGGTTTTGTTTAGCTACAATAAGGGTACTTTTTCACTTCAGTTATACAAATTTTACATAAAAGAACTCTAACCTGACGATAATAGTAGAGACAAAAGCAATTTTTAAAATATTTTTTGTCAAAAATTTATGAATTTAATTCATATGTTATTATTTTTCATATGTTTTTATTTTATTTTATTCATATTTTTTTTAATTTATTTAATAGCAGCCTCGAAGACTAACAGCAGCAGCGTCTTCTACAATCAAAGTGATCAAGAAGCTATGATACAGTATCATGAGCCACGTGTGTGGTAATAACAAACTCATGTTGACAATAATAAGAACTAAATGTAAACTTCCTCGGTAAGAGGCGCAGACGGTGCAGTCAGTACCTGGATAGGTGATCGCTAGTGGCACGAAAATGGTATCGTCCATGGCATATAGTCCATGAGCGTCTCCGTGATTCGGAGGTCACATTAAGCACTCGGTCCCGGTTGTTATCATAGGATAACAGTCGTGAAGCTTAGTTGGAGGCTTTTGGGCGGCTTAAAAACATCCAACGGCAAGATTACGTAGCCACAACGTTGTCTTGCCAGTCCCCAACTCGCACTCGGCCAACATGGGGACGTATGACCTTAACCCTCTCTCTTCTGGGAGGAAACCCGAGCCCAGCAGTGGGACATTATGGATTGTTGATGATAAACGTTCTCGGAACGTCAATCAGCTGAAATTGTTTTCAATCATAATTAATTAAACTATTCTTGACAATTTGTTAGACATTTCCCAAACTGAATATTTCCATTTAACAGTTTGTTACGCATCGACACGTAAAAATAAAGTTCAATACCCGCATTTTATTGCATTGCCCTGACACAATATGTTGGAACTAAATACCAATTTTCCACAATAAACATTTGCATTGATTTATACATCTGCATTGAGCGTAGCGTAATGTGCTCTTGGATGATTGTTTTCGTAACTGTACATATTTGCAAGTCCGAAATTACAAATTCTGATTTGTCCGTAACGTTTGTAACATATTCTCCTTAATTATTGTTATCACCGTCACTAATGTTTTGCACAACCTACAACTATATTGCTTAAACTAGTTTTTTATTTATTTATTAGTACTCGTATATATCTGTGATAGCATTTTGCATTATTATATGAGTATACACCTCTTATGAAGCTCTCTTTGTTAATTATATTAACGTACGTTTTTTTGTTTTCTTTTAACAAAAAAACATCGGGATCGCCCAATATATCATGAATTTACAAGCATACAAGAAATGGACACAAAGAACACCCAGATTCAGAACAATAATTTGTGGATCACGCAAAGTGTTGTCCCATGTGCGCATTCAGCGCAGCAGAGAGCAGCGTGGTGACCGTGCATTCCAGAAGTTTCTATGACGATAGACATAACAATGACAAACAATAACAATAATAACATTTATTGCACGAATAGAAAATACAAACTGTTCAACTTAAAACTCGTTTAAGAAATCGAACATGAGATAGTCGATAATCGAACATCGGCTAACAGCGCCATTCATCACGGGAATTTCAAAACTGGTGTTTATAATAAAATAAAGTTTAATAATTCTAAAATAAAAAAAACAAAATGAAAAGTGTGAAGTGAACCTCTCTATGCCTGTATGAGGGTGTATGTGTACGTGGGAGTGTGTGTGAATGTTTGTGTTCAGGTTCATGTGTGATTGAGATGGTGTGTAAGAGGTGAGAATTCATAGAAGGCTAAATTGAACATAATTAAAACTTAGAAAACAATCAGAAAGTAAAACGTAGAAACTACGATAATACTGCTAGAACCTCCTCAGTTTCCTTATATCCCAAACTTTGAAGCCAATCAGTAACCTTAGACTTGCAATCTTTTTTATTAAGAGGGTAAATAAGGATGATACTATTTACCTTATTATAAAGTTAGTGGCTTTATTTGGATCATAATATATGTTGATGTGTTTTTTTAATATGATACCTAGTAAGAACAACTGTCTTACTGTGAACACCTTCCACTGTTCATAAAGTAAAGCTGTAGGAAACATAAAAGGGCGAAAAGAACCGACCTCAAGCACAGCCCTTTGGGTGATTTCCAATCGTTTGATGGTTTTAGCTGGAGCTCCACCCCAGATAGTAATGCAATATGTAATTAATGACTGGCAGAATGCCAAATAAACGCTTAACCAGATCAAAGTCTGCAACGTCTCTTTTATCCACAAGATCTACAAGAGCAATTGGTGGCTTTGATGTGATAGCTGCGCCCATCACCCTTCGATTAAGTTATTGTTTGCTCCTCAAGATCCGACCGCATGAGGAGCTATTGCTAATATGGGCATATCACTGGACATTGTACCATACACGTATATTTACTAAATTCATTATGTAGAGACAGATTGTAGAACATAAACAAATAAAAAAATACGTAATTCATTATTTTCCCCATCAACCCATATCCCTGATCAATAGTGGTAAGGAAACGTGACCAAAAGCCTGAGTATTATCCTCGTCGTCGTCGAGTCCAAACTCGATGATGTTGCGACGTTTCTTAACAGAGTTCCTATGGCCACCTTCCAGCTCCAGCATCAGATCAGCTCCATGTCACTATAATATTGTATTGTCACGCTGTATCCATATGCTTGAAAAATTTCAGCAAAATCGGTTGAAGATATCTGCTTCAAAATTGAGTTGCAAGATTCCACCCGAATATACACACATCAAAAGTGTCTAGGGATCAAGCATTTTTATGCGGATTTCTTGAGATTGAGATGTGGCTTTGGCCCTGGCCTGCTCAGTCGCCAGACTTGAACCCGATTGAGCATGCATGGGATATGCTACAGAGAAGAGCTCTGCCGAATATGGAGGGTATCCAGTCGCAAGAAGACCTTTTTTTGTTGTTGCAACGAACATGGGCGGCCATTCCACAGCGTGATTTGGATGAACTCATTTTGAGTATGCCAAACCGATTCTTGTGTTGTTAGTGTTCGCGGTAGAAACACGGATTATTAATTGTTTAAGTTACCTAATAAAATTTTAAAGAAAACTGTTATTTCAGTTTTTTTTTCGAACTTTAATGTTAGTGGTTCAAATGTGAAAAATCCCTTTATTAGGAAAATGGCAAATTTCTTTATTAATGCAAAGGTAACTTGGTTTATCGTTACTGTGACAAACGAAAACACTTTATTTGATGAACCCTTAAAGAAAATTTTAATTAATATCAATCAGGAGAAAAGTTATTGCAAAAATATATGTTGATCCCTAGACACATATGTTGATCCCTAGACACTTTTGATGTGTGTACATGCATACATACATACATTGCAAGTTAATAAAAAGCTTGTAAAAAATCTGATACAATCTAAAAAAATTACAGTGATTATAAAAGATTTATTCATTTCAGTTTTGCATAATAATTCTAAAACATGTTCCTGGTTTATCTGGATGAAAATCTGTACGAATGCAGCCGATTTCAGTGCTCGCTGATTGAACAAGGTTAGATGAAATCGGCTTATAGTCGGCCGATGCGATGGCGAGAGGGGTTGGGGAATAATTTGATTTGAGTATGCACCGGCCACGGCCTGAGCTACCCGTACTGTCATGCAAATTCACAATTTGCAGAGACATAAAACACTCTTCTAGTGTGCATAATAACTACAAAAAAGTTAGTTCTGCGATGCAAGGATCTGTGGAAATTGAATTCGAAATGCAAATGCCTTGATATTATTGTTTTGTTAATATTACGTTGATTTAATATTATATAACAATAAGTGCAAAAAATATTTTGAATGAAAAAGGAGTAAACAGTTTATGTAGAAAGAGTTTCGGTAAACTGACCACTAGCTGTAGAAAATTATCATTCTATACTACAAACTGAGAATCAGCATTGCCATTCAACGTGGTATTGCTGCCAGTCTTTTGGGAACGCTACCAGTATAGGCGAAGTGGAGTTTCTTGACGCTTGTATGTAAATACTGTTATTGTCTTTTATTTTAAGTATGGTTATGTATGTATGGTATGGTATATGGTATGTACATAGGTTTCTATATTATGTAATAATAGATTTTATATAATACAAACTTTATGAACTTATGAAAACCACTTTAAAAAGAAGAAAAACATAAATACAAATTTAATACCAAGGCACAAACAATTCTTTAAGAAATTTTTATTGGAAATCTGGAGCAGGGGATACTTTAGTGATAACGCGTATATTAAAATCAAGACCTAAATTGACATTAATACAGGTACAATAATAAAGATTAAAGACATTGATAAGATATATTATTCACAGTACACGATAATTTCCTGGCAGAAACAAAGAATACTATTCACCAATGTATAGTCATTATTTGTGATACGACGGTTTACAAATAAATACTCTGAAATTAAACATGTTCAGTTCGATTTTAACATTGCTTTTGACCTTTATATCATGTAAGTAAGTACAATTTTAATTTAACATGACCGTTATGTAGTAGCTACAGGAATTCATTTTTTTCATTAATAGTACGAATTAATTGTTTTATTTTTATTTTTCATAATTATGTATTTTTTTTACAATTAATTCAATTTAGAGTAAGTAAGTACATCTATTTCTTTTGTGATAAACAATAGTTAAAAATGTAATTTACATATAAACAGTGTAAAATTGAATAGTAGTGAAATATTGTTATTGTGAAATAACTACAACGGTGTTATTCTGAATACAGACACCTATATTAATTAATATGTCCAGGAGGTTAAGTCGATATGATAGTTTGAGTTATATGTTACTAGGATAAAATAATAACTAGGTTTTCTGCAAACTCCAGGTACCTAGCTTACCTACTGTAAAAAAAATGTGGGATGTGTTAAATCCTTTAACTTCAAATTTTAACTCAAATTGAACATTGGTTAAACTGGAAGATGAAGCCGCAGCAAAGGTATATACAAAAAATGTATTAACCTAAAAAATAAATGACTATTTACGAGTAGTACAACGAAAACTATATTGTACGCTGCATGTATGAAGATGATGGTATCCAAAACGTTGTTAATACAATCAAGGCTAATATTAGCTAGCAGTCTAATTATTTATCTTATTTTTTTTTCCCCACCTATATGTGTCTACTAGGTAATTACCTTTCAAGTGCTGAGGTTAATTCTCTAGAATTTTTCGAAACTGATTTTAAGTTCAATTCCTGCCGGACAGACAGTGCACTGAAGAAAACGTGTAATTCCTTACTGTGAGAGACTGGATCGTTTGTTTTGTGGGATTGTTATGAACCTTTTTAACGGTAGAATAGAAACAAACAAAAATTCCATTTTTAGATTTCGAGACTTTTAGACTTGGAGAGACAAGACGAAAAGAGGCACACAGACGTCTTAAATAGGCACAGAAGAAGAAAAAATAGAACAAGAATGATTTAGAATATTCTTACTTCATCATCTTAATGTGGACTAAATAGCCTTTAATAGTTGGACATAGAACTCTTCTTAGAAAGAAGATCTTGGTGTACTATATCATGCTGACTGGACGCACAAGTTGGTACAGAATTCGTTTTAAGCTTTGGTGATACTTGCGCGTGTAGTAGGCCCATTAGTGTATTCAATATAGAACAATGCATAACTTTGATAAATCTGTCCATGTTAGTACTACTATATTTGTTTTAAATAATACTAGCGACCCGGCCCGTCTTCGCACGAGTCTTTGAAAGTTCTAGGATTTCCTCTACTAAAATATGCAGGTATTATACATATAAACCTTCCTCTTGAATCACTCACTCTATCAATTGCTAAAAACTGCATTCAAATTCGTTGAGTAATTTTAAAGATCTAAGCGAACAGACAGCGAAAGCGACTTCGGTTTTTAAAATGTAAAGATGAAGTAGGGGTGTTTTACAATCCTAATTGGATCTAAAATATCTAAATAGGTAACATTTCCGGAATTTTTTACCAATTGTTTTCCAGTAACTGATATCAATATACCCAAGGTACTTTTTACATATCTATATCAACATTCCTGATATCAGTTGATCGTTAATTTGTAAATAATTCATTCGTTGTGTTCTTTTATTTCTGATACGATAAATTTTAACTGTAGGTAACACTTTTAAAAGAACACTTAAAACAAGTAAAATTTAAAAAAAAAAGAAACCGACTTTGACAAAAAGACGATGAAATTGAAATGGGACCACAAGGAAAGCAGCAGCTTTCAAATAAAATAACAAATGAACTAGTCGCTCCTACGAATTTCGAAAGTTCGACTCGATTTCTCTTGGATGCCATCATCAGATCTTAGTGTCCTTATCATATCCATTAATAAAAGAATCATCAAAATCGGTTCATAAAGGACGAAGTTATCCGTGAAAACACATTAAAAAAAAACTATTATACGGTCGAATTGAGAACCTCCTCCTTTTTTGAAGTCGGTTAATCATAAATTAACTAGCTGACCCACACAACTTCGTCTGCGTCTCTTTACAATCATGCTCGGCTCCTATATTTCTAAGCGTGAAGTTAACTATCCTATCTTAGTTAGGCACGCTAGCAGCAATAGCTCGCGATAGTAAGGGAGTTAATCGTAAGCTACAACGTGACGACGTGACGGGGCTTATACATATAGACCAGATAGATACCAAACTAAAATACTAAAATTAATAATTAATTGGCATGAAATTTCTGCCTTTATTATCGAAGTTAGCTTAAAATCTTTTCAAAGTAGTATAGTTTACTAACGATAATGGCGGTTCTATGTTGTCATGTTATTTCCCTTGCTTATCCTACTCCGTTTTATTATGTTTTTCTTTATCTTTCTTAACTTACTTCTTATACAGATATGCTTCTATGTCAGGGGTCTTTCTCAACCAGTGTTCAAGTTGAAACTCTATTTCACTGTTGCATTGTTAGATTACGATAATTTCTGCGCTAGAATTATTAATAATTATTAATATATTTAATTAATAATAATAATTATGCTCAGTGAACACATATTGAGGTAACAGTTTGATTCCTAGCATAACTGTATATTATTTATTGTTTACGACCAGGCCAGCTTCGCACAGATATCTTTGAAATTCTCGGCTTTCCTCTAATATAATATACATGTATTATACATATAAATCCTACTTTTGAATCACTATATCTATTGCTGTAAACTGTATTAAAATCCGTTGAGTAGTTTAAAATTTCTAAGCGAACAGACAGCAGAAGCGACTTTATTTTAACGTAGCGTTTAAAAATTTCAGTCCCACAATAAAAAATATAAAATACTTTGGTGAGCACATGAAACTATGTAGGTACATTTGAAGTCAAATATATGTGGGAGTCAAGAGCCCGAACTAGGATATCAGACATCTTTATAGTTTTTCCCAAAACTCCTCTTAATATTAAAATGAACAATTAGTATACATGTAGTAGGTATGCCTGAAAAGTCTAATTGTTAAGAAGAAAAAGTTTAAAAACTATAACCCAACTACGTAAAAACTTCTGATAACATTCATATAGCCTATGTCACTCGGGTCATTATGAGGAATTTATTGACACCGCATTCATTAAAATCGGTTCAGTGGTTTAGGCGCTACGATGGAAAATACAAAACATCCATATTGTCAAAACTATTACCCTTCTTTTGACTTCACCGTAGTCGGCTAAAAACACGACTATAATAACATTGACATTTAAGTAAGATGTTAATCATTATCATGTCAATAATATTCGTATGCACTTGCGACAGTTTTGGGTGTCTATAAGAGGTGGTAGGCATTTACAATCAGCTGACATTTGCCCCCTGTGACATAAAAAAAACCAATTGCTTTAGGTACAGTCAAAAAAAAAACTTAATTTGACAGTCTCATTAAAATTTTAATAAACAAAACAAAAAGGTTAATCTATCTACGAAAATAAAACTAGTCACAAGGGTCTACGAACTCTACATTTTGACACAATCATAACTACTCTACATCATCATCAAACTGTCAGTAACGGCAGGTAAAGTTTTCTTAAGTGAGACTGAATAATTTATTCTTAATTAAGTAATTATTATGCACGTAAGTCACGTAACTATAAACAAACTGCCTTCGTCTGTGTCTCTTTTTAATCATGCTCAATTCGGTCTAAGCGTGACGTGAATTATCCTATCTTATGCACGCCGGAAAAACACACATTTAAAATAAATTATTTAAAAACTTTTTTTTAAAATAAGCAAACAAAAAGAATAAAATAAAGCATTCCTTGAAATTTTTTACTATAAACTTATAACGTCACTAGCTGACCCTGCGTGGGTCAGCTAGTAACGTCGTTTGCGTCTCCTATTGCCCGTCGCGTGATAATTTTCCCCCGTTTTTGAAACATTATTCATTGGTGCTCCGCTCCTATTGGTCTTAGCGTGATGATATATAGCCTATAGCCTTCCTCGATAAATGGGCTATCTCACACTGAAAGAATGTCTCAAATTGAACCAGTAGTTCCTGAGATCGGTGCGTTCAAACCAACAAACTCTTCAGCTTTATATATTAAGTATAGATGTATTTATTTATTATACTCTTCTCAGATCTAATACTCATAATCAACAACACATTTATTTGGATACAGATTAATTATTATATATTATGTTGATAAAAACTTTTTGGCTAATTAAGGGGCGCGTCCCTAAAAACTCGCGAAAAGGCACTTGCAGTTTTGCAAAACACAAACAACTCAATTCATATTTGAGACTAAAAAAAGAAAACTCAGTAGTTTAATAAATCAGTCTACCACTCTACCGAGTGACATTTATAAAATAATTCTTTATTTTTGTGAAAAAAAGCCTTAACAAAGATCAAAATCATCGAAATCGACCTTTTTAATTAGCACACTTTGTCCTATTTCGTGCTCTATTTTAAATGTTTTTTTCTTATTTCGCGAGAAAAAAGTATGGAGAAAAGATTTACCGTTTTAGTTTTTTATTAATTCTCACCAAAAAGCCATAATCTAAGGCTAAACATCATTCATTTTTAGCGACAAAAGTTCCATACATTTTAGTACGTAGATATCGTCTCCCGTAAATTGCAATAAATAAGTTTTATCGCGCTCAAAAAATTCAGTGCCCGCCGAATATTCAAGGTGACACCACGTCCGTTTGTAGTTCGCACTGAGCTCCATAATACGTAAATGACAAGTTTTAGGGTGGGTTGCCAGTGAGTGTCGAATTGTAACTGTTAATTTGTATTCTTGAATTTAATTTAATTTTTTTTAAAGAATAATTTCAAAGAAAAATATTAGTATTTTTTATTAACACAGAACTTATTTTTATGTTTTTTTTAACTTGCTATGTATGTTATCTAACTATATTTGTTAAGACGGAATCTTGCAACTCAATTTTGCAGATATCTTCAACCGATTGTGTTGAATTTTTGTAGGCATATGTATATAGCGTGACAATGCTATATTATGATGACATGGAGCTGATCTGATGTTGAAGCTGGAAGGTGGTCATAGGAACTTTGTAACGACGGAACCTATCGAGTTTGGAGTCGTTTGATTTGTCTTGACGAGTACTTTGAATACACTTTGACAGACCGAGACACTTTGAAAAATTGTTTTTAAAAAAGTAAAAACATTTTTTTTTATGATTTCTGTTAGAATTGAATAACTACTACTGACATAATGAAAGACCTTAAAATTACAGTTTTATTTTTGACTGCATGGTTGGTCTAGTGGTTTAAGCTGTTTGGCGTCGGCCAAAGTTTTGGGCGACGCCGGCAGGCTACTCGTCGGCTTCGTAAGCGCTAGGATCACAGTCCTGGCGGCGAGGCCGATGAGGTGTTTCAAATGCCTGTCAGCGGGACACACTCGCGCCAAGTGCGCCAACTGTTTTGACTGCAGCGGTCTTTGTTTCCGCTGCGGTCGACCGGGGCACAAGGCTGCGGAATGCTCTGCGGCCCCTCACTGCCCTATATGTGCGGCGGACAATAAGCCCGCCAATCACCAGATGGGACAGGGGGGCTGCAAGCCTTCCCGCGCTTCTCGGCAGACGTCGGGGGCTAGCCAGTCGACCCAGGCTGCCTCCGACGATGTCCGTCCGTCATCGTTGATGCCAATGGAGGGGGTTGTAGAAACGATCCATTAATGGATCAAGTCTACAACCTCCTTGTCCAGACGAACCTGAACCACTGTGCCGCGGCGCAGGATCTCTTTCTGCAAACCATGGCACAGTGGTCGGTTAGTGTTGCCGTAGTCGCGGAGCCCTATTACGTTCCTCCCCGTCCAAACTGGATGGGTGACTGGGACGGCTCCGTGGCAGTCGTCGGTTCCGCGGCGGCTCATTCCCCGCCCTTGTCGCTTAGGGACAAGGGCTCAGGATATGTTGCCGCCGAGTGGGGGGGGATCACCGTTTACGGTGTTTACTTCTCCCCCAACCGGAGTTTGAGCGACTTCGATGTCTTCCTTAACAGCTTGGAGACCTCGATGCGGCGATTAGCGTCTGGGCACGTCCTCGTGCTGGGGGACTTCAACGCAAAATCCATTGCGTGGGGGTCCCCCAGGACGGACTCCAAGGGCGAGGCCGTCGAGGAGTGGGCGGCTTCGGTGGGCCTCTGTTTACTAAACAGAGGCTCCACCAACACGTGCGTGCGACAGCAAGGGGGGTCGATAGTGGACCTTTCGTTTGCTACCCCTGCTGTTGCCGCACGAGTAAGGAACTGGTGTGTCCTGGAAGAGGTCGAGACGCTCTCGGATCACTTATACATCCGATTCGAGCTCTCCCGGTCCCAGGGCCCCAGTAGGGGTCACATGGCGCGGCATTCTTCCCACTTTCCGCGGTGGGCTGTTGCCAAGCTGGATAGGGACCTACTAGAGGAGGCGGCCATTCTTCAATCTTGGCTGTCTCCGCAGGCCCCGACCGAGGAGGTCGGCATGGACGTGGGGGCTGGCCGTTTTCGCGATGCGATTACGCAAATTTGCGATACGGCCATGCCCCGCATCCAAGGTCGTCGGCCTCCTCGGAAGGAGGTCTACTGGTGGTCCCAGGAGTTGGCGGACCTCCGTGCGGCCTGTACTCGTGCCCGGAGGTCCTACACCCGTAGCAGGCGACGCCACCGTGGAGACGGTGGCGGGGACCAGCTTCATGAGGAGTACCGCGAAGCGCGGAAAACTCTGAAGCTGGCCATTTGCCGCGCCAAAGAGGTAAAGAGAAAGGAGATGCTGGAGAGTCTCGACCGTGACCCCTGGGGTCGCCCATACCGTGCGGTGCGTCAGAAGCTCCGCACGTCGGGCCCCCCCCTTACCGAGACTCTCCAGCCCAGCTTCCTGCAGGAAGTGGTCGAGGGCCTTTTCCCTGAGCGGGCGGAGCACACACCCCCGTCGATGGCCTATGCGGTCATAGATGACGGGGGTAGAGAGGACGATGTGCCGCCCGTTAGGGAATCGGAGGTTGGGGCGGCTGTTCTTCGGATCCGTTCCAAGAACACCGCCCCCGGGCCGGACGGGGTTCCAGCCCGAGTGATGGCCCGAGCCCTCGACCATATGTCGGACCGCCTCAGGGAGGTGTTGGACGCTAGCCTGGCGTCCGGACGCTTCCCTGAGTGCTGGAAATGCGGGAAGCTGGTCCTATTGAGGAAGCCGGGACGGCCTGCCGATTCGGTCGCGGCCTATAGGCCCATCGTGTTGCTGGACGAGGCGGGTAAACTTTTTGAGTGGATACTCTCTGCCCGCATCGTCCGGCACCTCTGCGAGGTGGGGCCCGACCTGTCGGACGCCCAATTCGGATTCCGAGAGGGGCGTTCGACGGTCGATGCCGTGATGCGCCTTAGGGCCGTGACCGAAGAGGCAGTGAGCTGTGGCGGCGTGGTGTTGGCGGTGTCCTTGGACATCGCCAACGCCTTCAATAGTCTGCCATTTAGATGCATCAGGGAAGCACTCCACTACCACGGGGTGCCAGAGTACCTGAGGCGGCTAGTGGCAGACTATTTAGAGGAGCGTACCGTCGTGTACGAGGACCGAGAGGGCGTCTTGAGACGGCGACCCATGTCGTGCGGCGTTCCGCAGGGGTCTGTCCTTGGACCACTCCTGTGGAACGTGGGGTACGACTGGGTCCTACGAAGTCGTCTGCCTCCCGGGCTGGGCGTAATTTGTTACGCCGATGACACACTTGTCACAGCCCGGGGGGCGAACTTCCAAGAGGCGGCGCGCCTGGCCACCAGGGGTGTTTCTCTGGTGGTCGGGCGCATCGAGGCGCTGGGCTTACGGGTGGCCCTGGACAAGACGGAGGCCCTATTGTTCCATGGGCCCCGTCGTGGTCCACCCGCCGGCGCCTCCATAGAGGTCAACTCGGTCCTCGTACCGGTTCGGGCCCAGATGAGGTATCTGGGCCTGATCCTCGACGGTAGGTGGCTCTTCGACGAGCACTTCCGACAGCTTGGTCCAAAGCTGGTCGACGCTGCCTCCGCCCTTGGGCGACTTTTGCCCAATTTGGGTGGAGCCAGCGTCGCAACGAGACTCCTATACACGGGGGTTGTCCGGTCGATGGCGCTGTATGGCGCACCGGTGTGGGTGGCGGCTCTGACTGCCCTAAATAAGGCTCGCCTCTGGCGGCCTCAGAGGGTATTGGCAGTCAGAGCCATACGCGGATACCGCACGGTGTCGACCGAGGCGGCGTGCGCCTTGGCCGGAACACCCCCGTGGGATTTGGAGGCGGAAGTGCTCGCCGAAGTTTATCGACGGGTGGCTGAATATCGGGCGGAGTATGGCTATCGCCCTCCGCCCGAAGAGGTACGCGAGTGGCGTGAAGCCGCCCGTCGAGCCACTATGGCTAGATGGTCGTTCCGACTGGAGACTCCACGTGCTGGCTTTGCCGCCGTGGAGGCTCTCCAGCCGGTCATCCTCGAGTGGGCAGGGCGGCAGCACGGGACCCTTTCCTTCCGACTGACGCAGGTCCTTTCCGGGCACGGTTGCTTCGGGAAGTACCTGCACTCGGTCGCTAGGCGGGAATTGAGTCCCGCCTGCCACCACTGCGACTGCAGTGAGGACTCGGCCCAGCATACGCTGGCGATTTGCCCTGCATGGGCGTCGCAGCGCCGGGCCCTCACTGCAGTCATCGGAGGAGATCTCTCGCTACCGGCCGTCATACGCTCCATGGCCGGTAGCGATAGCAATTTTACCGCGGTCGCAACCTTCTGCGAAGAAGTCATCTCGCAGAAGGAGGTGGCGGAGAAGGCCCGGGAGGATGATATCCACTCGGACCCAATCCGCCGCCGGCGAACCGGGCGGCGGAGGCGCGCCTATCAGCGCCTCATGCCGCCCTGAGTGTGGCCGCGGATGGTCGGGACGGGCTTTCCCCTCCATCCGCTCTAGTGGCCACCCGCGAGGGGGCGACGTACGCGTGTGCCGTACGTCGCCTAAATAGAGAATTTTAACAGCAGACGGTGTCCGCTTCAGTGCGGGCAAGCGCTGGGAGGGGTCCGGACGTGTTAATAACTGCAGTTCCCGGATTCCTCCCTTCACAGGCGCAGAGTGGCACACCGTGTGGTTTTAGTCGGTTCGAGTCCGACACACCGCCCCGCCGCAAGCCCCGGCGCGGGTGAAGGTCCGAGGGGATTTCCACACGTTAAAAAAAAAAAAAAAAAAAAAAAAAAAGTGGTTTAAGCTGTTGCCTCGCCGCTTCCTACTGTATCAGGTGTTGTGGGTTCAAATCCCACATGGGATAACACTGTGTGATCCACGAATTGTTGTTCTGAGTCTGGGTGTCCATTGTGTCCGTTTCATGTATGTTTGTAAAGTCCCCCGCGACACAGGATTTATTGGATATATACGGAAGTTGTCTTTTTTGAAAAAAAAACTAGCTTAGCCCCACGGTCTTACCCGCGATACTACACAAACCGCGGTTACTCCTTATATCATCAGCTACCTATCAGTGAAAATCCCGTCAAAATCGCTCCAGCCGTTCCAGAGATTAGCCGGCACAAACAAACAGACAGACAGACAAAAATTGTAAAAAAGAGTTCCATCTACACTTTACGTCATTTCCATTATTATTCATCCCTTAAGTTCGAATTTAATCAATTGGTGAATTGTAAAACAATAGATGCCCTATCCCTTACATTATCTGATATCTGTAATCTATATAAATAAAAGAGGAAGGTGACTGACTGACTGACTGACATACCCAGAGATCAACGCACAGCCCAAACCGCTGAAGTTAGAATCCTGAAATTTTGCATGTAGGTTCTTTATATAACGTAAGTGAGCACTAAGAAAGGAATATTTAAAATTCCACCCCTAAGGGAGTATATCAGGGGATGAAAATCTGTGTGGGCGAAGCCTCGTGTAAAAGCTAGTATTATATATTTAAGGAAGTTTCCATTTCAAAGTTTTACACTCTTAATATTAATTTTAAGACAAATAGTTTGTTTTTTAACCGTCTTAAAAAAAGAAGGAGTTTATAAATTAACTGTATTTTTTAACTTTTTTACCCGACCACGGCAAAGCCAAAGGAGGGTTATGATTTTGACAGGCTATGTATGTATGTTCATGTGTTCCCTCATAGCTCCTTAACTACTTATTAGAACTGGATAAATGAGGTATCGTTAGAAGTGTCTTGATCGTCCGCGGTCCGCTGCTTATAGGCTATATGACGCGTCACTCAATTTAATGTGGCGCCCTCTAGCCGACATAAAGTACTGTATAAAAAAATGAATTTGACATAAATATGCCGTGTTTGGTATCATCGGAAAGGGTGTTACTTGTACATTTCAAATATATATATAGCTAATATTAGCATTTGCTGGTGACTTTGCCCGTATTTATTCAATTTTTTTTATATTTCTATGTTAGGTATTTAAAATATACTGTGCATATAAATTATTATTATCACTACACCAAAACATTTTAAATAAAAAAAAGTAAAAACTTAAATTAAAATAGAAACGTACCATAACTCTTAAAAACACGTGACTACGGCTTTTCAAAACTTGTTTCATACTTTTTCAGCGTCGTTTTTTTGTCAAAAAGTGAAAAAAGTACGTAAGTAAGTAAGATCTATGTAGTAAAATTTAGTCAATATGAGCAATAAAAGCGATCAAAAATTATATTTTTAAGAAACATTATGTTCCATTAATATAACATATATCATACAAATTTTATTTCATAACATAGCATTAAAATCCGTTGATTACTATAAAATATCTAAGCTGACAGATAGCGCGAGCGACTTAATTTTATACTGTGTAAAAATATATTATTTGTCCATGAAATGAATTAAAAATGAATAGATACACTTGAACCCCATTCTCGGCCGTGGACGAGTTACTTAAAGCCCGCGGGCTTTCCGATATGACTAAGATACATTGCGTGCTTTGTAGGACATTCGAAACATTCTTCAAAGGCGAACAGTTAATGAATATGTAACTAGAAGAAAAAACCGAAAGTAAATTTATTAGTTGCAAGGGTTAGTATACAACAGTGCCCGATGCGTTTGTGTGCATGTAAAATATGAATGTGGGTGTTCAATCACAAATTCCCACGCTCAAGGACTACAGTCTTAAGTAATTACCAACTCTTAGCGTTACCAACTCTTAGCGTCATAAGACGCTAAGAGTTGGTATCACGAGTATAAACTCGTGATAACTTCTAAACGAAATGTCCGATTGGGATGAAACAAAAAGTATTTTACTTCTACATAAATACCCTTGATAACATAATGCTTTATTTGCATAAGGATTAATATTACGATACACATTTAACGTACTTGCTTTCTTCAGACGATTTAATAATTTTTTTGAACACAAAAGCGGTTATTGTGACTAAACCATGATAGTTATATATATGCTCTCGCGGACTTTTTTGTAGATCTTAATTTGACCTACAAACCCGTACCACATTATTTTGATCAATAGTTATTGCAGCGCACGCAAAAATAGGTTTTCGATTTCACACCTTGGGTTACGAAATAGCAATTTCCCTACGGATCCCAAATTTTTTTAAACATAAAATATAGCTTATAGCTTTCCTCGATAAATGGACTATCCAACACTGAAAGAATTTTTCAAATCGGTCCATTACTTCCTGAGATTAGCGCGTTCAAACAAAGAAACAAACAAACAAACAAACTCTGCAGCTTTATAATATTAGTATAGATTACACAATTTATAGAATACAAAACCTTGTGTTACATCGTTTCGCGACAGAGTTCCTATTTTTATTTTTGTTTTTTTTTATTTAATTTTTTAAGGAATAGGCGGGCAAACGAACAGGTGTATCGCCTGATGGTAAGCGATTACCGCCGCCCATGGACACCTGCAACACCAGAAGCGTCACAAGTGCGTTGCCGGCCTTTTGGGGATGGAGGGGAGGTAGGGGTAGGGGATTGGGGTATGGGCCTCCGGTATTACCACCTTCCGGCTCTATCATTAGATCCTAGATATTATCTCTTCAAGCGAGACGCCATTTTTGTCAGTGTTTTAGTGTATCAAAACATAAAGTACTCGTCAAGATGAATCAAACGGTTCTAAAGTTGATGGATTGTGTCGTTTGATTATAGAATTCCTATGACCACCTTGCGGCTCCATCATCAGATCAGCTCCATGTCATTATAATATTGTTTTGTCACGCTGTATACATATGATTGCAAAACTTCAGCAAAATCGATTAAATATACCCGCTTCAAAATTGAGTTGCAACCACCCGAACATATATATTGCAAGTTAATAAAAAGCTTGTAAAAAACAAGCATGTTAATCGATTAGTTAGTTTTTTTAGTTAATCGTGAACAATAACGTGACACGAGTATTAAATATAATAGATATTATATTCCGTATATTTCAGCTTCCATGCCATCATACGTAAGCTTATAGCGGAGAAATACAACTCGACAATAATGAAAAGTTAAAGTTACTAAAATAAACAACAAAATAAATAATCAAAAACGATTTATTTATCTTACTAATAAACTCAGTTACAGAACAGTCCAAGAACGAGAGCCGATGCTTCCAATTCACTTGGTTGGGCCATAAATTTCACAACGACAGTATTTACCTCAACGCATCTTGCTACGACGCGACCCAAGGCAACACACGAGTACCCTGCGTAAAACCTCTTGTTGTTTCTTGTAAGTCGTAAACCTTATCTATTCCATATAGTATAGTAAAATATAGTCTAATGCTGGACGCTGGATAGGTCTCCCTTTTCCTTAGATAAGAAGTTTTGACCTACGATACCACACTGATCAGACGAGTTTGTATAGGGTATGTTTTAAGTTTTCCTTCTCTTTACTTTACTGTCATCCAACTGGTACACGGGCTTTAGGAGTAGTAACACACAGGCCCAGGGCTAGTCATAAAGTTTTGTCATTTGTCCATTGAGAAAGAGTATCTGTTTACTTTATCAGTTTTAAAATTAAAAAATAGCCAGAAGAATGTCCAAACAACGCCCATGATTCCAAACGCTTACAAGAAACTAGCTAGCTACTATTGCCCGTAGCTTGATGTAATAACAGCGTGACCAAATTTGTTTACCATAAAAAGGTTACAGAAGCTCTTAAAAGGAAATAAAACTCCCGTTTTTGCAATACTTTCCATCAATACTTAGCTCCTATTGGTCGTAGCTTGATGATATATAGCCTATAGCCTTCCTTGATAAGTGGGCTATCTAACAATAAAATAATTTTTCAAATCTGACTAGTAGTGCCTGAGATTATTCAAACAAACAAACTCTTCAGATATAGATGATACTTGTCTTGGCGTAACTGAAAATCATTGAAGAATTTACAAAAATACTTTTCGTGCTTTTACATTATATATACGAGTATATATATTTACTCCAAGGTCTATGATGCATAATTTTAGTTGACGGATCGTGCCCAGATGTAAACTATATTTGGGAAAATTATCCTCAAGCGTCTTGTCTCCTTGCTGACGGTGATGTCTGTGCAAGATATACATACTACTTTGACGGCCATGGTAAGCTAAAAAATATACAACAAAAAAATAAAGCACCTCTAAATAGTTACATTAAATGGAAAGTAAATTTCTAGCGTCGTAGTGTTAAATTGTGATCAATTTGATTTCATTCTCGGTAGCTAACAGAAATCAGTCAGCATTTTAGAGACACGACGCCTTTTGTCTGAATTCAAGTTAATACTGGAGTTATTACGTCCGAACAACGTATGAACTGCCTAAATACAATAAAGTTTAATAGCATGATTCTAAAAACTTATAAGAATCCTTCCAGTTTGGGCTCCTCGCAAAAAGTTTCTCGTTGGATATATAATTTAATATCGCTCTGACCATTAATATACATAAATAGCAAAATTTCATATTAAGACTTCTTTCCGACTGTAATGACAGCACTATTGATGTAGTAATACCTTTACTCTTTTTTTAATTGTAGTGTTTTCTAATTTACAGTGGACAACTCAACCTACTTTTGCACGAGAGCTGTGGATAATCGCGACATCGCTATCAAAACTGGTTGTTATCAACAAGTTAATGGAAGCTATGCAACTGAAGTCTGCTTATGCCGATCTTCGCCAGCCGAAAGACCATGCAACAACAGTTTTGTACCATCACCTAAATATTTAATAATTGTACTAATAGTCATAGTGTACGTGGATGTTCTTTTTGTAAATGTTACTTAAAGTACCTATTAAAATTATAATAAATCTCGCGTAGCTTTATTATTAGGGTTTATTTATAGGCACACATTTATTTAAAAACATATGAATAAATTAAACGAGATTCGGCCGGCCGATAGGGCCGAATTGAGTAGTAGCGGAACAGCAGTTACCTGTACATATATTTGTGATGCTACTGCTTTTCCTATTTTTCAAGACGTTTTTTAGCCCTTCGAATGCCTATGTTACGATTAGACTCTACTGCTATGAACTGTTGATCTCAAGTGCAAAGTCACTTTGGCAATGCAAGATAATTTACTTCTTCAATGAAGAGACCATAGAAATAGTAATAGTGGTAGCAGAGCCACACTGCTTTCAGCACGAACGGGCCAGCTCGACCAGAGCGGTACTACCCTTTCACAGAAGACCAACCTAAAATGACAGCATTGGTGCTGTCGTTGGTTATGTCATTACGTTGTTATGGCGCAAAAACAAAACACAGCTGTTTCTTCGAAGCACAGCGTTCAAAACACAACGTAAAAGGGGAGAGGTCGTTGAAGTGGTTCTCGCGTGTATAGTTGAGTAGTTATGTGACTCCAGTTATCAGCTGACTCCCATTACCCTGTTAATAATATATTCGTCCTAATAATAAACAATACCTATTTTAATTACAGTATAGTTAGTATACGTTTGTTAAAATATATGACCTTTAAACCTATGTGAATTTTTAAGGTATAAGCTACCAAAGTGACTCTACTCTGCCTGATGTAAAGCATGAGTGATGATGGTGGTCACCATCCTCAATGCGAACGTGGACAGTGTAGCATGGTGACCCACACTATGGCGGCCAAGTGAGATGCTTTTTCACGCTCCGCTTAAAGGATCCGGGATCATAATGGGAGGGAAACACATGCGATGGTAGTGAGTTCCATGTTTTGATCGCTCGGCACAAGAAGGCATAACCAAAACGTTGCGTTCGAGAGCGTATTTCTACCACTCTAAAAGGGTGACTTCGAAGGCCAGCACGTGTTGTCCTGTAGAGGACGTGTACAATAATTTATTTAATCAATCAAGTGTTTACTACACTTACAGTTTTCCCAACACGTACAACAATTATAATTTCCTACGAGGTTCAACGTATTCAGGATACATATTGAGTACATACCTTTGAATTGCCTATCGTTCGTCAACCAAGTTGCACAGACTAACTGGGTAACAACTAACAAGGTTGAATATGACGCGGCATCAGTATTTTTAAACTTTATATGTACATTAAACAAATTTTAACTATTGCATTAAAGAATTAAATTAAACTTGAAATGGAGTTAAATTTCAAACCTAATGACAAGAAAGGGGAAACTTAATCTAAACTTCAAACGATAGTCAGAATGAGGGAATGCACGAACGGTATCATATCAAATAAAATCAATTCAAATTCTTGGATAATAAGCAATCAAGATTAAATAAGAAAGATTAAATAAAATTGATAAGATAAATTTAGATGTCATTCTACATATAATTTCATTACCGCGACAAATATTAAAGCGTATTAATCTTATAATAAAAAAAATGTGTGTGCTATGATTTTTAACCGACTTCTTACAAACAACATTTGGACTTAACATCAAAATAATGTCTCGGTTTATCATTTTCATATCTGTTGGACTTATCCTCACATGTAAGTACTTTTTTCTTAGTTCATCATCATACAAAGATTCACTTGTTTTTTAAACAATTTGCTTATTTCATAATCAAAAGAAATAGTGGACATTGAAGTATGACATTCACCATTCTATTCGGATTAAGAATACACCCCTATTCGTCCAATGGGTGTAGTACGAGCTAAGGGAGAAAAATAAATAAGCAGGACAACCAACACAGCGAAGGAAAATTAGAAACAAAGATACCCATATATAGATAAACAACCCATCAAGCTTCAGAGTGGTGGGTGGGTAGGTCAAAACATCCTTCTTAAGGAGAGGCTCATATCCATTCGTAGACTACACTGTGAAATAGTCTCCGAAGAACATTGTCTTTCACGTCAAAATTTAAGCTCAATTGAAACAGAACTTAGAAGAAGAAGAAACTCACGTCCAGCAATGAACTAGTTTTTTTTTTATATTATACTTTAATGCGATAGAAATGTTACATTCAAATAAGAAAACGTTTAAATCCCAACTACGTAAAAGTTTTTAATAAAATTTGAAATAGCCCATGTCACCCGGACCATTTTCACGAATCTATGGAAATCTCATTCATTAAAATCAGTTCAATAGTTTAGATGCTACGGCAGTGCATACAAACATGCATAGACTGCCAAAAACATTACCCTTCCTTTTGGCTTCGCCGTAGTCGGGTAACAAACTCATTTTCTATCAGTTTTCAAGACCGGATGTCTGTTCAAAACGGCATTGATCTCTATCGACAAATGAATCATTAATTTTATACGTATTTATTATCTTATTGTTGTTCTTTGTTATTCATTCAGTTATTAGCATCCATATCAATATTTGTGTTTGTAGTTATTGAATTGTAATCGCAAGATTTCTGATTGGTGTAGATTATTTATGAATAGATGTAAAGTAAGAGGGTACGGCCGCCACCAACCAATAGCAAAATATATATTATGTGTTTAATCAATTTTTCCTATAACTTTGAGGGACCTGGGGAGACTGTATGTCACTCACATATAGTGAGACGTGTTGTTCCTAGCTAATACAACTACATGTTGCACATACCACAGGCACTGTAGCATGGTGGAGTATAAGTAATTATTTTTATTTTTCGATACGTTCATATTGCGAAAGTATTCGTATGTACTTTAAAGACTCATTCGACAATATTTTGCAGTATGGAACGAAGGCTGACGAAAGATTACGACCGGTATTAAGCTTGCAAAAATCTTTCTTTACTTTTTTTTAAAGCCCTGCCAAAGTGACTCTACTCTACATGATGGAAAGCATAAGCAGAATCCAAGAGTGGTGGTCACTATACTCATTGCAAATGCAGATAATGTACAACCCGGTCACATTATCTAGAGACCTGGCGTCGATGACGTCACGTTGCGTCGGCGCTCTGATATGGTGCGCAAAACAAGTATCCTCTAGTAGGATATTATTATAAACAAGACTTCCAACAAAACAAAGATTGTGTTACTTAATTAATTTAATGTAGGTAATATTATTATAATAATATTATCATTATCACATTAATTTTAATTTATCTATTTTACAAGCACACTGTAAATTAAATTGTACTATGAAATGCAAGAAATAAAAGGCTTTTTATTTTATTTATTAATATTATTATAATGATATGATTAAAATGATGGGAAATAAATGAAACAATCTTGGTTAAGTGGGTACAAGAAGTGTTTATTGCACAAAATTACAGACTAAAAATCTTCTTCAGAATATATGATTGGCTCGATGCCAGTCATTGTCTCATTATCGCTATCGCTGATCTCACTGTCCGAACTCTCTTCGCCTAGGGATTTCAAAATACTTTCACTGTCCCACTTCAAAGCAACGAAATAGTAACAAACATGTCCAAACTAAACCAAAATGTCTAAACTTAACAAAAATGTCCAACGTTGCAACAAAAACAATATTTTAACGTAACAGCAATAACAAAATAACAATAAAAGTCCAAACGTAACAATGAAATGTTTAAAAATATACCACGAAAACAAGTCGACGCGTATCGGCAACGAAAGTGCTAACCGTACTGACGCGCCGTGGCGAGCGCGGGGAGGTGAAAGGAGAACGGGGCGGGAGGTTCGCATTCCAGCGAGGTCTCTAGATAATGTGACCGGGTTGTAACATTGCAGCATGGCGGCCTAGTGATGCTTCTTCATGATCCTTGGTCTTTCATTGATCTTCACTTGATCTTTCATTAGCCATTTTCGTTTTCTATTACTAATTTTTCATATATCTTTAGTTGCAGGTTACATTGCATCACAATCGACCGCCGCGAGCCGATGCTTCCAATTCACTTGGTTGGGTCCTAGATTTAATAACGAAAGTGTATTCTTAAACGCGACCTGCGCAGAAGCCACCCTGAACTTCAATGGGATACCTTGTGTAAAACCACTTGTTGTCTCCAGTAAGATTATATACTAATTGTGTAATTTGGCTTAAACCTGGTTACACTTGGCTACGGCCCGTGAAATCAGGAAAATTTTACCCCGTTCAGGAAGAATAATAAAACAAAACTAAATAATAATGTTTATTTAGCAAAAGTTTAAATTTTGTTTACAAGTTAGAAATAAAAGGAATAAAAATAACGATACTGAAAAATTGAACAAATTGATAATACGTTCAGAAACAATCCTCTAAGTATTTATTTTTGAACGCCTAACAATTCGTTATAACATAAAACATAACATATAAAAATAAAATGTAATTAAAAATACAAACATCACATTAATCAATAATATATATCATACATATTATACGTATGCCCTCTACCCTTTGTTGTTGATGATATTATAAATGTACGCCGTACAATATGCCGTGCAGATTATAAAAAATACATATAATATAGTGGAACATAGAACCTCCTCCTTTTTGGAAATAAGGGTAAATCAAGGCATATCACATTATCCACCTAAAATTTAATTGCATATTATTTGAAATGATAAATGGTTTATAAAATAATATTTATTTTCCAACAGACTTAAAGATTATGTTAAATTGCTGCTATTGTTGCGTTATAAGCCGAAAACTCGAAATATCATCATATCATCTTCTATTGTCGACCTGCAACATTTTAGTATAGGAGTGGTTCTGGTGGAGAGCCTTAGGGGAGGCCTATTTGCAGCAATGGAGTTTCTTCGGGTGAGATGATGATAACGATGTCTTTATTATTTCAGAGGACGGTTCGTGGCCAGATGTAGACTACATTTGGAAAAATCATCCAGATGCGTCTTGTATCTTGGCTGACACTGACGTTTGTGCCCAATATACCTTTTATTTCAATGGACAAGGTAAGACGTGGTACGTGGTGGTGGTAAGACGAAAGTAACTTTGTCTGTTTGTCTATTACGCTTTCACACGCTGTACAGATTTTAATGTAATTTGGCGTCGAAATACTTTGATAGGGTAGGACGAAAATAGGCTACGGTAGCTAAAATGGCCAAAACGGAACCCTTACAATTTCGTCATGTTCATTCGTCCATCCACACTGCTGTGGTCCCACCACCAACGATGAACGAGAAACGAGTAGAACTAGAAACTAAACGAGTTGGCGATCAGCGAGCAGCGACTGGCAGCGAGTGTGCAGTTTCGATACTTTTGTAGCTGGGCTATAAGCGAGTGTTCAAGTGCGATAAGCGATTACTCGCGCAGTCGTGTCAACACCACATTCCACGACACTATGGATTAGTTTTTTATTGAATGTGTCCGACAATATCTGAACTAGACAGACAGATAGACAACAATGAGAGTTGCAATGATTTGTTGATATCCATACGTGTACTTAAGCCGCACTGTATAGAAATGATCAAGCGAGCGAGCATCGCTGAGCGAGTATGGCTAAGCGAGTTTATCTTTGAAAGCTCTTGTCGCTCAGCGACAAAACTAGTAAAGCTAGTCGTCGCCGGCAGTGTGAACTGGTGAACAGTCGTAGAGCAACTACATATTACTATATGCATCTCTTTCGTTTACACGGAATTTATATTTATTGTACGTTTCTTGAGCTAGTTAGATAGTTAGCTATATCTTACAGTCTACAGACTTATAATGTTTAAAACCTATAATTTCACGTGAATATACCTACATATCTTTTGATAAAAAATACCTGAAAAAGCTAAAATATATTGAATGACAAGCACGATCATACCATTTATTGTGGGAGAACCACGCTTCGGCATGAATGGGCCGGCTCGACCGGAGTGGTACCACGGCCTCATAGAAAACCGGTGTGAAACAACGCTTGCGCTGTGTTTCACCGAGTGAGTGAGGATACCGGAGGCCAATACCCCAACCCCTCCCCTCCATCCCTCTCCCCATCCCCCAAAAGACGGCAACGCACTCGTGACGCCTCTGGTGTTGCGGGTGTCCATGGGCGGCGGCAACTGCTTACCGTCAGGTGATAAGACTGCTCGTTGGCCTTGGCGTTATCTATAGATAATAATGGTTATCTTTATGTTATTTATGTATGTACCTATTCAAAATATATATATATATATATATCGCACACCTAGATAAAGACTCACGCAACTCAAAATGTAACTTTTTTCAGGAAACGAAAAAAACGTTTTACTTCATTTCTATTTGGTATATTAAAAACATTCTTACAGGTTCTTGTAGACACTTTTAATTAGATATTTATGTAATTAATAGCCTTTTATCTAGCAGCAGCAACATTTTATAATTTCATTTTTTTGAGTTAAGTTGGTACAACCCGGTCACATTATCTCGAGACCTGGCGTCGATGACGTCACGTCGCGTCGGCGCTCTGATATGGTGCGCAAAACAAGTATCCTCTAGTAGGATATTATTATAAACAATAAGATTTCCAACAAAACAAATATTGTGTTAATTAATTTAATGTAGGTAATATTATTATAATAATATTATCATAATCACATTAATTTTAATTTATCTATTTCTAATCTATTTTACATGCACACTGTAAATGAAATTGTACTATGAAATGCAAGAAATAAAAGGCTTTTTATTTATTTATTAATTAATATAATTATAATGATATGATTAAAATGATGGAAAATAAATGAAACAATATTGGTTAAGTGGGTACAAGAAGTGTTTATTACACAAAATTAGACTAAAAATCTTCTTCAGAATATATGATTGGCTCAATGCCAGTCATTGTCTCATTATCGCTATCGCTGATCTCACTGTCCGAACTCTCTTCGCCTAGGGATATAATTATTTCACGAACATTTTCTTCTTCAAGGTGGTCTTTCTCCCAATACTCCTGTTGTAATCTTTCAACGTGATTTACTTCTTTTTTCCAGTCGGAAGGAGTGATGGAATTAATCGCATCTCTTGTTAATTTTTCTATTTCTTTTTCCGACTGGGTAACATTTTTGTCTGCCACCCTTTGCTTCACTAGATTCCAGATATATTCAATCGGATTTAAGTCACAGTGATAGGGTGGCAGACGTACTATTTCCTGACCATTCTCTTTCATTAATTCGTCGACGACGTATTTTTTTGGAGGCTTTGTCCTTAAAATTATCGGGTACAATTCTTTTTTCGTCATATTCTCGTCAAACGGAACGTTATTGTCACGCAACCAGTTTTGCATAACAGATTTGAGTGATGCACTCGTGGGTGCCTTTATTGATTGCGTTGAATGGTAAGGTGCATTGTCAATGACGACTATACCGTTCGGCGGTAAGTTAGGTAGCAACTTTTCTTTGAGCCATTTCAAGAAATTATCCGTGTCCATCTCATGATGATAGTCGCCTGTTGTCTGTTTACATTTATATAGTAATTCTGCGCCTGGTATGAAACCGTTTTCTCCCCCAGCATGCACAAGAATCCATCTCTGGCCGGGGTTAAAATTTTTTTTTACGCTGCTGTCGGTACTATTTTGCCAACATTTATTAACGGTGTAGTGTGAGTGAATCCATGTTTCGTCTAGAAACGTAACCGGTTTTTTATGTGCGCCAAGGTCATTGTTTTCTTTCATCCGGCGCAGGTAGCGAGCCCTCCACGCGGCAATATCTGGCTTTTGTATTAAAATTGTACGGGCGTTTTTACATTTTTTGAATTTATATCCCAAATGGTCAATTAAAATTTTTCTAAGGTAACTTCTTTCACCTTTAAAATTTATATCCCTTTTAGCGACTGCCAAGATTTTCTTTAAGGTTGGGATTTCTTTTCTTACAGTATAAAAACTGTTAATAATATTACGTATGGCACAGATGTCAAAATCATCAATTTCGATTTTTTTTTTGTACTTCTTGCGCTTTTTACCTGGTGTTGACAATTTTTCTTCACGTGTATCGTTGCTAGAACCTTGACTAGTACTCGTACTCGGTGTAGCATGTTGCAGTGACGCATGCCGCAATTCTTTGGCCTCCTTTTTTATTCTCATCAAAGTACATTTTGATATTCCTGTTGCAGCACAGGTTCGTTTAACAACTTGATCTACAGGTATTACGAATTGCTTGTTAGCTTTCTCTGATTCAAAGAAAGCGAGAACTTTCAGGATTAAATTTCTTGCTTCACTGTGAATAGGTTTTCCCATATTTGAAAATAATTTCACTGTCCCACTTCAAAGCAACGAAATAGTAACAAAAATGTCCAAACTAAACCAAAATGTCCAAACTTAACAAAAATGTCCAACGTTGCAACAAAAACAATATTTTAACGTAACAGCAATAACAAAATAACAATAAAAGTCCAAACGTAACAATAACAATGAAATGTTTAAAAATATACCACGAAAACAAGTCAACGCGTATCGGCAACGAAAGTGCTAACCGTACTGACACGCCGTGGCGAGCGCGGGGAGGTGAAAGGAGAACGGGGCGGGAGGTTCGCATTCCAGCGAGGTCTCTAGATAATGTGACCGGGTTGTATACGTGACAAAATCATTGTTTAATATTTTTACTAAATCGAATTGAGCTTATATTACTGATTTTATTTTAATTAGTGCACTAATAATCTGCATATTTTATTTAATACTAACCAAAAATAGTAGTGTATGTACATAATCTATAAAATAGTTTGTAATCAAAATCTGAGATTTATGTATAGTTACACTTTTATGTTGAACAATATAAATATATAGAACTTCTAATCATAACACTTAATTAAATCACAGAATAAAAATGAGCAATAACTTAACTTAACTTAACAATGAGTAGAACTTTATAGAATAAGTAGACTTTGTATAAGAAAATGATTCTTGGGTATGATCTTTACCAAACAATTATCAGTACATAATAAATCACAGTATAATAACTAGAAATAACACTTTTTTATGGAATAGTGGCTGTCGATGGCCGCCGCCCATGGAAACCCGCAACACCAGAGGCGTCACAAGTGCGTTGCCGGCCTTTTAAGAAGGAGTACGTTTTTTACTTGAAGGATTGAAGGTCGTATTGGTCCGGGAATAGGCGACAGTTCATTCCAGTTTTGTCGTGCGAGGCAGAAGGTTTCTGGAAAAGCTGTTGTGGACTACGAACCATCTAAATGATCTAATGGATAGAACTGCTATCGCGTAGGACGATAGCGGAAAGAGGCGGCAGGTATCAGTTCGAACAATTCCTCGGAGCACTCCACATGTTAAATTCTAAAGAAGACGCATAGCAAAGCCACATCTCTACGCAACGCCAGAGAGTCCAGCCGACGATACGAGTCGCCCTCCATTAAATGCGGTCCAGAGGGAGGAGCTGGTACTGGGGTGTCCCCGCCCAAAGATGAGAACAGTATTCCACATGAAGACGAACCTGCGCCTTGTAAAGCCGAAGGCGATGGGCCGTAGTGAAATACCGTCTCGATCTGTTGAGCTCACCAAGCTTCTTCGAGGCCAAATGGCCACGAAACTGGACTTCACTCGATATGTCGAGACCAAGTATATTTGCTGAGGCAGATCAGGGAGTCTTCAAAGCGAGGACGCACAACCCACGGCAGGTTTTTAGCGGTGAACGCGCAAATTTGTGTCTTTGTGGGGTTATATTGGACTAAATTAAGTCTACCCTAATCTGAGACCTTTTCCAAAGATGTCTCTATTTCAGACACAAGTTTGTTTCGACTCACAATGACGTTTTCCCGAGAAACATTAGCGCAGCCGGTGCAGAGAGCATCGCCCGTGCTGTCATCCGCATAACAATGAATGCCGCTAATTTGCAACATGTCATTGATATGGAGGAGTAACAAAGTAGGCAACATCACACAGTCTTGCGGGACACCAAGATTCAAAGATATGGAGTCAGAGCATTCACCATCGGCTACGACCTTTATGCTTCTATCCGCTAAAAAGCTAGTGACCCGTTCGTATAATTTCACCGGAAGCCCATAGGAAGGGAGCTTCGAAAGAAGCGCTTTGTGCCAGACCCGATCAAAGGCCTTCGCAATGTTCTTACTAACTGCCAAGGCATCCCCCTTAGTTTCAATCGCCTGCACCCAGTGATGTATCAAAGTATCAGGTATACTAGAAGATCACCAGCTGATCGATCCTTACGGAGGCCGTACTGCTTAGCTGCTAAGCAGATGATGACCTTCAACTCATCAACTCCAGCGGTAGAGTTACCTCTACCGCTGGAGTTGATGGTTGACAATGGACTCATGGAATAATTTTCGAGACGAGGGAAGTTAAGCCTATCGGCCTGTAGTTGGAAGGATTTGAGCGATCGCCTTTTTTAGGGATCCGGTGGACCAATACTTTCTTCCATGATGTCGGGATTACGCTAGAAGAGTAGGAGAGCCGAAAAAGACTTGAGATCTGGCTGAAGTATATTGTGGCGAGTTAGAGTTCTCTCCTAACCAGCAATTGTGATTCGCTAAGGTTTCTTCTATCATTTTAAAGCTGGTTGAAGGTGAGGGTATCTACTGTTGCGGCTTCAATTCTATATTGTCGCCTTCTGGTTCATTTAGTAAGATTTCTCTCATGGTCATGGGGCACGTTGAAGGTGTTGGCGTGTTCTCGTGGGGTTCTAAAGTTGTAGTGCTGGTTGAAGGTGTTGGTGTGCTTTCTTGAGGCTCCAATTCTACATCATTGTACTGAGATTCATTTGAATGAGCTCCCATAGCCTTTTTTAATAATATTATACCACAAACCTTCATTCTCTGAAAGATAAATCATGGCATTAATTTAGCCACGAAGACTAGACTAACTCAAAAATAAACGTCTATAACGCTAAGTAGACAATTAAATACATTTTTTTAAATCTCTGCCGCAAATACAAATACAACACAAATTATTCCTTTA
This sequence comes from Diaphora mendica, assembly GCA_949125395.1. Classification (NCBI taxonomy): domain Eukaryota; kingdom Metazoa; phylum Arthropoda; class Insecta; order Lepidoptera; family Erebidae; genus Diaphora; species Diaphora mendica. Next base: position 25,255,162 of record OX421310.1, read on the forward strand.
TTTAAATAAACTATAGCAGCTATGATTATAATAATAAGTGTGATTTTAATTTAACCAGCAATACTCGACTAACTCGAATATTGCTAAGTAATTTCAACAATAATAAATCATTTACAGTTAGTAAAAAAAAATACTTACGTTTGTCCACGAACACTCCAGTAAGTCGAAATAATCGAAGAATCGGCGTTATTTTTTTACAAGTTTTACCACAAAGATAAGCCTAACTAAAAATATTTACGCATTCAAAACGTGATTTACCACAAATATACGCCCATCTCGAAATAATCTGGTCTTTACATGTACTAATTGCACCCATCCCTTCGGCTGACATGTCGCAACTGGAAATGAGTTACTGTTGTTGATGGGGGGGTTGGGGGGCGTATGGGCCGAGCGAGTCCGCAATACTTAGTTATAGCGCCATCTACACTTTATTTAAAGAGATATTTCTACAGGTGTCTTTGGAGATAACGTAGTTTTGAACGCAGATTCCCGTTATGGTACTAAGTCACTTTTGAATTATTTCGAGTTGCGCGAGTATTTATCTAGGTGTGCGATATATATATTCAGTACTTTAATTACCATAGAACTGGTTCTATCTAGTTTGGGAACAGGGACTTAGTTTAATACTTGCATCTTACTTTGTACTTAATGAATTTCAATTTTCAGTTGAGAACTCAACCTACTTTTGCACGAGAGCTGTAGATCAATTTGGCACTGCTGTAACAAGTGGATGTCATCAACAAGTAAACGGAAGCTCTTTAACAGAAGTCTGTTTGTGCCGATCACTGCCTGGTCATCCACCGTGTAACAACAGTATCGTACCGTCTATTAATTTCTTGACAATTACTGTAGCTGCCATGGTGTTTGTAATTCAATTTGTCGCAAACACTGTTTAGAAATTTAAATAAACTGATGCCTAACACTGAAAGATTGTTTTAATGACCTGTCATACTGACTTACCTACGACAAAAAAAGATGGGAAGACTGTTTACGCCTCATCCGAAACCAATTGATATTTTAACAACAATTTATATACGTATACTAAGACAGTAATAAATATAGTTAGTTACAAAAACTAAAAAACTTTTTATAAAAAAAAAACCGACTTCCAAAAAACATCCAACGAAAACTCTGTCAAAAAAACACTTAAAAGCGTAAAATAAACTGGTTCTTCATAAATTGCCTATACCTAATTCTTTATTCATTTAAATAGTAGTATTATAATGTGTCCTAGGTACCTAGAATCTGTTTGAAGTCGGTGCCAAGTGACTATCGCTTAGACTTTTGTAATTGTTCGTTTGTATTCTTTTTGGCTTAGCACCGACTTCAAACAGATTTTAGGTACCTAGCACACATTATGATACTACTATTTAAATGAATAAAGAATTAGGTATAGGCAATTTATGAAGAACCAGTTTATTTTACGCTTTTAAGTGTTTTTTTGGCAGAGAGTTTTCGTTGGATGTTTTTTGGAAGTCGGTTTTTTTTTTTATAAAAAGTTTTTATTTTTCAGTTTTTAGTAAGTTGAACTATTTCATCAAATTTCATCATCAAGAATACAAATGAAGGTCTAAACGTACGTGTAATATTGAAATCATCCTCTAATTCCTAACTGTTGAAGAGTTTAACCTTCTATCATCAGTTCATCTAAATAACTTGAAAGTATACGACTGAAGGTATTTAGATACGTATGAAATTGAAAGAATTATCCTCCAACTCCTAACCGTTGAGGAGTTGTACCTTCCACCTTCCATCATCAGCGTACCTAAATAATTTGAAAGAATTCGACTAAAGGTAACATATATACATCTGATATTTAAAGATTTATCCTCCAACTCCTAACCGTTAAGGAGTGGTACCTTACATCATCAGCTCATCATCATAAAATGATGACTACCAGACGCAAATACCGGTGTAACTTCAGAAAATATACGAAAAACATAGTATGTGCCTATAAAAAATGAGAGTTTCCCTCGATTTCCCTGGGATCCCATCATCAGATCCTGATATGCTGGCAATGGGACCACCTCGGAAGCATACCCTTTCGAATACAAAAAAATTTTTTTAATCGGTCCACAACTGACGGAGTAATCGGGTAACATACATAAAAAAAAAATACATACAGTGGAACATAGAACCTCCTCCTTTTTGGAAGTCGGTTAAAAACACTGTCACAGAAGTCGGTTACAAACATACCTATATACAAGTGAAGCTAATAAAAGCGTGTTAAAAATATTAAATGTATGAGGATTATACTAGGTAATCATCCAGTGCATTAAAAAACACGCTTTGTAAAAAAAGCATTGAATATCATCATTTAAACAAACTAAAGGGGCACACTAGGCCCTCTGGATGCATAACTGCATATTCTACGCAACATTAAACTAGGTATTAGTAAAATATTAGGTCCTAATGTCAAATTGGCGTTTTGTCGCACTGGCCACTTTGATCTGAAATATATCCTCTTCGGTTAAGAATTGCAAATTCAAAGTTATAAATCTTAACCTGTGATGTAAAGTGAATCCTGTACGATAGTCGGAAGCGCTCGTCGCAATGGCTGAACCCTGGAGAACCAGCCATATCCTGCTCCAAGGCAAAATTAACTCAAAAAAGTTACTTGTGAGTGTTTGGTAGACTAGGGCCGGTGTCGTTCACTACAGCTATCTAAAATCTGGTCAAACGATTACGGCAGATATCTATTGTCAGCAACTGCAAACCATGATGGACGAACTAGCTGCTAAACAACCGAGGCTGGTCATGTCAGCGATGCTCTAGGCCACTGCTGCTTCAGGACAACGCTAGACCACACACTGCACAACAGACGGCCGCTAAACTAGAGGAGCTGCAATTGAAATGTCTGCGACATCTACCGTACACCCTGGACCTTGCTCCAACATATTACCATTTTTTTTGCGAAATGTGAATAACTTCTTGCAAGGAAAAAATTTTTTTTTTTTTCGGTTTGGCGGTCCAAATCCAAACCGCTTTGAGAGACTGATTCTCGCCCCTGTTTTTTTTAGAAAAGGGCTAAAGGGATCAATGGACTACCTATGAGATGACAAAAGTGTATAGTTAACAATGGTATATACTTTGATTAATTGTAAATATTTTTAAAAAACTACTTTATATTCCTCCCATACAAAACGCCAATTTCATATTATGTTAACACCTATATTATTAATTCCTTTGTACAAAACTAATAGTTCTGAAACTGACTTCTATAATTTCTTTTTAACCGACTTCCAAAAAGGAGGAGGTTCTATGTTCCACTGTATGTTTTTTTTTTTTTTTTTTTTTTATGTATGTTACCTGATTACTCCGTCAGTTGTGGACCGATTTTGAATTTTTTTTTTGTATTCGACAGGGTATGCTTCCGTGGTGGTCCCATTGCCAGCATATCAGGATCTGATGATGGGATCCCAGGGAAATCGAGGGAAACCCTCATTTTTTATAGGCACATACTATGGTTTTCGTATATTTTCTGAAGTTACACCGGTATTTGCGTCTGGTAGTCATCATTTTATGATGATGAGCTGATGATGTAAGGTACCACTCCTTAACGGTTAGGAGTTGGAGGATAAATCTTTAAATATCATATGTGTATAAGTTACCTTTAGTCGTATTCTTACAAATTATTTAGGTAAGCTGATGATGGAAGGTGGAAGGTACAACTCCTCAACGGTTAGGAGTTGGAGAATAATTCTTTCAATTTCATACGTATCTAAAGACCTTCAGTCGTATACTTTCAAGCTATTTAGGTGAGCTGATGATAGAAGATTAAACTCTTCAACAGTTAGGGATTAGAGGATGATTTTAATATTACTAGTCGGTGCTAAGCCAAAAAGAATACAAACGAACAATTACAAAAGTCTAAGCGATAGTCACTTGGCACCGACTTCAAACAGATTTTAGGTACCTAGCACCCATTATAATACTACTATTTAAATGAATAAAGAATTAGGTATAGGCAATTTATGAAGAACCAGTTTATTTTACGCTTTTAAGTGTTTTTTGACAGAGAGTTTTCGTTGGATGTTTTTGGATCTCGGTTTTTTTTTTTACAAGTATTTTTGTTGTCTAAAAGTTTTCCGCCATGTCGCGTAGTATACTTTTAACAATAACAAAACGAAAAATTCAATAGAATTTTATAGCAAAAAAAACTTACGGATATATGTTTTCATTCAAAGTACGTTATCTTTTTACGTTATTTCGAATATATATTAAATTAAAGTTCATATTGGTCGCAATTTCATTTTATATATTTTTTTAATTTCAAAACACATTTTTGTAGACCAACATAATACCGAACTGACTGAATAGGTATATCTGACAAATGACGTGTCCGAACTGTCACAAGGCAGCAACGTCAAGTCAAACAATATTTCAAAAAGGCAGTGCAGTGAATATTTATGCCACCACTGCAAACATTTTGAAATAATATCCTGCATAACACTTACGATTAAAAATGTATTCCGTATTGACTAGAGGGAATGCTATTTTAACATATACTTTGAGCGTATTAGCATGTCTAACCTTTTTGTGTTTTCTTTCTACACTAACAGTGGATTACAGGACCGCTGCACAGATGAACACAGTGAAAGTAGTCGTGTAAGTATATATCACCTGCTTGATTGAATATTGCTGTCTTTAAACACTAAAATGAATAACCCTTTACAGTAAAAACGTACCTGATTACGGAGCATCAAGGGAAAGGAATGATCTTGGTTTCCTAACTTTCGATCTGAAGACTGATCTTTCTCATCTGTTCAACTGGAACGTGAAGCAGCTGTTCCTGTACCTTACGGCTGAGTACATCACACCTAATAATGAGCTGAACCAAGTTGTACTTTGGGACAAAATTATTCTTAGAGGAGAAAATGCTCTCTTAGACTTCAAAAACATGAACACTAAATACTATTTCTGGGATGATGGCAATGGCTTGAAGTAAGTTTTGTTATTTTTACTATTGTTAGTTAGTCTTGAATTGTCATCTAAATATTTCTTATTAACTGTTGATATGTTAAGTCAATATTCTTATTAATTAACAACTTTATGTGCATAGTATATGCATTTGTGTATACAAAGGTTTGTATATTTATATAAATGGTTTATTAGGCATTATCCCTGTTCATGTGCTATTGTTTGTTCAAGTGTTTATACACAATAACTGTAAGACTACATTTACAAATAACCTAGTGCATTAAACAGAAAATATTGAAAATTATCCACCTTGTTTTATGAATTATTTGTGATTATCTTTTAGTAATATATATTTCTTTTTCTCCATTACAGGGGCCACACCAATGTCACATTAACCCTATCATGGAATATCATCCCTAATGCAGGTTTGTTACCAAACATTCAAGCACTCGGCCAACATTCATTCAAGTTCCCCACAGATTACACTCAAACAAGAGTATGATCCATAAGCTACATTTGAATATTGTATCTTATGTGAGAGTGATTTAAAAAGTTATGTCACACAGTTTTTAAATTAATATACCGCTTTTTTCACCTTCAGTTTTATTTATACTTGTTCTTCTAAGCAGTGTACATAATATCTAAATTTTCTTGCAAAATAAAAAATGAAATTGTTCTTCCTAGTTCATAATTGTAAGCTAATAACTTGATGTGTATTTATTTACTATCAGAATGAGTGTGAAAGTAAAATTTAAGATACAAACTTAACTTTTGTATCAAAATAAATTAAAGTTAGATAAGTGTGTCAACAAAAATAAGGTTCTGTAAATGTGTCAATATTACACTACAATTGTGACTTAATAGGCATACCTTTTGTAATGAGATAAACTTATTTGTAGATAATAAAACTGAAACTTTAATTTGATTTTTTTATTATCCCCAAGGAAAGTAGTCAATACATTTTTAAGTGTCTCTTTTTGTTCAGAATATTGAAACTAAAAAAAATTTCTTACCCGACTGCTCACTTTTATGTTTTTGAAAGTTTTTATGTAGGTACTGTTCCTGTCTACATATAGGTATGTAATAAGTTTGTGAGCTAGCATTGAATACTATATTTGGCAATACTAATTATTAAGATATGGACTGCACATAATATTAAAAGACATTTTTCCATTTTCTTTTATATCATATAATTATCAATTACATTTTAATTAAACATACATTTATCATTTTGCTCTACATTGGTTGTTCTATAGCAGGAAAAACTAGTGATCTCTAACACTGCTAAAAATAGATGTGTCTATATGTTTAAAAAAATCAAATTTACACCAATTTTTAATTGGTAGTGTAGTATAGTAGTACCCCAACTAGACTTCATTTATTAGTATCACTTATAATTTTAAATAACAATAAGAATTGTCACTAACTAAATATCTCACATTTGTTTACAAATTATTGAGAGGGTGTAAACTGTAAAATGATGAGGTACATTATAAATACATATGAACTAAGCAGAAACTTTAATCTAAATTTCTCATTTCAACTACATGTGTTTTAGGTAATTTAAGACCTCATACAAAGCATGTATCATTAAACATACAATAATACATGTTATGAATTATTTTATATTTTGAAGTCGTATTACGACGACTCAAGATAATAACATCTAAATAATTGTAAAAATACTTTTTTTAACAAGATCTATTTCCTTTCAAATTGCTTCAATGTTTATAATTGTATGTAGTAAAGGCTGCATAATTAGCAAATTGGTCTTAATTCACAAATAAAAACAAATCGCTTCTGCTTCGTGACGTTAACCATTGCATTGTCACAAAGCAGAAGCAAAATTGCTTCAATCAACACATTATGACAAGTTCATGGGGACAGACTTCATCTAATCGAGTACTTTGCACTCTGTTCTTGTCTTTATTATCTTTGAATGAGCATTAATATTATTTCATTTTAAAATTAGACGATCTATGCCAGTTGTGTGTACTACGAGGAAACTATACAACAGCCTATTATGTAGGTATAACAGGTACTAAATATACTACTAATATAATTAAATAGATACAGCAAAAAGAAGAAATATGGAGTACTGTCCCCTAGCCAAGTTGCATTCTATAAACGTTAATATAAAACTAACTAATGTATGTGAATGAAGTCACTCGAACGTTTTTTTTTATGGTATAGAGAGCAAACGAACAAGCGTATCACCTGATGGTAAGTGATTACTGCCGCCCATGGACACCCGCAACACCAGAGGCGTCACAAGTGCGTTGCCGGCATTTGGGGGAGGGGTTGGTATCCTCACTCACTCGGTAGAACATAGCGCGAGCGCTATTTCACACCGGTTTTCTGTGAGGCCGTGGTATCACTCTGGTCGAGTCGGCCCATTCATGCCGAAGCGTGGCTCTCCCACAAGTAAAACAAAATACTTCTAAACAAAATGCTACTAGGTAGTAGAGCCACGCTGATTTCAGCACGAACGGGCCGGCTCGACCGGGGCGGTACTACCCTCGCACAGAAAATCAACGTAAAATGACAGCGTTCGTGCTGTCGTGTATCGTTGGTGAGTGCGAGACCGGAGGCCCAAATAGTCTAGTCAACAAGTTCCATACTTGTTGACTGGACTAAAAGATGCAGCAGCATCACTAGGCCGCCATGGTGTGGGTCGCCATACTTGTCTGCATTCGCAGTGAGTATGGTGACCGCCACTCTTGGATTCTGCTTATGCTTTCCATCAGGCAGAGTAGAGTCATTTTGGCGAGCCATACATAAAATAAAATAAAATATTGGCCAGTAATACAAGAAACTAAAAGCGTTAGCGATTGTAGAAAGAGAATCGACGTGAAAAACTCGCAACTTGGCTAAGGGGACTGAACTGGGATACAAATGTATGTTTCTGCATCTCTTCCTTAATTCGTTACCGCCGTTCACCAAATCTATTTAGAAATTTACTGCTAAAAATTTACAATTGCTTCCAAGTAAATCATAATGATTGCTACGCTTGCCTTCAGCTTTATATTTCGTAAATATGAAACAGTTTTTCGGAAAAAGGGACCGAATCATTTATTAAACAATTTCTTAATTTTGTCATTCATCATTCTAAAGTACGAGTACTTCGAGGTTTGTTATACACAATGGACAACCTTTAATTGCTGACACCAGTTCTTAATTTAACTAGACAGATGCACAAAGCTATAGCTGTACCTGTTCTGCTAGGTTTGGTATACAATTTAGTAAATCTTAAACTAATCGGCACTCAAGTGATTAATGACACAAGTATGGAGGCATCAACCGAACCTTTGAAATATCAAATCTGTTATCACCTTTTTTTAATATTGCACATATTACCTCCGTTCCAATTTTCTGTCATTATTACATCTCATTCGAAAAATAATGTTTCGTTTCGTATTACATGTAACTAAAATTAAGATAAAATCAATATCATTATGTAGAATATTGATGATCTAGTTGTAACGAGTATCGAACACAAATCGTTATATGTAGCCGTACATTATTTATAATTTGATTATAATAGCAGGCCCAAGAAGGTGACACGCGACCAAGACTGCGGAGTTTAAGAGGGATGTCTTAATGAGATTTCCTGTAGACCTGACAATGAAAACCTTGTGTTAGTCCTATAACATGTGTAAAAATAATAATAGACGTTTTTATAGAGTTCGGCTGTCATATAGTTCTAAAACATTAAAGATGGTAGCCTACTAATTTATACTATAGTTATAATCAGTAGGTATGTGCAAATGTGTAAACCTTACATGATCATAACATTTACCATTAAACAAGGGTATTAAGCACTCTTAAATTTATCTTAACAAAAAAAACTTAAAAACTATGTAAAGAAAATACTAACTTAACCAAATATTCATTGTCATTGGTGATTGGTTAAATTGATTAGATAATGAAATAAACCACACAACCAGGTAAAAATAAGGATATCAATAAACAGGTATTTATAACAACTTATGTCAAAATCGTATTAATAGTTAATTTAAAAATACTTTAATTTCAATATAATCGATCACTGATCCATGGTAGTTCTCAATCAATACAATATCAATCTACCCACAAGTATAGTATACGAAAATATTCTTTCATGAAATGTATTATAACAATAAAGTTTACTTACATTTAACAATTCATAGAGTATTGCTTGCATGTTTTCTGGCATTATTTAAAATTTACGAATTTACCTACAAAGAATCGTCTACTATATTTATCTACGTAATGCTAACATTCAAAGCGGTTACCGCTAAATTACATGGAAAAATATTGCAATCTTTGAGTAAACATTTTACTGATGTATAGGTACTAGAGCAATTTTCACGACACAACCAAACGAATGAATGTAACATTTCTATGTTTACTAATATTTAACAACAGGAATTGAATAAAATGGTATGTTGAATGTAAATACAGCTCTTGACCTGCTCAAATGAATTGACTAGTACATTGTGATTATGGGTAATATTACAATCGGACTATAAACACTATATTCAAATGCAGGTAGGGAGGTTTGCTCCCAAGAGAACTGCACTGACAGAACTAAGTTAACTTTTTATACTATATGTAATTCAAAAACTCTAGGATGAAGCTAAAAAATTACAATAACTAGGATTTAAAATATAATTACTGTAGGTACAAGTCGAGTATTACATTATGTTGGCTTTAAATTGAGACAACATGTTTTAAATAATTGTATCTTCTGAAATATAAGCCTCGATTATCAACCACTCGCATCACGATGTTGCATGAGTCGAATAATTAAGAACATCTATATCGAAATTTTCTAGAAGTTACATAGTATGATTTCCTATTTAGTGTCTACTACTCCAAGTTCTAATAATTTATTAGGATCCGCATTTCGAGTTAAGATTGCATTTTATGTAATGTAATTCCCTTAACCAACAACCATTTTTAATGGCATATTGTCCAAAAAAAATCAGATTAAATTATGTGTCGTTATAACTGCATTATTGTACATAATGCCTGTTCAATGAGAATCGGCATTGTGAACAATGTAAAAATACTTTGCACAGAGTGCTATTTTTCCTGTTAATGTAAACCTGTAACTCTAGAACATCTTCCTAAAATAAGTAAAGAAGGTATAATCAAGGCCTCAAGAGTATGTGTACGTAGATATAATTCGACTGCGCGGATGACGTAGTAGTCACCATGGCGTTTTCTACTGCGCTGTGTTGTGGGTTCAAACGCCACATGAAACAACAAAGTGTGATCCAGAAATTGTTGCTATGAGTCTGGGTGTTAATTGTATCCATTTCATGTATGTTTATAAAATCCTACATGACACAAGAATATTCCTAATGTCGGAGTTGTCACAAAAAAATATATATTTCTTTAAAATAAAACATCTTATAAAGAAGCCATCTGTAGAGAATGTAATTCATAATGATCAAGGGAATTACACATTACTCAACAAATGCATATGCGCCTAAAGTTCTGCAGGCTAGTCACCCAGCGGTGGTAAGCACAACACGAATGAAAGAATCTACAACTTAACAATGCCATACTAAAGATCACAGTTTCTGCAATACCGTGATTTGGTTCAACACATGGCATTATTACTAAAGACTTGCATGAACACGATACATTTTATTATTACAAGTAGATATAATATGAGCTCTAACTTGAAACGCCGTAGATATACGTATTTTATAATATCTAACATCAAATTTAACCAAAAGACAAACATTTGTAATTTTTTTGCTGTATTTATTTGTAACATTTTTTTTTTTAAATAAATCAAAAAGATACGTAATGTCAAAAGACCTTAGATACAAAACATGCTAGTAACAATGAAATACATGTTGTATACTGGAACGGTGATCTTGTCAGCAAAACCTTGACACCCTGCCTGCACATCTGACATGGTTCCACATCACATTTTCAATCATCGATGCACGACACAAAATGGACAGTAAGTTCTAGTCGTAAATGGATGATGTCCTGCTATTCATATCACAGCAAGTGCATTACAGTCAACCAACGAATGCCTCTACTTAAGGATATTGGAATAAATCGAGGGAAAGGACACCCCAAACCGGGTCGTATAGAATACCATCGTTTATCTCAGATTACAGACATATAATGCCGCCACACTGCCTCATAACCGTACTGACTCTTCAGAGGAAATCACACGTTAACATCTAATGTGTAGTTTGACTGGGATTGGACACATAAGTTACGTAATCTAAGTATGTACACACTATTGAGTACAGAAGTCCGTGCTGTAAGGTTTCAAATGTGCGGACAGGAGGTGTGTTGTACCTATGAGTGGGCACATTCACAGGCGGCAGGGCTGGGGCGCGGGCCGTCACGCGCCGGACAGCGGCGGCCCGTCCGTCTGCACGTCCTTGTCCTCCGTGGGCGGGGCGGCGGCGCGGTCCGACCCGTATCTACTCGACAGATCCAACATCTCTCTCAAACCCTGCAAAAATAATCAAGTCACCTGAATTTTGAAAAGTACATTACCAATGTTGTACATAATTGATAAATAATTTTATTTTGTAAGTAAGTCTTTATTGACATTTTTATAAGCTAGGCAGAAACAAACCACATAGGTGTCTTTATTTAAGTTCATGAATAATATTATATTAATAAATGTTATTATTTTTTGCAATTTACAGTTTTAATATGAAGGATCGGAAGTTAATTGATAGGCTCATTGCCAGTCAAACAGCCTGTCAATTAACTAGTCTTCTACAATATTAAAATTATACCACTTCACTATGAAACTGGTATCTTAAATTGTATAAAGAATAATAAAGGTCTGCCATGAATATGAGGAGTGTTAGCATAAATACCTTATTTTCTGTAATGAGCCTTTGGTACAGTTCTTCTTCTTTCCTTGCATCACTGTTGTCATCCACATTGACTGCTTTGTACATGATGCTGGTCATCTCATTAATCCTCTCTGCTTGTTGTCGAATCAACTGCCAAACGATCATAAAACTCAAACTTAAAGAACAAGCCACATATTCCTTACACTATAATTGTAAACAAACAGAAAAGTACTACATTATTAATATTTAAAATCTTAAAGCAGTGTGATCATCTTTAATTTCACTTTAATGTCATATTTATTCAGATATCTACAAATCAAAATAAAAAAATACAAATAATTTGATAATAGTCTTAGACATAACAGCATCATTACATAGTATTAAATGAACTCGATTTTTGTTTTTATTAGCTTAGATCTTTCAAACTATGCAACGGATTTTAATGCAATTCATCATTAACAGAGAATGATTAAGAGAAATGTTTATATGTACAAGACATAGATATTATAGTAAAAGAAATACAAAAATTTCAAAGGTTTTTATGTAAAGTCAAAAGCGATTGCTACTGTTATATAAAAAAAACTCATGCATTCCAATATTGTTAGTTTATTATTGTAATTAATACAATAAGGAATATTATATAATCTAGGTTTCTAATATGACAGGTTTTCCTGTACAGTGACAAGTGATGGCTCGTTTATGTATTTATTACAAAATATTATTTTATGAGGTAAATAACACTAGAAAATTTAATTACCTCTTGTTGCTTCTCATTTATAGCATTTGTGAAGTCTATTCTGGACTCCCATATTCTTTTCTCGGTATGTTGTCGATACTTGGACATGATCAATTCCAATGCTCGTCTGTGGTCTTCTAATGCCGCTCTGAGTTCACCATTTTCCCTTTGAACATCTCGCATTAGCCGTGACTCTCTCTCAATACTGGCAATAAGGGCTCCCCTTGGTCGTTCTCGAGATGCCTCATTGAGAGTGTCCACTTCTTCTTTGTACTGAAATTATTTATTTTCATAATAGGTTTGAGTACACACACACACAAATTGACTGGCAGTAGCTTGTCTTTAACAATAATAGTATTTTTATTTAGGATTAAAATAGCTTATGATAGCTACTACAGTCAAGCTACACAGCATGTTTCTGTCACCTGTTATAAATAACACTTTACAGACAAAATAATATGTCACAAGTCTATTCATCAACGAAGCACTGAAAATTCATCTTGGGAATATTTTGCAACAAAATCTGCTTGCTTCCCAGGAGGGAATACCTCTTTTACATCCACCTTTTATTACTAAGGCATGACTTAATTTTGACTTTTGCAAAACAGAATTTGAAATACCAACTACTGAATTATGTTACAATTTTACAACTGTTAGTATCCCATGTGAAACTAACTCCTTTGCAGCCATACCAGTAGTGGGAATGCTGCAAGGGATTTGATATTCTGTTTCTTGAAAATTACTATAATGGCATGTATATCAAAATTAGTTTCTTACTCTTAAGGGTAGTTAGTTATTACTTACTGTTTTGCTTTAAGTTGTAAACTGATTAATAGTTCTGTTATTATTTCAGTAAAACTTTTCACATCCATACTATTGCAATACCTTTACTATAAGATATGTGACACAAATTGTGAAAGATTGATTGTTTACACCACATGTGAAATAAACACTCCACAAGGTCATGTCAAGTAAAGTGAAATTAACTACCACAGCGTCCACAGCTGCATCCTTACCCAGCGATTTCCACAATATCCGTTTAGAAATTAGCTTGCTATTAAAGAATTGGTGTTACAATTGAAATGCCATATCACATTCCAATAGCCTACCTGTTTCATTGTGTGAATGTGTCTGTAAGCTGTTTGAGTTTCGGTCAGTAAAGCATCGGCTTCTGTTTCTCGCTCTTTAAGACGTCCTGCGAGTCGCTTTGCATCCAAAATTATTTGCTGTATGGTCAGTGACATCTGAAAAATCAGCAATGTTGAACACTCAAAACAGAACTGCTCATAATATCGATTATAAAACATAACAGCACTAACCCTGATATCCACACACAACTGCAGCACGAATTCCGTATCATCTAAGCAAATTTCAAAGATTAATTCAAATAAAATACAATTTTATTAGGAAAACTAAAAGTCGCATATCAGCTGTTTCGTGATTAGAGTACAGCAGCCATTAGCTTTCATTTCACTTGAAGCGGAATATTAAACGACTAAGTAAAAACGTCAAAGAAAACTGTTCTATTGTACAACAACGTATTTAATTCAGTAGTATCAAGAAGAGAAAGATAAATTTATCCAATAAATATCCAATTCAGCTTAGTTATGCCGTCATGCCGTGACATGACCTTGATCAGAGAGAATTGAATTGAATGAAGAATTTTACATTACAAATGTTGCGCAAAGAAGATTTTTCCTTTTTGTTAGAATCCATAGAATCGCAGTATTGTCGATACAAGTCAATGCGGGTTACTTTGTATCATGAATGTAATAGTTTAAAAATAAATGAGTGTACAGAATTTTGCCTGCAAATATACTCCCATAAAATAATGCAAACTACTTGAATGATTAGAAATTAGAAATATAAATACTCAACTGATAGTGTTGTTGAGTTTTTTAGTAAACAAGGTAGATAAGAGTAGTAGTGCTATGCCGCGTCCGCACGCTTGCCAAACCTCAACAAGCCGTAGCAAATTCAAACGTGTGGATAGAGTGTTTGTCTGGGCTTGTTTATGTGCTTAAAGCCGGTCCGATCGAGTGTCGGTTTTTTGTTACAAATCAAAGGGAATTTGCCGTAAGTGCTTGCGACACGTCTACACGTTTGCGCGCACTCAGTCGAGTGGCGGACTAAGGGCTGGGGGGCGGTCCGCCCTTGGCCTCTGGTCCTGGGGGCCTCCAAATGGCTGCAAATTCCCTTGATAAAATCGTAAATAAACCTTTAAAAAGTTAAGAGGAAGTTTTAGGTTTTTTTTTTTTTTATGGAATAGACTGGCAAACGAGCAGACGTATCGCCTGATGGTAAGCGATTACCGCCGCCCATAGACACCCGCAACACCAGAGGCGTCACAAGTGCGTTACCGGCCTTTGGGGAATGGGGAGGGGGGAGATGGGGGGGGGGTTGGTGTATGGGCCTCCGGTATCCTCACTCACTCGGTGAAACACAGCGCAAGCACTATTTCACACCGGTTTTCTGTGAGGCCGTGGTATCACTCCGGTCGAGCCGGCCCATTCATGCCGAAGCGTGGCTCTCCCACGGGTTGGAGGCCCCGTAGACAAATATAAGTACAGCCTGTACCGGTAGTTTATTTTTTTTTTAAATAAAATTACTTTTACTGCTTTATCTTTCTAATGTTCAGCTTCGTAGTTATTTAATTTCATCAACTTTAAAATACTATAGCCATCTATATTGTATACACGGTACTATTATTTTATATTAAACACGTCTTATACTCGGTCAGTGAATTACCGTCTTAGCAGGGAATCCCCGAACAAATGAACGAAGTGTATTTTTTACACTCGTAGTTCGCGTGCGCCTAAATATGTACTTCGAATAAGCACACACACTTTTTTTCTAAATTAAAATTATACTATAATCACAAACTTAGTTTATCACACTAATCACATCACATCACACTTCACACTAATATTAAAGGCGAAAGTTTGTGTGTATGTTTGTTACTTCTTCACGCAAAAACTACTGACTGGATTTGGATTAAACTTTACAATAATATAGCTTATACATCAGAATAACACATAGGCTACTATTGGCCGCGATAACCGACATACACGCGGGCGGAGCCGCGGGTAACAGCTAGTAGTACTATATTGCAATAGTATTTTTGGTCCTTGTTGTATAAGTATAAGTGACTATTGGTGACGAGCAGATTTCCCTAGTGGCCGTTTGCGGAACTAACGTAAGACAGATACTTCTACCTGACAGTTTAATATACAGAGCGAGTGCATTGTTATTTTAAATTCTTTCTACAATGATTTCATTGATAGACGTCTACGGAGTAGTAAAAAATACTTTAAGACCACTTCGTGAGGGTGATCAGTATTTTTAAAGTGGAATGTTAACGTGTATTGGTGACGAGCAGATTTCCCTAGTGGCCGTTTGCGGAACTAACGTAAGACAGTTACTTCTACCTGACAGTTTAATATACAGAGCGAGTGTATTGTTATTTTAAATTCTTTCTACAACGATTTCATTGATAGACGTCTACGGAGTAGTAAAAAATACTATGAGACCACTTCGTGAGGGTGATCAGTATTTTAAAAGTGGAATGTTAACGTGTATACGTATTTTTATCTGTCATACGCTAGTTCTGCGACTTGCCGCTAGGGAATCTGCTCGTCACCAATAAACAAAAGAGTTTTAATAATTTAATGGTCATATTGTTGTACACGTGGTTGTACATCTGAAGAAACAATAAGTAATATCGCTGGGCTTTAGATATTTCTTAGTGTGATTTTTTGTGTAGTTTATAGAGAAAGAAAAATAGGAAGAATAATTTCACAACGAGTGGCTCAGTAGGAAGGCATGGATTACCGGTCCCTCCCATAGTGATATTTATCTACCTATTTTTAGGGTTCCGTAGTCAACAAGGAACCCTTACAGTTTCATCATGTTCGTCTGTCTATCCGTCTGTCCGCGGTTTAGATCGAGAACTATCAGTTCTAGAAAGTTGTAATTTGGCATGGGTATACACATTATTTATTTATTTAATAAATCATACTCTTTAGGTGCATTGGCGGACTTAATACCTAAGGCATTCTCTACCAGTCAACCATCGGGTCATGCAGAGAATTAGGTGCAATTTGTAAAAAGAAATGTATTAAAATAAACAGATCTGACAATACATCAAATACAAATAATATACAAAAGCTAATCGTACATACAAGAACTAATACATACTATACATACAACTAAATACATATAAACTTACATAGATACATAAATACGCGAATACTAGAAATAATAGATGACAATTATGTAGATGTTGATTCTGCAAGTTGTTTTATAAGATGCTGCTTTACTTTTATCTTAAAAGAAAAAGTGTTGGTGGCCATCCTGATTTCGAGAGGGA
The DNA here is from genome assembly GCA_949125395.1 of Diaphora mendica. Lineage (NCBI taxonomy): Eukaryota > Metazoa > Arthropoda > Insecta > Lepidoptera > Erebidae > Diaphora > Diaphora mendica. The sequence goes on from OX421310.1 coordinate 25,272,014, forward strand.
GCTAATTCCAAAGTAGAATAGACTGAACAACGAAAGATGAGCCAACAAACTCAGACGTATGGGAGGGTCAACGGAGAAGGAGGTTATTAGTGGACCGAAGGTTTCTGTTGTGGTTGCTGCAAAGAAGTTGGAAGTAGGAAGTTAAATAGTTTGGTGAAGATGGGTTATTTAAAATTGAGTACAAAAAAGTGAGAGCTCGTTGTTCTCGTCGTAAACGAATAGGTAGCCAGTTGAGTTGCAAACGGAAAAGGGAAACGTGATCATATTTACGGAGATTAAAAACGAATCGAATGCAGTTATTAGGAAGATGGTCTAGTTTATCGAGAAGATCTGCGTTCAGGTCATAACAGCACACGACACCATAGTCGATTATGGGAAAAATAATGGTTTGCACAAGCATAGTCTTAGCTTTTGGAGGCAGAAAATTTCTCAAGCGATAAAGCGCCCGAAGAGTGCCAGTAACTCTCTGGCACTGGTTTGTAACTTGCTTACGCCAGCTTAATGTGCAATCTATGTATAAGCCAAGATCCTTCACAGACTCGCACACAGGTATAGTCGTCTCATTAAAAATTATAGCCGGAAGAGTTTCGGTGACTATCCTGCTCATCAGTCGACGACTTCCAACTATAATGGCCTGACATTTTGATGGATTTACAGTCAAGCCAAACCTTTTGGACCAAGTATTAATCGATTCCAGATCGCTGTTAACCTTATCTATTGCTAGCGATATATATTCAAGCTTAGCTTGCGAATAGAGCTGAAGATCATCGGCATACAGATGATACGCACAATGAAGTTTCAGGGTTAGGAGATTAATGTATACAGAGAATAACAAAGGAGAAAGAATACCGCCTTGAGGGACGCCAGAGTCAATTTCGCACCAATCTGAGGAAGCTTCATCGACACGGACAGACTGCTGGCATCCCCGAAGATAAGATGAGAACCATTCCAGCACTTCGGGTGAGATCATAAGATGGGAAAGGATAGATAGGAGGATATCGTGGTTGACAGTATTGAAGGCATTAAAGAAGTCGATCATCACTAAAACAGTGACCTTTGTGTCCTCCATGTCTGCCCGCCCCAATGTCGCCAGTCACTTTGAGAAGTGCGGAAGTAGTGCTGTGACCAGGCCTGAAACCGGATTGTAACGGGTTCAGGAGGCTATTTTCATAAATGAATTTAGAAAACTGTTTCAGCACACAGGATTCTAGGACCTTGGAGAGGAAGGGGAGAATAGAAATTGGTCTGAAATTATTGGGGAGGGTGGGATTTGCAACTTTAGGTAAGGGGATGACACAAGCTTTGCGCCAAGAGGATGGGAAAATTCCGGAGTATAAGGAGTAGTTGATAATGTGGAAGATAATAGGTTGGTGGTTGTTGGTGGTCAAGGATTGTAGTGATCATGCGTCGGCTGATTTGATCACAACCAATAGCATTGGATTTGATTGAGAGTATTATCTTTTTAATCTCACCCGGAGCAACCGGAGAAAATTTGAAAGGGTTTATGTTAGGGCTATTTAAACTCGCCAAGTAGTCCACAGTACGATTACGGATTTGGTGATCCAAATAAATAGAGGAGGAGAAATGACGATTTATCTCATCCAAACCAACCATCCCCTGCAGACCACCTGATCGCTGCTTACCGATGCCCAATGTTCCTAAAAACTTCCATATATTGGTGGGGGATGAATGGGTGATGTTGTCAAGAATGTGTCGGCGTTTAGCGTTGCGTATCATCTGATTGCTATGATTTCTCGCAGTTTTGTATAAGACGCGCCTTTCTTTGGTACGATCCATCCTAAACTTGATAAAGGCCCTATCTCTTCTCCGCATAGCCATGAGTACCTCCTTTGTCATCCAGGGAGTAGGTTGTCTTTTAATTTTAATTTCCTTTATAGGTGCATGAACATCATAAAGGGCAAGAATGGCGTTATTGAAGTTATTAACTTTCTCGTCTACATTTTCAGCTAAAGTTACACAGTTTGTCAACCTCCATACGGCCAAAATTGCGCATGAAAGTCTAATTCAAACGTCAATTATAAAATGTAAATCAAATAAACTTATGTACATACGCAACTGTACATACAAAAATTAATAAAATCTTTTTACACTAAGGCCTCATTCAACTATGCCGATGCCGCCCCGGGCCTCTGTCGGGGTTAGTCCGCCACTGACTCAGTCTCGTTCATAGATAAGATGGTCTCGTTTGTGTATTGGTGAGGAAGTGGAAGTGCGAGTCGGGCTCGCGCAGGTAGGGTTCCGTACCAATATCTATACATTTCAAGCGTCTACCTGTTGCCGTTATCAATATCAAGCAAAAAAAATCTCGCTTGTTATATGGGAGCTCCCTTAAATATTTATTTTATTTTGTGTTTTAGTATTTGTTGTTATAGCGGTAACAGAAATACATCATCTCTGAAAATTTCAACTGTCCAACTATCACGGTTCATGAGATACAGCCTGATGACAGACGGACAGCGAAGTTTAGTAATAGGATCCCGTTTTACACTTTCGAAATTTTGCACTGTATCAAAGGGCGGCGGTAATCGCTTACCATCAGGCGATACGTCTGCGCGTTTGCCCCCTTTCCATAAAAAAGTAACAAATAAAATTTCTGTGTTATCGACAAATTATTGTTTTGAGTCTGAATGTTCTTTGTGTTCGTTTAAAATATAGTCCTCTGCGACACAGGATTGATTCCTAGAGGAGGAGTTGTATAATTTTTTTTTGATGTCTCGCCTGTTCTGCCCCCGTTGCTATAAATGCAATAAAACATATACGGCCAATTAAGTACCTTTTTTTAAAGTGTGGAAACCACCACGGGCCGTCACCCCGCCGGGGTTGGCGGCGGGGCGGTGTGTCGGAATCGAACCGGCTAAAACCACACGGTGTGCCACTCTGCGCCTGAGAAGGGAGGGATCCGGGAACTGCTGTTATAACACATCCAGACGCCTCCCAGCGCTTGCACCGTCTGCTGGTAAAACTCACGTGTGCCGTACGTCGCCTTCTCGTGACTGGCCACTAAAGAGGATGGAGGGTAAAACCCGTACCGACCATCCGCGGCCACTCTCTGGGTGGCACTTAGAGCATATATATTTGGAGAGTCAGCCGAACGGGCGGAAAGCGTAATTGGAGTAGACTACCCGAACTCAGTCTCTCTCTCTCTACTCCGATCACGCTTTTCGTCCGTTCGGCTGCCCCTCCAGTTGTATATGTTCTAAGGGGCGGCATGAGGCGCTGATAGACGCGTCTCCGCCACCCGGTTCGCCAGCAACGAATTGGGTCCGAGTGGAGGTCGTCCTCCCGGGCCTTCTCCGTCGCCTCCTGCGAAATAACGTCTTCGCAGAAGGTTGCGACCTCGGTAAAACTGCTGCCATGGTGCGAATGACGACCGGTAGCGAGAGATCTCCTCCGATAACTGCAGTGAGGGCCCGACGCTGTGACGCTCAAGTGGGGTAAATCGCCAGCGTGTGCTGGGCCGAGTCCTCACTGCAGTCGCAGTGGTGGCAGGCGGGACTCAGTTCCCTCCTAGCGACCGTGTGCAGGTACTTCCCGAAGCAACCATGCCCGGAAAGGAAGTGAAAAGAACTGTGCGTCAGTCGGAAGGAAAGGGTCCCGTGCTGCCACTCTGCCCACTCAAGGATGACAGGCTGGAGAGACTCCACGGCGACAAAGCCAGCACGTGGAGTCTCCAGCCGGGACGACCAACGAGCCATCGTGGCTCGACGAGCGGCTTCACGCCACTCGCGTACCTCTTCTTTCCTTCTTTCTTCTAATGGCTTTCGCCCTCCGCCCGGTATACAGCCGCCCGTCGATAAACTTCGGCGAGCACTTCCGCCTCCAAATCCCACGGGGGTGTTCCGGCCAAGGCGCACGCCGCCTCGGTCGACACCGTGCGGTAACCGCGTATGGCTCTGTCCGCCAAAACCCTCTCAGACCGCCAGAGGCACACGCCTTATTCTGTGCGGTCAGAGCCACCACCCACACCGGTGCACCGTACAGCGCCATCGACCGGACAACCTCCGGGTAGAGATGTCTAGTTGCGAAGCTGGCTCTACCCAAATTGGGCAAAAGTCGCCCAAAGGCGGAGGCAGCGTCGACCAGCTTCGGAAAAAGCTGTCGGAAGTGGTTGTCGAAGAGCCACCTACCATCCAGGATCAGGCCCAGAGACTTCATCTGGGCCCGAATCGGTACGAGGACCGAGTTGACCTCGATGGAGGCGCCGACGGGTGGACAACGACGGGTCCCATGGAACAACAGGGCTTCCGTTTTATCCAGGGTCACCCGTAAGCCCAGCGCCTGAATGCGACACACCACTAGAGAGCCACCACTGGTGGCCAGGCGGCCCTTTTGGAAATTCGCTCCCTAAACCGTGACCAAAGTGTCATCAGCGTAACAAATTACGCCCAGCTCGGGGGGAGACGACTTCAAAGGACCCAGTCGTATCCCACGTTTCACAGGAGTGGTCCAAGGACAGAACCCTGCGAAACGCCGCACAACATGGGGACGGTTACCGTCTCAAGACGCCTCAAGACGGACCTTGGATGCGGAGCATGGCCGTATCGCAAATTTGCGTAATCGCATCGCGAAATCGGCCAGCCCCCACGTCCACGCTGACCTCCTCGGTCGGGGCCTGCGGAGACAGCCAAGATTGAATAATGGCCGCCTCCTCTAGTAGGTCCCTATCCAGCTTGGCAACAGCCCACCGCGGAAAGCGGGAAGGATGCCGCGCCATGTGACCCCTACTGGGGCCCTGGGACCGGGAGAGCTCGAATCGGATGTACAAGTGATCCGAGAGCGTCTCGACCTCTTCCAGGACACACCAGTTCCTTACTCGTGTGGCAACAGCAGGGGTAGCAAACGAAAGGTCCACTATCGACCCCCCTTGCTGTCGCACGCACGTGTTGGTGGAGCCTCTGTTTAGTAAACAGAGGCCCACCGAAGCCGCCCACTCCTCGACGGCCTCGCCCTTGGCGTCCGTCCTGGGGGACCCCCACGCAATGGATTTTGCGTTGAAGTCCCCCAGCACGAGGACGTGCCCAGACGCTAATCACCGCATCGAGGTCTCCAAGCTGTTAAGGAAGACCTCGAAGTCGCTCAAACTCCGGTTGGGGGAGAAGTAAATACCGTAAACGGTGATCCCCCCCCCCACTCGGCGCCAACATATCCAGAGCCCTTGTCTCTAAGCGACAAGGGCGGGGAATGAGCCGCCGCGGAACCGACGACTGCCACGGAGCCGTCCCAGTCACCCATCCAATTTGGACGTGGAGGAACGAAGTAGGGCTCCGCAACTACGGCAACACCAACCGACCACTGTGCCATGGTTTGCAGGAAGAGATCCTGCGCCGCGGCACAGTGGTTCAGGTTCGTCTGGACAAGGAGGTTGGAGACGTGGTCCATTAAGGGATCGTCTCTACAACCTCCTCCATGGGCGACGATGCAGACGCACGAATGACATCGGAGGCAGCCTGGGTCGATTGGCTAGCCCCCGATGCATTGTCCATTGTCATAATTTGTTGAAGTTTAATGTCCTCCGACAGAGGACGCCCTTGGCACTGGACTCCCTCCAGCGATTCAGCTCATTGCCAGGCGTCAGAGCGTGAGCTTGGGGTATTTTTTATAGAGGTTTACGTCCTCATGGCTTCGAAGAGCCACCGGTCCTGTCCGTTCAGGATTACGGCTGGTCCGTTCCGCACCAGACCGGATCCGTCCGCCCCCTGTCCCTCTCGGAACTACCCCACACGGCAGTCTGTAAAGACTGCGTCTCGTATCCCATTTAGTCTGGAGTCTCCTTCTGGGCCTATCCGGCATGAGTGGCTCTACCGGCATAGCCCCAGAAATCATCAACCCACGCAAGCCCCACCACGACGACAACGTATGTATGACAACGGGGGCAGTGTTGATCTAGTGGTTAGCGATCCTAATTGCGAAATCATTCCAATCCAGAATACCTCGAGCGATGACGACATCATGACGAGCACCATCATCTATACTAATAAATCAAATTGGAGTGTCTGTTTGTAATATTAAAATAACCGCTTTTTACTAAATGCATGCGAGCCCAACCCGCGTTACAACAACAACCGCCGCGGGGCAAAGCTGTTTAAAAAAAAGTAGGTTAGGTAGCCTAGGTTACTCATTATATCATCAGTTATCTTTCAGTGAAAGTTCCGTCAAAATCAGTTCAACCGTTCCATAGATTAGCCGGAACAAACAGACAGATAGACAAAAATTGCAAAAAATGTTATTTTGGTATATTTACCGTGCATACTTACATATGTATTTCGTAAAAGGCGGTTATTTTATTATTACAAACAGACACTCCAATTTAATTAATCTGTATGGATATACACTTATGTATTTAGAATTTAAAGATTTCATCAGCAGAGGTACGGAAAGAATCGGAATCAGACGGACGTGTCCGAGGCCACAGAATAACTAATAGTACTTGCCGAGGCGTCTCGAGTTAAAAAAAAAACAAATTACGAGGTAAAAATGAACCCAGTAGACTCTTTACCTTTTATTCTTTTAAACTTACAATTTTAACCTGACCTAAAACACTAAAAGTTAAATATTATGTTTCGCTAGAAATTCTCTGATGAGTTTGTTAACTTTCTCGGGGTCTTCTTGTTGAAGGAAGTGTCCAGTTCCTTTCACAATGGTGGTTTCTATAGAGCTGTACTCCTTCTTCATAGTTTCGAGCATGCTGTGGCTGAGGAAGTCGTCGTTTTCAGCGTGAGCGACTAGCATCGGAACATTTTCTTTGCGCACTTCGATGTCGGGGATATCAAACCTGAAATTCGCTCTGTAGTAGTTGATGGGTGGTGTCAGTGCATCTGTAAACATTATTTTGAAACTATAATCTAAGTACTCAACTAAAATAGAAAGTCTAGTCTTATATTTCAACAAAATTTACCTACTTAATTAATTACTAAATTAAATATTTCGGACATCTAACACACAACGCCATCCAGTCCCAAGCTAAGCAGAGCTTGTGTTATGGGTACTAGACAACTGATACAAATACATATAGACTTTTTTTGTAAATACATACATATTATATATGTATAATATGTATAAAACACACAAACTCCGAAACAAATATTTGTAGATCATACAAACACTTGGTCCGACCCGGGAATCGAACCCGACACCTCATGATCAGCAGTCGCACACGCCAACCGCGAGACCAACGAGGCAGTCGGAAGTCTTAATGACATTTTTGAATGTTTTACTGTGGCATTCTCTAACGTTCTATAGAAAAGCAAATTAAATAAACAAAATGTCTAACTAATAAGTTACACTGCGGAGAAATTTCAATCTTTCCCGAAAAAACTTGCAGAATTTTCACGCTTTTATAAGAACACTCTATAACACTTCGTTCTAATTTTATTTTCAAAAATACTTAACTTTTTTTAATCCATTGATGACTTAATCATAAATTTACCCATGTAAAAAAAAATCTGTACCTACATTAAAGATATTTAAAAAAATTTTTTTGGAGGACTCTCTATAATCGATACTGAAGCCAAATCTGTAATTTTTTTCATTTTTGTCTGTCTGTCTGTATCTTGGTCGCGCATCACACCGAAACTACATAATGGGTTCAAATGAAACTTGGCATGATTTGAGTTCATACTACGACGAGGTAGACTTGGGATACTTTTTATCCTGAAATTCAGCACGGTTTCCTGGAGAGAGGGGATGAAAGTCAAAATATGTACTTAGTTGTAACTCAATAACACTATGTCCGATTTCATTCATTATTTTTTTACTAGAAAGAAAAAAAAAAAAAGATGACGGAAAAATTTTTTTTTTGGTCCACGACTGTACACTGCCTGTGGGAAGCTGAGACAGATATGTAAATATGGCGGTACGAAGTTCGCCTGGTCAGCTAGTATAAAAATAAAACCTTATTATGTGTACCTATGTATAAGGAGAATATAAGTAGGTATGAAATTAAAGTACCTATAAACATGTACTAAACTTACACGGCTTACGAAACCAGTATTTATAGCACTCGATGTCGTCTTTATCGGTTGAAGTTTTGCCTGGAAATAGCATTAATTTCTCGTACGCGGCTAGGTCATTAATAGCCAAAGCTTTCTCTGCTATTAGCGGTGCCCGATACAGGAATACATACCTGAACATGAAAAAGACTAATGTAATATTATACAAGAACCCTACAACATACTTCTTACTACCTAATACGAGTAGTAATGGCCCAATCATTGGCTCGGCTCTATTCCGTAGAAAGTGCCAGGATAGAGCCCGGTTAGGCGGGGCATCGATCCTAGGGGGACCTGAAATAACATGGTCCAGATCCTCCTTAGAGCAGGACGCCTGAAATCGGCTATCAGGTTGGTTTTAGTGGAAACACCACGTACTCCTGGCTCTTGAGTTCACGAGAAGCCGGAGATATGAAAATAAATTTCCACCCCGACATTAAAACATTTTATAACCTCGCAATTCTGGTCTCACAAGGTCTATCGGAATATAATATATCAATGATAACCATCTAATGCTTTTTTTGCTTGTTGGATTTTAAGTGACATTATTTAGTAAGATTTCATAAGGTACCTTATGTAAGTAGGTACTGTTTACATGATATATTAGTCTTCCTGGTATTTCTTACCAAGACTGTTTTCTTTGAAAAGGATTGTTCCAAATCTCACGGCACCAGGCTGTATGAGATACGCTCGCGAGTACGATGAGAGCAGACAACATTTCAGGATATTTATCGCGGAATTGACAAGCGATCAGTCCACCCCAATCGTGAGATATTAATATACATTTTTGGCTTCCTGAAACAGAATTAAAAGAGTGATCAAATCTTAGCTGAAGAATATTCTTTCGTACTTAGTTGTAGAATTCCAATGATAGTTTTTGGTTTGGACTATCGTTGTTATTTAAATATCCGGATATCGTAACAATAGCTAATCCCTGAATGTTCTTAAAACAGGGCAACTTGTAAATAAGAATAACATCAGTTTCTAAATATAATAGGTCTTTACCTATGAAATTGCCGTTTTGTATGCAATAAGTGAAAGTACTTATTTTTTTAAACTTTTTTATTTCTGTTATTCGAAGTAATCACCCATGCAATCGACGCATCTTTGCCAACGCATTGGCAGTTTATTGATGCCCTTCTTGTAAAAATCAGCTGGACGGGAGGCAACAAACTCTTCAAAGGTATTTTGTACTGCCTCTCGGGAATTGAATTTTTTACCCACTAAAAAGTTGTCCAAATTTTGGAAAAAGTAATAGTCGGTAGGTGCAAGGTCTGGTGAGTATGGCGGATGAGGGAGAGCTTCCAACCTCAGTTCTTGCAGCTGCTTCACGACAACGCGCGACCCCATACTGCGCAACAAACAGTCTCCAAGCTGCAAGAGCTAGGGTTGGAAGCTCTCCTTCATCCGCCATACTCACCAGACCTTGCACCTACCGACTACTACTTTTTCCAAAATTTAGACAACTTTTTAGTGGGTAAAAAATTCAATTCCCGAGAGGCACTACAAAATGCCTTTGAAGAGTTTGTTGCCTCCCGTCCAGCTGGTTTTTACAAGAAGGGCATCAATAAACTGCCAATGCGTTGGCAAAGATGCGTCGATTGCATGGTTATTACTTCGAATAACAGAAATAAAAAAGTTTAAAAAAATAAGTACTTTCACTTATTGCATACAAAACGGCAATTTCATTGGTAAAGACTTATTATTATTGCTTACGCTTCAACATGGGAGGATGCAGGCAAACAAAAAAGTGCAGCCAATCAACATCACTTCCGGAAGGATGTAGTGACCTGAAAAGGCTGCTGAGCTTCTGAGATGATCTACGATGGTTGGAGTAGGACGATGACAAACGCGCGTACAACGGCCCAATCAAGAGGCTAAGTGCGGTAATGGCCCGGTAAAACAAACAAACAAACGCTTCAACATGATGAGAAGGAATTAGACCGTATCCCTGTCAGCATCGGCTTACGTAGTGGCTACGGACCTCCCCTGTAATTATTAATTTTACAGATCTTATCATTTTGCAGATGTAAACGGTAGGCATTCTAAATAAACGGTTAGTACTGGGCTCCGATTCCCTGGTAATGTCATCGACTAATCACTTTGTGCCAGTAATCCGATCATAGATCTGTAATTCTGTATTACCTACCGACTAACCGTACACAAACACGCAATCGTAACAGTATGATTTAATTACTTACGTAGGAATCATATCTGTTTTTTTTTGTTTTTTTATGTACATAAGGTATACATATACATTATAATCTATGTACATAAGTGTACTCGGCCAAGGTCTTGTGGCTTTTAAAAGACGTTTTTGCTATAGATAACCTTGTACTAGCATCATGTAAAATCCCGGAAATATAATCTTAGTTTAAAGTTTAAAGTAAAAAACCATAACGTGAACGGATATTAAAATTATTTATAAATTGCCAATAGACGGCTTTAATTGTACACAACCCAGTTACTGACTAAAGTATCAAGGTAAAAGTAGTACCACAGGAGTGTAATTACGTAATTAAATACTCACATTTACATAACATATAAATATTTGTTAAACAAAATGAGACTAAAGATAATTATATAATTTATAAAAGAAAGAGACTTTGGAAACACTAAATCTCGTTTCTAAATGTTCATCTTTATTTAATACGAAATAAGAAAAGTCTACATGTTTTAAGAAGTAGAATTACACCGTGGGAGAGCCACGCTTCGGTATATATCTTATATATATAATTCTCGTGTCACAATGTTAGTTACCATACTCCTCTGAAACGACTGGACCGATTTTTATGAAATTTAGTTTGCACATCGGGTACGTCTGAGAATCGACCAACATCTATTTTTTATACCCCATTTTTTTATGGTAAAACAACGTTTGCCGGGTCAGCTAGTTTTGATATAAATTTCAACTTGATAGGTACCTCTGCGCGTTCATGAGGCAAATGGTAAAAAACATAGTTAATATAATTATTAAAAAAAAACATGTGATGTAACTTAAAATTTAAGATTTTCGAATTTTTTCTTTATTTGTGCTATAAAAAGTTGCTTCATGCCAAATTTCAAGATTCTAGGACGGCTGGAAGTATCCTTTAGGTTTTGTTTTGATACCTTTGCGAGTAGTTGCGAGTTTCCAAATATGGGGCTTAAATTGCTGTTTCTTTTGATTACGTTAACATAGAAGTTTGATTTTGTTACAGCTTAAAGGTGTTATAGACTTGAGTATTGGATATGAATTTCAATTTAATACCTCTACGCGTTCATGAGGAAAGTTGTAACAAGTTTAAAATAAAAATAAATATTTTTAATATATAATGTAACAAAAAATTATGCTTTTCGCAATTTTTCCTTTATCTGTACTATAAGACGTTGCTTTGAACCAAATTTCAAGATCCTGAGTTCACTGGAAGTACCCTGTAGGTTTTGATTTCCTTGCGTAGTTGCGAGTTTGAAATTCGAGGCTTAAATTGCTGTTTCTTTTGATTGCGTTAACCTAGAAGTTCGATTTTGTTACAGCTTAAAGGTATTATAGACCTGAGTAGTTTATATGAATTTCAATTTAATACCTCTACGCGTTCATGAGGAAAGTGGTAACAAGTTTAAAATAAAAAAAAAAATATTTTTAATATATAATGTAACAAAAAAATTATGCTTTTCGCAATTTTTCCTTTATCTGTACTATAAGACGTTGCTTTGAACCAAATTTCAAGATCCTGAGTTCACTGGAAGTACCCTGTAGGTTTTGATTTCCTTGCATAGTTGCGAGTTTCAAAATTCGAGGCTTAAATTGCTGTTTCTTTTGATTGCGTTAACCTAGAAGTTCGATTTTGTTACAGCTTAAAGGTATTATAGACCTGAGTAGTTTATATGAATTTCAATTTAATACCTCTACGCGTATATGAGGAAAGGGTTAGTAAGTTTAAAAAATTTAAAACTATTTTTATTATATGATGCAACGAAAAATTTAATCTTTTCGAAATTTTTCCTTTATCTATGCTATAAGACGTTTCTTCGTACCAAATTTCAAGATCCTGAGTTCACGGGAAGTACCCTATAGGTTTTGATTCCCTTGCGAGAGTTGAAAATTTGAATCATAAACGACTTATTAGACGAAGTAACTAAAAATGTATACTTTTCGCAATTTTTCCTTTATCAGTACTATAAGATGTTGCTTCGTACCAAATTTCAAGAAGATGACTTCACGGGAAGTACCCTGTAGGTTTTGATTTCCTTGCGAATGTCGCAAATTTGCAACATAAACGGCTGTATCTTTTGATTACGTTGGCTTAGAAGTTTGATTTTTTTCACATCTCTAAAGGGCAGTGGACCTGAGTATTTCATATGAATTTCAGCTTGATATCTTCACGCGTTCCTGAGAAAAGGGGACTTGAGAGACAAAGTGATCCTATAAGGGTTTCGTTTTTTCCTTTTGAGGTACGGAACCCTAAAAACACCGAATATTAAGAGCTAACAGAAACTTCCTACACCGACAATATTGGTTAATGTAAATATTAAGAGACTGTTACTTTTAAGAGCATAGTTAAATTTGTATGCATAACAATTGATTAAAAACATTGCAAAGACTTCATAATACGTCAGCAAAAAAACTTTCTAACCAGTCAATAACAATTCAATGGTAAGATGAAGATGACGATGAATAAATCAAGTTGTTTACCTAATTGACGAATGAGGTCTCTCACATCTTCAATCAAGATATCAACTTTGTATGAAGAAACATCTTCGGGTCTCTCCGAGTCTCCGTAACCCCTCATATCCACTGCAACACACCTATGAAAAAACAAACACAGTTATTAACTTCATCACCATCTTCATCAACAGAATTTAACAGTCCACTGCTGGACATAGGCCTCTCCTAAGAAAGGCCGTTTGGCCTACTATACCAAGCAGGCCCGACGAGTTATTAACTTATCAAGACCAATTTCGATCTTTTTTTGAGTTTTAAGAAAGTTTGGGAATGCAAAAACATAAAATTTTAAGTTTATATAAAAGTTAAACATTCAAAACGAAATAAGATAAAAATATGAATAATTGTGAATAGATAGCACCAAGCTACTTGTGTGTGTACATGTACAGTAATGTACTGCATAATTAAATAAATATAAATTATAATATAGTCGGAATCATCAGGCTATTTCTAATACTAATGAGTTGAAAGATGTTCGAAATTACTTATATCTTCTTCGTAACAGGCATATAAACTATCTCAGAGGCACTCAGAGCTAAAAAGAACACCTGCCTACAATATTACGAGTATAATATGACTTTGACTGCCTCGTTGGTCTCGCGGTTGGCGTGTGCGACTGCTGATCACGAGGTCTCGGGTTCGATTCCCGAGTCGGACCAAATGTTTGTATGATATACAAATATTTGTTTCGGAGTTTGGGTGTTTTCTATGTATAATATGTATGTATTTACAAAAAAAAGTATATATGTATTTATATCAGTTGTCTAGTACCCTTAACACAAGCTCTGCTTAGCTTGTCCCAAGCGATGTAGATGGCATTGTGTGTTAGATGTTCAAAATATTTATTTTTATTTATTATTATTATAATATGTATCTAATTTTATGTCACTGTCAATCGCATAATATCGCTATTTAATGTGTGTTGTATTGTATCTAATGTTCTCAAAGGAAGAAACCCTGTTATAATGTTACTTTACTACTACGAGTATGTGGTAAATGTCGCTGATGGCACAATTATTCATACTTTTATGCAGAGGCGGATTAAGTATCAAGAGCGCCCTAGGCAACCATCCCATCGGGTTTATTTATAACCTTTACGTGTATGTCGGTTTTCGCGGTAAAGAGCAGCCTCTTCCTCTAGAATCAAATGCAAAATTTCATTGAAATCGGTACAGCGGTGGAAGCTTAACATAGAATTACTTGCTGTCTATTCTTATTTTATTAGGAGGCGCTATTAACTGAACAAAAAACTTACCAATAATCCTTTTGAAATTCCACAATTTGATGTCTCCATGAATACCAGAACTCAGGAAATCCATGCAGAAAAAGCATCAAAGGTTTTGATGGGTTGCCACTCTCAACGTAATGTATAACTACATTCTGTAGAAAAAAAATACAGATGAACATACTTGCGGTTTATAAGAAAGGTTTTCCTATTGCGTGAAACCACTTTTAGCACAAAAGAGAAAGGAAAAACTGCATTGTAATATAGTTATAGTTTGGTAACATTAAACTAAACCTATAGGTATCATGCCTATATTCTCTGTTCTGAGGTATCATGTGTGTCATTATGATTATTTCATCATAAATTACTAACGATTTAAAATAGTTTTTGGTAAATTAGATTTTATGCAATAAAAATAATTGGCTCAAAAATAAATCTTCATCTTGCGCCGCATCTATTTCTCGCTTGCACTTAAAGCCTTAAATGGAAGTGAGAGATATTCTTGATCTATCTCTCATCATTTCATCAATGTTTCGTTATTTAGGACGTTGTCACGTTAAACTATCGTCCGTAAACAGACTTTACAGACAACCATTTTTTTTTATAAAAAGGGGCAAACGAGCACACCTTTCACCTGATGGTAAGCGATTACCATGGACACCTGAAACACCAGAGGCGTTACAAGTGCGTTGCCGGCCTTTGAAGGATGGGGGTAGGTGTCTGGTATCAGGCCTCCGGTATCCGCACTCAGTCGGCGAAACACAGCGCAAGCGCTGCTTCACATTGGTTTTCTGTGAGGCCGTGGTACCGTCTGTACCGTTATCTATAATTGTAATTATTTCCAAAGAGTACCTACGTTATTATAGGTGTAAAATTTTTAACTTAAATAACAAAAACCCACTTCAAGGTTCGACTCGATTTCTCTTGGATGCCATCATCAGAGCTTAGTGTCCTTATCATGGTACCACCGTTGTGTTATTTGATAATTTCCTTTCCATTAAAAAAAGAATCATCAAAATCGGTTCATAAACGACGAGGTTATCCGCGAACACACATAAAAAAACATATACGGTCGAATTGAGAACCTCCTCCTTTTTTGAAGTCGGTTAATAAAGTGCAGCAGCTAGATACTAAGGCTAATCTAGTTTTAGTTAAAAAAACATAAAAAAAAACATGTGGTGACTGATCATACGGCGTGTCACCGTTGGTTTATATTCATCTCATGATTGTCATAAGAGGCGCCTAAGGGAGAAAAACTACGGAAGACCACATCACTGTAAAAAAAACATCCAACGAAAACTCTCTGCCAAAAAAACACTTAAAAGCGTAAAATAAACTGGTTCTTCATAAATTGCCTATACCTAATGTGCCAAGTGACTATCGCTTAGACTTTTGTAATTGTTCGTTTGTATTCTTTTTGGCTTAGCACCGACTTCAAACAGATTTTAGGTACCTAGCACACATTATAATACTACTATTTAAATGAATAAAGAATTAGGTATAGGCAATTTAAGAAGAACCAGTTTATTTTACGCTTTTAAGTGTTTTTTTGGCAGAGAGTTTTCGTTGGATGTTTTTTGGAAGTCGGTTTTTTTTTTTATAAAAAGTTTTTATTTTTCAGTTTTTAGTGCAAACAATCGTAGGTAAGTAGTAAGTTGAACTATTTCATCATCAAGAATACAAATTAAGGTCTATACGTATGTGTAATACTAAAATCATTCTTAACTGTTGAAGAGTTTAACCTTCTATCATCAGCTCACCTAAATAACTTGAAAGAATACGCCTGGAGGTCCTTAGATACGTATGAAATTGAAAGAATTATCCTCCAACTCCTAACCTCTGAGAGCTGTGAGCACTCCGTAGTGCACTCAGAAGGTGATACCTCGTTGTTAGGTAGGTAACTATACTGTTCCACTGTCCACATATCTTAGATTCCACTGATATAGTTGTTTAAATAAGTATTTAAAACAATTTATTAGCATAATGATTTAATGTAGGTAGGTGACACATTTAATTATTGGTTGAATTGTAAAACTTAATATTAAATATTAATTGTTTGGGACAATTGGTCCACTATATTAGACTAATACAATTAGATCTTGCTAGCCCACAGACATTATTACTACAATAATATTGTTTAGTGAAACTTAAATTGAATTATTTTTAATAAAATTAATTTTATTGTTAGTGGGCATTGATAAAGTGACACTTGTAGGTAGATATATATCTGAGATTACAATTATTGAGTGCACAAGCACATAATAGTGGTTTATAAAGTACTTAATAGTGCGTAAATAAAGTAGTATATAATACATAAAATATTGTAACTTGTAAGTAACGTTCTGCGCTATGTCATTGCCATTGTACCGGGCTAAGATTAGCACGGAATTGAGATGGTTTACATCGGTTCAAGGCCTCCTAGGCCGACCAGATAGACATGATACACTGTTGGCTCGAGCTTTGGATGCGCCAGCCCGGCTGGAGGTAATGATGGAAATGCTCACCAAAGTCGAGGCCCTTGAGGAGGAGAAGGCCAGCGATCAGACAAGGTCCGCGATGCAGGCTGATGTTGACCAGTGCCTCTCAATTGCTGATGACATTCAGCAGCGCATAGCAGAAATAAAGCGCCAGCGCAGAACTGGCTGTGATGAAGAAGCTGTGGAAGGCCCACACTCTCGCGGGGATGTATCAAAACTGCCCCAGATACAATTACCCAGTTTTGATGGAGAGCTCGGTGAGTGGGTCAGCTTCATCAATTTATTTGGCAGTTTGGTCCACTTAAGGGAGGATTTACCTAAGGCCTATAAGATGGCACAACTGATGTCAGCTTTGAAGGGAGAGCCTAGGGAACTGGTAGCCCATTTGACGGTGACTGAGGACAATTATGAGATTGCCCGTCAAATGTTGGTAAGGCGCTACCACAACAAAAGAAGGCTGGTTGATGCTCAGCTCAAGAGGCTGTTTAGCATCCCTTCAGTGACTCGGGTCTCTGCCATACAGGCAGAGGTGTTGAACCCGTTATTGAGTGTCACTAGGGCATTAGGAAATTTAGGCTTGCGGGTTGAAGAGTGGTCGTACATGTTAGTATACATAGTACTGTCCCGGCTGCCAGTTGATGTACAGACCAGATTTGAGCAGCATCACGGTCAGGGTGCAGACAACTTGCCCACCTCTTCTCAACTCATGGAGTTTTTGGAGGAAGAGTGTCGGAGGGCAGAGAACAAGGGTTTGTTCGTGAAGCCCGCTGCGGAGCCACAGAAGGCTACTCGGAGCCCTGTGAAGAGGGGACTTCCGCCAAGGAAGTTGTATGGACACATGGGTGCCTCAACACCTGTACAGGATGCCTGCCTGTATTGTAAACAGGATGGCCATGGTGTGGCCGCCTTCTGTGGACCAGAGAGTCCAAGGGCGACGCCAGATCACCAAGCAGCGTGGCTGGTGTTTTTTGTGTCTGGGTCCCCATTTAGCAAGGGATTGCGCTCGGTCCATTATGTGTAAGTTTTGTGGAGGCCGCCATCATGAGTTGCTCTGCCTGAATAGGCCCGGCCAACATCATGCAGATGGACAGGGCCGGACTCAGGGACAGATGGGGTCACGTACACAGGGCCGGACTTGGAACCTGGGTCCACGGGACCAGGGTACCATAGGGAAGATGTTGGGGCCGATGTTCAGGCCAACATCGCGGGCGGTTCCCCGACCTATTGGCAGGCCAGTAGCTCAGCTGGAGCTGGCACGGGCGGGTGTGCGGATGCACCCTCGAGTACGGAGCGGTTAGTTAGAACGCCGCCTCGGGTGTCATCGCGCTCGCCGCCGACGACTACATTTCGTCGATTATCGCCGCCCATCATGGAACGCCCTCGGTTGGATCACCACACCCCCCCTATCCGTGGACGGCACCAAATAGAGCGCCGCGACTGGAGGGGCACTTACGAGGGACCATGGGATCCCTACCACACTGATATGCCCGGTTGCTCGGGCTATAATGCGTGGGGCCCCGGGGGCCCCCGCTAGGAAATTGCAGCCCAATCAAATTCTGGTCCCCAACCGGAGGCTATAGTCTTGCCCACTGCCTCCGTTTGTGTTTGGGGGTTGAATGGCAAGTCAACACGTTCGCGCCCTGTTGGATTCCGGTGCCCAGGGCTGTATAATGTCGAATGAATTGGCGATTTGGTTGGGCTTGAAACTTAATAGGCATAATAGGAGCATTCGAGGCGTGGGGAATGTCGCGGTAACGAACATCGTTGGGCAAACGACGATTACGTTCTCCTCACGGTTTGACACGATTCGTAGGACATCCGCCCCGGTACTAGTGATGACTGATGTGATGGGACGACACCCTCAGGTGAGGTTGAATTCGGCTGTTCGACTCCTGACATCAGATCTGAAACTGGCGGATCCCGATTTCGACACCCCAGGTACGGTTGACGTGCTACTGGGAGTAGACGTTCTGGGTAAGTTTTTGCTGTCGGATCGGCGAGTCTTGCAGCATGATCGACTCATGGCTGTGGAGACTAAGCTTGGGTATGCGATAATGGGACCGGTATTACCCATGGTTAGACCTATTGAGTCGGATGGTATACTCGTAGGTTCAACATTATCCGAGACGATGCAAAGGTTTTGGGAGGTCGAGGAGCCCCCCACCGCGCGTCGAGTAGACCCAGAGGAAGAAGAGTGCGAGTTGTTTTACCAGAATAATATTGGTCGCCTTCGTTCTGGTCGGTTTGTAACTCGGCTCCCCTTCAGGGCAAATAGACCACTGTTGGGTGAATCTCGTAAGACAGCCGAGACTCGATTGTTGTCGATGGAGCGTCGTATGGCTCGGGATACTGTATTTAAGTCCAAATACGTGGACTTCATGAGGGAGTATGAATCTTTGGGACACATGTCTGTGTCGCGTGTGGATTGGAGATCCGAGGATCATTGCTTCCTTCCACATCATGCTGTCCTAAAGACCCCTACTGGGAAAATTAGGGTAGTGTTTGATGGGTCTGCTCCAACTTCGAACGGTATGTCCCTGAACCAATGTTTGCATTCGGGACCGAAGTTGAGTCGGGACGTGTCGGATATCCTCACGAGCTTTCGGAAACACCAGGTGGTTTTTGTTGCTGACATAAGGATGATGTTCAGACAAACGGTGATTCATCCGGAAGACAGGAGGTATCAGCTGATACTATGGCGTGAGTCGCCCCACGAACCAATTAAGGTTTTCGAGTTAAACACAAACACGTACGGTTTGCGTTCTAGTCCCTTCCTCGCGATTCGTACACTGCGGGAGTTAGCGGTACGGGACCGCTTAAACTACCCTAGGGCTGCTGCTATCCTGGAGCAGGGTCTGTATGTAGATGATGTCTGCTCAGGGGCAGCCAGTGTCGAGGAAGCGCTTGCTCGCCGGGAGGAGCTCATCCAGCTTTTAAAGCGTGGAGGCTATGAATTGCGGAAATGGATGTCCAATTCTCCTGAGTTGGTGGAGGGGTTGCCGGATGAGTTCCAGCAGGATCCGCACGTCTTTGAAAATCCTGACAACCCTAATATGTTGTCAGTGCTCGGCATACAATATCGGCCAATCCAGGGTGTGTTCACCTATCGAGTGGCTCTGGACATCCCGAAGACCTGGACGAAGAGAACTGTGCTATCGACGATTGCGAGAACGTTCGACCCGAACGGTTGGATCGCTCTAGTCACATTTTTGTTGAAATGTTTCATGCAGCGGTTATGGACGGCGCAGCTAGGCTGGGATACCCACCTCTCTGAGGAGTTGCTGAGGGATTGGACAAGGATATTCTCCTCGCTCACGGAGATTAATAACGTCTCACTGCCACGGAAATTATTCCCTGCTGGTGATTTCAGGGCTACCCTTCATGCGTTTTGTGATGCCTCTGAACAGGGATACGCGGCAGCGGTTTACTTGCGAACGGTCACTTCCGCTGGGGATGTTGACGTTCGACTGGTTCTGGCTAAAAGTAAGGTGGCTCCCATACGGACAAGATTGACGATTCCGAAGCTGGAACTGTCCGGGGCAGCTCTTTTAACCAGACTCCTGAACCACGCGGTATCGGAGTTCCGCGGTTCAATTGAGTTGGAGAACACGGTGTATGCATGGACTGACAGTCAGATAGTATTGTGCTGGCTGAAGGCTTCAGTTCATAATCTGGAGATTTTTGTAGCAAACCGTGTCTCCCAAATACAGGCATCAGAAATCGCGTTGACATGGAGACATGTGCCAGGAGAATTGAACCCGTCGGATTGTGCATCTAGGGGATGCCGGGCTCCTGAATTAGTTAACCATCAGTTATGGTGGGGCCCTCCTTGACTGGCAAGGAAGGAATCGGATTGGCCCCTTAACAACGCGAAATTGCCTATGGACTGTGGTATAATGGCAGCCGTATATGTGACCCAGGAGGTCCAGGAGACTGACGCGAGTTTCCTGATTGAGCGGTATAGCTCTCTTGATAAATTGATCAATATCAATTGTTGGATAAGGAGATTCGTTCGGAATTGTTGCACTCCCCGCGAACAGCGAACGCTAAGCCCAATTCTGTCACCGGCAGAGCGAAATGAGTCGCTTCTGAATTTGATCCGGTTGGTACAGTCTTCGAACTTTGGAGCAGAATTGGAGAGTCTACGAACTGGGCGTTCGAAATTGAAGGGTGCTGTCGCGCGTCTCAACCCGTTTATAGATTCGGCCGGGTAGCTTCGGGTAGGAGGAAGATTGCGCAATGCGAATCTGCCGTATTCGGCTCGTCACCCCCTACTGTTCCCCAAGGGATGGCAGTTGGTTGAGTTGTTGGTGACTGATCGGCATGTTAAAAACGCTCATGCAGGTTGTAACGCCTTGTTGGCTACACTCCAGAGGGAGTTTTGGATTTTGTCTGGGTGTCGTACCATACGGAACATCGTGTTTCGGTGCATGCCTTGTTATCGGAGCAAGTTAGCCACGATGCAGCCTCACATGGGGGATCTACCCCCTGATCGGGTGAATGAGGCTAGGTCATGGGCTGGTGTTGGTACAGACTTTGCGGGCCCATTCTTAGTGAAAAGCTCGGGGCTGCGGAACGCGAAACAGTACAAGGCGTACCTTTGCGTGTTCGTCTGTTTATCCACCAAGGCGGTGCATCTCGAGCTCGTTGCTGACCTCACCACGGAAGCCTTTATAGCGTGCTTGGACAGATTCGTTTCCCGGAGGGGACTGCCAGCATTGATTCGTTCCGATAACGGAACCAACTTCGTAGGTGCAGAACGATACTTGCGAGATGTAGTTAGGTTTTTAAATGAAAACAAAGTGGATATTGGAACAGCCCTCTCCCGTCGGGGTATACAATGGACCTTCAGTCCACCAGGTTGCCCACACTGGGGCGGGATTTTTGAAGCCGTAGTTAAGTCAGCTAAGACGCATTTAGGGCGTATTGTAGGTCAGACCGCGCTGACATTTGAGGAACTCGCGACGTTGTTTTGTAAGATCGAAGCCGTTCTCAACTCGCGACTGTTGTGTCCGCTCAGCTCGGATCCAAATGACCTGGAGGCGTTGACAATTGGCCATTTCTTAACGCGCTGCCCGAACACCCGTACGAAGGTGTGAAATTGTTTCGGTTGTCTCGGTATCAGATGTTGCAGCAGTTTTCACAGAATTTTTGGAAACGATGGTCTCTAGAGTATCTGCACATTCTGCAACAGCGCCTTAAGTGGACTGACAAAACTAGTCCCCCTAATGTTGGTAACCTCGTGCTGGTTAAGGATGCTAACCTACCGCCACTGCGTTGGCGCCGGGGGCGCATTGTTAACTTGTTCCCTGGTAAGGATGGGACCCCCCGGTCCGCAGAGGTTCTAGTTGGGGACTCAGTTATCAAACGAGCGATAGCAACGTTATCTCGCCTGCCTGTAGATTAGGGAACAGGTACGGACCTGTTCGGGCGGGTGACTGTTAGAAATTTAACGTCATTGTAATGGCAACATTTTTGATTGTCATTTTTCTTGTTTGACGTTTTGACGTTGACAGTAGTTATAGAGACGCTTGTTGTCAACGGTCGACGATTGTTGTTTTGGGAACCGTTTTAATTGTATTTTAGCTAATTGTCCATCCAATTCGGTGTTTAGTCGGTTACCGTTGTGATTTCGAATACCTTAGAGGTTGGACAGCACTTTAGGAGTCATGTATGTGTGACGACGCAGAGAGGAAACTACCAAGAGGCCTCTTGGACGCCGCTTCAAGGAATCTACACATCTCCAGTAAGTGCTTGATTATAGTAGCTTAGAATAGAACACAGTGACACAGCCGTGGTTCATTGCTCTTTCCAGTGACATGGTTAGCGATTGAATGCCTTACTGATGGGCCCTAAGACATCTCAAATTTCCCAAGGTGAACGCAACATTGGAGAGAGGATTGAACAATTCTACTATTACTTTGAAGCAATAAAAAGATTTAAAATTTTTGGATAACGCATGAACCTTTAGGGACTTTTGTGTTATATGTATTTTTTAAATATTTTTACAATTTTAAAATCATTAAATTACGAAATTGAAAAACTTAAGAGGTGTCAAGTGACACCCGGATGGAACGAAGTTTATATATATATATTTATATACAATTCAGCACTATGACGTCAACTCAATGTTAAAAGTGTCGTTACTACTTAATCCGTCTAGCCCCCTTTCGCAACGCGCCATAAGGAACTTCGTTCCAAAACTTCGTTCCAATATGTTCGTCATTGCAAATTATGTCGATCATAAAAATTTACATCTGTTATCAAGCTTGCTCCATTGAGTGTAGGACAAACAAGTTCCTACAGTAAGATCGCGGGTTGGGACATGAGTGGGCTGTGATCTCAAAGGAGTCGATTGGCGCGTCATTACTTCGGATCGCGAAAGGAATATAAGCTGTCTTTTGTACATTTATACTGAGGAGGTTCAAGTTTAGCCAGTTAATGACATTGCTCAAAGCTAGTTCTGCTTCAACTCTAATGGCTTCCCATTTAGTGCCATAGACAATAATTGCGGTGTCGTCGGCATACGCGTAGATTTTAGCGAACTCCGGGAGTCTCATCAAACATATATCATTGGCGTAGATTTGGAACCAGATCGGGACCAGGATACTGCTTTGAGGAATGCCGAAACTTACCAGCTCTTCGTTACTCAGGTAAGAATCTATTTTAACGGACTGTGTGCGATTTTTAAGGTAGTCTTTGAAAGTCTCCAAAGGCGTGCCGCGTACACCTAGGAGCTCCAACTTGGAGATAAGGAGGGGGATAGAAACCGTGTCAAAAGCCGTTTGTTTTCATAGTTAGTTTCATAAATGAGTAGTAAACAATTGATTTCTTCACGGACATAACTTAGAATAATAACGCATAGAAACCGAGTCCGCGCGTCCGTTTTGAAGCACCTCAAATGGAGCCATATATGGCTCCAAACGCCGGGCTGCTTCGAGTTCGTAGTGTTCAAGGTCAAAGTACGCCGAACATGTCTCGCGAATTTGTTCAATTAAATTGTGTCACAACGCATCTGAAAAACAAAAGAAGTGTGATAACATCACTTTTCACAGGTAAGTTTTTAATATTTCACAGTATTTTGTAAATAATTAGGGCAAAATAGAAATGTTTTGTTTCAATATTCCGTTTGCATGTGTGCGTATCGCCGCGCGTACCTACGTAATCGTCACACCTATGTGAATCGGTTCAGTGCTTCATTTTTTTGACAGGGCGCTTGTATGAAGACTATCTTTCTATGCGTTATTATTCTAAGGGACATAATTACGATTGAACTTTCAGGGCCAAATATAATTATAGTATTGATTACATATTATGACTGTTCTCCAAGAGATATGCAAAAATTGCTTGATCAGAGTTGTAACTCTATATAAAGAACACGCTATTAAAGAAAGCGGAACGGCAGTCGTGTATAGTTTTAGTCGTAATCGTATTCTACATTTCCGACCGAATACTCTCATGTTACAAGATTTTGCTTTCGTTCGCACGCTCTGCGTAGCCCTGTTGCAGTTGGGAACTCTTGAGTACAACAGTACAGACTATATATCAGATTTCTCCGGATATTGTTTCAATTCACGATTCTGGAAAGAGCCAATGGGATGTTTTACTCCAAATAAACCTTTGTGTTTTTTCAGACTTTAACCTATCTATACCCTATTCAACTTCCTCTGAGACAAAAGGTAAACAAAGAAACCAATGTTTCTCAAACGAGTTGATCGAGAGTAAAGATGGCTGGTGTAACCAAACTAATTACAAAATTTCAGATTTCTACGTAAATTATTTGCCTTATCACTACTCTTCAATTTAGTAGTGTTATAATACGTTCAAAGTTTGGGAACAACTACAGTTTTAGGTGTTTTTAATGTCACTTTTTAGTCAGTCCACTGTGAACTCGGAAAATTTGGACAGTTGCAATTATTTTATTTTTTAACATACGTATTTCCGTTGTACTTGACACTGGCAGAATTGTCGACATCGGCACAGTTTGCCATTTTCCAAGAAAAAGAAAGAAAATGTCACCTTTTTATTGATTCTAGATGCATATAAAATTTGACCTATTAAAGAACCTTTTTCTGGTTTGTTTACCTTTTGTCTCAGAGGAAGTTGAATAGACTATAGTTACTAGTTTCTTACATAGAGATACTTTGTTTAGATCCAGTATATAGTATACCTAGTACTGTATTGTACAAAGATCCTTATTTTGTAAGAAACTCTTATAAAACCATCCTGAAAGTTTCTGCTTTTAATGATTATAGAAAATCCCAATGTACCTATTTAATGTTTATAGAAAAAAAAACAATTCATCCGATTTCCGCCGTTAAACTAAAGTTTATTTATAGTGTATACTATATCTATACTTATAATAAAAATGTAACAGATCCAATTCTGTACATGAAAGATATTTTGAAAAAAAATTTTGGAGGGCTCTCTATAATCGATACTGAAGCCAAAACTGTATTTTTTTTCATTTTTGTCTGTCTGTCTGTCTGTATCTTGGCCGCGCATAACGCCGAAACTACTGAATGGATTCAAATGAAACTTTGCATAATTTGAGTTCATGCTACGAGGTAGGACATAGGATACTTTTTATCCCGAAATTCAGCACGGTTTCCTGGAGAGAGGGGATGAAAGTCAAAATAGTTATAATTCAATAACACATAGTCCGATTTCATTCATTCTTTTTTTACTAGAAAGAAAAAAATAAAAGATAACGGGAAAAGTCCTTTCTTTGTCCACGACTGTACACTGCCTGTGGGAAGCTGAGACAGATATATAAATATGGCGGTACGAAGTTCGCCGGGTCAGCTAGTTAGCTAAATAAAAGAGTAAGGTGACTGAGTGACTGACTGACATACCCAGAGATCAACGCACAGCCCAAACCGCTGAAGCTAGAATCCTGAAATTTTGCATGTAGGTTTTTTATGTAACGTAAGTGAGCACTAAGAAAGGATTTTTTGAAATTCCACCCTTAAGGAGGTTAAATATGGGTTGAAAATTTGTATGGAAGTTCGTCATTTTTTAAGTAAGAAACATGAAACTCTACTTTTGGGCTACTGATTAAAAAAGAGTAGATACGTATTGAAGCGTTTCTGGATATTCTACCCCTAAGGGGTGAAATAGGGGTTGTTATTTCGTATATAGGTCAGTCTGGAAGTCCGTCATTTTTGAAGTTAGAAACATGAAACTTTATTTTTTGGCTGCTGATTAAAAATGAATTGATACTTGTTTCAGCGTTTCTGAATATTCTACCACTAAGGGGGTGAAATAGGGGTTGAAAGTTTGTATTTAAGTTCGTCATTTTTAAGTAAGAAACATGAAACTTTGTTTTTGAGGTACTGATTTAAAATGAATAGATACGTATTTAAACGTTTCTTAATATTCTACCCCAAAGGGGGTGAAATAGGGGTTGAAAGTTTGTATGGAAGTTCGTCATTTTTTAAATAAGAAACATGAAACCTTATTTTTGGGGTACAGATTTAAAATAAATAGATATTTATTTAAACGTTTCTTAATATTCTACCCCTAAGGGGGTGGAATAGAGGTTGAAATTTTTTATGGAAGTTCGTCATTTTTTAAGTTAGAATCATGAAACTTTATTTTTAGGCTACTGATAAAAAACGAGTAGATACGTATTTAAACGTTTCTGAATATTCTACCCTTAAGGGGGTGAAATAGGTGTTGAAAGTTTGTAAGGAAGTCCGTCATTGTTTAAGTGAGAAACATGAAAATTTTGTTTTGGGCTACTGATTAAAAATGAGTAGATACGTATTGAAGCGTTTCAGGACATTCTACCCCTAAGGGGTGAAATAGGAGTTGAAAGTTTGTAAGGAAAGCCGTCATTTTTAAAGTGAGAAACATGAAAATGTGTGTTTTGGCTGATTAAAAATGAGTAGATACATATTTAAGCGTTTCTAGATATTCCACCACTGAGGGGGTGAAATAGGGGTTGAAATTTCGTATATAGGTTATTCTGGAAGTCCGTCATTCTTGAAGTTAGAAACATGCAACTGTATTTATGGCTACTGATTAAAAATGAGTAGATACGTATGTACGAACATTTTCTACCGGAACCGGTTGTGATTCACGGTGCCGTTCTCGAAGTTGTTCAAAAATATGTGTGGTACCTCGGGCAGACTTTGCAGTTAAGTAGAAACAACTTTGAGGACGAGGAGAACAGGAGAATTCAGCCGGGTTGGGCAGCGTTTGGGAAACTTCGTCGGGTCTTTTCATCGTCAATTCCACAGTGCCTAAATACGAAAGTCTTCAATCAATAACGTCCTACCTCTCATGACATACGGTGCCGAAACGTAGACAGTTACGACACGGCTGGTCCATAAGTTCAAAGTCGCTCAGCGTGCTATGGAGAAGGCTATAATAATAGTAATGATTTATTTTTCTCATCACAAAAGCACAACGTTTCTCTAAGGGATCGCATCAAGAATGAGGTGATCCGGTAGAGAACCAAGGTCATTGACATAGCCCACAGGATAAGCAAGGTGAAGTGACAGTGGGCTGGCTATTTTAGCCGCAGAACGGATAACCGTTGTGGTAAACGTAGTAGGTAAACGAGACGACGTCTCGGCAAACGTAGCGTAGAACGTCCACAGGCCAGGTGGAATAATGATCTGCCCAAGACGGCTGGCAGGAGCTGGATGGGAGAAGCTAAGGATCGAACCAAGTGGCGTGCAATTGGAGATGCCTATCCCTAGGCTAGACTGGAAGTACGTCATTTTTTAATTTAGTAGCCTGAAACTTTGTCTTCAGGCTTTTGATTACAAATAAATGAATACTTATATCAGCATTTATGGGAATTATATTCCTAAAGGGGTTAAAATAAGGGTCGAAAGTGTGTATGAAATTCAATTTTAATGGACTATTGATTATAAATAAATACGTTTAAAAACATGAACAGTATTCATAGATACTTACACAGTTTAAATTAAATACATATAATCAACTTCCACGCGAGCAAAGCCACGGGCAACAGCTAGTAATATTATAAAGCTGTAGTTTTTGACGTGACAACGTCTTATAATTCTATGGAGCCGGCTGCGTTACCTCGCTCTGAGGCGTTCCATTTAAGGCTTGAAGTGCAAGCTTCGCTTACACATCAAGCCTTAAATGGAAGCATTTAAGGCTTGAAGTGCAAGCTTCGCTTACACATCAAGCCTTAAATGGAAGCGAGATAGATGCGCTTGCGCCGCATCTATCTCTCATCATTTCATCAATGTTTCGTTATGACCTTGTCACGTTAAACTATCGTCCGTAAACAGACTTTACAGACAACCATTTTTTATTGGGTTGATTGAACTCAAGGACTAATTATTTAAATTGAAAACATATTTTAATTTTAGATCTTCCATTTAGGCCAGGCAGGTAAAACATCACATTTATGAAAAATAGGAGCGCGAACATCAAGGAAAAACGTGGAAAATTTCGTTTAACATTAAATATGAAGTTCTTTAATGAATGCATTGCCAACAGGACTTTTGTAATTCGACTTTAAATTACATAATGTACGTTTAGTGAGTACTTTAATAAATGAGGTTCAGCAAACATAAGATACTTACAAGCAGGCTTATACTAGTGATATCTATTTACTAAACTAACAGTAGAATTAAAAGTAAACGCATGGGATTGGCAGAAATAAACCTTAAAGATGTCACGTCACTTAAAACGGTAAAGTACCTACTCTGAAACGGTAGACCCGTGTACTAACCTCTATTCCAACAAATGAAATGTAAACAGCTATGTACATATGTACGCCAAACTTCTCTATAAGCCTAGTCAAGTAGAACTGACAAACACTTTTAGAATTATGCGTTCGTTGTGGACTCTTTGCCTTCAACACCAATGACCAAGAAAACAAAATAACGGTTCTATACGTGTTAAACGCTAGCTATAGCATTTATAGCAAAAAATTGACTAGAAACATCGCATGAAAAGAAAATACCTGCCTACTTAAACAGGTACTTTTAAAAGTCGTAAAACAATAAAGGAATTTTAAGAGTAGGAAGGCTCTCGAAACTAGTAGGTATGAAGTTCTGATGCTCTGACCCTTATCACGTTCCCTTAAATAATTTATTATTTTGAGCATTAGAATAGAAATCACATACAACATTGGTTTTGATTAAAATCCGTATATAATTAGCGTCCGTTAAACCAGAGAAAATGTTCCTTTTCTTATATTTAAACTAGACGTAGCAAAGAGGACATCACAAAAAGTTTATGATCAAAAGCAACTTACTGAACTCAGACAGTTTTACAAGGGAAAAGAAGATTAAACTCCAAGCCCCCTTAAGTCTCGGTTGCACTTTCCTGTCCATAGTTAAAAAACGCCGCAGAAGTACTCATATCACATTTCAATAAATTACTTTCACTTTTCTACGCAGAACGCAGAACATTTTCGTAGAGAAAAACGCATGATATGAAGCTACTAGGAACTGTTCTCAGCATTTATCTGATTGTTGCTAACATAATATTGTCGATGTCATTGCAAGTAGATAAGTAAACTTGTTTTAAATCACATATAATGTTATCTATAATCGGAAATAGTCAAAGGTCTACTTATATCTGATTCCATGTATTAGAAGCGTGATAAAAAGCAGTTACAGGTATTTCAAGAGTTGTGTTGGCATGGCACCAATTGATATGATTAGTCTGTACATTATTTGTATTACAAAAGCAACAGAAATTCTGTCAGTATGTTACGCTTACACGTCATCTAAACACTGTGATTCTTGAGTTAGGACACTGGGTGTTTATCACCGCTATAACTGACTTATACGCGGGCGGAACAATTGGAATTTTCCAGTTGTCCTGGAGTGAGTGGTGTAATGTTACACCACTCACAGTCACTCACTCCATTGTAAATGGATTAAGAATACAGAGTGCCACCACCCCTATTAATTCCATGAATATCGTAATCTTGATCGATCTACGCAGGACAACAACTTCACTGCAGCGCAGAGAGAAGTAAAACTACAGAATAACTAATAGTACTAACTTAAAACTTGAAGCAAACCCGATAGTTAGCATGTGGTAAAGGTAATAGGCCAAGGCCTCCCTCTACGGAGGGGCCTATATCCATCAGTAGATCGTTACCTAGAAGCTGTTGATGAATAAATAATAATAACGTTCTCCTAGCCGATAACGGCCACGGCGGCCTGTTTCGCAGGAGATATTACAGTGCACAAGTGTGAGTGCAAACACAGGTGCACTCTCTGTTCCCTCTCTCTCAGAATCTGATGGGACGGTTAACCGACACGACCGGGAAGAGATCAGGCGCAGAACCGAGAGCTTTACGTGCTCTCCAAAGCACGGGGGTTCAGACCCCAACTTCCAAACTCCGAACTGCTATATACGCTATTTCTATAATCAGAAAAACTCAATAACACTTTTGGCCCGACCCGGGATTCGAACCCGAGACCTCTTGATCAAATAAATTATTAATCTTTAAATAATATATCTCTTTATTGTACACCAGCTTAATTACAAAGTTAACTTAAAAGTACACAAGTATAAATAGCTATACTTAGTCATCGCTCGAAGGCAATCTGTTACAGGCAACCATGGCAATTAGTAGATTATAGGAAAATATTTTGATTCCACCAAAAACATTTTCATGTAAAATGTTGCCAAGACGACCGCATATGGCTTACCCTGTGAAAAATATATCAGATCTCATGTAGAGCCTAGCTTCTGAATCTACACGCCCTAACTTTACCAACCCTAACTTCACAAACTCTACATGTCAGTAAAAAAGTACCTATGGCTTCGCCGTTTTGCCACTGTCACGAAGGTGAAACGAACGCCTTTTGTGTTTGCAAATATCTAGATTCTGAAGTAATGTGTTTTAAGCGAATGTTTAGTTTCTGAAGTAACGAAACAGCCAAGACATACATTTTAATAATAATAATAAGCCCCCTAAACAACCACACGTCCTGATTGAACATCTAATCACGTGGGGGGCGGACACACGAATGAGAGATTACTGTCGTGGCTAACGTGGCTCTGGAAACCCAGCATAATGGAGAAAATAGTACGAAATATAGGTAAAGGGCCGCTGCCTGGGGATCGCCAGGGCACGTCTGGAGCTGACGCTGGACGTGACAGCATGCGAACCGTCAGCGGTCGGAGATTGAACAGGCGGGTCACGACCGAACAATCTACTACAGCCGAAACAAGCAACACAACCACAACATACACTCCACAGAATACAGCAAGAAGTGTTTTGCAGGACATGTTGCCTGCAACCACCCTTGCTGGTAAAACTAGGCAGCGGATGAAATGGACAGACGAAGTTAATCGTCAATTACTCCGCTGCTACTACACTGTAACAAAATGCGAAACAGACTTAACAGGATATCGTTCATTCCTTCATACACAATTCATTGAAATATATCCGGAACTTCATAT
Source organism: Diaphora mendica (assembly GCA_949125395.1). Taxonomy (NCBI): domain Eukaryota; kingdom Metazoa; phylum Arthropoda; class Insecta; order Lepidoptera; family Erebidae; genus Diaphora; species Diaphora mendica. The sequence continues at coordinate 25,302,848 of OX421310.1, forward strand.
ACTCTCAGAACAAAGATTAGTAGATCAAATACGAGTAATACATCGCAATAACAGAATCAAAGCCACTGAAAGAGAAATGATAAAAAAAGAAGTAGGACAAAGCTTAGAAAATAGTAACTTAATACCAACACAACTTTCATCTACATCTAGTACTCATGAAACCACACAACAAACAATTGAACATAATGACAATATTCACACACAGAATTTTCCGTCCATTGAGACGAATGACATGATAGACGATTCTCTGCAAACACAACTAACAATTTCTCTTATAACAAATAATGAAAGAATCCCAATAAACACACACACGGCTTTGTCGGATACACAAACATCACATACAGAATCAGTGCAAAACGATACTGGAAACTTATTACAACACATAAAACCAGTATTTTCTGAAAACATAATTAAATATAAGGGAACAGATCCAACTTTGCGACCCAGCCTACCGAAACTAAAAATAACTGAGACATCTAAAGCAGCTGTTAATATACTTAATCAATTAATAGGGGAACAACTAAGAAACAACACAGATCCGACTATAGAAGATATACAAGACTTTATATATTGCGGCGCAATAACAGCTACATCAATCTATAACCCACCGAGGCAAGGCGAAGGCGGAAGAAGGAGTGATAATAAACCAGCATGGGAGAAGCGACTAGATAATAAGATAACTCAGTTAAGAAAAGAAATAGGAAAACTTTCTCAGTTTGTAAAAGAAAATATGTCAATAAAAAACCAGATGAAACTTAACAGAATATATACAACTAAAACAGAAGCAATAGAAGACATGGATACAAAAACTCAAAAGTTACAGGCTTTATCTAAAAGGTTACGTAGGTATAAAATATCTAATCAAAGACACAGGGACAATGCAACGTTAACACCAACCAGAAATTATTTTATAGAAAGCTTAATACAGAGATAACAGTAGAAGATCCGCCTAACATCGAAGAGGTAGAAACATTTTGGAAAAACATATGGTCAGAACCGGTAGTACATAATAGTGAATCAAAATGGATAGAAGAGGAAATAGATCGAATGCAAAACATAGAACCGATGACTGAAATCACTATTGACAAATTAGATATTCAAATTGCAATAAAGAAAACCTTGAACTGGAAAACTCCTGGACCTGATAAAATACACAATTACTGGATTAAATACTTCACATCTACACATAATCATATAGCGATTGCATTTGGTAAATTGATTAAAGAACCAAGCACCATGCCCACTTTTTTCACACAAGGTAACACTTATCTCAAACCTAAAGATGTAGATACACAAAACCCAGCCAAGTACAGACCCATTACATGTCTTCCGACATTATATAAATTACTTACATCGATAATAGCACATAAAATAAATAGTCATTTAACAAGATACAACATAATAGCCGAAGAACAAAAAGGCTGCAGAAAGGGTTCACAGGGATGTAAAGAACAATTGGTAATAGATTCAGAAATACATAACCAGGTTAAACAATCACACAGAAATCTTTATTATTCTTACATAGACTATCAAAAGGCTTACGACAGTGTACCACACTCATGGTTATTACAGATTCTAAAAATTTATAAAATAGATGAGTCTATGACAGAGTTTTTGCACCAAACTATGAAAAGATGGACTACCGTTTTGAACTTGAATACAGTTTTAGGAGAAATAAAGTCAAATCCAATACAGATAGGGCGAGGTATATTCCAAGGAGATTCACTAAGTCCATTGTGGTTTTGTATGTCTTTAAATCCATTATCCACAGTACTAAATAAAACCCAACAAGGTTATACACTACACAAAGAAAGCAATACAAAAATCACACATTTGCTATATATGGATGACATTAAGCTCTACGCTGGTAACAAACAACAGATGAACCGTCTTTTAAAAGCTACTGAACTCTTTAGCACAGATATTAGAATGAATTTCGGAATAGATAAATGTAAGGTAAACAGTATTATTAAGGGTAAACATAGTGAAACAGACGCTTATATTAGAAACACAACAAAACGCACTTATCGAGAAAATGGACAAAGATGATACATACAAATATTTAGGATATTCACAAAGCACGGGATTAGATCACGGTAAAATAAAGGAAGAACTTATCACTAAATATACAGGTAGGTTAAATAAAATATTAAAAACACAGTTATCAGGTAGAAATACGGTTAAAGCTGTAAATACTTACGCCGTTCCTGTTTTGACATACTCTTTTGGAATTATTAAATGGACAAACACAGACTTGGATCGTCTCAATAGGCTCACACGTACCACTTTTTATAAACACCATGTACACCACATCCATTCCGCAGTAGAAAGGTTTAACCTTAAGAGAAAACTAGGAGGTAGAGGATTAATAGATATAAAAGATTCACACAATAGGCAGGTACAAAACATTCGCACATACATGATCAACAAAGCCGTTGATAGTTCTATACATAAGGCTCTCAAATCCATAACCACATCAGGTACACCATTAAAACTCAACAATACAGACTCTACTCCCATACATGAACACATGACAGATGACGCGAAAATTACACGATGGAAGCAAAAGAGTCTCCATGGAAAACACCCGAACCAATTACAACAAGATCATATAGATAAAGAAGCTTCTAATGCATGGTTATGGAAGGGCAATTTATATAAAGAAACGGAAGGATTTATGGTAGCTATTCAGGACCAAATTATAAAGACTAAGAACTATCAAAAATACATAATGAAAGATCCAGCAGTAGTGTCAGATAGATGTAGATTATGCAACACCAATCAAGAAACCATAGATCATATTACAGGAGGATGCCCATTTCTAGCTAACAAACAATACACGGAGAGACACAATAACGTTGCAAAACAAATACACGGCTTATTAGCAGCCAAATACAAATTAATAGAGAAAGTAGAGCCATATTACAAGTATAAACCAAACACCATCCTCAACAATGACACTGTAAAACTTTACTGGGACCGAGACATAATCACTGACAAAACTACACCTAACAATAGACCGGACATCACACTTACATTAAAAAATGAAAAAATTACATATTTAATTGATATTTCAATTCCAAACACAGATAATTTAAAGAAGAAATATACAGAAAAAATACAAAAGTATACCTCTCGCAGATGAAATCCGACAGATGTGGCATCAACATACGGTTAAAATCATACCAATCATTATCTCATCAACCGGTCTCATTCCAAAATCACTTCACACTTCACTCAAGGAAATAGGAGTATATAAGAATTCATACATCTCATTGCAAAGGTCCGTTATAATTGACACATGTTCCATAGTTCGACGATTCCTCACATGCACTACACAAACACCAACAATAGTTGCTAACGAACCAACCCACTTGGCGTAAGCCCGTGATAGGTTCATATACTAGCGTCACAGCTAAGATAGAAATAATAATAATAAATATTTCGGACATCTAACACACAACGCCATCTAGTCCCAAGCTAAGCAGAGCTTGTGTTATGGGTACTAGACAGCTGATACAAATACATATATACTTTTTTTTTTGTAAATACATACATATTATACATAGAAAACACCCAAACTCCGGAAACAAATATTTGTAGATCATACAAACATTTGGTCCGACCCGGGAATCGAACCCGAGACTTCATGATCAGCAGTCGCACACGACAACCGCGAGACCAACGAGGCAGTTAATTATTAAATTATTTAAAAAAAAATACATTTTAATAAGTCTATTACTGTCATCATATCCTGAGAATTTGAACGATCTGGTATATCGGCAACCAAAGTTATGAGGTTCAAAAAAACGACGAAACACTTCGAGAAAAGGTAGTGCCCTTGCGCTTCACTTGGCTCGTCTTGGCGGGGGCACGACCGTGCCCCCAGAACACAGTTTCAATTAATTTCGGAAATCGAGTAACGATAAATTTAGATACTCAAACAGCTACATCAAGCATCAACCTGTTTCTTGTGAAGATAAGATCAATAAACATAACTTTCTTTAGCGTTCACTCTTAAATAATTGCCTTACGGTATAGAATATATATTCCATTTCTAGATTAACGCTATCATTTCTTTTGATATAACTAAAACTATTATATAATTTAAAACAACGGTGACCTTGATCAACAAATAATCGATTTCGTGCGCAATGTGCACCTAGGTTTGAGACTATGATAACGTAGATATATACCTATTGTCATTTTAACAACAGCATATCTCCTCATATACTGAATTTAGGCTTCTTGAAAATTTATTTGATTTTATCTTCCTCCTTTGTGACGGATTAGATCCGTCACAAACTTTACAATCGATGTTAACTGTACCTAAGTTGCTATGATGTATTTTTGTCCTAGTAGCTTATAAAAGTATATTAATACGCTTTCCTAAGTTGCAACGATGTCTTTTTGTCCTAGTAGCTTAGAAAAGTATATTAATACGCTTTCCTTAGCTTTATAATACAGTTATTAGCACTGAAACCAGTACTAGCGGGCACCGGCGGGTATTCGTGACGTTTATCACGACATGCAGCTTTCCCAGTTCGTTCGTTCTGCTTTCGTGAGTCTGATATATAATATAGTGATGACCTTTGAGTTACTGTACATTATACCTAATAGGATCACAATTGTTTTGTTACATGTTCTATGTAACAAAACAATTGTGTTCCTATTAGGTATAATCGGACCTATTAGGTCTGATATAGTGATATAGTGACCATGGTTGTTTTGTTGCATACAACAATAAGGACCTTTTTTTACTATAACTATATCATAATTCACTGTTTAATAAGTTCTATCCGCAATCTAGACACAACATGACTAAGGTATTAATACTACCTAAATATAATACACCTTGCAGAAAATAACTAATTACGTTATCATAATTAAACATGCACATTTTAGATATAAAACATTTTGGCTACATATTACCAACCAACCCAACTAATTACTTCTATCACAGCATTGCTTATATATGTAATGTTGTGATTGATTTAATAACTGGCTCTGTTTTCAACAAGAATTTTTCCTATAGTGTTTAAACCCCCCGGGCTGTCACCCCACCAGAGCTATACAGGGAATCGGGCTGACTGAAACCACACGGTGTGCTACTCTGCCTAGAACTGCTGTTTTTAAGACATTCAGACCCCGCCAAGCGGGCGCGGTCACCGTCTGCGTGTAAACTTTCTAATCTAGAAAAACCTTCATCAGCTTCCAACACCTCCATGATGAAAAGGCTGCAATTTGTGGGTTGTCAATGGACAGTGTGATGTTTGGAGGAGTACTCCGTCTCTCCTACTAATCCCATACTGTTAACGGGACTTTCTGGGACCAAAATACATGACACATGTGCCATGGGACTAGTAGGACAGACAGGAAATACCATGTCCGCTGCTCACAGAAAACCGCTGTGAGATTATTAATTGTGACATTGTTTTTCCCGAAGTTGTGAGGATATCGGAACTTAAATAAAGCAGATTCTGAGTAAAGGGGGCTCCTACACTGTTTGAGACTTTTAAGTTATAACATGGATAACCTAATGTTGATAGTAATTGTAGTAATTAAAGTATACAGTCATATCATATTTTTTATTAAATTATAGTTTTAAGACAAGAGCTCAAAGTACATCAGCTCTAATTTAACGTGCAGATACTTTGAATCTTGAGGAAAGACATGGCTACTCTTTTCCGCGATAACAGATATGTGCGGGCGAAGCCGCGGGTGTATATTAGTTTATCGTAATGCCCTTACCACGTAGTATCTATCTACTATCACCACCACCATTATAGGTATATAAGGTGTATTACAAATACAGGGATCGCTGAAGAATCGTTTATGTTGGTTGGAGGTGTATTGTTTAATAGTTATTTCATTTGCATTACTATCTTCTCTAATGACCTGAATGACCTTGTCCATGTTTCCTGACTCAGTACCTATCAGAATAGTCACGTTAATTATTATTGGCACTTATTGGAATACAACGGACCAGCTTAACTAAGTGGCAATGACAACAAATTAAATAACACCAATAAAAGCACGACTGTCTATTATTCCAGTCTATTTCTTTTGGTCCCATTTATGGCAAATGTTTACAACACGATTTTCACAAATAAATTATTAAAAGAAATACTTACATTAACTTTCAGGGATTTATGCACTCCGTATTTTGGATCGGTTAATCTACTCGGTGGTTCCAGTTTCAATTTTTGGGCCCATGGGTTTGTGAAAGGATTTTTTAAATAAGTTAAGGCAAACACGAAAAGCATAAGCAAACTATAGTAAATTGTTAAAAAGTTGTATAATAAAACACGGTTGAGATATGATATTACACTCATTTTGGAGAGTTTAAAATTGCCGACACAACCGAAGCTGCCTCCGTTGTGAGGACGACTGTTCTGTAATAACAAAACAATGTACTCTGTGGGACGACTGCCGGGGCCGGCTCGGTCGAGTTCACGGCTCTAGTAGATGGCGGAGCAACGCACTGAGTCTACACTAAATAGTCTAATAGCAAATAGGCAGATTATATTTCGGCTACTTTTCACGTAAAGAGGTAGGTAACGACCGTAACGATAGACTCACTTAATTGCATTTTCCTACAAGTTAATTAATCTTGGTGAATATATTGGGTATAGTAGGTCAAAACTTCCTTTTTAAGAAAAGGCCTATAGGGAACGTGCAGAAACTATATTGCCGAAAGCGACACTATGTGGACAGTAAAGGAAACTTATCAGTACTGTCATCGTGCTTTCAAATAAGTAAACAACATTTTCTCTTAAATTTTAATATTTTTTATACGATAAAAGTTATAGCATGGGTTCCGGTCTATCAATAATGATGGTCAGCGTGGACAAAATATGTCAATTCTTATCAGTATTTATTTCTAGAGACTTAATTAGCTCGTTGTATTCAACGTTGGTGTCTTTTAAATCTTTGTAATTTTTTAACAAATTTTTATGATTTTCTTTACCAGTGAAAATTGTAGGAATGTATATTATATACTGCGACTGCGACTTATATAAAGGATTTTCTGATTTACTTGTTGCCAATGAAGTGAGCACTACACATTACATTATTATTATTACCCTTCACACAGGATATAACGTAACTTAGGAGATCAGAACTGCACCCATAATTATTGTAACATGTTGGTTATTTTACAATGTAGCATCTAATAAACCCATGTACTGCAATACACATTTGTAAACTGTCAATAAAGTTTTTATTCATCATCAGCCTATCGCAGTCCACTGCTGGACATAGGCCTCTCCAATTGCACGCCACTTAGTTCGATCCTCGGCTTCTCGCATCCAGCTTCTGCCAGCCGTCCTGCGTAAATCATCACTCCACCTGGCCTTTGGACGTCCTACACTACGTTAGCCGAGACGCGGTCTCCACTCAAGGACTCGTTTACCCCGACGGTTATCGGTTCTACGGCAAATATGGCCAGCCCACTGCCACTTCAGCTTGCTAATCCTATGGACTATGTCGATGACCCTGGTTCTTTGCCGGATCACCTCGTTTCTGATACGATCCCTTAGAGAAACGCCGAACATAGCCCTCTCCATAGCATGCTGAGCGACTTTAAACTTGTGGACCAGCCGTACCGTAAGTGTCCACGTTTCAGCTCCGTATGTCATTACGGGTAGGACGCACTCATTGAAGACTTTCGTCTTTAGGCACTGTGGGATCGACGATGAAAAGACCCGACGAAGCTTCCCAAACGCTGCCCAACCCAGCTGGATTCTCCTGTTCACCTCGTTCTCAAAGTTGTTTTTACCTAACTGCAAAGTCTGCCCGAGGTACACATATTTATGAACAACTTCGAGAACGGCGCCGTGTACCGCAATCGGTTCCGGTAGTACATGTTCATTGAACATGACCTTGGTCTTGTCCAAGTTCATCCGTAGGCCGATGCGTACAGAAGAGTCAGCCAGGTCGTTCAGCATCTGTTGTAGGTCCTGCAGCGTCTCTACCATGATGACGATGTCGTCTCAAATCTCAAGTGAGAGATGTATTCGCCATTGATGTTGATGCCGCATCCTTTCCAGTGCAGCGTCTTGAAGAAGTCCTCCATTGCATTTGTGAACAATTTCGGGGATATGACGTCCTCTTGTCTCACTCCTCGATGCAATGGTATGGGTCTTGTATGCTGATTCTGTACTTGGACGGACATAGTGGCGGCTTCGTAGAGACATCTCAAAACTTGGATGTATCGCCAATCCACTTGGCAACGCTGCAGGGACTCCAGAACAGATCAGGTCTCGATCGAGTCAAAGGCCTTTTCATAGTCCACGAATGCTAGACACAGGGGCTGATTATACTCTTCAGTCTTCTGTATAATCTGCCGCACTGTGTGGATGTGGTCTATGGTGCCATATCCGCTCCGAAACCCAGCCTGCTCCGGTGGTTGGAATTCGTCGAGTCTTCGCGCAAGACGGTTCGTGATGACTCTTGGGAACAGCTTGTAGACGTGGCTTAGAAGGGAAATGGGCCGGTAGTTCTTCAACCTGGTCTTATCACCCTTCTTGAAGAACAGGACGACCACACTCCTACTCCACGCCTCTGGAGTTCTCCCTTCGAACAGGACAGCGTTGAAAAGCTTTTGGAGCTCCCTCAGTACGGGTTTACCTCGGGCTTTCAACAGCTCTGTAGTAACGCCGTCCTCTCCAGGGGCTTTGCCATTTTTTAGCTGTCCAAGAGCCATCTCGATTTCGTCAAGGCTGACTTCTGGCAGATCTTCAGTGTAATGGCGTGTTAATGTAGCTCTAGGGTCCTCATTTTCAGGATCAGGTCAAGATGCATGCGAAGCGTACAGACTGCCATAGAAGCTTTCCACTTCCGAAAGTACGGCCGGCTTAGAAGCAACGACTTATCCACTTGCTGTGGTCAACTTCGTCAGGTGGCTTCTTCCAAGAGATTGTACGAACACTTTTGATCCCCGATTCTGCTCGATTGCTCTTTCGATCGAAAGAGTGTTGGAGCATCGGAGGTGGTGTCGTACTAGCTTACTGATCTCTTGGTTTAGAGTCCGCTTTGCCGACGAAGTGACAGGTTCATTAGCCCTAGTGTCCTCTCTGAAAGCTTCGACTTCCTGCTTTTACGCTACATTTGACAAAATCTCGTACCTTCATCCCTGAGGATCCAAACCACATTTTCAAGGTTCTGGTTTACATCTCTTGTGGTTTCCATGGCAGCAAATCGGTTTTCCAGAATTGACTGGAATTTTTCAGATCTCATCGCGGCTTGGAGCAGAGTTGGTCGGAGCCTGGATTTCATCAAACGGACACGTTCAGGTGATCACTACCGGTGTTAAACCTATTGATCACTGAGACGTCTCTGAATATGTGCTTTCTGTCCGTCATGATGAATTCGATCTCATTTTTGGTCATAGCGTCGGGACTTTGCCACGTCCACTTTCTTTGGGGCCGCTTTTTGAAGAATGAGTTCATCAAAAACAGCCCCTCCCGCTCGAGAAAGTTGACGAGCATTTGCCCCCTATGGTTCCTGCTTCCAATTCCATGGGATCCTATTACCGATTCGCTGCAAGTTTGTACTCCCACTTTGGCGTTGAAGTCACCCATAACAACGTTGTAGTGGGTCTTAGTAGTGAAGTGGAGGGCCTTCGATATGTCATCGAACATCTCCTCCACCTCATCGTCCGAGTGAGCCGAGGTCGGTGCGTACACTTATACTACCTTGAGGCTATACCTCTCAGTAAGCTTGACAATGAGGTACGCCACCTTGTTCGACATACTGGACATTTCCACAACGTTGCCAGAAAGCGACTTGTTTACCAGAAACCCCACGCCACCTTGGGATTGTTGGTCTCCCTCGCGGAAGTACATCAGGTGGCCTGAGTCGAGGGTTATGGTATCCTCCCCCTCTCTTCGGACTTCACATAACCCTAAATTATGCCACCCAATCTTCCCAAGTTCCACCTCAAGTTGTGCCAGATGCGAGTCGAGCCGTAACGTGCGGCCATTAAACGTTGCCAGGGTCAGTCGTTTGTGGTGGCCTCCCGTAACCCGGTGATTCTTAGCACCCCCTGTCCCGCCGTTATCGTGGTCGCCACCATGACCAGGAATAGCAGGACTGCCGGGAACTGGGGGCCGTGGCTTTTGATGCTTTTGCATTGGAGTGTTTTGCCCATAATCACCACGCTGGGCAGGCGGGTTGGTGATCGCAGGGCGTGCGGCCATTAAACGTTGCCAGGGTCAGTCGTTTGTGGTGGCCTCCCGTAACCCGGTGATTCTTAGCACCCCCTGTCCCGCCGTTACCGTGGTCGCCACCATGACCAGGAATAGCAGGACTGCCGGGAACTGGGAGCCGTGGCTTTTGATGCTTTTGCATTGGAGTGTTTTGCCCATAATCACCACGCTGGGCAGGCGGGTTGGTGATCGCAGAGCGTATGCGTATGTGAGCTTGTTGCACCGGTGACGCTGATGCCCGTCACCGGCCTATTGTATTTAATTAAGCCGGTTTGGATGGATATACCGCCATCGGTCGGTCGCCAGAGCCTCGTTTGTCGTTCAGCAGGGTGCACCACGTGCAGGTGAGGTTGACTGGGAGCGAGAGATTGTAGTTCGCTCCCTTACACCCTATACAATATACCCTATACAAGTTTTTATTATTAATATCATATTGTTGTATTTATAGATGAAAGCCAACCATTCGGATGTTTGCTGAAATCAGATTGAAATATTGACTGTATTAATAACAAAACTTAGTAATTTTCACTACAAATATTATTGATTATTTCTAAATGCTCCAAACTCATGCTTAAGTATACTTCCTTACGGCGTTTATCCATTTTTTGTGTTTTTCACATAACCATGGCATGAGAGCATTTACTATTCTTTGGAAAGTAATAACATTTGACGCTATTTGATTTATTTTTAGTGTTTCTGGATGTATTGGTACATTCAAAAATGCAACAAATCATTATGATTAACCAGAATAATAATTTTCACTAATAAAATTTATTCTGTTGACTATTTATAAATGTCTATGTCATGTATTAATACAGTACAAGATTCGGATTCTCGACACCAGTTGGCAGCACCAGATTGGCATAGGGAATGTGCACAACGAATTGTGCACATTCCCTATGCCAATTTGTAAACTTACTAAAATGAATCGAGTGATCTCATATTAGAAAGTTCCATTCTCTAACCCCTTGTCGCTAAGGAATTAGTACCTACTTCTTCTAGTAGAACTGATGATAAAGGGCTTCCATCGTCAGCACCAGATCTTGTAATGATCATTATCAAATGGTAGCAACTGACTTATCATGAAAAATGTTCGAAAATAACCAACTATCTGTAATTTATGATGGAATTTTCTTTAATTTCCTCGGGATCTCATAATTAGGTCCTGACTTGGTGTCAATGGAACCTAATTATGAGATACTCTTTCAAACAAAAATTCGGTTAAAAAATAAAAACGTTTGTAGTAATCGCAATTTTTATAACAATTTCCAAAAAAAATGCCTACTACTGACTGACAGATTTGCATACTTTAAGAGATTAGTGCAATCATCCTCATTATTAACCAATTGCAGTCCACTGCTGGACATAGGCTATTAACATTACATGCCACTCTGCCATGCCATCACTCTCATGCCACTATTACTTACTTACTTACTTTACTTTACTATTAAGCATACTTTACTACCCGCGACAGCGACCGGTGCAAGTCCGGTTACAACATAGTGTTCAACTTTAATTGTATAAATACGGCGAAAGTTCAAAAGTTAAGCCTAAAAGTGGTTAAATTGTGTTTGTTCTGTTATGGGGAGCTATGGATGCTATTATAACTGGCTGGAGTTGTGTTAATAAGTGAAAACATAGAACAACGGACTGTGCATAATATTCTATTCACCGTCGATAAGAAAAAACTTCGAGTGTATAACGCAAACGCGTAAGCGACACTGAATACACGGCGCTTACGACCTTTTTCGCACGACATTGCATAGCTGCGTTCTTTGGCCGGGATCGACTGTTTCTTTCGACTCCGTACCACGGTATCTGCGATACAAAAGCGATCAACGACACGACAACGATTTACGAATAATCATCTTGGTACGGGGAGATTTTATTTTGCATAGTACTTTGTTTATAATGTCCACGACGACGCGCTCACCGTCGAAGAGTCGATGTAACTCTAACCCTGACTTAACAACTGGGGAGCGCGTCTCTCAGGTTCCTCTGAAGAAGAAGAGGAAGCAACCAGAATGTGATCATGGCAGTGATGAAATGACCAGGCTTACCTCGGAAATTAAAGATTCGATCAAAAGACTGGAGGATAAAATGGATAGTAATTTTACCGCTTTGGATAAAAAAGTGTCTTTGGTGCAATCCGAGCTGTCTACTTTGTCAAACAGCTTTGCGGATATGAAAGGTGAATTGGGCGCTCTCAGCGCGGACCACCACAAAGTTGTGGCACGAGTTGGGACCATTGAGAATCAACTTAACGAAGCTGTTACCACTCTTGAGCAGAAGCACACCGAGATAGTTGAGGAGATGGCTTCCCTACAAACCGCAGTTCAGTTTCAGTTGGACCAACAGGTGGATATTTTACAACGAGCTACAGACTTGGAGGCTGTCACGAAAACCGTTAATACGTCTACCGACTTGGTGATGACCCTGGAGATGAAAATTGACTCCCTTGAGCAGCAGGCGCGGCAGTGCAATGTTGAAATTACTAACGTTCCAGAGAGAAAGAATGAGAATCTTTTGAAGTTGATGGTATCTATCTGTAATACAATTAACTGCCCTATTGCGCAAAAGGATGTTATCGCTGTCCATCGTGTACCTCATGCTCAGCCTAGTAATAAAAGACCCAAAAATATAATAGTCAAGCTGGCCTCGCGAATTCTGCGCGATAACATTTTGAGCGCATTTAGATCAACAAAAATCTTGAAATCTGACCAGGTAGACATCACAGGTACACCACAAGCTATATATCTCAATGAACATCTAACTTTGAAAAATAAAATTCTTTTTCGTGAGTGTCGTGAGGCTGCTAAGCGACAGGGTTTCAGGTATGTGTGGGTTCGACACGCCACGGTCCTCGTTCGCGAATCGGATAATTCTCCAATCACGGCTATTAGAAACACTAAGGATATTACTAAAATTAGGCCTCGGAATAAGCCGACTGCGGGCGAATCCGCCCTTGCATGAGGCTTTTAGGGCATTATCGCTGTATATTATTATTATTTTTGTTTGCTTCTCGAACTATTTTAATCATTTTATCAAAGACGATCCCGATATGACCGGATTCACTGCGTCCAAAATGTACAGTCAAACTGCTGCAGGTCCTTTTAATGATAACACAGACACAGTGTTAGCATTGGCAACACGCTTTGTAAAGTCTTTAATTAACGTAAGCGCTTTCATTATAATTATTTCTTACACTACTGACTTATTGTTTTTATATAGTAATGGATAGTAACATCACAATATACTATCAGAACTGTAGAGGGCTCAGGACAAAATTAAATTCACTTTATATGAATATTTTCTCTAATTGCTATGACGTTATTATTCTTACGGAAACCTGGCTCGTACCGGAAATAACCAATAATGAATTTATCGATCATAGATATTTAGTATTCCGTAAAGACAGAGACCGCGCTGCGGTTGAGAAAAAAGATGGTGGCGGCGTCTTGGTCGCTGTACAACGAAATCTCCAAGCCTCACTGTTAGACCTGCCGTCATGCATCTCGTGCCCCCCAAGCGTAGAATTCCTTTTTGTCGAGATCATAACTGGAAATAATAACTATTCTCGCAAAAGCAACGTTATCAATGTGACATATATCCCACCAAAAACAAGATCAATTGTCTATAACCAATATTTTGATTTGCTTAAATCTATTTTGGTAAATTCAAATATTGAGAATTTTTTAATGGCTGGAGACTTTAACCTGCCTGAGTTGAGTTGGATAGAGAATCCTAGTCGTAAGCAAACTTTTGACTGCTCTGCTACTGTCTCATCTGATTTGGGACAGGTTCTCACAAATTTTATGTCTATAACTAACTCAGTTCAGTGCAATAGCATTTTTAACTCATCGAAACGTTTATTGGACTTGCTTATATCTAGTATTGACTGTTCGGTGCTGGACCCCAAATGTTATTTAGCTAGGGTCGATCCACATCATCCCCCTTTTATTGCTACTGTTCCATTTAGTGTTAACACAAGGTACATGACACGTTGTCCAGTAACGACTTACAACTTTCACAAGGCGGATTATGTCTCTGTGAATGGCGCTATTCAAGATATTGACTGGGACGAAGCAATTGGTGGACGTTCGGCTGAGACCGCAGTTAATATTTTCTACGAGAAAATTTTTGAAATCATAAAAAATCATATTCCTATGTCCACTAAAACTCCCTCTAAATTCCCGGTATGGTTTACTCCTTCATTAAAACACGTCTTTAAGAACAAATCGAACGCTTGGAAGAAATGGAAAACTTACGGTAATAATTCGGACTATGAATGTTTCGCTCACCTTAGAAACATATTTAAAAAGCAATCTGCTTCCTGTCATGCTAGCTATGTTGCATCGGTCGAGGATAATATTTGTAAAAACGTGAAATATTTCTGGCAGTTCATTTCTAACCTCAAAACTAAATCTACAGTGCCATCCAAAACCATACTTAATGGTCAGGTAGCAAACACTCCTGAAGACATCTGTAATTCTTTCGCAAATTTCTTTCACTCTGTATACGAGCCGTCTACATTGAACGTGAACAGCTGGTCCCCCCCTGAAGCATTTAATGAAAATAGTCCCATAGTCAATGATGTCATTATACATGTGGATAAGGTTCAGTTGGAGCTTAGCAGACTGGATCCCACTAAAAGTAAGGGACCAGATGGATTACCCCCTATTTTTTTAAAGTGCACTAGTACAAGTATTTATAAGCCCCTTCACATAATCTATAACAAATGTATCACAACAGGCGTATTTCCTGAAATATGGAAATTAGCCTATATTACACCTGTTTTTAAAAATGGATCTAGGCACGACGTTTCCAATTACCGACCTATTTCTTTATTGTCCACATTGTCGAAGGTCTTCGAGAGACTTGTACATAATGAAATATATCCCCTAATTCATTCCACAATTACGAAAGAACAACATGGTTTCGTTAAAAGCCGCTCTACACTCACGAACTTGATGGTTTTCACGAACTTTTTATTTGAAAACATGGACAGAAGAGTTCAAGTAGATGCCGTGTACACAGACTTTCAGAAGGCTTTCGACAAGGTGGATCATGAGCTTCTTCTAAACAAAATAGCTTTTAACGGTATAAGAGGTAACTTATTGAGATGGTTTGCCTCGTATATATCCAACCGCAGTCAAAGAGTTGTACTGAATGGATTTAAGTCCGACATTGTCAAAGTCACATCTGGGGTCCCGCAAGGATCAATTCTGGGCCCGTTGTTATTTGTTATGTTCATCAACGACATTAATTCATGCTTTAAACATTCCCACCATTTACTTTACGCTGATGATCTTAAGATATATAAAAGAATCAACAACGCAAATGATTGTCTACTTCTTCAGCAGGACTTGGACCGTCTCACCGAATACTGTAACTCAAATAAACTTCACTTAAGTCTTCCAAAGTGCAATTATATTAATTTTACAAAAAATAAAAAAATCATATCATTTCAATACCAATTACGTAATATGACATTAAATAAAGTAGACTCACTGCGTGATCTTGGATTAGAATTAGACGCTAAGTTACATTTAGATATTCATGTTCAAAAAATTATTAATAAAGCACTTCAAATGTATGGTTTTGTCATGAGGTCCAGTAAGAACTTTAAGCAACAGTCTACTTACGTTCACCTTTTTAATACACTCATTAGGCCGCATTTAGAGTATGTCACCTGTATTTGGAGTCCTCTTTACACTAAATATAAAGATTCTTTGGAGAAAGTGCAGAAAAAAATTTATCGAAGCGTTCATTTTAAATGTTGTCATTGCTACTCTTCGTATACACAAATTCTTAACAATTATAAGATTCTTACACTGCAGCAGAGACGCTTGCTTTTGGGAGCAGTGACTTTATACAATCTGTGTCATAACAAGTATGATTGTATTGACCTTACTAATAAATTGTGCTATAGTGTACCGCGCACAGTGCAGAGACGCGCGGTAAGGGCGGGTCGCTTGTTCAGTACTACGTCGTGTCGAAGTAACGCTGGGCAACGCGCCCCTATATTCCAACTGGTTAATGCCTATAACACCTATTTCGAAAATGTTGACGTCTTTGCACTATCCGCCGCTGAGTTTAAGCGTACCATTCTCAATATTGTGAAAACTATGTCAACTTAGAATAAGACTTGCACAGTAAAGCACAGGTGTATTTAAGATTAGTTTGTAAAACGTGGATAATTAGGTTGGTTGTGCACTAATTTATATGTTATGTACTTTATTGCTATTACACACATTGTACAACTGTTTATTATTCCAAATAAAAAAAAAAAAAAAAAAAAAAAATACTTATATGTACTATACTAATAGTTTAAAACATCAACAACCCATAAAGTGTTACATTATGGCTCGGGTCTCCTCTCAGGCGAGTGCGGGTTGGGGACTGGTAAGACAACGCTGTAGCTACTTAATCTTGCTGTTGGATGCTTAAGCCCTCCAACTAAGCTTCAGCTTATCCTATGATAACAAGCGTGACCGACTGCTTAACGTGACCTCCGAATCACGGAGACGCTCATGGTAACATGCCACTAGCGGTCACCCATCCAGGTATTGACCGCGCCGTCGTTTCTTAATAATTTCCTTAAATCAAACTAAAACTGAATTTCTCGGCAGATGCAAAATATCTATAAAAAGCAATAGTTTACAACACAGATCTGTAAGTAACATGCATTTATAGACGTTTATCTATAGCGCATTAAAAATACGCTAGACTTACTGATTATTAAATTTATTACGATTATAATAATATCTTTGACCATGGGCGAGCCACGTTTCGGCATGAAACTACTTCACATAGACCGGCTGTGGAAGAGAATCAAAGCTGATCGGCTGCGCGAGCAAGAAAGAGCACGCAATCGGGGCCGGTCGGCTCCTCTTATTATTTCACACTAAATGCGTTCAAGCATTCTTGATGACAAAATAAGTGCACATGCAAAAATAAACCTTACTACAATTACTCAAACCTCTGTTTCCAATGTGATAAAAATCTGCTCTCCTCTCCGAGCCGGTCTGTGTGAACGGTCCCTTATGTCCTCCGTCCGTCCTGAGATAAAAACCGGTTCAAAGGGTTCATTGTCTCTTTCTTTATATGTATTGATTGTTTTTTTATATTGACATACCATATGAAGTACATACTTATCTAATCTGATGATACTTATATACCTACCTACACACAATTACCCAACTTATTTGTTGTACGTACCTGAATCCTTTAGAACTTTTCTAGGTTGCTTATCTACACAACTAGATATTATGTCTTATTTTTATATGGTATTCCTGGACTAGGAATACTCCTGTTTCGCGGGGGACTACACAAACATACATGAAACGGAAACAAAGAACACGACTCAGAACAACAATTTGTGGATCTCAAAACGTGTTGTCCCTTGTGGAGTTTTAATAGACAATAGTCAACGCAATAGACTGTTGTTATTTTCAACTTTAATGTTACAAGCTTAAAGTTGAAAATAATTCAAATCGTTACTTAACTTTAAATCACTCGTAAATAAGGGGGTAAGTTTTTGTTTTGTTTTTTATATAACGGAAATGATCAGACAGGTTGCCTGATAAAAACTCCCGAGCAAAATTAACACCTGTCCTGCAAGAGACACAAGTTCATTGCCCTTTGTGCGCGCCATAATTGGAGGCAGGGTAAGATTGGGCTTCCGGTAACCTACTAAGGCTGTTGAAATATAATGAGAGGATTGGTTAACCCTATATGTCCTGTGGACCGTTGTTTTACTTTGTTCAGCCGGCCTGCTTGTGTTGAAACATTGATCTCCAGCCAGCGTGGGAACCACATACTAATATTACCCTACAGCCAGACTATGCCGCTCGCGCTGCTCCTCGCGCTGCCGCGAATATTGCCCTAACCGCCACATAGTCCTGTACTCGCGATGTTCATCGCGTTGTTCCTCATTCCAGTATTCACCTTGCAATGGACGACAACGTTCTAGCAGCGTACGCATTATGTTTTTACAACATTCCAAATACTTTAAATGTCTTAAAACAAAACAGTTTGTTAAATGTAATAATTCGATAAATTTTAAAGTTGTTTCATTAGTGTTAGATTTCGAACGTCATTATAATGGCAACATTTTCGATTGTCATTTTTCGTGTTTGACGTTTTGACGTTTGAGGTTAAGATAGTACGTTGAGAGGCTTCTTGAAAATCGGTCGAGCAAGAGCTTCGTAATTGACTGCCGGTTTTAAGTTAATTGAATTGTATTGTAGCTAATTGTCGACTCGGTTCCTTTAGTGGTTTTCCGTTATAAGTGGTCTAGTTGGGACTCGCGAGTTTTGTAGTCACGTAAAAAGGCGCGTCCGCGATAGCTGAAACGAGTGTGTTGTAATTCGAATACCTTGAAAGATATACAGCACTTTGGAGCATGTTTGTGTGAACGTACCAAGACAAAGCAGAGAGGAAACTACCCAAGAGATCTCTAGGAACGCCGAGAACAAGGAAGCCACACAACTCCAGTAAGTGCTTGATGATTTTAGTTTAGATTAGAACACGGTGACACAGCTGTGGTTCATTTCTCTTGCCAGTGGTTTCTTGTTTAGTGATTGTATGCTTATAACATGGGCCTATAGGTATTTCAAACGTCACAAGGTGATCTCGGCATTGGCGAGAGGAATGAACATTTTGGTAGCAGAAAGCGTGGTTAATCTCTGTGGCACTCCGTAGTGCACTCAGAAGGTAATATCTCGTTGTTAGGTAGGTGACTATACTGTTCCACTGTCCACATATGTTTGATTCCACTGATATAGTAGTAGTATTAAAATAGTATTAGTATTATTCTCTTTATTACATTAAATATACATATTAATTACATTTTAAATATAAATATAAAAACAAATACATTTAAAAATATAAAAAATAGTAGACCACCAACCTCGGGTACAGGGACCAAGAAACCGGTGGTTAGGGCTCCAGAGACAGGAACCTCCTCACAATACGAGCCGTGTCAAGGAGGACTGCCTTCTGCATCAGACCCTTGATCCAGCCCTCTAAGGTGAGCCTCTTAAGATGTTGGTCGAGGCTCTTGGCTATCAATCCGTGAGCAGATACGACTATCGGAACAATGATTACCGAATCCACATTCCACATATCGACAATCTCGTGAGATAAATCCAAATATTTTATTTGTTTTTCTTTTTCGACTTTCACGAGATTCTCGTCATGAGGAACGGCGATATCGACAATCATTGCGCGGCGCTCTAATCGATCTATCATCACAATATCCGGCTTATTGGCAACAATAGTCCTGTCTGTGATAATAGATCGATCCCAATATAACGTAGCACGACCATTCTCGAGAACTGGGTCGGGCACATACCTGTAGTATGGCACCTCCGAATTCACAAGTTTGTATTTAAGGGCAAGCTGTTGATGTACGATCCTGGCTACTTGGTTGTGCCTGTGCAAATATTCGCCGTTAGCAAGACGAGAACAACCAGAAATAATATGCCTGATAGATTCTCCAGGACGGTGACATGCCCGACAGATGTCGACCGTGCCATCCTTCAGGATATACTTCCGATAGTTATTCGTCATGATAACCTCGTCCATGGAGGGCTCTCTATTATCGATACAGAAGCCAAAACTGTAATTTTTTTCATTTTTGTCTGTCTGTCTGTCTGTATCTTGGCCGCGCATCACGCCGAAACTACTGAACGGATTCAAATGAAACTTGGCATGATTTGAGTTCATACTACGAGGTAGAACATAGGATAGGATACTTTTTATCCCGAAATTCAGCACGGTATTCTGGAGAGAGGGGATGAAAGTCAAAATATGTACTTAGTTGTAATTCAATAACACATAGTCCGATTTCATTAATTCTTTTTTTGCTAGAAAGAAAAAAATTAAAGGTAACGGGAAAAGTGTTTTTTTTTTCTGTCCGCGACTGTATACTGCCTGTGGGAAGCTGAGACAGATATGTAAATATGGCGGTACGAAGTTCGCCGGGTCAGCTAGTGTATAATATGTGTTAACTAATTTAAATAACCTAATATGTGATGTATAAATTTATGACGGTAGTTGTAATTATTTTTATATTGCTTGGTTATTACGCTACCGTCAATCACTCACTTGCATAATATGCTCAATGTAAGTTTGTATTTTACATCATTCCCTATGTTGAACCTAAAAGTACGAGACATAACAAGTCTAGACTTATCACAATAAAATTAATAAAAAGATAGACAGTCTAATCTTTTTGGTTTAGGAGGCCAGCTACATGTCAGATAGAAGTTGGCATCTTAATTTGGTAAGGGTGCAATGAGAATTCTTACATTCACGTTCCCATAATCATCAGCAAACAGTGGAATACCGAGGAGCCGGTGAGGAACTTCTATCGTGTCAAATCCTCTTAAAAATCAATTCTTAGGGTTCCTTGCCAAAGGCAAAAAACGGAACCCTTATAGATTCGTCATGTCTGTCTGTCTGTCTGTCCGTCTGTCTGTCTTTCCGTCCTTATGTCACAGCCACTTTTTTCCGAAACTGTAACAAATATACTGTTGTAACTTGGTAAGTAGATGTATTCTGTGAACCGCATTAAGATTTTCACACAAAAATAAAATAACAATAAATTTTGGGGGCACCATACTTAGAACTGAAACTCAATGTGGAGGACAGTGTGTAATGTCCCTCCTACACAAAGGGAGGATCCTCCGACCAGGCGAGGTGATCATGCCTGTCGGGCCAACTGCCCAACGGTTGATGTTGGGATATTGTATATATGATAATCGGCGCGAGAACTTCTATTGCGCGATTCAGGATTGGTAGTTCCTCCGAGTTGTGCGTTACTTCGTAGTTCAGTGTATCTTCGGTAGATGGCGCTGTCATATGTTTTTGTTGCCGCTGTATGTTGAAGTTGTCACACTCAAAAAATTGTTTTTCATCAAACCCATACGTGTGGATCTATGGATAGGACTTCAAAAATGAAATTGAGGTTTCTAATATCATTTTTTTCTAAACTGAATAGTTTGCTCGAGAGACACTTCCAAAGTAGAAAAATGTGTGTGTGTGTCCCTGTAACTTCTAAAATAATAGCATGATAAACTAAAAAAAATATATGATGTACAATACCATGCAAACTTCCACCGAAAATTGTTTTGAACGAGATCTAGTAAGTAGTTTCTTTTTAATACGTCATAAATCGTAAACCGCAATTTATCGATCAAAGTTACAACGAACTACGAGAACTTTTATTATGTTACTTGCTGCTACGGAACCCTTCATCCGCGAGTCCGACTCGCACTTGGCCGCTTTTTTATTAGCTAGGTATCAGGTACACATCTTCGTATATATAAAATTCTCTAAATTCTCTCAAAAATTTTATGAAATTTGGTGTGCATATCGGGTAGGTCTGAGAATAGACCAACATCTATTTTTTATACTCCATTTTTTAATGGCAAAACAACGTTTGCCAGATCAGCTATTATTTGTATAGAAACTTGCTTACGCATTTTTTTATGAAACAACTTTTCAACATAATTAATTATACTTCCATTTAATAATACAGATTATATAGGAAACAGGAATAAACTTATACAAAACTAATGAAAAACAACTAATAGGTACATGACCATAGTAAATACACAAGTAGGTGTATGATTTTAAACAATAATTATCTATTAAATGATTGAGATTTTTCTTAAGATTTATATCCAGGTGAATCTCCAGTTTCGTTCCAGTGTAGGCAGACAATTTTACGACATGAAGAATAAACGTGCTATGAATAATAAAAGTAAAAAATAAACCCAAACATTGCAGCTTGATCAGCGAATTTCAAAGTGAACTATACTCAGATAGCCTGTAGGTTAGACAATAAAGTTCTAGTTCTAAAAAAATCACCTGCTTACCAATTTGCAATTTTCATGATAATATCCATGATTTGAAAACTACCCACAACATTATGTTAATTATAAATTTACTTTAATATCTAATACAATTCTACTTGCCGACTTGAATTGATCGGTCCTAGATATTTATTTTTTGACGAGTTCCCACATCATAAGCTTTAAATTTAAACAAACAACATCCTACTACAAGAAATTAATCGTCAAGAAAAAAAAACATTAAATATAATAACAATTAAATCATGTATATATTTATTATTTATAAAAGACCCACCTCGGTTGTAATAAACTTAAAATTGATTAACTTCAATTTATGAATAATTTAATTGTAATATATACGTACATTATATTTTACAATGGCAGCAACAAAAGTAGTAAAAATGGTTAGTCTTAAAAATATTTTTTTCATCCCACTAGCTCGTAAAGAGTATTTTTGCCCTTCGATATCTGAGTGCAAAAGCCGTTTCTATCCTCTAGAGGAATAAAGTAAATTGAATTTAGAAACCATCGCTCTAGTGCACTAAGTTTGTGAATTCAAAACATCATTAAACCTATTTACTTCTACCTCCATGGTGCCGAATTAATCATACAATATTTTTTAATTTGTTAAAAACTCAGACTCGGAACCTTCTTGGTGTAGTTTTTTTTTTATTGCTCTGTCCGCCCCATTTTCTTCTTAAGTAACTATATCTTAAGCAACTTAACTTTCAATTTTTCTTAATTTATCTAAACATCCATACAACTAAATAAAATTAAATTGTCTGTTTGTAATACATATTAAAATAACCGCTTTTTACTAAATGAATATGTATGTATACACGGTACATATAATAAAATATATTTTTTTATAATTTCTGTTACATTGTCTGTCTGTCTGTCTGTCAGTTGGTCTGTCTGTCTGTTTGTTCCGGGTAATCTCTGGAACGGCTGGACTAATTTTGACGGGACTTTTACTGGCAGATAGCTGATAATCTAAGGAGTAACTTAGGCTACATTTTTTAGACTAGCTTTGTCGTACCGCTTACCCGCGGTTTTTGTCGTACCGCGAGTAACACCGCGGGGTTGAGCGAGTACCTAAGTATTTTTGAAATAATTTAAAAATTAATCTGCAATACTTACTTATCATAATGTAGTACCTAATAAATATTAATACCTAAACTGAAATACAAGTATCTTGTGATTGTTAATGCTTTTTTTGCATTTAGTTGTTTCCTCGCTGAGGTGGAATGAAAAGTTACGTGTTGCACTCGAGTGCAAAGATTTTTCACCTCGTGCTCTTTTGATTCCCTCGCTGACGCTCAGGATTCTAATTTTTGAATCACTCGCTACGCCCGTGATTCAATTTTAGAATCCTTCGCTTGCTCGGTCATCAAAATTGAGCACGCGGTTAAAAAGCAACTTTGCACTCTTGTATAACAAATAACTATTGTTTTAAATTTAGATTTAATACTTTCAGCCCTTTCATTTAATACCCATACTGGGTGGCTTGTTTAGAAACATGTAGGTACGCCTCCATTTTGTTACGGCGGCCATTTTGGATTAATAATAATACCGCTTATATATACCGTTGTCTTGCCAGTCTTCAACCCGCACTTGGCAAGCGTTGGGACGTAGCTATGGCCTTAAACATCTCCTGAGAGGAGACCCGAGTCCAGCCAGTGGGACATTATGGATTGTTGATGATTATATTTAATTGCATTGACAGGTGTATTTCAAATTTCATCTCAATCAGAAATTGGGAAGTTGATCAAATTTAACTTGCAAGATTTGATTACAGACAAACATCGGGACAGGTGAAACTAAATTAAAGCTTGAAAAAAGTAAAACTGTTCTTGCCCTTTTCCTATTTATTTTTTTGTTGGCGCGCTATGTTTTCATCTTTCACTTCTCTATTTTCTTCTATTTTACGCAGTCATTCATCCTGTCTTTGTTCTCCACTCTTATTTACACCGAGGTTCTAAGATAAAACTATTTTCAGTATATTTTGATCTTTTTAATTTATTATAAAACGTTATCTTCCTTCTTTCACATTTGCAACACAAGTATTGACTTTTTTTTTCAAAACAAATTTAAAAAACTTTCAAATCTAACAATCACACTCTTATGATCACGTCTAAATAAGAAATGCCTACTTTTTTGTTTCATTATTTTTACATATTATTAAAATTATCAAAAAATAGTTAAGTAAATGGTTTTTCGATCATCAACCAATCAATTACTGTCGTTGATGTCCGGTCTAATGACATTTTTTCAAAATGAAAGAAATAAGTTGATAAAATTACATTAGTTTCTTTAAGTCTTTAATCACTTTATAAAACGAAAAAATACCAAAAATATTTTTTCAAACTAAACATCTCAAAGTGATCATTGAGAACCTATAATTAGGTAACATTTTTTAAAATAATAGTTATTTGTTGTACAAGAGTGCAAATACTAACTTTTAAATATGATATAATAATAATTATTTTTACGGCGATCACTTATTTCAAGGTATTACATACCTCTGATTTGCCTGACGTTTCGACCAGGTTGCACTGGCCGTGATCACAGGCTGACCGCTGACAACCTGGTCGAAACGTCAGGCAAATCAGAGGTATGTAATACCTTGAAATAAGTGATCGCGTTAATTCCCGTAAAAATAATTATTATTATATCAAGGGTGCAAAGTTGCTTTTTAACCGCGTGCTCAATTTTGATGACCGAGCAAGCGAAGGATTCTAAAATTGAATCACGAATGTGACCGTGTGACCGAGCAAGTGAATCAAATCAAAAAAATTACACTAAGAAGGTTCCGAGTCTGAGTTTTTAACAAATTAAAAAAAATGATAAATTCGGCACCATAGAGGTAGAAGTAAATAGGTTTAATGATGTTTTGACTTCACAAGCCTATACTCGTATAGTGCACACGATGTTCTAAATTCAAATTTACTTTATCCTCTAGCGCAGTGTTTCCCAATTAGTGGTACGCGTACCCCCAGGGGTACGTGAAGTTGCATCAAGGGGTACGTGCGGCTATCAGTAAAAACAAGAACAATTTCCAAAATATTATTTTATTACGATCATCATGCACTATGACCGACCGTGCGCTATCCCGCGTCATTCGGCCGCGTTACCTCGGCCTAATATACTTTGGAAAAAGGTAAGATAATGTTTTAAAACTACTTTTAAACTTAACACTTTCATTATAAATTGCAATAAAACGTAACGATGTTTAGTTTGTTTTTATTATAATTTAAAAAACTTCGAATAATTATAATAATAATATATGAGTTGAGTTGCTTCAGTTTTACACGTGTTCGCGGTTACTGTTTTGTAAGCTTTGTGATTAAAAAATATATAAGCCAGCTTATTAAGTCCATTTGTATTTCAAATGGAAAAGTGGCTGATAAGTCGCCAAAAGGTTGCCGAGGTGTCAGGCAATACTGAACAGTCACCTAATAATGATGTGTCATCCTCTGCCAGTACTCCGACACAAGAAAAAAGAAAACTTGATAACAAGGAATCGTCTCCCAAAAAAAGGAAATATGATGATAGTTGTATTCAGTTTGGTTTAACAAGCTCTGGAGACCCTGATTCTCCGTTGCCACAGTGTGTCGTTTGTACAGAAACGCTGTCAAATCATTCGCTAAATTCGTCTTTACTACGTCGACATTTAGAAACCAAACATGATAATTTGAAAGACCAGTCTGTATCCTTCTTTCAACATAAATTGAAAGATCTCAAACAAAGACAAATCTATTGAGGCGCTTTCCCAAAACACGAATAGCTAGCCATACACGTACAGATCTGCCCGTCGGATCTGCCCGGAAGACGCGCCTGGCGGACAGATCCGTGCGTGTATGGTGAGAACGGGCACGGATTTGCCCGCCGGGTGCCTGCCCGCTACCTGTGATCAAATCGAGCGGATCGGGCACGGGGCGGGCAGATCCGAGCTCCCAACTGTACGTGTGTGCCTAGCGACGGATGTGCCCGCCAGATTTGACGTCAGTCGCGCACTAACACTCTAATTAGTTTAAATGCGTTTGATCACAAAAATGGTGTTAAGCGAAAATAAAGCATTTTGGACAAGTTTTATAGAGCCTTAAGTCTTTGCCTTGTTTTTGAAGAGTCAAAGATGAGCAATTCTACCTTATTATAGAATTAAAGGCACAAGCATACGAAAAATTGGTCGAAAATGCAATAAAATCAATCCCGCTGCAGATACAAAGTAATTTAGGCTTTGAAATAGACATTTTTACAGACAACCGTATATGAGCGTATATGCTGGAGTTACGATTTGAACTACTGCCCGTCAGTTGCCCGTACTGCCTGCCGGGCAGATCTGAGGGGCAGATCTGTGCGTGTGTGGTGAATCACGGATCTGCCTGCCGGGCAGATCCGACGGGCACATCTGTACGTGTATGGCTAGCTAATGACAACGCTCTGCAAGCCTCTTTTAGAGTGAGTTATTTAATAGCTAAGCAAGCGAATCCTCACACTGTTGGGGAGAACCTTATATTGCCTGCTGCAAATATGATGACTCTAATGTATGTTTGGAGAAAAAATGGCACGAGAACTTGATGTTATTCCTATGTCAAATAACACTGTCTCTCGTCGTATTGCAAACATGTCAGAGAATCTGAAAACCCACCAAATTAAACGGATCTTAGAAAGCGATTACTTTGCCATACAACTTGATGAATCCACAGACATAAATAACTTGGCTCAACATTTAACGTACGTTCGTTATGTTCATTCCAAAAAGTTTCATGAAGAATTCCTGTTTTGTCGTACCCTTTCAATTCGCACCACCGGGGAGGATATATTTCATATGGTCGACAGTTTTGTAAAAGAAAACCAATTGGATTGGTCAAAATGTGTGGGAATATGTACTGATGGTGCCAGAGCAATGACGGGTTGTTTTTCAGGACTTGTAAAGCGGATACAAGATATAGCCCCAGAAGCAAAATGGACGCATTGTGGAATTCATCGAGAGGCACTGGCTTGTAAAAAAATCCAGCCAGCTTAGATATTACTCTCAAAAATGCTGTAAAAATTGTTAACTTAATCAAGGCTCGTGCCACAAACTCTATGATTTTTGCAGCTATTTGCAAAGAGCTTTGCAGTGAACACGAGACCCTGTTGTTACATACTGAAGTGCGATGGCTGTCCAGAGGAAGAGTTATTTCGAGAACGTTTGAGTTAAGGCATGAAATTTAGTTATTTTTGGTCGAGCAGGGACACGATGAGTACAAACAGATGCTGACTGACTTTTTGTTGGTGCAAAAATTGGCTTACTTGTCAGATATCTTTACAAAATTAAATGAGTTGAATTTGGGACTACAAGGCCGTGATACAACCATATATGCAATGCAGGAGAAAGTTGATTCCACCATAAAAAACTATCCCTCTGGACATCTTTGATCGACAAGTGTAAATATGACCAGTTGCCGATAACTTTAAATCTTAAACTTTTTTTGGATACAACTTCTTTGACAGTAAATGAAGATTTAAAATCGGACACAAAATGCCACTTGCAAAATCTATCGGCGGATTTACGCAGTTACTTCCCAGAAATATCGCCGCAATGGAACTGGGTAAACAATCCTTTCGCGAACCATTCCGTCGACCACCTACCCATATCTGATCAAGAGGAATTAATAGACATCTCATGCAACGGCAGAATGAAGAGTTGGTTTGCAGAGCAATCACTGGGTGACTTTGGGCTAATTTAAAAGATATTTATCATATCAGCGAATCAGCAATAAAATATTTACTGCCATTTTGCACAACTTACCTTTGCGAAAGCGGATTTTCAGCCATGACGAACTTAAAAACTAAACATCGTCACAGACTTCAACTTGAAAACGATTTAAGACTGTAGCTGACTGAAGGACAACCAGATTTTCAAGAGCAGTGCAAAGAAAAACGTGCACATTTGTCACATTAGCGTCTTCGCCAATACATCATATTATTTTGATTTTCACTATTGTACTGTAATTTGAAAATAATAAATGTTATTTAAACCGACTTATTTTATTTATTTATCACTAGCTGTGCCCCGCAGTGTTACCGGCATCTGTTAATCCAGGGTGTCAACTACCTGTATACCAAATTTCATCAAAATTGGTACAGGCGTTTGAGCGTGAAGAAGTAACAAACATACACACACTCACAAACTTTCGCATTTATAATATTAGTGTGATTGCTACAATAGTTTGCGGTACAATAGATTGCTACAATACAATACAAAACGCAAGTTTGAGGTCTTTTTTGAAGTTGAAGAAGAAGAGAACGCAGCAAAAACTAATTGGGAATCACTGCTCTAGCGGATAGAAACGGCTTTTGCACTCAGATATCGAAGGGCAAAAATACTCTTTTCTCGATGGTGGGATGAAAAGAATATTATTTGAGATCCTCAAATTTACCTAACAAGAAAGCATAATAGTTTTTAACCTGTCATGACCCCATTCAGTACCAAAATCCAAAGTTTATTATTCCTTCGGGTATTGCATCAAAGCGTTACCTGTACTGACAACCTAATACGCCATTTTGCAAACATAACCGTATAAAAACTATACAGTTTCAAATACAGATTCTTTCTAAAACCAATAATCCCATGGTGTCTTACTCCATTTTTCTATTATTGTTTCTAGGAACCCTAAACCTTTCTCTATCAACAGAATGGATTTCACTGACTTTATTGAAGAAGGTATTAATGTCACTTTCCATAAATTGCGAATGTGACGAACCAGGTACACTCCAAAGCTCAAAATCACTCCTTGTCGGTATACTATGAAAAGCAACGTTTGGCAAAGAATGAAGAAAGTTACTGTCTTCAACAGTTTCGTTCTGGTTCTGCGCACCTTTGTACCTCTCTTGAGTCTCCTTTTCTATTTGTTCCAAACGTTCGAGTATCTTAGAAGCATCAGGACATTGCGGTCGTTCATTAAGATTTATATCGATATCAATTCTGCAACAAATGATTTTATCTGCTATAAAATTATGGAGGTATATCAAAATAACTGGCATAAGATCAAAACTGAGAGAGCAAATAAAATATATTATTCGTGTTTTTCTCAATGTTATACTATGCCTTAATCTATCGAGTTGTCGTAGGTGATAACGATTTAGATATAAAAATAAATATATGTCGCAACAACATCTTATTATAATATATATTGTTGTACCTATAGAACCATACAGTTTATTACTTCTTACCCAGTATTTTCTTTAAACGTAAGCCAGTCTTCGAGGTTTGGGGCTCTTGGTATTTCCTCCGCTACAGACTTCAAGGCACTCGCCATTGTGTCTTGTATCGATTCGTTCTCATCTTCTATGGCGCAAAAAGAAAACCTATATTAATTTCTTAAAAAATAACGGAAATCAATCAAAACAGACCGGCTTTGTGTGTGTGTGTATGTGTAAACTTAACATAAACCTAAAGAACAACTTTCCAATCGTAAAATAAACACACTTGAGTGTCATAACGTAAGAGAATAATCGGCAAGTAGAGAAGATATATAAGGAGTATGGTATAGACAAGGACATCAAACAGACTATAATTAAAATAATAATAAATATCCGGACATCTGACACACAACGCCATCTAGCTTCAAACTAAGCAGAGCTTGTACTATGAAAGCTAGATGGACTGATAGAATACTAATACACCTTTTTTTGTAAATACATACATACATGTTATACATAGAAAACATCCAAACTCCGAAACAAATATTTGCAGATCATATAAAGATTTGGTCCGACCCGGGAATAGAACTCGAGACCTCAAGCACTGTAGTCGCATACGGTACCACTGCGCCAACGAGTCGACAGTAAATATGTCAAGTTTACTTCAAAAGTCCAAACAAGTAGGTACCTTTGCAGCTGCTTCGTGAAGTATTCGATGTGGTGCGACGTAAAGCATTTGCCAAATTCCCACACATTGCGTCGACTGATGTCAGCTTACTGCCGCTGCTTAGCCACTCGTCATCTTTACGAAAATATAGTGAGAATTTTGTAAAGGCATAACATGTTTAAAACCAGTTGTATCTTTAAAAAAATGTTTTTATTTAAACGGTTTTGTTGACAATAATGTGCTAAAAGCTAAAAAATAATTCGATAGGTCCCAAGTTCCAGTCATCACACCCCTCTCCTTCATCAATCTAATGGGCCTACCACACGCGCAAGTATCACCACAGTTATAACTGCGCAGGTAAAACTGTCGTGATACTTGAACACGGACGTAGCTACCACACGGCACAGTTAAGTACGCGTAGGCAACTCGCAGTCCACTCACAAAAAAATAGAACACGCTTCTCATCGCATTACTACGCAACCTTCTAATCACTTGCAATAATCAGTCGATGTCCAGACTTATTTTCTCCTAATCACTAAGCACCTGCACTAATCACTAATCAAAGTGAATACCGGCCTTATCTCGAAGACCTTACCCATTAGCGTGCTGAGTATCTGTAGCCTGCTGTGTTTATCTATGACTGGCCTGTCGTGAGCCGTCCGAGGTCTTGGCGGCAGTTCCGGTCGAGTAGGCCTGACTCCAGCATTTTCCGTCGTTGCTGGTCGAGAACGGAATAAGGAACGTTTCTTCTGTAGAGCGGCAAGTTCTTGCTGTCCATTGACAACGTCTATACTCGGATTTAGAATATCCTGGGATGAGGAAAAACAATACAATTACAATAGTGTCATGTAAATCTGAATTAACTTAGAACTTTTTTTTATGGTATAGTGGGCAAACGAGCAGACGTATCGCCTGATGGTAAGCGATTACCGCCGTCCATGCACACCCGCAACACCAGAGGCGTCACGAGTGCATTGCCGGCCTTTGGGAGATGGGGAAAGGGATGTGGGGAGATGAAAAGACACGCAGGTGAAATTTCGTGGGTCAGCTAGTATACCTATATAAATACTCTTACATATTTTGATAAGTAGTTAAATGTGAGCAAGTTCAATAAACCGTAATTTTGCACCCGGCAACAGACGCGCTGGCCTCGTCGCCTCAATTACGATATGTGACAAAGGCACAGTCATTCTTATTTTACAAATTAATATTGGACTTGGACCGGCATTTCAACCTAAATATTTTAAATTCACTTATTGACGCACTTCCCCGGCTTATTGTTACGCATTTCCGTCTCGTCACATGAAATGTGGTTTCGGGAGACTGGACAGGAAGTGCGTATCTGAGACCACCTTAACTGGAGTAAAATCGAGAGAAAAATCTTACACATTAAATTTTCAATACAAAATGAATAAATTGCTTCAATATTCCAAAGTCAGAAAACAAAGGCTTGTCATTATTACATATATGTATGTAGATTTTAGTCTGAACTATTACTATCGGTAGATAGAAAGGCAACTAAAGGTTACTATATTAGTGACTAGCTGTTGCCCGCGGCTCCGCCCGCGTGAATGTCGATTTTCGCGGCCAATAGTATCCTGTATAAGATATATTACTGTAAAGTTTCATCCAAATCCGTTCAGTAGTTTTAGCGTGAAAGAGTAACAAACACACACACTCACACACATTTTGTGTTTTGTTTCTGGTAAATTATCATAACTATTAAGTTATATGTTTGTTTATATTAAAAATTATAACTCCTAATTCAAGTATTTCAAACTTAAAATTGATATTTTACATTTTTATTATACGATAAAAAAGTAATCATATAACGTACCTATTGTAAAGTATCTTTTAGAAACTGTTTAAGAACTACCAGATGTGGATGTTGTGTTAGTTACATTGAGATGATAATTTTAGGAACTGGTCACACAGACTTTTTTGGAAATATAAATACAATGTAGATTATTTATATTTTATTTATTAACTTTATGCACTAAGAATGTACATCGGCGGACTTAATGCCCAGAGCATTCTCTTCCAGTCGACCTTCGGGTGGTGGAGAAATCTTATAAGGCAGGTGTGTGAAATCTCATATACATAAGAAGTCCGTTAAAATTTACAATAATCACATCATATTCAACGTTATACATACAAACATACATATATAAGTAGATATACATATACAGATTACGTATACATAAATACAACATTTATACACTAAATAATGGAAAAAAAACCTCGTTTAAAAAACCGACTTAAAAACTGAAAAGTATCAAATAACTTGTATATGCTACCTATTCATAGGTTTGAAGTCGGTGCCAAGCCAAATGTAATAGTAGGTACCACACTCGCTATATTTCGAGACGAACGTCAACGACGTCACCGACGCTTCGGTTGTTTTGTTCTACGCGAAGAGCAGCTATCCCGCTCAAGGTCACGCCATATCAGGAGATATGGTGGCCATGGGACCACATGAGGAGCATACCCTTTCGAATACAAAAATAATTTTCAAAATCGGTCCACAAATTGACGGAGGAGTAATCCGTGTACGTACATACATTGTGACGATGAACGATGAAATTAAGAACCTCCTCCTTTTGGAAGTCGTTTAAAAAGGACGGTAAGCTATAGATTAGATAATTCTGCCAGTTCATTGAGAAAGAGCTCATGTACTTTATTTTTGAATGTATATCGGTTAGTGGACATCCTGATTTCGAGCGGGAGCGCATTCCAGAGTAGTACTGCTTGAACAAAGAAGGAACAGTTCACGAAGTCGGAGTAATGAGACGGACATGAGAGAAGCAGAGACCGTGGGAGAGCCACGCTTCGGCATGAATGGGCCGGCTCGACCGGAGTGATACCACGGCCTCACAGAAAACCGGTGTGACATAGTGCTTGCGCTGTGTTTCACCTAGTGAGTGAGGATACCGGAGGCCCATACCCCAACCCCTCCCCCTATCTCCCCCCCCCTATCCCCCAAAGGCCGGTAACGCACTTGTGACGCCTCTGGTGTTGCGGGTGTCCATGGGCGGCGGTAATCGCTTACCATCAGGCGATACGTCTGCTCGTTTGCCGGTCTATTCCATAAAAAAAAAAGCAGATTATTAACTGAGCGAAGATTTCTATCGTGATTAGAGCACAGGTATCCGAAATACGGAGCAAGGTAGGTAGGTAAGGATGGCGAGTTGAGAAATGAAAATAGGAAGGTAAGAGCTCGCTGATTGCACTGTAGGCGAATAGGATTGCATTTTAACTGGGAACGCAAAGCAGACACATGGTCATACTTTCGAATATTGAAAATAAATCGAATGCAGTTATTAAGAAGACGGTCAAGCTTGTTAAGGAGGTCTGCATTCAGGTCGAAGTAACACACATCATCATAGTACATTCAGTGTTCCGCAAACTTTTTGGGTTCAAGGTACATCTAGGAAGATTAAAAATTTTGGAGGTACACCATAATTTAAAAATATTTTTAAGTAATAAAAAACAATGTTTCTTATTAGTCACAAAACTATATTTTTATTTTACACTTTAATTGAGCATAGGCGGTCTCATCTCTCGTCGATCGTCTTGAGGCGTTCCCTTTTTTTTTTTTTACTGTGGTAAGAGTTAAAAATCCTAATCCACATAACTTTAAATTTTTCTTATCTAGTTTCATGGTTAGGCAGATTTAGACAAAATAAAAAGATCTCAGAAATTACAGAATAAAAAATAAAAAGTCCTCAGAAATCAGAACAGACTTGTCTGTAAGTAAATTCTGAAAGCTGCAGCACTTTGAATAGGAAGGGAAGAATAGAAATAGGGCGAAAATTTTCAGGAAAGGAAGAATAAGAATAGGGCGAAAATGTTCAGGAAAGGATAGACTTCCCTCCGCGGGTCTGTACGGTTCACGTGTGACGTCGCGTTTTAATAATTTAAATATTGTTTTTGTGTATCCTTGCGACTGTTACCCGGTTTGTGGGCGGTATAAGGTTGTATATAGTGTTTTTGACAAATAATCTGTAAGTTTTACGCCTTATAAATACAAATATTGTGTTAGTTTCTTTTACTACGGCTATCGGTAAGTCAATTTATTTTATTCATAAAGGTAGGTAGGAGTAATATTTTGTTTGTATTAATTTTCTTTTCGTGTTTTTTGATTTTGAAGTTGTTTTTATTGATATTTCTTTTGTCTGGTGTGTCTTTGTTTGGCCATGTCGGTTGTTGGCGAGTTGCCGGATCCCGGTGGTACAAATGAATTTCGAACACCAACCGGAAATAAATTGTTTGGTAGAATGTCGCCATCAAATTTATCGTCAAATGAAAGTAGAACTGAACGAATTAGGGCTTCGGACTTGGGCGAGAGTGTTTCGTCTCTTAGTGGTCGTGATAACTGTGGGGAGTATGATTATTTTGAGTTGGTGTCTCAGGCAACCGAATATTTGGCAAAAATTAACGAATTGGTAAACGATCAGGGGTCGCGAATGAATGTGGGGAATAGGACCGCCATTATGGACGTAACCCAGCGGATTACCGGTATCGTCTCATTGTTGGCAATTAAATCTGCTAGCAATGAAACGAAATTAGCGAATCTCGAGCGCCGGGTGGGGGGTGTCGCCGTTCAACAGCCGGGCTTGACGTACGCGGACAAGCTTAGGCTTCGCTTACCACCTGGATCAGCCCCGTGTCCGGTGTCCGCTGAGGCGCGCGTATCTAGGCCGTGTGTTATTGCGTATCCTACTACGGAACGTTCAGCGGACTATGCAACTTCGTCAGCTACAAAAGAAGCTCTCATGAAGGCTATTAAACCTAGCGACGAAGGTTTTCAAATTGTAGGCGTCAAAAAAACCGCAAAGGCAGGCGTCGTGTTGCGGGTCGCAAATGAACGGCAGCTTAAAAAACTAGAAGCAGTAAACGCCATTAAATCTGTAGGCTTACGCTTAGAAAAGCCGAAAGGCCGAAGGCCCCGTATAATTGTAAAAGACGTGCCCGGTTCTATGGAGGATCGTACCTTCCTAACAGCTTTATATCGTCAGAATATCAAGGACGAATTAAAATTAAGCGAAAGCGATTTTTTAAAAACGACCAAAATTGTCAGGCATCGTAAACTGGAAAACGGACGTCAATGGATAGGCTTAGAATTAGAGACAGAGGTTAGGAAACACTTGGCTAGCACAAAAGATAAATTATATATAGACTGGGCCACATGTAGGTTTATAGACGACTTAGAAGTAGTTCGTTGCTTAAACTGTCAACAAAAGTTAGACATTGTCCTTATACAAGAGCAATATCAAAGCGCTCAATTGCGGAATTATGTAGTACAACTAGATGGCCGGTCGCGGGCTGGGATATATGTTGCAAGTTCTAATTTTACGGTAACATCTTTGCGTAACCTTATGACGTCACACTGCGCCGTTGCTGAGATCTCATCCTCTACCTGTAGGGTTTACATAGTGAGCTGTTATTTTCAATTTTCACATCCTATTGATCCTCATCTACATCATTTACGTTTCGTTTTGCGGTCCCTCATAGGACACAAAATTATCATTGGCGCTGATGTCAATGCTTCTTCTACTTTATGGTATGGCAAATTGCGTGCAGCTGACATGGCTCGTCACTGTGCGGTTGAAGATTTTATTGCGGAAATGAATCTTACTATCCACAATGCCCCTGATGCACCACCAACTTTTTGCAGCCCAATGGGTGAGTCTTCTATTGACGTGACGCTTACGCGCGGCGACGTCTCGATATCTGGATGGCGTGTCCTACCGGACGCATCCTGTAGTGATCACCGCTTAATCGTGTACGAATTCATACCAATGGTTGCACAATATCCACAAAGAACTCCTTACAATTTTAGGTATAAAACTAAAGGGGCAAATTGGGCTTTATTTGGTTCACTCTTTGCAGTACATGCCAAAGACTTCAGTCGCAGTGGTCTATCAGCTGAGGAAAGCGCAAACATATTATCAGATACTTTCACATATTGTGCTGATGTTTGTATCGGCCGTGGATCTATCACTAACACTCGTAGATGTGATTGGTGGAATTATAAATTAGTCGAATTACGTAGAATCTATCGAAAAGCTCGTAAAAAACTAAATGACATTAAAAAGCGTAACGTAACAGGAGATATTTACAATAATGCTCTTATTGCTCTTAGAGTTGCCAGGTCTCATTATAGAGCTGCTGTGGAGAAATCAAAGGGAAATTTAATACGTAAACTTGTTGATAAACTCGATAGAGAGGGTCCCTGGTCACCTTTGTATCATGAATTTAAAGCAAATAGATCAATCGACCTTGCATACGTACAGAACATCAAAATTAATAATAGTTATACTACAGGAGTAGAACAAACCACAGAATATCTTTTAGAATCACTTGTGCCTGACGATCGGCCGGAGGATGACACGGATTATCACCGACAAATTAGGCAGTGGGCTATTGAACCACCATTGTCTCCAATGTCTGACTTACCATCTTCAGACGAATTCCTCAGTATTGTTAGGTCATTGCCACTAAATAAGGCTTCGGGCGACGATAAAATATCAAACAAAATGATAAAAGAAGCTTGTAAACTTTCGGGTGATACGGTTTTAACAGTTTTTAAACGTTGCATTGCGGAAGGAGTATTTCCTAGTGTTTGGCGGTGCGGTAATATTCGAATAATACCAAAAAGCGGCGATAAGCCGCCGGACGATCCTAAATCCTATCGACCCATAACACTGTTACCATCGCTGGGAAAGCTTTTAGAGCGTCTTGTAGTACCACGACTTCTACCGGGTGGAGTTAAATTTCATGATAGACAATTCGGCTTTACGTTGGGAAAATCGACAACTGATGCGGTTATATCTGTAAGGAAAACTGTCACCGAGTCAAGTTTTCAATACGTTTTAGGCATCTTCTTAGATATATCTGGCGCCTTTGACAATGCGTGGTGGCCCATGCTATTGCTAAAATTAAAATTAAGAGGTTGCTTTAAAAATATTTATTCCCTTATCTCCTCGTACTTCTTACAAGGTACTACTAAATTGAGACTTGGGCATCATTCTGTGTCGAAGGCGCTTACGATGGGGTGTCCTCAAGGGTCAGTGCTAGGACCATACTTGTGGAACATAGGCTTCGACGATTTTCTGGCAATGCCTGTGCCGTCCGGATGTACCCTGAATGCGTACGCGGACGACGGTTTGTTATTGATAGAGTCGGATACTAGAACGGGGCTTGAGAGGCTGGCCAGTGAATGTTTGGACTTAATATCTCGGTGGGGTGGGCGTAATCGGTTGACGTTTGCACCAAACAAAACCTTCCAGCTACTTCTGAAAGGTAACCTCAAATCACCGCCTTGTATTAAATTTGAAAATATTACTATTAAAATAAAACCTCGGTTTGTTATTTAGGATTGGTTTTAGAAAGAAATTTTTCATTTATTGAACATATTAGAACAGTTAATGAAAAGTCTAAAAAGAGTTTCTTTGCACTGACGAGGATATCAACTGCGACATGGGGTCTGTCATATAATACACTAAAGATCATATATGTAGCTACTTATTTGGGTTCTATTTGCTATGGTGCTCCTGTATGGGCAGATAGGGCGACTGTAGGTGCTGTCCGTCGCAAACTGTTACAAGGCCAACGACCTGCATTGATTTTCTTGTGCAAGGCATATAGGACGGTTAGCACTGAGGCTGTACCGGTGTTGGCAGGTGTTCTTCCGGTCGATCTCGAGGTGCAAAGACGTGCAGCCATGTACTATTCCACACTACAAAACATGGAATGCGATTTTTTGGGCATACGAGACCGCGGTAAAATCATAAGACTGTTTCAACAAAAAACCAATGTCTATAACGACCTCTTGGATGAATGGCAGAAACGATGGGACGAATCATCTAAGGGGCGCCACCTTTACCAGTTCTTTCCATCTGTTCGCGAAAGGTTGTCAAGGACATGGCTCGAGGTAGATCACTGTGTCGCTCAATTTCTTACAGGCCACGGTAACTTTAAGAGCAAACTATACTCATTTAAATTAGTCGATTCACCATTGTGTCAATGCTCAACACCTGATTCTAGCTGTGAACAGTCGGCTCATCATATCCTCTGGGAATGTAGTCTTTGGTACAATGAACGTAACATGATGCTAAATAGCTTACAAATGACGTCTGGGGTAGTATATTATGGGGATTTTGTGTCAACTGCGGTGAATTTCCGTGCGTTTAAGCGATTCTGCCATACATACTATAGAAATCAAATATAGCTCACTTAGGACCCATAATATTTTTATCCGTGGTGCTTCCCGGTTTGAAAAAGGCGTCTGCCTATTTTGACTCCATTTTGTCTCCCGCTTTGCTAAGGAGGGAAGTGGACTTATTATATTTCCAACTCCTCCAGTTTTCTTCTGATTAATTTCGTTGCGGGTTCCAAGACAGTTAAATTTTTCCTGGGACTTCCCGAGTGTCATAACTCGGTGTTTTCGTGGGTCACCGCTGTTGATCCTGGTGTACAGGAGTTACAGTGGTGGGCGTGTGGGCGGGATTAGTCCCAAAGGGTAGAATAGAATTAGGGCGAAAATGTTCAGGAAGGGAAGAATAGGAATACGGTGAAAATGTTCAGGAAGAGGAGAATAGAAATCGAGCGAAAATATTCAGGAAGGGTAGAATAAAAATAAACTTCGTACCGCCATATTTACATATCTGTCTTAGCTTCCTACAGGCAGTGTTCAGTCGCGGACAAAGAAAAATACTTTTCCCGTTATTAAAAAAAATAATTTAAAAAAATTTTAAAAAAACTATGTCCTACCTCGTAGTATGAACTCAAATCGTGCCAAGTTTCATTTGAATCCATTCAGTAGTTTCAGCGTGATGCGCGGCCAAGATACAGACAGACGTCGCGGACAAAAAAAAAGACTTTGCCCGCTATCTTTTAATTTTTCTTATACACAACCCTTAATTTCATTCGTGTAATAATATATGATGCCTATTTAAAACCCTTAATTTAATAAGTGCTTCAATTTGACAGTCAAAAGTTTGACAGGAAAGTTGGTAGAACAGTTTATATGGGCAAAAGGAAATTGTTGTTTTTATTATCTTCCCCGCAATTTTTCCATATTTTCTCACCGTTTAAACCTTCCCTGAACCACGGCAAACATTTCAAAACCTAAATCAGCTAAATCGGCCCGGCGGTTCTCGAGTTTTAGCGAAACAAACGAACAGCAATTCATTTTTAGGGTTCCGTGCGAAAGGCAAAAAACGGAACCCTTATAGATTCGTCATGTCTGTCTGTCTGTCCGTCTGTCTGTCCGTCCGTATGTCACAGCCACTTTTTTCCGAAACTATAAAACCTATAATGTTGAAACTTGGTAAGTAGATGTATTCTGTGAACCGCATTAAGATTTTCACACAAAAATAGAAAAAAAAAACAATAAATTATGGGGGTCCCCATACTTAGAACTGAAACTCAAAAAAAATTTTTTTCTATGGATTTTCTATGGATATTCTATGGATAGTTCTTCGAAAATGATATTGAGGTTTCTAATATCATACTTTTCTAAACTGATTAGTTTGCGCGAGAGACACTTCCAAAGTGGTAAAATGTGTGAAGTGACAGGGGGGGGGGGAGCCGGCCTGTAATTTCTAAAATAAGAGAATGATAAATCTAAAAAAAATATATGATGTACATTACCATGCAAACTTCCAACGAAAATTGGTTTGAACGAAATCTAGTAAGTAGTTTTTTTTTTAATACGTCATAAATCGTAAACTGCAATTTACCTTTTATTTAATCAACACAAATATAAAAATAAAATAAAAATTGTATTATGCCACTTGCTGCTGCGGAACCCTTCATGGGCGAGTCCGACTCGCACTTGGCCGCTTTTTATAGGATATAAAAGAAGAAGAAGATATACAAATTGTTTTGTCAACTTTGCTCAAACTCAAACTCAAAAATATTTTATTCATATAGGCACTTATTTTACAGGCACTTATGAATAGTCAATATTTAATATTAAAAAATCGAGTGATTCTAGTCGCCAGTTCCAAGTGCAGCCTACCCTTCATGGAGAAGAATCTGGCAAGAAACTCCATTGTTGCTCCTTTAAAAAAATAATAATACGGTTTACAATATTTTTTTCACTAAGAGACTTGAATGAGAACGAAGTCGACCAAAGAAAACAAAATAAAAGGTTTGGAGTCATTGCTGCACAGCCATGAGCTAACCAATCATTGCAAGTTTTTTCTAGTAATCTATTACTGTAAAACCAGCAAATTAAATACAGTCTACTGAAAAGACGTCTTCCTTCATACATTTGGACCTTGCTCCTTTACAATGACCATTTAACGTTATTATGGTATTTTAGTTTTTGGTTCAGAATCGATTAGAGCGTCCTCCCAAAAAAAATCTTTAATGTACAGAATTATTATAATTATAATATAATTATATTAATCTGTTTTTTTTTTATTATACCTACTTTAAAAATTAATCATATATAGATTACTCGTATATAGGATAGGTATATCCTACTGTGAAGTTAGTGTTACTTAATTCCAATAGATGTCGCTGTTAAGTTCAGAAACAATTTTCAAGAAAATTTCATTGCTTCAGTAACGATTAGAGAGCCCTCCCGATAAAACATCTAAATTTCTTTAATGTACAGAATTGATCTGTTACATCACATTTTTATTATACGTTCAAAAGAAAATCATGTTACGTACCTATTGTAAGTTAGTTACTTGATTCCAAGAGATGTCGCTGTTTTAAGCAAAGAAACTGACAAACTCAACGTCTACAGATTTATTATACGTGATATATTTATAAATAGATCACGGAACAATATTTAAAGTACTTGCTGTATAGCAAAAAAAGAATGAATGAAATCACGTGTTATTGAATTACAACCAAGTACATATTTTGACTTTCATCCCCTCTCTCCAGGAAACCGTGCTGAATTTATGGATAGAGAGGTTGCGATAAATCAAATACTTAATGCTACACAGAATTATACTTAATACGTTGTACGATTATTCCACGATATATTAATCAAAGTGTTATTAATTACGCATGGCTGGCAATAGATGTCACTACATGTTGTTTTTCGTAATGATAAATTCTTTATAATTTTTTTTTCCAATAGATAGAGAGATTGTGATAAATTAAATACTTTATGCTACAATCTTCAGAGTATCTCCTTTCTAACAAAAAAAGAATTATTGCAATCGGACTACTCGTTAATGAATTACAATTAATTACACATTTTGACTTTCATCTCCCCTCCCAAGGAAACCGTCCGGAATTTCGGAATAAAAAGTATCCTATGTCCTACCTCGGAGTATGAACTCAAATCATGCCAAGTTTCATTTGAATCCATTCAGTAGTTTCGGCGTGATGCGCGGCCAAGATACAGACAGACAGACAGACAAAAATGAAAAAAAAAATAGTTTTCGTTTCAGTATCGATAACAGAGTGCCCTCCAAAAAAAATTTCAAAATATCTTCAATGTACAGAACTTGACCTGTTACATTTTTATTATAAGTATGACCTGTTACATTTTTATTATAAGTATATAGATACGAGCTGAGTTTAAAAAAAAGAATTAATTGCATCTTATGATTATGGACTGAATTATGTTCAACTTTGTAAATAACATAAGTTCTAGATCAAATATTACCGTTTGTGAAGATGATGGTCCAGGTATGGGTTCATCTAGCGCTTGTTTAAAAAGAACAGCTTCCTGTGCGTCAGTTTCTAGCTCTGCGTCACTGTCTGAAGATGATGCTTTGTCCAGTTCTTCGTTAGATTCAACTGGTATACAAATA
Source organism: Diaphora mendica (assembly GCA_949125395.1). NCBI lineage: Eukaryota > Metazoa > Arthropoda > Insecta > Lepidoptera > Erebidae > Diaphora > Diaphora mendica. The sequence continues at coordinate 25,344,570 of OX421310.1, forward strand.
ATGGATTGCAAGGAGACATAGACAGGCAATACGAACAATAGGTAAGTACAGAATTTGAACCCGCGTGAGGACTCCATGATGAACTTATGTTTTACTTTTTAAAACATTGCAAAGTTCTTTACATTTTAATCTGTTTTCTTTGTGTGTTTTCGACCGTGGTAATGAACTCAACACAGGAGTGTGTAAATTAAAAAAAAAACTTTCAGATCAGACTTTGTTAAAATATTACTGAATCTAGCCATATTAAATGCAGAAATTAATGACTACTTTAACGTATGACTAGACATTTTTCTAGCAAAGCTAAACGCAAACAAGGCTTACAGGCGATATCCACGTGCAAAGGCCTCTCGTCCAAATAAACAAGCATTGGTAGTGCGGTGGCTACAGAAGAACGATAATCGGGCATATCTGAAGCTGGAGTACCCTGTAAAGTCAACCGTCGAAGAGACCCACACACACCCAAGGTCCATAGGCGGCTGAACTCCGCTATAGGGTTGCTAAAACAAAACGTAAATATGAACATCTGCACTAACATGCATGCTGAAGAGTTTTGAAATTTTACTTTCTATGATATGATTTCCTATTGAAAAAGTCGTCAATATGTTGATGGTAATGAAGGTACTTTTATTTAGGGCCGGTTTTTCAATAGTCAGATAAACAGTCAAATAGCATTTATTCCTCAGTTAGCGTAAGTTTGGGTCTTTCAATAGTCAGACATCAGTTATCAGACGAATAAAGCTGTAATCTGACTGATAACTTTATCTGTGCTTTCAAACCTCAGTTAGTGTTTTATTCTGTAGAATAGTGATTTGACGTTGTGTATTTCTCTTGTACCTATTTGTGGTAAAGTTTAAGTACGTTGTCGTTATTGAATATTTGATAGATTATGGATGTTTTTGACTCGATTGACTTTTTGTTCTGAGGTAAAAAGGGTTATTAGAGAAATATAGGTTATAGATACTGTTGCGCCTTCGAGAAAAATAGTCTAGAATAATCTACCAGTCGCGAGAATTGAATTGAAGGCGCCATCTAGTGTCAAGTAGTGCGCAACTGTGGAGTAACTCTGATATTCGACGCTAGATGGCGCTAGATTACTCACTCTGGTAATTTCTGTTTAGTGTAGAATGTTCTATCGAATATTATAGATCTTTCTAGGGGTTTCAAAGCCATATATAAGCAGAGTGGGTTACCCGTACGAGTCAGTATTGTTTCACGATACAGCGGAGTTAACATCGAAGCGATCTTCTAGTGCGATTAACAAGTGACATAGCGAATTATTGTTGTAAAAAGGGTTGTAAATAAACAGTGTGTTATTTTTTGGTAATTAACCGACTATTTTTAATTATTGAATACCCGGCTCGTAACAATTTGGTGTCAGCAGTGGGATTAAAGTATGCCGGTTTTACCAAAGGAAGACACGGAAGGTATCCGAACTAGGAGTCAGCGTCAGCAAGAGGCCGACCTGAGGCGATTTGGAGGTGCACAACTGCCCACACCGGAAGGTCAGCAGCCAGCGATGGAAGCCACGCTGTCCTCATCGTCAGCAGCTCCAGATATCACGGCCCTAATGGTGATGCTCCAGGAGCAGGCCCGCCGTCAAGAGGAGCAGGCCCGCCGTCAAGAGGAGCAGGCCCGCCGCCAAGAGGAGCAGGCCCGCCGTCAAGAGGAGCAGGCCCGCCGATTGGAGGAACAGCTGCAGCGGGACAAGGAGGAGCAGGCCCGCCATCAGGAGGAGCAGGCCCGCCGCCAGGAGGAACAAATGCTCTTGTTAAAAGGCATTCACGAGACCTTCGGCAAAGAACTCAAGGTAGTGAAGGATCAGGTTCTTCAACACGAGAACCGTATCACTGAGGCCGAAACTCAGATTGCCGACGTGAAGAAGGCATTAGGGAACCTCAAAGTTGGAGATGGAGCGGTGACTTCAGTAACTGCTGTTCCTTCGGTGCGGGGGTTCAAAGTACCGCCGTTTGATGGGACATCTTCGTGGTCAGCCTACAAGATCCAGTTTGAGGCTGTTATGACGGCGAACGGCTGGACTAAGGAACAAGCTATGACCGCGCTCACCTTGGGTCTTCGAGACCAGGCTCTAACCGTCCTCGAAGCCCTCGGTAAGAAGGTAACCTATGAGCAACTGCTGGAGGCATTGGAGGCAAGATATGGTGACGCTCACCTGGAGCACGTTTTTCGTGCACAGCTGAAGGATCGTGCCCAACGCATCGGTGAGAACTTGCAACAATGGGCTCTGGAAGTTGAGAAACTGGTCCGTAAGGCATACCAGTCTGCACCTGCGCTCGTGGACGGGAATCTGGTGCAAGCTTTCATCGATGGCATTCGTGACCTCGAAGTTAGAGCTGCTGTGCGACTTGGGCACCATGAAACTCTCAAGGATGCTCTGGCCCATGCTTTGGAGGTGGAGGCTGTGAGACAAGATCATCGGTCTCATCGGGTCCGGGAGGTTGTGGCGCCACCTGTGCGGGACCGGTTTAAGGGGTACAGCCCTAGGTGTTACGCCTGTGGTGAAAAAGGTCACCTTCGGTCCAGCTGCCCTAAGCGAAGCATAGGAAATGAATACGAGCGGCCTCAGGAGATTAGGGCGACTGATAGTACTGCGAAACAACAGCAGGGAAACGAGTAAACGCCAGGACTGCGGGGCGGGTGCTGGCTGGTGTTCAAAGAGCCCCAAGGATTTCGATCTCGCAAAGTCATGATGGGAACAGCCTGGTCATCAGAGGCGAAATCAACGGAACAACATGTAAGCTGACGATTGATACGGGAGCTTCTCGCACAGTTGTCAGTTCCCAACTTGCAAATCGGTTTCTGAAGGACATCACCTGTAACCGTGAGCAAATAAACCTAGTAACAGCCACTGGTCAGCGCATACCCGTCCGAGGCGAACAGAAGGTGGAGTTGAAGTTGGGCAACCACGTTTACCTGCATAACGTTATCGTGGCTGATATAGTTGACGACTGCATCCTTGGCCTAGACTTCATGAAGAACAATTGTTGTGAGATCGACATCAATCAAGGTGTATTGAGATGTGGTCAAGAAGAACTGTTCATGGAAGGAGCGTCACCAGGAAAAGTGTACAGCTTAAAGAATGTTGTTCTTCCTCCCAGATCAGAAACAATCATGCCAGTTAGTCTTCCTTATAACTCCGGACGAATGCAACGGTGTGTACTTATTGAAAGGATAGATAATGACCTTCCATGGAAGATCGCACGGACTCTAGTAAGTACCACTAACATCCCTGCAGTACGTGTGCTAAATCTAAGTGACAAGCAACATGTGATTCATAAGGGCACACTGATTGGCACTTGCGAAGATGTGGATTGGATGCATCGATGCCAAGACTTGACTACTTCAAATGTTAGCAAGGATGCACGAGTCAACGTGTCAACACTTTTGGAAGACTGTCAAGATGTTTTGTCTAGGGAAGAGATTGGCAAGGCTAAGAGAATGTTAGTTAAGTACGCTGATATTTTCTCTACTAATGAAGCTGATATTGGAAAGACTGGTTTAGTTCAACACAAAATAAACACTGGAAATGAGTTGCCTATTCGTCAGCGACCAAGAAGACTGCCAGTAGCACGAGAAAAGGAAATGCAAACCATGATTGATGGAATGGTCAGGGACGGTGTTATAGAGCCTTCATCCAGCCCATGGTGTTCACCTGTAGTGCTTGTAAAGAAAAAGGATGGCAGCATGCGTTTTTGTGTTGACTACCGCCGTTTAAACGACATTACGAAGAAGGACAGCTATCCACTTCCTAGAATAGATGACACACTGGACATGCTAACAGGGGTAAAATTGTTTAGCACCTTAGATTTGAAAAGTGGATACTGGCAGGTAGAAATTGATCCCAAGGACAAAGAGAAGACTGCATTCTCTACAGGGAGAGGACTGTGGCAGTTTAAAGTTATGCCCTTTGGATTATGTAACGCGCCAGCAACTTTTGAAAGACTGATGGAGTCAGTACTGACCGGATTAACTGGAGACGCTTGCCTGGTCTACTTGGATGACATTGTCATTGTAGGCCGTACGTTTGAAGAACATATTCGAAACCTGGAGCGTGTATTATCGAAAATCCGAAGTGCCAACCTAAAGTTAAGTCCTAAGAAGTGTTCATTATTCAAACGGCAGGTTAGCTTTTTAGGATATGTGGTTTCGGAAGAGGGTGTCCAAACAGATCCGCAAAAGATCACTGCTGTCAAGGATTGGCCAGTCCCAAGAGATAAGACCCAAGTAAGAGCATTTTTGGGCTTGTGCTCTTACTATCGGCGATTCGTGAAAAACTTTGCGGATATTGCCAAACCCCTTCATAAACTTACTGAAGAGAAAAGACAATTCTGCTGGGATGAAAGTTGTGACATAGCATTTCAAGAGCTTAAAAGACGTCTATGCAACACACCTATCTTAGGGTATCCAGATACCGAAAATGAATTCATAGTTGACACAGACGCGAGTGATACTGGGCTTGGCGGTGTGTTATCCCAGCGGAAAGGTGATCAAGAGGTCGTCATTGCATATTTCAGTAAATCTTTGTCAAAACCGGAAAGAAATTACTGTGTCACAAGAAGGGAGCTACTGGCAGTAGTGAAGACACTGCAACATTTTAACAAATATCTGCTCGGGCGTAAATTCCACCTCCGAACTGACCACGCTGCACTAAAGTGGCTCTTACAATTTAAAAATCCTGAAGGACAAGTCGCGAGATGGATTGAGCTACTACAGGAATATGACTTCATGATTGAACATCGCAGTGGAAAATCACACGGTAACGCAGACGCATTATCAAGAAGACCTTGCCCTGAAGACTGCAAACACTGTGCCAAGCAAGAAGTAAAGGAAGCTGTTCCTATAAAGACAATAAAGACGGACCTTAGCGTCGAATGGAAGGAAAGCCTTCAGCAAGCACAGCAAGAGGATGCAGATATCAAACCAATTCTCGAGTGGATTAAAGCTGAGACTCCTAAGCCTCACTGGAGCGATGTTGCATCGCTGAGTTCAACCACAAAGAGTTATTGGGCTCAATGGGATAGCCTAGTCATCCAGGATGGAGTCTTGTGCCGTAAATGGGAAAACGCTCGAGGAGACAGCTGTCATCTGCAAATGGTTGTCCCTAAAGCTAAGATACCAGTGGTTCTGCAGCTCTACCATAACGGATGTTCAGGAGGTCATATGGGAGTTAAGAAGACCTTGGTTAAGATAAGGGAGAGATTCTACTGGATTCATTGTCGTGATGATGTTGAGGACTGGTGTCGCAAGTGTACTAATTGTGCGGCCGTGAAGGGACCTCACACACGTAGCAGAGGTCCATTGAAATTGTACAATGTTGGGGCACCCTGGGAAAGAATTGCAATAGACGTAGCGGGACCATTTCCTGAAAGTGAAACCGGAAACAAGTACTTCATGGTTGTAATGGATTACTTCACTAAGTGGCCAGAAGTTTTCGCCATTCCCAACCAAGAGGCATCAACAGTTGCAGACAAATTAGTGCACGAAGTCTTCTGTCGTTTTGGAGTGCCTTTAGAAATTCACAGTGACCAAGGAAGAAATTTTGAGTCTCAAATATTTCAAGAGATGTGTCGAGTAATGGGTACTCACAAAACCAGAACCACCTCTTATCACCCACAATCTGACGGAATGGTGGAACGATTTAACCAAACACTAGAGAGGTATCTCGCAAAAGTCGTTGAAAGTAGGCAAAAAGATTGGGACAAACACATCCAACCGTTTCTTCTGTCATATCGAAGTGCAGTCCACGAAAGCACTTCAGTAACACCAGCTTTTGCAAACTTCGGAAGAGAACTACGATTGCCTGCAGACTTGATCACTGGAATACCCCCTGACACCCCGCGAAGTATAACGGAGTACGCTAATGACTTGCGGAACAAGATGAATGACATTTATGAGCATGTCAGACAATCGGGCCAGCAAATGTCTGAGAAGATGAAAACCCGATATGACCGGAAAGTGAACAATAAGGGCTTCGAAGAGTGTTCTCTAGTATGGCTCCATAATCCAGTTCGCAGTAAAGGGAGATCTCCAAAGCTACAAGCCAAGTGGGAAGGGCCATACCGGGTGGTGACAAAAATCAATGATGTTACCTACCGGATACAGAAGTGTCCAAGAGGCGCCCCAAAGATAGTTCACGTAGATCGATTGGCGCGATACTATGGAACTGATTATGCTCGGGACGAGCATGTCTTAGGAGGGGGCAGTGTTGCGCCTTCGAGAAAAATAGTCTAGAATAATCTACCAGTCGCGAGAATTGAATTGAAGGCGCCATCTAGTGTCAAGTAGTGCGCAACTGTGGAGTAACTCTGATATTCGACGCTAGATGGCGCTAGATTACTCACTCTGGTAATTTCTGTTTAGTGTAGAATGTTCTATCGAATATTATAGATCTTTCTAGGGGTTTCAAAGCCATATATAAGCAGAGTGGGTTACCCGTACGAGTCAGTATTGTTTCACGATACAGCGGAGTTAACATCGAAGCGATCTTCTAGTGCGATTAACAAGTGACATAGCGAATTATTGTTGTAAAAAGGGTTGTAAATAAACAGTGTGTTATTTTTTGGTAATTAACCGACTATTTTTAATTATTGAATACCCGGCTCGTAACAATACTATAGAGAAGATGAAGAATTTTTATTTCACACACTGCTATCTAGTTCGAAACAAAACAGAGCTTGTACTATTGGTAACGAGAAGATTTCCCTAGTGGCCGTTTGCGGAACTAACGTATGACAGACACTTCTACCTGGCAGTTTAATGTACAGAGCGAGTGCATTGTTATTGTTTCATTGATATACGTCTACGGAGAAGTAAAAAATACGTATTTTAAAAGTGGAATGTTATCGTGTATACGTATTTTTATCTGTAATACGTTAGTTCTGCGACTTGCCGCTAGGGAATCTGCTCGTCACCATTTAAATTCTTTCTACAATGTTTTCATTGATAGACGTCTACGGAGTAGTAAAAAAAATACTTTAGGACCACTTCGTGAGGGTAAACAGTATTCTAAAAGTGAAATGTTAACGTGTATACGTATTTTTATCTGTCATACGTTAGTTCTGCGACTTGCCGCTAGGGAATCTGCTCGTCACCAATAGGTACAGAGAACTAACATAAATACAAATATACTTTTTACTTTTAAACACATATTTATTAAACGTAGAAACACCCGTTTAAAAAATTACTATGCACCACCCGCAAACCCGGCATTTCATTTTTATAAATTTTGATTTTAATCATTGTTGATTGGACTCTACTACAGGAATATCATAAACGACTTTTTACTAAATTATTATTTACTACATCTATTATAGACAAATAATAATTATAATCGAATGCTTTCATTTCATTTAATTAAATATCCTAAACCGGCAATCATAAAAAAGACAAAAAGAAATAGAAAAAGAACAGTCAACTTGAATGTTGTCTAAAAGTTTCTGGTCCTTATCTAACGTGTGACTACCTGTATAGCTGCATCTCACTTGCGCATGATTACAGTGAACATAGCTGTGAAGGACCATCAAGTAACTATCTGACTGTTTACTCCCGATTGAAAAACACAAAAAGTTTATTCGCTTGTTAAAGAGCTGGATACATTTATTCCCTTGTTAGTTATTAGACCGTTTAACTGCGGATTGAAAAACCGGCCCTTAGTATTGTAATTTAAAAGTAAGTTAGGTTTACATTTAGCTAATTATATATTTAACCTTTTAATCTAATAAAATAATTAAATTCTTACTAGGCCAGGTCAAGCGTGTGCAGTTTTTGCAGAACGGCCAATGGCTGCAAATCTTGAAGTCGATTACCAGCTGCATACATTTCTCTTATGGAATCCAACCCCCAAATTCCATCCAAAGAAGTTAAGTTGCATCGATTAATACTCAAAATCTGTTTCAAGAGAGAATTACATATTATTGCCAAGTACCAATAGGTAGCACAACGATCTCATTAACCGACTTCCAAAAAGGAGGAGGTTCTATGTTCCACTGTATGTATTTTTTTTATTTTTTTTTTATGTATGATACCCGATTACTCCGTCAGTTGTGGACCGATTTAAAAAAAAAAATTGTATTCGAAAGGGTATGCTTCCGAGGTGGTCCCATTGCCAGCATATCAGGATCTGATGATGGGATCCCAGGGAAATCGAGGGAAACTCTCATTTTTTATAGGCACATACTATGTTTTTCGTATATTTTCTGAAGTTACACCCGTATTTGCGTCTGGTAGTCATCATTTTATGATGATGAGCTGATGATGTAAGGCACAACTCCTTAACGGTTAGGAGTTGGAGGATAAATCTTTTAATATCAGATGTATATATGTTACCTTTAGTCGTATTCTTTCAAATTATTTAGGTAAGCTGATGATGGAAGGTGGAAGGTACAACTCCTCAACGGTTAGGAGTTGGAGGATAATTCTTTCAATTTCATACGTATCTAAAGACCTTCAGTCGTATACTTTCAAGTTATTTAGGTGAACTGATGATAGAAGGTTAAACTCTTCAACAGTTAGGAATTAGAGGATGATTCCAATATTACACGTACGTTTAGACCTTCATTTGTATTCTTGATGATGAAATTTGATGTAATAGTTCAACTTACTCCTTACCTACGATTGTTTGCACTAAAAACTGAAAAATAAAAACTTTTTATAATAAAAAAAAAACCAACTTCCAAAAAACATCCAACGAAAACTCTCTGCCAAAAAAACACTTAAAAGCGTAAAATAAACTGGTTCTGTATAGGTATAGGCAATTTATGAAGAACCACGTTATTTTACGCTTTTAAGGGCCGGTTTTTCAATAGTCAGATAAACAGTCAAATAGCATTTATTCCTCAGTTAGCGTAAGTTTGGGTCTTTCAATAGTCAGACATCAGTTAACAGACGAATAAAGCTGTAATCTGACTGATAACTTTATCTGTGCTTTCAAACCTCAGTTAGTGTTTTATTCTGTAGAATAGTGATTTGACGTTGTGTATTTCTCTTGTACCTTTTTGTGGTAAAGTTTAAGTACGTTGCCGTTATTGAATATTTGATAGATTATGGATGTTTTTGACTCGATTGACTTTTTGTTCTGAGGTAAAAAGGGTAATAAGAGAAATATAGGTTATAGATACTATAGAGAAGATGAAGATTTTTTATTTCACACACTGCTATCTAGTTCGAAACAAAACAGAGCTTGTACTATTGGTAACGAGAAGATTTCCCTAGTGGCCGTTTGCGGAACTAACGTATGACAGACACTTCTACCTGGCAGTTTAATGTACAGAGCGAGTGCATTGTTATTGTTTCATTGATAGACGTCTACGGAGAAGTAAAAAATACGTATTTTAAAAGTGGAATGTTAACGTGTATACGTATTTTTATCTGTCATACGTTAGTTCTGCGACTTGCCGCTAGGGAATCTGCTCGTCACCATTTAAATTCTTTCTACAATGATTTCATTGATAGACGTCTACGGAGTAGTAAAAAAAATACTTTAGGACCACTTCGTGAGGGTAAACAGTATTCTAAAAGTGGAATGTTAACGTGTATACGTATTTTTATCTGTCATACGTTAGTTCTGCGACTTACCGCTAGGGAATCTGCTCGTCACCAATAGGTACAGAGAACTGACTTATATACAAATATACTTTTTACTTTTAAACACATATTTATTAAACGTAGAAACACCCGTTTAAAAAATTACTATGCACCACCCGCAAACCCGGCATTTCATTTTTATAAATTTTGATTTCAATAATTGTTATGGACTCTACTACAGGAATATCTTAAACGACTTTTTACTAAATTATTATTTACTACATCTATTATAGACAAATAATAATTATAATCGAATGCTTTCATTTCATTTAATTAAATATCCCAAACCGCCAATCATAAAAAAAGACAAAAAGAAATAGAAAAAGAACAGTCAACTTGAATGTTGTCTAAAAGTTTCTGGTCCTTATCTAACGTGTGACTACCTGTATAGCTGCATCTCACTTGCGCATGATTACAGTGAACATAGCTGTGAAGGACCATCAAGTAACTATCTGACTGTTTACTCCCGATTGAAAAACACAAAAAGTTTATTCGCTTGTTAAAGAGCTGGATACATTTATTCCCTTGTTAGTTATTAGACCGTTTAACTGCGGATTGAAAAACCGGCCCTAAGTGTTTTTTTGGCAGAGAGTTTTCGTTGGATGTTTTTTGGAAGTCGGTTTTTTTTTTATAAAAAGTTTTTTTTATAAATCTATACCGGATCAAATTAAAAATCGACTACAACAAAATGTCGTATCTACCTATTTCAAAATGGGTTGAATTTAGAGTATTCAAGTAATAAGCACGTACCTAATCCTTTTCTATACGACTATACTTTTTACTTACCCTAAGATGGGTCAAACCTATCCCCAGTTCTCGTAAGGAGCCAATAGCACTTCCATCAAGAATCAGCTTACGTAGCCTCGGTGCAAAGACGTGAAGCCTCCTCAAACCGACTCTATCGGCAATTACACGGAGCTTTGTCTCACGAATACGGAGTACTTCCTCATCAGTGTTCACACCAGTGCTTTGTTTCTGTCATTAATGATTATAAGAATTAAAACTAAATTCAAAAATATCCTTAAGTAGAGTTTGGGATAATTAGCAGACTTAATTGTTTTTGACCAAATGATTTTATTTACAAAAATATTAAACCTTAGGCTGTGTAGTTCATATTTTAGTAAACTAATGGTTATGTCACTATTACTCATAGGATTATTTTTAGACGTATACATACGTATCATACACAGTTTATTTATATACATACACTAACTTCTTTATTTCGTAAGGGATGTGCAGCAGAGTTGGAGTATAATAAACCAGATCAATAATAGGCCAAATTATAACTCGACACAATTCAGGTAGTAAAAGAAAGCATATTGCCGTGATGTGGTATTCTTTAGAAGATAACTGGATCACAAAAAGATACACAGTTAGTAGGTACAAAACTTTATTTCATACATACAACTACTTACCAATAGTTCTAACAATGTCAGTTCACGTGGTATGACGATGCGTCTGTAACCAGGTAGGCGGCGTTCCAATTCATCCTGACCAGACGGTTGTTCAGGGTCAGGAGGAGGTATAGATAGAGCTCTATAAAAGGTAATTATTTGAATAATAAGCAAACATATTTTATTACAGCTATTAAAGTGCGGTAGTAAGTCATCCTACAATAACTACTCATAAAATAGTTGAACTGTTAGCGTATGCGACTGCCGATCAAATGGTATCGGATTCGATACCCGGGTCCGGCCAAAAAGTGTTATTGAGTTTCTTTATATATTTTTGACACGGTCCGGAGTTTGGAAATTGTGGTCTTGGAGAGCACGTAAAGCCATCGGTCCTGCGTCTGATCTCTCCCTGGTCGTGTCGTATATGCGTCCCCTCGGATTATGAGAGTAAGGGAACAGAGGGAGCGAGCACTTATGATTGCGCACAATAATATCTCTCTCGGCTACGATCAGTGTTAGTTTGTGATGTAACCGATTGTGACTAACTTTTTAGGTAGTTTGAAACAAAATTCGTTTCACATTGGTATTTTTTTCTGTATGAAAAGTAGGTGTGTTTACTTTCATGATGATTGGATGAACGGTATGGTACGGTATATATAATATCAAATAACCACCAATTTTTGTTTTGGAACATGAATTACCTAAACAACATAGTAGGTCTAACGTTGACTGGCTCCGGTGAACTAGCTGTAGATATTTCAGAAGGCGATGGTGAAAGCGTGAAGCTGGGTGTTCTGGGTCCACTCCCTAGCTCTACACATGGCGCCTCAAATGATGGCATATTTTAGTTTCTGCAATCTAAGAAAATTTAAGAACGTCAAAAGCCTTTGCTCGTCCACTGCTCGCCATAAGCTACTCTTTAGAGTGGAGGTTTTGCCCTAGTATACCTACCACGCTTGGCAGGTGGATTGGAATCTATACTATACATTTTAAGTTGTCCCACTTTTTTGGTTTGGCGCTAAACGAAAAATTAATTTGTGGAAACTGGTTTGCATGGTGTGTAAAGTACCTACTTGTAGTTACGTAATTTTTCTCTATACAAAATAGATCTGTTTGTTTCCTTAATAAAATAAAATACCAACCCGCTTGCCTAACTCTAGTTAAAATCAATTTTTATTAACAGTACCTACTGACGTCCGGCGTAGCGTTGCTCCGCGAGTATAAGATGACTGAATGTAATAAAATGATTCCCAACTTAAAATAAATGTCTTTCGAGACTTACGAAGTGGACTAAAGTGTGTAGAACATAAATTAGCAGCCGGTTGAGTAGGTAGGTACCTACTTGGCACCTCTCACAAAATGCGCGTGCGAGAACTGGTTGACGCAATCAAGCCTTTTATTATGCCTCCCTAATATGCTAAGCCTTGCTTAGAAGATCGCGTAAGTGAATTGGTTTGCTAGTTATGGATCTAGATATCCAAACCTACCAGTAGATATACGCACAATATAAACCTTCATTCGCATCAAAATCGTCAGTAAATTATTATACTTACAAATGTGACCTTATTTAAGTTCAATCTGTAGGATAAAACTATTTTTAAAAGAACTTTATTGGATAAAGGTCATAGTAAACAATTTCCGAAATGTGTTTGTTATTTTTGTTTAATAGTTGTCATTGGTAACTGGTGTACATAACATGGTGTTTACATCCAAAACTTAACGTACTTAACATTGTTATCATCCTCTTTTATACTAATTAACATAAAACAATTTGATTATTGAAAAAAGCAGCTGACTGTATTTTTTTTGTATTTCTCATTCATTGTCATTAAATTACAGTTAAATGTCAAAAAAGTAATTAATTAAACTTTTTGTAAGACATTTAGACAACCGCTCAATATATTTAAAAGATAAAATTTTCGAAAATGTATAATTTGGCGCCAATCTAAATTCTAGTACCTACTACAGTACTCTAGTGGTAATCTAGTTATCTATAGTACAGGCTTTGCCAAATTTTGAATTAGCTAGTCGTGTCTATCTTACACGTGTGAAGTTATTATTATTAAAAATTAAGCCCTACATAACTATGACCAAAATCATTACAGTGCATCAATTATAATTATGATGGCATTGAATGTATTATATTGGCAGTAATTTCCAAAATAATTACAATAAAAATATTTACATTTGTTCATAATCAATTAATTGAGTAGAATTTATTAGCAAAACGAATATTGTAGTAAAACTTAAAGTTAATGGACATCGTACAATTTCATTAGTCTACGTTCCTACGTTCCTCTTTTTATCACTGATTTTTCTAAATTTTTTATAGTTTTGCCTTAATATTAAAATACTGAGAACTCCTGATACATAGTATAGTTGTGTGAAAATTAATGAAAATACAAAGTAAGACAATTATTCACTTTCAAGTTTTTGGACAAAATAGAGGTTTGCGTTCGGGTTATAATTACATTTTCCCTAAAACATATTACATTTATGATATGCCTTAAATACCTTAACTTAAAACTTAAACGCTTTTTTATTTTTTCGCTTTTTAGTCTTTCTCAAGTCTCTCATCATCATTTCATTTAAAACTAAATGATGTCTACAGAATATGAAGGCATGCAGACAATTACTCTTAACTTCATTGCAGGCGCTCAGGTAAATTTGAGGGTTTCTTTCGATTTCCTCGGGATCCCATCATCAGATCCTGATATGGTGGCCATGGGACCACATGGGGAGCATACCCTTTCAAATTCAAACATATTTTTCAAAATCGGTCCACAATTGACGGTATAATCAATTTACATACATAAAAGAAAAAAAAACATAGCGATGAAATTGAGAACCTCCTCCTTTTGGAAGTCGGTTAAAAATTTACTTAATTTTGCGAAGAAATTACAAGTCTCGGTGATCGACTAAACTCATTTGTGTCATGTGAGATGAGATTATAAGTGTGCATCTCTAGCGTCACCATAAATGTCACTTTTGGCGCCTTTTTCAGCCTTTTTGAGCATTTAATTTTTGACCTCTTTGTAAATTCGTTGTTGAAGTTTCGATATTGTCTGTAAACTATGGGACTTGACAACGGTTTAATTCATTTCCACGATGAATATCAGTATTTACGATTAATTAAACAAATTATCGATTCAGGTAAGTTCCTAAAAATGCTATTTTCGCTCTTCTCTTTTTACTAATTAACATAGGTAAATACTTATTTCATGTGTATTATATACATCTAATTATTTACTACACAGGTGACAAAAGAGTTGATAGGACTGGCGTCGGCACTTTGTCCATTTTTGGAGCTATGCAAAGGTATTCTCTTAAGAACAACACATTGCCATTACTGACTACTAAACGAGTATTTACGAGGGGAGTTATCGAAGAATTATTGTGGATGATATCTGGTTCTACCGATTCTAAAGTTCTTGCTGCTAAAAAAGTTCATATATGGGATGCAAACGGGTCTCGGACATTTTTAGATAACCTAGGCTTTACAGAGAGAGAAGAAGGTAACTACCAAAAATTAGACTTCTACAGTCACCTTGTAATGCTTTTATAAGCTAAGTTCTAATTATGTTTCTGGTGCAGTAAATGTGACTTACTAAGATTTGCCAAGTGCTTTATACCTACAAGTATACTCTAACTATGCTATAAGCTACACTTGATTCTTACAGGTGATTTAGGTCCTGTCTATGGCTTTCAATGGAGACACAGTGGAGCTGAATACATTAATTGTAAAACAGATTACACTGGGCAAGGCATAGATCAATTACAAATTGTTATAGACTTAATAAAGTGAGTATTTTGCGTCTTTTGAAAAATTACCATATTATATCTACACTATTCAAGACTTCAAAAACAGAATGACAAGCTGTAAAATTATAGCCTGTCAAATATATAAATGTACTTTCCTAATAATCTAAACTTTTTATACTGATCCAGATTGAACTCTTGATAATTGAATCTAATATTTTTTTTATTTTAGTTGTTACCTTTAAGTTGAATGTGGATCACTACTATGAAATTATCAAGTGCAGAATAATACATTTTTACCACTGAAATACAAACCATTTATCAAAGAAATGTCCATCCATTGCAAACTAGTATCATCCACCTGTTAAAAAAAACATTTGTTATTTAGATATTGATAGGAGAACACTAACCTTAAGACATTGTTTTTGTCTTTTGAGAAAAAATATTTTAGTTAATAGAGAATGTTGGCTGTTTTTTTATGGAATAGGGGGCAAATGAGCAGACGTATCGCCTGATTGTAAGCAATTACCAACGCCCATGGACACTCGCAACACCAGAGGCGTTGGGGTATGGGCCTCCGGTATCCTCACTCACACGGTGAAACACAGCGCAAGAGCTGTTTTACACTAGTTTTCTGAGTGACTGTGTTTTATTTCAAAGATCTTGTGCTCAGATAAAAAATTTCAGCCATAGAACTTTTCCATCATCATAATTTTAACAAGTGTCATAAAGTTAGGTTAGTACATATTTTGTAAACAAATAGTTATTTGTTATACAAGAGTGCAAAGTTGCTTTTTAACCGCGTGCTCAGTTTTGATGACCGAGCAAGTGAAGGATTCTAAAATTGAAAAAAATTAGAATCCTGAGCGTCAGCGAGGGAATCAAAAGAGCATGAGGTGAAAAATCTTTGCACTCGAGTGCAACAAGTAACTTTTCATTCCACCTCAGCGAGGAAACAACTAAATGCAAAAAAAGCATTAACAATCACAAGATACTTTTATTTCAGTTTAGGTATTAATATTTATTAGGTACTACATTATGATAAGTAAGTATTGCAGATTAATTTTTAAATTATTTCAAAAATACTTAGGTACTCGCTCAACCCCGCGGTGTTACTCGCGGTACGACAAAAACCGCGGGTAAGCGGTACGACAAAGCTAGTCTAAAAAAAGTAGTCTAAGTTACTCCTTAGATTATCAGCTATCTGCCAGTGAAAGTCACGTCAAAATCAGTCCAGCCGTTCCAGAGATTACCCGGAACAAACAGACAGACAGACAATGAAGCAAATTAAAAAAAAAAAAATGTATATTATGTACCGTGTATACATACATATGCATTTAGTAAATAGCAGTTATTTTAATATTACAAACAGACATTTCAGTTAATTTATTTGTATGGATGTATAGTTAAATTAAGAAAAATTGAAAGTTAAGTTGCTATAGTTACTTAAGAAGAAAATGGTGCGGGCAGAGCAAATAAAAAAAAAACTACACCAAGAAGGTTCCGAGTCTGAGTTTTTAACAAATTAAAAATATTGTATGATTAATTCGGCACCATGGAGGTAGAAGTAAATAGGTTTAATGATGTTTGGAATGGACAAACTTAGTGCACTCGAGCGATGTTCTAAATTCAATTTACTTTATTCCTCTACAGGATAAAAACAGCTTTTACACTCAGTTATCGAAGGGCAAAAATACTCTACGAGCTGGTGGGATGAAAAAAATATTGTTTTCTTTGTATAGCATAATGGTATTTGTACCAGATAACTTACCCAGTTTAAGGTTATATATTATATAATTATAATCATGGCAGCTTGTCTTATAATCATCAGAAATACACTTTTGTTTATTTAAAGACAAGTGTTTGACTGTCATTTTTTTTTCTTGAAGTTTTCAGTTATCATTAAAATAACACTACAGGTTGACTAAGAAATTCTTACCTGCGGACTAATTATTCTCCTTTGTTTGCAAGGAACAAACCAGCTGACAGGAGGATGCTCATGTGCGCTTGGAATCCTTCAGATCTAAGTAAAATGGCCCTGCCACCTTGTCACTGCCTTGCTCAGTTCCATGTTTCAAGTGGCAAACTTTCATGCTTGCTGTATCAGAGAAGTGCAGATATGGGCCTAGGAGTACCATTCAATATTGCCAGCTATGCATTACTGACTCATATGATTGCACATATCACAGGATTGGAGGTAAATTATATTATTGCATATCTTATCACACAAGATTATTATCAATGCATGTCACTTTTACCAGTTAAAACCTTTTAATACTATTTGGGGAAGCAAAATCACATACTTTCTTTGAACCAATCAGAAAAGTGTTTTTTTATCAAACTATCACTACATAAGGGCCTTCAGCTACTGGGCTACACTTTCAGCTGAAACAGAACAAATAGCTCCACTTGGAATATTTATTGTGCTCTAATGTAAAGGTGTTATTTTTTAACGCCGAATGCCAAACTTGCACTCTTGAAGTCCTCTATTTGGGCCAATCATGACTATCGAGTTTATGTAAAACTCACACTAGGCACTCAAAAGACACTGTCAAGAGAGAGTTGATGCAAAATAAACTTACACTAATCTCTCTAAAATCTTCACCAATCGCAACACAAAACACTCTAGACGTCGAGTCCGTCTGTCTGTCTGTATCTTGGCCGCGCATCACGCCGAAACTACTGAATGGATTCAAATGAAACTTGGCATGCTATGAGTTCATACTATGAGGTAGGACATAGGATACTTTTTATCCCGAAATTCAGCACGGTTTCCTGGAGAGGGGATGAAAGTCAAAATATGTACTTAGTTGTAATTCAATAACACATAGTCCGATTGCATTCATTCTTTTTTTACTAGAAAGAAAAAAAATAAAAGATAACGGGAAAAGTGTTTTTTTTTGTCCGCGACTGTACACTGCCTGTGGGAAGCTGAGACAGATATGTATAAAATAAACCCAAACTAAACGCCCTCAGGTGTGATAGTTTGTTTTTAATTTAAAGTAGTGGTCACCCAGTGGTCGAAATTCGATCATAATACATTTTTTCTCTTTTAGCACTCCTTCCTCAAATAAACTTTATATGTGCCAATTTCATACTACTTCGTTTCGCATTATTTTCGTAATAAGTAGTACAAAGTTTTTGCTTTACATATTAATATACAGGTGTCTGTCATTTTGCAGGCTGGTGAATTAATACATACTACAGGAGATACCCATGTGTACTTGAATCATATAGAACCATTGAAGCAACAGCTAGAAAGGACACCGAAACCATTCCCAACTTTGGAGTTTGCTCGCAAAATTGATTCCATAAATGATTTCAAATATGAGGATTTCATTATCAAAGGTTACAATCCACATCCAAAGATTGATATGGAAATGGCTGTGTAAACGTGATAACAATTAGTTATTCATGTTATAATCTTTGTATCAGGTAGTCAGGTTGGTTAAGGATAAGTTAAGTTACTTAGTAACTGTCTCTTGCAAATAAGTATTATGCAAGGCATTTCTAAAAATTAATATTTTTGTATGTACATAATTTAAAAAATAAAGAACAAAATTCAATAAATGTATTTTTTTTTTCTTACAAAATACTTCGAAATAAATTCCCAATAAATTTTACATTTCTAAAATGCAATCTAAAAAAGTACCTTAATAAAATCATAATGTATTTTGTAAAATACAACAATATCTAACAAGTTCATAATTTTTTCTTACAGCTAGTCAACATACATATTATGTTTTGTACATTGCTTTTCGTTAATCATTAATGAGTCGTGAGTTTATAGCCGGCGTATGAACGCATTCAGGTAATTAGGCGCTTTACATTTGGACGGTTGGTGCCGGATTGCTGCAGTCCAGGCATGGTACTGCTTATGTTTTTCATGCAAAAGAACTCGACAAAAGATGGTGTAGGAGCATTATTCTATCTACCTACCTCACTCGAGGTAACCTTAGCCACTGCGGGGTCCGGGCGGGTTAATTATTGCGAATCCCAGGGGTGGAATATTGCGAGTGTCCCGAGCGTGGAGATCGTTGCGACGCTCCGGGGGGGTAAGTAATTGCGAGAGAGACGCCGGGCGAGTAGTTCATTGCGAGAAACCCCGGGTGGGTAGACTGGGTAGTTAATTGCGAGGCCCTTGACTTAGTGGAATTAGTTAGGAATACGCCACGTACCTCATCAAATAAGACGATTCACGTCGTACTTCGTCGTCCTGCAGCAGTACCGGTGATGGACGTAATAATTCTGCAACAACCGTGCGGCGGCAGTGCGACATGAACTGTCTAAATTAAAAGCGCCCTTTTGGTTGCCAAAAGCTGTTTGTTGGAAGTGGTATAAGCTTATTACGAAAGTCAAATTTATTAATAGCAAAGCTAAAGATATGATGATGTGAAAACTGGTGTTTTGCTATTTCAGCTAACCCTTTAGATTCCTTGACAGTGGTCTTTCACAAGTTTTATGAGATGATTATCATCCTCTAAAAAATGTAACTGACTTCATTAAATCGCCCAAAAACAACGTACATTTAGGATACTCAGTAAAAAAAGAAAGATTAACTTACAATATATTCACATTTGACAGCTCAGATCAAATAAAAAGCGTAGTTATTTTTGCTTCAACAAGAACAAGGCCGTGCGTTATCTTCCTTTTTTTATTTGATCCGAGTTTGACAGTGATATCGAAACAATAAAAAAAAACCCTCTTTTTATTAATTTTGAGAAAAATGTATTACAAACATTTAATATTTAATGATCTATGATCTTAGCTTTACTTTCTTAAATTTTATCAATGTCCTAAGTACCAGTTAACACAAGCTTTTAGTGAGGGTAATAAAATAAAACTGTAAGATAATCTAATATCACCAGATTCTTAGCAATATTTTGTCATCTATATCTATTCCATTATAAAATAGCGACATTACAACTAGCGTACTGCGCTTATGAATTAAACTAATATAGAGATAATCAAATTATCTTATTAAAATAGTCTATATAAAAGGTGTAGCTGCGATTATTCTTTGGCGTATAAATATGAATGAAAAATATAATATAATCAATGTTAGATGTATGAAAATTTTACAAAATATCTCGAGTCACATTCATCAACACATTTGGTCATCTTGTGATGGCATCTGAAAACAATTTGATTTTATAAGTGAAATTTATATAGAAGTCTATGTCACAGTTCAATCCCAGTAGTTCCCTGTATTCCATTTTTTCCCATTAGTTTCATGCATGTAATTTTATATTACTTGTACAGTTCACATTACTTCAATTTTTTTAAATACAAAACAAAGTGTAGAATTTTTATCATTATTCATGTGATACATGACCTCTCTAACAGTTTTTTTTATAAATAAATAGATTTAATTTATTGTTTTACTGACATTCTTTGCCTGCGCCTGCCTGACCTGCCTGATTCTTTGAAATAACAAAAAAACGAATGTCAGCAGTAAAACTACTATAAAAGCACATTACATTAGTTTCATATAAATCTTGCTTATTGAACTACTGAGAATATAGATTGATTTCAAATATCTATTCCAACTTGTTCCATATTTAATGGGGTACGTGGAATTACTGGGAATTAACCAATATCATTATGTTTTAAATTACCTGGCTATTACTACTAGGGACGGGTAATGCTGCTAGTTGTTCTACAAGCGCCATAGTCATCTCAGATTCTACAGTGACTTCCACCCATAATGTATCTACAATTCATAAAAAAATATGTCATTGAACTGTTATATGTATAACAATTTTTCTTATGTGGAATTGCAATAGTGAATTATAATTATAAAATATAATCTAGAGCATTTATTTCAACATAATCTTACATACTTAATATAATTAGGCATTAAGCAATGTAAATACTTAAAAGTAAATTAAATGCATTATTACTAAAGTAGGTAGGTCAGAGATATAGTCTTATCTCTGACCTTCATATTTAAAAATTGAAAATTTATTTTTATAGAAAAAGCAAGAAACCCAATCAAAACCCTGAGGTCATTAGATTAAATTAGTATGATCTTTTAGATGACACTAGTCCTAGACTGTCACTTTGTAAAATTTAGAGGGCATTATATGTGCAGTTAGCCTCTTTCTGACAGCCTTTGACCAGTAAATATATTGAAAACAAAGGAAATTTATAAAGCTTTGATTTAAGTTATAAAAAAAAGAAATATGAAATACTAACCTCCAATTTGTTCACCTTTTTCTGTCATTAAATGGAAGTATCCCTTAAAAGTACCAGGTGTCGATGGAGCAACCAGTTTTAATGTAATTGTAGTGGAATGTCCAGCAGGCAGTGGAGGTAAATAAACTGGGGTAGCACCAAAAGATTCTCCACCAGCTTGTATCAGTCTACAGCTACCCGGCCAGGTTTCTACCCCAGTATTAGCAATACTCCAACTTTGTTCAAAACTGCAACAACAAAAGCAGTTTATATTTTTTTAACACATATTTAGAAAAAGTTTTATTAATATTGTTAGTTTTTATATGTTCATAATATGTATTTGTATTATTTTTAAGTCTTTAAATGGCTTACCAAGCTCCAGGATTCACAGCAGTTTCTTGACTTTCAGCAGCTTTCAAAGACATAGATGGCAACTTCGGTGGTAATGTATAATCTAAATAACAACAAATTGCTGTCTGTAAGTTCCTGTAAATACACAAGTTTCTTACACATTTTCTAAAAGATATTTAGATCCGTATTTAACCACTTAAGGAATGAAAATTATTCATAGTTACCAATTACTCATATCCAAGAAGAAACTGGCGGTATTAGAACTGATAGAAGGACCAAGAAGCCTTTGCATTTGACTAATAAGTTCATCTCGATCTGTAGTGTTCATGCAACTAAATTGCAGTAATAAATTTTGATCAATGTCTCCAGGTACAGAAGATCCGTCTATATCCATATTAATAACTTCCACTTGATCACAAAACACTTAAATGTTTCACCAATTCACAAAATATTGACATACCCTTTGTTTACGTGTGTCAGCTGACTTTTGACTGTAAGGCGACAAAATTATTGTTTAAGTTTAATCGCAGAAACATACATTAAAGTTAAACAAATAATTTTAATAATAGATACTAACTTAACAATTTATTAGTAATTTTCATTTGGGATTACGTCGCATTATTAAGAGGTAAATGGGGCAAAATAGAATGACATAGAGGTGTACCCAATCAACTCAATATATCGATATTTGACAGATTTTCATAGCCTTCCATACCATTCCATTCCATTCCATACCAAATATTTAGAAATATGAAACTTTGTTCGATAATGTAAGTTTTTGAAGTGAAACTTCTTTGCACGCATGAGAGTATTTTTGACGTGACAACGTCTTATAATTCCATGGAGCCGGCTGCACGCACGAAAAAACATGACTCACGCGGTGTTACCTCGCTCTGCGGCGTTCCATTTATTTTCTTATGACGTTGTCACGTTCAACTATCGTCAGTAAACCGACTTTATAGACAACCGATTTTTTACGGATGAAACGTAACGTAACAATAGTGACATGAAAATGCTGGATGTTTTGTCCACGAAGAGGGTGAGAGCGATTGAGTGAGAAAGGGTTTAGTTTGCCAAAGAAGATTCACTTCTGACATGTGTACTTTTATACACACTCAATATTTTTTTATTAAAATCTAATTTTTTGGGCCTTCAGTAGATATTTTAGGGTTTAAATTAAAATAGTTGAAATAAAACTAATTCTAGTATCGAACCTTAAAGCTCCATAGATTATCAGATCAATCGAGCGACATGACATTTCACATCGCTAACGTAACTCTCTACGACTCTATTACTTCAACTTGCTTCAAATCAACTTCAGGATTCTGGCGGGAACTTCAAAAAAGCGCGCGCGTGAAAATTTTTAAAAATTACTTTTTTACATAAATATTTGCTATTTTTTGCTAAAGAGGTGATAAATAGCAACTACTAGGTGGACTAAATAGTGACAATGGTGGGAAACGAGGGGGGCGGGGATAACCCGCCCACCTCACATAAACGTCCTCGGCCTGAGGTCAGGGACGGAGGGACCAAAATGGACTGTGGTGATGGCGGCGGTGCTGGTGAGCGCTCTGACTATTCACCATATATTAAACCCAATTACAAAAGACTATACCCAGAAAATGGCACCTATCTAGACTTTAAAGTATTTATTGAAGCTACCAACAATACGGATAGAATAGGCAATAAGAGCCCTATCTATCTCAACCATATTTTTTCCAACGAAATAAAAGGGGTGACGGCGATTCAACGCATTAATGCAAATAAAATAGCAGTAATATTTAAACAGTATAATACAGCCAATAATTTCATCAACAACACGGCTTTTCTCAACAAACACGGCTTTAAGGCATTTATTCCAGCTGCGGAAATAGAAAAAACAGGTATAATTAGATTTGTACCAGCAAATATTTCGAACAAAGAATTATATACAAAACTATCATCAATCTATGAAATAGTAGCTATAAGAAGATTCACAAAGAAGGTTGGGGAAGAGCGAGTACCACTACAAACAGTTAGCATTACTTTCCTTTCGAACATACTCCCAGACAATGTACAATATGATTTATTTTCATACCGAGTTTTTGAATATATACCACCATTACAGCAATGTTTCCGTTGCTTTAAATTTAACCACTCTGCTAAAATATGCAATGGTAAACAAAGATGTTCCATTTGTGGAGGTGAACATTTATATAAAGAATGTGATAAACCAACAGAGCTCTGCTGTGTCAATTGCAGTGGGCCTCATCTTGCAATTTCTAGATTATGTCCAATTAAGTTAAATAAAATATTAGAAAAGAAAAATAAGATAACTTTTACAAGTGCAACATTAAAGAAACCACATATTAATAATGATAATAAACAATTTTCACCTCTTTTACCTCCAAAAATGAAAATTTCTACTGTAAATAAGCCTGTACATACATCTATAAATAGACCTGTACATTTATCTGTAAATAAACCTGTATCTGTAAATAATCCTGTACATAATGTAAATAAACCTAAAGATGTCCCTCCAAAGGTAGACATCAAAGCCCAAATAGTTTCCAACAACGATGTACTTATGGCCCTAGTACAGACGTTGGTGGAACTGGGTAATAAGGGGGATACTAAGCCCTCTACCATAAACAGTATTAAGGAAACTCTACTTAAAAATCTAAAGTAATGGATCCAAGTCATACACTGTCTAAGCTACGTATTGCTCAGTATAACATTCAAAGTGCTAATAGTAAGAAACCTCTATTGATTCAATTCTTAGAAAAACAAAATATTGACATTTGCTTACTTAACGAAACATGGTTCAAAGACAATAAATTTAGAATACCTGGATATAATATTTACAATAAAAATTCCAATAATGCTCACAATGGTGTAGCAATACTAATTAAGCCATACTTAAAGTACAAACTATTAAACACTAGATTTTATGAAGACATTCAAACTGTTGCTCTGTCCTTATCTACTGTGCATGGTAGCTTGACTATTCTATGTGTATACTGTCCTCCTTCTAGTGGACACATACATCTCAACAGACTACATAATATAATTAACGATCTGCCAAAACCTATCTTTGTTAGTGGTGATTTTAATGCTCACCACATTGCATTTGGTTGTCTATCCACTAAGAGTAGAGGTCAGGATTTATTTAATATCATAGACGACTTGGATTTATGTATTTTAAATGATGGTAGTTTTACAACTTGTAATAACCCAAGACGAAATCCATCTGCAATTGACGTTAGCTTTATTAGTGCTAACCTCGCCTCAATATGCGAGTGGTCTCACTTATTTTCACTACATATAGATAAATATCACATTAATCCCCCTGTTGATAGGTTTATATATAAAAAATCTGATTGGACAAAGTATAAAAATATTTCCAAAACGATATTTAATGATTTAGTGTTAAAATTATATGATCCTATTTCAACCTATAATGATTTTTGTTCTCGATTGAATACTTTAAAAGATATGACTATCCCTAAACTCACTAAACCAAATAATTTTAAAAGCAGACCACCAGCTCCTTGGTGGAATGACATTTGTAAAAAAAGGGTAATTGCCTCTTACAATGCATTGAAACATTATAGAAGTGAACCTACAATGGAGAACTACACACATCAAAAGTGTCTAGGGATCAACATATGTGTCTAGGGATCAACATATATTTTTGCAATAACTTTTCTCCTGATTGATATTAATTAAAATTTTCTTTAAGGATTCATCAAATAAAGTGTTTTCGTTTGTCACAGTAACGATAAACCAAGTCACCTTTGCATTAATAAAGAAATTTGCCATTTTCCTAATAAAGGGATTTTTGACATTTGAACCACTAACATTAAAGTTCCAAAAAAAGACTGAAATAACAGTTTTCTTAAAAATTTTATTAGGTAACTTAAACAATTAATAATCCGTGTTTCTACCGCGAACACTAACAACACAAGAACATCGGTTTGGCATACTCAAAATGAGTTCATCCAAACACGCTGTGGAATGGCCGCCCATGTTCGTTGCAACAACAAAAAAAGGTCTTCTTGCGACTGGATACCCTCCATATTCGGCAGAGCTCTTCTCTGTAGCATATCCCATGCATGCTCAATCGGGTTCAAGTCTGGCGACTGAGCAGGCCAGGGCCAAAGCCACATCTCAATCTCAAGAAATCCGCATAAAAATGCTTGATCCCTAGACACTTTTGATGTGTGTATTTAGACTACAAAAGAAAAGATGCACTTAAAAAAAGGACTATATCAGAGCAAAAAAGAATAGGTTGGGATAACTTATGTGACTCTTTCAATAGAACTACCCCTATTAGTAAGATTTGGAATCTTCTTAAAATGTTTAAAGGTATAAGAGCTGGCAATAAATCACATAAAGATGAGTTTATTTCTCCATTTCTAGACAAATTATCCGACAATAGCAATTTAAATGATGCTGATAGTTTAGGTAACATTTTCGAATTAAATAATGATAGTCTAAATTCAAAATTTTTGCTAGATCCTTTTACATGGTCCGAATTTAAAATTAGTTTGTTATCTCGGAAAGACACTACACCTGGATTAGATGATTTCCCCTATTGTATTATTAAAAATTTAGACGAATCTGCACAAAAATTGTTTCTTAATATACTTAATTTACTTTGGCATTGTAAATGTATTCCGCAATCATGGAAAACACAATGTGTCATTCCAATACTCAAACCAGATAAACCTGCAGAGCTAGCCAGCTCTTACAGACCAATATCACTCTCTTCATGTCTAGGTAAAATATTTGAAAACATGATTAAAAATCGTATGGATTGGTATATAGAATCTAATGGCATCATTCCACATATACAATATGGATTTCGTCGAGGGCGAAGTTGTGCAGACAGCTTCACTTCTTTAATTTCAGACCTGAAACATACAAAGGATAAAAAGTTACACACTGTTTGTGTATTTCTAGATGTTCAAGGTGCATTTGACAGTCTAGATCCTGTTATACTAGTACAAGTTATGTTTAGGCTTGGCGTGCCAGGCCAAGTATGTAAATAGATATATAATTTTTTGAATAATAGAACACTCTATGTAAGATATAATAATACACTACATGGTCCAAAATGTGCATCTAAAGGTACAATGCAGGGTGCTACACTATCTCCTTTGCTTTACAATATTTATACAAGTGAAATCTGTAAATTTGTAAATAGTAATAATGTAGATATTTTGCAGTTTGCTGATGATATTGTTTTGTACAGTAGTAATTATAATGTAGAAATTGCAATTAACAATATTAACAGAGCCTTGTCCCAACTATTTCACTATTATAATGATGTACTACATTTAAAAATTAACGCCTCCAAAAGCAGTATCATGATATTTGGAAATGAGAATTCAAATTCAAAAGTAGTTTATAATGGCGAATTTATAAACCCAGTAAATTCAAAGAAATTTTTAGGCATAGTAATAGATAGGAAATTAACTTTTCAGGAACATATTAAATATATATCAAAGAATGCTCTAAAAGGCCTTAATATAGTTAAATGTCTTGCAGGTGTCTCATGGGGAGCAGACCCTAAAATATTGTCAAATCTATATAAAAGTATAGTTAGAAGTCATTTTGATTATAGTTCACTAGTGTATATAAACAGTACTCATGTAAATAAACTAGATCTATTGCAGAACAAGGCTTTGAGAATTATTTCTGGTGCAATGTGCTCTACTCCGATAAGGGCCATGGAAGTAGAGACTAAATTGATGCCCTTAATTTTGAGACGCATTCTACTTGCAGAGAGATTTTGTCTTAAATTAATTGCTGCAAATCACGAGAAAATTATTAACAAAATTGTACCTTCTGTAAGTAGTGCTCCTGGGCCTCTAGCAACAGGAGACAATCTTTTGAATGGCAAATCTCCAACATTGTCCAAAATATTGCTAGAAATAGAGAATACTTTTACTCATATAAGAAAACAGTGCCCATGGTCATGTTACTCTTTCTCTTATCAGTGTATTTCACATCCCATCAAAGAATTACAAAATTCAATTAATAATAATTTAGATATGCTACAGTTTTTGGCAGATAATGATAATCATTATGTTATTTATACTGATGGTAGTAAGGGAAGTGATTATGTACGTTCTGCTATTTATGATCCACATACAAAATTCTCTCAAAGCTTTGTTCTGCACAATACATGTAGTATATTCACTGCAGAGGCATATGCGGTTTATCAGGCTTTATTACATATTCGCCAAATTAACAATTGTAAATACTTTTTGATTGTTTCTGATTCAAAGAGTTTGATAAAAGCCTTAACTAATCTTACACTTTCATTTAAGTCAAATTATATTCTGTATTTTATCAAAGAAATAATATATCAATATTATCTTAAGTACATAAAAATTTCTTTCCTATGGGTACCTTCTCACCGAGGTATCTCGGGTAATGAAATAGTTGATAAAACCGCATATGAAGGTAATAATGCTGTTGATGTTAGAAATGCAATGGACATTCCTATGACTAATTTTCTGCAAAGTATCAATGAAAATGTATGTAAGTTATGGCTAGAAATGTGGAAGAAAGACCAAGACATCAAAGGAAAGTGGTATGGAAGTATTCAAGAAAGATTGCCTGTTACACCCTGGTACAATAGATTGAAAGAAGCCAGCCGAGACTTTATAACGACGATAAATAGATTGCGCTTTGGCCATAATACTGCACCGTCACACCTTTCTAGACTTGGCATTATTACAGACAATACATGCCCATATTGCGAATCTCAAGAAGGAACCATGGAACATCTGATTTTTGATTGTCAAAAATTCTTGCTTGACAGATTAGTGTTGGCTAGTGAACTCAGTGATTTAAAAATTAAGTGTGATTCTTCATCCCGCCCGCCGCCACTAGAACAGTTATTAAAAGACAAAAACACTTACAAACCAATATATAAATATATTAAAAATACTATTAAAACAATTTAAAAATGAAGTCAAGTGAAAGTGCAATGTTTGTTCAAATAAAATAAGACTTGACTTAAAGGTCTTAGTTACCAGGTCATAAAATCCCAAAAAAAAAAAAAAAAAAACAACAACTTCAGGATTCTGGCGGGAACTTCAAAAAAGCGCGCGCGTGAAAATTTTTAAAAATTACTTTTTTACATAAATATTTGCTATTTTTTGCTAAAGAGGTGATAAATAGCAACTACTAGGTGGACTAAATAGTGACAATGGTGGGAAACGAGGGGGGCGGGGATAACCCGCCCACCTCACATAAACGTCCTCGGCCTGAGGTCAGGGACGGAGGGACCAAAATGGACTGTGGTGATGGCGGCGGTGCTGGTGAGCGCTCTGACTATTCACCATATATTAAACCCAACTACAAAAGACTATACCCAGAAAATGGCACCTATCTAGACTTTAAAGTATTTATTGAAGCTACCAACAATACGGATAGAATAGACAATAAGAGCCCTATCTATCTCAACCATATTTTTTCCAACGAAATAAAAGGGGTGACGGCGATTCAACGCATTAATGCAAATAAAATAGCAGTAATATTTAAACAGTATAATACAGCCAATAATTTCATCAACAACACGGCTTTTCTCAACAAACACGGCTTTAGGGCATTTATTCCAGCTGCGGAAATAGAAAAAACAGGTATAATTAGATTTGTACCAGCAAATATTTCGAACAAAGAATTATATACAAAACTATCATCAATCTATGAAATAGTAGCTATAAGAAGATTCACAAAGAAGGTTGGGGAAGAGCGAGTACCACTACAAACAGTTAGCATTACTTTCCTTTCGAACATACTCCCAGACAATGTACAATATGATTTATTTTCATACCGAGTTTTTGAATATATACCACCATTACAGCAATGTTTCCGTTGCTTTAAATTTAACCACTCTGCTAAAATATGCAATGGTAAACAAAGATGTTCCATTTGTGGAGGTGAACATTTATATAAAGAATGTGATAAACCAACAGAGCTCTGCTGTGTCAATTGCAGTGGGCCTCATCTTGCAATTTCTAGATTATGCCCAATTAAGTTAAATAAAATATTAGAAAAGAAAAATAAGATAACTTTTGCAAGTGCAACATTAAAGAAACCACATATTAATAATGATAATAAACAATTTTCACCTCTTTTACCTCCAAAAATGAAAATTTCTACTGTAAATAAGCCTGTACATACATCTATAAATAGACCTGTACATTTATCTGTAAATAAACCTGTATCTGTAAATAATCCTGTACATAATGTAAATAAACCTAAAGATGTCCCTCCAAAGGTAGACATCAAAGCCCAAATAGTTTCCAACAACGATGTACTTATGGCCCTAGTACAGACGTTGGTGGAACTGGGTAATAAGGGGGATACTAAGCCCACTACCATAAACAGTATTAAGGAAACTCTACTTAAAAATCTAAAGTAATGGATCCAAGTCATACACTGTCTAAGCAACGTATTGCTCAGTATAACATTCAAAGTGCTAATAGTAAGAAACCTCTATTGATTCAATTCTTAGAAAAACAAAATATTGACATTTGCTTACTTAACGAAACATGGTTCAAAGACAATAAATTTAGAATACCTGAATATAATATTTACAATAAAAATTCCAATAATGCTCATAATGGTGTAGCAATACTAATTAAGCCATACTTAAAGTACAAACTATTAAACACTAGATTTTATGAAGACATTCAAACTGTTGCTCTGTCCTTATCTACTGTGCATGGTAGCTTGACTATTCTATGTGTATACTGTCCTCCTTCTAGTGGACACATACATCTCAACAGACTACATAATATAATTAACGATCTGCCAAAACCTATCTTTGTTAGTGGTGATTTTAATGCTCACCACATTGCATTTGGTTGTCTATCCACTAAGAGTAGAGGTCAGGATTTATTTAATATCATAGACGACTTGGATTTATGTATTTTAAATGATGGTAGTTTTACAACTTGTAATAACCCAAGACGAAATCCATCTGCAATTGACGTTAGCTTTATTAGTGATAACCTCGCCTCAATATGCGAGTGGTCTGTGCATGATGATGCCATGGGCAGCTACCACTTCCCTACAATAACAGAGATTTCACTACATATAGATAAATATCACATTAATCCCCCTGTTGATAGGTTTATATATAAAAAATCTGATTGGACAAAGTATAAAAATATTTCCAAAACGATATTTAATGATTTAGTGTTAAAATTATATGATCCTATTTCAACCTATAATGATTTTTGTTCTCGATTGAATACTTTAAAAGATATGACTATCCCTAAACTCACTAAACCAAATAATTTTAAAAGCAGACCACCAGCTCCTTGGTGGAATGACATTTGTGAAAAAAGTGTAATTGCCTCTTACAATGCATTGAAACATTATAGAAGTGAACCTACAATGGAGAACTATTTAGACTACAAAAGAAAAGATGCACTTAAAAAAAGGACTATATCAGAGCAAAAAAGAATAGGTTGGGATAACTTATGTGACTCTTTCAATAGAACTACCCCTATTAGTAAGATTTGGAATCTTCTTAAAATGTTTAAAGGTATAAGAGCTGGCAATAAATCACATAAAGATGAGTTTATTTCTCCATTTCTAGACAAATTATCCGACAATAGCAATTTAAATGATGCTGATAGTTTAGGTAACATTTTCGAATTAAATAATGATAGTCTAAATTCAAAATTTTTGCTAGATCCTTTTACATGGTCCGAATTTAAAATTAGTTTGTTATCTCGGAAAGACACTACACCTGGATTAGATGATTTCCCCTATTGTATTATTAAAAATTGAGACGAATCTGCACAAAAATTGTTTCTTAATATACTTAATTTACTTTGGCATTGTAAATGTATTCCGCAATCATGGAAAACACAATGTGTCATTCCAATACTCAAACCAGATAAACCTGCAGAGCTAGCCAGCTCTTACAGACCAATATCACTCTCTTCATGTCTAGGTAAAATATTTGAAAACATGATTAAAAATCGTTTGGATTGGTATATAGAATCTAATGGCATCATTCCATATATACAATATGGATTTCGTCGAGGGCGAAGTTGTGCAGACAGCTTCACTTCTTTAATTTCAGACCTGAAACATGCAAAGGATAAAAAGTTACACACTGTTTGTGTATTTCTAGATGTTCAAGGTGCATTTGACAGTCTAGATCCTGTTATACTAGTACAAGTTATGTTTAGGCTTGGCGTGCCAGGCCAAGTATGTAAATGGATATATAATTTTTTGAATAATAGAACACTCTATGTAAGATATAATAATACACTACATGGTCCAAAATGTGCATCTAAAGGTACAATGCAGGGTGCTACACTATCTCCTTTGCTTTACAATATTTATACAAGTGAAATCTGTAAATTTGTAAATAGTAATAATGTAGATATTTTGCAGTTTGCTGATGATATTGTTTTGTACAGTAGTAATTATAATGTAGAAATTGCAATTAACAATATTAACAGAGCCTTGTCCCAACTATTTCACTATTATAATGATGTACTACATTTAAAAATTAACGCCTCCAAAAGCAGTATCATGATATTTGGAAATGAGAATTCAAATTCAAAAGTAGTTTATAATGGCAAATTTATAAACCCAGTAAATTCAAAGAAATTTTTAGGCATAGTAATAGATAGGAAATTAACTTTTCAGGAACATATTAAATATATATCAAAGAATGCTCTAAAAGGTCTAAATATAGTTAAATGTCTTGCAGGTGTCTCATGGGGAGCAGACCCTAAAATATTGTCAAATCTATATAAAAGTATAGTTAGAAGTCATTTTGATTATAGTTCACTAGTGTATATAAACAGTACTCATGTAAATAAACTAGATCTATTGCAGAACAGGGCTTTGAGAATTATTTCTGGTGCAATGTGCTCTACTCCCATAAGGGCCATGGAAGTAGAGACTAAATTGATGCCCTTAATTTTGAGACGCATTCTACTTGTAGAGAGATTTTGTCTTAAATTAATTGCTGCAAATCACAAGAAAATTATCAACAAAATTGTACCTTCTGTAAGTAGTGCTCCTGGGCCTCTAGCAACAGGAGACAATCTTTTGAATGGCAAATCTCCAACATTGTCCAAAATATTGCTAGAAATAGAGAATACTTTTACTCATATAAGAAAACAGTGCCCATGGCCATGTTACTCTTTCTCTTATCAGTGTATTTCACATCCCATCAAAGAATTACAAAATTCAATTAATAATAATTTAGATATGCTACAGTTTTTGGCAGATAATGATAATCATGATGTTATTTATACTGATGGTAGTAAGGGAAGTGATTATGTACGTTCTGCTATTTATGATCCACATACAAAATTCTCTCAAAGCTTTGTTCTGCACAATACATGTAGTATATTCACTGCAGAGGCATATGCGGTTTATCAGGCTTTATTACATATTCGCCAAATTAACAATTGTAAATACTTTTTGATTGTTTCTGATTCAAAGAGTTTGATAAAAGCCTTAACTAATCTTACACTTTCATTTAAGTCGAATTATATTCTGTATTTTATCAAAGAAATAATATATCAATATTATCTTAAGTACATAAAAATTTCTTTCCTATGGGTACCTTCTCACCGAGGTATCTCGGGTAATGAAATAGTTGATAAAACCGCATATGAAGGTAATAATGCTGTTGATGTTAGAAATGCAATGGACATTCCTATGACTGATTTTCTGCAAAGTATCAATGAAAATGTATGTAAGTTATGGCTAGAAATGTGGAAGAAAGACCAAGACATCAAAGGAAAGTGGTATGGAAGTATTCAAGAAAGATTGCCTGTTACACCCTGGTACAATAGATTGAAAGAAGCCAGCCGAGACTTTATAACGACGATAAATAGATTGCGCTTTGGCCATAATACTGCACCGTCACACCTTTCTAGACTTGGCATTATTACAGACAATACATGCCCATATTGCGAATCTCAAGAAGGAACCATGGAACATCTGATTTTTGATTGTCAAAAATTCTTGCTTGACAGATTAGTGTTGGCTAGTGAACACAGTGATTTAAAAATTAAGTGTGATTCTTCATCCCGCCCGCCGCCACTAGAACAGTTATTAAAAGACAAAAACACTTACAAACCAATATATAAATATATTAAAAATACTATTAAAACAATTTAAAAATGAAGTGAAGTGAAAGTGCAATGTTTGTTCAAATAAAATAAGACTTGACTTAAAGGTCTTAGTTACCAGGTCATAAAATCCCAAAAAAAAAAAAAAAACAACTTCAGGGTTGCCAGGTGGGGCTATTAAGCGCCGATGGGGCTATCACCCTTGCCGAGCGGCTATAATATTTTATGCGCTGGCTATCTAATAGCCGATGGGGCTATCTTTTTTTCAGAAATATTTAATTATCAAACAAACAATTTTGTGCAGGAAAAAGAACTTTTACAGCAACAATTAGTTTCAATATTTTATGTGTATATTAAGCATGAATTTTAAAACGTTAACTGTCTCGCAAATCGCAATCGCGAGTCGCAATACATATAAAGGTACACAAGTATAAGTCAAATCTTGAGTATTAGTGACGTCACTAGATGGGTGGCTATCTCGGGGCTACGCGCGCGCTCCGGCAAGGCTGTTCAAGAAAAAAAAAGCTGGCAACACTGATCAGCTTTGCTTTTATTCTAGCTCCTCTCTCTCTCTCCTTGCCTCCTTGATATACTTATATACTTGCAAAAATGTATTCGTGTGTGTTCCGCGCATGACTGAAATTACTGAAGTGAATGGTTGAATAGGGTAACATATTGTGTTATGAGCTTTTTCATATCATCATCGTTCATTGCCATTATTATTTGAATGCAAGTAAACATCATGTGCTTACGGCAGAAGTATATAATTGAATAATTGACTAACGTCTGTCAATACAATGGAAGCTAAAGTCGATGAAAAACTGAAAGAATTAGGCATGGAGAAAGTGATGGAGTATCTCCATACGAGAAAAGTTTATCGTTGTACCTATCAGGGATGCAAGGCAGACTTTGATAGGCCATACAGACTGGCGCAACACATTTTAGCGCACAATAACATAGTAAGTTTCGTAACACAAAAACATAAACATTTATGGGTAATGTACACTACAGAGGGGTATTTATTTACAGAGACCTTACCTTTGTGAGCATCCAAACTGTGGCAAGGCCTATACAAGTAAGAGTCATTTGGATCGCCACTTACGCACTGTACACATGCCACAAGAACAAGATGTTGTATACAGGTGAGTTTACAAAATTGCATATCAAAGAGGCTTAAAATTCAAAATTAAAAAAAATACAAAAT
This sequence comes from Diaphora mendica, assembly GCA_949125395.1. Taxonomy (NCBI): domain Eukaryota; kingdom Metazoa; phylum Arthropoda; class Insecta; order Lepidoptera; family Erebidae; genus Diaphora; species Diaphora mendica. Next base: position 25,379,171 of record OX421310.1, read on the forward strand.
CTGATTTAATTTCAAAGATACTCATTTTAAAGAATAATTTTAAATAGCTTTGTGTTTTTTATTTTCTTAGAACAAATAAATTTCAATTAATTGATCCTATTTAACTTGCAAAAATTAAAATTTATTTCTCCAGGTATATATAGAAACAATTTTCAAATATATTGAAACTTTTTCATTTCAGTTGCCCAAAATGTTTCAAGAATTTTGCTAATAGTCAGAATCTCAAAAGGCATTTGAACACAGTACATGAGCTGGAATATGCTTGCGAAATTTGTGATAGACAGTTTAAGAAAAAAAATCAGCTAAGTGCGCACATGTATCAACACACAGGTGTCAAAGCATTCAGGTATTAACACTAACACCTTACATATATAAAAATATTTGATAAAATTTATAAAGCTTAAGTCACCAGTGCCATTATCATGGATCTATTGACAACCCATTAAATTAAATTGATTCAATAGTGTATGTGCTACTGTAACTATGTGTCAGTGTGCTGAGCTCCTGGTAATCTGAGCTACAGACTCAAATCCAATTCAGACACCAGTCCTCTTACAATAGGGAATATGCATGTCTTTTTTTTATTTCTTAATCTGATCATATAAGTATCCATAACATACACACATCAAAAGTGTCTAGGGATCAACATATGTGTCTAGGGATCAACATATATTTTTGCAATAACTTTTCTCCTGATTGATATTAATTAAAATTTTCTTTAAGGATTCATCAAGTAAAGTGTTTTCGTTTGTCACAGTAACGATAAACCAAGTCACCTTTGCATTAATAAAGAAATTTGCCATTTTCCTAATAAAAGGATTTTTGACATTTGAACCACTAACATTAAAGTTCGAAAAAAAGACTGAAATAACAGTTTTCTTTAAAATTTTATTAGGTAACTTAAACAATTAATAATCCGTGTTTCTACCGCGAACACTAACACAAGAACATCGGTTTGGCATACTCAAAATGAGTTCATCCAAATCACGCTGTGGAATGGCCGCCCATGTTCGTTGCAACAACAAAAAAAGGTCTTCTTGTGACTGGATACCCTCTATATTCGGCAGAGCTCTTCTCTGTAGCATATCCCATGCATGCTCAATCGGGTTCAAGTCTGGCGACTGAGCAGGCCAGGGCCAAAGCCACATCTCAATCTCAAGAAATCCGCATAAAAATGCTTGATCCCTAGACACTTTTGATGTGTGTAGAAAAAAAATAGGTTTGAAAATAGTCAAACTAATTTTCAAAGTGATATTTAAAACACTGACTAAATTTGAGCTGTTCAAACGTTGCCACTTTGCACGCACTATTGACATGACCAATGACGTCATTGACATTCTTGTTTGTTTACTATTGAGTGTTTCAGTTATTTTATAGTCATTTACAGCTTTAATTGCTATAAAAATCATGGAAGAAGTTATTTTTCTCACATACACTACTAACACAGTGGGAATTTCGACGCCGATAATTTCGATAATGTGACAATCGACGTCACATTTTGTTTCAACCAATGTCCTATTTTAGGCCTTTGTAGGTTTGAATTTCCCTCCCTTGATTTTCACTTTTTATTTAATATTTTCTGGGTTTAAATAATCACTAAATTAAAAAATACCTTTTATGTATAATTGTAAACAATAAAGAATCTAGAAAAAAATGTTTGAGACAAATAAAAATTTTATGCATATTCCCCATTGCTGTATGGTTTTGCTGTTTTGTATTTTAATAAAAAATTATATTGCATGGATTGGTGATAGTGAGAAGAAAAATAAAGAAGTTATTATAAATATATATTATATATATAAATACACATAGACTGCCAAAAGACAATATGTATATAGATAGGGTCTACATCTACGACGATACGGTATCGTCGATACCTCATTTGTCTAGTTCTAATAAGTAGTTAAGGGATACGATATTTTTATTGATAATACCTTTGATCTTCACTGTTGTTATTTTTGGTCATCTTTGTAGACACTCCTGCGTCCCGTAGGAGAATAATAACCTGTAAAAACGAATAAAAAAGTTAATTTTTGGACTTAGAAGATTTTTAAATCTCAAACATCGAAATTTTTCAGAGGTTTTGTCGAATTGTTCGATAACCCTTCAATCCATAGTTGACTCTTTTGCATATTTAGATAGCTCTCATCAAGGCCTATCTAACAACACCTCTTTTACAAAAATCCGGTAAACAGAAGTTAGATAATTTTCTACATTCATCTTGAAAGTTGGTATTTTCAGAATTTTTCTTGAGATTTTCGTCGAATAACTTGAGAACCCTTTATTTGGAAACCACAAATTTTACAGATTTAGATAGAGCTCGCCACGACCCGTCTAACGACACCCTGTTTGTATATATACTACAAATAGAACTTCATAAAATTTCATATTAAAACTGAATTTTCGGTACATTTTCTAAATTTTGGAGGTTTTTGTTGAATAACTCGGCAGCCCTTATTTTGGGCCTTATTTATTATATTATAAATTATACATACTTAGATAGGCCTCTTCAAGACCTAACTAACGCTGGCTATATAGGCTTGGCGGAGAAGGGATCGTCAACCTGTGGTCGAGACCAAAAATTTTTTAGTGATAAAAATTTTCGTATTAGTTTAAGTTGACCGAGACAATATACATCTCTCCGAACAAGGAACGGCTCCAAATAGAGCGAAAACTTCAGCTTGGAACCGAGTAGAACAGCGTTCTACATACACCTAATTTTGTTTATATTGATATTGATACACATTCTATAATTTCATTCTATTTTTATTTGTTGACCGAGGCTATCTACACCTCATAAATAAATAGACCGGCTCAAATTAGAGCACTATTCATATTTATTGATTTTAACTTTTAAAATTTTAATATTTTAACTTAACTAGGTAGATCGAATATTACCTATAATTAATTTAAGCTCAATACAAATTGACACCCCCCCTATACAGGGTCAGACACGCACAGTCAATTGAAAAACCCCCTTTACAGGGTCACACAAACATTTACTTTACACGCAAGACAATTTTCCCCGTCACATACACAACACACTACACACACTCTCTTACACATCGTTTATTTATATTGTCACGCACACCCGCAACATGTCCACCACTGGAACCTTCACTAACAGACGACTCAGCTTTGCTTCATCATCACCAACGCCAGAGGCAACGACGATCCCGGCAGACAAGCGAAGCTATCATGCCTCCCGAAACTGCCAGATTATAAGAGAGCAGCTCAAGATCTCGGGTAACATCAAGAGAGAGATCAAGAAGGAGATAGAGTGCAGAATCGGTATCATAGAGCGACTATTCAAAGAGTACGAAAAGGATAGGGTAAGATCGGTTGTGGAGCAGAGCTTCGAAGTCGTGGGGGTTCCAGGAACAAATACCAACGAGGAAGTCCTCAGGAAGATAGCAGGAAACGAGAGGATTTTGAAAGAAAATGCCCAAGCTATAGCAGAAATAAATGAACAGATAGAAAAGCAAGCTGATAGAGGAAAGAAAGTAGAAGAAAATGAGAAGATACTCAAAGAAAACGCAAAGGCTATAGGTGAGATAAAAGAAAGGATAGAGAACCAAGATGATAGTGAGAGAAAGGGAACGCAAAAAGCAACCTATGCGGGGGTAATGGCAGGCCGCTCCGAAGCTCGGCTCCCGGACAGGACGACCCTGCACTCGGTGATCGTCACGTCCAAAAACGAACTGGACACCGGGGAGCAGGTCATCGAGCGACTGCGGAAGGCTGCGCACGAGGACGAGGGATGGGTGCAAGTGGAAAAGATAAGGAAGGCTAAAGACAGAAAAGTAATCCTAGGTTATAAAACAGAAGAAGAACGAAAAAAGGCTCACAAACGAATAACAGAGAAAGGCAAAGATCTGGTAGTGGAGGAAGTAAAAAATAGGGATCCCCTCCTGGTGCTATACGGCGTCCAAAAGACCCAAACGGACGAGGACCTAGTGAGGGCCTTGAGGTGCAGGAACCGGGAGATATTCCGGGACCTGACACCGGACCAGGACAGGCTAACGGTCCAGTACAGGAGGAGAGCCAAAAATCCCCACACGTGCCACGTGGTGCTCAGGGTCTCCCCGGCGATTTGGTCCCGTGCCCTAGACAGAGGGAGGTTGCGGACCAGTCCCCTCTAGTGCAGTGCTCCCTGTGTCTGGGATACGGGCACAGCAAAAGGTTCTGCACCACAACTAAACCTAACTGCAGCCATTGTGGCGGGCCCCACCTAAGGGCCGAATGCCCGGACGACTGCCAGTGGTGCGGAACCAAACTGCTGCAACTGCCAAGGGGAGAAGCTGAGCAGCACGGGGCACAACGCCTTCAGCGCTGAGTGCCAAGTCCGCCAAAAGTGGGACTATCTGGCGAGGTTAACCACGGCATACTCGTGACACACTCATTCATACACACACGACACAGAAACACACACACACGAACACACACAGATATTGAAAGTATATTGTGAATATATACGGAGACATCATAACATGCACACAAACACTGAACACGCACACACATTTAAAATAAACGGCATAACAAATAATTCACGACCGGGCTTATAATAATTGTTTATATTTAAGCATATAAATAGATTGTTGATAACAAAGGCGGAATTCATGCTAAAAATAAAAAACATATACAGACACGAACATCACTTTAAGACATTTAAATCACGCACACATAGATTAAAACAACAAATCATAAAATGCACACAAAAACACTCACAAAAACACTGGACAAGAACACTAAACAAATTACACAAAGTCACAAATGCCGTGGCATCACAGATGGGAAAACCACAAATGAAATATACTTGCAGAACAAAACTAGAACCAATATAACAAAAATTTAATAAAGAAAAGTATAAATAAAAAGAAAACTAAGCATGAAAAGCATCAAATAGAAAAGAACCTAATATAAAACAATATACATAAATAGTAAAACAACAGATCAGTATAATACCTCGATAATTAATTAAAATTTACAAGATCATTAATTAACTTAAAATAAATTTTGCATTGATAATTAGATTGACTATTTAGAACTATTGCATAAAGACATTAAATGGATATTAATAATATAAATGACTAAAGAAAAAAAAAAAAGGAATTAAGAAAATAACGAAGAAATTTAAAAATATCTAGAAATAATGCTGTGCTGCAAAATGTTGTATAGTAATATATAAGAAGAAAATGAAATAGAAAACAGTAAAAAAAAAATTAATTAAAATCAAGAGACGGATGGGAGGCACTTGGTGCGAGACACATCAATGAATGGCAAAAAAAATTATAACTAGTAAAAAAGGTCCTGTCGTTACCATGGACGGGGGAAAGCAGCGTTATCCCATGGGATAACTCTAAAAAAAAAAAAAAAATAAGTAGTTAAGGAGCTATGAGGGAACAGATGAACATACATACATACATACATAGCCTGTCAAAATCATAACCCTCCTTTGGCTTTGCCGTAGTCGGGTAAAGAGTAAGATGACTGATTGACTGACTGACATACCCAGAGATCAACGCACAGCCCAAACCGCTGAAGCTAGAATCCTGAAATTTTGCATGTAGGTTCTTTATATAACGTAAGTGAGCACTAAGAAAGGATTTTTTGAAATTCCACCCCTAAGGGGGTAAATCAGAGGATGAAAGTCTGCGTGAGCGAAGCCGCGTGTAAAAGCTGTTTTCCTACCAATCCAACTATCAGAAAAAAAATTATTCAATCACCTAACCTGATTTATATCTGACATAACCTAACTCTGTTGCCCACCGGGGTTTGCGGCAGGGTGATGCAACATTTCTGTTCTTTTTTGTGTTATTATTACGTATTAGGGTGTTAGCAATCTAAAAACACCAACAACGACCATTAAATACGCAAGTGTTTGTTTTAAGAGCACTTTGAAGTAGCGTGATCCACTTTTCTTAAAAAAATAAGTTTTTTTTTACACACATCAAAAGTGTCTAGGGATCAAGCATTTTTATGCGGATTTCTTGAGATTGAGATGTGGCTTTGGCCCTGGCCTGCTCAGTCGCCAGACTTGAACCCGATTGAGCATGCATGGGATATGCTACAGAGAAGAGCTCTGCTGAATATGGAGGGTATCCAGTCGCAAGAAGACCTTTTTTTGTTGTTGCAACGAACATGGGCGGCCATTCCACAGCGTGATTTGGATGAACTCATTTTGAGTATGCAAAACCGATTCTTGTGTTGTTAGTGTTCGCGGTAGAAACACGGATTATTAATTGATTAAGTTACCTAATAAAATTTTAAAGAAAACTGTTATTTCAGTCTTTTTTTCGAACTTTAATGTTAGTGGTTCAAATGTCAAAAATCCCTTTATTAGGAAAATGGCAAATTTCTTTATTAATGCAAAGGTGACTTGGTTTATCGTTACTGTGACAAACGAAAACACTTTATTTGATGAATCCTTAAAGAAAATTTTAATTAATATCAATCAGGAGAAAAGTTATTGCAAAAATATATGTTGATACCTAGACACATATGTTGATCCCTAGACACTTTTGATGTGTGTATTTACAAAACGTGGCAATGCGTTGGCAAAGATGCGTCAATTGCATGGGTGATTACTTCGAATAACAGAAATAAAAAAGTTTGAAAAAATAAGTACTGATTATTGCATACAAAACGGCAATTTCATAGGTAAAGACCTAATATTATTAGCATTTTCTCGTGACTTTGTCCGTATTTATTCGATAATTGTGATATTTATATGGTACCTATTTAAAATATACTTTGCAAAGAAATTAATATTATAGAGGCACCAAAACATTTTAAATACAAAAAAAGTAAAAACTAAAACCCAACTATGACAAAAACCGACGCTGAAAAAGTATGAAACAAGTTTCAAAAGCCGTAGTCACGCGTTGTTAAAGTGTTATGGACATGGTACATTGAAACCAAAATTTGAAACTTAGTAATGTACCGTAGTCCATAACTCTTTAACAACGCGTGACTACGGCTTTTGAAACTTGTTTCATACTTTTTCAGCGTCGGTTTTTGTCGTAGTTGGGATTTAGTTTTTACTTTTTTTATATATATAGAATATGTTTTTTTTTTTCATGTGTTCGTTATTGTAAGGACAAGGTTTGTGTACAAGAAAAATTTAAAGATAACGGGAAAAGTCTTTTTTTTATCCGCGTCTGTACACTGTCTGTGGGCTGAGACAGATATGAGAGAGATAAAGATATTAGAGCCACTCATGGTCATGTGTAATACTTTTTCAGAATCCCCATTAAATGCGCTAAAATTTGTAATACAGGGTCACTTTTCGGTAGAGTATTTTTTTTTTCACAGTGAGGTCCAAAGTAAATAAAAAGTTATGATTTGAGAAAAAAATAATCGTAAAACTGAATATTATCTTCAACACATCTAATAAACAACCATAAATGGCATGTCTAACGCAAGGACTTATCAGTACCAATCTAGTAAAAAATATGAAAAAAATACAGGTGTAGATTTTTTCGAATTTTAATAAGAATTAGTTAAAAAGGTCATTTTTCTCATAAAAACAAAATAAATTATAACTCTGCAGGGTTTGACCTTAAGGACCTCTCGTAGAACAAATTTTTGCAGCTCATGACCCCCTCTAACCCCTGGTTGCGTTTGATCCACGACTTTTTGGCCATCCTGTATTTGTATAGATGAACTTTTCTTGTAGTTGTGACCAATGTCAAGAAACTTTTGTGAGCTTATATCTCAAGAAAAGACACATGCGGTACCATAAAGTATACTTCTGCCGTGAATGTAAACTGGAATACAACCACTGGTCAAAATACCAGCAACATTTAAAAGCTGAACACCAAAACGATCGTGAGTACTTTGTGGTCTTAATAGCTATTATTGAAAATATATTAAGATGTCTCAAATGTCTTGACTTGTTTGTTTTTCTTTGCTAGTATCCCTTTCTAGCTGGGGTCTGAACACCCGTGCCTCGGAGAGCACGTAAAGCTGTCGGTCCTTCGCTTGATCTCTCCCCGATCGTGTTGGTTAACCGTCCCATCGGATTATGAGAGAGAGGGAACAGAAAGTGCACCTGTGTTTACGCACACACTTGTGCACTATAATATCTCCTGCGTATTTGGCTGGTCTCCGTTGAGACTGGCCGCTGTGGCCGTTTTCGGCTAGGAGAACATTATTATTTATTATTATTATCCCTTTCTAACGTATCAAGATTTATGGTAACTGATATTGATATTTTATGAAAATAAAAAAGCATATTGAAAACAAATCATAGGAAGCAACTCATGTATGTATGTGGAATGTGTTTTATATGCAGTTCAGATTGGCATTATTTATATTATGCATTTATATATACACTTGATGCTTGGTAAGAATTGTATTGTCTTGGCTTGACATATTTTTATATCATTGAATGAAACTTAAGCTTCTTTACAATTTAGTGATATTCCATGTATTGTAAAATGAAGATGAGAATAGAGATGTGCTGTTAATCTGCAAAGAATGTTATATACAGCCCGGGGTCCCTGTTTTGGTGTAAATAATTTTAATAATGATACTTAAAACAATCGCAAGACACAAGTTCACAAGGTAGTAGAGCCACGCAAATTTCAGCACGAACGGGCCGGCTCGACCGGGGCGGTACTACCCTCGCACAGAAAATCAACGTAAAATGACAGCGATCGTGCTGTCGTGTATCGTTGGTGAGTGCGAGACCGGAGGCCCAATGATGCAGAATCATCACTAACCCGCCATGGGGTGGGTCACCATGGTGCATTGTCTGCACGAGCAATGAGTATGGTGACCACCACTCTTGGATTCTGCTTATGCTTTCCGTCAAGCAGAGTAGAGTCATTTTGGCAGGGCCAAACATTAAAAAAAACACTGCGACTCAAACATAAGCCGATGAAAGTTGAACTATCTTGTTGACAGGCTCTCATTGAAAAGCCTGTTAAAATGAAATGAACAGGCGAAACGAAAGACGGGTAATCCTCGAAGTAATGTAGTAATAAATAAATAAATATTTCGGACATCTAAGACACAACGCTGTCTATTCCCAAGCTAAGCAGAGCTCGTGTTATGGGTACTAAACAACTGATATAAATACATATATACTTTTTTTTGTAAATACATACATATTATACATAGAAAACACCCAAACTTCGAAATAAATATTTGCAGATCATACAAACATTTGGTCCGACCCGGGAATCGAACCCGAGACCTCAAGCACAGCAGTCGCTTACGCTACCACTTGCGCCACCGAGGCAGTTGTAGAGCAATGTGGTACGCAAGGCCCTAGGTGGCAGCCGCCTCTACATAACCAACAGTGTACCAAACAAATGTGTGTAGGAAAAAAAATGTGTGTAATAAATAATGGTTTGATTTTTCAGAGTTTATTTGTGATGAATGTGGAAGATGTTTTAAACAGAGATGCCATATAGTTCGTCACGTAAAAATACATTCACATCTCAACAGAATATTTCATTGTCCATACGAAAGTTGTGAAAGGTATAGTAAAATAATATATAAATAACTACTTTTCTTAAAAAGTATTAGTTGTGTTTGATTAAATGTTTTCTTCGTTTCAGGTATTATTCAAGAAATAGCAACCTAAAGCAACACATTTTAGTAAAACATTTAGATGTGTTACATGAGTGTACAGTGTGTGGTTCACGATTATCTACAAAGGTAAAAAAGATGTAGTCTTAATATGTAGTTTAAGCTCTTTAGAAAAAGAGTTTTGGCCTGCTATTAAACCCTGGCCAGACGGGTTGGTAGAGGGTTTGTTTCAAGTTTGCCCTATCTATACAGTGCTGTTATTCTCAGTATTTAGAGATAGTAACACTCCATTTTTCTTATGTTTGACCCTGCCAAAATGACTCTACTCTGCCTAATGGAAAGGATATGCAGAATCCAAGAGTGGTGGTCATCATACTCACTGCGAATGCAGACAATGCAGCATGGTGACCTACACCATGGCGGGCTAGTGATGCTTCTGCATCATTGGGCCTCCGGTCTCGCACTCACCAACGATACACGACAGCACGATCGCTGTCATTTTACGTTGATTTTCTGTGCGAGGGTAGTACCGCCCCGGTCGAGCCGGCCCGGGGACGGTCGATTTCGTCCTGAAATCAGCGTGGCTCTACTACCTGTTAATCAATGCCAATAAAACTTCATTTTCTATTGCAGGCAAAGTTAAACTATCATTTAAACCTGCATTATAATTCTGGAGTGGAGAAACCAACACCGAAATTAATTAAAACCGAGAGAAAGGAAAGGAAGGATAAAGATACATTCAAGAGCTCAACGGCACTTAAATTAGCTGGTTTGGCCAAAGCACCTGATGATTCAACATCAGGTTTTAGTAAGACACAGGGTGAAGTACAATCGACGATTTCAGCATCAAGTAATGTACCTGAGAATTCACGTAAAAATGAGGCTGGTTCTACAATAAAAACTGAAAATCCAGAGTCAGGATCAAAATCACCACCACCTGTCAATTTGACAGTTAAAACGGAATACATTGAAGTAGAAGTTGACTTTCCATATGACATTTAAATGACGAATGTATATATTTATCTTTATTTTAATATGTAGAATTTGAATGTATAGAGTTATAGCAATTGATAGTAATCTCCTTTTTGACTGGCGCAATGGTAGCGTATGCGACTGCTGTGTTTGAGGTCTTGGGTTCGATTCCCGGGTCGAACCAAATGTTTGTATGATCTACAAATATTTGTTTCGTAGTTTGGGAGTTTTCTATGTTATAATATAGTATATGTATTTACAAAAAAAAGTATTTAAGTATTCATATCAGTTGTCTAGTACTCATAACACTAGCTCTGCTTAGCTTGGGCCTAGATGGCAATGGGTGTTAGATGTCCGAAATATTTATTTATTACTATATTACTTGAGTCAACCGGTTGTCATGAACACCTATGACAATCGTTATTGTGAAGTCAATGCCCTCAAATATACTGACAACTAGTTCAACCTTCGAATTCAGTTCACCCTTAGGGTTGCGGAGGTCTGATGTCAGTCGCTCCGTGTAAAAACTGATATTCAGGTAAAACCGGTTGAACTAGTAGCCGACCCCAAATCTTGGGAATAATAAAGGCTAGGTAGAAGAAGATACTATATTACTTGAGTGCATAGTGTGTACAATATACATAAGAAGGAGTGAACCAAAAAAAAATAGTGCAAGATGTAGGGGAACTATTTCTTTCAAATATGGCTTATCTCATCGATTGATCTTACGTATAGTAAATTTACAGTCATTTTTATATATTTTAAGCATTGGAAAGATTAGATCCCAGAAATTGCCTTAAATAAAATAGCGGGTTTAAAAAAGTACAAAATTTATTAGCAATTTGTCTTGGACATGCTTACCTGTCTTAGAATTTAGCTAATGAATCCTTGTATGTAAGATCAATCATGTAGTTACAATTAACTAACAAGTCTAAAATTGAGATTTTCATCTAAATACATATGTATCTCATTCGTCGTCTTCCTAGCCTTTATTAATACCAAGATTAATTGGGAGCGGCTACTAGTTCAACCGGTTTTACCTGATTATCAATTTTTCCACGGAGCGACTGGCATCGGACCTCCGCAACCCTGAGGGTGAACTGAATTCGAAGATTGAAAAAGTTGTCAGTATATTTGAGGGCACTGACTTCCCAATAACGATTGACATAAGTGTTTATGACAACCGGGACCGACGGCTTAACGTGCTTTCCGAGGCATGGGCGGGAAACACCGCCATATTCCATATTCTGGGCTTCTATTAAGAATTTCCTGTAAGAAAAACCCAATAGCAGTCGGACCCGGGAATCGAACAGGAGATCTCTTGATCGGCAATCGCTAAGATATAAAATAAAACATGTTGCTCCCGTTTAGGTAGGCAGAGACAACACACTTTAACCTCAGGAGCTGAAGCTCCTGTGAAGGCAGACAGTGACAGTAGGTGAACCTACTGTCACTGTCTGCCTTTAAGACTCTAATGCAAGTCCGCCGGTTTGGGTGCTTTTGATTTGCTCTCTCTCTGTAGTACATACTTTACTAATTAGATCCAAGTACCCCCTTTTTTTTTAGCGTAAATCCCCTCCGATACCTACTCAGGACGGCCGATGGAGTGATTATGTCGAACATAAATAGACGGACCCCGAGCCTTCTGCGGCTACCGATAATCTACCTAACTTTTTTCATCTGTTTTAAACTAATCCCTTCCACTTCCCTAAACCACCAAATATATACCACTTAATAATTGATGAATAAAAAAAATCGTTAAGTCGAGGCCTGTTCAGTGAACGGTGGTCATCACTTGCTTCGCAATATGTGGATGTTTGTAGTTTTGGCGAGGCATATACTTTTTAAATCTTTAGAAAGTATTTTAGATAAAAATGTTTAGTGAAGCCCTACACTCTTTAACTTTTTACAAAGCACTAAACTCGCTGTCAACAGTAACTCCACATTTCAATGTAAGTAGATTTAAGGGTTTCCAAGTAGTGAAAGGCAATTTGTTATAATTAGAAGCTTTTGAGCTTATTTTTTACTCAATGAAAATCATAAAAGCCTTTGCTTTAAATGTCTTACGGAGAAAGCTAAGACAGAAGAAGAAGGCTTTGAGAGAAAGCCTTTTGCCAAAATTAAATATAACTTCTGAAAATGTAAAAAGACATTACTTTTTTTTTTGTTTATATACACACATCAAAAGTGTCTAGGGATCAACATGTGTCTAGGGATCAACATATATTTTTGCAATAACTTTTCTCCTGATTGATATTAATTAAAATTTTCTTTAAGGATTCATCAAATAAAGTGTTTTCGTTTGTCACAGTAACGATAAACCAAGTCACCTTTGCATTAATAAAGAAATTTGTCATTTTCCTAATAAAGGGATTTTTGACATTTGAACCACTAACATTAAAGTTCGAAAAAAAGACTGAAATAACAGTTTTCTTTAAAATTTTATTAGGTAACTTAAACAATTAATAACCCGTGTTTCTACCGCGAACACTAACAACACAAGAATCGGTTTGGCATACTCAAAATGAGTTCATCCAAATCACGCTGTGGAATGGCCGCCCATGTTCGTTGCAACAACAAAAAAAGGTCTTCTTGCGACTGGATACCCTCCATATTCGGCAGAGCTCTTCTCTGTAGCATATCCCATGCATGCTCAATCGGGTTCAAGTCTGGCGACTGAGCAGGCCAGGGCCAAAGCCACATCTCAATCTCAAGAAATCCGCATAAAAATGCTTGATCCCTAGACACTTTTGATGTGTGTATTTTAAAAGTAGTGTCTTAGTTACTAGGTAAAAGTATTTATTATCATTTAGATCTCTTATCTACGTTTAATTAATGTATTTTTAATATTTATATCTGGACATGTGAATATAGAGATTAAAATAAAAGACTTATTTTCATTCATACGTAATTCCAAGCCGAAAACACATTGTAGTGTAAATGTGTAAATAAAAGTATGTTAATTTTATTATTGTCTAATGGCTCCTCTACACGATGGGCCAGTTTGTGAAGGACATAGTGGTGTCGGATGCCTTATGGCGCGTATGATGGTCGTGGGATGGCGTTGCGTCGGTGTCGGTCCTTCGGCCGCCCATCAAAGGTAGTGGGCCAGCGATAACGGTACGAATCTACACGTGGCCCATTCCATAGTGCGTGCTCGAACTATATAGATAAATTGCCACACGATTTTCGTGTGCGTGTGAACTGAGGGACCATAGTGATATTTTTGTTTGAAATTTTTATAAGATTTAGTAGTAGGCTCAAAACAATTGTAGAACAAATATGAGAATTTGTAAAAATATATATTAAAAACTACAGCCGTTTAAGTGTGGTCCCTCAATCCTCACATACCATCAGCCGGATCTCGGCAAGTATGTAAAAAAATAAGGTATTGTGACTGCAGACATTTAGTAGAGAATTTGTAAAGATATATACTAAATAACTAAGCACAAATCATCAACGATTAAAAAAATACAACGACTATACTGTGGTCCCTCAGTCCACACACGAAATATTTTGTTATACTGAATATTATCACATCAACAGAATAAAATATTTATTTTCTTACATAATGTTTTAGAACAAGTCTTATAGCAATTTGTAAAAAATAAATTTAAAAAAAATATCGACGCACTTTGAAGATATTTATAATTAAAGCTGGTCCCTCAATCCTCACGTTCTCAAACATACTTGCATGTCTAGCTGCTAGACGACTAAAGTATCACAAAGTGTAGAGTATTAAACTTTTTGTAAAAAGTTTCTACAAAATAATAGGTATCTTTAATTGTGTGTATCTTACCTCTTAAATGAGATTATAGCATTTCAGTGATCTTTGAACAGATATACGAGTAGTGTGACCACACAATGAAAAAAAAATGTAGACTACCAATATAATTTTTATTGTAATAGTCGAAACCCAAGGTTGTACGGTTGATTTAGTGTTATGTTACATTACGTATCTTTACAAAGCATGAAATAAAGTAGCTTTCAGACGCTTATCACCATTTAGGCTATGTTTCAAGGAAGCTTTATGTACTTATAATACCCCAGTATTTTACAAACCATTATGGTAACATAGTGGTATTATTTATACAGCTCAGTTTTATACGTTCTATTAACACATAAAATTGAACATTTAAAAACACAGGATTTTGTAAAATATTTACAAAAAGCCCGCGATAGTACCTATCGCGATCTATATTAATATTATAAATTTGAAAGTGGCTTAGTCTGTTTCTCTGTTACGCTTTCACGGCTAAACCAATAACAGTGCCTGCACTTGGTAAGGCATATAACTTATATATTTACAAAAAGTACTTTTTGTAAATATTTTACAAAATCCTGTGTTTTTAAATGTTCAATTTTATGTGTTAATAAAACGTATAAAACTGAGCTGTATAAATAATACCACTACGTTACCATAATGGTTTGTAAAATACTGGGGTATTATAAGTACATAAAGCTTCCTTGAAACATAGCCTAAATGGTGATAAGCGTCTAAAAGCTACTTTATTTCATGCTTTGTAAAGATACGTAATGTAACATAACACTAAATCAACCGTACAACCTTGGGTTTCGACTATTACAATAAAAATTATATTGGTAGTCTACATTTTTTTCATTGTGTGGTCACACTACTCGTGTATCTGTCCGTAAGATCACTGAAATGCTATAATCTCATTTAAGAGGTAAGATACACACAATTAAAGATACCTATTATTTTGTAGAAACTTTTTACAAAAAGTTTAATACACTACACTTTGTGATACTTTAGTCGTCTAGCAGCTAGACATGCAAGTATGTTTGAGAACGTGAGGATTGAGGGACCAGCTTTAATTATAAATATCTTCAAAGTGCGTCGATATTTTTTTTTAATTTATTTTTTACAAATTGCTATAAGACTTGTTCTAAAACATTATGTAAGAAAATAATGATTTTAATCCGTTGATGTGATAATATTCAGTATAACAAAATATTTCGTGTGTGGACTGAGGGACCACAGTATAGTCGTTGTATTTTTTTAATAGTTGATGATTTGTGCTCAGTTTTTTAGTATATATCTTTACAAATTCTCTACTAAATGTCTGCAGTCACAATACCTTATTTTTTTACATACTTGCCGAGATCTGGCTGATGGTATGTGAGGATTGAGGGACCACACTTAAAGGGCTGTAGTTTTTAACATATCTTTTTACAAATTCTCATATTTGTTCTACAATTGTTTTGAGCCTACTACTAAATCTTATAAAAATTTCAAACAAAAATATCACTATGGTCCCTCAGTTCACACGCACACCGTCTAGTATAGTACAGATAAAGGAATAATTGCGAAAAGCATAATTTTTTTGATACATCATATATATTTTTTTTTTTTTTTTAATTTTAAACTTGCTACCACTTTCCTCATGAACGCGTAGAGGTAATAAATTGAAATTCATATGAAATACTCAAGTCTTATAACACCTTTATGCTGTAACAAAATCAAACTTCTATGTTAACGTAATCAAAAGAAACAGCAATTCAAGCCCCATATTTGGAAACTCGCAACTACTCGCAAGGGAATCCAAACCTAAAGGATACTTCCAGCCGTTCTAGAATCTTGAAATTTGGCATAAAGCAACGCTTTATAGCACAAATAAAGGAAAAATTTCGAAAATCTTAATTTTTTAGTTACATCACATGTTTTTTTAAATAATTATTTAACTATGTATTACCCTTTGCCTCATAAACGCGCAGAGGTATCAAGTTGAAATTTATATCAAAATTAGGTCTAATTGCCTTTAAGCTTTGAAAAAAAAAATAAGTCAACGCAAAAATGCACAAAAGGTACTACCATTTATATTAGTACCGCATGTTTTGAAACTCGCGACCGCTCGCAAGGGAATCAAAACCTAAAAGCTGCTTCTTGTGATGTAGAAAATTGAAATTTGGTAAGAAGCAATAGCTTAACAGCACAGGTAACAGAAAAATTCTGAAAACTTTCACCTATATACCTTCAGGTTTGTACGGAACCCTCGGTGCGCGAGTCCGACTCGCACTTGACCGGTTTTTTACTTTTTGTTTTCTTTTTTTGACGTGATAACGTCTTATAATTCGATGGAGCCGGCTGCACACACGAAAAAACATGACTTATGCGGCGTTATCTCGCTATGCGGCGTTACCTCGCTATGCGTTCCATTTAAGGCTTGAAGCAAGCGAGAGCTAGATGCGGCGCACAAAAAATTTGGTCCTATGTGGAATTTGATCCCATAACACAGTAGAGAATTATAATATGTATGTATTGGTATAAATAAACTCTTTGCAGTTTGGTATTAGATGTCCATGTGGACGTTATGCCATGGGAGAGCCACGCTTCGGCATAAATGGGCCGGCTCGACCGGAGTGATACCACGGCCTCACAAAAAACCGGTGCGCTGTGTTTCACCTAGTGAGTGAGCATATCGGAGGCCCATACCCCAACCCCTACCCCCATCCCCCTGTCCATTCCCCAAAGACCGGCAACGTACTTCTGACGCCTCCGGTGTCCATGGGCGGCGGTAATTGCTTACCATCAGGCGTTTGCCCGTCTGCTCGTTTGCCCCCTTTTCCATAAAAAAAAAGTGTGAGCTATGTTAGGTTATTATTAATTAGACATCAATATAATATAACCTATCTATGCTCCGAGAGTAAGTTTTGTAACTTATTCGTATTTTATTACGCCTAACGAAACTTGGTTTGTGAAATTCACGAGGTAATAAATCACAGTGGATGTTGAATATTGTAACAGATGCCGGCGATTTGTTCATGTGATTGATACGACAGAGGGCGCTAAAGTACGGTTGTATGTTACGCTCTAAATTAGCAGTTCTTGGGGACTTAAATGGACCACAATCGGCACAGTTTTCGTAACTGCGGCGCGGCGGCGTACAATTTTAATGTAGCAATTTGAAATCATCTTTGTGAACTCATTTTTTTTTAAATATTTTCTTTTGCTATTACCGGATCGCAATACATAACATCTGTATATTATAATAATGTCATAGATTATGGATTTCTATGTAACTTAAAGATAACTATAATAATAAAATAATGGGGATGTTACAACATAATAGTACAAATTACAACCGAGGCGATATTGCTACAAGAAAGCTGAGGCTGTAATTATCAAAGCGCACGTATGTCATACGACGTTTTATAACATATTTGCGAGGAAATAAATAAAACTCGGACTTTCTTGATCGAATAAATCTTTAATTACTTGTTAAAGCAGTTATAAAAATTTGAACAATTTG
The DNA here is from genome assembly GCA_949125395.1 of Diaphora mendica. Taxonomy (NCBI): domain Eukaryota; kingdom Metazoa; phylum Arthropoda; class Insecta; order Lepidoptera; family Erebidae; genus Diaphora; species Diaphora mendica. Next base: position 25,396,954 of record OX421310.1, read on the forward strand.
TAAAATTGATTATTTTATTACGTTGTCAGTTGGCATTTTTAAGCTTGTCAAGTTATTATTAATTAAACTTTCACCAGTCTCTCTCTCACTCTCTTGAGTGAAAGTAGAAGAAACGAGACCACAGAGTTCAGCAGTCGGCGGCAGCGGCGGAGGCGGCTGTTGTTGACCACTTTTCTGACATAAAAACTCTTTTTGCGTCTTGCATAGAGTCTTGTCATGCGAGAGCATCTTGATAAACCGTGAGTTTTACTTTATTAAAAAAAAAAAGTGCGTTTTACATTACAATAACGCACAAGTACGTAATGAGATACATTACGATATTGAAATTGGTGAAATAAGAGACGCTTTACGAGCAAATATGTTATAAAAAATGTTACATTTTATCAAATTCTAATTTGTGATCTGTAAATCTACTTTAATTAAAAGATCATCGGATTTGATATAAATGCTTCTAAAAGCAGCTTTAAGTAGACATAATATTGTCGTTTACGTAAATATGCTTTTAAAAAAAAATGGCATAGGTCTTGTCGTAGATATATAGGTTCGCTTAATAAAACCATATAAAACCAACAGTTGCTCGCGTCGCTCGCCGACATTTTATTTCGTTGCATCAAACACAGTTGTATTCTGAAGAACTTGAGGTTGAATTTAAATTGTTACTGAGTCTCTTCGCCGCCACTCCAACAGTCGGCGCAGATGTGTGTCATTAATAAATATAAATATAATTTTTTTTGGACATCCAACACACAACGCCATCTAGTCCCAAGCAGAGCTTGTGTTATGGGTACTAGACAACTGATACAAATACATATATACTTTTTTCTGTAAATACATACATATTATACATAGAAAACACCCAAACTCTGAAACAAATATTTGTAGATCATACAAACATTTGGTCCGACCCGGGAATCGAACCCAAGACCTCATGATCAGCAGTCGCACATGCCAACCGCGAGACCAACGAGGCAGTCATTGGCTAATCTTAGACAAACTACCTATTAGTCAATGACACATGAGAATTTAGACGTTAACGATTGCAGAAAGAAAAACGTTTGCAACTTGGCTAGGGGGCCTGTATAGATTTTTAATTGTTCTCATTTTTTTATTTTTTTATCGAATAGCCTGGCAAACGAGCAGACGTATCGCCTGATGGTAAGCGATTAGCGCCACCCATGGACACGCGTAACACCAGAGGCGTCACAAGTGCGTTACCGGCCTTTGGAGGATGGGGGGGGGGAGATAGGGGGAGGGGTTGGGGTATGGGCCTCCGGTATCCTCACTCACCCGGTGAAACACAGCGCAAGCACTATTTTACACCGGTTTTCTGTGAGGCCGTGGTATCACTCCGGTCGAGCCGGCCCATTCATGCCGAAGCGTGGCTCTCCCACGGTAAACTGTTGATCTTACTTTTCCAGAGGTAAAGAAATGAAAATAATATAATTAACAAAAATTGAACTTTGTCGTTAAGGCTATTAGACGTTTTAAACCTGTGTGCGTGTGAACTGAGGGACCATAGTGATATTTTTGTTTGAAATTTTTATAAGATTTAGTAGTAGGCTCAAAACAATTGTAGAACAAATATGAGAATTTGTAAAAAGATATGTTTAAAACTACAGCCCTTTAAGTGTGGTCCCTCAATCCTCACATATCATCAGCCAGATCTCGGCAAGTATGTAAAAAAATAAGGTATTGTGACTGCAGACATTTAGTAGAGAATTTGTAAAGATATATACTAAATAACTGAGCACAAATCATCAACGATTAAAAAAATACAACGACTATACTGTGGTCCCTCAGTCCACACACGAAAGATTTTGTTATACTGAATATTATCACATCAACGGAATAAAATCTTTATTTTCTTACATAATGTTTTAGAACAAGTCTTATAGCAATTTGTAACAAATAAATTAAAAAAAAACATCGACGCACTTTGAAGATATTTATAATTAAAGCTGGTCCCTCAATCCTCACGTTCTCAAACATACTTGCATGTCTAGCTGCTAGACGACTAAAGTATCACAAAGTGTAGAGTATTAAACTTTTTGTAAAAAGTTTCTACAAAATAATAGGTATCTTTAATTGTGTGTATCTTACCTCTAAAATGAGATTATAGCATTTCAGTGATCTTATGAACAGATATACGAGTAGTGTGACCACACAATGAAAAAAAATGTAGACTACCAATATATTTTTTATTGTAATAGTCGAAACCCAAGGTTGTACGGTTGATTTAGTGTTATGTTACATTACGTATCTTTACAAAGCATGAAATAAAGTCGCTTTTAGACGCTTATCACCATTTAGGCTATGTTTCAAGGAAGCTTAATGTACATATAATACCCCAGTATTTTACAAACCATTATGGTAACATAGTGGTATTATTTATACAGCTCAGTTTTATACGTTTTATTAACACATAAAATTGAACATTTAAAAACACAGGATTTTGTAAAATATTTACAAAAAGTCCGCGATAGAACCTATCGCGATCTATATTAATATTATAAATTTGAAAGTGGCTTAGTCTGTTTCTCTATTACGCTTTCACGGCTAAACCAATAACAGTGCCTGCACTTGGTAAGGCATATAACTTATTATAATACTTTTGTTTAAGTATGTGAAAAAAAAGCTAGATAGAACTTTTTTTCACAAAACAGAGTCATTCGCATTTTTTGCCAGGGCGTTACAGTACGGACCAACAAATCTTCTTACATTCATTAAGTTATAACCAAATTTTACGTACTTAAACAAAAGTATTACAATAAGTTATATGCCTTACCAAGTGCAGGCACTGTTATTGGTTTAGCCGTGAAAGTGTAATAGAGAAACAGACTAAGCCACTTTCAAATTTATAATATTAATATAGATCGCGATAGGTACTATCGCGGACTTTTTGTAAATATTTTACAAAATCCTGTGTTTTTAAATGTTCAATTTTATGTGTTAATAAAACGTATAAAACTGAGCTGTATAAATAATACCACTATGTTACCATAATGGTTTGTAAAATACTGGGGTATTATAAGTACATATGGCTTCCTTGAAACATAGCTTAAATGGTGATAAGCGTCTAAAAGCTACTTTATTTCATGCTTTGTAAAGATACGTAATGTAACATAACACTAAATCAACCGTACCTTACCGTACCTTGGGTTTCGACTATTACAATAAAAATTATATTGGTAGTCTACATTTTTTTTCATTGTGTGGTCACACTACTCGTATATCTGTTCATAAGATCACTGAAATGCTATAATCTCATTTTAGAGGTAAGATACACACAATTAAAGATACCTATTATTTTGTAGAAACTTTTTACAAAAAGTTTAATACACTACACTTTGTGATACTTTAGTCGTCTAGCAGCTAGACATGCAAGTATGTTTGAGAACGTGAGGATTGAGGGACCAGCTTTAATTATAAATATCTTCAAAGTGCGTCGATGTTTTTTTTTAATTTATTTGTTACAAATTACTATAAGACTTGTTCTAAAACATTATGTAAGAAAATAAAGATTTTATTCCGTTGATGTGATAATATTCAGTATAACAAAATCTTTCGTGTGTGGACTGAGGGACCACAGTATAGTCGCTGTATTTTTTTAATCGTTGATGATTTGTGCTCAGTTATTTAGTATATATCTTTACAAATTCTCTACTAAATGTCTGCAGTCACAATACCATATTTTTTTACATACTTGCCGAGATCTGGCTGATGGTATGTGAGGATTGAGGGACCACACTTAAAGGGCTGTAGTTTTTAACACATCTTTTTACAAATTCTCATATTTGTTCTACAATTGTTTTGAGCCTACTACTAAATCTTATAAAAATTTCAAACAAAAATATCACTATGGTCCCTCAGTTCACACGCACACCGATTTTCTGGCAATGCCTGTGCCGTCCGTATGTACCCTGAACGCGTACGCGGACGTCGGTTTGTTATTGATAGAGTCGAATACTAGAACGGGGCTTGAGAGGCTGGCCAGTGAATGTTTGGACTTAATATCTCGGTAATCGGGCGTAATCGGTTGACTTTTGCACCAAACAAAACTTCCCAGCTACTTCTGAAAGGTAACCTCAAACCACCGCCGTGTATTAAATTTGAAAATGTTACTATTAAAAATAAAACCTCAGTTTGTTATTTAGGATTGGTTTTAGAAAGATTTTTTTCATTTATTGAACATATTAGAACAGTTAATGAAAAGGCAAAAAAGAGTTTCTTTGCACTGACGAGGATATCAACTGCGACATGGTGTCTGTCATTTCATACACTAAAGATCATATATGGAGCTACTTATTTATGTTCTATTTGCTATGGTGCTCCTGTATGGGCAGATAGGGCGACTGTAGGTGCTGTCCGTCGCAAACTGTTACAAGGCCAACGACCTGCATTGATTTTCTTGTGCAAGGCATATAGGACGGTTAGCACTGAGGCTTGACCGGTGTTGGCAGGTGTTCTTCCGGTCGATCTCGAGGTGCAAAGACGTGCAGCCATGTATTATTCCACACTACAAAACATGGAATGCGATTTTTTGGGCATACGAGACCGCGGTAAAATCATAAGATTGTTTCAACAGCAATCCCATGTCTATAACGACCTCTTGGATGAATGGCAGCAACGATGGGACGAATCATTTAAGGGGCGCCACCTCTACCAGTTCTTTCCATCTGTTCGCGAACGGTTGTCAAGGACATGGCTCGAGGTGGATCACTGTGTCGCTCAATTTCTTACAGGCCACGGTCAGTGCCGTCTTTACCATAAGGGCACACGGGGCAGTGCCCAGGGCCTCCATTCTCAAGGGGGCCCCGAGGTACCGAGAATTTTATCTCAGACATATGTTCTCGTTATAAATTTTCGTTCATTTTTTTTTACAAAAAAATATAGTAGGTACATAAAAAAATGAAATAATCGAAATAATTACTATAAAGGATTTCAATTTTTTAATTTTTATAGTTAAAAAATGAAAGCGTACAACAGAGTTGTGACTCTTTCACTATCCTAAGATGCGCCTAATTTTAGTTGTTGAAAAATCTTTAAATCATTAAATATTCCTCGTTGAGATTATGTGCTTGATGTATATACAATTATGCTCTATCGCTAATGTTATTTTATTATAATTATAAATTGTGTAAGAAAAAAACTAACTTTAGTGTTAGTGGGCGAGGCACATTGCTCGCAAAAACGATGGCCACAAAGTGCCCCCTTGGTAGGTCCCTTGTAAGGTGGTCCGACGACCTGGCGAAGGTCGCGGGAAGTCGTGAGATGTTGGCCGCATGGAAAAATTGCGGGTGGAGTGATGAACAGTGCCTGACTGCCCTTACTGTTGCGCTTAGGGAGCAACCGTTGTCAGTCCTAGAAGCACTACCTGGTTCAGGTTGCGTATATAAGGAATTGATAGAATCGCTAGAGTCGAGATATGGGAAACGACATCTGAAACACGTTTTCCGCTCCCAGCTACACGATAGAGCCTAATGCTCAGGAGAAGGCCTGCAGCAATGTGCGTTGGAAATTAAGAACCCGGAACGGAAAGCGAACCTTTCGTCTGACGGGAAGACGATTAAAGCAAACATCGTGCAGAGGTGCGATCTCGAGGTGCAAAGACGTGCAGCCATGTACTATTCCACACTACAAAACATGGAATGCAATTTTTTGGGCATACGAGACCGCGGTAAAATCATAAGATTGTTTCAACAGCAATCCAATGTCTATAACGACCTCTTGGATGAATGGCAGCAACGATGGGACGAATCATCTAAGGGGCGCCACCTCTACCAGTTCTTTCCATCTGTTCGCGAACGGTTGTCAAGGACATGGCTCGAGGTGGATCACTGTGTCGCTCAATTTCTTACAGGCCACGGTAACATTAAGAGCGAACTATACTCATTTAAATTAGTCGATTCACCATTGTGTCAATGCTCAATACCTGATTCTAGCTGTGAACAGTTGGCTCATCATATCCTCTGGGAATGTAGTCTTTGATACAATGAACGTAACATGATGAATTATGATGAACTATTCTATTTTTATAAAGTCTCTTGAACACGTCAGAAGGCTTAATTCTCAAATTCGTCGAGCCCGAACACGTAATAATAATTAAAAGGGTTTGCTTAACAAAGAACCTGAAAGAAACCATTATTGTAATTGTACCCAAAAACTAACTGCATATACATGATTCCATGATGATGAATGATCATAGTAGAAAAATGTTAGTATAATACGCTTTCTTTACTTTCCAAAAGGGCCCCAAATTCTTGTGTGCCCAGGGGCCCCAGCTTAGGTTAAGACGGCCCTGGCCACGGTAACTTTAAGAGCAAACTATACTCATTTAAATTAGTCGATTCACCATTGTGTCAATGCTCAACACCTGATTCTAGCTGCGAACAGTCGGCTCATCATATCCTCTGGGAATGTAGTCTTTGGTACAATGAACGTAACATGATGCTAAATAGCTTACAAATTACGTCTGGGGTAGTTTAATATGGGGATCTTGTGTCAACTGCGATGAATTTCCGTGCGTTTAAGCGATTCTGCCAAACATACTATAGAAATCAAATATAGCTCACTTAGGACCAATAATATTTTATCCGTGGTGCTTCCCGGTTTGAAAAAGGCGTCTGCCTATTTTGACTTCATTTTGTCTCCCGCTTTGCCAAGGAGGGAAGTGGACTTATTATATTTCCAACTCCTCCAGTTTTCTTCTGATTAATTTCGTTGCGGGTTCCAAGACAGTTAAATTTATCCTGGCACTTCCCGAGTGTCATAACTCGGTGTGTTCGTGGGTCACCGCTGTTGATCCTGGTGTACAGAAGTTACAGTGGTGGGCGTGTGGGCGGGATTAGTCCGATAAAATTGCATTCTACATCCGTCTCAAAAAACGTAAAGATCATAACTATATATCGCGATCGTGTCCTAGCGTCTCAACCATCGCATGGCCATCTCGCTGGGCCAACGGTGGCCCATCATGTAAAGACAGGATAAGTTGCAGTGCAGTTACCATGACAAATTACTCTCTCTCGTCATCAAAGTTCTATCCCACATTTTAAACATTACGTATGGCCAAGGGTCATAAAGGGGCAATAGGCAGTTGAACAGAGGGCATTGGTATGTACAGAAAGGTAAGATTGCCTCCCGTCCAGCAGATTTTTACAAGAATAGCATCAATAAACTGCCAATGCGTTGGCAAAGATGCGTCGATTGCATGGGTGATTACTTCGAATAACAGAAATAAAAAAGTTTGAAAAAATAAGTACTTTCACTTATTGCATACAAAACGGCAATATCATAGGTACCTATTATTTGTGTGACACACAAAAATAAACTTTGTGTGATCCACAAATTGTTGTTCTGAGTCTGGGTGTTCTTTGTGTCCGTTTCATGTATGTTTGTAAAGTCTCCCGCGACACAGGATGTATTGGTGACGAGCAGATTCCCTAGCGGCAAGTCGCAGAACTAACGTATGACAGATAAAAATACGTAAACACGATAACATTCCACTTTTAAAATACTGATCCCCCTCACGAAGTGGTCCTAAAGTATTTTTTACTACTCCGTAGACGTCTATCAATGAAATCGTTGTAGAAAGAATTTAAAATAACAATACACTCGCTCTGTATATTAAACTGTCAGGTGGAAGTATCTGTCTTACGTTAGTTCCGCAAACGGCCACTAGGGAAATCTGCTCGTCACCAATACACGTTAACATTCCACTTTAAAAATACTGATCACCCTCACGAAGTGGTCTTAAAGTATTTTTTACTACTCCGTAGACGTCTATCAATGAAATCATTGTAGAAAGAATTTAAAATAACAATGCACTCGCTCTGTATATTAAACTGTCAGGTAGAAGTATCTGTCTTACGTTAGTTCCGCAAACGGCCACTAGGGAAATCTGCTCGTCACCAATTCCTAGTGCGGGTGTTGTCTTTTTAAAAAATAATAATTAATCATTTGTTCAAACCCAATACCAGAAATTCAACCTATATTAGTAAAAGCACTGGTAAAAGTAAATAAAATGTTTTTAGAACTTTTTCCGTGTGCATTTCGGTATCGAACCAAAAACAGTGTACTTCTATTGCAATTTTAGAGCAAGAGATCGGAGTAGAGAGAGACTGAGTTTAGTTAAAGTCTGTCTCTCACACGCAAGCTTCTGATAGGTTGGTGTATTTTCCACCAAATCAGTCATGTTAATTGGTATGTGCATCTACCAATCAGAAGCTTGCGTGAGAGAGACAGACTCTAACTAAACTCAGGCTCTCTCTTCTCCGGTCACGCTTTCCGCTCGTGTAGCGCTACCTCAATATATGTATGCTCTAAGATTGCAACGGAATTGAACCAAGCATCCCTTTGGAAGGAAGCTCCTGAGATCCCAGGCAGATGTTGGGTGGCGCCGTCGGCAACCATTGAGAGTAGAGGGCCTTATAAACCAAGAGCCAACGACGGCCAGACCTTCGTTATTTTATAAAGGCTGAAAGTTTTTCTGTGCATGACCCCTATATAGGTAAGAATGACCAGCGACTGTAGAGTACGGGTTGTGGTTACTTTGGTAGTTAACTGGAGGTAAAGGTGTATAAAATAGTACCCTAATTTTCGTTAAAGTATCAAGCTCAATTTTCTTCGGGATAACTTTAGAAATCTCGTCATCCATATCCGGACACTTATGACAGTTGCTACCCCCTGCCAGACACCCCTAAACTTTAATAAATTAAAGTTGTACTTTCGTTATAGTATAAAAGCTAAATTTCTAACCGACTTCCAAAAAGGAGGATGTACTAAGTTCCACTGTATGTACTTTTCTTTTTTTATTTCATACATGTTCACCGATTACTCTGTCAATTGTGGACCGATTTTGAAATTTTTTTTCGTATTCGAAAGGGTATGCTCCCTAGGTACTCCAGTATTTGCGTCTGGTAGTCATCATTCCATGATGATGAGCTGATGATGTAAGATACAACTCCTTAACGGTTAGGAGTTGGATGATAAATCTTCAAATGTCATATGTAGTTATGTTCCTTTAGTCGTATTCTTTCAAGTTATTTAGGTAATCTGATGATGGAAGGTACAACTCCTCAACTGTTAGGAGTTGGAGGATAATTCTTTCAATTTCATACGTATCTATAGACCTTTAGCTATATACTGTCAAGGCGTATTCGAAAGGCTATGCTTCCGAAGTGGTCCCATGACCACCATTTCAGGATCTGATGATGGGAATGATGCTATGCAATGCGATGAATTAGCTGTGCCGGACAGTGATAGCTGTTTGGGGAAGAAACCCGTTGTCGAATACCGACTTATGTATCTAGGATAGTATTTTATTTGGTAAGTCTATTAAATAACCAAGGGCGTCGCCAAGGGGGGGCAAGTGGGGGCAGCTGCCCCCCCCCCCCCCTAGAGATTTGAATTGATGCAGATTTGATTTTAAAGAAACATATTGAGCATGGAAAAAAATTTGTCAGCTATCAATCAATCGATATTCTAAATCAGATCATCCTAACAGATCTACGCTCAAAAATTATTAATACACCAAGATTTTTTTATAAATAACCGTAGGACAAAAATATTAAATAATAGGTTAAAGTTTTCTCTGTCCAAATGATACACAAAAACAGGTATACGGTATATCGCTAGTCCGACAAGAATTATTGTCATAATCGTTTCTGGTATTATTTGGTATCATTGGTATTCTCAAATTTTGAGCATAGGATAATGTACTACGCAATTTGTAAGATAACGGAGCTGTTGTAAGATAACGAGATTGATACATATTGGAAGTAGGAGAATTCCTTTGGTCAAACCATTTTTTTTGTTTAATAATGTTAATAATTTTCTTAAGATTTAATTTAAAAACTCACAGCTAGTAATCAAGTTTTAAGAATCGTCAAGCTGACATATTTTTAACCCCCGACGCAAAAATAGGGGTGTTATAACTTTGACGTGTCTGTCTGTGGCACCGTAGCTCGCGAACGGATGAAGCAATTTCAATTTAGTTTTTTTTGTATGAAAGTTGAGTTATGTGCGAGTGTTCTTAGACATGTTTCATGAAAATCGGAAGAGTAAAAGTTGGACGTCTTATCAAAATGAAGCTAGGTACTCACGAAAAATTAGCTTAATGAATGATACAAATAGATCCGGAATCCTAGACTATTTATCTTGCGAAGGAAATAACGCTATTCGAGTTTGCCTTTTCGAATTAGAAAAAGTGCCTTCCAACTCCACGTGGCTGGTTTCAGAATTTAATTTATTCTTGGAACAATTTTTATAGCCAGCAATAAAAGCTTGGCTAAGAGGCACTATGAGGGAAGATCGTCTTAATGGTCTGGTCCTAATGAGTTCATATAAAAAACGTAAAAAAAAAACATCTCGCCGTCTCTCGTTTTTTTTATGTATGGCCTTGCCAAAATGACTCTACACTGCCTGATGGAAAGCATAAGCAGAATCCAAGAGTGGTGGTCACCATAATCATTGCGAATACAGCAGTGGCGTAGCCAGGGGGCTGGGGGGGCCATGGCCCCGGGCGGCATACTAAAGGGGGCGGCGGCAAGCGCCAATATTTTTCAGTTAACGATTTTTTTAATCTTAAAGCAAAATAAAAATATTTTAAATCATCGGAACATCGTCACGCAATTATCTTTGTCTAACTTTGTCCACTTGTGCACAACGTAAGAGAGGTGTAGACGAACAAAAACCCGACCTTTTTTTTACTTAATTTGCAAACAAAACACTCCTTGCACTCTCTAGAGAAATTCTAAGACTCCTACTATAAAAAAAAGCGTTAGGTACGTGACGGTCCAACATTTGAAACATCTGGGAGATAGTTTTTACGGGATATTGAAACTGTGAATGCGGGGTTCTTAGGTAGTTTCTTTGGAAGCGCTGGTCAGTGATTGAGGGCAGTTGGGCTTGGAGAGTGGTAGAGGTACATAATTTTAAAAAGTTGGGAACTGTTCGGTCGTAGATATTGCAGCTGCATTGGTTAAGTAAAATCTATTATACATGTTAGTTGGGGATAGCTAAAAAATGCCGACTGAATTTTGAAATGCCAACGTTTGAAAATTAACAAAAAGTATTTTTAAGTAGTATTGTCTGGAAGAAATCGCCGTGAGCGATAAGACCGCCAATTGTTATACATCCTTGTACTACTGATTTTGTTGTACTATTCTACTTTGTATATACAATAAAGATAAATAAATAAATAAAAAAGTATTTTTATTAAACGGCTGTGAAAGTTGAATTAAGAAGAGTAAATTTGTGCTAAGAATTAGTAAGAATATATTCTTTTAGGGTCAGTAGCTAAAAATAAAAATTATTTTGTTTTCCTTTCCTATTGGAAAATTTTCATTTTATTGAAAACAAAGTACAGCTATTTACAAGAACAGAACAAGAAAAAGGCAAAGGAAGAAATTTTTTAAAAGAATGAAAGAGCTATCTTGGAGTATGTAAAAATTTCGGTGACAAAACATTTACCGCCAGTTTCAATAGAGTGTGCGCTACGACCTTCTGGTATAAGCTGTTCAAAGACTAGTATGTAGCCCGAGTGCATTCATTGCTCTAGCGCCCCTTATCAAGCGTAACGCCTTTTATTAAGCGCGCAGAGTTATTGAAAATGCCCATGGCACCGATTTGAGCGAGAGAACTGTCTTCGCTATTTCTTCATGTGACGGTCCATACTGTGGTACGGAAGACCTTCTCAAATTATTCACGCCAGCGTTCCAGTTGCCCTTCTGATATCACATTCAGCTGTCCATTCTCCGCCTTCAGAGGCTTCTTACGAAAACTACTCTTTCCTGTCAGAGTTTTAGTTGCTGATACAGCTCTCGCAGATTGCCAGAATTAGCATCGAGTTGGGCGTTATCAGCAACACTTTCAGCCTACAGTCTTCTATCTTTTCACGATCTGCGATAGATTTTTCTTCGAATCTGACTATATCTCTGTCTGAGGTCGGCTTGGAGGGAATCGTTGTTAGCAGTTTAACGTGAAGTTCTATTCTTTCATTGGTCAGCCCCTATGTAGATTGTGATATCCAAGTCTCACGCGCATGTGTGCAGTGCCCTAAGACTAAGTTTGAGCTGGTCTCTGTATAGGCCACTTTAATGCGATTCCACTCCTCGTCTATTGAGTCATCGTCAGCGTTGAGGTCAGCGAAAAGGTTACGGGGTTCAAGCCTGAACTTAGTCAGGATTTATCAGTTTGGTTACTATGAACCTCCTCCCAATCCAATCAGCCGCATCTCAGCAACGACCAGATGATGGTTACTATCGATATCAGCGCCTCTACGATTTCAGACGTGAAGCAACGACAAGCGCCATTTGGCACTGACGGCAAGGTGCTCGATTTGGTTTCTAGTGACGCCATCGGGTGAGTTCCAAGCGGATTTGTGTATTTCTCTATGAATAAAGAGCGTACCTCCATGGTCAGGTCTTGATGCTGGCAAAACTCCGAAAATCGTTCACCATTCTCGTTTCGCACACCGAGTCCCTGTGTGCCCATATATCGCTCACAGTTTGTGTTAACACTCCCAGCTTTTGCATTAAGATTCCCCATGACGATCACAATATCTTGTTTTTAACCGACTTCAAAAAAAGGAGGAGGTTCTCAATTCGACTGTATTTTTTTTTATGTTGTTACCTTATAACTTTCGACTGGGTGAACCGCTTTTGATGATTCTTTTTTAATTTGAAAGCTGGTGCTTCCCATGTGGTCCCATTTTAATTTGGTCCAGCTCTGACATGTCATCCATGAGAAAATCATATAAATCTTCATTTTGCATTAAGTATGTGCGCGACAAATTGACGAATAACTCAATATCCCGCCGACTGATTTCAATGATTCTTTTTTTATTTGAAAACTGATGCTTCCCGTGTGGACCCCATTCAATTTGGTCCTTCTTGAAGTCGATTTTTTTAATGCTCTTAAGGTTGGCGTTTAGAGAGTTGTAGAAGTCGTCTTTGGTAACCTCTGCAGACATATTAGTGGCGCGTAACACTGCCTATCTGATGCCTGCCTGATATCTTTTGGACTCTTGAGTTGAAACGAGCCAAAATGATTCGGTCTGAGATCGGTTTCCAGTCCAAAGGGCTACTCCTTACGGAATGAGAAAGAAGGAAACCAACTCAATTTTCGCGGTCATCGTCCTCATCATCCTTGCCGGAGTATAAGAATGTCAATACTTTGGACGTTCTCTGTTCTCCAAAATCATTTCTACGCACTTTGCTTAGGCCGAATATGTGCAAGTCTTATCTTAGCATTTCTGCTTCTGCTTGGGCCAGTCTGCTGTCATCACTGAGTGTACGTACGTTCCAAAAAGATATTCGTGTCCGTGCTTTCATGTCAAAAGTCGTTTTAAAATAATCGCTCCGATTTCTTGCTGTATTCGTTTCATGGTTTCAAGAATCTAAGATTTTGAGCAAACAGGTAATTAGCCCACTGTGCCTTAGTGCGGTAGCGGGGCTGCCACTTCAGAGCGTCCAGATACGCTCGGTTTTGTTCGGGTTAGATAACCCGAACTTTCACTAGGGAGATCCCTAGTGAAAGGGTTCTGTTTTGAAGCGCAGAACCCTCTGTAGGTAGTGGGCACGCCTTGCGTGGCTGCTGCAGGTCCCAGGGTGGACGACTAGGACGTGGATGACTCGGACTGGCCAGGGTTTTGGTATCACTGGTGTTCCTCTACAAAACACAGCAAATGGATGCTTGGCTTTTTCTAGGCGATACCGACCTTACTACGTCAGCGATTCCCACCAAGACCATGCCTTGGCTTCCCACCCCAGACAACAGATATAAATACATTATATACTTTTTTGTTTTTTGTAAATACATATATATATATATATTATACATAGAAAACGCCCAGACTTCGAAACAAATATTTGCAGATCATACAAACATTTCGTCCAATCCGGGAATCGAACCTGAGTCCTCAAGCACAGCAGTCGCTTAAGCTACCTCTGAGCCACCGAAGCTGATATTTATATCAAAGATTTATAATTACATTATATCTATAAGTTGTACGATGTACATTAGGTCCGTTTGACAAAATATAAAAAATTTGAATATCTATATATATAAAAGAGTAAGGTGACTGACTGACTGACATTTTTTTTTTTTTTTTTTTTTTATGTATGGCCCGCCAAAATGACTCTACTCTGCCTGATGGAAAGCATAAGCAGAATCCAAGAGTGGTGGTCACCATGCTCACTGCGAATGCAGACAATGCAGCATGGCGACCCACACCATGGCGGCCTAGTGATGCTGCTGCATCTTTTAGTCTAGTCAACAAGTATGGAACTTGTTGACTAGATTAATTGGGCCTCCGGTCTCGCACTCACCAACGAAACACGACAGCACGATCGCTGTCATTTTACGTTGGTTTTCTGTGCGAGGGTAGTACCGCCCCGGTCGAGCCGGCCCGTTCGTGCTGAAATCAGCGTGGCTCTACTACCTATAGTGGCCTTACTACATACCCAGAGATCAACGCACAGCCCAAACCGCTGAAGCTGGAATCCTGAAATTTTGCATGTAGGTTCTTTATATAACGTAAGTGAGCACTAAGAAAGGATTTTTTGAAATTCCACCCCTAAGGGGGTGAAATAGGGGTTGAAAGTTTGTATGGAAGTTCGTAATTTTTTAAGTAAGAAACATGAAACTTTACTTTTGGGCTACTGATTAAAAAAGAGTAGATACGTATTTAAGCGTTTCTGGATATTCCACCCCTAAGGGGTTGTTATTTCGTATATAGGTCAGTCTGGAAGTCCGTCATTTTTGAAGTTAGAAACATGAAACTTTATTTTTTGGCTGCTGATTAAAAACGAATTGATACGTGTTTCAGCGTTTCTGAATATTCTACACCTAAGGGGGTGAAATAGGGGTTGAAAGTTTGTATGCAAATTCGTCATTTTTTAAGTAAGAAACATGCAACTTTATTTTTGGGGTACTGATTTAAAATGAATAGATACGTATTTAAACGTTGCTGAATATTCTACCCCTAAGGGGGTAAAATAGGGGTTGAAAGTTTGTAAGGAAATTCTTCATTTTTTAAGTGAGAAACATGAAAAATTGTGTTTTGGCTGATTAAAAATGAGTAGAAACATATTTAAGCGTTTCTGGATATTCCACCCCTAAGGGGTGAAATAGGGGTTGAAAGTTTGTAAGGAAGTCCGTCATGTTTTAAGTGAGAAACATGAAAATTTCGTTTTGGGCTACTGATTAAAAACGAATTGATACGTGTTTCAGCTTTTCTGAATATTCTACACCTAAGGGGGTGAAATAGGGGTTGAAAGTTTGTATGCAAGTTCGTCATTTTTTAAGTAAGAAACATGCAACTTTATTTTTGGGGTACTGATTTAAAATTAATAGATACGTATTTAAACGTTGCTGAATATTCTACCCCTAAGGGGGTGAAATAGGGGTTGAAAGTTTGTATGCAAATTCGTCATTTTTTAAGTAAGAAACATTCAACTTTATTTTTGGGGTACTGATTTAAAATTAATAGATACGTATTTAAACGTTGCTGGTTGCTGAATATTCTACCCCTAAGGGGGTAAAATAGGGGTTGAATGTTTGTAAGGAAATCCGTCATTTTTTAAGTGAGAAACATGAAAAATTGTGTTTTGGCTGATTAAAAATGAGTAGAAACATATTTAAGCGTTTCTGGATATTCTACCCCTAAGGGCTGAAATAGGGGTTGAAAGTTTGTAAGGAAGTCCGTCATGTTTTAAGTGAGAAACATGAAAATTTAGTTTTAGGCTACTGATTAAATATGAGTAGATACGTATTGAAGCGTTTCTGGATATTCTACCCCTAAGGGGTGAAATAGGGGTTGAAAGTTTGTAAGGAAATCCGTTATTTTTTAAGTGAGAAACATGAAAAATTGTGTTTTGGCTGATTAAAAATGAGTAGAAACATATTTAAGCGTTTCTGGATATTCCACCCCTGAGGGGGTGAAATAGGGGTTGAAATTTCTACCGGAACCGGTTGTGGTTCACGGTGCCGTTCTCGAAGTCTCGAAAATATGTGTGGTACCTCGGGCAGACTTTGCAGTTAAGTAGAAACAACTTCGAGGACGAGGTGAACAGGAGAATTCAGCCGGGTTGGGCAGCGCTTGGGAAACTTCGTCGGGTCTTTTCATCGTCAATCCCACAGTGCCTAAATATGAAAGGATTTAATCAATACGTCCTACCTGTCATGACATACGGTGCCAAAACGTGAACACATACGACACGGCTGGTCCACAAGTTCAAAGTCGCTTAGTGTGCTATGGAGAGGGCTATCATATTAATTTATGATTTATTTTTCTCATCACAAAAGCTCAACGTTTCTCTAAGGGATCGCTTCAAGAATGAGGTGATCCGGTAGAGAACCAAGGTCATTGACATAGCCCACAGGATAAGTAAGCTGAAGTAACAGTGGGCTGACCATATTAGCCGCAGAACTGATAACCGTGGGGTAAACGGGTTCTTAGGTGGTGACCGAGTCTCGGCAAACGTAGCGTAGAACGTCCACAGGCCAGGTGGAATAATGATCTGCCCAAGACGGCTGGCAGGAGCTGGATGAGACGAGAAGCTGAGGATCGAATCAAGTGACGTGCAATTGGAGATGCCTATGTCCAGCAGTGGACTGCGATGATGATGATGAGATACGTGTTTAAGCGTTTCTGGATATTCTATCCCTAGGCTAGACTGGAAGTCTGTCATTTTTTAATTTAGTAGCCTGAAACTTTGTCTTCAGGCTTTTGATTACAAATAAATGAATACTTATATCAGCATTTATGGGAAGTCTATTCCTAATCCTAAAGGGGTTAAAATAAGGGTCGAAAGTGTGTATGAAAGTCAATTTTAATGGACTATTGATTATAAATAAATACGTTTAAAAACATGAACACAGTATTCATAGATACTTACACAGTTTTAATTAAATACATATAATCAACTTCCACGCGAGCAAAGCCGCGGGCAACAGCTAGTCTAATAATAAAACAAGGGGGCGGCAAATTTACAAGTGGCTCCGGGTGGCAAAAATCCACGCTACGCCACTGGTTGTACTTTTATTATAATATAAAAGCTAAATTTTATATATGGAACATTTTTTATAGGTTCCCAACTTATAAAAGAATGTTACCTCAGTAGCCGGACAGTTTTAATGGTTTTTACATCTTGCCAGACATATTGAAAGTCCGCTGTAGATGCGAGTGCGAATGGTTGGTTAGTCGATTACGATCTTGTAAGATTCCAATCTATACTTATTATATAAAGCTGAAGAGTATGTTTGTATGTTTGTTTGAACGCGCTAATCTCAGGAAGTACTGGTCCGATTTGAAAAATTCTTTCAGTGTTAGATAGCTCATTTATCGAGGAAGGCTATAGGCTATATATCATCACTACAAACCAAATCGACCACGTTGCCATCAGTGCTAAATGGCGCTCGTCGTTGCTTGACGTCCGAAATCGTAGGGGCGCTGATATCGATAGTAACCATCATCTGGTCGTTGCTGAGATGCTTAAGGTGGCGGCAGCACGATCAGCCGGAGGAAATAATAGGATTAATTATAGGATAATGGAGGTTCAAAGTAACCGAACTAATAAATCCTGACACCGCCACCAAGTTCAGGCTTGAACTCTGCAACTTTTTCGCTGACCACAACGCTGACGATGACTCAATAGACGAGGAGTGGAATTGCATTAAAGTGGCCTATACAGAGACCAACTCAAACTTAGTCTTAGGGCACTGCACACATGCGCGTGAGATTTGGATGTCACAATCTACATAGGAGGTGATCAATAAAAGAATAGAACTTCACGTTAAACTGCTAAGCGCTAACAACGATTCGCTCCAAGCCGACCTCAGACAGAGATACCGTCAGATTCGAAGAAATATCTATCGCAGCTCGCGAAAAGATAGAAGACTGTAGGCTGACGGACCTGACGGTGTTGTTGATATTAACGCTAGTGAAACTGGCGTTAAATGTTTTGTCACCGAAATTTTTACGTACTCCAATATAGCTCTTTCATTCTTACAAATATTTTCTTTCTTTGCCTTTTTCTTGTTCTGTTCTTGTAAATATGCTGTACTTTATTTTTGATTAAAATGAAAATTTTCCAATAGGAAAGGAAAACAAAAAAAAAATATTATAGCTACTGACCCTATAAGAATATATTCTTAGCACAAATTTACTCTTATTAATTCAACTTTCACAGCCGTTTAATAAAAACACTTTTTGTTAATTTTCAAACGTTGGCATTTCAAAATTCAAAAGTCGATATTTTCTAGCTATCCTCAACTAACATATATATTAGATTTTACTTACCCAATGCAGCTGCAATATCTACGACCGAACAGATCCCAACTTTCTAAAATTATGTACCTCTACCACTCTCCAAGCCCGACTGCCCTCAATCACTGACCAGCGCTTCCAAAGAAACACTGCCTAAGAACCCCGCATTCACAGTTTTAATATCCCGTAAAAATCTCACAGATGTTTCAAATGTTGGATCGTCGCGTACCTAACGCTTTTTTTATGGTAGGAATCATCGAATTTCTCTAAAGAGAGCAATGAGTCTTTTGTTTGTAAATTAAGTAAAAACAAGGTCGAGTTTTTGTTCGTCTACACCTCTCTTACGCTGTGCACAAGTGGACAAAGTTAGACAAAGATTATTGCGCGACGATGTTCTGATAATTTAAAATGTTTTTATTACGCTTTATACTGCCGCCGCCCCCTTTAGTATGCCGCCCGGGGCCATGGCCCCCCAGCCTCCCGCACGCTACGCCACTGTACAACTATAATTTATTAAAGTTTAGGAGTGTCTGGCAGGGGGTAGCAATTGTCATAAGTGTCCGGCAATGGATGACGAGATTCCTAAAGATATCCCGAAGAAAATATGAAAAAATTGAGCTTTATACTTTAACGAAAATTAGGGTACTATTTTATACACCTACTCCCTGTTATCTGCCAAAGTAACCACAACCCAAACTCTATAGTCGCTGGTCGTTCTTACCTGTAAAGGGGTCATGCACAGATTTTTTATAAAATAAGCCAGCCTTTATAAAATAACGAAGGTCTGGCCGTCGTTGGCTATTGCTCTTTTACCCTTTTTGTGAATGTATTGAGAGGCATGCGCGAAATACGTCGCGCATCCGTCCGTTCAGACTTCAGACAGACTATAGCGTCGTGTGCTACGTACTAATGCGTGTATTGAAACAAATGTAAGTTATTTCTTACTTTGTAGGCTTCAAGGCCGAGGCCGCACTACGGCTAAACCGCCGCGGTTTTTAACCGCCTCATTTTGTGACAAAAGGAAATGTATGGAAGCGGCCACACTGGCGGTTTTTTACCGCGACTGATTTTAAAACCGCGACAACCGCGGGCGGTTCTGTCCAGTGTTGCCAGAAGGTTACTTTTGTAACGTTTCAGGTGATTTTTCATCTCTTGGTTACTTTTAACGTTACACAAATAAGATTTTTTTTTAATAAACTCCCCTATCTGCCTCTGCCAAAATTGGAATACTTGGTGTCGACATATCGAGCGAAGTCCAGTTCAGATAATTGCATTCTTGCAGATTCCTCCGTAGAGACGTTACTGAACTGAGGGCCCTATACTCGTATTATGCCGCCATAAATCTGTAATGTCGTATTTTAAAGTTTTAGGATTTTCATAAAACTTTTAAGAAATTCTTAAATAATAAGCATTGACCTAGAGAGAGGGCTGCCATCTCAAAAGTTTTTCAAACTTCAAACCAAGCGGTTTGGTTCTTCCTTCCTGTGCCAAGCACTCAAAAACTGGAACTCACTACCAGCGCACGTGTTTCCCTCCCACTATGATCCCGGGTCCTTTAAGCGGGGCGTGTAAAAGCATCTCACTAAGCCGCCATAGTGTGGGACGCCATACTGCATTGTCTGCTTTCGCAATGAGTATGGTTGCCCCCACTGTTGGATTTTGCTTGAGCTTACCATCAGGCTGAGCAGAGTCACTTTGGCAGGTAATTTATATAAAAAAAATAAAAAAATACCGCCAAACCGCAAAACCGCCCGAAGCGCACACACTACGGTAAAACCGCGAACAGTGTTGCCGACAGATAAACTAGCTCTCCTTTAGATTGAACTTTTAAAACCACCAGAAAACCAAATCGAAATGAAATGACAGATCTGAGATAATTACTGAGCTAAAGCAACTTCAACAGCGTGATCTTTTAACTAAATGTGTTGCATTTTCTGGAGATAATTGTAATACAAACTTCGGTGGAATAGAGCGCCATGGAACCAACAATGTTTTATAATTCCATAAGTTAAAACAAAATCTGAATTCGAAAATAGTTGGTGTGGGATGCTCTGCGCACATTATTAATAACGCACTGCACCACGCATGTGATTGAGTGCCAGTAGATGTTGATTCAACAACTTAAAAAAAAAAAGTTTTTGCCACTTAAACAAGCCGACCCCAAATAAAATTGGGAATTATTATTCCAAGGCTACAGTCTAAAAAGTTCTTAGAACTCTCTGACACAGCCGAGGTTGAGTATAAACAGCTTCTCTATCATTCAAAGACGCGTTGGCGAAATCTGTTTCCAGCTATCGAGTGAGTCCTGAATGTGGATTATTTCAAAAGCTTAAAAAAGGCCCCTGATCTAATTTTTTTAAAATCGGAGGCATACCTGTTTTTTATGCATTCAATTATGCACATCATTCACTCAAAAATAAAAGCATTAGAAAAAAATATATAATTCAGTCTTTAAAACCAGAAGAATTCCTACTTGCAACCATTTCAAAAAGCTTGGATGATCGAAATAGAGAAAGTTTCTTGCCATTGAATGTTCAGAGTACATATTCTACATAAAGAAGATGAAAACACAAAAAAAAACTTAATATGACTGCTGATGAAAACTTTAAGCAGATAATTTTTTATTTGATAATAGCTGTGCCCGCTAATTCATACACGTGAGATTTGGATTTTCAAGTTATTTTAATTTTTTTACAGTTTAAACCTTCCCTGGACTACGACAAACATTTCAAAACCAAAATCAGCTAAATCAGGCCAGCCGTTCTCGAGTTTTAGCGAGACAAAGGAACAGCAAATGATTTTTATATAATAAGAAGATAAGACTAAAAACTTAGAGCTTGAATACTGGAATGATATCTCATGAGTTTCAACTTAAAGAGATTTTTGTCAAATTAGTCTGGTTTAAAAAAAAGGTTGTGAAAAGTATACTACTGTTTGAAAAGCATTTTCACAACTGTGAGATTTTAATTTTCTATCACTGATTTCGATGAAAAATAACTAAATTTAATTAAACTGAATACCTATGAAAATAAATAAAAGAACTATTTCGACTAATTAAACTATGTATTCTTTTTATTTCGACTAAATACAATTAAAAAAAAATGTGTTCGAATTATGACTGCTGATGACTGCAAATATCCGGGGATTTCACGCTTGTTGTCCTGGTTTCTAAATTTTTGAGATGGCAGCCCTCTCTCTAGGTCAATGCTTATTATTTAAGAATTTCTTAAAAGTTTTATGAAAATCCTAAAAATTTAGAATACGACATTACAGATTTATGGCGGCATAATACGAGTATAGGGCCCTCAGTTCAGTAACGTCTCTACGGAGGAATCTGCAAGAATGCAATTATCTGAACTGGACTTCGCTCGATATGTCGACACCAAGTATTCCAATTTTGGCAGAGGCAGATAGGGGAGTGTATTAAAAAAAAAACTTATTTGTGGAACCTAAAAGTAACCAAGAGATGAAAAATCACCTGAAACGTTACAAAAGTAACCTACTGGCAACACTGGACAGAACCGCCCGCGGTTGTCGCGATTTTAAAATTAGTTGCGGTAAAAAACCGCCAGTGCGGCCGCTTCCATTCATTTCCTTTTGTCACAAAATCAGGCGGTTAAAAACCGCGGCGGTTTAGCCGTAGTGCGGCCTCGGCCTAAGGCTGAGTCCGCACTACGGTTTTTTCCCGCTAGCGGTTCAACCGCCAAACCGCAAAACCGCCCGAAGCGCACACACTACGGTTAAAAACCGCGAACAATGTTGCCAACAGATAAACTAGCTCTCCACTAGATTCAACTCTTAAAACCACCAGAAAACCACTAACAAATATACAATAAAAGAAAAGAAAAGAATTTTATAATCATAGCAGCATTTGCCTTCCGACCGCCGAACCTTCAAGAAAAGAGCGTACTCCTTTTTAAAAGGCTGGCAACGCACTTGTGATGCCTCTGGTGTTGCGAGTGTCCAGGGCAGCGGTAATCGCTTACCATCGGGCGATACGTCTGCTCGTTTGCCCCCTATTCCATAAAAAAACGCAGCGTACTCTCAATATAGCATATAAAAGATTTAACCTCATTCTATTTCCCTGCTTGTTTTTTAATGTATTCATGCTGATAAATAGTCTCACAATATTTTTTGTGTAACCTAAAAGTAACCAAGAGATGATAAATCTGCTGAAACGTTACAAAAGTAACCTTCTGGCAACACTGGACAGAACCGCCCGCGGTTTCGCGGTTTTTCCCGCTAGCCATTCTGTATGAGGTCGCGGTTTTAAAATCAGGCGGTTAAAAACCGCGGCGGTTTAGCCGTAGTGCGGCCTAGCACTAAAAATGTGACACAGTCAGTGTTGCCAGATGGGGCTATTGAGCGCCGATGGGGCTATTTCCCTTGCCGAGCGGTTATAATATTTTATACGCTGGCTACACGTAGCCGATAGGGCTATCTTTTTTTCAGAAATATTAAATTAACAAACAAACATTTTTATCCTGAAAAAAGAACTTTTACAGCAACAATCAGTTTCAATAGTTTGTGTATATTAAGCATGAATTTTAAAACGTTAACTGTCTCGCAAGTCTCGTTATAGGTACACAAATAAAAGTTAAATCTTGAGTACTAGTGACGTCGCTAGATGGGGGGCTATCTCGGAGTATCTCGGGGCTACACGTGTGCTCCGGCAAAGCTATTCGAGAAAAAAATATTCTGGTAACACTGAAAACAATTGTCATTTGTCACAATTGACAATGATGTGATAGTGTCGATAGTTATCATTGACCTACAGTACATGGACTACGCATACCTACAAAATTATCGTGCCTACCTACACAAGAAGTTGGCGCATAAAATGGCTGCCATAGGGTTGTACCTATGTAGAGTGACTCGTAATGTCGATATCGATATTAAACTGAAATATTTAATAAATTCCAAAAATAACGATAACATTAAATAATTATAGTAAAATCCGATTGTTTTTTTATTATTTATAATGGATGGATTAAATTTTGAATGATGGACTTAAGACTAAAATCCAAAAATGAAAGCTGGCCATCACTGGACAGCCGGCAAGATATGATATGAGCGAAATATTACTTAAACAATTCTTGGGCTTCTTCCCAAGAAACCGTAGGCCATTAGGAGTGCTACAGCGTTTGGTGAGTCCATTGTGGGATAGGAGAGTGCTAGTCCTCTCCCTTTTCCCACCTTTTAGGCGTACATCACCTCCTCCCAAAATGAGGCCGTGGATTCCTCTTGGAATCCCTAAAATCCTGGTCTTTCTGTAGTCTGGGAATAGATGATCGTAAGTGAGGTTTCTTAAATTATTATTTTAAAACCATTTGTATCGGCTATGAAAACAGCCCTATCCGTTCTATCAGCAACAAGACTAAAGAAAGAACAGAATACCTCCGCATTCAAACCAACGAGAATGTATATCGTTGTTTACCTATTTTTTCGTAGCTCCGACGGTTCTGGGATACCGATATCAACATAAAAAGTACTTATATTATGTTGACATTGAGCGAAATAACAAATTGAGTAAATAAAACACGTTTTAAATAGTTGTAATATTTATTCACACATTCAGGTTAGGGCACTGCGCAGTCACGTAATCGCGTCACGTCGAGAGTTCTGTTGTAGGATGTTTCATGGAAGTGCATCGAGCAGACATACCACATTTTATGTTGAGGGTTTATATTTTCCAAACCAATGATTTCGATGCATTTTTGTACTAACCTGTAAAGAGTCAATGTACAATGATTCTTGTTTTTTCTTGCACCAGATTGTTTAATGGAGCACGAAGGCATGATTTTCATGTCTAGGGCAAAGCCTTGGATACAATAAAAACCAATTTAAAGCCGTAATTGGCACGAAAACAAAAACAAAATTTCCAACAACAACCGCTTGACAGCAGATCTACCTCAGAACTTGGTGCATACAATGGCGTCGCCGGTCAAGAATTGACAAGTGCATGACGTCACTCAAAAGTGTTGCCAATATTAACGCTCACTAAACTATGTTTATCTCTCTTTTCACACCAAGGTAGACATTAGTTAAAAAGAGACAAAATGCTTTTTTGTATATATGTGTCGATCTTATATATATTTGTATAATGAATTGTTCGTATAGTAGAATAGGGCATCTCCTTATATTTTCTTTACTCATTGATAGTGATGTTGTTGTGAATTGATATCAGATAATTTAGGTCTGAAAATCACTGTGTACGTAATTAGATTTTCTTGCTGATATTAAAACCGTATTGGCATTTCATAGTAAAAATATTAGCTCGGAAGGCCATTTTAAATAAGGAGATTAAAAATTTTAACCATTAAATGTCGTGAAGAATTATAATTATCTCACTAAATAACAACATTTAAACTACAAGATGAAATTTACCTTGAATATATTTACACTAAATTGCTGGTAACGTTTTTGTTATAATACTTATCTACAGAAAGCATTATCATATCTACGAAATAAATTTAAAGAGTTCATATCTATTTTGTCTTATTTAAATTCGTGTTATTCGTAGGGGTATTCCAGTGGTGTCAAAAAATCGGAAAGAAAGATTTGAGGCGATCGCTAAATATCTTCAGGAGAGCCCACACTCTATAGTATGTCTGCAAGAAGTTTGGAGTGAACAGGATTATTTATTTATAAAAGAAAAAGTAAAAAGTGTTCTACCATATTCACATTACTTTTATAGGCAAGTATTCGAATATAGATTTTGATTAAAAATTTGATTAATAAATAGACCCACAATATACTAATCAAATTAATTTTTATTTGCTTATTCATTACATACACCAAAAATTTAAATTTTTAAATTAACTTTTAGAGATATTATTATATTGTTCTATTAAAAATGGAAAGTAAATATATGTATAAAACAAAATTAAGTAAGTATTAATAAAAAAAAATTTTTTTTTGCTTTCAGTGGTGTCCTTGGGTCTGGTCTTTGTGTATTTTCAAAATGGCTAATACAAGATGTATTCTTTCATGCTTGGCCGTTGAACGGTTATATTCACAAAATCCATCACGGAGACTGGTTCGGAGGTAAAGGTGTGGGAGTGTGCCGAGTAAAATGTGGTAACAGACTTGTTAATGTATATTGTACACATGTGAGTAGTATGCAACCTTTTTGTATTATGTCAGTCAGAATTTGATTTGTAAAATTAATGTGTAAAATTAGAAATTTTCATAATCAAACATTAGCATGTGTCGGTGATGTGAGACCCCCCTTTTCCGTGTGAGATATCGGAGGGAGAGCTGGATCAAGGCATACGGCAGCTGGCTTCCCGCAACACCGCGCCTGGACCTGATGGTTTTCCAGGTAGGGCTGGTGATCACTCTATCGGTGCTGTCTGTCCTTTGTGTCCCCAAACGGAGCTAGCTCCTCTAAATATTCATCCAGAGATAGTCCCAGACGTCTCAAATATTATCATCCAAATAGATTTACCAATAAAAAAAGTATAATTTACTCAACTTAAATTGATTTTTAGTGACCCCCCAACAGTGACACAACCAGGCAGCGACCGCGCCTGGTTGTGTCACATTGTGGTTGCAAAAAAATAGACAAAATTGCATGCACGGTTGATTTTCGAGCAAAGTTTCGATCGAATCGATGTGTGGCGGTGGAGGAACGGGTGATATGTCCCTCCAACACAAGGGAGGATCCTCTGACCAGGCGAGGTGATCATGCATGGCGGGCCAACTGCCCAACGGTTGATGTTGGGATGTTGTATATATGTTAACTGGCGCGAGATCTTTCACTGCGCGATTCAGGTAGTAGCTGCGCTGTAGTATGTTATGTTGTTGTTGCGCTGTATGTGGAGGTCGCCACATCACTCCCCTCCAAGACCGGAGGTCAATACATTGTTGAGTCAGCTGTCTGTGCTCTGTTGTGGAGCTTGCCAGTGCCAAGAGTGAGTAGTTCCAGTGAGTCGGAACCGAGTGCCGCAAGTTCCAGTGAGTCGGAACTGAATGCCGCTAGTCCCAGTGAGTCGGGGCTGAAGTCCGCTGATCCCAGTGAGTGGGATTGAGTGCGGTGCGCGGTGCTGCGGTGAGGTCCCCAGTGAGTCGGGGCGGTTGCTGCGTAGTGGCTGGCTGCTGCGTAGATGGGAGAGATATGCTCTGCTTACATGGACCGTAGGTGCAGTGTGCTGTGCCTAGACGCTGATGAGGCCGTAGGGGTAACCAGGCTGGAGCGGTCGCTTCCTGCATGTGGTGTATCCCTGTTAAGGCCGAGGTTGCTGGCTGGCTGTGAGACTTGCTGTGGGAGTGAACATGATGGTGGCGTGCTGATGCTGCATCGAAGGCTGCTTCCAATCACGTCGGGGTCACCACTGTGGAGGAACGGGTGTGTCATGTCCCTCCAACACAAAGGGAGGATCCTCCGACCAGGCGAGGTGATCATACCTGGCGGGCCAACTGCCCAACGGTTGATGTTGGGATGTTGTATATATGTTAACTGGCGTGAGATCTTTCACTGCGCGATTCAGGATTGGTAGTTTCTTAGTTTCCTTCGTTACTCCGTAGTTCGACGTATCTTCGGTAGATGGCGCTGTAGTATGTTATGTTGTTGTTGCGCTGTATGTGGAGGTCGCCACAGATGCAATAGCATATGCGATAGCATACATATGCCAAGTATAGTGGAAGGTTATATTCTTCGAACTTTTGTATAACCTGCCGCTGCCAATGTGTGGTACTAAAGCTTATTCGGTAACAGGCTCGTTCGGAAGGCTGGAAGCTGGAAGTCGTCAAATTTGCGTTTGAAACTCGTAATGACTCTCGAGAACAGCTTATAGACATGACTCAGAAGATAGTTGGGTCTATAATTTTTCAGCAGGGTATTGTTGAAGTGCGGCTTCTCATCTAGTATGACGGACTAAAAATCTCTTGAAGGGTTGTTAAGACCGTCCTTCCACCCGCTTCCAAAAGCTTAGCCGTAATTTCGCCTTCACCTGGTACCATGTTCTCTTTGACCTTTTTGAAAGCCATACTAGTCTCGTACAATATACGTTCGAAATATCTTCCGTATAGTATCAGGTAAACTTGGCCCTTGAGTCTTTATGCAAGTAGGTGACAGAGTCTAATGTTGCCGTGTAAAACTGTCCGTAGTACTTTTCAATTTGACTCGTAAGATCAGACTTCGACGATAAGAGTCTGCTATCATTGGTCTCCAGGTGAATAGACAAAGCTCTTGCTTATTATTTAGTTAAACTAGTAAAATTAAAATAGGTGCACGGGGTGTAAAAGGGTGACAGGTGAGGCCACTAGTCACCCTAGCAGAAGCAGGTTGGGGTAGCGACGCGAGCTCTACAAAGTGCTCGAGCCATTTTCTAAATAGAAATGGAGCAACAGGGTGCCTACACAGGAAGAGGACATCTACAAACCGTAGGTGACCCGAGGTACGTCGGGCTCCAGGGATTTCTTTTCGTGGGTGCACCTGGTTCCCCGGCTTCTAGTACCCGAGACGGTGTGTGGTTTTTAGTCGGTTTGAGTCCGACATAGCCACCAGTCAGTGGTATCCGAGGGGATTTCCGCACAAAAAAAGAGGTGCACTTTTATAAGTGCACCTCTTTTTAGGGTTCCGTGCCAAAGGCAAAAAACGGAACCCTTATAGATTCGTCATGTCTGTCTAGCTGTCCGTCCGTATGTCACAGCCACTTCCTCGTTGGTCTCGCGGTTGGCGTGTGCAACTGCTGATCATGAGGTCTCGGGTTCGATTCCTGAGTCGGACCAAATGTTTGTATGATCTACAAATATTTGTTTCGCAGTTTGGGTGTTTTCTATGTATAATATGTATGTATTTACAAAAAAAAAAGTATATAATATGTATTTGTATCAGTTGTCTAGTACCCATAACACAAGCTCTGCTTAGCTTGGGACTGGAAGGCGTTGTGTGTTAGATGTCCGAAATATTTATTATTATTTATTATTTATTTATTTTTTCCGAAGCTATAAGAATTATAATGTTGAAACTTGGTAAGTAGATGTATTCTGTAAACCGCATTAAGATAAGTTATGGAATCAGGCGTTACTTTGCGGAAATCCATGACATTAAATGCTATGAAATATATTTAGCTTTAATTCCGCGAGACAAATATCCAGGTCTGAAAGCAGGACACATCTCCCACCGTCATGCATACTCACATGCACATATGGGTATCATGCATATGCACACATACAAAACAAGTGAGAAATAATTAGCATGCCATGCAACCAAACTTATACTCGACACGTGTTTCGCCCCTCCACGGGGCATCCTCAGGAGATGTTGACTCGTTGAGCGTTTGAGCTCGAATGAGCTAGTCGCACCGCTGTGGGCCCTTTATATACCGTTTCGATGACGCTATAATAACGGTCGATACAACGTCACAACGACATCTGTGCCGAACTACCTGCAATCATACTTAGAAGTGGTGATGGAATTTCTTTATATACCGTTTCGATGACGCTATAAGAAGGCTATATAAAAAGGGCCGACAGCGGTGCGTCGAGCTCTAACGCTCGACGAGTCAACATCTCCTGAGGATGCCCCGTGGAGTGGCGAAACACGTGTCGAGTATAGGTTTGGTTGCATGGCATGCTTATTTTGATGATATTTTTCTCGCGGAATTAAAGATAAATATATTTCATAGCATTTAACCGCATTAAGATTTTAACACAAAAATAGAAAAATAAACCATAAATTTGAATCAGAACTGAACCTCAATTTTTTTTTATCATCAAACCCATATGATATTGAGGTTTCTAATATCATTTTTTTCTAAACTGAATAGTGGTAAAATGTGTTCCTCCCCCCTGTAACTTCTAAAATAAGAAAATGATAAAACTAAAAAAAATATATGATGGAAGTTTACCATGCAAACTTCCACGAAAATTGGTTTGAACGAAATCTAGTAAGTAGTTTTTTTTAATACGTAATAAATTGTAAACTGCAATTTACTTTTCATTCAATCAACATAAATAAAAAATTATAATATGTTACTTGCTGCTGCGGAACTCTTCATGGGCGATTCCGATTCGCACTTGGCCGCTTTTTTTACTGGAATACCATAAGGATACGAAAATACCTAGGGCAGTATAAATTTCTGCAAATATAGAAACCTGCGAAAGAACATTAAAATATTTTAGTTTGTTTGATGGTTCTTGATATTGGTAGGGAAATCGTAAAAAGATGAAGACTCAGGTTAACAAAAGAAAACTTCTATTGAAAAAACGGCGAAAAAACTAAATAATAAAGTTTCTTTTATACCTTGCCGCTATTTAATTAAACAAACTCTCATATTTTATTCTTATCTATTTGTAGATCAGCTTGTTCCTAAATTATTCCCTATCTACAGAGATAAAATTTATGGACTGATAAACTAGGTAGGAATAACTATATTTGAAAAGGTTCATAAGTGTAAAGGGAATGATGGCTTTTCTCTGATCTTGTCGCAAGCTTAGCATGCTAGTTTAATACAGAGGTTATCTCTATGAATTCTACTAACTGAATTCGTTTAAAAATTTTGATTTTCAATTTGATTTGATCGACGCGGCGACGTCTGTTTTTAAGCGACTTCAAAAAAAGGAGGTTTCTCAATTCGACCGTATATGTTTTTTTTTATGTTCGCGGATAACTTCGTCGTTTATGAACTGATTTTGATGATTCCTTTTTTAATGGAAAGGAGATATTCCAACGGTGGTACCATGATAAAGACACTAAGATCTGATGATGGAATCCGGTTGAAGTCGGTTTTTATTTTGTTAAAATTTTATATTCTAAAAACTATGATCTGTATTGTGACTATTCAAGGTTTTTGCTATAAATATATAAGCCATTTAAGCCAATATTCTATATACATACGTTTTTCGTTCTTTATCTCTGTTCTCAATACACGACCATGAAATACTTGCAACTTAAATAATTTATAAAAATTATTTAAAAATATTTAAAAATTTAGAAAAAATGTTTTTAAGCTTTCGTTTAAGACATAATAATAAATTCTGCCTCGTTGGTCGGGCAGTCGGGCCAAGGAGTGTTATCGAGTTTTTCTGATTATAGAAATGCTTAATAACAGCTCGGAGTTTAGAAGTTGGGGTCTAAACCCCCGTGCCTCGGAGAGCACGTAAAGCCGTCGATCTCGCGCTTGGTCTCCCCGGTTGAGTCGGTTAGCTGTCCCATCGCAATATGAGAGTGAGGAAACAGAGAATGCACTATCTGTTCCCCCATACAGGTGCACCTGTGTTTGCGCACTAACTTGTGCACTATAATCTTCTGCGTAGTTGGCTGGTCTTCGTTGAAACTGGCCGCCGTGGCTTCGGCCTGTCTCGACGGCTAGGAGTACATCATAAGAACTTCTACATTAGACAGAAAGTAATAAGTATAATATTTTTTTACTTTGCAGCTTCACGCTGAGTATCACACCGATGACATATATTTGGCACATAGAGTATTGCAAGCGTATTCGACAGCAGAACTTGTTAATTTAACTGCAAAACCAGCTGACGTGTGCATATTAGCAGGTGATTTGAACGCAGCCCCAGGGGATTTAACTTTCAAGTAAGAGTTTATTACAAAGTGTTCGGATTTATGTAGGTCCATGTGGTGACGGAAAGTTTCAACATCCCTATTCAACTCGTGGGTGTCGTTAGAGGCGATTTAGGCAATTCAGCAGGATAACAGCATTGCAAAGTGGAGAAAAACTTGACACAATAGGGAATATGCATGTCTTTTTTTTTATTTCTTAATCTGAGGGTGTCCCAAAATTCAACGATAAGCGGGCGCCTAAAGGTAGACCTGCTAATGAGTACATAAGGAAAAAAAAATAAAAAAAATATACCTAGTTTTTTTTTAGTTACAAGAAAAATTTAGAATTTCTTTGAAAATTTATACCTTTCATGATATTGCTACTATTCACCACAACTCTTAAAAACACCAAATTGCCCGCAGTTTTTACACAAAAAACGTTGAAAAAATTTTTTTACCCTACAATTTTGAAATATTTATACTCTAAGTGTACTTTGACTCATGGTCTTGTAAAAAAAAAGTATGGACACCACTACGTAATAAATAAATAAAAAAAAATGAAGGGTGTAAATTTTCAAAGAAATTCTAAATTTTTCTTGTAACTAAAAAAAAACTTGGTATTTTATTTTTATTATTTTTCCTTATGTACTCGTGAGCAGGTCTACCTTTTGGCGCCCGCTTATCGTTGAATTTTGGGACACATGGTATAAGTATCCATAACATAGAAAAAAAATATAAATAAGCTTGAAAATTTTTCGCGCGCTATTGACATAACAAATGACGTCATTGTCATTTCGTGTTTATTTACTACTAGCTGACCCGTGCCCACTTCGTTGGGCGGTAAACATTTTTTTCTCCGACTTACTTACTTTACAAATTCAACTACCACGAAAAAGTCTTTCCACTTTTCGGGTTATTTTATAGCCTATGTCACTCCCAAATAACGTAGCCATCTATTGGTAAAAGAATTTTCAAAATCGGTTCAGTAGATCCCGAGATTACCCCTTACAATTTAACAAATATACAAACACACAAACTTTACTTCTTAATAATATTAGTATAGATTGAGTGTTTCAGTTATTTTATACCTATTTACAGTTTTGATTGCTATAAAAATCATGGAAGAAATTATTTTTTCTCACAAACACTACAACACAGTAGGAATTTCGACGTCGATAATTTCGATAATGTAACAATCTACGTCACATTTCGTTTCGACCAATAGAACGTGTTTTGTAGGTTTGATTTCCCTCCCTTAATTTTCACTTTTTATTTAATATTTACTGTGTTTAAATAATCACTAAATAAAAAGAAACTTATTATGTATATTGTAAAGACAATAAAGAATCTAGAAAAAAATTTTTAGGACAAATAAAATTTTTATGCATATTCCCTATTGCTACACGTGGGAGAGCCACGATTCGGCATGAATGGGCCGGCTCGACCGGAGTGATACCACGGCTTCATTGTAAAATAGTGCTTGCGCTTGTGTTTCACCGAGTAAGTGAGGATACCCGAGGCCCATACCCCAACCCCCCTCCCCCTATCTCCCCTACCCCCATCCCCCCAAAGGCCGGCAACGCACTTGTGACGCCTCTGTTGTTTCAGGTGTCCATGGGCGGCGGTAATCGTTTACCATCAGGCGATACGTCTGCTCGTACGCCTCCGCCTATTCCATAAAAAAAAACACAAAGCCTATTCCAACCCGTCTGACTAACGTGGTATATGTGGGTCAAAACCTCCTTTGAGGCCTCTGTTCAGCAGTTGACTTATAGAAGCTGTTGATGATGGTGTGATTCGGATTTAAGTATATTGTGAGCACTGATGAGAACAGTAATACTAAACTATACAAAGCATTCTATTTAAAAGTAATTAGGTGGCTTTCACTCTTATACTATTTCCATTTCTTGATTTTCTCGATGACAGTTCTAATTTGATAGTTGTAGTGTTTTGACCAAATAAGTAATGATATCGATCGCATATATTTATTATGTTTTGATCAAAGACAAATACAACAATAACATTCAAATATATTTTTGCAAGCTAGGTACACTCAATGACCCACCACCATTTTGTGTTTGTTTTAATCTCTCACTCGCAACAAGACGGTCGTGCTTTAAAGTAACTACATTTCTGTTCGCTGAGTTTTTTCACATTCTCCATACATACGTTACGTTGTGTATTTTGTGTTCCTCCGTGTTGATTGCTGTCCCAGCTGTCAAATGTCAAAATGCCTAAAGGATCTGTTCTGAAAAGGCAGGCGAGAGAACTGGTGATTAAGGTTCGTAATTACTTTGAAGCAGAGTATCAAAATGGTGGCCCGCTATTACCACTGTCGCAAGTGCGAGAGCGTGTTTAGGCCGCATTAGGAATTAGTTGACCTGCAATTTCAAAAATTACTACTGGTACAAGCGGCACACAGGAAAATAAGCTTCGTACGCTGAAGAAAAAACGCCAACCACGTTGTGTGACATCGGTTGACAACTTCGACGCTGTCGCTATTCGCCATCATATACATATATGACTATTACTTGCACAAAGAAATTCCAACACTTAAAAAACTTGTTGTTTCTTTATGTGAATGTGGTTTGTTCCATGGCCAAAAATCGTCATTTAGCTTGGTTTTGAAAGAAATTGGATTTTCTTATAAAAAATCGAACAAACGTAAAATATTGATGGAGCGTCACGACGTTGCTATGGCTTGCTGCGAATTTTTGAGCGAAGCCAAAAAGATATCAGATTGGTCAAATGTTATTTTCACTGATGAGACTTGGTTAAATGCAAACCACACAGTATCTAAGAACTGGACTGACGACACCGCCGCTTTCACTAGTTCAGTGCCAATGGGAAAAGGTGAACGCCTTATTATATGCCATGCAGGGTCTACGAAAGGATTCGTGTCAGATGCTTTACTGGCCTTTAAATCCAAGAAAACAGTGGTGAAATCGAAGAAATGAACGCAGAGATTTACGAAGGATGGTTTAAAGAAATGATGCAATCTAAGAAATGGTGCAATCTCTGAAAGAACCGTCGATAATTATTATGGACAATGTTACATATCACTCCAGACAAATTGATAAAATGCCGACGCAGGCCAATTAAAAACAAGAGATAATTGACTGGCTCTAACGTCATGGCGAAAATGTGGATAGTACTTTATTAAAAGTACAATTAGTGAATATTTTGAAATCGGAAAAAAACCTCCCTAAAAGATATAATAGGTCTTTACCTATGAAATTGCCGTTTTGTATGCAATAAGTGAAAGTACTTATTTTTTCAAACTTTTTTATTTCTGTTATTCGAAGTAATCACCCATGCAATCGACGCATCTTTGCCAACGCATTGGCAGTTTATTGATGCCGTTCTTGTATAATTACAAATTTTAACAAAAAAAAAACCGACTTCAATCTGGACCAAATTTAAATGGGACCATTCGGTTAACACCAGCTTTCAAACAAAAAAAGAATCATCAAAATCGGTTCACCCAGTCCAAAGTTATGAGTTAACAAACATAAAAAAAAAACAGTCGAATTGATAACCTACTCCTTTTTGAAGTCGGTTGAAAAATCAGCTGGACGGGAGGCAACAAACTCTTCAAAGGCATTTTGTACTGCCTCTCGAGCATTGAATTTTTTACCCACTAAAAAGTTGTCTAAATTTTGGAAAAAGTAATAGTCGGTAGGTGCAAGGTCTGGTGAGTATGGCGGATGAAGGAGAGCTTCCAACCCCAGCTCTTGCAGCTTGGAGACTGTCTGAACTGACAACATCATTTGGTACAGTTCGCAACAGACAGTCTCCAAGCTGCAAGAGCTGGGGTTAGAAGCTCTCCCTCATCCGCCATACTCATCAGACCTTGCACCTACCGACTGTTACTTTTTCCAAAATTTAGACAACTTCTTAGTCGGTAAAAAATTCAATTCCCGAGAGGCAGTACAAAATGCCTTTGAAGAGTTTGTTGCCTCCAGTCCAGCTGATTTTTACAAGAAGGGCATCAATAAACTGCCAATGCGTTGGCAAAGATGCGTCTATTGAATGGGTTATTACTTCGAATAACAGAAATAAAAAAGTTTGAAAAAATAAATACTTTCACTTATTGCATACAAAACGGCAATAGGTAAAGACCTATTATTACCGACTAAATAGCTGCCGAATGTGGTCATTGGGTTCTTCGACTTCCGCCGTATCATTGCCATTATAATGCTATAGAACTAATATGGGCACAGATCAAAGGTCTCACGCCGCTCGAAACAATACCCATCCTCCTTTTACGGCAAACAAGATGTTAGATTTATTAAAAAATGCATGTGCGGAAGTAAAACATTATAGCGTCGGATTGGGAAATTCATGCGGCATTCGATAATATAGAAGTACAGGAACTTATAATATATATGTTAGGGAGAGCTCATCGAGTGACAGTGACGATTCATCAGATTTTGATTAAAATAAATAAATAAAGAATCAACTTAATATATAACATCTTGTAATGAAATGTAATATTAGTTAATACATTTGTTCAAAATTATCCGGCAAT
Source organism: Diaphora mendica (assembly GCA_949125395.1). Taxonomy (NCBI): domain Eukaryota; kingdom Metazoa; phylum Arthropoda; class Insecta; order Lepidoptera; family Erebidae; genus Diaphora; species Diaphora mendica. Next base: position 25,432,261 of record OX421310.1, read on the forward strand.
AGTTTAGTTTCTTACACTTTGCAAACAAATATCGGGTCTGTTATCGTATTGTTGCGCCTTCGAGAAAAATAGTCTAGAACAATCTACCAGTCGCGAGAATAGAATTGAAGGCGCCATCTAGTGTCAAGTAGCGCGCAACTGTGGAGTAACTCTGATATTCGACGCTAGATGGCGCTAGATTACTCACTCTGGTAATTTCTGTTTGACGGGAACAGCCTGGTCATCAGAGGCGAAATCAACGGAACAACATGTAAGCTGACGATTGATACGGGAGCTTCTCGCACAGTTGTCAGTTCCCAACTTGCAAACCGGTTTCTGAGGGACATCACCTGTAACCGTGAGCAAATAAACCTAGTAACAGCCACTGGTCAGCGCATACCCGTCCGAGGCGAACAGAAGGTGGAGTTGAAGTTGGGCAACCAAGTTTACCTGCATAACGTCATCGTGGCTGATATAGTTGATGACTGCATCCTTGGCCTAGACTTCATGAAGAACAATTGTTGTGAGATCGACATCAATCAAGGTGTATTGAGATGTAGTCAAGAAGAACTGTTCATGGAAGGAGCGTCACCAGGAAAAGTGTACAGCTTAAAGAAAGTTGTTCTTCCTCCCAGATCAGAAACAATCATGCCAGTTAGTCTTCCTTATAACTCCGGACGAATGCAACGGTGTGTACTTATTGAGAGGATAGATAATGACCTTCCATGGAAGATCGCACGGACTCTAGTAAGTACCTGCAGTACGTGTGCTAAATCTAAGTGACAAGCAACATGTGATTCATAAGGGCACACTGATTGGCACTTGCGAAGATGTGGATTGGATGCATCGATGCCAAGACTTGACTACTTCAAATGTTAGCAAGGATGCACGAGTCAACGTGTCAACACTTTTGGAAGACTGTCAAGATGTTTTGTCTAGGGAAGAGATTGGCAAGGCTAAGAGAATGTTAGTTAAGTACGCTGATATTTTCTCTACTAATGAAGCTGATATTGGAAAGACTGGTTTAGTTCAACACAAAATAAACACTGGGAATGAGTTGCCTATTCGTCAGCGACCAAGAAGACTGCCAGTAGCACGAGAAAAGGAAGTGCAAACCATGATTGATGGAATGGTCAGGGACGGTGTTATAGAGCCTTCATCCAGCCCATGGTGTTCACCTGTAGTGCTTGTAAAGAAAAGGGATGGCAGCATGCGTTTTTGTGTTGACTACCGCCGTTTAAACGACATTACGAAGAAGGACAGCTATCCACTTCCTAGAATAGATGACACACTGGACATGCTAACAGGGGTAAAATGGTTTAGCACCTTAGATTTGAAAAGTGGATACTGGCAGGTAGAAATTGATCCCAAGGACAAAGAGAAGACTGCATTCTCTACAGGGAGAGGACTGTGGCAGTTTAAAGTTATGCCCTTTGGATTATGTAACGCGCCAGCAACTTTTGAAAGACTGATGGAGTCAGTACTGACCGGATTAACTGGAGACGCTTGCCTGGTCTACTTGGATGACATTGTCATTGTAGGCCGTACGTTTGAAGAACATATTCGAAACCTGGAGCGCGTATTATCGAAAATCCGAAGTGCCAACCTAAAGTTAAGTCCTAAGAAGTGTTCATTTTTCAAACGGCAGGTTAGCTTTTTAGGATATGTGGTTTCGGAAGAGGGTGTCCAAACAGATCCGCAAAAGATCGCTGCTGTCAAGGATTGGCCAGTTCCAAGAGATAAGACCCAAGTAAGAGCATTTTTGGGCTTGTGCTCTTACTATCGGCGATTCGTGAAAAACTTTGCGGATATTGCCAAACCCCTTCATAAACTTACTGAAGAGAAAAGACAATTCTGCTGGGATGAAAGTTGTGACATTGCATTTCAAGAGCTAAAAAGACGTCTATGCAACACACCTATCTTAGGGTATCCAGATACCGAAAATGAATTCATAGTTGACACAGACGCGAGTGATACTGGGCTTGGCGGTGTGTTATCCCAGCGGAAAGGTGATCATTTATTTATTTATTTATTTGTACATAAACAAATTACAATTTGAACTTATCGACGGTTTCCGCACTAAGCTCGAGGCTTGTGTCGCGGCAACCAAGACCAGATTTTACATTATTCATTGGTGTTAATTCTGTTGTTCCAACATCTCTCCAAACAAAACCAGAAATCAAACTAAAAGTTTGTGACGTTCAAAAGATTGGCTAAAAAGATAGTTTCGGGTATTGCCCTGCTTAGTGACGCAACAACAGAATTTAGCACCGTATCATCACTTTGAGCAGGACAGCGGTTCTAACTTATAGAATATTTTTACATAATAGTTATATGTTTTAGGTTTTAATTTAGTTGAAATAGAATATAATATAAAGTCAATACAATTTCAGAACAAACAAATTAAAACTAATATAAAAAAAACAAGTGGATAAAATAAAATAATAATACCTCTTTAATTATATGTGGTAACTGTGTTCTTCATCAAGAGGTCGTTATTGCATATTTCAGTAAATCTTTGTCAAAACCGGAAAGAAATTACTGTGTCACAAGAAGGGAGCTACTGGCAGTAGTGAAGACACTGCAACATTTTAACAAATATCTGCTCGGGCGTAAATTCCACCTCCGAACTGACCACGCTGCACTAAAGTGGCTCTTACAATTTAAAAATCCTGAAGGACAAGTCGCGAGATGGATTGAGCTACTACAGGAATATGACTTCATGATTGAACATCGCAGTGGAAAATCACACGGTAACGCAGACGCATTATCAAGAAGACCTTGCCCTGAAGACTGCAAACACTGTGCCAAGCAAGAAGTAAAGGAAGCTGTTCCTATAAGGACAGTAAAGACGGACCTTAGCATCGAATGGAAGGAAAGCCTACAGCAAGCACAGCAAGAGGATGCAGATATCAAACCAATTCTCGAGTGGATTAAAGCTGAGACCCCTAAGCCTCACTGGAGCGATGTTGCATCGCTGAGTTCAACCACAAAGAGTTATTGGACTCAATGGGATAGCCTAGTCATCCAGGATGGAGTCTTGTGCCGTAAATGGGAAAACGCTCGAGGAGACAGCTGTCATCTGCAAATGATTGTCCCTAAAGCTAAGATACCAGTGGTTCTGCAGCTCTACCATAACGGATGTTCAGGAGGTCATATGGGAGTTAAGAAGACATTGTTAAAGATAAGGGAGAGATTCTACTGGATTCATTGTCGTGATGATGTTGAGGACTGGTGTCGCAAGTGTACTAATTGTGCGGCCGTGAAGGGACCTCACACACGTAGCAGAGGTCCATTGAAATTGTACAATGTTGGGGCACCCTGGGAAAGAATTGCAATAGACGTAGCGGGACCATTTCCTGAAAGTGAAACTGGAAACAAGTACTTCATGGCTGTAATGGATTACTTCACTAAGTGGCCAGAAGTTTTCGCCATTCCCAACCAAGAGGCATCAACAGTTGCAGACAAATTAGTGCATGAAGTCTTCTGTCGTTTTGGAGTGCCTTTAGAAATTCACAGTGACCAAGGAAGAAATTTTGAGTCTCAAATATTTCAAGAGATGTGTCGAGTAATGGGTGCTCACAAAACCAGAACCACCTCTTATCACCCACAATCTGACGGAATGGTGGAACGATTTAACCAAACACTAGAGAGGTGTCTCGCAAAAGTTGTTGAAAGTAGGCAAAAAGATTGGGACAAACACATCCAACCGTTTCTTCTGTCATACCGAAGTGCAGTCCACGAAAGCACTTCAGTAACACCAGCTTTTGCAAACTTCGGAAGAGAACTACGATTGCCTGCAGACTTGATCACTGGAATACCCCCTGACACCCCGCGAAGTATAACGGAGTACGCTAATGACTTGCGGAACAAGATGAATGACATTTATGAGCATGTCAGACAATCGGGCCAGCAAATGTCTGAGAAGATGAAAACCCGATATGACCGGAAAGTGAACAATAAGGGCTTCGAAGAATGTTCTTTAGTATGGCTCCATAATCCAGTTCGCAGTAAAGGGAGATCTCCAAAGCTACAAGCCAAGTGGGAAGGGCCATACCGGGTGGTGACAAAAATCAATGATGTTACCTATCGGATACAGAAGTGTCCAAGAGGCGCCCCAAAGATAGTTCACGTAGATCGATTGGCGCGATACTATGGAACTGATTATGCTCGGGACGAGCATGTCTTAGGAGGGGGCAGTGTTGCGCCTTCGAGAAAAATAGTCTAGAACAATCTACCAGTCGCGAGAATAGAATTGAAGGCGCCATCTAGTGTCAAGTAGCGCGCAACTGTGGAGTAACTCTGATATTCGACGCTAGATGGCGCTAGATTACTCACTCTGGTAATTTCTGTTTAGAGTAGAATGTTCTATCGAATATTATAGATCTTTCTAGGGATTTCAAAGCCATATATAAGCAGATTGGGTTACCCGTACGAGTCAGTATTGTTCACGATACAGCGGAGTTAACATCGAAGCGATCTTCTAGTGCGATTAACAAGTGACATAGCGATTCATTATTGTAAAAAGGGTTGTAAATAAAGTGTGTTATTTTTTTTGGTAATCAACCGACTATCTTTAATTATTTAATACCCAGCTCGTAACAGTATTACGTTTATCGATAGCTCCATCCCTATGAGTTTCCATCCATCTGCTATGACCTTGTACGTGCGTAAGCGTAATATTTTTATTAAATAATGTATTCATAATGTAAAAAAGACGCTCGTTCAAGTTTCCACAAAGAGCTGTCATCGAGAAAATAAAGAAATGGAAATAGTATAATAAGGAAAAACCTGAACGCTTCCTTTGCTTTGAACCTTCTAATTATCGCTCTTAAGTTACTTCTAATAAGATTCTTTACTAAATACCATACCTTGTCCGTTTGGTGCGTTTCTATGTAACGTGTGACTACGGCTTTTCAAACTTGTTTTTTTTTTAATTTATTTTTATTTATTTATATCTTTATTGTGTACATAAAAAATAAAAACATAACAATAGATGAGTTACAAAGCTAGAGAAGTAACAATTGGCGGTCTTATCGCTCACGGCGATTTCTTCCAGACAACCTTATGTTTTATACTTTTTCAGCATTTTTTTTTGTCGTAGTTGGGTTTTAGTTCTTACTTTTTTTTATTTAAAATGTTTTGGTGCCGTTATTAATATATAATATATATATATTTGAAATGTTCAAATAACGCCCTTTCCAATGATACCAAACACGGTATATTTATCTCATTTTTTTTTTTAAACAGTACTTTATGTCGGCTAGAGGGCGCCACATTAGATACAGTGACACGTCATGTAGCCTATAACCAGCGGACGGTCAGGACGCTTCTAACGATACCTCATTTGTCCAGTTTTAATAAGTAATTAAGGAGCTACGAGGGAACAAATGAACATACATACATACATAGCCTGTCAAAATCATAAAACCTTCATTTGGCTTTGCCGTAGTCGGGTAAAAATGAATACTTAATGAAAATACTTTGTGCCTATTTTTACACAAATATGGGACATGGAAGCACATATATTATTTGAAATTGTTTATGTAGTGGGAAACTAAAACTTTTAAACAATAGATACATGTTAAAATAATATAATGACAGTTCAAGTTGAGGCTCCCCCACATAGCAAAGGCTCGTTATTAACTTATTATCAGGCGATATCTGTTATTAGTTAGTACATCATGCATTAGGACAGTTAGGAAATTACACACTAGTGTGATAATAATATCAGGCGATATATCTGTTTTAGTACATCATGCATTTGGACAGCTAGGAAATTACGCACTAGTGTGATAATAACGATGCCGATGCAATAAATTTAGGGCGCTTGTGTACCTCCGGTATTATCGACCAGGAAAAACACACCTGTGTGGTGTGGGAGAGCCTTTATTTTATTATAAGTTATGTTTTAAACATTTAAAACAGTTGAAATTGAACTAGAAGCGATTTAATAAATCATATATAAGGGGGCGTCCATAAATTACGTGAGGTGTTTTTTTAAATTTTTTGTCCCTCCCTCCCCCCCTGGTGAGATATAGTGAGATTTTATTCAACCCCCTCCCCCAACCCCCAATCTCACTTAAGATTTTTCAAAATGTGGGTTTCTTACGTAAACGCGTTGGATTGTTATTGTAAAAAGAAAAAAAAAATGCTTCGTGCTTTTATTTACGACTAGTTACGACTAGTAATCAATATTGCTGAGAGTTTAAATAAAAGTGTAATAAAAATTTAACAATAGAATACTTAAATCGTAACTACTGTGATTAATAAAAGAATATCTACTCTAATTCAGAATGGAGAATCATGCGCGCTCTCAAGAGAGACTAATGGAACCAACATGTCCATATGATTTTCAGTAAAATCAACTGCTCCTTCAACTTTGTTCTGATCTAGCCACACTTAGCCGTTGGCGCTTGCGCACAGTGACTTATTGTGACAATCCGTGAGGGTCGCACTTTGCAGAACATACGCGCTTGCTTAGCTGGTGCAATGTGGGCTGCTCGCCTGTGCTCTGCAGCTCTTGTGCTAGATGCAAAGTAAATACCGCATGTACTGCAGCATCTTTTCTCTAAATCATCACGTATACTTGGTCAATAGAGATCATAAGGCGTGCTGATGAAGGCATTCAGCGGTTGAATCGGTAGGCAGCGGCGTATTAGAAATGGAGCAAATGACTTTCCATCATGCTCTTTAAAGTCCGGAATTGTCAAATGTCCATCAACCTGAGTTGTAGGCTATAACGTCGAAGTATGAATGAAATTATTTTCTTTCGAACGAATTAGTGAATGATCTTAATCGTATTACGATTACGCTTAAGATTAAATCTTAAGCATGGGACTAATCTCGCTCACACGCCCACCACTGTAACTCCTGTACACCAGGATCAACAGCGGTGACCCACGAACACACCGACACTCGGGAAGTCCCAGGAATAAAACTAAACTATCTTGGAACCCGCAACGAAATTAATCAGAAGAAAACTGGAGCAGTTGGAAATATTATAAGTCCACTTCCTTAGCATGTACAATCTGGATTAAATAGACCAAAATAGTATATATATTTTTTGTTTCAATAAGAAAAAAAATTGCCGAGACCCCCGTCTCTCCAACGTAAGATTAGATGAGATTTGACTCGACCCCCTCCCCCCCTTAAACATCTCACGTAATTTATGGACGCCCCCTAACACACTCCTTCCTTCTTTAAACCTTATACCTAATTACCTATCATTATAGAGAACCATGGTACGAGTATACGCAGTTTTTTTCCCGCGTATAGCTAAATAATAAAACTAAATCAATCAATCAAAAAAATAACTAATATCAATAAAACTTTTTTTTATCGTATTCAATACTTTTTACATTTTTGAGGGCAATTTGGATAGCATGATCATTGAGTTCCGGGCTGTTCATTCAAGCTCAACATTTTTTGCATCTATACTAATATTATAAACGCGAAAGTTTGTAAGTATGGATGGATGGGTGTTTGTTACTCTTTCATGAAAAACCACTGAACGGATTTGGATGAAACTTTACAGTAATATAGCTTATACATCAGAATAACACATAGGCTACTATTTGCAGCGATAACCGACATACATGCGGGCGGAGCCGCGGGCAACCACTAGTAAAGAATAATGTTTGCACAAACTCTATTGAATACCTATGAGCAATTTCTACCCGAGACGTTTTCATGGAAATGACTTCAATAATAAATTACATACAACGCGAAACAAGAAATCGATACATAACTACATTGGCTAGGATTAAAGACATAATTCATACTTGCTATGATGTGAAACCTTAGACGGTTTCAAGGCCGCAAGACTTCGTGAATACCTACTAATTATCTGCTAACTAGTTCAATATCGACTGTTTTGTTCATGAATATTAGATGTATCTAGCAAAACTACGTACAATGTACATGTTCCAAGAATATGAATACTATTTTTAAATAATTCTTTGCAGCTTTATTATCAAGTATTTTTGCACTGCATTTAGTTAAATATTAAAAAATGGCAGTCATAAGGATTGCCGTTAGAAGTGAAAACTTATAACTTAGAATGTTATTTGTAAAATTAGAAATTTCGTATGTTTAAATTAAAATTATCAACATCAAACATTAGCATGTTGGTGACGTGAACCCCGTGAACCCATAAGATTTTCTCCTACCGAAAAGTGCTCATCGCGTCCAAAGACGTTTTGTGACATCAGCATGTCGGTGACGCGGTCTCATAATATTTTCTCCTACCAAAAAGTGCTCAACGAGGGTAAAGAAATTTTCACTTCAAAAAGCTTTAAATCGTATCATATTGTTTCATTGTCTGCATTCGCAGTGAGTATGGTGACAACTACTCTTGGATACTGCTCATGCTTTCCATCAGACAAAGTAGAGTCACTTTGGCAAGCTCATAATCTATACTTAATATTATAAAGCTGAAGAGTTTGTTTGTTTGTTTGGCTAATCTTAGGAACCGCTGGTCAGATTTGAAAAATTATTTCAGTGTTAGATAGTACATTTATCGAGGAAGGCTATAGGCTATATATCATCACGCTAAGACCAATAGGAGCGGAGCACCAATGAAGAATGTTTCAAAAACGGGGGAAAATTATCACACTACGGGCAATAGGAGACGCAAACAAGGATGCGTGGGTCCGCTAGTATAAATGAATCGCCGAAATGTATGTACGCGCATAACATGTGTTCGTTATTATTACAAGAAAAATTGAAAGATTACGGAGAAGCTTTTTTTGTCCGCGACTGTACACTGCCTCTGCAAATCTGAGACAGATATGTAAATATGGCGGTACGAAGTTCGCCGGGTCAGCTAGTTTTGTATAATTGGCTGTAGAAATATTTGTTGTGTTGATATTTCTATTTGGAAATACATTGCGCTACTTTCACAGCATCTAGGGCTTGTCCTCCCCTATGTGAACTCGAACCGTGATAATAATAAATAAATAAATATTTTCGGACATCTAACACACAACGCCATCTAGTCCCAAGCTAAGCAGAGCTTGTGTTATGGGTACTAGATAACTGATATAAATACTTATATACGTTTTTTTTTGTAAATACATACATATTATACATAGAAAACACCCAAACTCCGAAACAAACATTTGCAGGTCATACAAACACTTGGTCCGACCCGGGAATCGAACCCGAGACCTCAAGCACAGCAGTTGCTTACGCTACCGCTGCGCCACCGATGCAGTTAAATATAATAGTTTCTATTACATTTGTTAATCTTGCAAGTTCTAACCAGTTTTTGTCCTTTCATTAAATTGTTTTTTTTTACAGGATACTAACCCAGTTGCCATCCTTAGAAGATCCATACGATAGTTATGTCGCACCAAAGGATTTAGAAAAAGTCAGTAAGCCATCAGGAACATGCGACAACGTCAATAACAGCTACTCAGATGCTAAACAAGTAAAAACTTGCCCTGATGGGAAAAGAATAGATCACATTTTGTATAAACTTGATCCTTCATGGGAGGTTAGTATTCATAGACCTATTTTTAATAATGGACAATAGGGTAGATGACACCTTAGTCAAATTAGTTACTTTTTATCATCTGTCAAAACGATAACTTTGTATGAAAAAGCGGCCAAGTGCGAGTCGGACTCGCCCATGAAGGTTCCGAAGCAGGAAGTAACATAATATAAAAGTTCTTGTAGTTCGTTGTAAGTTTGATCGATGTTTTAATAATCGTTTTTTTTGCGGTTTACGATTTATGACGTATTAAAAAAAACTACTCATAATAATAATAAATAAATATTTCAGACATCTAACACACAACGCCATCTAGTCCCAAGCTAAGCAGAGCTTGTGTTATGGGTACTAGACAACTGATACAAATACATAAATACTAAAACTCCGAAACAAATATTTGTAGATCATACAAACACTTGGTCCGACCCGAGAATCGAACCCGAGACCTCATGATCAGCAGTCGTACACGCCAACCGCGAGACCAACGAGGCAGGTATCTATGGATAGGTCTTCGAAAATGATATTGAGGTTTCTAAAATTTTTTTTTTCTAAACTGAATAGTTTGCGCGAGAGACACTTCCAAAGTGGTAAAATGTGTCCCCCCCCCCTGTAACTTCTAAAATAAGAGCATGATAAATCTAAAAAAAAATATGATGTACATTACCATGTAAACTCCCACCGAAAATTAGTTTGAACGAAATCTAGTAAGTAGTTTTTTTTTAATACGTCATAAATCGTAAACTGCAATTTACATTTCATTCAATCAACACAAATATAAAAACAAAATATATTATGTTACTAGCCGCTGCGGAACCCTTCATGGGCGAGTCCGACTCGCACTTGGCCGCTTTTTTCTATTTTTGTGTGAAAATCCTAATGCGGTTCACAGAATACATCTACTTACCAAGTTTCAACATTATAGTCCTTATAGTTCCGGAAAAAAGTAGCTGTGACATACGGACGGACAGACAGACAGAGAGACTTGACGAATCTATAAGGGTTCCGTTTTTTTCCTTTGGCACTGAACCCTAAAAATGTACTAAATACAAACTTGTGACGTCACTGTTTTATACTACTCAATTGAGCAATATATTTCAATGTTTATTTGATTAAAATTTGTAATAGAAATGAAAAGCTGTAATAATTATATTTTCCGAGATGTTTTGTAATATTCGTTTTAATTAAGGAGACATCGGCATTTATTTACGATACAGTCATCTACCCTAGATGCTGTAGCGATCTAGTTAGTGATTAGTTACCCTGGCTGATAAGCGGAGGTCGTGGGTTCGATATCCACCCAGGACAAATATTGTGTGATGATTACGGTCATTTGTTTTGTATCTGTGTGTAATATGTCTATATACACACATCAAAAGTGTCTAGGGATCAAGCATTTTTATGCGGATTTCTTGAGATTGAGATGTGGCTTTGTAGTAAATTTATGATTTTATAAATTTATATGGATCCTTTTTGGTGCATTTCATAATTTGAATCAGGAACTGTCAATCAAATTCGAGTAAAAGATGAAAATCAGCTGTCAATATTTTCCCTATAAAAACATACAACGCATTGAAGACATTATTAGTGCTACTGTTTCCCTACTACTGATTAAAACCAACGTTATTATGGAGCGGCGACGTCATTTAAGCAGGGAAGAAAAGCTCAGAGCCGTGGGAATGATAGAAGCTGGTTCCCGGCAACGTACTGTGGCTTTAGCTCTGAATACAAGTCAGAGTGTTATCAGTCGACTTTGGACACGTTACCGAAGCACTGGTACCGTGGCTGAGCGCCATGGAGGACGGTATCGCTGCACCACACGGAGACAAGACCGATACATTCAAATCTTAACTCGAAGAGCTCCAACAATAACCATGATGTTAGCCGTGAGGCTTCATCACTCTTCAGGGAACTTAATTAGCGACCAAACAGTCAGAAACCGCTTGCATGAAGTGAACCTTCAATCCCGAAGACCGCTACGGGTACCACCTATAGCAATGCACAATCGTAGGATTCGATATCAATGGGCTCTTGAACACAGAAATTGGGCAGAAGAACAATGGCGTTTCGTGTGCTTTTCTGATGAGTCTCGTTTTGGTATGAGACCGGATACAAGACGTATACGACACTGGAGAACCCCTGGACGCCAACAGCGATTAAAATCCTGCCAGGAAGTCCATCCTTATAGTGGTGGAACCATCATGGTATGGGCGGGTATTTGGATCGGCAAAAGAACTGAGTTGATTTGGATCAGAGGCAACCTCAACGCTCAAATTTATGCTGAGACGATTGTATCAGACGAGTGCAAATCGGTCCCTTATTTCAGTTAATGCATGATAATGCACGACCGCACACCGCAAGAGTTGTAAGACACACTCTCGCCGCAGCTAACATCAATGTCCTGCCCTGGCCTGCTCAGTCGCCAGACTTGAACCCGATTGAGCATGCATGGGATATGCTACAGAGAAGAGCTCTGCCGAATATGGAGGGTATCCAGTCGCAAGAAGACCTTTTTTTGTTGTTGCAACGAACATGGGCGGCCATTCCACAGCGTGATTTGGATGAACTCATTTTGAGTATGCCAAACCGATGTTCTTGTGTTGTTAGTGTTCGCGGTAGAAACACGGATTATTAATTGTTTAAGTTACCTAATAAAATTTTAAAGAAAACTGTTATTTCAGTCTTTTTTTCGAACTTTAATGTTAGTGGTTCAAATGTCAAAAATCCCTTTATTAGGTTCTTTATTAATGCAAAGGTGACTTGGTTTATCGTTACTGTGACAAACGAAAACACTTTATTTGATGAATCCTTAAAGAAAATTTTAATTAATATCAATCAGGAGAAAAGTTATTGCAAAAATATATGTTGATCCCTAGACACTTTTGATGTGTGTATGTACACACATCAAAAGTGTCTAGGGATCAAGCATTTTTATGCGGATTTCTTGAGATTGAGATGTGGCTTTGGCCCTGGCCTGCTCAGTCGCCAGACTTGAACCCGATTGAGCATGCATGGGATATGCTACAGAGAAGAGCTCTGCCGAATATGGAGGGTATCCAGTCGCAAGAAGACCTTTTTTTGTTGTTGCAACGAATATGGGCGGCCATTCCACAGCGTGATTTGGATGAACTCATTTTGAGTATGCCAAACCGATTCTTGTGTTGTTAGTGTTCGCGGTAGAAACACGGATTATTAATTGTTTAAGTTACCTAATAAAATTTTAAAGGAAACTGTTATTTCAGTCTTTTTTTCGAACTTTAATGTTAGTGGTTCAAATGTCAAAAATCCCTTTATTAGGAAAATGGCAAATTTCTTTATTAATGCAAAGGTGACTTGGTTTATCGTTACTGTGACAAACGAAAACACTTTATTTGATTAATCCTTAAAGAAAATTTTAATTAATATCAATCAGGAGAAAAGTTATTGCAAAAATATATGTTGATCCCTAGACACATATGTTGATCCCTAGACACTTTTGATGTGTGTATTTAGATATATATAAGTAAGTATGTTTGTCAGCAGTCTTTTTACCATAGCACAGGCTCTGCCTATTTTGAGATCACACTGCCAAGTGTGAGATGTGTTATAGTATTATTATTATTATTGAAAAAAAATTAACTGTGAGAGAGATGGCACATAACACAATCTATCCAACATTGCAAATCTATCTTCAACATCTACATTTTTTTCTTTCCTTTTTTTTTAGGCTGAGATAACTAGTTTCGGCAACCCATTACCTGACAGAGTGCCAGATAAAGAGTTTTCATATTCCGACCATAATGCAGTTACGTTGGAGCTAGTGTTGACCCAAACTGATACAAAAACAGTTCAAAAACAATACAGTAAAGATAATTCTTTGGATGAAACAATACAACAAACCATCAAAGTATGTCAAGAAGCAAGGGATGACCTAACCAAAACTAAAAAACTGTACCTCATACTTGGGGGATTAATCTTCATGTTTTTGATCGGGTCTGTAGGTTTCTGGACGAATAATATATTACATGATATCTTGAAATTGTTTATAAGCGGTCTCTGCTTTTATTATCTTATAATGGGAACAATTTGGAACAGAATGGAATTGAATAGTTTGAAGGCTGGTTTGAGTGCTCTAGAGAATTTTGCCACAACGAGAATGGAGTCCAAGAATATAGATTCACAATGATAAGTTTGGTCAAATAAATGTACTTACTATTTTTATCCCGTGACACATTTACATACATATCTTGCATATCTAAAATGACTTAGTTAATGATGCTTTTGCTAGAATAAATATTATTGCTATTTTTAGAATGTGATATACTATTAAATTCATTCTCATTGCTTCTGTATTATGACATGCCATGTTGACCTTACTACTTTCGAAAATACAAGAGGTAATAACGTGCTGGTAGTTAAGAAAAGATACCAATACCTCAGTTTATGGATGGATTTTATTTTTATATTAATTGTGAACAAGCTTTACGCTTTTATGAAAAAAGTTTAGTTTTTTTTAAGAATAATTTTTATGTTCGAATTTTGTCCAGTGAGCGAACATTAGTCATAGTAAATAAACATAATTATTTTTTTAAGGATACACGGGTGAAATACATTGTCATTCAGCATTCGTATGATTTAACTGAATATAACTGATTATATCAGAGATCAGGACCAATTTATTAGTTTATAAGAGGTAGTAATGACTAAATAACAGATTACTAATTATAAGTATGTTTACTACACAAATAAATAACAAATATTGTATGCATGAGTGTCAGTATACATACCAATTATTTTTGTATTTATGGTTTATTAAATACATATTATTATTCTGTATATCATTAAACATTTGAAAAAATTAAATTTGATTCGATTTAAGAATGAAAGCCTAATATTCTTTTATTTTAATTATTGTAATGTTGCAAATGTATTAATTGTATTGTATTTTTAATGTAATTTATTTAACTTGAATGTGAAGCTCGTATTCCCACTTTAATGTACTTTCAAAAGAATATTCAAAAAAGTCCTTTGTAAAGTTTAGTCAAAGTAATAAAAAAAAAGACAGGCGAACTAGATAATAAGTAATCCACGCTAAAAGTAAATGCCTAATTCAATAAATTATGTTATTGTTTCACAACAAATTATATTTTTTATTTATAATTGTACACGTATCTCATAAATAACCCCAGATTGTGTTTTTCTTTCATTATTCATCAAAATGTTACATGTTAACAGAATCGGCAGCCTAATGTACATAAAATATTGTTCCTAAATAAATAATTTCATTTATATAAATCTTATAATTTACCCTAAATTCACAACCTGAGGTAAATAATGATTACTTGATTGGCATTTTTAAGTATTTGATATATATGGCGATTTAAGGCATGTATTAAACCGCATTCAAAATTTAATTAGAAAAATATACCAAATAATTTATATTCAAATATTTATTGCTAAAACTTAACATATAATTACACTGTATGTTGTCAGATTAATATAAACAAATATCACAATTTATTATGAAAATATTATATTTAACAATAACTGAATGATGGATATTATATAATAGGTGACATTGCCGTTTTGTATGCAATAAGTGAAAGTACTTATTTTTTCAAGCTTTTTTATTTCTGTTATTCGAAGTAATCACCCATGCAATCGACGCATCTTTGCCATCGCATTGGCAGTTTATTGATGCCCTTCTTGTAAAAATCAGCTGGACGGGAGTTAACAAACTCTTCAAAGGCATTTTGTACTGCCTCTCGGGAATTGAATTTTTTACCCACTAAAAAGTTGTCTAAATTTTGGAAAAAGTAATCTAGGAGAATTTTGTATCCCAACAGCTTTGAAATGGCGCACACTTTTATATGATTGGTCACCCGCCCTGATAAAATTCTACCTCAACGCCTTTCAATTAACTCTCCCCGATCAAAGCAACCTAGTAAGGTGGGGAAAAGCTACAGAAAAGGCTTTTACGATGTGCAATGCGGCAATAGGTACAGCCAGGCACTTACTGACAGGTTGTAAGGCGCTATTAGACCGGGGTCATTATTCACGTCGCCATGATAGGGTATTACTCATCATACGCGAAGCTATGAGTTTATCACTGGCGAGAGCGAAAAAAGGAATAGCAACAAACATAAAAACTAACATCGCGTTTGTAAAGGAAGTCTCAACAAAAAAGACTTCACTCACACAAAAGCCGTACTCAATTATAAATACCGCCAGTGACTGGACATTATTAGTGGACACGTATGAAAATCACTACAGAATACCGGAGGATATCTGTGCCTCGGCGTCCAGACCGGACATATTTCTTTATGCAATGTCAATTAAGCGTGTAGTACTAGTAGAACTCACGGTGCCGTGGGAAACGAACATCCCTAAAGACCACGCTTTAAAAAGAAACAAGTACTTTGACTTAACCAACGAAATAACTAAAAATGGTTATGTCGTTGCGCTGTATGCCGTGGAAGTGGGTGCGAGGGGTATACCAGCCAAATCCCTCTATAACCTGCTTAAAGACCTTGGATTGCCAAGAGCTTCAGTAAGCTCTTTTCTTGAACGAATATCCAAAGCGGCATTGCTAAACCTGGGTCGCAACTCCCAGGCACTGTCGAAGTCGCATGTGTTGCCCCCATTTATCACGCGATGGACCCGGCACCCGCACGGTGAATCCATGGAACGCTAAGAAATAGGTCTCGGTAGGTGCAAGGTAAGGTGAGTATGGCGGATGAGGGAGAGCTTCCAACCCCAGCTCTTGCAGCTTGGAGACTGTCTGTTGCGCAGTATGGGGTCGCGCGTTGTCGTGAAGCAGCTGCAAGAGCTGGGGTTGGAAGCTCTCCCTCATCCGCCATACTCACCAGACCTTGCACCTACCGACTATTACCTTTTCCAAAATTTAGACAAGTTTTTAGTGGGTAAAAAATTCAATTCCCGAGAGGCAGTACAAAATGCCTTTGAAGAGTTTGTTGCCTCCCGTCCAGCTGATTTTTACAAGAAGGGCATCAATAAACTGCCAATGCGTTGGCAAAGATGCGTCGATTGCATGGGTGATTACTTTGGATAACAGAAATAAAAAAGTTCGCACAGAAAATCAACGTAAAATGACAGCGTTCGTGCTGTCGTGTTTCGTTGGTGAGTGCGAGACCGGAGGCCCAATTAGTCTAGTCAACAAGTACCATACTTGTTGACTAGACTAAAAGATGCAGCAGCATCACTAGGCCGCCATAGTGTGGGTCTCCATACTGCATTGTCTGCATTTGAAATGAGTATGGTGACCACCACTCTTGGATTCTGCTTATGCTTTCCATCAGGCAGAGTAGAGTCATTTTGGCGGGCCAATCATAAAAAAAAAAAAAAAAAAAAAAAAAAAAAAAAAAAAGTTGGAAAAAATAAGTACTTTCACTTATTGCATACAAAACGGCAATTTCATAGGTAAAGACCTATTACATATGGAATATTATTATATCCACCAAACATATGTACATATATGTACGGCAGATCGTCGCAATCATAATTTGGGCTACTTTGGTTTGAATCAAAATTTGTTCTCATTCAGGAATGTACAACTTATAAATGAACTTACGCCTAAAACGCCGGTATAATGTACACAAGATCATAAGAACTAAAATAACCTATTATCACCTGAATTTATGTGACGTAATACACAAGGCGTCGTTATATAAATGGAAGTAGCACCGCGCCATTATATATTAATCAATTGAAAAGACTTCATCTTGGTATGTGATGAAGCTATTTATTATACTATACAATATTATACTTTAGGGTCGTCCTTATCTTCATTAATACTAAGCAGAGGTTCGGTTTCAGAAGCCGACATTCCTGCTACGGTGTTGTCCAGAGATCCGTAGACGGAAGGTCTTATTTCTACCGGCGGTGGCTCTATATCGACACTGAGGTTTGGAGCCGAACTGGATGGGACAGGTTCATTCACCAGTCTCGAACTTTCGTCGTACCCTCGTGCCATGTGATACATAGATTTCCCTCGAAGCCTCCGGCTAAAGGAACTTCCTGATAAATAAAAAAAAGATATTATTATTTTCATTTTCAAGATCCCTGGAAAAGTTGCGTCACATTAAACATCCTTTATTCATGTCGTGACAGATTAAGAATACAGGAAGTCCCCATCCCTATTTATTAACCGGGTTTCGTAAGAGCCGACTAATGGAGAAAAACAAAATACGTAGAAAAACACCATTGCAAAGAGAACCTTGAAACAAACCCTATGTGTACCAACCCGTCTGACCATTGGCTATTTGACAATATTGAAAATAAACTATGGATTGTGGTCATCCTATCAGATAATTGCCTAAAAAGACATATTTCACTATAAATCAAACAAAATAATTTTTTTTCGCGAATGCACAAAATATATTATAACAATTTTTTGAGTTTTTTTCTGCGACATGAACGCCTTGTGATTGCTTGCTACTCTGGTGACGTCACATGCTGGTAAACGAAAGATTCCTCGATTGAGTGTTGTTCGCGTTTTGAAAATTTGTTTACTAGCGTGTGACGTCACGCGTGTCATGTGACCAGCGCCATAAAGAAATGTCGTTTTTTGACGCGGTTGTCAAACTCTAACTTAATCTGATAAATAAAGAATAATCTAAAATGATTTCCAAAAATCAATCAAATAACCTATTGTAACTATAGTAGGCCAAAATCTACCTAAAGAAAGGCCTGTCTAGTAGTAGACTATTAAAGGCAGATTTTATGATGCTGATTATGAAACACTAGCTGAGCCCCGCGGTTTTACTGGCGGGTAACGCCACGGCGCGGAGATAGTCTAAAAAAGTAGCCTAAGTTACTCCTGGTATTATCAGCTATCTGCCATTGAAAGTCCCGTCAAAATCGGTACAGCCGTTCCAGAGATTAGACGGAACAAACAGACAAACGTACAGACAGACAAAAATTGTAAAAAAATATATTTTGGTATATGTACAGTTTATTAAAATACCAGCTTTTTACTAAATGCATATGTATGTACATATACCACAATATGTTTTGTACATATGTACATAACATACATATGCATTTAGTAAAAAGCGTTATTTTAATATTACAAACAGACACTTCAATTTTATTTATTTGTTTAGATGCATAGATTATGAATAAATAGTTAAGGTAAGGACATACCATTAGGTATACACGTATTAACGTGTAGTATTTTATTAATACTCAACTTACCCACTACTCCAAGGTGCTCAGATATATCTCGTTTCACATCCGACACATCCCACATGGCAAGGAACGAGCCAAAACATGAAGGCGACGGGTCGTCAGGAGACACATACGGCTTGTATGAGAAGCTGTAGTGGTGTGCAATCGCTGCTAAGAACATTTCTATGCATATTAAAAAGTCCTGTAAAAAGAAAAAAAAACTTTAAAACATAGGTCAGACAAAATTGGTTTTAGAGATACACAACTCAAGGTAGTAGAGCGGTCGGGCACTACCCTCGCACAGAAGATCAAGGTAAAATGACAGCGTACGTGCTGTCTTGTTTCGTTGGTGAGTGCGAGGCCGGAGGCCCAATGATGCAGAAGCATCACTAGCCCGCCATGGTGTGGGTCACCATGCTGCATTGTTGCATTGTCTGCATTCGCATGAGTATGGCGACCACCATTCTTGGATTCTGCATATGCTTTCCATCAGGCAGAGTAGTCATTTTGGCATGCCCATACATAAAAAAATAATATAAGTAAATATTGATATTTATATATCCCGTCATTAAATACTTAGGCACCTTTGGGTCCTACTATCAGGGCCGTAAAGAAAACGGGTGTTGAGTAGTTTTAACGGAGCCCCAACCCTCTCCCTACCTCTAACTGTGGGGAGAGTTTGTGACTCTTGACTTGAAGATGTCTATGGGCTGTGGTAATCATTTACCATCAGGTGAAACTGTTTGCCCATCTCTATCATTATGATAGTATCATAGAAAAATATCTACAACAGGGCATGCAGCTATCCATGAATTTGATAGTGGTACACAAAGTACTGGAGTCTGGTTGACTGCTTATAGAGATCTAGAACTGACAGATGACCCAAGAGGTTCCTTTCGTCAAAGCAGATACGAGAACCGAATTGTTTGACGATTTGATTGTGATTGAGGATAGTTTCTATATTCTAAAAATCATTTTTGTACCTCCTATTTTCCGCATTCGAAATAAAATGAATGACACGACAAATAGAATAGGTAATCAATAGTTTTCACTCACCTGCAACTTTGATGACATAATTTTAACCTTGTCGGAATCAGATATGTCAAATATTGATGATATTACTCCGCAGTATACCAATACATTAATTATTACTCCTTGGCTGAAACACGAAAAATATTTTGTAATAGTTATATTATCAAAACCTTCAAAGAAATCTCTAATAAGGGAATAACTGTTTAAAACAGACAGCCTTATTTAATACCGTAGGTTTTAGGTATACAATTACTAGCCGACCCATGCTACTTCGCCTGTTTTTTCTCAATCATACTCGGCTCCTATTGGTCTAAGCGTGATGTTAACTATCCTATCTTAGGCGCACGCCAGCATACCTACACACATAAAAAAATAGATTTTTTTTTCGGAGTTCCTCGTGAGTAACAACGTGACAAGTGTTTAAATGTGGGACTAGATGGCGATGTGTGTCAAATGTCCGAAATAATAATTATTATTATAGTCTGACCACTAGTCCTCTTTTATTTAAAGGAAGGAGCTTCCATATTGGTTGTTCTCAACAAACCAAACCAGCCTGAATTTAACAGTTTCTTGCTTCAAAATCGAACATTGACAAATTAATGAAGAAACATTTAAAACAGATGTGTTTAAAAAACAATTTATGCGTAACATGTGTAACAATAACAAGTAACACAGATATTTACTTTCACCCTGTCAATGACAAACACATAATGGCAGGTGAACTATTAAAAGTCATAGTGTAGTGATAACTATGCCTGATGCAATACCTATTAAAAATAAAACTCTACTTGAACAGTTGTTTGCTATACTGGCCCGGCTCGACCGGAGTGACACCACGGCCTCACAGAAAACCGGTGTGAAATAGTGCATGGGCTGTGTTCACCGAGTGAGTGAGGATACCGAAGGCCCATACCCTAATCCCCTACCCCTACCTCCCCCCCATTCCCAAAACGCCGGCAACGCACTTGTGACGTTTCAGTTGTTGCAGGTGTCCATGGGCGGCGGTAATCGCTTACCATCAGGCGATACGTCTGCTCATTTGCCCGCTCATTCCATAAAAAAAAACTGTATGAACTAGTTGCGCCTTGTGGTGTTATTTGCGGTTGCTAAATTTCACCCAGATCCTTAGAGCATGCAATATATGGAGGGACCGCTGAACGAGCGGAAAGCGAGAAAGTAGAGAGAGACTCTGAGATACTGAGTTTAGGTAGAGTCTATTTCTCTCAAAGTCTCCGTGATTGGTTGGTGTGATTTGGTGGGAAATACACCAACCAATCAGAAGCTTGCGTGAGAGAGACGGACTCTACCTAAACCAGTCTCTCTCTCTACTCCGATCACGCTTTCAGCTCGTTCAGCGCTCCCTCCATATATTGTACGTTCTAAGCCCAGATCCGTTTGACAAGTTTTGTGTGAAATTTATTAGAGAATGTGAAAACTTAAATACATTAAAATAATAAATGTTCGTTATACTTACAAGAATGAAAAGAATACCACAGCTTTTATACATAAGAATTTGCCAATAGGCTTCATTGGTTTTAATTCTGTTTTGTTTGCTCTGTAAAAAAGCACAAGGCAATACATGGCGACAAATTGTGAAAAGTTATTTATAGCCACCATATACGGAAAGGCCACTTTTGGACTGAAGTCACTCTCTCCATAGACCCCGGACAGCTCACATATCATTGATATCACTGTTGTAATAGGCCTCACAACAGTGTATTGTAGAATTCCATGCTTGCAATTGTGTACAAATTCTCTGCAAAGAATAACAAGCATACATTTTAATATTTTCTTACATTCCTAATTTGTTTGAAATTGAGAATTACTAAGAATCTTGAATTTAAGGTAGTAAACTAGTTACTACTCTACTTCTATGTGGGTTCTATTTCCATCCACGAAAAATATTGTGTAATGAACGTGATCATTTGTTGTCGTGAAACTTATTTATTACTAGCTGACCCACGCAACCTCGTTTGCGTCTGCTATTGCCCGTAGCGTGATAATTTTCCTCCGTTTTTTAAACATTTTTCATTGGTGCTCCGCTCCTATTGGTCGTACCGTGATGAACTTCCGCCTTCCTTGATAAATGGGCTATCTAACACTAAAATATTTTTTTCAAATCGGACCCGTAGTACCTGAGATTAGCGCGGTCAAACAAACGAACTCTTCAGCTTTATAATATTAGTATAGATATGGATGTTATGTTTATTAGTAATCTGGTTAACAAAGTTACCATAGTACATAGCTCTGTCTAGTTTGGGATCATACAACTATGGGAGATGTGTGATGTTATTTTTAGTATTTGCATAAGGTTACATAGCCTAGATATAAACTTCGTCAAGAAAAACCCTTTATCCTATTCAAAAATATATTTTTTAATCATAGTTAGTTCCTGAGATTAGTTTTTTTTTATAAAAACTTAAAGGAAAATATATGCAAATTATTAATTCCTGAGACGAGTATGTTTAAAGAAATTAACAAAAAAAAATGTTTAAATAAATTACTTAGTTTAGAAGTACAGATGAACATGGTTTTTCTATATACTGTTTGATTCTAGTAAACTAGATATATAGATAGGCTATTTTTATAAAATTTTGTAATATATTAATGTTCAAAATTATAGCAAATGTTATATTAAAAACATTTGTAGCAACTCTGTATTTTATTTTGTATTTACATGAAATCAGTATGCAGAAAACAACCTTATTAGACATGTTAATAGAGTTGATTTTCTTTCTTTCAAATGTGTATATAAATATAAAACAATTGAATATTCATTGAGGTATAAACCAGTTTATGAACTACAAATTACTTTAATATTATGTAACAAGTTTATTTTGATTAAACAAGGTGACTTAGTAACCGTCTCACATTCTTATGTTTTTCAAGAACTAGGTATGTGTTTTAATAATAGGTAGGGCATCTGAAAGTAGCATCACTGGATAAAATGAAGTTGTGTAGTAAATAGGTTATCTTAGTATGGACATGTTATAAACAAAGAGTAACATATGATGTTTCTTGCCAGTTATTCTCCATAGGAATGACATTTTGAAACCGCACAATTAGAGTCACTAATGTAACATTTCGAATGTGCCTGTAAAGGTCTAAGTACTTTAAATAAAGCTGAATGAGGAAAATGTGGTGAGGAAAATTTTAGGTATAGGAGTTGAAGGGTACAGAAAGGCAGTGGATATGGCTAGGAAGATAATTAACCTTAGATAATGGAGTTAAAACATACTGTGCCAACTCCAACTAAACTTGGGATAAAGGCAGGCAGGTGATAATGTATTGTATTTTTTTTTTATCTGTAATATAAAATATTGCAAATACGGTTTATTTTAAAAGTGAAGTAACTCTTATCTTATATTTTTTGAGAACAAATGATAACAGCTTGTTACCTTTAGGGCTTAATACTGAAATTGATATTAAACTCTTGTAATGAACTTCATTTAGTTTAATGTAAAATTAAATTAAAATAACTAATTTCCCTGTAACATCCTTATGGATAACTAGCTGTTGCCCGCGGCTTCTTCCGCTTCTATATTGGTTTTCACAGCAAATAGCCTGTGTTAATCCAGGTTGTCAACTGAATGCATACGAAATTTTATCAAAATCGGTCCAGTCTTTTGCACGTGAAGAAGTAACAAACATACACACTCACAAACTTTCACCTTTATAAGATTATAGTGTGATGGATGTTTCCTAGTATTTAATCCAGGTACCGACTAAATTCTTTCACAATAGTTTTTTTATTGATTCAAACTATCATGGTGTTTATTTATGATTTATCTTCTTTTTATTTATGAGCCTGTCAAAGTGACTACACTGCCTGATGGAAAGCATAAGCAGAATCAGCAGCAATCAGAAGCACCAAGAGTAGTGATCTACATATTTATTGCAAATGCAGACAAAACAACAATGCAGCATTGGCATTTTTAAGTTAAGAAGATTATTTAGTTTTAAATTTATAAAACACTAGCTGACCCGGCGAATTTCGTAGCGCCATATTTACATATCTATCTCAGCTTCCCACAGGCACTGTACAGTCGCGGACAAAAAAAGACTTTTCCCGTTATCTTTTATTTTTTCTTTCTAGCAAAAAAAGAATGAATAAAATCGGACTATGTGGTATTGAATTACAACTAAGTACATATTTTGACTTTCATCCCCTCTCTCCAGGAAACCATGCTGAATTTCGGAATAAAAAGTATCCTATGTCCTACCTCGTAGTATGAACTCAGATCATGCCAAGTTTCATTTGAATCCGTTCAGTAGTTTCGGCGTGATGCGCGGCCAAGATACACACAGACAGACCGACAAAAATGAAAAAAATTACAGTTTTGGCTTCAGTATCAATTATAGAGAGCCCTCCAAACAAAAAATCTAAATTTCTTTAATGTACAGAATTGGACCTGTTACATTTTTATTATAAGTACTAGCTGACTCGGCGAACTTCGTACCGCCATATTTACATATCTGTCTCAGCCTCCCACAGGCAGTGTACAGTCGCGGACAAAAATACTTTTCCCGTTATCTTTTTTTTTTTCTTTCTAGCAAAAAAATAAAGAATGAAATCGGACTATGTGTTATTGAATTACAACAAAGTACATATTTTGACTTTCATCCCCTCTCTCCAGGAAACCGTGCTAAATTTCGGGATAAAAAGTATCCTATGTCCTACCTCATAGTATGAACTCAAATCATGCCAAGTTTCATTTGAATCCATTCAGTAGTTTCAGCGTGATGCACGGCCAAGATACAGACAGACAGACAGACAAAAATGAAAAAAATTACAGCTTTGGCTTCAGTATCGATAATAGAGAGACCTCCAAAAAAAATATTTCAAAATATCTTTAATGTACAGAATTGGACCTCTTACATTTTTATTATAAGTATAGAAAAGTAGCATAATGTGGTAAAACAATAAGTCTCTAATTAAAACTTACCTCCCCATTTCCCAAGGTGTTAAACAACATAAGGGAAATATATGATAAACTTGAGGTTTTGTTTCTAACAGGGCTTCTAAATCTTCATCTTCATTTAGATAATTTAATAGATACTTCATAAAATTGTAAATAACATAAGCTTCATAACATTCTCGTAATGAATCTACATATATAGATTGTTCTGGAAACTCTAAACCTATCCATGCGTTCAAAGCATAAATTGGTACCATCCATAAAATTCTGAAATATAAAACAAGCAACTGTACTGAGATATGTTAAAACTAATGTCTAAACAACATTTTTTTTTCTAAAACACTAACAAATTTCATAATGTTGTTATGATGAAATTTGTTGATTTATTTATGTAAGTATACATAGGTGTAACTACAATGTATGTACCTGATTATATGTTTCTGCAGTATTGGCTTTGTGTAGTGTACAACATGTTGGGTTATTTGCCATATGGAAATTGGTAGGGCTAGAAGAACAAACCCCCCGCCCACTAATGCTCCTTGATCTGACTTGCTAAATCCATTTTGTATTGAATGAGCTATTAATAATGGAACTAATACTATTATTAAAATAACATAAAGGGCCACTAAAAGCGGCCTGATCCAGAGTCTCCATTGCTTTAGAAAAGATAGTATTGTAGAAGAACACATTATTTAAGTATCTAGTCCTTAGATCTAGTCGTTTCGTATGACACACATTTCATAAACTTATTACGCGAAAGAAAATATTGCAACACAAATGCACTGCTAAACGATTCTCAAACAGAACCAGATGACAGTGTTTTTTTATTCCATTGATCACTTCTAGTTTACATCAACACAATCACAAAGTGTTGTCGGGCAACTACACCAAACACAACTACACAGGAATAGGATAAGCTAAAAAATATTTAGATAATTTGTCTTGAAGAATTTGCATTGTTTTCTGACACTGACACTAATTTGACAGTCAGTCAGTCTTGGACTTGGACCTTGGATCCATGGTGGTTTATCTTGTATTGAATTACATTTTTAACGCAATAACGCACTCTATCCACTAGTCCCCGTACTATTTTTGTATTAAAATGCGTTCACGTAATAATAAAGAAATATAAAAATAGTTAAATTTGAAGATATAAACAACATAAAAAAAAATATTATTTAATAAATTATATTAATGTAAAAAATATAACTCTAAATAATGAAAGTTATTATAACACTTGAAATAATTTTAAACGAACGCACTCAGTGTAAAAGACTTTCAGTGTTGTATAATGCTTAAAAAGTTTCGTGTTTCGTGCAAAATTGCACAAAATTACGAAACGCATAACTCACATAAACTTGGTGATAAATAATATAGTTTTTTTTTTATATTATCTATTTATTAAACAAAATATTCATTTCATATTTTTGGGAAACAAAGTTCGACATCATATACTGATATGTTATGTTCATAAATTTAAGCTGTGCAGTATGGCAACATCAAGAAATCGTGGAAAAAATGGGTGTGTCAGGGACTGTTATGTCAGGCAACAACAACTGTTTTAAAATGTTCGAATGTTACTTTGTGCACGATCATTTAATTTGCATTTTTGTTTTTATCCACCTTCTTATAAGTGCATTTATTTTCGTGGGATTTTTCGCTAAGTATGTCGAGTTGAGTGTATCTACTTCTCCGGCTTCGCGACGCTATGTTCACGAAATACTGCCTGACTGTGATAAAAAGTGTTGAGATAGGACTCCCTGTGATCTAGTTTTAGTGGATTTATAATAATACCTATGAGAAAATAGACTCTTTCATGCCTCAAAGAATCTGTTGTGTTGTGCAACGTTAATTTTGTTGTGTGGCAAAAGTAGTTATTATCGACAACAGTGATTGTTTATAGAAATTAGCCAGTGAATATAATTTCAAAAATAAAAAGAATAAGAAAATTTATTTGTTTAATCTTTCTTCTCACATAGCGATTATTGGCATGTTTTTTTTTGTTTTTGATTATAAAAACAAAAGTGCCAAGTAAAGTTAATACAATAAATCCGTTGAGTTGCAGTAACGTATTTTAAAGTAATTAAGTCAATGTTTTTTATGGTTTCAATATTTTTATCAATAGTGAAAACATTAGACATCTTTACTTTAAAATGCGTTTCTGCACCTTAGCGGGTTTTCAAAGTTTATAGGGCGTATATATATAAATGTGTACCTAGGTATACGTATACATATGTACATGTACCTAGGTATAGATATATATATGTACCTAGGTATACATATATATATGTACCTAGGTATACGTATATATACCAGTGACACTACGTTTTAGTTCAGGGACTGGTAACTAGATGGCGTAATGATGCAAAACGAAGAGTTGGCTATCTATACGTAAGTACATATTCTTATCTATGCTTTGATCATAGAATACACTATAACTGATCCCTTGGATGGTGGACTGCAGGGCTGTGACACCATGGTGGTTTATCTTGTATGGAATTGCATTTTTTTATGAATAACGCACTCTATCCACTATTACCCGTACTATTTTAGTATTAAAATGCGTTCACGTAATAATAATGAAATATAAAAATAGTTAAATTTGAAGATATAAACAACATTAAAAAAAAATTTATTTAATAAATGATATTAATGTAAAAAACATAATTCTAAATAACGAAAGTTATAACACTTGAAATAATTTTAAACGAACGCACTCAGTGTAAAAGTCTTTCAGTGTTGCATAATGCTTAAAAAGTTTCGTGTTTCGTGCAAAATTTTACAAAATTACGAAACTCATAACTCACATAAACTTGGTGATAAATAATATAGAAAATATTTTTTTTATATTATCTATTTATTATACATAATATTCATTTCATATTTTTGGGAAACAAAGTTCGATATCAGGGTATTTCTCAAGTAACTCATTATTCAGTTGACTTCGGTGGCTGATTTTTTTTTTCTAAATTTCAATATATTAATAAGAAATTAAAAAACTATATTTTATTTGGAAAATATCTGTACTGGAAGCACTCTTATTGGATGAACGGTTACGAAGAAATTTTTTTTTTTTAAAATGGCGTCCACCGAAATCAACTTTATTTTCACCGAAATCAAAAATGTTGATTATGTTTTCAAATTATTTGCATAGTAGTTCTATATTTATAAAAAAATGTATTTTATTATAAATTTATCCCAGCGATAGGAACCGGGACAAATATGTAGCTATCAGGAATCATTGCAGTAAGGTGTGTAGGAATGCGCAACGCCGATACATCCACAGCTCCGTTGAGAATGGAGATCCAGCTAAAGTCTGGAAATTTTTAAAGTCACTGGGAGTAGGCAAATCTGTTCACGATCCGTTTCCTAAAAATGTCAACTTAAATTCACTAAATCAACATTTCTCTGCTTCGTCAAATTTTGATATAATGACAAAAGATGCTACACTGAAATTTCTCACTTCTGCCCCGACTCCTGACTGTATCCCATTTTTCTTTAGTCAATTTTCTGATTGTGATGTTAAGAAGAGCATAGTGTCTATAACTTCGAACGCAGTGGGCTCTGATTGTATAAGCCGTAATATGATCCTCCCAATCCTTAATGAAATTCTTCCCGTAATCTGCCATATCCTCAATTATTCAATCTCCTACAGTGTATTCCCAAAGGTTTGGAAGGATGCTGAAATTATACCCATTCCTAAAAAGAAAAATCCCGGGTGCTTTTCCGATAACCGCCCTATCTCTATTCTCCCTTTTCTCTCCAAGGTCCTTGAACGTCTCATCCATATTCAACTCTCGAATTATCTATCCACAAACCTGCTACTGAATCCTTTCCAGTCTGGCTTTCGACCCGGTCACAGCACCACTACTACCCTTGTACACATCACGGAGGACATAAGATCGGCTATGGAGAATGGTGAGCTAACAGTTCTGACACTCCTAGACTTCAGTAACGCGTTCAACACTGTTGACTTCGATGTTCTGCTATGTATACTACGCTCTCTCAACATATCTCCAACCGCGATTGACTGGTTTCACAACTACCTGTGTGGTCGCCGGCAGCGCATTAGTATTGAAAACACCGTTTCATCTTGGTGTAATACTACAGTCGGTGTACCACAAGGCGGCGTGCTCTCTCCCCTACTCTTCTCTGTTTTTATAAACACCATCACTAATGATCTGTCTTCTTCCTACCACCTATACGCAGATGATCTCCAAATTTATACAGGGGCAACACTGACCAATCTGACTGATGCTGTTAACGCCACAAATGCTGACCTAGACAAAATATGTAAGTGGAGCAGCACCTACGGCCTGAAAATAAATCCATCCAAAACTCAGGTAACAATTATTGGAAGCTCGCGAATGATCTCTAAAATTGATTGGACGGGATTGCCTGGAATCGCTTGTAATGGCACACCGATACCGTACAGTGACAAGGTTAAGAACTTGGGGATTTACATCGATAGTACCTTATCCTGGGGTCCTCAGCTACAAGAACTGAGTCGCAAAATGTTTGCTGCTGCAGGGTCTTTGCGAAGATTACGCAATTTTCTCCCTATACCCACCAAGATTGCTCTTACACAATCCCTTCTTTTTCCCATCCTCGATTATGCTGATGCCAGTTATCTAGATCTCACTGAAGACCAATTGAATAAGCTTGAGAGACTCCAAAATTTATGTATAAGATTTATATTTGGATTACGCAAATATGATCATGTCTCCGATTATCGTAAACAGCTTATGTGGTTACCCATCCGCCTTCGCCGGAATGCTCATATTCTTTCTCTTCTTTATAACATTTTATTCAATCCTCTTACTCCATATTATCTTAAATCCCGGTTCACCTTTCTACATGACACACACTCCAAATTGTTGAGATCGTCGGAGAACCTGAAATTTAAAATGCCAGGACATAGTACCAAATTCCTCGACCACTCCTTCACTGTACAGGCAGTTCGGTTGTGGAACGCGCTACCAATAACGATAAGACGTGCTCAGACATTAGCTGCTTTTAAGAAACAGGTGAAGGAATATTACATGAGACTACATGACCTGTAATTAACAAAACTTCACTTGAGTAAATGTGGAATATATATTAATTAATATTATAGTTATCTATTAATATTTCTATGTATCTATTTAATCATCCACACTAGTTGTTCTCATTACTTTATATAATACCTATGTATACATACTGCTTTTCCTATCAACTATTAATAACACCAGGCACTACCCTTTACTTTCCACGTCTTTCTTTCCATCCCATGGTTGCCTGTAAGAGATTGCCTTCGGGCGATAAGGCCGCCTATTGTACCTCCTAGCTTTAAGTTACCTTTGTAAGTAATCTGGTGTACAATAAAGTGATTTATTATTATTATTATTATTATTTTAGGTAAGCAACACTAATACCGTTAAGGGACTTCTGATATATATTACAATAAAACAATTATTTGATTAATTACACGTTGTTTATTACGTTACATAAACTTACTACAATTAACTTTGGCATGAAGCTTTAAAAAGTTAAGTGTATAGTTCCTACTTCTTCATTTCTTAAATCAAAAAGGTGGAGCCTTTACATTTCTCTGTAATTCATACAAGATGTATAAATTACATAAATATTCATGCGGTATTTCAGTCTACGTATAATAACTCTGCTGCCTCGTTGGTCTCGCGGTTGACGTGTGCGACTGCTGATCATCGGGTTCGACTCCCGGGTCGGACCAAATGTTTGTATGATCTACAGATATTTGTTTCGGAGTTTGGGTGTTTTCTATGTATAATATGTATGTATTTACAAAAAAAAAGTATATATGTATTTGTATCAGTTGTCTAGTACCCATAACACAAGCTCTGCTTAGCTTGGGACTAGATGGCGTAGTGTGTTAGATGTCCGAAATATTTATTTATTTATTTAACTTTGCTATATGGCTTTTTATTTGTCTCTAGAGCCGGTCTAGCAGTCCAATGTCTATAACGGCCTCATGGACGAAAGGCAATAGCGATGGGCCCAATCATCTAAGGGGCGCTATCTTTACCAGTTCTTTCCATCTATTCGCGAACGGTTGTCGAGGGAATGGCTCGAGGGTGGATCACTGTGTCGCTCAATTTCTCACAGGCCAAGGTAACTTTAAGAGCAAACTACACTCTTTTAAATTAGTCGATTCACCTTTGTCACACATTGTGGCAACGCTCAACACCTGATTCTAGTAGTTAACAGTCAGCTCATCATGTCCTCTGGGAATGTAATTTTTGGTACAATGAACGTAACATAATGCTATACAAGCTTACAATTAACATCTGGGGCGGTATACTATGTCGATCTTGTGTTAACTTCGATGAATTTCCGTGCGTTTTGGCTATTCTACCATACATACTATTGTAATCGAATAAAGCTCACTTAGGACCCATAATTTTCTTATCCGTGGTATTTCCCGGTTTGAAAAAGGTGTCTGCCTATTTTGACTTCATTTTGTCTACCTCTTTACTAAATAGGGAACTGGACTTTTATTATTTCCAACTCCTCCGGTTTTCTTCTGATTAGTTTCGTTGCGGGTTCCAAGACAGTTTATTTTCCCTGGGACTTGCCGAGTGTCATAACTCGTTGTGGTTGTGGGCCACTGCTGTTGATCCTGGTGTACAGGAGTTACAGTGGTGGGCGTGAGGGCGGGATTAGCCCATTCCATTAGCCTTTAGAGTCAAAGGCAACTGACAGTCATAAGAGCTGGCAACTACAGTCTGTGAGTTTGAAGCAAAACTGGCATCACTAGATGGACACAATGGTACTGACAATTGTCAATAAGTCTTAATACGTTGTGTTAAAGAAGATGAAATGACTGACTGACTCTATAGTAATAAATCACTGAAGGAACTTGATTGAGTGCTAAGCCGAGTCCTTACTATCGGTGGCATTAATTGGCGTTGGTATAAAAGTTTCAGTTGCGATTGTGAAGTTATCAAAGGATCATCATTTGTGTCGACTACTTCTGGTATGACAATCAAATCTTCCTCAAGGCATTTCAATTCTCTGAGCCTTTTATCCAATTATGTTTGTCCGAAGATATTCTACTCTTCTCTCTATGTATGCGTTTTTAACGACGAATTAATTCACTAACAGGCTTTCCTTCATCCTCCCTTTCATAATAACGCTTCCTGTCTTTTTCCTTGTGTATTGCGTAAAGTTCTGGCTGGATGACTCTTGATTCGGGCTTTCCGACGTCTTATACAATCTTTTCTTAGCCAAGTGACCTTGCTTAGAATC
Organism: Diaphora mendica; assembly: GCA_949125395.1. Classification (NCBI taxonomy): domain Eukaryota; kingdom Metazoa; phylum Arthropoda; class Insecta; order Lepidoptera; family Erebidae; genus Diaphora; species Diaphora mendica. The sequence goes on from OX421310.1 coordinate 25,464,118, forward strand.
TGACATAATGACAATAGTAGAACAAGATAAATATTTTATGATTTACGGTCTTAAAAGTTAGTAGAAGGTGGACACATTGCCACGGAAAACACCGAATTCAATCCCACTGAAATCAAAATATTAAGGTATTTTGTAAATAACTTAAAAAATAATTTAAAATGCTAATATTTACATTTTCTACTAAAATGTATTACATGTAATATACACTATTTTTATATTTTAAATATGCTAGTTTAAAGTATACATGAAAAAAAGGCTTCACCGAAATCAAATTTTTAGTATACCAAGCCAGCGAAAACAGTTACTTACCTCTATAAAAAGGTGACCATAAGACGTACAGCCATGGTTTCTTCGTTGCTGTCGCGACACGACTGATGCTTCAGCTAATGCCAATAAGTATCCTCACAGACAGTTTAGTTTAAGAAATATGAGCAGATCGGTGCGCGCCACTGATATCAACTCAAAACGTCGGACGTGTATATAACCTGTTGTATCTTCTCTATTGTTGCATATATTAATTTAATAAAAATATAAATTGAACAAATAACTATTTGGTCATATGTGAACACATGCAAAATAGCGTAATTTTTTAGAGGAAAAAAATAAAAAAATAATTTCCGCTGCAACGTAGGGTTCGGACGCGCCACCGAGGTCAATATTTTAGTAAGTTTTATTTTTTTATATTTACTTCTACTTAATTTATCTAAAAAAGGACATAGGCCCCCCCTACTATTTCAAGTTTTCTATTACATATAAAAAAATTGAAATAGTAAGTAATCAATTCAAAGAGATTTCGATCTGGACACGTTTTTTCAAGCGTTCGGAGAATGACCCATCATATACTGATATGTTATGTTCATAAATTTTAGCTGTGCAGTATGGCAACATCAAGAAATCGTGGAAAAAATGGGTGTGTTATGTCAGGCAACAACAACTGTTTTAAAATGTTCGAATGTTACTTTTTGCGCGATCATTTAATTTGCATTTTTGTTTTTTATCCACCTTCTTATATGTGCATTTATTTTCGTGGGATTTTCCGCTAAGTATGTCGAGTTGAGTGTATCTACTTCTCCGACTTCGCGACGCAATGTTCACGAAATACTGCCTGACTGTGATAAAAAATGTATAGATATGACTCCCTGTGATCTAGTTTTAGTGGATTTATAACAATACCTATGAGAAAATAGACTCTTTATCATGCCTCAAAGAATCTGTTGTGTTGTGCAACGTTAATTTTGTTGTGTGGCAAAAGTAGTTATTATCGACAACAGTGATTGTTTATAGAAATTAGCCAGTGAATATAATTTCAAAAATAAAAAGGAATAAGTAAATATATTGGTTTAATTTTTCTTTTCACATAGCGATTATTGGCATGTTTTTTTTGTTTTTGATTATAAAAACAAAAATGCCAAGTAAAGTTAATACAATAAATCCGTTGAGTTGCAGGAACGTATTTTAAAGTAATTAAGTCAATGTTTTTTATGGTTTCAATATTTTTATCAATAGTGAAAACATTAGACATCTTTACTTTAAAATGCGTTTCTGCACCTTAGCGGGTTTTCAAAGTATATAGGGCGTATATATATATATATATGTGTACCTAGGTATACGTATATATGCCAGTGACACTACGTTACGTTACGTTACATATTCTTATCTATGTGTGACACTTTCATACATATTGCAAGTTAAAAAAGAAGGCAGTGGCATCTACACTACTTAACCATAAACCTTAGGCTGAATCAAGTTGTAAAGAATGTCGGTAGATGTCACTATCGACGCATTAATATTGTTTTCTTAGGCGCCCCCCCCCCCAAGGCTAGGGTCTGAGATTGATTTCACTAGAACTATAATTGAAAAAGAAACTAAAATGTATTTACAAACCTATGAAATAGATACACTAAAAAGACTAGGGGCCAAAGGTAAGAATACACGTCCTTTACTTGTTAGCTTTTCTTCAATTTGGAAAAGAAACTTAATCCTCAAGAATAAAAACAAAACTCAGCTGGATCAAACATCACCATTAAGGAGGATTCGTCTAAAGAGGTACTACAAAAAAGAAATAAACTTATACCCCAACTATTACAAGAAAGGAAGAAAGGTAAGATCGCCTATTTAAAGAAAAATAAACTGATTATAAAAGAACGAAAAGAAACTAACATGATTAAAAAAAAGGGATCCTAAGGAGCCTCCTAACGATAAAGCAAGCACTTCCAATCTAGCTCGAAAGAAAACAAACACAAACAATCTATTCGATTATGTAAGTCGAGGGCGATCTTTATATTATTCAGATCCAAAAAACTAAAAAGCGTCTGCAACCGGATCAAGAACATCACAACAAGAAAACAGATTAAAAAAAAACAGTATTAGCACCCCAATCCGGCTGGTCACCGTGGGGGAAGTAGACCGCCACCCTCCAACCAAAAAGAAAATGAAAAGGACAAATCAAAATATACTACAAATTTGCACCTTTAAAGTAAGATCGTTATCATCGTTTGAAAGACATCTTCAATTCACCTATGCTTTATAAATATCAGCTACGACATTATAGGCCTATCAGAAGTAAGACGAATAGGTTGCAACAGCGAAGAATACCAAGACCATATTTTGTGCTATAAAGGCCAAACAAAAAGGTTACATGGAGTAGGATTTCTTAATTATATTAAATTTTACTATTTTGTTTTTGCGTTCTTTTTTAAAGAACGCAAAAACAAAATAGTAAAATTTAAAATGAAATTGACGACAGAGTTCTGGTAATTGGTGATTTCAACGCAAAAATAGGGAACCGGAAAACTGATAATAATCAAATCCTGGAGCTTCGGTGAAAGGAATAAAAGAGGCGAGAGACTAATAGAGTATGTCTCCGAATACAAATTAGCAGTAATGAATACCTTTCTCCAAAAGAAAAGCCACAGGCAATAGACCTGGATATCTCCAGATACAAAAACTACTAATGAAATTGATTTTGTAATGACAAATGCTCCGAAAAATAACGAATATTGAGGTAATTAGCAACTTAAAGTTTCCTTCTGACCATAGGCTTGTAAGAGCTACACTTGTAATTAAAACACATAAAAACTCAAGAAAAAACTTCAGAAACATGATAAGTAGTCCAAAAACAAGCGAAGAAGCTGACAGGTATTTAAAAATTTTACAGAAACTATAAAAACATCAGAGAAACTAAGCAAAGTTTCAGAGGTACAGTCTACAGACCTACTACAACCAGCTTGAAAAAATAATACTTGATAGCCTTAAAACAGAACAGGTAACAAATATCAAAATACATAAAATATTTAGCAAGGATACATAACTAGTAATCAATAAACGTACAGAATTAATAAGAACAAAAAATAAAAACTAAGAAATGAAAGCTGAACTTAGTCAATTGTACAAGACAGCAAATAAATCAATAAAAAGATTTTAATAACTACAGATACAACATCATAACTTAAAATTTCGTCAAATTTAGAAGTACAACAAGGGCATTTAAGGAACTAACCACACATAAAAAAATGGATACATAATTTTTCCCAAGAATCGGGGGCAACCAAGACAAGGAAAAATGTGATCGAGCATGCAACTAACTTCTACAGAACTCTTTACAAGAGAAAAAACAACATTGCATAAACACTGAAAGACATATCAACTATCATATAAAAACGAACACTGTCTAACCAATTGATGAAATGGAAGTTTACACACATATAAAACAATTAAAAAACTAAAAAAGCCCGGGCCCAAATGGAATCAGCAATGAAGCATTAAAAGTGGGAGCGCTAGCCATATTAGAACATCCGGCTCGATTGTTTAACATGATCTTTAATACAGAAACAGTACCCAAAAAATGGTGCTCGTCCGACATCATTTTACTTTTCAAAAAAGGCAATCAGCAGGACATAGGAAACTATAGGCCAATCAGTCTTCTAACAAGCACTTACAAACTTTTTTCTTCAATAATACTCAAACGAATAACTACAGACATTGATAACTCACAGCCTATAGAACAAGCTGGCTTTCGCTCAGGTTTTAGCACTATCGATCACATTCATACAATCGAGCAAATAATAGGAAAATACAGAGAATTCAACAGGCCCCTCTACTTGGCGTTCATAGATTATAGCAAAGCTTTCGATAGCGTTAATCACGACTCCATATGAAGTCGGCGGCACTTAAGTCCCTAAAAATTGACCTAAAATACATGAACATTCTGAAAAACATTTACAGAACAGCACAAGCAAAGTAAAACTCGAAAACAGTGGAGAACTCTTGAAAATTGAATGAGGTGTAAGACAGGGCGACCCGCTATCACCAAAACTCTTTATAGCGGTTCTTGAAAGCATTTTTAAAGCATGGGTAAGAAGAGGCATACTGATAAACAGCAAGTACCTCAATCATCTAAGGTTTGCAGATGATATTGTGATAATGGCAGAATCACCTAAAGACTTGGAGCAAATGGTAACGAAACTAGATCAGGAAAGTCAAAAAGTCGGACTTGACATGAACACAATCAAAACAAAAATAATGACTAACTATTACAAGCGACCAATAAAAGTAAACGCACACATTATAGAATATGTTGACAGTTATATTGATTTAGAGAAACAAATATCATTTAATACAAACAGTAACTTAGAAGAAGTCATGCGAAGAATAACTATATCATGGAGAAATTTTTGGGCGCTCAAAGAAATATTAAAAGGCAATTACAGCCTACAGGTGAAAAGAACTGTGATGGACACTTGCATCATGCCATGTCTCTTATACGGCTGTCAGACCTGGGTATTTACAAAAAGAATCAAACAAAAAATAGAGAATACACAAAGGGCGATGGAGAGAAGACTATTACGATCAGAAAAACATATAAAATAAGAAGCGAGGAAATAAGAAAGAAAACAAAGATTACAGATGCACTGGCACTAAAAATGAAGTGGCAATGGGCCGTTCACGTCGCGCGCTTCACAGATAAAAGGTGAACAATAGAGACTACGAAATGGAAGGGACCATCAGGAAAAAGAAAAGCCGGTAGACCTAAGCAGCGATGGGCAGACAACATCGTGCAGATAGTGGGGAGAGATTGGCTCGACCAGGGAAAGGATAGAGAAAAATGGAGGAGGTTGGGGGAGGCCTATACCCAAGGGTTCATACCCTTAAATAGATTTAAGTACTATAACTCTAAACTAACACTAGCTAGTAAGTATATCTATATAAAAGAATAGATTACTAACATCATTTGAAATGTAAATCGGGTTACGGAATAAATAAATAAATAAATATTTTGGACATCTAACACACAACGCCATCTAGTCCCAAGATAAGCAAATGGCCAATAATAAATGGCTTTATTATTATTATTAGGCGGCCCCTAAACGATACAATAACAAAATATTTTATTGCACAATAATATTAAAAGGCGCTTTGACTACAAACGATCAAATATATTGCACAATATAATAGTGTGCAATGTTTTTGTGTTCAGACAGTGTATAGTGTTTCAATAGTTACTTCTCAAAGAATTGAACTTTTTCTTCACATCGTCTTTGCTTGCCTGTGGAAACATCTCTTTGTATGTTTTTTATGTAATAGCCAAGCACACGAGCAGGCTCATCACGGCCGCGGTAAGCGATTACCGCCACCCATGGACACCCGCAACACCAGATTCGTCACGAGTGCGTTGCCGGCCTTTGGGAGATTTGGAGGGGGATAGGGGAAGGGGTTGGGGTATAGGCTTCTGGTATCCTTACTCACTTGGTGAAACACAGTGCAAGCGCTGTTTCACACCGGTTTTCTGTGAGGTGGTGGTATCACTCCGGTCGAGCCGGCCCTATCATGCCGAAGCGTGGCTCTCCCACGGCAAGCAATTTAATCAACAATGTTTCATAACCAGCATTTTTTTATCACAGTCATGAAATTCGTTATTCTTGACATTCCACAGAGACGGTTATTCTCTATATCATTGAATACATTCGACGATAATCTCTCATAAGTTTTTGATTAATAACTCTGTCCGCCAGTTTTGCATCACTCGCATGTGTACTACGTCAAAACGAAACAAAGACTAAAAAATATTGTGCAATATTGACCCTAGATGATGCAATAAAAAATATTACGCAATAAAAATTAAACTCGCTCAAACTTTTGTTCAATCATTGCACAATATTAGCCCTAGACGGTCAATAATATTCCACAATATGGAATAGGTATTGCGCAATATAATTGCTCGTCTAGGGTGCGCCTTAAATTATTAATTTATACGTTTATTAAAAAATGAATTTATTAATAATAAACGTTTAATAAATAATTCTAATGTATAATTGATAAATTATTATTTTTTATCACTGTTTGTGAACAAAGAAAATGGCTGCATAAATTGATCGTCATCTTAGCTTGCATGTGCATCAGTTGTTGGTTTCGGAGAATTTTGTGTTTTTCTGGTGTTTTTACTGCTATTAGACGTCGAGTTGAGATCTTCCCCTCTGTCATTACACTGGTATTGCGATACCAGTGTAATGACAGAGACAGACAGAGATTTATTGTGTAAATTGTGTTGTGAGGATGAAATAATGATGGCAGCTCAAGAATATTATAATAAATTTGAAGATTATAAAAATAGAAAATAATATTGTAAAACTGATGAGAAAAATATGTTTAACAGTAGGAAAGTGGTATTGGTGGTGGTAGTTACGTTGTAAATTAAATTAATTATGTGAATTTAATTTTTTTTATTTTTAAAACCTATAAAGACAATCGTTCTTGTGCAAAAGAAGTAAGCTACTTGGTTTTAGTAGACTTATTGCAGCGTTATTAATTGTAATGACAACGGAAAATCTATTTCGTTCTCATTATATTAACAATGATGCAATAATTCTATTAAAACAAAATAACTTTATGAAATAGCTTTATGTATACATATTTGTAGGTAGCTATAGGTATATATATTTGTAGGTAGCTATAGGTATACATATTTGTAGGTAGCTATAGGTATACATATTTGTAGGTAGCTATAGTTATGTATAGAACTAGTTTCGGGTGCAGAAATGTAGAGGCGCTACTATCATTCCGTTGGCATAAATATCCCGCGAGAGGTCACTCTTTTCCCGTAGCATTACTGTTCTCTTTGGTGGACTGGACTGTCTCGCTAATATTGGTCGACTGGAGATAATAAAAAAAAATACTTACAGTGGAACATACAAGATATAGAACCTTCTCCTTTTTGGAAGTTGGTTAAATAAAAGGTTAAAAATGTGTTGCTCACTGCAAAACTCGAAACTTCCTTGATTTGGCTATTTTTACCATATTCGATAAAGTCGTTTTAGAATTTTATTTATAAATGTAAAAGAAAAAAGTGAACTAAAATTAAAAAAATATTAATATATAATATATTTTATGCGCTTGGGGCAAGGGTGGTAGTGGTTCCGGTCTACAATCTCCTTTTGGCCAATTTGTCTGCAGCGTCGTTACCCATTGAGTTACTATGCCCTTTTATCCATTGCAGGGTAATTTTGTTTGTGGTTGCAATGGACTGGAGATTATCATGTAATTCCTTGATGAAGGCAGAGGTCATCTCAAGGGCGTCGCCAGCCCTTGGCCTAGGTAGGGGCAAGTTGTCGGAGGAGATCTCTCACTACCGGCGGTTCTAGGGGGGGGTGGAGGCACAGGGGACATGAGCCCCCCCCCCCCCTCAAAATCGTACACATGTATTTTTTTCCTACTGCTACTAGAACTTGTTTTTTTTCTCTCCTTGTTCTAATTGTTCAATCGAGATAAGAAATCAAAGGATAGGAATTGTTTAACACCTATAAATTAAAACTGTAATATAATCTAGATAGCAAAACTTTACCCTCCAAGGCTGTCGTGATTCAGGCCTGCTCTGCCATAAAGAGTCAGATGACACTAGGTACTAGTCTGGACCGGAGTTTCTAGGAAGAGTGCTAGACAGACACGCTCTGTCCAAGGGTCCAGGACAGTCCTCCGATCCCTCCCACGCAATCGGACCGGCAATTCTGGTCCGACGAGTGTGAGGTATGGGAGGGAGAGCTGGATCGAGCCGTATGGCGGCTGGCTTCCCGCAACACCGCTCCTGGACCTGATGGTGTTTTCCAGGTCAGGCGCTGGTGATCACTCTGTCGGTGCTGAGTATTTCGGCCTCGGTATCTTCCCCCTTGGCTAGAAAGAAGCAAGACTGGTGCTCCTCAAAAAGTAAGGAATGGCTGCAGATTTTATGTCTGCGTTACAACCTGCCTGAACGAGTCGGGGAAACTCTTTGAAAGAGTTATCTCTAATATCATTGTCTCTGACCGTATCAGCGGGCACCTGTCGTGAGTGGGCCCTGATCTATCGGACTGCCAATTTGGATTCGGATAGGGGTGGTGGTGTTGACAGTTAGCCTTGATATCGTTAACGCTTTCGGCATCCTTCCCTGGTGCGCGATTAGGGCGGCCCTTGAATATCACGCGTGCCGTCAAAGAGGCCTATCTGCGCGACAGGGCAGTGAAGATTGTCGATCGGAACGGAGTGGCAAATCGAAGGGAGCTGTGTTGTGGGGTTCCCCAGGGTGGCAACGGTACTGGCGCGATCTCCACCCTTCGACATTCTGACCGACATGGACACAATGGTCTACGATGAAATACGTTCTGTCGGTCGGAATGGCGAAGAGAGGAGAGGCGCCGGATCGTAAGCCCGGAATACTTCCTCAGAACGCACATACGTAAGCCCAACGGGCTTGACGGGCACGGCTCGACACCCAGGTTTGTGCCAGCCAACGCGCTGTCGGAGCCGTTTTGACGAGCTTCAAAGCTTGGATAGAGAGAACTGACTGTGTCACCTACCGATTCAATCACCGGGTACGGTTGCTTCGATGAATATCTGAACAGAATCGGACGAGAAGTTACGGCACAGTGCCACCACTGCGGACAGATCGGACGAAACCTGTCACCAGCATTGATCGCGGCAATGCTGGCGAGTAGTTAGGGATGGCAGGCCGAGTGGAGTCTGTGGAGACGTATGCTCCAGAAGGAATCCGCAGAGCGGAATCGGGAAAAGACCAATCCCGCTCAAAATGGGCGACGAAGGGGGTGCGGTAGAAGCCGCTAGCTCCCCAATCGTTGGTTAAGAGTCGTTGTGGCCACATCTAGGGTAGATGTGGTCACTGCAAACGACCCTTGACTGGTGACACCTCGATGCGGCCGGGTGATGTCGTCTAACTGCATCGAGCTGTGAGAGGCTCAACAGCGACCTGCCCCGGGAGTGAATCTGGTTACCCCTGGATGTACCTCACTCGTGAGGTACGGCAGGAGGTAGTCCAGAAGCCGCTGATGCGTTTCTGGAGCTCCTCTTGACTGCCGAGTTAGACCGCCGCGGGGTTTAGTGGGTAGACTGATTTGTCGGGAGTCCCACACACGCCCTTCGTGTCTCTCCTCCTCCCCCCACGGAGCTAGCCCCTCTAAGTGTTCATCCAGAGATTGTCCCAGACGTCTTAAATATTATCATCCCAATAGATTTACCACAAAAAAAAGATATCCATTTGTTTTTAATGTGTGCAATAAAATTACAATATTAGTGAACCCCCCCCCCCCAAATTTCAGGATGAAACCGCGCCTGCACGTTATCCTACAAATTGCGTAGTACATTATCCAGCTCCTTGCTCAAAAGTTGAGAATACCAATAGAAAAACGATTGTGACAATAATTCTTGTCGGACTAGCGATATATACCAGTTTTCGTGTAGGACATTGTTTCATTTGGACAGAGAACACTTTAACCTATTATTTAATATTTTTGTCCTACGGTTAGTAATAAAAATATGGTCTTGTGGTATTAACAATTTCTGAGCGTAGGTCTGTTAGGATGATCTAAGTTCGAATATCGATTGATTGATAGCTGGCATTATTTTTCCATGCTCAATATGTTTCTTTAAATTCAAATATGCATCAAATCAAGTCCCTAGGGGGGGGCAGCTGCCCCTACCTGCCCCTCCTTGGCGACGCCCTTGGGTCATCTTGTTGTTTTGCAGAACTGAATGAACGGATGCACTGTCAGAAACAATTGCTTGTGCTGCTTTGATTATCCCAACACATTCTGCACACATCTCACACATATTAACAATGTGTAGAGACATAAAATCGATCCGTAAGATCTGCTCAATTATCTACATCAATTGGTTTTTGCAATCATTTCTAAATAGAAAATATTTTTGCTGGTAATTTCTGATTACATCACACTATAGTTTCGGTATGAGAATGTGTAAAAATATAATTAAGTTCTTATAGTAACTCTGTTACCCTTTCACGGATAAACTGCTGAACAGAGCTCGACGTTTGGAAAGAATGTCGAAACTCTATCGTCGCCGACCTAGTCCATTCGCTTAGATCCGGTCATCTTTATTGCGCCGCTGTCGCACGTGCACCAAGCCGCCACAAAATCAAAGAGCCCGCCTGCTGCGTACAACCACAAGCAAGTATGATTTGTCAGTTTACGCCGTTGTATGAATTAATATAATCGTATTTTACCATTTCTCTCCCAGCACCACGCTAGCAGGAATATAAATACGAATGTGAAACATTATTAGAACCTAAAGAGGTTTATTCTAAATTAAATTAAAATAGTCAAAGTAAACTTGTCCAAGTTCTTTTTTTTCTATTTGGCCTTATAACCAAGCATAAAGAACACACAATCTCTCATTGTATCTTAATTAATTATTTAAAATATGCTACCACATTGGCGGTACTAGTTAGTTGCCGTTGTTCATAGTATTTTTATCTACTCAACTCTCTAAGTAATTGTGCATCGTAAAACAGAAATTCTCAATAAACATTTTACAATCAATCAACCAGTCACGTATAATAACTTCTTCTTTTTTTGATGAAATGGCAACCAGCCGGATCACTCGGATCAGCTATTTCTGCCAATGTCAAGTGTTTAAAGTCTTGAAATTAATGATAAAAAATATAAAAAATGTGGATGAGATGAAATGGGGACCGTCTCTCGAAAAAACAAAAAAAAAAACGTTTTATTGACTTTCAGTTTCAGGTTTTATTTATTTGGACTTTGACAGTTCAGTATAAATTGTTGCAAGTAAACTTGCACACAAACATTATTCATTTGTCATTTCAATTTTTTCATTTTCATAAAAAAATTAACAAAAACAAAAACCGACTTCAAGGTTCGACTCGATTTCTCTTGAATGCCATTATTAGATCTTAGTATCCTTATCATGGTACCACCGTTGGGATATCTTCTTTCCATTAAAAAAAGAATTATCAAAATCGGTTCATAAACGACGAAGTTATCCGCGAAACCACATAAAAAAAACTTATATTGAAGTCGGTTAAAAAGGTGTAATCAATTGATAATTGATAAAATTGTTAGGTTTTGGTACTCATTGATTTTTTAGTTTATTTTTTTGAACCGAATTAAATTAAAAATTATTTTCACTGCTAAGGAAATTTAAAATAAATTATGGAATATTACTGTCAATACTGGAACTCCTACTTTTTTATGTTGTGTAAAAAAACTTAGAAAAAGTTGGGGCAACGTGTGAGTGCATAGATTTTTTGGCAAAGCGCTGAAGGAAATGCCTTTGAAGTAAGATAGAAAGAGATAACGTTATTTTCTGACGTCACAGGATATGTTGCCACATTCAATAATCATAATCAAGACGAAAGAGTCGAAAGAAAAAAAACACTTTACAGGTGTTCGGTTTTATCAAAATGGATTTGGTTAAAAGTTTTTAATTCACACATGAAAATCATTCTTAGAGCTTAATAAATAGTGTTAATGTATAAAGAAGTAAAAATTTTACAAGTAAGACGGGAATCTGCCTATTTATGCATTTACAGTTATACGCGTAACACGTATTTTGTGCATCGAACTCAAGCATTGAATTAGGCCACATAGCGATCTCTCCCTAAAATACCGCTGTTCTGGCTGTCGACGTATCAACCCAACGTGAGTTCGTGATTTATTACAGTGTTTATTAATGGCTTATCTTAGTATACAATGTCTAGGATATGGGAATAATTACAAATATGTTCGATAGTGTTTAAAAAATAATATAATGTGAATAGTTATTTCGTATGTTTTCGTAAATGGGTCACCCCGCCATTCATATGAGAAACAAGTTGTTTAGTGTTTCTAAGGTCTTTGGAGCATCTCACGGTGATGAGTGTGTTATGTTGGAGTTTATTTACAATTGAAAGATTTTGTTTTGATATGTTTACGTTTTCGTAGCATTGTAAGGCGGGAGAGTGATGATCAGAAAGCCCACGACCTGGTAATGTGATGTCATCAAAAGGAGAAACAGAGGCCGATTCCGGCACCGTGTCGCCGAATTTACCCGTAGTAAAAAATGAACCGGTTAGTAAGTTTAAAAAAATATATTTTACCAACTAGTAAGACTTTCTAGAGCATCAAAATTAGCAGTTCTTTACCTGGAACTAACAGTTCGCTCTATTTACATATTTTTTTTAAAAGTGCATGTTTATAGTTGTATTTCAGATATTTTTGTAGGTATTTCAGAATATCAATATCAAACAAGTTGTAGAGTTCCTTCATACAATATTAAAAGTACATCATATAATCTTATTGCTATACTTACATATTTACACAAATTTTGTATTTTAAAACAAAATTTTAGGTATTTCAAACTTATAATAAATGCAGGGTTTATAAGAATCTGTAAAATTGATATATTCCTGAGTTATTTTGAAGGGGGATAGTTATTATTATAATGTACTGTTAATGGTTCATTAATAAATAACAGTAAGAACTTGTATAATTAAGCCTAATCAACCTGTTGGACCTGATTACTCAATGTCACTGCATTTGTTTGTTCGCACATTATATCATAATAGTTTACCTTTATATAAAATGTATGCATGGTGAAACATTGATATGATGTAAAAGCATATGAATCTTGTTAAAAGTACCTATGTGTATATGACAAGTATGTAACATTTAAATAATTTTTGACAAGATTACACTTGATTAGAATATGATAAGACAACCTTCTTATCACTTCTGCAGAAACATATGTTTCAATCGGCATTTCCCAAACTGTCAACATTTTATGCCAATATTTAATTTGCAGACATCAATAAAACCTGTTTACGGAGTCATGACCAAAGTTATTTTAGAAAAAAACACAAAAAGAGTTCTATATTACTATTTCTATATTTGAATTAAAAAAGAAGTAAAACATATTTCAATTCATACATAGAAGAGTATTAAGAATGTTGTTTTCCACAACACTGTTAACTTGTATATTGATACATAATAGGTCTTACTCAAGCTCTAAAAATAACCTATTAAAACAATTTTGCTTTAAGTACAAGTTTTACGCATTATGTCTACGTTAAAAAAGTCTTACAAGTTATAACTATTTAAAAAGTTAAATTAAGCATACCTGTTTATAAATTTAGGTCAAGTTCTAGAGATAAGTTAGATCGTAAAGTATATATTCCAACAGCAATATAAAATTGTTTAAAAGAGATTGGCAGATTTCAAGTGTTGACCTAATTCTTTATTTTATCAAATTCTGACCTAAATGTTATCTTGAATTGAGGTTTTGAAATAAATCATACACACTATGATACTGTTAAGCGGGTATGTCTGCAATGGCTAGAATCCTACTAATAATATAAAAGCGAAAGTTTGTGAGCATGGATGTATGATGTTTGTACATAACACACAAAAACGGCAGAACAAATCTGGATAAAATTTTGCACAGAGATGGATTACAGTTTAAAATAGCACATAGGCTACTTTTAATCCCGAATAGTATTCCTATAAGTGAGTTAGTTACAACAAAAACTGCAGGTACCACCGCAGGGCATAGCTAGTGTAGATATATATTGGTCAATATAACCCAACTAAAAATAAAAGTTTTTCTCTGTCAGCTGCTTTGGCTCCTAGTGTTTTAATATGTGCATTTTTCTAAAGCAGCTTGTTCTTCAAAAATGCATGTCATGATTTGAATTCATTATCATTCTATGGCCTAGATTATCGTTTTCTAAATTGTGGCTTTATATGTAAATGGGGACAATTATTAGGATACTTGATTTTGTTTATAATATCTTAATAAGAACAATTAAAGATAATATTTATTTGTCAGCAATTGGAAGGTAAAAAATATGAATTTTAAGGGCTGGTCTATATAAGACCTATAGTACTAATTTCAGGTACTTACATTTGTATGTCTTTGAGAAGACATTTAAACAATGCACATGCCTCCTCAATATTTAAGAGAATTCACTCGCATCATATAAACAGTGCACTGCTGGACATAAGCCTCTCCTTAGAAAGGATGTTTTAGGCTACTATACCACGCAGACAAGACAGGCTGCTATTGAATTTGTTTCAAGATTTTCCCTCTCTTAGCAGTGAATTCACACTATAGTTAAACTCATAAAATTTTAACAAAAAAAAACGACTTCAGGTTCGACTCGATTTCTATTGGATGCCATCATCAGATCTTAGTGTCCTTATCATGGTACCACCGTTGGGATATCTCCTTTCCATTAAAAAAAGAATCATCAAAATCGGTTCATAAACGACGAAGTTATCTGTGAACACATAAAAAAAAACATGTATACGGTTGAATTGAGAACCTCCTCCTGTTTTGAAGTTGGTTAAAAATATGAATTGAGAACCTCCTCCTTTTTGAAGTTGGTTAAAAATAGTTGTTTTGCGTAAATAAGTTGTGAAATTAATACTACATTGCAAGTAGTTGGACTAAACAACACCATACTTAAGTATTTTCGTGTTTGTCTACTAGTCTTTGGTAGTTGAACTGAACGAGGTCCAATCACTTAAAAACATTCAAGAATATGCTAAACACAATAAAAAAACTAATATTCATAGTAATTTATTGACAAAAGGCAATCCCATTCATTTGGCAAATATTGTTTTCAAACAATATTTTAAATAAGTTGTCTGTGTTGCATAAGGAAAATGGATGATTTAAATAAGTACCTACTAGTAGGTAATGATGATTTGTAGATCAAATAAGATAAATATTTACTACTGCATGGGTTATGGATTATATTGACTTATTGTTTCAGGTGGCCACCAACAGTAACAGTAAAGAGACTCCAAAAAGGGGTAGTACATTGTTAAAATGTACAACATGCAACAGTTTTAGTACGTTAAGTAGTCGAGCTTTAACCACACACATGGCTCAATGTTCCCCAGACAACAATAATGTGGCAGCGGCACAAAATGCCGATCCTCGGCCTCACAGAAAACTCTTCGAATGTGATGTGTGTAATATGAAATTTTCAAATGGCGCGAATATGCGTCGACATAAAATGCGACACACAGGGGTCAAACCATATGAGTGTCGCGTTTGCCAGAAAAGATTTTTTAGAAAAGATCATTTGGCGGAACATTTTACGACCCACACTAAGAGCTTGCCGTATCATTGCCCAATATGCAACCGAGGATTCCAGCGCCAAATTGCCATGCGCGCACACTTCCAGAATGAACACGTTGGACAGCATGACCTCGTTAAAACTTGCCCCTTATGTAGTTATCGTGCGCCTACTATGAAAAGTCTCAGGGTTCACTTCTTTAACAGGTAACATTTATTTCTTTACTTATTCAATATTCTGTTTAAATAGCCGTGACGTGTTGGTGTCGCGAATCGTTCTAGGACATGACTGATTGGTTTAGCTAACAAAACTTATTCTCACTTCTTTGATATATTTTACAAGTAATTCTTGCATAATATAACAAGAATCTACTATTTAAAAATCCTTTGCAATTTATTGATGTAAAAAAAAACGAAAGTTAAAGTGAAAGTAAACAATTCTAGACATGGAATCGACTTGGACAATCCTGGCCCTGGCAGCAACTCTTCTGTGTCTCTTCTTGCTGCTGGTATAGCCAATGCAGCTTACGCCGATGGAACAATGGATCCTAGCGCTATATCCGCCCTGGGTGCTTTGGGGTCCAGTCTGTCAGTATCTGTTGCTGCTACATACTCTGACAGTGGTGATAGCAACGGAGCCCGTTCTGTTGATAATGCTACCCCACCCATGCATTACTTGACACCACATGTTGAGATTTCCATGGCTGATAATAATGAAACCTTTTCTCCGGGACAAAATCACTTAGGTAATTCAGGTATGTGATTAATACCTAATAGTCATAGCCTTTAATTTATTTCGTTCTTCTAATAAAATGGCAAATAAGCACAAAAACTCTTCTCAATTTCCTACATTTGCAGTAATCTTACAAGTAGTTTCTGATTAACAATTAAACGTGAAAGTCCCATCAAAATCAGTCCAGCCGTTCTAGAGATTATAGCCGGAACAAACAGTCAAAAATTGTAAAAGATGTTATTTTGGTATATATGTACCTACATATGCATTTAGTAAAAAGCGGTTATTTTAATATTAGAAACAGACACTACAATTTTATTTATTTGTTATACTACAAAGTTAATACAAATACAATTAAAAGCTTAACATTTCAAAATATTAACGTTCGAGTAGTAAAAATTTCCTTAAAATCATTTTCATGTTTGATTCCAGAACAATCAATATAAACGAGTGTTCTTGACTAATGCAAAAATAAGAAAAAAAAATACACCTAACTCCCTTTTATCCAATATATTATGATCTTTTTTTGGCTGTACGGTTGAAATTATTGTATAAAGCTGTGACCTCGCTGCTTCCTTCCATTTCTTCCTCTAATACTCAGCACAATTCCTTCTGGATCTGTCTGAGTGTTGTGGGTTCAATCCCCATATGGAACAACGCTTTGTGTAATCCTCAAATTGTTCGAGTGTCCGTTTTATGAAGGTTTGTAAAGTCACGACATATGATTATTCCTAGTGTGATAATTGTCTTTTATATAAAAAAAGAAACAAAAATACTTCAACATATATTGAAGTTAAAAAAAAAAAAAAAACACTACATAGTATAAAACAAAGTCGCTTTGTCTGTCCCTATGTCCCTATATTCCTTTGTGTGCTTAAATCTTTAAAACTACGCAACGGATTTCGAGGTGGGTTTCTTTAATAGATAGAGTGATTCAAGAGGAAGGTTTTTATGTATAATAAATGCATAATATAGTTTGGAAACACTGATAATTTTCGAGATTTCTAATGTGATGTAGCAAATAAACACATTTTTTGCGCTCACATTGCAAACGCTGGTTGCACCCTACGAGATAGATCAAAATAATGTACTACAGAATTGTACACCTTAAAAAGATCTACAAAAAAGTCCGCGACGGTATATGTCTATCTCTTAGGGATAACCCAAAACAACCATTTTTTATTCCTTTCTTTTTACGAGAAATAATGGCTTATTTACGAAGCGATTTTAAGCAATACAGAATGAATCCTTATACAATTAAGTAAATTAAATATATTGTGCATTTAATATAGATCAAAATGGCCCTTTACAGTATCTAAGTTAAATGAATATATTCGAAGATATTACAGATTTAAAATGCACGAATCGTGTCGTCGGTGGGGGCATCTGAAATCCACCCGTGCGAAGCCGGGGCGGGTCGCTAGTAGACTTATAAATAAAAAATCTCGCACAATTTGAAAAAACTTTTATCTAGTGTCAATAAATAAATCGGATTTGTTTTTATTATTTACACTAATTATTGTTGTATTATAATTATACATATTTGTTTTAGATTCGCGCATGAATGGTGAAGGTCCAAGTTCTCCACAATCTGGTGACAGCGCCATCGCCAGCAGCTCCTTATCAGCTGGAATGCCCACCAATATCACTCCGTCCATCACGCTTATACCTATCAAACAGGTACATTTTGTCTTGTCATTTTTAAGTTTAGAATTATCCACATTGCAAATTTTGATTTAGATGTCCACGGTCATGAGTTTGATTCTCTAGTAGTACAAAGATTGTGTGACATGAGTACGACAATTTGTTCGTGTCTGGCTGGAATATATATATATATATTTTACACTAGCTGACCCGGTGAACTTCGTACCGCCATATTTACATATCTGTCTCAGCTTCCCACAGGCAGTGTACAGTCGCGACAAAAAAAAAAGACTTTTCCCGTTATCTTTTTTTTTTCTTTCTAGCAAAAAAAGAATGAATGAAATCGGTCTATGTGTTATTGAATTACAACTAAGTACGTATTTTGACTTTCATCCCCTCTCTCCAGGAAACCGTGCTGAATATCGGGATAAAAAGTATCCTATGTCCTATCTCGTAGTATGAACTCAAATCATGCCAAGTTTCATTTAAATCCAATCAGTAGTTTCGGCGTGATGCGCGGCCAAGATACAGACAGACAGACAAAAATGAAAAAAAATACAGTTTTGGCTTCAGTATCGATTATAGAGAGTCCTCCAAAAAATAATTTCAATAGTACATTATTGCAAAGGCCGGGAAATATGCAATTGCAGGACGAGTATGAGTTTGAATGCCGCGCCGTAGGCGAGGACTTCACTAATACGAGACAGGCAATTGACATTTCCGCCGAGGCATATATAGTGCTTTTCTCAAAAGAATGCAGGAAAATAAAACATAATTTTATATTATACCTTTAATTTAATTGATATTAAAAGTTACATTACTCATATTGGGGCAATTACTAAAAGAAAATCTTAAATATGGTGAAGTACAACCAATTTACATTTCACTCTCTGAACTGTCGGAACTCATTTTAATTATTAAATTTACATTTATTAAATAATTAAATAACAAATCAAGACGAATTTTCAGCTTTGCCGCCGATTTTCTATTTATCATCTGTGCCGAAAGGCAAACGAATTTACGCATACAGCCACGTGAACGCAATTTGTACTAAGCAAAGAGATTTTAGTATGCCAAGAATGTTAAAAGAGATCCAATCAAAGAGTATAATAATAACCCCAGCACGCCGTTTCATACAATATTGCTGGAGCGTTGTAATGTTCCAAATTCAAAAAACGCTCCTGCAATGGATTTATTTAAATAAATTAAGATAAATTAGTTACTTCGCGTGTTTTTTTTTCGAAAATAATGACAATATTTCCATGCATGTTTGAGAAAAATATCTATTGTACAGAATTGGACCTGTTAAATTATTATTATAAGTATATATATATATATATTCTATATATTTAAATATATGTTTATTTGGACATAGTGAGTAGAACTAAAATTGACATCGGCAAAATCTATTATTATTATTTATATTATTACTAGCGACCCGCCCCGGCTTCGCACGGGTGGATTTCAGATGCGACGACACGATTCGTGCATTTTAAATCTGTAATATCTTCGAATATATTCATTTAAATTAGATACTGTAAAGGGCCATTTTGATCTATATTAAATGCACAATGCATTTAATTTACTTAATTGTATAAGGATTCATTCTGTATTGCTTAAAATCACTTCGTAAATAAGCCATTATTTCTCGTAAAAAGAAAGAAATAAAAAATGGTTGTTGTGGGTTATCCCTAAGAGATGGACATATACCGTCGCGGACTTTTTTGTAGTACTTTTTAAGGTGTACAATACTGTAGTACATTATTTTGATCTATCTCGTAGGGTGCAACCAGCGTTTGAACCTTAGACACAACATTAGAAACCTCGAAAATTAACAGTGTTTCCATACTATATTATGCATTTATTATACATAAAAACCTTCCTCTTGAATCACTCTATCTATTAAAGAAACCCGCATCAAAATCCGTTGCGCAGTTTTAAAGATTTAAGCAAACAAAGGGACATAGGGACAGAGAAAGCGACTTTGTTTTATACTATGTAGTGATATATTCTGCTATCTTATTGTCACTACTGTGTTCCACTTTTCCATTTCAATATACAATGTTTTTATTGCTTAAAGTTGTTTATTGTTGAATCGTACCTAGTGGACTGCAATAGACTGATGGTGATGAAAGTTTTATTGTCAAATGTGTCACTTAACAATTTTTACTAAATACCTATTTAAATGTATAAATTTGTAGGAACCCAATGCTCAAGAAGAATCCGGCAACAATGATATACGGGAAGGCGAAACTAACGGGGATAAACGCGGCGTGTCGTCGAGCTTATCGTCTCTGATCAAGGTATCGCCACTGAAGAGTTTACTCAGAGAGGACCTGCGCCGGCGCATCTCTGCTCGTGGTCGCGCCCGAGGCTCTAGTGTATGTTGTTGCTATGTCGAACCGATAACACCTAGGCTAAATACATTTATATATACAATAACATCAATCTAATCGACCTTTATCCCTAATAAAAAAATCACACTAGTGTGGAGGAACAGGTGTCATATCCCTCCAACACAAAGGGAGGATCCTCCGACCAGGCGAGGTGATCATGCCTGGTGGGCCAACTGCCCAACGGTTGATGTTGGGATGTTGTATGTATCTTAATTGGCGCGCGAACTTTCACTGCGCGATTCAGGATTGGTAATTGGTAGTTTCTTAGTTTCCTTCGTTACTCCGTAGTTCGATGTATCTTCGGTAGATGGCGCTGTAGTATGTTATGTTGTTGTTGCGCTGTATGTGGAGGTCGCCACATCACTCCCCTCCAAGACCGGAGGTCGATACGTTGTTGAGTCAGCTGTCTGTGCTCTGTTGTGGAGCTTGCCAGTGCCAGGAGTGAGTAGTTCCAGTGAGTCGGAACTGAGTGCCGCAAGTTCCAGTGAGTCGGAACTGAATGCCGCTAGTCCCAGTGAGTCGGGGCTGAAGTCCGCTGATCCCAGTGAGTCGGGATTGAGTGCGGTGCGCGGTGCTGCGGTGAGGTCCCCAGTGAGTCGGGGCGGTTGCTGCGTAGTGGCTGGCTGCTGCGTAGACGGGAGAGATATGCTCTGCTTACATGGACCGTAGGTGCAGCGTGCTGTGCCTAGACGCTGATGAGGCCGTAGGGGTAAACCAGGCTGGAGCGGTCGCTTCCTGCTTGTGGTGTTATCCCTGTTGAGGCCGAAGTTGCTGGCTGGCTGTGAGACTTGCTGTGGGAGTGAACAGGATGGTGGCGTGCTGATGCTGCATCGAAGGCTGCTTCCAATCACGTCGGGGTCACCACTGTGGAGGAACGGGTGATATGTCCCTCTAACACAAAGGGAGGATCCTCCGACCAGGCGAGGTGATCATGCCTGGCGGGCCAACTGCCCAACGGTTGATGTTGGGATGTTGTATGTATCTTAATTGGCGCGCGAACTTTCACGGCGCGATTCAGGATTGGTAATTGGTAGTTTCTTAGTTTCCTTCGTTACTCCGTAGTTCGATGTATCTTCGGTAGATGGCGCTGTAGTATGTTATGTTGTTGTTGCGCTGTATGTGGAGGTCGCCACACTAGGAACAAAATGTTCCCTTGAAAAGATTGTTACCGAGCATGATGTGACCAATGGCAGTTAATTATTGATGATTGCAGTTCAACATGTATTAAAAAATAGGCATTGTTTGTTTAATGCTGATTTAAGTCTAGATTTAAGAAAACATACGACTAATATTAGAATATTTTGTTAGTTGAACAAAATGCCTGTTTTTGTTGGTAGATACGAAGTGAAAAAAATGCGTGGAGTCCCTCCGCGTGGAAGAAGTGAAACTTCGTAATGTGCAACAGTGCTTTCATACCCCCTCCACGGTAGCGTTAAACGTTTAACGCAACATTGTTGGAAGTCGCATTAGAAGTTTGAGTTCAATAATATGATGTAAGATTCGTCTAGACGGCGCGCGGCGCGGCGGTTGGCGAGTGTGTAATACGTTACTGTGAATGTTGCAGGCCGCTCGCGTGTCTCCGTCAGAGGGCGGCGTGATCACGTCGACGCACGGCGACACGGCCATGCTGCCGTCGTCCCTCGTGTGCACGTTCTGCTCGATCACGTTCCCCGACTCCACGCTGTACTTCCTGCACAAAGGGTGCCACTGCGACTCCAACCCGTGGAAGTGCAACATCTGCGGCGAACAGTGCTGCAACGTGTACGAGTTCAACTCCCACCTGCTGAGCAAGAGCCATCAATGACTGTTTGCAGGGGGGCCGTTCGATCACTGACTTTTGGTTTGATGATGCACTTCTCGTATGCAATGTGTGCATAGTCCGTAAGCACTTCGAAGATACTTCACTTTATACTTGGTTATCCTTCGTTTCCTTTAGAGTGATGTAGCTATTTTATTTCTTTGTGTAACTATGGTCCTATTTTAAGTCAGGCACTGTATGTTGAAGTGCTTCGAATATGCTATATGCTGAACGTCCCCCCGAAGCTATTTTTTATTTTTAAAAGTGCAAATTATGTCAAGGTATATTAAGTGATTATAATAGTTAAATGTGCGAAGATATTTATATGGATATTTTAGTACTTAAATGAAAAGGGATATGATATGGTTATATAAAATTAAATACGAGGTCATGTTTATTCGTTTTGAGTTGAATATGTAGGCTGGATCCGGCGGTAATTAGTGTAACATTCCAAATTACGACGTATACATTCCATTTCGCGAGATTTATGAAAAGGATACTACAGTCTTTGGTGGGGAATAAGTAACTACCTACTTACATTATCTTGAGAATATATTTTTATTTATTACTTATCTTGCGGTACTTAATTGTACATTACGAAGATAATCTACTTAGAGTATTTTGGTGCGTAGTGAATTTTACAAATGTTTATTAAAACTTATGGTGAAGAGTGTACAAATTAATATATATATTTTTACATTTCGCTGTTGAGAAGTTATAGAAAGGCAAAGCCTAAAATAAAATAATCCGTGATTATTTAATTATTGTGATTGTGTACAGACATGAATTATGAATTCTACATTCCGTTTTTATTTATGATTCTTTTATGCAATGCATGTAATGCAAGTCCACGACTAATACTTAATGTACAATTTAAATTATTTTGTTGTTATTATTTATTTTTTTCTAAAATACATATTATACATTCGTAGAGTTATTAAATTTCATTATGTACTTAAAAAGTAAATCTAATATATGGATAGTCAAAAAGCACTTTCTGTTAAGAGTTCAATTTCAAATAATATGTAAGAACTAAATTGAGAACATTGTAGTATATGTATACATCATTATCTTCCTACTTTTCCCCAAATTTATTTGTAGGTGGTCAGTCCTACCCTTTTTCCAAATTTATTTGAGGTCGGATACATTACATACATTCTTCTTGACCACTTTACATACTATTTCACATACTCCTTCATTCCATTGCGAAATGGTTTTGGCTTTTTCTTTAATGTCCGGCTATCTCCCTGACGCCCTCTCTGTTTAGCAATGTAATCATTCTTCGCACATAGTATGAAGTGAATGGTATCTAGGATCCCCAAACAGCCAGGGTTTTTCCTATTGTCCAACCAAACAGCTTTACAGCCCTTCTACCACGGGGCTGTCATTATCACATTAATATTGCTTAGATGGGTATTGAACTAGACATTAAAAAATCTGATTTTTTTCTTATTAATAAGACCACATTTTATTCACTTGTAAATTAAAAAAAAAAACTTAATGCACCAATCGATATTATTCATATGTGTATACATATAAATAATTCTTAACGCTTAATAATTCTTGTGCAAGTCCGACTGTCTGTCTCTGTCACGCACGTCTTGACAGACAGACAAAACAGTCTGGACTTGCGCAAGTATACTTGAACGTGTGTGTCGGCCTTTACTAAGCTGACTTGCTCAATCAAGCTCAATTACAGAGCATGTTGGATGTTGTGCTCGCACAAAAGCATAATAACTTTAGTTTCACATACATTTATATCGAAATACCTCACAGAAAGTTGCAAGTGCTTTTTTAATGGTGCCTGTAAACATTATATTCGTTATTTATTAGTTGAAAAGGTAATTCCGAGCAGGCATATTGGTTAACAATACTTGAGTTATAAACTTTAAGATTCTCGTTTTAATGCGTTAATAAAAATAGTTAATTAGTTTACTTTAAGAAAAATGCTCAACTTTATGGAGAACGATTTTATCAATCTTATATAGCAAATATAAATTAAATCTAAACAACAACAAATGTGATTGAACATTAAACCAACTAGTTGATCGGGTTTAAGAAATTAGATGACTTTTTATATAAATGAATTAATTGTTATTATGTTCAATTAGATGTATTGTTTGTAGTTCACACTTCATATTGGTGATTCTATTCGGTCATTCCTCGTAATCAACCTGAGATTTACATTCCTTTAGCTATTAAGTACTTAATATCGGTTGTGGTCTTGCCTGATAAGTTTACTAAATTAACTTAGATGGAACTGAAATTATGTTTACCAACGAAGTTTATTTTTGTTTTGTTACTTCATTGGTAGTAGGTTAGCAGTCGGCGCACGCGGTAGTCCGTCCGTGAGTTGCGTGGACATAGTGAGTTACCTGAAATGAGCAACACATATTTATTTATAGAGATTCTTATATTATGCTGTTTCAATTGTTGGTTATGTAGAACATTAATGTTTTCTTATATATATATATTGGTCCCGTCGCGCCGCAATTATCGTTAATATTAGAATAATGTTAGAGCTATTAATATTATTAATCGGTAACCCCCGTTGGGCGCCTTTACTTAATCCGTCCATATCTAATGATAGATATTGCCTTTAATATTTAATAGAGTAATATATTTTATAGATTTTAGGCATAATTAAGAACAGATCTTGAGTATGTAGTTTTGAAAATGCAGAGGTTTAAAGATGTAGTTATATTTATTTAACTTGTATTTTATGGAGACCTGCATTGCAAACATAATCAAAGTAGGACAAGAAAATATAAGTGCATGGCACAGTTAAGATTCCACAGTTGATTTATTTGCAAAGCAGTCATAACATTGTTGATTGTTGCGGTTTGAAGTAAATATTTTATTTTGTGTGTGGTAGAGTAATAAATATTATAAACATTAAAGTATTCCACGTTATTTTAGAATTGTTGACATTAAATTAATATCATCGATTATGTAAATACGAACAGTATTTTTAAAATAACAATTTTAGGGAATGTTTCCCAATCGAAGTTAACTTTGCCTTTTATAGGAACTTGTTCGTTCCTACTTGAAACTTGAGCAGCGTTACTTAATTAGCGGCTAATGACTTACCCCTAAACAATGAAATGTGCTTGTTATATTTTTTCACTGTGACACATGTGAATTAAAATAAAAGACGGAACTAAGTAATTAAGCGGGTTAGATTGTTTCTTAAATGAATACTATATATTAAACAAAATACTTGTAATAATAATAAAAAAACAGTTTTTAGTATAGCGATCCTCACCTTAATACCAAAACACAGCTTACCAACATTATAATTTTATTTTAAGTTGTTATGTATGTAATGTAAGGTAGTAAAATTAACATGGTTGAAAGCAATTAGTAACTATAAGCAGATTGAAATTGTCGTTGATATTTTTCTGTTACTTTATTGTATCAATGTTAATATTAATATCAAACTATACTAATATATTGTAGAGTTACTACTTACAAGGAACCAGTTGGAATCATTCGTGATAGTTACTATATCAAATTTTAGCTGATTGTGCCTTAGATCAATAGTTAATATTGACCACATAATATAAATGTTTTAAAGTTTATTTAGATGTGTACATTGTTTGTTGACATATATAAAATATATATGTATATTATATTTATTAAACTCTGGGTAATTAAATCATGTTATTTATTTATGTATGTTAGAATACATAAAAACAATTGTGGCTGTTTTGGCTGCTTTGATAAAATGAATGTGTTTATTTGCAGTTGAAAAATTTGTTCTTGTCTTCTAAGGATGGTTTACAGTGTTTGCTCACTTATAGACTGATGTAACTTGTCTATGTAGTCCAAGCTTAATATTTATTTACGTTAGCCTGCCTAGATATTTTAAGGCAGTTACATTTGTTATAAACCTGGACCACACAGTCATTTTGGTCATTGTCTAAATGTTGTGCAACCACTGTTAGGATTATAAACAAAGGGTACTTATTACCGAGTATGTAGTTCTATTTATTTACTTATAATAATTTGGTAAAGGGTCTAATGAAATATTAATAAACTATGACATTCATTTTGAGTATTTATTTACCTTGTTTTTTTCGGTATTTAACTATTCATGTCCACTTTGTTCAAGAAAAACAAGTTGAGTTGACAGGTGTACTTGTATCGAAGATCTCACGTTAACTGTTATCGCCTGTTACTTTACCGCCCAAGGATGGACATCCATCATAGTTTTAGAGAGCGTATCATTGTTTGAGCTCGGTTGTTTCTTCTCAAACACATCTGAGATAGAACGAGCAATCGTCGATATTTGGATGCTTTATTGCCTGTGGACCACGGGCATAAGGGTGGTAGGATTGAACCTACAACACTAGTGCAGTAGCAAACGGCGAGATGATCGCTAAAACCACTATGCCATCCGTGGAGTTTATTACTTTCAAAATGCTATAGTTATCCAACTTTTCATGAGTTGGATCACATTGGAGCTATTGACGAGACAAAGGCAGGTTTGGGTACAAGAGTTAACAGTTTAATTGTACGCACGGTGCTTTTGCATAAACTAGAGATAAAGTAATTTTTTCGAACATCTACAAAATCAGATCCCTATAAGTTGGAAAAAGTGTTCACTAACCCTAATCACCGCTTCTAAGAGACTCTTAAGAGCAAATAGCGCCATCAAGACAAGGACAGGACTTCCTAGAGAGGTCTATGTCCAGCTGTGGACTATTCAAGGCCATTGAAGAAGTGAAGAGAAAGAATCTATTGATCAACAATTCGAATATGTAGTGTTGTGGACTTGTGGTAGATTCGAGTTTTATTTGTTCCAGCCACAATCATAACTAACCACAACAGATAGGTGTTGCAAATATTTTTTTTGTCTGAGGTAATGCTAAGGTATAAGACTGTTGGCAACTTTTTCGGTGCACTCATGTTAATTGTTACCTATACTTCGGTTCAGTTCTGAACTGAGACCTGACTGAGACTGAGACTGACTAGATCTGAGATCCATCTTCTTTTTAATTTGCTTGTGCAAATTAAAAAAACAATTTATTTATTTATGTAATTTGAAAATTAGGTATAGGTTACTGGCATTTTCCAACTTAATTCATTTTTTTAATGATTTAAAATTTTAATTAAACAAAGAATATGGAATATTAAAGATTTGGCCGTAGGGAGTTGATATCCAAGCCTACACAAGAAATTTGAAAAAATGGAATCACCGAATTGTGAAGTGTCAAAGTTTAAGTTTTGTTGACAAAAAGTTAACTTTTCCTTTTAGTTTTCTATTACTTGTAAAAGTTTTTCCGAAGTTGTTTTATAGGTTGAGAGTTAAATCTTAGCCTATTCTTAACGAAGTAACTAAAAGTGTAATGGGAAAATCGGCAGTTGATGACGATAATAACCCAACCTCGCCAGAATCTGATCCAACAAAATTATTGGAAGCTGCTTTGCAGCAGATGGATGGCATTATAGCCGGTAAGTGGTTATTTTATTTAATAAAAAGTAAAATATTCATATAGCAGGTCATAGTATATTCAATGTTATATGTAAAACGAAGAATCAATTTCTCTTTGAAAAGTTTATGCTTCACTGATTATTGAGGTCTTATTTCCCACGATAAGTTCCCAATATGATAGATATCCTGAATCTTAAAAGAATTCACCATATAATTGGTGAATCACTGCAAAAAAAAGAAGTTCAAGATAAAATAAAGGTAAGATTTGTTAAGTTACATACCAAGACATTAAAATGCTTATGCCTTAAACTAATTACTTTGAGATGATATACCATTTGTAAGGTTTATGTTGAGTTATTAAGGATGTTTTTAATTTATTCTTTCACTACAATGGCACACAATTCAAACAAAGAGATAGCACACCTTTTTGGAAATCCGAGAACACATAAATAATTATGAACAGTCTGTAAAAGCTTAACTTTAGTAATTGGGTGTTAGTAATAAGTTACATGCATAACTTACATGACACTGCACTGTGTCTATTATTTGAAGTATCCTGTAAGTGACAAAATTTAAGAATAATATTACAAAATCTCCAGCAATGTGCGTAAGCATGCATAACAGCCTGCAACTTGTTCTAACAAGAAATAAATTTAAAAAAACGCCAACATGGTAAATAATTTATATTAACTAAATTTATTAAAATTCACCATAGTAGGCTTAAAAACATATAATGGATGCAAATAGCCACACATGTCAGTATCCTAATTCGTCTGTCTAAATACGGCATTATTCATGTATTTTAGCTTTCACCTGAGGCTAAACTCGCAATTAAAATGTTGAGAAACTACATTTTTTTCAAAGAAATAAAACTTCTTCAAAACTCTTCATAGACAATATTATTTGAAACTAACTTTTACCTGTGACTCCGCCGGCATACATGTTAGTTATCACAGTGTCTTTAAACTAATATGTATAACTTTTTTTTGTAGAGTGATTGCAATAAATCAAACACTAAATGTAAAGTGAAGTTTACCACAATACATAAGAGAAAACCACATTCTCTTCTGAGATTAGTGCACACAAACACACAGACAAAATTCTAAAAAGTATTGTTTTAAGTTCTGTTACTTTAATAAAGACCCCTTTCATAACATTTCTTGAAAATCTTTTATATACATACTAACAAAAAAAAAGAAAAACAGTGAAATTGATAACCACCTCCTTTTTTGAAGTGGTTTAAAAATTTGCTATAAACATTAGCTGCTTTGTTCTGTTCAGCTTCATAGTCTAAGAATAATGAGTTATTACGCACATGTTAGTGTAATTAGGTCTGAGTCATGACATATATAATTATGTATTGTATGCCTTGATGTCATAGTGGCGTTGAAGTTTTCGTTGTGATTTATAATCTGCTTTGCTTAACTTTATTTATTCTGTACTTGTTGCATGCAAAAGGTAGTAGAAGTCAGCACAGCAGTCTGAATGTCTACACGATATCTATAGGTAGTAGGTAGCCATATCACTTTTTTTGGTCAATCTTAGGATAAGGCGACCCAACGGGGTGGAAAATGACGATGTGGAAAATTAAAGGGAGGTGTATTGCGGGGTTCCACAAGGCTCTGTATTGAGCCCATTGCTATGGAACCTCGCATACGATGCGGTCCTTCGCACTAGTCTGCCCTCTGGCCTAAGTGTCAGACTGGCAGACGAACCTAATACTGGCTAGAGGGTCACACTTCGAGGACGTGCTTCTGCTTTCTGCTGCTGCGAGAAAGAAGGCTTTTGACATGTTAAAGAGAGTAAAGTCTAAAACCACTATTAAAATCACAATACTACTCTGAATTACAATCCTTAAAGGTCGCCGAGGTCGCTAGGTTGATCGCTGATATCACTTCGATATTTATCTCACTATAGCTCAAACTAAACTGAACTGCCTGCGGCCTGCAAGACGCTCTATTTATACTCATATTATTATTACTCTTCCATTTCTAGAAACGACTATAAGATACGAGAATCGTCTCGTAAAAACGCTAATCTAATACCTTTAAACGAGCAATTCTTGTATATGTATATAATCTGAATCTCGTAAACGGCTGTAACGATTTTCATAAAATTTTGTATGCAGGGAGTTTCGGGGGCGATAAATCCATCTAGCTAGGATTCATTTTTAGAAAATGTCGTTTTATTCGTGTTTTTAACAATCAAATATATGAAATCAATCTACATCTAGCGCCATCTATCGCAACTCGAGCGAACTACATTAAACTATACTGGAATAAGGTGCAGAATAAACAGTATCAGTGCGTACCAAGAGAGGGCGCCACTTAACTTAGTTTTTTATTGGAAGAAAAATAACAAAGGTGGCGTTTGGATAGTTTCCAATGTTGCCAAAAACCCATTTATAAAAAAAAAATACCGAGCGACGCTCGGTGTTCCAGGTACTAAAAATAATCGAAGTTAATAATAATAAGGCAACAACCAATCGATATCAGACACTATGCATATAGAAATAAGGACCATTGCTCCTTGCCTCAGGAGATCGATAAGAAGTGTGTGTGTATTTGTGTGCGCAGATAAGGCTTGAAGATTATTATTATTCGTAGCACTACCCCCTTCTTAGAGATGTTCGTCCCGAACATCGCTGTTGCTGCCACGTTATTTTGCCAGGCGGTCGATATGCACTACTTTGAACGCCGCGCTCCTCTTGAATGCCGCTGAATCCTGTAGGTCGTTAGTAGACGTCGTTCATCCGTGTAATCACCTTATACGGCCCCTCCCACTTGGCTTGTAATTTAGGGGACTTTCCTTTCTTACGGGTTGGGTTATGTAGCCAAACTGTCTGGTTTTCATGTTCTCGCTCGCCTTCGCCAAGTGTCGTGGGTTCAAATCCCACGTAGGACAACACTTTGTGTAATCCACAAATTGTTGTTCTGAGTCTGGGTGTTCTTTGTGTCCGTTTCATGTATGTTTGTAAAGTCCCCCGCGACACAGGATTTATTCCTAGTGCGGGAGTTGTCTAAAAAAAAAAAAAAGAAAAAAAAAAAAAATTATACCGTTTTCTCGAACCACGTCGTATATTTCTCTCATGCTTTCTCGTAGCTTAGATACGTAGTCAGTAAGGGCTTGAGGCTCGTCAGGTGACCCTCCAGTAAGTAGGTTTACTGGTATTCGGAGTTCCCTCCCGAAATTGACATATGCGGGGGTCGTTTTTGTGCTCTCATGCTCCGCTGATCGGTAGGCGAGGAGAAACAATGGAATGTATTTGTCCCAGTCACGTTAATGGTTGTCGACTAACTTTGCCAGATTCGTCTCGAGTATCTGATTGAATCGTTCAACCATTCCATCCGATTGAGGGTGATATGCGGTGATCCGAGTCTTATGTAATCCCAAAGTTCTACACACTTCTTGAAAGAC
Source organism: Diaphora mendica (assembly GCA_949125395.1). Classification (NCBI taxonomy): domain Eukaryota; kingdom Metazoa; phylum Arthropoda; class Insecta; order Lepidoptera; family Erebidae; genus Diaphora; species Diaphora mendica. Next base: position 25,494,906 of record OX421310.1, read on the forward strand.
TTGTGACTCGAAGTTTCTGCCCTGATCCGAATGGATTTCTAAGGGAACACCAAACCGACAAATGACTTCTTCAACCAATTTTGTCGCGATTGTTGTAGCTTCCTGATTAGGTATCGCGAATACTTCTTGCCACTTTGTGAAGTAGTCCATAGCAACCATGAAGTACTTATTTCCTGAATCTGTAACAGGGAATGGTCCAGCGACGTGAACCGCGATTCGTTCCCATGGCGCGCCGACGTTGTACAGTCGCAGGTTCCCTCGGCTTCGTGTCTGTGGACCTTTTATAGCAGTACAAGTAGTGCATTTACGGCACCAATCTTCCACATCTTGCCGACAATGGAGCTAGTAGAAGATGGCCTCCTGACACTCCATCGTGAAGTTCACGGAGAACGTCTGCTATTTTCGCTCTTGGCACAACTATCTGCAGGTGGAACTCTCTGCCGTTGGTCTTCTCCCATTTTCGGTACAGTACGCCGTTCTGTAGAACCAAGCGATCCCATTGTGCCCAATAAGCTTTAGTGACAGCACTTGCAGATGAGACATTATTCCAAGCAGGTTTGGCATCTCCTTGTGCTTTCTATATGATGAGTTGCTTCAGGTCAACGTCATCCACCTCTGCTTTCTTCATTGTCTCATCTTCCCATGGACCCAAAGGAGTAACCTGTGTCCGTTTCACCGTCAAGCCTATTGATTCTTGTTTGACACAATGCTTACAGTCTTCTGGGCATGGCCTTCGTGACAGCGCGTCTGCGTTTCTATGAGACTTTTCACGGGTAATGAAAAAAAAAACCTTTGTGCCGACTTTCCCGTTGTGACGACTTTCATAAAATATCATAGATCTGTTACCTTTAAGCCGAATTTTCATGATTCATTAATATTCGCATTTCTATGCCGACTTTTTCAATTTTACTAAAATTTGTTATCGTTTGACAGATTTCCAAAATTTCAAAATTAAAGTTTTGTTTACGGTGTAATGTGTCGAAGTCGAATTCTTGAATTTGTTCAATCCAACTGGCTCCTTATAATTATCATCAGCTACCTATCAGTGAAAGTCCCGTCAAAATAAGTCCAGCTGTTCCAGAGATTAGCCGGAACAAACAGACAGACGGACAAAAATTAAAAAAAAAAATTTGGTAAATGTACCGTCTATAAATAGTAGGTACTCGTATACATACATATGCATTTAGTAAAAAGCGGTTAATTTAATATTACAAACAGACACTCCAATTTTATTTATTTGTGTAGATACCGTAATAAATATTGATCATCATCTTGCTCATCATCTAGGAAGATGATGCCTTAGTTATTCCCAAGATTAATTGGGGTCAACTACTCGTTCAACCGGTTTTACCTGAATATCAGTTTTTACACGAAGCGAACTAGGTGAACTGAATTCGAAGGTTGAACAAGTTGTCAGTATATTTGAGGGAACTGACTTCCCATTAACGATTGTCATAGGTGTTCAAGACAACCGGGACCGACGGCTTAACGTGCTCTCCGACTCCGAGGCACGGGCGGGAAACACCGCCATATTCCATACTCTGGGCTGCTGTTAAGAATTTCTTGTAAGAAAAACCTGACTGCAGTCCGACCCGAGAATCGAACCCGAGACCTCTTGATCGGCAGTTGCTTACGCTAGCTGCTAGACCAACGAGGCAGTTAGGAAATTATAATTGATCATGTAACTAAAATGCCAACAGCAAAATTTTCATTTTTACACTGCTTGACCTGCGCATTTTAGTCTGCATCTCTCGAAAGAAATAAATTTTCCCCGATTACACAACATCTTCTCGGCTCCTATAGGTATCATAGCGTGATGTTGCATGACCTGGCTTGCTCGCTTTAATGACTATTCAACGCTAAAATATTTTTTGATTGGAACTAGTAGTTTTTGAGATTAGTGCGGTCAACTAACAAACAAACTCCTATATTTAAGAAAAGTGTCTCCCTCGTGCCTCTCGCCTGTTGACTGATCAAGTTACAGCTAAACAGAGTTACAGAACTGTTGCTTACATTGCCCAATCTAAGCCAGTATCCGGTATCCGGCCAATATATATTTTGCACAAAGTGGGGTTTTTAACACGCTTTTACTTGCCTCTTTGAAGAAATGGGTAAATGAATGTTCACATTTACTACTTAAGTCGTTATGTAACGATAAGAATATTTAAAATAAATTTCAATGAATGATATTGGAGTGTAACAGATGAATTGTGGGTTTAACAGAAAATAAGGGTGTGATTTCAGCGGGAGAGGGTGCAAACTGTTGAACAGAGGGTGGTTGTGGCGCCAGTCCGCCGCCCGCACGCAACCTCTGCGGACGCCCCGAGGCGTCCTGAGGACGTCTCCTTGGCTCTTTTTCTCGCGAATCGGTAGCTGTTGTCACACGTTACTAAATAGTTACTTGTATGTTCTGACTACTGTTAGAATACAAGTTTAGAACGGTATTCTTTATGGCCTAATTTTTTTAAACTGTTAAATACTGCCTTATGTAAACTTACTTGATAAATTGTAACGTTACTTGTAACGCATAAAGTAATTTCATTAACCGACTTCAAAAAAGGAGGAGGTTCTCAATTCGACTGTTTTTTTTATGTTTGTTACCTCATAACTTTCGACTGGGTGAACCGATTTTGATGATTCTTTTTTTAATTGAAAGCTGGTGCTTCCCGTGTGGTCCCATTTTAATTTGGTCTATATTGAAGTCGGTTTTTTTTTGTTAAAATATGTGATTATTTTTATTTTTGATTCAATATTGTTATGTCAATTTTAAGTTATTTTTGAAGTAAAATACCTACTTGATTTTATATTTCCAAAAATGTTCAACTTTATCGACTGTATTTATTTAAGTTACATATAATGGTCCATTGGGTTCAAGAAAAAAATAATAATACTGTAATGTAGTTATAGTCGAGGCGCGTGGTGTAAAGGGGTTATAATTTATTTTATTACCTTAAAATTTCAACTTTTCTGTCTGTATGTTTGTACATCCCACTATTGTAACAGACGCCTTTAATTTTTACAAACACAAGAAGTTAATCTTTGCTTATATCTTTCATTTTCATTTCACGAATATTAGACTGAGCTTTTGTAAATTTTGTCTATGTTACTGTTAACTTGCTTAATTATTTTATGTCAAGAGATTAGAGGTATTGTATTCTCCTCTTTGCTGTTCTTGCTTTTTTATTGCTTTAGTACAAGTCACAACTGTACTCGTACTAAAATTAAAGCAAATTTATTCATGTTAAAAGGCAGATTTGATGAATATGAATACATTGTATTTCTTTTTTCAAATAGCATTTTTTAAATACGCATTCATTTATTATTACTCTGCGAACAAAACAGATTTATAATTACGATTTCACCTGTGTCCCTTGTTTATATTTACGATTTACAGTGTGCCACAAAGGTTTTATCTACTGTTGTACCCAACATTTTCATCAATGCCTGTAAATCCTGCCTCTCAGTGCCTAGCGACCGCTAAGCCCAACTTGATACATGTTTTCCTCATGAACCTAAAGGCTTTACTCTCAAAGAAGGTCACATTATTTTTTTAAAAGAACTGTAGGTACATTACATTTATTATGGAGAACATTAAGCTTGGCTTCTTTTTTTCTTATATCTCATATACATTACTCATGTTACTTTATTATCACATTTTTAAGCATTATGTGACCCATCCATTCTGTCTCAGACAAATTAAAGAATTCAAGTTACAAATAAGACATCATATCTCCGACAAACCGTGGAATTCAAGTTACAAGCAGACACAACGTCTATGACAGAGACAGACGGTCTGCTTTATAATAAACTTATATTTTTGTTACATGCTACGGAATAACGTCTTTTGCAATACAAATAGAACATTGGTTTGAGCGAAATTGAACCTTGCCTTAATTTAGAATAATGTAACTTATAATAATAAACTTTTCTAACTACTGAGTTAGAAAAGTTTTTCCCTGTTGCAAATAACAACTGTCTGTTATTTTGATTTGTACGTATTTAATCACTTAAGTATGTGGTTTTAGTTTATCGAATTTGAGTCATTTGTTTACTTGCTATTCTAATGAAAAGTCTAACGATATTATACATCAACTGCAAAGTTCAGCAGGATAAAGTAAGGGAACAATATTAGGAATTAGTGGACACCTATCAGTAACTTTAAAAAAACAGTGAAAATGTTGATGTGAGTGCTTTAATCGGTTAGAATGCCAGGGTGTTGGCATTTACCTGAACATGTGACTCGCTGGTGGTTGTTGGATATCTGCACCAGGAGGTTATTCGGCGATGCTGACGCTACGGAATCTCAAATACCGCAACGTATGCTCATTTTTATTGTGTAATTTCATAAATAGTATTTTTTTTACTCTATTTATTTTCTGCTTCTATTAATTATTATATTTTGTCGAAGTGTCTAGCAAACCTTCTTTTTCATAAATACATATAAAAGGAAACTAATAGTTTATAGTTGGGGCAATGAGTTTTTGTGTAGAAAGTATTTTTATAACCGAAAAAATCGTACTATTAATCTTCCTTATCGAGCTTTTAAATTTTGCAGTTCGATAATCATTATCGGATTCTCTTACTATATGTACTAGCGACTCGGCCTGGCTTCGTACGAAAGTCTTTGAAATTCTCGGATATCCTCTACTATGATATGCATGTGTTACACATATGAACATTCCTCATCAATCATTACCTATATCTATTGCTGAAAACTACATTTAAATCCATTCAGTAATTAAAAGATCTAAGCGGACAGACAGCGGAAGTGACTTCATTTTATACTATGTAAAGGTTTTTGGCCACCACTAGTAGGCTGCTAATAAGTTTACAAATATAGTACTTCTAAAGTTCTAACTAACCTAACCCATATTATCTTGAACGAATCAGATTGCATCTTGGTAGTTTTATCATAGAAATAATGTGCACTTGCATGTAGTTTTGACCAAAAAGTTTGGCCAATTGTGTTCGGATCTGAAATGTCAAGAATATGTGGTTCATCATCCTTCAAGCCTTTATTATTCCCAAGATTACTTGGGATCGGCTACTAGTTCAACCAGTTTTACCTGAATATCAGTTTTTACACAGAGCGACTGGCATCTGACCTCCGCAACCCTGAGGGTGAACTGAATTCGAAGGTTGAACTAGTTGTCAGTATATTTCGACGAGCACTTCCGACAGCTTGGTCCGAAGCTGGTCGACGCTGCCTCCGCCCTTGGGCGACTTTTGCCCAATTTGGGTGGAGCCAGCATCGCAACGCGACTCCTGTACACGGGGGTTGTCCGGTCGATGGCGCTGTATGGTGCACCGGTGTGGGTGGCGGCTCTGACTGCCCTAAATAAGGCCCGCCTCCGGCGGCCTCAGAGGGTATTGGCAGTCAGAGCCATACGCGGATACCGCACGGTGTCGACCGAGGCGGCGTGCGCCCTGGCCGGAACACCCCCGTGGGATTTGGAGGCGGAAGTTTATCGACGGGTGGCTGAATATCGGGCGGAGTATGGCTATCGCCCTCCGCCCGAAGAGGTACGCGAATGGCGTGAAGCCTCTCGTCGAGCCACTATGGACAGATGGTCGTTCCGGCTGGAGACTCCACGCGCTGGCTTTGCCGCCGTGGAGGCTCTCCAGCCGGTCATCCTCGAGTGGGCAGGGTGGCAGCACGGGACCCTTTCCTTCCGAATGACGCAGGTCCTTTCCGGACACGATTGCTTCGGGAAGTACCTGCACTCGGTCGCTAGGAGGGAATTGAGTCCCGCCTGCCACCACTGCGACTGCAGTGAGGACTCGGCCCAGCATACGCTGGTGATTTGCCCCGCTTGGGCGTCGCAGTGCCGGGCCCTCACTGCTGTCATCGGAGGAGATCTCTCGCTACCGGCCGTCATACGCTCCATGGCCGGTAGCGACAGCAGTTTTACCGCGGTCGCAACCTTCTGCGAAGTCGTAATCTCGCAGAAGGAGGTGGCGGAGAACGCCCAGGGAGGATGATATCCACTCGGACCCAATCCGCCGCCGGCGAACCGGGCGGCGGAGGCGCGCCTATCAGCGCCTTATGCCGCCCTGAGTGTGGCCGCGGATGGTCGGGACGGGCTTTCCCTTCCATCCGCTCTAGTGGCCGCCCGCGAGGAGGCGACGTTACGCGTGTGCCGTACGTCGCCTAAATGGAGATGTTAACAGCTAACGGTGCCCGCTTTTATGCGGGCAAGCGCTGGGAGGGGTCCGGACGTGTTAATAACTGCAGTTCCCGGATTCCTCCCTTCACAGGTGCAGAGTGGCACACCGTGTGGTTTTAGTCGGTTCGAGTCCGACACACCGCCCCGCCGCAAGGCCCGGTGGGGTGACGGTCCGAGGGGATTTCCACACGTTAAAAAAAAAAAAAAAAAGTTGTCAGTATACTTGGACCTACTAGAGGAGGCGGCCATTGTTCAATCTTGGCTGTCTCCGCAGGCCCCGACCGAGGAGGTCGGCGTGGACGTGGGGGCTGGACGTTTTCGCGATGCGATTACGCAGATTTGCGATACGGCCATGCCTCGCGTCCAAGGTCGTTGGCCTCCGCGGAAGGAGGTCTACTGGTGGTCCCAGGAGTTGGCGGACCTCCGTGCGGCTTGTACTCGTGCCCGGAGGTCCTACACCCGCAGCAGGCGACGTCACCGTGGAGACGGTGGCGGGGACCAGCTTCATGAGGAGTACCGCGAAGCGCGGAAAACTCTGAAGCTGGCCATTTGCCGCGCCAAAATGATGAAAACTATTAATTGTATTAGGATTATCTAGATAAATAATAGACAGAACGATGGTGCAACGACATACGAGGTTTATTCCAGAACATTGCAATATACAATAGACAACTAACAGATTCACAAATCAAGCGACATCTATAACCAACCATAGACACAATATCTGACATGAAGGTTGCGTTCACATTTCAACATCCTCTCTTGAACGCAGACCCATGCGACTGATTAATTGGTGATGTTTAGGTTTCCCCAGGGCCTTGGTCAGGCAGTCAGCCAGCATGCTGCTTGTAGGAAAATAGTCAATGTGAACTTCCCCAGCCTTGACCTTTTCTCGAATATAGTGGTGACGGACATCAATATGTTTGCTTCTAGGACGATAAGCAGAATTACCTGAAAGTTTAATAGCACTTTGATTATCACAAAATAGAGTAATAATTGTAGCCTTCGTAGTAGGCCACAATTCACAGTGCAATTGTCTCAACCATAGAGCCTCTTGAGTGGTTGCAGAAATCGCCATGTACTCTGCTTCAGTGGTTGATAAGGCAATTGTTTGCTGCCTTTTTGAGTTCCATGATATGGCACCCCCTTGGAGCATGAACACATATCCAGAGCAGGACCTTCTTTCTTCAGGACATGATGCCCAATCAGAGTCACAATAGCCTGTTATATCTTGCTTCAAATAGCATTTATATAATATATTAAAATTTTTAGTTCCCCCCAGGTATCGAAAAATCCTTTTCACAGCTTTCCAATGTTCCAAGGTTGGAGAATTATTATAACGGCTAAGTTTGTTCACTGCATAACAAATATCCGGCCGTGTACCCTGTGAAATATACAACAAACAACCTATTGCTTCTTGGTAGGGTATGTTATTTACTATGTTATTATTATCTAAAAATTTTAGATCAGTCTCCATTGGTGTTCCCACTGCTTTACAGTTTTCCATTCCAAATCGTTCCAGTGTATCCTCTATATATTTTGTTTGATCTATAAAAATTCCCTTTTCATCATATGTGATTCGTAGACCAATATAATAATTAGCTTTTCCCATCTCCTTTATATTAAATTCTTCTATTATTTTTGTCTTAACTTCATTTGCAAATTGTGTGTTATTATAGAACAAAAGTATGTCGTCAACATATAGTGTTAAGTACATTATGTTTCTTTCATTATGTACATAATATACACAGGAATCCAATTGAGATTTTTTTAACCCAATTTTTATTAAATAATTATCCAGCCTTTGATTCCAGATTCTGCTTGCTTGTTTCAAGCCATATATACTTTTATTGAGTTTGCACACCTTATCCTCTTCCTTTTCATAGAGTGGATTAGTGGATAGTGGATAGAGATTGTGTCATGTACAGCTCTACGTCTAAATCACCCTGTAGAAAAGCTGAGATTGCATATAGCTGTTCTATGTGTAGCTTGTATCTAGCTGCCATTCCAAGTAGGTATCGTATAGAGGTGAGACGTACCACAGGAGCATACACATCAAGATAATCTATGCCATAAGTTTGTTCATAACCTTTTATGACCAACCTGGCTTTATATTTGCTTATGTTTCCATCAGCATTCAATTTGGTTTTGTAAACCCATTTACTTGGAATTGCCCTTTTTCCTAGAGGTAGCTTAGTGAGAGTCCATGTGTTGTTTTCCATTAGTGATTCATATTCACAGTCCATCGCATTTCTCCACATCTGTGCATTTTCACTGTTTATAGCTTCCTTTATCGTCTGAGGATCATTTAGTAAAGTTGTATTCCTTGGCATATTGTGACACACATAGGTAGGAACCTTTTTTCTGGGTCTCAGGTTTCGAGTGGTAGAAGGCAATGGGCTCTGGTTGACATTATGTTCAGGAACATAATCTTCATCCTTTGTATCATCTTCACTAAAATGAGAGGTGTCAATCTCCCGGGCTGTACTAGTACTTTCATAAGAACTTGATTCACTAACAACTGTTTCATTTAAATTTTCATCATTTTGTTCATTTTTAAGTGGCATGCAAACAAAATCTTTCTGTATATTTTCTTCCAAGAAAATAACATCTCTACTTCGAAGTATTTTTCCTTCCTTTTTATCATATAGTCTATATCCTTTAGATTCTGGGCAGTATCCAACAAATATGAGTTCTTTAGATTTTAAGTCCCACTTTAGCCGCTTTTCTTTAGGAATATGCATCATAGCCGGACAACCAAAAACTTTCATGTGTTGTAAATTTGGTTTCATGCCTGTCCACATTTCTTCTGGTGTTTTATAATCAATAGATTTCGTTGGCGAGCGGTTAATCACATATGCAGCAGTAGAGACAGACTACGCCCAAAACTTCTTTGGCAACTTAGCATATATAAGCATGCATTTAGCACGTTCTACCAATGTACGATTCATTCTCTCGCTCATGCCATTTTGCTCGGGAGAATATGGTATAGTAAATTGTCGCTTGATACCAGATTCTTTACAGAATTTATCAAATGCTTCATTGGCATACTGTTTGCCGTTGTCACTCCTTAATATTTTTATTTTAGTCTGTAGCTGATTCTCAACTAGTTTTTTAAATTCTTTAAAATAATCAAATACTTGACACTTAGAATGCATGAAATAGACAAATACCTTTCTTGAATAATCGTCGATAAATGTGACATAATATCGAGCACCTCCGAGTGACTTTTCTTCCATTGGACCGCATACATCTGAATGTATTATCTCTAGAAGACCAGAAGCCCTTGTGCCAAGATCCTTAAACGGTTGCCGGGTTTGTTTACCTTGTAAGCAAGTATGGCAAGTCACATTCCTCTCTTGATTAATCTTCACATCTACTCCTTCAACAGAATCATTAAGTTTCAATAAGTTCTGGTAATTTATATGACCCATTCGTTGATGCCACAGGTGAGCTGTGGCTGCACTATTATCTGCACAGGTGATCCTTGACATCCTGCAGAATTTTTGTTTTCACTAAATCTGTACTTATGGTTACACCTGAGCTTTCTATTGCCATTATCATTGGTTTATATGAATCTGGCAGCTGGTAATGGTCAGCTGCTACTCGGTCTCTGTGCTCAATTTGAACCGAGCATAACGAATACCATGTTCAGACTTCCTGCTAAGTATAAAACGCCCTGGATGCATCCAAGGTCCAGGCATTTGCACCTCATAGATTATGGTGTGGTTCGGCGGCGCGATTTGGCTCAAGTACATGTCACTCGCGTGATGCGAGGTGCAAATGCCTGGACTGACCAGAGGCTTGTTGTCACAAAACTAGCACTGCGATTGCACAGGCCCCGTAGATCTAGCAAACCAAAGCCGCTTCATCTCAACTTACATGACTTGCAAAAGCCGGAGGTTCAAGAAAGATACAAGCAATCCATCAGTAACTTTGTGTCACAGCTTGATGTTGGCTGCGGAGAGCTAAAACCAAAATGGCAAGAACTGACCTGTCAAGTAACTAAAGCGGCACTTAAAATCCTAGGCCGAAAACCGAGACGCAACAAAGATTGGTTTGACGAAAACAACACACTGCTGACTGACGCTATAAATAGGCATCGATCTCTTTTACACCACAGGGATGCATTACATCCTCACTGTAGTGAAAAAATTAAAAAGAGTTCAATAGAACTGCGAAATTTCATTCGTGGTGTAAAGGACGCGTGGTGGGAAGACAAAGCACAGTATATGCAGTCGTTAGCAGACTCAAACCAAATAGGAGACTTTTTTGGACAATTACGTGTATTGGTGGGTCTACCACACCAAGCAAACGTGCCTTTAAAATCCAATAACAACACTTTACTAACAAGTAAAGAGCATATACTGAAGCGCTGGGTCGAGCACTTTAATACCTTACTCAACGTAGATCGAGCAGCGGATCTGAACTATATATCAGCTGTGCCTGCGCTTCCTCAGCTCACAGAGCTTGATGACCCACTGACCCTTCGTGAGGTCGTCGATGCAATAAAGCAGCACCGAAATAACAAAGCAGTGGGTAGCGATGGGATCCCTGGTGAGCTGCTCAAGTACGGTGGGAGTGACCTACATAAAACTACTTGGGAGATTTTTTGCCGTATATGGGAGGGGGAGACAGTGCCAGACTCTTTCACAGTATCGAACATCTGCGCACTTTATAAAGGTAAGGGCAACCGTGCTGAATGCAATTCCTACAGAGGCATATCACTATTGTCAGCTCCAGGGAAGATTTTTGCGAGAGTCCTTCTAAACCGGTTACTGAAACTGTCCGAAAAACTTTACCTGAGACCCAATTTGGGTTTCGTCCGAACAGGGGTACGTGTGAGGCGATCTTCTCTATTCGCCAGCTGCAGGAAAAATGCAAGGAGCAGTCACAGCCACTGGTCCTCTGCTTTGTGGACCTGGAAAAGGCTTTCGATAGTGTCCCTCGAGAGGCTTTGTGGATTGTGTTGCATAAGCTCGGTTGCACTGAAAAATTCATTCGGCTAATACGACTACTTCATGATGATTTGAGTTGCTGTATCACAATGAGGAATGAGCAATCGGATTTTTTCCGAGTCACTTGCGGGGTAAAACAAGGATGTGTATTGGCACCCACCCTATTTGCATTATATTTTGCAGTAGTTATAAAAGACTCCCTGCAGAACAATGCAAAGGGTATACATTTTCGTTTCCGAACTGACGGCAAACTCTTTAATTTAACACGATTAAGAGCACACACCAAAGTTTCTTATGACTTTATCACCGAAGTCATGTACGCTGATGACCTGTATTTCGTGGCGGAATCCCCAGAAGACCTGCAAGAGCTGATGGAAAAACTTAATAAGTCTTGCCGTGTGTTCGGTCTAAAGATTAATATCACCAAGAGTGAGGTCATGGCAGCAGATACTATTAACCATGGCCCTCTGAATATACGACTCGACGGTGCTGTCCTGAAGCAGGTGGACAAATTCAAATACCTGGGTAGCACCTTGACATGTAAGGGAGACCTCGACGCAGAAATAAACAGCAGGATTGGCGCTGCTTCAGCAGTGTTTGGCAAACTCCGTGAGAAGGTATTCCGCTCATATGACCTGAAACTACAAACGAAGGTTAATGTGTACATGGCCATCGTCATCCCGAACATTCTCTACTCCTCAGAGACGTGGTGTGTGTACAGAAGACATATACGTACACTAGATCGGTTCCACCTCAGGTGTCTTCGCGACATTCTGAACATAAAGTGGACCGACCGTGTTAGGAACACGGATGTTCTGCGGCGAGCTAATGTTTGCGGCATTGAGGCTTGCCTTATGCGCCGTCAATTACGGTGGTCTGGGCATATTGTAAGGATGTCTAGCGAGAGGGTCGCAAAGCGCATCTTTTACTCTGAACTCAGAGATGGAAAAAGGAAACGAGGCGGTCAGGTCCTCAGATATAAGGATGTTCAGAAGAGACACATGAAGAGATGCAATATCGACCCCTCTCGCTGGGAGGATTTCGCTTGGGATAGACCTGGTTGGAGGCGGGTGGTTCACCAGAGTATATGCAACTTTGAGGATCAAATAACATTTGATCTCGATGTGAAACGAGATCATCTCAAAAACAAACCACCCGACAAAATAAACTACAATTACGTTAATGGAGTGCTTACTTATCCTCACTGTGCACGTTCCTTCAGTGCCAAGATAGGGTTCGTAAGCCACACCAGAGCACACGCCCGAAGCTTAGATGCTCAGACTTAATCAGTCACCATAGCCGAAATCGGCAAGGGATGTATATACGGTGCACCGGTGTGGGTGGCGGCTCTGACTGCCCTAAATAAGGCTCGCCTCTGGCGGCCTCAGAGGGTACTGGCAGTCAGAGCCATACGCGGATACCGCACGGTGTCGACCGAGGCGGCGTGCGCACAGGCCGGAACACCCCTGTGGGATTTGGAGGCGGAAGTGCTCGCCGAAGTTTATCGGGTGGCTGAATATCAGGCGGAGTATGGCTATCGCCCTCCGCCCGAAGAGGTACGCGAGTGGCGTGAAGCCGCCCGTCGAGCCACTATGGCTAGATGGTCGTTCCGGCTGGAGACTCCACGCGCTGGCTTTGCCGCCGTGGAGGCTCTCCAGCAGCGTGTCAAAATAAGCACTGCTTGATTGCCAATACGATGATATAGTTGTCCGCAAAAAATCTGGCTTGAATGACGGTTATCGAGTTTTGAAAAGTATTTTTTAAGTAAGGAATAAAAAACAAATAAAGTAATTAAATATGTATAATGAATATGTATAAACAATTAAATATGTATAATGAATAAAATAAATGTACACAAAGAACACTCAGACTCAGAACAACAATTTGCGAATCACACAAAATGATGTCCCATGTGGATTGGAACCCACAACACTTAGCGTAGTAGAGAGCGGCGTGGTTACCGCTTAAACCATTTTTTTTTAACGTATGGAAATCCCCTCGGACCGTCACCCCACCGGGGCTTGCGGCGGGGCGGTGTGTCGGACTCGAACCGTCTAAAACCACACGGTGTGCCACTCTGCGCCTGTGAAGGGAGGAATCCGGGAACTGCAGTGATTAACACGTCCGGACCCCTCCCAGCGCTTGCCCGCACAAAAGCGGGCACCGTCAGCTGTTAAAATCTCAATTTAGGCTACGTACGGCATACACGTAACGTCGCGTCCTCGCTGGCGGCCACTAGAGCGGATGGAAGGTAAAGCCCGTCCCGACCATCCGCGGCCACACTCAGGGCGGCATGAGGCTCTGATAGGTGCGCCTCCGCCGTCCGGTTCGCCGGCGGCGGATTGGGTCCGAGTAGATGTCATCCTCTCGGGCCTTCTCCGCCACCTCCTTCTGCGAGATGACTTCTTCGCAGAAGGTTGCGACGGCGGTAAAACTGCTATCGCTACCGGCCATGGAGCGTATGACGGCCGGTAGCGAGAGATCTCCTCCGATGACTGCAGTGAGGGCCCGACGCTGTGGCACCCAAGCGGGGCAAACCGCCAGCGTGTGCTGGGCCGAGTCCTCACTGCAGTCGCAGTGGTGGCAGGCGGGACTCAATTCCCTCCTGGCGACCGAGTGCAGGTACTTTCCGAAGCAACCGTGCCCGGAAAGGACTTGCGTCAGTCGGAAGGAAAGGGTCCCATGCTGCCGCCCTGCCCACTCGAGGATGACCGGCTGGAGAGCCTCCACGGCGGCAAAGCCAGCGCGTGGAGTCTCCAGCCGGAACGACCATCTAGCCATGGAGGCTCGACGGGCGGCTTCACGCCAATCGAGTACCTCTTCGGGCGGAGGGCGATAGCCATACTCCGCCTGATATTCAGCCACCCGTCGATAAACTTCGGCGAGCACTTACGCCTCCAAATCCCACGGGGGTGTTCCGGCCAGGGCGCACGCCGCCTCGGTCGACACCGTGCGGTATCCGCGTATGGCTCTGACTGCCAATACCCTCTGAGGCCGCCAGAGGCGGGCCTTATTTAGAGCACCGGTGCACCATACAGCACCATCGACCGGACAACCCCCGTGTACAGCAGTCGCGTTGCGACGCTGGCTCCGCCCAAGTTGGGCAAAAGTCGCCCAAGGGCGGAGGCAGCGTCGACCAGCTTCGGACCAAGCTGTCGGAAGTGCTCGTCGAAGAGCCACCTACCGTCGAGTATCAGGCCCAGATACCTCATCTGGGCCCGAACCGGTACGAGGACCGAGTTGACCTCTATGGAGGCGCCGGCGGGTGGACCACGACGGGGCCCATGGAACAATAGGGCCTCTGTCTTGTCCAGGGCCATCCGTAAGCCCAGCGCCTCGATGCGCCCGGCCACATAGGTTTGAAGTCGGTGCCAAGCCAAAATGTAATAGTAGGTACCGCACTCGTCGCGCGTGACTTTAGCAGGATAGCTGCTCTTCGCGTAGAACAAAACAACCGAAGCGTCGGTGACGTCGTTGACGTTCCTCTCGAAATATAGCGAGTGTGGTACTTACTATTACATTTGGCTTGGCACTGACTTCAGACCTATGAATAGGTAGCACATACAAATTAAGTTATTTGATACTTTTTAGTTTTTGAAGTCGGTTTTTTTAAACGAAGTTTTTCTTTTTTTAACCGACTTCCAAAAAGGAGGAGGTTCTATGTTCCACTGTATGTATTTTTTTTTTTTTTTTTTAATGTATGTTCACCGATTACTCCGTCAGTTGTGGACCGATTTTGATTTTTTTTTTGTATTCGAAAGGGTATGCTTCCGAGGTGGTCCCATTGCCAGCATATCAGGATCTGATGATGGGATCCCAGGGAAATCGAGGGAAACTCTCATTTTTTATAGGCACATACTGTTTTTCGTATATTTTCTGAAGGTACACCGGTCTTTACGTCTGATAGTCATCATTTTATGATGATGAGGTGATGATGTAAGGTACAACTCCTTAACGGTTAGAAGTTGGAGGTTAAATCTTTAAATATCATATGTATATATGTTACCTTTAGTCGTATTCTTTCAAATTATTTAGGTAAGCTGATGATGGAAGATGGAAGGTACAACTCCTCAACGGTTAGGAGTTGGAGGATAATTCTTTCAATTTCATACGTATCTAAAGACCTTCAGTCGTATACTTTCAAATTATTTAGGTGAGCTGATGATAGAAGGTTAAACTCTTCAACAGTTAGGGATTAGAGGATGATTTTAATATTACACGTACGTATAGACCTTAATTGGTATTCTTGATGATGAAATTAGATGAAATAGTTCAACTTACTACTGACCTACGATTGATTGCACTAAAAACTGAAAAATAAAAACTTTTTATAAAAAAAAAACCGACTTCCAAAAAAACATCCAACGAAAACTCTCTGCCAAAAAAACACTAAAAAGCGTAAAATAAACTGGTTCTTCATAAATTGCGTATACCTAATTCTTTATTCATTTATATAGTAGTATTATAATGTGTGCTAGGTACCTAAAATCTGTTTGAAGTCGGTGCTAAGCCAAAAAGAATACAAGCGAATAATTACAAAAGTCTAAGCGATAGTCACTTGGCACCGACTTCAAACAGATTTTAGGTACCTAGCACACATTATAATACTACTATTTAAATGAATAAAGAATTAGGTATACGCAATTTATGAAGAACCAGTTTATTTTACGCTTTTAAGTGATTTTTTGGCAGAGAGTTTTCGTTGGATGTTTTTTTGGAAGTCGGTTTTTTTTTTTAGTTTCTGTGACCTGTATTCATATTTTATTTATTTTATAAAGATTTATATTTAAAACTGTTCAGTCCTCTTGCCAAGGCAGCGATCACCTTGATGAAGTTTATAATACCTATGGCCCATAGATAGGCATACAATCACTAAGCTATGTCCACTGGCAAGAAGGCTGAACCACGGCTATGTAACCGTGTTCTTAATGTAAACTAAAATCATTAAGCACTTACTGGAGTGTGTGGCTTCAATGTTATTCTCGGCGTTCCAAGAGATATCTCTTGGGTAGAATCTTCTCTGCTCTGCTTCTTCACACAAACATAAACTCCTAAAGTGCTGTACAACTTCCAAGGTATTCGAATTACAACAACTCGCTTCAGCTAACGCGGAACGCGCCTACAAAACTCGCGAGTCCACGACCTAACACAATACGGTTTATCACTAAAGAGACCGCGGGTCGATGGACAATACAATTAGCTTACTATCAATTGATTTTCACAATAACAAATAAATCGTCGGCCGGTTTCAACACGCGTCTTTCAAGTCCTTTTTCTACATAATAACCTCAAACGTCAAAACGTCAAACACGAACCAGCGACAATCAAAATGTTGCCAGTACAATGACGTTCAAAATCCAACAAAAACCATGACCCCACTTAAAAATGATTCGATGAATGAGATTGTGTATTTTTAGTAGTATAATACTAGCTTTTGCTCGCAGCTCTGTCTGCATGCATTTCGGTAGTCTGTGTGTTATTCTGATGTAGAAGCTATATTAACTGTTTTCATCTAAATCCGTTCAGTAGCTTTTGCGTGAAAGGGTAACAACATCCATCCTCACAAAGTTTCGCATTTATGACAATAGTAGGATAGGATAATATACTTAACAATAATAAATGTTTATATAAAGCTTTTTTTTTGTGGGGGCACGCGGGGGCACCCAGTGCCCCCAAAGGAAATTTAGATTGTTTTTATAACAGCAAATTTATTTTGAACGGCTTCAACAAAAATTCATTTAAACTAGCCTTCAAGTGCAAGTGATTAAAATGATGACAACATTTACTACCCTCTCACAGAATTGTAACCTAAAATGACAGTATTCGATTCTTGCTGTCGTGTTTCGTTGGTGAGTGCGAGACCGGAGACCCAGTGATGCAGCGGTGACAGTTATCGTGATCAAGTGTGTAAGCGGTGGAATGCTCGTGAAATCATAATAATAAGGTAGAAGGTAGAAACGGTGGGACCTGACAACCACTTCCTGAAGGGTACGGGGGCCTTCTCGTTTAAGCACATATGTCCAACAAAGGCATTCCCTTCTCCCACTAACCCGCATTTTGAGGTGCAGTTCACAAATAGGTATTCGTGGACTCATGCAAACCTCAGTGCTGTCCACCATCATCTTAAGACCCCACGGCTGGCCATGCTTTTCTTAACGGAGATACAAATACGCTGCCCTGCCACGACATGTCTTCATTCTTCTTCATATCTTCACTATCTCCGCTATGTGCTCCTTCATCCTTCTTCCGGAACTGACCGCGGGTCGAATTGTCCACGAATTCGCTCTCACGCATTGTCTCACCCAGCTAGTACTCCAGCTCAGGAGGATACCAGACATGTCGCGTCAAGCTTCAATTTACAAAAAATTGTGGAAACTTTCGAAAATTTGCGTGCCCCCAAAGAGGAAGTGACAAAAAAGCCCTGTAAATATGTATAATAAAAAATTGTGTAAGTATAGAAATGTTTGTTTTAGGATTATTATATTATTATAAGTTACTGAGGGTATATGTATGTGTGATAGTTCAAGTGTGTGAGGGTATCTGTAATGTTATGAACCTATAGTATCGTTAGGAAATAGTATGTGCCATGTGCTTTATATGACTGCGAGTGAATATTTACTGAAATAAGTGTTGATTGGTGCTTAGAGCATGGGCTTACCAAACAAATGGCTGGTAATTTAATAAGATCTTCTGTTTCGTTCGTGATAATTTAATGTTAGGAGGTACTGTTTGGTTCGATTTTGGGAGTTGTGTGTATTTTTAAAACTGTGTTTTAGTTTTGAAATGGTTATATACGTATTTAAGCGTGCTTAGATACCTATAGGTAATGCAACGTGCAAATGTTGTATGAGGGCAGCTTTGGTCTCCTTCTGTCGGGGCTTATTGTCCACTGCTGGGTTGTTATTGTCAGGCGCTAGTAACAATAACAAGCATCAATATTGCCTGATCAAAAAATTTTATTGTTAACATTTCTCGACGTAGTGATACATTCACCAAATGTTTAACTTTAAATGGATTCGTTTTACTTGTTAGGTCAGCATATAAATGAAATAATAAATAAAACGGCTGTGCCTATATAATCGCCTTGAGAATACAACAAGCGATGAGAATATGCATGGTTAATTACAAGAATTATAGGTAATGCATAATTTTTTTTTATTACAGACTAGTATTGAGAAGATTTTAAACAATTTTATGGGTGATGCAAGTTAAAAAGTACAACCTGAATTTCTATACGTTTTCGCTTGTAAAAACTGGTAACAAACTCGTCTGTTAAATGTATACGGCTGCTAATTATAAATTGTGGTATTTATTTAATCCTACAAATAAAACAGCTTCTCATATTATAAGTAGGACTATAGCATCTCCATAGAGATATCTCAACGTTCCTACTATTATAACGAAGGGTAAAATGATGAAGATTTTTTTCCAGCCTGAAGCCAAAGCGCTATTGTTCCTAGACGGATGCAATTCACTCGGTCCCCGCGCAATTTGCGCGAGTGGAGTAATTTTGAAGAGATTTGTGTAGTGGCGTTTATGCTGCCCGGCTTGCCTATGAACTTGTGTACCTTGATTAATGATAACGAAAAAATAATCTATATATATATCCTTTTTTTGTTTTACGTACTTGTTAAGTTATGAAGTTGTTTTTTTATATGAGTAGTTTAACAGTAGATCATGTAGTGTCTAACGTAGTAATAGAATATTAAAACATGTAAAGTACAACTAAAGTAGGTATCCTATGTTTACTATAGGTACGACGTAAATACGGAGAAGATAATAGATGTAGGTACTTAGGTAGGTACGTGGGATAATTTCCGATTGTGTGCTAAGAAGGTGCATCTTCTTTTATATAAAAATACTAGCTGAGTCCCGCGGTGTTGACCGCGGGGCAAAGCTAGTCTACAAAAAAGTGGCCTAAGTCACTCCTTATTATATCGGCTATCTGCCAGTGAAAGTCCCGTCAAAATCAGTCCAGGCGTTTCAGGTATTAGCCGGAACAGACAGACAAAAATTGCAAAAATGTTATTTTGGTATATGTACCGTGTATACACAGCTATATATGTGATATGCATTCAGTAAAAAGCGGTTATTTTTATATTACAAACAGACACTCCTATTTTATTTATTTGTATAGATTGAATAAAGTGTATTATTGTAATATCGATATCGCAAGATAGGTTGGAATAATATTATCTTGCAGCAAATAAGGTAGGTAACATAATTGTAATATTCATTGAAGCTCGTCGAAGTAGCGTATAGCAGTATATTTTACCGCAATTTAATATGTGATATTGATACGGTTCTCATCAGGTATCGACTTGCAGTTGCAAAAACCGGTTCGAATGCTGCTTTCATTCGTTTACGTCGTATTTTTAATTATAACAAAAACCTGGCGTCTGACGTTTATCAGCGCCTTCACGTGGAAGTGTTCTCGACTTCTAAACCCGGTGTTTAGACTAACAACGCGTATGCAACGGCCAGTCAGGGAATGTGCGCGAGCCTCACCGACGCGGCCGGCCGGTCCGGGCGAACGGGAGTCGGCGCACGCTACAAGCTAGCCGGTTTAACATCGTTAAACAATACTCTATAATGCGTGACGTTTCCTTACTAAACAGATACGACTACTGTGGGTAGCGATCAATGCCTAGTAAGTCGCGACACAGCAGAAGACTTACACTTCCGAACGTCTACGAAGCCTCTTTGCTTATATACTAACCGCCATGAAAAAAGTCAATAGCGCGATTTATATCTTGTTTAATTATAAGAATTTACAGTTATTATTTTGCCATGAACGATTGATATAACATGAGTTTTAATGTCGTAGATTAAATTATCACTAAAAAAACGTTGATTTGTTGCATACCATTACGAAAATGTTATTTTTTTCTCTCAGCGAAAACGCGCAATAAACACAACCCTAACAACGCCATCTGTTGCGCCGCGACAATTTTACAGGTGCTTGTTACACAAGCGGTGGGTAATGTTCGTCAGTAGCGTTTAATTGTATTTGTATTAATGGATACAAAAACACTCGGTTAGATAGTTATTTAACTACGTCATTATCACTTAACTTAAAAAATGCACATATACACTAGAACTTAGCTAGGTATAAGTTAGCACCCACTAACTTGGTATTTTTTTCTGATAAATTGATGTGCCTATCTGTGTATCGTGTTTAATGATTTTCAACTTTGTGTTGAGAAATGTACTTTTTTTTTTGTTATGTATTGTAACTTAAGAGTAGAGTTTCATAGTCACTTCTTAGTCTTGTTTTGATGCATTTCAGAAGCGGGTGGGACAGGTTCTGGCAGCACGCCAAGCGGGCCGGGCCGTGCAGCGCGTGCTCGTGCTCTAGAGTTAGCGCAACAACTGGCTTCGTCCCTCCAGCATGCAGTCCCACCACCTCCAAGGCCAGACTTTACCACTGCAAGTGCAATATTACGGTGGCTCCAACAGAATAACAATTCCGTCGCCCTGGTTAGTGAATGGTTTACTATGTATTTTTTACTTGGATGTTCAGTATTAGTTTATGAGAAATTTTATGAACATTTTAGAAATCGTTTGGTTATTAAGAGCCTGCTTTTATCCTTATCATCAAGACACAGTAGTAAATTAATCACGACAGTTTTGTAGGCTGAAAAACTTGATCTAAAATTTCATTTAATTATGGAATCGCTCATAGCCCAGTTGCACAAGGTGATTAGAAACAATCACCGAGGGTAACCAACGACGGAACGGTCAGTACCTGGATGAGTGACTGCTGGAGGCATGATACCATGAGCGTCTCCGTGATTCGGAGGTCACATTAAGCAGTCGGTCCCGATTGTTATCATAGGATAACAGTCGTGAAGCTTAGTTGGAGGCCCTAGGGCGGCTTAAGAACATCCAACACCAAGATTATACATAGCCACAACGTTCTCTTTCCAGCCCCCAACGCACTTGGCCAGTGTGGGGACGTATGGCCTTAACCCTCTCCTGAGAGGAGACCCGAGCCGAGCAGTGGGACATTATGGGTTGTTGATGATGATGATGGAATCTTGATGTCAAAATGTTGATTGGTCCGGTTATAAACCACCTTGGATTTGAAATATTTTTGAGCCCACGGATATATGATGGAGAGAATTATCCATAAAGGATGAAATATGGCCATCCTTACAATTCAAAGCGGTCTTTCGTCATATATTCAATCAGAGCTATGCAATTGAAACAATTGTATGTTTAAATAATTGACTGGTCTCGTTGGTCTCGCTGTTGGCGTGTGCGACTGCTGATCATGAGGTCTTGGGTTCGATTCCCGGGTCGGACCAAATGTTTGTATGATCCACAAATATTTGTTTCGGGGTTTGGGTGTTTTCTATGTATAATATGTATGTATTTACAAAAAAAAAGTATATATGTATTTGTATCAGTTGTCTAGTACCCATAACACAAGCTCTGCTTAGCTTGGGACTAGATGGCGTTGCGTGTTAGATGTCTGAAATATTTATTTATTTATTTAATTAGTCCATTATTGACATCATATCCTGAGAATTTGAAGTATCTGGTATATCGGAAACCAAAGTTAAAAAAATGGTTGTCTGTAAAGTCTGTTTACGGACGATAGTTTAACGTGACAACACGTCGTAACGAACCATTGATGAAATGAGGCGCAAGCGCCGCATCTATCTCTCGCATGCACTTCAAGCCTTAAATGGAACGCCTCAGAGCGAGGTAACGAGCATGATGTCAGGTAACGCCGCATGAGTCATGTTTTTTCGTGCGTGCAGCCGGCTCCATCAAATTATAAGACGTTGTCACGTCAAAAACGACGAAGCACTTTGAGAAAAGGTAGGTAGTGTCCTTGCGCTTCGCTTGACTCGTCTTGGCGGGGGCAAGACTGTGCCCCCAGATAAGGAGGACGTGTTTTCGAAGTATTATGTCGAATGTGCAATCCTAGCATACCTCCCAACTTAACCAATTTAACTAGGCGTAAACTCAAGTGTAAGAACTTGTTCCATTAAGTGTCCTTACATCAAAAATAAACACGTATTTCAATTAATACCGAAGATAGGGATAAGGAAAGAGAGAAATTAAGGATATTTTTTTAAAAAGTTAGAATATGAGAAATTGTATATTTCTCATATTCTAACTTTTTAAAATTTTTTGAAGAGAAAATAGAGTTTTGGAAAATTAAGCGATTTCCAAATTTTTATTGAGTATACCACCAGATTTTATCGTTTTTGCTTGCAATCATCCCTGTAGACCCTCCTGCATCCCGTAGGAGTATTAAAACCTGTAAAACAGTTGAAAAATTCGTTATTTTAACTTTTAAAAAGAAATTTTAAAATTTCACATTGTTAGATTTTTAATTTTTTAAAATTTTTGAGGTTTTTTTCGAATTACTCGATAACCCTTTACTCTAAATTTCACATATTTACAGACTTAGATAGCGCTCATTTAGCTCTATCTAACGACACCTTGTTTACATAGATTCAGTACATAAAAGTTAAAATAATTTGATATTTAAACTTTTTTTTTTTTAATTTTCGCAAATTCTTGACATTTTTGTTAAATTTTTCAGCAACACTTATTTTCGAAATTATAAATTATACATATTCAGATAGGGCTCGGCTAGTCCTATCTATTGGCACATTGGCACCTTGTTTATTTAATTCTGACACATAAAAGTTCAAAGTTGATTTTTAAACTGAAAAAATTGATAATTTTGAGGTTTTTGTCGAATAATTCGATAGCTCTTATTTTGGGAATTACGTACCATACACATTTTGATAGGTCTCCTCTAGACCCGTTTAACGACACCCCATTTGTACAGATCCGGTGTGTAGAAATTCAAAAA
Source organism: Diaphora mendica (assembly GCA_949125395.1). Taxonomy (NCBI): domain Eukaryota; kingdom Metazoa; phylum Arthropoda; class Insecta; order Lepidoptera; family Erebidae; genus Diaphora; species Diaphora mendica. The sequence continues at coordinate 25,517,870 of OX421310.1, forward strand.
CCACAAGCCGACAGGCGATACTCTAGTGGTGACTGCGGCTTTCGGCGTCAGGGCGACACTGAAAATCAGTGCTGGGATGGATCATGTCCATAGCAATGTATGCTAAGAGTCCACCCATTTTATTAAACACGGCGTAGAACCCTCATATACATTAAGATAATCAATTGCCTAGTGTTTTGTCTTTGAGGCATAAAATACGTAGATGAATGATAATACTCCTTGTTGTCTTTTCATACATTACCTACAAAAGAAACGTGTGATTGATAAGACACGTTTCGACGTCATTTGTATACACATAGCAAACATAACCAAAACACAGTTTGCATACACAACGCCATCTAGTTTTAAACTAAGCTGAGCATGTGTTATGGATACTTGACAGCTGACATAAATACATATACACTTTTTCTTGTAAATATGTATATAACGTAGAAAACACCCAAACTCCGAAACAAATATTTACATATCATACAATCATTTGGTCCGACTCGGAAATCGAACCCGAGACCTCAAGCACAGCAGTCGCATACGCTACCACTGCGCCACAGATGCAGTTTAATATCTTGTTTTCCTATCCATGTATATAAGTATGTCTCTTTACGACGCAGTATGCAAAACTCTTTGTCGATCCGTATACCTATTGACACATTAAAACAAAAACCTAAAAGCCGGACTACAATTAAGTGAAGTGTTCACGCAAGTCAAATCTTGGTGAGGCTTACGTTTCAAACTCCGACGACCATAAAAGCTTTTAGAAGCTGTGTGCGGAAGGGAACTAATTGCACACCCATAGTACGTTTGTTCACTGATGTGAATAAGTTCACAACGAGCATGCCTGGCAGCCGCTACTTGCCTCTCTTTACTTCCCGAAGGACGCAAACTTATATGTAGGTATATTATTGTTTAAGAAACTTTTGTGTCGTCATTTCGTCGTGTTTTACGTGGATTGAGGAAGTGAGAGTTGGAGATACATCCGTTTACGTTATGAGGATAATACTTTTGCCGTGGCCTACATTAAAAATAAATTTTATATTATAACAGGTGTCAAGTCAAAATTACATGGAACTTTTCGTCTCATAAAAGTTGTATCTAAAAGATAATCTTTATTTCAAATATAAGAAAAATATTTTCTTCAATATATAAAAAAAACTTACAGGCCTACGTACTACTAGTACTGAAATTTAACCACTTTGGGGGTAAACTAATTAAATAAGGGATGGATGGTTAGAGATATACGATAATCTACACTTATTATATAACTAGCTGACCCGGCGAACTTCGTACCGCCATATTTACATATCTGTCTCAGCTTCCCACAGGCAGTGTACAGTCGCGAAAAAAAAAACTTTTCCCGTTATCTTTTTTTTTCTTTCTAGCAAAAAAAATAATAATGAAAGAAATCGGACTATGTGTTATTGAATTACAACTAAGTAAATATTTTGACTTTCATCCCCTCTCTCCAAGAAACCGTGCTGAATTTCGGGATAAAAGTATCCCATGTCCTACCTCGTAGTATGAACTCAAATCATGCCAAGTTTCATTTGAATCCATTCAGTAGTTTCAGCGTGATGCGCGGCCAAGATACAGACAGACAGACAAAATTGAAAAAAATTACAGTTTTGGCTTCAGTATCTATTATAGAGAATTCCAAAAAAAAAATTCAAAATATCTTTATTGTACAGAATTGGACAAGGGAACGTGCACAACGAAGGTGCTGCCAACTGGTGTCGAGAATCTGAATCTTGTACTCTATTAACATACTTGACATAGACATTTAAGAAGTAAACAGAATTAATTTTATTAGTGAAAATTATTATTCTAGCTAATTCGTAATGCATTGTTGCATTTTTGGATGTACCAATACATCTAGAAAAACTAAAAGTAAATCAAATAGCCTCACATTTTATTACTTTCCAAAGAATAGTAAATACTCTCATGCCATGGTTATGTGAAAAACACAAAAAATAGATAAAAGCCGTAAAGAAGTATACGTAAGCATGAGTTTTAAGCATTTAGAAATAAATAATCAATAATATTTGTAGTGAAAATTACTTAGTTTTTTAACCGACTTCCAAAAAGGAGGAGGTTCTATGTTTCACTGTATGTATTTTTTTTTTTTTTTTTTTTTTTTTATGTATGTTACCTGATTACTCCGTCAGTTGCGGACCGATTTTGAAATTTTTTTTTGTATTCGACAGGGTATGCTTCCGTGGTGGTCCCATTGCCAGCATATCAGGATCTGATGATGGGATCCCAGGGAAATTGAGGGAAACCCTCATTTTTTATAGGCACATACTATGTTTTTCGTATATTTTCTGAAGTTACACCGGTATTTGCGTCTGGTAGTCATCATTTTATGATGATGAGCTGATGATGTAAGGTACCACTCCTTAACGGTTAGGAGTTGGAGGATAAATCTTTAAATATCATATGTATATAAGTTACCTTTAGTCGTATTCTTACAAATTATTTAGGTAAACTGATGATGGAAGGTGGAAGGTACAACTCCTCAACGGTTAGGAGTTGGAGAATAATTCTTTCAATTTCATACGTATCTAAAGACCTTCAGTCGTATACTTTCAAGCTATTTAGGTGAGCTGATGATAGAAGATTAAACTCTTCAACAGTAAGGGGTTTGAGGATGATTTTAATATTACACGTACCTTAATTTGTATTCTTGATGATGAAATTTGATGAAATAATTCAACTTACTACTTACCTACGATTGTTTGCACTAAAAACTGTAAAATAAAAACTTTTTATAAAAAAAAAAAAAACTGACTTCCAAAAACATCCAACGAAAACTCTCTGTCAAAAAACACTTAAAAGCGTAAAATAAACTGGTTCTTCATAAATTGCCTATACCTAATTCTTTATTCATTTAAATAGTAGTATTATAATGGGTGCTAGGTACCTAAAATCTGTTTGAAGTCGGTGCTAAGCCAAAAAGAATACAAACGAACAATTACAAAAGTCTAAGCGATAGTCACTTGGCACCGACTTCAAACAGATTTTAGGTACCTAGCACCCATTATAATACTACTATTGAAATGAATAAAGAATTAGGTATAGGCAATTTATGAAGAACCAGTTTATTTTACGCTTTTAAGTGTTTTTTGACAGAGAGTTTTCGTTGAATGTTTTTGGAAGTCGGTTTTTTTTATTAATACAGTCAATCTTTCAATCTGTTTTCAGCAAACTTCCGAATACAAACTTTCCATCTAGAAATACAACAATATAATATTAATAATAAAAGCTTTATTGACAGTTTACAAATATTTATTGCAGTACATGGATACCTATAGTAGTTGCTACATTGTAAAATAACTAACATGTTACAATAATAGGGTACTTGCCTGTAGTACTAATAAAATACGATGTTTTGCTTATAGCTAGTTTAGATGGCAGGAAATTTTAATAACATTTTTATTTCAAAAAATAATGACATATTTTCAATATTTTCAAAAATAAAAATCATGATTTTTAATCTATAAGTCACGTGACCGCAAATGCCAATCATAAAGTGTGACGTCAGTTTTCTCAACGTATCGACTTGTCAATAACCTAAAAAAATGTTTATGCTGAAATAAGTTACTAACTATATTATTTCGGCATAAATATTATAAAAGGCGAAGGTCCAACAATGCAGAAAAAATTCACGAAAGCTAATTTTAAGTTTAAATTTGCTACGGATGGACACGATTATGGTGGCAAGATATTTCGGCGATAATCCCGAACAATTTCGTAGGTGTTCTTTTTGTGGTATTTTCACAAACTTTTTGTGAAAATACCACAAAAAGACTGGTAATACAATTTTAAACTCATATTGAAATGAAAGAAAGACGACAGAAATTCTAACCTAAACTATGTGACTGAGAAAAATGACGTCATATGACCACTTGACGGCGATTGTGTTCTGGGCGGGAAAATATTTAATTTGAATTATGTTTTTAAGTTTTACCATTGTTAGCCGTTTTTTTTTACGCAAATATTTTTTTTGTAGCTTAAAATTGATCGTTTATTAAATTGAAACACTTTTTGAAAAATAGGCAAATACCCTATTGTGGGTGCAGTTCTGATCTCCCAAGTTACGTTAAAACTTTTGTGAAGGATAATAATAATAATGTATTATGCAGTGTTCACTTTATTGGCAACAAAAAAATCAGAAAATGCTTTACATCCATTATATGTTCCTACAATTTTCACTGGTAAAGAAAAATCCATAAAATATGGTTAAAAAATTACAAAGATTCAAAAGACACCAACGTTGAATACAACAAGCTAATTAAGTGTGTAGAAATAAATACTGATAAGGATTGACATATTTTGTCCACGCTGACCACCATTATTGATAGACCGCAACCCATGCTGTAACTTTTATCGTATAAAAAATATTAAAATTTAAGAGAAAATTTTGTTTACTTATTTGAAAGCACGATGACAGGCTTGATAAGTTCGTTTACTGTCCGCATAGTGTCGCTTTCGTCAATTTAGTGCTGCCACCTATAGTTCCTGCACGTTCCCTTATTTGTGAGTTTGTGACGTTGTAGGGGGTAATCTCTGGATCTAATGAACTGATTTTGAAAATTCTTTTAACAATAGAAGGCTAGGAGGCCTTATTTAGGAGTGACAAAGGCTATATAATAACCCGAAAAGTGGAAAGAATTTTTCGTGGTAGCTGAATTTGCAAAGTAAGTCAAATGCAAATGTTTACCGCCCAACGAAGTGGGCACGGGTCAGCTAGTAGGAAATAATCACGAGAGCGAAGCCGTGGGCAATAACTAGTTAAATGTATGCGTAGTATTTTTTTATTAAGGTTTGGAGTTTTTAGATAAACTTCTCTTGGGTTTACTTATTCATTACAATATTTGATCCTAAACAAACATTCTGTAGGAAAATATGGAAATTTATTTACGTATTAATACCCTGAATATTCATTGCACACTTATGATAGAGCGATATTCGACACCCTCGTTACCTGTCACAAGAACAGCTTAGGTATGTGATAGGTGCAAAATGTGCAAATATAGTTGACTATCAATTTATTTAATCGGCTTTGGATACGCAATAACTACATTATGTGTAACACTGTAACGTGTATCAAAATATCAAAAATTTGTATAATTATGTACATAACTAGCTGACCCACGTAACCTCGTTTACGTCTCCTAGTCCGTAGCGTAATAATTTTGTAACATTCTACATTTTGCTCCGCTCCTATTGCTCTTAGCGTGATGATATATAGCCTATAGCCTTCCTCGATAATGGGCTACCTAACACTGAATTTTTTTTTCAAACCAGACCAGTAGTTCCTGAGATAAGCGCGTTCAAGCAAACAAACAAACTCTTGTTTGAACTCTATTTAAAAAACTAGTTTGAGGTCGCCTGTAAGTCTACTAGGATACGGCTAAACTTCATTGTTTTCGTGGACCAACTGTTTTCAGATCTCCTCAACCTGTAGCATAGGCGATATCGAAGTTCTATAGGAAAAAAATAGAGACGACTCTTCTTATAAGAGCAACAGTTTCATACATCGCGCTATTAGATTTCTTTAAAAATGCTGTAATCTGTCGCAAATAGGGTTTCTTCAAACTATTGGTAGATCCTGAAAACTCGTAGTAGTAGTGGCACTCGGAGACTGCCGCGGTAAAGCTATTGCATAGCATTTTTTATCAAGTTATGCAATTATAATTTTTTTATTTATGCAGTATATATAATATTGTTAATGAAAAATACTAAACTATTAAATTAGCACCAAAATCGTCACTAGATGGCGTTGATCACTTTTTTAATGTAGCGATATGGTTTCGTTACACAGCATACTATAAAAGGTTTAAACTATTCCTAATAATTATCTTCGTCTTTAAACGGGTTGTTTTATTTATAGTATTTTTTTTCTTTGAACATGTATACTTACGGGGCACACATGCGGTGAGTGTGGTATTAATAAGATAATATGATAGATACCTCTACACCTATATGCTTTCTCACAAACAGCTGCTTAAGCCGGACATACAAGTTCAAGTATACTTGCGCAAATCCAGACTGTTTTGTCTATCTAGACAGACAGATTCGTTGATTCTTCGTTCGGAGCAGCTCGTCTCGATCCGGGCGAGCTTCGGGTGTCAGATTTTATTTTCGTTACGTTACGGAATTTCTTGATTCGGTCGCCGCGTTTAAAGGCCTCAAAGCTCGCGATAAAAGCTATACAATAGCTTAAAATGAACCTGAACAATATTCATCTTTTCACCCTTTTCCTAATTTTATTTCGGATCAATGACGCACGAGTGTGCACAATACAGGGTTTTAATTGAAAAATATATTCATATCAAAATTGGTTAAGGGAAATCGAGAATTGTTTTTTTTTTCTTATCTTATCTCTGAAAGTTACCGGTAGTAGGCATAAAATTATATACGTTAAATAACAAATATAATACAGAAGGAGCTTGTTCTTATTAGAAAGCTAGCTGACCCGGCGGACTAGTACCGCCATATTTACATATCTGTCTCAGCTTCCCACAGGCAGTGTACTGTCGCGGACAAAAAAAAAGACTTTTCCCGTTATCTTGTATTTTTTTCTTTCTAGCAAAAAAAGAATGAATGAAATCGGTCTATGTGTTATTGAATTACAACTAAGTACATATTGTGACTTTCATACCCTCTCCCCAGGAAACCATGCTGAATTTCGGGATAGAAACTTCATATTCTACTTTAATATTGTTTAATTTAATATTTTACTTACTTTTACTATTGTCCTAACTCGTAGTATGAACTCAAATCGTGCCAAGTTTCATTTGAATCCATTCAGTAGTTTCGGCGTGATGCGCGGCCAAGATACAGACAGACAGACAAAAATGAAAAAAATTAGTTTTGGCTTCAGTATCAATTATAGAGAGCCCTCCAAAATAAATTTTCAAAATATCTTTAACTAGCTGACCCACGCAACGTCGTTTGCGTCTCCTATTGCCCGTAGCGTGATAATTTTCCCCCGTTTTTGAAACATTCTTCATTGGTGCTCCGCTCCTATTGGTCTTAACGTAATGATATATAGCCTATAGCCTTCCTCGATAAACGGGCTATTTAACACTGAAAGAATTTTTCAAATTGGACCGTAGTTCATGAGATTAGCGCGTTCAAACAATCAAACTCTTCAGCTTTATATATTAGTATAGATGTATTTATTATACTCTTCTTAGATCTAATACTCATAATCAACAACACATTTATTTGAATAAAGGTTAATATTAGGCATTATGTTGATAAAAACTCTTTGGCAAATAACTCATTATTAGGTACCAACTCTTAGCGTCTTATACTCGTGATAACTTCTTAACGAAATGTCCGAATGGGATTAAACACAAAGTGTTTTATTTCTACATAAATACCCTTGATAATATTATGCTTTATTTGGATAAAGATTAATATTACGATACACATTTAACGTAGTTTCTTTCTTCAGACGATTTAATAATTTTTTTGAACAGAAATGCGGTTATTGTGACTAAACCATAATAGTTGGATATATGCTCTCGCGGACTTTTTTGTAGATCTTAATGGAATCTACAAACCCGTGATACATTATTTTGTCCAATTGTCAATAGTTATTGCAGCGCACGCAAAAATAGGTTTTCTATTTCACACCGTGGGTTACGAAATAGCTATTTTCTTACGGATCCCTAAATTTTTTGAAAATAAAATATAGCCTATAGCCTTCCTCGATAAATGGACTATCCAACATTAAAAGAATTTTTCAAATCGGACCAGTAGTTCCTGAGATTAGCGCGTTCAAACAAACAAACAAACAAACTCTGCAGCTTCATAATATTAGTATAGATGTACAGAATTGGACCTGTTACATTTTTATTAAAAGTATAGATTGTGTGGTATTATGTTTATAATCTGGGTTCACCTTCTGATGGTATGAACTTATATTCTATCATGATTTCAATCTTTTATATTATTCAGATATTAGAAAACTTTCTTTTCTGTTCATACATTCCATTTTTCTTTGTGCTGCATAATGTGATTGAGATTTTAATGGAATGTCTCAAGACTCCCAACGCTTTTGTTACGACACAAGGAAAGCATAGTACAAAATTTTTAAGATGGGCATTTCTATTTACAAAATAAATGGAATGCTTTAATTAAGTTACTTATACATCTCTCTTGGGTCGATTTTCGGCAGTCTTTTAGATAAAATCTTCCGATACTATGTACATCATTATATAAATCACTACATAGTATAAAACACAGTAGCTTTCTCTGTCCCTATGTCCCTTTGTTTGCTTAAATCTTTAAAACTACGCAACGGATTTTGATGCGAGTTTCTTTAATAGATAGAGTGTTTTTATGTTTAATAAATGCATAATATAGTATGGGAACACTGTTAATTTTCGAGGTTTCTAATGTGATGTAGCAAATAAACACATTTTTTTGCGCTTACATTGCAAACGCTGGTTGCACCCGACGAGATAGATGAAAATAATGTACTACAGTATTGTACACCTTAAAAAGTACTACAAAAAAGTCCGCGACGGTATATGTCTATCTCTTAGGGATAACCCACAACAACCATTTTTTATTCCTTTCTTTTTACGAGAAATAATGGCTTATTTACGAAGTGATTTTAAGCAATACAGAATGAATCCTTATACAATTAAGTAAATTAAATACATTGTGCATTTAATATAGATCAAAATGGCCCTTTACAGTATCTAATTTAAATGAATATATTCGAAGATATTACAGATTTAAAATGCACAAATCGTGTCGTCGGCGGGGGCATCTGAAATCCACCCGTGCGAAGCCGGGGCGGGTCGCTAGTATTATATAAAAGAAAGTCGTGTTAGTTACACTATTTATAACTCAAGAACGGCTGAACCGATTTGGGTGAAAATTCGTGAGGAGGTAGCTTAGAACCAGGAGACGGGCATAGGATATTTTATACATTTTTTTTACTTTGCCCCGTGGCGTTTGTTGTTGTACCGCGGATAACACCGCGGGACTCAGCTAGTAAAATATAATAATGTATTTAGACCTTGGTACCCAAGTTTATAATATGACTTATATGACCTCATTGAAGGTAAAGTTTTTTTCAATCATAATATTTCAATGTCATGTTTATCCACAGACGTATAAAGACGTATGTGTGTTTATCGGGTTTTACATACCTGTTTTTTTTTTAAATATTGGACCTACTTATTTGGTCAAAAATTGTTTTAGTTGCTCCGTAGCTCGGTGTGTCTTCGTTGAATGGGACTGAAGTATTTTTCTGATTCGTTGCATGATGAAGTCGAAACTGAAACGGTTTCCAACAAAAGTTACACCCTACTAAATATAATTAAATATTATGACAATTAGCAGTAGTCATTTAAATTCAAACCATTTAATGGACGTTTACGAAAGTGAATATTATTACAAATTGTACAGGATACCAATAATTCAATATAGAAAATGACACTAGGCTACCAGGTGACGTGTATGAGATGAATGCACCTTGTTTACTGACCAGCATTGAACTCCGTGCATGAATAGATCCCATAAGCCGTGTGCACCACTTAGGCATTCATTGCCGACTGCCTCCCTTATAGCGTACGCCCGCATGGGGTAACTAACCTCTCTTCTTCTGTGAAGATTCGTATCGTATTCTGTAGGTAATAAAACAGTTGGGAACTACAAATAGTTTGACTACGTTGAGGAATTTAAATGCCAATATGCAGAATTTACCAATCTGTACCTACTATCTATATACTATTTGATCGTTTTAAAGATATGTGTTACAGTTTGTCATGCCTTTGTATACAAGCTAAAATTCAAAATTTAAAAAACCCCCTACTCAAGCACTTAATCGAGTAATCATACGCCAATGATATTTTTGCAGACAATCTGTTATTCTTCCCTACTTTCACCCCCATAACTTTTAAACGACTCAACCGATTTTCATGAAACATGTCTAAGAACACTCACACATAACTCACCTTTCATACAAAAAAAAACTAAATTGAAATCGCTTCATCCGTTCGCGAGCTACGGTGCCACAGACAGACAGACTCACACGTCAAACTTATAACACCCCTCTTTTTGCGTCGGGGGTTAAAAATGGAAGATTTTGCATTTGGTTTTTGCTGTATCGTGAAATCGCCTCTGCGTGCTATTGCGTAAAATCGTAAAACCTTTTTATTTTCGGCCATCCTAAACTTTAAATCCAAGCTACGCATTCTTATTGAGACCTTTCTGCAAAGTTATTCCCTTACTTAACAAATCTACGATTTCTTTTTTCATCGATCCGGCAATGTTTCTTGTTTTGCCTTATAGGATAAGACCGTTATGCATGTCATTTAAACGTATACATAGATTATCTATAAAACATGTGAGGAAATTATATATAATAAACATACATAGCCTGTCAATATCATAACCCTCCTTTGGCTTTGCCGTAGTCAGGTAAAAAAGGATTACCGTTGTTTGCTCTTGTCAAACTTTAATTTACATTGCTACAGATTTATTGTCAGCGTTTAAAAATCTTCTAAAGGAAGAATAATGTTCTTGTATAATCAACGACGTATTATATTGTTACGAAAACAACTACAGATAAATAATTTGTTCATTAGTTAAAAGGTTTTGTTACTTTTTCATTTTTTTATTTTTCTTTTGTGTTCGTAAAAAAATGTTGTTGGGTTTTTCCAATAGACATTTACGGATGTTAACACAAAGGAAAGTCATAAAACTAAATAAGTTGCGTAGAAAACTTGATGGGATTTGTTAATCTTCGAGTACGAATTTGACTTTTCACAAAGCAGTGAATTTTTATTTATTTTTATTTTAGAGCGTACTCTTAGAGATATGAACTTTGGCATTCGTTGAGAGTTTACCTACCTAACCCTATATTTACATACTTTGGTTATCATTAGTTCGTAGATAGATAACTCTTTATTTATACCTGCACCTTGTTACAGAGTTACAAGAGAGTTCATACATAAAATGTCGGATATATAATTAAACCTTACTAATAAGTAACATTTCTTTTCAATTGAAGTTTGGTCCCAGTGAACTTACCTCATAAATAACTTTGTAAATTTAATTTTATGCGGGTGCATGAAGACCCTTAGCTTCCCAGAGTTATTTGATGTCCACATAATTATTTTTTTTATAAATTATCTTCGACTAGTTTTAATTTGTTGTAATTAGTTTTTCACGGGGTCGAGACTGTAATAATTGTTAACATTACCAAAATTTGGGTTTTGCCTCTTGTAAAATTAGTGTCCCTTTCATAAGCAATTTGTGATTTTAATTCATTATTACTATCATCATAAACAACTGCTTATATAGTTCACTGCAGGACATAGGCCTTTCCTTCGATAGGAGGTTTTATTATGTCAAAGTTGATATGAATTGCTATAATTGTTAACTGAGCTATCAACTTTAAATTTATTTATGAATGTGTTTTAGATATTCCTAACTATGAAAGATTACCAATACTTCATTTTAAATTTTCTTCAAACTCCGTTGGATTTAGAATTTGTGAACTGAGCATTGCACATGAAATGCAGAATGACACAAACGTAATCTCTACCGCGCAAAAGGGCAACCACAATATAACTGAAATTTATTCATTATCAGGGTTCTTTTACACCGATGCAGCCTTACTGATTGGACGGATTGAATTCTACTTATCAACGAACGGGTATAATAGAATCGCTCGCCCCTTTTGGGTTGTGATAACTTCGTATACTTACATTATATTCATCCATTTTGCCCGTTATCTTTTATTTTTCTTCTTTCAAGCAAAAAAAGAATGAATGAAATCGGTATTGTATTACAACTAAGTACATATTTTGACTTCAAGGCATTGATCACCTTGTGAAGTTTATAATACCCACGGGCCCATAGATGGATATACAATCACTACTAATGCCACTGGCAAGAAGAATGACCCACGGCTGTGTCACCGTGTTCTTAATCTAAACTACACTTACTGGAGTTGTGTGGCGTCCTGTTTTCGACGTCCCCAAGAGATCTCTTGGTGTGGTAGTTTCTTCACTGCTCTTCGTCTTCACACAAACATTGCTTCCAGGTGCTGGTTATTTCTCAAGGTATCCGAATTAATCTCAATAATCAACCTTTCACAGATATTCGAATTACAATACACTCGTTTTAGTTCTCGCGTACGCGCCTATCACGTATTACAATTCTCGCGACTCTAATCACAATTAACGGCAGACTGTTCACCAGCGACTGACCGATCAATCTTCTCAACAATTTTCGATATTAATCTCGTCTCACGCTGGGCGGCGAGCCCACAAGTACCCTAGCTCAACAAACCTCAAGGTGTTATCAATCTCACGCGGAAACTATACGAGTACTACAAAATTAACAATCAATAAATTACGGCACCGGCCATTTCAACACGCGTTCTATCACAATCTTTTTTACATTAACCTCAAACGTCAAAACGTCAAACACGAACCAGAGACAATCAAAATGTTGCCAGTACAAATGACGTTCGAAATCCAACATCCCCTCTCTCCAGGAAAGCGTGCTGAATTTCGGGATAAAAAGTATCCTATGTCCTAACTCGTAGTATGAACTCAAATCATGCCAAGTTTCATTTGAATCCGTTCAGTAGTTTCGGCGTGATGCGCGGCCAAGATACAGACAGACAGACAGACAGACAGACAAAAATGAAAAAAATTACAGTTTTGGCTTCAGTATCGATTATAGAGAGCTCTCCAAAAAAAAATTTCAAAATATCTTTAATGTACAGAATTGGACCTGTTACATTTTTATTAAAAGTATATATAGATTGAACGTCTCGGAGCTAAAATTATCATTACGAAAACTTCATTAATTTTCTACCTTGGTCAGGATTTCCAGCGAGAAGATGCCAAACCATTATTCAAGTTATCTCTGGTTCAATAAAGGTCAATGTGGGAACTAATTGCGGTTAGAATTCACTTGATTACATAGCTCCTTCCTAGCCCATGAATCAACTAGAAATTCCTAGGGAATACATTATATGATATTAGTCAGAACCTTTACTGGGTTGGTAAAGTTTGTTGTCACATTAAAACTTTGTTGGTTATATACTCGTAGTACGTGTGACACGTGTTTAATTTTGTGATAACAGGCAGTGTGCATTGTGAAATATTTAACATTAATTTCACTAGGCACGAGGCTCGCCACAGACTCTCTAGTTTCAGGTGAATGCGCGTTCCATTAGCGCTAATTAGAATTTCTCCAAGCCTCCCCACACCCCACATTCGGTGCTTAACTACTCGCTAGCTGTGCTTACCTCACACGTTCTCTACATCCGTATTGAATTCACCTACATTTTTTAAATTATTAATAAAACTAATAACATTACAATTTATAGTTATATTCAAAAATGTCCTGGTTTAATAAGAAATGGTAAATCGCCCGTTTTGCACCGAATGTAAAAACTTCGAACTTTATTCAAAAGCGAATCAAAAAATAACGTAATAAAAATTAAACTTTAATATTAAAGCAAACAGTTTGTAGCAACAAACTGCAAACATTTACACAGGCGTTGCCGCGTTTTCAGTTCGCAATTAAAGAAATTAAGTTTTTTTTAACTAGGGTGGAGGTTTACAAATTGCATTCATATACTTAAAACTCCTTTAATATGCATTATATGGACCTTCTGACAGTCTACGTAACCCACATTATATTAATTACACGTTGTTTTTGAAGTCAAAACTTCTTTAGCCGCGTTGAGCACTTTTTGGTAGTATAGGGAAAAATCTTATGAGTTCGTGTCACCGCGTGATTCAAGTTGTGAATTACAACCTGTAGGAAAGTGCATTAGGCATTTTGATCGTGGTGCAATATCATTAAAATAAAAAAATAAACTTTTTCTTTACATACATACGATAAAAACGCTTTCTCAAATTTTATCAGTGCATACTGAGTATTTGGAGTGAACGTTTGGTTTCTGCTTACAAAATAATATTTATTAGTTTCAAACAAACTCATATTGATTTATCAATACTTTTGTAAATATTTTCCCAATCAGTAACGGATAACTTATTAATTTACTAGGTTTGTAGGATTAATATTGACAGAAATTCAATTAAAATGCGAGCAACTGGCGTTTGATCGGTAAACTCTAGCGAGGAGCGCGAAATGAATTTATATCTACAGAGGTTGTAAATTCAGACCTTCACAAAATAGGGCAGTGCGTTATTATTGTCGCTATGATATGACGTTGGCAAGCAGTATTAATGTACTAATATAGTATTAGTTGTTGATCCGTACGAATTAAACTGGTACGAAACGTACTCGCCACTTTTAACAATATTATTTTTTTCTGTAGGCGACTCGTACGAAATCACTTTATTTGCATACGTACGGACGTATTAAACTTCAAAAATATTAGGTCTTTACCTATGAAATTGCCGTTTTGTATGCAATAAGTGAAAGTACTTATTTTTTCAAACTTTTTATTTCTGTTATTCGAAGTAATCACCCATGCAATCGACTTTTTATCTTTTTCAAGTCTCTCCTCATCATTTCATTTAAAATTTAGTGATGTCTACAGAATATGAAGGCATGCAGACAATTGCTCGTAACTTCATTGCAGGCGCTCACGTAAATTTGAGGGTTTCCTTCGATTTCCTTAGGATCCCATCATCACATCCTGATATGGTGGCCATGGGCCCACATGGGGAGCATACCCTTTCGAATACAAAAATAATTTTCAAAATCGGTCCACAATTGACGGAGTAATCGATGTACATACATAAAAGAAAAAACCGATGAAATTGAGAACCTCCTCGTTTTGGAAGTCGGTTAAAAATAAATATTAAATAACTATCAAAATATATGTTAATATGAATAAGGAAAGATCAAGATGACGTATGGCTTTTGTTGTGTAATAATTTGCATACTTCAGAAATGTAATCAAGGTAAAATACCATAAGTATACATATAATAATATCTACATATAGATATGCATTTAATATATACTATATGTGTACAAAAGCTCGTGGCACAGTCTGCCCTCGGCAGTGGCCTCATCAGCGCGACAGGCGTGAAAGTAGGCTCCGTCTTACTTCCGATGCCTGCCACCCGTTTCCGTTGTAGAATATTCCTGAATCGACCCAACTTGAACGATTCTGTTACAGTTTGTAACTGAATGCGGAGATTATGGAAAATTTTTTTGGTCATTTAATATAGCTAATATACTTAATTTGAAATACTCTTTGGCATTCTTGGGTCAATTTGGGCTCTGAATTTAAGGTTTTTTTGGTATTTAATTAAGTAAACAAGCATTTGTACTTTAATTTATTTAGAAGGCTGTAGGCTTATTACTCACATTTAATTACTGATTTTTTTTGTCTCAAAAATGCCTTATCATATACCTACTTTGACTTAGAGATTTTTTTATTAATTGTCATTTAGGAACTCATTTATTTGATTGTTACTTAAAAAACTTCAGGGATTCACCTTTGCTTTTTTGGAAGAAAGTTTATCATAATTAAAAACTCTTCTATCAGAATTTATCATTTTCGTTTTTAGCATAGGATTTTCACTTGAATTTGTGATGATTTGGTCAAAAGAGTGGAGTACAGATTCACGAGTTCTCATTTGCTTTTAACTATACCACTACTAGCTACCTTTCTATAAATGTATTGTATGTCAAATAACTGTCTTAAGACATGGGTTCTTATAAAACTGGCAAGGAACAATAAATAAATTGATGGGCATAGCATGAAGTTAGTACCTAACAACAACAGACATCCCACATTCAAATGTCATACTTTTAATACTTCGGGCTTCCGTCTTCTTATATTACTCCATCAATAACATAATAATATAAAGTCTCGCAAGTTGTAACGCAGTTTTTACAGTAAAAAATATGAGAGAACTTTGTTAACTAGCAATATTTTAAAGCTGCCGCAGCATCAAACGTCATTGTGTCCTTAATAAATAAGATGATAGAGAGATCTTAAGAACTATCTTGGCGTGCGGTGCATGTACAGTCATAATTACAATATGAAATGTACGGGCGAAACATTTAAAATATATGTATGTACTTACACTGAAGAGCGTCGCGGGAAGATTATTTATTAATTTCTGCCATAAATCAATAAAGAATGGAGAGAAGCGAGGGAGAATCCAATATCTATTTATACAGATGTACTTTAAGGAAACAATACGATATCGACATTAAGAGGAAATCTAATGTGAAATGTTATTATTATTATACTTTCATACACGATTCAACTAAGTTTATTTCCAAGCATCGATTTATTTGTTTTGGAATCGGTGGGTATGCAATTTTTTTCCAAATTGCTGTCGGTTTTACTGGTACGGTTTTGGAGTATTGATTTGCCCGTTTCTATATTTTGTTTTTGCAATTATACGAAAGGGAAGTCATTACTCGTTTCGCTTGTACAATACACGCGTCTGGAAAGTTAAGCAACAACTTTTTAACAGCCATGGAAGAAATTCTATAAATGTTTCTTCAGCATTACGTTACATTTTAATAAATGAAGTAGCTTTCAGTAATACTTTTATCTTCGTCTCGTTTCTTTTAAATACTTGTGTAAAATTTCTCATACGATCTTTGCTTGTGATTTGGCGAAAGTGGCATAAAACCGGTTAAGACACAACAGGTTTTATGAGTGAATTCACAGATAAAGTATTAGCTGTCAGCAAATCACGTTAGCCGAAGCATGGGTTTCCCATGGCAAGGATGTAAATGGTTCTAGGACATAATGCACAAATACGAAAGTAATCTTCAAATTTCAAATTAAATACAGAATGAGCTTTTATTAAAGTAATCATCCGGAAGTAAAACTGTAGGCAGTAGCTAGTAAAAAGATAAATGAATAGGTTTACTTGTTTTGCCGTGTGACAGAACGTAAAAAGGGGTATATCCCGTTGCGCAGTCATCGGCATAGGCTGTTTACGATCTAGCTCAGCGAATTCGCCTGTGCAAAGAGTAATTTAAAATTCAGAGCGCCTCTGTCGTGTCGGGTCGGTCATTATTGCCTCATTGTTATACATCTGTGTGTTGCTTTAAAACTATACTTGTTAAATGAAGTTGTTTGTTTAAAAAATATTTGTCTGGATTTATGTTGGGTATGTCTAATATGCGGGTATATCTCACCATAAATTGTAGTCATTTTTACGAAGGAGGTTTATTTGAAAATAGCTAGACTGAATTGGAAAATGATTTTTGACGTGAAAACGTCTTATAAATTGATGGAGCCAGCTGCACACACGAAAAACATGACTCATGCGGCGTTACCTCGCCATGTGTAGTTACCTCGCTATGCGGCGTTACATCGCTCTTAGGCGTTCCATTTAAGGTTTGAAGTGCAAGCCAGAGATCTCATCTCTCATCATTTCATCAATGTTTCGTTATGACGTTGTCACGTTAAACTATCGTCCGTAAACATACTTTACAGACAACCATTTTTGGAGTGATGGAAGTTGAGAAATATTACGCAAAACATTAACGATTTGGAGAGCATCATTTGTGCGGTGAAACTAAAGATAAAGATCATTGACGAAATGGAAGTAACGAGTAGAAAGATTTTCAATGTGATTTATTTTTGGCATCATCAGTATCATGTTGATGTGCCTGTTGATTATCCAGTTACCGGACAAATATACAGGTCATCCGACACTGCAGTATCCGTTAACCTAGCTCAATAATTAGCGGAAACTATTTTATTAACCATTGGAGTGATGATGAATTAATTAATTCTTATTACAAAGCTTTAGTTTCGTTTTTAGTCATATACTTTTAAAATTCTACGTATGTGTTTTAATTAAGTCAAGTTCTGCTTTCAATGGCTAATGCAAATCAACTTCGACCGTAATTTTCATCCATCCTTCGACCCATAGTAATCAAACGTTATTATGGACAGTGTGCATAATTACCATAATGATCGTAATTACTAAATGGATTGCCAACCGTAGCCGGGTATTATTCTTAAGTACCCAATTGAATTTAACAGTTTGGGTTCTTGTTTTTCGGTTCTGATGTTTTAACAAGAAACTCTCATAGGTTTTAACTATGTTAATTGTCTACCGACGTCTATTTATCTAGGTACTAGCTGACCCATGCCCACTTCGTTGGGCGAAAATCATTTTTTCTCTGACTTTGCAAGTCCAGCTACCACGAAAAAGTCTTTCCACTTTTTGGGTTATTATATATCCTATGTTACTCATAAATAACGTTGCCTTCGATTGGTAATTTTTTTTTCAAAATCGGTTCAGTAGATCCAGAGATTACCCCCTACAACGTCAAAAACTCACAAAAGCACAAACTTTACCTATTTAGTAATAGTGTAGATGTAATGATCCGATTGCGAAATATCAAACTTTGAAATAATAAATAATAAGTTAAGCCAAATTAAACTTTTGTCTTTAAAAATGTTAATAAAAAGAGATGAGTGTATATTATATGTTATGTTGTATTTGTATATTACGTTTAATTTCTTTCTAATTGTTTTTTAGTTTGGGAATTATGTTCTTCTTGAGTAAACGTATTTAGCTAAATACAAAATCCTTAGAAAATAAATACTTCCTTGCAGTTGTTACTTGTTGAAAAAGTTTTGTATTTCAACTTAGTACCGTACATTGTGCATGGCCTGATACGCAAAAGGCCTATTTTTAGTACATTACCCAATACACATACTATTTACACATACCCCTGTAATCATAAACGGTTTTTAACTTTAAGCAATGGTTCTGTTTTATTTTCAACTTGAAATGCTCGTTTATCAGTAAGGGGTTTAATGTTTTTTAATAACTGGTAACCATAGCGGAGGCTCTGTGTCAGATATGTGAGGATATTATTATTTATTTACTAAATATATAAGGTCTACCTCTAAGACCGGCAACGCGTTGAAAACTCGAGAACGCTTTCCATCTATGTCACCAGCATTCTTTAGTTGTATCATTTCTATAAATTTTAATATAAGAAATGTCAAGAAAACAAACAGGAAATTCTATTAAATAACCATCAATTCTTTTTCGGTTTTATTGTAAAAAAACATTCATACAAATCTTGTCCTTGTGAAGCTGTGCTAAACACATGACTACCGATTTTATATGTGGGTATATTATTTTAATATAAAGATTATAGCATGTTAAATGTTCCACATGGTGATTCTATTTTAACTAAACATTTCTAATCAAAATACAATCCCGACGCTGCTTTATCCGAGATTCGAACCCAAAATCAGCCAAGCGGTAGCATTGCTTTCATTAAAGGAGAGCTTATTGCAAGGGTACACTTTAATCATCGACGTTTTGGTTGTTTGTAAAAAGTAATAATTTTAAATAAAATATATAACATACCTAATAATGATTAGTAAATACAAATTCTGATACGTGGTTTGGTAGGATTGGCAAAACTTAACCCTTGAATTGCGCAGTCTGGTCTTTCTTTGCAAACTTCTCTAAAGAAAGGAAAACGTATCGCATATATAAGGTCATATAAAATTAAACAACAAGTGTCTCCTTCTTATTAAGTATGTACCTACCTTTAAATGAGTTCCTTAAAATTCAACTATCGAGTCATGCGTTTTTCAGACCCTTGGTTTAGTTTTTTGAACTTTGGCATTGACGTAAATGCATACTACATTGAAGAGTCGTTCTGTGGTGCAAATACATTAAACAGGTCAAGTACTTACAAAGCGGTCTAAACTTAGATCCAGGAATGCTAGGTCAAGTGCAGACAGTTGCGGTGCCAAATGTATGTGTTCATTAAACCTAATCATGTACAGATGTACATATTGCACTTGTTTATAAAAGCAGGTCTTGTCAGATACGAGATGCGTTTCTTTCTGCCTAGTCTATATCGTGTCTATTTCTTCCTTACTCATACCAGATTTGGAAAAAATATCTATATTAGTTCAAGTAATATCTTCCTAACATTGACCGAATCAGTTCTTCCATATTATCCATACTAATATTATAAACTCGAAGGTAACTCTGTCCATTAAGCTTTTACGGCTAACCGCTGCACCGATTTCAATGAAATTTAGAATGGAGATACTTTGATTCTTGAGGAAGGACATAGTCTACTCTTTACCGCGATAACCGACATACCTACTTGAACGTGATTTATTCCATAATTAAAACCTGTATAAATAGGCAGTTAACTCTACGTTTTGTGAAAATTTCAAATGTCAATTTATGTTAAATGTATTCTTTTTATAAAATTCAGTTTTCATTCAATTGAAACAAGAGCATGCTGGTTTATTCATCATTCTGTAAAATAAAACTTAGGCCTGTTCCGCAGCTAACTTCCTGAATATCGTTTGAAAAGTTTTTATTTATGACGTGCTTTCCTAAGTCCATTAATTTAACTTTGTAAAGAGGTTAATGTTTATAATTCACAGCGAATGGTTAAATCGTAAAGGACTGGTTCAACGACTTTGCGTTTTAAGTTTAAATTTATCGTATATTTTAATGATATTACTGTAAAAGTGAGAATAGTGAGAGTACCCACGTTTGCAGTTGAAATTAACCGACCGGATTCAATATCAAATCGAGTTGCTGCTTTTGCTAACAAGTTTATTATAAATTATAATAGGTAGTAGAGCCACGCTGATTTCAGCACGAACGGGCCGGTTCGACCGGGGCGGTACTACCCTCGCACAGAAGACCAACTTAAAATGACAGCATTTGTGTCGTCGTGTTTCATTGGCAAGTGCAAGACCGGAGGCCCAAAGATGCAGAAACATTTTAATAGGCCGCCATAGTGTGGGTCACCATGCTGCATTGTAGCATTGTCTGCATTCGCTATGAGTATGGTGTTCACTACCCTTGGATTCTGCTCATGCTTTCCATCAGACAGAATAGATACACTTTGACAGGCCCCTATCCTATCCTACAATCACACTATATTATAAAGGCGAAAGTTTGTGAGTGTGTATGTTTGTTACTCTATCACGCATAAACTACTGAACGGATTTGGATGAAACTTTACAGTAATATAGCTTATACATCAGAATAACCCATAGGCTACTATATAGCGATAACCGACATACAAGCGGGCGGAGCCGCGGGCAACAACTAGTAATATATAAAACTATAAAAAATGATGTTGAATTGCAAGCTATCAGTAGGTTAAAATTAGCTGGAATAAAAAAGACACGACATGCTCAAGCATATTACTGAAGAGCAGGTAATCGCATGAAGAACATTAAATTCGATTTTCTATAGTAAAAGATTGGGCATGTTAGTTCTGTGTTTCCAGATTTTATTTATTTATTCGTGAAAATCTTTTTTCATCAACATCCGTTTAATTGAATCACGAGTATGTGCCCCGAATTAATCATTTCTCGGTTTGTTTTAACCGAATTTAAAATAGGCCCACATTACATTCTTCCATTTCAACACGGATGCTGTTTTCATACTGACAAATAAACAATGGCGCAATTAACCCATATATCTCTATATACCACCGAAGCATGGGTTTCTGTTTCAACAGCCAATTATTAAGTAGAACAGTATATTATAGTAACAAGTGATATTTATAGTTAACGCCCGCCCAAGAGTCCATTTGCCGCCCACCGGGCCGAAAGGGTGTCGACCCGCGTTTTGCACACTGTGCTTGTTGAATTTTATTAAGACAAACAGAAAATGTTTTAATTTATACATTATTAACATTATAGACCTCCGTCTAATCTATGAGCATTTTAATTACTCTCCGTAACAACGTTAATGTTATTTGACTGGATTAGAATAATAGCAAATATCGCCATAATCTATATATATAAAAGAGGAAGGTGACTGACTGACTGACATACCCTGAGATCAACGCACAGCCCAAACCGCTGAAGCTAGAATCCTGAAAATTTTCATGTGGGTTCTTTATATAACGTAAGTGAACACTAAGAAAGGAATTTTTGAAATTCCACCCCTAAGGAGGTAAATCAGGGGATGAAAGTCTGCGTGAGTGAAGCCGCGTGTAAAAGCTAGTCACTAATAAGCTAACGTAGGCTTTCAATTCTTGGGATAAAAGTGTACCGCTTTTTTAATAATTGATTTTACAAAAGGGGGACCCTTTTAAAATGGATCTCAAGAATGTAATGTTCTTTAAAGAAAAATAAACAATTAACACTTTAAAAGTGTTAACTAAAGCAAGTAGGTATTTAAGTTGATATTTTGTTGTGAAATATGTTATTTTGTAATAAAAAGTAAAAGGCCGGCAACGCACTTGTGACGCCTCTGGTGTTGCGGGTGTCTATGGGCGGCGGGAATCGCTTACCATCAGGCGATACGTCTGCTCGTTTGCCCCAAATTCTATAAAAAAAAAGTAGATATACAAAGTTGAATGGTTTTAATATTATTACAAAATAAATTATAAATCAGTTTCTGCACTCATACAATTTCTAACCATTGAATATTTTGGTCTAAATAGACGTGATCGTTCCAATAATCCCTCAGCGCGTTATATTGTAATGTGACGAATTTTTAGCACCAGTTAGTAACATTCAGTCGTATCGTACATAGCTGTTAGCTTTCTGTGAGTGTTAATATACAGTGATGGGTGTTTATCGTGATGATCTATTTTTACTAAAAATAATAACATGTTGACGGAGGCCTGATCTATATTTCTGACCTATTTCCCATACGAGCAATAATATCGGTGCGTGAATTTTAAAGAAAGTTAAATCTAGACGTAAGTACATACTGACAGTGAATACCAGAAGTTAATCGATCCAATAATAGCCAGCGAACATAAAATAAAGATAAAAGTTTCCGCCTAGAAAGCTTACAGGCTTTACCGAGGCAGTCACTCACTGTCAACTTCAGGCTAACTTGCCATTAAGTTTTATGTTTTCTTTTTCAAACGTACGAGACGACGCAGTTGCAGAACTGTTTACTGAGTTACAAAAGACTTGTAGCGTGTTTAAAGAATTGTTTTCTTGTATTCAGAGTTTAAATCTATACTTATCTATACTTTAATATTACAAAGCTGAAGAGTTTGTTTGTTGGAACGTGCTAATCTCAGGAACCGCTGGTCCGATTTGAAAAATTATTTCAGTGTTAAATAGCCTATTTATCGAGGAAGGCTAAAGGTATCATCACGCTAAGACTAATAAGAGCGGAGCACCAATGAAGAATGTTTCAAAAACGGGGGAAAATTATCACGCTACGGGTAATAAATAGGAGACGCAAACGAGGTTGCGTGGGTCAGCTAGTGTAACATATAGCACGGCATTTGAAATTAACTGTTGCTTTATCTTACTCAACTTTCTTTTTTTCTACAAAATCTTTTTTTACCAAACGTTTATCTTAATAGAGAAATGGGATCTTGCTGTATTTCATCATCACAGCAGAACATCAATAGCCTTTAACAGTCCACTGCTTGCTGGACATAGGCGTCTGCTGGCAACGAAGTTTTAGGCTACTAAACCACGCTGGCCAGACAGGTTATATTTATTAGAACAAAACTTAGGTAATTTATTTATTTTTTATATGGAATAAGCCGGGAAACTAGCAGACGTATCGGCTGATGGTAATCGATTACCGCCGCCCATGGACACCCGCAACACCAGAAGCGTCACAAGTGTGTTGCCGGCCTTTGGGGGATGGGGGGGAGATAGGGGGAGGGTTGGGTTAATGGGCCTCCGGTATCCTCACTCACTCGGTGAAACACAGCGCAAGCACTATTTCATTCGGTTTTCTGTGAGGCCGTAGTATCACTCTGGTCCAGCCGGCCCATTCATGCCGAAGCGTGGCTCTTCCACGATAATTAAAGTTCATTTCAATGTACTAATATTTTTTTGGATTGGATTACTCTACTTAAGTACCTCTTGTTGTAATTTAGATCTCTTTGATTATAAATGTAGAATAACATCGATCTTTTTATTATTGTTATTTTAAACTGTCCAGTGCTACTTTTAGGCAGTTATCTAAACATATTTAAATTTTTAAATATTAAGACTAAATAAGAGTACCTATAGAGTAACGAACATACGCTCTCGAATTTCTCGAAATCTCGAAAAGATTTGATCTCATAAGTGCTATTCTGGGCGATGTAAGCTGTTAAAATTATCGTATTATCACTTAAATTATTTTATTACTTCATTTCCTTTAAAGATACTAAACAAAGCTAAAGTAAATGTACCACTGTTCACCTTGTAGTGAACCTTATTTTAACTGCGAGCTACCCAACTCTCCAGATTCGTATCACACGTTGTTATGCAACGTTTGTATTCCCGAATCGTTTGGGAATTGTTTCCTTAATACCTACGTGCCCATGTGGATAAACAAAGTTTTGGATTCGATGTCTCATGTACTTATCGTATGATTTCTTCTATTACCTTGAAGATTACACTCTTCCAAATTAAAGAAAGTCACCATTTAACAACACTTTATTAAATTTACTGTTTAATTATTTCTTCGAAAAACTATAGAGGTTGAAAATATAATGAAGTATAATCCGTTTTTAACTAATATTATAAATTCAAAAGTTTGTTTATCGCGCACTAGCTACTCAACCGATCGAAAAGAGACATACCTTTCATCTAGTAAAAATAAGAAATCCTAAAGGTTAATTGAATTAATGAAACCATTTACAAAATTTATTTACGAATCATAATGCCTGAGATTAGAGTTTGTTTGAACTCTTCAGCTTTATCATATTTCTTTTTTTTAACACGCATTGCCATCCAGTCCCAAGCTAAGCAGAGCTTGTGTTATAGGTATCGAACCCGAGACCTCAAGCATAGCAGTCGCATACGCTACCACTGCGCCACAGAGGCAGTCTTTCTAATATTAGTTTAGAATAAAGGCACCATTTATGTTATTTTTTTAATTCTATACTCCTATTACATGGGTAATATTGCTTTATTACTTTAAGGAACAGTAACCACCAGACGGTATGAAATTTTACGGTATTTTTTATTACATTTTGAGCTACAATAGTCTCGTATATAACTGGTAGGATCGTACAATATTGTGTCATAACGGCCCATAAGTTCCAGACAAAACGAGTGTCGCTAACGTGTTCAATGTTGAAGGGAAAGGTAAATGTTCGCTACGCGGCACCATGAGATTTTATTGTAATTCTATACAATGCACGCTATTGGACATTTAGATCATGTTAATTTTGACCTAAAATAAAACTAGTGATAACGGATAAACGGTAGACTTGGAGAATCTATAAGAGCATGAAATTTTATCATACTAATACAGCATTTCTTTATGTGCTCCATCAATGATAAATTACTTTAGTAATTATTGGGCCACTAACCCGCATTATTTAATTAAATCTTGTATTAAGAAAACCAAAGTATGATTGATTACGTATCCATAAAACTATTAAATACAATAAATACTACTCCGCGGCTTTTGTTTTGTTTTCCCTTAACCCAACTTTTTTTCTAAAATTGTTATAAATGTGATAAATTGGTACTCCGTATTACATTAGTTATCTGCCAGTGAAAGTTCCGTCAAATCGGTCCAGCCGTTACTCAGATTACCCGAAACACAGACAGACACAAAAAAATAAAAATTGATTTTTATGTAAGTACTTATCGATATATTTTTATAGGTAGGTATGCATTTAGTGAAAAAACTGTTAATTTGAAATTACAACCAATCGCTTCAATTTTATATATTTGGATATTTACATAAGTCGGCACGAACGGGGTGATAACATGAACTAATAGGAAATCGGTGCTAAGAAATTCACCGAATAAGTGTGATTACCGGCGATCCAATATGCTCTCTCTTTAACTCCCTTTACTCAAAGCACACTTGAGTACTTTGAGTTGTAAGTGTTCATGGGTAGCGGTAGTCACTTCACATCAGGTTACCCGTCTGCTCGAAAAAGTCAAGTAGGTACCTTAGATAGAGACAAATTGCTGAAATTGGAATAAGTAATTTATATTATATGCTTGTTTACACGTATACTAGCTTTTCCACGCAGCTTCGCTCACGCAGACTTTCATCCCCTGATTTACCCCCTTAGGGGTGGAATTTCGAAAATTCCTTTCTTAGTGCTCACTTACGTTATATAAAGAACCTACATGCAAAATTTCAGGATTCTAGCTTCAGCGGTTTGGGCTGTGCGTTGATCTCTGGGTATGTCAGTCAGTCACCTTACTCTTTTATATTTATAGGAGATAACTAAGCAACTGTTACAAAAAACAGCTAGCTAGCATCATTTTTGAAGACCTCTTTATCTATACATATACTAATATTATAAATGCGAAAGTTTGTAGGTAATTATGGATGTATGGATGGATGTTTGTTACTCTTTCACGCAAAAACTACTGAACGGATTTGGATGAAACTTTACAGTAATATAGGTTATACATCAGAATACTATTTGCCGCGTTAACCGACATATACGCGGGCGGAGCCGCGGACAACAACTAGTCGATACATATATTGGAAGGATCAAACCATACATTTTGTAGGACAAATATTTTTTCCTATAATATATAATCTATACTAATATTATAAAGCTGCAGAGTTTGTTTGTTTGTTTATTTGTTTGAACGCGCTAATCTCAGGAACTACTGGTCCGATTTGAAAAATTATTTCAGTGTTAGATAGCCCGTTTATTGAGGCTATATATTATCACGCTAAGACCAATAGGAGCGGAGCACCAATGAAGAATGTTTCAAAAACGGTAGTAATAATAGTAATACAGCTAGTAATAATATATAAGTAATAATGCTAGTTAATATTTATATAATTTAACAGCCATATTGTCCTACAAATTGCATGGTACGTTATCCCGGTCCTACGGTCAAAAGTTTTTTGTCCCTGCTACCCCTGTTAGCTAGCACAATCGAAATTTTTTGAAAGGTGAAAGGTGGGGCCTCTCATCAAATGAAGGCACTCACGAAAAATTTGCTTGATAGTTATAACTTGTAAAATTGGTTCCGGGGATCCCGGACTATTCATATTGTTGCTTTCATGTAGTTGTTAATTTTCGAATATACATAATATTGTTTAAAACATATCAGCTTTCTGCGTATTTCATATGCGTAACATTCAATTATTCCAAATTATTTGTCTCGTGAAATCGGCGGAATTGTTATAAACGATGAAGAATTCTCTTTAACGCATCATAAATATTCCAAATCAATCATACCTAGCATGCCGATTTGAGTTAGTATCGCACCACAAAACAGCTATTTGTGGCCAGTACTGCTACAATTATTGGTTTTGTAAACGTACAATAACACAACTGATATATTTGCACTTACATAGTTGAACTCACGTATTGACGCAATTCCTAATAACGAAATTAAGGTTTAATTTGTGTAAATCATAAATCGAACTATACTATTTCCATTTCTTTATTTTCTGATGATGACAGTTCTTTGTGGAAACTTGAACGGGCGTCTTTTTTACATTTTGTATACATTATTTAATAAAAATATGACGCTTACGCACGTACAAGGTCATAGCAGATGGATGGAAACTCATAGGGATGGAGCTATCGATAAACGTAATACGATAACAGACCCGATATTTTTTTACAAAGTGTAACAAACTAAACATTGCCGGATAATTTTGTACAAATTTAATAACTAATATTACATTTCATTACAAGATGTAATTATATTATGTTGATTCTTTATTTATTTATTTTAATCAAAATCTGATGAATCGTCACTGTCACTCGATGAGCTCTCCCTAACATATATTGTAAGTTTCTGTACTTCTATATTATCGAATGCCACATGAATTTACCAATCCGACGCTACAATGTTTTACTTCCGCACATGCATTTTTTAATAAATCTAACATCTTGTTTGCCGTAAAAGGGGGATGGGTATTGTTTCGAGCGGCGTGTCGTTTGATTTGTGCCCATATTAGTTCTATAGCACTGTACTGGCAATGATACGGCGGAAGTCAAAGAACTCAATGACCACATTCGGCAGCTATTTCGTCGGTAATATATGTTTTAGGGAGGCTTTTTTTCGATTTTAAAATATTCACTAATTGTACTTTTAATAAAGTACTATCCACATTTTCGCCATGACGTTATAGCCAGTCAATTATCTCTTGTTTTTTATTGGCCTGCGTCGGCATTTTATAAATTTGTCTGGAGTGATATGTAACATTGTCCATAATAATTATCGACGGTTCTTCCAGTGATTGCACCATTTCTTAGATTGTATCATTTCTTTAAACCATCCTTCGTAAATCTCTGCGTTCGTTTCTTCGTGGTAGTCCACCGTTTTCTTGGATTTAAAGGCCAGTAAAGCAAAGATTCGTGTCAGACACGAATCCTTTCGTAGACCCTGCATGGCATATGATAAGGCGTTCACCTTTTCCCATTGGCACTGAACTACTGGAAGCGGCGGTGTCGTCCGTCTAGTTCTTAGATACTGTGTGGTTTGCATTTAACCAAGTCTCGTCAGTGAAAATAACATTTGACAAATCTGATATCTTTTTGGCTTTGCTCAAAAATTCGCAGCGAGCCATAGCAACGTCGTGACGCTTATCAATATTTTACGTTTGTTCGATTTTTTATAAGAAAATCCAATTTCTTTCAAAACCAAGCTAAATGAAGATTTTTGGCAATGGAACAAACCACATTCACGTAAAGAAACAACAAGTTTTTTAAGTGTTGTAATTTCTTTGCACAAGTAATAGTCATATATATGAAGGCGAATAGCGACAACGTCGAAGTTGTCAATCGATGTCACACGACGTGGTTGGCGTATTGTCTTCGGCGTATGAAGCTTATTTTCCTGTGTGCCGCTTGGTACAAGCGGCACACAGGAAAAAAAAAAAGGAAAATACAAAGGTAGTAATTTTTGAAATTGTAGGTCCACTAATTCCTAATGCGGCCTAAACACGCTGTCGCACTTGCGACAGTGGTAATAGCGGGCCACCATTTTGATACTCTGCTTCAAAGTAATTACGAACCTTGATCACCAGTTCTCTCGCCTGCCTTTTCAGAACAGATCCTTTAGGCATTTTGACATTTGACAGCTGGGCAGTAATCAACACGGAGGAACACAAAATACACAACGTAACGTATGTATGGATAATGTGAAAAAACTCAGCGAACAGAAATGTAGTGACTTTAAAGCACGACCGTCTTGTTGCGAGTGACAGATTAAACAAACACAAAATGGCGGTGGACCATTGAGTGTTGCCAGCTTTCAAAAATATATTTGAATGTTTTTGTTGTATTTGTCTTTGTTCAAAACATAATAAATATATGCGATCGATATCATTACTTATTTGTTCACAACACTAACACTTTCAAATTAGAACTGTCATCGTGAAAATAAAGAAATGGAAAGAGTATAAATAAGGTTTATGAGTATTAAAATGTTGTACTTATTGTTTATATGAGCTTTACAACAATTGGTTAATCCGTGCGGATTGCTCTCCGGTCTCCGCCCACGGCTATTTTTGTGCTTTCCGACACGTGTTCACCCTCTCCGCAGACCGTTAGAATGATGTTTTGTCGGATATTCTTTTCGAAACAGCTGTCGTACTATTTCCGACACGAGGGGAGTGATGTTATTCTCTATAAAGTTTCTGTGGATTTCTGTTGATAGTGTTTCATAAAGTATATCAACATGAGCGAAATCTACTCATTGTTACAGTTTTCTGTGTAGGTACATAACATGCAATTACATGTAATAATTCTATATTTGTGTGAAATGCAACGGAACTGCATGTTGTACCTATACTTATTTATATTTTTTCTTTTGTTCCAATAAAGATAATTTTTTGCAATAAATACAAACCATCTTAAACTTCCTTATATTGTGATGCATACAGAGAGAGGAGCCAATATGAATTGTTTGGGCTCGCATAGAGGCCGCTATGAAATTAATCAATCGGAGCCGAGTGCCCCAACGTACTATCCACCGCAATTACCTTACAATCCTGATTTCATCGAGGAACCAACCGAATATGATGAGCCATCAATACTTGATCCTGCTTATGTGTGGAGCACCTTCGAAAATGAATATTACATTGGAAATACTTTTGAAAACAATGACGAATGGGGGCAAGCTCGACGCTCCCTGTACGAAGGTGTCAACTGCATGCCGGTGAGTTCGCCCGCGCATTGAACGCGCCGCTCGCTCAAACGTGAATAATTGCGCCTGATTGTCGTGTGTTGTGTGTACATAAACAAAACATAATTGCATTTTCTTTATCCAATAATTTTGTTGTGTAATTAACTGTATTGCCTTTATTACTCATATAATAAACAATATTAATGTTTACGTAATTAAAATGAGATTACTGTTTCACCTAATAAAACTTTGAAGAAGGGTGTCCTAACTGCATCAGGCGCATATACTGCGATCTATTTCCGGGCGCGGGCGTCGGCCCTATTCGTGTAAGCCTGGCTCATTTGGAACTAAAACATGCGCGAGCTCGGCCGCGGGGGCTCACTCGTGGCTGCTACCATAGCGGCATTACATAATCGAACGGCAGTCGAGGAAAAGCCTCGCCCTATCAAATCACGATCGACCTCCGCGGAGATCAGAAATGTAGTGCGTGCTATAACAGAAGAAAAATTTTGTGACGACAAATCGCGAAGAGCCTCCTGTGCTAGTGAACGTCCCTTGTCCACTGCATCTGAGGCCTCTGAACGTGATTCTGCGTCGGTGCAATCCAGCGAGGAGCCGCCCCCACAAGAGAGTACGTAACTAGCAATCTGTGGACGAGTCACTGACGTAGCGTATAATTGGAACACTGCCAAACTTTAAAATAGAGAGACGTAGGTGACTCGTACCGAGAGCTTGTCGCGCAGTGTCGCATTTGCAGAGCCTCATGTCCGACTGCGAATATTTAACGGAACCCTTTGATGAGGAGCAGGAGCGTGCGGCGGCGGGCTACGTGCACCCCGCCGTGCGCTCCTATATGTACTCGCCGATGGGTGAGTTTGTGTCGCTCATGAGGCTCCTTCGCGTTCGATATGCTTTTCATCGCTTATCTCGTGACAGGCGGTGATTCGGACAGCCCTGATGAAGCAACAGTGAAATGCACTACTTGGTCGGAAGGAGCGGTAGCGGCGCGAACTGAATCATCTGATTCAGAATCTAGTTCATCCAGTGAAGGTGATTCGGAAGAACGCGAATATGACACTCAAGGTGGTGATGGCGATTATCGCACTTTGACGCCTAGTAGGCGTTTGGATAATTCCACTAGACGGGATGATAGTTTTAAGTGGTTACCTACCAGTAACATGGATGACGAATTAGATGACCAGATTTCTCAACCTAGAGGTGAAGAATATTCAGCAGCAAGTTTGGAAAGGCGTCGTCGTACGCCGGGTGATCGGTCGGAACGCGACCGTAAAACAAGGTCATCACTAAATTCCAAGCCACCACAACATCCGGCAGGAATACGCGCTTCGTCACGTCCGCGACGGTCACGGAACGACGAGACTCCTCCAGATCTGCAAAGACGATGGAATTCTTATGAGCACTTCCGATGGCCGATACCAAGTCCAGAGGGAGGTTGGTGGCCACCGATGTGTTGGTGCCACGGACCTCCAGTTCCACCACCATGTTATATGCACGACAGAGCTTGGCCGTCGAACCCATCGCTTCCGCCTATGCCCACTAGAAATTATAAGGTACGGGTGTAATAAACAAATAACTCCCATTTGGAACTTCCTAAAGACATTTAACTCAAGTAACAATTTACCTCCTACTCGTAGAATTGTGTCAATGAACCAAGGATTTTATTCTAGTGCGTTAATTGATGTGGATAATGTGATTTTGGTTTATTCAGTTACACTACACATTGCAATAAAGACAGACATATGTGTCTAATAAAATTATCAAGATTTTTTCTGAAACTAATACTTCGAGCAAAAGCAAAAAAGCCTCAAATGTATAAGAAGATTTATAAGTGTTTTAAAAGCAGTAACATAAGTGCGATTATTATTTCAGAATGATGCAGAAGACCGTGTTCGTAGGCTGGAGGCTGACAAGGAGAGCCTCCAGCTACAAGTACAAGTGCTGTCGGAACAAATCTCTGCGCAAACAGAAAAGATGGCAGATCTTGAACGTGCTCTCCAAGACTCGCGACAAAGACTCGACGATTCGGATCAGAGATTACAAAAGGTAAAACGTTTCTATTAATAAACAATAGGGTTTTGTGCATTGTACCTAAAGTTTAGTGGAACAATCTTGCTTGTTTCACAAGTCTCACAGAACACGATTCCCACTTTACAAGTTCGTGTTTATCGTTTGTTAGTCACCGGGGAAACTTTAATCTCGTTTACCACATTTATGTGTATAAAAGGACTACAGATAGTTAAGAAATTAACAGCAGCGTTATACTTATTAATATTAAGCCAGTTACTAGAGGTGTAGTCAGACAAATTGTTGGCTTATTTGCAGTTGAATTGTTAAATATGATGGCAAGACGGTAAACTGTTTAACATTCAGCACGGCTTGGATCCCAGTGGAATGAAGCTATTGAATAATCATGATCGGTGTGGGTAGCACAATTTCTTGCGCGCGCCTCAGCCGGTACCCGGTCTCTTTATCGCTATTCAGCTTTGTGCGTCACACAATCACTTTGAACTGCAGATTAAATGATAACTCGTACCACATGCCCCAACGAGTATTAACTACGATTTTGGGGTTAACGAATTTTGCTTCGAAACTTCATGAACTCGCTTTTAATTAAGGATTCGTGTTCACTTTTGTTAATATGATTAGGACTTTGTCGAACAGAGGCACTGACTTAGCTTCTGTTTAATGTAATAGGTGTTCTGATAACATATAACGGTACGTATTGTTGTTAGTTCTATTGAAAATGAAGTGTAAACGTCTGAGTTAAGAGTGGCCATATATCGATAGTGTTTGGCTATGGGATTTTAACAAACAATCTGTAGATATGTAGTAAATCCGAAGGTGTTGTTGTCAGCAGGAACCAATTTTCTACTTCACTGGTTTAAGTTTTGGGTAGTTCATTGGCAACGACGATAGATGATATAACTTAAAGTATTAATTTTAATGAAAAATGTAAGTTCTATGAAGTGTATTAATTGTATCATAGAGTTGTATGGTTGTAAATACCATAATGACTGGTCATCTGTTTGTAACTTTGGTTTTGACAACAAACACAATAATACATCGCAGTGCAATATTTAAACAATAATGGAATAGGCAATCTGTGTATAGATTCATAAAATAGGTGCTACATCATTATTTTACTCTTACAAACAAGAAAAAATTGAAACAACTATAACCCAACTACGTAAAACTTTAATTTTTTTTTCAAGGCCCTTATTTCGAATCTATTGACACCACATTCATTAAAATCGATTCTGTACTTTAGGCGCTACGGTACGAAACATACATACATAGACTGCCAAACCTATAACTCTTCCTTTTGGTTTCGCCGCAGTCGGATAAAAAAGAATATTCGTGGGTATCTATGTCCAGTCAAATTTATAGGGACGCGCATATCCATATTCATCTATATTTATAAATTGGGTTTATGAAGCAGATTATTGGCCACATTTATGTGTGTTGCGTGTTTAGTGAATCTAAATGATCTGTGTATTGCGTTATCTCGACGCGTAAACGTGCGGATATTATTTACGTGACATGTCGACGGTGATTCCAGAATCCAGATGTCTGTCTATCTTGTACCTTATCTATTTGAAATTTAGTAATTAAGTTTCATGTTTATACATAACCCATGAAAGTTGAACTACGAATTGTTGCCGATCAATAGCCGATGGTAACTTTATAAATGCGAGTGAAATAATTGCGCATTGTTGTTTGTTACTTTAACTATAATGTTTATCTAATACACCTATATATTATACTAGCTGACCCACGCAACGTCGTTTGCGTCTACTATTGCCCGTAGCGTGATAATTTTCCCCCGTTTTTGAAACATTTTTCATTGGTGCTCCGCTCCTATTGGTCGTAGCGTGATGATATAGCTTTCTCGATAAATGTACTATCCAACACTGAAAGAATTTTTCAAATCAGCGGTTCCTGAGATTATCGCGTTCAAACAAACAAACTCTTCAGCTCTATAATAGTCTAGATACAATTGTCGTGTCAACGTTGTTGCTCACGATGAACTTCAAAACTAACCGATTTTCACGTATTTTTTAAATATGTGTTTTGCTGACGTGCCTAAGATAGATTAGGTTAACACCACACTTAGAGCAATAGGAGCCAAGTATGATTGAAAAGAGACATAGACGTGGGTTAGCTAAATTCTGATATCACAAGCAACTTGACGGGGATATCGTATCTTACTAATATTATAAACGCGAAAGTTTGTAAGTATCGAAGGATGGATGGATGGATGGATAGATAGATGGATGGATGTTTGTTACTTTTTCACGCAAAAGCTACTAAACGGATTTAGATGAAACTTTACAGTAATATAGCTTATACATCAGAATAACACATAGGCTACTATTTGCCGCGATAACTGACATATACGCGGGCGGAGCCGCGGGCAACCACTAGTATACGATATAATACAAATGAAATATAACGTTTCCCATTTTTCTCCTGAATCAGTACTTTAAAAAAATTATCGCAAAATACAGCCTTATTTGAAAAATTTAAACTAATGTTTTGTTTTTAATTTATTTTATTCTCTTCACATTTATCTATTAGATAAAATATAAAACATACACTATTTTCTAGGTAATAATATTACAGCGATAAGTTATGTAGGTAGGTGTCACATCTAGAAAGGATCTATTGATACCTAAAAATAACACCAGTAAGTGGTTTACGAACGTAGAATTCTCTCTACACATGGCCTAATATTACAAATACGTATCTAGCTGCTTGCGAGTTTCTGGTAAGAATATAAAATCCAGTCTAAAAATAGCCTCTCCTGTGGCTATAACAAAAGATTTTATTAAAATCCGTCGAATAAATAGTTATACTCGGAAGCAAAGTAACAATTGACTAATTTATCATTTAAAACATTGTCATACGACAATTTCGACGATGCCGATGGTTTAGAATACTGTGCTAATAAATTTGAAGGCTGCATTAGCGATCTTATTATAATGTGATATACTTATCGGGTTCAATTGAACCATGATTCAAGATAAGCTATGATCTAAAAAACTAAGTTCTGTTAAAAACAATGTTCATACTTCACCTAGACACGTTTCCTACAACCGCTACCATCAATCAGTATGATAGATAAGCCTCTGTAATGTTTACGTGTTAATATTTACAAATTACTGGAAATACCTCGTCCCTGTATGAATACAAAAGGATTGTTTCACACTATTTTGGAAGTTCCTAAATCCCCAACGGTATGTACTCAAATGTCTTAATTACGGCCTTAAGATAGCCCATAACTGATATTAGGTATATATTTTACTTTAATTCGTATCTTTCTGCGAAATAACAAGTAGTATCGTAGTTGCATAATATGAATTAATAATGCAATTTTAAGCCAGGCATCCTAAAAATTTAGAAAGAGGAAAGTAAAACAAACAAGATTGTGGTGGTCCATTTCTACACAGTAGGCCAGTATTTGGGGGGCTGGTCATAATTCCCCGACGCCTCATGTATCTATACAACACTTCATCTTTCTAACAAACAAGATTTTTGAGCAACGTGGTATCAAGATCCATTACGGACGAAAAAATGGAGCGCTTCAACGTTGATGGCGTTCCACATAGTAATGTACAAGTAAAATAAACACATCGCTTAAATAGTTCTAATTCTGTAGTACATTTACGTTCGTGGCAATGTGTACCGTTAACACATCTCGCGCCTTTCTTATTAAACAGCCGGATACCAAAGAGCGACAGCTATGTACTATAAAAATCCTCTTTGATCCAAATTTAATTTGGTACAAGTCGTGTTTAGACGCTCGTATTCGACAGCTTCTATTAACTACGCTCCATTGTGACAGTTCAATTTTGGTGTCCTGGTTTTTCATATTCCATCTTCACTTTGTTTCTGTAATATAGGTACTAGCATACTTGTTCCCTATAGCGCGTTTCAATCATTTATTAAGTAAGATATAATGAAAAAGACCCACTGAAATATCGATTAAGAACAATAGTAAAATTTTCAGTCACTCATATCTCAGTTGTTTGTTAAAATGAATTCAACTACTCGTATTAACAAGTATAATTAATTTTAAGAATAGCAATTCTAAAAAGTATTGATTATTTAAATGGCGAGCTTAATCCCGGCACATCTTGAAAATACAACGCTCTTTAATTCAACCTGATGTCAATTGGTCTCACTAAGATCTAACCCCGCTTAAAAACCAATTAAAATATTTCTTTTGAATCGATACAGTTGTCTCTAAAGGCCGTCATACACGTTCAAGTATACTTGCGCAAATCCAGACTGTTTTTCTGTCTGTCGTCGCACGTTGTCCGTGACAGACACAGACAAACGGATTTGCGCAAGTATACTTGAACTTGCCCGCCTTAAGTAATCGGATAACATACGAATAGGTATTTAGAAAAATAATATTGCTAAGCACTGAGAACACGTCCCCTTTTATTTCGGTTCAGTCTACACGTTTATACGATGCAGTGGTACACGGGTCCTTCAAGTACCTGATGACTTGCCAAATTCTTCTACTTCTTCTACAATTTTGCAAAATCCTTATTTTGTATTTTCTGACCCTTTAAGCTCTTGAAATTTTGATACTAGAGCAAGATTCCTTTACGATACTTTCATCTGCATTTATTAACCTAGCTTCTGAAGTAGATTTACCACCCACCATTAAGCCTGTAACCGTGATCAGCTGTTAGTTAGTAGTTAATAAGTTCTATTTCCTAATTTACAGGAGATGATGCTGCGCTCATCCCTAGAAACACAAAAGCTGGAGCTACTATCGAAG
Source organism: Diaphora mendica (assembly GCA_949125395.1). Lineage (NCBI taxonomy): Eukaryota > Metazoa > Arthropoda > Insecta > Lepidoptera > Erebidae > Diaphora > Diaphora mendica. The sequence continues at coordinate 25,554,692 of OX421310.1, forward strand.
TTAAGTGAAGTGCGTCTTCGCGCAGCTGAACGAGGAATATTAGAACGTTCGCCGCCTCCCGAATCCGTTGTCTCACCACTGCCAGTGGCGAGACCTGCGCCTCCTAGAGTATGCATTTTAGTTTTTGCTATTTTTAATTAGATTTCTGTGTTTTGTTGTTCATGTAAAAAGATAATTCTGGAAGTTATCATTTTATTCGTAGAGATAGAGAAAACTCCAAAGGTTTTTCCAATATCATCCACTGCATTTAAAATTCAAACGGAGATTCTAGTGAATCTGCTTTGCACAATCTAATAAATATATATATATAAAAAAACAAAAAAGATTGTAACAATTGCCCAATGATACAGAAGCATAGTGTGGCCCTGTGGGTCACCATGCTACATTGTCTGCATTCGCTATTAATATGGTGTACACTCTGGGATTCTGCTCATGTTTTCCATTAGGCAGAGTAAAATCACTTTGGCAGGCTCATATAATTATAATAATATAAACTGATCACCGTTCATTACACATACCGTTCTCTTTTGAATGAAACATACTTTCACACAAACTACATTCAAATAATTCTTCATTTACTGTTTTATGCGTAACGAATGTATAATTAAAGAAATAACGTTAAACATGTGGGATTTACAAGTGGGAGAGCCACGTTTCGGCATGAATGGGCCGGCTCGATCGGAGTGATACCACGGCCTCACAGAAAACCGGTGTGAAACAGCGCATGCGCTGTGTTTCACCGAGCGAGTGAGGATACCGGAGGCCTATACCCCAACCCCTCCCCCATCCTCCTCCCCATCCCCATCCCCTAAAGGCCGGCAACGCACTTGTGACGCCTCGGGTGTTGCGGGTGTCCATCGTCGGCGGTAATCGCTTACCATCAGGCGTTACGACTGCTCGTTTGCCGCCTATTCCATGAACAAACATAAAAAAACATGTACCTATTAATTGTTATTCCAGACTCCACCAGCGAACTACGGTCGTCAGATCGAGCGCAACACTCACATGTACTCGTCGCTGCCGCGCTCGTCGGTGGTGACGTCAGAGGCTCGAGTGGCCTTCGGTAAACAGAACCAAATGGTGGTGGCACGTGGTCGCGGGCACTCCGTACCGAACCTAGGTCTCTGGGCAAACGCAACACTATGGTCTACACTTGTAGGGCATGATCAATATTACTTAAATCTTCGTTTAGCTCTAAACATAGTGCGGGCTGTTTTTTTTTGTATGCACCTGTGCCCTGTAATAATAATTGAGAAACGAATATAATCGTATTTCTTAGAAATCTGTTCAACAAGTTCTCTTAATGCATAGTATGTTATTGTTTCTGATTATGTTAAAATTGGATGAAACAGTAAACAGTAGAGTAGTTGCAATGCAAATAGTTCAGACTTGTAGTCGTCGAATCGTTAAATGTGACTGTTTATATCTTCTGAAGATATCTGTTTTATTAGCAGTATCAATATGCAACATAAATACTTATGTAGAAAATTTTGATGCCTATCTAATAAATGTAAGTTTCAAAAACTCAATTAAGGTTTACAGAATTATTAAAAAAAAAATATAGAAATCATACATTTTGAAAATCCACTCATAATTCATATAAATTATAGTTTTTGACGTTTTGAAATCGGAATATCTGTATTTCAATGGGTAGGTATTTGAATGCTTAAAAAAATCAGCCCGTACAAATAAAATGTATATTAACACTGAGATTATTACTGTTGTAAATCGGTCCATGACGACTTCAATCGCTGTCAGCTTTCCATGTATGTTGTATATTGATGAAATGTTCCCAATAGTTGCTTAATGTACTGTATATTAAAATATCCTCGCATGTGTTGCGTGCTGCCTAAGCCCTAAAACCTAACCTCAAAGCTTAGTTTTAATTTAGTCGTAACTTTTGCATGGACTTAACTATATAAGCTTAAAAATAGATGTATTTTTGGCCTGGTTTGAGTCTTTGTTGGGCCAAGAAAATAGATTTTTTTTATATTTTGTCTTCGATTTAGGGAAGAAGATGTTATATGTGTTGTTTTGTTGTCAGTATAATCTGCTTTATAAAAGTGACTGATGCGCTTTAGTTATCTATAAAATAAAGTAAAATACATATTTTATAAGTTTTCTGTCGACTAGTAAGTATAAAGCGGTCTTAAAATATTAAATATTTAAAGATTAGTTAATGTAGGAGAAAATAAATAAAATAATAAATAAACAATAAATATTTCGGACATCTAACACACAACGCCATCTAGTCCCAAGCTAAGCAGAGCATGTGTTATGGGCACTAGACAATAGACAACTGATATAAAAACATATATACTTTTTTTTTTGTAAATACATACATACATATTATACATAGAAAACACCCAAACTCCGAAACAAATATTTTAATTATTTTTTTCATATTCTTCAGTGTGTATGTATAACGTGGGTAAACAATTTAGTCAGTTTAGAATATAGAGAGCTTTTACAAAAAATATTGCTAAGATTCATGAGGGAATTGTCATTTGATTAGTAAGCATAATAAATTTAAGGAAAACTTACGGCTAGAAGTACAGTTAATACAATAACTAATTGGTTTTCACTGCTAAAATTATTTAGATAACCTTGAACATAATCGAATAAGTGATAATCACAAATAACAAAAAAAAACGACTTCAATCTGGACCAAATTGAAATGGGACCACACGGGAGGACCAGCTTTCAAATAACAAAAGAATCATCAAAAGTTATAAAGGTAACAAACATAAAAAATAAAAATTATAAAAAACAGTCGATTTGATAATCACCTCCTTCTTTAAGTCGGTTAAAAATTAGACATAGATATAAAATTTATTTATACTTGGTTGAAAAATCGTCGTCCGTTTTTTTAGTACAGTGACAATAAGTATAGGAAATATGTATTGTAAATTGTGTTTGTTGGTTCGCAGCGGAGAAGGAGGAGGCTGGCGGGCGAGCTAGTCCTGCAGGGTCCGCGACCCTACGAGCTCGTCTCGAGGGAGCTGATGGACCTCGTGCTTCACGTTCCCCTCGCCCTCGGACCAGCCCTATGCCCTGGTATACTTCTTTTTATCTATAACTCGCTTTTTCTGGCAACATTGATCTCACTTTCAAATACTCAAATATTATAAATATTTTCATAAATATTTCGGACATCTAACACACCACCCCATCTAGTCCCAAACTAAGCAGAAGGAACTTGTGTTATGGGTAGTAGACAACTGATATAAATACATACATACTTTTTTTTTGTAAATACAAACCACCCAACAAACACCCAAACTCCGAAACAAATATTTGCAGGTCATACAAAGATTTGGTCCGACCCGGGAATCGAACCCGAGACTTAAAGCACAGAAGTCGTATACGTTACCACTGCGCCAGCGAGTCAGTCAAATCAGAAGAAATACTTTTTTACGTATAATGTAGTTCGCCATTAAAGCTTTTTTATAGTTCACATAAATTTAGTTATTTATATTAACTACTAGCTGACCCGGCGAACTTCGTACCGCCATATTTATATGTATATCTGTCTCGGCTTCCCACAGGCAGTGTACAGTCGCGAACAAAAAAAAATTTTCTCGTTATCTTTTATTTTTTTTCATTCTAGCAAAAAAAGAAGGAATGACATCGGACTATGTGTTATTCAATTACAACTAAGTACATATTTTGACTTCCCCCCTCTCCAGGAATCCGTGCTGAAAAAGTATTCCATGTCCTACCCGTAGTATGAACTCAAATCATGCCAAGTTTCATTTGAATCCATTCAGTAGTTTCGGCGTGATGCACGGTCAAGATACAGACAGACAGACAGACAAATGAGAAAAAAAAAAACAGGCTTGGCTTCAGTACCGATTATAGAGCCCTCCAAAAAAAAATTCAAAATATCTTTAATGTACAGAATTGGACCTGTTACATTTTTATTATAAGTATAGATAATTTATACTTGTAGGGAGACTACAGACGTACGCGAATGGGACTGCGAGACCACTTGCGGATGGCTAGAGAGTCTCGGGCTCGAAGTGTACGTGGGTAACGCTCGCGCTTGGCTGGGAGCCTCGCCCGAAGCGCGAGGTGTTCTCGCCGCCGCCTCGCACAACACTATCGAAAAAGAACTCGCTATCAAACACCCGCTACATAAGAAGAAGATCATACTGGCACTTACTGATCTATTGGTAAGTGTTAAGAGCTATCTTATTATTATATCAGTGTATTTTAGTTATTAGTGGTAGTTATTTACATGTAATAATTAAACATGTTTTGTTTTTATTTTGTTTTAAGAGACCTAATTTCTTTTTAATTGCATTTATTGTAGTTTTTAATATAAATGATAAGAGATGATATTGTTGTTAAAAGTCTTTCAAAAAATCAAAATTATGTTTGGATTGCTTCACATATAAGTGTGTATTTACCGATATTATTTTATGGTTATTTGAAAGAAATATTTATGATAATGACATCATAATTAAAATATTGTTGTACATAATTTGAATATAAGGTGCACTCATGCCGGCGTGTAGGAGACACGACGGCATGCGGCATCATTAAACCGCCGTCAATCGTCGTTATCTATACTTATAAATTAAAACTGTAACAGTTTGTTTATAAAATTCTCTATACATACATATTCTTTATACATATAAAATATAAAGATACATAGAATATTCGCTGTTCAGTTTTTTCGCAGTGCCTTTTTTGAACGGTGTCCATAACTTTTTAGAAATGTAGGAAGTACTCACGTCGGGGTCACCATTGTGGAGGAACGGGTGTTATGTCCCTCTAACACAAAGAGAGGATCCTCCGACCAGGCGAGGGGATCATGCCTGGTGGGCCGCGGCCCAACTGTTGATGTTGGGATATTGTGTATAGTATTCTTCATTACTGTGTAGTTCGACGTATCTTCGATAGATGGCGCTATAGTATGTTATGTTGTTGTTGCGCAGTATGTGGAGGTCGCCACACCCTGTTCTTGTTTAATACTGTAGTGTATGATGTGAGAGGGGTGTGTGTGTGTGTGCAGGGCGGTCACGGCGACCAGTGCCTGTCGCTGGCGGGGCGGCTGGACACGGCGTGGACGCTGCGCTGGCTGGAGGACGTGGGCGTGTGCGGAGCGCGCGCGGCCGCCAGTGACGCGGCGCTGGACGCGCGCGTGCTGCACCGCCTCACGCACACCGACCTGCACGCGCACCTGCGCGTCGCGCACGCCACGCACGCGCTCTCCATACGCAGAGGTACACTATACACGAACCTACTATATACACGCACATACCTACTACATACACGCGCATACCTGCTACATACACGCACATACCTACTACATACACGCGCATACCTGCTACATACACGCACATACCTACTGCATGCAAGCACATACCTACTGCACACACGCACATACCTACTGCATACACGCACATAGCTACTACATTACTCGCACATACCTACTTAGTATAATACACACATACCTACTATATTTACACATTTATTTATTTAGAAACTTTTACAATATTATAACAAGATAAATTCCCAAGGAAATATTGCAAGCTTACAACTAATGATGAAATATAAAAAACTAAAATTTGAAACAATTAATATCATAAAACGAATTAGTATTAATAAAAGTAGTGAATAAGAAAGTATGCCTATCTTAATTTTGAATTTCAGAAATAATGCAACTTTGCGCTATTTCTCCGAATTTCGGCAAGGTACAATATGTCTATCTGTGTATGAAATGTCTATCTGCGTATCAATTACGTTAATAATCATTATGGCACGCGACATACCCACATACACACATACCTGCTACATTCACGCACACATATACACTCTTGACTGGTGTTACGTATGTGGACACAAGTAAAATGCGTGCAGGTTGAATGCGTACTCGCATTTAATCCCATAAACGAATAGTCTACGCAGACACTACAGACACACACATACATATATACAGGGTTACTGGTTCCCGTTAAAGACGTTTAGTTTACATCGTTTCTGACTGATTTCACTATGAAACACCCTATCCTAAATCTAACCGTTTTTGAGATATTTGAATTTAATTGTTTTTATAAAAAAATCCCGATTTTCGGCTGTCAGCTAAATATTTTAAAATGTGTAAGTCTTATTATTACTATTATTTGATTTTTACATGTAAAATAAGATGCTTTAAGACCTTAATAACCAATATTACGTAATAATACGTAAAATGAATATATAAGTCGTTATAGATGATTAAAATTAAAAAAAAATAGAAAGTTTATTTTTCTTCAATGGATATCTAAAAAATATCATGGCCCGTTGGTCTAGCGATTAACGTATGGTACTACCGGTCGAGAGGTCTCGGGTTCGATTCCTGATTCGGGCCAGAAATTCTTAATTACAGCCTGGAGTATGGAAGTTAGCGGTGTTTCACCGAGTGCGTGATACCGGAGGCCCTTTCCCCATCCCCCAAAGGTCGGCAACGCACTTGTGACGCCTCTGGTGTTGCGGGTGTCTATGGGCGGCGGTAATCGCTTACCATCAGGTGATACGTCTGCTCGTTTGCCGCAAAAAATATAAGAGGAGTTTCTTATGGTGCTTTCTTCTCGTATAGGCATTCAAGTACTGCGTGACAACAAGTTCGACCCGGACACGATGATACGCCGCGCGGCAGAGGGCGAGGGAGCGCTCACAGCTGAGGGCGAGCCCGTGGAACTTCGCGCGGCTGACGTTGCTCGCTGGTCCTCGCACCGCGTCATGCAGTGGCTCAACGAGATCGACCTCGCTGAGTACGCGCCTAACTTGCGCGGAGCAGGTATACATACACACTCTATAATACTCGACTGCCTCGTTGGCTTAGCGTATGAGACTGCCGATCGAGAGTTCGAGGGTTTTTTTTTATTAATTTACAGTGAAACTTGGTTAAGTGGGACCTGGATAAGTGAAAAACCTCCATAACTGGAACTCATGCTGACGTCCCAACGCATGGGCATGAATTACCTCTGCTAGTGGGACGAAGCAAACCTCTAAATCTGGGATTCGTTCTTTCGATTTTATCGTCATAGTTACCTCTATAACTAAGATAGCGAGTGAATGTTATATACATTAACCTTTGTAACTGAGAAAACATCGTTTGTTTGTTTAAAAACGAAGAAGATGACGACTCCGATGGGCTCGGAAGTAAATTTAATCAAAAAATCTAAACGCGAAGCAGTAATAGCACTAGAAACTTTGCACAGTTATTTTGAAATCACAGGAATTGGGGACCAAAGCATATTTGATAAAATTTATAACATCGAAAAAACTAATAAATAATAAATAAATATTTCGGACATCTAACACAACGCCATCTAGTCCCAAGCTAAGCAGAGCTTGTGTTATGCGTCCTAGACAACTGATACAAATACATATATACTTTTTTTTGTAAATACATACATATTATACATAGAAAACACCTAAACTCCAAAGCAAATATTTGTAGATCATACAAACATTTGTTCCGACCCGGGAATCGAACCCGAGACCTCATGATCAGCAGTCGCACACGCCAACCGCGAGACTAACGAGGCAGTCTAAAACTAAATACTGATACTTCCAAAAGACAAACTAAAAATTACAGATTTTTATGATTTATACATTCTGTTCACATTTTTGTAACTAAAACTCACTTATAATGTTTACTTAACGTTAATTTAATTAATAATCGCACTTCTATTACTGAAATAACCTGTATTCTGACCTCTATTGTATATACATAATTTATGTATTTATATCAGTTGTTTAGTACCCATAACACAAACTCTGCTTAGTTTGGGACTAGATGGCGCTGTGTGTGGCGCAGATGTCCGAAATATTTTTTTTAAAAAGTTTTAAAAATATTATAAAAATAATAATAAAAAAGTGTGCGTCTCGGGACGGCCGACAGAAGTGATAACTTAAACTAATCTAAGTTGAACTTTTTGAGGAACGGGTGCAATGTCACGTCGGGGTCACCACAGGGACACCACATAGGGACAGGGTGTCATGTCCCTCCAACACCAGGGGCAGTGGCCCACCAGGCATGATCACCTCGCCTGGTCGGAGGATCCTCCCTTTGTGTTGGAGGGACATGACACCCTGTCCCCCACAAACTATTTACGGCTAGCGCTGTGGGTTAGAGTGAGAGAGAAGGAGCCTGCCTACCGGTGCTGTATGCGTGAGAGAAAGCGAAGCCAGATAGACTCGCGCCGTAATGCGTTACGTAACGAAGCGGTTTATCCTCCCATAATCCTCCCATATCTAGTATGCATGCCCATTACAGGTACACACTAAATTCACCATATGAGATAACACGTAACAACACAGTATTAGGAGTAGGTAATAGTTACAAAAACAAAATGCTAAAGGAAACTTAATACTACTTAAATATAATGTTATAAAAGATGAAATAAAGGATGAAGAAAACAAAAATTAAAATAGAATTAAACATACACACATAAACAGTATTCTCGGTTTTGACAGTCCGCAGTATGGAAGTTTGGCGGTTCAAATCCGTGCCTCGGTCCCTGTTGTCATGAACATCTATGGCGCTCGCTATTGGGAAGTGAGTGCCCTCAAATATACTGAATACTGATAACTAGTTCAACCTTCGAATTCACTTCGCCTTCAGATTTGCGAAGGTATGATGACAGTGGCTCCGAGGAAAACTGATATTCTGATAAAACCGGATGTACTAGTATCCAATCCTAAATTATGTTGGGAATAATGATAAAGGCTAGGAAGATGATGACGATGCGATAATCTATTTAAAACAATCAAATTATGTACAAATATTAGAAACGTTCCCAGTTTAAAATGATTATCGGGTTTATTTAATCGCTTCCGTTTCCAGGAGAACGACTTCTAAAAATTCACATGAATGTTAATTATATTTCTGACTGTTAGTATTTACCCTGAAATGGTTTAAATACCCTGTAGCTCGACGGAAAGTAATTTTCTCGCTTAAAATAGCTGAGGTAACGAAACCATACCCTGTTTATTTTCGTTGCAGCTCCATCTATCGAGCTCTGTGTAAACTTTGTAGTACATTATAGTCGTTCAGAACATAGCTGTTTTTATTTTTAACACGCTTTTATGGCTTGGTACTTATGTACATATTACATCGACAGTCCTTTGACTGTCCACTGCTGGACATGGGCTTCTCCTTAAAAACGAAACTTTTTCCTACTATTAATAAGGTAAAACATTTGTTTCAAGTTTACCTTCTGTTATTTTTTGTGATGTGGACAGTGCGTAGTTTGCTCCCTTTGGCGCTGCGCAAACGTAGACACTTTTTGTTGCCGACACGGCACACCTTCACTGGTAAGCGTAGTTGCTGTGTCCGGTCTCTGGTGGCGGCAATCGTACACAGTCACCGGTCGCTACTACTGGCCACAATTCGTCGCTTGTTTTCCGTCAGTCTCACGAGGGACATCGATGAATTGTAAGGAAATTTGTTAATGTTGCTTGTGTCTTCAACTGACGACTTTTAGTTTCCAGTTACAGACACCGAACACTTTCTGATCGTCATGAGTATGTGTTAAGTGGTAGCAACTGGGCACAAAAAATATTTACGTATAGTGGATGATTTCATACTGGTTTTATAGAAATCGAATATTTATTGATATGTTAAATCTGCCACAAGACACAAAAGTGTCTACGTTTGCGCCCTGCCTTAGTCGCCTTTTACGAAATTCACGGGATGAATGGAGGTGGTAGCACTCTGTATTCTTAATCCGTCACTACGCGGAGAATTTAGTAAATGTACATATGTAACGAAATATTTAAACGTGATTTTCACCCATTCTAAAACGTTGGAGTGAATTAAAACTTCACACACTTATCAATAGTACGGGAGGTAGCTTTGTAATTTTTCCAGGAATTTTATACCGAATGAATTTTATTTCATACAGTTGTTTAATATTCAGTAGTCAGTGAAATGTGCGTCACTTCTCCCACTGGCAGTGGAGCTAAAAGAGACAGCCTGAAAAAGTCATTGGTAAAAATGTGGTCCGATGATATTTATACCAAGCGAAACTGTATTAAATTATTGTGTAAATCCCATTTTTTTTAAATCCTCAGCTGTATTGATGAGGGAGGGTTAAATGTCATGTGCATAAGCCAAAGCTAATAAAAGTATTCTAAAACCTTATGAAATTTATAAAATAATCTCTTTTTTTTGAGTTCCGTACCCAAAGGATAAAACGGGACCCTATTACTAAGACTCCTCCAGGGGGGCTCCCATACAAACAACGTGATTTCTTTGCTCGTTTTTGTTAGGTACTTAGATAATTGTACGGAACCCTTCGTGCGCGAGTCCGACTCGCACTTAGCGGGTTTTTGAAGTGAAAACTTCTTTAGCGGCGTTGTCCACTTTTTTGGGATGGGTAAAAAATGTTAAACTCGCGTCAGGACACGTGACCTGATCGAATATTAGTAAGACGGAGGCGTGGCGTAGGAGAAGAAGTAATATCCCCCTCTCTTTCTGCCGCGCGGAGAAAATGTATGCCTGCTCTTGCTGTTTCGTTTAAGCGGCGCAGTGTGCTTGCGCTTCGCTCGGGTAATATGTTTATACTGTATAGCATTAACCTATATTTTTATAACATCACAATAAGCATTTTTGTAGTTATCGGTTCTCAAGACATATTAAAGGCAAAGCAAGGCATAGATTCGTATAGCATCGTTCATTGTGTTTAATAAATCAAAAATGCACAACGTTAATGTTCAAGTTTTCATTCCTGCCGGCACTCCCGGAGTGCAACCCGTTGTTTCTTATATTTTTTAAGGGAATAAAGAAAATTGTCACTTGTACTTTTGACGGGGGTAAACACCGTCAGTCAGCGTCATAAACATGTGGCGCGCTCAACGCATTCGACCGTTTCATAGTCTTTTTGGAAAATAAACTGAAGATCTTTACACCCACAAACAATCAGCTGCCGATGATTTTTAGGTTTTTTTAAACTTTTAAATTATCTAATACTTTAAATTCAATAAATATAATAAGTATAGTAATAATTTCATATAAATAACACCACAGTATATTTAATAATTTCGTGTCAGTTGTAATAATGATTGGGACAAACTACACACATCAAAAGTGTCTAGGGATCAAGCATTTTTATGCGGATTTCTTGAGATTGAGATGTGGCTTTGGCCCTGGCCTGCTCAGTCGCCAGACTTGAACCCGATTGAGCATGCATGGGATATGCTACAGAGAAGAGCTTTGCCGAATATGGAGGGTATCCAGTCGCAAGAAGACCTTTTTTTGTTGTTGCAACGAACATGGGCGGCCATTCCACAGCGTGATTTGGATGAACTCATTTTGAGTATGCCAAACCGATTCTTGTGTTGTTAGTGTTCACGGTAGAAACACGGATTATTAATTGTTTAAGTTACCTAATAAAATTTTAAAGAAAACTGTTATTTCAGTCTTTTTTTCGAACTTTAATGTTAGTGGTTCAAATGTCAAAAATCCCTTTATTAGGAAAATGGCTAATTTCTTTATTAATGCAAAGGTGACTTGGTTTATCGTTACTGTGACAAACGAAAACACTTTATTTGATGAATCCTTAAAGAAAATTTTAATTAATATCAATCAGGAGAAAAGTTATTGCAAAAATATATGTTGATCCCTAGACACATATGTTGATCCCTAGACACTTTTGATGTGTGTATATATTATTAAGTACTGTAGCATCAAGAAATATCAAGCAGTAAAAGTCGTCTCAGGACAATTTTCTTATTTATTTATTAAACTTCATTGCATACCACTACAGCATAAATTTGTACAGAGATACACATATGCAGATCAACATTAGGTGTTACAATTTACAATAGGCGATCTAATCGCTCACGGCGATCTCTTCTTTCTTTATTATTTTAACAGTATAATTTAGATATGTAAATTTCATAAGGTATAAAATAAATTTATTTGATAAATTTTAAATGAGGTTTATGCACGTGATTGACATCCAACCCCACCTCGTCAATACAGCTGACGATATTTTTTTTAAGAAATGGGATAGAAACAATATAATATCATTGGATAGAAACAATTATTTAATATAGTTTCGCTTGGTATAAAAATCATCGGAGCAGATTTTTTCCCAATGACTTTCATGCTGTCTCCTTTCATGGCTGTTTCATGTGTCATCAGTTGTCCCGATAGCTGATGTTTGGACAACAACTGATGTTTGGAGCTGTTATGTGTTAGGCGAAAACTATTATTGTTATGATTTTCAGTCGGGATTAAATGACTCGCTCAACTATAGCGCTACCTCCCGTACTACAACGACCGATGTCAATACCACGGTAATAATATTTAACAGTGTTATGACTCGCACCTGTTTTGTAGGTATATAAGTACCTAAAGCCCGGGTAGTTGCGGCCTTGCTTATAGGTATTAGGTATTATTTTTCATCACAGAAAAGAAAAGTATTTGTCGTCCAGCTCCAAGGTGGATAAGTGTCATTTATCGTCGTCATTTACATCACAGGTTCTTGGTGGCTGCCTTGGTGGTCCCAGGAACCGGTGGATTCGCGCGACCTGTACTCGTCAGTAAAGATGACCAGTTGTATGAGAAAAACCGAGAGCCACAATCGGTCTAAAGCTGGCTATCAACAGTGCTTTTCTTCGTAGAAGAGATCGAAGCGCAGAGCTTTTCTTTTTGCGAATTTGAATAAAATAAGTTACGAAAACTCACCTCCCCAGACCAGTTGCCTGCAAAAAGTGCTTGGGAGCCTTCGTTTAATAACAATCCAATTGCAGGTGTTCACGGTGGGTTGATGTTACTGGAGCCACGCTTCACAGCCGAACTCCTGGCCGCCTTACTAAACATTCCAGCCAACAAGACTCTATTGCGACGGCATCTAACGCAAAGGTATTTTAAATACCTACATAACATTTTCTAATAACGCATATTATGTTTAAGGGAACCGTCTTAGAAATTGCTCAATTTGGAACAATTTTACAGATTTAATGATCTGCTAGGCAGAGAAGTGATTCAGCAAAAACGCAACGCCGAACAGACCCTTGGCTACCAGCCACTGACTGCAACCACCAAATATAAGGTATGGTCAACTTAAGACATAAGTTATTTATACCTACATGCAGGGCCGTCTTAACCTAAGCTGGGGCCCCTGGGCACACAAGAATTTGGGGCCCTTTTAGAAAGTAAAGAAAGCGTTACTAACTTGTACATATATATAACTACTACATACATATAACTACTACATACTAACATGTTTCTACTATGATCATGGAATCATGTATGCCGTTAGTTTTTGGTTACAATTATGGTTTCTTTCAGGTTCTTTGTTAAGCAAAAGCAAAAGGACGAATTTGAGAATTAAGCCTTCTGACTTGTAAAAGAGACTTTACTACTAATACTCTTAAAACCACAGAATACCTCAGAAAAATTGTCCTTAATGACCGCCGAGGTCGCTCTGTTAATCATTTACATCACTCAGATATTTGACGCACTGTAGCTCAAACTAAACTGCCTTTTTATACTAGATGCCTATGCCTATCACTAGATTATTCGGGTCAGTTCAACAGCCTCTCGAAACGCCCGGTTCCAAAAAAAAACGCTGTCGTATGTAAACAAGCCAACCACGTGACACTCAGTCTATATTCGACGTGTGAATATACATAGGTATATTCACTTAAGGTTTATTGTTCTGTGCCTCAAGAAACCGACTAGAACTTTCTCGGCTAAATCGATTGACGAGTCTTTTTCTGGAATGCTCATTTTTCGTAACACTGCCATTTTGCTCGACGCGAGCAACGCTATTGCTACCACGATATTTAGCCAGGCAGTCGATATGGACTACTTTGTATGGATCCTCCCATTTGGTCTGTAGTATAGGGGCCAGTCTTATCGGGTTTTCTCGTTTCTGCTCGCGATGTCAACTGCGATTAGTTTCCATTCCGTTTTTAAGTTGCTGGTCTTCATGGTTTCGCATCTGTGGAACTTTTTACAACAGTACAAGTAGTACATTTACGAAACCACTAAGGCACCAATCTTGTACATCTTGCCGACACTTCTTGACACTAGGATGGCGTTCTGATGCTTTATTGTAAACTTCAAGTAGAACGTTCGGCACCTTAGCTCTTGGCACAATTATCTGTAGATGGAACTCTCAGCCATTCGACTTCTCCCATTTTCGGTAGGTACACTATTCCGTTTTGTAGAACTAGACTATCCCGTTGCGCCCAATAAACTTTAGTAATAGCTCTTGCAGATAAGATAATACTCCAAACAGGTTTATATCACCCTGTGTTGCCATGTGATAAGTTTCTTTATGTCAACGTCATCCCCATGTACTATGTATGTATGTGTCATGTACTATCTTCATTGTTTCATCTTCACATGGTCCCAAAAGTCAAGCCTGTTGATGTCATGTTTTGGAGTCGGAGTACATTTTCTCAGCGAGTATTATCCTTTGCATTGTCTTATGATGTCACCTTTTATCTCGCTGTCATGTTTTCCCAGATCACTGCCTTGGAACTTGCGTCTTGTGTGGCATCTTCTTTTCACAACGTTTTCTCATCAGTTCCTACAGGCAGACCAGAGAGTCCTTTATTTTTTTCAACCTGGACATCTGCAAACTCATTAGTGGGCAACTTAGCTGTAGATGACCATTCTGTAGCACATGATCCCAGATCCCCTCTTAAAAGAAGACTTTACTGTCTTTGATATCCTCTGGGACTTAGCTTGTGGGTCGACCGGATATCATGTCGAACCGCTTCGATCTCCAGTGCGTATGCCAGTGCTTCCCTTAGTAAAGTATGTTGGCCAAGCTTCACTGCAGCTCTAACATACAAGTCCTTGATGTCGTTTATGAGAACCTGCACGATGTTTACTTTCATCGTCTTCCCGTCAATCGAAAGGTTCGCTTTCCGTACGAGGTTCTCAATTTCCAACGCACATTGCTGCTGGCCTTCTCCTGAGCCTTGGGCTCTATCGCGTAGCTGGGAAATCGTTTTTCAGATGGCGTTTCCCATATTTCGACTCTAGCGCTTCTAACAATTCTTAATATACGCTACCTGAAGCAGGTAGTGCTACTAGGACTGACAACGGTTGCTCCCTAAGCGCAACACTAAGGGCAGTCAGGCACTGTTCATTACTCCACCCGCAAATTTTCCATGCGGCCCACATCTCACGACTTCCCGCGACCGTCGCCAGGTCGTCGGACCACCTTGCGAGGGACCTACCAATGGGAAACTTTGTGGCCCCATCGGCTTTTGTTTTTGCGAGCAATGTGCCTTGCCCACTAACACTTAAGTTAGTTATTTTCTTACACAATTTATAATTATAATAAAATAACATTAGCGATAGAGCATAATTGTATATTATACATCAAGCACATAATCTCAATGATGAATATTTAATGATTTTTCAACTACAATTAAGCGAATCCTAAGACAGATAAAATATTGAATTTAAGATTTAGCGATCGTAAAGAAGGTGAAAAGTCACAACTCTATTGCACGCTTTAATTTTTTAACCGAAAAAATATAAAAATTGAAAGCCTAGTTTTCGATTATTCGAAAATTTATGACGCGAACATTTGTCTGAGATAAAATTCTCGGTTCCTCGGGGCCCCCTTGAGAATGGGGGCCCTGGGCACTGGCCCCGTGTGCCCTTATGGTAAAGACGGCACTGCCTACATGTATCAGTTGTATAGTACCCATACCACAAACTCTGCTTACCTTGGGAATAGTTGGCTTTGTGTGTTAGATGTCCGAAATATTTATTTATTATTATTAACGTCCATCTAACCATAAATTAAATCATTATAGTAAACATATCAAGGCAATATTTGTGAGTACCGTTACTATTAATTGTGTTATAAATTGTGTTTTGAAAAATATAGGTACCAAAGAAAAGCCAGTTCTCACTGAAGCGCAAGAAGAGCAAGGACGACCTGGACTTGGGTGACCTCGTGTGTCCACTGCACGATGACTGCTCAGGTGACATAACCAACTCGCCAGTAAGTTGCATTACTAACAACACTAATCTGTATATTGATGCACCGAATATGTAATATGTACATACTTTGATTATGCCTCTTTATACCGAGAAAGACCTTTGTTTCGACTCAACCAACAACCGGATTCGGCCAGAGATACCACGTTATGTCAGAATACCTCTGTTAAGCAATTCTTTTGTTAGCTTTTACCGAGTGAGTGCCGGATTCCGTAGGGAACTTATACAAGCTGCGCCACGCTGGTAACGCCGCAGGGCAAAACTAGTCTAAAGTAAAAGTAGCCTAACTTACTCCTTGATATAAGGAGTAACTCTGCCAGTGAGAGTCCCGTCTAATTCGGTCTAGCCGTCCAAGAGATTAGTCAAAACAAACAGAGAGACAGACAGACAAATGAAAAAAAAAATGCTAGTACCGTATATATTTTCATGTGCATTTAATTTAATTAGTGCTGTTAATTAGAAATTACAAGCGGATACTCATATTTTATATCTTTGTATAGATTGGTTCCCCAACTCACATCGAAGTATGTACATGTTATATAGTAATTTTGGTATTATTTGTTTAATTCGCTTTCAGTTTTGGCAGTAAGTTCGTATTTTTTAAATTTTCGACACTGAGTGCATATGGGATCAGTATAATTACTTATAAAAGAAGAAGTTAGTGAACAATAACACGTATCGTATTATGTAATTAAAGTTAGTATTCATTTATACATAGTTGAGCTATAACGCTATTTGTAAAGGATTTCAACACTGATGACGCCAAAATTCAATAATACTAAGCGATCTTATAAGGACTTTGATTTAGATATTTATAACTTAAATATCACTACATATTATAAAACAAAGTCCTCCTCCGCGTCTGTCTGTCTGTTCGCGATAAACTCAAAAGTTACTGCACAGATTTTAATGTGGTTTTTACTCATAGATAGAGTGATTCTTGAGAAAGGTTTTCGTATATATTTTGTTAAATTTTTTAGTATATTGGCTAAAAAATTATGATATTTGTTGAAGACATCTAAAAAAATTAAGACGCACAGCTTAGAGAAACATAGGCTATTATTATATGTTCCGTTATTATCCCGTGCGGAGCCGGGGCGGTTTACTAGTAATTCTATACTTTATTTATTATTAAACTAAAAAACGCACAATTCGCTTTCGAATTCTGTGGCATTTTGTATTAAATATCATAAGACAAGCGATGTCTTGACCATAATAAATGTTAGTCTCAATTGTTTTGTGTGGTGTTTCAAATCGATTGGTAAGAGGTATGTTTATTTTATATAGCACTATAGTACAGTTGCACCTTAGTAGTGGTGATGTGAATTTATAATAACAAAATTAACGGCGGTGGCTTTGGTGGTTTGGGTTTAAATTAAATAGTTTAAATAACTAATTTACTTCAGATTAATTCGTTTTTCACAACTATAAATTTAACATGTGGTGTCATTTTTAACTTAGTTTATTTTTATATATTAACAATTTGAATAAAACTTACATTTTTGAGATTTAGATATACAAAGCAGCGAATACCCTATATCTATATATTTACACGACACGACATATACATACTAATGGAGGCGTTTTACTTACTTTAGGCAAAAAAATAATCTAAAACTACAAATTATAAATAACGAACCTACATAATATACTTATCAATAAGTAACAAATATTTTTATTATGTATTAAGAATTATAATTGATATAATTTTTATTAAACTTAATTCAGATTTTTTTTTTTAAATGGTGCCTTTTTCATTCCATTCATCGCTGTATGTATTGAAACGTGTAAGATTGTTACATTTTAAAAAGTAGGTAGGTACTTTTGGGATATTTTTTTTTAAAAGGTGTAAACTTTTTGTATGTTTAGTTATTTTAATCTATAGTGTACTGTTTTCAGACGATGAAAGTAAAATCAGCGGGAGCGGACGTCGCGTCGGGTGTTTATCCCCCGCGTGATGAGGCGCGGACACACTAGCGCACACTGGACACACTAGCGCCACACTGGACACACTCGACATCTTGGACAGACCTATCTACAATGGTTTTTTTTTATAAATACAGAAAAAAAACAATTCCTTCTGTATTATAATTAATTTTAGTTAAACAAGTGCCGAGGAGAACATTCGATTATTGTTACAATGTTATCCTTAAAATATAGCTTGATCTTGTAATGTAGAGGGAGTGTCACAGAGTAAAAACACGTTTTACTTGTCCGATGCATTTATTGCGAGAGAGAGAAACACTAACATTTTAACTTGAGAACTTACCAGTCCACGCGCACATATAATGGACTGTACTTACATACGGTATTACTCGATCGTTTTATTCCAAAACGAGTAAAAATTAACGAGTGGACTGCAAAACTCACGACTCGAAGGCTCGCATCGTGTGTGTCACATCTTACGTGTCTCCTTTTCATAATTCTTTTATAATTAAGAATTGCTAGACTTGCCACCGTCTCCTTTGTTGAACAGACATCTTTTGGCTCGAACGGTTCGGTGAATACTGAACGGTGAGCCAAAAGATGCGTCACTCGATCGATAAATGCTGAATGTGTGGACGGAAGCCCATGCCGTGGTTTATACTCGACACATGTTTGCTCGATTGAGTGAAACCGTGTGTGAGTACTTAGCATTAGAAATACATGTGGTATTACAGATCTCTGTGACATATAGCTACGAAACCGACGAAGTAACTTTGAACAAGCGTCTTGTTTATGTATGTATGTATATTCACCTATATTTTCATTTTATCTTAAATGAAGTTAAATAGTTCATAAATATAAGAATTCAAACCTGAAATGTACTGCTCTAAAATGACACTAGTGACAACTGTCACAGAGTTTAAGCTATATTTCAAGGACAATAGTCAAACTCTGACCGTGAAACACCAGTGTAGTGGGGCCGTCATACTTTATGTACATGCCCTAAAAGTGGTTAGAATCAAATGATCATTTCAAGGGTATAAAATTATGTCAGTTCTAGGATAGTGCTAGTCATGAGGATTAATTTGTAGTAGTTGCAATACTATCGAAGAGTTGTAAAACGATTTTGCAGTTATAACAATTTTTAGCACTATTAAAAAAAATCTTTAAACTGTCATGCGTTTAATTAAAAGTTGTTAATATTACTAACCTAACTAAAAATGTTTAAGATTTCTTCTAAAACATAAAAACTTTTTAGTTACGTGTTTCTATATTATGTTTTCGCATAATGAGAAATTGTAAAATTTAAACTATGCAAAACTGTTTTACATACAAGCAATGGTATGGCATGAGAATTTTTAATATATTCAATCTTTGTGTTCATTTTAACCCTGGACTCAGTCATGTGAAGTTAATAGAGACAAAAAAATATGTTTGAATAATAAAGATGTAAACATTTAACTTATTAATGAAATGATTCATATAAGTATACAACATTCACAGTTAAAGCAGATTTGTATTCATGTGGGTTTCTGTTTCCTCATTACTTTAAAAGATCACAACTCAGCTTAGAGCAGGGTCAACCTGACGACCAAATTTGCTCGTTGTTTTTTCTTGTACCTTTAAAAATCAAATCGCTAAAGCGGATTACTGACATACCACAACAGAATACAAATGCTGTTTAATGATTATTTAATAAAGCACCCGGCAAAATGTTTTTCAGAAAATCTCTCGGATTCAGCCATTGTTATGAAAAAAGGACGCAAAAATAAAAGGAGACAAAATAATTTTCAATTAATTTTTTTTCGAAATAAAGTCGATGTATTATGTAAAGAGATTAATTCAAATAATTCGTTAACCACTGTTTTAAAAGCGTATTGGTGCTAAATTCTACATTAAAACATTATATTTTAAGGCATAGCCCTCAAAACAAAGTGTCCAAGGAGGTAAATAGAACTGTAGTAATTATAATTAATTACGGAATGTTATTACTGATGCAACTGCCAAAAATCGTGAACGAGAAATATCTACCTAATGAGTAATAAATTATTATAGAATTTATAGATAACTAGTCGTCATTAATTTACAAAAACATGTTATCAAACATGTTTACATTTAAATTAAAACAGTTTAGTAAATAACTGACGACTAGTAGTTAAAACATTAGAGATTAATAAATAATTCGTGTATTTAAGAAAATATTTATTTTTTCATTATTTTAGTAATTAAGTTTTTTTAAAGGTCAATGGCAGGTTTGTATGGAACTTTTGTACCGCCTTGAGTATCTCATGATAGGGATTGTTTTTGTATTTATTTGGCTGCTAATCGCCAATAATGACATTTTAAATTCTGACACACAACGCCATCTAGTTTCGAAACTAAGTAGACTTTAAACAATGCGTTTTGTTATAGCAGTTGTAACAACTTTTGAGCAGAATTATAATTATTTTAGTACAGTTTTAAAAATATTATATCTGTATGTAAATAATAAGAATGATTCATTTATCCAATTATCTAAATCTCATATCCATCCATTACATATTGCCTGCGGTACAGAATCTGCCATTCTCCTTTGCGTATATATTGAGTGACTTGAAAATGATCAGCTGCATACAATTCAAGTATTGATTACGTTTAGTTTTTTTTTTACCTATTGATTAAACGTACATCGTACTTACAATAGACATTCCATGTTCATAAAAAATAAGTAAAACAGTGAATTCGAACAAATGCATTCAATTAATTTCTGTATATCATGAATTTACTATAATCTATTCGCTTAAGAAAATAGTGACGAATCTTTCAAGCCCTCTTGTCTTTGGAACCTGATTGGTCTAGATGCGGTGTTTGATCGATGCTTTACATACATATAAACACACATAACGTTAGGCCTATTTCCCAGGTACAGATAAATTGATATCCACTTACTACGGTCCTGTCACATCTCTTTTGCTTCGTCAAAATTCATCAATGTTTGCTACATCAATGTTTGTCGTTTCCTGGTGCTTTTCACACGGACCTTATTCATGGATATCACCAATTTGATCGCTGAATGTTTACCGTGGTCGAATTCTTCCGACACTTCCACACACGTTCGCTCTATAAACTCCTTTCGTGAGTCTTCTATCATCCATCCTCTCTACGTGACCAAACCATCAAAGCATGTCCCTTTTACAAGCTTTTATTTAGTTTCACATATACCGATGTGCTGAAATTTGAAATATACCTTTGGTTCTGATGACAATGCAATTATATATAATCGGTATTATTATTAATCCAAAATGGCCGCCGTAACAAAATGGCGGCGTACATATTTCTGAACAACCCACCCAATATGGGTATTAAATGAAAGGGTTTAAATTTATTAATTTTATTAAAAAGTAATAAAAGCTTGTTTTTTTAAAACAACTTTTTAAACTAATCACTTGTTAATTCTTATCACTTTCAGTGCGAAACAATGCTTTACTATTTTATTATTGCGAATGGAATGTATAATAAATAATATCTAAGGCAGTATGATCAGACAATGATCTGTTATGTATGAATATACGGATGGCATCAATCTTTTAAAGTGTGGCAATATTAGCGTAGTTCAGCTCCTTTGAATCATTTCTGTTTTATCTCTATATTATGAAGATCATCGTCCCCATTTTAAATCACGGTCTTTATTAATATCTTGTTAACCGACTTCAAAAAAAAGGGATTCTCAATTCGACTTGTGTTTTCTTGAGGTGTACCTCAGAAATATTTAATTTACGAACTTTTGAATAATAAGGAAGTTAACAGTTTACTAAAATTCATTATCATGTTTATTGAAGTTATTTTTACTTTTCATAAATCTATAAATAGACATACTATTTCGTAATTTATATATTGGTTCTATTATTTGGTTTTACTACTTTAATCAATTATTGCTTGAATATGAATATGAAAATATTGATTCCTAAATGTCGAACGAAATGATACATCGTAGAACATTATCCAGGTAATACCAGGAACATTATCACGCTGGTGCTGTAGCTCAACACAAAGACGAGACAAATTATAAGTATTGAATCTTTGTGTTATATCAATATGTATATTTATATCAAATCACCATAAGCATCAACCAATGTTCTCTCGTCCTAGCGAGTGTTCTAAGTAGTTTGTTACAAGATATTTCGGTACTTAGCGCTTTTAAAAATAATAAACTAGCTTAGTAGAAATCGACTGAAAGGTGACAATATAATTCTGGTCTCTTTTGCTGAAAATAATTTTCACTTAGATAAGAGATGTTATACATACCAGTTTATATGAAATATTTACTTAGATATGTTCGGGAAGACTACACATTCGTTTTTAGATTAAGAGTTCGTATTTATTTTATTATCATTATCCAATTAAAGTTCAACCGTATCGTAGTAGACTCGAAGCGGACCCCAATAAATTTTTGGGAAATTTGTCTGTATCAGCGCCGACGGACGGAGTGACAGCGATAAAATGACAGCGAGTGACGCGACCGACGACGTTTGGTTTTATTTCGTGCACTAAATACACTTGTATTCTTAAGAATTTAAGATTGAATTTAAATTGTTACTGAATTAGTCTCTTCGCCGCCACTTGGTCCGTCGGCGCTGACCCTAAATTCCAAAATCATGTAAGTGAGACAGCTCATTGAAGTTAAGCGAATTAAGCGAAGGCGTCATTGTTACATAAAATATCTATACATGGCATTTATTCATTAAGTAGTAAACATTTACAGCACAGTGTTTTAGTTTCGTTATTGTTTCATAATTTCTTGTTTCTTCACAGAGTATATAAATCCGCTGTCCTGTTCCTAACATGTTGTGCCAAATGTTATAAATAATGTAAGCCCTTTACGATAGTCCCTTGTCTTCCATAGACTGTATAACTTAACTTATTAACTAGTGAGTAAATCACCGACAATTACATATTAAAACATTTTTATAGTACCTTAAATATATAATTATAAAAGTTAATAAATAAATACTGAATGAACACAATGAAACGGGATTTTTATTTCTTTATTATAATCAAAGTTCATTTTCAAATAACTGTTGCGACTTTACAATGGTTGTATCGGTGCTTTTTAATACTTTGAGGCCCTCTGAAAATAAAAATGTTGTTGATAGTAGGTATGTTTAGAAAAATGCAACGGTGACATGGCTTAGTGCCATATAAACACGCTCTTGAAGGCAAGCGCGTTCGGGTTGCGATTAGAAAATAGTTCTGTGCATCAATCGAAACGCTGAACGCGGTCTCCGTGACGACGACTTGATATGAAATAAAGTCGCACTAAGGTCTCTAGTAACTGGCAAGTAGGCTTGGTCAAAGGGTGATGTGACAAACTGTGAAATGAACTGTCGGCTGCGGTATTCCTGGATCAATAGGTACGACCTTTAAACCTTCAAGAAAAGAGCGTACTCCTTCTTAAAAGGCCCGGCAATGCACTTGTGACGCCTTTGGTGGGTGTACATGGAGGGCGTTATTCCAAAAAATAAATAAATTAAACTTCTAAAATAGTGATCAAATTAATCACCTACTTTCATCATCACTATTATCAGATAGAGGATGTGTCGGAGATCTGTGGTGGTTATCCATATGGTTAGTGTCAGAATTCTTAAGAGATGCAGTTGAATTTATTCATTCCCATCATTTTTGTTGGTAGTATTAATCAAGTTAGTCTAAAATACCTCTGGCACAAATTGTGGCACTTTTTGAAGCAATATAATTTATTCTACAAATATATTACCGATAGTTTTTCTCCATCAAAGAAGTGCGGTTATTGTTAAAAGCAGTGCAAAATGACGGGTCTGATAATTTAAATGTGTTCGTGAAAACGTATTTGCAGAAATGAGCGACTGGAATTTTGATTTGGAAATGTAGGTATCTGCATAAAATAGGCCAGCCTATTACGTAAGTGTGGCTAAAATTAACTTCGGCCTACCCCCTTGAAGATGAACAAGTTACTGAACACACCTTTGCCCCGTCCCCGACGACGCAATTCTGCTATTCTCTCCACCTCATTTTCTTCTTCAGCGTCCCGCTCCCTCTTCAGTGCGTCTTCGCGTGCTTGCTTCATTACAGATTCTTCTATAAATGTCAATTCTAGAAAAATTAAGTTTAGGATATTTAATGTAACTATATATATATATGTACAAGGTTGCCTGTAAGTACAGGCAGTAAGAGATTGCCTTGGGCGATAAGACCGCCACTTGTACCTCCTAGCTATAAGTTACTTTTGTAATTAATCTGGTGTACATTAAAGCGACTATTATCATTATTATTACAAGAAATTTCGATTCTTCTTCTGATTTCGGCCACGGCAGCCAGTCTCAACGGAGACCAGCCAATTACGCTGGAGATTTATTATAGTGTACAAGTGTGCGCGCAAACACATGTGTACTCTCTGTTCCCTCACTCTCACAATACGATGGGACGGCTATCCCTTCAACTTTCAACTCCGGGCTGTTATTAAGCATTTCTATAATCGGAGAAACACGACAACAATTTTTGCCCGACCCTGGAATTGAACCTTGATCGGCTGTATCGTAATAATAATTACAAATTACCGCTATTACCCATTCGGGCTATTATTATTATGATCTATTGATACCTCATTCATTAAAATTGGTTTGGGTAAAATTAAGTGGGTATATAATATACATTACAAATATATGATACCCCTGCGCTGGACAGACCAGGTGAAATCAGAAGCCACGTGTTTGACTGTAGCCCTACAATCTGCCTAGCGGGATATCGTATCAAAGACTTTGCCCGCCCTACTACCGGCGTAAATATCTCTATGTGACCAGGCCCCTCTGTCAATGGCGACACGACAGAGAAGTTAGAGAAGATCATCTCTATTAAATATATTATAATAAATACCCTTAATTAATTCCATTTAGGCCATGAAATAGCTTTTAATTATTTCTCCGAAATCATAATATTTCAGGCATAGAAGTACATATTCCTATATACGTTTGTTCTGAGTCTGGGTGTTCTTTGTGTCCGTTTCATGTATGTTTGTCGACCCCGCGACACAGGATTTATTCCTAGTGCGGGAGTTGTCTTTTTAAAAAGAAAGAAGAAGAAAAATATAGTACTTGTCAGTCTAGGGTCCATGGCAATCCAAGGGCCTTGAAAAAAATTGGCAGCTGAAGGCCGTGACTTGGCATCAGGCTCCATTAACTGTGTAACTTGTTGCTTGCATTCTTGGGACAGTTGGTTTACAACACAGGTTCGGAATCGCCACTTACGCATCACCTTGATTAATAAAAGGAAAAATATATGTAAGGAAGTAGTAGTGACTCTAAAACTCCAGGATCGACCTGAGATCGACGAAGATCTTAACAAAGTAAATAAGTCGCCATTGATCAGACTAAAGCTACAAATATCAATCGTTGGTGACCAATAATTCTACCGGTAGATTTGACTTCAAGTAGCTACCGAAGTTTCGGCGAGGACGGGTAGGTACAGTTTTATACAAGACCTCAACTATTGACCTTGATTAAATTCAGAGATAGCAAATCCTTAACCAATTTTGGAAAGAAGTTTTTCGGTGCATAGATCAGCCTCGACTAACAGAGGGACACGAGGAAAACATACATAAAGTTTCAGCTATTTCCTTGAGGGGAAGGCAGATTAAGACGACGACAGACAAAGACGTGAATAAAAGAGTAATGGAGAGCAGGTCACTATTCGCCTTTCTATACTTATCATCTTCATGAGGAATAGTACATTGTTCACCGAGGGAGGAAAGGGACCGATTACTAGAGAGGGAGCCTAGGGCCACAATACTCCCTAGGTAGGAATGGGACTTTCACCCGAGTGCTACACAGTGCTTTATACTACACCTGTGAGGAACATTTAAAGACTTGTATTGTAGAAAGTATTTAAATCAAAACGTAAGACACCATGTAAGACACAATTTAGCTTAGAATTTGACCGATATTTCGCGCTTCTTTTGTTTTTTTTTTATTCTTCATAAAAGGATGTCAGTGGCACGGAGATTCCATATTTAAATTCTATGAAAACTCCTCGGGCAGGCGTGAGCCATAGATAAGATAACACATGAAAAATGAAAATTCATACAACTTTCTCTCTCGCTAAAACACGTTAGAAATGGATTTTCATACATTTTTTCCTCCCGCTTATTCAGTTCAAGGAAAAGACTAACGTTCTCTTTTCATTTTCAGGGAATAATGACAACTGTTTCGATCAGGTGTAGTATAAAATCTATTTTAATTTTATACATTATTTTTAAACTAGATTACCTTGTAATCATAAGTGCAAAATTCAATAAGAGTTACCTGCTTCTCGTACAGTTTTTTCACAGACGTCTCATTAAAAGGTAATGCTTTATTCAGCATTGTGTAAAGAATTATGCCCAGTGACCACATATCTGCCAATTTGGGTAGATAGGGCACGCCTTTTAAGACCTCTGGAGCAGCATACGATAAAGAACCGCAATAAGTTTCACTAAGCAGGTCTTTATCGCGGTGTTTCACGTTTCGGGCAAATCCGAAATCTGTTATCTTCACATTATAATTTGATGTTATTAATATGTTTTCGCATTTTAAATCTCTATGGGCTATATTCATAGTATGTATATAAGTGATTCCCGATATAATTTGTCTCATCCAAAGTCTGCTTTGGTTCTCTGGCACTGCACCGTTTTGCGTCAAAAAATCTAGCAAATCGCCGTTTTCTGCGAAACGTAGAAAAATGAAGTATTTAGCACGCCGTTGAAATATATTGGACACATTTATTATGTGAGGATGATTCACTCTTATCAAAACATCTAGTTCACGGGGTAAAAATTTAGTGAGATAATCGCGAGGTGCTTGCGCCGTGTCTATGACTTTGCAGGCTAGTACAACATGACGAGTTTCGTCGATGACATGCGTGGCTTTGTAAACCTGAAAAAAGTATTTGATTCATGTAACATTAACGTTTAAAAATAACTTCATAGACTATATATTATTATTGAAATGATTACTCTTACTAACCTTTGCGTACGATCCTTCACCAACCATTTTCTCCAGTAAAAAGCCTTTCTCTTGTAAGATCATTAGATCTGATTGTGTTGTGTGTAGGTCAACCTGTTCGTTGGCGGGACACATTTGTTACTTGTCGAACAACGACTACTTCATTTTCACTTTTACCGGGAACATACTGGGTTGTGATAGTGTGGAAAGAATTTTATGGGGTACGGATATTCATGTTTATTGGTTGAGTTTTACTGCAAATGTTGAAATAAATTGTGTATCTATTGGGATTGATCGATAACTGACATATAGGTACAACTGTCAAATATTTTTTCCTTGAAATAACCACTATTTATAAAACCAGCCACATCAAAATGCTCTATCCTAAACTTTTTACTAAATTTACGTGTAAATTAGCCATTAAAGTAAGACATCGCCATGGCACCGTTTTGTACGTGTTTAAAACATATTTTATTTAATCTAATTCAATATATGTATATATTATTGTATATTTATTTCAAAATGTTCAAGATCTCGTTATATCCTAATGAATATGATTTATTTTTATTCCGTGGAATAAATCTTCATCGCAAAAAAGTGATAAGGGCGTGAACCTGCATGTATGAAGTCAACTTTAATGGGTGTACCTACCTATGAATAGGCCTTCACAGCAAATTAGGTTTAAAAACTGAGGTATTAATAATCTAAGGAGCCTCCGCTGCGACGGTTACCCTGAGATTGTTTTGATACCGTTATTCAAAGCAGTGCCACACACACGCACACATCTAGTGTTATTGGCTGACTGGATGTGAGCAACCTGAGGTGAATTATCATCATCAATGGTGTTGGATTTGGACCAATAAAACCACACGGTGTGCCACTTTGCGCCTGAGATAGGAGGGATTAGGGAACAACTGTTATTACGACATCGAGAATAATTATTCTACGTAGTCTGGCCTAAAGGGGCTTATTTTGCTTTGGGTTACTAGAAGTATTCAATCATTTGATAGTTCAATTATTGTTACTTTAATGCAACGTCACAACCGGTCTGATTTTTTCCGTAACATGAGTCGTGTTTGAACTGAATTTTAAATGTTGATAGTTACAGTTTTCATTCGAAAAAGTATCACTATGAATTCTTACACGCCATAGCCTGATAGTATTCAGTGTGAAATATGTGAACAAAGCGGCAAATTCATATTTGAAATCCTATAAATAATGTAGTTCCTTTTTAACCTCATTTATCACAGCGCAGTACAATGTTATTCTGGAGCTATACTTAATAGTCAAGTTCGTACTAGTACAAATAATATGTAAGTACGACTTTACAGGGATTATAACTAATTATAAGTATGAATTGCAAAAAAATCCAGATTGTATCGTATAGTTGCCACTAATACTCTGTGCTATTACTAGCAGGCTACAGATCCATCTAGATGGCCATGGATTTGGTATATTGGGATTGGTATGTTAATAAATAAAACCAACGGTAGCAATTATTTATGCAATAGCAGTAATCGCTGTTGATTAGTTGTCATTTTTAAAGAATTTCTCGGTCTGCCTTCATTGACCATTTCGGAATGAACCCGTTTGGAAGAAAAATTTAGCAAATCGGTCTAGAATTTACGGAATTATTGCCGAACTTATTTAAAAAAATATGAATTATTAGCAACAGAAATAGTAACGGAAATTACCTGATGGTGGCTTAGTATGTCGGACTCGAACCGAAAACCGCACGCCGTTTTGGGTAGGTACTAGAAGCCGGGGGACCAGGTACACCCTGAAAAGGAAATTCCTGGAACCCCGACGTACCTCGAACCACCCACGGTTTGCAGATGGCCCCCTCCTGTGTGGGAATCCCGATGTTCCCGTTATTGTGCCCAAAAGGGGGCGCGTGCGCTTCACAGCGTTCGCGTGGCAACCCGGGCCTGCTTCTGCCAGGGTGACAGATGGCCTCAATTGTCAACCTCAGTCTTGCGCTTATGGAGGACGGGCTCAGGCGACTTGGGCCTGGCGGAACGGGAGAGTTCTAAACCTTTCCCGGTCCCGCTACGCCGTTTATATTTTATCCTTAAGTATAATCATACCTTTTTGTTATATTTTAGAACTATATGGTAGCTATAGGACGTAGTTAGTGACTGTTATAAATTGCAAATAAGGCCATAATTTTTTACCAAGATGATGTCGAAGCCGTCGTAGCGATATCTACTGTTGTGTTAACAGGGTTGCTTTTGGTTAATGATGATTTATTTTCTACACCACTATCCTTTGTATCTTGGACACCGTGATCCTTGATCTGTAACTTTTTTAAGAGCAAAGATTTCTCTTCTCGTGCTTTTTGAAAAGCAGTATTTTCTTGATATGTCAATTCTAAAACAACAAAAAGGGTGTTGATGTTAGGAACAAATACTAAAATACAAAAAAAAAAACAATACGCAATCTGCAGACCATTCTTTAATAACCTTAATCATCTTTAGGTGTTTATTTAAGCTAACTGATGCAACCTCTCGAGATAGGGGTAGCTAATGTCTCTATACAAATAAGCAAGTTGGTATATTCTTAAACAGGTTACAGGTAGTTGCCAGAAGTAGAACCCATAGTTTTTTATTTAAAATTTAGGCACACCTAATTTTTCACGTTGTTCGCAACGAAATATTTCGGTCACGTAGTTCGCAACGAACACTCCATGGAGCGACTCGTTGTCCAGGGACAAGTGGAAGGCAAGGGGTCGCGCGGTCGCTCACCTACGCGTTGGACAGAACTCATCAGAGCTGCGACACAGACCTCTATCGTCCAGAGTTCCCGAGGTGCAATGGACCGTGATAGGTGGAGACACATCGTCAACCACGACTGCTCTTTCAAGAGTGAACGACTCAGAAGAATTTTTCACGTGTGGGAGTTCCTACGATTCAACAGTTCATGCTGCAAGTTAATATATTGAACTTGAATCCACTTAAACTAGATGTTTCGTGTAGTCCTACTTACTGTGGTGTATCCCCCAGAGAAAATTCCTAGAACCAAATTAACCGCAAAAAATATATTTCAATCTCGTCCCTTATTTTGTAGATATTCTGAGTTCATTTGAAATAAATAAAGCTTAAAAAGTCAAAAGCAATACCTAATAATCTCGAGTCCATTGCTATCCATTCACTGTTCAGTATGTAGTCGATGCCAACTCTATTTGCATGATTTGGTTCTAACATCAGCGTCACCAAACGCTTACAGTTGTCTGATATACAATCAATATATCGCGAGCGAAACTTCCAATTTTTATTTATCTGGGCTTGATATAATTGTTTTATATGTTTGTCTTCAAAGGGCATTGCTCGATTCAACATTACATAAAGTACCACGCCGAGTGACCAAATATCCGTCGGCTTCGGAAAGTAGGGGCTGCCTTGTAATATCTCTGGTGCTGTGTATGATAACGATCCACAAAATGTTTCACTGTGAATATCCAAGAAATCTTTATCGACACACAATCTTGCGAAACCGAAATCGGACAATTTAGCGTTTTGGTTGGCAGTGAGAAGCACGTTTTCGCACTTGATGTCTCTGTGTGCTATTTCCAATTCGTGCATGTACTGAACGGCGAGTGCCAGTTGCCTTGTCCAGATTCGCGCTTGGTCTTCCTGAACAGCTCCTCTTTGTAGTATGTATTCAAGCAAGTCGCCGTGTTCCATGTACCGCATGAAAATGAAATATTTATATCTTCTCTGAAATATGCTATGTGTATGTACAAGATGCGGATGGTTAAGTTTTATTAACATTTCAATTTCTCTTGGTAAAAATTTTTTGACGAAGTCCTTAGGTGCTGTGCTGGTGTCGATAACCTTACACGCTAGGATAGATAACTTGTCGTTTTTGTTGGGATTTCTGTATTCTGATAAATAAACCTGATTATAGAAAATCGTTCAAGGGTTAACTGGGTTAAGAATATAAAGTAACTAGATGCGGAAATTATATTGGTCTCTGCACAATAACAAAATTTTCCGGAGGTCATCAATACCTAGCTAGAGTAGCATTTAGAAATGACATTATTTAAAAGTAAACTATCATTTCTTTTTACCATTTATCATGTATAACTCAAAGTAGGCGTTACAGGAGATGTTAGCCGTAAGTAGGTATGTAGGTACGTGTACGGGTCGCATGCATTGATGATACGCAGTCAAAGATTAAATTAGACATGTCACGATTGAGAGAGTTGGTGAATTGATTCTAATTACTTTTACCTTTGCGTAAGATCCTTCATTAACTTTTTTAATCATTTTATAACCACGTGAAGCTAGAGTTAATTGTTCTGATCCGCTTAGTTTTAATTCTTCATCGAGACGGTGCTGAAAATTTCACATTACTTTTAAGAAAATTAATGTTTCTGCTAATAAGCATTTAAGGTGATTTTTTCTTCTTCGAACTATTTAATCGGAATCGTGAATTTAATAAACACGAGTATATACCTACTGATTTAGTAAAATAAATCAAGAAAAATTATAGCAATTTACATTCAGAATAAATATTGCAAATAAATAAATATTTCTGACATCTAAAACACAACGCCGTCTAGTCCCATGCTAACTAGAGCTGTTATGGGTACTAGACAACTGATATTAATACATATATACTTTTTTTGTAAATATGTACATACATATTATACATAGAAAACACCCAAACTCCGAAACAAATATTTGCAGATCATACAAACATTTGGTCCGACCCGGGCATCGAACCCGAGACCGCAGACAAGCACGACTGCTGTGCTTGTCTGCGGCATACGCTACCACTGCGCTACCGAGGCAGTGACAATGTAGATGAGAAGCATGTGCTGCAAATTGTTTTACCTACAGTATAGTTTAAAGTTTACCTTTCGAGATTTACCCTCCATTTATTCAGGTTTCTTTTGTCTAGATGTTATGTTAGCTAGAGATTTTATCATTTCACTGGCCTGAAAATTCAAGAAATAAAATTCATTCACAGTTCAAATATTTATAAAATACTTAACGTGGGAACGTAGTTTGGGTTTAGTTCAACTTTCAACTTGAAATTCCTGTGGGGAATGGCGCTGTTAGCCGAAATACAGGTTTCTACCTAGTTAGGCTATCTCATTTTCGATTTCTAACATAAACTAGTTTTAAGTTGAACAGATTGTATTTTCTTTTCGTGCAATAACTGTTATTATTATTATTATTAGTTCTTCACTTCTGTCCTTACAAGTGGGCGCGAAATATTGTATGTCGTACAAGTCTGTGAGATGGTTTCTAAAAACACAACGAAGGCCATCGTGGTGGATTTTAAAAACGCAGGTGGTACCTACTTAGAAATGCTGTATAGTATTTTTTTCGGAGATCGAATATTTCAATAAATGAATAAACAAAACAAAATAGCTTACGTACCCTATAAACAGAATCCCTATGAGGTTCTACTAGCATTTCGTCATTTCTATTCGACGGGTTTCGTGCGTTTTCTGAATATCTCCGTCTTTCATCTTTAGCTCGTTTAAGGGCCGCTGCTTCAACTGCATTCATAGCTATAATGGATTTTTTATGGGAAAAGAAAGGCAATGTTACAACACAACGTTTTAATATTTAACAGAAGGTCAACTTATTTATTAGTAACTTACTGGTTAATCGACTGTCCATAGCAATCCAGTCTGAATTTAGGACCTGTGTGGCATTGTAACGTAGTCCTGGGTCGGGCTCTAACAGATGTTTAACGAGAGATTTGCATTCAAGTGTGATCATGCTACCTATTCGGGATCTAAACCTGTACTTTTTTCCCATTTGTTGCTCATACAACTTTCTCATACGCGTATCATCGAACGGCATAGATTTGTTCAACATAACAAACAAAACAACGCCCAATGACCACAGATCTGTCGGTTTAGGTTGGTAAGGTTTTCCACGTAGAATTTCCGGTGCTGCGTATGACATGGACCCGCAGTATGTTTCACTGAGCACAGGCTGGTCATCGTCGTCCACGACATATCTCGCAAAGCCAAAATCTGAGAGCTTCACGTTAAAATTCGCCGTCAACAGAATGTTTTCGCATTTGATATCACGGTGCGTTATTTCTAATTCGTGGATATATTGCAAGCCTAACGCAAGTTGACGCATCCACACTCTCGACTGATTCTCTGATACTGCACCATTTTTCAATATATAACCCAATAAATCGCCATTTTCACCATATCTCATAAAAATATAATACTTGGTTTTCCTTTGAAATATACTGTGGACATGAATCATGTGAGGATGATTCAAACGAATAAGGACGTCTATTTCGCGCGGTAAAAACTTTATAACAAAGTCTCTCGGGGCTTTTAATGTTTCAATAACTTTACATGCCAGCACAGCTTTATGATTATCGGTTTTGGCAGTATACTCTGTTAAAAATACCTGTGAAAACATGCACTAAGTATTGACGCTGAGTAGACGCAATCTATACTTATAATAAAAATGTAACAGGTCCAATTCTGTACATTAAAGATATTTTGAAATTTTTTTTTGGAGGGCTCTCTATAATCGATACTGAACCCAAAACTGTAATTTTTTTCATTTTTGTCTGTCTGTCTGTCTGTATCTTGGCCGCGCATCACGTCGAAACTACTGAACGGATTGAAATGAAACTTAGCATGATTTGAGTTCATACTACGAGGTAGGACATAGGATACTTTTTTTCCCGAAATTCAGCACGGTATCCTTGAGAGAGGGGATGAAAGTCAAAATATGCACTTGGTTGTTATTCAATAACACTTAGTCCGATTTCATTAATTCTTTTTTTGCTAGAAAGAAAAAAAATAAAAGATAACGGGAAAAGTATTTTTTTTGTCCGCGACTGTACACTGCCTGTGGGAAGCTGAGACAGATATGTAAATATGGCGGTACGAAGTTCGCCAGGTCAGCTAGTTAAGATATAAATGTAACGATTTCTTTATTGCACTTACCTTAGCGTATGCTCCCTCGCCCAGAAATTTTAATAATTTATATCCTTTAGACGATAAAGTGTTCTCTTCAGATGGAGTTGTTTTCAGATCGGTCATGTTAATTTACACATGAGGTAAAACATAAAACACCGTATCTCCCGCGCACCGACCTTATACATACCGTCGGTGGGCTGTTTAGTTCCAAAGAGAACCTATACATGTTTACTTTATATTTTGTTACATTACTGAAATTTATTTTATTTACTTTTTTATATGATAATGATTGTGTAACGTCAAAGGGTGTCAGTTGTGTGTCTTATTGGCAGTTAGATTGGCAGCCGCTGCTATTCTTCTTAAATGTTTGGTCATTATTAGACTCTCGAAGATACACATGAAAGAGTATTACGTAGAAAAATAACGCTCTAATGCGCTTCCGGCGATTTACTTCGATCTTAGTAGAAAGTTTGATAGAATCACTCAAAAGTTTAAAAGTAACTTTTAAATTAAAATATTTCTTATTTTTTTTTATTTTTTTTTTATGTTTCCCCCGCCAAAATGACTCTACTCTGCCTGATGGAAAGCATAAGCAGAATCCAAGAGTGGTGGTCACCATGCTCACTGCGAATGCAGACAATGCAGCATGGTGACCCACACCATGGCGGCTTAGTGATGCTGCTGCATCTTTTAGTCTAGTCCACAAGTTTGGAACTTGTTGACGAGACTAATTGGGCCTCCGGTCTCGCACTCACCAACGAAACACGACAGCACGCTGTCATTTTACGTTGATTTTCTGTGCGAGGGTAGTACCGCCCCGGTCGAGCCAGCCCGTTCGTGCTGAAATCAGCGTGGCTCTACTACCTACTGTCGTCGTAATGGTCGTAAAAGTGTCGACATAGAAGAAATATCGAGGTAATAATGATAATACCTAACGATATGTGTACCTAGATTACGGGGTCGTCGAAAAAGCACGTGGGTACGTGATAATAGAATAGGTTAACAAATTGCAAATTTAAGCAATCCTAGGCAGGCCAGTGATCACTCTGTGCCTCAAAACACAAAAGTTAAGCCGCGGTCCCGGTTATTTACTACTTAGGTTGCTTGTTTACTTACTTACTTACTTGACTACATTGAATAAATTGTCGGAAGCTTTTGCAATTATGAACTCTGATTTGGAGCGGGTGTGTAAATGGAGCAGCCAGTATGGTCTGATTGTTAATCCATCTAAGACTAAAGTTGTTATTGTAGGCAGTTCCAGAATGCACGCAAAGATCGACTGGCCTGATTTACCAGACATTAAATTTAATGACGTTGTACTCCCCATCAGTACGTGCGTCAAGAGCCTAGGAATTCTGATCGATAATACGTTGTCATGGGGTCCCCAAATACGCGAAGGTAGTAGAAAAGTGTTCACTGCGAAGACTTCGCAACTTTCTACCCACAGTTACTTAAATTGCGCTAGCAGAATCCCTGCTCCTTTCTATACTCGATTACGCCGATGTCAGTTATCTCGATATCACTGAGGAGCAGCTTGATTAGGGATTGCAATCCGGAAAACCGGATCTGGTAATCCGGCGGATCTGGCATAAATATACGTCTACCGGATCCGGTACTATTATTCCGGATCCGGAAACCGGATCCGGTAAATGTATATTTTGGCAAAATAATCGTGCTGTCACAAATGAAAGCACTTTAAGAGTATGCTGTTGACATTGCCTGTTCGTCCCGTGCCCGCAGGTTACAATGCAGCTCTATTAAAAGTCGATTGGGAGATGACACAAATAACACCATCTGTTTCTTAAGATCGTTGTTCTAAACCAATAGTTAATAAACAATATTTGTTTACAAGCTAAGAGTTCGAACACAAACATGACACGCATATAACTAGACATAAATAATCCATGTTAAAACTTGAGTTCAAAAGCAATCAAAACGACTGATTTCCATTTTTCATCAAACTATTTGACACTTGAAAAATCTACTTAGATGTCAGATCAGTGAGTTCAAATATTACAATTAAAATTTTTTGATCTCAGTTAAGGTTAATAATTACTTCATGTTTAGTTAGTTTAATGATGTTGATTAATAGTATTGATCTCTGATTAATCTGTAAAAAGAAGACAGTGTCACCAGCTACGTTATGTAGGTAATAAAGCCATTATTATTTTACTTTTATTATATTTTCAAAATCAAGTTGACGTAACGCTATTGTCACTATAGAATTGGGGAAGATACATCGGGAAGATACTAATTCCTGCAACACAGTCTTTACTAGCGCAGGTATAAGGGAATCCCATTATGAAGCCATTATGTATTGAAAATTTTCTTTCAATAAATAAATTATTAATATTTTTGGAAAATTTAATTGCTTTTATTTTAGCTTGTGATTTTATTTGTTTTGGCGATGAACGACGATAAGTTATCATAATAAAGTCGACTTTGTTTATAGCTATCGTTTTTTTTTACACTTCATTAACGGTTTATGTTGAAACGCACAAAGAAATTAATTTATTTTGGTTAAATCAATCCGACCGGATCCGGTCGGATCCGACCTGATTTATGAAATTCGGTCCGAATCCGGCCGGATTGAAAATGACACGGGATATTGCAATCCCTAAGCTTGATAAACTTGAGCGCCTTCAAAACTTCTGTATTAGATTTATATTTGGGTTACGCAAAAATAATCATGTGTCTGAATTTCGCAAATTGCTCAAGTGGCTCCCAATTCGACTTCGACGGAATTCCCATATTCTTTCTATACTTTATAGTATTTTATTCGATCCCTTTACTCCACCTTACTTAAAGGAACGTTTTGTATTCCTCGGTGACACACATCTGAGATCCTTAAGGTCGTCGGAAACTTTGGAGCTGATGGTACCTAGCCATACTACCACATTCTATGACAAATCTTTTACGATACAGGCTGTCAGATTATGGAACTCCTTACCGATATCCATTAGACGGGCCCAAACACTGACGGCATTTAAAAATGTGGTTAAGGATCACTACCTAGATACATAAGTAATCTTTACTCTCAGTGGCTGTACAGTGAAATTAGTCTCGAGAATTTTTTGCATATGTAGTGGTGTGTATATTACTCAGATCTTAGAGCGCGTTTCCACTATATCGTTCTGGCCTATACAAAAATGTTTCGATATCCTAACATTACTATTTAATTTTTTACTTATCCCTAGCAACACTCTGATTTTTGTTTTCAATAAAAACAACTTTTTATTTTAAGGAAAAAGGTTTTGACTTTTAAAAAAAAAAGGTGTGTGTGCGATTCACACACGATAGAAGTGAAACTTCAAAGAGGAGAGACCGATATATAATTTTTTTTTTTCTTTTCATCTAGGTTTTTAAAACTCCGGGCGGTCTACTGGGGGGTGGCCAAATTTTTGTTATTTTTGGCCTAGGACGCACCGTTTCCGAGATATTTCAATCTAAAGCAAAAAATCGTCACTTGATAGTGGAAAGTGGAAACACGCACAAAACCAGAATAAACCAGTTTACGCTGTCCGCAGGTGCCACGTGCAGTCCGGCGTCAGTCGCTTGGTACTGTTAGAACATAAAGCACACATTTCATTCAAAAATATAATTATTACGTTAATTGTTAAATTTTGTATTTTGATTGTTGTTATTGTTTGTTATTATTGTTATAATATTTGTTAAAGTGTTTAATTTGTGTGTAAGTGTTGTAACTTTATATTGTTAATTCAAAATGGCTCCAGTGTTAAAACATGGTCGAGGCAAGCCTTTGACTTCTCAAACTAAAGAAGTTTTGTACTGTTTGTACAAATATTTCGAAAATGAGTGTAATAACAACCCGAGCAGTATTATGACTGACCCACTCAATTAGTTGCTAAATCAACAGGAATTTCAATAGCATCCGTCAGAAAGGTAGTATCAGAAAGCAAATGTCGTCTTTCAGATCAGGAAGTAACATTTAAATCTCCTAAAAAGAAACCGAATCGTAAACCTACAATAGTAATCGATAACTTTGATCAGCAAGTTATCAGAAGAACAATTCATGACTTCCACATCACAAATAAAGAAGTTCCCACTTTGAAAACTTTGCACGCAAAATTGAAAGAAGATATCGATTATAAAGGTTGTGTCAGCACGTTACGAAAACACATCATGTCATTAGGTTTTAATTGGAAGCATACAGAAGATAACCGGAAACTTCTTATGGAAAAACACGAAATTAGATACTTGCGAATTAATTATTTGATGAAAATTGCTGAATATCGTGAACAACGTCGACCTTGTTTTTTACACCGACGAAACATATATACATACATCACATACCCTCTCGAAATCTTGGTCAGATGGAAGCACTTCAGGTTTGAAGCAACATATATCGAAAGGCAACCGCTTAGTCATTGTTCATGCCGGTGGTATGGATGGCTTTCTACCAAATGCATTGCTTATGTTTAAAGCCAACCAAAAAATTGGAGATTACCACGACAATATGAACTATGACAACTATTCAAGGTGGATTCAAACTCAATTAATACCCAACTTACAACCAAATAGTGTTGTTGTTGACAACGCACCATATCATAACTCAATACAAAATCCTGCACCGAATAGTAATTCTAGAAAACAGCAAATGATTGACTGGCTGACATTGCGAAACATTGAGCATTCATCCACGTTGCTTAAGCCTCAATTATATGAACTGATTCTGCAAAACAAGGAGAGATTTGTAGAGTACAAGATAGACGAAATATTACGACAGCACGGTCATACTGTGCTGCGTTTACCACCATACCATCCGGAGTTTAATCCTATAGAAAATATATGGGGGATAGTGAAAACATATGTCGCAATGAATATGAAGGTTATAATGTCATTAGCTGAAGAAAAAATGAACGCCATAACTGTAGAGGAATGGAGAAAAGTTTGTCTGCATGCTATTGAGGAGGAAAACAAATATCAGGGTAGAGACGCAGCTTTAGACACAATATCAGAACGAATCATAATTAATTTAAATAATTCATCTGATGAAAGCGAGGATGGGGATGATTGTGATATGCCTGGGGTTGATGAATTATTAGAATAAAACATTTATGGCCGGAGAACACCTAATTCATAGTATACATAGAACACACACACACATAGTATATATTCATAGAACACCTTGACTGAAGTGAAAACCGGCATTCACTGCTTGTAATGTTTGGAACTGGCTTGTCTGCCTCATACAGTTCCATAGATTACAATGCAGTGGATACACATTTTCACGTCCGTATTAGTACGTAGTGCGTATGCGTAGACGTGTACGCATTTGGTGTGCTCCAGCCACAAAGGTATATTACCTTAAATGCTATGAAATATATTTAGCTTTAATTCCGCGAGACAAATATCCAGGTATATTACCTTTAAAAAAATAAAAACTAAAAATAAAATGTTGTTTTCTTTTTATTTGCTGACCATACACTACTACAAACGCAAAAATTTCTCCAAACTAATTTACCTGTACATGACTAAATGCTGTCTATTTATGGATATATATTGTATATATTAACTGCCTCGTTGGTCTCGCGGTTGGCGTGTGCGACTGCTGATCATGAGGTCTCGGGTTCGATTCCCGGGTCGGACCAAATGTTTGTATGATCTACAAATATTTGTTTCGGAGTTTGGGTGTTTTCTATGTATAATATGTATGTATTTACAAAAAAAAAAGTATATATGTATTTGTATCAGTTGTCTAGTACCCATAACACAAGCTCTGCTTAGCTTGGGACTAGATGGCGTTGTGTGTTAGATGTCCGAAATATTTATTATTTATTATTTTTATTTATATTTGTATTATGTATATATGTATGCATATGTGTATATATATATGTATGTTTATGTATATATTTTATGATTGAACACCATCATAGCTTTAAAACACCTACACTACCCTGTATTTTTACCCGACTACGGCAAAGCCAAAGGAGGGTTATGATTTTGACAGGCTATGTATGTATGTTTGTATGTATGTATGTTCATTTGTTCCCTCATAGCTCCTTAACTACTTATTAGAACTGGACAAATGAGGTATCGTTAGAAGCGTCTTGATCGTCTGCTGGTTATAGGCTATATGACGTGTCGCTGAATCGAATGCGGCGCCCTCTAGCCGACCAAAAGTAATGAATTAAAAAATTAATTTGAGATAAATATACCGTGTTTGGTATCATTGGAAAGGGCGTTACTTGTACATTTCAAATATATATATATATTATACTAGCTGATCCGGCGAACTTCGTACCGCCATATTTATGACCCACGTAACATCGTTTACGTTTTTGTGAATCTAAACCATTCCCAGATCCCCTTGAACACACACAAAAAATTTCATCAAAATCGGTCCAGTCGTTTTTGTGAATCTAAACCATTCCCAGATCCCCTTGAACACACACAAAAAATTTCATCAAAATTGGTCCAGTCGTTTAGGAGGAGTTCAGTCACATACACACGCACACAAGAAATATATATAGGTATTAAGATATTAATAATGGCACCAAAACATTTTAAATAAAAAAAAAGTAAAACAAAAGTAAAGTAGTAAGTAAAAAAAAGTTTACTTTTTTTTGTTTATTTCTTTCTCCGGACAATATATCCATCCAAAGGTTGCCTGGAAGAGATTGCTTTTGGCAATAAGGCCGCCCATTGTACACATCTTCCTGAATTTTAAGTGTAACAATATGTAATTGGTGTACAATAAAGTATATTCTATTCTCTTATCTTTATTTATTTATTTTTTATTTATGCAGTTTTTTTTTTCTTTTAACATCATGCGGTGAGTGTGGCATTATAAAGATATGATAGATACCTATACACCTTATACTTTTTCACAAACAGCTGCTTAAGCCGGACATACACGTTCAAGTATAATTGCGCAAACCCAGACAGTTTTGTCTGTCTGTCTCAGACAGACTGACAGAGACAGACAGATTTCGGAGCAGCTCAAAGCCGCGATAAAAGCTATGCAGTAGCTTAAAAGAAACATGATATAATAAATTATTTTATTATTTCAATTTAAACATAACAAAATATACAAACATTAAACTACAAGTCAACTTATAATATACATCACATTTCTAATTGTTTCTTATTCAAAAACTCTCCGGCTAATGATATTCTTTGCAAAAAAGATGGAGCTGGCGTCAACAGGAGCTCGTACCTTTTTGTATCTGAATGATCTGGATATTTCTTCTCTTTGCGTATACGTTCAAGCAAACGTTGGGGTTCGCATTTCTCTCGCGACTTCCAATCACTGTTTAAGAAATCTTGTATAACTTTGGGCAGCATTTTGAATACTTCTTTAGCTCTGTTCCCACTCGATGTCTGCAAAGGTTCAACATCTTGCGAGTTTTGCGGTACTATAATATCATCAACGTCAAATTTGTTGTCATATTCTGTTGTCGACACATTTAATTCCAAAGAAGTAGTTGCATTTTCATTTTGTTCTAAGTTACTATTGTTGTAATAACTATTGATTCGTTCTTTTACGATGTCGACTAAAGATTCATTCTTTGTTTTTTCTCTCTCTGTGCCATCAATATTTACGTATCCAGTTCTAGTTTCAGTCTTAATAAGTACTTGATTCTGGTCAACTTTTTCTGAGTTTTCAGTTTTAAAGTCTGGCTCAGAGATGTTGACGGCGTCATTTTGTTCAGTAATTTCCGTAGTTTCGTTAATAACTTTTTCTTTGGATGCTTCTATCATAGTCATGAATTTTATATTGTCTTCTTCTTCGAGTATCTGATAAATTCTATGTACTTCGCTTATATTGATTCTGAAAAAAATGTTAACGGAATCTTTATTACTATTGATTGTTTATTAGACTGGGTATTTATGAGTTATTGGATTTTTTTGGAATTGGAATTTCACAAGTTTTGGATAGAGACAAATATATCAGCAACTTTTAATTGTCAAATAGGGTTATACGTCAGATAACACAGATATCTGACGCCTTACCAGAAACTAGTGAAACTGGCCCTTAGCTATGTAATTTGAAACTATCTATATTATATATTTACCCATGTTTAGCCTCATGGCAACAGTATAACATAGCAGGATCAATGGGGTGCGCCTCTGTGTTAAACACGTATCCTCCCATATCAACAATGCATTCTCCATTAGGCGTATCGATGACAGTCCCGTGTACTCCAGGATTGTGAATAAAGTTGTCCGGGTCAAAGAGTAGGTATAGATACTTCGTCGTTTCGGCGAGGAAAAATGATTCCATGCGGTCTTCTTGGCGATGGTCGCGGACGTCTTTTATCTATAAGATGGAAAATTGACAACAATTAAAAAAATAATGGTTCTTGTTTCATTTAATACGATGGCGATGTCGACAGTTCTTGGATATATTTTCATGCAAAACCGTGGTGATGTTTATGTACAGTCATGGTCAACTAATTAGGGACATTCAAGATAGTGGAGGGCAATAACCGGTTATGTACATATAAATATAAAACCTTGTTGATTTCTCAGTAACTATTATTTGCATATTTTGGTCCGATTATTATGCTATAAATGGTTGTAAATAAAAGATTAAAAACATCCAACGAAAACTCTCTGCCAAAAAAACACTTAAAAGCGTAAAATAAACTGGTTCTTCATAAATTGCCTATACCTAATTCTTTATTCATTTAAATATTAGTATTAGAATGTGTGCTAGGTACCTAGAATCTGTTTGAAGTCGGTGCCAAGTGACTATCGCTTAGACTTTTGTAATTGTTCGTTTGTATTCTTTTTGGCTTAGCACCGACTTCAAACAGATTTTAGGTACCTAGCACACATTATAATACTACTATTTAAATGAATAAAGAATTAGGTATAGGCAATTTATGAAGAACCAGTTTATTTTACGCTTTTAAGTGTTTTTTTTGGCAGAGAGTTTTCGTTGGATGTTTTTTGGAAGACGTTTTTTTTTTTAAAGTTTTTTTTTTTCAGTTTTTAGTGCAAACTATTGTAGGTAAGTAGTAAGTTGAACTATTACATCAAATTTCATCATCAAGAATACAAATTAAGGTCTATACGTACGTGTAATATTAAAATCATCCTCTAATCCCTAACTGTTGAAGAGTTTAACCTTCTGTCATCAGCTCACCTAAATAACTTGAAAGTATACGACTGAAGGTCTTTAGATACGTATGAAATTGAAAGAATTATCCTCCAACTCCTAACCGTTGAGGAGTTGTACCTTCCACCTGCCATCATCAGCTTACCTAAATAATTTGAAAGAATACGACTAAAGGTAACATATGTACATATGATATTTAAAGATTTATCCTCCAACTCCTAACCATTAAGGAGTTGTACCTTACATCATCAGCTCATCGTCATAAAATGATGACTACCAGACGCAAATACCGATGTAACTTCAGAAAATATACGAAAAACATAGTATGTGCCTATAAAAAATGAGGGTTTCTCTCGATTTCCCTGGGATCCCATCATCAGATCCTGATATGCTGGCAATGGGACATACTAGTTAAGTAATCTGCAGTATTTTAAGCTCCTTAACAACTCCATTTTATTACGGGTAAAATCAGTACCCAGTAGCAAAACCTTTGTTAGTAATTACCGCTTGACACCGATGTGGCATAGACGTTATCAGTTGCTGACATATTTGGACAGGAATGTTTGCCCATGCCTCACAAAAAGCTTCATAAAGTTCATCTAAAGTTGTGGTACGAGAAGTGGCAATTTTTTTTTTGATTTCGTGCCAAAGGTGCTCGATTGGATTGAGGTCCGGTCTATTTACTGGCCAATCTAGCACTGATACCGGCTGACTGTTTAGAAACGACTTGACTGAACGGGCGGTATGTTTCGGGTTATTATCATGCTGAAAAGTCCATATAATAGGGAGATGTTCCTCAGCATAGGGAAGTATAATTTCCTCCAATATTTCCTTGTATTGATGTTGGTCTAAGTTACCCTGAACTTTCCTCACAGGTCCCACTCTACGTCCAGAAAATGAACCCCGCATTTTAATGTTTCCTTCGCCATGTTTCACGTGCTTTTTTGTGAATCATGGATTCATTTCCGCTTTTACAGGACGCCGTACGTATTGCCTTCCATCTGAATAAATCAAATTAATATTGGTCTCGTCAGAGAATAATACATGTTGCCATTGGGCGTAGGTCCAATGTCCATATTTACGTGCAAACGCCATACGTGCATTTCTATGTTCTTTCTTCAACAACGGCACTTTGCGAGCCACTCTCCGAACACCCCTGCTTCTACCAGACGTCGTCGAACGGCCCTCGCTGATACTCTAGCTCTTTCGTCTGCCCCAAACACTTCGTTTTTAATTAAAACGGTGCCTATAAATGGATATTCTTAGCTAGCCTGGTTATCATTCTATCTTCTTGCGGAATTGTTTTTCTCGATCTTATTTTATATTATTTTATTTTATTTTACAATTTTAAGGAAACTTACAGCTAGAAATACAACTCAAATAAAAGGAATAACATGGTGATGGCCAATTAAAAGTTTCCACAAATATCTTTCCCTATACATTAACAGAAAAAATACCATCCCAAGGTAGTCAGCGATGTCGTGTGCGTGAGTATGCGGCTATTCGCGAAAGTAATGGTTACACAATATTGTTTTAACTTGTGATAGATTGGTGCAAAACAGATCCACATCAACTTCCCGACATGCAGCATTGTAAGCACGACAAGCCCGTATTCTATATGAATTTTGTCTGTACGCAGTTCCAACCACAGGAACGTATAATAAATTTGGCTTGC
Organism: Diaphora mendica; assembly: GCA_949125395.1. NCBI lineage: Eukaryota > Metazoa > Arthropoda > Insecta > Lepidoptera > Erebidae > Diaphora > Diaphora mendica. The sequence goes on from OX421310.1 coordinate 25,599,263, forward strand.
GTAGAAATACTGTGGACACACATAGGCCTATTTTGGTAAGCAATTCCGGTACTTCTACTGATCCGTTGAGGATTTTCCATAAAAACGCTAAATCCGCAATTTTTCGTCGCTCTTTAAGTGGAAGAATGTGAAATTTTTTACAACGAGAGTTGTAATCAGGCAGATAACAATTGGAACGGAATTGAATGTACCTCAAGAATTTACGCTGAATGCCTTCAAGCCGATCAATATAAGTATTATACATGGGGTTCCACACTTGTGACGCATATTCGAGGTGACTTCGAACGAAAGAGCAATATAAGATTTTTATAGTTTTTATATTTTTGAAATCAGACGAGAGTCTTAAGATGAAACCCAAGGCTTTTGTCGCCTTGTTGATTATAGTGTCTATATGTACGTCAAAGAGAAGCTTTGAGTCAAAGGTAACTCCTAGGTCCCTAACAGAATTAACTTTGGTCAACGGGGTATCATGCAGCTTATAGATGTAGTTGATGGCGTGTGTCTTGCGAGTAAAAGTACAAGTATAGCACTTATTGACGTTTAAGTCGAGCCTGTTCAACGAACAATAATTTTGAAAACGGTCCAGGTCCTCCTGTAGAGAAATAGCATCTGCGACGGTGTTAATCTGCTTCATAATTTTCATATCATCAGCGTAAAGCAATATTTTCGAGTGTTGGAAACAGTGAGTTATGTCATTGACGAAAATGTTGAATAGCAGAGGTGCTAGCAGCGATCCCTGGGGAACACCCGAAGGAATACTCACAGCTCTCGATGAGTAGCCATTTAACACCACTGTCTGGCATCTATTCTCCACGTAAGACCTGAACCATCTAAAGAGATTACCCCGTATACCCATGTTTGATAATTTATTCATAAGTACGTTATGATCAATCTTATCAAAACACTTACTATAATCCGTATATATAACATCTACCTGGGACCTCTGTGACATGGATTCCGACAAAAAATCACTACACAGAACAAGATTAGTTGTAGTCGAACGACCCTTTAGGAAACCGTGCTGGTGCTCGCCAAAACTGAGTTTAAGTGCGCCATATACCTGTCTGTACACTATTTTCTCCAAAATCTTAGCGAACACACATAGCTTAGAAATAGGCCTGTAGTTTTCGATAATAGACCTAGATCCCTTTTTTAAGATAGGTGTTACATATGCGGATTTCCAGATAGCGGGCACAACACCTGTATTTAATGAGAGTTGGAATAGAATTGACAGTGGTATGGTGAGACTATCGGCACAGTTAAATATAAAAATCGGTGAAATATTATCTGGTCCCGCAGTTTTGTATAGATCTACTTGCTTCAATAGTCTATTAACTTCATATATATTTATTTCCACGGATCCAATATCCGTGTTGGCTTCACCATCCTTTCCGTGAACTTTAGTTAGCTGTGGACTGTTGCTGCTTTGATTTATAAAGTTAGAATGGAAAAAGTCGTTGAACATCTCGCATATAACGTCTCCGTCACTAGACAAACGGTTGCCATGTTGAAAAACGGGGGGGTAACAATTAGACTGTTTTTTTGATTTGACATAGGTCCAAAACGCACGTGGGTTACGATTAATGTTGGATTCTATCTTTGTAATGTAATTTTCGAACAACTCCTTTTCATAATCCCTAACCCGCTGTCTTAAGAGAACAAACGAGTGGTAATCAGAGAGATTGTTATATTTTTTATACTTAGAGTGAAATTTTGATTTTTCTTTTATAATTTTTATTAAAGAGCTGTTATACCAAACCGGATACTTAGTGTGTGAGGCAACAATTTTTGTTGGAATATAAGAATTCTGTAGATCATTGATAACCGCATAAAAATAGGATACAGCTTCTTCCATGGATTTACAGCTAAATTCATGATTCCAGTTCTTAGAGTCCAACTTTTGATTTATCGAACCGTAGTCGGCGTTATTATATAAGTATTTTATATGAGGACGAACGGGCAGGCTATGCAATTGAACAAATTCGACCGAAACACAAAGTGCTTTGTGTTGGGGATCTTCACGTACTAGAGGATAATCACAACAAGTAACAGAAACATCATTATTACATAGTACCAGGTCTAGTATCCTATCGTTAATATTTTTAAAGCAATTGTATTGCGACAGATTACAGATATTAAAGTTGTCTATAAAATTAGTTTGTACTTCACCCTGAAAGTTACTAGGGATAAGGGAGGAATTGTCGCTTGATAGGCACCATAATATATTAGGTTGATTAAAATCGCCTAAGATTATAAACGAATCACTCGGGTATTTAAGGATTATATCAACTAAACTATTAGAGAAATTACTTAACTGAACTGCTAATGTATTACCTAGATTTTCATTACAAATGTAAACAACACAAATATGTATCTTGTAGGAAATTTTAGGCTTCCTATGATTCAGCGTTAGCGTAACCCACAAGTCCTCAGCAGATGAGCACCATTCGGTACAATCATTAGCGATTATTTCCCTTTTAACAGCTATTAAGACACCGCCTCCCCTTCCTTGACCAGTGACAGTATAATTACGATCCCTTCTCCATACAATATATCGATCATCAAATAATTCAGAGCTCAAAATACCTTCAATGAGCCACGTTTCCGTAAGACAAATTATATCGAAGTTATTTAAACGCACGTTTCTATAAAACACACTCGATTTCGTTCGAAGTCCTCGTACATTCTGATAAAAAATGTTAAGAGATGCCATTGTAAAAGATATAAAACCCAACATAATAATAGCAAAAATGTAAGGTACATTCAAAACAAAGCGAAGAAATACTCTGTAGTAATGAAATGCAATAAAGAATTTTACTACTGTATGAATTAGGACTACTATCGCAAATGTAAATGTTACAAAAATAATATGTAGAATTATTAAATAGCTCGTGTATTAGCTTATATGAGCAAAATGCGTTTCTGTCAGCAAACAAATAAGATACAGTATCATATATAACTATTAATACGGGCTCGTTAGTATTGAGAGATAAGAATACAAAAGGCCGGTGGTGTCGGAATGAATAGCGAAAATATGCACCTGTGGTTCTCAATCTTAGATGGCCAATGCAACAATAATGCATGGCGGAATGTTGCGTAGATATATTTATGGTAAATTTTTCTTCAAGTCTTGTTCCGTATTGATCTGGTGTTTGGGTGAAGAAGAGTTTTTTCTTATAAAAATTTTGCATTCCTTAACCCACACAAATTCAACTCCACGTTCCTTTGCTCGCGCTTTTGTTTTATTCAATAGGATCTTGTTCTCTAAAGTCAGGTGATCATTTACGTAGATCTTGTTATCACCACGTAGTCCTATGTCCGTAGATTTAAGGGCCTTATGTTTTTTTGCTGCAGCTACAAAATCATGTCTCAGGTAACCGTTGTGAACAGAACATATTATATTCTTATTTTGCTTATCATTACGCATCGGCACCCTGGCTATGTAGTTAACCTGATCCCTCGGAATTCTACAATTTATTTTATCACCTATCTTATCCAGAATATCAAACAAATTTTCAGAACTGGACATAGGCACTCCTTTAATCTCAATATTGTTCATACGAGATCTTTGTTCACTTTCACGCTGTAGTCCTTCCAGTTTACGGACCCGCTCCTGAAGGCTTAACACATTTTCCTCTGTCTTCTTCATGGCTGTGACGTCCTGTTCTAAAATTAATACCTTATCCGTCAATGTCTCAATCGTGTTGTCTTTGATTATTAATATGTCTAGATAGAGCATCGCGATACAAAAGAACAAAATTAAATGACACAACTTTTCGATATTTGTGTGCGTGACAGCTACGTCTTACACTCGCCTCATGTTATTCTAAATTTCCTAGTGTGAGTGCGTAAATGATACCAGTTGTTGAGTTTTTTTTGTGAAAATGGGGAAACAATTGTAATAGTGTTGAATAACTTTTCTATCTAGAAAACTATGCTAGGAAAACAAAATGTGATACAACCTAATAATATGTCTCGTGTTTTTTTACTATTTATTATTATTAATTTTGGTCTGGTATTGTAAAAAAGTACTAACGATTTTTTAACCTTTTAAAATATGTAAGATATATAAGTAGCCCATCTAATTGTCTTTTTGACCAACATTAAAAAAGAAGAAAGGTAAGAAAAAAATGTTTACATTACTTTTTTAATGGACCGGTTTAATTTTTTTTTGTGTTAGATTTAGGACATCTTCAAGATAGCTCAGTATTAATATCATGGGGATTAGACCTTGGGCTTTCAATTTGTTTTATTAGATTTACAATCTATTTTTTTATCTGAATGAGATCTGACGAGTAGTTTTTAAGTTAAATTTTCTCAATTCTTATCTGTTGATAAGAACATTCGAAGATATACTTGTTTTGAAATCATAAAAACTGGACTTCAAAAATGCATGACTGCACGGTTGGTCTAGTGGTTTAAGTTGTCGCCACGCCGCTTTCTATTAAGCCAGGTGTTGTGGGTTCAACTCCTAAATAGGACAACACTTTGTGTGATCCACAAATTGTAGTTGTGAGTCTGGGTGTTTTTTGTGATGTATATTCGTAATGCGGGAGTTATTTATTTTAAAACAGAGAGGATCTCATATCTAGTAAGTATACCTAAAAACCCTTAAACGATGCCCATAGTGACATTTTACAAAAACGGTGCGGCGGCCATATTTGATTCAAATAATGACATGAAATTAATACTCAGCATACCTAAAAACACCTTACACGATACCCATAGTGACATTTTACAAAAATGGTGCGGCGGCCATATTGGACTTAAAAAAATGACAAGAAATTAATACTCAGTATACCTAAAAATCCCTTACACGATACCCATACCCGTAGTGACATTTAACAAAAATGGTGCTGCGGCCATAATTATTGGATTCAAAAAATGATATGATATCTGGACTCGGTATACCTAAAAACCTCTTACACGATACCCATAGTGTCCTTTTACAAAAATGATGCGGCGGCCATATTGAATTACAAAAATGATTTGAAATTCTTAGCGTATCTATTATCTACCATGAAGTATTTTATACAACACAACTCCGCCTACCACATTTTATGAGGGAGTTTTGACTTCATAAACTAGAAACACCCAAAATGGCGACTACAATAATTATTTATTTTAGAAATTATTTAATGGCTTTGTTTGCTGTAATAGATACATATCAATGGTACTTAACGATAATAGGTAACTTTCTTTGTTAATTTAGATCGTACTCTGTAATTTCTACACACTTATATCGCACAATTCGCCATTTTTATCAACACAAAAATGACAGCAACATGTGTGCATCCACTGACAGTGCATTTGGTACTAAACGCGGAAAAACATTTAGGCGTCAACAGTTAGAGCCTATTTTTTCGTGTGTTTTTACAGCTTTGACAGTCCATCTAGACATATTAATAATCTAAGCGTGTTGTGTACAAATTCAATTGAAGCTTTTACATCGGAGAAGTCGTCTCTAAGGGTTTTTAATGTTACTAACTCCGCCTGCATAGCCCTCACGCTGTGCACATTTCTGGGCACATTTAAAGCTGTGTTGTTGCGTCTGAAATATTGCACTGCCATAGTTTTTGAACAAATTAAATATTTTGCTGTCCTTCGGTATGACCAACCACGCTCGACAAACTTCATGATAATTTTTCGTAGTGTTGGATCGCAACTTTTATTTTTGCCCATTGTTCTTCAAAATAATATTCAAAACCTAAAATTAATAATCTAGATTGCATCTAGAAGCAATAAAAAATATTGACACTCAGATTTTAAAAATAAAAAGCAATATCTCAAGTGTCCCTAATTAAATGCCCAACCAGCATTCTTTGAAAAATAGCACTGTGATAATCTATCAGCTATATTGTAAAGAGGTTAAATGTTTAAGAAGTTGTTATTGTTTGTATAATCGGGCACATAGATGACTAATTATACTTACATGTAAGAGATATGGAATATTGTTTAGACTCGTTGGAAAATAAAAAATTGTTGTAATTTTTGTATTTGAAAATAAAATATGTGTTTCATCTAGTTGTTATTTTATTGAAGTATATGGTAACCTAGTTACATAGAATAGGAAGAATTTTGAATACTTTATAAAAACACTATAAAGCCAGTATTATTACAACACACCCCCTTAATCAAAATTCTCTAGAGTAAATAAAACATAAAAATGAACTCAAAATATATCAATTAAAAGAAAACAGTATGAAAATGTATACTAAGTACCAAAGTAAACGTGTAAAATATATTTACACTAAACCTAAGCCTAGTACACATCTATCATGTGCCACACGCTGCAATCGTTTAGTTAAGATGTCAGGGAGCATATCACATGATTTGATATATTTTAAGTTTACCGAATTATCACTAATCTTTTCTCTAATAAAGTGATATTTGGTATCTATATGTTTCGTCCTATGGTGGTGTACCGGATTTAAAGCCAAACTCTGTGCACTCTGACTATCGGTACAAACAGTTATGGTATTAGGTAATAACTTTTGCCTTACCATAGGATCTGAAATTAATTCAGTGATAAATCTCCTTAAATAAATCGCTTCCTTCGTAGCTTCAGTTATTGCCATATACTCGGCTTCCGCTGAGGACAAGGCTACGGTTTGCTGCTTCCTTGAAGCCCATGAAACCGGGCTGCCTGCTAATTTAAAACAGTAACCCGTATAAGAACGGCGATCTATATCACAGTTTGCCCAATCGGCATCGCAAAATCCTACAAGTCTCAATCTGTATAATTTCCGTTCTAAATATAAACGCCGACCCATACCTTTGTCCTCATAAGCATTCTGTAGAGCTTTCCATGCTTCCGCTGCAGTAGTTGCACTTCGGACATGCGTAATTGCAGATGATTCCAGGGTAAGACAAATTTTTGTTAGTGCCTTCTGATCGCTCCTCATCTTTGTGACATTGGAAACGTTCATCCCTGTTGGGTAGCCACTGATCGCTTCCCACAACTCCTCATGTATAAGGAAATTACGCATTTTAAACTTCCACGTACTATACCCTTCTCTATTATGTAGAGTGAACATTGGAATAGAGGAACTACTCATACCTCGCTCATTTGTGTGTCCATTTGGGTTCGCCATCTCAGAAGAGCATGCGAAGAACTATTATGTTTCGTACCCAAAAAAAAAAAAATCACACAAATATCACTTCAATGAATTAATATGAAAACACGCATTATTTTTCTTTATAAACAAATACTAGAGACTTCGTGCTGATAACGATTTGTTGTAATTTTTGTATTTGAAAATAAAAGATGTGTTTCATCTAGTTGTTATTTTATTGAAGTATATGGTAACCTAGTTACATAGAATAGGAAGAATTTTGAATACTTTATAAAAACACTATAAAGCCAGTATTATTACAACAAAAATAAATGCACAATTCGGTTTAACTAGAGAGTGTACCTAATTAGTTGACCACGACTGTATATCTTGTAAGAATTGCTCTTCATAAGTAAAATAATGAAAAAGGAGATAAGAGAGAGGTAAACGTAGGTAGGGAGAGGGGGAAGTAATGGGAGAGGTGGACGGAGAGAGAGAAAGGTAGGCGAACAGAGAGAGAGAAAGGTAGACGAAGAGAGAGAGAGAGAGAGAACGAGAGAAGAGAGTAGGTAGAGATGCAGAACAGTCTGCATGCTACCTTACTACCTAAATTTGAATTCGGTACCAAATCAAGTTGTTTCTAATTGGAATTTGTCCATTTGCCAATACATTATAAGAACTCCTTAAAATTGGAACTACAAAATTCGATAAATTCGGTTTAATTACTAATGTATCAGTTATGTATTTACATATTTGTTTTATGGATTCTTAAAAATTACATTAAGTACTTCGAGACATTAGGTTACCTATATGAAAGTAAAAGAGAAACTATTTAGCAATAAACTGACTGAGATCACAAGGACAATTTAACATGGTATATATTACAAGGCATTGATTTAAAACAGTATATTTGATTAATAAGTTGCACTATCACATTAAGATCACCGTGGGAGAGCCACGCTTCAGCATGAATGGGCCGGCTCGACTGGAGTGATACCACGGCCTCACAGAAACCCGGTATGAAATAGCGCTTGCGCTGTGTTCACCCATACCCCGACCCCTCCCCCTAACTCCCCCCACTATCCCCCAAAGGCCGGCAACACACTTGTGACGGCTCTGGTGTTGCAGGTGTCCATGGGCGGCGGTAATCGCTTACCATCAGGCGATACGTCTGCTCGTTCGCCAGCCTATTCCATAAAAAAAAGATATACCTACTTCTATGGTAGTAGTAAGTATGGATAATGAAATAAAACTTACAGTGGCATAGCCGCATGGTGTTCTAGCGCTATGCTGGATACTCCTCAGAATATCTTCACCCATTTGTAGAAGTATGGGATCTCGAGTGTCTCGATACAAGTACATAATAGACTCTATAAGTTCCGGCCGCAATGGATAGCTTTCCCTCGAAGACGACGCCTCACCCGTCCCAAGATTATACACTTCAGGCGTAAATCCATATTGTCGCCACACACTGTGATAGTTGTGTATTATACGCATAGCTGTGTCACTTTCGCCTAAAATGTAGTGCATTATTAAAAAAATATAGTACATTATTTAAAAAACACTAAACAGCGATATACCCAAATCGTGAGAGATTGTAATAAGCTGTATTCCTATTGCTGTATCTACCGTAATTTCCACTCTCAGAGAACGACCTCGTGAATTAAAAAAAATAATTTAAAATCAGTTCCATAATGCCCAAAATATCAATGAAAAAATACCCACAAAAGATACATTATATTGACCACCTAATTTTAAAGTGGAAAAAAAATTCTTGGAAAATCCATACTAATATCATAAATTCGAAAGTAGCTAGTATGTATGTCTGTGTGCTATGGTTTCACGGTTAAAGCGCTGCACCGATTTCAATGAAATTTGATATGTAAATACTTTGATTCTTGAGGAAGGACATAGGCTACTCTTTGCCGCGATAACCGACATACACGCAGGCAGAGCCGCGGACAAAAGCTAGTCTATGATAAATATAAATTAGTGACCGACCGAAGGTTCGGTTTCGGCCAGTTTCGGCCAAAAAATCTAGTTTTGGCCGTAGTTTTGGTTTCGGCCAAAAAATGGCTGAACCTTCGGCCGCGCCGAAACTCGGGTGACTGTAAATAATCGTGCGTCATTTGGCGAACTTCGTAACTCCCTCGTGCTCACACGCCCACATGGCCGGCTCAGTTCGCTGCCCGTAATTCCATCATTATTCGAATTGAATGGATTTTATGTTTAACATATGTATATAATATATGATTAACATATGACAGTTTGACAACTGTGAACTGACGTTCTAAGAATATCTAAATTTGTCAAACAAACTAATAGTAACTATAAAATAGTTCTTTGCTTAAGTGCCCGTTTTTTTTTGCAAAAGAGTTTATATACTTTTTTTTGTAAATACATACATATTATACATAGAAAACACCCAAACTCCGAAACAAATATTTGCAGATCATACAAACATTTGGTACGACCCGGGAATCGAACCTGAGACCTCATGTACAGCAGTCGCCTACGCTAACACTGCGCCAACGAGGCAGACAATAGCATTTTTTAATATTTTTTTAACAAGAAATTGAATTAAAACTTAAATACTAACCAATAAGACTGAGTACCCCTGGCCAGTACGATTCAAGAGATTGGAACACAGGCAAAGTTACGTGACCCCGCAACATAGTGGCCCAAACAAACCAGTCATCCTTCTTCAAATATTTCTCTATGGCTTGTCTAGCTTCGATGAACATCGACATCAGTTCCGGCTTCTCAAATAATATTGCACCTTTAAATATAGGTAAATGCGTTAAATTTACTTTCTTCATTACATAATACTGAATCACAGTCGGAGAAAATAAATACTTTGAAAAAACGTGATGTTGGGCTAAAATTACTAAGAATTAATCTTCAGAATATTAATCGTACTTTTTAGAAATATAATAACCAAAGTAATAAAGACATGGATACATTTCTTTAGAAGTTATTTGAGAATATACGTTCTGTTTATAAATATTAATAAATTACCTTTAACTAAATATTCGTAATAAGAATCCACTCCACCACCAATACCAGCGTCCTGTGCTGTCCATCGGCCAGTCATAACATCAATATGATTACCAACCAGGCCAATTGGAGATTTATGATGGTATAGGGCTTTCAAAGCGTTGTAAGCTACCTGAAAAACAGAACTTTAATAAATAAAAGTAAATGAAGTGAGTCCAGCTGCCTATGGAGAAGGACACTTGTAACTCAAGACACACGAGTGACCCCCAGAGTTTGGGCTTTTTAGTAACCCCACTCAATTTGTAAAAAACGATGCAAGAAATAAGGATTTCAAAGCATTGTAAGCTACCTGAAAAACAGATTTTTAATAAAAGATAAATATTAGAGTGAGTAAAGTTGTCTATATACATGGACACATGTAACACAATATATGCAAGGGACCGACAGAGTTTGGGCTTAACCTCACTCAATTTGTCAAAAACAATTCAAGAAATAAAGATTTCAAAGCTTCCTGAAAAACAGAACTTTAATAAATAAAATGTAATGGAGTGAGTAGGTATAGCTGCCTATTATGCAATATTTTCAGTAACGTCACTCAATTTGTGAAAACAAATAAGGCTTTCAAAGCATTGTAAGCTCTGCAGCCATGCTTTCAGAGTCACGCTCTAGCTCATATATGTGTCAAAGCATATTGACCCAAGGTAAAACCATTTTACGTAATTAATAACATGTAGTAGTGTGTAACAGTAATAGGGCCACGCTGATTTAAGCACGAACGCGCCGGCTCGACTGGGGCGGTACAACCCTCTCACAGAAGACCAACCTAAAATGACAGCATTTGTGTTTTCATGTGTCGTTGGTGAGTGCGAGACTAAAAGCCTCATGATGCAGAATCATCTAATCAGGGCGCCAAAGTGTGGATCACCATGCAGCATTGTTGCATTGTCTGAATTTCCAATGAGTATGGTGACCACTAATCTTAGATTCTGCGGATGCCTTCCATCAGGCAGATTAAGAGTCACTTTGGCACGCTGATATATAAAAAAAAAACAAAAAGAAGTATTACACACCTCTTCATATAAAGGATCTCCAGTAAGCCGACTTAAGGTACCAAATTCTATAATAAATGTGCCCACTCCTGCAGTACAAGTCACACTGGTCTCTCCAGGTGGCACACCACCTTTCAGATTTATGGTTCCATATGGCATGCCTGTAGTTGTATCAAAGGCTGATATTAACCTTTGAGCTACATCCTCAGCTAAACGTAAGAGAGGACCATTACACGGCCATCCTGGTTCTAATTTGGTTCCCGTTCTAAAAACAAAATTGATGTTTGTATCTTCAGTAGTAAAGGGTGTTTTTTATAGAGGTATAGAACTTTGAAATGAAATATAATAAAGATGTTTTTTTTTTAAATTGACATGAAATTTACTTTATTCGAAAGATAATCTTTTGGCATTATAATTTAAATGTGACTTCTGGCATATGACCGCCACGGCTGGCTCGCACATAGTCTAATCTGGAGGTCCAATTTTCGATGACTTTAAAACATTTGTAGACGTATATCGGCAATAATGCGGCGAATGTTGTCCTCAAAGTGGTCAATCGTTTCTGGCTTATTGGCGTAGACTAGCGACCTTACATATCCCCACAAAAAATAGTCTTGCGGCGTTAAATCGCACGATCTTGGAGACCAATTCATGGGTCCGAAACGTGAAACTATGCGGTTACCAAACGTTTCCTTCAATAAATCAATTGTGGCATGAGCTGTGTGACATGTTGCGCCGTCTTGTTGAAACCACAGCTCCTGCATATCATGGTTGTTCAATTGATGAACAAAAAAATCAGTAATTATGGCTCTATAGCGGTCACCATTGATTGTAACGTTCTGGCCAGCATCGTTATTAAAGAAGTGCGGACCAATGATTCCACCAGCCCATAAAGAACACTAAACAGTCAGTTTTTCTGGACAACTGGTGTCTCAACATACACTTGAGGATTATCATCCCTCCAAATACGGCATTTTTGTTTATTGACGTATCCCTTCAAACAAAAGTGATGGGCGATTATGTTGACCTTAAAATGGACGTAGTGTGCGATACGTATTTCGAACAGAACCATGATTTTCAAAATAAATTTGCACAATTTGGAGGCTTTGTTCAGGCGTCAGTCTATTCATGTTGAAATGCCAAACCAAACTAAACATAAATCACTTGAGAGCTGACAAAATGGCCGCGAGTTAAAAAAGTATTGCCAACTTAAAGTTGTATACCTCTATAAAAAACACCCGTTACATACATTATATGGTTGGTGTATAATCCCATGTTTAATTATGAAGCTGAAAAATTTGTTTTTTGTTTGGTTGAATGCTCAAATCTCAGAATTTACTAGTTTGAATTGAATTTGAATTGAAAAATTTGTTTAGTGTTAGATAATACAGCACAATTGTTAAGGAAAGCTGTAGGGTATACAATATTACATTAAGACAATCGTCTTAGTGTAATTTTAATTCAATTTCAATTCAAACTAGTAGTTTCTGAGATTAGAGCATTTAACTAACAAATTAACTAAACAAAAAAAAAACTTTCAGCTTTAAAAATTAACATAGGAGCCAAATATCAGCAGTAAGTGTGTTTGGTTTTTCCTTTTGTTGATGCATACAAAGCTGACCAATACACAGTCAGCTAGTATGTATAAAGTTTTAAAGAAATTTAACCATTTTAAAAAAATCATCAACCACCTACGGGTTGTTGATGATTTTTTGGATATTGTCCCACTACTGGGCTCGGGTCTCTTCTCAGGAGGGGGTTAAGGCCATACGTCCCCACGCAAGCCGAGTGCGGGTTGGGGTCTGGCAAGACAATGTTGTGGCTACTTCATCTTGCCGTTGGATGTTCTTAAGCCGCCCAAAGGCCTCCAACTCCAAATTATGATAACATCTGGGACCGACGTGACCTCCGAATCACGGAGACGCTCATGGTATCATGCCACCAGCGGTCACCCATCCAGGTACTGACCGCGCCGCTGTTGCTTACCCTCAATGAATGTTTCTAATCACAGAGTGCAACTGAGCTATGACTGCCACCATTCCAAAAATTATACATCCTTAAATGTTCATAATTCACTTATATTATTGCATGTGTGGTATAATAGGCCATAACCTCCTTTCTAAGAGACACCTGTCCCACTGTTCAACTGTGTACTTTAATCAACAGAGTTTATCAATAATTCACTGTTATTGAAAAATAACCAACTGCCTCATTGGTCTCGTGGTTGACGTGAGCGACTGCTGATCATGAGGTCACGGGATTGTATAATATGTATGTATTTACAAAAAAAAGTATATATGTATTTAATATATATGTATTTGTATCAGTTGTCTAGTACCCATAACACAAGCTCTGCTTAGCTTGGGACTAGATGGCATTGTATGTTAGATGTCCGAAATATTTCTTATATTTATTGAGAAACTCAGTTGATTTAAGTACAGTTCAGTTGTTAACATGTGCACATTATTAATTATTTTTGGAGTATTATGAGTATTGTTACTAATCAATTGTACATATGGTCTTAAATTAAGGATTGTTATTATTATTAACTGTAGCTTTTTCCTTTAAATAACACACATACCATTTGAATGTAACACACAGTACCACAATTAAATTTTCAGTTATGCTAGACAGAACAAATGCTTAGACTTAAATTTCAATACTTACTTATGTGATAAAAGGTGGGCACTTAACAGTCCTCCTATTATCCTAATATTAGTTTCAAACACAGAAACATTGATATCTGCATCAAAGTTCTTTTTCTGTAGCACTATGTCGACGACACGGTTAAATTCTGTATAATTGCCCATAATAGCAAGTGTATCAAGGGCATCTATAAGCGTGAGGGAGTAACTCCCCCATGTATCCACACCGTCACAGCTCAGGGGACGTAACTCGTCATATGGGTATGCATATCTTAAATAACTATCGTATGCATGTTGAAACATCTCCCGGACCTCTTCTCTGAAATATACAACAATAGGATACTTATAAATTCAAACAAATAGTATACGTAAGGCTGTCTGATCTAAAATATTTTGTTATCACCTCAGGCGCAAAATATCTGATTTTTTGTAAACTCTGACTGAAAGACATGGCTCGATGCCCAGTAAGACAATGAAAATACATGATAAAGTTAATTTGTGTATACAACTATTCATTATTTTAATATATAAATATAATAATTTATCATTCAAAGTCTAGTCAGCAACATGTCAATTACAGACAACTGACAATTGACATTGATAGTTGACATTGACAGTATGATGACGTGAAATCTTTCGTCTTAATACAAATGTACAATTCGTCGTAAAACTTAATAAAATAAAATATTGCAGTAGAAAAAAAATGTTGTCTGTCCTTCTGCCTATCGCTCCGCATATTTTTGTAAAAGTCTCCAAAGACACTTAAAACTCGAGAACAATTAATTAGTGAATTATTTTATCATTTCTAATCAATTAATTATTCATAAAAAAAAACCGTTTTAGTTGCCATTGTAAGCGATGTAAGGAAGTGCGAAGGAGTAGACAAGTATATTGAATTTCACTAGCGTATTAAATTACTTTCTATGTTATTCAAAAACCGTTTTAGTTGCCATTGTAAGCGATGTAAGGAAGTGCGAAGGAGTAGACAAGTATATTGAATTTCACTAGCGTATTAAATTACTTTCTATGTTATTCATTAATTTTCTACGGCTTTTTATGAACTAGTTTATTTAATCAAAGTGGCTTTACATTTTTTGATCCAATTAACTTCATTAAAATTAAGGGCCTATTCATGATCTATCAGACTAGGACCTCGCAATTATTGATATAAGATGATATAAGAGGCCAGAATAAGTCTGTATAAGGTATCCCAATATAAACAAAAACAAATATTAGTAATTTAATATATAATGTATTAATCAATTAAAAGCAACGACGGTGCACAAACATAAACAAAACTCAAACGAGTGTCACTTCTTTTTGCCTTTGCCTTTACCTTTGGCTGTTGATTGCGGTTCAGGCTCTGGTTCAGGTTCAGGTTCTGGCTCTTTTTCTACTGAAGGATCTTCATCAGGATGATCGTACAAATATTCTGCCTGAAAGTAACCTTGACGTCAAAGCTATATTTCAAATCAATCTTAAAGTTTTCAATTAAAAAATTGTTTCACCAATATGAGAACGTGAAGTTGGATCACAAGTAAGATTTATCAGCTTTGTGATGATGGTTTTTTACAAAACCAGAAAATCGATCGACAGAACTGACTGAAATTCAAAAATATTAATTAATTGAAAACTGAACAAATGACGAGATACTTTTAAAATGTGACCAATGGTTAGTAATAGAGGAAGTTTTTGTACTAGAAATATTACAAAAATATCATGCACTTGTTTTATCACTGTACAATAGTGTACAACACGTATTTCTTAGGCTATTTAATAGAAAAGTTCAATGTTTTACCTTTTCTTCGTATAATTCAGGGCAAACACTAAAGATGCTTTCAATAAAGTCCTCGTAAATTATTCTCCCGTCACCGCGAATATCGGCATCCCTCAAAACTTCTATAGTTTCGGCTTCATCAAATCCATCCTCAAACCCAGTTACTATAGCTTTGATGTCATCGGATTCTAAATAATTTCTATTTTCCGTATCAAAAACCTGTAAAAGCATTTTTAAAAATCTGCAACGTGTGAAATACTAAACTTTGGGATTAAATTGTGTTAAAATTGAGTCAGTCTGTAAATAGTCATATCTACGGGACCAGTTTCCCCATCGATAAACATATGGAATTTATTTTTACCATAGTGGCTAGAAAATAGTGTAGGAAAGTTGTGTCAACTAAAAGTAAATTATCCACATACATAAATCATACATAGGCCACATACAAAATATTTCACATAAAACTATCTTATTAGTAAAGTATGCACCTTAAATGCAAGTTGTAGCTCATGCTTTATCTCAGGTTCAAGGACCCAGGAGTCTAACATGTAAATAATTTGGTCTTTTGTTAGTAGCCGTGTTATTCCAGCTTTCAACTGTTCTGCTTTCTCCATGATTTTAAAATAACTAGGATATTGAAAGCTTCTTTTGTGGAATCTGTAAAATATTAAGTATATAGTCATAAAATGCGAATACGAATAGAAAATACTAATTACAACTAGTGTAAAAAAGTTACATAGAATTCATTTTCTGCCAGACGTTCATAATGGACAGTAGGTAATTTAAAAGTGTAGAGAACACTTATATTATTAAATATACTACTGAGTTGAGTCCACCTCGGACTCAACTCAGTAGTATATTTCATTAAAATTCCTATAGACGAAAATTCTGTTAAACGTATTTTCTACGGTTTGGGACTTCAGGAGAATATTTCTTCGGTCGAAAGTTCAAAAATGTTTTGCAAGCATTCATCATAACATAAGCCTCCACAGGTTGGCGTACTTTAATGGTAAATACATACTTTTATTATGGCCTGAATGGCGGAATGCTATACATACTTTTTAAGTTCCAAAAATTTAATAAATTTTTCAATAGATACAGCTTGAACAGGTTCTTCATCAATAAAAAGTAAGGGTTTCGCAATTTCATCAAACCATGAATTTATTATTTCTAATTGATCTTCTGTAAAACGTGGCAAAATCCCTATTATAAGATTAAAAGGATCAAAAGTGTCCATTTTAAATATTTATAACAAAATTACAGTCTAAACACTATTAAATAATAAACTAAAAATACCATTGTTCTTTGTATAACTACGGCAGCCCATGCGGCAGCCAATGTAAAATAATACCAAAGATCTCCGGAAGCAGTAATGTCTAGAATGACGCAAATTAACAACTCTTTGCTTCAAGCCTAATATTATTTATCTAAGTTAGTGGTCGTGGTCAGTGCAGTGGTTGAAATTTGACCATAATTCATTACATTTTTATTTCTTTTAGCTTTTTGTACTACTTCAGCAATTCACTATAGTAAACACTAAGACTAAGCGCGCACTACGATTAAAAATCGGTGCGAAATAATATCGCAAATCTGTGAACAATAGAAAAACACTACAATCCGCGCACTGCGAAAATAAATCGTTTGCGATTTAAAATCGCAGATGCGAAATCGTATATAAATTTTGTACCGTATGAAGTGGTATCAAATCTCGCGCATTGCGGCAAACGATTTATTTTCGTAGTGCGCTGATTGTAGTGTGTTTTAGACAACCCATTTTTTATATGTTTTCTAATATACTAAATTTATTAAAAACTAAGTTTTATTCTATTATCAGCTCGGGGAAGGTTGTTCTTGGGTCGGATCTTAGACCATAACTATATTTGCCTCCGCTATTCCGCAAGCGAAAATAAATCGTAGTGCGCGTAGGAACTATTGTCGTTTGCGATATTATTTCGCATTTTAAAAATCGCAACGAATGAAAATCGCAGTGCGCGCATAGCCTAAGTGCGCCAAATTGTTGCATACTCCTCCGTTTGTATTGTTTTGTGTGTTAAAGGTAGTTTTCTTAGATTTCAAAGTCATCAGAAAAGAGTTTTATCCTATTGTAAATAGATAAATAAATCTTCTACTATATAAAAATAAGTCGGGTTTTCCTTCTTGACGCTATAACTCCAGAACGCACGAACCGATTTCCACGGTTTTGCATTCGTTGGAAAGGTCTCGGTCTCCGTGAGGTATAAAGCAAAGAAAATTCAGGAAAATTTTCAACAGAAAAGCGGGAAAGTGTTATGTAAAACGAAGCCATCTGGTGGCGAAACGGAGTTCGCCGGGTTTGCTAGTATGTTATATAAACAGGATAGGTACATACGTTAGTTAATATTAATTTTAACTTGGACTTTTTTTAAGTTCAAAGTAAAGTACAAAATTAAGTCATAGTCACAACTCTGTATCTAAGTCTGTAACAGCCGCGATTTCATTGGTCCAATTTTGAATAATCATAGACTACAGAGTAACCTAAACTACTGCACCAGCTGAAAAATCATAGTAGATTAAGTCTGTTGTCCGTTGACGCTTCGGTTGCATTTTGAGGGTGTATTTGGTTTTTCGGCACATATTTACAATTCTACTCTCTATATTTTCACAATATGTGCCAATAACTACGAATGTTACACGCTTGCGCTTTGATCGCCCTTATTACATTTAGATAGCCGGCCAAAAGCCTGATCTGTTATTTCGTTAGTGTTTACGGAAGCGGGGGCAATGGCTTTCAGAATACATGAAGATCAAGAAAATGCCTCTTTGGGGCTTAGAAAGGACAACGTTGATGTATTCGCAAACCAGCGGCGTGCCCTTGGTGATCTCAGCCAATTCGCGTGCAATCAAAGTCGTAACCTGAAACTCGTGAGTATTTTGTCAGCATTAACATTTACAAGTTACAATTTCTATTTACCTTATAATGTATTGTTTTTTAGCCGGTATTGACGAATGGACCTTGTAAAGTTCAAGATGAGAATAGAACAATGCGTCAGATCAAAAATGAAAAAAATATTGTGCCACCCGTGGCGCAATTTCGCGCGTTCAATGTTTACGAAGACAAGCCAACGGAGATAGATTTAAAGAAGAGAGAGCCTACTTTTAAGCCTTTTGTTGCTAAAGAGATCAAGAAAGACAGCATATTCAATATCCATGAAAATGTTAAAGCAATTTACTCCAAAGCAGAGAAGAAATCAGACAGGGAAATTGATGTACCTTCAACTCGGTAAGTAGATTTTAAATTTTCATGATCAATCTAACTTAATTGAAATATTAATGATTCTGCTGATGAATATCAATGATTAATGAAGATTTGATATCTGCATACTTTAGCCCTCCACTACAAGAAAAAAAAAAAGTGATCGAGTCCCCTATGTCAGTTGTGGATACAAGTGTGCTGTCAATGTCTGTATCTAGAAATGAAAGTCAAATACTCGATGATGAAGATGATGACACTCTCACTGCTCAGACTGATCGATCAATGTTCTTCCATGTTGTGGAATACAGGCAGGATATTTATGAGTACATGAAGGAAATTGAGGTAAGTTATGTATTGTTTGTGCATATGCTTGAGTTACAAAATCTTCTTTCCTACTATTTTGGGTAAAATTGACAACAAAACATGTAAATTAAATACCACTACCTAGTTGCAATTTGTGAATTTTTTCATAGGTAATAAAGTAAAGAACCTTTTTAAATGAAATGTTAAGCACTAAGCATGCTGTAGCAAAATAACTGACATATACTTTTAATAAACATGTATATTAACCTTGACACATTCTACAATCAGGTCAGATTGTGGAGGCAATACAATCAACATGGCTTTGTTTTACTAATAGTTAAAGATGAGTTATATCTAATTCTTCTTCTTCCTAGCATTATTATTCCCAAGATTTGGGGTCGGCTATTACATTTGAGTTATATCTAATATTCAAATTATTTATTTCAGACTCATGGGTAAATCCATATTTTTTTAGTTATAGAGTGACTTAACCTAGTGTTAGTATTATACATATCTGTTGTCAAAGATTGAAAATACTATATGAGCAAAAAAAATAGCACACATTTGTGAATCTAACAATCACAGGTCAGAATTAATGTCTTGTTAACCAATCATGAATGTTCTCATAGTACCTAGGTCCTATCAGTTTGAACCGATCAGTTGAGGTTGTTGAAGAGTCTGAATGATATTGTTGTTCATATTGTTGTACATATATGAAACTTTTACCCTGTTGAGATTTGTGGGTATACACTTTTTAAATCGTCTTGTTTGATTCTTCGCACTTCTACGATAAACAATTCCTTCACTTCACTTGAAGGATAGATATAACACAGAAGAAAGTCTCCTTGTTGCCTTCTAAGTTCCGGATACCACCGGGTGTTAGTAGTTCCTTTTGTTTTATCTGTCACTTTGCATTTGCACATAGACTTGCAGTGCCTCTAGTGGCCATTTGCCGAATCGCTGACCCATTCACATGAAATATTGAATGGTAATGCTTTCGAAACTTAGTAGTAAAAAAGTATTTTATTTTTTACAAATGTAAAATATATCTTGAAAAGTATTTCAAATAAAATATAAAATACTTTTAAAAAAAGGATGTTAAGTACAATATATAAAATATGTATTTTGTATTTTAAATACAAGTACATATTTCACATAAGTCACAGCTCTGGATGTGGTCTTACTGTAATGGATACAAGGTATATTGAATTTTCTTATAGGAACCTAACATGAATTTCGTGTTGTGGTCTTTTCCCGAGTTTGTTCCACAGTATGAATTAAAGTGTTTAGTTTTGGCTCTATGACTATTTTCAGTTTTAAAATGTACATACCATCTATTCTGGTTTATTATTATAACTGACAAGCTATTGCCCGTGACTCCTCCTGGCCTGTATGTTGGATAATATCTGGTAATCGTTTTTCGAATATCGTGGATTTCTATTGGAAAAATAAAATCAAGATTGGTTCAGTAGATTACCCCCTACAAATTCCCAAACTTTACCTCTTGTTAATATTATAAGTATAGATTGTATTATTTATTAAAATGTTGAATATATGTGTATATATTATGTAAATAATATATATATATTTATAATTTGGGTCTTGGTCATTTAGTAATTAACTTATGGAACTTTCTAACTGAATGAATTAAAAGGGTACATATATGTATGCATGTAAGCAACTAAATACTATGCCAATTCATATCAAACATTACTCTTAAACAACTTTTCGTATTCTTCTTTAGGTTAAAAATAGAGCCAATCCCCGCTACATGCGCAAGCAGCCAGATATCACTCACTTAATGCGTTCAATCCTCATTGATTGGCTTGTCGAGGTCTGTGATGAGTATGGTCAACAAAGTGAGACATTGCACCTGGCTGTGTCTTATGTTGACCGCTTTTTGTCCTACATGAGTGTGGTTCGGACAAAATTGCAACTTGTGGGCACAGCTGCTACTTATATTGCTGCGTAAGTATTTTAAACACTCTATATTATATTCTTGATGGTTTGTGTATGCTTCGCTTTTTGGGTTGCGCCTTGCATCAATTGTACTTAATGTTTGACACAACATCACAAAAAAAACGTGTTTTTAAAGTTATGAAATATTTCAGAAATCATTTCGCGCATGCTATTCAAATTCAATGCAAAGCGACAAGTATTCTATTTCAGATACTGTACTCATCTGGAAAGATTTAGAATATCCTTGTTATTTTTTCTTCTTTTCTTTTCTTTTGTTTTTTAAATTGTTGATTTTAGTAGAACTTGCTAAATCACCTTTTAATCGTATTAATATTTTTTTTTTTATATAAATATAATATATATATTTATTTAAAATATAAATATATTTTATATAATAAATACTGACATTAAAGTAATAAAAAAGACAAGTAAAAAAAAACAAAAACTGATTTAAATAAAAAAAAAGCCGAATAAAAAATTAATCCGATTATTATGATTTCTTTAAAAAATCATGTATTTTATCCACCCTGATAGTCACATAGCCAACAAATTATTTGGTTCAATGAAAAAATTTAATGTGAAACAAAATATTTAGATCTTGGTGACTGAACGGCCATAAGTGGATTATTTTTATCTGTGTTCATGACTAAAAAGAGTATATTTACATGTAGAACTACCTGCTTTTGCCCGTGTCTTCGCTCGCGTGTATAACGGTTAGTGCTTGTTCACGTTGACTCGCGGGCGCGGTCGCGTGCGCGGTCATATCAAACATATGACGAGATATCCAAGTGTTCACGTACCAAACGCACGTGCGGTCGCTACTTTGCTCGCAGTAGCGAGCAAAGTAGTGACGGACGCGCGCGGCACCCTCGCGGCAATATCAAACGCGAGAGACGTTTGTGTGTGTTCACGTCGAACTATCGGCGGAGCGCGCGATTCACTCGTGACGTCAGGTAAGTTCAACCAGTTTGAACTTATCGCTCGCGCAAACGCCTGGCGGCCAATGTGAACACGAGCACGCAACGTATACCGCGCCCGCAACCGCCATCGCGCCCACGCGTTCCTACGTGAACAAGCACTTAGCGCCGTAAAGACTAGCCTATCTCCTTCCTCAATAACCAAAGTATCCTCATGAAAACAATCATTTGAAGAAGAAATTGGTGCAGCGATTTAACCTGTGAAAATATAACTGACAGCAACTTGAATTTGTAGTATTAGTATAGATTTATCAGGCCCAACATTATTGGAAAAAAATTGAAGACTTCCTTATGGTCGCCAAGTACGTTCAAGACGTTCAAGTAATTTGACCAAATAGGCTGGTTCAAATAGTTTGATACAGAGTTTAGCTTATATTCCACTTTTACACCACCATCCATACAGTAGGTTTTGTTTTCCTTTTGTGGATGTTCAAGTATTGCTAAAGTGTCGTCTGTAGACGCCTCTTCGCCCGCTTTCATATTGAATTGACGCCGCTTCATCATGCCATCATGCCAATTTGATCAAATTGTTTGACCCAGCCTATTTGATCAAATTGTTTGACCCAGCCTATTTGATCAAATTACTTGAACGTCTATGGCGGCCATTAGAGTATTTAATATATAAATAAATAAATAATAATAAAATATCTAACTAATCCTTCTTTATATTAATGCAGAAAATATGAGGAAGTATACCCCCCCGAAGTGTCAGAGTTTGTGTACATTACTGATGATACCTACACAAAGCGGGAAGTACTGCGTATGGAACATCTCATCTTGAAGGTGCTGTCATTCGACCTGTCAACTCCAACATCACTGGCATTCTTATCCCACTACTGTATATCCAATGGACTATCTCAGAAGACATTCCACCTAGCTTCTGTGAGTATGCAACATTTTGGACTGAGTTGTATTTGAATAAATAGTTAAGTTTTTTTTTTCTTCTTTTTTTAAAAAGACAACTCCCGCCCTAGGAATAAATCCTATGTCGCGGGGGACTTTACAAATATACATGAAACAGACACATTATAATTGAATAATTCTAAAAGTAATTTATAAATGTAGAAAATGAAAGATAAAAATGTGGCTAATGACTAACAGTAGTATTACTCCTCCTCTCATGATTAAATGTCTGCAAAAGATGATTGAAAATTATTTAAACTTCAAGTAACTTCTAAAAATTTGGTGTATATATGTGTAGTAGTTTTGTACCATTTATAAAAATTTTGGTGTCTATTATCACTTTCATTGTCTATTGTCAGTGTTACTAGTTAGAGTACAATGAAACCAGTGGTAATAACTAATAATACATTTATCCCTTCCTGTAGTATCTTGCCGAACTCAGTCTCCTGGAAGCTGACCCGTATCTTCAGTTCAAGCCGTCGATCATCGCGGCGAGTTCGTTAGCAACAGCGCGTCACTGCCTTCTTTGCGAGAGATGTGTCAGTGACGACAGGAAAAGTTCCAACAAAGACGAGATCAAGGATGTGGAGGTGAACCCTGTCTGTGCCGCGCTAGCCTGGCCCGCGGCTCTCGAGACCTGCGCCGGCTACTCCTTCAGTGATCTGGAGGCGTGTCTGAGGGAACTCGCTCGTACGCATTCACATGCCTCAAGTCAACCGTACCAAGCTATTCCTGACAAGTACAAGAGCAATAAGTAAGTTTTAATCTTCAACTTCATTACAGTAAAAATGTAGTTATAATTTCATTTGACTTAATGTATAATATGGTACATTTAGATAACTTGAATATCTGCAGCCTCATTCGTAAACATTATTAAAGTTTTAAGTTAAATAAAGTTTATGAATGAATCTTAAATACTAACAGTAATATCTAAGTTTAATATCAAAATAGTTACTTTTATATATTGACTAGCTAACCCGGCGAACTTCGTACCGCCACATTTTTTTTTTTGTAAATATTTTCTACATTTTTGAAAAACTTTTTAGTAATTATACTCCACCTCGGCTTCCCTCCCTCAGGATATATAGAACACCTATACTTAAGAACTATATCACGTGTCAATTTCATGTTTTGGTTTATTTATAAAATAACTTTCAGATTCGAAGCAGTGACACTGATCGAGCCGCGTCCAATGTACCCCGTGTCAAAGTACCAGGCCCCGGCTCCAGCGACCGTGTCTGGCCGCCCGCCGGTACCGGACAACACCAGGAGCAGCTAGTATACCCCAAGACCTGGCTTGCTAACTAGAATAGTCAAATTGACCTAATCGGTAGGGTGGGTAACAGAAATACACTGCTTTCACCTTGACAAATTAGTAGTGTGACTTTGAACATGTCATTATCGTGCCTGTTGCTAAATCGATAAGTGATAATATTTTTTGAATCCTATCTTTTCAAATATTCGACCTACTGAGAATTGATTCAGTGCCTTTGCACTTTGCCTAAACAGAGGGCGTAGGATGAGTTCATAGTTATCATACTTTACAAAAGTTTAAAAAAAAATTGTAAATTGTTTGAGATTTTAAAAACTTTCTTTCTAAAGAGAGGCCTATGTCCACCAGTGAACTGCTGAAGCCTATTGATGTGATATTTAAGATTATACTTTACTAAGTTTATGAATACTTTTACAAGTTCTAGATCGACACAAAATAGTAAGAACTGTTGACAAAAATCCATTGTTTGTCGTGATCTAGAACCATCCAAGGGAAATGAGCCTTATGAGACGAAAATGCAATCAAATTCATGGCTACCCTTTTTTAATTACAAGACAGATAAGTTATATTGATGATGTTGACATTGACCTGCACTGAACTCTTCACCAATCACAATGCTGAACTCTTCACCAATCACAACGCTGAACGCTGTCATCAGTACGATCAATTAGATGTGAAATAAACTCACACTAGGCCCTCTGTACTGCAATTCAAGCACACTGCAAGCTGTCATTGTTATAGCAATAAAGCTATCATGGCGATTTTAATGTTATTTGCTCAGTTCGGTTAATTCTTTTGCATCTTTTTCACAGTTACTATATAAAGTACAAACAATAATGGCCAAAATCATGGCCAGACTAAAACTATATTTTTTGTTGTATCATGTGGCCAAAGATGTACATAATAGTAACAGATACAATCTACAATTCATTGAGTGTTTGTTTGCCTTGATAATTAAAATATTGCATTATTTTTGTACTGGTCGTTTTGTCCCCAATTTCAATTATTATACAGGGACTATAATGGTAGGATTTGCATATAAATGAGTAACATAGTCAATATTTAAAAAAAACATAAATGAAATCCAAAAAATATGCATTCATGAATTCTCATATCGTTTGTGTATTAAAGGTGAGATCAGTATCTACTAAACAGTATGTAATATTCCTAAGACTTTATTGCATTTATCCTAATAACAATGTGACAAATATTGTGTAAGTGTTTGGGATATTTTGTAAGTTGTTACGCTAGTTTTAGATTTAACAGTTTCCTATGGAAATAAAAAAAATTCTCGACTTCGGTTTATAGCATTTTAGATCTATAGATAAAACCTAATGTTAAAGTTTGATTGACGAATGTTTTGTAAGCATCCAATGCGAACATAGGCGTGAGTTAAGTTATTACAACTAGTACAAATCCATTTCTACCCAAATGGTGTAACATACAGATAATTACCATCAAAACTCACCCAAACCGTTTTTTGTGTATAATTAATTTTGTAGGTTCTATTTACGTCAAACCTTACTGTGTTCATTTGCCTTCGTAGATTGTCTTCCGCTATTTACCAATTTTTGCCAGATTCCTTTCTTCAGATACAACTGTTTTCATTTCATTCACAGAAATATTAAAGTAATTTTACAGAGATTTTTGATGTTGATATTGAGAGATCTTCACATATTATAATTGCGTTCATTTACATATTACTCCATAATAGCATTTCCGTAATGTTTGTTAGTAAATTATTATTTTTGAGATGTAAGGTATGTTTTTAATATTGCTAGGTAGTTTTTAATGTAATTTAATATAATAATATAATCGATATTTTTCTCGAATTTCTTAAACGGAGGTAAGTACGAGTACCTTTATTGGTAATATAATATTTTTGAAATAAATTGAATGTTTTATTTACACTCACTACCAAGGGCGGATCCAGCTTTGGCGCCAGTGGAGGGTCATATATTCGTGGACAAGTCACAAGAAGTTATAAATTTAATTTTGATAATAAATAGATAGAGATAAAAAGTAGGTATTTTAATAATGTATATAAGTGTAAGTAATGTACTTAGTTTTACCGAGCTGTTACCGCACTTGAGCGTGGACGCCCAGGCTGCCCTTCGTAATCTAAGGGGGGGAAATTGCGCTCAATTATGCCCGTGGTAAGAGCAGATTTAACATGGCACCCCCTACCATCTGGTCGTGGACCTTTGCAACATCAGAGATTTGTATAGTAATGCTGTCCATCAGCACCTCGAGACAGCATAACCAGCCTTGCTCTTCTTGACCGAGACGTACATATCGTCTCCAGCGCACACTCTTACCTCACTCTCCCTGGGTACGGACTAGAACAATTCTTCATGTCTATGGCCGGAGTGTGCGTGTACGTTTGAGACGATATCAGCCCCCCTAGCCAAGTTGCAAGCGTTCTTCTTTCTGCAATTGTTAATGCCTAAATTCTTGTGTGTCATTGGCTAATTACAGAAAGAAGAACGCTTGCAACTTGGCTAGGGGGGCTGTTTTCGTCGCCTCAGCAATCTTGAAGGTAGGTTCCCGCCTTCTCAATGTAACGGCTCCGTGTAGGCGACCTTGTCAGCGATGACCACCCCCGCGTCTATGCGTGCCTCCATAGATCCCATAGCAGTGATGCCGAAATTGACCGACTCATTGAGCACATCCAGATGGCTACAGACTTCGTGCAGCAGCAGATCCCGTCCGCAGAGATCGTCTTACATGGTGATTTTAGAGCCCACCACGCCGACTGGCTTAGTAATAAAACGGATCATGCGAGGAGATCTGTTCACGACTTCGCACTGGTATAAGGCCTGACACAAGTGGTTACCACGCCCACAAGAGTCTTAAATGTGTAGGGTCAGAATTCTTCCTTGTTGGACTTTCTGCTGACTTTCATTCGGACTGTTACCACGTATCTGTAGACGCTCCACTAAACTCTTGAGACCATTACCTTGTCCGGAGTACAGTGCCTCTTACGTGCTCGCCGCGATCGCAAGTTGATCGCAGCCGCCGTGTGTAGTACCACAAGCAGATTGTGTTGCACTACAGTACTACTTTTGGAGACAGGCATGCTTCTCGCCGGATGATCCCAACACCGCTGCTGATTCTGTTGCTGATGTGGTGGTGCAGGGTGTGTAGCATTTCATTCCATCTTCTATGGTTCCCATTGGTGGCAAATGTTTGGTCCATCTTCCAAAAAGGCTTCTGGCAGGAAGCAGAGCTTGAAAAAGGAGTACAACTTTGCCTCTAGGTCCTTCAAGAGTGACATTGCAAGGGCGAAGTCGGAGCACATTGATAGGATTGGCGAGAGGCTTGAGTGTCTTCCTACGGGAACTCGGGCGTTCTTGTCTCTTGCCAAGGCTATCGAAGAGAATTTCTGTAAGCCATTCTTTCGACCTCTACACATAGGAAATAATTCGTTGGCCTATGACAAAGGAGAAAGCCGATCTGTGATGATGGAGAACAGGATGATCTTACCATACCGCGGTGCGAGAGCTGTAGGTATGCTGGATATCCAGTTCAACCAACGCTCAGTGCGTTTAGCACTTGTATACCTAGATATACATAAGTCGAGGGGCCCTGATGGAATCCCTCCTATTGTAATTAAGATGTGCGCTCCAGAGTTGGCACCGGTCTTAACGCGTCCTTTTCAGCTCTCCTGGCGTAGTCTCATATGACATTACGAAGGGCTTCGATCGGGTCTGGCAGAAAGCGCTTCTTTCGATGCTCCCTTCCTATGAGCTTCCTGTGAAATTATGCGAATGGGTCACTAGCTTTTTAGCAGATAGAAGCATAAAGGCCGTTGTCGACGTTGTTGTGGCTGTGTGCTATCGCCTACTTTGTTCCTCCTCCATATCATGTTGCAATTTAGCGGCATTCATTGTTATGCGGATGACAGCACGGACGATGCTCTATCTATATAGCGGCCGCACTAATATTTCGCATTGGGAAAACGTCATTGAGAGTCGAAACAAACTTGTGTCTGAAATTGAGACTCTTTGCAAAAGGTCTCAGATTGGGGTAGACTTAATTTTAATTTAGCACAATTTCACCGCTAAAAAACTGCCAGTGGTCGTATGTCCTCCTTTTAAGGACACTTCCTTGTCTGCCTCAGCCAATATTGGAAAACTTGGTGTCGACATATCGAGAGAAGTCCAGTTTCGCGGCCATTTGCAGCGTAAGGCCAAATTAGCCTCGAAGAAGCTTGGCGTGCTCAATAGATCAAGACTGTATATTACTCCGGCCCACCGCCTTCTGCTTTATAAGGCGCAAGTTCGACCTCGTATGGAATACTGTTTTCATCTTTGGGCAGATGCATCCTAGTACCAGCTCCTCCTCCCGCTGGACCGCATCCAACGGAGAGCGACTTGAATCGTCGACTGCCAATATGTTTCAAATCGGCTGGCTCTCTGGAGCTGCGTAGAGATGTAGCGTCGCTATGCATCTTTTATCGCATTTACTATGGGGAGTGCTCCGATGAATTGTTTGAACGGATCCCTGCCGCCTCTTTCCGCCATCGTCCTACGCGATAGCAGTTCATCCCCATCGTTTAGACGGTTGGCAGTCCACAACTGCAATCAAACTTTCAAGAATGTAAGAATGTAGGTACTCCTTTTTAAAAGGCCGGCGACGCACTTGTTACGCCTCTGGTGTTGCGGGTGTCCATGGGTGGCGGTAATCGCTTACCATCAGGCGAACCGTCTGCTCGTTTATCACATCGAAAAAAACTTAGCCTCTTGATTGGGCCATGGTACATGTATTTAGAAGTACTATACTTAAAAATACCTATATTTAAATAAAAAATCTATTTTTCTTTTAAGTTTTCTCCCAAAATGCGTTATCACTTCTAGTGCTAATTCAATGGGTACGTTTTTATTGAAGGTGGAAAAGTGTCAGTCCGGTTAGTTAGACGTTCTTCAACCATTGAAGCTCTTAGCCACGAATAAATTCTATATTGTGTAAGATTAAAATCTATATTGTGACAAAAAATATAAAGAACATCATGTTTAACAATTTGATTTAGGTCGTGACAACAGCCCAGGGGGGGGGGGGTCATGACCCTATTACCCCCCCCCCCCCCCTGGATCCGCCCTTGCTCACTACATTCATTCAGCTTGTATGAAACCTAAAAAATCTGGTTTGGTTTCTTTCTTTAGGTGTTTTGGTTCTTAATCTATAGACCATAATTGTTTTCAAACTTTTTGTCAGTATAAGTCCCTGATACACCTTTCTTTATTTTAAAAATTTGAATTTGCTTTAATACCAACCGCTACTTACCGCCATCGTTGACTTTTAATTCTTAATTCAGTGAATTAATAAATTAAATAGCTTTTTAAATACAAGCTTTAACTGGAATGTCTCGAGACGATCAAACGAGTCCAAACTCGATGATGATGCGACATTTTTTTACAGAGTTCCTATTATACTTAAGGCTGAAATTTATAAAGCGTGCTTAGGCTTTGCTTAGACTTACCTCACGAGTTAAGTGTGCATTGAAATTTATAGTCATTATGCTGAGCTCAAGCTGAGCAAATGCTTAGCATAGTCGGCTGAAATTTATAAAGCGTGCTTAGACTTTGCTCAGACTTTGCTTACGCTATACTTACTTAAGTTCCTGCTCAGTGTAATCTTTGCGTTCGAATTTATAGTCCTTTGGGCTAAGTATTTACTGAGTGTATGTTAAGCAAGAGCTCAGGAAAAAATGTTTAACGTTTCAATTTGCATAGCATATTTATTTAAAATTAAATAGGTATTTCAAAAACATATTATTTTTGAAATAGCTGTATTAAACTTAAATATTAGTAATTTTATAATCTTTATCGTATAATTGTAGATCAATCAATTTAAACCGTTATTTTTTATTGATTTTAAGTGAAAAAGGGCCAAAATAACACATGTACAAGTAAAATAGAATGTATCTTTGACTTGTCATATCGTTACTGTGACAAACCAAAACACTTTATTTGATGAATCCTTAAAGAAAATTTTAATTAATATCAATCAGGAGAAAAGTTATTGCAAAAATATATGTTAATCCCTAGACACTTTTCATGTGTGTACTTCATCTGTGCTGGCACCACTGTGGATAGAATCCTTCACTTTTTTTCTGTACGTTCTGTAGCTGGACATTAGGGAATCCCTTTTCTTCTTCAAATCTGGCACTGGAATTTCCATGATTGCACTAATTCTCGTCCATGCATCGTGTATCTTATTTTTATTTTTATGTCCTTCATGTTGGGCTTGCCAAAGCACGGGTTCTGCTTGATAGCACTCCAGGAACACTAATTCGCGATCGTTGCTCCACTGGGTGCTCATTTTGACGTCCGCTTGCTACTGCGTCTCGCACACAACTGTGAACACAGCGCGAGTGTGGATGCGTTCGCGTTCGCGCTTTGTTCGCGCTTCGCAAACCCTTTGAAGCGGACCAAAAAACCGCCACCGGACGGGGAACGCCGCGAAGCGCGAACGCGATGTCGCGAAACCATCCACACTCGCGGTTCGCGGCGCGAGTGTAGAGCCGGCTTTACATATAAAAAAACATATATTTTAAGATATCAAAACGGCAGACATGCTAAAATAACGTAAATTTGCATAATTTTCATGGTTTTCGACTTCAGGTCACGCCCAAAGGAACCCTTGATGGGAATAGTGAATTCCCATTTCACCTACAGCAAGTCAAATAGTATACCTAGCATTAATATGAACTTTGCTACTATACCGTAAGTCTGCCGAACGGTGGCTCTCAGTCTATTGGTGACGAGCAGATTTCCCTAGTGGCCGTTTGCGGAACTAACGTAAGACAGACACTTCTACCTGACAGTTTAATATACAGAGCGAGTGCATTGTTAATAGAAATTCTTTTTACAATGATTTCATTGATAGACGTCTACGGAGTAGTAAAAAATACTATAAGACCACTTCGTGAGGGTGATCAGTATTTTTAAAGTGGAATGGTAGCGTGTATACGTATTTTTATCTGTCATACGTTAGTTCTGCGACTTGCCGCTAGGGAATCTGCCAGTTTAATATACAGAGCGAGTGCATTGTTATTTTAAATTCTTTCTACAATGATTTCATTGATCGACGTCTACGGAGTAGTAAAAAATACTTTAAGACCACTTCGTGAGGGTGATCAGTATTTTTAAAGTGGAATGTTAACGTGTATACGTATTTTTATCTGTCTTACGTTAGTTCTGCGACTTGCCGCTAGGGAATATGCTCGTCACCAATATGGGCATCTTCCAGCGTCAGATCAGCTCCATGTCATTATAATATTGTATTGTCACGCTGTATACATATATTAGGTCTTTACCTATGGAATTGCCGTTCTTCAGTACTGGTCATTTCAAATAAAAAAAAGTTTGTAATGGCTCTATATTCTAAATTCAAATTAATTTTGTTTTAAAACCATGACATTCTATTTACAAACTCAGTCTTTTGTTTTTTGATTAGCGTTGTATTTTCATTGCATTAGAACATTTTTCGTCATAATGGATACTTTAAAAATTCGTGTAATTATGGAATATGAGTTCCGTCGTGGCACCAACGCGACACAAACGGCATGTAACATCAAAAACGTTTACGGAGAGAACTGTACAAACGAACGCACAACCCGTTATTGGTTTTCCCGGTTCCGTTCTGGAAATTTTGACTAAAAGAATGAAGCTCGTGGTCGTCCGGAGACTTTGGTTAACAATAATGAATTAAAGGCGATTGTGGAAGCTGAAGAAACTCAATCTACAGCTGAGCTAGCAGCAGCTTTTAATGTAAGCATCAAAACAATATTGATCCATTTGTGACAAATTGGCAAGGTAAAAAAGCTTGATAAATGGGTGCCCCACGACCTCAACGATTGCCAGCGCAACGTACGCGTCGAAACCTGCCTTGCGCTGCTCAACAGGCAAAGAAATGAAGGAATTTTGAAACGAATTGTTACGTGCGACGAAAAATGGATTCTGTTCGACAATCGAAAGCGCTTAGCAAGTTGGTTAGACCCTGGTTCAGCACCAAAGCAATGCCCTAAACCAAAAATGACCCCTAAAAAGGTGATGGTCACTGTTTGGTGGTCTAGTGCGGGTGTGATTCACCACAGCTTTTTATAAAACGGCATGAGCATTAATGTAGATGTGTACTGTGAAGAACTGGAGAGAATGATGGAGAAGCTTGCACATCTGCAACCAGCTTTGGTCAATCGGTCGTCCCCACTGCTCCTTCACGACAACGCGCAACCCCATACTGCGCAACAGACAGTCTCCAAGCTGCAAGAGCTGGGGTTGGAAGCTCTCCCTCATACGCCATACTCACCAGACCTTGCACCTACCGACTATTACTTTTTCCAAAATGTAGACAACTTTTTAGTGGGTAATAAATTCAATTCCCGAGAGGCAGTACAAAATGCCTTTGAAGAGTTTGTTGCCTCCCGTCCAGCTGATTTTTACAAGAAGGGCATCAATAAACTGCCAATGCGTTGGCAAAGATGCGTCGATTGCATGGGTGATTACTTCGAATAACAGAAATAAAAAAGTTTGAAAAAATTTGTACTGTCACTTATTGCATACAAAACGGCAATTTCATAGGTAAAGACCTATTACTTGCAAAATTTCAGCAAAATCGGTTGAAGATATCTGCTTCATTTAAATATAAATGTAAAAATAAATTTAAATTTATTTGCAAGATTCCACCCGAACATACAAGCATACATACATTGCAAGTTAATAAAAAGCTTGTAAAATACGTACCTACTAGACTCATCATGACGTCTAGAAAAATGTGCTAACAATTTGTGATAAATGAAGAACCGCTCGACCGATTTTGTGCAAACTTCACATAAACCATCTACTGAATAGTCCGAACAAAGCCTAAACATTTGGTTTGAATAGGTGAGCCCGTTCTTGAGTTATAAAATTATAACGAAAAGTGGCATTGATTTTTATATATGATAAACAATAAACAGATAAGATTCCAAAAAAATGGGGTCTACATTTTTGGAAATAACTTAAGTACTGTCTAGGTGTAGTACTTAGGTGCTAGAGAAATAAAAAAAAAAATTAAGAGGGAATTCAAAAAAAATAATGATAGGAACATCCATGATATAACAATACAGGTATGACATTCCGAAAGATATACTAAGAGACCAAGACGTGTAGTCCAAGATTACACTCTTTATTGGAGAGGCATCAACAAAGAGAGACCATAACTACAGACTATATACCTAGATAACCTATACAGTCAAAGTGACAGAGTAAGTGAGTTGCTGGTACATTGGAGCGTTTGTTTGTTTTTGCGTTTACTGGGCATTGCTTTTCTACAATTTACTGCATATATGACATCATGGCAGATGAATTAAATTGTACATTTTGCAATTTCAATTCTGGTGAAAGTGTACTCATCTTAATTCATCTTATAGTATTAAGTTGATCGTTTGGTTGAATGTTGTTATTTTTCTAATTAAAAAAGTGTTTTATTTATTTACTAGCTGACCCACGCAACCGTGTGCGTGTGAACTGAGGGACCATAGTGATATTTTTGTTTGAAATTTTTATATGATTTAGTAGTAGGCTCAAAACAATTGTAGAACAAATATGAGAATTTGTAAAAAGACATGTTAAAAACTACAGCCCTTTAAGTGTGGTCCCTCAATCCTCACATACCATCAGCCAGATCTCGGCAAGTATGTAAAAAAATAAGGTATTGTGACTGCAGACATTTAGTAGAGAATTTGTAAAGATATATACTAAATAACTGAGCACAAATCATCAACGATTAAAAAAATACAACGACTATACTGTGGTCCCTCAGTCCTCACACGAAAGATTTCAATATACTGAATATTACCACATCAACGGAATAAAATCTTTATTTTCTTACATAATGTTTTAGAACAAGTCTTATAGCAATTTGTAAAAAAAAAAAAAAAAAAAATATCGACGCACTTTGAAGATATTTATATTTAAAACTGGTCCCTCAATCCTCACGGTCTCAAACATACTTGCATGTCTAGCTGCTAGACGACTAAAGTATCACAAAGTGTAGTGTATTAAACTTTTTGTAAAAAGTTTCTACAAAATAATAGGTATCTTTAATTGTGTGTATCTTACCTCTAAAATGAGATTATAGCATTTCAGTGATCTTATGAACAGATATACGAGTAGTGTGACCACACAATGAAACAAAATGTAGATTACCAATATAATTTTTATTGTAATAATCGAAACCCAAGGTTGTACGGTTGATTTAGTGTTATGTTACATTACGTATCTTTACAAAGCATGAAATAAAGTAGCTTTAGCTAAATTTTGACGCTTCGCACCATTTAGGCTATGTTTCAAGGAAGCTTTATGAACTTATAATACCCCAGTATTTTACAAACCATTATGGTAACATAGTGGTATTATTTATACAGCTCAGTTTTATACGTTCTATTATCACATAAAATTGAACATTTAATAAAAAAAAAACTTCGTTTAAAAAAACCGACTTCAAAAACTAAAAAGTATAAAATAACTTAATTTGTATGTGCTACCTAGGTTCATAGGTTTGAAGTCAGTGCCAAGCCAAATGTAATAGTAGGTACCACACTCGCTATATTTCGAGACGAACGTCAAAACGCTTCGGTTGTTTTGTTCTCGCGAAGAGCAGCTATCCCGCTCAAGGTCACGCGCGGCGAGTGCGGTACCTACTATTACATTTTGGCTTGGCACCGACTTCAAACCTATGAATAGGTAGCACATACAAATTAAGTTATTTTATACTTTTTAGTTTTTGAAGTCGGTTTTTTTAAACGAAGTTTTTTTTTTATTAAATGTTCAATTTTATGTGATAATAGAACGTATAAAACTGAGCTGTATAAATAATACCACTATGTTACCATAATGGTTTGTAAAATACTGGGGTATTATAAGTTCATAAAGCTTCCTTGAAACATAGCCTAAATGGTGCGAAGCGTCAAAATTTAGCTAAAGCTACTTTATTTCATGCTTTGTAAAGATACGTAATGTAACATAACACTAAATCAACCGTACAACCTTGGGTTTCGATTATTACAATAAAAATTATATTGGTAATCTACATTTTGTTTCATTGTGTGGTCACACTACTCGTATATCTGTTCATAAGATCACTGAAATGCTATAATCTCATTTTAGAGGTAAGATACACACAATTAAAGATACCTATTATTTTGTAGAAACTTTTTACAAAAAGTTTAATACAACTACACTTTGTGATACTTTAGTCGTCTAGCAGCTAGACATGCAAGTATGTTTGAGAACGTGAGGATTGAGGGACCAGTTTTAAATATAAATATCTTCAAAGTGCGTCGATATTTTTTTTTATTTTTTTTTTACAAATTGCTATAAGAATTGTTCTAAAACATTATGTAAGAAAAAAAAGATTTTATTCCGTTGATGTGGTAATATTCAGTATATTGAAATCTTTCGTGTGAGGACTGAGGGACCACAGTATAGTCGTTGTATTTTTTTAATCGTTGATGATTTGTGCTCAGTTATTTAGTATATATCTTTACAAATTCTCTACTAAATGTCTGCAGTCACAATACCTTATTTTTTTACATACTTGCCGAGACCTGGCTGATGGTATGTGAGGATTGAGGGACCACACTTAAAGGGCTGTAGTTTTTAACATGTCTTTTTACAAATTCTCATATTTGTTCTACAATTGTTTTGAGCCTACTACTAAATCATATAAAAATTTCAAACAAAAATATCACTATGGTCCCTCAGTTCACACGCACACCACGCAACCTCGTTTGCGTCTCCTATTGCCCGTAGCGTGATAACTTTCCCCCGTTTTTGAAACATTCTCCATTGGTGCTCCGCTCCTATTAGTCTTGTGACGATATATAGCCTTCCTCGATAAATTTACTATCCACCACTGAAATAATTTTTCAATTCGGACTAGCGGTTCCTGAGATTAGCGCGTTCAAACAAACAAACTCTTCAGCTTCATAATATTACTATAGATATTATACCAAATTTCATCTATATCACTGAAGACTAAGGTGATAAATTGTAACATTCAAAAATATTCTCATGTATAAAACTGATTTGCTCTCATCCAAAGTAAGAGGGAAGCAGTTAAAATCGTACGCCTTCATTAACACGACTGAGAAAGTATTACGTGGACTGCCTGCAAGTTAGAACCGATCTATCTGACTGTATTTTTAATATGTTTATATGTAATGATAATATAAATACCATTTGTAAATTTTAGCTTTGCTGAAACACAAATTCCCAGTGAGAGAGCCGAAATCGTACGCGTTCAGTAGCACGACTGAGAAAGTATCATGATGTCTGCCTGAATGTCGGAACCGGCCTATGTGTCTGCCTTTTTAAATATGTGTATCTGATGATAATATGAATAACATATATAATTTTCAGCTTTGCTAAAATAACGTAAATTTCATGAAATTTTTGCAGTTTTGATATGCTATAATTATAGTAGGAACCGGAATAGGTGTCTGCCATTTAATCTTTACATATAAAAAGACATACCTATATTTTAAGATATCAAAACGGCAGACATGCTAAAATAACGTAAATTTGCATAATTTTCATGGTTTTCGACTTCAGGTCACGCCCAAAGGAACCCTTGATGGGAATAGTGAATCCCCATTTCACCTACAACAGGTCAAATAGTATACCTAGCATTAATATGGACTTTGCTACTATACCGTAAGTCTGCCGAACGGTGGCTCTTAGTATATAAGGATTTGGACGATAATTTAAAGAATCAACACATTTTAACTTATTGAATAAACTATATTGGCCTGGTGGTTAGTCAGCTAAAGCCAGAGATAGTTCGATTCCCGCCCAAAACATGTTTGCGTGATGAGCACCGTATTAGTCCTGTGTCTAGGTGTATTTATCTATAGGTATTTAGAAAAATAAAAGTATGTTTATTTCAGTTTGATTATACAGGGTCTGCTTGGTTTAGGACCAGACGGCTGTGTGAGATAGTTTCACACCTCAAAATTCTTAATTATTTATTTAAACTTAATGCACATCTTGTACATAGGCGGACTGAATGCCATGGGGCATTCTCTGCCGGTCTACCTTTGAGTGATGTAAAAATATGAGGCGGTAAGTGCAAAATGGAGTATAAGTAGAATTTAACTCAGTACTTAAAAACATAGGTGTGATACAAACAAAGGTATTAGTTAAATTACGTATTTGCCACAGCCGAAGGAGTTTTAGAGAAACGAAATAGAACTTGAAGTTATTTAATAAAAGATTATAAAATTTACATTTAAACTATAACTAATTAGTCTAAGTTGCTAACGCGATGTTGGCTTAAAAGTAAGTGTGCGTAGAATGACAAATCTTAAATATATATACTATAATATTGCTGCGTCGGCGCCTTGTGCCAGTGACGTGGTGTTGATCTTATAACAGGCCTTTGTTGTCCATGTTCGTAATGCTGTCATCGCCTTCGTGGCACCGTTGATCTCATAACAGGTCTTTGTGGTGTGTTCTCGTAATTCTATGTCGGCACCTTGTGTCATGGAGACTGCAGCGTTGGCATATTGGACGAGTGCGTGATCTAACAATAGCCCTTTGTATGACGTATGTAACACCTCCACCCTCAGTTCAGCAACTATTTTGTCATGTTAATGGAAAATGTTGCTGAAAATTCTTCTGGTTTAGGGTTGGCTGGATCTTCCATAGTGTGTATCTGGAGTGTTGGGTTCTCTTTTAAACTATTTAGTTTTAGGTGCTAGATCTTGTAGTTACGGCCTACTGCGTAGGTGATAATTGCAGTTGTAACTGATACCAATACATAGAATGGAATGGTCGTATGGTACAGGTTTGTTGACTGGACGTTGTCGTTTTCTATCGGTGTTTCCTGGGATACTTTATTCTGGATGCTGTGAAGATCTTAAAGGTTTACTTCAAAGGTTGACTTTTTATTTCGTTGTTGTCGTTAATGATGGTGAGTTCTGCAGTACTTGAGTGCAATCAGGATCTGTCCGGATCTGCTGGGCTACGTTTTTCTCACAGACATATGTGCTTACTATACTTCGGGCATTCTGCCTCTATGTACACAAATTCATTTCTATCAGTTGCTATATAAGGATGGGAAGGAATAAGGAATTGGTGAAATTTATTTTGTGCGAGGGATAGTTTACAGAAATCATAGATATTCGGAAAGACTACGGGGAGTTTGAAAACTATAATTAATAATGTTATTGGCTCTGTAAGCATTTTCATTTAAGATTACCTGAAGGATATAATTAATATTACTTTTGTTTTTGATAAGTTAAACTATCTATAAGTTTGTTTAGACTAGCGCGATAATTAAACTCTACAGTTTTTTTTTTTTTATCTTGTTTTTTTTACGGTACCTAAAGCTTGAGTGTATTTAAGTGCATCCTGATAATCCAGATTGCCGGTAATGCTTTTAATTATAGACTAATACGTCAAGTAGACCTCTTTTTGTCCTGCCAGGCTCTAAGGTGTATAGATGATTAAGGATATTGTTTTTTTTTACTAGGTGTTCTAAATGTATTTCGTATAATAAGTAGGTTTCGTTAGTGAGTCTATTCTTATAGTCCTGTACTTCGAATCTAAGTGTAGAATTAGATAGTACTTACGTACGTACGTACGATGTATTGTAAAAATGTATAATAATGTGTCGTTACTCTAGCTTATCCTATCCTAAATGGTAATAAATCTAAATTGTCAAGTCTTATCTCTTAAGGTCGTATTAGAAGTGGTTCCAGCATCAAGGTCAGTAGTAGTAACCTGTAACAATTGGTTACTCTTGGGTTTTCGTTTTAGGTCTTTCAGAAAGCATTTTTTTTTTTTCTTTTTTTTTTTTATAAAAACTTGTTGTTCTGGCTTATAGTCAATTTCAGGTTGTCTAGACTTATTACGGGATTCTATAAGAGCAGTTCTATTGGCTAACGAAGTCTCGTTTATGTCATGGACAGTCTTCATCTGTGCTCTATGAGTCACTACATATTGTTGGAGTAATTTTTCGTTTATGTCAATGTCAATAGGGTCCCTGGGGTCAAAATGGCCTTTTAATATGTCATAGGGTCTGCATTTTGTAAAACCATGAATAGAGCTGTTGTAAGCTATTATGGCGTAGGGTAGAAGATATGTTATTGGTTCGTCTTTATTAGGTACTTCCAAAATTAGATTTTCCTGATTTGTGTGGGCTGTACTAGTAGCTGAATTATCTATAGTGGGAGTCTTCTTGGTGGGATTTGCAATGGTCGAACTGGTTTCCTGGTTATGAATTTCAATTCTAGATAAGGCGTCTGCTTTAATTGAGTATTCAAGTGCAAATACAACATCGTTATCAGTAGGGTTAAAAATTTCTAAAAGAGCATGGTTATCTTTTACAGTAGTTACACATTCAGCTATAGTGCAGTTACAAATTAATTGTTCTGGAATAATTACATCGCCATCCGGGGCACTTATCGGTAACGTAGCTACCTTATAACTCTTTGCAGGGATAATATCCTCGTATAAATTCACATTTTGGGAGTTGTATATTTTAATAGGGTTTACTGTATGTCGTGTAGTCAAGGTCTTGTCTTTAAGGTCTATTTTAGCTTCCCATTTGGTCATTAAGTCAAGTCCTATAAGACCATCGAAATAATCGTGGAACTTATAGACAAAGAAACGTATATTATCCGGGTCATTAAATTCGTTAAAGCACGGTAGTGTTATAGAGTAGTTGTTTCTCGTAGTAGCATGTACATTAGTTACTTCAAATGGATCGTAATTTAAAGGAATATCAGGGTAATAGTTTTGAACGGCTTCCGGGCTTAAGAATGATTGGTTAGCACCGGTGTCGATAAGTAATTTTAAAGGGGGATTTGATATCTGAATAAATTGTAACTGTCTCTGTGTTTGTAAGTTTATTTCTATCCTGGCTTTTCTAATTTCTGATCCGTCCGAAAATTTGAATTGGCACTCTCAAGGTTATCGTTTGAATTGTTATAAGAGTACTCTAAAGGAAGATCATGGCCTTGATACTGTGTTTGATTCGTGTCATAGTCGTCATAGGGGGTATAGTCATTGGTATGTGAAAAGTAGTCATAGTCAGGGTTATAGTTGTGGTCGTAATAATAGCTATCATCGTAACACTCATTAAAGTTTATCTCACGAGATTTAAAGTAATTATTAGGTGGTGGATTGCCCTGGGTACGCCAGTCATGTCTGCGGATTCCTCCTGGAGGTGGCATCGGCCTGGGATTAAAGTGTTCTATACCACTCATCGGTCCGGGGCCAGGTGGCTGACTGGGTTGAGTTCTAGGTGGCATCTTAAACGTATTACTTCGAGGATTATAATTTGGAGGCCTAGCACTAAACATGTGTTGTGTGTGTGTGGGCATACGTACCTGTGGTGAGGGCTGATGCTGCATAGGATTCATACTGAACCCTTGTGCAAACCTAAAAGGTTGCATCGGCTGAGGTGGCGGCCTATTTGCTACGTGTGAAGGCCAATATGATGCGGTTAGGCTATGGCTATAGTTATTTGAAAGTTTCGGGGTATTACAGGAGTAGAGTGGGTGACCTTAGGGGTCGGCTGTAATTTACTAGCTATGTCATTGCGCTGCTGCAAATACAATATATTCATTTCCTCCTGAACATATTCTAAAGCTTTCTCAATCGTGTCAGGTCTCATACACCTAATGCGTGAACCTAGAGGTTCCTGTAAACCCCTTACAAACGCTTGCATGGTTAGTTTTCTGTATAAAGTGCGCTTGGCTTCAATAATAGTGGATATTGTCTCGTGAAGGCTAATATATGTCATAATTGTACTAAATAGTGTCTGACAGTGGTCATAAAATTCCTGTGGTGATCTTTGTCCCTGTTTGGCTAAAGAGAGGTCATTATAAAGGGCAGTTTCATCCCTTTGGTCTGCAAAATTATTGATCAATGCATTCCGAACGTCTAGCCAATTATCAGATATGCCATTTGAATTTATAATACTAGCGGCGGGACCTGTGATTTTATTTAAAATTCCATTTATCAAGCAAAGGTTCGATAACTGATCACAGGGTTCCGTACTAAGGTAGGTATATACTATTTGGTCACATAACTTAATAAATCGGGTAAGCATATGTGGGTTCCCGTCGAACTCCGGTACAGGGCGTAAAGCCTTAAAAATTATGTCCGGGTTGCGCTCCGTCATTATCTTAATTCTAGGTAATTGATTTAATTCTAAACTATAGTCTTCTAAATTCAAATTCCTACCACTACCTAGTTGTACTCGCCGACGAGTCTGGCTCGATGCAGACTCTCTAATACGGGAGTTACTAGGGTGGAAAATTTTGAAGAATAAAAAATTATTGATTTAA
The DNA here is from genome assembly GCA_949125395.1 of Diaphora mendica. Lineage (NCBI taxonomy): Eukaryota > Metazoa > Arthropoda > Insecta > Lepidoptera > Erebidae > Diaphora > Diaphora mendica. Next base: position 25,640,777 of record OX421310.1, read on the forward strand.
GTAATTCTAAACTATAATTATAATCTTTTAAATCCAAATTCCTACCACTATCTAGTTATACTCGTCGACGAATCTGGCTCGATGCAGACTCTCTAATACGGCAGTTACTAGGGGTGGAAAATTTTGGGAAATAAAAACTTCAAGGTAAAGGAATAGCAACACAAGAACGATTCTGTGCACTCACCCTTTCATTCCGTTTCGCCGCGTATCAATGTTCGGATACTCTTCCAAGTGGCTGCAGCTCTCGTAGATTCTGGATACTCGTACAGTGGCTTGAAGGCCGCTCGGGCTGCTCGCGAACGTGGATTTCGATATTAGAGATCTTTATAGCTCGCGAAACGACCCGCGAGTATCCTACCGACTGCGCCAATTACGTATTTGCCACAGCCGAAGGAGTTTTAGAGAAACGAAATAGAACTTGAAGTTATTTAATAAAAGATTATAAAATTTACATTTAAACTATAACTAATTAGTCTAAGTTGCTAACGCGATGTTGGCTTAAAAGTAAGTGTGCGTAGAATGACAAATCTTAAATATATATACTATAATATTGCTGCGTCGGCGCCTTGTGCCAGTGACGTGGTGTTGATCTTATAACAGGCCTTTGTTGTCCATGTTCGTAATGCTGTCATCGCCTTCGTGGCACCGTTGATCTCATAACAGGTCTTTGTGGTGTGTTCTCGTAATTCTATGTCGGCACCTTGTGTCATGGAGACTGCAGCGTTGGCATATTGGACGAGTGCGTGATCTAACAATAGCCCTTTGTATGACGTATGTAACAGTTACATAAATAATACAACATACAAAATTATATAAACACTAGCTGACCCGGCGAACTTTGTACCGCCATATTTACATATCTGTCTCAGCTTCCCGTCGCGGACGAAAAAGACTTTTCCCACTATCTTTTAAATTTTCTTATACACAAACCTTGTCCTAACAATAAGGAACACATAAAAAAGAATTATTTAATTTGGTGCAGCCGATCGGAAGTTATGCGCGTACATACATTTCGGCGATACATTTTTATATAAATAGATATGTTGACATTGAATTTTAAAAATATTATCTAATAGCATTACCATTTACTTGATTAACCATTTTGATATTAAAATAATATCCATCTACTCCCTGCCAGAAGATTAATGGATATTGTAACGCATCATAAGACCTATGCGTTTTAATTCATTGTTCCGACGATGAAGCATAATATCTCTATACTTCAAATTTCTCCAACAACGACAATAGCCACTTCGTCGATTGTCGGTGAATTAAACCTACTTGCATGCTCACCAGCAGTTGTTTTGTTAGCTCTGATTACAATATTATGGCTGTCCGATGGCATACGATCTAAGGCCATTTTGAACATTTTGACTAAATTATTGTTCTGATCCAGAAACGTTTGCAGTTATTGGACAATAGTTCGTTTCACTGTTGGATTATGAGCACAACGCCTTTCAACTTCCGCATCTTGATTGCCCATAAAATAAATTTGTAAAAATTGATGGTCCATATCTGGCAGTGGCAACAGTGCTCCCAGTCAGTGATAAATTGTCCTTGTATCTGCAATTATCTTGTTAAATTATTATTTGTGATACAAATGTATTTTAACGCTTTACAATATTGACAAATAATTGTCATTTCCCCAATTGTCACGGATTTGTCAGCACAATTATCTACTTCCGGATTGCAGTGGAATGCTACTCGTTCCAGGTTCACAGGAGCACTGGTTCTGCGGTATCGCTCGATTTCATTGCGTCGTGCTCGCTGTTGTTGTGTTTGGTGTGCCCGAACTCGTTCCATTCTAAGCGGCTCCGTCCACTTGGCACGGTTTAAGCAGGGGATTGAAGTTGACGAAAATCTTCCAAATGAAACCCTTGGGGGATCAAAATGGAATCGAAATCCAAATAGATCCCCTAAGGGATCAGTGTGGACGAAATTTCCACATGGATCCCCCAGGGGATTTATGCAGGTGATCTAAGTGGATGGAGCCGCCATTATTCACCGTAGAACGCAATTCTTCCATAGCAATACGAATGTTATCATTATCCGTCCCTCGCTGGTCATCAGTGCGGATTGCACGTGAGGTAGCTCGTCGCACATCTGATTGACTTCGACGACCTATGTCAGTTCGTCTTTGCCTTGGCATTTTCAAACAATAATCTTATATATAAAATTCTCGTGTCACAATGTTAGTTACCATACTCCTCTGAAACGGCTGGACCGATTTTTATGAAATTTGGTGTGCATATCGGGTAGGTCTGAGAATCGACCATCATCTATTTTTTATATACCCCAATTGTTTTTTATGGCAAAACAACGTTTGCCGGATCAGCTAGTAGTAAATATAATTTTAACAACGGTGATAGAATGACAGGTACTTTATATGACGTAGGTGCAAAAAATAGCCTGTATTTATAATCTTTCTTCTAACGTTCGACAGACGATTGACATCAATAATTTTTTCGCATTCCAACAAAACAGCGTTTTGATTTTATTAACAGTGTTATCTTATTTTGTTTGTGACATGACCTCTATGGATATGGCACAATAAAGACTTTTTTGATTTGCATTCTAAATAGTGACAACCATCAAAATATGTCAATATAATGACAAAAATTTCTGAATGAACCAACAATAACAATCATCAAAAAAATTATATTAAAATACGCGATAATAATATATAAATAATATGTGGTGTCTATTTAAAACCCTTAAATTGATTCGTGTAATAATATGTATGGTGTCTATTTAAAACCCTTAATTTAATAAGTGCTTCAATTTGACAATCAAAAGTTTGACAGGAAAGTTGGTAGAAGAGTTTAAATGGGCAAAAGGAAATTGTTGTTTTTATTATCTTCCTCGCAATTTTTCTATATTTTCTCACCGTTTAAACCTTCCCTGAACTACGACAAACATTTCAAAATCTAAATCGGCCTGGCGGTTCTCGAGTTTTAGCCAGACAAACGAACAGCAATTCATTTTTATATATAAGACTAGTTGTTGCCCGCGGCTCCGCCCGCGTGTATGTCGGTTATCGCTGCAAATAGTAGCCTATGTGTTATTCTGAATTCTGATGTATAAGCTATATTACTGTAAAGTTTCATCCAAATCCGTTCAGTAGTTTTTGCGTGAAAGAGTAACAAACATCCATCCACCCATCCATACTTACAAACTTTCGCGTTTATAATTTAAGTAGGATACATACATATAAATTAATACTATATGATAATATAAAAGTACCCAGTCGGGTAATATCGCTGTGAATGTTCTGCCAATGCATTCCGAAGTAGATGGCGTACTTTTGCCTGGAATGTGAGGCGAATCTTATCCCCATCACTTGAATAATTATAATTGGCACTCTACCAATTTGGGCTTTTCAAGACACTTTTTGCCTTGTACAACCGTTGTGTTGTGTGATACAAATTATCCTCTCTGGACCTTCTAGGCTACTAGAAAAGAGCGTAGGTATACCTACCTTCCTTCAAGACGGGCAACGCGTCTGTGATTACTTAGTGTTATGGGCGGCGGCAGTGACTTTCCATCAGGTATTTCAGCGTATTTTATAAAAAGAAAACTGGATAAATAAACAGCACAAGCAAAACACCTGTAATCCCGTTTTTAACCGACTTCAAAAAAGGAAGAGGTTCTCAATTCGACCGTATGTTTTGGTTTTAGGGTTCCGTGCCAAAGGCAAAAAACGGAACCCTTATAGATTCGTCATGTCTGTCTGTCCGTCCGTATGTCACAGCCACTTTTTTCCGAAACTATAAGACCTATAATGTTGAAACGTGGTAAGTAGAAAATCTTAATGCTGTTCACAGAATACATCTGTGAACCGCATTAAGATTTTCACACAAAAATAGAAAAAAAACAATAAATTTTGGGGGTCCCCATACTTAGATCTGATACTCAAAAATTTTTTTTTCATCAAACCCATACGTGTGGGGTATCTATGGATAGGTCTTCGAAAATGATATTGAGGTTTCTAATATCATTTTTTTCTAAACTGAATAACTTGCGCGAGAGACACTTCCAAAGTGGTAAAATGTGTGTCCCCCTCCCTGTAACTTCTAAAATAATAGCATGATAAATCTAAAAAAAATATATGATGTACATTACCATGCAAACTTCCACACCTTCCACCGAAAATTGGTTTGAACGAAATCTAGTAAGTAGTTTTTTTTTAATACGTCATAAATCGTAAACTGCAATTTACCTTTCATTCAACAACACAACACAAATATAAAAATAAAATATATTATGTTACTTGCTGCTGCGGAACCCTTGCGGCCAAGGGCGAGTCCGACTCGCACTTGGCCGCTTTTTTTAATGGAAAGGAGATATCCCAACGGTGGTATGATGATGATATCCATGATAAGGACACTAAGATCTGATGATGGCATCCAAGAGAAATCGTGTCGAACCTTGAAGTCGGTTTTTATTTTGTCAAAAATTTTAAGTCTCAAATTCCGGTTTTAGGATCCCTATATCGCATCATACTACGAATACTATTTCAGTCATTTTACTAAAAGCTCAGGGTTTCTTGGAGTCATCGATAAATATTTATTTATATAAACAACTTTATTTACTTTAGTGGTGTGCACAAAGTATAAAAATTTGTACAGAAGATATACGAGTACATGGCATAATATTGTGACAGCAATATGTTCCATCCTTGGTCTGAAACGAGATTTATCTAAGCCAGCGTTGCAGACAATCAGTCAGTCAAAATCAAACAGTAATGCAATACCCAAAGAAACGGTAAATAGTTTGAACCAGAACCTGAACATTACTAGATCAAATTTTTAAGCTTTGTATGATTTGGCTGCAATGGTTAATTAGATCTACATCATACCCATACAGAACAATACTTATTCGAATAAAAAAAAGTAAAACCTAAAACCCAACTACGACAAAAAACAATGCTGAAAAAAGTATGAAACAAGTTTGAAAAGCCGTAGTCACGCGTTGTCAAGTGTTATGGTACATTTCCATGTAAAGTGTGACTACGGGTTCTCAAACTTTTTTTTTTTTTTTTGGTTCCGTTATAATATTAATTTATTTGCAAAGTATATTTTAAATACCACAGTCTTTTTTTTATGTATGTCCTGCCAAAATGACTACTCTGCCTGATGGAAAGCATAAGCAGAACCCAAGAGTGGTGGTCACCATACTCATTGCGAATGCAGACAATGCAGCATGTATAATGCAATACACCATGGCGGCCTAGTGATGCTTCTGCATCTTTGGGCCTCCGGTCTCGCACTCACCAACGAAACACGACAGCACGATCGCTGTCATTTTACGTTGATTTTCTGTGCGAGGGTAGTACCGCCGCGGGCGAGCCGGCCTGTTCGTGCTAAAATCAGAGTGGCTCTACTACCTTTGACAACGACAAAATTTCACAACTATTTAAAAAAATACGGACAAAGTCACGAGCAAATATTAATAATATATATATATGTCGGAATGAGGGTATCCGAATAATAAATTGTTACAAACATTTGCCACTATCGAACAGTTCCATGAGTCGGTATCTCTGTGTTTTATATCATGTGTACGAGGCTATATTTATCAGTGGGGGAATTACTAGCCTAGGTGGTGAATTCCACAGGGCACCGCGGAGGAGTGAGCGTTGCCCCAACCCCCTCGTGGGGGTTGCTGATGGTGTTTAGGTTGATTCGTATCCATTTAGTAGTGATTAGTGTTTGGCTTTGGTCCAGATTGGCTGTATCTGTCATTCATGTTCTCGTTTATTCTTGTGTCTCCGACATCAGAAGTGGGATCTGATCTCATTTGCCCAGAATGTTTGAGAGGGTAACGGATCGTCGGTCGCGGCGAGCGGTCGAACTACCCTCCGCTCGAAATTCGTACGAGGTGCCATTTGTTAAATTTTTGTAAACGAGATCGGGCACATAGTGTCAAAGTGTCGGTATAGCCATTCGCGTACGAACGGTTTGTGAAACGTGCGGCCTACAACAGCGGCAGCGTGCGTTAGTAAAAGCAACGCATCGGTAACTGGGAAGTAACCGGTATGTACGGACAACTCCAACAATCCGGTGGGTCGTATTATTTTTATTTTGTGCTGAGTGCTCTTTAATAAGACAAGTTCTGTCAGATGGATTTCTAGGCAATCGACACGAGCAATAGGAGCTAACGCTTCTTCGGAGAAAGTTAAGTTCAATAAACATAAGACAAGCCGTGGTCTGTGTGGAATTGCCTCACGTATGTGACAATTGATAGGAAAAAGGGTAAATTAGTAAAGTTCAATCTCAGTGACTTAGTTTTGATTCAAAATGAAGAAAAAAATTAGACAAAGTTAGATCCTAAATATAAAGGACCGTTTAAAATTGTAGAGTTGCTCGACGGCGATCGTTATGCTTTGAAATCTTTAACTGGTAACAGAACCTATAAATGCGCTCGCGATCGCACACGAGAGTCTCCTTTAAGTGTTATACCCGAGGAGGTAGATTTGTCTGGCATTGATAATAGTGAGGAAAATCCCCGTAGATAAAGTCCCTATTGATGTTGATGATGATAATCAAGGGTTAATTAATGCTGATGCAATGGAATGAAATTGCGTTCTAATTGTGTGGCGAGTAGTCTCTATAATGAGACTATGAGATATCCTAACAGCGTGGTGGTTGTTAAAGTTTAGTTAAGTTTTGTGAAAGGCGAGGTGGCCACTGAAAGGCGAGGTGGCCACTGTAAGGCGAGGTGGCCACTGAAAGGCGAGGTGGCCATTGAAAAGTGAAATTGGTAGAATAAGAGGCCATCTAGATATTGTTAATAATCCAAAAATGTGTAACGCGATAAACGGTAAGGTGACTGTTGCGATAATACTTACTGGTGTTATTAATTTAGTATGTAGCGAGAAGTCTATTAGCATTCAGATTTGATAACGAAAAGCCTATTATTTTATGAGAATGTCCTAAATGAAGGTGTTCCACAGAAGATAAAATGTAATAATGTACCCAATGTCCTTGGTCAGGAGTGGCCGAACAATACAAAAATATATCTTTCTTTTCTGCGGATAACGATGATGCATTGCCTTTAACATCACACGAGGACGTGTAATACGTCAGGACGGCCGTGTCGGAATGAGGGTATCCGAATAATAAAATTGTTACAAACATTTGCCACTATCGAACAGTTCCATGAGTCGGTATCTCTGTGTTTTATATCGTGTGTACGAGGCTATATTTATCAGTGGGGGAATTACTAGCCTAGGTGGTGAATTCCACAGGGCACCGCGGAGGAGTGAGCGTTGCCCCAACCCACTCGTGGGGGTTGCTGATGGTGTTTAGGTTGATTCGTATCCATTTAGTAGTGATTAGTGTTTGGCTTTGGTCCAGATTGGCTGTATCTGTCATTCATGTTCTCGTTTATTCTTGTGTCTCCGACATATATATATATTTGAAATGTACAAGTAACGCCCTTTCCAATGATACTAAACATGGCATATTTATCGATTTTTTTTAACACAATACTTATGACCGCTAGAGGGCTCCACAGTAGATTCAGTGACACGTCATATAACCAGCGGACGATCAAGACGCTTTTAACCATATCTCATTTGTCAAGTTCTAATATAATTATGTGGTTGAGGAGCTATGAGGGAACAGATGAACATACATCATACATAGCATGTCAAAATCATAACCCTCCTTTGGCTTTGCCGTAGTCGGGTAAAAAATTGAAAACAATTTTATTTATGTCCGTAGACTGATGACGCTACTAGGTAGGACCTACATAAGAAAAAGAATGAAGTCATTCGAATCATGGATGAAGATAGTCGTGAACTAGAGCGCAACCATAAAAAATATGTATTTTTTTCATTGGTTTCAAGATAGAAAATTAAACCTCTCTGAAAAAGTTTCACACATTATCACTAACTAGGTACGAAATTTTAGCATTTGCTAAACATTAAAAATATAGAAGAGTAAATAAGTTTATGGAACTTGAACAAACTAAAATATTAAATACCTCGCTAATCATTCTAAAACAATAATTGTTTCTCATGTACTGTACTAGAAGAAGCTACGTAGAAGAAACCAGCTCATCTACCCTCACTTTCTGAAACCAAGTAGACCGATCGAGTAGAGGCGACGTTGAAGGATAACTTCCTTCTTCACGGAATAATATTGCGCTGTACATTTAAAAATATACCTTAAATTAGGTTATTATACAGTTGTTTATGTGAGAAATGGATGTGTGCTAGACGAGAGGTACGGTCAAATCTATTTGGAGATCGCCTACGTCAGCTCTGTTCCGCGGTAGCGTCTCGTTAGACTTCCAAAATGTGGCATAGGTAGTCAAATAATACACAACAAAAACAAAAAAATGAATTTAATTGAAAATATTTTCTCTTATTTGTATCTCTTGATCGCGAGGTTAATTTAAATAATTAAGAATTTGTACTGTTGATGTCTAACATTAATGATTTCGGTGGTTTAAGGGTTGTGCTTCTCTTGTGTGTAGACATTACCTAATCCCTTCTTAGGACCTGAAACAAAAACACCTCACATAAATATTTATACACATTAAAATTATTACGTAACTTAATAACTTATTTTTGATATAAAAGTTTTTCTGCATACAGAAGAAGCTTATGTGTGCTAATTGCGGTTTGTAGCAGCCATATTTGAAATTACGGCATGAACGCGTGCGCTTGGCATTCTAAACGGTCTACACAGCTGCAGATTATTATTTTTGCAGGGAACGTGTGTCCTGTCAACCGACAAAAATAGGATAATTAATAGCTATATTAAATCTCGTCAAGTTCCGTTATTTACACATATCCGATTAGTAAAATACCCTATTACCCACGGCTCTGGTATGCCTATATCTACTGCAAAGTTAACTAGAAGAACTAGTGACCCTGGTTACAGCTCTAACAACTACATAATTACTTTTAGAATAATTGTTTACACTAATATGTTTTGCTTTTCCGAGTTTAAATAAACAGTACCGTTGGCACGTAACGTGGAACGTGCGAGAACCGATTACGAGCTCTGTGTTTCCAGGAAGCGTCCTAAATTAAACAAAACCAAAACGCACAGATTCCCGTTTCAATTTGAGTTAACCTTCAAACGCTCGCCAATTCTACGTTCTGTCTGATGTGCGAGACAATTTAAATCTTATTTAAAAATAAGTGTCCGTTTGCGAGGCAAACGGCGCGGCGCATATAAACATAATAAATCATGATCAGTTCAGTCTGTGTGTCGCGACGAGATATTTCTAGCGTGATAACAGCTGTAAGTAGTAGGGATAGTCACGCAAGTTTTGTTTTCACTATAATGAAGAAATCTTAGTATTAATCCCTTAAATTATTTAAGTATGCCATGAAAATTAACGTACACCCCGCATAAATGGACAAGGTTATGGACATGGGCAGGACAACAAAGCTTCAAGAATAAGAAAACAAAATCGATCGCTACATAATCTATGTATAACTAGCTGACCCACGCAACCTCGTTTGCGTCTCATATTACCCGTAGCGTGATAATTTTCCCCCGTTTTTGAAACATTCTGCATTGGTGCTCCGCTCCTATTAGTCTTGTGACGATATATAGCCTATAGCCTTCCTCGATAAATGATAGCAACAACATAACATAACATCAATAACATTATTCATTGTTGCTACTATTGGTCTTAGCGTGATAATATATAGCCTATAGCCTTCCTCGATAAATGTACTATCCAACACTGAAATATTTTTTCAAATCCGACTAGCGGTTCCTGAGATTAGCGCTTCAAACAAACAAACAAACTCTTCAGCTTTATAATATAAGTTTATATGAATCCCCGAAATGTATTTACGCGCATAACTTCCGATCGCCTGCACCAAATTGGATAATTCTTTTTTCTATTATGTTCGTTATTATTAGGACAAGGTTTGTATAGAAGAAAATCAAAGATTAACGGTTTTTTAAAAATAATAATATGGCTGTACGAAGTTCGTCGGGTCAGCTAGTATAAGATAGTACAATTTAATTTTGAATATTGCCGTTATTATACAATCTCCTTTACAAATTATTTGCGTGTTTTAAAATTATAAAATGTTCAAAAATGTAAAAAAAAATCCTTTTACTTATGACTAACACACTTATACAAGAGTTCAAAGTTGCTTTTCAACCGCGTGCTGAATTTTGATGACCGAGCAGCGATCGAAAAATTAGAATCCTGAGCCAGCGTCGAGTCAGCGAGGGAATCAAAAGAGCACGAGGTGAAAAATCATTGCACTCGAGTGCAACACGTAACTTTTAATCCCACCTTAGCGAAGAAATGACAACATGACGTGAAAAGAAAATGGCAGGGGCAAAGCAAATAAAAAAAATGTACACCAAGCAAGAAGGTTCCGAGTCTGAGTTTTAAACAAATTAAAAAAGGTTGTATGATAAATTCGGCACCATGGAGGTAGAAGTAAATAGGTTTAATGATGTTTCGAATTCACAAACTTAGTGCACACGATGTTCTAAATTCAATTTACTTTATCCTCTAGACTCTAGCGGATAAAAACGGCTTTTGCACTCAGATATCGAAGGGCAAAAATACTCTTTCCGAGATGGGGGATGAAAATAAAGTTTATTTTATGAATTTGAATAAGAACAAAAGTCAAGAAATTTAATTTTCTCCTTACTCTCGTGGACCGTGGTTTAGTCACGAGCAATATAGTGTATAATAGTGTAATAATAATTCGTTTAAAATAAACAATTAAAATTATAAATAAAGCATTTTAAAAAATAAAGTTAAATACTGTTACTTGTTTATATTATTTTTGTCGTAGCGTCACCCTATTTATCAACACGGAAATATCGTAACTATTTATTGACCATGGCTTCCTCCCGCAGGCACTCTTGATATAAGTATGTATATTGATCTTGTCGTTAATATAATATGGACGTGTTCAGAAAATCAATGGACACTCACAAATTCTTTATCGCACATAACGCTGTATTACGTGGCACATAAGGTTCAATTTATTTATCTGCTAAGTTAATTTTTAAACTTTACAGAATTCTTCGTCCAAGCATTTATCAACACCTCCGTCAGACCTTAGGAGTAGACGATCCTTCTGTTTGACTTTATAAAATACTAGCTGACCTCCGCAACCTCCTTTGCGTCTCCTATTGCCGTCGCGTGATAATTTTCCCGTTTTTGAAACATTCTTCAGTGGTGCTCCGCTCCTATTGGTCTTAGCGTAATGATATTATATAGTCTTCCTCGAGAAACCTAATACTGTTTTTTTTTACAAATCGGGCCAGTAGTTCCTGAGATCAGCGCGTTCAAACTCAACTTTAATTATTAGTAGGTATCCATAATATTATAAATGTGAATGTAAGTTTGTTTGTTATGCTTTCACGCGAAAACTACTTAAACTGATCATGAAACTTTGTATACATATTCTTGGATGTATTACAAGTAACGCGGACGAAAGCTAGTATATTATATTTGTAGGTGCCTAACTGTTGCTAAATCTTAAATTGGAATATTGTGCATATCGCCTTTAGTTAAATAATATAAATAGATAATATACCTACTTCCATACTTATTTATGAAGAATGTGCTGATGAAGTTTGATCTTTTGAAACGAAAATACTAACCAGCTATTTCCGCGGATCAATTCGAAGCATTCTGTTCTATAAATACAGATTCAGTGACGTCAGAAATCAAATCTTGAAGAGCAATCTTTGGCAGTTGATTTTACTTACAAATCGTGCTGGTTAAATCACAGCTTAAAATAATTCAAAACGTTTTAGGAAAGACAATTTAAAGACCTAGAAGAAGAAAAACGCATATTAATCTTAAATTTACTCTATATATATATGTATAAAGTACATGGAGTAGGTAGCCTTTTGAAAAAATCTGACAAGCGATTCGATTAGTCTATTGATCATAAAGTACCTATAATTCAATACAAAATAAATCACATTTAATTTTTACCCGACTACGGCAAAGCCAAAGGAGGGTTATGATTTTGACAGGCTATGTATGTATGTATGTTCATTTGTTCCCTCATAGCTCCTTAACTACTTATTAGACTGGACAAATGAGGTATCGTTAGAAGCGTCTTGATTGTCTGCTGGTTATAGGCTATATGACGTTTCGCTGAATCAAATGTGGCGCCCTCTAGCCGACATAAAGTAATGAATTCAAAAATAAATTTGAGATAAATATGCCGAGTTTGGTATCATTGGAAAGGGCGTTACTTGTACATTTCAAATATATATATATATATTATATATTAATAACGGCACCAAAACATTTTAAATAAAAAAAAAGTACAAACTAAAACCCGGTAAAATGCGGTATCTTTGCAGTCAATTTCATGTAAGGTGTGGGGACAAAAGTGAATGTTAACAAACTCCCTGAGAAGATGGGATAAATATTAAAAACACAACATTTTACCTACTTATTATGCCTATAACCGTATACCGAATATATATATTACCGTGGGAGAGCCAGGCTTCGGCATAAATGGGCCGGCTCGACCAGAGTGATACCAGGGCCTCACAGAAAACCGGTGTGAAACAGCGCTTGCGCTGTGTTTCACCGAATGAGTGAGGATACTGGAGGCCCATAACCCAACCCCCCCCCCCCCTTCCCCAAAAGGCCGGCAACGCACTTGTGACGCCTCTAGTGTTGCGGTTGTCCATGGGCTACGGTGATTGCTTACCATCAGACGCTACGGCTGCTCGTTTACCCCATCTATACTAATATTATAAAGCTGCAGAGTTTGTTTGTTTGTTTGTTTGAACGCGCTAATCTCAGGAACTACTGGTCCGATTTGAAAAATTCTTTCAGTGTTGGATAGTCCATTTATCGAGGAAGGCTATAGGCTATATTTTATTTTCAAAAAAATTAGGGATCCGTAAGAAAATTGATATTTTATAACCCAAGGTGTGAAATCGAAAACCTATTTTTGCGTGCGCTGCAAAGACTATTGACAATAGAAGAAAATAATGTATTACGGGTTTGTAGGGCCCATTAAGATCTACAAAAAAGTCCACGAGAGCATATATCTAACTATCATAGTTTAGTCACAATAACCGCTTTTGTGTTCGAAAAAATTATTAAATCGTCTGAAGAAAGAAACTACGTTAAATGTGTATCGTAATATTAATCCTTATCCAAATTAAGCTTTATGTTATCAAGGGTATTTATGTAGAAGTAAAATACTTTTTGTTTCATCCCAATCCGACATTTCGTTTAGAAGTTATCACGAGTATAAGACGCTAAGAGTTGGTACCTAATACTGAGTTATTTGCCAAAGAGTTTTTATCAACATAATGCGTAATATTAATCTTTATCTAAATAATTGTGTTGTTAATTATGAGTAGTAGATCTTAGAAGAGTATAATAAATACATCTATACTAATATATAAAGCTGAAAAGTTTGTTTATTTGTTTGAACGCGCTAATCTCAGGAACTACTGGTCCAATTTGAAAACTTATTTCAGTGTTAGAAAGCCCATTTATCGAGGAAGGCTAGCCATAAAGGCTCCCATAAAATAATAAGATAATAATTTAATCTATACTAATATTATAAAGCTGCAGAGTTTGTTTGTTTGTTTGAACGCGCTAATCTCAGGATCTACTGGTCCGATTTGAAAAATTCTTTCAGTGTTGGATAGTCCATTTATAGGGGAAGGCTATAGGCTATATTTTATTTTCAAAAAAATTTGAGATCCGTAAGAAAATTGCTATTTTGTAACCCAAGGTGTGCACTCGAAAACCTATTTTTGCGTGCGCTGCAAAAAGTATTGACAATAGAACAAAATCATGTATTACGGGTTTGTAGGTCCCATTAAGATCTACAAAAAAGTCCGCGAGAGCATATATCTAACTATCATGGTTTAGTCACAATAACCGCTTTTGTGCTCAAAAAAATTATTAAATCGTCTGAAGAAAGAAACTACGTTAAATGTGTATCGTAATATTAATCCTTATCCAAATAAAGCATTATGTTATCAAGGGTATTTATGTAGAAGTAAAATACTTTTTGTTTCACCCCATTCGGACATTTCGTTTAGAAGTTATCACGAGTATAAGACGCTAAGAGTTGGTACCTATTATTGTAGTATTTGTCAAAGAGTTTTTATCAACATAATACCTAATATTAGTCTTTATCCAAATAAATGTGTTGTTGATTATGAGTATTAGATCTTAGAAGAGTATAATAAATACATCTATACTAATATATAAAGCTGAAGAGTTTTTGTTTGTTTGAACGCGCTAATCTCAGGAACTACTGGTCCAATTTGAAAAAGTTCTTTCAGTGTTAGATAGCCCGTTTATCGAGGAAGGCTATAGGCGTGATGATATATATATATATATTTCATCACGCTATGACCAATAGGAGCTGAGTACCAATGAAGAATGTTTAAAAAACTGGGGGAAATTATTACGCTACGGGCAATAGGAGACGCAAACGACGTTGCGTGGGTCAGCTAATCGCGCTAATCTCAGGAACTACTGGTCCAATTTGAAAAATTATTTCAATGTTAGATAGCCCATTTATCGAGGAAGGCTATAGGTTATATATCATCACGCTAAGACCAATAGGAGCGGAGCACCAATGAAGAATGTTTCAAAAACGGGGGAAAATTATCACGCTACGAGCAATAGGAGACGCAAACGACGTTGCGTGGATCAGCTATACTAATATATAAAGCTGAAGAGTTTGTTTGTTTTTTTGAACGCGCTAATCTCAGGAACTACTGGTCCAATTTGAAAAATTTGATTATTATAAATGCGAAAGTAACTCTGTCTGTCTGTCTCTCTTGCTTTCACGGCCAAACCGCTGCACCGATTTGAATGAAATTTGGTACACAGATAGTCTAGAGCCTGAGAAAGGACATAGGCTACTTTTTAATGCGAAAAAGGGGTTGTAAGGGGTTTAAAAGGGAGATGAAAGGTTGTTCTGGGAGTTCACTCGCCACACGCCTGCGCGTTACCTACGTCGGGCGTCTTGACAACGAATAAACAAGGCTGTCACAATAATAAAAAATATTTCACTTTTTCAATGAAGACTTAACAATTATAGCAATGATATTATATATATAAAAATTAAATATTAAGATATTAAGTATATATTCGTCAATCTGATTTGTATGTTCATTATATTAATAGAAATAAATAAGCCAAATTAATATAATTAATTAACAGCGTTTCTTAACTTCAAAATTCTCTACAGAAGTATCGTCGTTATAAGCTAGCTGTTGGTTAGATATGAATAAAAATGTAAATAATATCCATCCTGATCAGCTGACTAATGAGATAGTTATCAATTAAACGAACGGATCATGTCAGGCGTGGAGGGAGATGTTGTCGAATACTTAGTAAGTCTTTGGAAATATCAGGAGTGCCTACCCATAAGTTGAGGCTGCAAGTTAATGTTCCAGTACTATTAAATGAGGTATCTTGAGCGCCAAAGCAATGTAATAGTACATGGCTAAATATTACACAACTGGGGTACAACATTGTAAAAGCTACAATCATGACGCATGGAATGGCAAAAGAAGATAATGTTTTAATTCCCCGTATTCCAATAATTCCAACTTATTTGACATTTTAATTTAAAAGAATGCAGTTTCCGCTGAAAACAGCATTTCCAATAACAATATTATCAAAACCTAAGGACAGATGCTTAAAGATACAGTTTTTTTTTCTCATGAGCAGCATACTCACGTATATCAAATCCACAAAATCTCCATATTTTGGCAAAATATGGCAAAAGAAAAAACGTAGTTATTAAAATTGTACTTTTTTATTTGAAGCTGCCAAAGTGACTATGGTCAGCCTGATGGAAAACTCAAGCAGAATCCAACAGTGGGGGCAACCATACTCACTGGGAAAGCAGACAATGCAGTATTGCGTCCCACACTATGACGGCTTAGTGAGATGCTTTTCCACGCCCCACTTAAAGGCCCCGGGATCATAGTGGGAGAGAAACACGTGCGCTGGTAGTGAGTTTCAGTTTTTAGCTGCTCGGCACAGGAAGGATGAACCAAACCGTTTGGTTTGAGAGTGAACATGTTATTCTGCAGAGGAAGGGACAAGGGGGACCAGTTGGAAGAGCTCCTCAGAATACTTCCAATGATACATATGGTAGTGGACTGCTATAGAGGCGATATCTCTACGCAGCTGCAGAGGTTCAAGGAACTCGGTGGCTTCGGGACTGTTGGTAAAGCGGACTGTTCGCCATTGCAACCGATCGAAAGCATCAAGCAAATACTGCGCGGATCCATCACAAAGATGAGAACAGTACTCGAGGTCTCGGCAAATATCCATGCCCAGGACACCGAGCTTATCCCGTAGTGGCAGTTGAGTGCTCTGAAAAGTGGGGAGGGGAAGAAACGGAGACTTTTTGGTAGAGAACGGGCACACCTGTGTTTTCTTAACGTTGAACTGGACCAGATTCTCATCACCCCATTGTTAAATGCGGTTCAAAACCCGTTCAAGCTCAGCGACAAGCTCCTATCCATTTTCCTCAACGTCTACTATCTTGGCTGCAGGGTATCCATAATATCGCCCATGCACTGTGCTATCGTCTGCATAGCAATGTATATTGCCAAGGGCTAATATGTCATTGACATGCAGAAGAAACATCTTGGGCGACAGGACCGAATTCTGAGGTACGCTAGCGTTTACCTCCAGAAAAACAGAGGCTGCGCCGTCCGTCGCAAAGAACCCGAATGCGAAGGCGCTGATGAAGAAAAGAGTCAATCTAGAGACGACTCTAGGAGGCAGACCGAATGCTTAGAGGTCGGAGAGAAGCGAACGGTGCAAGAACAGGTTGAAAGCCTTGGCCATGTCGAATTTCGAAATAAGCTCATACAAAATACTTTTTATTTTATGTACTTATATAAATACTTAAATATGTTTTTAACAGTGAAAAGTGTGTCTTATTTTTAAAATAATATTAGCCTTAATAATTAAAACTGCTACCCAAAGTCACTGTTCCACGCGGACGAAGTCGCGGGCGCAGCTAGTATTCCATTAAAAAAAAGGTTATCTATACTAATATTATAAAGCTGATGTTTGTTTGAACGCGCTAATCTCAGGAACTACTGGTCCGATTTTAAAAAATATTTCAGTGTTGGATAGTCCATTTATCGAGGAAGGCTATAGGCTATATTTTATTTTCAAAAAAAATTGGGATCCGTAAGAAAATTGCTATTTCGTAACTCAAGGTGTGAAATCAAAAACCTATTTTTGCGTGCGCTGCTAAAACTATTGACAATAGAACAAAAGAATGTATTACGAGTTTGTAGGTCCCATTAAGATATCTAACTCATATTCTAACTACACACATCAAAAGTGTCTAGGGATCAAGCATTTTTATGCGGATTTCTTGAGATTGAGATGTGGCTTTGGCCCTGGCCTGCTCAGTCGCCAGACTTGAACCCGATTGAGCATGCATGGGATATGCTACAGAGAAGAGCTCTGCCGAATATGGAGGGTATCCAGTCGCAAGAAGACCTTTTTTTGTTGTTGCAACGAACATGGGCGGCCATTCCACAGCGTGATTTGGATGAACTCATTTTGAGTATGTCAAACCGATTCTTGTGTTGTTAGTGTTCGCGGTAGAAACACGGATTATTAATTGTTTAAGTTACCTAATAAAATTTTAAAGAAAACTGTTATTTCAGTCTTTTTTTCGAACTTTAATGTTAGTGGTTCAAATGTCAAAAATCCTTTGATTAGGAAAATGGCAAATTTCTTTATTAATGCAAAGGTGACTTGGTTTATCGTTACTGTGACAAACGAAAACACTCTATTTGATGAATCCTTAAAGAAAATTTTAATTAATATCAATCAGGAGAAAAGTTATTGCAAAAATATATGTTGATCCCTAGACACATATGTTGATCCCTAGACACTTTTGATGTGTGTATTAGGTCTTTACCTATGAAATTGCCTTTCTTCAGTACTGGTCATTTCAAATAAAAAAAAGTTTGTAATGGCTCTGTATTCTAAATTCAAATTAATTTTGTTTTAAAACCATGACATTCTATTTACAAACTCAGTCTTTTGTTTTTGATTAGCGTTGTATTTTCATTACATTTGAACATTTTTCGTTATAATGGACACTTTAAAAATTCGTGTAATTATAGAATATGAGTTCCGTTGTGGCACCAACGCGACACAAACGGCACGTAACATAAAAAACGTTTACGGAGAGAACTGTACAAACGAACGCACAACCCGTTATTGGTTTTCCCGGTTCCGTTCTGGAAATTTTGACTTGAAAAATGAAGCTCGTGGTCGTCCGGAGACTTTGGTTAACAATAATGAATTAAAGGCGATTGTGGAAGCTGACGAAACTCAATCTACAGCTGAGCTAGCAGCAGCTTTTAATGTAAGCATCAAAACAATATTGATCCATTTGCGACAAATTGGCAAGGTAAAAAAGCTTGATAGATGGGTGCCCCACGACCTTAACGATCGCCAGCGCAACATACGCGTCGAGACCTGCCTTGCGCTGCTCAATAGGAAAAGAAATGAAGGAATTTTGAAAAGAATTGAAACGGCATGAGCATTAATGCAGATGTGTACTGTGAAGAACTGGAGAGAATGATGGAGAAGCTTGCACATCTGCAACCAGCTTTGGTCAATCGGTCGTCCCCACTGCTCCTTCACGACAACGCACGACCCCATACTGCGCAACAGACAGTCTCCAAGCTGCAAGAGCTGGGGTTGGAAGCTCTCCCTCATCCGCCATACTCATCAGACCTTGCACCTACCGACTATTACTTTTCCCAAAATGTAGACAACTTTTTAGTGGGTAAAATATTCAATTCCCGAGAGGCAGTACAAAATGCCTTTGAAGAGTTTGTTGCCTCCCGTCCAGCTGATTTTTACAAGAAGGGCATCAATAAACTGCCAATGCGTTGGCAAAGATGCGTCGATTGCATGGGTGATTACTTCGAATAACAGAAATAAAAAAGTTTGAAAAAATAAGTACTTTCACTTATTGCATACAAAACGGCAATTTCATAGGTAAAGACCTATTATCATGGTTTAGTCACAATAACCGCTTTTGTGTTAAAAAAAACTATGTAACATAAAATGAAAAAACATATAAATGTGTATCGTAATATTAATCCTTATCCAATTATCAAGGATATTTATGTAGAAGTAAATATTTTTTTATGTATGTTGCGCGATTACTCCGTCAATTGTGGACCGATTTTGAATTTTTTTTGTATTCGAAAGGGTATGCTTCCGAGGTGGTCCCATTGCCACCATATCAGGATCTGATGATGGGATCCCAAGGAAATCGAGGGAAATCCTCATTTTTTATAGGCACATACTATATTTTTCGTATATTTTCTGAAGTTACACCGGTATTTGCGTCTGGTAGTCATCATTTTATGATGATGAGCTGATGATGTAAGGTACAACTCCGTAACGGTTAGGAGTTGGAGGATAAATCTTTAAATATCATATGTATGTATGTTACCTTTAGTCGTATTCTTTCAAATTATTTAGGTATGCTGATGATGGAAGGTGGAAGGTACAACTCCTCAACGGTTAGGAGTTGGAGGATTATTCTTTCAATGTCATACGTATCTAAAGACCTTTAGTCGTATACTTTCAAGTTATTTAGGTGAGCTGATGATAGAAGGTTAAACTTGTAACACCTTTTTTTGAGATAATAAAAATAATAACACAGATTTTGTAAATAGCGCCCTCTGTTAGACTCGTTATGCAATAATGCTTTATCCAGTATATTGATTTGTTTGTTTGTTCGCTGATTGTGCGAGAGAGGGCGTAATTTTGTGAATTGGATTAGAATACTCTAAATTATGTTTAGAAATACTTTGATTTGATTTAGATGTTTGTGAACGTGTTTGACAGCGTCAGGGAATCTGTCATATAGAGGTTATAGTGGGGAATTTCCAGAACAATCCGGGAGACAATGTATTTAAGCGGATGTTTTTAGTCTCGAGTCCTTTTTCTCTGCTTGGAACTCAACAAGAATAGTGTGACTGTCTGTCTTTAAGTTGTATTGATTATCTAGTGTGGTTACATCCCGCATGAGCGGTAAGTGAGAGAATATTTTTAGATTTCTTTTCATTGTCATTTCTATTCTTCAAAACATGCTTAGAAGGTCCATTTATTCATAGGGCTCAAGGATGCGGTTGAAGAGTATCACCTGTAAGATACCACAAAGCGTTTCGGCTCGGGTGTGGGATGGAGATACATTTTTTTAATGTACCTGTCCTGCAAGGCGTGGCTCTCCGCACCGGGGAGCCTCTGATGTGTCTGATGGCATGCGGAGGATGATCTGACCACCCTTCAGGCCAACTACCGTGTCTAAGGGAAGTCACATATTATATTTATTTTTTTCTTTATAATTAATTATCAGTCATCCAGGGATTGGACACTCAAGCTACCTTGTGCTTGAGTGGAGGACCTGAAGACCAGGAGGCCTGATGCATGTGGAATGTGTCCGGATTGGCCATCTTTGTTACTTGTGTATGTTGGGTTATATCCCTACCCACTATGAATTTTTTAAATATAGATTTTATTTTGATATAAGGTAACTGTGAATATTTAAATGTATTTTTTTGTAAATGTGTATTTATAGTGAAATATATACTGTGTTTAAGATGATATAAGCTGAAAAGAATACGAACGAACAATTACAAAAATCTAAGTTATAGTCGCTTGGCACCGAATTCAAACAGATTTTAGGTACCTAGCACACATTATAATACTACTATTTAAATGAATTAAGAATTAGGCATAGACAAGAATTGGCACATAGCAATTTATGAAGAGCCAGTTTATTTTACGTTTTTTAGTGTTTTTTGGCAGGGAGTTTTCGTTGGATGTTTTTTGGAAGTCGGTTTTTTTTTGTTTTATCCCAATCGGACATTACGTTTAGAAGTTATCACGAGTATAAGACGCTAAGAGTTGGTACCTAATAATCAGTTAGTTGCCAAAGAGTTCTTAGCAAAATAATACCTAATATTAATCTTTATCCAAATAATTGTGTTGTTGATTATGAGTATTAGATCTTAGAAAAGTATAATAAATACATCTGTACTAATATATAAAGCTGAAGAGTTTGTTTGTTTGTTTGAACGCGCTAATCTCAGGAACTACTGGTCCAATTTGAAAAATTCTTTCAGTGTTAGATAGCCCATTTATCTAGGAAGGCTATAGGCTATATATCATCACGCTAAGACCAATAGGAGCGGAGCACCAATGAAGAATGTTTCAAAAACGGGGGAAAATTATCACGCTACGGGCAATAGGAGACGCAAACGACGTTGCGTGGGTCAGCTAGTGATATATATATCCATTGTCAACTTCCGTTTTTTGTTTTAACAAAACATCTTATGGAAGATTTGCTTCCATAATTTATAATCTATCAAAGTCCTGTCAGTAAATATATATTCAATAGGTGCGTAAAACCCAAGATTACATCCCAAGAATAAATTATATGCAAGTTTATGTTAGGAAAACTTACGATGGCTGTAGTGTTATCGACATCATGCTGTTGCATGTATAATACAGCTCCATAACGAGCTTACGCCACTTCCGGAGCCCCGAAAGGAAAGGAAATTCACTCGCGAATTTGCCATTCCATGCACGGTCGTGACGTGACATTGTCCCTATGCTCTACTGTTCCCATGCTGTTTTTTTTACTACGCTTCATAACATCATAACACGTGTGCTAATTGGAATAGCACACAAAAAAAATAAGAGCTTTAGCAATTTTACTCTATGCATAGATAGGATTTACTTAACTGGAGTTAACAGTTTAGAATGGATGTAAAAAGTGTAAAAACGTATTTTTTATCTATGAGGTCATATTCAAATAGCACGTATGTGAAGTAACTACTGCCTACGCCAAGCTCAAACGGAATTGAGCTGTTCAGCATATTTAATTGGAAAATAGGTTTCTTCATATCAATGCCTACCTACTTTTAGTTACTTAAAGTACCGTTATGGAACGCGGGTAATTGATCCTCTCGGATGAATTCAGTTGCACATAAATATTTGTCTTATTTATGATATGAATAAAACAGATAATGTGGAATCTGATGGAATCTATTTATTGACTGCGCAAACATCGTGTAAAAGGAAGCTTTTGGGCCATTTCCTGGCGTAGAGTGAAATGGGGCCGTGCGTGCCGTGACGCATGTTTTTACCTCTACATCCGTTTATAATTTTAGTTTTTATAATAATTGTCGCCCTCTATATCTATAATACTAAGAAGTGGATTAACTTATTAAATGAAACCATGACTACTACCGTGGTACTACTACTAACCGTGTTCTTAGAATCAATAATTATATTTCGTTTAAATTTAATGAAACGGATAATGTAGAGCTTTTATAATTATCAGTCGGTTTCCTACTACGCCAACTGTCGTGGGTTCAAATCCCATGTAGGACAAAACTTTGTGTGATCCACAAATTGTTGTTCTGAGTCTGGGTGTTCTTTGTGTCCGTTTCATGTATGTTTGTAAAATCCCCCGCTACACAGGTTTTATTCCTAGTGCGGGAGTTGTCTTTTAAAAAAAGAAAAGCCAAATGACTAACAATATTTTAATATTCGTAGCATACCAATTTTCCTTATGCAGATATAAGAAGAGTTGGTAATAAAGACTGTTAGTGAAAAAGGAATTTGAAACATAACTTCACGCAAACTCAGTTTGGTGCTTATCTAAAGAACTTATTACCCACATTTACATATTGAGATTCAAAGAAACTATAAAAATAAACGCGTCTCGTATGGAGTCGCAGTAGACTTGTAGGCACTTAGTTGCGCTGTAACGTTAGCTCGGTAAGTGCGGTTCATGCCGACTATTTAAATAGAAATACCAGCTCTTAATTAAGACCATTCTAAACAAGGAAACGATTAAATAACTGGCGCAGAATTACAGCAAGCCAACAGAGCAAACGAGCTTGAGGTATGGCAGGCGTAGGTCTTACTGAACTGCCCTATGTCTACACTTTTGTTATGCGACTTTAACAAAATTTGGTTATTGAAACTATCATTATGATCATGAAATTAACATCATACAAGAACAAACAAACACGGCAAAAGTATCGGATTAAGATTGGACTATATTCAATATAATATTACCTTAGGAACAACTTTAAAATTGTTTTAAACGGATTTATAAAGAATAGATTATATACATCAATATATACATTTGCCTGGCCCGGCAAATATTTCGTCGCATTAGTAAATCGTTGTCAGATTAGTAGGTATATATTTATCCTTCAAACGAAAGTCTATAATTAGTTTCGATATCGCTTCTTTGAAGAGCCGTTTTGTTCATAACTTTCATTTTAGTACTTTATTTCTTTTTAGGGTTCCGTACCTCAAAAAGAAAAACGGAACCCTTATAGGATCACTTTGTTGTCCGTCTGTCTGTCCCTTAAGACCCTTTTTCTCAGGAACGCGTGGAGGTATCAAGCTGAAATTCATATCAAATACTCAAGTCTACTGTCCCTTGATGCTGTGAAAAAATAAAACTTCTAAGCCAACGCAATCAAAAGATACAGTTGTTTATGCTGCAAATTTTCGATACTCGCAAGAGAATCAAAACCTACAGAGTACTTCCCTTGAACTCAGAATCTTGAAATTTGGTCCGAAGCAACATTTTATAGCACAGATAAAGGAAAAATTGCGAAAAGCATAAATTTTTAGTTGCATCATTTAATAAAAGTATTTTTAAAATTCTTAAAACTTACTACCCTTTCCTCATGAACCAAATTTAAATGGGACCATTCGGGAAGCACTAAAGCTTTCAAAAAAAAAAGAATCATCAAAATCGGTTCACCCAATCGAAAGTTATGAGGTAACAGACATAAAAAAAAAAATCGAATTGAGAACCTCCTCCTTTTTTGAAGTCAGTTAAAAAGGCATGAAAGTAAAAAAATCATAAAAATATGATTTAAATCAAAAAAATCCGATTTAAATCAAATTAATCCGATTATTGTTTTTTTTTAATCATGGTTTTTATTAACCCTGAAAACCTGATAGATCCATTGATAGTTCATTCAATACATTATTCAAAGATAATATATAAAATTTTACTGTGTTTGACAAGATCAAGCACAATTGTGCTTTGAAGCTCTGCGTTAGCACCTTTTGTCTTGCTTTCATCTTCCGATGAATATTTATAAAAGTTAATAATGCTTAATTCTTGGCTGTAATGTACAAAGCACGTCTTACTTTATATGTATAATAATTTTTGCTGCCGTGTTTTTAAATAAAAGCTCACAAAATTTTATATTTAGCTTCTGATCTCTTCTAGAAAGGAAAGCTATAACGCGTAATAGACCAATTTAGATATTATGTGCTGGCTACTTTTCGAATATTTTTTAGAAACTCCCTCAGGATTCCCAATATTTTTTCAAATTATTTTTTCACAGTAGTTTTATGAAAAATTATATTGCTTGAACTATTTAATGTAGTATATTTTCTCGACAAACTGTTTGAAATTGAACTTTATACTCCGATTTCGAATAGTTTGTCGAGAAAATATACCACATAGAAAATATAATAATAATAAATATTTCGGACATCTAACGCACAACGCTATCTAATCCCAAGCTAAGCAGAGCTTATGTTATGGATACTAGACAACTGATATAAATACATATATTTTATATTTATATGTACATAATCGGTTATTGCTCTCGACTATCTTGAATGTCCCTAATTAGTTGACCACGACTGTATATACTTTTTTTTTGTAAATACCTACATATTATACATAGAAAACACCCAAACTCCGAAACAAATATTTGCAGATCATACAAACATTTGGTCCGACCCGGGATTCGAACCCGAGACATCAAGCACATGCACAACAGTCGCATACGCTATCACTACGCCGCCACCGAGGCAGATATCCTTAGTTTTACCGCGTTTGCGGATGTGCCATAGACCACCATAGCCAATTTGGGCTCGTACACTAAATGCTCGTGATAATTTATTATTTTATTGATTTAAGTTAGTTAATTATTAGATTAATCATTGAGGAACCGATTCTAATTTCTGTAATTTTTGTCTTCTTTTGTCTTACGCAAGACACGACGTACGCAGGTAACATATAAAAATATTAATGGCGGATTAATTTTATCCCTCGATGTAGATTTGAAGTGTATTAATTATTGAACCTAAACTCAGGCTACATTATTTAATATTTAAACGTGATCACGAACTTCATAACGTAATGCGTGATCCGAATAGGGTGCGTTCAGATTATGTCTACGTGTCTATGGTGCATGTGTCTGTGTATTGGGTAACATATTTGTTTTCTCTCCTTCTTCTTTCTTAGATTGGGTAATAAGAATTCAGTGAGCGTCGTCACAGAGTTGTAACATTAAGCTTTATTTTAGTAATAGAATTAACTAAATACTAGCCTAACTGATTTTTTTGTAATTTTAATCAGTATTTTTTTTAATTTTCCTGATTTACTTTGACCAGCTTGTCTGGGGGCACGGAGGTGCCCCCGCCAAGACGAGCCAAGCGAAGCGCAAGGGCACTACCTACCTTTTCTCGAAGTGTTTCGTCGTTTTTTTGAACCCTGATAACTTTGGTTCCCGATATACCAGATCGTTCAAATTCTCAGGATATGATGTTACCAATAGACTAATGAAACATACAAAGTTTCAATTGCATAGCTCTGATACTTTAGATTTTATTGATACCTAAAAAACACCGATTTCGTCACTGACACACTGATGATCATCAAAACTGTTAGGGTACTTCCTGAAGTGCTAGAAAGCTGAAATTTGGTATGTAAACTAAGTTTAGTATACAAACAACAAAAAAATTCATAAACCTATTACTTTTGCCCCCCAACCCCCAAATTTGGGGGATGGAAGTTTGTATGAGACTTTTATAAATGATTATGCTAGAGGTTTTATTTTTGGTACACGGACTTTTTCGAAAGAAGAATGAAGGTGTACAAGAAATACAACCCAAAAAAAGATAAATAAAACTGCCTCAAGCAACTTACAAAAAGAAATGAAATTCCACCAAAAACATTTTCATGTAAAATGTTGCCAAGACGACTGCATTTGGGCTTACCCTGTGAAAAATATATTTGCAAACACAAAAAGCAACGAACCCCTTCGTGATGGTATGGTAGCGAAACGGCGAAACCATAATTTTTTACTGAGATGTAGTGTTTGTGAAGTTAGGGTTGGTAGAGTTAGGGCGTGTAGATTCAGAACCTTGGCTCTACATGAGATCTGATATCTTTTTCACAGGGTAAGCCCAAATGCAGTCGTCTTGGCAACATTTTACATGAAAATGTTTTTGGTGGGATTGTATTTCTATCTGAAAGTAGTAAATGATAATATCAAAGCAGTTGAACAATTTCCATTCTTATTAATTTTCAACAGTTATATTATATAAAACTTAATAAAACTATGTAAATATCTTTGGACTATCGTGCGCGTAAAAATGCGCAATTTAATGTAATTGTTTTTGTGTGTTTACAACAGTTTACATCAGTTTGACGGCGCCCTTTACTCGTAATGGACTCAATTAGAAAGCAATTAACAGTAGTTTTTAGTACCAAATGTATGGGTTTAAAATTTAGTACAATCAAAAAAATGTAATTTCGGAATTATTCAATACATTGTTGTTGTGTTGATTATTTCTGTTTTTTTTTTTATATATATGGCCAGCAAAAATGATTCTACTCGGCCTGATGGAAAGCATAAGCAGAATCCAAGAGTGGTGGTCACCATACTCATTGCGAATGCAGACAATGCAGTATGACGACCCACACCATGGCGGCCTAGTGATGCTTTTGCATCTTGTAGTCTAGTCAATAAGTATGGAACTTGTTGACTAGACTATTTGGGCCTCCGGTCTCGCACCCACCAACGAAACACGACAGCACGAACGCTGTCATTTTACGTTGATTTTGTGTCCGAGGGTAGTACCGCCCGCCCCGGTCGAGCCTGCCCATACGTGCTGAAATTAGCGTGGCTCTACTACTACTCTTAAACTTATATCGTAAAAACTAGACCACTCAAAATATAAAGTTGAATTTTATTACGGTGATTATTGTGTGATTTACATAACGACGAAGTTCATACAGCCTTTGCCGCCCTAAGCCATAGTCATGACTTTTTATCGTGATGCGTTTAAAAATGTGAACGTTATTTCTATCGAAATCCTACGTCGCTGTAGTAAACAACAGACCACACCGTAGTGATCCTTTATCCCACGACACGATGCGCACACCTTACGGAATAACAACTAATCGAGTTGAATGCACAAGTTCTTCGAACAGTTCTAACTATCCACAGGTTTCCACGACACGCTCTTTAATAGATTCGCACCCGATAGACCCGCTTTTTAATGGGACGCGTTCGTGAGTTTAAAATTATGTTATTGTTGTCTTTTAATTTATGAATTTAAACCAGAAATGTACATATCACACCTTACAAATATGCTAGGTACTTATTATGAATAAAATATCTACGGAGCCTTTTATGTGACATATTGGGTTTTTAGTTAATAGGTTTTCAGTTGCGCGATAGGGAACAGGGAATAAACACAGCTGTTTCATTTACATCTTTAAACTCTTACCGGTTTTCCAGTTTCGTATTTTATTTATGTGGCTACTTTATAGTCAAAAGATGCGGGGGATTTAGGGCTCCGGTAACCTAACTCACACCGTAAGAAGGAACGAAAGAATTATGGCTATTTAAATAATGACTTTTCTAAGATATTAGCACAAACTACGTTAGAGATTTAAACAAAAATTACACTAAACTACATATATCACGACAACGTCCTTTCTTCAAGTCATAAATTAAATTGATAATAATTCCCTATTTTTTTATAGGTAACTGAAGTGTACCTACCATTTTAGGTTCTGCACCACAGACGCAACAGCAACAGACATTAAAAAAATATATATAATATAAATATAAATTCAGTTCTTTCTTGTAAAACTTAAACCAGTAATCAGTTAGTTGCGATTTGCGATCGTTTAGTCATGCTAAATACTATTAATTTTGTCTGGCATTTTTATTTAGGTGAATAACCTCCGAAGATCTGACAACTTTCTGACTATTTCTTACATTTTTTATATTTCAACTGACGTAGTAGTAGGTATATGAAAACACAAACACGCTACCTTTTCTACAATCGTAATCGCGGTTAACGATTTCAATAAAAATCAACAGTTCAACAGCCTAATAATTTATCAATTGAAAGAGCTATTTATTGTTGAATATACTGTTGTCAAAAATCGATGTAAGCAGGAAGTTTGGGCCTTCCCGGTGCGTCGGCGCGAGTGAAGCCCTGGGGCGGAAGCAGCGGCGGCTGCCCCGGCGACAAGCTTGCATTACAAATAACCCCCTAATGAACGCACGTGCATTACTTATTGCCAGATTGACTCGATTACTTGCATAGCAAAGTGACTAAGATTAACCTAGACAAAGAAATAATATATAAAGCATTTTCTTTTTTTGAAGAACCATCCAATCTATTAAGTGAACGTTTCTATTGCTGACTGGGTACAAAAAAAACAGAAGTGTGGAATTCCTTCACTCCGTACCGTACGAAGCAAATTGCCTAATAAAAATATATACATTTATTTTCACTTGATAATTTTAATCCCATAGAATTGGGCCCAGACAAGAAGGATAAAACGTGACATGTATTGTACATTGTTTTAAACGAGGTTTGGATTAGAGGACAAAAGCAACAAAGATATAAATAAATCATCTTATAAATTTATAATACATCAGCCTCCAGTCTCCGTATTTGATGATAAGGTGTCGTCGGTCACCTTATCATAAATGGTCTCAACATGCTTGCAGGTAGACAACCATAGACTACTGTCTACATCAAGGGCGGATCCAGGGGGGTCATGACCCCCCCCCCCTGGGCTGTGTACATGACCTAAATTAAATTGTTAAACATGAGGTTCCTTATATTTATTTTTTGTATAATAGTGAATTTAATCGTGGCTAAGGTTGAATATCGTCTAACCGGACTGACACTTCTCTACGTCCATAAAAACGTACTCATTGAACGCGTTTTGGGCGAAGACGTAAAAGAAAAATTGAGTTTTCTATTTAAATACAGATATTTTTAATTATAGTACTTCTAAACACATGTACAATGGCCCAATCAAGAGGCAAAGTTTTTTTTATGTGATAAACGAGCAGACGGATCGCCTGATGGTAAGCGATTACCGCCACCCATGGACACTATACTCTTTGCAATGTAGCATGCTGCGTGGTGGTTTAATTTAATTTACTACATTGATAAATGATTTAATAAATAATAAGTATAGAGGCGTCACAAGTGCGTCGCCGGCCTTTTAAAAAGGAGTACCTACGTTCTTTTCTTGAAAGTTTGAAGGTCGTATTGGTCCGGGAATATCGCAGGCGACAGTTCATTCCACAGTTTTGTTGTGCGAGGCAGAAAGTTTATAGAAAAGCGCACAGTTGTGGACTGCCAACCGTCTAAAGTTCTAAACGATTGGGATGAAACTGCTGTCGCGTAGGACGATGGTGGAAAGAGGCGGCAGGGATCAATTCGAACAATTCCTCGAAGCACTCCCCATAGTAAATGCGATAGAAGATGCATAGCAAGTCCACATCTCTACGCAGCACCAGATAGATCAGCCGATTTGAAACATCTTGGCAGTCGACGATTCGAGTCGCTCTCCGTTGGATGCGGTCCAAAGGGAGGTGTTGGTACTAGGGTGCTCCTGCCCAAAGTTGAGAAGACTATTACATATGAGGCCGAACCTGCGCCTTATAAAGCAGAAGCCGGTGGGCCGGCGTGAAATACAGTCTTGATCTATTGAGCACGCCAAGCTTCTTCGAGGCCAATTTGGCCTTACCCTCCAAATGGCCACGAAAGTGGACTGCACTCGATATGTCGAGACCAAGTATTCCAATATAGGCTGAGGCAGATAAGGGAGTGTCTTCAAAGCGAGGACATACGACCAAAGGCAGTTTTTCAGTGGTGAAATTGTACTAAATTTTAAGTCTACCCCAATCTGAGACCTTTTCCAAAGAGTTTAAATTTCAAACACAAGTTTGTTTCGACTCCCAATGACGTTTTTCTGAGAAATATCAGTGCGGCCGGTATCGAGAGCATCGCCCGTGCTGTCATCCGCATAACAATGAATGCCGCTAATTTGCAAGACGTCATTGATATGGAGGAGGAACAAAGTAGGCGATAGCACACAACCTTGGGGGACACCACCATTCACAGATATGAAGTCAGAGCACTCACCGTCGACTACGACCTTTATGCTTCTATCTGCTAAAAAGCTAGTGACCCATTCGCGTAATTTCACAGGAAGCCCATAGGAAGGGAGCTTCGAAAGAAGCGCTTTGTGCCAGACCCGATAGAAGGCCTTCGCAATGTCCAAAGAGACTACGCAAGAAGAGTAGGAGAGCTGAAAAAGACACATTAAGACCGGTGCCAACTCTGGAGCGCACATCTTTAACACAATATCAGGATCAGGGCCCCTCTACTTATGTATATGTAGGGATAGAAATGCTAAACGCACTGAGCGTTGGTAGAACTGGATATCCAGCATACAGCTCTCGCACCGCGGTATGGTAGGTGGATGTTGTTCCCCGGCATTCAAGGTCGAGTTAGACGCAAAAAGTTTGGCCAGAAGATCGGCTTTCTCCTTTGCCATGGGCCAACGAATTATTTTCTATGTGTGGAGGTGGAAGGATGGCTTACCGAAATTCACTTTGCTAGCCTTGGCAAGAGACTAGAACGCCCGAGTTCCCAGAGGAAAACGTTCAAGCCTCTCGCGAATCCTAGCAATGTGCTCCAACTTCGCCCTTGCAAAGTCTCTCTTGAAGGACCTGGAGGCAAAGTTATACTACTTGTTAAGCTCTGCTTCCTGCGAGAAGCCTTTTTGGAAGATGGACCAAACCAGGGCCGACATTTGCCACCAATGGGGACCACAGAGGATGAAATAACAAGCTTCACACCCTACACCACCACATCAGCAACAGATTGTGTTGGGATCATCCGGCGAGAAGCAGACCTGTCTCCAAGGGTAGGACTGTAGTGCAACACAATCTGCTAACTTGTTATGTTGTTGTGTGTTGTGCTACACACGGCAGCTGCATGCAAATCGCGATCGCGGCGAGCTTGTGAGAGGCACTGTATTCCGAACAAGGCTATGGTGAGAGACAATCACCAAGTAAGACGATCTCTGCGGATGGGATCTGCTGCTTTAGGAAGTCTGTAGCCATCTGGATGTGCTCAACGAGTCGGTCAGTTTCGGCATCACCGCTATAGGATCTATAGAGGCACGCATAGACGTAGGGGTGGTCGTCGCTGACAAGGTCGCCTACACGGAGCCGTAACATTGAGAAGTCCCTACCTTTTTTTTTTTAAATCTTTGTTTAATTTGGGGTTTTAATCCAACATGGATTTTTTTTTTTTTTTTTTTTTTTTTTTTTTTTTTTTTTTTTTTTTTTTACGTGTGGAAATCCCTTCGGACCGTCACCCGCGCCGGGGCTTGCGGCGGGGCGGTGTGTCGAACCGACTAAAACCACACGGTGTGCCACTCTGCGCCTGTGAAGGGAGGAGTCCGGGAACTGCAGTTATTAACACATCCGGACCCCTCCCAGCGCCTGCCCGCACAGAAGCGGGCACCGTCTGCTGGTAGACTCTCAATTTGGCGACGTACGGCACACGCGTACGTTGCCCCCTCGCGGGTGGCCACTAGAGCGGATGGAGGGGAAAGCCCGTCCCGACCATCCGCGGCCACACTCAGGGCGGCATGAGGCGCTGATAGGCGCGCCTCCGCCGCCCGGTTCGCCGGCGGCGGATAGGGTCCGAGTGGACATCGTCCTCCCGGGCCTTCTCCGCCACCTCCTTCTGCGAGATTACATCTTCGCAGAAGGTTGCGACCGCGGTAAAACTGCTATCGCTACCGGCCATGGAGCGTATGACGGCCGGTAGCGAGAGATCTCCTCCGATGACTGCAGTGAGGGCCCGACGCTGCGGCGCCCAAGCGGGGCAAACCGCCAGCGTGTGCTGGGCAGAGTCCTCACTGCAGTCGCAGTGGTGGCAGGCGGGACTCAATTCCCTCCTAGCGACCGAGTGCAGGTACTTCCCGAAGCAACCGTGCCCGGAAAGGACCTGCGTCAGTCGGAAGGAAAGGGTCCCGTGCTGCCGCCCTGCCCACTCGAGGATGACCGGCTGGAGGGCCTCCACGGCGGCAAAGCCAGCGCGTGGAGTCTCCAGCCGGAAAGACCATCTGTCCATAGTGGCTCGACGAGCGGCTTCACGCCATTCGCGTACCTCTTCGGGCGGAGGGCGAAAGCCACTTTCCGCCCGATATCCAGCCACCCGTCGATAAACTTCGGCGAGCACTTCCGCCTCCAAATCCCACGGGGGTGTTCCGGCCAAGGCGCACGCCGCCTCGGTCGACACCGTGCGGTATCCGCGTATGGCTCTGACTGCCAATACCCTCTGAGGCCGCCAGAGGCGAGCCTTATTTAGGGCAGTCAGAGCCGCCACCCACACCGGTGCGCCATACAGCGCCATCGACCGGACAACCCCCGTGTAAAGGAGTCTCGTTGCGACGCTGGCTCCACCCAAATTGGGCAAAAGTCGCCCAAGGGCGGAGGCAGCGTCGACCAGCCTGGGACCAAGCTGTCGGAAGTGCTCGTCGAAGAGCCACCTACCGTCGAGGATCAGGCCCAGATACCTCATCTGGGCCCGAACCGGTACGAGGACCGAGTTGACCTCTATGGAGGCGCCGGCGGGTGGACCACGACGGGGCCCATGGAACAATAGGGCCTCCGTCTTGTCCAGGGCCACCCGTAAGCCCAGCGCCTCGATGCGCCCGACCACCAGAGAAACACCCCTGGTGGCCAGGCACGCCGCCTCTTGGAAGTTCGCCCCCCGGGCTGTGACCAATGTGTCATCGGCGTAACAAATTACGCCCAGCCCGGGGGGGAGACGACCTCGCAGGACCCAGTCGTACCCCACGTTCCACAGGAGTGGTCCAAGGACAGACCCCTGCGGAACGCCGCACGACATGGGTCGCCGTCTCAAGACGCCCTCTCGGTCCTCGTACACGACGGTACGCTCCTCTAGATAGTCTGCCACTAGCCGCCTCAGGTACTCTGGCACTCCGTGGTAGTGGAGTGCTTCCCTGATGCAGCTAAATGGCAGACTATTGAAGGCGTTGGCGATGTCCAAGGACACCGCCAACACCACGCCGCCACAGCTCACTGCCTCTTCGGTCACGGCCCTAAGGCGCATCACGGCATCGACCGTCGAACGCCCCTCCCGGAATCCGAATTGGGCGTCCGACAGGTCGGGCCCCACCTCGCAGAGGTGCCGGACGATGCGGGCAGAGAGTATCCTCTCAAAAAGTTTACCCGCCTCGTCCAGCAACACGATGGGCCTATAGGCCGCGACCGAATCGGCAGGCCGTCCCGGCTTCCTCAATAGGACCAGCTTCCCGCTTTTCCAGCACTCAGGGAAGCGTCCGGACGCCAGGCTAGCATCCAACACTTCCCTGAGGCGGTCTGACATATGGTCGAGGGCTCGGGCCATCACTCGGGCTGGTACCCCGTCCGGCCCGGGGGCGGTGTTCTTGGAACGAATCCGCAGAACAGCCGCCCCAACCTCCGATTCCCTAACGGGCGGCACATCGTCCTCTCTACCCCCGTCATCTCCGACCTCGTAGGCCATCGACGGGGGTGTGTGCTCCGCCCGCTGCGGGAAGAGGCCCTCGACCACTTCCTGCAGGAAGCTGGGCTGGAGAGTCTCGGTAAGGGGGGGGGCCCAAGCCCAAATCCAACATGGATATGCCAACCCCATCAAGTCCCTACCTTAAAGATTGCTGAGGCGACGAAAACTAATATCGTCTCAAACGTACACGCACACTCCAGCCTAAGACATGAATTAGTGTTCTAGTCCGTACCCAGGGTGAGTGTGGTAGGAGTGTCCACTGGAGACGATACAGTGCGTCTCGGTCAAGAAGAGAAAGGCTGGCTATGCTGTCTCGAGGTGGTGATGGACAGCATTAAGGTTACTATACCATCCCCTAATGTTGCAAAGGTCCACGATCGCGGTCATTATTGAGCATAATTTTGGCCCGTCCCCCGTCGGAAACGAGGGGCAGCCTGGGCGTCCACGCTCATGTGCTGACACAGCCCGGGAAAACCAAGTACAATACCTACTTACATTATTACACTTACATACATTATTAAAATACATACTTTTTATCTGTATCGATTTATTATCAAAATTAAATTATGACTTCTTGTGACTTGACCACGACTTTATGACCCCCCCCCCCTGGCACCAAAGCTGGATCCGCCCTTGGTCTATATGTAAACATGTTGGTTTCGCTAACGTAACCAAATAATACTTAGTCATATTTGCAAGGACAAGATTGTAATTGCAATTTTAGGCCGCGGCTCCTCCTCCTGCATATAATTATGTCGGTTAACGCGATAAAAAGTAGCCTATGTCCTTCCTAAAGAATCAAAGTATCTCTATGCCAAATTCAATTGAAATCGATGCAGTATTTTAGCCGCGAAAGCTTAACAGACAAGCAGTGTTACGTTGGCGGTTCCTACATAAAAAAAAATTCACTAAAATTTGACATTTCGCAACTTCTACTGGTGTTGCCAATTAGTAAGAAGTGATATTACTGCTATTTATGTTCATAATTCTTCATCATCATCAGCATTGATCTATTATACACCAATGATCATCAGCCTACCGCAGTGAGCAGTCTACTGCTGGACATAGGCCTCTCCAATTGCACATCGTCTTGAGCAAATCATCATTCCATCCACCTGGCCTGTGGACGTCATCGTACACTACGCTACGTACGCGTAGGTAAGGTGCGTACATAATTTTTGATCCTAAACAACTCAAAACTGCGAGAAATGTTTATTCAATTCCATTGCTAATATTAAATGTTTTGAGACTATATTTCTAGAATGACTTGGTTGTTCGCACGTACTTGTACCGTTATTTAGGTTAATTTACCTCTGCATGAAATCATTTTTCATCGGGTTATTGCAGGGTTGTATACATTTGGCTCATGAAAGCAGATACCTTTTTAGATTGGTTGGTACCTACCTACATACATGTACCTACCTACATACATGTACCTACAAGCTAAATTTATTTTGTACTTCATTGAAATTATACCCTAGAAGGCCCCTCAATAACATGTTAATTTTCTGAGAAACGGCTGATTTTCTTTATCTAATGCAAGACGATACTTTTATCCATGAACTTTTCAGGATATATTAGGCTCAATACTATTGTAAAAAAAACTAACTTCTATAATATGTAATATCAAAATAATTTTGACTACACGGATGATGAAACGGTTAAAGTGGTCGTCACGCCTTACCAGACGGATTATGCTGCGTTTTAATCCCAGACGGCACAAAAAGTTTTGTAGTTGAACACATAATGGACAAATTCAAGTTTATGATAACAGTGTCCCTTGATTAATTTGGTCAATGCTTTGGCGGTACTTTTAAAAATATCTTGGTTAATTTACACATTTGTTCACTTTGTTGCTGGCCATTTACAAATTTCTAGACAACCGAAGAAAGAAAGTTACTGTGTTGAAGGAAAATATACTGTACTGTTCTGATAGATTAAAAGGAGTATCTTCATTATAACATGAAAAAATACATACAGTCGAACATGGAAGCTCCTGCTTTTTGATGTTGGTTAATAAAAATTATCGCAATGCAATTTGGAAAGCGCTAACCGCAACTTTTACCGTTTTCTCATGTACCAGGTGCAGAATGAATAAATGTATTGAACAAAGCCATTAAAATTTGATCGACATCGAGCACATGTACGTGACGGCATTCCGTGGCCTCCATGCGACATATCTGGCCTCCATGGGATATACAACATGAATTAAGAACAAGGCGATGTCCATCATTGGACGCAGTGAAACAAACATGCGTAGAATGCATTTTGTTTTGTTGGGTTATATACTTGTCTATAGAACAATCTCTGAAATTTCTTAGCTCAATCAATGATTGGATTTAATTGCAATGTATACGACATGATATGACAGTAAAGCTATGAGATTAACTTGAGGTTTTTAAATAACTGTTTAAAAGCTCTCTTTGAAAGGGGAATAAAGGTTTATTAGGTTAGAAATTAGTTCTGCTCCTGATTCCATCGGTCCAATGTCAATGTGTTGGACTCTTCAAAATTAATATTAAGAATTCCAACTCAAGGAGTTTATCAGTAGGTATCAGGCAAGTATCCACTGAAGGGTTTCACTATTAATCTCCTAGGTCAATGATCAAATCCAAAATGCACAAAGCACCTACATTTATTTTAGACCAAAAAACTTAGAAAGTTCAGTGTTCATTTATAATACGAAAATTAAATAGCAATTTAGAACTGATTTCCAAGGTTTGTTTAGTGTAACCTAGTGAAGCTAATCGAAACTGTTCGAAAATTCAACGAATTTCTAAAACTACCTTTATTTTAAATTGAGCAATAAACAATAACGTTTTCGTATTATTATAATAATAAGTAGCTGAAGCGGCAAACGTTTCTTCGTCATAAAAAAAATTAAGGGTGGGTCACCCTTATCATTTAGGGGTATGAAACATAGATGTTGGCCGATTCTCAGACCTACCTGATATGCATACAAAATTTTCATAAAAATGGACCAGCCGTTTCGGACGAGTTTGGTAACAAACACCTCCGAAACAGACTTTTGTATATTAGAAGACTAGCTGTTGCCCACGGCTCCGCCCGCGTGTATGTCGGTTATCGCTGCAAATAGTAGTCTATGTGTTATTTTAATGTATAAACTAATTTACTGTAAAGTTTCATCCAAATTCATTCAGTAGTTTTTTCGCGAAGAAGTAACAAACATACACACTCACAAACTTTCGCCTTTATATATTAGTGTGATGTGATGTGAAGTATGATTGTTAGGATTGTAATTGTATTAATTTCATATCAGTATTATTTTAAGTATTTGCTTCTTATCAAACTTTAATTCTATTTGAAGATACTACATAGTATCTATTGAAATTACTACAAATTGCATACGTTTCATTGTAGGAACTACTAGGTATATTAGCAGAGCAATTTTTAAATGTGATTTTATTAAATGCTTTTGGGCAATTTTTGTTGTGGACGAGATATTCTTATATTATTCTCGTCGTTGTTTTAATGTGTGTGTGATACGAATTCCACTGAATCTGAATTAGAAATACTGCCAGCTAATGTCAGCGGCAAATGTTTGTTTGTGCTTAGTAACCAACGAGGAACATTAATCGTGGCCTACGTATGATTTGACCTCGAGGACGTTCCGATTGAAAATAAATAAAGTACGGGCGCCAGTGCGCGACGGACGCATGCAGCGCAGCCCCCACGCCCACGTTACACCGTATTTTAAACTTGACTGGAATGGCGCCAGACTTCGAGGTTTTCACTCTCGACCTGACCGCTAATGGGAGTTATGACCGAGTAAACATTCCTTTTTTTGGGAATGCTTTTGTTCTTAAATATTTACGCATTTTATGTGTAGACCAAATTAGAACATTTAACATGTTGGGTTTTTTTATACCTTGAAGCAACTACTTTATAAATAGGTACACGATACTATTGTAAGTACACAAAAAGTAGTGTAATTAAATACGTTGAGATAGTATGTAGCCTTACCAAGTAATGCGTTTTTTCCCACATGAATATTGCAGTAGATGTGGTGATCAGCGGCCACTACTGGCTCGACCGTTGTTTCGCCGCCCGCTTCCATCAGCTTTAGCTTCGCTGTCAAATCTTGTACATCTGTAAATTCGATATCATTGAATATAATAAAATAAAAATTGGCTAAATACATATACTAAATAAGTATTAAAAACTACGTTTTAAGTAGGTTCTCTATGCTGACATTTGCGCTAATACTGTAATGTGTAGGTATGGTTGTCATGATTTTGGATAGCGCTTTAGTTAAAGTAGTAATCGATTAATGAGTAACTAAAATATTATAAATCTAATTTTGGAGTAGTCGAATGCAAGGAAAACCGTTAGCTATTGTTACGCGTGCGGTCCGCTACGCTGCGCAGGTCAAAATTAGTAGCGCACATGTACAAAGTTACAAACAAACTCGTATTGTTTACATGGGCTCGGGGCGGCGCGCGCCGTCTCAAAATTGGGTCTTCGCCTACGTCTTCGTGTTCAGATTTATGACTTTACTTTATTTGAATTAAATACCACGATCAATAGTAAAAAAAATAAAGATGCAAATCAACTAAGATGCATAATACCTTAGCTTCGCTGACATCCTAATTCCAAATAATATTTTTATTTCATCTTGTTTGTTTGATAGGCTTGAACTACCTACTCGATCATTTTGCATATTTTTTTTGCATATAATCATAGGAGTATCACAAAAAAATAACTTTTGGGAAAAAAAAATCCTACCAAAGTACCAAGACATGCAAAAATAACTTTATAACTGAACCCCGGGTAAATATTGGAAAAGATAACAATTTAATAATGGGTAAACATGGATTTAAAAGTTATGAAAAACCAATTAAAATAATATCTATCTATCTATCTTATCTAATACCTTTAAACGAGCAATTCTTGTATATATATACATATATATAATCTGAATCTCGGAAACGGCTCCAACGATTTTCATAAAATTTTGTATGCAGGGGGTTTCAGGGGCGATAAATCGATCTAGCTAGGATTCATTATTAGAAAATGTCGTTTTATTCGTGTTTTTAACAATCAAATATATAAAATCAATGTACATCTAGCGCCATCAATCGCAACTCGAGCGAACTATATTAAACTATACTGGAATAAGGTGCAGAATAAACAGTATCAGGGCGTACCAAGAGAGGGCGCCACTTAACTTATTATTTTTAATATTATTATATAATTATAATAATTTTTATATTATTATTAAAAAGGTGGCCTTTGGATAGTCCCAATGTTGCCAAAAATCCATTTATATAGAAAAAATACCGAGCGACGTTCGGTCATCCAGGTACTATTTATATTACACAGCAAAAACGCCAAAAACCCTCTTAAAAAATATTGGGTAGACAAGAAAATTTGGTTAACCTGTTAAAAAACTTTCTAAGTTTGAGTTTTTCTCGGAAAAAAATTTTAAGAAAATAAAAACCGACTTCAAGGTTCGACTCGATTTCTCTTAGACGCCATCATCAGATCTTAGTGTCCTTATCATGGTACCGCCGTTGGGATATCTCCTTTCCATTAAAAAAAGAATAATTAAAATCGGTTCATAAACGACGAAGTTATCCGCGAAAACACATAAAAAAATATATAATACGGTCGAATTGAGAATCGCCTCTTTTTTTAAGTCGGTTAAAAGACTAGTATCGTTTAGAGACCTATAAAACTACTTTCTGGCATTAAAAGTAACTTTAAGAAATCAGTAAAACGCGTCGTATTCATCGGAGGTTTGCTATAGGTACCTACGTAATTCGGTATTTGCTCGGTGTATGAGATCTGTATCACCAACATCATTTAGAGATGTGTGAATTTGGCGCCACCGATCTCCGTACATTTTCCCTTGTTTTTATTATTCTGTAGTTGTAGTCTGATGAACTGATGAGTCACTTTTTCTGGAACGCTATCAATCAGCATCTTTTAATTACCTACAGCACTACATCTGTTTGACCGCTAATTACTCAAGACCACAGAACGGAGAATGAAGTAGAAATGTAGGGTGTCAGGCACGCCAGAACTATGAGCGCAATCGCTCATAGTAGCCGGCACTTCTGTACATCTCTGTAAAAGACGGTACCTACTCAAACCGTTTAAACTCATCTATTGAATCAAATAGGTATACATTGTATATTAAATTTGAGTCTCAACAACTGAACATATGTACGCCTTTGTGTTCCAGAAGAGGTTGGCAGAAGTGTATTACTACGTCGTATGTACTAACGTTGTCTGAACACATGTCCAGATATGGAGCCTGTACATACCTTGATAAGAATTTAAACCAAGAAGTGAGTCCTGAATGGTCCTGACCAAGGAAAAGCCGTGCTTCGGCACAAAGAGGACCACTTAACTGGTGTGATAGCCTCACAGAAAATTGGTGCTAAGCAATCCTTTCGTTGCTTTTCACCGTGGGAGAGCCACACTTCGGCATGAATGGGCCGGCTCGACCGGAGTGATACCACGGCCTCACAGAAAACCGGTGTGAAATAGTGCTTGTGCTGTGTTTCACCGAGTGAGTGAGGATACCGGAGGCCCATACCCCAACCCCTCCCCCTATATCCCCCCCCATCCCCCAAAGGCCGGTAACGCACTTGTGACTCCTATGGTGTTGCGGGTGTCCATGGGCGGCGGTAATCGCTTACCATCAGGCGATACGTCTGCTCGTTTGCCGATCTATTCAATAAAAAAAAAAAAAAAGTGACGACGCATGTTACCATAACCAAAAGCAACATACGCTTGTCACCGCGTTAAGCGCGCGTTTGAGAAAAACCCGCGCTTATTGTCTGTCATCTGATCATTGTCAAGTAGATTAACTTCTTCTACTCCCTTAGAGCCTCCCTAGCATCAAGCTGACATTCTACAAACGTACCTAAGTTTTAACTAATAAATGTATTTCAATGACGTCATTTCAACGCTAAGTCACGTAGTCTAAATAAAATATTAGCCAATAATATAAGAGAATAAAGACGTTAGCTCTAGTCTTTGCTAACAGTGCTGGGTAGACATATAACTGATGAAAGCACTAATGTTTATCAAGGACTATAAACATAAATCAATAATTCTCAGAGAGCAAAATGCAAATACCTTGAAGACATAACACAATTCACGGTTTATTTATTCCGTATTGTGGAATGTGATTTTATGTAATTTACTTTTTATTAAAATCAGAGCGATTATAATAAAAACTACGCAATAAAAATTGTCGATGGTCGTGTAGAATATTAAACTTCGATAATTGTACATTTTATGTGCCACAGGAATTATTTATTTAATAAATTGAGTAATAAAACATTTCATTTAATAAGTGCACAGTTTATGTTAATATTGTTTAGTCCAATAACCAGGGCTTCGTTCCTTGAAGTAAGGAAGCCTCTTGATCTGCAGGCGCTTACGCTCACCACTTAGATCAGTGGTTCTTAACCTTATAGTCATGAGGGACCATTTGTCAAAATTTCTGTCTTGCCATGGACCACCAAGTTGGTAAATTTGTTTGTAACCTAAATGTAAATAAATGGAGGGTTGTTCTAATTCATCTATATATAAAATACGCATAAAATTATTTTAAGCCCTCAGTATTTTAATTTTCTTTAAGGTAAATTATTCACGGTATTATTACCTGCCAAAGTGACTCTGCTCAGCCTGATGGTAAGCTCAAGCAAAATCCAACCATACCCACTGCGAAAGCAGACAATGCAGTATGGCGTCCCACACTATTGCGGCTTAGTGAGATGCTTTGTCACGCCCCGCTTAAAGGAGCCGGGATCAAAGTGGGAGGAAAACACGTGCGCTGGTAGTGAGTTCCAGTTTTTAACTGCTTGGCACAGGAAGGAAGAACCAAACCGTTTGGTTCGAGAGCGTATTTCTACGACTCTAAGGCGGTGGCTTCGAAGGCCAGCACGTGTTGTTCTGTAGAGAAAGGGAGAAGGTGGGGTCAATTGGAAGAGCTCTTCAGAGCACTCCCCATGGTAAAAGTGGTAGAGGACTACCATAGAGGCGATATCTTTCCGCAACTGCAGAGGCTCAAGGGACTCGGTGGCATCGGGACTGTTGATAATGCGGACTGCTCGCCGCTGCAACCGGTCGAGAGCATCAAGTAAATATTGCGCGGATCCATCACAAAGATGAGAACAGTACTCCACGCACGAGCGTACCTGGGTCTTATAAAGATGACACAAATGCTCGGGTGTGAAGAACCGTCTCACCTTGTTCAGTACGCCAAGGCCGCCTTAGTGATGCTCTCGATGTTCTCCCGCGGGTTAAGATCCCGGCAAATATCCATGCCCAGGACACCGAGCTTATCCTGCAGTGGCAGTTGAGTGCTCTGAAAAGTGGGGAGGGGAAGAAACGGCGACTTTTTGGTAGAGAACGCGCACACCTGTGTTTTCTTAACGTTGAAGTCGACCAGAGTTTCATCACCCCATTGTGAAATATGGCTCAGAACCCGGTCGAGCTCAGCGAAAAGCTCTCGTCGTTTTTCCTCAACGTCTGACAGTTTGGCTGCAGGATGTCCCAAATATCGCCCATGGACTGTGCTGTCATTTGCATAGGGCTAACATGTCATTGATATGCAGAAGAAACAGCGTGGGCGACAGAACTGAACACTGTGGTACGCCAGCGTTTACCTGCAGAAACTCAGAGGCCGCGTCGTCGTAAAGAACCCTAATGCGGCGCTGGTGCAGAAAAGCGGCAATCCAGTTACTGAGTCTAGGAGGCAGAGCGAATGCCGGAAGCTTGGAGAGGAGCAAACGGTGCCAGACCTGGTCGAAGGCCTTGGCCATGTCGAGGCTGATTGCCAAGGACTCCCCATGCCTGTCCATAACCTCACCCCAAAGGTGTGATGTTTTGTGTTTTAGTGTTTTAGTTTAGGTTTAGTGCTACCCAAAGCTAAACGCATAGCGGCAGTAGCATCCAACCGATTTCGGTGCTTGTTTTTAATAATCAGAAGCGTCGAGCTCACATAGATATGTCAATGAAAATAAAGTTAGGTAACGAATAGCAATGTCTCGAAATTTTGGTAAAGTAATTGCCTTTTGGCTCCAAAATTCTTTAAGATTAATTCCTGATTCGAATGTATCTTTTAAGTTACTGTCGTGTTGCATTTCAATCACTTATTCTTAAATTTCATCAGGCACCTCAGAAACGTTTACAATAAAAGGATTGCGGATCAGTTTCTGAATACTTTTATCCTCGCGGTCGGGAAACTAGCGATCGAGAATTCAATTTTTACGTTT
Organism: Diaphora mendica; assembly: GCA_949125395.1. Taxonomy (NCBI): domain Eukaryota; kingdom Metazoa; phylum Arthropoda; class Insecta; order Lepidoptera; family Erebidae; genus Diaphora; species Diaphora mendica. The sequence continues at coordinate 25,683,754 of OX421310.1, forward strand.
TTTAAATATAATGTTATGTTCTTTTGTATTTCTTCTTTAATTTCAGCACCCTGTCCATCGAGAATTTGATTGAGCTTATCAAACGCAGAAAAGTTATTACTTTCGACCTTGTTGATCCATAGCTCGATTTTAGCGATAAACGCTCTGATTTTATCTTCATAAGCAAATATATTGCTCATGCCTTGCAACTTTAAATTTCCCGACCCTTGCAACAGAAGGTTTAATTTATTTAATTGCGCGAAAAAATCAACCAAATAAGCAAAGCTTATTTGAAATTTGGACTCACTTCCTTGTTAGTTAAAAATATCTTTACTTCCTCTCTTAGTTCGTACAACCTCAACAGCGTGTTTCCTTTGTAAAGCCAACGCACTTTCGTGTGTAAAAGCAGAGGTTCATGTTCAGAGTTCATATCAGAACACAATTTTTTTGAAGAGAAGGGTATTGAGAGCACTCTTTTTAATGATATTTTCTACTTTTATAGCTATTTTCATCGTCAAAGCAAAGCATTCTGGAAGCGTCTTGGCAGCTAGTGCTTGACGATGAATAACGCAATGCGTCGTAATTGTAAATGGATTTTTAGTTTTTATTAATGCTGCAAGACCAGAGCGTGAACCAAGCATAGCAGGAGCACCGTCCGTACGAAACCCCGCAAGGCGTTCCTAAATAAGTCCACCTTTCTCCGTATATATCATCTTATTAGGATGGCACCGCGGACGGACCACTTGGGATGCTTCCAGGGACCACCAGTGGTCCGCGGACCACCGGTTAAGAACCACTGACTTAGATCAACGAGGCAAATCGAAAATCCTTTAATGTGTGGTTTGCAAAAGTTTAATCTTAATACATATTAGTAGCTATGTAGTTTCATCTTTTATTAACATCCGTTGTTTTATTACAATATTCTTGAAATGAGGTTAACATATTATACTTGTCTGTATACTTATATTTCGAATCTGGGTATACTAGCCTTGACACGTTTTTTTGCTTCTTTTTAAAGATTACATTAAGATCGCAATGTAAATAGTTGCATGAAAAAATAAATATATTCGGATGATGGATTTAACGTACGTACCTATATCAGACTTTAATACTTCACCATTTCAAGGTAGAGCCACGCTGATTTCAGTACGGTTAGGCCGGCTCGACCGGGGCGGTACTACCCTCGCACAGAAAATCACATAAAAGGACAACGTTCTGTCATGTTTCGTTGGTGTGTGCGAGTACGGAGGCCCAATGATGCAGAAGCATCACTAGCCCGCCATGGTGTGGGTCACCATGCTACATTGTTGCATTGTCTGCGTTGGCAGTGCGTACGGTGACCACCACTCTTGGATTCTGCTTATGCTTTCCATCAGGCAGAGTAGAGTCATTTTGGCAGGGCCAAACAGAAAAAAAAATCATAAGTATTTTTACACTTGCGACAAAAACTTTTTTTTATGAAAAACGTATTTTCACATAAAATATTTTTAGCATACTTCAAATGCCATCCGTCATACTTCAATCGGGCGAACTGATATTTATTACCGATATTTTAATTAGATTTGCTATAAGCAAGCGTAAGCAAGAAATGTAAATTATGTCACTATAGAACTTTTCCACTTTGTTTTTTCTTCCACATTTTGGTTGTTGCGTGTGAACGTGAGTTTCTTTTTATGTTTAGATTACCTAATGGACAAAAAAAGTCATTTTTGCACCAGTCGGTGCCACCACTTAGTGCTTTTTTATTTAAACAATGAAAGGAAAACAAACATCGGTTAAAAATAAATGAATCAACAGGTAAGAAACTCACCTGACTTCAGAGCCCGTCTAATTACTTTCCATTGCCTGGCATGATACAGCGACATGACGAGCACCACTACAAAGAAAACGATACAGCCACTTGCGGCCACACTGAGGCTAGTCGTTTGAAGGTCCCACGTCCCTGTATCATCACTAGTAGTCACCTCACTATCATAGTCCACATATTCGTACCACTCGTATTCACTAGGTATTTCACTGGATTCATTGTCTTTTTTATACACCCGGGTCGGACCAGGTGTGTTGAATGGTGGTATTTGTGCTTCGTTTAAGGATTGGCATATGGTATCCCTGTGTATCTCGCAGGGATACCTTACAACGAGGCGCTGGGCTGAGTCGCAGCGTGTACAGGGGACACAAGACCCACGATGTCGGTCCCACCAGCTCACGCCGCGTTTACACTCGCTGGTTCCCGCCGCAGATCCAAGTGCCAGTGCAGCGACCAGCAGACACAGTTTGGATATGTCTGCTCGCATTACCTGCAATGTAGAGGTTGAATTCTAACAAACGTTTAAGTATTCCAGTTGACTCTTTTGCTAACGATATTTTGTTTTTTCAATTTGTAAAAAGTTTGTACTTTAAAAATAAACGACCGTTGACAGCCGTTGACGCCTGACGGCACCAACCTATATAGTTTCTTAGTTCCTTGATAAGAAATAAAATCAAACTAATAGTAAGTTCTAGTGTTAGGTTCAGTTTGTTATGGTATATTTTTATCTAATAGGTATGTATATTATATAACCTAGGTACTAAACTCACTGCACTTTAATGGTCTGCAGACCTATGCTTTGAGATGGACAAACTAGCTATTGTTTGCTTCGTTAGTGACATAAAAAACTAACTAAATTAATTATCTATAATTAGTTAAACTAAAAACACGCGGCAACTACACTAACACAGTTCATTGGACTTACTACAGGTCTAGATGTCTAGACCAAAGTTTTAAAAAAATATAAATGTTTTTCATTACAAATTATAGTGTTGTCCATTTTAGTTCTAACTAGGTACATATATACATAGGTGTTATAACATTTAAATAATGAAAACCTTCAGTCACGTTCAAATAATAATTAACAACGAATTTTATATTATTAAGTTTACATTACCTCCCCGCTTACACTCATGTATGCTGCCTAAGTATTCACGAAGGACCGCATCTCAGTACATAATAATTATGTTCGTTTAGAAAGCTCACTTTCACAAATATCACTGTCGTAGGTATTGTTTATGTACTCTGTGGAACTGATTTGTGGCGCGAAATCCATTAACACATTGCTTTGCATTAACACCGGCAAAGTTAATGTTTTTGATAAGTAGAATAGATAGTGAACGTGAGCGCAAACGATGCGCGTCTTTCGGTCGCGGTCGTAACTCGGTCTGCGCCTGCGGGTTTGACCTGCGCGGGAGACGCGGCGATTCAACTGTTCGGAATAGTCCCCTATCCCTCCTCCGACGCAGGATGCTCGTACGCGTTACTCGCTGATAGAATTTGTACGCGAGTCTATACGTTTCTATTTGAATGTAATCTACTTTCGAACTCTTCTACAATAGATGAATTAGTTCGAAAGTGATTTAGCGAATCAAAAGATCTTAGTTTTACGCTTTTTTCTTTATTACCTAACATACCTTGTTATATAAATGTATGCAATAGTCTCGGGACCCTCGCATACCTAAAAATTAACTAGTCATTATTAATGACGAAGAGTTGGTGAAATACCTATTTAAATGAGTGTTGTGAGTTGGGTATTTAATTACAAGGGCGGCAAAAAATAATACAGGCTAGGAAGAAGCTGTAAAACAGCCAGCAATACAGTTGCATTTTTTTAGTATAATAAATAAAGATTTCGGACATCTAACACACAACGCCATCTAGTCCCAAGCTAAGCAGAGCTTGTGTTACGAGTTATGGGTACTAGACAACTGTTAGAAATACAACATATATTATACTTTTTTTGTACACACATACATCTTAAACAGAGAAAACACCCAAACTCCGAAACAAAATATATTTGCAGATCATACAAACATTAGTTCCGACCCGGGAATCGAACTCGGGACCTCAAGCACAGCAGTCGCATGCGCTACCACTGCGCCGCCGAGGCAGTGCAGATCATTTTCAAAACCTAACACAATCTCTACAAAAAATGAATCGCCGAAATGTCTGTCTGTCCGTCCGTCCGTCCGTATGTCACAGCCACTTTTTTTCGAAACTAAGAACTATACTGTTGAAACTTGGTAAGTAGATGATGACTGCACGTTTGGCCTAGTGGTTTAACGGTCACCACGCCGTTTCCTACTACGCCAAGTGTCGTGGGTTCAAATCCCACGTAGGACAACACTTTGTGTGATCCACAAATTGTTGTTCTGAGTCTGGGTGTTCTTTGTGTCCGTTTCATGTATGTTTGTAAAGTCCCCCGCGACACAGGATTTATTCCTAGTGCGGGAGTTAAAAAAAAAAAGTATTCTGTGAACCGCATTAAAATTTTCACACAAAAAAAAAAAAAAAAAAAGTTTTGGGGGTCCCCATACTTAGAACTGAAACTCAAATATTTTTTTTACTCAAACCCATACGTGTGGGGTATCTACAGATAGGTCTTCAAAAATGATATTGCGGTTTCTAATATCATTTTTTTCTAAACTGAATAGTGTGCGCGAGAGACACTTCCAAAGTGGTAAAATGTGTCTCCCCCCATGTAACTTCTAAACTAAGAGAATGATAAAACTAAAAAAAATATATGATGTACATTACCATGCAAACTTCCAACGAAAATTGGTTTGAACGAGATCTAGTAAGTAGTTTTTTTTAATACGTCAAAAAGTTACAACGAACTACAAGAACTTTATATTATGTTACTTGGTGCAGCTACGGAACCCTTCATGCGCAAGTCCGACTCGCACTTGGCCGCTTTTTCATTATTGATCGTGAGCATGGAGTACAGAGTTAGGGAGTACAATCTTTGATGGGCTCATAAGGGGAAGATTGTACGTCAAACATGACTAAATAATAGTTCGAGAACCGACCACATAGGCGCTGGAGTGAGAAAAGAGTATGATATCGTTTTAATTCTTCAGTACTGATTTATAAATTAAAAACTTTGCGTAGTATGTGTCCAACAAACATAATCAAATAATTAAATTTTTGTTTAAATATTAAAAACTTTGCGTAGTATCCTGTCCGACAAACTTAAACAAATAATAGTTCATTTGATTATTATCTTTTCTAATTCTTTCAATTAACACTCTTTGCACAGTGGCGCCACCTAATTAGTGCATTTTGACGGACACTTTTTTAACTTCTAGATTGTACTCCTTATCTCTACACTCCATAACAATGAGTAAAGATATATAAGGAGATGCCCTATTCTACTATACAAACAATTCATTATACAAATATATATAATATATAGCGCTCTGATTTAGCTGGAAGTAGACGTGTTATGTTTTGTCTATTTGAAACCTCTCCAATAAACAAACAATTCTAGTGCCTCAAGTTAAGTGAATAGTGATTAAAGTTGTGTGTCGTCTATATCTTAAAATTATAAAACATAGGCACTCAATAAAGTTCGGCCGAGGGCGGGGGGACCTTGCACCTTGCACCTCACCCCTGCGATAAGAGATAGTCGCCGTAATTGCTTTCCTCGTCTAGCATAGTGATTATACCGAGTGCGCCGACGCATAAAATACCCGTCAACATGTGTAAGTGTGCAGCATGTAATGCCGCCATTACGAATGATGATTTTATAAAGTGTGTCCGTTGCACTAAAAAATATCACACGCTATGTATAAACTATTCATTTGAAGATAAACAAAATCAGCGAGCTCCGAACAACTGGCAATGCCCGCAGTGTCTAAGCAAACAACCAAAAGGTGATAACTCCAATGCCCCGATACGCCCTTCTACACCTACATCTATGGCAGATATGACCTTTAACGAGAAACGACGTAAAGTCAACCAAAACAAACAAGAATCATTACAACCAGATATAAATAAATGTGCGGAACCATTGCGTATAGAAATAAGAGATATAATAAGGGAAGAATTACGTAATGCTCTGCAGGAAACTGTGGGAGCACTGACAAAAACTTTAACTGCAAACCTCAAGGAAATAAGTGAGGAAATGAAAGAGTTTAGGCAATCCTTGAATTTCTTAAGCGGTGAATTTGACATAATCAAAAGTGATAACATTTTGTATAGGAGCGAAATAGGGCAAGTGAAGAAGGAGAATGAACTATTGCGTTCTGAATTGTTTGATGTCAAGGGGAAATGTAATCAATTGGATCAGTTACTGCGCACTTCTAATATTGAAATTCAGTGTGTACCTGAAAATAAATCAGAAAACGTAATGGATATAGTCAAACGACTTGGTCGCGTCGTTAATGTTGTGATCAGTGACAACGAGATTCAGTACTGCTCAAGAATTGCGAAATTGAACCCGGGTGGTAACCGTCCCCGGGCTATATTAACTAAGTTCAACTCGCCTCGAACCCGGGACGCTTTCATGTCGGCGGTGATTAATTACAATAAAAAAAATATTCAAGACAAATTAAATACACAAGATTTGGGTTTTACGTCAAATGAAAAATCACCGATATTTGTAGTGGAAAACCTATCTCCCGAAAATAAAAACCTGCATGCAGCAGCTCGTCTACGTGCTAAAGAGTTGAAATACAAATTTATTTGGGTGCGTGGCGGCCGAATCTTTGTAAGAAAATCCGAAACTACAGAGAAGATATTGATTCGTAATCTCGATTCGTTAAATAATCTTAAGTAGGTAGTTAAAAAAAAAAAAAACCTTTTTGTCTGTATTTGTATTCATGTTTCTTACCTTATTTTTCTAAAAATGTATTCTTACAACCTATATAAAACTATACCTACATTTTGCTATTTTGTTTCTCAAATGTCGTTCTATATTATTGAACGAAATGTATCATGTTATTCTGTGTGTGCTAATACGAGTATACTATGTGCTCACTTTGACATAATTTTGTTTTGTCACTATACTCGTATGTATTACTTGTTCTTACTGGTGAGTTACGTTGCGAATGCGATTTATGTTTTGTACCTGATAACCAACAACAATAAAGTCAATACCTATTTGGACAGTGAATGTAGTCGACATGGTATCGGTATATACATGACAATTGCTATGCCTGAGTGCAGATGTGCAGAATATAACCATGACTATGCCTTAGATGGGGTGAACAGTAACGTGTTGATACCTATGTTTTACCGACTATGGTTGTCGGACCCACGTAGTGGCGGGCGGGTGTATTGCCGAGGGTTGGAGTCCCTCTCGTGTGCTGTGTACTTGCTGGTGGGTAGTGTACTCCCCTGTCTCTTGGTTTCGTCACTTAGCAACTATGGTAAGAGCTGTTGTGGTCCGTGTGTCCTACCCCGCCGTAAGCGGGTTTTTAAGGTGATATACTTTTATTTGTGGCATATATCGAGCTTATTTATACTTATATTGAATGCGAACTATGTTTATATGATTCGAGTTGTATTTGTAGCTACGTATTGTGCAACCAAGTGCGCTACCCTGGAGGTGGATAGGTGTTTATATAATGAACGTTATGTACGTACGTGTGTATACGCGATTGTAAGTATATTTACGGATACTACGCGCTGCTCGCGGCTTCGACCTTGTAGTGTGTCATTTAGAAATAACTCTTTTCAATCCCCACTTTTCAGGGTGTTCCGATACACGAGTTTATCAAGAACGATGCAGTCATTAAACAGTGACAGGATGACAAACGGACACAGAGTTGCTTTCGAGTTTTCGATGTTGGTGTGGTATTGGTGTATATGTAATTTGAAGGATTGGATGTGTATATCTTTGAGTATGTATATGTGTATAAGTGAGTGCGTGCGCGCGTACATAATGCATGTACGTATTGTATATGTACATATACCTTTCTTTTTGTTGTGCGTTGTGTTTATTTTAGTTATTTTGGGTTAGATATGGCAATTACAAAGTTAAATTTTTACTACCAAAACCTAGGAGGGCTACGAACTAAGTTGTTAGACGCTTTCAATAATATCTCGCGTAACAACTATGATGTTTTATTTTTTACGGAAACATGGCTACAGGATGATGTTTTTGATTCGGAGATTTGTGATGACAGATATATAATATTTCGGCAAGACCGCGATCTGAGTTCTACGAGTAAAAAGAATGGGGGTGGGGTAATGATATGTGTGAATCGAAAGCTTGATTCCAGGCGCTGTGGCGATTTACTATGTCCCAATGCCGAGCTATTGCACGTTACATTAACATCTAATGTGAGTGCTGCTAGGGTAAAGGATTTACACCTTATTCTGGTCTACATTCCGCCTAACGCGGCGTACATTCCGTCACAACTGGACATTATTGAGCGGGCCGTGGGTGGTATACAGAATACACTTAGCAATCAGGACTGTATACTTATTGGTGATTTTAACTTACCATGTTTGAACTGGTCGTATGAAGGTTTTTCTGTATTAAATAACATAAGTAACTGTACACAGCAATTACGAATCGCGGCTACAACTTTTGCGGATGGCTTAAGTGTCCAGGGTTTTACTCAACATAATTTCATCACGAATGATAATGCCAGGACTTTGGATCTTTGTTTCTCAACAACACCGCTGCAAGTCAGTAGAAGCGATGACCCCCTACTCAGCGAGGTTCCTCATCATCCTGCACTATGTTTGGTGCTTGATGACTGTCTCACCTCACCCCTAGTGGAGGTACACTTACCGCGACCAAACTATCACAGGGCTAATTATGATGAACTTAATAAATACTTCGAAGGGGTGGACTGGGATAAGAGCTTGGCGACAGGCTCAGTTGATGAAGCGGTTGATGTTTTTTATAAGGAAATACAATGTGGGGTGGAGCGCTACGTTCCGCTAAACAATAAACCTAAAGGTGGCCGCTATCCTGTCTGGTATAGCCGCAGTCTAATTAAAATTATTCAAGAAAAGAATAAAGTGCACTCAAGGTGGAAAAAATATGGCAATCCTCGTGACTACCAAGAATTTTCACTGCTCAGGGCTAGGCAGAACAATATTCAAAAATCATGTTTTCAGAACTATATGACATGTACAGAAGAAAATATAAAACACTTTCCCAAGGCTTTCTGGACCTATGTTAAGAGTAAAAGAGGGGGCACCCAGTACCCGAAAACAGTGACATTCAATAATGAAATTTATAATGATGGACATAGTATCTGTACAGCGTTTAACAAATATTTTCACAGTGTGTTTGCAAAGCCATCCATATATCAATCCACAGGTAGTGCACCACCTTGTAATCGACATACTTTGCCTGACTCGTATAGTGGACTATCTGGCTTGCATGTCACTGACGACGCAGTGCTTAACATTCTACGCACATTAGATAAATCAAAAGGCCCCGGCAAGGATGGCCTACCTGCTGTTTTCCTTCATGGTTGTGCTGTAAGTTTGGCACATCCAATAACATTGTTATTCAATAGGTCCTTAGTTGAATGTGTATTCCCATCAAAGTGGAAGGCTGCACACATAGTGCCGGTGCACAAGAAGGGTTCGAAATCAGATGTAAAAAATTATCGACCTATATCGATCCTTAACACACTTAGCAAAGTTTTCGAAAGGATTGTGCACAGGAGTATTTACCCTGTGATATCTAATGGTATAAGCCAGAGTCAACATGGTTTTATGAAGAAGCGTTCAACAGTATCTAACTTGGCTGTTTTTAGTAATTATGTTTTAAACAATATGGAATTGGGCGGGCAGGTTGACGTGATCTACACTGATTTTGAAAAAGCTTTCGATCGAGTAGATCACGTCACCCTGCTTGAGAAGCTGCAGAAGCTGGGGATCCACGGCGATCTACTTAGATGGATGAGTTCATATTTATCGAACCGGTCACAGGCTGTAGTTGTGGGTGGTTTTTGATCCGACTTTGTGAATATTCCCTCAGGCGTTCCTCAGGGATCCTTGTTAGGACCCCTTTTCTACTGTGCCTATCTGTACGATATCAATTCATGCTTTGAATCTGCGGAACACCTCCTATACGCGGATGACATGAAAATATACATGCGTATTCGGTCAGGTCGGGATTGTGAACTCGTTCAGCAGGACCTTAACAGACTATACCAGTATTATTTACAAAATAATATAACGATCAATGTATCCAAGTGTCAAACTATTAGCTTCACTCGCTCCAAGAGGCCTATTAGATACTCCTACACGTTTAGTAACAGTGTCGTTGAAAGAGTTGAGGTTGTCAGGGATCTGGGTGTGATGTTGGACTCCAAACTGCTGTTTTCCGAGCACATCGATACTATAATCAATAAGGCATCTCGAAGTCTAGGGTTTTTGATGCGTACGTGTAAACCCTTCAGGAATTGTCACAGTTTGAAAATTGTATATTATGCCTACGTCCGCAGCGTTCTGGAGTATTGCTGTCCTATTTGGACACCACAGTATTCGGTTTACGTTGCAAGAATTGAAAGTTTACAGAAAAGGTTCATAAAGTTTCTTAACTTTAAATGCCGGAGGCGTCATGTTTCCTACACTATTGACAGTAAGCATTATCATCTGCTTTCTCTCGAGGATAGACGTATCATGTTGGATATGTTGTTATTGTTTAACATATTGCGTGATGGACTTGACAGTTCGGACCTTCTTTCAGCCATACAATTTTGCACACAAAAATCACGGACCAGACATACACACCTTTTTAATGTGCCTTTTCATCGCACGAATTATGGCAAAAATGCTGTTATGACACGACTACTTCGTACCTACAATGACAAGTTTGACGGTATTGACATATTTCACTTGTCCAAGAAATCCTTTCGCGATGGAATCGTAAGAGTACTCACCAGTGATTAATGATTTGTTGAATTTTCTTTGTATATTTTATTTTCGTATTTTTGGTGGTTGCTACTTTGTTTTATACTTTTTCTCTTGTTTTATTTGGTTTGTTAACTTCGTAATGTTTTTAATTACATAATGATGTCTAGTTCCTGTATACATGTCGTGAAACTCTCTAATAGGCTTTAGAATCATTATTACATGTAAATATGTCATGACTATTGTAAAAAAAGCTGTTGAGTTTCCTATTAATAAATAAATAAATAAAAGATCAACACATATGTACAAAAAAGCTTTTTATCTCTTTTTAACTTAAGTTTACCTTGGTGTGAAAAGAGAGATAAACATAGTTTAGTAAGCAGTAATATTGGCAGCACTTCTGAGTGACGTCTCGTACTTGTCAATTCGTGACCGGCGACGCCATTGTATGAGCCAAGTTCTGATGTAGATCTTACGAGGATAGATCTGCTGTCAAACGGTTGTTCTTTTAATTCTTTTTTTTGGTTTTCGTGCCAATTACGGCTGTAAAGTGGTTTTTATTGTATCCAAGGCTTCGTCCTAGACAGGAAAATCCTGCCTTCGTGCTATAGTAAACAATGTGGTGCAAGAAAAAACAATAATCATCCTACATTGACTCTTTACAGGTTAGTAAAAAAAAAACATTGAAATTGTTTAATATTTTAGGATTTTGTTTAATGTATTAATGTATTAAACATGATCTTTTAAAATTTCTGAAGATGTTTGTTAGTTAATTGAGGTTCTCGATAGTGTTAATTGCTTTGTTTGACTTTGATTTCTTTACATACGATTAAGGGTAGTGATGGTCAAGTTAAAGTGTCGATACTTATATTTTTAACATCCGTGGACTCCATGCAAACCTCAACGCCGTCCACCAGCATCGAGAGACGGCACGGCCGGCCATGCTTTTTGTAACGGATACTCAAATACGCCGCCCTGCCGACACGACATATCTTCACTATATACCCCGGTTACGTGCTTGAGGAGTGCTTCCTCGCGAAGGCTGGGGTATGTCTTTTCGTCAGGGCGGATGTTTGTTGTCGCCGATTGCGCTGCCTTGAGGACCCATCCTTCTCCACCCTTTGGCTCCACGTAGATATTGGCTCTACGAGCCGAATCTACGTATGCCTATACCGATCCCACTCTAGAGACTCTGAGACAACTCGACTTTTTGAATATCTCAGTCAGGCAGCGGACAAACCGCAGGAGCAGTTTCCGACCGCCGAACTGGTGTTTCTGGGAGACTTTAACGCCCACCATGAGTCCTGGTTGGGATCTTCCAGAACTGACCACGCGGGTCGGACTGTCCACGCATTCGCTCTCACGCACGACCTCACCCAGCTGGTACTCCAGCCCACCAGGATACCAGACATACCGAGTCAAGCGCCTTCCATGCTGGACCTACTGCTGACGAGTCACCAAGGCGCAGTACAGTGTATCGGTGCTTGCCCCTCTGGGATCCTCCGATCACTGCCTGGTTTCCACCACGGTGCCTCTTGCTGCTCCTCCACGACCAGTGGCAGCAAAAAGACGTTTATGGCACTACTCGTCGGCAGACTGGGATGGAATGCGGGTTTATTTTGCGTCCATCCCGTGGGCTCAACACTGCTTCAAAGATAGAGATCTGTCGCAAAGTGCAGCCGCCGTGGCTGGCGAAATCACTGTCGGAATGAAATACTATGTTCCCTACAGTGAGTCCCCCGTGCTCAGGGCTCCCCTGACGTTGATCGACTAAAAGCAGCTTTTAACAAAGCCACTAGGGAATGCAAGAAGGCTTAGATCAGAGCTGATGCCCAGCGCATCGCGTTGCTTGGTCAAGAACTCGTCGCATACCCTACGGGTAGCCGAAAGTTCTGGCGATTGGCTAAAGCCGTGCAGTCCAACTTCTGCCAGCCCTCGCTATCACCGCTGAAATATCCGGACGGATCACTTGCCCATGAGCCGCAGGAGAAAGTGAAACTGCTTGTTGATCTCTTTGCGGCTAACTCCCGAATCGATACGTACGAAACGACGATACGATCGTCTACCATTCCGACCTGCGACACTACAATGCGGGATATTCGCGTCCGGCTGAGTGATGTCCGTGCGGAGCTTCGGTCACTCGACGTTCGGAAAGCCAGTGGACCCGACGGTATCCCAGCGGTGGTTCTTAAGAACTGTGCACCAGAGTTGTCTCCGGTTTTGACGCGTCTGTATCGCCTGTCATATTCCTCGGGAACTGTACCGGAGGCTTGGAGAGAGGCGAATGTTCAACCCATCCCCAAAAAAGGCGAACGTTCCGACCCGGCCAACTACCGTCCGATAGCCGTCACCTCCATTATCTGCAAAGTGTTTGAGCGGATGATAAACAAAAAACTGGTCCACTACCTGGAAGATCACTCTCTACTAAATGATCGTCAGTATGGTTTTAGACCGAACCCATCCACGGGTGATCTTCTAGCGTACGTCACACACCTTTGGGGTGAGGCTATTGACAGGCATGGGGAATCCATGGCCATTAGCCTTGACATGGTCAAGGCCTTTGATAGGGTTTGGCATCGTTCGCTTCTCTCCAAGCTACCGGCTTTCGGTTTGCCCCCCAAACTCTGCAACTAGGCTGCCACATTCCTGCAGCAGCGCCGCATCAGAGTCCTTTGCGACGGTGCGGCGGAAACAGTGTGGGCTCCGTCCTGTCGCTCACACTGTTTCTTCTGCATATCAATAACATGTTAGCCCTTGGCAACATTCATTGCTATGCAGACGACAGCACAGTTCATGGGCGATATTTTGGACATCCTACAGCCAAGCTTGCAGATATCGAGGAAAAACGACAGGAGCTTGTCGTTCAACTCGACCATGTTCTGGGCCGCGTTTCTCAATGGGGCTGTAAGAATCTGGTCGAGTTCAACGCCAAGAAAACACAGGGGTGCGCATTCTCTGCCAAAAAGTCTCCATTCCTTCCCCTTCCCACTTTTAAGAACACTGAAATGGCATTACAAGGTAGGCTCGATATACTGGGCATGAATATCTGCCGAGATCTCAACCCACGCGAATACGTTGATTGTGTCACTAAAGCGGCCTCGCGGAAGCTAGTTGTTTTAAATAAGGTGAGACGGTACTTCTCGCCCGGGCATCTGTGTCTTCTTTACAAGACCCAGGTTCGCTCGTGCGTGGAGTACTGTTCTCATGTTTGCGGTGGTGCCGCACAGTACCTGTTTGACGCTCTCGACCAGTTGCAGCGGCGAGCAATCCGCATTGTCAACAGTCCTGAAGCCACCAAGTCCCTTGAGCCCCTGCAGTTACGTAGAGATGTCGCCTCTATAGCAGTACTCTATCGCTTGTATCACGGAGAGTGTTCTGAGGAGCTCTTCCAACTGGTCCCCCCTTCCCCCTTCCTATACAGGACAAGACGTGCCGGCCTTGGAAGTCACCGCTTCAGAGTGGTAGACATACGATCTCGTACTCATCGCTTCGATTCGTCCTTTCTTTGCCGAGCGGTCAAAACCTGGAACTCACTTCCAGCGCACGTGTTTCCCTCCTACTATGATCCCGGGCCCTTTAATTAAGCGGGGCGTAAAAAAGCATCTCACTAGGCGGCTATAGTGTGGGTCACCATGCTGCAATGTCCTTATTCGCATTGAGGATGGTGATCACCATTTTTGGAATCTGCTCATGCTTTCCATCAGGCAGAGCAGAGTCATTTTGACGCAGCTATAATATTAAAAAAATATACCTACACGTGGGCGGAGCCGCGGGCAGCAGCTAGTTTTAAAATAAAAGCTTGAGAAACCTCACACAGCCATCTATTCCCAGACTACAGACAGACCAGGATTTTAGGCCTTTGCGTGCCGAAATTAAGGTCTAGTGGTCCAGGCTACAAGGACATCCGCCACCTAAACCTGCGGTGGCGGCGCACCAATGCGGCGCTTTTTTTTAGATTTTATTCTTAGGTCCATCATTCAAAATTTAATCCATCCTGGTGGATTCACTTTCTAAAATTCCTACCATAAATATTTAACTAATCGCAAACAACTAAAATTATTTAATGTTGATTGATATTTTTGCAATTTATTAAATATTTCAGTTAAATATCGATATCGACATTTCGAGTCACTCTACAGTACAACCCTAAAGGCAGCCATTGTATGCGCCAACTTCTTGTGTAGGTAGTCACGATAATTTTGTAGGTATGCGTAGTCCATGTACTGTAAGCAAGGAAGTTGAACTAAAGCATGGAAGTAGCCTAAAAAACGATAATAATAAACCTATATTTGTCTCCGTAAACGAGATACGAATATTCAATAAGTTAGAATAGGAAAGAAAATAGTTTCGTTTTCGTACTAAGAGCTGCTGTACACATTACCGCTGTCACTTGGTCACCTTTGGTCATTTTTACCCAACCAAATTAAAATGCGTTCAAGAAAGTAATCTATAGTATTGGTGACGAGCAGATTCCCTAGCGGCAAGTCGCAGAACTAACGTATGACAGATAAAAATAGTTAACATTCCACTTTTAAAATAGTGATCCCCCTCACGAAGTGGTCTTATAGTATTTTTTACTACTCCGTAGACGTCTATCAATGAAATCATTGTAGAAAGAATTTAAAATAACAATGCACTCGCTCTGTATATTAAACTGTCAGGTAGAAGTTTCTGTCTTACGTTAGTTCCGCTGACGGCCACTAGCGAAATCTGCTCGTCACCAATACACGTTAACATTCCACTTTAAAAATACTGATCACCCTCACGAAGTGGTCTTAAAGTATTTTTTACTACTCCGTAGACGTCTATCAATGAAATCATTGTAGAAAGAATTTAAAATAACAATGCACTCGCTTTGTATATTAAACTGTCAGGTACGTTAGTTTCGCAAACGGCCACTAGGGAAATCTGCTCGTCACCAAGAACGAACGTTGTTTTTTTATTAGTCGAGTGTATTGTCTTGAAATAGCCAAGTGGTAGTCTCGAGTTCGTACTGTGTTTTCTTACATTGAACAGCAAATTTCAAGGCTTAACGGTATCTAAATGATATTTCCGACATCTTAAAATATGGCGTGTGTAGTGTGGGAATGCAGATCGCATTCGTCACGCAAGTAAAATGAAACGGAGTTAATAAGCTTCCACAAGTAAGAAGACATTTCGATTTTTTTCCAACTGTTGTAATCACTAATATTGGCAACACTTTTGAGTGACGTCATGCACTTGTCAATTCGTGACCGGCGACGCCATTGTATGCACCAAGTTCTGAGGTAGATCTGCTGTCAAGCGGTTGTTGTTGGAAATTTTGTTTTTGTTTTCGTGCCAATTACGGCTTTAAATTTGTTTATAATGTATCCAAGGCTTTGCCCTAGACATGAAAATCATGCCTTCGTGCTCCATTAAACAATCTGGTGCAAGAAAAAACAAGAATCATTGTACATTGACTCTTCACAGGTTAGTACAAAAATGCATTGAAATTGTTCAATATTTTACGATTTTGTTTATTGTATTGGTGACGAGCAGATTTCCCTAGTGGCCGTTTGCGGAACTAACGTAAGACAGATACTTCTACTTGACAGTTTAATATACAGAGCGAGTGCATTGTTATTTTAAATTCTTTCTACAATGATTTCATTGATAGACGTCTACGGAGTAGTAAAAAATACTTTAAGACCACTTCGTGAGGGTGATCAGTATTTTTAAAGTGGAAATTGGTGACGAGCAGATTTCCCTAGTGGCCGTTAGCGGAACTAACGTAAGACAGATACTTCTACCTGACAGTTTAATATACAGAGCGAGTGCATTGTTATTTTAAATTCTTTCTACAATGATTTCATTGATAGATGTCTACGGAGTAGTAAAAAATACTATAAGACCACTTCGTGTACGTGTATACGTATTTTGATCTGTCATACGTTAGTTCTGCGACTTGCCGCTAGGGAATCTGCTCGTCACCAATTGTATTAAACATATTCTTTTTATAATTTCCGAAGACGTTTGTTGGTTTTTTGAGGTTCTCAATGGTATTATTTGCTTTGTTTCACTTTGATTTGTTTACATACGATTAAGGATAGTGATGGTAGAGTTAAAGTGTCGATACTTATATTATTATATAAAAAAATATGTTAACATGGTGTTTTCTTCATCAGATTTCCTGTAAATGAAATTTTAAGAAAGAAATGGATCGAAGTCATTGGTTTGGAAAATATAAACCCTCAACATAAAATGTGGCATATCTGCTCGATGCACTTCCATGAAACATAGTACAACAGAACTCTCGACGTGACGCGATTACGTGACTGCGCAGTGCCCTAACATAAATGTGTGAATAAATATTACAACTATTTAAAACGTGTTTTATTTACTCAATTTGTTATTTCGCTCATAATATAAGTACTTTTTATGTTGATATCGGTATCCCAGAACCGTCGGAGCTACGAAAAAATAGGTAAACAACGATATACATTCTCGTTGGTTTGAATGCGGAGGTGTTCTGTTCTTTCTTTAGTCTTGTTGCTGATAGAACGGATAGGGCTGTTTTCATAGCCGATAACAAATGGTTTTAAAATAATAATTTGAGAAACCTCACCTACGATCATCTATTCCCAGACTACAGAAAGACCAGGATTTTAGGGATTCCAAGAGGAATCCACGGCCTCATTTTGGGAGGAGGTGATGTACGCCTAAAAGGTGGGAAAAGGGAGAGGACTAGCACTCTCTTATCCCACAATGGACTCACCAAACGCTGTAGCACTCCTAATGGCCTACGGTTTCTTGGGTAGGAGCCCAAGAATCGTTTAAGTAATATTTCGCTTTTAACATATCTAGCCGGGTGTCCCGTGATGGCCAGCTTTCATTTTTGGATTTTAGTCTTAAGTCCATTATTTAAAATTTAATCCATCCATTATATCCATTATAAATAATAAAAAAACAATCGGATTTAACTATAATTATTTAATGTTATCGTTATTTTTGCAATTTATTAAATATTTCAGTTAAATATCGACATTTCGAGTCACTCTACATAGGTACAACCCTATGGCAGCCATTTTATGCGCCAACTTCTTGTGTAGGTAGGCACGATAATTTTGTAGGTATGCGTAGTCCATGTACTGTAGGTCAATGAGTTTTCTACACACAACATCTCTAAATGCATAACAAAGTATCTATATGCAACAGTGTACAATCTATTATTTTAGTGCATATTGAGTGGATATAACTATCTCTTTTTCGCGCGTTGAAATCGTAATAAGTTGATGGAGTACCGCTATTTGATTATGTTCTTTTTATTTTATCGCTACTTCCATGCTTTAGTTCAACTTCCTTGACTGTAAGTCAATGCTCCATAATTGTGATGTCGCGTCCTGATGAAAAAGTTAAGTTTATAATGTTGCTAGCTTAAGCGATTTCCTTAAAATGGGGAGAAAATGATAATGACGTTTACTAGTGGGGTTAATCGTGCCGTGAATAAAATCAATAAAGGAGATTATTGGTATTGTTTTAAGTAGGGATTGTGGTTTCTATTCTCCAATATCAACTTTAAAATAAATACTTACTACCTTAGTATTACATAAAGGACTATTTTTGCACCAGGAAGAGGGCACTCAAGGCAGTAATAGTCCGAGTCCGAACCTTAGAGCATATATACCTAGGGGCAGCTGTACGGGCGGAAAGCGAGATCGGAGTAGATAGAGAGAGACGGATTTTGGCTAGCTTCTGTCTCTCTGACGCAGGCTTCTGATTGGTGGACGCACATACCAATTTGCATGAGACTGATTTGGCGGGAAATACACCGACCAATCAGAAGCTTGCGTGAGAGAGACAGACGCTAATAGAACCAAACTCAATCTCTCTACTTCTATCACGCTTTCCGCCCGCTCAGCTGCCCTTATAGATATATAAGCTCTAAGGTCCAAACCGAAGTGTCCGACACTGTGGTCCAACCGAACTGTGGTCCAAACTAATATTATCCTGACAGTATGAAATCCGGTTATTGCGTACAGAGTTTGTGATTTAATCTAAATGGTTAAGTTGTATTATTGTATTATATTGTATATATTGTATTAATGTATATTATTTTCTGAAGTCGAGGAGACATGCTTGACAATACGTGTAACGGAGCGTTTTCTTGTTATCATCGATCCGTCATTGTCAAAATAATGCAAAAATTTCAAGCAAGCATTGTTGTTCCATTCTGTTTTGTGGTATTACTAAATATTTATAGCATCAACTTTTTTGTGCACTCTTTTTAAACCCTTAAATTAGATAAGGACCAATGTTGCCCATTTTTTTATTGGACATTAATTTGTCGCTGTAATGTAATTCGAAATTCAAAGTATTCTTTCAAAGGGTAAAGTCGCTGAAGTCGTACATTTATAAATGAGTATTTTTTTATAAAGTGAATAATATTTGAACTAACGGACAGTAGTGAATTGATTTGTAAAAGTGGAAAACGGGTAATAAGCATAATTTCATATCATAAAGCCTAAAACCATGAGCGCAAATAACGCCAGAGGCAATTCTCGTGTGAAAAATATTCAAGGTAATGTTCGACTTCTTTGTTAAAAGATAAATCATGTGATTATAAGTACACCACTGTACATTTTATTTCCCTTTCAAGATCCTTCTGTCTCCTCCACGGTCCTGGTTCCTCGCCAAACCTTTATTAAACCAAGAATAACCAATCTAAGACATGATGTTGGATGGTTTCCTATTGACACAAGTATCGGTCAAAACTCTTTTGTTCTTTTTGTAACATTGTTTAAAATGTAGTTAGAATAGTAAAAATACATATATTACTGTTGTATTATGGCAATTTTCGTTGTTGTAGAATTATTGTAAATGTTTCAGATGCAACATTAAATGCAGCATCTAGTGCAGAAGACTTATCCACATCAAAATCTTTAATTATTGTTGCTGTAATATTTATATCATCTTTACTGGCATTAGGTTTCCTGTACAGCCAGTTTCCACAATTAGAAGAGTAAGTATCATGTAAATCTATAAAATAAATAAAATGAGATTGACTGCCTTGGTGGCGCAGTGGTAGCGTATGCGACTACTGTGCTGGAGGTCTCGCGTTTGATTCCCAGGTGTATGATCTGCAAATATTTGTTTCGAAATTTGGGTGTTTTCTATATATAATATGCAAAATATATATATTTCCAAAAAAAGGTATAAATGTATTTATATCAGTTGTCTAGTACCTATAACCCAAGCTCTGCTTAGTTTGGGACTAGATGGCATTGTGTGTTAGATGTCTGAAAAAATATACATTTTTTATTTATTGGCAGTTAACACTGTGGGGCTCAGCTAGTAATATATAAATCAGATATATAGTTTTAATTGTACATTCGTTATTTGTTACTGTACTAAAATAAAATATAAGCTACTGGTAATATTTTATTCTATAATTATGGGCCTCACTTACTAGTGCAGCCCAATATTCCAAATAATAATCTTTATATTCCTTAATTCATAAGGCTTTATTAAGATTGCACAATTTTGTTTATATTTACTCCATAATTCATAGTGTGACAATATTCTGCATTAGAAATAGACACAACATAATTGTGTTGTACAAAAAGAAATCAATGTCAAAAATTGGTTAAATTAAAAATGCTAATTAGCTTTCCTTATTACTATTCATTTTAAAAAGGATTATGTAGTTTACTAGCTGTTGCCCGCGGCTACGCCCGCGTGTATGTCGGTTATCGCGTCAAATAGTAGCCTATGTGTTATTATGATGTATAAGCTATATTACTGTAAAGTTGAATCGAAATCCGTTCAGTAGTTTTTACGTGAAAGAGAAACAAACACACACTCACAAACTTTCGCCTTTAAATAAGTAGTGTGTGTAGTATATTAATAAGATGTTTTCTAAAAGGTTTTGGGTTATTTAGAATAAATACTTAAATTTTAGTTAGATTGTAGATTTGACTATTTCTTATTAATAATTAGTTAATAATACAAACACATTATATAAATTAGAAATTTTATCATTAATAAATTAATAAAGTATTGGACATGTAGGGAAGTGTTTTGTTTTAATGTACTGTTTGCTTTTCAGACATGAGAGCCAACATTTGCATTTGCCATGGGACCTTGAGGACGCAAAACATTTAGGATTAGTATTAGACCGCTATAAGGACAAGTATTTTTATGAAGTATTATTTGGAGTTTTCTTAGTTTATATATTGTATCCTTTTTAAATATAAAACACAACTTTAGTAGTAAGATCTACTGGTAAGCGGCAGCTCATGCGATTGGCTACCAAGAGGCTTCGGGTCAGGCAAGAGTTTGATTTTTTTCTTGTTGGATTTTTCTTCATCGAATCGAAGAATCAGTATGGAGGTTTGGCGGTGTTTCACGACCATAGCTCGCAGAGAGATTTTAAGCATTTAGACCGGTTGTCAGATTAGAAGGATTTCAATTCGAAAGCTGAACTAGTTGGAGTATGCCAACTAGTTCAGTTTTCGAATTGAAATCCTTCTGGGTTGTGAAAGTCCAATGCCAGTGGTTCTGTGGAAAAAATGATATTCAGATAAAACCCTTTGAATTAGTAGCCAACAAGACAAAGTCAAATAATCTTGGGTATAATAAAATCTAGGAAGAAAAAGAAGATGATGAAGAAAGCTTGTAACAAAAGTAATAGTAAAGGAAGTTCAGTACACAGACGATTACCAAAACAATATAAATTATTATTTATTATTGAGTTTTCAAAACTGGTGTTTGGTATTTATATTTACATAAGTAGGTAACTAGTTATGTAATTTTGAACAGTTAAAAGACAGACATCCTAATAAATTATTCAATTAGTCATGGACTCCTTGATTCAGTTATTATCTTGCTTGATTTCTAAGCCGAAAGGTTGAAGGTTCGAATTTGAACCAGGGTAAAAATCATTTGATGACATGTTCATTAATATCACTTGTTCACTGTGGGTGTAATTTATTATTATTATGTATGTATATAGAAATATATAAGTAATAATAATAATAGTAAAACTGTACTGGGACCGAGACATAATTACCGAAAAAACCACCACAAACAATAGACCGGAAATTACACTAACATTAAAGGAAAAAAAAATTACATATCCAATAGACATAGCAATACCTAATTCTGAAAATGTAAGAAGAAAATACACCGAAAAAATACAAAAATATATACCACTTGCAGATGAAATACGACAAATGTGGCACCAAGACATCGTCAAAATCATACCCATAATAATCTCATCAACCGGACTCATTCCAAAATCATTGCACACATCACTCACAGAACTAGACTTAAATAAATATTCATACATTGCTTTACAAAAATCAGTGATAATCGACACTTGCTCCATAGTGCGACTCTTTCTCACATCCACCACTCAAACTCCTACAACACTACACAATGAACCCACTTGGCGTAAGCCCGTGCTAAGTTCACATTTACCAGCATTAGCTGAGATAAAATTTTCCATAACCCATAATAATAATATTTATTTATCCAAAAATTACAAATTAAAATAAGTGTATTTATAGGCAGGTATTCTGTTTGAAATTATTATAAGCGATTTTCGTAAGTATGTAATATAACAAAACCAATGAGTCTCCTTATCATTTATCACAGCTTGCAAACATTTGCAATACCTGGATCAATATTTTTAAGCATTCTTTCAGGGTTTTTATTTTCATTTTATCTAGCACTACTTTTGGTTTGCTGTTGCTCGGCTATTGGAGCAAGTTTGTGTTTTTTCTTATCCAACCTGTTTGGAAAGAAGTTGGTGAAGAAATTCTTCCCCGAAAAAGCTGCAGAATGGGCCAAGACAGTTACAAAGCACAAAAATAATCTGCTCTATTATATAATATTTTTGAGGGTGACACCCTTTTTACCAAACTGGTTTATAAATATGTCTGCACCTGTAATTGGTGTACCTTTAGTGCCATTTGCATTGGGAACATTTATTGGTGAGTTACATTGAATTGTATTTGTTTAAAACAGTTAAGCTCGATTATGTAATGTTATGTATGTAACTGTTATTCACTGAGCATTGGGGCTATGTTTACTTACATAATTATTATTTTATTTTACTCCGCCCACGTGAATGTGGGTTATCGAATATTATAAATTCAAGAGCAACTTTGTCTGTTATACTTACACGTCTAAACTGCTGCACCGATTTGAATGAAATTTGGCATGGAGATACTTCGATTGCTGAGAAACGACATAGGCTACTCTTAAGGGTCCGTTCACACAGACTGACTCGGAGAGCATCGGCCCGCTTTTTTCTTTTCACATAGACCGGCTGCAAGATATCTGCGCGAGCGAGATAGAGCACGCAATTAGAGCCATTCGGCTCCTCTTATTATTACACACGAAGCGCGTTCAAGCATGCTGAATGACACAAGAAGTGCACATGCAAAAATAAACCTTACAACAATTTCTCAAAACTCTGTTTCCAATTTCCAACGTGATAAAAATCTGCTCTCCTCTCCGAGCCGTCTGTGTGAAGGGAGGGTCCCTTCGAACCATGATAACCGACCTACAAACAGGTGGAGCTGCAGGCAAAAGCTAGTAGGATATAATTTTTATTTTATAATATAACTAGCTGTCCCACGCAACCTCGTTTACGTCTTCTATTGCCTGTAGCGTAATAATTTTCCCCCGGTTTTGTAACATTCTTCATTGGTCCTATTGGTCTTATAGTCCGGGATCACCGGAACAAATTTAACAAGTTATTATTATCAAGCAAATTTTTCTTGAGTGGCTTCATTTTGATGAGGGGCCACCTTTCAACGTACAAAATTGTGGTAGCTAACGGCTAGCAGGGGAAAAAAACTTTTAGGCGTAGGGCCGGAATAACGTACCACGCAATTTGTAGGACAATGTGGCTGATAAATTATATAAATATTAACTAACATTATTACATAATGGAAACAAATATTTATCCTACAAAATGTATGGTTTGATCCTTCCAACATATTATATCGATAACTAGCTGATTTTTTAACAGTTGCTTATTTAATATTGATATAATTTAACAGACACATTGTCCTAAAAATTGCGTGGTACGTTATCCCGGTCCTACGAACAGAAGTTTTTTTCCCTGCTAACCCTGTTAGCTACCACAGTTGAAAATTTTTGTAAGTTGAAAGGTGGCCTCATCAAAATGAAGCCACTCACAAAAAATTTGCTCAAAGCTAAAATTAACTCGTAAAATTTGTTCCGGGTATCCCGAACTATAAGCTTGATGATACATAGCTTATAGCCTTCCGCGATAAATGGGCTATCTAACACTGAAATATTTTTTCAAATCGGACCAGTTGTTCCAGAGATTAGCGCGTTCAAGCAAACAAACAAACACTTCGGTTTTATATATTAGTATAAGATTAACAATTGTGCATGATCTTTTGCAGGTGTTGCCCCGCCATCATTCGTAGCCATCCAGGCTGGACAAACATTACACACGTTGACATCAACGAGTGATGCATGGTCATGGACGTCGATAACAGTCCTCACAATATTCGCATTTGTGTCTCTTATACCAGTATTTCTCAAAGACAAATTGAGAGAAAAGTTTGATTGAAAACATTTTGTTGATTTTTAGTTAATTTTATTTATTTTGTTAATAAAGTAATGTTTTGTACATTCCATAATACTATTTCATTGTCACATTTCATTTAAGGTCAGCAATATGAGCCAATATGTGCGATAAACGTTTCATTTCCCATTGATGGCTGCACGGCAGGCCTCCAGTACCACCAGTTATACCATACTACAAAAAAAAAAGAAAATGCATATTGGAAATTTAGCATTGAAAAGGTTTCAAATGTACAGTAATTTTAAACATTTTCAATGTTGTTTTTAAACCTACACCTTAATGATAATACTTAGGGACATCATCAACAGTCTTTAATTGTCCACAGGGCTCTCCTTAGAAACTAGGTTTTGTTCTGCTATACCACACTTTACAGATAGTACAAGCTGGTGAAGATCGAGTTACACCCATCTAATAACATCAACTTGTTTTTTTTAAATTGTATTATTAAAAAAAAAAGAATCATTAAAAATGATTGAAAAAAATAGTCATGACAGTTGTGCGATAGGCAAGCCCATAGAAGTGTTCATTAATTTATACAATTTCAAAAAAAAAGTTTGAGCTGGTTATCAGATGGGTGTAAACCAATCTTCACTGGCTCTTAGACTAAGACAGGCTGGTATAGTGATTGTGTCAGGTTCGTTCTTTCTCTCTCTCTCCAAAGAACATATTGTATGATCTGAAATATTTTTTTCCGAGTTTGGGTTTCTTGTATGTATAATGTTTTTTTTTTTTTTTTAATTATGTTAGTGGTCTGATAGTACCTGTAGTACATGCTTGATTAGTGTGGGACATGGGACTAGATGGTGCTGTGCGTTAGATGTCAGAAAAAAATATTATATGTCGAAGTTTCACTACGAATCTTATTTAGTAGGGGATTATGTGGCTACTAGAGAAATATATCCAGTAGTATGTGGTAAAGATCCCTGTGTTGACAGCCTCATAGTCTGAGATCCCATTGACCCCAGATTTACGTCATTTTAGGAAAGATGATTTTTTTAGGATCGGTAGTCTAACATATACTCAGAAAGGAATGGATACTCGCTAAGCTCAAAAGCAGGGCCGTTTTACAGTTAGCAGGTATCAAAGGATGAAAAACATATCATTAAGTATATTTTAAAATATTTTTCAGGTCTTTTTCAGGACTATCCATTCCTTTCTGAGTATATGTTAGACTACCGATCCTAAAACTTTAATCTCTCCTAAAATCACGTAAGTCTGGGCTGACTGGGATCTTGGACTATCAGTATTGTACTCAAACCTAAGACTCAAACTCGGAAACTTTGTTTGCGTTATGCAAAGAATGTTGCAAATTACTATTTATTTTAAAAAGATAACTATTTTAAATAAATAGTAATTTGCACAATTTTAACTTACATAAATATGTTTCTTTCAATTCAACCTTAAGTGACTTGCACTGGTGTTTGCATTCTTCTGCAGGTATTAAATGTATGTCTCTTGATCCACTTAAAGCTAAAAGGAATGAGAAACTGCATTCTGTATCAGGGACACGAAATAGACTCTGGCTTTTGTCCACTACTATAAACCGTTCAGTACTCTGTCCAAATTTGGGCACAACCTTCGGTCTGGGTATGACTTGGCGTAACAGGTGTGCTACTTTAATATTATTGAATTTCCTGCAACAAAGTTACGACCTGATCACATTTTAGTTACATACCTACATACATATCATAAGTTTAAATTTTAATTAGTATGAGTAATCTATTTAAATTTCACGGTCACCTGTTTTGAAAAACTTAAAACTTACTTTACACGTTGTGGTCGGAATAGCACTGACCTGTACTTTCATACTGATACTTAAAAAGAAGGCGACATGATACAACTGATCTCTGTACTAATTTCATTGATATTGTACAATGTGTTCTTTGTGTTGGAAATAAACATATTATTATTATTATGGGTTATGGAAAATTTTATCTCGGCTAATGCTGGTAAATGTGAACTTAGCACGGGCTTACGCCAAGTGGGTTGGTTCATTGTGTAGTGTTGTAGGGGTTTGAGTGGTGGATGTGAGAAATCGTCGCACTATGGAGCAAGAGTCGATTATCACTGATTTTTGTGAAGCAATGTATGAATATTTTTTCAAGTCTAATTCTGTGAGTGATGTGTGCAATGATTTTGGAATGAGTCCTATTATTATTGTTATTATATGCGACTGCTGTGCTGGAGGTCTCGGGTTGGATTCCCGGGTCGGACCAAATGTTTATATGATCTGCAAATATTTGTTTCGGAGATTGGGGTTTTCTATGTATATTATAAAAAAAAGTATATCTATGTATTTACATCAGTTGTCTAGTACCCATAACACAAGCTCTGCTTAGCTTGGGACTTGATGGCGTTGTGTGTTAGATGTCCAAATATTTATTTATTTTATATTTATACTCTCATTTGAATGTTGTGAACAACACTTTATGTATTCCATTTGGAGTTATTCCAACCTTTACCAGTCCACTGCTGGAAAGTCGCCTCTTACGACACTTGATAAAATATATCTCATTAAATCAGATTAAAATAAAAATTATATTCTTACCATTTATAGAAATTCCGATCATCTGCCAGTCTTTGTTCAAATAAATCATTTGGAGTTTGATAATATTTATTATTCACTAATATTTTTGGTGATTCTTTGTCAAAAATATCACTGTTTTTAACATATAATTGCCTAAGAGATTCCATGTTAATAACTTTTTGTTCAGTCTGTAAAATATAAAATGAGAACAGTTACTTACCAGTGACAATAAAACAAGAGTTACAACATCAATAATAATAGTAATACTATAGGTTTTGAGATTATTATAAGATCTGAAGTCTGTATGGCAGAGTGTTAGACCAGTTGCTTGTGTAAACTAAATAAATAATAATAAATAAAGATTTTCAGACTTAATTATCTAAGCAGAGCTTGTATTATGGGTACTAGACAACTGATATAAATATATATAATTATACTTTTTTTTGGTAATACATACATATTATACATAGAAAACTCTGAAACAAATATTTGCGGGTCATACAAACATTTGGTCCGGCCCGGGAATTGAATCCAAGACTCATGCACAGCAGTCGAGTATGCTACCACTGTGCCAACGAGGCAGTAATGTCTTTGATAATATTGCCCTGTCTATCAGTCACAGTACACGCAAGCTCTGTTTAGTTTTAAATTCAATGGCGTTGTGTGTCAGATGTCTAAAATATTTATTTAAATATGGCTTTCTACAACAGCTTTATACTGTCCGATACTCAAGTCTATTTAAATATGTATAAACCTAGGGCTTTTCAAAAACTAGCTTGTAATTACTTTGAAGCAAATGTTAGAGGTACATACATTTTGGATTATCTATTTTAACAATGTGTGAGTCAACTGTTTCGCCTGGCCAATGACAATGAGGAGTACAGGAAGCTGAAGGCCAACCTTGGAGATTGAAGAGGCATTTGAAGAAGAAGAACAATGTCTCCTCAATGTCCAATGTCAACAGATTAAAGCATCAATAAAAATGTGATAATTAATAGTTTTTGAGTATTAAATTACCTTATAGATAAATGGAGCAGAATGCTGCTGGTTGACAGGCTTTGGTTCAGTTACCTCCATGACATTAGTTAAAACACTGCATGGCCAACAGTCCATGTCAGCTACCGTAAAGAAGGGGTTTTGAATTAAACATGTCTCATGGTATAAATCTGAAAATAGTTTTATAATTATTAGAAATGTAAAGAACTTAACATATGTATTTCAAATATAAACATGTTTAAGTGGCAGATTATGTGTAATGAGGTAAAAGAGTTCGTGTGCTAACAGATTAAGAATATGGTGAAGTGTCACCCTTATTCATCCCACGGATATCATAAAAGTTAGCTCTGCATGCTAACAACACTGCAAAGAGAAGGAAAACTTGCAACTAACCTGTCTGGCCAGCGTGCTATTCTCTAGGCCTAAATCTCCTCTTTAGGAAGTGGTCTATATTTTAGGAGTAGACCATTAAACGCTGTTGATGATAATGACGTAAAAACATGTATTTTTATTTTAATATCATTATATAGTACGTATTTTGTCCAGGAAAATTAATTTACAAAATCACTTTGAATTGTCAGTGTGAGCGATAATTATTTGTGGTGAATGATTCAAGTTCATTTCTAGGTCCATTACTATTCTTTTAATATAATGCTTGGGCAACTTATTTATTGTATCTTTTTTAATACAAGACATGATGAGCCTTTTAAAGGCGTTGCTATTATAATTAGCAGGTTATTTAATGTAGCCACTTAATCATCAACCAAACACCATCCACTAACCCACATACCATCAATCCTCTAAAAGTAAACTCACCTGTTAATGACGGGAACAGAGATATGAATGGAATTGACATTCGTCTAAGTAATTTTAAGCCCGGATAGATATATTCTTGAATATTGCACATTAGCGTACTGTGTATAGTTTTATAGTTATACATAACATAAAATCCAATAATTATTCCTACAAATAAAATTCTGTATTTGGTTATAAAATAGCGATAATGGTTCGCGCCGTTGTCTCCCGTTGACCTTAACGTCTTAAGGGACTTAAAGTACATTCTTTTAAATTCTTCTTCGCTTATGCCAGCGTCCCTACATTCTTTTTTAATATTCTTTATCGAGTTTGAATATTCCTGCAATACCTCTTCATTCGACATTCTATCTCATAACCATATATATATATATAATACTGAAAATAATTAAATATTTAAGGTATCTCGGGTTTAGATTATTGACCATCTATTTCCTGCCGGCTACGGCCAAAATATTTATTTCACAGTTTGACTTGACACAAGACAACCAGACATTCAGCACTAAGTTGACGTTTATTTCTCGTGACGTTTCTCAGTTCTGAAATCAGCATAAAGCCGGGCTTGGAGCCGGGTCTCCACCGAACAAAAGTTATAAATTTTTGTGTTGTCCACACGTGTTGGTGACAAAAGTTTCTGTAATTTCCTTGTGTTGGCAACAAAAATTGTCAACAAATGTTGAGAACAATGTTTCCGTTTTTAGCGGTAAACGTCAAAAGAATACGCTTTGTGTAGACACAATGGAAACAAAAGTTGGCGATTTTTTTAAGTGTTTCAAACAGTAGAAAACACTGAAATTGCCAACAATTTTGGTGGAGACTCACCTTAAGACCTGTTTACACGTGTATGGAGTGTGGAGATAAGGAGTACAATCTAAAAGTTAAAAAAGTGTCCGCCAAAATGAACTAATTAGGTGACGCCACTGTGCAAGGAGTGTAAATTTAAAGAATTATAAAAGATAATCAAATGAACTGTTATTTGTTTATGTTTGTCGGACAGGATACTACGCAAAGTTTTTAATATTTAAACAAAAATTTAATTATTTGATTATGTTTGTTGGACACATACTACGCAAAGTTTTTAATTTATAAATCAGTACTTAATTAAAAGAATTAAAACGATATCATACTCTTTTCTCACTCCAGCGCCTATGTGGTCGGTTCTCGAACTATTATTTAGTCATGTTTGACGTACAATCTTCCCCTTAAGAGCCCATCAAAGATTGTACTCCTTACCTCTGTACTCCATGCTCACGATCAATAATGAAAAAGCGGCCAAGTGCGAGTCGGACTTGCGCATGAAGGGTTCCGTAGCAGCAAGTTACATAATATAAAGTTCTTGTAGTTCGTTGTAACTTTGATCAATAAACTGCGTTTACGATTTATGACGTATTAAAAACTGATTACTAGATCTCGTTCAAACCAATTTTCAGTGGAAGTTTGCATGGTAATGTACATTATATATTCATAGGAGCCCAACAAAGATTGTACTCCTTACCTCTATACTTCATGTACACGTCGTAAATTATACAGAGCACGTATCGTATGTATTGGCAAAGTAAATTCATAATCTTTATTGCTAACAAGTGTAGGTATATTTTGTGATCTTATAATATAGTTTGTCTCAACTTAGTAGCATTTTTCAGGCATTGCAAATTTGAGAGAAGATGACCCTTAATGATGAGAAAAGAGTGGAGACCCGGCTTAACACACAACACCGTCTAGTCCCAAGCTAAGCAGAGCTTGTGTTATGGGTACTAGAAAACTAATATAATAGTTATTTGTTATACAAGAGTGCAAAGTTGCTTTTTAACCGCGTGCTCAATTTTGATGACCGAGCAAGCGAAGGATGCTAAAATTGAATCACGAGCGTAGCGAGTGATTCAAAAATTAGAATCCTGAGCGTCAGCGAGGGAATCAAAAGAGCACGAGGTAAAAAATTTTTGCACTCGAGTGCGACACGTAACTTTTCATTCCACCTCAGCGAGGAAACAACTAAATGCAAAAAAAGCATTAACAATCACAAGATACTTTTATTGCAGTTTAGGTGGGTCATTCTCCGAACGCTTGAAAAAACGTGTCCAGATCGATATCTCCTTGAATTGATTACTTACTATTTCAATTTTTTTACATGTAATAGAAAATTTGAAAATAATAGGGGGGGGGCTATGCCCTTTTTTAGATAAATTAAGTAGAAGTAAGTAAAAAAAATTAAAACTTACTAAAATATTGACCTCGGTGGCGCGTCCGAACCCTACGTTGCAGCGGAAATTATTTTTTTATTTTTTTCCTCTAACAAATTACGATATTTTGCATGTGTTCACAAATGACCAAATAGTTATTTGTTCATTTTATATTATTATTAAATAATGATATGCCACAATAGAGAAGATACAACAGATTGTATACACGTCCGACGGTTTGAGTTGATATCAGTGGCGCGCACCGATCTGCTCATATTTCTTAAACTAAACTGTCTGTGAGGATAGTTATTGGCGTTAGCCGAAGAATCAGTCGTGTCGCGACAGCAACGAAGAAACCATGGCTGTACGTCATATGGTCACCTTTTTATAGAGGTAAGTAACTGTTTTCGCTGGCTTGGTATACAAAAAATTTGATTTCGGTGAACCCTTTTTTTCATGTATACTTAAAACTATCATATTTAAAACATGAAAATCGTATATATTACATGTAATAGATTTTAGTAGAAAATGTAAATATTAGTATTTTAAATAATTTTTTACATTATTTACAAAAAACCTTAATATTTTGATTTCAGTGGTATTGAATTCGGTGTTTTCCGTGGCAATGTGTCCACCTTCTACTAAATCTTTCCACCTTCTACTAACTTTTTAAGACCGTAAATCATAACATATTTATCTTGTTCTAGTATTGTCATTATGTCAGATTCTAAGCTAGGTCACTTGGCTGAGAAAAGATTGGAGTCATCTGGAACTTTACGCATTACACAAGGAAAAAGATAGGAAGCGTTATTATGAAAGGAAGAATGAAGGATAGCCTGTTAGTGAATTAATTCGTCATTAACAACGCATACATAGAGAGAGGAGTACAATATCTTCTGACAAACATAATCGGAAAAAAGGCTCAGAGAGTTGAAATGCCTTGAAGAAGATTTAATAGTCATACCAGAAGTAGTCGATACAAATGATGATCCTTTGATAACTTCACAATCGCAGCTGAAACTTTTATGACAACGCCAATTAATGCCACCGATAGTAAGGACTCGGCTTAGCACTCAATCAAGTTCCTTCAGTGATTTATTACTATAGAGTCAGTCAATCATTTCATCTTCTTTAACACAACGTATTAGGACTTATCAAGAATTGTCAGAACCATTGTGTCCATCTAGTGATGCCAGTTTTGCTTCAAACTCACAGACTGGAGTTGCCAGTTGCCGCTAATTATTTTTTTCATGTAAATAATAATAATAATAACTGATAGGAAGTTGCCTTTGACTCTAAAGGCTAATGGGGGGACCAATCCCGCCCTCACACCCACCACTGTAACTCCTGTACACCAGGATCAACAGCAGTACCCACGAACACATCGAGTTATGACACTCGGCAAGTCCCAGGGAAAATAAACTGTCTTGGAACCCGCAATGAAACTAATCAGAAGAAAACCGGAGGAGTTGGAAATAAAAAAAGTCCAGTTCCCTATATAGTAAAGAGGTAGACAAAATGAAGTCAAAATAGGCAGACACCTTTTTCAAACCGGGAAGTACCACGGATAAGAAAATTATGGGTCCTAAGTGAGCTTTATTCGATTACTATAGTATGTATGGTAGAATAGCCTAAACGCACGGAAATTCATTGAAGTTAATACAAGATCGACATAGTATATCGCCCCAGATGCTAATTGTAGGCTTGAATAGCATTATGTTACATTCATCGTACCAAAAATTACATTCTCAGAGGATATGATGAGCTGACTGTTAACTGCTAGAATCAGGTGTTGAGCGTTGCCACAATGTGTGACAAAGGTGAATCGACTAATTTAAAAGCGTGTAGTTTGCTCTTAAAGTTACCTTGGCCTGTGAGAAATTGAGCGACACAGTGATCCACCCTCGAGCCATTCCCTCGACAACCGTTCGCGAATAGATGGAAAGAACTGGTAAAGGTAGCGCCCCTTAGATGATTCGTCGCATCATTATTGCCTTTCATCCATTAGATCGTTATAGACATTGGACTGCTAGACCGGCTCTAGAGACTAATAAAAAGCCAGATAGCAAAGTTATTATACGTAGACTTAAATACCGCATGAATATTTATGTTATTCATACATCTTGTATGAATTACAGAAAAATGTAAAGGCCCCACCTTTTTGATTTAAGAAATGAAGAAGTAGGAACTATACACTTAACTTTTTTAAGCTTCATGCCAAAGTTGATTGTAGTAAGTTTATGTAACGTAATAAACAACGTGTAATTAATCAAATAATTATTTTATTGTAATTTAAATCAGAAGTCCCTTAACGGTATTAGTTCTGCTTACCTGAAATTATAATAAAATACATTTTTTTTAAATATAGAACTATCATGTAAATAATTTGAAAACATATTTAACATTTTTGATTTCGGTGAAAATAAAGTTGATTTCGGTGGACGCCATTAAAAAAAATTAAATTTCTTCGTAACCGTTCATCCAATAAGAGTGCCTCCAGTACAGATATTTCCAAAAAATATATAGTATTTGAATTTCTTACTAATATATTGAAATTTAGAAAAAAAATCAGCCACCGAAGTCAACTGAATAATGAGTTACCTGAGAAATACCCAGGTATTAATATTTATTAGGTACTACATTATGATATGTAAGTATTACAGATTAATTTTTAAATTATTTCAAAAATACTTAGGTACTCGCTCTACCCCGCGGTGTTACCCGCGGTTTTTGTCGTACCGCGAGTAACACCGCGGGACAAAGCTAGTCTAAAATAGTAGCCTTAGTTACTCCTTAGATTATCAGCTATCTGCCAGTGAAAGTCCCGTCAAAATCAGTCCAGCCGTTTCAGAGAAACGACAAACAGACAGACCGACTGACAGACAGATAATGTAACAGAAATTATAAAAAAATTTTTTAGTATATGTACCGTGTATACATACATATGCATTTAGTAAAAAGCGGTTATTTTAATATTACAAACAGACATTTCAATTTTATTTATTTGCATGGATGTATAGATAAATTAAGAAAAATTGAAAGTTAAGTTGCTATAGTTACATACAAAAAAACTACACCAAGAAGGGTCCGAGTCTGAGTTTTTAACAAATTAAAAAATATTGTATGATTAATTCGGCACCATAGAGGTAGAAGTAAATAGGTTTAATGATGTTTTGAATTCACAAACTTAGTGCACTCGAGCGATGTTCTAAATTCAATTTACTTTATTCCTCTAGAGGATAAAAACGGCCTTTGCACTCAGATATCGAAGGGCAAAAATACTCTTTACGAGCTGGTGGGATGAAAATACATTTATACTCTGGGTCATTCTCCGAACGCTTGAAAAAACGTGTCCAGGTCGAAATCTCTTTGAATTGATTACTTACTATTTCAATTTATTTATATGTAATAGGAAATTTGAAAATAATAGGGGGGGGGGGCTATGTTCTTTTTTAGATAAATTAAGTAGAAGTAAGTATAAAAAAATTTAACTTACTAAAATATTGACCTCGGTGGCGCGTCCGAACCCTACGGTGCAGCGGAAATTATTATTTTATTTTTTTCCTCTAACAAATTACGCTATTTTGCATGTGTTTACAAATGACCAAATAGTTATTTGTTCAATTTATATTTTTATTAAATTAATATATGCAACAATAGAGAAGATACAACAGGTTATATACACGTCCGACGTTTTGAGTTGATATCAGTGGCGCGCACCGATCTGCTCATATTTCTTAAACTAAACTGTCTGTGAGGATAGTTATTGGCATTAGCTGAAGCATCAGTCATGTCGCGACAGCAACGAAGAAACCATGGCTTTACGTCTTATGGTCACCTTTTTATAGAGGTAAGTAACTGTTTTCGCTGGCTTGGTATACTAAAAATTTGATTTCGGTAAAGCCCTTTTTTCATATATACTTTAAACTATCATCACTACATAGTATAAAACAAAGTCGCTTTTTCTGTCCCTATGTCCCTTTGTGTGCTTAAATCTTTAAAACCACACAACGGATTTTGATGCGGGTTTCTTTAATAGATAGAGTGATTCAAGAGGAAGGCTTTTATGTATAATAAATGCATAATATAGTATGGAAACACTGTTAATTTTCGAGGTTTCTAATGTGATGTAGCAAATAAAAACATTTTTTTGCGCTTACATTGCAAACGCTGGTTGCACCCTACGAGATAGATCAAAATAATGTACTACAGTATTGTACACCTTAAAAAGTACTACAAAAAAGTCCGCGACGGTATATGTCTATCTCTTAGGATTAACCCACAACAACCATTTTTTATTCCTTTCTTTTTACGAGAAATAATGGCTTATTTACGAAGTGATTTTAAGCAATACAAAATGAATCCTTATACAATTAAGTAAATTAAATGCATTCAGCATTTAATATAGATCAAAATAGCCCTTTACAGTATCTAATTTAAATGAATATATTCGAAGATATTACAGATTTAAAATGCACGAATCGTGTCGTCGCGTCGGCGGGGGCATCTGAAATCCACCCGTGCAAAGCCGGGGCGGGTCGCTAGTATTTAAAATATTAAAATAGTGTATATTATATGTAATAGATTTTAGTAGAAAATGTAAATATTAGCATTTTAAATTATTTTTGAAGTTATTTACAAAATACCTTAATATTTTGATTTCAGTGGTATTGAATTCGGTGTTTTCCGTGGCAATGTGTCCACCTTCTACTAAATCTGTCCACCTTCTACTAACTTACCGAACTTAACGACCGTAAATCATAAAATATTTATCTTGTTCTAATATTGTCATTATGTCAGATTCTAAGCAAGGTCACTTGGCTAAGAAAAGATTGGCTAAGACGTCGGAAAGCCAGACTCAAGAGTCATCCAGAACTTTACGCAATACACAAGGAAAAAGACAGGAAGCGTTATTATGAAAGGGAGAATGAAGGAAAGCCTGTTAGTGAATTAATTCGTCGTTAACAACACATACATAGAGAGAGGTGTAGAATATCTTCGGACTAACATAATCGGAAAAAAGGCTCAGAGAGTTGAAATGCCTTAAAGAAGATTTGATTGTCATACCAGAAGTAGTCGATACAAATGATGATCCTTTGATAACTTCACAATCGCAACTGAAACTTTTATAACAACGCCAATTAATGCCACTGATAGTACGGACTCGGCTTAGCACTCAATCAAGTTCCTTCAGTGATTTATTACAATTTTTTTTTTAATTTTTTTTTATGTATGGCCCGCCAAAATGACTCTACTCTGCCTGATGGAAAGCATAAGCAGAATCCAAGAGTATTGGTCGCCATACTCACTGCGAATGCAGACAATGCAGTATGGCGACCCACACCATGGCGGCCTAGTGATGCTGCTGCATCTTTTAGTCTAGTCAACAAGTATGGAACTTGTTGGCTAGACTATTTGGGCCTCCGGTCTCGCACTCACCAACGAAACACGACAGCACGAACGTGGTCATTTTACGTTGATTTTCTGTGCGAGGGTAGTACCGCCCCGGTCGAGCCGGCCCATTCGTGCTGAAATCAGCGTGGCTCTACTACCTCACAAAGTAGAGTCAGTCAGTCATTTCATCTTCTTTAACACAACGTATTAAGACTTATCGAGAATTGTCAGCACCATTGTGTCCATCTAGTGATGCCAGTTTTGCTTCAAATTCACAGACTGGAGTTGCCAGCTCTTATGACTGATAGGGAGTTGCCTTTGACTCTAAAGGCTAATGGGACCAATCCCGCCTTCACACCCACCACTGTAACTCCTGTACACCAGGATCAACAGCAGTGACCCACGAACACACCGAGTTATGACACTCGGCAAGTGCCAGGGAAAATAAACTGTCTTGGAACCCGCAACGAAACTAATCAAAAGAAAACCGGAGGAGTTGGAAATAATAAAAGTCCAGTTCCCTATTTAGTAAAGAGGTAGACAAAATGAAGTCAAAATAGGCAGACACCTTTTTCAAACCGGGAAATACCACGGATAAGAAAATTATGGGTCCTAAGTGAGCTTTATTCGATTACTATAATGCAGAGCCAAGGTTCTGAATATACACGCCCTAACTCTACCAACCTTAACTTCATGAACTCTACATCTCAGTAAAAATGTATGGCTTGGCTGTGTATGGTAGAATAGCCTAAACGCACGGAAATGTTAACACAAGATCGACATAGTATACCGCCCCAGATGTTAATTGTACCTAAGCTTGAATAGTATTATGTTACGTTCATTGTACCAGAAATTACATTCCCAGAGGACATGATGAGCTGACTGTTAACTGCTAGAATCAGGTGTTGAGCGTTGCCACAATGTGTGACAAAGGTGAATCGACTAATTTAAAAGAGTGTAGTTTGCTCTTAAAGTTACCTTGGCCTGTGAGAAATTGAGCGACACAGTGACTGAAGAAGAACTGGTAAAGGTAGCGCCCCTTAGATGATTGGTCCTATCGCTATTGCCTTTCGTCCATGAGGCCGTTATAGACATTGGACTGCTAGACTCAAACTCAAACTCAAAAATATTTTATTCATATAGGCACTTATTTTACAGGCACTTATGAATAGTCAATATTTAATATTAAAAAATCGAGTGATTCTAGTCGCCAGTTCCAAGTGCAGCCTACCCTTCATGGAGAAGAATCTGGCAAGAAACTCCATTGTTGCTCCTTTTAAAAAATAATAATACGGTTTACAATATTTTTTTCACTAAGAGACTTGAATGAGAACGAAGTCGACCAAAGAAAACAATATAAAAGGTTTGGAGTCATTGCTGCACAGCCATGAGCTAACCAATCATGCGCCGTTCTTACTGATAGCTGCAAGATTTTTACATTGTTATATTGTGACATGGTATTGTTATATTGTGAGGTCCACTTATGGAAAATAAAATCCAAATAGCACTTTCACTCACAGTCAAATTTAAAAAGATGTAATATGTCCAAATATAAAATAGAGTAAGACGCATGGATCAGCCATCGACCTATTCAACCATAGTTGAGCTGCGTACTCAGGCCGCACGGCAAATCATCAGGTCAATATCAAAGAAATTAATAATTAATAATAATCATAGTCGACAAGGTGCTCATACAATAACAAGTGCGTATTTAATAAATTGGGAAACATTGTTAGATAAGTACCAAAGTACCATCATGTATTCATTTACATTATACAAGTATGTGTGTATGTTTTCATTTATAAGTTGCAACTAAAACAATCAACAATTTGTATTTAAGAAAAAAAAATAAAGATGAAAATTAAGTAGAATTGATACAAGAAAGAGATAAAATAAAGGAAAATTTAAACAAGAACAAACTAATTAAGAGAAAAAGGAAATTATTAAAGAAAATTATACAGAAAATAGTTACAAACAAATCTTAACTTAATTAAATGTCGGAATTAGATGTCGTTAGGTTAAAGTATACAAACAATTCATACCGGAACACCAACATGTCAAAATTTATACATTATTCAAAAAAAAAAAAAAAATTTTATCTCAATTTAAAGACGAAGTTAGTGTGTATATAATAACATTAATAACACCTTAAACCCATGACTCTTTGTCGTTCAGATAATCGCCAATCGTATAGTAGGCTTTCCTAATAAGGTGATTTTTTACAGTACGCTTGAATTTATCTATAGGAAGGTCAATTACATATGTAGGAATTTTATTATAAAGACGTATACCAAGACCTTCGAACGAGTTGTGTACCTTATGTAAACGATGATAGGTACCAACGAGTTTAGACTTATTTCTTGTATTAATATTGTGTACATCACTGTTTTTCTTATAGTCATTAATGTTTTGCCTAACAAACATAACATTTGCAAATATGTACTGTGATGCAACAGTTAAAATACCTATATCTTTAAACAACTCTCGAAGAGAGACTCTAGCACCTAAATTGTATATTGAGCGGATGGCTCGTTTTTGTAGAATAAAAATCGTTTCAATATCAGCCGCCTTGCCCCAGAGTAGTATACCATAGGACATGACGCTGTGAAAGTAGCTAAAATAAACTAGCCTAGCTGTGTCCGTATCAGTGAGCTGACGTATCTTCCATACTGCATAAGCTGCCGAACTAAGTCTACCTGCAAGGCTATCTATCTGGGCTCCCCACTGTAGTTTGCTGTCTAATGTAATTCCCAAGAATACTGTTGAGTCTACAATACTTATGATTTCACTATTTAGAGTTAGATTAGTGCCTAGCTGTTTTACATTTGGCATAGTAAATCTCACACACTTTGTTTTATTTGAGTTAAGTAGGAGATTATTTGTTGTAAACCAAATCAATACATCATTTAGTGCCCTATTCACATCGTCAAAAACTGTTTGCTTACGATCGACTTTAAAAAGAAGTGACGTATCATCAGCAAATAGAACTATATCACAGATATGTTTTAAATAATATGGTAAATCATTTATATATATGAGAAAAAGTAGAGGACCCAGTATAGAGCCCTGCGGAACGCCCATAGTAACAGGTAGTCCAGAAGACCTCGCACCATTGACATCTACGTGTTGAATTCTATCTTTCAAGTAGGAAACAATTAGTTCCAAAGCAATACCATTAACGCCATAATGCCTAAGTTTAAGAAAAAGCGTGCTATGTTCTACGCAGTCAAAAGCTTTTGAAAGATCGCAAAATACACCTATCGCATCCTGCGAACTCTCCCATGCATTAAATATATGTCTCAAAAGAGTTGCACCAGCATCAATTGTTGAACGACCCTTTGTAAAGCCATATTGTTCTTTGTGAAATAAATTATTTAGATTAAAATGGCTTTCTAGTTGTTGCAAAATGACTTTTTCAAAAATTTTACTAATAGCCGGTAAGATTGAGATTGGCCTAAAGTTACTTGGTTCAGTTGTACAACCCTTCTTGAATAAAGGTATTACTTTGCTATACTTCATGAGGTTAGGAAAAACACCCGAATCAACACATCTATTGAAAGTTATAGCTAAAAATGGTGCTATATCAATTATAATAGTTTCTATTAATTTAACAGAAATCCCCCATAAGTCCCCTGTTTTTTTAGAATTAAGAGACTTAAATGTTTTCATAATATCTGTAGGGTTTATGTATTCAAATGCAAATAAATTCTTACATTCATTTACATTGGCCTTTAACAACAGTTCAGACCCGGACGCACAAGAATTCAAGATACTAGTTGTACTAACTGGTATATTTGTGAAAAAGGTATTAAAAGATTCAGCTATGTCTAAGTTGTTTGTTAAAAACCTATTATTAATATTTAATTTTAAATCATTGTCTCGAGGTTTACTACGTCCAGTTTCATTGTTAATAATGGTCCATGTAGCTTTTATTTTATTATTTGAAGACTTAATTTTATCACCTATGCACAAAGACTTCGCCACGCGAAACATCCTCCTAAAAATCATAGAGTAATTTCTAACATAATCATGAAATTTTGGGTCAAAATTACTCTGCCTCAAGGCATACAAACCATAAAGCCTTTCTCTACTTCTGTATATTCCTGGCGTCGCCCAATCACAGAACGTCATTTTTGGCCTTTGCATAATTGTTTTTGACTTAAATATACTATTAAATTCGAATTCTATCATACCGAATAAGCAGCCGTAAAGCTTATCCGGATCCCTTTGAGTCCAATCTAAATTGGAAACCTTATCTCTAATGTTATTACTAAAATTCAATAATCGGTTACTGGTCATGGGCCTGCATATAATTTTGTTTATTATATTTTCTTTTATACAAGGAAATGTCACAAATTGCCCACAGTGATCAGATGTTAAATCACTTAAAATTGACCTATTTAAATATTCCCCATTGCAAAATATGTTATCTAAGCAAGTTGCTGAGTGAGAAGTAATTCTTGTAGGCTCAGAAAATAAATAATTCAAGTCAAATGACTCAAATAGGCTCACTAATCTTATACTGATAGGACACTTTTCTAATAAATTAATATTGAAATCTCCACAAACTACCAAGACCTTACTACTGACACATAAACGTTTCAAAACTTCTTCCATAACTATCTCAAATATGCTAAAGTCACTCTGTGGTGGCCGATACACACTAACTATAATATGGTGTTCTAGTTCTACACAAGAAAGTTCCACAGTACGCTCAGTAGACAAACTAACGACATCTTTCCGTTCTTTAGACTTAATACTATTACGAACAAAAATTAAAGACCCTCCATGGATTGACTTCTTTCTTACATACACACTTCTAGCAGAATAAAGTTCATTATCAAGTATTAACTGGTGGGCCTGTAGCCAATGCTCTGTGATGCAGAGCACATCAACATTATATTTATCAAAAAATAATTCTACTTCTAAGTCTTTCCTAGATAATCCTTGAATATTTTGATGAACTATGTTTATGGTCATTGACCTTTTTACTATATTACTACATTTTTTATTTATTTTTATATTTCTATTATTGATACCATCATTGAGTAACTGATGTGATATGCAAGAGATAGGCTCTATTGTCTTAACAATTAATTTAAAGGATTATTGTCACAATGTGCCAAGCTATTGGCTGAATGAATATTGATAAAATCATTATTAATAAGCTCAGAAGGAGCACTATGTGAAGCCAAATGTTTGGCTACAGTATTCTTACATACTAAGGGGTGCTCTATAGGAGCTGTCTGGTTAGCCAAGTTCTTGGCTGTTATTCTAAAATAATAAGATAGCGAAACAGCTATTTGTCTTTTATAATAATACGGCAGATAATAACTATCTGTTGTCGAAAAAACATTATCATAGGCAATCCTATTGATGTCAATTAAGTGAAATTTATTATAAAAACTACCATTAATTTGGCTTGTTAAATTAAACATAGTCATGTTCAAGTTATTTCTAATATTTTTTTCCTGTTGAGACAACCCTTTGCTAATTGGCAGTGTAAATAGTACTATTTTATTTGCATTGAGTTCCGATAATTGTTCAAAGTATTTTATGAATGTTTTTTTATTTACACTACCCTTATTCCCACTAAAAATTATGAGGCTAGTATTTGTATCAAAAGTTGCACTAATAGCCTTTTCTAGAATCATATTATATGCTAGGTTTGGCATACAAAAGTTACTAAATGAATATTCCTTAATTGAGTTTGTCATTAAATTACCTAAACCTTTACCAATTTCATCGCTGAACATTATTATATTACTATTGATATAGTTCATTTGATGGTGAAGATTTCTATTGTTATTCTGTATACTAATCACATTATTGTTATTTGTTGTCAGTATCCTAGGATCACATGATACAGGCAAACTGTCCAAAGAACTAGTGCTTTCAACGTGGCTATCAGAATACAACAATGAATCATTCCTACAATTGCATGAATTAACTAATTTACCTATTGCCATAACTTGTTCCCTACTTTGTTTTTGAGAAATCTCATATTTACTACTGATAGTTCTCAGTTGCTCTTCAAGTTTCTTTATTTCTGTTTGAAGAGCTCGTGTGTCATCAAAATATTGTGAAGACATGTTATCTACCTCTATGGAGTACATATTAACCTGGTCAATTAATTGCATCCTCTGCTTATTTAATGCTACACTATCTATGAAGAACTTATGTTTATAAATAAGCTTTTTTGTTTTTGTAATAAATTTTTTAACTCGAATGTACTTTTTCAATTTGTTCTTACTGCATTTGATGACTTTATGAGATTTATTAACTCTGAAGGAGTCATTTGTAAGATCTATAATGAGATCTGAATTAAGTTTGTTAACTACCAACGGTGAATTGGGAGCGACCAGCTCCTCGTACAGACTCTGATTAGATGAAGCTACTATCCTGTCCTTGAAGTCTTCAAATGATGTTATGGTGCTGTGTGCTTCATGTAGCTGGCGTTCTAAACCCCTGATGCGTTTCAGAGCTTGCTCATACTCATCTCTGCATGTGTCGAATGAGTCAACGAGGAGCTGTAGTCTGTCCCGAGCATTGGTAACCTCAACAATTTGTGAATGCAATGATGACAGTTTAATTCTAAGATTATCATTATCACTTAAAGTATCCAAGAGAGTTTGTTCACTGTCATTTCTCTCTTTCATCAGCTGATCACACTTCTCCTTGGTAGCTTTTAGTTCTCTTAATGTCATTTGGAGTTTGGCCTCCTCCTGACGTGCCAATGCTTTGCGAGTTTGAATCATTTTAAAATATAAAAATTTGGAAAATATTTTATAACTACA
The DNA here is from genome assembly GCA_949125395.1 of Diaphora mendica. Taxonomy (NCBI): domain Eukaryota; kingdom Metazoa; phylum Arthropoda; class Insecta; order Lepidoptera; family Erebidae; genus Diaphora; species Diaphora mendica. The sequence continues at coordinate 25,726,667 of OX421310.1, forward strand.
AAACTAGAAGAATTGCAATCAACTAATGGGAGGTAGTTTTAAACAGTATAAGATTTAATTACTGTTAATATGTCTGTAAAACTATACTTAACTGTGAATAGAGTATGTTTATAATGATAAAATGATAAATACCTTGAAATAGATTACAATAAATGCACAGTGATCACCTTTATTATACTTTTCACAATATCAGTTGCAACGTAACTGTCACTTTAGAATTATCCGTAAACATAAATTTACACTTATTAACTATGAAATTTATAATTATTCTTATAATTACTAGAATGTTTAGCGTGAAATTGGTTATTTAATGTTATATTTTAGTAATTAAACAAATTATTTTATAAAAATTATCGGAACAAATTCTAATCAGCTGTTGACAGCTCGGGGTTGCCAGCCCAAAAAAAGCACATGCTGTCAACTGACCGGCTCTAGAGACTAATAAAAAGCCAGATAGCAAAGTTATTATACGTAGACTGAAATACCGCATGAATATTCATGTAATTTACACATCTTGTATGAATTACGGAGAAATGTAAAGGCTCCACCTTTTTGATTTAAGAAATGAAGAAGTAGGAACTATACACTTAACTTTTTTTAAGCGTAGTAAGTTTATGTAACGTAATAAACAACGTGTAATTAATCAAATAATTGTTTTATTGTAATATATATCAGAAGTCCCTTAACGGTACTAGTTTTACTTACATAAATTTATAATAAAATACTTTTTTTTTAAATATAGAACTACTATGTAAATAATTTGAAAACATAATGAACATTTTTAATTTCGGTGAAAATAAAGTTGATTTTGGTGGACGCCATTTTTTAAAAATTAAATTTCTTCGTAACCGTTCATCCAATAAGAGTGCCTCCAATAAAGATATTCTTCAAATAAAATATAGTTTTTTAATTTCTTACTAATATATTGAAATTTAGAAAAAAAAAATCAGCCACCGAAGTCAACTGAATAATGAGTTACTTGAGAAATACCCCTCTTTTTGTAAATACTTACATATTATACATAGAAAACACCCAAACGCCGAAACAAATAATATATTTGCAGATCATACAAACATTTGGTCCGACCCGGGAATCCAACCCGAGACCTCATGCGCTACCACTGCGCCACCAAAGCAGTTAATTGTACTTATGGCTAATTATTGTATCCAAGGTATGCCGCCACACATTTGCTGCAATACCTTTAGGCAAACACACTAGTCAAGAGCATTGGAAAGTTGGTTAAAAGCCATGCAATTCACTGTGTGCTTTAATAGAAAAGTACCTTCTGGAGAAAACATAGAACTATAAGTCCTACTCCTCATTAAACAATTGTGTAATTAGTTACAAGTCAAAGTGCTCGAATCGAGGCGCTCATAGCCCAGTTGCTCTCGATCATTAGAAACAATCACCGAGGGTAAGCAACGACGACGCGGTCCGTACCTGGATGGGTGACCGCTGGTAGCATGATGACCATGAGCGTCTCCGTGATACAGAGGTCACGTTAAGCAGTCGGTCCCGGTTGTTATCATAGGATAACAGTCGTGAAGCTTAGTTGGAAGCCCTTGGGGGGCTTAAAAAGTAAAAACATTCAACGGCAAGATACGTAGCCACAACAGCACACATACGTGTACCATATAAAGATAACCAAAAAATAAAGAGAATCCTAGCAATAATATGGTAATTTTCCTACTGCCGATACAGGATGTAGACTTACATCTAGGTTTTAAGCACTTATCCATAGAGCCGTATGTAGATACCGGACCATGTTGATGGTGTGCATTGGCAAAACTCCCTTGTGACTCTCACGTTTTTCTGTCGTAATTTGAGGCGGAAGTATTTAGCAGTTTTGATCAGTGAGCACCGGCCATTTTCCTTCGCTCAGATGGCTTCGGCTAAAATGCTCCACATGCAGATTTGCCGCCCGGTGACACCTTTAATTCGTTATTGTTATTAGTGTTGAATAAACGATTTCTTTTAGTTATTATCAATCAGGTGATCCCGGTACAATTGAATTTGAGGATTTAACTACACAAGAGATGTTTTGGAAGAGATTACAATTTTAGCAGTTGTAAACAGGGTAACAGTCATGCTTTCAGACTAATCATGTTTCCGTTTACGCTCACTGCCAATATTGTAGGTAGTACATATTATGACTTGTAAGTAGGTGCAAAATTGTAAAATAAAGCTCAGGAACTGCAAAAAAGGCACGAATTGTACAATGAATGGACTTTCAATAAGTTGTAGTTTTTTTTTTACTTTGGGAATAGATAATTTTAAAACTTAATGTTTTGCGTTACTTGCTCATCTGTTTTTCTTTTCAGCATGAGTGCGTGTGAAACGATTCGACAACACGAGTTTAACGCTCTTCTTGTTCAAATTATTAAATTATATTATTCGAATGTTACAATACTTATATATTTAGACGGATTTTAGTGTAGGTACCTACTGCCTTGATTGCTGCCTGCTATTATTTTGAAGTTATTATAGGGATTAGAAAAATAGGAAATATTATTTTAAGAAAAATATAATATCCATATAATTAGACACTAATATTGGTTTCTTTCACTAAGCCGATTAGATAAGACAAAGTACTACGTGTTGGGGCCTTCTGATAACACAAATGATGTATAGAATGCTGTCAATACGACGATATGCTCTCTTACGACTAGGAGTTTTAAAATAAACAAGATATTTTCAATTTCAAAACACTGTTGATTATTAGTAAGTGTATTATTGTTAGTGTATTCGCATCGTACGTGTTAATATGTGATTTAACGTCGGTACAGTAAAGTGTGCTTTATGTGGTTTGGATATTTAGGAGCATTGTACTTGTGAAAATGCACGAAAAAACGGTACTAGATGGAATTTGAGAGAAGATCGAATGGCGCATCATGGCGCTGGCCTCTGCTTGTGTCGGTTGTATTACTAAATGTAAGTGAGTAAGAAATATAAAATAATTTTACTGCACATTCTTAGTTCTTTGTTCATTAATTAGGGCACGGATATTTTGACAAAGTCAGGTTCACGCCCTTTGAAATATTTTCTTCGCAAGTTGTTGCGAAATCTTCATTTTACATTTTGTTCAGTTGCCGTGAAAAGTCCGTCAGCTTATATCAATGCCATAGTGTTACGTATATGTGTGAAAACTCTTATATCACGATAACGTCAAGTACTCAAGTGATTGAGTTGAATTTTGCGAACAGTGTGATCATTGACCTACGCGCGAATCATTGTGTTATTGACTTAATAGGATATACTCTCCATGTTTTAATTGGTATTGTTGATAAGAACAATGTCACGTGCTGGTATTCTTACAGTCTTAGACAATTTTACTAGTACATAGATATTAAATCTAGTCTTTGAAAAGAAGTAGGTAAGTTTTTTCGAGAATAAGAAAATCTCGTGGAACTAACTCTTCCTGATTTTACTTTACAATTTAGTATATTTGTTACTCTGCAGCAGGGCTTTGCAAAGCAAAAGGGACAAGTGACGCACTAACTACAGGAAATTAATCGGAAGCATTAACACTTTCCCAAAAGAAAGATAATAAGTGTACCACTTTCCATGTTCAGTATGCACCGCGAGGAGTACCCTAATATCATTGGCTTCCTGTAGCTTCATTATAATGAGCCAATGTAAGGTGGATATCCATTTCCTGCCAAGTAGGTACCTACGCATTTCAAAGTCGATAAAGAATGTCACGGCCACAATGCGATAAATCTTTTCCACCTTAGAAATGCGCATAAGGTTTGCTTCTCTCTAACATTGCAGGATATACCTAACTTTTAGAATTAGTAGCCTATAGATGGCTAGACAGTCCTGTTGGACCGTGTGCATTGCATATATATCTGTATCTATTGGTTCCATAGTTTGTTAAACAAAAACAAAGTCGTACATAAAACGTGTGCTTTAATAATGCCACCCTTACTTTCTCATGCAAATAAATAATTGGCAATTAAACACAACGCAGATCAGGATAACCATCAAATTACACTTACTCGCCAAAGCAAATTACTATTTGAAGATTTTAATTTGGATGAACAATTAGTTACAATACAGTCAAGATGTTTGATATCTATTTATTTTCCCAAGAACCTACGTACATTGGCCAGCTGGCATAGTTGTAGAGCCCAGTAACTGTATAACACTACGGGTCCGCAAACTCCCAGCTCGAGGCTGCTACACTAAAGCATCAGCAAAGGCATATTACTTTATATCTTAAAATCAATCAAGACACGTCTTAACAGTGCTGTTAAGTTGTTCTAAGATATAAAGTAACGTTTAATAAATAGCAAATAGCAATAGGCTAATAGTTAATTGCGAGACTTGCGAGACTCTTGCGCAAGACCAAGACTAGTCTTGTTCTTGCATTTGGGCAACACTAATTTAAATAGAATCATACTAAATGATAGCTCAATGGAAAATAAATTTACTGTTCATCTGAAATATCTATGAATCCAGAAACTGTTTTTCTTTTGCTTGAAAGCCTGCCAAAGTGACTACTCAGCCCGATGGAAAGCATGAGTAGAGTCCAAAAGTGGGGGCCACCATACTCATTACGAATACAGACAATGCAGTATGGCGACCCACACTATAGTGACCTAGTGAGATGCTTTTTTATGCCCCACTTATGGAACCCGGGATCATAGTAGGAGGGTAACACTGCGCTGGTAGCGAGTTCCAGTTTAAAGTTTATGGCACTATTCGATTCTTGACTATACATTATTAACCAGTTAACTTCACAAAATAGTCACATTTTAATGCTTTATAGTGTCTTTTACGTACCTACTTATTAAGACAACATTTTGACATCTAACTGAATATCGTCACGCGTCTCTTATCAGAACGTTGATAAATAAATCAGTGTCAGTGGATATGTTATTAAATACCTATATGTATTTAAGTCGATTGACTACCTAATTACGATATATCACTAACTAGCTGACCCACGCAACCTCGTTTGCGTCTCCTTTTTCCCCCGTTTTTGAAACATTCTTCATTCATCTCCGCTCCTATTGGTCTTAGCGTGATGATATATAGCCTATAGCCTTCCTCGATAAATGTACTATCCAACACTGAAAGAATTTTTCAAATCGGACCCGCGGCTCCTGAGATTAGCGCGTTCAAACAAACAAACTCTTCAGCTTTATATGTATAATAGTATAGAGTATAGATGTGAATACACACACATAGGTATACTACTTTAGTGTGTATCAATATTTTTTTTATTTAGTATTATGTTCAATTAGTATTTCGTCAAACGTCAACAGTCTTAAACAGTCCTCCTTAGCTTAGATAGGAAGTTTTGGTCTACTACCTATACCTACCATGCTAGCCAGACGGGTATGAGGTTTACTTCAAATTTTCCTTCTCTTTTCAGAGATGTTGTTCTGCGTAATTTGTCCCTTATTCGCCTCTTACGACAACCACGGCCACGGGATGAATATGTGACAACTGACAATCAATATTCTTAACCCGTCACCAAACATACGTATGTACGTTATTACGAGTATAAGGGGCCGTTCAAGTATTACGTAAACACTATAGGGGGGCAGGGGTGTCTTGGCTTTGCTTATTTTTGATGACATGGGGGGCGGGGGGGTCTAGATGGTGATTACGTCAGCAGTATTTATTTACTTTTTTACACATATGGCAACCTGCACATTGTCAATGTTTAAAATGAAACACATTTTTGGGGATTCCCACAAATGATGCATACTCGCTTAGAACCGAATAGGGGAATTACCGCGCGCTATTATATAACTATTTTTTTTCCGTTAATCTATTGTTTCGTTAAGACTGACAATTTGACGCACGCAAAATGTAAGCAAAGCAAATTATTGTTTGCCTGTAACACAAACATTAATTTGGTTTGCCTACAATACGTTGATCCTCTTTCACCAAAGTTGAATTGTTTCATATAAAAATGTCGTTTCAAATAGACAAATACAAGTTATACCAAAAACTATAGCAAGTTTTAAAAAATGTCATACAACTACGAAAGTATAAAATGTGCAGAAATCAGTTGACCTTTTTTTGTACGGAAATCCCCTCGGATACCACAAACTGGTGGCTATGTCGGACTCGCACTAACTAAAAACCGCACACCGTCTCGGGTACTAAAAGCCGGGAAACCAGGTGCACTCTCGGTAGGAAATCCCTGGAACTCCGCGGTAGGTATATCGGGCCATCTACGGTTTGTAGACGGCCCCCTCCTGTGTAGGAACCTTGATGCTCCTTTTTATTTAGAAAAGGCCGTGAGCTATGTAGAACGTAGAACTCGCGCCACTACCCCGGCCTGTTTCTGCTGGGATGACTGGTGGCGTCTCTTGTCACTCCAGGCTTGCGCTTATGGAGGATGCGAATTAAATAATTGTAATAAATCTGCTTACGTAATACTTGAACGGCCCCTAAGTAGTATTTGATTGTCCTTAATAACATTTTTTTGATTGGGACTTTCCTTGTTGTACAAATAATATGAGAGCGTTGAACACGTTTATCGGTAGGTACACATTTTAAAAAGTGAAATAAATACTTGGAAATTTTCTTCGTTCAAGATTATCTGTAGAAAAGAAGTAGGACACTTCTTGTACAATTATATTCGTGGAAAGAAATTTTCGTGTGGGGTTTGAACCCATAACACTCAACGTAGTAGAAAGCGGAGCGGCGCGGCGTGACGACCGCTTAAGCCACTTTTTTTTTTTCGTGTGGAAATCCCCTCGGACTGTCACCCCGCCGGCCTCGAACCGACTAAAACCACACGGTGTGCCACTCTGCGCCTGAGGAGGGAGATATCAGGGAACTGCTATTATTAAGGCATCCAGACCCCTCCCAGGACCGCTTAGGCCACTGGGCCAACTGTGCAGTAATTTACATTTATATAGTCACGGGCGTAGTCTAGTCAGATAATAAAATAACTATGCTCCTTTAACCGTAATATTATTATGAAAAAGAATGAGAGAATATAATACAGAAGATCAATATCATTCAATAAGAATAGCAATAGTGTAGAAAGAGAAACATTTCGGCGGGGTTTGAACCCATGTGTGATCTGTATGTAGTTACAAATGAATACTAGTGCATCCACCTTATAAAGGAAGTATTAATCAAATGTGGTTCAATAGACTTTAATCTGCACCTTTTGTGTACCTAATAGGTATTACATGTATGTACCTATAGACCACACACAAGTGCAGTATGAGGCATTATTAAATGTTATCAGTGAGTACAGCTATGTTGAAATGCACTTAGAACTGCAATTACATTGGAATTAATTGCGTTAGTGAGTGTCAGGTTTTAGGTCGAGTCAATTGCCTGTTAGATTGATAAGATAAAGGACCTAGTGGCCAAATTTTCTTAGGATTAATTTCGTTGCGGATTCCAAGACTTATTTTTTTCTGGGAATTCCCGTGTGTCATAACTGCGTACGTTCGTAAGTACAACTGCTGTTGATCCTGGTGTACAATGGCGGGCATGAGATAGGGATTAGTCTTATAAAAAATACTGAAATAGAATCCTTTAAGTAAAACGAACTTTTTGTTTCAGGTTACCTTGCCAAGTTTGGTTTACGCCTACGGTGTAATTTTAGTTTATCTTCACGAACTTCAAGTCCCAATATGGCTGGGATTTGCAACTCCAACTATGTATATACTCGTATACAACTTTACACGTAAGTTTTTAAGATATACTTTATCAAGTAAAGTAGGGTTAATTTTCAACCGACTTCAAAAAGGAGGAGGTTCTCAATTCGACTGTATTTTTTTATTTTTTTTATGTTTGTTACCTCATAACTTTGGACTCGGTGAACCGATTTTGATGATTCTTTTTTATTTGAAAGCTGGTGCTTCCCGAATGGTCCAAATGTGGTCCAGATTGAAGTCGGTTTTTTTTTGTTAAAATTTGTAATTATTTTCTCCTTAACCACGTATCTTAGAGGCCTCGTGTGCTTTTTTGCTCGAATTTTGCCAAAAAAACTTATGCTTGGACTCCGGTATCGCAGTAAAAAGTAGCCTATATTACACGCTGGTAACATATTATAGCTTTCCATTGGTGAAATATTTTGCATAATCGATTCAGTACTTTAGGCGTAAAGCGTTACAAACAAACTTAGATTCACATATATATTATTAGCCAGGATGAGACAAAATAAAACATTTTAGGTTCCGTTTTATAAAACTAATAGGTAAAATTCAAATAAGAAGTTTGTCCAAATTCAGGGTTCGGGATTAAAAAATTATAAAAAACAATCGGATAGAATGATGTATTTAGACTTCTGGTAAATGTACATAGTTTACTACATTGGCTAGTAATGTAGCGAAGTTCTGTAGGAGTTTTGTAAACTATAAATTATTTTCGTTGTTTAATCAAATAAGCCGTATTCATACATAGAAACATAGACGCAATTCCCAAGCATTGATAGTCTCACCAAAGAATGCTCTGTTTATTAATTTAAATTAGGTTATCCTGTTATTTCTAAGTATTCTTAAGTAAACTGATGTTATCTCGGTATAAAATATTGATGTAATTATGAATCCAGAAATACCTACTATCAACATGGAAATATGTATTACTATTTTTTCTACAAACGAATAAATATTAAGACTTTAATAAGTATACTTACCTTTATTTCAGAATGCTGGTTCAGAGAGGCGGCAGACTCATGGGGTGGAGTCGTGGGTTACCGGGTTATGGCATTCCTTGGACTTATGATGGTGGTCTCTAGCTTGCTACTCTGCGCAATCATACCCATTAGATTACAGCCTTATGTCTACGGCATTTTAGGAGGTAAGGTACCGTATGAGATTCACTAGAATAGTACGAATGGTTGTATTATACTCTACTTTGTCTCACAGTCATAAAATATTGAGAAAAAATACATTCATAGTAAACGTAAACTGTAAAATTTAAATTAAGGATAGGTACCTACTCGAGTAATTGAAGTCTTCCAGTGAATAATGCAGCATAATAAAACCTAGTCCCCAAAACTCTTTAATTAAGGTTCAAGGTCCTTGTGCCTAAAGTACTAAATTATTTGTTGTAGGTTTGGGTTCATCATTGATATCTGCGCAAATAGATGCTGTGATATTTGATACATACGATTCCAGACTTGGAATAATTCGAGGTGTATGTTTCGCCGGTCAGGCCGTAGGACAGGCAGTATTTCCACATATTATAACAGCACTAGTAAATTTCTACGGATATTCTCACTCCTACATAGTTCTGGCAGCAATAATGCTGCAGACCTTACCAGCGATAATGTTACTTAGAGTTGAAGAGAAATTCCTAAGACCGATCTCATTTTCTCGATACAGTGACGTGGCGAAAGCTTATTCCGTTTTTAGTAATGAAGGAATAGATCCTACATACTATTCTACAGAACTACAATTACATGACTTGAGTAAAAAATGTTGGAAAAGTCCATCAGATGATAACTTGCACCGGCATTCAGAACATGAAGAAGGTTTTGAATACGACAGTGAAACACATGCAACTATCACTCCACCCCCTAGTCCTGAGGAGAAACGTAGAAATATCTTTGGAGTAGAAATATTACCAGAAATACCCGAAGAGAATGAGGATAATATAAGCGACGAAAGTGATAGCGAAGGAACTGAAAGCGAAGACAGTGAAAGAAATGATTCTTCAAAAGTAGAAGCTGGCTCGTCTAACAATAAAAAGCGACTCAGCATTGCTATTAAGAGACTGAGTATGTTAAGTGACAATTTAGATGATTTTATATCAAAACAGTTTAGGAGAGACTCACATACGAGTGAAGAAGATGAGGCCGATCATAGAGAATACACCGAAATTGAAGTTACTTATGACAATATATCACCGGTAACTGATATTCAGAGGGAAAAAGTGTTTAATTCATTTAGTTTTCGTTGTCAGTCTGCTTACGCTGGCTTGAGGAGAAGAATGTGGATGCCCTCGTACAAAATATACACAATGAAAAGAAGATTGACGTATTTTATGTATAATATTAACGATACGTTTCTAAAACCATTAACGAGATCTTTGTCAAGCTGGAAATTTTATCCATCCTTATTGATGTACTTTTCTAAATTAAGTTTAACATCAGTAACAATGGTGTCACTCCCTATGATTGCTTCTGAAATGCATCCAAAAATAGCAATAACAGATTCTAACTTCATCATGACTCTCTATGGCTTTTCCTGGATATGTTTCTTAATGTGTACTCCTTGGCTGGCGCAGACACCTAAACGGAACTTCAAGTTTGTAGCACTAGCTGGCTTGCTCATTTCTACACTCGCATGTATTCGTAAGTATTTTACTGCATACCTATATGAATATTTAAGACAAGATAAGTAACCTAAGCGAACTCAAACTTAAGTTAAACAAAAGAGCTAATTAAGAGCAGATACTTTTACTATTATCATTTGCTTTAGCATTGACAATTTAGCCGTACTTATGAGAAAGTAAAAGAAATTGCTCCACCATTCAATGGCGGCAGCAGTTACCTAAGGAAATTCTGTTGTGTCGTCTAAATTGTTGAGTTAATCTTATTTATATTTTACAGTTTTATCGAGAGCTGACAACCACGACTCATTTTCTATTGGCTGTGTGATAGCCGGGCTTGGATATGGCGCAATATCTTGCTGCTGGGAATCAACCGTACAAGACTTTGTGGGAGCTCGCAAGTGGCCGAAACTCCATAGTCCTTTGGAGACGATCTCTGGGTTAAGTCTCGCGATCTTCGTGACGGGGATATCATTTATTGTCGATCAGCCCCGAGGGTTACAGTTCACTTTATTTATTTTAGCCATCATCTTATCTATAACCACATTTGTCTGGCTATTAGTGGCAGTATTTTATCTCTACACAACTAAAGTAAAAAATATTAAGATGGGCAATCGTTGAATATCTTAAGTCTTTTTTGTGTATTTTGTAAATAAACAAGTTGGTTCTAAGAAACATTCTAGTATGCCCACGCTTGCCATTACCTAAATAATGATAATGCCTGTAATGACATTCAAATTATTGAACAAATTAAAACTGCTATACCTACAAACATTTTCAAAATAAAGTACCTAAGTATATGTCAGAAAACAACAATAATAATAAACTCTTTTGCAAAAAAAAGGGCACTTATGCAAAGAACTATTTTATAGTTACATTTAGTTTGTTTGACAATTTTAGGTATTGTTATCCTCAGAATTTTATAAATTAATTAGGAAGGAATAGTTTTCATCAGTTTTATCATAACATTTTGATTAAATTATTGAGAAATAATGTTTAAGCTCAAAACACTATTATTGTACCTGCTCGCTAAATAAAAATGAAACGCGTTTATTTCTTTGTTTTTCTTGAATACATTAAAAGCAGATAAAAGTTTAGTATTGAGTGTGACCCCCGCTTGCTGAAATCACGACTTGCATTCGTCTGGGCATGCTCGCGAGTATATCTTTTATGGTTTCTTGGGGAATACGTTCCCACTCCGCGGTAATCACATTCTTTAGCTCTCTGATGGTCTGCGGAGCCGGAGAAGAAAGAAGATTTGCGATTTCTCAACGCTTCACTAACTAGAAAACGATCATCCCTTGGTTCGATACATGTCTTTCTGCCAGAACCAGGCCTTCTCTTGACGGAACCAGTCTCTTGATAGCGCTGCCAGGTCCTTTGAACTGTCGACCGACTCACATTTAGCCTCTGAGCCACGAAGCATTGGCTGCAACCTTCTTCAAGCAGCGCAATAATTTTGCTCGCTTTTATCACTTTATCTACCATTTTCGAGATTGCTAAACAGCAATAACAATACTTTCAAGGACATCAGATAATTTAATAAAAATTGTCAAAAAGTTAATTAGAGTCGATTTAACTATAGGGAATTCGCGCAACAAAATGTAGTTAAAAGTTGTTTGTTTTGTTGTTTTGAAAACCAGGCTCAGTCAAAAATTTGAATTTGGAATGTACTCTTATAAACATTATGGCACTTTTATAACTGGCCAGTAACATGTTCAAATGATTAAAACCTTTTTGGTATTTGATTTTTTCAGCCAGGAAGAAAATCGAAACCGCCCGTTTTTTTTGCAAATGAGTGTATATTATAACTATAACGGAGAAAATACATATAGCATTAAGGGTCTACGTAGGTAAATGGCATAGACTTCTTTAAAAAAAAATCAAGGGGTTGATGATGCCTGGTATATGTGGCCGCCTCATGGTCTGAATATCTTGTATAAAAAACCGTGATATAAGCCGTGATACGGATAATAACATGTGTTGTGTTGCAAATGTGATAATTAGTTTATTAAACGTACCTTCTAGATATTCAAATTTAATTAAATACGTATTTAATTTATTTACTAGATGAAATTAAATATATTATGTTGTATATTTATGATTTCATTGTTTTATTTAATTACTAGCTGACCCAGCCACGCAACGTGTCGTTTGCGTCTCCTATTGCCCGTAGCGTAAAAAAAATCCCCCGTTTTTGTAACATTCTTCATTGGTGCTCCGCTCCTATTGGTCATAGCGTGATGATATATAGCCTATAGCCTTCCTCGATAAATTTACTATCCAACACTGAAATAATTTTTCAAATCGGACCAGTGGTTCCTGTGATTAGCGCGTTCAAACAAACAAACTCTTCAACTTATAATATTATATTCGTATATATAGTATAGATTTTAACCACAATTTTCTTGTTTCATCGAGCAAGGAAACCATGTTACTTATCACCAATACACCACGCACCGTTGTTTGATTACGCTTTACCATAATCAAATGATACATGGTAAAGGTATTCCCCCATTAAAACTTAAGAACTAAAAATCTCTGGTAGTTTTAACCAGAGATTTTAGAAACAACGTCTTAGATTTTTTTCTTTGAATTTTAGAAATAATAAATTGAAAGCTTTAAAACAATTCAAGTTGCCTAAAACATATTTTTTTGAAGTTTTTTTTTGCAAATGTTATATGCTGCGCAGTAGCGAAATAACCACTAGCTCGCTTAAAGACTCCCAGGACTGGATTCGACAATTCACGAAATTGTAATTTTTCGCAATTTCAGCTTGCCTAAAGAACCTTCTCGAAATTCGTTCGTCAGCTCTTGGACAATGGCCGTTAATTGTTGTAAATGTTGCAAAAATTTAACATATTTTTCCATATACGTGGAATCTCTTTCAATGGAACTTAAACATGATTGCAAGAAAGAAAGTGTAAATCTCCTCAATCTGTTTTCGTAAAAGAATGCAATAAAATCAGACATAGATTACGAAAAACGTGTGCAATAAATGCTTCATATTATTTTCTTGTCTTATTTATTATTGCAAATAGCATTGCGATTAATTAGAAAGTTTTGTTTAGGTACTGCGGTTGCGCAATGCAAAGCAAATAACAGCCGGTCTCTTACTATTATTCGGCAATAACTTAGTTATCTGTTACAAATAGATTCGCCACATATAAGTAGTCGAGGTATAATCTCTAGCTATATATAGGTACCCATAGCCATTCTATATGATGCGAACATTCGTTTAATAGTTATAATCTTACTACCCTTTTACCAATTTCATATGGTATCGGTGCAATGAGTTTTCTTTCCCAATCTCCTTGATCACTTGACATCTCCTTTCACACACTCCTTCATTCCAACGCAAATATTATTGACTATTATCGGCCGCCTTGTTTAATCAACCTAGTATTATTTATTTTCGTTTAAAGAATTATAAAAGGTAAAAGGCTCGATCGATCCCTCATTTATTGTTTTACTAGCTACCCGGTCCGGCTCCGCACCACCTTCCATTTCTATAATATATGCATATTAAAGAAATGGAAGGTGGTGCGGAGCCGGACCGGGTAGCTTGTATAGTATTATCACTACATAGATAAAAAAAAAACTTCGTTTAAAAAAACCGACTTCAAAAACTGAAAAGTATAAAATAACTTAATTTGTATGTGCTACCTATTCATAGGCTTGAATTCGGCGCCAAGCCAAATGTAATAGTAGGTACCACACTCGCTATATTTCGAGACGAACGCAGCTATCCCGCTCAAGGTCACGCGCGGCGAGTCCTACTATTACATTTTGGCTCGGCACCGACTTCAAACCTATGAATAGGTAGCACATACAAATTAAGTTATTTTATACTTTTCAGTTTTTGAAGTCGGATTTTTTTTATTTTTTGCTTTTTAGTCTTTCTCAAGTCTCTCATCATCATTTCACCTAAATAACTTGAAAGAATACGACTAAAGGTAACATACAACATACTGTATAGAATAATAAATAAATATTTCGGACATGATGTTTACAGAATATGAAAGCATGCAGACAATTGCCTTAACTTTATTGCAGGCGCTCACGTAAATTTGAGGGTTTCCTTCAATTTCCTTGGGATCCCATCATCAGATCCTGACATGGTGACCATGGGACCATATGGGGAGCATACCCTTTCGAATACAAAAATAATTTTCAAAATCGGTCCACAATTGACGGAGTAATCAATGTACATACATAAAAAAAAAAACCGATGAAATTAAGAACCTCCTCCTTTTGGAAGTCGGTTAAAAACAAAGTCGCTTTCTCTGTCCCTATGTCCCTTTGTTTGCTTAAATCTTTAAAACTGCGCAGCGGATTTTGATGCGGGTTTCTTTAATAGATAGAGTGATTCAAGAGGAAGGTTTTTATGTATAATAAATGCATAATATAGTATGGAAACACTGTTAATTTTCGAGGTTTCTAATGTGATGTAGCAATTAAACACATTTTTTTGCGCTTACATTGCAAACGCTGGTTGCACCCTACGAGATAGATCAAAATAATGTACTACAGTATTGTACACCTTAAAAGGTACTACAAAAAAGTCCGCGACGGTATATGTCCATCTCTTAGGGATAACCCACAACAATCATTTTTTATTCCTTTCTTTTTACGAGAAATAATGGCTTATTTACGAAGTGATTTTAAGCAATACAGAATGAATCCTTATACAATTAAGTAAATTAAATGCATTGTGCATTTAATATAGATCAAAATGGCCCTTTACAGTATCTAATTTAAATGAATATATTCGAAGATATTACAGATTTAAAATGCACGAATCGTGTCGTCGCATCTGAAATCCACCCGTGCGAAGCCGGGGCGGGTCGCTAGTACATATATAAACCTTTCTCTTGAATCACTTTATCTATTGCAGAAAACTGCATTAAAATCGGTTGATTACCTAGTTTATAAGATCTAAGGAAAGAGACAGCGGAAGCTCCTTAATTTTATACTACTTAAGTATTGATGTGATGTCAATAGGACTAACTAGATAGACTACAGTTATGCCATTAATTAGCTGACATGATACACATGATGTATGTCGCAGTTTCTTCTTTTAAAGCCACTTATTTACTTACTTCGGACCACTGTTAACTTGAACAGAATATGACCAATATGGTCAATCTTTAGGCTTGTGAGCAAGAAAACTCTTTTACAGTACCATAAACAAACATACAACCTCTAATTGAATTATTTCTGTACTCATCCGTATATCTGTATCCGTCACGTGAAAAGGCAAATCAGCTTGCACATGGATTTATAGTATAAGTAAAGATTAGATTAGATATATTTAAAATATTTAGCATGACTACTACTGGCGTTGATAAAAAGATAGTCAACAAATTGCGATTGATAGGCAGAAGGGCAGAAGTAACGAGCATTAATGCCGGACATACACGTTCAAGTATACTAGCGCAAATCCAGACTGTTTTGTGTGTCTGTCTGTCTGTGACAGACGCTAGTCTAAAAAATGTAGCCTTAGTTACTCCTTGTATCATCAGCTACCTATCAGTGAAAGTCCCGTCAAAATCGGTCCAGCCGTTCCAGAGATTAGCCTGAACAAACAGACAGATAGACAAAAATTGTAAAAAAAATCATTTTTGGTATATGTACCGTGTATACATACATATGCATTTAGTAAAAACTAAAAAGCGGTTATTTTGATATTACAGACACTTAAATTTTATTTATTTGTATAGATGTAGGTATAGATAATGTACTAAAAGCTAAAACATAATTCGGTAGGTTCCAGTCATCACACCCCAATCCCTCTTCAATCTAAGGCATTGATCGGACAAAAAAAAGTGGCCAAGTGCGAGTCGGACTCGCCCATGAAGGGTTCCGCAGCAGCAAGTAACATAATATAATTTTTGTTTTATTTTTATATTTGTGTTGATTGAATGAAAGGTAAATTGCAGTTTACGATTTATGGCGTATTAAAAAAACTACTTACTAGATTTCGTTCAAACCAATTTTCGTTGGAAGTTTACATGGTAATGTACATCATATATTTTTTTTAGATTTATCATTCTCTTATTTTAGAAGTTAAAGGGGGGGGGGGGACACTCATTTTACCACTTCGGAAGTGTCTCTCGCGCAAGCTATTCAGTTTAGGAAAAAATGATATTAGAAACCTCAATATCATTTTGGAAGAGTAAACTGTTTAGATGTAAACATGGGCCCAACGTACAATATTTCGTAATGTACATTAATTACATTATAAAAAAAATACATTTTTTTATCTTTTATAGTTTTTAATTTCATTACACAGTACTTCTCATTATATTAAGTTCATCAAGCCCTTTCATTTGATAACTATACGTCCTATACAATGGTAGTCGTCACAAAATGTTTAAACAACCATTTTGTTGCGGCGGCCATCTTGGATTTTAATATTTTTTTCATAGTTTTATTTTGTTATTTTGTTTTTTGATAGTTAACTATGTTCTACTAGTCAAGCCCTTTCATTAGATACCCATATTGAGGTAGTCGTGACAAAATTTTTAAACCACCATTTCGTAGCGGCGGCCATCTTGGATTTACATATGAAACAGAATTTAGTTAAATTTGTATCGTCACCAGTACTAACGGTGTGTACCAAATTTCAGATCAATCTGTCAACCGGAAGGGAGTCAAATTTCTATTACTAGATTTGACCTAAACAAAGAAACAAACACGGCAAGCTAAACAAAAGCGTTTCAAAAAATAAAAACTGTAACCCGTCTACGTAAAACTTTTGATAAATATATAGCCTACCTAAGTGACCTGGGTGAGGGTCATTATTCTGAATCTATTGACATTCATTGATTAAAATCAGTTCAGTAGTTTTAAAGCGTCAAAACTAATGAACTTATAAACTTAAAAATAAAACATAGACTGCCAAAAATATCACTCTTCCTTTTGGCTTCGCCGTAGTCAGGTAATAACACTATATTCACAACAAGGTGACACAATGACACAGAATAAGTGATCCTAAGGAATGTGGGTTTAAATCACAGAACAAAAAATATAGGTAGAAATGTTATGAAGGCGGGGCAGGCGCGCCGCGAAATAAGTCCAAATACCTCTATTTTGTCTGCTGGCATTAACTGAACGGTCGCATTCGCATTTTACTTTCAACGGGAAAAAACAATAAAACAATCATACATTGCGTATTAAATTCGATTACTAACTACAATGTTTCCACAAGAGTACGCAATGAACTGCATTTCCTGCGTGAATATTTCGATATATTTCACACGAACAGATTTAGTGTAAGGCATAGGGGTGTGCCCAAATATTTATAATGCAATCGATACCGCAAAATTGTGGATGTCGATGATATTGGTTTGTGTTTTTCTCAAGTAGAAAGAGTTGATTTGTTTTATATTATGATTTTTAACCGACTGCAAAATAATTTTTAATATGAATTTTTTTTGGAAAGCTTTTGATGAAATGGAATAGGAATGATAGAAATATTTCTTTTAAAACTTAAAACATATTTTGAAGATTAACATTTTCGGGCCGTCCGACGTCTATACATTGTTTTTTGCATTTAAACTTAGATATGAAAATGTACATCTTGTGAGGATATAAAAATAACCTCTTACTGTTGATTACAGGGTTCTACAGAAAAATTATTAAGATTATGTGTGTTACGTCTATAGAAAGTTGTGTCGTGTTGATAAGTATGAAAAGTCAAACTCCAAAATTAGATGTATAATATGTACTTATGTTTTGACAAAACAAATGTCTTATTTTTATATTAACACAAGAAACTAGTACAATTTCACTCAATCCATATCTAAGACAGTGAATTTCATATAAAAAATAGCATGGCGATATTTAAAAGTAAGAACTATTTCTTATAGAAATTAAGCAAATTTAATTATTATAATCGACAGGACCACATCTCTACGGTGGGTGGGTCATAGAGACGAAGATCCACCTCTAAACACAAAATTGCACGTAAAACTCTACTTAATGCCAAGTGCATAAGGTTGTAGTTTAATATTATATTCATTAAATCCCTTGGACGAATTAGAATAGACTTAGTTATGTGTGTATAATATTATTAATCGTTTATGTGTGCGTCCCGGCGACAAAAGATTACTTACGAAATTACGTCAAAGGCTTTTCTAGTAGTTCTGTGGTTTAAATAACATCAGTCATACTCATACAAACTATCACATTTTTTTATACACGTTGTTTTTCCAATGACGACAGTCTTGACTAATTAATAAACTATTCTGTGTGATATGGGAAATGGAATGTGTGAGTTCTGATTACTTCTGATAAATAGTGGTTTAAAAATATTTTTAAATTGAATCATACTTCCTTGTACGTAAATTGTTTTCGTTTTATTTATTTACTCTTATGGTTATGGCAGATAAAATCTCGCAGCATTCAATGATCTCAGAGTGTCGTTTTTTAGCTTCAACATTTTTAGCAGCTTTGAATTTTCTATTACTGACACAAACTAGCAAATGAAACCAATGATGCCCATTATAAATGTAGGGTACAATTGGACGTTGGCTTTTATAGCAAATAGGACCTAGATCCAGGTCTGCTACTTACAATAACTTACATAGTTAGTTAGTTGGTTTTATATCGGTAGATTTCATTTTGTGTAAACCGATGCCGTATAAGTACGTACATACTTTTCTTTTATTTAATTAAGCAATAAGAGTTAAGCAATCTTCATAAAATATTTTCTTAAAATTAGGCACCACTTCTCAACGCTCTGATATAATTTTATTAGGTACAATGTGCGCTGAAAATTGTCATTGCCATATTACATCTTAACCACTTTCATTAAGTAAAATATGTGTTTTTATTAATTTATCTTTATTGCACAAATAAAACAAAACAATACAAAAGATGAGTTACAAAATATATATAAATACTAGCTGTTGCCCGCGTGTATGTCGGTTGTCGCGACAAATAGTAGCCTATGTGTTATTCTGATGTATATGCTATAATACTGTTAAGTTTCATCAAAATTCGTTCAGTAGTTTTTGCGTGAAGAAGTAACAAACGTATACACTCACAAACGTTCACTTTTATAATATTAGTGTGATGTGATGTGATAACCGTATAAAGAAGCTCCCGTACCCAAGATATGGAAGTCCACATTTATTACACCTATATATAAGAGTGGTGATAGAAAAGACGTAAAAAACTACAGACCCATAACCAATTAGGTATGTATACTTGCAAAGCTGAAATAATTGTATACAATCAGGTTTATGATACACTAAAGAGCTTTTTTATTCCGGAACAACATGGATTAATAAAAAATAAATCCACCACAACAATTTTTTTAACATTTATAGATTTTACAACCTCAAAAATGGTGGCGGGTGGTCAGGTGGACTCGATTTTTACTGTGTAGCCAGTAAAAATCGAGTCATTTTGTGATAAAATATAAATCAATTAGAAATCATTACATAAGTCATTTTATAAAGTTATTCAACATATATATATATATTAATTCTGATAAAAACTGGCCTAGTCAAATCTAACCTACTTAACCTACTAACTACTAAGATCTCACATTTTTAAAATAACAGCAATTGTTATATGTATCCAATAAAGCAAAGAAATAGAGTTAATACTTGTTCATAATGTTATTTTGTTCCTATAAATACATATTTGGATTTGGCATAGAACTTGGCACTTTTTAAATAATTTTTGTATTGAACTTGGCTCTCCTTTTTTACATTTATGTTTTTGGTGGGATCTATTTATCAACGATATCAGCACCTGCTTGCTTCATTCGCAATTTTTACTGAACGCTGACGACATGAAGATCTATAAGCAAATCGAAAATTACTCCGATTGCCTCTTGCTTTGCTTACAAGACCTTTAGAGATTTAATACATATTACCAGCTCAATAACCTAGATATAAATGCACCTAAATGCTACTCAATAATTTTTTCTTGTAAGCCTATCATACATAACTTCAAATACACTCTAAAAAGAGTAGTACTTAAGCGCAGGGCCGTCTTAACCTAAGCGGGGGCCCCTGGGCACATAAGAATTAGGGGCCCTTTTGGAAAGTAAATAAAGTGTATTATGCTAAGATTTTTCTACTATGGACATTTATTATGAGTAATCGTGTATGCTGTTAGTTTTTTGGTTACAATTACCTTAATGGTTTGTTTCAGGTTTTGTGTTAAGCAAAACCTTCTATTTATTATCACGTTTTCGGATTCGACGAATTTGAGAATTAAGCCTTTTGACGTGTAAAAGAGACTTTATTATAAACGCTCTTAAAACCACAAAATAACAGTCCCTAATGACCGCCTAGGTCGCTCTGTTAATCACTTATGTCACTCAGATATTTGTCGCACTGAAGCTCAAAGTAAAATGCCTTTTTATACTAGATGCCGCTATTACTAGATTATTTGGGAAAGTTCAACAGCTTCTCGAAACGCCTGGATTCGAAAAACGCTGTCGAATATAAACCTGCCAACCGCGCGACAATCAGTCTATATTTCTTTAAGTTTTATTATTCTGTGCCCCAAGAATCCGACTAGAACTTTCTCGGGTAACATTGCATCGCTATTGCTACCACGCCATATTGCTGCTATATTTAGCCACTTGTATATTCAGCCGAGTGGGGTATATGCACCACTTTGAACTTGATTGTCGCTGAATCCTGTGGGTCATGTCGTTAATCCTGTTATCTTTGTACGGACCCTCCCACTTGGTCTGTAGTTTTGGGGCTTTATTATGCATACGTGTCGAGTTATTCAGCCAAACCAGTGCACCTTTATCAAAACTGTTTGAGCGCCAGCCGTATCGAGTTTTCTCGTTCCCGCTCGCTATGTCAACTGCAATTAGTTTCCAGTCCATTATAAAGTTGCTGGTATCTTGGTTTCGCATGTGTGGGCCTTTAAACAACAATATAAAAGTAGTACATTTACGGCACCACTACGACACCAACCCGGTACATCTTGCCGACATTTCTTGACACTAGCCTGGCCTGGCCTCCTGAAGCTCCATTGTGAACTTCACGGAGAACTTCCGGAACCTTAGATGCTTACCATGTGATAAGTTTCTTCAGGTCTATATCATCCCCCTGTGCTAACTCCATTGATTCATCTTCACAGGGTCCCAAAAGTCAAGCTTTGAGTTTCAAGCAAGATTTCGAGTTTCGAGTCGGAGTACATTTTCTCATCGAGACATATTCTTTGGATTGTCTCATGAAGTCACCTTTTATATGTTGTTTATCAGGTTTTCCTAGATTGGTGCCTTGGAACGTGCGTCTTAGATCAACAAACTTTTTTTCGCATCGTTTCCTCAACAGCTCCTCCAGGCAATCCTATATTTTTTTTCAACCTGGACACCACACCATGATCCCAGAACCCTTCTTAAAAGAATACTTGATCTCTTTTATTTCCTCTGAGACTTCGCTTGTGGGTCGGCCGGATATCCTGTCGAACCACTTGGACCTCCAGGGCGTGTGCCAGTTCTTCACTTATTGAAGCGTGGTGGCCACTACTGCAGGCTGCAGCTCTTACTTCCAAGTCCTTGATGCTGTTTACGGAAATCTGCAAGTTGTTTGCTTTTATCATCTACGCTCTCCGTACGAGGTTCTCAATTTCCAACGTACATTGCTGCAGGCCTTCTCCTGGGCATTGGGCTGTATCGCATATCTGGGAGCAGAAAACGTGTTTCAGATGGCGTTCTCGACTCGAGCGCTTCTAACAATTCTTTATATCCGCTACCTGAACCAGGTAGTGCTTCTAAGAGTGACAACGCTTACCCCCTAAGAGAAACAGTTACAACAGTCAGGCACTGTTCATTACTCCACCCGCATTTTTTCAATGTGGCTGACATTTCACGACGTCTCGTGATCTTCACCAGGTCTTCGGACTACCCTGTACCTACCAACGCTGTAATAACATGTTTACGGTCATCTCTTAAGAAATTTATGGTCCCATCGGCCTTCGAAAATTTGTATGAAAATCCTTATTAATGGGCTCTTGAATAAACATCACTACATAGTATAAAACAAAGTCGCTGCCCCGTCTGTCTGTCTCTATAAATGCTTAGATCTTTAAAACTACGCAACGGATTTTGAAGCAGTTTTCTGTATTAGATAAAGTGATTGAAGAGGAAGGTTTATATGTATAATATACGAGTAGTAGAGTAGGAACACTGATAATTTTAAAGATTTCCAATGTGATGTCGTAAATAAGCACATTTTTTGCGCTTATATTGCAAACACTGGCTGAAACCAGCGAGATAGATGAAAATAATGTACTACAGTATTGGACAACTTATAGAGGGCTACAATAAAGTCCGCAATGGTATATGTCTATCTCTCAGGGATAACCCACAATAAAAATTTTTATTACATTTATTCTTTTTACAAGAAAAAATGGCTCAGTTACGAAGCGATTTTAAGCAATACAGCAATAAATATATTTTGCATTTAATATAGACCAATGTGACACTTTACAGTGTGTAATTTAAATGAATATATTCGAAGATATTACAGATTTTAACTGCACGAATTCTGTCATCAGTTGGTGCATCTAAAATCCACACGTGCGAAGCTGGGGCGGGTCGCTAGTTAATAAATAAAACTTTTAAAAACATGAATAAATTATTCATACATACTTAAAATTTTTAATTAAATACATACCGCGGGCAATACTTATTTTTTATTTATATTATACAACTTACTTATACAATATTTTTTTGTGAAAAAAGTGTAAAGTGTACGCAAATTATAACGAGAACATATGTCTGACACAAAATTGTTGGTTCCTCGGGGCCCTCCTGATGATGGGGGCCCTGGGCACTGGCCCCGTGTGCCCTTATGGTAAAGACGGCACTGCTTAAGCGAGTAGATGAAATCCGGGATCTGGGCGTAATACTCGTACATGACACTAAATTAACCTATGAAAAACACATAGATAATATAAACAAAGCCAATAAAATGCTAGGTTTCATAATGAGATCATGTTCTCAATATTCGAGCATAAAAACTATTAAAATTCTTTATTGTTCATATGTTCGAAGCATTCTTGAATATTGCTCACAGATTTTGGAATCAGTACAAAAGAAATTTACTAGATATCTGCAGTTTAGATGCGGTAATTATGACGACAGCTATGAGGCCAGGTGCATAAGACATCACTTAATACCATTACATGAAAGGAGGAAAATTGCTGACGTCACTTTCCTAGTTTCCTTCTAAAATAGCACATTCAAAAATATATTCTCCTTAGCTACTAGATAAGTTATACCTAAAAGTTCCTACTAGGTCTGTTACAATTCCCTATACCTTGCATGTAGTCCGAAGTACACAGAAATCAGTAATTTGCATAAGATCCGTTTTGTGACTTGCCTGAATTGGACTTATTTAATACAAGTCCAACTGTATTTAGGCGTGTGTGTTCTAAGGGCTGGTTTGAATCGATTCTCTGATTTTAGTGACGGCTTATGTTTACATTGTGTCAAAACTTGAACCCAATCCGCGCAGTAGGTACTTTTTGAGATTTTGAAGCGTATAAACCATAATTAAATCCATACTGCCATACTAATATTAGAAATTCGAAAATAACTGTCTGTATGTTACGCATTCAGGGCTACACTGCTGCACCGATTTCAATGAAATTTGGCATGGAGATATTTTGATTCTTAGGGAAGGACAAACTCCACGCGATGAGCGACAGAGACGCGGGCGGAGCCGTGGGCACAGGTTAGTTTTTTATATGTATAGATGTATGAACCTTCCAGTTGTATTAGTTGAAATGGTAATTATCTTTATTTAGACAAAAAAATGCGAATATCTCAAGGCTAAGAGCAATTTATGTATCGTAGACATCACATATCGTAATATAGAAGGTTAAAAGGATTTTATATTGTCTTTCTTCGTGTGAAAAAACAAATTCAGTTTTATCAATTTCCGCATGTTACACCAGTTTTAGATCTTGACATTACAAGATTGCAATTCGTATTGTATCGTAATCTCTAGATTATGTAATATATAAATGCGATTTTTAAAATGCGCGTAATTTTTATATTAGATGAGAACATAGGTCGTCAAGTTAATATTAAACTAAGTTAATATTAGTAGACCCAATCTCGTTCGCGTATGCCCATAGCGTGATGTTATAACAGCTTGAACAAATTTGTTTACTTTAAAAAATGTTATGGTGAGTCAACCTTAAAAGCTAGACATTAATTTAATCTTCTTTATATATAAAAGCGAAATACCACTCACTTATTAATCACGAAATCTCAAAAACTATAACACCTACAAACTTGAAATTTAGCAGGTAGGTTCCTAATAGGGTGTAAACATCCGTTAAGAACGGATTTTACAAAACTCCACCCCTAAGGGGGTAAAACGGGGGTTGGACCTTTGTATGCAAGTTCTATGTTTTTGAAGTAAGAGACTTGAAATTTAAAATGTAAACTCTATAGACGGTGTGGAGATGTACTACTAATGTATCTTTAGAAATCAACCCCCTTTTGGGGTTAAAACGCTTGACGGTAGTTTGGATGCAAACGAGGTTGCTTGGGTCAGCTAGTAATAATAATAAAATTCGTAACATTGACCGGGGTGTCATAGGCTATATAAATTTTAATGAATGTGGTGTCAATAGATTCGTAATACTAAACTGTAACATTGAACTTGGCTCTCATTTCACATTTATGTTTTTGATGGGATATCATTACTTTTAGTACAGTAATTATTAGTACTCTTGCGCCTTCGAGAAAAATAGTCTGGAACACTCTACCAGTCGCGAGAATGGAGGAAGGCGCCATCTAGTGTCAAATAGCGCGCAACTGTGGAGTAACTCTGATATTCGACGCTAGATGGCGCTAGATTACTCACTCTGGTAATTTCTGTTTAACGTAGAATGTTCTATCGAATATTATAGATCTTTCTAGGGATTTCAAAGCCATATATAAGCAGATTGGGTTACCCGTACGAGTCAGTATTGTTTCACGATACAGCGGAGTTAACATCGAAGCGATCTTCTAGTGCGATTAACAAGTGTCATAGCGAATTATTATTGTAAAAAGGGTTGTAAATAAACAGTGTGTTATTTTTTTTGGTAATCAACCGACTATCTTTAATTATTTAATACCCGGCTCGTAACAATTTGGTGTCAGCAGTGGGATTAAAGTATGCCGGTTTTACCAAAGGAAGACACAGAAGGTATCCGAACTAGGAGTCAGCGACAGCAAGAGGCCGACCTGAGGCGATTTGGAGGTGCACAACTGCCCACACCGGAAGGTCAGCAGCCAGCGATGGAAGCCACGCCGCCTACATCGTCAGCAGCTCCAGATATCACGGCCCTAATGGTGATGCTCCAGGAGCAGGCCTGCCGTCGAGAGGAGCAGGCCCGCCGATTGGAGGAACAGCTGCAGCGGGACAAGGAGGAGCAGGCCCGCCATCAGGAGGAGCAGGCCCGCCGCCAGGAGGAGCAGGCCCGCCGCCAGGAGGAGCAGGCCCGCCGCTTGGAGGAACAGCTGCAGCGGGACAAGGAAGACCAGGCTCGTCACCAGGAGGAACAAATGCTTTTGTTAAAAGGCATTCACGAGACCTTCGGCAAAGAACTCAAGGTAGTGAAGGATCAGGTTCTTCAACACGAGAACCGTATCACTGAGGCCGAAACTCAGATTGCCGACGTGAAGAAGGCATTAGGGAACCTCAAAGTTGGAGACGGAGCGGCGACTTCAGTAACTGCTGTTCCTTCGGTGCGAGGGTTCAAAGTACCGCCGTTTGATGGGACATCTTCGTGGTCAGCCTACAAGATCCAATTTGAGGCTGTTATGACGGCGAACGGCTGGACTAAGGAACAGGCTATGACCGCGCTCACATTGGGTCTTCGAGACCAGGCTCTGACCGTCCTCGAAGCCCTCGGTAAGAAGGTAACCTATGAGCAACTGCTGGAGGCATTGGAGGCAAGATGCGGTGACGCTCACCTGGAGCACGTTTTTCGTGCACAGCTGAAGGATCGTGCCCAACGCATCGGTGAGAACTTGCAACAATGGGCTCTGGAAGTTGAGAAACTGGTCCGTAAGGCATACCAGTCTGCACCTGCGCTCGTGGACGGGAATCTGGTGCAAGCTTTCATCGTTGGCATTCGTGACCTCGAAGTTAGAGCTGCTGTGCGACTTGGGCACCATGAAACTCTCAAGGACGCTCTGGCCCATGCTTTGGAGGTGGAAGCTGTGAGACAAGATCATCGGTCTCATCGGGTCCGGGAGGTTGTGGCGTCACCTGTGCGGGACCGGTTTAAGGGGTACAGCCCTAGGTGTTACGCCTGTGGTGAAAAAGGTCACCTTCGGTCCAGCTGCCCTAAGAGAAGCATAGGAAATGAATACGAGGGGCCTCAGGAGATTAGGGCGACTGATAGTACTGCGAAACAACAGCAGGGAAACGAGTATACGCCAGGACTGCGGGGCAGGTGCTGGCTGGTGTTCAAAGAGCCCCAAGGATTTCGATCTCGCAAAGTCATGATGGGAACAGCCTGGTCATCAGAGGCGAAATCAACGGAACAACATGTAAGCTGACGATTGATACGGGAGCTTCTCGCACAGTTGTCAGTTCCCAACTTGCAAATCGGTTTCTGAGGGACATCACCTGTAACCGTGAGCAAATAAACCTAGTAACAGGTACTGGTCAGCGCATACCCGTCCGAGGCGAACAGAAGGTGGAGTTGAAGTTGGGAAACCAAGTTTACCTGCATAACGTCATCGTGGCTGATATAGTTGACGACTGCATCCTTGGCCTCGACTTCATGAAGAACAATTGTTGTGAGATCGACATCAATCAAGGTGTATTGAGATGTAGTCAAGAAGAACTGTTCATGGAAGGAGCGTCACCAGGAAAAGTGTACAGCTTAAAGAAAGTTGTTCTTCCTCCCAGATCAGAAACAATCATGCCAGTTAGTCTTCCTTATAACTCCGGACGAATGCAACGGTGTGTACTTATTGAAAGGATAGATAATGACCTTCCATGGAAGACCGCACGGACTCTAGTAAGTACCACTAACATCCCTGCAGTACGCGTGCTAAATCTAAGTGACAAGCAACATGTGATTCATAAGGGCACACTGATTGGCACTTGCGAAGATGTGGATTGGATGCATCGATGCCAAGACTTGACTACTTCAAATGTTAGCAAGGATGCACGAGTCAACGTGTCAACACTTTTGGAAGACTGTCAAGATGTTTTGTCTAGGGAAGAGATTGGCAAGGCTAAGAGAATGTTAGTTAAGTACGCTGATATTTTCTTTACTAATGAAGCTGATATTGGAAAGACTGGTTTAGTTCAACACAAAATAAACACTGGGAATGAGTTGCCTATTCGTCAGCGACCAAGAAGACTGCCAGTAGCACGAGAAAAGGAAGTGCAAACCATGATTGATGGAATGGTCAGGGACGGCGTTATAGAGCCTTCATCCAGCCCATGGTGTTCACCTGTAGTGCTTGTAAAGAAAAAGGATGGCAGCATGCGTTTTTGTGTTGACTACCGCCGTTTAAACGACATTACGACCAAGGACAGCTATCCACTTACTAGAATAGATGACACACTGGACATGCTAACAGGGGTAAAGTGGTTTAGCAACTTAGATTTGAAAAGTGGATACTGGCAGGTAGAAATTGATCCCAAGGACAAAGAGAAGACTGCATTCTCTACAGGGAGAGGACTGTGGCAGTTTAAAGTTATACCCTTTGGATTATGTAACGCGCCAGCAACTTTTAAAAGACTGATGGAGTCAGTACTGACCGGATTAACTGGAGACGCTTGCCTGGTCTACTTGGATGACATTGTCATTGTAGGCCGTACGTTTGAAGAACATTTTCGAAACCTGGAGCGCGTATTATCGAAAATCCGAAGTGCCAACCTAAAGTTAAGTGCTAAGAAGTGTTCATTTTTCAAACGGCAGGTTAGCTTTTTAGGATATGTGGTTTCGGAAGAGGGTGTCCAAACAGATCCGCATAAGATCGCTGCTGTCAAGGATTGGCCAGTTCCAAGAGATAAGACCCAAGTATGAGCATTTTTGGGCTTGTGCTCTTACTATCGGCGATTCGTGAAAAACTTTGCGGATATTGCCAAACCCCTTCATAAACTTACTGAAGAGAAAAGACAATTCTGCTGGGATGAAAGTTGTGACATTGCATTTCAAGAGCTAAAAAGACGTCTATGCAACACACCTATCTTAGGGTATCCAGATACCGAAAATGAATTCATAGTTGACACAGACGCGAGTGATACTGGGCTTGGCGGTGTGTTATCCCAGCGGAAAGGTGATCAAGAGGTCGTTATTGCATATTTCAGTAAATCTTTGTCAAAACCGGAAAGAAATTACTGTGTCACAAGAAGGGAGCTAATGGCAGTAGTGAAGACACTGCAACATTTTAACAAATATCTGCTCGGGCGTAAATTCCACCTCCGAACTGACCACGCTGCACTAAAGTGGCTCTTACAATTTAAAAATCCTGAAGGACAAGTCGCGAGATGGATTGAGCTACTACAGGAATATGACATCATGATTGAACATCGCAGTGGAAAATCACACGGTAACGCAGACGCATTATCAAGAAGACCTTGCCCTGAAGACTGCAAGCACTGTGCCAAGCAAGAAGTAAAGGAGCTTGTTCCTATAAGGACAATAAAGACGGACCTTAGCAGCGAATGGAAGGAAAGCCTACAGCAAGCACAGCAAGAGGATGCAGATATCAAACCAATTCTCGAGTGGATTTAAGCTGAGACTCCTAAGCCTCACTGGAGCGATGTTGCATCGCTGAGTTCAACCACAAAGAGTTATTGGGCTCAATGGGATAGCCTAGTCATCCAGGATGGAGTCTTGTGCCGTAAATGGGAAAACGCTCGAGGAGACAGCTGTCATCTGCAAATGGTTGTCCCGAAAGCTAAGATACCAGTGGTTCTGCAGCTCTACCATAACGGATGTTCAGGAGGTCATATGGGATTTAAGAAGACATTGTTAAAGATAAGGGAGAGATTCTACTGGATTCATTGTCGTGATGATGTCGAGGACTGGTGTCGCAAGTGTACTAATTGTGCGGCCGTGAAGGGACCTCACACACGTAACAGAGGTCCATTGAAATTGTACAATGTTGGGGCACCCTGGGAAAGAATTGCAATAGACGTAGCGGGACCATTTCCTGAAAGTGAAACTGGAAACAAGCACTTCATGGTTGTAATGGATTACTTCACTAAGTGGCCAGAAGTTTTCGCCATTCCCAACCAAGAGGCATCAACAGTTGCAGACAAATTAGTGCACGAAGTCTTCTGTCGTTTTGGAGTGCCTTTAGAAATTCACAGTGACCAAGGAAGAAATTTTGAGTCTCAAATATTTCAAGAGATGTGTCGAGTAATGGGTGCTCACAAAACCAGAACCACCTCTTATCACCCACAATCTGACGGAATGGTGGAACGATTTAACCAAACACTAGAGAGGTATCTCGCAAAAGTTGTTGAAAGTAGGCAAAAAGATTGGGACAAACACATCCAACCGTTTCTTCTGTCATACCGAAGTGCAGTCCACGAAAGCACTTCAGTAACACCAGCTTTTGCAAACTTCGGAAGAGAACTACGATTGCCTGCAGACTTGATCACTGTAATACCTCCTGACCCCCCGCGAAGTATAACTGAGTACGCTAATGACTCGCGGAACAAGATGAATGACATTTATGAGCATGTCAGACAATCGGGCCAGCAAATGTCTGAGAAGATGAAAACCCGATATGACCGGAAAGTGAACAATAAGGGCTTCGAAGAGTGTTCTCTAGTATGGCTCCATAATCCAGTTCGCAGTAAAGGGAGATCTCCAAAGCTACAAGCCAAGTGGGAAGGGCCATACCGGGTGGTGACAAAAATCAATGATGTTACCTACCGGATACAGAAGTGTCCAAGAGGCGCCCCAAAGATAGTTCACGTAGATCGATTGGCGCGATACTATGGAACTGATTATGCTCGGGACGAGCATATCTTAGGAGGGTGCAGTGTTGCGCCTTCGAGAAAAATAGTCTGGAACACTCTACCAGTCGCGAGAATGGAGGAAGGCGCCATCTAGTGTCAAATAGCGCGCAACTGTGGAGTAACTCTGATATTCGACGCTAGATGGCGCTAGATTACTCACTCTGGTAATTTCTGTTTAACGTAGAATGTTCTATCGAATATTATAGATCTTTCTAGGGATTTCAAAGCCATATATAAGCAGATTGGGTTACCCGTACGAGTCAGTATTGTTTCACGATACAGCGGAGTTAACATCGAAGCGATCTTCTAGTGCGATTAACAAGTGACATAGCGAATTATTATTGTAAAAAGGGTTGTAAATAAACAGTGTGTTATTTTTTTTGGTAATCAACCGACTATCTTTAATTATTTAATACCCGGCTCGTAACAGTGCTTAGGTACTTATCTTCTTCTTCTTATATATAATTATAAAAAAAAAAAAACCGACTTCCAAAAACATCCAACGAAAACTCTCTGTCAAAAAACACTTAAAAGTGTAAAATAAACTGGTTCTTCATAAATTGCCTATACCTAATTCTTTATTCATTTAAATAGTAGTATTATAATGGGTGCTAGGTACCTAGAATCTGTTTGAAGTCGGTGCCAAGTGACTATCGCTTAGACTTTTGTAATTGTTCGTTTGTATTCTTTTTGGCTTAGCACCGACTTCAAACAGATTTTAGGTACCTAGCACCCATTATAATACTACTATTTAAATGAATAAAGAATTAGGTATAGGCAATTTATGAAGAACCAGTTTATTTTACGCTTTTAAGTGTTTTTTGACACAGAGTTTTCGTTCTATGTTTTTGGAAGTCGGTTTTTTTTTTTATATAAAAAGTTTTTATTTTACAGTTTTTAGTGCAAACAATCGTAGGTAAGTAGTAAGTTGAATTATTTCATCAAATTTCATCATCAAGAATACAAATTAAGGTACGTGTAATTTTAAAATCATCATCTAATCCCTAACTGTTGAAGAGTTTAATCTTCTATCATTAGCTCACCTAAATAGCTTGAAAGTATACGACTGAAGGTCTTTAGATACGTATGAAATTGAAAGAATTATTCTCCAACTCCTAACCGTTGAGGAGTTGTACCTTCCACCTTCCATCATCAGCTTACCTAAATAATTTGTAAGAATACGACTAAAGGTAACTTATATACATATGATTTTTAAAGATTTATCCTCCAACTCCTAACCGTTAAGGAGTGGTACCTTACATCATCAGCTCATCATCATAAAATGATGACTACCAGACGCAAATACCGGTGTAACTTCAGAAAATATACGAAAAACATAGTATGTGCCTATAAAAAATGAGGGTTTCCCTCGATTTCCCTGGGATCCCATCATCAGATCCTGATATGCTGGCAATGGGACCACCACGGAAGCATACCCTGTCGAATACAAAAAAAAAATTCAAAATCGGTCCACAACTGACGGAGTAATCAGGTAACATACATAAAAAAAAAAATAATAATAATAATACATACAGTGGAACATAGAACCTCCTCCTTTTTGGAAGTCGGTTAAAAATCAATTGCTGTTCGTTTGTCTCGCTTAAACTCGAGAACCGCCAGGCCGATTTTGCTGATTTAGGTTTTGAAATGTTTGTCGTAGTTTAGAGAAGGTTTAAAAGGCGAGAAAATATGGAATAATTACGAGGAAGATAAAAAACAACAATTTCATTTTCCCATATAAAATGTTGTAACAACTTTCCTCTCAAAGTTTTGACTGTCAAATGGAAGCACTTATTAAATTCAGGGTTTTAAATAGACACCATATATTATTACGCGAATCAAATTAAGGATTTTAAATAGACACCACATATTATTTATATATTAGTATCGCGTATTTTAATATTATTATTTTAATGGTTGTCATTATTGGTTCATTCAGAAATTTTTGTCATTGTATTGACATATTTTGATGGTTGTCACTGTTTAGAATGCAAATAAAAATAGGTAAAAAAACTTTTTAAGTTAAACGGTTTTATGTTAAACATACATTGCAATGTTTAAGATAAATGTACTAAAAACCAAAAAATAATAAAATAGATACAGTAGTGGGAATTATAAACATATGCATAGACTAGACTAAAATAAAACCGTGGGGCACGTCAATTGTCTACAAATTATCGACTTAATGTGCGATAGAAGAATCGTTTAATTCGTCGTTAAAATAGGCAGTTGGCCCGCAGATGGTGAGGAAATTACTTACTATTTTCTTGCGCATGGAAATTCCAATAGTTATACACTCCATGTAAATAAAAGAGATGTTTCAACTAGTTTATCGTTGGACATTCACACTGCTGGCTGGCGAGGAATCGTTTCACTGCTCGTAGTTTGTCTTTAATCGACAAAACATATGATAAAAGTACTACTCGCTCACCACTATGAAACCCTAAAACTCGCTTATAATCGAGCTTGCTAGCTTGTTTCCACATTCTAGCCCTACTTATCACACGTCCATCGTTGTCGGTTGAACAACTGCCTAATTATAGTGTAACATTACAAAACAAACATTTTAATCAACGATTGTAGACAATTGACGTGCCCCACGGTTTTATTTTAGTCTAGTCTATGCATATGTTTATAATTCCCACGACTGTATCTATTTTATTATTTTTTGGTTTTTAGTACATTTATCTTAAACATTGCAATGTATGTTTAACATAAAACCGTTTAACTTAAAAAGTTTTTTTACTTATTTTTATTTTCTAAATTTTAGTTTTTATTTCGCATTCTGTTTAATACGTTGTGTTGCAGTTTCTGTTTTATTTGTGTTTGTATTTTTTATATTTTTTTTACCATTTTTTTCCCACGAGTAATGGACATTTAAACGGTCGACCCCCCCAGAGGTCCAATAAAGGGGCAAGGCTATGTACAACAAGATGCGCCTGAGTCTTGAGGGGAAAACGCTAACGACATATCATTTTTATCCACCCTAATGCCATACAGTTCTCGGCGCGTTTTAACCTTTCACCTTAACTTGGGTGGTGTACCGCTAACGACGTATCATTTTTAGCCACCCTAACGCCACACAGTCCTCAACACGATACAAAATCTTGACTTGGGTGGTGGATTCAGGCTGGATTAATCAGATACCTAAATTACAGATTCAATTTCTAAATTTAAATCTTATTATTATACGCCATTTGGTGGCTGCGCCCATCTTAAATATTGAGGTTGTATAGTGCACTGTATTCTTCTTGTCAAGCCCTTTTATTTGATACCCATATTGGTGGGATTGATAAAAAATTGTTATCAGCCATTTGGTAGCGGCGGCCATCTTAGATTTCAATTTTGCATAGTAAATTGTATTCTACTTGTTGAGACCTTTCATTTGATACCCATGTTGATGGGATTGATAAAACCTAAGCTATCCGCCATTTTGTAGAGGCCGCCATCTTGGATTTTAATTTTATATAGTACATTGTATTATACTGGTTGAGCACTTTCATTTGATACCCATATTGATGGGATCAATAAAACCTACGTTATCCGCCATTTTGTAGCGGCCGCCATCTTGTATTTCAATTTTTTATAGTATATTGTATTCTGCTTGTTGAGCCCTTTCATTTGATACCCATATTGATGGGATTGATAAAACCTACGTTATCCGCCATTTTGTAGCGGCGGCCATCTTGAATTTATAATGATAATGAATAAACATAATTGTATTGTCACCAAAATCCAAAGTGTATACAAAATTTCAGATTAATCGGTTGACAGGAAGAGGGTGAAATTTGAATTACTAAATTTGACCCAAGAATAATAAATAATAAAACAAACGGGGTGAGCTAAATAAAACCGTTTAATAAAAAAGTCTTAATTGTGCCATATCCATAGAGATCATATAAAAAAAATGATAAAAATGTTAATAAAATGAAAAAGATGGTTTGTTGGAATGCGAAAAATATTATTGATGTCAATTGTCTGTCGAACGTTATACGAAAGGTTGTAAACACAGGCAATTTTTTGCTCCTAAGGCATATAAAGTACCTGTCATTCCATTAGTGTTATTAAAATCTTCTATCATCAGTTTGTCAGTCTGTGAGAATTTTATTTACTATTATTGTTTGAAAATGCCAAGGCAAAGACGAACTGACATAGGTCGTCGAAGTCAATCAAATGTGGGACGAGCTACCTCAGGTGCGATCCGCACTGATGACTGGCGAGAGATGGATAATGATAACATTCGTACACTATTGCTATGGCAGAATTGCGTTCTACAGTGAATAATAATTACATAGACATGCGGCTCCGTCCACTTAGATCCCCTACTTAGATGCCCTGGGGGATCCAAGTGGAAATTTCGTCCACACTGATCCCCTAGGGAATCTATTTGGATTTCGTTTCCATTTTGATCCCCCAGGGGATTCATTTGGAAGATTTTCGTCCACTTCGATCCCCTGCTTAAACCTATAAGGGATTAATCTGTATTTTTTATCCACATCGATCTCCAATGGAATCTTTTAGAATTTTCTATACATTTTGATTATTAATTTAGAAGTTTTTCATAACAAAAATTCTATAAATATTCTTACTTTTATTTCGATTTAAAAAAAATATTAATGAATGGACTTAATACTAGGATTTTTAATGAGTTTTAAGTTATGTAGGTAATCTTTGGTGGTGAAATGTATTAATACACACATCAAAAGTGTCTAGGGATCAAGCATTTTTATGCGGATTTCTTGAGATTGAGATGTGGCTTTGGCCCTGGCCTGCTCAGTCGCCAGACTTGAACCCGATTGAGCATGCATGGGATATGCTACAGAGAAGAGCTCTGCCGAATATGGAGGGTATCCAGTCGCAAGAAGACCTTTTTTTGTTGTTGCAACGAACATGGGCGGCCATTCCACAGCGTGTTTGGATGAACTCATTTTGAGTATGCCAAACCGATGTTCTTGTGTTGTTAGTGTTCGCGGTAGAAACACGGATTATTAATTGTTTAAGTTACCTAATAAAATTTTAAAGAAAACTGTTATTTCAGTCTTTTTTTCGAACTTTAATGTTAGTGGTTCAAATGTCAAAAATCCCTTTATTAGGAAAATGGCAAATTTCTTTATTAATGCAAAGGTGACTTGGTTTATCGTTACTGTGACAAACGAAAACACTTTATTTGATGAATCCTTAAAGAAAATTTTAATTAATATCAATCAGGAGAAAAGTTATTGCAAAAATATATGTTGATCCCTAGACACATATGTTGATCCCTAGACACTTTTGATGTGTGTATGTATTAAACCTATATACTATATAAGCCATAAATAGTTGAGTGCACAAAAAAATCCCATATCGGTATTCGGTAAGTAGGGGATCGAAGTGGATGAAAATCTTCCAAATTCTTCCCCTGTGGGAAGAAAATGGAATCGATATCCAAATAGATTCCCTAGGAGATAAGTGTGGACGAAATTTTCACATGGATCCCCCAGGGGATCTAAACAGGGACGGAGCCGCTTAGAATGGAACGAGTTCGGGAACACCAAACACAACAACAGCGAGCACGACGCAATAAAATCGATACCGCAGAAACAGTGCTCCTGTGAGTACTTGAGTACGAGAGACTTGGAACGAGTAGCATTCCACTACAATCCGGAAGTAGATAATTGTGCCGACAAATCCGTGACACTTGGGGAAATGACAATTATTTGTCAATATTGTAAAGCGTTAAAATACATTTGTATCACAAATAATAATTTAACAAGATAATTGCAGATACAAGGACAATTTATCACCGACTGGGAGCACTGTTGCCACTGCCAGACGTGGATCATCAATTTTTACAAATTTATTGTATGGGCAATGAAGATGCGGAAGTTGAAAGGGATTGTGCTCATAATCCAACAGTAAAACGAACCATTGTCCAAGAACTGCAAACTGTTCTTCATTAGAACAATGTTTAGTCAAAATGTTCAAAATTGTATTAGATCGCCATCGGACAGCCATAATATTGTAATCAGAGCTGACAAAACACCTGCTGGTGAGCATGCAAGGAGGTTTAATTCACCGACAATCGACGACACTTAGCCACTGCTATTGTCGTTGTTGGAGAAAATTTGCAGTCTATAGAGATATCGTGCTTCATCGTCGGAACAATGAATTGAAACGTGTGTCTGAAACACATAGGTCAGCCGCGTTACAATATCCATTAATCTTCTAGTAGATGGATATTATTTTAATATCAAAATGGTTAATCAAGTAAATGGTAATGACATTAGATAATATTTTTAAAATTCAGTATCAACATATCTATCTATCAATATATATAAAAATGAATCGCCGAAATGTATGTACGCGCATAACTTCCGATCGGCTGCACCAAATTAATTTTTTTTTTATGTGTTCGTTAATGTTAGGACAAGGTTTGTGTATTAGAAAAATTAAATGAAAGCGGGAAAAGTCAATTATTTTCACCCGCGACGGGAAGCTGAGACAGATATGTAAATATGGCGGTACGAAGTTCGCCGAGACAGCTAGTATACCTATGTAATTAAATTAATACTATATATTCGTGTTAATCATTATTTCAATATAATAATAGGTCTTTACCTATGAAATTGCCGTTTTGTATGCAATAAGTGAAAGTACTTATTTTTTCAAACTTTTTTATTTCTGTTATTCGAAGTAGTGAGTATGGCGGATGAGGGAGATCTTCCAACCCCAGCTCTTGCAGCTTGGAGACTGTCTGTTGCGCAGTATGGGGTCGCGCGTTGTCGTGAAGCAGCTGGGGTTGGAAGCTCTCCCTCATCCGCCATACTCACCAGACCTTGCACCTACCGACTATTACTTTTTCCAAAATTTAGACAACTTTTTAGTGGGTAAAAAATTTAATTCCCGAGAGGCAGTACAAAAAACCTTTCAAGAGTTTGTTGCCTCCCGTCCAGCTGATTTTTACAAGAAGGGCATCAATAAACTGCCAATGCGTTGGCAAAGATGCGTCGAATGCATGGGTGATTACTTCGAATGACAGAAATAAAAAAGTTTGAAAAAATAAGTACTTTCACTTATTGCATACAAAACGGCAATTTCATAGGTAAAGACCTATTATTACAACACAATACAATATAATATTGAAATAATATTCTAAATCCCAGTTAGTAACGTAATATATACCAAAGTCGACTACAATCTTAGTATTATATACTTATAATTGCTAAAAAACATAAAATAAGGGTGGTATTCTACTCGTTATACATGTCGCAGCCAACTAGCTTAATTAGCCATTCAATTAACAGCCTAGTCTCTATGTCGCAGCCAACTAGCTTAATTAGCCATTCAACAGCCTAGTCTCTTTACTAAACAGCGCTGCGCTATTGAACTAGCGTCCGCGTTACGAATGGAGGCGAAAGGTTAGGTTAGGGTTATTTTTTTGTTTTAATAGCAAGTTACTTTCGTTTTAAAAGAAAAAAATAAATATAACCTAACCGCTAGTTAAAGGGCGTTGTTTAGTTAAGAGCTAGCCTGTTATTTGAACGGCTAATTTAACTAGTTGGCTGCGACATACACACCTCAACAAAGTCTAGGGATATTTTATATATCATCAAGTATCTCAAAATCCAAGAAGAATTCTCATAGATAGTAAATGGAAGAAAAGTAGCTTATTTTAGGGACTTTAATAAAAGAAGAAAGCTATTCTTTTGTTTTTAATTAAAAAGTTAACTTTTTTAATTGTTGTAGAAAATTGGGACGAAAACAAATGTCATAGAATTTTTGTAACATTACCTATCATATTAATAAAACAAATAAAAATTTCATAAAATCTCACATCGACATCGATTGTTCATACTTAAAATTAAATTGTCAATGTCTTGTTCCGGTATGAGGTCCCAAGTTCTATGCAAGTGTCTGTATAGTTCTTGTTCCGTCGTCAAATTTGGCGGGAAATCTCGCAATGCTTTTCGTTGTAACATGTCCCAGGCATGCTCGATGGGATTTAAGTCGGGCGACTGCGCAGGCCAATCCAAAACTTGAATGTCATGATCTTGAAGAGCTGTCGATACCAATCGCGCCGTATGAGAAGGAGCATTATCGTGCATGAATAGAAACTCCAGGCCCATTTAGATTCTGTGTGAGATAATCACAGGCTCTACTACCTCTTCGAGATATTTTCGTGCAGTCATGCTGCCTTGAATCCAAACGAGCTGGGTTCGCTCACCAAAACAAATTCCTGCCCACACCATCGTTGTCCCGCCTCGGTAAGAGTGGACCTGATGAGGGTGCCGCAGACGGCTAACTCTGCCTGGAGTTCTCCAAACACGAGTTCTTCTTGAATCCGGATGAAATACAAACCGGGACTCATCAGTTAACAGCACCGATAACCATTGTTGATCACTCCAAGACAAATGCTCCAGAGCCCACGAAAGCCGCCGACCGCGATTGCCACGTCGCAGAGCTGGAGCACGTAGCGGTATTCGAGCATGAAGGTTGACTTCATGCAACCTCCTTCGCATGGTTTGGTCGCTTACCAGCAGCTGGTGGTATTCCTGTAGCTTTTGCACAAGTAGCAACGCCGTGATATTGGGTTGTCTTTGGTTCATTTGGAGGAATCGATCCTGTCTTTGCGTAGTAACCCGTTGTCTACCACTGTGCCGTTCAGCCACATCCCCAGTAGTGCGATAACGTGACCACAATCTTGATATCACGTTTTGGCTGGTATGTAAGGTCTCAGCAACGACGCGTTGAATAGCACCATTTTCTAACATGCCCACGGCTCGTAACACTTCATCTCGACTCAAATGGCGAGATGACATGACTTTGGAAGCTAGCACAGCAAGTTCAATTAAAAAAAAGACAATCTAATCAATTTTAATTCAATAACAGCATAAAAACAATTTTACCTTTTCTTGTCGTAATGAATTACCAACTATTTTGCCGCCGTATTTTATTTTTAGCATTGTTAATGTTTTTATTAAACGGTTTTATTTAGCTCACCCCGTTTGTTTTATTATTTATTATTCTTGGGTCAAATTTAGTAATTCAAATTTCACCCTCTTCCTGTCAACCGATTAATCTGAAATTTTGTATACACTTTGGATTTTG
Organism: Diaphora mendica; assembly: GCA_949125395.1. Lineage (NCBI taxonomy): Eukaryota > Metazoa > Arthropoda > Insecta > Lepidoptera > Erebidae > Diaphora > Diaphora mendica. Next base: position 25,766,005 of record OX421310.1, read on the forward strand.
GTGACAATACAATTATGTTTATTCATTATCATTATAAATTCAAGATGGCCGCCGCTACAAAATGGCGTATAATTTATGTTTTATTAATCCCATCAATATGGGTATCAAATGAAAGGGCTCAACAAGCAGAATACAATATACTATAAAAAATGGAAATCCAAGATGGCGGCCGCTACAAAATGGCGGATAACGTAGGTTTTATCAATCCCATCAATATGGGTATCAAATGAAAGGGCTCAACAAGCAGAATACAATATACTATAAAAAATTGAAATACAAGATGGCGGCCGCTACAAAATGGCGGATAACGTAGGTTTTATTGATCCCATCAATATGGGTATCAAATGAAAGTGCTCAACCAGTATAATACAATGTACTATATAAAATTAAAATCCAAGATGGCGGCCTCTACAAAATGGCGGATAGCTTAGGTTTTATCAATCCCATCAACATGGGTATCAAATGAAAGGTCTCAACAAGTAGAATACAATTTACTATGCAAAATTGAAATCTAAGATGGCCGCCGCTACCAAATGGCTGATAACAATTTTTTATCAATCCCACCAATATGGGTATCAAATAAAAGGGCTTGACAAGAAGAATACAGTGCACTATACAACCTCAATATTTAAGATGGGCGCAGCCACCAAATGGCGTATAATAATAAGATTTAAATTTAGAAATTGAATCTGTAATTTAGGTATCTGATTAATCCAGCCTGAATCCACCACCCAAGTCAAGATTTTGTATCGTGTTGAGGACTGTGTGGCGTTAGGGTGGCTAAAAATGATACGTCGTTAGCGGTACACCACCCAAGTTAAGGTGAAAGGTTAAAACGCGCCGAGAACTGTATGGCATTAGGGTGGATAAAAATGATATGTCGTTAGCGTTTTCCCCTCAAGACTCAGGCGCATCTTGTTGTACATAGCCTTGCCCCTTTATTGGACCTCTGGGGGGGTCGACCGTTTAAATGTCCATTACTCGTGGGAAAAAAATGGTAAAAAAAATATAAAAAATACAAACACAAATAAAACAGAAACTGCAACACAACGTATTAAACAGAATGCGAAATAAAAACTAAAAACTAGAAAATAAAAATAAGTAAAAAAACTTTTTAAGTTAAACGGTTTTATGTTAAACATACATTGCAATGTTTAAGATAAATGTACTAAAAACCAAAAAATAATAAAATAGATACAGTCGTGGGAATTATAAACATATGCATAGACTAGACTAAAATAAAACCGTGGGGCACGTCAATTGTCTACAATCGTTGATTAAAATGTTTGTTTTGTAATGTTACACTATAATTAGGCAGTTGTTCAACCGACAACGATGGACGTGTGATAAGTAGGGCTAGAATGTGGAAACAAGCTAGCAAGCTCGATTATAAGCGAGTTTTAGGGTTTCATAGTGGTGAGCGAGTAGTACTTTTATCATATGTTTTGTCGATTAAAGACAAACTACGAGCAGTGAAACGATTCCTCGCCAGCCAGCAGTGTGAATGTCCAACGATAAACTAGTTGAAACATCTCTTTTATTTACATGGAGTGTATAACTATTGGAATTTCCATGCGCAAGAAAATAGTAAGTAATTTCCTCACCATCTGCGGGCCAACTGCCTATTTTAACGACGAATTAAACGATTCTTCTATCGCACATTAAGTCGATAATTTGTAGACAATTGACGTGCCCCACGGTTTTATTTTAGTCTAGTCTATGCATATGTTTATAATTCCCACGACTGTATCTATTTTATTATTTTTTGGTTTTTAGTACATTTATCTTAAACATTGCAATGTATGTTTAACATAAAACCGTTTAACTTAAAAAGTTTTTTTACCTATTTTTATTATATTTTTAAAATAGAATAAAAGAGGTTTCATTTAGTATAATATACACTTTTTATGGAAACTAAAAAGATTTTTAACTATAAAGTCGTCAATAGGATTATGATATCCCTAGACTTTGTTGAGGTGTGTAGGTATATTCACGTGAAGACTTTAAAATCAACAATAAGACAGGCTGTGATCAATTTTGATTGCTGATTCTCACAGTTTAGGCACCATAAGTAAGTGTTCCTAATTGAATCAATTAATTGAAAGATTATAATGAAATTATAAAAAAATACTTGTTTCTGATTTATTCCTATGTAGTATCACCCAACTACTTTTCTGGTTGTCGAATTTGGACTTTCTAGGTCATCTGGAACTGGGTTATAATTTTGATCTATAGGTGAGTCAGTAATAAAAATTGCGATTTTGGACGTTAATATCTAAATAGCCGTTTAAGGTGTGTTTATAAAATTTAGGACATGTGGCAAGTCTTATTACTAGGATGGATGTAAAATTTGGCTCATATAGTATATGAGCCAAATTTTACATGTCCATGTGAAATAGTTTTTGAGTTACGAGGTTGTCAAAAGTAGCTCCGAATGGTTCGTGTATTACACACGGTGCTGCTCGCCAGTTCTGTTAGCTTGAACTTGGCTTGATGTTTTATTTTTATTGGGATAAATAACAACCATGTCGGGCTAAATTCAATCTATACTTTCCCTTAGTACCCTATACCTAGTAACATTTATTATGTCAGAACATAAGCATCTATAAAATATTGTATTGGATTTTCATGACATAACGGTGTAGTACTTGTAGTAAAGTACACCTAATTATAAACTAAGTCTAAAGCAAATAAACACTTGTCATTAATTAAATAGTTCTCTTCGTCGAATACAATTGTATCACAACAATATGTAGTGAGGAGTCGCAGGAAATAAGCTGTCAACTCTATTTGTACAATGTCGACCTAATCTTACATGATGTAGGTAAACGTTATGCTAACAAAGCTGCCTCACAACCATATTTACATGTATTCATAATGTACTGGTTCTGACATTCGCAAGACAAACTGCACGAGAAAGACGACTCTCAACGAAATTATCACGAATAAATGTGGGCCTTTTTATATTGTATTGACGTAAAATGGCTCACGAGTTCATCGACCTTATAGGATTTTTGTTTTTGGTAAGTTGTTTTGTTTTTAAATAAGCGAAGATCACACTCTGCGATAAGGTTGTAGAAATTGATTCCAAGATAAAACGAACATAGTTCTATTGAAAAACAGTTCATTTTCTGAATATATATGATAAATTTGTAGTTGAATTTATAAAAAAAACTCTCTGCCAAAAAAACACTTAAAAGCGTAAAATAAACTGGTTCTTCATAAATTGCCTACCGACTTCTAACTGATTTTAGGTACCTAGCACACATTATAATACTACTATTTAAATGAATAAAGAATTAGGTATAGACAATTTATGAAGAACCAGTTTATTTTACGCTTTTAAGTGTTTTTTTGGCAGAGAGTTTAGGATGTTTTTTGGAAGTCAGTTTTTTTTTTATAAAAAGTTTTAATAGTTTTTAGTGCAAACAATCGTAGGTAAGTAGTAAGTTGAACTATTTCATCAAATTTCATCATCAAGAATACAAATTAAGGTCTATACGTACGTGTAATATTAAATTCATCCTCTAATCCCTAATTGTTGAAGAGTTTAACCTTCTATCATCAGCTCACCTAAATAACTTGAAAGTATATGACTGAAGGTCTTTAGATACGTATGAAATTGAAAGAATTATCCTCCAACTCCTAACCGTTGAGGAGTTGTACCTTCCACCTTCCATCATCAGCTTACCTAAATAATTTGAAAGAATGCGACTAAAGGTAACATATATACATATGATATTTAAAGATTTATCCTCCAACTCCTAACCGTTAAGGAGTTGTACCTTACATCATCAGCTCATCATCATAAAATGTTGACTACCAGACGCAAATACCAGTGTAACTTCAGAGAATATACTAAAAACATAGTATGTGCCTATAAAAAATGAGGATTTTCTCGATTTCCCTGGGATTCCATCATCAGATCCTGATATGGTGGCAATGGGACCACCTCGGGAGCATACCCTTTCGAACACAAAAAAAAATTTTCAAAATCGGTCCACAATTGACGGAGTAATCGGTGAACATACATAAAAAAAAAAACATACAGTGGAACATAGAACCTTCTCCTTTTTGGAAGTCGGTTAAAATATGAAGAACTGATGTTTATGTACTTAAACCTTCACAGATAAGAGAATGGTAGCAAATAGTTGTTTAAGAACCCGATCTAGTTAAATCATTCTACGATTGAACTAATTTGCTTGTTTGCGGCACAATATTAATTAAAAATATTTAATTTCAGGTATTAATTACAATACCTCAAACGTTATCAACGAACATAGACTGTGGCGGCAAACCTTTCCACTGTCTTAACACAACTCATTTCATGATATGTGTGGACTTAGGGGGCGGAGTGTCGTCCACTATTGACGATTTCATCATACCGTGTCCTCCGACAACAGTGTGTGAGAAATATAATCGATTTGAATGCGAATTTCCGAAAGTCGAAGCGGCTACCACATACCTCAATGTCATCGCTGTTTCTAATATCAATGATAAAAGTGCCGATGCTAAAACAATACCGCCAGATAAATGGACTACAGCATTACCATTACCAGAAAAAATATCTGTAACAGAATTGCCGATGAAAGAAAAATCAATGTCCAATTTGAATAGTGAAATATTAGAACATTTGAAAGACGAATTTACAGGGGGCAATGAAAAGGTTTTTGATGAAGACATTGTTCCATTATCTAGTTTAGTAGACTTCAAAAACAGTACCCCTGGAATAAGTTTTGTAACTCCTAAAATAGAACAAAACATTACCAAAACTGATAAGTATTCTCATCCTAAGATTAAAGCGGATATCTCAACTAATGGGGCACTGAGTGCTACTCAAACAGTCTTAATATTAAAAGAAAATATCACTTATATTGAAGAACCAATAGTTATTAAAAATAATAACACTGGCAATAAATTTAACACATCAAAAGAAATAAATACGTTGTATGGTAACAATACTGAAGTATTACAACATTTAAAAGACGAATTTACAGGAGGAAATAAAAAGTTTTTGGATGAAGATACTATTCCACTATCTAGTTTAGTAAGCTTCAAAAATAGTACCGCTGAAATAAGTTTTGTAACCCCTAAAGAAGAAGAAATCATCACCACAACTGAAAAATATTTTAATTTAAATGCGGATACCTCAACTAATGGACCACTGAGTGCTTTTCAAAATGTCTGGACATTAAAAGAAAATATCACGTATATTGAAGAACCCAAAGCTATTAAAAAAAATAACACTGGCAATAAATTTAACACAACAAAAGAAATAAATCAATCAGTTGTTGCAAGTACCTCCAAATATAATGGTCCCGACCTTGTAGATAATGTTATTGCAACTAAGTCTAAGATTAATAATTCTTTTACTTCAAAAGCTATTACTATAGACACAAATTACAACGTAGAGCCAACTACTGAAAAATTAAAAAGAGACGACGAATATAGCCATACACTTCAGCAAGTTACAACCAAGCCGATATATATAACTATAATGAATTTGAATTCTCCGAACACTTCTGGAAAAGATCTTTTAAAATTAGAAGAGACCGCAACTTCGCCCGACGGATCAATTATTATAAATGAACTTAATAATATCAACAAAAAACATAATACAATTAAGGTAACAGATCAGAAGTTGAATTTGAATGTATCAGACAATCAGGAATTACTGAAAAATATATATGATACAGCGCCCATAATAGCGAACGTGAGTGAATTAACTATTGATTCACTAAGCGCAACTGAACCAGGTTTAGTAACAACTACTATATATACGGATCAGAACAACATAGATAACGTCATTGCGTCTGAGACTGTGGTAAAAGATTTATTACCTGTGAAAGTCAACAGCACAGTTTCTAACTATATCGTAACGTCTGTTTCTGAAGTATTAAAAAAAGATGATAAACATAAAGATCTATTGAAGTCAGTTACTACAAGTCCCGCTCCATACAGTACAGTATATTTACCTCTGAATTATGATTCAGGAACAACAAATTCTGTTGCTGAAGTGCCATTAGTCACAAGTATCAACAGTATTTCTAATTCATCAGATATACATGAAACACTAGAAAATCACATCACCGCTAATTTATCAACTAAGTCTGTAACAGAATTAATTTTAGAAAATGTTTCTAAAAATGAATCAAACCATACAATGCAAGAATCAACTGGATTTACATTCGAAATGACGACACCACCATTGGTTAAAGACGATAACATACTAGGGTTTAAAAGTGATATAGAAATGAAAAGCAAGGAGAGTGCTTTAATCTTTAATGATGCCAATATAATAGATGCTATTAATAAAACTAAAGAAGTCTATTTAGCTACAGAGACATTTAATATTAACGAAATTATTGATCATAATATGAAGCCTACAATGAACTTAACCAACTACCAAATATCTAAAATTGCTTCTGCGTTTCGAACAACTTCAATAAATAACAGTCAATCAGCAACAGAATCACCAGTCAAAATCACGGACGAGCAACTAATCTCTAATGGCGACAATTACATAAACAATTTCAATTCATTTGTTACATCAACAATTGAAAAACCAAAAACAATAGCTTCACCATTAGTAAACAATTTGACTACCTTTGGAAACAATTCTATGGGCACAGAATCAACTACAACTGTTGACTTTATACAACAGGAATCAAACTTTAAGAAAACGAAATTGAATGTATCGATAAATATGGAGATACAATCTAGTTCAACACTTTCTACAATACCATCGATTAATATTGATGGAACAAATGAAGTGTCACAAAATACAACACCTGTACTACAACTTGAAGCTGTAACATATAGTGATGATAAAGGCAGTCATCAAGATAGGATTATCGGAAAAGGAAGTGAAATTTCTACCGTCACTACGGAAATAAATAGAGCTTTAAAGAGAATAGAAAACAATCATACTATTTACAAAAAGTCAGGAATAGGAGGAAACTATTCAAGAGACGTAGATGCAAATCAGTTACTTATACCTGGTAACAGTTACAATGTCAATGTTGACCTGTCAGACAAATTCATGAACAATACAGAACAAAAAAAAATTGTAACGACACAAAACGCTCCAATGACCCCAAATGAAATGAGCTCAGAAAGAACATTTGCGTCTGGTATAAGTAATAATTTTAGCAATGCGGAAGAATTCAAAGCAAATAATACAATTATGAAATCAATTATATTTTCTTCGAACATGTCAAACAACGACAATAATGAAGTGAACAGTGAAAATAGACCAATACCGACATTGGCCTCTAAACGAGATAATATGAATCACTTTGAAAATTTTAGCTTTAACTTAAATGAGGCTACTTCAGAACAAGTTAGTAATTTAATTCATTTACATAGGGTAAGTGCGACCCTTCTCACAGAGCAAAAGAGCGATGTAGCTATGAAACCGTTAGTAACCACGGAAACGACTACGGAACTAGATGGCACGCCACGTCACCTACTAATAACTGAAAGTGTAACAGAGAGCATTTATTCAATAAATCTGATCACTGGAACTTCATCTAGTAATGACATAGTAGGAAGCACTCAAACTGTCATGGAATATCCAAACGACCAGATTACTTTAAACGATACAGAAGACAAGACAATCACTTCAAGTAGTGATATTTATCCAGGATTACTTATCAGTACTGTAAACTCATTCACTGAAACGAACATTCACAAAACGAATGAATCAAGTCCAGCACCAACAGAATTAATAATAGATTTAAGCCAAGATGCACATTTATCACCTAATAATGAAACTAACACAAGCAACAACATAACTACAGGTTCTGTCATAGATGTTATCGAATTAGAGACAGGCTATGATAGAAGTAAATTGTCGACATCAAATACTACAATGGAAACGCTACCAATTATTACGGTAAACCATATTTTGCCTAGTAAGACAGTAGAAATGATACAAAATAATACTAACGTCTTGGATAACGTTGGTATGCAAATCGTGAGATCTGATGTACCTCAAAGTACTCAGGAAACAAAGGCTTATGAGTTAGATAGTTTATCAACTTTACTGACACCAGTGGTGGTAACAGTAAAAAAGCAGCCAAATATTGCGGTTAACCGTTTTTTTACCAGTGCTGTGGCGGTTAAGGTTGAGAATCAAATTATGAACTCGAATATAGCAAATATTACTGAGCAAGTGGCTGTAAATAATTTAGATAATATATCGACAGTACCGACACCAATTGAGGCGACGATTGCGAAACATAAAAATATTTTAGTCAATCCAGTTTTACCCAGCACTATGGGATCAATTATTCAACCTAATATGTATGAATTGGCTGAAGTGGAAACGCCAATTGAGAGCTTAAAAAAATCAGATAGTATATCGTTATTACCGACATCAAAGGTATCTACGGCGAAGAAGGAGTCAAATATAACAGTTATCCGAATTTTACTCAGTACTATGACAGCAATAAGTCAGCCTACTACCGAAGAATTAGCTAATGTTGAAACGCTAAATATAACACAAAGTACTCCGCAAAAAGTTGCTACTGATGTAGATAATATATTGACGTTATCGACACGAAATAAGTTTATATCTAAGAACGAGTCTAATATTACAACAAACCGAATTACTTCCAGTACTGTGTCATCAATTAGTAGATCTAATACTGAAGAGTCAGGTAAAAATAAAACGCTCATGGAGATCTCCAATTTGACACAAAGTCCTAGGCAAGTCGTTGTTAACGATTTTGATAGTATGCGGATATCACCATCACTAAATGAATCTAAGGCGAAGAAGAATCTTAATAGTAAAGTAAAACGAATTTCACCCAGTACTATGGCAATAATTACTCAAAATGAATTAGGTAATCTTGAAATGCCAATTGGGAACCTAAATATATCTAAAAGTACTCCACAAACAGTAGCAATTGACTTAGATAGTAAAGCAATGTCATTGACGACAAATGAGTTTATGACAAAAAAGTCAAATATTGCAGAAAATCGATTTGTTCCCAGTATAATAACATCAATTAGTCAGCTTAATACGCATGAATCGGATAAATTTCAAATACAAGTTGAGAGCTCCAATGTGACAAAAACTACTCAGGAAACAGTTGATAGTAATTTGCACAATACATCGATATTACTAATGTCAATGGAATCTATTGCTAAACAACAGTCAAATATTACAGTGAATCCAATTGTGACAAATACTATGGCACCAATTAGTCAGAATAATACAGACAAAGTAGTGGAACTTGGAACGCAAATTGTAAACTCAAATGTAACACGAAATACTAAGAAAATAATGGTTAATGATTTCAACAAAACAAGTTTTAACATTGTAACAGAACCCGGTACAATAGTAGAAACTATTAATGATACTCATAACATTGTCGGGCGACCTATTCTCAGTGATATTGTTTTTGGCGACATAATCTTCGCGAATGGAACAGCAAATTTAAAGAGCCCAAATCAATTACATAGCGGAATACCCAAAAAAATAACAGAAAGAGCAACTTTTAATGAGAAATTACAAAAAACTACTTTACTTCGAAATCCATCTAGTGATTTAAACAAGAGAGAAGATTTAAATTTTGATGTCGTAAATGGTACTTTCGTTGATAAACAGTTAAATATTGAACTATGGGGCAGTATACACGATAATGAGACAAGCGTAGAAAATTATGAGATTTCAACAGATTATGACAAGTTTGCTTCTCAAAAAGATGTGACATCACCAAGTACTCCTGTTATTAATAAATCTGAAAACAGTGTAGGATATAAGAGTCCTCGTAGCGCAATGGATATGGCGAAGAATTTTGCGGAATTGACACAAAATATTACACTGCTAAATAAAATAAAATACATTTACAATTCCACAAACAACAGTGAAAGTATGTTTGGGAAAAATAAAAAACGAATATCTATAATAAATGGAACTGATGCAAAAGTGAAAAATTCAACTGCGTACAACATTTTCTCTAAACAACAGATTAAACAACTTAATACCTCTGCAAAATCACACATGAGTTATATGAATATTAGTTATTCATTGACTAATCAAATGACCAATAGTTCAAGCTTGACGACTGTGGTTCGTCTTCTAGCTAATGCTAAGAATCCGCCAAGTACTATAAACGCCAATAAAGTAGGCAATACTGCATTACCTGTCGATTGCTTGAAACTACCACGAGGTAAATACGCAGATAGTAAAGATTGTCGAAAGTTTTACATTTGTGTAGGTAAACTTCAACCCGTTGTAGGTATATGTCCCAATAACACAGTATTCAGCGAAATTAATAAACTGTGTACAAAGAATCTATCACACTGTGTAAGAAACAACCAGTTTCACTGTTTGTATGAAGGACGATTCAGTGACTTTTTGAGAGACAATATATATTACATCTGTGTTAAAAATAACGTACATGGATTTTTAAGATACAAATTACAATGCCAGAATGGCTACCATCTAAATAAGGCGAAAGTGAAGTGTGAAAAAAATGAGATATGGAACCAATCAGATACATCTGTAACTAATTTTGGTAATGTTGGTGGTAATCGAAATACATCGGTATCAAATTCTGGTGTAAGTGAAAGCTCTGGAAACATTGAATTAGAATGTAGAAAAGAGGGAAAGTTTCCGTATCCAAAAGATTGTAGGAAATATTATGTGTGTACTAAAAATAGTAAAGATGAATATCGCCGAAAGATTAAAAGTTGCTCTTCGGAGGAAATTTACGACAGGAAAAAGAAAAAGTGTGTATCTTCAGATAGCGACGAAGATTAATTGTTTATATTGTCATCGTTTTGTATGTTAAAACTTATTATGAAACAATACAATTTTTAATTAATAATTTATTTGAAGTATTTGGACAATTTTACTATTTTATTTATAACGTTTTGCTATGATTACTTACATGATAATCGTATTCAAAATAAACAACATGTACTTATATGATACTTACAGTACGTTACAGTATGTTCTGTACATACTAATATAAATAATCGGAAATAAACTGATTGATAAATTTCATGAGGTCACTATTAATCAATGTTGTATTCTAAAATTGAGTATGTAATAATGTGTTATCGATTAAAACATTTAGTAATAAAATGGTTCGTACATCGAGATATAATGTATAGAGAAGACGCCACTCATTAGTGCGGTGTTCCATGCAATTGCGGCGCATGCGCCGCACTTCCTTCAGTCGCTTGCTAGCTACACTCTGATGAAGCGGTGGCTTAAGCGTGTGATTGTTTAAATTTAAAAACGTTCTAAAACTCGTGAATTATGCCATTTTGTGTCTTGAGATATTGCACTAATAATACAAGGAATACGGAGAAAAACAAAGGAATAACTTTTCACTAGTAATTAACTAGATGTAATTGTTTTAAAATTAAATACGAACAAAATATTTTAAGACGCCATTGTTGCCTCATTCGACATAGGGTACTTAGAGTAAAACATACAGAAGTGATATTTAGGTAGAATTAACTGACGTTAAATGCAGAACGTATTTAACGTATTTAATTGGATAAGGAAAAATAATATGTTGTTAAAAATAGCTTCGTAAATAACCCATAACATTTTTTTTGCAATAATTTTATTTAAATTATCATTTAAGTATAATTTAAAAATTGAATATTCGGCTTTTATATTTTATACCTCGATGAATTCTACAAAAAAACTGAAACTGGTAAAGCTATTGAAGTACTATTTACTCAAAGTGAATTTCCTAAAAAAGCTTCGTAGGTATAAAGCGATTTATCCGTTCTGCTTTCTTGTTTGGCGCTTACTCTATAAAAGCGAATCTTTGCAACAGTTCGTTGGCCAAAACGCGTAAGCGCCATAAAAATCACGGCGCTTATGACATTTCGCTCGCGAGGAAACTACAGCTCGAATGCGATAGAGCGCTGCTTGTTAATACTGTTGGATTAGACTACTAATTATTGTTTGGCTGCGCTGCAGCGCTTTTTAGTTTTAATTCAAATATAAACGGAACATATAATTGGTTTTGAGTGGCTCCTCTAGTACGTAGTACGTAATATCTCGATGGGTTCGTAGATTTAATCTATATTTATTTCTAGAAATATCATAAGAACATGAATGTCTATCTAATAAATTACTTGGTAAACTATTCAAAGACAATCTTAAAAAACTTTGGTAACAAACTACTTGACTCAGATTAAATATATTTGATCTGAGCTTTTAGAGTAAAAGTAAGTCCGTTATCTTTCTAAACCATTCGTTTAGTTCAATATTTTTTTTCGAAAATCTACTTATGCATTACTTAAGTTTGAACTTTTGTGGATACAATTTGATATGTATGTGCTCAAGGACATTATGGATGAAATAGGTAACAAACATTCTAGTATATAGTCGTGAAGGTACGTTTACCTAACCTATAATTTTTGTAGAATATGTTGTAAGTATTTGTAATTTTATGAAAGATAACATTATAGGTAAGTTTATTCAATAATTTCTTTGTTAAATATTACAAATATCAAATATCGCAATGTTATCTGCAGTTGAATTATTAAAGGTAAACTTTAGTACAAAGGTACATTCATAATAATCACCTTATTAGTGTTCATTATTTTACTTGTTGTACTTGTAAATATATATACATCATTTATAGAAAATACCCTAACTACACAACAACAATGACAGAACAGAATCAAATGTTTGCAGATCATACAAACATTGGTTCGACCCGGGAATCAAACCCGGAACCTCAGCACAGCAGTCGTACACGCTACCACTACGTCGACTACCGAGGCGGTAATTTTATTTCTGTGAATTTAAACACGACACTGGTTATCAATATTGAAAGAAAATACTTTATACAAAGACAACACTTTGGATTTAGTAAGTTTTATTCACAAAAATACCAAATAAATTTGCGTTATTGTATACAAGTAACTGTATTTTCGTTATCGCTTACACCTGGTTGCTCCATGCATTTATTAGTTATATTCTTTCATCTTTTATCCTTGGTCTGCGGTTTGGTGTGTCATCGAATATATATTGATCCTCATTATCTTTATCTAATGTGATACAGAAATGGTTAGAGAATATCGTACATCGTATCGTCTCGTGTCCTCTCGGAGGAAGCGCAGGGCAGAAGTAAGTAACTTGGTTAGAAACATTGTCTTGTGTCAATCGGAATTTATAATTCTTACATTCTATAGACGGAAGACTTTGATCCAAAAGTTTGGTGCCCGAGGGTTTGGATTTATCTCTAACGGTATTAGTACTGTGGTACAAAGCTGGGTTAGGTTTGGTAATATTTGATAAGGGACATTTGTATTTGCTTGGTGAAGTACAAGTCCGCGTTATGCCGTTGAATAAAGTACTTCCTGAGCATCTGAAATTAAGAGCCTGTAACCGATCGCCTTTGGGTACACATAGGATGTAAGCTTTACAGCCAGGGACGCTAGGGTTAGCAATTCTTTCGTTTCGTTGACATCGTATTCGGTTTGTTAACGTCGGATCTAAGTGTGAGACAGCATCCTCGCAAACGGCTGTTGAATCTTCGTTACAAAATGTTCCCCGCGGACAGATAAATGTAGGCCCTGTAGGTTTAGACTCGGTACATAATTTTATTCGGTTATTTCGCTCACATGTGAATCCGTAAGGTCCACAATCGTACGGACTTGGGTAAACATTGTATCCATTTGCTTTGGTTGCATAGAATGTGACCTGTAAGAAACATACCAGGTTACATTTTTTGGATTACTTTTAATTTTTTTTATTTAACCTTTTAAAAAACCAGCTAGGTACCTAAGTTTAAACATGTGTGATTGTGTGCTAAGCTATTACTAGTTGCATTTAAGTGAATCTATTTCGGTGCCAATTAAAATGATTTAACTCTTATCTGTCACACAAAACAATATTCTGTTTTACAATCATAATTTGTCCAATTTTTAATCTCGTTAGCTACAACTAACGATTAAAATAATCACAAATTTTAAATCTGGACCAAATAAAAAAAGAATAGGTAATCAAAATCGGTTCACCCAGTCGAAATTTGGTAACAAACATTAAAAAAAAAACAGTCGAATTGAGAACCTCCTCCTTTTTTTGAAGTCGGTTAAATAGTTAATCGTGGTTGTCACGATTACCAATTTTTTATAATTATGGATTTTTTATCAAAAATAAATACAAAAAAAAAACAACAGCAACAATCTTGGCAATAACTATTTAATACATATTACGTGTCAAGTACATAATTATAGTATTGATTGTAGTTTAAAATAATTCTATTAATTGCGTAAATTGAGCTTTATGAAACAGTACACAGTAACATATATTAGTTATAACACAGCTCAAAAACTGAAAGATTAAAAAAGTGTAAAAACTTACCGTTAAAAGAACTTTAATAAGATATAAGTATACCATTTTTGGTTAACACCGTACTGTAACAAATGTAATCTTCTCTATGTCTAGAATACGACTAACGGGCTAACTGTTTTCCAAAGCTATGCAGTTAGAAAATAGTTAGCACCTCTTGGTATTTGTTGACACTTTGTCACCGATAGTATGGAAACTGAGCTTGTTTTTAACGGTACAACTGTGTGTATAGGGGCTTCGATGTAGGTGAATGTTAAACCAAAGTGTCCAAAATTCTAAGATACATATTTCTTTCGAACCGGAGTGTCCGTTACTAATATTTAAAATCTGTATCATTGAGGTAATGTGTGACAATTTTTATATACCCAATTAGAATTCAGACGCTTTTTTATTCACGACACTGCCTGTTTATAATTATTTTTACACGCCTTTTTTAATGATTTGCACCATAAGTTTAATTCGCGATCTTCGCGGTATTTGCTCTACAATCTACAATTAAAGCGCGTCTCCACCAAAATTGTTGGCAATTTCAGTGTTTCCAACTGTTTGCAATACTTAAAAAAATCGCCAACTTTTGTTTCCATTGTGTCTACACCGAGTCGCTAACAATTTGAAAAACATTCGAACTAAGCGTCTTCACAGACCCAATAAAAACTGTAACAAGCGTATTCCTTTGATGACGTTTACCGCC
The DNA here is from genome assembly GCA_949125395.1 of Diaphora mendica. NCBI lineage: Eukaryota > Metazoa > Arthropoda > Insecta > Lepidoptera > Erebidae > Diaphora > Diaphora mendica. The sequence continues at coordinate 25,781,037 of OX421310.1, forward strand.
AAAAACGGAAACACGCTTGCCAACATTTGTTGACAACTTCTGTTGCCAACACAAGGAAATTAAAGAAACTTTTGTCACCAACACTGTTGACAACACAAAAATTGACAACTTTTGTTCGGTGGAGATCCGGCTTTAAATAAGTTTTTTTTCATTTGTTGGATTTCGAACGTCATTATAATGGCAACATTTTGATTGTCACTTTTTCTTGTTTGACGTTTAGACAGACAGTAGTACTATTGAGACGCTTCCCGGCCGAACACGTTTTCGCATTTGATTGTCGGTTTAAGCGAATTGAATTGATATTAAGCTAATTTCCCAAGACTCGGTTTTCGTCGGTCACCGTTATGATTGGTCTGGTTAGGACTCGCGAGTTTTTGTAGGCGCGTTCAAAAGGGCGTGATCCGTGATAGCTAATACGAGTTTATTGTAATTCGAATACCTTGAAAGATATACAGCACTTTGGAGCATGTTTGTGTGAACGTACCAAGAAAAAGCAGAGAGGAAACTACCCAAGAGATCTCTTGGAACGCCGAGAACAAGGAAGCCACACAACTCCAGTAAGTGCTTGATGATTTTAGTTTAGATTAAGAACACGGTGAATCGCCGTGGTTCATTTCTCTTGCCAGTGGGGACTTGTTTAGTGATTGTATGCTTATAACATGGGCCTATAGGTATTTCAAACGTCACAAGGTGATCGCTGCATTGGCGAGAGGAATGAACATCACTGATCATTTTATTCCCGACTTTTTTTCATCCAAGAGACAACTTCTAAAATTCTAAATGATACCTTGAAAAAGTAAAAAAAAGTACTATTAACTACTAAAATACTCTAAGAAAAAAAGACACTAATAACATAAATCGTAGACGAGAATGAAAAAAGAATTTTATACTTATAAGCATTAAATTTCATCTAGCGGTCCTTTTTTTATTTTGAAGTTTTGGGTTTTAGATATTCATTCTTTTTTCAGAAGTCAATTTTAGGAACATTAAACATTTACAACAGTTTTTAAAAATAAATGTTAAGTTTAAAAATAGAACTCCAAATTAAATCATCATCAACAGGCTTTAACAGTCCACTGCTGGACATGGGCATCTGTTTAGAAAGGAGAATGTTAAAATTAAAACTGAATAATCATAATATTAGATACATTTATTACTAAAAGATACTGCTACGTCTAATATGTTTGAAGTTATTCATCATCAGATGATGAATCGCTGTCGCTGGAGCTCGACGATGATCGGGATGTGGAATCTTGACTGAGTGGAGTGCCCATTTTGGCTCTGTACATCAAGAATATTTAAATAAATAAGTGAAACAGGATCCAAAAGAATAGTAGGTATGTATACAATTCGTAATATGTAATTCAAGTCGGTATTATTAATTTTAATCGAATTTCAAGTAACGGTAATTAAATTTTGAATAACAAATATTTTAAAATGGGTGTGACTTAGTACTTTAGTTGATTCCTCTAATTCAGCTAGAAGAATTTTCTGTAGGTTTTTTTAGAATAAGTTATCAAAACTTTGTAGTGAGTTGCCACACTTGGTTTTGGAGTTATTATACAATATTACCTATGTTTTTAATGAGATGTTTCACTACAGTAAACTATTACTAGTAATCAATCTAACGTATTTAACTTATTTGTGTACAATATGATACAATTTTAGGAGATCTTTAGCAGTTCAATCTTCTTAAGACGTGTCAAGTGGTAGTACCTACTTGTTATATTTTTTTCATTCAAGACATTTTGACGCGATAAGGTCTCATAAATCGATGAACGCTGGCTGTACGCACGAAAAAGCATGACTCATTGTCACGTTCCGCCTGAGCAGAGCGTGCGAGCGAGAGCGCGGTACAAGCGATAGAGAGGCACGATCGACATAAGCGTTTGGATTCTGACGCATTTTTTTCATCAATGTTTTCTTAAGGCGCGTCTCCACCAAAATTGTGGGCAATTTCAGTGTTTCCAAATATTTGTAACTCTTCAGAAAATCGCTTCCCTCGAAAGGAAATTACAGAAATTTTTGTCACCAACACGTGTTGACGTGTTGACCCGGCTTTATGACGTTTACACGTAAAATTATTGTCCGTAAACCGACTTTATAGACAACATTTCTTTTATATATGAGCCTGCCAAAGTGACTTTACTCTGTCTGATGGAAGGCATGAATAGAATCTAAGAGAAGTGGTCACCTTACTCATTGCTAATGCAGACAATACAGCATGGCGATAGCGATGACCCACATTATGGCGGCCTATTAAGATGTTTTTTTATTTTTATGTATGGTCCTGCCAAAATGACTACTCTGCCTGATGGAATGCATAAGCAGAATACAAGAGTGGTGGTCAGCATACTCATTGCGAATGCAGACAATGCAACAATGCAGCATGGTGACAGACACCATGGCGGCCTAGTGATGCTTCTGCATCATTGAGATGCTTCTTAAAAACGATTTAACATTAAAGTAAATATCACTTACAAGTTATAAGCTTCAGCGAGCGCGAGCGCGGACGGCTGTAGTGTCGCTGCAAAATCAACTTTTTTCTGAGTTAACATTTGTTCCACTTCCTGTTCTGAACGGTTCAGGATAGTGCCCAGTACTTGCACGCTAGCTGCCACTGCTTCTTCGAACCCGCATTCAGCCAAGTAAGTCACTGCAGTCTAAGGAAAATTGAAACATGTTAGTATTTACTAATATTATAAATTCGAAAGTAACTCGGTCTGTTTGTTACTATTTCGCGACTAAACTGCTGCACCGATTTTAATGAAATGTGGTATGAAGATGGTCACATAACTGAGAGAAATGTTACAATTTATAACGAAACGTGTTACAATTAGTTAATAGTGTTTAAGAAACTGTTCAAATTGTAATTTTAGAGAAGTAAAGAATAATTATAATTAAAAAAAATACTTTTCACGCGGGCGGAACCATGGGCAACAGCTAACTATATCATAAGCTAACATTTTTAAACAGATTTATAAGTTTAATATTCCGTGTCATCATAGCTCCTATTTATATCATACCAACAATTCAAAGAAACTTATTCAGCTGTGTCCATCAACTCCTTTGTAATCTTTAGATATTTTGGGATCAGAGGTTTTTCTGACTCTATACTTCCCTCATTTTGCCGAATCATTTAACTTGGTCACTTGTGCGTTCCTGACTCTATACGTCCCTCAGTAGGTACTGAGGGAAGTAAAGAGTCAACCTAACAGGTGTTAGGTTTGGATCTAGTTTTGGCTTCCATTACGCCTAAAGGTTATTGTTACACTGAGTGTTTTATCGTCTTCATGATAACTATTAATAAAAAAAATAAGTTTTAAGATTTTTAGGCAAAATAAATGAATAGTAACTTACCGCAGCGATACCATGTTTTCCGAGTGTAGCGGCTTTTTGAGCTACCTCAGTCAATGCCTGGGGTTCTCGTGGTACGCCGGCTGCTTCCTCGCGCCTCAAGCGCTGCAGCGCTGAGCTAATCGAGTCCCAAGCGCTATCAGAGGCGTCTTGTGTGTCGGAACACATGTGTATTATGTTACACAGCGCTGTAGCGGATAATCTGTGAAAATAGCGTAAGGTATATTGTTGTAAATGGGAGGGTTTAATATTTAACTGTATAGTTGTAAAGAAATTGTGATTTTAAAAAAATTACATTTTATACGGGAGGGGTGAAGGATTAGGGTATAATCGGATGCTTTCCTTAAACCCCGACGCAAAAATATGAGTGTTGTAAGTTTGACCGCTATGTGTACCTGTCTGTAGCATCATAGCTCCTTAGGGATGAACCGATATAGAAGCGGTTTTTTTATCATTCTTAATTTAGGAAAACGTAAGAAACGAACACCAGGAAGATGCGTATGTAAATATTGAGTATGAAGTTGTACATTTCTTGTCCAGGTACAGCAAGATCAGAATTTATTTTAATTTTTTTTAAATATATTATTTATTGGCACCATAACAAGGTCATACAGTATCTATTTAATTTGAAATTCATTTTCCTAAATGTTCAGCAAAATCGGTATATCTACACTAATATTATAAAGCTGAAGAGTTTGTTTGTTTGGACGCGCTAATCTCATAAACTACTAGGCCGATTTGAAAAATTCTTTCAGTGTTAGATAGCCCATTTATCGAGGAAGGATATAGGCTATATATCATCACGCTAAGATCAATAGGAACGGCGCACCAATGAAGAATGTTACAAAAACGGGGGAAAATTATGGGCAATAGGAGACGTAAACGACGTTGCGTGGGTCAGCTAGTTTTATTTATTGACATACTTCTGTTGGGGTGTTCTGTGATCCTTGTTCTCGTCCATCTCCTCGGTCATCTCTCCATACTTTAGCATATCGATGGCAGCCGAACGCATTTTCTGTTTTATTTCTTCATCTTTAAAATATAATTAATAAATTAATAAAATTAATTAATATATTTTTATTGGATGCGAGTGGCCGAGGATCGAACTAAGTGGCGTGCAATTGGAGAGGCCTATGTCCAACAGTGGACTGCGATAGGCTGATGATGATGATGATGAAATAAAGAAATTAATTAATCACGATATTCTCTGAAAGAAGGAATGTTGGCTTGGTATACTTTTTTGTAGAAGCCGAGTCTCCACCATACAAAAGTAGGCAGCTTTTGTGTTGTCAACACTTGTTGGTGACAAAAGTTACTGTAATTTCCAACAAAAATTGTCTACAAATGTTGAGAACCGTATTTCTGTTTTTGGTGGTAAACATCAAAATAATAAGCTTGTTGCAGATATTTGTTGGCTCTGTGGAGACGCTTGTTGGAACGATTTTCAAATTGTTGACGACTTGGTGTAGACACGCCTTGGTTGACAATTACAAATGAAGAAAGAAAATATGGAGGATCGTTTTAGCATTACATATTTAAAAAAGTTGCATAGCCAATGTTAAATGTAATTATTTATTTTAAACATAAATCAGATATATTAAATCATAATATTGTAAAAATACGAACGTCAGTTTGTTTCCTTTTTAAGCTTTCAATAAACACTGTTCTGTAATTTATGCTTACAAAAAAGGATTTACATCACCTCTATGGGCCTTGCTCTAAAAAGTTTTATTTCCAAATGACATTAGCAGACTTTACATTAAATTTGAGACAAGTCACGGGTTAATTGTAGTATTTTTTGTAACTTACTTTGGTACTCATAACAGCTGATCATGGCATCTAGTAATCTCTCAACAAGTCTCACTCGCTTAGCGTGACCGAATACAACTAATTGAGACCACGCTTGTGCCAACCGGTCTCCAGCACCGCCCACTTCCAAGGATTTTATTATCTGTGGATTAAAAAAGAAACATCGATTAATGTGATACTATTGTTTTAGGATTTAGGGCGCACTTGTATTATTAGCGTAATGTGCATTGGTTTGGCAGATGAATGCCTCGGTGGCGCAGTGGCAGCATTATGTGATTTGTGTGCTGCTGCTGCTGAGGTCTGGGGTTCGATTCCCGGGTGGGACCAAATGTTTGTACGATCCGCAAATATTTGTTTCGGAGTTTGGGTGTTTTCTATGTATATGTGTATGTTTATACAAAAAAAAGAATATAAGTATTGTATCAGTCAAGTTGGCTTTCATAGTACAAGCTCTGCTTAGGTTGGAAAGTAGATGGCGTTGTGTGTTTATAAAAAAAATGTGTTTATTGGCACTAGTTACTATATGGAGTCCCGGAAGTGGACAAGGTTGCTTTTGTCCACTAAAAAAGCAATAGGCATAAATGAATTAAATACAGACTTTTTTATTTTAACTGTATCTACTAGGTGGTCTAAAAAGTTTCCTACCTCAACGTGAAGAAGCAGCACTCGAATAAACACTAGTAAATGTAGGTAGTTGTATATGTTTGCAATTGCATTGTGCATCACCGGGAGAAGTGTTTAGTTCAAGGAGATTATGTAGTAAATTCAAAAACTGTTTCGTTTCATCGTTATATTGGAAACTTTTCCGACCACTTTAAAATCGGATTTTTTATCTTTAATAATTAAATATAAATAACAACATACTTTTTGTAATAATTTTTTGTTTGTCTTATGTCTTGTAACCAAAATACATACTATTTTGGTTACAAGACTTATCAAACAAAAAATTGATTTCGAAACATTACATTAATATTTTCTGTGCCTCTGACATAGTATTCGTTAATTTCGTAACACCGACTACATGTCAGGATGGCCGAGCGGTCTAAGGCGCCAGACTCAAGGTTTCCTTGCTTACTAAACGTAAGTGCGGGTGTTCTGGTCCTCTCTGAGGGCGTGGGTTCGAATCCCACTTCTGACAAATTCTTTTTGTGAACATTATTGAAATAGACATTTTTGGTACAAGACTTCTATAACTATTCAAATTTGATTATTATTATTAGTTGCGGTTTAAATGTTTTTGTTTATTTAAGCAGTTTAATGGGTTGTAAACAGGGTAGTAAAAGATTTACTTGCTTAAAAACGTAACTATTCCATAATTTGTAATTACGGTACGGTTTAAAGCCGCTGTCAAATGATTGAAAAGATTATAAAAATGATTTGAGCAATATAATGCCATTATTTATGGATAACCTTAACATTATCTGTAGATTGAGGGCTTTGTTGTTTAATGCTCATACATACCTCTTCCATAACTGATGGTTCTGGCACATAAATATTTGGGACTAAGGTGTCTAAAAGCTCTGTAGTTTTCTCAAATGGTGCATGCCTGGTCATAAAAGAAAATATTTTAAATATTAGCATCTTTTATATAATTAGCCTAAATATAGGTAAATGTTCAAAATATACCTGCAAGCAACTGTCACATAGTGTCTATAATAAATGCTTTCTTTATACGCGTCGCCCACTAATTTGTAATTGTCGCCTTTCATTAGTAGCGCATGTAGCCTTTCTGCCATATTTATATCCTAAAAATATAAATTTTAAAATTATTGAACTAAATATAGTGATCATTTGCAAATTCACCTCACAAATCGATTTATTCACATTTTTTAATAGAACACATATCTTGGACACTACCAATTAAATTGGATAAACTCAATTAAAATTGGATATACATACTATTTACTGGGGAAGGTTATTATATATTTGAAAAGAACGATACTATTAGTTTTTCATTTAACTCATACACACACACACACACAAACATCCACTGTTACATACACAGATTACAAATTAAGCATTGTAATCACCTGTAAATGATCACTGCACACACCCATGGCGGTGATGAAGAAGTTTGTGTCCGTAGATTGTTTGGCATCTATGTTTTCCCTTTGTTCTAAATCTTTTATAATTGCTGACATTACGTCAATACGCGGGCCTCCTGCAAAATTTAAAAAAGTGTTGTAAAAAGTGTTGTAATCTAAATTTAAATATTTAATTAACTTATATATAAAATTCTCGTGTCAGAATGTTAGTTATCATACTCTGAAACGGCTGGACCAATTTTTATGAAATTTGGTGTGCATATCGGGTAGGTCTGAGAATCGACCAACATCTATTTTTTATACCCCAATTTGTTTTATGGCAAAACAATGTTTGCCGGATCAGCTAGTCTCTTGATAAAAGTTAATCTATAGGAATTATGTAAAGCTGACGAGTTTGTTTGGTTGAAGGAGCTAATTTTAGGAATTGCTGATTCGAATTGAAAAAATATTTCAGTGTGTGACATCTCATTAATTTAGGGACTCTATCATCCCGCAATAGAAGCGAATATCCATGAAATATGTTCCGAAAACCAGGAACATCTATTCCAATTGAGAGATGTAGAGTAGGGATCATATATTATGCGGACTTTTTGTAATTTTACCTAACAATAATAGAAATAACAATTTAATTTTTTTACTACTTTTATTACTTTTTATTACTTTTATTGTTTGTGTTTTACAGTAAGGCGTATTCATTTCGTAAAGTATTGATAAAAAGGTTTAATTTTTAACACTATGACTACCAATAAACTATTTTATGGCTAAAGATATACTCACGTTCTTTGCAGAATAGACATAGTAAGTAGTAAAAGGCGGACAGTCCAGGATGTACGCCCAACTGTCTGAACTCCGCCACAGTTTGTAGCGCTAACTGTTGCAATGCTCTGCCACCGCCCCACACCGAAATCGAGTGTAGGCATGCCGTTAATGTCTCGTCTTTTGGTGTTAATCCCTATTAAATATAAATAATATAATAAATATGTATATGTATTACAAAACATTTTAAATAAAAAAAGTAAAAACTAAAACCCAACTACGACAAAAACGACGCTGAAAAAGTATCAAACAAGTTTGAAAAGCCGTAGTCACGCGTTGTTAAAGTGTTATATTACGTTTCTTCGTTCGTGTCTTCGTTTTTTTGTAGTAGTTGAGTTTTAATTTTTACTTTTGTTTTTTATAATGTTTTGGTGTCATGCCGTTATAATATTACAATTATCGAATAAATACGGACAAAGTCACGAGCAAATATTTTTATTTTCTTTTAATTTACAAATTATTGTTTGGTATCATTGCAAAACGACCTTTGCAATGATACCAAAAAAAAACATTTTAGATAAATATGCCGATATATAACTCAAATTTATTTATTAACACAGTACCTACTATAAGACCGCTAGAGGGCGCTAGTTTTTAGATGCATTAAGTAAATAAATAGTTTATCCGTTTCATCTGTACCTACAGCAGTATATGTAAATTTGAAATATTTTTACGTTGCCTTTGGGAATACAGTTTTTAAACAGCCTGGTTAACATAGATTCGAGCCTATAGCACAGAATAACTAATAGTACTTACGTACAGAAGTTCCACTGTCGAACAAATGTCAAGTAAATAGTCATAAAAAATGTTCAACTCTGCCACCTCGCAAGCGAAATTAAATCTTGTCGTGTGACCCGAGTTTAAAATTTCGTTAAACACCGCTCGATTTACAGCAAGAGCCCAGGTTGCCCACTTGCTGTCGATTAGGTAAATATTAGAATAAATAATAAAGATAACACCTTTAGTAACAAAGTAAGTAAAAACGTTTTAACAAACATGATAATCTTGTCTACTACTGGTCCTGTCCTACCTGTCGTACTAGGTACCTATTTGTTTTATTATTTACTTTATTTATTACACAGAGAAAAACAAACTGATTTACAATCTTTGTCCCCCAAAACCTGGTTGATGGTTTATGGTAGTCGAACAGTGAACCAACCAGATACAGTGAACCACCGTCATATTTCTAAAATCGCGAAGTTACTCACTTGCACGATCGTGTCAAAACCTGTGCCGTGGACCCCCTCCCCTTCTCCCCTAGTGAGCCGACGACCACGGCTTGAGCGAAACGTGTGGTGTGTGCTTGTTTGTTTCCATACGAAAAAAGGTGCTATTTACACGTAAGTGTCTTGATTTTTTGTAATTTTTGTTTTTAACTATAAGAACAAAAGTAGTGTGGTGTAAATATTTTTATTGCTTTGGCTGTATAATGAGCATATCGCATTCTGCAAATTCCAGATAAGAATGATTATTTTTTAAACTTGAAAGTTGAATAGTACCTGTATTGAACAGTGAACCAGGTCTGCATGTTACACAGTGAACCGATTCACTGTGTACCTTACGATCCGGGTTCACTATTTCTTGAAGTGTAATTTTTATATATTTTTTTGTTTTAGGATGCAAAGGCAAAAAGATAAGGAGCTGAAGATATGAAAATATACAAAAGATGAGATGATGTTGTCATCTTTGCGTATGGTAGAAACTGGGAACTCCATTAGAGCGGTGGCAGAAGCTTGTAATATTCCATACCCTACAATGCGTCGTTACGTGAAAAACAAAATTGAACATGGAACAGTGATATCACAAAATTTGCCTAATGCTGCAGCTTCTGCAATTTTCGACATAAATAAAAGCAATAATCAAGAGATTCAAGATTCAACTTCTGTGATAGAGACATGACGTTTATATTTAAGGAACCATTTAGATGTTACTCCAGATCGAGAAATTCCATCTACACTATCGTATACCTATACGTCTTATTGAATATTAATTTAATGTAAACTTGTCTTTTGCTTAGTACGGGATGATTAATTTGAAGTATTTTGATTTCATTATTTTGTCTCTGATCTTACAGTGATAGATAAATTAATGAAGACTGGTAGCTTTTATTGGCAGATACTGCTATTTGTCATTTCTATGGTAAAAATAAAAGAGAATTATTAAAGATTCTGTATTTATTTCTGCAAATAAATGTCCCATCAACTTAATAATATTGTGGTTCACTGTTGAAATAAGGGTGGCTCAGTGTAAACCGTCCATAGTACACAGTGAGCAAAAGTTCTTTTTTTTTAAACCTCTATACCGTCTTAGTTCATTCTTTGATCTTTCAGTGGTCTATAACTAAGAAACCTTATAAAATTGCCTAAACGATGACACCAAAATCAGATTCATATCTTTATTTTCAAAAAAGTTATACGACTTAGAGAAACAGTTGGTTCACTGTTCGACGATGCACCCTACAGATTTCGGAATCTGGGTATCTAGAAATATCTGGATGTTATCCGATATTTAAATAATAAAATGTATCTAATTATTGATTTATTTTCAGAAGCAGCGGTAGTTTCTGTCTATCAGATATTCTGTCATGTAAATGCTCAGATCAAATAAAAAAAGGTAGATAACGCACAGCCTTGTTAAAAAAAAGAAGCGTAGTTCTAAGTAAACACACTCGTTAACGCACTAACTATGCTATAAACTACGCTACTTTTCGTCAGTATCGTACAAATATCGACAACTTGTACGATATTCATGAAAAGTAGCGTAGTTTCTTAGCATGTGTGTGTGCATAAAAATACTAAACCCGAAAGGTTAAAATCTGTTTAATCCAAAAGGTTAAAAAAAAACATACCTGTTCTGTCATTTCCACTAATAAAGCTTTAAGTGCTTCTATGCGAAGAGCTGTGCCCTCCCGTAAGTATCCCACGCAACGTATTAACGAATTATAAACACTGGTTGACAATGGTATGCCATTTTCTATGGCCTCCTTGGTCAAAGCATGTGCTCTTTCTGCCTGGAAGAATAAAATAATGTGTTAGACACGAATAAGAGTAGAAAACCGGTGTGAAACAGCGCTTGCGCTGTGTTTCACCAAGTGAGGATACCGAAGGCCTCCCCCCTCCCCATCCCCCAAAGGCCGGCAACGCACTTGTGACGCCTCTCTTGTTGCGGGTTACCATGGGCGGCGGTAATCGCTTACCATCAGGCGATACGTTTGCTCGTTTGCCCCTGTTCCATTTGTAAATCTCTGCTCTAGTAAGCAACAACTCAGGACAACTGGACCCCCTTTTCACAAAAAAGTGCTTGTATAACACTTTTTTCAGAAGAACACATGTTCTTTTATTAACCGACTTCCAAAAAGGAGAAGGTTCTGTTCCACTGTATGTATTTTTTTTTTTTTTTTTTATGTATGTTCACCGATTACTCCGTCAGTTGTGGACCGATTTTGAAAAAAAAATTTGGATTCGAAAGGGTATGCTCCCGAGGTAGGTGGTCCCATTGCCACCATATCAGGATCTGATGATGGGATCCCAAGGAAATCGAGAGAAACCCTCAATTTTTCTGGGCACATACTATGTTTTTTGTATATTTTCTGAAGTTACACCGGTATTTCCGTCTGGTAGTCATCATTTTATGATAATGAGCTGATGATGTAAGGCACAACTCCTTAACGGTTAGGAGTTGGAGGATAAATCTTTAAATATCATATGTATATATGTTACCTTTAGTCGTATTCTTTTAAATTATTTAGGTAAGCTGATGATGGAAGGTACAACTCCTCAACGGTTAGGAGTTGGAGGATAATTCTTTCAATTTCATACGTATCTAAAGACCTTCAGTCGTATACTTTCAAGTTATTTAGGTGAGCTGATGACAGAAGGTTAAACTCTTCCACAGTTAGGGATTAGAGGATGATTTTTATATTACACGTACGTATAGACCTTAATTTGTATTCTTGATGATGAAAGTTGATGAAATAGTTCAACTTACTACTTACCTACGATTGTTTGCACTAAAAACTGAAAAACAAAAACTTTTTATAAAAAAAAAAAACGATTTCCAAAAAACATCCAACGAAAACTCTCTGCCAAAAAAACACTTAAAAGCGTAAAATAAACTGGTTCTTCATAAATCGCCTATACCTTATTCTTTATTCATTTAAATAGTAGTATTAAAATGGGTGCTAGGTACCTAAAATCTGTTTGAAGTCGGTGCTAAGCCAAAAAGAATACAAACGAACAATTACAAAAGTCTAAGCGATAGTCACTTAGTTAGTTATTTTACGCTTTTAAGTGTTTTTTTGGCAGAGAGTTTTCGTTGGATGTTTTTTGGAAGTCGGTTTTTTTTAAAGAGTTATTTTTCCTTTTTTACATACTATTCAGATAACGAAACACTAGAATTAATTGTTGTCAATTGTAATTTATCTACCTAGATAAAAATGCATCACCAAATGTGTTGCTAAAGCGCAAAACTCGAGAAAGGCTCGTAAAGAAGTAAAAGAAAAACGTAAAAAAAAATACTTATTAATATTTTTCTATTAGACAGCGACAGGCCAATAACTTTAGAGAGAATGAAGTTTGACGGGACAGCTAATTACCTGATAATATTTAGCCATGCCTTGAATTAAGGCACAATAAGCTTCAGGCGTTTTCGGGTCCATAGATGTGAAGATGCTGTCTGCGAGTCCACCAAGCCTGGAAACATATGAGACATGATCATTAGAGAGAGAGTGTAAGATTTGGGTGCTACCAATAGTTGCATGACGTTGATCCTTCCATCTCCATACACTTTATTTTTTATGATTTAATGTGATATGTTTTAATTTGATTTTATATTAATTTTCTTTTGATTTTATTGTCATCTATTCATAATATATTTTCATTTAGTAATTTATTTTCATATTATCTATGAAATTATATTTCTAAACTGTTATAGATGAGTGACTTGTCTAGAATCAATTAATAATATGAAGTTACGATTGAAAAACACACATAAACACTTAACTAAAACAAAAAATGGTATAAATACTTGACATTGGTAGAAATAGCTTATCGGAGAGATCCGGCTGGTTGCCATTTCATCAAAAGAAGAAGAATTAATAATATTATTTTGTAAGAATGCAGTTTTTGTTGTTAATAAATGTTTGTCTTGTGACAATCTAAAAGTAATCAGTTTTAGTTTATGCTTTGTCTAAGTTAGATTAAAACTTAATTCACATTTATTTACCCAAACTATCTATATTAGTCACATTCTTCCTTTTAATAAAGGGTCTATTGTCTTTGTGTTTTTCTTTCTCTTAAATTACTATTTAATATTAATATGTAGTTACAAAATGTTTGTGTTAAGTTTAAAAATAATTTACCTCCACGTTGTCGATTGTCTGTCCCGAGTGTTACCGGAAAACCACCTTTCTTCGAGCCACTCCATAGATTCAGGTTCCTTTTCATTATAGAAGCACACCAGTTGCAGCAGCTGCAGCTTCAACTCATTACTTACACCTTCTACACCACCAAGCAACTGAAAGACCTTTACAGAGTCTTCTAGCAATGCATTTTGTATTGTATACTTTAAGTCTTCCTCTGTAACCTGAGAAATACATACATGACATAAAAAAAAGTATATAATGTATTTATATCAGTTATCTGTTACCCATAGTACAAGCTCTGCTTAGTTTGGGACAAGATGGTGTTGTGTGTCAGATGTTCGAAATATTATTATTATACATACAACTAAATCTATACTATTATATAAAGCTGAAGAGTTTGTTTGTTTGAATGCACTAATCTCAGGAACTGCTGGTCCGATTTGAAAAATTCTTTCAGTGTTGGATAGCCTATTTATCGAGGAAGGCTTTAGGCTATATATCATCACGCTAAGACCAATAGGAGCAGAGCATCAATGAAAAATGTTTCAAAAAGGGGGAATTTTTTACGCTACTGGCAATAGGAGACGCAAACAACGTTGCGTGGGTCAGCTAGTGTTATTATAACTTCTATATTTATTATGTCTGTTAAGACATGGGATTTAAATCAGCCTAAAGAACTTATTATTTGATGTATGTCACTTATTTTTAATAAAAGTATTAAACACTGAATAGATAGTTCAAGTATTTATTTAAAGAGTTTTGAGTAAGTAATAATATACCATAATAAACTCACTTTACTTTCATCATTGTATATAGGTTTTGGAGCAAATGCTGCTATTTGAGGATCAGCATTAAAGTATGGTGTTTTCATCTTGTTCGGTGGGTCCCACTCTCGTGTTGTAAATAAGTTTGCATGTTCATCCCTTATCCACGCTGCAGCTTTACGACCAGCTTCCGCAGATAATGCATATGCTCTCTTACGAAAGTTTGACAATGGTATCAAATATGGATCATCATGATACCTGGAAAACCATAATCAATTAATTTACCCCTGCACGAATAGCATAGTAGTTTAAGCGGTCACCTCGGCGTTTTTACTGCGTTGAGCGAGGGTTCAAACCCCACATGAGACAACACTTTGTGTGTTTCACAAATTGCTGTTCTGAGTCTCGGTGCTCTTAGAGTTTGTTTGTGAACTCCCCCGCGACACAGTAGCGTTCCTAATTCCCACATTAGAAATGTTACTGTGACAAGTTGTCTTTAAAAAAAATTGAAGGATGCATTAAAAATCTCATTAGATTTATATGTAGTGTTAATATATTACTTATAATGTGCAGCCGTAGGATCAGGACCTACTGTTGATGCTAAAGCCTGTAGAATGTCAGTTGGTCCTCTAGGTATCCGAGGAGGGGGTGAGATCCCATCACTAGATTTACTTGACTGTGGAAGTTTTTGACCTTCTATTGTTGTTAATGATCGACACAGACATGCCAGTCTCGTCCACTGCCTGTAAATAAGGTGATATAAGGCTGAAAACTAGTCTTTGATGTTTTTTTTTCTCCGTCCTAACCTAAAGGGAGTCAATGGCATACCTTGGAACTACTACGTTAGAATACATTGCCGATATAGTAGCGGCTTTAAAATACAATTTTTACTTTAGGGTTAATTCAAAACGTTTTAATTGTGTTATTCTCGAAGATTTATCAACATTTTAGGATTATAACCTCAGTTTATTACTGTCAATCTAGTGTTTTGAGTGTTTTGACATTTTTCGCCTTTTTTTGCTATGACATGAAAAGTTTTTCTACTTTGGCTACAAGGAATTTTATTAGTCTGTATTTATAAACTATTCATAAATAGTTTAAAAAGGCAGGCAATCTTCTGATAACTTAGAAAAAATAATTAGATGCAGGCGTACACTACGAGTCCTGCACTATATGTGACCCAGACCCAACATGGATTGGATTCCCATTCCGATGGTTGTCTCATTTTACTGTTATTTACATTTTGAAAACCTTTTGATTTCAAGCAGTTTCTTATTAGAGTATGTATAATGATCCTTATAGTTATTATGATATCTCTTTTTCGTCTTATGTGTATTGTAAAGGAACATAACGTTAATTGTGGCTAATGAACATTTTTTCTAAGATAAACTTTTATATGAAAAAAAAGCGCGGGAAACGTCGTTTTGAACGGGTGTATTTTTTGGCTATTTTTTTTTATAATTAACTAGCGACCCGCCCCGGCTTTGCACTGGTGGATTTCAGATGCCCCCGCCGACGACACGATTCGTGCATTTTAAATATGTAATATCTTCGAATATATTCATTTAAATGGCCCTTTACAGTATCTACAGATCGAGACAGTATTTCACTCCGGCCCACCGCCTTTTACTTTATAAGGCCCAGGTTCGGCCTCACATGGAATACTGTCCCCGTCTTTGGGCGGGGGCACCCCAATACCAGCTCCTCCCTTTGGACCGCATTCAACGGAGAGCGACTCGAGTCGTCGATTGCCAAGAACTTTCAATTCGGCTAGACTCTTTGGCGCTGCGTAGAGATGTAGCTTCGCTGTGCATCTTCTACCGCATTTATCATGGGGAGTGCTCCGAGGAATTGTTCGGACTGATTCCTGCCGCCTCTTTCCGCCATCGTCCTACGCGACAGAAGTTTCATCCCCATCATCTAGATGGTTGGCAGTCCTCAACTGAGCGCTTTTCCAGGAACTTTCTGCCTGGAATGAACTGTCGCCTGCGGTATTCCCGGACCAATACGACCTTCAAACCTTCAAGAAAAGAGCGTACTCCTTCTTAAAAGGCCGGCAACGCACTTGTGATGCCCCTGGTGTTGCGGGTCTCCATGGGCGGCGGTAATCGCTTACCATCAGGCGATACGTCTGCTCGTTTGCCCCCTATATCAAAAAAAAAAAAAAAAAACTACTGTAAAGGGCCATTTTGATCTATATTAAATGCACAATGTATTTAATTTACTTAATTGTATAGGGATTTATTCTGTATTACTTAAAATCACTTCGTAAATGAGCCATTATTTCTCGTAAAAAGAAAGGAATAAAAAATGGTTGTTGTGGGTTATCCCTAAGAGATAGACATATACCGTCGCGGACTTTTTTGTAGTACTTTTTAAGGTGTACAATACTGTAGTACATTATTTTGATCTATCTCGTAGGGTGCAACCAGCGTTTGCAATGTAAGCGCAAAAAAATGTGTTTATTTGCTACATCACATTAGAAACCTCGAAAATTAACAGTGTTTCCATACTATATTATGCATTTATTATACATAATAACCTTCCTCTTGAATCACTCTATCTATTAAATAAACCCGCATCAAAATCCGTTGCGTAGTTTTAAAGATTTAAGCAAACAAAGGGATATAGGGACATAGGGACAGAGAAAGCGACTTTGTTTTATACTATGTAGTGAATTGTAAGTATCAGTTAACTTGTTAAATATACAAAATCATCCAAAAGTTGTAGTATCATATTAATCATTTTCAACCGACTTCAAAAAGGAGGAGGTTCTCAATTCGACTGTATTTTTTTTAATTTTTTTTTTCTTATGTTTGTTACCTCATAACTTTGGACTGGGTGAACCGATTCTGATGATTCTTTTTTTATTTGAAAGCTGGTGCTTCCCGAATGGTCCCATTTAAATTTGGTCCAGTTCTGACATATCATCCATGAGAAATCCATATAAGTCTTCAATTTGCATTATGTATGTACGCGACAAATTAACGAATAACTCAATATTCCCGTATGGTCCCATTTAAATTTGGTCTAGATTGAAGTCGGTTTTTCTTTTTGTTAAAATTTGTGATTATTTGGTAAGTTTTTCATACATAAATTTAGTTTTCATGAACGAATGATATATTTATAAGAGACAACGTTCCATTGCAAAAAAAAATTGTAAGCAATGTAACAATAAACGTTGACATCACAAATCTTCCGTGATAGCCTAAAAGAAGTAGATTGTCAATGTGAATCTGCTGATTCAGTTATCCTAATGTCAATATCACGGATTGTCTACTAACTAACTACTACCTAACACACTACTACACTACACTACTACACTACACTACTACTAACTAACAATATTGGTTGAATAAATATTATTATAACTCCAATACCTGTGCCACCCTTTCAGATTAGTAATCTTGACCTAATTATCAAAAACAATCTCTATGAATAGTAACAATGTACCAGGAAGTAGGACGAGATTATTATTTTTATTTATTTAGGTATTTATTAACTTTGTGCACATAAAGTACAAAGGCGGACTTAATGCCATTAGGCATTATCTACCAGCCAACCTTCGGGTGTTGTTACTGTGCATTTGTAGTCCATGTGCAGAGGGAGCAAAGGTCTCCTGGTGACAACACTTCCATTCATCAAATATCATTTAAATATATTTTGGAGAAAAATAATTTTAGCAACATTCTAAATGGAAGTGTATAACGGATTGGTAGAAATAGAGCCACTCATTCTTTCAGTAATTATGAGGCTGTTGATGCATTTATCACGAATGGTGCCTTGGAAAAAAAAAAATGATTTATTTCCTCATTTAATACAACACGCATGGGTGTTATTAGGGGTGTGCCGATTAGCTGGACTGATGAAGAATTAAAAGAAAATATTACTGTACCTGTGGGGTCCGGTAACATCTTAAAATCAGACGTTTGAAGAGGAAAACTATTGTTGATGGCAATAGGTAGTGGATTTGTTCCCATATAAACTGTTGTTCTAAGTTTTGATGGCCAAGTGTTGCCTAAGAGAGTATTTTTATGTTATAATGCTCTTCCTGTAGATCTTTACGCCTTCCCTACCATCCAATGTTATAAGTGTTGAAGATACGGGCACATAAAAAGTCAATGTAGATCAATGCTCAAATGCTATAAATGTGGTCAAGGTCATTTAGGAGAGAACTGTTCCATCTATGATGAATTTGCTAACTACTGTCTTTGTTCTGGGCAACACTTTGCCACAAGTAGATAATGTCCTGAATTTTCACGAGAAAAGTCTATAAAAGAATACATGGCTAAAAACTGCATTTCATATTCTGAAGCCGTAACACTACATAAACCAATCACCAAAATATATATCAGAGGAACTTACATCTATAGCACCTCAAACTTCCAATACTAACTACTCTTTCAAATCCTCTGAATTTTTCTTCCAAGTATCAGTTTCAAACAACCTCTTAAAAAAACAGTTTTAATTAAAAACTAGCTGACCCGGCGAACTTCGTACCGCCATATTTACATATCTGTCTCAGCTTCTCACAGGCAGTGTACAGTTGCGGACACAAAAAAACACTTTTCCTGTTATCTTTTTTTTTTCTTTCTAGCAAAAAAAATGAATGAAATCGGACTATGTTTCATTGAATTACAACTAAGTGCATATTTTAACTTTCATCCCCTCTCTCCAGGAAACCGTGCTGAATTTCGGGATAAAAAGTATCCTATGTCCTACCTCGTAGTATGAACTCAAATCATGCCAAGTTTCATTTGAATCCGTTCAGTAGTTACGGCGTGATGCGCGGCCAAGATACAGACAGACAGACAGACAGACGGACAGACAGACAGACAAAAATGAAAAAAAATACAGTTTTGGCTTCAGTATCGATTATAGAGAGCCCTCCAAAAAAATTTCAAAATATCTTTAATGTACAGAATTGGACCTGTTACATTTTTATTATAAGTAGTAGCTGACCCGGCGAACTTCGTACCGCCATATTTACATATCTGTCTCAGCTTCCCACAGGCAGTTTACAGTCTCGGACAAAAAAAAAGACTTTTCCCGTTACCTTTTTTTTTAACCGACTTCCAAAAAGGAGGAGGTTCTATGTTCCACTGTTTTTTTTTTTTTTTTTTTTTTTATGTATGTTCACCGATTACTCCGTCAATTGTGGACCGATTTTGATTATTTTTTTTGTATTCGAAAGGGTATGGTCCCGAGGTGGTTCCATTGCCAGCATTTCAGGATCTGATGATGGGATCCCAGGGAAATCGAGAGGAACCCTCATTTTTTATAGGCACATACTATGTTTTTCGTATATTTTCTGAAGTTACACCGATATTTGCGTCTGATAGTCATCATTTCATGATGATGAGCTGATGATGTAAGGCACAACTCCTTAACGGTTAGGAGTTGAAGGATAAATCTTTAAATATCATCCGTATATATGTAACCTTTAGTCGTATTCTTTCAAATTATTTAGGTAAGCTGATGATGGAAGGTACAACTCTTCAACGGTTAGGAGTTGGAGGATAATTCTTTCAATTTCATACGTATCTAAAGACCTTCAGTCGTATACTTTCAAGTTATTTAGGTGAGCTGATGATAGAAGGTTAAACTCTTCAACGGTAAGGGATTAGAGGATGATTTTAATATTACACGTACGTAAAGACCTTAATTTGTATTCTTGATGATGAAATTTGATGAAATAGTTCAACTTACTACTTACTTACGATTGTTTGCACTAAAAACTGAAAAATAAAAACTTTTTATAAAAAAAAACCGACTACCAAAAAACATCCAACGAAAACTCTCTGCCAAAAAACACTTAAAAGCGTAAAATAAACTGGTTCTTCATAAATTGCCTATACCTAATTCTTTATTCATTTAAATAGTAGTATTATAATGTGTGCTAGGTACCTAAAATCTGTTTGAAGTCGGTGCTAAGCCAAAAAGAATTTATACGAACAATTACAAAAGTCTAAGCGATAGTCACTTGGCACCGACTTCAAACAGATTCTAGGTACCTAGCACACATTATAATACTACTATTTAAATGAATAAAGAATTAGGTATAGGCAATTTATGAAGAACCAGTTTATTTTACGCTTTTAAGTGTTTTTTTGGCAGAGAGTTTTCGTTGGATGTTTTTTGGTAGTCGGTTTTTTTTTTATAATCTTTCTAGCAAAAAAAGAATGAATGAAATCGGACCATGTGTTATTGAATTACAACTATGTACATATTTTGACTTTCAACCCCTCCCCCCAGGAAACCGTGCTGAATATCGGGATAAAAAGTATCCTATGTCCTACTTCGTAGTATGAACTCAAGTCATGCTAAGTTTCATTTGATTCCATTCAGTAAGTTCGGCGTGATGCGCGGCCAGGATACAGACAGACAGACAGACAGACAGACAGACAGCCAGACAGACGGACAGACAGACAGACAGACAAAAATGAAAAAAATTACAGTTTTGGCTTCAGTATCGATTATAGAGAGCCCTCCAAAAAAAAATTTCAAATATCTTTAATGTACAGAATTGGACCTGTTACATTTTTATTATAAGTACTAGCTGACCCGGCGAACTTCGTACCGCCATATTTACATATCTGTCTCAGCTTCCCACAGGCAGTGTACAGTCGCGGACAAAAAAAAATCTTTTATTTTTTTTCTTTCTAGCAAAAAAAGAATGAATGAAATCGGACTATGTGTTATAGAATTACAACTTAATACATATTTTGACTTTCATCCCCTCTCTCCAGGAACCCGTGCTGAATTTCGGGATAAAAAGTATCCTATGTCCTACCTCGTAGTATGAACTCAAATCATGCCAAGTTTCATTTGAATCCATTCAGTAGTTTCGGCGTGATGCGCGGCCAAGATACAGACAGACAGACAGACAGACGGACAGACAGACAGACAGACAAAAATGAAAAAAAATACAGATTTGGCTTCAGTATCGATAATAGAGAGCCCTCAAAAAAAAATTTCTAAATATCTTTAATGTACAGAATTAGACCTGTTACATTTTTATTATAAGTATAGATAGATAGATAGATAACCCTCCTCAACTCAATAACACGGGTTTGATAATACCGCATCACCATCCGATGGATGTGGCTATGCTGATTCTTGTTTTTCAGTACGAAATTGTCATTCTTTCTTTCTTGTGACACATAGTTAAAAATAATGCTTCAAAGATTATAAATAAATAAATATTTCGGACATCTAACACACAACGCCATCTAGTCCCAAGCTAAGCAGAGCTTGTGTTATGGGTACTAAACAACTGATATAAATACATATATACATATTTTTTGTAAATACATACATATTATACATACAAACTCCGAAACAAATATTTGCAGATCATACAAACATTTGGTCCGACCCAGGAATCGAACCAAGACCTCAAGCAGCGTATGCGACCGCAGTCGCATACGCTACCACTGCGCCACCGAAATTATATTACCGTATATAGCGGTCCTAACAAAAATAGCATAGGCAGCCTTACTTTCACGTCAGTCACTGCTGGCGGACGGCGACTTACTAGCTAATTAATTGGTTGATCGTACCCAACTACCGACACCCTGGGTCCCGCAAGCCATCAGGAGGGTGAAGTTTAGGACAGTTTGTCTATAGTCGCCTTTACCTACGACACCCACGGGATGAACAGGGATGGTACCACTCCGCACTCTTAATCCATCACCACACGGAGAAGGTAAAATTGAAAATCGCATAATTTTAAGGTTTTTCAGTTTAAATCAATCTATTACTACAATATGAGGTACAGTATGGAGTTATGAACCAACCCAGTCACATAATCATATATATGTCGGAAGCGAGGATTTTCGGTGCACAAAACCAAGTAGGTACACAGGAACTTCATTATCAAAAGGTAACTTAAAGTGGGAACAACGAGCCATAAGGTAGTTTCTAGACTTGTTGTCCACGCCGGCCGATTACTATTCTCTTTGGGCCGATCGGTAAGTGAGCTCTGCCCGGCCCGCACGAAAACTTATAGACTAGACTCTGCCGAAGCAGTGATGTTTCACCGCTTGCTTCTCGCTGTCAAATCAGCTCCCGTACTATTGACCGTTCCGACATATATAATATAATATATTATGGGGTAATAATAATGAGTTGGAATAAATAAAACAAAAAATTAAAAATATATGATTTTTTTAAGATACAACAGCCAAGAAAAGTCTTTTTTATTTTACGTAAAAACTCCTAAAATAATTAAGAATCCTAACATATAATGCACATTGATTGAGACAGCGTTATTCGGATGACTAGGTCTCAAAGTAGTAGTAGTAATGTTGATCTTGGTTTGATTTCGATTGGTTAGACTTGGATAAGGGTTTACAATTGACACATTACAATTAGATTGGCGTTCGTCGATACACATTTTTAAAATTGAATCAAAAGTAGTGTTTAATGGACATTCTAATAATCTAGCCGTAGCCATTTCATTTATTCCCATAATACATGAAATGAAGGATTTAGAACCACAATCTGCATTTCCTGGCGTCGAAAAATTATTAACAGAGGTGCAATTAAAATTTGGATAACATTTATAATTTGTAGCATTTGTACATTGCTGTTCTAAATGACTGTAAATGGAACCTTGAGGACAGCTAAGTTGGTACTGAGTGAAATTGTTTATGCCACCGATCAAGCAAATTACGTATCCCCTGCAGTCATGGTTTTCATCACTCGGAAATTTTCCACGTTCTCTACACGATGTAGTTTGACTCACGCCGTGGCATAATCCCTGTAATTAGAACATTATTCTTATCAAATGTAACAAAAGACTTAACCATTATCTAGATTTAAGACTTTAATGTCTTGCATAGTAAAGACAATTATAACATTGCAGACAATACCTAGCTTTGACGTGAACAATATTAGATGTAGAAGATTTATGTGGGGAATATATCAGTGTAGATGCGATTTAATGAGTGATATGAGTCATTGATGTCACATCGAAAGGCATCTGTCTATCTGATGTAGTTTTATTGAGTTCTTCACAAACATTAATTATTATTCTACCTAAATCTTTAGGAATAGCCCAATCGTACATTCCCCATGTATAACTATTTAGAATAAATCAAAAACAATCAAGAGTGGTGTCGTTGTTTTTAAGTAAACAGAGATAGTTGTCTTGTAGGAGTTGTAGGTATTACATTTAAGTATCATATAACACTACCGATATAATTTTTAATTGTTACAGAAGCCTACCCTGCTGGAAAAAAATCATAGAATATCCTAGGAAAAAAAAAATTCTATAAGATTTTATGATTTACTATTAAACCACTGACGAAATATAACTATAGACTTACATCGCATGAACTTAGAGTTGTACGCGGATGTATAATAAGCTTAATGTTCACTAGATGTCACTAAGTGTATCAAATTGTAAATTTCAAAGATATTTTCTGAGCTTCTACTCCGATACGAATCCGAGAGTAAACTGTCAAGTTTATTTGTTTTTGTATTAGTGCAAATGTCCCACTAGATGTCGTTTTCCACATAATTACATTAGTAATTTATGTGATATTTTATTAAATCGTCCAAGAGCACACAAATAAATAAAATTGAAATGTCTGTTTATAATTTCAAATAAACAGCTTCTTCATAAATGCTTCTCAGTAAATACGGTACATGAATATATATTTTTTTATTAATTTTTGTAAGAAACTTTTTAAATTTTCACATAAAACTCTGTATGTAGGTCTAGCTACTTAATTGTGTTATAATAATCAAAATTTGTTGAAAAAATCCATATATTATATATGTTATATTAGGTTATATTATTCAGTGATGAAAGCTCAGTAGGCTGAAGCCTAGGGCGGCTTCGTTTAGGGGGCGGCAAATTAAATGATTTAAAGAAACTACATTACTGTAATAGAAATGGAGAAATTAAGTCTTGGCAGTTTAACAAGAAGAAATAATGTATTAATAGTACTGTTTGAGAAATTCTATATGCTTGTTAAAATACATCTTTGTAAATATCTGTTTATAAGACATCTCAATAGCAGTTAAATTTTACAATTTAAATTAGTAATTTTAACTAAACATTTTCTTAATTACCACTGAAGGTGGCATGAGTTGCTAGAATGCACTGCTGCGTCCGTTTCAGCGGCTGGCGGCAAATTAGGTCCAAGTAGAAATTTTCATCCTTGGTCCTTTCCGCCACCTCTTTCTGTGCAATGTCATCTTCGCAGAAGATAACACTCTGTTGCTATCCACTATGGAGCATAACATGGTTGGCAGCGAGAGATATTCTCCCATAACTGCATTCTATATCCAACGCTGCGATGCTCAAGTAATGGCACAGGGAATCGGCAGGATTCAACTCACTTCTAGTAACCGCGTGCAGGTATTTCCGAAGCAACAGTGACCGGAAAGAACCTGCGTTACGCGGAACAAATCTCACATGGATATTCCTGACAACGCGCATTCTGCCTCCGTAGACATTATGTTATAAACGCGTGTGGCTCAAACCAACAACACTCTACTGTCTACTCTCTACTCTCCTGTGGCGCACCCTACTCTAGGCGGTCAGTGCTACCGTCTACACCGGGTACCGTAAAGTGTTATTAACCGGAGAATTCTGCGTTCCATCTTGTCGCAACACTCAGTTTACCTAAATTCGGCAAAAGCTTTCGAGCAAACTATTGAAAGTGTGTGTGTGAAACTGTCGTCAACCTACTGTTAAGGAACAGGCCTAGATACATTATTTGGGATTAATACAGTACGAGAACTGAATTGAACACGATTGAGGCGTCTTAAAGTGGCCTCAGATATTCATCTTGGAACGACACGTATATTTTATTATGTCACAATAATGATATCTATGTCGATTACTGAAAGAAAAATAATGTAACAGCTCATAATCTTCACTTTTTAAATATTTAAGTAAAACTTAATCTTTATTAAGTTAATTTTTTTTTTCGTGGGTAGGTGTTGAAAAGTTCACACGCATTTGTAAAAGCTCCTTGAATATTTTGATAATTTACTTAGTATTTGCAAGGCCTTCATTGTTTACATGTGTTCACTGAAGTTTCTAAGCCACCTGCCAGCTTTTTTTTTTGCACAAATATAAACATCTGCAAACCAACTCTTACAAGTTCATCAAGTTCCTCAAGTAATTTTATTGTTCTGAGTATACATAATGTACCTATTTCTTATTTCACGCAAAATTCAATTCACTATGATTGAAATACTAATATACAATCGAATCGAATCGTCAATTGTCAAGAAGTTTCAATTCGGCTGGAATCTCTGGCGCTGCACGCGCTGTGTGGAGACGTGGCTCCGTTACGCATCTGCTATCGTATTTACAATGGGGAGTACTCCGAGCAATTGATTGAATTGATCCCTGCCTCCTTTTTTTGCCATCATCCTACGCGACTGCAGTTTCATCATCATCATTTAGGTGTCAACTGTGCGCTTTTCGAGAAAATTTCTGCCCTACACAACAAAACTGTGGAATGAACTGTCGACTGCGGTATTCCCGGACCAATGCGACCTTCAATCAATCTTCATGAAAAGAGCATACTTCTCCTTAAAAGCCTTGTGACACCTCTGGTGTTGTGGGTATTCATGGGCAGCGGTAAATAATAAATAAATAAGTTGCCGTTCATGAGTGCATTGTTTCTCGTTGTTTACTGCGTGTTTTGGTGATAATGATGATTTTGGAGAAAATTATTTGCTTTCTCCAACGGCTAACTGGATAAAATCACCATCTTCATCCTCACAGTTTTTTGTTATGGGGACTCTTTAAGAAATTAACTAAATTACTCCTAAATATGGTCCTTAGCAACTTTGCTGTTGGATTTTTGTTGCTTTTGCCGAAATTGCGCAAACAAATTGTCTATTACATCCTGATTCAATTTTTAACCGACTTCAAAAAAAGGAGGAGGTTTCTCAATTCGACCGTATATATGTTTTTTTTATGTGTGTTCGCGGAAAACTTCGTCGTTTATGAACCGATTTTGATGATTCTTTTTTTAATGGAAAGGATATGTCCCAACGGTGATACCATGATAAGGACATTACGATCTGATAATGGCATCTAAGAGATATCAAGTCGAACATTGAAGTTGGTTTTTGTTTTAGTTCATTGTGTAATTTTTCAAATAATTTTTGCCCGTCTTTATCGCATTTAATGCATGTGTTACTTTTTTTAAACTATGCGTGTTTCTATGGCATCTCATATTTTTTTATTACTGTTCAATGGGCCTATCTGTCAATTTTGTAAGTGATCGATTCAAGTTTTAAGTTTTGTCTATTTCGTATGGTTTGGTAACATCTTGAAACGAAATTTGCTCATTGCCGTTAACATAGTTATTGTTTAAAAAATGATTTTGAATACTTTTAATTAAATGTGGTACATCAAAAAACGCTAATAATTTTACAAAACGTTGCAAAAGAAAAAGGAAAAGTTACTAGATATCCCTGATTTCTTGCATGTATTTTGGTTTTTCGTAGCCCGACCGCAAAAAACAGCTTTTAGCAGAAGCCCACTTATTATCAAATAGTTTATTTATAGTAGCTTTTAAAATAGTTGTAACAATTCTGCTTTTACTGCTGATGGAATATTATAAGTTACACATTTTTGCGATTTCATCGAAAGTGATCACACAAGCTTTATCTTTAATTAATGCATTTCGAATTTCTGTTATTCTTTTTTTAAATAGATCAGGGCAAAACAATCGGATTTTGCTAGCCACTTTCGGAGTTTCGGATTGTGGTTGGAGCGGCAAGTACTACACCTTGCCGCCTTAGAAAAAAATACACTTTAGATTTGTAAAATAATGACAAGCTGAATTTATTTTCGTCTTCTGTCCAATTCATAACCTTTATTTTCGTAGCTGCATCAATGTCAATTCTCTAGAAACCTCTTCTGAACTCTTTAGATTTTAAAATGCTGTCATCAGATTTTGGATTTTGCCGTAATTTAAATAATAGGATAAATTGTTAGAAAACTGTTTAAAGTGTATGTCTATGAAATAATATTTATTTGTTAATCTCCTGACTGATTTAATGTGATTTTAATATTACTTGTTGTACAAATTAAAATATGTATAATAAAAACTTGAGAGGTGTCAAAGAACACCCGGATGGAACGAAGTTTATATATATATTATATTTGATATGCTCCTACTAATAAAAATGCGCATAAAATACTCAAATTATTTTAGTAATAATCAAGCTTTACAAAATATACTATAAAACAATATATTTTATGTAAATAAATGCAAAAACCCAACATCACGTGGTGTTCCAAGGCGGTCACCTATCCAAGTACTAACCACGCCCGATGTTGCTTAACGTCGATGATCGGACGAGAACCGGTGTATTCAACATGGTATGGACGTTGGCAATCAGTTTGTTATATTTAACGTTGAGTATCCAGCACTATGACGTCAATTCAATGTTAAAAGTGTGGTTACAACTTTTGGCACGAAAAGTGTCGTTACATTTTTTTCCGTCTAGCCCCCTTTCGCGACGCGCGATAAGGAACTTCGTTCCAAAATAAAGATTATACTTTGCAGTTCAATCATTTATTTTATATTAAAATGACATATAATGACCTAAAATTTATTGATTATGCCATATCAGACAGGAAATAAAATCGCTCAACATTATTATCTACACCATAGATTTACATGATTGAATAGAATATATTTAAATTAGGGGGCTTCCATTAATTACGTAAGGTGTTTTAGGGAGGGGATTGAGCTAAATCTTTTCAAATCTCACTTAGGGGGGTCTTGGCAAATATCACGTAATTATTGTGTAAAATTGCGTGAAAAATTATTTCCGAATAAAATATGGCCAAATCTGACACAATAGTGTTTGTCGTATTCGTCCGAACTCCGCAGAGCAGCGAAGTAGCATTCGATTTTGCTTTGCTAGTCTTCAATCGAAGTAATAGAACCAGTTCAATAATCCAACACGTTTACAGCCAAAACATAAATTTGAAGAATCTCGCGTGAGATTTGGGGACGCGGGAGGGAGTTGATGAAAATCTTACGATATCTCACCAAGGCGGGAGGGGAGGTCGAAAAATTCTCAAAAATGCCTCACGTAATTAATGGACGCCCCTTTACGATATATTGTTGAAATAATTTGTTTGTTTACTTAATCTTCGTAAGACAACTAACCATTTGACAAATCAAAGTCCGACGTAATTGTAGCCACTTGGTGGCGCTATCATCGCGCATCCAGCATATAATATTCTATATGTCATATCAATAACTTATAAATGTGACATCTAGCGTAGTAAATAGGTCATTATATTCAAGTTTATTTAAATCGATTGCAACGACATCTCCTAAAAATAGGTGATAACTTATAGTTACGCAATTGAAAAATATTTTTTTTAAACAAGCATTAGAAAGTAAGATTTATATTCGAAAAATAATAAAATAATTACTATAATTGAAGCATATCAATAAAATAGTGATAGAGTTTGTTAAACTATTTCTAGTACCTTATTTTTGCGCGCCATCTAGATTTAAGTGAATTTTTCCAGCTTTTATCGGTGTACAGTTTGGGCCAGGGGAGGGTCGGTGTATTTAGTATATTGTGTCATTGATTAAACGTATGAGCCAGAGAGAATTTTCTTTCAAACATTTTATGGTATTCTATCAGTATTTTGTCAACTCATAGATTCTCATAAAAGTATTGCTTCTTAGTCGTTATGAGATTTTATGAGTAATTTCATTAATTAATAATATTTATGAGATTTTATGAGAACTTCGAGATTAACTTCAAGTAGCATTTCTATGCGATTTTATGTGCACGGATATTATTTTTCAAGTTTGTTTTTAATTTATTTAAGGTTCATTTGTGAATTTGTAATAAACAATTAGTGACTAACATCCATAGAGTTTTATTGCCAAACAAAGAATGTTTCGTATTTTAGCTATTAACTCTAAGTATTTTAGCCATTGAGTGAACTCTGTGAACGCCGACTTCAAAAAAGGAGGAGGTTCTCAATTCGACCGTATAAATGGTTTTTATTTTTATGGTGTTCGCGGATAGCTTCGTCGTTTTTGATTATTCTTTTTTTAATGGAAAGGAGATATCCCAACGGTGGTACCATGATACACTAAGATCTGATGATGGCATCCAAGAGAAATCGAGTCGAACCTTGAAGTCGGTTTTTGTTTTTATTAAAATTTTACTTGTGTCTTTTGATTTCCGCATAATTGAAACCCACTTTTTTATTCATGTCTCTATTGAATTTTTATTAGTGTCTGAATTTTAACCATCACAGAAACAATGTCCTAATCACCGCTATAAAATGCTGTTCTCAATATTAAAGGAGATAATATGTATTGACATCAAGCTATCAGCGGTTTAGAATTTTGCCTGTATTTTATAATCCTTTAAAAGCTTTGAATATTTTTAATCCCAGACGTGTATCACGAGAAGCTTCGCTTAGAATGAAAGGATTTAACAATGTAAAGCCTGGTTGCAAGGACTTATGATAACGTGGAATGGAAGCTGATAAGGAATGACTTTACCAGCTGCCGGAAAACTTAACTTTGTTGAAAAATTATATTTGTAACTTTATTTTAATTAAAATATGACCCTCAAATATTAAAAATTGAATGTTTTTAAGGTTCAAAATTAATTTAGAAGATAAAATGTGACTTTGAATTATTTTTCATTCGAATCTTCAATGTAAAACTATCGAACTGTGTTATTGGTTTGGTGTGTTTACGCATAAAAAATTGGTTGAGAGTGATTCTTGATAAATAAGTAAATTTTGGCACTCCTTTCCAATCACGATAGAGCACAGGCTGATTAGAATGAATGATTTGAGGTAGATATCTCAGGGTTATATTCCTTTGATGATATGGGGTTATTACGGGATTATGTTCGAAGTCAGGTCTCTAAGTTGGTCAAAACAACACATACACCGTTATTGCTTATTATGAGGGAACCCAATGATTTCTGCAGACTTTACGTGAGGGTTGTGAGCTCCATGGTTCTATGGAGCCCCAGTATGGCCCAGACCCCGGAGGTCACTACTTCTGCGTCGATGCATATGAGTGTTGGACATTAGAGTCTATGGGATACCGCACAATCTCCATCAGTTCTGGGAATGGGTCAGGTACCGTAAGCGGCTCAGGCGTATGGTTTTAGTCTGCTCAAGTTCGACGAGTAAATGTGTTCTGTGAGTTCGACATAACCACCGCATTCACATTGGTGGGTAGTATTAAAGAAAACCATTAGGTAGGTATACAATACACTTAGGTAGGTAATAGTCGTGTACATTTCATAGTTAAATATTTTTTTCGAGTGATAAAAGGAAACTTACTATGTATTGATGCTTATAGCTTATTTATGAGCTTTCGGCACATGGGTTTTTAAATTGAAGAGGGATTTATTATTTTAACAAACTTGTGCAAATGGCAAAAAAATGAGATGTATGAAAGAGGCCAATATCAAATATGACCTAGGAAAGAATAAATATATGGTAAAAAAGAAGTCGAAAAAAGAAGAGCCAAAAGGAAGGAAGTTTTAGCAGTCTATGTACTTTTGCCTAGTTTAGCTGATATATTTTAATGAAAGAGGAGTTGAATAGATTTTAAAAAAAGAAAGAGGTGCCAATAGATTCGTTATAATGCTCCGGGTGACATAGGCTATATAAATTAGGTATTCCAAAAGTTTCCATGTAATCGGGTTATAGTTTCTTATAATTATTATTGTTTATTTACCATACTATTTCCATTTCTTAATTTTCTCGATGATAGTTCTAATTTGATAGTTGTAGTGTTGTGACCAAATAAGTAATGATATCGATCGCATATATTTATTATGTTTTGAACAAAGACAAATACAACAAAAACATTCAAATATATTTTTACAAGCTGGGAACACTGAATGACCCACCACCATTTTGTGTTTGTTTTAATCTGTCGCAACGCAACAAGACGATCGTGCTTTAGAGTCACACATTTCTGTTCGCTGAGTTTTTTCACATTATCCATACATACGTTAAGTTGTGTATTTTGTGTTCCTCTGTGTTGATTGCTGCCCAGCTGTCAAATGTCAAAATGCCTAAAGGATCTGTTCTGAAAAGACAGGCGAGAGAACTGGTGATCAAGGTTCGTAATTACTTTGAAGCAGAGAATCAAAATGGTGGCCTACAAGTGCGAGATCGTGTTTAGGCCGCATTAGGAATTAGTGGACCTACAATTTCAAAAATTACTACCGTTATAAGCGGCACACAGGAAAATAAGCTTCGTACTCCGAAGAAAAGCGCCAACCACGTCGTGTGACATCGGTTGACAACTTCGACGCTGCCGCTATTCGCCGTCATATATATGACTATTACTTGCGCAAAGAAATTCTAACACTTAAAAAACTTGTTGTTTCTTTACGTGAATGTGGTTTGTTCCATGGCTAAAAATCGTCATTTAGCTTGGTTTTGAAAGAAATTGGATTTTCTTATAAAAAATCGAACAAACGTAAAATATTGATGGAGCGTTACGACGTTGCTATGGCTCGCTGCGAATTTTTGAGCGAAGCCAAAAAGATATCAGATTGGTCAATTGTTATTTTCACTGACGAGACTTGGTTAAATGCAAACCACACAGTATCTAAGAACTGGACTGACGACACCGCCGCTTCCACTAGTTCAGTGCCAATGGGAAAAGGTGAACGCCTTATCATATGCCATGCAGGGTCTACGAAAGGATTCGTGTCAGATGCTTTACTGGCCGTTAAATCCAAGAAAACAGTGGACTACCACGAAGAAATGAACGCAAAGATTTACGAAGGATGGTTTAAAGAAATGATGCAATCTAAGAAATGGTGCAATCTCTGGAAGAACCGTCGATAATTATTATGGACAATGTTACATATCACTCCAGACAAATTGATAAAATGTCGACGCAGGCCAATAAAAAACAAGAGATAATTGACTGGCTCTAACGTCATGGCAAAAATGTGGATAGTACTTTATTAAAAGTACAATTAGTGAATATTTTAAAATCGAAAAAAACCTCCCTAAAATATATATTACCGACGAAATAGCTGCCGAACGTGGTCATTGGGTTCTTTGACTTCCGCCGTATCATTGCCAGTACAATGCTATAGAACTAATATGGGCACAAATCAAAGGACACGCCGCTCGAAACAATACCCATCCCCCTTTTACGGCAAACAAGATGTTAGATTTATTAAAAAATGCATGTGCGGAAGTAAAACATTATAGCGTCGGATTGGGAAATTCATGTGGCATTCGATAATATAGAAGTACAGGAACTTATAATATATGTTAGGGAGAGCTCATCGAGTGACAGTGACGATTCATTAGATTTTGATTAAAATAAATAAAGAATCAACATAATATAATTACATCTTGTAATGAAATGTAATATTAGTTAATAAGTTTTTACAAAATTATCCGGCAATAGTTTAGTTTATTACACTTTGTAAAAAAATATCGGGTCTGTTATCGTATTACGTTTATCGATAGCTCCATCCCTATGAGTTTCCATCCATCTGCTATGACCTTGTACGTGCGTAATCGTCATATTTTTATTAAATAATGTAAAAAAAAAGACGCTCGTTCAAGTTTCCACAAAGAGTTGTCATCGAGAAAATAAAGAAATGGAAATAGTATAATCAATAAAATCGATTTATTGAACTCTGAGGATGTTAGCAATATTTAAAAGCTTACAAATAAAATATTATATTTTTAACCGACTTCCAAAAAGGGGGAGGTTCTATGTTCCACTGTGTGTATTTTTTTTATGTATGTTCACCGATTACTTCGTAAATTGTGGACCGATTTTGAATTTTTTTTTTGTATTCGAAAGGGTATGCTCCCGAGGTGGTACCATTGTCACCATATCAGGATCTGATGATGATCCCAGGGAAATCGAGAGAAACCCTAATTTTTTATAGGCACATACTATGTTTTTCATATATTTTCTGAAGTAACACGGGTATTTGCGTCTGGTAGTCATCATTCTATGATGATGAGCTGATGATGTAAGGTACAACTCCTTAACGGTTAAGAGTTGGAGGATAAATCTTTAACTATCGTATGTATATATGTTACCTTTAGTCGTATTCTTTCAAATTATTTAGTTAAGCTGATGATGGAAGATGGAAGGCACAACTCCTCAATGGTTAGGAGTTGGAGGATAATTCTTTCAATTTCATACGTATCTAAAGACCTTCAGTCGTATACTTTCAAGTTATTTAGGTGAGCTGATGATAGAAGGTTAAACTCTTCAACAGTTAGGGATTAGAGGATGATTTTAATATTACACGTACGTATAGACCTTAATTTGTATTCTTGATGATAAAATTTCATGAAATAGTTCAACTTACTACTTACCTACGATTGTTTGCACTAAAAACTGAAAAATAAAAACGTTTTATAAAAAAATACCGACTTCCAAAAAACATCCAACGAAAACTCTCTGCAAAAAAAAAACACTTAAAAGCGTAAAATAAACTGGTTCTTCATAAATTGCCTATATCTAATTCTTTATTCATTTAAATAGTAGTATTATAATGAGTGCTAGGTACCTAAAATCTGGTTGAAGTCTTTTCGTTTTCAGAGAGTTTTCGTTGGTTGTTTTTTGGAAGTCGGTTTTCTTTTATAAAAAGTTTTTTGAATAATATTAGAAATATAAAAAAATCACTATAGTACTTACTATGAATAATAATAACACTAGATAATAATACTTCATTGCTGTCAGGTAACTCCGGGAATAAGAACTTACACAAAGTTGTTTACTACAAGCAATATAAAAACGTTATCAAAGCCTTTGAGTGGAGACCATTAGGTACTCACATTCTCTTTAACTATGTTTGTAAAGTTGAACAGCAACTAGTGATGGCAGCGCATGAATTTTTCCTTAATTACATGCAAGTGTTTACAATATAACATAAAATATTATAAATAAATATTTCGGACATCTAACACACAACTCCATCTAGTCCCAAGCTAAGCAGAGCTTGTGATATGGGTACTAGACAACTGATATAAATACATCTTTTTTTTGTAAATACATACTTATTATACATAGAAAACACCCAAACTCCGAAACAAATATTTTCAGATCATACAAACATTTGGGCCGACCCGGGAATCGAACCCGAGACCTCCAGCACAGCAATCGCATACGCTACCACTACGCTACCGGGGAAGTTATATTATAGGTCTTTACCTATGAAATCGCCGTTTTGTATGCAATAAGTGAAAGTATTTATTTTTTTAAGCTTTTTTATTTCTGTTATTCGAAGTAATCACTCATGCAATCGACGCATCTTTGCCAACGCATTGGCAGTTTATTGATGCCCTTCTTGTAAAAATCAGCTGGACGGGAGGCAACAAACTCTTCAAAGGCATTTTGTACTGCCTCTCAGGAATTGAATTTTTTACCCACTAAAAAGTTGCCTAAATTTTGGAAAAAGTAATTTAATAGTCGGTAGGTGCAAGGTCTGGTGAGTATGGCGGATGAGGGAGAGCTTCCAATCCCAGCTCTTGCAGCTGCTTCACGACAACGCGCGACCCCATACTGCGCAACAGACAGTCTCCAAGCTGCAAGAGCTGGGGTTGGAAGCTCTCCCTCATCCGCCATACTCACCAGACCTTGCACCTACCGACTATTACTTTTTCCAAAATTTAGACAACATTTTAGTGGGTAAAAAAATAAATTCCCGAGAGGCAGTACAAAATGCCTTTGAAGAGTTTGTTGCCTCCCGTTCAGCTGATTTTTACAAGAAGGGCATCAATAAACTGCCAATATAAGGTAAAGACCTAATATATAAATAAAATATCATAGTAGCTTTTGTTCGCGCCTCCGCCCGCGCGTATGACGGATATCGGGTTAATAATATAATAATATAGCACTGACACAGTGATATATATTATATAGCCTACGACTAAGAAATAATGTGGCTTTCAATTGGTAAAAGAATTTTCAAAATCGCTTCAGTAAATCCAGAGATTACGCCCTACCATCTCACAAACTTTGCCTCTTTATCATATGTATTAATATAGATGCATATAATATATATTTTTAGTTCGTAGAGTCGAGTCAACATTTAATAGAATTTTTCACCTTTTTATAGCCACTAAGCTAACGAATAATTTTAACTAGGTAACATGTAAAATTCCGTGTAGAGGTGGATCGAGAATGTGGTATATCAGCACCCTTTTTCATACCGTGGGTGATGACTGCAGCACTGGAAAGAGAAGTATAAAAGATATAAACCCAATAGGGACTAACACGGCTGGCTAATGTGATATAGTAGGGCAAAACCTCCAGGCCTATGTCCAGCTATGGTTAGAGGTTGTTGCTGATAATGATGAATACGACTGCCTCGTTGGTCTCGCGGATGGCGTGGGCGACTGGTGATCATGAGGTCTCGGGTTCGATTCCCGGGTCGGACCAAATGTTTGTATGATCTACAAATATTTGTTTCGGAGTTTGGGTGTTTTCTATGTATAAAATGTATGTATTTACAAAAAAAAAAAAGTATCTATGTATTTGTATCAGTTGTCTAGTACCCATAACACAAGCTCTGCTTAGCTTGGGACTAGATGGCGTTGTGTGTTAGATGTCCGAAAAAAAAAAAAAAAAAAATACGGTAATAATATTGCCGTGTAACCTTACTCATAGTTAGTTTTTAGAGAGTTGAAACATTGTAACCTCTGTGCGTCACATCACTGGTTTTGAGTCAGTTTAAGATAAAACTGATAATATTGTTTACAAGAAACTTAGTTTTATCACTGTTTTGTATTTATTTTAATGGAATGTGTCACTTTCCTTAAAGGTGGATGAAACGGCTTGGCAATGGTTTTTTCGCATTGATTAAAGAATCTCCATTGAAGGTTACTCATACATTAATTACATCATACATACTCATACTACCGTGTAGGCTATGATGATAATATTTGGTGTTTTATTTTGGTTAGTTTACGCTCTAAGAGATAAAGAAATTTAGTGGATAAAACGACAAAAACCTCAACATTTATGGGTTTTTTAACGGCTAATCTCTGGAAACGCTTGAGAGATTTTGACGGGACTTTCATTGGCAGGTAGCTGATATTATAAGGAGGAGTACCTAAGGAGTAACTTAGGCAACTTTTATGTTAGATTAGCTTCGCCCCGCGGTGTCACCCACGGTTTTTGTAGTAAACGTACAACAACACCCCCGGGTAATAGCGTTTTCACATAACTCGATTCGATATCGGGCGCCGATACGATATCGGAGGAAGTTAAATGTATGAAATATGTATCTGTCTTTCATATTGTCCGGAACCGATATCGGATATCGGAGGTGAAACATACATACATTTTACTTCCTCTGAAATCGTATCTGCGCCCGACACCGATATCGGATCGGGTAATGTGAAAGCCCTCTAACACCGCAGGGCGCAGCTAGTAATAAATAATATGAATTAATAAAGCACAAGTATAAATAAGGTAATCTTTACAATAAGATGGTCATACAGATCATATTGAGGTATATTTTGTTTGATTATTTGTATTAAAAACAGGTTTAATACATTGCATGTATTATAAATTATAGAGATCATAAAATCGTCAGTAAGAATCAAATGACAACGGGGAATAGGATCATTTAATGTGAGTTTTGAATTAATTTCAGAGTTTTTATGTATATTTTAAAACAATTAAAATTACATGTATTCAATCTCTATATGACAGAGGTAGTATTATTAGGTAGTAAGAGTCACGCAGATTTTAGTACGAACGTCCGGGACGGTACTATCCCCTCACAGATGATCAACTTAAAATGACAGCATTCCCGATGTCGTGTTTTGTTGGTGAGTGTGACACCAAAGGCCTCGCACTAGCATCTAAATAGGCCGCCATAGTGTGAGTCACCATGTTGTTTTGTCTGCATTCGCAATGAGTGTGGTGACCACTACTCTTGGATTCTGCTCATACTCTCCATCAGGCAGAGTAAAGTCACTTTGGCAGGCGGGCTGATCGGCATTTAACTACAGGTTTAAGCTGCAAATACTTATGAGTCTACTATAATTCGAAGTTCATGTATTCTTACCATCCAAACAAATCAGCGGCGCTCATAGCCCAGTTGCACTCGGTGATTAGAAACAACCACCGAGGGTAAGCAACGCGGCGCGGTCAGTACCAGGATGGGTGACCGCTGGTGGCATGATACTATAAGCGTTTCCGTGATTCGGAGGTCACGTTAAGCAGTCGGTCCCGGTTGTTATCGTAGGATAACAGTCGTGAAGCTTAGTTGAAGGCCTTTGGGCGGCTTAAAAACATCCAACGGTAAGATTACGTAGTCACAACGTTGTCTTGCAAGTCCTCAACCCGCACTTGGCCAGCGTGGGGACGTATGGCCTTAACCCTCTTCTGAGAGGAGACCCGAGCCCAGCAATGGGACGTTATAGGTTGTTATTAATATTGTGAATCATGATGTATTTTTGGTGTCCGAATAAAATAATATTCGATCTCGGTTAGAGTTAGAACAAAAGGTTTGAGGGCTTTCTTGTATTTAGAAATCTCGACAAATCTTTATATCTTTTACATTATGCCGAACATATGTTTTTTTGTTTCTTAGAAATTATTGTGATAAAATTTTGTAGATAACTTAAAGTTATATCTTCGTCAAACATTTAACAAACAGCTTAATCACACGATCCTGTTAGTTTTGTTCTGTACGCATCATGTTTTTTGACAATATCATCAGGATATTGGTTGCAAAAGTTTGTCTAATTCAAAAGTGATTCTCTCCCATTCAGGGTGCTTTAAACGGGCGTAAAAAAGCGTCTCACTAGGCCGCCGTAGTGTGGATTATCATGCTGCATTGTCCACTTTCGCAATGATGATGTTTGCCACCAATCATGGATCATCGTAAAACACACATTTTTACTTCATATATAGTGCGAAGTACTTGATGGAAGTATTGACTTGTATTTGTCATACATAACAAACGAGCACACCTACACTGTAAACATTTGCAATATCATCAGATGCAGTGAATTGCAAAAGCCTATGATAATAAATAAATACTCTGTATTTACACCAAAGAAAAGAAAACACATATATACAGGAATATTAAAAACGTAGGTACATAATTTTCACAATGGGTCGCTTTGTCACAAGAAACAATGTCTTCTAATCAACCTTCGAAGAACCAAGAGTGCAAAGAGCAAAGTTAATCTGGCAATGTAGATACATACTTTGTGGCATATTAGTGTGTGTGAAATATATCTATTTACTGCAACTCTTTTACGACTGAGTAATGAATTTATTACTTTATTAACATCCTCGAGCTGGTAGTAGTAGATGGAGAGTACCGATTTCTTGATTAATTCGTTTGCAACTTTAGCTGGTGTTTAATAACACTTTTAAGATAGACAGAGGTAGCGTTTTTACACTCGCTATTATCTAAATGGTGCTAATTCTGAACAGGACTACACAATAACGAGTAAAGAAAAAACTATAATTTAGCAGTGACTTCATATGCCAAACGTTTTGATTAGTGCAATCCACAATGATTAAGGTAATCCAATAATTCGTGAAACCTTCGGATTAGTTCGTTTTATAATACCTCCGGGTATAAATGCTCAAAACATCTACGGAGACATTCAGACAAAGCGCAATGGAGAACAAATTCATCTTTGTCGTTTTGGTAAGTTCGTTTTTGTAGTATTGTTTTAACATGTTTTTGTGCATCCAAGAGTTCGAAATTGTTTGTATTTAGAGACAAGAAGACTGCACAATTTGACGCAATCGGTCGAATAATCATTTGTTTACTGTTTAAACTTTTAATTGTGTAACACTACCTAGCAAGTTCCTAACAAAGAAATAATTAACTTTTACTAATAAAAAGTAACTTTTCCTTAATGTCCCTAACACAAGTATTTATTAAAGAATAATATGATTTTAATTAATTTTATGTATAAAAATTAACCTGAAGAAATAGACACCTGGACGTCCATAGTTGCAAACGAGAGTAACTTAAAGTTAGGATGACAAAGTTTGCCACAAATATTAATGTTTAAAAGTAAAAGGTGTTCTTTGTACCCGTTTCACGTATGTTTGTAAAGTCCCCCGCGACACAGGATTTATTCCAAGTGCGGGAGCGGGATCTTTTTAAACAAAGTGCCTCGTCAACTGCCTCGTTTGTCTCGCGGTTGGCGTGTGCGACTGCTGATCATTAGGTCTCGGGTTCGATTCCCGGGTCGGACCAAATGTTTGTATGATCTACAAATATTTGTTTCGGAGTTTGGGTGTTTTCTATGTATAATATGAATGTATTTACAAAAAAAAGTATATATGTATTTGTATCAGTTGTCTAGTACCCATAACACAAGCTCTGCTTAGCTTGGGACTAGATGGCGTTGTGTGTTAGATGTCCGAAATATTTATTTATTTATTTCTTATTATAAAGTAATACTACATCTGTTATGTGACTATCTTTTCCAGATATTGTGTGGGGTTGCCTGGCAGGCCCACGCTGCTGTTAACTGCACTGCAGCCGGTCGATTTGCAGACCCCAGCGACACAACTTGCCAAAACTACACGCTTTGCGTTCTTTCAAATGGCGCATTTCTAGCTTACAATTACGTGTGCCCAACCACATCATTGTTTAACCCAAATAGTAGACAATGCACAGCAGCATCTAATTATGTCTGCACTGTCACTAGTACTACTACGACTACTACTACGAGTACTACTACGAGTACTACTACGAGCACTACTACAAATGTGTGCACAGCCGAGGGTTACGTCGCTGACCCTTCTGTTACCGACTGCTCTTCGTATATACAGTGTGTGTTAATTAATGGTTCCTATACTGAAACGACGTATACATGCCCAACCAATACCTTCTACAATCCGAACACGACTTTATGCGACGCTTCTTACACCTGCACAACCGCTTTTACTTGTACCGCCAGCGGAAGATTTGCCAATACTGCAGATACCACGTGTCAGACTTACTTCTACTGCGTGTTGTTATCCACTGGGACTTACACCCAGTACAACTATACTTGTCCTACTACTTCATTGTTTAGTCCAACAACTTCATTATGTACCACATCTTATACCTGTACTGGTTAATATACTCGTAGTGTACAAATCATTTTTATTTGACTTCAAAGAAAAAGAGGTTGTCAATTAATGTTATTTTTTGTTTGGTATATGCTTAGAATAATAACGCAATATGATTATTAAAGGCGGTTGGATTAATTCAGAAATGTTATTTTGTGTTTATGATGAGATCCTGGATAGATTGAGGAAGCCTCATCTTTAGCATGGGAGAGCCATGCTTCGGCATGAATGGGCCGGCTCGACCGGAGTGATACCACGGCCTTTCAGAAAACCGGTGTGAAATAGTGATTGCGCTGTGTTTCACCGTGTGAGTGAGGATACCGGAGGCCCATACTCCAACCCCTCTCCCCCTATCCCCACCCTCCCAAAGGCCGGCAGCGCACTTGTGACGCCTCTGGTATTGCAGGTGTCCATGGGCGGCGGTAATCGCTTAGTATCAGGCAATACGTCTGCTCGTTTGCGCGCCTATTACCTACATAACAAAAAAGTATAAACTTAAATGGTTATTTTATTATTGTGGACTCTGATAATAATTACGGTAAAGATAATGGCGGCTTGAGAAGCCTACAATTGGTTTGAATATAGGGATGCTAAACTTTGGGTGCTTGCGTTGTACACTATTATCTATTATTTTATGCACAAAATCGATATATCTTTAAAGAAAAATAATATTATATTTTTACTGAAGTTAATTGAGTGCTACGATACCACAAGAGATAATTTAAAATGCCATCAGATCCTTACACAATTATTGTATTCCCGGAAAGAAATCAATCAATCAACTATTTGCCAGCTTGTGTTATCAACTTGTGTAATTAACAATCAACTCATTGTTGACTGCCTCTTTGGTCTAGCGGTTGGCGTGTGCGACTGCTGATCATGAGGTCTCGGGTTCGATTCCCGGGTCGGACCAAATGTTAGTATGATCTACAAATATTTGTTTCGGAGTTTGGGTGTTTTCTATGTATAATATGTATGTATTTACAGAAAAAAAAAGTATATATGTATTTGTATCAGTTGTCTAGTAGTACCCATAACACAAACAAGCTCTGCTTAGCTTGGGACTAGATGGCGTTGTGTGTTAAATGTCCGAAATATTTATATTTATTATATTTAATGTGTTAAACAAATAAGTTGGATAGAGATGGCGAAATAACTTATAATGTATGTATAGTCGTTAAAAGAAATCATAAGTAAATATCTTATACAAATAAATAATCCATT
This sequence comes from Diaphora mendica, assembly GCA_949125395.1. Lineage (NCBI taxonomy): Eukaryota > Metazoa > Arthropoda > Insecta > Lepidoptera > Erebidae > Diaphora > Diaphora mendica. The sequence goes on from OX421310.1 coordinate 25,822,513, forward strand.
TCATAATCAGCTTTACGTTCTACGTACGTATACGTATTTCAGCGCCGATTTTTTCAATAAGGTATTTAGAGCCTTAGGTATAGTTGTTCCCTCTTACTTTTGAATGGAAAGTTCTGTGTTTGGACGAAGTTGAGTGTCTGCGATGATAACTTGTACGTTTAGATGCCATAATGGGTTTTCGTTTTGTCCGTGTCATTTCATCAAATAAATATTTTTCCTTATACTTAAGTGGTGTTTGAAACTTTCCTTCTGATAACAGTATGCCAGCCAACTTTTTAGCTATCATTAAATTTTGCTTCAACTTGTTTGAATAGTCTGCTTCTTTAATTCCTTCAACCATGTTGGTGTAAGTATGAAAACCTTCAGGTAGTAAACTGATGTTGGTATTTGTTTTAGCGACTATTGAGAAGTATCGTCGAAAGTAATTTTCTCTAGCTTTTTTGATAAGTTCAGAAGTGATTTTCGGTTTAGGTTTTGGACGCTTATCCCCAACCGTTACTGTGCTGATTTCGTACTCATCTTTTGTATGCTTCTGTTGTATTAAAGGAACGTAACTTTCTTGGTAGTAGTTAGTAGAGTTTGCTTCGAGATAACGTTTCTTATTATTAAAATCGAATTCTGGAAATCTAGTAACTAAAAAAGTGGAATCATTTATACGCCGTACTTGGAAAGTTTTTACACTTATAGAAAATGTTGTAAATCTACTGAAAATAAGCTGAATAAAAAAGATATATCGCGTAACCAAAGAAATCATTAATTTATCTAAATTGTATTGAACAACATATCCGTCATTATGTTTATCTACAACACATTGACTTTGACTTTCTCAATGACATTTATCTTTTACTTTGTCTTTTCATAGGTATCGATATTATGTCCAAGTAGGTGCAAAAACTTATTTCTGTATTCATTACACTAATTTTTACATTCCAAAAGATGGTAATTATTTTTATAGATACTTCTGTTATATTATATTTTGTTTTAAATATTAGAATATTTAGATTTCTAGAATCTAGTCTTTTCTTCCGAATTATGTTGGGGTCGGGTTTAAGTCTATTATTATAATATTTACTGTTGCCACAGATTAATAATTATGCAGTTATTTTACTACCTACATTGTGAAAAATTTAGAACTACTTAGTTTTGAAGTTGGTAAGCTAATCCAATACCTATATATTTTGTTATATGTTTTTAGTAGATACATAAAAGGTAAACGACTTTTAACACCAAGACTCGCGATACTATGGCATTTACTTCTTAATAAAAAGTGAATGAAAATCACACAATGGTCGTCGAGAGCCGGCTCTCCAAGCGCGGAATCAAGGTCAAATTCGTCTGGCAAATCATCCAAATACACTCTGCATCTCAATATGAAGATACAAAGAAACGAAAACCTTACTGTGCAGTCATTAAAATAGGTTTTCTTTTTATTAAAGATGCACATGTCCGTACGAAGAAAGAGTTTGAGATAGTTCCCGGTGATGTTATTGTTTTCAATGCCACCGAGCCCACGCTTCTTAATTGTCATTTCAGCAATTGAACAAGAAAGCAATGGAATAAAGGAAAGAGAAAAGCTATGTTCTATGTTAAATTTCCTGTTAAACTTTGGAATAGCAGTAGTAGGTAAATCATTAATTAATACCAAATTATATAATTAATAATGTAATAATAATAATAATGTAAAAATAATAGTAATGTTTTATTTTTCAATCTCACAAAACAGAAAAGTTACAAAATGTTATGAAAGGTGATTACATAAAAAAAATAATAATAATAAACTAAGATACTCCGTGCTATGAACTCCTCAATGTTAGGACATTATTTAACTGTGAGAGAATACATTATTATAGGTAAACGAACTTAGAGAAATAAAATTGAAGAACTGTTGTAACAGAAACAAATTCTGAAATATAATATTATCGTGTGATTAAAATGTAGAACGCAGGTTTCTTGATAATGGACGTATTTATTCAGAATAAAGTTTTTTTTGATGCATACTGGTAACCTGATAATTACCGACTACACACTACTACCGTGTGAGTCGTGTGACTACCGACACACTTTTACACTTAATACATTTATAGAATAACAGAACTTCAAAAAAACATTTCTTATAAATCGTACTAACGATTATAAAAAGTATTATGTCAACTGCTCTCGAAGTGAAAAGATGGTAATGACGTGATGAGGCTTTCCTTAACCCGGTAGTACTGGTATGTATTTCGCGCATCATTTTCTTACTCAACATTATCTGTAACTGTCATCGATTATTACGACAAGGCACAAGTAGAGTCATGTATTCACTAGGGGACTTGTCGCGAAGACTTTCCGCCTAACTTTCACGTGATACTTATGACTTTGTGAGTCTGTAGAACATTATCGTAAGACATTCGTCTTGTCCATATTACTCAGTTATTAATAGAATCTCCTTGAGTGGCTCTTGTCAGCGTCGTTTAGCGGAACATCAAGCAACACACAGCATCTTTAAGCGAAAGCTGATGAGTGCCCACCGAAAATGTGATCTCGGATTCTCGCCAATCGTCACTGGAAGCAGGCTTTTGACAGGTTCCACCTGTAGTAGATTCACAAGAAACGTTAGCGTATGGCAAGTATAATTTGTGTTCGGCGGCAAGATCGCAGGACGAATGTCCCCCAGTGAAAATAGTGCTTAACACTGCAGACAGCTTGTCATGTGCATACGGATATCGAGAGCTTTCGTGACAGGATTTTAACCTTTGAGTGGTGGCGGCCACTTCACGCGAATCTCGCCGCTGTGGAGCGATTTTGACAGTACTCCCGTCCCATTCCCGCCTCTCATTAAATTGCGGATTTCCAATAAAAAATGTATTGGGGCTATATACGATTTTAGTAGCATTAGAATGGTCATTAAATAAGCTATGAGATGATGTATAATTGATTATGATTTTAAATAGAATAAGTTAGTAAGTCGAAGGTCAAAGTAGCAAAAGTGTTTTTTTCCCCGATGTATTGTATTAAAAGGTGTAATGCTTAAAACTAAAACATGTATTTCAAGTAATATTGGTTCTATTTAAAACACATTGTTCGGTAACTTTCAAATGTTTTCTTTACGAATTTTCGCTTCTTTGTACGAGATAATTAATTTGACTACGTGTGCTGCTCGAAAAATCTAGGATTCGATATAATTAAAACTACTCATTTGCTGTTTTATAAGACAATTCTAAGATAACACTAAAAGTCACGTTCATCTTGTGAAATAAAACTTAAATAACTGTTCCATTCTTTTTATACATTGAATAAGAGCCATACATTAGCTGTTTATATATGTGGGACATTGTACTGAAGATTCGAGAGCACTGGACTCGATAGTATCTTAAGTAACAGAATCTGCTGTACGTCCAAACAGTTACACTTAAGGCTATATTTCTTGTGATGTCAGCCTTCCCACTTACTAACGATGTCACGCACTTGAAGATTGCAGCAAATAGTTTGCGTAATCCATATCTATACGTAATGTCCAGTAATATCATCCTATCTGTCTGTCTGTCCTCCAATTCAGTGTTTTGCAATCCAAAATCTTTACAACAGTAACTTGACATTACATTTGAAATGTTTTTTTGATTGATCTAGTTAATAACAGTTTTTCATCAATGAAAAACTGTTATTAAAAATAAGTAATAAAAAGTAAAATAGTGAATAATAGAGCAATCATAAAAATAAATATGGTTTTTGAAGTAGGTAGTAGTTGACTTTAGCTTTTATTTAACTTTTACTTTTAATATAACTTTTCATATACTATATAACTTACTTTTATAATATACTAACTTTTCAGGTGTGGTAACTGTGGCCGCTCTTGCGTAGGTAGGTACATATAACGGTTGTGTGTTTTTTATTCTTTATAGGCAGTTAAAGAAGAAGGAGTAGAAATATTTTCCCAGTTTTTTTTTTTGGAATAGTGGACACCCGCAACACCAGAGGTATCACAAGTGCGTTGCCGACATTTGGGGGATGGGGAGGGGTATGGAGGGAGGGGTTGGGCCTCCGGTGAAACACATTTTACATGAACATGATTTAGTATCAACCTGTCGCCGTCCACTGCTGAACGAAGGTCTCCTCTAAGGAACGCCAACCATTCCGGTCTTAGGCGGTCCGCATCCATCAGCCATCAGCCACTTTCTTCAAATCATCGGTTCATTGTGCGGCACGATGAAATGATTTATTTGAAATATAATCCTTCTTTTGGTAAAACCCTAACAAAACCGAGCTATTATATTAGTTTTTGGTATTAAGTTGCACATTGCATCATATGTGCAGGACTATAAACATACGAAGTAATTTATTACAAACAACCTGTTTGTGTCAAGTGTTATTTAATGGGTCAAATTACCTCAGTCTATACATACACTGTTATATCATCAAGATAATGTTATACGAATTTTGCAATGAATTTTCTTCAATCAACCAGAAAAATTGTAACTAAGCTAAAATTTAAACATTTCAAGACGAAGTTAAAATTAAACTTGGTTGAAATGCTTTATTCGGAGTTGAGTTGAACTTACAAGTGATTGTTTTATTTGCTTTTGTATTTTGTGAGTAGCCCAAGTAGCCTATGTTTTTTCGAAGCAATCAAAGTATCTTCATGCTAAATTTCATTGAAATCGGTGCAACGGCTTAGCCGTGAAAGCTTAAACGACTTCATTTTGTGCTATGTAAAGAAGTATTGATATCACAGTTTTCATGCCATTTTATTTAAAAAAAGCGGCCAAGTGCGAGTCGGACTTGCCCATGAAGGGTTCCGAAGCAGCAAGTAACATAATATAAACTTTCTTGTAGTTCGTTGTAACTTTGATCGATGTTTTAATAATACTGTTTTTTTTTGCGGTTAACCATTTAAGACGTATTAAAGAATAACTACTTACTAGATCTCGTTCAAACCAATTTTCGGTGGAAGTTTGCATGGTAATGTACATCATATATTTTTTTTACTTTTATCATTCTCTTATTTTAGAAGTTACAGGGTTACACATTTTACCACTTTGGAAGTGTCTCTCGCGCAAACTATTCAGTTTAGAGAAAAAATATATTAGAAACCTCAATATCATTTTTGAAGACCTATCCATAGATGGGTTGATGTTAATAAACACGTATGGGTTTGATTAATTTTTTTTTTTGAGTTTTAGTTCTAAGTATGGGGACCCCCAAAGATTATTGTTTTTATTTTATTATTGTGTGAAAATCTGAATGCAGTTCACATAATACATCTACTTACCAAGTTTCAACAGTATAGGGCCAAAACCAACTGTCTAAGGAGAGGCTTATGTCCAGCAGTGGACTGTTAAAGCCTGTTGATGATGATTGATGATGAAATAACTTAATACAATTTAGGAAAAGTAAGTATTTCTGTTCTCCAAAAAGTTGATATGTCTATTGTTTAGATTACTTAGTTGACATTTCTCAAGCAAAATTATGTAAAAACGAAGAAATCAGGATGTAACCTCACCTTTATCTCAAACTGGGTTGATGTAAGTAACATTACTTGCGCAATTATATATAACAATGACTACACAAATAACGTTGCACAAAATCAAATAATTCAGACATGAATTTCGAGTAAAAGTTCGCCCGTATTCAAAGCATGTACTGCCTGCCCCGTTATTTGCGAAAGCATACTGTTTAGTATATAAAGTGCGTACTACTCTTCGAAATTTTACAATTTCACTGAATAACGTCGTATCTTTGAATACCAAGTGATTATTTCGTAAGTTTTGGGGTTTCAAAAACTTTTTTAAACTATTGATAGTTGATACTCTCATTGCTGCTTTTATTGAATAACTGAACAAAAGCTTATCTTAAGGTATTTTTATTCAGTTTCCAGTACATATCGTTTTCAGTTCAAAACAAGACCTGATTAATAACTGACTTAACTTACAAGATGTCTCATTCAAATTAAATATATTTATGCCAAAAAAATATGAATGTAACGATTACTCGTAGTCACCGCAAAAATAGGTGTTTTGTTAACCGACTTCAAAAAAGGTGGAGGTTCTCAATTCGAGCGTTTTTTAAATGTATGTTCGCGGATAACTTCGTCGTTTATGAACTGATTTTAATGATTCTTTTTTAATGGAAAGGAGATATCCCAACGGTGGTATCATGATAAGGACACTAAGATCTGACGATGGCATCTAAGAGGAATCGAGTCGAACCTGTGAGTGTGAATTTTTCACTTGAGTTATGACAGATTTAGTTTATAGTACTAGCTAACTGCTAAGAAGTTACTTTATTTAGGGCCGGTTTTTCAATCCGCAGTTAAACGGTCTAATAGCTAACAAGGGAATAAATGTATCCAGCTCTTTAACAAGCGAATAAACTTTTTGTGTTTTTCAATCGGGAGTAAACAGTCAGATAGTTACTTGATGGTCCTTCACAGCTATGTTCACTGTAATCATGCGCAAGTGAGATGCAGCTATACAGGTAGTCACACGTTAGATAAGGACCAGAAATTTTAGACAACATTCAAGTTGACTCCGGTTTGGGATATTTAATTAAATGAAATGAAAGCATTCGATTATAATTATTATTTGTGTATAATAGATGTAGTAAATAATAATTTAGTAAAAAGTCGTTTATGATATTCCTGTAGTAGAGTCCATAACAATGATTAAAATCAAAATTTATAAAAATGAAATGCTAGGTTTGCGGGTGGTGCATAGTAATTTTTTAAACGGGTGTTTCTACGTTTAATAAATATGTGTTTAAAAGTAAAAAGTATATTTGTATTTATGTCAGTTCTCTGTACCTATTGGTGACGAGCAGATTCCCTAGCGGCAAGTTGCGGAACTAACGTATGACAGATAAAAATACTAGAGATGGGCCGATCAGTACTTTGGCCGACTAGCCGACTAACCGATTAGTCGGTCCTAAAAAGGCCGACTAGTCGGCCGACTAATCGGCCAAACCGATCGTGGTCTCTGACATTTCCGTAACTCTTCGTTTACAGCTGATTCGCGCCCCAGTCGCAAACGCCGCCTGCGAACCTTGTTTCTTCATTTATGCTTCTGTAATGGTCGGAGTCGGAGCGGTGTTTTAGTGTAAAAAATATTTTTGTGTAAAGATATTATTATTATTGTTGATTGAAATGAAGAGTTAAATGAAAAAGAAAATTACTTGTGCCGATGTTTTTAAACATGGGGACAATGTTTTTTGTTTTTTTTTTATTTGATAGCATGCCAAAGTGATTCTGCTGAGCCTGATGAAAGCTTGAGTAGAATCCAACAATCCAACACCATACTCACGTACACAGACAATGCAGTATAGCGTGATGAGAGAGGCCTAGTGAGATGCATTTTCACACGCCGCCTAAAGGACCCGGGATTATAGTGGAAGGGAAACACGTGCGCTGGCAGAACGGAACCGTTTAGTTCCAGAGCGTATTTCTACGACTCTGAAGCGGTGACTTCCAATGCCAGTACGTGCTGTCCTGTAGAAGATGGGAGAAAGTGGGATTAGTTGAAAGAGCTCTTCAGAACACTGTTCGTGGTAAACACGCTATAGGACTGTCACAGAGGCGATATCTCCCCGCAAGTGCAAAGACTAAAGGGACTCGGTGGCATCGGGACTGTTGATAATGCGAACTGCTGGCCGCTGCAACCGATCAAGAGCATCAAGCAAATTCTGCGTGGATCCATTACAAAGATGAGAACAGTCCTCCACGAACGAGGGAACCTGGGTCTTATAAAGAAGACACAGATGCTCGGGCGCAAAGAACCGTCTCACCCTATTCAGTACGCTAAGTTTCCGCGAGGCCGCCTTAGTGATGCTCTCAATTTCTTTTATGTATTTGCTGCCAAAATGACTCTGCCCTGCCTGATGGTAATCATGAGCAGAATCCAAGAGTGGTGGTCACCATCCTCAATGTAGGTAGTAGGTAGGTAATAAGGATAATGCAGCATGGTAACCCATACTATGGCGGTCTGGTGAGATGCTCTTTCACGAACCGCTGAAAGGACCCGGTATCATAGTGGGAAGGAAACAGGTGCGCTGGTACTGAGTTCCAGGTTTTGACCGCTCGGCACAGGAAGGAAGAACCGAAGCGATGAGTGCGAGAACGTATGTCTACCACTCTGAAGCGGTGACTTCCAAGGCCGGCCCGTGTTGTCCTGTAGATGAGAGGACCAGTTGGAAGAGCTCTTCAGAACACTCTCCATGATGGCGACAATGGCGATAGGGGACTGCCACACGTATATCCCCTAGATGTGGCCACAACGACCCTTTAGCGTCGATTGGGGAGGTAGCGGCCTCTACCGCAGTACCTTCGTCGCCTCCTGCGAGCGGGAACGGCCCTTTCCCGATCCCGCTCTGCGGACTACTTCTGAAGCATTACGTCTGCACAGAAGGAGACCACGGCCTCCCATCGCTCACTACTCGCCAGCATTGCCGCGATCAATGCTGGTGGTGACAGGTTTCGTCCGATCTGTCCGACCAGGAGTCGACACTCGGACTCCCACGCAGAGCAGTCCTCCAGCGTGTGCTGGGTGGAGTTCCGGTCGGACCCGCAGTGATGGCAATGTGCCGTAGCCTCACGTCCGATTCTGTTCAGATACTCTCCAAAGCAACCATGCCCGGTGAGTATCTGAGTGAATCGGTAGGTGACACAGTCGGTCCTCCCTATCTAAGCTTCGAAGTTCGGCAGAACGGCTTCGACACACACGAGTGAACCTGGGTCTTGTAAAGAAGACACGGATGCTCAGGCGAGAAGAACTGTGTCACTTTGCTTAAAACACCTAGCTTCCGCGAGGCTGCTTTGGTGACACTCTCAACGTATTCGTGCGGGTTAAGATCTCTGCAAAAATCCATGCCAAAGATATCGAGCTTACCTTGTAATTGCATTTGAGTGTTCTGAAAAGTTGAAGTAGAAGGAATGGAGACTTTTTGGCAGATAACGCGAACACTTGTTAATCTTGGCATTGAACTCGACCAGATTCTGATAGCCCCATTATGAAATGCCGCCCAGAACATGGTTGAGCTCAGAGACAAGCTCCTGTCGTTCTTCCTCAACTTCTGCCAGCTTGACTGCAAGTTGTCCAAAATATCGCCCATGGACTGTGCTGTTGTCTGTTTAACTAAACGGCTAAAAAAGAAACAGTGTGGGCGACAGGACGGAGCCCTGAGGTACGGCAGCGTTTACCTCTAGAAAATCAGAGGCCACGCCGTCGCATTGGACCCTAATGCTGTTATGTGTAATCAATGTCAATAATTATTTCTCGTGGTGGAAAGGAAAAAAGTGCAAACACTACAAGCAAACATTTTTTTATAAATGTCAGATATGTTTTTTATCAGCAAGTAATTTTAGAATCTGGTTACCAAGAGAACGATTGCTTTGTTTTACATTTCGAAATGTCTAAAACTGATTATAAAATAAAAATTGACAAACATATTATTGAGAAATACATACAAAGTAATAAGCCGAATAGTCGGCGCTTTTTGCCGACTATTTGCCGACTAATCGTCGACTACGATTGTTGCCGGATAGTCGGCTTTACCGACTAGTCGTCGACTAGTCGGCACATCTCTAAAAAATACGTATACACGTTAACATTCCACTTTTAGAATACTGTTTACCCTCACGAAGTGGTCCTAAAGTATTTTTTTACTACTCCGTAGACGTCTATCAATGAAATCATTGTAGAAAGAATTTAAATGGTGACGAGCAGATTCCCTAGCGGCAAGTCGCAGAACTAACGTATGACAGATAAAAATACGTATACACGTTAACATTCCACTTTTAAAATACGTATTTTTTACTTCTCCGTAGACGTCTATCAATGAAACAATCACAATGCACTCGCTCTGTACATTAAACTGCCAGGTAGAAGTGTATGTCATACGTTAGTTCCGCAAACGGCCACTAGGGAAATCTTCTCGTTACCAATAGTACAAGCTCTGTTTTGTTTCGAACTAGATAGCAGTGTGTGAAAGAAAAATTCTTCATCTTCTCTATAGTATCTATAACCTATATTTCTCTTATAACCCTTTTTACCTCAGAACAAAAAGTCAATCGAGTCAAAAACATCCATAATCTATCAAATATTCAATAACGACAACGTACCTAAACTTTACCACAAATAGGTACAAGAGAAATACACAACGTCAAATCACTATTCTACAGAATAAAACACTAACTGAGGTTTGAAAGCACAGATAAAGTTATCAGTCAGATTACAGCTTTATTCGTCTGATAACTGATGTCTGACTATTGAAAGACCCAAACTTACGCTAACTGAGGAATAAACGCTATTTGACTGTTTATCTGACTATTGAAAAACCGGCCCTTAGAGTTATAGTGTTGTTGATTCAAAATAAATCTATTTTTTCTTATACACTTCTGATCCCAAGCAAGTATAATAGTGTTTACAAGAAGCTAAAATAAAAAAATTAAGAAACCCCCCAAACACTTACTCGAGTAATCATATGCCAAAAATGCCTTACATCATTTTGGAAAAGATCTGATACTCTTACACTGCTTGACCGATATTAACCAAACACAGCTAAGAACCATCGCAAAGCCAGTTGGCTTTCAAATGAAAAAAACCTCATCGAAATCGGTCCATCCATTTGAGAGCCACAGACAGACACACACACAAAGACAGACATCGACGTCAAACTTATAACAACTTTTTGGGTCGGGGGTTAAAAATATACTCTAGTTTGTCAGACAAAATAAAATGCATCACTTGTAATCATAAAAAGGTTTTACAATATTTTGTCAGTTGTTATCCTTTTACGAGTGCATTCCAATCCTTAAAAGCCTTCTCCTATAATGCTCTTTACAGAATTCCATTTGTAAATGGATACTAAACTTTTTAAACATTCATTCGGAGACAGTAGTCTGTCACTTCTACATTATTACTACGTTATCATTGTCTTGTCAATGGTGTTTTGCTTATTTAGTATTGTTACAATTTGAAAGGAAGTTGGCATAGTATTTAGTAAAACTGAAACATACTATGCCAAATATTTATGTGATTAGCAGGATTTGCTTCTAACTGGGCTTTATTTCTACATAACTTGTAGATATTTAGAAATAAATAAGTACTATCTTTTCCCACGGTTCCACCGCGTGTATATCGTTCATCGCCGTAAATAGTAGTCATATTCTTCCTCAAGAATCAAAGTATGTAAATGCAAAATTTAATTGAAATCAGTGCAGCGGTTTAGCCGTGAAAGCGTAACAGACAGACAGAGTTACTTTTGAATTACAATGAAACCTGGTTAAATAGGACCTGGATAAGTGAGAAACCTCTATTATTGAGAAATCTTAATCGAATTACCTCTGTTAATGGGACTGTGCAACCTGTTAAATGAGATTTGATTTGTAGGGTTTTTTCGATGTCTCTATAATTGGCAGTCTGTTTATAATTTAACAGCCACATTGTCCTACAAATTGCGTGGTATGATATCCTGGTCCTACGCTCAAAAGTTTTTTGTCCATGCTACCCCTGTTAGCTACCACAATCGAAAATTTTGTAAGGTGAAAGGTAGGCCCCTCATCAAAGTGAGCCACTCAAGAAAAATTAGCTTGATACTTCTAGTAATAACTTGTAAAATTTGTTCCGGACTAATAGTCCTATGTAGCTTGCTCCCTTAATCTGTTCTTATGACACCCACGGGATAGAAGCTATGACACTCCATTCTATTCTGTCAACGAACGGTTAAATCCTTTCAATAGTAAATTCCATTATATAATACATATATGATAAATAATAATAAAATATAAGCGTGTAGCTAATTAGTTATTTTAGATTTAGTATATATATCCAACTAGAATTACATATATGTACACTTTTAGTTCCTTGTTTGCGACAAATACACGGGTTAATTTAAATAATTTAGTTGAAGCGAGGAAGTTGAGTGTTTATTGCCAATGGAAGGAAATAGTTGCATAACCGTAGGAGAAATTATTTTCAACATAGCTTTGGAATTAAAATGTTGTCATTATCTGTAACATTTTATTTACAATCTAGACTTCTCCATGTTTTATTTACTGAAGAGGCCTTTCTCTCTTTTGTACGAGTAAACCGTAATTTCTCCATCTATGAAAACTTTTACATTCTACGAAACACACTGACGATATACGTAGGTACTTGATGTACAATGAGTTTAGTTTTGGTAAACAATAAGAATTAATTTGGAATAAAATTTTGAAAATATTTAATATAAAAGTAAAAAAAAACAATTATTAATCCATTTCAGAAACATAACAACTAGAATGCAGAGTGCCAAGTATCTACTTATATTCTGTACCTCGCACAAATCTTTACTAACTTGATGTCGGTTGGACTACTATTGTTCCTTCTGATAAGCTTGGTATTAAGTAACATAAGTTGAAATAATGATAAAAACTATGAGTATCATCATTCGTTGTGCATTATTACAAAGTTATTTCATCGGATTTTATATTGCGGCCGGCGCGTGCGTTCATCAACTTTTGCTTCTTCCGCAAATGGTTGCGGAAAGTGCGATGTCTTATAAATAATGTTTACGATGCAACAAATTTACACAGTGTTTTTTTTTTCATTCTTTTGTTCTATTTCGTTTTTGCAGAAATGTATGATGTGTTTTGTCGTGAATCGTTATATGTGAGTAAACCTACTAGCTACTACTTCAAATCGCACAGGACAGTAAACAAAATTAGCCTTCTTGAGATTTAAAGACAACTCCCGCACTAAAAATGTATCTTGTGTTGTGTTATACTGCGTAAACAAAATTACTTTCAATGGACATAACTATAAATAAAAATAAAAAAACCCCCTACGCAGCATCAGGTCGAAGTTATCAATTAATAGTCATTTAACGATTATACTGGCTCGACAAACACTGATCTAGTAATCATACGACAAAAATGCCTTACATCATTTTGAAAAAGAGCTGATACTCTTACACTGCTGGACCGATATTAACCAAGCATAGCTAAGAACCACTGCAACGAAACTGGCTTTCAAATTAAAAAAACTGCATCGAAATCGGTCCATCCATTTAAGAGCTACGATGCCACAGACAGACACACACACACAGACAGACAGACATCGACGTTCAACTTATAACACCCCTCTTTTTCGTCGGGGGTTAAATAAGGATAGAATCCGGTCAAGTGACCGCTCAAACCGCTACGTCTTTTCCTCAGTCAGTTTAGTCAGTATCACAGCTCAGTCAGTATTTAGTATCTTTTTTTAACCATCAGCCAGAATGTAAGGAATGTTGTATCGAGTTGAACGCGTTACATAATAAAGTATGATAAATGATTCCACACTCCGAGACGCATAACCCTATTTTATGATCACTAGGCATCGTCAGATAAATTTTAATGATATGCATCGGCATCTCCACTGTTTGGTATATATACCAATTATGTCAACAAAATCAAACAGGTTGAGTCTTACACTAGGGTTCTTAATAAGTAAGTACACTTTATTTCATTAGAAAATTTAATGACATGTGTAAATGTTAGCAACTGTATCGATAGCAATCGAGCAAATAAGCTTTTTGAAGTACAAATCATCAAAGTGTGGAATGAAGTAAAATTAATTCTCTTGGAAGGTTCAAGAGTAGAGAATTTACTAGAATAGATATATGCATTGTGTATGTTGAAGCAAACCCTATACAAACCCGTCTGTTCAACGTGGTGGAGTTAACCTGAGCCTCGTTTCTACGGTGAGGCTTATGTCCTTCAGTGAACAGTTTAAGACAACAGCCTAAAACAGATCACTGCAAACGAAACTCAAAGAAGTATATGAACAATCGTAGAGAACAGATAAAATTCAAATAAAATATGTACCAGCAACTTTAAATTTCATAAAAATATTTGATTGAACATTTAACAATTGCTTTTGTGTACACATTTTGCTCACAAATTAGAAGTTATTTCATGCATAATAGTGAGCATAAAAAAACGAGGACTCAACGTCAGAGCAACAACAGTAAATTGGATTTGATTTGACTTAGGAAGCTTTTAAAAAAGATGAGGAGTTTTTTGCCCGAAAGGGTATCGGCCCTCGTTTCCCACAAGGGTTTAAATTTCTTATGATTACGGTACACATTTGAAATGGGTCAGCAGGTACGGAGTTCTCCCGCCGAGGTAAAGAGCGGTGGTGGCTTGGTGTGTGTACGACGCGGCTGCGCTCATTCGCTTTTTGCCCACCTTTCGACTCACGCGCAGCCTCCACCATTGTTCGCCACGCGCATTTCTCTCACGTGGGAACTGTTGACTTCTTCGTGCTTTACCCTACCCGCCTACATTCATTGTATCAACAGCAGCGGACGCACGTCATGATAACGTACCTATTATTGCACATTTTTGCAGTCGGTATAACGGTGACTTTGTGATATGAAAACAGAGGATGGTCGGCATGTATAGTGATATTACGGGACGTTGCCTGGTGAAAGTTAAGTGATGATCAAATAGACATAGTGATACGGATCTTGTTTATAGATAAGAGGAGACATGGCCGTCACGCCGGTAAGTTATAGGGAATTTTAATATACTGATGTCATGTTAGAATCCGGTTGAAAACCAGCGCTAGGCACATATTAACAAAATAATGCTGCACCAGATATTATTTCAGAGTTAGGTGATGAATGTGCATTTATGTTTCGAGTTTACAGTTTTTAAATGCCAGTTTGTCGTTTCTCGGTCTTTTGTGTTAAGTGCCTACGAAAATATGTATTTCTTTTTTTTTCTTTTATCATTATTCGTAATAAAAGAAAAACCTATGTATGTGACTTTTTTTTTGAGAAAGTGGCAAAAGTCAAAGTAAACATGGCATTCAAATTGTCTACTTTGATACTTTTATAACTGATTAACTATAACTGATTGTTGGCAAATAAATATTATTTAATACTTAGTAATGAGTCATTGTAGTTCATTTAAAATATGACAACCTAGGCGAACTATTTAGTATATCGTAAATATGTATTGCGAGAATATTTTCAGTTGTTATCAGACTATATTATATTGTATTTCGAATACCACCTATCTTTATATTAATTCGAATTATTAAAATAAATAAAATTCATAAATTCAATTTAAATAATTAGTTCATTCAAATTGGTGAATAATAGATACTCAATTCAAATAAATTAATACATTCAATTCTGTATCTCAATGCTCTATAGCCCACAAAGATGTAGAATTTAAAATTAAAAACATTTTCAAATTAAAAAAATGTGGTATTTATTGTAGTAGGTAATAATAAAATAAGTAATTTACATCAATGTGAGCGAATTATTAAAATAAATAAAATTCATAAATTCAATTTAAATAATTAGTTCATTCAAATTGGTGAATAATAGATAGGTACTCAATTCAAATACATAAAAAAATGTCATATTTATTGTAGTAAGTACTTAATAATAAAATAAGTAATTTACCTCAATGTGAACAGATGTTTACCTTTTAAGCCGTGTCAGTATTTAATTGAAAACGCTTATAGATAGATATGATTACGACTTGAATGGTTACTAAGGTTACTTCATTTCTATTACTATCTACTAAACATTTCTGACTTCGATAGAATTATTTAGTAGTCAGTATTAGTATGTTAATTAATAAAGCTTTAATGAAACTTAAGTGAACGACTATAAATTGAATCTGGATTTTCGATCATTGGATATTTATAACCTCAACTAAATATGTGGAAGTTAATTAAAAACTTAGAAGTTCTAACATTTCGGAAGTTGATCGTAAATGTAAAGCAAGTCTGTGAATATTTTTCAATTACAATTAAGTTTTATGAAAAACCTTTCCTTATTAAAACCCTGTTAAAGTTTAAGCTTTTAAGATTATATTACCTCATCGAGAAAGCATATTATTATTTTTAATCTAATAGCTGTCAAAATGACTTAACTCTGCCTGTTAAAAGGCATGAGTATGATGAGTAGAATCTGAAATAACGAAATAACTTGGGATAAGAATACCAGTAGATATGTGACAATCGAAGTATCTATACTTTAATATATAAAGCTGTAGAGTTTGTTAGTTTGCTTGAACGCGATAATCTCAGGAACTACACCTCTGATTTGAAAAAATATTTAAGTGTTAGATAGTCCATTTATCGAGGAAGGCTATAGGCTATATATTATCACGCTAAGACCAATAGGAGCGGAGCACCAATGAAGAATGTTTCAAAAACGGGGGAAAATTATCACGCGACGGGCAATAGGAGACGCAAACGACGTTGCGTGGGTCAGCTAGTAATTAATATGTTACGTGAACTTTTCAAACTTATGTCTTTATTTGCAACTTTTTTGAACTTTTCTACATCTTAGTTAGATTTTTCTTTGAACTCTTCCGTTAAGACACAATTTACGAGAATTAATAGAGGCTTGTAGCGTACCTACATTACGAGTATATAATGTACACTAGGTGCTAAAGTTAAGGACACATTTTACTTTGATAGAAAATCTTTCCAGTTTTTGGGCAACTAAAGCAAAGAGTTTGAACAAAACTTCTAGGATAGTCCACTTCGTTGTTTTTAACCGACTTCCAAAAAGGAGGAGGTTCTATGTTCCACTGTATGTATTTTTTTGCTAGGTACCTAAAATCTGTTTGAAGTCGGTGCTAAGCCAAAAAGAATACAAACGAACAATTACAAAAGTCTAAGCGATAGTCACTTGGCACCGACTTCAAACAGATTCTAGGTACCTAGCACACATTATAATACTAGGTACTATTTAAATGAATAAAGAATTAGGTATAGGCAATTTATGAAGAACCAGTTTATTTTACGCTTTTAAGTGTTTTTTTGGCAGAGAGTTTTCGTTGGGTGTTTTTTGGAAGTCAGTTTTATAGCAATGTAAGTCACACATAACGTAAAAATATTTTACATGTATTTAAACTTTGACTGTGTATCAAGAGATAATACATTACATTTAATAATAGCAAATAAAACTAAAAACATCCTTGAAAACAAAGATTAACGCTAATAAAACGATGTTTGAAACAACTTCGCCACCATATTTGCAGATAAGCTCACTTTCCTTTTACGAGAGTACGAGAAAGATAACAGTTCACATATAACTAGCATGTACGATTCTAATTTGTAGTTATCTAACTGAAGTAAGAACTATTTACTGGTTTCTACCAGAACATGTTATTGCATTCAGACTAAAGGTAATGATTATGGCTAAAGTTCTCCGAAGTAGACAGAAACAAATTTAAACGCTAGTAGGTACATATTTTACTGATTGCAGATGTTTGATCAGCAGATTTTGGAACGAAGTTCCTTATCGCGCGTTGCGAAA
Source organism: Diaphora mendica (assembly GCA_949125395.1). NCBI lineage: Eukaryota > Metazoa > Arthropoda > Insecta > Lepidoptera > Erebidae > Diaphora > Diaphora mendica. The sequence goes on from OX421310.1 coordinate 25,839,790, forward strand.
GGGGGCTAGACGGAAAAAAATTTAACGACACTTTTCGCGCCAAAAGTTGTAACGACACTTTTAACTTTGAGTTGACGTCATAGTGCTGGACACTCAACGTTAAATATAACAAACTGATTGCCAACGTCCATACCATGTTGAATATACCGGTTCTCGTCCGATCACCGAAGTTAAGCAACGTCGGGCGTGGTTAGTACTAGGATGGGTGACCGCCCGGGAATACCACGTGATGTTGGCTTTTTGCATTTATTTACAGAAAATATATTGACACCTCTCAAGTTTTTATATTTCTTATAACGCAATTTTTCTATTCTAAATAAGAAGGTTATAACAAAGTTCTGTAGGTACCTCTCTCTCTTCTCCTGGGTACCTTTAGTGCCCATCTATAAAGTATGGAAACTTTGATGAGCTTTATTGGTTTTAATTTTTTTCTTTATGATGGATTCAGTTGATCAATAGGTTAGTGGTCCAAACTGAGAATAAATAATTGAGCGAAGAATACGATCATTTATAATACCTATTAGGTAGTACAGCCATGCTGATTTCGGCACGAACGGGCCGGCTCGTCCGGAGTGGTACTACCCTCTCACAGAAGACCAACTTAAAATGACGAGTTCGGAGACCCAATGATGCAGAAGGATCTCAATAGGCCGTCATGGTGTGGGTCACCATGCTGCATTGTTGCATTTTCGCATTTTCTTCATTCGCAATGAGAGTAGTGACCACTTTTGGATTCTGCTCATGCTTTCTATCAGGCAGAGTAGGGTCACTTTGACAGGCCATTCATTTAAAAAAGCGTAATGATACCATTTAGTACAGTTTTCGTTATACATATAGCGGGACTTACTCGCGTTAAAATTATTTAAAGAAAACCTTTCTCTACAAGCGGTATAACCCGTTCAAAACGTCGGGAAATAGAAGGTAGCGTAACCTTTTAAATAATTTTATCTCGAATAAGTCCAGACTAATCAGCAAAAACTATGTGTAAAAGTCGCGTAGGTCTAAAAATAGTCTTATAGTACAGGTTGTGTAAAATGCAATTTGCGTGATGTTTTAAACGATTATAAAATATGGCCAAATTTAAATTTCTCAAGTACGGTTTTAATAAATGACTAGAATTTACGGCCTGGACGCTAATTAAGACAGCTGACAATAGTTGTTCTGTTATCTATTCTTTAGCAGCATTCTTTCCTGTAATATTCTTAAAACAAGTAAAAAAATACAAAGGATAACTCATCTGTAGAATAATTACAGATTTAGGTTTCACAAATGCTAAATAGAAACATATAGGTATAAGAGTTATACATATATATATCAGCAACTTTTATCTGCTAAATAGTGTTAAGACTGTAGTCCTTGAGCGTGGGAATTTGTGATTGAACACCCACATTCATATTTTACATGCACACAAACGCATCGGGCACTGTTGCATACTAACCCTGGCAACTAATAAATTTACTTTCGGTTTTTTCTTCTAGTTACATATTCATTAACTGTTCGCCTTTGAAGAATGTTTAGCATGTCCTACAAAGCACGCAATGTATCTTAGTCATATCGGAAAGCCCGCGGGCTTTAAGTAACTCGTCAACGGCCGAGAATGGGGTTCAAGTGTACCTATTCATTTTTAATTCATTTCATGGACAAATAATATATTTTACACAGTATAAAATTAAGTCGCTCGCGCTATCTGTCAGCTTAGATCTTTTACAGTAATCAACGGATTTTAATGCTATGTTAAGAAATAAAATTTGTATGATATATGTTATATTAATGGAACATAATGTTTCTTAAAAATATAATTTTTGATCGCTTTTATTGCTCATATTGACTAAATTTTACTACATAGATCTTGCTTACTTACGTACTTTTTTCACTTTTTGACAAAAAACGACGCTGAAAAAGTATGAAACAAGTTTTGAAAAGCCATAGTCACGTGTTTTTAAGAGTTATGGTACGTTTCTATTTTAATTTAAGTTTTTACTTTTTTATTTAAAATGTTTTGGTGTAGTGATAATAATAATTTATATGCAAAGTATATTTTAAATACCTAACATAGAAATATAAAAAAAATTGAATAAACACGAACAAAGTCACCAGCAAATGCTAATAATACCTATATATATATATATTTGAAATGTACAAGTAACACCCTTTCCGATGATACCAAACACGGCATATTTATGCCAAATTCATTTTTTAATACAGTACTTTATGTCTTGTGCTCTTTTCTTGTACTTGGACGGTCATCGTTGCAGCTTCATAGAGGCATCTCAACACCTCGATATATCGATTCAATCCAAGTGCATCGAGGAGTAAGACAGGGAGATGTTATATCTCCGAAACTGTTTACTTATGCCTTGGAAGACGTCTTCAAGACGCTCGATTGGAACGGACGGGGAATCAATATAAATGGCCGATTCCTCTCACACCTGCGGGTTGCAGACGACATAGTCATTCTGGCGGAGTCTCTGCAGGACATAGAAGAAATGCTTAACAGTCTGGACGACTCTTCTAAACGAGTGGGACTAGGGATGAACATGGAAAAGACGAAAATCATGCATAATCGGCATGTGTCCCCGAGTCCCGTGACCGTTGATGGCGTCACTATCGGGGTTATGCAAGAATACATCTATCTTGGCCAAACTATCCAACTCGGCCGGCACAACTTCGATCGGGAGGCCGATAGAAGAATTCGTCTCGGCTGGGCGGCGTACGGGAAGCTACGTCATATCTTTGAGTCGCCGATACCGCAGTCATTGAAAACCAAAGTTTTTAACCAATGCGTCCTACCCGTGATGACATACGGAGCCGAGACGTGGACACTCACCATTGGACTGGTCCACAAATTTAAAGTGGCTCAGCGGGCGATGGAGCGTGCGATGTTGGGTGTCTCTCTGTCTGATAGAATTCGGAATGAGGCTATTCGACAGAGAACTAGAGTGACCGACATCGCACGGAGAATCAGTACGCTGAAGTGGAAATGGGCCGGTCATGTCTCTAGACGTACCGATGGTCGATGGAGCCGAAATGTGCTTGAGTGGAGACCGCGACTAGGCAAACGTAGTGTAGGGCGCCCTGCGGCTCGGTGGACTGACGATCTAAGGAAAGTGGCTGGCAGCGGATGGATGAGGACTGCCCAGGACCGGGATGGTTGGCGCTCCTTGGGGGAGACCTACGTTCAGCAGTGGACGGCGATTGGTTGATTGATTGATTGACTTTATGTCGGCTAGAGGGCGCCACATTAAATTGAGTGACGCGTCATATAGCCAATAAGCAGCGGACGATCAAGACACTTCTAACGATACCTCATTTATCCAGTTCTAATTAGTAGTTAAGGAGCTATGAGGGAACAGATGAACATACATACATAGCCTGTCAAAATCATAACCCTTCTTTGGCTTTGCCGTGGTCGGGTAAAAAACTAAAAAATACAGTTAATTTATAAACTCCTTCTTTTTTTAAGACGGTTAAAAAACAAACTATTTGTCTTAAAATTTATATTAACAGTGTAAAACTTTGAAATGGAAATTTCCTTAAATATATAATACTAGCTTTTACACGGGGCTTCGCCCACACAGATTTTCATCCCCTGATTTACCCCCTTAGGGGTGGAATTCCAAAAATTCCTTTCTTAGTGCTCACTTACGTTATATAAAGAACCTACATGCAAAATTTCAGGATTCTAACTTCAGCGGTTTGGGCTGTGCGTTGATCTCTGGGTATGTCAGTCAGTCACCTTCCTCTTTTATTTATATAGATTACAGATATCAGATAATGTAAGGGATAGGGCATATATTGTTTTACAATTCACCAATTGATTAAATTCGAACTTAAGGGATGAATAATAATGGAAATGACGTAAAGTGTAGATGGGACCCTTTTTTACAATTTTTGTCTGTCTGTCTGTTTGTTTGTGCCGGCTAATCTCTGGAACGGCTGGAGCGATTTTGACGGGATTTTTACTGATAGGTAGCTGATGATATAAGGAGTAACCGCGGTTGGTTTTTTTTTTCAAAAAAGACAACTTCCGTATATATCCAATAAATCCTGTGTCGCGGGGGACTTTACAAACATACATGAAACGGACACAATGGACACCCAGACTCAGAACAACAATTCGTGGATCACACAGTGTTGTCCCATGTGGGATTTGAACCCACAACACCTGATACAGTAGGAAGCGGCGAGGCAACCGCTTAAACCACTAGACCAACCATGCAGTCAAAAATAAAACTGTAATTTTAAGGTCTTTCATTATTTCAGTAGTAGTTATTCAATTCTAACAGAAATCATAAAAAAAAATTTTTTTTACTTTTTTAAAAACAATTTCTCAAAGTGTCTCGGTCTGTCAAAGTGTATTCAAAGTACTCGTCAAGACAAATCAAACGACTCCAAACTCGATAGGTTCCGTCGTTACAAAGTTCCTATGACCACCTTCCAGCTTCAACATCAGATCAGCTCCATGTCATCATAATATAGCATTGTCACGCTATATACATATGCCTACAAAAATTCAACACAATCGGTTGAAGATATCTGCAAAATTGAGTTGCAATATTCCGTCTTAACAAATATATTTAGATATATACATACATAGCAAGTTAAAAAAAAAACATAAAAATAAGTTCTGTGTTATTAAAAAATACTAATATTTTTCTTTGAAATTATTCTTTAAAAAAAATTAAATTAAATTCAAGAATACAAATTAACTGTTACAATTCGACACTCACTGGCAACCCACCCTAAAACTTGTCATTTACGTATTATGGAGCTCAGTGCGAACTACAAACGGACGTGATGTCACCTTGAATATTCGGCGGGCACTGAATTTTTTGAGCGCGATAAAACTTATTTATTGCAATTTACGGGAGACGATATCTACGTACTAAAATGTATGGAACTTTTGTCGCTAAAAATGAATGATGTTTAGCCTTAGATTATGGCTTTTTGGTGAGAATTAATAAAAAACTAAAACGGTAAATCTTTTCTCCATACTTTTTTCTCGCGAAATAAGAAAAAAACATTTAAAATAGAGCACGAAATAGGACAGAGTGTGCTAATTAAAATGGTCAATTTCGATGATTTTGATCTTTGCTAAGGCTTTTTTTCACAAAAATAAAGAATTATTTTATAAATGTCACTCGGTAGATTGGTAGACTGATTTATTAAACTACTGAGATTTTTTTTCTAGTTTCAAATATGAATTGAGTTGTTTGTGTTTTGCAAAACTGCAAGTGCCTTTTCGCGCGTTTTTAGGGACGCGCCCCTTAAATTGCAGATAACTCTCCGAAATTTCATCAGGAACTAGTAAAACTGTGCCTTATAATTTTTAAAACAAGCGACTTTAAAGATTTATTAGGGTCAAGTTGTAGAAATAACTCATACAGATATTCGAGACATCTCTATCTAGTTAGGTATTTGATCTTTAATCATTAACATGGTAATTCATCATTGCAGTATTGATATATTGGTAGTAATACATTTGTAATCGTAAATTGAGTTTTATTTATGTGATTTCCTAAAGATTTTAAAATGACTTTATAACGTTTACATTACTAATATATCTCGTATAAGTCATGTTTACATTGATTAGTTATTTGTTTTTTTAACCTGAATTTAAAAACGGGAAATGTTACTCAATATATTATAATGATTTTTTTAAAGTTTTTGCTTTGGAATTCTTTTAAACCATTTCTAATTATTTTATTTTTATTTGGGAGGATGTACAGTACATGCCACTTGATTTTTTATTAAATCTGTAAAAAAGTCCCTAAAGGTAAAAAAATATATGATAGATTTTAATGTCCGAGGTGTCAATAGATTTGTAATAACGGCCCAGATAAAATAGACTACCCATATAAATTTTATCAAAAGTTTTTACGTAGGAGTCGGGTTATAGATTTTAAAACCTTTTCTTGTTGAAAAGTAATTCATGTGTTGTGGTAACTTCGTCTGGGATTCTGAAATTATAACATTTAAAACATCCTTAAAAACCAAAATTCTTACAAGTCTCTATTATACACTATGTTTAAAATTCCAATAACTTTTAAGTTGTGACAATCGCTTTAGTTGCGGAGCTTAGCACCTCGGCCTAGCGTCTTCGGTATTCCAAAGCAAACATTAAACCCTTTTTTGTGAGGCTGATGAGATTCCAAAGAGGGTTTTGAAAGTACTGATAAGTTTGTTTGTGTTTGTAGTTAACACGGAAAGAGTTTTATGACCAAGGATATTATCGAATAGCCTGCAACGTAAAGTGTAAAATTTTTTTTGCCGGTTGCCGTAATGAAGCTCAGCTAGGTAGCGTATCCGACATCATAAAATAATTTGTCTCTCAGTGGTAAATATACTTATTGTCTTACAAGATTTAGGAGTGAATAACCAATATATGTAATTTAAAGTATACCTACATTTTACTAACATTTTAATCTATAAAAGTTTAGTTAAAACGCTTATCGAAGCTTTCAACAGTGTTAATGTACCTGGGAAATCTTTAAAGTTAAAATTCATAACTAATACAAGTATCTACTTACACGATATCTTATTTCAATTCACTTTCTAGTAAATAATTTAAACTTTACTGAGAAATAGTTGAATGTTGTATTTTATAACCACTGGGACTACTAATTACTATTGCGATCCCTGGTTTTACAAGAGACCTTACTATAACTACTTTTGTGAAATATAATTTGCAATTTAGATTTAAGTTTCACCTAAGCAGGTATAAAACCAAATATTTTCAAAGCTACTGAACTACAAGAAATGGAACAATTCGATTCAAGATGATTGATTTTTAATAAATACTACTAATATTAAAAGGTAATGAAAGTATAAACAAAGGATACTTCGAATGAGGTAATCAGCAAACTAATCACTTTTTATTTTGATTAGATGATCGTAAAATAAAAGCATCGGAAACTGCTCTATTATATAATGTAGGCAACACAGTGTAGTTCGTGACCATTAACATATAAACAAAGTTTGATGGATATTTTTACATAAACAATAATGTGGTTCAATAAAAATAAACGAGTGAATTCCAGAACAAGCTTCGTTACGAGTGAAATCTGAAAACTCGTTTTATTTGCTGCTCTTGAAGATGAACAGCATATACCGTTCACTGGATTTTAAAAAGTTTGAATAATATAGAGATCAAAACAACATTTTTGACGACAGAGAAGCAATCACTAAAGTTTTAATTAAAAAATATTTATGTTTTTACCAAAATAAAGTCTTGATTCATTACACTTGCTTATTGACATACCTAAATCAACTTAAAACTGCCTAATAATAGTTTCAGTATGCACATATAGTATAGTAACTCTGTGTCTTGGATTAACATACTTTTCAGGTAGGACAGATTCAATATGAGTAATAAATCTACTGGTCAACAAGATTTTATCAATTTTTAAAACGAATCGGATTAGAGCTTAGACTCTAACAGACAGAGCATCATCATCAGCTTTTAATAGTCCACTGCTGGACAAAAGCCTCTTGGAAAGGGGATTTTGGCCTACTATACAGCGGTGGTCAGTCGGGTTGGTATAGAGTTTGTTCCAAATTTTCCTTCTTGTGGTCCTGCGTAGTTTATTCCGTTAGTCGCCTTTTACGACACCCATGGGATGACACTCTATTTCCTAACGTCACCACGCGGATGAGTCCTCTCATCCGCGTGGTGACAAAGTTTTTGGTTTAGTACTGGTTTTGGTATTTCCATTAGATGAGGCTTCCATCGGACAGAAAAATTATGTTAAAAAAAAACTTCGTTTAAAAAAACCGACTTCAAAAACTAAAAAGTATAAAATAACTTAATTTGTATGTGCTACCTATTCATAGGTTTGAATTCGGTGCCAAGCCAAATGTAATAGTAGGTACCACACTTCGAGACGAACGTCAACGACGTCACTGACGCTTCGGTTGTTTTGTTCTACACGAAGAGCAGCTATCCCGCTCAAGGACACGCGCGGCGAGTGCGGTACCTTCTATGACATTTTGGCTTGACACCGACTTCAAACCTATGAATAGGTAGCACATACAAATTAAGGTTTTTTATACTTTTTAGTTTTTGAAGTCGGTTTTTTTAAAAGAAGTTTTTTTTTATTTTTCTCAAGTCTCTCATCATCATTTCACCTAAATAACTTGAAAGAATACGACTAAAGGTAACATACATACAGTATAGAATCGGAAGGACTTCAGGTATTTTTTTGTAATAAAATCTTAAATGGACTATATATTATGAAATTAAATGATGTCTACAGAATATGAAGGCATGTAGACAATTGCCTTAACTTCATTGCAGGCGCTCACGTAAATTTGAGGGTTTCCTTCGATTTCCTTGGGATCCCATCATCAGATCCTGAAATGGTGGCCATGGGACCATATGGGGAGCATACCCTTTCGAATACAAAAATAATTTTTAAAATCGGTCCACAATTGACGGAGTGATCAATGTACATACATAAAAAAGAAAAACGAATAAAAAACCGATGAAATTGAGAACCTCCTCCTTTTGGAAGTCGGTTAATTTAGAATATTTAAAGTTACCTTTAAATGCAAGAAATCATTGTACTATCGTAACTGTATTGTTGTATAGCAAGCTATTGTACAGTGTAGTACTCAGTAGTTGATAAATCTCTTTATTATACTAAAATGTAGTTGATGTCAATGGAACATATAACGTGGGACTTATTCTAATACATATTTTGCCTAAAAACTTTCTTATAGGTTCGTCATCACTGTTTACTTACACAGAGGTGTAAGACGTGCTTGAGTGTTATTTCCAAGAATTTTCGCTTTCGGTCTTTACTTGCGTAGCACTCAAACGCTGTCGCCTTCAAAATATTATCCGGATGAGAGTAAATATATAAATATATTAAAGTTTGGACGGCGAAACACGACGTCAAAACGGCTCAATACTACAGACAATGATAAATATTCAAAGAAATCTTAATTAAAAATACACTCTATCGAAATTTTACACCGTAACATTGATAAAGTGTAAATCTCTTAACGTAAATTTGTAGGAATCGAACTACTTAATCAAGAAAGTTCACACAATTAAACACAATACGACATGGTAATTGTATGAAATTAAGAATGATCTATAGAACAGTCGCAGTTCAACATTGAGTTGTAACGTTTAGTATGTATTGTGAGAAGCGCAGGCGCTTTCACGTAGAACTTTACTTGCATCGAAGCAACAATTGTTTAAAACAATGATCCACAATCTAAGCTCGTGTGCTCGTGAAGTGTTTGTTGGCTCAACATAAATACATCATGAGATCATTGTATAGAGTCCAAATATTATACTTTTAGGATTTCATTTTCGTGTTTGTCGTCGAATCGTGATAAAATTGTGCGAAAAAAATGTTTTTTTGATTGGTAATCAATGACTTAGGTTTACTCTATAAAAGATCCCTATAAACCCTGCAGACATTAACATTTGTTATGCTAGACCACTCCTTTTTGGACTTAGGTCTGTTTGTGTTAAAGTAGCAAATAGTAACGGCCTTCTATCGTCACTCTTAAAGATAGAAAATATACGTCTATGATTAAACATGTGGAACATGTTTAATAAATGCGGTAGAAGTAATATTAGAGTATCCTAATGCGAGTAATATGAATGAAATGGAAAGTGATTCACAAGTCACACGCACGACGCACATAAAACGCGCTTTATATAAACATCTGTGACGACACTGACGACCGAAAAACGCTCAGCAAGAATTGCTTGATTCTATTCTTTTAAAATTCACGTGAAAATCATTAACACTACATTTTATTTCTTTGAAATTTAAGCTACAATAATACTCACAGTTATTAAAATCAACATAGTGAACCCCGGTGAACTGTTCATGATCCCACCAAGAACAAAAATATCGTGTGAGCATAATGAATGGATTGATCAAGTCAATGGGCTGTATGTAGGTATACGCTTATTCATAAGCGCTCATCAAGAACCATCGTTCCTTTTAAAATATAATTTTCATAAATTTGTCTATTTATACTTTTAGAACAGTTCCTTTTACAATATACTTAAGTCAATACGTTGAAGTGAGCCAGCGTAGCGTATTCGTTTTAATAATGAATATATCATCAGAATTCAAAGACAATGTGTTGGAATGCGGTAATTTCCTGATAACATTGTACAATTTTACATAACGTAGCGTAACATCGTCCACAAAGCACGGAACAGTTTAATTGCTATATAAATATAAATGCTATATTGATAGTCACTTTGATATACAGCTGTATGTTATTATTATCAAGAACATTAATTAAATAATCTACTACTTAAACAACGCTCGGCGGCATACCTATATATACGTATATATATATATACTAGCGGACCCGACAGACGTTGTCCTGTCTACACGTCTTTAATTTGAAAATTTCAAAAATTAATTAAAAAAACATTCTCCAGTGGACAAAATTGAGAATCTAAACCATTCCCAGATCCCCTTTAACACACACAAAAAATTTCATCAAAATCGGTCCAGTCGTTTGAGAGAAGTTCAGTGACATACACACTCACAGAAGAATTATATATATATATAAAGATATATATATATAAATATATATATATATACGTTCATTAATAGGGATTTCGACCACACACGTTAATCAGTAGGGGAATTTTCTAATACAATATCTAACTTTAATGCATTCGTTGCAATTTATTTGCTGCTAACCGACTAATCTAATCGTTAAAGAGTTTGTTATTAAATTAAACTAGAGACATCACAAGCACGGCCATCCCAAAGGTTGCAGAGCCTGTGCTAGAAACCAAGATAAATTACTCTCAAATAAAATGATCGTTCTGAATATACCAACAATTTCCTGGGCGAAAATCGAATTCACGACCACTGCTTGGAAGATGGGGGGAATGTTACTAATAAACTATTACTAAGTCTTGTACTTGTAAGCACTTGTGTGTCACCAGGCTGTATTCTCATGAACCGTGATAGTTAGACAGTTGACATTTTCAGAGATGATGTATTATGTTGTCGCTATAATAACAAATGCTAAAATACAGAATAAAATAAATATTTAAGGGGGGTCCCATACAACAAACGTGTTTTTATGCTCCTTTTTGCTTACGGCAACAGGAAGACACTTGAAATGTATAGATAAAGGTACAGAACCCTTCCTACGCGAGTCCGACTCGCACTGAGCCTATTTTTTAACCTTAAATTCCTATGACTAGACCAAAACGGCTTCTCTGAAAGAGAGTATCTGTACTGTAGGCACTTACAATATTCGAGGTGTGACAGGCATGTTAGGTATGGATGCTATTAAATATTTTTTGAGAATTCAATTAATCCTTTTGAAATCAATTACAGTAACTGTATACAACTCTGTCTAAGCATTTAGTATATTCTGCTCTTCTTTGTAAAGATACGGTTGTACATCTTCAGATCGGAAGGTACAAATTTGAAACTTGTTTTCAATTAAAACTTGACACCGAGTGAAGTGCTCCGTAATAAAATTTTACTGCCAGTCTTTTATGTCCACAATGTCAACAAGTTATAACGTTTTTGTTTTTATTAAAAGCAATAACATACATCACTTAGTTTTCTTAATCTCTGTTGTAATAATACTGGCTTTATAGTGTTTTTATAACGTATTCAAAATTCTTCCTATTCTATGTAACTAGGTTACCATATACTTCAATAAAATAACAACTAGATGAAACACATCTTTTATTTTCAAATACAAAAATTACAACAAATCGTTATCAGCACGAAGCTCTAGTATTTGTTTATAAAGAAAAATAATGCGTGTTTTCATATTAATTCATTGAAGTGATATTTGTGTGATTTTATTTTTTTGGGTACGAAACATAATAGTTCTTCGCATACTCTTCTGAGATGGCGAACCCAAATGGAGACACAAATGAGCGAGGTATGCGTAGTTCCTCTATTCCAATGTTCACCCTACATAATAGAGAAGGGTATAGTACGTGGAAGTTTAAAATGCGTAATTTCCTTATACATGAGGAGTTGTGGGAAGCGATCAGCGGCTACAAAACAGGGATGAACGTTTCCAATGTCACAAAGATGAGGAGCGATCAGAAGGCATTAACAAAAATTTGTCTTACCCTGGAATCATCTGCAATTACGCATGTCCGAAGTGCAACTACTGCAGCGGAAGCATGGAAAGCTCTACAAAATGCTTATGAGGACAAAGGTATGGGTCGGCGTTTATATTTAGAACGGAAATTATACAGATTGAGACTTGAAGATTTTGATAATAATATTGAGTCGTATATCAATGCTGTTATTTCCACTGCTCAAGATTTGGCGGATATAGACAAAGTAATAGATGATACGTCCATTGCTGCTATTCTATTGGGAGGTCTTACGTCGAGATATGACCCATTGATTATGTCTCTCGAAAATAGTAATGTTATCGTTACCACTGAACTGGTAAAGTCCAAATTACTGAACGAAATGTCCAAGGAAAGCTCGATAAAACTGGAAACAGCTATGAAGTCAAAGGTTGATGCCTCTTCTGTTAAATCAAAGGCAAAGAAAATTGTGTGCTATGGTTGTGGAGAACCAGGTCACAAGAGACCAAACTGTCCTCTGAAGAAAAATAATGTCATGAAAAGGAAGAATCCCACTAATAAGGACTCGACCTCTGTGTCTGCTTTAGGAGCAACAAATAATTATGACAGAGACAAATGGTACATTGATTCGGGCCCGACCAAACACATGACTTCAAGACGAGATTGGTTTGTAGACATAAAGCCTATTGATAATAAGGTAACAGTTGCAAACGGGACGAAGATTGACGCTGAAGGCATCGGTAAAATATCGATAAATACCGAAAGCAACGTCAATACAATTAATGATGTTATGTATGTACCTAACTTGCAAACAAATCTTTTATCTGTGAAGACAGCAGTTGAAAAAGGTTTTACTGTAATGTTTGATAAGTCGGGTTGTAATTTATTTAATTCAAAAACCTTCTCCTTTACAGGTGATGCGGTTCTACATGGCTCGCCCAGTGGTGGATTGTACACACTTGATTGTGACGTAAATATTCCCCAATTTAGAGCCTATGACGTGCACTCTCATTTATTATCTAAGTATCAGGTATGGCATAAGCGTTTAGGTCATTTATGTCGCGTCGGTATGAATCTGCTGAAAAATAGTCATAAGGTTATTGATTATAAGGATGTGGATAAAAATCCATGTGTTGCTTGTGTTCAAGCGAAACAAGCTCGTAAACCGTTTAAACCGATTACTTATAAAAGAGCAACTTCAATATTAGAACTGATCCACTCTGACCTTTGTGGACCAATGTCAGTTAGCTCTTTTCAGGGTAATAAATACTTTTTAGTTTTTATAGACGATTTTTCGAGAACTATATTTGTGTATTTTGTTTCTTCTAAGGCAGAGGTAAAAGATAGATTTTGTCATTTCCAGTCTATGGTTGAAAGACAAACTGGGGCTCAAATTAAAACAATAAGGACGGATAATGGAAAGGAATTCGTCAATAGTGAATTCTCAAGTTATCTTAGATCTTGTGGTATAAAGCATCAAACTACGGTACCATATAGCCCTCAGCAGAATGGTGTTGCCGAGCGTACTAATCGCTCAATTGTAGAAAAGGCACGCTCACTTATGGCTGAAAGCGATCTTTCTAAAGTTTTTTGGGAAGATGCTGTTCGAACGGCTGTATACCTAAAGAATAGATGCCCACACCGTGCCTTAAATAATAAAACTCCCTACGAGTTGTGGAATGGTTGCAAACCAGACCTAGGTAATCTCAGAGTTTTTGGGTGTAGAGCTCTTATACATATACCTTCTTGTCACCGTAAGAAATTGGATCTCAAGGCTGATGAAGCTGTATTTGTAGGCTATACAGAAGATCCTAATACGTATCTTTTTAGAAAACCATCTTGTCCTAGCATCTTACAAAAGTCTAGAGACGTTACATTTTTTGAAGATTGTTTTTCTAGTTTAAATAATAGAAATGTCAACAATACTAAGACTTCTACTGAACCTTTAGTACTGTCTAATAGCCTCCCTATACCGGAAGAAAACAGTACAGTTCAAGAGTTTTTTGATCAAATTCCAGTGGTCACTGTTGAACCAGCTCCAGGCCATACAGTTGTCACTGAAGATCAGACTGCTGAAACTGATCAATTCTTTGAAGCAATTGAGGAAGAAGTAGTTTCTACTAGTCAAAATGATGGACATAGATATCCATCACGAGATCGAAAACCTCCTAATTACTTCTCATACCAAGTGTCTAGTCAAGTGTCTGATGAGCCTATAACTTATAATGAGGCTATATTGGCTGATGATGTTGATAAGTGGCAGATGGCAATGACAGATGAATATAATTCATTGATGAAGCTGAAGACATGGAAATTGGTTAACAGAGAAAACAAGAAAGTTATACAATGTAAATGGGTCTATAAGTTAAAGAAAGATCCAGCAGGAAATGTTGTGAAGTACAAAGCAAGATTAGTTGCTAAGGGATTCACCCAGACGCCAGGTGTAGACTATTTTGAGACATTTTCTCCTGTCGTGCGGCACTCCTCTTTACGTACTCTACTGGCTCTCGCAGCTGAATTGGGTTTGAAGATGCGTCACTTGGACGTTGACACTGCATTTTTAAATGGGGATCTGCTAGAGAAAGTCTACATGGAGCAACCTCAAGGTTTTAAAGTAAAAGGTATGGAGAACAAAGTGTTTCTCTTACAAAAATCCTTGTATGGACTTAAACAAGCTCCACGTGCCTGGAATATAAAGTTAGATGAAACTTTATCGTCTTTTGGTTTTGTGAAAACTCCATCTGAACCATGTGTGTATACCAAACTTTTTGGAAAAGAGTTGGTTATACACACATCAAAAGTGTCTAGGGATCAAGCATTTTTATGCGGATTTCTTGAGATTGAGATGTGGCTTTGGCCCTGGCCTGCTCAGTCGCCAGACTTGAACCCGATTAAGCATGCATGGGATATGCTACAGAGAAGAGCTCTGCCGAATATGGAGAGTATCCAGTCGCAAGAAGACCTTTTTTTGTTGTTGCAACGAACATGGGCGGCCATTCCACAGCGTGATTTGGATGAACTCATTTTGAGTATGCCAAACCGATTCTTGTGTTGTTAGTGTTCGCGGTAGAAACCAGATTATTAATTGTTTAAGTTACCTAATAAAATTTTAAAGAAAACTGTTAATTCAGTCTTTTTTTCGAACTTTAATGTTAGTGGTTCAAATGTCAAAAATCCTTTTATTAGTAAAATGGCAAATTTCTTTATTAATGCAAAGGTGACTTGGTTTATCGTTACTGTGACAAACGAACACACTTTTTTTGATGAATCCTTAAAGAAAATTTTAATTAATATCAATCAGGAGAAAAGTTATTGCAAAAATATATGTTGATCCCTAGACACATATGTTGATCCCTAGACACTTTTGATGTGTGTAGTTGCAGTCTTTGTCGATGATATAATTCTTTTTTATAGAAATGACAAGACGTGTGACATTGTCAAAAATGACTTCAAAAAATGTTTTTCGATAAAAGATTTGGGCTATTTAAGCTATTCATCATCAGCCTATTGCAGTCCACTGCTGGACATAGGCCTCTCCAATTGCACGCCACTTAGTTCGATCCTCGGCTTCTCGCATCCAGCTCTTGCCAGCCGTCTTGCGCAAATCATCACTCCACCTGGCCTGTGGACGTCCTACACTACGTTTGCCGAGACGCGGTCTCCACTCAAGAACCCGTTTACCCCAACGGTTATCGGTTCTACGGCAAATATGGCCAGCCCACTGCCACTTCAGCTTGCTAATCCTGTGGGCTATGTCGATGACTCTGGTTCTCTGCCGGATCACCTCGTTTCTGATACGGTCCCTTAGAGAAACGCCGAGCATAGCCCTCTCCATAGCACGCTGAGCGACTTTGAACTTGTGGACCAGCCGTACCGTAAGTGTCCACGTTTCGGCTCCGTATGTCATTACGGGTAGGACGCACTCATTGAAGACTTTCGTCTTTAGGCATTGTGGGATCGACGATGAGAAGACCCGACGAAGCTTCCCAAACGCTGCCCAACCCAGCTGAATTCTCCTGTTCACCTCGTCCTCAAAGTTGTTTCTCCCTAACTGCAAAGTCTGCCCGAGGTACACGTATTTTTGAACAACTTCGAGAACGGCACCGTGCACCGCAACCGGTTCCGGTAGTACGTGTTCATTGAACATGACCTTGGTCTTGTCCAAGTTCATCCGTAGGCCGATGCGCACAGAAGAGTCAGCCAGCTCGTTCAGCATCTGTTGTAGGTCCTGCAGCGTCTCTGCCATGATGACGATGTCGTCTGCAAATCGCAAGTGAGAGATGTATTCGCCATTGATGTTGATGCCACGTCCTTTCCAGTGCAGCGTCTTGAAGAAGTCCTCCATTGCATTAGTGAACAATTTCGGGGATATAACGTCACCTTGTCTCACTCCTCGATGCAATGGTATAGGTCTTGTATGCTGATTCTGTACTTGGACGGACATAGTGGCGGCTTCGTAGAGATGTCTCAACACTTGGATGTATCGCCAATCCACTTGGCAACGCTGCAGGGACTCCAGAACAGTCCAGATCTCGATCGAGTCGAAGGCCTTCTCATAGTCCACGAATGCTAGACACAGGGGCTGATTATACTCTTCGGTCTTCTGTATAATCTGCCGCACTGTGTGGATGTGGTCTATGGTGCCATATCCGCTCCGAAACCCAGCTTGCTCTGGTGGTTGGAATTCGTCGAGTCTTCGCGCAAGACGGTTCGTGATGACTCTTGAAAACAGCTTGTAGACGTGGCTTAGAAGAGAAATGGGCCGATAGTTCTTCAACATGGTCTTGTCACCCTTTTTGAAGAACAGGACGACCACACTCCTGCTCCACGCCTCTGGAGTTCTCCCTTCGAACAGGACAGCATTATAAAGCTTTTGGAGCTCCCTCAGTACGGGCATACCCCCAGCTTTCAACAGCTCTGTTGTAACGCCGTCCTCTCCAGGGGCTTTTCCATTTTTCAGCTGTTTAAGAGCCATCACGATTTCATATAAGCTATTATCTTGGTTTAAATATTACCAGGAAAAATGATGAAATAAAAGTACATCAGAAAAATTATATAAATAATCTTTTACGAAAGTTTGTAATGGAGAACTGTAAAACTTGTACAACTCCAATATCTGGAAAACTAGAGGTCAGTACCAGCAATGATAGTGATCATAATCTAGAAGTATATCCCTATCAAGAATTAATTGGTTGCCTCATGTTCCTGAGTGTTAATACTCGTCCAGACATCGCATACGCGACTAGTTACCTGAGTCAGTTCAATACTCGGTACAACAAGACTCACTGGTTAGCCGCGAAGAGAGTCTTACAATATCTAAAAGGCACTTTAGATTACTCGATTTGTTATAGAAAATCAGATATGCCACTTGTAGGATTTTGCGATGCCGATTGGGCTGTGTGAACTGTGATATAGATCGCCGTTCTTATACGGGTTACTGTTTTAAATTAGCAGGCAGCCCGGTTTCATGGGCTTCAAGGAAGCAGCAAACCGTAGCCTTGTCCTCAGCGGAAGCCGAGTATATGGCAATAACTGAAGCTACGAAGGAAGCGATTTATTTAAGGAGATTTATCACTGAATTAATTTCAGATCCTATGGTAAGGCAAAAGTTATTACCTAATACCATAACTGTTTGTACCGATAGTCAGAGTGCACAGAGTTTGGCTTTAAATCCGGTACACCACCACAGGACGAAACATATAGATACCAAATATCACTTTATTAGAGAAAAGATTAGTGATAATTCGGTAAACTTAAAATATTTCAAATCTAGTGATATGCCCGCTGACATCTTAACTAAACGATTGCAGCGTGTGGCACATGATAGATGTGTACTAGGCTTAGGTTTAGTGTAAATATATTTTACACGTTTACTTTGGTACTTAGTATACATTTTCATACTGTTTTCTTTTAATTGATATATTTTGAGTTCATTTTTATGTTTTATTTACTCTAGAGAATTTTGATTAAGGGGGTGTGTTGTAATAATACTGGCTTTATAGTGTTTTTATAACGTATTCAAAATTCTTCCTATTCTATGTAACTAGGTTACCATATACTTCAATAAAATAACAACTAGATGAAACACATCTTTTATTTTCAAATACAAAAATTACAACAATCTCAACTATAGATAAAAAGGTTTGTAAGCGTTTAACTTTAGACCACGCAAGCTGAGTAAATAAAACAAAAGATTTTATCTACTGATAAATCTTTAGAAATAGGACAGAATTCACAGATCGACCTACAGTTGTCCAATTTCTTAGTTGTTTTACTCGTAAAAACATCTAGCAAAGTGTGTAAAGGGATTTTTTTCTTCTTCACAACTACGATTATGAGGCACTTTGAGTATACGTAATACTGCTGAATATACTATCAACAGCTTTTTTATTTGGTTGAGTTTTCGTTGGTTATTATATTAATGTTGTGTGTGAATAGCACAAAATAGTGATATTCGTTAATTAGTAAAATAAATTAGAATCAAATGCTAATTTACAGTTTGATTCACTACTTTTAAACATGCGTCAATATTTGTTTCCGGCATTTAGTATGTATTTCGTTCATTTTTCAATGCAATGCGAAACTAAATTGTTTTATTTAACTTTGATTTCTTAAATCTCGTTCACATGAAACATTGTTTAAATCAGTAATGTGTGGCACGATGACATGCGTGAAATTATACTCGTAGAACCTGACCATTATTTATTCATTGACATTTTGCTTCTAATTTATAAAGGTAAGATTTATGTAAGTTGTAGAGTTGTTTGTTTTGATAAAATTATTTCAATTGAAAGTTTAATGAGACCTCATCTTTACCTAGTATCTATAAAATGAAGTCGCTTCTGCTGTCTGTTCGTTTAGATCCTTTAAATTACTCAACACATTTAATGCAGTTCTCAGTAATGGATAGAGTGATTCAATAAGAAGGTTTATATGTGTAATACATGCATAATAATAGAAGAGGAAATTCGAGAATTCCATACGAAGCCGGACCGGGTCGCTAGTTGTAATATAATACTATGTATGTTGGGTACTGACACGGGCTTTTATATTACTAAATTGTTTTCTACAGCATTGAAATATGGAAAAGCGTGTATAAACAAAATTTAGCCACTAAATTATGTACGTCTCATGAACGCGTAATGACCTTTCACCTTTGAGTAATAATCATAAAGAATATTGCGCTTGGCCCTAATGTTTTATCATTAATTCATGAACTTTATTTTTACTAGCACAACGTTGTTTTTAAATTTTAATATTTCTTCACGGTAGGTACATTATTTATATATTAGAGATTAAGACACTTCTAGAGAAATATAAGAATAGTTGTTGTAATAATTACAGTACACTTGAATTGTAAACAAATAGTTTTTATTTAATTTTATTAACCATAAATCCGTGAAATCCGTGTCATGACGATTTAAGAATACGGAATGTCACTACCCCTATTCCTCACTTGGGTGTCGTAAGCATAGTGTTATTATAGATAGAGTGGGGCAGCCATATGGCTGCCTGTAAGTGGAAACGTCCAGCGGTTAGAAACAGAGAGAAGATCGCGGTACCCCATCTGTCTTTCTCTACTGACGCATGCGCAGTAAAAGACTAATAATGGTAATCTAATCACAAAAATTATCTGCTTTTCCGCGCTAACTGCGCATGCGCGAGTAGAGAGAGACAGATAGGTACCGCGATCGTCTCTCTTTCTAACCGAGGGACGGCTGGAGGACTGGCTCCCGTGCTCTATCTATAACAACTCTATGGTCGTAAGAGACGACTAAGAGCCCCCACAGACTACAAACTTTTTAATCGGCCGATAGTTTGGTTGGTTTTTTAATCAGTATGAAGATGTATGGGAGTGCGCACAGTATAAGGATTCGGTATCGGCCGTCTAATAAGACAAAAGCCAACCCGATCAAACTATCGGCCGATTAAAAAGTTTGTAGTTTGCAGTCTGCGGGGGCTCTAAGAGATCAAACTACGCAGAACAATGGCACTGCAAAGAGAAACAATACTTGAAATAAACCTATACATATACGTGGGAGAGCCACGCTTCAGCATGAATGGGCCGGCTCGACCGGAGTGATACCACGGCCTCACAGGAAACCGGTGTGAAATAGCGCTTGCGCTGTGTTTAACAGAGTGGGTGAGGATACCAGAGGCCCATACCCCAATCCCTCCCCCCCATCCCCCTCCTCAAAGGCCGGCAACGCACTTGTGACGCCTCAGGTGCTGCGAGTGTCCATGGACGGCGGTAATCGCGTACCATCAGGCGATACGTCTGCTCGTTAGTACGTACGTACGTACGTAAACATATACCTGGTAGTGAACTGTTTGAGGCTGTTGAGATGGTGATGCCCAGAAACATCAGTCATCATGAGTTTTTTTTTTTTTTTATGATTGGCCCTGCCACAATGACTCTACTCTGCCTGATGGAAAGCACGAGCAGAATCCAAGAGCGGTGGTTACTATACTGCGAATGCAGACAATGCAACAATGCAGCATAGCGACCTACACCATGGCGGGCTAGTGATGCTTCTGCATCATTGGGCCTCCGGTCTCGCACTCACCAACGAAACACGACAGCACGAACGCTGTCATTTTACGTTGATATTCTGGGCGAGGTATGTACCGCCCCGGTTGAGCCGGCCCGTTCCTGCTGAAATCAGCGTGGCGCTACTACTAAACTCATGCAACTATTCCATTCATGTAGATATTCTATGAAAGTAATAGTCGTTACGTGCTTAGTCATTCACTTTTACTTATTAATATTTTGTTTATGAGGATCATAATAAATTTAATGCGCATTTCCTAATAATACTACCGATATTAGGTATCTACTTTCAAAACACGAAACTTAATATCTCATTAATATATGCAAAATTTATAATATTTATTTATAATCTGTAAAAATGTCATTTCTAATATCTGTTCAAGTTTTATCTAAGGTCTCTGTTAAATGGAGCAAAAAGGTTTGGGTTTTATTTTTTTGTTTTGATTGTTCAAACTTACGAATCTTAATTACTATTTGGTGCATACAATGAAACGGAGTCTGTCAGTCAGGACTATAACAATAGTTTAGTTCGTCTTAGAATTTCAATACTGCCCATGAACTTCTCATTTTTGAATCAATGTTTACTCAAAGTAAAAATTGATGTTGATTTTCCATGAGTTAGATTTGTATCATATCATTACCTACATAGTATAAAGGTTAACAACGTGGTTTGATCTCGGTTGGGAATCTTCTGTGTCTATCAATCATAGAATACGACAACAATAATTTAGTCGCTTTACAAAACTCGAAGCAATGATTGAATTCTTTGATTTATAGATTTAGTCCAATGTACGTATTAGGCACTCAATGATCGTTGCCTTTGCCGGGACTAGCTGTTGAAGTATTCATATGTGGACATCAAAAGATATTATATTCACTTAGTCTTTGCACTATTAATGGTCCTTTCGACTAATTATAACATTTACATTAAGAGGATTAGAAGTATATTCATTCATGCATCATATGTACTTAAATATTGTTATCATTCTAAAATGTATATATTGGGAAAAAAATGCAATGTTTTGCAAATATATTATGAGGGTGTGACATGACATCCCGTCCTCCACTAGTGATGTTTTAGAGTCTTTAGAGATTCGTCCAAAGATAGTATCGACTAAATCCCAAGTTAACCAAATGCAATTCTAAATGAACCATACACGTCACGGCCTTAAGATGCCGTAACATTGATAATCAAAGATACATTTGAAGTTCAATGCTTTGTTCGATAGTCGGAACAGGTTTGTAGAACGCCCACAGACACCATGCGGTGTTCACTCTCATTTTCTAAATTGTACAGGCCTGGCGCAATCATGATATAATTTATAGAATCGCTTTCAAAGATTGTTATGTTCGTTAAAATAAATTGGTCATTAGTAATATTAATTAACCGTTTAGTACTATTATTTTTTATTCGGAGATTAGCGAGTGTAGTAAGCTATAAAATATAATGTCACAACAGGTTTGTTTTAAGATTAACAAACTTTTAATAACTTTTTTTATCATCATCATCAACAGCCTTTACTAGTCCAATGTTGGACATAGAAATCACCTTAGAAAGAAGATTTATATATAGGTAGTCTAGCCACGCTGATTCCAGCACGAACGGGCCGGCTCGACCGCGGCGGTACTACCCTCGCACAGAAAATCAACGTAAAATTATAGCGTTCGTGCTGTCGCGTTTCGTTGGTGAGTGCGAGATCAGAGACCCAATGATGCAGAAGCATTACAAGGCCGCCATGGTGTGGGTCATAATGCTGCATTGTTGCATTGACTGAATTCGCAACGAGTATGGTGACCACCACTCTTGGATTCTGCTTATGCTTTCCATCAGGCAAAGGCCTTATGGAATAGGCGGCGTCTACGTCCAAAGAGGCGTCACCAGTGTGTTGCCGGCCTTTTAGTGAGGAGTTTGTTTCACACCGGTTTTCTGTGAGGCCGTTGTATCACTCTGGTCGGGCCGGCCCATTCGTGCCGAAGCGTCCCAATGGATTCAGTCAAACCTATTTTCGTAGCCGTCATTAAATAGGTCGGTACCTATAGTAATCCTATTAAGTTTTCTAAAAAGTTTTATGTGGAATATAAGTACGACCATGTTGATATTTTATTTGTTAATAAATATAACAGTAGGCTACAAATTTGATGCTCACGCCAATATAATATTGGATAAAAAATAGTATAATATAATAGTATAGAAAACTAGAAAATATAGTCCAAATTTCGTTTAAAATTCTTTCTGCATCCCCAAACATAGGCCCATAAATAAATGACGTGATGTGTATTCACGATTTAATATGCAAATAAGCGACAAGTCGCAGTGAAAGTATTCCGTATTGTTCGACGGACAATTGACAATATAATAAATTACGTTTCTAACAAACCTGCCCTCTTAACGATCCTAGCAGTTTAGCTGACTAACTAGTTTATATGCAGTGAATGCTTGAACCGGTTACCTAAGGAGATGTTTGCTTATGAGTCGATGAATGCTACCCTAGACAACCAAAATACATGCAAAATGCCACATAAAATAGTGTCTATATTACCCATTATTGCTATACGAAATCCTGATTTGAGGAAGATAAATAAATATAAACCTTAAATATTAATTTAATAACCTGTCCCTGTATTGTGTTGTATAATATATGCTAGAGAGCTTTTTATTTGACTTAATTGCTTATTTGCTTAAATGCTCTCATCTACGGAATTATGGGCCATTATTTTTATGTTAGATAACAATAACACGATGCGAGAAACTTATAAGCTATGTAAAATTGCAGTGTGACCATTAGAAACAAAGTCGTGATATTATTCATAGGTTTAAATGCCGATAACGCCTAATAAACAAAGAGTTTAACGAGGGCTAAGTTTCGGCAGTCTCTCCGGTCTTGCTGCCGTGTCACTGAATGGAACAGCGATTCCGATCTGCACCGATTTCAAGTACCTCGGTTTGCTGTTACAAAATAATGGCAAAATGGATAGGTCTGTACAACATCGAATCAATGCAGTATGGATGAAGTAGCGGCAGGTAACAATATTTATTTGCGATCCCAAGTTCCCTTTAACGTTACAGGGACAAATATATAAAAGATCATGACGATCATCAGACCTGCCGTCCTGCATGGATCTGAGTGTTGGCCAATAAGGAAAACGGATGAGAGACGCCTGCATGTAGCTGAAATGCGAAAGTTGAGATGCATGTGTGGTGCGACTAGAATGGATAAGGTGAAGAATAAATACATTGGAGGCAGCCTGAAAGTAGCACCAGTGGATGAAAAGTTGAGAAGCAACAGGTTAACCTGGTATAGACATGTGATGCGCAGAGATGAGCAAAATGTGGTTAAGAAAGTTTTAAGTATGGAAGTCGACGGATATAAGAGAAGAGGACGACAGAAGAAAAATGAATGGACTGCGAAAAGAGGATATGGCCAGGAAGGGAATAAGCAGTGAACTGACGAGTGATATAGGAGAATGGAGGACGAAAACTCATTGCACCGACCCCAAATAAAGTTGGGAACAGGATAGGGAGATGATGATGATGATTAAACGAATGCTTAGTAAGGAAAATAAAGAGGTATTACGTTAGATTAGTAGTTAGTTAATACGATAGTTATAGTAATACATTACGTTGAGTAGGTACTTTAACTTTGAATTACCACACCTAAATCAACTCTTTTAAACAATTAATAATTATAATATGCATAATACGTATTATAGACATACGACGAAAACTTATCGCAGGTGTGTACATTTTATTTAATCGAGTTTTTATAAGAAATTAGTTTAGACAGTTTAATCCAAACTTTTGATATTTTATATGTATTATGCTGTGGTCTATTGTATGTTGACAATGTAGATATAAACATATAAAGAACAATGTTATGCTTCATAAAGAGAGATTTTAACCTTTTCACCTAAGGGTACGCTGCAGAGAAGCATTCGTAATGCCAAGGCAAGCCCACGAAGCTATAAAATATGTGAGCATACAAATGGTGTGCAGGGCTACCAACAGGTTTAATTAATTATGATAATTTTATTTCAAACTGCTCTCAACTACTCAAACTGACGAAAGCTTTCCGTTTTATATGTACTCTGTCAATACCTGTTGCTTGAAACACATATCTATGCTAATACTAATTCAATCTGAAGGCATATCAGGCCGCTTATTTATAGTTATACCAGAGCTTTAAAGATAGCCTTACAACTGCATTTATTTTATGTAAAACTAAATCATTTAAAATACTCTCAAAAAAACTTGTAAATTGTCACATTTAAATTATATTTGCAAACATATATGTTACCGGAGTAAGCTTATTGCAGTTAATTTGAGAAAGAAATAACACTTTAAGAATGAAAGATTAAACAAAAATGGAAGTGCATGTCATGAAAGAGAAATTTTGGTAATAGAAGAAAATAATGTAAGGAAATCAATCAGTTTTGCCGATAGACGAAAATATCAGCAATAGACCGATTAGGTTACGATCCCGTACCTGAAAATTGAGTTGACTGATGTCTGACAATGTCAGTTCATGCCAAATTATTATTTTTGAAAATCTCAGTTACATATTTTTCGTCTTAATTTAGCAGTATAATCTTTACTTGGCAACCCTAGATGAGGAGAAATTATTAGAAGAAAGGCGTTCTTAGAGCCAAGGGTTAGCGAACATCGAGGTTCGGTCAGTTTCTTAGTTTTTGTATCACGAATTTAAGTACAACCTTTACTACTGTTTCGTAACAAATACAACATGCCTTTGAAGATTCGAGTTATTAAGATTTTGATAGATAAAATTCTTGGAATGGTCGTTGTAATTCATACACTACTTATTTTCTGGTACATCCTAAATGTAGTAAGTACTTCTTCTTCTTCTTCGTCTGGCCTTTTCCCGTTTCTACTCGGGGTCGGCTCTCCTTATCCTTCTTCTCCAGAGACATCTGTTCTGGGTCGTCACGGGGTCCACTCTCTCTTCTCCGAGGTCTTTGCTGATGGTCGACATCCATGTAGCTCGGGGTCTGCCACGGCCTCTTGGTCCCGACTCCAGTTGCAGCACTTTCTTGGTCATGTGTTCGTCAGGTCGACGCATGACGTGACCGTACCACCTCAAGCGCGTCTCTTTGAGCTTCTCCGGTATTGGTCTTACTTTAAAGCTGCCTCTGATATATACATTCGGCACTTTGTCTAGAAGGGTGACGCCTGCGGACCATCTGAGCATTCGCATTTCGTTGACGTGCACCTTGTTTACCTGCGCTTTTGTGATTGGCCAACACTCTGCGCCATAGGTCGTTACTGGCCGTACTGCAATTTTATAGACCTTGCCTTTGGTTTTTATTGGCATTTGTGAATCGCAGAGTACACCCGTAAGTTCTCTTCACCTCTGCCAGCCCGTGTTGGTTCGCTGCGTGATGTCAGCGTCAATGTTGCCATCGCTAGAGAGTACACTGCCGAGGTATTTGAAGTGGTCGACGGTCTTTAGAGTGGTGGTTTGAAGTGTGATGGTATGGCTGACGTCGCTGTTTGAGAAGTTGCAGTGCATGTGTTCTGTCTTTTCTCTGTTTATCCTCAAGCCAGCGGTCTCCAAAGCCAATCTCCACTTTTCCAAAATTGCTTGCAAAGCCATGGGGTCTTCATCAATCAAGACTATGTCGTCTGCGTAAAGGATATCCCAGGGTACAGGACGTTGTATGTTGGCTGTCAGATAGTTCATCACTATGTTAAACAGTAATGGACTGAGTGCCGATCCCTGATGCACTCCTACCCGTACCCGAAACTCCTGACTCAATCCCGCAGGGCATCGCACTCGGGTTGTCGCTCCAGCGTACATGTCTTTGACGAGTTCTATGTAACACTCGGGAATATTCTGGGAGCGCAATGCTTGCCAAATCAGTGGTCTCGGGACCCGTCGAATGCCTTTTCGAGGTCGATGAACACCATATGAAGATCGCTCTTTCTGGTTCTGTATGTCTCCATCAAGATCCTGATCGTATGTATTGCATCGGTGGTAGACTTTCCGGGCACGAATCCGCATTGGTTTTCTGTGATGGTGGTCAGTCTCCGTACTCTTTCGTTGAGTACTCTCTCCCATATTTTAAATGTGTGCGAGATAAGCTTGACTGCCCGATAGTTACTGCATTGCCTGATGTCTCCCTTGTTTTTGAAAAATGGCACCAGGTAGCTCTTTCTCCATGCGTCAGGGATGCCCTCTGAATGGATTGTATTAAATATGGCGCGTAGAAAATGTGCGCCTACATTTCCAAGAGATTTCCACAGTTTGGCAGGGATGTCATCTGGTCCTGTGGCCTTGTTGTTGGCCATCTTACTTACGGATGTTTTTACCTCCATAGACGTTATCTCCTCCCAGGGGCCTTCAGTTGGTGATAATTCCGGCATGTGCTCGTAGGGATACGTTTCGTTCGATAGCTGTGAGTAGTATTCATGCCATCTCTTTTTTATGTCCTCGTTTGAAGTGAGAAGATTGCCTTGAAGATCTTTGATGTATTTGGTCACTGATGTGTCTTGTGTGTCGCGGTGCCTTTGTTTAGCAATCTTAAAAAGTTCTTTGTCATTTGTGCAGTTGTTCAGTTTGGCGTATAGGTCTTCTCTATTGGAAGCCCTAGCACATGCCACTGCCCGCTTTGCTTCTTTTTTTGCACACCAGTAAGCTTGTTTTTCTTCATCACTGCCAGTCTGTTGCCAGATCTTAAAACAGGTTTTCTTCAATTGTAGTTTTTCCTGTACCTCCGGTTTCCAGAAAGATGGGTCTTTGTCTTCTCTCGCTACGCCGTTGGACACACCAAAGCGTGTTGAGGCCCTTTCGATGCAGAACTTGTGGAACTCGTTCCAGATGTCATTGACGTTTTTGTCCATGTCAGCATTTCCAATGTATTTTTCCAAATCTTCGCAAAGGGCTTTCCCTTCTGCTTGACTTAGTTTATACCATCGGATTTTTGGGACTTTCTCTATTTTAGACTTTGTTGAGTGTCGTAATACAAAGTCTGCCACAAGTAGTCGATGCTGAGTAGTTAGAGGCTCTCCAGGTATCACTTTGCAATCTCGACAAGTCCCTAACAGGCGTCTATCGGCCAGGATAAAATCCACCTGGGTTTGATGTCCCCCACTCTTGTACGTTATTAAGTGTTCTTGCGGTTTGGAAAAGAAGGTGTTAATTATCGCCATGTTAAATGTTACTGCAAGATCGAGAACATCCTCACCATCCTCATTTTTTAGTCCAAAACCTCGGTTGCCATGTATTGCATTATGGTAGGTTGATGTTTGCCCTACGTGTCCGTTTAGGTCAGCGCCGATGTACTTTCGTTCGCTATCTGGGATGGACTGCAGAAGGTCATGAAGATCGTCCCAGAATACCCTCTTTACAGCTTTTGGCAATCCGCTTTGGGGGGCATAGGCCGAAATAACGTTCATGCAGGTCTGATCGTCAAGGGCAAATTTGATGGCTATGATTCTGTCGCTAATTCTCTTAACCTCAACTATACGGCTTTGAAAGTTTTTATCAACTGCGATTCCGACGCCGCTTTGGGTGGTATTTGTGCCATGGTATATAAACTTGTAGTCGTTTCCAATCTTCCGCGACTTGGACCCCTTCCATTTCCTCTCCTGTACACAACATATACTAACACGTCTTCTAAGTAAAGCTTCGCTCAGTTCTGCGCTGCGTCCCGTCATGGAACCAACGTTCCAACTAGCCAGTCGGATTTTTGGAACGCGTGCACCAGTGACTGATCCGTCGCCTCGGGGGTACGCCCTAGCATTTTTTGCATTCGATCGCATCTTTACCCGTCCGTCGCTTACAGGGGACGCCCTAGCCCTTATCGTGTCTCTCTGTTTGGTGCCTTTCATGGATAAGGAGTAAAAATGTTGGCTGTGTGGTTTTACGGCCGGTTGCCACCTGACGCCAAGGCTGTAACCTGCTACGAGGCTTGAGAGCCGTCGTTGACCTCTGGAAGGTTCATCCGCCGCCATCCCTACTGAGTACTCCAGCCCGAGCACCCAGCACGCGTTCAGCCTAGACTCCGAGTATGTCACAGAAGTCTGACCGTGGGGTTTGTTGTCGGAGTATCCTTCTCCGGCCTTGTGGTCCGCGGGAGGTATTTTATTTCCCTCCTACTCTATGAGAGTTTTACCTCTCATTGAGCGCTCCCCTATCCGCCACCTGGGGACGCGGTCTCTAGGGATTGAGGCTACCCCGAGACTTCGTAACGATTTAATTAAATTAAAATCTTAATGGTCAGGTTTGAGGGTTTTTGATGTATTTTATGTATTCGCTGTGTTCCATAGAGTTTTATCGTATCCATAGAGTAGCTACTTTGAATATTACTATAACAAGAGAAAATTAAAAAACAAAAACTCGCCTTTTTTTTAAAGTTTAGATAATTTTGGGTAGAGTTGTATGTCAGATCTCTCACTCCCGAAACGATTACCCTTTCTTTTGGCTTTGTCATAAAATGCAATGTACATGGTATCTGAACTTGTATTAAACGAGTCACACCAAGAAAAGAAATTATGAAACGGACCGTTCGATTAATAGTGATAATAAACAAGTCAAAAATGCGGTCCATTGTGTCCTATTCTTACAAATTAGTTAACAAGAATCCGAATGTACTTAGCTTAAGAGAAATGGATCTTGACTCCAATTCACCGTATTACTAGTAATGTCATCAAATGGAGCAAGGGACCCATTTTTAACCGACTTCAAAAAAGGAGGAGGTTCTTAATTCGACTGTATTTTTTTATGTTTGTTAGCTCAGAACTTTCGACTCGGTGAACCGGTTTTGATGATTATTTTTTTATTTGAAAGCTGGTGCTTCCCGTGTGGTCCCATTTCAATTTGGTCCAGTTCTTGAATTCGGTTTTTTTTTGTATTATATTTTGTATTTTAGTTCCCAGTTCTCCACCTGAGCGACTTCAAACGATAAAATAACTCTTCTGAACCATTATTTAGTAATTCAAAACTTTTTAAGCTCGAGCGTTAACTTTTTTTCTTGTCAATATTTAAAACCAACAAAAAGTATTCTTAGGAAACACAAGAGCAGTATGAGCTTCATTATAAGTATATTGTTGGTGAAATGTCAGTCTATTGTAATCCTTTGTCAACAATCAAGTGAATGAGTGAGGTCTTTAGTCCTCATAGACAGCGGTGTCGAGGTGAGGGTGGGAACTCTCAGAGAAAGCAACGTTCGTGACTAAACGAACTATCTGAGGCACTTAACATGTCACGCTGGTCATTCCTAAAACTTCTTATTGACTCGATGTTTTTTCAAGCATTAGTTTTACTTAAATGTACGAAGAATCGATTATGCATTATGTTGTTGCGTGATGCTCACGACCTGTTGTTGTCACTGATAAGTGAGTCATCACATCACGATTCGGAATGAATAGATACGGTTGCCGTAACAAAACTTTTTCATAAATAAGTTTTCACAGTCCTAAGTGTATAATATGTGTAGTACAACTTAATCATTATATAAATTTCCCTTTTATTCTTTACTATTAGTAAATGGCTCCATTATTTTTCCGAAAAATGACAAATTGACATTTTATTTATATATATAGATATTATATAGGATTTAGGACTAAGAAATTGACTATCAGGGTCAAAACAGAGGTGATTTACTAAAAATATTGACGGGACTATTGATTTAAATAGAAGTTAGCGATCTTGTTTTTGTGGGTTCGATTCCCACGACAAGCATTATGTAACAATTATTTCTTTGTTCTGTATTTGGATGTAATTTAGTTATTATATGTACGTATTTATTAGAAATATATATTTATAATGACCTAGAAATACACTATTCCTGGTTAGCTGGTAGCACTAAGACTTGCCATCTACTACGTAAACGGGATCAAAACTTGTAATTTTTTTTCCGTCTGTGATAAAGATGTGGATATCTGTTAAACAAGTGATTTTTTTTTATTACCTGTTAATATGAAAAATAACTTTAAGCCCTTTTATTTGATACCCCTTAGTGGGTGAGTTACTCACAAATATGTACGCCGCCATTTTGTTACGGCTTCCATTTTGAATTAATAATAATACCGATTACATATAATTATATATAAATACCGCATTGTCATAACGGTATATTTTAAATTTTAGCTCAATCTGAAATCAGGAAATGGATCAAATTTAACTTGCAAGATTTGATTACACAGACAAACATCGGGACCGGTGAAACTAAATAAAAGCTTGTAAAAAGTATTCAAATCTATTTAGGTGCGCCTATTATAATTGCAGTATTTTCTCCATTATCCCATAATCAGATCTGCACCTAATGAAAGAAATAACATGAGAATTGTTTGAAGTAATAATAATCGCGAAACAAGATTTAATGAAAAAGCGATGATCTAAGAATTTCAAAGTACATTAACCCAGTTCTAGTTTAATACCTTTTCACTTTCGTTTGTTTTCAAAGTTCCTGTGAGAAATACCATCAGTTTTATGTCATAGGAAGAAATCATTGTTGCGTTTTGACCGCCAATTAAGTAAAAGTACATTTACAAGAGCGTGCGAAATAATGTTTCGGCGTTTGTGTGTTGAATGATATACCTGTAAAAACAAAAGGGATCGACATATTTAAGTGTTCATTGTCTTACTAGAACGAGGTTTGTATTTTTAGTATATTAATGCATACCATCGAGATCTCAGCGTATAATAGCTGGTGATTAAAAATCTAGCAAATATTACTAGACGTTTTTGTGGAGAAATGTCAACTTGTGAGCTCTTAAGTACTTCTATTTCAAGTAATAGGCTTTTGTCGTTTCTAAAATATTTGTAAGACAAATTTACGAAACAGCCAAGCCATACATTTTTACTGAGATGTAGAGTTTGTGAAGTTAGGGTTGGTAGAGTTAGGGCGTGTATATTCAGAAGCTTAGCTCTACATGAGATCTGATATCTTTTTCACATGAAAATGTTTTTTGTTTGATTTAATTTCTTTTTGTAAGTTGCTTAAGGCAGTATTTTTATTGTTTTTTTTTTTTTGGGGCGTATTTCTTGTACATGTACGAAAAAGTCCGTATACCAAAAATAAAACCTCTAGCATCTAAAATTGAGAAAGTCTCATAAATTAGTCTTTGATTGACATCATATCCTGAGAGTTTGAACGATCTGGTATATCGGAAACCAAAGTTATGAGGGTTTAAAAAAACGACGAAACACTTCGAGAAAAGGTAGGTAGTGCCCTTGCGCTTCGCTTGGCTTGTCTTGGCGGGGGCAAGACCGTGCCCCCAGATTTACAGCATGTTTGAATGCTTTTTTAACCGACTTCCAAAAGAAGGAGGTTTTACATTTTGATTTTTTTTATGTATGTAGGTATTGTAGGTACTCTGATTACTCCGACAATTAAAGACCGATTTTAAATTTTTTTTTGGTATTCGAAAGGGTATGCTCCCCATGTGGTCCCATTGCCACTATATCAGGATCTGGTAATGGAATCCCCAGGAAAACGAAGGAAACCCTCAAATTTGTTAGGCAAGTACTATGTTTTTCATATATTTTCTAAAGCTATTGCAGTATTTACACCTGGTAGTTATCATTTCATGATCATGAGCTAATAATCCAAGATACAATTGTACATTTTGGCTTGGCACCGAGTTCAAACCTATGAATAGGTAGCACATACTAATAATAGTGTTTCATCAATATTAAAAGTTTGTATATAAGGTGTATTTAATTAAATCTTTATTAAGTTATTTTACACTTTTTAGCCGATTACGGCAAAGCCAAAGGAGGGTTATGATTTTGACAGGCTATGTGTGTATGTATGTAAGTATGTATGTATGTATGTTCATCTGTTCCCTCATAGCTCCTTAACTACTTATTAAAACTAGACAAATGAGGTATCGTTAGAAGCGTCTTGATCGTCCGCTGGTTATAGGCTATATGACGTGTCACTGAATCTAATGTGGCGCCCTCTAGCCGACATAAAGTACTGTATTAAAAGATAAATTTGAGATAAATATGCCGTGTTTGGTATCATTCGAAAGGGCGTTACTTGTACATTTCAAAAATATATATTTTATTAGCATTTTCTAGTGCATTTGTCCGTATTTATTCGATAATTGTGATATTTCTATGGTACCTATTTAAAATATACTTTGCAAAGAAATTAATATTATAGAGGCATCAAAACATTTTAAATAAATAAAAAAAACCCAAAACTAAAACCCAACTACTTTTAGAAAAAATATTTTTGGCAAGCTTCTCTTAGGCGCTGTTCCATAGTGCAGAGGTCCGATGCCAGTCGCTCGCAGGTAAAACGAGCTGAACTAGTAGCTAATCCCAAATCTTTGGAATAATAAAGGCTAGGAACATGCTTAATTCCACTGCCTTTAGTTAAAGCTTATGTAAAAAAAAACACAATTTTGGGTTGATATAGAATTCAATAGCTGCAACCGTGTTTGGAGAATGCAAACTGTGCAGAGATGTGCCGGTTATTATATTACATAATCCATTTGATGTATATATTTTTATGATCAAAGCGTGATATAATAATGAACTTGAATCTGATCGTAAAACCGGCTCCACAAGCTTTTATCGACAGTGATCATTTCACTTTCGTCTAAATCGGTAAAAATGTGAAGTTATAGAATTAAAAAGGCAATTCATGTAAATCGGAAACGAATTCACATTAACACTAAAAGTTTCCAGAGATAAAATTACTACTTTGGTAGGTAGTCAATTATTTATTCATTATTGGGTCTACACAACGACGAGTATCGACCGATTTTACTTTTTAACACGTGCTTTTTTATTTAAATTATGCAGTCACTTGCATGTGGATAGAATGTAATAAGATTTCGAAAATCGAACGCAATACGAGCTCTGAATTAATGATTGTTGATTTGTTCGTAAGCTAGTGCGAAAAGATGTGTTTGCACATGATAAACGTGATGGTACTTGAACGGGCGCACCCCAGATTTAACAACAATTTGAAACGTGTTGTTTCGCAACAGAAAAACATGTAAGATGCTGCAAATTATTCAGGTTGCACAATATGCAAGTGATGACGACATAAATATTTGTAACTTGTGTAAATTGGGTGTAGGAAAACGCAAAATAGAAAACTTTGTTTGCTTTGTCTGCAAGAACATTCTCACGACATTGACCCCGAAGAAAATAACATCGGCAAATGACTTTATAAATAATGAACGATCTTCTCTTGTCTTTTAGAGATTTATTGGCGTTTTTAAGTCTAGTTTAATATCTAAACTTATGCCCGTTTTCACCAACTATACTCAAACAATCTCTTAACTAGGAACCCCCTAACGTAGGTCACTCCTAAATATAAATCTTATCTAATTTCGTTTTCACCATGCTAAGTGACACCTAACTAAGGGTCTCCTATTTTGTAGGGATTTCAAAAACCGTAAACGTGCGCAAGTGTATGTCAATTGTCTTTTTCTTCTATATTAAATTATTAAATTAATTATTATTACTAAGTTATAAACATAAGATACGAAATAGAATATGTTTTCGTTTAATATAAAGTTTAAACACATTTTTTTCTAATTTTTGACTTATATTCTAATGTCTCGAAATGTCAAACTCAAAACTGACAACTGCCAAAAATAAAATATGTACCATGTGTCACATCGACTGCGAGTCGTTGAGGTTATAAAGTAAATATGATTACTATGTCTCTTTTTAAATGTTCCGTGTTATTTTTTGTTATTTCTCCAATACCTGTTTAATATTCGAGTAGAAGTAATCACTTTTATTTACAGTAAAACTTTAAAAGTATAAAGTTGGTAGTTATAAAACTTGATTACACAAGTACTTAGTAAAATATATAAAATTATTATAAATACAAAATATTGCAAAAAAGCAAAATTTTATTAGTAAGTAAATAGCCCATAGATAAAAGTAAATTTTTTATCTATGGGCCTGCCAAAGTATATGTGTATTTATATGTGTATAAGTAGTGTATGGGCTTGTATTACCAATTATCAGGATATTCCAATATTTGTTCAATTTTATTTAATAAGTAAATAACACCCCTTGGTTAACCTAAATCTTGTAACAAAATCTATAACGCCATATTTTGTAAATAAAGCTGGTCTATCTCGATAATATATTGAATAAACTAGGATTATTTATTATTTCATTGTATTGGAAACATCCATAACTCCTCCATTTCAAAAAAATTAAGCAAAACGCACGTCAAGTTTCTTTTAACCTTGTTAAGGGTTGGTTAGGTAGTCAACATTCGAGCCCCTAAATTTTAAGAGACGCCTAAGCACTTAGGTAGCCCCTAAAGGTTGGTGAAAACGAAAATATCGCTAAGGGTTATCTAACTCTCTCTAAGTGGTCTCTTAAATTTAGGGAACTTTGGTGAAAACGGGCATTAGACACTCAAACACAGACCTATCATTTAAATCTAGGGGCACGGTCGTGCCCCTGCCAAGACGGGCCAAGCGAAGCGCAAGGGCACTAACTACCTTTTCTCGAAGTGTTTCGTCGTTCTTTTTAACCCTTTTTTTTAACTTTAGTTCCCGATATACCAGATCGTTCAAATTCTAAGAATATGATGTCAATAATAGACTAATTAAACAAACAAAGTTTCAATTGCATAACTCTGATGTTTTAGATTTTATTGATACCTAAAAGACACCGATTTCGTCACTGACACACTGACGGTCATCAAAACTGTTAGGGTACTTCCTGAAGTGCTAGAAAGCTGAAATTTGGTATGTAAACTAATTTTAGTATACAAACAACAACAACATTCATAAACCTATTAGTTTTGCCCCCCAACCCTCAAAAATAGGGGGTGGAAGTTTGTATGAGACTTTCACTAATTTTATGCTAGAGGTTTCATTTTTGTATACGGACTAAGAAAGAAGATGTACAAGAAATACACCCCAAAAAAAGAAAAAAAAACAATGAAAAATTCTGCCTTAAGCAAGTTATAAAAAGAAATGAAATTCCGTTTCGCTACAGTCACGAAGGCGAAACGAACGCTTTTTGTGTTTGCAAATATCTAGTTTCTGAAGTAATGCGTTGTGGGAATATTTAGTTTCTGAAGTAACGAAACAGCCAAGCCATACATTTTTACTGAGATGCAGAGTTTGTGAAGTTGGGGTTGGTAGAGTTAGGGCGTGTAGATTCAGAAGCTTGGCTCTACATGAGATCTGATAACTTTTTCACAGGGTAAGCCATATGCAGTCGTCTTTGCAACATTTTACATGAAAATGTTTTTGGTGAGATTTTCTTGTCTTGTAATTAATCTTGTAAGAAATATACATATCCAGAGAGATAAATATCTTTTCGTTTTCCTAAAATTGTATTCCAAAAACTCTAATTTTAATTGTTGGACTGATTTTCGTTTGCAGTAAACCAGCTTATAATACAAATTGGGGGCTGAGGTGTTGGGTGTACAATTAGTTAAAATGACTAGTATATCTATGTACCTATATTCATTTGAAACTTGTTTTCCTGAAGAATAAATAAATCAAATGAGACGTTTCATCTGGACAAAATTAAATAGGTACTCAATAACGACAGCGTACATTCAATTTTAACAAACACATATATACCTAAAGAGAATTTATAGAAACTGACAAAATCGCTATTCTACAGATATTATCATAACTGAGGCCTAAAACAACAGCTAAGGTTTTATCTCAGATGTAAGATTTTTTTTTTATAATAGTTGAAAACCCAAAATTAATGTAATAAGTCCTATCTGACTGTTTATC
Source organism: Diaphora mendica (assembly GCA_949125395.1). NCBI lineage: Eukaryota > Metazoa > Arthropoda > Insecta > Lepidoptera > Erebidae > Diaphora > Diaphora mendica. The sequence goes on from OX421310.1 coordinate 25,876,117, forward strand.
TTAGTACCCTTAGTGTATAACTAGAAGGTTAAAAAAATGGATGGTTCAATTTCTAAGGCTGCTAGAAAAGCAGTATTAAACTATTTCTTAAGGTCCATTCTCATAGTTTGTACCAAAATATATATTGATATAACAGCAAAGTGTAACAAAATGCTAGATACAATACTTTTTTAACTACTTTTATTATCATCAATTGCTGTCACAGACTCCTAAAGGATTGAAAAAGCCTAATTTGATTTTTAAAATTAGTTTTTTGAGGTAATTTAGGTCAGAACACTTTCAATTCCATACGACCGGCAACCGTGCCATTGAGACTGTCTGAGGATAACAGGAAATATCTACTTTTAAATTTAAAAAAGTCTGCATATATGTAAAAATTTAATTGAAAAACTAGGAAAAACTAAAAGAACTATTTTTAAAAATTGTTTCCAATGTTTTTTTTCAGAATCATGCACAACCTCTTTAGAATAACTTTCAAATGTTAATTCTAGTTTACTTAATATTATGATGATTAAATTATCTACTTATGACTTTTTTTACTATTTACAATGTAGTAAAAGTTTCCAGAAAAAAAATGTAGTTCATAATTCAATTATAAACGTGGCGTCTTCCGATCGCGACCATTGACGGTATATTATGAGAAAGAGAAAAGTGCAAAGAATGGTAGCTCGTGGGAAGAGTCGACAATGGCCCCGATATGTCACAAGGAGTGTTTCACTATATTTTCTAATTGTTAAATTAAATATAATATAGTTTTATATTACACGTGCCGCTACCAACGTGATGTGAGGCTCGACGGTAGTGTGAACGTTCGATCGCCTCACCTCGTGTAGGTATTAATATCGCATGGTGCAAATATTATTTAAGCTTTAAGGTTTCTATCGATATTATAGAAGCCATAGAACTTTCTTTCACGTAGGTTTACATTTAGAAGAGTGGCAATAGCTTAGAGTAGAAGTTTGGGTCAGGAATAAGAAAAAGTTTTACTTTTTAAAATCTGCGTAATTACTTTCAAGATGCTTTGCTTAGATACTTCCATAAATTTTGTAGCTAAATGAACTACGATGATATAATTACAGATGCCCTCAATTATTATATCATATTCATTACTAAATAGCCTCTTAATAAATGACTTTCAGTATCCTGAAAAATAGCAATTATTTTACCTATATATTTATTTTAACAAAGTGAATATTTGGTTTCAGATAATTCCGGTTTTGCTCCTGACACTGGCTACCAGAAGTAGATCCGACCATACAAATGGATTCAACAATAACAACAGTCCATCGCAATTTGGGCATATCCTGAAACCGCCGCCGCCACCACAGTTAGCGCCGATAGTTCCTGTGCCTTTTCATTTAGGACCCGAGAGAATCCAACGACACAATCAAAATGTTGGATATCAATATCAAGCCCCACCACCTCCACCGCCTCCTAGTGAATTTAAATTCCCAGCACCATTCTATAAACAATATAATTTTAACTTTGTACCACAGCCACAACCATTCTCAACAACACCTTCACCATCTATGTTTCATAAAGTGTCCGAGTGGCTGTTTCCGTCCCAACAAACAAATTATGCAGAATCAACCATATTTAATAATAATAATAATGTAGCCCCTCTTAAAAAAGATTGCAATCCTTGCAATTTAGTGCCATGGTTACCAGTAATTAGATACAATGTAGGAGCCAAAAATATTTATCAAAATCCATTATCCACTTATGGGCCACCAAATCCTACTGCTTATGCTGATGCGTTAAAGGTCGTGCAAAAATATCCCACGCCATTCAGTAACCAAAATTTAGGTACAAAGCCACCGCAATTGACTCCGGGAATACCGCATGCAAACTACGGCCCTCCAGCTCAGAAGTTTAATAACGCTTTTACTGGAACTGTTAGCTCTACATATGGCCCTCCAAGTGCTACGCATACTTTAGACATCGTATCATCCAATCCTCTGACTTCCACATTTTCACAGCCGAGTACATCATATGGAATCCCAAACTCACCGTTGATCTCATCTAATAATGCATTAAACTCTCACTTTTTATCAAGTCATTCGCAAGAACTATCAAACAATGCGTATAACATAAAGAGTTCTACATACAAACCGCCATCTTCGTCATATGCAACACCGTCATCAGTTTATGGTACACCATATCCTCCTAATACTCCAGTTACCCAATCTCTTGAGTATCTACCTGTCACCCCTCAATATGATCCTGGAACGCTTAATAAAGAATTACCCCAACAGGGTGATGTAGAATTACTCGAAAATGTTGCATCAATATCAGAGCAGCAAGTCCCAAAATACAACAATCCAACCACTTTTAAAAATTCTTATGGGGAACCCATTACTAATACTCACTTATTTGATATATCTTATCCTTTATCAGCAACTGCAGCAGAGTCATATAAAATAAAAACAAAAGTTTTACCGGAAGAAATTAAAAATTTAACCACAACAAACATTTCATTTGCTTTGGCAAATCCAGCCCCGTTTACTTTGAATAAAGGCAGAAATATTCATACATTACAACCTGTTGCTCTTCCAAATCTTAGCGTATCACCTTTACCACCAATTTTCAATGCACGACCTTTTCGACCAGAACCTCCACACTTTCCTAAAAGTATTCTTCATGGCATCAATCATATGCAACAGTCAGTTACTAATGTACATATACAACAGAGTATTCCACTAACTGAATATACCCATTCTGTGGATTATCCAGCAACCTACATTCAATCACCTATAATAGAAATAGACGCCCCTACTATTTCAAATCAGACTAAAGGTTACAGAAATATACCCAATAGTTATGTTGTTGACGAAATTAGAGATATTTCTTCTCAAGCTTCTGAAAGTGTTTCAACTAAATCTATTTCAGATGCAAGTTTTGAAAGTACTGGTGTTGATTTTGGCAATGACTTGTATGATTCTAGTGTACCTGTAGACCTAAAACAACCATCTGATGTTCCGACAAATCACAGACCAAATTTTGCAGATTTGAGAGGAATGAATGATGACGACCTTGATAAATACCGTACCGAAAATAACTTACAAAACATTGATTCTCCTCTTTTGTATCTTAAACCAAGTGCTCCTCATAAATCTCATGGGAACTTTATACTTGCTGTATCATCACCAATGCCTGAAAACGAGTATGAAATATATGATGACAGTCCAACTACTGCTGCACCTCTTACACCTACATTGACAAGCAATTGGGATAACAGTAGAGATGACTACCAAGAAGAAATAAATCCCTCGTTTCAAGAAAACAAATACAAACCTAAAATTGTACAAATAATTGTGCCTTATACAACCGGAAATGAAGGACCAGAAAGTAGTAACGATTTTGCAGAAATGGCACGTGATTGGCCTTCAACACCAAAAGACGAATATCAAGCTCGAAAAGTACCATCAAATACAGACCACACGCATATATATACAGCGACCGAAATATACGCTACCGAGCCTACGACGACAACCGAACAATCACTACAATTATCGCAGACAGATGATCCAGATTTAAATCAATATCATCCTACTGGAACTTTGAAAGACCTATATGACGTTAAAGAACCCCCGTTTGACATTATCAAGTTGCAACATACTATCGATGATTGGACGGAGCAAGAGTATTCTAAGCAATATAAACAGCCACAGAAGACAAGAAGTAGTGAAATTTATGCCAAAAAAATTCCCGACAACTACTTCACTACGTCACTGCCCGTAAGTTATGTAACAACAACTAGCAATTATAATAATGAATTTTATGACCACGAGGGTTCAAGTAGCATTCAACATACAGTGACCGATGATATCAATAACAAAACGACCCCTCGTAAAGAATACAACGATATAGAACGACTTAAAAAATCACATATTACTAGTAAAACGGACCAAACTGATGAAACAATACAAAGACTTCATATTTATACCGCAGCATCATCATTCCGTACTTCAAGTAGCACAACTACTCCTGCGCCATGGGGTAAAATACAAACATCTATATCACCTTTAACACATGAAAAAGTTTATGTAGTTACGTCAAAACCTTGGAAAGAATCACGTAATATCTCCAAGGAATGGTACGACATTGAACCGTTTCAATCAATGAAGATCCATGCTAATAGCGATAGTTCTGTATCAAGAAAATTTCCGTTCAAGTCTCCTAGGTTTTTGGATCGTCCCTCATTCGATTTTTCTTCAGGAGGAAAGATTGAATCTGATTCATCATATGGATTTTCTAAAAGCTGGTTTCAAAGCAGTAAGTTTACCTTCACAGAAATCTAACTATAGTTTATTGATTATACTAACCTTCTAATTCTCAATTTATTTCTACGTTTTTTTGCAATAAATAAGAAATACCACATTAATTTTCTAGTCTAGTCAACAAGTTCAAAAACGTGTTAAATAGAAATAAAGCTCCTAAAAATTTGTGCGATAGCTCATTCGATTCGGAATGACGTCTAGAAAAATGTTTTTTAAGGATTTATTCGTACATAAAAAATTGCGATTGTTATTAACAAAATAAGAAAAAAAACAAGGTATTTAGTTATTCGATAACTTCTAAAATACTGACATTTAAGGAATTTTGAAAAAAGATCCCGAAAGAGGAAAAAAATTCCAATAAAAAAGTCTAAACTCCCGAAACAGTATCTCTATTATAACTGTTTTTAACGCTGATAAAAAAAGTAAAAACTAAAACCCAACTACGACAAAAAATGACGCTGAAAAAGTATGAAACAAGTTTCAAAAGTCGTAGTCACGCGTTGTTAAAGTGTTATGGACTACGGTACATTACTAAGTTTCAAAAGCTGCAGTCCATGTAGTTTAGTACCATAGTCCATAACACTTTAACAACGCGTGACTACGGCTTTTGAAACTTGTTTCATAATTTTTCAGCGTCGTTTTTGGGCGTAATTGGGTTTTAGTTTTTACTTTTATATTATTTAAAATGTTTTGGTGCCTCTATAATATTAAGTACCTGGATATCAAGACGCTTCTAACGATACATCATTTGTCTTATTCTGACTAGTAGTTTAGAAAGAATGAGGGAACAGACAATACCATAGAAATATCACACTTGTCGAATAAATACGGACAAAGTCACTAGAAAATGCTAATAATATATATATTTTTGAAATGTACAAGTAACGTCCTTTCCAATGATACCAAACACGGCATATTTATCTCAAATTATTTTTTAATACAGTTCTTTATGTCGGCTAGAAGGCGCCACATTAGATTCAGTGACACGTCATAAAGCCTATAACCAGCGGACGATTAAGACGCTTCTAACGATACCTCATTTGTCTAGTTCTAATTAGTAGTTAAGGAGCCATGAGTGAACAGATGAACATACATGCATACATACTTACATACATACATACTTACATACATACATACTTACATACATACATACATAGCCTGTCAAAATCATAACCCTGCTTTGGCTTTGCCGTAGTCGGGTAAAAATTGGGCTCCGCGAGGTCGTTACGGAATAGGCGCGCCGTCTGAGAAGCCGGTATATCACCTAAAATATTTTTTTATAGTATTAAATTACTATTATGGTATAATCTAGACACTTTAATGAAAAAAAAATTGTTAATTTACTAGTTTTTTTTCCGGTCTCTGTTTTTATAAATTACGGCATAAAAGTTTAAATAATTGGTCTATAAAATTTCCGCTTCGTGGAACTCTTCTTATTTAGGTACGTAATAAAGCTTTGCAAAAACAATTCTTAAAAATCCTTAAAAAAAAATCTAGACGTCATTCCGAATTGAATGAGCTATCGCACATATTTTTAGGATCTTTATTTCTATTTAACATGTTTTTGAACTTGTTGACTAGACTACTTGCAGAAATCGAAACTTTTTGACACTTTTATACGAATATATATGTTTCATACTTTTTCAGCGTCGTTTTTTGTCGTAGTTGGGTTTTAGTTTTTACTTTTTTTATCAGCGTTAAAAGCAGTTATAATAGAGATACTGTTTCGGGAGTTAAGACTTTTTTATTGGAAATTTTCTCCTCTTTCGGGATCTTTTTTCAAATTTCCTTAAATGTCAGCATTTTAGAAGTTATTAACGAATAACTAAATACCTTGTTTTTTTTCTTATTTTGTTAATAACAATCGCAATTTTTTATGTACTAATAAATCCTTAAATAAAAAATTCTAGACGTCATTCCGAATTGAATGAGCTATTGCACATATTTTTCGTATCTTTATTTCTATTTCACATGTTTTTGAACTTGTTGACTAGACTACTTACAGAAATCGAAACTTTTTGACACTTTTATACGAATATTTTCAATTACAAAATATCAAATTTATTTCAGTAAACGAGTTGGAGTTTCAGCGGGAGAACAATGGTGCGGCAATGCCAGAAGCTCAACGACAAAAAGATGCTAATGACATGGATGAGGTAAAGGTAAATAAATATTTTCAATATTACTTTTTTAAACTTTACAATCGCAACTTACAGAAAATTAAACAATAGCATATCAAAAATAATTTCAAGCCAATACAAACAAAGAAATTGATACCTGTGTTCTAAATATCATTTTTGCGTCCATCAAAGTTTCTTCTAAAAACATGAGTTTAATTTTATGTCATTTCATTACTTTTGCCCTTTTCGAAGATTTTCAGTGACATAAAATTCCAAAAAAATCCAACTTCCTGTGCTATCCAGAAATATGTACTGGATAATGTTAAAATAAACTATATTAACTACAGATTCCATATTTAATTTTTATAATCAAGCGAAACTTTAAAATATTATCTTATATTTTCAGGACATAGATGTTACAACTGCAACTTCAAGTAGAGGTTCTAACTGACGCTCCAAGAAGAACAAAAGTGAACCTAAAGAACTTCAACCAAAGTGACAATAAAACTATTATGACAAATGTTATTAAAATTATTACCAAATTAGTGAGTTCATCACTGAGCAAATGAAGAAGAACACTACACCAGTGTTCTTCTTAATTTGATCAAATAGATTTAAGTTTTTTTTTACTTGGACTCCACATTTATTTGTAATGGTGACCAAAGTGGAACTCTGAATGTTATAATAGCGATTATTTTAGGTGTAAATCTAATTATGTTTAAGTTTTAGATGTTAAGAAAGGCACTGTGTGACCATAGGATTAAAAAAATATTAGTGACCTAATTAATAGTAGATTTCTTGAATATGTATTACCTTAATTAATTGTATTCGTTGCATATTTACAGGTTTGCCATAAACAAATAAGATGTATTTATATTTTCATTTGATTTCGGGACTGAATTCGTTTAAAATAATAAACTTTTACTGATTGAAGTGCTTATGTGTCAAGTATTTATCACTACGATGTTATTTTTTACAAATATTACAAGTAATGATGTCCAAAAAATATATTCCTTTTTATAATTAGGAAATTGTAAATACTGAAATGTAAATAAACGTAATGAAGAATAAATAAAATGATTATAAAATAAACTTAATTGTTTAATATCACACCAACATGCTAACTTACGACACTCGTGTTTGTATAGCAGCCAATAGACACACTTAATTACAGATTTTTGGTCCCAAAATGTTAACTATAAATAATCTTTATTTTTACAATATTGAACAACATTTTATGCCTATAATAAGGAACGATCGTATTAAGATTATCTTTATTGCGAAATATGTAATTACTATCATTTCATTCTTATAGATATAAATTATTGTGTTTCAAGGATAACTCTCATCACTCATTTCACTTAAAACACACCATACATATTAAATTTTCTTATCAATACAAATTACCGCAATCGTTCAGACCTCGGTTAGATGAGGCGCAAGATTCAATGCGGATATACGACATTTGCCGCTATTTCAATAGCGAATATGTATACTATTTACTAGGCAACAAAATTCTTCTACCTGTAATCACATATTCGTGCGGAAATCGTGTATTGTGAGAATTTAGAAAACGACTTGCTATCGCCATGGAGACAGTTTTTTTATAGTAGCCAAAGAAAAATGCTGATAGTAGATGGACCGTGATGATTTACACTCATTTTACGCAGTGGACAGTGATAATTAGATGGTGGCCAAAGAGCTGACCGTATTCTACTGTGATAACGTCATCTCTGTCTGGTTGAACTGGCACATGGTTGCCGATGAGAAGAATACATGCCTGTCGTTGTCATTAATAAATTTGTCTGCTGGTGTAGACAATATCTTTTAATGCAATCGAAATGGAAAGTTCATCAACGTCTTATACAGACAATGGACGTTATTTGTCGGTTGGTTGTTCAGGCTTAGATCTATCCCTCCATCGAATGTACAGGAATTCTCCACTCCATGTAATTATAGTTAGCAATGTTACGAAGTTCAGTACAATAATTGGGACTTCGTATGATCCTGAAGCTTCTCTTACTCGTGCTGAAAAAAAATAGAATTTGTTACATGTTAAAAAAGCAGTTGCTCGACGCAAGGGACAGTTAAGAAGGGTACTGCCATTTTTGTCTCATTCAAATTAGAATAGAAACTACTGTTAATAAAGGTGATAAATGTGTTCGTTTTTGTAAGGACAAGAAAAATTAAAAGACCAAATTGAAATGGGACCACACGGGAAGCACCAGCTTTCAAATAAAAAGAATCATCGAAATCGGTTCACCCAGTCGAAAGTTATGAGGGAACAAACATAAAAAAACAGTCGAATTGAAAACCTCTTCCTTTTTTGAAGTCGGTTAAAAAGCATCGGTTGCCAAAACATTAAGTTTGAAGCGGTTTGGGTTCTGTGTTCATGAATCAGTTGGGCTGGGTAAAAGATCATATATGTATAGATAAACTAGCTTTGGCGAATCCCTCCCTCTATGTATATTCGTTAAGTAGCCTATATCCGTTTTTCAAGAATCAAAGTTTCTCCATACGATATTTCATTGAAGTCGGTGCAGCGGCTTAGCCTTAAAAGCTTAACAGACAGACAGAGTTACTTTAGAATTTATAATATTAGTATGGATGAATTTGATTCTTAACTTACAGTTTACCTATAACAAGAAATGTAACTTCTAAAGATAAATTTGTTGTTTTGTGAGCTCATGAGAAATATCAACTACAGTACGAACATTAATATGCAATTAGTAAGTATACAAAAGTAACAAATTAAGTTCACTAGACTTTTCTCACACAAGATAGATACATAAGTGACACTGTGCATTATCAGTAAATAGTAACATGGAGGTCACTAGTTCAGCGCTTGAGATTCCAACGTTATTTGTTGTCATAAAACATTATAATATAATATCTTTCCTGGTTCTTCATAGTTTTCCTCTAATTTGATTTATCAAGTTTGTTAGAGAGATTTCATCCTTGTAATTGACCCTAACGATCGATGCAATAAAAGTACAGGGTGTAATTTTTACAGATTTTAGTTGGTTCGATTCTCGGGTGTGGCAAGCGGATTTTCGGAAATCTTTGAATGCAGTTTTCATTCTTTTCAAAAATAAAGGAATGTTTTCTTTGAGTAAAATTTTCTATCTACAGTATTAAGAGTACTTTTCCTTCAGGTGGCATTACAAAATTCCACCCTGTATATACATATTTACAACTAGTTTTTGCCCCTGGCTTCGATCGGATTAAAGTCCCTATTTATCAGGAATACTAAATATCTTTTGGAAAATTAATTTTTTTCGCATAACGTTAGTGCTACAGACGTAAGCGGTGCTGCAGGGTTAACATTAGACATCAATACTACCACCTACTTACTATGGTATCCTGAACCCCAGCCAAGTTGACATTCTGCATAAAAAACTAAGAAATGTGTTTTTTTTACAAAAACAACTTCCGCATTTGGAATATACATCTGTCGCGGGGGACTTTACAAACATACATGAAACGGACACAATGAACACCCAGACTCAAGTCATCAATTTGTGGATATATAATAGGTCTTTACCTATAAAATTGCCGTTTTGTATGCAATAAGTGAAAGTACTTATTTTTTCAAACTTTTCTATTTCTGTTATTCGAAGTAATCACCCATGCAATCGATGCATCTTTGCCAACGCATTGGCAGTTTATTGATGCCCTTCTTGTAAAAATCAGCTGGACGGGAGGCAACAAACAGTTCAAAGGCATTTTGTACTGCCTCTCGGGAATTGAAATTTTTACCCACTAAAAAGTTGTCTAAATTTTGGAAAAAGTAATAGTCGGTAGGTGCAAAGTCTGGTGAGTATGGCGGATGAGGAAGAGCTTCCAACCCCAGCTCTTGCAGCTTGGAGACTGTCTGTTGCGCAGTATAGGGTCGCGCGTTGACGTGATACAAAACGGCAATTTCATTGGTAAAGACCTAATATCAGTCCCACGTGAGATTTGAAGCCCCAGCGGCCAGCACTAGGGCAGTAGAAAGCGGTGTGGCGACCGCTTAAACCACTAGGCCAACCGCGCAGTCAAAACTAAACCTTTTATTCCTACCAAGCATTGATACCTTCCCTTTAACAGTGAAAAAAAAAACTTACTGAGTAGTGATCCTATAGTGAAAATGGTGATACCACTGAAGAACATCTGTAGGCCAGAAGCAAAGGCAAGTCGGTGTATAGGTACGTAGTTCGGTATCACTAAGTTGACGTACACAGTCCTCAGCGCTTTGGTGATACCAAGTGCCACTGATACCACTAACATACTGGTGAAGGATGTCGTGAACAGCATCACTGAAAAGCCACAGAGTGTTTTATATAAATATTATGTACATAAATAAAAAATAATGAAAAACATACGATTATACAAAACAAGTAAATATTCCGAAAACTATAACCCAACGTAAAATCTTCTGATGTTTATCTAACCTATGTCACTCGGTCCATTATAACATGAATCGGTATTACATTAAAATCGGTTCAGTAGTTTAGACGCTACGGTAGAACATACTAACTTACATAGACTGCCAAAACTATATATTATCTTTTAGTCGGGTAATAAAAAGCAAAATTATATTATAATTAGTATCAGGAGTGATTTGGTGTGAAATCTCAAAAACTTCGTAACAATCATTTTAAGTTTTAGCAAAGTTGAATGTTGATCAAAGGTTGACTGATTTGTACTTATTAATACTAAACATTATTTGAATTTATTTTCTTATAATAAACATTGTAAGTTTCAAAAGTAGTCCTGAGTCCTGAATGAAAAGATATTATAGGCTTAGGTATGCACTAATTTCGAGTTTCTTGTTAGAATACTACAACGAACAAATACATTAAATGTCTAGATTACTCTTAGAATTGTGAAATAAAGATGTAACAATGAAAATTGAGGTGATGAACTACATAACTTATTATTTTATCTCGTGAACAAATAGGCACTTTTGATATATTTATCAAATTATGCTATCAGTTATAATCCTCTAATACCGTTGATATAACGGGTATTTCAATTAAAAAAACAGTTTGTATAGATAAGAAAACTCAGAGAAAAGATACTGTAAAACATACAGTTATTATATTATTATACTTCAGACTTCAGTTTATGGCTGAGATTATAACATATTGTAAAAGGAACATTTGTGATAGATAGTAAATATTAAAAATGATTTGACTTAGGCCCGACTGTCCTTAGAACCGATTGGATGCCATCCATCTTATTGGGTTGTATTATTTTAAAAATCCAAACTAGTGCATTAGCAAGTCACTAGATCAATTTATTCTTTTTTGTGCAAATTACTAAATATCCCACTTTAAAATAACTATTGACAAGTATACTTACTGGTTCTTACGAAGATAATCAGCAATAAACTGACCATGTACATAATACGAGCTGACTTATTGCACCACTCTCCAATAAACGGAGATACGAATCGAAACAATGTGTCCGAGAATCCTATAACTGACATTAATTTCGCTATGTCACTAGTTTCAAACTTCAACATGTCATGAAGAATTATTGGTAATAGTAACGAAAAGTTTGTCTCAACACACGCCGCTATTGACATTCCAAATATAATGTTGACAAACACTGGATCAGTCAAAAGCTTCAAGTCAAAGAAGTTAACTAAATTTGACATATAACCATTATCTTTATCTTCAGATTTATCTTCTTGAGTATTAACAGTCTTTTTAACCTCTGTCTCATTAAAAATATTTATGGAACTGCCGAGATTAATTTCTTGAGACTCCCACCATTTGTAACGGGCCTCGGCCAAAGGTACTGCAGGTGCTTTTGAACGTATATCAGGATGAGAGATTGCCGTTCGTGTTTGCGCACTAGAACTGCTTGTTAAAGATCTCATGGAAAGGCTCTTTACTGGAAGCAGTCCATTTCCTACAGATTGCTCTATTTGTGATAGTGAATGAATACCTGAAATATAAATAATATTTACAACGGTAATTTGTTAATTACTTGGGTTCGGATAAGGTAAATTTTAAGATACGTATGAAAAGTTCTCACCAACTACATTAGACGATGTTGTCACACTCCCATTAATCTCTTCGGTTTGATTATTTAAAGGTTCCACTTCCTCGGGACTAGGCGGATCTATTAAGTACCATTTGGCCGGTCTAAGTAAGCACGCAGCTAGCAGTGAGTGGAGACAAATGGCACTTAGAATGAGTATTGCGTACCGCCAACCATAAGTATATATGAGTGTACTAATTAACAACGGCATGTATATCGCACCAATGCCTGTTATAGACATGCCCACCCCAATCGCTCTACCTCTTTTCTCTTTGAAAAATGAATTTATTGCTAATGTAAATGCGCTCATTATTGCTGCTATACCCATTGCTGAAATGAAAAATAAACATTAATTTAACCTTGTTACAATTAATATTACTTCGTAATAAAAAAATAAGACGTAATCCATTGCATTTAACACATGACGTAGATGTTTTAAAATGAGCCATACTATGAAATAGACTACCGTTATCTAAGACTGTGACTGACATAAGCGTTGACCAAACAATACGGATAAGGAACACGCTAATAAGAACCCCTAGTAAAAAAGCTTTACTTTATACAACAATAACAATACATGGGTATGTACATTTTTTGTTCGCTACTGCCAATAAACTATTACGAAATACTATTTCCATAACTACGATAATGCACGCTAAAGGTATATTACATACTAACATCGTTTTTAAAATTGCCAAACCGATTAATTAAATAGAATACAGGTACATGATAAGCGATTACATCAAAACTCAAACTTTTTTTTATAATTTAACTATAACCTTCTTTTAGAATAGATTCACCTAGGTATATTTGAATGATAGGAAATTTAATTTGCTAACAAACAAGAAATAATTTGTTTATTTCTAGTGCTGACTAAAAAGGTATACTTACAGCAAATAATACTGTAGCATATCATAAATTGCCAAAACTCAGTCGATAACGAAGTCAGAAATAGTCCGACTGAAATGAAAGTAGCCCCAGCCACGGCGACCTTCCTGTAGCCATATCCCTTCAGCGTTGGCCCTCCAAACAAAGAAAGTAGCATTCCTACACTATGATTTAATACAATCACTAAAGTAATCTGTGTTGTTGTCAAGTCCGTGTCGGACATCGCCTCTTGTAACACCAACCCGAAACTTGTGATTAAGGGAAGAACCACCACCTGAAAAAGAGATGACATCACTATAAAGAAACGGAAGAGTGGAAAAGTGAGTAAATCAAAGTATAAATAGTATGAGCAGCCAAAATATAACTATATGGAACAGTTTAAAAAGTATAATAACCCTGCGTAAAAACTTTTGATAAACTTTATATAGCCTGTAATACCCAAGCCATTATCCTACTAGTCCTACTATACTATTTCCATTTCTTTATTTTCTCGATAACAGCTCTTTGTAGAAACTTGAACGAGCGTCTTTTTTATATTATGTATACATTATTTAATAAAAATATGACGCTTACGCACGTACAAGGTCATAGCAGATGGATGGAAACTCATAGGGATGGATCTATCGATAAACGTAATACGATAACAGACCCGATATTTTTTATAAAGTGTAAGAAACTAAACTATTGCCGGATAATTTTGTACAATTTTATGAACTAATATTACATTTCATTACAAGATGTAATTATATTATGTTGAATCTCTATTTATTTATTTTAATCAAAATCTGATGAATCGTCACTGTCACTCGATGAGCTCTCCCTAACATATATTATAAGTTCCTGTACTTCTATATTATCGAATGCCACATGAATTTCCCAATCCGACGCTATAATGTTTTCCTTCCGCACATGCATTCTTTAATAAATCTAACATCTTGTTTGCCGTAAAAGGGGGGTGAGTATTGTTTCGAGCGGCGTGTCCTTGGATTTGTGCCCATATTAGTTCCATAGCATTGTACTGGCAATGATACGGCGGAAGTCGAAGAACCCAATGACCATATTCGGCAGCTATTTCGTCGGTAATATATCTTATAGGGAGGCTTTTTTATTTTAAAATATTCACTAATTATACTTTTAATAAAGTACTATCCACATTTTCGTCATGACGTTAGAGCCAGTCAATTTTCTCTTGTTTTTTACTGGCCTGCGTCGGCATTTTATCAATTTGTCTGTAGTGATTTGTAACATTGTCCATAATAATTATCGATGGTTCTTCCAGAGATTGCAACATTTCTTAGATTGCATCATTTCTTTAAACCATCCTTCGTAAATCTGTGCGTTCATTTCTTCGTGGTAGTTCACAGTTTTCTTGGATTTAAAGGCCAGTAAAGCATCTGACACGAATCCTTTCGTAGACCCTGCATGGCATATGATAAGGCGTTCACCTTTTCCCATTGGCACTGAACTAATGGAAGCGGCGGTGTCGTCAGTCCAGTTCTTAGATACTGTGTGGTTTGCTTTTAACCAAGTCTCGTCTGTGAAAATAACATTTGACCAATCTGATAACTTTTTGGCTTCGCTCAAAAATTCGCAGCGAGCCATAGCAACGTCGTGACGCTCCATCAATATTTTACGTTTGTTCGATTTTTTATAAGAAAATCCAATTTCTTTCAAAACCAAGCTAAATGACGATTTTTGGCCATGGTACAAACCACATTCACGTAAAGAAACAACAAGTTCTTTAAGGTTTGGAATTTCTTTGCGCAAGTAATAGTCATATATATGACGGCGAATAGCGACAGCGTCGAAGTTGTCAACCGATGTCACACGACGTGGTTGGCGTTTTTTCTTCGGCGTACGAAGCTTATTTTCCTGTGTGCCACTTGTACCGGTAGTAAAATTGTAGTTGTATTGTAGGTTGTAAAATAATTTGAAGTTGTAGGTCCACTAATTCTTAATGCGGCCTTAACACGCTCTCGCACTTGCAACAGTGATAATAGCGGGCCACAATATTGATACTCTGCTTCAAAGTAATTACGAACCTTGATCACCAGTTCTCTCGCCTGCCTTTTCAGAACAGATCCTTTAGGCATTTTGACATTTGACAGCTGGGACAGTAATCAACACGGAGGAACACAAAATACACAACGTAACGTATGTATGAATAATGTGAAAAAACTCAGCGAACAGAAATGTAGTGACTTTAAAGCACGACCGTCTTGTTGCGAGTGACAGATTAAAACAAACACTAAATGGTGGTGGGTCATCGAGTGTTCCCAGCTTGCAAAAATATATTTGAATGTTTTTGTTGTTTTTGTCTTTGTTCAAAACATAATAAATATAAGCGATCGATATCATTACTTATTTGGTCCCAACACTACAACTATCAAATTAGAACTGTCATCGAGAAAATAAAGAAATGGAAATAGTATAATATACGAGTATATATATACTAATATTAAAAACGCGAAAGTTTGTAAGTATGGATGAATGGATGTGTGTTACTCTTTCACGCAAAAACTACTGAACGGATTTGGATGAAATTTTACAGTAATATAGGTTATACATCAGAATAACACATAGGCTACTATTTGCCGCTATAACCGACATATACGCGGGCGGAGCCGCGGGCAACAATTAGTTAAGAATATATTGAACCTCATTAATTAAAATAGGTTTAGACCGTAGTTACTTAGATAGTAGTTTAGACGCTACGACGGAACTTACAAACATACATAGAGTGCCAAAAATATAACCCTTGCTTTTGACTTCGCCGTAGTTGGGTAAAAGGAGATATTTATTAAAAGAAGTAAAAACACACAGCTGCTCACATTTTTAACCGACTTCAAAAAAAGGAGGAGGTTCTCAATTCGACTGTATGTTTTTTTTTAATGTTTGTTACCTCATAACTTTCGACTGGGTGAACCGATTTTGATGATTCTTTTTTTATTTGAAAGCTGGTGCTTCCCGAATGGTCCCATTTAAATTGGTCCAGATTAAAGTCGGTTTGTTTTATTAAAATTTGTAATTATTTTATGCCAAGATTTAAAAATGTATTATATTAGTCAGTCAATAACAATTCAGATTCTAACCATACCATACCAAATCTTGAAATAGTTTCAAGCATTCGCAGGTTATGTTTCAACATAGAACATTGTAGAACAGATTTACTGGAATGCCTCGAGACGAATCAAACGAGTCCAAACTCGATGATGTTGCGACGTTTCTTTACAGAGTTCCTATGGCCACCTTCCAGCTCCGGCATCAGATCAGCTCCATGACATTATAATATTGTATTGTCACGCTGTATACAATGCTTGCAAAATATCAGCAATATCGGTTGAAGATATCTGCTTCAAAATTGAGTTACAAGATTCCACCCGAACATACAAGCATAAATACATCGCAAGTTAATAAAAAGCTTGTAAAATACATATATGCTGACCATGGCGAAAAGATATCGCAAGAAAAATCCGATACATTTAATCTGTTAAACGTACGCACCTACTACCTACGTATAATTTGTTGGCAACTCAACAAGGAATTTATTTTCCTGTATTGTATTGTAAACACCTAAAGTATTTTAAGAGACAATACAGTTTGAAAATAAAATAAATAAAGGTCCCAACCGCAGGAAATAGAGTAATATCTTTGTTTTGTGGTCGCAACTGACACATTAACTGTTTAGAGGTCAATTACCTTTAATCCACGATAATTAATGTTTGTTGCTTTAAAACTTGAACAAATGTGGGCAGAATGTTAAATATTTACAGTATCACGGGATAACCAACCATACTAATATTATACATTCGAAAGTAACTCTGTGTGTCTATCTGTCTGTCACGCTTTCACGGTTAAACCGTTGTAGCGATTTCAATGTTTGACTAGGAGATAATCTGATTCTTTGGGAAAGACATAGGCTCTACTGGGTTACTACACACATCAAAAGTGTCTAGGGATCAACATATGTGTCTAGAGATCAACATATATTTTTGCAATAACTTTTCTCCTGATTGATATTAATTAAAATTTTCTTTAAGGATTCATCAAATAAAGTGTTTTCGTTTGTCACAGTAACGATAAACCAAGTCACCTTTGCATTAATAAAGAAATTTGCCATTTTCCTACTAAAGGGATTATTGACATTTGAACCACTAACATTAAAGTTCGAAAAAAAGACTGAAATAACAGTTTTCTTTAAAATTTTATTAGGTAACTTAAACAATTAATAATCTGTGTTTCTACCGCGAACACTAACAACACAAGAACATCGGTTTGGCATACTCAAAATGAGTTCATCCAAACACGCTGTGGAATGGCCGCCCATGTTCGTTGCAATAACAAAAAAAGGTCTTCTTGCGACTGGATACCCTCCATATTCGGCAGAGCTCTTCTCTGTAGCATATCCAATGCATGCTCAATCGGGTTCAAGTCTGGCGACTGAGCAGGCCAGGGCCAAAGCCACATCTCAATCTTAAGAAATCCGCATAAAAATGCTTGATCCCTAGACACTTTTGATGTGTGTATATATAGGTTACTCTTTACCGCGGTAACCGACATATACGTGGACAGAGCCGCGGGCACAAGCTAGTAAGTATGTATGTACAAACTAAAACTTGTATTGTTACAAATGATAGAGATTTTAAGCGATCGAGACTTGTTTAATTATGCTAACTACTTATCGTATAATTATAATGGTTACTAAGATCGAGATATCGGCAGAAACAACAAATTATAATACACTAGTCACTAGTCAATCTGACCCATGCTAAGTTGACATTCTACAATCGTAAACGTTAATAGAAAACTAGCCGATGTGTAGTAATGACATCTCTCAACGCTAATTCACGTGGTCACAATAAAATATAATAATAATAATAATGTATTTGTTTTTATATTTATATTTAAAATGTAATTAAATATTTATAAAATTTGAAAATATTTAATGTAATAAAGAGTATAATAATAAAAACTTTATTTGCAAAACACAGCAGCAAAATACAATTTTTCAAACACAGTAAAAAATATAAAAATTAAGATCTTTTTTGAGGCTTGCATCTTAGTCAATAATACCAGGAATTAGAGGTGTTAGCGATTGTACAAAGTGAATCGACGCGAAGAACTTACATCTGATTCTTGAGTTTTACTAGAGAGACAAGTCCCATCTCTATAGAAGAACACATTTACGCAATTGCAATTTTTTGTACATGTAGAATTTAGTTTTCACCAAAATAACTTTTTTATCTCAAAGTTGCCGTTTATTGATGTTTTTCTTTTTCCACACTTCACATATCTTTCATTACATGTCGTAGGTGGGTCATTCTCCGAACGCTTGAAAAAACGTGTCTATATCGAAATCTCTTTGAATTGATTACTTACTATTTCAATTTTTTTACATGTAATAGAAAATTGGAAAATAATAGGGGGGGCCTATGTCCTTTTTTAGATAAATTAAGTAGAAGTAAGTAAAAAAAATTAAACTTATCAAAATATTGACCTCGGTGGCGCGTCCGAACCCTATGTTGCAGCGGAAATTATTTTTTTATTTGTTTCCTCTAACAAATTACGCTATTTTGCATGTGTTCACAAATGACCAAATAGTTATTTGTTCATTTTATATTATTATTAAATAATGATATACCACAATAGAGAAGATACAACAGATTGTATACACGTCCGACGTTTTGAGTTGATATCAGTGGCGCGCACCGATCTGCTCATATTTCTTAAACTAAACTGTCTGTGAGGATAGTTATTGGCATTAGCTGAAGCATCAGTCGTGTCGCGACAGCAACGAAGAAACCATGGCTGTACGTATAATGGTCACCTTTTTATAGAGGTAAGTAACTGTTTTCGCTGGCTTGGTATACTAAAATTTTTATTTTGGTGAATGCTTTTTTTCATGTATACTTTAAACTATCATATTTAAAATATAAAAATAGTATATATTACAGGTAATAGATTTTAATAGAAAATTTAAATATTAGCATTTTAAATTATTTTTTACGTTATTTACAAAATACCTTAATATTTCAGTGGTATTGAATTCGGTGTTTTCCGTGGCAATGTGTGGCAACCTTCTACTTACTTTTTAAGACCGTAAATCATAAATTATTTATCTTATTTTAGTATTGTCATTATGTCAGATTCTAAGCAAGGTCACTTGGCTAAGAAAAGATTGGCTAAGACGTCGGAAAGCCCGAATCAAGAGTCATCCAGAACTTTACGCAATACACAAGGAAAAAGAAAGGAAGCGTTATTATGAAAGGAAGAATGAAGGAAAGCCGGTTAGTGAATTAATTCGTCGTTAACAACGCATACATAGAGAGAGGATTAGAATCTTTGGATAAACATAATCGAAAAAAAGGCTCAGAGAGTTGAAATGCCTTGAAGAAGATTTGATTGTCATACCAGAAGTAGTCGATACAAATCATGATCCTTTGATAACTTCACAATCGCAACTGAAACTTTTATAACAACGCCAATTAATGCCACCGATAGTAAGGACTCGGCTTAGCACTCAATCAAGAACCTTCAGTGATTTATTATTATAGACTCAGTCAATCATTTCATCTTCTTTAACAGAACGTATTAAGACTTATCGAGTATTGTCAGTACCATTGTGTCCACCTAGTGATGCCAGTTTTGCTTCAAACTCACAGACTGGAGTTGCCAGCTCTTATGACTGATAGGGAGTTGCCTTTGACTCTAAAGGCTAATGGGACCAATCCCGCCCTCACACCCACCACTGTAACTCCTGTACACCAGGATCAACAGCAGTGACCCACGAACACACCGAGCTAAGACACTTGGCAAGTCCCAGGGAAAATAAACTGTCTTGGAACCCGCAACGAAACTAATCAGAAGAAAACCGGAGAAGTTGGAAATAAAAAAGTGCAGTTCCCTATTTATGAAGAGGTAGACAAAATGAAGTCAAAATAGGCAGACACCTTTTTCAAACCGAGAAGTACCACGGATAAGAAAATTATGGGTCCTAAGTGAGCCTTATTCGATTACTATTGTATGTATAGTAGAATAGCCTAAACGCACGGAAATTATCGAAGTTAACACAAGATCGACATAGTATACCGCCCTAGATGTTAATTGTAAGCTTGAATAGCATTATTTTACGTTCATTGTACCAAAAATTACATTCCCAGAGGACACGATGAGCTGACTGTTAACTGCTAGAATCAGGTGTTAAGCGTTGCCACAATGTGTGACAAAGGTTAATCGACTAATTTAAAAGAGTGTAATCTTCTTATATATAAAAATGAATTGCTGTTCGTTTGTCTGGCTAAAACTCGAGAACCGCAGTGCCGATTTAGCTGATTTAGGTTTTGAAATGTTTGTCGTAGTTCAGGGAAGGTTTAAATGGTGAGAAAATATGGAAAAATTGCGAGGAAGATAATAAAAACAACAATTTCCTTTTGCCCATATAAACTGTTCTACCAACTTTCCTGTCAAGCTTTTGACTGTCAAATTGAAGCACTTATTAAATTAAGGGTTTTAAATAGACACCATATATTATTACACGAATCAAATTAAGGGTTTTGAATAGACACCAAATATAATTTATATATTATTATCGCGGATTTTAATATTATTATTTTGATGGTTGTTATTGTTGGATCATTCAGAAATGAAATTGTTGTCATTATATTGACATATTTTGATGGTTGTCACTGTTTAGAATGCACATAAAAAAGTCTTTATTGTCTCATATTAATAGAGGTCATATCTTATATATAAAAATGAATTGCTGTTCGTTTGTCTGGCTAAAACTCGAGAACCGCAGGGCCGATTTAGCTGATTTAGGTTTTGAAATGTTTGTCGTAGTTCAGGGAAGGTTTAAACGGTGAGAAAATATGGAAAAATTGCGAGAAAGATAATAAAAACAACAATTTCCTTTTGCCCATATAAACTGTTCTACCAACTTTCCTGTCAAACTTTTGACTGTCAAATTGAAGCACTTATTAAATTAAGGGTTTTAAATAGACACCATATATTATTACACGAATCAAATTAAGGGTTTTGAATAGACACCAAATATAATGTATATATTATTATCGCGGATTTTAATATTATTATTTTGATGGTTGTTATTGTTGGATCATTCAGAAATGAAATTGTTGTCATTATATTGACATATTTTGATGGTTGTCACTGTTTAGAATGCACATAAAAAAGTCTTTATTGTCTCATATTAATAGAGGTCATATCACAAACAAAATAACACTGTTAATAAAATCAAAACAAGGCAAAGACGAACTGCACGACCCGTGCCCACTTCGTTGGGCGGTAAACAATTTTTTCTCCGACTTACTTTGCAAATACAGCTACCACGAAAAAGTCTTTTCGGGTTATTATATAGCCTATGTCACTCCCAAATAACGTAGCCTTCTATTGGTAAAATAACTTTCAAAATCGGTTCAGTAGATCCCGAGATTACCCCTTACAATTTAACAAATATACAAACACACAAACTTTACCTCTTTATATAATAGTGTAGATAATTATCTATCCCACCAAAAACATTTCACGTAAAATGTTGCCAAGATGACTGCATATGGCTTACCCTGTGAAAAAGATCTTATCCGTTTGCCAACTATACCATACAAAAAAAACATATCAGATCTCATGTAGAGCCAAGCTTCTGAATCTACACGCCCTAACTCTACCAACCCTAACTTCACAAACTCTACATCTTCGTAAAAATGTATGGCTTTGTCGTTTCGCTCCCGGTCACAAAAGCGAAAGGAACGCTTTTTATGTTCGCAAATATCTAGTTTCTGAAGTAATGTGTTATGCAAATATTCAGTTTCTGAAGTAACGAAACAGCCAAGCCATACATTTTTACTGAGATTTACAGTTTATGAAGTTAGGGTTGGCAGAGCTAGGGCTTGTAGATTCAGAAGCTTATCTCTACATGAGATCTGATATCTTTTTCACAGAGTAAGCCATATACAGTCGTGTTAGCAACATTTTACGTGAAAATGTTGTTGATAGGATTTCATTTCTTTTTGTAAGTAGCTTATGGCAGTATTTTTAATTGCTTATTTTTGTTCTTTTTTTGGATTATATTTCTTGTAAGTACATCTTCTTTCTTCTTTTGAAAAAGTCCGTATATATAAATTTTAACATTTAGCATAAAAATAACTGAAAGTCTCATACAAAATACCACCCCCCAATTTTGGGGTTTGGGGGTTGGGGAGCAAAAGTAATAGGTTTATGATTTTTTTTATTGCTTGTATACTAAACTTACTTTACACACCAAATTTCAGTTCTCTAGCACTTCAGGAAGTACCCTAACAGTTTTGATGATCATCAGTGTGTCAGTGACGAAATCGGTGTATTTTAGTTATTAATAAAATCTAAAGTATCGTAGCTATGCAGTTGAAACTTTGTATGTTTAATTAGTCTATTATTGACACCATATCCTGAGAATTTAAACTATCTGGTACATCGGAAACCAAAGCTATGAGTGTTCAAAAAAACGACGAAGCACTTCGAGAAAAGGTAGGTAGTGCTCTTGAACTTCACTTGACTCGTCTTGGGTGGGCACGCCCGTGCCCCCAGATTATATAGTAATATTAGTATACAATACACCAACTGTGGCAATTTTACTTTACCACCAGCACAACATAATCCAGTAGATTCACTCTCCGTTGTATTTTAACGCTTTACGATATTGACAAATAATTGTCATTTCCCCAATTGTCATGGATTTGTCGGCACAATAATCTACTTGCGGATTCTACAATCCGCGATTTCCACTACTGGAATGCTACTCGTTCCAGGATCACAGGAGCACTGTTTCTGCGGTACTCGATAACATTGCGTCGTGCTCGCTGTTGTGTTTGGTGTGCCCGAACGCAATTCTGCCATAGCAATACTAATGTTATCATCATCCGTCTCTCGCTGGTCATTAGTGCATTGCTTTAGGTTTCCACGTGAGGTAGCTCGTCGCACATTTGATTGACTTCGACGACCTATGTCAGTTCGTCTTTGCCTTGTTTTGATTTTATTAACAGTGTTATTTTATTTTGTTTGTGATATGACCTCTATTAATATGAGACAATAAAGACTTTTTTATGTGCATTCTAAACAGTGACAACCATCAAAATATGTCAATATAATGACAACAATTTCATTTCTGAATGATCCAACAATAGGGGAGATCGTTTTTTGTTTTTTCGGAAGACGGTCCCCATTTCATCTCATCCACGTTTTTTTATATTTTTTATCATTAATTTCATCACGACGAAGACTAAAGACTTGAAGACTTATGATATGAAGATTATTAACACTTGACATTGGCAGAAATAGCTGATCCGAGAGATCCGGCTGGTTGCCATTTCATCAAAAGAAGAAGAAGAAGATCCAACAATAACAACCATCAAAATAATAATATTAAAATCCGCGATAATAATATATAAATTATATTTGGTGTCTATTAATTTGATTCGTGTAATAATATATGGTGTCTATTTAAAACCCTTAATTTAAAAAGTGCCTCAATTTGACAGTCAAACGTTTGACAGGAAAGTTGGTAGAACAGTTTATATGGGCAAAAAGAAATTGTTGTTTTTATTATCTTCCTCGCAACTTTTCCATATTTTCTCACCGTTTAAACCTTCCCTGAACTACGACAAACATTTCAAAACCTAAACAGCTAAATCGGCCCTGCGGTTCTCGAGTTTTAGCCAGACAAACGAACAGCAATTCATTTTTATCTATAAGAATAAGATAATATAATGTAATGTTTTATTTATTGTAATAGAATGTTTTATTGTAATATAAATCAGAAGTCTCTTAACGGTAATAGTTTTGCTTACCTGAATATATAATTAAATACATTTTTTTTAATATAGAACTACCATGTAAATAATTTGAAAACATAATTAACATTTCTGATTTCGATGAAAATAAAGTTGATTTCGGTGGACGCCATTTAGAAAAAAAAAATTTCTTCGTAACCGTTCATCCAATAAGAGTGCCTCCAGTACAGATATTTTCCAAATAAAATATAGTATTTGAATTCCTTACTAATATATTGAAATTTAGAAAAAAAATCAGCCACCGAAGCCAACTGAATAATGAGTTACTTGAGAAATACCCAGGTACATGCTTGTAAGGAAAATGAAACATAGAAAAGCAGGTCAAGGAAAAGTAAGAAAAACGTTTAACAAGTCAAAGTTTGTTTACCAATGCAAGATACGTATTGTGCAATAGTATAATTATTTACTTACTGATTCAATTAATAATCTCATGTAAAGCCTATTATGTCTTATCACTTATCAGAGTCGTTACCTAGTTTCTAAGAGCGTCAATAGACAGTAGAATAATACTAAGCGCTAAGTAATAATATTCTTACCGAGCAATTTAAATCAAGGCCTTTGTCTCCTTATTATTAATTTATTCAATTAAGTTCATATTTCAGTCAAGTTACTAAAATAGTACAACAAGAATATATATTAAAAGTATTAGAATCCGTAACTTATTAGCTTGTAAAAATAATCTATATATATTCAACTGAATCGCCGAAATATATGTACGCGCATAACTTCCGATTGACTGCAGTTGTGTTCGTTATTGTTAGGGCAAGGTGTGTATAGAAGAAAATTAAAAGATTTTTTTTTAGTCCGCGACTCTACCTACACTACCTGTGGCAAGCTGAAGTGGGCATAATTACTAAATCATTTTTTTGGAAATATAGAAAATATTCACGAAAGAAAAATATGGCGGTACGAAGGTCACTGGATCAGCTTGTTATTAATAAATCTGATGAGAAATCAGCTGTGGCTAACAGTAAGACCTATTAGAAATCTATCTATTATTGTTCTTTCTTCCTTGATACTTAACATCTGAATTAGATTAGTACCAACTAATGTCTGAGACACACGTTAGTCCCCTTTCTAATTCAAAACTTACTCTCATACTTAAACAAATTCGCATTTATGCCACTTTAAAAAAAATAAGATGCTGAACTCAATACGTCATTATCAGACGATTTTCTAATGCTTCACTTTTGACGAAAGCGATCGCTGGCTTGAAAATTGTACCAAAGCTAGCCATACACGGCAGGGTCAGGCAGGGGACAGGTTAACTGCACAGTTACACCTGTACCCATTAGGTATACTTGAGCTGAGTAGGTGACATACTTGTACAGGTGTGCAACATACACACTCCAGTTTACCTGTAAAGTTTAACTGTACAGGTAAACCCGTCAGGTATACCCTGATGTATGAATACCTACTTTTTTTCACATCGTTTAAAAGCAATGTAATATTTAGTTTAAAAAGTATAAGCATGCGATATGATAAAATGTAACTAAAGTTAACTAAATAACCCGACCCGACATCGCTGCTATCAGTCAACAAAATAACATTTGTTTGCATATAACACGCATTAAAGATAACAAATCTAAATGACTAAAGTAAATAGATGCTATTTACTTTTCCTAAAATCTTTGTATTGTTACAGATACAGAGAATATATTTCTCGAAGTCGGTTACATAGGAAAATACCGTAGATCCTACGGTTCTGTGGGATTATTTTCATGTTAACTACATCGCTTGTGTCTTAAGGCCACTGTTATCGCCATCCAAAGAAAAAGACGGTCCATATAAATAAGGGTGATCAACCACGCCATTGGGAGTTTTATAATCGTCTCTGGGCTCACCAGTGTTTCGACCACAAACACCTCTCGTGGATATACGGTATTCAGAAGTTGAAACAATTATTAGGTTCTGTTTTGTGTCATTTCCCTTTTACTGATCTATGTGACGACGGAGTATCACCACTACTATTTTGACGTGGTTGTCGTAAGAGCCGGCTAATGGAACAAACTACGTTGGACAACTGCAGTGCAAAGAAAATGAAAATGCGACACAGAACTAATACGTCGGGCCAGAGTGGTATAGTAAGCCGAAAACTCCTATCTAAAAAGAGGTTCGCAACCAGCAGTGGACTATTAGGCATGCCTTTTAAGTTCTGTCGTTTCCATATTTCCCGGCAATTTTGAATTTGGAACTGTTCTATATTCGAATGTGTTTAAATTTTAAATCTTAAAACAGTTGAAAGTATTAGGATTAATGCTATTGTTTAGTCACAGCGTGAACCGGAGGCCCAAATAGTCTAGTCAACAAGTTCCGTACTTGTTGACTAGACTAAAAGATGCAGCAGCATCACTAGGCCGCCATGGTGTGGGTTGCCATACTGCATTGTCTGCATTCGCAGTGAGTATGGTGACCGCCACTCTTGGATTCTGCTTATGCTTTCCACCGGGCGGAGTGGAGTCATTTTGACAGGCCATACATAAAAAAAAATGGAATCTGTCAGGTTACGTACGAAAATGAATCTTTCTAAGGAAAATGTTCGAGCAATAATTTTCTACAAACTTAGAAGAGGCCTGTCACGGCTTCAGTGTTTTGAAGAGCTAACATGTGTGTTCAGTGATGAAGCCCCATGTCTGCGGACGGTCGAACGCTGGTATTTAGGAATCCAGCGTGAACATACCAGTGTTAGTGACAAATCTCGCGAAGGACGCCCAAAATCCGCCTTCACTGAAGAAAACATCATTGCTATGAGACAACTAATTCTCGAAGATCGTCATGTGACGTATCGAGAGATAGAAGCTCTATTAGGCATCTCAGGGACAACCATTCAGAAGATCTTGCATGAAGCGCTTCGTGTGAGAAAGCTAGTTTGCTGTTGGATACCGCATCTGCTTTCTGATGATCACAAGGCGGCCCGCGTCAGATGGTGTAATAAAACTCTACAAAGGTTCAACCAAGGAGAGTCAAATCACGTCTACGACATCATCAGGGTCAGGGGTGACGAATCTTGGATCTATGCCTACGATCCCGATTCCAAACAACAATCTACAATCTGGGTCTTTCAAGACGAGCCAAAGCCGACTAAAGTTGTTCGTTCTCGAAGCACTTCAAATCAGATGGTGGCCACGTTCGTTGGAAAAAGCGGGCATGTTGCGACTATTACACTTGAAGATCGTAGAACGGTTAACGCAGAGTGGTATACCACAGTTTGTTTACCACAAGTCATCGCCGAAAATGTAACTCAAAGCGACACATCATCCTGCACCACGACAACGCAAGCTCACACAGCGCTCGTCAAACGATTGAGTATTTGAAGCAGGAAAAGTAGAAATTCTTAACCATCCTCCATACAGTCCTAACCTAAGCCCTAACGATTTCTTTACATTTCCTAAAATTAAGAAAAGTCTTCGTGGTCAAAGATTCCAGTCCGGTGAAGAAGCAGTCGACGCTTTCAAGTCAGCCATTTTGAACACCCCCACTTTAGAGTGGAATAAATGTAATAATAACTGGTTTGAGCAAATGGAAAAGTGTATTAAGCTACGTGGTGAATACAATAAAATGTACTTTAAAGGGCATGCCTTGTATTAAAGGTGATAATATGTAATTCCTAAGCATATCAGAGAATATTAGGTAATTTGATCAGAGAGATAATAAAATAGAAGAAGTAACTTCCTATTCGAAAATACAAATCAATAAATTTATGGCTATGCAATCGCGATGTTATTCCCAAAATAGGTAAATCCCACCAAACAGATTTTCATGTAAAATGTTGCCAAGACGACTGCATATGGCTTACCCTGTGAAAAAGATATCAGATCTCATCTAGAACCAAGCTTCTGAATTTACACGAAGACGAAATAACTAGAGACGCGGTGCAAAGCGTAGAACGCCGCGTAGCGGCGTCCACAGGCCAACGTCAGCGTGTTAAAGAGACCACAACAGTACATTTCTATAGTGAATATTGTGACGCGGCGTACATCGTGACGCTGTACGCGACCGACGGCGTTTATAGGAGACCACAGCCTTAGTCTTCATTGACACACAATTGACATCATATCCTGATAATTTAAACTACCTGGTATATCGGAAACTAAAGTTATGAGGATTCAAAAAAACGACGAAGCACTTCGAGAAAAGGTAGGTAGTGCCCTTGCGTCTTGCTTGGCTCGTCTTGGCGGGGGCACGAGCGTGCCCCCAGATTGTTAAGATAGGTTAGTGACAAAGTCGGGCAGTGTGATGATGCCTGATTATAGATGCCCACTTTTCTGTTTTTTTATGAAATTCCGAATTTAAGAAATGCAATGAAGATTCTTGACCAGTAATTGTAAAATTACGGTAGGTACCTAAAGTACATTGTATGACAAATGTATTACTAAAGATCAATAAAATAATTGATAATGATCTAGATATGGAGCATACTATTGCTGTTAAAATATGGCGATTAGTTTTATGGTAGTTGTAAAAACACGACCTTAAAGAATAAATGCAAAGGACAAGTCTAGTTGACACACGGAAATGTAGCGTGAAGGATCATTATTGGAAATTAAATGTATTTATAAGTAACTTTATTTATTTTTATCGGTGTGAATGATCTTTAAAATTATCTAAACGGTGTTACAGAACTTTGACCTTAAGACAAGTGTAATAATTTAATTTAATTGAATATAATAATTAATATTTGTTAAATTTGGTATGGTATAGTTCTGACTTATAAGAAATATTTTTCATAGTAACTGCCTGGATACGATAATTTAAAGAGCAAAAGTAATGAAGTAAACATAATATTAGTATTTACTTACATTGTTTAAAGCATACGCAAAGGTGACAACCCATCCGTAGCCCCCGTCTGGGGGCACTTTGTTCGTTTCTTTATTTGACATCTTTAAAACGAATTCACTTCACATATCTTCCAGAAAAATCACGTCCAGAGAAGGTATATTTGAAAATGATGTAGTACTGTCACATACACTAGAGTCATCTAAAAACACATTTTAATCCACAATTGAGATGTTATTTGGGCTATTGTTGGTATTTTGTGTCATTAAATTCAATTAGCAACATTTTAAATACGTGAATGTTCGAAGCACTGCCTACATGATGTGTTGTTGGTGAGAACGACTGTACACACACATTTGTTATCGGTTTGACTTCACAAATGTCTCGTTATCTTTAACAGTTTATGACGTGTTCATCACCAGTACGTGACATCTTTCACAATTAATTATCATTTTAATTAGATTATAGATCACCGGATTCAATATATTATGTGATTATAATAATATATACCATATGGTTACATGTAGGTACATTTAAATAATATTATTATTAAAATACTTAAAGAACAACAGAGCTACACTCATTGTCATAATGACAAAGCCAGTAGAAAATTTATCGCCAGACAAATTTGTCTCATCATTATTGAAAATAGATTATTAAAATATTCTTTATAACATTATAATTTCATTTCGTGGCCTTTGCTGTTGTGACCAGATAAAGCATTAATAAATAAATAATTTATTGACATTTAAAATAGAGTAGGTACAAATAACTAGATTCACAAAAAATAAATACAAAATCATTTAGGTAACCTAAATAAGAACATTACAATTCCAAATTAGGTATTCAGTAAAGCAAATGATAAAATGTGTTCCTAAATATTATAATTAGATAGTGAAGCACGTCTACTGCACGTGTGTGTAAATACGAATCAGTTTGTGAATTGATAAGAATGTATTCAGGCCAAACACCTCAGGCATTAAAATGATGTCGAATTACCTAATGGAAAATTATTGACATTACAAATAATATTGTTCCAATACTGACGAGGTAGAGCCATGCTAAATTCAGCAAGAATGGGCCGGCTGAACCGGGCGGTACTACCTTCTCACAAAAAGCCAACTTAAAATGACATTCGTGATGTCCTGTTTCGTTGGTGAGTGCGAGACCGAAGGCCTCATGCTGCAGGAGCATCTCAATAGGCCGCCATAGTGTGAGTCGCCATAGTGTGAGTCACCATGTTGCATTGTCTGCATTCGCAATAAGTATGGTGACCACTACTCTTGGATTCTGCTCATGCTTTACATCAGGCAGAGTAAAGTTACTTCGGCAGGCACGTATATGTAAAAAGGAGGAATAATAGTTCTTTTGCATTTGTTTTTTTATGTATGGTCCTCCCAAAATGACTCTACTCTGCCTGATGGAAAGCATAAGCAGACTCCAAGAGTGGTGGTCACTATACTCATTGCGAATGCAGACAATGCAACAATGCAGCATGGTGACCTACACCATGGTAGCCTAGTGATGCTTCTGCATCATTGGGCCTCTGGTTTTGCACTCACCAAGGAAACACGACAGCCAGAACGCTGTCATTTTACCGTGATCTTCTGTGCGAGGGTAGTAATGCCCCGGTCGAGCCGGCCCGTTCGTGCAGAAATCAGTGTGGCTCTACTACCTTGACAATTCATAGTACTAAACGTATATTACAAGCATATTTGCAAAATACAAAGCTATTTATTAGCTTGAGTTAAAAAATATAATTATGTTTAATTCTCAGTTGTACGAAATAGTCAAAACAGGTTGGTTGTACGGGGGATTGCGGTTGTCTCGTAAGTTCCCGCAATCCCCGGCGTAGGTAAGAGGTGGAACACCGGGGGGTTTTAGTCAGTAAGAGTCTGACAGACCTCTTTGCCATCTCTTCAGGGGGGAGGACATCCCTGAGGATTTCCCCGTGTTTTAAAAAAAAGGTTGGTTGTACGGCTCATTCACTCTTTCACTAACTAGGTAGATCTTGGAGAGAAACAAACAGACATAAAGAACTCCAGGAATTTCCTTTTTCAATATATTTTACTTAGCTATAAGTGCATATTAAATGTTAGGACAATGTAACACAATGTATTAAACAACCTACATCTTATCGCATGAGCTACATTAAAACAGATGTTACTGACTTCTGTAGATCGGGTTAAGGAACGATTCGACAAACAAAGGAAATATTCTATCAAGATAAGCAAAGTCGTTCTTTTCTTTTCAAGAATCTGGCTTTCTTTAGTTTCCAGAGTCAATATTTCTTTGAGTGAGGGATGACAATTGTCCATTTAAATAATTGAAAATAGAGTCTACCTATTGTTTCAAAGTACATCATATAGGAAAGTACCTACAGACTGATATGATATGTATTTGTCCTCGTAACTCTTAGATGATGCTTCTTATACGTGTCATAAATAGACAACTGGCTAATACTTTTTACACTTTTCGCAATTTGGGTGGATGCAATTCGTTTTTTCTTTCATTCTTCTCTTTCACTGGTGAGTTCCACGCTTTCTGCCTTGCTCCCTTTCTAGATATATTCCCTTTTTTCATTCATGTTCCTGTTCGTCTGACAACTTCTTTACGTAAAATTGTGTATAAGGACATTGTTTTTTTCGCTATTTTGCTCACAAGTTTTCCTCCTAAATTTTCCCTAGAATGAAATCAATCTTAAACGACCTTCTCATTTTTTAACATTAAAAACGGTTTCTGATAAGGTGGTCACGCACGAATTAATCGTTATTATAATATGATAATGTAGAGGATTATTTGGTTTGAAACAATTCTTATTAGATTAGATTGCGTTAAAAGCTCAGCGATCTACTCATCTTATCATTACTGCAGTTTTGAAGATTAATGCTAGGAAAGAAATACTTTTGTGAAGAAGAAATTTGATATGAGTTTGCCTATTTCATTAACCAGCCTCTACAAGTTCACTGACTAGACACAGGTCTCTCCATATAAAAGGTTTATTTGTGTAAAATCTTTTTTTATACTTACTCATGGTATCCCAGAATCACTGTTTACTGAATACATTAATAGTATGAGTAAATATCGGCATCAATAAAACAGAAAGTCTTCGAAGTCTAAATAAATGATTTCAAATGAATAGTTTTTCACTATTTTACCCAAAATGATATGCCAAGCTTAAATTTAAAGAAGTTTATCTTAAAACCTATATTTACTCTACTAATTGTGGTATGGGTATGAATAACATAAGAATAAATGATGAATTAATAGAAATCAATAAAATAACACATGAGGGATAATTATATAATTCGTTATTGTTTCATTTCGTCTATTTCAACATTCACTACAGCCATTCATTTGCCTATCAACTGCAATAACTGTTGAACCCAAATTTTCTAAAAGCTACACTTCTTGACAACAGAGTTATAGTGTTCTAAAGTTTATTGACAAAAGAGCTTCTACTTATTAGTAGTTATCAACATAGATTTCTGGAATTTTTGCCCGTATTCAGCGGTGACAACTCGAATTTGTTAGATCGGCTAGACTACCAAGTGTTGTAAAAAGACATAGTACACTCTACATTTAGGCTGTAGCTTTCTGAGAACGCGTAGAAGATTTCTAGACAAATTTGATTATTCAGTGTACCTACTCCTACTTCAGTGACTTGGCTATGCAATACATCGGTTGTGTTATTCACTGACCCCTCTACACATTTGATCCATGACGATCAAGAGGTCTCGGGTTCAATTCCCTGGTCGGGCCAAAGATTGTTATTGAGTTTCTCTAATCATAAAAATGCCTAATATTTTAGGCCAGAGTTTAAAAGTTGTGGTCTTAATCCCGTGTCTCGGAGAGCACGTAAAACGCCTTATCTCGTGTGACAAAAATCGAATATGAGGAGTACTTTATAGAAAAAGAAGCTTATAAGCTCTTTGGAAAGTATCACTTTATTTACATATTGGTTCATTAGATTAATATTGACACTTTAATATGGATGGGTGATAAAGATAACCTTGTAAAAAGAAGTTTATGACTCATTCATGTACTTTGTGCAACTATTTTACCACGGTACCTATAAGGAAGTTTGTCTGATAAGTAAATAAAATGCGGAAGTCCTGATGTATTAATAGCTTATTTAGCATTTTTCGTAGTAGTTTAGGCTTAAAGCGATATTAGTTTTTTTCCTGTTTCTGACTTCTGACACTAGCGACTATGCGCAACTATTTGGAAACGGTCTGTTATGTATTAACAAGAGAGTACCGATAAACATTGTCCGTATTACCCGTAATTACTAATTTAAATACAATTCATAAAGCAGATCGGTGCTCTGATGATATTTGTGTGATAATCCATTGTTTTAAGCCCAATGTCATAAAAAAGGGACAATTCCGAGTAAATTGATAAATTTAAGGAAATAAAGACTATTGAACTTCGACGAGACTATACTATATAGTATAAATACATATACATATATTTTCTTGTTTCAAGGCTATTTTTATTCTTCATGCTAAAACTTTTTTTGTTATTGAATTTTGCCAAGAAATTAAGGACATAAGTACCTACCTTTATATTTTTTCTGATAAGATATGTTGAAACGTTACGACTACTTCAATCATCTACGAATATTAACTCACTCTTTATAAATTAATATTTATTTATAATAAAATATATATTAATAAAATAAATATAATATTATATATTACGTAATCGTACTAAATGTATAATATATAACAGGACTAGCAAACCCGGCGAACTCCGTTTCGCCACCAGATGGCTTCGTTTTATGTAACACTTTCCCGCTTTTCTGTTAAAGATTTTCCTTAATTTTCTTTGCTATAAACCTCACGGAGCCCGAGACCTTTCCAACGAATGCAAAACCGTGGAAATCGGTTCGTGCGTTCTGGAGTTATAGCGTCAGGAAGGAAAACCCGACTTATTTTTATATAGTAGATAAAGAGAACTAAATAATCAAAATATTAACTATCTGTTAAGTCTAAAATTCATATGAAAAGTATTTTAAAATTGAAAATATGTTTAGGAGTGGATGAATAATGAATTACATTACATCTCTCATCTGTTTTAGGTATCAGTATGGAATTAGTTCAGAACAAAGTTATGACACTAATATAAATAAATAATAATAAATAAATATTTCGTACATCTGTCACACAACGCCATCTAGTCCCAAGCTAAACAGAGCTTGTGTTATGGGTGCTAGACAACTGATACAAATACATATATACTTTTTTCTGTAAATACATACATATTATACATAGTAAACACCCAAACTCTGAAATAAATATATGCACCTAGATCATACAAACATTTGATCCGACCCGGGAATCGTACCCGAGACCTCATGATCACCACTCGCAGTCGCCAACCGCGAGACCAATGAGGCAGTCAATAACCAAATAAATAAAAAACTTCGTTTAAAAAAACCGACTTCAAAAACTAAAAAGTATAAAATAACTTCATTTGTATATGCTACCTATTCATAGGTTTGAAGTCAGTGCCAAGCCAATGGAATAGTAGGTACCACACTCGCTATATTTCGAGACGAACGTCAACGACGCTTCGGTTGTTTTGTTCAACGCGAAGAGCAGCTATCCCGCTCAAGGTCACGCGCGGCGAGTGCGGTACCTACTATTACATTTTGGCTTGGCACCGACTTCAAACCTATGAATAGGTAGCACATACAAATTAAGTTATTTTATACTTTTTAGTTTTTGAAGTCGGTTTTTTAAACGAAGTTTTTTTTTATTTTTCGCTTTTTAGTCTTTCTCAAGTCTCTCATCAGCATTTCTTTTAAAATTTAATGATGTCTACAGAATATGAAGGCATGCAGACAATTGCTCGTTACTTCATTGCAGGCGCTCACATAAATTTGAGGGTTTCCTTCGATTTCCTTAGGATCCCATCATCAGATCCTGATATGGTGGCCATGGGGAGCATACCCTTTCGAATACAAAAATAATTTTCATAATCGGTCCACAATTGACGGAGTACTCGATGTACATACATTAAAAAAAAATGATGAAATTGAGAACCTCCTCCTTTTGGAAGTCGGTTAATAATGAAGGAGTGCTTCGAAATACCAAGTAGTTATTTGTTGCTAAATTATAGTAAAAGGCGCCATTTTTTTTATTACATTAATGAAGATTAAAATTAACTGACTACATCTCTCAAAAGTCGCTTTTTTCACGTTTCTTTTTTTTTACTGTAATTAAACTTCCATTTGTTTTCTCAGTAATTACACTATAACACTTCACATGATTCACTTTACTGAGAATTTATTTTGAGCAATTGTGATTTGTAATTAAAATTATTTAATAAATAATAGGTACTTCAAATACCTTTCGTATTTATTTATATTTAACTCGTATTTTACTAAATGTGAAAGAACACAATTTTTTTTATCTGTGCCTCGTTGTACACACACATTTCTGTTTAAACTCGACAAAGGACCTATATTTACGTGTCACAAAGACGCGTCCGCGCACAGTCTCTGTATGGCTTGTTAATACTGACACTGCTCTACTCAACCGTCATGGGTTAATCAAAATCCGGCCCCTATTAACCAATGATGTATCATTCCTTAATAACTACTACTACAAAAAGGTCATTTCTCAGATCCGTTCCATTAGAAATAGTCAATTCGGGCAGCTAGCCAGTAATAGTCAACAGTTTGTTAAAATAATAGTTAAATGTAATAATTGTACCTACTGTAAAAAATCATACTTATCTATCTTAATAGTTCTTCTGATTAATTTCGTTGTGGGTTCCAAAACAGTTTCATTTTTCCTGGGACTTCGGTGTGTTGGATGGTTACTGCTGTTGATTCTGGTGATAGGAGTTACATTGGGAGGGAATAAAAAGCTAACAAATTATTAAAAATAAAAAACCCGACTGCGTCAATATTTAACAATAAAAACATATAAGTTTTATATATATTCGTAATCACCGTAAAAAAATCTTTATTTTGATACCACACTCGATGTATTTTGAAAACATACATTTTTTAAATTACTTTTTGGCGCCAAAAATCCTTTTTTTTATTTTGATGTACCCAGTGTCACTCTCACGACTAAGACGAATCTAGTGACACCACTCACATAAAAATACGACAAGGCGTTTAGGCTCTAGGGCGTGCCAAGAAATATACATACATACATACATACACTCGAAAAACATAACCCTCCTTTCGCAGTCGGGTAAAAATAGTGTAATACATTTTTGAGCACCTGAATATACTATGCATATAATTAAAGTGGACAAGGTATGGTGGGTAATAAGGTAAGGTGTCTTTTTCGATACGATGAGTTCCGACACAAATACCATAGAATTTATACATACATTCATATCGTAAAGTAGGTACACAAATATAAAATAAAGGTGGCATGGGCACATGGCCATCCTCTTAAATTGAAGGCAGACTTGTACGATTTCAACATATCAGCTGACGCAATCAGACATTTAGGTAGATTAATGCAAATACCTAACAGAAAATGTAAATGGATTTTTTCTTAAACATTACGTTAACTGTAAAACAAGACAACTGGAACACACTTACCTATTAAAAATAGTGTGTAACAACATCTGAACAAATATATTAACTAAACAAAAGACAGGCTTTGACTAGTTTGAGATTAGACGGCCGTTTATGAGATGTGTGAGGATAGACGTAGTTGAAAAAAGTAATTAGGTATTCCATGGATTATTAGTCAGGGGTGGGTAAGGGATTTAGTTAAGGCTACGGTCCTCAGATCAGAGTAACCATAGACGTTCGTAAAATCAAAAAAGGGCTAGTTAATACACTTAAACTCAAAATGCTCAGTATCTTACAAGAGGCGCTAAGACAATAAGGTGAGCAATAAAAAAGTACAGTAAGCAGAGCTTTAGGCTCAAAATTTATGTGTATTTGTTATTGCCCAAATACATTTTTTTAATTAGATTATTATGATATACAAATAAATATAAAAATAGCGTTCATAGTAAAATCTCAGAAAATATTTTATTTCTGAGGACAACACTTTGACTCCCGATTTTCTTCCGATATCTTTCTTATTTTAGAGATCCTGTCAACAGTCACCGATATCGTAGTGTTTCTTTTGGGAGAAACATTAATCGTATTTTTTCTATCCTCGGTGTTACAATTTCAACGACGCAAATTATTGTGTTTTGGTAATACGACCAGCATTAGGTGAACTTAGCAGTTATATGGTATAAATAATGGTAATATAAGTAAAAAGAAATCAAAATTAAAACTATCATTTACTACATATACATAAAGAATATACACCTATATTATCTAAGCTTTTACTATTTCTTTTTGTTCATAAACATTTCGTTGCCTTGATGTGATGTACTTCTCTAGGGTCCATGATATGGCTGTCAACCACGTGAAGATGTTGAGGCAATACAAAGTTACTATTGGCGAAGAATTTCCTTTAATCCAACCTGCACAAATACATACAGTATATTTAAAAATGGAATCTATCAAAATTGACGAGACCCTGTTATTTAATTGCGTCGCCTACGTGAATACAATTTCTTAAATAACTTTTGTCTAGAGACCATCGGATCACTTCTCATGGAACAAGTAAAATAGTAACTATTTAAAAGTTGGTCTGAAAAAATCCAAATTTCGAGCATATACTTACCAACGACAGGTCCTAGAGCAAGGAAAACAATTCCAGCAGTGAGAAGCTGTATTCCAGTGGCTCCAGGTAGTTTGTGTAGCGGCACATAGGTGGGTAAGACCAAGGCTACGAAAACTGTACGTAACCCTTTCCCAAATCCAATAATCACAGCAACCGACAACATTGCATAATATGATTGGCAATGCGCTAGAACTGTAAAAAGAGATTTCATTGCTGTTAAAAGTATACGTATACAAAAACTTTTTTCCTGTGTGAAAGTTTAATCTACATAACTATAAATTCTCAAAATAAAAAAAAAACCCCGACATAATAACCTGAGTTCCCTTTAAAAAGTAAAAAACACGTTATGCGCTTTCATTTGAGACCCCACTCGAGGATATCTTTGCAGACATTCGGTTATTCTTACCCACTTTCACCCCCATAACTTTTAAACGACTCAACCGATTTTCACGAAACATGTCTAAGAACACTCGCACGTAACTCACCTTTCATACAAAAAAAATTAAATCGAAATCCGTTCACGAGCTACGGTGCCACAGACAGACAAAACTAGACGAAGTTTTGTAGTAAAGCAACAATTAAAACCATCGCGTCATCCATGTAGGTACATATCCAATAAGTTTTAAAGTACACATGCATTTAATTGGAGAATTGATTTGATAAGAGGACCAAGCATATTTTTATTGTATAAACTTCATTACAAATAATTATTAAATGTCTCAAATGTGTAACATTTCAAAGTTAAGAAAGTTACTTACCTATTCTTCCCAAAGACATAACAAAAACTCCTATTAAATAGAAAGAATTATTATCCCATCCAATCTTTCCAGCAACAAATGGCACACAAAACCTCACACTAATATC
This sequence comes from Diaphora mendica, assembly GCA_949125395.1. Lineage (NCBI taxonomy): Eukaryota > Metazoa > Arthropoda > Insecta > Lepidoptera > Erebidae > Diaphora > Diaphora mendica. The sequence continues at coordinate 25,914,582 of OX421310.1, forward strand.
AACTCCACCCAATAGGGACATGAATAAGGCCACATCTGCCTTTGGTATCCCGAAGTCACCCAAAATAAATGGGGTCAAAATTGAAAAGTTGGTTTCATTGAAATTTGCTAATGTTACACCCAACATTAAGTTAACGAAAGTGTAATCTCTTAGTAAATCTAGGTCAAAAAACATTGCAACTTTTTGACAGAATGTCAGTTTTATATCTTCTTCTTCATCTTTATTAACATTTGAATTGTCTTTTTCGTTATCATTATCATCAATATAGGGTGTAAGTAACTTCACTTTGTTAGTATTGTCTTCATTTTCTTGTAAATATAGTTCTAGTTTCTTCGACGCTTGTTTTAATACTTCGTTTTCGTAATTAAAATTGTTTGATTTTAATCTGTATCTGTTACGATAAGATTGATTGCTATGGGTATTTTTTAAATATTCCTTATCCTCGTTTTCTTGATATTTGTTTGAGACATATATTTCGTTACCTTTACCAATTTCGAAATTGCTAACTATTATATTTTTCTCATTTCTATTAGTAATAAAATTAGGTTCAACTGTGTCTATCTTTCCTATGACAGCTTTTTCATCAGCTTTCAAATCTTGAGGAGCTTTCAAAGTCGGACAGTCTTCTATTTCCGATTCAGGAATTTTCATTTCCAGCGTGGTAGAAGCTTTTCGTTTTGGTTTATAAGCATCACGCTCTAGAACTAAGGCTCCTAAATTAGCTGCAGAGTTTTTTTTTGATTCATTCAAATACAATGTTGATGATTTACGAGAACGATTTTCAAGCAGGTTTGTCATTGATGATTTCTTAGACGGAAGTCGGGAATTCAATTGAGAATTTCTGGTAGAATCTTCTCTTGAAGCCACCTTGCTCTTTGATTGTATTGACTGACTGAAATACCCATCGTTAGATCGTAACATCATGGGTATTCCGGGGTCTGTAATTTCATACCCGGGATTTTCCGGATCATCTTCATTAAAAAGATACTGGCTTGAAAATACGCTTAAATTCTTAAACTTTGAAAGTTGGCTAAAATATCTATTTTCTTGTTTAGTGATAGTCGCTTTAGAATCTACGTGTTTTAAAAGCTTTTCCTGATCTTCATCATCGTTACTGTTTGGTTTTTTGGCATGCCATTCCACAGGTTGCAACAATAGACCACAAACAAAAGAGTGTAAAGAGACACCACTTATTAGCAAAATGGTGCCAAACTCTCCAAACTTTGAAAACAATGCAGTTATAACATGTGGCCAAATTACTGGACCCAAACCGGTTGCCGTCCATGATAAGCCCGTAGCTAATCTTCTTCTATTTTTCCAATAAGTGTTCAGGGCAAGTGCATTTGCTGAACTAGTAATACCAAGGCCAGCACCTGTAATAATGACCAATTTTCTTAACTACGATTTAGATACAAGACAGGTATTTGGCAAGGAAAGCTGTTTGCGGTTAGTCAACTACCAGAAGTAATATATTTGTATTTATTCTTTATTGTACACATAGAACATATAAATATAAAAGAAATACAAACAAGTGTCATGTACAAAGGGCGTGCTTAACCCAAAATTAAGTTTTCTTCCAGCAAACCCGTAGTAAATAGAGGATAGTAGAGAAATGTAAGGGCATAGTCATGCGTACTTAAGAATCAGAAGAGAAACGATTATAATAAAATAAAAAAAAATCTAAAAAATAGTTGAGGAGCTATGAGAGAACAGATGAACATACATACATTTATAGATAGCCTGTCAAAATCATAACCCTCCTTTGGCTTTGCTGTAGTCGGGTAAAAATCGGGCAAATATCTCACCGTATAAAATTGAAAATGTGACAACATATGTGGCGAAGTTGTAAGAGAACGTGTTTAACATTAGACCCACGAACGCGATTCCTGCACCTGCTAGAGACACTTGTCTGTAGGAAAACGTTTTGAACAAGGGCCCATTTGCTAATCCTGAAACAAACATTTACAAATCATTTCGTGAACTTTATTACGCTTTAAATCCTTTTTAAATTAGCTATGATTGAACTATTATAACAAGCTAAAATTCAAAATTTAAAAAACCCCCTACTCAAGCACTTAATCGAGTAATCATACGCCAATGATATTTTTGCAGACATTCTGTTATTCTTCCCCACTTTCACCCCCATAACTTTTAAGCGACTCAATCGATTTTCATGAAACATGTCTAAGAACACCCGCACGTAACTCACCTTTCATACACAAAAAACTAAATTGAAATCGCTTCATCCGTTCCCGAGCTACGGTGCCACAGACAGACAGACAGACAGACACGTCAAACTTATAACACCCCTCTTTTTGCGTCGGGGGTTAAAAAGTAATGAACTATTGAGGCCGATCTTACCAATTAAAATTAGTTTCGAAAATTAAATATCTTTAGGTTTGCCTCTCTCAAAACGAAAATTCACATACTTAGACTGAAAATTACGCTAATATACTAATTACTACATATAACTAATGTATTAAATGAGAATGTGAGTTTTTTTTTTTATTTTGATCGAGAACATGCATAGATAACTTACGTCAACTAACTTCATAATTGATAACCAATTTCATTAAGAAAAGGTACTCCTGGTTGTTCCTGTCAGAAACTAAACTTATGCAAAATAATTAATGGTGTGGTGTCACAGCTGCAGACCATTCAAATACTGTCTTCACTCACTTTCTAATACACATTTTGTTGAGCATCTAAACATTAACATTATCTGAATAATACTTATGTAGATTTTACTCAAAAGTTGTTTGTAAAGAATTTTACTGAAAGAATAACTGTAGATTTTTTCATAAATTAACTTATTTTACGTGCACATGAGATAATTAGATTAATTAGACATTACAAATTAATTCGGCTTTGAAATATTGTCGTAGTCTTTAAAATGACAATGTTTTTTTGGTGAGCATGTATTCTAAGTCTCTTAAATTTAATTTTATATGAGTAGGTCATCGAGATATTACGTATTACGTACATCTCGATGGAGTAGGTAAACATTAGAAATAATTTTTCTAACTAATCACTTCAACCCTTATCATATGCTCTAAAAGGATTAAGAGGCCTGGCACAAAATCCATTTTATTAAAAATAAATAATTTTACAACTTTCTTCTATAAGAGGCATAATATAACTATACGCCCTCTTACTTGCCCTTGATAGATGTAGTTTTCGAAATTAAACGTATTTAGTATAACTTTCTAGAAAACTAATCCTGTCAAATATATTGTCGGCATGTATTTAGAATTTAGACGACGCACGTGAGCACGACTTGGTTAGTGCGACATGACTAGTTTTACGTTACAAATTTACAATACCTCAAATCTTAGCTGTCAATACAAGTGACAGCTAAGATTTGAGGTATTGAAAAATTGACTGTAATCATATTAAATTAAAGTAGGTAATCCAACAACAAATTTTAGCCAATTTAGTCATAGCCAGTCATAGCATTAGCACCATGCCGTCCTTTGTGACATCTACATCTAACACTATGACCTTCAAACTAGATAATACAATTAAACATGGTTAATTGTTGACTTTGTAATGAGTACTTTTAAAATAATGACAGCTAATTTAAAGGGAGCCGGTATGGTATCGGATCGTTACCATGCGAGGCGCGTCACGCACCGACGCAAGAGAACAGGGCCGAGTTGATGTTGATTACTGTGGCGGTCTCCGAGCTGGTGATCCCAAGGTCCGCGAACCTGTCACGGAATAGCAACCCAAACTGCTGAAGAACGGGGAGCAGCGATAACTGTAATTAAAATAAAAGTTAATTTAGAAATGCATATAATTAATAAGTTTAAACAAAATATCTGGAGGGTTGAAGACGTATTGTGAGATGTGTTTCATAAGGTATTGTAACTTCTTTTGTTTGTTAGTTGTTTGTTGTTGGAGGGGCTTACTTGTTCGTGGCTAAAATTTGTGCTGCTGTCTTGTATGTTTGTCTTGTTGTTCCTGTTCTTGTTTATTGACTGCCTCCTTGGACTCGCGGTTGGCGTGTGCGACTGCTGATCATGAGGTGTCGGGTTAGATTCCCGGGTCGGACAAAATGTTTGTATGATCTACAAATATTTGTTTCCGAGTTTGGGTGTTTTCTATGTATAATATGTATGTATTTACAAAAAAATGTATATATGTATTTGTATCAGTTGTCTAGTACCCATAACACAAGCCCTGCATAGCTTGGGACTAGATGGCGTTGTGTGTTAGATGTCCGAAATATTTATTTATTTATTATGGGCCCACGGGAAAAAGAAGAGTAGGAAAAGCAAAAAGAAGATGGCAAACATATCAGAAGTAGCAGGAAGCCAATAATTTACCATTAACAAAGATGAGAACACATAAAAAGAACTGGAGGAGTCTCTCACCCGAGGAGGAGTTCATATCCAAGAATAACAAAATTGTAGGCATCTAACTAACATTACTAACATTTAGAAATAAAATTAATTAATGACTAACTTTTACTAACATATTAAAACTGTCATCATAATCATCAACAGCTTTGATTAGTCCATTGCTGGATATAGGTCACTCCTTAGAAAGGAGATTTTGGTGTACTATATGTGTACCATACCATGCCAGCCAGACCAGAAAACGTAACAGAATTGATTGCAACATTTTTTATGTAAAACTGCCATAAGTCTTCAACACTAGTCAACCGATGAAGGTGTGGCATACTTAGATATATTATAGTGCACAACAAGTTCAGCGGTCGCTTTGTAAGTAATGTAATCTTTAAATTCTTAATATGTGGCGTTTAAAAAATATATTAGACTAATGCATATAGGACGACGCTGATGTTTTTAAAAACTTAACGGTAACATTTCCCGCCTTAACACGTTCACTGCGGCTTGAGGTTGATTCAGCCTCATGGTAGACTTTACGCTGGTGCGGCGCGTAAAACTGTGTTTTCTCTCTAGTGCGGCGGCTGTTTACACTCAACCGTATGAGGTATGACAAAGACAAATATAGCTTTCTTTATGTCTGCGAAGCATTGACTCAATATTGTAAAAAAAATATTTGAGGTCGAAATACGCCTCAAACGCACTGATCACAAAATTATTGAATAAGGTGCGGGTTGAGGCCGATTTCGACCTCCAGCGACGGGGCGCGCGGGCGGCGTGAGAGCAGGTAAGTCGACTTTAGTGACGCTACCATAGTCGATACTGGAGCACGTGTCTTTGCGCAATCGTGTTAATTGTTTGTTTTTTAATTGTTTGTTTTGTATTAGTTTTATTGTTGTGGGGGCGTTTATTTACTAGGTCAATGATTTGTTTTTATTTTAATAGCTTAAAGCACGATTTTGGGCCTCTTAAAATTACTTCTGCACGTCCACGAGCGGTTACATTTAAGTACTTAGAATGAGAAATGTTTTCAATTTACAGGTAATAATGTCTACCAAACCATTCAGAGTCTCAGCACATCCTTGCAAAGGGTCAAGTAAGGAAACGTTGCGTCATTTGCTATGCAAAATTACGACTTACATTAGGTGCCATGCAGGCTGCAAAGAAATTAAAAAAAATTATGACTAATTGTTCACAATGTAAGAAAGCTATGTGCTTGCATTGTTTTAACGAACAGCATGCAAAGTAATATAGAATAAATTAGATGAACGAATAGTTTGTATTTTATTTAACAACACCCCATACTTTCATGCACAATACTATAACAATATAAAAAAGTAATAGAAATATAACATAGACATGGACATTCATCGATATAAATTCATTCCCATCACCAATGCCGCCCCGATTTAGTGCGATGTGTGGTCTAAAACGACCTCAAATAAATTTTAGGTGTTTTCTCTAAAACTAAAAATCAGAACCCGGGGCGAAGCTAGGTGTACATAAAACAATACCATGCAAGAAATTTTAGCATAAAATTAAACATCGAATCACGCTCCTGATCAAGTTACAACACATTTACCAAATGATTGAAACATGAGGCAGAAAAGGCCTCAACCGCATTACAAGGAAGTTTAGCTTGGGGCTGATTCGACCTCAGCCGCACCAGCTGAAAGTTCTTCAAAATGTGGCCCGCAGTGAACGTGTTAAGAAGGTAGAAATGTTCATAAACATTCCGACGAAATAGCTGATGCCATATTTTTTCATCTTGGTGCTACAAATAGATAACAGGAATCGGGGCTAACGGGTGGTAAGATAATAATAATCGATTTTGTCATTTTATTCTAAGTAGGTTACAGTGCTCAAATTTCAACTCTAGACTGCCTACTGCGCTTGAGATCTTAAGTTTGATTCCCAAGTCGGACCAAATGTTTGTATGATGATATGTTTGTTTCGGAGTTTGGATTCTGGATCTAAAAAAGTAATTATGTGTTAATATCACTTGTCTGGTACTGTAGTAAGCTACAGCTTTCGAGGTACAAACACATCACGTACATACATCATAAACAACATCTACTCTTTCAAGAAATCGAACGATATTCACCTGATTTATTACTTGCAATCAGAAACTCTATATAGACATCTGATAATCGTTTAAAATTATTATCACGATTCAAAGAGATAAAGTATTTTGCAATAATAATACTGACATCCATACTTATATACTTATCTATACAAATAAATAAAATTGAAGTGTCTGTTTGTAATTTCCAATTCCATTCCAATTGTAATTTCTCATTAAATGCATAATAGTTTCGTTATTAATAAGTTCAGGTTCAGTTTCCCTGTCCTGTTCATCACTTCATCACCAACAATGCAAACTTAAGTCGATTACTTCAAAGCAGAGGACTACTAAGTTAGAAGTTTTAAGAATATTTATCCATACCTTTATCTTCATTATTTCAAAATAGCTGTTTATCTGTTTTTAACTGAAGTTTGATTTATTTGATGATGCGTAAAAACGGTTGTATATTATAAAGCAGACTTTACAATGATAACAGCTTAACCACGTGCAAGCTATCTCAGCCAAAAGAAGCGATAACGTGATCTTTTTTTTCTCATGCGAAGTTCTTGTAAGTTCCGGCTAACGATCTCTGTTCGAACAACCTACAGTTCTACATGACCGTCTTTCTTTACCTTTCTCTCTAGTTAGAAAGAGCTAATTAGAGGGAGTTAGTCTTTTAGCATAAAGAATAAACTGGCCTAAAATCACTGTATCAATCTCATTGGCTGGACCATCAAAGGCCTTGTCATTAAATATATATACCATGCAGTACAGCTTTTAGAACACGACAAGGCCACTAGCAATCATCGTGAACCAGAGTCCACTTTACGTCAAATACGCCCAAAAAACATATTTATGCGGATCGTATTAATTCAAGTGTATAATGTTTCATGGAAAGCGTTATTAATAATGCTGTAGCCTTCACTTTATGTAAGCCACTATCATCATCTCGTAAATTTGATAAAACTAATTACATACTGTTTATTGTACAGGAGATATGGCGTTCACACGGTTCATTAAAAATTATCGCTTGACCGAAGAAACCCAAACATCGCATTACCTAAAATATGTCGAAAACGACTTATTTCTTGTGGTTTTCTCCGCACTTTTTAAGTAGGGAGAGGTTTAAGCCCGGTGATAGGTACATTGCTGAAGCGTTGATGAAATACCTAAAACTTTCATGTGTTAGGAAAGTCTTGTAACCGAGAATTAAATGTAAAATAAAAATTATATAAACCTAGTTCTTTTCTATTTATATTACTCTTGTTTTATTAAGACTCTAGATTAGGAACTATAATAGCACTAAAAGGTATAATATTATTAGACAAGTAGGTACGTACATACACTTCAACTATTTTTTGCCCGCGGCCCTCATGAGTTAAAGTACACACATCAAAAGTGTCTAGGGATCAAGCATTTTTATGCGGATTGTCTTTTTTTCGAACTTTAATGTTAGTGGTTCAAATGTCAAAAATCCCTTTATTAGGAAAATGGCAAATTTCTTTATTAATGCAAAGGTGACTTGGTTTATCGTTACTGTGACAAACGAAAACACTTTATTTGATGAATCCTTAAAGAAAATTTTAATTAATATCAATCAGGAGAAAAGTTATTGCAAAAATATATGTTGATCCCTAGACACATTTATGTTGATCCCTAGACACTTTTGATGTGTGTATATCTATGCCAAATTTCATTGAAATCAGTACATTGTTTTCGCCGTGAAAGGGTAAACAGATAGGTAGACGACTGACAGATAGATACTTTGGAGTTTATATTATGAGTCAAAAAAAAGAAAAACCCCCCTACACAACGTGGTGATTAACCTATTCGTAATTTATCTCGTGAGTCATACGCATATAAAACACTTGTCGATTACTGTTTTTTTATAATTTTATGATAGAAAAGAATGTCTAGCTATTCAACTATTTTTGTAACGGGTACAAAAAAAGACAACTTTCAACTGTTGCATATTAATCAGAAATTAAAATGTGAAGCAAAAACTTTTTTAAAACCCTTTTTACGAAAATAACGCGATCGGAGGAGTATGAATTTTGGCACAGTTAAAGTTTATATGGAGGAGGAACGGAAAGTTTAAAAAAATGATGAATTATGGTCAAATTTCAACCACTGTTTACCACTGATAAAAAAAGGTACATTATTTACTCACATTGGAAATCCCTGCTGCAAGAATAATCATCCATCCCCACCCACCGTCGGGGGGTATGAAATCACTTTCCTTTTTCAATTTGGAATTTATTTTCTCCTTAGTTTCCGTCATTTTATCTACTAAAAATATTCAAAAGAGATACCCCTCTTTAGTTTTTTGATAAGTAAACTGTTATTTATTTGTAGTGATTAGCAAACTTCAATACAATACGGTAAATTAATCAAACCAGGCCATTTATTTCCTGGAACAAAGAGACTTGTTCACTATGCAAACATACTAAGTCAAATGACAAAAGCTACTCATTGTGCGCTTGTATCCGTTGCTCGTGTTATCTACGTATGGACTGTGTAAAATCTCTGTTATTATAATACATGCACACAAGATAGCTGGTAGGTACGGATGTCTGGGTTCTGTAGTAAATAAAGGACACATATATTTTGAGTTCTATTTACTTAAGAGACTAAAGCTAGAGATCTGTATTTTTTTCTCATTGAAAAAGCGACAAACTCATATATGGATCCAGTACTTGAGGTACCTTCATTATTTACCTTATTTTTTTATTTGGATATAATCTAAAGATAAAGTAGTGGTTTTTAACTATCTCGTGGTGTAAGGTGTTGTTAGATATGCTTTTGGGCAACGCGGATGCTAAAATATACTTTTATGATTTGGGAATCCATTGGCGAGATACGAGCGACGCTTTTAAACTGTATTAATTTTCGTTACAATCAAGTGTCAAGTCTGTAATTTGCTGGCTTTAGATTTGTAGAGTTATAACGACTCTAAATTATTTTTCGCGAATTAATATTAAAAATCCTAAAAGGTGGACTAACGGTTTGGTGAAGTTCGCGGGAAACAGTGGGCTGCGGACAGCACAGGACCGGTTGTTGTGGGGAGTCTTGGGGGGGGGGCTATGTCCAACAGTGGACGTCCTTCGGCTGAGATGATGATAGTATTAAATAGAAAAATGAACTTTACAACTCAACTTTACAGTGTTATACAAACATACAATATTCCTTATCACTCTTATTCTGTTTTCCATTGAAAATACCTAATGTTTTTTCCATATAATCTCAGTTTCCAATTAATCCCCTATTATGTAAGAGGGACTAAAACAATTGTATTTAATACCTACGCCTGTACCTGTATTAACTACGGAACCCAAATTTCGTTTGACTATTTTTATAATCTCCTAGGGTGACTCCAATACAAGTTGCCCTGTATCTCTTACAAGATTTTTGGAGGTGCCAAAGTACTTACTATTAATCCCTTTTATATGTTTATTAGCTTTTAGTTTACTTTAGCAAGCTTTAATATTTTTAAATATCGCTTGGCACGGAATTCATAATATACGAAACAATCTGTATTTATAACGTAAGACTCATTCATGAAAGATATTTAAATAAACAGCGGCTTTACTCAGACATAATAAAGTGTAATTGAAGTAGCAAAGCAAAAATTACCTATAATTATATTCACCTAGAAGTTGTATCTCTTTCTATCCCGTAACTCTTTCCTCCTCTGACGCTATAGGGCTGACTTCTTCCATAACTATAAATTAAAAATTAAAAAACTCCCTACGCAGCACCAGGTCAAATTTATCAATTAATTGTCATTTAACGATTATAAATAAAGACACGCATGAAGCACTTAATCGAGTAATCACGCGCCTAAAACCTTACGCCTTACATCATTTTGGAAACGAGCTGATACTCTTACACTGCTGGACCGATATTAACCAAACATAGCTAAGAAACACCGCAAGGAAACTGGCTTTCAAATGAAAAAACCGCATCGAAATCGGTCCATCCGTTTGAGAGCTACGATGCCACAGACAGACACACATACACAGACAGACGACATCGACGTCAAACTTAACACCCCTCTTTTAGCGTCGGGGGTTATAAAACAAATAAATCAGATTTATGGGCTTGACAAGTTCCCTTTGCAAAATTATGTGTGTGTATCGTAAAATCGACGAAACCATTTGTTTTTATTTAAAACCCATTTAGATGCTTCTTTTGATAAAGCATTATAATGAAGGAGCCTGCAACGCGTAATGAATAGGACTTTTTTACACCCCAGACAACGCAGGTAAAATGAATGTATGTAAAACAAATTCCTATACGCATTTCTTTTTTCCTAACGTATACGCGAAACCAGATTCTCTTTCAAAATAGAATGTATCGAGTCTCAACTCTCACATGTGACAGAATACCGTATAGTTTTAGTCGGTTCGATTTCGACATGCCACTTGACAGAGAACCTTGGTGAGGTGCTGTGATAACCCGTAAGAGTTTCCATACGGTAAAAAGGTTTGAATTAACATAAAGTATGGATGATGACCATCTAATGATTTGATGACCAGATCAGGTCAGGTGAAATTAGGATAAAGTCTCGATTTTCTCTTAAGGAAAGTATTTACCAAACTTTTAATATAATTTACTACTGTTTTAGTTGTAAATGTGATAGTCGATTACATGACGACAGGGTTCAACAAATTATTTACTTCGTAACCCGAAAAATCTACTACTTGCATGGTTTCCACATGGTTGTAATACGTGGCACTTGTATCTAATTTTAAACTAAACAAATAAAAGTATCCTACATAGTATAAAATTGAAGTGGAGTAAACTAATAAAGATAAATACTTCAAATCAATATAAAAATAAAAAACGTTAATAAATTTTATAGGAATAGATTAACAAAGTTTGCCGCTGTTGTTACAGAGTTGTTCATAGTTTCATTTAATAAATATGTTTTAACTTTAGACACCGTTTCTTCTTGCAAATACATAAGATTGACCATTTTCCAATCTATATATATAAAAGAGTAAGGTGACTGACTGACTGACTGACATACATACCCAGAGATCAACGCACAGCCCAAACCGCTGAAGCTAGAATCCTGAAATTTTGCATGTAGGTTCTTTATATAACGTAAGTGAGCACTAAGAAAGGAATTTTTGAAATTCCACCCCTAAATCAGCGAAGCCGCGTGTAAAAGCTAGTGTTTACATAATTTACAAACAACTAAAAACAAACATAAGTATACAAATTTATCTGTTTCGTTTTGTGACTTTGGGCAATGGACACAAAGGCTGCGCCTGTGGGCATAAAATACAAACTAGTTAAATGTTCAAAAAGTAAAACATACTCTTTAAAATAATCAGCAAATATAAAAACACTACCTATAGCGGGTTATCATCGTTAGCTTTTATAATTTACAACGAATCACACGCATTATTTACATAAAGAGTTGGAGGGAAGTAGATTTTTCACTGAAGACAACGTACTCTGGTTTCATTTGTTTGTTTTTGCAGCTTTCTAACGATTACATCTAATACTGAATATATGTATTGAACAAACATTATTACGTATACTGAGTCCAATATAAATTAAATTAAAAAGCTTTTGAAAAACAAGCTTTTACTGGAATGCCTCGAGACGAATCTGTAAATTGTATTGTCACGCTGTGTAGGTACATATGCTTGCAAAATTTCAGCAAAATCGGTTGAAGATATCTGCTTCAAAATTGAGTTGCAAGATTCCACCCGAACATACAAGCATACATACATACATTGCAAATTAATAAAAAGCTTGTAAAATACTTTATGAATGACACGCGAAGAAATAAAGTAGAAAATAAGCTTGAATCGGAAAAGTTTGACATGCATGGTCTCTTTCATGGTGATCGTGGCGGAAAACACTGTGAACATAGTCTATTTTACGGGCAATGTTTAAAACTTTGTATTGCATGCGTAAAATATTTATCAGCGTATCATATCACGTAGTAATAAAATTGTGAAACGCCTTGTGTCCCAATTAATATCAGCCATTGTCAGCATGACAATTTATGTAGGGTAAATATACATTGTGGATTAGAATTTTTGAAAATTGCTCAATATATTTGGTGCGAGATGTTGCTTCTGTTTAGTGCATGTATGTGGAAACTTCTTTGGGTCGTGTCTTCATCATACAGAGGGACAGTATATCAGAACAGAAACGACGAAAACTACACAATCTACCCTAAGTGTGTCTAAAATCGTAAGGATCAGGACACAATTTTCATTATGATATTCGGATCTCTTTCAGCATCTGCTTACAAAAGCAAATGTAGCGCTTTCAAGTAGAAACTTGCTAGATGTTCTTCACTCAATCTCATTCAACTTCATTAAACTAATCACTCTACTAAATATCTATAACTGGGTATTAAAATGCGGTTTAGTAAGGGGTCCATAGTCTCCGATCCGTCTAGGTTATCTTCTTCAGTTACTGCAGAGTGCAGATGATAGTTTATATTTTTCGGGAATACAGCAAGTAAATTTTAAATCTGGATTTTTATTTTGCAGATGGAACAGTAACGGTTATATCTCAATATTGGATTAACGTACATTTTGAGTGTATTTTTGAAATGGAAAATACCTATCCCTCTGTGTACGTTCATTAATCTAAAAGAGGAAATTATGAGTCATTTAAAATCTACCTAAAACTAATAATTTATTGGTGCGATGACATTGAGTAGTAAGGTTTCCTAAAACAAAACGTTTACAGTTTCCAAAGTATAGTTTCAAAGATGAAAACAAGGTTAAAGTATTAAATATACTTTACTTTAGTTATTTTATCAATACAAATATATAAAATCGAGGTGTTTGTTTGTAATTTCAAATTAACAGCTTTCCACTTTCACTGGAATGGATGATGATATAAAAAGTAACTTCGGCTACTTTATTTTAAACTAACTTCGCCCCGCGGTATTAGTCGTGGTAGTTGTTGTAAAGATACAATAACAACAGCAGGTAACACCGCGGGATACAACTGGTGTAGATGTAAAAGATTTCTACCTAACTCTATTCACTATTATTTCGAAAATATAGAAAAAATGGAACCATTAATTTATTGAAATGTACCAGAATGTAACAATAATTACTGATAAAAAATTAAGATGATCTCAATGACCCAGTCTTGACCTGGCTGATATTACTATTGTTGTTAATAAAATCCCGTCGAAACATGATATATTATGTAAATAACGCAAGTCTAGCAACCCGTATTTTCGATCACAAAAAGTGGTGAGATCTGACTGTGTTTATTTAGTTAACTACTGTAATCTTTATATACTTATTATAATAAAATAATCATCAAGTACTAGATATCTTTCCTTGTAAATAACATACAGCAATAGCATCTATATAAAACGAAATCTACCTAATACGCCTAATTTGTTTTATTTAATGCGTAAAAGTAAAACTTATTGCCACGCCGTGTCTAAATCATTTGTTTAAGAAATTACCAAGCAAGGAGTTAGATATTGACATCATCTATATCATCTGTTGTTGATGCAGTTCTGTGCCCCCTTTTCCGTACTGTAATCCCCTCGGAAACCACCTACTGGACGGCCAGTAGGGTGGTCTACATGAATCGATTAAAATCGCACACTATTACTGGTATCAGGAGCCAGATGTGACCTAGAAAAGAAATCCTTGATACTCCAACAGACCCCGAACCTCTTAAGAGCACGGGTACTCCGCAGCCGAGGACGGAGCCCATTCATCTTTAGTCGCTTACGGTCAACAGAGAACGGGCCCATTCAAATATACCACATGATTGCAGAAAGTCAACGGGTAGGAATGCAAATTGTTGAGTGAAATTTGCATGTGTTGAAAACCCTTTTGGATTATAGTGACGTACCTATGCTACTACAAACTAAATGCAAATATGCTCTGAACTTCTGAAAATCCGGAGTCCAAAAGGCTATTCACCCAAATGACGACTGACAGAAGTTGGTATTAAGTATGCCTCTACAGAAATCAAAATTGTACATCAAATATTAAATAAAAATAGATTAAAAGTGTTTGCAATGATACCATCGAAAATTTTCTATCAATCATTCTGACTGTCATAAATTTATCGAACACTTCGGTCAATATTATGTATATCATCGCAAAATGTATGGTACGATTTCACATCAACGTGTTACGTGCTATATTCCTTGCCTATTAGCTACCTACCTAGGATATCCCAAAACCAATATCTGTAGCTGTTTCAGTGGTAGTTACTTATACCCCTATATACTTAAAACCCTAATACGTAGATTAGACTTTTTAAGTAAGCTGTATGTTGATATATTAAGCTTAATATATACTAGTTGTTGCCCGCGGCTGCGTCCGCGTATATGTCGGTTATCGCGGCAAATAGTGTTATTCTGATGTGTAAGCTATATTACTGTAAAGTTTCATCCAAATCCGTTCAGTGGATTCTAGCGTTTTTTTTGGCTTAAACTCAAACTCAAACTCAAACTCTCTTTATTTCATAAAATTTTTTAAATTGTTTGAAATCGTCTTTTATGTAGACTCTAAAGTCATAGATCAACACACACAATAGCAACAATCTCTGTTTTGTCAAATAGCAAGCAAATAAGCTTAATAAAAATTAAACTTATACAAAATCTATTACGAGTATTTGCCTGTGCCGATCTACAACCGCCCATTTCCAAGGAGTTGAGCCTTATGAGAAGAAAGGGCAAACAAACTCATGGCCACTCTTTTGCAAATTACAGATAGATGGCACTATTACATGTACCACAACATTGTTTTGATGTGTGCCAGTATGTCCGTTATTAAGTACTAAAAGGTAAAAGGACAATGAAGAGAAAACAAGATTAAGAAAAAAAAATCGAATTAAAGAGAAAATGAAATGTAGCATAAAAAATAGAAAAAAATAATAATAATAAAAAACACACTAGCCAACACCACATTTTTCCTTAAGAAATAGCCTGCGTTAATTAATCCCAAGCATTTTGATCTTCTATATAATCCAAAATTGAATAGTAAGCCTTCTTACACAATCCACGTTTTATTGCGGATTTAAATTTGTTAATACTTAAATCTTGAATATTATTTGGGATTTTATTATAAAATCGGACACATTGACCTCGAAAAGACTTGTTTATCTTTTGGAGCCTAGTGGCGGGTACTACAAGTTTATTTTTATTCCTGGTATTTAAAGAATGTACATCACTTCTTTTCAAAAAGCTATCTTTGTTTTTCTGAACATACATTACATTTTCATAGATATATTGACTTGCCACTGTCATTATGTTTATTTCTTTAAATTTCTGCCTTAATGAACAACGATTGCCTAAATTATAGAGTGCTCGAATCGCTCTCTTTTGCAGTACAAAAATAGTTTGAATGTCGGCAGCATTCCCCCACAGTAGAATACCGTACGACATTATGCTATGAAAATAACTGAAGTAAACAAGTCGTGCTGTATCAACATCAGTCAACTCTCGAATTTTTCTTACTGCGTATGCTGCTGAGCTGAGTCTACTCGATAATTTATCAATATGTGGGCCCCACTGTAGCTTAGAGTCTAGTGTTATACCCAAAAATGTCGTAGTGTCCACAAGATCTAACCCGACATCCTTAATTACCGCTGTAGTTTTCACTGGCTTGACGTTTGGCATTGTGAAACGTATGCACTTAGTTTTTTGTTCATTTAAAAGCAGATTGTTGATGTCAAACCAATGAACCACTCTCGAAATGGCGCTGTTTACGTCTGTGAAATTAGTAAGTGTCCGTTTTAGTCTAAATAATAGTGATGTATCATCTGCAAACAACACAATCTCGAGACTGTCCTTGACAACGTGAGGTAAGTCGTTAATATATACTAAAAATAAGAAAGGGCCGAGAATAGAACCCTGCGGAACGCCCATTTCTACCACAGAGCCTGGAGAACGCTCACCATTAATATCAACTCGCTGAATTCTATTATACAGATATGAAGCCAGAAGTTCCAGTGCTTTATTTCTGATACCATAGTGCTGTAATTTCCTGATCAGCGTTTCATGCACAACACAATCAAATGCTTTAGATAAATCGCAAAAGATGCCTAGAGAATCGTGGGCATCCTCCCAGGCATCAAATATATGTTTTACTAGCTCAACACTGGCATCAGTTGTGGAGCGACCCCTTGTAAAACCAAATTGTCTATTGTGTAATAAATTATTATTATTAAAGAAGCTTTGCAATTGATCATACATAATTTTTTCAAAAATTTTGCTAAATACTGGTAGTACTGAGATAGGTCTAAAGTTAGTTGGGTCAGATGTACTACCAGATTTGAATAACGGAATAATTTTACTAGACTTCATAAGATCAGGAAATACACCACTATCAACACATTGATTAAATGTAAAAGACAATTGATTAGCCACTACAGATATAATTGTCTTAGTAATTAATACAGAGTTTCCCCATAGATCGGTTGTTTTTTTAACGTTAATAGTGTTAAAGGCTTTAATAATTTCAAAGGGGGAAACATATTGGAACTTAAATTCACTATCAACCCTACTAACATTCTCTTTTAAAATTGATTCTGCAAGGCATGGTGAGGAGTTCAAAGATTTAGTAGTTGATACAGGAATGTTAGTAAAAAAATTCTCAAATGCAGCAGCAACCTCAGCATTTGATGTGATAAATTTATTGTTTATATTTAAATTAAATTCATTGTCACGGTATTGATTTTTACCAGTTTCACTATTAATAATTTTCCATGTGGTTTTTATCTTATCATCGCTACTTTTAATCTTTGAACTTATAAAACGGGACTTAGCCAATTTACAAAGTTTCCTAAACAGCTTCGAGTAGTCTTTAACATAATTATGAAACTGTTCACTTTTATTATAATTTCTCTCATCGTATAGCTCGTATAACCTTTTCCTACTTTTGAGTAAGCCAGGGGTAGCCCATTCACTAAATGTGGCGTTACCTTTAACCACTATCGTTTTAGGTGTAAAAATGGTGTTAAATGTTGAAGAAAAAGTTTCAAAAAAACTATTATAATAAGTGTTAGGGTTACTCTCTACACAAAGTACTGAACTATTAAAAACAGCTTTAAGTTTATCCTTAAAGTTTCCACAACGCTTAGCGGTTTTAGGTATCACCACAATTCTTTTTTCTGCCACCTTTTCATACCTATCACAGAAAGATACTAATTGACCACAGTGGTCAGAATCTAATTCATTGATTATTTTCTTGTCCTTAATTACAATGTCTGTGAATATATTGTCCAAACATGTGGCAGTGGTTGCAGTGATTCGTGTAGGCTCCAAAAATAAGTTCTTCAGATTGTATGATTGAAAAAGTGCCTTGAACTTGGTAACTATATTTGAATTTTCCAATAGGTTAATATTAAAGTCACCACAGATGATGACCTTCTTTTTTGATCTTGTTACTTTAACTAATACTTCGTCCATAACACGTTCAAAACAATCATACACGGCTGAAGGAGGTCTGTATACACATAATACTATGAAACCTTTTAGTTCTATACAGGCTATTTCTGTAGTTCGCTCAACTGATAAACTAACAATGTCATGGCGCTCTTTAAACTTAAGTTGCTTATTAATGAGTATCATAGTGCCACCATGTATTGCTGTACTTCTGCTGAACGAGCTGCCTACCTGGTGGTAATCAAAATTGAACATGAACTGATCCCGTTTAAGCCAGTGTTCAGTGATACAAAAAATATCAATCGCATTGCAGTTCATGAACAGTTCCACCTCTAAGTCTTTGCCCATCATTCCTCTAATGTTTTGATGCACCAAATTGACATTATTTATCTTATTATTTTTAATAAATTTACTATGATTGATCTTTTTATTGGTGTTCAAATTAATAGTGCAAGAGGTAGTCTCTATTGTCTTATCAGTAAATTTAAATTATTTGAAATGTCAATCTCATTAGATAACTTATTAGGTATGTCATTTAAATTATTATAAATGTCTAAAGAAATATCTGCCAACGAATTGGCAAAGTCACTATGGGTAGTCTCAATTTGCTCAATAGAAGCAATAGTTTTAGCCAAGTTCTTGGCTGTAATCGAAAAATAATATGATAGCGAAATTGCTATCTGTCTCTTATAATAATTAGAAAGGTAATATCTACCTTTTGTCAATGAAATATTATTACTAACAAGCTTGTTAGTGTCGATTAGATGTAGTTTGTTATAATAAGGTCCATTTATTTGGCAAGTTAAATTGTGCATCATTATATTTAAATTATGTCTAATATTTTTTTCTTCCTGCGACAACCCTTTACTAAGAGGAAGTGTAAACAATACAATTTTATTTACTTCTAACTTTAACATTGATTCAAAATACCCTAAGAATTTCCTTTTGTTTACATTTCCTCTGTTCCCAACAAAAATGACTAATGAAGTATTTGCATTAAATTCTGATTTGGAATTTAACACTCTTTCCATAATATGATTTAAAGATGATTGAGGCATGCAATAGTTGCTGACTGAACGTCCCAAATGTGTATTTAACATTAAGGGACCCATGCCCTTTCCAATTTCATCACTAAACATTGCTATTTTATAATTATTGTACAGTTTGTTGTTTTGTATAGGGGAATCCTTGATCTCAGGTACAAAAGGCTTTCGCGTTTATAATCTTATATATAAATTTCTCATGTCACAATGTTAGTTACCATACTCCTCTGAAACGGCTGGACCGATTTTTATGAAATTTTGTGTGCATATCGGGTAGGTCTGAGAATCGACCAACATCTATTTTTTATACCCCAATTTTTTTATGGCAAAACAACGTTTGCCGGATTAGCTAGTATAGTATATTAGTATAGATCTGTGAACTATTGTTACCTTCAGTCTGTAGCCTTCAATATTACTAAAAGCAATGGATCAGGAAATGGATGATTATAATCATCATTATTATTATTACTTTAGTACAAGTTTGTGCTTACTAGCACGTTTTAACTCATCTTCACCAAAAAATATATACTTAGTCGAGGCGATGTTTCTAATACTTAAAAAGATTAAAAATTACAATTACCAGGATATTCAATTAACACATTTTATGAAATTGTATAATGTACCTATATCTACTTTGCTCCATCTGTAGTCATGAATTGAGATCACGAGACAACCTTGAGATTTAGTTCCATCTTTTAATATTCTTATTGACACATAATACATACATCTTATTTATTAAATCCAAACAGTGCCGACTTATCTGATAAAATATTCACTGTACAGCTATTATCAGGAAGTATTTCACAAAAACTTGTATTTTAACAGCCGATCACTCAATCATGCCATTTGTTTACGTCCGTCCTAATGGCTTTCTGAGATTTTAATATCCAAGTTGGATTTTAGATGTAGTATTTTCAATTTTTATAATTTTTTTAAAAATAAAACTCCCGCCCTAGCAATAAATCCTATGTCGCTTTACAGACATACCTACATATAACGGACGAAAAAAAAATACAACACCACAATTTGTGGATCGTGAATATGGAGTGTCGCCAACCCTATTAATCCCGTGGGTGTTGTAGAGTCGACTGAGCAAACAAACGACTCATAAAGGCTCGTCTCCACCGAAATTTGACAACACATAAATACTGCAATAGCTTTATTTCTAAAGCTATTGCAGTATTTAATAAAAATATATGAAAAAAAATACCGATGAAATTGAGAACCTCCTCCTTTTGGAAGTCGGATAAAAACATATTACGTACCTAACAAATTTGAGGGTTTCCTTCGATTTCCTTATGATCCTATTATCCTATCACCAGATTCTGATATAGTGGCAATGGGACCACATGGGGAGCATACCCTTTCGAATACAAAAATGTTTTTTTAAATCGGTAGACAATTGACGGAGTAATTAGTGTACATACAAAAAAAAACTTTTTATAAAAATAAAAAAAACCGACTTTCAAAAAACATCCAACGAAAACTCTCTGCCAAAAAAACATTCATTTAAATAGTAGTATTATAACGTGTGCTAGGTACCTAAAATCTGTTTGAAGTCGGTGCTAAGCCAAAAAAAATACAAACGAACAATTACAAAAGTCTAAGCGATAGTCACTTGGCACCGACTTCAAACAGATTCTAGCTACCTAGCACACATTATAATACTACTATTTAAATGAATAAAGAATTAGGTATAGGCAATTTATGAAGAACCAGTTTATTTTACGCTTTTAAGTGTTTTTTTGACAGAGAGTTTTCGTTGGATGTTTTTTGGAAGTCGGTTTTTTTTTTATGAAAAGTTTTAATTTTTCAGTTTTAAGTGCAAACAATCGTAGGTAAGTAGTAAGTTGAACTATTTCATCAAATTTCATTATCAAGAATACAAATTAAGGTCTATACGTACGTGTAATATTAAAATAATCCTCTAATCCCTAACTGTTAAAGAGTTTAACCTTCTATCATCAGCTCACCTAAATAACTTGAAAGTAAACGACTGAAAGTCTTTAGATACGTATGAAATTGAAAGAATTATCCTCCAACTCCTAACCGTTGAGGAGTTGTACCTTCCACCTTCCATCATCAGCTTACCTAAATAATTTGAAAGAATACGACTACAGGTAACATATGTAGATACATATGATATTTAAAGATTTATCCTCCAACTCCTAACCGTTAAGGAGTTGTACCTTACATCATCAGCTCATCATCATAAAATGATGACTACCAGACGCAAATACCGGTGTAACTTCAGAAAATATTCGAAAAACATAGTATGTGCCTATAAAAAATTAGGGTTTCTCTCGATTTCCCTGGGATCCTATCATCAGATCAAAATCAGTCCACAACTGACGGAGTAATCGCTAAGAATACATTAAAAAAAAATACGTACAGTGGAACATAGAACCTCCTCCTTTTTGGAAGTCGGTTAGTAAAAAAAACCTTCGGTTAGTCGGAAGTCGGTTAAAAAAAGGTTGACACAAAAGTTACCAACTTTTGTGCGGCGGAGACTCGGCATTACAGAAACTTTTATCACCAACACGTGTTGACAACACAAAAGCTGACAACTTTTGTTCGGTGGAGCCTCGGCTTTACAGCAGCACCGAAAAGAAGTAAAACTTGAAACAAACCCGTATAGTAACCCGTCTAGCCAGTGTGTGGTGTAGATAGTAGGTCTCCCCCATTTCCCCCATCCCCCAAAGGCCGGCAACGCACTTGTGACGCCTCTGGTGTTGCAGGTGTCCATGGGCGGCGGTAATCGCTTACCATCAGGCGATACGTCTGCTCGTTTGGCCGCCTACTACATAAAAAGACCTATGTTCATTTCAGAAATGTAATTTTTACACATCGTTAATTTCGTGAGATCAATTCAACCTGAATATTTTGTTTTTCTTTTTCGATGACGATATCAACAATCATTGATCACATAATCGCACTGATCGATCTATCACCACAATATCAGGCTCAGTGCCAACAATAGTCTTGTCCTGTCTGAGACTGATCAGATATAATATTCCTGATACAGGTAATCTAAAGAAGGGTGCATGCTGCAATTCTGTCGTAACAAGTTCGTCCATAATTACGCAAACAAATTTCAACTTCGATTTCTCCGAAGAGATCGCCTTTCTTACCATAGCCAAAACTTAGATGCTTCCGAGCTGCTTGACCGACATACACACGGGCGGAGCCGCGCAAAGCTAAGCTCAAAGCTAATGGCGACTTCCACATACAGCGCAACAGAAATATACTACAGCGCCATCTACAGAAGTTACACTGAACTACGGAGTAACGAAGGAAACTAAGAAACTACCAATCCTGAATCGCGCAGTGAAAGTTCACGCGCCAATTAAGATACATACAACATCCCAACATCAACCGTTGGGCAGTTGGCCCGCCAGGCATGATCACCTCGCCTAGTCGGAGGATCCTCCCTTTGTGTCGGAGGGACATGACACCTGTCCCCCACAGTGGTGACCCCGACGTGATTGGATGCAGCCTTCAAAGCAGCATCAGCACGCCACCATCTTGTTCACTCCCACAGCAAGTCTCACAGCCAGCCAGCAACCTCGGCCTCAACAGGGATACACCACACGCAGGAAGCGACCGCTCCAGCCTGGTTTACCCCTACGGCCTCATCAGCGTCTAGGCACAGCACACTGCAGCTACGGTCCATGTAAGCAGAGCATATCTCTCCCGTCTATGCAGCAGCCAGCCACTACGCAGCAACCGCCCCGACTCACTGGGGACCTCACCGCAGCACCGCGCACCGCACGCCATCCCGACTCACTGGGATCAGCGGACTTCAGCCCCGACTCACTGGGACTAGCGGCACTCAGTTCCGACTCAATGGAACTACTTACTCCTGGCACTGGCAAGCTCCACAACAGAGCACAGACAGCTGAATCAACATATATCAACCTCCGGTCTTGGAGGAGAGTGATGTGGCGACTTCCACAAACAGCGCAACAGAAATATACTACAGCGCCATCTACCGAAGTTACACTGAACTACGGAGTAACGAAGGAAACTAAGAAATTACCAATCCTGAATTGTGCAGTGAAAGTTCGCGCGCCAATTAAGATACATACAACATCCCAACATCAACCGTTGGGCAGTTGGCCCGCCAGGCATGATCACCTCGCATGGTCGGAGGATCCTCCCTTTGTGTCGGAGGGACATGACACCTAACCCCTACAATAAGCAATGTGAACGAACATTGTGCATATATTTTTACAAAATTAAAAAAATTACAACTTTCAATATCTGTCCTTAAAATGTTATACACAGATTAATGGGGGTAATCCCCCTAGGACAGATATTGAAAGTTAAACAAGACACTAAGTACATTGTTATTTATTTATTTTTAATTTCATGCACTTATGTCTGTAGGTACATCAGCGGATTTAATGCCTTGGACATTATCTACCAGCCTGATTTTAAAAGTTTTTGAAAGTAAATAATTTAGGGCCATTTGAACAATTTTTTTTTTGTAAAATTGTATTGACTAAATAAAAAAAAACTTGACGTGTCCGGGTTTTGAAGTCAAAAATCCGGTGATATTGCACCTTTTGTCCTGGTTTCCAAATTTTGGAGATGGCAGATATGCATATCAATTTAAGTTTTCTTCTATTGTACGTGAGGTAAGATTTACCTAAGATTTGGACGCTCATTTCAATAAAAGATAATTTAAAAATATACATTATTACAGGGTATTAGTGTGGTACATCACATTATATTATACATACAGGCGCACAACACAATGCAATAAAACGCCTTCATGGAAGGACCAGGCAAACAAACTTATAGCTATATTTTTGCTATTCTTAAACACAAATTTAATTCACCAATTAAATTATACTATATTTCATAGTTAAAATGAGTTATGTACACAGCAGAAGTCCTGAGTAACTGGAGTGTTATATAATATAATAAGACTTATTAACTGACACAGGTACCTACATATTATTATTTATTTCAGACCAGATGTCGCTGTTTTGGAGGAATTGTAAAGCTATTTGACACTTATTTATACAACTGTCAAATAAATGTATTATTTGAATCATTACCTTACATTCAAGTGAACACGTTAAGTTTGCTTTCTCTTTAAATAAATAAATACGACTATAAAATAAATCTTCATTCTCATTTAAAATAGAAATCCACGGGATTGCTACCATGTACCTTTTTGTTTGTGAGTATCCGATATTTCGGCGCTGTTGCAAGCGCCATGATCACGGAGTAACAAACAAAAAGGTACATGGTAGCAATCCCGTGGATTTCTATTTTAATGTTAATGACCATGAAAGTTTAAAACAATTCATTCTCATTTTATTTCTATGTACCTATGCCATCTGTCGTATACACTAAACTTCATTCATTATCTTTTATCGCGGGCTTTGAGACTTTTGAGCGCAGCGACCGAATCAAGAAATTCCGTAACGCAACGAAAATAAAACCTGACACCCGAAGCTCGCACGGATCGAGACGAGCTGCTCCGAAGGACGAATCAACGAATATGTCTGTGCCTGACAGAGACGAGACGAGATTCGTTGACGAGCTGCTCCGAAATCTGTCTGACACAGATTTCGGAGGACACGGCACTTCGTGCGTGACAGAGACAGACAGACAAAACAGTCTGGGTTTGTGCAAGTATACTTGAACGTGTATGTCCGGCTTAAGCAGCTGTTTGTGAGATGTAGGTGTAATATAGGTATCTATCATATCTTTATAATGCCACACTCACCGCATGTGCGCCCCTTAAGTATACATGTTCAAAGAAAAAAAGCGGCCAAGTGCGAGTCGGACTCGCCTATGAAGGGTTCCCAAGCAGCAAGTAACATAATATAAAAGTTCTTGTAGTTCGTTGTAACTTTGATAGATGTTTTAATAATAGTGTTTTTTTGCGGTTTACGATTAATGACGTATTAAAAAAAAACTTCTTACTAGATATTGTTCAAACCAATTTTCGGTGGAAGTTTGTATGGTAAAGTACAACATATTTTTTTTTAAGTTTTATCATTCTCTTATTTTAGAAGTTACAGCGGGGGCAGACACACATTTTACCACTTTGAAAGTGTCTCTCGCGCAAACTATTCAGTTTAGAAAAAAATGATATTAGAAACCTATATATTATTTTCGAAGACCTATCCATTAGGGTTTGATGAAATAAAATATTTTGAGTTTCAGTTCTTAGTATAGGGACCCCCAAAATTTATTGTTTTTTTTTTATTTTTGTGTGAAAATCATAATGCAGTTCACAGAATACATCTACTTACCAAGTTTCAACAGTATAGTTCGTATAGTTTCGGAACAAAGTGGCTGTGACATACGAACGGACAGACAGACATGACTAGGGATTGCAATCCGGCGTCATTTTCAATCCGACCGGATGCGGACCGAATTTCATAAATCCAGCCGGATCCGACCGGATCCGGTCGGATTGATTTAACAAAGATAAATTCATTTCCTTGTGCGTTTCAACATGGACCGTTAATGAAGTGTAAAAAAAAAACGAATAGCTATAAATGAAGTCGACTTTATTGTGATAACTTTTAGAGAAAACTGTTAAATACTTATCGTCGTTCATCTTTAAAACAAATAAGTTCTTTCAAACTTACCGTGGGAGAGCCTAGCTTCGGCTTACATGGGCCGACGGCTGGCTCGACTGGAGTGAATCCACGGCCTCACAGAAAACCGGTGTGAAACTGCGCTTGCTCTGTGTTTCAACGAGTGAGTGAGGATACTGGAGGGGAGGCCCATCTACCAAAGGCCGACAACGCAATTGTGACGCCTCTGGTGTTGCGGGTATTCAAAGGCTGCGTTAATCGCTTACCATCAGGCGTACCATAGACTAAAACTAAAATAATTAAAATTTCCAAAAATAATATCGTCTTTATCTTCATTACCTACATAACGTAGCTGGTGATACAGTCTACTTTTTACAGATTAATCAGAGATCGATACTATTAATCAACATCAGGAAACTAATTAAACATAACGTAATGATTAACCTTAAGTGAGATCAAAAATTCATCATTACGTCGTTATCATTAGTGGCTATTGCGAAAGTCCTAATCAGCTATATTTGCATATTTTTCGGTCATGCAGGTAATTGTAATGTTTAAGCTTATCGACCTTATTAGTAGTAGATTCTTCAAGTGTCAAATAGTATGAAACATGGAGAGCACTCGTTTAGATGGCTTTTGTACTCAAGTTTTAACATGGAAAATCCGAAAATATATACTCTTTAGATGTCTACTTAAATGTCTGTCAGGTTTGTGTTCGAACTCTTTAGCTTGTAAACAAATATAATTACTATTGGTTTGAAACAACGATCTTAACGATCGACTTAAAGAGCTTGCAAATGTAACCTGCAGGCACGGGACGCACGACTGGCACAGGTAGTGTAAACAGCATACGCTCGATACTTTCGAGACAGCGTGATTATTGTGCGAAAATACAAATTTACCGGATCCGGTCGGTGTAAAAGTACCGGATCCGGTAGACCTATATTTAAGCCGGATCCGCCGGATTCCCAGATCCGGTTTTCCGGATTGCAATCCCTAGACATGACGAATCTATAAGGGTTCTGATTCTGTTTTTTGCCTTTGGCACGAAACCCTAAAAAATGCTGTAATAAAACAACCCGTTCAATGACGAAGACAATTATTATTAGGAATAGTTTAAACCTTTTAAAGTATGCTGTGTAACGAAACCATATCGCTACTTAAAAAGTGACCAACGCCATCTAGTGACGATGTTGGTACTAATTTAATAGTTTAGTATTTTTCATTCACAATATTATACATAAATAAAATAATAAAAAAATATATAATTGCATAAGTTGATAAAAAATGCTATGCAGTAGCTTTACCGCGGCAGTCCCCGAGTGCCACACGTCTTTTTTTTTAC
Source organism: Diaphora mendica (assembly GCA_949125395.1). Lineage (NCBI taxonomy): Eukaryota > Metazoa > Arthropoda > Insecta > Lepidoptera > Erebidae > Diaphora > Diaphora mendica. The sequence goes on from OX421310.1 coordinate 25,941,357, forward strand.
TGTGCGGAAATCCCCCGGTTACTACCACCTACTGGTGGCTTATATTATGTGATATGTCGAACTCGAACCGACTAAAAATCATACGTCGTGCGCTGCCGCGCCGACTCAGATGTTAGTAGCCGGGAAACCAGGGTCCAGGTGTAGCATAGAAAGGGAATACTTGGAACTCTAATATTTTGACCTAACCTAATCCAAACAATTCAGTAAATGCTGCTAAATAAGTAGTAGTTATGCTATCTGACCATAGACCACCCCGCACAGATTACGGGTAATCAGGTGGCAGTACTAAATTGAAGAAAGCGACACTATGCAGACAGTGATCTGTCATCGTGCTTTCAAATAGGTAAACAATTTTTTTTCATTTTAATATTTAATAAAATAGATAGATCAATCAACCAATCGCCGTCCACTGCTGAACGTAGGTCTCCCCCAAGGAGCGCCAACCATCCCGGTCCTGGGCAGTCCTCATCCATCCGCTGCCAGCCACTTTCCTTAGATCGTCAGTCCACCGAGCCGCAGGGCGCCCTACACTACGTTTGCCTAATCGCGGTCTCCACTCAAGCACATTTCGGCTCCATCGACCATCGGTACGTCTAGAGACATGACCGGCCCATTTCCACTTCAGCGTACTGATTCTCCGTGCGATGTCGGTCACTCTAGTTCTCTGTCGAATAGCCTCATTGCGAATTCTATCAGACAGAGAGACACCCAACATCGCACGCTCCATCGCCCGCTGAGCCACTTTAAATTTGTGGACCAGTCCAATGGTGAGTGTCCACGTCTCGGCTCCGTATGTCATCACGGGTAGGACGCATTGGTTAAAAACCTTGGTTTTCAATGACTGCGGTATCGGCGACTCAAAGATATGACGTAGCTTCCCGTACGCCGCCCAGCCGAGACGAATTCTTCTATCGGCCTCCCGATCGAAGTTGTGCCGGCCGAGTTGGATAGTTTGGCCAAGATAGATGTATTCTTGCACAACCCCGATAGTGACGCCATCAACGGTCACGGGACTCGGGGACACATGCCGATTATGCATGATTTTCGTCTTTTCCATGTTCATCCCTAGTCCCACTCGTTTAGAAGAGTCGTCCAGACTGTTAAGCATTTCTTCTATGTCCTGCAGAGACTCCGCCAGAATGACTATGTCGTCTGCAAACCGCAGGTGTGAGAGGAATCGGTCATTTATATTGATTCCCCGTCCGTTCCAATCGAGCGTCTTGAAGACGTCTTCCAAGGCATTAGTAAACAGTTTCGGAGATATAACATCTCCCTGTCTTACTCCTCGATGCACTTGGATTGGTCTTGTGCTCTTTTCTTGTACTTGGACGGTCATCGTTGCAGCTTCATAGAGGCATCTCAACACCTCGATATATCGGCAGTCGACCAGGCACCTCTGCATGGATTCCAGAACAGCCCAGGTCTCAATGGTATCGAAGGCTTTTTCGTAGTCCACATACGCTAGACAGAGAGGCTGATTATATTCCTCTGTCTTCTCGATAATTTGTCTTAGAGTGTGTATGTGGTCCACAGTACTGAAGCCTTTTCGAAACCCAGCCTGCTCCACAGGCTGAAAGTCATCGAGTTTTTGGGCGAGACGATTCGTAATAGATAGATAATATATAGATAGATAATAGATAGATAAATAAATATAAATAGATAGACAGATAAAAGTGATAGCATGGGTTCCCGTCTATCAATAATGATCGTCAGCGTGGTCAAAATGTGTCAATTCTTATCAGTATTTATTTCTACAGACTTAATTAATTATGGTAATGGTGATGTGATATCAAATGCTAATATTGTAAAATAAGACAAAGTCATAAATAATTTATCGTTTCAATATGGTTAGATATCCCTTACCGGTTGTCTGTTACTTATGGAACAGAAAATAAAATCGTAATTTCAATATCAGCTTCATATATTTTGTAGACTAAGATATTATTTTACTGACTTAAGGTAGACTTTAGATCATGTAGAAAAACTATGTCATTATAATATTAGAGAAACATAACAATAATAAAATTATTTAAATAATATTGGAATATTTGAAAAAAAACCCTTTATTTGTAAAAGTAAAGTGGGCAACACGGTAGAAAAATGAGCACACACTTATCCACTCAGAGCATATATATCTCGAGAGGCAGCCGAACGGGCGGAAATCGTTATCGGAGTAGAGAGAGAGAGAGAGAGACTGAGTTTAGGTAGTGTCTGTCTCTCTCACGCAAGCTTCTGATTGGTTGGTGTATTTCCCGCCAAATCAGTCATGCAAGTTGCTATGTGCCGATGTGCGTCCACCAATCAGAAGCTAGCGTGAGAGAGACAGACACTACCCAAACTCAGTCTCTCTCTCTCTACTCCGATCACGCTTAGGGATGCAACATCGTTCATAAAAAACATCGATGTTAGGATATCGATGTTTTCAAAAGTGAAACATCGATATAAAAAATATCGATGTTTATGAACGATGTATCGATGTTTATGAACGATGTTTTTAACCAACTTCAAAAAAGGAGGAGGTTCTCAATTCGACCGGATATATGTTTTTTTTGTGGTTTATGTATCGATTTTAGTTATTTTTTTTTAATAGAGAGGAGATATCACAACGGTGGTACCATGATAAGGACACTAAGATCTGATGATGGCATCCAAGAGAAATCGAGTCGAACCTTAAAGTCGGTTTTTATTTTGTTAAAGTTTTACTTGTTATAACCATTTACAAATTAAACTCCTTGTTTCTGTAATGCAAATAAAACATCGAAGTATCGCTGAAACCATCTTAGCTCAGTTTTCTTAATTCTTGCTTTCACAAACACTATCCTTTACATCACTGTCACTACAAATTTTAAAGGAACATACTCCTCATTGCTCTCATCATTACTAAAAACTATGTTTAATCTATTTTTATTTATATCTTTTACCTTACCCAACATTCACTACCATACTTACTAGTCAACAGCGTGGGCGCCTACTAAAACATCCCTACTGGCACCATTTAAATGTACATCTAAGTAAAATAGTAATTTGTAATAGAAATGAAACAAATAAGTTAAACAATAATAAATAATTATAAAAAGTATAATAAAACATATAATATTAAATTCAAAATTTAAAAAACCCCCTACTCAAGCACTTAATCGAGTAATCATACGCCAATGATATTTTTGCAGACATTCTGTTATTCTCCCCCACTTTCACCCCCATAACTTTTAAACGACTCAACCGATTTTCATGAAACATCTAAGACCACACACACACATCTAAGAACACTCGCACGTAACTCACCTTTCATACAAAAAAAACTAAATTGAAATCGCTTCATCCGTTCGCAAGCTACGGTGCCACAGACAGACAGACGCGTCAAACTTATAACACCCCTCTTTTTGCGTCGGGGGTTAAAAATAACATGTAATTAAATATTCATTAAATTCAGACTGTTATTTTTAAGTGAAATTTAAATTAAAGAATGGGCATTATTATTAATGAATTGATAAAACATCGTTCATGAACAACGATGTATCGTCGATGTTTTAGTTTCAACATCGATGTTAAAAACATCGATGTTTATGAACGATAATTCGATGTTTGAAAAACATCGATGTTAAGCTTGCATCCCTAATCACGCTTTCGCCCGTTCGGCTGCCTCTCGAGATATATATACTCTAAGCTTATCAACGACTGGCTTAAAGGCTATAACCCTGAGCCGTTACATTATGATAAAAAAAATGAGCACACTTTGACAGCCTGACTGATGAACACAATGTGGTTTTTTTTTTTAGTGTACTTGTACTTACGGAGGACGTGACGAGTTATTGTTTTGTTTTATGTTAATTGTGTTTCGTTTATGCATTGGTGTTTTTTTCATTAACTGTCCCCGAATCGTGATAATATTTTTCTTTATATAAAATTGTTTTAAACTTAAATGTTTGCTTTGTATTGCAAACTCGGTAAAGTGCAAGTCTTTGTTAACACACTTGTAAGTGAATAAATGCAATAACTAATAAAGAGACTCTATGGAAAATAAGTTTGATACAGTAAGTAATTTTATTTAAACTATTTAGCGATATTACTAGTTAACATACGTTAATTTTCAATTAAACTTAATCATCTGTCCTACTTAGAAATCGAAACGTATTCAAATACGAAAACAAAAGCAGATGTCTAGTTGCATTTTTATTATTTCATTTTGTTAATTCATAGATTTTTGGTTGTCCATTTCATTAATTAACCTTTTTAGGTAACAGTACTTACCTCACCAAAGCAGTAAATAAAGTGGAATACAAAAGTTTTATTTGGATAATATAGTTTGCCTAGTGTGCCTACTTATATGTCTAACTAGCTTTTGCACGCAGCTTCGCTCACGCAGACTTTCATCCCCTGATTTACCCCCTTAGGGGTGGAGTTTCGTAAAATCCGTTCTTAGCGGATGTCTACACCCTATAAGGAACCTACCTGCCAAATTTCAAGTTTGTAGGTGTTATAGTTTCTGAGATTTCGTGATTAATAAGTGAGTGGTATTCGCTTTTATATATATAGATGTATTTAAAAGTAATCAACAAAGAGGTCTGTTCTATCATTCCACTGTCCATTGCTAATTTATGATAACTTTTTTAAGAATTGAACACTTGTCTGTGTTACAAGCTTTGTTTTACAATACACTCAAACAATACACACTTATGTATAATTTTTTCAAAGAATATTTGCCCACATGGGATTATAAACAAATCATTTCTGTGATACAAAACTTAAAAGATGTAGTCTGGGGGCCCTGAGCAAAATAACTATATTAAGGCTCAATAACATTTGTTTTGTAGTAGCAAAATGTTGAAGCAAATTAATTAGGTGTCTTTTAAGTTTAAACACTTGTAATAATTTTATTATTGAACTGGGTAGAAATTTATCCTGATTACAGCTCAGTTGGTGACTCAACTTGATCCATATTCAGTAACTTTTCAAGATTAATAAGTTTTTTAGTAAAATTGACAAACTTTATGACGACTCTAAAGTTAAAAAATAGTTATCTTGTCTAATGTAACCATCCTAACATAATATTTAACTACAGAAATTATTATTGATCAATCTAAGAAACTTTAATAATTTTAAAAGTTCACATTAGTTTTTGTGCTCATTTGCTTAAAATGCACTCAAAGAAGAAATTACTTTATGTACCTAATTCAGATTGTAAAATGAGAAAGTGTTTTTTTTTAATTTTTAAACAATGGTTTATTATTTTATGTCTGCTCATATACTTATACTTACTGAATATACCATGACTATATTATATTTTTCTTGTATTAAGTACAAGTTCAATATAACAAAGTAATATATCTGATTTTTTAAATCGAAGTTCAGCATAGCATACTGTTTAATAGTTAAACTGAGATCGGTGTGTAGTAAGCCTTTGTGTACAACCTCCATTGAATATAAATCAATAAAAAAAGATGTTATCCAAGTGCATAAACAAAAAAAAATATAATAAACAATAATATTACCTATATGATTATTTCTTGTGATTTGCAAAAGTTTGAAATTCTAATAAACATAAATATATGTTGTCAAACAATTAGATAGTTCATCTGATGATATTGTATTGTGATACATGGCCTCCTTGAAGCTTGTTCTTTAGCGAGAATCAAAAAGTAAACTGTTTTTTGTAGGGTGGAATCGCTACACTATTCTGATTGCTTTAAGTACTTAGTAGTGTTACTAAATAATATTTTGTTCTCAGTAGAGTTGTTAAAATAAAACTTGTCAAATATTCAGAATAAAATTATTTTGACATTTAAATAATTCAGCTGTTATTTCTGTTTAAATAGTTTTTTAAAGACATTATATGAGTATTACTCACTGTCTTGATCCACATTTATTTTACATGCAAATTTTATTGCTGGCACCTCAAAACAATGTTTTGTCTGCTTGCATAATAGTATAAAAGAACAAAACTACTTGAAATATCATAGTATGGAAAATTGCATAAGCATGTAAGTATTTTAAAAAAAACCTTACAGCTGGAAATTGTAGCTTACGTTCAATTATGTCAGACTGCCTCGTTGGTCTCACAGTTGGCGTGTGCGACTGCTGATCATGAGGTCTCGGGTTCGATTCCCGGGTCTGACCAAATGTTTGTATTATCTACAAATATTTGTTTCGGAGTTTGGGTGTTTTCTTATAATATGTATTATAAAAAAAAAAAAAAGTATATATGTATTTGTATCAGTTGTCTAGTACCCCATAAAACAAGCTCTGCTTATCTTGGGACTAGATGGCGTTGTGTGTTAGATGTCCGAAATATTTATTTATTATGTCCAGGATATCAGGAGGAAAAACCCGACTAATAATTTTTTGGTAACATCAAGTTTATCATAGGTTGGCCCTTCACCTGCATCCATTGTTTCCTCACTGTTATACTTTTGTTCTTGGTCTGCTTGGAAGAGTGCTTAGCTCACCATGATAAGTTTTCTAAGTGGTTATCGAAAGCTTTTGGCAATCTGAAACTTTTGTAATAGACTACGGGCCTTTCGGACGAAATTCAAATGACCAAATTGACCGAGAGAATCACCAGGAAATTAAAAAAAAACAACTTTGTGGCGCACGATTTTTGTACGGCATCGGTTCCATACAATTTCAATACCTCTTCTAATCCATTATTCCGCAACTCCGTATAAAAATCATTTGACAAGGGAGAAAAATCGAGGGTTGCTACCCCCGTCCCTTCACCTGTACTCAGTTGGACAGCTTTCAAGTGACGGCATAGTGCTCAATGTTATTGTTTTATGCCCCTGTATCTTTCTAAAAAGGTCTCCTGGTGATTCACATGACCCATCAATTTTCGACACGGGCCCATAGTCTATAATATTAGTTAGGGATACATACACATCTCATTTCTCTTGCCCTTCCTAAACATGCATTATACTTACTATGGAGGCAGATAGTTAGGTACTATTGAATTTCACATAACTGATTGTTAAAACAATTTTACCGACGCCGTATATCCGAAAGTGATCATTCTTAATCCCAAATTTGGTATTGTCATAGGCAGAAACTAATGTGTTTTATAAAATCCCTTGAGTTTGAGTAACTTTCAGGTATATGAATAAAACGGGTGAGGTTCAGGTAATGCTTCGAAACCGTCTTTTTAACAACACTAGCTCGAATATGAATTCCCAAAGATTTGGTCAAATTACGAAAATCATCTTTTCGTTTTTGTAATTTGACTGAATTAAAAGACCTGATCCCGGTCTGGTCTCTTTCTGTAGCTGTATATTCTGAGGAGCTTCTTAGTTGCTACAAGAAATATATGTCAAAACTCTGGTATAGCAGAATGTGAATAATTTTGGCGCTACACCGTTAAGTAAGCCACCCGTTAAGTGCAAATAGCGACGGTTCTATTAAATTTTGCCATTCGTGCTGGTATCCTACTTATAGTTCTCAGTTTACAATGATTTTGACTTCTTGTACATCAAATGTAAGAAACAAATTGAATCCAAATTTCTTAATTGAAGTCTAGAATTTTCGTCATTTATAAAATGTATCAGGATTTTGGATAGAGCGTAAACTACTAAGTACTACTATTTAGATCCGCAACAGTGGGCTTAGAGGAGATGAACAGCAATATACAACCGTCTCTGTGTGTCTCTGTGCTAGTTTTTGTCAATTTATCTAACATTAAGAGAAAGCTAGCACAAACTAAGTCCTAGATCTACTACCGTGTTTATTCATGTGTGTCTTAGTAAATCACGTCAGCAATCATGTGGTCTAGAATACGTTCATGAAATACGTAAAATGATGAAATTATGAATTCAAGATCGATCCATTGCACTCCGTTATTGGTTAAGTACGTATAGCCCATATACACACATCAAAAGTGTCTAGGGATCAAGCATTTTTATGCGGATTTCTTGAGATTGAGATGTGGCTTTGGCCCTGGCCTGCTCAGTCGCCAGACTTGAACCCGATTGAGCATGCATGGGATATGCTACAGAGAAGAGCTCTGCCGAATATGGAGGGTATCCAGTCGCAAGAAGCCCTTTTTTTGTTGTTGCAACGAACATGGGCGGCCATTCCACAGCGTGATTTGGATGAACTCATTTTGAGTATGCCAAACCGATTCTTGTGTTGTTAGTGTTCGCGGTAGAAACACGGATTATTAATTGTTTAAGTAACCTAATAAAATTTTAAAGAAAACTGTTATTTCAGTCTTTTTTTCGAACTTTAATGTTAGTGGTTCAAATGTCAAAAATCCCTTTATTAGGAAAATGGCAAATTTCTTTATTAATGCAAAGGTGACTTGGTTTATCGTTACTGTGACAAACGAAAACACTTTATTTGATGAATCCTTAAAGAAAATTTTAATTAATATCAATCAGGAGAAAAGTTATTGCAAAAATATATGTTGATCCCTAGACACATATGTTGATCCCTAGACACTTTTGATATGTGTATTATCTTCCAACTATTGATTACTTTTAATTCTTTGTGGATAGTAAACACAGAAGCCAAAGCCAGCATGAACTCTGTGATAAAGAACCACATGTAAACTTCCTGTATTACATTACTTAACTTTTTAAATATAATATTTATCTTGCTGGAACAATCTTAACTAAATGTTGGAATAGTCTCTTTTAAAGAGTCTAGGGAGTAAAATTACCTAATTGTTTAATAAAGAAGTAAAATCGCCATGAGCATAAACGTCTTAAGCAATGCTGGATCTGCCAGTGAAGACATTTTTGGAAGACTTTTTAAAAAAAAACGTCAGTTTCTTGTCGTTAAATCTAACGTCGACTCTTCCTTGTCCATTCTTAAAGGATTCTATGTATTGATTCTAAGTACCCTTGATCAAAAAACGAGAGGGGCTCTGTTTCTCAAATCGATTTCTTTACATGGCTAAGAGTGCCTATGATTAATACATCTTGCCCTCACTGTTCCTTTACACTCGGAATAATGGTCTTAGTTCTCCAAAAATGGGAAAACCAGAATCCTAAGTTACATTTATTACTTCAAATTTGTAGGATTATCAAACCAAGCAGTTATTTTTTTACAGGGAATACATATGGTATATGAAGGGAGGTCTTATCCCTAAGATTAGAAATATCCTATCCCTAGAAATATCATCCTAGGATTGCTCACAACAATTAATCGAGTCTTAGACGAATTCACTACCAGTATTGGAAACTAAGCGGATTACTTGTCTCGCACACGTCAAGGTCCGTACTTATAATGGAAAAAAAACTCTAGTCAATTTATGTAACGGTGCTTGCATATAAATTTTAAAGGCATCAGCATTAAGGTAGGATAAGGCCGTTGACTTGACGAATGTAATTTTTAAATATTGCCTTGCAAGGTAATGGAGAAAAAATTACGTGATGTTTTAAGCCAGCAGGCAAAATTCACCAGGAAGATTATTCAAAGTGCACTGCACACGTTGCTTGTGTGCAAACGGAACTTTGAAATCAAGATATCTAATATGTTTAGGAGAATGCTAAAATCTATAGAGTTAAAATCAACACTAAAATCTAGTAGGTACCTATCGGGAGTACGAAAACGGAAATCTGTACTAATGTACTAATATTATAAATACGAAAGTACCTAACTCTGTTTGTCTGTTACGCTATCACATCTTAACCGCGGAACCGATTTCTATGAAATTTGGTATGGAGATTCTTGAGGAAGGACATAGGCTGATATTTACGTGGACAACGCCGCGTACAAAAACTAGTAGCTACCAATATAAGGTATTATATTTCCGTTTTCTATGCCCAGTCCGACATCGACATGTCCTCAGCAAAATATTGATTACGTTACGATACATTACCCAATTTTAATCGCAAAAACGATTAACTTATAATCGTTAATTAGATTAACTTTTTGCCAACACTGCTACTACCTGCACTAAAACTTGATTGCTGTTTTCTATTCCAATTGTCTAAAATAATAGAATTCCTTCTTTCTGGGTATAAGAATAATTTTATGCCTCTTTCCAAGCTCTCCAAATGGCAAATTTGAAATTACGTGTTACATAATTCATTTTAAAAATACAAACAAGATATGAAATTATTGACATTAAATCCTTATTAGCTTCACTGGCAGATTATTGATGAGAAATTGTAGAGACTATTTACCTAAATTATGATGTGTATCTGTTGTCCGTTTCGTGTACGTTTGCAAAGCCCCCCCGCGACACAGAACTTATTCCTAGTGCAATGCGGGAGTTGTCGTTAAAAAAACTGTCAAACAACTTATTTTTGTTATTTATTCCGGCTACTGTTGACTTTAGTATACTACATAAAATATCATTGCAAAGCAAAGGTAATAAAAAATCCAAATGGTTATCAAAACACATTAAGCTTGCTGACTTATTGATTGATAACAGGTGTAAATATCGAGGCTTAATGTTAATACAGGTTTGCCAATCACTAAATAAGTTGTTTTTAAAGCAAAGCCTTTGACGATAAATACCCACGAAAGATTTGCTTTTAATTCGAAATGCGAATACTCTAAGGAAAAACAATTGTATTAATTTTTATGTAAAACTATTCATTATTATTGATAGACCAGTTCCTTTTAATTTCATTGTTTTTGTATTGAAATCGATGTACACTGACGAATCTATGAACTACACACATCAAAAGTGTCTAGGGATCAACATATGTGTCTAGGGATCAACATATATTTTTGCAATAACTTTTCTCCTGATTGATATTAATTAAAATTTTCTTTAAGGATTCATCAAATAAAGTGTTTTCGTTTGTCACAGTAACGATAAACCAAGTCACCTTTGCATTAATAAAGAAATTTGCCATTTTCCTAATAAAGGGATTTTTGACATTTGAACCACTAACATTAAAGTTCGAAAAAAATACTGAAATAACAGTTTTCTTTAAAATTTTATTAGGTAACTTAAACAATTAATAATCCGTGTTTCTACCGCGAACACTAACAACACAAGAATCGGTTTGGCATACTCAAAATGAGTTCATCCAAATCACGCTGTGGAATGGCTGCCCATGTTCGTTGCAACAACAAAAAAAGGTCTTCTTGCGACTGGATACCCTCCATATTCGGCAGAGCTCTTCTCTGTAGCATATCCCATGCATGCTCAATCGGGTTCAAGTCTGGCGACTGAGCAGGCCAGGGCCAAAGCCACCTCTCAATCTCAAGAAATCCGCATAAAAATGCTTGATCCCTAGACACTTTTGATGTGTGTATTTTTATTTCATAGATTCGTTTCTAGTTTGATATTTTATTTTTTTTATTTTTTATGAAATAGGCGGGCAAACGAGCAGACGTATCGCCTGATGGTAAGCGATTACCGTCGCCCATGGACACCTGCAACACCAGAGGCGTCACAAGTGCGTTGCCGGCCTTTGGGGGATGGGGAGGAGGATGGAGGCGGGGGATGGGGGAGATTGGGGAAGGGGTTGGGGTATGGGCCTCCGGTAACCTCACTCACTCGGTGAAACACAGCGCAAGCACTATTTTACACCGGTTTTCTGTGAGGCCGTGGTATCACTCCGGTCGAGCCGGCCCATTCATGCCGAAGCGTGGCTCTCCCACTCTTTCTCCTCCTCCTCCTCACACTCCCACAATTAATATCTAAATGTCTTTGTTTTATTTGCTTATTTATTTATACAAATAGTTAATACAGGGAGGTCAGGCAAAGACGTTGTCTGACCCAACAGAAGTTGTCACAACTTCCAATAATATGCACGCAACACGCATTACAAGATCTGGTTTGCAAATATATTTGAAAAAAATTACGTCAAAGGTTTTAAACAGTGCTATGGTTTTTTGGCACCGACAGTTAAACGATTTTTTATAGTTCCTATTAAAAAAAAAACTTCGTTTAGAAAAACCGACTTCAAAAACTGAAAAGTATAAAATAACTTAATTTGTATGTGCTACCTATTCATAGGTTTGAATTCGGCGCCAAGCCAAATGTACCATGTCACCGACGCTTCGGTTGTTTTGTCCTACGCGAAGAGCAGCTATCCCGCTCAAGGTCACGCGCGGCGAGTCCTACTATTACATTTTGGCTCGGCACCGACTTCAAACCTATGAATAGGTAGCACATATAAATTAAGTTATTTTATACTTTTCAGTTTTTGAAGTCGGTTTTTTTAAACGAATTTTTTTTTATATTTTTCGCTTTTTAGTCTTTCTCAAGTCTCTCATCATCATTTCACCTAAATAACTTGAAAGAATACGACTAAAGGTAACATACAACATACTGTATAGAATAATAAATACATATTACCCTTTCGAATACAAAAATAATTTTCAAAATCGGTCCACAATTGACGGAGTAATCAATGTACATACATAAAAATAAAAAAAAAATACCGATGAAATTGAGAACCTCCTCCTTTTGGAAGTCGGTTAAAAAAGGAATACTTATTGTTCCACCTAAATTTAATATACCTATCTTAAACCTACATTGAATTTATTGGAAATATCTCAAGGCTGTCAGCAGTGGGGAATTGCAGTTAGCGATAAGAAATCCATTTTGTACTACAGTCTGCAAATTGTTTTTAATGGTGTACAATTAAGAATATTGTATTTTGCTACATAAATGCTCCATTAAATGCCTGCCGCGTCTGTGATATTGTCTCGATCATACAAATGAATTAAACTTAAATAAAAAAAAAACAAATTGCAATCTTAGTCACTCATTTTTTTTAAAGACAACTTCTGCATTAGAAATAAATCCTGTGTTGCGGGGAAGTTTACAAACTTATACCTACACGAAACGAACACAAAGAACACCCTGACTCAGAATTCACAATCAATCTCACAACACAAGGGAGAAAGCTGTTTTTGATCAGAAATGAATACTCCCACATTCTGACAAGTTAAAAAGTAAATTGATATAAAACATAATTCGGTCGGTAAATATTCGATTGTTTGCCGTACCTATATTTTTCGCTATCTGTTTGTCGGGTTAAAGTTCAAATGGCTGTAGCCTGTTGGTCGATGTATGAACAAAAAACGAGTATAGTGACGTGATAAACATAGTAGGTAGGATACTAGTAGCACCTCCTTTTAACGTGTAACATTATCTAACAAAACATTGCGAATCCAATTCTTGTTTTTCGAGTACCTGTTATAATTATCACAATACTAATTACAATTGATACTATTAAGATAAAATGCGGTAAGTAGCTCTTTGACCGACATTTGGAAACGGTATTTATTGATTAAAGCAATGGGGCCATCTATTATCGTTAGGACATTTGAATTGTACTGTTAAGCAATTAGCTTCTAGCGACAAAAATTAAAATAACAAAAGTTGAACCTATGTGCTTCCTCAAGAATCGAAGTATCTCCATGTCGACCTCAGACATGAACGAGTCACTTTTTTGACGTGATGACGTCTTTTATATCGATGATAGCCGGCTGCACGCGCCAAAAAGCATGACTCATCGTCACGTTCCGCCTGAGTCGAGCGTGCAAGCGAGAGAAAGCACAAGCAATAGAGAGGCACTATCCAGCCTAAAGGGCGTCACACACAACGAATATACTATATATTTTAACGTCTAAATTCTAATATTAAATATATATATTATCTTACAGGACCACACACAGCATAGATACGATAATATATCGCAACTGCATCATTCTATCAGAAGGCGTCTTGCGAGTCGGCGGTTTCGTTCCTTATATAGGATGTTTAGTTCTTGCGATGAAACGGATACAAAACTGGCAGTTGTTAGACTTACTTGACAGCTCGTCTGATGATGAATGGAACAGTGAATTCGATTATTATGTTGCATCAAGAAGTAAAAATCGTAAAATCTGGGTGGAGGACCACATAAGAACCAAAAAACAACGAAGTGAATTTAATCTTTACCATGATCTATCAGATAGATTCTATCTGAAAACAAATTTACTATGTACTTTAAAAACACTTTGGAAATACCGTAGAAATATAAAAAAAAATGAATAAATTCCGACAAAGCCACGAGCAAATGCTGATCACACTACTTAATAGGCGAACGTTTGTGTGCATGTTTGTTACTTCTTCACGCAAAAACTACTGGACGGATTTGGATGAAACTTTACAGTAATATAGCTATACATGATCGAAGTAGGTATACATCAGAATAACACATAGGCTACTATTTGCCGCGATAACCGACATACACGCGGGCGGAGTCGTGGGCAACATCTAGTAACATATATTTTTAAAATGTACAAGTAACGCCCTTTCCAATGAAGCCACAATGTGCCATAGGGAAGCGTAGCAGGGTATAGCCAGTTACCTATAAAAACAATAGTTCTAATATAATATATGCCGCTCTAAATGTATAAATAAATCTAAATCATAGCCGATCAGAGGTAGTTGTTCTAAACACAAGGTTATTATACTTATAATCATTTAGATTAACACAGTCGGACAATGCTAGTAATCATTATTAATACGGGCGAACACGCAAACTTGCAGTGTTAGTGTAAAAAATTAAACGCTCTAAACTACAACGCTAAATTTAGTACACAAACCTAAATGTATTTATTAATATTATATGTAATACTAGCTAAACGCCACGGTTACACGCGGTTATTGTCGTACCGCGGGTAACACCGCGGGACAAAGCTAGTCTAAAAAAAGTAGTAGAGTAAGTTACTCCTTAGGTCATCAGCTATCTGCTAGTGGAAATCCCGTCAAAATCGGTCCAGCCGTTCCAGAGATTACCCGGAACAAACAGTCAGACAAAAATTAAAAAAAAAATGATATTTTGGTACATGTACCGTGTATACAATACTATATGTATTTATTAAAAAAACGGTTATTTTAATATTACAAACAGACACTCCAATTTTATTTATTTGTATAGATTACCTACTCGGTTTTTTATTTTAACGTTTCGAGTTAACCTGTTAAGTCCTCTCGATATGTGGGCGCTTTTTTGCTCCTTCCAGATTGTAAGAAGGTTTGTTTTATGTACATACGTTTAAACTCGGTCTAAATAGTGGTTAATCTTGACCTGTGAGTCGGTGGCTTCAGATTGTAATTATTACCATTTCTAAGATAAAATCATCCTATTATCCCATTAATATCATAAACGCGAAAGTTTGTGAAGATGAATGTATGGATGTTCGTTACTCTTTCACACATAAACACCGAACGGATTTAGAGGAAACTTTACAGAAATACAGTTTATACATAAGGATAAGAGATTGGCTACTATTTACCGCGATTAACGAAATACCCGCGGGTGGAGCCGCGAGCAAAAGCTAGTAGAGTTGTTTTTATAAGCCGGCGACGATAAGCATATGATTCTCTATGATTATATTTATAAGCGGCCAGTGTGGACGAGGTAGGTACTCAACCTGAGATGCGTCAATCACATACTGCTGTGCCTTCGTGCTATTTAAAATACAATAATTGAAGTATCGGCGCGGTTAGAAATTACTCGATCGTGGTACTCGTTATACTCGTGATAACTTCTAAACGAAATGTCCGATTGGGATGAAACGAAAAGTATTTTACTTCTACATAAATACCCTTGATAACATAATGCTTAATTTCAATCTTAGTCACTCATTTTTTTTAAAGACAACTTCTGCATTAGAAATAAATCCTGTGTTGCGGGGAAGTTTACAAACTTATACCTACACGAAACGAACACAAAGAACACCCTGACTCAGAATTCACAATCAATCTCACAACACAAGGGAGAAAGCTGTTTTTGATCAGAAATGAATACTCCCACATTCTGACAAGTTAAAAAGTAAATTGATATAAAACATAATTCGGTCGGTAAATATTCGATTGTTTGCCGTACCTATATTTTTCGCTATCTGTTTGTCGGGTTAAAGTTCAAATGGCTGTAGCCTGTTGGTCGATGTATGAACAAAAAACGAGTATAGTGACGTGATAAACATAGTAGGTAGGATACTAGTAGCACCTCCTTTTAACGTGTAACATTATCTAACAAAACATTGCGAATCCAATTCTTGTTTTTCGAGTACCTGTTATAATTATCACAATACTAATTACAATTGATACTATTAAGATAAAATGCGGTAAGTAGCTCTTTGACCGACATTTGGAAACGGTATTTATTGATTAAAGCAATGGGGCCATCTATTATCGTTAGGACATTTGAATTGTACTGTTAAGCAATTAGCTTCTAGCGACAAAAATTAAAATAACAAAAGTTGAACCTATGTGCTTCCTCAAGAATCGAAGTATCTCCATGTCGACCTCAGACATGAACGAGTCACTTTTTTGACGTGATGACGTCTTTTATATCGATGATAGCCGGCTGCACGCGCCAAAAAGCATGACTCATCGTCACGTTCCGCCTGAGTCGAGCGTGCAAGCGAGAGAAAGCACAAGCAATAGAGAGGCACTATCCAGCCTAAAGGGCGTCACACACAACGAATATACTATATATTTTAACGTCTAAATTCTAATATTAAATATATATATTATCTTACAGGACCACACACAGCATAGATACGATAATATATCGCAACTGCATCATTCTATCAGAAGGCGTCTTGCGAGTCGGCGGTTTCGTTCCTTATATAGGATGTTTAGTTCTTGCGATGAAACGGATACAAAACTGGCAGTTGTTAGACTTACTTGACAGCTCGTCTGATGATGAATGGAACAGTGAATTCGATTATTATGTTGCATCAAGAAGTAAAAATCGTAAAATCTGGGTGGAGGACCACATAAGAACCAAAAAACAACGAAGTGAATTTAATCTTTACCATGATCTATCAGATAGATTCTATCTGAAAACAAATTTACTATGTACTTTAAAAACACTTTGGAAATACCGTAGAAATATAAAAAAAAATGAATAAATTCCGACAAAGCCACGAGCAAATGCTGATCACACTACTTAATAGGCGAACGTTTGTGTGCATGTTTGTTACTTCTTCACGCAAAAACTACTGGACGGATTTGGATGAAACTTTACAGTAATATAGCTATACATGATCGAAGTAGGTATACATCAGAATAACACATAGGCTACTATTTGCCGCGATAACCGACATACACGCGGGCGGAGTCGTGGGCAACATCTAGTAACATATATTTTTAAAATGTACAAGTAACGCCCTTTCCAATGAAGCCACAATGTGCCATAGGGAAGCGTAGCAGGGTATAGCCAGTTACCTATAAAAACAATAGTTCTAATATAATATATGCCGCTCTAAATGTATAAATAAATCTAAATCATAGCCGATCAGAGGTAGTTGTTCTAAACACAAGGTTATTATACTTATAATCATTTAGATTAACACAGTCGGACAATGCTAGTAATCATTATTAATACGGGCGAACACGCAAACTTGCAGTGTTAGTGTAAAAAATTAAACGCTCTAAACTACAACGCTAAATTTAGTACACAAACCTAAATGTATTTATTAATATTATATGTAATACTAGCTAAACGCCACGGTTACACGCGGTTATTGTCGTACCGCGGGTAACACCGCGGGACAAAGCTAGTCTAAAAAAAGTAGTAGAGTAAGTTACTCCTTAGGTCATCAGCTATCTGCTAGTGGAAATCCCGTCAAAATCGGTCCAGCCGTTCCAGAGATTACCCGGAACAAACAGTCAGACAAAAATTAAAAAAAAAATGATATTTTGGTACATGTACCGTGTATACAATACTATATGTATTTATTAAAAAAACGGTTATTTTAATATTACAAACAGACACTCCAATTTTATTTATTTGTATAGATTACCTACTCGGTTTTTTATTTTAACGTTTCGAGTTAACCTGTTAAGTCCTCTCGATATGTGGGCGCTTTTTTGCTCCTTCCAGATTGTAAGAAGGTTTGTTTTATGTACATACGTTTAAACTCGGTCTAAATAGTGGTTAATCTTGACCTGTGAGTCGGTGGCTTCAGATTGTAATTATTACCATTTCTAAGATAAAATCATCCTATTATCCCATTAATATCATAAACGCGAAAGTTTGTGAAGATGAATGTATGGATGTTCGTTACTCTTTCACACATAAACACCGAACGGATTTAGAGGAAACTTTACAGAAATACAGTTTATACATAAGGATAAGAGATTGGCTACTATTTACCGCGATTAACGAAATACCCGCGGGTGGAGCCGCGAGCAAAAGCTAGTAGAGTTGTTTTTATAAGCCGGCGACGATAAGCATATGATTCTCTATGATTATATTTATAAGCGGCCAGTGTGGACGAGGTAGGTACTCAACCTGAGATGCGTCAATCACATACTGCTGTGCCTTCGTGCTATTTAAAATACAATAATTGAAGTATCGGCGCGGTTAGAAATTACTCGATCGTGGTACTCGTTATACTCGTGATAACTTCTAAACGAAATGTCCGATTGGGATGAAACGAAAAGTATTTTACTTCTACATAAATACCCTTGATAACATAATGCTTAATTTCGATAAGGATTAATATTACGATACACATTTAACGTAGTTTGTTCCTTCAATAATTAAAGTGAATTTTTCGTTTTTTTATGTTTTAACCGACTTCAAAAAAGGAGGAGGTTCTCAATTCGACTGTTTTTTTTATGTATGTTACCTCATAACTTTCGACTGGGTGAACGGATTTTGATGATTCTTTTTTTATTTGAAAGCTAGTGCTTCCCATGTGGTTCCATTACAATTTGGTCCAGTTCTGACATGTCATCCATGAGAAAACCATATATGTATTCAATTTGCATTAAGTTTGTGCTCGACAAATTGACGAATAACTCAATATCACGCTAACCGGTTTCGATGGTTCTTTTTTTATTTCAAAGCTGGTGCTTCCCGTGTGGTCCCATTTATTGTGGTCGTAATTGGTCCAGATTGAAGTCGGTTTTTTTTTTGTTAAAATTTGTGATTATTTGACGTGGCCCTCCTTTAATTCTCTTAAAAAAGAATTTTTGCATCGTGTTTTAAGTGATTAATTAGTTTTTTTTTTGCTTTATGACACGTATATCAGGAACTATTGATTAATATTCTTTTAGTGTCATAACTCACTAGCTATCTGGCCCGGCTACCCACGGAAGTCTTTAAAATTCTCGGATCTCCTGTACTAAGTACATGTATTACACATAATAAACCTTCCTCTTGATTCACTCTATCTAATAATTGCTGAAAATTGCATTAAAATTTGTTGGGTAGATCAAAAAATCTAAGCCAACAAACAGCGGTAGCGACTTCAACAACACACTAACACAAAAAGGGTCTGAGTATCGCTGAAAAATCTTGCAAATGGGGAAATTTCTTTTGAGCGACGCAAACTAAGTTGCCCGAATTAGATAGGTTAGTTATAATATATAAGATTCGTTCATTTTCAATGAGACCATTTCTAATATCTTAGCTTCATTCGTCTCATCTAAATAATTTGTCAAGATGTTTATTAGATCACGCAAACATTGACCTAAATTCCACGAGAACATGAATTCGTCCATCCCTTTATTATTAACAGAGCAGATATTTCTTGTTCTTGAATGACTAATAATAATTCTGCTTTATTACGACTGTTATTGTTGTATTTGTTCATAATTGTGTCATTAATTGAGTCACTACTCATTATTATAATGATAAATATTGTATTAATTTCATTACACTATTCTTCTCAGAAATTAATTATATGTTACCGACAGAGAGTCATAAACATTTTTACAGAAAGCATACCGGGAATTAGGGATTGCAATCCGGTGTCATTTTCAATCCGGCCGGCCGGATCCGGACCGAATTTCATAAAGCCGGCCGGATCCGACCGGATCCGGTCGGATTGATTTAACCAAGATAATTATTCATTTCCTTGTGCGTTTCAACATAAACCGTTAATGAAGTGTAAAAAAAAACGATAACTATAAACGAAGTCGACTTTATTATGATGACTTATCGTCGTTCATCGCCAAAACAAATAAAATCACAAGCTAAAATTAATAGCAATTAAATTTTCAAAAAATAATAATAATTTATTTATTGAAATAAATATTTTCAACACATAATGGGATTCCCTTATACCTGCGCTAGTAGACTGTGTTGCAAGTATGTCTTCCCCAATTCTGTAGTAACAATAGCGTTACGTCAACTTGATTTTGAAGATATAATAAAAGTAAAATAATAATGGCTTTATTACCTACATAACGTAGCTGGTGGCAGTCTTCTTTTTACAGATTAATCAGAGATCAATACAACGAGTATTAATCAACATTATCAAACTAACTAAACATAAAGTAATGATTAACCTTAACTGAGATCAAAAATTCGTAATTGTAATATTTGAACTCACTGATCTGACATATAAGTAGATTTTTCAAGTGTCAAATAGTATGAAAAATGGAAAGCAGTCGTTTTGATTGCTTTTGAACTCAAGTTGTAACATGGAAAATTTATGTCTAGTTATATGTCTGTCATGTTTGTGTTCGAACTCTTTAGCTTGTAAATAAATATTATTTATTAACTATTGGTGGTACAAAGATTTTAAGTAGAGATGTGCCGACTAGTCGACGACTAGTCGGTAAAGCCGACTATTCGGCAACAATCGTAGTCGACGATTAGTCGGCGAATAGTCGGCAAAAAGCGCCGACTATTCGGCTTATTACTTTGTATATATTTTGTATATTGTATTTCTCAATAATATATTTGTCAATTTTTATTTTATAATCATTTTTAGACATTTTGAAATGTAAAACAAAGCAATCTTTCTTTTGGGAACCAGTTTCTAAAATTACTTGCTGATAACAAACAACATATCTGACATTTATTAAACAAAATGTTTGCTTGTAGTGTTTGCACTTTTTTTCCTTTCCACCACGAGAAATAATCATTGACATTGATTACACATAACAGCATTAGGGTCCAATGCGACGGCGTGGCCTCTGATTTTCTAGAGGTAAACGCTGGCGTACCTCGGGGCTCCGTCCTGTCGCCCACACTGTTTCTTCTTTAGCCCACAATGTTAGCCCAAGGCAACATGATAATTGTTAGGCAGACAACAGCACAGTCCATTGGCGATATTTTGGACAACTTGCAGTCAAGCTGGCAGACGTTGAGGAAAAACGTTGGAAAGACGTTGAGAGATGTGGCCGCTACAAACGGCCCGAGACCAGTGACACCCCGGTGCGGCCGGGGGTTGTCTTCTAAGGAGGGTCGGTGTTCCGACTCTTACTGTGTAGAACGGTAGGAGGCGCAACAGCTACCCGCCCCGGGGGTGACTATGGTTACCCCGGGATGTACCTCAGTCATGAGATATGGCAGGAGGGTTTCCAGAAACCGCTGATGCGTTCTTGGAGTTCCTCCCGACTGCCGAGGTAAGCCGCCGCGGGGTTTAGTGGGTAGACCATCGAGTCCCACACACGTCCTTCGTGTCCCCCCCCCCCTTGGAGGGTATGGTGCACAATGCATTCCCGCGTAAAAAAAAGAAAAAAAAAGAAGGTTCGCTCGTGTGTGGAGTACTGTTCTCATCTTTGCGATGGTGTCGCACAGTATCTGTTTGACGCTCTCGACCGGTTACAGCGGCGAGCAATCCGCATTGGCGACAGTCCCTAAGCCACCGAGTCCCTTGAGCTGAGCCTCTGCAGTTGCGAAGAGATATAGCCCCCATGGCAGTCCTCTATTGCCTTTATCATGATGAGTGCTCTGAAGAGCTCTTCCAACTGGTCCTCTCCTCTCCCTTCCTCTATAGGACAACACGTGCCGGCCTCGGAAGTCACCGCTTCAGAGTGGTAGACATACGTTCTCGCACTCATCCCTTCGGTTCTTCCTTCCTGTGCTGAGCTGTCAAAACTTGGAACTCACTACCACCACACGTGTTTCCTTCCCACTACTATCCCGGGTCCATTCAGCGGGTCGTGAAAAAGCATCTCACCAGGTCACGCTGTCCTGTGTGTCTACACACTTCTGCATTGTCCTTATTACCTACTACCTACATTGAGGAATGTGACCAGCACTTTTAGATTCTGCTCATGATTTCCATCAGGCAGGGCAGAGCCATTTTGGCAGCAAACACATAAAAAAAATCGAGAGCATTACTAAGGCGGCCTCGCGGAAACTTCACGTACTGAATTGCGCCCGAGCATCTGTCTTCTTAATAAGACCCAGGTTCGCTCGTTCGTGGAGGACTGTTCTCATCTTTTTGATGGATCCACACAGAATTTGCTTGACGCTCTTGATCGGTTGCAGCGGCCAGCAGTCCGCATTATCAACAGTCCCGATGCCACCGAGTCCCTTGAACCTTTACACTTGCGGAGAGATATCGCCTCTGTGACAGTCCTCTAGCGTGTTTACCATGGACAGTATTCTAAAGAGCTCTTCCAACTAATCCCATATTCTCCTATCTTCTACAGGACAACACGTACTGGCATTAGAAGCCACCGCTTCAGAGTCGTAGAAATACGCTTTGGAACTAATCGGTTCCGTTCTGCCTTCCTGTGCCGAGCAGTTTTTAACTGTTTGGTACTACCAGCGCACGTGTTTCCCTATGATCCCGGGTCCTGTAGGCGGCGTGAGAAAATGCATCTCACTAGGCCGCCATAGTATAGGACGCTATACTGCATTGTCTGCGTTCGCAGTGAGTATGGTGTTGGAGTGTTGGATTCTACTCAAGCTTTCATCAAGCTCAGCAGAATCACTTTGGCGGCAGGCTTTCAAATAAAAAAAAATAAAAAACATCGTCCACTTGTTTAAAAAACATCGGCACAAGTGATTTTCTTTTTCATTTAACTCTTCACTTCAATCAACAATAATAATAATATCTTTACACAAAAATATTTTTTACACTAAAACACATCTCCGACTACGACCCTTACAGAAGCAAAAATGAAGAAAGGTTCGCAGGCGGCGTTTGCGACTGGGGCGCGAATCAGCTGTAAACGACGAGTTACGGAAATGTCCGTAACTACGATCGGTTTGGCCGATTAGTCGGCCGACTAGTCGGCCTTTTTAGGGCCGACTAATCGGCTAGTCGGCTAGTCGGCAAAAGTAATGATCGGCCCATCTCTAATTTTAAGAAACAGATGGTGTTATTTGTGACATCTCCCAATCATTTATACATCATGCACATTTGGTGCATTGGCGGACTTAATGCCTACGGCAGTTTCTACCAGTCAACCAATCAACTTTTAGTAGACCTGCAATTGTAACCTCCGGGCACGGGACGAACAGGCAATGCCAACAGCATACTCTTAAAGTGCTTTCATTCGTGACAGTGCGATTATTTTGCCAAAATATACATTTCCCGGATCCGGGAACGGATCCGGAGTAATAGTACCAGATCCGGTAGACTTATAATTATGCCGGATCCGCCGGATTACCGGATCCGGTTTTCCGGATTGCAATCCCTACCGGGAATATGTCGTAATTGTTACTTGACATCAACCGTGTGATGATTAATAATACGGGGTGTCACTAACCCTATTAATTTCATTGTCCTAAGAAGAGACAGGAGAAAAATACATAGGACAACATCACTGCCGTGTAAATCCAAAATACTGTATCTTACAAAAGCAGGTTAGAGAAAAATACACTTTAGTTTTCTTTTTTTTTATTCTATTCATTTTTTGGAACTTTTACGCACAGCGTATGTCAGTTCCATCGTAACCTGATCTAAACATGTCACTACAGCTTATTGTTTTAATACGGTCGACATGAATTTGAACAGAGCCTTCGCATCATCGCTGTTTGGTTCTGACCAAAATGAATGAAATGTTTGTGAAACATGCCTACGTCGGCTCCATTCAAATTCAAGCCGGACACTAAACTATTTCTATATGACACACTCCATCAATAAATGGTGTAAGTCTTCCACAATCCACATTCCTCACAATCAGGCGAAGCGGTTTTCTTCATCATATACCCAAATTTATTGCATGGAATGTGTCCAGATCTGAGTCTATGGGCAACGACAATTAATTGTCTATTTAACTTACTGTTCATGCACCAGGGCACATGAAGAGGCTGACACTGTATGGTTTTATACCATATCCCTTTTTCTAATGACCGCTTATCAAAGTGCTCCTGCCAGTCACTATAACATTTCTTTTTAAACTCTGGTAAATATTCACAATAGTCTAGTGTTAAATTATAATCTTTTCCGTTTTCAGCTGCATATTTTGCTAATGTATCAGCCTTTTCATTGCCCTGCAATCCAATATGTGATGGAATCCATTGCAATCGCAGTTCAACCCCTTTTAAGTTTTTTGAGTAAAGTAAGTAAGAGTAAGTAATACACTTTAGTTGATTGAGCTATATTTTTTAGGTAAAATATGTGTTATTAGGTATCAATCCATAGATATGTTTATGAACTGCGATTGATTCCTAGTAACACTTTATTAAAAATACATAGCTCAAGTCAACTAAAATATATTTATCTCTAACCTGCTTTTGGATACAATATTTTGGATTTACACGGCAGATCACTGCAAAGAGAAGGAAAACTTGACACAAATCCTATACCAACCCGTCTGAGGAATAAATCCTCCTTTCTAACAACATAGGCTGTCCAGCAGTAGACTATTAAAGACTGATGATGTGATGTAACCTGGAGATCTTTGACTAAAATAGTTTAATGTTATTAGTCAGATTTACGCCAAGGCCAACTATAATTTAATTATGCCAAGCTTGGCATTGATAGATTTATATTTTGGTTTAGCACACGGGAAATTAAATACATGCGAGCGGAACAGCTGCAACAATAGTAAAACTTTATTTTCTTGACTTGAACGGATGAATAAACTATTTTAGCACGCATTTTATAGTAACGTGTGTTACAATTACCAGTAGCATATAAATTAATTTGCTTTCACATTTTTGTTTTTATTGTTAACGGTTTCTTGTTCCTGTTCTATTTTTCTTTTCATTTTATTTAACAAGTATTCGCTGTGTGCGTGATGACAGCTTCCCTATTGACCATAATTATTGTGGACTTGACTTGTAAAAAATAAATAAGGGTTATAGGTAATTGTAGTACGAAATATAGTAAAAAAAAAACTTCGTTTAAAAAAACCGACTTCAAAAACTGAAAAGTATAAAATAACTTAATTTGTATGTGCTACCTATTCATAGGTTTGAATTCGGCGCCAAGCCAAATGTAATAGTAGTTACCACACTCGCTATATTTCGAGACGAACCTCAACGACGTCACCGACGCTTCAGTTGTTTTGTCCTACGCGAAGAGTAGCTATCCCGCTCAAGGTCACGCGCGGCGAGTCCTACTATTACATTTTGGCTCGGCACCGACTTCAAACCTATGAATAGGTAGCACAAAATAGGTTTTTTTTTTATTTTTCGCTTTTTAGTCTTTCTCAAGTCTCAAGTCTCTCAAAAAAAAAAACCGATGAAATTGAGAACCTCCTCCTTTTGGAAGTCGGTTAAAAAATAAAATATATTCAGTAATTGCTTGTAAAAGTTTCTTACTTTTTTCTCTTCACGACAGCTATCCATTTATTTCTTTGCTTTAATTTCCATTATGATCTTGGAAACATAAAACTTGCATGAACTGTTTTTCCCATTGTTTCTACACTTAATAACATAATAAGTACGGTGACCCATATCGAATTTGAACGTTTTTACTTAAAAATACTTTACATAACGTTAGTATGAAATTCTATGAAAATATAGCAATTTAACATAACAGTCCAGAGTTACTTCACATACCTGCCACATCTTGCGCTGCGATTTTTTTTAAAAGACAACTACCGCATTTGTAACAAACATTCTGTGTCGCGGGGGACTTTACAAACATACATCAAATGAATGAATATAAAATCAATTGCTGTTCGTTTGTCTCGCTAAAACTCGAGAACGACTGGGCCGATTGGGCTGATTTTGGTTCTGAAATGTTTGTCGTAGTCCGTAAGTCCAGGGAAGGTTTAAACGGTAAAAATTTAAAAATAACTTGAAAATCCAAATGTCACGTGTACGAAGCAGCGGGCACAGCTAGTGTGTCATAAATAAATATGAACTTGGC
Source organism: Diaphora mendica (assembly GCA_949125395.1). Lineage (NCBI taxonomy): Eukaryota > Metazoa > Arthropoda > Insecta > Lepidoptera > Erebidae > Diaphora > Diaphora mendica. Next base: position 25,967,283 of record OX421310.1, read on the forward strand.
CGTGATCGAATTTCATCACATAGTTACTTAATTATCTTAAATTACCCATATCTTGAGATGCTTCATGGTCCGATTGATACATCATTAAAATAAGTTTTTATCAAAATTTAAACACCGGTTATATTGTGTGTAAATTGGCGTATTTAGATTCATACGACTTACCTACATCCAGTGGCATTAGATAATTGGCGCGATTAAGAAGTGCCTTATCGATCGGTAACTTATAAACTTTAGTTAATAATAACGCATTCATAGTAATATTATTATCTATTCATATGAATTTTATTACAAAATAACAGAAGCGGTTTAAAGAGTACCATGAAAACAATGATTCTTATACCATAGCATTTGCAGAAGTGTTAGTGCGTCACAGATATTTTTATTACAAGTCTAAAATCATTAAATATTCCAATAACTTAAATTCTTGCAAGTTACTTACAACTTATAGGGTACCTACTAAACATTGACCTAGAATCCAAAGGTATATAATAATATATACATGAAGTAAATGTATGTATACAAGCCCGAGAATTGTACAGTTTTCGTCACTTTTTTGCCCAATCATAAACTTACATTTGCATATAGAGAAGTTTTCAGCTCGTTTCCTTTGAAAGTACTGTTACTTTGTTCCGGGTCTATGCAAGTGCAAATCTAGTTCCTAGCTCTTAATTATGTTTTACTAAGCATTTCTATAAATATACCGCAATAAATTATATATGTGATAACCTCGGCAGCCGAAACTAAGACTGCATATACTCGTGTAACTTCACAAGTAAAGGTAAATGCACGCTTAATGTATTGTAATGTAATGTACTAAATATTTTGTAAAAACCATAAACAACTTTCGATGAAATTACTCTTCAAGTAATCTACTTTTCATAAGATATTGGAACCCAAAGAAAGAGGTTGTTACCGATTTATAAAGTTGAAGTCTCAAGCTCTATTATGGACCTGTTTCAGACCAAAACATTGTTTTCAGCGAAGAGTTTTGTTTTTATCACAAGATCTAACCTGCAGTATCTAGGTACGTAATATGAAAATTGCTAAAATACTGGATCTTTTTGCACAGCCTCACATTTAAATGCGGTCTGGTGACTTTATACGAACATTGGTCATGGCCACTACTGTTAATTTTGCATTCCGTGCTTACCCCTTACGAGGTTACGTTAGAGTGCGAGGTTATAAGTTGAATCATGTTCTTGAAACTTAATTAATTTTATAGACTACAGCTATTTTTCTGTTCTATCACAAGTCTTCTATCACTAGATATTTTAATTCAAGCTTATCTTTCAAGTACTTGTAACGATTTGAGTGTGCTAAGTTAGCTTATGTAGTGTGAAATAAAATAGGTAGGTATATTATGGAAAGCCGACTCCATATATTTTTGTGCCAGCAATCAGTTGAATGGTTATAAAATTAAAGTAAACAATTGATTGGCACACTTGTTAAATTATAAGTTTAGTTTTTGATATCATTGCATGCTGTCAGCGTGTGGCAAATGACACGAGATGTTTGTGTGGGTCGTCTAGCACGTGCTACTAACGTGGCAGTCTCCTACTTCCATATTTTATACTAGCTTTTGCGTGCGACTCCGCCCGCGTAAATGTCAGTTATCGCGGTGTTTCTTCTAACTGATAAAACTTTTTTTATTAATGAACCGATTGAAATGAAACAAAAACTAAATGGAATGGAGCAAACCACAACGCATTAGCGAAAACCTCATTCAAATCGGTTAAGCTGTTTCTGAGATAAGCGTGCACAAACCTACAGACATAAATTCTAAAAATCATTGTTTTGAGTTCCATTGCGTTCATAACGCCCTCTAAAAATATTTTTTTAAATAATAAATAAATAAATAAATATTTTTTCAGACATCTAACACACCACGCCATCTAGTCCCAAGCTAAGCAGAGCTTGTGTTAATAGTAATAATAATAATAATACAGCAGTCGCATACGCTACCACTACGCCACCGAGGCAGTAAAATATAGTTTTTATTTGTATATCTTCCATGTACAGACTGCGACCAGTTACGATTTTATTATATGTATTGATGACCAATCATATTTTACATTAGATTTAATGTTAACACGTACCTACTGGCCAGCAGATTGACTTGAATCAAAACAAAACACATGATATCACGGAGTTGGTAACTCGTCGTGTGGCAATGTGTCTAAACATTACTGCGATTGATTATGATAATTCATTGAACCTATATGATTATGTAGATGTTGATAGTAACAGTAATATATTTTACAATTCATAAATAGGTACTTCTGTAGATATCGACACGGTACCTATTTTGTTTAGACTACTAGATTTACCGATAGTAAATCACAAATAAACAAATACGGTTTTCATATGTATTAGCAATGATTTTTTTCATCACTTAATGCCATCATCATCATTTTATCCAAAAGACGCCCACTGCTGGACATAGGCTTTCCCCAAAGTTCTCCACAACCACCGGTCCTCCACTTTTACGTCAAGGTTTATTATATTCGGCCTTCGACTTCTACAGTCTCAGTCTCGTTGTCCTGATCCCAATTATCATTCATCCTTTTTTATAACGATTATATTGCTAATGCAGATTGTTTGTGCTTGGCAGTAGAGAAAACTAGCCAAAATCTATTGCAATATTACAAATTACGGTTAAATATAATCGGAAATAAGAAAATCGGGTAGAGTACATCCAAAGGCTTCATCGTCATAGATCTACTTTGGGGATACCGCCATACTGAAAAAAAACACACATTACTGTTGATGTACTATTACCTTTTTTACAACAAGACAAATATAGGTATTCTTTGTTTCAGACAAGGTGACAAAGGCTGAAAATGACTGTGGAGAAGAGTAAAGGCCTCGACCAGACGCAACCGCCTCCGGCGACCAGAAAGGTCGCACCCGACGGAGGTTGGGCGTGGATGGTTTGTTTAGGAGTCAGTTTAGTTAATGTAAGTAAACAGATTTAAATGTTTATCAACTATATGGTATGAATATGCATTGCTTTTAAGTTTTTGAGCTTAGGTATATTCAAGTCCTTGACTCAGGTTAGGCTAGGAATTACCTAAATTCTGGCCCGACCTGTCGGACGCCCAGTTCGGATTCCGAGAGGGGCGTTCGACGGTCGATGCCGTGATGCGCCTTAGGGCCGTGACCGAAGAGGCAGTGTGCTGTGGCGGCGTGCTGTTGGCGGTGTCGTTAGACATCGCCAACGCATTCAATAGTCTGCCATTCAGCTGCATCGGGGAAGCACTCCAGTTCCACGGGGCGCCAGAGTACCTGAGGCGGCTAGTGGCAGACTATTTGGAGGAGCGTACCGTCGTGTACGAGGACCGAGAGGGCGTCTTGAGACGGCGATCCATGTCGTGCGGCGTTCCGCAGGGGTCTGTCCTTGGACTATGTGGGACGTGGGATATGACTGGGTCCTACGAGGTCGTCTCCCCCCCGGGCTGGGCGTAATTTGTTACGCCGATGACACATTGGTCACAGCCCGGGGGGCGAACTTCCAAGAGGCGGCGCGCCTGGCCACCAGTGGTGTATCTCTGGTGGTCGGGCGCATCGAGGCGCTGGGCCTACGGGTGGCCCTGGACAAGACGGAGGCCCTGTTATTTCATGGGCCCCGTCGTGGTCCGCCCCCCGGCGCCTCCATAGAGGTCAACTCGGTCCTCGTACCAGTTCGGGCCTAGATGAAGTATCTGGGTCTGATCCTCGACGGTAGGTGGCTCTTCGACGAGCACTTCCGACAGCTTGGTCCGAAGCTGGTCGACGCTGCCTCTGCCCTTGGGCGACTATTGCCCAATTTGGGTGGAGCCAGCGTCGCAACGCGACTCCTCTACACGGGGGTGGTCCGGTCGATGGCGCTGTACGGCGCACCGGTGTGGGTCACGGCTCTGACCGCCCAGAACAAGACGCGCCTCTGGCGGCCTCAGAGGGTACTGGCGGTCAGAGCGATACGTGGTTACCGCACGGTGTCGACCGAGGCAGCGTGCGCGTTGGCCGGGACACCCTCGTGGGATTTGGAGGCGGAAGTGCTCGCCGAAGTTTATCGACGGGTGGCTGAATATCGGGCGGAGAGAGGCATTCGCCCTCCGCCCGAAGAGGTACGCGAGTGGCGTGAAGCCGCCCGTCGAGCCACGATGACTCGGTGGTCTTTCCGACTGGAGACTCCACGCGCTGGCTTTGCCGCCGTGGAGGCTCTCCAGCCGGTCATCCTCGAGTGGGCAGGGTGGCAGCACGGGACCCTTTCCTTCCGACTGACGCAGGTACTTTCCGGGCACGGTTGCTTCGGAAAGTACCTGCACTCGGTCGCTAGGAGGGAATTGAGTCCCGCCTGCCACCACTGCGACTGCAGTGAAGACTCGGCCCAGCATACGCTGGCGATCTGCCTCGCATGGGCGTCGCAGCGCCGGGCCCTCACTGCAGTCATCGGAGGAGATATCTCGCTACCGGCCGTCATTCGCTCCATGGCCGGTAGCGACAGAAGTGTTACCGCGGTCGCAACCTTCTGCGAAGATGTAATCTCGCAGAAGGAGGCGGCGGAGAAGGTCCGGGAGGACGACCTCCACTCGGACCCAATCCGCCGCCGGCGAACCGGGCAGCGGAGGCGCGCTCACCTGCGCCTCATGCCGCCCTGAGTGTGGCCGCGGATGGTCGGGACGGCCTCCTCAGGCGCAGAGTGGCACACCGTGTGGTTTTAGTTGGTTCGAGTCCGACACACCGCCCCGCCGCAAGCCCCGGCGCGGGTGACGGTCCGAGGGGATTTCCACACGTAAAAAAAAAAAAAAAGGAATTACCTAAATTCTATAATCCGGGATCCCCGGAAAAATTAGCTTGATAGTAATAACTTGTAAAATTTGTTCCGGGGATCCCGGACTACTACTGGAAGCTGCCAGTTTCAGTGACTAAGATAACCGCTTTCAACTAAACAAACTTCTCAGCTTTTATATTAGTATAGATAGGCATGAAGCCAACCGGTGCTTATGCATCGTGTGAATCGTGTCTTTTACTAATCTATGCAGAAGGGCCAACGATGATAATAGTTACATACTTCGCAAATCGAGTGTTCATAATCACGGATGACTTTTGGTTAACGTCTTGTCTGCTACATTAGTTGCAAAAAAATATGATTTTTAAAACAATTCCTAGCAGGAAAATATATTTAATTTTATAATAGTAACCAAATAGTAACTTTCAAGTTTTTTATATACTAAGTAGTATTTGGTCAGCCATACACAGTGTGATCGTTTTTTCCTCTATTTCTCAGTAGATACCAATGATTCATACCTACTTAATGTATACCACAAAGTGCCTACCCACTCGTAACACAAAAATCGATGGTTTCTCTCGGACTACTCTTTGATTATAAATAATCGTTATTCGATTGATAGTTGAATAGTAGATTAATTAGATGATGGCATAGATGTTCTTTTAATAACAATAACAATTTAACATAAGAGATCGCAATGCTACGGCGGCAAAAATACTAAATAAGCAATACATATTTAATACATAATACAATAAAGCTAAAACTGTGGGTACTGAACTTCTCAAGGGCGTGATTGGTTTCATTTTACAGATTCTATTCTATTATATAAGTACGTATACATATGTCTATTGCAGTCAAAGATCTCTTCTAAACACCTATGCAATATCCAGTCTTGTGCTCTTTTTATTCAACGCCTCTCTTAAGTTATGACTTTGACTACAAGTTCAAAGCTCCTGAGAGCCGTACAAAAGGGACACCTCACTCTTCGTTTTTCACGTCATAGTTTTTACTCGAGAAATTTAAGTTATGAAAATAAAGGTTCTTGACCTCTCGACTTCAGACGTTTGTTCGACTGCTACTTAAAGTTACCCAGACGCGACTTCGAAAGTTGATGCTAATTCATTTATTTCTCGATAGCAACAAATATGCATCTCATTCCTTTTTATTCAGTATAGTTTATTGACCTAAGCTATATATAGCTAAGCCAATAAATAGAAAATCCATTCAAAGAAAGAGCAGAAACAATACTGAATTCTACTGTCTTTGTGAATTTTGACGAATCTTTCAAATGGGTATTGAAACGTTAGTGTATCCCACTAACGTTTCAATTCCTATTTTGGTTCTAAAAAGATCCCGTAAATAACGAAAAGTGAATTAAAAAAATATTCAATCCTGATGATAGGTAGGTGTTAATTGTATATGTTTAGCTACCTTGACGTTTATCAAGAATCTTTGTCGAATGCTTCGTAATCTTCTGTCGAATTAAGAAACTCTGAGCCTTAATCTTATTGTATTACTGTTATCGATAGATATGTACACACATATAGGTCTTGGCTGTATCAAAATTGTGTTAAAGTATTTTGTCAGATTAACCTTTTAGAAATATAACAAGTAAAAATTTTAACAAAATAAAAACCGACTTCAAGGTTCGACTCGATTTCTCTTGGATTCCATCATCAGATCTTAGTGTCCTTATAATAAGGGATGGGACGGATATAATATGGGATAACTCCTTTCCATTAAAAAAATAATCATCAAAACCGGTCATTAATCGACGAAGTTATCCGCGAAAACACATAAAAAAAATATACGGTCGTATTGAGAACCTCCTCCTTTTTTGAAGTAGGTTAAAAACTGTAATCGTTTAGTTGTTTGTGCGATTTGGTATAAATTACAATGTTCACGATAACAAATAATGCTGCAAAAAAAGTTCATTAAAAATAATACTTTATCGAATGAATGGTCCTGAATGTTGTCATCCTTAATGTCCTAGTCATACTTATGCGTGTAACCAGTCAAAGTGTCACTGAACTCATTATCTAAAAATATTTGTACCACATGTTCACTAGACAACAACACAAACGCTAAATTTAAATGTTTATTATAGTTTTATTACAGAACAAATTGCAATGCCGACACCGACAGTATAAGTTAGGCACTTAGACATTAACAATTATAATTGACTATAATACTAATTCTCAGTCTCAGTCATAGTTTAGTAAAGCTAGAATAACACGCCTTAAAGGAATTAGAACACAACAACATATCTAGCTCCTAACATTAAGATAGATCAATGCCTAACTCTGACTAGAGTCATGTAGTAGTAGCTATAGCCGAATACGGTTGTGAGGCTAAGGAATTTAAAGTGAAATATTATATAGTAGGTACTAGCTGACCCACGCAACCTCGTTTACGTCTCCTGTTGCCCGTAGCCTAATTTAAAAAAAAGTACTATCCAAAACTGAAATAATCTTCAAATCGGACCAGCGGTTCCTGAGATAAGCGCGTTCAAACAAACAAACAAACTCTTCAGCTTTATAATATTAGTATAGATTTAGCTCTTGCCTTAATCATCAGAGACCGAATTTTTGTACTCTTCAAAACGAGTATTGTCAAAACTTGAATTATTTGAGACCAAACTCGAGGAGGTTCACTAGTAGTCACTGGAGAGTTTGGCAGTCCATCTCTTGGCTCCATCAATAGATTATATTATCATCAATTGCCACCTCGATAAACAGCTTTCTTTTATAACCCGATCAATTATATTTTAAAATATTATTGCCACTAGTTTTTGTAATAAAATGTATTGGCGAAATTATACACTTAGTAAGTGGTACTATTCAAATATCTTTTCTTTAATCTTTATAAATCTTATTTTATTTATATCCAAATATAGGAGGATGTTTATAAAGTTGGGGTTTGAAGGGCAATAGTGCGTACGTGACAAGGCTGTAATGTGTCGAGTCCCGAGTTGTCGGTCCATCAATTACGATTACCTAACTAGTCAAATGCTATCTTGTTTGTTCTATTGTGTTTCACAATCATTATTATTGAAGTATGGAGAGAATGCCATTTCCACTTTGTTTATTTGCTTTAACATAATTGATAGGCAAACACAAATGAAAAATACATAATTCGGCTACTTGACATACCTATTATTTGCACCCAGTTGCCTGATCCCATATCAAACAGAAACAATACTGTAGTAACCAGGCCGTCGATGAATAAACTATACTTTAAGACTATAGAATAGTAGAGAGATATAGAAATCTGGGGGCACGGGAGAGCCCCCGCCAAGTCGAGCAAGCACTTGGCAATCGCACTAAACAATCTAATATATATTATATATACTAGCTGACACACGCAACGTCGTTTGCGTCTCCTATTGCCCGTCGCGTGATAATTTTCCCCCGTTTTTGAAACATTCTTCATTGGTGCTCCGCTCCTATTGGTCTTAGCGTGATGATATATAGCCTATAGCCTTCCTCGATAAATGGGCTATCTAACACTGAAATAATTTTTCAAATTGGACTAGTAGTTCCTGAGATTAGCGCGTTCAAACAAACAAACTCTTCAGCTTTATATATTAGTATAGATGTATTTATTATACTCTTCTAAGATATAATACTCATAATCAACAACACATTTATTAGGTCTTTACCTATGAAATTGCCGTTTTGTATGCAATAAGTGAAAGTACTTATTTTTTCAAACTTTTTTATTTCTGTTATTCGAAGTAATCACCCATGCAATCGACGCATCTTTGCCAACGCATTGGCAGTTTATTGATGCCCTTCTTGTAAAAATCAGCTGGACGGGAGGCAACAAACTCTTCAAAGGCATTTTGTACTGCCTCTCGGGAATTGAAATTTTTACCCACTAAAAAGTTGTCTAAATTTTGGAAAAAGTAATAGTCGGTAGGTGCAAGGTCTGGTGAGTATGGCGGATGAGGGAGAGCTTCCAACCCCAGCTCTTGCAGCTTGGAGACTGTCTGTTGCGCAGTATGGGGTCGCGCGTTTTCGTGAGGCAGCTGCAAGAGCTGGGGTTGGAAGCTCTCCCTCATCCGCCATACTCACCAGACCTTGCACCTACCGACTATTACTTTTTTCAAAATCTAGACATTTTTTAGTGGGTAAAAAATTCAATTCCCGAGAGGCAGTACAAAATGCCTTTGAAGAGTTTGTTGCCTCCCGTCCAGCTGATTTTTACAAGAAGGGCATCAATAAACTGCCAATGCGTTGGCAAAAATGCGTCGATTGCATGGGTGATTACTTCGAATAACAGAAATAAAAAAGTTTGAAAAAATAAGTACTTTCACTTATTGCATACAAAACGGCAATTTCATAGGTAAAGACCTATTATTTGGATAAAGATTAATATTGGGTAATATGTTGATAAAAACTCTTTGGCAAATAACTCATTATTAGGTACCAACTCTTTAGACCAGGGTAGAAGCCTTTAAAAATTATAAAAAGTGAAAAAAAAAATAGTAGGATGAAACCCATTAGAAAAGGAGGAAAATATTATAAAAATGAAAGGAAAAATAATTTACGGGCGATCTGTGGTCGGGAAGGGGATGGGGGGGAGGTTTTAAGGGTAAAAAACGGTTTTTCTCGATTTCCGGCAAAACTAAAAGTCCTATGGAAAAAAGTCAAATGGCAAAGTTGTAGGTAATAAAAAGATGTAAACTTTTGTATTTACACTTTTTTTTTTTTTTTTTTTTTTTTTATGTTTGGCCCGCCAAAATGACTCTACTCTGCCTGATGGAAAGCATAAGCAGAATCCAAGAGTGGTGGTCACCATGCTCACTGCGAATGAAATGAAACATGCGAATGCAGACAATGCAGCATGGCGACCCACACCATGGCGGCCTAGTGATGCTACTGCATCTTTTAGTCTAGTCAACAAGTATGGAACTTGGGGGGACTTCCACGAAATTTGGGGAAAGGTTGCCTTTTTATGTCCCAAATACGCTGTAATTTATTTGATTAGAAATATTAATTATTCACCTTATATTGAATTAATATCGAAAAAGCATCCTAATTTTCAATCGAATATTCACCCGTCAAAATATCAGCTTTTTTCAAAAAAATGGTATGTTTTCTGTTCGTTGAAATCTCTACTTTCCGATGGTGAAAAAATATATATATATCTTACCATAGTAAATCTTCTCAGAAAATGCAAAAAATCGAAAAAAACTCGAATTCGAAAAAAAAATATCATTATAAATTATTTCATCTAAAAAATGTGATTGTTGCAATTTGTTTCAATTAAAAAGTTGATTTATTTAATGCTTATTACATTTATGTCATAGAAAATCTCATTATATATAAATATAAATCGTACTATTAAATGTAGATACTTTATTCTGATTACGTTATTCATTACAATATTTTAAGCACATTAATCTTACCATTCATAAATATATGAAAATCGGCCAAAAGTTTGTTATTAAAAATATATTTACGATGTATATTTTATATATATTTTTATATTTTTTTTTGATTTTTATGTATTTTGAATTTTTTTTTTCATGGGAGTAACTAAATTTGTTTGTGCAAAATTAAGGAGATTATAATTTTTTAATCTTGTACTAAAATATCATTCAATTTTAATCTTTAGGTTATGTTACGTTATACATACTATTTTTGAAAGAAAATATTACTATTTTTATGTTTGAGTTGATTGATACAGATAAAAATAGAGATAGTGTTTACCTTTCTATGCAGATTCGAATAGTTTTTTTTTAAGTAAACTTGTCACAATTATCTTAAAGAAACTCAGCGTGCACGTGTATTTTTATAAACGACTAGCTTTTACGCGCGGCTTCGCTCACGCAGACTTTCATCCCCTGATTTACCCCCTTAGGGGTGGTTTCAAAAATTATTTTCTTAGTGCTCACTTACGTTATACGTAATACAAAGAACCTACATGCAAAATTTCAGAATTCTAGCTTCAGCGGTTTGGGCTGTGCGTTGATCTCTGGGTATGTCAGTCAATCTGTCAGTCAGTCACCTTACTCTTTTTTATATATATATGTTGTATACTGTACTGTATTTCGAATACTGGCTAGGCTAACGGTTGTTACAGCTGCTACGAAATAGTAGGTGTGTATGTAGTAAGACCAGACCCGCCTAGCCCCTTCCCCACTTCTCTATGAAATACCTTTTGATGGGCCAAAATTTTTCGTAGGTCACTCAGGTATATAAGTTATCTTAAAATAGTTATAAATAGGCATAAACGCATATAATTTAAAGAAGATTCGACAACTTTCTCCAAATACTGTAGATGTCCTATTAAATATTAATTTTATTAACTTATTTGTTTGTTAATTATAGTGGTATATTTAGATTTGCATTTTTTTTTATCAATGTAACATGTAATCTTACGTTTTTCGAGTAATTAAAGTGTAAATTTTCATAAATAGCTCAAAATTGTATATAATAATTAAAACAAATTTTCGAATTCGAGTTTTTTTCGATTTTTCGCATTTTCTGAGAAGATTTACTATGGTAACATTTATATTTTTTTTCACCATCGGAAAGTAGAGGTTTCAACGAACAACTTTTTGAAAAAAGCTGATATTTTGACGGGTGAATTTTCGATTGAAAATTAGGATGCTTTTTCGATATTAATTCAATATAAGGTGAAAAAATAAATATTTCTAATCAAATAAATTACAGCGTATTCGGGACATAAAAAGGCAACCTTTCCCCAAATTTCGTGAAAAAAAAGAAAAATTGTAAAAGATAAAAATAAAAAACCAAAACCTTGGTTTTTTGAATTTTTCACATAAATTTTGAGGTTAAGTGATAAAAGTGTAAATACCAAAGTTTACATCATTTATTACCTACAACTTTGCCATTTGACTTTTTTCCATAGGACTTTTAGTTTTGCCGGAAATCGAGAAAAACCGTTTTTTACCCTTAAAACCTCCCCCCCATCCCCTTCCCGACCTCAGATCGCCCGTAAATTATTTTTCCTTTCATTTTTATAATATTCCCCTCCTTTTCTAATGGGTTTCATTCTACTATTATTTTTTTTGGTTTTAAAACTTATCGACACTGGTCTACTTAGCGTCTTATACTCGTGATAACATCTAAACGAAATGTCCGATTGGGATGAAACAAAAAGTATTTTACTTCTACATAAATACCCTTGATAAAATAATGCTTAATTTGGATAAGGATTAATATTACGATACACATTTAACGTAGTTTCTTTCTTCAGACGACTTCAGCGAGCAATACTCCCTAGGTAGGAATGGGACTTTTACCCGAGTGCTACACAGTGCTTTATACTACACTTGTGAGGAACATTTAAAGACTTGTATTGTAGAAAGTATTTAAATCAATACGTAAGACACCATGTAAGACACAATTTAGCTTAGAACTAGCTGACCCACGCAACGTCGTTTGCGTCTCCTATTGCCCGTAGCGTGATAATTTTCCCCCGTTTTTGAAACATTTATTGTGCTCCGCTCCTATTGGTCTTAGCGTGATGATATATAGCCTTTAGCCTTCCTCGATAAACGGGCTATCTAACACTGAAAGAATTTTTCAAATTGGACCAGTAGTTCCTGAGATTAGCGCGTTCAAACAAACAAACAAACTCTTCAGCTTTATATTTTAGTATAGATGTATTTATTATACTCTTCTTAGATCTAATACTCATAATCAACAACACATTTATTTGGATAAAGATAAATATTGGGTATTATGTTGATATAAACTTTATGGCAAATAACTCATTATCAGGTTCAAACTCTTAGCGTCTTATACTCGTGATAACTTCTAAACGAAATGTCCGAATGGGATGAAACAAAAAGTATTTTACTTCTACATAAATACCCTTGATATCATTGTCTACGGTAATTCTAGTAGGGTCCTATTACTTAGGTAAATGTAAATAAAATAGAGTGAACTGTATAAATAAGACTTGTATTTAGGATAACTAAATACATATATGTAAGGCAAGCGTCGCTGTCTAATGCGTTGCGCGGAGCGACGTAGAACCGAAGGATTGCCTCCTCGCGCCGCTGTCCTCCTTTCCCCCGCCGCTGCTCGGTGCCCGTGCGCCGACAATCATAATGCCATCGAGATATAATGTATAGAGAAGACGCCACTCATTAGTGCGGTGTTCCATGCACTTCCTTCAGTCGCTTGCTAGCTACACTCTGATGAAGCGGTGGCTTAAGGGGCGCGTCCCTAAAAACGCGCGAAAAGGCACTTGCAGTTTTACAAAACACAAACAACTCAATTCATATTTGACACTAAAAAAAAAATCTCAGTAGTTTAATAAATCAGTCTACCAATCTACCGAGTGACATTTATAACATAATTCTTTATTTTTGTGAAAAAAAGCCTTAACAAAGATCAAAATCATCGAAATCGACCTTTTTAATTAGCACACTCTGTCCTATTTCGTGCTCTATTTTAAATGTTTTTTTCTTATTTCGCGAGAAAAAAGTATGGAGAAAAGATTTACCGTTTTAGCTTTTTATTAATTCTCACCAAAAAGCCATAATCTAAGGCTAAACATCATTCATTTTTAGCGACAAAAGTTCCATACATTTTAGTACGTAGATATCGTCTCCCATAAATTGCAATAAATAAGTTTTATCGCGCTCAAAAAATTCAGTGCCCGCCGAATATTCAAGGTGACACCACGTCGGTTTGTAGTTCGCACTGAGCTCCATAATACGTAAATGACAAGTTTTAGGGTGGGTTGCCAGTGAGTGTCGAATTGTAACTGTTAATTTGTATTCTTGAATTTAATTTAATTTTTTTTAAAGAATAATTTCAAAGAATTTTTTTAGTATTTTTTATTAACACAGAACTTATTTTAATGTTTTTTTTAACTTGCTATGTATGTATATATCTAACTATTTATGTTAAGACTGAATCTTGCAACAAAATTTTGCAGATATCTTCAACAGATTGTATTGAATTTTTGTAGGCATATGTATATAGCGTGACAATGCTATATTATGATGACATGGAGCTGATCTGATGTTGAAGCTGGAAGGTGGTCATAGGAACTTTGTAACGCCGGAACCTATCGAGTTTGGAGTCGTTTGATTTGTCTTGACGAGTACTTTGAATACACTTTGACAGACCGAGACACTTTGAGAAATTGTTTTTAAAAAAGTAAAAAAAAATGTTTTTAATGATTTCTGTTAGAATTGAATAACTACTACTGAAATAATGAAAGACCTTAAAATTACAGTTTTATTTTTGACTGCATGGTTGGTCTAGTGGTTTAAGCGGTTGCCTCGCCGCTTCCTACTGTATCAGGTGTTGTGGGTTCAAATCCCACATGGGACAACACTGTGATCCACGAATTGTTGTTCTGAGTCTGGGTGTCCATTGTGTCCGTTTCATGTATGTTTGTAAAGACCCCCGCGACACAGGATTTATAGGATATATACGGAAGTTGTCTTTTTTGAAAAAAAAAACTAGCTGAGCCCCATGGTCTCACCCGCGATACTACACCAACCGCGGTTACTCCTTATATCATAAGCTACCTATCAGTAAAAATCCAGTCAAAATCGCTCCAGCCGTTCCAGAGATTAGCCGGCACAAACAAATAGACAGACAGACAAAAATTGTAAAAAAGGGTCCCATCTACACTTTACGTCATTTCCATTATTATTCATCTCTTAAGTTCGAATTTAATCAATTGATGAATTGTAAAACAATAGATGCCCTATCCCTTACATTATCTGATTTCTGTAATCTTCTATATAAATAAAAGAGGAAGGTGACTGACTGACATACCCAGAGATCAACGCACAGCCCAAACCGCTGAAGTTAGAATCCTGAAATTTTGCATGTAGGTTCTTTATTTAACGTAAGTGAGCACTAAGAAAGGAATTTTCGAAATTCCACCCCTAAGGGGGTAAATCAAGGGATGAATATCTGTGTGGGCGAAGCCCCGTGTAAAAGCTAGTATTATATATTTAAGGAAGTTTCCATTTCAAAGTTTTACACTCTTAATATTAATTTTAAGACAAATAGTTTGTTTTTTAACCGTCTTAAAAAAAGAAGGAGTTTATATATACTTTGTTGCAATAAAGAATTATAAATTAACTGTATTTTTTTATTTTTTTACCCGACCACGGCAAAGCCAAAGGAGGGTTATGATTTTGACAGGCTATGTATGTATGTTCATCTGTTCCCTCATAGCTCCTTAACTACTAATTATAACTGGATAAATGAGAAATCGTTAGAAGTGTCTTGATCGTCCGCTGCTTATAGGCTATATGGCGCGTCACTCAATTTAATGTGGCGCCCTCTAGCCGACATAAAGTACTGTATTAAAAAATGAATTTGACATAAATATGCCGTGTTTGGTATCATCGGAAAGGGTGTTACTTGTACATTTCAAATATATATATATATATATAGGTACTATTAGCATTTGCTGGTGACTTTGTTCGTATTTATTATTTTTTTTTTGATATGTTTATGTTAGGTATTTAAAATATACTTTGCATATAAATTATTATTATCACTACACCAAAACATTTTAAATAAAAAAAAGTAAAAACTTAAATTAAAATAGAAACGTACCATAACTCTTAAAAACACGTGCCTACGGCTTTTCAAAACTTGTTTCATACTTTTTCAGCGTCGTTTTTTGTCAAAAAGTTAAAAAGTACGTAAGTATGTAAGATCTATGTAGTAAAATTTTGTCAATATGAGCAATAAAAACGATCAAAAATTATATTTTTAAGAAACATTATGTTCCAATCATATAACATATATCATACAAATTTTATTTCATAACATAGCATTAAAATCCGTTTATTACTGTAAAAGATCTAAGCTGACAGATAGCGCGAGCGACTTAATTTTATACTGTGTAAAAATATATTATTTGTCCATGAAATGAATTAAAAATGAATACACTTGAACCCCATTCTCGGCCTTTGACGAGTTACTTAAAGCCCGCGGGCTTTCCGCTATGACTAAGATACATTGCGTGCTTTGTAGGACATTCTAAACATTCTTCAAAGGCGAACAGTTAATGAATATGTAACTAGAAGAAAAAACCGAAGGTAAATTTATTAGTTGCCAGGGTTACTATGCTACAGTGCCCGATGCGTTTGTGTGCATGTAAAATATGAATGTGGGTGTTCAATCACAAATTCCCACGCTCAAGGACTACAGTCTTAAGCGTGTGATTGTTTACATTTAAAAACGTTCTAAAACTCGTGAATTATGCCATTTTGTGTCTTGAGATATTGCACTAATAATACAAGGAATACGGAGAAAAACAAAGGAATAACTTTTCACCAGTAATTAACTAGATATAATTGTTTTAAAATTAAATACGAACAAAATATTTTAAGACGCCATTGTTGCCTCATTCGACATAGAGTACTTAGAGTAAAACATACAGAAGTGATATTTAGGTAGAATTAACTGACGTTAAATGCACAACGTATTTAACGTATTTAATTGGATAAGGAAAAATAATATGTTGTTAAAAATAGCTTCGTAAATAACCCATAACATTTTTTTTGCAATAATTATATTTAAATTATCATTAAAGTATAATTTAAAAATTGAATATTCGGCTTTTATATTTTATACCTCGATAAATTCTACAAAAAAACTGAAACTGGTAAAGCTATTGAAGTACTATTTACTCAAAGTGAATTTCCTAATAAAGCTTCGTAGGTATAAAGCTATTTATCCGTTCTGCTTTCTTGTTTGGCGCTTACTCTATAAAAGCAAATCTTTGCAACAGTTCGTTGGCCAAAACGCGTAAGCGCCATGAAAATCACGGCGCTTATGACATTTCGCTCGCGAGGAAACTACAACTCGAATGCGATAGAGCGCTGCTTGTTAATACTGTTGGATTAGACTACTAATTATTGTTTGGCTGCGCTGCAGCGCTTTTTAGTTTTAATTCAAATATAAACGGAACATATAATTGGTTTTGAGTGGCTCCTCTAGTACGTAGTACGTAATATCTCGATGCATAATGCTTTAATTGGTAAAGGATTAATATTACGATACACATTTAACGTAGTTTCTATCTTCAGATGATTAAAAAAAATGTTTGAACACAAAAGCGGTTAGTGTGACTAAACCATGATAGTTAGAGATATATGCTCTTGCGGACTTTTTTGTAGATCTTAATGGGACCTACAAACCCGTAATACATTATTTTGTTCTATTGTCAATACTTTTTGCAGCGCACGCAAAATAGGTTTTCGATTCACACCTTGGGTTACGAAATAGCAATTTTCTTACGGATCTCTAATTTTTTTTAAATAAAATATAGTCTATAGCCTGCCTCAATAAATGGACTATCCAACACTGAAAGAATTTTTCAAATCGGACCAGTAGTTCCTGAGATTAGCGCGTTCAAACAAACAAACAAACTCTGCAGCTTTATAATATTAGTATAGATTTAACCGGCATTTCGCGCTTCTTGTGTTTTTTTTATTCTTCACAAAAGGATGTCAGTGGCACGGATATTCCATATTTCAATTATATGAAAACTCCTTGGGCAGGCGCGCGCCATAGATAAGATAACACATGAGAAATGAAAATTCATACAACTTTTTCTCCCGCTAAACCACGTTAGAAATGGATTTTCATACATTTTTCCTCCCGCTTATTCAGGTCAAGGAAAACACTAACGTTCTCTTTTCATTTTCAGGGAATAATGACTACTGTTCCGATCAGGTGTAGTATAATTGTTTGTCATTTTTAAGCTCAATTCAATTCTATTTCAGTACAGATATAATAATAATGCATTAAAGTGTATGTGGAGTACATAATGATTACAGTTCATAATAAAATACAATAAATTGTGTTTTATTATTTACTAGCTGTTGCCAGCGGCTCCGCCCGCGTATATGTCGGTTGTCGCGGCAAATAGTAGCCTTTGTATTATTCTGATGTATAAACTATATTACTGTAAAGTTTCGTTCAAATCCGTTCAGTAGTTTTTGCGGGAAGAAGTAACAAACATTCACACAAACTTTCGCCTTTATATATTAGTGTGATGTGATTCACAAAGAGAAGCACTCAACACACAGAATGCATTTACATACTAACATGTTTAGATGCTTCGTCAATAAATAAAATCACATACCTTAAGCATGAAACCTCATAGAGCCAAATAGGCTTTATGAGGTTTTACTATAGGTATAGTAAAGTTTCATCCAAATCCGTTCAGTAGTTTTTGCGTGAAAGAGAACAAACATCCATCCATACTTACAAACTTTCGCGTTCATGATATTAGTATAGATGTTTTCTTTCTGCTCGATTTGATTTCTATGCATTTGATGAGTAAATGACACATTTACAAAATAAAAACGATTCTTAACGATTCTGATATTGTACCTAACAACATCATAACATCTGCTAAGGCTTAGTTAGATTAATAGGACTTGAAGCAATTGATCGTCAAGCATAACTGAAATAATTAAACATAATATATGCACGCACTTGAAGGTCAGACAACTTAAGTTTTTATGGCATTACGTATTCTTGTGAGGTCATTGACATGTTTTTTGCAATTCTTTTATCACTATCGCAAACTTGTTTTAAATTAATATAGATCTATCTTTGAACATATCTTTATTGTTTTTAAACTTATTGCTTGTACATAGTAGTGAACAGTAAGCACAACTAGCTTGCTTCCCATTTAAGATGTATTT
Organism: Diaphora mendica; assembly: GCA_949125395.1. Lineage (NCBI taxonomy): Eukaryota > Metazoa > Arthropoda > Insecta > Lepidoptera > Erebidae > Diaphora > Diaphora mendica. The sequence goes on from OX421310.1 coordinate 25,985,738, forward strand.
GAGTAGGTACGTGGGCTGTTCCAAAAATAGTTAGAATATAAAAAAAGTTTATTTACAGCTTTTCAAAATATCCCTCTCCAATCCCAAAGCACTTATGCATTCGGGTGAACAAGCTTTCAAAAAAGTTAAAAAACGTGTCTTGTCGAAAAATAACCGCTGATATTCTTCGACGGCCTCGTCTGCAGTGCTAAATTTTCACCCACGACCCACGAAGCATTTTTTTTAACGTGGATATTTAAAAAAAACGCATGGAGCTAAATCTGGGCTGTACGGAGGATGGGGTAACATTTGTACCCCCGAAGTTGTCAAATAGTCCATAGTTCTATCAGCTGTGTGAGCGGGCGCGTTATCTTGGTGAAAAATAATGCCTCGGACGCCGCTCCTTGGGCGCTCGCTATCCAACTCCCTGAAAGCTGACTGTACGTATCCTACGTAAATATCCTATCCTATGTAAATAATGTAATTTAAAATAGTCCACTGCTGAATATATGGGCGCTGTTTACAACTGAGGTTTTAACTACTTTACCATGCTAACCAGAAGGTTTGGTATAGGGTTTTTTAAAGTTTTCCTTCTCTTTGTGGTCCTGTTTATTTCGCTCCCTTAGTCGGCTCTTACGATACCTGGAATGAATAGGGGTGGTCACACTTTGTATTCTTAATCCTGTACCACATTAGGATAAAAACAAAATCCTCCTTCCTGCGCCTTCGAGTAATAGATTAATTATAATTTAAAAAAGCGGCCAAGTGCGAGTCGGACTCGCCCATGAAGGGTTCCGCAGCAGCAAGTAACATAATATAATTTTTATTTTATTTTTATATTTGTGTTGATTGAATGAAAGGTAAGTTGCAGTTTACGATTTATGACGTATTAAAAAAAACTACTTACTAGATTTCGTTCAAACCAATTTTCGTTGGAAGTTTACATGGTAATGTACATCATATACATTTTTTAGTTTTATCATTCTCTTATTTTAGAAGTTACAGGGGGGGGGACACATTTTCTATTTTTGTATGAAAATCTTAATGCGGTTCACAGAATACATCTACCCACCAAGTTTCAACATTATAGTTCTTATACTTTCGGAGAAAAGTGGCTGTGACATACGGACGGACAGACAGATGGACAAACAGACAGACATGACGAATCTAAAAGGGTTCCGTTTTTTGCCTTTGGCACGGAACCCTAAAAATAGTACACATGATAATATATTAACTATACCTAGGTATATATAATAATAATAATTATTATCTTTATAATACCTAGGTATATACAGTTAAACTTCTTATTATTGTACTCAAGTAACGGAAATGCATTCTAGATTGAGTACTAACAGAACTTGAACTCTAAGCAGGTACCTTGTTTTTTTAGATTGAATCTGAAACGAAAAAAAAAAACTTTTTTCGTTAAAGAAATAATCGCTATAACAAATAAATTTATCTTCAATAAACTAAAACTTAAATAAATAATTTTCCTGTGTATTTATGGAAGTAAATTAAATAACTTGACTTGATGTTTTTTAAATTTTTAAAGTAACTTAATAATAATATGGATGCTGAAATCACGCGACAAGCTTTTTTATTATATACATTTTGTAATGACATTATAAGTTGATAGTAAAAGTTTTCAAGGAATACTTCATTTTATTCTTTTTAGAAAATTTCAGTAAAAGCTTGTTCTTCAAGATGTTTTTGTTTTCATAGATTTTTTTACTTTTTTGTTATCATTGGACAGGTTTCTCAGTCTGTTGTGGCCCGCTAGGTATGATCACCTCGCCTGGACGGAGGATCCTACCTTCGTGTTGGAAGAACATGACACCCGTTCCTCCACAAAGTAGACAATAAATGCTTTCTAAATCCGAATATTGCTTTTGGCCATGACAGATACGATGTGCAAAACAGCAAATTAATAATATATAAAAATAATATCATTTTTAATCTTAAAAACGTAAATCGCAATAGATTGTGACCTTGATCTTGAACTTTAAATGTTTACGATGAAAGGAGAATGGCAGATCCTGTACCGCCTGTACAGATGGGCAGTACCTAATTAATGGTTTTGAGATTTTTACCGTTTTTTAAGTAAATTTTTAATTCTGCTCAAAAAGTTTTTACATTGCAAAAAAAGCTCATTCCTACGTTTTCTAAATATGCCATGCTTAAACTCTCCTTAGTCTGAATACTAGATGGCGTTGTGTATCAGATACCGAAAACATTTTACATAATTTTTAAATATTTATTACATTAAAAATAATGATAAAATATTTGAATTGATATTTATGAATGACCTTATTGATGTATTTAGTAAAAGAGAAACATTTTATTGACGGATCAAGAAAATCGTAGACGAATGATTTCGATTTCAAATTATTATATTATTACCATCTTGTTGAAAACAATGACAACTCATTTTTACCCGACTACGGCAAAGCCAAAGGAGGGTTATGATTTTGACAGGCTATGTATGTATGTATGTATGTTCATCTGTTCCCTCATAGCTCCTTAACTACTTATTAGAACTGGACAAATGAAGTATCGTTAGAAGCGTCTTGATCGTCCGCTGGTTATAGGCCATATGACGTGTCACTGAATCTAATGTGGCGCCCTCTAGCCGACATAAAGTACTGTATTAAAAAAATAATTTGAGATAAATATGCCGTGTTTGGTATCATTCAAAAGTGCGTTACTTGTACATTTCAAAAATATATATATTAGTAGCATTTTCTCGTGACTTTGTCCGTATTTATTCGATAATTGTGATATTTCTATGGTACCTATTTAAAATATACTTTGCAAAGAAATTAATATTACAGAGGCACCAAAACATTTTAAATAAAAAAAAAGTGAAAACTAAAACGCAACTACGACAAAAAACGACGCTGAAAAAGTATGAAACAAGTTTCAAAAGCCGTAGTAACGCGTTGTTAAAGAGTTATGGACTATGGTACATTAAACTACATAGACTACAGCTATTGAAACTTAGTAATGTACCGTTGATCCATGGACCTATTTCATTGTAATCTAAAAACTAAATTAACTTTTTAACGCAATTTTAAAAAAATCTGGGAATTTAAAATGTTATTGTGGGTGATATTAGCAGTCAAATAAATTCAAAAACAATTCCTACCATGAGATACGCCACGCGGTACAAATATCCCATACAAACCTGCCATTGTCCTTTAGTTAGTATAATTATAATAAAATTGTAGAGTCAAGAGTCAAGTGTACTAGTTGTTGCCCTCGGCTCCGACCGCATATATGTCGGTTGTCGCGGCAAATAGTAGCCTATGTGCTTGTTCACGTAGGGACGCGCGGGCGCGGTATACGTTGCGTGCTCGTGTTCACATTGGCCGCCAGGCGTTTGCGCGAGCGATAAGTTCAAACTGGTTGAACTTACCCGACGTCGCGAGTGAATCGCGCGCTCCGCCGCTAGTTCAACGTGAACATACACAAACGTCTCTCGCGTTTGATATTGCCGCGAGCGCGCCGTTCGCGTCAATCGCTACTTTGCTCGCTACTTAGACCGCACGTGCATTTCGTACGTGAACACTTGGATATCTCGTCATATGTTTGATATTTCGTGACCGCGCACGCGACCGCGCCCGCGAGTCAACGTGTACAAGCACTATGTGATATTCAAGTGTATAAGCTATATTACTGTAAAATTTCATTCAAATCCGTTCAGTAATTTTTGCGTGAAGAAGTAACAAACGTGCACACTCACAAACTTTCGCCTTTATAATATTAGTGTGATAATTTTGTTATATCTACATGACAAAATTAGAACAAAAGCTATGCAGGAGTTGATTTATGTCATATTATGTCTTCTATGTCACGGGTCGTCTTTTTTTCACGTTTTCGTTTGATATTTCGCTTTGTTGTGGGTACCGATTCAAATAATAAGCTTTTGGCTTGTCTAATATCTTCCTCAGTAAATGCACTAACACATATACGGCTAATACTTTCCTCGTCCATAACATCAATCTTATTACACACGAAAGAAAGAACCTCGTTAATCACTACATTACAATTCGCACATTTCAATACTTGCGATGACACCGCCATCGCTATATACACAACACATCTAAGTTCACTTAAAGGGCACGTCTGTTAGCGACAAGTGCACTGATGAATATTTCCAAAGGGGTGATGAACGAAGCGCATGTGTAAAATCAGGTACAAAAAGACAATAACGAATAATAGCAAAAGCCTAATGATTATTAATTTTAAGTAAACGATCAGAAAATTCATCAAAATTTTTAATTTTGTCATCTATGAATGTCTGAAAACCATCTTCCAAGACCGGAGAACCAAGAAGGCGAAGAGACGTTTTCTCTAAAACTTTAATGTTAGGTGCCAAGGAATTAAATTTTTCAATAGTCGAGAGTCTGTCTGAATTGTCACAAATAAAAATTTCACATTTATCCGAGTTGAGGTCTAAGCCAATGGATTTACATTTATTTTTAATAAAAGATAAATCTTCTAAAACTCGTCGTCAAGGTACCAAATGTTAAATTTAGATTTTAGCTGCTCTATAATGGGATGTGTTGCTAAACTGAAGATAACTGGTCCCAGTGGATCACCCTGTTGACATCCAACGGCAGAGTCTAAAAGATGGTCCTTATACATTAATCTTGTTGGATTTCTATAACATTGCCAAAGAAAATTATAAATTTTAGGAGTTTCAATTTTGGCTTGTGTCAACAAAGCATTCCTATTTACAGAATTGAAAGCATTCCTCAGGTCAACCTTCAAGATCACCTTCCCTTTCCCGCTGCCAAGATATGTGGACAGAGCATGTATGGCAGCCTCACAACCACCTTTCGAGCCAAAACCAAGTTGCACTGGTTGAAATTTTTCTGCAAGTTCAGTACTGTAATATTTACAACAAATTTTGGCAACTATGCGTCGTAACGTATATCCCACGGCAATCGGACGAATGTTACCATCATTTTTACGCAATGCACATAAATTGGCGCCATATAAAATGTAATAATAATAATAATAAATATTTTAGACATCCAACACACAACGCCATCTAGTCCCAAACTAAGCAGAGCTTGTATTATGGGTACTAGACAACTGATAGAATTACATATATATACTTTTTTTTTGACCACCACTTTTGGATTCTAATCATGCTTTCCATCAGGCAGAGTAGACTCATTTTGGTAGCTTGATCATAAAAAAAAAACTAGCTGTTGCCCGCGGCTCCGCCCGCGTGTATGTCGGTTTTAGTGGCAAATAGTAGCCTATGTGTTATTCTGATGTATAAGCTATATTACTGTAAAGTTTCATCCAAATCCGTTAAGTAGTTTTTGCGTGAAAGAGTAACAAACATACACACTCATAAACTTTCGCCTTTATATATTAGTGTGATAGTGTGATAGTGTCATAGTGTGATGATCTACAATTCACATTATACACTTTTTATACACTATCTATATGAGTAAAAGACAATTAAGTTTGCACTCTACGTTTGCATAATCTGATCAACAAGAATTCGTCTGCGTCTCTACAAGAGGAATAAAATTTCCTTGTTTTTACAAAAAATCATATCAAATCAGATGTCTTATAGTTTATATCCTGCCCCGACACATTAATCGGAGGAGGAATAGACTATTCAACACTAAACAACTTTCTCAATTCAAACCCGTAGATCCAAAGAACGCAAACGCATTCATGCAAAAACTACTGAACGGATTTGGATGAAACTTTACAGTAATATAGCTTATACATCAGAATAACACATAGGCTTATTATGGCAATGGCGTAACATGGCAATATTTGCCGCGATAACCGACATACGCGGGCGGAGCCGCGGGAAACAACTAGTATTAGTATAAATTAAGGGCCTACTGGATAGGACAAGCTATTTGATACTAAGATTTCATTTTAAAGGGATATGCTGCTTAATGAAAAAAGAAAGTATATGTTTAAAATACTTCTTGTTTTAGGTAGATGTTAAAGATTTATTTACATAAGTACCTATACGTATTTATTTACATACCTTTACCGTGGGAGAGCCACGCTTCGGCATGCATGGGCCGGCTCGACCGGAGTGATACCACGGCCTCACAGAAAACCGGTGTGAAACAGCGCTTGCACTGTGTTTCACCGAGTGAGTGAGGATACCGGAGGCCCATACCCCAACCCCTCCCCCCATCCCCCAAAGGCCGGCAAAGCACTTGTGACGCCTCTGGTGTTGCGGGTGTCCATGGACGGCGGTAATCAGTTACCATCAGGCGATTCGTCTGCTCGTTTGCCCCCTATTCCATAAAAAAAACGTAAATATTTTAAAGAGATTCGTGTTTCTCACATTTATAAAAGAAGTAATTGATACTATCTGTTTTAAATCAGCTGGAGTGTTTATGTAAGCTGCTTGTAGCAAATTATCTGCAATTTTTCTATTGTTTATAGACCATCTGAAAAAACAGTCGATTTGCCGTAGTATTTTAATTCAAACGTTTAAACTTCACTCTGATTTTTAATTGAAATGCAAAAACAAAAATCAACTCTGCTTTACATCAATGTTAAGAAAACATTACCTAATATCTTCTCAAAATACCTCGTAATCCTCTTTGCTAGCTTCTGAAATAGGTTACACGGTACCTATGTTTGAAATAACTAATAGCGATTTTCAGTCCTATAAATAGGATTGGAAAATGCGATCTGAAACTTATTTTACCTAATTCCCTATTAACCAAACCAATGATTTATCACAATATTCTTTTATTTCAGTTTTCCACGCGATCTTTGGAACCATCGTTTGGACTTCTCTTCAAGGATCTACTCGATGATCTTGGCGTCCATACCACGGGTGCTTCCGTCATCGCCAGTACCTTAGACTCGGTGGTCAACTTTTCTGGCTTCTTCGTGGGTCCTGTGATAAAAACCTTTTCGTATAGAAAAGTATGCTTCGTGGGATCAACAATATGTGCTCTAGGATTGCTCTTTACCGCTCCGGCGAACAGCATGGGTCACATTATAGCTACTTACAGTATTTTAGGAGGTAAGTTAACTTTTAATGTTTGCTAAGACTTTACTACTACTTTAAACAAGTAAAATTATTTATTAGTAAAAAAACCCGACTGCGTCAATATCTGCCATCTTTATTAAATTCTTTTTTTTTTTCATAAGACATATAATTTATATATTATATTCGTAATCACCGATAAAAATTCTTTATTTTGATACCACACTCGATGTATTTTGAAAACATTTTTTTTACCCGACTGCGAAAGAAGGAGTGTAATGTTTTTAGATAACTTTTTCGCGCCAAAAATCCTTAGTTTAAATTTTGATTTACCCAGTGTCACTCTCACGACTAAGACGAATCTATTGACACCACACTCACATAAAAATACAACAAGCCGTTTAGGCTATAGGGCGTGCCAAAGAAATATACATACATATATTCCAAAAACATTACCCTCCTTCTTCGCAGTCGGGTAAAAACAGGATTTTAATCTAATATCTCTATTATGTTGTAAATTATGCATCGTAATAAACCGCCAAAAAGCCTTTTAGTAAATTTATTCATATTTGATTCTCATTTGAAAGTGGGATACTTGATTCTAGGCAAGGCTTTAAATGGAATGTTCTGGTGAGAAAATAAATTGTTAATCGGCATCTACCATCAATATAAATAGTAAAAGCTTGAGGTACTAGTAAATTATAAAGCTATTATGATAATTGTTTAGTATTTGCAAGGCAATGACACGTATTTCTTTTTTTTTTCAGTTATATCACTTAGGTACTTGATTAATTGTGTGTGCTGTATTGTCATGTTGTTTATTTTAAATGGCTAAATTTGTTTACTTTATCCAAAATGCGTAATATTGATTGATTGAAAATATCTTTGAAGACGATCTCGGCGCAAATAAATCAATCCAAAAATGTGATACACAATCGTACTTTGGTTGTTTATCTTGTCTTATCACCTGTCTAAAACATAAGAGTACTTGAGAAGTCATTCAACTGACATCCTTGCTCCCTTTGTGTATTATGTAGACCGAAAACAAATAGTAAAGTGCATATAATTAGAAATATTAAAAGGTACCGTATGAGAGTTCTCCAAAGAAATGAGACATCGGTTGTCCAAGGAGCTAGACGCTGACACTGCATATATACTAGGTCGCAGCTGTGTCCTGATTTTTCACAAATTTCTTACTAGATTTTGCCCTCGGCTCGCCCGCTTGTATAACCAACATACGGTAAAAAGTAGCTTATGTCCTTCCTTTAAGAATCAAAGTATCTCAATGCCTTTCATTAAAATCTATGCAGCGATTTAGTCGTGAGAGCGTAACCGACACACAGACGGATAGACAGACAGAGTTACTTTCGAATTTATAATATTAAGTAGTATGGATGTTAACTTTGGATGAGTAATGTAATACGTGGTTTACGTAATAGTGAGCTTATAAACCTTAATAAAACACAAGGTTTGTAAGTCACTTCATGATTATTCTGACCTTGTGGTAACAAAACAATGTAAACTTTTCCAATAGTTTTCCTTTGCACGACCCTCGTAAAATACACCAGTCAGAGTCAAAGAACCACGTGTACACTGCTTGCTTGACCTCTTATAGGCCATGGATATTATTTAATCTCAATAGCCCAATTAAATGTTACATCCCGCATTGTAAAACAGTGGAAAACTTTTGACCATCAAAGTTTCATCTGTTTCAAACAATACAAGCAACCTCTGACTATATTTATAGTTTAGTAGCTTATGCCCACGACTTCGCCCGTGTGCACATATGTTGGTTATCGTACAATAAAATTTTCGGAGTAATTTATAGCCTGACAGTCACCAATAAAGTGGCTTTCTATTGGTATAAGAATTTTATAAATCGGTTCAGCAAATCCAGAGATCACTCCCTGCAACCCCACAAACTCACAAACTTTACGTCTTTATAATATTAGTATCGATTATATATTTTCATTTGTAAGTATAGCAAGGTGTAATGATTACATGGTTATCTCTTTAATAGAGTAAATAAATAAATAAAATAATAAATAAACGTGACCTGAAAGTGAAGAGTTTCGTTGTCTGTCTCCAGAAGTCATCATAAGATCTATAGGAAATTTCAATTTTAGGACCAATTCTGAAAAAAAAATTCAAACAAAAAATATTTTTGCAAATCCGTCTACAAATGGCGCAGCTATGCCCGGACATACATAAGAAATATATAAACATCCAAATTGGGAACCTCCTCTTTTTTGCAGTCGGTTAATAAATGATGTTGATGAATGATAATTATGAAGAGTGTTATGTGTGATTAGTTGTGCGCATATTCATAAGCATCAACACCGCCATTAAAATTACCTACCGGTGAATTATCTACACTCGTATTAATTACGGGATTATTGTTTCCACTAATTAATGTTTCCTTTTGCAACGGTCATTATTTCCGAATGAATAACTCACCGTAAACATCAATATTCAAATGACTGAAATGATACAACTGCTAAAAGGTGGATGGAGGTTGCCACGACGACGCCGACGCTTTCTACCTACTTTGTTTGGGTTCGAACCCCTCTCACAGAAGATTCTCCTAAAATTACAGCTTGTCTCCGATGAGTCTCCATGCTGCAATGTCTGCATTCGCTATGAATATGGTAACCAACACTTTTGGATTCTCACAGTGTGAGGCACGCTTCGGCATGAATGGGCCGGCTCGACCGGAGTGATATCACGGCTTCACAGAAAACCGGTGTGAAAAGCGCTTGCGCTGTGTTTCACCGTGTGAGTGAGGATACCGGAGGCCCATAAAAGCCCCAACCCGTCCCCCCATCTCCCAAATGCCAGCAACGCACTCGTGACGCCTCTGGTGTTGCCGGTGTCCATGGGCGCTTAGAGCATGGGCGGTAATCGCTTACCATCAGGCGATAAGTCGCGTCGGCTCGTTTGCCCTATATTACATAAAAAAAATCTACTCATGCTTTCCACCAGCAGAGTAGAGTCACTTTAGTAGACTCATATATAAAAAAATGGGACAACACTTTGTGTAATCTACAAAAGTCCTGAGTGTTTTTGAGTCCGTTTCATGCATGTTTGTAAAGTTGTTCGAGTCGAGACACAGGATTACCTACCTACTTAGTGTGATAGTTGTCATTTCAAGAATGAAAAATACCCAAATGTTTTTTTATTAAACCTTATCTTATGACTGCATAAATTTCTTTACAGTAAGTTTCACTATCATTTACGTTAATTATGCACTGTGACAGTATTAAATACCTCGGCCTAAGGCTAAATAAGTGATTAACACTGATCACGTGTTTTGCAATTGTTACATACTTACTGTGTACTTTGTCAGTATATTTGCGACGTAAAATACTGTATATATTTTGTGTCAAGTAATTAAGTTGAATGGCGCTGTGTGTGCACGCGTAGGGTTTTGCGGTCACCTCACTGGAGTTAAACAGTAGATATGCTAGGGTGTTACGTGTTAAACACAATATACTCAATTTAAATCAGATTATGTAGATGCTTTCGGATATTCGTCTAAACCTACATATATTGTTTTAAGCAAAAAAATTCAAAACTCCCTCCCGAAAAGAGCTATCGAAAGTTTGACTGCTGGGTGATCCTTTGTAACCTATTCAGGGTTTAATATGCGTGAACCTTTTTTTGTGAATCGGTCTACCCACCAAACCTCGCGATGTCGTCTAAGGCGGGTTGGTGTTCCGACTTTCCGACTCTTACTGTGTAGAGCGGTGAGAGGCGCGACAGCGACCTGCCCCGGGGGTGACTCTGGTTACCCCGGGAGGTACCTCAGTCGTGAGGTACGGCAGGGGGGACGGCAACAGGTAGGCCTACCTCGGCAGTCGGAAGGAGCTCTAGGAACGCATCAGCGGCTTCTGGAGTCGCCTGTCACCGCTCTACACAGTAAGAGTCGGAACACCGACCCGCCTAAGACCAGCGGTCTTAGATCGTTTGCAGCGCGTGAACCCTGAAACTGGCCGTAGTTTCAAATTGACCAAGCTAGTGCAGACTAAGCAGTAGCGCCTTCGAGATTTTTTATACTCCACATTTTTGTAGCAACTAGCAAAACGTTAGCAAAATTATATGGGAATCGTTTAATTAGCGTGGGTGAATGATGACGTGAAATACAAATAAATAAAGAATATCAATGTTAGTTATTTACATTGTAAAATACATATCGCAGTGTCCTACATTATCTATACAGGATATGACTATCACTGCTTACAATGAGCGTATTCAATTAAACTGGAAAATGGAGTCACAGCTGTCACATTACACAGGTTACGACTTCGGGCCTCCTTTGCTAAAATATTCAAATATAAAATTTAAATATTTAATATACCTTCCATATTAGTTACAAATTTTAATTCCCATAGTAAAATGAGATCTAATAAGATGGAGCGTAACTGCGATGCAATGCGATGCGTCGTCCCACAATGCGAATCAGATCGGTAGTTCTTGCGGTGCATTCGTGCGAGCTCACAGATATTTGCGATGCGTGGCAAATTCGCAGTTATGTGTGGGAGCCCTTATGCAGTGCATTAGTTGGTAATCTCAGAAATCCTTCTCTTGAACCAGGTATTATTTGACACTCCTTTTGATTAAGAAATTATATTTGGATGACTCGTAATTATCGTTAACAGCCAGTAAACACAGCTTAAATGTCTTAGAGTAACAAAAACTTAAAATTACATAAATAATACATTGAAAATTCATTTTATACATGTACATAATTGTACATAAACAGTGTAGGTGAGTATTTACATATAAGGTATTTGAAAAATACAAAGACGACTTCGCTTATTTGGTTTGTATAATTAAGGTGTTTTCGTATTGAAGTAAAATAATTTTTAAGTGTTTTCATGTAGGCTTTATTCAAGAGATAATTTTATACAGTTATTTTCATAATAGAATTGGGATTTTATTTTATTTAATGTTTAAATGTAAATACATAGTTCGAGAGTTCCTTAGTTGTAATCACAATCACACATGACGATTGTATAAAAATTAAAAAACTAACGCCCGGCCCGGCTTCGCACGAAAGTCTTTGAAATTCTCGGATTTCCTCTACTATAGCATGCATGTATAACACATATTAACCTTCCTCTTGAATCACTCTATCTTTTGCAGAAAACTGCATTAAACACACACACACACATCTGGTGAGTACTTTAAAAGATCTAAGCGAGCAGACAACATTTTATATTATGTAAAGATTATAAATTTAAAAAATCCATTTTTGTTTGTGCTATCATCTCCATTCTTGGGCTACACAACAGTATACGGGTTCAGTACATTGGCCAATATTATTAAGGTAAATTCCTCTTTTAAGGGTATAGTAACTACAGGCATAATGCTCTGAAGCTGATTTTGTTTCTGTTGATTTCTTTTTCATAATTTATCTTTCACATTGCCGTGTATTGTGAATCGTTTAAGTTCTCGATCATCATGGATTATCTTTGCCCTTCAACACAAATAATTATACCGTACACAGTTAATTAAGTATGACCGTTTTCCTCGTAGCCAAGTTCTAGTTACTAGACTATTATTTGAACTCACTAATTCTGTATTATTTAGTTTGAGGCATGGAAACCTGAAAGTACATAATTGAAAATGGTTGTATTTTATATCTTTAACCTTACAAAAACATGTTTAAATTCAGTTACAATTTATCTATACAAATAAATAAAATTGAAGTATCTGTTTATAATTTGAAATTAACAGCTTTTCAATAAATGCATATGAAAGTTTATACAGTACTTAATCAAAAAATCAATTTTAATTTTTTTGTTTGTATGGTACGGCTGGACCTATTTTAACGGGACTTTCACTGATGATTTAAGGAGTCACTTAGACTACATTTATTTTAGAGCCAGACCCCAACATCACCCCTCCCCCCACCTGCGGTGTTACCTGTGGTTGTTTTTGTAATGGTACAGCAATAACCGCGGGGCTCAGTTGTTTTCAATATAACTGTTTAAATGCTTAAAAGAAACTTATGCATAGGTCGTGTGAGTCATTTAAGTAATTAAAGATTTGCCTTATCCACTGTAGATAACGTGCAATATGCAAGTTTTGTCTATAGGTCACAATCTTAATGTAGGACGAGCTTGTTTATTATGTTGCAGTGATAATATTAATATAAAATCTTAATGTGCATTTTAATCAGTATTGACAGCTTGTTTATAATATTTTTTTTTATTTATTTATTTACTTTATTTTAAAGAAAGCTCACAGACTAATAATACTATGAACGCAAGTACATAAGTGAACAATATTGCTTATAACAAGCTTCCACATATGGACAACTTATACAAAAGATAAAACGAGTAAAAAATAAAAACATTCATATTCAAAAAATAAGATGAAGCCAACCATTCATAAGTACATATTTTAAGAGTCATAATCAATGAAATAAGAAATAAAATAAAAATATCCAAAAATAAACATAATAGAAATAACAGCAGATTTACAAGATAAAAGAAATAAGAGAAATAAACAATTAAAATTACTTTTCCTCTGTCTCTGTACTGCAATACCCTATATGGGATTTACCAATCAGTCAGTCAGTTAAACCAAAGTAATTATTACATAAGAGCCGTCTTATCGAAGATGTGCTCGAGCAAAATAGATCTATGTCTACATTTTCTGATATACTGTTAAATGTCGCTACGCTGCGAATGAAAAAAGCATTGCGCCTGTAATTAGCCACTGTAAATGGTACTTCAAGTAATGGTTTCTGTCGAAACCTGGTGGGATTTGTACGCAAACATATTTTAGCTGTAAGCTCCGGGTTGTCTACCGATCCATTAGCAATGTTCAGTAGTAATGTGATATCATTAATTCGACGCCTAATATCTAGTGGCAGAAAGTGATACCGTTTGCAACGATGATTGTGGTCAACTGAACATTGATGCGCTCTGAAGTCAAGGTACCGAAGAAACCTGCGTTGAACATTCTCTATTCGAGTTTTGTAAATCTCATACTGAGGATTCCACATCTGTGAGGCATATTCCAAGTGGCTCCGCACAAAAGAACAATACAATATTTTAATAGGTTTAAGGGATCTGAAGTTGGACGAGTGCCGTATTATAAATCCTAAAGCCCTCGAAGCCCTTTTCACTATCATCTCAATATGCTGGTTTAACAAAAGCTTACTATCCATTACAACACCTAGATCTTTAATATTATTAACTTTTCTGATGTGTTCGTTATACAGTGTATACGCTGAGTCAACTGAGGTGTGCCGTCGGATATAAGTTATATAAAAGCATTTAGATATATTCAGTTCGAGCTTGTTCATGCTGCAGTACATTTCCAGCCTATCTAGATCAGCCTGTAACCCCTCAGTATCAGATCCATTATTTATGACTTTGTGAATCTTCATGTCATCGGCATATAGCAGAATATATGAGTTCTGAAAGCAACTCTGTATATCGGTGATAAAGATAGTAAAAAGCAGCTGTCCCAGGATCGAACCTTGAGGTACGCCTGAGGGGACAGTATACCATCCAGAAGAGTACCCCTGTAGCACTACTGCCTGTAAGCGACTTTCCACATAGGAAGAAAACCATCGAAACAAGTCGCCGTGAATTCCTGCCGATAACAACTTCTGCAAGAGCACTTTGTGGTCTATACGGTCAAAACACTTGCTGTAGTCCGTATAAACCACGTCCACCTGCCCGTGTTGCTCACTGCCCTGCGATATGAATTCATGTGACAAAATCAAGTTGGAGGTGGTGGAACGCCCCACCAAGAATCCATGTTGACTGACACAAATACCACCCTTTAAGGCCGAGTATACTTGTGTGTGTACAAGTCTCTCCAGTACCTTCGAGAAAATACGTATTTTGGATATGGGCCTGTAGTTTTCTACATTTGACTTATCCCCTTTTTTAAAAATAGGAGTGACGTACGCCGATTTCCATATCTGAGGGACAACTCCCTCTGCAATAGATCTTCTGAATAAGATACATAAAGGTTTGACAATGCTATCGGCCAGTTTGACTATATAAATCGGTGGTATGTGATCAGGGCCACTTGACTTATTGAGATCCAAGGACTTTAATAAACCCAATACACGCCGATGACAAATTTCAATAGTACCGATAGTTGTCATATTCGTATTAACGTCTTCCAACATCTGAACACCGGCATTCTGATCTGGTTGTTGAAAAGTGGTCTTAAAAAAGGATGCAAACATGTCCCTTCCCCTCGGATCGCGAAAGCGTGTAGACGTGTCCATCCCTATTAGTTTGTTTTTGATACTTTAATTTAAATACTTAAATTGATTGAAATTTAACGAAAAATAAAATCACTAAATTCAGTGAAGTACCAGGCGCGCATAACCACAGTGGTAGGTGCATTGAGCTACATACAGTAAGAAAAGGACAACAACTGCACTGAAGACTATCCGCGGCGGAGTTGCGTCGCCCTCGCGCTGTTACTGGACGGTGTGTCACGGTCAGCGTCTTCGCGATAGTGCTTGCCCCAATTGCATAAGAGGAGCGAATAGCGGGAAACATTTGCCGGTTGGTCCAAGTTGCTTTATTTTATTCTTATATGATAATTTCAAAATTCTGCATTTATTTCATACGAGTCCTTAATTGACTGTTCTTCCTGCTAAAAATAAATAATGTCGGTTGGAAGAACTCCTCTTAGGGATAGTAAAGAAATGACGACCCCAACACACTATGGGTCCGACTCAGCCCTGCAGACCGTAGAAATTAATGAGCAGTTCGAAAACAATATAACCAGGAGATTTAAACGGCGGCTTGAGGACCAAATGGACTCTACTACTAGCATTACATTATCAGACCTCAAAAACATGTTTGAGGAATGGCAGGGTAAACAAGAAGAAAAACTTAACACGCTAAACTCAAGTATGGATGCGATAGTTAAGCAAAATGATCAGATCAGGGCCTCAATGCAGCTCCTCTCCGAAAAGTACGATGATATCTTGTTGGACATGAAAAAAGTGCAGTTTGAAAATGACAAAAATAAAAAAGTAATAAAATCTTTGGAGGCACAGTTAGAACAAGCTGAGAGAAAGTCACGTGTTTGCTCGATTGAATTGCGAAACATACCAAGGAGTGAAAAGGAAACGAAGCAAAGTCTGGTCGAATTGACTAGAAAACTTGGCACAGTCGTGAATTCAACCCTAAGCGACATTGATATTCGTGACGTGTACCGCTTAAAAGTAAAAGATGGGGCAAATGGACCAATAAGAGTTGATTTTAATTCAACAACCACCAAAGAAAATCCTATGAAATCTATATTTACGTATAATAAGGGTAAACCTGTTGACAAACGATTAAATACCACTAATTTAAAAATAAATGGTCCCGCAAAAACTATTTACGTTGGCGAATCACTAACGAAACGAAATAGTCGACTACACTACTTGGCTAGAGTTTTCGCAAAAGAAAATCACTACGAAAGCTGCTGGACTTCATATGGGAAGGTTTATTTAAGACGCAACAAAACTGATCAACGCGTGTGTATCGACTGTGAAGAAGATTTAAATAAGCTTAAAGTCACTCAATGACTAAATAACCTCAACCATCTTTTAATATATTTTTTAGAATTTAATGCATGCCATCTAGACTACTTTTGTATAATTTTTAAAACTTGTAAATATAACTCTTTATCTTGTGCTCAGCCTCACATACTGTACTTTGCAATAAATTCACTGCACATCCACAATTATTCTACGTCATTACTCTATACACAACTTAAACATTACATGTACCCAAACACACACATAATACGAATCATTTTCATAGTAGACACACATACCAACCTTATCTCGAGTCCTCAAATGATTTTCAGAAACGCAAATAATATCTGTTACCATCAATCATATATCAATACTATTTTTAGAGTATTTTTTATAATGATACATAAATTGGCGTCAAATCCTTCTAAAAAGCAATTCAATAAAATTCGATAAATTTAACAAAATACAAAATGAAATTGATTCCTTAACTATAGCTGAAGCGACTCTCTGTGATGCAGAGGAATGCCAGACGTTTATACCAGACTCAATCAAAAGTTTTAAATGGCTCCAACAAAACATTAGAAGTATCAATTGTAACATAGCGGGGTTATACCCATTGATCACTAGATGCGGCGTAACCTGGGACTGTATTGTGCTCACTGAATGCTGGCTAAAATCTGGTTCAATAATTCCAAGTCTAAATGGTTACAATCACTATGCTACGGTAAACAATTTCACACAAAATGAAGGAGTTGTAGTATATTGTAAGAGTAACCTAATAATATCAATTGAGGAACCTAAATTAGTGGAGGCAAATTGTCTTGTTATAAAACCAGACATAAACACTCTAGCCCTGGCCATTTACCGTCCTCCAGGCTACAAAAACATTATCAATTTTATACATTCCTTAAACGACTTACTAACAAGTTATGCCAGTGTACAGAATATAATAATATTAGGGGATATAAATATTGATATCTGTGATGGTAGTTCCGATAAAATGTATTCTGTATACCTTAACATGTTGGCCTACCACGGAATTCTACCGGCACACACCATTCCGACCCACGGTAAAACGTGCTTTGACCATGTCATGCTAAAGACAAAATCGTCCGCACGTACCCTCGTACTCACAACAACGCTTACTGATCATAATAGTGTCGCTCTCTCCATTTCAATTCGGCACAGGCTAAAACCTGCGAAACTGACTAATCGGATAAACCATACCAGCTTGTCTGCTGACCTAAAAGAAGTTGATTTCGATTATTTATACACATTAAAGGATGCCAATCTAGCAGCAGACTTCTTCATTGAAACGATTCAGAACCTAATTAAAGACAACTCCAAAGTCGTCAAAACCTCCTCAAGGACAAGATTACTAAAACCTTGGATAACTTCAGGTATTTTGAAATGTCTAAAAAACCGAGATAATCTTTACAAAAAACTAAAAAAAGAACCTAACAACGAAATACTAGAAATTACTTACAAGAGGTATAGAAATTATTGCACTGCTTTGTTGAGGAACAGTAAAGGTGAATATAACAGATTTCAGCTGCGGAAGGCAGATGGAACCAGCAAAGAACTTTGGAAAGCTATAAAAGAAATTACATATACTGCCAAAACAAAGGACTCCCCAGGTGAATTAATAAATGTCAATGATCCCATAACATCTATAAACAACGTCAACGAATATTTCATAAACGTGGGCAAAATACTAGCTGAAAATTTTGATTCACCAAACAATCAATCGGTTATCCTAAAATCGTTCCCTAATTCGTTCACACTGCTACCTACCGATCAAATTGAGATTAAAGATCTAATAAATGGTCTCAAGAGTGAGAGTGCTGTGGGACTGGACATGATCTCTGCTGACATTATTAAGAGGAATAAAGATATTTTAATTAAACCAATCACATTCTTATGTAACCTTTCGTTTCTGACTGGCGTGTTCCCCACAGCTTTTAAGAGGTCAAGGATTTTTCCAATTCACAAGGGTGGTGATAGAGACTGTGTTGAAAACTACAGGCCCATTTCCATACTTTCTACTTTGTCAAAAATACTGGAGCGAGTAATAAACAAACGGTTAGTTAAATATCTCGAGGAAAACAAACTGCTATCTTCGGCACAATACGGATTCAGGTCTAATCGATCAACCACAGAAGCAGTTCGTGAGCTAACTAGCTTTGTGGTAAAAAATCTCGATAGTAAAACTAAAACTATAGGGATTTTTCTAGATCTTGCCAAGGCATTCGACACGGTCTCTATTCCTATTTTATTGAGAAAGCTTGAGTACTTGGGAATAAGGGACTGCCAGTTGAAACTTTTCCAAAGTTATCTCTCTCAAAGGAAGCGGTGTGTTAAAATTGAAAATCTCTCGAGCAATGAATTGACAGTCCATTTTGGCGTACCACAGGGAAGCATCCTGGGCCCTACACTATTTCTTGCTTACATCAATGATCTGTGTGAACTAAAACTTCCTAAAGCCAAAATTATCACATTTGCTGATGATACAGCATTGCTGTTTAGTGGTGAGACTTGGGATGAGGTTTTCTCTAATGCGCAGAAGGGTTTTGATATGGTGACGAAATGGTTAAAAGACAATGTCCTCACGCTGAATGTGGCAAAAACAATGTACATTACCTTTACACTAAGAAAGCAAGAATTTGACAATCTTCGTTATAATCTCATATCACATAAATGCTTTAACAGCAATAATCCCATTGCTACATGTCAATGTTCCATAATAGAAAGGACAAACTCAATCAAGTATTTAGGAGTAATGTTAGATAGTAGTCTAAGTTTTACGGAACATATTGACCTGATCGCAGGAAGAACACGTAAATTAATGTATGTGTTCAAGAACCTACGACAAGTCGCTGATAAAGAATTGATACTAAAGGTTTATCTAGCACTTGGTCAATCTCAACTTAGCTATTGCATATCCACGTGGGGTGGAGCACCTAAAACACTGATGTTGAAAATTGAAAGAGCTCAACGTGCTATTTTAAAGGTTGGCTTGTCGTTACCGTTCTTCCACCCAACTTTTGAAGTATATAAGCAGTGTAAAGTTCTCACGGTAAGACAACTTTATATACTCCATACTGTTACAATACAGCATTCCCTATTGATTTACGACCCTAAGAAAATTGAGAATCGACGCAGAAAAGACATTGTCTGTTCAAAACCAACATTTAATACTAGTTTTGCTCACCGTTTCATCTGTTTTCAAGGCTGTAATCTGTATAACAAAATAAATAGGATACTCTCTATTTACTCACTCACGAAGGTCAAATGTAAGACAGTCGTACGGGACTGGCTACTAACCTTGAATTATAATACTACGGAGGAATTAATCCTAGGAATCAGCAATAAACAAAAACAAAAATAACGTTTTATAAAATTGTTAACAATACGTGCCTACACAGACGTCATTCATCAATTGCGTCTACAAATTCCCAGACATCACACCACGTATACTCTATTACACTCACACACACACATTCGCTTCATAATCTTAGTCACAAAACACACACATTTTTCCCTCACACACACACACACACTTCACTATAATTTAAGATCACACACACACACACAATCACATCAGCACAAAGAGCAATTATTTATACAAAAAAGAAAATAATCATAATGATCTCCTTGTCAACTAGATATAAACTTTCGTGTACGTCACTACTGTATCCTAATGTTAAGTCAAATGTTAACTCTTTACCGTGGGGTGAGGTCCTGGTGATCTGTAATACAGGTCTAAACCTAAAATAGACACCAGCTCCTCACATACACTATGAACTGTTACTTCATTAAGTTCTACTTATTATCTTGTAGCATAAGGTCTTGTTTTTGTGAGGAGAAATAAATAAAGATTATTATTATTATTATTATTATTACTTATTGCCTCGCCGGTATCCGCAGATTGGTCACAGTAATTCATGATGTTTGGTAGTGTACCGGTTGACTTTTTACTTTTGATGTATGACCAAAACGACTTCGGCGACGACGATTTACCTACATATATTGTAATTCAAACTAACCTATCGCCGTCCACTGTCAACCTTAAAAGATAAACATAAATATGCCGTCGCGAACTTTTTTTAGATATTTAAAAAAATAACAATTCTGCCATAACATGATTTCTACGAAACTAACTTTTATTTTAATGAATGAAAACTGCCTAAGATCGGGATAGTTGGCGTTCCGGGGAGACCATAATCGAAAGACCCCGGAATAGTTATCAACTATCATAACGAACTTTTAAACTTTCGCGTTCCATGATATAATTATTATTTTATACCCTCTCATGACAACTCATTAAGAGATAATCTTCTACACACCCTCTGACACTCACTCACTCTTTCATTTCACACACCCAGAGGACATCAACAATAGAACAAAATTTTTATTATTGTACTCTTATTTTTTATAATTGGAAGATGAGTTTTATTTGTAATTTTAAACAATGTACCTTATAGTAGGGGAGCCCAAGAAGGAATTTCTGGATTTACTAAAACGCGGCAGATTAATATACAGGTGGATACCTTGTACCCGGTTAAGTACCTCTACCAAATATGAGCCCCGTATATATGGCCGCCTGTCAGGAATAAAGGATCAGATTAGTAAAAAAAAATTGATCATCAGACATTCTCGAGCGCGTCAGATTAAGGCAGGGTGAGTTAATTACATGCTAAAAAGTGAAGTCATCTCGACATTCTCGAGCGTGGCTATTTTATTTTTATTTTGTGGGTAATCATTCAGGGATAACGAAAAATATATAATCTGACGATAGCCACTAGCCGAAGTAACAAAATTTCGTCGATAAAGTTTAATTTACATTGATGATGTGATGCCTATATTCACACTGGTAAGTCAGTACTAATTCATGTGTTAGAGAAATAAGTCGAAGATATGGAGCAACCGCCATCCCAATTTGACCTTATAATTGTAGATGGTTTTTTTTTACAAGCTTTTATTTAACTTGCAATGTATGTATGTTGGAATCTTGGGTGGAATCTTGCAACTCAATTTTGAAGCAGATATCTTCAACCGATTTTGCTGAAATTTTGCAAGCATATGTATACAGCGTGACAATACAATATTATAATGACATGAAACTAATCTGATGCTGGAGCTGGAAGGTGGCCATAGGAACTCTATAAAGAAACGTCGTAACACTATCGAGTTAGGACTCGTTTGATTCGTCTTGACGAGTACTTCATGTTTTCATAGTATCCATTGTCTGATGATGAAGCCTGAAGGTGGTTATAGGAATTCTGTAAAGAAACGTCTCAACACCATCGAGTTTCGAATCGTTTGATTCATCTTGACAAGTACTTTATGTTTTGATAGTATCCAGGGTCTGATGATGGTCTCGGAAGGTGGTCATTACACAATCTATAGAATACAAAGGCTTGTCGCGAGATTTACCTGTGTGTAAGGAAGTTTTTTTTTTTTTTTTTTTTTTTTATGTATGGTCCGCCAAAATGACTCTACTCTGCCTGATGGAAAGCATAAGCAGAATCCAAGAGTATTGGTCGCCATACTCACTGCGAATGCAGACAATGCAGTATGGCGACCCACACCATGGGGGCCTAGTGATGCTGCTGCATCTTTTAGTCTAGTCAACAAGTATGGAACTTGTTGACTAGACTATTTGGGCCTCCGGTCTCGCACTCACCAACGAAACACGACGTGGTCATTTTACGTTGATTTTCTGTGCGAGGGTAGTACCGCCCCGGTCGAGCCGGCCCATTCGTGCTGAAATCAGCGTGGCTCTACTACCTACTAGTATTTGAAATAACTTGATTTGACTTTGTATAAAATTTTCAAACTAAGTAAAAGTTGAAGTAACTACGTTGTTGATCGATCATTGGGATGATCAAGAGATGGCAACGATTATAGGTAGTAAGGTAATCACTACATAGTATAAAACAAAGTCGCTTTCTCTGTCCCTATGTCCCTATATCCCTTTGTTTGCTTAAATCTTTGAAACTACGCGACGGATTTTGATGCGGGTTTCTTTAAAAGATAGAGTGATTCAAGAGGAAGGTTTTTATGTATAATAAATGCATAATATAGTATGGGAACACTGTTAATTTTCGAGGTTTCTAATGTGATGTAGCAAATAAACACATTTTTTTTGCAAACGCTGGTTGCACCCTACGAGATAGATCAAAATAATGTACTACAGTATTGTACACCTTAAAAAGATCTACAAAAAAGTCCGCGACGGTATATGCATTCGCAGTGAGTATGGCGGCCGATACTCTTGGATTCTGCTTATGCTTTCCATCAGGCAGAGTGGAGTCATTTTGGCGGGCCAAACATAAAAAAAAAAAAAAAAAAAAAATGTCTATCTCTTAGGGATAACCCACAACAAACATTTTTTATTCCTTTCTTTTTACGAGAAATAATGGCTTATTTACGAAGCGATTTTAAGCAATACAGAATGAATCTTTATACAATTAAGTAAATTAAATACATTGTGCATTTAATATAGATCAAAATGGCCTTTTACAGTAACTAATTTAAATGAATATATTCGAAGATATTACAGATTTAAAATGCACCCGTGCGAAGCCGGGGCGGGTCGCTAGTTTTATATAAATTACCTCGATTTGTGTCATAAATATTCAGTTTTATTTATTTATTTATTTAT
Source organism: Diaphora mendica (assembly GCA_949125395.1). NCBI lineage: Eukaryota > Metazoa > Arthropoda > Insecta > Lepidoptera > Erebidae > Diaphora > Diaphora mendica. The sequence goes on from OX421310.1 coordinate 26,008,892, forward strand.
TTAAGCCCTTTATACCTATACATATAATAGTTTTAAACATATCTTATTGACTTTTTTGTGAGTATCCTTAGTATATATTCTTATCAATATGTTAATGAGTTAGTTTTCGCTTTTTCCTTGTATAGTCCCTTTTCGGGTATAGGCCTCCTCCAAATCTTTCCACTTCAGTCAGAATTGGAGGGCAGTGGTCGTAATGCCCACGGGGACCAGCCGGGTTGGGGACGTTGTAGTTTTTATTTTATTGTAGTTCTTGTATTTTGTTGTTGTAGTTTTTATTTTGTTGTAGTTTTTATTTTATTGTAGTTCTTATATTTTGTTGTTGTGGCTCCGGATTTTAATTGTTACTTTTTGGTTTTGTTTAACAGTTCGAATGCATTTATCTTGCTGAATTTGGAGTTAGGCGTTTTGATGATATTGTCGTTTCTCTGTTTTTCTTCTTGATCTGGTGAAGGAGAAGTTCTTTTTCGTTTTTCTGTGTTTTTGTTACTCTTTATTATTAGCTTGTCATACATATGCCTTATAAAGGCAGTATTTCCTTTCTCTTGCTCTTCTTTTTGTTTAGCCTTAAGGTCCTTTCGGAGTTCTAAAACTTCTTTGGGGAAGTCTTCTGTAATGTGCACATTTTTTGGTAATAGTTTTTTGTTCTTTAATAGCTCAATTTTCCTCCATTCGAGTGTAACCGATATGAGAACCGGTCTGTTATTGTTTTCGATCTTTTTACCTAATCTCTGGACCTTACTTATTTCCCATATATCCCACTTGGCTTTGTCTGTTTTTCCACTTACTATGTTTAGGATCTCCAAAACATCTTCCAGAAGTTGTTTTATTGTCCTTTTCTGTTTCTGGCATGCCGTGAATTATAAGGTTCTTCTTTCTCCCTTCTCGCTCTAGAATATGGTTTTCGATTTGAGTGTATCTACTTCTTGTTTTAATATTTTGTTCTCTTTAATAAACGGATCTAATTTTTCTTCTATCTTTGATGTTATATTATCAGTAATTTTTTGTGTTAGCTCTTTTGTTTGAAGCTCCATTTGTTGATTGAGTTGTTGGGTGAGCTTTTCAAATAATAAAGTTATTTGTTTCTCCATTTCGTCACCTTTGTTAAGAAGTATAGATTTTCTACTATTTCTTTTTTCTTTTTATAAAGTGGCAACTCTCAGCACTGTTGTGAAGTTGGTTCTTTGATGTATATTTGACAGTGACGGATGAATGACTGATACAAACCTGTTTGTATCAGTCATTCATCATGTTATTTTTCAAGTGACAACGCGCAAATTGTATATATGTAGTTATAGTGGTATCTACCTTGGCGATGATGGATTTTCGTGTTTTTGTTCGTAGTTCGATGTGTTTCTAAGAATCTGTATCTTGGAACTTCGATCCGACACTTTGTGAACACCACGGGGTCGCACTTTTGTTTGGGGCTTGTGTTTTCGTGAGAAATTTTAATAAAATAGCGACACTAACAGAAACATGCACTCGCTTGACAGTTGTTAAACCGGAAGTCGGAGAAATATTCAGTTACTGATAATTAATTATGATTTTTCATGCCCTGATCATGAAGAAGCGAAGACGAACACAGCATTTCTTGCTTGCCAACAAAATGAAGATTCTACTATTACTATCAGTACTTTTGATACTGTTATTGTGGTAATTTTCTAAAAAGCACGTCTAGATTTGGGATCTTTTTTTTTTTTTTTAAATTGTCAGATTAAGCGAACCCCTCCAGATTATCGTCGATTATGAGACAGTACGTCTAGGACATAAAGATGAACCATTATATCTTAATCTGACGCGCTTGAGTATTTCTATATGACGATTTTATTTTGCACATTCATGGAACGGCTGTGAGTTTGCTTCACATCCAAATCGTCAGATTATTGAATGAGAGCTTTATTTTAGGTTCACACTTTGAAAATCTGACGTGCTCGATGATTTTTTTTACGTAAAGCTTACGTACGACCACCCCCACCATGCAAACGATCAGATTAACATACGTACATTATTAAAAATACGTAGGACACGGATGCTATCAATATCTGACGCGCTCGAGTATGTCCATGCAACAGTTTTTTTTTAACATTTTTGAACATCCATAGCTGCTCACCCCACCGATGAAAAGTAACTACAATACAGTAAAATATAGTAATAACATTTTTTCTTTTTATTATCTAAGCTTTGCAACCCAATAGGTCTCTATGACGCTCGAGTAAATCCCCATTTAGCATCGTGGGCTTCCCTACTATTACTGTAGGTAGATAGTGATACCTTTATTGCATAAAAGTGTAACAGTCATATAAAAAGCAGAGGGCACTAGCTCCTGTAATACAGGTGTAATACCTAGCACGGGAGGCAGGGACTTCAAATTATTGTAATTTATATTTTATGTTAATAAAGGTTTTTATTATTATTTTTACGGGAATTAACGCGATCACTTATTTAAAGGTACTACATACCTCTGATTTGCATGAAGTTTCGACCAGATTGCACTGGCCGTGGTCACTGGCTGTCATCGTGTTCCCGTAAAAATAATAATTATTATATCATAACGAATATCTTGGTTTCAGTTAACCACAAGGTATAGGTACTATTTAAACCAAATACACATAATAACCCCGAAGGTAAAATGTTAAAATATCCTAGACTATAAATGCCAAGGCACTCAAAAATAAAGGTCTTATCATCAACAGACTTTAATAGTGCACTAGTGGACCTCCTAAAAGAAGGCCTCTCCTTAAAAAAAGATTTAGCGAGAGATTTACCAATTCAACGCTGGCTAGATGGATTTGTATAGGGTTTATTTGAAGTTTTCCTTCTCTCTGCAGTGATATTCTCTTGCGTATTTTGCTCCCTTAGTCACGTCCTACAAAGCCACGGGATGAATAGCACCCCTATGACACTTTGTAATCTTCATGATATAAAAATACAGGTATGGCATTCCGAGATACATAGAGGACGAGATGACGTCATCATCACTATCGCTGGTTTAATGTTACCAGTAATGTGAAATAATAACTCCCCAACCACGATTATTCCCTTTGTGAATTCGATAGAACAATAAAGTTTTACGTTATCATATATTTAAATTCAAATTTTTTATTTGATTATGTACACAAAACAACAATTTAAATGCATTTAATTATTTTTTAAATAGAATGGTGACTGAAAATGTTTCCATCATATCATGTTATGTTGCTATAAAGTGGTAAATGGATAGTGACGTCACCCTGGGTAGCTTTCGGAATGTCATATCTGTATTGTTATACCACGGTAATCTTGATCGGCCACGACACGGACTATATCTTAAGTATGTACTTCATTTTCTGTTGCAGGTTTCGGAGTGGGCCTCGCATCCTCATCTTCCTTCGTTTCCTTAAATCATTATTTCTCCAAAAAGCGTGGCCAAGCCGTGGGATTATCTATGGCAGGGACTGGCTTTGGTTTAATGGTTATGCCTCAGCTGGTGAACTTGCTACTCAGCGAGTATGGGTTTAGATGGACGGTCGTCATATTGGGAGCGTTAGCCTTTCATGCAATCCTTGGGTCCTGTTTGCTTCAGCCGGTGAAAAGACATCTCATAGAAGTGCCGGTGGATTGCGAAATGCAGACAGTTAAGGTAAATATTTTATTACCACATCTTGTATGAATGTATTGTATATATACACACATCAAAAGTGTCTAGGGATCAAGCATTTTTATGCGGATTTCTTGAGATTGAGATGTGGCTTTGGCCCTGGCCTGCTCAGTCGCCAGACTTGAACCCGATTGAGCATGCATGGGATATGCTACAGAGAAGAGCTCTGCCGAATATGGAGGGTATCCAGTCGCAAGAAGACCTTTTTTTGTTGTTGCAACGAACATGGGCGGCCATTCCACAGCGTGTTGGATGAACTCATTTTGAGTATGCCAAACCGATGTTCTTGTGTTGTTAGTGTTCGCGGTAGAAACACGGATTATTAATTGTTTAAGTTACCTAATAAAATTTTAAAGAAAACTGTTATTTCAGTCCTTTTTTCGAACTTTAATGTTAGTGGTTCAAATGTCAAAAATCCCTTTATTAGGAAAATGGCAAATTTCTTTATTAATGCAAAGGTGACTTGGTTTATCGTTACTGTGACAAACGAAAACACTTTATTTGATGAATCCTTAAAGAAAATTTTAATTAATATCAATCAGGAGAAAAGTTATTGCAAAAATATATGTTGATCCCTAGACACATATGTTGATCCCTAGACACTTTTGATGTGTGTATATTGGTTAACTATAAAATGAAAATGCTAGGGTACACGTCGGTACTTACCTTGTTTCTGGTAATCCTACCGTAAACATTTTTTTTGAATATATTTTTAAAATATGTATGACAGATTGGCTTAAACTTACGGAAATTCACTCTAGTAGACTTGTGGAAGTCAGTGAGCGCCTGTTAATTCAACTAACAGGCTGTTAGTTGAATTCTGACGAAATCGACATTGTAGTTAAAACACACAGTAGTTTAGTTTACTTTAATAATCAAGTTTTTTCTGTATTAAGTATAATCGGTTTTTATACAAATGAATCATGCAAAGGTAGGTACTTCGTCTAACTTGTAGCGGTAGGTAGGAAACATTTTCTTCAAATTTAATTGAGATCAACCTTGAGTATAACAAATCAGTTAATTAATCATAAATAAAGATTTAGCTTAGCAAACACACAAAAACAGTAGAATTAAGAATTATTGAAGTCGATAAAAAACTAAAACTTCCTGATAATCTAAGCATACATGTATAACAATATTTTATAGACTTGTCGGAAAGCACAACACTAATATAAGCGCAATTACATATACGAGTATAGGTACCTAATGTAAAGTATCAAGGCCTTTGTATTAATTCAATAGTGTTGTACCTTGTAATATCATCTACTGGCGATTTAAAAATGCTTTTATTACTCAACATTTCTGTTTAATCTATTTTCAAACAATTAATGGCATGGAACTTGGCATACATCCAGAAGAAGTTTTAACAAGACATTAGATAGTTTTAATTAGTCACTGTACCTAACTATTAAAAGCTTATATCTACTGATAACTACTCTCTTTGAGTTGTTATCATGTTTTGTCTAGCTTCTGTTATCCTTATTCTGCCTACCTTTATTAAGAAAGTAATCCTTTTTTTTATCGGGACAAGAAGGGAAGGAATGAAAAAGAATATTACCACAAACCTTAACAGAACTGTTGGTAGTTCGTCATGAATTGGAGAGACCATCTGTCATTAATTGTGCTGTAAATCACAAATGTTTCATTGTACGAATATCCTTTAGTAGCGAGCCGGCTCGGTCTCGCACGGAAGTCATTGAAATTCTCTGGATTTCCTTCACTATAATATGCATGTATAACACATAATATATTAACCTTCCTCTTGAATCACTCTATCTATTGTTGAAAACTGCATTAAAATTCGTTAGGTAGTTCAAATGATCTATACGAACAGACAGCGGGATCAACTGCATTTTCTACTATGTAAAGAAGATTAAGTGATCTCCTGCCAAAATGTCGCTCAAATGTTCTAGCCTAGGAAAAAAGTCAATAACGATGCCTTTAACGCATATTAACTGTATTTTCAATTAATAATATGTAAATTGAATTCTATAAATATCAAAATGAAATAATACTTCGTATGAAATTCACTCTTTAAGCTCGTTATCTGTCTCAAGTGTACAGGGTTACACGTGAAGCCAAGTCCACAGCGATGGGATTGTGCCTAAGCCTAACCGGTGGAGTTTTAAAGGAGATAACAAGAATACAGCCAAATGATTATGAGATAATGTTTATTGCTCAGGTTTTAACCGACTTTAAAAAAAGGAGTACCTTATTAATTCGCCGAAATCTTTTAGACTATTTCATTTCATATTTTTTGTATGAATATTGCGAAAATTTAGTAAAGGCACGTCAGTCATAGTAAGTTAATTTCGTAAGTATTAACTTAAGAAATAATATTAAAAACCATACAAAAAGAATAGTCATTTAATAGGAACTTTCTTTACTTCGCAACCAAGGCGTTCAAACAATACAAACATTTATGGTTTTTTGATACACTGTCTGTTTGACCGTCTCTTAACAATTTGAATAAATATATATGTACTTTTAAACTTGAAAGTAATTTTTTGGGGCTTACATAGAAATTTAAAGAAAAAACAACCTCTCAAATACCATTCCTATGCAAAGTATTTCAAACAAAGTGATGCTCAGGGTCATGTTTTCCCATAAACACCAAATAATATTGTAAAGAAAAATACCATGAGCAACCCCACGAGGGGGTTTGAGCAACGCTCACACCTCCGCGCTACCCTGTGGAATTCGCCACCTAGGCTAGTAATTCCCCCACTCAATCAAAGTGTAAATAAATATACCATCTTCTCTCAATGATGGATTAATTCTAAACTGTAGGGTAGGTACACAATCAAACTTAATACTGTTAACACAACTGCCCAGCTCAACTGTCGACCAGTGAATATATATTAGGTCTTTACCTATGAAATTGCCGTTCTTCAGTACTGGTCATTTCAAATAAAAAAAAGTTTGTAATGGCTCTGTATTCTAAATTCAAATTACTTTTGTTTTAAATCCATGACATTCTATTTACAAACTCAGTCTTTTGTTTTTTGATTAGCGTTGTATTTTCATTACATTTGAACATTTTTCGTCATAATGGAAACTTTAAAAAATCGTGTAATTATGGAATCATGTTCCGTCGTGGCACCAACGCGACACAAACGGCACGTAACATCAAAAACGTTTATGGAGAGAACTGTACAAACGAACGCACAACCCGTTATTGGTTTTCCCGGTTCCGTTCTGGAAATTTTGACTTGAAAAATGAAGCTCGTGGTCGTCCGGAGACTTTGGTTAACAATAATGAATTAAAGGCGATTATGGAAGCTGACGAAACTCAATCTACAGCTGAGCTAGCAGCAGCTTTTAATGTAAGCATCAAAACAATATTGATCCATTTGCGACAAATTGGCAAGGTTAAAAAGCTTGATAGATGGGTGCCCCACGACCTTAACGATCGCCAGCGCAACGTACGCGTCGAGACCTGCCTTGCGCTGCTCAACAGGCAAAGAAATGAAGGAATTTTGAAACGAATTGTTACGTGCGACGAGAAATCTATTCTGTTCGAAAATCGAAAGCGCTCAGCAATTTGGTTAGACCCTGGTTCAGCACCAAAGCAATGCCCTAAACCAAAAATGACAAAAAAGGTGATGGTCACTGTTTGGTGGTCTAGTGCGGGTGTGATTCACCACAGCTTTTTACAAAACGGCACGAGCATTAATGCAGATGTGTACTGTGAAGAACCGAAGAGAATGATGGAGAAACTTGCACATCTGCAACCAGCTTTGGTCAATCGGTCGTCCCCACTGCTCCTTCACGACAACGCGCGATCCCATACTGCGCAACAGACAGTCTCCAAGCTGCAAGATCTGGGGTTGGAAGCTCTCCCTCATCCGCCATACTCACCAGACCTTGCCGACCTACCGACTATTACTTTTTCCAAAATTTTGACAACTTTTTAGTGGGTAAAAAATTCAATTCCCGAGAGGCAGTACAAAATGCCTTTGAAGAGTTTGTTGCCTCCCGTCCAGCTGATTTTTACAAGAAGGGCATCAATAAACTGCCAATGCGTTGGCAAAGATGCGTCGATTGCATGGGTGATTACTTCGAATAACAGAAATAAAAAAGTTTGAAAAAATAATTACTTTCACTTATTGCATACAAAACGGCAATTGCATAGGTAAAGACCTATTATTCACCCTCAACCAAGAACTACTCAAATCAAATAACGTTCCCTTGCTCCACCCCGGAAATGACGATGTTACATCACATCCGTCATTTCAATGTAGCCGAGCAGAAAAATACAGTTATCTAAATTAAAAAATATTAGTAAATCAAAGTGATCACAACAATATATTCAACCAAATCATCCTAAATAATAATTCTCATACCTAAGTTTTTCGAACTAGTTAATCGCGAATAACAACATGTCGCTAAAGTTAAAAATAAATATTACGTCAGTGCGCCATTCATACGATTTTATGCAAATATAAGCGACGTTTCGACACCCAGTACGAGTTTAAGTATATTCAAATATGGAAGAGGTTTGGATAGTCAAGGTGAGGTCTTGGGTCTTTACTCTGTTTTAAATTTACTTAGAAGTCAAAATCAATAATAGGCTTTTATTTCAAGTAGGCCTTTCCAGGCACTTACGAAACGTCACAATAATGACTCCGGTAGCGCGGTTCGGTTCCATACTGTCATTTTTTTTTGGCCCTGCCAAAATTACTCTTCCTGATAGAAAGCATAAGTAGAATCCAAGAGCGGTGGTCACCATACTGCGAATGCAGACAATGCAACAATGCAACATGGTGACCCACACCATAGCGGGCTAGTGATGCTTCTGCATCATTGGGCCTCCGTTCTCGCACTCACCAACGAAACACGACAGCGCGATCGCTGTCATTTTACGTTGATTTTCTGTGCGAGGGTAGTAACCTTAGGCAGTAACGCCCCGGTCGAACCGGCCCATTCGTGCTGAAATCAACGTGGCTCTAATACCTTGGGAATTTCTATGAAGAATAACCCGCAAGAAACTCCATAAGTTGCTCTTTTAAAATTCTTTTGTAAAGAAGTAAGCAGTTTCTTTCTAAACTAGATTATTCAGACTAGATAACATCTAAGTTAGTTGGATCAAGAGTAATGTCCCGTGAAAATTCCGGCACTCGCCAGTGTCTTAGAAAGCTTAACTGTCTTTAAAATGTTAAAGTTGCAAACAAAAACAGCTTAACCACTTATATACCGGCATTATTTAATTTTCCCTTATATTTTCTTATAATCTTTACTGAGATTATAAAGCTGAAAACAGTTGATTAGGTTAAACCCGCTTATCTTAGGAATAAGATAATGGTTCGATTTAAAAAAACATTTTAGTGTTGAAAATTCAATTTATCGAGGAAGGACATAGGCCGTATAACACCACGCTGCGATCTGTAGCATCAATGAAAGAGTTTAAGGAACAGGTAAAAAATATTTGTGGATCTTGTAGTATTTTTTATGATAAAACATTAGAAACGTTGAGCGTAGAAGTAATGAGTAAGGCCTTTTATATAAGTAATATATATTCAGCAGAACGCGGTTATAAACGAGCATACATCATCATCATATTAATATGATATTCTAATATACCAGTAAACTATTCTAGAATATCAAGTAGCATAATATACCCAACTCCTTTCCTGCTCAACTAGTTTCAGTTTGCAAAACCTCATCACTACATAGTATAAAACAAAGTCGCTTTCTCTGTCCCTAAATCCCTTTGTTTACCTAAATCTTTAAAACTACGCAAGGATTTTGATGCGGGTTTCTTTAATAGATAGAGTGATAAATGCATAATATAGTATGGAAACACTGTTAATTTTCGAGGTTTCTAATGTGATGTAGCAAATAAACACATTTTTATGCGCTTACATTGCAAACGCTGCTTGCACCCTACGAGATAGATCAAAATAATGTACTACAGTATTGTACACCTTAAAAAGTACTACAAAAAAGTCCGCGACGGTATATGTCTATCTCTTAGGGATAACCCACAACAACCATTTTTGATTCCTTTCTTTTTACGAGAAATAATGGCTTATTTACGAAGTGATTTTAAGCAATACAGAATGAATCCTTATACAATTAAGTAAATTAAATACATTGTGCATTTAATATAGATGAAAATTGTCCTTTACAGTAACTAATTTAAATGAATATATTCGAAGATATTACAGATTTAAAATGCACGAATCGTGTCGTCGGCGGGGGCATCTGAAATCCACCCGTGCGAAGCCGGGGCGGGTCGCTAGTATAAAATAATTCATCCTAGGGAGTGTTCATATAAAAAGAATTACCTACTTTCTCAAATTAGAACCGGAGATTAAAGGCTTTTGAAATATTAATGTACAAGAGGAAATCACGATTTAGTATTTGAAATAGACAATCAAGAGACTTAAAAGTAAGATAACATAAAAAATGACAGATTTAGTTATTGTTCATAATAAGTATTCAAATCGGTTGAATAAAATAGGCGGACGAAACCTGAACAACTCTCATTTTTTAAAACGTACTGAGTTCTTACCTAATGTTTTGGTGATATTCTAATTGGTCCTGAACGACCCTTGTCACAATGATTCCTTTTCTTGGTTGTATACATTTTTAAACAATTCTGAACTAATGTTGAAGTTTACCTCTTTCAGGAAATGGAGTGTATAATGGAGAGTGACGAAGAAAACGAAGACAAGTTTGAAATAAACCCTTTAGTATCACATCCGATGCCAAAAATAATCAAACAACGTTCTCATGGAAACATGAACCATCCTTCAGTAAGAACGATAGGGCTGCCTCGTGCGAAGACCTGTGATAAACCTTTACCTGAATTCGAGTTTGATAAAAGGAGTAAGTTGTATCCAGGATTGACGACAGCGGCATCAGTAGCCGTGATGCCGAGAGTGACGTCTAGTGGCAGTATGAGTGAAGCAGCTAGGAAGCGAAAAGTATCAGTAATTTCAAATATTTCCAACATGGATTTCACTGGCAGTTACTTGCAATTGTATCTCGACGTAAGTATTGTTTATGAAAACTTATAGTATTTTTTTTTATGTATGTACCGCCAAAATGACTCCACTCTGCCTGATGGAAAGCATAAGCAGAATCCAAGAGTGGTGGTCACCATACTCACTGCGAATGCATACAATGCAGCATGGCGACCCACACCATGGCGGCCTAGTGATGCTTCTGCATCTTTTAGTCCAGTCAACAAGTATGGAACTTGTTGACTAGACTATTTGGGCCTCCGGTCTCGCACTCACCAATGAAACACGACAGCACGAACGCTGTCATTTTACGTTGATTCTGAGCGAGGGTAGTACCACCCCGGTCGAGCCGGCCCGTTCGTGCTGAAATCAGGTCAAACTTAGGTCAGTTTCATCACTTACTGAAAAGGTCCTTGATAGACTATTTTGAACTTATCTGCTAGATAACTACAGTTTTCGTTTTCAAAAGTCTCGAATAGAGACAAATATGTCAGATAGCTAAGTATATATTAGCAACCTTTATGGCAACTAACTGTCTGAAACTTTATCAAGAACTGGTGAAACTTTACCTTAGCATTATTATTTTTTGTGTCCATCTCAAGTCTGTATGTAAAGTCTCTCGACATAGGAAATATGCCTATAAACGTCTTTTAAAGTAAAATATGAAAAAAATTATATGATGAAGCGGACATTAAATAATATCATTAAAATGTCAGTAATAAATGTTGCATTTGCAATGACATTTTTATTGCAATAAAGAATCTCCGCAAAAGTAATAAATATTTGAAACTTAAAGCAAGCCCACACGAACCCAAAACGATGTATACGATGATATTAAATGTATTTTATTTGCATAAAAACATATGTTTGTTTATGAAGATAAGTAAGAACTTCATCAAGGTTACGCGATATGTTTTACCCAAACGATAAGTGAAGTTAATAAAAAGCTGTCAATTTAATCTGTACGTAATCCTCTTTTGTAGTGGTAAACTTTGATTCAAAACAATATATTTTGATGTGTGATGATCCATGTAGATATAAAAATAATCTAAGCTTTTACACATACAAATCCATCGCATTTTTATGACAACAAAAGTATAATTAAATTAGTTACTGGTTTCCATTCCCGGTTCGATTATGTTTTTTATTTTATGTATGGCCCGCCAAAATGACTACTCTGCCTGATGGAAAGCATAAGCAGAATCAAAGAGTGGTGGTCACCATACTCATTGCGAATGCAGAAAATGCAGCATGGCGAACCACACCATGGCGGGCTCGTGATGCTTCTGCATCTTTTAGTCTAGTCAACAAGTATGGAACTTGTTGACTAGACTATTTGGGCCTCCGGTCTCGCACTCACCAACGAAACACGACAGCACGAACGCTGTCATTTTATGTTGATTTTCTGTGTGAGGGTAGTACCGCCCCGGTCGAGCCGGCCTGTTCGTGCTGAAATCAGCGTGGCTCTACTACCTGTGGCCATGTAGCGATTAAAGATGTTTTGCTATATTTTGATGATCATTCATTCATTTATAATCTGAATTGATTATTCTCATTATTTTTTCTTGTAAATGGCTAACTGTCCCGATGTTGACAATTCTGCCAATGTCGAATGTCGTCTTATGTCGACACAGCACTAAATAAACTTCAACTGTCAAAATCACCCTTTTAAATTATTTGGACTACTGGTTGTTCAGTATCATGTTAGTCCCTATGATTTTTAAGTTAAAATACATATAGTGTTTTTTTTTCCAGACGGCAGATGATGACGCTATTCAAATGAAGCCAATTAAAAAGGATGAACCAGCTGAAGAAAAGAAAGGCTTCTTCAAAAAGTTTATATCACTAATGGACTTAGATTTACTTAAAGACTGGTCATTTTTGAACCTTTTACTCGGTCTCTCTCTGTTTTGGAGCGGGGAACTCCAATTTAGGATGTTAACACCATTCTTCATAAGAGGATTGGGTTACAACATGAACGATACTGCGTTCTGCTTATCCATGACTGCTATAACTGATATTTTAGTACGGTTGATCTTGCCGCCTATATTTGACAGGACGACTATTTCTAAGAAAATGATTTTCTTCATTTCTGCATTCTTTTTAGCAGCTACCAGATCTGGTAAGTCCTAGACAATAGTACTATAATTATAATACTTTAGCATTTCTTTAGCGCGGTAGAAATAATGTATGACGGAAAATTTTAACTAGGGTGAATACCCAACCGATCCATTTAAGTATCTTGTAGTAAGCCGGCCCAAAAAAAAAATAGAAGGGAATGTATCCTTAGAATGTGACAAAGTAGAATGGTGGATCCTGTACCTCTAGCAATATGTTATGGATGATTACGAGATTTATACCGTTCATCTTCTTAGCGTTTCGACGGCAAACATTTCGTGTCGGTGTAATTATATTTTAGCAGCCCAGTGCCAGTGTGCCACCGACAATGCAGTCAAAGTGGCCGCATGCCACTTTGACTGCATTGTCGGTGGCAGCCATCAGGTCCTGCCTCGTGCAGGTGTCCGAGCACGCAAGTGAATCATACAATCATCATTGACAATTCATTTGTGATCCTTGTATTTCATTATAATCTAAAACTAAATTGACTTTTTAATGCAATCTTCTAAAAATCTGGAAATTTAAAATGTTAGATATAGTCGGTGATATTACCAGCTAAATAAATACAAAAACAATCCCTACCGTCAGATACGCAAGGTGGTACAAATTCCCATACAAACCTGCTATTTTCCTTTGTCAATTAGTTACAATAAATCTTACTACAGTTTTAGTTTATTTACTTCTTGGGTAGTGTAGAAATTAGGACATGAGACACGAACGGTAGTATTGACTATTAAAAAAAATGAGAAATTGTATCTTGAAGAAAATGAAGTCATGGATTAAAAAGTTAAAGTCACATGGTCAATCTTGACTTCGTATATCCTTTGAGATAAATAATGTGTCTACTAAACTCTAAAATATCCTTTTTTAGAGTCGAGTATTTGATTTAAAAAAGTATTCATTTACGCCGTTATTCTTTCAAACAATAGCTACAAAGTCAAGTTTTTAAGACAAATTATAATGCCTGAAATTTATATGTTTTTCTTCTTTTCGTTTCCAGTGTTAGCTGAACAATCAGAATGGGTGCCTTTAATGATATGGTTGTCGATCTGCGGTTTCTTCAGAGGCATGTGTCTCAGTAACTTTACTTTGACAATATCTGAATACTGCCCGCTGGAAAAGCTGCCTGCGGCCTTCGGTCTGCACATGGTCAGTAAGGGAGTATTCGTTGTGGCCATTGGACCGGTTATTGGTAAGTAAAATTTACAATTACTGTACGCAACGTTACTGTACTGTAACGCAATGGTGTTGGAATGACTAGAAACGGAAGAATTCATTGGGTCCTGATAGTTTTAAAAACATAGATAACAGGCGATCTATTTAAGAAAGTGTTAGAAAAATTATTTGAAGAGAATTTTGCTTTTATTTATATTTACCAGTATAGGATGAGATGAGATACTGTAATTATTCTTTAGCTATACTTTTCCTGAAACAAGATGTAATCCTTGTCATTTTCCTGCTGCAAGAAAGTTTTTATCCAAGAACTATTTGCTGATCCAGGCATGATAACCAGAACTTAGCGAAATTGTCTTAATTACAGTCTTTTAATGCTTACTCAAATAAATAGTGAAATATAGATTTGGCGACACACAGTATAAAATACAATATTAGTGCTTATTCTTAAATCTTTTATTTACAGGTTACGTAAGAGATTACACAAACAGCTTCTCAACATGTATCCACGTACAGAACGCTCTTATAATGTCTTGTGTTCTCGTGTGGGGCATCGAATACGCTCTAGCCTTCACTCGCCGCAGGAAAGTCGTACAGATTTAGTGATCGCAGTAAGTCCATTATTGGACCATAGAGTTTAAACTAAGAGGAGTTGCGGTAGATAAAAAAAAGAAAAGAATGTGATATTATAGGCGCGATGGGTGGCCGAATGTTACTTTAACGGCGTCTTAGCTCTTTCCTGATCTTCCACTAGTGTTTAGCCTTTAAAATTGACGGTGATGTGTTTTATTTTTCTTAGATTACTCAAGTATGAGAAAGGGTAGTATGTGGTACTATTGACCGTGGATTTTCTTGTATCGTTTCACTCAGAACAGGATTTGACCATAGTTAGTTCAGACCATACTGATGATATTGTAGCACTATTAAACGTTGGTCGATATTTATTTAATTGAATATTCAAAAGTTAATTATATTTTGTGTTATTTTATACATACCAATGTTGTCTGTATTGGTATATTCTTAATATATAGCGGTGTATGTGTTATTCTGTATCTATTACAATATACGTAGGAAAAGTTATGTGGTGATAGAAAGACCTTAGTTTAAAAATCCACAGGTCAGCTCCTCTTCGTTTATCCTCCTTCAGCAGAAATTGGTATAAGCCACCATAGCTATAACTATTTTAATAAAATGTAGACGATTTATGTGCATATGTTTAAAAAGTACAATAGCGTAATTATATAATAAAACGCCAAATATATTTGCCCAATTTTGACGTAATTGTTGTGGTTAATCTTGTGTATTTATATAAATACAGTACAATAGACAGTCTGTTAAATTATTTTGAGGGGTTGCAATACAATTATTGAATAGGCCTACAACGTCAAAAAATTGATCTTCAACCGGCTCGGTGATCAAATAAAAAAGTTTTGATTATTAAATTCGAACGTCGATTAAGTCGATCCATATTAAGCCTATATCAGAATGAAATTAGATTTGTCTGTTGAACTGTTTTATTCTGTTAAAGTATGCTAGCCATTTGTATACCCTACGGCATTGTTGTCTATAGGATTGTTGATTGAAATTGCTGTATCAAGTGTGTAAGATCTATATATTTGTATAAAAATATTATCAGATCACGTTTTAAATTTCACGTTGTATGTCTACATAGTTTCCATATCAATATTGACGACGGCAAGATTCCATTTAATAGTCATAATTCCAGTAAGGCGTCTCGATGGAATGAATTGTTTTTTGAAATCGAACTGAGAGCAAAAAGCAAACGTATCTAGATATAATTGAAATGTCTTTTCATAGTTTATTATTATAGTGAGTGTACTTTATATGTACCTACCTATAAAAATCATAAATTTCAAAATTCTTAGTGATTTGTACTTTAGAATTTCAGTACTTAATAATGGTACATAACCATTACATAAATTAAAAAAAAATGTGTTGCCGTGTTAGTAATGGGTTGTCTATGTTTAAAATAAATGATTGCTTAGGTTTAATTGTTGTTTTCATGTTGATTATTTTATTTTATACTTACATGAAAAAAAAGTGGTTTGAAATAACCAAGAACCTAAATTTCATTTTTATATATACTTTTCTATAGAAATGACCGTGTTAAAAATCTAACAAAAAGAACTTTGTCTTAAGATTATCTTGCATTCTTCTTATGCTTTCCATCAGGCAGAGTAGAGTCATTTTGGCAGGGCCAAACAATAAAAAAAAGACCGGAATGGTTGAGCCTCGGTTTAGCAGCGGACGGCAATAGGCTAAAGTACATATAACTTACTAGCGGACCCGGAGCGTGATAACTTTCCCCCGTTTTTGAAACATTTTTCGTTAGTGCTCCGCTCCTTTTGGTCGTAGCGTAATGCTTTATAGCCTATAGCCTTCCTCGATAAATGTACTATCCAACACTGAAATATTTTTTTAAATCGCACCAGCCGTTCCTGAGATTAGCGCGTTCAAACAAACAAACTCTTCAGCTTTATAATATTAGTATAGTTTTGATATTCAACTGCCGTATGTAACCAATTTTGATATGGAAAATATAGACTGAGTTTTATCTTCCATTTCATGTGTCAAAGTTTAGTTTAATTTTGGAATTTTTAACATCATGTACATAGTTACATAGAATGTAACTTTTAGAAGTTGATTTACTAACAGTTAATATTTTTAGATGGCTGTTTGTAGTTATGGAGTTTTGTAGGTCTGTATTTTTAAATGATATTAATTTATACATAATAGTGCTAGGTATTATATGAAAGACAAATTAGGGCTTATAAACTGTTTAGCAGAATACTGTAGGTTTTTATAATAAATGAATGTATCAGAATCTATCTTCAGTATAATATAATTATCAATTTTATATCCAATTTATTTTATAAGTGTAACTTCAAGTGACTTAATACTTTGTAGTAATTAATAAGAGTATAACATGGTGTACTTACAGCAGTGTGTAGAATGTATTCACTTAAAATATTATAGCACTCGAATCTTCCAAGCCCTCGTAGAGATGCGTATAAAGTTTTATAATGATACTGAATACAATATGTTGTTATTATTCTGCTTGGTAAAGAATGTAACAAATTATGTCTCGAGTGCACCATTCGAGATATAAATTATTACATGTTTTAGTGATAAACTAAAACCAATAAGTACTTATATTGTTATATTTCTGCTTGGTGAAGAATGTAACAAATTAATTCTCGAGAGCACTATTCGAGATTGCAGTTATTAAATTTTTTATTGTTAAATTATTTCCAATATATTGTTATATTTATTCTGCTTGGTAAATAATGTAGTAAATTATATCACCAGTATGCTATTCGAGATATATAATATTACATTACTTTTATTGTTAAGTAGAGGTGGCATTTGTCTGTTATCACATTAAAAGTGACAAGTACACGCCTTTGCAATGGCGTTGAATGAATTGCTCTTATATGTTCATTCGATTTTACTTTTATGTTCTTTCTTTGTATAATTTTTTTAAATGACAATGTTAATTGCTTAAATTCTGTTTTTAGACTGAGTACATGTATTAACATGAATAACACTATGTACCATGACTTATCTATTCCGAAATTTGTCACGTATACCCATGACTTATATCCATTACATATTTCTATTTCCACACATTTTTTGTTATTTTTTGTAGTACTGAAGTGAATTAAGCATTCATTTGTAGCTAATAATTTACTGTCAACATATTTCTTTTGAAATTAACCTGGAAATCCGATGTTCGAACTTTTATTTATGTGATTCAATTAATATTTTGATATAATTTACACTCTCGTTTGAAGTGGAACATTATTCATACAAAACTCAGTTAAATTGACCTGACCGGCTTAGCCTTAGGGCATTATCAAAGACTCAAGTCATTTAAATTAAATAGTGGAGTAAAAGTGTAAGTGAATTTTGTTTTAAGAATGTAAGAATAGATGGCCAATGTAAGAATAATTATTTTGCAGTTAATGTTGCTAAACTGAAACTTTAAACGTTTTTATGGTATAGAGAGCAAGACGATAACTGGGAGGGGGGAGGTTTGGGGTTCCAACCCTCCAAAATGTTTCTACACTATTGATATTTTTTACACCCCTCATTTTTATTCGTAATAATGTTTCGGTTAAAGAGACATAGTCATTTTATTATCTTGAAACCCACCAAAACTAAAACCTGGCTAACGTGATAGAAAGAGGTTTCAGGCCTCTGGTAGCCTCACACACTCGATCAAAAAGCAAAGAAAGGATTGCTTTGCATAGGTTTTTGTGAGTATTTAGTATCACTTCAACGTTAAAGGTTAGGGCCACGCTTAGCACGAACGAGACGGCTCGATTCTACCCTCTCACAGAAGACCAACCTATGACCGCATTCGAACCGTCGTGTTTCGTTGGTGATTGCGAGACTGGAGGCCCAATGATACAGAAGCATCTCAATAAACTGCCATTGTGCGGGTCACCATGCTACATTGTCTGCATTCACAATGAGTATGGTGACCAATAATCTTGTATTCTACCATGCTTTCCATCAGGCAGAGAAGTGTCACTTTGGCAGGCTCGTAAAAACAATAAAAAGCTACTCTCGAGCCGATATGTGCCAAAATATCACTCACTCGAGTTAAATATGAAATATAATTAGGATAATAATTACGAGTCTGCTCTTTTTTAAATTTATTAATAACCTGGTAGATTAATTAGTAAGGTTCCAATTTTTTACCGATTTGATGATGATGTGATGTGATATTAACTTTTAAAGATGTTGCGCTCTATGATAATTACCGCTTCTTCTTCTTCCTAGCCTTTATTATTCCCAAGATTTGGGGTCGTCTACTAGTTCAACCGGTTTTACCTGAATATCAGTTTTTACTCGGAGCGATTGGCATCGGATCTCCTGAGGGTGAAGTGAATTCGAAGGTTGAACTAGTTGTCAATATATCTGAGGGCACTGACTTCCCAATAACGAATGCCATAGATGTTCATGACAACCGGGACCGACGACTTAACGTGCTATGCACGGGCGGGCAACACCGCCATCTTCCATACTCCGGGCTGCTATTAAGAATTTCTTGTAAGAAAAACCCAACAGCAGTCCGACCCAGGAATCGAACCTGAGACCTCTTGATCCGCAATCGCTTACGCTAACCACTAGATGAATGAGGGAGTCTATGATAATTACCACTACGAACGAGTATTATAACACTTAGGTAATAAGTATAAGAAATATTGCTTCAACCCGGTTGCACCGAGCGTGTTCACAGCCCGGTGCAACCGGGTGGAATTTTAAACTGGGTATATTTCATTCTCTCTCTACTAGTGCCTGACTATCAAACGTTGTTGTCTTCCAGTTCCAGTACCTACTTGGCCAGCGATGTGTGCGTTAAGGCGCGTCTCCACCAAAATTGTTGGCAATTTCAGTGTTTCCAACTGTTTTCAACACTTCAAAAAATCGCCAACTTTTGTTTCCTTGTGTCTACACCGAGTCGCTTTGAACAATTTGAAAAACATTCGAACTAAGCATCACCACAGAGTCAATAATATTTGCAACAAGCGTATTCTTTTGACGTTTACCGTCAAAAACAAAACTGTTCCCAACATTTGTTGACAAGTTTTGTTGCCAACACAAGGAAATTACAGATTTTTTTGTTCGGTAGAGACCCGGCTTTAGATGTGTCTCTTAATTGATTAAATTAATAAAATAGGTATTTGCCAATCTACAGGGACAACGTCATTATTGAACGTATCATTGTTTAGGCAGACACAACTTATAATTTAATATACTTATATTTATAATGTGTTTATTAAATGTGTTGCGTTTTTTACGTTCATACAGGCATACATTGATTTAGTTTCATTTAGTTTTTATCTTAATAAACTTCTACAGATAATTTTATTGGAGTATTGCTCTTGGTCAAAGGATCATTTTAATAGTAGAACAAATAATATATCTACTTAAAGTAGTAACTTTTTTAAAACTATTTGTAATTAGAGAAATAAATTAGATAGAGATGTTGTTTAAAGATAATCTTCCAAAATCGTAGAAGCAGAAAATAATTCAAATCAATTATTGAAATTACGTGCCAACTGTATAAAAGTTAGATGTTTTAACTCAATTGAATTTAACACATGATACTATCCTTTATTTTGCACTTATATTTAGAAAAAAGGGATTAAATAATATACCTAACAATGATGTAGCAATAGTGTAATTCGTATTGAAAAATATATTTATTTAAATATTTTGAGCTAAACATATACACACGGCGTTACTTGCTACCACGAATAATACCTACTTAACCAGTCCAGTAGACCAGTAACGTGTCCAAAAGCATATTATGACGCGTGCACACTGACTGCTGGGCTAGTCCATAAACCTAAAGTCGCTCAACGAGCTATGCTCAGTCTCTCTGAAAGAAAAAAATAGGAAAGATGTGATCCGTCAGAGAACCAAGGTAACCGACAGCTCTGAAAGTTAGCAGGTTGAAGTGGCAATAGGCTGGTCATATATGTCGCAGAACCGATAACCGCTGGAGTAAACGTGTTCTGGAGTGGAGACCGCGTCTTAGCAAACGTAGCGTAGCGCGCCCCCAGGCCAGATGGCGGGACGATTTGCGTAAGAGGGCCGGCGGTGACTGGATGCGAAAAGCAAAAGACCGTGCTCTGTGGTGTACCTTGGGAGAAGCTTATGTCCAGCAGCGGGCTGATGATGACAATGATATAAATACCTACCTTTTGATGTCATTACATTAGTTGTAAAATGTTAGATAATATTTCCAGACTACAATCACGTGTTAACATTTCATATTATGATAATTGTTTGACAATAATATTAATCTTTGTTGAGTTTTCGTAACATTGTTACTGGCTTTGTTTTTTTTTATGTTAAAGTTTGCTCTTTAAAATGTTTTTTTTTCCATAGACTGAACTATTCCATAGATTAAATTAAAATTAATATTCCTCAATAGAATTGACAATTCCTCAACTATCGTTTTAGCGAACAAGCTCTAATTGAATGGTGCGAGACTTAGTCTATATCTTATTACCTAATTTTTTTGATATTATTAACTATTATGTAAAATTAACAACAAAACATTTTATATTTAAACAAATACTAAATGAGAATGATGAGAAGTAAAGTGAACGGTGATAACCTACCGCGATACATAGGTACATTGTTTTATTTCTAATTCTACCTAAATTTTGGTATTAAACTTGAAATCAACCCGTCTTGAGAGTCAAAAACTCCTTTTTATGGATAGGCCTATGTGAAGCAGTGGACTGTAAAACGCTGTTGATGATGGTGATATTATTAATATTTTAAAATCTCTGAACAAGGAACCAATTATATTACGTTACGTATCTATCCCTCTCTCTAAAACTGACTGAGTAACTGAGAAAACTGTTATTTGCAGGGGTATAATTATAAAAATATTTATCATAAAAAAATTGTTGGGTTTCTTTTTGCATTACGTTAGAATTAAATACAGTATTCGGCTACCCGGATTTTTTTCTCAATATTCAGCTGAATATTGTGATCGAACACCCAACGATTCAATAGCAAACTTCTACAGTACTAAGTGTTGTGTTTTAAAACCAAACAGGTTGCCGATTTGATTCCATTTTGGCATGAAGATACTTTGATTCTTGAGGAAGGACGTAGGGATATATTTTTCTCTTATTATCGTAGGTGGAGCCTCGACCAAAAAGTAGTGTAAAATATTTTACATAAATATTTTTATTTAAAAAAACAAGTACTTATCAGAAAAATCGAAACCAGTTCTAATCTTGTACGATCTAAAGCAATATAATCATTACATCAATATTGATTGTTTTTTTACGAAATTATAATAATAACTGAGAATCGATAACCATAAAAAATTATTAGGTACGTGGTAAAGTTCAACCTGTTACACGGAAAATTTAAATGCATTAATATAATCTTACGTTGTCTATTAGGCCACGTTGAGATGATGAGCGCTCAACGTGCGTTTTGCTAACGCGCGTTACAACTACCTACATGTAATTTCATTCTAGGAGTAGGTACACATGCTAACGCGCGTTTCTGGAGTGAAATTACATGTAGGTAGTTGTAAACGCGCCTTGAGCAACCACCATCTGAACGTGGCCTAAATCTTAAAATAAGTAGGTAGATGGCAGAAACTCAGCTTAAAATTATAGGGCAATAAACAATTACTATGTAATTGTTTGAGATGATGAGCGCTCAACGTGCGTTTTGCTAACGCGCGTTACAACTACCTACATGTAATTTCATTCTAGGAGTAGGTACACATGCTAACGCGCGTTTCTGGAGTGAAATTACATGTAGGTAGTTGTAAACGCGCCTTGAGCAACCACCATCTGAACGTGGCCTAAATCTTAAAATAAGTAGGTAGATGGCAGAAACTCAGCTTAAAATTATAGGGCAATAAACAATTACTATGTAATTGTTTATTGCCCTATTTTTCTCCTGATTGATATTAATTAAAATTTTCTTTAAGGATTCATCAAATAAAGTGTTTTCGTTTGTCACAGTAACGATAAACCAAGTCACCTTTGCATTAATAAAGAAATTTGCCATTTTCCTAATAAAGGGATTTTTGACATTTGAACCACTAACATTAAAGTTCGAAAAAAAGACTGAAATAACAGTTTTCTTTAAAATTTTATTAGCGCGGTAGAAACACGGATTATTAATTGTTTAAGTTATTAAACAATTAATAATCCGTGTTTCTACCGCGAACACTAACAACACAAGAACATCGGTTTGGCATACTCAAAATGAGTTCATCCAAATCACGCTGTGGAATGGCCGCCCATGTTCGTTGCAACAACAAAAAAAGGTCTTGCGACTGGATACCCTCCATATTCGACAGAGCTTTTCTCTGTAGCATATCCCATGCATGCTCAATCGGGTTCAAGTCTGGCGACTGAGCAGGCCAGGGCAGGACATTGATGTTAGCTGCGGCGAGAGTCTGTCTTACAACTCTTGCGGTGTGCGGTCGTGCATTATCATGCATTAACTGAAATAAGGGACCGATTTGCACTTGTAGAGGAACGATGACGTCTGATACAATCGTCTCAGCATAAATTTGAGCGTTGAGGTTGCCTCTGATCCAAATCAACTCAGTTCTTCCGCCGATCCAAATACCCGCCCATACCATGATGGTTCCACCACTAAGTATAAGGATGGACTTCCTGGCAGGATTTTAATCGCTGTTGGCGTCCAGGGGTTCTCCAGTGTCGTATACGTCTTGTATCCGGTCTCATACCAAAACGAGACTCATCAGAAAAGCACACGAAACGCCATTGTTCTTCTGCCCAATTTCTGTGTTCAAGAGCCCATTGATATCGAATCCTACGATTGTGCATTGCTATAGGTGGTACCCGTAGCGGTCTTCGGGAATGAAGGTTCACTTCATGCAAGCGGTTTCTGACTGTTTGGTCGCTAATTAAGTTCCTTGAAGAGTGATGAAGCCTCACGGCTAACATCATGGCGGTTATTGTTGGAGCTCTTCGAGTTAAGATTTGAATGTATCGGTCTTGTCTCCGTGTGGTGCAGCGATACCGTCCTCCATGGCGCTCAGCCACGGTACCAGTGCTTCGGTAACGTGTCCAAAGTCGACTGATAACACTCTGACTTGTATTCAGAGCTAACGCCACAGTACGTTGCCGGGAACCAGCTTCTATCATTCCCACGGCTCTGAGCATTTCTTCCCTGCTTAAATGACGTCGCCGCTCCATAATAACGTTGGTTTTAATCAGTAGTAAACAGTAGCACTAATAATGTCTTCAATGCGTTGTATGTTTTTATAGGGAAAATATTGACAGCTGATTTTCATCTTTTACTCGAATTTGATTGACAGTTCCTGATTCAAATTATGAAATGCACCAAAAAGGATCCATATAAATTTATAAAATCATAAATTTATTACAAAGCCACATCTCAATCTCAAGAAATCCGCATAAAAATGCTTGATCCCTAGACACTTTTGATGTGTGTATATTGTCCTACTGCTAATTGCAAAAAGTTCTTTTTCTTAACTTTTATAGACAAAAGAAGATAGTAGGAACGTAAACAAATTCCAGGGGGGCAGTTGCCTTCCCCTACCCGCCCTGCCCGCCTGTGTGTGAACCTACATTATAAAACTTTCTTGCTAAGGACTTAGTACCTAAATACATAAAATAAATCCCAACTACGACAAAAAACGACGCTGAAAAAGTATGAAACAAGTTTCAAAATAAGTACGTAGTCACACGTCACGTAGATATGTAGGTACCATAACACATTAACAATACGTGACAACGGCTTTTGAAACTTGTTTCATACTTTTTCAGCCTCGTTTTTTGTCGTAGTTGGGTTTTAGTTTTTACTTTTTTTTATTTAAAATGTTTTGGTGCCTCTATAGTTTAATTTCTTTGCAAAGTAAGTAGGTATATTTTTAATGGTTAGTACTTACTAACTACGTTTATCTCTCTTTTCTCACTCAGGTAAACATAAGTAAAAAAGAGATAACATGCTTTTTCGTATATATGTGTCGATCTTCTAAGTATATATTTGTATAGTGTAGGGTCAGTTGGTAAACAGTGGCGCAGTAGTAAACAGTGCACAATCACTCGTATCCCAAAAACGCGACGCTGCCAAATCATACTGCAAACGCGAAACAATTTGTCTCATGCCACCTTCCACACTCCCCAATCGGCGCTCCCGCCCGTAACGGTCCCACAATGCATAGTTTTGTCCTTGGTGCCAAAAAAAGTAAGTACACGTGTTTTCATTTATTTTCTTTCTAGAATCGTTGTATATTTAGTTACATTATATTGCATTATTTACATGTGTAAAGTAACTATTCCTAAATAACTTAGATATATAAATATCCTTTGAATTTGGTATGTTTAATAGTTATGCAACCTTATAGGTTAAAAAGTGGTGTCTGTACACAGTGGCTCAAAATCGTAGGGTACACAGTGAACTGTTTCTATGCATAAGTAAACTTTTCAACTGTGGTTGTAATAAACAAAAAAGGTGTTAATAGAAGATCTAATACTAATAATCTTTTTGTTTTAGAATGGTTCGTACTAAAACAGAAATTGGCGGACATGATGCAAAAGATATGAAAAAAGTTGTAGATCTTGTAAAGATCGGAATGAGTATTCACAAAGCAGCAAAATAATGTTATTTAAAATACTCAACTGTCTTTTTATGCTGTTTTTATTAAGTTAACTTCAGAAGTAGCCTTTTATTTTCATTTTGTTTTTGATGACAATTATATTCACTAACAAGGTGTAATATAATTTTAGATTTTTTGATGTTATTAGAAGCTTTAACTCTTTCAAAATTTGATTAAAATACTGTTAATACTGTTAATTATAATGTAGAATATAAAGAGCCAAGATTTAACTAATATTTTCAGTGTTCTTACTAGTGACAGTGTACCTACTAGTTTGTTTTGTACTGATTTTATGTGATTGTTGCTGACGAATACAAATATATAAACAAATTATTAAGTATTACATTACTATAGTTTTATTGAACAACATTTCTATCAATAAATATTTTTAAATATGCGATAAAGGTATATAATTATAGTGAAGGTTCATTGTCTATACACATTGGTCTACTGTCGACTCACCCCCCGACTCACTGTGTACTTATACTGGTACACAGTAAACCATTCGCCATCCTTTAAAAAAAACAATATTAATAATAAACTACTAGAATCAGTGCTGAAATTGATATGCAAAAAACAAGTTTAATAAATTTCCTTTCTTCTAATGTCAATAGTTCTTAAATACATTCACGTACGGTAGATTTATAAATGTTGAAACTTTTAGTGGTTCACTGTTTACCATGTCACCCTATTGTTCATATAATAGAATAGGGCCACTCCATGTATTTACTTCCTCATTGTCAGAACTAAAGATATATTAAAATTTTAGCTCAATCGGAAATTGGAAAGTAGATCAAATTTAACTTGCAAGATTTGATTTTAGACAAACATCCTGTTCGGTGAAACTAAATAAAAGTTTGTAATTACCTACTCTATATAAACTTACTTTTAATAAATAACGACAATTCAGTGATAATGATTACTGGCTAGTACGCTTACGTGTGCGATTTACAACATACTCAGTAGTCCACAAAACAACACACAATACACAACAGAAGCTCATTGCCAGGAAACAGTAGACATAACTGCTTGTAGCTTCGTATATGACCCCTGAAACAATAAAAAAAAATTTAGTTGGTACCTACTGACATCAGTCTAAGGCCGGGCGAACACTGAAACGGTCTTCGACGAGACGGTCTGCGACATGACGGTTTTTGACAGTTGTCTTGTTTTGACGCACACCGCATCATGAGACCGAACAAACGGTCGAAGAGGGGGAAAGAACGATTTGATTCTGGGAATATTAAGCCTTTAAAGAGTGTTTGTTTACTTTTATTTATTTATTTATACTCCCTGCACTACAATTGCACGAGGTGGACTTAATGTCATATGGAATTATCTACCAATTAACCCTGAGTCAACGCTTTTTACGGCAACCTAATCGAGCCTCGACAAACTGTCTCGTCGGAGACTGTCTGTCTGAAACAGCCTTGGTGTGCGACTGTTCCACCTAACACAACGCTTTTTACGGCAATCTAGTCGAGCCTCGACAAACTGTCTGTCGACTCTGGGGTGCGCCCACACTAATAGTTACGTAGTAACTATTTATTTATCTGTGCTACTAAGCTATACTTTACAAGCACAAGATTTTAAATAATCGGGACAGAAAATGATCAAGGCTCACATTTAGTCAGAAAACATATAAACCAAGATATTAATATTTCTGTCTGTTGACAGTCTTGGTTAAGGAAATTTAGAGACGACCCGTTCAGCTTTACTTCTTCATCTCCAGATAATTAGAGCAATAGTCGGTTATAAGAAGCTTATGAAGAGAGGCCAGTTCATTTTATTAGAAATTATTCAACAGAAGTAGACGCGGTCTGGTCATGACTTTCACTCGCCAAATTCATAATTCCCTCCACCATCGGCCAAGAACAGACGGAAAAAATAAAAACAACACATTAAAATAGCGGTTGACATTCGAACTCCACCCGATCTCTAGTCTCTAGTTTAGTACATAGTCACAGTATTTCCATACACATAAACAAGCAAATATTAATATGGAAATAGTAATAAATAGTCTTAGGATTAGTCTCACAACTTGACTGATAGACTGTTTTGAACTACAGATTTCGATTTCACAAGTCTCGAAAAGAGAAAAATTATATAGGTATATCAGCAACCTTATCTATTAAATAGTGTTATAAGGCAGGTATCTATCCTAAACTTTAAAAGGAACTGTCAAAACTAGCTTTTACTTTTCAACCGACTTCAAAAAGGAGGAGGTTCTCAATTCGACTGTATTTTTTTTTATGTTTGTTACCTCATAACTTTGGACTGGGTGAACCGATTTTGATGATTCTTTTTTATTTGAAAGCTGGTGCTTCCCGAATGGTCCCATTTAAATTTGGTCCAGTTCTGACATGTAATTCATGAGAAAACCATATAAGTCTTCAATTTGCATTATGTATGTACGCGACAAATTAACGAATAACTCAATATTCCCGTATGGTCCCATTTAAATTTGGTCCAGATTGAAGTCGGTTTTTTTTTGTTAAAATTTGTGATTGTGGTACTTAACTTTCAAAAGTTAGACGTAGTTTGTAGGTATTTCGCAAGTTATGCAATGACTAGAGTGATTAGAGACCTAATATAAATATCGTTACCTATTAATGATTTTATATGTTTGGCATCGTGATTATACCGGTTCTGGTGTAAATTTATGGTGTACTATTATTGACTATAAAACAATGAATGATCATACATAAATTACCTTTATTATAATAATAAAAAATAATTGATGGTCTACTTTATTATTTTATTATAAATATATATTTGTTTACCTGCTCTATATAATATCTTGACTTTCTTATACACGGCTGCCAGATTCAAAACTTGGCAGAGCCTGAACTGGTCATCATCATGAACAGTCTTTTATAGTGTACTTCTGACATCGTAGAAAGTAGGCTATGTACTACTACGATGGCCAAACGGGCTAATCTAAGGTTTGTTCCAAGTTTTCCTTCTCTTTGCAGTAAAGTTATCCCTGCGCTATCTATCGATATATCGCTATCACTTATAATTTGCTCCTTAATCGCTTCTTACAACACACATGGAATGAGTAGATATGGTGAGACACTATTCTTAATCTATCACCAACCAACCACAGACAACACAACAACAGACACCAAATTAGGGTGACCTTGTAATATGGTATCCAGGTAACTAATAAACTTAGTTAAATAGTTTAGCCCCGGTCGGCTATAATATTCTTTCTGTGATAGGGTGGCATCAGCTAGTTGCGAACTTTAGTTTGGTTACCGTACAAGTTCTGCCTAGTTTATCTTAATTTTTTAAATGATACTCCTGTGAATATCAAATAATAAATACATAAAATGTGATAAATTATCTGGAGATTATTATCATCTACTTACCAATCATAGGATCGGCCAACAGCATCAGAATTCCAGAAAAGAGAATATGTAATGCCAGTGCTGCCGGAAATCGATCAGGAGCTGCTGTTACCAGGACTAAGGGGAATAACACCTGGACAGTGCATCTTACTAATCCTGATATGGCTGTTATGGCAAACACGAACCACAAGGAGCTGGAACTTACTAAAGCTGAAAGGATAAAGAGCCATATTATAGTTGAGTTTAATTTACAGTATGTAGATAGAATTTGCAGTCCAGGATCAAGGGTCATAAGCTCAGTCCCGTAAATTTACGTATGTACATAGCCATGTTTCAATGCTAAAACCAGATATACCTATGTTATAACCAGATTTAGAATATGTGCGTGCATTGAAACATCTCTTATATACTCTTAACAGAACTAGGGTGAAAAATGTCGATCACGATCGGACTGCACTTATGAACCTTGACTGTACCTACATGTATTTTTTTTTTTATGTTTTACCCAATTTTTTTAAACCCTGTCCAAAGTAATGCGCCTTCACATTAATTCCCACTTCACAATACTATGGCATTAAGACCGATATTGTTTATTTTGTTAACAAAGTCATTAAATAAATAAATAAGAGCATGTATAATCTTAAACTTACAACTATACTGACTTTAAAGTTAAGTGTTTTTTTAATTCGTGTTCAATAAATTTATGAAAACACATTCCTTTGATATACATCTACGTAATTAGATCAAGATTGCATAAATTTTCATAAATTGACAACCAATATGAGAAGTATTGTAACTCGTTTTACTATAACCTGTTAGATATTTTTTATGTTCTTTCACGTTGAAGTAATTTTATGATATACTTAAATCTCCATTGGCCATTGGATTACTTTAGGTCCTATCTCGTCTCAGCAATAACAAAACGTGGCAAATATTAAGAAAAGCAAATACCTCTTTGCGTCAGACAAAATTTAAACACTAAATGTTATAAAGATGATTGAAATGAATAAAAAAAAATTATATTAAATGCTTTAGGAATACCTGTATTCCATAAACTTACACGATCACGCTTTAACAATTAGCTACATTGACTTAGTTGTGAGAATTTAATTAGTAGTGATAGGTAGATTATTATGGTAATTTAATTAGTAGTGATTTTTATCAGTATCTCGACTATGGTTTGTCATGCTCACTAAAATGTCATTGCTTGCGGTGTCGTCGTGGGGCGGGTCGTTTCCTTCCCTCTGATATGGCGAAGGAGATGATGGCTGGTCCATGCGTCATACTCGTGAACGGGTGCTGCTTGGGGTGACTGGTCGGCCTAGTCAGCGATTCTTTAGACAATACTATTATTCTGGTTCGTTCAACTGCAACCCTAGCCTTTTAATCCAGTCACGAATTATTTTCAACAGTAGATTTTGCAACTGAATGTAAGTGGATGTGCACCTTGTTTCTATTATGTTCTATGTTTAATAGACTCAAACCTTCACCGTTATCTTATCACTGAGTGTTTTTTTTTTGTTTGTGCGTTAGATTTTGGAGCTTTTTAATAAAAGGAATTTCAGGTGGCAACAGCTTGCATACTGTTTACCTTACATGTAATACTAACACTATTGTACCTGAAAATCAGATTTTGAAAAAGAGTAGCCATGAGTTTCTTTGCCAGTATTCTTCTCATGAGCTCTACGCATTTTGGAAACTGGAAGTTATGGATCGACACAGGCAGGCAGTAGATTTTGGTGTTTTCGCCTAACTTACCTCGACAATACAGCACATGCTGTGGCCTCTGTTTGTGTCAATCTATGATTTTTAACTATAGCTTCAATTTGACGTTCATAGGTGTCACTTGGTGTCTTAGATGAATTAATGATTTTGATTTGATTTGATTTGAATACCAAACAGAGGGCACAGATTTTCGTTCAATAGCTACGTCGTTCATACTTGTAAAATAGACCTACTAGAACTTACAACACAAGAAGAAACTAAAGAAGGCGGTTAAAAATAAGGCTGCTTCTTCAAAAATATTGAAAAAGATTCTTGCATGTCTTCATGTGATACGTAAATGCACGTAGAAAAAAAAACATATTGATCTCAAAATTATCGACTTCAAACTCAAACTCCAAAATATTTTATTCATATAGGCACTTATTTTACAGGCACTTATGAATAGTCAATATTTCATATAAAAAAAATCGAGTGATTCTAGTCGCCAGTTCCAAGTGCAGCCTACCCTTCATGGAGAAGAATCTGGCAATAAACTCCATTGTTGCTCCTTTTAAAAAATAATAATATAGTTTACAATATTTTTTTCACTAAGAGACTTGAATGAGAACGAAGTCGACCAAAGAAAACAAAATAAAAGGTTTGGAGTCAAATTTATAATTAAAGTAAAGACAATAAATTCCTTCCGTGCAATAAATATTTACATACTAGTTGTTGCCCGCGGCTGCGCCCGCGTATATGTCTGCCTAGTAGCCTATGTGTTATTCTAATGTATAAGCTATATTACTGTAAAGTTTCATCCATATCCGTTCAGTAGTTTTTGGGTGAAAGAGTAACAAACATCCATCCATCCATCCATACTTTCAAACTTTCGCGTTTATAATATTAGTAGGATTAAAAATAATCAGTTTTGATATCGTACAATCCCCTTTCCTTGATACAGTACAATTCGAATTTGAATTCACTATTTACTTTGAGATTCTTGAAGACCTAAAAGTTCTATTACTAAATTTAGACTTTCCCTTGTGGTGTAGACATCAAAGTTCACTTAATATACATACCAATACGAAGAAAGATTGTGATGCAAGTGCCGATAAAGAAGAACAAACGGCTGTTGACTGAGAAAAAGTAGGTGAAGATAGCCAACGTAACTCTAGCTATGAGATCACATACAGCGCCGACCATCACGCATGTCGTCACTTCCATCTGCAAAAACCAAAATTATAACTTTACTAACTGTATAACGTGCAACCATTGAATATCAGGACACGAAAAAAAAACGTTCTGTAAATGTTATTATGAAGCTAAATGAGATTTTTGCGTTATTTTCTTAAACTGTTCTAAGTAGAATATTATACTATGAAGGTATGTAGTTTCGAGACAGTTTTAGTTATTCTTAATCGTTAAGCCGACTCTACACTCGCGGCGCGAACGGCCGCGGAAGCCCGCGACAACTGCGAATCACGAGTGTAGATGTTGTTCACGCCTTCTCGTTCGCGCTTCGCACCGTTCCCCGATCAGTGTCGGTTTTCCGCAGTAGCATTCAAGACATCGTAGGGAATGGTTTTACGTGCGTTGGTGATTGACTTAAATATGAATGCTACATGGAATAATGATCTGGAACTGACCCTCATTGAGTGCTATCAAGCTGAGCCGATACTCTGGCAGTCGAAACACAAAGACCATAAAAATAAGAATAAGGTTCATGATGCCTGGACACGGTTAAGTACCTACTACCATATATATAAAAGAGTAAGGTGACTGACTGACTGACATACCCAGAGATAAACGCACAGCCCAAACCGCTTAAGCTAGAATCCTGAAATTTTGCATGCAGGTTCTTTAAATAACGTAAGTGAGCACTAAGAAAGGATTTTTTGAAATTCCACCCCTAACGGGGTAAATCAGGGGATGAAAGCCTGCGTGAGCGAAGCCGCGTGTAAAAGCTAGTCTTAAATATACCTGTAGGAAGTGACACAGCAGCAGCAGAAATCACGTCGTCGTCCATCATAGTCGAGAACATGAGTGTGAAGCTTTGCGAGTATGGAGGGACACAGTTCACGGCGCGAATCACGGCGTTTATTCACGGCGTGAATTCATGGCGCGACGTCACATGCGAGTGTAGAGCCGGCTTAAGAAACTTTTTAGATGCAATTAAACCGGTTGGTACAGGATTATAAAATGTATTTAAACATTTCTTATTCTAAAATATAGGTCTCATCACTACAAACCTAAGATTGTTTATGGATATAGAGTTAAACGTTAAAATACGCAATTGGTCTTGAAGTTTAAATTTTATTTTGTTTCAAAGTACCTACCTAGATTTATAGTTTATGCCTACTAGGTACTAACTTTTGAACTTTCATGTTACATAACAATATAAGGTACGGGAATTAACGTTTCATTCAGGTACCACAAGATACAGGGTGAGCTGTCAATTCAAATTACATCTTAATAATGTAAACTCATTAGGGATCACGTTAATTCTCATGATTTTTTTTATACATTAGCATGAATTTGTTTTTTTTATGACATCTTACCTGGCTAAAACCATATGAGAATAGAAGCATAGGTTCCATTGCTAAGTACGTGACATCGGAGACGAATGCAAAACCGAGTCCTACTAATGTACTTAAAAATTTCGGATCCTTTAACAGATCCAGTTCGACATTATCATATATTATCTTCCTGAAACACAATTAATGAATTAAGCAATAAGAATCACAACTGGTAAAGTGCACAATTAGCGAATGTTATCGTAAATTTCTGTACCGGTAGCTTTTTACAGCAGAAAACAATAATAATTAGTGCTGTTAGTTTTATTATACATCCATATTTTTCGGCATTTTGCTTCCAGAAGATTTTGCCTCATCTTTAATTACAAGAAATTACGGTTTTGCGGGGAGTTTGTTTGCATTCATGTATTAAATTAGAGCCCATTAGGAGTATATTAGAAGAATAGACTGAATATTAAACTTTTAATGCTATTAATACTTACGCTATATTTTTTTTTATTGACTCATGATTTCGTTGTTTGACATTTTTAATTTCTGGGTCTCCCTCACTACGTCGAAGCATTTTCATTGAGACCTCTACTTCTAAATTGTTTTTATTACTAGTACTGTCAGTGTTTATACTTAAAAACAAACTTGTTGCGGTTTCTGGAAAAATAAAGAAATATTTTCAAGTTGTAACGGGTCGAAGGACCAAGAAGAAAATGGTTCAAAAGACCATACGAAACAGATTCTTACCACTATTTAAAGCATCGGGGGAAGCAATCATATGCCATTCAACTGGATGCATGACTAGCATAGCGAAAACTAAATGTAGATCTACGGCCATGATCAACGCTAGGGTCCACCTAAAACCATACTCTGATAGTAGCACAGTCACCAACATAGGAAAGGTAATGGAAGCCAAACTGCTCATGGCTTGATTAGCACTCATCATAGCTGTACGTTTTGACGTAAAGTAACAATTGAATGTTGTGAAGCTAACTGGTATCATGACACCGAAGCCGGCACCTAAAATAAAGGTTTCATTATTTTACACAGTGGGTTAAAAAAAGCACTTCACAAGTATTTAAATAACTCTCTCTAAAGAGCCGTTTAGCCTTAGTAAAGACTAAGGCTAAATGGAGAAAAGTAGTACTTATTTTTTTACACGGGTAATATAGACCGATACCTCACAAGGATCATATATTGCGCTTATAGGAATCTACCCTACCATAATATATTCAAAAATACTTCACGTGAATTAGGTTGGACTATTTCAAAATATTCAATTCAATTCAAGAAGTCCTCATATATTCTACTCACGTTATTCATGTGAATCTACAACACGACACTATATCTATGCAATGTTCCGCTTATTTTAAGGACGCACCAACTTTATTAATAAAAAAATCATTAAATTCACTGTGCTTACCTCTTATAACTCCAAAAGTAAACACAAGTTGATACGTCTTTTGGACAAATATTGTCAAAATATCTCCAAGGACGAACAGACCGGCACCAACTAGTCCAACTTGCCGAAATGAATATTTCTTTAAAGCTATTCCTCCGAGGAAACCTGGAAAAGACATTAGGTATATTTATCAATGTACGTATTTATTACTTTCGCCTTTATTTATCTAATCGCTTCGCTACTAAGCAATATATCAGTCATGAAGTCGGGCCTATTATCGAAGTTTACTGAAATAGAAAGCTATTTTTATAACATGTAATTTACCACTTTGATATTTGCTAAGAATAATCATAATATTTTCATAGAACTATTTATACCTTCGTATTTGCCTCCCTTTCCGCTAAGATTTATTAACCGACTTCCAAAAAGGAGGAGGTTCTATGTTCCACTGTATGTATTTTTTTATGTATGTTCACCGATTACTCCGTCAATTGTGGACCGATTTTGTTTTTTTTGTATTCGAAAGGGTATGCTCCCTAGGTGGTCCCATTGCCACCATATCAGGATCTGATGATGGGATCCCAGGGAAATCGAGGAGAAACCCTCATTTTTTATAGGCACATACTATGTTTTTCGTATATTTTCTGAAGTTACCCCGGTATTTGCTTCTGGTAGTCATCATTTTATGATGATGTAAGGTACAACTCCTTAACGGTTAGGAGTTGGAGGATAAATCTTTAAATATCAAATGTATATATGTTACCTTTAGTCGTATTCTTTCAAATTATTTAGGTGAGCTGATGATAGAAGGTTAAACTCTTCAACAGTTAGGGATTAGAGGATGATTTTAATATTACACGTACGTATAGACCTTAATTTGTATTCTTTCAGTTATTCATATGGATCGTTTTATTGAGTTTCCCACTAAGGAAAGCATTCTGGAATTTCTACCGAAATTGGGGTTGAAAGTTTGTACGAAAGTCAGTCATTTTAAGTTAAAATGTAAAACTTTATTTTTGGGCTACTGATAAAAATGAGTATTAACGAATTACGTAGCGTTTCTGGATATTCAATCCCTAAGGGGTGAAATATGAGTTGACATATAATACGTCTTTTTAAACCACTAAAGTTATTTGCATCAGCAGAAATTTTATGAAATAGTTCAACTTACTACTTAAATACGAGACTGTTTGCACAAAAAACTGAAAAAGAAAACTAAAAAAAAAAACTGACTTCCAAAAAAACATCCAACGAAAACTCCCTGCCAAAAAACACTATAAAGCGTAAAATAAACTGGCTCTTCATAAATTTATATGTGCCAATTCTTGTCTATACCGTTGAAATTGATCTAGTAATTCATATTTCTTTATCCTTTATATATTTAAATAGTAGGTAGTATTATAAGGTGTGCTAGGTACCTAAAATCTGTTTGAAGTCGAATACTATGGAATATTAAGGTGAGGGTGTTTTTGATATTGAGTTTCAATTATTATTCAGTTAACAGATCATCACTACATAGTATAAAACAAAGTCGCTTTCTCTGTCCCTATGTCCCTTTGTTTGCTTAAACTTTTAAAACTACGCAACGGATTTTGATGCGGGTTTCTTTAATAGATAGAGTGATTCAAGAGGAAGGTTTTTATGTATAATAAATGGAAACACTGTTAATTTGCGAGGTTTCTAATGTGATGTAGCAAATAAACACATTTCTCGCGCTTACATTGCAAACGCTGGTTGCACCATACGAGATAGATCAAAATAATGTACTACAGTATTGTACACCTTAAAAAGATCTACAAAAAAGTGCGCGACGGTATATGTCTATCTCTTAGGGATAACCCACAATAACCATTTTTTATTCCTTTCTTTTTACGAGAAATAATGGCTTATTTACAAAGCGAATTTAAGCAATACAGAATGAATCCTTATACAATTATGTAAATTAAATACATTGTGCATTTAATATAGATCATTAAAAATGGCCCTTTACAGTATCTAATTTAAATTAATTTATTCGAAGATATTACAGATTTAAAATGCACGAATCGTGTCCTCGTCGAGGGCATCTGCAATCCACCCGTGCGAAGCCGGGGCGGGTCGCTAGTATGACTAATAATGTAAAGTTTCGTCCAAATCCGTCCGATGTTTGTAAGTAAGATGGATGGATATCCATCCATCCATACTTACAAAGTTTCGCGTTTATAATATAGATATGCAGATTTGTGTCTATCAAATTAAAATATCAATAACACTATTATCTGCAAATAATTATGTACATTCACATGTAAATCTATTGCCACGTCTGTCGGAGCTTGCTCAATTGTCAACAGTTAGGCCATGTTCAGATGACGAGCGCTCAACGCGCGTTTTGCTAACGCGCGTTAACAACTCCATGTAAAAACGCGCGTTAGCATGTGTACGCCTAGAACAAATTACACGCGCGTTAGCAAAACGCGCGTTGAACGCTCGTCATCTGAACATGGGCTTATTGATTTTTAAATTTTATAGAAGTAAACCAAAACAACTTCCATTGTCATTCCAAATTTCTGTTTCCAAAATATTGTTGGTTAATTTCAATTTTTTTTTAAATTAATTTATGTACCTATAAAAGTCACGGGGACTATTGAATATACATGAAACGGACACAAAGAACACTCAGAAAAAAATACTAGACTCAGAATATTAATTTCATGAGCACACATAGTGTTGTGTTGTCCGGTTCGAACTCCTTCGATCTTCCAGTGACAGTCCCGTTAAAACTCGCCCAGCCGTTCAGTAGATTAGCCGGAACAAACAGACAGATGTTATAAAATAGATACATTTTTGGTGTAAGTACCATAATATATACTTTCTTATGCATTTAGTCAAAAACTGCTAATTTGACATTTCAAACAGACACTTCAATTTTATTTATTTGATAAAAAGATGAACTTGGTCATCAAAGAATTATTTGTTCTGGATGTCAATCAAACTCTCAATTTATCCTCAAGCTTAGCAGTCACTATCTCTAATCACTAGAGCAATAAGCCGGTCTCTGATGACAGGTTAGTTATTTGATCTTACCGCAATACGTCACGGAAGTGGTATTATTTCGCTTGGTTAATATAAGTGACTTGTGAAAGTAGAAATCGAAAGCCACCCAGGAAACAGAACAGAAATAATATTAAATATCTTTTGTAACTCGTAAACTGATAAGTATTTTTAAAAGATTGCGTAGCGTAACTGATAAAAAAGTAATTAAAGTGGTTTATATGGCCCTATGTCAATCAATACTATCGTATTGTATCTCAGTATGGGGTGGCGCCTGTAAATCTAATTTAATAAAACTAGAAAGAGCTCAAAGGGTAGTTCTTAAGGTGAGTCATTCCCTGCCCTTTTTATATCCTACTAAAGAATTGTAGCAACTTGCGGATGTTTTAATGGTACGCCAACTGTACATCCTAAATACCATAGTAAGGCAGCATTCTCATCTCGTTTACGATCCCATAAGCCCTAGAAAACGCCTGAATCACAAGGTTTGTGTCAATACCTAAGAATATGACATCTACTACATTTTCGGGCAAATTGTTTGTGTTCATGGGAAGGTATTTGTATAATAAGGTGAACAAGGAACTAGATATCTATGTTCAGACAAAATATAACTGCAAAAGAAATATCTCTGAATGGCTCGAGTCACTCAGCTATGAGGAAAGGGAACGCTTACTATTTATACCCTCATAAATATACAATCCGTTAGTCTATGTCTCCAATTAGTTTTACACAAACCGTGTCAACATTCCACACACACACACATCACACGACCTACACTTTCATTGCTCCTCTCTCAGTCTCGTAAGTTTGCAATTATCTAGAGTTGGAGAGGCTGGTAAATCTGTGAACCACTGGTTCACATGACCCATCAATTTTCGACATGGGCCCGTAGTCTAGACGGTTTACTTTAGCACCCCACTTTGAACGAATAGCGTTTTAATGTTACAGATCCCATTTTTTTACAAAACCACTACCACATAATGCAGGAAAGTTAGATAAAACATATTATGAGTTACAATATTTCGTTATTTGTGTTGATCGGACATTAATTCATTTAATAAGTTCAAAGTATGTTTATTGATTTACTGCATAATAGGGATATTTAGATGACTGACTTGATTGCATAAATATAATTGAAAATGTAGGTCACTGAATCATTGTTTGCTATCGGTGTCTTTGCTTAATCTCCTCAATTAAACTGTACCTACGTAGGTATTTGTCTTGTTCTACTTTGTTTGTCGTTAACTATTAGTAAATTGAACCACAATCGAAATTTAAAGTAGTAATAATTAAAAACAGTTAAAAGCATTGGAAATAAGGTTCGCTTTATTGGATAAATTGTCTACTGGATTAAACTCGATTATGAGTTCGTCTCCGTGTGTCATTACCCTCTTATAAATATAATGTATAATTACTGAGATGAATTTATAGTACACTATAAGTTATTTATAATGTGAAATAAATATGAACGTGAGAACATAAATAAACATTATTTATATGAAGTGTATCTTTACGGGATTTTTATTGAATATGTCTCGATAAACAAGCTTATGCCTATTGAGTAGGGCAAATACTTTTACTCTGATTCTTTAGTGCGGGATTATTTTTAATATATTGTTACAATATCTAAAATGTTTACCGTATTTTCAAGCAAAGAAACAATGTGTCTGAACTTCTTGCATACCAATAACTTATGTTGTATACACACGCGATTTAACGACATCACGTTTTAGGCATCACGTGCTTTAAAATCTCTAAAGTATCGAACAAGTGGCACTCGCCGTTGTTGCAAGCCGGTTGCTAATATACGTGATTCTATACCATGAAACTTTCAGAGAGACGCTCGTGGCAATGTGTTAACAATTAACACTGGTTAATTGTTAACAAAATTCACTATTCACACTATGGATGGATATGGAACACTTTAAGACCCCTTCGTATCCACC
Source organism: Diaphora mendica (assembly GCA_949125395.1). Classification (NCBI taxonomy): domain Eukaryota; kingdom Metazoa; phylum Arthropoda; class Insecta; order Lepidoptera; family Erebidae; genus Diaphora; species Diaphora mendica. The sequence continues at coordinate 26,047,921 of OX421310.1, forward strand.
TCGAGCGAGCAATTTAGATCGTTGGTTCAGTTTGCCGGACTCGAACATTTGTGAGCAATCGTAACGAGTAGTTGGAGCCCTAAAAAGTCCGATAAAATTTTCTACAGGACTTTGATATTGCCCATTACTTGGGAATGGAGGTCTGCTTATAAATCGAAGTTTAATCGTATCTTAGTAGACTTAAAGCCATTTCAACCTAGTTCGCTAAAAGGCTTAAAGTAATAACTATTAACCATTATTAAGCCTCGGTGGCGCAGTGATAGCGTATGCGACTGCTGTGCTTCAGGTCTCGGGTTCGATTTCGGGTCGGACCAAATGTTTGTATGATCTGCAAATATTTGTCCCGGAGTTTGGGTGTTTTCTATGTATTTTGCTATTTATTTCTATGTATGCAATATGTATGTATTTGCAAAAAAAAACGGTATATATGTATTTATATTAGTTGTCTAGTACCCATAACACAAGCTCTGATTAGCTTGGGACTAGATGCTATTGTGTGTTAGGTGTTAGATGTCCGAAATATATAAATATAATGCCATGAAACTTTCAAACTTAATGCATCAAGTACCTGCTATAGAGAGTGCTCCATTATATACTCCAATCACAAGAGGTAGACCGCTCCCTCCTCCTTGCTCTTCGAAGAAGTTGTGAAACAAAATACCGAAAGCATTTGAGGAACCAAATCCGAGCATCTGAAAGAAACAAGTAAAATTTTAAGAAAAATATAAACCGACTTCAAGGTTCGACTCGATTTCTATTGGATGCCATCATCAGATCGTAGTGTCCATATTATCATGGTACCACCGTTGGGATATCTCCTTTCCATTAAAAAAAGAATCATCAAAATCGGTTCTTAAACGACGAAGTTATCCGCGAATACACCAATATATATATATACTAGCTTTGCACCGCGGCGTTGCCCCCGGTTGTTGTACCTTGGGTAACACCACGGGGCTTAGCTAGTATACATACCTATAATTATGATAATTCTACTACTTAAATACCATTTGAAATCCTTCTGCCATAATTATTTTAACTTCAATAACATTGAACTTTCATATAAACTACCATCCCCCGTTTTAACCCCAGAATGGGGTGGATTTCTAAAGATACATTATTAGTACACCTCCACACTATCTATAGAGCATACATTTTAAATTTCAAGTCTCTTACTTCAAAAGCATAGGACTTTCATACAAACTTCCAACCCCCGTTTTACCCCCTAAGGGGTGAAGTTTAGTAAAATCCTTAGAGTTCTTAGCGGATGTCTACACCCTTTAAGGAACCTACCTGCCAAATTTCAAGTTTGTAGGTGTTATAGTTTCTGAGATTTCGTGATTAATAAGTGAGTGGTATTTCGCTTTTATATATATAGACTAGCGGACCCGACAGACGTTGTCCTGTCTACACGTCTTTAATTTGAAAATTTCAAAAATTAATTAAAAAAACATTGTCCAGCGGACAAAATTGTGAATCTAAACCATTCCCAGATCCCCTTGAACACACACAAAAAATTTCATCAAAATCGTTTCAGTCGTTTGAGAGAAGTTTAGTGACATACACACTCACAGAAGAATTATATATATAAAGATATACGGACGAATTGAGAACCTCCTCCTTTTTTGAAGTCGGTTAATAAAATAAACAATGTGTCTCACAAACTTTAAAAGCTTTTTGCAACAGTATTTCCTAAAATTGAATTTCTTTTGTAAGAAGAGTCTCATTGGAGTTAATCCTTGATGGTTGAATTTAAACAATATTTACAACAAAATGCCACATTACATTAAAAGTACAGAATTTAACAGGATTTTTTCTTTTATTATGGTTTAATACTTTGATTTATTTCAGTACGTGACAACATATTTATTTATTTTTTATTTTTTTTATTTTTGGACATCTAACACATAACGCCATCTAGTCCCAAGCTAAGCAGAGCTTGTGTTATGGGTACTAGACAACTGATACAAATACATAGATACATTTTTTTTGTAAATATATACATATTATACATAGAAAACGGGTGTTTTCTTAAGTTGGTTTTGAGAGTTTGAGAGTTTGGGTAAACTCCGAAACAAATATTTGTAGATCATACAAACATTTGGTCCGACCCGGGAATCGAACCCGAGACCTCATGATCACCAGTCGCACACGCCAACCGCGAGACCAACGAGGCAGTCATAATACTTACATACATACATATAAACCATAATACTTAAAACTTCTATATATTTATTAACATTTCCTGCATTTCATTTTGCATGAGGCGAACTTCATGCCGAATGGCATTTACCTACTACCAGTCAACCTTTGGATGAATAAGAGACGTGGCAGGTGCATGTGTAGCTATGAACAATAAATCAATAAATAAGATTAAAATTCACCTTAAAAATACATAGATAAATGTAAAATTAAATATTCATGAAATATACATACAGAACAATATATATATATATCAATTATTTCTATATACTATGCACCTACTATATAAACCTTTATGTCTATAGGTATACTAGCTGATCCGGCAAACGTTGTTATGCCATTAAAAAAAATTCGGATATAAAAAATAGATGTTGGTCGATTCTCAGACCTACCCGATATGCACACCAAATTTCATAAAAATCGGTCAAGCCCTTTTTAGAGGAGTATGGTAACTAACATTGTGACACGAGAATTTTATCTAAAAGATTAAAGAAAAAACTTTCTTCCCCTTTTTACGAAAATTATGCAAACGGAGGAATATTAAATTTGGCACAGTTAAAGTTTATATGTAGAAAGAGTGCAGAACGCTAAATAAATATTTAAATCAATTATTTTCAAATTTATATCACTGGGCGACCACTACTTATGATTAGACTATTACTCGTAATACCTGGATGACCGTATTTTTACAAGCTTTTATTTAGTTTCACCTGTCCCGATGTTTGTCTGTAATCAAATCTTGCAAGTTAAATTTGATTCACTTCCCGATTTCCTTAATCCAATTATACCTTTAGTTCTGATGACAATGTAATTATATTCAATTGGTATTATTATTAATCCAAAATTTATTATCCAAATTATCCAAATCCAAATTAGAGGTAGTAGAGCCACGCTGATTTCAGCACGAATGGGCCGGCTCGACCGGGGCGGTACTACCCTCGCACAGAAAATCAACGTAAAATGACCACGTTCGTGCTGTCGTGTTTCGTTGGTGAGTGCGAGACCGGAGGCCCAAATAGTCTAGTCAACAAGTTCCTATACTTGTTGACTAGACTAAAAGATGCAGCAGCATCACTAGGCCGCCATGGTGTGGGTCGCCATACTGCATTGTCTGCATTCGCAGTGAGAATGGCGACCAATACTCTTGGATTCTGCTTATGCTTTCCATCAGGCAGAGTAGAGTCATTTTGGCGGGCCATACATAAAAAAAAAAAAAAAAAAAAAAATAGCCGCCGTAACAAAATGGCAGTGTACATATTTCTGAACAACCTACCCAATATGGGTATCAAGTGATAGAATTGAAACTTACCATAGGTGGCCAAATTATTAGGGACAGTATTGATATTTTTGAATTTTCTAGTTTAATTAGATTTCTGTAACAAATGATTAGATGTAGGACTTTTATATATTTTTATTTCTATCTGTATTCTATTGGGATCACGAAAAGTACAAAAACATTGTACAAAACTTTTTATTTTCATAGTATGAATAATTTAAATATTAGTGAAAATTATTGGATAATTTTTAAAATTTAGTGATGCTACCCTTTACTGCATAGAGCTTCTCGGGGCATGCTCTCAATACTTTTTTTTTAATCTTAGTTTAATTTGAGGTTTTAATCCAATATGGATATGCCAACCCAATCGTACCTTAATTAATACATAGTTAATACTACATGCTACTTTGCTGAACTATTGTAATCAGGTGACATAATTTTTTAACTGCTTCTGAACGTGGACAACTCATTATACTTTGTATTAGCCCACATCGAATGAATTTACTTTCAGTTCTTTAAGTAAAACCTCGCGTTCAATTCTGTTCCTGTCACACTCCATCAGCAAATGTTGCACATATTCTAATTTATTATATACTGGACAGTTAGGCGAGTCAGTTTTTTTCATTAAATATGCCAATTTTCTCTCTTATATATATATATATATGCTCTCAATACATGTTTTGGCATATTCCTTGGGTTTGGTGATGCCATTCTCTGATAAGAGTTTCAATCAAATGCCCTTCGGTGGTAATTGCTTCTTTCGCAACTGCGCGTTTGGTGAGTTCCCAGATGTTTTCTATGGGATTCGTGTCTGCCGAATTCCCCATCCAAGGCAAAACAATGACATTTTTCTCAGTAAGAAATACAGTAATACTACTGGCTTTGTGACACAGAGCCGAGTCATGCATAAAAACGCATTCCTCATCATCAGGAAACCATTTTATTGACCTGCGGCAGTAACTGGGTTTCTACTATTCGCTTGTGTTGGTCTTGTTTCTTTGTGCCTTCTACGATGTATAGGCGCTCATGCCTTTAGCTAAGATGACAGACCACACCATGATAGTAATCGGGTGTTTAACCCTATCCACAAGGCAATTAGCGTCGAATAGGCGTCTCCATGGCGTCGCCTTACAAAATAACTTTTGCCAACCAAAATTCGATAGGTTTATTGTTGGAGAAGCACACACAAAAATCGTTATTAACCAAGTGCATTACAAAAAAAAAAAAAAACTCGACTCAAGCCATATTTAGTCATATTTCGATGTTGTCTAGCCCTTTCGAGTCGTTTCTTTCATACTATCAGTTAGGCTTGGTTTTTTGCAAGGCCGTCGTCCCATCAGATCCTCTTCAACCAATCGCCTCCGCATCGTCCTCTCCGAAATCTTTACAACATCGTTATTTATCATCGCTGTCATACGAGCGACGCTCGTTTTATGATTTCCAAGGCAGATTTTCCTGATTTTTCTATCAGAACGAGATGTGGTGATTCTTTTCCTGTCACATTTCCCAGCACGATTTGCCTCAAGGGGCTTTTTACTGTCAACTTTTATTTTATTCGATTGATGATAGTTGCTTTATCTCTCTGGAAATGTTTGATATACAGTAACAATGTTTGTATCTCTCTAGATTTTCTTGTGGATCTGTCCGAAGATCTACCCATCATTTAAAGTAGAAAATTCGGGATGATCTAGCCAGACCCTTGATAATCTAAATTCATAGAAAAAACATAGCAAAAGTATTGTTAAACGAAGTATTACTTACCTTTTGATTATTTAAAACATACAAGTCGGTAAAAACTAATTTAAAAAATTATATCTAGACAATACTGCAAAACTTACACTTACTTAAAACTTACAAGTATAACAACACTGTCCCTAATTATAATTTTGCCTCCTACTGTATCTTTAGGGTTCCGTAGCCAAATGGCAAAAAACGGAACCTTTATGGATTCGTCATGTCTGTCTGTCCGTACGTATGTCACAGCCACTTTTTTCCGAAACTATACAGTTGAAACGTGGTAAGTAGATGTATTCTGTGAACCGCATTAAGATTTTCACACAAAAATATAAAATAACAATGAATTTTGGGGGTTCCCCATACTTAGAAACAAGGTACACATCCACTTACATTCAGTTGCAAAATCTACTGTTGAAAATAATTCGTGGATGGATTAAGAGGCTAGGGTTGCAGTTGAACGAACCAGAATAATAGTATTGTCTAAAGCATCGCTGACTAGGCCGACCAGTCACCCCAAGCAGCACTCGTTCACGAGTATGACGCATAGACCAGCCATCATCTCCTTCGCCATATCAGAGGGAAGGAAACGACCCGCCCCACGACGACACCGCAAGCAATGACATTTTAGTGAGCATGACAAACCATAGTCGAGATACTGATAAAAATCACTACCAATTAAATTACCATAATAATCGTCACGCATTACTTTCAACTAACAATGGTTTGTTAATATTTAGCTTTATAAAAAGACAAAGAAGTTTGTGTGTATCGATCTAAATTCTAATGACACCTTAGGCCCATGACTGTTTGTCGTTTAGATAATCGTTGATCGTATAGTAGGCTTTCCTAATAAGGTGATTTTTTACAGTTAGCTTGAATTTATTTACAGGAAGGTTGATTACATGTATAGGAATTTTATTATAAAAACGTACACGAAGACCTTCGAACGAGTTGTGTACCTTATGTAATCGATGATAGGTACCAATGAGTTTAGATTTGTTTCTAGTATTAATATTGTGTACATCACTGTTTTTCTTATAGTCATTAATGTTGTGTCTAACAAACATAATATTAGCAAATATATACTGTGACGCAACAGTTACAATACCTATATCTTTAAACAACTCTCGAACAGAGACTCTAGCACCTACATTGTACATTGAGCGGATGGCTCGTTTTTGTAGAATAAAAATCGTTTCAATATCAGCCGCCTTGCCCCAAAGTAGTATACCATAGGACATGACGCTGTGAAAGTAGCTAAAATAAACTAACCTAGCTGTGTCCGTATCGAGAGCTGACGTACCTTCCAAACTGCATAAGCTGCCGAACTAAGTCTACCCGCAAGGCTATCTATCTGGGCTCCGATTGAAGTTTACTATCTAATGTAATTCCTAAGAATACTGTTGAGTCTACAATACTTATGATTTCATTATTTATAGTTAGATTAGTGCCTAGTTGTTTTACATTTGGCATAGTAAATCTCACACACTTTGTTTTATGTGAATATTATTCGTTGTAAACCAATTCAATACATCATTTACTGCCCTATTCACATCGTCAAAAACTGTTTTATTACGATCGACTTTAAAAATAAGTGACGTATCATCAGCAAATAGAACTATATCACAGAGATCTTTTAAATAATATGGTAAGTCATTCATATATATATATATAGACAATATACCAGGTGAACTTTGGAAATATGGAGGGAGCACTGCAATCCCAACTGTACAAAATTATTTGTAGCATTTACTTGTAACATCAGCCTAGGGAATGGAATGTGGGTATCATCTGCCCAATACACAAGAAGGGATGTAGAAAGAAATGTGGAAACTACAGAGGGATTGCACTGCTTTCGACAGCTTATAAGGTACTGTCATACGTTCTCCTCGCTCGCCTTGAAACCTACGCAGAGCAAATACTCGGGGACTACCAATGTGGCTTCCGCAGGGGGCGCGGTACAGTGGACCAAATGTTTCTCCTGAAACAAATAATGGAAAAGCGGTGGGAGTTTGCCCAAAGCGTCCATTGCCTTTTTGTGGACTTCACGAAGGCCTATGACAGTATTGACCGAGAAACACTCTACCGCATAATGACAACTTTCCAGGTACCGGCAAAACTAGTCAGAATGATAAAAGTGGCCACGAGCACAAGCGAACTGCGAGTGAGAGTCGGAGGCGATTTGACTCAGGAGTTTGAGGTGACTACTGGTCTGAGACAGGGAGACGCTCTATCGCCTATTCTATTTAACATAGCTCTCGAATACATTTTTTGTTTTGCCTTTTGAATTTGAATGAATTTTTTGCCTTTGACATCTGCTCCTATTGAGCAGAATAATACTAGTTGTAGTATAGTTTTGCCTTTGACATCTGCTTCTATTGAGCAGAATAATACTTGTAGTAGTAGTAATATAGTCTTGACTTCGACATCTGCTTCTAGTGAGCAGAAAGATAGTAGTTATAGTGTACATAACCCTCATTCTATTTCTAGTCATTTAAACCAAAGATTACGACAATAGAGTGTACCTCTAGCAACACTGTATCCTCAGAAACTTTTAATAAAAACTGTATGAACAGTACCAAAAATTGTTTGAACCTGGTACATCAGAACATGCAAGGATTGATGAGTAAAGAATTAGAATTAGAGCTATATCTAAACTGTAATAATATTGATATATTATGTTTAACAGAACATTGGCTTAGTAGTCATCAATTCTTGTTTAATTTCAATAATCACCAGGTTACTAGCTCGTACAACAGAACCAACATGATACGTGGTGGCTCATTAATAATCACAAAAAAGAGTATTAAAGTAAAGGAACGATCAGATATTGTCAGTCTGTCTGTTGAGCGAACTATAGAAATAGCTTGTGTAGAATTTGAGCGGTTCATTGTAATGAGTGTGTATAGGCCCCCATGTAGTTTGTATGATATATTTGATAAAATCCTTGAAGATGCATTATTTAGGGCTACACAATGTAATAAGACGGTTGTTGTCTGTGGTGACTTTAATATAAATATTCTCGAAAAGTCGAATATAACTGTAAAGTTTTTAACCTTATTGAAGTCATATAATCTATATAACGTTTTCTTTGAACCCACACGTATTACAGCCAGTAGTGCCACTTGTATTGATAATATTTTTACAAATGTGAAACCAATTAATAGGTGTATTGTAAGTGAGCTAGATTCAGATCATTGCGGGCAGTTCGTTACTTTTACTCGAACAAAACCAGAGGTTCAAAGGAAGCGGATTAGTTACGTTCCGATTACGGAGAGCCGCATGAGCCTGTTCAGGAATAATATGGCGGATAAGTTGTTAAGATTGCCCTATGATAGTGACCCTAATCAAGCTTTCGCTTTGTTATTTAATATGATTAATAATGAATTTAAATTAACTATTACATCAAAAACACTAACGATTAGTGATCGTGTAGTATTCAGTGACTGGGCCACTGTAGGCATCTATAAAAGTCGACAACGGCTATATGAGTTGTATTATGAAAAAACATATAATCATAACTTAGATTTTATAGAATATGTCAAAAATTATTCAAAAACATTTAAACGCACCTGTTATGTTGCTAAATCCCTATATTTAAAAAATAAAATAAAATCATCTGGAAATAAAATAAAAACCACATGGGAGATTATAAACGCCGAAACCGGAAGGTCCATTGTACGAAATCGTGACTTCCATTTAAAAATTAATAATGTAGATATAAAAGCGGATGTGGAGGTTGCGACTGAGTTTGAACATTTTTTTACCAACATTCCTATTCGAACAACCAAAACTCTCTCGTCATCCTCTTCCTCTGCTTGTTTTTTATTAGAAAATAGTGTAAAGTAAACCGGTGTGATAGGGGTTTTGAATTTTCAGCTGTTAGTATAAATGATGTTATCAAGGCTTTTAAAAGTATAAATTTAAAGAAAACAACTGATTTATGGGGACATTCCGTACATACTATATCTGCAATTATTGATATGATATCTCCATATTTAGCAACTGTTTTCAATTCTTGTATCGCATCTGGTGTGTTTCCTGATCTGATGAAACAAAGTAAAGTGATTCCATTGTTTAAATCTGGTAGTAGTTCAGATCCATCTAACTTCCGACCTATCTCAATACTTCCAACATTGAGTAAAATTTTTGAAAAATTGCTTTTAAACCAAATGTTACAACATTTTATTGAGAACAACTTGCTTCATCAAAAGCAATTTGGTTTTACTAAAGGTCGTTCAACTACGGACGCGGGCGTGGAATTGCTTAAACACATATATGGCGCCTGGGAGGATTCACAGGATGCGTTTGGTATTTTCTGTGACTTGTCTAAGGCTTTCGATTGTGTCCATCATCCTACACTCATCAGGAAGCTACAGCACTACGGAATAATGAATAATGCTGTAAATATTGTAACGTCGTATTTGAGTAAAAGAGTTCAAAAAGTTGATATTAATGGTAAAACATCTTCGGGATCCCCGGTAACAATGGGCGTCCCACAGGGTTCCATTCTAGGGCCATTTCTGTTTCTCATATATATAAATGATCTAGCTTATTATGTAAGTGACAATCATGAGATTGTATTGTTCGCGGATGACACATCCTTAATTTTTAAAGTTAGGCGCCAACTTGACAGTTTTACTGAAGTCAACAGTGCACTCTTGAAAGTGGTACATTGGTTTAATACAAATAACCTTCTCCTTAATGAGAAGAAAACTAAATTCATTAAATTCTCTACACCAAACGTTAGGCATGTTACAACCAATGTTCGATTGAATGGACTAGAGTTGGATCCTGTGGAATCTACTGTATTTTTAGGTATTACTGTTGACGCTAAGTTACAATGGGGTCCCCAAATAGAAAAACTATCCGGTAGGCTAAGCTCAGCGGCTTTTGCTGTAAAAAAGATTCGACATTTAACTGATGTTGATACAGCTAGAATAGTTTACTTCAGTTACTTTCATAGCATAATGAGTTACGGTATCCTACTCTGGGGTAACTGTGCAGATATTAATGCCATATTTGTTTTACAAAAACGCGCCGTACGAGCCATTTATAAATTAGGCCCTCGAGTTTCTCTCCGTTCCAAATTTAAAGAGATAAATATTCTGACTGTATCTTCACAATATATATACGAAAATTTAGTTTATGTTCAAAAAAATATATCAAAGTTTCCTAAAATCAGTGATGTTCATTCTGTAAATACCAGAAACAAACATAATCTTAGTGTTCACGTCACTCGTCTCCACAGAGTAGGCAACTCGTTCATGGGACAATGTATACGCTTTTACAATAAACTCCCTATTGATATTAGGAATTTGCCATTAAAGAAATTTAAGAATACCATAAAATCTAAGTTATCCGCAAAGGGGTATTATACCATAGCAGAATATCTTGATGATAAAACCGCCTGGGATTGAGCTGCCCATTCTGCACATGCTGTTTATTTTGAATGTTTAAATTTATTTTTATGTGACGATAATTTATAGTTTGAAACAAATTCATTTTAAATTATTGCTATTGTTGACATTTTTTTAATTTTATCTTTACTGATTATTGTAATTGTGACTCAAATAGTAATTATCGTATTTATTTTATTGAAATAATATCTTTTGCATATTGTCTGGACTTTAAAAGAGACGGTGATCCCTGAGTTTGTTTCGTCCTTTCTTCTCAGGGCTAGTCCAGTTAGGAAAGGCCGAACTCATCTGCTCAAAAAAAGTTTAACTTGCAAAAGTGTTCATGTAACCTAATTGCAGAATAAATGATTTCATTTCATTTCATTACATCATCCGAAAAGTTTTACTGGTGGATGGGGGAGTCGAGTTGAATGGAAGGCACACAATAATAGGATATGCGGATGATCTTGCTATACTGGGGCAATCAGAGGCGGAAAATGCGGGCATGGCGCAGGTATTGGAGGAGGATGGGAAATTAGTGGATCTCAGAATCAGTCGTGAAAAGACTAAATACCTCCACATGAAGAGATACAAGGATAATAGAGCCCGGAGAAAAGACCTTACAACTAATGGCACAACATACAAAGGTGTAGATAAATTTAAATATCTCGGGTGCACGATTACAGACACCAATCAGAGGGAGGAAGAAATAAACATCCGCATTGTCAACGCACTAAGATGTACCGCAGCCCTTCACAAGGTACTGGTCTCCAAGTTAATAAGCAGGACTACCAAAATCCGCTTCTACAAAACTGTGATCAGACCGATTTTGATGTACGGGTGTAAAACTTGGACACTAACGATCAAAGAAGAAGAGAAACTGTTAGTCGCGGAACGCAAGATATTGCGAAAGATTCTGGGACCGGCGGTAGGAGGGAATGAAGAGCGGAGACAGAGGTACAACAGGGAGATAGAGAGCCTAGTGTCAATGCCAAACATAATCGGGGAAATAAGAGCTGCCCGACTTCGTTGGCTTGGCCACATCGAGAGAATGGGTGAGGATCGAGCCGACAAGAGAGCATACCTTGGGCAGCCCATCGGGCGTCGGCCGGTAGGACGACCCAGATACCGCTGGAAGGATGACGTTGCCAGGGATATCGAAGAAATGAAAGTGTCCGATTGGTCTGAGTTGGCACAGAATAAGAAAGAATGGCGCACTCTATTGTCGGAGGCCAAGACACACTTTGGGTCGCTGAGCCAGCGAAGTAAGTAAGTAAGTAAGTATTCATATATATGAGAAAAAGTAGAGGGCCCAGTATAGAGCCCTGCGGAACGCCCATAGTAACAGGTAATCCAGATGACCTCGCACCATTGACATCTACATGTTGAATTCTATCTTTCAAGTAGGAAACGATTAGTTCCAAAGCAATACCATTATCACCATAATGCCTCAGTTTAAGAAAAAGCGTGTTATGTTCTACACAGTCAAAAGCTTTTGAGAGATCGCAAAATACACCTATCGCATCTTGCGAATTCTCCCGTGCATTAAATATATGTCTCAAAAGAGTTGCACCCGCATCAATTGTTGAACGACCCTTTGTAAAGCCATATTGTTCTTTGTGAAATAAATTATTTAGATTAAAATGGCTTTCTAGTTGTTGCAAAATAACTTTTTCAAAAATTTTACTAATAGCTGGTAAGATTGAGATTGGTCTAAAGTTATTTGGTTCGGTTGTACAACCCTTCTTGAATAAAGGTATTACTTTGCTATACTTCATCAGGTAAGGAAAAACCCCAGAATCAACACATGGATTGAATGTTATTGCTAGAAATGGTGCTATATCAAATATAATAGTTTCTATTAATTTAACTGAAATCCCCCATAAGTAACCTGTTTTCTTAGAATTAAGAGATTTAAACGTTTTTATAATATCTGTCTGGTTTATGTATTCAAATTGAAATAGATTCTTACATTAATTTACATTGGCCCTTAACAACAGTTCAGACCCGGACGCACAAGAATTCAAGGTACTCGTTGTACTAACTGGTACACTTGTGAAAAAGGTATTAAAAGATTCAGCTATGTCTAAGTTGTTTGTTATAAACCTATTATTGATATTTAATTTTAAATCATTATCTCGAGGTTTACAAAGTCCCGTTTCATTATTAATAATGTTCCATGTAGCTGTTATTTTATTATTTGAAGACTTAATTTTATCACTTATATACAAAGACTTCGCCACACCACAGGCTCTCCTAAAAATCCTTGAGTAATTTTTTACATATTCATGAAAGTTTGGGTCAAAATTACCCTTTTTCACATCATACAAATCATACAGCCTTTCCCTACTTTTGTATATTCCTGTTGTCGCCCAATCACAGAACGTCATTTTGGGCCGTTACATATTGTTTTTGTCTTAAATATACTGGTAAATTCGATTTCTATCATGTTGAATAGGTAGCCGTAAAATACACTTCCAAACAGGTAAAATGTCCCCCCCCTGTAACTTCTAAAATAAGAGAATGATAAAACTAAAAAAATATATGATGTACATTATCATGCAATCTTCCACCGAAAAAAGGTTTGAACGAGATCTAGTAAGTAGTTTTTTTTAATACGTCATAAATCGTAAAACGCAATTTACCTTTAAAAAAAATACACTATTATTAAAACATCGATCAAAGTTACAGCGAACTACAAGAACTTTTATATTATGTTACTTGCTACTACGGAACCCTTTATGAGCGAGTCCGACTCGCACTTGGCCGCTTTTTAACCGACTTCAAAAAAGGAGGAGGTTCTCAATTCGACCGTTTTTTTAAGTGTGTTCGCGGATATCTTCGTCGTTTATGAACCGATTTTGATGATTCTTTTTTTAATGGAAAGGAAATATCCCAACGGTGGTACCATGATAAGGACACTAAGGTCTGATGATGGCATGGCATCAAAGAGAAATCGCGTCAAACCTTGAAGTCGGTTCTTGTTTTTGTTAAAATTGTACTTGTTACTTATTTATTTTTATTATATATTATATATTTAAATATATATATATATTATTAACAAGTAATAAAAGTTTGCTGATAAAAAAAAAACAATTATCACTTGTTTTGGTAAATTTTCTAAAAATGAATCCTAGCTAGATTGATTTATCGCCTCTGAAACCCCTGCATAATAAATTTCATGAAAATTGGTGGAGCCGTTTCCTAGATTCAGATTATATACAAGAACTGCTCGTTTTAAAGATAAATCTTGCGTTATTTTATTTTATTATGTAAATGTTGAACAAAAATATATTGTAAGCATCTTGTAATCACCCGATAACATCTTATTCGACAGAAAGCTGTTCAATACAGTGACACTATTAGCATAAAATTTAATAAAATAATAATGAACATTCCTCAAACATGTCAAATACATTATATTACAATATTATTGTATAGTCATAAGTATTACATGATTATTTTTAAAATCGACTAGCTGACCCGGTGAACTTCGTACCGCCATATTTACATATCTGTCTCAGCTTCCCACAGGCAGTGTACAGTCGCGGACAAAAAAAGACTTTTCCCGTTATCTTTTATTTTTTTTCGAGTAAAAAAAGAATGAATGAAATCGGACTATGTATTATTGAATTACAACTAAGTACATATTGTTACGTGTTAGGATTCGATTTAATTGAGAAAGAAGCCTTTTGACGTGTTAAAGAGACTTTATTAAAACCACTATTAAAATCACAATACTACTCTGAATTACAATCCTTAAAGGTCGCCGAGGTCGCTAGGTTGATCGCTGATATCACTCCGATGTTTATCTCACTATAGCTCAAACTGTACTGAACTGCCTGCGGCCCGCGAGACGCTCTATTTATACTCATATAATTATATCACATAATATTACTCTTTCATTTCTAGAAACGCCTATAAAACACGAGAATCTACTAGTAAAAACGCTAATAAAAATAATCTAAGTTAATAATAATTAGGCAACAACCAATCGATATCCGACACTATGCATATGGGGTCGTTCAAGTATTACGTAAACACTATAGGGGGCGGGGGGGTCTAGATGCTGATTACGTAAGCAGTAGTTATTTACTTTTTTACACTTAAGGCAACCCACACATTGACAATGTTTGAAAACGAAACACATTTTTGGGGATTCCCACAAATAATGTATACGTTAAAGTACTCGCTTAGAACCGAGTAGGGGAATTACCGCGTGCTATTCACATATCTACTGTGACTGACGATTTGATGTAGGTATTGTAAAGCAAAGCAAATTAATGATTGTGTACAGTCAATCCGCTTTCGCCAAAGTTGAATTGTTTCATTTAAAGATGTCGTTTCAAATAGACGAATCCAAGTTTTACCAAATAAAAATTATACATTTTGTGGCGACCTCCACATACAGCGCAACAACAACATAACATACTACAGCGCCATTTACCAAAGATACGTCGAACTACGGAGTAAAGGAAGAAACTACTAATCCTGAATCGCGTAATGAAAGTTTTCGCACCGATTATCATATATACACAATCCCAACATCAACCGTTGGGCAGTTGGCCCGCCAGGCATGATCACCTCGCCTGGTCGGAGGCCATTTTATACAAATACGAAGGTACAAAATGTACAGAAATTAGTTAGTAATTAGAAACCTGTATCTATATATCTGTATCTATAATCTTAAGATCTAGATTTATAACTGCTCCTCATGAATGAGTAGACAAAACAGAATACATTAAAACATCTAAATAAGTTTCAGGACGTAATAATAATTATTTTTACAGGAAGTAACGCGATCACTTATATATAGGTATTACATACCTCTGATTTGCCTGACGTTTGATTGACAGTCAGCCTGTGACAACGTCCAGTGCAACCTGGTCGAAACATCAGCGCAGGCTACAGTAACAATTAAGTTTGAGCACTGTGTACAGAATAGGTGCCAGTACAGAAACTTGAGGCACTCCCGCCTCTATGGAATAGAACAATGATAGGCAGTTTCCAGACCTAACTTGGAACACCCGATCTTCTAAATAAGATCTGAGAAGCATGTACGCAGAGTGTGTTAATCACATTTTAAGTTTACTCAGGAGACCCTTGTGCCATAGTCGGCAAACGAGCAGACGTATCGCCCGATGGTGAGCGATTACCGCCGCCCATAGACACCCGCAACACCAGAGGCGTCACAAGTGCGTTGCCGGCCTTTGGGGGGTGGAGAGAGATAGGGGTATGGTCTTCGGTATCCTCACTCACTCGGTGAAACACAGCGCAGGCGCTCTTTCACACCGCTTTTCTGTGAGCCGTAGTATCACTCCGGTCGAACCGGCCCATTCATGCCGAAGCGAGGTAGCGAGGCTCTTCCACGTTTATCGTGTGCGTTCCTGCTTGTGTGCCACTGTTGCCTTAACCTCCGTTTTACATTTATCATTTCCCGAATTTCCAATGTGGAGTCTTGGTTTTGAGTTCCATACTTTATATTGGAAGTAGACATCCAAGCAGCTTTTTTAAATAAGATATGTTGTGTAAAAAGCTACCTTTTCTATGTCTTCTTCTGTTTTAAGTGGGATGTGTAGATTAGCATTTTCCTCTAGAAAGTGCCGAAAAGTTGCCCAATCAGTTTTACGATTGTATAGCGTTTCGGGAGGTTCTTTTAGGATGGTTGTTGTACTTAGTGTGCAGATCACCGGTGGATGATCCGTCCAAGCAGGATTCTATGTGTGTATACAATCCTGACATATATTTTGTGATAAAAATCTAACAAATCGGTCGTTTTGTTGGAATCAGCTGGCCAGTAAGTTGGCTCACATGTGATTAATATGTTGAGCAAAAAAAATGCATTATGTAACAATGTTTACGTAAGCATGGGGGGAGGGGTGAGAGCTTTGCTTACTTTTGCTGACAAGGGGGGTGGGGGGGTAAATAATAGTAATAAATCTGCTTACGTAATACTTGAACGGCCCCTATAGAAATAAGGTCCATTATTCCTTGCCTCAGGATCGATCGATAAGAAGTGTGTGTATATCTGTGTGCGCAGATAAGACTTGAAGATTATTATTATTCGTAACAATATTTTGACTTTCATCCCCTCTCTCCTGGAAACTGTGCTGAATTTCGGATATTTCCAAGATACAGACAGACAGACGGACAGACAGACAAAAATGAAAAAAAATACAGTTTTGGTTTCAGTATCGATTATAGAGAACCCTCCAATTTTTTTTTTCAAAATATCTTTAATGTACAGAATTGGACCTGTTACATTTTTATTATAAGTATAGATAGTAGATTTTACAAGGTAGTAGAACCAAGCTGTTTTCAGCACGAACGGACCGGCTCAACCGGGGCAACCCTCTCACAGAAGACCTACCTAAAATAATAATATTCGTGTTGTCAAGATAGTGCGAGAACGGAGGCTCAATGATGCAGTAGCATTTCAATGGACCACCACAGTGTGGATCACCGAGCTGCATTATTGCATTGTTTGCATTCGCAATAAGTATGGTGACCTTTCCTCTTGGATTCTGCTCAAGCTTTCCATCAGGCAGAGTTGTCACTTTGGTAGGGTCATATGTATATATAAATATTTTGCGGCTATCGAGGTAATTAGTAATCAACGGGTAATCAAATAAAAAATAAGTTGTTTTAAGTTTTTTAAATAAAAACTTAAAATTAGTTTCATAATAAATTGGAGTTAGGAGTGACAAGTTCTGTCTAGTCCTAACATAAACTTCCGCACTAGGAATATTCCTGAACACATCGACTAAGAACTGTCATGTGGGATTTGATTTGAACCCACAAACCTCAGCTCAGTAGAAAGCAAGAAAGTGCAATCTATTTATGTGGGGTAAGGTCTATTTACATAAGCGTTAATAACACATATCGTTATGTTAACTTGTTTTACAATATATTATCTGTTTATAACTCTCATATCAGTTTGTGTGTTCTATGTAATACTTAATACATATATTAATAAGTATTTAATCCGATACCATAATTACTATCTCACACACAACAACAATCTCTCCTACAAAACAAATTATCGATAATTGTGATTAAAATTAACTAAGAAATTTAAAAATAAATCGGTCTGGGGTGGTTTTCAGTTTCTTTTATGATATAATTTTAGTAAACAAACAAAACACTGACCTACAAATGATTAGTAAGAAGGATGCCACTATGATTCTATGTAAAAATTATTTTGTGTCTCTGTGTAATTAAATAATTGTCTTAAGTACGAAAGAAGTCATTTTTTTTCATATTAAGTTATCGATACACCCAATTTACATAAACATGATTATTACACATTTAATTTGCATATTATATTTTCACTGTATGGCTTCAATTGGGCAATATATTCTGCATTACGAATCAAATAAGTTGATGATAAATAATACTCGTTGTTTAAAAAATTACAAACCAGTTGTATTAACATAATGATAATATTACTCGTTTGAATCGTGCTTCTAATGTGATACTATACGTAATAAGACATTGATGCTAACTTTATTGTTCGAAAACTCTCTAAACTAAATAAAAAATTGGTTGTCTGTAACTGCAAAGCTGGTTTACGGACGATAGCTTAACGTGACAACGTCATAATAAAACATTGATGAAATTACCCGTATCTATCCCTCATACAACAACGTACAATGAGCGTAACGGCCAACGGGACAATGAGTCATCCTTTTTCGTGCGTGCAGCCGGCGTTTATCGATTTATTAGATTGTCATGTGAAACGACGTTGTAAACGTGAAAATTTTACTAAAATTAGATATGTCACACTAGAAATGTAATATCTAACTACATACACGGAGATCGTTTTTTGTTTTTTTCAAAAGACGGTCCCCATTTCATCTCATTCACATTTTTAAATATTTTTTACATTAATTTCATCACGACTAAGACTTGAAGACTTTAGAATTTAAGACTTTAAATACTTGAGATCGGCAGAAATAGCGGATCCGGCTGGTTGCCATCTCATAAAAAAAAACTACAAACATAAAAAAATAACCATTTTGGCAAGCACTTTACCAAAATAAGAGAATAGAAGATAATTTTAGAGAAATTTTAGTTTAGTGATGCAACGACAGAATTAGCACCATTGTCAATCGCTATGAATTTTTTTTGACTCCTGATGGGATAAGGATCTAAGGAGCAGACGCGTTACATGATGGTATGCATGACTACCAGTCAACCTTTGGGTGGTGTAGAAATCTTGTGAGGTAGGCGAATATAAGTTACATAGGTACTTAAACACTAAATCTAAAATGAGACTTTTTGCTTCCAACCCTAAACTGCCCAAAGTCTCCACCACAATTGGTATGTTTGTTTTATTATTACATTTGCTAGAGTAAAGAATCGGGTTAAATCAATAGCTTGAAGGTTCAGAACGACTTAAATTTCATCGTGTTTGGCTGATTGAAAAATATTTTAAAATACTTAATGATATTATATAAAATTCAGGTTTCCTAAAATGACGTAAGTTAGCATGGTTTTTTTCAACCTTTGATACTTGCTAACTGTAAAACGGCCCTACTTTCAGCTTAGTGAGTATCCATTCCTTTCTGAGTATATGTTAGACTACCGACCCGATCTTTCCTAAAATGACGTAATTCTGGGCTGACTGGGATCTCAGTCTAGTATATGTCTACACCAATCCGTGGAATAGTAGGTCTAATATAGGCAGTGCTGTTGGCCCGTGTTGTTTAATAATAATGTAATCCTACTAATATTATAAACGCGTAAGTTGTAAAATTGTAAGTATGGATGGATGGATGGATGTTTCTTACTCTTTCAAACAAAAACTACTGAACGGATTTGGATAAAACTTTACAGAAATATAGCTTATACATCAGAATAACACATAGGGTTAACGATAACTTGTCATAAAACTAGTCATCCATAATATTCTTTATACAATATGTCATACTGCATTTTGTTTTGCTAATTGCTAAGTCTTTAGGTGCAAAGAAATTGTTTATGTATAGACGAGGCTTACATTTATGACATTAATATAATAATTTGCAAATAACAGTACCTAATGATATAATGATAGTGTTGATGCTTGGCTGTAATTAATTAAGCATTATTGTCGTCAGAAATTTTTAAGTACTTTAATATCTAGATAATATTACTATGCCTATCAAGATAATATTACTTATAATATTGTCATTGATTTATGTATGAGGGAGAATTATATAAATTATAGTCTTTGCGCTTTAGCATGGTGCATGACAGTTTCAGTAACATTTCGTTTCACTCTTGAAAGTAGGCGCGATTTACAAATTATGAATTAGTATTTCAGCTGTACCACATTCGCCATCTATTAAATCACTAGCTGTTGCCCGCGGCTCCGCCCGCGTGTATGTCGGTTATCGCGGTAAATAGTAGCCTATGTGTTATTCTGATGTATAAGCTGTATTGCTGTAAAGTTTCATCCAGTTAAGTAGTTTTTGCGTGAAGAAGTAACAAACATACACACAAACTTTCGCCTTTATATATTGGTGTGATGTGATTAATAACTGTAGTAAATTAAATTAAACCAACCAGAATGTTTTAGTCTACAAATAAATGCCGCACCATGCTACAGCGCAAAGAGTATAATTAACCCAACACTAAAGTTTATTACAAAAGAATCATATACATATAACTCAATAGCCAAATGCAAATATTTGTTTCGGAGTTTGGATGTTTTCTATGTATAATATGTACCTGTGTATTTACTAAAAAAATGTATATCAGTTGTCTAGTAGCTCTCTGTTAAGCTGTCCGAAATATTTATTTATTTAATTCGGTCGGTCCCATTTATGATGACACATGCATGGATGTCACAAGGAAAAATAACCACATTTAAACAGTGTTACGGTTAACGAGATGATTCTCTCTCTTATATAGTAGTCTATTGAATATATTTTTGAATTTAAATCTTTAATTAAAGTTGTATCCATCAGTTTTATTGCAAAAGTTGGCAGATTAAAACAAGCAAAACAATTGGTGAAGGATGATGTAGTCCTACCCGATTTCGGCCATGGCGGTCAGCCTCAACGGAGACTATGTTGTGCACAAGTGTGTACGCAAACACAGGTGCATTCTCTGTTCCTTCACTCTCGTAATCCGATGAGACGGCTCTCCGACATGACCGGAGAGAGATCAGGTGCAGGACCGACGGCTTAACGTGCCCTTCGAGAAACGGGGATTAAAACCCCAACTTTCAAACTCCAAACTGTAATTAAGCGAATCAGAAGAAAATAATTACACTTTTTGGCCCGACCCGGGAATCGAACCCGAGACCTCGTGATGTTGATGACGAGGCAGTCGCGGTAACGGCGGAGGTTGAAGTTTCTTTTATGTCGAGGTACTAAATGAACTCGAAACAACTTTATATTATGTAAATGTGATATATATGTCTGTATATAACCCAATCAGTTATCTGATCACATTATATGTTTTAATGTTTTTTTTTTTTAACTAAAGACAACTCCCGCACTAGGAATAAATCCTGTGTCGCGGGGGACTTTACAAACATACATGTAACGGACACAAAGAACTCCCACACACACACACACACACAATTTGTTTGTGTTATTAATTTATTTCGATATTTAGGCAAGTCCAAAACAGATATAATTTAAAATTCAGAAATAATAACAATATTAAAAGTAAACCTTATTAAAACAAGGAAATTAATAACAAAAAAATGTACAGAACCGTGAAATAAGTTTGAAGGCGGGAAATAAACCTCAAATGGTATCCGATTACTGAATTAAGGCGTCATATGAAGCGTGAACTAACAGGAAACCAATAAAAGTAAGTTAATCTGCTCTAAAAATACCTACACTACACTCATACATACCCAACCACGCTACGCTACTTTAAATCCATCCCTACAAATTTTCTAGCTGTGATAAAGCTTCAACAGTTCTACAGTGCATAACATAGCGGGGCAAAGTTAGTCTAAAAAAAATTGCCTTACTCCTATCATCAGCCGCATGCCAGTGAAAGTCCCGTAAAAACGGTTCAACCGTTCCAGAGTTTAGTCGGAACAAACAGACAGACAAACAATTTTAAATTATTTTTTTTGGTATAAGTACTGTATACAATTTCGTATGCATTTAGGGAAAAGCTGGTAATTTTAAATTACAAACAGACACTTCAATTTTAGTTATTTGTATAGATCGGCATGTTAAATGTCTTACAATGTACTACGTCTTACGCCTTACATTGTATGTCTTGTCAAATGAATGTAAATTTATGACATAATAGGTATAAGTTTTTCGTTATCTCTAGAACAATGTCCCTTCACACATTTTTTTACTTTAAATCCATTCCATAAAAAGTGATAAAACCAATATAATATGTAAAAAACTACCATACTATTATAGGAGCAATTTATGTAAATTCAAGGAATAAAAAAAAACTTCGTTTAAAAAAACCGACTTCAAAAACTGAAAAGTATAAAATAACTTAATTTGTATGTGCTACCTATTCATAGGTATGAATTCGGCGCCAAGCCAAATGTAATAATAGATACCACACTCGCTATATTTCGAGACGAACGTCAACGACGTCACCGATGCTTCGGTTGTTTTGTCCTACGCGAAGAGCAGCTATCCCGCTCAAGGTCACGCGCGGCGAGTCCTACTATTACATTTTGGCTCGTCACCGACTTCAAAGCTATGAATAGGTAGCACATACAAATTAAGTTATTTTATACTTTTCAGTTTTTGAAGTCGGTTTTTTTAAACGAAGTTTTATTTTTATTTTTCGCTTTTTAGTCTTTCTCAAGTCTCTCATCATCATTTCACCTAAATAACTTTAAATAATACGACTAAAGGTAACATACAACATACTGTATAGAATAATAAACAAATATTTCGGACATGATGTTTACAGAATATGAAAGCATGCAGACAATTGCCTTAACTTTATTGCAGGCGCTCACGTAAATTTGAGGGTTTCCTTCAATTTCCTTGGGATCCCATCATCAGATCCTGATATGGTGGCCATGGGACCACATGGGGAGCATACCCTTTCGAATACAAAAATATTTTTCACAATCGGTCCACAATTGATGGAGTAATCAATGAACATACATAAAAAAAAAAAAATATATAATACCGATGAAATTTAGAACCTCCTCCTTTTGGAAGTCGGTTAATAAAAGCGGCCAAGTGCGAGTCGGACTCGCCCATGAAGGGTTCCGCAGCAGCAAGTAACATAATATAATTTTTATTTTATTTTTGTATTTGTGTTGATTGAATGAAAGGTAAATTGCAGTTTACGATTTATGACGTATTAAAAAAAAACTACTTACTAGATTTCGTTCAAATCAATTTTCGTTGGAAGTTTGCATGGTAATGTACATCATATATTTTTTTTTGATTTATCATTCTCTTATTTTAGAAGTTACAGGGGGGGTCACACACATTTTACCACTTTGGAAGTGTCTCTCGGGCAAACTATTCAGTTTAGAAAAAATGATATTAGAAACCTCAATATCATTTTTGAAGACCTATCCATAGTAACACGTAGGGGTTTGATGAAAAAAAAGTTTTTGAGTTTCAGTTCTAAGTATGGGGACCCCCAAAATTTATTGTTTATTTTCTATTTTTGTGTGAAAATCTTAATGCGGTTCACAGAATAATCTACTTACCAAGTTTCAACATTATAGGTCTTATAGTTTCGGAAAAAAGTGGCTGTGACATACGGACGGACAGACAGACGGACAGACAGACATGACGAATCTATAAGGGTTCCGTTTTTTGCCTTTGGTACGGAACCCTAAAAATGACAAATATTAAAAATAATCTCATTTGTTGTTCAATTTTATTGCTGACGTTATCATTTACCTTTCGGAAAACAGGTCAACTTCCTTAGCTTGTTTACTTTATTTAATTAATTACTTTAAATGATAATACCCCTGTAATAATATTGTTTATAGATATGACAAACGTCTTCAACTTTGTAGATTACAAATAACTTTTAATAAATCGCAATGTCGTCAAAAGTAACATTCCTGACTAAAATATAAGTAATAGGTAAAATGCGAAAAAGTGACGAGTTCATCCGGATCTATTAAACTACAATTAGATAATAATCTTCAAAATCAGAAATCCATATCTTAAAAAGCTTGCAGAGTACCACAAGGTAGCTAAGAGCTCTTTAATATAAACCTTATCCACCGAAGGCAGGCTACACACGCAACTTTTTTCTATTAACAACGATAAATACGAGGATAAGAAATAAAAGTTAAAAATTACAAAAATATTATTAAGTTATTTTTATCTTCTTCGAAGTCCTTCTTTCCAAACCAGTTAAGAGTCAGTCTTTAATCTACGATACGGTTCCCAAAAATGATTGTATATTAACCGGGACCGATGCCGATGGTTTTATGTGTGCTAGAATAGTCACTTTAGGACTTTGTAATGTAGTAAGCCTATTTCGCTACCGCTTAATTCACAAGGCCATCAACTTATTAGATCTATTTCAATTTTAACGAAATCGATCTAAAATATACAATTTCGCTTAACAAGAGCAAATGTATTTTTGAATAAAACATTTTAATGTGATTTCTGAAGAGGTGAGCACTCGCCTTAAAGTCATAGCAATAGATAAATACTATATTGAATCACATCGAAAACACATGCTCTAAAGTGGTTTGTCGGTCTGTGCAAAATTATATGTAGGTACGCGTAGCTGTTATTAGGTTACATTGTTTATTTTTATTGTTGTTTTTGTATTGCGTTACTGTTATGTAATATGGGGCAATAGAGCCTTTCAGACTTCAGACTCGTCATAATAATAAAAATTTGTTAGTGGAACAAGTGGAAAAAAATATAAATGAGCAACATGTTCTTCATCATCATCAACAATCAATAATGTAACACTGCTGGGCTCGGGTCTCCTCTCTCTCAGCAGAGGAGATACATCCTCACATGTTCTTACCAAGACGAATTTAAATTTGTTTTCAAGCGCATTTTGTGTAGTGATTACTCGTAGTATTTTAATAAACAGTTGAATACTGTCTTTAATGTCGTAAGATTCAATTTTAAATAATTATCTCACCGATAAATATCTTGTTAAATATATTTTAAGATATTTTTAAATCAGTGACTTAAAAATATGGCTTTCACAGGCAAGGCTAAATTACATAGCTAGAAAGCTAATTAGACTGACTTATTTTAAGAATTAATGCAACATATATTTCTATTATTAATATTATATTTAATACACTATTAGCTTAAAGCTAATGCGTGTATGTTACTGTTATATTTTGACTGTTGATGTTATTTTTGATTTTAATTTAGGTTACATAAACATTTTCTATTTTCGTTTTGCATCTGAATAAGGATAGCCAAAGCTGCTAAGTTCATATCTCTAAA
This sequence comes from Diaphora mendica, assembly GCA_949125395.1. Taxonomy (NCBI): domain Eukaryota; kingdom Metazoa; phylum Arthropoda; class Insecta; order Lepidoptera; family Erebidae; genus Diaphora; species Diaphora mendica. The sequence continues at coordinate 26,072,916 of OX421310.1, forward strand.
ATTACATGGTACTGTACATTATGTCATCTGTATATACAATTACTAGCTGTTGCCCGCGGCTCCGTCCGCGTGTATGTTGATTATCGCGGCAAATAGTAGCCTGTGTTATTCTGATGTATAAGCTTTATTACTGTAAAGTTTCATCCAAATCCGTTCAGTAGTTTGCGCGTGAATAAGAACAAATATACACACTCACAAACTTTAGCCTTTATATATTAGTGTGATGTGATTTAGTTGTTTTGTACGTTTTAAAAACATCAAAGGTTCTGTACCGATTAAACCCAAGTTTTGACATGACATACATACAACTTGCTTCAAAGATTGCTTTAATATATTTTTTTGTGTTAGTTTTGTGTTTCATTGCTCATCAATGCAACCACAATTTGGCTCCATCAAACTGAGATGTTCATGTCCCACTCACAGGTTGTATAATAAAAAGTGATATAATCATAATAAAACCTTCAAATTGTCTAATAAAATATATAAAAAAAATATTGTTTCGTGTTATATTAAAGCTAAATTTAAGTATTTATCTATGCATCAACGTAAGCCTTGACCCAGACATAAAATTTTCGTGGTCACGTTGCAGTGACGTATGCTATGATGTAAGTTTTTACTGATTTTTAATGCGAAAAATCTGTCCACTTTTGATTATCAATATTAATGTTTACCATACTCGTTGACTCAATAAAAAAATCACTTTTAGGAATGTAGTAAGGATGGTGGCGGTCTAAATTATTATTTATCAATTGTTATTATACTAATAAATGTCAATGCACTATTATTACTTCTAGCATCCTTCTTTCTTACTAATTTCGAGGCCTAGCATTTGCCGAAACCAATGGTCGCGGTAAACAACGCGGTAGGTTTATTTGATTTGAAAATTTACATAATCTTAATATATATAAATCTCGCGTCACAATGTTTGTCCTCAATGGACTCCTAAACCACTTAACCGATTATAATAAAATTTGCACACCATGTGCAGTTCGATCCAAATTGAGAGATAGGATAGTTTAAATCTCAAATTATAGTCGCAATTTTGAATTATTGCTAATTATTGTATATAAATATGGCGGTACGAAGTTCGCCGGGTCAGCTAGTTTCTTTATAAGATTTTGAGTAATGTATTTTGCATTTACCATACTGACTCATGAAGGGGATAGAAAAATTAGCGTACTTAAATAGTCTTATACTTGTTTTTTTTTTATTTTAATTCTTCACATAATATCGTATCTAATGGATTTTCGTTATTCGCACTAACATATACTTACTAAGCTGTAATAACCCCCGAAAAAATTATAAATTTAAATCTCACAAAAAAGGCTAATATACATATATGATATAAATCATGCATGTACAAAATACTTATTAATATTAGTTCCATTACAAAAAATACTAATTTCTAATTTTACGCATTTTGTATTGTTTCAAAGTTTTATGATTTTAAACACATTTAGACAAAGCCTGAAGATAACAGAAGCAAGTTATTAATGAATCATTTGATATTGCATAATACAATATGTTTTGAATAAAAAAATAATTGCCTCGTAGATTAATTTATCAGTTCAAATATTATGTGTAATTGCATATTCTTAGAAATTTATGAAAGGCGAGAAATATTGATGTAGTGGTTTTCTCTTAAATATAATGTTAATATTTTATAACGATACTACTAAGAAATCTTTCAGTAGAACATTTAAATTTGATTATATAATAATAAGTCATCTTATAATAATTAACTTTGAATTTTAACATAAAACTCTTAAATAATTATTGACCTTTCGTCAATAACTATTTAATGATATTCCACTGAACGGAAGTTTTTGGTTAAGTGTTATGCATTATCATTTTTTGTTCATTTTCATTTCATCTATTGCGGTCAAACTATATTTAATGTAATCTTCTACTAAAATAGTCATACCAAAATCAACAGCTAAATAAATAAAAAGAAACAATATTACTAATATTCATAGAATACTTACAAAAGTGAAACCAACACCAATTCCGACAACATACCCCCACCCTCCGTCAGGGGGTATTAAACCTTTTTTGTACTTATTGCTGTCACCTTCAATATGTGCGAAAGCTTCATCCATTTTTAATAAAACAATGTAAATTCAAGATCGATGTTATCACTTATCGCTAAAACGTCAAATGTTTAATTATATGGAACATAAATTCCCAACGTTCGGTTCGGATCATCTCACGTCACTAAGGCCGTATTTTCATCGCGCACGTCCTTCCAACACTGTGTCTATCATGAAAATAAAGTGATTCAAATTGTCTAGTCCATTTAAAAACGAATCATCCCGTTTTACTTAACATTTATTATTCATCTCCAATAGATAGGAGTAAGGTATAAGAGTACAGTCGGATAGAATTTTTCATTGTCTCGAGTTTTGGATTGCATATGTGGGGCATTTCATTGGTTACTTGTATGAGGCTTTACCGTATACGTACTTTCATCTAGAATTTTTCGGGGTTTCTCTAAAATATTTTTAAAAAAAATATATGTGCAAGTTATGATACGTTCGGGTATGCTTATTTGTAGGCAGTCAATAATTTGAGAAAGTTAAGAAAAAATAATAAAATCGTCATCAAAATATTAAAAGCGTATTATTTTTTAACAAAAAAGAAATGTAGCCGTAGTACATACATTTGTAGGTTTCTGCATGATACATAAGATAACGGGTTCCTGCAGTGTAGCAACCAAATAAAATTGTTTTCGATTGTCAATTATTCGTTGAAGTATCAATAACAATTGCAAAACATTACCTACAGATCAATTGAATGAATGGTTTTAAGAATTCAGAAGATACAAGGCAAAATACATTAATGTTAATGTATCAGTGTTGTTGTGATGGGAATAATTTTCCTATCGATATTTGATCTTGGAAATTATTAGTTTTATCGATAGTGCATTTCATAGGCAGTGGCCTATATTGAAGTAGTGATTGGACATAAGTATCTTCTTAGAAAGGACACTTTGGCCTACTTTTGTAGTTTGTGGAAGAGTTGGTATAGAGTTTATATTTTTTTTGCCTTGTTCTTGTAGTATTGTTTTCTTGGCAATTGGTCTCTTAGTCGGGTTTACAACATCCAGAAGATGAAAAGGGAGGATGGCACACTAAATATATTCTTAAATCGTCATCACACGGATTGTAACATATAGGTACATGTCGGAACACTAGATAACGGAAACGTCAATAGGGTAGTTGACTGTATCGTAAATAAATACCGATGTTTTCTTCATAAAAACGAATATTACAAAAAACCTCGGAAAATATAATTATTACAACTTTTCATTTAGATTACAAATTTTAATCAAATAAACATTGAAATATATTGCTCAATTGAATTCATGATATTTGCTCAAATGACTTATTGAGTCTAAGACAGTGACGTCACAAGTTAGTTCTTAGTACATTTTTCATAAAAAGTTATCGTTTTGACTGATGATAAAAGTAACTGATTTGACTAAGGTGTCAACTACCCTATTGGATAATTTCTGGTCGATACAGGGTCTACAATGCCACTATTATTCCACCACCATAAAGATTTGCTATGATTTTTATTTTCAATGACGTTTGGCACTGAAGATTAAAAAAGCCACATAATGTCGACCTTTATTCCTGGTTTTACACTTCTTTGCAAGACTGGGGGCAGTGAATATGAGAGACCAATTTTATATCGAAGTCGCCGTGTTTCAAATGTATTTATTGTGATTTGTAATTACATCACGTGAAGTACCTTAATACATTGTAAGAATAGCTTTATTTCGTATTTTCATTGTGACCAACGAGAAGAAACCCTTTCTAGCTTCGTTGTATGTACATACAATTATGTGATGTAGATGGGATAAACAGATACTGTCGATACCTCGCTGCCACAACAACACTAGTAAAAACGTATGTCATATCAGAATGTGACTCATGTCGTATGTATTTGTTCTTAATAATGAATAAATCTATCAGACTGTATGTTAGTTGCTATGCTAGAAAGAAGCATACAGTTAAATAGCAAACGGTAATCTTAGCATAGCTTGCTTTTACCGGACAGACCATTTACAGATGCTCTGTTAAAAACAGGCTTCCTGCGAATCCAGTAAGAAGTTTAAAAGTGTTTTAATACGACCAGATATTTTTTTATGTATGGGCCTCCCAAAGTGACTCTACTCTGCTTGATGGAAATCATAAGCAGATTCCAAAAGTGGTGGTCACCATATTCATTGCGTACGCAGACAATGCAACAATGCAGCATGATGATCCACACCATGGCAGCCTAGTGATGCTTCTGCATCATTGGGCCTCCGGTCTCGTACTCACTAACGAAACGCGACAGCATGAATGCTGTCATTTTAAGTTGATCTTCAGGGCGAGGACAGTACGGCTACTGACGACAGAATAGCTAAATTATTTTATATTCAGTATTTTAGTATCAGCCTGTAGTTTCGTGATTAGCTTAAAATAAATCGGTTAATTACTAAACATTATTATGCATTTACTATCTCTCCTGGCTCATGTAAAAAGGGGTGCAGAATCCTGATAACCATATATTCGGATATTTGTTACACAACGCCATTTAGTTTCAAACTTAGCAGAACTTGTACTATGAAAGCTAGCCTGACTGATAACTTTATACTCTTTTTGTGAAAACATACATATTATAATGTTTGCAGATATCATACAAACACTTGGTCAGACACGAAAATCGACCTCGAGATCTCATAATATCGTAAAGCAAATGTATCGAAATGAACGTTCTAGTGTTTGTGAGGGTTGAAGAGATGACTGTGATTGAAAAATATGAAATATTTTTATATTAGGTACTAGCGACCCGCCCCGGATTCGCAAAATCTGTGCAGTGGTTTCGTGACACCGAAACCGTGAAAGCGTAATAGACAAAAGACAGACAAAAAGACAGACAGAGTGACTGTCGTATATATAATGTCAGTAAGTTTGGATTGTTTGTATAAAAGCAAATATTTTTTGTATGTTTTTTAGATGAGGTTTGATTTTAATAAAAGATACATTCATAATGTTCTTTTATTTCATACAAGATAATATCTGTTATGAGTATATTATACGATATAGTTACTAAACATCATACGTCCAAAATATTTATTTATTTATTTATTATTTATTTTATCACCAATATCTATCAATTCATGGAAATATGTGCTATTAGCGTACTCGTATTGAAATATCTTTGTTTATATTAACTTAATTTAACAAACTAGTTTAACTGTCGTTTACTGTAAAACTTAATACTACCTATGGGTTATATTACAAAGTTAAGAAAATATTAGCATTCTATAAGATATTACTAGCTGTAGCCCACGACTCCGCCCGCATGTATGTCGGTTATCGCGGCAAATGCCTATGTGTTATTCTGATGTATAAGCTATATTACTGTAAAGTTTCATCTAAATCCGTTCAGTAGTTTTTGCGTGAAAGAGTAACAAACACATCACACACATCCTTACAATCTTTCGCCTTTATATATTAGTGTGATTAGTATGATAGTGGTATTATTTGCTGTGCTTAAACATAAATGATGGTTACAATACATTATATAGGTATAATCACTAAAAACTGTAAAATAAAAACTTTTCATAAATAAAATAAAAACCGACTTCCAAAATACATCCAACGAAAACTCTCTGCCAAAAAAACACTGAAAAGCTTAAAAGAAACTGGTTCTTCATAAATTCCCTATACCTAATTCTTTATTCATTTAAATAGTAGTATTATAATGTGTGCTGGTACCTAAAATCTGTTTGAAGTCGGTGCTAAGCCAAAGAATACAAACGAACAATTACAAAAGTCTAAGCGATAGTCACTTGGCACCGACTTCAAACAGATTCTAGGTACCTAGCACACATTATAATACTACTATTTAGATGAATAAAGAATTAGGTATAGGGAATTTATGAAGAACCAGTTTCTTTTAAGCTTTTAAGTGTTTTTTTGGCAGAGAGTTTTTATAGAAAGCATTTAAAAGTCCTAAAAACATAAAGTTGTTTTTTTTTATGATTTACCTTCTGCTCCATATTGTACAAAATCTAAGTATACTCTATGTAAGGTAGGGTAAATAAAAACATAAAAAAAGTAATGAACTTTAAATAATAAAAAGTCCAAAACAAAATAAAACGAAAAAGAACCATGCGGAACCCTGTTTAAAGCTTGTTAGCAGGAAGTAAACGTTAAATTGTATCCGATTACTGAATTAAGACGTCACATGAAGCGTGAACCAAATGGAAACCAATAAAAGTTAATCTGTTATATTATGTAATATCAATAACCTATGTATTTACATTATATCTGGTATGCTACTATTGTCGTACAGTATCAGATCTTATAATTCATGAGCTAGTCAAACTTTGTCTGGCTCTTGCTACGTTATATAATAGAAGTTGTAATAATCATGATGACGTACGAAAATATTGTTTGATACTAAAAAAATGTGTAAGTTACATTGAACATTATTAGGTAAACAATTTAACAGATGAAGAAAATAACAAAGACTGCTTTAAAATTTCAGAATACAGTTTTGGATCTTCGTTGAATAGTGATGTAATATTAAAAGTAGATAGATAATATTGCCTAGAACAAACTTGAAAAATACCTGATGAAAAGTTGTAAGGAAAAGTACGAGTCCATTCTAGAATTAAAATCACTTGTACTTATTCCACTATTTTATTTATGTTTACACCTAACCGGTTTCGCCTTATGGCATCATCAAAGGTGTAAACATAAATAAACTAGTGGAATAAGTACAAGTGATTTTAATAATTCTAGAATGTTTTGTAACAAGTTCCATTAAGTGCCGAAAATCGAGAGTATAAATTACAAAAGTATGAGTCCTTTTAAGACCAGATCAAAATCCGTCAAGGTAGTCGATAACCAGGACAGAGGACTTTCTATGAATGGCAGTTTCATTTCATTATATAGAATGAGAAGTATAGTATGTTACTAATCAATAGTTGTATTAGACTACCCCTGAAAAACTGATGCTGAAGATGTCTTGTTAAAGATTTTGATTTCAAAATCTGTAAAAGGGTTTGTTTATTAGGGTAAGAACCAGTGAACAACCAGTGAGTGGCACCAGTTAGCGACATTAATAAATTATAATTTTATTAAAAAGTTAACACCCACATGTGAAATATATCCTGTGTAGCGGGGGACTTTACAAACATACAAGGAACGAACACAAAGAACACCAAGATTCAGAATAACAATTTATGACTCACTCACTCGTCCCATGTGAGGTTTGAAACCACTACAGCCTAGTAGAGAGAAGCGTGCGACCGTTATAACCACCACCATCCGTGTAGTCGTCATGACTAATATGACTATATCAGGCCGCATAGCCTTTATTGGGCCGATTTCGACTGTGGCGTTATGACTTCAGTCAGGTTGCAATGTCTTTATTGGCCCTCCCACGGGGCCCCGGTATGTTATCAATTCGGTGAGAACTTAACTCAACTTCCATCTGCCTTTGCTTTGTAAGAACTACAAGAAGCGGTAACGTACATTTGTTTCTTGTGTTAGCTTAATAGTTCGATAAGTTAATACTTTAGGTATAAATTATTCATCAGTATAGTTCTCATAAAGTTTCAAGTTCGATAAGTTATTATTGTATAGGTGATTTATTAAAACAATTCTCTTAAAATGTCAAGTAGTTGCCACCAGACTTCAAGGGTGGAGCTTAAAATTTTTTTGGAAGAGGCTCACGAGCCCTTAGGACAGGCATCCGTTTCTTACTTTTCAACAGAGTAACAAGTGTAGTAATTTAGTAAAGATTATAAATAACGATTTTATGAAAAGGTGTACTAAGGTATATAAAACAAGGCTGTATCTTGACAACGTATTTCATTAAATTGTTGAATCCTGACTGTACCAACAACGGGTTGTCATTTGCCATCAAGTTTCTCATGTGCACTTTTGCTTCCTATATAGCATAGTAAAACCAGTTAGTCTTGACCTACTCAAAAATGCTTAAGATTATTTTTAGAACGAGACTAGATATGTAAGTTTTTCATCACTTAGAAAAAACTATTTTTGTCTCGTGTTTCTGCTTCTCCGGGTCGAACTTATAAAATGTGACGTCAATGATAGTCTATCTATATAATACCTACAATATAAATATATACATGTTTTGTAGGTAACGGATTAGCTACGACAGACAATTATAATAATAAATAGTTGTTGCCCGCGGCTCCGCCCGCGTATATGTCAGTTATCGCGGCAAATAGTGCCCTATGTGTTATTCTGATGTATAAGCTATATTACTGTAAAGTTTTATCCAAATCCGTTCAGTGCCGGGCACACGGTGGCAGTAGGAGAGCCACGCTTCGGCATGAATGGGCCGGCTCGACCGGAGTGATACCTCGGCCTCGCAGAAAACCGGTGTGAAATAGCGCTTGCGCTGTGTTTCACCGAGTGAGTGAGGATACCGGAGGCCCATACCCGAACCCCTCCCCACATCCCCCAACACCTCCCCACATCCCTTTTCCCCATCCTCCAAAGGTCGGCAACGCACTTGTGATGCCTCTGGTGTTGCGGGTGTCTATGGGCGGCGGTAATCGCTTACCATCAGGTGATACGTCTGCTCGTTTGCCAACTACATCATAAAAAAAAATTAAAAAAAAGTAGTTTTTGCGTGAAAGAGTAACAAACATACATCCATCCATAAATACTTACAAACTTTCGCGTTTATAATATTAGTATAGACATAGATAATTAAATAACCTAGCAACACTTAAAGCCGTCAGAATTTCTCATATATATTTTTGGTATAAATATTATTTATACTGTTAAAGCAGCACAAAATAACAATTTACTTACAGATTAAATGACTCATTATAAAATAAATAAAAAGCAGAAGTAAAATGAATTTTGAAGAAGAAACATTGAAATATCTAATCTACAATGCATGACGTATAAACGTAAACGTCATGTCAAAACAATACTTTTAAGGCCCGTTCAAACCTAAGCGTCAGCGACGCGGGACGAGGGACGCGAAGCGGGAGCGTCCAAGACGCGAAACTTATCGTGCACACCTGCTGTCATCTGATATCATCAGCTACTGTTAGAAATTTAACGTCATTGTAATGGCAACATTTTTGATTGTCATTTTTCTTGTTTTGACGTTGACAAGTACTGATTGAGACGCTTTGAACGGTCAAGCAGGGCTTCGTTGAAAAAGTGCCGTTTAATTGTAATTTAGCTAATTGTCTTCGACTCGGTTCCTTTAGTGGTTTACCGTTATGAGTGGTCTGGTTTGGACTCGCGAGTTTAGTTGTCACGTCAAATAGGCGCGATCCGCGATAGTTAATACGAGTGTACCTTGAATACCTTGGAGGTTGTTCAGCACTTTGGAGCATGTATGTGTGAACGCGGCAAGACAAACGGCAGTGGGGTACCCCATCAACGGCCGACGAGATCAAGGACATCACGCAACTCCAGTAAGTGCTTGATGCATTAGATTAGAATAAGAACACGGTGAAACAGCCGTCAGTTCATTGCTCTTGTCAGTGACATAGTAAGCGATTGAATGACTTACTCATGGGCCTAAGACATTGCAAGTTTCACAAGGTGATCGCTGCATTGACGAGAGAATTGAACATTTTGGTAGCAGAGCGTGGTTAACCTCTGAGTTGTGAGCACTAAGAAGTGCTTCAGAAGGTGATACCTCGTTGTTAGGTAGATAACTATACTGTTCCACTGTCCACATATCTTTAATTCCACTGATATAGCTATTTAAAATAGTATTTAAAACAATTTATTAGCATAATGATTAAATGTAGGTAGGTCACACATTTAATTATTGGTTGAATTGTAAAACTTATTATTAAATATTAATTGTTTGGGACATTTGGTCCAATATATTAGTCTGATACAATTAGATTTTGCTAGCCCACAGACATTATTACTAGAATAATATTGTTTAGTGAAACTTAAATTCAATTATTTTTAATAAAATTCATTTTATTGTTAGTGGGCATTGATAAAGTGAAACTTGTAGGTAGATATATTAGGTCTTTACCTATGAAATTGCCGTTTTGTATGCAATAAGTGAAAGTACTTATTTTATCAAACTTTTTTATTTCTGTTATTCGAAGTAATCACCCATACAATCGACGCATCTTTGCCAACGCATTGGCAGTTTATTGATGCCCTTCTTGTAAAAATCAGCTGAACGGGAGGCAACAAACTTTTCAAAGGCATTTGTACTGCCTCTCGGGAATTGAAATTTTTACCCACTAAAAAGTTATCTAAATTTTGGAAAAAGTAATAGTCGGTAGGTGCAAGGTCTGGTGAGTATGGCGGATGATCAGCTTCCAACCCCAGCTCTTGCAGCTTGGAGACTGTCTGTTGCGCAGTATGGGGTCGCGCGTTGTCATGAAGCAGCTGCAAGAGCTGGGGTTGGAAGCTCTCCCTCATCCGCCATACTCACCAGACCTTGCACCTACCGACTATTACTTTTTCAAAAATTTTGACAACTTTTTAGTGGGTAAAAAATTCAATTCCCGAGAGTCAGTACAAAATGCCTTTGAAGAGTTTGTTGCCTCCCGTCCAGCTGATTTTTACAAGAAGGGCATCAATAAACTGCCAATGCGTTGGCAAAGATGCGTCGATTGCATGGGTGATTACTTCGAATAACAGAAATAAAAAAGTTTGAAAAAATAAGTACTTTCACTTATTGCATACAAAACGGCAATTTCATAGGTAAAGACCTATTATATCTGAGATTACAATTATTGAGTGCACAAGCACTTAATAGTGGTTTATATAAAGTACTTAATAGTGCTTAAATAAAGTAGTTTTATTATGTAATACATAAAATATTGTAACTTGTAAGTAACGTTCTGTGCTATGTCATTGTCATTGTACCGGGCTAAGATTAGCACGGAATTGAGATGGTTTACATCGGTTCAAGGCCTCCTAGGCCGACCAGACAGACATGATGCACTGTTGGCTCGAGCTTTGGATGCGCCAGCCCGGCTGGAGGTAATGATGGAAGCGCTTACCAAGGTCGAGGCCCTTGAGGAGGAGAGGGTCAGTGATCAGATGGGGTCCGCGATGCAGGCTGATGTTGACCAGTGCCTCTCAATTGCTGATGACATTCAGCAGCGCATAGCAGAAATAAAGCGCCAGCGCAGAACTGGCTGTGATGAAGAAGCTGTGGGAGGCCTACACTCTGGCGGGGTTGTATCAAAACTGCCTCAGATACAACTACCCAGCTTTGATGGAGAGCTCGGTGAGTGGGTCAGCTTCATCAATCTATTTGATAGTTTGGTCCACTTAAGGGAGGATTTGCCTAAATCCTATAAGATGGCACAACTAATGTCAACTTTAAAGGGAGAGCCTAGGGAACTGGTAGCCCATTTGACGGTGACCGAGGACAATTATGAGATTGCCCGTCAAATGTTGGTAAGGCGCTACCACAACAAAAGAAGGCTGGTTGATGCTTAGCTCAAGAGGCTGTTTAGCATCCCTTCAGTGACTCGGGTCTCTGCCATACAGGCAGAGGTGTTGAACCCGTTATTGAGTGTCACTAGGAAATTTATTTAATTAGGAAATTTAGGCTTGCCGGTTAAAGAATGGTCTTACATGTTAGTATACCTAGTACTGTCCCGGCTGCCAGTTGATGTGCAGACCAGATTTGAGCAGCATCACGGTCAGGGTGCAGACAACTTGCCCACCTCTTCTCAACTCATGGAGTTTTTGGAGGAAGAGTGTCGGAGGGCAGAGAACATGGGTTCGTTCGTGAAGCCCGCTGCGGCGCCACAGAAGGCTACTCGGAGCCCTTTAAGGAGGGGACTTCCGCAGAGAGGGCCAAGGCAGTTGTATGGGCACGTGGGTGCCTCAACACCTGTACGGGATGCCTGCCTGTATTGTAAACAGGATGGCCATAGTGTGGCCGCCTGCCTTAGATTTAGGGACCAGAGAGTCCAAGGGCGATGCCAGATCACCAAGCAGCGTGGCTGGTGTTTTTTGTGTCTGGGTCCCCATTTAGCAAGGGATTGCGCTCGGTCCGCAATGTGTAAATTTTGTGGAGGCCGCCATCATGAGTTGCTCTGCCTAAATAGGCCCGGCCAACATCATGAAGATGGACAGGGCAGGACTCAGGGACAGATGGGGTCACGTACACAGGGCCGGACTTGGAACCTGGGTCCACGGGACCAGGGCCCTCATAGGGAAGATGTTGGGGCCGATGTTCAGGCCAACATCGCGGGCGGTTCCCCGACCTATTGGCAGGCCAGTGGCTCAGCTGGAGCTGAGCACCCTCGAGTACGGAGCGGTTAGTTAGAACGCCGCCTCGGGTGTCATCGCGCTCGCCGCCGACCACTAGAACGCCGCCTCGGGTGTCATCACGCTCGCCGAAGACGACGACATTTCGTCGATTTTCGCCGCCCATCATGGAACGCCCTCGGTTGGATCACCGCACCCCCATGCCCGGTTGCTCGGGCTATAATGCGTGGGGCCCCGGGGGCCACCGCTAGGAAATCGCAGCCCAATCAAATTTTGGTCCCCAACCGGAGGCTATAGTCTTGCCCACTGCCTCCGTGTGTGTTTGGGGTTTGAACGGCAAGTCAACACACGTTCGCGCCCTGTTGGATTCAGGGTGCCCAGGGCTGTATTATGTCGAACGAATTGGCGATTTGGTTGGGCTTGAAACTTACTAGGTATAATAGGAACATTCGAGGCGTGGGGAATGTCGCGGTAACAAACATCGTTGGGCAAACGACGATTACGTTCTCCTCACGTTTCGACACGATGCGTAGGACATCCGCCCCAGTACTAGTGATGACTGATGTGATGGGACGACACCCTCAGGTGAGGTTGAATTCGGCTGTTCGACTCCTGACATCAGATCTGAAACTGGCGGATCCCGATTTCGACACCCCAGGTACGGTTGACGTGCTACTGGGAGTAGACGTTCTGGGTAAGTTTTTGCTGTCGGATCGGCGAGTCTTGCAGCATGATCGACTCATGGCTGTGGAGACTAAGTTTGGCTATGCGATAATGGGACCGGTATTACCCATGGTTAAACCTATTGAGTCGGATGGTATACTCGTAGGTTCAGCATTATCCGAGACGATGCAAAGGTTTTGGAAGGTCGACCACCGCACGTCGAGTAGACCCAGACGAAGAAGAGTGCGAGTTGTTTTACCAGAATAATACTGGTCGCCTTCGTTCTGGTCGGTTTGTAACTCGGCTCCCCTTCAGGGCAAATAGGCCACTGTTGGGTGAATCTCGGAAGACAGCCGAGACTGGATTCTTGTCGATGGAGCGTCGTATGGCTCGGGATGCTGTATTCAAGACCAAATACGTGGACTTCATGAGGGAGTATGAATCTTTGGGACACATGTCTGTGTCGCGTGTGGATTGTAGATCCGAGGATCATTGCTTCCTTCCACATCATGCTGTCCTAAAGACCCCTACTGGAAAAATTAGAGTAGTGTTTGATGGGTCTGCTCCAACTTCGAACGGTATGTCCCTTTTTTTTTTTATGTGTGGAAATCCCCTAAGACCTTCACCCGCGCCGGGGCTTGCGGCGGGGCGATGTGTCGGACTCGAACCGACTAAAACCACACGGTGTGCCACTCTGCGCCTGTGAAGGGAGGAATCCGGGAACTGCATTTATTAACACGTCCGCACCCCTTCCAGCGCTTGCCCGCACTGAAGCGGGCACTGTCTGCTGTTAAAACTCTCTATTTAGGCGACGTACGACACATGCGTACGTCGGCCCCTAGAGCGGATGTAGGGGAAAGCCCGTCCCGACCATCCGCGGCCACACTCAGGGCGGCATGAGGCGCTGATAGGCGCGCCTCCGCCGCCCGGTTCGCCGGCGGTGGATTGGGTCCGAGTGGATGTCATCCTCCCGGGCCTTCTCCGCCACCTCCTTCTGCGAGATGACTTCTTCGCAGAAGGTTGCGACCGCGGTAAAACTGCTATCGCTACCGGCCATGGAGCGTATGACGGCCGGTAGCGAGAGATCTCCTCCGATGACTGCAGTGAGGGCCCGGCGCTGCCACACCCATACAGGGCAGATCGCCAGCGTATGCTGGGCCGAGTCCTCACTGCAGTCGCAGTGGTGGCAGGCGGGACTCAATTCCCTCCTAGCGACCGAGTGCAGGTACTTCCCGAAGCAACCGTGCCCGGAAAGGACCTGCGTCAGTCGGAAGGAAAGGGTCCCGTGCTGCCGCCCTGCCCACTCGAGGATGACCGGCTGGAGAGCCTCCACGGCGGCAAAGCCAGCACGTGGAGTCTCCAGCCGGAACGACCATCTAGCCATAGTGGCTCGACGGGCGGCTTTACGCCACTCGCGTACCTCTCCGGGCGGAGGGCGATAGCCATACTCCGCCAGATATTCAGCCACCCGTCCATAAACTTCGGCGAGCACTTCCGCCTCCAAATCCGAACACCCCCGTGGGATTTGGAACACCGCCGCCTCGGTCGACACCGTGCGGTATCCGCGTATGGCTCTGACTGCCAATACCCTCTGAGGCCGCCAGAGGCGAGCCTTATTTAGGGCAGTCAGAGCCGCCACCCACACCGGTGCGCCATACAGCGCCATCGACCGGACAACCCCCGTGTATAGGAGTCTCGTTGCGACGCTGGCTCCACCCAAATTGGGCAAAAGTCGCCCAAGGGCGGAGGCAGCGTCGACCAGCTTTGGACCAAGCTGTCGGAAGTGCTCGTCGAAGAGCCACCTACCGTCGAGGATCAGGCCCAGATACCTCATCTGGGCCCGAACCGGTACGAGGACCGAGTTGACCTCTATGGAGGCGCCGGCGGGTGGACCACGACGGGGCCCATGGAACAATAGGGCCTCCGTCTTGTCCAGGGCCACCCGTAAGCCCAGCGCCTCGATGCGCCCGACCACCAGAGAAACACCCCTGGTGGCCAGGCGCGCCGCCTCTTGGAAGTTCGCCCCCCGGGCTGTGACAAGTGTGTCATCGGCGTAACAAATTACGCCCAGCCCGGGAGGCAGACGACTTCGTAGGACCCAGTCGTACCCTACGTTCCACAGGCCGCCGCACGACATGGGTCGCCGTCTCAAGACGCCCTCTCGGTCCTCGTACACGACGGTAAGCTCCTCTAAATAGTCTGCCACTAGCCGCCTCAGGTACTCTGTCACCCCGTGGTAGTGGAGTGCTTCCCTGATGCAGATAAATGGCAGACTATTGAAGGCGTTTGCAATGTCCAAGGACACCGCCAACACCACGCCGCCACAGCTCACTGCCTCTTCGATCACGGCCCTCAGGCGCATCACGGCATCGACCGTCGAACGCCCCTCTCGGAATCCGAATTGGGCGTCCGACAGGTCGGGCCCTACCTCGCAGAGGTGCCGGACGATGCGGGCAGAGAGTATCCTCTCAAAAAGTTTACCCGCCTCGTCCAGCAACACGATGGGCCTATAGGCCGCGACCGAATCGGCAGGCCGTCCCGGCTTCCTCAATAGGACTAGCTTCCCGCATTTCCAGCACTCAGGGAAGCGTCCGGACGCCAGGCTAGCGTCCAACACCTCCCTGAGGTGGTCCGACATATGGTCGAGGGCTCTGGCCATCACTCGGGCTGGAACCCCGTCCGGCCCGGGGGCGGTGTTCTTGGAACGGATCCGATGAACAGCCACCCCAACCTCCGATTCCCTAACGGGCGGCACATCGTCCTCTCTACCCCCGTCATCTATGACCGCATAGGCCATCGACGGGGGTGTGTGCTCCGCCCGCAGTCTCGGTAAGGGGGGGGCCCGACGTGCGGAGCTTCTGTCGCACCGCACGATATGGGCGACCCCAGGGTCACGGTCGAGACTCTCCAGCATCTCCTTCTTTTTCTCGTCCTTGGCGCGGCAAATGGCCAGCTTCAGAGTTTTCCGCGCTGAACGGTATGTCCTTGAACCAATGTTTGCATTCGGGACCGAAGTTGAGTCGGGACGTGTCGGATATCCTCACGAGCTTTCGGAAACACCAGGTGGTTTTTGTTGCTGACATAAGGATGATGTTCAGACAAACGGTGATTCATCCGGAAGACAGGAGGTATCAGCTGATACTATGGCGTGAGTCGCCCCACGAACCCATAAAGGTTTACGAGTTGAACACAAACACGTACGGTTTGCGTTCTAGTCCTTTCCTCGCGATTTGTACACTGCGGCAGTTAGCGGTGCGGGACCGCTTAAACTACCCTAGGGTAGTTTGCTTGCTTTGGTAGTTAGGCTGCTACTATCCTGGAGCAGGATCTTTATGTAGATGATGTCTGCTCAGGGGCAGCCAGTGTCGAGGAAGCGCTTGCTCGCCGGGACGAGCTCATCCAGCTTTTAAAGCGTGGAGGCTATGAGTTGCGGAAATGGATGTCCAATTCTCCTGAGTTGGTGGAGGGGTTGCCGGATGAGTTCCAACAGGATCCGCACGTCTTTGAAAATCCTGACAAACCGAATATGTTGTCAGTGCTCGTCATACAATATCGGCCAGTCCAGGATGTGTTCACCTATCGAGTGGTTTTGGACATCCCGAAGACCTGGACGAAGAGAACTGTTCTATCGACGATTGCGAGAACGTTCGACCCGAACGGTTGGATCACTCCAGTCACATTTTTGTTAAAATGTTTCATGCAGCGGTTATAGACGGTGCAGCTAGGCTGGGATACCCACCTCTCAGAGGAGCTGTTGAGGGATTGGACAAGGATATTCTCCTCGCTCACGGAGATTAATAACGTCTCACTGCCACGGAAATTGTTCCCTGCTGGTGATTTCAGGGCTACCCTTCATGGGTTTTGTGATGCCTCTGAACAGGGATACGCGGCAGCGGTTTACTTGCGAACGGTTACTTCCGGTGGGGATGTTGACGTTCGACTGGTTCTGGCTAAAAGTAAGGTGGCTCCCATACGGACAAGATTGACGATTCCGAAGCTGGAACTGTCCGGGGCAGCTCTTTTAACCAGACTCCTGAACCACGCGGTATCGGAGTTCCGCGGTTCAATGGAGTTGGAGAACACGGTGTATGCATGGACTGACAGTCAGATAGTGTTGTGCTGGCTGAAGGCTTCAGTTCACAATCAGGAGATTTTTGTAGCAAACCGTGTCTCCCAAATACAGGCATCAGAAGTCGCGTTGACATGGAGACATGTGCCAGGAGAATTGAACCCTTCGGATTGTGCATCCAGGGGATGCCGGGCTCCTGAATTAGTTAACCATCGGTTATGGTGGGGCCCTCCTTGGCTGACAAGAAAGGAATCGGATTGGCCCCTTAACAACGCGAAATTGCTGTGGTATAATGGCAACCGTGTATGTGACCCAGGAGGTCCAGGAGACTGACGCGAGTTTCCTGATTGAGCGGTATAGCTCTCTTGATAAATTGATCAATGTCAATTGTTCGATAAGGAGATTCGTTCGGAATTGTCGCACTTCCCGCGAACAGCGAACGCTGAGCCCAATTCTGTCACCGGCAGAGCGAAATGAGTCGCTTCTGAAACATGAACCGGTTGGTACAGTCGTCAAACTTTGGAGCAGAATTGGAGAGTCTACGAACTGGGCGTTCTAAATTGAAGGGTGCTGTCGCGCGTCTCAACCCGTTTATAGATTCGGCCGGGTTGCTTCGGGTAGGAGGAAGATTGCGCAATGCGAACCTGCCGTATTCGGCTCGTCACCCCCTACTGCTCCCCAAGGGAGGGCAGTTGGTTGAGTTGTTGGTGACTGATCGGCATGTTAAAAACGCTCACGCAGGTTGTAACGCCTTGTTGGCTAAACTCCAGAGGGAGTTTTGGATTTTGTCTGGGCGTCGTACCACACGGAACATCGTGTTTCGGTGCATGCCTTGTTATAGGAGCAAGGCTGCCACGATGCAGCCTCACATGGGGGATCTGCCCCCTGATCGGGTGAATGAGGCTAGGCCATGGACGGGTGTTGGTACAGACTTTGCGGGCCCGTTCTTAGTAAAAAGCTCGCGGCTGCGGAACGCGAAACAGTACAAGGCGTACCTTTGTGTGTTTGTCTGGGACTAATCCCGCCCACACGCCCACCACTGTAACTCCTGTACACCAGGATCAATAGCGGTGACCCACAAAAACACCGAGTTATGACACTCGGGAAGTCCCAGGAAAAATTTAACTGTCTTGGAACCCGCCACGAAATTAATGAGAAGAAAACTGGAGGAGTTGGAAATATAATAAGTCCACTTCCCTCCTTAGCAAAGCGGGAGACAAAATGGAGTCAAAATAGGCAGACGCCTTTTTCAAACCGGGAAGCACCACGGATAAAAATATTATGGGTCCTAAGTAAGCTATATTTGATTTCTATAGTATGTATGGCAGAATCGCTTAAACGCACGGAAATTCACCGCAGTTCTGTGTTCGTCTGTTTATCCACCAAGGCGGTGCATCTCGAGCTCGTTGCTGACCTCACGACGGAAGCCTGTATAGCGTGCTTGGACAGATTCGTTTCCCGAAGGGGACTGCCAGCACCTGATTCGTTCCGATAACGGAACCAACTTCGTAGGTGCAGAACGATACTTACGAGATGTAGTTAAATTTTTAAATGAAAACAAAGTGGATATTGGAGCGGCCCTCTCCCGTCGGGGTATACAATGGACCTTCAGTCCACCAGGTTGCCCCCACTGGGGCGAGATTTTTGAAGCCGTAGTTAAGTCAGCTAAGACGCATTTAGGGCGTATTGTAGGTCAGACCGCGCTGACA
This sequence comes from Diaphora mendica, assembly GCA_949125395.1. Taxonomy (NCBI): domain Eukaryota; kingdom Metazoa; phylum Arthropoda; class Insecta; order Lepidoptera; family Erebidae; genus Diaphora; species Diaphora mendica. Next base: position 26,091,620 of record OX421310.1, read on the forward strand.
TTTGAGGAACTCGCGACGTTGTTTTGTAAGATAGAAGCCGTTCTCAACTCGCGACCGTTGTGTCCGCTCAGCTCGGATCCAAATGACCTGGAGGCGTTGACTCCAGGCCATTTCTTAATTGGTCAACCACTTAACGCGCTGCCCGAACACCCGTACGAAGGTGTGAAATTGTTTCGGTTGTCTCGGTATCAGATGTTGCAGCAGTTTTCACAGAATTTTTGGAAACGATGGTCTCTAGAGTATCTGCACATTCTGCAACAGGGCCTTAAGTGGACTGACAAAACTAGTCCCCCTAATGTTGGTGACCTCGTGCTGGTTAAGGATGCTAACCTACCGCCACTGCGTTGGCGTGAAATGAACGTCATCACTGAAATGTAACGTCATTGTAATGGCAACATTTTTGATTGTCATTTTTCTTGTTTGACGTTTTGACGTTGACAAGTACTGATTGAGACGCTTTGAACGGTCAAGCAGGGCTTCGTTGAAAAAGTGCCGTTTAATTGTAATTTAGCTAATTGTCTTCGACTCGGTTCCTTTAGTGGTTTACCGTTATGAGTGGTCTGGTTTGGACTCGCGAATTTAGTTGTCACGTCAAATAGGCGCGATCCGCGATAGTTAATACGAGTGTATTGTAATTCGAATACCTCGAAGGTTGTTCAGCACTTTGGAGCATGTATGTGTGAACGCGGCAAGACAAACAGCAGTGGGGTACCCCATCAACGGCCGACGAGATCAAGGACATCACGCAACTCCAGTAAGTGCTTGATGAAATATTAACAATATTATTATTATCATATTCGTTATTTTCTAGTTTAGAATAAGAACACGGTGAAACAGCCGTCAGTTTATTGCTCTTGCCAGTGACATAGTTAGCGATTGAATGACTTACTCATGGGCCTAAGACATTGCAAATTTCACAAGATGATCGCTGCATTGGCGAGAGAGTTGAACAGCTACCTATCAGTGAAAGTCCCGTTAAAATTGGTCCAGCCGGAACACACGGACATACAGACTAAAATTGTAAAAATATTATCCATACAAATAAATGCATATGTATGTATACACGGTACATATACCATACCAAGAAATGAAATTGGAGTGTCTGTTTGTGATATAAAAATAACCGCTTTTTACTAGATGCATATGTATACACGGTACATATACCTATTTTTTTTACTGTCTGTTTGTTCCGACTAAACTCTGGAATGGCTAGACCGATTTTGACGGGACTTTCACTGATAGGTAGCTTATGATGTAAGGAGTAACTTGGGCACTTTTTTAGCTTCGCCCTGCGGCGTCACCCGCGGTACGACAATACCCGCGGATAACACCGCGGGACTCAGCTAGTTTTGGTATATGTATCGTGTATACACACACTCATGTTTTAATTGCCTCTCATTATGCAACAGTCATTTAAATAACTCCGGACCGGAAAATTCCGGACCGATCGAATCCCATATTTTGTCTTTTTTGCGTAAATTCTTATAATTTAATCTTTATTCTTCAAATTATATATAATGGGATATCCTCTCACTTTTTCAATGAATATCTCAATAATATTATCATCTGTTGTAGTCATCGTATAACGAAAACGAAATAATACTCGTAATATGGAAGGTAACTTTCCTGCACGTACACACGTCTGACCACTAGTCGCTTTGGTCGCTTAGGTTTGGCCGAAGCTTTATGCATTGATTATTGATATACAAAACCCAAGATACACAATCAGCGTCTCAAAACTGTCCGCAAAAAATGAAGGTATCATTTGGAATGGTGCCTTCATTTCAAAATAGTATTCGCGCGGCTCGCATCACGTAGGTACGGACCTCAAAAATGCATGTGTTCATTAAATATTACGTCTAGAACGTTAAAAAAAAACCGACTTCCAAAAAACATCCAACGAAAACTCTCTGCCAAAAAAACACTTAAAAGCGTAAAATAAACTGGTTCTTCATAAATTGCCTATACCTAATTCTTTATTCATTTAAATAGTAGTATTATAATGTGTGCTAGGTACCTAAAATCTGTTTGAAGTCAGTGCCAAGTGAATATCGCTTAGACTTTTGTAATTGTTCGTTTGTATTCTTTTTGGCTTAGCATCGACTTCAAACAGATTTTAGGTACCTAGCACACATTAATAATACTACTATTTAAATGAATAAAGAATTAGGTATAAGCAATTTATGAAGAACCAGTTTATTTTACGCTTTTAAGTGTTTTTTTGGCAGAGAGTTTTCGTTGGATGTTTTTTGGAAGTCGGTTTTTTTTATAAAAAGTTTTTTTCAGTTTTTAGTGCAAACAATCGTAGGTAAGTAGTAAGTTGAACTATTTCATCAAATTTCATCATCAAAAATACAAATTAAGGTCTATACGTACGTGTAATATTAAAATCATCATCTATTCCCTTACTGTTGAAGAGTTTAACCTTCTATCATCAGCTCACCTAAATAACTTGAAAGTATACGACTGAAGGTCTTTAGTTGTGTTAGAAATTGAACGTCATTATAATGGCAACATTTTTGATTGTCATTTTTCTTGTTTGACGTACCTATTGAAGTGACAAGATAGAACTTATGGACGCTTGGACTGGTCGAGCAAGGTTTCGTAAAGGAGTGCCGGGTGTTAATTGAAATTTAGCTAATTGTTCATCCAATTTCGGTGTTTCGTTGGTTACCGGTATGATTGGTCTGGTTTGGACTCGCGAGTTTTAGTAGTCACGTCAATTAGGCGCGATCCGCGATAGTTAAATCGGGTGTCTTGTAATTACGAGACTTCGGGAGCCCGTAAGCCATTTAAGAGTATGTATGTGTAACGACGCAGAGAGGAAACTACCAAGAGGCCTCTTGGACGCCGCTATCAAGGAATCTACACATCTCCAGTAAGTGCTTGAGATTACATTAGCTTAGAATAAGAACACGGTGAAACGCCGTAAGTTGAATTCTTTTGCCAGTGAACAAGCTTAGCGATTGAATGCCTATACCATGGGTCCTATAGACATTGCAAACTTCCCAAGGTGAACGCTGCATTGGCGAAAGGATTGAACAGATACGTATGAAATTGAAAGAATTATCCTCCAACTCCTGACCGTTGAGGAGTTGTACCTTCCATCATCAGCTTACCTAAATAATTTGAAAGAATACGACTAAAGGTTACATATATACATATGATATTTAAAGATTTATCCTTCAACTCCTAACCGTTAAGGAGCTGTGCCTTACATCATCAGCTCATTATTATAAAATGATGACTATCAGACGCAAATATTGGTGTAACTTTAGAAAATAATAATAAATAATAATAAATATTTTCGGACATTTTAACACACAACGCCATCTAGTCCCAAGCTAAGCAGAGCTTGTGTTATGGGTACTAGACAACTGATACAAATACATATATACTTTTTTTTGTAAATACATACATATTATAGATAGAAAACACCCAAACTCCGAAACAAATATTTGTAGATCATACAAACATTTTGTCCGACCCAGGAATCGAACCCGAGACCTCATGATCAGCAGTCGTACACGCCAACCGCGAGACCAACGAGGCAGTCGAAGATAAATAATGCTAAAGATAATAAAGATAGATAAATAATAATAATAATAAATAATCCCTCCAACCAAATATACGAAAAACATAGTATGTGCCTATAAAAAATGAGGGTTCCTCTCGATTTTCCTGGGATCCCATCACCAGATCCTGATATGCTGGCAATGGGACCACCTCGGGACTATACCCTTTCGAATACAAAAAAAAAAATTCAAAATCGGTCCACAATTGACGGAGTAATCGGTGAACATACATAAAAAAAAAAAAAAAAGTACGTACAGTGGAACAGAACCACCTCCTTTTTGGAAATCGGTTAAAAATCGGTCCACAATTGACGGAGTAATCAGTGTACATACATTAAAAAAAAACCTATGAAATTGAGAACCTCCTCCTTTTGGAAGTCCGTTAAAAAAGCGGCCAAGTGCGAGTCGGACTCGCCCATGAAGGGTTCCGCAGCAGCAAGTAACATAATATAATTTTTATTTTATATTTTTACATTTGTGTTGATTGAATGAAAGGTAAATTGCAGTTCACGATTTATGACGTATTAAAAAAAAAGTACTTACTAGATTTCGTTCAAATCAATTTTCGTTGGAAGTTTACATGGTAATGTACGTCATATATTTTTTTTAGATTTATCATTCTCTTACTTTAGAAGTTAGAGGGGGGGGGGGGGACACATTTTACCACTTTGGAAGTGTCTCTCGCGCAAAATATTCAGTTTAGAAAAAAATAATGTTAGAAACCTCAATATCATTTTTGAAGACCTATCTATAGATACCCCACACGTATGGGTTGGATGAAACCTCCAAAATTAATTGTTTTTTTTCTATTTTTGTGTGAAAATCTTAATGCGGTTCACAGAATACATCTACCTACCAAGTTTCAACATTAAAGGTCTTATAGTTTCGGAATAAAGTGGCTGTGACATACGGACGGACAGACAGACGGACAGACAGACAGACATGACGAATCTATAAGGGTTCCGTTTTTTGCTTGGCACGGAACCCTAAAAATCGGACATTTAACACACAACGCTATCTAGTCCCAAGCTAAGCAGTGCTCGTGTCTCCACTCCATTTCCCTCTTTAAAAAATATACATATTGATTTCTGAACGAATAGAATGATTTATAAACTAACACAAAAATCTTTCTCAATCGATAAAAATTACTTCTACGTTAATATGAATATGGTAACGATGGCGATGTAATGTTAAACTTTGGAGATTCATAATGGAACTGTTCCTAAAAACAAATTACTTAATTGAACTATTTCTATATTTTAGTTTTCCTCGTGCCTTATACGGTGTGGAGAATGGACATCGATAATTAGCAAGCAAAGACATGAAGATTAAGTAGGTGGTAATAATGGAAATTTCACAGCTGGGCTTTGTCTTGTTAGTTTATGAAAGCTACAGTGCCTACAGTATCTGTAATTATAAACCTAACGAATGTTCTGATTTTGGAGCACCGTTCATTGCTAGTAGAAAATGTATTCCAGCATTGACAATGACATCTTGAAAGCAAATTTCTTGTTGGAATATTTCTGCAGAATTGTTTAAATCGGGTCTTTTTTTAAACATCTTCATGACATTCATTTTTCCTTTCCCAAAGCTAAGTTGTATCACATCCGATCATGGAAGAATTTTTCTTGCACTGTGGATGGATACTTGTTGAGGCTATCAGTCGAGTATACTTTGTTTCAACATTGTTTTTTCCTGGTTTAAAAAAAAAATGATGTAGGTTGATTTAGTATTTGTGTGCCTGCTATGAGAAGTACCAACAGATCTTTGTCTTCACCAACGATAAATTGTAGTACGATAAGTCACCTAATGTATCTACGTACATATATTCTTCACAAAACGCCCAGGTATCAGATATAAGTTTTTAAGACACAAACATGAATAAAAAGAAATAGAGTTTCGACTTGGTGTACGGTATGCAATACCGTATGTGAGTGCATTTTAGTCGCGTTTCTCAGCGCTCTACTCCGAAAGCGGTTAATTTTACAGAAAAGTTGAAAATGCATTTTTTGTAGATAATTTCTTAGTAACTACTTATATCTTAGTGTGAACATTGCCTTTGCACATCTTGTGTTAGATTTTTAAACTCAGGTTTGTAGGTTGAAATTGCCGAACTCAAAAAATCCAATATTTGTGCGTTTGTCAAGCGAGATTTGTGTTTACTTTTTATTTGTTTTAAGTAGGAAAATGCTTATTCACATAAATATGTTAAACCAAAACACGAACGCAGCTGTTCAACACATTTCTTCAGATTTGGAAACCAATGAAGGAACCCAGGAATCACCTAAAGATGACCTTGCTTTTAGAAATATGTGGTGTGGTGAATATTTATTATTATTATTTATTTATCATTAGAGCTTCCCACAGACAGTGTACAGTCGCGGTCAAAAAAATTAGACTTTTCCCTTTCTTATCGTTATCTTTCAATTTTTCTTGTACCGTGGGAGAGCCACGCTTCGCCGTGGATGGGCCGGCTCGACCGAAGTAATACCACGGCCTCACAGAAAACCGGTGTGAAACAGCGCCTGCGCTGTGTTTCACCGAGTGAGTGAGGATATCGGAGGGAGAGGGGTGTGATAACTGGAACCTGGGACCTACTGAATTATTTTTTAGCTTTTAGTAGGTACATTATTTTCAATAAAACCGTTTAAATGAAAACAAATTTTACATTTATTATTTTTAAGTTTCTTGTTTTTAATTTCATTACATAGTACTACTCATCTTTGTTCTACTAGTCAGGCCCTTTCATTTGATACCCATATAGTGGTAGTCGTGAGAAAATATGTAAACCACCATTTTGCAGCGGCGGCCATCTTGGATTTACAATAAAACAGACTTTATTTAATTGTATTTTTTTTTTTTATATGTGGGACTAATCCCGCCCACACGCCCACCACTGTAACTCCTGTACACCAGGATCAACAGCGGTGACCCACGAAAACACCGAGTTATGACACTCGGGAAGTCCCAGGAAAAATTTAACTGTCTTGGAACCCGCAACGAAATTAATCAGAAGAAAACTGGAGGAGTTGGAAATATAATAAGTCCACTTCCCTCCTTAGCAAAGCGGGAGACAAAATGGAGTCAAAATAGGCAGACGCCTTTTTCAAACCGGGAAGCACCACGGATAAAAATATTATGGGTCCTAAGTGAGCTATATTTGATTTCTATAGTATGTATGGCAGAATCGCTTAAACGCACGGAAATTCACCGCAGTTGACACAAGATCCCCATAATATACTACCCCAGACGTCATTTGTAAGCTATTTAGCATCATGTTACGTTCATTGTGCCAAAGACTACATTCCCAGAGGATATGATGAGCCGACTGTTCACAGCTAGAATCAGGTGTTGAGCATTGACACAATGGTGAATCGACTAATTTAAATGAGTATAGTTTGCTCTTAAAGTTACCGTGGCCTGTAAGAAATTGAGCGACACAGTGATCTACCTCGAGCCATGTCCTTGACAACCTTTCGCGAACAGATGGAAAGAACTGGTAAAGGTGGCGCCCCTTAGATGATTCGTCCCATCGTTTCTGCCATTCATCCAAGAGGTCGTTATAGACATTGGTTTTTTGTTGAAACAATCTTATGATTTTACCGCGGTCTCGTATGCCCAAAAAATCGCATTCCATGTTTTGTAGTGTGGAATAGTACATGGCTGCACGTCTTTGCACCTCGAGATCGACCGGAAGAACACCTGCCAACACCGGTAAAGCCTCAGTGCTAACCGTCCTGTATGCCTTGCACAAGAAAATCAATGCAGGTCGTTGGCCTTGTAACAGTTTGCGACGGACAGCACCTACAGTCGCCCTATCTGCCCATACAGGAGCACCATAGCAAATAGAACCCAAATAAGTAGCTCCATATATGATCTTTAGTGTATTATATGACAGACCCCATGTCGCAGTTGATATCCTCGTCAGTGCAAAGAAACTCTTTTTAGACTTTTCATTAACTGTTCTAATATGTTCAATAAATGAAAAATTTCTTTCTAAAACCAATCCTAAATAACAAACCGAGGTTTTATTTTTAATAGTAATATTTTCAAATTTAATACAAGGCGGTGATTTGAGGTTACCTTTCAGAAGTAGCTGGAAGGTTTTGTTTGGTGCAAACGTCAACCGATTACGCCCACCCCACCGAGATATTAAGTCCAAACATTCACTGGCCAGCCTCTCAAGCCCCGTTCTAGTATCCGACTCTATCAATAACAAACCGTCGTCCGCGTACGCATTCAGGGTACATCCGGACGGCACAGGCATTGCCAGAAAATCGTCGAAGCCTATGTTCCACAAGTATGGTCCTAGCACTGACCCTTGAGGACACCCCATCGTAAGCGCCTTCGACACAGAATGATGCCCAAGTCTCAATTTAGTAGTACCTTGTAAGAAGTACGAGGAGATAAGGGAATAAATATTTTTAAAGCAACCTCTTAATTTTAATTTTAGCAATAGCATGGGCCACCACGCATTGTCAAAGGCGCCAGATATATCTAAGAAGATGCCTAAAACGTATTGAAAACTTGACTCGGTGACAGTTTTCCTTACAGATATAACCGCATCAGTTGTCGATTGTCCCAACGTAAAGCCGAATTGTCTATCATGAAATTTAACTCCACCCGGTAGAAGTCGTGGTACTACAAGACGCTCTAAAAGCTTTCCCAGCGATGGTAACAGTGTTATGGGTCGATAGGATTTAGGATCGTCCGGCGGCTTATCGCCGCTTTTTGGTATTATTCGAATATTACCGCACCGCCAAACACTAGGAAATACTCCTTCCGCAATGCAACGTTTAAAAACTGTTAAAACCGTATCACCCGAAAGTTTACAAGCTTCTTTTATCATTTTGTTTGATATTTTATCGTCGCCCGAAGCCTTATTTAGTGGCAATGACCTAACAATACTGAGGAATTCGTCTGAAGATGGTAAGTCAGACATTGGAGACAATGGTGGTTCAATAGCCCACTGCCTAATTTGTCGGTGATAATCCGTGTCATCCTCCGGCCGATCGTCAGGCACAAGTGATTCTAAAAGATATTCTGTGGTTTGTTCTACTCCTGTAGTATAACTATTATTAATTTTGATGTTCTGTACGTATGCAAGGTCGATTGATCTATTTGCTTTAAATTCATGATACAAAGGTGACCAGGGACCCTCTCTATCGAGTTTATCAACAAGTTTACGTATTAAATTTCCCTTTGATTTCTCCACAGCAGCTCTATAATGAGACCTGGCAACTCTAAGAGCATTATTTAATTGTATTGTCACCAGAACTACAGGTGTGTACCAAATTTCAGATCAATCTCTCAGCAGGACGTAGGTCAAATTTCAATTACTTACTAGATTGACCCAAACAAACAAATAAATAAATAAACAAACAGGGCAAGCTAAATAAAACCGTTTAAAAACCGTTTAACAATAAAAAATAGACTGTTAGGAATATTTTAAAATTAGACAGTTCGTTTTTTTTAACTGCCTATGCCACAGAGCTTTGGTAACTTAGAAATATGTATTGAAGATTTATATGCAAGAGTATTGCGCTGTGCGCAAGAATAACATCCACTAGTTCAAACTCGTTCTTTTCACCCATTTTAGTGGATTTACCTGTTTAATGTTTTATTTAGTTTATTTTTGATAAATTCTTCTTCCTGTATTTATTTATTTTATAGCACATTTGTGAGCATTTTTAGTATACAAAGAAGAGACAGTATTTTAACTGAAATGTAAAATGTACAATTATGGACACTACGTGTTGTACTGATGTGTGTGTTGTAGTGTTCCTTTCAATGAACGCCAGTGGGTATTCTTTGCCTGGGTTCAATTTTAATCCTAAATCCGTCAGATCTCTTCAGGATGATATCAACTGTCAACTTAAAATTGTCTTCAGTTATTTCCGAAATGCTCTTGTAATTCCTGAGGATTGTTGAAAGTAATATCTTCAGCTTTAATAAGGCGTATTTGCGACCTGAGAATTAAATAAAGTGAGTAGTTATTACGTGCAATTGGAGCGGCCTATGACCTGCAGTGGACTGCGATAGGATCATCAGATGATGATGAAGTATCAAGCAAATCCGACATGTCATAATTCCGGGATAACACTAGGCAGCCAGGATTAAGAGATGAATAGATTGTGTTTAATCTATGCTCGTTCATACCTACGCAACTTCTTGGTCCAGCACTAAACGGTATGTAGCTGTAGTAATGTCTGTTCGCCATCTTCTCTGGTAAGAAGTTATCTGGGTTGAATGTATCCGGGTTCTCGTAATGTTTAACATGACGGTGGACGCCGTGAGTACAAATCACCACCGTCGCTCCAGCGGGAAGAACATAGTTATTCGTTACTAGAAAAAAATTAAAACGTTTTTGAAAATTGCATTGGAAGATTTTTTTACAAACTCGATTGTTAGGTGCAACGAACTGGTAAAAAATCTTTCAAAGCTTTTTATTAATAAGTATTATTTAAATAATTATTAGCGATCTACTAAATAAATTTAGAATCCGCAAAAACACGAGTTTTACCTTGATAAAAATGAGAATACTTCATAATTTCAGATAAGTATTTATATATAATATATGAACCAATAAATATAATATATATATATCTATATTACATTACTACAGGCTTTCGCTCATTTCTGTTTAAGAAGTTGAAACACAAATAAACTCGTACTCAGAGTAATACTAAAAAGACATTTGGAACTGTTTTACAGATGAAGTTAACTGAGGATTTTTAGAAATATTCTGACATTTATACTATCGCGGAATCGACGACAACGTTAAGACACTGTAAAATCGATGTTTTTAGCGAGAGAATCTATGAGATGTAGAATATCATAAAATGATAGTAGATCTTTACCTATTTGAGCGTCATGTTTCAATTCCCTTGCAATTATCGGTACTGGTGGATACAGTCTCATAGTTTCAAGAATAACCCTTTCAAGGTATTTCATTTGGAGGGTATCATCAAAAGTGGCTGGCCGGTCGGAATCACCAAATATCTGGTAGAGCTCATCGTATACTTTGTCTTGTATATTTTGATAGATGCCCAGTAGACACATAACAAAGCTGGAACCAGCTGCGGTAGTATCATGGCCCTAAAAGGCAGAATTATGCAGTTATAATATGCTCGAAATAATTTATAAAAATAATATTTTTGAACATCTGACACACAGTGTCATCTAGTTTCAAACTAAGCACAGCTTGTACTATGAGAACTAGACAACTGATATAAATACATATATAGATTTTTTTATAACTAGATAACAAATAATTGCACACCATACAAACATTTGATTCGATCCGGGAATCGAACCCGAGACCTTAAGCTTAGCAGTCGGATACGCTACCCTACCGAGGCAGTCATTACTGACCGATATATTTGGCAGAAATATACTGCCTTTTGTAAAGTAAGTTCCAGTAAATTACTTTTTAAGTAAGTCGACGATATCCCTTTTCTATTCATTTTTCAGTTTAAATACGTCATAATACAACGTCACTTTTCTTGTTACAGAGTATTCTAAAGACAGTCAGTTGCATGCCTGGCAAGTTTTTTCAAAGCTATTAAACGTTAGAATAACATCAGAAAATACCTCAAACATAATAGTGTCCACTTCTTCTTTGATTTCCAAATCGCTGATTAGATTGGTACCATTTTGAGCAGACTCTAACATTAAATCCAAGAAAGCGAGACGTTTCTTCACACCTATAAATACACATGGTATAACGATATACCTACTTCGCCAGGTATGGCATTCCGAGATACAGTGACGAGACAGAGAGATCGAGATGACGTCATAACGTATTATATAATATCATTGTGGTTGGTTCTTTTCGTGTTATGTTGCTATAAAGTGGTAACTGGATAGTGACGTCACATTGAGCCGCTCTCGGAATGCGAGACCTTGTTTTCTTAGACCATGTAATACCAATTGCATTATTTTGAAACCTATAGACAAGGTAAGCTATGTAGATACTTTGGTAAGAAAAAAAGTTTAAATAAAAAAAAACTTCCCTTTAATCTATACTTAATATTATAAAGCTGAAAAAATTGTTTGAAAATGAAAATTGAAAAATGAAAGTTGAAAAACCCCAAGCAACTTATACAATAAACCAAATAAGAAAATTACGCGTAAATAAGCAAACAAAAGACTCGAAAACATGAACACTCTTAAGAGTTCATAACGTGGGAGAGCTACGCTTCGGCATGAACGGGCCAGCTCGACCGGAGTGATGCCACGGCAACCACAGAAAACCGGTGTGAAATAGTGCTTGCACTGTGTTTCACCGAGTGAGTGAGGATACCGGAGGCCCATACCCCTATCCCCCTCCCCCATCCCCCAAAGGCCGGCAACGCAGTTGTGACGCTTCTGGTATTGTGGGTGTCCATGGGCGGCGGTAATCGCTTACCATCAGGCGATACGTGGGCTCGTTTGCCCGCCTATTCCATAAAAAAGTTTCAAAGACGTGTATGAAGATTTGTGTAGTCTGACATTAGACAATTCATTTTCAAGATGCATTATAATAACTTTACACGAGAAATTCTTATAAATAATATGTCTTTAACTATGAAATTGCCGTTTTGTATGCAATAAGTGAAAGTATCAATTTTTTCAAACTTTTTTATTTCCGTTATTCGAAGTAATCACCCATGCAATCGACGCACCTTTGCCAACGCATTGGCAGGTTATTGCCCTTCTTGTAAAAATCAGCTGGACGGGAGGCAACAAACTCTTCAAAGGCATTTTGTACTGCCTCTCGGAAATTGAAATTTTTACCCACTAAAATGTTGTCTAAATTTTGGAAAAAGTAATAGTCGGTAGGTGCAAGTAAAGTAAGTACTTTTACTTATTGCATACAAAACGGCAATTTCATAGGTAAATACCTATTATATAATCTGAATTTCAAGAACAGCTTCAACGATTTTCATGAAATTTAGTATACAACGTGTTTCGGGGGCAATAAATCTAGTATTTTTAGAAAATTTACCTAAAAAATACCATCCAGGTAAGTGTATAATTTATAGTTAAGGACGATAGAAATGCAACATTTAAATTAATACCGATTTAATTGTGCAAAGTCCATGACTTAGTTTTAAGAAATATATTGACTGTGATCTAAATCGGTTTAGAATAATCTTACTGGCCTAAATATGTAAAAAAATATAAAATACATGCATATCTTAATCGTAAAAAAAAATTTATTACTTACCAACGTCATTCTCGTCATTAAAATCTAAATCATCACGGTAGCCCTTAAAAACAGTATCTGATAATGTTTTAGCATTATGTGCACGGCCTCTGTCAGTTTCCCGCGTCTCTTTCGTTTTAGTCAATTCTTCGATTGTAGGGGGGATGATACCCTTAGCTTTATTTTCAAAATACAACTGCTTTTTGTTTTTTATTACCTATAATCAAAAAGAAACAAATAAATTTTCTCAACTTACCCAAAAGTAATATTAATAATTGTTGAAAATTATGATATCACGGATAAATATGATTTTTTGATAATAACACACTGTAAGGTACAAAATATTATTTGCCTATATACAGAAGTTGGTCTAAGATCAGTCTGCAGAATCTATGTTCATCACGTAGTTGCTTAAACTGAAATTTCTACATTCATGTTTGAATAGGACAATACATTGGTAACAGGTTGCCAGTCAAAAATTGCCCAAAATATTTTTAACTAGCTGACCCACGCAACCTCGTTTGCGTCTCCTATAGCACGTAGCGTGATAATTTTCCCCCATTTTTGAAACATTCTTCATTGGTACTCCGCTCTTATTGGTCTTAGCGTGATGATATATAGCCTTCCTCGATAAATGTACTATCCAACCCTGAGATAATTTTTCAAATCGGACCAGCGTTTCCTGAGATTAGCGCATTCAAACAAACAAACAAACTTCAGCTTTATAATATTATATAAGTATAGATTTAAAAAATGGTAATTTATTTTCACAAAAAAACTCGTACATGTTGTTGTTCAATAAAATATCATTCCTATTACAGCAATGTATGTAGAGAAATTTAAAAGCCATGGGTGCTGTTCCCTATTCTGCTGCAACTACTTATCAGCCAGGTGTATCTTATCAGCCATGTAGAAATCTGACATGATGAACGTATAGATTCTGCAGCATGCTTTTAGACCATTCGATTCCCGGGTCTGACCAAATGTTTGTATGATATGCAAATATTTGTTTACAAAAAAAATACATGTTTATTTTAATCAGTTTTATAGTATCCCATAATAAAAGCTCTGCTTAGTTTGAGACTAAACAGCATTGTGTGTTAGATGTCCTAAACTATTTTATTTATTTATTCAAATAAAAATTAGATAACTAATGTCTTATCACCTTCATCCTCCGAGTCTTTTCTTAAACTAGGAGCTGGCTTTCAGTCCACTACGCAACGGCTAGATTTCGATTTTGTAAGTCAAGATAATGTCATTGGGCTTTCTCAGCCAAAGTACCAGACAATATGGAAGTTGTTTATATAGACAGTTAACAGTATTATAGGGCCTCAAGTACCCGGAACGATTTGCTATACTCACTTTTAAACTTTCGCGTTCCATGATATAACAATAATTATTTTTACGGGAATTAACGCGATCACTTATTAAAAGGTATGCGTATGCGTCAGGCAAATCAGAGGTATGTAATACCTTTTAATAAGTGATCGCGTTAATTCCCGTAAAAATAATTATTGTTATACCCGGAACGATGTCCGAGAGTCTGCTTGCCATAGATGTTTATCCATATGTGGCAACCGGGAACGACGCTTAACGTGCGCTCCGAGAAACGAAGAATATAACTAATATGATAACTCGTAGAATTTACCTTGTTAGTAAGACCATGTATTACTGACAGTAATTTTTGTTGCGTTTTATATAATGGGTGAAATCTGAACATAGCATCAAGCCGCAGCCAGAATTTGACATGTCTTTGATGAATGATGTCACACATTCTGAGAACAAAAAGAACTCATTAAGGCAAGACAAGGTCGAAACCAGATCTGTTCTGTGCTGTGTCGAGGCTAGATTGAATTTCGAAAAACAAGGGAATGTTAGAGAGGTAGAACTGTTGCTGTTTGAGTAAAATAGTATATAATAATAGTATTGAAGCGTGCTTTGAGACTTCTAATGGTTTTTTTTAACTGCCATCAGTCCCAGCTGGACTATCATCAGTTCAGGTGAATGAGCAATTGGCGTTTGTGGTGCAGAGGTCAGTACCACTGCCACCCTATTAAACAACATGCCCTCTTTTTAGCCTGTTTATGTTTTTAGAGGTATCTAATAGTTCAGTGGCCAGAGGATTTGGATGCGTGGCCAGTCGTTCAGCGTAGCGTTTTTTATTGATGTTGATTTCCGACGACCGGCTAGGGCGGGGGGGAGGTGGCGTGGCTATTTATCTGCGCAGTGACTTTTCTTATAGAATTATTTCATCTTCTTCCTCTAATTATGACGCCTCAGCAGAATTTTTTTTTTTGAGGTTTGTGTCAAAGGCGCCAAAATTGTACTTGGTGTTGTTTATTGTCCCCCTTCGATTGACTATTTCACTGATTTCGAAACAGTTATTGAATCTCTGGGTACAGAGTATGTTCATCATGTCATCATGGGTGATTTCAATACCAATCTCCTAGCCCATAACTCCAATCGTTCCTGTAAACTCCAACTCCTTCTTGAATCGGTCAGCTTTCATGTTCTGCCATTAGATGCCACTCACCACAATAATATCGGCGAGGACACTTGGCTTGACCTAATTATCACCTCCAATCCTTCCCTTGTTTCCTCTCATGGTCAACTTGACGCTCCTGGTTTCTCACATCATGACCTGATTTTCCTCTCCTACATCCTCAAACCCCCAAAACCTAAACCTAGAATTTTATACAGGCGTTGCTTTAGACAAATGGATATTGATAAATTAAGCGACGATGCATCTAATATTAACTGGACATCTGTGATCGATGCCACCTCTGTCGACGACAAGGTACACGTATTCAATGAAAAAGTAATTAAACTGTACGATACCCATGCACCGGTTAAAAAGGTTAAGCTCAAACGACCACCGGCGCCCTGGATGACGAATGGTATACGGTTGGCGATGAGACGCCGAAATAAGGCTTTTTTGACTTACAAGAGGGACCGTATCGATGTCAACCGGCAACTGTATAAGTCTGCGAGAAATCGGTGTAACCAAATGATACGGAACGCTAAACGCCGCCATATTTTAGATTATATTTCCTCCTCTTCTCCTGCTGACATCTGGAAGTTCCTTGGAACTCTTGGAATCGGCAGATCACGACATGTAGACTTTCCACAATCCATAAGTCTCGATTCCTTAAACCAACATTTTACTACTTCCTTCACGTTAGACAGTCTATCTGAACATATTGCCAGAAATTACATCAATAGTCTACCGCGCCCTAACTTAAACCCATTTAATTTCAGTTCGGTTGCAGAAGGAGAGATCAAGAAAATTATCCTGTCTATCAAATCCCAAGCAATTGGCTGTGATGGCATCAGTCGTAGAATGATCACAACATTGCTAGTCCACCTTCTTCCTGCTATCTCCCACATTGTTAACTTCTCCCTTATGTCCGGCACGTTTCCTTCTCTGTGGCGGAGAGCGTATGTGCGTCCGTTACCTAAAATATCAAATCTGTCTCTTCCTACTCACTTTCGTCCAATCTCCATCCTTCCCTTCCTCTCCAAAGTGCTAGAAGCCTGTGTCCATAAACAGTTCTCACATTTTATTTACAGTAATAACTTACTCAGCCCTCTTCAGTCAGGTTTTCGACCAGGCCATAGCACAGTTTCCGCCCTTCTCAAAGTGACTGGCGATATTAAGTCGGGGATGGAGAATACTAAGGTTACTACCGTAGTATTGGTTGATTTTTCCAATGCCTTTAATACCGTCAGTCATGAACTTCTCCTTGCCGTCCTATCCCACTTCTCGGTCTCTCAGGAAGCACTGAACTGGTTTTCTTCCTATCTTCGGGATCGTCAGCAATTAGTCAGTATGGAAGAGTCTTCCTCTAACTGGTGTGGTCTTGTTGCTGGAGTCCCTCAAGGCGGTATTCTCTCACCCCTCCTGTTTTCCATCTTCATTAACCTTATTACCTTAAGACTTCAGTGTTCCTATCACTTATACGCTGATGACTTGCAGCTATACTACCAAACAGAGCTGTGCAATGTATCGTCTGCTGTTTCGGCTGTAAATAATGACCTGGCAACTATTAAACACTGGTCCGACATGTTCGGTGTATCGGTAAATCCGAAGAAATGTCAGGCTATTATCATTGGGAGTAGCTGTAGTATGAGCCTGCTGGACCTAACTTCAGTTCCACCACTTACCTACGATGGCATGGTTATTCCATATGCTGAAAGTGTGAAGGACCTCGGATTATACATTGACACGACCCTCAGCTGGCGAAAACAAGTCGCATCCGTGTGCCAGAAAGTCACAGGGACGTTGCGCCTTTACAGACTTAAAAACTTCCTTCCATTGAAAACTAAGGCAATGCTTGTTCAGACCCTAATATTTCCAATAATCGATTATGGTGACATATGCTACTTTGACCTGAATGCAGATCTGCTCAATAAGCTTGACCGTCTTCTCAACAATTGCATTCGATTCGTTTTCAATTTACGTAAATATGATCACGTTTCTCAGCATCGCTCCCATTTGAATTGGTTTCCAATTCGCATACGCAGATAGATCCGAGCATTAAGTACCCTTTACTCTTTACTCTTCTCTCCAACTTCACCTTCCTACTTAACTACCCAACTTCAGTATTTAGGTACAAACCACTCTAAAAACCTTAGGTCTTCAAACAATCTACTCCTTCGCTGTCCCACTCACCGCTCTGACTTTGTACATTCTACTTTTCTGGTTCAGTCTGTCCTGCTGTGGAACGCGCTCCCTCTCGGGATCAGGATGGCAAAATCTCGGCAGAGTTTTAAATATCAGCTGCGGAAACATTTTATAGACACGCTTTCGGATCCACCACAATCTTAGCCTCTCCCCTTCAAAATTTTATAGTATGTAGTTATATTTATCTTTATGTATATATAAATATATATGTATTTGTGTTATATAGCAGTAGTTTATAGTATATAGTAGTAGTATCAATATTTTATATTATATTCTGTACATATAAGCAATATTTAATAAATACATTCTTTTTAGCATATCATTTAGAATTTTCGTGCATCTACCATATTTAGCTCTGCATCGCCCTAAGGTTGACTGGCAGAAAATGCCTACGGCATTAAGTCCGCCTTTGCAACATCTGTGCATAAAGCTTAAATAAATAAATAAATTTCCTCAACTACGGTAGGCCAATTGAGGTACTCGTGAATTTTCTCATTTCGAGTGAACCAGGGAGCGTTAACGATTGTCCTCAATATGCCATTTTGTGCTCTTTGGAGGCACATTATATTAGTTTTGCTGGCCACACCCCACAGCTGAATGCCATATGTCCATATGGGCTTTAACAGGGAGTTGTAAAGGAGGAGTTTGTTATGAACTGATAGCACAGAGTTACGGCCCATCAGCGAGTGCAAGTTCTTGTATCTAAAGTTTAATTGATCACGTTTCTGCTTAATGTGAGTTTTCCATGTTAACCTTTTATCTAGGTGGAAACCAAGGTACCTTGCGCAATCACTTTGTGGCAGGGTGTCATTGCCTAGGGTGACAGCAGGGCAATTGCCTTTTCTCAAGGTGAAGCTGACGTGAATAGATTTTGGTGCGCTAGCTCGGATCCGCCACTTCTGAAGCCAGGTATTCATGTTATGTAGTATTAGTTGGAGTTTATTACTAGCAGACACTGGATCTCGCTGGCCAGGTAAGCAACATCATCTGCATTCTTATAACATCTGTTGAAGTTGGGAGATCATAAGTGTAGATGTTATATAAGACTGGTCCGAGTACAGATCCCTGCGGTACTCCAGCTTCAACAGAGCGTAGGGTGGTTCGTGCATCTCCATGCTTCGCTTGGAATTTTCTGTCTTTTAAGTAAGAGGCCATGATTGGGAAGACAGAATGAGGAAGTTTTTTTTTATTTTGCATAGCAAGCCCTTGTGCCAGACACGATCAAAGGCCTGTTGGACATCCAGAAAAGCTGCAGAGGTGTACTCCATCCTTTCAAACCCCTGGTGTATTGCGTGGCACACGCGGTGGACCTGTTCGACTGTTGAGTGCGACTCTCTGAATCCAAACTGGTGTGTTGGAATGAGTTCACACTCATTCATGAACACCTTTAACCTGGTTAAGAAAATCCTTTCCCATAATTTTGATAAAACAAGTGACCACAGAAACCTCTTGTGCAGGTTTGCCTGGTTTGTGAATCAAATTTATCTGAGATACCTTCCACAGGTCAGAAACACAGGAAGTCCTAAAGATACCGTTAAATAAGATAGCTAGGAATGTAACTGCCTTCCTTGGCAGTTCTTTTAGGATCCTAGGAGTGATCAGGTCAAACCCAGGGGCCTTCTTTGGGTTCAGAGATCTTATTTCCTTGGCAATTTCTTTGGTTGAAGTCGGCGTTATGGGCAAGCTCATTTGCAGATCCTGATTAAGTATGGTATCAATCTCGTAATACATTTGTTGTGATCTTGTAATACATTTTTAACGCAAAAGTGATTTTTCAGTTATGTAGATGCATCAAGGAAAAGTGTTTATTGTATTACAATTATAGAGCGTGAAAACTACACAAAAAACCAAAATACTTTCGACGACTTTCGGTAACGTATTTAATACTAGTTGTTGCCCGCGGCTCCGCCCGCGTATATGTCGGTTATCGCGGCAAATAGTAGCCTATGTGTTATTCTGATGTATAAGCCATATTGCTGTAAAATTTCATCCAAATCCGTTCAGTACTTTTAAAGAAGAAAGAGTATTCATCCATCCATTCATCCATACTAACAAGCTTTCGGGTTTATAATATTATCTAGTATAGATTATATAACATTTAATTAAGAACTACTCACTTCATAACCGCCATAGCATAATCGAAACCAGATTTGTCTTGAGTAGTTTTTGTAATACCCATAGCGGTCTCTGAAATACAATACAGTAAAAATAATGTTAATTTATTGCACATCAAAAATGTAGCGTACAAACTAGAACAATATTTAAAAATATTCTGTGACGTAAACGAAAATAAATATTAATCAGTTAACAGTACAGTTTTTGGACTTTTATTTTGTTTGTACGTTAGTTTTTGGAGCAAGTCAATAAAATAAAATTCAGGTGGCAACAGCTTGGATACTGTTTACCTATCATGTAATACTAACACTATTGTACCTGAATATCTGACTTTTAAAAAGAGTGGCCATGAGTTTCTTTGCCAGTATTCTTCTCATAAGGCTCTACGCATTTGGAAACTGGAAGTTATGGATCGACACAAGCAGGTAGTAGATTTTGGTGTTTTCACCTAATTTACCTTGACAACACAGCATATGCTGTGGCGTCTGTATGTGTCGATCTATGATTTTTAGCTGTAGCTTCAATTTAACGTTCATGAATGTCACTTAGTGTCTAAATTGAATAAATGATATTGAATTGAAATTCTTGAACCATTACAGTTACTTGCTTTTATATCTTTTTTTAAACTCTTTTTGAATTGAAAACGTCTTTAGACTCGTTGAACACTTTATGGGTGAACAAAAATCGTGAAACCCGCGCTTTACGCACGCTTCCCGGCCGCGCCGGCCGTTATATAGCTATATAACATATGTGTACTCTGTATACATGTATACATATAGATATACCTCTGTGCGTTATTAATTTACAGCTAAATTTACGTAACAGCTGTTTGTTGATAGTTTAAAGTTTTCACTTCTTTCGGCAGTCCGGTCCACTGCTTCGTTTTTGTTTTCGGACACCGTTTGATGAACTCACCTAGTAAAATGTCAACGGTCAGTTCACTCATGTAGTCATGGACATCAAAGGTTTTTCCAACCTCTGGTCGCATCTTTTCTACAACGTTCTTACAATTGCGATTGAATATGTCTACAAACGATTTCAATATATTAATGTGAAATGTCGGTGCGATCATTTTTCTATGAGAACGCCATTTTTGACCTGAAAGAAAGAAAATTCAGAAAGTTTTAATTTATTACATAATGCATTACATGTACAATCTCGTATACTACATATTTAAAATATTTATGTATTCTTCTGTAAAATGGCCTACAAAATAGTTTTCTTTATTTCATAGATGGGATATACCCATCTATGAAATAAATCATCATGTAAAGCTATGCATGTGCATTTGTTTTACTTTTATTTAATATGCAAAAAATAAAAGAAGTTGATGAAAAATGGAAAGCGAACCTTATCTGCCCTAACTTAAGAATACCTTTGTCAACATTGTTCATATATCAATAACATCACTTACCTGAACTAATCAGAAGACCATCACCAAGCCAGGGTTTGAAAAATCTATATTCGGGTGCTTTGTCAATGTGAATTTGGCTATTAAGTATGACTTCTACATCTTCAGGGTTCCCTAAAAAGATGATTAACTTGGAGCCCAGCCAGCCACGCACCACAAAACCGTATTTGTCACCAAATTCATAGGCAATCTTTATAAAATCTGTTAATTAAAATTAGAAAGAATATTTTAAAAATCATGGAATTCATGGTTTATGAACCATCTATTATGTTATATTTATGATAATAATAATTTCAAAATGATTCTTTATTTATAGAATAATCTATATAAATAAAAATGAATCACTGAAATATGTACGCGCATAAGTTCCGATCGACTGCACCAAAGTGGATAATTCATTTTTTATGTGTTTGTAATTGTCAGGACAAGGTTTGTATCAAAGAAAATTACAAGACGGAAGTGTAAAATTTGTTTAATCCATGACTGTATGGTATATGCATACTACCCGTGGGAAGCTGAGGCGAGAATCCTACTAATATTATAAACGCGAAAATTTGTAAGTATGGATGGAGGGATGTTTGTTACTCTTTCACGCAAAAACTACTGAACGGATTTGAATGAAACTTTACAGTAATATAGCTTATACATCAGAATTACACATAGGCTTCTATTTGCCGCGATAACCGACATTTACGCAGGCGGAGCCGCGGGCAACAACTAGGCAATAATAAAAGTAATCTTTTCGGAAATTTAGAAAATAATTACAAAAGAAAGTACGAAGGTACGAAGGTACGAAGTTCACCGGTTCACCTAGTATAATTTTTTTTTTTTAAATATCATATAGAATTGAGTGTTTACATCTACATTATTAATAATTTTTTAAACTGACTTATTTGTCTAACTAAAAATAAGCATGTTGCGGGAACGGTTTCTTATTGTATGAGCACCCTACGTTATATTCATGTATGTATATTTTAAACGAGTATTTCAATAATTGAATAGGAGTAAACTTGTCTTTTAAGCTTCTGTAATCAAGGCGTATGTATTTAAAGATAGTTTAAATGAACTCACGCTCAGGATTTTTAAATAGTGCCAATAGTGCGTTGCCAAAGAATGGTACAGGATGGGGTCCAGGCAGCAAATTGCCCATCTTGTAAAGTCTAGAGCGTTGTTGCTTTCGGTGAAGGAGCCACATGCCTGTCGCTAGAAGTACTAGCAGGTAGAACACCAGCCTTGTAAAGAAGTTGTTCTCATCCTCTTCCAACAGTGACGCCATTTTCTTAAATAATAGAATTCATATATGGAAAGACATAGTTACTAAGGATATAATTGTGATAATGTTAATTTATCGTTCGATATCATCGTCATTATCAACAACAGACTTTAACAGTCCAGTGCTGGAATAGCTCGATCCTTAGAAAGGAGGTTAGTGTAGCGGATAGCAAAAGCTACTGCCGATCAAGAGGTCTCAGGTTCCATTCCAGGATGAGAACAAAATGTGTTATTGAGTTTTTATGATTTTAGAAATGATCAATATCAACCCGGAGTTTGGAAGTTGGGGTCTTAACCCCCGTGCCTCGGAGGGTACGTAAAGCCGTTGATTTAGCGCCTGATCTCAGTCCGATCGTGTCGTATAGCCGTCCCATTGGATTCTAAGAGCAAAGAAATAGAGAGTGCACCTGTGTTTGCACTCACGCTTGTGCATTCAAATATTTCCTGTGTAGTTGGCTGGTCTCAGTTGAGATTGTCCGTCCGGAGAAGATCATCATCAGCATTATAAATACTAACTTTACCTTTTGCAAGCAATCGTTTGTCATAATGAATTGCCATTATAAAACAAAAGTACATATAATATAAAATAGGTATGGTATATCAAGGGTCTGCTGCGAAAACTAGCTAAGTGCTGTCAAGTTAGTGTTAGAAGTGACATAAATAGCGAATATATGAAAAATTATGTTTTTCCATAGCAGGGAGCATGAATGCTGAAAAATGTATTTTGTAGATGTAAATATGCTTAAGAAATTAAAATAAAATGTTTAATTTATTCCGAATATCACGTGACTACAAACACCAACCGGAGCGCGTTACGTCACAATATATGAAGAACTACAGACAAGTTGTCTAACATAACTACGTGCTAAATGCATGCCTTGCAAAGCCACAAAAAAAATTGTTGTCAAAGTCAAACTGTCATGTTTATTGGCAAACTTTTGGGGCTGTTTTGGGGATTATCTGCTAAAAGTGCAAAAATAGTTGAAATTATTAATGATGGAGCCCGGATTTATCAAAGGAAATCGTTCAAATTTACCAAAAGTAGATTCTTTTTTCTTTCTTCAATGATGGCAAGTTTCTTTACTAATAACAAGGATATTTGTGCAGCAGAGTTTAGGAACGCGAAAACATCTTTGTAAGTTTTTGGAAAGAAGTTCCTTATGGGGCGTTGCGGGGGGGTACCCTAGCAGGAAAAAAGCGTCCGCAACGTAAGTTTGACGCCTCGGTGTCACAATGGTAGCGTATGCGAATGTTGTGCTTGAGGTCTAGGGTTCGAATCCCGGATCGGATCAAATATTTTTTATGTTAGATTTGTTTTTTCGGAGTTTGTATAATATGTATGTACACACATCAAAAGTGTCTAGGGATCAACATATATTTTTGCAATAACTTTTCTCCTGATTGATATTAATTAAAATTTTCTTTAAGGATTCATCAAATAAAGTGTTTTCGTTTGTCACAGTAACGATAAACCAAGTCACCTTTGCATTAATAAAGAAATTTGCCATTTTCCTAATAAAGGGATTTTTGACATTTGAACCACTAACATTAAAGTTCGAAAAAAAGACTGAAATAACAGTTTTCTTTAAAATTTTATTAGGTAACTTAAACAATTAATAATCCGTGTTTCTACCGCGAACACTAACAACACAAGAATCGGTTTGGCATACTCAAAATGAGTTCATCCAAATCACGCTGTGGAATGGCCGCCCATGTTCGTTGCAACAACAAAAAAAGGTCTTCTTGAGACTGGATACCCTCCATATTCGGCAGAGCTCTTCTCTGTAGCATATCCCATGCATGCTCAATCGGGTTCAAGTCTGGCGACTGAGCAGGCCAGGGCAGGACATTGATGTTAACTGCGGCGAGAGTCTGTCTTACAACTCTTGCGGTGTGCGGTCGTGCATTATCATGCATTAACTGAAATAAGGGACCGATTTGCACTTGTAGAGGAACGATGACGTCTGATACAATCGTCTCAGCATAAATTTGAGCGTTGAGGTTGCCTCTGATCCAAATCAACTCAGTTCTTCCGCCGATCCAAATACCCGCCCATGCCATGATGGTTCCACCACTATAAGGATGGACTTCCTGGCAGGATTTTAATCGCTGTTGGCGTCCAGGGGTTCTCCAGTGTCGTATACGTCTTGTATCCGGTCTCATACCAAAACGAGACTCATCAGAAAAGCACAGGAAACGCCATTGTTCTTCTGCCCAATTTCTGTGTTCAAGAGCCCATTGATATCGAATCCTATGATTGTGCATTTCTATAGGTGGTACCCGTAGCGGTCTTCGGGAATGAAGGTTCACTTCATGCAAGCGGTTTCTGACTGTTTGGTCGCTAATTAAGTTCCCTGAAGAGTGATGAAGCCTCACGGCTAACATCATGGCGGTTATTGTTGGAGCTCTTCGAGTTAAGATTTGAATGTATCGGTCTTGTCTCCGTGTGGTGCAGCGATACCGTCCTCCATGGCGCTCAGCCACGGTACCAGTGCTTCGGTAACGTGTCCAAAGTCGACTGATAACACTCTGACTTGTATTCAGAGCTAAAGCCACAGTACGTTGCCGGGAACCAGCTTCTATCATTCCCACGGCTCTGAGCATTTCTTCCCTGCTTAAATGACGTCGCCGCTCCATAATAACGTTGGTTTTAATCAGTAGTAGGGAAACAGTAGCACTAATAATGTCTTCAATGCGTTGTATGTTTTTATAGGGAAAATATTGACAGCTGATTTTCATCTTTTACTCGAATTTGATTGACAGTTCCTGATTCAAATTATGAAATGCACCAAAAAGGATCCATATAAATTTATAAAATCATAAAATTATTACAAAGCCACATCTCAATCTCAAGAAATCCGCATAAAAATGCTTGATCCCTAGACACTTTTGATGTGTGTATTTATTAGTCTTTTGATTAGTGGCGTCGGCCCTCTTGACTCATGTAGGCCTTTATTTAAAAGATTAAATTTGTTGACCTTGACCTGCATATATGTTTTTGAAATTTCAATATTTGTAAGAAAATATAATAATTTCTTTAAATTTAAGGGCGATGATTGTACAAAATACACATCCAGAGATCCGACAAATATAGTGGTCCCATTTTGTAGAACCACATTATATAAAAAATGTATTTCAAATGTGTATTTCAATTTATAATAGATAACCCAAAAATATACGAGAATTACCATTCAAATATTTTAACTAAGTTACACAAATGGTTGGTAGAAAAGTGTTTTTATACAATAACAGAATTTATGCAATATGTTAAGAAATATCATACCAATTATTACAATTTTATATGATGCTGAACGATGTAATAGATTATATTTTTAGTTTTATTTAATATAATTATATTTTATGTCATAATGTCACTTTATATGATCAAAAACCACCAATTTTACACCTGGTACTAACCTATGTTCTATGCAAATAAAAATTTCATTTCATTTAAAAAAAATCATTTCGTTTCATTTATCTTAGAAAAAAATAGCACATAAATACTACTGCTTTTGATTTAACGCCTTTGACAGACAGTTTGACAGCAGTTTGTTTATTTATTACAGTTTCGTCATCAAGACCACGTGACAGCTTGGAGCGTTTATGTGCGAAATTTAAACACTAAACTACTTAATTAAATTTGTTTTTATAATTAAAATTAATGAATATAAAATTAAATGTAATTTTTCGTAATATTTACGTTCCTGTCTATAAATGAAAACAATGCCAAAAATTAGTCAACGTCCCTATTACCTCTAAAAATGCGATAATTTTAATGGTCTTTTACCTAAAAAAACTTTACTAGCCACACGGTATGATGTACAATAAATGTTTTTATTTAGTTTAAATAAATGTGTCAATTAAAGTGTACGAAACAAGGAAATTTTAATTAAGTCGCACATATTCGGTTGTATAAGTAAATTATGAAAAATTGCTTAAATCATGATAATAAATGTTTTATATTAGGATCTACCTATATATTCAATAAATTAAATAATAATAAAAAAATAATATTTCGTACATCTAACTCTAACACACAACGAACGCCACCAAACTAAGCAGAGCTTGTATTAGGGTTACTAGACAACTGATATAAATACATACTTTATTTTTTCAATACACACATATTATATATTAAATTAACAGTTACGTACCTGAAATAAACAATGTTAAATGAGAAAACTTATGGTTTTACATGTTAATATTTATGGACTATCAAAAAACATTATTGAAATAAAAATCGAAAAATATTTTCTTTATTTCTCATCTTCACCATTTTCAATGTCTTCAGCAATGTGGTTGCTCGTTTGTAATTAAGTAAACCAACCATGATGCTCTTCAGGTATACTTAATTTATTATAAAGAGCAATAAGTGTACTCTTAACCGAGAAGGTGAGCACATTGTCTAGCCAGGTCTATGTATAGGTGACCATTTTTAACATCTAATTTAATTCATGCACCAAAACGCTTACATATTTTGTCAAAATAATGATTTTTGAATATACCTAATTACCTACGTTTATAATAAAATAAAATAATAAAAACTCTTAACATCCCCTTACATCACTACATTATGTAATGGGATATTAAGAGTCCAACATTTTCCTGTCATATGGAAAGTATCCCAAATTACTGTGATTCATAAAAATTGAAAACCACCAAGTGACGTCACATCTTGTATACCTATAAGTTTGCTCCCGGTATTATCCAAAATATTCGAAAAGCTTTTTCTCCGACGAATTCTTCTTAAAAGAAAATGGCATCATACCCGGCTATGAATTTGGGTTTAGACATCAACACTCCACTGTGAAACAGCTTCACAGAGGCTGTGACAAGATAAGAAAGACACTGAGAGAAACAGAATACTGCTCTGCAGTCTTCTTGAATATACCACTGGCTTTCGATAGAGTCTGGCACAAGGGCCTGCAATGTAAAATGAAAAGTTGCTTTCCACATAGCATAGTTTTTTAATATTCAGTTCTTACCTCCCAGGAAGACTGTTCCAGGTCAAAGAAGGTGAAACCACTTCAAAAATTTTTGAAATACAAGCTCGTGTTCGTCAGGGGTCAGTGTTGGGCCATGTACTCTATCCACACTATCTTTACGGCCGACCTCCTTTGCTCGAACACCATAACTAAATCTACATTCGTCGATGATACCGCAATCCTGACGAGTCACAAGGACCACTAAAATTCTACAAAAAGGCTTAGACGAAAATACTAAATGGCTACAAAATTGGCGGATTAAAGCAAGTCCCTTAAAATCAGTGCAGGTTACTTATACCTTACGCAAAGGCCATTACCCCTCAGTGAAACTAGAAAACACCACCCTTCCACTCCAAAATTCTGTCAAATACCTAGGTCATGGAATGAGCACATCAAGAAAAAACGAGATGAGCTGAACATTGAATAAAAAAGCTTCCTGTGGCTGTCAGGGCGAAATAGCAAACAACCAATCTACAACAAAATAATAGTGTACAAGTCGATCCTAAAACCTATCCTATATGGAGGTACGGCCTTCAGCTGTGGGGTAGTGCTAGTAGCTCCTCCATCATACGAATATAAAGTAAAGCAGAACGTAACTCTCTGAATAATCAGTAATGAAATGTCCATGATACATCAATAAATGTCACCATTAAATTACAATTATTCAGAACCCTCCATGTGGAGCAGGTTAAGTCAAATTTATATTTTTTTATCAGTTTTTTTAATATTTTAGTTAAATTTATTTCCACTAAACTATATGTGTAATGACTGTGGTATGACTGGGCCAATTACACTTGGAAATAAAAATCCAGCCTAGTCAGTGCACAGAAACTACAGCGATTTTATGTATTAATTAAAAAAATTCTGTTATGCTTACAAGATCGGTTTTTTGCACTTATTAGTATCAATTTCATTATTTTTAATTTCCAAATGGATAAATCTTCTTCTTCTTGATATCACTTTCGCAAAAATCTATCACACAATCATAAACACGTCAAGGTTATACTCACACATTAAATTAAATATTTCAATCCAATTAGACAACTGAAAAATATTAAAACTTATACAAAAACAACGTTAGGTACACTATACTTATACTTTTGTGTGTCATATATTGGTCAATGTTTTGTTTTGAAATTTAAATCATGGACGATACCTACAATATACAGGGTGGGTTATGAATTAGTTAATATTTTTAACCGACTTCCAAAAGAAGGAGGTTCTCAATTTCACCGTTTTTTTTTTTTTTTTTTATGTATGTACATTGATTACTCCGTCAATTGTGGACCGATTTTGAAAATTATTTTTGTATTCGAAAGGATATGCTCCCCATGTGGTCCCATGGCCACCATATCAGGATCTGATAATGGGATCCCAAGGAAATTGAAGGAAACCCTCAAATTTACGTGAGCGCCTGCAATAAAGTTAAGGCAATTGTCTGCATGCTTTCATATTCTGTAAACATCATGTCCGAAATATTTATTAATTATTCTATACAGTATGTTGTATGTTACCTTTAGTCGTATTCTTTCAAGTTATTTAGGTGAAATGATGATGAGAGACTTGAGAAAGACTAAAAAGCGAAAAATAAAAAATAAACTTCGTTTAAAAAAACCGACTTCAAAAACTGAAAAGTATAAAATAACTTAATTTGTATGTGCTACCTATTCATAGGTTTGAAGTCGGTGCCGAGCCAAAATGTAATAGTAGGTACCGCACTCGCCGCGCGTGACCTTGAGCGGGATAGCTGCTCTTCGCGTAGGACTAAACAACCGAAGCGTCGGTGAGGTCGTTGACGTTCGTCTCGAAATATAGCGAGTGTGGTACCTACTATTACATTTGGCTTGGCGCCGAATTCAAACCTATGAATAGGTAGCACATACAAATTAAGTTATTTTATATTTTTCAGTTTTTGAAGTCGGTTTTTTTAAACGAAGTTTTTTTTTATACAGGAATATATAAAAAAAATAACTATAAAACGTACCAAAAGAAGAATCCCTGATTCCCTGATCCTTGCCTTTAATTCTAGCAATTAATTTGGCCTCAGAGGCGGCTCTAGCACATGTAGCGCCCGGGTGCAAACATTACCCTAGCGCCCCCTAGTAAGCGCGCGGTCAAAATGTAATAGGTACAAAAGTTAACATATTCATTTATACGGGTAATTGTAAAAAAAATACTAATACGAGGTGATATACTTACTCAATCACCTGGTCGACCATTTGTTCTATTTAAAGCCATAACTTAATATTAACATAGGAAAGTTTCGGCTTGTTAGAGTGTTAACAGTTACACAGATCAATATCTGTATAACTAATAATAGGTTACACTGGGCTTGTATTAGTCTTTTTTTTATTGATTAGGGGGCAAACGAGCAGACGTATCACCTGATGGTAAACGATTACCGCCGCTTATGGACACCCACAACACCAGAGGCGTCACAAGTGCGTTGCCGGCCTTTGGGGGATGGGGGGGAGATAGGCGGTGGGGTTGGGGTTTGGGCCTCCGGTATCCTTACTTACTCGGTGAAACACAGCGCAAGCACTCTTTCACACCGGTTTTCCGTGAGGCCGTGGTAGCACTCCGGTCGAGCCGGCCCATTCATGCCGAAGCGTGGCTCTCCCACGGTCAAACTTTCAACATTGCAGCGAGCAGTGTGATAGGCCGCCTGGCCTCCTAAGACCCTTGCCGAGCTTTGGGAGCACGATTACCTAGCCACGTTTTCAGATGGTCGGGAAGTGGCCAGACTTCAACATGCCGTTGAACGCTGAAACACTGCTGCGTAGCAGCAACCAGAGCGTTCACGGGAAGTCGGTGCAGCGCGGAGTTCGGGATGCCATCCTCCCCGGGAGCCGAGCATGGATTAGTAGCCCTCATTGCTATGGCTACCTGTGGTTCTCTGGGGGTGAAAATTCTTCCCCCTCCATGCCTTGATCAGCAAGCTCGGCATCAGCAAGACCTCGTCGATGCCGTAGGCCTTGGTGGCGGCTGGTGACCTCTCCATCTCCGCGGAGAAGATGCATCCGGGCCTTCCAGTCCGGGCCAGGATGTGCTTGAAGCACTTGACCGGCACGCCTTTGCCAGTCAGGTCACCCACGACCTCTTCCGCAGGGGTGTCGGGTGTCACGCAAAACTATTTTTAAATCGTCGAGAAACCTTGATACTTACTTTACTGAAACTCGACACATATTATTATAAGAATAACTCGGTATGCCATACAAAATGTATGAAAACCGGGTTGAGGTATAACGCCAGACGATATTAGAGGCGCCGCGGCGCTGACCACGCGGACCACGACACTTTCAATGATCTTGGGTATATTATGTTAAGGTCAGCGCCGGGACGACGAGTCGTGGGTCTATGTTATGGACAGGGCCGGGGCGCCGAGGCGTGCGTCTACGTTAAGGACAGTGCTAGGGCGCTGAGGCGTGCGTCTATGTTAAGGACAACGCCGGGCGCCAAGGTGTGCGTCTACGTTAAGGACAGCGCCGAGGTGTGCTTCTATGTTAAGGACAGCGCCTTGGGGGGCGCCGCGGCGACCCTAACACCGTAGCGCCAGGGTGCACCGCACCCCTTGCACTATAGGTAAAGACGCCCCTGTTTGGCTTATGAGTATTCACACAGTGCTTAAGATATCAATATAAAAAGAAAACGACTGGCGACAAATCAGGACTCCTGTGTGGCCACTTTTTGCCCATCCGAGAAATGAGTTTTTCGGGAAACATCTCTTTAATGACTAGCAAGGCTTCGTTAGAAGTACAGCAAGTGGCTCCTGAAACCAACTTATATCGATTATAACCAGAAAAGACCTGTAGTGGTGGTGTCTAAAACTCCCGTAACATTCTCACATACGCAGTAGAGTTAAGAGTAACCGTACGGCCGTGAGAATCCTCAAAAAAATAGGGTCCAATTAATCATTTTGATGATGATGCCCATACAGTTACCTTAGGTGAATGCACGGGCCTCGGACTACAAAAGAAAGCCAGATGGACCGAACAGAATACGAAAGTGAAGCTATCAAAGCAAATACCATTTAGAAAGCGAATACGATCTCGCGGCAGTGTTTGACAGACCGCCATACTGTTTTCAGATTTAATGTTTTTTGTTCAGATTTTTGATTTAATGTTCAAAATGCCGTCTTGCGTTTTTGTTCATTATGAAAGTAGTTCCCAAAAATAAAAAAAGAAGATGGAATATCCTTTCACAGTTAAATCAGGCCTACGTCACTCGCTCAAGGCCACGCGCTATACGCCTACTGCTCGGCGTATCGTCGACGATACAAACGACAGAGGAACGCCAAACGCCCGCTTGAGCGCTACACTGCACCGTGCGGTGCGAGCGAAGCGAAATAAAATCGTTGGGCCCGTGTTTCCATCCAGTCAACTCATCGATTTATTTTTTAGCTTTAAGTACATTTTTTTTCATAAAATCGTTTAATTTTTTTTTACATAACTTTTTATTCGTAAATATCTCGTGACTTATTGGTCGGAGGTCAATAGAGGTCATTATAAAATTGTTTATCGTGAAATTATCTACAAAAAATTACTCTTGCATACGCAAATTCTGTAAAATTAACCGGAGTAGAGCGCTGAGAAAGCGACTAGAATGCACTCACATAATGGTATTGTATACCGTACACCAAGGCGTAAACTCTATTGCTTTTTATTCACGTTGTGTCTGAAAAACTTATATCTGTCTCTTGGGCGTTTTGTGAAAAATATATTCTACTATATTTCGTATTTTATTGTTCTGAGACCCGTCCAGGGAGTCCTGTCGGTCTGTGTTTAGCTCAGTTGAAAATTATTTCTTAAGTGTTAAAGACGTTATTTTACTAGTTTTATTCTCTTGAATAGTGGTCATAATGAGTGATACATGTTTTATATGCAATGAATTGTTATCGTATAGTGATGTAGTAGAAGCTAGGCCTGGTCTACAAACATTAAAAAATGCTAGTATCGCTAGAGATGATGGTAATATTGAATATTTAAATACCGTGACTTTTGTGAATGTTCATAGTAATTGTCGTGCAGATTATACAAACGATTTGAGTATTGCGGCTTTTAAACAACGCCAAGAAGAACCGAGTAGGTACATCAATATCTCCGCGTAGAAAATAACCAGCTCTTTTTATTTAAAAAAATATGTTTGTTTGGTGGAGAAGAAGTGAGTTAAGTAATTAAGAGAAAAATAGAAAAAAAAAATACAGATGCGTTATTAGAAAAGTGACTATTCTTACATTTAAAGACACAATATATAATAACTATTTCATCCCCCCATCTCGGAAAGAGTATTTTTGTCCTTCGATATCTGAGTGCAAAAGCCGTTTTTATCCGCTAGAGGATAAAGCAAATTTCATTTAGAACATCGTGTGCACTGAGTTTGTAAGTTCAAAACATCATTAAACCTATTTACTTCTACCTCCATGGTGCCCAATTTATCACTCAACCTTTTTTAATTTATTAAAACTCAGTCTCGGAACCTTCTTGGTGTACTTTTTTTTGCATTTAGTCATTTCCTCGCTGAATTGGGGTGAAAAGTTACGTGTTGCACTCGAGTGCAACATATTTATTTTTTTCACCTCGTGCTCAACTGCAGAGGCGCGTGGTAATAAATAAATATGGAAGACCTCTTGGATGAATGGCAGCAACGATGGGACGCATAATCTAAGGGGCGCCACCTCTACCAGTTCTTTCCATCTGTTCGCGAACGGTTGTCAAGGACATGGCTCGAGGTGGATCACTGTGTCGCTCAATTTCTTACAGGCCACGGTAACTTTAAGAGCAAACTACACTCATTTAAATTAGTCGATTCACCATTGTGTCAATACTACAGACACCAGCCTCTCACAAAGGAATGAGAGCGATTCAAGCTGTATTGTGGCTATAAAATATATTGTACTTACCTTTGTGTTTGAGAGAAAATAAATAATATACTATTATTATTATTATTATAATGCTCAACACCTGATTCTAGCTGTGAACAGTCGGCTCATCATATCCTCTGGGAATGTAGTCTTTGGTACAATGAACGTAACATGATGCTAAATAGCTTACAAATTACGTCTGGGGTAGTATATTATGGGGATCTTGTGTCAACTGCGGTGAATTTCCGTGGGTTTAAGCGATCCTGCCATACATACTATAGAAATCAAATATAGCTCACTTAGGACCCATAATATTTTTATCCGTGGTGCTTCCCGGTTTGAAAAAGGCGTCTGCCTATTTTGACTCCATTTTGTCTCCCGATTTGCTAAGGAGGGAAGTGGACTTATTATATTTCCAACTCCTCCAGTTTTCTTCTGATGAATTTCGTTGCGGGTTCCAAGACAGTTAAATTTTTCCTGGGACTTCGACTCGACGACTTCGACTTTCCTGGGATCGTGTGAATTTTGAGTATGCCTTAGTATCTGTCAAGGCTAGGTATCATTATAAATGTTTCTCCATTTTTTTGTTTGTCAGTGGAAAGGGTGAAGCAGGCCGTCTAGTGGAAGAAAATATTAGAATTGCCATGGAGAAAGTTATTCATTACGTAGAAAATAATGAGGATTGTCAATTCACGTTGGCTAAGTAAAAAAATGTGATGAAAGATTACGTTCTAGACGAAAAACAATAATATAAAAATTGATTGCTCGATATGGGAGTATATTGTAATTACCACAAAAGTAAATCTCTAACATTAATTTCCTTTCGAGATACTGAAACTAATATTTAGACTAATTCGTGGTACGAAGAAAAAAACAATTCGTTGTGGTGAAGGTTTTCGAATTGTAGAAGCTGCTGCATCAATAATTTAAGAAGATATTCGCTCCATTACAATTATTCACGATTCTTATCCACCACCAAGTCGAATGTTAGATAATATTAATGAATGAAATTCCTAAAACTTGAACACATTTTTGCCTGAATTAATTGTGAAGAAAAGGCCAAACAAAAAAATTGAAGGCAAAAGCCCATGCTATAATGAGTTTAATGCACCCACGATCGTTTGCATCACAGCTGCTACTTAGCCTTTCTGTATTCCTTCATAGAAGATATGAAGATATGATTGATAGCATTCGCGACTGCTGTGCATGAGGTCTCGGGTTCGATTCCGGGGTCGGACCAAATGTTTGTATGATCTCCAAATATTTGTTTCGGAGTTTGGGTGTTCTCCATGTATAATATGTATGTATTTACAAAAAAAAATGTATATATGTGTTTATATCAGTTGTCTAGTACCCATAACACAAACTCTGCTTAGCTTGGGACTAGATAGCGTTGTGTGTTAGATGTCCGAAATATTTATTATTATTATATGCTATGATGTATCAACTGTTTATCATCTTCGACCTCGTTTTCTTTCACAGCCTGATGTAATTTTACAGTATGCTGCAGATAATGCAGACATTAATGTATAAAAACGCGCCTTGCATTCTACCTCGAAGGTGGCGAGGAAACGAGTGCATAGTCATTGTTAGAAATTGAACGTCATTATAATGGCAACATTTTTGATTGTCATTTTTCTTGTTTGACGTTTTGAAGTGACAAGTAGTACTAATGGACGCTTTGACCGGTCGAGCAAGGCTTCGTAAAAGAATGCCGGTTTTAAGTGGAATTTAATTGTAATTTAGCTAATTGTCGATCCGACTCGGTTCCTTCCGTTGTTTACTGTTATAAGTGGTCTGGTTTGGACTCGCGAGTTTTAGTAGTCACGTCAATTAGGCGCGATCCGCGATAGTTAAATCGGGTGTCTTATAATGACGAGACTTCGGGAGCCCGTAAGCCATCTAGGAGTATGTATGTGTAACGACGTAGAGAGGAAACTACCAAGAGGCCTCTTGGACGCCGCTATCAAGGAATCTACACATCTCCAATAAGTGCTTGATATCACATAAGCGTAGAATAAGAACACGGTGTAACGCCGTGAATGTTGAATTCTCTTACCAGTGACATAGTTAGGGATTGAATGACTTACCCATGGGCCCTAAGACATTGCAAATTTCACAAGGTGATCGCTGCATTGGCGAGAGAATTGAACAAGTTTTAGTGGCAGAAGCGCGGTTAACCTCTGAGCTGTGAGCACTCCGTAGTGCACTCAGAAGGTGATACCTCGTTGTTAGGTAGGTAACTATACTGTTCCACTGTCCACATATCTTTGATTCCACTGATATAGTTGTTTAAAAAATATTTAAAACAGTTTATTAGCATAATGATTAAATGTAGGTAGGTGACACATTTAATTATTGGTTGAATTGTAAAACTTAATATTAAATATTAATTGTTTGGGACATTTGGTCCAATATGTTAGTCTGATACAATTAGATTTTGCTAGCCCACAGACATTATTACTAGAATAATATTGTTTAGTGAAACT
Organism: Diaphora mendica; assembly: GCA_949125395.1. Taxonomy (NCBI): domain Eukaryota; kingdom Metazoa; phylum Arthropoda; class Insecta; order Lepidoptera; family Erebidae; genus Diaphora; species Diaphora mendica. Next base: position 26,127,201 of record OX421310.1, read on the forward strand.
TAAATTCAATTATTTGACTTAGTGGGCATTGATAAAGTGAAACTTGTAGGTAGATATATATCTGAGATTAAGTGAGTGCCCAAGCACTTAATAGTTTTATATAATACATAAAATATTGTAACTTGTAAGTAACGTTTTGCCGCTATGTCGTTGTCATTGTACCGGGCTAAGATTAGCACGGAATTGAGATGGTTTACATCGGTTCAAGGCCTCCTGGGCCAACCAGATAGACAGGATGCACTGTTGGCTCGAGCTTTGGATGCGCCAGCCCGGCTGGAGGTAATGATGGAAACGCTTACCAAGGTCGAGGCCCTTGAGGAGGAGAAGGTCAGCCATCAGATAAGGTCCGCGATGCAGGCTGATGGTGACCAGTGCCTCTCAATTGCTGATGACATTCAGCAGCGCATAGCAGAAATAAAGCGCCAGTGCGGAACTGGCCGCAATGAAGAAGCTGTGGAAGGCCCACACTCTCGCGGGGTTGTATCAAAACTGCCTCAGATACAACTACCCAGTTTTGATGAAGAGCTCGGTTAGTGGGTCAGCTTCATCAATTTATTTGACTGTTTGGTCCACTTAAGGGAGGATTTACCTAAAGCCTATAAGATGGCACAACTGATGTCAGCGTTGAAGGGAGAGCTTAGGGAACTGGTAGCCCATTTGACGGTGACTGAGGACAATTATGAGATTGCCCTTCAAATGTTGGTAAGGCGCTACCACAACAAAACAAGGCTGGTTGATGCGCAGCTCAAGAGGCTGTTTAGCATCCCTTCAGTGGCTCGGGTCTCTGCCATACAGGGAGAGGTGTTGAACCCGTTATTGAGTGTCACTAGGGCATTAGGAAATTTAGGTTTACCGGTTGAAGAATGGTCTTACATGTTGGTATACATAGTACTGTCCCGGCTGCCAGTCGATGTGCAGACCAGATTTGAGCAGCATCACGGTCAGGGTGCAGACAACTTGCCCACCTCTTCTCAACTCATGGAGTTTTTGGAGGAAGAGTGTCGGAGGGCAGAGAACATGGGATCGTTCGTGAAGCCCACTGCGGAGCCACAGAAGGCTACTCGGAGCCCTGTGAGGAGGGGACTTCCGCAGAGAGGGCCAAGGAAGTTGTATGGACACATGGGTGCCTCAACACCTGAACGGGATGCCTGCCTGTATCGTAAACAGGATGGCCATAGTGTGGCCGCCTGCCTTAGATTTAGGGACCAGAGAGTCCAAGGGCGACGCCAGATCACCAAGCAGCGTGGCTGGTGTTTTTTGTGTCTGGGTCCTCATTAAGTAAGGGATTGCGCTCGGTCCGCAATGTGTAAGTTTTGTGGAGGCCGCCATCATGAGTTGCTCTGCCTAAATAGGCCCGGCCAACATCATGCAGATGGACAGGGCAGCACTCAGGGACAGATGGGGTCACGTACACAGGGCCGGACTTGGAACCTGGGTCCACGGGACCAGGGCCCCCATAGGGAAGATGTTGGGGCCGATGTTCAGGCCAACATCGCGGGCGGTTCCCCGACCTATTGGGAGGCCAGTGGCTCAGCTGGAGCTGGCACGGGCGGGTGTGGGCCATGGGCCCTAAGATATTGCAAATTTCACAAGGTGATCACTGCATTGGCGAGAGAATTCAACAGTCATAATATATAGTAGTTTTATAGTAGTAGTAAATAATATAGTAGTTTTCTCAGCGTTCTACTCCGAAAACGGTTAACGGGTTACAGAAAAATGCAAGAGGCTTTTAATAGATAATTTAACGACAAACAATTTTTAAAATGATGTCTATTGATCTCCGAGCAATAGGACGAGAGATATTTGCGAAGAACAAATTTTCATGACCTTTTCACCTTTACAACTTTTTAGCCGGTACGATATCACTGTCGATTTTGCACATCTTCATTCATCATCATCATCATCATATCAGTCGTAGGAAGTCCACTGCTGAACGTAGGCCTCCCCTATTGATTTCCATTTCGACCGGTTGTTAGCGGCCTGCATCCAACGTGTCCCTGCGATCTTAACTAGGTCGTCCGTCCACCTTGCGGGAGGCCTTCCTACGCTGCGTTTGCCGTCACGTGGTCTCCACTCAAGAACCTTTCTGCCCCATCGGCCATCGGTTCTCCGAGCTATGTGCCCTGCCCACTGGAACTTCAGCTTGCTGACTCGCTCTGCTATGTCGGTAAGTTTAGTTCGTCTACGGATCTCCTCATTTCTGATTCGATCTCATAGAGAGACTCCAAGCATAGCCCGTTCCATAGCTCGCTGCGTGACCCCGAGCTTCCTTATAAGGCCCATAGTAAGAGACCACGTCTCGGCACCGTAGGTCATCACTGGTAACACGCACTGGTTAAAGACCTTCGTCTTTAAGGACTGTGGTATTTTGGACGAGAAGACGCTGCGTAGTCTCCCGAACGCAGCCCAGCCGAGTTGGATTCGTCGATTGACCTCTTTCTCGAAGTTGGATTTGCCTAGTTGGACCGTTTGTCCCAGATAGACATAGTCATCAACAACTTCGAGAGCCGAGCCTCCCAGTAATACGGGGGTGGGCAAAACATGGATATTTGACATGACTTTCATCTTGTCCATGTTCATCCTCAGGCCCACCTGCTGGGAAACTCTATTGAGGCCTCCGAGCATCGTGCTGAGCTCCTCTAAAAACTTTGCCATGACTACGACGTCGTCAGCAAACCGAAGGTGAGTGATGCATTCGCAATTAATATTTATGCCGAATCCTTTCCAATCCAGAAGCTTGAAGGCGTCTTCCATTGCATAAGTAAAGAGTTGAGGCGAATTGACATCACCCTGTCTAACTCCCCTCCGCAACGCAATAGCCTCTGTGCTCTGGTCCTGTACTCGGACCGACATGGTGGCGTTTTTATACAAGCACTTCAGCACTTCGATATACCGATAGTCAATGTGGCATCTCTGCCCAAGTCTCGATCGAATCGAAGGCTTTCTCATAGTCCACGAACGCTAAGCATAGTGGCAAATTATACTCCTCGGTCTTCTGTATAATTTGCCGCAGCGTATGAATGTGGTCTATGGTACTATAGTCTTTACGGAAACCGGCTTGTTTGGGAGGCTGGAAGTCATCAAACCTGCGTGCGAGACGATTCGTGATCACTCTCGAAAACAGCTTATAAACATGGCTCAGAAGCGAGATGGGTCTGGAAGGACTTTCAGTACCGGTGTTCCACCCGCTTTAAGAAGCTCCGATGCAATTCCGTCTTCACCCGCCGCCTTGTTGTTCTTGAACTGTTTGAGTGCTATCCTAATCTCATACAGGCTAATGTCCGGGATATCTTCTGTGTAATGTCGGGTTAATTTGGCTCTTGGATCTTTATCCAAATCGTCAAAAGGCTTGGCAATCGAGGTATATTTAACTGTCCATAGAACCTTTCGATCTCCCTCAGTACCTCTAGTTTAGTAGACGCTGTACTGCCGTCATCCATCTTCAGCTTCGTCAACTGGCTTTGCCCAATAGACAAGACCCGATACGTCACATGACGATCTTCGAGAATTAGTTTTCTCACAGCAATGATGTTATCTTCAGTGAAGGCGGATTTTGGGCGTCCTTCGCGAGATTTGTCACTAACACTAGTATGTCCTCGCTGGAATTCTAAATACCAGCGTTCGATAGTTCGCAGATATGGGGCTTCATCACTGAACACAGATTTAGCTCTTCAAAACACTGAAGCCGTGTCAGGCCTCTTCTAAAGTTGTAGAAAATTATTGCACGAACATTTTCCTTAGAAATATTCATTTTCGTATGTAACCTGACAGATTCCAATTCACGCTGTGACTAAACAATAGCATTAATCCTAATACTTTCAACTGTTTTGAGATTCAAAATTTAAACACATTCGTATATAGAACAGTTCCAAATTCAAAATTGCCGGGAAATATGGAAACGACAGAACTTAAAAGGCATGCCATTTGTATTCGTATCCTAAAGGTAACATATATGTGTATACTTTCTCTGTAGTGTACTCCTAATAATACTAAAGATTTTTTTTTTTGAGATTGTTAAATATATAACAATAATTTAATATCTACCAAACTGCACAACAGTGGTCGTCATATTGAGTTGTAATTGGCCAAACTATTGGGTAAGAAACTATTGGGTAAGTAACTATTGGGTATTCTTTGTTTTCTTTTTGTCTGTCTTTTTTCAATTTTTATAGTTATCCGCGTGGTTATGGATAAAAAATACAGAATGCCACTAGCCCTATTCATCCCATGAGTGTCTTAAGTGCTGGTTAAGTTAACTACACATGACAACATCCCTCCAAAGAGAAGGAAAACTTAAAGCGAACCTTATTTCAACCCGTCTAGCCAGCATGGTATAGTATAGGCCAGGACCTCTTTTCTAAGAAGAGTGCTATGTCCAGCAGTAGAATATTAAAGACTGTCATATTTAAAGTATTGTCTGCTATGATAAAATAAAATCAGAACCACAAAATGCTAATAGATTGCTTTGGTACTTCATAAGTAACTACAGGATACATTTTAATTATGTTGAGTTTTGATAACTGATATCCCGGAATGCAATAATTATAAACTAATTTCGTTTAACCTACATGGAGGTTTTCACTCGAATGTTAGTTCGAATAACCATGAACCATAGAGAAACAGGCTTTCGAATCGGAGGGGAGCAACTATAATGTCTTTTTCCGACACGTAAGTCGAAAAGAAATCTTCACACGTTTTAAGCCGGGTCTCCACCGAACAAAACTTGTCAATTTTTGTGTTGTCAACACGTGTTGGTGACAAAAGCTTCTGTAATTTCCTTGTGTTGGCTATAGCGAACTTATATATAGGATGAATAACACGGTGATGTAAGTAGTATAGCGACTTGTAGGTAAGATGAATAACACGACGAATTTTAGCGATGGTAGTAATATTTATTATGCAGGAGCCAAGGCTCCTGGATAATCTTGGTGTTACATGGTAGCTTGTGGCTCGAGTGAGTGCCTTGTATGCCAACTTACAGTTACATTATGTATCCTATATTCTCTGGGTACAATGCATATAATCACGTCCTGTCCTTGACGACTATAACGACTTATAACTACAAAAAAAACTTCGTTTAAAAAAATCGACTTCAAAAAATAATATAATTTTCAAAATCGGTCCACGGAGTAATCAGTGTACATACATTAAAAAATAAAAAACGATGAAATTGAGAACTTCCTCCTTTTGGAAGTCGGTTAAAAAGAATTTCTAACTACGTGACCGATAATATCCTCATATCTGAGATATGCTGTCATCGCTTATGTATCCATTCTCTTAATTTAACTATATATGACTATATAGGAATATTGGCAACAAAAATTGTCAACAACTGTTGAGAACAGTGTTTCCGTTTTTGGCGGTAAACGTCAAAAGAATACGCTTATTGCGCATATAAATATTTATTAGCTCTATGGTGACGCTTAGTTCGAACGTTTTTCAAATTGTTGGCGACTCGGTGTAGACACAATGGAAACAAAAGTTGGCGAGTTTTTAAAGTGTTGCAAACAGTTGGAAACACTGAAATTGTCAACAATTTTGGTTGACACGCTTTTAGACGCACGTACAGAAACAATCACTGTCACTACGAACCTACACATGACAGTGTAATACGTGGCCCACGCATTAGCTAATGTTCACTCAATTTACTCAATAATTGTATTGAGGTATTTGCATTGTATTCAAGGTTTCAGCTAATATTACGAAAGTGCTCATCAATCAAGGCAGAATTTACATTAAATTGGACATCTTGTCCAGTTTGAGACTTCACTCTGACATGCTGCTAAATATTGTCGTGAAACCAGCCCAACCTGTAATCACTGTGGAGTGCTCGGGCACTCTAGTAAGGAATATAGCAACAAATCCACCACCTATTTGTGCAACATGACAGTAATTATTATGTTAACTTTATAGACTACTAGCTGAACCCCGCGGTGTTACCCGCAGTTATTGTCGTACCGCAGGTAACGCCGCGGGACGAAGCTAGTCTAAAAAAGCTAGCAATCCTAAGTAACTCCTTAGATCCTCAGCTATCTGCCAGTGAAAATACCGTCAAAATCGGTCTAGCCGTTCCAGAGATTACCCGGAACAAACATTTAAATTACTTTGGAGTGAACAAAACAAAAAAAAAAAAAAACCGACTTCCAAAAACATCCAACGAAAACTCTCTGTCAAAAAACACTTAAAAGCGTAAAATAAACTGGTTCTTCATAAATTGCCTATACCTAATTCTTCATTCATTTAAATAGTAGTATTATAATGGGTGCTAGGTACCTAAAATCTGTTTGAAGTCGGTGCCAAGTGACTATCGCTTAGACTTTTGTAATTGTTCGTTTGTATTCTTTTTGGCTTAGCACCGACTTCAAACAGATTTTAGGTACCTAGCACCCATTATAATACTACTATTTAAATGAATGAAGAATTAGGTATAGGCAATTTATGAAGAACCAGTTTATTTTACGCTTTTAAGTGTTTTTTGACAGAGAGTTTTCGTTGGATGTTTTTGGAAGTCGGTTTTTTTTTTTTATAAAAAGTTTTTATTTTACAGTTTTTAGTGCAAACAATCGTAGGTAAGTAGTAAGTTGAATTATTTCATCAAATTTCATCATCAAGAATAATACAAATTAAGGTACGTGTAATATTAAAATCATCCTCTAATCCCTAACTGTTGAAGAGTTTAATCTTCTGTCATCAGCTCACCTAAATAGCTTGAAAGTATACGACTGAAGGTCTTTAGATACGTATGAAATTGAAAGAATTATTCTCCAACTCCTAACCGTTGAGGAGTTGTACCTTCCACCTTCCATCATCAGCTTACCTAAATAATTTGTAAGAATACGACTAAAGGTAACTTATATACATATGATATTTAAAGATTTATCCTCCAACTCCTAACCGTTAAGGAGTGGTACCTTACATCATCAGCTCATCATCATAAAATGATGACTACCAGACGCAAATACCGGTGTAACTTCAGAAAATATACGAAAAACATAGTATGTGCCTATAAAAAATGAGGGTTTCCCTCGATTTCCCTGGGATCCCATCATCAGAATCTGATATGCTGGCAATGGGACCACCACGGAAGCATACCCTGTCGAATACAAAAAAAATATTCAAAATCGGTCCACAACTGACGGAGTAATCAGGTAACATACATAAAAAAAAAAAAAAAAAAAAATACATACAGTGGAACATAGAACCTCCTCCTTTTTGGAAGTCGGTTAATTAATTTGGAGTGCCTGTTTGTAATATTATGATAACCGCTTTTTACTTAATGCATAAGTATGTATACACGGTATTTTTATGTATCAATGTACATAACACCAAAATAACATTTTTAAAATTTTTGTCTGTCTGTCTGTTTGTTCCGGATTATCTCTGGAACGGCTGGACCGAATTTGACTGGACTTTCACTGGCAGATAGCTGATGATATAAGGAGTCACTTAGACTACTCTTTTAGACTAGCTTCGACCCGCGGCGTTACCTACGGGTGATGTTATACCGCGGAAAACACCGCGGGCCTCAGCTAGTATTTAATAAATTAACGTTAAAAATATATAAATAAAATATCAGCACCTGTTAAAGAAGCGATAGGTATTTGAAATTAGGATTTGGCCTAGACGTGCCGTTCACTTATTATTATTTTTTTACTTTAAAGACATTATGAAACAAGTTTTAAAAAGAATGAGGCATCTGAATTCTTTCTTTTCGTTGAGAATTATCTATGCATACCGCACGAGATGACGAGACTGATATTTAATTAGGCACCGTCAACTCCTTTAATAAATATATTTATAGTACCTACATAATATTTATTTAAAAATCTATCGTAACATAAAACATATTTCTGTATAAAATTTACTTACCTTTTGATGAACCAACTATATTTAAAGGTATCTAAACTGAAACTAACGCCCTTGCACGTTCTAACTAGGTACCTACTAATCAAACACGCAATTATATCAAGGAGATACTTATACCGTAATAACATTTACCTAGTACGGAGTTGAAATATAATTTTTAGTTCAATTTAACTTAGATTAAAATCAGATTAAATCTAAATCTATTTAGTTTTGTTTAGATACCGGTTAGGCATAGAAAGTGAACTACGTACTGAATGGATAACACTAGAAAAAAACACAAGTGATAAACTGATTATTTCACTGATTGATTGTTTCATCAGCCTAATACAGCACACAGCTGGACATATGGCTTCTCCCATTGTACGCCACTTACGTTTGGTTGATCCCCTAGCTCAAAGTCGCTCAGCCTACTATGGAAAGGGCTATGTTTGGCGTTTCTCTAAGGTAATCGACATAGCCCACCGGATTAGCATGCTGAAATGGTAGTGAACTAGCCATATTAGCTGTTTCTGTTGTAGAAATAAGAGTTTCAGAGTGGAGACTGCGCCTCGTCAAACGTAGTGTGGGTCACCTACAGGCCAGGTGGAGTGAAGAATTTGTGCAAGATGGCTGGTAGGATGCAAAAAGCCCAAAATCGATCATAGCGGATTGATTGTTTGAAGGGGGTAAATGAAGAGGAACTCTTCTACCATCTTGTTCCCTAATTACTAAATTCGTTTGTTACCTTAACCTCGACAACTGTGTATGTAATATTGAACAGTCTATGTTTAGTCTAGCGCTTAGGTCTTGGGGGAGCCATAATTTGGCACAAATGGCATACCATAATGTGTGTGGCGACTGCCTCGCCTGGTCGCAGGATCCTTTGTGTTGGAGGGACATCACACCTGTTCCTCCACATGTGCATAAGAAGTTCAATAATCAAATTCATTGCCAAAAATTTAAGGAATCATCAAGACTTGATGTATAAAACTTTGGAAAATTATACTTAGCGTTGATAATGTTTTAAAGTACCTAGATATCATGGAGAATCTTTTTTTAGTAAGGAGGAAATTATTTAAAATTTAATTTCAGGGAGATAGTAGCACTTCCTGTTTTACACTATGTCTTATGTTATGAAACTAAATAAAGACTAAAAACTAAATAAATGAATATATAATTTCTTCTTTCATAGACGACATTCACTTTAAATTTTAATTAACACAATTTAAATATAATGTGACGAAATCACCATTTACCTAACACCAGTTTACACATAATTTTAAAACTCATTAATGATAATAATAGATGTGCAACTTTTAAAGAAGGTTATTTTACTTCCTCATCGTGATTGAACCAATTTTTACTAAGCGCTTAAGTTTGATTAACACTGATTAAATTTCTTATAGACTCGTATTAATTAATAAGTATTTACAGGCGCCAAAAAAAAAAATGTTAACCACCACCACCTTCTTTCTAACCTAAAATCTGGGATGTAAATTATATATGTGATCATCTACATCCCGTATGTTTCTTACTCACCGCCTTGTTCAGAGCGCCGGACTTTAGTGTACGAGTGATTATGACGTTAATGGCTGAAGCTGATAGTGCCGGTATTAGCATGCTTTGTTTAAGTCACGATATTCCGTGCATATTGTACGTCGTTTTATGCCTGTAGCTTGTGGGTTCATTCTACGTTAAAAGTATGCAGAGCCCTTCGAGTCTAGTATAACAACGCGTTTAGGATGCTGATGCGGTTGCCGCGTTTCTGTAGTGCCTTAGGGATGTTTGCAGATGCCCGCGTTGACTGCTTTTATACTGTAGGTAATGCGTACGAGATGCTAAACAGGGTGCGGGGCAACGCTAACAGCGTCCTAAAAATGATCTCAAGCCGACTAGGAAACTGGTGCTTCAGACTAGAGAGTCTGCAGTTCCGGCAGAGGCCGTTGCGTAATTATATACATAATTTATTTTACTAACATAGATGTAAGTTAAATTATTACTACCACAATGAGTTTTATTACTTGAATAAATTAATAATTATTGTTTTGTATGTTAATACCAGGGGTTAATACCAAGGGACCAGGTAAAATGGTTGAAACACCCAGGCAAATGAATAGTTCCATTTCAGGTATCATGAACGACAACCGAGCAATGTATCACAATGCCTCCATTTTGATACATTGCTCGGTTGTCGTTCAAGTCCAGGGACACGCTTTCCTCTACCTCTTTTGCCGGTAGACAAACTTTCATAGTTCAGTAGGCCTACATCTCTTGTAGCTCTTTTAAGGTCACAATACAGTGACTTTCGAACAGGTCGAAAAGCAGCAACCTTTTACACAGGCATTCGCTCGACACGCTTTTTATTGTTAGGTACGACACGCTTTTTAGTCCTGAGATTAATTCGGGTGCAACGATCTCTTGTAAAGCCATGGGTTCCAGTTGATGCTCAAGAAAAACTAGCTCGAGCTTGCACGAGAGTGACAGATTTCTCATAATTTATTTGATATCACATAACTGTCTTAATTTATTTTCCTCCCGAGTTGAAATTTTTTATTATGGTAAAATCCTCGTGAATCAAAGATCGGCGTGTGTTGAGAGCTGGGAAGCACATTGTGGCATGCTCCTTCCTTGTGTTCCCCTCCTAATTATGAGTCGACCTCGGCGCGGGATAGAGACTGCGTTCTTTAAGTCCTATTTGCGAAAGCGATTTTTTACTACCAGTTATATTATATAACTGGGTTTAGGCATTTCGCTTAAATTTCAAATATGGTACCTAATGTATTGATTGATGATGCAGTATTTTCAGACCGAAGTCATTGTTTACATGTTTTTATTTAAATTGTGTATTGTATTGCTTAAATTTTCTGTGGTCGTTATATATTTTATGGATTTAAAACAAAATATTTTGAACTGCACTGCGTTCTTAATCGACTTTTATGACTCCCGCGAATAGAAACTTGAAACCAACCCCATACCGATCACTCTGAGCAACGTGCTACAGTACGTCAAAACCTCCTTCCTAATAAGAGGCAGCCGTAGATTATTAAAGGCTGGGTAGATGATGATGAAATAAAACATGATAAGTAAAAAAGAGAATTATTTTAATAAATTATATAACATGGAAAATATTTGTAATTCATGATGCTGTTGGGGAAGTATTACCATTAAACTCCTAATTCATAGAAAGATAAACCACTAGATTTACAATAGAAAGTTTAATGTTTAAATCACGATTAACAATAAAATTGTATTTAACAGTTTCAGAATCCAAGTGATAAATTCGAATATGACAGATATACACCTATTACCAGTAAAAAAGTTTTACTTGCATTCGAATGTTATGAATTTGAACCTTCCCTAGATGTTTTAAGACGAAGTATTCAAAAAAAGTAAATTTAATTTCTAAAGACATTTTTGCTACGGAAAAATTAAAATAAGGATTATTAAACATTACGTATCACATTTACGTAGAGTAAACCTAAGTTCTGCGTAAACAGCTAATCTAACAGGTCAGACGTTTGTCTAAGTATATTATTATCAGGTTAGCCCGAAGACATGCTTGCATCCAGCATGTTTACAGCTTAAGCTGTGCTAGCAACGGTCGAGGGTACCCTTCTTCTGGGCTCGATCTTTAATCTAAAGCCATCAGCTCTCTTCAAAATAATATCAGCCTGTAGGGCGAACTGATCTTCAGTGACGTCAGACACGACTTTGTAGTTACGCAGGACAGTCGACAACAACACTTTCAGTTTTAAAAGGGCATATTTGCGACCTGTATTAGAAATAATAATAAATCCAAGTAAAGAATCATTTGCCTTCAGCTATGCTCATGTGTCGGTTACCGTGCTAATAAGTAGCCTATGCCCTTTCTTAACAATCAAAGTATCTCCATGACAAATTTTATAAATATGCGTTCAGCTATTTGGCTCCGAAAGCATAACAGACAAACATTGAATTAGTAATATTAGGGACTAGCTTTTACACGTGGCTTCTCTCACGCAGACTTTCATCCCCTGATTTATCCCATTAGGGGTAGAATTTTAAAAATTCCTTTCTTAGTGCTCACTTACGTTATATAAAGAACCTACATCCAAAATTTTCGGATTCTAGGTTCAGCGGTTTGGGCTGTGCGTTGATCTCTGGGTTTGTCAGTCAGTCACCTTCCTCTTTTATATATATAGATAGATAGATTAAATGTGAATTACTTTCATAATGTACTGTTTTTTCTTGATAGAAAAATATGTTGCTAAAATTACATTACGTTATATAATTAAAAGTGTAGAATTATTTGGAAAATAATAGTTTTAAATACACATACCCACGCAGCTCCTGGGTCCGGCGCTGAATGGAATATAACTGTAGTAGTGCCTCTTGGATGCATTTTCAGGCAAGAAGTTGTCAGGGTTGAATACCTCTGGATCCTTGTAGTGGTCAGGGTTGCGGTGAACTTTCAAGGTACCAATGACAACAGTGCACCCTTTAGGTAGAACATAGCCTTTGGATGCTAAAAATTACCAAATAATTCATTGAATTCAAGGTAAAATTTTAAGAAATATAGAAAATTTATACAACAAAGCTCTTACGGATTTTAACGTCGCGATTGAGTTTTCTGGCAATCATTGGTACTGGGGGATACATTCTCAATGACTCTAGCAAAACTCTTTCGAGGTATTTCATTTTCAACGTGTCAGCAAAAGTTGCTGGCCTGTCTGAATCTCCGAAAATCTCATAAAGTTCATCGTAAACCTTTTCTTGGATGTCTTTGTGGACGCCAAGTAGACAGAGCATGAAGCTAGATCCAGCAGCTGTAGTATCGTGTCCCTGAGAATGGACATTTAATAGACCATTAGTTTTTAAACATATATTTGAATACATATGATTGACTTTCAAAAAAACTATCTATTCCTTGTTTGATAACTCACCTCGAACATGATGGTATCAACTTCTTCTTTGATTTCATGGTCGCTAATATCGTGTGTTCCGTTTTGAGCAGATTCAATCATCAAGTCCAAGAAAGCCAATCGTTTCTTTTCACCTACAAGTTTTAAAGATCCAAATTATTTCAATAAATCTTTGTACATTATATTTAATAGTTTAGTTGTAACATTTTTGTTGTGACATACCGATATCGTTTTCATCATTGAAGTCCAAGTCATCACGGTAGCCTTTGAACACATCTTCTGAGAGAGTTTTGTCATTGTTAGCCAGCACATCATCAGGAGTTCGTGTGAGCTCTTCCAGCGTTAGTGGAACGACACCTTTTGCTTTGTTTTCATAATATGTTTCCTTCTTGTTCTTGATAACCTAAAGAGCAAAAAATAAATATAGTGAATGTTACATTAATGAAGCGAGTATTCGGCAGTTTACACATATGAAAGAACACAATTTAAACGTACTTTATTGGTAAGTCCGTGAATGATACCCAACAGTTTCTCTTGTTGTTTATAAAATGATGTTCGATTGAAAAGTGCATCAAAACGAAGCCATAGTTTGTAGTGTCTCTGATGGATGATGTCACACATCCTGGTAAAAAAGGCAATAATATTATGACAGTATTGTGAATGTGGATGAAAAACATTATAAGGTCTGTTAAAGAGTTAATATAGTCTAAAACAAACTTTCCTATCGCAGATTAAAAGTTACTGACTTTTTTCAGACACGCGATAACAAAAAAACAACTTTTTACATTAAAGTTAAAGTTGGATTCCTTCGATTTCAACAGCAAGATCAAATTAACATCCATTTAATGAGATAGTTTACTTTGAGACATGTGGTTGGACATTCGAGGCGTGTTATATATAATATCTTAATTCATTAAGTATTGATTTGAACTTATTATCGTGCAAGTCTTAATTACTACTATTGAATTATTAAATAAAGAACACTATAGTGTATGCTTACTTCATAACAGCCATAGCATAATCAAAACCAGATTCATCTTGAGTTTTTCTTGTGATTCCCATGGCCGTTTCTGAAACGATATAGGAGATATTGAAATTTAGTTTAGTAAATATTTAAAACAAGTTTAAATGATAAATATGTCAACACTTTCCTATTTACACTTTTCACTTTACACTTTCATTTCACTTATTATAAAATATACGATAGCAGTGTTGGCAAAAAGTTAATCCGATTAACGATTAAAAATTACGATTAAAAAGTTAATCGCAAATTTTGCGATTAAAATTAATTAATCGTAATCAGAATTTTGCTGATTACGATTATTAATCGTAATCGTTAATCACGATTAAAAATGTATGTTTAATAGATAGAGTCTGAAAAGGTTACAAAATAAAAAAACTTACATAGCCAATCAACATTTTTTGGTCCTTTCTTTTGTCTTAATTATAAAGTACAATGGACTGCCTTATAGCTAACAGTAATTTCTCCCAGGCAACCTATGTATGTACATGTATGCAGGAAACAGCGGTAGTTGTAGGTGTACACACAAACAAACATACATATGTAAATGTATGTATATTTGTGTGTACTATATATGTAATATACAATATGTATATATATAGTTTACAATTATATATATATATATATAATACATTTACATACATAGATAAAAACAAAAACGGCCAAGTGCGAGTCGGACTCGTCCATGAAGGGTTCCGTAGCAGCAAGTAACATAATATAATTTTTTGTTGTTTTTATGTTTGTGTTGATTGAATGAAAGGTAAATTGCGGTTTACGATTTACGAGTATGACGTATTAAAAAAGTTTAGAAAAATTGAAATTTGAAACCTTAGTATCATTTTTGAAGACCTATCCAGAGGTAATCCGTATGTATTTGATGAAAAAAAAATTTTGAGTTTCAGTTCTAAGTATGGGTTTTGTGTGTAAATCTGCGGTTCACAGAATACATCTTCTTATCAAGTTTCAACATTATAGTTCTTATATTTTCGTAAAAAAGTGGTTGTGTCATACGGACAGACAGACAGACAGACATGACGAATCCACAAGGGATCCGTTTTTTGCCATTTACTACGGAACCCTAAAAATGAAAGCCAAGACTCCAAATCGAAGAAGTATATGATTCCTCACTCATCTAGCATGTAACCTTTAAGCTTTAGGCTTCAAATATAGACTAAGAATATTGTTTGCCCGTCAATAAAAGTACTTTAATCGCTTAATCAAATTAACAATTAATGTTTAATTTTATTAATCGCGATTAAGATTAATATTTTAATCGCGATTAATTTAATCACGATTAAGTTAATTTCGATTAAAATTAATCAAATTAAGTAATCGATTGAAAAAGTAATCGATTAATGCCAACACTGTACGGTAGTAGTAAGTTTAAAAGTACTGTAAAAATAATCTAAAATAATGTGGTTTTATTATGTTAATCGTTTTTACGAACATTGTCGTTCATATAATTTGAATTTATAATATATACGAGTAATAGTTTTTGCGAGAACAAAAGAAACAAACGCGGTTTAGGTGGTCAAAGGCCAACTATTTGAATATTTAATAGCAATAGTAAAACAAGATACATTTAAAGTTCAGTATATGAATATTCTGTCAAATATTAAATTGTGACGTTTTCAATGTAGGTGATATAAAAAAAATAGGTTACTTTACTCGTGGTTAAATGGATTTCAAAACCTATTTACTAAGTTTTGGTGTTATTTGTGATGTAAACTCAGTTTTTAACATGTCCTAATTTTAGACAAACTTCTTTTGTATATATCTACCGTTTAAATTTTTTTTACCCACCAATAAAATCGTTATTTTAGGTTTGGGTTTAATCAAGTAATCCACGTTTTATCAAACTATTTAAAAAGTATTGTTTGGAGTTGATTAATATTCAGTCACCAAAATTTTTTTTTATATATGTGATAGAAATAGAAAAATAAACTAAACTTAGTTTACTAAACTTACCCAGTAAAATGTCTACAGTGACACCGCTCATATAATCATGAACGTCAAAAGTCTTGCCAATTTCAGGACGCATTTTTTCAACAGCATTCTTACTGTTCTGGTTGAAAATGCCTACAAAGGACTTTAGAATATTGATGTGGAATGTTGGCGCAATCATTTTCCTGTGGGAGCGCCATTTTTCACCTAAAATAAACGACGCATTCAATCAGTTACATGGCTTTATATTTAGAGTTGGCAAGTTTCTGCCCACGACTACACTTGCGTCGTCAATTTTGTCAATTGATTTTTTTCAGGATCAAAATTAGACTATAATATGTCCAGATCTGTTTAGCTGTCTTCCTTGTTATAGTTATAAATGTAAATATTCATTTGAATTTCGTAGTGAGAACATCTACACCGATAATATGAAATATCTTTTTTTGGGTCAATATACCATGTGATTAGGCTAGTTCGACTTTACCAGAAAGCAAAATTAATTTTATATGAATCTCAAAAACAGGAGATTCATATTATATCAAATAGCTACATCTATGAGGTTTATAAATATGTTGCGCTATAGACACGTATAAAAAGTGCCATAGTGCTTTAGGAATAAACGTTTATATTAAAAAAGTTTATGTAAATTATGTAGGTGTAAATTAAGTACCTAGTAAGTTTTACAGTTATAAAGAAGAAAAGCAGAACAGTTACAAAAGTATTTACATATCTATATCAGTTTGATGGATGGATGAGATCAGAAGTGTAAGTTTTGTAAAATCTTATGTGAAAAAGCATATTCGATTTGTAAAAAAATAGAGATATGAAATAAAAAATAGTCTTAACACACACCTGTACTGATAAGAAGGCCCTCTCCCAACCAGGGCTTGAAAAACCTGTACTCTTTAGCCTTATCGATGTGAACATGGCTGTTTAAGATCACTTCAATATCGTCGGGGTCCATAAGGAACACAATCAAATTAGTACCCAACCATATTCGGACAACGTTGCCGAATTTTTCGGCGTACTCCAATCCCAGTTGAACGATTTCTGTAAAATTAAATTATGTATTTAACTTCAGATTCTGCAAATTAGAATTAATACAAACTTATCTAAAACTAGCTTTACCCGCGGCGCCGCCCACGCGTATGCTGGATATCGTGGGCATAATTTTCCGGGTTAGTATATACCCTATGACACTCACAAACAATGTGGCTTTCTATTGGTAACCTCACGTGTTTACCTCATGTTTACCTCATTATAATTTTAGGATAGATCACTCTTTATTTTTTTATTATATTACAAGTATCTAAGAAATAAATTTACGTGAATTTTGATGAACTCGATTTTCATAGTTGATCTATGATCTGTTGAAATATCTTGTATATTTTCATAGCTAAAGTTTCATAGAATTGAAACAGAATATTTTAAAATTAATCAAGAATATGTTGTCGACGAGAGTGTCTCACCATTGGGATTTTTCTTGAGTACTAAAAGAGCATTTCCTAAGAAAGGTATCACCGGCGGTCCTGGGATTTTTTCGGCAAATTTGTATAGTCTAGACTTTTGCTGCCATCTGTAGAGGATCCAGATGCTCGATGCCAGAAGAAGTAAAGGGTAGAAGATCAACCTTGTATTATAGTTGGGCAAGTACGTATCTTCGACCACGCCTGTCATTGTTCTGTAAAGATAACATTTTATTCCTAGTAGAAGAACTATGATTCAAAAATTCTTACGTGACGACATTAATGTTATTTATTATTATCTTGTTTGGTGTTTTGACTAAAATAAATATAGAGTATTATAAATTCACCTGAATTGAACTTTTTAGGTAGTTATGTACGTATTACGTATACAATAATCTACACACATAGAAACAACCAAATTGCGAATATCATACACCAGAGATGAGCTCTCAAACATAAACTAGTTCCTGATACACATACACCATACTACCAGTACACCCCTAAAACAGTTTGAGAAAACAATACCCATAAAATATACCATGACCGAGCAAAACTAACCGATAGGACCAACCACACACTACAACCGGCCCGATATAACGGTACAAGACAAAATAAGTAAAACCTCTTTTTTGATCTGTTCCAAACACTCACAACCTACAAAAGACAATAGCAGAAAAAATACACAAGTACCAGACCTTGAAGATGAAGTATTAAGAATCTGGAAACAACAAAAAGCTTACATTGTCCCCATAGTACTGTCCACTACTGGTTATTCAAAATCACATACATCACAGTTTAAAAGTCCTTGACCTGAAACCCAATACCTACATACTTCTTCAAAAAGCTGCTATACTGAACACCTGCAGAATCGTGAGAAAGTTTTTGCAGATAGACGAACAGACTCATGATGCACTAGAATTACATACAATAATAAAATAATTTTAAGAACAGCTGTACTGTGTGAACGGCCTCTAAAAGTACGAAAGTACTTTTAGAGGCCTTAATTTTAGCCGTGTAATCTTGACGGACAAATTAGGAAATCAAGCAATCGGCGGCTCTGATCGCCTAGAGTCAGCCACTCGACCTCCGGCCGAGAAGGTCCACGACTGGCACTTTCCTTCCAGCTGCTTCGGGAAGTACCTGCCTGTCACTACTACGATTGTAGTGAGGTCTCGAATCAGGATACACTGGCAATTTGCTCGGTTTCAGTGTCGCAGCGTCGGGTCCTCATACAGTTATCGAAGAGGATCTCTCGGTCCGACTATCATAACCCTATGGCCGGTAGTGATGGATGTTTTATTGCGGCTACATCCTTCGAAGACGTCATCACGCAGAAAAAGACGGCGGAGAGGGCGCAGGAGGACGACCTAAACTCGGACCTACTTCGCTGCCTGTGAACTGGGCGGTGGTTACCAGCGCTTTATGCCACCTTGAGTGCTGTGGTGGACGTGACAAGTTTTATCTCCACTTGTTACTATGGCCAGCCACAAGGAGGCGACGTAACATGTGCCGAACGTCGCCTACATAGAGAGTTTTACCGAAGGTGGTACCCACGCTTGTGCGGACAGGCGCTAGGACGAGTCTGGATATTCTTCCTATTTCAGGTGCAGAGTGGCACACCATGTGGTTTTAGTCGGTTTGATTTCAACACACCGTTGCGTCGGTATTTATTTATTTTTTTTATGTTTGGCCTGCCAAAATGACTCTACTCTGCTTGATGGAAAGCATAAGCAAAATCCACGAGTGGTGGCCACCATATTCATTGCGGATACAACAATGCAGTATGGCGACCCACACTTTGGCGGCCTAGTGATGCTTGTGCATCTTTTAGTCTAGTCAACAAGTATGGAACTTGTTGACTAGACTAATTAGACCTCCGGTCTCGCACTCACCAACGAAACACGACAGCACAAACGCTGTCATTTAACGTTGATTTTCTGTGCGAGGGTAGTACCGCCCCGGTGGAGTCGGCCCGTTCGTGCTGAAATCAGCGTGGCTCTACTACCTATTATAATATAAAAAATAATGTTCCCAGGGAGATTTTACACGTAAAAAAAGATAATAAGTAATTTAAAGCACACCTTGAAGTTATCACCAATGTCATGTATTTTTTAAGTTTTGTATTTCTTTTATTTAAAATAAAGAAGGAAATATTTCAATATTATTAGTTTTCACCTTCTTCTCTTATTCTTCAAAAAAATACTACCACTACGACGGAGGGAATGAGGACAAAACCTAGCAAATGCTATTGCCTTTGTCTGGGCCGGCGAGGCACCAGGTATACCTCATATGACCCCGGAATTACTATTGGTGGGCAAAGTGTTTCAATAATATCAGATACCGTGCCCTTTAAATACCTTGGAAGAAAGATAGACTACAAACGTCGTACTTCATCTATAAACGTAATAGTCGATGACTTCGTAAAAAACATTGACAAGGTAGACCAACAGCCAATTAGTAACGTAAAAAAAGCTTGGATTTACGACAACTACTTAACATCACGTCTTAACTGGCCGTTTCTAGTATATGATATAAACCAGAACCACATAAGAACACTGGACGCGAAAGTCACTAAGACATTGAAGTCGTGGCTCGGGCTAGCACCATCTGCAGACCCGTCAACGTTGTACAGGGGCTCGAATAATTTTGGAATGAAATTAAAAAAACCTTCGGAACTCCTACCTAAGAGTTACCAAAATGCATGTCTTGTCAAAATCCCAAGACGAAATCGTTAGATCCCTTTCAAAAGACAAAAAATCATCAGAGCTAGAGCCACGGCTCCAATTGCCCAAAAAAATCATGGTGGGTACACAGTCCAGTAGAGTTGGATTGGGAAATGCTAGAAGACAGACCGACAAAGAGATAACAAAATCTTTCATACAACAAGATGAAAACGAGACCTACAAGGTGCACGCAATGAACCTAGAAATGCAGAATGAATGGTTAACTCTAGGAAAATTTTGTATCCCACCAGCTTTGAAATGGCGCACACTTTTATATGATTGGTCACCCGCCCTGTTAAAATTCTACCTCTAGCCTTTCAATTAACTCTCCCCGATCAAAGCAACCTAGTAAGGTGGGGAAAAGCTACAGAAAAGGCTTGTACGATGTGCAATGCGGCAATAGGTACAGCCAGGCACTTACTGACAGGTTGTAAGGCGCTATTAGACCGGGGTCATTATTCACGTCGCCATGATAGGGTATTACACATCATACGCGAAGCTATGAGTTTATCACTGGCGAGAGCAAAAAAAGGAATAACGACAAACGTAAAAACTAACATCGCGTTTGTAAAGGAAGTCTCAACAAAAAAGACTTCACTCACACAAAAGCCGTACTCAATTATAAATACCGCCAGTGACTGGACATTATTAGTAGACACGTATGAAAATCACTACAGAATACCGGAGGATATCTGTGCCTCGGCGTCCAGACCAGACATATTTCTTTATGCAATGTCAATTAAGCGTGTAGTACTAGTAGAACTCACGGTGCCGTGGGAAACGAACATCCCTAAAGACCACGCTTTAAAAAGAAACAAGTACTTTGACTTAACCAACGAAATAACTTAAAATGGTTATGTCGTTGCGCTGTATGCCGTGGAAGTGGGTGCGAGTGGTATACCAGCCAAATCCCTCTATAACCTGCTTAAAGACCTTGGATTGCCAAGAGCTTCAGTAAGCTCTTTTCTTGAACGAATATCCAAAGCGGCATTGCTAGACTCATTTCAAATATGGTTAGGTAGAGGGGGCAACACGGCGGACAGTGGAGGTGAGCGTTGACGCGTCGTAAGGAGTGCTCCTTAAACCTAAACCTGGGTCGCAATTCCCAGGCACTGTCGAAGTCCCATGTGTTGCCCCCATCTATCACGCGATGGACCCGGCACCCGCACGGTGAATCCATGGAACGCTAAGAAATAGGTCTCTCTAAATTGGAATTCAATGTTTTGATAATCACATCACATCACACTAATATATAAATGCGAAAGTTTGTGTGTATGTTTGTCACTTCTCCACGCAAAAACTACTGAACGGATTTGGATTAAAGTTTAAAGTAATATAGCTTATACATCAGAATAACACATAGGCTACTATTTGTCTCGATAATCGACATACAGGCTGGCGGAGCCGCGGTCAACAGCTAGTTTTCAACCGACTTCAAAAAGGAGGAGGTTCTCAATTCGACTGTTTTTTTTTTTTATGTTTGTTACCTCTTATCTTTAGACTGGGTGAACCG
This sequence comes from Diaphora mendica, assembly GCA_949125395.1. Lineage (NCBI taxonomy): Eukaryota > Metazoa > Arthropoda > Insecta > Lepidoptera > Erebidae > Diaphora > Diaphora mendica. The sequence continues at coordinate 26,148,614 of OX421310.1, forward strand.
ATTTTGATGATTCTTTTTTATTTGAAAGCTGGTGCTTCCCGAATGGTTCCATTTAAATTTGGTCCAGATTGAAGTCGGTTTTTTTTTGTTAAAATTTGTAATTATAAATAAAAACTCTTATTAAATATACATCATCACCAACGAAAATCAAAGGTAAATGCCAAAAAAATACCGATGAAATTGAGAACCTCCTCCTTTTGGAAGTCGGTTAAAAAAAATGACACTAAACTTTATCTTAAAAAGTCGTATTTGCAGATCAATCACCAAGAAACGTATCAAAAAGGTGACAAGCAAGTTTCATACCACTATTCTATGAGATCAAGTTTGTATGAAATGGTAGCAGTATCTAGAAAGGGTTAATTAACCGACTTCCAAAAGGAGGAGGTTCTCAATTTCATCAGTTTTTTTAATATATTTTTTTATGTATGTACACGGATTACTCCGTCAATTTGTGGACCGAATTTGAAAATGATTTTTGAATTCGAAAGGGTGTGCTCCCTATGTGGTCCCATGGCCACCATATTAGGATCTGATGATGGGATCCTAAGGAAATCGGAGAAAACCCTCAAATTTACGTAAGCGCCTGCAATGAAGTTAAAGCAATTGTCTGCATGCCTTCATATTCTGTAGACATCATTAAATTTCAAAATAAACTCTTTTGCATAAAAAAACGGGCACCTAAGCAAAGAACTATTTTATAGTTACTATTAGTTTCTTTTTCTCAATTTTAGGTATTGTTGTTCACCATGCAGAGATATCCTGGCTTCATCGGAGAACAATACCCTATCCCAGTCTTCATGAGTCCATGACACACAATTTCGAGCGAAGCTAAGCCTGGCAACACGAAGTCCACGGAGTAATTTAGGGCCGCATGCCGGGCGATGACTGTGTATATTAGCAGCGAGAAGCCTCCTCCTGACCGTCCATAGACTAATTTGCACATTGCTTACTTCTTCGAGGCTGTTCTTGAAGTCCACATAAGAAGACTTTTTTTTTTAATGATAATAATAGTTTATTTCACCAATATAATATACAGAGTTTCAAATTATAATTAGGCTAGCAATTTTAGTAACAAAGTTATTGAAGTGAACATCTGTAACTGAACTAGGCAATGCCTATATTTCGGCTTAAAGTATCAAATAACTTAATTTGTATGTGCTACCTATTCATAGGTTTGAAGTCGGTGCCAAGCCAAGATGTAATAGTAGGTACCGGACTCGCCGCGCGTGACCTTGAGTGGGATAGCTGCTCTTCGCCAAAACAAAACGACCGAATCGTCGGTGACGTCGTTGACGTTCGTCTCGAAATATAGCGAGTGTGGTACCTACTATTATATTTGTCTTGGCACTTACTTTAAACCTATGAATAGGTAGCACATACAAATTAAGTTATTTGATACTTTTTAGTTTTTGAAGTCGGTTTTTTTAAACAAAGTTTTTTTTTAATATGCTACAGTACTACAGATTAGTACCCTTCCTTTTAATGAGACTTAAAGAGAAGGCATAGCCAAAACCGAAATGCTGAGATGATGATGGTGATAGAGAAGGCAAGCTTTAGTTTGCCACAACAGTTCTAATTGTCTTCTGAGGGTTCCAATATGACAAATAAATAAACTAAAACAAATATCTCTAAAAAGTTATGTCAAAATAAACTTACCTGTTTCTAAAAAAGAACAATTATCTTAGATCCTATGTCGGCGATGTTCCACTCCGCAGTAACTGTTTGTCGCAGGCGTACTTTTATATATGCAGGGACGTCATCATCGACTCCATTGTTGCTTACACTTTATATATAATTGTTTGTAAATGTATTTTGTTTTCATTTTAACATATTTTGAATATTAAGTCTATGTCGATGATATTGTAGTGAGTGGAAATATAATTAACTTATTGTTAAAACGAACAGAAAAGTATGCCGTTCTGATCTAGTCGTGAGAGATATTGACTGCTATGCTAGAAGCCGTTGTTGGTATCATTCCTACTCAGAACAAATGTCGTGTGAGCACTATCGTGTGTTCTGTTTCTGGGTGTAATATATCTAAAATTTATTAAAAAAAATAATTCGTTGGTTTAGAAATATTTGTACCGTATTGAAACGTATTACGTGAATTTATAAATTTCGTTGCTGGTTCCAAGACAGTTTAACCTTTAATAAGACTTCCCAAATGTTATAACTAGGTGTGTTGGTAGGTCATGTTGGTGTTCGCTGTTGATAATGGTGAAAAGGGTTTGTAGTGTGTAGGTCTTCTCCGCGGCTTCATCCTGGGTAGAGGCCCTGGCCAGCCAGGCTTAAAAAATCTTTTTGTATTTAGGAGTCGAATTTGAAGTTCTTTATTATAATTAGACTACTATCCTAACAAGTAGAGGATGACGAATGGCGGCCGCCACCAGAAATTATATGGACCGGGTCCTTCCAAAGTAGAGTGCCTAAGACCTGCCCTCAGAATGGGTTTTAGTGATATTACCACTCCTAGTAAACCCTGAAACAATCCTTAAATATATTATGTCTATCTGTAAGTATGGACATTTGGAAGTACAAACAAATTATGTACCTCAAAGATGACTAAAAATATAGATTTCCTTGGACTGGAGCAGATATCGATAAAGTCATAGGCAACCTAACTACTACCTCATCGTATAATCTGTTTTAAACGAACACTCACCATCATCGTCAACAGGATTTACTATGTAATTGCGGGACATTGATCTGCCTTGAAAAATAAGGTTTTGACCAACTGTAACGCTCTGGCCAGCACTGGGTCGTATATTTTTTCAGGCTTACTCAGGTAGTGTGATAGGGTGATATATCATCTCCGGATTATTTATAGAACCCACAAAATCTGCCCTACACCGAGCTCCCACATACTATGTTACAGTACAGTTTAGTATAATGAGGGGCCGCTTTACTCAATGTTTATAATTTTTACGTTATTCATGTTCATTCACAATGGTACATATCATTAACTGCTGTAAACATACCTACGACGTTTCTGTGATTACTTGCGAAAAGTTATAAATCATGACTGTAAAATATGCTTTCATGATTTCATTTACATAACTTTCCAACACAAAACATTATTAACCCTAACTCAGTTCCTGTGGCCGTTAGTGCAACAAAACTGAACACAACGCTTTTGTAACTAGTCAATAAAATCGCAGACAAACGAGGCTTCCTGTAATATACTATTATTACCATTGACTAACAAGTAAAAAATATTGAAAACAAAAAACCCCGATTGCGTCTACATCTGTCATCCTTATTAAATTCAGTTTTTTTTAATAAGACTATTTAGATATATATTCGTAATCACGGTTAAAAACCTTTATTTGATACCACACTAGATGTATTTTGAAAACTTTTTTTTTTGAAATTACTTTTAGGCGCCGAATATCCTTAATTTTGTTTTTTTTAATTTTGATGTACCCAGTGACACTCTCACGACTAAGACGAATCTATTGACACCAGTCACATAAAAATACGACAAGCTGTTGAGGCTTTAGGGAGTGCCAAAGAAATATACATACATACATAAGTATATACATACATACATACACTCGAAGAACATTATCCTCCTTCTTTCGCAGTCGGGTAAAAAGTGAAAAACATTTAGAACCCATCATAACGTCGCTTAATCCGACGACAGCTATATTGGTATATTAAGTGCATATTATATCTTCAACAACCCATAATTTCCCACTGCTGGGCACACTGGGTCTCCTCTCAGGAAAGGTTTTAGGCCATACGTCCCCACGCTGACCCAGTGCGGTTTGGGGACTATCACGACAACGTTGTGGCTAGGTAATCTTGCTGTTGGATATTTTTAAGCCGTCCGAAGGCCTCCAACTAGGCTTCACAACTATTTTCCTTTAACAACAGCCAGGACCGACTGCCTTACGTGACCTCCGTGAATCCATGAATCACGAAGACGCTCATGGTATCATGCCACTAGCGATCACCCATCCAGGTACCGACCGGGACGTCGTTGCTATATGATTTTAAAATAAATCTCTCCCATATTTTCATAGTAAATAAATAAATAAATATTTCGGACATCTAACACACAATGCCATCTAGTCCCAAGCTAAGCAGAGCTTGTATTATGGGTACTAGACAACTGATAGAAATACATTATATACTTTTTTTTTGTAAATACATACATATTATACATAGAAAACACCCAAATGCAGATGTAAATAGGGCAGAGGTTCATGATTGTACATAGCTGCGTGTATGCTATATAAAATGTTTTGTAGCAAAGCTTGAAGCAGCATCTTGCTACATTTGTGGAATATACTAACATTAATTCACTTACAACAAAGCTATTAAAATTTTCTGAAAAATACCAAACAAATAACAATTTATCTCTTTGACAAAAAGTTATTCAACAAGGTTTGTAAAGTGCCTATAACAAACTGCTAATGAATTTTTCGTATGTGTTTTTATTCACACTATCACATCACATCACACTATATTATAAAGGCGAAAGTTTGTGAATGTGTATGTTTGTTACTCTTTCACGCTAAAACTACTAAACGTATTTGGATGAAACTTTATAGTAATATAGCTTATACATCAGATTAACACATAGGCTACTATCTGCCGCGATAACCGACATACACATGGGCGGAGCCGCGGGCAACAGCTAATATGAAATAAAAGTATTCTAACCGACTTCAAAAAGGAAGAGGTTCTATGTTCCACTGTGTGTATTTTTTTTATTGCGTCAATTGTGGACTGATTTCGGCTGGCTCCCGGAATTGGTCCCATTACCTCCATCCCAAGGTGATGTCAATGGGATCCCAAGGACATCAAGAGAAACCCTCAAATTTTATATTCACGTGTTATGTTTTTCAAATAGTTTCTAAAGCTATTTCGGTATTTGCATCTGGTAGTCATCTTTTCATGATGATGAGCTTATGATAAAAGATACAACACCTTAACGGTTAGGAGTTGGATGATAATTCTTTGAATTTTATACGTATCTATATACCTTTAGTAGTATAATTTAAAGTTATTTAGATGAGCTGATGATAGAAAATAAAACGATTAGGGGTTAGAGAATAATTCTTTTAATATCACATACACGAATAGGGCCTTAATTGTATTCTTTCAAGGTGTTTAGGTGATCTGTCAGGAGAGGTTAGGAGTTCGATGATACTTTAAGATGCCGATCTAGTAAATAGTATTCTGTAGGAAAGAAAAGACAATGCAAAGCTAATGTTTGGATTAGGAACCGACGCTATTTTGCTCTCCGAGTTGCAAAGAACAACACCAGCTAGAGTGGTTACGCGACTCAGCGCAGCATTTTCAGCACTCTGCCTGATGGAAAGCATTAGCATAATCCAAGAGTGGTGGTCACCATACCCACTGGGAATGCAGAAAATGCATCAATGCAGCATGATGACCCACACAATGGCGGCCTAGTGATGCTTCTGCATGATTGTGCCTCCGGTCTCGCTCTCACCAACAAAACATGACAGGACGAATGCTGTCATTTTAGGTGTTTTAGGAAGTCTTCTGTACGAGAGGGTAGTACCGCCCCGGTCGAGTCGGCCCGCTCATGCAGAAATCATAGTGGCATTTGCTTAGGGTAGTCTGTCCCTAAGGGGCTCGTCTTTTATTCACGTCAGATCGGTAACCGCACCGTTGGGATAAGTTAAATGTTCAGCGAGCCTAGTGTGAGTTTGTTTCACATTAACTCGATTGTCCCTTTGGCGTTGCGATTGATGAAAATTTAGGTATGGGGGATCAATCGAAAACCGAACGCGGTTACCTCACCGTTACGATTGATTAGTAACAATATAAAGTCACACAAGACGCTCAGGACTATGCATCATAACCATTCAACTGAAGATTAGCAGTAGTAGCATTCTCCGTTTAACGTCCCCGTGACCTTCTGATAGACACAGGCTCTATGACAACTACCCTTCAATGTCTTTTGTTTTTAGTAACTCGCCTCCTTCTAATTGATCACGGCAAGGAGCAGGTCATTTAAACTTGAGCACGATCCTCATTGCCCCTTAGACCACGCTCTCGGTAACAGAAATGTTGCATCTCATCATAATTTTGGAGACTATGCTCAGTTTTAAAACTTGTTTCAAACCACTACAGTTTTCGCATCAGCAAGAGTACCTAACATTTGATGGTGATCGTTTCCGAAAGTTGCCTCTCTCGAATTAACTGCCTCGGTGGGGTAGTGGTAGCGTATGCGACTGTTGTGCTTGAGTTCTCCGGTTTGATTCCTGGTTCGGACCAAATGTTTGCATGATCTGGAAATATTTGTTTCGGAGTTTGGGTGTTTTCTATGCATAATATGTATGTATTTACAATAAAAAGTATAGATGTATTTATTGACATCAGTTGTCTAGTACCCATAACATAAGCTCAGTTAGGCTTGATACCATTTCTAGCAATAACATTCAATCGATGTGTTGATTCTGGGGTTTTTCCTAACCTGATGAAGTATAGTAAAGTAATACCTTTATTCAAGAAGGGTTGTACAACCGAACCAAGTAACTTTAGGCCAATCTCAATCTTACCGGCTATTAGTAAAATTTTTGAAAAAGTTATTTTGCAACAACTAGAAAGCCATTTTAATCTAAATAATTTATTTCACAAAGAACAATATAGCTTTACAAAGGGTCGTTCAACAATTGATGCGGGTGCAACTCTTTTGAGACATATATTTAATGCATGGGAGAATTCGCAAGATGCGATAGGTGTATTTTGCGATCTTTCAAAAGCTTTTGACTGTGTAGAACATAACACGCTTTTTCTTAAACTTAGGCATTATGGTGTTAATGGTGTTGCTTTGGAACTAATCGTTTCCTACTTGAAAGATAGAATTCAACATGTAGATGTCAATGGTGCGAGGTCATCTGGATTACCTGTTACTATGGGCGTTCCGCAGGGCTCTATACTGGGTCCTCTACTTTTTCTCATATTATATATAAATGACTTACCATATTATTTAAAAGATCTCTGTGATATAGTTCTATTTGCTGATGATACGTCACTTATTTTTAAAGTCGATGGTAAGAAAACAGTTTTTGACGATGTGAATAGGGCACTAAATGATGTATTGAATTGGTTTACAACGAATAATCTCCTACTGAATTCAAATAAAACAAAGTGTGTGAGATTTACTATGCCAAATGTAAAACAACTAGGCACTAATCTAACTATCAATAATGAAATCATAAGTATTGTAGACTCAACAGTATTCTTAGGAATTACATTAGATAGTAAACTTCAATGGGGAGCCCAGATAGATAGCCTTGCGGGTAGACTTAGTTCGGCAGCTTATGCAGTATGGAAGGTACGTCAGCTCACTGATACGGACACAGCTAGGTTAGTTTATTTTAGCTACTTTCATAGCGTCATGTCCTATGGTATACTACTTTGGGGCAAGGCGGCTCATAATGAAACGATTTTTATTCTACAAAAACGAGCCATCCGCTCAATGTACAATTTAAGTGCTAGAGTCTCTCTTCGAGAGCTGTTTAAAGATATAGGTATTTTGACTGTTGCATCACAGTATATATTTGCTAATATTATGTTTGTTAGACAGAACATTAATGACTATAAGAAAAACAGTGATGTACACAATATTAATACTAGAAACAAATCTAAACTCATTGGTACCTATCATCGAATACATAAGGTACACAACTCGTTCGAAGGTCTTGGTGTACGTATTTATAATAAAATTCCTACACATGTAATCGACCTTCCTGTAAATAAATTTATGCTAACTGTAAAAAATCACCTTATTAGGAAAGCCTACTATACGATCAACGATTATCTAAACGACAAACAGTCATGGGCTTAAGGTGTCATTAGAATTTAAATAGATACACACAAACTTCTTTGTCTTATAATAAAGCTAAATATTAACAAACCATTGTTAGTTGAAAGTAATGCGTGGCGATTATTATGGTAATTTAATTAGTAGTGATTTTTATCAGTATCTAGACTATGGTTTGTCATGCTCACTAAAATGTCATTGCTTGCGGTGTCGTCGTGGGGCGGGTCGTTTCCTTCCCTCTGATATGGCGAAGGAGATGATGGCTGGTCCATGCGTCATACTCGTGAACGGGTGCTGCTTGAGGTGACTGGTCGGCCTAGTCAGCGATTCTTTAGACAATACTATTATTCTGGTTCGTTCAACTGCAACCCTAGCCTCTTAATCCAGTCACGAATTATTTTCAACAGTAGATTTTGCAACTGAATGTAAGTGGATGTGCACCTTGTTTCTATTTTGTTCTATGTTTAATAGACTCAAACCTTCAACGTTATCACTGAGTGTTTTTTTTTGTTTGCGCGTTAGATTTTGGAGCTTTTTAATAAAAGGAATTTCAGGTGGCAACAGCTTGCATACTGTTTACCTTACATGTAATACTAACACTATTGTATCTGAAAATCAGATTTTGAAAAAGAGTAGCCATGAGTTTCTTTGCCAGTATTCTTCTCATGAGCTCTACGCATTTTGGAAACTGGAAGTTATGGATCGACACAGGCCGGCAGTAGATTTTGGTGTTTTCGCCTAACTTACCTCGACAATACAGCACATGCTGTGGCCTCTGTTTGTGTCGATCTATGATTTTTAACTATAGCTTCAATTTGACGTTCATAGGTGTCACTTGGTGTCTTAGATGAATAAATGATTTTGATTTGATTTGATTTGACTTGGGACTAGATAGCGTTGTGTGTTAAATGTCCGAAATATTTATTTATTTATCTGAAATAGGTTAACTTATTACTTGAAAATAAAAAACAAAAATAAAACCGACTCCTTTTCCGTGCGAGAGCCACGCTTCGGCATGAATGGGCCGGCGCGACCTGAGTGATACCACGGCCTCACAGAAAACCGGTATGAAATAGCGCTTGCGCTGTGTTTCACCGAGTGAGTGAGAAGACCGGAGGCTCATACCTTTGGGAGATGGGGAAAGGGATGTGGGGAGGGGCCCCACATCCCTTTCCCCATCTCCCAAAGGTCGGCAACGCACTTGTGGCGCAGGTGTCCATGGGCGGCGGTAATCGCTTACCATCAAGTGATACGTCTGCTCGTCTGCCACCAATACCATAAAAAATAATTTATTAACTATTTATATAAATAGACTTAATAGTATTTGAATGTGTGCTAGGTACCTAAAATCTGTTTGAAGTCGGTGCCAAGCCCAATTGGTATTTAATAAATTACGTAAACACAACAACAACACAACTACACAACTATTTTTAAGACAGCTTCTATTACAGAGTATACAGTCGATTTAGATAATATATGGTCACGCATTTTACTAAACAATCTCATTTAATATAATATTGCCTAACTTGTAATGTAAGGTACATTGTCTTTTTAACCGACTTCCAAAAGGAGGAGGTTCTCAATTTCATCGGTTTTTTTTGTATGTACAGGTGATTACTTCGTCAATTGTGGACCAATTTTGAAAATTCTTTTTGTATTCGAAAGGGTATGCTCCCCATGTGGTCCCACTGCCACGATATCAGGATCTGATGATGAGATTCCAAGGAAATCAAAGGAAACCCTCAAATTTACGTGAGCGCCTGCAATGAAGTTAAGAGCAATTGTCTGCATGCTATAGCGACTCTCCAACCTTCCCTTTCCTTGTTCACTTATCGGGGTCACCAATTATAGCGAACTTATATGATGATTAATGACACGGTGATGAAGGTGGTATATTTACTTGTAGGTGAGATGAATAACACGAAGGTTTGTTGTGATGGTATAATATATATTAGGCAGGGGCCAAGGCCCCGGAATTCTCTTGGTGTTACATGGTAACACGTGTGGAGAGTAAGTGACTAAGTATGAGTGGTTGTATGCCAATTACAGTTTCCATATATATACTGAATTCTATCGGTACCACGCATATGATCACGTGCTGTCCTTAACGACAATAACTACAAAAGAATTTCTAACTACGTTACCGATAATATTCTCATATCTGAGATATTTTGTTATCGCTTAGTTATGTATACATTCTATTAATTTAACTAAAATAATATATGACTTATAGGAATACATGCCTTCATATTCTGTAGACATAATCTAATTTCATAATACACACATCAAAAGTGTCTAGGGATCAACATATGTGTCTAGGGATCAACATATATTTTTGCAATAACTTTTCTCCTGATTGATATTAATTAAAATTTTCTTTAAGGTTTCATCAAATAAAGTGTTTTCGTTTGTCACAGTAACGATAAACCAAGTCACCTTTGCATTAATAAAGAAATTTGCCATTTTCCTAATAAAAGTATTTTTGACATTTGAACCACTAACATTAAAGTTCGAAAAAAAGACTGAAATAACAGTTTTCTTTAAAATTTTATTAGGTAACTTAAACAATTAATAATCCGTGTTTCTACCGCGAACACTAACACAAGAACATCGGTTTGGCATACTCAAAATGAGTTCATCCAAATCACGCTGTGGAATGGCCGCCCATGTTCGTTGCAACAACAAAAAAAGGTCTTCTTGCAACTGGATACCCTCCATATTCGGCAGAGCTCTTCTCTGTAGCATATCCCATGCATGCTCAATCGGGTTCAAGTCTGGCGACTGAGCAGGCCAGGGCCAAAGCCACATCTCAATCTCAAGAAATCCGCGTAAAAATGCTTGATCCCTAGACACTTTTGATGTGTGTATATAACTGGTCCTAACGAAATTGACAGTTTATTATACGAATACGAATTATAGCAATCTTAGAGAACAGTCCATTTGAGATTTTATTACAAAAAAATACTTGAAGGCCTTTCGATTCTATACAGTATGTGTATGTTACCTTTAGTCGTATTCTTTCAAGTTATTTAGGTGAAATGATGATAAGAGACTTGTGAATGACTAAAAAGCAAAAAATAAAAAAAACTTCGTTTAAAAAAACCGACTTCAAAAACTAAAAAGTATAAAATAACTTAATTTGTATGTGCTACCTATTCATAGGTTTGAAGTCGGTGCCAAGCCGGTCTCGAAACTCCAGGGATAGATTTTAATGAGATTTCTTTTTCAGGCAAGTATTAGCTTAAGGTATATAATGTACTATGTAGTCATTCTGGGCAGTACTTGGCCCAACTCCAATACAATAATCTTCAATTTTCTTTTTTACTTTATGTAGAAAAATTCTGTGATTTACTTATTATCGTAGGAACAAAACAATATACTCGTAAATTATTGTAAACCTTTAATTCATAGAAAACTAAAGTTCATGATCCTGAATCGTTTATAATATAAGGAAAAACTTATTATTTAATAAAGTAAGTTGAGATTTCTATTGGAACTAAAAAATAATGGGTACTTTAGTAGACCATGCATCAACTTAGAATGCCATATAAAATTCACATTACAATAAATTTTGTCTGTAGAGGCATCATAGCATTAGCCTGTTCAACCGAGTAAGGCTTCGATTTCACTGTGGATATTGGCATAAGCTAACTCCAAACTGAGTTGAGTGGGATGTCACCGCTTTCATTTATGATGTCTTTCGTTAGGCAGGGAGCGTGAGAAGTCCGAGATCCCCAGAACAAATTTTACAATTTATTATTATCAAGCTAATTTTACGTGAGTGGCTTCTTTTTGATGAGGGCCCATCTTTCACCTTAAAAAAAAAATTCGATTGTGGAACTAACAGGGCTAGCAGCGAAAAAAAAAAACTTTTGAGGGTAGGACCGGGATAATGTACCACGTGATTTGTAGGACAATGTGTATGTTTAAAAAGTACTTACAAACAGGCGATACGTCTGCTCGTTTGCCGGCTTAATCCATAAAAAAAAAAAACTGCTCACGGATTGATAGCCTCGACCAACATCTTAAGAGGCTCACGTTAGGGGGCTGGATCAAGGGTCTGATGCAGAAAGCAGTCCTCCTTGACACGGCTCGAATTGTGAAGAGGTTCCTGTCTTTGGAGCCCTAACCACCGGTTTCTTGGTCCCTGTACCCGAAGTCGGTGGTCTACTATTTTTTATATTTTTAAATGTATTTGTTTTTATATGTATATTTAAAAATGTCAATATTATGTTATATAATAAGTTTAATAAAAAGAATAATAATATATTTATTAATATTAACTAAACAACTGTTAAAAAATCTGCTGGTTAGTATAATTTTTTATGACCTCGCTATCAATATTTGTTGGAAGGATCAAGCCATGCATTTTGTAGGACAAATATTTGTTTCCATTATGTAATAATGTTAGTTAATATTTATATAATTTAACAGCCACATTGTCCAACAAACTGCGTGGTATGTTATCACGGCCCTTCGCCCAAAAGTTTTTTTCCCTGCTAGTCCTGTTAGTTCCCACAATCGATTTTTTTTAAGGTTAAATGTAGGCCCTCACCAAAATGAAGCCACTCACGAAAAATTTGCTTGATAGTAATAACTTGTAAAATTTGTTCCGGGGAACCCAGACTACTAGTACTATCTCGTCTTGAATAATAATAACAAACTCTGACTTTTATGAGCGTAGAGGCTGAGTCCAGATCTGGTCTGGAGGGAAAAATTAGATCAGCCTTCCTAGCCAAGTAGACATTTACAAACGTTGACGGGAAGGAGAGCAAGCAGCTTTACTCTCAAAATTGTGGTTCAAATAGCGCCCAAGTTCTGTCGAGGCCAAGTCCCTTGCAATAGATTCACATGTGACGAAACATCGTGTAGTTTAAGTTGATTCGTTTCACTTATCACCTCACCGTGAGCCGAGGTAAAAAAAGGTCAAATTACCATTATTGTTTTAGTATAATGAACAGGTTTTTCACCTCATTCTGTATTCACACACAATCAATTACTGAATAATATAAATGATATTTATATTATTCAGTAATTGATTGTGTGTGAATACACTAGTATTATTCAGTAATTGATTGTGTAAATAAGTAAGTTTTCGAACTAATTTGATTATGATTACCTATAGCGAGTTATCGGAACATAATATATCAGTTGTTGACTAGCCTGAAATCCCGGAGAGGTAGCTGCATAAAGTCGAAATTGTAAATATGAGGCCATAGAAAGAATGTTCAATGTGTAAATATGTATATTATTAATTAGTGATGAGATTTAATTCTGAAGTGTATGTATGTGGCATTGAAGCGTAGGTATATACATGATTGTTTTACTATTCTTGCACATACTCCGACGTATGTTTAACAATAGTAAAAAGCATGGTCACAAAACTATCATTGTGGCGGTACAGGGCATAGTAAACCCTGTAACGTTTAAGAATCTTAAATCCATTTTTGACTTCATTTAAAAAATATTTATGAGTTTTTGGCTTTGAATTAACAATAATGAATTTATTGACATGAACCTGAAGGCGTAAGTCAACAGCTTGATTGGTTTGAAATCATAACTCTAATAAAATACAGAGTCTTATGCACCCTGTACCGCACTGCATAAGGGAAGTTTGGTGCATATTTTAGGGATGAGAAATAAAAATTTCGATAGTCTCATTAAGTTTTAATATAAGAGAAAATGTGAGAAAAATGAAAAACTACATTCATCAATGTTTATAATGGATACAGTCCAAACAGAAGTGTCTTTTACATTCCACACGTATATTTTTTACCGACTTCCAAAAAGGAGGAGGTTTTATGTTCCACTGTATGTTATTTTTTTTATGGATGTTCACCGATTACTACGTCAATTATAGACCGATTTTGAAAATTATTTTTGTATTCGAAAGGGTATGCTACCGAGGTGGTCCCATTGCCACCATATTAGGATCTGATGATGGGATCCCAGTTAAATCGAGGGAAACCCTAATTTTTTGTAGACACATACTATTTTTTTCGTATATTTTCTGAAGTTACACCGGTATTTGCGTCAGGTAGTCATCATATTATGATGATGAGCTGATGATGTAAGGTACAACTCCTTAACGATCAGGAGTTGGAGGATAAATCTTTTAATATCATATGTAAGTATGTTACCTTTAGTCGTATTCTTTCAAATTATTTAGGTAAGCTGATGATGGAAGATGGAAGGTACAACTCCTCAACGGTTAGGAGTTGGAGGATAATTCTTTCAATTTCATACGTATCTAAAGACCTTTAGTCGTATACTTTTAAGTTATTTAGGTGAGCTGATGATAGAAGGTTAAACTCTTCAACAGTTAGGGATTAGAGGATGATTTTGATATTACACATACGTATAGACCTTAATTTGAATTCTTTTCGTTATTCATATAGATCGTTTCATTGAGTAGACACCCACCAAGGAAAGAATTTTGGAATTTCTACCCCTAAGGGGGTGAAATAAGGGTTGAAAGTTTGTACGAAAGTCCGTCATTTTTTAAGTTAGAAACATGAAACTTTATCTTTGGGCTACTGATTAAAAATGAGTAGATATGTCTTTAAGCGTTTCTGGATATTCTACCCCTAAGAGGTTGAATTAGGGGTTGAAAGATTGTATAAAAGTTCGTATTTTTTTAAGTTAGAAACGTCAACTTTATTTTTAGGCTACATATAAAAATGAGTATTAACGTATTACGTAGCGTTTCTGGATATTCTATACCTAAGGGGTGAAAAAGGGGTTGACATTTAAACCACTAAAGTTATTTCCATTAACAGAAATTTTATGAAATAGTTCAACTTACTACTTACCTACCTACGATTGTTTGCACTAAAAACTGAAAAATAAAAACTTTATAAAAAAAAACAGACTTCCAAAAAACATCCAACGAAAACTCTCTGTCAAAAAACACTAAAAAGTATAAAATAAACTGGCTCTTCATAAATTGCTATGTGCCAATTCTTGATTATACTTATTTCTTTATTCATATAGATAGTAGTATTATAATGTATGCTAGTTACCTAAATTCTGTTTGAAGTCTGTGCCAAATCAAAAAGAATACGAACGAACAATTACTAGACCGCTTGGCACCGACTTTAAACATTTTTTTATTTTTTTTATTTATTACACATCATGCACTTTAGGTACATAGGCGGACTTAATGCCTTAGGCATTCTCTACCAGTCAACCTTTAGGTAATGCAGAGAAAATAGGAAGTAGATGCATTTAGGTTATTTGTAAATTAACAAATACACATACATATATGAACTTACTATACACTACACATAATACATAGATGCATATGAATACACATACTAAAATATATATAAATACCCACTTACACGAATAAATACCATAACCACTATGAGATGTCATTTATGTATTGGTTGATTCTGCGAGCTGTTTTAATAAATACTGCTTTACTTTTGTTTTGAATGTAAAAACGTTGGTAGCCATCCTGATCTCGAGCGGGAGCTCATTCCAAAGAAGAACGGACTGCACAAAAAAGGATGAGCCGACGAACTCAGACGTGTGGGAGGGACAACGAAGAAGAAGGTTATTAGTATAATATAATATTCTAATAGTAATATAATATTCTAGGTACCTAGCATACATTATAATACTACTATATAAATGAATAAAGAAATAAGTATAGACAAGAATTGGCACATAGCAATTTATAAAGAGCCATTTTATTTTACGCTTTTTAGTGTTTTTTGACAGAGAGTTTTCGTTGGATCTTTTTTGGAAGTCTTTTTTTTTTTTTTACTTTGCTGTCAGTAACTTGTTAAATAGGTTCGTACTTTTTAAAGCATCCGACACAATTTATCTTTACACCTTTTATGTGTGTGTGTGTGTGTATTCGCGTGTGTTTGTATGTATTTGTTAGCGCGCGTGTGTTTTTTTGTTCTTATTTTGTGTTTGCATTTGCTTCTACGGTTGCGTCGAAATTACCTGCATCATACCTATAATTCGATTTTATATTGTCATCGCATCTTTGTCTTCACGACCATCGAAAATTAAATCAATTTATTACTGCATCTTTTCGTCGGTCTTGAAGCCATATCGACACGTGCGTTTCTTTCGAATGCGATGTAACCCTGACCGCGCGAAGCTAGCACTTTCTTATATTGCAAATAGTTTATGCTTCTTTATTTTATGGCCGACCGCTAAACCAGTGCCAATCCTTCTAGTAAATGTAATTGTATTCAGTTATAAATTAAAAACGGAGATAAATTGGTATAATGATTACTTACTGGTCGTGCGAAGTAAGTGGACTGTGACTGCAATAACCTTGAAAGGCCAAGGTTGCTCAATTTAGGATAGGGATAGGTATCAACTGATCAAAGAAGTGATAATTACTTACTTATGTATTCAGTTGTTAGAAAAAATAATAATTTTAGTTCTCTTACAAATGCGAATATAAATTATATGTATAGTTTATACAGTTTGTTCCAAAACTCAACAATATTCTGACACCTGGATTGTTTATTTATCGTTTAGTTTTGGGACATCCTGTATATAAAAGTATTTTATATTTATATAACAACATATAGTATTTCATAAAAAGTAATCATCTTCCTAGTCTTTATTATTCCCAAGATTTAGGGTCGGCTACTAGTTCAACCGGATTTACCTGAATATCAGTTTTTTCACGGAGCGACTGGCATCGGACGTCCGCAACACTGAGGGTGAACTGAATTCGAAGGTTGAACTAGTTGTCAGTATATTTCTGGGAGGGGTCCGGATGTGTTAATAACAGCAGTTCCCGGATCCCTCCCGTCTCAAGCGCAGAGTGGCACACCGTGTGGTTTTAGTCGGTTCGATTACGACACACCGCCCCGCCGTAAACCCCGGTGGGTGACGGCCCGAGGGCATATATATTATATTTGAGGGCACTGACTTCCCAATAACGATTGCCATAGATGTTCATGACAACCGGGACCGTCGGCTTAACGTGCTCTCCGAGGCACGGGCTGGAAACACCGCCATCTTCCATACTCCGGGCTGCTATTTAGAATTTCTTGTACGAAAAACCCAACAGCAGTCCGACCCGGGAATCAAACCCGAGACCTCTTGATCCGCAGTCGCTTACGCTACCAACTAGACCAACGAGACAGTCTATTTCATAAATATAAAATTCATAAAAGTAATATCTAGTTAAATAAAAATTGCAGTATATTATGTATTTAATAATCTGCGAATTTTAGAACGGTTTAGGTATAAAACGACACACATACAATTAGACTTAATACAGCTCGACTAAGTGACAAATGTATCTACCTAACTAAAACTAACACTTATTAATATTGTTAATGTACTAATAAATAATATTTTACAGGAGGCTTCATATTAAACTGTTGTTAATGGTACTCTTTCCCTGGGCACAATTCTTAGTTTAAATCCGTCTGATCTCTTCAGAATGATGTCAGCTGTCAGTCTGAATTCACTTTCAGGGACATCTGATATGCATTTGTAGTTCCTCAAAATGGTAGAAAGTAGAATCTTGAGCTTCAGTAAAGCATATTTACGGCCTGAAATAAGATTATAGAAATTGTTAGGACAATGGCAGGTTTTGTATGTGATTTTTGAACCGCCTTGTATATCTCATCATTGGGATTGTTTTTGTATTTATTTGCTCATATTACCTATAATAAAAAATTTAGAAGATTGCGTTAATAAATTACTTCAGTTTTTAGAATTGAATGAAATAGTAGCAGTAGAGTTGTTATTGTTGCCCACAAGATGGCGTAATATAAAATCATGAAATCAGAATCATTCGTTCACGATTTTCTTAATCCGTCAAAAAAATGTCTGGAAGAAATCGCCGTGAGCGATAAGACCGCCAATTGTTACTTCTCTAGCTTTGTAACTCATCTATTGTTATGTTTTTATTTTTTTTATGTACACAATAAGATATAAATAAATAAATAAAAATGTAGATCATCTACTAAATATCAGTAAGGGGCCGTCCATTAATCACGTGATGTTTTTTTAGCAATTTTTTGAAATTGAAAGCGTATGAAATTGAAATAATTATCCTCGCAACTCCTTACCGTTGAGGAGTTGTGCCTTCCATCATCAGCTTGCCTAAATAATTTTAAAGAATACGACTATAGGTAACATACATACATATGATATTTAAAGATTTATCCTCCAAATATTAACCGTTAAGGAGTTGTACCTTACTTCATCAGCTCATCATTATAAAATTATGACTAGCAGACGCAAATACCGGTGTAACTTCAGAAAATATACGAAAAACATGGTATGTGCCTAAAAGAATGAGGGTTTCCCCTCGATTTCCCTGGGATCCCATCATCAGATCCTGATATGATGGCAATGGGACAACCTCGAGAGCATACCCTTTTGAATACAAAACTAATTTTCAAAATCGGTCCACAATTGACGGAGTAATCGGTAACATACACAAAAAAAAAAAGTCGGTTAAAAAAACATACAGTAGAACATAGAACCTCCTCCTTTTTGGAAGTCGGTTGAAAATCAGCTTTTATGCTATAACATAAGTAAAATTATAATTTCACTTACATTAAGGGTGTCTGGCAAGGGGTTGCCACTATGTTAAGTGTCTGGCAGTGAATAACGTGATTTTTACTATTATTCTGAAGGTACTACCAAAAAATCGCGCTTTATTATTTGACGAATTTAGATCGATATTTTACACATCTTTGGTACCGTTTACCTGCCAAAGCCACGGTAACCCTAATTTCATAATGGTCCATCGTTTTTACCTGTGTTGGGAGCATGCGCTGACAAACTTTCAGCTTTTATAAAATAACGAAAGTCTGGGGTTCACGGGCTCTTGCTCCAATAGGAATGGTGTACTCATGCGAGATACTAATATTGTAATAGTATGTAGTACACTACGCAGAGAATCTCTCTCGGAAGAAATACAAAAAATAAATACACGTGATTTCTTACTACACCCCCCCTCCCTCCTTGTGATATTTAGTGATTTTTACCAAACCCCCTCCCCCCCTTTCAAGCCTCACGTGATTAATGGAAGGCCTCTAACTTCATGCTTAGACATCTATAAAAAAAATGTTTTCAAAAACAGTACATACCTATATTATAAAACAATCCTACTAATATTATTAACGCGAAAGTTTGAAAGTATGGATGGATTGATGTATGGATGGATGGATGTTTGTTACTCTTTCACGCAAAAACTATTGAACAGATTTGGATGAAACTTTACAGTAATATAGCTTATACATCAGAATAACACATAGTCTACTATTTGCCGCGATAACCGACATATACGCGGGCGGAGCCGCGGGCAACAACTAGTATAAAATATTTTCGGCAATCTGACACGCAACGCCATCTAGTTTTTAAACTAAGTAGACTTTAAGCATGGCATGATTAGGAAACGTAGGAATGTGTTTTGTTATTGCAGTTGTAACAACTTTTAAAAAGAAAGAAATTCTTTTAGCACTGTTAAAATAATTTTATTAGGACTTTTCAATTTTCGGATGAAAATATAAACAGTATAAATCTTATAATCATTCATTGAATATCATACCAATAAATATTTTCAAAAGAAGAAGTAGAAGATTCAAGATGCATATTGAATTGAATTGAATATTTAATTTAATTTAAATATTTTGAATTGAATCGGTATTACTTTGTACAGAAAAACCCATTAAATTAAGGATTCGACCTGAAGAAGGAATCTAGTGTTAGGAGAAAATAAACGCCTGACAACTTTTATATAGCAATCTGTATGATTACTATTGTTAAATACTTTCTTGACAGGATCTAAAAGTAGAACATGGTTATTTATTTATTAATCATGATTCTGGCATATCAAAGGCTCGCCCTGTGTTGAACTGAGTGTTGCAGGAGTCTCTATTTACAGGTCTCTCGACGTCGCCTACGGCATTTAATCCACTTTTGTACATTTTTGCATATGTAGCATATGAATGAATGAATAAACGAAAAATTTTTTTTAGTATAGGACTGCCATAGTTTCGTAGTCATGGCTACAAATATTTTTTTATCATACTTACTCATTCTTACTTACTCACGGTTGCCCGGAAGAGATTGGCGTTGAGCAAGAAGGCCGCCAGGGCGCCAATAGTACTACCGACCTACCTAGCTTCAAGTTATGTACTTAGTTATCTGGTGTACAATAAAGCGATTTATTATTATTACTTACCGACGCAACTTCTAGGTCCAGCACTGAAGGGGATATAGCTGTAGTAATGTCTGCTTGACGCATTCTCGGGTAGGAAATTGTCAGGATCGAAAGTATCAGGATCTTTGTAGTATTTGGAACTGCGATGGAGTGCATACGTGGCAATCACTACTGTTGTTCCCTTAGGAAGAACGTAGTCATTGGTTTCTGAAATAAAAACAAAACTTAAGAAACACAAAAATGTTTCTATCAGGTTGATTTTAGAAAAAGTAATTATGTAGGTACTTATGTCACTTATGAAATTAATGACCCCGCTATACGCAGGGCAGGATTTTGACACTAAATTTTCTAAATAGATATTCTAAGGAATATCTATTTAAACGTCATCGAAATCCTGCCCTATGCATAGCGGGGTCATTAATGCTCTAGCTATAACAATAAAAATGAATCGCCAAATGTGTTGCTAAGCGCAAAACTGTAGAACCGCTCGACCAATTTGGTATTTTCTTTTTAAATATTTTCGTAAAGGCACAGAGCAGGTTCCAAAAAAAAACGGATGGCGAGGAAAATAGTCAAAACAAAACTTATTCATTTTTTCTATTGGACTACGACAAACCAATAACTACATAATCACAAATTTTAACAAAAAAAACCGACTTCAATCTGGACCAAATTTAAATGGGACCATACGGGAATATTGAGTTATTCGTTAATTTGTCGCGTACATACATAATGAAAATTGAAGACTTATATGGTTTTCTCATGGATGACATGTCAGAACTGGACCAAATTTAAATAGGACCATTCGGGAAGCACCAGCTTTCAAATAAAAAAAGAATCATCAAAATCGGTTCACCCAGTCCAAAGTTATTAGGTAACAAACATGAAAAAACAAAAATATATACAGTCGAATTGAGAACCTCCTCCTTTTTTGAAGTCGGTTGAAAATAACATACTATATAGCTCACTTAGGACCCATAATATTTTATCCGTGGTGCTTCCCGGTTTGAAAAGGTGTCTGCCTATTTTGACTTCATTTGGTCTCCCGCTTTGCTAAGGAGGGAAGTGGACTTATTATATTTCGTCTCCTCAAGTTCTCTTTCAACTTCTCCAGTCTTTCTTCTGATTAATTTCATTGTGGGTTTCAAGAAAGTTTAATTTTTCCTGGGACTTTCCGAGTGTCATTACTCGGTGTGTTTGTGGGTCACTGCTGTTGATCCTGGTGTACAGGAGTTACAGTGATGCCGGGTGGGCGGGACTAGTGCCAAAAAAAGCCAATAACTTTGACAGAATGAAGTCTGTCAGGTCAGCTAGTTTGAAATAATGGACCAAGAGCTACTGAACCTTTCGACTAACGGTGTGTCTGTAAGGCTAGAAACTCTTGTAGTGATATGTCATAACGTGCTAAGTACGTAACCATCGCCTGGCAGGCCTCAGCCCTGCACATCATCATCTTTCATAGTTTTGAAAGTGTAAAAAAAAAGAGAAAAAAAAACTTGTTCCTGTAAGGCTGTAATTTTTATAAGATTTAGTTCATCCATTAAGAAGTTCAAAAACAAAATGACAGGCGATTCCGATGGGCACTAGTACCTGCCAGGCGAACAGAAAGACACACATTTCTTCAATTACATCATCAATGTAAATAAATCTTATTCTGTAAAGTTGTAATTCATATATAAATTTTTGTCTGAGCCATTTAAAGAAAGTAGGAACAATGACCGGCGGTGCTGGCTAGCATATTTCTTTGACAGGTGAGGAGAAAAATAGCACTGGAGTGCAACTAACAATGTATCTGAGAACACTTGGTCGGTCCTAACACAACAAACAACTCATTATTAGTCATAAATAACATTAAATCGTCGGAAGCATCTAAATCAATGCAATAAACATTTCAACTAATCGATGTATATGATTTTTTATGAACAAAAATAAAGCATTGCCCACACTATTGTGCGTGTGACACAAGCATAAGAATTACAATTTAATTTTAAAATCAAGTCGATATTGACAAAACATTATTGGATAACAACCAAATATGACTTTAAAAAAGTACTCATTGTTTATAACAATGTAAATTGAGAATCATATTTATCGATTAACTAATGCAGATATCATACGATTTAGAATACTTTCTATAAAATAATATTATCAATGATGAGATGTGACTTAACAATTTTTGGTTATAAACAATTAGAACTCGTATACGTACGTTACCTAATGCTTTATACGCGTTACCTAAGGCGCATACGTTAGCTAAGGCTTTACCTAAGGCGCATACGTTAGCTAAGGCATATACCTCTTGATCCAAGATTTCATCATGGCTACTTTTGACATTTAGTAGACAAATATGAGTTTGGCTTTGACATACATACATGTAAATACATGTACGTTTGTATAATATATGTGTCATACGCACAATAGTGTGGGCAATGCTTTATTTTCGTTTATAAAAAAACGTATATATCGATTAATTGAAATGTATATTGCATCTATTTAGATGCTTCCGACGATTTAATGTTATTTATGACTAATAATGAAAAGTTTGTCGTGTTAGGACTTAGGACCGACCAAGTGTTCTCAGACACATTTTTACTTGCACTCCAGTGCTATATTTCTCCTCACCTGTCAAGGAAATATGCTAGCCAGCACCGCCGGTCATTGTTCCTACTTCCTTTAAATCGCTCAGACAAACATAAATATGAATTACAACTTTACAGAATAAAATGTATTTACATTGATGATGTAATTGAAGAAATGTGTGTCTTTCTGTTCGCCTGGCAGGTACTAGTGCCCATCGGAATCGCCTGTCATTTTGTTTTTGAATTTATTAATGAATGAACTAAATCCTATAAAAATCTTATAAAATCAGCCTTACAGGAACAAGTTTTTTTTTCTCATTTTTTTTACATTTTCAAAACCATGAAAGATGATGATGTGCAGGGCTGAGGCCTGCCAGGCGAGGGTTACGTACTTAGCACATTATGACTCATCACTGCAAGAGTTTCTAGCCTTACAGACACACCGTTAGTCGAAAGGTTCAGTAGCTCTCTTACTATAAATGTATTGACAATTATTGCGTATGTACATTTCGAATTGTTGATACAAGATATTGGTTTACGAATTAGCTTATTGCCTATATCCAGTATAATACAGTATTTAATCCATAATATATTACCGATTTTGACGTCGCGGTTTAGGTTTCTAGCAATGATTGGTACTGGGGGGTACAATCTTAAAGTTTCAAGTATAACTCTTTCGAGGTACTTCATCTCCAATGTATCAGTAAAGGTGACGGGCCTGTCGGAATCACCGAAGATGTTATATAGCTCATTATAAACTTTGTCTTGAATGTCGTGATAGATTCCCAGTAGACAAAGCACAAAGCTAGAGCCAGCTGCTGTAGTATCGTGGCCCTGTAATATTCAACATACAGTATCAAATCTGGAATTTAATAACTAAGGGTGAACGCCTGTCTGTTTTAGCGAAATAATTCAAAAATTTGATTAATTATTATAATTAATTTCAATCTATACAAATAAATAAAATTGGAGTCTGTTTGTAATATTAACATAACCGCCTTTTACTAAATGTATATTTATGTATGTATACACGGTACATATACCAAAATAAATTTTTTAACAATTTTTGACTGTCTGTTTGTTCCGGCTAATCTCTGGAACGGCTGGACCGATTTTGACGGGACTTTCACTGACAGATAGCTGATGTAGTAACTTAGGTTACTTTGTTTTAGACAAGCTTTGCTAAGGTACAACAACAATCGCGGGACTCAGCTAGTTCAAAGATCGATACCAAATCATCTATTTGGTGTACGCTCTGGAAATGTCTTGCTCTGAGTAAAATTGTATGCTCTAAGTGACGGTAATCTGTGGTGACATTTAGGTTATGTCAAAATGTCAATGTCGGAAAATATGTAACACGTGTCTTGACGCGGGCCGGCCCAATAATTGTTAAAAAGTCCGAGCTTGATCGGTAATTGTAATTCGCTTTGGGAGTGTTATTTGGTGTGGTTGATAGTTTCTATGCCTGCGGTGGCCATCAACATTTGGACTCGGTTTTTTTCCGTGTCATGGTGTGTATAGATCTTGTTAGAAGCCGCATTTGTTAAGCTTTAATATAATAAAACGAGTGTTTTATGGTCGTTCGGAACGATAAAAGGCAATTATCATCGATCGCTCGTATGATCGAGGTGTTTGTAGCCGGTTGTTGCTACGTATACAATTAGGACGCGACTACAAGACACTCGCTTATATATTACAGCTTAACAAGCCGAACAATTTCACACCTAAGCTTCAATTCACAATTAATTATACCGGCCGCGCCATGACCGTTCGCGACCGAGACCAAAGTTTAAAGTTTATTATGTTGATGGCCCCCGCAGACATACAAAACTATCAACCACACCAAACAACACTCCCAAAGCGAATTATTAAAATTACTGAACAGCTAGGGAGGATTTTCACAATTAATAACCTAAGAGACACGTCCGTACGTGCCGGTTACATTATTCCGAGCTTTTTGACATAACCTAAATGTCACCACAAATTACATTTACCTCAGAGCATACAATTTCATTCAGAGCAAGACAGAGCGTACACCAAATAGACGATTTGGTATCGAACAGTCTGTCTGTCTGTTTGTTCCGGTTAATCTCGAATCCCGGAACGGCTGGGTCGATTTTGACGGTACTTTCACTGGCAGATAGCTGGTGATATAAGGAGTAACTTAGGATACTTTTTTAGACTAGTTTCGCGTCGCGCCGTTACCCGCGGTAGTTTTTGTACTGCGGGTAACACCAAAGGATTCAGCTAGTTTATAATAATAATGATACTTTAAGGAAGATTTTTTTTTTTTTTTAATATTTTCGGACATCTAACACACTACGCCATCTAGTCCCAAGCTAAGCAGAGCTGTTATGGGTACTAGACAACTGATACAAATACATATACTTTTTTTTTTTTGTAAATACATACATATTATACATAGAAAACACCCAAACTCCGAAACAAATATTTGTAGGTCATACAAACATTTGGTCCGACCCGGGAATCGAACCCGAGACCTCATGATCACCAGTCGCACACGCCAACCGCGAGACCAACGAGGCAGTCGAATGGTGGAAATAATGGTGGTATAGGAGGCCAAAATCACCTTTCTGAAGAAAGGCCTAGGTCCAGCGATAGATTATTAAGGGTTGTTGATGTAAAGAATATAAACCCTTTATTTAAACTATGCCATAGTCGTATCTAGAGACAAAAAATCGTCTTCTTATTTCGCCCGATCGCAAAGGTCTTTAGGGAATATGTAGGCCATCAGGCAGAGTAGAGTCATTTTGGCGAGCCATACATAAAAAAAAAAAAAAAAAATATATGTTTTTTCTTTATTTCTTAATCTGATCATTTACTTCTCTATAACATAGAAAACAATATAAATAGGCTTCTAAATAGTCAAACTAATTTTCAAAGTGAAATTTAAAACCCTGACTAATTTTGAGCTATTCAAACGCCGCCATTTTGCGCGCGCTTTTGACAAGCCCAAATGACGTCATTGCCATTTCGTATTTGTATACTATTCAGTGTTTCAGTTTTTACAGTTTTAATTGCTATAAAAATCATGGCAAAAGTAATTATTTCTCACAAATACTACTAACATAGTATGAATTTCGACGCCGAGAATTTCAATGAAATGCCCAACGACGTCACAATTTCCCTCCCTTAAGTTTCACTTTTTATTTTTCTGGGTTTAAATAATCACTAAATATAAAAATACCTTTTATGTATGTATATTGTAAAAAAATAAAGAATCTAGATATAGAAAATATTTGAGACAAATAATTTTTTTATGCATATTCCCTATTGCTACTATATTGAAACCAGTGACTTATGTAGATAGTAATAGGTAGATATTGATTTTAAGGAATTTCTAGAAATTTTATGTGAAGTGTTATAGTTCAGAATATTTTAAAGCAGTCTTTTAAGAGATAAATATGTTCTTTATTTATGTTCTTTAAGTACCCACCTACATTATGTATTCATTTTTTATGTCGAAAAGACCATTGTGAGTGACAGTCTCAAGTGATGCTCGACATTAAACCTTACCTCAAACATAATAGTATCCACTTCCTCTTTAATTTCTTCATCAGTAATCTGATTCGTACCGTTTTGTGCAGATTCGATCATTAGATCTAAGAAAGCAAGTCGTTTCTTTTCACCTATAAATCAGAAACAATTTTATTTATGTGTTATTGTACATATATATATATATATATAGTATTGTACAAAATATTAAAAGCAGCTTTATTTTTACTTCACTAGATTTATGTGCGTACATAAAGGAGGTAGAATTAAGAAAAACCCATCAGTTATCAGTATCGAAGCGTTGCGTGGAAGATGGAGATGCAAGATGGTGTTCGTTACTTATTTTATTCCAAGTTCAGATTTCAGGACTTAAATCAGTGTCCTGTTTAGTTGGTGAGTGCGAGACCAGAGGCCCAATAATGCTGAAGCATCACTAGCCCGCCATGGTGTGGGTCACCATGCTGCATTTTTGCATTGTCTGCATTGGCAGTGAGTATGGTGACCACCACTCTTGGATTCTGCTTATGCTTTCCATCAAGCAGAGTAGTCATTTTGGTAGGGTCAAACATAAAAAAGGGACATTTTGTACTCACCAACATCCTGTTCATCGTTAAAGTCTAAGTCGTCCCGATAACCTTTGAAAACCGTATCAGAAAGAGTTTTGGCTTTGTTGGCTAATATATTTTCATCAGCAGTATTCCTTGTCAATTCGTCCAGAGTAGGTGGAATAAATCCTTTTGATTTATTTGCTAAATATGTCTCTTTTTTGTTTTTTATAACCTGAAATGTATATAGGAACATTTTTTATAAGTCTCTAGCCCCAGTACCTTCCAATCTTAACGACACAAAAAATGCAATACATTTTAAGTGGATAACTCTGTAAACTAGGGTTTATTATTCTAATTATTTACTACGATGAACCATTTTATCATCACCATCTCGACTGAAAGACGTCCTCTGCTGTACAAAGACCTCCACCAAGGTTTCTTCTCTCGTGACCTTCATCTAGTCTTCAAATCACCTCATGAAGCACTCTGTTTAAGTAAAACATGAAAAGTGACAATCTTTATTAATTATTCTTTCACCTTGTTTGTTAGTCCGTGGATTATTTCCAAAAGCCTTTTTTGTTCTTTGAAGAAGGGCGTTAACTTAAATAAAGCATCAAAACGCAACCAAAACTTGTAATGCCTCTGGTGTAAGATATCACACATTCTGAAAAAGTAAAGTAAAATCTTAAATAACTTGATAAGTCCTGAAAGTTTAAAGCAATTACATAATGATGTTATGAAACTGTAAGGTAACAGTGTTATGTGGTATATTAAATGATAATTGTTTTTATTTGCAAAGTGCTTTCTCTTGAAATTGTAAACTACAGAATATTGAAAAAGGTAAAACGATGGGTAAAATCAGTAAAAAAAACCAGAACTGACAATAGATTCGTACCCAGGCTTGATAGGGTAGTTGTTATGCAATTAAACTCATACACGGTCCTATAAATTACCGATTGAAATTCCTTGGAATATAAGTATCAACTCATTCTTAATTTTATACCATTAATTTGTACACTATTGCTTGTTTTAACAATATTAAATGTTACTTACTTCATTACAGCCATTGCGTAATCAAACCCAGATTCATTTTGTGCTCTTCTGGTTATACCCATAGCCGTTTCTGTGAAAACAAAATATTTGTTGAATGGTTTAGCAATGGTAAGTCCAAATACAACGGCAAGCTATCATTTTTACTTATCGGTACTTATTTATAAAGTCTCTTGATTTTTTTATGCATGGCCCCGTCAAAATGACTCTACTCTGCCTGATGGAAAGCATAAGCAGAAATCCAATAGTGGTAGTCACCACACTCATAGCGAATGCAGACAACGCAACAATGCAGCATGGTGACCCTCACTATGGCGGTCTAATGATGTAGTTGCATCATTGGGCCTCCGGTCTCGCACTCACCAACGAAACACGACCGCACGAATGCTGTCATTTTACATTGATCTTCTGTGCGAGGGTTGTACCGCCCCGGTCAAGCCAGCCCGTTCGTGCTGAAATCAGCGTGGCTCTACTACCTACCTAACATGACATAACCGCAGGCATATAAAATTTACATCAGTGTAATTTATACCCTCGATTGTCGGCACTTGGTGGAACTTATTTAGGTACATTCTAGAATTAAAATCACTTGTACTCATTTGGTAATGCAATATGGTGTAACCGGTAGGGATTTAAGTAGATTAAATAGTGGGAGGAGTACAAGTGAGTTTAATTCTAGAATATACATGATAAAATAATTAATATAATTATTTTATCATTACCATCATCACCATTTAATACTATATTACTGGACATAGGCCTCTCCTTAGACAACACGTTTTGTCATAGGATTCGTTTAAATTTTTCCTTATAATAGCAGTGCTGTTTTTTATTGTTTTTTAAGTTTGTTCCCTTAGTCGGCTCTTACGATATCCACGAGTAGGAATGGTGAAACTTAATTTTGTCCCATACTTCTAGTTGAGTGACAATATTTTTTATCAAGATATAAAAAATTACAAAGTTTCACTGATTTGTGATTTGCGATGATTTGTTGAAAATCTAAGTGATAGTGTTCGTGGTTAGAATATTCTTATTGTGGTTATTCAAGCATTCGTATTGTTACGAGCTGGGTATTAAAGTAGTCGGTTGATTACCAAAAAAAACCACAATATTTATTAATAACACTTTTATGACAATTATTGACTAAATATCTCGTTAGTCGCACTAGAAGATCGCCTTGATGTCATCCACTGTATCGTGAAACAATACTCGCTCATACGGCTAACACGCTCCGCTTTTATATGGATGTAGAAATCTCTAGAATAATCCTAAATATTTGATAAAACATTCTGGACCAAGTAGATTGTTCTAGAGCTACTTGCAGCGCCATCTAGCGTTGAGGAAATCGAATGATCGATGTGGGATTAGATAAAGGTTTACTTAACTATATATATTATCAAGTCTTAAACTTCGTTAAATGATGGAATTTTATTAAAAGAATACTTAAGAGCCGACTAATTAAACTACACAACTACACACACAAAATTACAATGTAAAGAGAAGAAAAACATGACACGAACCCTATACCAACCCGTTATGCCAGTGTGGTATAGTAAGTCAAAACCGCCTTACTAAAGAGCGATCTATGTTCAGCAATGGATAGTTTTATACTATTGATGTGTAATAGTCGCAATCTATATAATATAAAAGCGAAATACCACTCACTTAATAATCACAAAATCTCAGAAACTATAACCCCTACAAACTTGAAATTTAGCAGGTAGGTTCCTTATAGGATGTAGACATCCGCTAAGAACGGATTTTACGAAACTCCACCCCTTAGGAGGTAAAACGGGAGTTGGACGTTTGTATGAAAGTCCTATGTTTTTGAAGTAAGAGACTTGAAATTTAAAATGTATGCTCTATAGATGGTGTGAAGGTGGACTAATAATGTATCTTTAGAAATCAACCCCCTTTTGGGGTTAAAATGGGGGATGGTAGTTTGGACGCAAACGAGGTTGCGTAGGTCAGCTTGTTTAATATAAATGTATACCTAGTAATATATCGACGGTTGCTGTGCTCATGTAATCATGAACGTCAAATGTTTTCCCTACTTCAGATCGCAGTTTTTCAACTACCTTCTTGCTGTTTTGGTTAAAAACGCCAATAAATGACTTCAAAATATTGATATGAAAAGTTGGAGCTATCATCTTTCGATGTGAACGCCATTTATTACCTGTAAAAAAAGTACACATATTATTTCAATGATTAAATATTCATTACAATTTTACTAACGTCACAAAATTGATAATTATCTTAAAAAAGAAAAGCATTCACGTTTTATGCAAGAACGATTCAGGATATTCAGAAGCTGATATCTTATTTTGTTGACTATTTTATGAGAATAAATCAAAACGAATTAATAAAATTGAAGTGTCTGTAAAGTCAAAATATTCACAACAGTTTTCCACTGTCCACAATGAATATGAAAGTAAATGCGGTAAATACATCAAAAAAGGTTTTTTTAAAGTTTTGTCTGTCTGTACGTTTGTTCCGGCTAATCTCTGGAACGGCTAGAATGATTTTAACGAAACTTTCATGACTGACTGATAACATAAGGAGTAACTTAGGCTCCTTTTTAGGGTTCCGTGCCACAGGCAAAAAACGGAACCCTTATAGATTCGTCATGTCTGTCTGTCTGTCCGTCCGTCCGTTCATCTGTCTGTCTGTCCGGCCGTATGTCACAGTCAATTTTTTCAGAAACTATAAGAACTATACTGTTGAAACTTGGTAAGTAGATGTATTCTGTGAACCGCATTAAGATTTTCACACAAAAATAAAAAATAAAAAATTTGGGGGTCCTCAAACTTTGAACTGAAACTCAAAAATTTTTTTTTCATCAAACCCATACGTGTATCTATGGGATCTATGGATAGGTCTTCAGAAATGATATTGATGTTTCTAATATCATTTTTTCTAAACTGAATAGTTTGCGCGGGAGACACTTCCAAAGTGGTAAAATGTGTCATATCACATATATGATGTACATTACTATGCAAACTTTTACTAAAAATTGGTTTAAACGAGATCTAGTAAGTAGTTTTTTTAATACGCCATAAATCGTAAACCGCAATTTATCGATCAAAATTACAACGAACTACAAGAACTTTTATGTTATATTACTTGCTGCTACGAAACCCTTCATGCGCGAGTACGACCCGCACTTGGCCGCTTTTTTTAACCGACTTCAAAAAAAGGAGGAGGTTCTCAATTAGACTGTTTTTTTTTTATGTTTGTAACAAACATAAAAAAAAACTCCTAACTTTTGACTGGGTGAACCGATTTGATAATTTTTTTTTTTTTAAAGCTGCTTCCCGAATGGTCCCATTTAAATTTGGTCTAGATTGAAGTCGGATTTTGTTAAAATTTGTAGGTAATTATTTAGACTAGCCTCGCACCGCGGTGTTGATATAAGAATACAACAAAAACCGCAGGTAACACGGCGGGAATCAGATAGTAGGTATTAAGTAAATAAATGTATTATTATCGATATCGTAAGACTAACGTACCGCTACTAATAAGCAGTCCTTCTCCTAGCCAAGGCTTGAAATATTTGTATTCCGGAGCTTTGTCAATATGTACTTGACTATTAAGGATTACTTCGATATCTTGAGCGTCTACGAGAAATACTACCAATTTGGAGCCGATCCAACCTCGAACTACGCTACCGTACTTAGCACCCACTTCTAGACATTGTTTCACTAGATCTGCAAAGAAGAAGACATATTTAAGAAGAAATAATTTTACTCATTTATTTAAAAAAAATCGAGGGATAATGATACCACTAGGAAGGGGCTAAGAAATTTCAAAACAATTTTTTTTTACTTTCTGAAAAAAATATGCATTACTCAAAAATATTTATAACAACTTAAAAAAAAATATGACACCAAAATATGTGGATAGATTTGTTTTTTTTAGTTATTCATTTTCTTTACAATTAGCGACTTTTATTTGGTTTACATTATCTCTATTTATTTAAAAAACATATTAAGAATCAAATGTATATACAAGGAATAGATTTATAAACCCTGGTCTGCTTCTGCTAGGGTGACAGTTGGCCTCATTTGTTAGTCCCAGGCTTGGCGGACCGGGAGAATTTCAACCATCTTCCGGTCCTGCTCTGCCATCTCTTTGGCAAACTTGCTCGCAGAAGGAGACGGCGGAGTTACACGCGCTAGCCGTGATCATATTACTGAGCGTGACAATTCCCACTCCGATGGCCATTACGAGGTCACTCTCGGTGTCCACAAACCAGCTATCGCAGTAGTGGCACTCAGGTGTTGTCTCCTTTCGAATCAGACACGGGTGATCTCCGAAGCATCCTTTTCCAGTGAACACCTGCGGCAGCCTGTATGAGAGGGTCCCGTGATTCCTCTCGTGCCAATCTTCCATAATGCGCAATAACGGCTGGTGAAGCATGTGGACTATATTAAGATCCTGTGCTGCAAGTGACAACCCTAAAACAGATATTGGGCATATATCCCTATTACAATGGGAATATAAAAAAAATACGGCCAAGTGCGATTCAATGTCAACAGGTAGTAGTCTTTAGGTTTTGCTTCCCTTATGAGTAGTTGTGAGTTTCAAAATATGCGGTTTTGCCTTTTTGCGTCAACTTAGAAATTGGTTATTCTTTTAACAGCTTAAAGGCAATTAGACCTAAGTATTTGATATGAATATCATCTTAATACCTCTACGCGTTCATGAGAAAAAGGGTAACTATTTTATAATTATTAAAAAAATATATGTGATGTAACTAAAAATTTAAGGTTTTCGAATTTTTTCCTGTGTGATATAAAACGTTGCTTCATGCCTAATTTCAAGATTCTAGGTCGACTGGTAGTATCCTTAAGGTTTTGATTCCCTGGCAAGTAGTTGCGAGTTTCAAAATATGATGCTTAAATTGCTGTTTATTTTGATTGCGTTAGCATAGAAGTTTGATTTTGTTACAGCTAAAAGGTATTATAAGCTTGAGTATTTAACATGAATTTCAATTTAATACCTACTCCAATTACCATCTTCAATTTTATCCAACTCGTTCATGAGTAAAGGGGTAGCAAGTTTAAAATTTTAATAATATTTTTATTATAATGATGAAATTAAAAATTTATGCATTAGCAATTTTTCCTTTATCTGTGCTATATGACGTTGCTTCGTACCAAATTTCAAGATCCCGAGTTCCCGTGAAGTACCCTGTAGGTTTTGATTCCCTTGCGAGTAGTTGCGAGTTTCAAAATATGGGGCTTAAATTGCTGTTTCTTTTGATTGCATTAACATAGAAGTTTGATTTTGTTACAGCTTAAAGGCTTTAACAACTTGGGTATTTAATATGAATTCAATATCTATACGTGTTCTTGAGGAAAGGGGTACCTAGTAATTTTAATTTTTTCATATATTTTTGTTATAATGATGTAACTAAAAATTTATGCTTTTTGCAGTTTTTCTTTTACCTATGCTTCTCACTAATTTCAAGATCCTGAGTTCACGGGAAGTAGGTTTTTTTGATTCCCTTGCAAGTAGTTGCGAGTTTCAAAATATGGGGCTTAAATTGCTATTTCTATTGATTATGTTAACATAGAAGTTTGGTTTTGTTACAGCTTAAAGGTTTTAAAGACCTGAGTATTTGATATGAATTTCAATTTAATACCTCTACGCGTTCATGAGGAAAGGGGTAGTAAGTTTAAATTTTAAAAATATTTTTATTACATATATGATGTAACTAAAAATTTATGATTGTTGCCATTTTTCGTTTATCTGTACTATAAAACATTGCTTCGTACCAAATTTCAAGATCCTAAGTTCACGGGAAGTACCCAGTAGGTTTTGATTCCCTTGCGAGTCTCGAAAATTTTCAGCATTAACGGTTTTATCTTTGATTGCGTTTGCTTAGAAGTTTGATTTTTTCACAGCTCCAATGGACAGTAGATATGAGTATTTAATATGAATTCCAGCTTGATAACTCCACGAGTTCCTGAGAAAAAGGGTCTTGACCGACAGACAGACGGACAGCAAAGTGACCCTATAAGGGTTCCGTTTTTTTCCTTTTGAGGTACGGAACCCTAAAAATGTCAGTTAAACATTGGTACACAAATATAATTATATGAATTTACAATACATAGTTATAAGAAATAATAATTTTAACTAAACTTAATTTTATATAAAATAATTACATCTACCTATAGGGAAAATTATTTAACTGCATCACTGTACAGTAAAGTTATCAGATGGCACACGAGACTCTATAATAGTCCCCATGCTTCACCCAAATGAAGAAGCTAGGTGAAGCATGGGTTTGTCCCCGTTTAAATATGAAATCATAATAATTTCTTTCTCATTATATTTATTTTCATCAGCATTTATTTCCTAGGGACGATTTGGAGATGACATCGCCATAATGGCAGATATGCTGCATAACCCCAAACAGGTACTGAATAACTTGGCTGACTCTTCTATGCGCAACGGCCTTCGGATGAATTTGGTTAAACCCAAGGTCATGTCAATGAACATGTACAACCGAAACCGGTTGCGATACACAGTGCCGTTCTCGAAGTTGTTCAAAAATTTGTCTACCTCAGAAAGACATTTCAGTTGGATAGAAATAACTTCGAGGACGAGGTGTATAGAAGAATTCAGTTGGGTTGGGCATTCAGTTGGGCATTTGGGAAGCTACATCGAGTCTTCTCGTCGTCGATCCCACGGTGTTTAAAGATGAAAGTCTTATTTAAGAGATGAAAGGGAGGACGCATTGATTTCAATGCGTCCTCCCTTTCATGACATACGGTCGTTACGGTACAGTTAGGCACATGATGATGATTAGATAATTGATAAATTAGAATTAAAGATCTTCTTCTTCTTGGAATTAAAGGAATCTTTAATAAGAAGTTTGTTGAACGAGAAAAGCGAATAAATAACAAGAAATTCGATTTTGGTGGATTCGGTATAAATCGTAATGTCTCTACAAGGTGGTAAATAAAAGTGCGTGACAAAGACGGACAGATTCGTTGATTCGTCGTTCGGAGCAGCTCGTCTCGATCCGTGCGAGCTTCCGGTGTCAGGTTTTATTTTCGTTACGTTACGTTACGGAATTTCTTGATTCGGTCGCCGCGCTCAAAGCCTCAAAGCCCGCGATAAAAGCTATGCAATAGCTTAAGAATATCAAGAAAAAAATAATGTCAAAGTACAAAGGCGCCTCTCCACCGAAATTTCACAACACAAAAAACTTCGACAACCCAAAAGCCGCCAACTTTTGTTCGGTGGAGACTCGGCTTTACAGAAACTTTTATCACCAACACGTGTTGACAATTGACAACACAAAAGTTGACAACTTTTGTTCTGTGGAGACTCGGCTTTATGTCACAAAATACGTGCAAATATAATGTAGATACTACCTTTTAACTTATAATTAGTAGTTAATTTATTTTTGGTATTTTTTAAAATTATAAACTACGTTTCAAGTAAAATGGGTTTCATTCGATGGGTATGGAATATGGATAAATAATTTCTAATTGACGAAAATAAATATGGAAAATTTAGTAAATGTATATTCCGTTTGTAATCAATGCTAAATAAATCAAAGTCAAGTCACTGAACGACATTGTCTTCAAGGTGACGCGCAAAATTGCGATTCCTTTGTATAACGTTTAACATCTCATGTTTTTTAATCGATTTTCGCATACTAGGTCTGTATGTTGATTTCACCCATTTGAAGGTATTTACCTAAATGCAAATGTTTTGCGCAAGTCATTGATAAACTGCAGTTCATCTGTAATTACCCAATAAGTATATTATAGTTTTATTTAAGGGTCATCATTATGAAATTAGTAACGTTTAAATGTATTTAAAGTACATGAACTTGTGACTCTTTTAACTTAATTAGATCAAATTAATTGCAATGGATTAACTCGAAAATAGACAGAACTGGTATTTTCGAATACGCACATACACAAATATTACAAAAAATATTATTTTAGTTGGCTATATTTACTTATGCATGTATATGATTACAATAAATCTTGAAAACTATGTTTCCCCTTAGGTATTAAAAAGCTATTAGTCATAATTATTTTGTTCAATGTTCTTGAAGTCGATCGACACGACATCATATGGTAAACAAACACCTTTTCAGTTCATGGGGAACGCTATTTTGGTGATGTAGGGGTCAGGAGAATAATATGGCGCTTCCACTAAAACCACCCCAATAATTGGCCTTTCGCCAGGGTAGGGCGCTCTAGGAAGAACAAAGATCAAGAAGCCTACCGAAAGCCGTCCTTCACGGGGAAGCCGGAATTTTTCCCCACTAATCATCCCATTCTAATTTGCATCCAAGAGTCACCACTTTCTGAGGGATCGCAGCCTCGTTGACGTTGACGTCCCCTAACATTCGGATCGGCACTCTCCCAATTAATGTTTTTTGGTCTCTTTTTAGCATTACAGCTTAAAACCAAACCACTGCCACACCAAATGACTTCTACCGTCAAAAGCTTGTAGTATTAACAATGGTAACCTAAAGTTTCTTAATTTCAAATCAAAATCATAGGGCCTGGCTTTAGCTTAGTCTGTTGACTATAAACATTTTTGATAATAATATAATGATATGTATAGGGTAGTTTTCACATCGCGCGCCGCGAGGAAACGACAACTATCCATTATTTTCTCACTTAAGAAACGTACAATGTACATTCCGTCTAAATAAAAGAGATGCATGCATTAATAGTTGATCGCTGACTGTTTACACTGCCGGTGATAGTGACACACATCAAAGACAGTATTCGCTCAGCGATATTTGCTCAGCGATGCACCCATGGCGCCTGGCGGTCAGAAGCTTGCCAGACAGGGATATTGTCGGACACAATCATTAAAAAACTCATTCGTAATTACTTGGAACAAACTTTAACACCGATTTTTCCTCATTGGGAACACGTGTATCACACGGGCACATAGGACTGCCGCCGCGAGCGAGTGGCGCAAGTAATCCCAAGTGGCACTTTCACACTCGCTTTCTAGCGACAAAACTACAGGAACTAAACAATCGCTTCCCGCTGCTTGCCAACTCGTTTATAGCTCTAGACGCGTTTCGTGCATCGTCGGCGGTGGGACAAGTGCTTAATGGATGAAATTCTCTATTTCGTGCAAAATCATAACGAAATTTAAAATTTATTGTAATTTTACTAAGCAAACTAGCTGACCCACGCAACGTCGTTTGCATCTCCTATTGCCCGTAGCGTAATAGTTTCCCCCGTTTTTGAAACATTCTTCATTGGTACTCCGCTCCTATTGGTCATAGCGTGATGATATAGATAAACTCGATAAACTTCCTCGATAAACGGGCTATCTAACACTGAAAGAACTTTTTCAAATTGGACCAGTAGTTCCTGAGATTAGCGCGTTCAAACAAACATAAACTCTTCAGCTTTATATATTAGTATAGATGACCCACGCAACGTCGTTTGCGTCTCCTATTGCCCGTAACGTAATAATATCCTCCCGTTTTTGAAACATTCTTCATTGGTACTCCGCTCCTATTGGTCATAGCGTGATGATATAGATAAACTCGATAAACTTCCTCGATAAACGGGCTATCTAACACTGACAGAACTTTTTCCAATTGGACCAGTAGTGCCTGAGATTAGCGCGTTCAATCAAACAAAATACTCTTAAGCTTTATATATTAGTATAGATGACCCACGCAACGTCGTTTGCGTCTCCTATTGCCCGTAGCGTAATAATTTCCCCCCGTTTTTTAAACATTCTTCATTGGTACTCCGCTCCTATTGGTCATAGCGTGATGATATAGATAAACTCGATAAACTTCCTCGATAAACGGGCTATCTAACACTGAAAGAACTTTTTCAAATTGGACCAGTAGTTCCTGAGATTAGCGCGTTCAAACAAACAAAAACTCTTCAGCTTTATATATTAGTATAGATACATTTATTATACTCTTCTAAGATCTAATACTCATAATCAACAACACATTTATTTGGATAAAGACTAATATTAGGTATTATGTTGATAAAAACTCTTTAGCAAATAACTCAATAATAGGTACCAACTCTTAGCGTCTTATACTCGTGATAACTTCTATCAAATCAAATCCAAATCAAAATCATTTATTCATCTAAGACACCAAGTGACATTTATGAACGTCAAATTGAAGCTATAGTTAAAAATCATAGATCGACACAAACAGAGGTCACAGCATGTGCTGTATTGTCGAGGTAAGTTAGGCGAAAACACCAATATCTACTGCCTGCCTGTGTCGATCCATAACTTCCAGTTTCCAAAATGCGTAGAGCTCATGAGAAGAATACTGGCAAAGATACTCATGGCTACTCTTTTTCAAAATCTGATTTTCAGGTACAATAGTGTTAGTATTACATGTAAGGTAAACAGTATGCAAGCTGTTGCCACCTGAAATTCTTTTTATTAAAAAGCTCCAAAATCTAAGGCACAAACAAAAAAAACAAACACTCAGTGATAAGATAACGTTGAAGGTTTGAGTCTATTAAACATAGAACAAAATAGAAACAAGGTGCACATCCACTTACATTCAGTTGCAAAATCTACTGTTGAAAATAATTCATGACTGGATTAAGAGGCTAGGGTTTCAGTTGAACGAACCAGAATAATAGTATTGTCTAAAGAATCGCTGACTAGGCCGACCAGTCACCCCAAGCAGCACCCGTTCACGAGTATGACGCATGGACCAGCCATCATCTCCTTCGCCATATCAGAGGGAAGGAAACGACCCGCCCCACGACGACACCGCAAGTAATGACATTTTAGTGAGCATGACAAACCATAGTCGAGATACTGATAAAAATCACTACTAATTAAATTACCATAATAATCGCCACGCATTACTTTCAACTAACAATGGTTTGGTTAATATTTAGCTTTATTAAAAGACAAAGAAGTTTGTGTGTATCTATTTAAATTCTAATGACACCTTAAGCCCATGACTGTTTGTCGTTTAGATAATCGTTGATCGTATAGTAGGCTTTCCTAATAAGGTGATTTTTTACAGTTAGCTTGAATTTATTTACAGGAAGGTCGATTACATGTATAGGAATTTTATTATAAAAACGTACACCAAGACCTTCGAACGAGTTGTGTACCTTATGTAATCGATGATAGGTACCAATGAGTTTAGATTTGTTTCTAGTATTAATTTTGTGTACATCACTGTTTTTCTTATAGTCATTAATGTTGTGTAATGTTCTAAACGAAATGTCCGAATGGGATGAAACAAAAAGTATTTTACTTCTACATAAATACCCTTGATAACATAATGCTTTATTTAGATAAGGATTAATATTACGATACACATTTAACGTAGTTTCTTTCTTCAGACGATTTAATAATTTTTTTGAACACAAAAGCGGTTATTGTGACTAAACCATGATAGTTAGATATATGCTCTCGCGGACTTTTTTGTAGATCTTAATGGGACCTACAAACTCGTAGTACATTATTTTGTTCTATTGTCAATACTTTTTGCAGCGCACGCAAAAATAGGTTTTCGATTTCACACCTTGGGTTACAAAATAGCAATTTTCTTACGGATCTCTATTTTTTATGAAAATAAAATATAGCCTATAGCCTTCCTCGATAGATGGACTATCCAACACTGACATAATTTTTCAAATCGGACCAGTAGATCCTGAGATTAGCGCGTTCAAACAAACAAACAAACAAACTCTGCAGCTTTATAATATTAGTATAGATAATAACTTACCATCGTTAGTTTTGCCTAAAGCCATAAGTGCATTCCCGAAAAACGGTACAGTTTCGGGCCCTGGAAGTAGGTTACCCATTTTGTGAAACCTTGACTGTTGTTGCCATCTGTGAAAGATCCACAGAGTAGATGCGATAAGCAGGAGGGGGTAGAATATTAGCCGTGTTAAGTCTAGATCAGGTCCGCTATCTATGTCTGGCACCATTTTGCTAAAATAAAATAAAAAACACATTATGTAATAACTTATTTTAAAAGAAACAATATTAAAGAAGAGCAAATAATTTTTAGTAATAATATTTCTTTTAACGTTCCTGCACCAAAAATCGCTGCTCCACTATTTTTAGTATTTTTATTTTTATACTTTTAAAATTGTAACTCATATTATAAATGTAATAAAGAGTGCACAGTGTCGTCTAGTTTCAGCTTGTACTTTGAAATATAGGTGAATCGAACCCAAAATCTCAGCCAACAGTCGCGTACGATACGATATCACTGCACAACAAGGTAACTACGTATTTAGTACATTTTAACAATTGTTATTTGAATTGTTTATAATTTATTTTATTTAGGCTTCTAGCCAGCCCTATATAGTTGCAGATATTACAAACTTTGATATTGGCGTATTGGCCATTTAACGCGTTGGTCATTTTGCGTATTCACGATGCTATTTTCATTGGTCATTATGGGTATTGGTCATTTTGTAATTGGTCATTTCGTGTATTGGTGATGCTATTTTCATTGTTCATTGAAAAGACGTAAAAATTGTGACGAAAATAGTAAAAAGAACACTTATTTTTATACAGAACGAAGTCTGTTGGGGCAACTAGTTGATTAATAATATTATTCAAAGTGTCATCAAACCTTTTCATTTTACTAGTTTCATAAGACTAAGGGAATTAACTATAGAGGACCACACCACTCCAAAAAGAAGGAAAACTTGAAACAAACCCAATACCAACCCGTCAGCCAACGTGGTCTAGTAAATCGAAACCCTCTCAGGAGAAACGTATGTCCAGTTGTGGACTATTAAATACTGTTGAAGATGATGAAAAAATTAAATAAATGTATAAAAATATACCTTCCGATATAAAATGAAAATTGTAAAAATTTTAGCTATTATAAATATTAAGTTCATAAATTAAGGATAACATTTAAGTAGTAATAACCTTTTAACAATTTTTTTTTTGGAATAAAAGCGAACATAATATATATTCATCATATCAAATAACAAAAGCACAGGTTTAACTTAATAACAGTACACTTCCGGTAGAAAATAAATAAATCCCAAAATCAGATACAAAGTTTTTCAATTTTAATTTAAAGGTGTAGGTATACCTTAAAAGTACAGTTTGGTGCCTTCGTACGTCCAACGGAAGACTTACAGCGACAATACTATACTACAAATAGGCATTTACAATATATAACTTTCACAATCAATTCATTGACATAATTTACATTATGTATACACAAGTATGTCATTGTTAAGTACTTTATTGCGTTTTTCATGAGACTGTTTGACTGTTATATTTTTACCTAATTATTAAGTAACCAAATGCTTACATTTGGTATATAAATACCTATACGAGTAATAATACCTAAACTGTGCGATAACTCGGATTGAAATTCAGCGATACTGGTGGGTTCGGTAAATCTATCTGTTTGAAAATATTTTATATTTATTTATTTATTAATAACTTATAGCACATGATGTACAAAGGCGGACTTAATGCCATGAGGCATTCTCTCCCAGTCAACCTTCAGGTGATGTAGAAGTATGATGTGGTAGGTGCAACGACAAAAAACTGAATTCGATAAAAATCATAGTAGTTATAATAATAATATATCAACTTACATGAAATATAACTAATATATACAAATCTGCAACTAAATTTATCCATACACATAACTGCATAAGCATACACATACATATATTTAATAAGACATGAATATACACAGACAGGTACTAGCGTTGTGTTTGCACCGCCAATTCCCCCTGAAGGAGTTCTCTTACTTTTCTCTTAAATGTGAGGCGGTTTGTGGTCATCCTGATTTCAGCTGGAAGTGCATTCCAGAGTAGAACTGACTGTACATAGAAGGAAGAATTGATAAAATTGGAGGTGTGGGAAGGGCATAGAAGAAGCAAGTTGTTTGTTGACCGAAGACTCCGGTCGTGGTTGCAACTTAAGAAACGGAAGTGTGGAACAAGGTATTCGGGTAATGATGGGGAGTTGAGAAAAGAAAATAGATAAGTCAGACCTCGGAAACTGCGACGTTGACGAATTGGAAGCCATTGCAACTTGGAGCGTAAAGCAGATACATGACCATACTTGCGAAGATTGAAAACGAATCGCAAAACGGTCGAACTTTTATAGAACGAGGAATGTTGTCTGCGGCTTGCAAGTAGGCCTTTTCAGGCACTGTAGAAACATTACACGTTAATGACTCAAGTTCTATCTAATTACGCACATCCAAAATATTATTCCTATGCAGTGGTGGATTTACCACTAGGCTAAGGAGATTGGAGCCTAGGCCGGCGAATTTTAGGGAGCGGCAAATTTGGGCCAAAATTTGTGTCTAACTGAAATAAAAAAAAAAACATTATGATTTACACGGAGAAAAGAAGTCTCGATTCTCGACACAATGTTTTAGTACTATATAGTGTACCGAATACTCTTAACTTGAAATATAAATTTATGAATATGAATTTTCAAAATATTTCAATAGCAGTTAGTTTAATATTAACATTTGAATAAGTAATCTTGACGAACTTTTTTATTAACCATCACTCAGGGTGGCATGAGGTCCTAGAGAGCCTGCCTCTGACTCTTCTTGAGTCTGAGGAAATTTACCTCCCCGTGCCCTCTGAACTGCCTCATGCAGCATGCACAGTCAGAATTCAACTCAATACGAATAACCGTGTGCAAGAACTTCCCGAACTCTTTAACGTCGGTAAAGTCAACAGCAGCACACCGTGGTTTAACAAGCAGCCTTGCACCACTGGCGTACCTCTTTGAGAGTGGGCCGATTGCCGCTAACCGCGCAGTAATCAGCCTTTCGCCGATATACTTCGACTAACACTTCTGCCTCCGTGTCCGCTATGGCACCCCGTATTAGTGAAGTGCTTCTCTGATGCAGCACAATGGCAGGTTATTGAACGTGTTGGCGATAGGGCAACGCGGTGCATAGGTAGCCAAGGGATAGACAAAACCAAATATCGATACGAAAAAAAAAACATTTTGTATTAATCAGTCTACGAAAATAAATGCAATCGTGTATAATCCGGTTTTCTATTTGTTTTCTATACAATACCAAGGTAATGTATAGCATCCCAAAAACGTGTTGGTAATATATAAAAGATTATTTATTTTATAGTTTGCCTAAGTTTTCTTAACAATACCGAATGCGCAGTCGGTAACGTATGTAAAAGACGAGAGCAAAGGGTGGAGGGGACATGCGGGCAGGCAGGCAATAAACGTGGTGCTCAAAACTATTCATGCTAGTTGTGCTGCTTCGAAAAATATAGGTATATAAAATAAATAGTCATAGGTATATAATATAAATAGTAAACTCAGAAAATGCTTAAAACTTCTGAAAAAAAAATACTCCGTAGAGCTGGGTACTACTGTAAGAATTCCTGTTTCGGAAGTCGACAGACGTCGCGGTGATGGTAGCACTATACTAGCTGTAGTCTTATAAAAAACCGATAGGCTCAAAGCAAGGCGTTCAGATATTGTATTCAAGACAGCTTACAGTTTATCATCACGAATTACTAAAAAGTGTCTTATTTAAAAGTAAGATTTTGTGCACTACGAAATTTCATAATAGTTCCATAGTGAGAATGAATATTTTTTAATTGATTAATTTAATTTTTGATTAGGCAGTAGACCTACTGTTTGAGTGTAATAGGTGATTTCGAAGTAACTCGATAGATGTCGCTGTATCTTGAAGTTGTAACAAATCGATCGAATCGAACGAATCGATCGATATTGGTACAAACTATAACGATAGTTTGTACCAATATCGATCGATAATGTGTTCAACGCGGCCAAAGAAGTTTGGTGACGTCAGCATGTCGGTGACGGTGACGCGGTGACGCGAACTCATAAGATTTCCCCTTACCAAAAATTGATTTTTGTTCACTTAAAAAGTGCTCAACGCGCCTAAAGAAGTTTTCACTTCAAAAACATTTTTTCCGATCCGCCACGACCGGGAACGGGCAATTTTCCCTAGCCAAGTCGACATTCCATACACGTAAACTTTATTAAAGGCCATCGTCACCTTAGCAGAAGCAGACCGTGGTGGTCATGTTCTTGACTAAGTTTAGCTACTTTTCATGTACCTACCTAACCAGTGCAATTGTCATTTTGTTTTTTATATGAGATTGAAAATTCTTATCACGGTACATACAACCGATTGAGAATTCAGTTTTGTAAATTTAGCTGTCAAGTACATATTTTCTTATCGTGTTTAGATTGCATATGATAGTTTTTATTTATTCTTTGACGACTTTTGTTTTTGTTCGGATTACATAAAAAACAAATCAAAAGAAATGACATAAAATAATAGTAAGTAGCAAAGAAATATAACAAGATTCTACTTACAGGTAAATAATATAATAATATATTATAATATGATACTTATATTAGTCTAGACAAGCGAGAGTCAAGTCTAGAAGTATATTTACCAACTAGAGGTAAAGCAGTCACCACAAAAATGTTAACACCAAAGAGTAGAAATTGATGTAATATTTTAAAATGCAATTTACTTAAAATGCGTCAAAATTAACATATTTTCAACGTGTTAATAAATATTAATTGCGTATGAAAGGTCAAGTGTGTGTGATTTTAATGAGGTATGATGACTAGCATTGGTCGCTATTATACATTGACGTTAATTTACGTATACTATAAAAATGATCATTTTCTGTCGAATCGTATTTATGAAGTATATTTATACTAGGTCTAATAGAAACTGATTTTAATATCAACTTATAGTACGTTTCTAGACTTGGCAGGTCAAAATGAAACATATCACAGATTAGTATTTGGGAACCGACATTCTATTCCATACCCTCACAATCATCCGCCAATAAAAACAATTTACATGCCACGGGACCAAGGAGGCGTTGAATCTACTTCCTCGTGAGAACTTTTCATAACGCGATACCTTACCAAGAATTGGTTACATAATGAAAACATCATATAGTCGACCATTTTGATACTACTGAAGTTGTAAAGCAGTAAACCATTAACAAATACTAGGCATGCACATGAAACACATATTTAAATTTCGAAGTAATAAATGACTTGCATATTTGCATAACACGTGACGTACTAATTATGGTAAATCCACAGCTTTACAAATAAAACCCTCCTTAATTTCCTGTTAATATACTTGCCTCATTTGGTTATACAAAGAAGGAAACTCGACATATTTGTGAGTAATGATAACTGCGGGCAAACGCAATTAGTTTAATTAATTCAGTATCAGACATATTTATAATAACTGCTCATTTGCAAATGTTCAGGAGACCAAGAGGAAAATATTGTGTATATTATGTACTTATTTGTGTTCTAGTAAATTATAT
Organism: Diaphora mendica; assembly: GCA_949125395.1. Lineage (NCBI taxonomy): Eukaryota > Metazoa > Arthropoda > Insecta > Lepidoptera > Erebidae > Diaphora > Diaphora mendica. The sequence goes on from OX421310.1 coordinate 26,193,601, forward strand.
GTACGAAAACCACATTATTTGGGGTCGATTACTAGTTCAAGTGGTTTTACCTGAATATCGATTTTCGCATGACTGTCTTTGGACCTCCGCATCCCTGAGGCGAACTGAATTCGAAGTTAGAGCTAGTTATCAGTATATGTGAAAGCGGTGATTACCCAATAATGATTGCCATAGATGTTCGTAACAACCGGGACTAACGACTTAACGCTCTCCGAGACACCGCCAATTTCCACAATCCGGACTGTTATAAGGATTTTCTTAAGAACTCTTTTTTGGGAGACTTCTTGATGAAAAAAAAAAGACTTCTTGATGACTTCTTGAGAATTCTTGATGACGTAGTCGCAAACGCTAATTCAAGACCAACGAGGCAGTTAATTATGTGACCGAAATATGTATGTATTTATACAAAACATCTATCATATTCTTTCATTGTATTCGAATTGTTTGTTAATCACCCTAGTTTTGTTTATTGTACACATTCTGTATTCACAGGCATCGAAGCGTATTTTACTATTGAGATACGAACATTAAAAAGTTACATAAAATATCATTATCTGAAGTCGAGTCGTTCAATAACTGTACGATTCAGTACTTAATACGAGTATACGTATTAATGACACTGTTTTACTCTTAAGATTAAGAAAAATCAAACAAAAACAGTAGAGGGCAGTCTTAAATTTCTGAGGGTTTTTGTTTTCGTTTTAATTCAGATACTGTCATGAAATCCATATTTGGTGACATTGGGACCATCACTGATGAACACTGATGACCCTTGTAATATGTAAATAATAATATATTTAAAATCGGTTTATAAATGACGGAAATATCGGTGTATGTAATATATAAAAATAAATTGAAAAATATGTTGCAACCTTCACTTTTTTAAGTCGATAATAAAAGAAAATTCAAAAATAATATATTACCAAACATTGTTTTATACAGTTTTATGCATTTTCTACATTTAAACTCCTTTTGAAACAACCCCAGAAACAACAATTCACAGGGAAACATTGGTGAGAACATTGAGGTACTCTCTTGTCGTGTTAAAATAATAATTATAAATATAACTTTGCTTTAATTTATTGTTATACTAGCGACCCACCCCGGCTTCGCACAATGTATTTAAGGTACTTAATTGGATGAAGATTAATACTGTATTGCTTAAAATCGCTTCGTAAATAAGCCATTATTTCTCGTAAAAAGAAAGGAATAAACAATGGTTATTGTAGGTTATCCCTAAGAGATAGACATATACCATCGCAGACTTTTTTGCAGACCTTTTTAAGGTGTACAATACTGTAGTACATTATTTTGATCTATCTCATAGGGTACAGCTAGCGTTTGCAATGTAAGCGTAAAAAATGGGTTTATTTACGACATCAAATTAGAAACCTTTAAAATTATCAATGTTTCTCTATTATATTATGCATGTATTATACATATAAACCTTCCTCTTGAATCACTCTATCCACTAAAGAAAACCGCATCAAAATCCGTTATGTAGTTTTAAAGATCTATGCATTTATAGGGACAGACAGAGGACGGAAGCGACTTTGGTTTATACTATGTAGTGATAGTGAAGAGTCACTCTTGCAGATTCTCTTTAAATTTAGAAGAATGAAGAAAACTGTAAAAATCTGGTTTTAAGCAGTTTTATTGTGTGCCGTGTGTGTACACAATTCTAAACTATATTTGAGAGCTTTATCTCATACATAAAGTGTATTTCACAATCACTAAAATCATAATATTATTATATTATTAGAATCCAAACCAATGGATAGATAGACAGCCGTCGCTATCCCTATTTCTCCTAGCTTTCACCGAGTGATACCACGGCCTCACAGAAAACCGGTGTGAAATAGTGCTTGCGCTGTGTTTCACCGAGTGAGTGAGGATACCCGAGGCCCATACCCCAATCCCCTACCCCAATCCCCTACCCCTACCCCTACCTCTACCTCTATCATCAGGCGATACGTCTGCTCGTTTGCCCGCCTATTCCATTAAAAAAAAGCTTAATTTTATTTGTGATATAGGATTACTTTGCTATTACTAAATCCTTCAATCGCAAAGTTCATAAACATCATAATCATAGAAACCAAGTAAAAACAAAGTAAGAGTTTGAAGACAAGTGCAAACTCACCTGATTCACTGAGAGAAACACTTCCGGAATGACATTACTTATTTATGAGCATCTTATACCTATATATATGTGCTTCCGTTCAATATATGCATTGACAGAGTATTTAACATATAATACACAATGAATTATTAATCACTAACATACCTATTTTGAGTTCTGAAAAACACAAACTTAAAAATATGCTCGTATACGTATATTACGACGAATTGTAAAACCTCAAGTTTTTATAAATTGGTTTATCATTGTCTGGCTCCGACATCTCGTCGTCCTCATAGATAACACAACTTACAATTGCTTTATAAAAATGTACGCTCTCTGTTTTTCTTTCAAATAGTGGGTCATCTTCCACGGCTAATATTTGGACAAGAATGGTCTTATTTTCAGGAATACTCTGTTTTTCACTGCATTCTTTTTTTGACAGAGAGGGTGAAACGGGCAGACTTGTTACCTGATGGAAAGTGACTGTGTATGAACGCCTGCAAGTTAGGATTCTAATCTCTAATCTTAGCAAAAGGCATAGTGGAGAGAAATGACACAAGAGTAACGGTACAGTTTCAAACTAATTCATTGTTTTAGCGATCTGAGTGATCCAATTGTAACCGTTTTTGATAACGGATGGCAGTGACTCTTAAGATCTGCACAGATGACTGGACGAATGGCGTAGTGGATGAAGTAGTGCCTATGCCGCTTCCTTCTGCGCAGTGTTGTGAGTTCGATTCCCACATGGGACAATACTTTGTGTGATCCACAAATTGTTGTTCTGAGTCTGAAAATTTTTGTCCCTCGTGAGACATTTTATCGTTTCATGTATTGTAAAGTCGTATGTAAAGTCCCCCGAATTTAGTATTTAGCCGCTTAGTTATTTATTTTCTTTTTATTTCGTCTAATATATAACAAAATCAGATGTTAAATTGCACATGCCGATAGGTGTCAGTATCGAGCTTTTGAGACATGCTCGAGTGCACCTGAAAAAACATTGGTAATTTCCATTATTAGGAACAGGGCCCCTAGCCAAGTTGCAAGCGTTCTTCTTTCTGCAATCGTCAACGCCTAAATTCTCGTGTGTCATTGGCTAATACTTGATTTGAGATTACTTTGTCTAAGATTAGCCAGGATAAAAGCATTTTAAGTACTTTTTTCAGGCGGCCAAAAAAACGTTACCGCAATGTAAGTTTTTATTATATTTTATGTTAGATTAAAACCCCATGAAAAACAAATTTGTAGATGCAAAGTTTACTTACTTAAAAAAAAAAAAACTGTCGAATTGAGACAACTCCTCCTTTTTTGAAGTCGGTTAAAAATCAATAAATAACACGACAACACTGATTTCTTGACGGCAAGTTCCTTAAGATAAAAAAGTTGAGTCTGACTATAGGTCATTATGTTCAGACAAATTCTTCATATTATAACGATCACGATCAGATCACATTTGTACAAATAAGTAAAATTGAAGTGTATATTTGTAATTTTAAATTAACAGTTTATCAATAAAAAATATTGTCTGTCTCACTGCCTGTTTATTCCGATTAAGCTTTGAAACGGCTAGACCGATTTTGATGAAGGTAACTGTCGGGATTGGTAGTTAAATGATGTTATAAGGAGCCAATTTTAGAAATAAAAGGAATTTAAATAAGGAAGTACACATTATATTAGCTATTTATTTATATTTATGTTTTATCATTCTAAGACTATGTAAAGATCACCGGGTCAGCTAGTAATATACAATTCAACGTCTGATCAAACGTAATTTAGCAATAACTCGAATTTAAAGTCTAAGCTTCATTACTCGGTATCCTCAAAACTCTACAAACATTGACCTTAAGTAAATATGAATAATATACTAACAATATTCTAAACTAGTTTAAATACTCTTTTCTTAATTGGTGCTTTTGAAATAGGTAATAAACCAATGTTTTCTTTATATAAAAGCAAGGAGTGTTACGTACCTACTAATTAAAAGTAGTCAATTTTGGCAGGGCCATACATAGGAAAAGAAAAAGGTTATTAAAAAATTAAAAGAAATAAATAAGAAATTAAGTTTAGGAATAAATCGTGGCTGCGAAATATCCGAGAGTGGACCGGCATCAGCTCCGTGGAACAACTGTTCCGCCTGGCCAATGACGAGGACGAGTACAAGAAGCTGACGACCAAAATTCAAGATTCAATACGAAGAAGAAACAATTAAAACTGTTGTTGGTACTTTAAAAAGATACCAATAGTATAAACAAATAATTTAGTTTTATTTATACATTAGGGACAATATACAGTAGTATAACATTCCATTGTCTAGTACATAATATTATAAAATATATACGTGCTAATTACACAACCACCAACATTTTCCACTTATCACTATAAAGACTGTTATAGAAAAAGGGTGCATGCTAGGTTATTAAAATACTCAAAAAACCTAACATTTAATTATTATAACAGTATATCTCTAAAAGCTTTAGTTTGGTATATAAATTATCATTCTGGTCAGTTAAAAACTTAAATTAAACATTAACATATTACTTCTTCTTGTTTCTATACGAAAAATATTTCTAAGATGGCGCAAGTACTTACTCTTTTCATTATTTTCTATCATTTATTCATTTCCGCAGTTCATACATTTCTCTTTTTTTGGTCTCTTCTTTTACAGACGTCAACTAACTATAAGAAAACATTTAGAGTTCCATGTATTACATTCTTCAGTTTATGATATTGTTTTATCTAAATATTAATTCCGTTGTAAAATCTTGTTTAATTAGTTTTCTTAATCTGTGAAAAACTCTTCGCTGTCATCGACCTCTATAGGTACTGCTTTACACTCTCCATTTATTCTCATATTGTCATTTTTACATTTCAAAAGCCGCAAATAAGAACCATGACCATCCTTTGGAGATAACATAAATGGCTCCATTATGGTATCGATGACTTCTAATACTGGAGACTTCTCTAGTTCAGATTGTTCATTTGCTTGAACATCATATAATAAGGAAATCATCAAAAACAATGCAATGGACAGAGTCATCATTGATTTTTTTGCTTCTGTGAACAAAACATAAAATAAATTAAATTAAAAAGCTTTTTAAGAACAAGCTTTTACTGGAATGTCTCGAGACGAATCAAACGAGTCCAAACTCGATGATGTTGCGACGTTTCTTTACAGAGTTCTTATGGCCACCTTCCAGCTCCAGCATCAGATCAGCTCCATGTCATTATAATATTGTATTGTCACGCTGTATACATATGCTTGCAAATTTTCAGCAACATCGGTTGAAGATATCTGCTTCCAAATAGAGTTGCAAGAATCCACCCGAACATACATTCATACATTGCAAGTTAATTAAAAGCTTGTAAAAAGCATTATGTGAATCAAAGTTAATGTTAAAATTTAAGGAAATGCCAACACCGCCCGTCGGGAACTATGCGTTTCGTGTACCTAAAGTCTTTATTGTAAGTTGTGATATAATTCCTTGACAGCAAACAAAATTTACAATGATTGCAGCACTGTACCACCGAGTTAGTCAAATTGTCATTCTTTTATAATAAAAAGGTTGATGCGAAATGCGTATGACAACGGAGTCATTCAGTTAGATTTTAGAAATCGTAGAATAGTCTACAAATAGTTTTAATCTAAATTATTTATAACAGAGAGAGATAGTAAGTACATAATATATATGCTATATTCTTAATAGTTGTGTTAACTTAAATCAAAACAACTACCAAATATTCCGAAAATTGCATTTTAACTAATAACTACTACAGCTGAATCTTGATAACTCGATTGTCAAGGAAAATGCTAAAAATTTGAGATTATGAGTTTTCGACTTAACAAGAATTTCGAGATATGAAGAGTTTAACTGATCAAATTTCGACATGAAAAGGTTCAATTTATTGAAGAACGTTTACAAAACCCTTCCAAAACATACATATAAGTCAAGTACATAAATATGACGAACTTACATTGAAAGGTGTAATGTTTTTTTTTACAAAACTGTTTGAATAAATCCTGTGTCGCGGGGGACTTTACAATACACATGACATGATATCGATGTTATTAAATAATTGATGAAAAATCTGTTATCTTATTTTTCTACGCTACTATATATCCTTACATCTTTCAATATAAGTTTTTTTTAATGTTTGGCCCTGCCATAATGACTCTACTCTGCTCGATGGAAAGCGTAAGCAGAATCCAAGACTGTCCAATGGTCACCATACTGCGAATGTAGACAATGCAGCATGGTGACCCACATCATGGCGGGCTAGTGATGCTTCTGCATCATTGGGCCCCCGGTCTCGCACCCACCAACGAAACACGACAGCGCGATCGATGTCATTTTACGTTGGTTTTCTGAGCGAGGGTAGTACCGCCCCGGTCGAGCCGGCCAGTTCGTGCTGAAATCAGCGTGGCTCTACTACCTTGAAAAGTTCCCAATGTATCAATTGCTGCTCTCGCTTCTTTCTTTGACACCGATGGGTTTAAATCTACTGGATAAGAATGATCGTCGTCATTTTGATTATCATAATCGTCATCTCCATTCTGACTAACTAAATCAATGATTTCAGCATCAGTTAATGTACCAGTAGTAGCTAACAATAATGAACAAACCCAAGTGACCAACAATGAAAAAACATAACAGTTGTGTTTTTTAGCAAGTTAAATGTTTGTATTCACTCATTGCAAATGTGCAAGTTATAAATAATAGATTATACATTCCTTTTAAATTTTATTGCTATGAGTTCGGGAAAACCCAAGTAAGAAGTCACTATGTTTTATGAACTACGACTTACAGAGTTTGCTTTTTGAAATTCGAGTTATAGAGTATTAATTTGTATTAAAAATACTTCGTAGGGAACTAACATTTTGTTCGAGTTACAAAGTCTGAATAATTCGAGATAAATAAATATAAATAAATAAATAAATATTTAGGACATATAACACACAACGCCATCTAGTCTCAACCTAAGCAGAGCTGGTGTTATACCCATAACACAACTACTAGACAACTGATATAAATACATGTGTACTTTTTTTTGTAAATACCTACATATTATAGATAGAAAATACCCAAACTTCGAAACAAATACTTGCAGATCATACAAACATTTGGTCCGACACGGGAATCGAACCCTAGACCTCAAGCACAGCAGTCGCATACGCTACCACTGCGCTACAGAGGCAGTCGAGATATCGCGTATTTAGAGGTTCAGCGGAAGGGAATGGCATTTTTTTTCGACTTACTGAGGATATCGACTTAACGAGGTTCGAGTTATAGAGATTCCACTGTACTTTTTTTACTGTGTGTTTTTTAAGCATACTTTCAAATATGACAGTACCCTGTACTTGTAGCATCCCGGGCATAATTTTATTTGTTTTATTAATAAAAAAATTCTGTGAAACGATTTTTCTGAAAATAAATGTACATCCTATTAAGTTTATTGAAGGAGTCTCGGCTTACCGCACCGCCGAGACCGTAACCGCGTAGCTTAACACATTGCAAAGTTAAACATTCACAACTATGTTACATTCTTAACACATTGATACGACTCCGCTCCACAAAGAGCAAGTTAAACCGTCGTTCTCGGTTATTATACGAACATCTATGGGAATCGTTACAGATAGTTGGAACTGGTTGGAATCCTAAAAAGTCCAATAACTGTCTATAGAAAATTTTAAACATAGTTAATTCAACTGTAAATCACACGATTTTTCGAGGCTCATCATGATTACACCAGGTAGTCGTGTATTCTTGGTGTTACATGATTAGTACTATAAAATAACACAACAACTAGAAAATAAAATGAAAATTTCAGTACCTTCTATTAAGCGAGTAACTTCCGTAACAGGAATGGTTTATTTAACATTTACACTATTAACAGTAGTATTCCTTGTTACTCTTGTGCTTATACTGTTTGTTATTTATCTACATATATGTACCTCCTTTCCTTATTTACCCTGAACTATATTTTACATTCAAACCGTATTCATTGTATAATATTGTCTATTCTTCATATGAGATAAACTACTAAGTTATAATAGTTTTCCTTTCCCGATGATTTCAGCACGAACGGGCCGGCTCGACGTGGCGGAACTATCCTCGCACAGAAGACAAACGTCCAATGACAGCGTTCATGATGTCATTTTACTTTGATCATCCTTGATAAGCTTTTGTATTCTATAAATTGTGTAATGACATTACAAGTTAAAGTATTCCTTGAAATTTTTTACTATCAAAAATTTCAAGGAATACTTTATTTTATTCTTTTTAGGGCATTCCAATAAAAGGTTGTTTTTAAAAAGTTTTTTAATTTAATATTTTTTTACTTTTTAGTTATCGCTGGATAGGTTTCTCAGCCTGTTCATCTCACATAACGCACCAATGCAATGTCGCAAGAAATCTACGACCGTATAGTACTTATCAACACAAATTAAAAGAGCTCAAACTCAAAGCGGTTACGTCATTTTACTAGAAAGATCCTATAAACACCTTTAGAATTCATCGTCATACCCTGGTTACTATTTAAGACTAAGTACTCGTCAAGACGAATCAAACGAGTCCAAACTCAATGGTGTTGCGTCGTTCTAATACAAATTTTCTATGACCAACTTACAGCTCCATCGTCAGAATCAAACGATTCCAAACTCGATGCTGTTGCGTCGTTTCATTACAGAGTACTAATAACTACTTCTCGGCTCCATCATCAAACCCTAGATACTATCAAAACATAAAGTACTCATCAAGACGAATGAGGCTATTGCAAACTCGATAATGTTGCATCGTTTCATTGCAGAATTCCTACGACCACCTTACGGCTCCATCATCAGACCCTGGATACTATGAAAACATAAAGTACTCGTCGATACGAATCAACCGATTCCACACTCAATGGGTATCGTCGTTTCATTTCAGAGTTCCTATGACCACCTTGCGGCTCCATCATCAGACCCTGAATACTATGAAAACATAAAGTACTCGTCGAGACGAATCAAACGAGTCCAAACACGATGGCGTTGCGTCGTTTCATTATAAAGTTCCTATGACCACCTCCCGGGTTCATCATCAGACCCTGGATACTACGAAAACATAAAGTACTCGTCGAGACAAATCAAATGAGTCCAAACTCGATGCTGTTGCGACGTTTCTTTACAGAGTTCCTGTAGCCACCTTCCAGCACCAGCATCAGATCAGCTCCATGTCATTATAATATTGTATTGTCACGCTGTATACATATGCTCGCAAAATTTCAGCAACATCGGTTGACGATATCTGCTTCAAAATTAAGTTGCAAGATTCCACCCGAACATACATACATACACACATACATTGCAAGTTAATAAAAAGCTTGTAAAAATATGTTACTGAACTTCAGCAATGTGATAAGTAATTTATACTCTCGATTGTCGTCACTTTAAGGAACTTGTTGTATTGTAATACATTGTAGAATTAAAATCACTTGTACTTATTCCACTATTTTATTTTTGTTTACACCTGACCGGTTTTAAGTGATTAGTATGAATTTTTCTTCCTAGCCTTATCCCAAGATTATTTGTGGTCGGCTACTAGTTCCACCCGGTTTTACCTAAAGAATATCATTTTTTACACGAAGCGACTGGCATCGGACCTCCGCATCCCTGAGGGGACAACTAATTCGAAGGTTGAAACTAGTGTCAGTATATTTTATTATGATGTTATTTATGTATCTAAAAATCTAAAATTAATTTGCCAAACAATTAATTCGAATGTTAAACCTTCAGCCAGACAGTTCTAAGTGAAAAGTGGTGTGATATCATTTTGCTTGGTCTTAAATTTACTGTCGAATAAATTACAGAGAAAGAATTAAAAACTATTGAATTAATTTGTGGATTAATATGGTATCAAATAATTATTTGATTACAATGTAATGTATTACAATACAACAAGTTCCTTAAAGTGACGACAATCGAGAGTATAAATTACTTATCACATTGCTGAAGTTCAGTAACATATTTTTACAAGCTTTTTATTAACTTGCAATGTATGTGTGTATGTATGTATGTTCGGGTGGAATCTTGCAACTTAATTTTGAAGCAGATATCGTCAACCGATGTTGCTGAAATTTTGCGAGCATATGTATACAGCGTGACAATACAATATTATAATGACATGGAGCTGATCTGATGCTGGTGCTGGAAGGTGGCTACAGGAACTCTGTAAAGAAACGTCGCAACAGCATTCTCAAGTATGAAAATAAACAAAAATTAATTGTATGACAAAAAACGGAGGCATCTTGATAATCATCATCATCACTGCTGTCATTTTCATTGTCATCATCGTCTTTTGGATTGTCATCGGATATCGAGTTATTATCTGTAAAAGAATTAAAAAAATTATAATCTTTCGGCAAAGAAATTTATTTTTAATTTTTACCTTTAATAATAATGTCGGCAACTAATGATGGTTATTGCTCTCCAACAAATCGGATAAAACATATTTATCGTCATTTATGGTCCAGCCGGCAATTTTTAGGTTATAGAGATGTTGGGTGTTTTAAATGAGCATTTCTCCAAACTTTGTGACGTAACGAACTCGTAGTAAATGCTCATACAATTCAGCTTTGCATGGTGGTAGGCTTGATGGATCAACATTACTTTTTTTTTTTAATTATCATCTGAACCGAACTTCAGCCATACTTAAATATAACGAAAACATTTTTTTTTAATTCAAAATTAGCGTCTGGCACAGTTTAAACAACAATAAAAATATCTGGCAATAATAGATTCATTATGCAAAAACTTCAATAAAAATAATTATTAAAATGAAAGAAACTTCTTAAAATGATTTGAAAATTGGTATTTTACCTGCACAGGTAGGATGCGCACTGATGAACGCAACCACTGCCGCCAGCCAGATAGCCCGTATGACGTCAAGGGGAGTGAGAGTGATAGCATATCTAAAAATTGGCCTACCTGGAATTCTTGTACCAATACTCCGGGCTGGTGGTAATAAGAATTTCATGTACGATAAACCCAATACATTACTTTGGCCCGACTCGGGAATCGAACCCGAGAATGAACTCTTGGAATGGCAGTCGCATACGCCAACCGCCAGACCAACGAGGCAGTGATTAGTATTAATTATGTTGGGTTAAATATGAAAAGAGTACTTGTAATGTTTGCATTTTAAAGTTGTCTTATCATGCAAACTAATAAATATTGACACAAAAGATGGATGACCTCCAGAAGCGTTAGTCTTACATTTCACATCATCGGCAAAAACCGACGGTAACTCAGGATAAATTTTAAATTTTTCATAAGAAATTAAATCTTGTTGAACTTTAAAAAAAAAAAGGAGTTCGTCCATTTTTATGTATGAGTTAACCTTTCGTTTGGTCTCATCTAAATTTTAAAAGAAAACCTTCTCTGATTGTGGCAAATTGAGAACAAAAATGCAGTTTTTTTATTTACTATTTTTTTATGCTCGATGAAGTCGGTGATACATTTAAAACTATAGTATTGTGAATGCAAATATGTCTCACATCTACTAATACGAAAAAGATACATTATTTTACCATTAATACAGAGTGTTGTTAAGGGAAGATTTAAGTCATTGAACGTACCTAATCCCTATACCTACCGGATAAATAATGAAATAAAAAAAATAAAAAAGCCCTTTATTTCTTGCATTGAATACAGTATATCTTACTTCTAATCATTTAACCTAATAATTAAATACTAAAAAAACTATACTAAAAAAATATTAAAAAAATATAATAATAATATCTACAGGATAAAATATCTCAAAATAAATGAGGAAGGAAGGTTGTTAAATACAGTCTATATAAAAGCAATAACAGACACCAGTTTAGTATCCATTTTAAATAACATATTCCTGTTTCAAGAGTCGTCCGCTTAATGCCAGGTAGGTCTACTGAAATTGTTGTTGCTTTTAAAAAATAAATGTTCGAAATATTAGATGTCCGAAATCCTCAGATGAAATAGCGACAACTTATACGATACTGCGAAAAGTAGCGTAGTTTATAGCATAGTTAGTGCGTATCGCGTGTGTTTACTTGGAAATACGCGCCTTTTTTTTGCTTCAACAAGAACGCACGGTGCGTTATCTACCTTTTTTATTTGATCTGAGCCGAAATCTAAAGACTGCCATAAAAAATAATATACCAAACATACCGTTTTTTTTTGGTTTTATTATACAAGTGCTACATATTTTTAAATAACGTATAAAAACTTTTTGAAAATAATTAGTATTAAATAGGGAAGATGCAATATTATTATTTTTTGCTTTCTTTTGAATAAATTTCATGTAGAATAGACCACGAGTATAATTAAAAGTAAAGTAAAGTAAAAGTAAAGTTCTTTAATTTGTTGCTAAAATTTTTAGTTTTAAACTGACAGTTTAAACTTCAGGCGAAAACGGCGCACAATTTCGATGACGTCATCCATGTATATCACTGGCCATGTTTGTTCGTCGACTGTTTGTGCTGGGTATAATACCTTTAAATAAATGATCGCGTTAATCCCCGTAAAAATATTCGTGGTGGCTTTCGTAGTTGCTTAAAATTAGAAATCTCGTGATATTTTTTGAATAAATAGATGCATCAAATTACTATAAATATAACTCTGTTCTTCTGTACTTCTGTACCTGGACGGAGGGAATGAGGACAAAACCTAGCAAATGCTATTGCCTTTGTCTAGGCCGGCGAGGCACCAGGTATACCTCATATGACCCCGGGATTACTATTGGTGGGGAAAGTGTTTCAATAATATCAGAAACCGTGCCCTTTAAATTCCTTGGAAGAAAGATAGACTACAAAGGTCGTACTCCATCTATAAACGTAATAGTCGATGACTTCGTAAAAGACATTGACAAGGTAGACCAACAGCCAATTAGTAACGTAAAAAAAGCTTGGATTTACGACAACTACTTAACATCACGTCTCAACTGGCCGTTTCTAGTATATGATATAAACCAGATCCACATAAGAACACTGGACGCGAAAGTCACTAAGACATTGAAGTTGTGGCTCGGGCTAGCACCATCTGCAGACCCGTCAACGTTGTACAGGGGCTCGAATAATTTTGGAATGAAATTAAAAAAACCTTCGGAACTCTACAAACACCTAAGAGTTACCAAAATGCATGTCTTGTCAAAATCCCAAGACGAAATCGTTAGATCCCTTCCAAAAGACAAAAATTCATCAGAGCTAGAGTCACGGCTCCAATTCCACAAAAAATTCATGGTGGGTACGCAGTCCAGTAGAGTTGGATTGGGAAATGCTAGAAGACAGACCGACAAAGAGATAACAAAATCTTTCATACAACAAGATGAAAACGAGACCTACAAGGTGCACGCAATGAACCTAGAAATGCAGAATGAATGGTTAACTCTAGGAGAATTTTGTATCCCACCAGCTTTGAAATGGCGCACACTTTTATATGATTGGTCACCCGCCCTGTTAAAATTCTACCTCAACGCCTTTCAATTAACTCTCCCCGATCAAAGCAACCTAGTAAGGTGGGGAAAAGCTACAGAAAAGGCTTGTACGATGTGCAATGCGGCAATAGGTACAGCCAGGCACTTACTGACAGGTTGTAAGGCGCTATTAGACCGGGGTCATTATTCACGTCGCCATGATAGGGTATTACTCATCATACGCGAAGCTATGAGTTTATCACTGGCGAGAGCGAAAAAAGGAATAACAACAAACATAAAAACTAACATCGCGTTTGTAAAGGAAGGCTCAACAAAAAAGATTTCACTCACACAAAAGCCGTACTCAATTATAAATACCGCCAGTGACTGGACATTATTAGTGGACACGTATGAAAATCACTACAGAATACCGGAGGATATCTGTGCCTCGGCATCCAGACCGGACATATTTCTTTATGCAATGTCAATTAAGCGTGTAGTACTAGTAGAACTCACGGTGCCGTGGGAAACGAACATCCCTAAAGACCACGCTTTAAAAAGAAACAAGTACTTTGACTTAACCAACGAAATAACTAAAAATGGTTATGTCGTTGCGCTGTATGCCGTGGAAGTGGGTGCGAGGGGTATACCAGCTAAATCCCTCTATAATGTGCTTAAAGACCTTGGATTGCCAAGAGCTTCAGTAAGCTCTTTTCTTGAACGAATATCCAAAGCGGCATTGCTAGGCTCACTTCAAATATGGTTAGGTAGAGGGGGTAACACGGCCGACAGTGGAGGTGAGCGTTGACGCGTCGTAAGGAGTGCTCCTTAAACCTAAACCTGGGTCGCAATTCCCAAGCACTGTCGAGGTCGCATGTGTTGCCCCCATCTATCACGCGATGGACCCGGCGCCCGCACGGTGAATCCATGGAACGCTAAGAAATAGGTTTATAATTCCGAAAAAAGCCCCGACCAAAGCAATAGGGCAGTAGCATTTTTACAGTCTCCTGAATACAGATTTTGGTTGTAATAAATTTTAACCCACGGCCCTGCCCGCGTCTATTTCGGTTAACGGTAGACAGACAGACAGAGTTACTTTCGAATTTATAATATTAGTATGGATATTATGATGTTTTGACAGAAGAAGAAGAAGAAAAGTTTTTTAATTTTATTGATGAACTAGCTGAGTCCCGCGGTGTTACCCGTCTAAAACAAAGTACCCTAAGTTATTCCTTATTACATCAGCTATCTGCCGTTCCAGAGATTAGCCGGACCAAACAGATTTGATTTAAGTACCGTGTTTACATACCTACATATGCATTTAGAGAAAAGTGGTTATTTCAATATTACAAACAGAAACTCCAATTTTATTTATTTGTATAGTTTGTATTGATAATATGGACTAGTATAAATATTACTTTCAATTTTTCAATTCTTCAGAAGCTGCACAATCTTCGCATCATCATCATAATAATTAAGATGGTTGACACACGATAACCTTCTTTACGTAATTTACAGAATTTTTCCTTTCTCTTGATCTGGACAAAACTGATAGCATTGTCGCCATAAGATTCCCTTGTTGATCTAAAATAACTTCTATGTGTAGAATCTCCTGAATAAAATACTAAGCCTCAGTGTAATTTATACATACTGTAATAGCTTAGTCCCTTTCATTTCTACACATGAAAACTTTGCACTTTTAACAAAAAAGCTTATTACCATGTCAATACTAACTTTCGGTAGATTTCTGGAGTGAGATTTAATAATCCAACTTCCATTTTAATTAGAAAAACGTAATTTGTTTATTCAATAAATTATGTTTACGTTTACAATAATTACCTTAAATTGTTGTCGCAACGTTTTGGTGACGTCACTAGACGCTGATTGGTGTTTTAAAACACGTTCCGTTTTAAGTACTTTTAATTTCTTATTATTGTAGAAAAACAATATTAAAATAAAATAAAAACGTTGCACTGGCCTCTTTGATGTTTTTCTAACACTTTAGTCACAAAATATTGATAAATATTATATTTGCATCTTCCTTTATTGTCACAACATTGGTGACGTCACTAGACGCTGATTGGTGTATTAAAACACGTTATGTTTAAAGTACTTTAAATTCGTAATTTTTGTAGAAAATAAATAAATAAATAAATATTTCGGACATCTAACACACAACGCCATAATATGGCTATATTATAGTCCCAAGCTAAGCAGAGCTTGTGTAATGGGTACTAATACAACTGATACAAATACATATATACTTTTTTTTGGAAATACATACATATTATGCATAGAAAAACACCCATACTCCGAAACAAATATTTGTAGATCATATAAACAATCGAACCCGAGACCTCATGACCTGACCAACGAGGCAGTCGTTTAGTAGAAAATCAATATTAAATGAAATAAAAACGTTGCACTTCTTTAATGTTTTTCATTGCATCATTTGCATTTGCATCTTCCCTATTGTGTTATAAAAAAAGTTTGTTCTAAAAATAGCTATCGCGGAAAGGAAAACTTTTGTTGTGAACACTTTTCCAAATCACATCGAAGCTGCAGTTGAATTCGTCTAAAGTTGGATAATGATTACATTTTTTCTGTCATCCAGTCACTTTTGTAAATACATAGTTATTAATTGCATTTTTTATTATTTAATGGGTATTAAATAATGTGTAGGTATATTAAGTTACTTTAAATAAGCCAACATGTAAGCGTCTTGTTTCCGTAACCGTAAGCTTATCTGTTATCTTCAACATAAACTCTGTAATCTTCCTACACGCTTAGATTTTTCAAACTACAAAATCGATTTTTTATGCGGTTTACATCAATAGTGAGAATGATTCAAAAGGAAGGTTTATTAATGCAATGCATATATATAAACTCTTTCTAGATTGCATTGCACTTTGTACCCGTGCGAAGTCGGGGTGGCAAGCTAGTAAATTAATAAATAAACGTGTTTTCGTAGTCTCTTGTCTAAGACACTTCTTCGTTCGTCGAAAAGAATCGTCGTCAATTTTGGATATCTCGTATTAACTTAACTAGACAGTTAAGATAACTAGATGACGTTCATCCCACATTGACTATATATACTTTACGAGTATACGCAAACCTTAAATATTGATGAAACCTCAGATTATTAAAGAAAGCCAGATAGACCGTAAAGAACACGACAATGAATCTACAAAGTAAATATGAATTAGAAAGCGAATACATTCTCGCGGCAGTGTTTGACAAACCGCCATATTGTGGTCACGTCACGAGTGATTTTTGATTTTATTTTCAAAATACCGTCTTGCATCATTAAACACTGTAAGAGTAATTCCCAAAAAAAAAAGAAGATGGAATATCTTTTCACAGGTAAATACAGATATTTAGTTGCTATAATTATTTATTTACCCGATTATTTTGTTGTGTCGGAACACAAAACCTCAACCGTAGTTCGACTGTGATACCAGTTTTTGTCTATTTTTTTCCCCTTCAATTAGGGAAATTACTTGTTATTCAAGACATTATTGAACCTCATTTATATATTTAGGGACTTGATTCCAAATCTCATCTGAAAGTATTCTTTGGTGATACATACAATTATTTCTGATACGAACAATTTGTGAATGTTTCTACAAATTGCTGTTCTGTGTCTTGATGTGTTTTATGTCTTTAACTTGTGCTTCACATCATAATTGAATGGTTGAGAATGATCGATAGTACAAAACTTGATTCCCAAGTATAGCCGCAGAATATTAAAAAATATTATATATTAATCATACATTACAAGTATTTTTGATAAAGTAAGTTATTTTACCTTTTTATAATTTTTACACGAAATTTACACGCAAAACGACAATATTATAAAAAGTTAGTGCTTAACAAAGGTTGCTGAGATTTGCATAGTATAACAGAAACTGAAATAAAAACAATAATATTTATAGTTCTGTGGAGGAACGGGTTCTATGTCCCTCCAACACAAAGGGAGGATCCTCCGACCAGGCGAGGTGATCATGCCTGGCGGGCCAACTGCCCAACGGTTGATGTTGGGATGTTGTATGTATTGTAATTGGCGCGCGAACTTTCACTGCGCGATTCAGGATTGGTAGTTTCTTAGTTTCCTTCGTTACTCCGTAGTTCAGTGTAACTTCGGTAGATGGCGCTGTAGTATATTTCTGTTGCGCTGTATGTGGAAGTCGCCACATCACTCCCCTCCAAGACCGGAGGTTGATATATGTTGAGTCAGCTGTCTGTGCTCTGTTGTGGAGCTTGCCAGTGCCAGGAGTGAGCAGTTCCAGTGAGTCGGAACTGAGTGCCGCAAGTTCCAGTGAGTCGGAACTGAATGCCGCTAGTCCCAGTGAGTCGGGGCTGAAGTCCGCTGATCCCAGTGAGTCGGGATGGCGTGCGGTGCGCGGTGCTGCGGTGAGGTCCCCAGTGAGTCGGGGCGGTTGCTGCGTAGTGGCTGGCCGCTGCATAGACGGGAGAGATATGCTCTGCTTACATGGACCGTAACTGCAGTGTGCTGTGCCTAGACGCTGATGAGGCCGTAGGGGTAAACCAGGCTGGAGCGGTCGCTTCCTGCGTGTGGTGTATCCCTGTTGAGGCCGAGGTTGCTGGCTGGCTGTGAGACTTGCTGTGGGAGTGAATATGATGGTGGTGTGCTGATGCTGCTTCGAAGGCTGCTTCCAATCACGTCGGGGTCACCACTGTGGAGGAACGGGTGA
Organism: Diaphora mendica; assembly: GCA_949125395.1. NCBI lineage: Eukaryota > Metazoa > Arthropoda > Insecta > Lepidoptera > Erebidae > Diaphora > Diaphora mendica. The sequence goes on from OX421310.1 coordinate 26,211,855, forward strand.
TCGTGTTCCTCCAACACAAAGGGAGGATCCTCCGACCAGGCGAGGTGATCATGCCTGGCGGGCCAACTGCCCAACGGTTGATGTTGGGATGTTGTATGTATTGTAATTGGTGCGCGAACTTTCACTGCGCGATTCAGGATTGGTAGTTTCTTAGTTTCCTTCGTTACTCCGTAGTTCAGTGTAACTTCGGTAGATGGCGCTGTAGTATATTTCTGTTGCACTGTATGTGGAAGTCGCCACAGTTCTTTAACATTAAAATACCCTTTTTTCAATCGTAATATTTATACAAAAAATATGGATTTTTTTCACTGCATATGGTATCATTAAACACACAAAGATGTAGGTGTTCCTACAGTGTCACATCGGCTGACATGCACATAAATAAATAAATTAATCGGCGTCATGTTATTTGACAAGAATGTTCCATCTGGCTTTCTTTTGTAATCTGAGGATGAAACACTATTATTTGTATGTGCTACCTATTCATAGGTTTTAAGTCTTTAAGATACCGATCTAATAACTAATTAGATCGGTATCTTAAGGTTTCATCTATCTTCTAACCTTACCTGTCAGATCAACTAAACAAGTTGAAAGAATACAACTAAGGCTCTATTCGTGTATTTGGTACAACTATTGATCTATAGATACGTATGAAATTGAAAGAATTATCCTCCAACTCCCAAGTGTTGAGGAGTTGTACCTTCCATCATCAGTTCACCTAAATAACTTGAAAGAATACGAGTAATCGTAACATACATAACCATGACATTTAAAGATTTATCTTCCAACTCATAACCGTTAAGGAGTTGTGTATTCCATCATCAGCTCATCATCATGAAATGATGACTACCAGGTGTCAATACTGCAATAGCTTTAGAAAATATATGAAAAACATAGTACGTGCCTTGGGACGTGATTTCTTGGGATCCCATCTCCATATCCTGATATAGTGGCAATGGGATCTCATGGAGAGCATACCCTTTCGAATACAAAAATAAATTTTGAAATCGGTCCACAATTGACGGAGTAATCAGCGTACATACATGAAAAAAACATACCAATCAAATTGAGCACCTCCGCCTTTTGAAAGTCGATTTAAAAACCGTTTGGTATCGGTAACTGCGATTCAAGTAATAATTTTTGAATGTTTTGTTCACAGCAGCAATGACATCAATGATGACTTTAATCCTGGCTATTACATTGTTGGCGATGATTTTCTTATTACGTGACGTCCAAGCAAACGCACAATCGGAAGAAGACCAATCTTCGATATTAGAAGTGATCAATGCCATAGTAGACCCTTATTTATTATCTCCAAAGGATCATCAATTACATGGTGGTTCTTTGGGCTCCAATATATGTCCAGATAAGGAAATACGAATGAGAGGAAAATGTATTTTAAAACCTACAGAGGAAGACGAGTTCTTTGACTGAAAAAAAAACAAATTACGCCCCGGATATACAATGTTTTTTTATTATTATTATTTGTTTTATGATTATTAATGCAACTAAACACGACACAATACGCTTTTGTTTTCAATTATTCAAGTTACAACGGTACAACAACAACCGCGGTTAACCGCCACAGACCTATACGTCTACATATCGACATCAAAAAAAGCTATTAAATTGTACAGTCTAGCATAATATATAATATTTACATTGATACTTGTTTAAGCTAAGGCCTTATGGGACTGGCATACCCTAATAGGGTAAAAGTCCCTTAAAAATAAATAAAGAGAAAAAAAAATGTATCCTATGTCCGTCTCCTGGTTCTAAGCTACCTCCCCACCAATTTTCAACCAAATCGATTCAGCCGTTCTTGAGTTATAAATAGTGTAACTAACACGACTTTCTTTTATATACATAGACTAGCTGTGCCCGCGACTTCGTCCGCGTGGAACAGTGACTTTGTGTAGCATTTTTAAATATTGATGCTAATATTATTTTACAAATAAAACACACACGTTTCCCTATTAAAAACTTATTTAAGTATTTATTTATATGATTACATAAAATATAAAGTACATATTTATAGGAGCTTATTTCGACATTCGACATGACCAAGGCTTTCGATCGGGTCTGGCACCGCTCGCTTTTCTCCAAGCTCTCGGCATTCGGTCTGCCTCCTAGACTCGTGTCACTGCATTGACGCTTTTCTTCATCAGGGTCGCTTTAGGGGCCTTTGGGATGGTGCAATCTCTGATTTTCTCGAGGTAAACGCTGGTGTACTTCAGGGTTCAGTACTGTCGCCTACGCCATTTGTTTTGCATATCAATGACATGTTAGCCCTTGGCAACGTACATTGCTATGCAGACCATAGCACAGTTCATTGGCGATATTTTGGACACCGTGCAGCCAAGCTGGCAGACGTTGAAGAAAATTGACAGAAGCCGAGCTCGACCGGGTTTTGAACAGAATTTTAAAATGTTGTGATGAGAATCTGGTCGAGTTCAACGCTAAGAAAACACAGGAGTGCGCATTCTCTACCAAAAAGCCTCCATTTTTTTCCCTCCCCACTTTTCAGAGCACTCAGCTGCCACTACGGGATAAGCTCGGTGTCCTGAGCATGGATATTTGCCGGGACCTCAAACCACGGAAGTACATCGAGAGCATCACTAAGGCGGCCTCGCGGAAACTTGGCGTACTGAACAGGGTGAAACGGTTCTTCGCGCCCGAGCATTTGTGTTTTCTTTATAAGACCCAGGTTCGCTCGTGCGTGGAGTACTTTTCTCATCTTTGTGATGGATCCGCGCAGTATTTGCTTGGTGCTTTCGATCGGTTGCAGCGGCGAGTAGTCCGCCTTATCAACAGTCCTGAAGCCACCGAGCTCCTTGAACCTCTGCAGCTGCGTAGAGATATCGCCTCTATAGCAGTACTCTACCGCCTGTATCATGGGGAATATTCTGAAGAACTCTTCCAACTGGTCCCCCCTTCTCCCTTCCTCTGCAGAACAACACCTTGAAAAACACCGCCTCAGTCTTATAAATACGCTCTCGAACCAAACGGTTTGGTTCTTCCTTCCTGTGTCGAGCTGTTAAAAACTGGAACTCACTACCAGCGCAGGAAGCGCACGTTTTTCCCTTCCACTATGATCCCAAGTCCTTTAAGTGGGGCGTGAAAGTTATTGGTGCGTGAAAAGCATCTCACTAAGTCGTCATAGTGTGGGACGCAATACTGCATTGTCTGCTTTCGCAGTGAGTATGGTTGCTCGCACTGTTGGATTCGGCTTGAGATTTCCATCAGACTGACCAGAGTCACTTTGGCAGCATCAAGTAAAAAAAGTACTATTTTATTATTTCCTTTTTTTGTTTTGCCATCTTTTGCCAAAATATAGAGATTTAGCGGATTTGATACACGTGAGTATGGTGCCCATGTTAAAAAAATGAACTGCAACTTTAATCGTCTTTCCTTGGGCTTTGATAATATTGTTGTAATATTGTGACAGCAAAAATACAGGTATGACATTCCGCAAGCTACAGTTACCACTTTGTAGCAACATAACATGAAATGATGGAAACATTTTCAGTCACCATTCTATTTAAAAAAATATAAAATGCATTTAGATTGTTGTTTTGTGCGCATAATCAAACAAAATATTTGAATTTAAATATATGATAAAGTAGAACTTTATTGTTCTATCGAATTCACAAATGGAATAATGGTAGTTGGGAGTTATTATTTCATACTACTGATAACACTGAAACGTGCTATGTCAGTGTTTTTCTGTATGTGGTTATCTTCGTTACACGCATAAGTCTGTCTCGTTCTGTGCTAGTGTATACAGCTATTAAAAGCGCTCCACACGATCGGAACCGACCGACCGACCAAGGTGACCTTGGTCGGATTGGAACGCCTTCTACACGGTAGGAACCAACAGCAAACCGTCGTGTCCAACCAATTTCTATTCAACTGCCTCGGTGGCGCAGTGGTAGCTACGCGACTGCTGTTCTTGAGGTCTCGGGTTCGATTCCCGGATCGTACCAAATGTTTGTTTGATCTGCAAATATTTATTTTGGAGTTTACGTGTTTTCTATGTATAATATGTATGTATTTACAAAAAAAAGTATATAAGTATTTATATCAGTTGCCTAGTACCCATACTACAAGCTTTGCTTAGTTTGGGACTAGATGGCGTTGTGTGTTAGATGTCCGAAATATTTATTTATTATTTACTAGCTGACCCGGCGAACTTCGTACCGCCAAATTTACATATCTGTCTCAGCTTCCCACAGGCAGTGTACAGTCGCGGTGAAAAAAAAGACTTTTTCCGTTATCTTTTATTTTTTTTCTTTCTAGCAAAAAAAGAATGAATAAAATCGGACTATGCGTTACCCCCCCTACACATCAAAAAAATCAAAATTGCGTCCTCTAAAAAACGCAAGGTTAGGCCTAAAAAATGTAACATTTCAATGGACTATATTCTCAAATATTTATTTGTATTTATAGTATATAACTAAATGATTTGTTGTTCTATTCGGAACTGTAAGAGTAGAGCTATAAAAGGCGGTACAATATTTTTTTTGATCGAAGGAAATGCTTCTAAAAGAGAGAGTTCTTCTTACTACATAATCAATCGAACCCCTTCCAGAACTTTGAAGGGTGAAACACCCTTTTAAAGAATGGATTAATAAAATACAATCATCTCTACATTTTAGGTATAGGCTACGGAAATTACTACGATAACCGATATGCATGTGTTAGATTTGGAAAGAGATGATTTTTAGAAAGGGTGACATCAGCTTCGCTGACGTCACTCCTTAACTAATTATTATAATTCATGATTTATGGGCAAAACATCATAGTTGGTACACTAGCATTTATTAAAACAACAACTCAGGTTCAAACTAGATTTCATCTATTTAATAAACGTTAAATTGAATCTATAGTTAAAATCATAGATCGGCACAACATTGTAAAGGTCGATCTATAACTTCCAGTTTCCAAAATGCGTAGGGCCCTATGAGAAGAATACTGGCAAAGAAACTCATAGCCACTCTTTTAAAAGTCACATCTTAACTTATTACAAAGTTACAAATGTTTAATAGTCTTTCAAAAGTCACACACATCTTAACTTATTAGTCACAAATGTTTAATAGTTAATTACCACAATTAAGAAGCCTATATACTTAGCTATTTACAGCAAGTCCTCTCTGGTACAATGCTCGTACTAAAGTGATCTCTTCATTTATTCTCGCCAACACGAAGCCAACACATCAAATCATGATGACAGTAGTCGCTGTATAACGGATATCGTTGGTTTCGTATTAATTTTCCAAAAACAATTAAATGCGTTACGCCTTATTCTAATTACATGATAAATCCTTAATTAAATAATTAGAATTTCTGTGATTAACCTCACGCCATTATAATTTAAATGTAATAGCGGATGTTAACAGGTTAGACTTGTTACTCACAATTATTTGAAATCAATTATTAAAACATTACTTTAGTCACAGACAATCGTTATTGAATCTCCTATTTTATTATAATTGTTAGTTAGTTACAAGCTCACAATTGAAATTAAAAGTTACAGTATTCCGTTTAGAATGTTATAATCAAATAACTTACTCAAGTAACACTTTTTACAGGACAACAGAAATAGTTGTAGTTATTAAATATTAAGATATTAATTGTTAGAAATAACATTTAGTTTCTGACTTTATAATTGATAGTTATGTTTTATTGAGACGCTCAAGTGATAACTGGGTATATATTTTCCTGACACATGCATGTGGAGCCGGCAAAAAAAAAACGGCCCCACTTTCAGCTTAGTGAGTACCCATTCCTATCTAAGTAAATGTTAGACTACCGACCCTTAAAATTTCATCTTTCCTAAAATGATGTGATTCTGGGCTGACTCTCAGTCTATATAGTTTGTCCCTCATAATCAGGATCAAAACTTATGTTTTCAAATTATTTACTGAATTTTAATTATTGACTTAATTAAGAAGGTTGTAAAATCTCCCCAAAAGTATAAAGTTTGAGAACCAGCGATAGTGATGATGACGTCATCTCGTGCTGTATCTCGGAATGTCATACCTGTATTTTTATATCATTGAGACAGCTTTGTTTATTCGTTGTCAAGACGCCCGGCGTAGGTAACGCGCATGCGTATAGCGAGTAACCCCGTTCTATACAACCCTTATTCCACCTTTTAAGCCCCTTACAACCCTTTTTTTCGCATTAAAAAGTAGCCTATGCCCTTTCTCAGGCTCTAGACTATCTGTGTACTAAATTTTATTGAAATCGGTGCAGCGGTCTGGCCGTGAAAGCAAGACAGACAGAGTTACTTTCGCATTTATAATATAAAGTATGGATTTTACGATAAACTATATTGCGACCTGGCCAACGTGAGACTGCCTATAAACAATAAGCCGTCGTTTATGAGATTGTATATTTGTCGAAAGTTTGGGGGTCGTGGTCTATTAAATATTAAGACCCTATACAATAATGATAATAAGTATTATTAAGTATTATTATTCAGTCCTTCTTGACACGGCTCGTATTGTGAGGAGGTTCCTGTCTCTGGAGCCCTAACCACCGGTTTCTTGGTCCCTGTACCCGAAGTCGGTGGTATAGTATTTTTTATATTTTTAAATATGTATTTTATTTTCCTTTTTATATATTTAAAAATGTAATGAATATGTTTATAAAATGTAATAAAGAGAATAATAATAGTAGAAACTTTATTCTCATTCACAAAAATATGACTTAATGGTAGGTACAATAGTGACTTGGCTTCCGGATTCCACCTTTGTGAAAGACTGGTGCCTGAAATAGGTTATAGAAAGATAATCTGTGTTACAGGTCACCAGGCCATACAATCGCGAGATATAAAATCTGAGAGAATCTTTTTTGGATACTGATGTGGGAGTGCATCGCAATAATCGCAATGTAGTTAAAGCAGATACCGGATTCACTCCGCAAGTCCTTAATGATTGCATGAAAGTATGAAAGGGCAAAGAACTTCATGGTCGGTTTTATTAGGCCTTGAATGGACCCGATGTTGCTTTTTTATATATTTTTATAATATTTATATTGAAAATGCAAATAATATGGTAATGCTTTTAATAAAGAAAATAATATTAATAAATTCTTTAGTGCCTCAAAATACAATTAGAATTAATGGTATTAGAACACTTAACAGCTGTACAACTTAAATTTGGCTGTTACATCAGATGTCCAGTGCTAAAAGTACCAGCCAGCTATAATGTTTTTTTTTAACGCGGGGAATGCTTTTTGCACCATATCCTCTGTGGGGGACACACACGAAGGGCGTTTGTAGGACTCCCAACGAATCGGTCTTCTCTCTAAACCCCGCGGTAGCCTACCTCGTCAGTCGGGAGGAGCTCCAGGAACGCATCAGCGGCTTCTGGAGTCCCCCCTGCCATACCTCACGACTGAGGTACATCCCGGGGTAACCAGAGTGACCCCGAGGCGTGTCGCTGTCGTGCCTTTCACCGCTCTATATAGTAAGAGTCGGAACACCGACCCACCTTAGGGCTCCCACACATAACTGCGAATTCCCAACGCATCGGAAATATCTGCGAGCTCGCACGAATGCACTGCAAGAACTTCCGATCTGATTCGCATTGTGCATTCCTGCGATATTACATCACACTTGTTGACTCCATTTTAGTCTGTCCTGGGACAGCGTAAGGGAAAGACGCAAAAAACGAAAGGAATAATCATCAAGCGCACGGGAAGATCAAATGAATTCACTTTCTACTAATGATAATTTATTTCACCAATAGTGCAATGTCAACAAAAGTAGAGTTTGATTTAACCAATAAAAATTTGAACAAATAATCTATATACTATAATATCTATACTATATTATTATATTATAAAGGTAAAGAGTTTGTTTGTTTGAACGCGCTAATCTCAGGAACCACTGGTCCGATTTGAAAAATTATTTCAGTGTTAGATAGCCCATTTATCGAGGAAGGCTGTAAGAATAATAGGAGCGGAGCACCAATGAAGAATGTTTTAAAAACGGGGGAAAATATAGGTAATACAAAATAAAATCGCTTGTTTAAAGTTACTTCGTTGGTTTTGTAGCTATCTGTCACAGAGATCAAAAGTGTTCAGGACTGTTACAACATATTCTGTATCGCAGGGGACTTTTCAAATATATACCTGATGATGACCCCAGCCCCCAAACATCGGCAACGCACTTGTGACGACTCTGGTGTTGCAGGTGTCCATGGGCAGCGGTAATCGCTAACCATCAGGATCGCCGAAACGAGCACACGTATCGACGTGTGCTCGTTTGCCCCTTTTCCATAAGAAAGCAAGGAACACCTTTCAGACCTAATCGCATCTTGCGAATTCTCCCATGCAACAAATATGTCTCAACAAATATGTTTCAAAGAGTCGCACCAGCATCAATTGTTGAACGACCCTTTGTGAAGCCATATTGTTCTTTGTGAAATAAATTATTTTTATTAAAATGACTTTCTAATTATTACAAAATAAGTTTTTCTAAATTTTACTTATAGCCGGCAAGATTGAGATTGGCCTAATTGGTTCAGTTGTACAACCCTTCTTGAATAAATGTTTTACTTTGCTATATTTCATCAGGTTAGGAAAAACACCAGAATCAACACATCGATTGAATGTTACAGCTAGAAATGGTGCTATATCAATTATAATAGGTTCTAAATATGTATTATTCATATTCAATTATGGTAAAAAAAAATTGGAATATGTCATGCCATTTCTGATTAATGAATTAGAAATGGCACAGAGGGAACAACTCACTCCTAAAAATCTTAGTTGTAAACTAAACCAGTATCTATCTTACGTTTATATACATACATACTCATTTATTACATAATGGTTCAGAATTCTCAGTTTCGTCGGTTTCATTGTTTCGTATGTTTATAATAACGTAAATATCGACCATAAAATTGCAGCCATTGTTATTTTACTTTATGCCAGCGGCGCCTTACATTGGATTATGATTTCAGACCAAGCTTGGCTACAAATTGAATGGCAAATTATTGTATTTGGATACAATAATGTATCCAAATACAATAATTAATATGCGGCCACACATTCGCAGCAAAACGTTTTGGCAAACACACTTGGGAGGAGCATTGGAAAGTTGGTTAAAAGTACGCGAGCACGCAATTCACTGTGTTTTTTATTAGAAAAAAACTTGTTCCTGTAAGCCTGAAATTTTTATAGGATTTATAGTAAGAGAACTTCGGAATCTTTCGACTAACGGTGTGTCTGTAAGGCTAGAAACTCTTGTAGTGATGAGTCATAACGTGCTAAGTACGTAACCATCGCCTGGCAGGCCTCAGCTCTGCACATCATCAACTAATATGTTTTTGAAAGTGTAAAAAAAAATTAGAAAAAAAACTTGTTCCTGTAAGCCTGAAATTTTTATAGGATTTAGTTCATTCATTAAGAAGTTCAAAAACAAAATGACTGGCGATTCCGATATCGTGTGTAATTGTTCGGAATCCAGTTTTATAATTAACTAGCTGTGCCCGCTACTTCGTACACATGCCATTTGGATTTTCAAGTTATTTATATTTTTTTTCACTGTTTAAACCTTCCCTGGACTACGACAAACATTTCAAAACCAAAGTCAGCTAAATCGGCCCAGCCGTTATCGAGTTTTAGCGAGACAAACGAACAGCGATTGATTTTTATATATAAGATTTGACTATGTATACTGATAATACATAAAAAGCTGTATTATTAATTACACTAAGTCATAAATGATCGTCTACAATAGGTATATGTAATGCGTTATTTGATTAAATTTGTTTTTATGTTTGTTATTTACTTACTTCTCGTGAAGTCAGCAATAAGAAAGTCGGTGTGTACTACTTAAAATTTATTGATTGTGACATTTTAGATAAGAAATAAAAAAGCTAACGGTATTATCGACACTATAGATTAACATGATCGAATAGAATATAATTAAGTAAAATACGATATTTATTGAAATAGTTTGTTTGTTTACATAATCTTCATAAAGACAAACAGCCATTTGACATTTCTAAGTCCGCTGTCTTGTTATTCTTCTTTTGATGAAATGGCAACCAGCCGGATCTCTCGGATCAGCTATTTCTGCCAATGTCAAGTATTTATAGTCTGCATATCATAAGTCTTCAAGTCTTTAAGTCTTCGTCGTGATGAAATTAATGATAAAAAATATAAAAAATGTGGATGAGATGAAATGGGGACCGTCTCCCGAAAAAACAAAAAACGATCTCCAAAATAGGTATTAATTAAGTCCGCTGTTATTGTCGCTGTTTCTTGGCGCTGTCATCGCGCACCCAGCCAATACTGGATAATACTCTCAAACTAAAGGAGGAAAGAATGTTTGTTACATACAGTCTATATATAAGAGCAATAACGGACACCAGTGCAGTATTCATTTTTAAATAAAATATTCCTGTTTCAAGGCTTGCCCGCTTAATGCAAGGTACTGAAATTTTATATAATTATTATTTAGTTAATAAAATAGATCAAGGCATTCTGGAGATATTGGTTTTTAAAGGAACATCCTTGAATTTTATTAAAAGCCTCATGTGAAGACTTCTATAAAAATAATATACCATACATAACGTATTTTTTTAGTAAAATAACTTAAAAAACTTTTTGAAAATAATTAGTATTAAATTGTGTTAAATAAAATTGATTCGGAGGTCACGTTAAGCAGTCAGTCTGACCGGTTGTTATCATAGGATAACTGCCGTGAAGCTTAGTTGGAGGCTTTTGGGCGGCTTGAAAACATCCAACGGCAAGATTACGTAGCCACAACGCTGTCTTGCCAGTTCCCAACCCGCACTAGGCCAGCGTGGGGACGTATGGCCTTAACCCTCTCTTAAGAGGAGACCCGAGCCCAGCAGTGCGAGATTATGGGTTGTTGATGAAATAATATTTGTTCTACTGATGCTTTCCATCAGGCGGAGTAAAGTCATTTTACTAGGTAATTTATGAAAAAAGTTAAGATAGATATAAGATATTTTAGACAAATGGCGCTAACTATGCTAAGTTTAGATTTGTTGAAGTTATCTAATCTGAGTCGATATAACATATTTTACATACCTGCACGCTATTTCAGAACGGTTTTCTTTTGTTGTGAACCCTTTTCCAAATCACGTCGAAGCTGCACTTGAGTTCGTCTGGAATATGATTATCAACTCTTTTCTATCTTCTAGTCAATGTTGTAAATAGTTATTAATTGCTAATTTTTTTTTTATGTTTAATTTGTATTACGACGAAACACTTGCACACCTGTATATTTACTAACCATTACGATCACACTTAATTATAAACGTGAAAGTTTGTAAGTATGGATGGGTGGATGGGTAGATGGATGGTTGAATGTTTGTTACTCTTTCACGCAAAAACTACAGAACGTATTTGGATGAAACTTTACAGTAATATAGCTTATACATCAGAATAATACATAGGCTACTATTTGCCGCGATAACCGACATATACGCGGGTGAAGCCGCGGGCAACCAGTAGTATATAATAATAATTGAATTCCAATAAATAAATAAATATACACATATAATTGTTTTAACAAAACGAATGAATAACTTGTATCTACTTAATATAGTTACATGCTGTTTATTTGTTTAGCAACTTTTTTGTTGTTGTTATATTTTTTCTGATTACTTCCCCTTTTTATGTCGTACCTGTGTATTCATGTTTTGTAATATAATAATAATAAAAATAAAATGTTTATTTCACATCAAAGACATAACATTTAAAATCATGCAATGCAATAAAATACTTGACAGTTTAATTATGTATAATACGGTACTGATACTGATTCCCAAGCTAGGCATAGCCTGTATTTCGGGAGACAGAATTCAGTCGCAAATTTTGTTACAATATATTTGAAATTTTAATATGAATAGTATACGCATGCTTCGTCACAAGATGACACTAAATGTAAATTAAAAGACATTGTTTTCTCAAGTAAGTGAACTAAACATTGTTCTTATGAGAATAAAGATTCTATAAACCTATTAAATATGTATATTAAGTACCTAAGTTAACATGTAAGCGCTTTATTTTCGTAACTGTAAGCTTATCTGTTATCTTCAACACTTATACTGTAATAGTTCGCTTAGATTTTTCAAACTACGCAACGAATTTTCATGCGGTTTTCACCAATAGCGAAAATGATTCAAAAGTAAGGTTTATACATGTTGTGCGTATGTATTTATAAACTCTTTCCAGATTGCGTTGCAGTTTGTACCCGAGCGAAGCCTGGGTGGCAAGCTAGTAAATTAATAAATCAGTGAGGCAGGTGAGAAACTTTGTAAGTTATTCACCGCACTCAGGTGCTTATTTCTGAACAGTATATCTTAGGGCGTGTTTTAGTAGTCTCTTTAGACAGTGAAGTTAAGACGAAATATCCAAAATTTACTTTTCTAAGATGACGTTCCTGTTACACTGACCATACTCAAAATAAAAAGAAACTGTTTGCTATCGGTAACTGCGATCCAAGTAATAATTTTTAAATGTTTTGTTCACAGCAGCAATGACATCCATGATGACTAAAATCCTACCTATTACATTGTTGGCGATGATTTCCTTATTACGTGACGTTCAAGCAAATGCACAATCGGATGAAGACCAATCTCCGATGTCAGAAATCATCGATGCCATAGTAGACCCTTACATATTATCTTTAAAGGATAATGATGGTAATGGTTTGGGTTCCTCCAAATGTAATAATGGCAACCCAAAAGTAAACGGAATATGTATCCCTACTGAGAAACCGAGCAGTGATGAGGAGTTCTTCGATGAACAAAAAAACTAACTACACACGGAATTTAAAGTGAAATTAATATTTAGATGTATGCCTACATGGTACTTCTACGATAATATCATAATTTTAGATGTGTAAGACTATGATTTCTGAATGCCTACCTAATTATAAATAATAATAATGCTATTGCATTGTATTCTTTGTTGGAGTTGAGATTTGGCTCGTTTGTGTTATTTGTTTTATGATTACTCGTATTTATGCAACTAAATACAACATATATTTTATATATATATATATATATTATGTTTGGCCTGCCAAGATGACTCTACTCTGCCTGATGGAAAGCATAAGCAGAATCCAAGAGTGGTGGTCACCATGCTCACTGCGAATGCAGATAATGCAGCATGCCGACCCACACTATGGCGGCCTAGTGATGCTGCTGCATCTTTTAGTCTAGTCAACAAGTATGGAACTTGTTTGGGCTATTGGGCACTATTGGGCCCCCTGGTCTCGCACTCGCCAACGAAACACGACAGCACGAACGCTGTCATTTTACGTTGATTTTCTGTGCGAGGGTAGTACCGCCCCGGTCGAGCCGGCCCAACCGTGCTGAAATCAGCGTGGCTCTACTACCTACTTGATTTTGTTTTGACTTATACAAGTTATTTTTATGACTTATTTTACGATAAACTATACTGCGACCTGGCCAACGAGAGACTACTTACTAAATAATAAGCCTTAGGCCTTGTGGTCATGGTCTATTAAATATTAAGACCCTTTACAATCGCGAGATATACAATCAGTTAGAATATTTTTTTAATAATGATGTGGGAGTGCATCGCAATGTAGTTAAAGTAGTTACCGGATTCACTCCTCTAGCTCTATTAGTACAAAAGATCTTAAGAAAGTACGAAAGGGCTTAAGATCAAGAACAAATAAAAAAGCTAGATAACGCGCGGCCTTTGCTCTTACTGAAGCCAAAAAACTCAGCTACTTCCAAGTAAACACACGCTTAAACGCACACATATGCAACAAACTACACTACTTTTTGTTAGTATCGTACAAGTTGTCGTGCAGTAAGTTTACCTACAAAATCACTTCTTGTGCAATTTAATGGTGTAAAAACTACACAAAAGTGAACAAAAAGTCTCAAATATTAATATTTCACACGTAAGTACTCACGGTAGACGTACTGGGAGAGTGTTGCCAGGAGCTCGTATTCATAATAGCCATGAAAGGTAGCTAAGTAATTTGTAGGTATTTTCACAGTCAAATAATGAAGTAGAGAGTGAGAAGTAAGTATTACCCACTAAATTTTTTTAATCACTTTCTCTTATAGTGTTATATATGTAAAATCTAATAGTAATTTATAAGAAACAAACGTATTTATTTTAATGCAACTTTCAGGGTCTCTTTTTTTTAAAGTGGCGACATTTCAGTTGTCACGTAGTGGCTTTAGGAGCCTTGAAGGTTGTGGTGAAGCCACGAGGTTCTGATGATGATGAAATTAGACGCTTTACAACAACAATTTAAACAATTTATTTATGAGCATAACACAAACAGATAGATGTACAGGCAGGGTGTGGGTTTGAGAGATTCGACCAGTCAGTGCCTCCAGACAAGGAGCACTAAACTGTTGGTTCGCAGCGACGAGAAAAGGAAGAGGTGCAGTCCTGGGTCGGCTTTAGAGGCCGACCCCCGTAGAGGCGTCGCAGGCGACTGGCGTGGTAGACCCCGGCCGAAAGAGGTGCAGTGCTGGGGCTCCGGCGTAGGCCGGGCGGCCCAGCCACCAGGCATGGTAGACGCCGGGCGAAAGAGTGCAGTGCTGGGGTCGGCTTTAGAGGCCGACCCCCCGTAGAGGGCAGCGCAGCCGTCCGGCGTGGTAGACGCCGGGCGAAAGAGGTCGAGCTGTAGTGCGCTGGTCCTTTTATGTGTCCCTGCGGTGGCAGGGACAGCGGCTCAGTGGTGGGAGGCGAGCGCAGATGACGCGTGACACCCCCCTCATTAGGCGAGAATTTTTCCTAGGGGAAATTCGCTGACCTCGGGGTCGCCACTGTCGGCAGCTCCTCGCTGGTACCCTGGGAACAAGATTAAAGAAGGATCAGAATTTTTTTAGAGACAAAAAAAGTTTAAAGAGATAAGAGGGAAAAGACAAACTAACAGGATAAGGTCATATCATGACCTTATCCTGTTAGTATAGCACAGAAAATCAACGTAAAATGACAGCGTTCATGCTGTCGTGTTTCGTTGGTGAGTGCGAGACCGGAGGCCCAAATAGTCTAGTCGACAAGTTCCACTTGTTGACTAGACTAAAAGATGCAGCAGCATCACTAGGCCGCCATGGTGTGGGTTGCCATACTGCATTGTCTGCATTCGCAGTGAGTATGGTGACCGCCACTCTTGGATTCTGCTTATGATTTCCATCAGGCAGAGTAGAGTCATTTTGGCGGGCCATACATAAAAAAAAAAAAAAAAAAAATCTCAGCTTAGTTCAATAGCAAAAATTTAGTGAAGTTAAAAGTTTTAAGGTTTGAAATAAAAATTCAAATAAAAAGTTCAAGCGAGAACGTAAACAAGGTGAGTCATACATTCCGATGCTCAGTTAGAAATGTTTAAAGAATTTAGTATAATAGTTGCAAACTTGTTTAACTGTTTAGGTAGATGCAGTAGTAGAAAATTGTAGTTATAAGTAGGTATGCTAGCTAAGACATATGTGCGAAAGAGATAAATAAACAACCAGATCGACAACAACAACCGAGAATCGAACCTGTAAGTCGGGTTTGACTCGACTTTTCCAGTAAGCGGAAACGTCCAACGGTTAGAAAGAGAGAGAAGATCGCGGTCCCCATCTGTCTATCTCTACTGACGCATGCGCAGTAAAAGACTGCTTGTAATTATGACAAACTCGAATAATAAAATCAAATTAACTCTTAATTACCTTATAAAGTTGTTTGAAGTAATGAAATATAGGTACAGGTCCGTAATTTTACTGCGAGAGTCACATATTGGATGAATGGAACGTCTACTGAACGTTACTTCGAATTGAGTTTATCGCGGCAGAACTATTTACCGATAAACGCTTCTTCTACTGAACAATTCATCGAACATTTTTGAATCGACTGAATGCTTTTTCGAATGAGTATAATAATGAAAATAAAAATGTAAAGAAATAGTTATTTGTTAAACAAGAGTGCAAAGTTGCTTTTTAACCGCGTGCTCAATTTTGATGACCAAGCTAGCGAAGGATTCTAAAATTAAATCCTAAGCGTTAGCGAGCATTTTAAAGTTGTCTTGTACTGTCTAATGAATCTATAAGGGTTCCGTTTTTTGCTTAGCACGGAACCCTAAAAAGCGACGATTCAGGAATACATTTTTAGACTTATTTAACTTTTTTTAGACTAGCTTCGCCCTGCAGGACTCAGCTAGTTTATAATAAAAAACAACCTTTATTCAAGCATTAAAATAAGCTTTCGCTAGTTATCACATGCTACTTTTTAGATATGTCCAATACTTAAACCGACCCAGAATTACTAGGCATAAAGCATTTCAGAATTCTATCTTTCTCGAAGCAGATACACCCCGGTGTTCTCCTCCAAGGTACAGAAAATTATTAAATACTACGAGAACTACTTATGTGATAACCTTCATCGTCAAATATTTTTAGGTGTGCTCCGGAGAAGATAGATAGAAGTTTAAAAGTACCGAAGAATAAAATATCAATCGTCACCGTCAACTGGGCACATGTGGTATTTTTTTAATGGTATTTAGGGCAAACTTTTGGGCAAGTTATTGATTACCACCGCTCATACCTGTAACTGTCACAAGTGGATTTTGCTCACAATGAGATTTGTGGGGAGCTTCGGTTTGGGGTTCTACTCACTAAAGGAACGAAAGAATTGCTAAAACTCCATTGAACATTCCTCAATGTAAAACTCGGCTTTCTTCTTCAATAAAGGTGAACCGACTCATTTGTGCTGAAGTATGACCATGTCAACCCTGGCGGCATTATTTATAAAACAATCGACACAGATCAATTAAAATAAATTCGTGTGGAATGGTATAGGCAGCTAGAATAGTTCATAACCACTTAAAAATTTATAAGACACCTGAATATAACCATCAGTCATAAGTAACGAAACAAGAGTACAAAATATGTCTATAAATGTATTCCTGAACCGTCGGTTTTTCAATGAGTTAAACATCAAGCATTTTTGAATGTGTCAGGGTAATTTTGTGATTCATATTATTAAAGAACTTAAGCAATGTGATTAGTATTAATAGTATTTGGATATTATAATATGATGACAGTACAAGACAACTTTAAAATGCTAACTAATAAATATTGGCATAAAAGATGGATGATCTCCAGGACCATTAGTCTTTTAATTCTGACTGTGATATTTGTTTTCTGCTACTTACATAGAAGTTGCAGCTAATAAAAATATTGTGCTAAAATCCACAAAAGCCTTAGACGGTTTCTCAGGCTTTACTTTAAATTTTCTCAAAAGAAAGTAAATCTTGTTGAATTTCAAAAAAACCTTTCGTTTGGTCTAAATCTAAAATCAATCTAAATTTGAAAAGAAAACCATCTCTGATTGTGGAAAATGAGAACTGATAATGCAGTTTTTAATTATTATGCTCGACGAAGTCGGTGATATATTTGAAACTGTAGTATTGTGAAAGCAAATATGTCTTACATCAAATGCCATACCTGACATTTACTACTACTACTAATACGAGAAAGAGACATTATTTTACTACTAATACCTAATATATTACCTAATAAATACCTATTAATACCTAATCCCTTTACCGAATAATATCTCAAAATAAATGAGGAAAGAAGATTTGTTACATACAGTCTATATATAAAAGCAACAACGGACACCGGTTTAATATTCATTCTAAATAACATATTCCTGTTTCAAGAGCTGCACGCTTTAAGCAAGGTAATGAAATGTTGTATATTTTTAGTTGATACAATACAATAGATCAATTCGTTCTCGAGATATTTTTTTAAGGAACACTTTGAATTTTACTTAAGCCTTTTCTTTTAAACTGCATCTAAGGATTTTTATAAAAATAATATACGATACATATCATATTTTATTTTAGTTTTAGTATACAAATTCCACATATTTTAAATAACTTATAAAAACTTATTGAAAACTTAGTGTTAAATGATATCATGTTTTTTTTACAAATAGCTATCTCAATCTCAGAACGGAAACTTTTGTTGTAGACTCTTTTCTAAATCACATCACAGCTGCACTTGAATTCATGGAATATAATCATGTACTTACTTGTTTCTATCTCCCAGTCAGTTTTGTAAATACACACATCAAAAGTGTCTAGGGATCAAGCATTTTTATGCGGATTTCTTGAGATTGAGATGTGGCTTTGGCCCTAGCCTGCTCAGTCGCCAGACTTGAACCCGATTGAGCATGCATGGGATATGCTACAGAGAAGAGCTCTGCCGAATATGGAGGGTATCTAGTCGCAAGAAGACCTTTTTTTGTTGTTGCAACGAACATGGGCGGCCATTCCACAGCGTGTTTGGATGAACTCATTTTGAGTATGCCAAACCGATGTTCTTGTGTTGTTAGTGTTCGTGGTAGAAACACGGATTATTAATTGTTTAAGTTACCTAATAAAATTTTAAAGAAAACTGTTATTTCAGTCTTTTTTTCGAACTTTAATGTTAGTGGTTCAAATGTCAAAAATCCCTTTATTAGGAAAATGGCAAATTTCTTTATTAATGCAAAGGTGACTTGGTTTATCGTTACTGTGACAAACGAAAACACTTTATTTGATGAATCCTTAAAGAAAATTTTAATTAATATCAATCAGGAGAAAAGTTATTGCAAAAATATATGTTGATCTCTAGACACATATGTTGATCCCTAGACACTTTTGATGTGTGTAGTTAGATATTAATTGCTTATTTATTGTTACACGCTTTTTATTAACTTCACCTGTATGTTTGTAACCGACTGCTTTGGACTTAATTTTGACCAACTTTTGACGGTCAGATTTCATTTAAATTAAGTAGACTTATCGAGGACCGAAAAAATCACGATTTTTAAAAGTTGAAAATAATTTTAATGTCAAAAGCATGGAGTGCTTTCTGAAAATATTTCAAAAGACAATAAATATTTCAAATAGCAAAAAAAAAAACAAAAACAAAGTTTTTCAAACTATTTATTTAATGGGTACTTAATGTGTATATTAAGTTAGCATAAGTAAGTAGTAACTGTAAGCTGATTTGTTATCTTTCACAATAACTCTGTAATAGTTCCTATACGCTTAGATTTTTCAAACTACGCAAGGAATTTCGGTTTTCAGTAGTAAATAACTTTTTAATGTTTTGTTCACAGCAGCAATGACATCAATGATGACTTTAATCCTGGCTATTACATTGTTGGCGATGATTTCCTTATTACGTGACGTCCAAGCAAATGCACAATCGGAAGAAGACCAATCTCCGATATTAGAAGTCATCAATGCCATAGTAGACCCTTATTTAGTGTCTCAAAAGAATGATCAAGGTCCATCTTTGGAAATGTTTAAATGTCAAATTGGCTACAAACGTGTTAATGGAAAATGTATACGAACAGAGGAAGAGGAATCGAGTGACAATGATGAGTTCTTTGACGATCAAAAAGAACTACTAAACTAATTACACCCAGGAGATATAGTAAACTAAATATTTCGATGTGTTCCTACATGGTACTTCTAAAACAATATCATAAATTTAGATGTTTAATACTATGAAATCTGAATTTCCCCTAAATGTCCAGATAACAAATCAAGAGTAAATGGAAATTGTATACCCACAGACAAACCGAACAGTGAGTACTTCGACTTATAAAAAAACTAAAGACACCCAGGATTTAGAGTGAAATTAATATTTAGATGTATGCCTACATGGTACTTCTAAGATAATATTCATTAGTTTAGTTGTGTACAACCGTATTATTATTTTTTAAAAGGCAACAATGGAGTTTCTTGCCAGATTCTTCTCCATGAAGGGTAGGTTGCACTTGGAACTGGCGACTAGAATCACTCGATTTTTTTATATTAAATATTTACTATTCATAAGTGCCTGTAAAATAAGTGTCTATATGAATAAAATCTTTTTGAGTTTGAGTAATACATACTATGAAATCTGAATTTCTACCTAATTATAAATATCTAATTATTGCATTGCATTGTATTCTTTGTTTTAGTTGAGGTTCGGCTCGTTAGTATTATTTGTTTTATAATAAATACGACACAATATGACTTTCCTTTAAATTATTCAAGTTATATTTTTTACCTTTTTTTACGAAAACGCTAAACTGCGAGTGACTGTCTATTAAACAATAAGCCGTCTAGACAAAGCGGAAATGTATTTGTAACCATTGCATTGTATTACATTCTTTGTTTGAGTTGAGGTTCAGCTCGTTAATATTATTTGATTCAAAAGGAAGGTTTATACATGTTGTCTATATGTATAAACTCTTTCTAGATTGCATTGCACTTTGTACCCGTGAAAAGTCGGGGTGGCAACATAGTAAATAAATAAATAAATTGCGACAGGTGAGAAACTTGGTAAGTTGTTCACCGGCACTTCGGTGCTTATTTCCGAACAGAAAATTTTAGGGCGTGTTTTCGTAGTCTCCTTAGAAAGCAAAGTTAATCCTGTATTTGTTACTTTTTTCCTTCTGCTTGGGGTGGACATGGTTCTGTATACTAGACTAATCAATCAAATCAAAATATATAAACGATTAACTACAATAACTATACCGTTACCTAGTAACTATAATTAATATTGATTGTTTAAAAGCAGCGTATAACAAATCCACTATCTGTAATTATCTTATGCCCCCTGTATTTCCGTAAAAATGTATGGTTTTTTGCGGTTTCTGACATTTCTAGTACTCAAACATCAGTCGGTCCAGTAGAGACTTTTGATCCTTATAAGAAATAGGATTGATTAGCATCGAAAAGAGTTTTTGTTTAAAATGACCATTTTCTTGTTGACTGTAAATTTTTTCCACAACTTATAAATGCAGTTCAGAATATTTTCAAAATGTATGGATAGTTTCCTAAAAGCGTTTTCCTGTAACTATAACGGTTAAGGTACCTGCCCTTACTGTCCCGTCTCAAAAATTCACCCTGTATAGATTTAATGTTAAATTGACATTTGATAAGATTAGTGTCCTAAAAACTAATGTAATAAATGAGAAAGTTTATATTTGTGAATTAATTTAAATTGTATTTAGTTAAATTAGTTTTTATAGTAATTTACACATCTATGGTTATTACACTAGAACGGACATTAAACAGAGTTATTAGGATTTAAGAGTTACAATTAATATACGCAGAAGTGGACCTGTGAGCTGTATATAGAATACAATAGAATTACAAGTTTCAAATTTTTGTTACTAGGACTCGGCCCAGCACACGCTGGCGATTTGCCCGGCTTGGGTGTCGCAGCGTCGGGCCCTCACTGCAGTCATCGGAGGAAATCTCTCGCTACCGGACGTCATTCGCTCCATGGCCGGTATCGACAGCAGTTTTACCGCGGTCGCAACCTTCTGCCAAGAGGTAATTTCGCAGAAGGAGACGGCGGAGAAGGCCCGGGAGGACGACCTCCACTCGGACCCAATCCACCGCCGGCGAACGGGGCGGCGAAAGCGCGCCTATCAGCGCCTAATGCCGCTCTAAGTGTGGCCGCGGATGGTAGTCACGGGTTTGCCCCTCCATCTGCTTTAGTGACCAGCCGCGAGGAAGCGACGTACGCGTGTGCCGTACATCCGGCTTGATTCCGACACACCGCCCCGCTGCAAACCCCGGTGGGGTGGCGGCTCGTGGGGGTTTCCAAACGTAAAAAAGGGTCCTTTGCGACGGCGTGGCCTCCGATTTTCAACAGGTTAACGCTCGTGTACCTAAGGGCTCCGTCCACACACACACACGCACTGTTTCTTCTGCATAACGATGACATGTTAGCATTTGGCATCATACATTGCCATGCATCCTGCTTCTTATCCCGCGTGAGTATCAATATACTCGAGAATATCAATATTCTTCCGCCAGGCCGTTTTAGTAATGCTCTATTGAGAGCGTCACTAAAGCGGCCTGGCGGAAGAAAGGTGTACTGAATAAGGTTAGACGGTTCTTCTCACCCGAACATCTATGTCTTTTTTTATGACCCAGGTACGCACCTGCGTGGAGTACTGTTACCACCTTTGCGATCGATCAGCGCATTATTTGCTTGATGCTTTCAATCGGTTGCAGCGGCGAGCAGTCCACATTATCGACCCGACCCATAAGCCACCGAGTCTCTTACGCCTCTGCAGTTGCGAAGAGATGTCGCCTCTATGGCAGTCCTCTCCAGTCGATGTAATATATTTCTTCATACACGCCTGACTGGTCCATCCTATATAGATTTAATGTTAAATTGACATTTGATAAGATTAGTGTCCTAAAAACTAATGTAATCAATGAGAAAGTTTGTATTTTGAATTACATTAAATTGTATTTAGTTAAATTAGTTTTTATAGTAATTTACACAGATATGGTTATTACACCAGAATGGACATTAAACAGAGTTATAATGATTTAAGAATTACAATTATTATATGCAAAAGTGGAGCTGTTAGCTTTATATAGAACTAGCTTTTACACGCGACTTCACTCACGCAGACTTTCATCCCCTGATTGACCCCCTTAGGGGTGAAATTTCAAAAATTCCTTTCTTAGTGCTCACTTACGTTATATAAAGAAGCTACATGCAAAATTTCAGGATTCTAGCTTCAGCGGTTTGGGCTGTGCGTTGATCTCTGGGTATGTCAGTCAGTCAGTCAATCAGTCACCTTAGATCACATATATAGATAGATGACTAGTGTCCGACCGAAACTGGTTTTTACGACCGAAACCGAAACCGAATTTCGGCAACGGTCTCAGTTTCGGCCGAAACCGAAACCGAAACCGAAACTTTCTTATAAGGATCATGTTTTCAGAGAAAAATAAAGAAAACTTATTATAATCAGTTAGTTTAAATTTTTTTTCTTTAAATCACATAATCAATCACACAATATAATTTATTGCGCTGTTTGCACTTGGCTTTAGATGAATCAGACGAACTTTTCTCGAGAAATTGCCAAATGCTGTTTTTTAACGACATTGTTCTTTCATAATAGATGATTCAATACTACAACAAAAGAAATGTTCTCTATTAGGTTTAATCAGTAGGTACTCAATGTATTTTAAATTATTTATTTATATTCGTGAACTGTTATGGAAAAGGTTTTAAATTGAAAAACAGAAATAAAATAAGTATAAGTGTTAGTTTTATACGGATAACCAAGTAGGTATCTACTCGTTTAGTTATAAGTGTTAATTTGTAAAAAAAAAACATTTATTATATTGGTACCTACTTAATAATGATTAAATTGAACGCGAAACTCTAAATCCTTAATTTTATCACCACTAATGCACTATGGTAAATACCATGTACCTAACTAATGTTTGTTTACATATAGTATTAGCGAAAGAGTTAAATTAACCACAAAATGTTTAGATTTTTTTTTATGGTAAACTTGATTCTACTATAATCTAGGTACTCCTTTGTTATATTAAATTACTTTTCGAGGTACTAATAAATTATATCACATGATAAAACTTACCGAATTCAAAACATATCACACAAAAACTCACAAAAAACAAAATGCACTGCAAACAAACAGGTTACGACATGATTACGCACGTGGACGCGGCCAAATGTCATTGTCGCTTGGATGTCATTTACCGCGCCGAACACACCCGAACACAGCGCGGAAACTCTCGAATGCAGTTTCGGTTTAGGTAGTAGTTTCGGCAGGTTTGCTGCCGAAATCGAAACATAACCGAAACTCGTTCTTTTTGCCGAAACTCGACCGAAACCGAAACCGAACATTCGGTCGGACACTATAGATGACAAGTTACAAGGTTTTTCGCAGTCCTTGGGAATATCAGAATCTGTCATGAAAGAACGCTTGTTTAGACGCCTAAAAAAAAACCGACTTCCAAAAAACATCCAACGAAAACCCTCTGCCAAAAAACACTTAAAAGCGTAAAATAAACTGGTTCTTCATAAATTGCCTATACCTAAGTCTTTATTCATTTAAATAGTAGTATTATAATGTGTGCTAGGTACCTAGAATCTGTTTGAAGTCGGTGCCAAGTGACTATCGCTTAGACTTTTGTAATTGTTCGTTTGTATTCTTTTTGGCTTAGCACCGACTTCAAACAGATTTTAGGTACCTAGCACACATTATAATACTACTATTTAAATGAATAAAGAATTAGGTATAGGCAATTTATGAAGAACCAGTTTATTTTACGCTTTTAAGTGTTTTTTTGGCAGAGAGTTTTCGTTGGATGTTTTTTGGAAGTCCGTTTTTTTTTTATAAAAAGTTTTTATTTTTCAGTTTTTAGTGCAAACAATCGTAGGTAAGTAGTAAGTTGAACTACACACATCAAAAGTGTCTAGGGATCAAGCATTTTTATGCGGATTTCTTGAGATTGAGATGTGGCTTTGGCCCTGGCCTGCTCAGTCGCCAGACTTGAACCCGATTGATCAAGCATGGGATATGCTACAGAGAAGAGCTCTGCCGAATATGGAGGGTATCCAGTCGCAAGAAGACCTTTTTTTGTTGTTGCAACGAACATGGGCGGCCATTCCACAGCGTGATTTGGATGAACTCATTTTGAGTATGCCAAACCGATGTTCTTGTGTTAGTGTTCGCGGTAGAAACACGGATTATTAATTGTTTAAGTTACCTAATAAAATTTTAAAGAAAACTGTTATTTCAGTCTTTTTTTCGAACTTTAATGTTAGTGGTTCAAATGTCAAAAATCCTTTTATTAGGAAAATGGCAAATTTCTTTATTGATGCAAAGGTGACTTGGTTTATCGTTACTGTGACAAACGAAAACACTTTATTTGATGAATCCTTAAAGAAAATTTTATTTAATATCAATCAGGAGAAAAGTTATTGCAAAAATATATGTTGATCCCTAGACACATATGTTGATCCCTAGACACTTTTGATGTGTGTATTTCATCAAATTTCATCATCAAGAATACAAATGAAGGTCTAAACGTACGTGTAATATTGAAATCATCCTCTAATTCCTAACTGTTGAAGAGTTTAACCTTCTATCATCAGTTCACCTAAATAACTTGAAAGTATACGACTGAAGGTCTTTAGATACGTATGAAATTGAAAGAATTATCCTCCAACTCCTAACCGTTGAGGAGTTGTACCTTCCACCTTCCATCATCAGCTTACCTAAATAATTTGAAAGAATACGACTAAAGGTAACATATATACATCTGATATTTAAAGATTTATCCTCCAACTCCTAAACGTTAAGGAGTTGTACCTTACATCATCAGCTCATCATCATAAAATGATGACTACCAGACGCAAATACGGGTGTGACTTCAGAAAATATACGAAAAACATAGTATGTGCCTATAAAAAATGAGAGTTTTCCTCGATTTCCCTGGGATCCCATCATCAGATCCTGATATGCTGGCAATGGGACCACCTCGGAAGCATACCCTTTCGAATACAAAAAATAATAATTAAATCGGTCCACAACTGACGGAGTAATTGGGTAACATACATAAAAAAAAAAAAACATACAGTGGAACATAGAACCTCCTCCTTTTTGGAAGTCGGTTAAAAACTACTTCAAGTCTTTTATCAGAGGGTAACTAGGTGTGAACCTACAATGGTTAAGTCATGCCGGTTCTAATGTATTCCTTTGTTGTACTTAGATGGACTCAGTCTGAATTAGATGCTCTTGACAGGAGAATCCGCATATTTTTGACTGCATTCCAAATGTACCAACTACGTTCATCGAATATGAGATTGTATTTCCCGCGAAAGTTTGAGGCTCGTGGTATTAAATATCAAGACCCTACACAATCCCGAGATATACAATCTTAGACAATATTTTTTTTACATACTGATGTGAGAGTGCATCGTAATGTAGTTGCAGTGGATACCGGATTCACTCCGCTCGCTCTGGCTAAAGGGAATTAGCTCAAACCTGTAGTACTTAGTACTAATGATCGCAAGGATCGCGATATAGAAGTGCAAAGAACTTCATCCTCGGTTTTACCGGGCCTTGAATGAACCCGATATTGATTTTAAAACGTTACCTCGCTACTACACACAAACGGCGTAAGGCATAAGACGCGGCG
The DNA here is from genome assembly GCA_949125395.1 of Diaphora mendica. Taxonomy (NCBI): domain Eukaryota; kingdom Metazoa; phylum Arthropoda; class Insecta; order Lepidoptera; family Erebidae; genus Diaphora; species Diaphora mendica. The sequence continues at coordinate 26,237,857 of OX421310.1, forward strand.
CAGGCGTGGAACGGATACGGAACGGACGCGATTTAAATTATATAGAAGAGGCGAAGCGACGTCACGATGCGACATTATACAGGCTGATTTCGTTGCGATAGCATGTCTTCCTCTTCAGATGACGAAGATGCGCTTGCTTTGCTGCAACTCATTAATGTGCAGACGCACAGAAGAAATTGGATCCACCCTGTGTGGAAATTATGAGAAGAGCATAGACATTTTTAATTATGGAAAAATTACATGAGTATCCTGCCCCCCTAGCCATGTCATTGGCTAATCTTAAACAAAGTATTAGCCAATGACACACGAGAATTTAGGCATTAACGATTGTAGAAAGAAGAACGCTTGCAACTTGGCTAGGGAGGCTGGTCGTTTTCGCACAGTGTATAAAATTTCACAAGAATGTTTCAATATTACGAGTATACTGTCGAAAGTATAACACTGTCTTCAGAAGCAGCATAAACATTGGAGAGAACCAGTCTGTGTTGAAGAAAGACTATTGATAACATTAGGTAAGCCGGTCGACAATTTTGCATACATGTATTCGTATACATGTACAGTACACGCATCATCAAAAATGCGTGATGATATATCATCACGATTTTTTATAAATAATAGTCATCCCCCATATAGCAAGCGACGTGCTCCTTGCGTGACGCTTAAGTTGTAATTCAAAATAGGTCTCCTTAGTACATTTTGTATGCAAAAGTTTTGAAGCGGCATCGTGCCTTCGCCGCGCCTTAACTCCTCGCCGTTTGTGTGTAGTTAGCGCCTTACCTCGCGTCGGATTGGGAAATTCATGTGGCATTCGATAATATAGAAGTACAAGAACTTAAAATATATGTTAGGGAGAGCTCATCGAGTGACAGTGACGATTCATCAGATTTTGATTAAAATAAATAAATAAAGAATCAACATAATATAATTACATCTTGTAATGAAATGTAACATTAGTTAAGAAATTTGTATAAAATAATCCGGCAATAGTTTAGTTTCTTACAATTTGTAAAAAAATATCGGGTCTGTTATCGTATTAGGTTTATCGATAGCTCCATCCCTATGAGTTACCATCCATCTGCTATGACCTTGTACGTGCGTAAGCGTCATATTTTTACTAAATACTGTATACATCATGTAAAAAAGACGCTCGTTCAAGTTTCCACAAAGAGCTGTCATCGAGAAAATAAAGAAATGGTGTTCAGTCCTCTCACCAATGGAGCGATCACTTTGTGATACTTGTAATACCTATAGGACCCATGAGTATAAGCATTAACTCGCTACTAGTCCATTGGCAAGAAGAATGAACCACGGCTGTGTCACCGTGTTCTAATCTAAACTAAAATCATCAAGCACTTACTGGAGTTGTGTGGCTTCTTTGTTCTCGGCGTTCCAAGAGATCTCTTGGGTAGTTCCTCTCTGCTTTGTCTTGGTACGCTCACACAAACATGCTCCAAAGTGCTGTATATCTTTCAAGATATTCGAATTACAATAAACTCGTATCAGCTATCACGGATATTCGAATTACAACTCACTCGCTTCAGCTATCGCGGAACGCGCCTACAAAACTCGCGAGTCCAACCAGACCTAACAAAAACGGTAAATCACTAAAGGGACCGGGTCGATGTACAATTAGCTTGGTATCAATTAATTACGGTTCTCAAACAACAATCGTCGACTGTTCACAACACGCGTCTTTTTAGTACTCTCTTAACTTCAAACGTCAAAACGTCAAACAAGAAAAAAATTACAGTCGAAAAATGTTGCCATTACAATGACGTTCGAAATCCAACAAATGGAAATAGTATACTTCTATGTATTTTTGCAACGAAGTTCCTTATGGGGCCGTTGCGGAGAGGTACCCTAGCCGGCAAAAAACGTCCACAACGTAAGATTGATGCCTCGGTGTCAAAATGGTAGCGTATGAGAAAGATGTGAGGTCTCGGGTTCGAATCCCGTGTAGGATCAAATATTTTTTTCGATCTGCAAATATTTGTTTTTGGGAGTTTGGATGTTTTCTATGTATAATATGTATGTATTTACAAAAAAAATGTCCGAAATATTTATTTATTTATTTCGTGAACGAAATCTTTTTAATTTTTTATTTATATCGTTAAAAATCATAATAAAATGTATACCTGAATAGTTTTTTTTTTATACCTCGCATAGAACTTTTACATATTTTTATAAATCATTTTAAATAAAATAAAGATGTTAAGAGCGCTATCACAGAATTTCGTTCTGAAAGATTAGGTATTTGAAGTTCGGTGACAACTCGCTCGCGTACGTGCGCGTTCTCGTGACCACGCACGCGCGCTACGATTCACGAAATAGTGCTATAGTTGTCGGTAAACAATATTGATACTTTTTCTATTTTTTTCTAGAAAGTTATATAGGTACACGTTATTATTTTTATTATTAATTCTTTTATTTACTTGAAATATTGGTAAAAAAATATTTCAAAAAATACAAGGGAGACTGAAATTGGTAGGTATCTCAAAACAAAAATCAGGTTGTAAAATTATTATAATGTGTAACGGCTTCTTAGCATTGTCAAAATCGTTCTGGTTCATTTCCGTACGTTGGAATTTATTGCCATAACGTCCATCAGTTTTTCCAAAATTAATTTGGGTTTACAGCTTTTTGGACGAGTTGTGTAATAATATTCACATTCTGCGTGGTCTCCAAAAACATGAAGTTAACTATCTAATATGTCTTTCTGCAAATTAAGTATTTTTGTCTGTGTAGAAACATTTTGTTTATTTCTGAACTTAATTGCAGATCGGATGGCAGTGCGTAGCCTAGTAAGCGGTCTGCGGTTAAAAGTTTACGTTCGTTGAGAGGGACCGTAGTATCTTTTTGCATTTGCATATTTTACTGGTGTAATTCCTCAACTTAAACTTAAAAAAATGGTTGGTATACTCTATTTTTTAAGGAAAAAGGAAACAGTTTCTAGAAAAGAAAGAGAAAATTACTTTGAATCACTGAATTTGGCAACTCGGATAATAGAGAAATTCGTAAACTAGCTGAACGTTTATTCTTAAGATCTCGAGTCATCATTAGATGACGAATTTGTGCACTTCCATGCTTATTGCACTGAAAAAATGATAGAACAGAATTCGCCATCCGATCTTTTTTTATAAGGAACTTCGTTCCTATCTGGTATCCCACGACACCAAATGCCTTTTTTTCCATATTTTCTCATCATTCAAACGTTTTTTGAAATTCCATAAACATTTAAGACCAAAATCAGGCAAAGCAGTCCAGCCATTCCCGTGTTTTAGCAAGAGTAACAAGAAGCAATTGATCAAAATCAAGAGCAGCAAGTGAAGATGAAGAAGAATAATTATTATGCTTAAAAAAGAATAATAATTCTTCTTCATCTTCATTTCTTCGGCATCAACAAACTCATGCTATTCTTTTTTTTTCTCCAACAATACCAAAGCGTCAGATTCTTAACACGAGTATAAATTGTTATTAGCTATAAATATTTACAAAACACAAAATATTCATAAATATATTTTTTAAACAGTTTTAGTCATGCGAAATTCTCTAACCATATATTATACTGATTTATATTTTGGAATTCAATCCTTGAGTAAAATTTAATTAAATAATTATAAATTACGCTTGACGTTTGCTATACGGGTTATACCTACAACGCTGTATTTAAGTATTATTACAATTTGATAAAAAAGTAAGATAACATTCTAGTCTTAAAATAAAAGCGGCCAAGTACGAGTCGGACTCGCCCATGAAGGGTTCCGTAGCAGCAAGTAACATATTATAAAAGTTCTTATAGTTCATTATAACTTTGATTTATGTTTTAATCATGGTGTATTTTTTTAAAAGGTAAATTGCGGTTTACGATTTATGAGGTATTAAAAAAAACTACTTACGATCTCGTTCAAACCAATTTTCGGTAGAAATTTGCATGGTAATGTACATCATTATTATTTCAGTTTTATCATTCTCTTATTTAGAATTTACAGGGGGGGACACACATTTTACCATTTTGGAAGTGTCTCTCGCGCAAACTATTCAGTTTAGAAAACAATTATATTAGAAACCTGAATATCATTTTTGAAGACCTATCCATAGAAAAACCACACGTATGGGTTTGATGACAATATTTTTTTGAGTTTCAGTTCTAAGTATGGGGAACCCCAAAATTTATTGGTTTTTTTCTATTTTTGTGTGAAAATCTTAATGCGGTTCACAGAATACATCTACTTGCCAAGTTTCAACAGTATAGTTCTATAGTTCTTATGGTTTGGGAAAAAAGTGACGGTGACATACAGAAGGACAGACAGACATGACGAATCTATAAGGGTTCTGTTTTTTGCCATTTGGCTACGGAACCCTAAAAACTAGCCTATGGAGTACCTTATATTTATGTGTCCGTTAAATTACTGTCAAAATTGATCCAGCCGTACCAGAGATTAACAGACAGGAAGGCAAAAATTTTAAAAGAACTAATGTTTTGATGTAAGTACCGTAAATGCTTTCATATACATTGAGTGAAAAGCAGTTGTTTGATATTACAAACAGATATTTTAAATCATTTCTTTGTACAGATGGTAATAATATTATCAATTTGAAATAACATGATTAATAAGAACGCAATATGAGGTCAACTCAAAACACACGGTTTGAAGCACCTCATCACGATTTCCAGTTTTTGTGCAACTAGAACAAACAACTATTCGACTAACACTAGATGCACATTCAGCTGAGCTTAACGCTTGCTATTCGTTTTAATATTAAACTACAAATATAATCATCATTTGCAGAGTTAATCAAAGTTAATTTAAGTGCTTGACAAGATAAGATAACAATGAGTACCGAGGTTCACAAAGTCGTTGGTTCTCATCGTGTGTGATACAGTGTTGGAAACGTTTAGAAATGGATCCCAATTCAGTGTCCGAATTAGAACAAATCAATCAAAAAAGTACGGATAAAGATGTTATTACAAATAAAGAAGAACAATACTATAGTTCCCATTCACCGTTCAGGAGACAGGTATGTATACAATTTTTTTTTGTTAAATCCACGTTTTGTGTTTTCCCTAACAATTTATTTTATTTGTGACGTCTTCACTTTGTGTTACTCTATAACATTTTATTTTTGAATGTCGTGTTGTTACTTTGATAACCCTAATACTCAAAGAAGTAAACATAGACTTTTAAGGTCCATTTTAACTAGAGATAGGTTATTGAGAAACGGTCTGAATTTCCTTTTTTAAGAGTATTTGTTCTTTTTTTTGACTACTAAAAGTTATAAAAAAGAAATAAAAATTGATCCGGCATAAGAATCCGGCTTATTGAATTAATCATATTGAAAATAATTACTAAAGAATATACAGACTATCTCCTTTTTTAACTTGAGATATGTTATTGAAAAGAGCCATTAGTGTTTAACCTATTTAATCAACGGGGTTACTCTATTGCCTTCAAATGCAATTTGAGGAAGTGTAAAATGTAAATAAATAAATATATGTAAATTAAAAAAAACAGTCCAAAACCCGCACTTGGCCAGCGTCGGGACGTATGGCCTTAATCCACTTCTGAGAGGAGACCCGAGCCCAGCAGTGGGACGTAATGGGTTGTTGATGATGATGAAATAAATAAATATTTACGTTCTGGTCCTGGTTCTGGTAAAATTTCCACGTGTCACACTATTCATTGTATAAACATGAATTTCAATTCTTATCATTACAATAATTAGACCCCAGTCCACCTTGCAGGTCAAATACTAATGATGATATGCAAATCACATTTTTATTAATCATTTATGGCAAGTAAGCAGATTCCTAATGTTAATCTTTTTAAATTTAAATTATGTACATGCTAAAAATACTCTTAAACTCGTTTGTTATATTGTCCTTTTTACAAAATAAATGTATAATTTTAATTTGTTAATATTGTTCTTCCATTTCCACGTAGCCATCCTAACATAACTTTAAAACGTACCTATAACCATTAACAAATAGTAAGTTTTTTACCTTATATAAAATGCATGTCAAAGATTTAAACATTGATGTCTATCTATTAATATATAAATATTTATATATTAATATATAGACACTTAGCCCTAAAAAGTAGATGCGGGCAATTACTGGTATGTATTTATAAATATAAATATTATAATTCTATAAATTTGAATATTATAATTAAAAATATTAATAGTATTATGGCACTTATAAAGTAGTTTTATATTACTTTAAAACTAGTACGGCACTCACTTACATATACTTTTTCGTAATATATTAAGACTCATCTGTGCCTCAGAAAGGACGTTAAATTAAACCGTTGATCCCAGTTGTTTAACGCAATAGGGAATGTTCATGAATTTTTAAAGGTTTTTACTAGCTATTATATTGCCAAAATTAAATATAACATACAATATAAATAATATATTTAAGTCACTATCTAGTAAAAGTAGGCTAAATTATTCACAATAATCCAAAATCATGAAATGTTGTTCTAGGCTATCATATCATTTGGAGTATTTATGTTGACATTGGGAGCTGGTGCCACATCGGGCATCTCGGCAATCCTGATACCACAATTACAAAAATCCCGGAATGACTTGACAACAGAAATGGTGTCATGGGTAGGTATGTTACTTTTTTTTATTTATCATTTATGTTTACATTTATCTCTTAAATAAAAGTAAAAATCGGCTAAGTGCGTTTTAGGCACGTTTAGAATAGGGTTCCATTGTCACCCATTGTTTGTTTGTTTGTTTTACCGGGCTATTTCTACACTTGGCCTCTTGATTGGGTCGTTGTACGTACGACATGGTGGGGATGGAATTTATTACTTTAAGTAATGTTTAACTATTACTTCGTGATTTTTTTGTGAAGTTTTCCAAGTAATCGCATTTTACAAGTTAGGTCTCGATAACTCCTGAAATAACAAAGTTATCTAAGCCGTTATAGTTTGCCTTCAAAGTTAATCACATGGACTATCTACATGATTTATTTTTGATTTTTCGAGGAAGTTGTTTAGGTTTTAAAAAAAGTACTTTAAAGTTGAATTTCTCGCAAAGGTTTACCTAAATCAAAGATTGTTTTAGAAACCTCTAAAAGATTTTTAAAAGACCTAACTAATGATACCCCACACTATGGGGCAGACGCCCCATGAACATGACGCGCAATGAAAAACTCATCCCCACTTTATGCATGATTTTATTTTAATACTTTGTCGATGTGGTAAATACATATATGCAAAGTTTCATTTTTCTAACACTAACCGTTTGGAGAGTAAGCCAAGGACAGACGAACGGATGGATATGACGAATCTATAATGGTTCCGAAACGTGAACTACGGAACCCTAAAAAAAAAAGATAGTTTTAATAATAGTTTAAATTTCTTTACAGCCGCTGCATCATCCCTGGCCTTATTCTTCGGTAACCTTCTATCTGGGTACTTAATGGAAAGACTTGGAAGGAGATTATCTCAATTGCTACTAGCAACTTGCTTTATGATTGGTTGGTTGGTAATTGGGTTTTCCAACGACCTTTTATATTTAATATTATTAGGAAGATTTATTACTGGATTATGTCAAGGTTGGCTAGGACCACTGGGTCCAGTATTTATTGGTGAAGTTTCTTCGCCTGTCTACAGAGGCTTCTTTTTAGCAGCTTTGTCGCTGGGCATAGCTGTAGGTATTTTCTTTGCTCATTTGTTTGGCACATTTCTTCATTGGAGTCTGGCTTCAATGCTTTGTGGACTATTCCCTTTGGTCGGTGGAATCATAATATACAAGGCACCAGAATCGCCGTCATGGTTAGCATCTAGAAACAGAATTGACGAATGTATAATATCATTCTATTGGTACAGAGGAAAGACTCAATCAATGAAAATCGAGTTAGAAAAAATGTTGTTGGATTTAAATAACAAAAATAAAACAGAAAGTAAGATGCAAGCCCTTGCAGAAAATATAAAGAAGCCGGAGTTTTACAAACCATTGCTTATCATGATCGTTTTCTTTGTCATTTGTCAGCTTACTGGAGTTAACGTCATCTCTGCATATACAACTGATCTGATGGAACAATTGATGGGAGATAACCCTAACTCTTCTTATACTTACGCAGCAATGTTATGTATAGATGTATTAAGATGTGTAGCCCTTGGAGTAGCATGTGTTTTATTAAGAAGTTTGGGACGTAGACCAATGGCTCTATTCAGTGGTGTATTTACTTCGTTATCACTGATATCATTAGCTCTATATCTCTTTCTTCACAAAATTGGTGTTATACAAAATCTGTCAGTCTTTATATCATTAGGGTTAATGGCATTTTACATAGCAGTGTCTAACATGGGTATTGCATTGTTACCGTGGAATATGGTAGGTGAACTCTTTGCGGTTAAAACAAAAGGTCTGGGATCTGGTGTTAGCGTTATGATGACGTCTATTGCTTTCTTTGCAGTAGTCAAGTCTGCACCTGCTATGTTTAATAGTATAGGTCATCACGGTACTTATTTGTTTTATGGATTAGCAACTGCGTTTGGCACATTATATTTGTACTTTTATCTTCCAGAGACAAGAAATAAAACGCTATTACAAATTGAGGAGTACTTTAGATATGGCAAGAAAAAAGATGAAAAAGAAATATGTAATAATATTTAGTTATTTTATATAAATACTTATTTTCCATGTGAAATTAAGGTTTGATCTCTTACAAGATAAGTGATTATTAGAGAATCATTGGTTAGTTTTTTCTTATAGACGAACTGAATTTGTGTACTAGTCTTTGACATGTGAGTGATATATATTTCTTTCACAACTATTTTAAAACAGGAAATAGATTTTAAAAAACCCTTTCTTTACATGTATAAATGGGACATGTATCTGCTATTCAAAATTATACAAAGTGATAATCATGACGAGAAGGAATACAGGGTAGTAAAAAAAATTAGTTACATTATATTATAACAAACGGATATTTTTTTGGAAACAGTTTAGGTTAATGTAAAATATAAAGACAGCTATAACGAAAGTGTGTGATTTGTTGTTCGCTGATCGATACCTTATAGGTATTTATCAGTTTCAAACCACAACATGCTTTACATTTCAGAGTGAAAAATATTGTGAAGGTTTACTTTGTTAAGGTTATGTTAAAGGCAGCTTTTTAAGAATCAAAATATGGAAGAGTAATCAGTTGCAGTTTTTACTAATCTTATTATGTATTGAAAATTTTCAAATCTCCACGTTACGATTTGATCATTATACTTTTGCAATAGCTGATCATAGTGAACAATGTAAACTTTGGTTATGGCTTTTTTGATAGAAAACTATTAAAATTATTATGAAACAAATGAACTTAACGCAAATAAAATCGAACGGATATCGACACAATTTGGTCCTATCACAAATTTAAATTATGAATGTTGATTTATTTTATAAGGCCTATATGTGGACAAACAAAAAAATTAACTACATTGGATTTGCTTCTATGTTTGCTATCCGAATTAAGTTTAACTTCTGTCTCTTTATTATTTTTCTATGGCATCCTGCTTAAGGCCGTCTTTTAATTTTAATACAGTTAGAATACACTTGTGACACATGGAGAAGGAGTGCCAAAATAAAATGTCGAATTTTGACTGGGGACCACTAGTGTATTTGATTATGTAATGTGGCACTGCAGCATATATTTCACACACGTAGATAGATAGATAGACTCTTTATTGCACACCATAATATTAAAAATACAATGTAGGTGCACAGGTAAGAACAGTGGTACAATGGGCGGCCTTATCGCAGACTGCGATTTCTTCCAGGCAACCTTAAGATGGACTATACTAAGTTATGTGTAGTTTGTGGTGCACATTTACATATCACGTATAAACCTATATGTATACAATACATACTAACATACATATATAAATATAAATACATACATATTCATGTTCATAAAGAACATAGATATTACAGAGATAGATAGTGATCTTTGACTAGTTTCTTAAAAGTATTCACTGTCTGAGCCTGCCTTACGGCTTCCGGTAAGGAGTTCCATAGGCGTGCAGCTCACACTGTAAACGATTTATCAGTGAAAGTTGTGGAGTGTGTTGGTATTTCTAAGGTTCGATTTTCCGATGACCTTATGCATCGTATATGTGTGTTATGAATAAATGTAAATCGTTTCTTTAAGTAGCATAGCACGTAATGTTTGAGTTGGGAAGATTACCAACAATTGTTTCATTAAAAACGAAATAGATTTACAAATTTCAAATGGCAGAAGTAGTTCCGTTCAAATTTAATACTTGAAAACAAATCTATACAAATAAATAAAATTGAAGTGTCTGTTTGTAATATTAAAATAACCGCTATATATACCATACACGGTATATATATCAAAATGTGTTTATATTAGATACTTAAATAGGATACTATTCTAAACAATCAATATTACTTATGTTTACCTTGAGATACCCTTAAACTAGTTAGTTACATACAGTTGTATAAGAATTAGAGCTGTGAGATACTTAATCTAGTATTTTAATAGGTTTGACGAACAAAGTTCATATTGTATTACTATTATCATTATTAAGTAGGTCCCAGATAGTAACCCAATGTTAACAATCAAGGTATTATAAGTTGTGTAACATCGTTTTTGAGGACAATCGTGAGATAACATTTAATTTCTATGGCAATAGTCTTGATGTATGTTTGATATAATAAAAATTGTAAATAACCTGTTTGTGATACTGTCCTAATGTGTAAAACTTAACCAATATTTGTTTAAACCGTATGTCATGGCACAGCGCGGCGTATGTAGTATGTTGTACGGGTTTGTAGGTAAATGATTTTAATTAAATATATTTTTTATATGTATTCACTCATAAGCCATTAATACAGTGTACTTTAAATATTACAATAATAAAGTAATTCTTTGTGTATTCAACAATTTAAACTGGCCCATGTTAATTATATTGATATAGCATTGTGATACAATTAATTAGGTACATGATTATTACTGATTATATTTTTCATTTTAACATTTTCTTTGTAGCACTTACAAGTACATATTAGCATTATGTTTCATAAAAACTGCTTTGATTAATTGTTCGGACTAATACCTGCCGCAACTTTCCATTAACATTTCACAAGGAACATTTTTTAGCCAGCGTCACTTGAATAATTGTTCTATAATACTGTGTAGTTTTCAATACACTTTCTGCTGTACACAACTATTGTACTACTGTGGAACAAATATTCGTCCTCGGTATTCTTGGACCGATACAACTTTCAAGAAAAGAGCTTATCTCCCCAGAGACAGTAAAGCGTTGGTGACTGCTGAAGCCCAATGATGCAGAAGCATCACTAGGCCGCCATGGTATTCCCATACCATACAATGCAACATGGTGACCCCACCATGCTGCATTGCTGCATTGTCTGCATTCGCAATGAATATGGTGACCACCACTCTTGGATTCTGCTTATGTTTTCCATCAGGCAGAGTAGAGTCATTTTGGCAAGGCAATACATAAAAAAAAAGAATATTATTAAAGATATAAAGTAAACACAAAGTAATTTAAATAAAAGAAGGAAATTTAGATAAGTCATTGACTTTGTTCCTTATCACTCAAGCGAAATGCCGATGTATTAGTAACGCAAACTACTCGCGCACAAAATGAGGCTTGAGTATACAACAGTTTTGTACAAATACAAGATAAATTTGTCATCGGTAAAAATAACATTTGTATATATCTATAAAATGTAATTATATTCGAAGTTTAAAAAACATACCGATCACTTCAGTATAAACATTTGCCCTGGTTGAGTTACAACTTTATATTTATTAATAAATCAATCAGTTAGTTATAATTTTTAAAATATTTTTGATTGAAATACAGTCAATACTTCTCATTGAATTTTTTTATTACAAAAGTACAAGAATGCATTTAAGGAAACCTGGCGAAAATCTCCTTACCCTTTATGAATGATAAAAAACGCGACTTAATTTAGCGATTAGCGATAGCGATTTAACGACAGTTATATTTTGATCGAAATCCATCCTAAAATACTCGTAGAACAGGAAAAAAAAACCACCCAAAAATCGAGACTCTGAAAATAATTTAACCTCATCCTCCGTCGCACATGGACTAGAGCTCGACCAGATTTGTACCATGATCTCACAAAAAACCAGTACCTATTCAGCCAAATATGGCAGCATGTTATAGATTTGGGTTCTCATTTTCTAACCAGTATCGATTAGGTACAGGTAATCAGGTTCGCATTTGCTTCAATAAAAAAAATGAGATAAAAACATTAACTATAAATCTATTTGTTTTTAAATATAGAATGCTTTTATGTATTAATACGATCGTTAAGAATATTTTAACTTTTAAACGACCTGATCGGTTGAGCTAAGGTGACATTCTAACAAAAATACATTATTTTGTTGTTTATGTTGTTGTATGATGTTTTATACATCCGATTAATCATCTGTTTCTAGTGCCACATTTAAATACTTGAATTTACATTGAACATCATCGATCAATAATTATTGATCGAAGTTGAACATCAACATAAAATTCCATAGATCTATATAGGTATGTACATACATGTAAATTAATAAAATATTCCTTAATTATTTATTTATAGTATTAACTTAAAGTCTAAATTCATATACTCGTATGAGTATTAACGACATTAAAAGAGTCCTACAAAGAAGTTTTGTTTGTACTTTGTGTCTACTAACGTTTCTGTTATGTAAAAGTAATGTTTTTTTTATGCTAGGACACAAGTATTAAAATGTCAGTTATAAAAATAAAAATAAAACTTCGTTTGAAAAAACCGACTTCAAAAACTGAAAAGTATAAAATAACTTAATTTGTATGTGCTACCTATTCATAGGTTTGAATTCGGCGCCAAGCCAAATGTAATAGTAGGTACCTCACTCGCTATATTTCGAGACGAACGTCAACGACGTCACCGACGCTTCGGTTGTTTTGTCCTACGCGGGATAGCTGATCCCGCTCAAGGTCACGCGCGGCGAGTCCTACTGTTACATTTTGACTCGGCACCGACTTCAAACCTATGAATAGGTAGCATATACAAATTAAGTTATTTTATACTTTTCAGTTTTTGAAGTCGGTTTTTTTAAACGAAGTTTTTTTTTTATTTTTCCCTTTTTAGTCTTTCTCAAGTCTCTCATCATCATTTCACCTAAATAACTTGAAAGAATACGACTAAAGGTAACATACAACATACTGTATAGAATAATAAATAAATATTTCGGACATGATGTTTACAGAATATGAAAGCATGCAGACAATTGCCTTAACTTTATTGCAGGCGCTCACGTAAATTTGAGGGTTTCCTTCAATTTCCTTGGGATCCCATCATCAGATCCTGATATGGTGGCCATGGGACCACATGGGGAGCATACCCTTTCGAATAAAAAAATAATTTTCAAAATCGGTCCACAATTGACGGAGTAATCAATGTACATACATAAAAAAAAAAAAAAAAAAACCGATGAAATTGAGAACCTCCTCCTTTTGGAAGTCGGTTAAAAATATAATGTAAGTTTATACATTTTTTTGGTAGGCTTAAGACAATCAGACCTTGAAATAAATGCTTATCTAATTGATGTTCTTACACCTAAAGGCACACATTTCACAGAACAACAACAAATTACTATTGTACATTGTTCACCAAGCGGAACTAGTGTAAGATGTTTACTTAAAGTCACACATGTCCATATATGAGCGCTTAATAAAAACAGTAGGTCAATTTCACAGGCTGTTAAAGTTAAGGCAAGTGGCACGCGTCTCTGGTAAATTATCGATTCTTCCTGTCCTGACATGTGGACCAAAGCACTATAAGATTTGCTACATCTGCGAAGATTTTTTTGGTTTTCTCTAGAGTTCCCACGTTGGTACGCGACATGTTTGGTCTCACAAAAAACTACCAGGAAAACATCTGGAGACAGGACTTATCTATTTTTGGGACAACTTGAGTGTTTATGAAGTAAAGTGTAAGAAACTTGTTAATGAAGTTGTGTTTGCTACAAAATCGTCTTAAAATTTTATTTGAATACAAATTCGTCCAGCGGTTTGATATTTGAAATTTTCTTATTTATGTACTTCAAGTGTATAATTTACATTAGCATATATTTTAATTAGTAACTAACAGTTAACAAAATCTACAAATCTATTGAACTATTCTGTTTGACGTTTAGAATTTAATCATTGGTATTTAAGTTATGCTATTTACCCACTAATGCATTCAACCCTATAGTTCATTTTTTAGTATAAATTAAACATGCACTAATAAATTGAGCTTATTTTCTTGTCAAGTAGTTCCTGTATTTTATATTATTTTATCTCGTTTTACGCATAACAAATAACTGTACAAATCAAAAACAGGGCCAAGTTGAAGCAGAACGAATATTTTAATAATTAACAATAGGACACGTGGCTGAGCGGAAACTATGCACGTGCTATCAATTAGAACTGGAATGAATGAAAAAAACTTGACTGGAACGTTATTGAAGGTACCTACAGAAGTAGGAGGAGTCGTGTCTATAAAGTTGAAAGCGAAATCATAAATAAAACCAGAGGGTTTTATTTATGATTTCGCTAATAAAGGGTTATAATTTTTCACTTTCTAATTCCATCTGCATTTTAAATCGTTATTTGTTTCTGTGTCTAGTTAGTCATTTATTTAACGATTTCAATAAATATCAAATTACGTATCTGATAGTTGATAAATAGTACTCCATATTTATAGTTTAAGTTTTTTATACTATTTCCATTTCTTTATTTTCTCGATGACAGCTCTTTGTGGAAACTTGAACGAGCGTCTTTTTTACATTATGTATACATTATTTAATAAAAATATTACGCTTACGCACGTACAAGGTCATAGCAGATGGATGGAAACACATAGGGATGGAGCTATCGATAAACGTAATACGATAACAGACTCAATATTTTTTTACAATGTGTAAGAAACTAAACTATTTCCGGATAATTTTGTAGAAATTTATTAACTAATATTACATTTCATTACAAGATGTAATTATATTATGTTGATTCTTTATTTATTTATTTTAATCAAAATCTGATGAATCGTCACTGTCACTCGATGAGCTCTCCCTAACATATATTATAAGTTCCTGTACTGCTATATTATCGAATGCCACATGAATTTCCCAATCCAACGCTATAATATATTGTTTTAAACTTTCATGGTCAGTAACATTAAAATAGAAATCCACGCGATCAGATACTGTTAGTGCTGTGTATCGAGAACAACTACAAGTGAATAGTGAGTTAGTGAACAGTGGTACCGGGCGATCGTAGTAAAAGACTGCGAATGAGGGTAGACCGATATGTCTGCCAATAACATCCCACCCGCAAGATCTTCAGTTACTCCGTGATCATGGCGCTTGCAACAGCGCCGAAATATCGGATACTCACAAACAAAAGGTACATGGTAGCAATCCCGTAGATTTCTATTTCGACGCTATAATGTTTTACTTCCGCACATGCATTTTTTAATAAATCTAACATCTTGTTTGCTTTAAAAGGGGGATGGGTATTGTTTCGAGCGGCGTGTCCTTTGATTTGTGTTCATATTAGTTCTATAGCATTGTACTGGCAATGATACGGCGGAAGTCGAAGAACCCAATGACCACATTCGGCAGCTATTTCGTCGGTAATATATCTTTAAGGGAGGCTTTTTTTCGATTTTAAAATATTCACTAATTGTACTTTTAATAAAGTATCATCCACATTTTCATCATGACATTAGAACCAGTTAAATATCTCTTGTTTTTTATTGACCTGCGTCGGCATTTTATCAATTTGTCTGGAGTGATATATAACATTGTCCATAACAATTATCGACGGTTCTTCCAGAGATTGCACCATTTCTTAGATTGTATCATTTCTTTAAACCATCCTTCGTAAATCTCGGCGTTCATTTCTTCGTGGGAGTCCACTGTTTTCTTGGATTTAAAGGCCAGCAAAGCATCTGACACGAATCCTTTCGTAGACCCTGCATGGGATATGATAAGGCGTTCACCTTTTCCCATTGGCACTGAACTAGTGGAAGCGGTTGTGTCGTAAATCCAGTTCTTAGATACTGTGTGGTTTGCATTTAACCAAGTCTCGTCAGTGAAAATAACATTTGATCAATCTGATATCTTTTTGGCTTCGCTCAAAAATTCGCAGCGAGCCATAGCAACGTCGTGACGCTCCATCAATATTTTACGTTTGTTCGATTTTTTTATAAGAAAATCCAATTTCTTTCAAAACCAAGCTAAATGACGATTTTTGGCCATGGAACAAACCACATTCACGTAAAAAAACAACAAGTTTTTTAAGTGTTGGAATTTTTTTGCGCAAGTAATAGTCATATATATGACAGCGAATAGCGACAGCGTCGAAGTTCTCAACCGATGTCACACGACGTGGTTGGCGTTTTTTCTTCGGCGTACAAAGCTTATTATCCTGAGTGCCGCTTGTACCGGTAGTAATTTTTGAAATTATAGGTCCACTAATTGCTAATGCGGCCTAAACACGCTCTCGCACTTGCGACAGTGGTAATAGCGGGCCACCATTTTGATACTCTGCTTCAAAGTAATTACGAACCTTGATCACCAATTCTCTCGCCTGCCTTTTCAGAACAGATCCTTTAGGCATTTTGACATTTGACAGCTGGGACAGCAATCAACACGGAGGAACACAAAATACACAACGTAACGTATGTATGGATAATGTGAAAAAACTCAGCGAAGAGAAATGTAGTGACTTTAAAGCACGACCGTCTTGTTGCGAGTGACAGATTAAAACAAACACAAAATGGTGGTGGGTCATTGAGTATTCCCAGCTTGCAAAAATATATTTGAATGTTTTTGTTGTGTTTGTCTTTTTTCACAACATAATAAATATATGCGATCGATATCATTACTTATTTGGGCACAACACTACAACTATCAAATTAGAACTGTCATCGAGAAAATAAAGCAATGGAAATAGTATAGTTTAGTATATTTCTGCTACAAAAATGGCAAAAAGCAGTCACGTTAACATATTTAATTTAAGAGTATGGCGGGACTTTAATTTTAAATTTAATTCAAATAGTTGGATAATTCCATTCTCCAGTACAAAATAATAATAGGTTTTGAAATTTTTCCACTCTACCTATATCTTGCCACTTTAATAATACCGACTATCAGTGACATACTTTTAACATATTTATATTAGTATACTATTATATACTACAAATTATTAGTTATTAATTAATTCTGGTGTATAAGAAATGTTATATCATAAAACTTGTAAGATTACGATGTAAAAAGGGATAATAGACTAGAATTATTAGAATGAAACTAGACTCCAGAATGATCAATTCTGTCAAATATGGAGACTTGATACCACTAGTTTGTTAATTAATAATTAATTTGATAATAAAGGAAATTAATAATAATTAATTAGTTTGATAATTAATTGTCATTTTTTTAAGCTTTGATTTGCCTTGTTAGCTCGAGTCAAACTATGCAAGTGATATAAAAATACCTTAATAGATGTGAGGCTGTGTAAAGTGCAAATATCGACATGAAGAATGTGTTGTCACTGACTAAGATTCTCACTATCTAACGCACATATATATGACATTGTAAATTAATGCAATTAGATGTCACTGTCAATATTTATTATGATACATCATTGTATGCATGCATCACATTGTTGTAGTATTTAGGTACTTTACGCGTTTAGTGTGTTAAGACAATCATTTATCTCAAAGTCTGTCTGGTGTATATCTATCTGACTAGGTTTGAATGAAAATAATTTTTAACATTTTACATAAAAATCAATCCTTTGTTTTATTTATCTCTTGTTTTGCTTGTTGGGTTAAAATTTCTAAACTAACTGTAAATAAAAAATCGTCTTACTCAGTTTTGAAAACATAGTTCGAGTATGCTGGCTAAAAACATGTAGACACTAATAAATTTAATACAAGGAATACATATCAACATGAATATCAACATCTTATAAAACTCGACGAAGCATTACAACACATGGAAAGAATATGTGATACGATTATTTGTCTCTTGTTTCTTTGTGATAATGTTGCGCATTGCAAACCGTTGTTATGATCAGAGAAGCCACTCTTGCCACGAATGTATGACTAGACAGCGCGCAATGATTTCACAAGAGAATTATATTATCAGTGGAACATAAATACGATAATGTATAAGCAAATAGGCCACATACCTATACAATATACATGGTTAGTAATGATATGTTAATACACTAATACAAAGTACGTGTGAGTTTATAGACACCAGACTATATTAATATAGTAACATGGCGAGGCCCTTCATCGGAAAGAAATACCTTTCTTTGTCTAGAAAGATAGTATATTGATAGCTCGAGATGTTGTGAGTTGTAGAGGACAACAAAAAAAAAAAGATTTTAATTATCATATTGCTTATTAATCATTATTCGATTATGTGAAAATATATAGGTATACTGTGAAAATGACTATGCCATCTTCTAATCTTTTTTTTTCTTTTAAAAAGATAACTCCCACATTACGAACATACATCATGTGTCGCTGGGTACTTTACAAACATACACGAAATTCATTTCATTTCAGTTTTATTTTCTGACAAATAAAAACCATTCTGAAATATTAGGTACCTAAAAGCTAATAATTACGTCAGTTTCCCGAATTATTTTACACTTCCTAAGTAAATGTACTCAATCAATAGTTTGTAATCATCTCCTAAACTTTTCCATTGATAAAATGTTACAGTTAAAAATTATCGTAATGACCTCCAAACTTAAGATTAAATAAAGTACAGATAAATTTATTCCATCTTAATAAACAATTTAAAATACAACTAGTCTTGAATTTTAGTGTATCTCTAAATTAAGTTATTGGTATGTGTCGTACGCTCTTCGTATGATTCAAATTCATGAATCACGAATTGAAGTTGATTGTCTTTCATATATTACCTATATTACTTAAAGGTATATATACCAACTAACCAACGAAAAACGTCGTTGACTACACCTTTCATTCATGGACACCTGGAACTGAAAATTCGTAAGTGCATTGCCATCCGAACCTTTTCAATACATCTTTCTGAGGTTGTAATAGTTAATCTCAAGACCTTCTGAACCGATTTTGAAAATTAATTTAGATACCAATAGAAAGCCACATTACTTGTGAGTATCATAGGCTATATAATAACCTGAAGAAGTATGTAATTTCGTTATTTTTAAAGTTAGGAATACGAAGAAATAATACTAGTATTATATAAAATTTAAATAATAACTTCCTCTAAACTGAGAACTTTAACTTATTCATAACACAGTATTATTAAACTGTGTGTACACGTGTCGTGTGACATGTGTCCTGTGGTTAGGAAGTAAGGCCATGCACCCACACGAGCGAGCATGTGCACTATGCTATCCGTGATTCCGGTACCGCTGTCGCTTTAGTAATATTGTCGCTTTATCAATATTATACTTACATATATTATGTAAATAAATGTAATACCACTATGAAAGTATGTTTTTCCTATTTGACTATTCAGAATAAAATTAATAATACTAAACTATGGTCCAGATTGAAGTCGGTTTTTTTTTTGTTAAAACTTGTAATTATTTCAGTAATGGACTATTAAAAACTATTCAAAGTCAAAGTCAAAAAGATTTTATTCAAATAGGCACTTATTTTACAGGCAATGAATAGTCAATATTTAATATTTAAAAATCGAGTGATTCTAGTCGCCAGTTCCAAGTGCAGCCTACCCTTCATGGAGAACAATCTGGCAAGAAACTCCATTGTTGCTCCTTTTAAAAAATAATAATAGGGCGTACATTTTTTTTTATACTAATAAACTTGAATGACAACGAAGTCGACCAAAGAAAACAAAACAAAAAGTTTATTGATGTGATAATAGTTATTTAATAATAATATAATAATAATATTTTATTTAATTCGACCAATACATAATTATGTTACAGTGTAGGACATTTGATTTAAAAAAAATAGTTATTACGGGATACTTAGACTTAATTACACTAGTGTAAAACACAGGGTCAGTATAGTTAATGTTACATTTTCGAATGCTAAAATATTTAAATTTAGATCAAATACTTTAATCGATGGCTGCCTGAGCTAGGGTAAACCTGTGTTTCAGGCGATCGTTTGACTTTGTATTTGTAAACTGGTTGCTAGTATTTATTTTTATTATTAGAAAAGGATTTTATTTAAAACTTACAGATTAATACAAGATATTAAATATTACAAAACAGAAAGTATTAAAATATAAAACTCAATTTTTTTTTTTTGTAAAAGACTACTTCAATGTGTCCAAAATATTCTCTGTGTCTGCATAATTAAATTTACTTAAATAGTCAGATAGTACAATTTTACATTTTTTATTATTCAAGGTATATATGTTTAGTTCCTTATTAATTCTATTGTACAAGAAAGGTCCTAGAAAGAAATAAAATCTATGAACAAATTGATGGCTAGTTTGGGGTCTGGAGCATACTATATCCTTTCTTCTCCTATCTAACGGTATGGGGTTATAAGGAACTTCGGTATGTTGCTTTAAAATTGTGTGCAAGATAAATAACTGTCGGACTATTAGTACGTTACAAGCCATGTAAAGCTGGTGTGTGGGGAATATGAATGGGCGGGAAGTTGCTACCTTAAACACCGCTCTTTGAGCGCGTTCTAGGGGCAATAATATTGACTTTGCTGCACCACCCCATGATGTTATGCAGTAAGTGAGTATAGTTTGACACAACGTTAAATACACTTGCTTTATTATTACATAATCGGCTACTTTGCTAAGGTTCTTAAATATATACATTAATTTTCTAGTTCTTGTGCATAATAAATCGATGTGTTTGCGGAAATTCAAGTTTGTGTCAAGAACAACACCTAAATATTTCACCTCGTTGGCATTTACTAATGCAGGGCAGGCACATGCACAGTCAGTGAATGTTTTACAGCTATGTGCATATATTTTTGGATTATCAATAGGTATATTTGTACCTATCATTGGAAACAGAATATATTTCGTTTTATCAGTATTCAGGGTTAGAACGTTTTGACATAGCCAGTTAGTCACTGTGTTAAAGCCACTCTGAGCAAGCTGAAAGCCCTCACTACGCGATTTTGCTGTAAATATTAGAGCTGTGTCATCAGCATAAGATATTATGCGACCATTAGGAATCTTCAAACTGCAGAGGTCATTTATATATACGAGGAACAAGGTACAGCCCCGTGCACTTCCCTGGGGAAAACCATAGCCAGTATTCCTGGCTTCAGCACTTAAATATTCTCCAATTTTTACACATTGAGTTCGTTCAGTGAGATAGTCTGAAAATAGGCGAATTTATTATTATACAAGAGTGCAAAGTTGCTTTTTAACCGCGTGCTCAATTTTGATGACCGAGCAAGTGAATCCTGAGCGTCAGCGAGGGAATCAAAAGAGCACGAGGTGAAAAATCTTTGCACTCGAGTGCAACACGTAACTTTTCATTCCACCTCAGCGAGGAAACAACTAAATGCAAAAAAAGCATTAACAATCACAATATACTTTTGTTTCAGTTTAGGTATTAATATTTATTAGGTACTACATTATGATAGGTAAGTATTACAGATTAATTTTTAAATTATTTCAAAAATATTTAGGTACTCGCTCTACCCCGCGGTGTTACCCGCTGTTTTTGTCGTACCGCGAGTAACACCGTGGGACAAAGCTAGTCTAAAAGAAGTAGCCTAAGTTACTCCTTAGATTATCAGCTATCTGCCAGTGAAAGTCCCGTCAAAATCAGTTCAGCCGTTCCAGAGAAACAACAAACAGACAGACAGACCGACTGACAGACAGACAATGTAACAGAAATTATAAAAAAAATATTTTAGTGTATGTACCGTGTATACATACATATGCATTTAGTAAAAAGCGGTTATTTTAATATTACAAACAGACATTTCAATTTTATTTATTTGTATGGATGTATAGATAAATTAAGAAAAATTGAAAGTTAAGTTGCTATAGTTACTTAAGAAGAAAATGGTGCGGGCAGAGCAAATTAAAAAAAACTACACCAAGAAGGTTCCGAGTCTGAGTTTTTAACAAATTAAAAATATTGTATGATTAATTCGGCACCTTGGAGGTAGAAGTAAATAGGTTTAATGATGTTTTGAATTCACAAACTTAGTGCACTCGAGCGATGTTCTAAATTCAATTTACTTTATTCCTCTAGAGAATAAAAACGGCTTTTAAACTCAGATATCGAAGGGCAAAAATACTCTTTACGAGCTGGTGGGATGAAAAATACATTTAGGGCATTATCTACTCAACAAGGTACAAAAAACGATATGCATTTTATCTTGCACGACCTCTGCAGGATAACATCGTTGCAATGAGAAGGAAAACTTGAAACATACTCTTTACTAATCCGTCTGACCAGCGTTGTATTATAAGTAGACTAAAATCTACGTGGTTTCTGTAGGAGAGCCACGCTTCGGCATCCATGGGCCGCCTCGACTGGTCCATGGATCACGTGGATATCACGGCCTCAAAGAAAGCTGGTGTGTGAATCAGCGCTTGCGCTGTGTTTCACCTAGTGAGTCAGGATACCGGAGGCCCTTACCCCGATCCCTCCCCCCATCCCCCTCTCCATTCCCCAAAGGCCGTCAACGCACTTGTGACGCCTCTGGTGTTGCAGGTGTCCAAGGGCAGTGGTAATGGCCTACCATCAGGCGATACGTCTGCTTTTTTGGCACTTAAACCTATAAAAAATCGTCTTTCTTTTTCCAGAAGTGAATATGGTGAAGGTTGTATTTACCTGTATTAATGGGCATGCATACAGATAATATTTTTGTATAATATTTTTAAAAGTGTGTCGTATGTGTGCTGTTGGTATACCTTATAAATAAATAAAGAAGTGGAACATTAAAATCTGTAGGTGTGTTATATGATACATTAAGGACATTGTCTAAATAAACAAAGTCGATATAATATCCTTATACTCGTATGTTGAATTTATGTAAGTAGATGATAGGCGTACGTGACTTGCTGAATTAATCATATTATTATGTTTTTGAGTAATTCTTTGTTTTATGACCTGCTTTGATCTTTGTGTGTCGTTTAAATTTAATATATTAATATTAATGCTCATTGTGATATAATACGTTTGAACTGAACCTTGGTGTAACTATTTTTTTACATCCATTTTCTTCAAGTATGTACCTATATAATTCAGTTTATTTAGTGGAAATTTTATTTAATTTTAAGAAATGTAGTTTCACATTTCATAGCTAAAAGTAAATAGTTATTTAAAAGTGCTACAATCTCATTTCAATGTCATTTAATTAACCATGATGATGACCATGGTTCAATATAGAATGTCCTGTAGTCACACACACAAAGAAAACAAACGTGACAAAATTTATAAATTCTTTATTTTACACACGTTATTCTTATTGGTATGTTTGTACTTCGCTAAATTTTATTATTTTATCTATACAAATATTAACAAAGGTGAAGAGTTTCTTTGTTGCTTTGTTTGTTTAGTTGAATGCGGTAGTCTCGGGAAATGTGTCCGATTTGAAGAAATATTTTATTGTTAGGTAACTCATTCATCGAGGAAGGTTATATTTTATCACGACTTGACCAATGGGAGCCGAATACCAATGAAAAATATTGAATAAACGAGGGAAAATTATTGGGAGCTTCTATTGCTTGCGCTGTATAAGCAGTTGAAGTTTGGTAAAAATAATGTATTAAGGAATTATTCCCCTTTAGATGTTCTAAAACAAGGACCGCAACGTCAAATTCTATCTTTTAAAATTGGCTCACTATAACCTTTTTTTGTGTCGCTGAGCTCGACCGGGTTCTGATCCACATTTCACAATGGGGTGATGAAAATCTGGTCGAGTTCAGCGCTAAGAAAACACAGATGTGCGCGTTATCTACCAAAAAGTCTCCGTTTCTTCCCCTCCCCACTTTTCAGAGCACCCAACTGCCACTACAGGATAAGCTCGGTGTCCTGGGCATGGATATTTGCCAGGAGCTCAACCCGCGGGAGTACATCGAGAGCATCACTAAGGCGGCCTCGCGGAAACTTGGCGTACTGAACAAGGTGGGACGGTTCTTCACGCCCGACTATTGGTGTCTTCTTTATAAGACCCAAATAAGCTCGTGCGTGGAGTACTGTTCTCATCTTTGTGCATCTTTGTGATGGATCCGCGCAGTATTTGCTTGATGCTCTCGACCGGTTGCAGCGGCGAGCAGTCCGCATTATCAACAGTCCCGATGCCACCGAGTCCCTTGAGCCTCTGCAGTTGCGGAGAGATATCGCCTCTATGGCAGTCCTCTACCGCCTTTACTATGGAGAGTGCTCTGAAGAGCTCTTCCAATTGATCCCACCTTCTCCCTTTCTCTACAGAACAGCGCGGCCTTGGAAGCCACCGCCTTAGAGTCGTTGAAATACGCTCTCGAACCAAACGGTTTGGTTCTTCCTTCCTGTGCCAAGCACTTAAAAACTGGAACTCACTACCAGCGCACGTATTTCTCTCCCACTATGATCCCGGGTCCTTTAAGTGGAGCGTGAAAAAGCACCTCACTAAGCCACCATAGTGTGGGATGCCATACTGCACTGTTTGCTTTCGCAATGAATATGGTGGCTGGTGGCCCCCACTGTTGGATTTTGCTTGAGCTTACCATCAGGCTGAGTAGAGTCACTTTGGCAGGTAATTTATAAAAAAAAAAATGTTCACGCTGTATAACATCACGCCACGGGTAACAGCAGACATAGACGAGGTTACATGAATAAGCTAATATTTAATAAATGATATGCGTACGGAAATAACACAAACTAGGTATTAGGTATTACATACCATTGAGTTGTCTAGCTATCTAACAATTTTCCACTGGCCTTGGTCTGTGACCGTGGCCTGTCCAAATTGGTAGATTATGTAATAATGTTAATTTCCGAACGTACACAATTATATTCAATAGAAACCGAAAATTTTGTCTCTATAATATATGTACCTCTATTGACTCATCAATCTATCTCCATATAAGGACAGGTTTTTCACTGATAGAGACCTATGTCCAGCTCTTTTTTTTATAGAATAGGGACAAACGAGCAGACGTATCACCTGATGGTAAGCGATAACCGCCGCCCATGTACATCCGCAACACCAGAGGCGTCACAAGTGCGTTGCCGGCCTTTGGTGGATGGGGAAGGGGATGGGGGAGGGTTTTTTATATGGGCCGCCGTTGTCCTCACTTACTTGATAAAACACAGCACAAGCGATGTTTCACACTGGTTTTCTGTGAGGCCGTGGTATCACTCCGGTCGAGCCGGCCCATGCATGCCTAAGCGTGGCTCTCCGATCGTGGTCTACGATTGGCTGGTAATGATGAAGATGAGGGACAAGATTACTTGCACTATCCTAGTTGTTAGTGTTAGTTTTAGCTGAAATTACTTAACCGTTTTGTATATGCAGAAACTCTTTTCAGCACATTATTTCGGATTTTGTTCATCATATTTGTAGAATTTGTGGGTTCAATTTCCGTCTCAGAATAAGTAAAATTATTTGATGTTGACGATCTTATATTCTATCTGTGTTTAATTTCTCGATGAATTTACAGGTATATTAGTATGTTATCAGTCGAACTAGATACTATGGCACTGGTTCTGCCTAGTTTGAGATCAGTCTACCGTGTGTGAGATTGTTAATATTTGTGATTTTATCCATTTGGAATGACTTTCTCACATATTAATGTAAGAATATAACCTAAAGATCGACTGCTGCTTGAATTTTGACCACAATATTATTAAAGAGATAGATCACTAGAAATCGTACTGCCATTTAGTAGACTTAAGTAAGTCTTAAGTAGATTTTGTGTACCATGATACGTCAATGTATACCGAGACTGTATACTGAGACACTGTAGCGTTTTGTAGCAAACGATTTTCGTTCCAAGATTTTAAATTTTTATACATATTTATTAAAACTTTGTTCTTTATTTCGATTTTGTTTTAGAGTCCGGGAAATTTAATTCAGAGAGGTGCGAAGCATTTTCTTGTAGCATATGCCTACAGGCTAAATATCTGTCACAATTAAATGGCATAATAAACTAAATAGGTAATATTGTACATTTTATGATTAATTCCTTCGTGACTAATGTTTGTGATTCTATGTAATCTGAGCTCTACAGGGATATCAAAATACCAATGCAATACAAACGTTATTACTCGTAACAATTAAATTAAGCTGGTTACAGTGTTTATCCTCTTGTTAATTGTAAATATGACTTATATATATGAATATATTTAAATTTGAGGTTAAAATATATTATTTATATTTAATTTTCAGCTGTATATTACCTTTTAGGTAACATATGTAACGTGACTATTAAGTTTATTTAATAGGTATTGTTATTTCATGGGGATTGTATGACTAAACATAAATTACATGTCGTTTTGATTTTCTACGTAATATATTTTCTTTTAATTAGAACTCTGAACTCATTTCGTTACTTGGTAGAAATATTTAGGCTCCTACCGCGTATGTCGTTTATGGGGGTAAAGAGCCTCAAGAATCAAAGTATCTCCATGCCAAATTTAATAGAAATCGGTGCAGTGGTTTAACCGTGAAAGCGTAACAGATAGACAGACAGAGTTCACTCGAATTTATATTATTACCAGCTTTTGCCCGCGACTCCGCCAGCGTATACAGCCGCTTGAGCTGCGCATCAACCAGCCTTCTTTTGCTGTGGTAGCGCCTTACCAACATTTGACGGGCAATCTCATAATTGTCGTCTGTCACCGTCAAATGGGCTACCAGTTCCCTAGGCTCTCCCTTTAAAGCTGACATTAGTTGTGCCATCTTATAGGATTTAGGCAAATCCTCTCTTAAGTGGACCAAACTATCAAATAAATTGATGAAGCTGACCCACTCACCGAGCTCTCCATCAAAACTCGGTAGTTGTATCTGAGGCAGTTTTGATACAACCCCGCGAGAGTGTGGGCCTTCCACAGCTTCTTCATTGCGGCCAGTTCCGCGCTGGCGCTTTGTTTCTGCTACGCGCTGCTGAATGTCATCAGCAATTGAAAGGCACTGGTCAACATCAGCCTGCATCGCGGACCTTAACTGATCTCTGACCTTCTCCTCCTCAAGGGCCTCGACTTTGGTAAGCGTTTCCATCATTACCTCCAGCCGGGCTGGCCCATCCAAAGCTCGAGCCAACACTGCATCTTGTCTATCTGGTCGGCCTAGGAGGCCTTGAACCGATGTAAACCATCTCAATTCCGTTTTAATCTTAGCCCGGTACAATGACAACGACATAGCGGCAGAACTTTACTTACAAGTTACAATATTTTATGAATGTAATAAAACTATTTAGTGCTTGTGCACTCACTTGATCTCAGGTATATATCTACCTACAAGTTTCAACTTTATCAATGCCCGTAACTCAAAATAATTGAATTTAAGTTTCACTAAACAATATTATTCTAGTAATAATGTCTGTGGGCTAGCAAAATCTAATTGTATTGGATTAATATATTGGACCAACTGTCCTAAACAATTAATATTAAGTTTTACAGTTTAACCAATAATTAAATGTGTCACCTACCTACATTTAATCATTATGCTAATAAATTGTTTTAAATACTATTTAAATAACTATTTCAGTGGAATCAAGGATATGTGGACACTGGAACAGTATAGTGACCTACCTAACAACCTTCTGAAGCATTACGGAGTGCTCACAGCACAGAGGTCTTAACCACGCTTGCTACCAAAATGTTCAATCCTTTCGCCAATGTAGCGTTCACCGTGTGCAGTTTGTAATGTCCGCAGGGCCCATATGTACAGGCATTCAATCGCTAAGCTAGTTCACTGGCAAAAGCATTTAAACTCAGGGCGATTCACCCTGTTCTTATTCTAAGCTAATGTAATATCAAGCACTTACTGGAGATATGTGAATTCCTTGATATCGGCGTTCTGAGGGGCCCCTCTGGTGCGCCCTCTGCTTCGTCACACATTCACCACTCCTAGTGGTAGTACAGGTTCCAAAGTATTCTAATTTATAATACACCTGTTTTAACTGTCGCGGATCGCGCCTAATTGACGCGACTACTAATCTCGCGTGTCCAAACCAGACCAATCACAACGGTAAACAACGGAAAAACCGAGTCTGATGGACAATCAGCAAAATTTCAATTCAACGACACTCACAACCCACACCGGTTGACCGTCAACCCAAAGCCTCTCGTAAGTTCTATATTTTAACTTCAAACGTCAAACAAAAAACATGACAATCAAAATGTTGCCATTATAATGACGTTCGATTTCTAACACGTTGGTTATATCGGCACAAAAAGTAGCTTATTTCTCCAAGGTCCAATATATCTCTTTACTATTCATTGAAATCGGTTCAGTGGTTTGGCTGTGAAACCGACAGACAGAGTTACTTTCGAATTTATAATATTAGTATGGATAGCATGGATCGCCTCGTTGGTCTAGCGGTAGGTGTATGCGACTGCTGGTCATGAGGTCTCAAATCACGGATCGGGCCAAATAGTGTTATTGAGTTTTTCTGATTATAGAAATGCTTATAACAGCTCGGAGTTTGGAAGTTGGTGTCTTGTTTTTGTTTTATGGAATTAGCAAACGAGCAGATGTATCGCCTGATGGTAAGCTAATGGTAAGTACAAGTGAGTTAGATTCAAGAATGATGGTAAGCGATTACCACCGCTTATAGACAGCCGCAACACCAGAGGCGTCACAAGTGCGTTGCCGGCCTTTAGGCATGGGGGGAGGGTTTTTTTTTTTTTTTTTTTTTTTTTTTTTTTTTTAATACAAGCACCTCCAATATTGATTTGGAGCCTATTCCTAGCTTGTTCCTTTCATACCAGTTCTCGCTTTTGCTACCGCTCGTACTTTCATTCCTCATACTGTTTCTTTCTTTTATGCGTCCTTGCACACTCTCCAGGTGGGATTCCTGGCTATTCTCTATTATGTCTGTTTGTTCTTATTATATAGGGGTAATAAAGTTTTATACACCATATTTATTTTCAACATTCTGTATCCTTATCTTATATTACGTGTACATACACACATCAAAAGTGTCTAGGGATCAACATATGTGTCTAGGGATCAACATATATTTTTGCAATAACTTTTCTCCTGATTGATATTAATTAAAATTTTCTTTAAGGATTCATCAAATAAAGTGTTTTCGTTTGTCACAGTAACGATAAACCAAGTCACCTTTGCATTAATAAAGAAATTTGCCATTTTCCTAATAAAGGGATTTTTGACATTTGAACCACTAACATTAAAGTTCGAAAAAAATACTGAAATAACAGTTTTCTTTAAAATTTTATTAGGTAACTTAAACAATTAATAATCCGTGTTTCTACCGCGAACACTAACAACACAAGAATCGGTTTGGCATACTCAAAATGAGTTCATCCAAATCACGCTGTGGAATGGCCGCCCATGTTCGTTGCAACAACAAAAAAAGGTCTTCTTGCGACTGAATACCCTCCATATTCGGCAGAGCTCTTCTCTGTAGCATATCCCATGCATGCTCAATCGGGTTCAAGTCTGGCGACTGAGCAGGCCAGGGCCAAAGCCACATCTCAATCTCAAGAAATCCGCATAAAAATGCTTGATCCCTAGACACTTTTGATGTGTGTATTTTATCTTCTCTTTTATTGACCAACTTTACTATATTTGTACAGTACTCCATAAATATATTTCTATTCTTACCGCTAATTATTGTACTTAAGTTTAACACTGTAATTTTAGTATCTATTTTTATTTCTACATCTAATCTTTGCTTGCTATATACAGGGCAATCTGTTATGAGGTGGGGAACTGTTTCCGCGACATTCGGATCACAGATGCAGGATGGGTTCTCCTTACACTTGAATCGTGTCAAGTATTCGGAGAACCCACCATGCCCCGTTAACAGTTGGGTAATAGTGCCGGTGATCTCTATCTTACGGACTACGCCGTATGCTGCAAGTGCGCAGGGGAAAAAGAGCTTGGGGGGAGGGGTTGGGGTATGGGCCTCTGGTATCCTCACTCACTCGGTAAAACAAAGCGCAAGCGCTATTTCACAACGGTTTTCTGTAAGGCCGTAGGATCACTCCGGTCGAGCCTGCCCATTTATGCCGAAGCGTGGCTCTTACTAGGTAGGTCTTAGCTGCTCCCGCGCCTCGGAGATCACGTAAAGCCGACAGTCCTGCGCCTAGTATCTCCCCGGTCGTGTCGGATAACCGTTACATCGGATTATGAGAGTGAGGGAACAGAGAGAGCACCTGTGTGCCACCACCACATTTGCACTATAATATCTTCGTTGAGACTGGCCCCAGTGGTCGAAATCGGCTAGGAGAACATCATCATGGAATATGGATTCTACTTACTATCTTTTTGGACACACAGAATAACATTAGCAATTTAAAACTCTATAAGGATAAAAACAATATTTTGTTTTGTTCAATTTAGGTATGCGTATGACATAACTGGCTTGGGGAAAATGTGGTTGGATATTGTATATTGACACTAATACCTATGTTATTTTCAGTGAGACAGATTTGTTGACGAGCTGCTCCGAAATCCAAACTCAGCGCCCTCTGTTGTTTGTTGTGAAGTTTTCGTATCTTTTTTGTTTTGTGTCATTTTGTATTACTTATTTAATGAATACCTATTTACCACAATATCCAGGAAACATTCACAAAAAGACCATGACCTTCGGCATAAATCATTCACCTACACTTTCCAGGAAATAACTCATTACTATTGAATGTAAAAATTGTTGTTCTTATGCTACTTGATAAATTCTAATGGTCCGGTAATTCCAAAACATACATTTGTTAGTTGTCAGTATGGCATCAATTATATAGATGGCGGTGTACTTCGAATACGATGGAGCATTTGAAAAATAGTTTAGTATTTTTCATTCACAATATTATACATACTGTATAAATAAAAAATAAATTAATAATTATAATTGCATAAGTTGATAAAAAATGGTATGCAATAGCTTTACCGCGGCAGTCCCCGAGTGCCACACGTCTTTTTCTTTTTAACCGACTTCAAAAAAGGAGGAGGTTCTTACTGTATCGTAATAAAGAATTGTTTAGTTTTGCACAAAGGTATCGTAATAATGATTTCATAGCACTTAGACAAACGCCAGGTAAACTATGTTCTCCGTGTGGTGATGAATTAAGAATACAGAGTGTCACCACCCCTATTCATGCCAAGAGTGTCGCAAGACGTGACTAAGAGTCCGTTCACACAGGCTGGCTCGGAGAGCATCGGCTCGGATTTTCCTTTTCACACAGACCGGATCGGAGCCGCCAACTATTTCACATAGACCGGCAGTGGGAGAGAATCAGAGCCGATTGGCTGCGGGAGCGAGAAAGAGCACGCAATCGGAGCCGGTCGGCTCCTTTTATTATTTCACACTAAGTGCGTTCAAGCATTCTTGATGACAAAAGAAGAGCACATGCAAAAATAAACTTTACTACAATTACTCAAACGTCTGTTTCCAATGTGTTAAAATCTACTCTCCTCTCTGAGCCGGTCTGTGTGAACGGACCCTAAGGGTCCAAGCTATGCATGACAACATCACCGCAAATAAAAGAAAAACTTGGAACAAACCCTATACCAACTCGTCTGGCGTCATCGTAGAGTAGTAGACGAAAATCTCGTTGCTAATGATGATGATGATGAGGTGGAGTATGTCAACACCATCAAGTTATCATAAAACAAATCTACAGTAAACTAATATTTCATTCATCACAATTTTAACTTATCTGACAGCAGAATAATATAAAATCACACAATTTAGAATGTAGCATAATATGTAGGTGTGTTCGATAAATAAGTATTATTCTGAGATTTTTTGTAAGTGTATTTGTGCTATTAAAACAAAAACAAAATCGGACATGTAACACACAACGCCATATAGTCCCAAAGAAGAGCTTGTGTTATGGGTACTAGACAACTGATATAAATACATATGTAAATACATACATAATATTATACATGAAAAACACCCAGGCTCCTAAACAAATATTTGCATATCATACAAACATTTGGTCCGACCCGGGAATCGAACCCGAGACCTCAACCACACAGTCTCACACGCTACCACTATGCCACCGAGACAGTTAAACTTTGTTCTAATTTTGTACTATATTATCTATATTATTAAAATCACATACCTATACCATCATATATCTTGTCCTATGATGTATTCAAGTAGGAAACTAAGTGTTAATTATTCTCAAATCGAGTTACACTAATTATGAAAAAACAAAGCATATGCCACCGTGACTTTAAATTTTTGAAATGTGAAGTTAATTTGTAGTTTTTGTATACTCTGTGTAGATCACCAGATGGTTTGGGGGCGCGCACGCCGTATGGCGTCATGCGAGGAACTTGCCGCAATTTCACTGTCTACTATCTCAAACAATCTGGTTCCACGTCGGATGCAACAGAAGATATATTACTCTGATTGTAGTTTATTTGTTAAAAAAAAGTTGCTTAGCATGTGGCAGATTTTCAAAATATACGTATACTTTGCTAGGTAAAAAGAGTTTATATGATTTGTTTATTTTTTAATAAACAAGTGTCTCTCTACACTCTACAATCATCATTCGTCATTTCGATAGGTAAATATTATTAATTCTAAAAAGAACTCTTATATAAATGCTTTAAAGGTCTATAATAAATTACCAAAATACCTTTAAAGGTAAATTAAAAAAAAACAACCATTGCGTCCATTCATTTATTTTTTTTTAACCATTCATTTCAACCATGATGTAATTTTTTAAACATTTAATGTTTTTATGAATTGGATGAATTTATGTGATATCGCGAGAATGGGAAGTAGGTAATATTTTAGAATATTGGTTTATATTTCACCTAGTTTTATCTAATATATATTGACAATACCTATGGACATTGTATAATATTACACAGTTTTTTTAACTTATTTTACGACATATTATTTTGATTACCTTTTCTGACATACCTAATTAATTTTTTTGACCTTACATGCAGAAAGTTCAAACATATATTTAAAATTTAATTTATTTCATTTCAAAATGTAGTCGAAGTCAAAAAGATTTCATTCAAATGGGCACTTATTTTACAGGTACTTATGAATAGTCACTATTTAAAAATCGAGTGATTCTAGTCGTCAGTTCCAAGTGCAGCCTACCCTACATGGAGGAGAATCTGGCAAGAAACTCCATTGTTGCTCCTTTGAAAAAATATATAAATAGCGTTTACATTTTTTTTTATTATGAGACTTGAGTGAGAACGAAGTCGACCAAGGAAAACAAAACAAAAAGTTTGGAGTCATTGCTGCACAGTCATGAGCTAACCAATCATGCGCCGTTATTACTCAAAACTGCAAGATTTTTATATTGTGAGGTCCACTTTTGGAAAATAAAATCCAAATGGCACTTTCACTCACAGTCAAATTTAAAAGATGTAATATTTCCAAATATAAAATAATCAATAAAATGTCACAAATGTAAAATAAAGTAAGCGACCTATTCAACCATAGTTGAGCCGCATACTCAGGCCGCACAGCAAATCATCAGGTCAATTTCAAAGTAAAGTAATAACAATTATAGTCGACAATGTGCTCACACAATAACAAGTGCGTATTTAATTAACCGACTTCCAAAAGGAGGAGGTTCTCAATTTCATCGGTATTTTTTTTTTATGTATGTACCACGATTACTCCGTCAATTGTGGACCGATTTTGAAAATTATTTTTGTATTCGAAAGCGTATGCTCCCCATGTGGTCCCATGGCCACCATACCAGGATGTGATGATGGGATCCTAAGGAAATCGAAGGAAACCCTCAAATTTACGTGAGTGCCTGCAATGAAGTTACGAGCAATTGTCTGCATGCCTTCATATTCTGTAGACATCACTAAATTTTAAATGAAATGATGATGAGAGACTTGAGAAACACTAAAAAGCGAAACATAAAAAAAAACTTCGTTTAGAAAAACCGACTTCAAAAACTAACAAGTATAAAATAACTTAATTTGTATGTGCTACCTATTCATAGGTTTGAAGTCGGTGCCAAGCCAAAATGTAATAGTAGGTACCGCACTCACCGCGCATGACCTTGAGCGGGATAGGTACTCTTCGCGTTGAACAAAACAACCGAAGCGTCGTTGACGTTCGTCTCGAAATATAGCGAGTGTGGTACCTACTATTCCATTGGCTTGGCACTGACTTCAAACCTATGAATAGGTAGCACATACAAATTAAGTTATTTTATACTTTTTAGTTTTTGAAGTCGGTTTTTTTTAACGAAGTTTTTTTTTAAATGGGGAATACAAACATATTGTCAGATAAGTACCAAAGTATCATCATGTCAGTTGTAATTAAAACAATTAAAATTTTAACTAAATAAAGACCGACTTCAAGGTTCGACTTGATTTCTCTTCATCTCTCCATCATCAGATCTTAGTGTCCTTATCATGGTTCCACCGTTGGGATATCTCCTTTCCATTAAAAAAAGAATCATTAAAATCTGTTCATAAACGACGAAGCTATCCGCGAACACAAATAAAAAAAACACATATATACGATCGAATTGAGAACCTCCCCAACTAGCAAAATTTGATTTTAGAAGTATCCTAAGACCATGTTTTCGATACTCTTAATGAACACTTGCAAACGTTGGTAAATGTCGAATTGGGCGCATTTTATAAGAGCGATTCCTCTGACTGTAATTTTATTACGGTCTTACGAAGATCAATTTTAATCTCACAGCACTCTTTCAATTGCTGTTGTAAAACCAAATTGTCTTACAAGTATCTTACTTTAGCACGGTGTAAAGAGCAATCGGTTTTTGTGTAGCCTCAGTTGTGTCATTCTAAGAGGGATTTCTCTAATTTGCCTCTTTGTGATGCCAGTGTAAGAGTATATGAGGCCGTCGAAAATTTCAACAAATGTTGTTGTGCTCGTTGTGGTAAAATATAAAAAAATGTAAATATCTCCATTTTTGTGTTATTGTTTTATGATTGATTTACGATTAAGATAACTTAATGCTAGTGTCTTACTGTAGTAATGTTAAACCATATGCGGAGTACATTTATTCGAATGAATTTTAATATAAGTAACATTGCGATCTCGGGCCATTTCTGTGACGTGTTTGGAAAAAATATTTATTGTTAAAATAATTTGGAAAATAATACAAAATTACGCCATTTTTGCAATTTAGGCTTTCAGTCTCATAGTATTCTACATCAGAACATTATCAGCTCATTCGTTCTTAGAGAAGTGCACTATAGGACTAAACATTACTTATATTAATCTTGTTAAGTTCGTTTAAAGGTTTTCACTCTTACCACAGAACATAAAGAATAGGTAGAAATGTTATGTGTCATAATTTACAACGGAACGACTGTCGCCAAACTCAAACAAATGAAAGCACTATTTTATTACTGCACACTACTAACGAATTGTTTTGATTTGATGTTTTTATTTGCTCAAAACTAGCCTACAATACATAAAGTCACACGTATGATAATATATCTTATCGCGTAAATTTAACAGTTATTTTGCCATAGCTTAAGAAGAACTTACAACGTTTCGTAATCTTGAAAGTAAGAATACTTCATTGCAAGCTATTCAAAAACAGATGGCGTTATTCTAAATGCACGCAATTATAACATTAACCACTATAAGAATAAATTCGATATTTGTGTCATTCTTCGATATTTACCGCTACTCGCTTAGTGTTGTGGCACATATTACAATATTATCAATAATATCGATACCTAACTTTTCTTGTTAGGACGGAGCAGAACAAAAAACATGAATTGAAGGATATCTGAGGAGGTAACATTATAAAGGTGAAGAAGCTAAAAAATAAGTACTTGCCTAATAATGTTTATTAATTTTAAGAATCTGTATTATAATCACATTATATTTAATAAATACTGTTTAGCCACTTAACCGTTGGTATAGTGTTTAGCGATCCTGACTGCTGAGTCAGAGTTCGGAACAGACAGAGAGACAGACAAAATTAAAAAAAATGTTATTTTGGTATACGGCCCGTGCCTGCAAATTTCGCAGAGAAAAGAATCACGCTTCGACATAAATGGGCTGGCTCGACCGGAGTGATACCACGGCCTCACAGAAAACCAGTGTGAAATGGCGCTTGCACTGTGTTTCACTGAGTGAGTGAGGATACCGGAGGCCCATATCCCAACTCCTCCCCCACCCCCCAAAGGTCGGCAACGCGCTTGTGACGCCTCTGGCGTTGCGGGGGTGTCCACGGACAGTGGTAATCGCTTACCATCAGGTGATGCTCGTTTGCCACCTGTTCCGTAAAAAAAAAATTGTACCGTGTACCTACACATGCAGATGCATTCAGTAATAGTAGTAGTACAAACAGACACTTTTATTATATATAATATATATTCTTACTATATACTTATTTGTATAGATATTCAATGGTTAAAACAAGTGTTTTTCTTTCAAGGCCACGTAAACAAACAAGCAAAATTTAATATTTATAATTATTATAGTAAGTAAATATAACACGTTTAAAAGTATGGAAATCGATAAAGCTAACATCCTACCTGGCTACATCACTAATCGAGTAGAATAGAAAATACGAGAATAACGTTGAAAACTGATAAGACTCGATCATACCAGATTGAGATTTATGTGAATGGGATAAGGAAGAGTTTAGCTTAGATCTCTAGTCAATTATTAGTTAAATAAAATTTTAATATTTTATTGATAAAACATATAAAATTGTACCTACAGATGGTAAGAAACACCTCCATTATCAATATTTTTCCTTCTGCTATCATTTTCACACTGTAAAACAGAACAGTACTGCATTGTGGCATAAAAAAGAACTTTCATTGGACGACCTATTCAACGCAGCGTTGTAACACGACTATGATACAAAATACCTACAACTTATAAAGGTATGCGTTGCAACGCTTATCAGTGGCAAGCGCGCCACGCCTACTAGTCATTTCTACTTATATCTTTTTGTTTTGTGACTCTTACTAAAAACTAAACTATGACAACAGGTGGCCATTTTTCGTTTTATGTAGGGTTCCTTAGAAAATGGAAGAACCAAGTTTAGGCAAATTAGCCAGTAATGTTATTTTAACTTTTTAATTGAATCGTTGTTTGAAGAAGCATATACTCTTTCTTCTTTCTTTTCTTTAGGTAAACAGTTTTTAACATTTTTGTTCAGTTCAGTTCATTGTTAATTAAGTGAGATATATTATGCTTTATAGCCCAATTTTTAATATCTTTGCATAACTATAGATTATCTTCATAATTAGTTCGTGTTCAGATTCCTTGTCACTAATATCGCTATCACTCACATCAGTATCACTAGAACTACTTTTATTTAGTGCGGAACCACCATATATATTGCTAGGTCTTGGCCGATCTATTCTTTTTTTATCCAGTTAGCTTAATTTACCGCAAATGGCCGAAGCGGTCGGTTACATACTTAACTAAGCACGTGTATGACCTTTGTGAGTTCTAATGTTCTTACAGATGTTTTCCAAAAAGCTACTACTAATTTAGACAAGAATAAATACACTTATTAAAAGTTGTCTTACAGAAGCAATATATTATGCTTTAGTAAGAGCAGAACCCTTATATTTATTTTATTTATTTATTTTTAAACTTATTGCACAAGTTGTACAAAGGCGGACTTAATGCCATGAGGCATTCTCTGCCAGTCAACCTTCAGGTGTTGTAAAAATATGATGCGGTAGGCGCAAAGAAAAAAAAAGGAAAGGGAATTCTATAAAAGTTCTTAACAAATAGGTAAATTTAAGATATGAACCCACATCAGATAATGCCAATATATACAAATTTACCTCTATATATATAATAATACATATAAAATATACTTAAAGATTTATACACATATACAATATAATATAATGTAATAAAAAAATATACACACGGGTATTATCGTTGTGATTGTACTGCTAATTCGCTTTGAAGTAGTTCACGCACTTTTTTCTTAAAGGTAAGGCGATTTGTGGACATTCTGATTTCGGCAGGAAGTGCATTCCATAATAGAACTGACTGTACATAGTAGGAACAATTTATAAAGCTGGAGGTGTGAGAGGGGCATAGTAGGAGCAAGTTGTTTGTTGACCGAAGACTTCGGACTTATACTGGTTTTAACTAAGATACTATAAAGAACTAATGCTCTTGTAAGATGCCCTTTAAAGAATGGGTCTCTTTCTAAGAGTAACTAGCCTTACAAAGTGCATCTGTAAGACATTGTCCTTATACATCTTCTACGAGTAGGTCTTGTATGTATCTTTAGGAGATCCTCATAAGTTTATAAGTTCCTACAGTCCAAAACGTCTGCACGCTTGCCTTTTTAAGGGGTCCATTCTTAACCAAATCCCTTATAAAACTTTTAAAATGCTTTTGCTCTTATATGTGACAGTGTCCAAGACATTTTTGCTAGTTGGTCCTCCTTTTTTGAAGTCGGTTTAAAAATAAAATGTAAAAGTCAAAGAAAATGTTCAATTGTAAATATATTCATACTATATATATTGGTAGTTTTTATATGGGCCATGTTTAATTATTTTAAGATTATACTCTGTACACCTATATTCTGGCAAATAAATAACTACTGTTAGACAATAAAGTAATAGTTTAAATAAAACAAAAACACGCTTTTTCTGCTTTAACAAGAACAAGGCGGTGCGTTATCTACCTTTTTAGGGTTCCGTGCCAAAGGCAAAAAACGGAACCCTTATAGATTCGTCATGTCTGTCTGTCCGTCCGTATGTCACAGCCCCTTTATTCCGAAACTATAAGAACTATACTGTTGAAACTTGGTAAGTAGATGTATTCTGTGAACCGCATTAAGATTTTCACACAAAAATAAAATAAAAAATAAAAATTTGGGGGTCCCCATACTTTGAACTGAAACTCAAAAAATTTTTTTTCATCAAATCCCTACATGTGAGGTATCTATGGATAGGTCTTCTAAAATTATATAGAGGTTTCTAACATCATTTTTTTCTAAACTGAATAGTTTGCGCAAGAGACACTTCCAAAGGGGTAAAATGTGTGTCCCCCCCCCCCTGTAACTTCTAAAATAAGAGAATGATAAAACTAAAAAAAATATATGATGTACATTACTATGCAAACTTCCACCGAAAATTGGTTTGAATGAGATCTAGTAAGTAGTTTTTTTTAATAAATGGTAATCCGCAAAAAAACCACTATTATTAAAACATCGATCAAAGTTACAACGAACTACAAGAACTTGTATTATGTTACTTGCTGCTTCGGAAGCCTTCATGGGCGAGTCCGACTCGCACTTGGCCGCTTTTTAGGGTTCCGTGCCAAAGGCAAAAAACGGAACCCTTATAGATTCGTCATGTCTGTCTGTCTGTCCGTCTGTCTGTCTGTCCGTCCGTATGTCACAGCCACTTTTTTCCGAAAGTATAAGAACTATAATGTTGAAACTTGGTGAGTAGATGTATTCTGTGAACCGCATTAAGGTTTTTACACAAAAATAGAAAAAATACAATAAATTTTTAATAAACTATTTAATTTTATTAATTATTTTATTATTTAATTTTAATTTACAAAAATTAAATTGTAAATTGCAGTTTACGATTTATGACGTATTAAAAAGAAACTACTTATTAGATTTCGTTCAAACCAATTTTCGTTGGAAGTTTACATGGTAATGTACATCATATATTTTTTTTAGATTTATCATTCTCTTATTTTAGAAGTTAAAGGGGGGGGGGGCACTCATTTTACCACTTTGGAAGTGTCTCTCGCGCAACTTATTCAGTTTAGAAAAAAATGATATTAGAAACCTCAATATCATTTTCGAAGACCTATCCATAAATTTTATTTTTTTTTAATTTTTTAATTAATTTTGACGTATTGATTGATGAAAAAATTTTTTTTGAGTTTCAGTTCTAAGTATGGGGCCCCCAAAATTTATTGTTTTCTTTTATTTTTGTGTAAAAATCTTAAAGCGGTTCACAAAATACATCTACTTACCAAGTTTCAACATTATAGGTCTAATAGTTTCGGAAAAAAGTGGCTGTGACATACGGACGGACAGACAGACAGACAGACATGACGAATCTATAAGGGTTCCGTTTTTTGCCTTTGGCACGGAACCCTAAAAAGCGTGTAAAAAGAATTGCAATACCGTGATAAAAAAAAATCAAATGATTAGTCAGCATTGGTCCACAACTCTTTACTAACGTGCTAACTCGCTACCTACCGTATAAAGTTCTATACACACACATTTTGCAAATATGTAAAAACAATTTTATACTAAAAAAATTAATCACAGATTGGAACACATTGGAAATGAATATACGAATTTGAAATATATTTTCAAAAAAGTTAGGCTACAGGGTAAACCCTTAACCCGATCATCTTTGGTTTAGGCTCCAATTGTAGCTGACTAAATTGTTCAGAGTAGTTTTTCTCAAATTTTTGATATCATTCTTCTTTTCCAAAATATCGAGCGCCAAAAAATGTTTTTTTTTCTCACTATTTCGGCCGTTACTTTTTGAATTTCTCGAATAATTTTTTTTGGACCTTACGGCTCTCGTGAATATGTGTATTTTGGGCCTTTTTTTAATATCATATCTTCACAACTCTCCGAGATATAAGGGGATCGCAATTGTCGTGAAATCGGAGCCTATCGTAGACAGAGAAGAGCCTACACTGCAGCGAACGAAAAGACATTTCCAATGTCAAAACTGAAAGAAGGATACAATATTATTAGGTTTTCAAACCATTAAGTCACAACGATATATTCTTTTTTGTTGAATTAGAATGGTTTTTCTATGTGTGTAGAAAATACCAGCACTCTGGTCACAATAAATTATAATTAGACGCTTCACAATGTTTCTAAATTGATTACGAGCTCACGGCCATTTTGACCCCGAGTGACGCACACATAATATATTATGTAGTCAAAAGATAAGTATAACTGTAACGTTCCACTACGATTGCAGAATCAAATTTTAATATAATAAGACAGAGTACACACTGTACCATTGAATAATTTGATTTTTTCCCAACGAGACATTTTGTTTTTACATTCTAGGTTGAGTCGCCTTTGAGTCGACTACAATATGTGTGAACCGAGTAGACTGGACATTGAATTAGTTTGCATTAAAGAAAACTCTAAAACATCCTTAATTTACCTTTTGTAGTTCGGTATCTTACAATTGATGGAAAAAAACTGACGGCCTATCATCATGCTATTTGTGTCAAATACAGCTAGCAAGTATTATTACACCACAGGTCTTCGCGACTGCTAAAACAGGCTATTTTGTGTGAAAGATTATACACAGCACTTAAAATTCGCAAAAAATACAAGGCTAACCTTAATAAATATTATTTACTCGTTGCTGTGACATCATTTGATTTGCAAGTTTATTTTGAAACGAATAAATTATTGTTTCTTTACTTTCCATTTGTTACTTTCCACAACAGAATATATTTTAGAAGTCATACAAAACAACTAACGTCATGTATTTAATTAAGTAGATATGTAAACATAATGACCACGGGACAGCAAATATGATTAGCAATACTCTAGTGGAAATATAGGCAAAAATTTACAATCAGGCGTTCGATATGTTAACTAAATGATAAATTAGACAACTTGGTATAGAAAATGTAA
Source organism: Diaphora mendica (assembly GCA_949125395.1). NCBI lineage: Eukaryota > Metazoa > Arthropoda > Insecta > Lepidoptera > Erebidae > Diaphora > Diaphora mendica. The sequence goes on from OX421310.1 coordinate 26,279,610, forward strand.
TGAAGAACTAACTTTTAGACGGTATATGATATTATTTTCAGTACATGTTAGGCATCAAATAATATGAACTACAAATTTTAACAGCTATTACACATATCCAATACAAATATGACCTGTCAGATTCAGTATTTTGTCAACAACAGCCTTTAAAAGTAAAGTTCACTGGTGGACATAGGCCTCTTCTGAAAAGAAGGGTTTTAGCTTACTATTCCCCGTTGGCCAGACGGGTTGGTATACTGGTTTGCTTCACGTTTTCCTTCTCTTTGCAGTGATACATTGTAATGCGTGGTTAGCTCCCTTAGTCACAGAATAACTAACAGTACCTACTTATGTACCTTCAACGTACCTTAGGCGCCTTTTACAAAACCCATGGGATAGAGAGTGGTGGTAACACTTTGTATTTTTAATCCGTCACCACACGGATAACAGTTTTTGTTGTGATAGGTACGAGAGATCACCCTGCACTTTCACCAAAATCTGTTTCAATCTCAAAATCTTCTAAAATCTAAAACTCCGAATCGACGTCATTCGTGAACTCCTCGAATTTAATGTTTTTTTTTTTGACCTTCCAATGTAAATTTGCTATTGGGACATTAAAATTATCATCATCATTAGCCTATTATTACAGTCCATTGATGTACATAGGGAGAGCCATTCCCAAATGTAGGTATGTAATATTTCTATCTTTTCATTTTTATGTCATAAGCTTTGTGCAAACTCTAAATGTACGATTAAAGTCCTCTTGTGCAAAACTATTTACTGTCGCACTAGAACAAATATAAATAAACCCGGTATTGCTTTAAAAAAAACGTTTCTTCTGTCCCGAGGGCCTGTGCATAAGACGCACAGATTATTAAATACAAAATATACGTCATCCTAATCTGAGAACACGTGGATGAGCGAACCATGCGTAGAAAAAGTGCTTATTCAGTTTCTTTAGTAAATTTGGTAGTACCCTAAAGGTAAAGTCCATTTTTTGCCCGTTCCCATGAACCCTGTGACAATGGTGTCGACCTCGCTGAAAGACTCCGTGGAGATCTGAGCAAGAATAAATATTACACAACAATAGGGTAGCTTCTTTGACTTTACTTTGGCGTAGATATACTACAATTCATCAATCTTGAGGCTTGCTCACTGACATTCTATGGGTGTTTTTAGTATGAAGTTTTATTTTCATTAACATATCAAGATATGTTAATGAAAAATCTATATTTAATGAAAAAATTGGCTTTACTATTAATACTGCAACTAAACTTAATATCACAGATTGAAAACTTTAATAAACCTACTTTGATAAAGCATCTTTTAATGGTCATTTAATAATAGTAAGTCTATTCACTAAAATGAATGCCACATTTGAGCGTAAATAAATAGGTAAATTTGTCTACGCAACTGCTTGATAAATCTTTTAAAGAAGTTTATTTCATTTAATTATTTATGTAATTTGGATGGATGGATGCGGATGTGCGCCAGTTCGATGCGGACAACTCAGGGCCGGTTGTTGTGGGGAGCCTTGGAGGAGCCTATGTCCGGCAGTGGACATCTTTCGGCTGAGAGATGATGATGATTTGCGAAATTTTATAGATATGGTGGGATTATATTTTAATCCTTTAAATTTAAGTTAAGTCACTAATAAAGTTATAAAATTTTATAAATGTACTAAAAGTCTATAACTGCAGATACAATGAAGTTATTAAAGTATCAAAACGTTTGGGACGCGCTATTTCGTTGACAACAAAAGGCATAGCGGCTCCTAACGGACTTTTTAAAGCAGCATCGATCAGGGTATCTTCCGTGTAGGTTTTGTAATGTATAAAGGAACCCGGTATTCCCACGCAGAAAACCTGATTAAACATTTTTATTTTTAAATAATTTATTTTCAACTGAATAGAGACTCATAAAATTAGCATTATTTTCTGTGTAGTTTAGTCAAAGAAAAGTTCTTTGATAATGCCATAAGGCGAAACCGGTCGGGATTAAACTAAATTAAAATAGTCGAATAAGTACAACAGAGTTTAATTCTAGAATGTATTTCAACAAGTTCCATCACGTGCCAACAATCGAGAGTATAAATTACAAAGAAAAGTTGGGTATTTAATTTCTTGAATATTTTATAAAGTAAATGTAAAATATAAGTGTTATTAGTTAATCTAATTAAATACCCTTTCTTTTTCTCTCAATTTTAGAGCCAAATCCTTGTCAGTCGACGAATCGCCATACCTCTGTTTTCTGCGATCTGTTTGACCGTTGATAGGCCACCAAAATGATGATAAATTGTAACATCTTACGATCTATAACGACCACCGTCAGAGGTAGACTATTATGTTGAATTTCGAATTAGACCTACCTTGAATCACCATAACTATCCTTCCAATTTTATTTTTAAAAAGTATTTTTTAAATGACTCAGTAACTCCTCAATATCGTTTCATATTCATAAAAATAAACAGTCAAATTGACAGCATTATTGTAGACGGTAAAAATACTTAGTCTATACTAAAAATACTAGTACGTAAAACAATACCTGATACACAAATTCTGTGTCAATATTTCAATTTCAGTCTTATCCTACCTTGGTTATTATAGTTTGAATATAGGCAGTCTTATTACTTACCCCATCAAGACTTATCTGTAAAACTAAACGATTTGAAGTGGAGTAATAATCTACACAGATAAACCTAAGCAAGTGCTCAAAGCCCTGTACTACTGTATTTTGAGTTAACGTAAGAGGATGCTACAGGATAGATACACAAGATTTTTTGTGATGGTGATACAGTAACCCACACTTGTATTGCACTTCTTTTTTTTTAAACGAACCATTTGTAGTACGAAAACTACCGTTTTTAAATAAATAAAATACTCGTACATAGTGACGTTTATTACTGTCTGGTGTTCTAGTAATTTGGGCTCAAGAAAATATTGGGGTCAAAACCCTACAAATCTAGGCAGTCAAACTTGTTGATTAAATGTTCCAACAATATATTTTTGGAGTTTTCAGACCTCGTAACTTCTATATTAGATGAACGATCTAATATAGAAGTTATTCTATTCTACATTAGACCGTCTTACTCCAACATAACAATCGTACTAATATTATAAACGCGAAAGTTCGTAAGTATGGATGGATGTTTGTTACTCTTTCACGCAAAAACTACTGAACGGATTTGGAGGAAACTCTATAGTAATATAGTATACATCAGAATAACATACAGGCTACTATTTGCCTCATACCTATTCTATATTACATCGTTGTACTTTAATGTAACGATTCAAAATAAATCATTTGGAGCCATAGCCTTAACATTAAAACTGCTTGGATTGTAACTGCTCTATTCGATATCATTTTCTATTAAATTGTGTGCGGTTTTTTTTTGGTTGAAATTACTTATAAATTAGTTACTATTTTTATTCCCTAATTAGTATTAAGGTTCGTAGTGGTTTGAAGATTTTGTAATTTTGTATAAGTACGATTTGTTTTTCACAACGCATTTCAAAATCTAATGTATTAAAACGTAATCAGTACGATACTACTACCTATGCTAATAATTATATGCCTTTACTAATGCATTCTGTTGATTCTTTAATGATTAATTATATAGCTATTAAAAACGAAATCGAGACCACCATTCTAAAATTAAATAGGTTTACTAAAATAGTTTGACGATATTATGAAACTTGTGTGCCAACTTTCTATAACGAGAACTAGTTTCTGCCCTTTAAGGTGTCATTATTTTAATGTTATTATGACACGTGAACGTTAATATAGATTTTGGTTATTGCTTCCGTTTGACTATTTAAAAATTATCATTTAAATCAGTTGCATGTTTTGATTGGTTTTACAAGTATTGCAGACCAGAATCATTTACATGTAAAGAACATAACGTAATATAAAATAACTGTAGTTTAAAAACTAAAATACGTGTACAAGAGGTGACGATAATGAAAGCATAGTAAAAGTAGCAGCAACACTGTGTCACACACGGATTGCTAATCATTCTATGGAATGGATATAATAGTCTACAAAGAACTAATCTATCACACTAATATGATAAAGGTGAAAGTTTGTGAGTGTGTATGTTTGTTACTTCTTCACGCGCAAACGACCGGACCAATTTTGATAAAATTTGGTATGCAGGAAGCTGACACCCTGGATTAACACATAGGCTACTATTTGCCGCGAAAACCGATATACACGCGGGTGTAAATATATATATATATAATAATATAAATAAGTGAAGCAAAAACTTTGTACTTACCCCTTTTACGAAAATTTATGTTAACGAAGGCGGCTTTCACCGCTTGCTACTGCGCCAAGTGTCGTGGGTTCAAATCTCACGCGGTACAACACTTTGTGTGGTCTACAAATTGTTGTCCCGAGTCTGGGTGTTCTTTGTGTTTGTTTCATGTATGTTTGTAAAGTCCCCTGCGACACATGATGTTTATTCCTAATGCAGGAGTTGTCTTTTAAAAAAAAATAATAGGAGGAGTATGAAATTTGGCACCGTTAAATTTTTTATAGATGAGGAGTGCAGAAAGCTAAAAAATATCTTGAATTGTGTTAGAGTTTCGACCATTCGGCGATCACTAGTTTATAGAAAATCGCGAACATTTCTAATAGATAATTCTATAAAACAACATAGTAACAGAAATCTTAGTTCTCTCTGAATATGATCAATAGCCAACCACGTGTAACAAAAACTTTAATCATTTGAAACAGCGCCTGACGAATGAAGCGGAAAATATTTAAATGGAAGTCAAAATAGCGTGCAACTACCCTGTAAAATATGGCAATATTCCGATTAAAAAAACTAAAGGATAAATTTAAATTACACCCCGGAAATTTCGATCGTGCGTAACGAAGTAAGAAATAGGAACTCGAATGTGTACAAACTTTGAAATAGTTTGAAATCCCGTCATGTCTCCACGACAACGCAACTTCCGCAATTTTAATTTTAAAAATAACCGTTTAATACTTTTACATCGAATAGTAGAAATGGTAAATACGTATACGACCTGCGTGAAGGTATTTAAATGTCGCCGAAATATTATGAATTAATTCCCATCTGATAAAATCTTATTTATATTTTTATTTACAAATCTTGTGTATGAAATAAAAATTCAAGATGAACATGTTTAACGGTTTCTTTTTTGTATTGGAAGATATCATTGTTTCTCAGCAAAAAAACAAAAATATTATAAAATTCAGTACAGAAGTTGTCATGATCGCTAATAATATCAATTGAAAGTAAATTGTATATAGTTATTAAATCCTATTGGACGTATTAACTCTCGAACTAAGAATTATACACAACAGACCGCAAAATTTAAGTTCTGACCTAACCTGAACGAAAAAATATAGTACTTTTTGAACTGCTATTGACAATCATCCTAAATGTAATACGACCGTTGGGATAGCCCGTTTTGTATACTCTCAATGCAACTGCGTACAATAAAAAATAAATCTCAAAAGTCGACCCTTAAATCGTAACCATTCTCGTCAACTCTCCCTCGGATTCGGGTTATTTTTTACATGGGATAACGGCGGCGCATTACAATTATAATAGCGATATCGCCTTACCGTTAACGGCTCGAACTCTTAGACCGACTCTACCAATAATTTAAACGAATGTTTAACTTTTATTTGGAAGTATTTACATTTTAGGCAAATTTGTAAAATTTTAGAATTCGGTTCTTGTCTTATTTTAAATATGTTTTTAGATGAGATAACATTATGTATTGTGTTGAATTAAAACTTTGGGAAAATATTAAAATATGGCGAATATTATTACTAATGTTAAACTAATAATTCATCCCATAGTCACATCAAGGGTCTAATATTAAAACATATACTTTAATAATAATGAAAAGAAGAATCGTTTATATCACACATAGTCTTAAACTTTAGTTAAAAAGCAAATATGGGGTCGCTCACCACTGTGGTATAAAATATTTAAGCTTGATTAAGTAGGTCATTTACTATGAAATGATTTGGTGCATTAGCATAGGGGCCTTTGTCTCAGTTACCAGCATTAGGGTAAGTGTCGTTAATGGATCCATTTACTTAATAACCAATTGAAATAAAAGAGATCTATTCCATAAACTTCAAAGTAGTGTTTGTTATGCATTTTGAAAATTAAAGTGCTCGCAGACCTCAAAAAAATTGTTTCTAATTACTTAATATTTAATAGTATTTTTATGCAAAGTAAAGAAAAACCATTACAAATTCAAATTGATTTATTGTCATAAAATTACTACAATCTAGCATCACAATGTTTTAAGTATAGAAGGCACTAAGTTAACTTATTTATTTTGCATAAGAAGGTGCCCTTTAGGTACATACGTATTTACAATCACTTTGCTAACAACGATCATTCAATTTTCTTCTAAGTACTCTAGCCATTATAAATCGTCGTCTTTTAATTGAGCTACATGAAAATTAATATACAAAGCTTAAAGTGCAGGCATGTCCGACCGTTACGGTACACCTTGCGCCCGCGCTGTCAACTGACTTTGGTACTAACAGCTGTATGTTTCACGCTATAGTACTATCGCAATAAATATATAGACTTATAAATATTTATCTATTCGAAACTACGTACAAAAACTAACATTACACATTACGCTGTATATATACTACACTTATTTAATGTTATTTGGTTAAAGGACGGGCTCTTCTTGTTTTCTCTTGCCACCATTTTAAGGTTTCTTCAAATTCTTCACGATCTTCTGGTGTGACCTGAATATCAGGTAACTCTTTTTTTAGTCCCAAATCGTCAGTATATTCAGTTTCAACAAATGTATTGTCCTCCTCTTTAAATTTGTAGTTATTATGTACTATAAGCTCAGGATCTATAGTAACCAATGGAAGACATGCCTCCTCATTGAAACTGTGATGCAATTGTTGATTAATTGTTTCAGAATATTTTACTTCAAAATCACTTTCATTCACTAACATGTCGTTTTCACTTAGGTAATTGCGATCAGGAATTACTGAAAATTGTTCGGCTGAACTTGGAAATGTAAAATGGCCATCCAATAAATGAGAATTAACTTCGTCTTGTCCTAGGAGATCCGATGACGGTGTTAAAGGCTGTGTACCATGTTCTTCTTCATCATATAAATGTGGAGTAGCTACCAAATGGAACGATTCTGCAGCCTGTATCTCTACATATTGCTGATGCGGAAGATGAAGAGTCCCATCTAGATCGTCTTCTTCCATGTCATCATCCTCAACCGCTGGAGAATTCAATGAAAAATAGCTCCTTTCTTGGCTGTTCCCTCTTGGTGAAGAAGATGCTGGAGAGGGAAATGACTCCATTGTAGTATGTGAAGTATTTTCTTTATCGGCATGACCAATATTCAATAAATTTTCCAAATTTCTAATATACTCTACAGCCATGCGCAAAGTCTCTACTTTGCTCAGTTTTTTGTTAGGGCCTCTGTTTGAGTTAGCATTTTCGAAAACAGCTGCTACTTCGTCTGGTATATGTTTCCTGAGTGCTGCAAATCCATCGTTTACTTGACGCACTCTATTCCTTTCGCGCGCATTTCTTCGAGCAACAGCGAGCGGAGTTGGAGCCCTTAATGCATCCTCTGTACTATTTTCACGAAGCCGAGGTTTCTTGGAAATTACATTAGATGAGAGAGGCTCGGCAGCTCTAACTAACGAAGTCACTGACACTGTTGTTGGAGGAGATTGTAACTTCTGCTTTTTTCTCACAATTATTATTTCACGGGGATTGTTTTGAATACCATCATTATTGGTTATATTTACAGAATTATTCACGGATTCTTGAAGCACCTGCACTTTGCCAAGTGGCGAGTTGCGGAAGACCACGACACCGATAGAACTCATTTCGGGAAGATGAGTTGCCGTTTTCACATGTTACGATTGTTTAACTTTCATTAGTTGCGGACTTGAGTTAAGATTGAATCACGTAGGAAGATAAAAATTGCCGTTTTCTGGAAGGTGGAATGTTGTGATGGCGTCAGAGCGCCGGCCGCGACAGGAATGGCGCGTGCCGCGCGGACGCACCTGGGGTGGCTTGCGGGGGGATCAACAGGGGTACTTACGTTTACTAGTTACACACATGCTCTTTCGAGGGGCGGAATGGGGAAGCGTTTGCGTTCAAGGATTTTTTTTTAGTATGCAGCCCTTTAGAATGAAATTTTTAGATATTAAAACTACGATGAAAAACTTTGATAAAAGTTTTATTGATTCATTTTCTCAAAATTATTTCGTATTGAAGTCGTATAAAGTCTAAGGTTTTTTTTAAATGCTCATTTTAATATTTGAAATAAATAAACATGATTGCTTGAAGCAGTTAGGTTATGTTCGTTTAATAATGCTTTTTGTTTTTATTTGTATATTTATAGGATGGCATTGTACCTAAATGTTCTATGATATTATTAAAATTTATCAAAATTATAAAAATTAGTGTCCACACAGTAAATACTAAACTTACACATACTAAACTACTTACATACTTGTTAACAAATGTACATACAAAGATAATGATAAAACTGTTTGAAGCTGAACCATGACGATGCCCCAAAACCTGAACAACATAAAGGACAATATAATTTTCATGGGGTGTCGCACCCAACTATTTACGTGTGTGTGTGATTATGTTACATTACATACCTACATATAGGTACTTTTATTATAATAATATATAATTCACACACCATCAAGTTCTTACACACATGCGCAAGAGTCGAACCTAAGCCGTTCGCGTGCTTCAGTAGCAATTTGAATTTTAAAATGTATGCTCTTATAGAGTCTATCAGTACTAGAAGTATACGGGAGCAAGATATAATCACAGTTTTAGTTTACTTTTGGTATGCAGTTTAATTTTATTAATATGTTCTGCAAACAGCACATATTTTCTGTCAAGCTAAGTTAAATTTCATATCTGTCATTATTCTATGAACGTAAACTTGTAATTGGGTTAGGGACCATAGGAATTAATTTTATAGTCACTTTGTAAAAAATATTAATTTACTTTTAAAATTTCTAACATCATTTTCTTTAATCGCTTAAAATTAGGAGACAGAAAAAATAATTATGTTTTTTCTGATCTATCTCGTTTGTAGGTACATACATCGATGTGTGTATGTGTGTATGCTTACACCCACGCCAGCTGCGTGCCCTTTAGCTTTTGTGTAGTGGCACGCGCCACTATCCTGTGACCATTATTATAGACTCCTAATGCAACTGCAGTTAAGTATTGTAGTATTTTAACTCTTACTATAGTTAAATAGAGTCGATTATTGAAATCCACTAAATTCGTAGTAAGCTGTTCCAACTCAATGGTATCGTTTGATATCTATTAATCGTTTATTTTACCGTTGATGAGAGTAATAAAGATTTATTTTTTTAATAAAGTTTACTAATAATCCTTTTTTCTTTGTTTAGTTGCGATTGAATATAAATTACCTAAGGAAAAATGAAAAATTATAGATTTTCTGCCATATAGTAGAAGTCTTATTAAAGTGATAAGTTTATCTGATACGCTTCAAGTCTTTCTGATTCTGTAACTGAAAACATTTAAAAAAAACTTGTTTAAAATAGTTGCAAGTATAGCCAGTAAGAAGTATTGTCAAGGTGTGAATTATTGGCATCTTTCGTACAAATCTGTAATGGAAATACATTTTAATGATCCCTCAATCCTCCTCTGGTAGTCCCTCATTTAGAGTCACTACAGACAAGAAATCATGACTGAAGTAAGGAGAGTCCGAGTTCAAATCGTCTGGTTGTATGTATCTACGTAATTTTGTTCGAATAGGTGTGAACTTATGTGTTGTGGTTTCAATTACACATTCTGTATTTAGTACAAATTTTGTAAATATGTCACATATTAGATAGTTAATGATATTGTAAGTAAATTACAAAACTTCAGGAGTTTAAGATTATAACACTGGTCACAATCTCGGAAGGTCTACTAACTACAAAACGTAGTGAATTAGATCCTCTTTGCTCACTACTAGTAACTTCTCTGTTTACTCTGTTCTGCCTAACTTTAGAGTCTTCATAAAAGGTTATAGGATTTTTTTTGCAACTAGGTATCCATACAAATAAATAAAATTGAGGTGTCTGTTTTTAATTTCAAATCAACATCTTTTCACTGAAAGTATATATACGGTACCTACTGTTGCCTGTCTGTTTGTTCCTGCTAATCTCTGGAACGTCTTTTTAGACTGATTTTTATGGAATTTCACAGGCAGATAGCTAATGATATAAGGAGTAACTTAGCCTATGGTTGTCGGTGTATCGATTGTAACACCGCAGGGTCAGCTAGACATATAATGTCTATGCATAATATTATAAGCTGAAGATAGAAGGTAATGATAGCTTCATCAATCAATTTTCTACTTATGAGTTTCACATCATACCTAAATTTGGTTCGTGTAGCAACGGATTAAGAGTTCACAGTGTCACCACCCCTATTCGTGGCGTGGATGTCCCAAGACACAAGCACAAATCGAAGAAAAACTTGAAACTAACTTTATACTTACACTTTCTTACTAATATGGTACCTATAGTAGGTCTGAATCTTCTTTCTAAGGAGATGCCTATATCCAGTAGTGAAATATTAGAAGTTGTTGAAGAGAATGATGTTTAGGTTTGCAGCAGCTGAACAGATTGAATTTAACAACGATGATCTGATGCTGGAATGGACATTTTTAATCCAACTTATTTTTCCTTCGTTTGTATCTTCGTTTAATTAAATTATTTTATTAGATAGGAAAATAAATACTTCTATTCATTATTTCGAGCGTCGTCTTCGTCACGAGAATTTTGTTAAGCTGGTTTTACTGAAGTAATAAACGTGACTAGATAACTGCTAAAAATCTCTTTGGGATTTAATTATTTTATATCGTTATATTACCCAAGCGAGATGAAGATAATCAAAGGCATCGTCATTCTAAAAGTAAATAAGCCATAAAGACAAACGAGCAACTGATTATACAATATCACTTAAATAATAAAAAAGGCATGTGTCGCATACCCCTTTCTTGTAGTATATTTAACAAAATTTAATGAAATTAATGTCTGTGTAAATTAAATAAACAAATAAAACTTAAGAATGCTCATTAAATTTGTAAGGTTTTGTAGACTTTTATGGCAGAATACCCAGTTTTCTAATCCCTAAACTGACTCTTGCAATGGACAACTGTATTTTGTTTTAGTTACCACTTTTCTTGATTGTGAATAAAAAGTATTAAAATAAGTGTGAAAAGCGCTTTAGGTAAATGTAGTCAATGTTAATGATATCTACAATAGAATCGGAGTAAATACCTGTAAAATATAAAATCAAACAGAGTAGGTAGTTAGTATATGGGATTTTAATTAGGCTCTAGTTTGTATAATGGGTGTAGGCTTATTATAAGTACCTATAGATTTCATAAATGTTATTAACCGACTTCCAAAAGGAGGAGGTTCTCAATTTCATAGGTATTTTATTATTAAAAATGTTGAATCTCCGAGAAGCGCCTGTTTATATTGTAGAGCAAAATATCTCGAGTATTTTACCTGAGGTCCGTGTAGGGCCAGGCGTGAGTTCTTATTATATAATGTAGATCTTTTACATAGAAACAGACAACTATAAAGGAGAAAGTAATAAAACATTATATGAAATACGGTATAAAATTTATAATAATTTTCACAATATTATGTATTTATGTTTTTTTTTCATTATCATCACAATCAACAACTCATAGGTAATAGTTCACTGCTGGACATAGACCCCTCCTTAGTAAGTAGGTACTAATAAAAAATAATAAGTAGGTTACTAATAATGTATCTTTAGAAATAAACCTCCTTTTGGGGTTAAAACGGGTGATGGTAGTTTGGACGCAAACGAGGTTGCGTGGGTCAGCTAGTATATTATATAGATAGATAGAAGATTATAATGTATCTATGCGTTTAAGAAAAGTGTAAGTAAACAATATATTAAGATAGTAATGAGTGACAATGGCTAACCAGCTCATTGACACTAATTAAAGACAAAAAGAATAAATACGTAATGTATTTGAATTTAAAATACATAAATATTATTATTACTTGAAAGTCTTGTATCATAAAATATTCATTGTTATAATATATAACACCAACAAACTGTTAGATTATAATATGTACCTACGTACCTATTTGAATCATTACTTGTTTATTTGAATATAATTTTTATTTGCTTTGATATTTGTATTTCGTACATTATGAATTTTTAAACAGCAGCGTTTAGAACATTATTTTTCTAAAGCTGGTCAATTAACTTTCTTACAAATAATATATCTATCTATCATTTGAGTGTCGCAATAAAATAAAATTTAACTAGGCAAAAACTACTAAACAGGAATAACTTTTCTACGTTTTTATTCCTGATTAAAGTAATAGGGAATAAAACAGGTATAAAAATAGAAAAACACTATTTAAGAAATATCAAAATTTGAGATTTTTTGGTTATAATGAAATTATGTGTTTCTATGGACAAAACGTTCTGTTAAAACCTCAATAATTAAATCGAAATTCGAACACCAAAAATCTAGGGATTAGTGGTAAGACGAGCGTTATGTTCCTAATACTCAAAAGTGCATCCTGTAATTCAAGATGTCGCGTTTTTTCGCGCCAATCCGCTCAGCAAGACGAAGCTCACCATCTTGCGAACATGTGGGACCCATGAGTGCAACTATGGTGCATACTATCCTGGCTATATTTAGTCTGGCCATATGGTTATAAGTTGGGGGGAGGTGCAGAAAATTTGAGACACCGGGGGAGTTAGATGTTCCAATCTATCAAAACAGAGGAACCCTTTCAAATTAATGTTTTTTATTTAATCATATATAGATTTCAATTCAGATTTAGTAAAAAATAGTAACGAATTATTGTTTAGAATCATCGGGATATTTACCTACATTTGTTTGCGCATGTAACTTCAGGGTAATAAGAATGACATAAGATATCGCTTACTGCTATAAAAACAACTCTTAAATAAAAAACTTTTTATAAAAAAAAAAACCGCCTTCCAAAAAACATCCAACGAAAACTCTCTGCCAAAAAAACACTTAAAAGCGTAAAATAAACTGGTTCTTCTAAAGTTGCCTATACCTAATTCTTTATTCATTTAAATAGTAGTATTATATTGTGTGCTAGGTACCTAGAATCTATTTGAAGTCGGTGCCAAGTGACTATCGCTTAGACTTTTGTAATTGTTCGTTTGTATTCTTTTTGGCTTAGCACCGACTTCAAACAGATTTTAGGTACCTAGCACACAATATAATACTACTATTTAAATGAATAAAGAATTAGGTATAGGCAATTTATGAAGAACCAGTTTATTTTACGCTTTTAAGTGTTTTTTTGGCAGAGAGTTTTCGTTGGATGTTTTTTGAAAGGCGGTTATTTTTTTTATAAAAAGTTTTTCTTTTTCAGCTTTTAGTGCAAACAATCGTAGGTAAGTAGCAAGTTGAACTATTTCATCAAATTTCATCATCAAGAATACAAATTAAGGTCTATACGTACGTGCAACATTAAAATCATCCTCTAATCCTTAACTGTTGAACAGTTTAACCTTCTATCATCAGCTCACTTAAATAACTTGAAAGTATACGACTGAAGGTCTTTAGATACGTATGAAATTGAAAGAATTATCCTCCAACTCCTAACCGTTGAGGAGTTGTACCTTCCACCGTCCATCATCAGCTTACCTAAATAATTTGAAAGAATACGACTAAAGGTAACATATATACATATGATATTTAAAGATTTAACCTCCAACTCCTAACCGTTAAGGAGTTGTACCTTACATCATCAGCTCATCATCATAAAATGATGACTACCACACGCAAATACCGGTTTAACTTCAGAAAATATACGAAAAACATAGTATGTGCCTATAAAAAATGAGGATTTCCCTCGATTTTCCTGGGATCCCATCATCAGATCCTGATATGCTGGCAATGGGACCACCTCGGAAGCACACCCTTTCGAATACAAAAAAAAAATCTAACTCGGTCCACAACTGACGGAGTAATCGGTGAACATACATTAAAAAATATATATATATATATATATACATACAGTGGAACATAGAACCTCCTCCTTTTTGGAAGTCGGTTAAAAACCGTCTCTAATCCTTCAATCTTAGCTAAATTGCTTAAGATAATCATGGTTTCATGTGAAAATTATTGCTATACTAGTGGTTGCCCGCGGCTCCGCGTATATGTCGGTTATCGTGGCAAATAGTAGCCTATGTATTATTCTGATGTATAAGCTATATTACTGTAAAGTTTCATCCAAATCCGGTGAGTAGTTTTTGCGTGAAAGAGTAACAAACATCCATCCATACAAACTTTCGCGTTTATAATATTAGTAAAGATAAATGTATCTTCGTTACTGATGATTAAATTAATTAAATCTAAATATATTTACATCAAATAGATAATTCTTTAAATATCAGGAAGATAGATATTATTTCTTGTACAAAAATATAACAACAGTACAGTTTGTAAACATTCGTATCAGTGTATGATTTGAAGGACAGTTACGCAAAGAAAGTAAAACTTATCATAAAAAGAAAAAACGGTGTAAAATTAGCAGGTTTCATTTAGAGTAAAGTTATATAGATTAATTTGCTATGAAGCTATATAAAAAACTTAAAACACAACAACAAACATGTAAACATTATGTACTTAGCACAACTATTACGTACATTGAAAAAAAAATTATTTTGCAGACAATAATGAAACCCAAAAAGCAATATTTTACAATGAAATAATGTTAAAGTAATCGGTATTTTTAAGACAAAAATACATTGTTTACAAATGAAATCAAAGTCCAGACGATAGAATAAAACAAAAACTAACCTGTGCATTCATACTCAAAGACCAGCTGTGTTATGAATATTCAGTTCCTGTCGGCAGCCCACTAACCTTATGCTATAACCTATCTCAATATAGGAAACCTTGAAATAGCTAGCCTATTGAGGGCTTCCCCGACCCAGACGTATTATTTCTTTATTAGAAACTCGTATAAAGGAGAACCTTCAACTTGAAAGTTAAATAAGCTAAGGTCAATACAACAAAGACACGTGATTGCTGGGGTTCTTAGACTGCATCTAGACGACTAGACTAGCTGTTCAATAGATGTATTACCAAGGGGGAGTTGTAAGCATATCCGCTTCAAAATATTGGATATGACTCGCACAAAGACCGAACCCTACGCCCTTAGAATGAGGATCAAAACATTTAGTATGAAAGTAAAAGTTGTTTAGTTCAGCTATGGAATTATGTATTATGAAAGTACAAAATAGTGAAAGTGAGAAATAATATTGCTAATATTGTTGATGGCGTCTAAGTATAAAAATATCTAAGAATATTGTATGATGAGTTAAAAACTGTTTTTTTTTTCAACACAAAAGGATGGTTCATGTAACTTCTTTTGTTACAGAATGTTATATGTATATATGACTATCAAACAGGCATTAAAACTGAATACATACAAAACTTTACTCCAGACATAATACTTAATTCAAAACTCATTGTTTCACACCATATATATAGAACCCTCGGACCTGCCCCTTTCTTTAAGAGCTTAAGAAATTCATTCGTTCTCAATGAACTCTTTACGAAGTTCTTAAATGTAAAACACTACAATATTATATTTGCACTTGCAAAAGTACCCTTGGTCTGCTTTACATCGTTTTGTTCCATACGGTTCTTGGTTATTGCGATTGGATTCTGTAATTTGGTAGTTTCAAGATCAAGTTTCTTTTAGTCACTTTGTTCAACTTGTTTTCCATTCTTCAATAGCAAAAAGCGTTACAAGTTGTGAATTAGCATTTCATTTGAAAGTAAAAGGTGTAGCACAAATAAAAAGTTATTGAATCTACCTATGCAAAGAAAAATCATATAAAATAGTGAAATTTCAAAAACAGTACTTGAGTATATGTGAAAAGACTTTATCTACATCTATAATAGAAAATTTCTTGTCAACATAACATCATTCCTTTTTAGGGTTCCCTGCCAAAGGCAAAAAACGGAACCCTTATAGATTCGTCATATCTGTCTGTCTATCCGTCTGTCTGTCCGTCCGTATGTCACAGCAACTTTTTCCGAAACTATAAGAACTATACTAACTTGGTAAGTAGATGTATTTGACGCTCTCGATCGGTTGCAGCGGCGAGCAGTCCGCATTATCGGTAGTCCCGAAGCCACCGAGTCCCTAGAACCTCTGCAGCTGCGAAGAGATATCGCCTCTATGGCAGTCCCCTATCGCCTGTATCATGGGGAGTGTTCTGAAGAGTTCTTCCAACTGGTCCCCCCTTCTCCTTTCCTCTACAGGACAACACGTGCCGGCCTTCGCAGTCACCCTCTTAGAGTGGAAGACATACGCTCTCGAACGCAACGTTTCGGTTCTTCCTTCTTGTGTCGAGCGATCCCATTATCCCAGCTTCCCATTATGATCCCGGGTCCTTAAAGCGGGGCGTGAAAAAGCATCTCACTAGGCCACCATAGTGTGGGTCACTATGCTGCTCTGTCCACGTTCACATTGAGGATAGTGACCACCACTTTTGGATTCTACTTATGCTTTCCATCAGGCAGAGTAGAGTGATTTTGGTAGCTTAAACATAAAAAAAAAATGTATTTTGTGAACCGCATTAAGATTTTCACATAAAAATAAAAAAAAACAATAAATTTTGGGGGTACTTAGAACTGAAAAGCAAAAATTTTTTTTCATCAAACCATACGTATTGAGGTTTCTAAAATTTTGTTTTTCTAAACTGAACAGTTGGCGCGAGAGACACTTCCAAAGTGGTAAAATGTGTGTCCCCCCCTGTAACTTCTAAAATAGGAGAATGATTAAACTAAAAAAAAAATATGATGTACATTACCATGCAAACTTCCCCCGAAAATTGGTTTGAACGAGATCTAGTAAGTAGTTTTTTTTAATACGTCATAAATCGTAAACCGCAATTTATCGATTAAAGTTACAACGAACTACAAGAACTTTCATATTATGTTACTTGCTGCTACGGAACCCTTCATGCGCGAGTCGGACTCGCACTTGACCGCTTTTATTTTATTCTTGTACCTCTAGAATTATATTTTTTATCATTGCATCGGTAGAGTGGCATACGTAAGCGCATATGTTAATGTAGAATTTTATTGTTTTGAGTTTGATTCTCGGGTTCTCGAGTAATGATTGCTTTAGTTTTCATACAAGCCAACAATTATGTATTAATATATATTATAAATACTTTTAATTCTCATTACTGTTTCAAAATAGTAGAGTCACGCTGATTTCAGCACGAACAGGCCGGCTCGAACTGTGCGGTACTACCTCTTATAGAAGACCAACCAAATTACAATATCCGTGCTGTCGTGTTTCGTTGATGAGTGCGAGACCGGAGGCCCAAGGATGCAGAAGCATCTCAATAGGCCACCATAGTGTGGGCCACCATGCTGCAGTGTCTGTATTCACAATGAATACGGTGACCACCACTTTTGGTTTCTGCTCATGCTTTACAAACAAGCAGAGTAGAGTCACTTTGGCAGAAAAAAATACACATTTAAGTTTATGTATTAGAATCTTAGAGCACATTATAATCAAACCATTTACTGGTTTTATTAATGTTATCCAGACATTATTAATAATTGAAACATATGTTTAAATGTTTTTGAAGGAGGATTTACCAATATTAAGTAATAACGCAATGAGCAAAATCAATTCTGATAATACTACAACTCAATCTAATATTATTATTAAACTAACCGACCAAAAAATATCAGAAACCAGGCAGATGTTTGGGTCCGCGCCGTTGCACACATACGAAAGCAAAGTTTTATCTCTTTCCATCATACAATAATTTCGTACATTTAAAAAGGATAGGATATATCAATAGGGGTTGTGTAGAGGGTTTAGCCATGTGATCTCTTCCCTAGTGCGTACAGAAACTACAGAACACTCACACATGCAAAGACAGGGAACCCTTGATCATTTTATTGATCCGTAGAAAAAATCATTGTGATTCATTTTGTTGCTAGTTGTGTACTGTATATTAATTTCCGTATAAGTGAGAAAAATGTTCAATAAAATAAAAGTTTTCATTCATTCGTTACTCATAAAAATATGTAGAAGGAAAGCACTACTACAAGTAATTTGCGTGTTATTCTCTTTATACTAATTAGCTAAAGTAGTAGGTTGAATTTAGATCATTTCCGAATTAGTTTTACACAAATCATTAGTGTGATTAGTAGTGTAGTAACTTACGATGTTTAATTTTATTTCAAGTAAAAATCACAATGTTTAAGGTCAGAGTACTTTGACTGTATCGATTTATATTTGGGATTATAAAATTAATTTCTCCCTTTACAACACTGCATTGAGTTGAAGTCGTTCTTTATGCACGTAAAACAATAATTAGGTATGTCTTGGTTGGAATGGTTGGGATCGTTTGATCGCAGTATCTTTTAGTAATAGTTTAGCAAACAAGGTTAAAATAAAGGCAAAGGAACATCTTATCTTGAAATTGTTGGTAAAAGTTTGTTATCATTTGAAAAAAAAGAAAAGAAAAAAGTAAACTATGTTGCCTATAACCAAATGAAATAAGATTGCATTCTACTGCTTTTATTGTAGTCATTATCCCAAGTTTTCGTTTAAATGGCCAAAAAAGGATTCCGAAAATATTAGAACGTGCCGCAATAAGCTTTGCTAACGTCTATGATGACCCTTTTGCTAAATGATATCATCATCTCTTTGGCTTCCGACAATTTTGAGTGTGTAAGAAAAACAAACTACTGGACTCGCGTATTGAGTTACACTACTTAAACTGTCGTCAGCAGCCACCCACACGGATCCTTTTTGTTTTTTACAATCTTTTTACAAAACTAAATAGATTTCCTGTTTGAAAAACAAACAGAGACATTTATTGACTCGGAAATTTTTGTTTGAATGTCTACTTGCGAATGAGTGATGGATTTCGAATGACTCTCAAGTCTCGACCTCTCACGGAATGATGCTTCCGTCCACGAAATTATAAACTGACATGTTTAGATTTGATAGGAAAACGACTGACATTTTTATAAGTGTAATTTGTTTAATTTGTAATTTGTTTGGTGAAAATAATTTGGTTATTACTAGATGAATGTCATCATTTATATAAGACTAGCTTTTACACGCGTCATCGCTCACGCAGACTTTCATCCCCTGATTCACCCCCTTAAGGGTGGAATTTCAAAAATTCCTTTCTTAGTGCTCACTTACGTTATACAATAAAGAACCTGCATGCAAAATTTCAGGATTCTAGCTTCAGCGGTTTGGGCTGTGCGTTTATCTCTGCGTATGTCAGTCAGTCAGTCACCTTACTCTTTTATATATATAGATAGATATCATTTTAGAATATTAAAGATTTCTTAATGCGGTAGGTAGGTAAAAGAGGTATAACATTCCCGAAATTATGGAACGGGACATTCAAAGGTTATCTGTGCATCAGTCAGCGGTAAATATATCAGGTTTAACAAAACTTTGGAGGCGAAAAAATTGGGCTGACGGGCGCAGTAAGCGATCCTAATCGATGTTCAACTGTACCATTTACTTTCACGATTCAATGCTCATGTTACTATTATACTATTTATAAAATCTGTAGTTTCAAGATCGATTAATAAGCAAATTACATTTTTACTGTTATAAAGCCAAACGATTATATCGTCGCAATCATTATCTTGTATCTTTTTTTATCGGTTAACAACCACGGAATATTTAAATGAAAAAATGGGGACTACCGACACTACCGTGGACACCGCTTTGATTTACGAGAAATATAAATTTTGGGACCTTTTTAGCGGCGCAATTAAAATATTTAACGAACCTGTCTCAGTGGGTGGTAGGCGACAGTTCTCACGAGCCTATTAAACATAATTTTTATTTGTTTTTGTTAGGATTTATGAATAGACGCCATCTCCTTGTTTATAGTTAGTGGACATTTTGCCGTACTTTGACGTGTTTTATTATCAGGAAGCTGAATAAAATGGACTGTTTTGTGGGCATACCGCCATTTTTTTTGTGGGTTTGCGAAATCTCTTTAAAAACTTTATGATCGGTAAACATCTTAAACCAGTTTTTTTAGGCAAATGAAAATGACTCTAAAAATTAAGGTAGTTTTGACGAAGTATAAATCGCCTTCACGTATTTATATCACAGCTTCACATCACATGAATTGCTAACATTATATCATAACTACCCCTTTACATTACATTAACTAACATGTCAACATTCATAACTATGATAGTATCAACGCTGCACATAGACATTCCGTCTAAAACAGCGTTTTGTTATAAACGATTTGTAAAATGTCTTGTCAGCATGACGCGAACTTAGTTTTGTGAAATCAACTTTTTTATTCAACAAAGGGTAGTCAGTTATAATAGTTTTGTCCCCTGGACAATATTGTGATGAAACGTCTTAGTGGATTCACAGCATGAGACTGACGGTGAGTTCACTGTTTGGAAGCCACCACCCGCTTTGTAATATTTCTAAGATTAACATATTATAATCGTTTTTAACCCTACAGAAAGCGTCTGTCAACAGATTGAAATAGAACTTACCTTCGTTTGTTTATGTTTATAGCTTAAAAAGTAGCAATACACGTCAAACCTACCCTTTACAATAAATGTGAACGATACGCAAGTGGTTCGCTAAACATAAACGCCTTAGCGGCTTTTAAATCACATACACAAACGTGAGGCGTGTATTATGTTATCTATTGCAATAATTTTCAAGGCGTTAAAATGAGCTCGGCATTGGTGTCGGCGCGCAACGAGAACAATTTAATTGAATAAAATTAGCCAATAAACTGTATCCGTCGAAGGCTGTTACAATGGCATACCGCCTTCACAGCACGGTCCTCGTAAACCAACCTTATTTACTGGAGACTCCTTTGGGAATCCACATTAAGTGGCCCCAATATACTGTTGAGAACGCACGCGTACATCCATACGTTGGCGGTAATAGTTTTCGATCCCATTGTAGGCAGAGGGCGATATCTTTAGAAGACGTACTGTCTTGCAGATTTTACAACTGACTGCTAGTTGAGAATTTGTTTATCCGTTAATAAGTGTCGTCTACGGAAAGGACAAAGTGACATTTATTGCATGGTAGTGGAAGTTAATATAGTAATTAATGTGCTAAAAATATCTTGTGAACTGATTTGAGTAGTGTACCTAATTAAGTAAAACCATCAAACTAATTTGTCAATATTATTATATGTATATTATGATTTTGTGTCATTTAATGAATACGTACTAGAAGTATAGATTGATTAAATATAAAATATTTTTAACCGACTTCAAAAAAAGGAGGAGATTTCTCAATTCGACCGTATTTATTTATATACATATATTTTATGTGTGTTCACCGATAACTTCGTCGTTTATGAACCGATTTTGATGATAATTTTTTTAATGGAAAGGAGATATCCCAACGGTGGTACCATGATAAGGACACTAAGATCTGATGATGGCATCCAAGAGTAATCGAGTTGAACCTTCGAAATTCCTAGGGGCGACTAGTGCATTTGTTATTTTTTTATTTTATTTGAAAGCTGGTGCTTTCCTTGTGGTTCCATTTCAATTTGGTCGTTCTTGAAGTCGGTTTTCTTTTGTTATTTTTTTATTTTACACTGAATGCTTAATGAGAGCAAAGTAGAAGTGAACACGAATGTGACAGTGTTGGAGGGAGCTGCTCTCAGAATCTTAAATAACACGTCCATTGCTTGTACAGACACACATTCCCCGCTCTGCTACGTACCCGTAGCAAAAATGAAAAACATCTCAACAGCATTTAATAAGCGAATTCTTAACACCACTTTGCCTGTACTCGAAATCATCGATGTCGTTATCGAATAACTTGAAATTTGTAATTTTTTCTTCCTCTGATTTATTGTCACATCTCATGTAATTTTCTCGCTCGTTATTCCTTTTAAGCGCAAAGCTCGCCACGTTCCTAATTAGCCAATAAAGATCGCAAGTTTGTAATTATAAATTATAAAGAATTTCGCTATTTGCAACTGTTCGCGTGACAAATGTTGGCTGGGCGGAGCTTTGTCGGCAACAGCAATGAGACACTACGTAAGCGGGAGACAAATTTATCTCATAAATCTTTGGGATGCGTCGATCTGCATCGTTAATATACTGCACTGGATATCGATATCGTAATTCATGCACATCTTTATTATGTCACTTATAAATAAACGCCTCTGTATATTACTACAACTCCGTTTAGGAAATTTGAATAAAGTTTCTTAATTGACAAGGTGAATGTAGTCGTAATACTACACAAGATATTATATTTATTAGCAATTCTTTTTTGTTTTACTGTTACTTTATAATCAGATATTGTGTATCGACTTTGTGAACTGAAATTATGTGTTCTGGTTTAAATTACTGCTTGTTACACCATGTCTCTGCATCAAAATCTTAATACTCGACGCATCCAACAAATTCCCTCAAACCTTAATTAAAATACTTTAAAAATAACAATTACTTTACAGACGATGCTCGCAACATTTATCTCATGCAAATCAAAACAAAATTTAATAAAACAATTATATTTTCAAATATTGCAGAGCGTCTCTAATATTTAAGAACCGTTAACCTTATTATTACAACAGACACAAACACTGACGGTTTGCTTTAATTAAGTCTTAAAGACATTTTAATTTTGGCTCTCAACTAATCTATCAGTGTGAGCAGAGTTCAGATTGTTAACCAACTTCGCAACCATTTATTTATTTATTAAACAAACAACAATAAAAGCTGAACAAGCTCAGACATTTTTTAAGATTTGCTAAATGGCAAAAAAAGTCGGCAAGTTTTTGTAGTTCACCTGTTTTTATGTCGATATGGCACAAGATTCTACCACCCGTGTTCTAATCAACACTTATCAGAGCTTGATCTTAGGAAGCAGAGAATTATGGTGTATTTAAACAATTTATTGCTGCCGCAGAACAAGGGAAATACTGATAAGCCTCTGGTTTCGCGATAACGTTCTTTAAACTGCTCGATTTGCCGATATAAAAGAATTGTTTCAGGTTCTAAGCGTGTTCCAGATAAAATCAAACATGCGTTTGTTATTGTTTCTCTAATTAAAAAACTGATGTAAATGGCAGCTAAGACAAGATAAGAAAAACAATAATCGATGCAAAATTTAAGGCATTTACAATTTTATTAACACTATGTGATAAAATATTTATTACTATTAAAGTGACAAATAAAATTTCGTTCTTCACACCGGTATTCTGTGAGGCCGTGGTATCACTCAGGTCGAGCCGGCCCATTCATGCCGAAGCGTGGCTCTCCTACGGTAAATCGGTATCGAGAATTGATAAGATAAGAATTGCATAAATATTCCTTAAAACTATCAGGTCAGTGCTGGCAGTATAATTATAAATTCATCATTTCATGTCTGATTTAATTTTTAAATTATTTGTGTTTTAGAAGTGTAATAAGGTACTTATCACACATCAAACACCTTTTACTTCTGTTCAAAAGCACTCTCCTAATATACTTTTATTGATTAATTAATAGTTAAAACTACTCAGAAATAGCCAAATTTCTTTATCATATAATACATTTTAATGGTTTTTTAGCGGTGAATAATGTCAAAATCGTTTTTTGTACGGGCAACCTGACAGATACCCCACCCCAACATCATATCTAGTCTTCTCTTTAATAATAATTAATCATATCACCAACAAAACTCCAATACAGATTTATTTATGTCTGGTTAAAAAGAGATAAAATTGAACATATTTTAAATACGATTCCTTTTATTTTATTTTTTTAAATTTACTCTAAAATATCATATCAGATTTAATTTTTAAATTATTTGTATATTAGAATTGTAATAAGGTACTTATCACTCATCAACCACCTTTATTAGTTCACTTCTGGGCATAGGCCTCTCTTTAAATACTTTTATTAATTGATTAATAGTTAGAACTATTCGTAAATCGGCATATGTATTGATCTTACAATAAATCTTAATGGTTTTTTAGCAGTGAGTAATGCCAAAACCATTTTTTGTAGGGACAACCTACAGGGGGTGACAGTAGCGTACAGGAACTGATAACGGACTGTCATCAGGTGGGCGTGGGCTGTATATTCGCCGAAGTTTTTTCAGAGCAGGATTGTTAAAACTAAATGGGGTATTAGACAAATTTATAGTAACTGTCAGCACTGACTTGCTAGTTATGCGCACTATTTATGCAGTTCTTTGATAATGGCGTTGAATCACAATCCAACGCCAAGAAAAATCACCATTTTTCTTACAAATTAAAAAAAACTAGAAGACTCGCAATATTTTTAACACACTTTCACAAGCTTTACGTTTAGGTAGGTATGTTTGTTTCTTTGTTTGTAATCGACTTTTGTCAGTTTTAAGTTTTTAAACTATTTTTTTTGTTTATTTAATTAAAAATGAAAACTCCTCATTTATCAAAGTGTAGTAGTCCATATATCGTTATAATAAATGATGAAACCAATAAAACTTGTTAAGAATTACTAAATTAATTTTCATGAGTCACTTTCTGAAACATATAGTTTTAGAGAGTATAGATTTTGATAATTGCTACTTTATAAATCTATGTTCTTGAAATATTTAAATATAATTTTTATGTTAATCTGTTTTTAATATGGAATATATCTCTCAAAACAAATATCAAATCATTTGGTACAAAATTAATAACTGATGACTGTATTATATCACTAAATTGATGTCAGTCTTTTGTAAATAAACTGTTGATCGAGCATGTATACGGCATTGCTGGGTAATAAATGATTAAATATTTCTGATATCTTACACACAACGCCATCTAATCCCAAGTTAAGTAGAGCTTGTATTATAGATACTACTGATATAAATACATAATATATATACTTTTTTTTGTAAATCAATACATATTATACATAGAAAACACCCAAACTCCGAAACAAATATTTGCAGATCATACAAACATTTGGTCCAACGCGGGTATCAAACCCGAGACCTCAAGCACAGCAGTTGCATACGCTACCACTGCGCCACAGAAGCAGTCAAGTCAGTTTCCTGTCGCCACTACTGACAGCCGAGTTATTCCTTAGTCTAAAAAGGATTACCTATTAGACCTGGATGTTCTTACAGAAATTTCTATAAAAAAGGTGTTTTAATTGTTACTGCCAAATTTAATCCAAAGTATTT
The DNA here is from genome assembly GCA_949125395.1 of Diaphora mendica. Lineage (NCBI taxonomy): Eukaryota > Metazoa > Arthropoda > Insecta > Lepidoptera > Erebidae > Diaphora > Diaphora mendica. The sequence goes on from OX421310.1 coordinate 26,304,843, forward strand.
TTTTTACGAAATATACATTATTTTAAATGCTACTGAAAAATATTTATTCAATATTGTGGTTGTTAGTGGACTCCTTCGTCTCGTCTAACTAAATTCTCCGAATACTATTAATATTTTAAGGAATGCAATGAAATAATAAAATGATCTAGTAAACTTATAATACTGCAAGTTACACACAAGCCTATAGCAAGACATCCATTCAAAACTGTTATTGTGTTGATCTGTCACTGGGCCAAAACCGTCTAGGTGTTGCCATCTATACGATAAGAAGACGAATAATATTATTCTTACGACAAAAAATACCTATGTTAAAAATCAAAAGTGACAATGTTATCGTCCTTGTTGGGTTTTTACCTAGAATCGAATTAGGCCATTATGTATGGTATCTAATAGCGTATCAAGCAAATAGTTTCGATAAAACTTGAATGGAGAGTGACACTAATTAAGTCATTCACAGTATATCTAATTTAAATATCTAACGAGTTATAATGTGAAATATTTCACAACTGATGGCAAATATAATGTCATTAGGATGCATAGGAATTGTTCATTGCTGTGATTGTCTAATCATCTTGTAAGGAAAACTATGGCTTTGTTTGTATCATAATTATTGTGACACAGCTATCAAAGTAATTTCCTTTTCATATTTTTTTGTTGTACAGTTTGTAAATGAGTTATAGGTATTTGTGAACTATACAAGACTATAGAGAACTAAATTAAAGTTTTTGTTACTCATATTAAATGCTTCAGAATATCATCCACACCCATAGAAATTTCGTAATACATATTATATATTTGATATTACTGATACAAGCATACTTTTCATTGTAATACCAATTTTATTTACAAATTTTGCAACTATTTAATTTACCTTTACCTTTTCCTCGACTCTGTTCGTTATTATAAATTATGCTAAAAAGGAAAAAATACAAAATATTAAAAAACACACTCTTTAGTATTACTCATTACAGTAATGTGTATTATGATGTTATATTAATTTTCTAACTAGCTGCCCCGACAGACTTCGTCTTGTCGGAAGTTATGGACTACGACATAGTCCAATAGAAAAAAATAGGAGTTTTTTTACGATTTTCCTTGCCCTTTTTTCTCACCTTAAAAATCATCGTTGTGCCTTAACAAAAATATTTAAAAAAAACGAATTGGTCGAGCTGATGTCGAGTTTTGCGCTTAGTAATACATTTGGCAATTCAGTCAGTTAAAAATTGCTTCTGTAGATATACGTAGAAATGGTTGCTTAATTTCAAGGTGCTCGGATGTAAGCAGAGTGGCGCAGTGGAAGCGTGCTGGGCCCATAACCCAGAGGTCCGTGGATCGAAACCATGCTCTGCTAGAAACCACTTTTTGTAATTGTGACTAAACTATTGAGGATAGAGTTGTTAAAAGAAATGTCGTTTTCATTGTAACGATAAAAAATATACTAATAACGTATGAACACTTATACATTTATGTACAAAAATGTGTTTTGCTGCTGACGGTGGATAATCTCAACACAATTTATTTTAATCAAATACAAAAATGTGAAACATTAAAAAAGTATTTACGGTAAATATAATAATTAAAATGTATATGTTAACACTTTTAAACTCACGCACATGGGTGCACTCATAACTGATACTGCTATTGAAATCTAATCTTATTAGAGCGATAACTACCTCAGATATTTCAGTACAGCTATCACTTCTAAAAAAATTATACCGTCGAACAAAATATCGATTACAAATCCATAGACAGTAACCAAATCTTTTCTGCTGACCGTAAAATGGTGGCCACGCTTTGACGTCTCAATCTAATTCGGCAAATTAGTTATTAATATTATATTACAAAACCATCGCTGCATTATACCAATAAATAGGTATCGATAACTTAGCTTCAATGATCAACTGATTAATATTTATTAAATGGTGGTAGGTCAGGTTTAAATAATTTTTAAATTTAAATAGTATTAATATTTAGCAGTTCTTAATAACTGTTTTGATATTTAGAAAAAATATAATTACCGTAGAACGAAAACGATTTAAATGATTGTAATTTATACGCTTTAGTGATCAAACTAATCAGAAATATTTTATACCTAATGTTGTTATATTTGTTATTGCTATTTTAAACTAGATTATATATAGATAGATATTTAACACATTTTGATTAGATGACAAATTTTTTTCATTGAATAAATCAACCCAAGAAAAAGTTAACATTTCTAGAGGTTCAAGGAAAGAAATAAAATAAAAAGAATAACGCATTTTTATTTTTGTTTTAACTTTTTTACATTATTATAAATGTAAATGCATGACTTCAAATATTACAAGAATTCAGAAGTAACGTATTTTTACAGTTTTTACTCTATCTACTGACATTAATACAAAAAGTACACAAACGAAGAATCAATAGAGGGCGTTTATATTACAATGGTATGTTCTGGATCTCAATTAAATGAGCATGATAATTCTTAAAGTAAAAAGTGATAATGACAAACGGCTGTCGTTACCACTTTCAAGACCAATTAGGCTATCCTATAAAATATAGAGGTGATATTGTGCCTTTGGAGGCACAAAGGTATCGTGTCTCATATTACAAATGTATCAAAACTATCTTTGAATGATAGGGTTTAAAATGACACCATTAAGCACACCGAATGACCAGCACTTCAGTACAGGTCACTATAAAGCTATTATTAAAACATCTTTTTTTTAAGCCGAATCGTTATCTGACGCAGGAATCCTTTCAATCCATCCGTTCTATTGTTTTTGAACCACTTTTTTATGTTGATATCAATATTTTTTACGATGGGAGTAACGATAAAACAGTGATTTGTTCCGACCAGATATGAGTATACGAGTTGCCTTCGGGGTTCATAAGATCCGTTTATCATACAGCGGCATGGTACCTTTTGTATTTAAATATTTTATTATGACGAAAAAAAATTCTTTGTGGAACATATAAATGACCGTACTTACACAAAATAAATTGAGATAAAACGCATATCTGAAACGAAAATTATATTACAAGTAATAGAGAATGTATTGATCAAGCTTATACGAATCAGATCCGACATTAAATGCATTTTAATGAGGATATAATCCGTTTCGCGATATATTTCTCTCTCGTGTGGAGAGATACCGACAACAAAAGTCCAACAATCGAATTTGCGATAAGCAGGTAATAAAATGTAAGGTTTTAAATCGGTGACTTTAAACTTTTAAACTCTTACAAATGGTGGATGTAATAATTTTTGACTTTAAATGGGCATATTGAGAAATTTAGTGCCATATCAGAATGTAACAAATATTTTAATAAGAAAGTTACTTTTACACAGTTACTGTTATTAATTTAATATTCCAATTAGACAAAAAAAAACAGTTCTAATTGAATCTTATTGGAAAACTAAATCATACCTACTTAGTAAGTAATTTATAATTGATTGACATTACGTAAAGAAGACAATTTTTAATTAAATTTTTATCTCAAAGAATCGCTCATTCTTAAGTCACTTATTGCCTTAATCCATACTATATTATAAAAACGAATAATTACGTCATTAATTTTGTCACGCTTTCACGGCTAAACCACTGCACCGATTTTAATGAAATTTGGCATGGAGATACTTTGTTTCCTGAGAAAGGACATAGGCTACTTTTTATCGTAATTACCGACATGCACGCGAGTGGTGCCGCGGGCAAAAGCTAGTATAAAAAAAAAACCTCGCACATCTCACACACGGCCGTCTTAAGACCAAATTAGGCAGAGTTTGTGTTCTGATAACTATTGCTGATAAACATGTGTTTATGATATTTGTATTTAACATGTATATTATATTATATACAAACTACACTCAGACATAACTTAAGATCACACAAAGACAATTATTGGTCCTGGCTGAAAATTGAACACGTGACCTATGGTTTAGCAGTCGAGAACACTGAATGCTAGACCAATACTTATTCTTTTTGTGTTCAACTTTCGATTGAAGCGCTTACAATAAGTCCTGAGTCTTCGATCAATTTGATCGAAGTCCTGAGTGTTTAAAATTATAATTTCCACTAGTTATACAGAAAATTAATCTGTTTTTGTTAGAACCCAATGTTTTATTAAGTGTTTTTTCAAATGTTACTTTATAATTCATTTTAAATGACTTGATCGATTACCAAATCATTTAAACTAACACCGAGTTACTTTTCCATTTGAATATTCAAATATATATCGATTATCGTTTTAGACACATACGATGATTAATATTGGAGGCTATATAATTTGGTAGTAGATTTATATAGGTAAAAGCGAATTGATAGAGTTGTTTGTTTTAGTGGTGCTATTGGGCAAGCCGCGGGCGCCGCTGCGCTCATAATGAAGTGTCGAATTCTGTGTTTCTGTTTTGATAAAGGGGAATGTACACACCTATACTCAAAAATTCACCTTCAAACAGTACTTCTTTCATTATGGCAATTTGTGCCAAGATCTATCGAGAGAAGCATATTTTCTATTATCTACCTGCAATGGGTGAGAATCAAAAATAGAACTGAAACAATTGAATAGAATCAACATTTGAGTATTTAACACTTCATTTATTTTAAATAATTATCACTTAGCTAATATTATTTTAATTCACAAGGCATAACCTTCATTAAAATAATCTGCGCACATCATTTATAGTTTTATATTACTTTGTCTAAAACAGTTTAGCTATTCTTTGGACTAACTTAGTATATATAGGTACATATATCTATTTTCCTTTTTTAAAGACACTAAGCCTAAACTAAGCATTGCATTTAAATTATTTTAAATGAAATTAATAAAGGTCAAAAAAACTATTGATCAATAGTAGTTATGATGTGAGACAATACAACGTTTACATTTAAAACTATTGAGCAGGGTTCCTTATACTCTCGCTTCTGTTTTGATTGGCCGTTGATAAATAAATATTTATATTGTGTTAATGACAAAGAGTGTATTCGTAGATTTAATAGATAACATGTTAGGCCCGTCGCCTTGAGGGGCATTTGTTCTAATGTAGCGTGTTTAATTGTAATCGGTTCGGCAGCATAAAAGTAATGAATTTGTAAGTAGCCGATAGATAACACTAAGTCATTTCTATCAACTCGTTTATGAGTATTGTATTTAGGATAGAAAGAACGGTAGAAAATCTATAAATTTAAACTAAGCCCGGTTTTGTCGTGTTAAAAATGTTTGTGTTTAAAAGCAGGAAAACTGGTTGCTGTAAAATCAATTTCCAATTTTAAAAACGTAACTAGTTTTTCTTGTAACAAATTGCTCTATTAACAAACTACCGTGGTTCTCACACGATGAACCGCATAGTTTAGTAGCATTTAGCTTCCAAATATCTAACATTAAAAATGACACTTGCATATATTATAAAAATATTTTACATAAAATTAAGAATTAAATATACCACATTCTTCACTAAATATTAATTTAGTTGTTATAACTGTCGGTTCACGCTGAGTTACAACGTGGCGGTATAAAATTATCAGCAAAGGTTCAAAAATTGTCTTATACGATTGGCGACATTGTGCTACACTCAACTGCGGATAATTATATTGCGACCGAGGAGATGTCGGCAATTTGATGATAAATACTGCAGCAAACTCATTCAGCAACGATCGTCACGGTCTTTAAATTTAATTAACGACAATCATATAAATCACACGGTACAACGAATACCAGAGGACTTGAACAGTTGTAGTAATAAGTGCAAAAATATTCCACAGATAAAAAACTTGTCAGGCCTTAACATTATATGTAATTTCGTAGTTAACGAGATACGTGAAGAAATTTGATATATCGACATAAGTAAACTCGATGCTACATAGAAAAAGAAGAGGTAAAATACAGCGTTCAACTTGGTAATGTCTTATGGTAATGTTTACAAAATTAACACGTAGTTTATGGTTGTAAAGAACTTGACTGCCTCGGTTGCGCAGTGGTATCGTATGCAACTGCTGTGTTTGAGGTCTCGGGTTCGATTCCCGGGTCGGACCAAATGTTTGTATGATCTACAAATATTTGTTTCGGAGTTTGGGCGTTTTCTATGTACAATATGTATGTATTTACAAAAACTAATTACAAATTTTAACAGAAAAAAAAACCGACTTCAATCTGGACCAAATGTAAATGGGACCATTCGGGAAGCACTAGCTTTCGAATAAAGAATCATCAAAATCTGTTCACCCAGTCGAAAGTTATGAGGTAACAAATATAAAAAATATACAAACTACAGTCGAATTGAGAACCTCCTTTTTTGAAGTCGGTTAAAAAGTAATAAGTATTTATATCAGTTGTCTAGTACCCATAACATTAGCTCTGCTTAGCTTGAGACTAGATGGCATTGTGTGTTAGATGTCCGAAATATTTATTTAATTATTTTTTTTATTTAAACTAACAAAGTAAACAATATTTATTGTTTGAGGAATTCAAAGTTCTGATTTCTGACCTCATTTTGATCATCATCAAGTTAATTTTGAAGTTCACTGGTTGGACACACGCCTCTTCTTACAAAGGAGGTGTTTTGGTCTATTAACAATAGTAATATACCTAATATATTATGTTATAATAATAATATTAGGTCTTTACCTATGAAATTGCCGTTTTGTATGCAATAAGTGAAAGTACTTATTTTTTCAAACTTTTTTATTTCTGTTATTCGAAGTAGTGAGTATGGCGGATGAAGGAGATCTTCCAACCCCAGCTCTTGCAGCTTGGAGACTGTCTGTTGCGCAGTATGGGGTCGCGCGTTGTCGTGAAGCAGCTGCAAGAGCTCTGGTTGGAAGCTCTCCCTCATCCGCCATACTCACCAGACCTTGCACCTACCGACTATTACTTTTTCCAAAATTTAGACAACTTTTTAGTGGGTAAAAAATTCAATTCCCGAGAGGCAGTACAAATGCCTTTGAAGAGTTTGTTGCCTCCCGTCGAGCTGATTTTTACAAGAAGGGCATCAATAAACTGCCAATGCGTTGGCAAAGATGCGTCGATTGAATGGGTGATTACTTCGAATAACAGAAACAAAAAAGTTTGAAAAAATAAGTACTTTCACTTATTGCATACAAAACGGCAATTTCATAGGTAAAGACCTATTATATGGATGGTTGGTACAGGATTTTTATTCCGTCGTCAAGTTTATGATTTTTTGATAGATAGAATTGCAATTAAAGTTATATTTAAAAGTTAAAACACGGATTTTATTTGATGTAAAGTTGTAGCGAGTGATGTTGTAAGTACTTGTCTGGTGTATAGTTCTTACCGTCGGAACAGTTTGGCCTGCGTAAATGAACTTATAAATTCAGAAATATTATCAAACACACAACAACACAAAGCCCAAAGGCATCAGAGGAGCTTAGGAGTAGACCAACAAAGGGCTTATAAGCAAGCTTCTTTTGAAAATGTTAACACAAACTTTTTAAAAGAATAAGAAGGCCACATAAGCGAAGTAGAATGACCTTTATCTTATTCGTAACTTTATTGTTCGGAAACTAGATTGCGATGTATGTCAGGTAACTTCAAATCAAGCAAAACTTTTTTTGTAAATATATGCATATCTATATATATATAAAAGAGGAAGGTGACTCACTAACTGACTGACATACCCAGAGATCAACGCACAGCCCAAACCGCTGAAGCTAGAATCCTGAAATTTTTCATGTAGGTTCTTTATATAACGTAAGTGAGCACTAAGAAAGGAATTTTTGAAATTCCACCCCTAAGGGGGTAAATCAGGGGATGAAAGTCTGCGTGTAAAAGCTAGTTATAAATAAAAGAACACCCAAACTCTAAAACAAATATTTACAGATCGTACAAACATTTAGTCTGACCAGGAAATCTAACAAGAGACCTCAGTACAGCAGTCGCATTTAACTACCGACTTAGTATCAAACAAAAGTCCCTCTGTTAGTAATTCCCTAGCGCCTTTACTTCATAAGGTAAATTGTTATTTTTATTCAAATGTAAATTTTCTAAGATAATAGTTTAGCTGATAGAAACAAAATGATTTTAATATACGATTACAACAAAGTGAAGATAATATTATAGTGAAACATACAGCGGTTAGAATTTCCAACTTATGCTCAAACCATATATTACTTTAAAAGCTCACTTCACTCAAGTTCTCTGCATCATTAAACTATCTGCTAAAACTTTAAGCTGCCTTAAAAAGAAAGCTATAATAATTCCAATTAACCCTAATAATAGGCTGCGGGCACAAGAGAGGCAGTACGATTAAAAAGACAAATCTCTCAACCGCTAGAGCACAATAGCAGGTTGTGGGCATTCCATCGGTCCGAAGCCTGCCCTTTATTAATAGACCAGCGACCGGTAGCCGTACGGTTGCCATACTGAGCGAAAGATATGATTAACAGAAAAGCGATACATAATAAGCGATATTGGGACCAGTTCGGGGAGCTATGGACATAATATGTAACCACAGCAGGTTTTGAACATATCCATTACAGGCTAATGCTCGTGGCCACGACAAACGCACGCGTTGAAGTGCACTTGCTGTTGAAATAGCTTAGAGACACGTTTGCGGCCCACTCCATGGCTTCTTCATTCAAGGAAAAGGGAATAAAGACTGTATAACCAGTCGTCTTATGTAAACATAAAATTGCAATAGCTGGCCAACATTTTTAATGTACGTCATCACATATGTATTTTTCATTTATTTACTTTTGACTTACAATATTACTCAATTGTAGGTACTTACAACTATTACATTTATGGCTTAAAGTGTACGGTTCCACGGGAGTTGGTAAAAAACTGAAAGAACTAATAAATATTCCTATGATTTATTTACGTAAAACCACAGAATAATTAATAGTACTGTCGTAAAACCCGGTAAAACTGAGCAGAGTGTAGTAAATTTATTGGATACCTGTCTTAAAGTGAAAACATTTTAAGTGAAAAACATCTTATTAATAAACAACCAAATGACAGGTTACTGTTTTATTTTTAAGTTTATTTCTCTATTTACATCTTTATACACATGCGAATACACAATACGGTGGACTTAATGCTTTCTCTACGAGAATTTTTTTAGATGGCGTAGAAAACTAGAAAGGTTGCAGTTAGGCACAGAGGTTGCAGTTGTCTAAGCGTGATGTTAACTAGTCTATCTTAGTCACGCCAGCAAAACACAAAAAACTTAAAAAATCATTAGGATAGTTTCGGAATTCATCGTGAGCAACATTGAGACGATAATTATATATTTTTATTTATAAATATATGTATCTATACTTTATATTCGTACTCTGCAAATACTAGGCATCAAGGAAGTGAACTATTGATTTAGTCTACCATTAAATATCAGCCACAACAATACTTATAAATCCACCCTTTTAACTTATCGAGTAATGGTTATAAAGTAGCAAGCCTAAATTTCAAAATTAAGGGTTAGAGATTTCCATATATTCTCTCCCCAATAACAGTTACTTGGAACCCAGAGGAACTATAATCCATAATGAAAGAAATAAATAAAGAAATAAATATTTATTTCTTAGAGTATAGTACAAAAGAAGAAGATGTTATCACATTACAATGCGTTCCTTAAATTCTACCATTTCTGAATATAAACTAAAGTGGCACGTATGATAAGAGAGAGGGTAGTGATCTAGAGATGTTCCTACTCTGATGTTCTCCTGGCCGATTACCGCCACGGGCGGGCGGCCAGTCACAACGGAGACCAGCCAACTACGCACTCTCTGTTCCCTCACTCTCATAATCCGATGGGACGATTATCCGAGACGACCGGGGGAGATCAGGCGCAAGACCGACAGCTTTACGTGCTCACCGAGGTACGGAGGTTCAGACCCCAACTTCCAAACTCCGAGCTGTTATTAAATATTTATATAATCAGAAAAACTCGATAACACTTTTAGCGTGTTTTCGAACCCGAGACCTCTTGATCGGCGGTCGTATACATTAACCGCTATTAACTCAACCCGAACTCATGAATTCTAATTTAAAAGACATTTTTGAAGAAAGATTCACAGTCTTCCCGCTGAGGCACAGCTTTCCCATACTTGAATATGTTATGTATGCAATTACCTAGTTTTTCTGTACTAATAAGTGACATTTGCATAATATCTAACGCACACATAAATTGTATCGTAATAAAACTCAGCTATCTGTACTTCCCGTCTATATCAGTCACCAGTATATAGTTCTACTTAGTTCCTATACCTAACAGTTGCAAACATGACAGTATTTCAGTGTACACGAAATAACCTTAAAGCTCGTTTAAAACCCACTGGACTGTTCACTTCTTGTCATACATAGAATGAAAAACAAAACATAGATTGTCCGCCTCCAGTATATAAATTGTTAAAATAACGATGTTGTTAATCGATGTAATTACATTTCTTCAATATTCTGCAGCATCGGTATTAGATTATGAACGTCATATTTTATCCTTATCTCTTAATAAATACATACAGAATGATTGTAAATAATATCTCAGTGACAAGAGCTGTAATTGGATAGATACAACATTGATCAGAATTGGATAGGCTACAGCATCAGTAATGTGATGAGATAGGAGACAACTGCAATATGGGACTACTTTATAAATAAATAATTTAATTGAACGAATCCATTGACAGGTGTTGTTCTAGAAATTCATAAATAATTGTAAACGAATTGGTTCAATGAAATGTTGAGTAATGATGAGTTGATAAAACTATATAAAAAGGAAATTGTAACTATGTGGGAATCGAAACCACTAAAATGGGCCTAGAAAACAAAATCGCTAACACGTCACCGTACAGACCATTACCTATAGGTTAATAAAAAAAAATCAAATTGATTTTTTTTCATTACAATTTTGTAGGTGAACGAAACAATCGAAAATTTGTCCATGGCTTATCCTACTTTAATGCTATACAATACTTCTCGTATTGTAAAATTTGTTTAATAAATTAGTTTGTTACTTTGAAGACAGCAAGAAGTATAAAGTTAGAAATATAAAAATCTACCCATGGAATGAACTGTAATAACTAGATAAACACACACAACACAAATATACAAATTAAAATGCAAAAAGTTATTCTAACCGCAAAGTTGCATTGCACATACCTAATGACGAGTATCCGCCAATTAAGGGTCTGCAGAGTGCATGGGATGTGACAAAAACTTGTCTTGTGTACCTTTAAGAGGCGCTACCGAACTTAATTGGACGCGCTGGTTATTGCCTGGTTATTGTACCCACTGCGATCGAATAACCGAAGGTCGTTTGAGCGAATTCCGACTAGTGCAGTCTATTCACCCAATGGTCTATTTACATCTATGTAAAAGAGCCGTAAAATATTAAAAATGAGAAAATAAATTATTTAAAATTTATTAATAAATATTTAATATTGTTATATTGAAAGATCAAGATAGTCAGGCAAGATGTTATGTATATTATACTTGAACTGGAAGGTCATTTTAAACATTTTTGTTTTTGTATATAAGTCAACGAGATTCCAACATTAATTTAGGACAGTCATGTTATTCCGGTTCATGTTTTAATATAATAGTTAATAAGCAAATAGAAATAAAGCATAAAAGCATAAGATATCACTCATTGCATATGTAAAGTGCAAAAACACGTCCGTTGGGTCTCGTCAGCCACCGCCAAGCCGCGGACGGTCGGAGGCTTTGGCGCGTGGCAGGCCCGCGCTCCAGGACAGGTTTTCAAGTGACAATTATTCCTAAATAAAAATAAGCCTTCGCTTGTCATATGGGTGTAACAGCCTCCCAGAATTAACTTTATATCTGTCTCGCAACCTATTTGAAGTAATCATTAATACTTTAACACAATAGTCTACTTTAAATATTTATGGTAAAGTGATAATTACCTATTTATTGAGAATAAGGTTTAGGTATCATTTATTTCTTTATAAGTGAAGTGTCGGCATCAAAACTGCGATATTTAATTAACACCTAGAGAAACTGCATATGGCTATCTTTTACAAATCTACCGTAGCATTTAATTTTTAATCGTGAGTCGGTACTTTAAAAAATAAATGTATTTATCATATCATGCTTTAATTAGTAGAATACGATAATTTTACACTACATTCGACAGAGTTCAACGTTCGTGCTACTCAGGACATACAGGTTTGTATGTTAAATTAATTAAAATATAATTCATGTTGCATTAAAGGTTTTCTACACTAACAGTGCAATGTATCTTTATCGAAGCAAAAACACACGAAATCAATATCTATTTTCATTTTATCGTGTTTCGTGTTATTTCGAAAAGGTTCCAAAATTGGTGACTTGTTCATCGAGTATTTTGGCTTGATGAAAAAGAGGAATCCTGTGTGTCCACTGAAGCTGTCCATTCAAGAATTTGTTGACAAGCAATTAGGAGTGGGCTCGATATGCGCACACGATAAGAACGCAACGACAGACAATTTTAAATTTAATTTTTTAGTGATCTCATTGAGCGGTGTACATTCAACGTCATTGTCTCTTATTATAACGTAAGAATTCGTGTACATAATTCAAAAATAACTTTTAAATGTATGTTTACTACAAACTCACATGACGCCATAAGTAGTACATTATTAAATTGACATGATTTTAAGTGAGCTCTTCTGTGAAGATACATTTCAGATTTTGTTTGAGAATATTTTGATTAGTGTTTGGAATCAGAAATATTATTTATAAAAAGAGATATGTAGAGAATGTTTAAAATAAATAATCTTAATCTTACATTCACTTTTTTGAAATCCAATGATGTAACCAATTCACCTAGACGTAATCAGAATTTTTAGATGGAAATAAGTAACGTACTCTTGATGATATTTATATTTTAACTGATCAGCCCCCTAGCCAAGTTGCAAGCGTTCTTCGTTCTGCAATCGTTAACGCCTAAATTCTCGTGTGTCATTGGCTAATCTTAGACAAAGTAATCTGAGACAGAGTACTAGCCAATGACACACGAGAATTTAGGCGTTACCGATTGCAGAACAAAGAACGCTTGCAACTTGGCTAGGGGGGCAGTTATAATTGAAGTTTATAGACGTGGTCGAGTCTACGTTAGATAAAAAAATAACAATAAGAGCTAATAACTTCATACATCTCACAAACGGCAGTTTGTATGCTTATAAAGATGTTTATATATTTCTAAATACAAACATGTTATACATAAATTACATCCAGATACACAAAAAATGATCGTGCTTGTCACATAATTATTTTTCCTGGGTGGGAATTTAAACCACGACCTCAAAAATAAGGGTCACTTATTTCTAGTTCTCCAAACCCATCAACTAATTGACCTTGTAGCCCTTTCTATGTTACTTTCTTAAACATATGATCTTGTTATTAACTTTTTAGAATAAACTCCTTTTTTTTTATTAGTTCAATCAAAATCAAATTCAATAAATTAAATTAAAAAGCTTTTTAAAAACAAGCTTTTACTGGAATGTCTTGAGACGAATCAAACGAGTCTAAATTCGATGATTTGCGTCGTTTCTTTACAGAGTTCCTATAGCCACCTTCCGGCTCCAGCATCAGATCAGCTCCATGTTATTATAATATTGTATTGTCACGCAGTATATATATGCTTGCAAAATTTCAGCAAAATCAATTGAAGATATCTGCTTCAAAATCGAGTTTAAAGATTCCACCCAAACATACAAGCATACATACATACATTGCAAGTTAATAAAAAGCTTGTAAAATAAAATTTATTAATTTACTCACAAAATCACGGATTCCGAAATCCTTCCAATAAACGTGTAACCATTTAACTGTTTTTGTTTTGATATTATTAATTTTTATGGAGAGTCAATTGGTTCCTGATTATTGGTAAATTTACGATGGCAGCACAAATTGTTTCATCTTGTTAAAATTAATTTATTGCCATAAAACTAGGTAACTCTGCTGTTACCCAAATCTAATTATAACAACCAATCGCAAAGGAAGTATGTGATTCTATTTTTCAAATTCAAACTAGCTACATATTTTTAAGCTTAATTAAATTTAAGCTTTAATCTAATAATTAATTTTAAGCTTTTAGTTTGTTTAGTTACAGGTCCAAATTAGGATACGATCCAAATGCGGTATATTGATCATGTAGGTTTCTTTTTTTGTATGCGGAAAAATAAAAAAACATTTTTTTTCTAAACTATTAATTTATCAATTGAATCTACAACTGATTACTTGGCGGGTGTGCTTTTTCCTGTAAATTATTCCAAACGCAAACGTACGTTAAAACAGTATGGATTACATCACTCGCTACTAATATACCTACATAGTTTTATGTAGTAAAATAAATAAAAAATATGTAAAGAAAATAGCAATTAGAACTTAATTGATCCATCATAAATTAAGTTCTTATTGCTATTTTCAATGTAATGGGCAGAAAGCAGTAATTTTGAGATTTCTTGTGACGTATTTTAGTGTCACTTTTGATATATCGACTTGTTATTATCGGATGCTCTTTCTATTTTAACTTATTTGTTAACTTGCTATAAAAAATATGAATTCTCTGCATTATTTTCATTTTAATGTCTAAACTTTTACTCGTAATACGTGGATAATTTTTATTTACAATAGCCACACACAAAGTAAATGATTTTTAACTTACATTCTCTTTAAGAAAATAGATCAAAACAAAATGGTCTACCTACAGTGTAATAAATCAAAGATTATGTATTAGTTTTGACAGCAATATGATTTTTTTAAAATATAAAAACACGGTATATAAAATATGTTATACTAGCTTTTACAGGCGACTTCGCTCACGCAGACTTTCATTCCCTGATTTACCCCCTTAGGGGTGGAATTTCAAAAATTCCTTTCTAAGTGCTCACTTACGTTATATAAAGAAACTACATGCAAAATTTCAGGATTCTAGCTTCAGCGGTTTGGGCTGTGCGTTGATCTCTGGGTATGTCAGTCAGTCAGTCAGTCACATTACTCCTTTATATATATAGAAGATGAAAACCCTAGATCAGAAGAAAACAACTACCTATATTTTTTCCACACAGAACCACATTTTTCACACGGGAACTTATCTTACCTTAATATTACCTCATAGAAAACAACTTACTTTAGATATAGTATGTTATCTTTTAACAGACATTCAGAGTTGAGGAGAGCCGCATTCAAAACCTAGTGATTAAAATAAAATTGTCGCGGTCGTAAGATCAATCAGTATCTTGAGTACCTACATCTCTTACTAAGGAGTCCTACCTGTTAATGTATAAGGGCGATAGTAATCTGTCACTGTTAGCCTGACCAGATCAATGATGCCGACAGTATACACAGAAAAATACACCCTTAAGGACATATCAATATCTGGATTTCTTAGATAAGGTACGTTCAAGTGCATTTTATACCTTAACGAAGCAATACATAGCATGACATTATACGTACAGTAAGTTTTGAAGTTATTCAGAACCTAAATAACGCATCACTATTGCTATTTATTTAAACTAGCTTTGGCATGCAGCTTTATACAACTTTTGTGTCTAAAATGTTTATCAATGTAAGATAGGTAATTTATTAACATTCATTTTACATTTTTTTTTGAAATTTTCGTTGTTGTTTTTAATATTTACAGAAAATAAATATGACTTTCTCAGACTGAACTTGTTTCAATGATCAGACAAAGGTAAGTTACGTTCGTCAGCCATGTTAGCGCCTCAAGCAAGTTTCTGAGTTTATTTTTGCCTCGATTCCTTAAAAAAGTCATATTTGCTGAATGTTACCATAAACACTACATTGGCCTAAACTGAGAAGCAAACAACTACGAGTAACTTCACGTACATGACTTAAAGTCCTGGATGACTGAGATATACCTAGCAATAATTGAAAATTTACTTTGTAAAGGTTCCCGGAATTTAAGTTCATTTATCTGTTTTTAGTATCGTTCCTATGTAGAATGTTACAATGGTTTTCCTTACTCAAACATATGAGCTTCTGTGTAGTGACGAATTAAGAACACGGAGGGTGACCCTCTATATCTATCCCATGAGTGTCCTAAGAGCCGAGCGGACTAAGGGAGAGCCACGCTTCGGCATGAATGGGCCGGCTCGACCAGAGTGATACCACGGCCTCATAGAAAACCGGTGTGAAACAGCGCTTGCGCTGTGTTTCACCGAGTGAGTGAGGATACCGAAGTCCCATACCCCTGTGGCGACTTCCACATACAACTCAAACAGAAGCACACTACAGCGCCATCTATCGAAGTTACACTGAACTATGGAGTAACGAACAATACGAAGAAACTACCAATCCTGAATCGCGCAGTAGGAGTTCTCGCGCCAATTAACATATACAGGGTTACTGGTAACATGTAGTAATCCCTTTAAGGGGTGATAGTAGAGATCATTAGCTATCAAATTGTCCTCGGGTAAATGTGTCAAAAATGTACCGTTTTGGAAATAATATAAAAAAACTCATTTTTTAAGAAAAGTGGATCAAGCTACTTCAAAGTGCTCTTAAAACAAACACCTTAATATGATTGGTAGGGGATGACCTACGCCATGACCAGCAAGGTGACCCGATCTTACCCTGATGGATTATTACGTGTGTCTGAGCCTGGTCTATGATGTCTCTCTCGCCTGTACCAAATATTGTAGGTTTAAGGATCCGCATAGTTAATGCCGCAAGTGAAATCAAAAACTCGTTGTCTAGTGGTGTTGTAAAAACTCAATTGAGGACAAGAATGCGTGCTTGCATTAGAAATAGGGGCTGACACTTTGAAAATTGACTGTCAATTTAAGTTTAGACCGCAAAATAACTACATTTAAAAATTACGATTTTTCACTTACACATTAAGTTCATTTATTCAGCCATTTGTCAACATATTTAATTTTTGTATATCTCGTTGGATAGCTAATAAAACATAATTGTTTTTAAGCTATTACGCCGAAAAAATTGTAAGGTGATTTTTTTAAATAAAATTGCATTTAGTCATAACAAACAGTAAAATGTATGAAATTTTTTAGATTCCCTGAATCATTATTCACTAACGGTACTACATTTCTGTTCTTCTTCGTGTTATTATTACGTATTAGGGTGTTAGCAAACTAAAAACACCAACAACAACCATTAAATACGCAAGTGTTTGTTTTAAGAGCACTTTGAAGTAGCGTGATCCACTTTTCTTAAAAAAATAGTTTTTTTATTTTATTTAAAAAACGGTACATTTACCCGAGGACAATTTGATAGCTAATGATCTCTACTATCACCCCTTAAAGGGATTACTACATGTTACCAGTAACCCTGTATACAACATCCCAACATCGACCGTTGGGCCGCGGCCCGCCAGGCATGATCACCTCGCCTGGTCGGAGGCCTTTGTGTTGGAGGAACATCACACCCGTTCCTAACACCCCAATCCCTCCCCCATTCCCCTCCCCATCCCCCAAAGGTCGGCAACGCACTTGTGACGCCTCTGGTGTTGTGGGTGTCCATGAGCAGCGGTAATCGCTTACCATCAGGCGATACGTCTGCTCGTTTGCCCACTATTCCATAAAAAAGGACTAAAATATGCATGACAATATCAGAATAAAGAAAACGAAAATTTTGATGAAGGTGATAAGAAATGTACCTAAAAGAATGTGACTTATATTGAGCGGCGTTTTATTTAGAAGCATTAAAATAAAATAACTTTTATTAACAAAAAGATAAGAATTTCAAAATTATAATCAAGGTGAATAAAGTTCCCCAGAACTATTATTAGTCATAATCGCAAGAGGAACATAACCACAAAGCCTTAATTACGGCAATAGCCTACTCGTGTAACTAGAACCCACAATTAGAAGTCCAGTCTCCGTTATCAAGATTACACCCTAGTTCGACATCATTTGATTCGCCTTGATTTATAGCAGTATAAAAAAATTGCCATATGCCTGCGTAATAGCACGGATGGCATAGTTAGTGGCTTCGGTCACCTCGCAGTATCCTACTGCAATGAGTGTTATCGGTTCGAACCCCACACGAGACAACTTTGTGTGATGCACAAATTGTTGTTCTAAGTATGGGTGTTCTTTATGTCCGTTACGTAAATGTTTGTAAGGTCCCCGTGACACAGGACATAAAAGGAGTACGGGAGTTGTCTTTAAACAAGTAAAAATAAAAAACCCGACTGCGTCAATATTTAACAATAAAAATATATAAGTTTTATATATTCGTAATCACCGTAAAAAAGTCTTTATTTTGATACCACACTCGATGTATTTTGTAAACCATTTTTTTTGATATTTAGATAGATTTAGATAGACTTTTTGGCGCCAAAAATCCCATTTTTTTTTGTAGTACCCAGTGTCACTCTCACGACTAAGACGAATCAATTGACACCACTCACATAAAAATACGACAAGCCGTTTAGGCTCTAGGGCGTGCCAAAGAAATATACATACATACATACACTCGAAAAACATAACCCTCTTTTCGCAGTCGGGTAAAAAGGAAAGTTCTTGACTAAGCCCTACAAATAATGTCATCACATTTTAACTAATACTTTAATAGAACTCTTTCTGTATAGGCCCTAAGAAAACTAATACTATCCTATTAGCACCCAGCTCGTATTACATCGAGTCTACGATTCAACTAATAAAATTTAAATAAAATAAGTAGTAATATTTTTACTACGTTATTTTATTATTTTTACTTAATATAAAATAGATTTGATGGTATATTCAGTTTTTAATTTATTTTGAATCATTGAAGTAAATACAGTGGCCATTATGAATTTTTACCGTACTTTATCTGTAACTAAAACATTAATAAAAAATACATCAAAAACTTACTATATCAACATTAGATGTAAAACTTCTTAATTAGACTTTTTTAAACTACGCAGAAGGAAAGTTTTGTTTTCAAATTTATGTATGTAGTGTATGTACATATATTTCTTAGGCACTCTCTGTGGCCTAAACCGTTTTATGGTGTTTGGCGTTTGACGCCATATCGATATATGAATTTAAATTGAGCGGATATCACTGGGTATATCCAAATTATAAAAAAATACGATTGTAAATAGTAAGCATTACATAATTACATAATACATTTTCACATAGCCGAGTTTTATGTACATATTTATTTTAAATAATTATCTTGTTATTACAGTTCTTAATAGGTTTATAAACATTTATGATTCTGGTAATCATATCTGGAAAATGGTAGTATGGTAAATATTATTGCATTACAAAAAGACATCAAGATTGAAATTAAAACTTTTAAAGTTTTCACCTACCTATTTGATCAGTTAGTTAACATTATATTACCAATTAGTTTATTTTTGTAAAGTAATTGTAGGTAAACAAGTATCAAGATGTTAACGACGCACCGAACTCCTACCAATCGCACGAAGATCACTAGCTTGGCTACGACTTAACAAAAGCGTGCAGCAAACTCTAAAGTAAACGGGCATATGAATTAAAGTTGCAGTGCAGACTCGTAATGAAGATAACGTTAGGGTGGACGCGCCACGATAAAGTTCTGACGGCTTTTCGGACTTGAAGATAAGCCTTTAATTATTGCGATAAACCCTCCACGTACTGAATAAAGCCTTTAAAGCCGGTGGCAATTAGGAATGAAAATTCATGTCTCACTGGCTCTTTGATCTGTAATTAGTGATTGATTAGGTACTTTGATTAATTATTTGCTGAACCGTTTATAAGCTTTTTTCACCGTAAAAAGTATGGAATTAATTTTTGCAATGTGGAATTTTAACTAAAAATGTATTTTTTTAATCGTATTATATCTACGTAATGATGAGGTCCAATGATGCAGAATCATCACTAGCCCGCCATGGTGTGGGTCACCATGCTGCATTGTTGCATTGTCTGCGTTCGCAGTGAGTATGGTGACCACCACGCTTGGATTCTGCTTATGCTTTCCATCAGGCAGAGTAGAGTCATTTTGGCAGGGTCAAACATAAAAAAATAATTTAAAAAATCTCCTGGGCGTGACTTATGTTTGAAATCTGAACCCCAAATACATATAAAAAAGAAATCATTAGCAGAGATGTTTTATTTTTAGACTTATACATATTTTTTATATGTTTTAGCTGCCAAAATGACTTTACTCTGCGTGATCAAAAGCAGTTATGAAACATCGCTGCTGTATCTGATCCCCTAGAACCATATCATAACATTGTACTAATTAAAGAGAAATAATCCAAAAAAATTAAGGCTTGTGTCATTTGTTTTCTAACTAAAGGGAATCATTCTCATTAACTAATCAAGACACCATTTGTTATAAGTTTCAACTTAATCGTTAAAATATTAACAGAATAAATTCGTTCAGAGGAGAGACTCTTAAAAATTACACTAACTTTAAATTAATTTACTTAAAGGCTGGACTCTTATGAATACATTTAACTTAAAAAAAGACTCTACTTTTTGTTTCATTTGTGCAAAACATTTTTTTTTGTTTCATATCGCTAAGTACCCAAGTGTAATGCCAAGTTATAATGATTATATCAATTCTCTTGAATTCCAATGAGTGGTATTTGCAGAAGGCGACAACTTGAACGCTTGATATTTTATTTAAAAGAATACGAGTAGTAAAATGTCATTAATCTCATTAAGAATTTTCGATTCTTGATTGTACGATGAGAAATCGCTCAGTCCCCGCCCCGCCTACATTTCGCGCGAACGGAATGTATTTATAACGATTCCTGTTACACCCTTATAGTGTTGCGAATATTTTTTCGACCACATATTCGTTTCCTAGTTAAGGAAATTAGCATGATTGATGGTCTTACTAACAATTAAGTGAGAATTAAATTATTCTTTAAACAGAAATCTGCTCATTTACACGTATCTATAATTATAATCATATTAATCTTTAAAATTAATAAAAAGTGCAGGATTATGTTGGCCCCAGAATATAAATTACAATGTTATCGGAAATGATAAAAATAACAAGGTTTGAGGTAAAGGACTTCCGTCATCAATCTTATTCTAGAAATAATTAAATAAGTTTTATTTAAACTTGATTGATGTTGTCCGCGGTTTTGCTAGCATACTTAGGCAACTTTGTTTTGAAAATTCCGATCTTCCAAGCAACCTTTCATCCCTTATTTTAGTATAAACTACTAAGTACTCGACACTAAGCTATATTTCTATAGGTATAGGTACCCAACTTGCTATAAATACATTTGAAAATACAAATAAAGCTAGTAGAGAACGATATGGAGTTAAATAGACTTCTGTAATTTAAATTTTTCGTAGACTTTAAAGGCAATATCGGGTACAAGTATCAAGATAAAAACATCAACAGCTGAAAAATACCAGGTTGTTTGAGTGGCAACGTTATTATAAAGTGCAACGATTTAGTCTGATGCGAGGTAACGTTACTTTTTAATAAGTTTCTTGGTAGTCGGTGCGTTTACTTGGGACTCTCAAATTCATGCACACCCATCGTTTTGACATTTTATTGGTCACATAAATCGTAAGCTTATAACTTAATCTTACCTGTGTGGTACACCGTGCACCTGTAATACACACGTGCCATTAACGTAAAATTTATTCTGGTGAAGGACGAATAACGAATAGCTACGTCCTTTGATAATTACTGTAATAAATCTTTTAGTCGTAATTGATTTTGTGGTGATATTTAAAACTAAATTACCCCCTTGTTACTAAACGAAAAATTTCTCGTGGTGCTGGAAATTTTTGTAGTCTATGGATCATAAAATCATACATCAAATCCCAACGCATTTATGCTTTACAAGAGCTCTAAAACGTTGAATCGTGAATCACGCCTAGACCCCTAAAAGTAAAGCAATCACAATAACTATATCTAGTGGTTATTCATTACGGGCCCGAAACTGTTTCTTTGGCTGAAATTCCGTAAAGAGTGTATAGAAAGGTGTTTTAGAAATTTGGAAATAGTATACTTAGGAGTATCAATTTATCAAAATAATTTTAATGTACCTAATGTTATGATTTGAAAAAAAAACACTTTCAAATTGTAAATAATTTCATTAGTAAATGTATATGTACTTTAGACATAGGTCAACAGTTTGTATATTCGTACTATAGGAGCGTAGTGACAGGCTATTTATGTAAACTTTATCGATGAAATAAACTGAGGGCATTAAACTCACATCAAGGTGCGTCAAAATTGCACTTTGCATAAATTTCTTCAATAAACAGACTCTTCGTGCTTTCGGCGATACAAACCACACAGGACAGTGCAGCGGTAGGTAACATACATAATGGGTTTTACATTTCAATTATAAACAATTATTAAATCCCACCAATAAATCGTGCATGGTGAGTATTGCAGAATGTTTTATGAGAAGATTAAAATCGTTACAGGAGCCTGCAATTAGTGAAGATGATACTTGCTAGACGTGAATACGTCTAAAGATTAAAGCCTTTCGGTCGTCGTTTGAAAAAGTTTTCAATAAATTCGTTACTCGACAGTTTCGACAGTTTTGACATATAAGTATAGTGTAAAGGTCTTTTAAGAAATCTATAGAACGTGTATTTACATTTCAGAGTTTAAAAGTCCGCTTCGACATATGGTTGGTAAAAATAAATTTTAAAAATATTGTAAGTCAGCAGTGATTTTTCATGCATGTCTTGAGAAACTGTCGACGAGAATTCCGACTTCCTACCTATATGCAAAATTTTACTTAGATATTTTTTAAGTTTCTTAATTTCTATATTAATTTGATTTATTACAATTGATGCTTCAATGTATTGTTTTCGATATTGTTTCAGAGCCCCAACAAAGTGAACTATGTACGTAGTCGACAGAATAAATATAAAATCAGATTTTTATAATATGTCAGATTGTCCATAGTAGTCGTAACACGTGAAACACCCACGTCGCGAGGGCTGTGGCGGGATTCTCTGTGCCCTCGGCGGCAGGCTAATATTACAGTTAATATATTTGCACTGATTGCCGCCCGGGATCGGGACATACGCCAAAGTATTTATTTACTAACCCTAGTACTTAACGTAAGACATGAAAGGTTTATTTGATATGGTAATTCGTTACGACTTTTTTTTTATTTTTTGTGAGTTTTTCATACTGGTTTGAAGAAAATGCCGTTGGCAATTATTGCAATGATCTGTATTTGTCTATCTTTCTTAGTTTGAGTAATTGATGCAATCTTATAACAGGTTAGACTTGAAATAAGAGATATTCAAAATACACCAAAATATTTCTTATGCCTAAATTAGTTGTTTCTGAAATTCTGTCAGGAAATGAAATAATCTTGTAAATCATATTATGACAATCACCGATCATCAATAAACATGTTTTCTATTAAATAATGACAAATTAAGAATAGGTTTTAGGTGCATTGTATTATGTTTAACCATTGCTTTTGTAGGCTGTGTCTAAGTTACGGAAGAACTCAATCGGTTATATTGTACCAGACTTCTACTGTACCCTTGTGAAGTCAGCAGAGAAGTAATGTTAAAAATCCTGTGGTTGATTCTTATCAACGATAGGTTTTTAAAATGACTTCTCAGCATGATAGCAGTTGACTGCCTCGGTGGCGCAGTGGTAGCGTGTGCGACTGCCGTTCTCGGGTTCGATCCCCGGGTCGGACCAATTATTTGTATGATCTGAAAAATATTTGTTTCGGAGTTAGGGTGTTTTCTATGTATAGTAGGAATGTAGTTTTAAAAAAAGAAGTATATGTGTATTTATATCAGTTGTCTTAGTACTCTGTCTGCTTAGGTTGGGACTAGATGGCGTTGTGTGTTCGATGTCTGAAATATTTATTATTATTTATTATTATAGCACACAGAGGTATATATAATGATCATTTATTATCAGATTAAATATGTCTGCTATCCGTATTACAACATACTTAACCGTACATACCTTAATGTATGCGGAACAGAGCCTTCGGCCGGAGTGTTCCGGTGGCGGTGGCGGACGTATAAGCAGCTTTTTGTCTCTCTTGTCGGTAGGGCACACGTAATGAGTTTTGGCTAATGAGCGGATAGAAAGGCTATTATGTCGCCAATGCCTCGGGGTCAAGTCACATTGTTGTGAAATAATGTCAAATCAACTATTTCTAGAGATTATTGGATGAGATGAAGTTGGTTGGCAAAAGGGGCTTGTCCCATAGTATTCACTTGAAAATAGTGAATATTATTCATTAACTATAACTGAACGTCACTTCTTAATGTAATGATTTAAGTAGGTACTCAAGATCATTTGATCTTTTATGTGAAGATTCTTAACAGTTTTTGAAATATTAAATAGTAGCTGCCCCGACAGACTTCGCTCTCTCAAAAGTTATTGGCCTGCCGTAGTCCAATAGAAAATATAGAGAAGTGTTGATTTTACTACTTTCCTCGCAATTTTTCTTTTTTCTTTCCATAAGAACCTTCCTTGTGCTTTAACGAAAATATAAAAAACCGAATTGTTCCAGCAGTTCTCGAGTTTTGGGTTTAGCAACACATTTGGCGATTCGTTTTTGTTTATATAGATTAAGTAAATGTTGGGATTAAACCTAAACTGCATTAAGCTTCATCTTTGCGATCTTTTGAAAGTTACAGCAAATATTTTATTATCACTTTATTTAATGTACATGGTTCTGTTTGTATCAGAATGTATAGCGCGACAAGGGGTGGTGACTAATCTGGTTGTAAATTATTATTATCACAAATAGAATCAAATCGTGGTAATGCATGCGTAAACGCAAATTTACGCACACATACCCTCTAGCCCTCACCCTCCATGGTACGGACAACAAGGGTTTGAGCACACCTGTCCGTCGCATGCGCACGCCACGCGCCTCTCGCGATACCCTCTCCGCAATATTGTTATTTGATTTCACGAATTTTGCATTATGCATGACTATTTTCATCATAAAACGTGTAGCCGGTCCTATAATGAGCCACATTGTGTTTTTTGTTCAATATTCTCTTACAATGGATATGATCGCATTACACATTTCTTTTTATTTCAAAAGTATACAATGTGTGATTTACCCTTTTCAAATGTAAAATTTAATTATCATTGCAATAAAACTTTAATATTTAACATTGTAGTGCAATTTTTCAACAGTTTAAATGTACTTATTGTTAAAAAAGGTCTAGTAAGTAGTCTCACTTATATATTATACTTATTTAAAATTAACATTGTACATCATCTACTTACTAAAGGAGCATTTAAAGTGAATTTGTCTGTATAACTTATTTAGCGAGACATAATAAAAAACATATCCCTTCATGGGCATCATTTTTGCCAAGATGCAATTATCACTAGGAAAAATACTCCTTACAGTTGGGCCGACTTGGACCAAAAACCTTCATAAGTAATATTTCAGAAGAGTTGGCACCTTAGCGGTTTTGGGACTACACTGTAAGACCATAAAACGAACTCTGATAAACTCTTATAAATACGAAGACAAGGATCGAACCTTGTCTTCGCATAATATACTAGCTCTTACACGCGGCTTCGCTCACGCAGACTTTCATCCCCTGATTTACCCTCCTAGTAGTGGAATTTCGAAAATTCCTTTCTTAGTGCTCACTTACGTTATATAAAGAACTTTCATGCAAAATTTCAGGATTCTAGCTTCAGCGGTTTGGGCTGTGCGTTGATCTCTGGGTATGTCAGTCAGTCAGTCACCTTATTCTTTTATATATATATATAGAATAATAATATCGTGGCGTGTAATTGCAGAGGCCTTTCTCAAGTAGTACACTGCGATAGGCTAATGATGCTGCTAGAATTTGCCTTTCTTGTATTTTGTGGGGACTTTAATACTAAATGTGTGCAAAATTTGTCATTTTAAAAAGCAATATTTAAATTGCATACATAAACAGCCTTTTTCTAAAAGTAGAATGATCTATAGAGTAGTTTATACCCATACCACATATTTTGTAGTAATAACTCTAATGGATCTGACAATATATTATGGAATTATCACTGATGTAGGTGTCACCACTTGTAGACGAGGCTATAAAATGTGTACAAAACATAAAATAGCTTGTAAATACTTTTACCAATTTGAGATCGCACAATGGACAATTGATCAGCGTCAATACAATCAAAAGGCTTTATTACTTACAGCATTTTATTTGAAAGCTATATTTTTTATTTTCACTACTTTTCTCCCGATTTGTGTAAAAATGGTGGATAAAATACTCTGCATTTATTATGTAAATAATAATAATAAAATTTAACCACCCCTATCAAACTTGTTCAGGACCAACGCACCATATCCATAACAATGCACATTGCGTTACACATGCCCAGATTTTAAGAGTATGGTACATTGGCACCCTTAATGTATACATCCAGTATATTAAGATCTCTCGCCGTTGAATTGTAAGAATACAAACTATGTAGCTTACACCTTAAAAAGAGGTCTTTCTGAACTGGTGGTGTAGCTTGTGCAAGTTGCAATCGTCGCGTGTCAGCGAGGGCGCAGGACAGGTGTGTCGCACCCCTTATTTGAGGGAATTTTAGGCCACAATGCATTACTATACACGAGGTCAATATAGCGTGAGGTGACCGTTGAGTTTCGATTTAACTGGGAATTAGGACTTCAGCGTTTTTTGGCAATATTAAAATCACACTATCTTAGAATTAAAATTTTCATGAGAGCTATTTGTAATTACATGCTATATACAGTTAGCACTCTACACTGATATCAACATAAAAGGTAATTTCAAGTTTTGAAATCGCTTCGTTCGAATGATCGAATATAGACACTTGCTCTAATGGTACACTATTATTTGTTACTAAACAATAAAATAGAAAATCCAAATACGCTGTCTCGTTGCATGTTCTGGGTACCAAACCAGTACACACGGCTACGATCTTTCCATCTCCTAACTGCGCCGCAGGTACGAACGTGTACGGCACAATACGCTCCAACGAGCCAGGCAGTTAGTCTGCTCAACGCTCTAATTGCTCAGTACCCGGATATCGACTTATTCCATACCAATTGAGGTACACTTTTTAAATTCTGTGTACTTTTCCTTAGTAGTAGGCTTTAATATAAGTATTGATAAGCATCAATTATGCCATTGTTTACATTATATAATTATTACTGTACTGGCTTACTGTACGTATTGGGCAACCTGTGAGTGCAGTGAGCAGCTGAATGTATAAATAAATAAATAAGAAATAATATATCATTTAAACAAATCCTATTCAATTTAAGTTATTTTGTTTCGCAAATGGATCATACTTGGATCCTATACTTAGTATTGACTTGATGTATTCAAATTCCAGACGTTCAGCTACTTACTGTTCGAGGATTTGTTTTTATTACATTTTTTTTAAGGATTATTTGTATATCACACGGCAGGCTAATCACAAACTAGGCAGCGCCTGTGCTCAACAGACATATTTTTTTTTATTAATCTATACACATTAATAAACTGCCTCGGTGGCGCAGTGGTAGGGTATGCGACTGCTGTGCTTGAGGTCTCGGGTTCGATTCTCGGGTCGGATCAAATGTTTGTATGACCTACAAATATTTGTTTTGGAGTTTGGGTGTTTTCTATGTATAATATGTATGTATTTACAAAAAAAAGTATATATGTATTTATATATTTATATCATTTGTCTAGTACCCATAACACAAACTCTGCTTAGCTTGGGACTAGATAGCGTTGTTTTTTTTTTTTATGTATGGCCCGCCAAAATGACTCTACTTTCACCATACTCACTGCGAATGCAGATAATGCAGTATGGCGACCCACACCATGGCGGCCTAGTGATGCTTTTGCATCTTTTAGTCTAGTCAACAAGTATGGAACTTGTTGACTAGACTATTTGGGCCTCCGGTCTCGCACTCACCAACGAAACACGACAGCACGAACGCTGTCATTTTACGTTGATTTTCTGTGCGAGGGTAGTACCGCCCCGGTCGCCGGCCCATTCGTGCTGAAATCAGCGTGGCTCTACTACCTATGTTAGATGTCCAAAATACTTAAAAAATACATAATCTTGCTTATTTTGCAATTATTTATCTTGGGTGGAATATTATGATTAAATCACTACATAGTATAAAACAAAGTAGCTTTCTCTGTCCCTATGTATGCTAAATCTGCGGGTTTCTTTAATAGATAGAGTGATTCAAGAGAAAGGTTTTTATGTATAATAAATGCATAATATAGTATGGAAACACTGTTAATTTTCGAGATTTCTAATGTGATGTAGCAAATAAACACATTTTTTGCGCTTACATTGTAAACGCTGGTTGCACCCTACGAGATAGATCAAAATAATGTACTACAGTATTGTACACCTTAAAAAGTACTATAAAAAAGTCCGCGACGCTATATGTACATCTCTTAGGGATAACCCACAACAACCATTTTTTATTCCTTTATTTTTGCGAGAAATAATGGCTTATTTACGAAGTGATTTTAAGCAATACAGAATGAATCCTTATACAATTATGTAAATTAAATACATTGTGCATTTAATATAGATCAAAATGGTCCTTCACAGTATCTAATTTAAATGAATATATTCGAAAATATTACAGATTTAAAATGCACGAATCGTATCATCGGCGGGGTCATCTGAAATCCACTCGTGCGAAGCCGGGGCGGGTCGCTAGTACTTAATAAATATATGTATACAATAAATACAGTAAGTACGTTTAGAGTTTTACTTTATTTTACTAAAAAATAAAACTAATTTGAGTTAAAAATAAACGGACACCCTACAAACGGCTGACACAGAACGATAGTAAAAGCACGTTACACTCGTAATATGCAAATAAACGTGTTGTGTTTGAATAAGAACAACCCTCGTTTAATGTAAGCACCCAGTATGAACCACCGTTATCGTGATTAACTCCGTAACGTGTCGCTATTCAATAAATAGTTGTCTGATATGAATGTCTCTGAATTTGGAAACAGTCTGTATTTACTGAATAGATAACGATTTATCTATCTTATTTTAAAAGTAATATTTTTATTTCTGCTCAACTTTAATTTTTAATTTTCTTTAGGCTTGTTTAATTTTATTAACGTATAAGTTTGATCATCATCATCAACAGCCTTTAACAGTCCACTGCTGGACATAGCCATCTCTAGAGAAAGGAGGTGATGGCCTACTATGCCACTGCTGACGGGTTGTTATAGGGTTTTAATTTAGTTTTCCCGATTTTTTACTTTTAAAATTAGGTGATTTAATAATAATAATAAAATAATTAATATTTCGGACATCTAACACACAACGCCATCTAGTCCCAAGCTAAGCAGAGCTTGTGTTGTGGGTACTGGACAACTGATAAAAATACACAGGTATATACGTTTTTTTTGTAACTACATACATATTGTACATAGAAAACACCCGAACTCCGAAATAAATATTTGTAGATCATACAAACATTTAGTCCGACCCGGGAATCGAACCCGAGACCTCATGATCAGCAGTCGCACACGCCAACCGCGAGTCCAACGAGGCAGTTCTATTATTTAGTATAGTAACGAGATATTTTTTTTAATTAATATAGAAATGTATTTTTAATGCTCTTTTCTCCAAATTGGAAGGAATTAAATCCTTTGAGAAACAACGAAACAATTGCTTAATACAGTTTTTTACGGCCATAGTCTGTTCAAGTCATGCAATTAATGAAACAGATACATTTAATAATTGAATTTTCATTTTCCTAATCTGTAATCAAATTTACATTTTAATAACGCTACAAAGTTGCTAGCAGGCAAGACATTTAATAAGCAAAGTGCCAACATTCTCACAAATACGTACCCAACAAACTCCTAGGTTTTGTTTCAATTTTTAATGATTCACGCAATTTATCTAAACGGGCAACGCATAAATAAAGGTCTATTTACAATGAACGAGTATATTATGGTAAAAATAGTATAATTTGTTCTGTAGGCAAACCAGAGATTTTAGTGGCGGGTGAACAATATTATATTACAATTTATTACTGTATTTATTATTATTTAATATTCGATAATATTTCTTTGATTTGATAACATTACTATGTTTAACTTTATATTGCAACTATAATACTAATATCTTACATACCCTAAACGGTGTAGATAGTAATACCATTGATTAATCTAGATTTTCATTAAATTGTACTGATCGTGGTCACAAGCAAATTCCCATTGTAAATTTATGATACAACAAGCTTTTGCCTGCGGCTCTGCCCGCGTATATGCCGGATATTACGGCTAAAATTAGTCTATGTGTTATTCTGATATAGAGCTACATCACTGTCAAGTTTCATATTAATTCATTCCGTAGTTTTAGGTGAAATAGTGACAAATATTCATGCATTCTCACAAACTTTCGCATTTATAAAATTAGTAGGATAGGAAGATATCGCCTTTATTAATCGGGGGGCTCTTACTAACAAGGTTTTATAAATAACTAATAGTATTCTTCTGATAAGAAAGCTGCGTGTATTTAATTATCTCAAACATTAAGTTCCCTTAGACCAATTAACTACATTAGTATTGGACTGTGGTAAAATGGAGTCTATCTGATAATAGGCGCATAAAAGATGGCCTGAGGTGTGATTTGTGTGCAATTCTAAGAGGCTATTTCACACCTCAGATTGTAATCAGAGGACGATTAAAAATAACAAAATCACCTACACAATCGCCATGTTTATCTGTTTTGACCACGAGTATTATGGTTGTATTCTTTGCATTCGTCCTTGATTATATCTATGACGTAGACATTTATCTGAAGGCTTAGACGTTGTGGCCACTAAACCAGCAGTATGACTGCTGATTTTTAAATATTATGAGAAAACTGGAAAGGCGTAAAGGCATAAATTTATTAATTTAATTTTAGAGATAATCCCCTACTCTCCACTTGTCAGTTTCGAAACATACTGGTCGTGAAGCGTGCCTGCAAATCAAATAAATATTTTTTTTTCTAATTAACACAAAGAGCTGCTGATTGATTGTTAAAATTAGTACCAATGCTTCCATTAAAAAAAAAGACACGAGATGATTTTGTAAAGAGTCTGAGTGTCTCCAAACACGCCTAGTATAACTATTATTAGCAACAATGTTTGCATAAATACAAAATAAAAAATAAATGAAATGTCAAACATAAAGTCATGAAGACTAATATTTTTCCTTAACTTTAAATAATTACTTAAAGTGTTTTTTTTTAACTGTTGTAATTAAAAGTCATTTTAGTGGCCCCATTTTTAAGATTCTGACAGTGTAAGCAAGAATACGGATACATAATACCGACCGATCAACGATAGTATTCATACATTTCAACGCTATTGTAGTTTCGGGTACTTTGAAATAACGATCCTCCGTTCATCATTCAATGGACGCATTCAGAATGAAAGCTTTGAATTCAATTTTTGTCACTGTATTTGTAGATTGTGTTCATTGTGGATCAGATAAATTTAGAATTGATCCTTTTTGCGATGTGACTTGTACTAAATCATTATTTTTATTTTTCAATTAATCTACAATTTTATAACTCACGGTGAGTATTTGATAAAATAATTTTATTAACAACAAAAAGAACATAATAGTTCCGTTTTCTTTAATTAGTGTTAGATAACCACAAGTTTATACTAAAAACGAAAAAATATTAAGCTTAAAATAAACTGAATTACTTTAATTTACATAAAGCAGAACAATGTCAAAGTATCTGCATGACCGAGTTTTACTCGGTATTTTTTTTATGGTATATTTTCTAAAAATCAATCCTAGCTAGATCGATTTATCGCCCCCAAAAAGATTCCAACTATTATAATCGTGAAATTTAGTATGCAGGAGGCATACTAAATTTCATGAAAATCATTGCAGTCGTTTTTGAGATTCAGGTTATATAAATATACAAGATTCGGCTGGCACGATAATAAACAAGAACATGAATCACAGATACAGCCAATCTGGACTAAAGCCAATCACTAATTAATGTAATCAGCAACTCCCGCGAGGGGGTTGGGGCAACGCTTACTCCTCCGCGCTGCCATGTAGAATTCGTCACCAGACTTGCAATTCCCCCACAGGTAAACATCGCCTCCCGCGGATCAAAGGGAGAGATTAAGGACAAATTAGCCGGTACTTGCACACGATATACAACACATAAATACAATAAATCACAAATCAAATAATAGAAAACTACTACGACTCAGGAGTGACCATGTCACAATCAAGAGATATGGACGTCGCGAGATCTGAAGAGAAACAGTATTAGATAAATACTAACAAAACAAAGTTTATATTTTGGCATACGACACTTAGCTAATTATTTTTTAAACGGACAAATGTAATTAATTAATTAATAACGCAAGTCCTGACTAAGAACATTCCCACGCATGCAATATGGTTTTACTTAACACAGGATAGTTAACCAGCCGTACATTGAATAATAGAAAGCTGTATTTTTGCTGCTAATTGACATAACCAAGTTCTACGTTCGAATATAAACGTATTACAATGTCAAAACGATTAGTTTGTCGCGGCTGGTGGTAAAATCTACCCACGAATAATGAGATGAACTCTATGAGCTACTCTCACCGTTTGCGTGCCAATTATTGACGTAATTATTTTGAAAATATTGCCATCCTTTTGCTATATTTAACACTGTAAAGTGTCCATATTTTTTAATAATCCTTTGCGGTCGGCATTTATTTCTTTAGTCGCAACGAGGCGAGAACCTCAGATTGTCAATTGACTGTTTATAACCAATGCTCGTCTTGCCACACTTAAAACACGAAATAAGAATGAAAAGACCTAAAAGGGCTTAATTTAAAATGTTAAGTAGTTTTTTTTTACACTTTGGAGAACCCACCACGGTTTACGAATTGAATTGAAAATGACTGATATTACCTTATGACATAGTAAATTGAATAGTTTAGTTGCCATTGTTATTTTTAGAGGTTATTACTTTAACACTCTTTCAAGTATTTTATTTTATCTAGTTACTCAGGTGGCGCCAATCTATGAACCCACGTAATCAAAAGTCACAAATGACACCTTTGTAAAATAAATATTCGGCTTTATGTATTATTCGATATTGGAACATTGACGCCGAAGTAATTAACATTTTTTTGTGGCACTAAGAATAAAATGATCCAAGCGTCGTATTAACGAGCACAAATGCGAAAATTAAAACATATTCCCATGTTATCCCCGCCAATAAACACGGCGCTGGCTCGCCAGTAATGAGATTGTGAGGTAATCTCTGGTTTGGTTAGTGAAACCACTTCTCGCGCCTCGGTATGATCAGCTCACAGGTATTATCGTTAGTGAGCGACAACTGAAAAGTGGCTGCTGATTACGCGGCGTTCACACGGACGCTCGGCTATTAGTCCCGGCCAAAGGTGTTCATTTATTTCGATTATCAATTAGTTCTTAACACCTAGACGCGCGATAAGCTTTCGTCTTTCAACTTTAATGCGCATTTAATTAAAATGAAAAAGTTTCTCGTTATGGTCTGTAATAAAAAGGAAAAAAACGTAGTTAAGAAGATGTATGGGCTATTTTTCTTTTCGAAGAATCTTCCACCTGTGAGAGTAGGTAAGTAGAAGTCAGAAGATACGCGATTTGCGAATACGCGAGTACTGTGAATATGTGGTGAAGCGGTGTTCTATTGCACTCTGAGTCTCGGCCGGCGCATTAAACTGTCTTGCGAGTAATGGATTGGGAATTTAATGCTTCAAAGGTCGATTTAAATTAATTTACACATTAAAAAGATCAAGTGGACTGGTTCAGGCGAAACAACGAGTAAATAGTGTTAATCCGATCGCCGATGGACGTTGTGAATTGTATTTTACGTAGCTAGTGGTTACCAGTAAGTTACTTATATTGCAATATATGTAACTTACTGCGTAAACAATTTAGCAAGTAAATATGATAATAAAGTATATAGAAATACAAGTTATTACAGCAACTTTATGCACTCTTATACGATATTTAAGAAATTAATAAATAAATCGAGATGGAGTTCTGATTAAATTCTAAACTTATAATATATTTTTCTTAATCATATGGTTTAATTAAATTGTTCAGTCCTCTCCCTCTCATAAATGAACTTGTAAAAAAGCAACTTGGTATATTGTTAAGTTTTTTTTTAATTATAATTATGCAGACTTGTAAGCTATATCTTTCACAAATGATCATGGTTTTGACATATAATGGCTTCAACCAATTATCTATTGATTTTAAAAGCAATCGAGTGCTCATAATGTGTCAGACACATTATGTGCACTCCAATTTAAATTTAATCCAAGAAAAATTTAATTAGAAAGCTCAGATTGAATATAAATTCAGTAATTTGTTGTAAATACACACATCAAAAGTGTCTAGGGATCAACATATGTGTCTAGGGATCAACATATATTTTTGCAATAACTTTTCTCCTGATTGATATTAATTAAAATTTTCTTTAAGGATTCATCAAATAAAGTGTTTTCGTTTGTCACAGTAATGATAAACCAAGTCACCTTTGCATTAATAAAGAAATTTGCCATTTTCCTAATAAAAGGATTTTTGGCATTTGAACTACTAACATTAAAGTTCGAAAAAAAGACTGAAATAACAGTTTTCTTTAAAATTTTATAAGGTAACTTAAACAATTAATAATCCGTGTTTCTACCGCGAACACTAACACAAGAACATCGGTTTGGCATACTCAAAATGAGTTCATCCAAATCACGCTGTGGAATGGCCGCCCATGTTCGTTGCAACAACAAAAAAAGGTCTTCTTGCGACTGGATACCCTCCATATTCGGCAGAGCTCTTCTCTGTAGCATATCCCATGCATGCTCAATCGGGTTCAAGTCTGGCGACTGAGCAGGCCAGGGCCAAAGCCACATCTCAATCTCAAGAAATCCGCATAAAAATGCTTGATCCCTAGACACTTTTAATGTGTGTAGTTAAGATAATCAAACAATAAATAAAAAAAATAAAAAGTTATTATCTTGATAATATTATATCTTTAAAATATGATTTTAACTAAATATAAAAAACCAAACCACATAGGTAGATGTAATTACCTTTTTGAATAACTGTTCTGCAGTACTATTTAATCATGAATGTTATATTGAAACTCACGTACCCGAGAATGTATTATTATGGCATTCAAATAATGCAAGCACGATTCATCATAAGCAGGTCCTCAACCCGAATGAATTTAGGGGTATATTAAATCCAAAGAAAACATTCCAGCTAATGCAAAATTCTTAGCAAATGATTGACGGCGGATATTTACGATGTTATGAGAAAAAACAAAACTTAAATCGGACATGAAACGGAAGCCAAGTTGGATATTGACCCTTTGAGTTCTTCGCCCAAATATAATGAAGAAAGAAAAATAGAGTGCAAGGAGCGCGCGCCGACACATCTGCCCACCACTATCGAATAAATCTACTAAAATAATATTTTTATTTTGATTACGCATGCACGGGTTAGGCAGATGGTAAACGTAACACACACGGTACAAAACATTATCTAACTTTTGACTGTAGTAGTCGTCGTTATACGTGTACGTCATATTTGACGAAAAAGTAACAGATAAACTATTAAGGTATAAAAAATATACCATTTAAGGTTTGATTTCACTGAAATATTTTCACTTCGCTGTGTGATCAGAACAATACCTAAACCCTGTTATTGTTATTCCCCTCCCCAAGAAAAGTAATCCTACCGCCCTCACTGATTACCGTCCCATTTCTATCCTCCCGTTTCTCTCCAAAGTCCTCGAGCGTCTCACTCACAGACAACTAAGCTCATTCCTTTCAAGAAATTGTCTCCTTAATCATCTCCAGTCAGGTTTCCGCCCAGGCCATAGTACTACCACGGCTCTAGTCCACATTATGTTAGGTCGGGCATGGAGGAGGGAAAGCTAACGGTATTTGCCTTGCTAGACTTCAGCAACGCGTTCAATACCGTAGATTTCGATGTCTTGTTGGGGATACTGCGCTCTCTTAACATATCTCCATCAGCTGTTGACTGGTTTCGTAGTTACCTGTATGGTCGCCAGCAGCGTGCTTGTGTTGCAAATGTTTACTCCTCTTGGTGCACTACATCTGCGGGCGTACCTCAGGGCGGCGTGTTATCCCCTTTACTTTTCTCAGTTTTTATTAACTCAATCACAAATCAATTGCTTTCTTCCTACCATCTTTATGCAGACGATTTACAAATTTACTCACAAGGAACTCCAAATGAATTAACAGAGATTTGATGAAAATTTGTAACTGGAGTAGGGAGTATGGACTGAGTGTGAATCCGACTAAAACACAGGTCGTCATAGTGGGTAGCCCCGGGCTGCACTGTAGATTAAACTTCCAGCAGATACCAGACATTGTTTGCAGCGGCTCGATTGTTCCCTTCAGTGAGAAAGTAAAAAAATTGGGGATACTTATGGATAGGTACCAATCCTGGGGCCCCCAGATTGGGGAAATTAGTCGCAAACTATTTGCGGCAGCGGGGTCTCTGCGAAGGTTACGAAACTTTCTTCCCACAAACACTAAAATTGCGCTCGCACAATCTCTTCTTCTTCCCATCCTTGACTATGGTGATGTCAGCTATCTGGATCTCACCGAAGACCAACTAAATAAACTTGAGCGACTCCAAAACCTTTGCATTAGATTCATATTTGGATTACGCAAATATGATCATCTCTCAGAGTTTCGTTCTAAACTCAAGTGGCTCCCAATACGCTTTCGCCGGAATGTTCATATTCTTTCTCTTCTATACAGTATTCTGTTTCATCCTCACACTCCCTCTTATCTTAAAAAACGCTTTCAGTTTTTACACAACACTCATTGCAGGGACCTGAGATCATCAGAGAATTTGAAACTTGAAATGCCAAAACATTCCACCCGGTTTACAGATAAATCCTTTACTGTGCAAGCAGTAAGACTCTGGAACGATTTGCCTGAAACAATCCGTCGCGCCAAAACCTTGACTGTATTTAAAAAGCTAGTGAAGGATTATTATCTATCATTATAATTACTTGTTATTTATAGTATGTATATATTTTAGTTTGTTTATATGTATATGTATGTTTATATGTGTAATATAAGTAGATGTTTAAGAACTTATGCAAATAGTTGATATTTTGAATTTGGTGATTGTTTTTATAATTTACGTAATAAATTTATAATTTGTGCGCCCTACTACTGTTACCCTAATTAATGTCACTTAGGATAATATCCGTACAAAGGTTGTCTGTAAGAGATCGCCATGAGCGATAAGACCGCCAATTGTCACATTTTGTATATTGTAACTCTTTTTCTTTCTCTTTCTGTTACGTGTGTACAATAAAGATAAATAAATAAAAAATAAAAAAAAAAATACCAATTTCGTTTCCCAACGGTCATCGCTTGTTTTTTTTTTAAAAACATCTTATTTTTGCGAAAATAAATTAGTAGAATAAAAATATGTAATCAAATTAAGAAAATATAGCTACAAGATTTGGAAATAATAGAATTAATTACTTATTATGAGTAATTTTTAGTTTTCCATAATAACGCCGAAATCATTAAAAATTAATATACCTCGCTTGACGTTTTAAACGATTGTGTGTCAGACTTTCTAAGGGCGGTTTTAAGCATTCAAGTCGAGTCAGTGACCAATACGGTACGGCTATAATGGGGTATGGACATTATCAACTTATTGACCAAGTTCAAGGTGTGAAAGACCTTGCCCCGAGGTAATAACAGTGTATAATATAACGATGTAAGATAAACTCGAAACTTTGTTAGAAAAGTCATTGTTAGACTTATCCGGTAAACTAAGTGTGATAAATTACTTATCCTAAAGTTAGGTTTAGAAGTTAATATACAATTTAATATTTTAAATTATAAAACTTCCAAAACATTATAAAAATTTAAGTACTTCTAACTAGCTCACTCTATATTTATACAATCTATACAAATAAATAACATTGGAGTGTCTACTTGTATATATAATATATTTTTTTTTAAAGACAACTCCCGCATTAGGAATAAACATCCTGTGTCGCGGGGGACTTTACAGACATACATGAAACGGACACAATTAACACCCAAACTCAGAACACCAATTTGTGGATCACACAAAGTGTTGTCCCGTGTAGGATTTGAACCCACAACACTTGGCGAATTGGCAAGCGGCGTGGCGACCGCCTAAACCACTAGGCCAACCGTGCAGTCGAGTATAATATCAAAATAACCGCTTTTTAATAAATGCATAACATATGTATGTATACAAGGTACACGTACCATAATAACATTTTTTACAATTTCATTCGCAGATAGCTGATGATCTAAGATTCCAAGGAGTTACTTAGGCTACTTTTTTTAGACTAGCTTTGTCTCGCGGCGTTGCCCGCGGTTATTGTAACACCGCCCAAAACGTTTCATGAGTTAAACACTCCTTTTCTATTCTATATTCAGCCATATTTTTATTCATTGATCCCTTAACATTTTATGCTAAAAAGAAAGCTACAGGTACTTAACATTCTTTCTTTTGTAAGATTGTTGGATGGTTAGGTATATTCAATAAATTTCACACTGGGAGACGATGAACGTCATTCTTTGTTCCAACAACTGTTGCTCCAAGACGCCGTATTGTTTCGTGTCCGCTGTTAATTGCTGTGTGTTTTAAATAATAGTGTATTAGTTTCTTATCTCGTCTGTATCGCTTTCGTAGTTTTAAGCAAGCATTTGTATTTAAATAACGAACGGTAGTTTAACCATTGAACAATTAGCGCGAAATGACCGTCGAAAGCAATACTTAGAAAAGAGTCAAGTGTGCATTGAGATATTTGTATAGGGTTCACACACGTGTAAAATTTAAGGATTTTATATTTATAGAATATTAATATATATTTGAAATTGATTATTTAGAAATACAATTAGTTTTGTTACTGATTTCACCTTATTATATTAATCATATCATCATATCATATCCCTTTCTAACTAACCGGTTTAGTAATACCTCATTCACGTTGACATACACATACTAATATGATTTAAAATAATACATGTCCAGAACACGGCAATGAACATACAAGAAAAGTTTTTTAAACACGGAACCCTAAAAACAAATCGATTTGCCACAGCGCGTTGGGACAAAAGTTTGCCGCCCACGGTCATGTAGTAGGTACCATTCCGCAATTTGACATGTCGTAAAAGATACTAATAAATAAAATTAGTGTCGTTTCGTATGACAATAATGAGTAAAGTGACGCCGAAAGAGGCGGGCCAAGTATTCTACCGGCCGCCTTTCGTAGACTTGCAAAGACGATTGTGAAATGTTCACTTTGCGGTATATTGTGCGTATGATTGGATGTTTTGCTTCTGAAATAAAAATTAATGGACAAGAAAATTTTGCAGGTACTTTGCGATACGGTACGTTTCTTGATAGGGAGCTATATTAGTGCTTTGTGAACTATTTCAGAATTATTACTGAAAGAAATTTATTGTTTGTTACAAGCTTTTTATTAACTTGCAATATATGTATGTATGTATGCTTGTATGGTCGGGTGGAATCTTGCAAATCAATTTTGAAGCAGATATCTTCAAAAGATTTTGCTGAAACTTGCAAGCATATGTATACAGCATGACAATACAATATTATAATAACATGGAGCTGATCTGATGCTGGAGCTGGAAGGTGGCCATAGGAACTCTGTAAAGAAACGTCGCAACATCATCGAGCTTGGACTCGTTTGACTCGTCTCGAGGCATTCCAGTAAAAGCTTGTTTTTAAAAAGCTTTTTAATTTAATTTATTTTAAATATATTTCTGAATGTGTAAGTAATCGTATTTTATTACCTATTATGTAAACAATCGGGAAAGTTTATTTAAAAGAAAAGACTGTATCGTGACGACTTTTGGTATGAGAAGTTTCATTATAGAGACCATGGTCCAAAGTGAGTTTATGTAAGATTTCGTCTTGTTTTATTACCAGCATTCTCTCATCACCGTGCACCGATGAGCATACATGTAGCGATTGATGAATGTGGACGAAGCAAGAGAGGTGTGTTAGGACCTACGGTAAGTTCAGATCAATTGACTTGAAAATATGCGTGACTTTTCCCCACCCTTCATCATAGTTGCAGTGTTAGGGAACTTAGAAATGTAGTGTACTAGCTAACCTACGCAACTTCGACTGTGTCTCTTTACAATCATGCTCGACTCCTATTGGTCTAAGCTTGATATTGAGTATCCTATCTTAGGTATGCCAGCAAAACACACATTTAAAAAAAAAGGTGTATCGCTATCTATCAAAGGTAGTAGAGCCACGCTGGTTTCAGCACGAACGGGCCGACTCGACCGGGGCGGTACTACCCTCGCACAGAAAATCAAGGTAAAATGACAGCGTTCGTGCTGACGTGTTTCGTTGGTGAGTGCGAGACCGGAGGCCCAAGTAGTCTAGTCAACAAGTTCCATAATTGTTGACTAGACTAAAAGATGCAGAAGCATCACTAGGCCGCAATGGTGTGGGTCGCCATGCTGCATTGTCTGCATTCGCGGAGAGTATGGTGACCACCACTATTGGATTCTGCTTATGCTTTCCATCAGGCAGAGTAGAGTAATTATGGCGGGCCAAAAAAAGGTTAGATAGTTTCGTAGTTTATCGTTAGCAACAACGTGACATGAGAATCTATACAAATAAATAAATTGGAGTGTCTGTTTGTAATGTTAAGATAACCGCTATTTAGTAAATGCATATGTGTGTATTCACGGTACATATACCAAAATATATATTTTTTAAATTTTTGTCTGTCTGTCTGTTTGTTCCGGCTGATCTCTGGAACGGCTGATTTTGACGGGACTGGCATATAGCTGATGATATAAGGAGTAACTTAGGCTAGCTAGTTATATAATATAAAAGATAGTGTACAGTAGGTGTACAGTTGTATAGTGTTTTTCAATTTATATATGTAATTTAAATAGAACTTTGTGTCATTAATAAAAAAAAACTGAAGCAATGCTTAAGAACAGCGAAGCCAAAAGCAGAACACGACTACAGCGAAGCTAAAAGGAAGTGTAATAGTTTTGGCAGTCTATATATGTATGTTTGTATTTTTACGGAATAGGGGGCAAACGAGCAGACGTATCATCTGATGGTAAGCGATTACCGCCGCTCATGGACACCCGCAATACCAGAGGCATCACAAGTGCGTAGTTTTTTTTTGTAAATACATACATATTATACATAGAAAACACCCAAACTCCGAAACAAATATTTGTAGATCATACAAACACTTGGTCCGACCCGGGAATCGAACCCGAGACCCCATGATCAGCAGTCGTACACGCCAACCGCGAGACCAACGAGGCAGTCATAATAGGCAATAATGTCATTTATGTAGATTTTCTGAATTCATTATAAATTTTATGTGCATTCCGAAACATTAACCGGTCTGACTTTGATCGTCCTGCGAATTCTCACGATTCTCAATCACGTGTACGTACGAATACTGATATCATAGCAACAGTAATAGATGTAATAGTAGTTGACAACTCTACCTACAATATTGCTCTTCAATTTAAACAATCTTAGGGCAAATGACTGATTATAATGTTGCTTTCTTTTTTTCAACAATCTCAAGAGTAAAAAAAAATCCTCTACAAATACTGCTCTGCGTTATTTGAACCTATTAAAACAAATGAAACCTTACAAATATCTGGACTAATCGTTTAAAATATTTTGAAAAGTTGATATCTTTACACATAGATCTTTAATGTAATATAGATTTTTTGATTAAGCCAGATATGATATATGACCCACTGGCCCAAAACCTTGTCCGTTGATATAAATCTTTAACGCTTCGACACATTTTGACCACACGTCAGGATTATGATTCGGTATAAAATACATCGCATTGTAGTATTTCCTTTTATGCCGCCATACAATGGACAGACGTCTAACTTATAAATTTTGGTGCGAACAAAGGCGCCTCATTGACAACCTAACATCAATAAACGGTCGCCCGAACGTATCGACGGTGATATTAATATATATATATCTGTTTCGAGCTTGAAGTAAATCAATTAAGATGAAGGCCTAAATAATCTCTGGAACACGAGCAGTCAAAAAGTCGTTTCAATTGGAATCTGAGTGCTACTGAACGTCAGCTTAGTGTAACTATACTCTGAGTTAATCCATTCCAAAGAGGCATACAAAAAGTCTTCCGCTCAATTTCCCTCGAAACGTCAAATGTTTGCTTTCGAAAAGTATTTTAAAATGCAACAACTTTTTGTGCAGTTTTGGAACGGGATTACCGTATGCAAAGCGGTCACGGACATTCAAAGCTTCGGCGTTACTAAACGTAACTAAAACGCAAACTTCTGGTTAGTTTTTGAAATTGACTTACTTTTAGATTAAAGAATACTATTGCTAGTTAAAAAATATTGATCATGTAAATTACATCAG
This sequence comes from Diaphora mendica, assembly GCA_949125395.1. NCBI lineage: Eukaryota > Metazoa > Arthropoda > Insecta > Lepidoptera > Erebidae > Diaphora > Diaphora mendica. The sequence goes on from OX421310.1 coordinate 26,347,157, forward strand.
AATAGTGTTTAGTATTTTTAATAAAATATTTGTAAAATTATCATACTAGACTATATAAAGAGCTAAAAGTTTGAATTCTAACAGAACGCAAATGTAAACGTTTAGACCACTACATCAGAATCAGCTGGGGTACAATGGAAACTATTTGATTGCTTCATTATGCGGAATCGGACTCAGTTCATTGTATATCATTTCGCATGTTATATCTGTTGGTATCCTAATTTAATCATCTTGAAGATTGGACCACCGGGAAAAGCGTTGTAACGGGTGGCCTCGTCGATTCACGATTGAACTTTAAAGACAGTTCACATTTAGGAGTGATTTGTTTTTCAGATTACGATAATATCAGTGAATTTAACGATTCCAGTTGGGAACATGATTTAAATTATTTTATTCAGCTTACCTCCAATTATGAAGAGATAATTTGAATTTATGAAACTGAACTGGATATTAATGTAATTAAAAAGAGGAACGAGTGTGATGGATAAGATCATTATGCCGATTTCATAAGAAAACCAAAATTTTAACATTTACATATTATTTTTAATGACAGACCTTATCCGATGTTTTTTGAATTATTGAAACACGTTTTTATATTTGACTCGAAAATAAATATAATTTTAACTTACTTCCATAACAAAACATCCTGTATTAAGACATAAAACCTTCGAGGGTAGTAATGTCAGAAGAATCTCGTATTTGGTATTATTTATTTGAAATGCGCAGAAAACGGTCAATTCTAATGCCTTCACGAAGGCTTTCATTCCCTTTGATCCGTTTCAATTTGCCTGATGTCTTATTTTCTACGCGGTGGTCTGCATTTCGAATCTATAAGAATAAATAAAATAACAAAAGTACAATACTTATCCTACCTTTGATAATGTTACAGCTTCTGGTACGATTTTTTTTTAACTTAGATTCATCCAAGACGTATATCAGGGGTAAAATAGATTGTAGTAATGAAATAATATTAATGTATTTATAATATAATTGTTTCCAATAAATTTAGATGCAAAAAGAAGGCAAATCAGAGGTATGTAATACCTTTAAATAAGTGATCACGTTAATTCCCGTATAAATAATAATTGTTATACTTATAAATAGTTAGCAACAGATGACATTATCAGATTACAGCTCTACCTTAGCAGTTCCAATTAATTGCAGTCTTTTGTTAGGTAGAGATACTACCTCTGCAGCCGACTCTAATACATTTAATAATATGTCTCATTGCCTCATACCGGCAGATGTAAAATTTTAAAACAGGTCTGCCTGATCATAGTTAAGTGAAACTGTTATTAAGTAATAGCAAGGTTACCTCCTAAGCTTGATAATTGGTTTACTACCAACTGCTAAACTGATTAGATAGTTTTCCCTAAGGAATCATTGCATTTAGTTAATTTGATCCTTACTTAGAACAGCTAACTGATAAAACATGTTTTGTCAATATTTATTAAATGTTTATGTATGTCGGTAACTTTTGCAAATTTTTGTTTATCATTTTATCATTGTTAAGTAATTGAAGTGATATGACAGACTTGAAAACATAGTGTCATAAGTCGACCTTCTATTCGGATTTTTTGGGATACTTAGCCAACTGTAACATAGTTGATACACATCATCAGAGAAGGCTATCTTCGTTGTGTGCAAAAGTTTTAAGAACACTCAAGAGTACTCGAGATGCAAAAACCCTTACAAAGGGAACATAAGTAATGTGCCATGAAAAACTGTAACAGTATACTCAATAACAGGCATAACAATGGCGTATCGTTTTCTTCGAACGCGAATCGACGGCCAAAGCTGCCGACACGTCTGCGCATGTCTCACGTTAAATTTAGCGTTAGTGATCCCATCTGTATGTAACCTTTGAAAGTAAAAGCAGAAAGTGCCAAATGAATGTAAACAGTAACAGGATTAAGAGTCATTGTCAGGTTTTTTGCATACTTGTGATATTTGACTGTATGAAATGAAATGATAAAAGATGAAATGATAAAAGTAAAGTATGACATGCTTCATTTTATAAAAGTTTAATACGTGGTTTTCTATTGCCAAAAACACTAAAACAATTTGTAACTTATTCATAGGTGACAATAACATAACTTATGGTGGTTGTATGGTGATTCTGGTGATGAGTGTTACAAGTACCAATGTATATTTAATGGTAAATTTTCTTTGTCGAAGGAAGTGACTGATGGAATAATTACATTTTGCCGGTTCTTAGATACTATGGAAAAGACAATTATATTTCACCTGAACTTGAGTGTCTAGAACCCATTATAAAACTTAATAAACTATCTCTGTATTTCATATTTACACACAATCTAGAATGCAGCATATAAACTTAAAAAGTACAAGATTTAGTTTTGGTTTTATATAGAACTTTTCCTCATACAAAGCAACGAAAACTAACTACAGTAGACCATTTGTAAGCAGTACTATCGTAGTGCTGAAGTTCGAATCATTCATAACATTTTAACTGCACTTAAAAGTGATAGGTATAAGAAATAACTACAACAAAATAATTATAGTGCAAATCAATTTCGTTTGAGTTAATGACAATAATGTTGTCAAACCGGCAAGTGGCCCTGTAATGTAAATCAAGATGTATATTGATATAGCGGTTAATGTAGACACCAAACTAACATGTTGTGTAGCATTCTGAACTGACTTTCACGAATTTTCATTAATGTGAGTGTGTCTTGGCTTAAAAGCACACAGGTGACGATGTAGTACAGGAGCAGATGGCAATAACTGGAAGTGTCGACACGTGTTGCGACGTTTCATCAAAAATTTTGTAGTGCGTTGTCCGCTCTTCCAGTTCTTCATTACGGACTCATTGAACTTCGATGATTTAATAACAATTACCGTTACCATTCACTTAATGCTATAGAAACTTTTTTTGTCCACTGAAAACATTCGAAGCATGAATAAAATTTCATTCACACAGGCCGGTTCAAGGTATTAAAAATGTTGTCAAATATCGTTATTGTTAATTATTGCGATTCTTTAAAAGAGTGATATTGATGATATTTACATTTTATGATGGAGCGGTATGTAACAAGGGAACGAGCGGGATTCCTTTACTCGTCAACCAGGAACAAATTCTTATTGTCATAAAAAATGAACGCACAGTAGTAGTCGAGAAACGCTTCGCTCGGAAAATCTTTGAATGACATTACTTTGTGATACCAATCGGACACAGATATCATGAAAGTCATAGATGAGACAACGTTATTCATGCTAGGCGACCGTCCAACTCACACTGTTTCACGAATTTTAACATTTTATATGTTTTTAAGAAAACTTCTATTTACTTATTATAATAATAAAATGTTAAACGTCAGCTTTACAAGCTTTATTTAACTTTAAAGGTTTGTCCGATATTATCATCACCATAATTATCATAATTTACATTTTCGATTATCGTGAAATTATGCACACAACTTGAATTTGGGTGGCAATCAATAAATTTATTAGTAATACTATAAATCGGGCATACTTCGTATCACAAAAAAATGATAAATATGTAACATAAACGTTTGTTTTTGACCGTTCAACTTCTTTGTTGCTCATTCTCGTAGCGACCTCGTAAGCAGTCTGGTAGATTACGTACGTACCGACTTTTTACGGATTTGTGCTCAATTTGTAACTAAATATGGTTCTGTATTTATACACATACCTGATTATAAAACAGTCGACAAGGATTACACAAACTATTTTATTTAGACAATTACCCAGAATGTTGACTATTCCAGGCGGAATACTATGTTAAGGTACTTACAAGTGATTCTGTGTTCAACACAATCATATTACATCGTAAAAATGACAAATAGCATGTAGGAACGCTACTGGCGTGCATGATGACATCTTTCCGAAGTGAAACAAAAAGCGGTAACATCGAGCTTTGCCGGGTTGGTGTCATCGCCTAGTGCTCTCACGCATTCACCATTCATCTCAGCTTAGCTATTTATTAAGAAGCGGATACCTCTCTAACTGTTATGTTCTTTAGGCTGCATTGATGGAGTGAGATTTTTTATGACTATTTAACGCATTGATATTGAAGTGGAATGTCAGGAAGCGTATCGATAATATCGTCTAGTAAAATATTTAGTTTATACATCAAGAATTTCGTAGTAAAATGTATACCAGGTGGGAATTAAACTAGTCTTTTGACTTGTTTTAGAAACGAGTCTTGTAGATTGTCGATAATCCTAATCACACGAGCGGTATCGAACCTCACGAAGATTTCCTCTTCCTGTTTGTGTTCTACTTCTTGTGGAAGGAATTTTCCGAAATATTTACATCAATCAAATCAAAATTGTTGATATCAAAATAATAGGTCTTTACCTATGAAATTGCCGTTTTGTATGGAATAAGTGAAAGTACTTATTTTTTCAAACTTTTTTATTTCTGTTATTCGAAGTAATCACCCATGCAATCGACGCATCTTTGCCAACGCATTGGCAGTTAGTTGATTGAATTGAATTTTTTACCCACTAAAAAGTTGTCTAAATTTTGGAAAAAGTAATAGTCGGTAGGTGCAAGGTCTGGTGAGTATGGCGGATGAGGTAGAGCTTCCAACCCCAGCTCTTGCAGCTTGGAGACTGTCTGTTGCGCAGTATGAGGTCGCGCGTTGTCGTGAAGCAGCTGCAAGAGCTGGGGTTGGAAGCTCTCCCTCATCCGCCATACTCACCAGACCTTGCACCTACCGACTATTACTTTTTCCAAAATTTAGACAACTTTTAAGTGGGTAAAAAATTCAATTCCCGAGAGGCAGTACAAAATGCCTTTAAAGAGTTTGTTGCCTCCCGTCCAGCTGATTTTTACAAGAAGGGCATCAATAAACTGCCAATGCGTTGGGAAAGATGCGTCGATTGCATGGGTGATTACTTCGAATAACAGAAATAAAAAAGTTTGAAAAAATAAGTACTTTCACTTATTGCATACAAAACGGCAATTTCATAGGTAAAGACCTATTAATAAAGCAGTTGAGATTATATTGTAAACTGTCAGAAGTATGGGTTAGTGAGAGTAAGTAAATTCTGAAGAACAAGACAAGAATCTTCAAGACTACTCAACATTTCAACCAGCTTTTTAAGAATTTATTTGTTACATTGCTAGAAAGAACCTTAAGAACCTACATGGTCAATGGAACTTCGAGGATTGTGGAAAATACATATTGTTTTCATATGATACTACTAGTTCCTATCGCTATATATATTTCTTGTTTGCTCTTTTCAATTCGATCTCATGTTATAACTTTTTAAAATGGTGATGAAAAAAAACATTGGCAGGTGATTTAAGTGTTTTTCCATGGTTTCACGAGTTTTGTCATCGTCTTGGCCGTGCGCTATTTGTTACTTATGTACCTTAAAAAATATTCAAAAATTACTCATTTCACAGGTGCCAGTTATGTCATAGATGATTTCGAATTAATGAGTGTCATTGGAAAGAAACCAGAGATAATTGCAATTTTTATAGTCTTTTTATGACTTTATGTTTTTGTATGGACTGGAAGCAGTAATACTCTCAATATCAGTGGTCTTTATGATAAAAAGTTCAGAGAATTGTTTATTCAGTGCAAATCACACTAATATATAAAGGCGAAAGTTTGTGTGTATGTTTGTTACTTCTTCACGCAAAAACTACTGAACGGATTTAGATGAAACTTTACAGTAATATAGCTTATACATCAGAATAACACAGAGGGCTACTATTTTTCGCGATAACCGACATACACGCGGGTGGAGCCGCGGGCAACAACTAGTTAATAAATAAAAATATGTCATGACCATGAAATTAAAATTATTCATGACTAGCTTTTGCCGCGGCTCCGCCCTTGTGTATGTCGGTTATCGCGGTAAAGAGTAGACTATATACTTTCTCAAGAATCAAAGTATCTTCATCATCATCTATCTAGCCTTTATTATTCCCAAGATTAATTGGGGCCGGCTACTAATTCAACCGATTTTACATGAATATCAACTTTTCCATGGAGCGACTGGCATCGGACCTACGTAACCCTGAGGGTGAACTGATTCGATAGTTGAACTACTTGTCACTATATTTGAGGGAACTGACTTCCCAATAACGATTGTCATAGGTGTTCATGATAAAGGGGACCGACGGCTTCTCTCCGAGGCACGGGCGGAAAACACCGCCATCTTTCATACTCCGGGGTGCTATTAAGACTTTCTTGTTAGAAAAACCCAACAGCAGTCCGACCCAGGAATCGAACCCGAGACCTCTTGATCGGCAGTCGCTTGCGCTAACCGCTAGACCGTCGAGGTAGTTAATCAAAGTATCTTCATGCCAAATTTAATTAAAAATTTGTGCGCAATAGACAGTCAGACAGAGTTACTTTCGAATTTATATATTAATATGGATGACTAAGTCAAGACGAGTCCTTCGTCAAACCAGTTGGCTGTTATATTAAACTAGCTGACCCGGCGAACTTGGTACCGCCGTAATTATTTACATATCTGTCACAGCTTCCCACAAGCAGTGTACAGTCGCGGACAAAAAAAAAGACTTTTCCTTTTAGTTTTTCTTTTACACAAACCTTGTCCTTACAATAACGAATACATTAAAAAAATAAAATTAATTTGGTGCAGCCGATCGAAAGTTATGCGCGTACATACATTTTGGCGAATCATCTATTCTATTATATAAAGCTAAAGAGTTTGTTTGTTTGAACGCGCTAATCGATTTGAAAAATTATTTCAGTGTTGGTTAGTACATTTATCTAGGAAGGCTATAGGCTATAAATCATCACGCTATGACCAACAGGAGCGGAGCACCAATGAAAAATGTTTCAAAAAAGGGGGAAAATTATCACACTACGGGCAATAGGAGACGCAAACGAGGTTGCGTGGGTCGGCTAGTTTTTATATACATATATAGTTAGATAAGTCCTTTTACGTAGAACAGGCAGGAAACCCCAAGGATATGCTTTTTTTTTTTTTAACAAATTTTAGTTGTCTTTTATCTGCAGATCACGTAGTTCAATATTCAGACAGTTCAGATATATTTTTTTAAATAATATATTCAGACTTCTGACACACAACGCCAGTTTCAAAGTCAGCAGATCTCGCACTATGAAAGCTAGATTGACTGATACAATACTTATACATATATAATACTAGCTGACCCGGCGAACTTCGTACCGCATTTTCTTTTTAGCAAAAAAAGAATGAATGACATCGGACTATGTATTATTGAATTACAACTAAGTACATTTTTGTCATTCATCCCCTCTCTCCAAGAAACCGTGCTGAATTTAGGGATAAAAAGTATCCCATGTCCTACCACGTAGTATGAACTCAAATCATGTTTAAGTTTTAACTGAATCTATTCAGTAGTTTCAGCGTTATGCGCGGCCAACAGACAGAGAGACAGACAGACGGACAGACATAAAGACAAAAATGAAAAAATTACAGTTTTGGCTTCAGTATCGATTATAGAGAGCCCTCCAAAAAAATTCAAAATATCTTTAATGTACAGAATTGGATCTATTACATTTTTATTATAAGTATTATGAGTATAGATATATATTTTTGTAAATCCATAGAATATATCCAAACCTCTAAACAAATATTTGCAGATCATAGAAACATTTGGTCTGATCCTGGAATCGAATCCGAGACCTCAGCACTGTAGTCGCGCTTACTACTTTACACTACTGATCTGTCACCGAGGCAGTCTGCACCACCAAAGCAGTCTAAAGAGCGTGTCTAAGGTATTCACTACTGTAGTTAAAACTGGCGCCAGCTCTAACAATAGCTGTCTGGAGAAAAACATCACTGGGAAAAGATTAATGCAGCACACACCAAACGTTATGCCAAAAGCAATAATACCAAATACCTGCTCGTAACTATATAATTTGTGTTGATAGAGAAACCCAGAGTATAATATTTATATATATATAATTTATTATTTACAAACATACTATTTTTACCGATATCTCGTGAAATTCAAAAGCCTCTTTTAGTAAATATTGAACACATTGTGTACTTTAGTTAAAACGTATGTTTAAAAGGAAGTTATACATTAATATGAAGTGCCGTTACTGTGTTTGAAAGTACCACAATAAATGTCCAAAAACATATTCCGCTTGTTAATTTATGCTGGATAATCGTCACGGTTTATAGACTCTCACATAATACCATGGGAGGTGTTCCTTGTCGTTATTACAGTATATTCTCTTCTAATCTGTTCCGTGATCTTTATAGATATTATATGACATTTCATATTAAAAGTTAATTTCAAACAGCTATAAATTAGCTTATGATTGTGTTTGAAATAACTCATTAATCCTGTAAAACCACTGTTAAAATTTATTATAAGAAACTTATTTTTATTTATACGTCTTAATTGGGCATCAAACTTGTACGGGATGGTTTGACTAATCAACACGATCGTGTCCCCAAAGATAGTTTATCCATTATACAAGCTTTCTAAAAGATAAAAGTCAAATTTGAGATTATAAAGCAATAATGTAAGTTATAAAAACTTGATTTTATTATGCCATCAATCTTGTAGTTCGGCATGTTGTGTCTGTGGTGCTAACGGATGAGTCGTGTGAGGTTTCCTTTATTATTTTTAGAAAAACAATAATAACATAAACATTTAATAACAAAAATATAGTTCAAATTATTATTATTTATTCAAAACTGAAGCCAAATAGCAGACTGATATCATGCTTAAATTCATCATCTTTCAGACGGACTATTTATTTACTAATTGTCATTAATATTGTTCATTCAATGTTACGTTTTACAATCATTAGAACCTAAACCTATCAAAGAACTATCACTGCCATAAAACTGTATTATTACTATTTACTATAAATTTTATTGTACAAATAAATATTGTAAACAAAGATGTTCATTGCAAAACCTTCCATTACCCTAATTTGTTACATACCTATTTCTGTAAAGAAGTAAGTTCGTTTAGAACTTCATTTCAAGTGTAATAAGATTATTAATTTGTTGTATAACTATCAAGTAATGTTCTAAAGTTACCGCAAAACATGCAGATTGCAGATTCATTACTAGATAGATAGAAGAGATTTCCAGTGTTAAAGTAGAGAAGAATACACAGATCACAAAATTTCAAATAATATATAGACTTAATCTAAATGGCATTACTACGATTATTGTTTTTTTAGCATCGTTACAACTAAAAATATTAACAGAATTTATAGTATAACCTTAAGTATACACTCAACGCATTGTATTCTGCCAGTTCTCACGAGGCTGTAGCTATAAATATGTAAAGTAAATTCATTGATATAATAAATATTTTGACATGATCAGTGTTTAGGGTTTTCTATTGACTGTTTTATCTTCACCACGCCTGTAATCTGTAATACAATAATATGTGCCGACCTGATACTTCTCCGGAGAAGTTGATCGCTTTATCTTATCTTTGGTACTGTCTATGGAAGGGCCATTGTGTTATTCGAAAGTTAAATCTTCAGAAGAACTCCTTTTTTACCTGTATGCATTAGTTATTTTGAATATCAATTTTTTATACATCAAATAAACTATATTTGGAGCGGCTAGACGTTCATATTTAAAGTTAAATAATATTGGCCAACTAAATCCAGAAACGTACTCTAATTTCACTTTTAAACTGGTGTTATTTCTTCTCAGAAATAGAAACATTCTATTCAAATATAAATCTTGGTTTTGTTCATTTTGTTTAGTTTCAAAATCATATGCAAAGTTCATTGCAAATACTTTAGTTAAATTATATTGATGATCGTCTAAATCTTATAGTTTTTTCTAACAACCTTACTCATATAGCACTTGGGAAAATGAGTTCTAATAATTGAGCTGATCGTCATGTTTTGCCAAGATAACAGATTTTTTTTACCAAAGATTGGAAACGTCCAGAAACTGGACGAAATGGAACCATATGGGCAGCACCAGCTTTCAAATAAAAAAAAATCATCAAAATCGGTTCACCCAGTCGAAAGTTCTGAGGTAACAAACATTTAAACATGTAAAATTTTAACAAAAACAGAAACCGACTTCAAGGTTCAACTCGATTTCTCTTGGATGCCATCATCAGATCTTGGTGTCCTACTCACGGTACCACCGTTCGGATATCTCCTTTTCAAAAAACTTTTTATAAAAAAAAAACCGACTTCCAAAAAACCATCCGACGAAAACTCCCTGCCAAAAAACACTAAAAAGCGTAAAATAAACTGGCTCTTCATAAATTGCTATGTGCCAATTCTTGTCTATACCTAATTCTTTATTAATTTAAATAGTAGTATTATTGTGTATGCTAGGTACCTAAAATCTGTTTGACGTCGGCGCCAAGCCAAATATAATAGTAGTTACCACACTTGCTTTATTTCGAGACGACCATCAACGACGTCGCGTCAGCCCGCGCGTGTCTGCTCGCTTGGGTTGTTTTATGCTAGCTATCCGGCAGCGGCGAGTGTGGTACCTCCTAATACATTTTGGCTTGGCGCCGACTTTCAACAGATTTTAGGTACCTAGCATACACAATAATACTACTATTTAAATGAATAAAGAATTAGGTATAGACAAGAATTGGCACATAGCAATTTATGAAGAGCCAGTTTATTTTACGCTTTTTAGTGTTTTTTGGCAGGGAGTTTTCGTCGGATGGTTTTTTGGAAGTCGGTTTTTTTTTTATAAAATTTTATTTTTCCATTTTTAGTGCAAACAATCATAGGTTATCAGTAAGTTGAACTATTTCATATAATTTCTGCTGATGCGAATAACTTTAGTGGTTTGAACACGTATTAAAACTGAGTATGAGTAATGTCGTGATGAAATAGAAGCAGGCGAGTTACTTAAAGCAAAATACATTAAGGGGTTAGTCATCATAGCGCCTGTGACATCAGCTCAGCTAAATAACTTAAAAGTATACAACTAAAGGTCTATAGATACGTATGAAATTGAAAGAATTATCCTCCAACTCCTAACCGTTGAGGAGTTGTACCTTCCATCATCAGATTACCTAAATAACTTGAAAGAATACGACTAAAGGTAACATACATACATATGACATTTAAAGATTTATCCTCCAACTCCTAACCGTTAAGGAGTTTTACCTTTCATCATCAGCTCATCATCATTAAATGATAACTACCAGACGCAAATACCGGCGTAGCTTTAGAAAATATACGAAAAACATAGTAAGTGCCTGAAAAAAATTAGGGTTACCCTCGATTTCTCTGGGATGCCATCATCAGATCCTAGTTTCCTTATCATGGTACCACCGTCGGGACATCTACTTTCCATTAAAAAAAGAATCATCAAAATCGGTTCATAAACGACGAAGTTATCTTCGAACACACATAAAAAAAAAAAAAAATATACGGTCGAATTGAGAAACCTCATTTTTGCTACATGTCTCATTGACAATCATAATTTCTTGAGCGGCCATTAGATTAATAGCTAAAACAACTCCGAGCACAAGCTTTGGCTTTTATGAGTATGAACACATTGCGAATGTCATTTCACTAATCTAATTGATAAATCATAAAGAATAAAGACCCGCCTCTTTTATATGCCTGCGAAAAGTTCTTGATTTCTTAGATCATATCGCCAGTAAAGAAGGAAATAGCCTGGAGCAACTCATGGTCACTGGAAAAGTTGACGGCAAAATACCAAGAGGACGTAGTCCAATTAGGTGGACTGACCAGATCCGAACGGCCTTAGATGTCAATGTTCGCGTTGTTCTTAATTTGGTGAAGGAGAAGAACAAGTGGCGATCAACTGTCCGGCAGAATATCATCCCACACCTGGAGAATCACGACTCTCAGTACTGAGGAAAACGACGCGGGGAGGAGAATTTGATAAAGTGAAACGTAAGTAAACCTACGACAGCCACTAGCGATTGTCTTGAAGGTTTGTGAAGCTTCACCGTTAAAGTCGACTAGCCAACATAGAAATAAAATATTCAAAGACGATATCAAATACTTTGTTGTACTTATAATTCAAATATTAGAACCAGTGAAATATGAGGTTAAGAAATGTTTGTATTACAAAGGGTAACATGCCATCACTTGAAACTTAAAACCTTTTTTCCGGGGCTATATAGCAACGGGTCGAAAGTCAGAGTTGTTGACATCCGTACAAACATTGGCCTGTTTTCTTTCAATATTTTATGAGCTACTGGAATAACAAGATCAATTTTCAAAGTATATGGATTAATTGGTGTAATAACTTCAATGCAATCGCAGAATTTAATAATAGATTAATATTAACCGAGATTATCGCATAACCTTTCAGAATTTTCTAATCATAAATAAACGTGTGATCATAGAATAATAAATAAGTAGTTTATTCGAGTAACGCATCTAATTTATTTTGATTAGTAATAATATAATTTGCTTACAAACTATTACAATCATGTGTGTGAAAATTACTACTACTACAATTTCACACCAGTGCAGAGGTAGAAAGCCTACAGCAGCGGTTCACATACACACAGTCGAGTCTACTTGCAATACTATATTTCTTTAAAAATTTTGAACCAAGAATTCATTTATTTTTAAACGTGTCACAGTCAGCATTCCTTCCTTGAAGAACTTAGTTTGACGCTATTCTAGTTTTATTTTATAAACGGTACCTATCAAACTAATTAACTTTAATTCATGATATCCGCTAGTAGTTGAATTCAACTTGGAAGTATGTTTGTGTTTTTACTATCTTAAAAGAACCAAACAAAGTAATTTATGACCTAATTTAGTTAATACCGTTTAAAAAGGTTATCATGGATAAGATAAAAGCTCAGGAAACCGAAGTTAACATTAAAGAGATTATCACAGGGGCTCACGTAATATAAATGTACATATATAACTCTTATAAGAAAATAAATTTGTAATGTAGTAATGTTATAGTACCTAAATGACAATCCTACGATTGTCACTATAATTACAGTAATGGGGCTGTAATTATACCCGCGTTTGTATCTATATCTATCTATACCTATATACATCGATGTGTATAGGTACAGGCAACATAAAAATAGGTACAGATGCAGAAGCCTTCGCATTCCGCCGCCACGCGACTGGGAACCTTCCACAAAAACCAAAATGTCATTGCGCAAGCTTATAATAAGGCCCATTCACACGGCACCCTAGTAAATATTTTTTCAATGTCAAGTCGAGACGGGCATGCAATTTTGTAGAAAAAACGGCAAAATCAATAATAGCCTCGTGCACGTGTTGCCGATGGATTATAGATTGTGTTTTGGGAGGATTTTCTCAGCAATTCTTGATGTCAGGTACGAGTGACGGTTAGAATAAAAAATACTTGGAGTAGTTGTATTGACAGAATATTGTGAATCAATTAAGCATTTTAATGCGTTTGTGTAAATATTTGCGCTCTGTGTAATATTTGTTTACAAAAAGAGTATACAAAGTACATATGGACAGAACAAAACAAAGTAATGACTAGTAAATTGTTGGACTAAATCATTTTCATAAGATTTTTCATGGCATCATGCTGTGTAAAATTAACATAAACCTTTAGTCAACAATTTAGGTACATTGTCCAACAAGTTATCACTTGTGTTAAATCGTCGGCTCTTTAGATTTCACTGTTTCATTCTTATGCCGCACAAAGAAATTCTATACAATTATAACGGCCTAAATTGTAACTGTCTCTAACAAAACTCAGATGTTGTGTTTCTTTTACGAAATCCTTACAAAAAGCAGGTAATTTTATTGAAAAGCATCAGTGTATTTTACGATGCAATAAAAAACTAAACAGTTATTTTATCAGATATTGAGTGCAACTTATTCTTTAATAAATAGGTCAGCGAAGTATCAGGCGAAATATATATTATTATGTTTTCGGCGGAATACTTAAGAAAAATTTATTGTTTTTTAATAAATCGGAAGAATATTAGTTGTGTGACTGGCAAGAATAAAATTGACCGAAATAACAGACTTTAGATCTTTTAAGATAGTGAAAACCATGAATTCACCAATCGATACTTCCACAAGCATATTACAAAAGCAAAAGGACGGTTATTATTCCACAATTAATTTCAGCAGGGAAGGAAAGTGATGTGGTCCATCCATAAAATTAAGAATTATGTAACACAAAATTACCTTTTTTGAAGGCTCTTGCTCTCGACGCGGAAGGCTGTAGTTAGCTCAAAATATGGACTTTTAACAAGGCCTTACAGGTGAAATTTAATGTGGTCTTTATTTACTTGATCTAATAAAAAGTTTCTTTAATACCTTAAGAATAATTGAGGGTTTCTTGATTGAAGTACAAAATCTTTTGCTACAAAGATTTTTCGTAATTTTTTAATGTACATGTAGCACATAATTGTAAATTAATTTTAAAGGTAATTTTACCCGAGTTCATTTACGTTTTAAAGATTAGAAAATATTATAATTGCAATTCGATTTATATGTATCTGCCCAATACATTACTCGTTTTGACATTGACATCTAAAGTTTAATTATGTAAAGTAATAATATTATAACATTTTTTATAATAATATAATACATTAGCGACCCGCCCCGGCTTTGCACGGGTGGATTTCAGATGCCCCCGCCGACGAAACGATTCGTGCATTTTAAATCTGTAATATCTTCGAATACATTCATTTAAATTAGATACTGTGTAGGGCCATTTTGATCTATATTAAATGTACAATGTATTTAATTTACTTAATTGTATAAGGATTCATTCAGTATTGCTTAAAATCACTTCGTAAATAAGCCATTATTTCTCGTAAAAAGAAAGGAATAAAAAATGGTTGTTGTGGGTTATCCCTAAGAGATAGACATATACCGCCGTGGACTTTTTTGTAGTACTTTCTAAGGTGTACAATACTGTAGTACATTATTTTGATCTCTCTCGTAGGGTACAAACAGCGTTTGCAATGTAAGCGCAAAAAAATGTGTTTATTTGCTACATCACATTAGAAACCTCGAAAATTAACAGTGTTTACATACTATATTATGCATTTATTATACATAAAAACCTTCCTCTTGAATCACGCTATCTATTAAAGAAACCCGCATCAAAATCCGTTGCGTAGTTTTAAAGATTTAAGCACACAAGGGGATATAGGGACAGAGAATTTCATCTGAGAATACCTTTAAGTTTTTGCTAAGAAAAATTACGGATAGCGAAGAATGGGCGATTTAAATTAAAGACAACGAACTTGTAAATTATGAGAGGTAATAAGGGAAGGCAAGAACAATTAACAGGGCTTGTGTAGTGTTACAGTAATTACGGGAAATATCATAAACATTTCGACTTGGCTCAAGGATACTCTTTTACAATCCGAGACGGCTTGCAATGCCACAGAATGGCGTTTTCCTGTCACAGTTACATTTTTTACCGTTAACACGTTCACTACTGATGAAAAATTGTCACATGTCTCTATAAGATTTGCAAAGTGTGGGAAAATTGTATGAAGCTAGTTGTTTTGAGCAAAATATTGAAAACCATTCTAAGGAGAGACCTATGTTCAGCAGTAGACTGTTAAAGAAAGAAGATGAAATATATGAAGATGCAATATAACGTAATTAGCTAATGAATATAACACTTTCATCGTAGGTGTGTGTTATTGTGTACATCGACTGTATTACCACAATTACACAATACAGAATTTAGATAAGAAATAGATTAAACAAAAAAATATATTCGTTCATACAAAATTTACGCATCAGGCTATCCCTTTTAATTTCTCATCTTCATTGCATTTCATTAAAAGATCAAAATACAGGGCAGTAAAATTATCTTTTTTATAAATTGATAGCGACCACTTAAACCCAGTCTAATCTACTAAATTGAATTAACATGTAGAACTGTGGATGTTCAAATTTTCACTGGCTTAAAAAACAGTTAGTGAAAATTTTAACATCCACTGTTCTTTAATTGTTTTTTATTGTTAAAATAACGTTTTAACTATTATACTAAAAAATTGTCTCATTGTAGATCCGACATTATTAATAGGGACCATCGAATTAGTATCTAAATACATAATTGTCCTACAAGATGTTGTACCTACATATAGCTTGTAAGTTTTATCGACTTATGATCTTTATAATATTAACAACTTTATTCAATCCAAATGTAACAACAGACGTTGGAAAATTCATAATTATAGCAATAAAAATGAATCGACAATAAATGTTTTGCTAAGCGCTCGACCAATTTGTATTTTTATTTTCACTAAGTTACAAGGAAGGTTCTTATGGAGAGAAAAAAAAGTAAAAATTGCGAGAAAAATAGTAAACACATATAAGTTTTTCTATTACACTGCGGACATACCAATAACTTGCATTTTTATAAAAACTTATTTATATTTAAACAAGGTATTCAAATATTACTTGTAATTTATTAGATTAGAAAGTTAGTGGAGCGGAAATGGAGACTATTTAAGTACGACCAGTATATTGAGCACATATTGTGTAAAAAAATCATCAAACCAAGCTTACGTTCGGGTTTATAAATTCGAAGCACGTTGATAAAATATCGCATCAAATTCACGTGTTGCGCGGACATTATATCGCCGCAAGTGCACAGAACAATAATAATGGTGAGTGAGTGAATTGTAATGACCGATTTAATTGATTCCGTCGGACATGTCTGCGCGACAGCTATAGCAAAAAAATTCATACTGAATTTAGTGAGTCCGTTGATATTTTTAAGGGCTTTTATTTTTTCTTATAAAACGATTTATATATTTTATATAATAGGTAAAGAAGGACTTAGATAGGAAATAAACAGATTAGAACTGAATTATATTGGATCAAACAATTTAAATGTAGTCATATTATAGTTTAAATAATGAATGAATAATTTAGTTATCTATCAGAAAAGATAATTTTAAGAATTACAGAGTCAGAATCGATTTAAACATACATTTTTACATATATAACAACAGCATTAAAATTGTTATATTCCTACTAGTTTTTGCTCGCGGCTCCGCCCACGTGTTCGTCGGTTATCGCGGTAAATAGTAGCCTATGTGTTATTCTGATGTATAAGCTATATTACTGTAAAGTTTCATCCAAATCTGTTCAGTAGTTTTTGCATGAAAGAGTAACAAACATCCATCCATCCACACTTACAAACTTTCGCGTTTATAATAAAAATAGGGTTAGAAATTACAAGAAACTAGCTTTTTCCCGCAGCTCCGCCGCGTGTATGTCAGTTATCGTGGTAAAGCGTATGTCCTTTCTCCAGAATCAAGATACGCCTTGCCAAATTTCATTGAAATCGGTGCAGCGGTTTAGCCGTGGAATCGTAACAGACAGACCGACCTATACACAAACAAACATACAGAATTACTTTCGTATTTAGGGTATTATGATGGATTTATTTGTATTATTCAATTAATAAAGTGAATAGTTTGTTCTAATTTTGACATAGTGAAAGTAAATTTTTATGAGTTAGGAGTAAATTTGTTTCATGTTCTTGCGTTGCCATGTTTTAGTATAATAAATGTCCCTTTTTAACCGATTTCCAAAAGGAGGAGGTTCTCAATTTCATCGGTTTTTTTTTAATGTATGTACATTACTCGATACTCTGCTACGATTACTCCGTCAATTGTGGACCGATTTTGAAAATTCTTTTTGTATTCGAAAGGGTATGCTCCCCATTTGGTCGCATGGCCACCATACCAGGATCTGATGATGGGATCCCAAGGATATCGAAAGAAAACCTCAAATTTACGTGAGCGCCTGCAATGAAGTTAAGAGCAATTGTCTGCATGCCTTCATATTCTGTAGACATCATTTAATTTTAAATGAAATGATGATGAGAGACTTGAGAAAGACTAAAAAGCGAAAAATAAAAAAAAACTTCGTTTAAAAAAACCGACTTCATAAACTAAAAAGTATAAAATAACTTAATTTGTATGTGCTACCTATTCACAGGTTTGAAGTCGGTGCCAAGCCAAAATGTAATAGTAGGTACCGCACTCGCCGCGCGTGACCCTGAGCGGGATAGCTGCTCTTCACGTTGAACAAAACAACCGAAGCGTCGGTGACGTCGAAATATAGCGAGTGTGGTACCTACTATTACATTTGGCTTGGCACTGATTTCAAACCTATGAATAGGTAGCACATACAAATTAAGTTATTTTATACTTTTTAGTTTTTGAAGTCGGTTTTTTTAAACGAAGTTTTTTTTTCATAACAAATTCAATAAGTACCATAGAACAAAATGTTTGATTTTTGAAATATGTATTTAGAGTTTTAGTTAAATATTTAAGGAGGAAAATACATAGCGTGTTAAATAATAAATAATTTTGAAGTAGTTTTTATTACTTTCGATAGATGGCGCTGAAGTAACGAGTTGATGAGTTTATCGATCACTGTTTGCACTGCTGTGACTCTGTGGCGGCCTCCACATGCAGCGCAACAACAACATAATATAATACAGCGCCATCTACCGAAGATACGTCGAACTACGGAGTAACGAAGGAAACTAAGAAACTACCAATCCTGAATCGCGCAGTGAAAGTTCTCGAGCCAGTTAGCATATATACAACATCCCAACATCAACCGTTGGGCAGTTGGCCCGCCAGGCATAATCACCTCGCCTGGTCGGAGGATCCTCCCTTTGTGTTGGAGGGACATGACACCCGTTCCCCCACAACTCTAATAAACTGTAATCGAATATCGGTATACTTTAATTTATCCCGGATGAAATTAACTCAATATGTAAGAAAAGTAAGTTATACTTAGATAAGTTGGTTCTCAAACCACTAGAAGCTCACTAGAGATTTAACAATATATAATCTAACTATAAACCTTAATAATTATACTTCATACAAATATAAAACTATTAAACTAGATCAATAAACTATCAGTAAGACATTCTAACACTCATGAAAGATAATGAAATGGTTCTTTTCTTTGTAAGCACAAATCTACAGATAGATACAAAGTATATACAAATTCGTTTTAGTATACTATTTAGTTAATACAATTTGTATGCTTATGTCTTATTTAATTAAACTAAAAGATAAACTCAGACATTTATGATATCTTTTAATACATTAAAACACTTTATTCATTAAGTTTTCTAATCTGCTACCTACATATGTAAATGATTTCCAATGTATATATAATTCACAAGCTCTACCCATAACGAATATGACACATATGTTTCGTCTCTATCAGTTATGAAATCATTCACAAGCATTAAGTTCTGAGAACATCTCTCGTTAAATTAAAGTGATCTTTTCCACGTGACATCTATCAATATAGTCAAATTAATGCATTCGACTCAACTCAAGCAAGTTCAACTCGATTGACATTTGCGGGGCATCCTTGACACTCAATCGGAAGTTGTAGATATTGAAGACGCGATTCTCTGCATAACAGTTTGAACTCGAGACAATTGCATCATCGAGTGATGCGTCGAGTCATCGGCCGGCCACTTACCAAGCGGATGTTGTTAACCGTAGCTTGATTAGCCGAGACGATGTTAAACGGCAGCCCGGGCAAGTTCAAACAATTAACTGTATAGAAGTGTCCGACTCTAATGAATGATACAGACTTGCTCCATTTCATTATACAAACACCGTGACAAGACGCGGCTTACAAATTGAGATTAATTCAAGAAGCTAGGTACTGTTAACATTGCGTTTAATTTGTAACAGCGCATCTGATACTTTTTGTACTAACTAATGTCTTCTTTATATTGACAATAATATGGTGTGTTATAAAATGTCGGAGTTGAAAGGAAATATAATTTATAAATTAATACATGTTGCATAACTGAACCGTTTAACCTAAGCATGTATATATGCATGTGTATAATCTATGTAAGTATTGAATTCAATATTGTCGCTATTTATATCTACTGTTTGTACTCTTGTCTTCATCAGCATTCCTTTCCTTAACGTTTTATTATTATTTTAAATGTATCCAGACTTGTTGTAGAATAATATTGGGGATCCAGCGTTTTATTAGTTGTAATTTAAAATGATTTTGGTGTGAGTAAAATGTTGCATCCCACATACTAAACCAGCATGGTTTCTGCATGCCTTTTATGTATCTGCGTATCATCAACAGTGCCCAGTAATTATCGTTTTAATATTAGTATGATAATAATATCTTATTTTACCAGTCGACAAGGTTAGTCGGTTGGCTAAGAGCTAAATTCCTTCATACTTTGTTGGCGACATTTAGATACACACTTTCGTTCTGAATGCTAATTCTGGATCTCCAGCTCATTACAATGTAGATTTTTAATTGCATACAAGTTGATAAGCTTTTAATATCAAGTTCTCGAGAATTCTTCCAAAGAGTCTACTTTAAGGGGTAATTTTTAATCTTTAAATATTCTTGTTAAAATATTTTAGTATTTTGAAAAGACAGATTTATAATCTTCGAACATTTAATTCAAAAACAAATTCTTCTAGCAAGAAAACCATAAATATGGTCGGTCTATGACTTGATAATTAAAACTTTCAAGGTTTTAAAATTCTAGAATAGCTATCTTTAAAACGGGTGCTAGTTCTAACGTTCTGCATACCATTGATTGAAATGAAAACTACTTCAAAAGTCTTTAGTCAAACACGACCAAAGTCCAGCGTATCTACGAGTGTATCTTTCTACAGTCAAGTGACCAGTAATTCTCTTTATAATAACATTGGAATACCAATACAGTAAGAGGTACAAATTGATATTTTGTCCATGGTAAGAGCTTAACTGTGTCGTCAAGTCTGTATGTGTGCACAAGTATATACTTGATATTGATTACGTTTAAATCGATATTCACACCCACGCTTAGTCAATATTGACTATAGATACTACGACACCGCACGCGAAGGAAGTATTACTTAGAAATTTGTACTGATAACAGTACTTTACATTTGATTATTTCACATGATGCAGATAGATGTATGTTAATATAAGTACACAGTAAACACGCTAAGGACACTTTGATGTGGCAATAAAACCATACATGTATTAAGAGTTTGTTTTGTGACATTAGGAAAACTTATTTCCCGTGATTTTTTTAATATGAAAGAAAGCTATCTTATTTAAGGATTTTAATAAATATATCTTATTGTATTTTATATTGATTTTATATAAAATTAATTAAATGGTTGGCAGTGGTGTGTATTGAAATTTTATTTATAATTAACTTAATGCACATGTTTTACAAAAGCTAACTGAATGCTAAGAGGATTCTCTCCCAGGCAACTATCAGGTGATGTAGAAATATGGTGCAGTAGGTGCAAAGATTTAGATTTTTTTTTAAATGGATAGTGATTTCGTCAATAAGAGATAATCCTATCTTCTTCTTCTTCGTAGCCTTTATTATTCCCAAGATTAATTGGGGTCGGCTACTACACACATCAAAAGTGTCTAGGGATCAAGCATTTTTATGCGGATTTCTTGAGATTGAGATGTGGCTTTGGCCCTGGCCTGCTCAGTCGCCAGACTTGAACCCGATTGAGCATGCATGGGATATGCTACAGAGAAGAGCTCTGCCGAATATGGAGGGTATCCAGTTGCAAGAAGACCTTTTTTTGTTGTTGCAACGAACATGGGCGGCCATTCCACAGCGTGTTTGGATGAACTCATTTTGAGTATGCCAAACCGATGTTCTTGTGTTGTTAGTGTTCGCGGTAGAAACACGGATTATTAATTGTTTAAGTTACCTAATAACATTTTTAAGAAAACTGTTATTTCAGTCTTTTTTTCGAACTTTAATGTTAGTGGTTCAAATGTCAAAAATCCCTTTATTAGGAAAATGGCAAATTTCTTTATTAATGCAAAGGTGACTTGGTTTATCATTACTGTGACAAACGAAAACACTTTATTTGATGAATCCTTAAAGAAAATTTTAATTAATATCAATCAGGAGAAAAGTTATTGCAAAAATATATGTTGATCCTTAGACACATATGTTGATCCCTAGACACTTTTGATGTGTGTAGTTCAACCAGTTTTACGTGAATATCAGTTTTTCCACGGAGCGACTGGCATCGGACCTCCGTAACCCTGACGTTGAACTGAATTCGAAGGTTGTCAGTTTATTTGAGGGCACTGACTTCCCAATAACGATTGTCATAGGTGTTCATGACAGCGGGGACCGACGGCTTAACGTGTTCTCCGAGGCACGGGCGGGAAACACCGTCATATTCCAAACTCCGGGCTGCTGTTAAGAATTTCTTGTAAGAAAAATCCAACAGCAGTCCGACCCGGATATCGAACCCGAGACCTCTTGATCGGCAGTTACGCTAGCCGCTAGACCAAAGAGGCAGTCAGATAATCATAAATTAGATAAAAATTTAATTATAGATCAAATTTTGTTATATCTAATGCAGGTTTCTAGATTCTAATTAAATTATATCTATACAAATAAATATAATCTCAAATTTTAACAAAATAAAAACGACTTCAATCTGGACCAAATTGAAATGGGACCACAAGGGAAGCACCAGCTTTCAAATAAAAAAAGAATCATCAAAATCGGCTCACCTAGTAGAAAGTTATGAGATAACAAACATAAAAAAAACACTGTCGAATTGATAACCTCCTCCTTTTTTGAAGTCGGTTAAAAACTAAAGTGTTTTTGTGTATTGTCTATTTTCAAAATTAACAGATTTTCATATCAATGCATATCAAAGTATAATATACGGCACCAAGTATCCGTATAAGTATAAAAATATATTTTGATACTAGCTGAGTCCCGCGGTGTTACCCGTGGTTAATGCCGTAACGCGGGTGACGCCGCAGGGTGAAGCTAGTCAAAAAAAGTAGCCTAAGTTACTCCTTATATCATCAGCTACCTATCAGTGAAAGTCCCGTCAAAATCGGTCCAGCCGTTCCAGAGATTAGCCGGAACAAACAGACAGACAGACCGACAGACAGTAAAAATCGGTTATTTTAATATTACAAACAGACACTCCAATTTTATTTATTTTTATAGATGTTTGATGTTATAGGTAGTAGAGCCACGCTGATTTCAGCACGAATGGGCCGGCTCGACCGGGGCGGTACTACCCTCGCACAGAAAATCAACGTAAAATGATAGCGTTCGTGCTGTCGTGTTTCGTTGGTGAGTGCGAGACCGGAGGCCCAAATAGTCTAGTCAACAAGTTCCATACTTGTTGACTAGACTAAAAGATGCAGCAGCATCACTAGGCCGCCATGGTGTGGGTCGCCATACTGCATTGTCTGCATTCGCAGTGAGTATGGCGACCAATACTCTTGGATTCTGCTTATGCTTTCCATCAGGCAGAGTAGAGTCATTTTGGCGGGCCATACATAAAAAAAAAAAAAAAAAAAAAAGTATAGATAAGTCCGTGAGTCTGTCTTTGATATAAAACTGTATGTTTGTTCCGGCTAATCTATGGAATAAATGGACCCATATTGACGAGACTTTTACTGGCAGATAGCTGATGATTGACGGAGTGACTTATATCACATTTATTTTCTTGTTTACTTGTTGTTAAGGAACAATAACAACCGCGGGAAGCAACTAGTTAAATATTAAATTAAAACGTGACTGGCATGATTATTTAATCTTTGTTGTGCTCGGAATATCTAACTTTATATTGTGACGAAATGCAAAAAGAAGTTATTAGAATGAAAATAATATTTTAAATAGCTATATTGGTCTAATAGATAGTGTTACAAAGAGGCTCCTAAAAATGATCATGTTTTTCATAACAACTTTAGACTATGCGTCCATTTCTCTCGAAATCTAGCTTTAACACTGGGAGATAAATAAAATCAAGTGAAGCGTAAAATAATAAATAAATCGTTGAAAACTCGAATGCAGCTTTTTTAAATATCTTTCTAGGCGTTCTTCGCTGAAAGTCACTGTCATACATCAAATCTTGCTTTACAATGTATTGAAGATTTATATATTTGAAATTGATTGTTTACAATCCTACACAGTGGAACGAGCTTCGCGTACGAATAAAATGCATTCCACGACTCTCCACAAATGTTCAAGATTTGTAATTTAAACCCTCAATTGTAGCACTCATTTAAAATTGTAAATTTTAGATCGGCCATTCATCACGCCTTGCTTGTCTTTACTTGCTAGCAGATGGTGGCCTTGGAGGTAATATCGAAGAAAAATGCATAGTTAGTATGGTTGTTTTACTTTAAATTGCTACCTCGCCATTGTTCTATTTAAAATTGGAGAGTGTAATACGGCAGATTTATTTTCGTCACTAGATGCTCTTGGTTTGCCTGAAATTGCTCTTACAAAGTGAATATACTCCTAATAGTTATTTATATTTAATTTATATTGAATCAGAACCCACCAAACCAACATAACGTTGAACAGGATTTAAATAAAGTATACATGACAATAGATAAATAAACAATTTTATTAAAATACAAATCATAAACTACGTATGACTGAGATAGTAATTACAAAAATATCACTTTAGTTTTCTTAGAATTTCCTTTACTAAAAAATTATTTAGACAAAGACATAAATGAAAGGCCAAAAGAAGCTTATATAAATAAATTAATTAAGTTAATTGCTCGCTTTGTATCCGAATCTTTTACCTTAATAATTAAACTGGAGCATTCAACGCCACAGTAATTTGTTAAGAACGTAGAAATTATTCGTATCATCGACCTAAAGTAATTGTTTTGCACGAAAATGCCTAATTGTTTTATACATTTCAATGTTATTTATTTTACAGGGCATTGAAGCTGCAAATTATTTAAGAATTAGGTATTTAGGTTATACGAAGTCCAATAAGAAATCTTATAATTCAAAATCAAAACATTTTATTACCCACTGAACAGTGAAGAAGATGGTATAAATATAATTGTTTAAATGTAGCAAGAAATTATGAGCTGAGTTGTGTGCATGTAAATCTTAACTTTGTTGCAAAAAAAGAAGTAGAAATGCAGAACCCTTTACGATTTGGTAGATATATAGTAAAAATAAAGTACTAAAACTTGCACTAACTTCAATTAGAGAAAAATTAAAAATACATATTTAAACGTAATATAACAAAATAAAATCAAATTTTAGTAAAACATCAACAGCAAAAATACTTTTTCATCCCACCAGCTCGTAAAGATTATTTTTGCCCTTCGATATCTGAGTGCAAAAGCCGTTTTTATCCTCTAGAGGAATAAAGTAAATTGAATTTAGAACATCGCTCAAGTGCACAAGTTTATACAAATAAATAAAATTGAAATGTCTGTTTGTAATATTAAAATAACCGCTTTTTACTAAATGCATATGTATGTATACACGGTACATATACTAAAATATTTTTTTTATAATTTCTGTTACATTGTCTGTCAGTTGGTCTGTCTGTCTGTTTGTTCCGGGTTATCTCTGGAACGACTGGACTGATTTTGACGTGACTTTCACTGGCAGATAGCTGATAATCTAAGGAGTAACTTAGGCTACTTTTTTTAGACTAGCTTTGTCCCGCGGTGTTACTCGCGGTACGACAAAAACCGCGGGTAACACCGCGGGGTTGAGCGAGTATCTAAGTATTTTTGAAATAATTTAAAAATTAATCTGTAATACTTACCTATCATAATGTAGTACCTAATAAATATTAATACCTAAACTGAAATAAAAGTTTCTTGTGATTGTTAATGCTTTTTTTGCATTTAGTTGTTTCCTCGCTGAGGTGGAATGAAAAGTTACGTGTTGCACTCGAGTGCAAAGATTGATTCCCTATTGATTCCCTCGCTGACGCTCAGGATTCTAATTTTTTTTGGAATCCTTCGCTTGCTCGGTCATCAAAATTGAGCACGCGGTTAAAAAGCAACTTTGCACTCTTGTATAACAAATAACTATTTGCAATTCCATTACAAAGTTATCGGACTACAGTCTAAGATCAACCTAGTGCAAATAAGATAATAAGTAATCTGTATTGCGACGCTGACGTATCAGTAAGCTTAATATAATAAAAAAACTAGGCTTCCTTGCTATGGATCCTTCACCATTTGTCTCATTACAAGTAGTTTACTTGTCACGTGATAAAATGCACCCAATTCATCTATTGACATTTTACAATACGTACACAACACTACTCCAAAAGTCAATGAATACTACTTCTTACCAAAACGGAACTAAGACCAAAATGTTTTATTGCGTGACATGCATTTTACTCTTCAATAGATAATAATTTCAAAACGGTATCAAAGCAAACACAACGCCTTACCTACATACTCCCCCTGGTGAAGAGACAATAATTGGAAATAAATGGCCAACTTCACACCACAATAGTTTGAAAGATAAAAGTTAGAATTACACGGAAATTTCGGGGCGTGTGCTATTATAAAAAAAAGTCCACTAGATGACAATTTGCACGTCGAGTATGTCGTGTATTGTTAGGGACATTATAAATAAACATTACAATAAGACTACCAGATGTGTGAAGAGGTTTTTTGGGCGCCCAGTGTAGCGGCTCAAGCCTTTGATAAAACAAGTTACAAAAGAATTATACTGGGCTTGTGCCACCTAACTGACTGCTGGTCAAACGTTTTTCAAACTCTAATAGAAAAGGATAAAACAAGTGTCGTTTAATTAATTATGAACTTAACATCCAACATGTCATTTAAATAGCTTTATATGAATTCCATGTTGGCTCGAAGATATACAGCAACAAATAAGTGATTCATAACTTTAAATTTCTAACATATATATATAGGTATATTAGAGTTAAATGTTAGAACGGATGCACATAAAATGCAAAGTAAAAGCGAAATAAAGTTTGCAAGTAGTCCAACTCTGTACAACAGACAATGCATTTGTGGTGTAACAAATTCTTTCCGGTTGCATTGAATCGCCTCGAGACACCGGCAAAGGAAGTAACACTGCAATAACAGCAATAAAACCATCATTCAGTTGTAAAATATTTATGACGATACGTTTACTAAAATTACGGTATTAAACATAATAAATTGGCATAACAAAAGTCTTTACAACCATGATTTACAAGCAGATGATTCTCAGTAGTTATGTATAGCATACGAAAATGTATAAAATAATTAATTATACTTGAATAACATGTTATCGGTAGTACACACATGTATGTAAATTTTCATGGACATGGCATAAGCCGCCAATGCAACAGAAGTTGTAACATCGAAAATAAAACAATAAGAAGCCGAACTCGATAAAAACACGCATACATTTATAATGGCCACAAAGATGAATATGTGCTTCTTCATTAGGCAGCCCCAATCATCGGAGGCTCGACAAGCTAGTTGTTATTAATTTATAGAAAGTCATCGTGAGCCCATTAGGTAAGATAACCATATTGATCAGACGAGCGATATTCAAAACTATGAACGATGCTCCTGCTTTTGAATGTGATTGCCCTAATGATCACGTGCCGCTTGTTAGCGATGATCAGTGGCCGACGATTATCAACGATTGATTTTGTGTTACTGCCGCCGATATTGAGAAATTTATGGCCTTTACAGTTCCTAATGGTACAATTATGACCACAATTGACGTCGACGATACAGGAGTGGATTTAGTTAGTGACGTGAACCATCGCAGCGGTGTTGTAAAAAAGGGCACCTTAACGAATAGGAAGTTGTTTATCATCTGCGGGAAATATAGAAGCAATTAAAGAATCCAGACGATGTTCGATGCACGTAATGAAAAGCCGAAATCGGAAGTCACTCGTTAATGTCACATGAAAAGCTCCCTATTACCGTTTTATGGATAAAATCTTGATTATCTGGGTGAAGATCTCACGAATTAATTCTCTAACACCTCATTAGTGTCCGTTGAGAGACCGTTTACAAAGCAAATGCAAATTTGATGAGTGGTTGAGCATTCTCATTTAAAGGCTTTCACCTCGACCAATCAACATCTATTAATGCCTTGTTTCGGACGACCCTCCGATGGGTTTATGAGCAAATAAATTTAGGATCTGGACGCTATTAGTTCGGTTGCTTTGTATCAGAGATGCAGAGGTCGTATATTCTATCAGTAGTTTTAGTCGGTATAACTTTTTATTCGGACACAAACGTCTTAATTAAGGTTGAAACGGTTTATATTCTAAAATATTATATCAAAATCGTTTAATCTTGGAGTTTAAAATGTCATATATTAACTCTTTTATTATGTGTTAAGTTACGATATTGTATTAAATGTGAAAATAAAATATCCTATGACGTAAATAACAAAGTTCATAACGCTGGGGAGGTAAGAAAAGCAAGTCTATTCAAAATACTTTATTATAAAATACTAGCTGACCCGGCAAACCTTGTTTTGCCATAAAAAAAAATTGGGGTATAAAAAATAGATGTTGGTCGATTCTCAGACCTACTCGATATGCACACCAAATTTCATAAAAATCGGTCCAGCCGTTTCAGAGGAGTATGGTAACTAACATTGTGACACGAGAATTTTATATATAAGATTATGAACAGTATAATGTAGAGCACTACATATATTGAATGCGAGGAAAGCAGTTTTATAGTTTATCAAGTTTTTTCGTTCGTACGAAGAAAACACAATTGTGTTTCCTTATTTTCGAGGCAAAATATTGAAAATATTACGTGATATTAAGACGGAATGGGGTGATAAAGAAACCCGAATCGCTGTGATTGCATTACATAAAGTAGGTATGGAGACAAATACAATTTTTAAAATCCTCCATAAGCTTGGTATTAGTCAAATGTTTGTGTACCGGGCTATTGATAGGTACAATCAAGAGCACTAAAAATAGGGTTTCTATTTATTTTTAATGGAATCACTGTGCTAATAAGAAGAAGGTTCTCATAGACTACCTGATATCATCACTACATAGTATAAAACAAAGTCGCTTTTTCTGTCCCTATATCCCTTTGTTTGCTTAAATCCTTAAAACTACGCAACGGATTTTGATGCGGGTTTCTTTAATACATAGAGTGATTCAAGAGGAAGGTTTTTATGTATAATAAATGCATAACATAGTATGGAAACACTGTTAATTTTCGAGGTTTCTAATGTGATGTAGCAAATAAACACATTTTTTTGCGCTTACATTGCAAACGCTGGTTGCACCCTACGAGACAGATCAAAATAATGTACTACAGTATTGTACACCTTAAAAAGTACTACAAAAAAGTCCGCGACGGCATATGTCTATCTCTTAGGGATAACCCACAACAACCATTTTTTATTCCTTTCTTTTGACGAGAAATAATGGCTTATTTACGAAGTGATTTTAAGCAATACTGAATGAATCCTTATACAATTAAGTAAATTAAATACATTGTGCATTTAATATAGATCAAAATGGCCCTTTACAGTATCTAATTTAAATGAATATATTCGAAGATATTACAGATTTAAAATGCACGAATCGTGTCGTCGGCGGGGGCATCTGAAATCCACCCGTGCGAAGCCGGGGCGGGTCGCTAGTATATAATATATGAATACTGCATTGTGTCACTATATTTATTAAGAGGTCTGGAATCGCTGATAAAACCTAATAAATCAGAAATTAAACATTTTACTAATCCTTGATACGGATGAAATTATTCTTGAATTACATAGGCTTTGCAAATATAAAAAACGGAGTGTTTTCTTTATTTAAAATCTAAATCCGACAAATTGAAGAACAAATTTATTTTGAACCAATCAATTCATATTCTTTATTCAGGATATGTAAACATAATCCTAACTCTAGGAAGCAGGTTTGAGAATAACTGTGATTGAAATAGCTACGATAATTTGGTTTATTTTTTTCATAATCATCATTAACAGCCCTTGGTAATGCAATGCTGATCATTACCTCTCTTTACAAAATATATTTTAGTATACTACACCATTCTTTTTTTTTTTAAAGACCACTCCCGCATTAGTAATAAACATCCTGTGTCGCGGGGGACTTTATAGACATACATAAAACGGACACAATTAACACCCAAAGTCAGAACAACAATTTGTGGATCACACAAAGTGTTGTCCCGTGTAGGATTTGAACCCACAACACTTGGCGAATTGCCAAGCGGCAGGGCGACCGCCTAAACCACTAGACCAACCGTGCAGTTGTTTCTGGTCGGATGTAGATATAGGGTCCGTTTCAAGTTTATCTTCTTTTTTAACCGACTTCAAAAAAAGGAGGAGGTTTCTCAATTCGACCGTATATTTTTTTGTTTTTTTTTATGTGTGTTCGGTATCCCCGAACACACATAAAAAAAAAACAAAAAAATATAAAACTTCGTCGTTTATGAACCGATTTTGATGATTCTTTTTTTAATGGAAAGTAGATGTCCCGACGGTGGTACCATGATAAGGAAACTAGGATCTGATGATGGCATCATGATGATGAGCTGATGATGAAAGGTAAAATTCCTTAACGGTTAGGAGTTGGAGGATAAATCTTTAAATGTCATATGTATGTATGTTACCTTTAGTCGTATTCTTTCAAGTTATTTAGGTAAGCTGATGATGGAAGGTACAACTCCTCAACGGTTAGGAGTTGGAGGATAATTCGTTCAATTTCTTACGTCTCTCTAGACCTTTAGTCGTATACTTTTATGTTATTTAGGTGAGCTGATGTCACAGGCGCTATGATGACTAACCCCTTAATGTATTTTGCTTTAAGTAACTCGCCTGCTTCTATTTCATCACGACATTTAAGCTTGGTCACGATTCCTATTGCCCCGTAGACCACGTTCTCAGTAACAGAAATCTTGCATCTCAGCATAATTTTGGAAACTGATCATACTCAGTTTTAATACGTGTTCAAACCACTAAAGTTATTCGCATCAGCAGAAATTATATGAAATAGTTGAACTTACTGATAACCTATGATTGTTTGCACTAAAAATGGAAAAATAAAAACTTTTTATAAAAAGAAACCGACTTCCAAAAAACCATCCGTCGAAAACTCTCTGCCAAAAAACACTAAAAAGCGTAAAATAAACTGTCTCTTCATAAATTGCAATGTGCCAATTCTTGTCTATACCTAATTCTTTATTCATTTAAATAGTAGTATTATTGTGTATGCTAGGTACCTAAAATCTGTTTGAAGTCGGCGCCAAGTCAAAATGTAATAGGAGGTACCGCACTCGCCGCTGCCGGATAGCTAGCATAAAACAACCCAAGGGAGCAGACACGCGCGGGCTGACGCGCCGTCGTTGATGGTCGTCTCGAAATAAAGCGAGTGTGGTAACTACTATTACATTTGGCTTGGCGCCGACTTCAAAGAGATTTTAGGCACCTAGCATACACAATAATACTACTATTTAAATGAATAAAGAATTAGGTATAGACAAGAATTGGCACATAGCAATTTATGAAGAGACAGTTTATTTTACGCTTTTTAGTGTTTTTTGACAGGGAGTTTTCGACGGATGGTTTTTTGGAAGTCGGTTTTTTTTTTATAACGCTGTTTTCCTGTGTAGCGTGCGCCCTTATTCGTTTCTTACGACACCTATGACGTGTTGTCTTGTAGGCAAGACGAACGGTTTAATTTGGAAAAGTATAATGCTACCTGATATTGTTCAATTCAATGGTGGTAATATGGTTTAATATTAATCTATTAAATTACTTTTGAACGGGTTCTCAATTCTAAAATTATTCGTACCCGCATTTTATCCTTACAAGTTTGGCGTCTCAGCTGACGCTGGATTATAAATGATAGTTGTTGTGGGACAAAGTGTAGAGAGACAAGAACTGTTCTAATATGGACATAGACTCATCGTCACCATCAAGTAAATGACAACATTTTCGAGTCTGCAGTAAATAATTTAGTTTGTGTATAATCATAATTTAAATTAGGATTAAAGCAATGTTACATTTGGAATAGCATTTAATATACGTAATATATTTATAAGTCACTCGTTAATGCCACATGAAAACCTCCCTATTACCGTTTTATGGATAAAATCTTGATTATCTGGGTGAAGATCTCACGAATTAATTCTCTAACACTTCATTAGTGTACATTGAGAGACCGTTTACAAAGCAAATGCAAATTTGATGAGTAGTTCATTGATTCATGATCATTTAAAGGCTTCCACCTCGACCAATCAACATCTATCAATGCCTTGTTTCGGACGACCCTCCGATGGGTTTATGAGCAAATAAATATAGGATCTGGACGCTATTAGTTCGGCTGCTTTGTATCAGAGATGCAGAGGTCGTATTTTCTATCAGTAGTTTTAGTCGGTATATCGTTTTTTTCGGACACAAACGTCTTAATTAAGGTTGAAACGGTTTATATTCTAAAATATTATATCAAAATCGTTTAATCTTGGAGTTTAAAATGTCATATATTAACTCTTTTATTATGTGTTAATAATAATAATAATAATAATAACTTTATTAACTTTTAAGAAACCTTACAATAAAAACTAAGTTACTTCAACATACAGTGATAACTCAGTGGCAGCTACAAACACACGACTTTATATAGTTTTCACATCACTCATTTATATAAATTAATCACATCTATCTACAGCTGACTACTTTATGTGTAACACTTGTTGGTATTCCAAGATAAAAAATAAAAAAGTTGAATCGGTTTTAAGCAATACTTACAAAGAGAACTGATGTATTATGTAATAATGATAAATGAAGATGCTAACTTAGAATATAAACGATGCTTTGTTTTATTTTATAAAGCAATATGATCACAAACACGGTCTACGAAAACAAAGCAACGTCGCACAACAGTCGCAATAAATACCAACTAACATTAGATAACCTCTAATAATACTTATATTAATACTACAAACATTGTTCGTTACACATATTTATTAGTTATGTGATTTTTTTATGATGTGAGGGTACATGGAAATACGGAACTAAGCAACAGTCTGATGTATAGCCGAAACTTACTCGTGAGCTATAATGACAAAGCCACTAAGATCACCATTTACAATTTTACAACTAGATGAGCTACAGTTTGAATTGAGATCAAATATACATTGTTAAAAAAGAAATTCCAAGTGTCAATTGGCGGTATACAAAGAAAAAAAAAAATTCTTTACCTTCCGTGCTAGTCGAGACTGTGTTACGGCAAGGTAAGATTCTCGTTTCACAAATAACAGCTGTATGTATTAGCTTAAAGACACATTTTCTAATGACAAATTTTATGAAATGGAACATTGTATTGAACAAAAGATTCCGATAACAAGTTATAGTTTAATGTAAAACATGTAGTATAGGCAAGAAAAAAAGACAAATAATGGGATACATTTTAGAGCAAGATACCTAATGCTTTTATTTAGCATTTGATAACAGATAACTTCATTTCCGTTACTAGGCAAAATATGTGTACACAATTTATGACATATAATGTATATATTTATTTTTGATAGTTATCATATTAACGTTACTACACAATAAAACTAATATATATTATACTATATATTATAACAATACAAATAATTATCATCTATAACAAAATTATTATATACTACATATCGATTATATAAATAAAATTACATACACTATGTTTGAATTTGTATAAAATGTTCAGTTCGTTCATAATCCAAACTACTCAGAAACTCATCCAGAGCCCCCTTACAGCCGAACTTTGACATATCTTTTAGAGACTTTATTTTGCTAATTCGATTATACAGCAATGGACCCAAGAAATGAAAGAAATTCTGGGCAAAACTAGTATTACACGCAGGTACGTCAAATATATCATAATTTGCTCTTCTGTCAGATACATTGGTACGTTTTTTTCGGGTATGTTGTCTCAAGACAATATTTTTTATATAAAGTTGGCGAGCATTCAGAACTTTGAACTCTTTATATAGTGTAGCTGAAGGATGTCTAAAATGTTTAAAATTTATTATCTTTACTATACAACGTATCGCCCTTTCAATTTTGATAAGTGTATTCTTCTTAGCACCGCCCCAAACAGTAATACCATACATAATTATGGACTGACACAACGTTAAGTACACTGTCTTGTTGACGCTGTCGTCTTTTAAGTTTCTTATTCTTTTATAAATAGGGATAAGTTTACGCACACGAGATTTTAGGTTAGTAATGTGCTGTTTCCAATTTAAGTTTTTATCAATTTCAATGCCAAGGTATTTGACGCTATTTGTTTTAGATAATATGTAACAGGTGCAATCATCTGATCGTACACAGTTTTCCATATGAGCTTTCAACATAAAGTCTGAATGTGGCTGCAAATTTTCTCTTATGCTAAAAGTAATATATTTTGTTTTTTGTAAGTTCAATGTTAATAAATTGCAATCAAGCCATTGAATTATTTTGCAAAGACCTATCTCGGCCGCCGATTTTACCTCTTTCCATGTGGACTGTTCAAATAAAACTACGGTGTCATCAGCAAACGTAATGACTTTTGCGTTTGGAATTATTATGTTACAAAGACTATTTATGTAGATAATGAACAGTGTGGGTCCCAGTACTGAGCCTTGAGGAACACCGAAATTTACTGATTGCTTGGTGCTGACAACATGGCCTATCTTTACAGATTGCAATCTATTTCTTAAATAGTCTTTAAAAAGTTCAAGTGGCACACCTCTTACACCCACAGATTCTAGTTTTCGAATCAGTAAGGGGACAGAAACAGTATCGAATGCCTTGGCTAAGTCCAGAAAGATACCAATGCATTTTTTTTTACCGTCAAGACCTTCCACAACACCATTAACTAAGTTTTCAATCGCATCTACCGTTGATTTCCCCCACCTAAATCCAAATTGGTTTTCAGAAATAATATTATATTTATCTAAATATTTTATGAGCCTAGTATTAATAATTTTTTCCAGAATTTTAGCCAAAGTAGGCAACAGTGATATCGGACGATAGTTGGTGATAGTGTTCCTTTCCCCCGACTTATAAATAGGTATCACAACAGAGTCCTTCAGAACTCTTGGAAACACGCCAGAAGACAGACACAAGTTAATTATATGTGTTAAAGGTGCCAATAAGTTATTAATGAATTTTTTCATGAAGACAGCTGATATGCCGTCCCATCCTGTAGAGTTTGTATTCTTTAACGACATTACCACTCTATGTATTTCTAATTCATCGGTTTCTAGTAGCATGAAAGAATTCAATGGTGTAGAATTACATTTGAAATCACGAACCAGATCATCCTCTGTAAGTTGTAACTTATGTAGGATGTCCTCCGATAAATTAGCACCCACATTTACATAATAATTATTAATATAGTCTATGGATTGTTGAGGAGATGATTTTATTTTTAACAACTCAGACGGTACTTGAGACGCATCTGTTGTTCTTAAATTGCATACATTTTTTATAACATTCCAAGTTTTCTTGATATCATTTTTGCTATGTCTCAATTCCGATTTGTTATATTCATTTTTTAGATTGTGCAGAATTTTATTACAGTGGTTTCTGTAACGTTTATAGGTGATAGCCAAATCTATATTACCAGGCGATTTTAAATGCCTTTTATG
Organism: Diaphora mendica; assembly: GCA_949125395.1. Lineage (NCBI taxonomy): Eukaryota > Metazoa > Arthropoda > Insecta > Lepidoptera > Erebidae > Diaphora > Diaphora mendica. The sequence goes on from OX421310.1 coordinate 26,382,507, forward strand.
CAGTGTGTCTCTAAATCTCATGCATCGCAAAAGGCCAGGCGTTAACCAAGGCCGATAAACTTGCTGCCTGTTAGGTACGGTACATGAGACGGTGTTTTTTTTAATAACATCCTTTACTATTTCAATTAATTTTTCTGTCGCGTCATTGGGATCTCTCATCAAAAGTAAACTTGACCAATCAATTGTTTTTAATGCAATATAAGTTTTGTCATGATTAAGTTTTGCTATAGACTTTTTAGTTCTATTTATACATCGCAAAGTCATAGGCACACTGAAGTAAATACTGCTATGATCAGTTACTGATGTTTCACAAACAACAGTAAGAATTTTATCCTTAGATTTTACAAAACAGTGATCGAGGCAACTATCAATACGTGTTGGGAATAAATGGCTAGGAAAGAGATTATAACTGGCAAGTAAATCCAAGTATTCATCAGATGTTTGGTCGACACTTTTGTTACTTATATCAATATTAATGTCACCAGTCAAGTAAACATTTGGGATATTTTTGAGATCAGTTAGAAGTCCATCTAAGGAGTTAAAGAAACTATTCGTTGCTATAAACGACGGCGATCTATACATACAAGTGAAGGCATGGTTATTTCCTATTTTGATGATCAAACAATCCGCATCAATAGTATTGGGCTCATAAACGACGACACTGTTTAGACTACTTCTCACATATACAACCACTCCACTATTTTGATTATGGTGTTTATTAGTATGAAATGCATTATATTGCGGTACTTGAGGTATTAAAGTCGAATTTTGCAGCCAACATTCAGTGAGTATTACAATATCATAGTCCAGCCCTGTTCTGGCCATTATAATTTGAAAGTCATCAAAATTTTTATTTATGCTTCTTATGTTTTGAACAATAATTTTAAGCGAAAGATTAGTGTCAAGCCCGTACTCTGCAAGCGCCTCTGGATCCCCAACCAAAAAAGAATCACCAACGTTGATGCTATCAACATCGGTGATGACCTCATCTAGATTGCTACCCATAGCTGTCGTAACAAGAATATAGTGTAAAATTTTGGAAGGAGATAAGAGTTACCGAGTTTATACTGATCGTGATGTTATTGTGATCCGTAAAAGCTTGTTTGGATTTCACGCATGTAAGACGAACTAAATAAATGTAATAATATATACAACACCCACATACATACCTTAAAATATTATGATAACATATATACATCAACTTAAACACAGGGAGATCGAACATGCAAAAGAATTCATGATAACCGAAACCGTAAGTGTTACTGTGATACTTATTCAATTTACTTTCAAGTGACAAGATTGACTTCTCTAATGACAGAAGATGTTTACCAGTAGGTAGTCACTCCTGAGAAAGATCCTTGACTTGTGTTAATGAATTGAGAACAATAGCCGGTAGACCCTCTTCTTTACGTAGCAATATATTACCACGTGAGGTCCAGCAATATTTGTATTTACCTGATCTGACTAGTTCTCTAGCAGCTGCCAATATCTTCTTCGATATCGGCGTTAGGGATTCGGATATGTACACTCGTGAGGCAGGGCCACTATACCCAAGATATTCAGTATTTATTGGTCGCTCTTTATGATCAGAGTTAAACTTTTTAACAGCTTTTAATAGTTTTTCTTTCTGTTTAGTTTCTTTGAACTCAATGACGATTGGACCATTATTTTTGCCTCTACGGTATATGTTTGCGGCCACGTCAGTATGCTGAATGTCTAGAACATTACATAAGTTCCTCACAACCTCATTCACATTCTCCTTGCTGTCTCGAGGTATATTTCTAATTTCTAGCAAATTTTTCATAGATTGCTTATGCATTATATTTAAGAGTGTTTCCAACTCATTAACACGTTCCACTGCTGCTTCATATTTCAATTCTATATTCTGTATCTTGTTCTTAATTTCATTATAATTTGTAGTATTTATCTCCAATAATTGTAATATCTGAGTATTGGACTCGAGTATCATACTGTTTTGATTTTTAATCTCTGCAATCTCGGCATTCATCAATTCCTTGAAAGATTGCATAAGTTGGTCTTTCATTTCCGCGAGGTGCTTCTGTGTAGGATTTTTACGTTTCACCACATTTATATTCTGCTCACTATCAAATTCCTGCTTTTGTTGAGCAGATGCCGATTGAGATCCACACTTACTTGACTGACTTGCAACACTCTGCATTTTATCTGACATTTTTACCTATACCACAATTACTTCAAACAAGTTTAGTATATATTAAGCGTATGCAAAATATTAGCTTCAATTTAATTTGTACTTTATTACTTAAGCGGATAGATTTGAAATAGTAATAATGTTCTAGAATTGAAATTAAATTATAAGATACGTCTTTCTTTCGCAAAACTTCGGACGAGAATGTTATGTTAAGTTACGATATTGTCTTAAATGTCAAAATAAATATATATTTTTTATTTTATTTTTTTATGGAATAGACCGGCAAACGAGTAGACGTATCGCCTGATGGTAAGGCCAACACCAGAGGCGTCACAAGTGCGTTACCGGCCTTTGGGGGATGGGGGGGGGAGATAGGGGGAGGGGTTGGGGTATGGGCCTCCGGTATCCTCACTCACTCGGTGAAACACAGCGCAAGCACTATTTCACACCGGTTTTCTGTGAGGCCGTGGTATCACTCCGGTCGAGCCGGCCCATTCATGCCGAAGCGTGGCTCTCCCACGGTTAATAATATCCTACCACGTTAATAAAAAAGGAGGTAAGAAAAGCAAGTCTATTCAAAAAACTTTATTATAAAATTTCGAAAATAATTATGAATAGGTTCTGTAGAGCACCTCATATATTGAATACGGGGAAAGCAGTTTTATAGTTACTCAAAAATATTTTTTTTAACTAAATACTTGGTCCGGCCATAAATACTGTAACAATTAAAAAAGTAAAAACTAAAACCCAACTACGACAAAAAACGACGCTGGGTTGGGTTTTAGTTTTTACTTTTTTTATTTAAAATGTTTTGTGCCGGTATTAATCCATAATATATATATATTTGAAATGTACAAATAACGCCCTTTCCAATGATACCAAATTATTTATTAAAATTTTTTTTATTTATCTCAAATTATTTTTTTAATACAGTACTTTATGTCGGCTAGAGGGCGCCACATTAGATTCAGTGACACGTCATATAGCCTATAACCAGAAGACGATCAAGAAGCTTATAACGATACCTCATTTATCCAGTTCTAATAAGTAGTTAAGGAGCTATGAGGGAACAAATGAACATACATACATACATACATACATACATACATAGCCTGTCAAAATCATAACCCTCCTTTGGCTCTGCCGTAGTCGGTAAAAATAAACAATATATTACTTTTGAAATTGGAGTCTGTCATTTTTACACGATTGTTCATTGTGTTTTCTTATTTTCGCGCCAAATATATTGTAAAATATTGTGTGATATTAAAACAGAGTGTAGTGATAGTGAGAACCGAATCGCTGTGATTGCATTTCATAAAGTAGGTATGAAGCCAAAAACAATTTTAAAATCCTCCATACGCTTGGGATTAGTCATATATTTGTGTACCGGGCTATTGATAGGTACAATGAAGCCTTCTCTGTTTGTGACAGAGAAGATCTGGCCGTCCACGTAGTGTTCATACGAAAAAAAGCAATAAGGGAAAGAATTCGAAGAAATCCTGTCCGAAAACAAAAGATTTTATCTCGGGAGATGAAGATAGCTCCTAGAACCATGTCGCGTATTTTAAAAGATGACTTAGAACTTGCAGCCTATAAGAGACGCACTGGTCATTTCTTAACTGATAATTTAAAAAAGAATGGGATGGTAAAAACGAAACAACTACAAGCGACATGCAAAGGGAGCTCACAAAAAAATTTTGTTTACGGATTTTTTTATAATTGAGCAATATTTTAACAAACCATATGACTGTATTTATGCTGAAAGCTCCAAAGAAGTTTCCTAATTAGTAAACAGAGTAGTCAATGAAAAGTGATGGTTTGGTGGGGTGTTAGCTATGAAAGAGTGACTAAGCCATATTTTTGTGAAAATAGTATCAAAACATCGGCACAAGTGTACTAAGATACCATTCTTGAGAAGTAAGTTAAGCCCCTTAACAACACCATGTTGAATAACCAAGAATGGTGCTTTCAGCAAGACTCGGCGCCGGGTCATAAAGCTCGATCCACCCAATCTTAGTTGGAAACGAACGTTCCAGACTTCATCAGAAATGAAGACTGGCCGTCATCTAGTCCTGATCTAAATCCACTGAATTATGATTTATGGTCAGTTTTAGAGAGTAAGGTTTGCTCTAAACGCCGCGATAATTTGGAGTCAATACATACGATTGGCAGTGAAAAATTTCCCATAGAAAGAGTGCGTGCTACTATTGATAACTCAACGTTTAAAGGACTGTATTGCAGCAATGGAGACCAATTCGAATAAGCTTTATATATTTTTAATGGTTTTTAACCGACTTCCAAAAGGAGGAGGTATGTACACTGATTACTTTGTCAATTGTGGGCCGATTTTGAAAATTCTTTGTGTATTCGAAAGGAAATGTTCCCCATATGGTCCCATTGCTACCATATCAGGATCTGATGATGGGATCCCAAAGAAATCGAAGGAAACCCTCAAATTTGTTAGGCACGTACTATGTTTTTCATATATTTTATAAAGCTATTACAGTATTTACATTTGGTAGTCATCAGTTCATGATGATGGAAGATAAAACTTCTTAAAGATTAGGAGTTGGAAGATAAATCGTTAAATGTCATGTGTGTGTATGTTATCTTTAGTCGTATTCTTTTAATTTATTTAGGTGAAATGATGATTTATTAGGTGAGACTTGAGAAAGGCTAAAAAGCGAAAAAAAAACTTCGTTTAAAAAACCGAACCTTCAAAAACTAAAAAGTATAAAATAACTTAATTTGTATGTGCTACCTATTCATAGGTTTGAAGTCGGTGCCAAGCCACATGTAATAGTATGTACCAATAACAGGTTACATTAATGTATTAAACTAACAGATTGTAATAGTAATACATGTTACGTACAATAAAAAAATGTTGTTTTTCTTTGTGACAATATTTATGGCAAGACTAAGTATAGGTTGATTTTTTAGCTGAAATTTTATTAGTTTTAAGCTATGTTATTATTATGAGTATTTTTTTTTTGATGATTTTTTAATTAGTATATAGAATTTACTTTGAAAACACAGGCCTTGATGCGCTCCGACGATAAGTCCCCGTGGCGAAGCATTGTGACGAGTCACACAGACCAGCTTACCAATAGCCCTATGTTTCGCAGGGGTTTTAAATATAAAGCAAGAACAAACCCTTGCGTAACATCCCTAAACTCAGAATACTCGGTCGTTTAAATTTCAAAAACACAGTATTAGTAACATTGTTGCTTTCATAAGTAAATCGCGGATGGTTATACGCAAATTCATAAAACTTTTATGAATAAGCCTATATAGTTTAATAAAATTTAACGAGACTATTAACAAATTCATGAAAGAGTTCCAATTAAGTAGCTGGGATATTATGTGGTGGTTGGCGAGTCTCACTTGGCCTGATGACTATCACAAAATGAGATCTTGAACATTGCTCCGTTACGTGTGATATCAAACTGCGTACATTCATTAATGCTTGCCAGCGGATGTGTGGTATTTAAAATGGATCTTAAACTTTTTAAGTACCTTTATATAGACTTAATGTTAATTTAATTAAATAATTATGATGTTTTAAAAGTCAAGTACCAATGCAACGTTTTGTTGTTTTATTTATGCTATGGATATATTCTATGTGAAGTTTTAGGAATTCTCAAACGGATAATTAACAAGAACAGGTACTTATAAAAGTCTCTTTATGTTTATCTTCTTTAACAATGCATAATTATAGTTCCTTCAATTTACCAATAGCCGTTGCTATAAAACCTCTACTTGCAGTTTTTTTTATCTTAAATCTTGCACAAAGGATTATAAATATGTTTATGTGAAGGAAAATAGTCACAGAGGTAGACACTTTGGTTCAATTAAAAGTAAAATTGTACTTTAACTATCTCGTATAATTTCTGATCTATACAAATAAATAAAATTGGAGTGTTTATTTGTAATATTAAAATAACTATTTTTTACTAAATGCATATGTATGTATACACGGTACATATACCAAAATAACATTTTTTAACCGACTTCCAAAAAGGAGGAGGTTCTATGTTCCACTGTATGTATTTTTTTTTATGTATCTTCACCGACTACTCCGTCAATTGTGGACCGATTTTGAAAATTCTTTTTGTATTCGAAAGGTATGCTCCCGAGGTGGCCCCATTGGTACCATATCAGGATCTGATGATGGGATCCCAGGGAAATCGAGGGAGACCCTCATTTTTTATAGGCACATACTATGTTTTTCGTATATTTTCTGAAGTTACACCGGTATTTGCGTCTGGTAGTCATCATTTTATGATGCTGAGCTGGTGATGTAAGGTACAACTCCTTAACGGTTAGGAGTAGGAGGATAAATCTTTAAATATCATATGTATATGTGTTACCTTTAGTCGTATTCTTTCAAAATATCAAGGGAAGCTGATGATGGAAGGTGGAAGGTACAATACCTAAACGGTTAGGAGTTGGAGGGTTATTCTTATTTCATACGTATCTAAAGACCTTTAGTCGTATACTTTGAAGTTATTTAGGTGAGCTGATGATAGAAGGTTAAACTCTTCAACAGTTAGGGATTAGAGGATGATTTTAATATTTCACGTACGTATAGACCTTAATTTGTATTCTTTCAGTTATTCATATGGATCTTTTTATTAAGTAGACTAAGTCCACTAAGGAAGGAATTTTGTTTGTACTGTATGTACTGTACTATTGTAATTAAAGTTTGTACGAAAGTCCGTCATTTTTAAGTTAGAAACGTGAAACTATATCTTTGGGCTAGCGATTAAAAATGAGTAGATACGTATTTAAGCGTTTCTGGATATTCTACCCCTAAAGGGGTCAAATAGGGGTTGAAAGTTTGTGTGGAAGTTCGTCATTTTTTAAGTTAGGATTATGAAACTTTATCTTTAAGCTACTGATTAAAAATGAATAGAAATGTATTTAATCGTTTCTGGACATTCTACCCCTAAGAGGGTGAAATAGGGGTTGAAAGATTGTATAAAAGTTCGTATTTTTTTAAGTTAGAAACGTCAAACTTTATTTTTGAGCTACTGATAAAAATGAGTATAAACGAATTACGTAGCGTTTCTGGATATTCTATCCCTAAGGGGCGAAATAGGAATTGACATTTAATACGTCTTTTTAAACCACTAACGTTATTTGCATCAGCAGACATTTTATGAAATAGTTCAACTTACCTAAAACCGACTTCCAAAAAAACATCCAACGAAAACTAGTAGTATTAGTAGTTTATTATTATAATGTGTGCTAGGTACCTAAAATCTGTTTTACAGAATGTTTTTAGTGGGATCTACTATTTTTCCAACGCATTATTATTACTATATTAATATATTCCTAAGAGGGACCTTGTCAAACGACTACGGAATGCTAAAGCCATGGGCGATATCCACCTGAGCCACCAACTGGCCAGGGCTTTAAGATCAATACTAAAACTAATTCAAGGAGTATCAGTACAAATTGTTTACGAAACTGATAACTTAAACAGAGCAAAGCATGAAGTAGAGTTCGATAGAAACCCTTACCAATATTCCAGAAATATTTTCAAAGAGAAGCGCGGACAACTGCTTCTAACGGCCGACCAGATCTACGAACACTATAAAACTACGTACGAGGTGCAAACACATAAGAAGACCTATCATGAACCAAGTGCACAAAACCCAGCAAGCCCTCGTTTTAAATTTGATTGTAACCCGCCAACCTTAGAAGACATAGAAATCCAAATTAGGAGGAAAAATTCAAAATCAGCTCCAGGGCCTGATGGTATACCATATATAGTATATAAAAAATGTCCATCAGTGCGTAAACACCTTCTAAGTATATTCAGCAAGATCTGGTCGAACAAGGAAATACCAGCAACCTTTGGCAAAGCTAATTTTGTCCTCATTCCTAAGAAAAGTTAAGTAGTAGATCCCAGGGACACTAGACCCATAGCCCTAACCAATACAATTTCTAAAATATTTTTCTCCTGTCTTCAATTAAAAATAATACAGTATATGTCCAACAATAATTACTTCAGACCAAATTACCAGAAAGGGTTCATGCCCGGAATCTCTGGATGTCTGGAACATAACTCATTACTTGCGGAAAGTCTCAAAAATGCTAAGAAAAATGAAAGGCAAATTACAGTCTGTTGGATAGATTTAGAAAATGCCTTTGGCTCAGTACAGCACGAGCTTATGTTATTTGCCTTGAAATGGTATAACTTCCCGCCAACAGTTTGTGAAATAATTGCATCATACTATAGTAAATTAAAATTTGTAATCACAGCAAAAGAGGGACATACGAAACCCCTCGAATACAGAGTAGGGTTGTTCCAAGGTTGCTGCTTATCTCCAGTAGTATTTAATACAGTTATAAATATATTAATAGATAATATCGCAACATGCGAAAAGAGGTGGGGCTATCGGTTTAAGGTCAATGGAAAATATACGGAATCCATCTTAGCGTTCGCAGACGACCTTGCGATCATTACACGTAATCCAAAGCAGTGCTAAGAACTACTGCGCAAGGTAGATGACTTCTGTACCTGGACGGAGGGAATGAGGACAAAACCTAGCAAATGCTATTGCCTTTGTCTGGGCCGGCGAGGCACCAGGTATACCTCATATGACCCCGGGATTACTATTGGTGGGGAAAGTGTTTCAATAATATCAGAAACCGTGCCCTTTAAATTCCTTGGAAGAAAGATAGACTACAAAGGTCGTACTCCATCTATAAACGTAATAGTCGATGACTTCGTAAAAGACTTTGACAAGGTAGACCAACAGCCAATTAGTAACGTAAAAAAAGCTTGGATTTACGACAAATACTTAACATCACGTCTCAACTGGCCGTTTCTAGTATATGATATAAACCAGAACCACATAAGAACACTGGACGCGAAAGTCACTAAGACATTGAAGTCGTGGCTCGGGCTAGCACCATCTGCAGACCCGTCAACGTTGTACAGGAGCTCGAATAATTTTGGAATGAAATTAAAAAAACCTTCGGAACTCTACAAACACCTAAGAGTTACCAAAATGCATGTCTTGTCAAAATCCCAAGACGAAATCGTTAGATCCCTTCCAAAAGACAAAAATTCATCAGAGCTAGAGTCACGGCTCCAATTCCACAAAAAATTCATGGTGGGTACGCAGTCCAGTAGAGTTGGATTGGGAAATGCTAGAAGACAGACCGACAAAGAGATAACAAAATCTTTCATACAACAAGATGAAAACGAGACCTACAAGGTGCACGCAATGAACCTAGAAATGCAGAATGAATGGTTAACTCTAGGAGAATTTTGTATCCCACCAGCTTTGAAATGGCGCACACTTTTATATGATTGGTCACCCGCCCTGTTAAAATTCTACCTCAACGCCTTTCAATTAACTCTCCCCGATCAAAGCAACCTAGTAAGGTGGGGAAAAGCTACAGAAAAGGCTTGTACGATGTGCAATGCGGCAATAGGTACAGCCAGGCACTTACTGACAGGTTGTAAGGCGCTATTAGACCGGGGTCATTATTCACGTCGCCATGATAGGGTATTACTCATCATACGCGAAGCTATGAGTTTATCACTGGCGAGAGCGAAAAAAGGAATAACAACAAACATAAAAACTAACATCGCGTTTGTAAAGGAAGGCTCAACAAAAAAGACTTCACTCACACAAAAGCCGTACTCAATTATAAATACCGCCAGTGACTGGACATTATTAGTGGACACGTATGAAAATCACTACAGAATACCGGAGGATATCTGTGCCTCGGCGTCCAGACCGGACATATTTCTTTATGCAATGTCAATTAAGCGTGTAGTACTAGTAGAACTCACGGTGCCGTGGGAAACGAACATCCCTAAAGACCACGCTTTAAAAAGAAACAAGTACTTTGACTTAACCAACGAAATAACTAAAAATGGTTATGTCGTTGCGCTGTATGCCGTGGAAGTGGGTGCGAGGGGTATACCAGCTAAATCCCTCTATAACCTGCTAAAAGACCTTGGATTGCCAAGAGCTTCAGTAAGCTCTTTTCTTGAACGAATATCCAAAGCGGCATTGCTAGGCTCACTTCAAATATGGTTAGGTAGAGGGGGTAACACGGCGGACAGTGGAGGTGAGCGTTGACGCGTCGTAAGGAGTGCTCCTTAAACCTAAACCTGGGTCGCAATTCCCAGGCACTGTCGAAGTCGCATGTGTTGCCCCCATCTATCACGCGATGGACCCGGCACCCGCACGGTGAATCCATGGAACGCTAAGAAATAGGTCTCTTACAAAAATTAGAAGAGGCAAGATGGTAGGGCACCTTATACGTCACGATAACTTTATAAGTAACATCATTGATTGAAAAATAGAAGGAAATAGAGGGGGATAGGACTGAGACACAGTTATATAGACTAGATTAAGGAAAAAGTGGCGGTTGCGAAGTATAAGGAGGTGAAGGAAACGGCTCTTGATAGGGAGAGAAGGATAGGATAGCTGGATCAAGTTGCATACATAAGAGCGTAGCTCTTAGGTAAATAATGATTGAATAGGAAATAGGTAAATAATAATGAACATTTCATTGTGAAAAATAATACTTTCAGCTGAATTAAATCTGATGCCCATTTTCTTTTTGCATAATGTGTAATATGTACGCATAATATTACCATGACTGATAAAAAGAAGTATGAAAATCAAGTATTTTTTTCATGATAAATATAGTATTAAACATTATGCGGACTATTTATTTTATTTATTATTTATTATAAACAATTATTTTACATAGACCACAACTTTTATTTCATGATAAGAGTTTATTTTGGTATTTTACAAGCTGACCTATTGAAGAAAAGTGAAATACCTACAGGTAGGCTGTTAAGCGATCTTAACGATATATTTAGTAATATTAAATTGCTGAATTCACTGTCACAGAAGTCATGTGTGAATGACTAGCAGGAAAAAGAAACAAACAATCATCATCATCATTCTGTTGTTTTCCTAAATTCTATCTGTGGTAGGTGCAATGAGTTCACGCACTCCATCATTTAATGACGAAATGGCTTTGGCGTATACTTTTATAAAGAGTCGACTGCCTGATTCCAGCCTTCTATGGAAATATATTTTGCCGTCATAAATAGTGAAGCGTACTTTTTTATTAATTTTAATCTGAACAGCCCATCTAGCCAAGTTGCAAGCGTTCTTCTTTCTGCAATCGTTAACGCCTAAATTCTCGTGTGTCATTGGCTAATACTTTGTCTAAGATTAGCCAATGACACACGAGAATTTAGACGTTAACGATTGCAGAAAGAAGAACGCTGGCAACTTGGCTAGGGACAGATTATTTCTTCCGTTAACGCATTATTATTAATATTCTCTTACATGTACGCTAATCCAGACGTTTATGGGAATTCAAATTAACAAAATCACATTTTTACCACTTATAAAAATTATTTTTATGAGTGATAAAAATACATTTTAATATCATACATTAAAAACAGAATAATTATCAAGATTGATCTGTATTTTGATTCAATTCCTTAACTATATAATTATAATAGTTTTTATATAAAAAATCTTTACTACAGGAATCCAAATAATGAATATACGACGTCGAACCATCACTTATATTTTTACAAGTTCGAGTAACTGGAATGTAATTACTCTGAATATTGCCCTGTTAACGAATACCAATAACAATGGTTATTGGGCTAATTGATTTTATTCAATATTCGCCGATTGTACTAGAAATCCAAAACCACTATAATCAAGAGCACTAAAAATAGGACTTCTATATATTAGGGTTCCGTGCCAAAGGTAAAAAACGGAACCCTTATAGATTCGTCATGTCTGTCTGTCTGTCCGTCCGTCTGTCTGTCTGTCCGTCCGTATGTCACAGCCACTTTATTCCGAAACTATAATAACTATACTGTTGAAACTTGGTAATTAGATGTATTCTGTGAACCGCATTAAGATTTTCACATAAAAATAAAAAAAAAAACATAAAATTTTGTGGGTCCCCATACTTAGAACTGAAACTCAAAAAAAAATTTTCATCAAACCCTGTAACTTCTAAAATAAGAGAATGATAAAACAAAAAAAATATGTACATTACCGTGTAAACTTCCACCGAAAATTGGTTTGAACGAGATACTTACTAGATCTCGTTCTACTAGTTTTTTTTTAATACGTCATAAATGGTAAACCGCAAAAAAATACACTATCATTAAAACATCGATCAAAGTTGCAACGAACTACAAGAACTTTTATATTATATTACTTGCTGCTTCGGAACCCCTCATGGGCGAGTCTGACTCGCACTTGGCCACTTTTTTTTTAATGGTATCATTGTGCTAATAAGTAGCAGATTCTCACAGAGCATCCTTTAAATACTGCATTATGTCACTTTATTTAATAAGTGGTCTTGAATTGCTGAGCTAGAAATTATAAATTAAATAATCCTCTAACGGGTGAAATTATCCTTGAATGACATAGAATTTTCTTAGTTTAATTTATGACCGAAAAATTGAAGGACAATGTTATATCAATTGAACAAATTAATTCCTATTTTTTTCTTCATACTATGTAAACATAATCCTAACTTAGTAACTGTGATTGAAACAGCTAGGATTATTTAGTTTAATTTTTTCATATAATTAATAACACCTGAGGTTCTAATATGGTTCATTTGAATGGTAGTAATATGTTTCAATATGAATCTATTAAATTTCTTTCGAAAAGGTTCTAAATTTGTACTAAAATTATTAGTACCCGCATTTTATATTTACAAGTTCAGCGTCTTAGCTGACGTTCTAAATGATGGTTGTGGGCCAGAGTGCAGAGGGATAAGAACCGTTTCAATCTTGACGCCGACACATCGTCGCCATCAAGTCGATGACTACAGTTTCGAGTCTGCAATAAATGACTTAGTATGTGTATGTGCATAATTTAAATACGAATTAAAATAATGGTATAAATTGCACAACTAATTACTTTCGGTACCCAAGTCATCATCTTCCTAGCCTTAATTATTCCCAAGATTAATTGGGGTCAGCTACTAGTTTAACCGGTTAAAACCGGTTGAACTAGTAGCATGTAAACATGAATATGGGTTTTCCCACGGAGCGACTGGCATCGAACCTCTACAACCCTTAGGGTTAACTGAATTTGAAGGTTGAACTAGTTGTCAATATATTTTAGGGCACTGACTTCTCAATACCGATTGTCATAGGTGTTCATGACAACAGGTACCAACGGCTTAACGTGCTCTTACGGGTACCCAAGTATTCGTAGTAAATCACATTTTTCGATGTTACTATGCCTTTACAGGTTTTACTGGTATAATAATAGGTATAATGGTCTCTAATAGGGTTAACAACTTGATTGGCGTCATAAAATCAAAAGGGTTAGGACGACCGGGATAATGTTATAAGTTCGTGTTTCCCCGTCAGAGCTGTTAGGCAAATTATTTAATTAAATTAGTTTTAACCTCACTTTTGATTTTGAGAGTATCTGAACTTACGTATGAAATATTTTACTTGTATTTTTTACTTTTTTAACGTATTTCTTAAAACCTTGAAATTATTATTACTTTTACATAATGTGCAATGTGCAGGTAAATAAATACAAATAAAATATAATACAAAAGTATGCATCATAATTTCATACATACCTATATATGATGCACAGATAATAATATGGGTTTGTATATAAAGCATTTTATTCTCATTTTCTTCGTTCATTAATATAAGTCAAACAAATATCTTAGATTTTTTCCGGAAGTACATATTCATCAAACTTATCAAATTATTAGGCTTGATTGTCTTTTTTTATCAACTCTGAACACTTAAAGTCAAGGCGTTTAGGATATTCAGTATATTTATATCTATTTTTGGAGTAAAGGTTAAGCTGCTTAGTTTTTAATTTTTAATTACGAGACTATAAGTTCCGCAAAATTTACTAGCATATCATTTTACAGGTTGTAGGTTTTGATCAATCCTGAATCGATTTAAGGCGGCATATCCAAAGTAATGCCCCCCATGGTGTTGGCAAATAAGAAAAAAATAAACCGTTTTGCTAAAACTATAAATATTAATAACGCGTTTCAAAACCGTTAAATATGGGTAGGATAACCATAGCGCATAGTCAGAATGGATAGTCCCAATTTTATAAGCTTGCATTTAATGAACGAGTGGACATCAAACCAGTATCGGTCCGATGCTACATGGGGAATGTTATCAAGCACGACAAACTGAAATTAATAAAAAGCGATATTGTATTTACTGAACTTACACGTGTACGTGTAAATGTTTTTATTTTTTTGGAATAGGGAAAAACGAGCAGACGTATCACCTGATGGTAAGACTGCACGTTTGGCCTAGTGGTTTAACGTTCACCACGCCGTTTCCTACTTCGCCAAGTGTCGTGGGTTCAAATCCCACGTAGGACAAGACTTTGTGTGATCCACAAATTGATGTTCTGAGTCTGGGTGTTCTTTGTGTCCGTTTCATGTATGTTTGTAAAGTCCCCCGGACACAGGATTTATACCTAGTGCGGGAGTTGTCTTTAAAATTAAAATTAAAAAACCGCCTCCCATGGACGCACGCAACACCAGAAGTGTCACAAGTGCGTTGCCGGCCTTTGGGGGATGAGGAAGGAAATGGGCCTCCAGTATCCTCACTCACTCGGTGAAACACAGCGCAAGCGCTATTTCACACTGGTTTTCACACCACAGTCACACTCCGGTCGAGCCAGCCCATTCATGACAAAGCGTGAATATCGATTTAAAAAAATTATAATCACTTTTTTTCAAGATAATTCTGCATTCCATTCGATAGAATAATTGTCATTTTCTCAAATAATATAAATTAGACTCTATGCCTAAAAGTAAGCGCCCATAGTTGTCTAGTTTAAAGGAATTCATGCGACGCATTTATAAAGCAATATCTGATTATATTTAGATATCTAGATACTATGCACTAGATGGTTCTCTTATAAGTAAAGCATGTTATTAACACTGCTTTAATCTGGTGTTGAGGAGGAAAAGCAATTGACAATCTTTGATCTATCTTCAACCATAAATATTTAGAAAATACATCTATGTCATTTTTAGGTTACTAAAGAATATTTTATTTGTTTTGTCCTATACGTAGAAACTGTATCTGAAGCTGATTCCATACATATTAAGTATTTAAATATCAATTTAAATACTTAATGTGTATACCTTTAATCGTATCAACAATCATGCTAACACAATAAAGGTAGGTTTCCTAATTTATCTTGTCAAATTTTTGTAAATCTACTTAACTATATTACTCGTAACTATTTAGTGAAACATCAGAACCAAGAATGTTGTTTTTAATATCAATTATTATAAAAAAGTTTAAGAATGAAATAATAATTTTACATTCGTAATTTTACTCGTTGGTGGTCACCCTATCATTGACCGTGTCAATTTTGACAGCGCGCTTTGCCATTTTTATATCACAAGGTTAAGGTGTTCTGACTTGCCCACAAAATTAATCAACACGCCCTTTTTTCGGACCTATTTGTTTTTAATCATCATATTTGTTCTTTCAGCTTTAATTTTTGCCGCTGATTAAGATTTTATTCATAAACCCTTGGTTTTTTGACCACGTTTTCTTATGCAGGTGCTTTTTTAGTGGATTAAGGATGTTCTGAGAGTAGTTTCAACTAATAGATGTTTGTTCATTTCAATTTATTCTTTTGGTCATGAATTTCATATTTTTTTTTTATAAATAAATAAAAGTGAGTCGAGAGTAAAGTCGTCATTTGACATGAGCTATAATATAAAGAATGTGTCTCACGTGTGCAATGTCCATATATATCTGATTGACAATGTCATTATGACGCTGGTCTATAAACAATGTTCAAAACACGGCATTTTATAGGACAGCTGGTCCTGACCACAGTGACAAAAAGTGTCCAGATACCATCAGGTCGAATTACATTCGGCCATGGGTCTTATGGCGGTGGTGAAGGAAAAAAATTGAGAATAAAACAAACCTATCTGCTGCCGCCGCGGTGTAAACAACTCACTGTTTATGAGGAACTTATAGTTTTTGTATTGATTGTATACTGTATGTTATTTGCGTTAACGCTCTGCAAACAATAACCCACAAAGTTACGGACACACCTCTGGTGTACACGTATGATGCCCTACGCTTTGATAAGCCGACCGTCTGGTCATTCGACATTTAGGAGAACATAAATAAAATTATCGACGTCAGATATTTTGGCGAAGTCAATTTATTACTGTGTCCGAGCATGCTCATCGATTTTAACGGTTTCCCGGTTTTCGCTGCGAAATTTCTTAAAAGTGCACTTGGTATCGCGAAATAATACAAATCTAATATCGCCACCGCATTCGACCCGCGAACAATGTGCGTTTCTCTACGGCTTTTAAACATCAATAGGATGGTATTTAGATTACGTTTTTTGCATCGTGCCGAGGTACTGTTCTCTTATTTGCCTTTTGTCAAGTTGTGGGCGCGACAAAGCCACAAACATACCCTGCTGTGTGCCCGACCATTTTTTTGGTCAAATTTCGTATTTTATTTCATTTATTGAAGCTTTACTTATAGAAAAAGTACATTTCATATTACGAGATACAGAAAAAAGTATATGAAAGAAACTCTGTGATATATCGTCTCGATTCTATTATACATAGCAAGGAGGTTTTGTGGTCGCAGCGGCACTGACGGACTATCTATACCTGTGGCTGACTTCAACAATTTGTATGAACTGAAGGTCGCATCAAAGAAATTTGTATTATTATCTTAAACTCATGCTATACCTATAGTTTGCATTTAATTTATTCAATCCTAGCTCTCAACACTAGCAACATAAGTAAATCTTAGATCTGTTAGAGTAGTACACAGTCTACCTATTACTAGCTCCGTCTAAAAAAATACTAGTAATAGTTAATTTATTTATCTATGATACTAATCCGTTTTTTTAATTATTAAGGTTAAGGTCCATTAACGAATAACGAGATAAAAGAATGGATCCCAAAAAAATAAGTACTAGGCAGTGACTGAAAATAGGCACAATTTCATTGGAGAAGGCTTTTAAGGTATTTTGGCAGTAACAGTGCAGGGGCGTGCACAAAACACTCCGGAACACGTGCAACTTCGCACAATGAGAGTTTGCATTTCCGCTCGTCGTGCACTTCCTTTACTCAGATTTTACTTTTTATTGGGAACGCTTTTATTGCGTGGTCTGGACGCTTTTGTATAGCCGCATTGTACGCAGGACATTCAGCCACATAACGCATCGTAGGTTTCGATTTCGTTAATGATATCGGAACATTTTATCGTAGTTGAAATCGAAAGGAAATAATGAGGAACCAAATAAAGGCACATCGAGTCGCTTTTAAAATTCGAACAAAAGCAGCCATATTAGGTGTTTTCCGTTGATTCAACTCCCTTACCTACCTACTACATATAATCTTAACACCAAAAACGTGTTTGGTATCAATTTAACACGTCTAATCTGTTTGACCACTACGAGACAAGATAAAACCCTCGTACCCCCATGAGAGACATTTCTTACTAAATTTATTTGCACTCACATCGTTGTTAGGGATTAAAACTAAAAGTTAAGCGCCATTATTCTTCGATAAGAAACAATACGGAGCAAAAAATAGCACAAGTAAATAGATCAGATAGTACAAAAGGGATGTTTGGGGTATAGAATGATAAATTATATTAGTATCTCATGGTGTCAGACAACTTTTAGTTGTATTACTGCTACATAAAATTGGTTTTTCTGTGAACTATTTTTAGATTATCTTTTAATACTGTACGTAGAATTCTTTGTGGTCAAATTCTGATCATATTTATCTTTACAGTATCTGCAATGGTGTCAAAACTTATGTCCGGCGCTCAGCGTGATACAGGAAGGTAGCTGTTGGTGGCATCTGCCCACACAACGTGACATCTTATTTTTCTGAGATATAAACACATAAGAATTGGTATGAGACAAATTGCCATATTAACTGACTGCTAATCACAGGAGGTCCAATTGTTGGAAATAATAAAATTTGACCAACATTTATTATGTATCAATTTTGTGCCCAAAGAGCGTTCGTGTCAATGTTCGTGATCGGAAGTAATCTAAAAACGTAGATGTCCCTTAAAATTGATGGTCAAAAAGTGACAATAATAAGTCTCAATTATTTAACCAATTTTGTGAAGTTTAAACAGAACCTATTTGTCAGCAACAGCTACGAATATTAAAACTAAAGTCGGCTCGGTAGCTGTAAATATCATCAATATTAATTTTAGGCAATAGTTCTCTTTTTATTTTAGGTAATTTGTTAATTGATTTTCTTTTTATGTGCAAAAAGGACTAAGTTCTCAATTCTTAGTTTTTGTAATGTTTTTGCAAACACTTGTCGTTATTTATTTCGAAGAATTCGTTGTGCTTTTTTAATTTTGATACGGGCCTATTGGTCTAGTGGCTAATAACCCTAACTGATAAGCCGGCAATGGTGGGTTCGATTCCCAGAATAAATATTGTGTGATAAGCATGGTCATCTGCAGGTCTTAAGATATGCGTCTGGGTGTAATTGATGTAATTAAATAAGTAAATTAAAAAGGCAACAGAAATTACATTATTTCTGAAAGTTTCAACTTTCTGACGGACGGATGCACAGACAGACAGACAGGGAAGTCTTAGTAGTAGGGACCCGTTTTACCTTTTGCCTACGGAACTCTAAAGACCAAGTGTTCAGGCAAGGAAAATACATTCAAGTAACAAGGAATCGTATAGGTACCTACGCATGAAGTAAATGCCAACAATATACTTATGGCAGTAAACAGAGCTTCTTTCGCATTCTTTACTGTGATGAGTAACAGTAGACATGAATTATCTTGTATACTGTTCGGTTGTTCACTCTTATGATAATACGATTTACAATGTGATCATAATTCTAAGGAATTATCAAATTGATGCAATCTCTACGTATCTAATGATACGATTTTGGTTTCACTGTTGTGCGTGACCGAAACAACTGTAATTTCGGATAATAAAGTAAAAAATAATTGATGTTATGTTTTTATTCAAGAACAAATATCGATACATGATAAATTGAATAGTTGTTTAAAATATTTAATCTATAAATATATAAATAATTAAAATAAATAAATATTTCGGGCATCTAACACACAACGCTATCAAGTCCCAAACTAAGTAGAGCTTGTATTATGGGTACTAGACAACTGTTATGAATAAATACATACTTTTTTAAAAATACATATTATACATAGAAAACACCCAAACACCGAAACAAATATTTGCAGATCATACAAACATAATATCCTTCCTTCTATCCTTCTTCCAATTCGACTTGAGGTCGGCGCACTGCAAAATATATTCACTGATTTCTTTTATAACTCAATCATAATCCTGATGATAACTTTCTTATTGAATTTGATCTTTGTGAAACAGAATAGAAAGATCAGTCAAGTCAAAAAGACGATCTGCACTGAATTACGGTAAGAGATATATTAGATTTATTATTATAGAATAGGGAAACGAGACCGAAAATGCAGTAGGTAGCGTCAAAAAAGTCTATTTATCGGTTAAAGAACCGGTATTTATTAGCTTATCCCTAGATAGAAATGGTTCCTATCATTACATGCATCTAACAAAAGATAACATTGGTTAATGCCATTTATGAACATTTATGTGTGACCGGTTCGTTAGCGACTTTGTGTTAAAGATAAGTATCTTAGTATACATCTTCGTTCGGATATTATACTGACTGAACTTTATTTAAACTTTATAAACTTTCAGAAAAAGTTATTGTAATTGGTCGGTGTGAGTCCTGTCATACAGTCAAGAAACGATACAACTGAAATTGACAGTAGATGCGACGATGAATTAACACGCGTAGGGAATCATCATTCAGCCATCTTAACAACCAGACTCAGAACAACAATTTGTGAATCATACAAAGTGCTGTCCCGTGTGGTTCTTGAATCCACAATACTCGGTGCAATAGGAGGCAGCGAGTTGATCGCTTCAACCACTGCGCCATCCGTGCAGTACAGATTATCGTATATTGTACGAATATGACTCAATTACTAGTAAAATCTTTTAAAGCTTTTCTTTTTCAAATTAAGGGAAAAAGAATGCAAAATATATTATTTTATTTACATTTGAGACATTGAAGATCAATTGTTTTAAAATTGGTTTAAAAGTTCAGAGCTTCCGGGAATTTACCTACATTCTTAAGACACGACGAGTACAGAGTAAGTCAATAAATTGTCAAGTAACATCATACAATAAACTAATGTTTGAGGTATTAAAAACTTTGAACATTTCGAAATTGCTTCAGATGAAGTAAGCTAAGAAAATAGTTAGAAAGAATGTTGCAGTTTTGCTCGTGCAAAATGCCGGTGTATAATCAAACTTTTAGCGTTTTAATTTGAATTACCATTTCAATTCCTAAAGTTATAAGGTATAATGATAGATTGTCAAAGAAAATATAAATTACCGCTTGCATGTTAACATTTATCTACGCCTACATAAAACAGAGTGGCATCGCGTGAAATTCTTGTAAAATTTACTAAAGACCAACCCGGTTCTGTGTACAGGTCTACTGTAAAATGCAAGAAAAACAAATGTTACAGAAAAATGACCTTTAGATAAGAGTTATAAGAATCATTTTGTATGAATTTATTAGTTTGTAAGTCCGTAATGCGTGTAATCAGCCCCTGATTGGCTTGAATTAATCGTAGCGAGCATGCGTGACCGCTACCAATGCAGACTCGAGGCAGCTTAAGAGATGTTCTTTAAGACTAAATGTGAATTTAAAATAATGGCGTCATTAAACATATACTCTTTGTCCATGAAATAATAATATACCTAATGATTTTATTTGCTGTGGATGCTTACTCAAATTGAATAATTAATTCATATTAAGATGATTCGAAGTTACCGTAATAAACGTAGTCGGTTATTCTCGACAGAGTTGCAGACTGGACATTAAATTTCAAAATAAATTATAATAATATACTTTGAATTATGTAGGAATAACACCAGCCTTTGTTTGGATTTTCTAGGTCTTCTTACGGGTTTGGAAATCCGTTTCATAGTAGTTTATTTAAAAAAAAATATTTCGGACATCTATCACACAACGCCATCTAGTCGCAAGCTAAGCGGAGCTTGTGTTATGGGTACTAGACAATTAATATAAATACATATATACTTTTTTTGTAAATACATACATATTATACATAGAAAACACCTAAACTCCGAAATAAATATTTGTAGATCAATCAAACATTTGGTCCGAATCGGGAATCGAAGCCGAGACCTCAAGCCTAGCAGTCGCAAACGCTACCACTACGCCACCGAGGCAGTTTAAATTTAATTAAAATGAATTGAAATGTAAAATACGGATAATTCTTAACTATATTATAAGTAGCTGACCCGGCGAACTTCATATCGCCATATTTACATATCTGACTCAGCTTCCCGTTCACTTATAAAATGAATTTTCCCGTTATCTTCTATTTTTTTCTTGTACACAAACCTTGTCCTAACAATAACGAACACATTAAAAAAAATTGCAGCCGATCGGAAGTTATGCGCGTACATACATTTCGACGATTCGTTTGAAAAAAGACTTCTGTTTCTTATTGTCTCTCTGACTACACTAACTGCTCACGCAATATTTAATTAAGCTTTATTGGATTTATGTATTATTATTATGTATCTATAAAACAAGTTAGGATTTGATCGAGATAATACTAACAACGTACAGAAGCTTGTGGTTACTCGACGTTTCTTTTCAATTGTGGTGATCGTGATCATGAGTCAACCAGTGATTAATGCTATTTGTTGGATGATTAAAGCTCAGCAACGTCTGCCCGAAATACTATTTTCGGTAACAGTGCTATACAAACTAAGTGCACATACTGCTTAATACATCTAACATGAAATTGAGCAACTATTTTTCACATTTTTGGTTGTAACGTATTCTCAAATTCATAAATAAAACACATACACTATATTCAATAAAATTATCTAGAACAGGATAGTGTTTAAATTTAGATAAACGTTTTTAAATCATTTAATTCATTCAATATTAATTATCGTGGGTTTGTAAAACGAATGTATTTCTGTATCTAACATACATAAGTACCATAAACTAACGGTAGCTTTAAGCTGTGAGCTAATTTACATTTCAATCTTACCTTAATAAACGGTAAGAGGTGTGCTTGTCTCATGATCATTTTCAAAGCTGACAGAACCATTATAAATCATTTTGTGTTATGAAACTTTCTATTCAGTTTCAATTACACGTAACCTGTTATGGATACCAAAAAATAGAACATAACATTTTCTTAAATTACTACTGTAATGTCCAATTAAAACTCTAAAAGCCAGTTAATAAGCGTATTGGATTAGATCTTTTGTTGGTCGTAATGTGTGGTAATAAATCCATTAAAATAATAGCGGTGCACGCTTGAGTATTCGATTCGTCACCGTCATTACATCGACCTTACCACTAGCCACTGTGGGCCACCGGAATCATATAATTTTTTAAAGGAATTTAGGCGTATAGTACTTAAATACGTATTTTACAAAGATATGTTCAGTACTTGTAATTTGAATCACGCTTAAAGATTTTTATTGCTTATTTCTTTCTCTAGTTAAGTATTACAGCAATGCAAACCTTTTCTTTTTATTTACAAGAACATTAATTTAATCCTGATGTCGATACAAAATCTCTTAAAAAAATTAATTGATATAGTTGTGGTAAATTTTTATGATGAACTTTTTTATCTCTGCCAATAAATTATCATAGGATGATAAAATAGGCATAATGCTTTCTAGTGGTACGTATAAACGTCGTTAATATACTAGTTGCTTCTATCACATTCAAATACATATTATTTATGTCTAATCTAAACCCAGTTTGACCAAACCCATTATGACAAACAAAGATCGATTTAATTACCCGTCGAAATACTCGTGCTGTATTTAATAGTGCACGATGAACTAGCGGAACAGTTGAAAAAAGTCAACAGGGTTTATATTTTAGTACAAAAATTTTGGAATACTACTTATATATAATCCTTTGATATACTAAGACACTTTAAAGTTTCATTCGATTGAATGAAAGGGGCAATTTATTATATTAAACACGTGTCTAGTCTATCACAGACGAGCTGTGTTTCGATTCTGGATGTTTGAATTGGACGACTCTTTTATTGAATTTGTACCCCAATGTATTTATTCTTCTGGACGTTTTATATCTTAATTCAAGGATCCAATAAAGCGTTTTTAAAATTAAGTGTAGATAAAAAAAGTAACAATAAGAAGTCAATAAACATCAATATTTATTGTAATAACGTACGTTGAGGTGATTTCTTCATGATGTAGCAACTGTGTTCCACTTTACAAATATAATTTTGATAGAACATTTAGTATAATTTTGTGAATTATTAGATCAAACATCATCATTCTTGTTACAGAAAGAAAGTATACTTAATTATAACAACACAATATCAAAGTTAGAGTTCTAATGAGCTGCTGCAAAGCCACAGGACATCCATAAGACTAGTATTAGAGTACAGTATTGGTCTTGGTCTTAAAACCATTGTTTACCATTCTAGTAAATACCTCTGATGCCCTAAAACTCCGTTATTTTATTCTTATTACTGTTAAACTATTTAGATTTCACAGAAACGAATGTATCCTGTATACGGTACAACGGTAGTCCATGATTAGTTCCACGGCTTCCACACCAGTAGCTGTGATTGTCTCATTCGATATGCGACTACCGCCCATTAAGCGATTGCTACTGATTGCTCCCCACAACACATTTTCTCCGGTTTACCTCTGCCTGACATTGTTGTCTTAACGACAATTATAACCATTACAATTTGTTACACTTCATTCAGTAATTAAAATGTTAACTTTTAGTTTTTGGTTACTTACTTTTATTTGATTGCTTTAAAGTTAAAGGTATAGTTAAAATTAGTCTGTCATTAGTTTAAACGAGTACTATGTCATTAGAGGCCTATTAATACGGAAAAGTTCGGTATACCTACTTTTGTTTACTGATATTTAAGCTCAAATAAAACTGAACCACTAGACTATAGACATTTTAACATCCAGCTAATCAAAAATATAGTGAAGCATATTTTGCTTACATGTAAATTTTTGCCATCTTGGGGTTCTCTTCTTGATGATTTGCATAAATGATTCTTTACCATAACTGAGTAGAGACTGGTTTTGAGAAAACAGTGGCAAGTTACCGGAACTACGGAGTCGCTTGACTTCCTAACCTTTAATTAAGATACCTTTACTGACACTCACGTTGGTGGTCCCGTTTCAATTCAGTGATCATTTTCGAAGTTTTGTAAATCTTTGAAATTAGACTCGGAAGTATTGATGGCAGCAATTATTTTATCTTCTAATTATGTTTTTATCTTATGGGTACTATACAGGCTAAAAGCGTTTAGCCGCTCCTTTTCCTTTAATTGTTTACTTCTTTTAAATATTGTAGTTATTATCATTTTAATGCCTTCTGAAATGAATTATCTTTTTTTATTTGGAATTGTAACTACATAATTTTGAATATGTAGAGTTTTGTTTTTTACAGTAATTATTAGTAAAAGTAATCTCTGTATTTAATTCTGATATGATTTGCAATTTAATTATAATAAATATAAGGTTTATTGATTACAATTTGTAAATATTCATACCATCGACCGTCACAGTTCAATTGTTCTGACTCGTGCCTTACCTTGATTTACGCAGTGATATAGAAAATTGGTGGTAATATCGATGCGGTCAAAGTAATCCTGACAGACAATGACCCGCTACCTAGAAGCAATTTTTGAATGTCACTGACTTTGTCTAAATTGACAGAGTGGCTTATGGTCTGGTGAAGAAAAGCGCGATAAATATATATATTAAGGGAACTGGGAAGCGTGAAATTAATATCAATATTTTTATTTATCATTTAAAAATTGGAAAAAATATATACATACTCAACTTAATCCAGTAATCCCATGAAGACAAAGAAGTATACAATTTTTACTGATAGATCAAAGTAAAATATGACTTAACTTTATGGGACCAAGCAACGATCCAGATAGCGCTATCTAAGACGAAATGAAAAGATACAATATATTAAACTGGATTTAAATTAGTATATCCTTCGCCTTATCTCTGCACTTTGTTAATGTGGCTGTTTATCAAATTTAAAATCCAAAGGCACATCGATAAAGTGACCCAGCTATACGGGCGCTACCTTTTAGAAATAAGCATTTACAAATTACTTTCGGACAGACATTTGTGTAATGTTCCGTAGATCTGAATGGTTCTATCTTTAGTGATCAATTTATCGGCTCGTTAACGTCTGATGAATGTGACTGGATTACTCTATGATTATAAAGCAGTATATCATGATGAGAGCCTTGATTAACACTGTGGGAATATATATTAAGGTTCTAAACATCTCTTCTGTGTTTTTACTAAACCTACCGTTAATATAACGAAGCCCTGCCGCCAGAGGAGAGGCAAATATGATCGCGTGATTGCGGAAAAGCTTCTTGCACTACGATTACCTCGTATCTGATTTCTGCTGTATAATCGTACATTTCATCGTATAAGATCAGACTTCTGGGCGTTTCCCATCGTAATGAAAGCCTACCAGTACCAACACGTTAACGTTTAATATACTTTAAGTACCGTAGCGGCTCGAACCTGCAAAGAGTAAAGTGGTACATTATTAACAAATTTTAAGCCGCACACGTTTCGGTTAATAACCGTAAAAGGGGAAATTGGCGTATGAACTTTGTGATTGTTAGTCATTAGTTATGACATATCAATAAATTGATCGATTTATTCAGTAGCGGATATGCTCGTAGGGAAGAATTTGTCCACCGACTTGGTATAGCCAATTGTGATATTAATCTTTTTGCCACTTTTGACATTATATTGGTTTAGACTACTTAAAAAAGCGGCTAAGTGCGAGTCGGACTCGCCCATGAAGGGTTCCGAAGCAGCAAGTAACATAATATAAAAGTTCTTGTAGTTCGTTGTAATTTTGATCGATGTTTTAATAATAGTGTAAATTTTTTTGCGGC
Source organism: Diaphora mendica (assembly GCA_949125395.1). Classification (NCBI taxonomy): domain Eukaryota; kingdom Metazoa; phylum Arthropoda; class Insecta; order Lepidoptera; family Erebidae; genus Diaphora; species Diaphora mendica. The sequence continues at coordinate 26,408,774 of OX421310.1, forward strand.
TTACGAATTATGACGTATTTAAAAAAAAAACTACTTACTAGATCTCGTTCAAATCAATTTTTGACGGAAGTTTGCATGGTAATGTACATCATATTTTTTTTTTTTAGTTTTATCATTCTCTTAATTTAGAAGTTACAGGGGGGGGGGACACATTTTACCACTCTGGAAGTGTCTCTCGCGCAAACTATTCAGTTTAGAAAAAAATATTTTAGTAACCTCAATATCGTTTTTGAAGTCCTATCCATAGATACACAACACGTATGGGTTTGATGAAAAAAAATGTTTGAGTTTCAGTTCTAAATTTTGGGGGTCACCATGACCCCCAAAATTTATTGTTTTTTTCATTTTTGAGTGAAAATCTTAATGCAGTTCACAGAATACATCTTCTTACCAAGTTTCAACATTATAGTTCTTATAGTTTCGGAAAAAAGTGGCTGTGACATACAGACGAACAGACAGACGGAGAGACAGACAGACATGACGAATCTATAAGGGTTCCGTTTTATGCCTTTGGCACCCAACCCTAAAATGTTTACTGTTTAGAAATGATCAAAAAATATCTTGAGGTAATCGTTATTATAAATGTTTTTAATAGAATTTTTAATTATTAAATCTTTTTTCGTCACTTGAAAAGAAAAGTGGCATGTTGTAGTTTTATTCCAGAAACGAAATATTGATCGATTTATGAGCTTAGCTAACTAAAGTATATAGTAAACAAGTAAAATTTTAACAAAATAAAAACCATCCACAAGGTCGACTTGAGAAATCTCATCCTTTTTTTGAAGTCGGTTAAAAAGGTAGTAGTAATCAAAATTATTCGATTCGATTCGAAAGACGTTCGTTTCTTAGACCACGGTGAGGTTATAAGTATAAAGCTATTACGGTAACCAATTTATAAGTAGGACATAACTCAGAAATAGACCCATTAGATTACAGCAATTAGTTGGTGTGTTCTTCTATTGGCCATATAATTGGTTTATAAAGTAATTCAGCTCAGTATTGTTGTGTAACAAGCCTTGTCCTGGCACAAACGGGTTGCGCTGACAGCGTCAGACCACCGGAGGCGAACACCGTTTTTTGAATGCACCTTCGTTAGAGTCGCTCTGGATGACGTGTTCCCTCTTGTTGTTTTCCTGAACAATTGTAGGCATAGAGATGTATGTAAATTGCCTATTAGGTATTTAGTTTGGTCGTAGTAATATAATGGTACTCAAATAATACCTACTTAATTATATTGGTACTATTGTCAATATTAGAATTGTTCAAGACGAGAGACAAAAGTAATTTCTTTTATTGAGGCCTATGAGGTGAAACAGGTACAGTACAGGATACAGGTAGGTACGTAATTTAACTATTGCTATGTGATATGTTGCTAATCGTTTTCTCCTACTTGCAGAAATCTATCTTCTTTAATCTTCTAACAGAAACAACAATAGTATGTTTAATGTGTTTGGCACCTGAATGTAAAAACATAATTTTTTCCTACCGCAAGTTCAATTGCCTGATAGAGGCTAATATTAAACATATATAAAAAGCCAGTTGCATATGAAAATAAAGTAATTTGCACTACCAAATCTAATAAATATTAGCTGTATCTGTATGTATGTATAAATAGTAACTGTAACTAAATTATGTACAAATGGGGGAGACTGTTACCATTAGCCTAGAATAGTTAAAAAGTAGGTACTTATCCAAAACACTTTAGAAAAATTTCGGTGATAAAATTGTAACGATAAAATATTTAAACACCAAGTTAAAATCTAAAATAGTTATCAATGCTTTGACAGCTGTCCAGATCACACGAGCCGATAAAATTAAATTGATTGTGGACATTGTGGAAGTTTAACGTAATCTAGAACGCATTATGAGAGGTCAGTTCAGTATTGACTGACACCAATAGTATAATAATTTCTTCCTTTTATTGATAAGTAATGTTTACTGGCACTCAACACCTGGATAGGTCAATAAACTGCGACCAAGTTTCCATTTTGATCTCAACAAAATTTTCAACCAAAGTTGGTAACGTAAACACTTAATCGACATCAACGTGTATCGAAATTCAGTTTGATTCAATAATAACGAGTAGTCATTATTTAAGCGTTCTATATGGTTTCACAGATACATGTGTAAATGATCGCAGAACGTTTGCGGAGACTTCATACATCAATGATTGTTGAATGTTTTTGTACCGGCCGAATCGTCGGTGGTTTTATGTGGTTAATTCGATCAGAACAAGTGGTTGTATTGGCCCTAATTATTTGAATAGCGCGACATGACGGCCCTTTGACTAAAGCCGATAACTTGTTCCAAAAGAAAAGTAGTGGAGACGACTTTAGGGTAATGTCCAGTTTTCTTGTAAGATGTTGCTGTCAAGATAAACATTTGATAATGTATTTATAAATCGATTCAAAGAAAAACTTCATTTAGTAATCAATTGATTTTGTAACTACTACTTTGAAAATCTTTAACTAGAGCTGATTATTTTTGTTTGCTGTTTATAGAACGAAATTAATTATTTAAATTGATGACTAAAGTCGTCTTAAAAAGGTAAAAACGACTTTACAACAAATATATTTCAAATTTTACTTGCGTATATTTTTCGGGGATGATTCAAAGTTTGAAACACAACAGAACCTCTTATCGAAAAATGCGGCAATGGTCCGTCCGATTCTTATTAATTTTTAGATAAAGAGGGTTGTTAAAATGAATTAAATAACTGTGCACTATTTATAGTGAATTTTACGACAATATTCCTTATAATCATTTTACATTTGATTCATATAATAAAGTAACATGTTAACATTTCAAGATTATAGTTATAAATAGTAATAGATTATAGTTATAATCTTGAAATGTTAATGTTAATTATACACTAATAAATAGTTTACTTTTAAGTTATGCGAGCATTGAAATGATTTAATTTTCTTTTCCATATATAAACTTTGAAAAATACTTGTAAGTGATTTTTTAAATCCTACTAATAATAAATATAAAATATAATATATATAAAATATTTTATGATAAATATCACACTAATATATAATGGCGAAAGTTTCTGAGTGTGTATGTATGTTTGTTACTTATTCACGCAAAAAGTACTGAACGAATTTTCATGAGACTGCAGTAATATATAACATAATAAGTTAAAATTTATAAAGATTTTTAAAATTTAAATACCGACATAAACGCGGGCGGAGCCGAGCCGAGCGGAGCGAGTATTATTATAATAATAGTAGACCTCAAAATTATCAATGGGTCGACTCCATCATTCTAAATATTTGCAATCAGTTTTTGCGTTGCAAATGGGAGACCATTAGATATAAAATTATAATAAGAAGAGCACTGAATGATGCTTAAAGTTCCTTTTTAACCTGTAAAGGATAAAGGTTTAGGCTGTTTTTTTTTATTAGTAAGCACCTAGGCCTTACATGGATCGATGGTAAAAGGCTGACTACTGCTTTCTAAACAGATATGTAATGTGTTTACAGGCAAGAGATTAGAGTTTTTTTGCATAGTAGTATTTGTTTTGAAACAAAAAGGTTAAGGACAAGTACATCTAGTCAATAAATTTACAAAAGAATTCGATGATCAAAAATCTGGGTTTGGCAATTAAATATATAGTTTAAGGGTGGCATTCCTAGAGATGTTGACGTGTCGCGCCATCTGACAATATAACCGTTATTTTATAGGAATTTTTGTTTTAGTATTTAAAGTATTTTGGATAAAACTACCTGCTACTGCGTTCCAATTCATTAAAGACCATTAATGAGGTTTATTGCGGACTAATAATTTATGGCACCTCTGTGCCGACTGATTAATTAAATAGTCATTGAATAGGACGTTATCTGTGGACATTACAGTTTGTACATTTCGAATGGTATTCAGAATTTTTATTACGCTCATTCAAGGATCACCATATTTGAACAAGGCTTTACAATTTCTACAACATTAATTATTCCAGTTGGGTATGCTGATGTTTTTAATCCGCAACCGTTCTCATAGTAACAAATAATAAGTAAGGTAAGTATATAAACTAAATATACTGAATAGTCATGAAGATTAAGAATATTTGAGGAGTTATTCTGTATCGAATATCTCTTGAAAAAATCAAATTCCTAAAGGACAAAACAACACACTAAAGTAAAGTGCCAGAAGTTTATAAAAACATGGGCAAAAAAAATTCACCGACCAAACACTAGCACTTGAACTTGTTCGATATTCAAAAATAGCAGCACATTGCTCAAGCGGTGCCCAAGAGATTTAGGTCACACGCTTATTGACGGCAACGTTACACTCTCGGCCAAGGACATGGACCCTTGGGGCGGCATTTGGTTCCGATATACAGAGTGTTTTTTGAGTCCTTTCCAGTCGAACAACAGGCCTTTTTTTTGTTTTTAGAAAATTTTATTTTTCTGTACTAAGCATCTCAAGACTAATTTATATAATTAGTTTTCAAACTGACGATAGAAAAAAATACGGACAAATCAGAAAAGGTATATTTAGGCATATTTTTGATATGAATTGTGTACATGTGTGGTATTTATTAATGGTATTGTTTACAGTTTAAAAACTCTCAGCTATAATAATAGTGGTTTATTTAATGGGAACCAAACTCGATCTCGTTTTAGAGACATTAAGTTAAAATCTAATATTAGCAACATATACAGGTACAAATAGGTATACAGGTAGCAAATATAGCATTTGTATTTACCTATAAGTGCCTTCAAATTTATAGTATTAAATACGGATAAATTAAGCACCGCTACTTATTAAATATGAGAACTATTATACACGGAGAAATTCTGCGTGCTTGAAACTAATATGGCTTAATAAAATATAGTAAAGTGAAATAAAATACTAATTGGCTTCTGTGATATTAAATTCATGTTAGTCCTACGGCATCAAAAAAATAAAAATGTAATTAAACCGTCCCATTATTTGCATCGCACTCTAGCAATCGGTTCTGGGCAAGTGGACATCGGCAGCTGTTCCTGTGCGTGCGACGGTCGCGTGCCTCGTAAACGCACGAGCGGAGCCGAGCGCTCACGAGATAGTCAATCGGTGTGAGCGGCGCGGTACCGCCTGCACCGTGCCTTGTCTCGTTTGATGACGCCGATATTGCCTTATTTTTAACCGACTTCATATATTTTTCTCATCGATGGGAAAAAATGTTTATACCTACTGTAAATATTATGAACTGGTTTTGTCTCCTACTTCTCACAATTGCCTTACTTGAAATGTAAGGTAATTTTGCGTAAGCTATGCAAAGCGCTTTATCGTTTTACGTTTATTAGGCTGAACTTAACCCCTATTTCTTAACAAAGGACGGTAATACATAGTATGATCAGATTTTTTGCTGAATAGATAAAATATACCTACTAATGTAAAACATATTATATTTTAGAAAGGTATTCTGGAAAGATTTATACTTGTGTTCATACAAATAATGCTTCCACACACGCTACACATAACTACGTCATTAAATACCTTCACCGACCGACTTCAATCTGGACCAAATTTAAATGGGACCATACGGGAATATTTAGTTATTCGTTAATTTGTCGCGCACATAATACTTAAGGCAAATTGAAGACTTATATGGTTTTCTCATGGATGACATGTCAGAACTGGACCAAATTGAAATGAGATCACATTGTAAGCACCAGCTTTCACATAAAAAAGGAATTATCAAAATCGGTTCACCCAGTCGAACGTTATGAGATAACAAACATTAAAAAAAAAACTGTCGAATTGAGAACCTCCTCCTTTTTTTGAAGACGGTTAAGAAAGGCTCATCCCCTTGGAAACGGCCGGCTAAGGCATTTAATGAATTGGTTTTATTTTAATAAATATTTTACTAAACAGTTTGATGTTGTTGTGTTTGTTGATCTATGATTTAACTAAAATATAATGCCTATGAAATAATCAAAAACTTTGACTTAGCTTAAACTAGTACACTTAAGTATGTAATTATCATTGCTTAAAGAAATGACTACTTTGTGCTTATCCTTCTCTTTTATCTATTAAGTGAATTTATTTAGACTGCCTCGTTGATCTAGCGTTTAGTGTAAGCGACTGCCGGGTAGGACTGCTGTTGGGTTTTTCTTACAAGAAATTCTTAATAGCAGCCCAGTATGTAGAAGATGTCGGTGTTTTCCGCGCGTGCCTCGGAGAGCACGTAAAGCCATTTGTCCCGGTTGTTGGTTATTGGGAAGTCAGTACCCTCAATATACTGACAGCTATTTCAACTTTCGAATTTAGTTCACCCTCAGGATTTCGGAAGTCCGATGCCAGTCGCTCCGTGAAAAAAGTGATATTCAGGTAAAACCGGTTGGACTAGATTAGAATAAACTTTATTGTATACTAGATATTACAGTTTACATAAAAATACCAAATCAATTGAATTACCATAATGTACAAATGGCGGCCTTATCGCTAAAAAGCAATTTCTTCCCGGCTAAACCAATTAATCTTGGGAATAATAAAGGCTAGGAAGATGATGATGTGAATTTATCTATATATATATATACTTATAATAAAAATGTAACAGGTCCAATTCTGTACATTAAAGATATTTTGAAATTTTTTTTTGGAGGGCTCTCTATAATCGATACTGAACCCGAAACTGTAATTTTTTTCATTTTTGTCTGTCTGTCTGTCTGTCTACTAATCACGTCGAAACTACTGAACGGATCGAAATTAAACTTGGCATGATTTGAGTTCATACTACGAGGTAGGACATAGGATACTTTTTATCCCGAAATTCAGCACGGTATCCTGGAGAGAGGGGATGAAAGTCAAAATATGTACTTGGTTGTAATTCAATAACACATAGTCCGATTTCATTCATTCTTTTTTTGCTAGAAAGAAAAAAATAAAAGATAACGAGAAAAGTGTTTTTTTTTGTCCGCGACTGTACACTGCCTGTGGGAAGCTGAGACAGATATGTAAATATGGCGGTACGAAGTTCGCCGGGTCAGCTAGTTTAGAAATATAATAGTATGTGCCCAGGTGATTATTATTGTGAATAAACTCAAGAAATTTTTTCATTTAATGTCTCCTCCTTCGGGTATAAAGACGCTAGTATATGCAAATACAAACTATAATATTTCATTTCACTAAACTATACAAACATGTTTATTTTGAATAGTCTGAAACATACTTTATTTTACGTTTCACTATATTAGAGTGAACCAACAGGTATTTGCAGAATAAAGAGTGAATATAACAAGAAACTACTTTGTTGTAAACGGATGCATCAGCGCATAACATCAACAATAATTAATACTTAAGAAATTTAACTAGACTGACGACAAAGCAATTTGCAAATTCACAGGTGTACTCTTCATGTTCCCGTCATATCTAGCAGATCTCGCCCTATACGACATGAAAACGAGTTCAAACAATTAATACTCCAACGGAAATATCCACCCATAATGGTTCGAGCTTCCCTTCCATTATCAGAAATAACTATTGCAATTTGATTGGGATGGGCGTGTACTACGACGTGATCTTGTTGCAATATGGATTGTCTTTTTCAAATTAAATGCCAAAGTATACTTAGGCCCCCCATTTTGTGCGATTCGAGTACACATATTATTATTTTCTTTTTTGCGAAATGAAACCTGAGTTGAGGCACGTGTAGAAAAACACCTTTTGTTATTTTAATTTTGCAACGTCCTGTTATGTTTTGTTTCTAAAACCTACGGAGATACTGTTGGTATATTAAAAGCATTCGCTGCTTCATGACATTTAAACGTGTGGGTGATAATTTACTAAGTAATAACCGTACACTTTTTTGTATCATCTGATTTACAGCAAATAGGATATCAAATATGAAGAATATTAGATATATTTTACAATGTAACGTTAGTAAAGAAACAAGGTAAACCTTATCACCTTAAAAAATTTCTGACGAAAACAGGATCATCTTGTTATTGCAGCTGATGGGCTACTATTCTATGAATCAGTCGCCATCGATTTATTTATTTGATGTGTTTCAATAACTTCGGAGAAACCTCTAAAGACCTGTTATGTTAACAATTTTTCTGATGTTCAGAACCATGAAATATATTATTAAAAAACACAAGCGCTTTTTCTATTTTTGACTACCTCGTTGGCGCAGTGGTAGCGTACGCGACTGCTTTGCGTGAGGTCTCGGGTTCGATTCCTGGGTCGGACCAAATGTTTGTATGATCTGCAAATATTTTTGTATTTATACAATGTATTTATATCAGTTGCCTAGTAGGTACCCATAATACAAGCTCTGTTTACGGTATAACATTTACAGAATACAAGTTGAACAGCATCAGATACTAAAGCAAAACAACCTGCTGGTAAAACTGATTAAAGAGAGAAAAAAAAAAGATTTCCAGTTGGTTAATATTTTTTTAATCATTTGCGTATTCACATTTTGATTTGATTTATTTATATTCGTACTAAAGAGTAAAAATAAATTTTAATATTGGAATCTTAAGATTTAAGTTTCTAATAATTTATTTTTAGATTATACAATGTCTGATAAACGAACACAAAGATCATATTATGTGTCACCAACGGGCCTGTAAATATAGGTCCAGCCTTCATAATGCGTGACGAGTCTTTACGCTATCTCGTTGAGCTTCAGGTAGGAATAATTTACGAATAAATTAGTCTAGAGGTATGGCTAGATTTATGGCTGCAATTTAATATTTATACTTAGTCTCAAGCCGTCTTTTATTATAAATCAAGTTGATTTCAAGTTCTCTATTTTGAAGAATACTCAAGAGTAGGTTCAAAAAGAAATAAAAATAGTAGATAAGTTCATAAACGAATTTATTTACTTGCAGAAACAACCTAATGGTTGAATACTGGTAATCTTTTTTATAACTATAATATAAAATCTTATAATATTAGGAATCTTTCTTAGGGTACTACCTTATTTATTTACAAGTCTTTGTCTCAAGATTTACTATATTATATTATACAAAACAAGTTGAGTTTATGAGTCCAGACAAAAATGCATTTGTTCAATTTTTTTTCGTAAAACTATTCTTAAATAATAATGACTAGATAACAATTATAAACAATTGTAAAACTAAAACTAGATGGAAGTTCTAACAAGTAAGGCTACACTAAGGCACAGCGTTATTTCAAATCACATTACAACTAAATGCTTAAGTGGAACAAATAATGATCGATTCAGTCTTCTTAGTGCTATTCCATCGATGTGGAAAATGTCGTGGGGTATTCGTTCGGTGTTCAGTCAGTAGCGGAATGCTTCGACGGAGTCATTACAGTCCACCATAATCCTCTCTCATTAGGAATAAACTGATTGCGTTTAATTAGAGTTTCTGTTGGAGGTTTTCATGCTCCGACGCTAGGGTCTTCATGACGACTACTCGTTTTAATCATCATCATCAACCATTGATTGGCTGAACTTTGGTCACCAGAATGCTGGTTTCCTGAGAAAAATAACAAAAGAAAATTAGAAAAATTTTAAAAAGTAAAAATATAGTAAAAAATTAGTCAATACTGAACAGGTAATATAATAATGCTCAATAGTTGTTATCGAGAACTGTAACGCTCTATATTTCTCATGAATACTTTACGTATCACCATATGTTTGCATTGAACTTAGCAAATATTGTAACACGTGTGCTTCGTTTGCCGCCCTTTTATTTCCTCTTGAGATTTCGTCTTCCGGTACAATAAATTAATAGTCGACGAAGCGTCTCAATTTTTTTGCTTGTTTTAATACTTAGTTTTTAGAAACGGTGCTACCGGTTGTACTTAATTTTTTCAGGGTGGACCATATGGCGCCTGACTAACAAAATTATTCGCTAAAACTTTCCCACTGACCAGATGCCTCCTATTAACCCCTGATATTAATGAAAAAGAGGCAAGAGCGTGTTTCCAGTTGGGTATTTAAGTCATCTGTTATGGCTACTTATTAATAGAATATATCACTTTTATGTGCAATTTTCCTGTTTCATGCGGGGTGAACCACAAGATTGTTAGAAGTAATTGCTGTTCGGCCTATTGAAGCAAAAAAGAGTATAGAATGCGGGCTATTTCTAATTTTACGATAAAAAAAACTTGCGTTTAGTAAAAAAGTTGCTTGACTATAACATATATTATAAAATTGCATATTTTATTATATTCTATTGTTGCAGACGTGCCATTGTGTCGCCTAATTCTACAGTGAAAAGATAAAGTCTATGCCATGGTTCAGTACACAATCACAATAGTAGACGTGTTTACTTTTTGCTTAGGATGAACGTGAATCTTCATTCAAATTGTGCAATATAAAAGGATTCCGTCCCCTAGGCAACCGTGACTAAAAGATTATTATAAAAAATGTATTATTAGGGATAACTACCTGACTTTATACTCAGTGCCAGGGAAGGTTATGCTAAAAAAATAGTGCGCGATATGACGAGTTTTGAGACTGTTTACACACCTACAAACTTGGCTCTATAAAATCCTAAAAAATAGATAACCGTGAACCTTGTAATAACAGCGCCAGACGAAAGTAAACAGTGTGATAAAAATCACTATCGAAGTTTTTGAAGGTTAAGGCACTTTAAAATTCATTCATAAAATATCAGCGACGGTGTTATCTTTTGAAAATAAAATTACACAATATCTAATCCATTCACTTTGTAGCATAGTGATATGCTCCAAAAATATGATTACATTTTTTTTATTACAAAAATGAATAAATATGTAGGTACTCACCTCATTTCATTGTTGCTGCCACCACGAAATGACATCCAGAAGTTCTTCATCTTCTGGACTCATAGGCTCGTACGAGTCATAGGCATCTTGACAGTTTGGTCCTGCAGAACTTTCAGACACAAATGAAGGCGCAGGTGAGTGAGATTCCTCCGATAAGGGAGGCGTGTGTGGGCCGGTACCTGTAGTGTTACTGTATGTCAAACCGGACTGTGATTCTGAGCATCCTTCATCACTCTCCTCGAGCAATCTCTTCAAGCTTTTGATGTATTCCACTGCCAGTCTCAATGTATCCACTTTACTCAATTTCCGTGAAGAACCTCGGCCGCCGGCTAAAGCAGCCGAAACAGCTGAAGGTATGTGCTGTCTTAATGCTGCAAAACCATTGTTTACTTGTTTCACTCTGTTCCTCTCGCGAGCGTTTCTGCGTGCAACAGAGGCAGGTTGAGTCGGGTAAGGTTGATGAATATAAGATTTCTTTTTACAGCGGCTCGTGTCCATAGGAGCAGGTGCTAATCTCCTGGGACCCTGGGTTTGGAGATGAGTCAATTTCTGTTCGGAGCTGAGATTTTGATAACTATGTATCGCCGCCATCGGCATCGCGAATGTTCGTGTTACGAGTCGGGAGAATATTGGGAGCGCACTTGTGTGCCGCGCGAAGGTTGCCGGTGGATTGGCGGAGGTGGCGCGCACCCCCGACGCTAAGTAGCGCGCGCGCCGGCCAGCGGGGCGCGGGGGCGCGGGCAGGCGCGCGGCGGCCAGCGCGGGCGGCGCGGCGCACGCCCGGCACGCGCCCCACCGCTCGCTTCGCTACTTGTTGCGCTGATCAAAATACGCCGGCGCTTATTATGCTATAGAGCGGTAAGCTCGCGCCGCTATTGTTGCACGTCGTTGCGCGTAATTATCCCGTCCATTACCATGTTCGGAAGACGGGATCTGCACGTATCGTCTATTTAGAAGTTGTTACAGAGAATGGACGCTGTAAACCGATCTGAGCGATATTGCGTTATTAATATTGCCCCCGATCTTTAGTTTTATTGAATGCATCTTGAAAGTGCTTTAGAGTTTTGCTATAGCATAAGATTAACAAATGATAAGAATTAAACAAGTATATATAGGTGAGTACTAAACACATACATGGCACATCTGTATCTACATTCGAAGTTTGACAATAGTCATCTGTGTTACAATTAGTACCTACCTACTTCTAACTAAAGCGAATCTCAAAAGAATTTAAAATTTCAGAACAGCTTTATAATGCGTGTGTCGCTTAACAAGTGCGTAAGCAGGTGCATTGATGAGGTTCAAGCGCATCCTAGCTCACTGAGCTGCCAATGGCACTTTATTTGATGGCTTACTCTCATTATAATGTTAGATCTCTTGATATTTATATTTTACAAGCCACTCGTTAAGTTCTTAGCCTGCACTGCCTGCATGGAGACAAATTAGACTAGGATAGCTGGAATTACTTCTCTATTTTGGTTTTTCATTTCCTTTTTTCAAGGACCAAAATATTCTACGATTTACCCAATAAATATAATTACATAAATATATTTACGTGCACGGTTATGTTAATAACTCGATGCTTGGCTAGGTCCTTCCTCAAGAATCAAAGGATCTCCATTGTAAAATTTGACTGCCTCGTTGGTCTCGCGGTTAGCGTCTGTGACAGCTGATCATGAGATCTCGGGTTCGATTCCCGGGTCAGACTAAACGTTTGTATGGTCTACATTTGTAGACCATACAAACATTTAGTCTGATTTAGTATGACTGAAATATTTATTTGTTTCGGAGTTTGGGTGTTTTCTATGTGTAATATGTATGTGTTAACAAAAAGAAGGTATATATGTATTTGTATCAGTTGTCTAGTACCCATAACACAAGCTCTGCTTAGCTTTGGACTAGATGGCGTTGTGTGTTAGATGTCCGAAATATTTATTATTTTATTTATTTTATAAAATGAATTTACATCCAAATCAGGTCAGAGGTGTAGCCTTAAAAGCATAACAGATAGGTAGAGTATTTTGTGAATATTTATAACATTAGTATGAATACCTATGGATTGTCATATTAACGAACTTAACTTTTAAAACCAGGTATTTTCTATAATTTTCAATTTTATCTATGGACTTCTACGTCTTAGTAAACAACAACAGTAAATATCAATAATCAATTGACTTAAACTGAAGAATAGTACAATCAGTAGAGTGGTTTCCACTAAGTAGCCACTACCAACAAAACTTGACGAAAAGAGTTATAAAAAATCTACTCTAACTTTTTTGTACTTATTATTATTTAACAAAAAATTAAATTGTAAAAGCCTTGCATTTCTTCTTAAATTAATCTTCTAAGTTACTTTTGTAGTAGTAGTTGCAAGGGTTCGCGTGCTATAGCGAAGGTTGGGCAGGTGCGCAGGTGTGAAACGTTGTGACTTGCGCGGGACACTCTCGTTATTTCTACGTCACCTGTGCCGTGACGTCAAATATTTTTGAATCTGGGTTTGTGCTTCTGATTATGAAGCTTTGATACCTAAATTTAATCAACATTATGCGTTACTTGCTCCCAAGTAAATAGGGGTAGAGATAGGTTTTTATTGTTTCAATAAGTTAATGACTTCAGAGAAAATTAGTAAGATCTACTTAGTGATAATATTTAATGAAATTAATAATAATGTAGGACTGCATCTCCATATTCTCGAAACGAAAACTAAAACCTTATACCTAAATCGCAATATTAAGCCCAACTCTACTTCACCGTTTAAAATCGTAGCTCAATAAATTCAGTGTAAAGACCTCTTTACATGCTCTTATTAGAAAGCAAATAATTTTTTTAAGCCACAACAACCCCTAACACTAACGACATCTACTTTCAACCCTTAAACGTCCGGAACTACATTCAAAAGTGAATTGAACTGAGGGGAAACTATTTCTATTGGATAATGCAGATGGCGTTTGAAAGCATGTTTATCGGGGTAGTTTTATAAGGGTGGGTGCGAATAAACGCTGTTGTACGTTCGGCTACATAGATGGTGTTGTTAATAATTAAGTGTTGTGAGTATTTAGTTCTTAATTTTAACTTCAGAGGTTTTTAACTTGACCATACCTTTGACCTTGGAATCCTTAATGTACTACAATCCTTTAGAAAAATTGTATTATTTTATTTTGTTTTTAGCAATGGAAGTTATTGTATTTCGTACCTACCGATTATCACTGCCAAGTGGTTTATTCCTTTTATAGTTTCTTACGATATCTACAGGATTTAAGAATCTTATCAATCATTTTACATTTCACGCTTTAGAATATGCCTGAAAGAGTAATATTGATTTCGTTTATATAGTTCCAATAATACTTTATAAACTGTCTATATTCTATCCTAAAATTAAGTGGAACTTTCCAAACTCTCATTAACATTTATTGATATGGTAGCGAAAGTCAATTACGCTGCAATAACATTGGAAATGATACAAGATTCACACCTAAGCTACCTCAAATGAAGCTATTAATTAAAAATATAATAAATTTCTCTCTGCAATGCTTATTATCTCCCTGTTAATTACACCCATCCACTGTGAAGTCGTTGATACCATCGACGCCAGTTTTTACGAGCGAGGAATCGATGAAGATGTATAAAATCAGTGTTTTAGTTCAGTTCTTACGTCGACTTGATTGAAAAATTCGTCATTCAAATCGTGGGAACATAGAAATCAATTTTAAAACATAACTACTTTTTATGTTGCTATTCGACAGGTTTCCAAAATTAATTGGAAGTAGATCACATTTAATTTCTTGAGCAGGGCGACAGAACTCTGCGGGGTCTAGAGGCAGCGGCAACTATTTAATTACCACAGAAGGCATATTAAATATTACCACGAACTAGGGGGAAATTATAAAAATTAAAGAAATAAAATAAGATGAATAAGCCGTCAGAACTCGATGCAACACAGGTTTGATGTAAGTTTATGTTAAAGTTTATTAAACTTTAGTTAAGTGAAGAACTATTTTACTCCATTGAATTTGGATTTTAGGTATGGCAATATTCGTATGTCTTAAGACTCGCTAGTGCTAGGACTATAAAAACAGTAGGTATGTTTTGCTTATGTAACTTGGTCACTTTTTAATGTAATGTGTAATTTCTTAACAACTCGGTCGCCATAAAAATCTTAACAAGTTAAGCAACAAATAAATCTCACTTTTTGCGATTTTATTAGTTCTTGGGTTTTTTTTGACAGGATAAAAATTCAAAGGATTAGAGATTCCCTATCCATTTAACGGCATGATTGTATATTACTTGTATTTATAGTAATATATTTTTTTAGATTTATTATTTCCTTATATTATTCATGTATGTAGATAACATTAATTTAATTTTAGTGCTCCAATAAGATGACGCTGAGATTAAATGACCGACTCATTTTTACATGTGGCTGTCAAAGAAGACATATAAGTCGCAATTAAGACAATAATGTAAAATTTATCTTGATCAATATAATGTAATTTAATTGACTTATTAAGCCTTTGACTTAATGTATTAAAAAAAGACGCCTATAATTTTGATTGGAAGCTACGGTATTCTCATGGTTTACAGAAGCACGATATTTTAAATGGACCCAAGCGCAATTATGACGTCATATCGCAATGTTATTTACATTTATAATAAGCGCAAGTATTTGTATATCTGTGCTAAAACTTTAAAACCCAAACCTAAAATATTACGTTCATTAACAGTTGTAGCTGCTGCTATAGACTATAAATGTTATTCAAATCATTATTTAATAAATTACCCAGCGATCTGACGTTATATCGGTGTTTGAGCCGTAGCTACATGCAATACAAACGATAATACCACGTCGCGAGACACAGACAGATTCTGATTATCATCGAAACAAACGTTGTCCGACTCTTTCCCCAGTAAATAACTTTGAGTTAGAGGCAAATAACTTGGCAAGGCGCGTAGGCCTATCATTTACGAAATAACAATCGCAAATAAAATGCGATGTGCGCGCGTAGGGTATTAGCGGTGTTGCGCGCAAACATCGCGGTCTGGTGTGTAATTTCACGTGCGCTGACACGGAGGCTATTCGGCGCGATCGCCATACCACAATATATCACGTGGTCGCGCACACTGCCACACTGTATAATTCGTGTAATTTATAGTGTTCACCGGACTAGTAGCGAGCGCCTGACACGGTTAATAGTGTATAACCACGCGACACACGCATTCGTGTATCCTCCTCGCGTAACAACGCCGTGGGCACACCCCGTCAGCCACCGAGATGACCATTTGATTAAACGGCTCTACATGATAGTTTTGCATGCTGTTAAGGCAACACAACAACAAACAGTGGAACCATAACGAGTATTTAAACATAATATAAGCCATTCAATTTGCATCAAATTATTTTTTTATTACTCTACAGTAACTCATTAAAATGATGATATACATAGTATATGATAAAACAAAATAGATAAAATTGAATTTCAATACCATTTACTCTAACATCTATCGAAACGTAAATCTTAGAGACATTTTAGCACAAAACTATGAAAACATTGTAAGAGTCGTCACTTGACTCAATAAAATGTGTAAAATGTACACAAGCAAAATATTGAATGACTGTAGAGAAATATATTTTAAATTTCTTGAAAGTAATAATGGACCAATATATGATATTATGGGCAAGCATATAAATTTGAAATTATCACGTGGAAAGCCCTTATCAGACTTACTGGACTTATAATTAGGGTTATACGACATCTCACAATAGACATAGGTTAAATTAATATTTATTTCTACAGAAACTTTCCCACGTAAGACGAATTTTTACTTAATAATAAACCGGTACTGGTTAGCCAATAATAAATGTCACTGTAATATTATAATATACCAATAAATTTAAATGGCGACTGAACGGCACCTCAGTACCGAGTGTATTTAAAACAAGCCGCCTTTTTATTTATGCTGCTAGCTTAAAGTTCGCACACCATACTCTTGTAATTTTGTATTTATTTTTAGACAACTGAAGTGATTATTCATTTATCAAATAAATGGCAAAGCTTCATCAAACGAATATCTCTCTGATCTTGAAGTAGTATCGTGTATATTATTAATTATGAATATATAAAGAGAATCCGATGGGAATAGATGTAACTTTATATACTATTGGTATTTGTATTATGTATGGGTATAAATTATACCAAATGAAAGTACAGGTATTATAGTCGTTCAGCTTGCACATATCGTGTGTGTAATACCAACGGGGTGTTGGTATTGCTGCGGGCCACTTGTAGCTATAATGATCTGAACTTAAAAATGCATAAACGTACAAGTAATGACAGAAGCCAAGAATTATAGCCTCTAGTCGCGAAATACTGCAGTTTGACCGTAGTAAGGTAGTAGAGCCACGCTGATTTCAGCACGAATGGGCCGGCTCGACCGGGGCGGTACTACCCTTGTACAGAAAATCAACATAAAATGACAGCGTTCGTGCTGTCGTGTTTCGTTGGTGAGTGCGAGACCGGAGGCCCAATTAGTCTAGTCAACAAGTACCATACTTGTTGACTAGACTAAAAGATGCAGCAGCATCACTAGGCCGCCATAGTGTGGGTCTCCATACTGCATTGTCTGCATTCGCAATGAGTATGGTGACCACCACTCTTGGATTCTGCTTATGCTTTCCATCAGGCAGAGTAGAGTCATTTTGGCAGGCCAAACATAAAAAAAAAAAAAAAAAAAAGTGATATCTACTTATGAAAATTATTTGGCTTTCTTAATTCAATCTCTAGTATTTTATAACCAAACTTAAAACCAAGGATATTTGACGTGATTTTCGTAAGACATTACAGATTTAGCGGATTCAACCGTTGAATCGAATTGTGTCTATGCATTTAGTGCCATAGTAGTTGAAAAGTTTTTATTAAAAAGAAAACTCACGCATTAATAACGAATACTTACCATTATATAACGTTGAAGAAAATACTGCGAACCTCTAATTAAATTGAAAATTCTAAGTCAATAAAATAATTTCCTGTCGAAGTAATGACACAAATAAGTTAATCATATAAAAATGTCGTCGTACTGCTTCTGGTGTGTTTCTTGTCCCAAACTAATGGTCGGCGAAGATGTTCAAATTAGTGGGCGCAAAACAGTTATCAATATTTAGCGTGGTGCTCTAATTGTAGTACTAACAAAATGCCCCGGGCACTTGAGACGTCAGTCGCTTTGAACA
Organism: Diaphora mendica; assembly: GCA_949125395.1. NCBI lineage: Eukaryota > Metazoa > Arthropoda > Insecta > Lepidoptera > Erebidae > Diaphora > Diaphora mendica. The sequence goes on from OX421310.1 coordinate 26,426,715, forward strand.
CGTGAACATAATTGCAGGAAAAACTTATTAGTTCGATATGTTGTTTAATTAAAATGAGATTAAAATAAATGAAAACCCTACATTCATATTTAAAATTAAATGTTAGTACTAACTTATTCTAAATGTCGATATTTTCACTTTTTTAGAACGATGGCGGGTTTAATACAATAATGAGAAGGTACATAGAATAGCGACTAGCGAGTGTGAACACAAAGTATGTAAATTTTTCCCAGTCCTTCACAAGAATAATGTGGTGTTTTGTCGTGTGAGAACCAGTTGAACAACTAGTTTCTTCACTGACTTTGAGGAATTGTTAAACGAAGAGACTTTTGTTTCAAATAATATAAAATAAATCTTTCTGTAATCGTGTAATCGAAACTTTCGTTTTGTAAAATATAGTCTTTGTTTCAAGGTTAAATTTATTTTTCATTTATTACAACGGAAAATTTGTTAGTCGTTACTATTTTAGTTGCTAAACATATTTTTATTTAGTAAAAATATAAATTTCATTGTATGTTAGAGAGTAACGGCTCGGTTTGTATGTACGTTCGCCTTGGTTATAGCGTTCAATAGTAGCCTATGTCTTATTCTGAAATATGAGCTAAATAACTATAACAACTAAAACCACATACTAGTTTTTTATGTGAAAGAGCTACAAACATTCATACATTCTGACATACATTCGTATTTATAATATTAAGTAGGTCTTGATTTTATTTGTAAGAGATATTATAAGATTTTAAATAGCAAAATATGATATATGGATGACATAAACTAAAGGATAAAGATGACTTCACCGAATTTGTCAATTTCGGCAATATACCATTTATCGTCGAAATCGTTAAGAAACAAAAACGTAACTTATACACATGGATATTTTACAAAAAAAAAAAAGTTGTGATATATGGTAAACCTTAATTATCGTATTAAAATTGTATAACCATATATAATAACTTGTTTTTTTAGGTAGCTGATGATATAGGAAGTAATTTAGGCTACTTTTTTTAGACTAGCTTCACCCCGCGGCGCTACCTGCGGTACGACAATACCCGCGGGTAACACCGCGGGGTTCAGCTAGTTATATCATATAATCATATATTATACATACTATTATATTATAATAATAAAAGAGAAAACTACATCCCAACAATATTTTACATTTACACATAGTAATAATTATAACATTTGGTACTACAAATATGGTACACTTACCGTAAGGAAGCTTCCTACATATCACAAGTAATCGACTAGAATAAAATAAACGATTAAATCCTTTCTAATAAGACAATCTGCTCTCTCAAGTTTCCTTCTAAGCGCAATCTAAATAGATGCAACTGTGAGCAAGCCTAGGTACCGTTACAGGCGTAGCTAGCTATTGCTATTGTTTCGTCGACGAAGCCCATTGGCGGTGTTTCGGCTTAGCTAAGGTCGTTCCTCCAATCACGATCGAGAGGTTTTTCCTAGCAGTAGATTTGCGTTGGTAGTGAGCATGCGCGGTTGAGAGCTAGTTGGTAGAAAAGTAGAACATTAAAATGAATGTTGGTCTTATTAGAGTGTTGGTCCTTTTGGAAGAATTCTAGTAAGAAATATTGCTATATTTGTTAGTTAAGATGTAGAATACGGCAGTATACCTCACAATAGTTTTAAAGACCAATGTATTCTAATTAGAAATCGAATAGTCTTATTGGAACATGTCTTACTGGAATTCTATTTTAGTAGTCTTAATGGATCTGGTCTTAATACTGAATATATGTAAATTAAATCTTATATTATTAGTAAATATAATATTTAATATAGAACCTTTTCAGTATAGAAAAAAATACAGATTTATTCGTTGTAAGATTAAAATACGTGTACTATAAAAATATTTTGACTTGACTGCCTCTGTGGCGCAGTGGTAGTGTATGCGACTGCTGTGCTTGAAGTCTCGGGTTCGATTCCCGGGACGGACCAAATGTTTGTATGATCTGCAAATATTTGTTTCGGAGTTTAGGTGTTTTCTATGTATAATATTTATGTATTTACAAAAAAAAAGTATATTGTATTTACATCAGTTGTCTAGTATCCATAACACAAGCTCTGCTTAGCTTGGGCCTAGATTGTGTTGTGTGTAAAATGTCTGAAATATTTATAAAAGAAGATATATTAAAATTAATCTTCCGTAGCAGTTTATACTTAAGGTAGAAATACTTGCCCACAATGTAATTTAGTACCTTTGTTCATCAAAACCTTTAAGAAAGTATGTAAAGCTTTAGTAAACTCTTGGAATCAAGAATAATGTTATGTTGTGTATACTTTTCGCACTAGAAGACAACCAACAAAAATATTTCTTCTATTCTTGCCTAGAAAGAGCAATTAAAAAGTTTAAATAAAAACAATTTATTATAAACTTTCTCGTGGGTCTAAGATGAGTAATTACTTTTTTAGTAGCAAGAATATTTATTTATTTTTAACTGACTTCAAAAAAGGAGGAGGTTCTCAATTTAACCGTATATATGTTTTTTTAATGTGTGTTAGCGGATAACTTTGTCGTTTATGATGATTCTTTTTTTAATGGAAAGGAGATGTCCCAACGGTGATACCATGATAAAGACATTAAGATATGATGATAGCATCCAAGAGAAATCGAATCGAACCTTGAAGTCGGTTTTGTTATTGTTAAAATTTTACAGATTTATTTTAGTCACGTAAAATATGAATAATATTTAGAAAATGGCACCTTGAAATTATGAATGTTCACATTGTCTCCGAAGTTTCTCCAAAAGGACATGATTACTCAGAATAATCCATTCACAAGTTCAATTCTTATGCAAGTCACACAAACTATTGGCTTCCGAATACGCGCCACTATGACGTACGGACGGAACTTTTACTTTTGTATAAAAAATAAACCAGTGCGTACTATCACGTAGAGACAATTTCCCCGTCATTACAACGAACGTGTCATATTTATAATCTGTGGCGGTAGGCGCCACAATTTTATTGTCTTCTCGGGTGGTTGTCTTGCACGTGGAAGGCGTATTGATGTGAGATTGTGTGTTATTTTCAAGAAAATAGAATTTGAGCCTGGCTTTTTATTACATTAAACAATCATTACTATATATCCTAGGTATTATATCCAGTTATTAGAACCTCATTTTAAGCTAATGTCGATGACGATAATTATGGATTTAAAAATAAATATTTTTTTGAAACAGATTTTTCTTTAAATTTTCGAAAGTTATATTAATACATTATATAAATTGATACATAATCATGATATTAATATGTAAGCCAATTTGAAATTATTTCAAATCTTTGTTACAATTCGAATAATGACATCCATCTACGAAAAGACATCAACGGGGCGCGTTTTTGTTAAAAACGTTTTACAACTGCAACTTGAAGTGCAAAAAAGTACGTTCTTAAGTAATGTTACCTAACATAAAGTCGCACAATATAAATGATATAATTATCTGAATTGATATAAGGCAATGCTCTCTAATTACGGGCCACAACAAAGCTTTTGCAAGTAGCAATTTGACAATGGTAAGTATGGCCAATTGTCAATGATGGCGGCACCACGTGATTTCATTCATTGCACTTACTTGCAAAAAGAAAGCTACAATCGCTAAGTAGCAGTTTGTAATTTTAAATGATTACTGGTCATTTATAAAAAGGCTTTTTAAATATAATGGAGTCTCGTATGGGCAGATAACGACGAGGGGCAAACTTTGTAAGAAAACAATATTATAACTTGTTTGTCAGCAAAATTAGGTACTATTTTTGTAGTGCTTAAAATATATTAATCAGGTGAAGTGTCGTAAGTTAAATAAGTATGCGTCTGTTATTCAGTTATATATTCAGTTGTCTTAATATACTCATATGGGTTTGTTTTTTTTTTGTCAAAGCAATGTACTGCCGTGGTGAAATTGGCTGTATTATTCATTAACATTGTTTCATTGGTTTTTTTAATATATTATTTTTGCAGTTTTGTGAGATAAAAGTATTGTATTTTTTGGAAATTATCTAATAGTGATTTATCAGTATTATTTTTATTGCAATAAGACAGGTTTTAGTTCGTGTAAGAATTCTCGTTGGAAGTGAAACTAGCCGGACTCAAAATACATGTAAGAATAATACTATAGGTTCAATAAATATGAAAACTACCTATTAAAGCAAGTTTTTTTTTTCTTGTATTGTTTTTAAAATTGCTAACGTTTATAGGTATTTCGGGGTCACAAAATCTGTCACAGAAAGTAAAGTGAAGCGAGTACATCAATATGTTGTACATAAATTTGTTACTCTTTACCGACATAGAACGCAACGGGAAATCTACTCATATACATATGATTAGGCTTCCATTGAAGGCTTAAAGTTAGTCAATATATTATAATCAAATATTATATCCTTATAAGCTGATGTCCTTTTAAATTATATTATTATTTTCCAAATATGGTTTCCGTGATTTTAATAGCACTCCAAGTTTGATGATGGAAAATGCCACGTAATAAGTCATCCATAATTCTCGCTCAAAACTTTTATAAATATAGCATCACATTTTAAAACTACATACATACAATGTCACATTAAAAAGCCTTACGCCTAAAGTCTTGTAATCAAAGGTCGTAAGACTAGCATTAAAATATAATATAAAAATATGTACAATCTTTCAGATACTTAACCATAATATATTTGACATATACTTACTATTTAATAAGCTTAATGTCAACGATCAAATAATTTTATATTTAAAATGAAATTTCGTCTGGTACTAGTTTTATATTCTTTAATTTATATAACAACTTTAATGTTATGATCATAATCATATTTTAAGATGTTAAATTCTATAATCAAACAAAACTACTGATGAATCCGTTATAGTCTCTTTACCACAGTTCGACCAATGCCAGTTATTGTACCATTAAACTAACCGACCCTGGCAAAATCACAAACAATTTTTATTTCAAAAACTTGAGTCTGCGAATATAGCTAACCTCAATTGAAATTTTTTAAAGAGTTGTACTCCCAAGAGCCCAAAAAACTTCTGAGTTCCGGTGAGACTTTAGTAATCTCTAAATAGAAGGTGCTAGAAGGAGCAAGAAATATTCATAATTTTGGAGTAACGCTCAAACGTGTTTTTTATTTTAGGATGATTTAATTACGTTTAGTCTTGGGAATTAAGAAGATAAATTGAGAGTTGGTGCTTACCTTGACCTTACACGGGTAGTCCGTAATTTGAACGGAGCATCGTCACGTCGAAACCAGTTACGCGATGGCATTAATTCCCATGTATACAGCAATAGCTTAAAAGCTTGAGAAATAATCTATACTAATATTATAAACGCGAAAGTTTGTAAGTATGGATGGATGGATGGATGTTTGTACTCTTTCACGCAAAAACTACTGAACGGATTTGGATGAAACTTTACAGTAATATAGCTTAAACGTCAGAATAACACATAGGCTATTATTTGCCGCGATAACCGACATATACGCGGGCGGAGCCGCGGGCAACCACTAGTATAATACATAATAATATATATTACTAGCTGATCCGGCAAACGTTGTTTTGCCATAAAAAAGAATAAAAAATGGTATAAAAAAATAGATGTTGGTCGATTCTCAGACCTACCGGATGTGCACACCAAATTTCATAAAAATCGGTTCAGACGTACATAGGGGTAACTAACATTGTGATTTGAGAATTTTATATAATAGGTCTTTACCTATGAAATTGCCGTTGAGTATGCAATAAGTGAAAGTACTTATTTTTTCAAACTTTTTTATTTCTGTTATTCGAAGTAATCACCCATGCAATCGACGCATCTTTGCCAACGCATTGGCAGTTTATTGATGCCCTTCTTGTAAAAATCAGCTGGACGGGAGGCAACAAACTCTTCAAAGGCATTTTGTACTGCCTCTCGGGAACTGAAATTTTTACCCACTAAAAGTAGTCTAAATTTTGGAAAAAGTAATAGTCGGTAGGTGCAAGGTCTGGTGAGTATGGCGGATGAGGGAGAGCTTCCAACCCCAGCTCTTGCAGCTTGGAGGCTGTCTGTTGCGCAGTATGGGGTCGCGCGTTGTCGTGAAGCAGCTGCAAGAGCTGGGGTTGGAAGCTCTCCCTCATCCGCCATACTCACCAGACCTTACCCTACCGACTATTACTTTCTTACTTAAAAATAAGTACTTTCACTTATTGCATACAAAACGGCAATTTCATAGGTAAAGACCTATTATAAGATTACTCAAGCTTTCATCAAGTTATGTGATTACTGTTTTATAGAATATTATTTAATTGCACGAATATTTAAAATAATTCAAACGCTTTATTGAAAAATATTTAAAACAATATACTGTTGTTTACATTTTATGTACTATAATTATTGTTTGTATTTATGTAGGTTCACCAAAAAACATAGTTATCTAAACAACTTTACTTAGATATATAGTTGTTTTTATTATCTCTCTCACAACTCAAAAACAATGTGACTTTTCTAAATCGAATCAAAACCAAGACCGCGTCATACCATGTAGTATGGAACAACTATATACATATTTATATTCGTATAAGCGCATTTAAAATTAAAGCTATTAGTACTGGCGTCAATATATATGTAATTTTACACTTACAAAAAAGCTGTATGCGAGTATTAAGGAAATAAATAATTTCAACAAAGTCGAAGTCACACTTTTATTTTACAAAACCGCCACCCGCGTTGTTACATTGATCACTGGAGGCTCGCTTTGCACACTCGCTAGGTACGGCTCGTTCTTAATGCTTAAGCGATAGAATCTCACATATCTTTGTATCTTTAAGCAGAGAGTATTAATTTTAAATGTACTATTTAACATTCTTTCAAAAAATAGAAAATAATAAATATCTTTCATATTTGTACTTTTCTTGACTTTTTATTTTGTTTTTGGAACGAAGTTCCTTAACGCACGTTGCGAAAGGGGGCTAGATGGAAAAAAATGTAACGACACTTTTCGCGCTAAAAGTTGTAACGACACTTTTAACATTGAGTTGACGTCATAGTGCTGGATACTCGACGTTAAATATAACAAACTGATTGCCAACGTCCATACCATGTTGAATACACCGGTTCTCGTCCGATCACCGAAGTTAAGCAACATCGGGCGTGGTTAGTACTTGGATGGGTGACCGCCTGGGAATACCACGTGATCTTGGCTTTTTGCATTTATTTACAGAAAATATATTGTTTTAAAGTATATTTTGTAAAGTTTGATTATTTCTAAAATAATTTGAGTATTTTATGCGCATTTTTATTAGTAGTAGCATATCTTAATGTATATAAACTTCGTTCCATCCGGGTGTCCCTTGACACCTCTCAAGTTTTTTTTCTAATATAACAATTATTATGACTTTGTTTTATATCGTATCACATTTATGGTTATTATTGTTATCAGCATCATGTTATCCATCCTCAATAAATACTCTAACCAATAGAAAAATATTTTTTCTAAACCTTATGGCTAATTATAAGGATATACCAGTACATTAGAATAACCATTTACATAACAACCGACAATCCACCAATTATTGTACATTAGTAAGTTTATACAAGCTGTTTAACAATAATCTCGTGAAGGTTCCATCAACCATTGTTATGAATATCGTTCAATAAGGCTTCTCGATACAAAATTTTGAGATTACATAGTAGATAGCAGATATAATAATTTAATTAGAGATTTATCTAGTCATAAGATACTTTATGTTTTCCGAATAAAACAAAAAAAAAATAACACAGCATACAACCATTGTTTTTTTTTGTAATGGTATAAATACTTGAGTGACACTACTTTGTCGCAAGTCACGCTTTTAAGAACCTATTATACGACGGTGTCACTTGTAGTGGATATATGTACCGATGACATAGGTCACTATCTATTTACCATATGGGTCGATTGATTGCTTAGTTTCAAAAAAAGACTTAAGTTACAACATTTACAACCTTCTATGGCTGGACGGTAGAGCTTGAATCAAGCCTTGTCACTAGAATAAAATACCCATAAAGCTAATTAGCAATCTAAGGGTTTATGGCGCTATAAATGAATAAAATGGAGCCCCGAGCTCGACCTAAGTTCACATGACTTTACCGGCGCTTTTTGTCTTAGCTTGATGAAGACATTTCGACTAATTAAAACCCACAACATTGTTTAGAATGCGTATCACATAAATATGCATGAAACTAAGATTTCCATCAAAAAATCAAAAATCACTTTCGTACAAACAAAAATGAGATACACTAAATTCTATCTACTTTAAAACCAGATAGGATTCATTTCATCAAGAGCTATGTGAGAAAATTTAACATTTAAATAATAACAAAAAGTTAATCTCCCCTGTAATAATCATTAGGACGATGGCATTATTGTAATTAAGCGTTCGACTTGCGGTGATACGACGGGAGGGCAAATAAAAAATTAAACAGTGCATTTTAACAATGAAGCATTAATGAAATGCTGATCAATTAATATGATACCACTTGGGGAGCGCAGCTCTAAGTGATGCATAAATAACACATTTCCCATAATCTTTAAATGATCGGGTTATGGGGTAAAAACCGATTTGCCGCTCATAAAGCTCACCCCGTGACGTCGCTCGCCGCCAGCGGGGAGTTACCACATTCTAGTGAAAATGTACTATTCTAGCCATTGATATTCAAAAAATTCAAGATGCACAGTTCCTTGCAAATATAGGTTCTCATTAGGTTAAACAATATTATAAATCAAAATATCACAAGTTTTTACTAATTAAACACAAACTCTATCTTACACGTACTGCATAAAGTTGCTTTTCAATAGTAAGAAACGCGCTTTAAATGTCATTATAATTTAATGACTGAGAAGCAAGAGCAAGATAGAAACCAAAATAGATCAATGCCTTCGTGGAGACGAATTTTATTAACATTACTGTCAATATTGAAAATATATGTAAACTAGCCGACCCACGCAACCTCGTTTGCGTCTCCTATTGCCCGTAGCGTGATAATTTTCCCCCGTTTTTGAAACATTCTTCATTGGTGCTCCGCTCCTATTGGTCTTAGCGTGATGATATATAGCCTATAGCTTTTCTCGATAAATGGACTATCCCACACTGAAATATTTTTTTAAATTGGACCAGTAGTTCCTGAGATTAGCGCGTTCAAACAAACAAACTCTGCAGCTTTATAATATTAGTATAGATTGTATAATTGTGTAATGTGGTGTCATCATCATCATCATTCGAGCGTTATTTCCGGATGGATTCTAAGCCTCAAAAAGATGAAGAATATAATAATAATAAACATTTCGGACGTCTAACACACAACGCCATCTAGTCCCAAGCTAAGCAGAGCTTGTCTTATGGGTACTAGACACCTGATACAAATACATATACCTATACTTTTTTTTGTAAATACATATATATTATACATAGAAAACAGCCAAACTCCGAAACAAATATTTGTAGATCATACAAACATTTGGTCCGACCCGAGAATCGAACCCGAGACCTCATGATCAGCAGTCGCACACGCCCACCGCGAGACCAACGAGGCAAGTAAGGGAGGCAAGAATGAAAGGAGAAAGCTCCCACTTGAGCTGGCAAATTCTAGCTAGCATGTCTTACAGTAACCGAGAGCTGGATTAAGGCACAAATAAAATAAAACTCAGAAATAATATTATGTTTTATAGTATATAGTCTAGTCAACAAGTTCCATACTTGTTGACTAGACTAAAAGATGCAGCAGCATCACTAGGCCGCCATGGTGTGGGTCGCCATACTGCATTGTCTGCATTCGCAGTGAATATAGCGACCAATACTCTTGGATTCTGCTTATGCTTTCCATCAGGCAGAGTAGAGTCATTTTGGCGGGCCATACATTAAAAAAAAAAAAAAAAATTACAAAAGAACAAAGAACTAAAGGCTGAAATGAAAAGCCAGCATTATTTATATTTACATAGAATCACGTATTTTCCCTCGAAGGGATAGTGTATGATTCATATGCCAGGGATATAGGTTAGATCAGTAAACTCAATAATAAATTTAATTAAATATATTGATAATGTTCACCTAGCCAATAACGGCCACGGTAACTAGTCTCAATAGAGACCAGCCAACTACGCAGGTGATATGATAGTGCACAAGTGTGTGCGCAAACACAGGTGCACTCTCTGTTCCCTCTCTTTTAGAATCCGATGGGACGGTTAAACGACACGACCAGGGAGAGATCAGGTACAGGACCGACAGCTTTACGTGCTCTCTGAGGCACGGGATTTCAGGCCCCAACTTCCAAACTCCGAGCTGGTTTTAAGTATTTCCATAATCAGAAAAACTCAATAACACTTTTGGCCCGACCCGGGATTCGAACCCGAGACCTCTTGATCGGCAGTCGCATACGTCAACCGCAAGATTAACGAGGCAATTGATACATAAAAAGACATCGTTAACATATTCATATAGTCACAATGGGAACCTACAACATTATTTCAAAGAATTAAATATTAAAATAAGAATTACTCAGTTGAGCCCGTAAAATGAGTAATCGATATAAAAACATTAGAAATTTGTGGAATTGATGACCTCTTCTCCGTTAGGAAATAGTTTAAAACCTATTAAAATATAAATATTATTTAAAAGATATTAACTTATTTATAAAAAATAAAAAAACAACGATAAAAAAAATAAATAGAACAGGGTCATTTTTATTAAACGACTACAATAAAAGGTAGTCGCAACATTTTGTTCTTGAATTGAATAAGCAATCATTGAAATTTTACGTATTATAATTGGATCCTTCATTAAAGTTTTAAGACAAATTTAATCAAAATCGCATAATAATTACTATATTTACTCATATACACAACAAAAATAAATTTATAAACACTTTTACCTACTGAAACTAGGGTATTCCAGCCTTTTTTAACGTTCTTGATGTAATATTTTTACAATGTTTAAATGAACACTGACATTTTTAACGTACCTACGTACATGACGGGAGTCGCGCGAAAACTATTTGAAAAGAAGGCACATTTGGAATTGTGCCTTCATTTCTTGCGGACAGTTTTGAGACGCTGATTTTGTATCTTGGGCTTTTTATATATGATGATTCTAGCATAAAAGTGGTCCATCTTTTGTAAAATGTTTTGCAATTTCTAGTTGAAAGCAACCTCTTCAACGCGTCCGTTTTAAAATAATCGAATTTGTAATCGATTGAACCATTATCTAAGTAATAATAATAATAATTTCTTTATTTTCCAAAATTACAACTCCGGACAGTTTCTTATACACAATTCTGTAACACGATTTATTATAACTTGTAACATTTCTCTTAGTTATGACCACTAGCACTCAAGCTAAGATTCAACTTGTGTTATGAGTGCTAGGGCTCCTTCTAATTGTCACTATATGCATTATTTAAATTTATCTCAGTTGTATAGTGCCTATAAGATACCTCACCAAACAGAATAATACAAAATAAGAAAATAATGTGATTAAGATATTAATGCTCTATGATGCTGCTGTGTCGTTGTGTGCGCGTATTTGTCTGTGTGTATGTGTGTGTGTGTGTGTTTGTGTGTTTGTATGTTTTACAGTAGCTATTTTTCGAGAAAGAAAAAAAGAAGAAAAAAAACGACTCAAATCACCATCCAGTCATCAATAAGGCCTCAGTTTCCCCATACGATAGAGACTTCATCCATGCCGTTATTAAAGTTTTACATTTTATTTTACTACAGTTATAAATACTATATTTTTTGTCCTCAATGTTATACAGTCTACCACCCAATGTCTTGAAATGACGTTCCGCCAATTTCGTTCTGTGAGTTTCTCTTGGAATGGCATTAGCCGATCTGCGCTTATTCATGCTGTTTGGATGATAAGGTGTTAGGGAGTGCATACGCAGTATGGTATTCAGTACGAACAGCTGTCGCACGGTCAGCACCTCCACGTCCTTGTATAATTGGGAGGTGTTGTATCGAAAGTGCTTAAAGGTCATCACTTTTAGTACAGCTCTCTGTGCCCTTTCTAGGTGCAAAAAACGCGTTTTGGAAGCACCACCCCAGACAGTGATACCAAAACTTATAACAGACTGGCATACTGCGAAATAGACCGTACGGAGAGTTTCAAAATCAGCAGAAAAGCGAAGGTTTTTGAAAAGAGCGATAAGTTTTCTCACTCTGCCTGTCAACGCCCTGATCTGGTCATTCCACGAGATAAGCCTGTCTATTACAACACCCAAATATTTAACCTTATCTGTCCTGGTTAGGGAAAGACACGTACATCCATGTGAATTGGTGTCACAAGTATGAGCTTTGAGTAAAAAGGAGATATCTGGCTGCAGGGAAGCATTTAATGAGAAGGGCATGTAATTAGTTTTAGCGAGATTGAGAGTAAGACCGTTTGCAGACAACCAAGACATTACAACTCTCAGGGCAAGTTCTGCGCGTTCTTGAACCTCCTTCCAGTCCTTGCCATACACCAATAGGGCCGTATCATCAGCGTACGAAAATATGTTGCAATCTGGCAGTGTGAGACTACAAAGGCTGTTAACATAGATAAGGAACAGTGTTGGACCCAGAATGGAACCCTGTGGTACACCAAAAGAAAGTGCGCATTCGTCACTTACAAGAGAACCTATCCTAACCCGCTGGGAGCGCTCAGAAAGGTAGCTCCGAAAAATGTTTAATGTATTGCCTCTTACGCCAACGTTCTCCAGTTTTGTTAGAAGAGTGGGGACAGAAACAGTATCAAACGCCTTCGAGAGATCGAGGAATATTCCTAGGCATTTAGACCTCACATCTAGTGCCCTCACGGCACTGTCTATAAGAGAAGCTACGGCGTCCTCACAGCACTGTCCCCTTCGAAAACCATATTGATTTTTTGATAGTAAACCAAACTTTTCCAGGTAATTGACTAGCTGATTATTTAAAACCTTTTCAAAGATTTTCGACGGTACCGGGAGAACCGATATCGGCCTATAGTTGTTGACACTGTCCCTGCCCCCACCCTTATGGATAGGATAGACTATAGCTCTCTTCAGCGGCCCTGGAAAGACGCCCCTACATATACATAGATTTAAAATGTGGGTGATGATGGGAGCTAGAGCTTTCTTGCACATTTTTAGCAATCTGGATGTGACTCCATCCCACCCTGCTGCCGAATTCTCACGAAGATTCATGATGATTCCTTCGACTGCTGCCTGATCTGGTGCCAGAATGACAAGGGAATTTAAATGTGGCTTTTCGCGAACATATGGAGCATGAGTCGAGGCTGCATGCCCGTGCCCAGCCGCAAGTCTCCTCCCAATATTAGCAAAATAATCATTTACCATATTTAATGATGTTTTACTGTCGAGACCATTAATGCACAGAAGTTCAGATGGAGATGACTTTTGGTTAGATTTATGTATTATTTTATTTATTACATTCCATGTTAATTTAGGGTTTCCCTTTGCCTTAATTAATTCTTGTCTTTCAAAATTTCTTTTAAGTTTGCTTAATAATTTATTACAGAAATTACGGTATCTAAGGTAAGTGATCTTTAAGACATAATTTTGAGGAGTCTCCTTGAGTTTTCTATGCATATCGTCACGATTTCGTATACACCTCAATAGTCCTGGTGTGATCCACGGCTTAATTACTCTTCGTTTCGAAGGGATGTGAAGAGTTTGAGTGTGGGCATTTATAATAGATGTGAGTTTGGTAATCAGTGATTCTAGCGCTTCTTCGGGATTTTCCAATTTCATTATATAACTGAACTCTGTATTATTAATATCTTGTGTCACTTGACTGTAGTTCACTCTAGTAATAGTCCTGGACTTTTGTGTGCGATAACCATTTTTGAAGCAGACAACCACCGGGGAATGGTCGGTAATGTAGGTATCCAGAATGTACGAGGCAATTGGCTTCGTAACTTTTATCATAACGTGATCTATACAGTTATTCTCGCGAGTAGGGTCAGTATAAGCTGGCAATAGTCCATGAGAGGTTATTAGATTCATGTACTCATTATAGTGTGTATCATTGTTTGTTGGATGGATGTTAATGTTAAAATCGCCCACCAAGAATACGTTCCGGTAGGCAGAAACCGATGTCAAGACTTTATTCAGACTGTCCAGAAAAAGCTCAATCTGACGGAAGCACGGCGGTCGGTATACAGATATTACCACTATATCTCGACTTATCTTACAAACTAGGCAGTTCCCCTCTTTAAATTCCGGTTCACTGATCTCATGTTCTAAATTTGCATTCACGTAGACAACTAAACCATCGTTTTGATTTATATTAATTTTTGTAGAATATGTTAAGTACCCCTGAAGCAATGGAAGATTAAAGCTTCTACTCAGCCAGCATTCAGAAAGAACCAATATGTCAAATTTTACTTTTAGTGAAGATAACAATACCGTCACATTATTGAAATTCTTACCGATACTACGAATGTTATTATGCATTAAACTAAAATTACCTACATCACCCATTAACCGAGTGCATTCGTCAGGCCGACAGCTATGAACTTCATGCGAGCCAAACGAATCAATATTATTAAAAATGTCATTTATTGAGTTCATCTTTAATATAAAATAAGTCCACTCTATTTGTCACACTGAAGGAAACAACTATGTTGTCACGACTACTGTATTTTATATGTACTGTGTTGTATTTATATGAAGAGAAGAGATAAGTGTTTAGTGTCTTGCAAATTCCCAGTTTAGGTGTAAAAGTGTGTTTGTGGGTATGTAGATGAGCAGCATTTAACAATTTAGCATTTTGTCCAATACATAGAAAAATTAAGTTTTTACAATTACTATCTAGCATGCAAATTAACAACATGAAAAGTTTCGTTAGACTATTATACGTTTTTCCCCTGTAAATTTTGTAGACATTTCTCTGAAAGAACGCGCACTGGTTTCTCGCCCTCCTTTTTTCGAAGAAAAATCTTATTATTTGACGTCCAACAAAAATTAAAACTGTTTGTGGAAGCAAACTTACGTGCTTCATAAAATAGCTGCCTCATGGTGGATGAAAGTCGATCGGAGATGTATATAGGAACGGACTCACCCGGGAGGCCAATCAGTTCACTATTAAGCTTTTTAGAGTTTGGCTTTCCCTTGTTAAACTCGCGCGAAAATTTTAAAATTTGGTTTTTCTTTATGACAGAATGGAATTCCACTACTATTTGATTCGAGGGCCCTTGTTTCGCGGTTGGACGGTACACATCACGGATTTCTGCTGGCTCAATCTGCACTTCAAGGCACTTACAAGTGTCCGTGATCACCCTAATAAGATCGTCGCTGTTTTCCCCGTCTTTGGGCGCTATATTACGCAATTCTAGAGAGGCCGTGCGATGACCATCTTGTATGTTCATAATTTGTTTTTCGAGCTTGCTGGTGTACGTGCGTTGTTCAACACGCTCCTTCTCTAGAACTAAAATTCTAGTCTTAATTTCCTCATATTTCTCATTCATTAGACTCGCAGCTTCTTCGATATCAATTTTTATTTTCTGCAAGTTTTCACTTTGTACTTTTAATTCTGTTAATTCTAGGGTAATTTTAGACATGAATTGCTTTAGGGAAGATTCTTGGTCTTGATGCCACTTTGTAAGCATACTCCGCATTTCTTCTTTGAAATCCTTCAATTCATTGGGTGGGCTAAATTCCGATCGCGGTCGTTTTGTTCTTTGAGAAACTTTAACAATCTCACTCTCACCTGTTGTAGCAGTGACGTTAGGGTTTGTCGAGGCATGTTCAACTTCTATTGCAGGAGTGCTTGGTGGAGTACGTCTCGCTTTTGGCATGGTGTGGTGGTTCGTATCAACTTATTATTATAAAATAAATGGTATCTCAGGTCAGTATGTCTCAGTGGCGTAGCGGGTTTGCAACTCCAAAACACAAACAAAATATAAAATTATAAATCCTGAGATCCTTACCTAATAGTTAATTTACTACCAATTGAAGTATTCTTTTTTGCACTGGTATCATTACATTAATATAGTTGCACTATTTGCTGGAAGATGGCGTTGGTAATTGGCCAAAGTTACCCGACCACAGCCGACTACCACAGACATATGATAAGAAAATTATTTTGTCTGTGGAATCAGAGCCTTTGGTTTAGTTTCGCTACTTGCCGCTGTGTCGCTAGGGGTCAGTAAATTCAAAAGTATTTTTACATAACGACTATGATAACATTGATTTATTGTTTACAATCACAGAAATTGTCCCAAACAAAGTCACCCTCTCGGAACTATATTTCGGGTCTGGTTATAATTGTGTGAAAGTACTTATCTGGAGTTCCAAAACTTATTCTTTGTTTTGTTCGTGTATTGTTGACTTTTTTCTCCTTCTTTTTTCACTGTTCCAGAGTTGACACCCACGATATTACGTAGTTAGACCAATGTTCGCACTTGATTTATCAACTTTTTTCACAGATTTTACAACTATTTCTCATGTTTACAAATTTTAAATATGCAGACAGTGTACAGGTATCAGTGTTGCCAGCACGTATCAATATAAGTGCATATAAGTGCAATATACCCTATCTACTTAAAGTTAAATAGGTATGTTGGTACTATTTTTGGTTCATAAAACACTTAGTTTATGTTTCTTCATATCGATGAAGACGTGCACTTATGGAAAATTATATGAAATATTTTTTATCCACGTATATGAAGACCAACATCGGTTGGCTCACGAAATAAAGTGCCTATGGAATTACCAGATCGCTTAGTGGGTATGCTTACCATTACGAGAATATAAAAAAGATCCTCACTTAATAAAGAAGTAGATTTTACAGAGAAACCAGATATTCAGCATTTGCAAGTCCAGTTCCGAAATAATCGCCAGTAGGAATTTAAATAAGGTGCCAATTAGAAGGAGGGTTGCGAGACCAGGTATTATTATAATGTCTTTTAATAATTTTATGCAAGCGACATTAAATGTTTGACGTTTACTGCTTAATAATAAAATCTTGGAAGCCGCGCGGGTGCGAGCCGCGGCCCGATCGAACAATAAAAAGTTTGGTTAGTCCATTACAACTTTTACTTATTTCATTTAGTTTAGACTGTCAGATGGAAATTAGTATGTATACGACATAATTTTAGTTAGTGTGTGTTAAAGTAAATGTGTGTATTCTGTCGTAAATTAGATTTACAGTGAATTTACAAAGTCGACATTGTTTTAACATTTTCAAACCCTTATTATTTAATTATTGCAAACAGTTGGTCTTTTTACTATTAAATTTTCAGTTCATTCTTCACGTCCCGAATCTTTTAGAAATATAGAAGATCTATTTCATCTTCCAATATGACTTTATCTCTTTATACTTTCCCAAATATTATTTTATTTTTATTATTTTAATTAAAACACGAATAAACTCTAGTAGTAACTTGGTTAACGAACATACTTATTCCTCAGTATGTCTGTATTGATCCTTTTTCAGACTTCTATTTCATTTGAATATCCTACCTCTTAACTACGTGTTTACAATATACATCTCAACGTATAAGAAAACCTAGAACCTCTCAGATATTTACACACGTAGTTCACTCGATCCAAAAGAAAAATAACATATATCAAACACGGAGGTTGTGCGTGTGTGGCTTAACGCAAAAACCAACTTTTGAAACGTGAAACAATAAATCAAAGCACAAAAAATATGTGTTACCGCGGTCCGTTGTTTACACAGACCCATCGACATTGTCGCGAGCCCTAAAAACAACGAGTTCTGCACTTTAAACTTTTAAGAACAAGCTATTCCATAGGTTATTAGGGGAACAAGTACTATTAAAATAGTGAAATGAAATACGTTTTAAGGTAAATCTTAACATAGTTTTCACGAAAGCAATACAAGTCATCAAGGACACATTTTCATTATGTTGTTATTAGGAAACCAGCTGCGCCTTAACAATACTACATAATAAATACTTCTCTTTCCTCATTACCCTACCGCCCAAACCGACAACATGTAAATGCAAAAACTGCAAATGACATTCAACCAATACTCTCGGTAAATATTCACTTACCGAAATTGAGAAATAAAGAGATTTTTTTAGCACCAAAACGTGCTCTAATTGATATTTTATTCAACGCTTTTGCTCTTTGGGTGGCGGACATGAAAATATCAATAATGAATATGACACCGGCGACGTAGTGCGGCGCTTTTGTTTATGTAAATCGAATGTATTTCATACAGACTGCTTTTTGTTTCATCCATTCACCAGTTTATGTTTATAACAAGTATTTATTTAAATATTTTTATATTTTATGATATGAAACTTTAAGAAAAATGGTAAATTTAGTGAAAGTAGTTACAGGGGCCGTTTTATAATGTAAATTACTTTGGTTGCATACTTATGGATTGTTTAAATAACATAATATTTAATCTTACTGATTCTGAATCAATCGTAAATGGAATACGAGATGACCTCATTTAGAATAATACCTTTCTACTCTATTTTTTTTCTTTATTTTTGAAATTCTGGATATATAAGTATACATATACCTAATTCTTTGTTTTTCTTTTTGTGATGGCTGAAGAAATAAGGTCAGCAGATGTTACATAACAACGTAAGCCCCAATTAAAAATAATAACATGATTGATTTATACAAAAACAAACATCTTCTGTCAAAACAATTGATTTGACGTCTTATTTTGGGTTCTTTCAAATTACATGTTTCACTTGGTAGCGCTTTTTATATTTGTCTAATAACTACAAGTTGCGTGTGGTATCTTTCCTACCCACCTTATTTATAGTAATAGGTCTGTGACATTACGTATTAATAACAGTGAACAGTATCCCGATAGGGATTGAAAGAAATTAACAACTCTGTTTACCGTCCCATTTTTTATCGTACAGAGATAATCGCATGCCTTAATAATAATTTGTATCAGACTATCAGTGTATCAGCCCTTTCGGATGTCGGTAATATTTTTTATAACTACGATTCACGTAGCACTGATTGGATCAGTTAAACAGTGACAAAATACTCGGGACATTGCTCCTTTGTCGTGATGTTCGGTTTTGTTCCCGAGATGTGTCTCACGATATTTAACCTCATGTCATTATTAAGACATCACTTGCCCGGTGGCAGGGAGATCTTACAGATAACATTTCGGTCATTTATATCGAGTCTCGATAAATGACTGGAGTGAACAACGAATAAATGTATTGTTATACTATAATACTTAACTATTTTAATGAGAACATAGATGTTTGAAACATTTTTGTGGCTTTCTTGATGATTACTATCGGGTATTCTCTATTAAGCTTTTATTATAAAAAACTGTTTCAAAAAATTCTCGCCTTACTGAGCAATGAACAAAAGCTCAAAAACTTTTGTCACCAAAAAGCCAACAAATCGTTGCTCAATCGCTCGTGAACGACCAAGAGTTTCTAAATGTCGGCAGAGGAAACATTAATTAGGAGGTCGCCCTTAATTAAATTGTGACGTCTCAGCGAATTTCCCTCAGATCCCTTACTTGGTGGTCTGCAGGTAAACGTAGATCTGTATGTAAACTTTATGGGCACTAGCCGTAAATGTAACATTTTAACGATTATCAATTAAACAGCAATCCCTTGCCGCATAGTCATTAACCAAGTGGGTTGTCCAAGATCGCGACAGTTTTATACTCTCAGAGTTTAGAAAAATGCTGTTTTCTAAATTAATTTCTTTAAAATAAAACTTCTATTTGAAGCAAGACAATGGGTCTATTGTAACTAAGGCTATGATTTTTACAACGGGCTGTAAAAAACATGATAGGATACAAACAAAAAACAGATTATTACACATCAAAAAATAAGTTATTAAATTGACGAGCGGCAATATCCTTTTACAAAAAAGGCGTTAACCACAAAGAATAGATTCGTATTCGTTGTTTAATTAAGAAATTTTTACGCTATAAAAGATTGTTTGTGACGTGGTCTAAAAAACAATGATTGGAGGAGAATTCGGGAGTTTAATAAAATAGAAGTCTTATTAAATTATACGCTTACCCGAGGTACTAGGTTCTTGCAATTTTTCATACAATTTTGTTATTTTCACTATATTATTTAGACTTTATATAAAAGATATACACAAAATTTGTAATAGGTTAATATTTTTCGAAATTAATACTTAAAATTTAATGAGAAATATGGCATTGTAACTATAATGATTTTTCTATTTACATTTTTAAGTTACCGTAGAAATACGAGATATGTGCAAACCTTTTTTTGTTGAATAATTACAGTTTTATGTAGGATACCATATGAAAGTTAGGGTATTACAAGGTAAGGAAAAAGTCTACAACGTACTGTTTTTGCAGGTAATAGACACACAGCTCATCATCAGTTGCAATTAATCAAGACACAATCCACCTTAATAGGTAAATATTGGTTATTTGTGCGCCAAATTGTTGTTTGCAATCTTATTTGATTGATCTCGTTATGGTGCATTTGAGATCATGAGAACCAATAAATTCCGATAGGTTTTAGAATGACATTTATGTATCATCACGCTGCCTCCGTTTGGGAGCTTCGGTGTGTCTAATTTTCTCAGCAAGCGGTCTCTCGTGCTGGGCTTTTGTCAATAAAGGATCATTAATCAAGGTCAAATCAACGTCTTGGCCACTTTTATTAACATTTCATTCGCTGCCATGTCTGTCTTTGATACAGCTGGTGTAATTTAGTGATTTTTAAACCGCGAGCTGGTGGACCTCAAATAAGTATCTATGCTTTTTAGACACTATTGAATAATCATTAAGCCATTCATGTTTTACAAAACTAATAAAATTGAATATATGTGGCACTAGCTCGCTTTCTTCAATTAAGCTACATTTATCAACTTCTATTTTTTTAAGATAATAAATCACACTTGGCAGTTTCATGCACACTCTATCTATGTACCATTTAAAAATAACAAAGAGAATTTTAGATTACAGGACATTACTGATTGAACTCTATTTCAATCTATTTAAACTGTCAACTACTATCTAGATAAAAGAAATATAAGTACCGCGTCAAATACTTAAACGACTTACCCATGTACCTATATTCTGAAGCATGTAGTTAAGTACTAAAACAAGTTCCCAAACATGTCTGAGACTATAGTATTAAACATGGTCATAGACTACGTAGTGGGATTACTTGCACAGAGAATACTAATGAGTATGAATAACTATTTTAGAACCTATTATTAAGAAACAAGTCACATAATGTAATATGCAGTGGCTTTAATCTTTGTATCGCACTTACATTGCTGTTTTCGATTTAAAATGCAAGAATAAAGAGAGACGGGTATATAGTGTCAAGAGCGCGTGAGTGAGATGGATAGCCGTCAAGGCAGGCGCAGATGCATCGCACGATACATCTGCGCGTTCACGCTAACCGGCACGTGCGCCTTCACTAAAATTTTCAGGTCGACACAACTGGATTCGAAGGTTCTACAAAAGCTTACCCCTTCAGAACCTATTAACTTATTGTCAAAAACACTCTAACAATTTCATTTGACGATTTTAACTTAATTATTTGTATTTAGCATGTAATAATTGAATTTTACAAGTTTTCAAATATTGAATATCTTACTAATCCTACTTCCTACTAATATTATAAATGCGAAAGTTTGTAAGGATGTGTGTGTGTTTGTTTCTCAAACTTTTACTCATACAGTACTGAACGGATTCGGATGAAACTTTACAGTAATATAGCTTATATATTAGAATAACACATAGTATATAATATATGCCGCAATAACTGAATTTAAATAATTGTATTTAAATATGGTTACGCGATCATAAAAAGTATAGTTGAATGCAAAGATAAATTGCTCTTCTTGTGAGTTTTTTGTGTCATTAACCACAGCGTGTACGGCACGAGCGGTCACCAATTTTATAACCAATTTTAAAAACAGGAAGGCTGCGTCTGCGACGGCTTGATTTCAATAATAAATCGATGACCCTACAACTCACCGATGGACAGCGTTTGTCTGGAGCGCTAGCCTGAAATTATCGACGTTGCACAAAATGCATGGGGCGTGGACCAACGGTTTTTGCTCGGCAGGCGAATTTTTATAGCGGTAGCAAGAATGGTCGATTAGGGGGTTATTAAGCTTTGCCACTTCAATTGCATGATCATCCTTTGATTTAACATGTCAGCTAGGTATGCCAAAAAGATTCAACATGTGGTATAAAAAAAATTTCATTTACTTTTAAAATTTGTGATGCTACGTACTAAATATTCTTAATAATAGTCTTAAACTTGTCTGGTTTAAAAAAATACGTTAAAAGATGTTTCGTATTTAGTAACACATAAAAAAGTGTAAAATCAAACTTATGCCATAACTTAAACGATTTTGGTATAAATGAGAAGAGACATCAGGTTTGCGAGAAACCTTATATTAAGGTCGATCAACCTTGATCATCAGAGAATATAGTAATAATTGAATAACGATCTGCCTGAGAATTTTGATTGGAGAATTTAAGAAAAAAATTTAGGTTCACACCTAAAATGAGGCGTCGGCTTGTTAAAAAGCTATTAATAATGTTTTAGACGTATTCCAATAAACGTTTTAACACCTTTTCTTTAAAGGTATCATTAGCCTTATTATTGTGAACCTCGCTCGAGCCTTCGATCTGTCGTCGCAACAAGCTAGTTCCATTTTGTTTCAATATTTAATGACTTGTTATAAAGTCTACAGTATAAAGTTAAACAATTGCAAAGGCCAATTGCAATTGTTTAACTTTGTACTTTAGGCACAATTATAGTATAAAATGCTTTACATATTTTATGTAAAATCATGTACAAAGTTTTCGTGAACTACCTATTATTCAGAACTTTATGAATGTTGCCTCCAGAAACATAATAAAGGATGCCATGCCGAATTGATGTTATCATTATTGGGACATGCACATGAATAAAAAGAACATGCCTACTGTGCGTATAGAACCCCGAAAGTTTATTAATCTCGGAGTAAATAAAGCAATCCTGGAGTTCATTAAAAGGTTTAAATTTTATCTGTGCGGTTTATGTTAACCACCGCATGCGAGGCGCGCAGTGCAGACGCATCCGATACCGAATCGTACTAATTGGAACTTTGTACCAACTAATTAGAATAAGTTGTAGACATGTGGACTTAAATTTATTTTGGATCTGTGTTGCAGTGAAAGTGTTCCACAAATCCCTTTTTTTGAATGTTATTTATCAAATAAGTCAAATAATGCCCGACTTGATTACTAAAATATGGTTTTTAAGTTTCAGATTATAAGTCAACAATTTGACTTTAAAAGAATATACTGATCCCAAGTACGAATACCCGTAGACCAAAGTAACACACTCTATTTACAATAGATATTTCTCTATGTACCTACATATTATCTTTAGATATTCTTTTTTTATGCGATTTCAGCGAAAGTATGGATCGTGTACATAATATAGCTAAGAAAAATATTTGGCGGAATACAAAGATAATGAAAATAATGTTTGTTATAGAACAAAAATAATATTATATAATAAAAAGTACGTACTTGTATGTAATTATTAAGCAATTAATAAATAATAATTACAGAGCATTGAGAAACCTTAAATAGATACACAATATTTAAATACTGTAAAAAGTGTATTTAAGAAAATTCTAACAAAAATACACATTACGAATAAACTGCAGAGCCAATTTGTTGTAGAATAGACACCCATTGACCGTTAAGGGCAAATTAATTTAAATAAATTACCTACCTGTCAAATTTTTCTCACGGCCTTCGGTCATTAAATCACGCACAAATCGTTGTCATATTGACCTATGACAGGGCTAAAGGGCGCTAACGGACGTTGAGTTCCTGTACACATTAGCCACACTGAATTTATGATCATTAGTTTTACACGTCACATCGTGTTTAAGGAAGTCAAGGTGTTTGAATATTAGTATAGTATAAACGTAGTGTTAAAAGCGCATTATCAGGTTACTTGTTCTGGAGCAGCAGCCTCCACTCTAGGGATAAATCTAAATATTAAAGTTGATTATATTAAAACGGTGACTATTATTACTAACTTTCTTTTACAGGACTGCCAGTTCAAAAAATTTAAAAACACAAAAATGATTTCAAATTACCGATTACCACTATCTTGCGCTAACCTAGTTATGTACTAACAATAAATGGCCAAATATGTTGTTGAATGTAAAATCTATTTGACAAGTTTTATGTATTAAATATTAATTACAGCTCTTATATAATTTATTTTATATTATATATTTTTATTTTAAATAAGACAAATTTAGTTATATTGTGTAAATCTACGTAAGTTATCTCAAGGGCATTAGAATAGTTTTTGCTGCTAGTCTAAAATAGCAACATAACCCCTAAACCTATGCTAAATGAAATGACGATGATTCAAAGAATTTTACAGATTTCTGTGAAAAACTAGAATACATTGAAACATGGATGTTCCTTCTGTGTTCGTTGTTCGTTGTTCTTATATTAAAAAAACACCAAAAAAAAAATAATAATTAATTAATAATCCAATAGAAAGTTTAAGTGTACCCAAACTAGACCTTAAAGCGAAATTATTTCTAAAACTATTGACCACTAACACTTTATATTTGTTAACACATTTTGTATTTATAAAAGCTGTTAACGACTAAATAACCTATGTAGATTAAGACTTCAAAGTAAATAAAACTATTTTTCAAGAGCGACATATAGAAATATCAATATTAACGCAATGCAAGTCAGATAGACCAGTACAATATAAATAAAGGAAGTCAATATTCACATCACCTTTGAAAATTTGTTGGCGTGATAAATTATAAATTCTCATGTTAAAATTGTCACGTGATGATTTGCCGGTTTGATAAAGCGTTAAGTCTTTATCACTGAACAATAAAATCTAAACATATTATTGTCACTACACCACATAGTGAGGGACTGTCGTAACGGCAATTAAGGGTTAATAGCATTTTGTGTGTTTCCAACACTCTGGACATATTCCCACGGATGATATGTTTAGGGTAATTTAGTAATGGGTAAATAGCTTCATATACATGTTTATTTTGTCATTCTTTTACACTTCGTAATATTAGACTAACCTAAAAATTTAAAAGAGCGTTTATTGAAAATATACACAAATATATAAATATGCTCATATTTCGTATGTCAGGAACCGCTCTACTGACTTGGATTCTTATTTTTTCTTTAGAAATACTTTCTGAGATAAATGCGATCTAAAACATAATATATGTAACAAAACTACGTCGGTCAGAGACTTCGAATTAAACTGAATGGTATTTAACATTATTCCAATCATCTTTGGGTGACCAAAGCGAAGTTGCACTTCGGTTCTGACTATTATAATTTGCCTTTGAAATTACCGGCCATCATCCCTTTATCAGTGCATAGAAACGATAAAATCTCCGCTTGCGATAATTTCATCATTGTCCCGCCGATTAACGCCCATTAAAATTCCAATCAACACGCACTTATTCATCTGTCGCAAGACGGTGCGGGGACATGTAGACAACGTGACGTCACTTGCCATGTCCCGGCGTCTCGCAATGAGAAATTACTTGTTTAATTACCTGCCTTATTGTCACAGTCGAATTAATTGATGCCACCGGTAACATAAAAGGACAGCCGACATCAAAAAACGATATCCTCTTCTATGACCCAATAAAGTAGAATCAGTTTCATTTTGACTGTGACTAATTTTGTTAGTTTTAACACGGCGCTCTCGGCGCCGGTTGTTGTAAAAAACAAACAAACATTCCGTAGAACTAATGAGTGTATAATTTTGTTAGGGATGCACCATGCAGGCCGTCCCAGGACTATCTATACGCTGAGCTAGATCGGTAAAATTACTATTTTAGTAAACCGAGTTACACAAAAATTAATAAAACATATGGATTTACTTAATTTACACTGGAAAATACAATTAATTAAAAATATTAATTAAATTAATTAACACTGGAAAACACGTTAGGCCGTTAAGGAGTTGTTGTGTCTTAAGACACTGCTCGTTTGCCCACTATTCCATAAAAAAAATATTGAAAAAATAACCATCCCTAAAGATTTAGTTTTAGTTTTACTACCTACCGTTATACTGTTAAACTTCTACAACATACGGCAAAGATTAATTTAGGCTACGTCCGCACAGGCAGGCGGTATGCTTAGCGCCTAGTAGCTAGATCCTGGCTACTTGCTAGGATACATGGTGGCCGTACTGAGAGGTAGTTTGCGTGGTGGGTCGCTAGGTGCATCCAATCAGAAGCTTACGTGAGACAGACAGACACTACCCAAACTCAGTATCTCTCTCTCTTTTTTTAAAGAAAGGCGCTAAGCAAGCCGCCTGCCTGTGCGGACGTAGCCTTAAAGAATCATTACTCGGCCTACTGTAACTGCGCTTGACATTATTAGACATTATGAACATCCATGTATTGAGAATGTTGTGGCATTAATAGAATAATAGCTGCATTAATAATAGTGATAGTAAAGTCTATTCCATCGGTACTTAAGGCGACTAGAACTGTAAGTACCTTAGTATTTAAATATAAGTACTCTTGTACGCTTGAATGAAAACTGGGCGATCGTATCTTCATTTAATTTAAAGCACAGTAACGTTTTGAAGATGGCCTATAAAAGCCAGAATTAAACGAGACTGTAAAATGGTTACATTAACCTTTCACCGGGACTATTTAAGTGGAGTAATTGATTTCTTTCTCATGAACAAGATCATTTTCCTGTTCATTGATTCCTTTTCGCTGAATATAGATTTTAGTGTTCAATTACAGGTTTATTCTAAGATCAATTAATTTAATATTCCATTTTTTTTTTAAATTACACATAAAAGTAAACCATAGCATAGTGTAACGAATATCCACGTAATATCTCATAATATTAAACATAACTTAATTTAATGTATTGCAGCGTTAACTTTATTTTTGAAGGTCACTTCTTTGTTTTGGACACAATCAATAATGAAAAATTTTAGTAGTCTATAGAAACCTTAGATTAAACTCTTGAGAATGCAATATAGTAATGAATAAATATTAAGTTTAGTATCTTGCATCATCCTCAGTGCAATCTCTCCTGGATACAGATGTGAAGGCCCCTAATACTGTACCTACATTAACTCATTGTTTTATCGAGCGAAACCTGCTCTTGTAAGTAATTAGTATTATAAATACTGCTTCGGTTAACGGCCAAGTATTTATCAAGGTATGCAAATTCTCATAAAAATAACTAAGTTTCCAGCTGTTTGATATTCAATTGGTTTTACGACACAGCTTTGCACTTATTTTCGGGAACACATTTTTTTTCGTGTACCCCAGTGGAAGCGATAATCGTTTTAAAAAATTGAAGGCATTCAGAGCTTAACACTCATTGGTTATAGCGGCTGAATCTTTGAATAGTTATGAGAAGAGTTACACTATTTATGGTTGCGACGTACTTAAACAGAAGAGGTTCGCTTCGGCAATGAAATGTTTATTGGCTGCCGATGCTGTCCGAGGGTTTCGCGCCTCGAGCGTGGATAACGAGCAGTAAATGACGTTTACAGACATTCAATCAAACCAGTGATTGGACGATTGATAGCAACGAACAAAAGGCGTACAGCGTCAAATAAAATTTGAATAATTAGCTTTTAGGTTTTTATCCTTATGTTTCTATATCAGACACACTACAAAATTTTCCTTCCTGACAAAATATTTAGTAGTTAATGACTATTCCTTCCTTTCATTAAACAAATTATTTTTGGAATGTAATGACCACTTATAAAACGATTTCCAAAAACAGATTTTGTTAAGTTGGAAATTATAATTAAACTGATGTTTCAAATCTGACTTCCATAAATTATCCGGTAATGTACGAAAAAAACAGAAAAAGCCACCGATTCCTTAAAATATTGAATTCATTATCAAAACCTGCTAAAACCCATTACCAAAAATATAAAAATTAACGTCTGATAAGGTATGTTGAAAATTTATAAACATGGTATTGAATGTATACTCTTTTTATACTTTTTAAAATCATTAGACTTTATTAAGTACATATAAGGTTTAAGGGTATACAGTCTACATGCATTACAGAGTAAATATACATCAAATTCGAACGTTTCAACGTGTCTCGGTGTGGAACAATCAGTTGCGCAGACGGGTGTCATTCAGCGTAGCAATGCGTTAACGAGCACATGCAAATACTGAGTACCTACTTTGTACTAACAATATCCTTGAAGGATTGCTAGAGAAACAGTTGCTTATATTTTACGATTACTGGAATTAAAACATGTCACTTTATTTTAAAATATGTGAAATCTGTTTAAATCTGAATTATAGAAATTTTGGGATTAATGAAAAGTGCAATTGATTAAATATCTTTATCACATAAGGTTATAGTTATTAGTTAGTAGGTATTTATTTTTAAAACCAAGTCGTATAAAATTATGAACGTATTGTTGCTGTGTATATAGTGAAAATATGTATTTCAAAGGGAAGGAAACGGGGTTTGCAAATCCCAAACCCCGTTTGCTTCGGTAGGTATTGTTCTCGAAAGGATCTACGTATTGAAAAATGCATCAAGATACTACTTAAATGCATAAATAAAATCGCAGCGACAATTTTGATCTTATTTGTTTCAAATCATAATAAATAATGTGTAAGAAACGAATTCCAGAGACGGCGTGTTTCTACTAATGTACACTTGCGAGAAGAATCCTATAAAAATGATTAACCTTCGATGTTGGAAGTTGCTTGAAAAAATAAGCAAATAACGTAGGAAAAAAGAGACATAAACTGTATAAACAGTAGTTTTAAGTCCTATGTAAGTAAGATTAAGCAGTGTTTCTACTCGTATTATATATTATTTTGGACATACTAGCTTTTAAAATCTTTAAGTTTTTAAGGAATAGTGTGGGATACTTTAAAAATAAATCCATTATAAATGTTCTAATCAGTGAGACCATATATAAATGGTTTATAGTGTTCCAATATGTTTAATCTTCCACGGTTTACGGATAACCATGAAATGTTTACATTCATTTGAGACTTTGACAAACGATTTTGATTTCTATTGTATCAGAGTTATACCGATATTAGTTTCGATTAGCAGTAATAGTTTTTTGGGTTGGTTTATAATTCGATTTAGTTCGAGATGTCCACACCTCTGGGTGGGCGCCGGTCTCCCGCCAACACCAGATTAAACCTCCAAATGCATAGCGTGGGCAATAAACATTTATTAATCGGTCTTAGATATTTGTTTGAACACCATTTTTCTATGGATTAAGTGAATTAATTCGATATAACATGTGTACAGGAAATAAGTCAAAACGTCTTGATATTTAGATTTCGTCGTGTACGTACACGCAAACATAATCATGTAAATGGTTTCATTCAACTTCTTATTTATCACTTGGTAACAAATGTTTTACAACATTATAGTTAATAAACCTACTGTTATGGTTACATATGCCGTATCTCAATACAGGGATAAAAGATATGTAAACTACTTAACTTATTAATTATCTTTATGAGTTTCTGAAGACACTTGTAAACGTCGTGTTTGACTGCGGACAAAGTTAGGTTTCTGCAAAAATATGAAGAGCAAGACTAACAACATTATATTACACAGGCAAATAGCAGATAAGTGGTCCTTTTAGAAATCTCTAAAGGGCCTCCTTGCAATATACCCAATGTGCATAGCTTATGATAGAATACATGATCAATTTGAATAATAATAAAGAAAATAAAATATCCTTTTTTTTCATATATCTAGATAAATAATATGACATGTACCTAATAGGGTAGTTGACTGTATCGTAAATAAATATCTATGTCTCCCTCCTTAAAAGGAATATTACAAAACATCTCGGAAAATATAATTATTACAGCTTTTCATTTCTATTACAAATTTTAACTAAATAAAAATTTTAATATATGTATTACTCAATCGAGTAGTCAAAAACAGTGACGTCATAACGTTGTATTGAGTACATTTTTCATAGAAAGTTATCGTTTTGACAGGTGATAAAAAGTAACTTTATTTGACGAAGGTGTCAACTACCCCATTGAAAAAATAACGAAATATTAGAAAAAATCACTTCATTTCTTTATCTATACTAAATATCTATACTTCCGGTAAAAAGTTTTGATTTCTTCAAAATTAAAAAGGATTTTAAAGTTATTCAACCCTACTTTTTAATATAAAACGAAAAAATAATATATCTATCGAATCTGTAAAGTTTTATTTAAAAAATAAGCTTACAACTTGTTCAGTAACAGCTGCAATCGTGATACTAAAATAGGAATAAAGAAGTAATTGGAGTATTTCACCAGTTTTGACGTTCTTCAAAAAATTACTTGGAAATTCATTGAAACCATAAACATTTGTTAAGACTTTCTTTTTCTCCTTTAATTATAAAATTATCCTTGTCGTTTTATTTATCGTACATTAAATGGATAAATTCATATTCCCTGCAGTGAAGGTTGGTAGGTGCAAGGGTCAGCAAAGACCAATTTGTTTCACAGAGATATCTATTTCGTTAACGAGGCGTGTAAAGATGCTAATTAATGGCACAAAAGCAAGCTACATGCATAGTAATCGTTTTTCTTTGACAACTATCTCGTTAAATGCACTCGCACAGTAAAGTGGTGTACTCATAATGTGTTTACGTTTACGAGTGATTGTAAAACAACTATTTAAGTGGGCGTGAGCACCAGTAGCCACAGATACTATTGTAGTCGAATGGAAGGAGAAACAACGATCACCTGTATTTTGCGCACGGGTAAGGAGTACTAAATATTTATGGATCCAATTTTCCATATAGGGCATATTGCAGCGTAATCAAGACTACATTTGGCCCAACATTGTATTAATATTGGCTTTAAATAGTTACAAGAAACATCTAAGCAATTACTTAAACATGCTCTCTACTTATTATCCAGACATGAACAGCAAGCCACATTGAAATTAATTACAAGGATAGCCTAGTAGATTTGAGTTACAATATTTGAAAAACTGTATATTACATTCAACATGTAGTGACCTGAGAAGGCTGCTGAGCTTCTGAGATTACCTAGAATGGTTTGAGTAAGAACATGACAAACCCACGTACAATGGCCCAATCAAGAGACTAAGTACAGAAACAGCCCGGCAAACAAACAAACTGTATGAATATACGTAAAAACATGTATGATTTTATTCACATAAGTATTTATGAGCTGTAATAAATTTTGCTATGCTACTCTTTCCTTCAAGAACTGAAGAGTTCCATTACCGCTGAGCGAAAATGTATGTCTGTCAACATCTGTATTTTTTAAAATCAAATTTAACTTTGCAACCAGAAAAAAAAAATCCCGTACATCGATATTACTCATGTCATGGTCAATATTTGATGTTTGTAGACCTAGCTATTGCAATTAATGAGTCAGCCATTTTGTATGTATAGATTTAATTTTATTAAACCGTTCATACACATCTGGCCAGCGTGGTTTACTAGGTCAAACCCTCGTTTCTTCAGAGAAGCCTATGCT
This sequence comes from Diaphora mendica, assembly GCA_949125395.1. NCBI lineage: Eukaryota > Metazoa > Arthropoda > Insecta > Lepidoptera > Erebidae > Diaphora > Diaphora mendica. The sequence continues at coordinate 26,458,181 of OX421310.1, forward strand.
GACATACCAGCAAAGGATTACTAACGGCTGTTAATGTAATGATCAAAAAAGTTTATGATGTAGCCAAACATCACCAAATGATACTTAAACGATATGTTCAATTGTAGCTGTCTGTATAATGAATTACCGCCAGTTCATAAAATACGATCATTTCATGAAACAGTTGGCGTCACAGAGTACATTATATGTATATACTGGTCACTATGAACTAGTCAGTTCTATGATCTAACCACGAATACATAGCTACATATACTAGCTGATCCGGCAAATGTTGTTTTGCCATAAAAAAAATGGGGTAAAAAAAATAGATGTTATTCTCAGACCTACCCGATATGCACACAAAATTTCATAAAAATCGGTCAAGCCGCTTCAGAGGAGTATGGTAACTAACATTGTGACACGAGAATTTTATATATAAGATTTATCAAGTTGCTGAGAATTCGTCAAGGGAAAGTTTTGAACTTGCGATAATAAGGAGAAACCTTATTATCGCAATATAAGAGCGCTAAAATACTTGAGAATACAATCTGTAGAAAAATCGTGCATGAAATTACGAGATAACAAATTGTAACGACTACACTACTACGCCAGTTTACAAAGAGGTTTACAACATGAATGTAAGAGCTACAAAGTATGTACAATATAGTGTTTAGAAGTCGTTGTGGAGGTAAATTAGGGCCAATCAAGCTACAAGCGAATTACTTTTTGTTGCAATTTGTAATGTTTACAACATTTCAAACCTCCATAATAACATAGTCTTTTTTAAAGTAAATGGATATAACAATAGGGTTTTATATAAATTTAATGAAACAGTTTGATAAAATTGACGAATATGACGCTGAGTTAAAAAAAAATACTTCCTCACACTGCATCAATGGAAAACCGTATGTATGTGTGTATATAGAAGTAATAAAATATAAAAGAAACTCAGAGGAAGGCATTATCGTGGAAGAACTATGCTACAGCATAAACGAGCCGGGCTCCGCAGTGATACTACGGCCTCACAGAAAAAATGTTAAATAATTAAATAGTAGTTTAGTTGTTTTGCACTGATTGGGTGAGATTACTAGAGTTCAAATCCTCCCTGTATTCTGCTGGAACGAATATAATGAAATGGCTGCAACGTACTTGTGACGGGGTTGCAGACGTCTATGGGCGGCGATAGTCACTTAACACCAGGTGACCCATCTGCTCGATTGCCGTGCCGATATTATCGTGTAATGACTGGACCAGCTATGACTTGTTTTTATTCTTCCTGCAAAAATATACACACAAGGCGCACTTAATGCCATATGTTGATTTAGCAGAATGACAAATGATTTAGTGCTCTAAATCATCATTATAATTCTGCACACATTGCTATGTTTGGCAAGTATATTCTTGAAGATTGATTAAAGACTAAACTTCATAATACTGAACGATTTGAGTTCTACATTAGGACAGCAACGATATTTTATAAAATCTAGCGTCGGTCGTCTAGTAGTATTTTACTGATGCAAGACGCATATCATTACAATATAAGTAGGTACTGTCTATGCTCGTCCCGTGGGAGAGCCACGCTTCGGCATGAATGGGCCGGCTCCACCGGAGTGATACCCCGGCCTCACAGAAAACCGGTGAGAAATACCTAGTGCTTGTGCTGTGTTTCAACGAGTGAGTGAGGATATCGGAGGCCCATGCCCCAATCCCCTACCCCTACCTCCCCCCCATCCCCAAAAGGCCGGCAACGCACTTGTGACGCTTCTGGTGTTGCAGGTGTCCATGGGCGGCGGTAATCGCTTACCATCAGGCGATACGTCTGCTCGTTTGTCCGCCAATTCCATAAAAAAATGTAACCAGATTGTTGATTAACATACTCAAATGTTTTTAAATACTTATTATATTACCGCGGTTAACGCCACGGGACAAAGTAAAAAAAAAACTATGTAAAAAGTATCTATACCTATACGGCTATACCGACATCAAAAAAAGCTATTAAATTGTACAGTCTAGCATATAATACTTAAATTGATACTTGTTTAAGTTAAGGCCTTATGGGACTGGCATACCTTAATAGGGTAAAAGTCCCTGAAAAATAAATAAAGAGAGAAAAAAAAAACCTATGTCCGTCTCCTGGTTCTAAGCTACCTCCCCACCAATTTTCAGCATAATCGTTTTTTTTTTTTTTAAAGCCAACGCCCGCACTAGGAATAAATCCTCTGTCGCGGGGGACTTTACAAACATACATATAACGGACACAAAGAACACCCAGACTCAGAACAACAATTTGTGGATCACACAAAGTGTTGTCCTACGTGGGATTTGAACCCACGACACTTGGCAAAGTAGGAAACGGCGTGGTGACCGTTAAACCACTAGGCCTCTTCTTTCTTAGTTCTTAAAGATAGACAAGACAATGGAAACGGCGTTGTAAAATTATTTCCCGAGAACTGTATTCGCTATGGATGTTTAAAATATCCGCAAAGTAAAACTATATGTAACAAATAAAGAACATCTAGACTTACCTTTCAATTCTAAGGATAAAATCTTAATCACACAACATAAATCATTAATATTTCACGTAAGCATACAATATTTGCATCTACATGTATTCCATCGAGCTATAAATTAAAAGTTATGATCATTAATGAACTAGTTTTAATTTACGATCACACTACTGATAAATAATCAAGTTGGTCGGCAAAAAAATTAATCAGATGAAGTTGAGCGCGACGTTAATACGAAGTCTAGACGCGTTGCTTAATGTGTCTATTTAAGAGCAATATAAATTGCAAAATAATATTAAAATTCTAATCACTTATAGATTAACTTACTTACAAATATTTATAGAGTACTAGATAAAATTACTACTAATACTCAAATAGAGATTTCAAGCATCAGTCTCAATAACTATAAATTTAAAATTTAAAAAACCTCCTATGCAGTATCAGGTCGAAGTTATCAATTACATAATTGTCATTTAACGATTATACTGGCATGTTTTGCAGACATTCGGTTATTCTTTCCCACTTTCACCCCCATTACTTTTAAACGACTCAACCGATTTTCATGAAACATGTCTAAGAACATTCGCACGTAAGTCACCTTTAATACAAATAAAACTAAATTTTTCAATTTAGTTTAATTTATGTAGTAGTATAATTAGTTAGTCGCTTCATCCGACACAGACACACAAACAGACAGACAGACACGTCAAACTTATAACACCCCTCTTTTTGCGTCGGGGGTTGAAAAATTTACTTAACATAGTTTTTTGTACCACAACTATTCGTTCATTGTTTTCATACTCTAACAGGTTAAACAAGATCCGATTTTATATATGCATTATATATAAATTGAATTAACATTTTGATGATGAGATCTGTAGTAATTTGTCATAACCTCTTTATCTTGTCAAATGAGGGAATGTAATTCGTAACAATCAGAGATCGGGCGGATCCTTCGCTGTCGGCACCGCGCCATGCATCAATATCGATGGTCTGTCACCACTCTGTCATTTTAGATGTTGAATGATGACAGCCGCGAGTGAGCATTGAGATGACCAGACCCACAGCATTTAAAATATAAAATACATTACTAATATAATAATTTATCACAATTATACAAGTTAATAAAAAATACAGTGAGAACTCCCTGTTAATAATTTATCTGTTCATCTTTATTTCATGGTAATAAAGCCTAATACTATCTACTTGATTCACTAATTTTTTATAAGTATTGATCTACTATGTACAAACAACAGCTTTATTGGAAATATTGTTTATTTTTGTTTTTACATAATGTTTTATTTTATGCTCAACGTATGAAAGATTTTCTTTACTTAACCAGATTTCTTAGCAAAATATTTGATCCTCACTTTAGAGATAGACGGCAATTTATACATAGTAGATCAATCCTTATGTATAGGTGGCAAGAGTCAAGTAGGGAGTATAAGACTCTATTTCAACAAAAAAAACAGTCACAAAATATGAGTTGAGAAGATACGAGTAAAAGAATTAACAGCGAGTTTTCACTGTTCACTTTCTGTTACACTTTAGGAGTAAAATAAGATTGTTAAACTTTTCTATCTATAACATTGTTACGATGCAGAATTTTATAGATAATTAAATAGCGGAGGAAATGAACCTAATATGTATCGTACATGAGATGATATTAATAGAACGAATTGTATCTACTCAATGTAATGATAGTCATAAATGTAACATAGTATTTTATCGTATCGCGTAAGTTAGCTATCATATAAATGATAATTGGATATGAATATTCTACTATCATAAATACTACAATTAACTCAAATGGGTTTAAGTGAAGAAATAAAACGTTAAGTTTAAAAAAGTATAAAGTGATCAGTGAACAACTCATGAAAATAATTATTTTTACGGGAATTAACGCAATCACTTATTAAAAGGTATTACATACCTCTGATTTGCCTGACGTTTCGACCAGGTTGCACCGGCCGTGGTCACAGGCTAACTTTGACCTGTGCCTCAGCCTGTGACCACGGCTGGTGCAACCTGGTCGAAACGTCAGGCAAATCAGAGGTATGTAATACCTTTTAATAAGTGATCGCGTTAATTCCCGTAAAAATAATTATTGTTATATCATGGAACGCGAAAGTTTAAAAGTTAGTAACTCATGAAAAGAAAAGGATACTTATTAAATATTATATTTTATAAACTTGAAATAGTTCTCGAAACACTAAAACATTTTCAGGATAATCTCTCCAATAGTCTGTCCATAGGGATTTTTTACTCGAGGGAGATTACGTCAATAAGTTCCCACGAGGAATGGATCGGTGAGGGATCAAAGTGCGCGCACAATCGCGAATATCGCATTTAGTGCGATGGTCCATGAGCGTCGATGTGACAGCTCTGCCTGTTAATGTAAACGGACTCGATCAATATACATGGCTATCGATTCATCGACAGTGAAGCATTAAGGCTTTAGATAGACTACATGTGAGTGCAATGTCTCACTTATACTAGCCCAAGCTGCAGAAGAAAAATGATAGGAAGTAGTTATTAATAAAAAGAGATTATAAATAATGTGCTTCAATTATCTCTATGACTTTCGGATGTTAAATATGAAACATCTCAATAACAAAATAAGCAATTAATGTATACAGCACAATATTAAATTGTCAAAGGTTTGCCATGTATAAAACTTATACCGGTTAAAACGTGAAAGAAACAGTGATGTCTGACGTGGGACTTTTTTTGATGAATTATATCCGTTATTCTCTAATCTTTAGCTGTTTTATCGTTGTACAGGAAAAGGTTATATATTAATACGAATTATGCTCCAATAGTTTTGCCTAAACTTAAATATACAGGAACTGGATACTTCATTTGACTTATTGGAGACGTCAACCATGATGTGTAAGAGCTTTAATAATACTGACGGCACGAGAGAGTTATTAAATCAATAATTCGTGTTATTGCCGCTATCCGTACCTGTACATGTTCTCTATTGCACGGTCAGAAGTAAGTCCAGAAGAAGCAAGCATCTAAAGTAAAAATAAGAATAGCATCTGATAGTTTGGTTAATGCAACGAACTCGTCTTATTTTGTAAATACGACTAAGCATTATACTAAAGAACAGCGACTTTATTTCGCAACCACGACATTCATCAAAACCTAAAATTTCTTTCAGCAAATCTCAGCATTAAAATCAAACAAGTGATAAAAAGCAAAGTTGCTAACAACATCATTCCACCAACGAGCGTACCTAATAATATTTTAGTCGAAGTATTGGATTTGAAGCATACAAAATTAATAATTACAGGATTACAATGCGGCATGATTTGGCCATACTTATTTATGTATTAAATTTGGACGGGAACAAATCGTATTCAAGTTCAATTTTGATGTTTAAGTATCAGTTTTAAGCAGTCACGGCTTGTAAGATTTAGATTAGAGGTAAATTTTAGTTTGTAAGAAAATTAGGGTGAATAAATCTACCTTATATGCAAGTGTAGAGATGAAATTCATACTTACTTAAAAAAATACTATTTGAATATAAAATTTCAATTTCAATTTATTTCATTTCAAGACAAACATATCAAATGATATGTTTAAAATATAAAAGTAATCATATCTTGCAAATCCCCGCAGTACAGTCACCACCTAGACGGTGAAATATAGTACCTAATTATTATTAAAAAATTGATTGTCTGTAAAGTAGGTTTACGGACGATAGTTTAACGTGACAACGCAATAACAAAACATTGATGAAATAACATAACGGGACAACGAACGTAACAAGACAACGACTAGTCATTCTTTTTCGTGCAAGCAGTCGGCGTTCATCAATTTATTAGACGTTGTCACGTCAAACACGACAGTGCTTTAGTAGACCATACGACTGAAGTAAAACTTCTTTGAGAGAAAGAAAATGTGTACTCGTCTCTCTCTCTTGCTCCTATAGTAATATACGAAACATATATCTCTCTAACTTTCTATTTACACTAACTGAAATCTCCCTCTCAACTTCCGATTGCCTCGCCCGATCACACTTTTCGTAACGCTCTCGTCACGCATTCACCAGCTAACTCCCCAAGTCAAGCGTGCTTAAAGAAGTTTTACTTAAAAAGCAAAAACCGGTATGTAACTTGTAAAAAATAAAGTATAAAATATTTAGATGTCCGAAATATTTATTTATTGGTATGTAAAATCCCTTTGTTTATTATGGAGCTCCTTAGGGACGCGGGAGCCAGGAGATGTATGTGATGTTTCTTAAAAAACTAATCCTCTTTCTGATGCAGTCAGGTTGTTAACTCAATTACATAATGTTTTACATGCATATTTTGTAATCAATTCTGTCGTCTCAACTAGGTTACACAACCCGTAGTCACAGACGAACTAATGAACTGACTTTATAAATAAAGTTCAAATATCATATTTTTATATTTAATTTTCAAGATTTAGAGCAAGGTAGTAGAGCCACGCTGATTTCAGCACGAACGGGCCGGCTCGACCGGGGCGGTACTACCCTCGCACAGAAAATTAACGTAAAAACGCAGCGTGCTGTCGTGTTTCGTTGGTGAGTGCGAGACCGGAGGCCCAATTAGTCTAGTCAACAAGTTCCATACTTGTTGACTAGACTAAAAGATGCAGAAGCATCACTAGGCCGCCATGGTGTGGGTCGCCATGCTGCATTGTCTGCATTCGCAGTGAGCATGGTGACCACTACTCTTGGATTCTGCTTATGCTTTCCATCAGGCAGAGTAGAGTCATTGTGGCGGGCCAAACATAAAAAAAAGCATATTTTCTATAATATTTTCTTATTCATGAAGCAATTTTGCTATGCTCTAGAATCTTGAAAAATATGTATTTCCAAAATTAGAATTTAACCCTCCCCTTGACCAATAAATACTATTTAATTTCGACAAGACATGACAGAAATAAGTGTAACAATCATTCGTTAATTTACTGCTCAACAGTGGCAAACACTAAACCCACGATAACTAGTCCTCTAATTGAACGTCTCCAGCAAGAACTGTAAAGTCCAATGATTGATGCGTTAGATAACCACGTTAACTGGTGTTTAACTGCCGGTTAATAAACCGGATGATTCATACTCTTTTCCCTCACTAGCACGCCTTTAACGTTCGCTTTAATTGAGTTACTTCAAAATTTATAAACCACAAATTTAAATTGCTGGGACTGCCGATTGGACGCAAAATTTATGCGCCCTATTGTGGAGTTCTGGTGAAGAAGCGATAGAAATTAACTATTTATTTGTTTTACACAATATATTATACTCCTTGTTTACTGCAATCCGTTTTATTATGTCATTTATGGGTACAATCCGTTTCCTTAACGACTTTAATAAAGTAAGGAAGTTTCACTATTTCATATAACTTGAGAATCTTATGAATATTGTTTAAGTTAAGAATGGAAATATAAATTTTTATGATTGATATTCAATAAATAATTAATGAAAACCACCGTCTTCTGACAACGTATTAATTAATTGAATAAAACTATGCACATAAATCAACAATGGGACGTATTCTCTGTCCCTTCTTTAAGCAAAACTAAATTTCGGGTTGTTTTAACGTGACCATAAAAGTAAAATATTGTCTTAAGTTCTTTTAATCGAGTCGGAAACTACAATGCAATAACTAAATTGTAAGACGCATTAAGGCCGGCACACATCTTTCAGCGTCGTCGTAACGTCGGCTGCAACATGTTATTAAGAATAAGATCCAGTACGTTCTCATCAACTGTTAAAGATTATAGTAGAAAAGAATTAAACGTGAGTGTTGAAGTTTTGGCTATATTATTTACTTTTCAATAACGCAAGGTTGTAATTAAGACATATTATTGATATGATCTGACTGCCTCGATGGCGCAGTGGTAGCGTATGCGACTGCTGTGCATGAGGTCTCGGGTTTGTTTCCTGGGTCGGACCAAATATTTGTTTCGGAGTTTGGGTGTTTTCTATGTATAATATGTATGTATTTACAAAAAAAAAGTATATATGTATTTATATCAGTTCTTTAGTACCCATAACACAAGCTCTGCTTAGCTTGGGACTAGATGGCGTTGTGTGTTAGATGTTCGAAATATTTATTTATTTTATATATCGCGTAGAATCACTTAACAGAGTCATTATAGTTTTCACCAGCGGTGAGCACAGAACAATATATTGTGTAGTAGTAGTACTCGTATGTCTTTTTTTATGGTATACACGAAGATAGTTACGTAGACGACGATTCCGAATAATATAAAGTATGTGGAAAAGTGAGAATCGACAATTTGATGAGATGTTTCTTAAGATTAATTTAAAGTTGTTCCCAAAGTAGTTAGTATGCAGATTGTACCGATATCAGTAACAAGCCTAATTAAATTGTTTACCAATTAATGGCATAGACTTTTTTAAACTGCACCAATCAAGGCCTACATGGTGCTGAGCCATTCATATAAAATATTGAATGAGCCTCTGTATCTCTGTTGTATATTTTTTGGTTTGATTGTTTTAATTTTATAACCAACTTGAATCTGGAACAGTAGAAATATTAATCTATCTGTTAATTAAATCAATCTTCTTCTTCTTCTTCTTTTGTCCCCTTATCCCTCATCAGGGACATAGGGCTCTCAGAAGGGACCTCCATTTCTCCCGGTCTTGTGCAGCAACCTCGAGATCGGTCCAGCTGTAGCCGATAGTTGCAGCCTCTCTATCGACTGATCGCCTCCAGGTATTTCGAGGGCGGCCGTGTTTTCTTTTGCCGTCCGCCTGCCACTTCAAGCTCTGCTTGGAGATATGGTATAATTAAATCAATAACTTACGCAAATAATGTAGACATGTAAATTACCTGGAAATGGGTTTTATGATTATGTCTGGTTAAATTTTTTATTATTTTATGGTTATTATTTAAAGATTACTACTGTAAAGTTTTGTTAAGTTAACGAGTTAAAATATTAAAATTACATACCAATTGCATAAACTTTAAAAAGAAACACATCAAATATGAACACAATGCAATCCTTAAAATCTCCATAAACAATCGTCATGAAAATATGGTGGATAAGAAATAAGATCTCTGGCGCAGTAAGCGCAACCGCAGGCCTAAGAAGCCGAAGCGCCGCTGACTTGACAGGATCAAAGCGCCGCTGTACTCTGTACCTGTGAGTAGTGGAAACTCAGTTACAGGGCAATAGGATGTATATGAAAAATTGGAAAAACTTTAGAAGCAATGTTTAAACACATAACTTCTTATTAGGTACCGTAGAAGAGAGAAAGTTCACAGTTCTACACATTTCAGTTTATATTTTTGATACGACAGAAGCTTCCAAAATGACTCTGCCTAATGGATAGCATGAGCAGAATTCAAGGGTGGTGGCTACCATCCTCATTACGCATGAGGATAATGCAGCATGGTGACCCACGCTATGGCAGCTTAGTGAGATGCTTTTTCACGGTCCACTTAAAGGACCCATGATATAGGTGCAAACTGGGAAATACGAGCGCTGGTAGTGAGTTCCAGTTTTTAACTGCTCGGCACAGCCAGGAAGAGTTTAAGTTTAGTTCAAGAGTGTATTTCCACTGTTCTTAAGCCATGACTTCGATGAAAATATTGTTATAAATTAAAGTTAGGGCCCAAAAAATATGAAATACTTAAACTATATAGGAGCGACGTAGTCATTATTCAATCGTAATTAAGTTTTATATCTATTTCATGAGCCTTAACAAATATCACAACAGCACTGCCGTGAATTTCACCTCGTATTCGTTCATTTTTCTTTTATTTATGAAGTATTGATAGTTCCAACATTCCTAACAATGATTTATATTACATGCCAATAATTTATTTTTAAAGGACCAGCAGCCTATGAGAATGTAAATAAATCATCTTCCTTTATGTTACTCTTAAAATAGTGATGAAAATTAATTCTACAGTAAAGCCAAACAACTCGTTAGCGTTCATAATATCCATATTTCACTTCAGTATCGGGAGAGATCAGTAAGTAACTCAGTGCATGGTCACCTTAGCTATGTGAATACTTGTGCTCATCTCTCTTTAATTGATGTCGGTTTTTGAGTGTAGCCATAAGCCGCCTGCGCACGTCGTTCCCGCACCTCTGTTCAGTCGCAATGTATGGAATTTGTATTCAATAATTTAAACAGCCGCTTGCTTTTGAGCATTCACAAGTTATTTATTTAAGCGCAATTTATTTTACTGATAAAAAATAGATTTTATCCTTACACGGTCTCATCGTAACGTTAATGTTTTATGGAGTACAAGTGACATTACATGCTTGGAACCGTTCAGTTCGATTTTAATGTTTGGGCGTTATTTATAAGTTACTTAAACATTAATGCCACATCTCGGTAGTTCGTTATGTTTTTGTGCTCTTTAAATTATACGAGTAAGACCTTTTTTTCCTTGTCATAGTTCCATACGTATACATCTTTCTTTAAAATTGAAGGTAAATTAAAATATAAAACTAGATAATTCTGACTTTGTAGGTAAGAAATGGATCTATACAAATTGATCCATTTTAGTTTAGGCAACTAAGCTATGAATAATTAGTAAGTGCATCATACAAATTGTTACTGACTACATAATTGAAACCACGATGCGGCGAGATGACGTGTGACGAATAACCAAATGGCTACACAAAATGTCTTTCCAATTTATAAAAGTGCCAAACATGTTCTGAGGACGACTGTGTGATGTGTAGTTACAATATTTCTAATTACACTTTTGTTATAGTTTATAAAGTCATCATTCATCATTATATCCTAGTAGATTTAAAAAAACTAAGCAATGAATAAAACGAGTACTTACTTTATGTCTGGCAACTAGGATTCTAGCGGACACATCAAGATAAAAGTCTAAAGTCTTCTTAAAAATGGTTGTCTTAGATTTCACAAAATTGTGTTCACAAAAAAAAAATGCCAAATGCGTTCCGTCGTTTCATCTCAGTGATTTCTTTTAATGAAAGGTGTTCGTACCACGGTCAAGTTAATATGCACAAATTTGTCGTTAAACATTGAATATCACTCTTCTCAGCTAATACTCAAACCCGATTGGTTACATGTATTTTTCCCATGTTTTATAGCTTTGCTTCTCTATATATCTTATTCTAATGTGATTCATTTTAAAGTTTTTAAACTTAAATCACTGGAACTAATTCGTGTTATTTCCTACTACAGTAAATTAGTATTTCACCACAGTAGGTTAGTTTAAAGAGAGTTAAATGCGAATATATTAAAACAAAATTATGATAGATGCTATTACAAGACAAGATTCAACCTCGAATATTTTTTGTTTGCTTCCTGTGCCAAGGGGTACTGGGTACAGTGGGTACTGTATTGTTTCACTTGTGTCGTTTTACTTTGAATAAATCAGCCCTGGCAGCTCGTCAGCGGACGCAGGTGCAAAAGCCATGGTTATTTCTCAACACACTCCGAAAATCTTGATTACTTACACTAATTTCAAAAGTTGGTGACATTATTTTGTCACAAAATTAAGATCAAGTTGTTACAGCACAGATGTTATGGTATATTGAGTAACCATCTTAAAGAAGGCTAAAATATCTTGTCTTATGTTTTATAAAACAAATTTATGTATTTTGAATTACATTTTTTTTTAATGGAATAGGTGGCACACGAGCAGGTGTATCACCTGATGGTAAGCGACACCCATGGACGACCTCCGCCCATGGACACCCGCAACACCTGAGTCGTCACGAGTGCGTTGCCGACCTTTGGGTATATATATATATATATATACCAGCATTGTGCATTCAGCACAAGCTTCTGATAATACCATTATTATTATTAAGAAAGATTTATCAAACTATTAGTGTATAGTCCATTTGTTTAGATAGTGTCGGTGCACTGGCACGAAATTGTAGTTATTGTTCTGAAATACGAATATATTAATTCATACAAAGGCGTAAACTGACAAATTATACTTGCAAGTGGGTGTCCGCTGCATGCGGGCCCTTTGAATTTGTGGCGGCTAGCCCCACGTGCGACAGATTCACGATCAATGTGACCGTGTCTAAGCGAATGGACTATATATCATATCCTTGTAGCACCAAATAACTATACCTACATACATTCTAGCTGATTAAGTTAAAACAGTCACACACACAATCTATGCACTACACCACCCCATTACACTGTGTTACTTTCTGTAGTCTCTCTATAAGAATGTCATTAACACTAAACTGTTTGTATAAATCATTATTTTCAATTTATCAACTAATCCCAACACGCTTTCCCACTTAACTACTGGAACTGTCATAAGTAAAATTAAAGTTACGCCCTGTAACTATTTTATTTATGTTCTTGTTTAGCTTGTTTTCGTGCATTTAGGGCACTATTTAGGCAGCCGGTTTATCTTTGAAATATCTTTTTATTTATAAATAAGAAAATTTATACTGCACGTTTGGCCTAGTGGTTTAACAGTCACCACGCCGTTTCCTACTTCCAAGTGTCGTGGGTTCAAATCCCACGTAGGACAACTAGAACAAAAAAGAACAAAAAATAAATAAATGAAAAGCCGTTGAACAAGTAATTGAAGTGGTAAAAAAGTGAAGACATTTTTTTCAAATAATTTTATGTCTAGGGGTTGCCACTTAAGTGAGCAACAACCTTTGCGCAATATATGTTCACATAAAATACCACGCGTAAGTATTGTAGAAAGGATCGTTTTCAAAATAATAACACTCCATACCTTAAAGCTAACTTCTTTGTAAAACTTTCTCCCGAATACAAACTGTCGCGTAATTATCATTTCCACCAAAGCAATAATTACGTTTTTATTAATCAATATCACTTTTATTTATTACAACGTGGACCAAATACAGCCGGACGCAGGTGTAGGGCAATACAGATGTTACACAGGGCCATTATAAAAACACTTTTTAAGAAAATAAACACTGAAAATACATTTATATATAAACGTTTCTCTAGATTGTTAATGGTTTTTAGTATATTATAACAATATAATAAATATAGTGTCTAGGAAGTACTTAGTAGTAGTTTACAGATATGCCATTTACTTACACTAGAATAATAAGTTTACCTATGAATTCGCTCTTTCTTAAAGCTTTTGCAAAAATACTAACGATTATTACAAGTCCTTACATTTCTTCGTTAACGTTGGCCATAAACGTGTAGAACTATAGGTATCACCGCCTTCAGGTAACTCACAATTGGGTCTTCTTCATATTCTACTTCTTAGTTTAGTTGTCATAATTTTCTATCTAGACTATTGAAAGTGATAGCTTTATTAAAGTACGTAGAAGAAAATAGTATGTAACAATAAAGGTGCTTGGGATTCACATGTGATGTTAGTGAAGAAAATCTGCATTTGGTTTATTGGTAATAATAAAGTAAGCTTCTGAATCCAGTCAAGGCATATGATAGTAATAGGTAACCCGTGTTATTCCAAAATAAATCAGGGAGGGTCTAGGGTCTAGATTATTTACTTATAGTAGAAGTGAAAAAATCATGAAAGTAATTTTTTGAGTCTTTTTTTTTCGCACAAAATGTTTAATTAGTCGACTATTATTCTTAAATTAATAGAGTTGACTCTGCCGAGTAATTTTCCTTCGAAATCTTGCATGTATTCACCATTTTGATTTTGTTACCAAATTTTCTGGCTTACGTTTTTTAGAACAACGATTCCTTGCAATGCCTAAGGTATTCTAAAAAAAAAAAAATGTTCTTAAAATACACACATCAAAAGTGTCTAGGGATCAAGCATTTTTATGCGGATTTCTTGAGATTGAGATGTGGCTTTGACCCTGGCCTGCTCAGTCGCCAGACTTGAACCCGATTGAGCATGCATGGGATATGCTACAGAGAAGAGCTCTGCCGAATATGGAGGGTATCTAGTCGCAAGAAGACCTTTTTTTGTTGTTGCAACGAACATGGGCGGCCATTCCACAGCGTGATTTGGATGAACTCATTTTGAGTATGCCAAACCGATTCTTGTGTTGTTAGTGTTCGCGGTAGAAACACGGATTATTAATTGTTCAAGTTACCTAATAAAATTTTAAAGAAAACTGTTATTTCAGTCTTTTTTTCGAACTTTAATGTTAGTGGTTCAAATGTCAAAAATCCCTTTATTAGGAAAATGGCAAATTTCTTTATTAATGCAAAGGTGACTTGGTTTATCGTTACTGTGACAAACGAAAACACTTTATTTGATGAATCCTTAAAGAAAATTTTAATTGATATCAATCAGGAGAAAAGTTATTGCAAAAATATATGTTGATCCCTAGACACATATGTTGATCCCTAGACACTTTTGATGTGTGTAATATAGAAACCTATAAATCTTATACTAATATAGAAAACAATAACAATATTTACATAAAAGCGTAAAAACTCCTCCACATCATTGCCTACTGGTAGCGTTACCAAAAACTGGTAGCATTGCCACGTTGAATGGCAATGTGCTAGTAAATTTTAGTAACTTATAATTTTCAGTTATTTTAGAAGATAATTTAGGGTAGTGAATATTTTCAAATTATTTTTTAAATATTATTAGGAAGATGACTGGCAGTAACTGGATCCGAAGAGCCCAAATCGATCAAAGTGGTGTGCAACGCTAGAGACCCGGCCAGCAGTGTATTGCGATAGGCTAATGACAGTGATGTTGATCATTGAGAATATTGAGTTGGTCTCTGAACACACATGTAACATGGCTTTTGTGTGGAAGTATACCCTAAATCAAAAGCATTGACCACTTTCTACAAGATTATTGAAAAAATATTTAAAAAAAAAACAAATTGTAATTGTAAAATTACAATTTGTTTTTTTTTTAAATATTTTTCACATTCACATAAAAACAACATTCCCTAGATTTTTTCTTTACAAAAAAATGTCTCAAAAGACAAAAAAAGGTTAGGCAGTCATCAAATATAATACGCAATAATATGAAATTAATCACACTTAATTTCTATTGTGAGTTTAAATATTGTGAAGTGTGCCACTCTTGAGCCCTTTACAAAGATACAGTTACCTGTAAATGATCATTCTGAGTTAGAATGTTAAGCTCAAATTGATATAAAAGTCATTCCGTTATTTTATTTTGTTTTGTTTTAATTTTTCACTGATTGTAAAATTAATTATGTAAAGAACTTAGCCAAAAGATATACTATAAGTATTTATATAGACATGTATATATTATTACTAATATATGTATATAATAATAATAATAATATCCACACATATCTCACACTTAGGCGCTCATAGTCCAGTTGCACTCGGTGATTAGAAACAATCACCGAGAATAAGCAACGACGGCGCGTTCAGTACCTGGATGGGTGACCGCTAGTGGCATGTTACCATGAGCGTCTCCGTGATTCGGAGGTCTCATTAAGCAGTCGGTCTCGGTTGTTATCATATGATTAACAGTCGTGAAGCTTAGTTGGAGGCCTTTGGGCGACTCAAAAACATTGTCTTGCCAGTCCCCAACCCGCACTCAGCCAGCGTGGGGACGTATGGCATTAACCCTCATCTGAGAGGAGACCCGAGCCCAGCAGTAGGACGTTATGGGTTGTTGATGATATCTCACAAACGGCCGTCACACAAAGATTTGTCCTGGGTGGCAATTGAACGCACGGCCTCTGTTTTAGCAGTCAGGACCACTAACCAGTCCAACATGTGGTCCTATATATTATTATATAAGCCCAAACTTCACTAAATCCTAAGATTTCCAGTAAAATATAAGGTTTCCGAATCATTCTATGATCATCGTTTATTACAAATTTCTAGCACCATACACTTAGTAAATCTTTAAATTTGCCTCAAAGACACTGTGACAGACAGACAAATTGCGTGCGAAGGTGAGTGAGTGACACGAGCGTGCCACAGCAGCGGCGGCCGAGCGCCAGATCACCTACCTAGTTTGTTTTTAAATCAATTGGAGATATAAAGACGAATTTTAGTTAATTGTTTTTTCGCAAACTAATATTTACTAACCGTCACTGGTAAAACCGAGCATGTACTCAATTCTAATCGTACAAACCCGAAAACTTCGTTCCTTTTTTATAAATTCTTACATTTATTTATTTATTATAAACTTTCTCCGTTACTTCGTATAAATTATGATTAGTTACCCTTTTTTGATATTTAAATGATCATTAAATAAACACAATAATGCAGCAACAGCTGAAATATTGAATTTCGAAGGAATGTTTACTCTCTGCAGTTACTATTGTCATTAATCAAAGGTTGCTATTCAATCATCGTAATTCCTATTATTTTCATCATATTAGGAAGTATAAGGTACGAGTGAGATAGAAGTTTTAATTTAAAGAGATTGAATGGTACGTTGATAACTACTAACATCTACCTTTGGTTCACACGATAACATTCAAGAAGGGTTTGTAGTAATGAATTGAATTGAATAGAGCGTAGTGGATTTTCTAACTACTAATGACCTTCCAATCAAATGTTCAACTGGCAATTGTTGCCAACTGTTTGACCATTATTATTAAAATAATGAAATAAGTATTATTTATTGGAATTTTATATTGTTGATATTGAAATTATATTTATTTTTGTAAGTAAATTTTTAAAGATATTTTTACAAGTCTGACTTTACATTTCGTAGACTCTCTATGGAAAGAGATGCCCAACTAAACCACAAACTGGTTGATTTCTAGTATAATATAATAATAAAAAGTATGTAAGTAAGTAGTAACTTAGTAATCAAGTATGAGATAATGAAAAAAAACAGCATGCGATTATAATAATGTTATTTGTTTATAACCAAACCAAATGTATTAAGTTTTTACTGAAAACAATGCAACTGCTAAATAACAAAAGAACACAGATAAAATAGAAAATATTTTGAGGCAAATAACCAAGTATCTCTGTTATATTGTTAGGCAGATAACAGCAATAGAAATATCATTGAATGGTTACGATTAAGTCAAGTAAGACCGCACCGGAGTTAATCATAAAATGATAATTTTCTTATAAGCATAATACTTTAAGTAGATCATGAGGTACTCAGTTTTGACCACGTGTCTTTCATAAACAGTTATTATCATATCTTATCATTCTAATAATTATCCAATGGGATCCGCCTACTGCCGGAAGTCCCATAAAAGTACAAGTCCGAAAACACCTTTAAGTTTAATATGACTGCGCTACTGCATGCAGTCACAAAAATAAGTGAGACAATTATAGCGTAAGCAATTAAGTTCAGGAAGTTTGCCATAATAAGAGTAATAGCTGATTGCTTGGTAACAGATGAATAATATTTATTAATAGTAACTTTAATCTAAATAATTTACATATTATGATTGACATTTATCATATCTGGATATATAGCTACATCTTTGGGTATAGAATTAGTCCCGATCGGACATTTAACTTTGTCTGCTATAGTGAATGTAAGTTATTGATGTATTCAGCTCCACTCACTAGTGGATTTATTTTACTTAAAAAGATGTTAGGTTTATATCTGCACATGACGTCACAGTTACTACCAAAAATTGAGAATTAAACTACAAAGATCTAAATAACCATGAAAGGCATTCATTCTATGAGCGGGGTGACCATTTCCATTGAGTATCCACTTTAAGTGATTAATGTTATATGAGTGCTATATGCACTCAAGAAAATTATTACATAAAATTAGCGATCGTCAGATATGAAGCCAAGTTTCATTAAAAAGTAATGAAAACTTCGTCGGAATATTAATCGAGTTATAAAACGAAGAGCCGGATAAAATACTGCACTCCTTTTGAGTTTATTGCGCCGCATCTACTCGTACTTTAGAGTACAATCTACGCTATGCTGACAAGTTTATATTTTAATACTTATATAAATGTTACATTCGCAAATATAAAAGTAGTGATAATAATTTGTGGCTGCATATTTCTTAAACACACTTCTTGTTACCATGTCGATAATTTAATAGCAAACACAAACAACGAACAACAAATTATTACCAAGACGATATTTTGTATCTTAAGTACTTACACGCTTGACCAGTTATCGTATTTTCTTTTATTTCACATGGGTAGTTAAATAGTGACTGTAGATGTCAAAACGTAGAATTACTCGGTGATCAATACATGTTTTTAAAGTCAAGATGTAAAGTAAACAAAGCTGTTCCCTTAGCAATTAGGTTTGAAGACTGAAATAACATAATAGCATAATTGACTAGTTTGGCGCGTGGTCCTTCATCAGTTCGCGTGTTCTAGTTACTCGTAACTTATAGATTAAAATAAGAATGTAAAAGTTTTACAGCAACTATGTTTTTTCTGACGTCTCACCTACGAACCTGCTTTATGTCATCAGCTGAAATACACTTTGTCTTTTTAGCAAAAAATAGAGCAGCGGTTTTATAAAAAAATCTTGAAAACACGCAAGTGATTGGGATTTATAATTGATTTCATATGTGTGCAAATGTTCAAAGTAAATAGAAGTCTTACTGTTGGCATAAACTGCTTTGAAAGATTTCGCTATATACTTATTTATGTAGAGGGCAAGGTATTAAAACGTAAAAAAACTTCTACTACTAACACACTATCAAAACTGAAGAAACAAAACACTCGCAGGAGCTGGGGTGTATATCTTTTTCATATTTATTGTTTTTTACTAAAAATGATTTATATGGACTCCCGCTATTCTTGTTTACGAACCGATAGGCGAACAAAGGCAACAGATCGATATCATTCGCCGTAAATGCGTTCGGCATGATGCGAGAGTTTTGACACCAAACACTAGCGATAACATCTTAAAACATCTAATGTTTTAAACAAACTCTTTTATGTGGGTTAACTTAATTTTGTGAGAATAAAAGAGATATTGCCATCAAATTGTTTGATATATTGATACAATACGAATTTTGTTGCTTTTTTTTGTATGCGTGCATCAGTTTTTGTTACCCAACGATCAGATAACAGCTAATACCGAAAAATTAGAAAAGATCATTCTAAAATTTGTAAATGAACATCTATCTAAACATGTTTTCATCCTGTCGAATATTTAACCAGTTAGGTATAACAATTAAGAACGAAGGAGTATTCTTATAAGGCCAAATTAGTCATGCATGTTTTGCTTATGATCTAGGTGTTTTTATCTGGCATGCAAGGATATGCAAATATCGTCTATAAACAGTCGTCAGACTGACCGATGCATAACAGGTGTGCGCCTAAGACTTGTGTGGAATGAAGGTCCAAGACACTTTCGCTTACAAAGTGGGTACGTTTATTAGACTGCTAATTATAGTACATTGATAAACGGCGCTTTATCAAAGATTTCTATGTTTTGCGGTGGGAAGAAACAGTGGAATGTTTGTTTGATTCATTAATGTAAGACTCTGATATATTTAGTTTTGGTCAGACTATTAACAATGTTTTACACTCAGTCATTAATAATGGCATAAGCACAAAGTTTAAAATGATAGTAATGTTTTTTAATTTAGGTTCTCGTACATTTTATTTATATTAGACATGCGGTATTATTTATTGTAAATAAACTGTACATAAATAAAGTAGATTTAGTAAGTAAGCGTTATTTTATATCGTTGCAACAGTACTTTACTTTTGGAGGTGGTTACGCGTCATAACATCACCCCATTTGATCATTTTCAAATTGGACGAAATTCAACGAACAAACACATTTAAATAAAATGTATACTAAAAAATACTCAAAATATTACCAATATAACAAAATAATTAATAGCAATAACTGCTTCCCTCGATATAATAAATTGGCGATAAAGCAAAGTACTGAATTAGAATTACTAACCAATTACTAAAGTGGTCTCCAATCGAACCGCGATACATTCTAGCTAGCACATTCTTCAAGCGACATTGAAAATGCGGGTCCTGGCAGGTTCCTCAGATGGCCGTACCTGCATGGCGCATGCATTAGGATTCCGCAAGTCACTTACTAGACTCACCTACAGACCCGTTGCCCGTATTCCCATTTAAACATAAAAAATAGAAGCTGGATATTGTTAGGATCTAGTCTTGAGTGCTATTAAAGAAATCCAAAGAGTCGATTTGTTCTCACAAAATTATCTCGAGATTAGTTTTCTCCATTATTCATTGTAATGTGTTGGCCGCCAAATGTTTTATTTTGAACTGAAAATAGACTTTTCTATTATTCTGTTTTGAATATATTTACAAATAACTGTATACGTATATTACAATGTGCATATACTGTTGATTAATGTCTATTTATTTTTTACGATTTATTTTAAAAGTAAACTAAATAAAGTTTTAGGGTAAAGTGTCTCTATGACATATTTTGTTTGTACCTACTTTGTTAGCAGTGCGAGGTGTATTAGTGGTCGGTGTGGTCAGCACAGTAGCAAACCAGTCGGCAGCTGACACTAGACCAACTAGTAGATGCAGCACTATACACATGCAAAACTGAAAAGAGCAGAGCGCTAACAGATTAACTACCAAATGTTATAGAAACTTGATTATTCAAATAAATATTTAATTAAATGGATGTCTTCGCTGACTTGAGTTCTTTAAAACTAGATTAACTTAGCCTTATCATATCAGATAAGGCTAAGTTAATCTAGCTGGAAACTTAACATGTGCAGGGCAAATGCTCGGTGAGAGACGCAAACACCAGTATTGACCAATAATCATGGGCAATAATAATAGGGAATATGCATAAAATTTTTATTCGTCCTAAACATTTTTTTCTAGATTCTTTATTGTCTTTACAATATACATAGAAAGTATTTTTTTATTTAGGGACTATTTAAACCCAGAAAATATTAAATAAAAAGTGAAAATTAAGGAAGGGAAATTCAAACCTACAAAACGCGTCCCATTGGTCGAAACGGAATGTGACGTCGATTGTTACATTATCGAAATTATCGGCGTCGAAATTCCTACTGTGTTGTAGTGTTTGTGAGAAAAAATTACTTCGTTCACGATTTTTATAGCAATCAAAACTGTAAATAGATATTAAATAACTGAAACACTCAAGATAGTAAATAAACACGAAATGACAATGACTTCATTTGTTATGTCAATAGCGAGCGAAAAATGGCGGCGTTTGAATAGCTCACATTTAGTCGGTGTTTTAAATTTACTTTGAAAATTAGTTTGACTATTTTTAAGCCTATTTTTATTTTTTTCTATGTTATGGAGAGGAGACTTAAATGATCAGTTTAAGAAATAAAAAAGACATGCATATTCCCTATTGTAATTTTAATATTATTCATTTTGGGTAGAGAACATTTAGTAGTTGCTTAGTTTTTTGGAGCAATTCTGATCTTAGAGTATTTATTTTCACCAAACATTGGAGGTTGGCTTTATTGAAAGTGATAATAAATTTGAAAAACAGTTAATTTGCATCTGTGTATTACAATTAAAAAAAAAGAATATAATCAAGAGCAAGGTAGAGTAGAGTCACGCTGATTTCAGCACGAACGGGCCGGCTCGACCGGGGCGGTACTACCCTCGCACAGAAGATCAACGTTAAATGACAGCGTTCGTGTTGTCGTGTTTCGTTGGTGAGTGCGAGACCGAAGCTGCAGAGGCCCAATGATGCAAAAGCATCACTAGGCCGCCATGCTGCCTTGTTGCAGTTCATGTCCAGTAGTAGACTATTAGGGGCTGTGGATGATGATGATGAAGTTATGGTTATTTTTAATGGTTTGGAATTTAAGCTTATATATTTTTATAGATGTGTGTAAAACTATAAGTAGTGATGAGATTGCTTTTACACATATTATAATAGATGAAAAAGATTTTATCGGATTTCGACATTTTTTTTTAATACCAGCCTCTTCAAATTATTGAATATTGTAGATTATCGGTATGAGTGGATGAATATGTCCGTTTGACGTATTTAAACTGTTTTGTTTTTTCGTCCTACGTTATGTCTAAACAACGCGTACTATCATTAACTCCCTTTATAGATATGGTGTTGTTTTTCTATGGTGCATAATGTGCACGTATGATGGCCACACGGCCACAATTAACTAGTCCTCTAAAGGAATTGCACCTGCTAAAACTTTAGTAATTGCACTAAGTTAATTGTTCTGAGCTCTAGTTTTGAGAAAACACTGTGTTCTAATAAATATGCGCAGAGCAACGTACTATTAATCAAATTAAATATACTCATGCATCCACACTGTAACGCAGACAATTTATTTAATATTGATCATGATGAAATTTACGATAAAAAGAAGTCTGGACAAAATACCCTATCAATGCCAATAAATATGTAGGTAGATACTTTGATTTATCAACGAAGATATTTAAGTAGCATTTGTTTTAGTAGATGTTGACAAATAGCAGAAAAAGTTAAATTAGTGTCGCAGCCGTCCTTCGCGAAGGCCGCATGTCGAGTGGGTGTGAGTGACCTATCAGCCAGCCGGCAGGAACGGGCCGGGTCGCTGCCACTCGCTGCACGCGCGCCTCGTGTTGCGCTTGCGCCAAGACAGCGCCATGTTAATTGCTACCACCAATAAGCCGCCCGCACCGAGCCCGTCAACATATTTATTTTTATATCTTGACGTCGCTCGGCGATAATCGCTTGCAAAACCCACTTCATTAAAATAGGATCTATATCACCCTTTTTTCAGATGCACTTTACCAACGACATACACTGGCCCTGAACAAAGTTCCAAGATTAATTCTCAACTACACGTTTTATGACAAAGACGTGCTTCGGCACGAGCACTCAATAACTCGAGACCTCCTTTTTCGGTACGATCCTTATTGGTATTCGCTACGTTCTATGAAAATAAAAATCTTAAGGTGGACACCGAATACCTGATCCTTATATTGCAAAGACAGCATTTAATAGTGAGATGAAAAAATATTATCGAGTAGTGGTTAAGGTCTATAAACTAGTATTAAGTTTTTATCATTCTCCAGCTTACAACTTTTTATAAGTTTTTTTTTTCGAATAGCCAATAATAGTAGCTGTAATGATCAGTTGACTTGTTAATATTTAGTGCAACCTTAGTGCACAGCTGAGAGAACAATCTACGAGTACAATTATAAGTACCTCAAATATATAAATAGTGCAAAATAAATATAATAATTTTCTCACAAATATTTTGAATGGTCGTCGAACCCGTCAATAGAAGAGATCAAAGAAGACCGGTCGTCGCCGTTCATCGCTTGAGCATATCGTACACTACATCTTTGTCATTCGCTCTCGAGTCAACGCAGAGCGACATTGCGGTAACACAAGCGCCGCCGCTGATGGCAATTAATGTAAGCAAAGATCATCAATAAACATCTTTATCACTTGATCGCCTCTGACACCGAAGGTAGGTACTTATATCTGGGGACCTGTACGTTATAAGATTTTGAATATTCAGTCACGCACATCTTTCAACATGCTCCAACCAGAGAAGTGATCTTGTTTGTGTATGTTGCATTTTTTTATTATTTAGCCACCGAACAGGACAGGTATTCATCTATACTTATAATAAAAATGTAACAGGTCCAATTCTGTACATTAAAGATATTTTGAAAATATTTTTGGAGGGCTCTCTATAATCGATACTGAAGTAATTTTTTTTTTTTGTCTGGCTGTCTGTGTCTTGGCCGCGCATCACGCTGAAACTTCTAAATGGATTCAAATGAAACTTGGCATGATTTGAGTTCATACTACGAGGTAGGACATGGGATACTTTTTATCCCGAAACGGTTTCTTGGAGAGAGGGGATAAAAGTCAAAATATGTAGTTAGTTGTAATTCAATAACACATAGTCCGATTTCTTTTAAAAAGATAACGGGTAAAGTCTTTTATTTTGTCCGCGACTGTACACTGCCTGAGGGAAGCTGAGACAGATATGTAAATATGGCGGTACGAAGTTCGCCGGGTCAGCTAGTTTCAAATAAGATGATTACACAGTTAAGAGTCAATACAAGCAAATAAGACGATTAGAGAGATGGCAACTTCCAAGAATAGTGTTTGATTCTAAAGATCGGAGGAACTGTTTTTAATGAATGCTATGTTTCAAAGTCAGTTTGACCAATTATGACCATTTAAACGAAACCGGGGTATGACGAGCCGCCGTGTCAGACGTCATTCCATCTACGGCCATCCGATGTAGGATCAGCGCTTCTGTTTTATTATTGTTTTCCTTAGAAAATACTCAATTTGATATCATGAAGATAGTACCAAATACATTATAAAGAAATTCAATTTCTTCTTACTGTTAAAGCACAGTTGGATGTTTTTTAACCGACTTCCAAAAGGAGGAGGTTCTCAATTTAATATATTTTACAATAGTGTTCATTAAAACTATTTTATAAAATTGATTTTGCTGTAATTTTTGAGTTTAATAGCATTTTAACCCCAATATGCCTGTTTTTAAGTTAGTGAAAAAAAATATATATAAAGGATTACAGCATATACATCTCACTAACTGCAGGATATTTTGAGTTGTTTATATTGCAGAGCCAGCGGCAAGTTGAGTCTGTCGGTGAGTCGGGCTCTGTATTCAACGACTTCCTGTATTTTTCGTTATTATAGGAGTGTAATGAATGAACTGATTAAATTTTTCTATATTTCACATCCAATTTTTCATGGGAAAATATAATAAAGTGTATAGTGGACATAACTATCTGGTTTAGCATCATTTTTAACCGACTTCCAAAAGGAGGAGGAGGTTCTCAATTTCATCGGTTTTTTTTTGTAGTAACGGAGTAATCATGTATGTACATTGATTACTCCGTCAATTGTGGACCGATTTTGAAAATTATTTTTGTATTCGAAAGGGTATGCTCCCCACGTGGTCCCATGGCCACCATATCAGGATCTGATGATGGGATCCCAAGGAAATTGAAGGAAACCCTCAAATTTACGTGAGCGCCTGCAATCAAGTTGAGGCAATTGTCTGCATCCTTTCATATTCTGTAAACATCATGTCCGAAATAATTATTTATTATTCTATACAGTATGTTGTATGTTACCTTTAGTCGTATTCTTTCAAGTTATTTAGGTGAAATGATGATGAGAGACTTGAGAAAGACTAAAAAGCGAAAAATAAAAAAAAACTTCGTTTAAAAAAACCGACTTCAAAAACTGAAAAGTATAAAATAACTTAATTTGTATGTGCTACCTATTCATAGGTTTGAAGTCGGTGCCGAGCCAAAATGTAATAGTAGGACTCGTCGCGCGTGACCTTGAGCGGGATAGCTGCTCTTCGCGTAGGACAAAACAACCGAGGTAGGTAGCACATACAAATTAAGTTATTTTATACTTTTCAGTTTTTGAAGTCGGTTTTTTTAAACAAAGTTTTTTTTTTGTAGTAACAAAATGTATTACTAGTCGTTGTAAACTCATTTAGGATTGAGGCATTCATAGGCTACAATATGGTAAGCAATATTAGAATTTGACTTAGTTATTAAACTTTAAATTTATCGTCAGTAGTTCTTTTATCGGCCACAAACAAGATCTGGACTAGCAAACCGATCGTGTGGTAAGATTCAGAATTCGAGTTGTGAGACTCGCGTGAGCCACTCGTGCAGGCACAAAGAGATACGCGATTCTGATCATGCGCATTGATAAATTGATCACATGTATATCGGTTACTGGCTCGAGTAGCGTGGGATTATTCCCTCTTAAGCGATTGAATTAAGCATTTTTGTAACAGACAAAGCGAAGTTATATTGAAATATGAAACGACTACCACCTTTAAAATACTTAAATTGCAAGGTATTAGGTATATCCTATTAGTGAAATTGGAAGGCAAACATTTTTATCGTTACCTTACAAAAATGATAATAAGTTAAAAAGTAATGGACTTAATTTTGACCTTGTTATAGTTCCTTCATTTGTAATTCATCATGCGGACATTAAATCTACGTTCAACCAAAATATACTACCCAAAATGCACCAAAAATCTATCCAGTTTAAATGTTGATCTTTTATATATTTTAATGTATATCAGGGACAAAATAATCCTAAAATTTTCAATGTATAAAGTGCCTGTATAGTTATCAGTACCGTGAATCACTTTCTAGAAGTTTCCTGCAATTGTAATTATTAGATGTCCGAAATATTTATTTATTATTTATTATTATTTATTTTACTAACTGTCAAATTACATTAACCGTTGTATCTACATCGATTTGAGAATATTCAAAACAGCAATAAATAAAATAATAAACCGCTACAAAATAAGTAATCGCGTTCATCACACTTGTTTTTAGTTTAGTTGTATAGATCACAAACTACTAAACAAATATTCACTTAAACCAGCCAAATTTTTAGCGGGTTGTTAATTTGCTAACGGCCCAAAATATCTAATCTGAATTGGGTAAACAAATTTGTGCGTTTAGCACAAAAGCTTATTAAAATTTTACTTTACTAATTTGGTATAATATCACTTAAATAAGTATTTCAGGTAAGGAAATATTATAAAACCTTTGTTTGTGAAAAATCGTAAGTGTACATGCATGTACTTTTATTCTGTTTCACGGTGTTTAGCCACGAGGCCGCCTTGAGCGCACTCCTCCCCCCATTGTGTTGGACAATACGCTGTAACTTCTCACTAACGAGACGTAGAAGTTTAACAAATGGTGAGCATTTAGCGGTTTTTTAAATAAGACTTCATAATTTGCACCTATTTACCTAATTTCTGTCACATGTTGAAAAGAAATTCCATAATTTTATAACACTATTTGCAATTTAGAAGTAAATTATTTTTTGTTTATATTAATGGAGTCTTACCAGTTTGGAAGCAAAATGAGTGCAAGTAATAATAACCGTAATAGTTTTACAATATTTACTAGCTAGAATTAAGTAGTAAGTATTTATAGTATAACTTTCGTTAAAAAACAAAAAATATACTATAAAATCTTATTACTAACCACTACTTTGTGTTGTCGAAATTAACACGCATAACTGCTTACATTTTTAAAAAACTACATCATGTTAATATAATTCTTCACTAGTAAGTATTACAAGCAATATCTCGTGTTGCTATTACAAAATTATACACAATATACTTACTTATATAAATTATATAAAAATACAAGTAACGTTTGTCCATAACAAATGTCTCTTTGATGTTATAAGATGGCAAAAGACATCAGAACTACTTGTGAGAAAATATAATTATAAGTCAAATCGGTAATTTTCGTTGTGTATTGATTCTTTAAGCTTCATCAAGTAAATTTGCCACGCATCGGAACGCATCGGCTTTTCACTTAGACTACAAGCAAAGCCTGCAGCGTACGCACATTTGTAAAAACCATAATAAGCGCCCGCTTTTGGCATATTGTATTGACACACGATAAATATTTGTAAGATTACGCTGAACCAAGATTGCGGTTGAGATCAATAGTCACTTCAAACACAGCCTCAAGATATCCCGTACTCTACCCTGTACATTCAATTGATGGTTATCCTACACTAGCAACCCGGCCCGGCTTCTCACGGAGGACTTTGAATTCTAGGATAACGTCTACTATAATATGCATGTATTGTACATATGTATATACCTTCCTCTTGAATCATTATCTAAGCGAAAAAATAGCGGTAGCGACTTCATTTCATACTGAGATAACACAACATAGCATTCATCAGTTCGTCTACTTTCTATTCTGTTGATTTAAAGTATTTTTCTACAGTCAAATTCACGAATATTCATTTATGTCTGATCTCTAGTCGAAGTGGTTAGCTATTCTGTTCCAAAAGATAATTCTTACTATTCTACAAATGTTTCCTTATTCGTCGAAGTCGATAAATTAATATGTACATATGAATGAATATGTAATCGTAAAACATTAGTAATGTGATATGAACATAAAATTTTTTTTTTTGATTTTGACCATTTTGTGAGATATTACATCTAATATTTTGAAAAAAAATGTTGAATTGGAAGTAACTTATTTTTTTTACTACAATTAATTTGTGAGTACTAATTCAGCATTTACATATTTTTTTAATCGTTTTCATCTCTGGATCAGCTCTGGATTTGCTGACAACAGAAATACACAAGCAGTATTGGGAAATATCGGTAAATAATAGGTCTTTACCTATGAAATTGCCGTCTTGTATGCAATAAGTGAAAGTACTTATTTTTTCAAACTTTTTTATTTCTGTTATTCGAAGTAATCACCCATACAATCGACGCATCTTTGCCAACGCATTGGCAGTTTATTGGTGCCCTTCTTGTAAAAATCAGCTGGACGGGAGACAAAAAACTCTTCAAAGGCATTTTGTACTGCCTCTCGGGAATTGAATTTTTTACCTACTAAAAAGTTGTCTAAATTTTGGAAAAAGTAATAGTCGGTAGGTGCAAGGTCTGGTGAGTATGGCGGATGAGGGAGAGCTTCCAACCCCAGCTTTGCAGCTTGAAGACTGTCTGTTGCGCAGTATGGAGTCGCGCGTTGTCGTTAAGGAGCAGTGGGGACGACCGATTGACCAAAGCCGGTTGCAGATGTGCAAGCTTCTCCATCATTCTCTCCAGTTCTTCACAGTACACATCTGCATTAATGCTTATGCCGTTTTGTAAAAAGCTGTGGTGAATCACACCCGTACTAGACCACCAAACAGTGACCATCACCTTTAAGGGGTCATTTTTGGTTTAGGGCATTGCTTTGGTGCTGAACCAGGGTCTAACCAACTTGCTGAGCGCTTTCGATTGTCGAACAGAATCCATTTTTCGTCGCACGTAACAATTCGTTTCAAAATTACTTCATTTCTTTGCCTGTTAAGCAGAGCAAGGCAGGTCTCGACGCGTACGTTGCGCTGGCAATCGTTAAGGTCGTGGGGCACCCATCTATCAAGCTTTTTTACCTTGCCAATTTGTCGCAAATGGATCAATATTGTTTTGATGCTTACATTAAAAGCTGCTGCTAGCTCAGCTGTAGATTGAGTTTCGTCAGCTTCCACAATCGCCTTTAATTCATTATTGTTAACCAAAGTCTCCGGACGACCACGAGCTTCATTTTTCAAGTCAAAATTTCCAGAACGGAACCGGGAAAACCAATAACGGGTTGTGCGTTCGTTTGTACAGTTCTCTCCGTAAACGTTTTTGATGTTACGTGCCTTTTGTGTCGCATTGGTGCCACGACGGAACTCATATTCCATAATTACACGAATTTTTAAAGTATCCATCATGACGAAAAATGTTCAAATGTAATGAAAATACAACGCTAATCAAAAAACAAAAGACTGAGTTTGTAAATAGAATGTCATGGTTTTAAAACAAAATTAATTTGAATTTAGAATACAGAGCCACTACAAACTTTTTTTTTATTTGAAATGACCAGAACTGAAGAAATGCAGTTTCATAGGTAAAGACCTAATATACATTTACGAAAAAGTCTATCTCCTCAACATAGCACCTCCTCCTTCTATAAGGCCTTTAGAAAGACCATAAATTAACCACTTAAGCATCGCGCCTGTGAGATAAGAAATATAGTGATGATTGCCGGGATTACAAAATTAATAACTAACTTTTTAAAATACATTCTTACACATTATTATTTCATAAATGACGCAGATCTTTAATAACTTTATACTCAAAACTAATAATTTATAAGTTATTATATTCTAATATGATGCAATTAATTTATGTACAGGTACTACTTTCGTGAAATCATTACTAACTTTTTAACGTAAACGTTACGTAAACGGGTATGAGACGCCCTCATCCGCCCGCCAATTTGCTGAAAGCGACTGGATGCAATCAAAAGTAGACTGGGCTCTATGGCGTATCTTGGGAGAGGTCTATGTCCAGCAGCGGACTTCCACGGGCTGATGATGATGACACGTAAATAATGTTATTATGGTATTATTTCGCACATGTTTATGAAGTGTATTGCCGTGCGATCCCTTTCAAACATTGAGTGATTAATTCAATTTGTTAATGAGTCAATATAGGTATACACACACGTGCATTTATTAAGTAGGTATGCGCGACAATATTTGAATATTTCGTTAAAACTTATATTATGACTAGAAGTATTTTATTCTTTTTTTGAGGAATTCATTAGCCTAATCTATCATAGCAGTAAAACTACTTACCAGGAATGTAGTAATCTCCTATATTTAATATTACAAAAAAAAAGTTGTCTAAATGGTATGCATAGTTCTTGATTTCTTTATTACTTTATTAGAATCCCTATCTATACTTGGAATTTCATGGACCAAATTCGAAAAAACATTTATTTATCAGCCAATAATTACGTACATTACATTACGCTAAGGCCCATAGATATTTTATACGAGTAGAATGCATAAAAGTCAACCAATGTCGTAAAATATCGGCAAGTACGTGAAACGGCACTTTTAATCTAAATTTTTAACCTGTGAATAAGTGATTATAGAAATACAAAACACACACACACACAGTCAAACCTACAGTAGTCTATGTGCACACAAATAGAGCATTCCACATATTATAGATATATTATTATCATCACCTTCTAGGTAGGAGTGCTTTCGGGTTCGATTGAAAGTGGTACCTAGATTTCAAGCAGGTAACTTTGGCTCCAAAATATACATGTGAATCGTCAAAATAACTTCAGCTTCTGTTCGACAGTGAACTTCTAATCCAATAAAATTCAGAGAAACACCAAAGCAGTACAATCGATTAAAAACGCAGGAAGTCGTTGTATACATATGTAATTAAATCATTAATAACTCCCGTTAATAAAATAGTATAGCTTAGAACACGAACTTTAAAATTTACTTGGTATAAATCTCGCCTATCTTTTAGTTTCATACAAATTAAATTAAAAGGAACTATAATCATTAATGTACAATCAGTCGATAATTTAATAAAAGTATCTAATAAATAACTAATCAATAATTATGTTCATCCCTGCATTAATGTGATAATCTTAAGTTGAATATCGTATTGAGTTTGTAGCAGCATTCCTACCACCCAGCAGAACTCATAGGCGGGTAATACATGCAAAGTGAATGAAACTTGTAATAATAAAAAAGAAATAATCATAAAAACCATTAACACGTGAGCGCCTCCATAATCGATGAGTCGGTAAATTAATACTTTCTTATTTCTTTTTTAACTTTGTTTAATTCGAAGCAATGGAACCAAGGAATGTTCAACGCCACCCTTAAAAAGCCTAATTTAATTTAACAGGTAGGCAGCGTTCTTTAATCATAGGTCTACCTCTAAATTATACACTACGATAATAGCTGGGCAGCAATCAGCAATACTTCATTTTTGCTACTGTTTTTTTTGGCATCTATAAAAACAATTCACCCAACCCCCGCAATAAGGAATTGCTACTCCTTCCGTTTAGTGGGTTTAGTTATTAATGAAAAAAACTATTCTTTTCTGTAATATGATCTTTTGTAAAAAAAACTTCATGAGAGTATAAAAGGTAACAAAATGTTTGAAGTAAATCTAAACAAAATGAATACTGGGACTTATGTCACGAGAATCTATTCTCATTCTTATCTATATATTCTATTAGATCATAGTAATAATCTAATAGTACAAAATATTTATGTCTAAAGATTTTTAATTGGCTAAATGTTGAACCTTTTTACTAAGCGTATTTTTGGTAGGTCATATTGTACTGCCCAGATAAGTTTTAATGATACACTATGTAGATCAAAATCCTTGGTATCATGTTTTATATTATGTACCTATAAATATGTCTCAAAAATAATAATGTTTGTACCAGACATAAATTAAATGAAGTATAAGTATTATTTGCAGAAGCAGCTAATAACAGACAACTACACATTAAACTTCAATTATATTTAAATAGATATTATTGCATCATCTTTCGAAGTCAGCTATTTTATCTGGACTGCTTATCACAAAAATACTACCTTTTTATAACTTCTACCTTTTTATAAAAATTATAGAGCGCTAGATCGTTGGAGAGTATGATAAGATTGGATACATCATTAAAATCGGATGACTATGCACAATTTCAATATTATTATAAAACATGAGAGTTATGATGTGGAAGCAGTTCTCAGTGGCACGTCGTACACACAAAGTTTTTCACCTTTACAAGCCCACGTCTTTGTAAAATTACAGGGGCAATGAAAACTTAGCACTCGTTAGGTGTCAAAATTGCCATAATTCTATAATGCGGTGTGTGCCCCGCCTTAGTAAAGCAAGCCGACTTTTTGCCCATTCCGAAAATTCAAACTCAATTTTTTTAATGATTTGTGGCCGCAACCGATATTTTGAAATTGGATGATCGGATACGAAAGCCAAATCGATCGTGTGAAAATAATTCTGGCAACAACCCTTACACAAAAAATAGACGTTATTTGAAGATATAACTGTAACGTGTAAAAATAATGTTTTTGACCGCAAAGGAAATTATTAACGTGCTTTTCGGATACGTTCAGGTTAAGTAGCTTTAAGTTTTAAAGAACATGATAGTACACAATGTCTAGGTATTATAATCTATCACTAACCAAAACAAAACAAATCTACCTCGTAATATATTTACTCTTCCTTTCATTGTTTGTCTATGCGATGACTAGCTTTACGAATTGTTTTAAGTAATAAACTCTCCTCGGTTGCTT
This sequence comes from Diaphora mendica, assembly GCA_949125395.1. Taxonomy (NCBI): domain Eukaryota; kingdom Metazoa; phylum Arthropoda; class Insecta; order Lepidoptera; family Erebidae; genus Diaphora; species Diaphora mendica. The sequence continues at coordinate 26,491,148 of OX421310.1, forward strand.
AAAGTACGTTAACCTTCGATTCCAAAATGATGACGTTGTAAAATCTGGTTTGGTATATTGAAACGGAATAACTACATTTCATTGAAAATACTCATAGAATAATATATAGAATAACTTAATTACCCTATTTAAAAATATGTACAATATCTTAGTCACCTTAATATATGTACTAGTTATGAGAAAGATATGGTGCCCTAATTGTAGTAGATAATCATCTAGTTCTAGGTAATAATAATGTACTTATATCAAAATTAATATAATGTCTCTTAATCTGAGACAATTTTATACTACCGTCAAAAGGAAAATATACAAAGTATAAGAGGTTGTCGTTGACTGCTATAATGTAATTAATAACTGTGTTACAGCAGCCAGAAAGGTAGATATACATTATAGACATAGGTAAGGGTCATGATTTTATTAAACGGTTTTTTATGATTCTTCTGTTTCCCATAAGCTTATGATCTACTCAGCGCTAGTGTCAGCTTGCATAATATCTGGAAGCTGCTATTTCACGCCGGATTACTTATGTTACAAGCATAGTAATTATAATATATCATCTGCTTTGATACGTATTGATACACAAAATTAGTTACAGGTATTGAGAAGCAAACCAAACGTGAAATTTGAAGTGTTTGATGTGCGTCCGCTCAGACAAGTGTGGGGACAACAACTCTGCCACGTATTGTTATAGGTTACGGCGAATTGTGCAAAAAGGGTTCTACCTGCCACGTAAGATCACGGTCAAAAGTTTGTACAAAGCTCCAACTAATAGTGCAATATTGTGGCGAGACTTTTTGGGTAAACTAGTCCCGGTGTCGTCTCGCTACATTACACAATATTCACAATAGAACCCTTCGTTCATTCTGCTTAAGGACCTTTGATTTTTTTTTCTTATTTAATTTCGTTTCGCGTGGAAGTCAACAAGATGGACTTAAGGTTTCTCGGCAAACTGCTAAACAATTGTTGCGTCACGGTCAACAGAACATGATTGGTTTTTGTGTATTTTTTTCATCTGGTTTTTGAGGAGACCGTTAACGCTTTAATGTATCTAATGAAAACGGCGCCATAGAAAGGATTTAAGAATGTAGTAAGCGGCTTATCTTTTAATATAATTCTGTACTATCCATAATATTTCTCAAATTCTGTACTTTGCTTGTGCAAAGTGCTCTTTAAATTAGAAAGCGGCAACACGTAATACAATTCTATGAAATTTACTTCCTGTAGCAACCGCTAGTAGTCAAAGAATAGCATAGATGTAACATAAATTCTTTAATGCCTTATGTATTTGTGCACTGGAAAAAATGGAGTTCGATTATCTGTTTTCCACTTTTGAAACCTTAATTGTTTATGTAACTTCATCATTAGTAAGTATATTTCTTAATATTTTATTTTAAATGCTATATTATTCAAACCACTTTTATTATTTAGTGTTATCAATATACACTTTTTGCAGTAGCATTTTTTCGAACGTAAAATTATCGAACACGCACATATTTTACACTAATGCCAAATCATTGGCTAATGATCTTCCTGTTAAAGCCTTATTAAGAATTGAAAAAGTGTAAAATTGATGAATAGCATTTTTAAATTAATCGGTTCACTATTTTAACGCCCATTGTGTGAAACTGATTTTTGCAAAACGTTATTTATTGATTTCGAGGGTAAAAAAACGACTATAAAAAGTACTTCCTCAAGAACTACTGCAATGTTACAGATACTTAGAGCACAAAAGAGTATCCTTACGCAGAAGTGTTAACAAAATAGTTGACACCCATTTAGGAAAATAATTCTATGATAACAACACTTATTGAAAGTAATTGTACTAATCATAAGTACCCTAATAAATCTGACAATCCAAAATTTAGCAATTTATGTCACACATACTTGTGGGACAATAAATAGCGTTACAATGGTTCACGCCTAAAACTCGTGCCATTAGAAAGATTTATATCCTAGCACAATACCCACCGTAAATTTAAATCTTACATAAATTCCAACAGAAGAAAATAAATGGCGCACCAATTATACAGAGCAACCAACCGGAAGTTTTGAGTATTTTATCGGATCTTTTGAACGCAGTGGTGATTTTAAACAAATATGAAACGTACGAACCGACGCCTAAGCTGAGAAGAATAGGAGATTACACCGAAATCCTGTTTTTGTTTGTTTTCTTTACAGTATAATTCTTTTGTAACCAGTGGTACGGACGAAATTCACGAAATAATGCAAGTCGAAAAGATATATGCAGGCAATTATGTATCACTCAGACGGAAGGGAGACGAAAGGACTCAACAGGAAACGGACATAGGTAGGCAAGTAGCAACTTGATAGTAGGCCTATTACACTGTTACTAAAAATACTTTATTATCGTCTGGTCTGCTAGATTACATCTTTAGAACTGTATTGGTCTGTTATGGATATGGCTACTAAAAACATTAAAGATGTTTGTAATATCATGCAAAAAGTAAGAATTAGGTACTATGAACCTTATGAAGATACATTACTTCTGCAAAGATAACCGTCACGTCGTATTAAACCAAAATCAATAACAAATTAATTAAATCGCGGACAAGCCATAAGTTTTTTTAGTGTTTACAGCATGTGACAACTTAATTGGCGAAACAAGCTACAAGCTTTGGTTAACAAGAATAGATTCCTATCTTTCAATATATGACAGGTCCAAACCCTAAAAAAACCGCCCACCGAAATTAGTTGACAGCTTGTAACACCTTTCCGATTGGAAGTGTCAGGAGACAGTTCAATTTTCAATATGGTTCAGTGTTGAATAAACTAAACTGTTAGATAGAAGCTAAAAGCATTGGCTCCTGTATCTGCGACTAGGCGTCACAGTTATCAAAATTAATTCTATGAATGATTGCTATTGGTATACTTGAGAATAGATAAGACAGCTCATTTCAAAGTAACTTTTTGTGGTATCGTACCTTGAGCAAGATCCCGTAGTGAGAAGTAACACATTTAGTGTAAGATTTTTCTCAAATCTAAAGTGGCGATATTATTTTACGAGCCGCGATAAACCTTGAATTCTCATTTTTAGTAAAAAAGCGGCATTTATTTAATGGATGAAATTATTTCTCTATCAGGCGGATATGTTAAGTAACGTCTACATTTTGATCAAACAAGTCTATTTAATTGGCGTCATCTAGGAAATCTCATATTCAATTAATAAGTCTACGGTAATTGGTTCACATCACAGAGAGTCGGAGCTCTTTGGTGCTGATAGATGATATCAATTTTCGTACCGCTCCCTATGTCCTCAGTAATTAGTTATCGTAGTAATATTCTCTCTCAGAACACTATTAAAGTAATCTCATTTAGTAGGTAGTCACACTTTATTAATTTGTTTATTTAAATTAGTTTCGGAAGGAAAGGTCGGTAGTAAGTGTTTTTTGTTTAACTTTTCTAACATTTTAATCACAATAGAACTACAAAGTCCTATTCCCATCCAATATTTATCTAATCTAAGCTTTCTTAAATACATAAATGACAACTTAAGGTTGTGTGTTAGTTTGGTCATATGCGAAATGTCCAAGATTGAAACTTTCATTTTTTTAAAGTTCTGCTGCTATGAAAATAATTGTAACGAAGGTAATTTGTTTTCTAATCAAAAAATGCGCAGCAGTCTTTGGAGACTCCCGATAGAAGTAAAAACTAAGTACATAATATATATGGATACTCTTTGTATACATTTAAGGTGCTAATAAAATAAAAATAAAATAAAATAACGCACGGAGGTATATCTATGTACATATTATATACATAGTGTACATTTAGCTAATGGGACGCGAGCGGTGACGATGACGCTAGTTTCAACGATTTTTGTTCACCCAAAAAGTGCTCAACGCACCTAAAAAAATTTTGCTTTCAAAATTCCAAGCTAAGTTTAAGCATCTAAGTACGTATTTGTGAAATGTACAGTAAGGAGCAACCGCTTTGCAGTGATTACAAAACGTAACCGTTAAGCTTGCGGTCAGATAAAGGTACAATTGACCGGATTTCCACCTGACCGATACTTACTTCGATAAATTATTCCTAAAGGATGTCTTTTGCAGCCACATCAAAGAAACGACCGACAATGTTATATACCAAACCTTAAATCTTCAGTGCAGAGACGCGTGCCTCTAATCTCTATTGATATAACGGAACGAAAGAGACTGAATGAACACCTTACACTTTTTTAGCCCGCTTCTTTTGAGAAACATCCCTATAAAACGATAGGCCGCTATTTTTTGTGTACTTATTGGTATAAGAAAACGGTACTGCACTGTTCCGTTATGACAAACAAAAACTACTTGCTATCAAAGTGTTACAGTTTTTCGACGTAACTGTATCGCAGCCCTTATTCGCTTCCGTGGTGAGGTACCACTCCAAGGTGGAAGGAAGCAATATATTATTTTTACTGCCATCAACATTATGTTATTGAATTACTTTTAAAATTGATTTGGTGCCTTTAGTGTTGTTTGCAAAGCGATTGCATCTGCTAGGGGCAATACTTCATTTTTTGTTCACTTCATTGTACAGGACTGTCTATATGTGGGCGCTTAATTACGGATCACGTTTATAAAGATAATGTAATATAATCCTTGTTGCGAACAATCCCAAAGCAAGGTGGCGTTACAAGACTTAATTTTGAAATGTGTTTGAAAGACGATATTCAGTTAAATAAATCCAGGTGAATTATTTTGGCACGCTCCGCACTAACCTACATCTTATCGTTCGGTAGCACCTTGTGTCTCAAAGATAGTATTAGATACCTTCCCTTATAATATAGATCAGTATATAGTGATTCCTATGGCAGATGTGAAAAGGGTTATTGTGTGTGTTATTATTGTTATGATTTCTATAGAAGCGATGACAAGGTGTACTTGAAATTTTGGCATGTGCTATTCCTTTCGGGGACACATTATGTGTGCGGTAGAACTATTTGCCTTGTCCAGTTCACATCGAAATCAAACTTAATTTTAGTAACGATATCTAAAACAACATTCAATATATCTTCGACTTATTGAATGCTCGAAAAAGGTGAGTATAACAAGATACTATACGAATATTTATAATTTTTAAATTGTGTTTAATCGCAATATAAATCAGAATAAAGACGCGACGACTGACTACGTCTTTTACATAATGATTTAATGAATGAAGTTCATTTTATCTAAACTATCTAAAGTAGCACACAAACAAAGTTCACATCATTAAGTCGTGTAACAGTGCAACTGTGCGTATGTGTCGTCGGCAATCTTCAAAGAATGGACGCCGACGACAGATGACGTATCGCTTGCACAATACGATAAAATGAAAGGGTGGAGTGCAATGCAATGCAATTCATAGGGGTACTTCATGGTAAAAATGTGTAACCCAACACTTTAAATTTTGCACGGTGAAGCCACGTGTGCAAATCAAGCTGATGTATTGTGATAGAAATGATAGATGGTCCTTGTTTAATTGTAAGTTAGTTCTAAAGTGGTGCTTGGGGAACTATATGGCAATGATGTTTTAATCATTTATGTTTGAGGAATGATAATAATATCAAAAGTGGTCAAAAGATGCAAATTAGGTCACTAGGAATAAAACAATATTTTACATTCGTTATTTAAAATTTAAATGAAGCTAAACATGTCATACTAAACATGTTTTGTCAACTGCTCTAAACAGTCCATTGTTGGACACTCAATTTTCAAGTTAAAATTGTTTATTTGATTAAGTAGTATTTTTTTTATGGAATAGGGGGAAGAGCAGACGTAACGTATCACATGATGGTAAGCAATTACTACCGCCCATGGACACCCGCAACACCAGAGGCGTCACAAGTGCGTTGTCGGCCTTTGGGGGATGGGGAGAGAGATGTGGAGAGGGGTTAGGCCTCCGGTATCCTCACTCACAGGGTGAAACACAGCGCAAGGTTTTCCGTGAGACCGTGGTATTACCCCGGTCGAGACGAAGCGTGGCTCTCCCACGGTATCTACTTAAACATGATAACAATTCTATTAGATAATAGGTACTGGTTAACAAGATTAGCAAGAAATCACTTTGTTTTAGAGTAGCAACCATTGATGACGGAGCCTAAACAATTTTTCATTTAGAATGAAGGAATTTGAGCACGTAGGCTCACAAGCAAATTTTGACAGACTTTCCTCCTCACTCCCACAAAAATTAAATTCATCAGTATCTAACAAATATTAGTATTAAAAGGCAATATAATTCAAACAAAGTAATAGAGTATTTGATAGAATAGTTACGTAGTTTCAACATATCAATTAACTCATTTCCGCATTAACAATATTAGTTAAGACGGCAAAAATGTGTCTGCGAGTTACTCGATTGACGAAATAAACCCTTTAAATTATTGTCAATACTTGGCACGAGAACCAGTTGGAAGCAATAGTTTATGTCCCGACCGGTATTGTGAAATAGCATTGTTATATAAAGTGGCCCTGAAAAAAACTGACCTAAGTAAATATTGCACTTTGTCCACCGGCGCCTGTAACCCGATAGCTGACCAAATATAGAACTGTTTTGTGTGTAAAGGTGAAATTTACAAACATACCGTACTATTGCCATATTTTATTTTAGAGTTGAACTATGTTATAGAAACCTAAATCAAATGATTATCATTCTATTTATGAGTCGCTTTTTTGCTTCGTAGTACATGCCTTCTAGTCCAGGATCCCGGGTCTATTTTTACCAGTTATAACTATGAAGATAATTATTCGTGCCTAGCTTCATTTTGGTGAGACACCCAACTTCTTCTCTTGCAAAGTTTTTCTATTGTGGTAGCCAACAGAAGTAGCAGGCATAAAATATGTCGACTTGAGGATTCTTAAAAAACTAATACTAAGTGTGGGTATTTTTATTACATCTTATTCAAAAACATTTTTGTCCTACAAAATGTATAATTAGATTAAAGGAGTTCCCTACTGCCAATATGTATCAAAAACGAGGTCATTAAAAATGATTACTAAATAGCTAATTTTTTACTATTACTTAGTTTATATTTATACCGTACCACGCAATATGTGGGACACAAATTGCGTGGTACGTTATCCCGTTCCTTCGCTCAGAAATTGTGATAGCTAACAGAGGTATCTATTAGCTCCCGCTATCGAAAATTTTCGTAAGAGAAAAAGTTGGGCGTCTCATAAAATGAAGCTACTCACGAAAAATTAGCTTGATAGTAATAAATGGTGAAAACAGCCCCGGGATCATGGACTATTTCGTGCTCTCTTTCATTTGATCTATAAACTTTATCGTCAATTGTCTTTGAAACATTTTCAATCCTCTACACCCCATGAAAGTACTCTTCCTCCTTCTTCCAAGCATTTTCCCAAACTAGATTGGGATCGGCTTTAAGTCTGCTACGATACGGCTAAACTTTAATTTTTACGCGGAGCGACTGCCATCAGGATTCGAGGTAAAAGCAATCATTTTACCAAAAATAAACTCAGTTGTAAAATCAAATTCCTTTTTACAGAAAACATGTTAATGTATAAGAAAAAAGCGCCGCTGTGTCGATTTACGAACTCAAATGACAAAAAAAAATTATGACTGTGAATATGGCCTTTTTAAATGTTTTATTTATCTTTTTTTTGCAAGCCCTTCCAATTACTTCGAATCGAAACAAAATTACTTCGAATTATACTTACTTTGCTAACGAATGAAATTTACTTTTGACCGCGTACTTGCGGGCGACCTGTAGCTGTATGCTGTACATAAGAACTAAAATTATTTGTTATAGTTTACTTTCGCTGATTTTTTATTCGATAGACAGTATTCTTTCTATACTAATTCCAAACAAAAATAATAAATAGTGTATAAGTTACAAAACGTGCAGCAGCTAATTAATTGAATTTATGTTTGTAATTGAATTGTCAACTACGATATAGCGAATTGATTTCATACACAGACATATCAGCTCCGTCAGAGAAAGTAAAATACAAAGAAGTCTATGGAATCGTAAAATTTAACTTCCCTAACAAACCCTTACGTTCCTTGCCATTCCTTTTTGCAATAAAGACATATCCGGGTTGCAAATGTTCAATCGATGCACAGGAAGCAATGGTTCATTACCTGTTTATTGTGTTTTACTAAAATTGAATATGAACCCTTTTAGTTATGCCGACAGTATGCATTTCATATTGATATAATATAATATAATAGAAAACATAAATCGGTGATGCACTTTAAAATGAAGCAGTGCTCCACGAATATTTTTAAAATATTAATGAAATTTCAACTATAAAATAAAAAATTTAACAATAAAATATTAAACCTCCGAATACATTTAAATAAATAATGTTTAGTTGTAAATACTTAAAATTCTTAGTACTAATTACATTAATTAAAAAAAAAGGTAACTTGTTTTATTTCCGCAAAACATTATCGGGTAAGTCATCTTCATCATAATATTTCTTTTAATAATTACTGTTGACACCCATATATTGCAAATTAACATTGATCTGAAATCCACGGCCTATATTAATCACTCTACATCCATGAACAAAGACAGCTACAATAAAACTAATCACATACATTTTTCAGCAGAGGACGTTTCAATCGCAACATGTTATCGTTAATTAAAATGCGAAGGCAGCATCGTTCATCTAGTTCTGTTCATTACTCGTTTTGTTGGGTGACTAAATTATGTCTTTATGTGACGGTGTGGTGTTATCGATGACCACCATCTCGGTGATCGAGTCCCTTCTACAGTAATTTGTACCTGCTCCATGTTACCGATGCGCCGATCGCCATTGCCGTGATATTGTAGTTGCGTAACTTTAGTGACACACGGATTTTAACTACATAGAACAAAACAAGAATAAGTTATTCTATTTTAGTTATACCTTAATAAACCTAAATAAATACTAATTTGTAGCTGATGTCATAGAACTCTAATTTGCAACCTATAGAATAACGTAACGTAATGAATATAAATTTGTTAATAGATATATTTAATTAAATAAAATAGAAATATTTAATTTGGGACGACGTTATTGTACGTATTTTTTTTATATTGAGCGAATGATTCAGCAAAACCAATTTCATGTAACGTGGCAGCTTATGGTCATTTTTTTATTATGTAATTTAAATCGTTTTTTTTTAATGTTATTAAAAAGCTATAAAAAAATCTCAGTATGTAACATAATTCTGATTAAAAGATCTCATAGTTTTTTGACTGTATGTCAGAAAACCTTCAAATAAGAAAGTATGTTAAATAAAAATTATTGGGCTTCTTGAGGGTTCAATATTTTTTCATGCTGTTGATTTGGTTTGGTATCCGGAAGCGGTGTTCATTTTAGTCTTTCGTGATTAATATATTGTCTCTTGCTGACTTTGATTAAGATTTTATGGGTAGTATTACAAATAGGGCAAGAGTCCGAGATGAATCGATAAGTAGTAACAGGACCAACCATTCACAACATATTTTTAAAGTAATTAAAAATTAGTTTTTATTTATCTATTCTGGATTTATTGGAAAGTTCTTGTTTCTCATTTTAAATTCCAAAACTATTAACTATTAAGTATAGTTAGGAAAGAGTCAAATCAATGTAAATGTAACTTTTCGGGATACCGTGAATAACGTTAGCTTAAATATTAACTAATTTAAATATGTTAATTTAATATTTCGTAAGTAAGTAAGCAGAGAAGATATATAAATGTTTTAATCTTGTAAATTACATTACTTAAAGTCAGTGGTTGTTAATTCAAAGCTTTGCGGGATAGCGGCCACCCATAGGTGAGGACAGGTCGGTCAAAGGGTAGCGACCAAGCACTAAATCAACCAAACGTGCTATTTGTTTAGTCAGGCATCGATTCAACCGCACGCAATCTAATTTATATGAATTAAATAAAAACCATTAATTTGTTTATGTTTGTTTAACTATTTATTTAAGAATAAAGCTGTTTATAAGTTGGTCAAATATATTGTGTTTTTTCTCTTTATTTACGTATTTAACGCCATATACTTACATAAATAATTTCTCACCTATTTTATATAACACATGGGACACAGTGTCTGTAATCCCCGTCAGTAATGATATCTAACGCACTTCTTTGGGTAATAAATAATTAAATTTTGTATAGCAATATCGTATCCTCAGTCATCTGCGCCAGTTGTGTAATTAATAGATTAAAATAAGAAACTGTAAAACAAACAGATCTACAAATGAATATATTTATAAAACAGTACAAATCGTTTGATAAGACATCGCCTAGCAAAATTGGTTTTAACACAGTTAAAATAAATAAATATTTCGCCTGTATCAATTGGAAAAGGAACATTCTCCCATCGAAGACGGCTCTTGTAAATCTTCGATAGCAATCTTGATGTACGAACGGATGCAAAACGGGATCGTCTCGACTCCAAAGTGGTTTGATTTAAGGAAATGCATCTCTGACGAAACGGAGTAAGTATCGTATGTAACATCGAATAATATCCAATCTGTTTGCATATCCAATTGTAATCTCAATTGTTTAGTTCAATCATTCGACTGATATGTAGATTTAACGGAATACATCGAATTTAACCGATGCGGAGTGTCTTATAGCTATACTAAATATTTTTAAACTTAAGCTATCGAGCAACAAAATGTATGAATCCGCACTGTCTAAACCTCTTTTGCGGAGAAAAAACGAAGCATCATAATTTGATCTGAAACTACTAAACTTAGACTCTTCAATAATACTATATATGGTATCGATAAACGGAAAACACAAAAAAAAGCCAGAAAAAAAAAAAAAAAAAAAGAACTTTAGTCTTGATTATTCGTTTCAGAAAGTTTCGGTTTCGTATTACTTTGATATGGAAATTATATTAAATATAAAGAACCAATTAATCATGGTCGAAACATTTGTAGATTAATCCAATTGGGTTTAGTTAAACACCCAGGGCGAATATTTATCAAAACTCAAGTCTCGCCTCATAAATAAGACTGCACGCAGTTTCGGTGTATGTGTGATAAAATTTATAGCGGGTACTGCAGGATCCAGAGCTCTATCCCACTGTGACGATCATGATTATAATCTAATAATGCAAATTCGAATTTATTTTTAACCAATCTACGGAGTCTTTTTTTACAATAAACCTATAGAGTATCTGAGGATAAAAACAAACATCCAAACGAATGCATCCTCTTATATGCATTTGTACTGAATTGTCATAGCATCTTTATTAAAATAAATGATGTCATGGTGTGGGTCACCATGCTGCATTGTTGCATTGTCTGCATTCGCAATGAGTATGGTGACCACCGCTCTTGAATTCTACTTATGCTTCCCACCAGGCACAGTAGAGTCACTTTGGCAGGTCCATACATAAAAAATATTAAAAGTTGTTAAAATAATAAATTGTAATTTTTGTGTGCTGAAGAAAACGTGTATAACATGCTTATTTTTATTATGTGTAAAAATTGAAAGTTTAATTAAAAGTAAGCGTCAAATTATTGGGTATAAAACTATATAATAATGATGGTCCTCTTTTCAGTCACAATGTGCTGCTTTCATTCAATGACTTTTATTCTGCATTTTGCTGTCTATAACCTTTTCTTCCCAAAAATTATTGAATACATTTTTTTTTTCATACAGACCAAAGGTACATTAACACGCACAGTATAAAACGTACAGTCATGATTTCAACCATATTATGACCATGATTTTGACAGAAAAAAATGATGCACAGAAAACACGAAAAAACATGTATAATTTCTATTAACTTGTCATCCATCTCCGCCGAGTTGATGTCGCTTCGTATCAACAAATTATTATCAATCAGTTAAAACAGAGACACGTGTACATTAAAAGTTATCTGTGAGATTGAAGACAGGAGAAAATAACATTTTGGCACGTTCGTTAACGACCGGCCCTGTTGATTTGGCAGATGTTATTTTTAGTCATTAGGGAGAAAAACTCAATTAATAACCGCCGTTTGTGTATAAAATTGATTACCGGAGGCTTCTGAAGTCAGCCGTCTGACCGCACCCGAGGCATCCGTGTGAACTCTGAAAATGATAATAGCGTGTATTTTCTAATCAAGCATGCTTTGTTCTGCTCTAATCTATAGATAAAGTTTAGGGTGCAAAAGAGATGACAAATTTCATCCTTAGGAAGTAAATGTTGCTTCCACTCTTCTAGACCACATCTTTGATTGATGAACAGAGAAAACGCCTCGAGTGAGTTAATCACGCCTAAATTCAATTTAGAAAGAATATGAAAATATGGAGGCTATTAATTACGTTTTGTTTGTTTTTTTTTTTTTTTCTCAATTCCTAATTTTACTTTTTGCTCGTCAAAAATATGCGAAGTTTGACCCTTCGCCACTTAAATTTATAAACGGTTTGTTTTGATTATAACACTCATAATTATGTAATAACTCTAAGGGTTACGAAACACCTTTTTGTCAAATATTATAAAACCATGGCAAGTGTAGCATTAAAGTCGCGTCAAACGTTTCGTGGGAGACTAAAATTAAGATAAACGCTTCCCATTAGATCCGTTTAATGTTGGAGCTATTCGGGTCTATAAACATAATGCCTTTTAATCATGGTACACGGATAGGCACCAATATTATTTGTAACAACAGAATAAAGAGAGTGTTAGAAACGTTATACAGTTAAATATTTTTGAATTCAATTTTTTTGTTGAGTTTATAATGTACTGAGATGACGGGTCACTCCGAGGTCTATTATCGTTTTAAACACATATTTTAATTATTACATGTTCGCTTTTAACGAAATGTTGACTATTGTAGATATTTATTATGAACATCTTATTTATTTTTAACTGCTAAAAAAACATGAAACAAAGTTTCTTTGACTTAGAATTAGGTAGGTTTGTTTCTGATAAATATTTTATTAAATGACTTCACTTTTGATTTTGTGGTTAGTGAAAATGACAGCCAAGACAGCTTCTCAATCGGAATAAATAATTGTGTGATGGGCACCGTCATTTGTTTTGTGTATAGGTGTTATTCTATAAGATGTGTTTAGAAATATGTAAGCATGTTTATCAGCAACCAGCTTACCCTAGTAAAGGATCTGCCTGGTTTGGGAACAGACGAACGAGTTTGAGATGTGTGAGGTCAAAATTATTATCATTTAACTAGCATTTATTTAATACTAGTATTTGCTCGTGGCTCCGCCCGCGTGTATGTCGGTTATCGCAGCAAATAGTAGCCTATGTGTTATTTTGATGTATAAGCTATATTACTGTAACGTTTCATCCAAATCCGTTCAGTAGTTTTTGCGTCAAAGAGTAACAAACATCCACCATCTAGCTATCCACCCATACTTACAAACTTTCGCGTTTATAATATTAGTAGGATAGGACTATAGTGCCAATAACATCTAAGTTATTTTACAAGCTTTTTATTAACTTGCAATGTATGTATGTATGCTTGTATGTTCGGGTGGAATCTTGCAACTCAATTTCGAAGTAGATATCTTCAACCGATTTTGATGAAACTTGCAAGCAAACGTATACAGCGTGACAATACAATATTATAATGACATGGAGCTGATCTGATGCTGGAGCTGGAAGGTGGCCATAGGAACTCTGTAAAGAAACGTCGCAACATCATCGAGTTTGGACTCGTTTGATTCATCTCGAGGCATTCCAGTAAAAGCTTGTTTAAAAATACTTTTTAATTTAATTTATTTATATCCTTCGACCACATAACTTTTCACCAAAAGTACCCTGAGTGCTTATACTATATGACCACCATTATATGATCCATTAGGTAGGCATAAAAATTGTTTATTATAATAAACATACAAATACCTATTTACAATAACATTTAATAGTTTTAACAATGTTGCTAAAGTAAGTTGGGTAGATTTTTACATAAAATATTTAGCGCATAAATAAACCTGGAAGCTTACAAGTGTATACTGAAACAAGCTTCCAGGTTCATTTAGCTGCTCTTTAATACATTGAAAGAACCGAAAGTTCATAGCAATTTGTTCAATTACAATGTTTCCCTTTCCATTGTTTTATCGCTGAATTTCTTCAGATCTGTTTAGTATTAGCCTCTGTCAAAGTTATTCATTTATAATATTTCTACAAGAAATAAAAGCCTAACATCTCCATGGAATTTCTTGTTCGTAATACATTTATATGGTCATCGCTCATCATTTCATGATAACGCATAAATAAATAAATAATAAAGTAAATTGAAATCCTTCCCAAGTAATTGTCGATGCGGTGAGCGAGCCTAATGGCTGTAATGACACCGGGACCCTTTGAATGGCCACGCCACTTAAAGGTTTCCTTTAAACAAACAAGTTAAAGGTCCTCTGCTTTTAAACGGTACAATAAAACTAGAGATTTCCTTGTAAACTGTAATCAAGTGAAGATTTGTTTTTAATTATCGATTCCAATCGCTGCTAATGTTTCGATTTCGCAGTTAATTATAACAAAGGTTCCGTTTTACGCTGTGTGTGGTAATTGTTATTTTCTTGAATGCTCTACTTTTTAATTTTATTCCTTATTAATAACCAACAGTGAATTGTAGAAGTTATATCATTTTTACGACACAGACGGGGATCGTTTCAAGAATTTTATTCGATATTAATTTTAACTTCCACACAGCATAGTAATTGTATTTCTTTATGTCGCACGATTTGTTAAAAGGCTGGCCATACTATTAAAATGTATGAAATAATTATGAATTAAAAATAAAATGGAGTTTTTCAAAAATTAAAGTACTGCTTATGATGATATTGCTAAAGGATTATATTTATTAGAAACTAGATTTATTATTTTTTTATTTTTATAGATTACGTATGTATATTTTAATTTCAAAAATTTACGAAAATCTTGTTTTAATATTTATAACCGTCCCAGTTTCCCACACAGGTATTATTATACAGTTGCGGACCAAAAAATGTTACATTCCCAGTTTTCTTTTAATTTTTTTTCATACATACCTTGTCCAGACAATAAAAAACACAAAAAAAGAATTATAAAATTTAGTCTAGTCGATCGGAAGTTATCAGCGTACATATTGAGGCCTGAAACTGTTAGTCTCAAAAAGTGGTATATGTATAATTAAGAGCAGTAATAATCATGGATGTAGATTCTGTTATGTCTCCTTCATGTCTTCTTTATTTATTTCGAGCAACAAACATTTTAAAAAAATCCGTGTCTAACCATTTGGTGATAAAATACTTAAATGTATGTATGTAATAAATATTCCATCTTTTTTGATAATGTATCTCAGTTTAGTTTTGTCTGCTGACGTTACTAAGTTATTATTTTATCAAACCGGCAGATGTATCACTTGTTATCTGAGTTGCGTGGGTGGACGGCGTCAAAGTTGTTGCCAATGAACTGATCTCAATGTACTCATTGTTACCAACCCCTTACATATCGATTAGTGGCACACGACCGCCTAGTGTTACCAACTTCCTTGTTTACATAATACTCATGTATACAGTGGGTCAAACATATAAGATTATTAGACAAATAGAAGATAAAGCCAACAGTACAAAATGCCATTTTAAATACACGTACTATTTTCAGATATTTGTATTCCTCCTCTACTCTTTCCTATTTATCATCACAAAGCAACTTTAAACCTTTTTTAGTTATTTTTGTCGTCACTACCATTTTTACGTTTAGTTAAATAAGTCTGTCATAAATACTAATTCATTGTAAAGTTTTTTGTTTAGCATTTATGTTAGTTTACTAGTAAATTTTTAAGATAATTTCAGCAAATTTTACTGTTTATCGTCTACGTACCTGATGGATTTTTACTGGTTTTGAACCAGTCAGGTAGCAGACAAACAATAATAATGTTTAGACATTATTATTTCATAGTATATAACTTTAATCATATTATACATCCTAAATCCATTGAATTGTAAGATTTGTGTGACCTAGTGGAAATGGGAAAGGGCGAGTAAAAGCATTCGACTTTACATAAATACACACCCGTTGCCGTCGCCACAACAATAACTAAGCAAACTCTGACTTCTGACGCAAGGCTTTGACTGCTGACCTGAGGTCGGCGGTAGAGTGGAGACTACTACGCGTCAATGCTATCCGCAATTTACGGTCCAGGTCGATATTGATAAATTAATCAATCTATAGGGGGTATCGTTTCGTTTTAGGTATATCACCCAGGACTTGCTATCATAACATACCTAATCATTTTTATGCTAATTTACACTAAGCAAATACATCATCATACATCATATTGTATCATATTGTTCTTTTTTTATAAATAGCTGCCTAAAAAACTTACTTTTATACCTTTTATTATTTAATGGTGCTTACCAACAAGTTTATTAACCTAACCTACCAAGAGTAGTTTTGTGTACAGCACCGGTATTTATGTACCTACAAAGTTGACTGCACGTTTGGCCTAGTGGTTTAACGGTCACCACGCCGTTTCCTACTTTACCAAGTGTCGTGGGTTCAAATCCCACGTAGGACAACACTTTGTGTGATCCACAAATTGTTGTTCCGAGTCTGGGTGTTATTTGTGTCCGTTTCATGTATGTTTGTAAAGTCCCCCGCGACACAGGATTTATTCCTAGTGCGGGAGTTGTCTTTAAAAAAAAATAGTGAAAAAAAATATTGTTTTTTTTTTCAAATTAAGAGTCTGCCTTGACCAAGTCGTTCAAAATTTTTAATATCAATATTGTTTCGATGGGTTAAAATGACTTCGTATTTATTATTACTCATCCTTCTGTGCATTTCATTCATATATTAAGTTTATTGAGCACTAAACCACACGTTGCACTCACCGCGCACTAATTTATCGACAATCCATCTTTAGGGGTGAGTGATGAATCACGATATGTATAGTAAGGAACCATCTATGTAAAAAAAGGACCCTTTGTAATATTTATGTCGGTAATTGTAGAATCGGTTTAATTTCATATTTATCAGCTAAATAAGCGGCAGATGAAAATAAATAACACAAGTTTTTACTAATTAAAGATGCTAAGTTAATATGATAGCTGGTTGGTTTTTAATACTAAAGAAAATACAAGCAACGTGAGTCGCTAACCGCTCTACATGATCTGTTTAGGTCAACGTGAATCCAACGTCGTGGCATCGCTTGAATCTCTTCTTAATTAAATACGCTAATAAACATAACTATACCTCAGTGAATAACTCATTTAAATTTGACACTTTTTTATTTAAAATCTTATTTTTAAACATTATTTGCTGAGAATAAGTAAATAATTCGTCTAAATGCTAAACAGCTCTAAAATCAATACGCTAATTACCATGTATTGTATTACAGCGGAAACTAGAATCTACGAAAATATACGCTGCGTAAATAGGGTTTTAATGATCAAAAACTCTTTGATTAATACCGCTGCAGTAATGATGGATGCACCCTTCCAGGTAAGGGTGGACCGCCGGCCGAGAGCCACCCTCGAGACTAACGCGATTACACATTCATTAGTTCTAACGTATTCTTATTTGTTTTTCATGCAACAACTAAGTTATGGCGCCGGCAACGCAGATTTGTTCCTCATAAAAAATATTTCGTCACACGATGAACTATATTTTAGGATCGATTACTTTCTATTGAAATTTTAAAATTTTGAACATTTTAAATAAAAACAAAATTTAAACACAATTTACTAAGTACACAAGTAAGTTAATGTGTTCTTAAATAAATAAAAATATTAAAACAAAACTTGTGAATAAAACATGTCTGATATGGCCTAAAGTAGATTTCCAAATGAGAATATAACATAGGAGTTGATAAAAGGTGTCTTTATCGCATATTTCAAGTGTTTTATCTGTGCTTTAGTTCCTTATTCAGTCAGAAATCACTTAACATAATTATAAATTTATCGCATCCGAGCCTTAAGCGAGTGTGTCCTGCATTTAATTTCGGCGGCCCATTGGTCGAGACCTTTCGCCCTGATCGTGTGAGCGTCCATATCTATAGTTAGAATAACTGACTTCTGATTTTAACCATCCGGCAAGTATAATTTATTACTAATATTACTAAAACAGTTTGAGTCTGCTCATTTTGTCATAATGATAGACAGGTTACAGATAGTCAATAATAATATCCTAAATATTTTGTCGATCTGTTCGGAAAAGTTCATGTATCATTTAGGCTAGGCACAATAAAAAAGAGGCACTCATAGCCCAGTTGCATTTCGTGATTCGAAAGTACCTGGCTGGGTGACCGCTTCTCCGTGATTCGGAGATCACGTTAAGCAGTCGATCCCGGTTGATTTTATATGATAACAGTCGTGGAGCTTAGTTGGAGCACTTTCGTATGACCTTAACCCTCACCTGAGAGGAGACCCGAGCCCAGCAGTGGGACATTATGGGTTGTTGATGAAGAACTTTTTTTTTTTTTGTTTAATAATAATAAATTGTTTATTGATAATCCATCTTTGATACAATAGAAAAATACGTTAATGGCTGCAATAGTTAAAACTGTGACGCAGCCATTAGCGCTCACATCCGTGGTTATAGTCAATAGAAAATCAAGTAACTTAACTCTAAAAAAATTATGAAACAAAGAAAACCAAGCATGCAGTGATTTCAGTGTCAATATAGCTGACCCACGCAACTTCGTCTGCGTCTCCTTTCAACTATGTTCAGCTTCTATTGGTCTAAGCGTGATGTTAACTAGGTTAGTTAATATCACGCTTCATTACATCACATCAAAGCAAAAACACTCATTAAAAAATAATGTGAAAATCAGTTAGACAGATTTGGAGTTCATCGTGAGCAACAATGTAATACGGGCATTATTTATAATTATACATATACATCTATCTATCTATCAACGATAATAATGATAAATCGATATATTCGTACTTTCGGAGTAATGAATATAAAATATTTAGTTAAGTATCTTAAGTATATTATTAGAAATTACTAAAATTTTCCAATGATGTCATTATTGTTCAAAAGAAGTATTAATTAGGGCATTATATTATATTAGATGACATTACTGATCAATAGAAATTGACTATGAATACGAGTTTTTAAGATCCTTTAGTGTTGTTAATTCGCTGGTCTGATAATAATTAATAAGCTCAACGATACGCCGATCGTGACCACCGAAGGGTGTCGTGACCGCGGCTTCTCTGACCCTGCTCAGATTGAGATATCAAAATTCGTAATTTTAATCTTCAAGAGATACATACGTTTGTTTTATAGTTATCATTTACCTTAGCCAACGGCAGTATTGACTTAACATGTATATGCAGGCCTTCAGTAAAACTTAGTTGAAATACAAATTTCGTTGTCTAAGCTTGATTTTGGAATTATTTATTTATTTCTAAACTAATTGCACATGTCGTATAAAGGCCGACTTAATGCCATAAGTCATTCTCTGCCAGTCAAACTTCAGATGTTGTAGAAATATGATGCGGTAGGTGCAAAGAAAAAATAGGAATTTTGATTAAGTTCATTAATAAGAGATAAACCCACATCAGATATAAGCAATGTACACAAATTCACTACTATATACAATAATAATACATACATACACACTATACATAGACATTTATACTCATATATTCGTCTAAGGTACCTGATAGATAAAAAATGAGCTTTACAAGCAAAGTCTAATAATTATAATTTTAATAATTATAATTAGTGCGGGTCTGTGTCCAGCTAGATCACGAGCCCGTCAGTATTGAGTCCTATACCATTTATTATACTTTTTTTTTATAAAACATTGTCTCAATTAGATTGTTATCTCCTTTAAAAATATTTACGAGATATCCCAGCAACATCAATGCCGTTTACGACTATATCTGATTGCGCTGTAACAGATTTTACTGCAGATTCTATTTACACTAGCTCGTAGTAACGATATCTTCCATCTACGTAATGGTAAGTGCAAGTGAGCTAATTGTTTTTGTTCGTTCAAATGATCGTATCCGTTCAAAGCTCACGAGGGGCCGGCCAGGTCTACATGGCCTGATTTATATTTTGTTGCGTGAAGATGTATCAAGTCCTAAAGCGTTTGAGTTCGCGTGTTCACTGTTCCACACGGATGGTTTTGGTTTTTTAAAATTAATGAATTAAATGTTTAAGTTACTGAAAACACAGTTTTAAATATAATAAGTATTCTTAATTATATTCTAATAAAATAACTCACAAAGATGTACATTGTACACCCAATGTTTTTTTTTTATATAATATCGTTGTTTACACCAAAAAATAAACAGTGCAATAAAGATGCAGAGTGAATCAACTCATCAAAAAGTTTAATTTCATTAATAGTCTATAATTTTTTTAACTTTTTACAAAGTAAAAGTATTTTATAACTTAACCACTTACATTTTGCGGTAGTGTGGTTAGTTTGTTCTCTCACAGTTTCAATTATTTATTTTAGACTTGTGTAAACATAAGAGAGCTGGCGATTGCTTTAGCCTGGAGCTCGGATTGAGCCATTTCATTTTATAAGTCTAATCTAGATAAAAGCGGCTTGGACGTGCCTTATACGTTTCTTTCATATAATTAGTATATAGTTATATTAACTTGTACTAAACAATTAAAAGTGCTTGAGCTTTGTGTGTATATTAACTAAATTAAAATATACTAATGCATAAAACTTTAAACTTCGGAATTAGTGCACTTGTAATAAGTAAAAAAGGAATAAACGAAGAGTATTTTTTTCTTAAAAATACCAATCCCAAGATAGATACAATGATTATGCTGAATCGAACCCACGTTCTCGGCCATGGCAGTGATAGTTTCTAACCTCTAGACCAACAGGGCAATCAATTCTTATGTCGTTAGGCTGATTACACACGTAATTAAAATTAATTTAATATCGTGGTTCGACGTATTGATGTCACTGCTACGTATGTATGTAGACTTTCTTACCAACAAGAAATAAATATTAGTGCTACCCACGCCACCACGTCTCACGAGTAGGTTAAATCCTTTTTTTATCTTTAAAATAACTACTTTCGTTTTGTAAATTCGTATTTATCTATTTATAAATGTTGCACCCACACTTAGAACATTGAAACTTTTAGATAAAATACTCTCTCAAAGTGACAGGGTATTGAAGATTTATTGTAGAACTAGCTTTTACACGCGGCTTCGCTCACGCAGACTTTCATCCCCTGATTTACCCCCTTAGGGGTGGAATTTCAAAAAATCCTTTATTATTGCTTACTTACGTTATATAAAGAACCTACATGCAAAATTTAAGGATTCTAGCTTCAGCGGTTTGGGCTGTGCGTTGATCTCTGGGTACGTCAGTCAGTCAGTCAGTCAGTCAGTCACCTTCCTCTTTTATATATACATATATAGACGAGGTTCTAAATTGAAAGGGCCGAGACTCATTATACTATTACAATATTTATTTACTCTTACTATTTAAATAATATCACACTTTTAAGAAAGTAATTCACTTTAGGTGCGAGATAATTTGACTATCTTTAAATGCACATAAAATTTACGAAAAATGCTTTTAGATATTAATTACCTCGCCTTAACACAGAAACTACTCCGCTAGGTTTTAGCTTAGGACAACATCTTCACTACTATCATTCGTCAAAACGTACCATGGTCATTGTATGTATCTCCTGTGTAATTAAAATTACACACGAAAGGTCATAGAAAGCACTGCTTGAGAAGTGCTAAGGTTGTGGGTAGGTAGTTATGGGTTAAGTGAACTACCGACGTGAATCAATTCTAAGCACAATAAGAACTAACTTTTACTAAATTTGTTTTATCATAGAAATGTATTTTTCTTTTTTCGTAAACCGCTACTCTTATCGTACAGTCAAACGACGATAAACGTTAATGATTAGATGAATTTCGTTTGCTTCTAGTTTGGTAATGAAAGTCAAAATACTTGCTTTATTCATAATTAGCAATTATAATGAGGAACCAGTTTGATATCTACTGTTAAAAATTTACTTCACGTAAAGCAAGATATATATCACTTATTACAAGAAATAAACAAAAAAAAACCTTGGAATGCACCTGCATTTTTATGTTAACGATTACATTTGTGGGTTACTAATAAAATTTTAAAATTCAAGAATACGTTAGTTTGGCGCCCGACACAACGCGCCTGTGCATATACGTCGGATGTGGAAAGATTTGTGCGTACTATACAATGTTTTATTTCCATTATATCTTAATAGTATATTTTAAATCAAGAATATTATTAAATAGCAGTGCCAAGTCTGAATGCTAAAACAGCATATTTAATACAAAAAAATATGTGAGTCACTAAAAGGTTGGAAAACAAGGTCTGTTTGTGCTGGCATTTATTATTCTCGTTTAAGTCAGTTGGACATCAAAATCTTAAATAACCATCAGTTTTGATATCTAAAGCTTTTCATAACTTATAACATATCTGAAGTTGATAAATTAAAATATCTACCTTTTTTTTTATGTTGGCCCGCCAAAATGACTCTACTCTGCCTGATGGAAAGCATAAGCAGAATCCAAGAGTATTGGTCGCCATACTCACTGCGAATGCAGACAATGCAGTATGGCGACCCACACCATGGCGGCCTAGTGATGCTGCTGCATCTTTTAGTCTAGTCAACAAGTATGGAACTTGTTGACTAGACTATTTGGGCCTCCGGTCTCGCACTCACCAACGAAACACGACAGCACGAACGTGGTCATTTTACGTTGATTTTCTGTGCGAGGGTAGTACCGCCCCGGTCGAGCCGGCCCATGCGTGCTGAAATCAGCGTGGCTCTACTACCTTTAAAACCTGATTTCATAACAAACACTATGTAATGGTAAAATAAAATACTATACAAAAACTGCATACTATGAGGTACATAATAGTTGGTACAGTATAATTTGACCTCATTCTGATAATGAGGTCAAATTATACTAAATAAAAATGTGTTTATGTATTTTAAGCATTATCAAACAGACAAAGGATACGAATAATGATTATTCCATTACAGTTGCTTTTTTTACTGATCGTAACTCATGTCCCGTATCTCCTTAATTTAACATAAGAAAAGGTACAAAAATTTGAGAATCGTAATTTTAATAAATCTGCAATATAATAAATAAATAAATAGAGAGTAGAAGTGCGACTGTAATAATCTTCTTCAGCTCCAATTTTATCTACACCGGTTCAGTAGGTCAGTGTGGTAACTTTTAATGTAAAACATTCATCCAAGACTTCATATTTATGTAGGTATATCCGAGATCAGCTGGCAAGTATTTCT
Source organism: Diaphora mendica (assembly GCA_949125395.1). Taxonomy (NCBI): domain Eukaryota; kingdom Metazoa; phylum Arthropoda; class Insecta; order Lepidoptera; family Erebidae; genus Diaphora; species Diaphora mendica. Next base: position 26,514,322 of record OX421310.1, read on the forward strand.
GAGGAACTTTATAGCTTTGCGTCTCTCAAAACAAAAAAGTTTTCCCCGTTTATGTAATATATTTAATTAATGTTTTGCTTCTATTTGTTGTAACGTAATGTTATCTTATTTAAACGATTTAGAATTTCTCAATTCGAAAATACATAAGCGAGATTAGCGCGTTCGAAAAATAAAGCAAATTCTACGCTTTATAATATTAGATAGATTAGATTTATAGATTTACATTACATTTATACGATAATCTGCATTGAAGTTAATTAAAACTAAAAACATTCTTTATGACGGTAGCCCGTTAAGAGAAATATTTTTCAAACTGCAATCAGGGTTTAAAGGCACAGTCAATAATGGTAGTGCTAACAAAAGGAAAACATTTAATAAAATCAGTAGTTACAGTCATGTTCGTGTGTCTACGTTAACAGCATGAGTCAAGATCGGTATCGAACCTACGTCTTTACTTCACACAAATTTAACAAAACCTCTATAAAGTGATCTAACTATATCATCGACATCTTTAAACCGTTTTAAATAAGGTTCAAATTTGACGTTGAAGTTGATTTTGCAAGAATATAGGTATATTTGTCGATTTACATGTTGAAACTTTTGTCATGTTATCTCGATTGGATCTACCGCTAAGTTTTACGATAATCGTAGTCGCTGCAGAACTTTTTAAATATTTATGGTCATTGTTTTTCCTTGGTAGGTCTTACGTTAGTGGATACATCTAGAACTCACTGTGGCATAGTATTTAAATGATCTGTTGATAATAATTTAATTAACTTCTTCTGAAGCTGTTATCATTTTTATCATAAAATACGGTTATGTCGTTCTATTATTGGTCGTATTTGAGGAATTTTATCTACATGTGAGAAGAAGGTTTCGAAATATACATTTAAAATTTACTTGTTGTTTTTAAAACAACAGCCTACTTAGACTTATCAATTATCGACACAGACGCATTCTGGCCATTAACACAATAAGCGTCAAAGCTTAATTAAATAATGATTTTAGTCAAATTGTCTTTGTATCATAGGTATATATAATATATATAATCAAGATATATAAAAATCAATGCCACTTTCCGTTGTAATTTTATAACTCAAGAACGGGCTCACCTATCCAAACCAAATGTTTAGGCTTTATTCGGACTATTGAGTAGATTGTTTATATGAAGTATGCACAAAATCGGTAGAGCGGTTCTTCATTTATTCACCCCGCGGGCTTCAGCTAGTTTATCAATATCCTACTAATATTATAAACGCGAAAGTTTGTAAGTATAGATGGATGTTTGTTACTCTTTCATGCAAAAACTACTGAACGGATTTGGACGAAACTTTACAGTAATATAGCTTATACATCAGAATAACACATAGGCTAATATTTGCCGCGATAACCGACATATACGCGGGCGGAGCCGTGGGCAAAAACTAGTAAAATAATAACATTAAAAAAATAATTTTCTAATATTCGCCTTAAAATATAGATTTATTCCTCCAAAATAATTCCGAAACAAGAAAAACTTGATTTGTTAAACTTAAACATTGTAGAGGGGATTTCGTGGACTAAATATTTTTAACTTGTAATCCGCTGCCTCCTTCCTCCTTCTTCTGCTTCATTCAAGAGATTATTACTAAAAAAATAGCATCACCTGGAAAAGTTACGAATATATTATCACCACTCATTCTATTGTGTAGTTTGCGGTAATAAGTACTATATTAATTAAATATGAATGACTGTTAAATGAGTAAATAAATAAATTTCAATATTTAGCGTATTTTTATTATTAATGTTAAAAAATTAAATAAAATTATGAACCGAACGAAGTAGTAAGAACCTGATAATAGCTGCAATATATTATAGTCCATTGAAATGTAAAATTTTTTTGGGCTTAGCATACATTTCTCAGGGGACACAATTATCTTTAGATATAAAGGAGGTGTTAATGTGGTGCAAATGGTTTTTAAACGGTTTTATATAGCTTGCCCTGGTTGTTATGGTTTATTGGTATATGGTATATGGTAACTGCACGGTTGGCCTGCCTTGTGGTTTAGGCGGTCGCCGCGCCGCTTGGTAATTCGCCAAGTGTTGTGGGTTCAAATTTATTTATTTATAACTTTATGCACTTTTGTACATCGGCGGACTTAATGCCCAGGGCATTCTCTACCAGTCAACCTTAGGGTGGTGTAGAAATCTTGTGAGGTAGGCACACATAGGTTATACAATTTCGGATCTAAGATAAATACATAAATATACAGCAACATACATACATAAATATATATATAAAACATACATATCAATTTACATTATATTCATACACTATGGACTTGACAGATTTGGTTGGCGTGTTATCCTTTTGATAATTCTGACATATCATTTAGAAAGAGCTCATGTACCTTCTTTTTAAATGGAAAACAGTTAGTGGACTTCCTGATTTCAAGTGGGAGCGCATTCCAGAGTACTGCTTGGACGAAGAACGAAGAGTTCACGAAGTCTGAGTTATGGGAGGGACATGAGAGAAGCAGATTGTTTTCTGAGCGAAGAATTCTGTCGTGATTGGAAGACAGGAAGCGAAGGTAGGGAGCAAGGTAAGTAGGTGAGGATGGGGAGGTAAGAAATGAAAATAGAGAGGTCAGAGCTCGCTGATTGCGGCGCAGGCGAATGGGTAACCAATTCAGTTGGGAACGTAAGGCAGAGACATGGTCATACTTGCGAAGATTGAAAATGAACCAAATGCAGTTATTTAGAAGGCGGTGTAGCTTATTGAGGAGGTCTGCATTCAGGTCGAAATAACATACATCACCATAGTCGATTTATCGGAATGATTAAGGACTGCATTAGCATAGTTTTAGTTTTAGGAGGTAGGAAGTTCTTGAGGCGGTATAGTGTTCGTAGGTTTCCAGTTACCTTCTGACTCACGTGAGTAACCTGTGCACGCCAATCGAGACTTGAGTCAATGTCAATCCTACACGGGACAACACTTTATGTGATCCACAAATTGTTGTTCTGAGTTTGGGTGTTAATTGTGTCCGTTTCATGTATGTCTGTAAAGTCCCCCGCGACACAGGATGTTTTTTCCTAATGCGGGAGTTGTCTTTTTAAAAAAAATTAAAAAATGAAATGAAATTATTTGCCAAACTATAAGTCTGAAAATTTTCTTTAATTTTTTGACATACCTTTAGTTTGGCAGATACACCATGAAAACCATTTGCACCCATTATTCCAAGATGGCGGCTATACACTAACACCTCTTTCATAATATCAAAAAAGTAAAATTGCGTCCTCTGAGAAATGCAACCCCAAATGTAACTTTTCAATGGACAATTATTTTTATGAGCTATGATGATCTTTTGATTTTTTATACCAGTCTGTCTTACAACAAAACGTACTTAAACATTCAAACCGAGTAATATCACAAAATGTCGTATGTGGATATTAAATTATTATAAGAAAGATCACGTAGAAACTTTAGTACTAAAAAATTCAAAAGTGTTCGCTGGAAACCGTTGTCCCCGCCCAATGGGCAGCTGTGTCCCCATCCAGGACTCACTAAGCCTCTATTATGGTTCTCTCTCGCATAAACACACCGAGGTTCCATAAAAGCGGTCGATCGCATCGAACTTCAATTTATTCTTGAAATTAACCTGTCGCATACACTTAAAAGTCCCAGGCGCGTGTTCCAAATGAGATACACAAATTACTATGTTTTGAAATGACGAACCTTCCAAATTACTGCAGTAACAATTATATATTTGAGTAGTAGGGTTTGGCAAATTTACCAGCATTAAGTAAGTTTAATAATTTATTGTGACATTTTAGATTTAAACTCTGTTAGAATTAGGTAACAAAAATAATAATCACTTTGATTAATACAGATTACGAAAATTTTAATATAATGTAATTACTAATTATAATACTTATGGGCTATTATTTAATAGATACATAAATTCGAGTTGAAAACCCACTTAAATAAATTATTTTTTGAAAGAAATTTCAATTTACACACTATCTCAAATACATATTAAAAGATAATGTGAGCTGAAGATTTTTTTTAAATATATTGTGGACATCTAACCCAGAACGCCATCTAGTCCCAAGCTAAGCAGAGCTTGTGTTATGGGTATATAATACATATTATACATGGAAAACACCTAAACTTCGAAACAAATATTTGCAGATCATACAAACATTTGATCCAACCCGGGAATCGAACCCAAGACCTCAAGCACAGCAGTCGCATACGCTACCTCTGCGCCACCGAGGCTGTCATTTTTAATTCCCCATCTCTTAAGTTTTTCCACTTTTTTTACTGCCCAGTTTAATTATTATTTCGATTTTTACTATTTAAATTAAATGGTGTAATTCATTCTCAAATCACCTATTTCTCCTTCTTACCTAACATCCTCATTCGAATTACTATGTACCGATGAAAATAGTTCAAACAATCCTCTCCTGCTTGGCCCCACTGATTCTTTGGCATCTGTCGACTTTTCGTTTCTTATTAAATTTGTTCTGTACTGGAATACCGTCCCTTCAGTCAGTACAGAAATACAGAAATCAGTACAGAATCCAGCTACTAGAAAGTCAGAGCTCACATTATAGACTATTATATATTTATAGTAACCATACATATGCACTGACGCTCTGTTTCTGTGCATCTTCTCAAATATTATCATCTCTTTAAAAATAATTAGTGCACCTAGTGAGACATTTCTTCACCACTTTAATTTAGACTGGGAGAAAATACCGAAGCCATTAAGACTGCTATAACAAACTGTGCATAGAGTGCCTTTAAATAAAAACGTTACCTTTAAATTAAATAAAAGTGACCATAAGTTTATTTGCTAGACTTCTACAAGTCTCATTATTGACACTGTGGCGCACATCACTAATCCTGCGCCATACGCTACTCCATCACCTCAACACGCATGCGCCGGCTCGACCGCGGAGATGGCTACGCGACGGCAGTCAATAGGCTTGAAAAGAAAATACTTTCGAAGAGATTCTTTCACGACGAAAACTATAACGATTATACCTTACTCATTACAGAGTGCTGCTTACGGTAAATAAAGAATTATTATTGAGTGTAAAGGCCTCCTTAATTATTCGGCTTAGTCGTTCTGGTCATACACTACAACACTATTATCTGCTTTCTAAATATTGGTTTAATTAATTTAACAGTAAACTAAAACACCTGTTGTTGCGACAACTTTGTGTTTGCATATCAATAATTTAATGATATAAAAACTAATGGACGATTTCGAATAGTTAGTAAACAACTTTATAGCACAAGGACATGGTATTTTAGTTTAAATTAAAACGGCAATACCATGTACGATATGGGTAATTTAATTTATTCATGTGGTTAATATTATTTTAAGTACTATGAATATTCTATTTCCAAACACTTTCCTATGTAATAGTCACTCGAGAGATAACTAAAAATGATTTTTACATAGTATAAAATGAAGTCATTTCTGTCTGTTCGCTTAGATCTTTTAAACTACTCAACGGATTTTAATTCAGTTTTCAGCAATAGATACTGAGATTTAAATAGAAGGTTTATAAGTGTAATACGTGCATATTTAATAGAGGAAATTCGAGAATTTTAAATACTTTCGTGACAAGCCAGGCCGGGCCGCTAGTATGTTATAAACATGTGCGATATGTAACTCTAATATATAATTCTATTATTCATTTTTTCAGCGACAATCGGATGCGCCGTTATGTATTTTAAAACAAAAAAAAGACTCCTAGATACATTAACCAGTCTTGCTGAGCGCGCTCATTTGTTGGCTGTGGGAGAGTGGGAATCAGGTTTATGGATTCAGGCACTTCCATCGCCCAACTTAGGCACCTTGTTGGACGATACTACATTTCGCCTTGCCACTTACTTCCGTTTAGGAGCGCCTTGTGTCTCTCCGCATTTTTGTCACTGAGGAGAAGCTGTTGACAGTCTCGGACATCATGGCCTTCCTTGTAGCAGAAGCGCTGGCCGTATATTTCGACATGCCAATATTAACGACATTATCCGTCGTTACCGTCTTGTTACCGCCGGAGTTCCAGCTGTACGTGAAACAAATGGTCTGGTACGAGACGATGGCAAGAGACCGGATGGTATGCCGTTACTGCCATGGAAGATGGGTAGACCTTTGGTGTGGGACGCAACTTGCATCGACACCCTCGCGCCATCTCATCTTCCAAGTACAGCTGGTTACGCCGGCGCTGCTGCTGCTTCTGCGGAAAGCCTCAAACGACGTAAATACCAAAATCTAATAGGTTATCTTTGAACCGTTTGGGGTCGAGTGCTGGCGCTACGCTTAAACAACTAGCTAAGTAAAGTAAGTGATTGACGCTTCTCGTCATCAGAAGGCCGGTCTTTTTCTAGCACAGACAATTAGAATTGCCATTCAACGTGGCAATGCGGCCATCCTTTTGGGAATGCGGAGGCAATGTTTATTTAAGTATTATAAATTGTATTATTATCATAAACACCGTTGTACCTGTGCATACTCTGTAATTATATTAAGTATATACTTTATGTAATTTTAATCTTAATACTTTACTTTATCATAGATGTATAGTAACATAATGCGTATATAAAAAAAAATAAGCTACTTTAAACAATTTGAAATCGAAATTGTTTAAATAAATTACTCAAACTGTAAGGCTGTATTTTAACACGGTCTACACTTTAATTAGAATAATCAGTCTGATGCGTTTACGATGAGCTGGAAGTTGAAGTAATCAACTCCCTCAGAAATCGCTAAGATAAAATATAGTTTGTTAAAGAATATCAACCTCATAACCGTATGATAGATGTCAGCTTTGAATAATTTATGAAATAACTCTATTGGACCATATCTAACTTTTATTATCTCTTGCACTATCTATCTAAGGAGTTTTGTTTGTTACATGGGATAGCATAATGTTCTTGATGTATAAAAGTAATTGAATAACATAAAAATGATTGATTTACAGGATTTCTGAGAAAAAATTGTTACCTCAGAGAAGCTAGCATCAAAAGATGTCGAGCGAACGATTCAATACACATATGGTTTCTTTTTATTTTATTCCATTTATTAAGTTACATCTCCTTTAAATGATGGAACTACTTGAAAAAAACCACATTACATATTAGGATATCTTTATTTTTATAAAAAAATGATGGCAAACGTTAGCCTATGTAAGTAAGTTCTACTTGTGTTACTAAAAATTTTATGGCAATTATAATTATTTTTTTGCAAATGTTACGAAAAATATACCGACATAATATGTTAACGACCGATATAAGTGTGTTACTCTTCCAAACTTAGCCACTTACAAGTATTATCTTAATTTTTTTTTCTGATAAAAAAAAGTAAATGACACAAAACTGTGTCTTTTTATGCGGTAAACCATATTTTAAAAGTATCAAAACCCCGTAAAGTAAATTATAATTTATGAACTTGACGAATAATGTCCACAAATTTTATATCAGTATTAATTATATCTTTAACTATACTCGTATGTAAATGTGTTATTAAACAAAAATCAACTGTAACTACATATAAAAAGGCATACTTCGTCCAAACAGGACCTTACATTTTCTGATATAATTATGGAAAAGACATCTATAGAGTCGAAACGAAATAGTCTGTAATGTTTAATTTTTATTAAATAAACATGAAATTTAAGCTGTGCACTATATTTACACTGCTACGCTTATATATATATTTGTCTCTTATATATATGTGAATGTTCATAAAGTTAAGAACCATAAATAGTTTGTCTACATTAAGTGACTTGTTATATAAGTTTTAGTTTTATGGAACTCATAGTGTTAACAAAGTGCGATTTACCAATGCATTAAAAAAAACGGCCCTGGTGTGGGTGACCTACGTTACTAGACAGATTAGACTATACTCTTTAACTACTATTATATTAATTTAGTTATATTTTATGGAATAAAAATCATAAAATTCAATTCTTCACATTCTTTCCTTTCTTCTTACCAATTTATGCTCTAAGTAAAACAGTTGCCATTTATTTTTCCTTTTTTTTCGTTAATATTTTAATACTCTTGGTTTCTTTAATTCTTGATTTTCTCTGACACCGTTATTATTGTCCATATCCTATCCTTATTTAGCAGATAGCCTGTGACGGAGTTTTATTTTTTATACTTACATTAGAAACATGTCTTTCACAAAGATGAAATTCGAAAGTTAACTCACAACTGGATTATTTCATCTTACCGCATCCATTTCTGAAAGGAGAATAAACTCTCTTGTTATTATTGTCTTCATTACATTACATATATAAATAAATTACATTTTAAATTCATTTACAGTATATACAAAAAAATTTAACATATAAAAGGTCCCATCGGTCGTCCGTCTAGTGTGCCAAAATCCAAAATTATTATCATTTTAATTCTACCCATTTAATATTCTTCGCGTACTTCACTAATATTGCATCATCTAAGCCGTACTTTAAATCTGTTAATGAATAGAACAATAAATTTAAAACTAATATCTACTGCATGCCATTCTTATCAAGTACTTTTCAGTAAGCCAACGACTCGACGGGCGGGCAGGTGCTGCCCGCGCACACTTCTTTCATTAAAATTAATACCAATGTCGCGTGTGCACATTCTTACTCGATAACGCCTCGACGTAATTAAGGTATGGCATAAACGAGGCCCGGCTCGGGCGGGCGCGCGCCTGCCACGCGCCCTGCAACGGTACTCGACGAAACGTTTAACAAGAAATTTTGTTTCCATCAATATTTCTGCTTATGGTATCAGATTAACCGATCGCTTGCGATCAGGTGCTCCTATAGAGCTGGTAATTTGTTACTTTGTATCAAAACACGATTCATCCAACTGTGTCCATATTAAAAACGCTGCACTTATTATTTTTCTTAAATTTTAGTTGTTACAATATTTTTAAAAAGCATGTAAAATACCTGCTACCATATGCAATACTTAACTTCTTTTGTGCTTAAAACTTTATGTAGAAATTATGTATAATTGATAAAGACCAAATAACTTTTCTAACCTGATTGCAATATATATATTACCTAATATTATAACATAACAGACGCAATCTTAAATGATAAAATACAATATACTAAAGGTGTAAATATTTTCGAGTTTGTTTATTGGCAATCAGCATTCGACGCTTTATTTATGTTGGTCATTCTTCAGCCTTTAACACTCCAGCTGATGACAATCTCTTTTTGGTGTCGCGATTCCGTTCAAATCAATAAAAGTATAAAAAATCTCAATAGCGAGTGATTTAATGAAACAATACTAATTATCTATTTAGGGGTATTTTATCGCTGGTGCTAACGAGATACCATAAACCAATAAACGAATTCGACAAACCTTGTTTGTCTGTTAATGAGGTGATTCCCTAAACTAGCCTTATTTATAAGACCACTGCAGTTAACAAAAGAGTGAAGGATGTGAAATACAAGGTTCTAAATGTTACATGTTTAATCATTATGGTGATTTACGAAAGATTTTGGTTTGTAACCTTCTTAGGTTAAACTAAATAATGTCCAACAAGAAAATTAATTAGTAATAGTATCAAAGCAAATTATTAAGAATGGGATTTATAATTATTTTACTACAAAGGCTGCCGCTCGGAACGGAAGGTAACCAAAATTTTCCCACCCGATCATGATCTCGAGATGATCTTCCTCCCGTGTCATTGTAACACAAATCTTTATCTCGAAAATCGAATATCAATCGGTCTGCATCCGATTGATCAATGTAAAGTGGAATCACAGCCGAATCGTATCTTGGTCACAATCGGTATAGGATTGTCGAGGTGTCGCCAAGTCGGATGCGTCTACGTCACAGTGTCCGTCGTCAAACGTCAGCTATAGGTGGTGGCGACGGTGACTGAGACCGATGCGTTGTCCCGATAGCTCCTCTGTCACCGTCTTACAAGTCGTGAGACATACTATTTGCATCTTGGATGTCGTCCAAAGGACGTGTGTTATCTGTCCTAGTGCACGTACGCTGTACATTGTACAATGTGTATATTCTCCAATGCATACCTATATTAAAACGTTATATATATAACTAGTTTATATGTCTCTATCGGTTGTTACCAATACTGTAGGTGTGACTGTTATAATTATTGTTCTGAAAAAATAATATATATATATATTGTTGTAGGAGTCTATCTGATCATGATGATCATGTCGAAATGTTTAGTCTACTATATGGTCAACTGCATGTCCAGCAGTGGAACGGTTAAATGCTGTTTGACAACAATTAGCGACGGTCCCTCTTGAACTGCTATTGAATATGCTTTCTTAACACATAAAACAATTTCCCTACCAAAGTCTAGGTATCACATAAGCATTCATAGGAAAGACAAAAAAGTCCAGAAATTTCATCGTAGGTACCAGAACGTACCACCAAATCACAATGATATTTATAAAAAAGCCAAAAAAATATTTATAGTCTTTTTTTTTAAGTAAGCAAAAAATGACACCTATCAATATTCAAATAAATGATTTTCAAGCACGCTTCTATTTTTAACCCCCGACGCAAAAAGAGGGGTGTTATAAGTTTGACGTGTCTGTCTGTCTGTAGCATCGTAGCTCGCGAACGGGTGAAGCGATTTCAATTTAGTTTTTTTTTTTGTATGAAAATTGAAATACGTGCGAGTGTTCTTAGACATGTTTCATGAAAATCGGTTGAGTCGTTTAAAATTTATGGGGGTGAAAGTGGGGAAGAATAACCGAATGTCTGCAAAAATATCATTGGCGTATGATTACTTGATTAAGTGCTTGAGTAGGGGGTTTTTAAATTTTGAATTTATAGTTATCTAATGCCATGATTTAGATTTTTTGTTATTATGGCTGCGCAACAATTGTTTATATTGATACCAATTGCTACCTAAATACATACCTAAAGTTTTACTTTTAAGTTGTACAAAATTTATACGTAAAAGTGTTTTTTTTTGCGCAAAGAAAAATAGTTCGATTTTTAGAAGACAATGGTTTGGGGCTTTGCTAATGTAAAGCAAATATTTTTAATTGCCATTGAAATATATGTTCACTCCGGTTTATATTCGTACATAGAAATTCTTCAACTCATCGCTACAATATATCACACCTTGTTGAGGAGGAATGTCGAACTCCTCGATTGTTAAGGTCACGCTTGAGATGAAATGTAAAACATTCCCTTTATTAATACTTAATACGATCACCCTTTGATTCGATGAATAGGAGTCACTCAACAAATCGTTAATCAAACGATATTGGATACGAATCAGGTAGTTCTTTTGTGTGATCGATGGCGGTAAGCTTTGCATCCATGATTTATAGGCCGACATCATTTTTAGGTTTTGGTACTGATGAGGCCTATTCCTTCAATTACCATGTGGAAGCTAAGAGCTACTAATGTAAGTTACTCGTATGATTGATATCCAATGCTGATTAAGCATGACTGACAGAAATTAGGATACAGACGCTAACCTTATGAGTATGAGGTATGAATAAACACAAACATTTTTATCATAAACTCCCATTATAAATCAGTTTTAAATTAAATATATGTTCTATACTACCCAGAAACGTGTAGGTATATTTGTCAACAATTTCATGAGAATGTCAGAATTTGGTTCAGCAGTTGATAATTGTTGTTCTTCCAAGGTAGATGCAAATATGCAAACAAGTGTTTGTTGGAAATAATTGCACGAAACTGTTACTGTAATTTCAGCTAGTGCATTCGCAATGAGTATGGTGACCACCACTCTTGGATTCTGCTTATTCTTTCCATCAGGCTGAGTAGAGTCATTTTGGCAGAGCGGTACATAAAAAAATAGTCTGGGGCAAAAAACGGCCGATATAATTAATTAATATAAAATGAATGCGGTTTTATTTTAAAACTCATTTCTGTTTTAATATTTAATTTTTATTAGTCTTTTTCTAGTCATACAGATCAACAGTGCTCGTGTTGTTTAAATAATATTTACTGTACTGTACTAACATGTCAATCCCACACCATTGATGCGGAACTCCATAGCAATGCAGATGACATTTTTCCCATAATCATCACGATGACCGATGGCACCCTTGTATCCCACGTTGTTCCACATCTCTCTATCATTTGTTTTACTTAATTGTTTTATTTGCAGCAAATAATCATCGCAACAAACCGAAAATATAGACAATTTCCGGTACTTAAAGACAAAATTAAAACACGTAATGTAAGGGTGAGCACAATTTATTCAATTTTTTTTTAATTATTATTTATCATAAACAGTAGCTTTTCCATTTCTCAGAATGTTTTATTTTCTGGATGAAAGCTATAAGTATCTACTGGCAACTTGTATGGTAGATGACAATTCGGTGAATGGTACGCACAAAATACAAACAAAGAAATAATTATTTTATTAATACTTTAAAAGGTTTTTTTTTTCAAAATGATTTAACAATAACCTCATCATTATATGTATTAACAAAGTAAGAATTTTTAAATTACATCCATTCATTGTATAAGACAGATTACATCGATATTACAGTTACATGCACATTTTAAAAATAGACAAAACCTTTTCTTGTTAACGGGGTGGAAAATACCTTTGGATTTTCAGTTTTCATATAGGTGATTCCACTAAAAATCATCCGAAACGATGGCTTCTCTCAGTTGCCCTACTCTGGAAGAACCCAGACCATGCTATTTAATTTTCTCCCGGAATCGAGACCATGCCTTATCAGGGCCCATTCCAAGGGCAAATATTTCCCACTCTAAATCTCTGCGTGGCGGCCCGATAGCACCTACTATATTATATGATAAGCGAAATTATTTTCATAACAGAGTTAAGAAAGGGATATAGGTAAATAATTCGTTGCAAATTTGATGTATTTTTTTAACATTTCAAGTCGAAAAAATATTTCCATGTAACATATAAGTTATTTATTATCTTTTTTTAAAACAATGTACCTATATCGAAATATACATAAGCTCTACTAAATATAATCATAAATAGAGCACAACATTTGTATTAATTCAGAACCAGTTTCTTGGGTGGTGAGATGAAGCATGGGGTATCCACCCTCACAAAACCCCAACACAATGACTTGAATTATCCTCGCATTCTTATTAGACGTGTTACAAGACTCTTAACATGTTACTTAAGCTCATTGTTAGTAACTTAACGACATCATTGAACGCTAATAACATTACATTCTTCTTTTGTACTGGATGAATGTGGTTTTATAGACATATAAATAACCTTATAATAATAATCAGCAATTAAATTCTGAACTATTTGCCGCGACAGTTGTTCGTAATGAATTAAAAATGCATTCAAATATTAAAAATAAATTCGTGCTGTTCAATTTAAATTAGCGATATAATATTTAATGTTTTATTTTTGAAAGTCATTAAGTAGTAATAGTTATAAACCTTGAACAGAACATAAAAGAATGTACCATCGACGGTATGTAATGAGTTAAAAGCAGAATGAGTACATTTAATACGCGAGATATAAAAATATTTTGACATCAGTACGTTGAGTAACTCATAAAGTAATATAAATTTAATAATGCTTATATACTTACATATCGAAAATTTCAACATTCATAACCCACTATGTAGGATCTATTAACGTATTTCTTTTGTTGTTAAACCATAAACATATATATATATTTCAAATTGTATTAATTTGTTATTGACAAGACCCTATTCAATATTAATCATGTTGTACCTAGTTACACACCAGTAGGGGTTCTTTAACTTTATTGTTTTTATTTTACCCTCTTGCACCGTAATACCCTAACGGAATAACAGCGATATATCGATAATTCATAATCATCAAAAGAGAAAAAAATGTTATTTACGGAACCCATTAGCACCTCCCCGCAGGTCATATCCGGTATAAAATCACAGGGTTCAACCCCACAAGATGACTAGCCACTGGCTTATAGCACATCACTAAAGTCAATTATATCTACTTCGTGATAAGATTTAGTAATAATAGTAATTTATATTTTTTTTGGGTTATATTATTAAAACAAACTAGTTGTAAGTAAGTACTTGGCTAATATTATTTAAAAAAACTAATTTGTTTTCTTTTCATGGTTTAAAAGAAAACAATTTAAGTTGTTATTAATATCGCCTGATTTACCTCAGCATTTTACGACAGAAAATTAGAAAACGACCGTAGAAAAAATGTGATTTGACGACTATTAACCACTAATAAAGGCTAAGGTATGTCACAATTCACTAATGAAAACAAATGCCTAATGTAGGAACAACGATATCGATTCAATTAGTAAACCTAACAGAATGAGAGATATTCAATACACGCAATCATACTGACGGTAGTCGGCGATGTGATCAAAGCTTCATCGCAATAAAACAAAGTTTAAGAAGTTAACTTCATAGCGTGTTTCAAATCTAATTGATGACGGGTTTCGTTGAGGAAACACCGTGGGCTGTCACAAGGGCGGCTACTCTCACACGAAAAGTATTGGCATATTTTAAATGAAGAAAATATTTACATGTATCATGAACTTTCGAATGATCAAACATGTTGTAGAAGCATTTAAATGTTTCCAATGGTAGTTTTTGGAATGTTATGCTATGATATGTTATAAATTTGTAGATAGGCTTACGTCGAGTAAAGGTGTTTAATTATCTAAAAATGGTTTTAATGAAATGGACGATAGGTTATTAAGTGAATATTTAACTTATGGAACTTACAGGCAACCCAAGTAGGTTGCCTGTAAGTTCTATAAGTTCTGTAACTATGTGTATGTGTAAGTTTGTAAGTGCCACTGATTTTATACGATTTCTTTTAAGCTTTTCAGTATGTTCTCTAATAGTACTCAACCGTAATAAAGTCGAAATAAAAGAATGCCATTTTGTTCCTTTCATCAGGGTTTCACTAAATGTTGCATAATTGACTAAGTAACTATCCTTAAATGCACAAACAGAATGCAATAACTCATTACATTAACATTATCATAATGTTAATGTCCCAAAAGTCAATGTAACGTCAAATCCCGAAATATTTTCATTAACGTGTAATATCAAAGTATTTTTCTTTTTAAGATTTTTTTAAAACACCCAAAGAGATCGAGATAGATAAAACTCGATGTGAATTCTTAAGACGTTTGATTTATTTGAAATGTAAGAACATTGATATGCCAATTATGTGACAATATCTCTGTAATATGTAAATAAATATCTTCGTTCGTTTTGTCGGTTGAGTGATAATTGTTTATTGTTTAAACTTATTTGAACCTTAATGTTCATTTATCTTTAAAAATATATTCGTAATTTAATATGGAGTAAAACTAATGCTGCAGTATTTGAACACACACCTATGTTAGAAATTTATTTGAATGTTACAGTATTCAGTGGTCAACAAAAAACTGGGCACGCGTTAACTACTACGCACCCCACTCGCCGCTTTTAAACCACTATACCAGGTACCGACCCGCACGCATAAGGGGAAGGGATGATCGAAAATAATAGGGGAAGAGAATTTTAAAATTTATATTTTTTGCAGCCGGCGCAGGTGATATAACGCAAGCGCGTGCGCCGGCGGCTCACTTGTACATGAAACTTCACCGCCGCCGCTCGCGCTCGTCTCTTCAGCCGTAAGCTCCCACGAAGCCTTCCCCTAACGCGCAGTGCTTTTCATATAGCCGCGCTGACCGGTCGTACTTATCTGTCGTGAACGTTCGCGCCGCGCTTACGTAAAATGTTACAAGAAATTCAACTCGTTCAAGGTCAGACGAACTATGTGGTTGTCGCGTCTGGATATCCTTCTAGTACGTTAACTAAAACGCTCGTTGATAAAAGGAATGTGGCCATTGCACCAGCTCCTGAAAAAAACTATGTTACACACGATACGCCACCGAATCTACAATACAGAAAAAAGGTGCACTTCAAGACAAACCCTTACACCGGACCTCAGGCCGTATCCATCGCCAGACGTAATGCTCGAGAACGTAACCGTGTCAAGCAAGTGAATGATGGATTCAATGCACTCCGCCGTCACCTGCCCGCGTCCGTTGTAGCTGCATTATCAGGTGGCGCTAGACGAGGCTCCGGTAAAAAACTTAGCAAAGTGGATACTTTAAGAATGGTCGTCGAATACATAAGATACCTGCAACAATTATTAGATGAAAGTGATGCAGCTTTAGGCATAACACGCGATCAGGAAAACAGAGAAAATATGCCAAACGGAACCACATTACAACCAATGACATCAATGGATATGGATGATGGTTTTTTTTATGGCAGTGGATCTCCGTGTTCTGAAAAACCAGATTCTCCTGCACCTTCTGAGTGTTCATCAGGCGTATCTTCGGCGTACTCAGCTGATCGGTACGAGGTTACGACCACACAACAACAGCAGCTCGGTCCTATGGATGAGGACGAGTTATTAGACGTCATCTCTTGGTGGCAGCAGAAATAACTATTACGTAAGTTACTTTACATTCTTATGATATGTTTTTAAAATCATTTATTTACATTTTATACTATATATTATAAAAACTTAAAGAGGTCTTAGTACTTATTAATTCTTAGTGGACCACTAAGAATTAAATTAGTACTTATTAACTTATGTAATAAAGTATTCTTTTAAAAAAAAAAAACTTAATAGTTAGTTACTACAAAGTACACCGTTGACTTAGTACCCCATCTATCAGGAACCATAACCATGAAATTATTATGTAACGATTAGTTTATAACTGAGTCTGTAATAATGAAAAAAACTAATAATTATTTTATGTTTTACAGATCCAAACACGGTAGCTGCCTTGTGGATGAAACCCACCGAGAATGATACTATTATTGATATGTAGTGCATTAATCGTTTATACGAAAAGACTCTTGTATATCTAGTCAAATCCGTTAGTGCCTTTATGTAGATTTAAGTCTTAGTGGTTAATGATCAGGTAATTTATCAAGTTTTGGTGCACTGATTTTTTTTTGTTGTTTTTTTCTTTGGTACGTAAATTAAATTCAACATTTAGAGAGCAGCGATAGCTTTTAGCACACTTTGACTTTAATTGGTATTATTCGTAAGGTCTAAGTTAACACGTGTGGGTTATACCTTAGAAAAATATAGTTTAAAAATTAATTGTGTTAAAACTAGGTTAGGCATCAGTTTTGAAAACATCTAAATGTCAATTGTAAATGTTACCTATTACTACTACTATTCATTACCGAGGCTTTGTAATAAACTTAATTAGTACTTTCAGCCCAGTCGATGATATTTGTAAATATATTTAACTAGTTCTAAGTTTTTAGGGTAAGATATTAAAACTATTTATTGAATTTTAAAATTGTTATTTCATTACTTTAAATATTGCCTATACAATAAGAAGGTAAGTATTGCCATTAGGGAAGTTAGTACTATTTTATTTCGAATTTGAAACAATATAGTCTGTGATATAGACTTATTATACACTAGTTGTTGCCCGCGGCTCCGCCCGCGTATATGTCGGTTATCGCTGCAAATAGTAGCCTATTTGTTATATTGATGTATAAGCTATATTACTGTAAGGTTTTATCCAAATCCATTCAGTAGTTTTTGCGTGAAAGAGTAACAAACATCCATCCATCCATACTTACAAACTTTCGCGTTTATAATATTAGTATAGATTTGACTGCCTCGTTGGTCTCGCGGTTGGCGTGTGCAACTGCTGATCATGAGGTCTTGGGTTCGATTCCCGGGTCGGACCAAATGTTTGTATGATCTACAAATATTTGTCTCAGAGTTTGGGTTTTTTCTATGTATATTAAGTATGTATTAAAAAAAAATTGTGTGTTAGATGTCCGAAAATATTTATTTATTTACAAAAAAAAAGTATATATGTATTTGTATCAGTTGTCTCGTACTCATAACACAAGCTCTGCTTAGCTTGGGACTAGATGGCGTTGTGTGTTTAATGTCTGAAATATTTATTTATTTATTATAATTACATTATCAAGAAAACTTTAAAGCCATTTTAACACACAATTATTCTATTGTTTCAGTCATAATAAGTATGATTTACTAAGGTCACATTATGAAATAAGAAATGTAGATTAAATAATGTAGAAAGAAACTTTAATGGAAATAAATCACAGTTAGCTGACGCGAAAATCACATAGAGCTGCCCCCCTAGCCAAGTTGCAAGCGTTTCTCTTTCTGCAATCGTTAACGCCTAGATTCTCGTGTGTCATTAGCTAATCTTAGACAAAGTATTAGCTAATGACACGCGAGAGTTTAGGGGTTAACAATTGCAGAAAGAAAAACGGTTGCAACTTGGCTAGGGGGGCGGTTACATACAAAGTATTTTAATTATTTTTTTTGTTTTAAAAATGAAAGCAATGGATTAGAATCATATTTTAATGGTATCTAAATCAATATGTAAATATATAGCTGCCTCTGTGGCGTAGTCGTAGACTAGGCGACTGCTGTGCTTGAGGTCTCGGGTTCGATTCCCGGGTCCAAATGTTTGTATGATTCGCAAATATTTGTTTCGGAGTTTGGGTGTTTTCTATGTGTATTATGCATGTATTAACAAAAAGTAAGTACATATATATGTATGTATATCAGTTATCTACTACAGCACAAGGTCTGCTTAGTTTGAAACTAGATGGCGTGTGTCAGGTGTCCGAAATATTATTATCAATAATATCTGTAAGTATTTCGAATAAACATATATGAAATTTGTCATCAAACATTAGAAAATGCCTAATTTTCACACTTCTCAAGTTATACCTACCTCTTGTACTTTTCCTATGTTTTCAAAGCTTTCTTTCCGGTTCTAATTGGGGTACATGGTTCGTTTTGTAGCGGTCTAAGAGCATTTTTTGGCACGAGCTTTATTATTTAAGCTTTTGTTAAATATAATTAATTGATTAACCGGGGAGACAAGTGTGTGTTTCGAACTAAATTTTTATAACAATTCTTTTAGTTTTCTAACAAAATTCATTTGAAATAAATTTTAAATAATAATAATATTTCTCTTTGTTTCTTTGTATCAAATGTATTCGGAGTCACATCGAGTCGGATTAAGAAAAGTTTTGAAATACTTCTTTTAACACGCTTGTATTAACTTTATCTGAATGTATTGTATGTTTGTTTGTTATCGACTTTATAGCCGTGTATTTTTTAAACTATATTTTATTTAGGTATATTTAAAAATAATACGAGTTAAAGAAAAATGATAACAGTAAGAAGTTAGTTTGTTTTTCCCTATACAAAAAACAGTTGCCACCAATAAAACTCTGTATACAAGAAATCATACTCTGTACTGTACTGTACAATATGTGAGTGAACCATCCAAAATATGTTATAATCTAAAAATGTCGAACACAAGTAATTTCTGCTCGAATTGGAGCTGTCAGTACAATAAGTTTCAGTGACCTTCAAGGAATACCACACCAATTACCCAATAACCATTTACCGTCAGGACCGCGGGTCCGACAATATGTTCGTCATTTTAAAACTTATTACATTCTAAGTAATGCTTATTTTGGGCAAATCTAGGAACGGAAATATCAGTAAATGTTATTTCTAACAGGTGTTCGCTTATACTGCGTTGTCCCAACACTCGTTCGTTGCAACACTCCAGAAATAACGACCAATAATTTTATTGGTCAATATTTAAATTATAATTTTATTACAAACGTTTAATTAACTTTTAGATAAATTACTTCCTACATTATAACATACTTAGTTCGTATCAGTAGTTGATTTTTAACAATCATTTTGTTCTTAAATTCGATTTTAAAGTTTTAGCAGATTTATTATACTTTTATTCTAGTTCCTCTAGCAAGTATTAGGCAATTATTGTTATTTTATATTCTTTTAACTTTAAGAGCTTGTTCCAAGGACAAAAAATACGTTAGTAATAAAATACAAATAAACCATACCCTCGTAAATACCATAAAAAGCAAAGCTTGACAAAAATGAGAGTACAAAAGATTGATTTATGAAAGTACAAAATAGCTGATTGAAGTCTTTAGTATTTTGTTACAGCTTATGGTGTTTATTTTATTTATTTGCTTTTGTCTGACAGGTAGTCGCTTAAGGAATAACAAAAAATATAATCAGTTTATCATCAATTGGGACAATTAAAAATAACGGTAATGCGACACCTAATATCAAATCCTTAGATTCCAGCGTATAAGTTAATAAATACAAACGGTAACGATACACGTGTTGACGTTATTACATAATCCATTAGAACGAGATATTTAATATCACAGTAAAAACTTTCCCCGAATCAGCGGGAGATGACTTCCTAAATAGAGATATTAGCATTATGAACCAATTAAAGCCAGGAAACTAAGTGATTACTGAATTACAGAATGAATACCGTTACCAAATACCATAATCAGTTTTAGAAACAGGTTACCGATTCTGTTATCTGCTGTTGTTTTCCTACTTTATTTTTGAGTATTATAAATACAAAACGAGAAAACTATTAGTAAGTGGGCTAAGGTCATTATCGATCACTAGCTTTTACACGCGGCTTCGCTCACGCAAACTTTCATCCCCTGATTTACCCCCTTAGGGGTGCAATTTCAAAAATTCCTTTTTTAGTGCTCACTTACGTTATATAAAGAACCTACATGCAAAATTTCAGGATTCTAGCTTCAGCGGTTTGGGCTGTGCGTTGATCTCTAGGTATGTCAGTCAGTCAGTCAGTCACCTTGCTCTTTTATATATAGAAGATAGATTATTAATAATGACACTAAGAGAATCGGTAATATTTCGTCGTGAAAATATTAGTGAGTTTTAGTTGCATGTATAGCACAAGCCAGATAAATTAATATTGTAGGATTCAAATTCGTCAAATAATATTCTGCATCGACGTGACTATTTCCTTTTATTTATGTTTCAATATAAAGTCAAAGTTTTGTGGCTTGATATCCAAACAAACGTTCCCATACGATGTCAATCCTGTTATTACCCTTTAGATGTATCATAAATCATCGTTGTCCAGATGTAGAGAATTAGCGGGACGCGCGATCGCAACGAGATATTTCCTAAAAATAATAAAAAATACCTCACACGAACCCAATCAACCATTATTATATGACACAAGGATGAGGGCAGATTCTATTAATTTATAACCAATGTGGGTGGATAAACTGGAATTATTTTTTTTGTAGATCGCGGAACGTGGACGCGAATAACTGTAATTTTGTTGTTTTTATTAAGACGTCGCCCGTGTAAATGTAAGGGCATGCAACTCTTACACGTATCGATGTTAATAAAATAATACATGCGTAATAGACGTTATTAGAAACTAAAGTTTGTAAAATACGTTTTAGGTAATAGGTACCAGGAACAAGCAGCTGTCCGAGCAGTGAAAAATAAACCGGATGTCCATTACCATTCCAGAGGCAACCGTCATGCCAACCAGTTTGAACGAGAGCTACAAGTGGTGGAATTATGTGCTATGATAAAATTATCTAAAAATTAAATAAATTATCTATATTATGATATTTCGACGAGGACCTAAAAGCTTCTATTTTATATCCATAAGCATTAACTCTTTGAAACTGATATGTGATGCCGGATATTCTTTTCTAAGAATACCAAGCAACTAAAAGTAATTTAGATGTCTTCGTAAATTATATTTATTCTTTGTTAGACCCTTTGACAAATTCACTTGTATCTTCACGTGTGAGAGCGACCGTGTTATCCACAGTTTCTATAAAAACGTTATTGTTTTGATAAAAAATGACATGCCACACAAACATCTGATAATAGGCGTGGGCGGGGTCGCAACAAAAGAGAATTGGTTAGCACCAACAAACAACAATACACGATAAAGTTTTGATTCGGGTGTAAAATTAAGTTTTCTAACAACGGCCATCCTTTGTCTGTTTGCTTGTTTTTTCATGTCATACCATTAACACAATGAATTTGTTATTGTTTGTTATGTCAAAGATTTAACAACACTGCACTCATTATTATATAGTATTTTTATCTAATTGGGGTTTGAAAATATAGTATTCATAAGAACACGTTCACTATTGTTACTTCATTCAATACATAATTTTGTTTTTCCATGTATAAATAAATTTTGTCATTAGTGTATCAAAGAATTAGAATTTCTATGCATTAATCAAGCTGCTCATATTATCGGTAGAGCTTCCTGCATTCTCGGTTTAATAACAGCTGCTTTTAGGGTGTTTATCTTGCTAATGATGTTTTACGACGTTGCAGCACTCGCCGTTATCGTACGCTGTCGCCTACGGTAGCTAATGCGCTACCGATATCTAACAAAATCTCCTCTATGTGCACGATATAAGGTTCTATTTAATGATAAACGCCCTGATATACCAAGTTAGTAGTATTCTCTCAGCGGTTGTCTCTTTGTCGCCTCTCCTATCGGTAGGCAACTTAATTAATTGACGGATTGCGGTAGCAACCGAACTGATTAGAGCCTTTTTGTGCAACACCCTAACTCTTTTGTTGGGGAAGTTATCTATGTGATAATGGAATACTGAGTTCACATAATTATACCGTAACTTTTCATTCTTTTATTTAAACCGCCAACGATTAGAAAATGATAATCTGTATTAAAGAACTATTAAATAAATTTTAGGAAATGTCTCCAATACTAAAATTTAATCGAACTGCAGATTTTTATTTAATTTTGGCGCATTACTGGGTAGTTCGTAGGAATTTGTTGGACTTTAACCGATCTATCAGAGGGAACGACAATCACTGTTGCATTTTCTGCACCCCCTGACAGGCATTGACTCATGCAATAAGTTACCCGTCACGTCGATTGCATTCCTTGTGTAGGTGAACCGGATCATTGCGTGCTGCTTCTCTGACCTGTATGTGATGTATTTGGACCACTTCTTCCCACAAAAGTAGCGTAATAAGAGAAGTAGTACTATCGACAAAATTGGAAACTAATTAAAATGCTTCCTCGTGTATTCATTTTCCATAACACAGGAGGTCGAAGCGGCAATGTGCTTAATAATAGCCATAATCAGCTCCTTCAACAGGTTCCAACATCTCTACTTAACGAACAATAACCCAATTGAATATTTCGGGACAGAGAACAAAAGCCGGCACCACGCCTGTCGGACACATTACCGCCCTACCACAATAAATCCAAAGGTCCATCGCCAAAGGGCTAATTACTCTGAATATCGGTTGATATACTGTCTACTTAGGAGCCGTGATGTATGGCTACACTCAAAGGTAGGGACGCCGCGCGCCCTCGGCAAAACAATGTTGCTACGATTATAAATAAGCATGTTTAGGATAATGATTATCGACACAGTGGTTAGAATTCGGTGCAGGCCGAAAAACTGCCTAATAAATTACCTCTAATACTTTAATATAGTTCAAAAAATAACAAACCTCAGTTTATTACAATAATAATCCGCTATTGAACTAAACAGTTATACAGTATATGCCAAAAGTATGGGAAGATATTTTAAAGAATCCATCCCCTACAAAAAATATGGCTCTAATGCCATTCTTATAATTTTATGTGTGTTTTCCATAATTACTTGAGAAATACTTTATACAAAATGGGATCCCTTGCTAAGCTGCCCATGTTAATTGAGCCTCTATATATCAAAGTAGTGTTAGAAATGGAACACTTATAGGATCACTTTGTTTTCCGTCTGTCTGTAAAGACCCTTTTTCTCAGGAACGCTAATCAAGCTGAAATTCATATCTAATACTCAGGTCTACTGTCCTGTAAAAAAATCAAACTTCTAAGCCAACGCAATCACAAGATACAGCCGTTTATGATGCAAATTTTCGACATTGGCAAGGGAATCAAAACGTACAGGGTACTTCTCGTGAACTCAGAATTGAAATTTGATGCGATGCAACGACTTATAGCACAGATAAAGGAAAAATTGCGAAACGCATAATTTTTTTAGTTACATCATATAATATACCTTTAGGGTTGTCCGGAGCCCACGGTGTGCGAGTCCGACTTACACTTGGCCAATATACAATTATACATACCTAGGTAACACAAACTTTGCAAATTAATAAATTTAAACCTACTGTAGCTATCGTATACGTTTTTCTTTATAAAATCACACCACGGATACGTACTCATTTATCTTGATATGATGTAATAAGAAAAATAATCACAACAGTTTATAAAAGAAGGAAAGGGAAGTAGTATCTTGTACTACTAAGGAATTCATCGTCCAAACCGTCCGTAAGTGTGTATTTGGTCTAAAAAGTAAATTGTTTCATAACGATATCAAATAAGATCTTCAAGATGTTTATTCTGTTTGGCAACAATAGTGCACATGATCTAGATTAGTATCGAGCATTGTGTTCGCCAAAGGGTTTCACGCATTGTGCACGTAGGTACAAACGATGCGCCGCGTATAAAGCGTCGATATCCCTCAGCATTCATCGGTTGATTCTATGAATTCAAAAAAAAATACTTTGACAGTTTCACATTCATTATTTAGATAGTTTTAGATTTCAATTCAAAAATACAATAGGCACTACGACGTCATCAATACTGACTGTCGCGATGGTGCAATAGTACCGTATGAGGTGTCGATTTCGATTCCCAGGACGGAATAAAATGTTTATATGACCTGCAAATATTTATTTCTGAGTTTAGGTGTTTCTTACGTATAACATGTATGTATTTACAAAAAAAATGTATTAAAGTCAATATTTATCTATCTGGCAATCAATTTAAAACTTACTTTAAAACTAGATGGGGTTGCATATCAGATATGTGAAATATTATAAATACAATTGTTTAGTCATCAAATCCTAAAATGTTGATAGGCAAGGTCATTTTGCAAAATATCAACTGTGAAACTTTTTGTCTTAAAATTCGATTGTTTAAGGCTGTAAATTATTATCAAATGCTCACCTCATTTCAACTGTATCTTTTCAATCAGTTTCAAGTCATAAAATATCGTACTTTATAGCAGATAATGTTATTCATTGTAGTATTATCATTATTGGATGAATAAGTTCAACACAATACTACATAACTAACAAATACATTACTACCTGTCTCAATTTTTCTCATAACACCCACGAACAAACAATTTCTTCTCAAACAATATCCAAAATTTCGAACGATATACACAACCTAATCTTTAACTAAACCTTACCACAATAGGCTCAGATAAGATCAAAAGTCTTGCTTCAATAAACAAATTGTTGATTCACAGACAGTAACATCGATAATTTGTGTTTGCAAAACATGTCATTCATAGAGACTTACATTAAATTGTATATTTCTACCGTGAAATGGATCTATGACTGCCTAAAATTCTTTTCTTGCAATCATATTGCCATTTTATAATAATTTATGAATATACAAACATAACTATAAAAAATGTTACAATCACATGAAGTACAATCACGCGTTTATATCTTTTGTTCCAATGTAAAATAACGAAACGAAAACGTGTATCGAATAGGATAGACAGTGTTTATCTTTTATTGTGGCAAAGAGTAGCCTATGTCCTTTCTCAAGAATCAAAGTATCTCCATTCCAAATTGTTAGACAGAGTTACTTTCTAAGGTATAATATTAGTATTGAAGTATGGATGTTTACGAAAATTTATTCGGAGGTATGTACTTAATACCTACCATAACCGCGTTAAAGAAAAACCGCTCATTAAACTGACTTTCTAGTTAACAACATTTAGATCAATTATTATTGATATAAGTCAAACATACATTATGTTAAAATGTTTATTATTTCAGTTTTCAACTTTATAAGAGTTCAACAAAATATCACAATATGAAAATATTTAAAGCGACGAAATGCATAGTGTGCTCATCGGTACATGACGATGACAAAGCTGTGGCTTGTGCCTGCCGATGGCACCTGAGCGACGCGGACGCATTGGACACCTTGCTGCCACAATCCTTAACATCTGCCCGCCACTTAATGTACTAGCCCGCACTAAAACGATGCTCGTAAACAGACTCATTTATTTGCAGTAATAAAGCTTTCACTCTCTGTACACAAAGGAAATAAGGGTATTGTGCTAAGAGTAACTTGGCTTTAAAATGAAATTACAGTGAGATTATTGAAATGTCGGTTTTCTTTCTAAGCTACGCGATGAAATCACGAAGTTAATGAATGAACAACGGTGGCAGCACGCTAGCGTAATATTCTGAGGATTATGTACTTATTCTCTCATTACTTAACTGGACCTATGTGCTTGTAATACACAGGTGAACCCAACATTTTTTGTGTTTTAAAACAAACACCGGGTCCAATAAGCATCCGTGAAATTAGTAAAAAATCCTTTTTTTTATGGAATAGGGGGCAAAGGAGCAGACGTGTCACCTGATGTTAAGCGATTACCGCCGCCCATGGATACCCGCAACACCAGAGGCATCACAAGTGCGTTGCCGGCCTTTAGGAGATGTGGAGAGGGGTTGGGGTATGGGCCTCCGGTATCCTCACTCAGTCGGTGAAACACAGCGCAACTGCTATTTCACACCGGTTTTCTGTGAGGCCGTGGTATCACTCCGGTCGAGCCGGCCCATTCATGCCGAAGCGTGGCTCTCCCACGGTAACTTGAAGGGACAGAGAGCATTTTACACTATACCTCTAGCGCTTTCGATTTTAGGTTTCTTTGTAACGTTTGCTGAGGATTGCTTCTTGAGAATTTCTATCAAATACCCACTTAGGATTGTGATCGGTATCCCTTCGAAGGGTGTGATAATGTAATGTCATTTACTGCATACGATCTTCTAGTCGATGTAAAGTTTCATGGCAGCGTTCCAACATCTTAATTTTGTTAGAAATTTTTAAGTGCCAGTAGATATCGAGGATTCTGTGGTAGCAGCGGTTGATAAAGATAGACGTGGCTTCAAGATAGTACATTTTTACGTTTCGTTTATTATAAGTAGTCCAACTTGTAATGCATGTTCTGTGCAATAACAGCCACGGTACAATAACGTAGAAGTTTTAACAAACCGATCAGTAATATACCTTCTTAACTATAGAAGTTTAGATAGGTACCACTCCCCTTGTTTTAATATATATGAATATTTATACATAAAATTAATACATATCTATTTGCTAAAAATTATAGATACAAATACAACTGCATGGTAACCAGTTATTTTTTTTTATGGCATTACAACCTACATGTATTGTAATGTTCAACTATGTTTTTAAAGATTGAGCTCGAACCATTTTTTAATTAACTTTAATTTCTCAAGTAATGAACTTGAGTCCAGTTTTGACTTAAATGTATTATTAAACACAACTATTCTAAAAATTGATTTACTGATCACCAGACTTTATTTCCCGATCTGATTACTTTAACTAGTAGCTAAATAAATAATACGCTAACTGTTAATTGCATCTGATTTTGAAATTTATTTCATTTTGTTATTAGATTTTGAAAAACTATTAACATTTTGTTTCGTCAATAAATTATATAACCAATCAGTTCTAGTAACTGTTTAACCACGGTACAAGTGAGCAGATGTCTACTCACATTATTGCGTAATAAACCAAGGTGCACACTAGTTGATATTCTTAGTACCATTTACGATATGCGGTCAAATAGATGTACCTTGACAGTTTGTGCAAACCTTTCCATTTAATACATTTTTTGTAAAATTTGTGCAACCCTATCTTTCATTGAGTCAATAATATACGAAAATTGGACACATGCTACTCCAGGTGCGATAATTGTATGCCAATAAATTGATACAGAATTGCTTCAGATGTCAAGCGGTTCTATCTATCGGCGCGATTATGTTTTTGTAAAGAAAATGTGCAGAAATTTACGCAGTTTATAGGATGCATGATTTTTTTTGAAAACGGTCGTAATACTTTCCATGCTAATAGAATATAAATTAGCCACATATTCAAATTAAACATTTTTATTTGCCTTAAGCCGGGTGCATAATGGTGTCGTATGATTTATTTGCACCTTACGCTAGCCGAGTTTGCCATCACGGGTGGCATGCAAATTTAATGATAATAATGTAATAAAATTTACTTATACTTGAATATTATATGTATGTTCTAATATCATTATTTGCTTCTTCTGTATAATCTATTATATATATAAAAGAGGAAGGTGACTGACTGGCTGACTGACTGACTGACATACCCAGAGATCAACGCACAGCCCAAACAGTTGAAGCTTGAATCCTGAAATTTTGCATGTAGGTTCTTTATATAATGTAAGTGAGCACTAAGAAAACAATTTTTGAAATTCCACCCCTAAGGAGGTACATCAGGGGATAAAAGTCTGCGTGAGCGAAGCCGCGTGTAAAAGCTAGTAATATATAAAAGAGCAAAGTGACTGACTGACATACCCAGAGATCAACGCACAGTCCAAACCGCTGAAGCTAGAATTCTGAAATTTTGTATGTAGGTGCTTTATATAACGGAAGTGAGTACTAAGAAAGGAATTTTTGAAATTGCACCCCTAAGAGGGTAAATCAGGGGATGAAAGTCTGCGTGAGCGAAGCCGATGCAAAAGCTAGTATTAAATAAAATTTAAATACCCGAATCTCTAACCAAAAACGTATGTCGCTGAGGACTTTACAGACATATGTAAAATGGATACAAAAACTACTCAAAACCACAATTTGCAGATCATACAAAGTGATGGCCCATACTCACTCATCCAACACTCAGCGAAACAGAGAGCGGCGAGGTGACCGCTTTAACCCCTACGCCATCTGCCAACACACATTCCATAAACAGTTTAATTTATCCTGGGACTTCCCGAGTGTCATAACCCGGTGTGTTCGTGGGTCACTGCTGTTGATCCTGGTTTACAGCAGTTACAGTGATGGGCGTGTGGGCGGCATTAGTCCCCAAAAAAAAAGCCTAACTCACATTAAATAACGTATATTATTACTGAGTAATAGTAAGATAATATTTAAGAGTGAAACCGACTAAAACAACATGATGTCTTATTACTTATTGAAGTCATTAAGGAAACCCCACCATAGACTGACCTAGAATGCACCTTGAACGATAGGTGATTTTACAGAATCCAAAAACACATATGCACTCCACAAAAGATCGTATAATACAATCTCCCACACAAGCTTTGATATCCTATTGGGGAATGGAAGTGGAAACACTACACGATTGTTTTCATTACAAAAGTAGCCTATGTCCTTCTTATAGGTCTTATTTATCTATATACAAAAAGTCATCTTAAAAAAATTATAAATATTGGTCTCCCACACTGATTTA
This sequence comes from Diaphora mendica, assembly GCA_949125395.1. Lineage (NCBI taxonomy): Eukaryota > Metazoa > Arthropoda > Insecta > Lepidoptera > Erebidae > Diaphora > Diaphora mendica. Next base: position 26,543,509 of record OX421310.1, read on the forward strand.
GAAATATCACGTTGATAGAACAGATACTAATTAATAATGACATAGTTAAAGAAGATAATCATAACACTTCTTACGCTCTGAATACACTTTTTAGTTATTCGGGATTTTTTGTATTTAAAACAATACGTTTTGTAATCAAATAGACTTAATTTTAAGGACTTTACAACGTCTACTGAACTGTTAACACACAGCATGGATAGAGCTAGCATATCGGTAGTAAAGCATCCAAACAAGATTCTAATAAACAAACATATTTTTATTTACAAGGAGCTATAAAAAGCTGCTATTCTTCAAAATATGATAGCAGTTATAGCATCGAGCCATTAATTTGTCAAAATTTGAATGTCAATGACGGCAAAGGTAAAGCACACGACGGCGAGCCGGAGTGGGTAACAGTAAGTTAGATATTTCACTCGGAGACGTTTACATTGGTGTTAACGAGCCATCCTTCTATAAAATGTTTTGTGTCTACACATAAATCTTGTGGTAGCCAGAAGATATTACAATACCAACGTATAAATATTGTGAATAAAGGAATATGTTTATTGCGTTGTAAAATGGTATGTGTATTTCAAAATCTAAGTATTGAAGAGTATGTTTAATGATTTAGTTGTAATTTCTACCACACTGAAGATTATCTCATTGTTGCTGCTAGGTTCTCACACTCATGATTTGACAAAATACACAACATAACTATATTTCATGAACTTTTAAATAGTATTTTCTTAATATATTATTGTTAGAATTATAAATAAATAACAACAAGTCAGTAGATATAGTTAGCAGTTTATGCAACAATAGTTGTTGTAAAAAGCAGAAAAAAAATCACTTAAAAATTTCACACGTTTAAAATTTGGAAACGAAGATAAAGAGGAATAACAACAGAAATTTAACCAACAAAAAAACAAAGTTAAAACCGAACAATCGAACATCTCAAGCTAAGTGACTTGTAGACTTGAGTAAAAGTCCTTGACAATGCTGTCGTTAACAACTAGTAGCACCAAAAGATAATTTATCAAGATGTTCTAACGACATGATTGTAAACCTGTTCCTCTTATTGTTTAACTAGCTGACCCACGCAACCTTGTTTACGTCTACTATTGTAGCGTAATAATTTTCACCCGTTTTTATAACATTCTTCATTGGTGCTTCGCTCCTATTGGTCTTAGCGTGATGATATATAGCCTGTAGCCTTCCTTGATAAATGGGCTATCTAACACTAAAAAAAATTGAAATGGGATCAGTAGTTTCTGAGATTAGCGCGATTCAAACAAACAAACAAACTCTTCGAAGCCGAAGAATATAAGCATATTAGTATAGATTATTAAAATAATTGTTAACTACCGCCTATTTTCATATTTAAATTCTGAAAGATCATTATCTCACATTAATTTAATTTAACGCCTTCAAAGTGTTAAAATGGCGATAAATGAACACATATTACCATTTACTTAAATGGTTGATAACATGAATAAAAAACAATATGTCTTTTAATTTTTTTTGTTGATACATTAAGGACTGGCATCTTAATCGGTATGGCGCCAATTCTAAAATGACTTCACCCCTTGATACCAGTCTCGACGAGCTTATCAGAGGTCCAGAGTATATCTATACAAGACGATAATAAAGTGCAAAAAATCTAAGGTTCTTTGACAATTAACGGTCTTTTGAGATATAGATTTGTTATAGATTCTGGACCACCCCTCTGAGGGAATGTAAAAGTTTTATGAGTTTTAAAACACAATTTTTAACTTAAGAAACGTTGTATGTATAAAAAACAACACACAATAGTAAAATATTGTTTAATTTGTTGTATTTTTCGTAACTTCAAACTATAGCTTTAAAAATTTCGTAGTAGCAACGCTGAAATAACATCTGAATAATAATTACTGTCAGAGCCAACGTGGGAAAGAGTCCTACGGCAGCGATCTCCACACTCGAGCATAAATCACACAACATAACAACGAGATTTATATCCACTAAACGAATAATAGCAATTACATCTGAATCATTTTGGCCCGCACTTGATTACTTCGTGGCTTAAAGCCACTTAATGATTCACTTTACATAATTAACGAAGATGTCGAAATTATCACCTATTTATACACTGACATTAAGGCATCGATAACAGCAATGAAATCATAAATACTTTTGTAATCAATTAGTTTTACTTACACAGTCGGACATAAAACTGTTTTACAAAAAGCGACATTAACTTAATAGAAAATATACTTTTTTTTTATCGTATCACATTATTCGGTACATTTATTGTAAAAATATCTTATAAATACTATTCCATTTTAAAAGAGGCTATAATATTTTTGTATGTCATTGTTACTGGGCAGAGTTTATGTTTCTACATAACGTAATTAGTCTAGTAAATGTTGATAATTAGGGATTTTATGTAACTATATTAAAAAGAATATTAGATACTTTTAAGCACATACATCCAAATATTTACGTGAAGCAATATTTCACACGGGGTAATAAACCTTTGAAATATAGAGGCAATTATAGAAAGCTAAAACGAAAAAATAAATAAAAAATCGCTGGCCTACGGCTACGTTGTGGAGGGCCACTGTACAAACCACATTTGGAACATATTTTTTGCTACATTTTATGAGGGAAAGACGCTATCCGTAAGATCTGGTCGCCGTGATTTATAATATCTGACCGCACTAAGCACCGCTTGTTAGTATTCAGCTTAGATTTGCATCCAATTAGAAGAATTAGGATTTTGTTATACGTGATATACCGTATCAAAACACCGATATTTATGGGATTTTTAAAGGCAAAGTCGTCTCTCATGTTGGATCAAAAGCTAAGAGCGTTTAGTATGAAGTTGCATGATCATAAATGTTTAAAAATAATAAAGCAAAATCCTAAGCTAGTAATTTTCGAAATTTGGGAATAAATTAAATATTAAGAAACGAAATCTACACATATTTCAAAGCCATATTTACTTTTAGTTTTTTGTTAGAAGTTTTATTATTGGTCAATGGAAAGGTTATAAACGCTTGGATTCTTACGTTATTATTAATACGCCATTTCAAAAGTTTATCTTGTTCTATGGTACAATGAGTGAAGCTGTCCCTCATCTGCTCTTATCACAATTTCAAATATAAATGATAAAAAAAAACATTAGTAACTACTAAACGCTAATCATGCAATCACTAATTAACTTAAATAGGTTCCTGGTTGAACCGCTTTTCGAGTGGAAATTTAAATTAAGAAACAAGAGGATGACCATAAAGTAAACCAAACAGCGACAAAATACGGTAATTATGTCAACCGATACGCATCAGACAACCCAGATATTAGCGTCATGGTTCGACTTTAGATATTTACTCATTTGCATCTAATTCTCATTACTGAATTAAAGTATGTATAGTAAGAACAGAAATTAATTAAACTTTCATATATTTGTGATGTGTTTAAAAAAGTGAATACTATGAGAATAGCAAGAGCAAAAAGTAAAAATATCTAAACCAGAAAAGGTACGTTATTTTCTATTTCTTTTAGTCACTTTATAATAAAGTAACAATAGTAAATAGTCAGTATGAAACTGTGATTTGGAAAAAAAATTAGAAACTATGCACTTTAATAAGCATAACTTTTTTCAGAATATTCTTTACAAATGTCCAAGAGTGTAAGTTGAAAGTGACTTATTTAGCGTAATATTAAAAACGCATTGCACTGGTGTTAGTCATAATTATGAAAAAAAAAACATAATTTCGTTAGTTTTCAATTTGTTTTAGTTGTTACTATTTAATATAATTATATTCTTTAAGTTTGGTTATAAAGAGTTAAAGGGTTCGGCAAATTATACATACTTCAACATTAAGACGCTGGGTGGAACCTGATTTAATAATGTTACCATTAATGTACAATTGCATTTTTAACTAAAACTCCATTAGATTAAGTTTTAATTATGTATCTATTTAAAATAGGGATCAAGCATCTGAATATAGATTTAAAAAGTAATACAAGTACTTAATTTCATTGTTTTTTTTTTAATGAGATACGGGGCAAACGAGCAGACGTACCGCCGCGATTACCGCCGCCCATGGACACCCGCAACACCAGAGGCATCACAAGTGTGTTGCCGGCCTTTTAAGAAGGAGTACGCTCTTTTCTTGAAGGTATGAATTGTCGTATTGGTCCGGAAATATCGAAGGCGACAGTTCATTCTGATAACAAAACGTCTTTTTAATTAATATGAGCCTGCCAAAGTGACTACTTTAGTGATGAAAAGCAAAAGAAGAATCCAAAACTTATAAAATTTTTAATTGGACTCTTTAGTTTCTGAACAAAAATAGTATTGGTTGTTCCTTGATTTGAAATTCTTTGAGTCTGTCCATGTATTCTTCCTAGGAACCGAACGTGCCAAAATATAAAGTTTGTCAAATATTTGAGGGATCTTACATGTATTTTCAAAATTTCAAAATTTATTTCAAGAATCTAGGTTTTCCATCTCCCGTTATCTTACATTTTTTTATTTAAACAGCAGTTTCTTTTTGTTTGCTTTTTTAACTCTTTCCTACTTACTGTAACGGGTAATATCAAAGTAGACTGACATTTTTGTTTTTCTTTATTTTTTATCAGTTTACTTACATGCAATTAAGCCGATATACAATTACCTACCTGTAGACATCGAAGCCATTTGCATTAATCTGAATAAAATTGATCAGATACAAAAGTATAGTAAGAAGGCGGATACAGCCAAGGCGAGGTGAGGCTCTCACGTTGAGGACTCTTCTAGATATACATTAATATTTAAATTAACAGCTAAATATGAATTATTTATTACATACTAAAAAAAATTTATGCACAAATAATAATAATTATCTACGTGTTCCAATAGTAATTCTCAGTATTTAGTGCTTTAACGAAGCCTCGCGCTGCTGACGATAATGTATACAGGAATGATCTATTTGATATATATATATCGCCTATCCTAGATTAACTTAGGAAAATATAAAGTTTAACAGAATTTTTGTCTCATTTTATATTATATATGTATTTATGAAAGACCTATTCACCTGAATAAAACGGATGAGTGACGCCTGCACGTAGCTGAAATGCGACTGTTGAGATGCATGTGTGGTGTGACTAGAATGGATAAGGTGAAGAATGATTACATTAGAGGAAGTCTGGAAGTAGCACCAGTGGATGAAAAGTTGAGAAGGTTAACCTGGTATGTGATGCGTAGAGATGAGCAAGTTAAGAAAGTTTTAAGTATGGAAGTCGACGGATATAAGAGTAGAGGACGACGAAAGACAAAATGGATGGACTGCGTAAAAGAGGATATGGCCAGGAAGGGAGTAGGTAGGTAGGAGGATGATGATAAAAGACCTCACCACACAGGCCACCAACAGTAAATCTAACCTTAATAATGTATTTTCTTTGCTTCTTCTCGCTGAAAGTAGTAAAACGTATATTTTTAGTTATAAATGTAACAGATTTGTAATCCATTTCATTTTAATAGTGTAGCACATTCTATACATCCGTGTGTCACATAGCCCACCGCCGTAGGGCTCAGTCAACCGCCCAGGAAGCGCAACTCAACGCGCGAATAAGAAATAAATTCCCTGGCAAGCGTAACAATGGTGAAGTAAAAAGGAAGCATACAGCCCTTAGGCCATGCGCAGACACGGGATTTATACACGTGCCTTATGGCTTCATGGGAATCGAGAAAATATTGCAAAAATTGTACATATTCGTAACGAATGTGAAAATCTATTCAACTTCTGCATATATCACCTATTGCACACGACATCACGATATCACCATGTATAACAGTTTCCATTTTGTAATTGTGGCAGAACAGAAGGGTATCAAAAACATTTGACTGCACGTTTGGCCTAGTGGTTTAACGGTCACCACGCCGTTTCCTACTTCGCCAAGTGTCGTGGGTTCAAATCCCACGTAGGACAACACTTTGTTGTGTGATCCACAAATTGTTGTTCTGAGTCTGGGTGTTCTTTGTGTCCGTTTCATGTATGTTTGTAAAGTCCCCCGGGACACAGAATTTATTCCTAGTGCGGGAGTTGTCTTTAAAAAAAAAAAAAGTTTACGGCACACAAATTGCTACAAAATATAGTATGTAGGTACACCTCGTATGTACAAAAATATATTTTTCATCCCACCAGCTCGTAAAGAGTATTTTTGCCCTTCGATATCTGACTGTAAAAGCCGTTTTTATCCTCTAGAGAATAAAGTAAATTGAATTTAGAACATCGCTCGGGTGCATTAAGTTTGTGAATTCAAAACATCATTAAATCTATTTACTTCACCTCCATGGTGCCGAATTTATCATACAATATTTTTTAATTTGTTAAAAACATAGACTCGGAACCTTCTTGGTGTAGTTTTGTTTTATTTGCTTTGGGTGCACCATTTTCTTCTATAGCAACGTAACTTTCATTTTTTCTTAATTTATCTATACATCCATACAAATAAATAAAATTGAAATGTCTACATGGTACATAGGTATACTAAAATATATTTTTTTTACAATTTTTGTTACATTGTCTGTCTGTCAGTCGGTCTGTCTGTCTCTTTGTTCCGGGTAATCTCTAGAACCGCTGAACTGATTTTGACAGGACTTTCACTGGCAGATAGCTGATAATCTAAGGAGTAACTTAGGCTACTTTTTTTAGACTAGCTTTGTCCCGCGGTGTAACTTGCGGTACGACAAAAATCGCGGGTAACACCGCGGGGTTGAGCGAGTACCTAAGTATTTTTGAAATAATTTAAAAATAAATCTGTAATACTTACCTATCATAATGTAGTACCTAATAAATATTAATACCTAAACTAAAATAAAAGTATCTTGTATTGTTAATGTTTTTTTTGCATTTAGTTGTTTCCTCGCTGAGGTGCAATGAAAAGTTACGTGTTGCACTCGGGTGCAAAGATTTTTCACCTCGTGCTCTTTTGATTCCCTCGCTGACGCTCAGGATTCTAATTTTTGAATCACTCGCTACGCTCGTGAATCAATTTTAGAATCCTTCGCTTGCTCGGTCATCAAAATTGAGCACGCGGTTAAAAAGCAACTTTGCACTCTTTTATAACAATTAACTATTCCCTATTGATAGATAAATGAAAAATAGAGATATTTATAAACTACATAGTGTAAGCGATATATAAAATATTATATTTAATTATTTTTTAAGCGTGTCTGTGAATTAATTATTTAAGTGTAATCAGTCTGTTATTTTTCCGCTTAGTTATGCCTGAATAAACTTATTTTCTTCCTCTTACGATGAAATATATTTATACAAATAAGTAACACACAAATTATGTATATATTTTAGATATTATTGTGTCCAATTTAATGTACTCTTTTAAAGAAAGTTAGACCCATCAACTAAAAGAAAACCCAATTAAGTATTAAATAATAAATCACAGATAGAAACAGCGTCACATAATTATGCAGTGACAATATTGAAAATAAAAGATATTTATCACATAGACTTAGATAAACATCACTTCAACATGTTCTTGTACACCTTAACTGACCTTAACACGTAATCCAAAAAAACAACTCGTATTTTTAACAAACACAAATGAAATATGAAGTAGACATTATTTAAAATTAAATCATTTGATTTTTAAGCTTCACCAGTAATACAACTCGCCCTTGCAAGTAAATACCGATTTTTTTTTGAGAACTTCCTCTTTTTTCGCCTTTCTTCGCCTGAATAACATATTGTTTTTTTATATAAGTTAGGTGAATATTATAACTGTATATTCCATAATATATATGACTCAATTATCTCAGCTAATTGAACAGTCATGCAACGAGATCCCACTGTGTTGTCCTTTAGGTGCACACGCTGCTTGTATAAAAATATCACCATGTATAACAGTTTCCATTTTGTGATTGTAGCAGAACAGAAGAGTATCAAAAACATTTTAAGTTAATCATTTTCAAGCAAGAGAATTTCATGTTCATCCCATACATCAAATTCTATTGTAATTTCATAGTCATGTCTCAAATATCAAATACCTTACTAATGGCTACAGAAGACTGACAAATGTTTAAAGATAGCCCAGAAAAAAACAGTTCACCCTTTTTAAGCTTGTAATATAGAGCTTGCTATTCTGAGAAGATTTATTATATGCTATGATTTAAAAGTAGTTCATTATTGAATTCACTTTATGAAGTGTCAAGCGTTAATTTAGGAAACACATCAGCTATATTCCATATAAACCTCGGTGAATGGACACGAACTAGGCGGTCTCAAAATAAAAATCATTAGACTCTCACACATTTATAAGTTATCGCTCCGTTAGTCCAAGCCCCAGGTTACAAAGTAATAAGCAGTTAAACATACACGAAACCGCTTCCAATATTTTTACATAATTATTAACGAATTCGTTGTACATACCTTAATGATAAGCTCAACTCACTCTAACCATTGACCATCTTCTTTGAACGACGCCAATGAAATGTAATTGACGATCGCAAAGAAAGTACCTAATAACACAATGAAAAAATTCGGAAGCCATTTATGAAATATTTTGATGTAGGTATAGTAAATCTGAATGATGATACACAAAGTGGCAATAGGAAGAAATAATATTTTCATTTCCTGTTTGGCGAGTAAGTAACATTTTGAGAGCAAAGTTTTTGCATTGTATACACATCCGTGGGAGTAGCTACCTGGCACCCGCGGCGCAGTAATTTCTTATAAATCGACATCGAGTGAGATATCCACAGTCATGCTTCTTTTACCGCTGCGAGTGGCCGAGGAGCGGGCGCGGGACGAAGACTCACAATGAGCCACAATAGCGCACATGATCTAGATTAGTGACGCGCATTGTGTCCCCAAAGGGTTGCAAGGCTTTGTGCACGAACAAACGATGCGACCGCGCATAATGCGTCGATACCCGCAAACATCTCCACTGTGAATTTGCACTGATTCTATGAATTTCTAAAGAAAATAAATATAACTTTTGACAGCCAGTCCATGCTGCGATGCTATCGTTGTTTGTCGATTATGAATTGAAAAAGGCAACAATAATCTGAAATAATAATCTGTTACCATACGAACAGTGAGATATTTTTACGAAATTGTAGTTTGATTTATTTAATAATAATAATGTTTTATTTTACCCTCATGATTAATAAACCTCTATGAAACGTGTCCATAAAATAGTAAAATGAGAACATGAGAATTTAAAACATGATTTTTAAAATGTTATGAAATAAAATAAAAAATGATAAAAAATATATTTTATTTTAAAAGTTGATAGTAATATTTATATTTGTTATCTATCAATCAATTTATTAATCTTTTAAACAAACTGCTGTGGATAAAAAAATCTGTAATTAATTTCTGTAAAGCCATTACCCTGCAATCATACTTCTACCTAAATTAAAGCTTAGATCTATCAGAAAAGAAGGGTTAAGTATGAATCTACAATTTAAAAATATTCTAATAGATTTTAATAACCGTCTTTTGATGGACTTTAGACAAGCCATAATTATAATAGTTTAAAGTTTGTTGGGGCGCTCTAATGAATAATTTGTTAAAAATGTTCATTTAAATCTACGCCATTTAGGGGTGTCTCAAAGACAACCCTTTTAATATAAAGCTTCGGGCTATACTTTTATAAAATGATATATTTTATTTTTATTTTGAAATATAAAGACAAGATGCACAAATATGAAAATTAATGTTGATTGCCCCAGGTAATTGTATACGCGGTACATGTTACCCCGAAATTAGGTTGAATAGCATTTACCGATCAAAAATCTGTCTTTATGGCATATATAATTTAATATGCTTTACTTTGTCAACAAAAGTACACGTGAGAAGAGTAATACAATTTTATTAAGGAGACTCTTCTATCATTCAAAACAATTCACATAACGGAATACTGTATTATTACGCAGTATTATTGTACTCTTGTTGTAAAGCTTACGACAGATTATCACAGTCACACTTTTACGCTGAGCAGTTGACTCTTGAAGGTTTTAATATATAATATAATGTTCCGTAAAGTTCCGTAGGCAAAATAGTGAAAACCGAATCCTTGTCATATGGTTATATTGATATTACGAAAAAATAAAATCAATAGCAAGCGTCGTTTTCATAATAGCTAAGTGGACTGGCAATTAAAACAGTGGTTAACTATACTCATTAATTCAAGTATCTATCTACAAGTATTTACCATTAATTCTAGTTGTGAATAACATATGTATTCTGAAAACTTTTCCCTCATAAAAATAAACAAAAAACTGAATTTGACCAAGTATTATTAAAAAAACGTTTGCTGTCTGCTTATATCCATTAAAAGAGAAGTCAAAATATTTTATGGATGTAAATGTTAACACTTTTGTCAAACGAGATCACCCACAGAACTCACAAAGGGAACCGATGTAAATCTTACCTTTATACGCCGCTAGATTTTTCGATGCAACGCCATAAAATATAGATATGAACAAAATACTAAACGCAATAAAATTCTTCAACCTTGCTCATCACTATGTATAAAAAATCTCATGTCTACATTTTGGAAAAACTCATTCCATGGTAATTTTTTATACGCAACCTGACCGCTGTCATTGTTAATTGTACCTCTTGAACTAAAAAATGGATGAATGGGTCCGAACGCTGTCTTTGAGCACCCAACGGGTGACATTGTTGGGAGCGATTTGTCTTACAAGCTCAGATTCGATCTCAATATTCTATGTTGTTTTTTTCGCACCTCATGTCAATTATGTCTTCTACACTTTATCTGATTTTTTAGTTGAGTAACGATTTCTTTATTCACTATAAGCGCTCTTAAGTTAAGGTAAGTTTATAGTTTTATTGCATTAAAGGATTGGTTACAGAGATACACAATATCAAGCTCTTACATTCAAATGTACCCCCTTAAATCAATGACCGGCCATTCATCACGTAGCCGACACTTCTCGCGTGGAGTGGACACTAGTGAGTGACGATCTAAGCAACCAAAACACAACTCTAACGTCTATAGTGGCACATTCAGTGTTCGCTTGTAGTTCGTCCATCAGTTCACATACGGAACTAAACGGAGATACGAGCATTAATGTGTATTCTATATCTAATTAGATAATGTAATTAAGTAAAATCCCGTTCTCGCGTTTGGGTGGTAATTCTTTAGATATTCTTATCATAATTTAATGCGAGCTTCGAAATTTATTGCATTCTAGGATAATTCATTGCTCTAATTTCAACATTTTATCTTACCTATAAAAAATACATATGCTTACTTCTAATAAAAAGGTATTTTTCAAAGTAAAAATGCTACTACGAAAATAGATCAATTGTATTTAAAAAGTTTCTACAAATTTGATATACAATGTCATAAAAAGACTAAAAGCAATTCAAATAATAACTTTTTTCCTAAAACGAAATACAGGACATTGATGCACAAAAAACTGACGGAAGAGGATGGGACCTACCAATATTAGTTTTATATCTGGCAGAAAAAAGGCTCGACACTCAAGAGGGCGATTGTCAATCAGAATAACAATAATAATGGGAACCCTTTGAGAATCGAACCCTTTCGTTTCTGCACCTGATGCGGAAGCTATTCGCACACTACGTGGGAACATGATTTTCCCAAAACTTTGGACTTTAGATGTTACAATTTGAACATAATAAGTAGTAAAATAAAAAATGTGTGTAAGAATTTTTTCAAAATTTATTTGTCACCTTGTGAAATGCACTTGACAGAGACACTGACCGACCTTGGTTCTCCTAATATTATGCATAACTTTAAAAACCTATTATATTATGGCTGCGGCTCTGGACACCATGTTAAGTCTTCACTTGTCCCGTTTATGTCATGTTTACGACTTTAAAAAATTGTATTGCAGAAATCATTTTATAAAAGTGTTATAGAAATATCAACGATTTTTGTGTAGTCAATGTCAATAGGTTAGTATTATAAATAACTAAGTGCAGAGAGAAGCTTTAACTAAAAACGCATGCCAATACACTTATCAAGTTTGCACTCTGACGATACCTGTACTAACTGTCCGTCACGTCCTGAATACTGTTAACAATGAACTTGCGCGAATAACAAGTACACACATCAATGAAAAAATATACCTTATTCTATTAGCGATAAGGGTTATGCGGTCTATCACCCGCATATTGTAGTATTACACGCGCGACTGCCTTAATGATAATCCTATCAGTTACCTTCACTTGACTTTTAAGTTCACAACCACTACTGATAAAGTAATTCCTATACATTAGACACAAATACATAATTTTATACTTTTTATGGATTCCAAGTTCAAATAAGTGCATAGTCAAATAGATTGCAGTTACTGTGTATTGTCTAAAGTTTTCATCTCATGCAATAAGTAAATGAAAAATCGGAAAGTATGATATAAATCTCCATATATCTTTATAGAAGTATGTTAATGACCAACTTATTAAAAAATTTTTGTAACATAACGTTGTTAACGTAAAATCTTGTTATATCTTTGAAGTTCATTAAAAAGGCGATCAAGTAGATAGTAATAAGTGAACAATCAGGTATAAACGTACCTTTTGTAAACGCCTATTTATGATAACGATGTTTGAAGATACAACATATTAGATTAATATAACAATAAAATTATATTAAAAATCAAAACTTTAGTAACCCTGACCATATGACAATACATATTAATTTAAACTAAAGGCTACTCCCACGTCATTACTCGTCACCCTTACGTTACGTAATATTACGGAAACGACAGGTTCTGATAATTTGAGTGCTGTCATAACAGCGGATACAAGCCACTTAAGCTTATTTCGCCTAATTGAATCCTAGAGCATTAAGCAGCTCAAACCTATAATCCCTTTTATGAGATTCACGCCGACATTTTAAGGATACTTTGGCTGTCCCCGTGAGAGTTTGTTTTTTATTGTTGCTTTAATACTCAAAATCCAAAGCAAGGTGCGTTCTACTTTATTAATTTCAGATATGCGTAATATGTAAAATGATATGGCGTTGGGATGAAAGCCTGTGAGTTAATAGATACTTCTGAAAACGAAGTAGATTTAATCCATACTAATATGTATTATTAATTTTAAAACTCTGTGTCTCTCCGTTACGCTCTGCACTGATTTCAATTACATTTGGCATATTTGGCATTACAATAATCAAGTTTTTTAAAGGTGTATGCATCCATAGACACGTACATATGTATAACTGAAAGTTAAACGTTATATTAAAGCTACTACAGTAAACAATGTCGGTACAAGTTGTAGTGGTTACTTTAATAAAACAAGGCTTACAAAACATTTGAAATTACTTGAATTTCCGACGGATCTATTTTCTTATATATAAAAATCAATTGCTATTCGTTTGTCTCGCTAAAACTCGAGAACGGCTTGATTTTGGTTTTGAAATGTTGGTCGTAGTCCAGGAAAGGTTTAGACGGTGCAAAAATTAAAAATAATCCTAATGTCACGTGTACGAAGTAGCGGGCAAGCTAATTCTCTATATTAACACGTGAAGCAAAAACTTTGTAACTATTTTAACAAAAATAACCATCTGATGGAACCCTTCGTTCGCTTAACTTTCGTAAAATGCCCAGTTCAAGTTTATATGAAGGAGGAAAGCTAAAAAAAATCTTCATTGTCATTGTTTGACTGCTAACAAACATTAATACGAGTTAATATTTGTTGGCAGTCTGTTCACAAGCAGCTCAAACACACCAAAGCAGTAAGTACCTATGTGTGATTAATTGGAAGAGCTGCTTAAAATAACGGGTAGTGCAGTTTACAACTAGTTTTCTTTACAAGATAATCCCTAATAAGATAGTAATAGTCTCTAACGGATATTGGTGATTATTGCCATTACTTTGTCTGATTTTATTATATTAAAATAAAACTAATATCAGTATAAAATCATCACAGCACTGTAATACAGTAATCCTCTTTGAATACTTATATTCTAAATATTCTTCAGTAACTACGAGTAACTGCATATTATCTTCTACAATACGAAGGTAAATACATATTCTGTGTAAAATAAAATCAATAATTCCTATTGTAAATTATTACACAGTGAGGTCACGCTGAGCGCAGCGGTGTTCTATGTAAATCACTGCTTTGCCACTGTCCTGTCTACTAACCTAACATTTCCATCTACAGTTTAATATTGTGTGGACCTTGATTGTATCGATTAAATAAAAAAAAACAAAGTTTGTTCTCAATACAAGAACTTATAGTACACTAGTTGTTGCCCGTGGCTCCGCCCGCGTGTATGTCGGTTATCGCGGCAAATAGTAGCCTATGTGTTATTCTGATGTATATATATGCTATATAACTGTAAAGTTTCATACAAATCCGTTCAGTAATTTTTGCGTGAAAGAATAACAAACATCCATCCATCCATCCATCTATACATCCATCCATACTTATAAACTTTCGCGTTTATAATATTAGTAGGATTTAATGTCTTTAGGTTACCGGGACATAATGCAAGTCTCCAATATACACAATGTACTTGTAATTACATTTATAAATATAAGTACCGATAATCAAAACGTAAAAAGGTCCATCTAAAAAAACAATGAAAAAAATACGTAAATCAATTCCGTCAGTAGAGAGCTAATGATAATCTAGATTTACTAAGTAGGTACTTTTTGCTCAAAAGAACTTGCAGTTTTACATCATAATTATTCAGATACACAGGTTTGTACCTACACAATACGTACTTAGAAGTTTATTGAACTATCGTAGACAGTTGAATACTTTATGCATATAATATCGTTATTTATAAAAATATTAAAGGTATATTTAAAGGTTAAGGACCTACTTTAAAAACTGTCGGTATTTGTTAAAGGTCCTATACTTTCAAATCGCAATAAACTAAACCACAAAAGTACGCGGTTCACGTTATTGCACAAATTCAAGTAATATATTGCAGAAAAAAACGCCTGTTACATTGTACAGAAAAAGGAATAAGTTAGACAATTTAGTACAACTCAAACCGCACTCGAGTTTAAAAAGCCGGAGGAAATGCACAAAAAATGTAGCAATATGAGAGTTAGTTATTTGGTGCATTTCATGCGGAAATCAATCTCAAATTGCACATTACAAAAGTGTATCTTCCGAGTGCAAATGTCGGTCTGTTTCACGTGATGTTCTCAGATTTTTTATTGAGAAGAACGTGCCATAGCGAGATACAAAAATGAAATTATTTACATTTCATTCAAATATAATGAAATGTGTGCCTTTTAAATACTGGTCGTCGCCATTCGGATGATCGTGAAATATGATATTTAAAATTTTGCGGTCAAGTGGCTACTTTTTAAATTTAATGTGGATTATAACAACTGGTAATTGTTTTCTTTAGAAAAGTGCTACTGGTCGACAGATGTTTAAATGGTATTATAGGAAATATGAATAGGACAATTGTTTTGGTAATTTAATAAGAAAAAATATTTAAGAAGGCACGGGCAGGCACGATAAAGCTAAGAGAATAATAATATGATGATTGTATCCTGTGCCCTTAGCGTAGCGTTACTGTGCCTGGCCTTTCGACTGTGGATAGATATTTTTACTGAGACACAGAAACTAGATATGTAGGAACATAGTTATTATTAGGATATAATTGACTTGTCAGTGTATTTTTCCTTTTATGTATTTAAAATGTGAACAAGAGTGTATGCGTACTTGATAACTTAATTTAAATTAAGGATAAATATGCGGAAAATCAATTGAAATACTTCATTGTATAATAAAGGAGTAAATATATAAATATACTGTATATTATTATTTTATGTCATAATTTTTATCCGAATCAATACGAGTTCTACCAAATTAACAGAAAATGTGTTTAAAAGTTAAATATGAACGAAGTCAATTAAGTAGTCCCAGTTCATTTACCTATAAGTCTCTAGCAGATCTTTGATAGCAGACCCATGGCGCGTCGATCACATCGCAAGTTCCCAGCGCAGCACCGGAGGAAGCCGATTTCCGACAATTTATTTATGTCCCTGTCTGCCGCTAGCGTTGTTTCTTCGTTCCGACACTGTAGATAAACTACGAGCCGAGTTGTAAGTTGAAATTTCTTGTACAATTAAAAATTGAAGTGGAAATTGATTTGATTGTATTCATATAGTTCAAGAATATGGTCCCAATATACTTCTTTTTAACCCCCGACGCAAAAAGAGGGGTGTTATAAGTTTGACGTGTCTGTCTGTCTGTGGCACCGTAGCTCGCGAACGGATGAAGCGATTTCAATTTAGTTTTTTTTGGTATGAAATGTGAGTTACGTGCGAGTGTTCTTAGACATGTTTCATGAAAATCGGTTGAGTCGTTTAAAAGTTATGGGGGTGAAAGTGGGGAAGAATAACATAATGTCTGCAAAAATATCATTGGCGTATGATTACTCAATTAAGTGCTTGAGTAGGGGGTTTTTTAAATTTTGAATTTTAATAATTATTATTTTTACGGGAATTAACGCGATCACTTATTTCAAGGTATTACATACCTCTGTTTTGCCTGACGTTTCGACCAGGTTGCATTGGCCGTGGTCACAGGCTGACTGGCTCAGCGGCGCACGCCCTCCGTCGTCGAATTCGTGAAGTAGAAGGTTCTTCATCCACCCGCACATTTTCGATATTACGTCACATACCACACTAACAGGGTCCCTATTCTGTAAGCAAACCGATGTGTTCCTATTCTGGTGTTTATCCGACTGCGCAGAAAAGCGAGGTGGTATGTTTTTTAACACTGGATTCCACGCTGTAGATAATTTAAAACCATCTTCCCGATTGAAAGTTTTATGCTTTTTAATCTCAATCGCTTCACGTACAACTCTTGAGTAAAAGTGACGTTCGGTGGAGAGGACTTGCGTGCGGTGAAATTCAATCCAGTGGTTGATGCCTGTATCGAGTGCATGTTCTGCAATCGCCGATTTGCTCGTCTGTCGGTTCTTCACAGCAGCGATATGTTCTTTGACCCTTTCAGCAATAGTCCGCTTCGTTTGGCCTATGTAGGAACTTCCGCAAATCCGCTTTTGAATTTTAGTTTGTTAAATTGATGATTAAGATAACCATAGTTCTAATATTAAATGCAGAACATAAAAAAAAGAAATCTTTATGGTAAATAGTGCCCATAGTGCCATTTCATTAAAAGCAATTTCTTACTAGCAACATTTGAGTGGACGAAGACCAAAATTAATAAACAAAAATGAATATTAAATATATATATGTTTAATATTGATAAATTATATATATTTATGAATTATTAATATTGTAGTTATTTCAATAAAAAATATTTTAAAGCCTCGTACTTGAAGTATTCAGGGTCTAATATGTATGCAGGGTCTAATATGCAATTCATTTACAACAGTTTATTACATTTTAATTTTTTGCGTTCATTGACTTTCGAATAAACCTTTTAATTATCTTATTATCTTAATAATAACTATGAAATTTTGATAATTTACGTGTAAAGCTATAAATAACGATAATTCCGCGTAAATGAGCAAAATACATCGATCAACTTCTATCATGGGATACTTATAAATAGTATTTAATGTACCAATTTGTAATAAATCATGCGCCGGTCTCAGGTAGGCCATAAAACATTTGCATAAACGATGGCTCTTACTTCGTTCATATCATTGTATTAATTATCTCTTTTACCTTCCGCCACAAATAATTATTTTTCAGCGATTTAAACATTGCAATATAACCATAAATATATCAGTAGTGCAATGAGTGTCTGTCTGTTATACTTTCATGGCTATTTTATATCTATTTATCTTTATCTAGCCACATTCACTTTGTCAATTAAACTACAAAATGGTGAAAGTGAGAGATTAATTAAATTATAAGAAATGAACGAATCTATTGAATTTTCTAAAAGAGATAATTGAACTTTAACAATGACTGCTTACAACGCAAGTTGAGCGAATTACGAACAATTGAAACAAGATAATAGAAACAACAACAAAGATTAATATCTTCAAAAGTTTTTTTTTTTAGTCTTAGTCAGTCAGCCTGTGACCACGGCCAGTGCAACCTGGTCAGAGATATGTAATACCTTTAAATAAGTGATCGCATTAATTCCCGTAAAAATAATTATTATTATAACTTCAAAAGATAACTGAAAAGATTTGAGCAGATTATGCTTAGGCGAGTTAACATTACATATGACCAAATTAAACAAGTTTTTTTTAGTTATTTCAAAAGTAATACTTTTATATTGTTTTTATGGTGTGTATATTTTATAATTTGCTGAAGATTTTTTTTAGGTGCATCCTATCATCTTACATTAGGTATCGTATACTTAAGTTAAAGTTATGATGTACCTTTAACTTAAGTATGCGACAGTGTAATGATACAAACAAAAAAGTTAAGATAGTGACTAAACTTGGTGTCTAGCATGGTAAATTTTAAGTACGCTTGCCCAAAGTAGTTTCGGGATGCTACATAACCTATTCCCATTGTAACTGAATAAATTATACTTTAATCTAATTCACAAAAGGAATTCCATATTCACTCTCCCTTATCGTAGTATTTTTGCAAATATCACGAACCTCATACGTTCACGTGCCCCAAGTAATAAGATTAAAAATCCAAATCCGCCATGAATTGCTTTAATAGTTTCCGGAATAATGCAAAAGTATTTGATTCCTTTGTAGCAAATTTTTATACAAAACGGAAGCAAATAAAAGCTACGTAAAGTAAACCTCAGGTTTTTAACTAAATAATCTTTTGATCTGAAAGAGGGAACACGAATTATTTTTTGTAATTGTTATCGTAATCGTTATCCCACGTGCCACCTTCAAACAAGGATCGCAAAAAATATTAATCGCAATCACGCGAATTGAGGTCTGCACTTCTTGGTATTAGTTTAATTAGTCGATGGCTTCCTCTTCTATCAGTATTTTCCATAATCGTAAACCACAATCTGCGATAGCGTATAAATCTGTTTGTTTTACACACGGACGTTAGGACACGTGAGCTATTAAAAGTTTTATTAAGACTAATGTCAATTTATGTGGGCGACAACATGAGATATAGAAAACCTTTATAGATAGCTTAGCCCGACTATTTTCTAATAAATTTCATTAATACAACCAACTAAAGTTTAATCAGTTCTAATGAACATTACTTTATATACAAATAATTAACGATTTTAAATGGCTTAAACGATTTAAACTAGAGCTTGATCTATTAGTCTTATATTAAATTTATTGGTATTTCAATGGAATCGTTGTTTTACTTTACTTTTTCTTCGAAATATTCTTAACCAGATATTTCGCTGATGTGATTTGTGCAGTTCACAACTTGCTGCCCAAACGTATGCACACTGTGTCAAATATAAATTGTACCATTTTTATTCACTTCGAGCTTCTTTGTCCCTTTATCAGTGTCTTTTTATTCGCACATGTAAATGCATTTAGCTCCCACCTCCTTATCTTGGTGAACATCATTAATCTTGTATAACAATGTACCGGAGCGGTGAACGAGCTTCGATGGCTTAATCAAGGGACGTGCTTGCACCATCACTACACTCTTTTTAATCTACAAAGATACCATTATATTTCACACTATCTCTAAATTGCGTTATATATTATATTGCGCCCTGTTTCATTTCTTGAAATTAATGGAAAAAACAACAGAATACCAAGTTTTGTTATTAACTTCGTAAACAGATTTAACTTATACATTACATAAAAAGAACATTAGTAAGGTTGAATTCCATAGAGACGCTATACTTATTACATAGATGTTTAATGTCACTTTATATCTCCATATAATTAATACATAGGTATCCGACAATTATTTATTAAATATATCGTTCCTACTTATTACTGAGCTGTGGCATGTGATGATGACAAAGTGTTATACACACAGAACTTTAGAAGAGGACAACAGAAAATAATGTTTTATCTGAAGTAGTATTTTTATCCTTGTTTTTTTATTTATGGATTTTAGAGTAAAATGTTGATGGTAAGTTGGTTGCAATAAAAAAATAAATATAAGTACACTTTGATTTAAAAGCGTTCAACCAAAGTAAACGTGCTATAAGTTGTACCTTTCACGCCCAAAGTCACTTCGGTTTTGTCGAAGTTCGTTATTTACAGGCTCCTTCCTAACTACCTCTACTTGAAAGGTTCATAACACTAAGAAGGGTTTACTAGACCTGTTTTTAAATATAATGTTTATAATTACAGTGATTTTTAAAATAGCACTGTAGAAATTTTATTTTACAATTGCTTATTTCTTTAATCATTGTAAACGCATATATTTTATACATTTTGTGATTGCCTCAAAATCGAATATTTGACACTCTAAAGAAACATCAGTAAATATGATATTTTAGAATGTATCGAAAAATATTTCCCATCTTTGATAACAAGATAGTTCCTTCTCTCTTTATTGAGATGATGTACAATGTCTAATCTATATCTATACTTATAATAAAAATATAACAGGTCAAATTCTGTACATTGAAGATATTTTGAATTTTTTTTTGCGGGTCACTCTGTTATCGATACTGAAGCCAAAACTGTAATTTTTTTCATTTTTGTCTGTCTGTCTGTCTGTCCGTCTGTCTGTCTGTATCTTGGCCGCGCATCACGCTGAAACTACTGACCGGATTAAACTGAAACTTGGCATGATTTGAGTTCATACTACGAGGTAGGACATAGGATACGGTTTCCTGGAGAGAGGGGATGAAAGTAAAAATATGTACTTAGTTGTAATTCAATAACACATAGTCCGATTTGATTCATTCTTTTTTTGCTAGAAAGAAAAAAATAAAAGATAACGAGAATAGTATTTTTTTTGTTCGCGACTGTACACTGCCTGTGGGAAGCTGAAACAGATATGCAAATATGGCGGTACGAAGTTCGCCGGGTCAGCTAGTCTATACTAATATTATAAAGCTGCAGAGTTTGTTTGTTTGTTTGTTTGAACGCGCTAATCTCAGGAACTACTGGTGCGATTTGAAAATTTTTTTCAGTGTTGGATAGTCCATTTATCGAGGAAGGCTATAGGCTATATTTTATTTTCAAAAAAATTAGAGATCCGTAAGAAATTTGCTATTTCGTAACCCAAGGTGTGAAATCGAAAACTTATTTTTTTGTGCGCTGCAAAGAGTATTGACAATAGAACAAAATAATGTATTACGGGTTTGTAGGTCCCATTAAGATCTACAAAAAAATCCGCGAGAGCATATATCTAACTATCATGGTTTAGTCA
This sequence comes from Diaphora mendica, assembly GCA_949125395.1. Taxonomy (NCBI): domain Eukaryota; kingdom Metazoa; phylum Arthropoda; class Insecta; order Lepidoptera; family Erebidae; genus Diaphora; species Diaphora mendica. The sequence continues at coordinate 26,564,723 of OX421310.1, forward strand.
CAATAACCGCTTTTGTGTTCAAAAAAATTATTAAATCGTCTGAAGAAATAAACTACGTTAAATGTGTATCGTAATATTAATCCTTATCCAAATAAAGCATTATGTTATCAAGGGTATTAATGTAGAAGTAAAATACTTTTTGTTTCATCATATTTGGACATTTCGTTTAGAAGTTATCACGAGTATAAGGCGCTAAGAGTTGGTACCTAATAATGAGTTATTTGGAAAAGAGTTTTTATCAATATAATACCTAATAATAATCTTTATCTAAATAAATGTATCCCACCAAAAACATTTTCATGTAAAATGTTGCCAAGACGACTGCATATGGCTTACCCTGTGAAAAAGATATCAGATCTCATGTAGAGCCAAGGTTCTGTATCTACACGCCCTAACTCTACCAACCCTAACTTCACAAACTCATCATCTCAGTAAAAATGTATGGCTTCGCCGTTTTGCTACCATACCGTCACGAAGGGGAAACGAACGCCTTTTGTGTTTGCAAATATCTAGTTTCTGAAGTAATGTGTTATACGAATATTTAGTTTCTGAAGTAACGAAACAGCCAAGCCATACATTTTTACTGAGATGTAGAGTTTATGAAGTTAGGGTTGGTAGAGTTAGGGCGTGTAGATACAGAACCTTGGCTCTACATGAGATCTGATATCTTTTTCACAGGGTAAGCCATATGCAGTCGTCTTGGCAACATTTTACATGAAAATGTTTTTGGTGGGATTTCATTTCTTTTTGTAAGTTTCCTTTTTTTTTTTCTTTTTTTGGGCTGTATTTCTTGTACATCTTCTTTATTCTTTCGAAAAAGTCCGTGTAATAAAAATAAAACCTCTAGCATAAACATTTGTGAAAGTCTCAAACAAACTTTCACCCCCCAAATTTGGGGGTTGGGGGGCAAAAGTAATAGGTTTATGAATTTTTTTGTTGTTTGTATACTAAATTTAGTTTACATACCAAACGTCAGCTTTCCAGCTCTTCAGGAAGTATCCTAACAGTTTTGATGATCATCAGTGTGTCAGTGTCGAAATCGGTGTTTTTTTGGTATCAATAAAATCTAAACTATCAGAGCTATGCAATTGAATCTTTGTACGTTTCATTAATCTATTGGTGACATCATATCCTGAAAATTTGAATGATCTGGTATATCGGGAACCAAAGTTATGGGGGTTCAAAAAAACGACGAAACGCTTCGAGAAAAGGTAGGTAGTGCCCTTGCGCTACGCTTGGCTCGTCTTGGCGGGGGCACGACCGTGCCCCCAGATTGTTGATTATGAGTTATGAGTATTAGATCTTAGAACAGTATAATAAATACATCTATACTAATATATAATGTCCGAAATATTTATTTATAAAGCTGAAGAGTTTGTTTAGTTTGTTTGAATGCGCTAATCTCAGGAACTACTGATCCAATTTGAACAATTCTTTCAAGTTAGATAGCCCGTTTATCGAGGAATATGTTATCACGCTAAGACCAATAGGAGCGGAGCACCAATGAAGAATGTTTCAAAAACGGGGGAAAATTATCACGCTACGGGCAATAGGAGACGCAAACGACGTTGCTTGGGTCAGCTAGTATTATAATATTTATGCTTATGATCATATAGAGATTACGTATTTTAAATAATGCATGGTAACAAAGAGACATCTGACTTATTTCTGTCTGACCCTAAATTAAGAGCAGTATTGCAGGAGTGCATAGGTTATGGTAATCAGGTTCTTGATACTTTTATATTTCTAAACATTTATGCATGTTTTAGATAATTACACCCACACACGAAACAAATGATCGTGCTCATCACATGATTAAATATTCTGAGTGGGGAACGAATTCACGACGCTATAGGTCATGGGTTCGATAGCGGTCAGGATAACAGTTAGACCTTAGTGGTCAATTGGACCAGCAGGCCAATAATATTATTTTTAGTTTGTTGAACAAAAATGGTGCACCATCGCTGTTCCTCAAACTAGTATACCTTTACATTCTATTTAAAGAATCCTATTTCACCATTCAAAAGGATCAAATAATTAAAATAGTATTTTTATATTAAAATCATAAACTTTATTTTTATATTAGTTAAATTTTTCTTTTACACAAAAGTGTATATTTACAATAAATTATTTTCCTTCTTCACCTCTCTCTTACAATATATTAATTCACAGCCACAAGAATAGATTACAATATTTAACATATTTACATAACACAACCTCGTTTACATCGTTCAAAGAAATTATCAAAATATATTTACTAATGACTAGCTGTTTGAACAAGTAATTGAAAAATATTTACATATGTTATTACCACCAGGCAACAGCATCTAATAACCCATCTTCATCCACTTGACTTACTTGTTGTTCATGTATTTTATAGTTATTTGGACAGTTACTACTTGAATACGCCGAAGACACTCCAGATGAACAATCTGAATCACCGGGTGAGGGCACTGATTCTGTGTACGGAGAACTGTCGCCAAAGATACCTTCATCACCTTCATACGATATTTGAGATTGAACAGGTCTCGCAATCCCAAGGGCGGCATCGCTTTCATTGATCGTGTTCTGCAAATATTTTATGTATTCCACTACCATCCGAAGTGTATCAACTTTACTGAGTTTCTTCCCGGAGCCACGACGCGCACCGCCAGATAACGCCCCGATGACAGCGGCTGGCAAACGTTTCCTCAGAGCATTAAATCCATCGTTCACTTGTTTCACACGATTTCTTTCACGGGCGTTCCTCCTTGCAATTGAAGCCACTTGAGAACCGGAGTATAAGTTATTTTTGTAATTGTATTTCTTCTTATCAACTTGTATGTCCAAAGTTGAATATTTTCTATCTGGTGCCGGAGCAATCGGCACCACTTTTGGTGTATCGCATTTTATATAAGCGATTTGATAATTAGGTGGCTTGTATTGTATTCTTTGAAGCATCGTATTGGCTTATAATTAAAAAGGTACTACACGTCTGTACGCAACAGGTAAAACTTTAAGAAGTCTTTTGGGAGCTTTGACTTTCTCGGCACTACGCTAACGAATGAGCTCTACGGGCCGATGTTCCGCGTTATATGGGCGCACAGATACCAAAAAAATGGGCTAAGACCCCTCACTCCCCGTTGTTGATCATTTTTTTGGGTTGTTACCTGGAATGCTCTTTCAAAGGTATACTCAAACCATAGACCTGTACACGTGCCATTAAATTTAAATATTCTAATCGAGATATGTAAAACATTGTATTAGTTCACCTATTGAGGTTTCTAAAATTTATTGTAGTGTCTATATTACAATTTTTATAGATATAACTCCTTTTAATTAATATATTTATAACTTTCCTCATTGTTTCAATTATGGTAAAAGGCAAAAAATTACAATACTTACTTACTGTTACTGTTTTGGTTTAGTGAAAGTTAAACTGTTTGTTCTTAACAATTTTTTATAGATACTATAATATCATCCTTGAGCGTAGCAAACTATTAAAGCATCCATACTCGACTGCCTCGTTGGTCACGCGGCTGGCGTGTGCAACTGCTGATCATGAGGTCTCGGGTTCGATTCCCGGGTCGGACCAAATGTTTGTATGATCTACAAATATTTGTTTCGGAGTTTGGGCATTTTATATATATAATATTATTTATTATTATCAGTTGTCTAGTACCCATAACCCAAGCTCTGCTTAGCTTGGGACTAGATGGCGTTGTGTGTTAGATGTCCGAAATATTTATTATACTAATATTATAAATTCGAAAGTAACTCTGTCTGTCTATCTATCTGTTACGCATTCACGGCTAAATGGCTGCAATGATTTTAATGAAATTTGGCATGTAGATACTTTGGTTATTGAAGAAGGACATATGTTACTCTTTACCGTGATAACCGATAAACACGCGGACGGAGCCTCGGGCTGAACTTAGTGTATGTATAATTGCTTCAAGCTTTCATAAAAATAAGTGTTGGCAAGAAATAATCTAACATTGAACTAATATTTTTACCACTGAAAGTGAGATATTAGGATACAATATATGGAACTTAAATATTGCAATATGATGGCACTATGGAGGCACTGCGTCAGTAAGAAATGATCGAAAGCGGAGGAATAACATGCAATAATATACAAAAATATCAAGATAGTAATATCAAAATAAGCAATCGGAGAGAGGTATCACGTGATAGTAACGACTACCCCCGCCCAACACTTGCATCTCAAAGGATACAAGAGCGTGGCTCCAATTTGCATTTGCATGATTAGCTTATCCCCTCCCCTCAATACGTCATTTCAGAATTAGGAAGGAGAGAGGACACTCACTTTATGAAATCAACCCAAGAATTTCAAGAACAAGAAAAATTTCAACGCCAGTTTGGAAACCCATGTGGTTCCAAATTCCCAAGTTCATTTACTAGAAGATTTATTATGGTCATTGAAACATAATTTAAATAAAAAAAAAAATAGCTTAACACAAAGAAGCATAGCCAATAGGAATACCTACAACAAAACTCGCGATTATGTATTTGAAACAGAAATAAATCTTAAGTTGATGTTTTAAGATTTGTATTGCAGTGCATTTATTTGTTAAAACTTTATTTCTTAAAACTGACATTGGGTCCTTGCACACTAGGCGGCATTACCTTCAGTGAACAACTGAAAAAAGGTTACCTTAATTTAGAACAGAGTCAGTATTTTATTTGCTCTTCAATAGTGAAGGGCTCACTATTGTAATACCCATTGTACTGTAAAAAGATTACACAAGGAATGTGGGCCAGACCATTCAGACACTGGTAAGAATGAATTGTTTAGAGGCTTTCAATCATCCATTGAAGAAGGCGCTAAAGTGATTTTAATAGACTCGGCGTCGCCTCCAAGAAGCAATTCATGTCTGACATCTCATTTTTTGTTAAACTTTTTTTTTATTGTAAATAATTACATGTCATATGTAACAAGTCGTAATAATTAAAGAACTCAGAGTACCTTTATAGTTTAATTATAAATAGCATTTAGACAGGAATAGAATTGTAAACTTTTAGTCACCTACTTAGAGAAAGAGTTATCTCTGAAATAGGTAAACGTATACGGAACCGTTTAGTTTAGCTGTAAAGTGCAGTGAAAATAGTACACTACGTGCAGCGATGAGAACTACAAAAAATATTTACTTACTTATTTTTCAGTAAAATATTAACCGAATTTAAAAATTTCTAAAGGTATTTTACGTAAAAAAAATTAAAAATCTTATGTTTTTACTTGCCTGTAGTCTTGACACTACATATCATTCGATTCTCCTACTTATGCCTTAAGTGCATAGTAAGTTAGTTTTATCAGGTCATTTGTTTAAGTTTATTTACACAGGTTAATATAATTTTTCCTTTTTTCCTAAACTAAACCCTATAATAATGTTCTCAAATATATATATTATATAGGTATATATATACTGGTTATCTGTTAAATCTGTGAGAAGTGAAAATTTAATTCATTCCCCAGAGTCGAATAACTTCTCACTTATGTAGGTACAATAAAATCTCTGGACGAATATTAAGAACATCCATCATTTGAGAACAAACTTCATTCCTACAAATGAATTCGCAAAATATAATAAAATTGTGGGAGTGATACATCGAGGCATAAAGTGCAAGTAACAATAGCGCCACAGGCGTGCTCACAATACCATCGTCAAATAACATTTAGCCAGCCCACACCTTAGAAAATCGCAAAATAGAGACATCTCCTGAATACAAAGAACTCTGAACAAGTAAACGGAACCATAACCGATAATTACTGGCTTTGTATCATTCATATTTCAAGATTTTTAAACGAAACCAACAATGAGTTTAAAAGATCCCATTGTGAAAATTGCAATGGAAATACATTTTGATTGAGCGACTTAAAACCCCTGGAACTAATATTCCACACAGTTGATAAACTCGTCTACTAGTTTATCTCTTCGTATGGAGATAAGATATAGAAAAAATATCCAAGCGGCTGCCTTCTAGATGAACAAAAAGTAAGTCTTGTTTAACTTGCAAAAGGAATGGGCTGTTATCCTTATTCGTCTACCATGCTCCATGGAAAGTGTAGATACAACTATGTTCGCAGCACACGAGTAATAAACTCATTCAAAGGATTATTGGTAGGCAAGAAGCGATCGAATGACAGTTCCATTACTTGGACAGAGTCTAGGTAATATTTATATACCGTTGAAACCAGACGATACAGATATGCGGCCCGGTGGTCCATCGTGTATTGGAAACTCTTTGATCGATAAAGTTGTAAGTTTAATTACTAAACTGGAACTGTGGGTTGCTTTAAAAGGTACCGCGCTACGCTTTAAGGACTCCACTGAATCTGAATCCAAAGGTAAAGCCGAGGTAAAAATAACCACACATCATCAAATTTGAATATATTTGCAACTTTTTATAAGGCATATTTAAATATTGTATTATTCAAATTGTATGGTTGTGTTTCTTACAAAACGAAGTACCGATAACTTAAAATTGACTTTTTGGTATAGTAACTACTTTTAAATTATTCGCTTTGCAATGTAATGTGAATTAGATTTGTATCAACTGCTCAGTATGCATTTTACAAAGTAAATCGTCATATTTTTAGTACTGGTTTTTAGTCGAAGAGACAAAAAAAAATTATAATAATATTTATTACATATACAAACCCTCAAATATTGAAAGATGTATTTCAAAATATGATTGATTTAATATTATGAGGAATTGTTGATTCTCGAAAGAAGTGTTTGGCACAAGCCATAATGTATAGAAAGCGCACCTTGCGAGCATGTGTGCAATCCTTTCGCATCTGCCGAACTTGCACTGATTTTTAAATAAATAATATGACGAATTATGTTTGAACTTTTATTTGAGATGACACCTTTCCGGATGTGGATCAACAACGGATGTCGCCTTCTCAAAATTATAAATTTTGAAAAATGTTGACAGACAGTAATTTATATTTTACTGATAAATCTTACCTACCTTCTATATTTTTCTTACTAGCTTCTAGTTAAGTAACTGGATAGTTATTCGCTTTAAATAAGATAATAGGTTACATTACTTCCAAAATCCACAAATCCGACCTATATTAAAATGTCAATACGGGCTTATACCTATCAATCCTCTACGGGGGCACATCTTTAATAAAATTATACGCATGACAATGCGCATAGAAAAGCACATTGTTGTGCAACACGAAATCTTCCATTGATATGTTAGCTTTTTAGTACCTTTTGCAGCCATTGTCATTCAATGTTTACAGTAACTAACACGTGGACTGTCTCCGTAAGTTTTTTTTTTCCATACAGAGTATTTTTCAAAATTCATGCTGTGTGTTCCAAAATTGAATTAGAAAGTTTTAATGTGGCATTAAATATCAAAGAACCACATATCAGACCCCACGATCCGCGGCACGTCCCGTAGAGAGGCGCAAATTTAAATTCAATTAGGAAAGTATTATCATAAATACCCGTACTAACAGGGCTAATTTTACATTAATAGGTACTACTAATTATTATTTTAATGGATTATTAAAATAAATTTTGATATAATGCATTATTTGGGAACTCTCATTAGAGGCAAACTACGGAATAATGCAGTTTTACGCTATTACGACTATATTATTAATTGTTTTAAACCTCCTTTCCTATGAGAAGTTTTTAAGTGACTTAAGTGACGTTAATGAAGCTTTAGCTTTAGCTAAAGAAATAAAATAGGTTATTTCACTCAAAGCATAAATTTGTTTTGCTGCAGTAACGTAGTATAAAAATACTAACCTAATCAATAAATAATAAATATAAATAAATATTTTTGGACATCTAACACACAACGCCATCTAGTCCCAAGCTAAGCGGAGCTTGTGTTATGGGTACTAGATAACTGATATAAATACATATATTACTTTTTTTTTGTAAATACATACATAATATACATAGAAAACACCCAAACTCCGAAACAAACATTTGAAGATCTTATAAATATTTGGTCCGACCCAGGAATCGAACCCGAGACCTCAAGCACAGCAGTTGCTTACGCTACCGCTTGCGCCACCGAGGCAGTTGTCAACCTAATCAATGTACAAAATGCCTTTATTCAGAGGATTTATTTTGTATTTTTTTTCATATAGCAATTTATACCTATTCTATAAGCTAAAGTCAATAAATTTAATTGCACGTCTTGTTATTTTTACGCTGATACATTAAATCAATCAAAGTTTGAGTAAAGAAAAATATGTTAGAAAGGTAAAACTTATACTTACATTAAACGGGATCATCACCGTCAGCCTATCGCAGTCCTCTACTGGACGTAGACATCTCCAATTAAATGCAACTTGGTTCCACTATCATCCAATTCCTGCCAGCCATCTTGCGTAGCGTCGGTAAATCTGAATTGTGGACGTCGTACAGCACGTTTACAAAGACGCGGTCTCCGGAGATGATCATCTCTTCTTAATACAAAAGCCGTTTTTTTTATTAACTAATCTTAATTTGAATATTCTTATTAAGAAAATTTATTACTTATTTATTGTCAATTTTAGTTGAGGTTAGTGTGAGAAAAACGAAAAATTTCACGTTGGATACAAGTGTGATATAACTTAGGTTATGGTATTATTAGGTACGTCGATGGGGATGTTTAAAGTTCTACTAATCAATAATGTATTATTTTTACTACAGTAAGTTTACAAAGACGCGGTCTCCGGAGATGATCATCTCTTCTTTACACAAGCCGTTTTTTTATTAACTAATCTTATTTGAATATTCTTATTTAGAGTGTTTTTTTTTTAAATAATTAACCCTATACTGGGGAACCTGCACTATTACGGTTTCATGTCAGGTGCGTACGCGCAGTTTTCAATCGTTACAAATAATAAAAAACCAAATTTAACTTCTGAACCTTTACATGAAGATTTTAATGACAGGAAAATTATGTAGTCAACTAATACAGCGACCGAAACAACTGTTTTGATTTTTTTAACTTTGCGCAAAATATGAGTTGTGGCATTAAAAACTACACGACTCCAAAATTTTATTCAAATTTAATTACATAACGCAACAAGCGGTGCTCCAATAAAATGTAATCAGAAGATAATTAAGAGAAGCAACAACTGTCACTTAAGGACCACCAGTGCAGTGAGATAATTGAATGTAATGAAAACACGCGTACATCATCGCCTAAAGACACCGGTTCTCAATACCTAATTGATCTTAACGCGTTATTAATTCAAATCATAGAAAAATCTTCTACATATTCAAAACACGGCCGGGGTGGTCTTAATAAAAAGTTCATTCCTCAAAATGAAGCATTAAAAATCGCTATCGTTAAGGTCAGTTCTACTGATCAGTAGGAGCATTATAATCAATGATACGGTAAGAAAATTTATTACTAATTTATTGTCACTTTTAGTTGAGGTTAGTGGGAGAATTACGAAAAATTTCACGTTGAGGATACACGTGTAATATAACTTAAAGTTATGTTATCATTAGGTACATGAATGGGGGTGTTTAAAGTTACCCCCATAAACTATATTTATTATTTTTATCACTATTTTTCTATTGCTTTCTTATATATTTATATTGATGCAATAGAAATGATTTTAATTTATTTTATTTTCAACATAATTGACATTTTTTTTTGTATTATTTGATAGATTTTACCTGCCTGCAATATGCAACTCAATAGTTTATCTATCGAGGGAAGGCACATGACCAGTAATTAACAGTAACTGTTTCTTACTATTATTTTACTCATATTTTTAGTACTCCTTAATACTGGTATCATGTAGTGATAAGAATGTGAGTACATAACTGTACCAAATGGAGGGTATTTACAAAAATATTATTTACTTTATTGTACATCAGGTAATTACAAACAGACTTAAAACTAGGTATGTGGGTTGAATGGCCTATTGGTCTAGTGGTTAGCAGTCGAACACCAGTCATGACAAATATTGTGTGATGAACGTGATCATTTGTTATCTGTCTGGGTTTAATATATAAATAAATAATCTTGATAATTCACTCATTAAACAGTGGTTTAAAAACGGTTTCAAGAAATCTTTTTTGAACAAATTGTCGCCTGCGGTATTTCCGGGCCAATACGACCTTAAGGAAAAACACGCACTCCTACCACCAAGGCCGGCAACAAGCTTGTGTCTTCTCAGTAGCAGATGTTCATGGGCGGCAGTTGTCACTTTCTATCAAAAGATTCGTCTTCTCGTTTGGTTCCTACATCGTAAAAAATAATTTCGGTTTTTATGACACATATTCTTCATATCCTTGTCCCATATTCTTTATAACTAAACCTCTACAGCCTTTCCACTTTTAGCAGTAAACATAATTCATGAAACACACTTTAAAGTTTGCTGAATTATATACGTGTATATTGTCGTTATTTTTTCCAAATTACTTTTATCTACGTATCTAAATTACATCAGCAGTATCTTTATTTCATTCGTTAATAGGTAGGCAGGTAGGTCTCTTTCAAATTACACGATTCTCAAAAATTTTGTAATAGTGCAAGTTGTTGATGTGTACGAATTCCCAGCGCGGCGCCAAACGAAAAATCATGTTGCAGGAAGGAGGTGCTGTGTTACATCTTCTAACTAAATTAACTAGTAGGTACAATACAACTAGCTCACATGGCGTCATCGTATTGCTCCGCCCCCTGTCTTCTGTTTTACGTTTTATTTGACACAGTTTAATAGCCTTTTATTTACAATGTGTGACGAATACATACTTTATTAATACATACGCACTTATACGCACAATACATACAACTTTAAAGGCAAAAAGCAAAATAAAAAAACATACGTCGCTGCTAGTGTAAAGTCAAAGAAACCAAATATTTAATTTACATCACAAAGAATTGATGTGAGATTCGATAAAATGTATTTGTTTAACAAAGTTTACTTCCACCGTGAGTAAGTGCTAGACCCTCGCCTGTCACACGACACTTTGTACTCGTTTTTATATAGTTCTTAATACAGACGTTAAATGCTCTTAGACGATATTTAATATTCCAATAAATACCTTCCGGTGTTATAAAAGATATCTTAATTTAAATTTGGGTTAACAGTTTTGTACCAAGTACGACAGTGTTAGTGTTATTTTATGCAGTAAATTAAGTTAAAGTTATTTTTGGTTAACTTGTAGTTTGTAGTTATCCTACTATAATCACATCACACTAATATATAAAGGCGAAAGTTTGTGAGTGTGTGTGTTTGTTACTCTTTCACGCAAAAACTACTACACGTATTTGGATGAAACTTTACAGTAATATAACTTATACATCAAAATAACACAGGCTACTATTTGCCGCGATAATCGACATACACGCGGGCGGAGCCGCGGGCAACAGCTAGCAATATTATAAACGTAAAAGTTTGTAAGTATGAATGGATACATGGATGTTTGTTACTCTTTCACGCAAAAACTACTGAACGGATTGCGATGAAACTTTACAGTAATATAGCTCATACATCAGAATAACACATAGGCTACTATTTGCCACGATAACCGACATACACGCGAGCGGAGCCGCGTGCAGCAACTAGTTTGTTAATTAATGTATTACCCGTATTTATATCCGAAATACCCAATTGAAATTGGTTAGGAATACGTGTTCAATATTTTAAACATTATTAGAATTGTTAATACCTAAATATATAATGTATTTTTTTGTTTTATTTAGGTGATTAGACGACCTGTTGAAGGGGTAGCATACGACCGGTTGTTGTGACGAACCTTGGGGGAAGCCTATGTCCACTAGTTACCATATTTCTGTTCCATCATACGATGAAAAATATATAACTATGTGTATAATGTGTACATATACAAAGTTAACAGACGTGATGATGAAAAAAAAAACGGAGTGTTACCATTACTATTTTATCCTTTGGGGACACCCAAAGGATAAAAAGTAACTAAAGCAACAAACTACGCAGAACAGCAACACTGCAAAGAGAAGGAAACTTAACACAAACCCTTTACCAACCAGTTTAACTAGCGTGATATAGTAGGCCCATAACTCCTTTTCAAGTAGAGGCTTATGTCCAGTAGTGGTCAAGGCTCTTGATATGATGTCTATACAGAGTTGTAAAAAAATTAAACAAGCTTTTACTGTCCAAACTCGATGATGTTGCGACGTTTCTTTACAGAGTTCCTATAGCCACCTTCCAGCTCCAGCATCAGATCAGCTCCATGTCATTATAATATTGTATTGTCACGCTGTATTCATTATGCTTGCAAAATTTCAGCAAAATCGGTTGAAGATATCTGCTTCGAAATTGAGTTGCAAGATTCCACCCGAACATACAAGCATACATACATAATGTATACTCTCGATTATCGGCACTTGATGGAACTTGTTGCAATACATTCTAGAATCAAACTCACTTGTACTTGTAAATAGTGGAAAAAGTACAAGTGAGTTTGATTCTAGAATGCATACATACATACATTGCAAGTTAATAAAAAGCTTGTAATATACACTCAAAATCAAACCGAAAATAAATCTTTATAACTGTATAGAAAATTAGTACAAAAAAAAACAGTTACCATGTCAAAATTAATCTTCTAGAGACCCTATGAATATATTCACCGAGTCGTTGCACAAATAAAAATAAATATATTCGATTTCGCGATATTCGGTCTTAATGCAATCCAAACAGTTTTATTGGTTATACCAACGCAACGAGTGCGTTATTAAATCGTCAAAATTTACACTCAGTTGTATTTTCACACCACTTAAAACATTATTCGACACCGACACCGGCAATCTTGTAAATCACTTGTATACACCAATCCTTCGTGTTGGTTTAACAACATCGTTCAAAAACATTACCGAGCTATACAGGAATTTATGAACAAGTACAAAATTAGAAATTGAACGGTAATTGTCCTAAAACGTAAAAACTTACTTAAATATTTGAGAAATTTTGAGTAAAACTTGTCTTCCTACTGACAGGCCTTAGAAGATAATCTTCCATCCCCCTTCCCATCTCCCAAAGGCCGGCAACGCACTTGTTACACCTCTGGTGTTGCGTGTCAATGGGCGGCGGTAATCGCCATCAGGCGATAGGTCTGCTCCTTTGCCCCCTATTCCATAAAAAATGATTAATTATTCTTAATAATTTTAGTTCCAAACAATCTTTTTCCTATGGTATATTGAGATTTACTGTTTAGAAAAGAAAAGTGAAATGAAATAAGTGCTTTATGTTTGGACAAATTCCAGAATTTGAAATAAAACTTTTTTTATCTCAAAAACTATAAATGTACTTTTATTTGAGCGATTACAATTACTCTTACAAATTAATTAGACTGTCGTAATCACCGAGATAATTTGAATAACACGTTTGGTACTTGGGTTATAAAAGATTTTACAGGTTGTTCGTTAACAGGTGATTGTACTTACGGACAGTGTTTGTACTTTACTACAGATAACATTATTTTAATCTAAAGGTAAAATAACAGAACATGCACTTCTAAATTTAACTTTACGAGTACAATAACATCAATATTTTAGTTTTTTTTTTTGCAATGTTTACTGTCTTCATGCACAAAACCCATATAAATGAAATCTTCATTACCTGCACTAGGTACTACTTAAAAACTTACGTAATAATACTACAGTAATTAACAAACGCTATGGCTTCATTATTACAATTTCTTTTGAAATATACTTTATCTACCTAAAACCTTAAATCATAGACATCAGTGAACAAACATCGAAAAGAGGTTGATGTTTAGATAATGTTGTTAATACATTAGAAACCTTTTACGGAAACGTTAAAATAAATATTTTAAATCGATTATTTTGATCTGAATCGTTGGTGTCAACAGGTGCAGCCGCTCATGAGTACAACACTTGACCATACTTATGTATAACTTCCCTACACGTGTTTGAAAATTCTACTGAGTATTTTTAGTTAAATTAATAGTAATTATCCAATTTTAAAGAGTTTCTATACAACGTTTTAAATATTAATTAGAGCTTTGAGATGCCTGTATCCAAAGATGAATCAAAGATAATCTTGGAGGTGCAACTCAGAGAGCACCTGTAGTTCTACTTACGGGACTAGGTACTAAAGGGTCATCTTAAGATGCATCTAAACATATAAAAATCATAAGCTATGCGTTCTCGATACAGATGTCGTGTTTTATTTTTCTCATCTCTATTTTAATACAAACGGATATGTTTAATTACTTTTCCACAAGTTTAACTATTTACAAATTAAAATTCTTGTGGTTTAAATGAAGGCGTATTTAAATGCAAACTGGTGTAGGAAGTGGCTTTTATATAAATACATTAAGAAAATTAATGATTGATGTTACCTATTGCCTAATGAATTTTAATTATTGACTCAATAATGTTATACTGAATGAACAAAGACGTGAATGTCTTCCAAGGAACAAAATTCTTATAATTCCAGCATTAATTATGGGCTTTATTTTAAAATACAAAATAAATTAACAGGAAAAAACCAGTAACTAATTAGCGAAACATGGAAGGCGCTTCTTGGTGTCTTGATTTTTTGCCCTGTTAAACAAATATGTAATTATTTAATATTCCTTAGTGAACTGGTGTTCGGGCTCGCCAATTATCACGGCAGATATAAATCAAAGACTATTTGTTCAGATCTTAATTAAAAGGATCCTGTGCATGTAATTACCAGAAACAAGAACTGAACTAATTACATTTGTACTAAAATCTGTCCCTTTAATTTAACACACTGAAACTATCGACAAATTAATGACGCCTAACCGCAGTTCAAAATGTATTATTTATAGTTATAATTATGTATAAAATAATTAACGGTATAATGGGATAAGAGGTACTAAAAATGTAATTTTCTGAAAAGCATGACATTTCAGCGGTGTGTGTTTATGACTTTAGGGCATTGATATACAAAAATAGGGTGATGTAGGAAAGTGCTGAAAGAAGATCGTACCTATATAAATATACTAGCTTTTGCACGCAGCTTCGCTCACGCAGACTTTCATCCCCTGATTTACCTCCTTAGGGGTGGAGTTTAGTAAAATCCGTTCTTATCGGATGTCTACACCACATAAGGAACCTACCTGCCAAATTTCAAGTTTGTAGGTGTTATATATAGTTTCTGAGATTTCGTGATTAATAAGTGAGTGGTATTTCGCTTTTATAATTATATAGATTTCATCTCTGTACCAACACAGAGATGAAATATATTTACATACGATCTTCTTCAATTAAAGAAAACAACGTATGAAATGTGTGATATTTGTTTCTTATTGTATTTTTGTACCTTAAGGGTAAGCACAAGGGAGCTCTTTAAGCCGTCGGTCCCGGTTTTACTAACATCTATATTCTATAGCAATCGACACTGGAAAATCACTGCCACAAATATATTGACAACTAGTTCAACCTTTGAATTCAGTTCGCCCTCAGGATCGCGGAGGTCCGATGCCAGTTGCTCCGTGGAAAACCTGATACTCACCCGTTTGTACTGGTGGAACCGGTTGAACTGGTAGCCTACCTCAAATAATCCTAGAAATAATAAGACTAAGAAGTTAAAAATCAAAGGGGGTAAACGAGCAGACGGCTCACCTTAACAAAGCGGAAAATAAAATGTCACAACCACAACATCTGAGAGACAAACTACCGCCCTTTAAGCAACCTTCCCTCGCCTAACAATAAATTATATCAATATTGTAGGATATCCCCAAGGTGTTTACCTAACTCAGAATTAACAATTCCAACCCCCCACCCCCCCTCCTTGCAATAGCAAACACGTTCTTTCAAATCGAAATAATCGCTAGCTCTACAAATGATTCCTAGCATTAAATACACTGCAACTTAGGAATTTCTATATTATCAATTAGTTTAAACTCAGCCATAATTCAAGAATACATACTTATCTACTCCATAGTAGATAAGTATGTATTCTTGAATTACGGCGTCGAGCAAATATGACTCCATAGTCACATTTGCTCGACGCAAAGAACGACGCGTTAGACTACTTTCCACTTACTACTATTATATTATGAACTCTCGTATTTACACAGCTAAAGGATAAGCTATTACCAAAAGACGATGGATTTTATCTACAGGCTCTTCGCTTACGGCTATTTGAATAGCAAATGATGTATCCATTTCGGGTGCGATCATCTTTTAGATAGCCGATACCAAATTAATACTCTTTAATTTTGATAAAACAAACATATATTTAAATGTAGGGATGGTGCATCTCTGGACATGAACACTGAGTGAATGATCTTGATATGTTCTATTTAGAAATACAAAGTGAGTCGGTGTTTGTGTTTAATTTTTTTTAATGAATAAAATGTACGTGGCCGCGGAATTCAAGTGCTATTTTAGTATATTTAAATTTTCATTTTTTTATTGACCTTGATTGAGTTTGTTGTCTTTCACTCTGCAAACTGTTGACGAAATATTGTGTCGATATTTTTTAACATTAAATAATAAAAAAAATGTTTACTAAATTAAATGTATATACAAGTATCGAAATCGTTTAGTGCTCCTATAGTTAATCCTGTTTGTTTGTTTGCCGAAAACAACCGAGTTAGCTGGATAAGTAATAGCTTAATACCACGTTGTGTCGATGGAGGTGGCTGGTTTCTCGGCTCCAAACCGCTTCGCAGGGCCTTCGTTTAGCAAAATATATGTTATTAACGAAAGAAGCAAACAACTAGCTGTAACAATGGTCCATGCAGTGTTTACCTTGTGCAAGGTGAATGATCAATGTCTATACTGTTTTTTTCGTGGAACCACATCTCACTCTCGTGATTATTCTCACTCACAAATATACGATTACTACCTTTATAGTTATAGATAGGGCACCCTAAAGGCCACGTGACATTAGGAATGTTCATCCGATTGAAGTTCATACAAGTAAAATTTTAACAAAAACCGACTTCAAAGTTATCGATAGGTTATATTCTACTCGATTCCTCTAAGATGCCATCATCAGATCTTAGTGTCCTTATCATGGTACCGTTGGGATATCTCTTTTCCATTAAAAAAGGAATTATCAAAATCGGTTCATAAACGACAAAGTTATCCACGAACACACATAAAAAAAACATATATGGTCGAACTGAGAACCTCCTCCTTTTTTGAAGTCAGTTAAAAATAGAAAATAATTACATTTTTATATAACTAAATTAATTATTGAAAAAAACTACAATCTTGTTTGTAGAGCATTTTGTTTCTCTCGGCACTTCAGGCAAAGAGTTTAGTTTGTTCTGATATAATCAATAATAAGTATTTAATTTAACTTATCTACTATGAATCACCATATAATCTCACTGGAGATGAAAACGCCACGTTTGATTGCGTTTTCTATGTTTAAATAGGTTTCTCCGTTGCACGCCACTTGGTCAATCCTCGCATTCGGGCAATTAGCTTCTGCTAGCAATCTTGAGTTCTTCAATTTGAGAGACCTACATCTGCACCAGCAGTGGACTGCAATAAGCTGATGATGATGATGCTTAAAAAATATTAAAAATAAAAAACCCGACTGCGTCAATATTTAACAATAAAAACATATAAGTTTTACATATATTCGTAATCACCGTAAAAATTCTTTATTTTATTTTGATACCACACTCGATGTATTTTGAAAACTTTTTTTTTTTACTTTTTGGCGCCAAAAATCTTATTTTTTTAATTTTGATGTACCCAGTGTCACTCTCACGACTAAGACGAATCTATTGACACCACTCAAATAAAAATACGACTGTTTAGGCTCTTAGGCTGTTTAGGCTCTAGGGTGTGCCAAAGAAATATACATACATACATAGATACATACATAGGTACACTCGAAAAACATAACCCTCCTTTCGCAGTCGGGCAATAACCATAGAACTTTTGTATATTACAAAATTGCATTACATCGTGTTTACAATGTTAATTACATACACAATACGCTCCCACTAGCCAGGCAGTTAGATTGCTCAACGCCCTGATTGCTCAGTATCCGGATGTTGATTTATTCTCTACTAAATTGAGTACATTTGTCACATTTTGTATGCTTTTTTTAGATAGTAAGTTTTGGTAATGACGGGCCTGTTGCTCTAGTGGTTGGTGATCATGACTGCTGAGCGCCGCAGGTCGTGGGTTCGATTCCTACCCGTGACAAGCTTTCGTGTGACGAACACGATCGTTAGTTCTGCGTCTGGGTGTAATTTACCTATGATATGTATATGTTTGAAATGTGTTTGTCAGTTGTCTGATTCCCTTAGTGCGGGCTTTGCCTGGCTTGGAATCGGACGACTGTGAGTGTGAATTGCTAATGAAATCCTATCATTAATTATCATATTTGTAAAACAATGTTGTAATGGCTCGCTACACGTATTGGGTAACTGTAAGTGTAGCAAGCAGTTGATATAAATAAATAAATAGCGATCATTAGAAACGAGTTGTCAGTACTCAAATCGAACAAAAAGAAATTATGAAATAGGCGGGCAAACGAGCAGACGTATCGCCTGATGGTAAGCGATTACCGACGCCCATGGACACCCGCAACACCAGGAATATATAAATATCTTTCTTTCTATGGCAACCACCTATTCAGCTCTAATACTTTTAATATATGTATACTACTATTTTTTTTTTTTTTTTTTATGTATGGCCCGCCAAAATGACTCTACTCTGCCTGATGGAAAGCATAAGCAGAATCCAAGAGTGGCGGTCACCATACTCACTGCGAATGCAGACAATGCAGTATGGCAACCCACACCATGGCGGCCTAGTGATGCTGCTGCATCTTTTAGTCTAGTCAACAAGTGGAACTTGTCGACTAGACTATTTGGGCCTCCGGTCTCGCACTCACCAACGAAACACGATAGCATGAACGCTGTCATTTTACGTTGATTTTCTGTGCGAGGGTAGTACCGCCCCGGTCGAGCCGGCCCATTCATGCTGAAATCAGCGTGGCTCTACTACCTATCTGAGCCCCACAGTTGTTATTGTACCAAAATTGGGGTAACGTCGCGGGGCGAAGCTAGTCTATAAAGGTAAGTAACCTAAGATACTCCTCATACCACATACCATCAGCTATCTGCCAGTGAAAGTCCCGTCAAATCGGTCGAGCCGTTGCAGAGCTTATTTAGGTCCATTAGCAGGAACAGACAGACAAAAAATTTAAAAATTGCCTTTTTGATGTAAGGACCGTAACTTTCCTATGTATTTAGTGAAAAACTGTTTATTTGTTATTACAAAGAGACTATTTAATTTTATTTATGTGTACAGATAAATATACTAAAATATATTTACTTGAATTATATTAATCTTAGCCCATGGTGCTAACCTCTAAAAACCCATATTACTGGGTTTTTAGAGGTCACTATACCTAACAGTGACCTCTGGAAATCTATACCAATTACTAGATTTTACAATTTCGGTGCATTATCTATCTATATATATAAAAGCGTGAGGTGACTGACTGACTGACTGACATACCCAGAGATCAACGCACAGCCCAAACCGCTGAAGCTAGAATCCTGAAATTTTGCATGTAGGTTCTTTATATAACGTAAGTGAGCACTAAGAAAGGAATTTTTGAAATTCCACCCCTAAGGGGGTAAATCAGGGGATGAAAGTCTGCGTGAGCGAAGCCACGTGTAAAAGCTAGTAATTTAATATCCTAGTAGCGTCTGCCTCATTCTCTCCATGTTTAGCCTCTCTCCAGTTGCAAATCTGAAAGTAACAAGCGAAAGATCAAAGTGAGTATTGAACTCGTCTGAAATCAGTTAAAAGTAAGTTAATTCGAACCGCGCTGAATAGTAAATGAGTTTACCCTCTGATTAGTGTTACTATTAGTTACTGAAAAAAATACCCATAAGCATGTATAACACATTCTATCTTAATTGTGCCTTAAGCTTTCAACTAAGCAACAGCGGCCACCCATCTAGCGCCCCACGCGGCGTCCTCCGCCACTGTGACGGATCCCAGGCACGCCCCTCATTTGTTATACAAATTTTATACTACCCTTCGAGCTAAACCTCTGCTTTGAAAGCCATCAAGAATTCGCTACATCAAAAAATAAAAAATCTGCGCTAGAACATACATTTATTCTGCGATTTATTTTGGAGCTGGCAGATATTCCAACAAAATATTATATAAACTGCCATTGTTAAGGAAAGAACTCGTAGGTATAATACATAAAATAACTTTCAAAACTGCCTCGGTGGCGTAGTGGTAGCGTATGCGACTGCTGTGCTTGAGGTCTCGGGTTCGATTCCCGGGTCGGACCAAATGTTTGTATGATCTGCAAATATTTATTTCGGAGTTTGGGTGTTTTCTATGTATATTATGTATGTATTTACAAAAAAAAAGTATATTTATATATTTCTATCTCTTGTCTAGTACCCATAACACAAGCTCTGCTTAGCTTGGAACTACATGGCGTTGTGTGTAGATGGCGTGTTGTGTTAAATGTCGAAATATTTATTTAAAAAAGAATTAGAAAATATTGATGCGCATTGAGATATAATATCGTTATAACATAATTAAAAAAAAACTTCGTTTAAAAAACTGACTTCAAAAACTAAAAAGTATAAAATTACTTAATTTGTATGTGCTACCTATTCATAGGTTTGAATTCGGTGCCAAGCCAAATGTAATAGTAGGTACCACACTCGCTATATTTCGAGACGAACGTCAACGACGTCACCGACGCTTCGGTTGTTTTGTTCTACGCGAAGAGCAGCTATTCCGCTAAAGGTCACGCGCGGCGAGTGCGGTACCTACTATTACATTTTGTCTTGGCACCGACTTCAAACCTATGAAATTGAGAACCTCCTCCTTTTGGAAGTCGGTTAAAAAGCCTTGACACAGGTTAGTAGTTTTTAACCGACTTCTTAGGAGTAGGTAAGTAATACTTACTTACTTGATACTAGCTCAAGGGTTGGTCCCTTGAACGGTAACCCTTTAATCTTTCTTTTCATACTAACTGAACTTATTTATTTTGTTTTTAAATGTGTTAACTTTTACTTCTTAAATAAATCATCGTTAAGAGTAACTTTTATTGATTGGAACAATGATTAATTATTGTTTGGTCTTTTCCATAACAACATTGTATAGTAACTATAGTACATAGGTACATATATGTATCTATATATTATCATATAAAATCATCAGTTTAAAGAATCACCGCGATAACCGACATGTAGCTAAAGCTAGTCTAAAATATAATTAAGAAAATTATTATTAATTTATAGTATTATTTATAGGTAAATATTGTTATTGTTTTTATAATTATGGTTATGTACATAGGTTTTTATATTATCTAATAAATGTATTATCATTAAGAAAAGCACTACTGGAACGGCGCCTTTTCCTGAAGAATGCTGTTAATTTAAACTACCAACGAAGCAACGTATATTGTACATTAGAATGAAAACCGTGAAGAAATTTAATTAAATCCTCTATCACCCGAGGACAATGCAATTGTACGGGTGCAATCGCGATTGAGACGGCAGCAGCGTATTGCACTCTGCGGCCCCAGGGAGTGGTACCGCTCCTTGATTAAATAAACCTTCAAGTGAACGTCAAGCCTCCGGCTGACGATGTCAGTCTTCGGCATATCGCACGGAGTACGAATCATGGAGTGTCAATCAAAAATTTCAAATATATATACATATACCTACTAAAAGAAAATAATGGCTTAATATATTTTGCTTTTGCTTTTTTTTACCTATTATGAAATCGCGTTAAAATCGAAATTGACAACAGTTTAAGTGATTTCACCACTTTCTGCTGTGCTGAGTGTATTGAGTTCAAACTCCATATGGAACAACATATTTTACGATCCACAAATTGCTGTTCTGAGTCTGGGCCTTCTTTGTGTCAGTTTGTTGTATTTTGAAGATAAAAAGATTTTTTTTTTATTTGTAAAATGATTAGGTGAACAAAATGTCTAATTATGTCACCATTAAAGTAATCAAAAAAAGACGTGTGGCACTCGCGGACTGCCGCGGTAAAGCTATTGCATAGCATTTTTTATCAACTTATGCAATTATATTTATTTATTTATTTTTTATTTATGCAGTAGTGTATGGCTACCATGAATAATTTTATACATTTTATGACATAAAAAATATTCGTGTCCAAGGCAACGAATCTTCCTTGACATATTTCAAAACGCCTGCGCGGCCGGCTGTTGACATATTCATGGTCTAAAAAACAAGATCTCGCATTCCGAGAGTGGCTCGATTTGACGTCACTGTCCAGTTACCATTTTATAGTATCATTGACCGACCACAACCAGCGATAGTGATGATGACGTCATCTCGATCTCTTTGTCTTCTCGTCACTGTATCTCGGAAAGCCACAGAGACAGACAGATTTCGAAGCAGCTCGTCAACGAATCTGTCTGTCTCTGTCACAGTGACTGTGACAAATTCGTTGATTCGTCATTCGGAGCAGCTCGTCTCGATCCGTGCGAACTTCTGGTGTCAGGTTTGATTTATGTTACGTTACGTTACGGAATTTCTTGATTCGGTCGCCGCGCTCAAAGGCCTCAAAGCCCGCGATAAAAGCTATGCAATAGCTTAAATACCATGCAGTGTACCTACAACATCTACTTTGCTGTATCAACTACGCTTGATACCGCAAAAAGGTAAGATTTAATATATAATTTATATAACAAACTGATAATGCAGTTCTCCTAGGATTCCATGTGGTTCTAAGACACGTTAATTTCATGAAGACAAATTTAGAAAATTATTATTGTCATTAATTTATCAATAATATAATTACACGTCAGACTAGAAGACGTCGGAATCAATCCTATTCTGTTACTTTTTCATTACATAAAAGATCTCTGAACAGTAGCTAATGCCACAGTTTCCTACTATAAATTTTTAACCCAGTTATGGGAATAGGTGACATCGAGTTTACGTCTTTGAAGTATCGTTTAATTTTATTGAGTAATAAAATTAAGCCCATTCCAGATAACTTTATCAGAACCGTAAATTATGTTAATGCCTATAATAATCCGGCAAGTAGATCATTAACACAATTTATATTTATATAAATACACAACCGTATTTTTACAGGACGCAACAGTTTGAAACCACAATTAAGATTATTTAATAGTTTACATTTAAAACTTACAAAAATATATCCCTACTAGCTGCGCCCGCGACTTCGTCCGCGTGGAACAGTGACTTTGGGTAGCAGTTTTAATTATTAAGGCTAATATTATTTTAAAAATAAGACACACTTTTCACTGTTAAAAACATATTTAAGTATTTATATAAGTACATAAAATAAAAAGTATTTTGTATGAAATTATTTCGACATTCGACATGGCCAAGGCTTTCAACCTGTTCTTGCACCGTTCGCTTCTCTCCGATCTCTAAGCATTCGGTCTGCCTCTTAGAGTCGTCTCTAGATTTACTCTTTTCTTCATCAGCGCCTTCGCATTCGGGTTCTTTGCGACGGACGGCGCGGCCTCTGTTTTTCTGGAGGTAAACGCTAGCGTACCTCAGAATTCGGTCCTGTCGCCCAAGATGTTTCTTCTGCATGTCAATGACATATTAGCCCTTGGCAATATACATTGTTATGCAGACGATAGCACAGTGCATGGGCGATATTATGGATACCCCGCAGCCAAGATAGTAGACGTTGAGGAAAATGGATAGGAGATTGTCGCTGAGCTTGACCGGGTTTTGAACCGCATTTAACAATGTGGTGATGAGAATCTGGTCGAGTTCAACGTTAAGAAAACACAGGTGTGCCCGTTCTCTACCAAAAAGTCTCCGTTTCTTCCCCTCCCCAGTTTTCAGAGCACTCAACTGCCACTACGGGATAAGCTCGGTGTCCTGGGCATGGATATTTGCCGAGACCTCAACCCACGGGAGTACATCGAGGGCACCACTAAGGCAGCCTGAACAGGGTGAGGCGGTTTTTCGCGCCCGAGCATTTGTGACTCCTTTATAAGACCCAGATACGCTCGTCCGTACTGTTCTCATCTTTGTGATGGATCTAGGCATTAATTTTCTCGATTTTTTGCAGCGGCAATCAGTCCGCATTATCAACAGTCCCAATACTTCCGATTCCTTTGAGCCTCTGCAGTTGCGGAGAGATATCGCCTCTCTGGCAGTCCTCTACCGCTTTACCATGGAGAGTGTTCTGAAGCGTTCTTCCAACTGATCCCACCTTCTCCCTTCCTCTACAGAACAACACGTGTTGGTCTTGGAAGTCACCGCCTCAGTCTTAGAAATACGCTCTCGAACCAAACGGTTTGGTTCTGCATTGTCTGCTTTCACAGCGAGTATGGTTGCCTCCACTGTTGGATTCTGCTTGAGTTTTCCCTCAGTCTGAGCAAATTCTCAATTTTTACATTTTTAAAATACTACGTTTTTGATTTGCCATCCTTTGTCAAAATATAGTGATTTAGCTGATTTGATACACGCGATTGTGCTGCCCATTTGAAAAACATGTTTTTTTTAAATGAACTGCAACTTTAACTGTCTTTGTCTTTGGGCTTTGATAATTTGTAGTGCAAATGTTGTTTTCAGCGGAAACTGCATTCTTTTAAATTGAAATTGCAAATAAGTTTGAATTATTTTAATACGGGGAATTGAAAAATTTTCTTTTACAATGTTGTACCCCAGATGTGTATTTTGTAGCCGTGTACCATTACATATCTTTGTCGCTCAAGATTTCTTATTAATAGGACTGGAACATTAACTTTCAGTTTTAACTTATGGGAAGGCGCTCCTGATAATTCTAAAGATTTAAAAAACTTTATGCATAAGCTATGATATGACTGGTTCAGTTTCCCTTGCATTGTTTCCTGAGAGGTATTCGTTAACATCTTCCTCCACGTCTGACATGATCCGTTCGTTTATTTGATAACTGTCTCATTAGTCGGCGGATCAGAATATATATTATTTTTAGATCATGTGTGCTATCATATACCAGAACTCACGTCTCAGTGTAATCATGTCGTTACTGTCATTTGGCATACAATCATCTCCTATTTTTAGAAGAGCATTTGCATATTGACACTGCTCATAAATCATTGTGAAGTTGTACTCGCATAATTGTAGTAAGACATAACTTTTTAACATGTACCCATAATACATATGTCTCATACAGGCATTTATTTCATCTTGCGGCGTACCCCTTTTGCTTTTTTTTGTGTTTAAATCCCGCCGGATACTTTTCCTTCGGATTTTTTCACGAAGAAAATTATTTGAATAAACAAAAAATCATGTAAACAAATCGAATCCTAGTGAATAATAACGAATTTGTAGTAGCAAAATTCAACATCCGCATGCGGCACAGTCGTCTGCCCTCACATGTCTGCCCGTTCGGGTAAGCACACTTAGGCATATTGTGATAACTCAGTAAATGTTACATCTGAATAGCGCTAATATTTTGTCTCCTGTCCCAAACTCATGAAACATTTTTGCAAACCTTGCATCATCATCATCAGCCTATCGCAATCCACTGCTGGACATAGGCCTTGCCTTGCCTTCACAAACCTTGCATATTTCCATACAAACTTTCATACCCTATTGCTATTTTACCTCCTTGATCTTAAAATTTTTACGAAATTTAAATGACATTTTTATTTATATGTAATCAACAACCTAAAAAATAAAGTTTAAGATTTTAGCTTAAAATGACGATACTGTATACACTGTTTTGTAATTTGTCTTATTTATTTCTATTAATATAATGAACATACAAATCATATTTATGAATGTATGTTATTTATTATATTATTATTATCATATTAATTTAAGTCTTCGTTGAAAAGGAGAAATATTTTTAATGAATTTGACATCCTTGTTACCTCGTTGCCAAGAGTGTCCGGTGTACCGGGCGGTGTCACCAAGGTAATGCGCAGGCGTGTGGCGATTAAACCACCACTCTTCTATACAATCTTTCATCCTCCCTTTCAACCCCTTATTACCTTTTTTTCGCAATAAAAAGTAGCCTATGTCCTTTCTCAGGCTCTAGACTACCTGTGTACCAAATTTCATTGTAATCGGTGCAGCGGTTTGGCCGTGAAAGCAAGACAGACAGACAGACAGAGTTACTTTCGCATTTATAATATAAAGTATGGAAGTATGGATAGCCTTCCTCGATAAATGGGCTATCTAACACTGAAATAAGTTTTCAAATTGTACCAGTAGTTCCTGAGATTAGCGCGTCCAAACAAATAAACAAACTCTTCAGCTTTATATATTAGTATAGATGTATTTATTATACTCTTCTAAGATCTAATACTCATAATAAACAACACAATTATTTAGATAAAGATTAATATTAGGTATTATGTTGATAAAAACTCTTTGGCAAATAACTCATTATTAGGTACCAACTCTTAGCGTCTTTTACTCGTGATAACTTCTAAACGAAATGTCGGATTGGGATGAAACAAAAAGTATTTTACTTCTACATAAATACCCTTGATAACATAATGCCTAATTTGGATAAGGATTAATATTACGATACACATTTAACGTAGTTTCTTTCTTCAGACGATTTAATATTTTTTTCGAACACAAAAGCGGTTATTGTGTCTAAACCATGATAGTTAGATATATGCTCTCGCGGACTTTTTGGTAGATCTAAATGGGCCCTACAAACCCGTAATACATTATTTTGTTCTATTGTCAATAGTCTTTGCAGCGCACGCAAAAATAGGTTTTCGATTTCACACCTTGGGTTAGAAAATAGCAATTTTCTTACGGATCCCTAATTTTTTTGAAAATAAAATATAGCCTATAGCCTTCCTCGATAAATGGACTATCCAACACTGAAAGAATTTTTCAAATCGGACCAGTAGTTCCTGAGATTAGCGCGTTCAAACAAACAAACAAACAAACAAACTCTGCAGCTTTATAATATTAGTATAGATTTAGACTATTTCTTTTATATGTTAAAACCACAGAACTACTAGAAAAGCCTTTGACGTAATTTCGTAAGTAATCTTTTGTCGCCGGGACGCACACATAAACGATTAATAATATTATACACACATAACTAAGTCTATTCTAATTCGTCCAAGGGATTTAATGAATATAATATTAAACTACAACCTTATGCTATTGGCATTAAGGAGAGTTTTACGTGCAATTTTGTGTTTAGAGGTGGATCTTCGTCTTTATGACCCACCCACCGTAGAGATGTGGTCCTGTCGATTATAATAATTAAATTTGCTTAATTTCTATAAGAAATAGTTCTTACTTTTAAATATCGCTATCCTATTTTTTATATGAAAGTCACTGTCTTAGAAATGGATTGAGTGAAATTGTACTAGTTTCTTGTGTTAATATAAAAATAAGACATTTGTTTTGTCAAAACATAAGTACATATTGTACATCTAATTTTGGAGTTTGACGTTGACGTGACGTAACACACATAATCTTAATATTTTTTCTGTAGAACCCTGTAATCAACAGTAATTATGAGGTTATTTTTATATCCTCACAAGATGTACATTTTTTATATTTTATATCTAAATTTAAATGCAAAAAACAATGTATAGACGTCGGACGGCCCGAAAATGTTAATCTTCAAAATATATTTTAAGTTTTAAAAGAAATATTTCTATTATTCCTATTCCATTTCATCAAAAAGCTTTCCAAAAAAAAAGGAGTTTTGCAGTCGGTTCAAAATCATAATATAAAACAAATCAACTCTTTCTACTTAAGAAAAACACAAACCAATATCATCGACATCCACAATTTGGGGTATCGATTGCATTATAAATATTTGGGCACACCCCTATGCCTTATACTACATCTGTTCGGGTGAAATAAATCGAAATATTCACGCAGGAAATGCAGTTCATTGCGTACTTTTATGGAAACAATGTAGTTAATAATTTAATACGCAATGTATGATTGTTTTATTGTTTTTTCCCGTTGAAAGTAAAATGCGAATGCGACCGTTCAGTTAATGCCAGCAGACAAAATAGAGGTATTTGGACTTATTTCGCGGCGCGCCTGCCCCGCCTACATAACATTTCTACCTATATTTTTTTTGTTCTGTGGTTAAAACTATAGAGACCATACTATGTGAACTATTGTGAATATGAAGTCGTTGTTCTTATACAGTTGTTTTCAGAAAGAAACCGTTGAAAAACAAGGAGGGCCAACTAATTGTGACATCGGAAGGGCAACTGTGACGCTGGCAGGAGCGCTTTCAGGAAATCCGCATCCCAGGTGACCCCACTAACACCACGCCTGAAAACAGTCTGCCTCTGCTATGTTTGACTGCTTCCCACTGACTGGAGAGGAAGTAATACACGCCATTCGCTCACTCAAATACGGCAAGGCCCCAGGAGCCGACCTTACGAGTATAACAGGTGAGATGCTGATGGTAGTTTTTTTTTTTTTTTTTTTTTTTTAAGTTTTAGCTGGGCCAAATTGACTCTGCTCTGCCTGATGGAAAGCATGAGCAGATTCTAAAAGTGGTGATCACCATCCTTAATGCGAATAAGGACGTTGCAGCATGGTGACCTACACTATGGCCGCCTAGTGAGATGCTTTTTTACGCCCCGCTTAAAGGACCCGGGATCATAGTGGGAGGGAAACACGTGCGCTGGAAGTGAGTTCCAGGATTTGACCGCTCGGCACAGAAAGGACGAACCGAAGCGATGAGTACGAGATCGTATGTCTACCACTCTGAAGCGGTGACTTCCAAGGCCGGCACATGTTGTCCTGTAGAGGAAGGGGGAAGGGGGGACCAGTTGGAAGAGCTCCTCAGAACACTCTCCGTGATACAAGCGATAGAGTACTGCCATAGAGGCGACATCTCTACGCAACTGCAGGGGCTCATGGGACTCGGTGGCTTCAGGACTGTTGACAATGCGGATTGCTCGCCGCTGCAACCGGTCGAGAGCGTCAAACAGGTAATGTGCGGCACCATCGCAAAGATGAGAACAGTACTCTACGCACGAGCGAACCTGATGTGGCTTCGGCTGCAAATGCCCTGACGACCAGCGCATCTGGCAAGATGAAGAGCCACCGGATAACTTGAACAAATGCATCTTATCAGTGTGCCACAAAAGGGAGATCTCAGTCAATGCAGCAACGGGAGAGGCATTACCTTGCTTTCCATTCCTTCCAAAGTGCTCTGCAAAGTAATTTTGGATCGGTTTTCGAGGGCCGTTGACTCTCTAATTCGCAGTGAGCAGGCAGGATTCCGCCCTGACCAATCGTGTACAGACCAGATTAACACTCTCCGTATTATACTAAGAACAGGCATCGGAATGGCAAAGGGAGGAGGATCATTAACATCACGCTAGCCTAAAACAAGAATGATTCGTGCAAAGAGCCGTCGAAAACAGACTCGTCTCGGAGGACATAACGGTAGACGCAGGCTTACGACAGGGGTGCCTGCTTTCGCCGCTCCTCTTCTTGGACGTTCTTAATGGCATTCAGCATAACACCACTGACAACAATCACCACGGCATAGAAAGGGGCATAACCAACGTCCTAGAAGATTTCGACTATGCCGACGGCATGTGCCTCTTAAGCCACACTCGCGCAGATATGCAGGCTGAATTGGATAGATACCTACATGTGGAGGCGGCAAAGATGGTGCTAAAAATCAGCACCAGGAAGACGCAGAAAATGAGGTGCGGGGCAACGAGTTGTTTCTCGTTGGCCATCGGCACAGAGGCAGTGGAACGCGTTCACAAGTTTACATCCCTCGATAGCTGCGCGTCAGAAACTGGAGAAACTGAAGAGGACATAGCTTCACGAATCGCTAGAGCACGAGCAACCTTTACATACCTGCCACCCGTTTGGCAATCACGGAAATTGACACGGAGAGTCAAGTTCTAACTATTCCGGTCCACTTACTATACGGGTGCGAAACGTGAAAGATCACAATGGTTATCTCGCATCAAGTTCAGGTCTTCGTGAACCAATGCCATATACTCGCTATATTCTGGCCCGAGAGTATATCCAACGTTCACTGGATGGAGCTGGATAGGCCACATACTCCGAAGAGGTTCCAACTGAATCCCGAGGCAAGCCCTAGACTGGAATCCCCAAGGAAAACGCAAGCGTGGCCGTCCAAAACAAACGTATCATCGATGAAGCGAAGGCCATTGGCAAGATCTGGAGCGAAATCAAGCGAGACGCTCAAGACAACGGGACGGCGATGCGCTATGGACGCCTTCTGCCCAATCTAGGGGACATTATACGAACTTAACTGACTTATACCAATGTTTTACTATCATGATGGATGTCCATCATGATATTATAATAAAAAGCATTTTAAATATATAACTATGATAGACTATTCAGGGTTTTAAAGAAGACTAAATTTTGTTAGGCGGGTAAATAGTTAATTTTCCCTATTAAGTCTCTACCTTCTAGATTTGACCTGATTAGGTGTGGTGTCGATTCGGAGGAAAATTATATATTTCGTGTCCTCACGGAATGTTGTGCCTGAGGCCGGCCGTCTAGGTTTTAGTGGAATCACCATATAATTCTGGCTTCTATTCTATATCCCCAAAGATTCAATAAAATAACAAGAAATCATACTTGCTACAAAAATACAAAAATGTTGTTGTTTTTTATATATTATTATAGTACAAGGTTCAGCAATTAACTTTGACTGCGTATCCCTCATTGAACAGCACAAAATATGATTCGCTATGATGATACCTATTATATTAAAATGTAACTAATCCCAAAAGGAAAACACACAACACAACACAGATAAAAACTAATTCAAAGACGATCTTTCTGCCAGTTTCTAAAATATTTGCACAATTAGCTGGTTAAGAATACATATTTTTAGATCTACTTAAACTGTTAAAACGAATCCTGACATCGCTATTTCATAAATCAATAATCACACAATGACCTCAGTATGGTAGAGAAACTTTACATAAGTCAGGTTTCCGCGGGCAAACTAATAAATTCAAAGGGTTGACTTCATCGTGTGGTGAGAACTCGTCCATTTACAGAAGCCGCCATATTACGGGAGCATAAATCTAAGCGAAGTCATCCGAGTGTCGTCGGACGCCCCGCTTGCCTCGTGAATGGACCGATATGAAGGATAGCCCATACTTTAGCCAGTCCTTGGTCCAAGACCGCATTTCAACCACAACCTTAAAGAGGAGACGTTTTGACAACCACCGATATATGAATTGAAATATGAAAGCCGCTGATACAAGTGACATGAGTATTGATTTTACAAAATAAAATAAACATAATGTTAAGTGCATTGCTCTGATAAAATGCCACACAACAAATTATGTATCGGTCTTAAAAACTTACTATACAATTATGAAATTATTTAAATATGTAGAAGCTATAAAAGTATCACAAGACAAAATAAAATGAATCAGTATTATTATAAATAAATTCATCACTCTTTAATAATTTCTTGTGAGCAGTTGACGTCAGTTTGGCGGCTCTAAGCTCGAATTCAAAGATGGTAAAAAATACAATGGGATTATGCAGGCCTAATGGTCTTCCGAACATGGGCATTAATCTCATCATACAATATTGATGTATCTTCAATTTATGGCCGATGCTTAGACGAATCACAAAGTCTAAATGGCTTATTAATGTGTGAAGAAACTCACCTCCTTAGGATATCGATTCCAAATGACATATTTTTATGAAACCCATGGGACCTCGTTAGTAGAATGTTTTGTTTTCATCGGTAGAATACAATTGAATGTGAATTTCAAAGACATAAGTCATAATTATAATACTCTTATCTAACGTTCATTCGTTTTCGAACTCGGCAAAAAGATGCTATTTTCAAACACACTTTCAGACTTTAAAAAAATCTTTAAACATAATAAGATCTTGGGCTTGAGTAGTGCGGGCCGTTAAAGAAGTCTCAGAGTTGACTTTAATCTGCTTAAAATCAAGAGACATTCGATTTCAAAGCACGTTCCATGATTGAATAAGATTTAATCTGTTTCCCAGTACAAACAAGAACCGCTGTCTCCCCCAATGAATTCTTAATCGTTGAATAATTTAGTAAAGCATGCATGTTCATATTTATGAATGTAAATAAATCAATCAAAAGTTAAATAATTCACACATTTTGTGTATTCAATAAATCAGGATTGGGAATATGACAGCCGATATAATAACATGCTTAATACATTTTTTTAAATAATTTCAAGACATGGACCATAACCTTCATGTTTATAATAAGCACTTAAAGACAACTCTTTTTTTAAATGCAAATTCAAACATAATATTTTCACGCATCTCATAACAACATGCTTACTTACAAATCTACTCAGGCGACGACGACGTCAGATATCGAAGTTCTGTAAAACGTAATAAAGATTGCTGTCGGACTTTACAGGGATCCAACTACCATTGCCAAAGATATTTATGTAGCAACCGGACCCAACGGCTTAACGTGCTCTTCGAGGCACGGAGCAGTCTCAGTACCTATGTTGATAAATGGTGACCCGTTCATAAAGGTTTATATTACTTAAAGTTCAGTAATCAATGTGTTAACTTACTCGGTTACCACTTAGCTACGCCTATGAAGCTATTTATAGCCATTTACACTGTATGAACAAACAATACTTTCTGCACCTTATTTAACTCCTTCGGCGTCCCCGTCGGCTCCCTCTACGTAGGGGCGTAACGTTTTATTGTAATGCAAATCTGTGGATTGCTTTTAACAGTAATAAAAGTATTTAGGTGGTAACACGTGACGACAGGCGCTACAGGCAAGTCCGCAGACGCAAATTATGGCAATCTTGACACCTCTGAGGCGCTAACTGGAGCGCACCCTGCAATTTCAGTCGACGTGCATCATGTGTTTGGTACGTCCGCTGCCGGCGTTCATTATACGTACACAGATTTACATTCATTATACTCTTATGGCGAGGTATCCAAGTTCCATATTGTAATTATTAGGCTGTTTTGTTCACTATGAAAACACAAATACTTCTTGGCTTGGTAACTTATCACTAACATTTTCGATGTGTTGTTGTGTAATTTCTATGTCATCATGATCTGTCTTAGTAAAAGCGTACGTTTCTGGTCTGTATAAATTCCACCATACATTTAAAATAAAACATTTAGCTAATGTAAATGGCTGAATACATAATTATAGTTAATATTTGTCGTAATTTGCATGTCCGAAAGTTTGTCAAGCGATTTCAAAAAAGGAGGAGGTTCTCAATTAATAATAATAATAATAAATATTTCGGACATCTAACACACATCGCCATCTAGTCCCATGCTAAGCAGAGCTTGTGTTATGGGTACTAGACAACTGATACAAATATATATATACTTTTTTTTGTAAATACATACACATTATACATAGAAAACACCCATACTCCGAAACAAATATTTGTAGATCATACAAACATTTGGTCCGACCCAGGAATCGAACCCAAGACCTCATGATCAGCAGTCGCACACGTCAACCGCTAGACCAACGAGGCAGTAAATTCGACTGTATTTTTTTATATTTGTTATCTCAGTACTTTCGACTCGGTGAACCGATTTTGATGACTCTTTTTTGGAACGAAGTTCCTTATGGGGCATTGGGGAGGGCCACCCTAGCCGGCAAAAAACGTCCGTAACGTTAAAAAAGCGTAAGATTTTTATGTATACCTAGTCTAGTATGATGGCTATACAGTGTTTAATGTATAGTCTACGTGATGACTGTTGTTATTATTGCAGTTTGTTCTATATTTTTATAAATCATTGTAAATAAAATAAAGATGTTGTAAAGTATAATTTCTTTATCGATAAAAAAATCATAATAAAAAATGTATACCCGAATAATTTTTTACTTTATACCTCGAATAGAACTTGAAATTAATATCTTTATAATAAAGAACTTCGTTCCTATCTGGTGTCCCACGACACCACACAGTTTTTTTTATTTGTAAGCTGGTGTTTCCCGTATGGTCCCATTTCAATTTGGTCCAGTTCTTGAAGTCGTATTTTTTGTTAAAATTTTCTGAAAAGAAACTAGCACTACCTACGAACGACCAAACGTTTTCTGTTGCAAAACAACCGTAGATGTATCTGACTCATCGATCACATGTACTAAAGATGGTATAGTAAAACGAGGGTGAGACAATGTTATGTCCAGTATGATTAGTAAATCTTTGATAGGTTTTTATACCTTTTCTCAGCCTAGAATGAATGACTGAAAGACCGTAACTCTCAAAGACCATATCAGGCTCTAATGGCGGGCTTTTCTATTTAGATTTGGAAATGTCCCCGTTTAGATTTAGAAAGAGCATACTCTTTCTAAATCTAAACGGGGAAAGCACGTTTTCTTATCTGTTGCTTATACATAAAACTACTAACTATAGGGATCGGATAAGATTCAGCTTCGTTATCGCATTGAGTGCTCCGTAATCGCCACACAGCCGTAACTACCCATCTTTTTAGGGACAACATATTATAAAGGACTTCATCATTCTCCGTGTGAGGGCCGCCATATTCCTAATTCATCCATTTATCGAAATTCTTCCTTAACTTTGCAAATTGGTCCTGCGGTAGTAACCTTGAATGTGTGTAATATACTTCATTACTGACAATTTTACACTGCTTTCAATTTGTTTACTTGCTACTAATAAACGATTCGTCATATACGATTAAACCAAATGAAGATGACTAACTAGCCATTTAACTACATAGTCTCACAATGTAGTAGTAGTAGTGTGTAAATGAAACTTTAATAAGTTACGACTAATTATTTTTTCTTATGTGTTGTTAAAAACAGCATTGATACAGAAGACAGGTTCCTATATACTAACCTTTCTCATCTTGAAACTGCTACTAAAAGAAAAGCTTTTACTTTTTAAAGAATCATATATTATATGCATATCCGGTATTAATGGGCAGATTAATATAACACTAATAGCAGAGCTACGCTTGACTGACCGGAAGACACCAACTTGTGCTGTCGTGAGCCGTTGGTGAGTGCGAGAGCGGAGGTTCATTGATGCAGAAGCATCTCAATAGGCAGACATAGTGTGGATCACTATGCTGCAGATACATATATGCAATACAGACATTTTGGTAAGCCCTTATATAAAAAAAACTCTATTGCATTTTTCAAATTGTTTGACACTTTAAAGCAATTAAGTAATTTCTAGTTACTTACCCAGTTTCTATTGTTCTTTCAGTAGTTGTTCCACACAATGAAGATTCGTTTGTTACGATGTTTACAGTAAGTACAGACCTATATTAGTATAAAAGGCTTGCATTAAATAGTGCATTTAAAATGTGATGAGAAAATACTAAATAGATATGAAATACAACACGCCATTTTGGGACCTACAAAATCCAGCTTCTGATTAAATCACAAAACAAAAGGGTGGAGTGGAGCTGCCGAACGCAACCGTGTGTAATACAGTTCACTATTCGCCTTAACGTGGCTCCCAGCGCTCCCAGATCTACCGGACGCACCAAGATCCTCACAGAAACAATAGCCCGAGCAAAATAAAACTACCGATCGGTTTTAAAATCAGCCCTGCAATCTCTGCGCGGTGTAATCTTACAAATATTTATTATATGTCAAAACAATATGCCGAAATGGAACGCTTATTGCGGTTTTTACAAATGTGTCTGGTTTGCTGCGAGCGAGGGCTCGTTAGCGTGAGGTACGATGCATTGTAGGGGTACAATGGTAGGCGGGTCATGCCCCAGGCGCCTGCGCAGCGCGTGAAATAATGCGCCTTAGTGTTCCACATTTAAATCAATGACATTCGTTGTGCACTATTCTTAGCTTAAAACAAATATTAATATTTGGTAAATTAAGAAGTCTTCAACGAAAAAGTTTGAAGTCACACAAATAAAACTGTTTTTACAAAACATTAACATAATTATAAATCATCGATTTAAAACGTCTTCTGATAGAATTGAATCCAAAAACACAACAAAAAAACCGTTATGAAATATAATTACCTACTATAATCTTGAGTAGGTACTTTAATGTTAAATTATATATAGCTATTTAGTTTAATTGAACACCTTTCAGGTTGTTATAAAATGCGGGCATTTTTGAAAATTCAGTTTTTTTTTTAAGTTTGCCAGTAGCTCCGTGGAAATACATTCAGGTAAAACTGGTTGAACTAGTAGCCCACCCCAATAAATCTCAGGAATAATAAAGGCTAGGAGGATGATGTTTTTTTTTTTTTAATTTATATCGGCTTAACTTTTCTTATAACATGTAATTTTTTTTCACCATACTTTTCAGGACATAAAATGTTTTTATTAGTGGTTCTAAAATACTACTCAAAAATATTTGTTAAATTTATAGGCAAAATTTGGGACCGCGATCCAGGTCCTGAATTCTGAATGAATTTTTCATTCGTGCGTATCTAACATCACCAATTGCTTCATGATATTTAAGTAATAATTAAGTTATACATGCAAATGCATGCAAATTATAGTAATACCGCTACATCGTACAACTGTGTACAACAAAATTTCAACAGCTTTTCATTATGAATAAAATAAAACTACCTTGACATAGAATACTAACAAAAATACCTTTTGTTTCTAAAATACTATAACTATGTTTTTTTATGACAAAACGGCTAGCCGATCAGACGGGTTTCCTGATGGAAAGCGACTGCCGCCGCCCATGAACCCCTGCTACTCAGCAGTCACAATCGCGTTGTCATCTGCCTGTCTTTGAGAAAGTACTACGTTCTTCATACTATAATTAGGGTTATGGTAACTATTCGAATAACAATCAACACTCATACAACAAATAAGTTTTAGGTATAAATTACTGGCGATGCTAGTTTAAAGCTATTAGTTATTACGCATTGTCGTCAGCTTCCGTTACCGGTTTCGTTTCTTATGAATCATCTTAAATAAATGATATTATAACATCCCCAAGTCCCGTTGTTTTCAACAGCATTCATTGCACATGGACTTGATAAGTACTGCTACAATTTTACGACAGAATAATATTATTTTAATTGTACTAGAGAGTCGTGAAGTAAAAAGCGGCGCATGCGACATCTGTATCAAATTTTAATGGAATAAAGTTGCACCTGCTCATTCAAGAGTCACCCACTACGTCCGAATTTGAAGTATCTGCTAAGTGAAATAATTAAAAAATAATTAATACAGCTTCCAACACTAATCACAATTCGTGCCGATGCGCTTTTGATGTGAGATTAGTTATTTTTTAGAAGTTCTTAGTACCGCTGGTTCCTTCGAAACGTAAGGTTTTTAATACAAGATTAGAAATCCTGATGTGCATATTCATATTCGTGGAATGGTATACATCTTTAGATAAAGAAGAATCTAAAATAATGTGAATGTAATAAATATCTAATAGATAATGCTTATAAACGCTAGTGATATAAATCTACTTTTAACTAAAGAAAGTTAAAAATATTTACCTTTGACCTTCAATGAAACCAGGAGACGAGCTAATCAGTAAAGAAAGGTATACATATTTACTATCAAGCTGTTCTCATGTCATTATTAGGTCTTTACCTATGAAATTGCCTTTCTTCAGTACTGGTCACTTCAAATAAAAAAAAGTTTGTAATGGCTCTGTATTCTAACTTCAAATTAATTTTGTTTTAAAACCATAACATTGTATTTACAAACTCAGTCTTTTGTTTTTTGATTAGCGTATTTTCATTACATTTGAAAATTTTTCGTCTTAATGGATACTTTAAAAATTCGTGTAATTATGGAATATGAGTTCCGTCGTGGCACCAACGCGACACAAACGGCACGTAACATCAAAAACGTTTACAGAGAGAACTGTACAAACAAACGCACAACCCGTTATTGGTTTTCCCGGTTCCGTACTGGAAATTTTGACTTGAAAAATGAAGCTCGTGGTCGTCCGAAGACTTTGGTTAACAATAATGAATTAAAGACGATTGTGGAAGCTGACGAAACTCAATCTACAGCTGAGCTAGCAGCGGCTTTTAATGTAAGCATCAAAACAATTTTGATCCATTTGCGACAAATTGGCAAGATAAAAAAGCTTGATAGATCGCCAGCCCAACGTACGCGTCGAGACCTGCCTTGCGCTGCTCAACAGGCAAAGAAATGAAGGAATTTTGAAACGAATTGTTACGTGCGACGAAAAATGGATTCTGTTCGACAATCGAAAGCGCTCAGCAAGTTGGTTAGACCCTGGTTCAGCACCAAAGCAATGCCCTAAACCAAAAATGACCCCTAAAAAGGTGATGGTCACTGTTTGGTGGTCTAGTGCGGGTGTGATTCACCACAGCTTTTTACAAAACGGCATGAGCACTAACGCAGATGTGTACTGTGAAGAACTGGAGAGAATGATGGAGAAGCTTGCACATCTGCAACCAGCTTTGGTCAATCGGTCGTCCCCACTGCTCCTTCACGACAACGCGCGACCCCATACTGCGCAACAGACAGTCTCCAAGCTGCAAGAGCTGGGGTTGGAAGCTCTTGCTCATCCGCCATACTCACCAGACCTTGCACCTACCGACTATTACTTTCTCCAAAATTTAGACAACTTTTTAGTGGGTAAGAAATTCAATTCCCGAGAGGCAGTACAAAATGCCTTTGAAGAGTTTGTTGCCTCCCGTCCAGCTGATTTTTACAAGAAGGGCATCAATAAACTGCCAATGCGTTGGCAAAGATGCGTCGATTGCATGGGTGATTACTTCGAATAACAGAAATAAAAAAGTTTGAAAAAATAAGTACTTTCACATATTGCATACAAAATGGCAATTTCATAGGTAAAGACCTATTATTATAACATAAGAACAGCCATTTGTTTTTAAAGTAAAATTCCCGCATTATCTTATTTTATTTTATATATCCTGTATCGTGGGGAACTTTATAAACGGACACAAACAAACACACAACACCCCGAATCAAAACCACCATAAAATTTGTGGATCACACAAAGCTTGAACCCACAACACTCATCGCAAAAGATAATGGCGTGGTGACATTTGTTTATATTGCAGTTCTTTTAGTAAAGGAATACATGAAATTGGAGGATGAAAAGAATAGAAACAAATGTACAAACTTCCACATACAGCGCAACAGAAAAATACTACAGCGCCATCTACCGAACTTACAATGAACTATGGAGTAACGAAGGAACTTATAAAAACTACCAATTCTGAACCGCGCAGTGAAAGTTCTCGCGCCGATAATCGTATATACAACATCCCAACATCAACCGTTGGGCAGTTGCCCCCCAGGCATGATCACCTCGCCTGGTCGAAGGATCCTCCCCTTGTGTCAGAGGAACATGACACCGGTTCCTCCACACAAACATAACTATTTTTTTCTTTTCAGATCAAAAAGTATATGCATTATCTCCTCTTCATGTTATGTTTATAAATTTGCAAATATTTTATTGGTAACATGGTACATTAAATCTTTAAACTACACCCCATCTCTCAACAAAAATCTAGTTACTGGTATTTTCTAAGGTAATTATTTCTCTGAAAAAAGTTTATTGGTGTAATAGTACCGTTAAATCGTGTATATATGTTAAAAGAACGTATTACATGCATGAACAGAACATGCTACATAAAGATC
Organism: Diaphora mendica; assembly: GCA_949125395.1. NCBI lineage: Eukaryota > Metazoa > Arthropoda > Insecta > Lepidoptera > Erebidae > Diaphora > Diaphora mendica. Next base: position 26,604,232 of record OX421310.1, read on the forward strand.
CTGGATATCCTGCAAAAAAACTATTGTAATATTTTATTTTTCTTACAGCAAACAAAGTTATAAAGAAATATGTTTGGCTTGCCCAACCAAGTAAAGAGATACGAGCTATGTAATATATTTTAGTACTTTTAGTAATTATTTGAAATAATGCTGTATTGAGTATTTTTACAACCTTGTCAATTTCGTATATTTATATTAAACCCTTAAAAATCTCTGATATTTAAGTCTAATTCTAAGATAGGTAGCAAACAAAAGTAAAAAACTTTAGCGAATTAACGTGTGTACGTGACTAGATAATTAATAACACAGCTGAGGTAGGTATGTACTGGTCATTATAACCGCCGCAGGTCCATTCTAGTTACCGTCACTTTGTATAAATTATATAAAAATAAGCACAAGCAGAAAGGGATGGATATATATTTATTGGTGTGGATCAGAGTGTGATAGGTGAGGTGGCAAGGGCAGGTGTCACGGGACATCTGCTGGCCCACTGACGGGCACGTGGCTCAACCCTATAAAACCGACCTCTACGACTTCCATCCATAGGAAAAGTTGAGAAATCCTGTAATAATTAATTCCAATTCTCTTCATGGGGATTTTTAATAGGCAGATGTCACATTCAGGTTAAAGACAGTTAAGTAGCTTTGGTTTATGAAAGTGAATTATTTAGTGCAAAATCAACCTTTTGAATGCAAAATATTATTTAATTGTTAAGAATAATATATTTATTCTATTATAATTATTTTATTTATTCACTATATTATTATTAACTGCCAACCATGTTCCTAATAGTATGTGGGGTTAGCGCATATGTAGGATTGCAAAAGAAGTAAGCTGCTTTTTGTTTCACGGGTGGCTTGCCTAACTATCGCCAACCGTTGGTACTTATACTCGTTTGTTTTATTTTCATGTATGAGTCTGCCAAAGTGACTCTACTCGGACTAATGGAAAGCAGGAGCAGAATCCAAGAGGAGTGTCACCATACTCAATGCAAATGCAGCCAAAGCAATACTGCAGCATGGTGACCCACATTATGGCGGCCTATTGAAATATTTCTGCACAATTGAGCCACAGATCTCGCACTCACCAACGAAACACGACAGCACGAATGCTATTATTTTAGTTTGGTCTTTTGTAAGAGGGTGGTACCGTCCCGGTCAAGCCGGCCGGTTCGTGATGAAATCAGCGTAGCTCTACCTTGAAAACGGACGGAACAAACAAATAAAATGAATTGAGCAAGAAAAACCCTAATTTACCTTCTACCTCAAGGATTACTGCACGTCTCGAATGATACGTTTATACAATAGCTTCAAAAGGCTCAAATTGCCTATCAAAATGTTCCCTGGGCTATAAAAGGCCTTGCCAGCGTCTACCGGCAAAGATTGGCATTCTACAGGCCGTCTACAGGCATTGATAATTCAGTCTTAAAAGTAACTGAAAGTTTAAAGAGGAACTATAATGGTAGAAAGAAATACTAAATAAATTTAGAAATAGTGATAGTTAACTCATTACAATATCTAATTTTGTAGGTTTAACTTATTGGAGTGATTTTTTTCCCCAGCCTTGCTATTTTTTTTAAGAAAGCTCACCTCGCGATTCGTCGACAAACTTTTTGGTCCTAGATCGTGGAGTCACTGGCTTAGAGTTTTTCATTACTGACCATGAACAAAACGTTATTTACCAAGTTGTATGTTCTTTGTTCTCCTTTAATTACATGAACATTTAGTTGAGGATTTCTTTGGATTAGGTTGATCGTAATACTTCGACTGATATGTTCGTTGCCTAGACTATCATTAATATAAGATTTGGTTAGAGCTGCTATTAATTTCACTACCTTCATATATACAATTATTTTGGCGTAGATTCTTTTAATTTCTGGCATTCGGGTTTCTAGAACACAGTGTTAGTACTATGAGTTGTCAGCATCGACCGTGATTACGTGAACCATATTACACACATTATCACAGTGTTTCAAGAGACATTTTTCAAATTCAAAATTAAACTATCGATTTCTAATTGGGATTAACACATTTCCATATTTTTTTATCATTTTGATGTCAAAAAGTCATGTTAATTTAGGTACCTTCTAAGATTCTTACATACTCCAACAAAAGTTACCATTGTATCGTATTGTTAACTTCATAACATTAATAATGGTAAAGGTATTCTTATGTACAGAACGGCCCAAGAGATTTTATTTAAAAATACAACCGTGGTTAATGCAAAAAATTCACGGTACCTATTTAAAACTTTCATTCCTGGAGTTTACAGATTTTTCCCGAAAAAATAACCTTTCAAGAAAATAAATAATCAGTTTCTAAATAAATGTATGAAGTGTTGCGTACAAATTACCAAATTAACTGCCTTAGTTCATTAGCCATTTGAAAAGTACAGATGTTAATAAAAACCACCTGCTTGATTTATAAGACTGTTAAAAAAATAGATAACCCGTTTTGCTGGAAATGCTCTACATAGTTTTAAAATGCACATGTGTAGTTTTAGTATATTTTATGATGTTGCCTTGCACTGGAACACTGACATGACAATAAAAATAGTTAAAGGTAAGAGAATTTGCTGTATCATCTATCTTTTAAGTCTGCCTTCTAACCGTCTACACCCTGGGAGAGCCACGCTTCGGCATGAATGGGCCGGCTCGACCGGAGTGATACCACGGCCTCACAGAAAACCGGTGTAAATAGTGCTTGCGCTGTGTTTCACCGAGTGAGTGAGGATACCGGAGGCGAATACCCCAATCTCCTACCCCTACCTTTTACCCTACCCTTACCTTTTGCGGAGGGGGGGGCCCCCCCCCTCCGCAAAAGGCCGGCAACGCACTTGTGACGCTTCTGGTGTTGCAGGTGTCCATGGGCGGCGGTAATCGCTTACCATCAGGTGATACGTCTGCTCGTTTGCCCGCCTATTCCATAAAAAAAGGCCTGTTCATAGGGTCCATGTTGAAAAATTAGTTAGGAGTTAGGATTCAAGCTGTCGTTAAGCTTAAACTAATTTTCTAACACTAACCGGCCCTAGTAAGGTTACAGTGGGTGATAATAGTTAGTAATGAGAATATAATTTAATGTTGCATAATTATATTACAACGATGATGCTACAGTAGTACTGTGACAAAACCTCAAAATTTAAAACCTTGCTTCAACCAACATCGAAATCCTTGGAGTAGACACATCGAGCAAATTTCACTAACGCGGGTGGTGTGTTAAACAGATTACGACAGTATTTCAATTTGGACCAGATATGGAATATCGTTCGGATAATATGATAATCTGTCTCTTGCCAGATTGATCCATACCTGAGAGTCTGAGTCACGGGCATATTTCCTATCTTTGGCTTAGAATAACTGTTTTTAAGTATATGTACATATGGGGTTGATAAGTAAAAAAATACTATAATTATTGAGACGTAATAATCTGAGAATTACGTTAACAACTGGAAATGTTAAACAATGAGTACAATGACCTATAAGGCTAAGGGTATGCTGGACAGTAGATTATGCACTGATGCACAGTATCTGACAGGCTAAATTTCTAATGTACGAATGATAGAGAGTCGCGACTTCTGACCGTGGAGATACTTTGCCTGCACATTAGATTAAATATGATATAACCGGACTCAACTGGACTATTGTAATTATACTATAAGAAACATGGTATTTTTTTTTAGAAAGACACAATTAAAGCTAAATATATTTCATAGCATTTAATGTCATGGATTTCCGCAAAGTAACGCCTGATTCCATAACTTAAAGACACAATTTGCTGCAGAATTATTAACACAAACTTTTATAAGTGATTTGTTAAAGTATTATACAATTACCGAATATGATAACACTTGAACCCATTAAAATAACTGGGACTGACTGCAACCCGATCCTTCTTTACTTTTTGTTACGCAAAGGTAGCGCCTACTCCTGTTTTCAACACATTCCTTGATTTTATCGACATGAAATAATATTATTTCTCTCGTGACATCATTCAACTTTTATTAAAGTGTGTGTGGTAGAGACGAATCAAATCCTTATGAGAACTTATAAATATATCGTAAGCTGATCAAGTGTACAGGATTTTTTAGTGCCGATCGTAGGTAATTGCTGAAATTAGACCATTTAATGATATTTTTTAAACGATATAAAAAGTGAATCTACTACCTAAATTCCCTTTTGAATACATGCTAAGAAGTTTCAGATTCTAAACATCAAGCACAGATAGCGGATAATAGTTTAAGCGGTCATCTCCGCTACTGCATACTACTGAGTGTTGTGGATTCGATCCCCACATGACACAGCACTTTATATGATCCATAAATTGTTGTCCTTAGTATGGGTGTTCTTTGTGTCAGGGACCACTGAAAGTGTTGTAATATCGATGTAGTCTCTGAGTAATACTCTCTTTTCGTAGGTTGGTTGGTTGTTTGCGAAACTCATTATATTATACAATCGTCACAGATTTTTTATTCTCAGTTTTTACAAAAGACTTTTATAATAAAGTACACGTGATACATTTCGTTTCAATTTTTATTTAAATTGTTGAGATTACAATAACTATAGTAAATTACTATAAAACAATAAAGTAATAAAGAATAAGAAAATAAGGTTCATCGTTTTATTTTAAAATTGACTTCTGCTTGCATGACTCTGACAATAAATGACGATAATCGCGCTTTATTAAGAACAGTTCACTTATTTAAAATCCAATTTATATGCATATAAAATTGCAAAACATAAACAAGACTATTCAAAAATGGACTGGTTATGAAAAATTCATATGATTTATTAGGGGCGCGTTTGCAATAACGAAATACAACACTGCGGGATATAAATATCTTAGAATTCGTTAAAACGCTTGAGATATCCAGCATATTTGAATACTGAATTGTGTTTTTAACCCCCGACGCAAAGAGAGGGGTAAGTATTATAAGTTTGACGTCGATGTCTGTTTGTGTGTGTGTGTGTCTGTCCATAGCATCGTAGCTCTCAAACGGATGGACCGATTTCGATGCGGTTTTTTCATTTGAAAGCCAGTTTCCTTGCGCGTAGTTCTTAGCTATGTTTGGTTAATATCGGTCCGGCAGTGTAAGAGTATCAGCTCTTTTCCAAAATGATGTAAGTCTTTTTTGGCTAATGATTACTCGATTAGGTGCTTGCATAGAGGTTTTTAATTTTTGATTCTAGCTTATATTAGCGAAAGTCTAAATGAGTATGATCGCTATCCTAACGACACCTAAGCCTCTGAAGAAGAACCGATGTACACAATTATATACATACATATACATAATATTGGGACACTAAAAGTATTGCGAGACCTTTAAGTACTCCGTGTACTAAATTTAGAAAGATTAGTTGTATAAACAAAAATTTTCTTTTAGCGTACCTACTATATAATACTGCTTTAGTGCTTCCTTGACGTAAAAATAAAGAAAGGTAAATTTTCCTCTAAAGAGGGCGAAAGAATATTATAGATCAAATTCTAGTCAATTATCTAATACGAGATAGGTAGGCCAGTATTTTTTTAAATCTTAATGCGCAAGTGTACAATGGCGCACTTAATGCTACAGGCCGCATTCTCTACCAGTCTACCGTCGGGTGGTGCGGAAATGAATGAGAAGGTGCACTACACTTTGGTTAGGAATTCTAAAATGGACATTAAAAATTTAAAATTAAGAAATAAATGAAAAAAAAAGAGAAAAAATACCAATGGAATACGATAAATCTAAACAACCATACAAAAATACATATAAACTTACACACATACAGTTAGGTTTACATAAAACAGATACCTACATATACATACCAATCTATTCAAATAAATAAAATTGGAGTGTCTGTTTGTAATATTAAAATAACTGCTATTTACACTATTCATTCTAGGTAGTAGAGCCACGCTGATTTCAGCACGAACGGGCCGGCTCAACCGGGGCGGTACTACCCTCGTACAGAGTATCAACGTAAAATGCCATCGATCGTACTTTCGTGTTTCGAAAGTCGAGTCGAGTGCAAAACCGGAGGCCCAATGATGCAGAAGCATCACTAGGCCGCCATGGTGTGGGTCACCATGCTGCATTGTTGCATTTCATTCGCAATGAGTATGGTGACCACCACTCTTGGATTCTACTTATGATTTCCATCAGGCAGCGTAGAGTCATTTTGGCTGGCCCATACATGAAAAAAAAACTGCTTTTTAATAAATGCATATGAATGTATACAAGGTACATGTACTAAAATATCAATTTTTACAATTTTTGTAAGCGCGGGTAACACCGCGGGGTTCAGCTAGTATATAATAAATACCAAGTTCGTGATGATTCCGCCATGCTTACGGCAAGGAGAGCCCGCACCTTGACCCTGAATGAGTTATGACTAGGTGCCATTCTGATTTCCTTGGCAAGGGCATTCCAGAGAAGCACAGATTAAATGAGGAAGGAAGAACGAACGCATGCAGAAGTGTGGGAGGGGCATAACAGATGGAGGCTATTTGTGGAACGGAGGGTTTTTTTTTAATTGCCTGCCAAAATGCCTCTACTCTGCCTGATGGAAAGCATAAGCAGAACACCATACTCATTGCGACAATGCAACAATGCAGCATGGTGACCCACACTATGGCGGCCTAGTGATGCTGTTCCTTATTGGGCCTCCGGTCTAGCACTCACAAACGAAACACGACAGCACGAACGCTGTCATTTAATTTTGATTTTCTGTGCGAGGGTAGTACCACCCCGGTCGAGCCGGTCTGTTCGTGCTGCAAATCAGCGTGGCTCTACTACTCTACCGTGTCATGATTGGATCCCAGGAACTGGAAGGAGGAAGTCAGGTATGTAGGGGAGTAAGGGGAGTAAGGGGTGTTGAGAATGGTGTTAAGGCGCGCAGGTGACGACGTTGACGAATAGATAGCCAATTTAATTTAAGACGAAAGGAGGATACAATTATGATCGTATTTACGAAGATTAAAAACTGTTAAGTTTGTAACAAAATGTAACCAGTAGCGCTATCTATGATAGTTTTGTCTGTACCTTTATTTTTTCTTGAACAATAAAAGTCAGTCGTTGTCAAGCTATCGCTGTGTATTATTTATAGGTTATGGGCCTTAAGCAAATTTTGGTGGAAATATAGTGCAAAATGTCGTCAAATCTTATTGCAAGCATTGATAAGCTTGGAGGCAGAGCAAATTATGAAGATTGGGCGTTTGCCGTAGAGAACTACCTCATATTGGAAAGTCTGCAACAGTGCATCAACACCGGCGGAGATCCAAACGACGCCAAAGCAAAAGCCAAAATAGTTTTAACTATAGATCCCAGTTTATTCGTGCATATAAAGAGTGAATCAACTGCAATGGGGCTATGGCAGAAGCTGAAGAAGCTATTTGATGATAATGCTACACGCGGCGCATCGGATTGCTTCGAAATCTCATATCTATTCGTCGAGAAAACTGTGAAACAATGTCTCAATATGTGACTTCGCTGCTAGAAACAAGTCAGCGATTAAATAATACAGGTTTCAAAATCAGTGACGAGTGGATCGGCTCTTTATTACTAGCCGGTTTACCTGAAAAGTTTGAACCGATGATAATGGCGGTAGAACATTCAGGCATTGAGTTGACAGCCGACGCCATTAAATCAAAATTACTCGATATGGAGGACGGAAGCGGAAGTGAAGTTGGTACAAGTTCTACACAGAATGCGTTTGCGACGAAAGGTTGGCAATACAGAAATAAAAACCAATCGCACGCGCATAGACAAACGTCATTACAAAACGTCAAATCAAATGTCAAATGTTTCAAATGTAAACAATACGGCCATTTCATGAACAAATGTAAAATTACTCCAAAAGGAAACAATCTAATGCATTCAGTGCTGTATTTCTTAGCGGTAACTTCAATCAAACGGATTGGTATGTTGATAGCGGTGCCAGCTGTCATCTAACATCCAAAAAAGACTGGTTGTTGAACACAACAAATGAACAGCAAGTGCAAGAGATTATCATCGCCGATAAAACTAGAATTTCTGTTGAAGGCTGTGGAGATGTGCATATATCTACAGTTGTTGGAGATACCGAACACGAGAACACACATACTCCCAAGTATTCTATGTGCCAAATTTAGCTACGAATTTGCTATCTGTCAGCAAGTTAATTAGCAAAGGAAACAAAGTGACATTTGATGAGAAGCACTGTTATATTTATAATCAAAATAGTGAGCTAGTGGCTACTGCAGATTTGGTTGGAGGAGTGTATAAGTTGAGAATCAAGCAAGTAGATTGTTTGTTGACTTCAGTGTCCGGAAGCGTGTGGCATAGAAGATTTGGTCATCTAAACAGCAAAGATCTTAATGTGATGAGAGATGGTGCTGTAAAAGGAATGTCATTCTTGGACAAGGCTCAGGTCAGTAAAACAAACTGCATAGTGTGCTACGAGGGGAAGCAGGCCAGGTTGCCATTCAGTCATGTTGGTAACAGAGGCAAGGAACTTCTTGAGGTCGTACACGCAGATGTTTGTGGGCCTATGGAAGCCAAATCCATTGAAGGAAAGAAATATTTCCTGTTATTTGTCGATTACTTCAGTCGGATGGCTTTTGTATATTTCTTGAAGACAAAAGATGAAGTATTCTCACAGTTTAAGACATTTAAGATACTAGCGGAAAATCAGACAGGAAGGAAGCTGAAAGAGTTCAGGACTGACAATGGTAAGGAATTTTGCAATAAGGAATTCGATAAATTCTTGGAATTAGCTGGATTGCAATCCGGAAAACCGGATCCGGTAATCCGGCTTACATATACGTCTACCGGATCCGGTACTGTTACACCGACCGGATCCGGTAAATTTGTATTTGGCAAAATAATCACGCTGTCTCGAATGTAGGTACTTTAGGCGTATGCTGTTTACACTACCTGTGCGAGTCGCGCGTCCCGTGCCTGCAGGTTACATTTGCAAGCTCTTTTAGTCGATTGGGATATGACACAATTAACACAAACTGTTTCTTAAGATTGTTGTTTCAAACCAATAGTAATTATATTTGTTTACAAGCTAAAGAGTTCGAACACAAACCTGACATACATTTAAGTAGACATGTAAAGAGTATTTATTTTCGGATTTTCCATGTTAAAACTTGAGCTCAAAAGCCATCTAAACGACTGCTCTCCATGTTTCATACTATTTGACACTTGAATTGACTTGACTACTACTAATTAGGTCGGTAAGTTTAAACATTACAATTACCTACACGACCGACAAATATGCAAATATAGCTGATTAGGACTTTCGCAATAGCCACTAATGATAACGACATGATGAATTTTTGATCTCACTTAAGGTTAATCATTACGTTATGTTTAATCAGTTTCATAATGTTGATTAATAGTATCGTTCTTTGATTAATTTGTAAAAAGTAGACTGTATCACCAGCTACGATATGTAGGCAATAAAGATAAAGACGTAATTATTTTTGGAAATTTTAATTATTTTAGTTTTAGTCTATGGTCTTTTTATTATTATGTAATAGGGGGCATAAACGAACAGACGTATCGCCTGATGGCGAGCGATTAACGCCGCCCATGAACACCCGCAACACTAGAGGCGTCACAAGTGCGTTGCCGGCCTTTGGAGGATGGGCCTCCAGTATCCTCACTCACTCGTTGAAACACAGAGCAAGCGCTGTTTCACACCGGTTTTTTGTGAGGTCGTGGATTCACTCCGGTCGAGCCAGCTGTCGAGCCGAAGCTAGACTCTCCCACGGTAAGTTTGAAAGATGAACTTATTTGTTTCAAAGATGAACGACGATAAGTATTTAACAGTTTTCACTAAAAGTTATCATATAAAGTTGACTTCGTTTATAGCTATCGTTTTTTTTACACTTCATTAACGGTCCATGTTGAAACGCACAAGGAAATGAATTTATCTTTGTTAAATTAATCCAACCGGATCCGGCCGGATCCGGCTGGATTTATGAAATTCGGTCCGGATCCAGTCGGATTGAAAATGACGCCGGATTGCAATCCCTAGCTGGAATTGTACATCAAAAGATTTGTCCATACACACCGGAACAGAATGGTCTGTGCGAGCGGTTTAACCGTACAGTGGTTGAGAAAGCAAGATGTTTGTTATTCGATGCAGGATTGCCTAAGCGTTTCTGGGCAGAAGCAGTGAACACTGCAGTTTATCTGCGAAACAGATCAATCGCATCAGGATTGAATAACAAAACGCTCATGGAAATCTGGACCGGAGCTAAACCAGATGTCAGTTATCTACGTATCTTTGGAAGTAAGGCCATGGTACACATAGCTAAGGAAAAACGATAGAAATTAGACAGAAAAGCAACTCAGTGTATTCTTGTCGGGTACTCAAACAATGTGAAAGATTACCGAGTTTACAATCCCAACAATGACACAATAGTCATTTCTAGAGATATTGTTGTGATTGAGGAGGGGATTGAACAGAAGCAAGATGTGGTACACATTGACATTAGTGAGAGCACTGATGACATCTTTCTAATGGAAAAGGAAAGAGAAGAATGTACCCAAGAAGAGGGGGACATAAAACACATAACAACATTGGAAGATCAGGAGCAGTATAAGTGTGAAAGTTCTGATACTGATAAGGAGGACTTTAAGGAATGCAAGGAAGAGATGACCCGTCATCTCTTCCTTGCAAGATTCCAAGATCCCGATCTGAACCAGCAGAACCTGGGCGAGATCACATGTCTCAGCCAAGGCTTCCCGCCGAGTTTCCAGTGGAGCAGCTAACTAAGCTTACTCGCAGACAACCTGATTGGTATAGTGCTAATTATGTGTGTGGTGGTCAAAACAGTGACATAAGTGCCAGTGAAATAACAATAGATGAAGCGTTGAATGGACCAGAAAGTGTACAGTGGAAATTGGCCATGCAAAGTGAATTTAAATCATTTCAGGAAAATGATGCTTGGGAATTAGTTGATATTCCAGCCAATGCCACAATTGTACAATGTAAATGGGTTTTTAAACGCAAATTAGATGTTGATAATAAAGTTAGGTACAGAGCCAGATTAGTGGCTAAGGGCTTCACCCAAAGGTCAGGTATTGATTTTGATGAATGTTTTTCACCTGTTGTCAGACACTCATCTTTAAGATTGTTATTTGCATTGGCGCTACAGCTTCATTTAGATATATGTTATTTAGATGTTAGTACTGCTTTTTTAAATGGTTTCTTAAATGAAAAAGTTTATATGATGAAACCACTAGGTTTTCAGGAGAGTAATGCTAATGTAAACAAGGTTTTGAGACTGAAACGTGCCATTTATGGCTTGAAGCAATCAAGCAGGGCATGGTATCAAAGGGTGGATGAATTTTTACAATCCTTGGGTTATAAAAAATCTAAACTTGAACCATGTTTGTTTACAAAAATAGATAAGAAAGTAAAGATAATTATAGCATTATATGTTGATGATTTCTTTGTATTTTCAAATAGTGTACAGGAAACTAATTTGTTGAAAGAGAGTTTGTCATCTAAATTTAAAATTAAGGATTTAGGATGTGTTCAAAATTGTTTAGGAATGTGAGTGGTTGTAGATAAAAAGAATGGTACTATAACTTTAGACCAAGAAAATTATATTGAAGAGTTATTGTTAAAATTCAATATTTCAGATTGTAAGTCTGCAGATACACCAATAGAACCTAAACTTAGTTTGACTAAAATTGAAAATTGTGATAAAAATTACCCTATCAGCAACTGATTGGTTCGCTTATGTATATAGCTGTACTCACACGTCCTGATATAGTGTTTTCTGTTAACTTCTTAAGCCAATTTAATAACTGTTATGGTGAGGAACATTGGGCCTATGCTCAGAGAGTGCTAAAGTACTTGAAGAAAACTAAATCTTTCTGTTTAAAGTTTTCAGCTAGTGGTAATGGTAAGTTGGAGGCTTTTGTAGATGCTGACTGGGCCAGTAATCTAATTGATAGAAGATCCTATACTGGATACTTTTTCAGGCTGTCAAATTGTGCAATATCTTGGGAAACCGAGAAGCAAAATACCGTAGCATTGTGTAGTACGGAAGCAGAGTATATGGGCATTTCAGAAAGTATCAAAGAAGCAGTGTATTTGCAAAATTTGATATTTGAATTAACTAATGAAACTTATCCTATACCAATATATAATGATAATCAGTCAGCCCATAAGTTGTCAGCCAATCCTATTCATCATAAGAGATCCAAACATGTGCGGTATCATTTTCGTAGAGAGAAAGTTGCTAGTAAAATTGTAAACATTGAATACTTATCTACGTCAGAGATGCCCGCAGATCTTCTTACTAAGGGTTTATGTAAAATGAAACATTACAATTTTTTGGAAATGTTTTGTTTATTTGATAAGAAATAATGTTGATTTCGGTTTGTTACAAAATATATTATATGGATGTATACTGATGTTTGATAAGTATAGTGTGGTAAATGTATACACCTAGTATTTTGTTAAGTGGGGGTGTTAAGTTTGTAACAAAATATAACCAGTAGCGCCATCTATGATAGTTTTGTCTGTACCTTTATTTTTTCTTGAACAATAAAAGTCAGTCGTTGTCAAGCTATCGCTGTGTATTATTTATCGAATGCAGTTATTAACAAGTCGGTCGTATTTGTTGAGGAGATCTGCATTCAGGTCGTAGTAGCACACATCACCATAATCAAAGATGAGTAGAATCAAGGTTTGCAACAACATCGTTTTTATCTCGGCAGGTAGAAAGTTTTTGAGTCGGTATAACGCTCGCAGGGTTCCTGTAACTTTCTGACTCACATTAGTGACCTGAGGCACAGAATAACTAATAGTACTTACGCCTGAGGTTGCCAACTAAGATTGTTATCAATAAACAAGCCCAAATCCATCACAGTAGAGCTAGGAGGAATAATTACTCCATGAAATAGAATAGACGTATTTCGATAGAAACTTAAAATCAACCATTGTGATCAAAAGGCTCACAATAGCCATCTCTATTTTTAGAAAAGTGTCTTAATAGATTATTTTGTAGGGTGACCATATTTAAATATTTGTAAGATACATTTAATATTTTTACAGGATTTTAATTTCATGACTTTTTGTGTTGTTTTTTTAATGTTATATTTTACGGGAATAAATGTCTTCATGTTATTTTTCCTCTTATCTTCGTGAAAGGTAGTGAATTAATAACTATGTACTATGATTAAACTAATACTTCGAAATTGATCATCATGATAGGCAACATTATCGGTTTTCCTATAAAAATATGAACGAAAACCTTAAATATGGTTTAGGGACTTAGGGTTTCGTTGCATAAATACCTACACAACTTAACTAAACTCAGTGGGCAATGTTGATGCAGTCAGAGTTGCTCTGGCACAAATGCAGGCGTTGTATTTTTAAGAACAGTAGGTAGTATCCTAAAGTGCTTGCTATAAAATACTTTTTTCTTTGCAGTTCCTTTCTCTAAATTCAGTACGTCTAAATAGATAATTACTTTTAAAGAAAATCAATAAAGATTACTTCTATACTTTTTTGTTGAATAGAGGCTTATGTCCAGCAGTGAACTGCTAAAAACTATTGTCTATGTCCAACAGTGAAGATTGAATAGGAAAGAAGTGGAACATTATGTATTTGAATCATTCAATTAGTTCATTTGAATTAAAAAGCTTTATTCCTTAACTTCATCACAATAGTATTGTCAGAAAGTTATTGGTAAACGTGCAGATTGCTACATTTTATCAGAAAGGCACTTTATATTTCTAAAGAATAAGTAACCCAATGGGTAATCGTTACTGTAATGTAATATCCCACCAAAATCATTTTCATGTAAAATGTTGCCAAGACGACTGCATATGGCTTACCCTGTAAAAAAGATATCAGATCTCATTTAGAGCCAAGCTTCTGAATCTACACGCCCTAACTGTACCAACCCTAACTTCACAAACTCTACATCTCAGTAAAAATGTATGGCTTCGCCGTTTCGCTACAGTCACGGAGGCGAAACGAACGCCTTTTGTGTTTGCAAATATCTAGTTTCTGAAGTAATGTGTTATGCAAATATTTAGTTTCTGAAGTAACGAAACAGCCAAGCGATACATTTTTACTAAGATATAGAATTTGTGAAGTTAGGGTTGGTAGAGTTAGGGCGTGTAGATTCAGAAGCTTGGCTCTAAATGAGATCTGATATCTTTTTTACAGGGTAAGCCATATGCAGTCGTCTTGGCAACATTTTACATGAAAATGTTTTTGGTGGGATATTACATTACAGTAACTATTACCCATTGGGTTACTTATTCTTTAGAAATATAAAGTGCCTTTCTGATAAAATGTAGCAATCTGCACGTTTACCAATAACTTTCTGACAATACTATTGTGATGAAGTTAAGGAATAAAGCTTTTCAATTCAAATGAACTAATTGAATGATTCGTGGGTGTGTAGATTCAGAAGCTTGGCTCTAAATGAGATCTGATATCTTCTTTTTCACAGGGTAAGACATATGCAGTCGTCTTGGCAACATTTTACATGAAAAAAGTTGCTTATGGCAGTATTTTTATTGTTTTTTGTGGTTGTATTTCTTGTACAACTTCTTTCTTCTTTCGAAAAAGTCCGTACCTACCAAAAATAATACCTCTAGCATAAAAATTAAAGTGTCTTAGTATCGCTCCCTATTGAAGTGGCTTCCAATTAGCCGACGCAGAGAGATACGAGAATTAACTACCTACTCTATTTTTACTTAACTTCCCAACTTCAATACTTAGGGTTTAACCACGTTAAAAATCTTAGATCGTCAAACAACTTACTTCTTCACTGTCCCACTCACCGCTCTGACTTTGTACATTCCACCTTCCTGGTTCAATCTGTCGTGTTATGGAATGCGCCACAGAACAAAGGAATATAATAGGTCTTTACCTATGAAATTGCCGTTTTGTATGCAATAAGTGAAAGTACTTATTTTTTCAAACTTTTTTATTTCTGTTATTCGAAGTAATCACCCATGCAATCGACGCATCTTTGCCAACGCATTGGCAGTTTATTGATGCCCTTCTTGTAAAAATCAGCTGGACGGGAGGCAACAAACTCTTCAAAGGCATTTTGTACTGCCTCTCGGGAATTGATTTTTTTACCTACTAAAAAGTTGTCTAAATTTTGGAAAAAGTAATAGTCGGTAGGTCCAAGATCTGGTGAGTATGGTGGATGAGGGAGAGCTTCCAACCCCAGCTCCTGCAGCTGCTTCACGATAACGCGTGACCCCATACTGCGCAACAGACAGTCTCCAAGCTGCAAAAGCTGGGGTTGGAAGCTCTCCCTCATCCGCCATACTCACGATATTACGATATTACGACATTATATAGCAATGAAGAAGAAACATTTTAACAAACAATAATCATATCTACGTAACGTACTACTCGTTTTGGGTACCTTTGTGATAAGTTACAGATTTTTGTATTGACAAAACATGTCTATCATTAGTTACATAGTTTCCAAACCACTAATTAAATAATTTTATTGCTAGCTACAATTTTGTACGAACAATTAGTTCGTTTTGAAGTCATTTTTCGCAGTAAGTAAGTACGCACACATAATATTCAACTTATTTACGCGCGACGCGGCTAGCGTGCGAGCCGAGTGCAGAGTGGCAACCATTGCCACATAGTTCTTCCCGGGAGGCACTCGGCGAAATACACCTAAACTGAGAAGTGAAACCCCCCAGCAGTACTTTGACTAAATATTTTCGTGCCAAATGTTTTGAAATATTCCCTCAGGAAATGCAGTGCATTGCGTGCTCTCGTGGCAACTATGCAATTCATACTTACATTTAATATGCAATATATGCAGGCCTCACTTGGCGAGTGGAACAGAAGGTACACAGAGGGCTAGAGCGCCTCTGTCACCAAGCTCTTTTTCCCCTGTGCACTCGCTGCATATGTTGTCGTACGCAAAATAGAGATCGCCGGCACTATCACCAAATTGTTAACGGGGCACGGTGGGTTGGGTACTTGGCACGTTTCAAGTGTCAGGAGAACCCATCATGCATTCGCGACCCGGATGCACTGGAAACGGTCCCTCACCTCATTGTGGAATGCCCTGTATATCAGTGACAGAGGCTTGAATTAGAAAATAAGATGGACACTTAGATTTCAATTTTAAACTTAAGTAAAATAATTGATAGTAAAAATAGAGATGTGTTCCTTAAATATTGACTAGGGTTATGATTCCAAAATGATGTGGATTATTTTTCTGTGAATCATAACATATTAGAGTAATATAATTAATAGAAAGTTGTACAGTACTGTAGCGATAATGTTTAGTTATAAGTTAATAATTGTAATTTAGTCGTAGAATATAGTATGTACATTTAAAAATCTAAATAAGGATGCAGAATGTTATGAATAAATACTGAGTTAAAAATGTATTACCCCCTTAAATAAATTAAGAACAAACTTTGAAAGACTAAACGATATAAAGACAAAGTATGAAGAATAAAAGTACAAGAGGTGGCACAAGCGAGAACTAGTATGAATGACAACAGTAGGCGATAGGCTCCAAAGAACATTGGAGGTGCTAGAATGAAAAAAAAAAATGCAATATATGATTATTTTATTAGATTAGAATGTAACTGTTTTTATGTGTATTTCATAATACATTTAGTATTTTTTAAATATTGCATATTAACAACAAAAGTTTTTAGACTCACCGATGATACGATATGTTTCCTTTGAGTAAATTGTAGTCCTTGGTTCGTTTTCGGCACGTAATATTATCGCGCAGTTCGGCATAGTAATATTTTTTTACGCAGCTACGTTCGCGACGAAAGTAATACGTGTATTAAAGCGTTCAGTTGATGTCAGCAGAGATATTAGAGGTATTTGCTCTTAATTACAGCGCGCCTGCCCCGCCTACATAGTATTTCTACCTTATTCTCTTTTCTGTGGAATGCGCTCGAGATCAGGATGACAAATTCTCGTCAATCTTTTAAATACTAGTTGCGGAAACATTTCACAAAAATATTAACACAACAATCTTAATTTTATTCTCTCCACAACAAAAATACATTAATGTGTATTTATGTATGTATATGTGTGTCTGTGAGTATATAAATAATTTAATTTATATATCTAAGCTCCGTGGGTATATGGTATTTTATTACAGGACATATTATTTCAAAATAGATTTCTAATTAATATGCATCTACCATGTTTAGCTCTGCATCACCATAAGGTCGACTGGTAGAAAATGCCTACGGCATTAAGTCCGCCTTCACAACATTTGTGCATAAATACATAAAATAAAAATAAAAGAAAATCGAGGCCATAGATCTGTGAAAAAAGTCTTTAAATCTCAGAATTGACTTGATAACTTATTATGAAGTTATAATATGTTATGAATAAAAATAATAATAATAACATTTATGGCACAAAAACAAATACAATTCGTTTAACTTATAACTAGGTTAAGTTACAAATCGAATATGAGATAGCTTCCGTGGCCAAACTAGGTAGAAACCTGTATTTCGGCTTATGGCGTCATTCGCCATGGGAATTTCAACTTACGTTAGTTATAAAAGTTAGTACAATAATTCAATATTGATTAAAAAAATACGAAATGAAAAGTGTGACGTAAAATAAATCAAAGGATTTTACATAACTCTGACTTATTATACTGAAATGCATTTTTTTTTCATTGTTATTATTATGTAAAGATTTACAATTTATAAAAGCTAGTCGACAAGGTTTGGTCTGGCGGTAAATCCCTCCAAATGCCAGGTGATCGTGGTGGTAAGAAAAAAAATGTTAGGTAGATTAGAGATATCGGTCATCTCACCAGTTGTTTACAACAATGTTACTAATAATCTGAGTGGAGTGGTAAAGAACCTGGGGTTATATGTCTCGACCCTTTTCCACCTGATTGCAGACCTTCTCAATAGACTAGATCGTCTTCTTAATAACTGCATTCGATTCGTTTTCAATCTTCGCAAGCAAATGCTCCAATTCGCCAGCGCAGCAGTTTTCGAGAACTGATTTCTCTTTTTTCCTTCCTCAACTTTCCATCGTTACCTGAATACCTCACACCTCACTTTCATTTCTTATGCTCCAACTATGACCGAAATCTTCGATCCACAAACAATATGCTTCTTCAATGCCCCCCTCACACCTCCAACTTTATCCATTCTTCCCTCTATATGCAGTCTGTTTTTCACCGAAATTAGGATGTCCACAAACCGTCTTACGTTCAAATCGAAAGTACGTGAACTTCTTCGGAATAAATTGGCAGCATAGACACAATCCTAGCACCCGACTGTGTATCATATACCAATGTATATTATTATTAAATAAATATTATAATTAAATATAAAATTAAATAAAAAAAATGTATGTTATATTCTGTATTATGTATTATATGTATTGTGCATTTATTAATGTAATACATTGTTATGTGTATTGGTTATGTTTAATGATTAATGTAGGTTCTGTATTCAATCTCTTTGCACCTACTAGATCTTATTTCTACATGACCTGAAGGTCGACTGAAAGAGAATGCTTTAAGGCATTATGTCCGTCTTTGTACAACATAATATGCAATAAATATTTTAAAAAAATAAGTTTAGGAATTTCAGTTCTTCATCGTTTACGTCTCGTTTAAGATTTTACTTTTACTCTTCTTACTTTAAGATTTTATTTTTTTTTAAATAGTCCAATACTACTAGTTTACTAAACCACTTTACCGCAAAGGTTACCGCATGTCTAAGAAAGACAAGTCAATGGTCTTCGAAATTTAAATAAATTTAAAATGTATATTTTCCAATCATTATATTTTACCACTTTTTCAATGTACGTAACCTTTAAAAAGTCTAAATAGATATTATCTAAACTATTGGTCTTGACATACGCCAAAGTATAGACGCACTATTCATAGGCACGCGACACATGCCATCGAGACTGGAAGCATTGACGGGTTTCCTTAATAGGAGTCCTACTCACAAGAAGGTTGAATTGAAAATAAAGTATAGCGATAGCCCTAAATTAGCATAATACTTTTGGTTCAACGATTAATACATGCCTTTTCAACATTCCTTACATGCATTTTCAACTTTATTCATATAACATGTACTTTTAACAGGTATTTCAGCCTACATGTACAGGCACTTCATCTGTGATAATGAATATGGAGTAGGCTGAAGAAGCAGGTTTAACTTTATAAAGTAATGTCATCGTATGCAAAGTTGTCAAGTATAAACTAATAGTAGACCTACACAGCAATATGTAGACAACTGCCTCGTTGGTCTCGCGGTTGGCGTGTGCGACTGCTGATCATGAGGTCTCGGGTTCGATTCCCGGGTCGAACCAAATGTTTGTATGATCTACAAATATTTGTTTCGGAGTTTGGGTGTTTTCTATGTATATGTATGTATTTACAAAAAAAAAAGAATATATGTATTTGTATTAGTTGTCTAGTACCCATAACACAAGCCCTGCTTAGCTTAGGACTAGATGGCGTTGTGTGTTAGTTGTCCAAATTAAAAAAAAAAAAAAATTGCTTCTATATGAACCTGCCTCTGTTCATATTTCACTCTTTTTTTATTTTACTCTATATCTGATATTTCACTCTATTATATTAAAATCGGTATATAAGGAACAATATTTAACAAGTAATTTGTTCCTAAGTTAATAGAGAAAGCCTCCGAATATATCATATGAATTGGTCAACGAGGTTTGGTTTATCGGTAAACCCAACCAAATGTCAGGTGATCGTCGTGGGAAGCAAACAAATGCTAAGCTGGTTGGATATGTCGGGCATCCCACCGGTTGTCTACAACACCCTGACTATACCTCTGAGTACAGTGGTAAAGAACTTGGGGCTATATATGGACTCAATACTTGATTGGTATGCACAAGTTAAACATGTTAGCCAGAAAGTTACCTCGAGCCTCCGCGCTTTATTTCGACTTAAAAGATGTATTCTGTGAACCGCATTAAAATTTGCACACAAAAAAATAAAAAATAAAAAAACAATTTGGGGGTCCCCATACTTAGAACTGAAACTCAAAAATTTTTTTTTCGTCAAACCCATTCGTGTATATCTATGGGGTATCTATGGATAGGTCTTTGAAAATGATAATGAGGTTTCTAATATCATTTTTTTCTAAACATAATAGTTTGCGCGAGAGACATTTCCAAAGTGGTAAAATGTGTCCCCCCCCCACCCCTGTAACTTCTAAAATAAGAGCATAATAAATCTAAAAAATATATAATGTACATTACCATGCAAAATTTCATCGAAAATTGGTTTGAACGAAATCTAGTAAGTAGTTTTTTTTTTAATACGTCATAAATCGTAAAGTGGCATTTACCTTTCATTCAATCAACACAAATATAAAATATATATATATATGTTACTTGCTGCTGCGGAACCCTTCATGGGACTCGCACTTGGCCGCTTTTTTCTTTTCTCAACTCCCCATCGTTACCGGAATACCTCGCAACTCACTTTCGTCTCTCATGCTCCAGTCATGATCGAAACCTTCAGTCAAGAAAAATATGCTTCTTCTTTCCCCCCCTCCCCGCACCTCCAATTTTATAAATTCTTCCTACTTTGTGCAGTCGGTTCTTCTTTGGAACGCGCTCCCTACCGAAATCAGGATGTCCACAAACCGCCGCACATTCAAGACGAAAGTACGCGATCTACTTCTAGGTGAATCGGCAAAAAAGTCGCAACGATAATATGCGACGCAGTACTACTACAAAATTTTATTTTTGCACCACCGCATCTCATTTTTACATTACCCAAAGGTTGAATGGTAGAAAATGCCCCATGGCATTAAATCTGCCTATGTACAAAATGTGCATTAGGCTTGAATAAATAAATATAGCACAACGATTTAGAAGAAGAGAATATGTACTCTAGAACCGACTTACAAGAAATAATTATAATTCTTGTTGCTCTTAATACTATAAATCAAATAAATAAATCTAAAACCCAAAAGCATTATAGTATTTTCTTAGTTTATTACACAATATATTTTATGATATGAAATAGAAAACTTGGTGTCGAACCCGGGACCTCTCGATCGGCAGTCGCATACGTTAACCGCTAGACCAAGGAGTCAGTTACAGTTACATGGACAATGTACCTACAACTCAAAAAAAAATTTTAATGACTATTTCAACCTGAATTACAAAATTATTTTCGTATGATTCCCGATCTCTTCTATCTAACTACTTTCGAGATAAATTTAAATCGACACTTCGGACGCTAATCTCAGGTTTCCGCGTGAATTTACTTAATCGTTCTTCGTAATAAGCATTAGATTGCCATCTGACCAAGTCCAATTTCTCTGGAAACCACCAGCAATACCAATTTCCTACATTCAAATACTTGTAGTTTGCACCGTGGATAAATAATAATGCAAATAAATACCGTAGTATCATGTGAGAGGAATACAATATGATTTGGTAAATTATTTAGTTGTGCTGACCAACTGTGTGCACTCATAAAAATAGAGCTTTACAAGGTTTACTGTTTAATGCAAAATATAAAAAAGTATATACAGTGAAGTGTTAATATGTGATGTAAAAATTAATAAGTTTGAAACTTTTTTATAGGCGTATGTTTATACGCTACAGAAAAAAAAAAATTGAGTCTAAATATAATAAATACCGAAAAAGGTAAATTTTTGACATACGATATGTTTTTACTTATGTACACAATGTTAGATTTCGCTTGTTTTCACTGATTAATTTTTTACTCGGACGGTAAGAAATGAGAATATTTTATGAAATATAGTGCAGTCATCTTACTCAAAATTAGGTACGTATCCCGGATGAGATACCCAGCTATAGACTTTTTTTTGACAAACCTTAAAGTTGTCTCAAAACCTACATATGGTAGGATGTACGCGACTATTAAAACCAAAGTTCAAACGTCACAAAAATGGTTTTTGCAATTTTTCGCAAATATCTTCTTTCCACGGGTTTTTGGCTATTTGTATTTAGTATTAATATTGTAGAAGATTAAATTCTAAAAGCATCTTAAATGCTTTTAAATACGTACTAGAGCAACGTTTTCAAAAGCATTTGAGAATAGTCGTGAATATTCAATATTTGAAGTTACATACGATGTAATTTGGATCACATATTCGTATACCACAAATGAAGAACAGAAAAACGCCTGAAAATAGTTTCAGGTGGAGTTGATGATTTTGTAACCACTGTGTTATGAGTAATCATTTCCCGATATTTTTTTTTCTTTTAAAAGACAACTCCCGCACTAGGAATAAACCCTGTGTCGCGGGGGACTTTACAAACATACATGAAACGAACACAAAGAACACCCAGACTCAGAACAACAATTTGTGGATCACACAAAGTGTTGTCCTAAGTGGGATTTGAACCCACGGCACTTGGCGAAGTAGGAAACGGCGTGATGGCCGTTAAACGACTAGGCCAAACGTGCAGACATTATGCAATTCATTTAATTCTCCTATCTTTAGTTAAGAAGTTAAGAGGAAGTCCTTTGCTCAACCAACAAATTACCTGCATTCATAACTATCTACTACCATCTTCCTGACCACAAAAAGTATTTAGTCCGCTGTCCTCGTGACAGTCGTCGTAGAGATAGCAACAATAAAATGCTAATCGCAAAAAAAAAATAATATTTTTCCGGTAATGTATTTGAATAATCAAAGGTTATACTACAAAATATAATCATTTGAAAAATATTTAACCAAGTTTCCCTCATTTAAAACAGAAAGTAAAGTAGTAAAACGATATATATTTACGTCCGTATTTGAAGGAAGACAAAATAGTCACTACAACTAAGCTTTAATATTCTTATTTCATTTTACACATAAAAAACTTATTCGAGACAAGTTATTCGTAATAAACAATAGTAGGATTTGGTAAGAGAACTGGAACTACAGGGTTAGTTAGTTACAAGCCACTCACCTTTTTAACCTAATCTTCACTCTTGTTTTGCATTTCTTCTTAAAAATCATTATCTATCAATTCAATACCAAATTTACCATTTTTAATTCCCAAAAAACCATTGTCAGTAATGCAAGTTTATTGCCGTCGTTAATCTACACTTCTACATTATCTAGGTACATCTACACTTATTATATAATGAGGTAAAGTTTGTGCGTTTGTGAGTTTGTGACGTTGTAGGGGGTAATCTCTGGATCTACTGAACCGATTTTGAAATTCTTTTACCACTAGAATGCTACGTTGTTTGGGAGTTACATAGGATTTATAATAACCCGAAAAGTGGAAAGACTTTTTGTGGTAGCGGGATTTGCAAAGTAAGTCGGAGAAAAAAATGTTAACCGCCCAACGAAGTGGGCACGGGTCAGCTACTGTAAAATATAGAAAAATGCTTATTAGTTTACATGAGCGCACGTGTTATTTAAAGTCATTCTTATTACTATACCAATATTATTTTTTTGTCATGTGAAAATGTACTTAAATATTAAAAAAACAATAAACCTTGATATACACCCAGTTATTTGTAGTTCTTATAATGTAAACAAGTTAAACGACTTAACGATAAACTACTAGGTACTTACTTTTTGTTTCAGTTCAATAGATGCTATAATACATTATGTTATCATAAATACAGTGGGTTCCGTTCCTTTACTGGTAGTAGATATAAAACACAAAAGAATACAAATTAAGGCTTTTGTGGATCCATAATAACAAAGTCTTGTTATAGACTGCCTCGTTGGTCTCGCGGTTGGCGTGTGCGACTGCTGATCATGAGGTCTCAGGTTCGATTCCCGAGTCGGACCAAATGTTTGTATGATCTACAAATATTTTTTTCGGAGTTTGGGTGTTTTCTATGTATAATATGTATGTATTTACAAAAAAAAAGTATATATGTATTTGTATCAGTTGTCTAGTACCCATAACACAAGCTCTGCTTAGCTTGGGACTAGATGGCGTTGTGTGTTAGATGTCCGACAATATTTATTTATTATTATTTATTTATTATATGAAAGTATTCACTTTTATTCTTGAAATACTATTTACGAAGAATAAAGTAGTCTGTTAACAAAATCTACATTCACACGAGCGAAACTACGGATAGTAGGTACGGGTCTATCCTTCTAGTCCCAGCGTGCTGTCCCATGATGGGAAAATTGTCCTAGTAGTCTTGTGGGACAAGTGACACCAGTATTTCAGTCCCAGAAGTCCCATTACCGTCCGCACAATAGGACTAGTGGGATAAACCCATAGCTAGAAACTTTGCTAAGAAAAACTTTAAATGTGTTTTCAAAGAGTCCTCCTACCAATAGTTATTTCAAATATGAAAAAATATCGATTATTGTCTATCTTTCATTCAATAATAACAAAATTTTGCAACACACAGTCGATATGGAGTGAGAGAAATGGTCGCACTTTTCGTTGCTAACTACGTATAATGAGCTTGTAGGATATTATATTATACCTTCCAAAACCTTTCCGCTGTAAGCAGAATAAATTATCCAAGTTCCTTAGAAAAGAATTGAATGCGTCCTCCAACTTAATTTTGTTAATTGCTTCCTTACGAGATAGATAATATTATCGCAAGTGCAATCGCAGACAAATATATATTTTATATAAATTTAAATTTTGTAGATAAAATCTACACTAATGTAACAAAGTTCAAGAGTTTTTCTTTATTCAAACGTGATTGGTTTGATTTGACGTGTAGTATTGGTTTGATTTCCATAATTATTTTTGTATTGGATATAGATACTGAGAAACGCATCATAAATGCAGGGAAATATTCGAGAACGGAATAACGTAAACAGTAAAAAGTTTAAAAACCAAAACCAAACTACGTAAAATTTTTTTGATAAAATTTATTATATAGCCAATGTCACTCGGGCCATTATTACGAAACCCTTATTCATTAAAATGGCTTCAGTAGTTTATACGCCGCGGCGGAATATAAAAACATACATAGACTGGCGGAAATATTACCCTTCCTTTTGGTTTGACCGTAGTCGGGTAACAAAGTATTTTTGAATGAACGGTACCCAAACGATTATAATGCGCTATCAGTCAGGATACACTACGCCTTCATGTGTAATCAAACTTGCTTGACACGCAATCGTGTTATACTGGCATAACGTAATCACACGAAGTAGGTTATTGACGGATGTGTATTCTTCTTCAACTTTTAAATTCTATTCTTTAATGTTAATGACTTTTTCAACTTCCATACATCCAAAAGCATGTATGGAAGTTTAATCAACTTCGAGTCAGTAAGAAGTATCTATATTTCTATTTTTAAAATGCCATTTCGCTGACCTGTCAATTCCCAATTAGCTTGCGGCGTCAGCACAAGTCAGTAAAATTTATTTATTCGACGTGTTAACTTGAACTACATCTACATATACACACATCAAAAGTGTCTAGGGATCAACATATGTGTCTAGGGATCAACATATATTTTTGCAATAACTTTTCTCCTGATTGATATTAATTAAAATTTTCTTTAAGGATTCATCAAATAAAGTGTTTTCGTTTGTCACAGTAACGATAAACCAAGTCACCTTTGCATTAATAAAGAAATTTGCCATTTTCCTAATAAAGGGATTTTTCACATTTGAACCACTAACATTAAAGTTCGAAAAAAAGACTGAAATAACAGTTTTCTTTAAAATTTTATTAGGTAACTTAAACAATTAATAATCCGTGTTTCTACCGCGAACACTTACAACACAAGAATCGGTTTGGCATACTCAAAATGAGTTCATCCAAATCACGCTGTGGAATGGCCGCCCATGTTCGTTGCAACAACAAAAAAAGGTCTTCTTGCGACTGGATACCCTCCATATTCGGCAGAGCTCTTCTCTGTAGCATATCCCATGCATGCTCAATCGGGTTCAAGTCTGGCGACTGAGCAGGCCAGGGCCAAAGCTACATCTCAATCTCAAGAAATCCGCATAAAAATGCTTGATCCCTAGACACTTTTGATGTGTGTATATTTGTAATATTGTTTATATTTATTGGGCCGATAGTTACCAAATAACTGGTTTCATCGTGAGTATTCTTGAGTAAACATATACATATGTACTTGTTACTATCGCAAATAATGGTGCTTATTCTGTTATTTTAAAACGATCTATATAGTCATTTAAAATTATTTATGTACGTATTTATGCACCGAAGACGACATACTATTTACAAACTTACTTAAATTTGACCTACCTAAATAACTCTGTTAATCAGGCTGTTTGTCTGTCTGTCAGTCTGTTTGTCTGTTACGCTTTCACGTCTAAATCGCCGCACTGATTTCAATTAAATTTGGCACGGCAATACTTTGATTTTTAAGGAAGGACATAGTCTAGGTACTCTTTACCGTGAAAACCGACAAACATGCGGGCGGAGCCGCGGGCAAAAGCCAGTACAACATAATTAGAGACTCTACTGAACTTGTTCCACATTTACTTATTTACTATTGTAGTGTAAATGATATAATAGTTATTTGGTATACAAGAGTGCAAAGTTGCTTTTTAACCACGTGCTCAATTTTGATGACCGATCAAGCGAAGGATTCTAAAATTGAATCACGAGCGTAGCGAGTGATTCAAAAATTAGAATCCTGAGCGTCAGCGAGGGAATCAAAAGAGCACGAGGTGAAAAATCTTTGCACTCGAGTGCAACACGTAACTTTTCATTCCACCTCAGCGAGGAAACAACTAAATGCAAAAAAAGCATTAACAATCACAAGATACTTTTATTTCAGTTTAAGTATTAATATTTATTAGGTACTACATTATGATAGGTAAGTATTACAGATTAATTTTTAAATTATTTCCAAAATAGTTAGGTACTCGCTCAACCTCGCGGTGTTACCCGCGGTTTTTGTCGTACCGCGAGTAACACCGCGGGACAAATCTAGTCTAAAAAAAGTAGCCTAAGTTACTCCTTAGATTATCAGCTATCTGCCAATGAAAGTCCCGTCAAAATCAGTCCAGCCGTTCCAGAGATTACCCGGCACAAACAGATAGACGTACGACTGACAGACAGACAATGTAACAGAAATTATAAAAAAAAAAATTTTGTATATGTACCGTGTATACATACATATGCATTTAGTAAAAAGCGGTTATTTTAATATCACAAACAGACATTTCAATTTTATTTATTTGTATGGATGTATAGATAAATTAAGAAGAATTGAAAGTTAAGTTGCTATAGTTACTTAAGAAGAAAATGGTGCGGGCAGAGCAAATTAAAAAAAAACTACACCAAGAAGGTTCCGAGTCTGAGTTTTTAACAAATTAAAAAATATTGTATGATTAATTCGGCATTCGGAGAGGTTTTTCACAAATCTATATATACTTACTAGCTGACTCGGCGAACTTCGTACCGCCATATTTATATACAATAATTAGCAATAAATTAAAATTGCGACTATAATTTAAGATTTAAACTATCCTATCTCTCAATTTGGATCGAACTGCACATGGTGTGCAAATTTTATTATAATCGGTTAAGTGGTTTAGGAGTCCATTGAGGACAAACATTGTGACACGAGATTTATATATATTAAGATAATAAAAATGTAACTGGTCAAATTCTGTACATTGAAGATATTTTGAATTTTTTTTTTTGCGGGGCACTCTGTTATCGATACAGAAGCCAAAACTGTAATTTTTTCCATTTTTGTCTGTCTGTCCGTCTGTCTGTCTTTCTGTATCTTGGCCGCGCATCACGCTGAAACTACTGAACGGATTAAAATGAAACTTGGCATGATTTGAGTTCATACTACGAGGTAGGACATAGGATACTTTTTATCCCGAAATTCAGCACGGTTTCCTGGGGGGAGGGGATGAAAGTCAAAATATGTACTTAGTTGTAATTCAATAACACATAGTCCGATTTGATTCATTCTTGTTTTGCTAGAAAGAAAAAAAATAAAAGATAACGGAAAAGTATTTTATATTGTCCGCGACTGTACACTGCCTGTGGGAAGCTGAGATAGATATGCAAATATGGCGGTACGAAGTTCGCCGGGTCAGCTAGTCATTGATAAAATGATTATGTTTTTATTTCGGCATTTACTTTGTATGTGTCAAGACTTGGTTTATTACTGTTTTTAACCGACTTCCAAAAAGAAGGAGGTTCTATGTTCCACTGTATGTATTTTTTTTATATATATTTTTTATGGATGTTCACCGATTACTCCGTCAATTGTGGACCGATTTTGAAATTCTTTTTGTATTCGAAAGGGTATGCTCCCAAAGTGGTCCCATTGCCACCATATCAGGATCTGATTATGGGATCCTAGGGAAATCGAGGGATCCTCATTTTTTGTAGACACACACTATGTTTTTCGTATATTTTTTGAAGTTACACCGGTATTTGCGTCTGGTAGTCATCATTTTATGATGATGAGCTAATGATGTATATATATAATGATAATATTATTATTAGACATAAAATGATGTAAGGTACAACTCCTTAACGGTTAGGAGTTGGAGGATAAATCTTTAAATATCATATGAATGTATGTTACCTTTAGTCGTATTCTTTCAAATTATTTAGGTAAGCTGATGATGAGGAACTCAACGGTTAGGAGTTCGAGGATAATTCTTTCAATTTCATACGTATCTAAAGACCTTTAGTCGTATACTTTCAAGTTATTTAGGTGAGCTGATTATAGAAGGTTAAACTCTTCGACAGTTAGGGATTAGAGGATGATTTTAATATTACACGTACTTATATACTAATAGTTAATTTGTATTCTTTCAGTTATTCATATAGATCGAGTTATTGAGTGGACTAACTAAGGAAGGAATTATGGAATTTCTACCCTAAGGGGGTGAAATTTGGGTTGAAAGTTTGTACGAAAGTACGTAATTTTTAGGGTTCCGTGCCAAAGACAAAAACTTAGGGTTCCGTGCCAAAGGCAAAAACCGGAACCCTTATAGATTCGTCATGTCTGTCTGTCTGTCTGTGGGTCCGTATGTCACAGCCACTTTTTTCCGAAACTATAAGACCTATAATGTTGAAACTTGGTAGGTAGATGTATTCTGTAAACCGCATTAAGATTTTCACACAAAAATAAAAAAAAAAACAATAAATACATAGAACTGAAACTCAAAATTTTTTTTTTCATCAAACCCCTACGTGTGGGATATCTATGGGTAGGTCTTCAAAAATGATATTGAGGTTTCTAATATCATTTTTTTCCAAAGTGGTGAAATGTGTCCCCCTCCCCCCTGTAACTTCTAAAATAAGAGAATGATAAAACTAAAAAAAATATATGATGTACATTACCATGTAAACTTCCACCGAATTTTTTTTTATAAAAAGTTTTAAAAAACAATGTTTACGATCTTGAGTCACATGATGGTAAGTAACTAAAACTCATGAGTCACAAGTGCGTTACATCCCTTCGAGCTAAAAAAAAATGCTGCCAACCGCTCCCCTTAAAAGAACGGGGGACGAGATTTGGACCCATGGAAGTCTATTCGCTAAGATACGCCGTCGCACGCGTTTCTATTTTTTATGTAGTATGCAGCTGCTTCACGACAACGCGCGACCCCATACTGCGCATCAGAAAGTCTCCAAACTGCAAGAGCTGGGGTTGGAAGCTCTCCCTCATGCGCCATACTCACCAGACCTTGCACCTACCGACTATTACTTTTTCCAAAATTTAGACAACTTTTTAGTGGGTAAAAAATTCAATTCCCGAGAGGCAGTACAAAATGCCTTTGAAGAGTTTGTTGCCTCACGTCCAGCTGATTTTTACAAGAGGGGCATCAATAAACTGCCAATGCGTTGGCAAAGATGCGTCGATTGCATGGGTGATTACTTCGAATAACAGAAATAAAAAAGTTTGAAAAAATAAGTACTTTCACTTATTGCATACAAAACGGCAATTTCATAGGTAAAGACCTATTTTATTCGTATTTTACAACAATAACCACAATTGCGTGCGGGTGTACCGACACTATCTAAACGAATGGACTTTAATCTTATCGCTACAATCATAAAAATAATGCAAGACTTGATGTTCTATGAAGCCGTTTGTAAGCCCATTTGTACTGAAGAATAGTTCTCCCATGCTGAAAAACATGTTTTATAATCACAACAGAATAGTAAATCTTTTTCAGGTATATGGTGACATGAACTATAGAATAAGCACCAATGACCAGTTCACCCACCACTTTTACTTTTATTGTTTATTGCCCACTTTTATTGCTTACATAATCAAATGTAAATATGTTTTTTTGTCGAGTTTTTCTTAAAAATATAATTTATTAAGTAACAAATGTATGCATTTCTCCTTTCAGATTACTTTACCACAGTGGCAGATGGTTTGGTTATATCGGACTCGAACCGATTATAACTGCACGTCACGTCGTCTCTAGTAGCTGAGGAATCAGTTGACCCAGGAAGGAATTTACTGTTACCCTGAATACCGATCAATGACTTACGGATAGCCTTGTGTGTCGAAGACCACGGTGTTCCTTTTATGGCCCTCCTGAGTAAATCGCGCTGCCTTGCTTCTGATAGAGCGTCAGGTGACCGGCTACCGGTCAACTCCAGTTTTGTGCTAATGGAAAGGGAAGGTTGTGGCCCGTTGCTAGATTTGGTCTAGGAGAGCAACTTCTACCGGTCCCAGTACAACTTCTATGCGAGTATGTCTTGTTCACTGAAGGAGGGGTTTAAGTTTATCTGAAATACTCAAAAAAAATCAATTAGAACTATAAAATACACTTTTTAGACAACGACTGCAGAAATTAGGACTCTAGAGTAAAATACTCTAAAAAGATACCTTGCTAGGTCTAGTTACGTTTTAATATAACAAAGATTATTAGTATTATTATAAGAGCTCCTAATATCTTTATTCATTATTTTGAAAACAATTTTTGGCGAACATTTCAGTTTACCACATTGACAAGGCACGCATAAATATACATACATAATATATAGTAGAAAATTATAGTCTTGCATAACATTATTCTAGTTAACATGATATCACGATCTCTGATCGGAACTCGGTTAAAATGACCACATGGTTCATGATGATAGTATTAAAAGTTACATCAGATGTATATTATTTATTAACTTAGTTCTAAGAATATGATATAATGATAAGATATATATGACATAATGTTTGTTATTCAATCCTATTTAGTTTAGCATAGTATAAATTCTGTTCTCCGGTTGGTGAACAGATTAACATGAAACTTATCGTTCCCCGAAATTGTACCTCCAGTTATGGCCACTACACCACTTCCAAGGACCGTGCCGTGATGTGGCATTGTTTTAAGGGTCTAAAATACAACATTATTTCTCCTAATGCTATGATTTATAGCTACAGATATTAGCACGTTTATACGCAAGCAGTCTACAAACATTCTTTTTTATTACGCATAATGTTAATAAAAACTGTTGGCCTAATGGTTAGTAGACTGGGGATCGGGGGTTCTATTCGCTACCAAAACAGTTGATAGTGTAATGAGTATGCTAATGTGATCTGTGTCTAGGTATAATTTTCTATAGACCTATACAAATAAATAAAATTGGAGTATCTGTTTGTAATATTAAAATAATCGTTTTCTACTAAATGCTTATGTATGTACCTACACACGATATATATACCAAAACAAAACTTTTTTCAATTTCTGTCTGTCTGTCTGTTTGCTCCAGTTAAGCTAAAAAAAACTCTGGAACGGCTGGACCGATTTTGACGGGACTTTCACTGGCAGATAGCTGATGTAATAAGGAGTAACTTAGACTACTTTTTTAGACTAGCTTTACCTCGCGGTGTTACCCGCTGTTGTAACCGTACAACAATAACCGCGGGTAACAAGCGAGACTCAGCTAGTCTAAAATATGTTTGTATTAAGACAACTATAAGCATGTGTGTAATATATCGATAGTGCAGCAGGTAACCAGCTATAGTACAGGCCATGCCAAGTTTGTGATAAGATGTGTAATGAGTAGAGACCGGATTATATGCATTTACATATGTGCATATGCATTTGCATATTTAAGCCATCCTCAGCGGTAATAGCATATTTTACCTAAGATCTAGTTATGGTGCATATTATCGGTACATTTTCATTTTTTTCCGAGTGCAGTGCACCCTACATTCCGAAACGCGATAAGTGATAATGTCCAGAATCCGCCCAGATTAAATAGTCACAAATCACAAAATTTAAGGGTTATTGAGTAAAATAATTGTGACTTTGTCGGATTCGCATCGCATTTCGGTCAGTAGCTGCGCATGTCTATTGTTTTGAAGAAATGATCGAACACACAATCTTACCACTGAATATTTGGAACTATACTAGATTGTTTACGTTTACAACAATCTATACTTATATTATAAAAGCGAAAGTTTGTAAGATGGATAGATGGGTGGATGGATGTTTGTTACTCTTTCACGCAAAAACTACTGAACGGATTTCGATGAAACTTTATAGTAATATAGCTTATACATCAGAATAACACATAGGCTACTATTTGTCGCGATAACCGACAATACAACTAGTATAAAATAATTTTAATGTCTTGTAATGATATTACAAATACTGTGGTGCAGAAGAGTCAACAATATTATGTCCTGCCTTAGAAAAATTGTTAAATTAAAATGCAATAAAACACTTATATATATAAAATAGTTTAATCTATATCTATACTAATATTATAAACGCGAAAGATTGTAAGTATGGATGGATGGATGGATAGTTAGATGGATGGATGTTTGTTACTCTTTCACGTAAAAACTACTGCACGGATTTGGTGAAACTTTACAGTAATATAGCACAGACATCAGAATAACACATAGGCTACTATTTACCGCGATAACCGACATATACGCGGGCGGAGCCGCGGGCAACCACTAGTAATCCATCAGGGATTTCCTGATCATAATCTAAATAAAATATTTTTCCGTAGTGATTCTTATAAAGAGACCAAGGTTACGGTCAATCTAGATCAGTATAGATGTTGTAATGGTGTTACAACATCTAGATTGTATATGCTTTTTAGATCAAAATATATGTCTATTACATATGAATGTCCTCACATACTCGCCATTTGATCGTACGTGATAAGGATTAATTACCTGATAGGAAGTAAAAATATTTGATTGAAGTCTAAAATATTAAAATAATGTAAATTACACACTCTTTTCAATGAATAAATTTAAAACTCATTAAAATGTTTTTCGCTACTGCTTACTCTAGTTGTAACAGCAAGTATCACTTTAATCCATAATTCTCATGAAGAAATCTGGACAACTTTTACTTATCGGCGCAATCTAATAGAATAAAGACATTGGTATGTATGACTTCACTAATGGTGTAGCCATAGTTACAAATTGGAAATACTTAAAAAAATCAAAAATACATATAACGTGTAACAAGCTAAAATTCAAAATTTAAAAAACCCCCTACTCAAGCAATTAATCGAGTAGTCATACGCCAATGATATTTTTGCAGACATTCTGTTATTCTTCCCCACTTTCACCCCCATAACTTTTAAACAACTCAACCGATTTTCATGAAACATGTCTAAGAACACTCGTACGGCCCCTTACTCACCTTTCATACAAAAAAAACTGAATTGAAATCGCTTCATCCATTCGCGAGCTACGGTGTCACGAACAGACAGACAGACAGACACGTCAAACTTATAACACCCCTCTTTTTGCTTCGGGGGTTAAAGAAAGAGTTTAGAGGTACAAGATTTCATGTTATGTAGACAACATAGTGAAATGCAATTTTGTAGTTAGGTGCCATTTCTTGACATTTTGCAATTCCTTACTTTTAGGGTTTCATACTCCGTACCAAAAACGGAACCATTTTAGGATCACTTCGTTGTACGTCTATCTGTCTGTCAAGACTCTTTCTTAGGAACGCGAAGAGGTATTAAGTTGAAATTAATATCAAATACTCAGGTCGGTAGTACCCTGCATCAATGAAAAAAATCAAATTTCTAAGTCAACGCATTCAAAAGAAAATTCCTTTTATGCTCCGTTTTTGACTCATATGTTGCCACTCGCAAGGGAATTAAAACCTATAAGATACTTCCGTTGACCAAGAATCATACAATTTGGGATGAAGCAAAACTGAAAAGTAATAAATCCAAAAAGTGTAAATTTGTAGTGGCATATTTTTGCAATTACAAACATATTTGCAGTTGGTACACTAACCGTGACATATGTCGATGTATGGAGACAGGAACAGTTTTCCAACGGCAAAGTTTACCCCTACTTAATAAAACTATGTACGGAACCTTCGGTGCGCGAGTCCGATTCGGACTTGGCCGGTTTTTTTTAAAGTTATAGGTGTTCATGTGGAGTAATGGTTTTTTCCAAGTGTCTCATTTTGTGATATCTCTCTAAATTCTTCCTTTTAAATAGATTTATGCATAGTTTAAAACATCATTTAAAGCATCGCTACTTCTAAGCAGCAATGAAGGCAATTTCAAGATGCAATATAATGACTACAAATAGTGAAAACTACTCCATTGTTTCTTTAAATGACACTATTCCATTGAAGTACTTATAAAATAATATTGAGTTCTGTGTATCTAAATTTCTGATTACTTACGGCCAAATACCGGTTACAGAGTCAACACAGTATAAAATCACGTGCCTTAAATCGCAGCCAACAAAAACTAAATAACTTACCCTTCGCCTCACCTTTGCTGCAACAGTCAACTGTATTATGACTCAACTCTTATAATAGTTGAATTTTTCGATATTTTTAAATAATTTCTCGATAATTAATTGACAACAGTGTGTCGCTATCTCTGAAAATACGTAGAAACAAAGCGTACGCAGTAAGCGAGGGATATTGCACTAAGATCTGGGACAGGTTTTGTGTAGGTATGGTAAACAACTCTGTTAACATAGGTAAGTGACCAAACTGTTACATTGTATGAGAAATATCTGTCCGAACGAAATATTTCTGCTTCATTTACTCCTATTGTAAATAAACCAAATTTTATACTACTTATATACAAATATAAATCAAATCAGTGAAAGTGCAGATTAACTTATTAATATGCAGAATCTAATAGTCTACTAAAGGTGAAAGAAATCGTTTCAATTCTTTCACTAACTAGAAAATCTGCAAATTTTCTAGGTAATCTTCAGACTAACAACCAAGCATG
This sequence comes from Diaphora mendica, assembly GCA_949125395.1. Classification (NCBI taxonomy): domain Eukaryota; kingdom Metazoa; phylum Arthropoda; class Insecta; order Lepidoptera; family Erebidae; genus Diaphora; species Diaphora mendica. The sequence continues at coordinate 26,639,327 of OX421310.1, forward strand.
CGGTTAATATATATATATAGGTTAGATTACTTTTGTACACAGACAACAGAGCGAAGACGAGCGAGATCTCAGGTCCCCTCTATTCTTGGTATTTTTTTTGGTTCAGATGTTTTAATAGCATGTCGTTGCGATCAAAAGTACTTTGTGTACAGTGTGCCCAAGTATCAAATATCCACGTAAATCCACACACAATAATTTACTTACCTTGGACAGTCCGATTAATATCGTGAATACTATACACATATACATAGCAATGCAAATTGCTTACACCATTGACCTACTTCCTTCTCACATTCCATGTCCTTGGTATCTTTAAGAGTAACAACACAGTAGCTGAGTAGTTTTGATTTTTATATGTATACTAGCTGAACCCCATGGCGTTACCCGCGGTCATTGCCGTACCGCGGGTAACGCGTCGGGGCGAAGCTAATCTAAAAAAAGTAGCCTAAGTTACTCCTTATATCATCAGTTATCATCAGTGAAAGTCCCGTCAAAATCAGTCCAGTCGTTCCAGAGAGTAGCCGGAACAAACAGACAGACAGACAAAAATTGTAAAACATGTTATTTTGGTATATGTACCGTGTATACAATACATACATATGCATATAGTAAAAAGTGGTTATTTTAATATTACAAACAGACACACCACGTTTATTTATTTGTATAGATATTTTAATAAATTGAAAACTTCGAGTTTACTAAGAAAAAAATAATATATTTGGGTATTTATAGGATCGCAAGAGAGCTTCATGAAGAAGGGCATTACGTTCGTATAACCAGTTTAAATTGACGTCATTGACCGCTATCGGTTGGGCCTTGCGCTTATTTCCCATTTATGACATAAATGAAATTCACAGTTAAAGATTTTTCAAGATAGAAGAGCCACACTGAATTCAGCACAAAGGGTTAAGCTCGACCGGGTTGGTACTACGCTTTCAGTCATTTTCCTCTAGTCGTTCGTTCATCAGTGCAGCAGTTTTCTCTGGAATTGTTTAGTTATGAATCTTATCGACTAGAGGCAGACACACCATCGTATCATAAAACTTTTCAACTACGAGAATCTCTACTTTAGAGATTATGGTGGGGCTTTGAGCCACTGGAGCACTGAGCTTCGGCAGGTGACTGTCTTCGACGTATATGTAATGTATGCTATAATGAACTCTTTACATTTTCAAATAATCTAAAAGACGCTTTATAACAGAAACCTCGTAATAATAATTCAGTTAAAATTCAATTCCGATCTCAAAAATGTCACTAAAACATATCAGAACTAAATTTTTACCGAATACCTCTGTTTTTGTCACTTATTTTGTTTTCCAATGGCAACACTTATTTGGTCCGTACTTAACCAAAAGTTTGTACGTGAATCCGACTCTCACTCAGGCGGTTTTTTTCATTCGCAACCACAATATGGCATAACGAAGCGTTGTGGTACAGCTAGCTACATAAAAGTAGCAATCGAATCTGTTTGGTATGTAATCAGGTATTTTAATTTTAATATACATCTATTATTCACAAATTTTCCGTGTCTTATTGTTATAGTCAAGTTAGCGATATTTTGTAAAGTTGCATAAATGGATATTGTTTGATTGAAAAGTTAATAAATATATTACATGTATACAATATTGCATACATAAAATTCCAAAGAACGCATTAAATTTAAATTGATGTAGAATTGTTTAAAAATCTATGAATAATAAATTACTTACTTGGAAATTATAATTCTACGTTATGCAAAGTCAATTAGACCCAGTTTTTTTTCTAAATGTTGCCAAAGTTATACAATTCAGCATTTCAGAAGTAGTACAATGAATAAAATGATATAGACCAGGGAAAAAAAAATCTTTGCCGCCATTTATCCATAAGTATTTAATATGAAATCTGAGAGGGTATCCTTTTAAGTGAACTTTGTGTGCTCATAGCCTAACAAGAACATTTAAAAAGTAATCTAAAGGCAACATATTGTTTCATTATTATGGTACTAATTTTAGTCATAACATAGGTACCTCAGTAAATTAGAATAAAGATTAAGGAGTTGTGTTGCAATAGGTAGAGACACATAATTATGAAAACGCATACGCAACATAAATTTAACGCAGTGCTGAATCAAAGAATATTCAAATAGCATTTAGATTTTTTAGTTTATTGAATTTTTTCTTTATTAAATATTAATATCCAAAAGCATATTATCATTCTCATCATCAGCCTATCGTCATTCACAGCTGAATAAAGGCCCCTACCAAGTATCGTCAACTATCCACTACTAACTCTAACTTTATCTTAGATAAAGCATTCTGCTGTAATAAGTAATTAATACCACCAAACTCATACGATATTTAGTATCAATCATCAAAACCAAGATCTAAACCGTGAACGTCATCTGATATTTTTGACAATACAATGCCAAGATTGAGTAGAAAATTTACAACGAGTGTTGAATAGTGTTATCCATGCTGGATCATACTATACTTTTAATTAAAATACTAATATTATAAATTCGAAAATAACTCTGTCTGTCTGTCTGTTACGCTTTCCCTTCTAAGCCACTGCAATCGATTTCTATGAAATTTGGCATGGAGATGCTATGATACTTGAGGAAGGGCATCGGCTACATAGACTCTTTAGTCCCTACCGTAATAACCGACATACTCGCGGAGCCACGAGCAAAGGCTTCTATATATATAAAAGAGTAAATTCTATATGATCGTCAATTATACGTTTACAAATATAGAAATTAAAAAAAAAATAGTTTAAGTCATCACAATATTACGTTTGTTAGTACTGGGTACTAAAAAACACGTATTTATATAGCATCATTGAGCGAGTATTCGCTACACAAGATCTTCTTCATTTGTGTAGGGCTTTTATTAAATGTTAGTGTCGACTCTGCGATGTGCATGTGTGACACGGGCTGATCGTAACGGAGTTCTGTCTGTTGATGATTCGGGAGGTATGGACGTGAAGAAGGTAAGATCTATCTAACTCTGGGGACACGCTAACGGTACTCGTAAACTATATCATCATCGGTAAATCAGTCGGTCATCTTGCAATGTAAAATCGGAATAATCTGCTATTTTTCTTCGCAGAAGAGCAAATAAAATTTTCTACAAAAGTTGTGATGTTTAGCTTGCCTCGAAATTCATTTTCAATGCGAGATATACAGGTATGGTATATGTATTTCTGACCTAAGAGGCAAAATTCAAGGAATATACATATTACGCGTAGATGCACAGTATTAGATTTCAACTGTTTTCATATTTGTTTGGTTCTAAAGATGAAACTCAATACTTTCTTTTTTAGGAATGTTTTGTTATTTTTCCTTTTCAATTTTACTTCTATAATACTTACGGTTTATCAAAAATCTGCTTCTAAAATTTGTTTTCATGGTTCTATTTAAAAAAAGCGGCCAAGTGCGAGTCGGACTCGACCATGAAGGGTTCCGAAGCAGCAAGTAACATAATATAAAAGTTCTTGTAGTTCGTTACATCATTTTTTGTTTTGTTTTATTATTCTCTTATTTTAGAAGTTACAGGGGGGACACACATTTTACCACTTTTGAAGTTTCTCTCGCGCAAATTATTCAGTTTAGAAAAAAATTAAATTAGAAACCTCAATATCATTTTCGACGACCTATCCTTAGATACCTCACACGTATGGGTTTAATGAAAAAAAAATTTTTGAGTTTCAGTTCTAAGTATGGGGACCCCCAAAATTTATTTTTTATTTTTATTTTTGTGTGAAAATCTTAATGCGGTTCATAGAATCCATCTACTTACCAAGTTTCAACAGTATAGTTCTTATAGATTCGGAAAAAAGTGTCTGTGACATATGGACGGACAGACAGACAGACAGACAGACAGACATGACGAATCTATAAGGGTTCCGTTTTTTTCCTTTGGCTTGGAACCCTAAAAAGCCCTTTAAAATAAGATCAATTTCAATATTTTAAATGAGTGATGTATTGTAGTGTATATAAGAAAGAACAGTCTAGAATACTAGTCAATAATCTTCTAACCTTACCTTCATCATCATTATGATGCTCGGTCAATATATGTATATATTATATATGTATAATATTTAAGATAATAAATACTATATTTTTTTCTAAAATAATGCATTACTTTTTATTAGCTTCTATTATTATTCTTCTAATATATACAGCCATTGCTGAATGTTTGTAATTTAAAACGAATAAGCTATATTGCATGTTATATTGTACAAATAGTATTAAAATTTTGTATATGATTTATTAGTTAGAAGATATTTTATAAGTCATCATCATTATCGACAGCCTTCTGCAGGACACGACACGATACTATGCCAAGCTGCCCAGACGAATTGGTAGAGAGTTAATTCAAGCATTTTAATATTTGTCCGTGAAGTGAGGATTAGGAATACGGAGTATCACCATCCCTATTCATACCGTGGGTGTCGTAAAGCCAAGTCTCCACCGAACAAAAGTTGGAAACTTTTGTGTTGTCAACACGTGTTGGTGACAAAAGTTTCTGTAATTTCCATGAAGGCAAGAAAAATAAAATTGTCAACAAATGTTGCGAACAGTGTTTCTATTTATGGCGGTAAACATCAAAAGAATACGCTCTGTGGAGACGCGTAGTTGGAATATTTTTCAAATTGTTGGCGACTCGTTGTAGACGCAATGGAAACAAAAGTTGGCGATTTTCTGAAGAGTTGCAATCAGTTGGAAAAAAAATGTGGAGACGCGTCTTAAGAGAGACGAATTACTCTGAAGAGATACCAACCCTTTTTTTTTTTTTTTAAACCAACCCTTTTGGCCTGTGTGGAATAGTTGGTCAAAACAAAAAATGTCAGCGTAGTAGAGCCACGCTGATTTCATCACGAACGGGCCGGCTCAACCGGGGCGGTACTACCCTCGCACAGACGACCAACCTAAAATAACAGCATTTGTGCTGTCGTGTTTCGTTAGTCGGAGGCTCAATGATGCAAAACCATCTCAATAGACCACCATGTGGGTTACCATGCTGCATTGTCTTCATTCGCAATGATTATAAGTGATCATTATTGAACTAGAATAAATTGATTTTTTGTCAAAACAACCGTGTAAAATTTGAGCTGCCTTTAGTATAGCTGTTACTGAGGGATTAAAAAAGACACAACATTTTTATTTATTTGCATAGGATGGACATTCGGATGTAATGTGTCAAAAGGTAAACAAAAAGGTAAAAAGTGTCACTAAATGAAATCAACTATTGTGAATCCTAATGACATGATAAAATAGTTGCTATTATGAAGAGGAAGGCGGTTTGACCTCGCACTCAAACCTCACAAAATTTTTCAATGAACCTGAATATGATATCATTGTATTACCTTCATTAAATATGAAATTAGTTTCCTTGCTAGGCTATTTAAATGTAACGTTTTCGGAAACATTATTTATTTTCAATTCTAATAACAGCGATATTATTATTCTATTAACCTATTATAGTTTTATTAACTATTTGCGGTGTGTTCGTGCCTGGTAGATATCTGTTGGCACAGTACTTCAAATATTAATGAGATTAAAGTTAGTTTATGACTTTACAATCTTAATAGTAAAATATTATATGACAGAAGTAGGTCAGTCAGGACAGTACCTGGAGACAAAATATTCTTACAATACTTAAACATAATATCACTATCACTATGTTGACATAATTTCACATTTTTAAGTAGCAATAATCCACTTTACCGTAATGTTCTTAATCCAGGGGTTTCACGGAACCCGCAGACAGCATAGGTATTCTAAAAGCACTGAACTACATTTTAACATTTATTTTTTATAGTTATCAATATTGCAGCAGTTAGCCAAAATAAATAGAGTTCTTCTCTAATGGACGAACTAACGGGACGACTCCCGTCGTTAGACGGGAATTGTTGCCCACAAACAAGCTGTAATATTGTTGCCCAATTATACTACTGTCACTAACCATTTAGTCAACTTTTCTACTGGGTTTTTATATATATTTTAATTTATAAAGCACAAATCTGATGTCACAACAGCGCATTCGGCTGCAAGAAGTCTAATTTGATACTGATTGGAATTCTCATCACCTTTATCGTACAAACTGCTCAATCTAGACAGATTAGCTGTGCCAATAGTCATGAGAACACTTACCAGGCATTTTACTCTGAATTGATAGCTATTCATTATCTCATCTTGTTCCACTGCGTTTCCTCTAAGTTGAGATGCCATGTGTGTAACTAGAGGATAGTTCTACTTAGAGTGCGATAAAGTTGGATTTATAAGAGACATCTATAGTTCTACATTGACAGCTTAAATACTTGATGGTAGAAACCTACTTAAAAATGTAAAAAAAATTACCCTGATCGTGGATAGCTGGACCGCCTAATAACTACTTACATTTTTTCATTTTTTTAAAATATCGGTCTACCATTTACAACTCTTGCTTCGTCATATTCATTGGTTCGATTCCTACCCAGAACAAATAATTGTATCATGAGCACAAATAAATGTCGTGTATCTGGATTTATTTTGACTATAATATTGAATATTTAGAAACTTTCAATACGTATATAAGCAGTCTGGTTACCATTTGGGATTAGGCAGCTATGCGTGACATATGTGAGTATATTATCATTATTTTATATCTGTCCCCTCACTTATTTTTCTATTTACGCCTCTTAACTTACTAGAACTTGTATTCCAAACACACGAGCTCTCAAATACATAATCATAGTTCATTTGGTTTAACCTTTATTTTCAGCTTGTTATTTTTTAAATTATTTATGTATTAGGTGTCCATATTATGAAATATATACGTAATTTTACAGTCGATTTTTATTTTTTTTATTTTATTTCAAAATATATTACTTTGCTGTCTGCGATTGTATCTGCAATACAATTTTAATTGTTTTAGTAAGGCTACTCGCATTAACGATATGTTGTGCCATCATTCTGAATAATTTTCATAAGCATCACGTAGCATGTTCTACGTTCTACTTAGGTAATATGGGAGCATACTGCTTATTACATAAAATATTGCCATGTATTGAAAGAAAAAAAAAGGATTTAAATTACATATTAATTGTCTTAATTCAAAAAGTAATGTATTGTAAACAAAATTACTTTTATTTTATCCTTTAGTATATGTAATTCTCATGGTTTTGTTGTACTTTCGAAATAACTGATATGATCAACCAAATTCAGGATAGTGGTTGCTTCATTCGTCAAAGAAATTAAGGTTTTAATTTTTTCAGTTATTTGTTGTAAAGAATTAGGATACCTCAGGGAGTGGATAAGTACGTACCTACACGACTATGGTCAAGCGTTTACCTGTTTACAGTCCAGTCGATCAATGAGAGGGAATTAAAAGAAAAGGCAGTACAATCAATTGCTACTAAACTATATGCAAAATGAATATTTAATATAAATCACACGAACATCGTAACTTCTAGTGACTGCTGCACAATAAGAAGCACACACATATATAAATTTTCGGTGCCAAGTGATTTATGTAACTATTTTCATATGTATAATATAGTAACCTGCCACTAATAAGTTATGAATTGTTTAATAAATTATATATTTATTTATACCAATTAGAGTCCATTCATTACCTAATACGAATAAATAACTGTAACTGCCTTCTGAGTTTTTAAACAAATAAAAATGCACATTTTTAAATATAATTTACTTGACGCTAAACGTTGTGTTTTAGCGTGTACAAATACTTAAAATGTTTCTATAACACGATCTAGTCTAGCTGGCTTAACGGATTTCGAAACCTAAGGTATTTAAATGTCTGTTTCCAATGGTGTCTTAATAGTGCTAATGACAAATAATAATACGTTAACTAGAAATAATGCTGTAACGGAATTAAGGTATTTTGATTATTCTCATTTTCGCCGCATCACCTGTGAGGAATGTAAGAACCTAGGAGCTACTTATTTACCTCCTATTTGCGCACAATACGGATTATTATTAACATAATGACTACATGGATTCATTAATATCTATAGACTACCAAAAATACATAAAAATAGTACGAAATTGCATTATTTCTGACATCTAATTAATTTGTGTGATTTTTGCGTGATGATCGTAGACCTTGTAGAACAATATTCACTATGTGTTTGAAAACGTTACTAGCAAAAATAACAAAGTTTCATATAAATTCCTAATCCTCATTTAGTAGCCATAGGGGTGAAATTTTTAAAAATCCTATTTAAACCTAAGTAGCCTAAGGAACATTTTTGCAAAACTTCATGATTCTAGATCAAACAGTTTCAGCTGTGCGTTGATCGATCAGTCAATTAATCTCTGTCAGTTTCTTCTTATGTAGATTATTCTATTGATATTAATATATTATAAAATATACGTTTAAATCATTTCTTATAACAATTTGTAAGCGTGCAATATGGCCTGGGGAGTTTTCCTGTGGTTCTCGTTAATATAAAAAATAGTTTCATGTGACGCATTTAAATCAACATTGGAGCATATTATTAAACAAAAAAATACGACTACAGTTTGCACCACTTTTTTTTTCAATTACAAAAATGTTAAATACTTTTTTCAGGAAGAAATTTCAAAGCCCTCTTTCTCCGGTTACTGATAAACTTCGGATAGCTTATCTAACAGATCATTGACATATGTTCCATATAAATTGTATCAAGCTATCTGTTAGATAATCTATCTGGAACTTATCTGTTAAACAGAGCCTAAATATTCAAAAGTGTTATTGGATTAAGTTGTTTACCTAGCTATAATTGAACTTAAAGAAATACCCGAACAAGTTTTGATTAAGAAAATCAGATGTTAGAGGTAGGCAAGAATATAGTTGAACTCTTTTATTGCATACCTAAACATTTTGTGACATTTAAATTCTCTACTTATCTAATACAATCTTTTTGGAGCCTTCTTTACAGCTGGCAGAAATCGAATATCATTTATGACCATGAGTTCTGGAGAAGAGTTGCTTGAACGTACTCATTACAATTTGCAGCTGACTTAAGAAGTAATATTTTATCGTTTCTCAAAGTTAGTTGACATTAGGGCTGCGTTTGTTTTCATCCACGACGGCACGGAGACGTTATTTTGAGATGAGGAAATGGGGAGAGACAACAGGCAACTTTACGGCATTTCTTCTGTTTCCTCGGCTTGCGATCGACGCACGTTAAGTGCCTTCAATTACTCTAATTCTTCCAACGAGAATTATTTCTACATACTAGCTGTTGCCCGCAGCTTCGCCAGTGTGTATGTCGATTATCGCGGCAAATAGTAGCTAATGTGTTATTCTGATGCATAAGCTATATTACTGTAAACTCTCATCCAAATCCGTTTAGTTTTTGCGTGAAGAAGTAACAAACATACACACTCACAAACTTTCGCCTTTATATATTAGTGTGATATACATAGTTACCCATCCGGATAATCTCTGGTTTTATAATAAGGTCAAAGGTAGTTGAATGTGTACCTAAGTGCCACATCTACATATATTTTAGTGAACTAAATAGCTACGTAGGGGAAATGATAAAAAACTGGAACTCCATTGTTTATATGACTGACTCTGCGAGAAATCTACTCTATTTATAAAAAGCTATTTACATTCATTATCTCTCGTCACATAAATTCTCTAAGTTTTATTTTCTGTTTTCGTTTTACTCTCGTGAGTTTTTTCATAATGTTTAATTTTACTGTTTAAAAATGTACTTGTTCATTCAGAATAATAATTGTATTGTAGATAAAATTGATATGGATCATGCTTTAACAAATAATTATGTACGTATATGATATTTGCATTATTTTTAATACATTATCTGCAATTATTGAAGTAGATATTGAATTGTATATTATTTATTTACATACTTCTTACTCTTGGTTCACTTTATTTATTTTTACGAAGGTTGCTGGAAACTGAATTAAAGAACTTACGTGTACGTTTTTAGGGTTCCGTGCCAAACGCAAAAATCGGAACCCTTATAGATTCGTCATGTCTGTCTGTCTGTCCGGCCGTCTGTCTGTCTGTCTGTCTAACTATCCGTCCGTCACAGCCACTTTTTTCCGAAACTATAAGAACGATACTGTTGAAACTTGGTAAGTAGATGTATTCTGTGAACCGCATTAAGATTTACACACAAAAATAAAAAAAAACAATAAATTTTGGGGGTCCCATACTTAGAACTGACACTCAAAAAATTTTTTTTCATCAAACCCATATGTGTAGGTCATCTATGAATAGGTGTTCAAAAATGATATTGAGGTTTCTAATATAATTATTTTCTAAAATGAATAGTTTGCGCGAGAGACACTTGCAAAGTGGTAAAATGTGTGTGTCCCCACCTGTAACTTCTAAAATAAGAGAATGATAAAATTAAAAAATATATATAATGTACATTACTATAGGAACTTCCACCGAAAATTGGTTTGAACGAGATCCAGTAAGTAGTTTTTTTTAATACGTCATAAATCGTAAACCGCAATTTATCGATCAAAGTTACAACGAACTACAATAACTTTTATATTATGTTACTTGCTGCTACCGAACCCTTCATGCGCGAGTCTGACTCGCACTTGGCCGCTTTTTTTTTATTTAATGGCGTGGGGTGTACTTTACTCTTATTTTAGTAGGCCAAAACTTTCATTTTAATGAGAGGCCTATGTCCAGCAACGGACTATTAAATGCTGATGATGATAGTTTATAGTTTTGTATGTTAGTGGATTTTGTTATTCTCTCTCTCTCTTCATAAACAATACATTAGTAGTAGTAATATAGGTTAACTTACAACCCTCTGCGTTATCTACATAATTTAGTACAATGTAATAAGCGGTTGTCAGTGCTGGTATAGTGCCTATTACTGTTACGTATGAGGTATAACACAAAGTCTAGTGAAAGAATTTAAATCATTGAATAAATTCCGACGATAAATAACTATCCCATGTGCTGGCGTAGGTCAAGGACAGCTAAATTACTTGTCACCATGGGCATACCGTGGGCAGAAACAACGAACGAATTAGAAATTGTATTGCTTGATAAATTAATTTTAATTACAGTGTGTGTGAAAAGAACGTGACCGACATATTTTTAAATTTTGGAATGCAATTTAAAAAAATAAATATTAGGCTGAATAGAACAATCCTTTGCCTAAAATGCATTGTAAAAAACATAAGTTTTCCCTCCAGTTTTCCTTGTTAAAAATATTATTTTTTACAATCAGTGACGCTGCCCGATTTGAAGCTGTGTTTCTCTGTACTCATCCAAAAGGCCCCAAAATGTCTCGCGACTAGGCCGCCCATAATATGAAAAAGTCCAAGGCTTTCGTGAGCAAGTGGGTGAAGAGATATTCACAAACAAAAACCGTCGATGACTTACCAGATCGTGGCAAATCGAAAAAGACGTCTGTTGCACAGGATAAACTGATTGTGCAGCTGTTTGCTAGGAATCCTTTATTATTACTTCGCTCTGGGCATGAAAAGTTTGAGAAAAAGGGTTTAATCATATCATTTGACACTATCAAAGGGCGTTTAGTTGTAAAGGGCGTGAAATATCGAAGCAATGTGAAGAGAAGTCTCCTTTCTGAAACGCATATTGAAAAAAGGCTGCATTGGGCATGCGAAAACAAAGGCCATGATTGGGACAAGAGATTTTTTCTGATAAAGCTTCATTTTTGGCAACCGGTTGCTCGACTCGAGCTTGGACTACGGCTGACAATAGATTGATGGTACGAACCGTGAAACACCCTTTAAAGGTTTTGGGTTTGGGGATGCTTCTCAAAAAAGGGTTTCGGAAATTTGCACTTGTTTACCGGTACTTTGGACGCTGAGAAGATGACGAAAATTTACGAAAAAGCATTATTGCCGTCGGCTAAGAAGATGTTTCCACACCAAAATGATTTCTGGATACTGCAAGAGGATAATGATCCTAAACACCGAAGTCGGATTTGCACCACTTGGAACGCGTAACATGGTATTAACGTATTGGATTGGCCCTCACAGTCCCCTGATGCCAATCCAATTGAAAGGTTTGCGCGTGGATGAAGCTAAAACTAAGGGCAAAAAATGTAGTGACCGTCGCTGACCTCACTCGTGAACTGAAGTCCGCGTGGAGGTCTTTACCTCGCAGCTATGCTGAAAAATTGGCGGAAAGTAAGCCGCGAAGATGCCAAGCAATTATGGATCATAATGGAGATTGGACACCGTATTAATATAAAGCATCAAACAGCAATAAAAGACTTAATTGATTACAATTTATCGTTTAATATTTCTAAGATTTTCATTAAATTTTGCCGGTCACGCTCTTTTCGCACATAGTGTATGTTTATCGTAATTAACACGCTCACGATTGGTATTATGGGTATTACATACCTACCTACAAACCGCTAATTCTTACCCTACTCTCGTTCTAATTTACGCTACGCTTTTTTTAAGTTGTAGTTTATATAGAAAATATGAAATATTTCATACTTTAAGAACATTATTTCATATTTACTATGTGAAGTTTTATTACATATAAAATAGGAAATATTTTTCTTGTTTTTTATGTAAAAAAAGCATAACGTAAATTATAATGAGACCACATCTACGTAAGAATGACTGAAGAAATTCATGTGTACCTTTGGAGTGCCTGACGTTTTCCATACTAAATTATTTTTTAGTGTATAAAAAGTTGTTTTAAAACCCAAAGGTAATAAATTTAGCACTGCAGTCCTACATCAAAAGTAAAAGGACTTACTGTTTATTTTGTAGCATGATTCGCGAGTTTAGTTAGTGAATAATATAAACTAAACACATATATTTCACGATTTCAATAAGCTGCTATAACAATACGCTTTACAGATGTACTAAATTTAAAGTAAAACCAGAACAACCTTTTAGTTTATCATCGTACTGTCATTTTCAAGCCCAATTTGTTGGCAAAAGAATAATAGAGGGCTAAACTCAAGCTATATTACTGTAGAATTCCATTATCTACTGCCTCTATTATCAGCTTCAAGATTTCAAATCAATCAACGAGAATGTGAGAAGTTTATAGCAAACATTACACATTATACATACCTACACATATTTAGGTAATTAACTATTTAATTACAAGTCAAGATAACACACCTGGAGGAATGGAGTTATAATACTCCAATAAACAAAATAACAGAGTTTGTTTTTGAACACCAAATAAACCATCCTACTTTGTATTATTTACCCTCAAAATCAGGAAGTAACTAAGATACTCAGGCTTTATTGACTACGATTACTTTTTAACCCACGACACAAAAAGAGGGGTGTTATAAGTTTGACGTGTCGGTCTGTCTGTTTGTCTGTCTGTCTGTCCGTGGCACCGTAGCTCGCGAGCGGATGAAGCGATTTCAATTTAGTTTTTTTTTTGCATGAAAGGTGAGTTACGTGCGAGTTTCCTTGGACATGTTTCATGAAAATCGGCTGAGTCGTTTAAAAGTTATGGGGGTGAAAGTGGGGAAGAATAACCGAATGTCTGCAAATATCATCGAGTGGGGTCTCAAATGAAAGCGCATAACTTATTTTTTAATAATGGGAAAAGTCTTTTTTTTTGTCCGCGACTGTGCACTGCCTGTGGGAAGCTGAGACAGATATGTAAATAAGGCGGTACGAAATTCACCGGGTCAGCTAGTAACGGATATGAATACACAGAAAATCACAAACACACATATTCACAGAAATATATAATTAGTAAAACAATTTAGTAGAGTTAACATGGTTATTGAGTTGTACACCACTGTGGTGTTAGCTAATGCTCTTTTACAAAGTACTTCTAATTTTTACATGTATTATAATTATATAAACGTATTGTACTCACCGTAAAAGATTTATAAAAAAACAGTACTCAAATATCTCCATTGATTTTTAAATGTTGAAAGTTTAAACCTCGAGGTGGTTAAGTAAATCTACTTACTATGGTGCGATCCTGACGTAAACATTTGGATATATAACTAAATCTCGAAGTGGATTATCAAAAAAATATGTAAATCTCATACTGGTATTTCTAAGAAGGAAAATGAGCTACGACATTAACAATATTGAATTCTCTTATGCTTTACCAGGCATGCCAAAAGTTTTAGATCAAAATGTGTGGGTCATGCATTATAATGTAGTGTACCCGACCAATTCAAGTGCAGCACGAACTATTATTTCATATCAAACTAATAAAGCAGACATTGACAGCTTGTCCTCTGCTGCCCTTGTACGAGTTTAAATATAAATTTATTTGGGTATACATTTTAAAAAGGGCTATTACAACTTCAAATGATATTAATTTTTTTACTTTACGAGATTGTTATAACCATTTATCATCTATCTATCATCAAACTGAGTTTTATTATAATTGTTGTAATAGAATACATTCAAATGGATAAAGTTTTTCAATAAAACATATATAGGTAATACCCGTGTTCGCCCTTGGTGGACTAGAAGTAGACCAGGTACTATTTATTTTCTACAATAATACGTAGCGTATCAATTCGCGCGTACATTTTTTTTCTGTAATTAAAATGTGAAATTGTATTTGTGTATATGTATTAATTTTTATTGGTATGTATAATAATCAATATTTCTTGTGTTAGTTACTTTTATCTAATTCACTTAAATTATTTTACATTATTTTTATTCTCGTACCAAAACTGCCCATGAATTCTTTTTTTTTTCAAGTTCTTTTTTTTCCATCCTAAGGTTGCCTGGAAGTAATTGCTTTTTAGCGATAGGGCCGCCATTTGTACATGGTCAGTCAATTGATGTATTTTTTATGTAAGCTGTATTATCTAGGGTACAACAAAGATTATTCTATTCTATTCAATTTCCACTTCTGGATATAGACCTCTCCTTCAAAAAAGGACTTGCACTCTGACCAGGTGGGCTACTGGAGGGTTTGCTTCAAGTTTTCCTTCTCTTCGCAGTGATGTTGTCCTCCGTAGTTTTCTCCCTTAGCCGTCTGTTACGACACCCATAGGATGAATAGGGTGGTGAAACTCTATATTCTATATTAAATGACACAATTTTGTTTAATTGCTATAAATATTTTTTTTAATCATATTGATTGATATTTACTAATATTTAAGATCTGATAAAATAAAAACGTAACCACATTTCTAGTCATTTAAAATGTAGACTGGGTTATCACTGCTTATTTATCAGTAGTGGGTGGTGGGTTCACAACGCTGATACAGATTTGCACAAGCGGCCGTTGGTAGGATCGACAGAAACCACCTATTATAAGGTAGGGGTGGCTCAGATTAATTTAGTCGAATACAGACTATCGCGGTTAGTGGACACTTTCGGAAAACAACGTAGGTGACTCTATATTATATGTTTAGTTTCCTTTTCCATATGTGTGCTATAGTATATTTTGTTTACAGTGAATATTTTATTGAAATCGGATAATTTTTGCTCTTATTTTCTGTTTTAAATTCGTTTTGAATATGTCCAGATGTGCGTTTTTTTAAACTCATATATATATTTATAATTAAAACTTTCGACAAAAGATTTTAATCTATTAAATATTATTGTATTTGTTACTCATAACCTTCAAATAACGATTTAATTATTGTAATTTATTACTTGATGTATTTATAGTTAAACTAACACAAATATTAATTTGACTCCCAGACTTAAAAAGCATGAGTGTTATAAGTTTATCGTGCTAATCTGTGTTTCTGTTTGTGGTATCATAGCTTTTCGATTAGATATAGAACCGCGTAGAATAGATCAATTTTGCTTAATTTTCTTTTTCTCTAAAAGGTGTCTTGATTGATAGTAATCGTGATTGATAATGCAATATCTGTTCAGTGTCTCGAAGATTATCGGCTCTTTTCTAATCGTTAGAGATTTTTAAGACAGGAACATTTTAAATTTAATATTTTAGGATTGCCAAGCTTTTTAGGGATATTTCTCTATTACAAATTTTTAAATCGGATTGATATAAAATTTTGAAGTACTAATGGGTAAAAATAATCTGCCAGCCGTTTAAAAAAACGAGATTATTTATTTCTACTATAATCAAATTTGCAGCTACGGAAAAATCATTGAATCTAACTGCAAATTATACTAACGTAGAAAAACGATGTAGTAGTATATGTATATAGTTCACATTGGCATTATTTAGTTCTTTTAATGTTTACTTAATCCGTTTCATTGAATACTTAGTTTGTTAAATGGTAGGTACAATGCTGCTTACGTAAATAGTAAAAAAGAAACTTAATTTTGATTCGGTTAGGGAACTTAAAGTGTTTTTTGAAGTTGGCGAAATATTCATGAGTTGTTACAAGCTACAAAAATAAGTCAATGGTTATTAGTGTAATTTGTAAAAACTAGTTTAATGGTATAAGCAAATAACAATACTCCTACACTACATTGTTGTACACAAATTGTTTCTTTAGTGAGTTTAAAATTCTAATCAGTTACGACATAACCACACGCTTGCTTTGATTTCTAGCTAGTACGGTAAGAAATCAAACAGTAAATTAATGTAGGTGTTGTTTGAAGTCGTCCGAAGATAAAATTTAGAATGTATTAGACTATTTCAAACTAAAATATTTAACTAGCTAATTATTTAAATTGCTTCATTGCCGCAAATTCTAAAAACAACTTTTGTTCTTGTAACCCTGCAAAGTTCTAATGGCAACTAAATGTCAAAAGATTTAGTTTACAATTGCCTAAATATGTAATTATTTCAAGGTATGGTCATAAAAATGTCACGTAAGTGTGAGAAAATATTAATGACCATGAATATGTGACAGTTAAACCGATCATAGACTGTCTCCTGCACACTCATTTCGCTAGAATCTTACTTTAATATTGCTTCAGTACTTTATTTGAGATTTTGTTAATTAGAGAAATAATATGGTAACATGCCACATGTACCTGTGTTAGTTTCGAAGGCGATGCCACTTTTATGTGATTACTAAGTACTTGGTTAAAAAAATATTACTTTAGAGTAAAAAAAAATATCGAAAACCCAATTCAAAGTATTTCGGGAAACCAATATTAATTGAAATTGCTTTTTTATTTCAGGTATACCGAAATGACAATGAAAATACTTGTGTTTTTTGTCTTGATGTCATCCGTGACAGCTGTAGTTAAACTACGAGAATCGTTCTCTTGGAACGTGCTAGACTGGAACTTTCCAAATCCTTACTCACGACAGCAGGCTATACAGTCTGGCGGTCTAATACCAGAAAACGCACTCCCGGTGGGTATTGAGCGCTGGAAGAACAAGCTGTTTGTCAGCGTACCTAGATGGAAGGAGGGTGAGAAAAGTTGTTAATTATTTAAATAATTGTTGTGCAACCAATAAAATGTATATTTAACGTATTGATCTGATCAGTTCTTGGATCTCTCATTTAAATAAAACATCCATTTTTTGGTACTTGTCATAATGAAGAGCGATTTCTATCGTTAAAAACATCAGTTAACCTAAATATTCTGAATATGTTAAATTTAGAGACTACAAGATTACTTAACCAAAACAAGTAATGATTATAACTATTTTCCTAAGAAAAAACTTGTAGAGTGAAAAGTCATTGAAAATTGTTACCCGCCGCGTTTCTTTCTTATATTAAGAATAAATATTGGTAGATAACAGATCGAGCAATAAAACAATGGCGATTAAATAACTCTGACAAAGATTTATTTAATCGCTCTGTCTGTATTTGTATAAATATGTATGAAAATTGTGTATGTTTTCCTTTACATGTTTGTATATTATGGAAACAGGTTTTTCCTATTAAACAGTTTTACAAATAAAAATGGCGAGCTGACCACCACAGTCACTGCGGTACTATTAAACCAATATACTGCTCAAATAAACTATGTCGAATGTTTGATAAGCACTTCATCCATATCTTACGTGTTACAGGTATACCAGCCACCCTAAACTATATACCCTTGGACGCTCCATACGATCCGTCACCGAACCTAAACCCCTATCCAAGTCTTGCTGGCAATGAGTTGGGCAACTGTCAAAGTGGTCTTAATACTGTATACAGGATAAAGGTAGACAAATGCGATCGACTTTGGGTTTTAGATACTGGTACATATGGGTACGGTGAGTGTCACTTTATACATATTTAATTATATTCGTATTGTATTTTTTTTTGTTATAGAAAGAAAGAAGATTGTTATGACATTTTTTATTAAAAAGATTTTAAAACTCATCCTTCTTAATACAAAATCATATACTAATTACATTATTTAAGCAACACAACCTATATTTTAGTAAAAACTAACTGACCCTGCGAACGTCGTACTGCCGTACCTAAGTTTCCGAAAAACTTGTTTTAAAATTTATGTACGCCTCTGGTTTCCACGGGTAGTGGTCAGTCGCGGACTTAGATAATTTAACACTCCCAATTTCCGTATAATTTTCTTATATACAAACCTTGCCCTGACAGTAACAAACACATAAAAAAAGAATCATTCAATTTGGTGCAGGCGTTCGGAAGTTATGCGCGTACTACGTTTCGGTGATTCAATTTTATTTATATAGATTGTTTAAGTTAACGAACGAACCCTTTAAGAAATGATTGGTTAGTTATTTGGCGTTTAATATATGTTAGTTGTTAAATAATGTATTTCCAATTGCGATACGGTAGAAAAGAATATTCACTTTGTAAATATTAAGTGGGTTTAGAAAGTTATTTTACTTCATAAAAAGTAGTTAATCACACCTACTAATCACCGCTGTTTTAAAATTTAAAACTATTAGAATAATTAAGAAGAAAACAGCACGAACGGGCCAGGTCGACAGTGGCGTTACTACCCTCTCACACAAAACCAAACGAAAATGACAGCATCCGTGCTTGTCGTGTTTCGTTGTCGGGAATGTTCTTCAAGCTGATGAGATGTTCTAACATATTTACAAGAGAACATAAAAAAATAAGGACATTTTACCAAAACTTTTTTTTTTTTCAGATCCCAATGTGACAAATTTGTGCCCTTACACTCTGAACATATATGACTTAAATACAGATCAACGTGTCAGAAGATATGTGTTCCGCCCCGAAGATATTGTCCCAACAACTTTTATAGCCAATATCGCTCTTGATGAAGGTAAAACATGTGACGATACATTCGCGTACTTCTCGGATGAACTTGGATACGGACTCATTGCCTACTCATGGGAGGAAAATCGATCCTGGAGATTCAGCCATGGCTATTTCATGCCCGATCCTCTCGTTGGAGACTTCAACATCGGAGGTCTGAATTTCCAATGGTTCGCTGAAGGTATTTTCGGTATCACAGCGTCGCCAGTGGGAGGCGATGGATATAGAACACTTTATTTTAGCCCTCTAACAAGCCACACCCAATTTGCTGTTTCGACCCGTATATTACGAGATGAATCGAAGGTTACTGACTCTTATAAGGACTTTAAGATAGTAGGTGTGCGCGGTAATAACGGTCACACCACATCTAAAGTAATGGATGAACTTACTGGTATTGAATTCTTTAATTTAATCGATCAAAATGCAATTGGATGTTGGAAACAAGACCTTCCGCACAAGCCACAAAATATTGCTGTGGTCGATAAAGATGACGTAGGTCTCATATTCCCTTGTGATGTTAAGATTGACCAAGAGCGCAACGTATGGGTTTTGTCCGATAGAATGCCCGTGTTCCTTGAATCCACACTAGACTATAGTGACATTAATTTTAGAATTTACAATGCTCCCTTAGATTTATTGGTTCAACACACTGTTTGTGAACCACAAACGCAATTCCTGCCAGCTTTAAAGCAGTCCTCGCCAATCCAAAAATTTATTCAACAAAATCCATCAACTTATTACAGTGATGACTTCAGTTCAAAAGTAGCTCCTGAATCATATACATTCTTCGGCTCAGCTCCAACTTCTCAATCAGGCTTAATAGAAAAATCGAGTATTTTCAAAACCCCAATATCCACAACACAAAGCTTCATTAACAAACCTAAGCAAACAGCCATTCCCTATGTCGCGGGTAGGAGTTTAAAATCTTCTCCTTTCAACCGGCAACCTTGGTGGTACGAAAAGGGTACCTATGCAGTATTTGAACCCTAAATTAAGTAGTCTTTCAAGGTTATAGGTGCTGCCCTAGATTTAGGACTTAATTTCGAGCCGGTAATGGGTTGTTATGTTGACACCAAATATGTAATGTATTTAAGTATACATTGTCATATTTGCTGCACACACAAATTGCAGAGCCTTATCTATTACTGCATAATAGGTAATAGTATCTGCAAAACATCACACTCAACATAATATAACACAATCCAATACCTTTATACACTCATTAATGTAGAAATAGGACAAAATATTTATAGAAATCTTTTGTTTTGTTATATATTTAAATGTTTCATTGTTTTGGTTAATTTATTTAATGTATTTATCGAGAGCGAAGAGTCAACACTTCCCTTCTCCTTCACATTTTAGCAAATTGAATTAAAAACCCCCATTTCTATGTTCTGTTAAAAATGTCCTCCTTGTTTTTTTATATAAATTTATGAATAGCTCCCAAATTCATTAATTTTAACTATTACACTTCATATCACTACAGTTATGTGGTTCATAATTTACAGTATTACAAAATACAACAAAACACTTTTAAGAAATAAATAAATACATTAGTTGTCTTTCTCATAATATTTCAAATGTTTTTTTTATTCCTATGAATTCTTAATTTCGTCACACACCGTGAGCGGCACTTCGCAATCGATTTGCCGTTTTCGTATTCCATATGCATATGCTTTCATTGCGTTCATACCTACTACGGGTACAATAAACTGTTTTTATAGCTTTATAGTTTAAAGCCATACACTACATAGTATTTAAGTTCAGAAAAACAAAAACATAGATGTTAT
Source organism: Diaphora mendica (assembly GCA_949125395.1). Lineage (NCBI taxonomy): Eukaryota > Metazoa > Arthropoda > Insecta > Lepidoptera > Erebidae > Diaphora > Diaphora mendica. Next base: position 26,660,155 of record OX421310.1, read on the forward strand.
CCAATTTTGTAAAAAATATAACAAAATATACAACGCTTTAAAAATATTATATAATAGTTTTATTTATTATCATTTCAGCCTCTTCACATACATCATACATAATACATGCAAGCAATTATTATTCATGAATGTATACGCACTAATATTTATTAAAGAATTACGTACATATAATTTCAAGTAATGAGTTGATAGAGTACTAATCTCCTGTCAGTTTAATTGCTGTTAAAACATAAATTAAACTACTTTTGTTTTCAAATTAAATACCCACGAATTTTAGTGTAATATGGACATCTTTTATCCTAGCTTTGGTATACAAAGGCTTAATATTGTAATACGTGATAATGTTACCTTGGAAACGTAAAGGATATTCCAAGTTTTGAGTAATAACGTAGGAAAGTTTGCCTAATAAATTCTCAGAAATCTTAATACTTACTAGTACATCTAGGAGACCAACTTTGAATCCCTGTTTAAGGGTAACAAGATTTTTATATTAAATTTCTGTTAGGACAGGTAGACAAACGTATTGTTATGATAAAGCATTATTATGCCAAAGTATTATTATACTAATTAATGTCATGCGTCGTTATGAGAAACAAAATTTTTCCTTAAAATTTTACACAAAGAGTGGGATTTCCAGTTTGTAAAATACCGACACCGACCATTTTTTTATCTTTGGAACGATGTCTTTACCTTTATTAATAAGTTCATGTCCAACCTATCCAAAAAGTTAATGTTATCAAAATTGTTCATGTCCACACGTAGGATTTTCATACCATCTGTATAAGTTAACTTTGGCGTCACCAAAAGTATACGCTGGTGTGAATTGAAAAGAAAAGGCTTATCATCACGCTAAGACCAATAGGAGCGGAGCACCAATGAAGAATGTTACAAAACCGGGGGAAAATTATTACGCTACGGGCAATAGGAGACGTAAACGACGTTGCGTGGGTCAGCTAGTTAAGAATACGCAGTGCCACTGACCCTAATCATCGTGAGGGTGTCGTAAGAGCCAACAAATAAAAGAACGAAAAAACCGACTTCAAGACCGACCAAATTGAATTGGGTCCACACGGGAAGCACCAGCTTTCAAATAAAAAAATGGTTGTCTGTAAAGTCTTATTACGGACGATAGTTTAACGTGACAACTTCATAACGAAACATTGATGAAATGATCGCTTGCACAAGCTCCGTCGCTCAAGCCTTAAATGGAACGCCTCAGAGCGAGGTAACACCGCATGACGTCAGGTAGCGCCGCATGTTTTTTCCTGCGTGCAGCCGGCTCCATCGAATTATAAGACGTTGTCCCGTCAAAAAAGAATCATCGAAATCGGTGGGCGTGATATTGAGTTATTAGTCAATTTGTCGCGCACATACTTCATGCAAATTGAAGATTTATATGGTTTTCTCATGGATGACATGTCAGAACTAGACCAAATGATGACTAAAATGAGGAGAAATGGGACCACAAATCATCAAAATTGGTTCACCCAGTCGAAAGTTATGAGGTAACAAACATAAAAAAATACAGTCATATTGATAACCTCCTCCTTTTTTGAAGTCAGTTAAAAAGAAGAAAAACATGTTGAAAACCCTATACCAATCCGTCTGGATAGCGTGGTATTGTAGGTTAAAGCCTTTTTAAGGAGATGCCTCTGTTTAGACGTGAACTATTAAAGGCTGTTGATGGAATGATGTAAAGTATCTGAATGTCTTAAATGGTAGCTACTCTAAAGTTATCATTTTTATTGTATAGATTGTAATATTGTACTTTTCCTAATATGTACTAAGATTACCTATATATCGCCTGAGTGCATCGGTGACACAGTGGTAGCGAATACGATTACTGTGCTTGAGGCTCCGATTCCGGGGTCGGATCAAATGTTTGTATGATCTGAAAGTAACGCAGTCTTCGGAGAGATCCAGCAGAAGCAAATATCTTACGACTGACTTCTTGTATCTGTGGGCTCCAAGATAGAGAACTATCGATGTACAACCTAAATTTTTGACACTAGTACTAATCTCGAGGTTGGTGCCATCAAATTGTATTTGAGGTAGTTGTGTCCAGTTGATTCTTGAGACCATCCCAGGACTGCCAACAACACACACCTGGGTCTTTGCAGGATTAACCATGAGGTTATAATTATGACTCCATTCGCCCATGGGACGTAAGTCAGTATTGATTGTGTTGAAGCTACTGGTAACAAGTTAATCTTAGCTTGTGTATATATTTGTAGATCGTCTGCATAAAGGTGGTAGAAGAAACTTAATTGGTTAGAGATTGAGTTTATAAAAACGGCGAAGAGTAAAGGAGATAGAACGCCACCCTGTGGTACACCAGCAGATATACTGCACCAGGAGTAATTTAAGCCTTCAATGCAAATACGTTGCCGGCGACCAGACAGGTAACTATGAAACCAATCAATTGTCCTTGGAGATATGTTAAGAGACCGTAGTATACCAAGCAGACTGTGAAAATCAACAGTATTAAAAGCGTTGCTAAAATCGAGCAAGGTGAATACTGTGATCATTCCACTATCCATGCCTAGTCTAATGCTATCTGTGATGTGTACCAATCCAGAACGAAAGCCGGATTGGAAGGGGTTCAGTAAAGAATTTTTGGAAAAGAAGTTACTCAGTTGAGAGTGGATGAGACGTTCGAGCACTTTGGATAGGAAAGGTAAAATGGATATGGGCCGATAGTCAGAAAATGAAGAGAGTATAGCTTTCTTAGGTAAAGGGATTAGTTAAGCATCTTTCCAAGCAGTTGGGAAAACACCACTTGTCACGGACTGAGTAATAACGTAGGAAAGTTTGCCTAATAAATTCTCAGAAATCTTAATACTTACTAGTACATCTAGGAGACCAACTTTGAATCCCTGTTTAAGGGTAACAAGATTTTTATATTAAATTTCTGTTAGGACAGGTAGACAAACGTATTGTTATGATAAAGCATTATTATGCCAAAGTATTATTATACTAATTAATGTCATGCGTCGTTATGAGAAACAAAATTTTTCCTTAAAATTTTACACAAAGAGTGGGATTTCCAGTTTGTAAAATACCGACACCGACCATTTTTTTATCTTTGGAACGATGTCTTTACCTTTATTAATAAGTTCATGTCCAACCTATCCAAAAAGTTAATGTTATCAAAATTGTTCATGTCCACACGTAGGATTTTCATACCATCTGTATAAGTTAACTTTGGCGTCACCAAAAGTATACGCTGGTGTGAATTGAAAAGAAAAGGCTTATCATCACGCTAAGACCAATAGGAGCGGAGCACCAATGAAGAATGTTACAAAACCGGGGGAAAATTATTACGCTACGGGCAATAGGAGACGTAAACGACGTTGCGTGGGTCAGCTAGTTAAGAATACGCAGTGCCACTGACCCTAATCATCGTGAGGGTGTCGTAAGAGCCAACAAATAAAAGAACGAAAAAACCGACTTCAAGACCGACCAAATTGAATTGGGTCCACACGGGAAGCACCAGCTTTCAAATAAAAAAATGGTTGTCTGTAAAGTCTTATTACGGACGATAGTTTAACGTGACAACTTCATAACGAAACATTGATGAAATGATCGCTTGCACAAGCTCCGTCGCTCAAGCCTTAAATGGAACGCCTCAGAGCGAGGTAACACCGCATGACGTCAGGTAGCGCCGCATGTTTTTTCCTGCGTGCAGCCGGCTCCATCGAATTATAAGACGTTGTCCCGTCAAAAAAGAATCATCGAAATCGGTGGGCGTGATATTGAGTTATTAGTCAATTTGTCGCGCACATACTTCATGCAAATTGAAGATTTATATGGTTTTCTCATGGATGACATGTCAGAACTAGACCAAATGATGACTAAAATGAGGAGAAATGGGACCACAAATCATCAAAATTGGTTCACCCAGTCGAAAGTTATGAGGTAACAAACATAAAAAAATACAGTCATATTGATAACCTCCTCCTTTTTTGAAGTCAGTTAAAAAGAAGAAAAACATGTTGAAAACCCTATACCAATCCGTCTGGATAGCGTGGTATTGTAGGTTAAAGCCTTTTTAAGGAGATGCCTCTGTTTAGACGTGAACTATTAAAGGCTGTTGATGGAATGATGTAAAGTATCTGAATGTCTTAAATGGTAGCTACTCTAAAGTTATCATTTTTATTGTATAGATTGTAATATTGTACTTTTCCTAATATGTACTAAGATTACCTATATATCGCCTGAGTGCATCGGTGACACAGTGGTAGCGAATACGATTACTGTGCTTGAGGCTCCGATTCCGGGGTCGGATCAAATGTTTGTATGATCTGCATATATTTGTTTCGGAGCTTGGGTGTTTTCTATGTATGTATGTATTTAAAAAAAAGTATATATATATATATATATTATATCAGTTGCATATCATTAGCATCATTTAAATATGATCATTTGGGAATACATGGCGTCGTGTGTTAGATGTCCGAAATATTATGAATTATTATTATTTACTACCAGACTATTCTAATGAAATAGAAAACTCTTTATTTGCACACCATATTACAGAGTTAAATAAGTACATAATACATAAAATATCCGAAGTCTAGTGTACAAAGGGCGGCCTTATTGCCAAAAGCAATCTCTTCCAGGCAACCTTAGGATGGATCAATTGACTGCCTCGTTGGTCTCGCGGTTGGCGTGTGCGACTGCTGATCATGAGGTCTCGAGTACGATTCCCGGGTCGGACCAAATGTTTGTATGATCTACAAATATTTGTTTAGGAGTTTGGGTGTTTTCTATGTATAATATGTATGTATATACAAATAAAAGTATATATGTATTTTTATCAGTCGTCTAGTACCCATAACACAAGCTCTGCTTAGCTTGAGACTAGACGGCTTTGTGTGTTAGATGTCCGAAATATTTATTTATTTATCAATGTTTCGGATAAATATAATAAGTAAAAATATAAGCATAACTATAATTTAAGAGAGAGAAGACTCCCAAACATATCCTAATGCGTGACTAACTCAATTACGATGTGTAATATTCGTGAACCATCTTCTTGAATCCACTTATTGTTTGCGCTTGCCTAATGTTTATGGGCAATGCATTCCACAAGCGTACAGCTTGAACAGTGAAAGACTGATCATAAAACTTCGTAGAATGCTGAGGCATCTCCGGTCCCAAATTTTCTGATAACCTTAGACATTTTCCATATGTGTCATTAAGGAACTTAAATCGTTCTTTGAGGTAGAAAAGTGAGAATAAGCGTATTCCGGCGAGAGCGAATCAGAAGCCACTTGAGCATATGACGAAATTCGGAGACGTGATCATATTTTCGCAGGCTAAATACAAATCGTATACAGAGATGTTGTAGTCGCTCAAGCTTATCAAGTTGTGTTTCAGTGAGATCTAGATAGCTGACATCGACGTAGTCAAGAATTGGGAGGAGAAGTGCTTGTGCAAGTGCAGCCCTACTTGCAGTCGGAAGAAAGTAACGCAGTCTTCGGAGAGATCCAGCAGAAGCAAATATCTTACGACTGACTTCTTGTATCTGTGGGCTCCAAGATAGAGAACTATCGATGTACAACCTAAATTTTTGACACTAGTACTAATCTCGAGGTTGGTGCCATCAAATTGTATTTGAGGTAGTTGTGTCCAGTTGATTCTTGAGACCATCCCAGGACTGCCAACAACACACACCTGGGTCTTTGCAGGATTAACCATGAGGTTATAATTATGACTCCATTCGCCCATGGGACGTAAGTCAGTATTGATTGTGTTGAAGCTACTGGTAACAAGTTAATCTTAGCTTGTGTATATATTTGTAGATCGTCTGCATAAAGGTGGTAGAAGAAACTTAATTGGTTAGAGATTGAGTTTATAAAAACGGCGAAGAGTAAAGGAGATAGAACGCCACCCTGTGGTACACCAGCAGATATACTGCACCAGGAGTAATTTAAGCCTTCAATGCAAATACGTTGCCGGCGACCAGACAGGTAACTATGAAACCAATCAATTGTCCTTGGAGATATGTTAAGAGACCGTAGTATACCAAGCAGACTGTGAAAATCAACAGTATTAAAAGCGTTGCTAAAATCGAGCAAGGTGAATACTGTGATCATTCCACTATCCATGCCTAGTCTAATGCTATCTGTGATGTGTACCAATCCAGAACGAAAGCCGGATTGGAAGGGGTTCAGTAAAGAATTTTTGGAAAAGAAGTTACTCAGTTGAGAGTGGATGAGACGTTCGAGCACTTTGGATAGGAAAGGTAAAATGGATATGGGCCGATAGTCAGAAAATGAAGAGAGTATAGCTTTCTTAGGTAAAGGGATTAGTTAAGCATCTTTCCAAGCAGTTGGGAAAACACCACTTGTCACGGACTGGTTCAGAATATTTCATGTTTCGGCTGATGCAATCACTTCCAACTGCATTGCATGAGATCGATAGAATGGTCGTCCTAACAGACTCTTACTGGATCTCCGTTTTCTACGGCAGAGTGAATATGTTGGCGTTGTGCATTTCCACACATCTTATTGCAGGGATTTCACATATAAACATATTTTTCAAGGTTATCATCCGTTGGTCGACGCTTGTATTTGCTTCTCGCTAAACATTTTTTGGACATGATATGTTTTATCTCCTCAGTAAGGTAAGCCATGGAGCCGGTAAATATTTAATTTTTATCGAGCGCAGAGGTGCGTGAACGCTGTATAGTTGTATCATATACTTTTAGTTACTAATAATATACTTTTTGTACAAGAATGAAAAGGTGATTTTTTAATTACTTGCTCCTAACCAGTTTTATTACTTGAAGTACAGGTCTAGAGAAGATTCAAATTTGTGTTTGTAATGGTCTATAAATCTAAAAAAATAATTAACATGGTATTTATTATCAGTATATTACAAACATATTCAGCAATGTACCTACAATGAATACAATACAATGATAAATAGATGACTAATCAAATCAAACGTTTGGTCAAAACTGCAATTTCGTACTGGTTTAGAAATAAATATGTCTCACGCACTTTGCAACAGCAATGAGTACAAAAAAACAGGTAATTAAATTATTCAATAGTAATAATCTAAGCAGTCCATCTTTATTCTTAGAAATATTATAAAATATGTGAAAGTTTGCGAAGATATTTATTACTCAATCACGATTATCTATCAAATGTCCCTCAAGAACTACTAAAGAGTTCTAATATTCATTCAGAATGGTAGATAAAAAACATAAAACCTACTTGATTTATAAAAGGAATTATTACATCATAAAGAACTGGCATGAATGACTGGAAAAGTCACTTCGTCAGTTTCAAAAATCGGTTTCTGACATTTTGCCCGTTTTTATTTCCAAATGACGAACTAACTTTCTTTCTGAAAATATCTCAGATACATCAATAAATACCACAGTCAAACTTTCAAATCAAGCGTATTTATATATTCATTAAATTATATATATTTTTATTTATTTGATGATAATGTTAAATGCAATATCACTTGAATAAATTGCTTGAATAAAAAACAGATTGATGAGCAGATAAAAAAGAAGTCATTATCCTGTGTGGATATTAGATCTTTTTTAACCAAATTTATAAACAGAAGGTGGTTCTAAACAAAACTCTAACTTTTAGGGTTCCGTAGTTCACGTCTCGAAACCCTTTTAGTTTCCGTGCTTCAAGACCTGCAAAACAACAAGATGACCACTGCCCTTATCAAGGAATGTCGTGACAATCTCCAGTCCACTGCAACCACAAACAAAATTACCCTGCAATGGATAAATAGGCCAAGTAACCCAGTGGGTAACGACACGCTGCAGACGAATTGGCTTGAGGTCTCGGGTTCAATTCCCGGGTCGGACCAAATGTTTGTATGATCTACAAATATTTGTTTCGGAGTTTGGGTGTTTTCCATGTGTAATATGTATGTATTTACAAAAAAAATGTAGTAAAAAAGTATATATGTATTTGTATCAGTTGTCTAGTACCCATAACACAAGCGCTGCTTAGCTTGGGACCAGATGGCGTTGTGTGTTAAAAAAAAGTACATAACAGCAATATGCCCTCATATTACATACACTAGCTGTTGCCCGCGGCTCCGCCCGCGTGAATGTCGATTTTCGCGGCAAATAGTAACCTGTATAAGCTATATTACTGTAAAGTTTTATCCAAATCCGTTTAGAAGTTTTAGCGTGAAAGAGTAACAAACACACACACTCACACACATTTTGTGTTTTGTTTCTGGTAAATTATCATAACTATTAAGTTATATGTTTGTTTATATTAAAAATTATAACTCCTAATTCAAGTATTTTAAACTTAAAATTGATCTTTTACATTTTTATTATACGATAAAAAAGTAATCATATAACGTACCTATTGTAAAGTATCTTTTAGAAACTGTTTAAGAACTATCAATTGTGGATGTTGTGTTAGTTACATTGAGATGATAATTTTAGGAACTGGTCACACACACTTTTTTGGAAATATAAATACAATGTACATTATTTATATATTATTTATTAAATTTATGCACTAAGAATGTACATCGGCGGACTTAATGCCCAGAGCATTCTCTTCCAGTCGACCTTCGGGTGGTGGAGAAATCTTATAAGGCAGGTGTGTGAAAATTACTTCAAATTTACAATAATCACATCATATTCAACGTTATACATACAAACATACATATATAAGTAGATATACATATACAGATTACGTATACATAAATACAACATTTATACACTAAATAATGGAAAAAAAAAACTTCGTTTAAAAAAACCGACTTAAAAACTAAAAAGTATCAAATAACTTGTTGCTACCTATTCATAGGTTTGAAGTCGGTGCCAAGCCAAATGTAATAGTAGGTACCACACTCGCTATATTTCGAGACGAACGTTAACGACGTCACCGACGCTTCGGTTGTTTTGTTCTACGCGAAGAGCAGCTATCCCGCTCAAGGTCACGCCATATCAGGAGATATGGTGGCCATGGGACCACATGAGGAGCATACCCTTTCGAATACAAAAATAATTTTCAAAATCGGTCCATAAATTAACGGAGGAGTAATCCGTGTACATACATACATTAAGAAAAAAAATCGATGAAATTGCGAACCTCCTCCTTTTGGTAGTCGTTTAAAAAGGACGGTAAGCTATAGATTAGAAAATTCTGCCAGTTCATTGAGAAAGAGCTCATGTACTTTATTTTTGAATGTATATCGGTTAGTGGACATACTGATTTCGAGGGGGAGCGCATTCCAGAGTATTACTGCTCGAACAAAGAAGGAACAGTTCACGAAGTTGGAGTAATGAGACGGACATGAGAGAAGCAGATTATTGACTGAGCTAGGATTTCTATCGTGATTAGAGCACAGGTATCGGAAATACGGAGCAAGGTAGATAGGTAAGGATGGCGAGTTGAGAAATGAAAATAGGAAGGTAAGTGCTCGCTGATTGCACTGTAGGCGAATAAGTAACCATTTTAACTGGGAACGCAAAGCAGACACATGGTCATACTTTCGAATATTGAAAATAAATCGAATGCAGTTATTAAGAAGACGGTCAAGCTTGTTAAGGAGGTCTGCATTCAGGTCGAAGTAACACACATCACCATAGTACATTCAGTGTTCCGCAAACTTTTTGGGTTCAAGGTACATCTAGGAAGATTAAACATTTTGGAGGTACACCATAATTTAAAAATATTTTTAAGTAATAAAAAACAATGTTTCTTATTGGTCACAAAACTATATTTTTATTTTACACTTTAATTGAGCATAGGCGGTCTCATCTCTCGTCGATCGTCTTGAGGCGTTCCCTTTTTTGTTTTTTACTGTGGTAAGAGTTAAAATCCTAATCCACATAACTTAAAAAATTCTTATCTAGTTTTATGGTTAGGCATATTTAGACAAAATAAAAAGATCTCAGAAATTACAGAATAAAAAATAAAAAGTCCTCAGAAATCAGAACAGACTTGTCTATAAGTAAATTCTGAAAGCTGCAGCACTTTGAATAGGAAGGGAAGAATAGAAATAGGGCGAAAATTTTCAGGAAAGGAAGAATAAGAATAGGGCGAAAATGTTCAGGAAGGAAAGAATAGAAATAAAGCGAAAATATTCAGGAAAGGGTAGAATAGAATTAGGGCGAAAATGTTCAGGAAGGGAAGAATAGGAATACGGTGAAAATGTTCAGGAAGAGAAGAATAGAAATGGAGCGAAAATATTCAGGAAGGGTAGAATAAAAATAAACTTCGTACCGCCATATTTACATATCTGTCTCAGCTGGTCTCAGCTTCCTACAGGCAGTGTACAGTCGCGGACAAAGAAAAAGACTTTTCCCGTTATTAAAAAAAAATTAAATAAAAAAAATTAAAAAAAAAAACTATGTCCTACCTCGTAGTATGAACTCAAATCGTGCCAAGTTTCATTTTAATCCATTCAGTAGTTTCAGCGTGATGCGCGGCCAAGATACAGATAGACGTCGCGGACAAAAAAAAAAACTTTGCCCGCTATCTTTTAATTTTTCTTATACGCAAACCTTGTCCTAACAATAAGGTCCTACACATAAAAAAAGAATCATTTAATTTGGTGCAGCCGATCGGAAGTTATGCGCGTACTAACATTTCGGTGATACATTTTTATATAAATAGATATGTTGATACTGAATTTTAAAAATATTATCTAATATCTTTACCATTTTTATTTGCATTCTAAGCAGTGACAACCAACAGAATATGTCGATACAATGACAATTTCTGAATGAACCAACAATAACAACCATCAAAATAATAATATTAAAATACGCGATAATAATATATAAATAATATGTGGTGTCTATTTAAAACCCTTAATTTCATTCGTGTAATAATATATGATGCCTATTTAAAACCCTTAATTTAATAAGTGCTTCAATTTGACAGTCAAAAGTTTGACAGGAAAGTTGGTAGAACAGTTTTTATGGGCAAAAGGAAATTGTTGTTTTTATTATCTTCCCCGCAATTTTTCCATATTTTCTCACCGTTTAAACCTTCCCTGAACCACGGCAAACATTTCAAAACCTAAATCAGCTAAATCGGCCCGGCGGTTCTCGAGTTTTAGCGAGACAAACGAACAGCAATTCATTTTTAGGGTTCCGTGCGAAAGGCAAAAAACGGAACCCTTATAGATTCGTCATGTCTGTCTGTCTGTCCGTCCGTATGTCACAGCCACTTCTTTCCGAAACTATAAAACCTATAATGTTGAAACTTGGTAAGAAGATGTATTCTGTGAACCGCATTAAGATTTTCACACAAAAATAGAAAAAAAACAATAAATTATGGGGGTCCCCATACTTAGAACTGAACCTCAAAAATTTTTTATTCATCAAACCCATACGTGTGGGTGTGGGTAGGTCTTCGAAAATGATATTGAGGTTTCTAATATCATACTTTTCTAAACTGATTAGTTTGCGCGAGAGACACTTCCAAAGTGGTAAAATGTGTCCCCCCCCCCCCTGTTACTTCTAAAATAAGAGAATGATAAATCTAAAAAAAATATATGATGTACATTACCATGCAAACTTCCAACGAAAATTGGTTTGAACGAAATCTAGTAATTAGTTTTTTTTTAATACGTCATAAATCGTAAACTGCAATTTACCTTTCATTCAATCAACACAAATATAAAAATAAAATAAAAATTGTATTATGCTACTTGCTGCTGCGGAACCCTTCATGGGCGAGTCCGAATCGCACTTTGCCGCTTTTTATAGGATATAAGAGAAGAAGAAGATATACAAATTGTTTTGTCAACTTTGCAAGTTTTTTCTAGTAATCTATTACTATAAAACCAGCTAATTAAATACAGTCTACTGAAAAGTCGTCTTCCTTCATACATTTGGACCTTGCTCCTTTACAATGACCATTTAACGTTATTATGGTATTTTAGTTTTTGGTTCAGAATCGATAAGAGCTAAAACCCGTTAAAACATCTAAATTTCTTTAATGTACAGACTCAACGTCTACAGATTTATTATACGGGATATATGTATAAATAGATCACGGAACAATATTTAAAGTACTTGCTGTCTAGCAAAAAAAGAATGAATGAAATCACGTGTCATTGAATTACAACCAAGTACATATTTTGACTTTTATCCGCTCTCTCCAGGAAACCGTGCTGAATTTATGGATAGAGAGATTTCGATAAATCAAATACTTAATGCTACACCGAATTATACGTAATACGTTCTACGATTATTCCACGATATATTAATCAAAGTGTTATTAATTACGCATGTCTTCCAAAAGATGTCACTACGTGTCGTATTTCGTAATGATAAATTCTTTATATTTTTTTTTTCCAATAGATAGAGAGATTGTGATAAATAAAATAATTAATGCTACAATCTTCAGAGTATCTCCTTTCTAACAAAAAAAGAATTATTGCAATCGGACTACTCGTTAATGAATTACAATTAATTACACATTTTGACTTTCATCCCCTCACAGGGAAACCGTCCGGAATTTCGGAATAAAAAGTATCCTATGTCCTACCTCGGAGTATAAACTCAAATCATGCCAAGTTTCATTCGAATCCATTCAGTAGTTTCGGCGTGATGCACGGCCAAGATACAGACAGACAGACAGACAGACAGACAGACAGACAGACAGACAGACAAAAATGAAAAAAAAAATAGTTTTGGTTTCAGTATCGATAACAGAGTGCCCTCCAAAAAAAATTTTCAAAATATCTTCAATGTACAGAATTTGACCTGTTACATTTTTATTATAAGTATAGATTACATACACAAATATGTTTTAAATTTCTTACATGTAAGGTTTATTGAAGACATTTCAAAACTTGCTTTCTTCGCTCGTTCGCTCGACTACGCTGCAGCGTTGTATACTAGTAAAACCAATTTTGCGCATTTATAAAAAAGAAACAATTAGGTTAAAGTACCATTTATGTCATTAAAAAAATATGTGACAACTATCTAAAAATTACAAGTCCAACATGTCGAATTGTCATAAAACGAAAACTTTTAACATCAACAGTACGTACTAGTTCAAGTTTAATAAACAAGTATATATGTGTATATTTACACAGTATATATTAATATATTTGTTACACTATGCAAAAATGTGTTTTAAAATTTCACCCCTATTCCTTAATTTTTACTGCTGTTATTTTTTCAATGACCAGTAGGTATAAATTCAGTTGACTTCCTATAAAATTTCCACACCATATATAGGTTCAAAGTGTTGTCAACATTTATTGTTATAAACTTCGAGTAGTATTTTTTTTTTAATGTTTTATGTAGGCGATAAGTTTGTAGTTGCAGTTACATTTATGCAACAGATGTAATAGCTGTGAGATATTATTCAGGCGCTACTGATTGTGTAGAGAAAGCGTTAATGGCATGTCTTTCGTGGTTGATCTTAACGCGGACTAGTTGACGGGAGGAGAATGCCTTGGGTATTAAGTCCGCCGATGTATAAAAGTGCATAAAGTTTAAATAAATAAAATAATAATTGTACATTTTGTAAATATCCTCGGTTGAGAAACTTCGATCAGAGTGGCGTGCAATGGGCGAGGCCTATGTCCAGTTGTGGACTGCAATAAGCTGATGATGATGAGAAACTTCATAATTTAATCAGCTTCCAAATATATGGACCTCGAAAAACACTGGGAATCTTAAGCTTTGTTTTATTTACTGTCGGTGTGATAGTTATGATAGGATAGGTGTTAACATCATAGCATGTAAGATTAAAATATCTTATTTATTTCATCATTATCAAGAACTCCCCTCAATAGTCCACTGCTGGATATAGCGTTTTTCTTAGAAAATAGGTTTTGACCTACTGTTCCACTCCGGCCAAACGCGTTATTGGCCTCTTGTCATGCGTAATTTACTGTCTTGGTTTGGTTTTCCCGGGCTGTTTCCGTACTTTAGCCTCTTGATTGACTTGATTGGGCCATTGTACGTAGGTTTTGTCATCTTCTAACTCCAACCATCCTAGATGTTGCACCTATTGTGGAGTTTTTTTTTTTTTTTAAGACATCTCCCGCATTAGGAATAAACATCATGTGTCGCGGGGGAATTTACAGACATACATGAAACGGACACAATTAACACCAAAACTCAGAACAACAATTTGTGGATCACACAAAGTGTTGTTCCGTGTAGGATTTGAACCCACAACACTTGGCGAATTGGCAAGTAACCTAAACCACTATGCCAACCGTGCAGTCATAGTCAGGTATGCCTGATATCGACCCTTTTCAGTCTAATCAGGTTACAGACTAGTCTTTTTGATGCCACCGGAACTACACTTTTTCTTTGCCTGCGTCCTTTGTCCTTTTTCCATTGTTTATGGCACGCAGCCATGTTTTAATTTGTGTTTGGGGGTAAGGGTAGTAGTGGTTCCAGTCCACAGATTGTTGTTTCTCATGTCCTGTTGGCCAATTCATCTGCGGCGTCGTTACCCATTGAGTTACCATGCCCTTTTATTCATTGCAGGGTAATTTTGTTTGTAGATGCAATGGTCTGGAGATTGTCATGACATTCCTTGATATTTCGTATTATGTTAGTGTCGCATTTGGAAGTAACGCAAATATATGACCAAACAGGTGTTCGCTGGGAAAATTAATCTTCAACCAATAATTTCATCTAGATACAGTTATGTGACTGGCAAGTACTGTGATTTGGCAATAAACTCTTAACCGGTAGTAAATATTGGTCAGCCTTGAGTAATATCTATACTAATATGTATTATAAACGCGAAAGTTTGTAAGTATGGATGGATAGATGTTTGTTACTCTTTCATGCAAAAACTACTGAACGGATTTGGATGAAACTTTACAGTAATATGGCTTATACATCAGAATAACACATAGGCTACTACTTGCCGCGATAACCGACATATACGCGGGCGGAGCCGCGGGCAACCACTAGTGACTTAATAAACAAGAAGAACAAAGGTCTGAACTAAGTAGTATGGTAGTCTATTCTGAGCTCTCGCAAGCCACGGTTGCTTAAGTATATGTTTATCTTATTTCTATATATTTTCATACATGTAGATAACTAATTAAATACTGAATCGCATCAGTCGCCGCCGGCACCACATCTCGAGGGCATCGATTTAGGTCGGTCTTCTGATTCCACGTTTCTGCTCCATAAATAAATATTGGAAAGACTAAGCTTCTCATGAGGCGGACTTTCGTGGCTTTGGTGATGTGACGTTTGCTCCAGGCCCTTTACAGCCTGTCAACGGCAGATCGTGTGATAGTGTATCTCCTTCGAATCTCACCATCACATTCTCCAGTGTTAGTGATGGTGGAATCAAAGCATACATAAGATGGAACAACCTCACAGTTGCCAATCACAGTGATGTCAGGATAGTTCAGTTCATCTCGGTGTGGACCGAGACCAAGATGATCGTAGTAGTACCATCATCTTGGTCTTGTCTCTCTTAAGCTTAAGACCGAAGGAGAGGCTTGATGTTTCAAGTACGAGTAGGTGTTCCATGTCTTCCTTCGTTTGAGTTAGAAGGGTAGTGTCGTTTGCATACTATTGTTCCAACACGATTCTCATGGTATATAATAATAAAAATGTTAAACCATGCAACCCTGTCTAATGCCAGCGTGAGTGCATTAGCTTTTAGAGTCAACGTCGTCTATCCGAACAGTCGCAGTTCCATCCTCATAAAGTCGGAATATGGGACTAACTGTTGGACATAGGTCTCTACCATGACACTCCACTCTTGTTGGTTTTGGGCTACTCGCATCCAGTGAATTATCAATTAATTGTGTGCTAATTTAGCTATAATGATAATAATATTTTAGACATCTGACACACAACGCCTTCTAGATCCAAACAGAACAGAGCTTGTACTATGGGCACTAGACAACTGATAAAAATACATATTATTTTTTATAAATACATACATAGGTATAGGTATTGTACATAGAAAACACTCAAACTTCGAAACAAATATCAAGCAGCAAATAGCAAGCAGTCCCGTACGCTACCACTGCGCCCCCGAGACAGTCACTCCAGATTATTTGCAATTTTAATTTTAGTTAAAGGTACTAAAATAATATTTTGGTAAAGTTATTTGAGAACTCATTATCGTTTACGTGTCGCTTTTTAATCTTACGTACTTTTAATACTCGTACAACTGCAATAAAAATAGTTTAAAAACCCTTGTTCTCATTACAATATCTATAAGCGTACATAGCGTTGTCAACTTTATAGATTGAGATCCCAGTCACCCCAGACTTACGTCATTTTAGAAAAGATGAAAGGAGATGTCCAAAAAATGTATGGGATTGATAGCTGAGATCTTCTAAAAAAAGAATTTAAAAGTTTCATGAAAGCAGATTCTGAAAAAAGTTATGAAGGTTTAAAGAAAAAATAATATCACTCCGACCTACTCCGACAACATAATTTTTTCCCCAATATATTTTAAAGTTATACTGTCAGGTCTACTATAAAGATTTTTTTATGTGTGCTCATGTCAAAATATATACTTCTGGCTTATTCCTATGGCTCCACTCGTGTGGAAAGTCCATAAAAAGTAAATTGTGTCATTCTCCAACAGATCTCCAAAAACAAATATGTCATCTGTCCATTGTTGGTTACAAGGTTAGTTTTATAGAATGAAAATAAAAGAAAGAACATTATTTTTATGCATATAACTGCATGTTATTAGAATATTATTTCAATACCACTGATGGAATAATATAGTTCTTGATCATTTTTATGTCAATTTACATCATGACATCCTATAATCTAGCGGGAGAAGCTGGGGTTATCAATTAATGTTGATAAAATAAAGACCATGGTTATAGCGAAGACAACGATGCCCACCCCAAATATAAAGCTTCGGGGAGTAAATGTAGAAGGCGTTAGCAAGTTTAAATATCTTGGCCGCTACTTTACGAATGACTTAGACCATTTGGAAGAGGTGAAATATCGAATAGGACAAGCTAAGACCGCTTTCTTCAAAATGTCCAAGGTTTTATGCGACCCAAAAATCTCATTTCCTTTGAGGCACCGCGTCATGAAATGCTACGTTTGGTCCATACTATTGTATGGGTGTGAGACGTGTGTCTTAAAGAAAGACATCTGTAACCGACCTCAAGCCTTCGAGATGTGGTTACTGCGGAAGATGTTTAAGATACCGTGGACTAGTTTTACATCCAACGTAAAGGTGCTGGAGCGAGCCAAGTGCAAGAGAGAACTGATGGCTGTTATAGCGAAAAGGAAAGTGGCCTTCTTTGGACACAGACAAAGGGGCCCGCAACATGAATTCCTGAGGCTTCTGTTAGAAGGAAAAATACCTGGCAGGGGGACACCAGGTGGACCACGAGGGAAGTGGATAGATGACATCGTGGTCTGGAACGGACTGCGGTATCGCCAACTAAAAGAGGCTGCTCATGATCGCGAGGTGTACCGTCTGCTGACCTGCAAACTTCATTTTGAGGATGATGATGATGATGATCCTATAATCTATACCATGTTTCTTCACGCTCCTGCTCTGTAAAAAATATATGAATCATAATTCAGATTTATTAAAATTATGTTATCATTGTTAACTTCAACCTTAAAACAAACGGAACGAAAATCGGCGCGTGAGACGAGTTTTTGCAAATTGTTTTTTTTTATGTGATTGAAAATAACTAGATTTTCCGGCTCTGGGTTCTAGCCCTTTTAACTGTGATTGACAAGTTTATTGAATGTTCCTAATGTTCAAATCATAGTTCGACTGTATATAAATGCTCTTTCTTTATTTTTGAATAATCAATTATTAGTTAGGGATTTCGAATGACGAATATTTTAAAAATAATTATTACATGAATTCAGTACAAGAACACTGGATTTTAATAAGAAGCGCACATGAATAAAAAAATCATTCAATATTTTACCCAACTTTGAGTCATGTTTTTATCATATGCCAAGTAAAATTCTTTCAAAGTAAATTCAAGTACTTTTTGATTTTTGAGTTTTTTTTTTTTTGAATTTGATACAGACTTTATAAAGTTACTCAAAATACATCATTTATTTTATTTATTCCAAAAACTAAAACATGATCTCTGATTATTCTTAGGCAAAAATTAGACATCTCCTTTCCTGGATCTGTAATCTAACATATACTCAGAAAGGAATGGATGCTCGCTAAGCTGAAAGCGGGGCCGTTTTACAGTTAGCGGGTATCAAAGATAGAAAAAAACCATGCTAACTTACGTCATTTTAGGAAGACTGAATTTTATATATATTATCAGAAACTAGGAGTGAGAATTAAATAAAAGAACCAAATTGGAGGTAGCCTAACCTGCGTTCTTATTTATAATTAAAACACTAAACAGTTCACAACTAATTAATCTTATAATTAGAAATATAATTACAAGTAATCCACGAAATACATAACAGATCGTTATTAAAATGATAAGAAATAGGTTTACAACGATATAACATTAAACAACAAGATATGGCTGATGCCTTGCGAACCAACAAAAATACCTCTTACCGACACCGCTGCTTGAACAACAAGAGTGAAAGCATAGCCAAGTACCGTCTTTTTTTAGGTTCGCACTGTATAATTTATCGGTAGAATAGGGATGCACCTAACAATATCATTAAGTATATATTCTTTTAAAATATTTTGAAACTAGCCAGACAAATTTGGTCGCCCGAATATTTCGCCAGACTTGTTTAAAGTTTATATGAAAACACGCCTCTCTGCTGTTGACGGTAGACACTACGCGTCATGTGTATTGCTATGTGTACAGTATTGCTTGTAGGCGTTCATACTTCTCAACAATAAGGACTAAAAACTAACTAGAAAGGAATGGATACTTGCTAAGCAGAAACGGGGCAGTTTTACAGGTAGCAGATATCAAAGATGAAAAAAAAACCATGTTAACTTACGTTTAACTTAGGCTGGCTTTTACATAACTATCATTACTACTTCGTTTCAAACAAAGTCGCTTCAGCTGTCTGTCTGTTCCTATAAATGATTAGATCTTTAAAACTACGCAACGGATTTTGATGCTGTTTACTTAAGTAGATTAGTGTATTAGTAGTGATTCATATATATAGTATATTCATATAGTAGAAAAACACTGATAATTTTAGAGGTTTCTAATGTGATGTCGTAAATAAACACATTTCTTTGCGCTTACATTGCAAACGATAGCTGAAACCTACGAGATAGATCAAAATAATATACTACAGTATTGTGCACCTCAAAAAGGTCTACAAAAAGTCTGCGATGGTATATGTCTATCTTTTAGGAATAACCCAAAATAACCATTTTTATTTGTTTCTTTCACGAGAAATAGTGGCTTATTTACGAAACGATTTTAAGCAATACAGCATTAATCCTTATTCAAATATTTTTATCCTTATTTGTGACAGAAAGGCGTCTCCTGCCACTTTGGGAGCAGCCGACGGTAATGGGTTTATCGAGATGGGCTGCAACGCTCAAGAATACGCCACCAAAAGATGAAAGCTTACCTTAGGGCAGCGTCCGCCTCTTCTTGACCTGGGGTACTGCAAAAGCAGGTGTCCACGACGCGTCCTGTTCGAGTCGCGTGGTTCACTTTAAAATAGTTTATTTCCTAGGCCTAGGCTAGGATAACTCAATCACACACACACACACACAAAATATCGAGTATGTTCCTTCTTGTAATTAATTGTTAACGATAGCACGGTCACCGTGCGCCGGCGATTTCTTCTCTTCTTCTACTCTTCGCGCCGATGCAGATGGCGCGGAGGTCGCGGCCAATAAAGGCTCGCGATTGGACTAGACGTATGAGCGCAGTATTCACGCTCTGCCATTGGTAAAGCTTAAACTCCGGAAGCGGAAAACTTAAACGTCGGCTAGCCCATTCGATGTTTGGTGCATTGGCAGTAGTTTGTTTAGGAATGGCGCGATACTATTAAATTATAAATATGAATTTAATGGTTACGAAACATACCGCCCACCAAAATACACTTGTGTATTTTCTAACTTGAGAAAATTTAAAGAAACTGCGAATCAGTATCGAGAACCTGATTGCATACGAATAGTAAAGCTAGAGTAGAGTAGATACTAAAGTTACGATAAAACTAACTTACTAGACTAACGAATAACGGTAAAGAAACTGTGAATCAGTATCGATAATCTTGAATGCATACGAATAGTAAGCTAGAGGAGCTACTAAAGTTACGATAAAACTAACTAACGAATAACGCATTTAATTGATGATGTTTGGTAAAGTGCACAGCTTGGCTAACGGCCTCGTTAGCTGAGAACCATCGACTGTGCGAACGGTTGCAACGCGCGCCACTCAGTCCGGGCCAGGGTGAAACTTCTCAACACGAGGCCAGTGTACCGGAACAGCGTTATCAGTTTTAAGAATGACAACCGATTCTACGTTTAAAGGTTTTGATTGTTTTGTCCACTTTGCCCACCGAGTAAGGGTTTGGAGGTACTCCCGCCTCCAACGATTCCACATATTTTGTCGAAAACGCTGTCTATGCTGCCAACGACCGAGACGATTGATATTGATGGATGTTAAGTCCTCATCAGAAACGGACGTCAACGATTCCAGGGTTAAGAACTGACCCGGGGTAAGTTCGTTTAAATCAGAACTCAATGAACAGAGGGACCACGAATTAAGCACGGTTTTAACGCCATCATGGCAGTTTTCACGATGAAACGATTCGATCATCACGTAGGCAAATTTGGACTCGCGAGGGAGACGAGCGGGATGTTTCCATTCAATCTTCAACTCGGATCCCGACCGCCTACCACCCACCCTGAGCACTCCTTGCGCATTCAGGAATGAGTTTAGCGTACGTATCTGCCTCGACACGAGAGTTCCAGCCTGCAGCTGTTGAATCTCGGTCGCGAAGCAACGATACTGAATGTGTTTCACTACAATCATAAGCGCGTTATGAAGCTCTGTACGATTTGATACAGGATTAGAGCTACGTGTACGTTTGATTCGAAGGAAATCAATGAATTTTATCCATACGCACAAAAGGCGTTGGATTTTGCGAATTGACGAATAACGGTCGAGTAAGGTATCTATGAATGTGACTGGAAAATCATCATGGGTAAGTAATGAATGCGGACTCTTTTCTTCTATTTCAAGTATGGTTTGATCCAGCGTTTCGACAGACCCAAGCCAAGAGATAACAGGTTGAGAAAGCCCAGAGGGGGCCGCCCACCATAAACGATTGTTGGCAAGAACTGACGGAAGCTGGCAACGTGAAACTACGTCCACCGGATTATTTTCGGAAGCCACGTGATTCCCACGAAGACCTGGAATGACATCAAGAATATGACCTACGTGGCTCGCGACGAAAGCCTTCCAACGTGAAGGGTGAGAGCGAATCCACGCAACTTCGACGGTGGAGTCAGACCAAGCGAAGATACCTATGCAAGGAAAAACTGGTAAGTACAATTCCTTAACGAATGTCAGAAGATTAGCGAGAAGGAGCGCAGCAGTCATATGACTGCGGTCTGAATAATCCTTTATAAATTCCCTATATTTTTTATAAGGATCCTTAACAATTGTCCGTTTTATTATATGCAAGCAACGCAAGGCGGTGTCGCGAGACCCCGAAGAAGACCGATCTTGGTCTTCTTCCTTAAACGGAAAAGTAACAACGTATCTATCGGTGGAATCGCGAGTGTGTTGCGTTGCAAATAAATCTTCACAGCGTTCTTCTTTGGAAGTCGAGCGTTGAGTTGTCTCGAACGATTCAGGTTCCCGTAAACGTTTAGCTTCTTCATGAAGACAATCGTCTTCATTTACGAAAAATGATTGTACCTCATCCCTACTACCAGCACCTCCGAGTAAGATCCAACCAAATACAGAATTGAAAGCCGTTGGTTGCTGCGATCCTCCACCTACACTACCAGGACGTAATAATGAGGCAAAGATCTCAGCGCCGAGAAGAATATCAATGGACGCTGGCTTGTGACAATTCGGATCAGCCAGTGTAAGACCTTGCAAATGATGCCATGAGGAATTATCAATACGAGTAGATGGCATTTTGCTACATATGCTAGGCAACGTGAGCGCGTTGATTTTAAAGAGAGACTGACCATTTACACCAATTTCAATCTGGACTGCTCCTGAAATAGCAGCAGAGGTCTGGGCTATGCCAATGACATGGCGTGAAGTTACATTACGAACTGCACCAAGTCGTTCCACGGCACATTCAGTGATGAAATGGGCTTGGCTTCCCGAGTCTATAAGGGCGCGAAACGACTGAAAGTTGCCTGACGAGTCACGAACTTGAACTTTGGCTATAGAAAGAAGCACCACGGGTGGATCACGAATACTTGTAAGTACTTGAATTTGGTTGTTGGTGAAGCGCTAGAAGCAGGTTGTTTTGATGACAAGGTTTCATTGTCAGGTTGTTCTAGATGAAGAAGAGTGTGATGACGCTGACGACATCTTTGACAACTAAACAGAGACTTGCACTCTATGACACGATGAGAAGGTCCAAGACAGTTGAAACACCAACGGTTGGTTTTCGCGTGCTCAATTCGTTCAGCTACGGGAGTCTGTTCAAACCGCTTACAATGGGCGACAGAGTGATTTTCTGAACAGAATGAACACTTAACGATTGGGTTCGCAGATGTCCAAGACGCTGATGTAGATTTCGGGATTGCAGATTGAAGCGTCTGAGGAGTAGACTTTGACTTCTCCTCTGTACTGGAAAGAAACACTGTGGGCTTGGATTTTGACGAATAACGATTTGACTTTGCCTGAACACGAGGCTTCTCTTGACAATGATTACTCGAGGCTTCTGAGCGATCCTGATGTGAGAAGTGTGCGTCTCGAACGAGCGCCTCACACTTAGTGTACAAGAACGCCAACAACTCCTTGAAGTCTGGTAACTCTGTACTGATGTGTTTTCGTTCATATGCACACCGCGTTTGCGAATCTAATTTGGATAAGAAATGGTATGAAAGAACGAAACTCCATTCGTTGGTAGGTAATCCAAGGCCTCTTAAAATATTTAAATTCTCTGTTGTATAGTCAAGAGCACGACGAAGTTCTTCAGGCGACGTAGATTTCAAGTTTATGTTGAGTATCTCCTTCCAGCAGGTAAATGCCAACTCACGTTTATCTTGGTATCTTTGAGTCAATGTTTGGTATGCTTCAAGATACAATGTGCCTTCTGGAGGATACGTGCGAATAAGAGAGAGCGCATCCCCAGAGAGACTTGAAAAAAGATAGTGCATGCGTTCAGCGTCCGAGAGCGATTTGTTGTTATGAATTAACGAATTATAAAGACTATAGAATCTCGGCCATTCTTTTATATTTCCACTAAATGTGGGAATGTTTATTTTAGGCAGCTTTACGTTAGAAATACAAGAGTGATCGATGGCGATTAGATTTGATTTCGGATCTCTTGTATCGGAGGGAACTAACTGCCTGTGAACGGTCATGATGTCAAAGTAAATCTGATCGAAATCCACTCGAATTTCATCTTCCTGTTCCTCTGACTCGCTGTCCACAAGGCAGAGAATCTCTGAGTGTGCCTCTTCAAAGCTCTCACTCAGTCTCTGCACGACGGAATAATGAGCAAGAAACGCATTTAAATGTGAAGGTTCGTGCTGAGCTAACTCAGCAATTTCATGTGTTTTTCTTAAACGATTTAATGCGAGTGTACGCTTACGCCGCAGAACAGGTAAGTCTCGAATGGAAAGGTTTGGTTCATCATCAACCACGGTAGAAGATTTACGTCTCTTAGTTGAAAAATCAATTTTCGATTTTCGTCTAGTAGGGTAAGACATTTTATTTGATTTAATTAAAAACTAACGATCGACAGAAAATAAAATATAACTTACCTAATTTACCTATCACAAGAGTAGGTAAACAACGAATGAGAACGAAAGCGAAACTACAATGAAACAGTGTAGGCAGCTTGGTAGGTAACCGAGCAACGAATAAATGCTACACAGTACATGGAGAAAACGATAGGTAAGTTATAGCACGAGAACCCACGTTATGATTACTAGATTGGAAGCAACGGGGCACTATACAAGGGATATATAACGATGGTTGTATAGCACAAGAAATCCAAAGGTAATAAATAACGCAGAACGAATAGGTACTATACCTACAATCTGATTAACACAAGAGATGGTGAGAACGAAAGCGAAACAACAACGAAACAGTGTAGGCAGCTCGATTATGTAACCGAGCAACGTATAAATGCTACACAGTTCTGAGAAAACGATAGGTAGGTATAATGGGAGAACCCACGTTATGATTACTGGATTGGAAGCGACGGGGCACTATACAAGGGATATATAACGATGGTTGTATAGCACAAGAAATCCAATGGTAATCAATAACGCAGACCGAATAGGGACTATACCTACAAGCTAATTGTATCGCGCAGTAATATGAATCACAATGTTAAACGTAAACAAACAGTAACAATAACAATATTACCACGAATAAACCTTCTGCAATATCACTGCACTGTGACCGGTTTATAACGATAGCGAGAATAACACAATATATCGATATGGTTTACCAACGCAGATTGATATTTGCGTTAACGTGTGTAAGGTTACCTATTCAATAAAATAATCAATTTTATTGATAGGTTGGTTCGTATAAATAACAAATCTACCTATATATGAAGGAACATAAACAAAGCGGGGGGAATTGCACTTCGGAGAAAATTGCTAACTAGTAGCCGATGCGAAGCGCAAGCGAATATGATTCTTAGGTCAATCACAGAAAGTCGATATTATCGAGTGAATTTTACCTAAGCACAATACGATAACCGCTTGTTTTGTTTAAGTATTTAATTTTGTGTGTGAGAAGTCGTAATACTTATCCGAAAAAACGTAAAAACACTAGCCCGGACGGAATATGAATTAATACAATATTCACGGTATAAAATTATTCCGAGTTCGAACTAATGATACGCGACTAAATTGTATAGTGCATCTGCACTAACGTGTTAAGTACGGATATGATTCGAATTGTATGCGATCTGTTTAACCAACGTATTTTAGTCGGGTTATACAAAATGCGTTTTTCGTTATATTTACGAAATAAATGTATTTCTACACGGGGGTTACTAATGAATTCAAATAACCAATGTAATACCTATTATTCAAATATTCGTCTGCATTCGAGACCCGAATAAAGTTTTACTTTTAAAACAAAAAGGTCACTTTTAGTTTTAATGGCGGTTTTGTTGAAACTTATGGAAAATTATCTACCTACATTAGAATAGTTGAATCATTATTGTTGAAAATTACAAATTTATTAGTTTAGACTGCTAAATAGTTATCTAAATCGTGTAGAAATAACTTGTGAGGGGGAATTAGACCGATTTGAATGAGTTTTGTGTCTTAATTCCCGGGTTTCGGCACCATAAAATATGACAGAAAGGCGTCTCCTGCCACTTTGGGAGCAGCCGACGGTAATGGGTTTATCGAGATGGGCTGCAACGCTCAAGAATCCGCCACCAAAAGATGAAAGCTTACCTTAGGGCAGCGTCCGCCTCTTCTTGACCTGGGGTACTGCAAAAGCAGGTGTCCACGACGCGTCCTGTTCGAGTCGCGTGGTTCACTTTAAAATAGTTTATTTCCTAGGCCTAGGCTAGGATAACTCAATCACACACACACACACACAAAATATCGAGTATGTTCCTTCTTGTAATTAATTGTTAACGATAGCACGGTCACCGTGCGCCGGCGATTTCTTCTCTTCTTCTACTCTTCGCGCCGATGCAGATGGCGCGGAGGTCGCGGCCAATAAAGGCTCGCGATTGGACTAGACGTATGAGCGCAGTATTCACGCTCTGCCATTGGTCAAGCTTAAACTCCGGAAGCGGAAAACTTAAACGTCGGCTAGCCCATTCGATGTTTGGTGCATTGGCAGTAGTTTGTTTAGGAATGGCGCGATACTATTAAATTATAAATATGAATTTAATGGTTACGAAACATTATTATTATATTATTGTTTACCTTTTTATAATATATTCAAATTGTGATTGATATGTATATTATTGAGTCAGAAGAGGTAGATGACGATAATAATTATAATTTTGAAGAAGAAGGTCTGACGGATCCATCACTCTTCTAGGGTGTTGAAATCGATGATTAAAGATGGTTATTCACGTGCTCTTGGTAATGATTAGAAAAACAAATAATATTTACTTTTATACAAATGGATATAATATCCTTTATAAGCACACTTTACTTTCAATTTCTAAAAGAACGGGCTTTTAAGTATTAAATATTATTAGTTTTTATGAATAAATAAATAATGTAATAAAATTTTAATATAAATGATTTTTAATTGACTTGAATAACGCCCTCAGGCGTCCTCGCACAGCAAAACGTTAAACGAGTCTGGGAGTATGTTTGGCCCATCAGATTTGTCTGATTCATTGGAAAATATTTTATAATAGTATGCTTAATAATATTTAAAAAATCCGCTTTCCTAAAATGACGTAGGCTCCCACATTTTTTAGGATTTTTCAAGTGTCTGGCAAAAGTTACGACCCACAGGAAGAGTCTGGCAACTAAATATATTTGGTTATAATAATATCATATTTATCATATGTAAAATCCAGCCCTTCTACTTTGACGTAAGTTAGCCCGGTCTTTATCCATCTTTAATAACTGCTACCTGTAAAACGGCCCCACTTTCAGCTTAGTGAGTATAGGTACATTCCTTCATTCATTCATTCTGAGCTTATGTTAGATCCTAAAAATTTCATCTTTCCTAAAATGACGTAAGTCTGGGGTGACTGGGATCTTGTACTATTTACCTTCAAAACAACTTTAGTTTAATTTCTCGTGACATATAAGCGCAGTCAATACGTTAAAATCTGACGGAAGATACCACATATCTCTGTATCTAAATCTGGCTGAGTCTTAACTAAATAGAATATTAAACAGAGCTATAGTCATAAAGTCTGTAAAATAATTTACATTAACGTGCAAGTCTTGCGTTCGGCATTTGTCTTACGTTTATTATCTGCATAGTGTGTCACAATAAAGGCATAATTGATGTGGTTAAAAGAGTGTTGAGACAGTTGTAAACCATATGTCGAGTTTATGATAATATTGGTATTTTAAACAGTTATACTATTTTATTTTTACCATGACTGACAAAACATTTAACAGAAAAAATGAAGTGAAGAAGGATTACAATCCTTTTGAGCATCGAGAAGTTGAAAAGCCTGTGTCGTAAGTTTATTACTTTTATTGTAAAACTTGTTTACTTCACACAAAGTATGCGTTTGTGCCCTTCAAAAGTATCTCAATGAGATATATTTTATGCCTCCGAAACAACAGTTTCAAACACATTTATAATGGACCAAATCTTAACCAGTTACCTAACATGTTCAATTTCATGCTTAAAAGGGTTCCTAAAAAAATTAATTCCTAATATGATTGTACACATAAATTGTCTTGCCTCATCATTTGTTAACATTTCATATTTGAGTAACAGATTGTGAATATACACACATCAAAAGTGTCTAGGGATCAACATATGTCTCTAGGGATCAACATATATTTTTGCAATAACTTTTCTCCTGATTGATATTAATTAAAATTTTCTTTAAGGATTCATCAAATAAAGTGTTTTCGTTTGTCACAGTAACGATAAACCAAGTCACCTTTGCATTAATAAAGAAATTTGCCATTTTCCTAATAAAAGGAATTTTGACATTTGAACCACTAACATTAAAGTTCGAAAAAAAGACTGAAATAACAGTTTTCTTTAAAATTTTATTAGGTCACTTAAACAATTAATAATCCGTGTTTCTACCGCGAACACTAACACAAGAACATCGGTTTGGCATACTCAAAATGAGTTCATTCAAATCACGCTGTGGAATGGCCGCCCATGTTCGTTGCAACAACAAAAAAAGGTCTTCTTGCGACTGAATACCCTCCATATTCGGCAGAGCTCTTCTCTGTAGCATATCCCATGCATGCTCAATCGGGTTCAAGTCTGGCGACTGAGCAGGCCAGGGCCAAAACCACATCTCAATCTCAAGAAATCCGCATAAAAATGCTTGATCCCTAAACACTTTTGATGTGTGTGGTAACACAAAGAAATGTATTGACTTAGTCTTTATTTATGAGATTAGGGATTAATTAGTTATTACATCTTACGCTTTGTAACAAACCGAATTATGAATTAGCTCTAGTGGCTAAATTTAATTAGGTTATCATCATCAACCTCAGGGCCAGTTTCCTAAATTGTGGAAGACGGGGAAACTGCTTCTCATCCGAAAGGAGGGGCGCCTGGTGGATACACGATCCGCCTACCGGCCCATAGTGTTGCTTGACGAGGTGAGAAAACTCTTTGAAAGAGTGATTGCATGGCGCCTCGTCAAGCATCTCTTCAGGGTAGGGCCGGATATGGCAGACAACCAGTACAGTTTCCGTCAGGGGCGCTCCACTGTGGATGCGATCATGCGCGTGAGGGCCCTGGCGGTGGAAACAGTTTCCCGGGGTGAAGTAGTGTTGGCGGTGTCTTTGGACATCGCCAACGCGTTCAAAACTTTGCCCTGGAGTTGCATCAGGGCGGCACTACTGTATCACCGAGTGCCTCTTTACCTCCGCCGCATAGTATATTTGTCAGAGAGAGCCGTTGTTAACCCAAATAGAACCGGTCTCGGTAGACGTGAAATGTCGTGCGGTGTCCCGCAGGGGTCGGTTTTAGGGCCGCGCCTGTGGAACATTGGCTACGACTGGGTGCGGTGCGTAACCCACGAGTTGCGGAGCGAGAGCGCGTGGAACTCTGCCGTCTTTTTCTGTGATTTAGTAAGTTATACTTGCATAAGAGAAGGCGGAGTTGGACCGGGAGAGGCTTAGAACTCGTTTTAGTCGGTTTGAGTCCGACATAACCATCAGTCTGTGATATCCGAGGGAAAATCCGCAAAAAAAAAAGTTTATCATCAACCTATTGCAGTCCACTGCTGGACATAGCCCTCTCCCATTGCACGCCACTGTGTTCGATTTTGAGCTTCTCGCATCCAGCTCCTGCCAGCCATCTTGTGCAAGTCTTTACTCCACCTGGCCTATGGGCGTCCTACACTACCAACGGTAGTCAGTTCTATGGCTAATATGGCCATAC
Organism: Diaphora mendica; assembly: GCA_949125395.1. Classification (NCBI taxonomy): domain Eukaryota; kingdom Metazoa; phylum Arthropoda; class Insecta; order Lepidoptera; family Erebidae; genus Diaphora; species Diaphora mendica. The sequence continues at coordinate 26,689,252 of OX421310.1, forward strand.
GCGGTACGGCCGGTATGTCGATGACCTTAGTTTTCTGCCGGATCACCTCATTCCTCATGTTCTCAGAGAAACGACGAGCTCTTTCCATAGCACGCCGAACGACTTTGAGCTTGTGTAGCTTTGACCAATCGTACCGTAGCGTAAGTGTCCACGTTTCAGCTCGGTATATTATGACGGGTACTGTGGAATCGACGACGCGAAGACTCTAAGTAGAATTTCAAATGCTGCTCAACCCTACAGAATTATTTTATTCACCTCGTCCTCGAAGTTGTTTCTGCCCAAGAGCAAAGTTTGCCAAAGGTAGACATATTTTTGAATAACTTCAGATAGGCACCGTGTACCACAATCGGTTCCAGTAGTACATGTTCATTGAACACGCCCTTGGTTTTGTCCTATTCATCGATAAGCCGATGCGCATAGAAGAGTCAGTTAGGTCATTCAGCATCTGTCGTAGGCCTTGCAGCATCTCTGCCATTATGAAGATGTGGTCTGCAAATTGCAAGTGACAGATGTATACGCCATTGATATGGATGCCACGCTCAGTCTAGTTCAACGTCTTATAAATATACTCTATTGCATTTGTGAACAATTTCGGGAAAGTGACGTCCCCTTGTCTCACTCTTCGATGCAACGGTATGAGCCTTGGTTGCTGGTTCTGTATTTTCATAGACATAGTGGTAGCATCGTACAAACATCTCATCCCTTAGATGTATCGCCAACCCAACCTGACAAAGCTGCAGGGACTCTAGAACAGACAAGATTTCGATCGAGTCAAAGGCCCTCTCATATTCCACGAATGCAAGGCATAAGGGCTGATGGAATGAACATGAGAAGACCAAAAAGTATATCTTAAGGGCATCTCTATAATCTACCTCACAGTGTGGATGTAGGCCCGTATTTTAAAAGGCGTCTCAGTCGTGAATCTATAAGATTTAAAACTAGTTTTTTAGTTTAGATTTTATTATTGAACGTCTCTTGAAACAAGATTCACTGATAGTTAATTAAGTGAGTAAAGATCAATGAATTTCTGTTTAAAGCTTATTTTAGAACGTTGTGCTTGGCCGCCCACCGTCGTGTCACGGCGTCGTCAAATAGTCCTTAGTCGTCCATAGCCAGTCAGTGGCTTTTTTATTTTTTATGTCAAAATCTTCTCTCAGGAATAGATTTTAGCGGATGTGATCTCTGTTCACCTAGTTCACAAGCTCAATCTAGTCTCAAGTGGTAATTTCTAAGGCATTTTAGAGGAAATGCACGTATTTTATGATGATGATTCTAAATAACAACGAAAGATTTACTTTACCTTACTTTATTTACGAAAGAATTACTTATCATAAACATTTCAATTCACTTTAATTAACGTTAATTGATATTCAATTCACTTAAAATACACATTTAACCATTTGTTTCAATTAATATCACCCGCATTTTGGCTTATGACAAAAATAAGATAATATTTTAACATAAAAACCAAAACATAGTTTGACAATTCAACATGACAAGTATTGATAACAATTAGAACGTTCCGTTATAGGTTTTTATTTTGTGGATTATGACGGCAAACGAGCAGACGTATCGCCTAATGGTAAGCGATTACCGCCGCCCATGGACACTCACAACATTATAGGCGTCACAAGTGCGTGGCTGGCCTTTGGGGGATGGGGAGGGGGATGAGGGGAGGGGTTGGGGTATGGGCCTCGGGTTTCCTCACTCACTCGGTGAAACACAGCGCAAGCGCTATTTCACACCGGTTTTCTGTGAGGCCGTGGTATCACTCCGGTCGAGCCGGCCCATTCATACCGAAGCGTGGCTCTCCCACGGTTTATATAGCTATTTTTATTTTAATATTTATAATATTAAATTTAGAGCGAGTTGCTTCTTATTATTATGTTAACATTGAAACACTAGCCAATATGATATATAAACTAATAACTCATAAAATATAAATTATGTTTGCTAAATATATTTTGTTTAATATAATTTGATGCGTGACTAACACGGAACAATAGTTTCGATAATGCAAAAACATAACTGAGAACAGACTGTTGAGTGGAGATTGATTACTGAGACTAGTTTCAGCTGAGTAGAACTTAAAACGCATTCTATAATAAGAACGACGCTTGAGATTTGATTTGAACTTAAAACTAGTTTTAGCTGATTAGAGTTCCACGGATACCTGAGACCCCTTTTAAAATATGGCCCTGAGTCTATGGTACACATCTGCTTTACGCTTAACCGTAACGCCAGGATCAGTCGGTCGTGGTGGCCTTTCGTAACCCGGAGATTCTCAGCACCGTTACTATGGTGGCCACCATAACCAGAAATGACGGGGCTGTCGGGATCTGGCGGCCTTAGTTTATATTTATAATATGTTGACATCTAACACACAACACCATCCAGTCCCAAACTAAACAGAGCTTGTACTATGAGTACGGTAGTTGCGTCTGCTTTGGGTAATTTTGCCCATAATCGCCACACTCGACTGTAATTTGTCGCACCAGTGATGCTGCTGCCTTTCCCTGGTTTGTAGTATTTAACTACATCTATTTGGATCAATCTACACCATCAGTCGGTCGCCAGAGCCTCGTTCGTCGTTCATCAGGATGTACCGCGTGCAGATGAGATTGGCTTGGGGCAAAAGATCGTAGTTCACCTCCTTACATTCTCATTTATTTAGGTCTTAGAATTAATTTTAATATTCACATATTGTACAATAATATTTTTTTTATCAGAGACATTCGAGCAACGGCTAACATAATTAAATCATCTTTGGGTTCTGGTTTGCTTGCTGGACCATTAGCCTTTTCAAATTCTGGATGGGGTATTGGTATAGCTGGTACTATACTCGTTGGCATCGTTTGTGGACATTGTATTCATATCCTGGTGAGTATAACCACGACTGATTTAAAGGTTTTGTATTAAAACTAAAAAAATATTAAATTGTTATTGCATTTTAAAAGGCAAACGTTAAGTTAAAGTATCATAATGCAGTCCTTTAACCATTTAATTCAGTGAGATTTAATTGTTGGCATCAAATATGCGAAAATTTTCAATTATGTAAAACATGTGTGTATATGTGAATAAGTTGCTTTATTATAATTTGTTACCCAATCAGTTACTAACCTAAACACTTTGCATAGTGGCCATCGCAAGACTAGGTTCATAATAACGGATGAAAATTCTAGTGTTTAAGATTAGCTGTATGGAACATTCTGTTTGCGAACCAGATTGTCTTGAAAATAATTGAAATACTATACCATACCAATAACTAAAACTCTCAGATATCTATAATTAAGTACATATATTGATTTATAGACACTGTTACCGTGAGCAATTGCCAAGTGATTCTATTTAATTTAGAAGTAAAGATTTATAAACTTTTAATAATTTTTCATTGTTCCCATATTTGACTTGTGTAATTAAGCACAATGTCTGGTTATATCGTTCAACTAGCTGAGCCCCGCGGTGTTACCCGCGTTTGTTGTTGTATCGCAACCACGGGCAAAGCCGCGGGGCAAAGCTAGTCTAAAAAGTAGCTTAAGTTACTCCTTATGCCATCAGCTAGCTATGAAGCAAAAATTTGTTCCCCTTTTACGAAAATTATACAAACGGAGGCGAATGACATTTGGCACAGTTAACTTTTATATGAAGGAGGAAAGCAAAAAGCTGAAAAGAAAATGGTCGAATGGCGGACACTGGGTGACCAGTATTGTATAAGAATTTAAATATATAGGTATATACATATATTAAAATTCAATATACAATATATATATATCTATGCTAATAGTATGAAAAGGTTAAGTTTGAGAGTTTGTGAGGTTGTAGTAGTAGAGGGTAATCTTGAAGGTGGAAACAATTTTGAAAATTCTTTTACCTATAAAAAGCCTCATTATTTATGAGTTTCATAGGCTATATATGTATTGACCCGAAAATTACGATATCCGACAAACACACGAGCGGAGCCGTTGGCAAAAGCTAGTCTAATATATAAAATTCTCGTTTCGCGGTGTTTGTTACCAAACTCCTCCGAAACGGCTGAACGGATTTTTATGAAATTTTGTGTGCACATCAGGTAGGTCTGAAGATCGGCCAACAACTATTATTCATACCCCTAAATGATAAGGCTAACCCATCCCATTTTTTTTTTTTGGCAAGGCAACCTTTGCCGGGTCAGCTAGTAATACTATAAGATTGAATAATTCTCGTAGTTAACTGGTAATAAATTAGTTCGGTGAGATATATGCATTTTAACCGGCTTTCTAATTTGAAATCCATTATATTCTTATCTATTCTATCGTAAACTCCAAAGATTACATTGTATAGAACTTGTGTGATTGTAATACAAAACAAAAGGCAAAGTAAAACTTTGTATTGAGAGTCGTTAAATAGTCTAGTACCAAAATTCGTGTCTCTTTTCTCTTTATCTTAATCATAAAAACAAGAAACTTGATGTAGTCTAATCCCAGTTAGGAAATATCCGCTACAGTAAAAGCCTAATTATTCTAGCTACCGAAACCTGTAAAAGGAGTCTTAAATGTTCCATAAACCTTGTCAGTGGTAGGAGAGTAATAGGTATCGAGTATGTTTTATATTCTTGTGTGCTATTAATACATAAGTACTATAGTAGCCACCCCAAAATAATCTAGGGATAATTAAAAACTAGGAAGTAGAAGAAAAAGAAGATTACTACATATTTTAATATTATTATTTTGCTGCATTGCACAATAGGTATTCAAATTTAAACACAGACTTTTCAACTACAACAACTCATGGTTGCATAAAATGCGTAGTAGCATTACAACACACCAGTTTGAAAATTATTGAGACCAGCTGCTATCTTAGAAACTGGTTTGTTTTCCATTATGTTTAACTTAAACCATACTTTAGTATGTCAATCAATATAAAATGTCATCGTAACATTTCTTCGATTTATATTACAAATGTATATTATTGTATATTTATATTACTACTAGCGGCCGCTTGCGACTTCGTACGCGTGCAGCTAGTTATTTGCATATTTTTTTTTTATATGTTATTCGGAAAAGCTAGATATTTATTAGTATAGCATCTATAGAGCATACAATTTAAATTTCAAGCCTCTTACTTCAAAAACATAGGACTTTCATACAAAGTTCCAACCCCCTTTTTACCCCCTTAGGGGTGCAGTTTCGTAAAATCCGTCCTCAGCAGATGTTTACACCCTATAAGGAACCTACCTGCTAAATTTCAAGTTTGTAGGTGTTATAGTTTCTGAGATTTCTGTTATAGTTTCTGGTATTTAGCTTATATATATATATATAGACTAGCAGACCCGGTAAATTTCGTACCGCCATATTTACAGATCTGTCGCAGCATCCCACAGGCAGTGTACAGTTGCTAATAAAAAAATATACTTTTCCCGCTACCTTTTAATTTTTCTTGTACACAAACCATATCCTAACAATAACGAACACATAATTTTTTTTATTAAAGGAGATGTCTAATTTTTGACCCAGAATAATCCGAGATCATGTTTTAGTTTTTGGAATAAATAACATAAATGATGTATTTTGAGTAACTATTAAAAAAGTAAAGTAAAGTATTTAAAGAGAATTATATTAATTATATTCTTTAATGTCTCAGTAAAGTAAAATATTGAATGAACTTTTTATTCATGTGTGCTTCTTATTAAAATCCAAGGTTATTGTACTATTACTGTTCATGTAATAATTATTTTAAAACTATTCGTCATTCGAAATCACTAACCAATAATTGATTATTCAAAAATAAAGAAAGAGCATTTCTAAAAAGTCGAACTATGATTTATACATTGGCAACATTCGTTAAACTTGTCAATCATACCTAAAAGGGCTAGAACCCAGAGCCGTAAAATCTAGTTATTGTCAATCACATAAAAAAAAACAATTTGCAACTCACGCGCCGATTTTCGTTCTGTTTGTTTTAAGGTTGAAGTTAACAATGATAACATAATTTTAATAAATGTTAATTATGATATATATATTTTTTATAGAGCAGTAGCATGAAAAAATATGGTATGGATTATAGGATGTCAAGATGTAAATTGAAATGAAAATGATGAAGGACTATATTATTCCATCAGTGGTATTGAAAGAATATTCTAATAACATGCAGTTATATGCATAAAATAATGTTCTTTCCTTTATTTTCATTCTATAAAACTAACCTTTTAACCAACAATGGACAGATGACATATTTGTTTTTGGAGATCTAAAACGTTGGAGAATGACACAATTTACTTTTCATGGACTTTCCACACGAGTGGAGCCATGGGAATAAGCAAGTAGTATATATTTTGACATGAGCACACATAAAAAATCTTTATAGTAGACCTGACAGTATAACTTTAAAATATATTGGGAAAAAATGATGTTGTCGGAGTGATATATTTTTTTTTTAATCTACAGAACTTTTTTCACAATCTGCTTTACTTCATGAACCTTTTAAATTATTTTTTAGAAGATCTCAGCTATCAAATACCACTTATTTTATCTCCGTATAGTCTGGGGCACAAGCCCATACATTTTTTGGACATCTCCTTTGGTACAGCCGATCGGAAGTTATGCGCGTACATACATTTCAGCGATTCATTTTTATATATATAGATTTATTTAAAATAAATAAATTAGATTTATCTATATTCTATCCTAATTTCGTACCTAGGTATACCGTAGTAGCCGCCGGCGAACCGGGCAGCGGAGGCGCGCTCACCTGCGCCTCATGCTGCCCTGAGTGTGGCGGCGGATGGTTGGGACGGGCTTTCCCTTCCATCCGCTTTAGTGGCCGCCCGCGAGGAGGCGACGTTACGTGTGTGCCGTACGTTGCCTAAATGAGAGGATAACATCAGAGGGTGCCCGCTTCTGTGCGGGCAGGCGCTGGGAGGGGTCCGCATGTCTTAACAACAGCAGTTCCCGGAACCCTCCCTCCTCAGGCGCAGAGTGGCACACCGTGTGGTTTTAGTCGGTTCGAGTCCGACACACCGCCCCGCCGCAAGCCCCGGCGCGGGTGACGGTCCGAGGGGATTTCCACACGTAAAAAAAAGAAAAAAGGTATACCGTTATAGTAGGTTACCCGAGGTACGTCGGGGTTACAGGATTTTCCTTTCTAGGGTGCACCTGGTTCCCCGGTTTCTAGTACCCGAGAGGGTGTGTGATTTTAGTCGTTTCGAGTCCGACATGCCACCAGTAGGTGATATCCGGGGGGATTTCCGCGCAGGAAAAAAATGGTATACCTAGGTACGAAACTGCATAGGTACAGTGATAGTTCAAGTTACATTGGTTTGATTCGACCATCACGACAAAATACATACAGTTTAAAAAAATAGTTACCTGCTATTCATCTGTATACAAACGTTAATAATTCTAAATTTAGTAATATTTCTTCAGCCATATTTGTTTAAAAAGAGTTACAAAATATTTGTTTGACTATTCTATGTATAGATAAACTATATAGCAATAAAAGCAAAAAGCCTTTATTTTCTTTTAGTGTGCATTTATTTAAAATAAAAATTATGTTTTTTTATGTAATTATTGTATGTCCCAGGTCAAAACTTCTCGAGGCTGTTGTATAGCAGAAAAGAAGCCGTCATTAGGCTATGCGGAAACATGTAAAGTTGCTTTTAAAAACGGACCCAAATGCGTCAGAAAATTTGCACAAAGTGCAAGGTAAATAATTTTCATTATATGATTTTTTTTGTTGTTTTCAACTCTAGACTATTTTTAAAGTGTTTTGAGTTAATTTCGTGTGTAGGTGAAGAGCAGCAGAATTTATAAAAGTTATATTTTGAGATGGAATTGACTAAGTAACCTAAAAAAAAGTACTTAGGTGTGACTGCAATATTTATCCGACTACTGCTAAGTTTTAATGTTTATTACTTTTCAGTGTGCTTGCAGAGTTTTCATTGGTGTGCACATATTTAGGAGTGTGCTGTATTTATATTGTGTTAATATCTGATTCTGTGAAACAGGTTTGTATTTCTTCATGTAAGTATTTTTTTATTTACATAGTTGTTACATTGGAAATTTAACCGACACAAACCGAACATAAGCATAAATGATTTTTGTTTTTGAAAACAGCTCTTCCATTTTCATCATCGTTTTTTCTGTTCGAAAGTACACCATTTTTCCTATAAAATAATGGCATCCTAATAATAAATAAATTAAATTAAAAGCTTTTTAAAAACCAGCTTTTACTGGAATGCCTCGATACGAATCAAACGAGACTAAATTCGATGATTCTGCGACGTTTCTTTACAGAGTTCCTATGACCACCTTCCATATAATTTATAATATAGTATTGTCACGCTGTATGCTTGCAAAATTTCAGCAAGATATCTGCTTCAAAATTGAGTTGCAAGATTCCACCCGAACATACAAGTATACATACATTGCAAATTAATAAAAAGCATGTAAAATCAGTTGAGTTAGTAGCACAACTTGGACCGCTTGTTCTCACGCAGTGTCTTCTGTAGTGCAATAAAAATGAATAAAATTTACGGAGATGTGTAACGGTCAGGGTCTGATGAGTATAATAATAATTATTTTTACGGAAATTAACGCGATCACTTATTTCAAGGTCTGATGAGTAGTTAAAAAAATACAGGAATGTACAATGCGATGCGTTTCAAATAAGGATGGGATTTTAAATCCGCCATCTTGCCCTGCATTTGTCAACAACTTTAGATGTTTCTTTATAGTGTGCAAAACAAAACGAGAATTTACAATTAAAAAACTGCATTACAAATTTTCAATGCCACTGATATTGTCGTCAACTGAATCAGATTTTCTACTATCTAAGGTTTCACTACTCTCTGAGTCATCAAATCTGAATCATGAGCTGTCATCCACGGTATTTATAATAAAGCTAAAATTATCGCTGTCTTCAAACGTCTCTCTTTCCCAATATTCTTTTTTCATTCTATTCACGTGGTTTACTTCTCGGCGCCAGTCATCAGAGGTAATTTGAATTGCTTCGTAGGTCAATCTTTCTGTTTCGGTCTCTAGCTGAGTCACGTTTTTATCTGCTACTCTCCATTTTATGAGGTGCAATGTACTAAATTGGGTTCAGGTCGCAATCGTATGGTGGCAGTCTTAATATTTCATGCCCGTGGCTTCTAAATAAATTATCTACCACTCAATCTTTCGGCGGGTTTTTTTTTATTTAATATAATTCCGACTTCGTCATATAAAATTAATAATAATTATTATTATTATTTATTTATTTTACAAAAAAATACACTCAATACACCTTGCCCACAGATAATATTTGACATTTTACAAATGAATCAAAAACAATAACAATCAGTTCATATGCAAACAAAGTATCTTAGATCTTGGCTCCCAAACTAGGTTTATCACCTGTGACTTGGCAGCCACTAAAATTCATTTGAGAATAAAATATAACTATATTTTTCTTATTTTATTAGTATTTGGTGTTTATGCCAATGTTACATTTCCAGTGAAATTAGTCACAAATCTACTCCTATTCTTATTTGAAACGCATTGTAGTCTTTTACGTTGTGGGTACCGCATCTAGCAATTTGTGCAACTCTCACATTTAACCTTTTTTTAAATTCTATCAGAATTTGTTTTGAGAAATGTTGCATTCGTAAGAAAAATGTCGGCCTTACAAATAAAAAGATTTTGTGAATTAAAAAAAAATCATTATCATCGAAAATTAGCCTCTTGTTTTAATGTACGACTCGAATCGATTCGACCGCACGCAAGTATATAGGATCATTCATTTGTAACATAAATTTTACATAGTATATACCAGTAAATTATTATATATATTAGTTACTACCCAAAACCTATCCTACACACTATACACACATACCAGTAAGTTCTAAATTGTAATTTTTTAGAACTGCGATTGCAACTGCCATTTATTGTGATTATATGTGAGATTAATAAAGACATCTGTTTTTTGTTTGATAATATCTAATATTTAATGTATCAAGTTCTTATTCCATATTTTTAACAATATAGTTAATTGATGCCTTTTTTCAGTTGGTCGACCAATATGTGCCTACAATGATATTAAGAGTGGAATATTACTGTCTAATATTTTTGATACCCTTATGTATATTATGTCAGATAAGATATCTTAAGTTCTTAGCAATATTCTCACTATTAGCCAACATTTTGTTGTTTGGTACATATCTTGTTTGCCTATATTATATATTTGGTGATGAGATATCTTTTGCTGACAAACGGGTAGCTGGAAACCCGGCTAGATATCCAGTCTTTTTATCGTAAGTATTATATTAAGTAAGTATATAATATTCTCGTTATTGACATTAAATAGGTAGTGCATTTTTATATGTAACTAGCTTTTGCCCGCGGCTTCTCCCGCGAGTATGTCGGGCATCGCAGTAAAGAGTAACTCATGTCCATCTCTATGCCAAATTTATTTAAAGTCGGTGCAGTGGTTTACCCGTGAAAACGTAACTAACAAACAGACAGATAAAGTTAGATATTTTGAAACATGTTCTATCTAGGCCACTACTCACTACTAATAACTGAAACGTAATGCCTAACGTCGGTTAAAAAATTCACCACTTCTTCATCACGATTTTTGACAACCACAGCCACATATTAAAGTTTATTCCTGTGTAAGCGTAAAGTATTTATATGGTACACCGCAAAAAATGAAACATACAGAATCAGATTTTCTAAGCACATAATAAGGCCTTATACGTAGCAAAAACCGTCATCATCCAGGCAACCTTTGGATGAACAGGACTGTAAAGATTTATGTGGCTATCTATATCTTCGTATATTTAAATGAATAGAAAAATACTCTTATAGGTATTACGAGTACTTGTCGACTTAGACGATCGTGATTAGGTTGGCCATAATGCATTAACCTGTACATAAACCTAATCATCATCAGCCTATCGCAGTCCATTGCTGGACAAAGGCCTCTCCAATCGCACGCCACTTGATAATAAACCACGCCATAAACCTAGTACTGTGTGTGTGTAGGTAATAATATACACATTTGACTGCACGTTTGGCCTAGTGGTTTAACGGTCACCACGCCGTTTCCTACTTCGCCAAGTGTCGTGGGTTCAAATCCCACGTAGGACAACACTTTGTGTGATACACAAATTGTTGTTCTGAGTCTGGGTGTTCTTTGTGTCCGTTTTATATATGTTTGTAAAGTCCCCCGCGACACAGGATTTATTCCTAGTGCGGGAGTTGTCTTTTTAAAAAATTTTTGATATACAACTATCAGTCTGTAGTATACCATTGATAATATAATATGTACTGCAATAGATAGAACTACCTGTAATAGAAACATTATTACTGTTACTATGTGAAATACTGTGAATTTAAGAAAAATTGAGCAGAATAATCTTATCTTTAAGACGAGATGAAGAAATATATATATTGTTTTAAACTTTCACGGTCAGTAACATTAAAAAAAATAAAACTTCGTTTAAAAAAACCGACGTCAAAAACTAAAAAGTATAAAATAACTTAATTTGTATGTGTTACCTATTCATAGGTTTGAATTCGGCGCCAAGCCAAATGTAATAGTAGGTACGACACTCGCTATATTTCGAGACGAACGTCAACGACGTCACCGACGCTTCAGTTGTTTTGTTCTACGCGAAGAGCAGCTATCCCGCTCTAGGTCACGCGCGGCGAGTGCGGTACCTACTATTACATTTTGGCTTGGCACCGACTTCAAACCTATGAATAGGTAGCACAGACAAATTATGTTATTTTATACTTTTTAGTTTTTGAAGTCGGTTTTTTTAAACGAGGTTTTTTTTCGCTTTTTAGTCTTTCTCAAGTCTCTTATCATCATTTCACCTAAATAACTTGAAAGAATACGACTAAAGGTAACATACAACATACTGTATAGAATAATAAATAATAATAAATAAATATTTCGGACATGACGTCTACAGAATATGAAGGCATGCAGACAATTGCCTTAACTTTAGTGCAGGCGCTCACGTAAATTTGAGGGGTTCCTTCGATTTCCGACTTAGGCAATTTATGAATAACCAGTTTATTTTACGCTTTTGAGTGTTTTTTGGCAGAGAGTTTTCGTTGCATGTTTTTTAGAAGTCGGTTTTTTTATAATAAAAAGTTTTATAATACTCTTATAAACTTACTTATTACTTTTTACCCGTCTACAGCGAAGTCAAAAGGTAGGGTAATAGTTTCGGCTTTCTATGTATTTTTCTCCGAAGCGCTCAAGTACTGAACCGATTTTAATGAATAAGGTGTCAACAGATTCATATTAATGGCCTGGATGACATAGACTTATAAATTTATCATTTTTTTTTTATATATATTTTTCTTGTTACAAGTACTTAAGATATATACGTGTTATGTTTCAGAACTGTTATTTTTGCAATGGAAGGTGTAGGTGTGGTGATGCCAGTAGAGAATTCGATGAAGAAACCGCAGCACTTTCTTGGTTGCCCAAGCGTGTTGATCGCAGCCATGTCTGTTATCGTATTTCTGTACAGCACACTTGGCTTATTCGGATACTTTAGATATGGTGACATACTCAGAGGATCTATTACCTTGAACTTGCCTACTGAGGAATGGTTAGTAAAATCAAATTACTAGCTGAGCCCCGCGGTCTTACCCGCGCTACAACAACAACTACGGGTAACACCGCGGGGCAAAGCTACTTTAAAAAAAGTTGCCTAAGTAACTCCCTATATCATCAGCTATCTGTCAGTGAAAGTCCCGTCAGAATCGGTCCAGCCGTTCCAGAGATTGGCCGGAACAAACAGACAGACAGACAAAAATTGTAAAAAATAAAAATTTGGTATATGTACCGTGTATACACATATTTATACTAATATTATAAAGCTGCAGAGTTAGTTTGTTTGTTTGTTTGTTTGAACGCGCTAATCTCAGGAACTACTGGTCCGATTTGAAAAATTCTTTCAGTGTTGGATAGTCCATTTATCGAGGAAGGCTATAAGCTATATTTTATTTTCAAAAAAATTAGGGATCCGTAAGAAAATGGCTATTTCGTAACCCAAGGTGTGAAATCGAAAACCTATTTTTGCGTGCGCTGCAATAACTATTGACAATAGAACAAAATATTGTATTACGCGTTTGTAGGTCTTATTACGATCTACAAAAAAGTCCGCGAGAGCATATATCTAACTATCATGGTTTAGTTACAATAAACGCTTTTGTGTTCAGAAAAATTATTAAATCGTCTGAAGAAAGAAACTACGTTAAACGTGTATCGTAATATTAATCTTTATCCAAATTAAGTATTATGTTATCAAGGGTATTTATGTAGAAGTAAAATACTTTTTGTTTCATGTCAATCGGACATTTCGTTTAGAAGTTATCACGAGTATAAGACACTAGGAGTTGGTACCTAATAATGAGTTATTTGCCAAAGAGTTTTTAACTACGTAATACGTAATATTAATCTTTATCCAAATAAATGTGTTGTTGATTATGAGTATTAGATCTTAGAAGAGTACAATAAATACATCCATATATTATACTAATATATAAAGCTGAAGAGTTTGTTTGTTTGTACGTGCTAATCTCAGGAACTACTGGTCCAATTTGAAAAAATCTTTCGGTGTTAGATAGCCCATTTATCGAGGAAGGCTATAGGCTATATATCATCACGCTAAGACCAATAGGAGCGGAGCACCAATGAAGAATGTTTCAAAAACGGGGGAAAATTATCACGCTACGGGCAATAGGAGACGCAAACGACGTTGCGTGGGTCAGCTAGTACATACATATACATACATACACGGTATGTATATGTATTTACACGGTTTGTTACCCTCTTCTGAGAGGATATCCAGTCCAGCAGTGGGACATTTCGGGTTGTTGATGACGATACATACATAATTATGCATTTAGTAACAAGCTGTTATTTTAATAATACAAACAGACACTCCAATTTTATTTATTTGTAAAGATAACTGCTTATTGTTTGACAAAAACTTTAAAATTGATTCTTTGATAAAAGTACGGTATTTAACATTTGCATTTGGATATAAGCTGTTAATTTTAAATTACAAACAGACACTTCAAGCTTTTTAATTTGTATAGATTAATTGGCATAAAAAATGACCAATCATATCTACCATACTAAATTATTCATTGAATTCACTCCTTTTTTACCTTATTTTTTCGGAGTTCACACAAAAATATTAGCGCATTTCACTACTGACACCGCAAACAATTGACTGACATTTCTTATCTATAAAGAAAATTAATAACGTTAGCCTCAACACTCAAATATGTATGTCAAAACGTGGGTTAAATATTAAAATAATACAAATATTTGATAAACAATAATGCCTCTTTGTCATACTTGTAACATAAATGTTGGCATATTTGTCAACGTTTATGTATATTTCATTATAATCATCAAACTCATAGGCAATCTAATTTACCATCTTCATCATCAACAGCCTACTGCTTCACATTGGCTTATCTAATTTATTTCTACGAGGATTTTAGATATTTTTTTTTAAAGACAACTCCCGCTCTAGGAATAAATCCTGTGTCGCGGGGGACTTTACAAACATACATGAAACGGACACAAAGAACACCCAGGCTCAGAACAACAATTTGTGGATCACACAAAGTGTTGTCCTACGTGGGATTTGAACCCACGACACTTGACTCAGTAGTAGTAACTAAGTTCAAAAACTACTTACAGTTTTATTGGGTAATTGCATTTTCAAAGTTTAAACTTAATAATAATATGTAGAAAACAGCTCTAAGAATGTTTTAAAATATATGGAAATAAAACAGCGTCTGCGACACCAAAATAATGAAATAGTGAAAATTTTAAACAAAGTTGAACTGAAAAACAAAAGAATAACGTTAAAGAATAAAAACCACAAAAGAGGTCGAATGCTTTGAGTTTCCAATATAAATCGAAAGCAAAAATCACAGCACAAAGGTTTTTTAAAAAGTTTGGTTTCTTTTTTGGAAACTTTGACATAAACAGAGTTTACCGACTTTTAGTGAAACTCTTTAGCGCTTGTGTAATAAAAAAAAAATCGTAGTGAACCAGCAACATGTGTATTTTGTATTCTTCCTATCACGTTTTATTCATCTACCCTACTTAGGTAAAAGGTAGAGTATTTGTACATTTTTTCTAAGTTTTATTATGTGAGTGCATTTATGAGAAATGAAGAACAAAAGTTAAGAGTTGTACAAAAGGAAAGAATTTTTTTTTAACTCGAGAAGTTATGAAAGTTTTGTGATTTCCAAATAATGTAACATGTACAAACAGACACTTAAATTTTTTTTTTTTGGTTTACATACATACATCTACATCTGTGAGCAGTCTGCTTACCAAACACAGGCTTCTGCCCAGCTTGGGATCTGTCAGCTGTGTTTGAGATATCTGAAGTTATTATAATTATTGTTCTTAAATATTTTAAATGTTCTCATTTCAAAAACAATATTAACACCATTGAACTCGTGGCAAAATAGCAATCCTTTTTAACCCCCGACAGAAAAAGAGGCGTGTTTAAAGTTTGACGTGTATGTCTGTGGCACCGTAGCTCGCGAACGGATGAAGCGATTTCAATTTAGTTTTTTTTGTATGAAAGTTTAGTTACGTGCGAGTGTTCTTAGACATGTTTCATGAAAATCGGTTGAGTCGTTTAAAAGTTATGGGGGTGAAAGTGGGGAAGAATAACCGAATGTATGCAAAAATATCATTTGCGTATGATTACTCAATTAAGTGCTTGAGTAGGGGTTTTTTTAAATTGTGAATTTTAGCTTGTTTTGCTTTGACAACTATTCTTGCAGTTGGAAAACAGTAAGAAATTAGCACAAAATGTTTTAGGTACAAATTCTATCATTTATTAGGTAAACATGATTATAATTCAAATTGCCACAACAAGGACAAAACAAACTACATACATAAAAATATTAATATTTGTATGTGGTTATGAGAGTGTGTATATTTTAATAAATGCTCCGAAACCTGAATGCGAAACGGGTGTATGTGTGACTGCAAAATTGATATTCAATAGTTTTGAACGCAGTAATGAAGACGCGTCTAACTGCAACGGTTATTTGATGCAATACTCAACACGTGAAAACAGTTTTGTAACATAATCTACAGGATATATCTTATATCAAGTGAACAATTGAAAGAATATTTAGAGAGGCCAAGGTAAACCCAACCCAGTTTTCACATTCTCATTTTGTAAACTAATTAAACATTTAAATATTTATTTATTTATTTTTATTAAGTGTAAATATTTCGTACATCGTTTGCAAATTTGGTAAACGTTTCAACTCATTTGGCGAGCTAACTTTAAAAATACGTAAAAGTAATTGAGTTACAATATTTCGGTTTACTTCAAGAATTGGTTTGACAGTATTTTTAATTCCGCCAAACGTGTTATTAAGAGAGCCAGTGTAGATCAATTTATAGCATTTTACAAAGACAAGGTAAAAATAATTCATTGTAGGTATCTTAGGTATCGTAGGTATACTTGTGATTTATTTTTGACTAGCATTTCCGGCCCGTGTGAATGTCTATTATCGCTGTAAAAAGAAATTATATCTTTCCTCAAAATTCATTTAAAAGGGTGAAGTGGTTTAGCCGTGAAAATGTAACAGATAGACAAACAGATAGATATGGTATGGATAAGTATAAATATTAAAGTCATATTGCTACACTTATCTTAAAAGCGAAGGTGAAGGTAGGAACTAAAATAAAAAAATTAACGAAATGAAATCATTTATTCTGCAATTAGGTTACATGAACTTTGGCACGCCCTAGAGCCTAAATGGCTTGTCGTATTTTTATGTGAGTGGTGTCAATAGATTCAAAGTTCTCTTAGTCGTGAGAAGGATACTGGGAACTTAAAAATTAAAAAAAAAAACAAAATTATAAGTATTTAAAAATACAACCTAAATTTAATACAGATGGCAGATATTGACACAGTCGGGTTTTTTTTAAATAAATAATTCATTACTTGTTTAAATTCCTTTGTTAACTCAAGGAAATGAAATGAGTTAGGAAACTGATCAAATAAAACCTGCTCACTATAAAAAACAGCCGCCAAGAATTAAGACATAAGGAAAATATTGATATCTAAATTTACCTGTATATACCTTACTAGCTTTTGCACGCGGCTTCGCTCACGTAGACTTTCATCCCCTGATTTACCCCCTTAGGGGTGGAATTTCGAAAATTCCTTTCTTAGTGCTCACTTACGTTATATAAAGAACCTGCATGCAAAATTTCAGGATTCTAACTTCAGCGGTTTGGGTTGTGCGTTGATCTCTGGGTATATCAGTCAGTCAGTCAGTCACCTTACTCTTTTATATATTACTAGCTTTTACACGCGGCTTCGCTCACGCAGACTTTTATCCCCTGATTTACTGCCTTAGTGGTGGAATTTCAAAAATTCCTTTCTTAGTGCTCACTTACGTAACACATCATTTTTGTGGTACTGTACTGGGTGGAATTTTGTAATACCACACCTGAAGGGAAATTACTATTAATACTAATAAAAATAATAATAGACAATTTTACTCATAGAAAACATTCCTTTATTTTTGAAAAGAAAAAAATAAACGAAAATAGAAAGTTATCTACCTATAACTTTCTGTTTTCGTTTATTTTTTCTTTTTTAACCGACTTCAAAAAAAGGAGGAGGTTTCTCAATTCGACCGTATATATATATTTTTTATGTGTGTTCGGGGATAACTTCGTCGTTTATGAACCGATTTTGATAATTCTTTTTTTAATGGTAAGGAGATATCCCAACGGTGGTACCATGATAAGGACACTAAGATCTGATGATGGCATCCAAGAGAAATCGAGTCGAACCTTGAAGTCGGTTTTTATTTTGTAAAAATTTTACTTGTTTCTTTTTAACCGACTTCAAAAAAAGGAGGAGGTTTCTCAATTCGACCGTATATATATATTTTTTTTATGTGTGTTCGGTAATAACTTCGTCGTTTATGAACCGATTTTGATGACTCTTTTTTTAATGGAAAGTAGATGTCCCGACGGTGGTACCATGATAAGGAAACTAGGATCTGATGATGGCATCCCAGAGAAATCGAGGGTAACCCTCATTTTTTTCAGGCACGTACAATTTTTTTCGTAAATTTTCTGAAGCTACGCCGGTATTTGCGTCTGGTAGTCATCATTTAATGATGATGAGCTGATAATGAAAGGTAAAACTCCTTGACGGTTAGGAGTTGGAGAATAAATCTTTAAATGTCATATGTATGTATGTTACCTTTAGTCGTATTCTTTCAAGTTATTTTGGTAAGCTGATGATGGAAGGTACAACTCCTCAACGGTTAGGACTTGGAGGATAATTCTTTCAATTTCATACGTATCTATAGACCTTTAGTTGTATACTTTTAAGTTATTTAGGTGAGTTGATGTCACAGGCGCTATGATGACTAACCCCTTAATGTATTTTGCTTTAAGTAACTCGCCTGCTTCTATTATAAAAACAAATAATTACAGCTGCACTAATGCGGTTACATACGCATTTAAGACACACCAAAACTTGGTCAAAATTTTACGGTAATGTAAATTTGCAAATTGTTATTATATTGCACGTCTATTCGCGACAACGACTAAACTATCTATAATAAATATACTTACCTACGCTACTACAACTCTAAATAACAGTGTCATTTAAGTGATGTGCGAGTACGCACATGTGGTTTACAATAGGACATATTCCAAACAAGGGCGGATCCAGCTTTGGCGCCAGGGGGGGGTCATATAGTCGTGGTCACAAGAAGTTATGAATTTAATTTTGATAATAAATAGATAGAGATAAAAAGTAGGCATTTTAATAATGTATGTAAGTGTAATAATGTAAGTAATGTACTTAGTTTTACCGGGCTGTTACCGCACTTGAGTGTGGACGCCCAGGCTGCCCTTCGTATTTTAGGGAGGCAAAATTGCGCTCAATTATGCCCGGGGTAAGAGCAGTTTTAACATGGCACCCCCTATCACCTGGTCGTGGACCTTTGCAACATCAGAGGATTGTATAGTAATGCTGTCCATCAGCACCTCGAGACACCACAGCCAGCCTTGCTCTTCTTGACCGAGACGCAGATATCGTCTCCAGCGGACACTCTTATCGCACTCTCCCTGGGTACGGACTAGAACACTTCTTCATGCCGAAGTACACTCCGGCGTTTAAGACGATATCAGTTTTCGTCGCCTCAGCAATCGAAGGTAGGTTCTCGCCTTCTCAATGTTACGGCTCCGTGTAGGCGACCTTGTCAGCGACGACCACCCCTGCGTATATACGCGAAATTTAAGCTTGGACACGATTCCTATTGCCCCGTAGACCATATTCTCGGTAACAGAAATCTTGCATATCAGCATAATTTTGGAAACTGATCACACTCAGTTTTAACACGTGTTCAAACCACTAAAGTTATTCGCATCAGCAGAAATTATATGAAATAGTTCAACTTACTGATAACCTATGATTGTTTGCACTAAAAATGGAAAAATAAAAACTTTTTATAAAAAAAAAACCGACTTCCAAAAAACCATCCGACGAAAACTCCCTGCCAAAAAACCCTAAAAAGCGTAAAATAAACTGGCTCTTCATAAATTGCTATGTGCCAATTCTTGTCTATACCTAATTCTTTATTCATTTAAATAGTAGTATTATTGTGTATGCTAGGTACCTAAAATCTGTTTGAAGTCGGCGCCAAGCCAAAATGTAATAGGAGGTGCCGCACTCGCTTTATTTCGAGACGACCATCAACGACGTCGCGTCAGCCCGCGCGTGTCTGCTCGCTTGGGTTGTTTTATGCTAGCTATCCGGCAGCGGCGAGTGCGGCACCTCCTATTACATTTTGGCTTTTTCGTCGGATGGTTTTATGGAAGTCGGTTTTTTTTTTATAAAAAAAATTTTATTTCTTATTCCATACACACATACTGTAACGGGTAACAGAATTTATAAACAAAAAAGGAATATAATATCGGCCTATATAACATGGCAAGCATCATCCCTGCTTCATCTGGCGTTAGCGATTCCACTGGATCGTCAAAATGCATTATGCGAGCCTATAGCACAGAATAACTAATAGTACTAACGTACAGTAGTTCCAGTCTCGAACAAAAGTCAAGTTTAGGAATAATATTAGGTCTTTACCTATGAAATTGCCGTTCTTCAGTACTGGTCATTTCAAATAAAAAAAAGTTTGTAATGGCTCTGTATTCTAAATTCAAATTAATTTTGTTTTAAAACCATGACATTCTATTTACAAACTCAGTCTTTTGTTTTCTGATTAGCGTTGTATTTTCATTACATTTGAACATTTTTCGTCATAATGGATACTTTAAAAATTCGTGTAATTATGGAATATGAGTTCCGTCGTGGCACCAACGCGACACAAACGGCACGTAACATCAACAGAACGTTTACGGAGAGAACTGTACAAACGAACGCACAACCCGTTATTGGTTTTCTCGGTTCCGTTCTGGAAATTTTGACTTGAAAAATGAAGCTCGTGGTCGTCCGGAGACTTTGCTTAACAATAATGAATTAAAGGCGATTGTGGAAGCTGACGAAACTCAATCTACAGCTGAGCTAGCAGCAGCTTTTAATGTAAGCATTAAAAGAATATTGATCCATTTGCGACAAATTGGCAAGGTAATTATGAAAAAAAAAACGACTTCCAAAAAAACACGAAAACTCTCTGCCAAAAAGACACTTAAAAGCGTAAAATAAACTGATTCTTCATAAATTGCCTATACCAAATTCTTTATTCATTTCAATAGTAGTATTATAATGTGTGCTAGGTACCTAGAATCTGTTTGAAGTCGGTGCCAAGTGACTATCGCTTAGACTTTAGTACGTTTGTATTCTTTTTGGCTTAGCACCGACTTCAAACAGATTTTAGAAATGAATAAAGAATTAGGTATAGGCAATTTATGAAGAACCAGTTTATTTTACGCTTTTAAGTGTCTTTTTGGCAGAGAGTTTTCGTTGAATGTTTTTTTGGAAGTCGGTTTTTTTTTTCAAAAAAAGTTTTTATTTTTCAGTTTTTAGTGCAATCAATCATAGGTAAGTAGTAAGTTGAACTATTTCATCAAATTTCATCATCAAGAATACAAATTAAGGTCTATACGTACGTGTAATATTAAAATCATCCTCTAATCCCTAACTGTTGAAGAGTTTAACCTTCTATCATCAGCTCACCTGAATAACTTGAAAGTATACGACTGAAGGTATTTAGATACGAATGAAATTGAAAGAATAATCCTCCAACTCCTAACCGTTGAGGAGTTGTACCTTCCACCTTCCATCATCAGCTTTCCTAAATAATTTGAAAGAATACGACTAAAGGTAACATATATACATATGATATTTAAAGATTTATCCTCCAACTCCTAACCGTTAAGGAGTTGTACCTTACATCTTCAGCTCATCATCATAAAATGATGATTACCAGACGCAAATACCGGTGTAACTTCAGAAAATATACGAAAAACATAGTATGTGCCTATAAAAAATGAGGGTTCCCCTCGATTTCCCTGGGATCCCATCATCAGATCCTTATATGCTGGCAATGGGACCACCTCGGAAGCATACCCATTCGAAAACAAAAAAAAATTCAAAATCGGTGTACAACTGACGAAGTAATCGGTGAACATACATAAAAAAAAATAATACATACAGTGGAACATAGAACCTCCTCCTTTTTTGAAAGTCGGTTAAAAAAGCTTAATAGATGGGTGCCCCACGACCTTAACGATCGCCAGCGCAACGTACGCGTCGAGACTTGCCTTGCGCTGCTCAACAGGCAAAGAAAAAACCGACTTCCAAAAACATCCAACGAAAACTCTCTGTCAAAAAACACTTAAAAGCGTAAAATAAACTGGTTCTTCATAAATTGCCTATACCTAATTCTTTATTCATTTAAATAGTAGTATTATAATGGGTGCTAGGTACCTAAAATCTGTTTGAATTCGGTGCCAAGTGACTATCGCTTAGACTTTTGTAATTGTTCGTTTGTATTCTTTTTGGCTTAGCACCGACTTCAAACAGATTTTAGGTACCTAGCACCCATTATAATACTACTATTTAAATGAATAAAGAATTAGGTATAGGCAATTTATGAAGAACCAGTTTATTTTACACTTTTAAGTGTTTTTTGACAGAGAGTTTTCGTTGGATGTTTTTGGAAGTCGGTTTTTTTTTTTTTATAAAAAGTTTTTATTTTACAGTTTTTAGTGCAAACAATCGTAGGTAAGTAGTAAGTTGAATTATTTCATCAAATTTCATCATCAAGAATACAAATTAAGGTACGTGTAATATTAAAATCATTCTCTAATCCCTAACTGTTGAAGAGTTTAATCTTCTATTATCAGCTCACCTAAATAGCTTGAAAGTATACGACTGAAGGTCTTTAGATACGTATGAAATTGAAAGAATTATTCTCCAACTCCTAACCGTTGAGGAGTTGTACCTTCCACCTTCCATCATCAGCTTACCTAAATAATTTGTAAGAATACGACTAAAGGTAACTTATATACATATGATATTTAAAGATTTATCCTCCAACTCCTAACCGTTAAGGAGTGGTACCTTACATCATCAGCTCATCATCGTAAAATGATGACTACCAGACGCAAATACCGGTGTAACTTCAGAAAATATACGAAAAACATAGTATGTGCCTATAAAAAATGAGGGTTTCCCTCGATTTCCCTGGGATCCCATCATCAGATCCTGATATGCTGGCAATGGGACCACCACGGAAGCATACCCTGTCGAATACAAAAAAAAATTTCAAAATCGGTCCACAACTGACGAAGTAATCAGGTAACATACATAAAAAAAAAAAAAAAAAAAAAACATACAGTGGAACATAGAACCTCCTCCTTTTTGGAAGTCGGTTAATGAAGGAATTTTGAAACGAATTCTTACGTGCCACGAAATATACATTCTGTTCGACATTCGAAAGCGCTCAGCAAGTTGGTTAGACCCTGGTTCAGCACCAAAGCAATGACCTAAACCAAAAATGACCCCTAAAAAGGTGATGGTCCTTGTTTGGTGGTCTAGTGCGGGTGTTAGTCACCACAGCTTTTTACAAAACGGCATGAGCATTAATGCAGATGTGTACTGTGAAGAACTGGAGAGAATGATGCAGAAGCTTGCACATCTGCAACCAGCTTTGGTCAATCGGTCGTCCCCACTGCTCCTTCACGACATCGCGCGAACTCCATACTGCGCAACAGACAGTCTCCAAGCTGTAAGAGCTGGGGTTGGAAGCTCTCCCTGATCCGCCATACTCACCACCAGACCTTGCACCTATCGACTATTACTTTTTCCAAAATTTAGACAACTTTTTAGTCAAAAAGTTGTCAAAAAAATTCAATTCCCGAGAGGCAGTACAAA
This sequence comes from Diaphora mendica, assembly GCA_949125395.1. Lineage (NCBI taxonomy): Eukaryota > Metazoa > Arthropoda > Insecta > Lepidoptera > Erebidae > Diaphora > Diaphora mendica. Next base: position 26,712,662 of record OX421310.1, read on the forward strand.
TTGCCTTAACAAACTCTTTGTTGCCTCCCGTCCAGCTGATTTTTACAAGAAGCTCATAAAAAAAATGCCAATGCGTTAGCAAAGATGCGTCGATTGCATGGGTGATTACTTCAAATAACAGAAATAAAAAAAATAAAAAAAATAAGTACTTTCACTTATTGCATACAAAACGGCAATTTCATAGGTAAAGACCTATTATGTTTTTAACTCTGTCACCTTGCAAGCGAAATTGAATCTTGTCGTGTAACCGGAGCGTTCATATTCGTTTAAACACCACTCGGTTTACAGCAGGAGCCCAGGGATCCCACTTGCCGTGCATTTAGGTAAATATTAAAATAAATAAGAAAGATTTAGTAACAAAGTAATTCAAAACGTTTTAACAAACGTGATAATCTTGTTTACGTAAGTAGATACTATGTGATTTTTATTTACTTTATTTATTTATTAAGCAGAGAAAAACAAACTGAATTACATCTATCTATCTTTGTCCCCCAAAGCCTGGTTGATGGTTTAACTGGGGGATCCAGTCTCCGTTCAATAATGAACTTATAAAACAGTATTACTAACTAAAGAAAACTAACTATTTGGAAAACAAAACTTACAACTAATTAAGAAATTATTTTGAAACTTTTGAAAGTAGGTAAAAAAACTTTATAGTGAATCTAATGAATACTTTATAGTTTCCTTCTAAAAACATTTTTATTAAGTTCCTCCCGTCGGCAGACGACATTAGATTGTAAGGATTTTTTAGAGTTTTGTCACCGTAATAATTAAGTTTTTAAATAATTGATTAAATAATTTTATTGCTAAATAACTACAAACATAATAATTAATGCGTTTCGTAGTAATTTTTTGCAGTAAGTACACGTAATATTAAACTTGTTTACGCACGTTTAACATGGCTGGCCTGCCTGTGTGTGAGGGGAAAATGCTTTCCGAATTATCCACGATATTGAATATATAGTTCGAATGTCTGAAAACAATATGTAAGGCACTTTCGAAATAATACGTCCACAAATTTTCCTAATTTAAAGAAAGTAGTTTCAATTCTAACAAGCAATGCTTTTTGCGAAAGAGTATTTAGGAGACTGAATAGTTTATGGACTAAAGAGCGAACTGCAGACTCCTTTCAATTTTGGCGTGTCTTGCTCAGAAATTTTATCAGATTCCAAAACTTTGACTAAGAAAAACTAATAAAAATGGCAAAATTCAGTAAAAAAACAAGATATTTTTACTATGGTCATGACCGAGCGACCCGACACCGTAGTCCTTTTTTTTTAGAATTGTCCCGGATTTGATTAGTTTATGTCTGGCAACCCTAGTCATCCAACATATAAACATACCTACTTACGTTTAATTTTAATTTAATTTGACAGAAGGATACATTATGTTACTATTATAAAACATAGTAAACATTATCAAAATGTATTTTATTCAAACAAAACCTGTTATTTTCATAAAATATTAAATAAGAGGTAAAACAATTGTGTCGTGTCTGAGCTGACCTTGCCTGCACTTTGCTGGCGCATGTTCGCATGATTTTAGCGAGATATTAGTGTCTGTTCAAGTTCTTGCGATGCGTTCAGTTCGCTTTTTAGCCGACTTCAAAAAAAGGAGGAGGTTATCAATTCGACTGATTTTTTATGTTGTTACCTGAACTTTTGACTGGGTGAACCGTTTTTGACGATTATTTTTTTATTTAGAAGCTTGTGCTTTCCGTATGGTCCGATTTTATTTGGTCCAGTTCTGTCAACCCATGAGAAAACCATGTAAGTCTTCAATTTGCATTAAGTATGTGCGTGACAAATTGACGAATAACTCAATATCACGCTAACTGATTTCGATGATTATTTTTTTATTTGAAAGCTGGTGCTTCCGGCCTGGACCCATTTCAATTTGATTCAGTTCTTGAAGTCGGTTTTTTTTTGTTAAAATTTTGTATTATTCCTACAAAGGTCTATTAAATATGCACTACATATTTTAAAAATTAAAGACAACGTTGTCAAATTTAGTTTGTTAAGACAGGTTATACTAAATTATCATTTTGTGAGTCAAATTTATCTATGATTACGTATTTGCTACGAGCTTCGTTTTCTGTGCTTACAAATACGTTTTCACGATATATTAATTAATGTACTAGTCCACTGTGGTCACACTACTCGTTATTTTTAAGTCACTTAACGTTCGCAGGCAATGTAGGCATAGCAAATTTATGTAAAGTAAGTTAAAACAAATCACGTGATCTGCATTCTCACTTGATACTCTCGAAATTTTGAGGTACCACGGGCACGTAATTTATGGTGTTCTGATAGAAATTGAAGCAATTGTTACTAGGGTTATATAGAAAATAAAATTAGAAAAAAGGACGACACTATTTTAGAAATTAAATATGTAATATAAATATGTACATTAAAATTATAACTATACTAGTTGTTGCCCGCGGCTCCGCCCGCGTATATTTCGGTTATCGCGCAAATAGTAGCCTATGTGTTATTCTGATGTATAAGTTATATTACTGTAAAGTTTCATCTAAATCCGGTTAGTAGTTTTTGCGTGAAAGAGTAACAAACATCCATCCTTACAAACTTTCGCGTTTATAATATTAGTAAGATTTTACAATAAGAAATAACAAAAAATTGTTACAATTCTCGTCGGTACCAACCAGTAGAAATGCTTTAGCCATTATTGCAATACTTTTGATTCCCTGCCATACCTGCTTTTTATTTATAATATTTTGTTAGTTTGCAAATAATAGACACATTTATAAGACGCGCATGGCTTTTAATGCCAGGTCCCAATAATGCTTTTCTGCTAATCTAATTCGATATTATTTTTTTCTGTATTTCAGGCCTGCAGTATGTGCAAAAGTATTTATAGCACTGTCCATTTTTTTAACTTATCCTTTACAATTCTACGTGGTCATCGACGTGTTTAACAGATACACTCTTCCTCGCGTTAAAGATAACTATAAACAGATCATACAAATAATCGCTAGAATCATTGGAGTAATCTTTTGTGGTAAGTAAAAAATGTTCCATAAGCTGTATCAAACGTTGTACTTCAAAGTTACCCCAAAATGATTAATCATATCAGCCGGAAGAAGTCCACTGCTGAACGTAGGCCTCCCCCATTGATTTCCACTTCGACCCATCGATAGCAGCCTGCATCCAACGAGTCCCCGCGATCTTAGCTAGGTCGTCCGTCCACCTTGCGGGAGGCCTTCTTACGCTGCGCTTGCCGTCACGTGGTCTCCACTCAAGAACCTTTCTGCCCCATCGGTCATCGGCTCTCCGAGCTATGTGCCCTGCCCACTGCCACTTCAGCTTGCTGACTCGCTCTGCTATGTCGGTAACTTTAGTTCGTCTACGGATCTCCTCATTTCTAATTCGATCTCGTAGAGAGACCCCAAGCATAGCCCGTTCCATAGCTCACTGTGTGACCCCGAGATTCCTAATGAGGCCCATAGTAAGAGACCACGTCTCGGCACCGTAGGTCATCACTGGTAACACGCACTGATTAAAGACCTTGGTCTTTAAGGACTGTGGTATTTTGGACGAGAAAACGCTACGTAATTTCCCGAACGCAGCCCCAGCCGAGTTGGATTCGTCGATTGACCTCTTTCTCGAAGTTGGATTTGCCTAGTTGGACCGTTTGTCCCAGATAGACATAGTCATCAACGACTTCGAGAGCCGAGCCTCTCAGTAATACTGGACTGGGTGAAACATGGATATTTGACATGACTTTCGTCTCGTCCATGTTCATCCTAAGGCCCACCCGCTGGGACACTCTATTGAGGCCTCCGAGCATCGTGCTGAGCTCTTCTAAAGTCTTTTCCATGACTACGATGTCGTCGGCAAACCGAAGGTGAGTGATGCATTCGCCTTTAATATTGATGCCGAATCCTTTCCAATCCAGTAGCTTGAAGGCGTCTTCCATTGCATTGATAAAGAGTTTAGGCGAGATGACATCACCCTGCCTAACTCCCCTCCGCAACTCTGTGTTGTCCTCCTCTGTGCTCTGGTCCTGTACTCGGACCGACATGGTGGCGTTTTTATTCAAGCACTTCAGCACTTCGATATACCAATAGTCAATTTGGCATCTCTGAAGAGACTGCAGCACTGCCCAAGTCTCGATCGAATCGTAGGCTTTCTCATAGTCCACAAACGCTAAGCATAGTGGCAAATTATACTCCTCGGTCTTCTGTATAATTTGCCGCAGCGTATGAATGTGGTCTATGGTACTATAGCCTTTACGGAAACCGGCTTTTTCGGGAGGCTGGAAGTCATCAAACCTGCGTGCGAGACGGTTCGTGATCACCCTCGAAAATAGCTTATAAACATGGCTCAGAAGCGAGATGGGCCTGTAGTTCTTCAATAAGGTTTTATCGCCTTTCTTGAAGAAAAGAACCACCACGCCTCTGTTCCAAGCTTCGGGCGTAGTACAATCGAGCAGGACGGAATTGAAGAGCCTCTGAAGGACTTTCAGTATCGGTGTTCCACCCGCTTTCAGAAGCTCCGATGAAATTCCGTCCTCACCCGCCGCCTTGTTGTTCTTGAACTGTTTGAGGGCCATCCTAATCTCATACAGACTGATGTCCGGGATGTCTTCTGTATAGTGTCGGGTTAATTTGGCTCTTGGATCTTTATCCAAATCGTCAACAGGCTTAGCAATCGAGGTATATAACTGTCCATAGAACCTTTCAATCTCCCTCAGTACCTCTAGCTTAGTAGACGCTACACTGCCGTCTTCCATCTTCAGCTTCGTCAACTGGCTTTGCCCAATAGACAAGTCTCTTGCGGACACTTTGGAGCCCTTATTTCGCTCTATCGTATCTTTAATATGGTTAGTATTAAAGACACGAATGTCGTGCCGCAAGGACTTAGAGATCCGTCTATTGAGCTGCCGATATGCTTTAGCGTCTTCGGAAGTCTGCAGCGCCAATGAACGTCGTTCTGCCATAAGGTCGAGGGTGTGATCTGATAGTTTTTGAGATCTATCTTTCCGGCGGGGTCTAAAAAAGACTTTCCCTACCTTGTAGACAGTTTCTACCAGCCTGTTGTTGACCTCGTCCACAGAAACGCAATCGTCAAGGCCAGAGAAGCGATTGGCGAGCTCGAGTTGAAAGCTCTCGGGGTTTTGTATATGGCCTGCAGTAGGTCGGAGCGTGGACTTCATTAGTCGTGACCTTTCCAGTTGGACATTGATGTTAAATGTGCCTCTAACCATTCTGTGATCGCTCCCGGTTTTCACCCTGTGGATCACGGAGACATCATTGAATATTCGTCTCTTTGTAGACATAATGAAGTCGATCTCATTCCTCGTGTAACCGTCGGGACTCATCCAGTTCCATTTCCTATGAGGTGGCTTTTTGAAGAAGGAGTTCATCATAAAGAGTTCTCCCTTCTCCAGAAAGTCGGCCAACCTCTGGCCCCTGGCATTCCTCCACCCACATCCAAATTGCCCCACTCTCAACTCGTCATCGCCCCTCCTACCCAGTTTCGCATTAAAATCCCCCATAACAACAGTGAAGTATGTTTTGGAAGTATGTATGGATCTACTGATGTCCTCATACATAGCTTCCACTTCGTCGTCCGGGTGCGCCGAGGTCGGTGCGTAAACCTGTATGACCGTCAACGAGTATCTCTTTGATACTCTGAGTATCAGGTACGCAACCCTGCTTGACACACTCGTGATACATACCACGTTGCTCACGAGGGATCTGTGAACGAGGAACCCGACGCCACCCTGGGACTGTTGGTCGCCCTCCCGGTGGTAGAACAAGTTGCCAGACTTTAAGGTAGTCGTGTCCTCGCCCTCTCTTCGGACCTCCGATAAACCCACTATGTCCCAATGCAACTTGTTCATCTCCTCTTCCAGCTCAATGATTTTCTCATCTGTCCTCAATGTGCGCGTATTATATGTCACCAGCGACAACCCACGTCGGTATTCCGTTTTGCAATTGCCTGAGGTCGTTTGACGGTAGCATCTCGCCCGGAGATTCTTAGCACCCCTGACTCCAGTGCTCGACCGACGCCCGTCAACGTCAATCTTGCAGCTGGAGCCCCCGGGCACTAGGGGCCGTGCTTCTTTGTCCATCAACATATAGGGGGGTTTGGACCGTAACCCGCCGCGCTGGACCAGTGCGTGTTGGCGGGTTGCCAGAGCCTTCTTCGTTATTCAGCAGAGTGCGCCACCTTACACTCCTCACCCCAAAATGATTACATATCATTAATTTATTAATTAGCTTATGTAATGTTCCTTCTGTGGTTGTTCCTATTTTGGTGTACTGATAAGTAAACCATAGATGATTTATTTATAGTAAAAAATAACGTTTGTAAAATATTTCATCTCTCGTGCCATTGTATCATGTGGTTTATGGTATTTTTTAGATCATATTAAAAATAACTATGAATTCACAATTGAATAAAATATAAGCTAATGCGTCAAAATTTGATTGTTGATTTTATAATTGATGTCCATGGTGTTTATCTACATTAAGAGCGTTTAAATTTTTTGTTGAGCATTGATTTTTCTGATGACATTAAGGTTATTAAGGCTGTAGAGAGTTTTGCAGGTCATCACAGTATCAAAATCTAGTAGGTGTTTTCATACTTTTTCAAACGTAACTTATACGTACATATGCTGATCCAACCAGGCTCTAGACAGAGAAAGCCCTGGAAAACTAACGCCACTTGTGCAACATAATTATCAAAAAGTAGAACCCATTGTTTTAATGGGTTTCCTTTCTACATTTAATTAGTTAAATAGGACCTGTTCGATAATTGTTCATGTTTTGAATATCCACCAAAGTTAAACTAACAACAAATACCTACTACCAAATAAAAGCAAATTACAATAAAAACATAGAACGAATAGGTAATTTTGTGAATGAACGAACGCTTACATAGGATAAGATTGAACAATGATAAGACAACTAAACCTGGCATTCCATCACAACTGGAATTAAATAAACTATGTAAAAGTAGGTTAATTGAGTTTAAATACAGATCACAAAGTATGAATAAGATAATGAAAAAACTGGGTTAAAATTATTTAAACAACTAACATGACCTAGATAACTCTTTCACAAGATTAATCTTAACATCATAAGGAAATGTAACTGACCACTTTATAATAACAAAAAAAACCGTTGCTTCTTCAGTGGGAGTCGCCATAGCATTACCATTGCTGGAGCAAATCATCAATATCGTAGGCGCTTTGTTTTACTCTATCCTCGGTCTGATCATCCCCGCTGTCATCGAGACTATCTTCCGCTGGAACAACCTTGGCAAATTTAATTGGATTCTTTGGAAGAACACTCTTATAGTGATATTTGGACTTACCTGCCTAATTTCTGGATGCACGGTTACCGTTATGGACATCGTTAAGCACCTACAACAAAAAACTGAGTAACATGTCAGTTTACACAAATTGTTATAGTATAATATATGTAATTTATTTATCAGTAGCGTCTTATTATTTTCCCTATATTTTATATGTTTACCATAATGTTCTATCATAAATCGTATCGCATAAAAAACACCGAACAACCAGACACGTGAGGTCGCTCAAGTTCTGTGACTTTATATAAGATAGTATAAAATAGTCTCATTTTCATAATATACTTTCACGAATACGATGATGATGTCGATAAATATGATATTTATGAAGAATTTACTAAGTTTTTATTAGAATCACGAATATCATTTGAGATTATACTTTGATTTCCGTTCTTGCCTCCAATTCAAAAAATTTACAGATATTAAAAATGGTTAACGATATGAGGTTGTCCTTAAGGCGACGGTTTAAGAATGCAGAGTGATACCACCGTTATTCATACTTGGTGTCGTAAGAGGCGACTAAGGGACAACTATGTAGGACAACATGGCAACATCACCCATACTAACTCGTCTGACCAGCGTGGTATAGTTTTGTTTTATGTATGGCCCTGCCACAATGACTCTACTCTTTCGGATGGAAAGCATAAGTAGAATCCAAGAGTGATAGTCACTATACTCATTTCGAATGCAGACAATGCAACAATGCAGCATGGTGACTTGGTGACTCACACTATGGCAGCCTAGTGATGATTCTGCATCATTGGGCCTCCGGTCTCGCACTCACCAACGAAACACAACAGCACAAACGCTGTCATTTTGCGTTGATCTTCGGTGCAAGGGTAGTACCGCACCGGTCGAGCCGACTTGTTCGTGCTGGCCTTTTATAGTAGGCCACCTCCTTTCTAATGAGTGGCCTATGTCCAGCTCTGTTAAAAGTTATTCATGTGATTATGATGAGGTATAATGCTTCGCTTCACGTAATTTACGACTTGCCCGAGGCCAAATTCCCTATGAAAGCCGGTCCTTTGCTTTTGGAGCATTACAATAAAAGGAAATTCAGGTGGCAGCAGCTTGCATACTGTTAACTATTCATGTAATACTTACTAATACTATTGTACCTGAAGATCTTACTTTTAAAAAGAGTGACCATGAGTTTCTTTGCCAATATAATGGGTGTGTTGTGGAATATATCCCAGAATATTTCTATTACATGTTGCGTACCTATTCTAAGTGACTTACTACCTACTAAGTAATATCGTAAATCCTCCTTGTGTCGCTGTCCTCAATTCTGAGGGTCATGACCTCTATTTGGAAGTATTCTGCGAGTGACAGCTCGCCACCTATTCCTGTCCTGAGCAGTGTGCAAGGCAGCTTGGATTGTACTATTGAGAGCAGAGCAGATTTGGTCTGCCCAGCGCAAAGGGCTACGGCCTCTGGGTCTTTTCCGGTCAATCTTGCCCGTCACCATCAACTTTTTGAGGTTATCGTCTACCCACATCAGTAATTATAATAAGTTTATAAATACGGCAAAAAATAAAAATCGGAGTGATCCTGACTCCGAAATTCTTTATAGATCTAAATTAATACATCGTGGCTATCCCGTGAAAAGTTCTAAGGCTGCACGAGACGAGGTATTCAGGATGACCGACGATGAATATTTCCTCTTGATAGATGTTTTTATAAAGTACACCAAAATTACAAATCAAGGCAGAATTATGAGGACTTTTAAAGGGCAAATATTCTGATTGGAAAGAGCAGCCTTTTATTTGACTAGTAAGTCAAACAGAGAGAGTATTTAGTCTGATGTCAACGGTGAAAAGGTCATAATCGTTATAAGAGGCTAAAACATGTATAATATTATTATATATGTATATAAAGTAAAAGTTCACAAGTTATTTAAGCACCGGAAACTCAATATACTTCTCATCATCATCATCTTTTCCAAACTCCAAGTCTTTCTCCTCTCTTTTTCAAAAGAAAACCTTTATATTTATTTAATTATTTTTCTAAATAAGTATAAAATGAGAAAATGTAGCTAATTTTGTAAAACCCTAGCTAAGATAAAAATCCACTTAAATTGATGAAGGGTGCGGATTGCTCTCAGCGAGAGTAGTAACCTTAACTGCGCACAGCGGATAGAAATGGTCAAATGCATCTGGTTATTATGACAGTGCTCTGCAGTAACATACAATCATAAGCTTACAAAAACAATATAGTACGGCAACCATTGTCCGCACTCCAGCAGTCTGTGTTCCATTGTTATCAACTTGGTGATCAGTTAACTGTATAAATTAGACCTTTCCATAACATTGTGTGTCAGCTATTACATGAAAGTGATGAACTCGAAATAATTAATTTTACCTCATTTGAAGAAATTGTAATTCAAATCTGTGATCACCTGCAAAACTCGACGAGTTAAATTTATATTATAATGTTATCAGAAGTAATAAAAAAAATACGATTTTACGTTGTAGCTAATTAAATTTATTAAAGCGCCAAAACTGTTAAGAAAATACACATCAAATTTAATCGAATACAATTTTCATTTGTGAAGACTCAGTAAACCACACCACTCAAAAAAAGCCTAGCCTGTTCGGAGAGTAGTGTGAGTTAATTTCACTCGTCAAAGGCAGTTTAAGTTTTTCTCGAAGAATGTTTATCATTAATATGGGTATATCACTGCTCATGAGTCAATGCACAGCGTATTTATTACACTAGTATGTAAGTCTATAGATGCTGTAGTGTACTTATCATGAGTGGCTTATAAGAGCCATGATATAATATCATCATGCATTGTAGGTGAGATGTTTACTGTGTCCATATGTCAGCATTTAAATGTTTTTCGTTTATAAAATATTTATTAAATGAAATACATATCCACGACTAACGCAAAACTGTTTTCAATCAATTACTTAAATATTTTTTAACTTTAAATTAATTTTGTGTAAATGTTACTTTTTAACAGAAATACGTTATTGTAACAGTGTAACAGTGACTGCAGTGTAAAATAAACTATTTTCCATATAAAAATAGACTGAAAGTGTTACTACTTTACTTTAATGATGCCAATAAAAACGTAAGATAATGCCGAGTGCTTCAAGGATTTTATTTGACTAATAAGATAAGTACAATTATCATTAAGGAATTTATTATCATAAAATCTTGGCCGTAGTTATGGAAAAAGCAAAATTCACACACCAGATGAATTCGTAACCTTTTTGTGAGTATAAAAAGTGACGACAACATACAAGACGTACCTACCTTAAAAATAATCGCTCATAGAGTTACTGGAATGAAACAGGCAACATAATAACATTCACATTGAATGCCTTATACCATTTTATTAAGTCTAAACCTGTTAATAAGTCACCATGGTTATAAAAGGTACAAAAACCTTGGATTGCGAAGATTATAACCCTTATGAACACCGGAAAGTGGTTAAGCCAAACTCGTAAGTACTTTTATTTCTTCAATACAAAGTTCTTTAACCATTTTTCTGCCTTATGAAGTGCTGTTTTCATATACACCTTGGTCTAAACGAATTTCAATATACGATATGATCGTGCACTTAAGCGGAAGCTATTTGAAGCTGTTACTTGAAGTGTCAACTTTAAATAATTTAAGTAGTTTTTTAAATTAACCTAAAATCTTTTAATACTTTTGTAACTTTTTCTTCTATAACAAGGCCAACTATTCATAAGTTACTGCTCATTCTTTACAACCATATTAATGTCACAACACATTGTTTGTTCAATATATCACCCTATTGCAATAAATTGTTATTACTGAAAGATTACGCAACTATTTTATTGTAAAAAAAAAATAGCCTAACTGTTTATGTAACGCTCTTGTTTATTTTTCAGAGATATTAGATCTTTAGCTAACCTATTAAAAGCTTCACTAGGGTCTGGCCTACTCGCTATGCCATTAGCTTTTTCGAATTCCGGCTGGTTATTGGGAATCATCGGCACTTTTATTATAGCATTCATATGTGGGCATTGCGTACACATTTTCGTAAGTATAATACCACCATTAGTAGTCCATTACTTTTTAAATTAAATTACGATACTATTAATTAATTCTGACACAAGTAAGACAGCAAGCCAAGACACGGCATAAAGTGTTTACACACATATTTACTAGGCTTGACCAGAATGATACCATAAGCTCCAAGAAACCAAGGTTAAGCAATTTTTCATTGTTTTTACCAAACTCGTCTTCTTCTGACTAGGAGAAGGGACTCCTTGAACGGCAACGCGCTTTTGACTTCTGAATTTCGAGTGTCCATTGGCGACGGTGGTTGCTTACCATCTGGTGACCTGTCTGCTCGTTTACCCATTTATACAAAAATAATAGATCCAGATTTACACTAGTTACTCGATTGTCAAGTAGGGGTTATGTTTTGGCACGTTTTTTTATTACCTCTTATCTTCCAAGTAGATGGATAGATGGATTTAGATAGTTTAGGCATTGGTTTTAACCGTCTTATAAACCCAAGTGTCCTTAGATAATTATTAAAAGAAGAAACATTATGGCGGATTTATGGCACAAAATAGTAGTAGATTAATCAATAAATACCCAAACCTATCGGTAGGATATCGAAATAAAGAAAGGGGTTAATTTAAAAAGATTCTGATAACGTCAAAATGAACGATGTTATTGTGCTTAAATGTGACCTCGTGCTGTTTCGGTCTTTTTAGTGCATTACTAATAAATTGATTTTTTTTGTGGTCGGGTTTCTTTATTTTTTTGTTACTAACCGATCCGCGCATCTTCATTTGCGTCTCTCAAGAGTAAGATTTTTTTGCGGTTTTCGCAATATTTTCTATTGAAACTTGGCTTCTATTGGTGTTAGCATAAATTTTGGGTCTTAAAAGGTTAAATAATAATAGTATGACGCTGAAATGAATTCACACAAACACAAACAAATAATCTTAAACACTTTTAGTAACACACTAGCTTTTACACGTAGCTTCGCTCACGCAGACTTTCATCCCCTGATCACCCTCTTAGGGGTGGAATTTCGAAAATTACTTTCTTAGTGCTCACTTACCTTATATAAAGAACCTACTTGCAAAATTTCAGGATTCTAGCTTTAGCGGTTTGGGCTGTGCGTTGATCTCTGGGTATGTCAGTCAGTCAGTCTGTCAGTCAGTCACCTTACTCGTTTATTTATATATATATATATAGATAATGATTATATTGCAGAAGATAATACAATGAGTACGTTTTATGTATTAATAAATGCAAGATTATCCGCGTCGTGACACAACTTTAGATTTTGTAGTTTTTATATTACCTAGGATTACTATGTTTAACACAAATTTCGAACAATGTAAAAAATACTTTGTTATTTGAACTACAAAAGAAAATAGATATGGTAGAATAATCTGTAATAGAAGATTATAATTATACACCCACAACCATTCTATATTAGTCCTATATTTGGAATGGTGTTAAAGTTTAAAATGAATGATGATCACCTACCATTTTTACTTTTACCAATTCGTGAATCTTAAGTTTTACTGTCAACTTTTGCAATAACGTCCATAATAATGAGGAACATTGTCTATTGAACCTAATAACGATATTATAATGAGTGAGAAAGTTTAATATCAATTTAATTTTTCTACTTCCTTATTTTACTACTTTAGAGCAGTAAAGTATTTTAAACACCTCATCAAATTATCTCATAGAAATGAAACTTAAATTTTTATGTTAAGTTTCTGGAAATCTACTATGATTGTCACAAATAATTTGGTTACTTGTATTAGTTTCCGTTTTTTCAGGTTAAAACGTCACGAGGATGTTGTCGATTAGAACACAAACCTTTACTAAGCTATTCAGAAACATGCTACTCTGCATTTGCAAATGGTCCCAAATTCATCCGCGCATATGCAAACTTTGCAAAGTAAGTTCTTAGTACAAATATTATTGTTTTTTACATTAGGTACATCTGTTTTAAATATTAATAGATGAATGCCCTGTATTTGTTATTAATTTTTTTGCTAACAGCTTAATACTTTTTTTCAGGATGTTCGCAGAATTTGCTTTATTCTTTACATACATCGGTGTGTGTTGTATATTTACTGTACTAATAGCTACTTCAATCAAGCAGGTAGGCATACTTATACATTACTTTTTTCATTATTCTTTGTTGTTGTTTTCTAAACCTTGTGTTCCAACCGAAAAACACTATATTTTTACCCGACTACGGCAAAGTCAAAGAAGGGTTATGATTTTGACAGGCTATGTATGTATGTATGTTCATTTGTTCCCTCATAGCTCCTTAACTACTTATTAGAACTGGACAAATGAAGTATCGTTAGAAGCGTCTTGATCGTCCGTTGGTTATAGGTTATATGACGTGTCACTGAATCTAATGTAGTGCCCTCTAGCCGATATAAAGTACTATATTAAAAAATAATTTGAGATAAATATGCCGTGTTTGGTATCATTCAAAAGGGCGTTACTTGTAAATTTCAAAAATATAATATATTTATTATTAGCATTTTGTCGTGGCTTTGTCCGTATTTATTCGATAATTGTGATAGCTCTATGATATCAATTTGAAATATGGTTTGCAGAGAAATTAATATTATAGAGGCACCAAAACATTTTAAATAAAAAAAGTAAAAACTAAAACCCAACTACGACAAAAAACGACCCTGAAAAAGTATGAAACAAGTTTCAAAAGTCGTAGTCACGCGTTGTTAATGTGTTATGGTACATTTCTAGGTAACTTTTTTTTTACTTTTTTTTACACGTGTGTAAATTGTAGAACTAGCAAAATTTAAAGCTCAAGCTCAATTAAAGCAGCATCAAGGTTCCACATCAATTCAAAATAATTAGATGAAATTAACATAATAAGTTTACACCTAGACTATTAAAAAATAGTTAATTAATAACTTGGTTGAGCCAAAGGATATTGAAAACGCACAAATAAGACACTGAAATATTAGTTGAGTTCCTATTAACTAACATATGAGGGAAAATTTGGCAAAAATAACATTCTTTGTTTCAGCTCTTGGATACTTATGTGTCAACTGTTATTATATCTGTGGAGTTCTATTGCCTAATGCTACTAGTGCCACTAAGTTTGATGGTTCAGATCAGGCACCTTAAATGGCTAGCACCATTCTCCTTGTTGGCAAATATTATGCTATTTGCCACGTTTGCTATTTGCCTGTATTACATATTTGGAGAAAAATTAACCTTCAGCGACAAGCTTGCTGTCGGACATTACCCAAGATTTCCAGTATTTTTGTCGTGAGTCATTTAATATTTAAGTTCGCTTTAACCGAAGACATAATGTTAACAAATCTCCTTAATTATCTTCCGTTTCCTTATGATATTACAGTACATATAAAACGATATTCTTAGCTAATTTTACAAAATATGGCTTCATTCGAAAGATTTTATTGCGATTATTATCATTTACAATAGTCATATTGCTCTTAGATAATATTGCAATCAATGTTTACAGATCACTAAAACAAATCATAAGATTTCATGATATGATAATTACGAGAGAATAAAAAAGTAAGTTTCCCAAGAAAAAGACAAGTTTTTGGTTGAAAGAATTTGTTCATTCTAGATTTCCATTTTTCTTCTTAGTCTCCTAAAATGTTACACATTATTAAAAATTTTGCGTACTTGTAATGCACTGTTTGAAAGAAACGTTAATTTAAAAATTTGAGTAGGTACAATTCTGACCCTACAGAACTGTTATCTTCGCAATGGAAGGCATAGGAGTTGTGATGCCCGTGGAGAATACAATGAAGAAACCGCAACACTTTCTGGGTTGTCCGAGCGTATTGGTCATAGCCATGACCACTGTGATGATGCTGTACACTATCTTGGGCTTGTTTGGTTACTTCAGATACGGCGATGCTCTCAGAGGAACTATTACATTGAATTTACCTATGGATGACTGGTATTTAACATTTATATTTTTAAAAAAGTGTAAAGTGAACTTAGTTTCATATGCTAGTAGATATGTATTTCAAATTATGATTGCAACCAAGTTATATGTCCACTCTGTTTCTGATTTGATCTGTTCTAAATATTCTCTTTATACAAAGAGGAAGATAAATGCATATTAAAGATGTTTTCCAGGCAATCTGTTATGTAAGTCATGTTATGAGCATGTTTCGTCTTTAATTTATGTAATACTCTAAAGTCCTATCCCAAAAAATAGTATCTTTATAACTGACAACAATAAACAACTTTTATCCTTGATATCCTACAAGAACAGCGTATAAATTTATTATTTTCAGGCCAGCAATTTGTGCCAAAATATTTATCTCAGTGTCTATTCTCTTCACCTACCCCCTTCACTTCTTCGTCGTCATCGATATATTCACGAGGTAATCGGAGCCTCATATCAAAGAGAAGTATCGTAATATTGCACAAGTTGGTGTGAGAACTTTTATTGTTTGTTTTTGTGGTAAGTTCTGGGACAGTTAAATTTGTTATACATAAAATAACATTCAACACACTATACACAATAAAAAAAATACGAAAATTAATTGTTAAAATAACTAAAAACCAAAAAAGTAGTATTACATCTATGACATTTTACAGTAGGTTAGATTTTACTAGTAAAGTTTGGCAAAAGTTAAAGTATTGAAAGAAAATTATTTTTCACTTACTTCATAATAAAAGTACTTTCAAGTATGTAGTAATCAAGTAACTAAAATTCAATAATCTTAAATAAAATTATAATAAATAAACATGTTTAGTCCAAAAAGAAACTATCGATTGTACTATCGACAGCTGTGATCGACAGTGTATGTCCACAGTTCCAACATTCCCCACCACACAGGAAGAACATAATACATGTTCAAACCATGTATTACGTTCTTCGTTTAAACGAGGTTTGTAGTGATCTTTATCGGGAAATTAAAATAAATTAACTATCACTTTATAACTACCCTGGTAATAAATAAACACAACATCCTCGAAACAATATAATACAGTCGTCCTTAGTTAGTTGTAAACAAACTCACTATTTATACCTACGTTTTTATTGCAGGTGGTGTGGGCGTAGCATTGCCCTACTTAGAGCAAATAATTGATTTGGTGGGCGCACTTTTCTATTCCACTTTAGGGCTCATCATACCAGGCATCGTCGAGACTGTTTTTCTCTGGGATGACCTTGGCAAATATAACTGGGTTCTTTACAAAAACATATTAATCGTGTTATTCGGCATGTTGAGTTTACTCAGTGGTTCAGCTGTCACAATAATGGATATCATAAAACTTGTCAAATCTGGGTCAAAGTAATTATAAGAATAAATTTTTAATATATGTAATAAAATATTTGGAAAAGAGATATACCTACCTTAATGTTCCTTTACACTAGTACATTTAGTCTATATACTTCAAATTATTTACTCCAATAGTTAAAATATTTTTAATAATTAAAATATAGTAAAATGGAAAATCATTGTATTTAGTAAGGATAGTAGATGACAGAAAAAGGAGTAGGTACTTTGGTAGTTTAATCAATGCAGCAGTGTGTACGCCTATAACATAATGTAATATTGTTGTTATATTAATCAATGGTCTATAAAAAGTTCCGTGAACTGAACAGTACTTTGTAATACTAAAGAGAGACGAGCTATTACGTCAAACGTAGAATCAGTTCCAAGACGTCCACGTAACCTAATGTCTAAATATATGCTCTGTTAGTACAACATAAACATAACCAACGACGTAATACAGTGCAATTCGGAAGTCTATTTTCAAATACGACGATCGTATTTATGTTTTAGAGTTCCGTATTCCTAACAATAAACCAGCGCCTACTGGAAATTTATAATGTGGCGTAGTTATATTTCCGACATACAGCTTATGCTAATTTGCTAACCAGGACTTGCACTTGTTCCTCAGATTCTAGGGAAAATGGGTGTTTGGGCTCCAGTAGCCTCCGTAATTATAAGTCTATACTTAACTGCGGTTTTATGTAAGGCCTTGAACTCGAATGAAGCCTGACGTATAATATGTGCCAAAGCACGGCGCTCCCACGTTTTAGCAGTTAGATAACGTTCTAACTTCTTTACAATGGGTAGTAATGAAATGTGTGGCCTGACCCACACTTGACCAGTTTTAAATATGTCTGTTGAGTTATAATGTCGTCACGTCTCAAATCAAAATCGAAACTATCCAGACTATTTAATTTCATCGAATCTATTTTTTCAATCGTAGCTCAACGCCGCCGGTCGGTCCAAACAGTAAAGTGTGTTTCACTGTGTGTACAAGTGAAGCTAAATCTGTCTGGTGGGTATATGGACAAATTGACATTGATTGTTTTAGTCATTGACCTTATATTTGGCACAATTATTATAGTAAGTGTACGAATTGACCACATTTCATTGAAGAAGTAATTCGGCCAAAGGCTTAATACAAAAATATTAGAACTTGTCTCTTTAGCATTAAAAGACAATTTTGAATAATCGTTGCCAAAGATACATAGGGTAAGTATCATTTTTCAGATTGAAAGTACTGATCCCGCGAGAGAGATAAAATATTTTATCGTGGAAGATAAACTGAAACAACGTAAAAATTCAACATAGAAATATATACTGTCACGGATTTTTTATTTTAATTTTAAAGTGGATCCTTTTTAGGGTTCCGTGCCAAAGGCAAAAAATGGAACCCTTATAGATTCGTCATGTCTGTCTGTCTGTCTGTCCGTCCGTATATCACAGCCACTTTTCTCCGAAACTATAAGGACTATAATGTTGAAACTTAGTAAGTAGATGTATTCTGTGAACCGCATTAATATTTTCACACAAAAATAGAAAAAAAAACAATAAATTTTGGGGGTCCCCATACTTGGAATTGAAACTCAAAAAAATTTTTTTCATCAAACCCAACCGTGTGGGGTATCTATGGATAGGTCTTTAAAAATGATATTGAGGTTTCTAATATAATTTTTTTCTAAACTGAATAGTTTGCGCGAGTGACCCTTCCAAAGTGGTAACTTCTAAAAAAAGAGAATGATAAAACTAAAAGAAATATATGACGTACATTACCATGCATACTTCCACCGAAAATTGGTTTTAACGAGATCTAGTAAGTAGTTTCTTTTAATACGTCATAAATCGTAAACCGCAAAAAAAAATTACACTATTATTAAAATATCGATCAAAGTTACAACGAACTACAAGAACTTTTATATTATGTTACTTGCTGCTTCGGAACCCTTCATGGGTGAGTCCGACTCGCACTTGGCCGCTTTTTTTATACATTACTAGTTGTTGCTCGCGGCTCCGCCCGCGTATATGTCGGTTATCGCAGTAAATAGTAGCCTATGTGTTATTTTGATGTATAAGGTATATTACTGTAAAGTTTCATCCAAATCCGTTCAGTAGTTTTTTACGTGATAGAGTAACAAACATCCATACTTACAAACTTTCGCGTTTATAATATTAGTATGGAAGATTTTTGCGAGACTTTAACTTTTAACTGCAGGGCACACAAGGAATCTCTTCAAAGGAATAATACTCCGCTCCTTTTGGTCTCACTATGATGTTACATAGCCTCCAGCATAGTCCTCAATAACTGGGGGCTATCTAACACTGAAATATTTTTTAAATCGGACCAGTATTTTCTGAGATCACGTTTAACTAAACAAACAAACTCTTCCGATACAGATATACCTCATCTGGAAGCATATTATACTTCGTCAATTTACGAAGCAATTGTCCTTATCAACTACAACTTAGAAATAAACAAGCAATCGACTGACATTTTGGGGGTGCTACGATCTACTAGGTAAGATGATGATGATGTTCACCTAGCCGATTTTAGCGGCCAGACTCAATGGAGACCAGGGGAGACCTTCGCTCAGCAGTGGACGACGATTGGTTGATACTAATAATATAAATCCGGTATAAATCAACGCCAATTTGTAAATTACTTCCATTATAATGTTTACTCTACATTATTATAAAACAAATATAAACAGCTGCTATCGAACCGTATGTGCAAAAAATAAAATTGAAGTCAAAATGTTACTAATATCGGTTCGGTACGAGTGCGGTTTCCGTAAGCGTCGATCAGCGGGTGATCTTCCGGTATACCTCACACATCGCTGGGCACAGGCGATTGAGACCAAGGGTTAGGCAGTTAGTTTGGACATTCTGCCTCGCACAACAAAACTGTGGAATGAACTGTCGCCTGCGGTATTCCCGGACCAAAACGACCTTCAAACCTTCAAGAAAAGAGCGTACTCCTTCTTAAAAGGTCGGCAACGCACTTGTGATGCCTCTGGTGTTGCGGGTGTCCATGGGCGGCGGTAATCGCTTACCATCAGGCAATACGTCTGCTCGTTTGCCCCCTATACCTTTAAAAAAAAAAAAAAAATTGCGAAGGCCTTCGATGGGGTCTGTCACAAAGCGCTTCTTTCGAAGCTCCCTTTCTATGAGCGTCCCGAGAAACTGTGTGATTGGGTCACCAGCTTTTTAGCAAATAGAAGCATAAAGGTCGTAGTCGACGGTGAGTGCAAGGTTGTGTGCTGTCGCCTACTCTGTTCCTCCTCCATATCAATGACATGTTGCAAATTAGCGGCATTAATTGCTATGTGGATGACAGTACGGGCGATGCTCTCTACACCGGCCGCGCTAATAATGAGAGTCGAAACAAACTTGTGTCTGAAATTGAGATCTCTTTGGAAAAGGTCTCAGATTGAGTTAGGCTTAATTTAGTCAAATTTAACCCCACAAAGACACAAATTTGCGCGTTCACCACTAAACAAGCTTGGTGTGCTCAATATATCGAGACGGTATTTCACTCCGGCTCACCGCCTTCTACTTTATAAGGCGCAGGTTCGGCCGCATGTGGAATATTGTTCTCATCTTTCGGCAGGGGCACCCCAGTACCAGCTCTTCCCTCTAGACCTCATCAAACAGAGAGCGACTCGAATTGTCGATTGCCAAGATGTACATATGTAAAAAATTAAAGATATGATAATAAAAAATAAATTATAATTTGGATTCCCTAAAAAAATCCATACGATTGGCAGTGAAGAATTTTCCCATAGAAAGAGTTTGTGCTGCTATTGATAACTGGCCTCAATTTTAATAGGACTGTATTGCAGCCAATGGAGACCACTTCGAATAAGTTTTATATGTTTTTAATGGTTTGATATTAATGTATTAAACTAACACACTGTAGAAGTAATAAATGTTACGTACAATAAAAAAAAATTCAACAATATTTATTTCAAGACTAAATACATAATCTAAGGTTTTACATATAAAATCCTTATTCATTTTTATGCCAATTTCCAAAACAATTTTCTTAAAGCATCTAATTTTAGCTCAATTTGAGAAATATACCTGCGATTCTTAGCTATATTTGTGGAACACAATATGTTGTGATCCACAAATATAGCTAAGAATAGCGGGTACTCTCTAACGGCCCGTTCAAACCTAAGCGTCAGCGACGCGGGACGCGGGACGCGAAGCGGGAGCGTCCAAGACGCGAAACTTATCGTGCACACCTGCGCGACTGCGACGCGAACCGCTAACTTCATTTGCTAGTGAACAGTCACTAAAGCTGCGCGTCTTTATCTGGTACTAGCTGGGTCCCGCGGTTGTTGTCGTACCGCGGTTAACGCCGCGGGGCAAAGCTAGTTTTAAAAAAGTAGCCTAAGTTACTCCTTATATCATCAGCTACCTATCAGTGAAAGTCCCGTTAAAATTGGTCCAGCCGGAACAAACGGACAGACAGACTAAAATTGTAAAAATATTATCCATACAAATAAATGCATATGTATGTATACACGGTACATATACTATACCAATAAATGAAATTGGAGTGTCTGTTTGTAATATAAAAATAACCACTTTTTACTAAATGCATATGTATACACGGTGCATATATCTTTTTTTTTACTGTCTGTTTGTTCCGACTAAACTCTGGAATGGCTAGACCGATTTTGACGGGACTTTCACTGATAGGTAGCTTATGATGTAAGGAGTAACTTGGGCACTTTTTTAGCTTCGCCCTGCGGCGTCACCCGCGACCGATCGAATCCCATATTTTGTCTTTTTTGCGTAAAATCTTATAATTTAATCTTTATTCTTCAAATTATATATGATGAGATATCCCCTCACTTTTTCAATGAATATCTCTATAATATTATCATCTGTTGTAGTCATTGTGGAACGAAAACGAAATAATACTCGTAATATGGAAGGTAACTTTCCTGCACGTACACACGTCTGACCACTAGACGCGTGCGTCCGACTGCGTCCCGCTTTGCGGACGCTGCAATCCCGCTTTGAGGTCGCGTAGGTGTGCACGGCGTCCAGGCGGTACAATCTTAGTCGATAGTTTTTGGAATGTTACGAAAATAAAGAAACCAAATAAAATGGATCTTAATTGGTTCGAACATACTGATAACATTACGTACACTTAATTTAGGCGTATAATACGTGTAATTTCGCCAGTCGCTACTGTAAGATGTCGTTACTTTCGTTATAATCCGCATAAATCACAAAGAGAGTTGTTTTAGTTATGTTCATTCTGGAACGGATATCACTTTTTTTTGAAGTCATTATAAAATGACAATTGGAAATAAAATGTTGCCATTCTTTTCATTACACAATGAAAAGGTAGTTTTTTTTGTGATAAAATTGACAAAATTACACTTA
The DNA here is from genome assembly GCA_949125395.1 of Diaphora mendica. Lineage (NCBI taxonomy): Eukaryota > Metazoa > Arthropoda > Insecta > Lepidoptera > Erebidae > Diaphora > Diaphora mendica. The sequence goes on from OX421310.1 coordinate 26,734,671, forward strand.
TATTTTAACTTTTGAAAAACTTGCTAATAATTATAGCATTTCATAACACATGATTCTACAAAATCCTAACTTAGTACCTATATTATTTAATTATTGCCATTGTTTTGGTACTTTTCATCAGCGTTTATTGCAGCCGCCATTGTCGTGAATGTCATCCGTCAACAATCAACATATTCATACATATACCTACCGGCTTTTTTGTTAATTGAATGTTTACTTGTGACTAACAACAATTCTCTGATTTATCTGTTAATACGTGAGTTGAGCTTAGGTTCCTCCGATTTTCGTTGAGTATATCCGCGTGTGTTGTTTTCAAGTAATATTGAGGCAGAGACTTATTTTTAACAATTTATTTTCGTGTCGCAATGTCTGTTAAACATTGTTGTGTTCCTAAGTGCACGGATAATGAAGGTACGTATATTGCTATTACTAATAATAACTGATGATAAATAAAAGCTTTAGACTAGCTAAAGACTTTATAACATCTTATATATATTGAATGGTTGGATCTAATTCAAATTCTAACCTTTATTCTAATTCTTATTCCTGATAGGTATTCTTCAGGCAATCTTAATTTCTAAAACCCGCATAGGAAATAATATAACCTCACTAGATAAAGTAGTATTAGATCATACAACATACTAAAATGTTGCAAAAACATATTGTTTTGTATGCAAGCTATGCCAGCAGGTGATTTAACTAAAACCTTTTTGAGGATTCTTATTTTAATATACAAGTAACATTCTTATTGCACTGTAAAGTTTTTACAGAAACTTATGACAACAAACTACACACATCAAAAGTGTCTAGGGATCAAGCATTTTTATGCGGATTTCTTGAGATTGAGATGTGGCTTTGGCCCTGGCCTGCTCAGTCGCCAGACTTGAACCCGATTGAGCATGCATGGGAAATGCTACAGAGAAGAGCTCTGCCGAATATGGAGGGTATCCAGTCGCAAGAAGACCTTTTTTTGTTGTTGCAACGAACATGGGCGGCCATTCCACAGCGTGATTTGGATGAACTCATTTTGAGTATGCCAAACCGATTCTTGTGTTGTTAGTGTTCGCGGTAGAAACACGGATTATTAATTGTTTAAGTTACCTAATAAAATTTTAAAGAAAACTGTTATTTCAGTCTTTTTTTCGAACTTTAATGTTAGTGGTTCAAATGTCAAAATCCCTTTATTAGGAAAATGGCAAATTTCTTTATTAATGCAAAGGTGACTTGGTTTATCGTTACTGTGACAAACGAAAACACTTTATTTGATGAATCCTTAAAGAAAATTTTAATTAATATCAATCAGGAGAAAAGTTATTGCAAAAATATATGTTGATCCCTAGACACATATGTTGATCCCTAGACACTTTTGATGTGTGTATTATAACTATTGTTTGTAGAATGTATGAATGAACATACAAAAATGAAGAAACAAATAGTATATGTAGTAATACTTTCCAGTAATCCAATATCTTGTGAATATGTTTTAAACTGTCATAAATGTTGCTGTCAATATATTAAATTTCATTAATTATAATAATAAAATAAATTAATGCTTATTGTATTTATTTTTATTTCAGGGTCATTGTTTTGGAGACAGTTACCAACCAAACCTTTATGTGAAATTCATCGAGGGTGATATGTTACAAAAAGCCAAATTAAATGCACAGAAAGCTTTTAAAAGGAGAAAATAAAGTAATTAAATTTTTTACATTGTTTTATTTTACAAAAGTCCTAATTGAATAGGTAGGTATATATGTATACAATAAGTATTATACTATGTTTATATAAGTATACGTACCAAATATATATACATATATAGGTATAGTTTCAAATGTTGAGCAAGACTAAAGTTGTTGATCTCGACCTAGAGATGGCGTTGTTATAGAATTTCCTCCAGAAGCGATTGAGATATACCTCTATTTCAGTATATAACAATGTACTCTGTGACGGCGTCATAAGAAAGCTTGTGCTCCCGCGTCGCAGTCGCTTTGGTCGCTTAGGTTTGGCCGAAGCTTTAAACTAAGTGTAACATAATTCTTAAAAAAAGAGTAGAAATTATTCCTATTTTAAAACGATTAACGATGCCTCATACAATTCAAATATTATATTGCTGATCGTTTATTTGTTATCGTAATCGAATATTCTCAGTATGGCTTAAATATACGCAAACACTAAACGTGAACTATCATAATCAACCTATTGGATCAGTCAGACTATAATACCAAGCGTATGGATAATTTTAAAATTTTTATTAGGCTCCATACCTACTTTATGTAATGCAATGACAGTGATTCGGTTCTCTTTATCACCCTAGGTACTCCATTTTAATATCACAAAATATTTTACAATATATTGACGCGAAAATAAGAAAACAATGAACAATCGTATAAAAATGACAGATTCCAAATTCATAAGTAACTTGTTTATTTTTAATTGTAACAGTATTTATGGCGAGGCTAAGTATATATTAATAACTCATCTTAAATAGTTTTATCAAATTTATTCAAACATAATAGATACAGTACAAATATAATAATCAATATAGTTGTACAGGTGCAATACCTTGTCACATTCTCAATCCCTAAACTTAGTAGAGTTGTTTATAGTCTAAGATCCGGCTGCGAAACTTATACATTTATCACATCGATACTCAAACTCAAATTTCTACATTAATTTTTGACCGCAACCGTATAAGTAACGCCAGGTATTACTTTATTGTATTTATTCATTCCTTGCGTGTATTCATGTTTTATATCTATGGAAAAAGTGTTATTTGTGTAGTAAATCTAAAAATGTGCTACATTTTGATAATATATCTTTCGATGTGACAGTACACAAGTATCTTTTTTATACACTCACCATCCTCGTTTAGACGAGGTTAGAGAGTTATCGCGCAACGCTACTGGTTAGCCAGTAGCGTTGCGCGATAACTCTCCTTCACTATATCTTTGATACCTAGTATTTTTTACCCTACTTTGTGGTGATTTTATAACAGGCAGCGGCACATCATCCTAATTTTAAAAAACAAGCTTAAATTTGATGTATAAAACATGAATATACACCATCAACGTATAAATACAACAAAGTAATACCTGGCTGATAAGTAGTTGCGGCCAAGTAGGCAACATCACATATGACTTTTCAAATTTTCTACCTACATTGCTGTAATGGGAAAAATATTTTATTCAACAACAAAATGAACGATTTTGTTTTTGAAAATTAATTACCATTTTTTTTAATAAAAATATTTGTGGGCACTTTTTAACTGGCAACCTGTTATCAATGTATTGTCCTATTCAAAAATGAATGTAGAAATTTGAGTTTGAGTATGTACGTGATGAACGTAGGGGAAGGTGGGGAAGCTTCATACAATTTTTATATTTTGTCTTATACAATTCTTTTGGGCATCGATATCTATAATGACTCATCAATAGTCTTACTATAAGAGCTTACATCAAAAACATGAAATTTGTGTAAGTATTTGTTTACGGCTTTTTGTAACACTTTAAAAAAACGAATTGTATGAATGTACCCCTGGAGCACTTTCATACAAGCTATGGAGCATATTCATACATGTGAAAAAATATACAAGTTGTACAAGAAATGTTCTTTTATTTATCAAAATTAAACCAGCAAAATATCAGGTCCACGAAAACAAAAGCAATAACATGTTCTTTGTAGTGTCTGTGCATTAACTCCATATTTGACTGCAGATTGCTGTAAAGAAAGTTTCTTTTTCAAAACATCATCGATGGCTTTCAACATCGCCTGTTCGTCCACCTCTTCACTCCTATACAGTTACCTTTTTCTTGTAATTTCTGATCATAATTGCTCTGCAAAATAAAATAATGATATCAATTCAATTTAATAAACTGAAATTATTAGTATGAATGTGCCCTGTTCGTCGTTGTATGCACCTACCCCATCCCAAGGAATTAAAATCAAAATATTGCTAGAAAAATAGAATTATTTACAGATCAATTCACAAATTTGATTCTATTATATTTTAGATAAAATAGAATTGAATAATCTAGAGAGTACCTTTTAGTAAAAAGTGTGTGCTTAAGACCGCACGGCAGAAGTGAAAACTTCATTGGCAATCCCCGGCAAAAAACATTGGGAAACCCACTATGATCCCGGGTCTTTTAAGCGGGGCGTGAAAAAGCATCTCACCAGGCGGCCATAGTGTCGGTCACCATGCTGCATTGTCCTTATTCGCAATGAGGATGGTGACCGCCACTCCTGGATTCTGTTCATGCTTACCATCAGGCAGGGCAGAGTCATTTTGGCAGCTAACCATAAAAAAAACGCAATCTTATTACGTACCGATAATAACTTTTAAATTAATAATGACAATTATTACGTGAGTCGTCTAGAATTGCTGTGAAGAAACTCGCCGCTGGGCGGCGAGGCTCGCCACGGCAAATCTCGCCACGCCAAAAATCAGCACCTCTGAGCGTGAGGCGTGACGGATCAGCCTAACTTACTACCTACGAAAAAATGTATGTGCGGTGCGCCAAAAGAAGTTTTCACTTCAAAAGCTTTAAAAGTAGGGTTATTAAATTACTTACGTCTTGTCAAATTACGTTCCGTGTCACACCGACGCGCGTTTATCACCGATTGCTGTCAAACTCCGTCAGCAACCACACACATAATTAAGCTACACATACATGCATAAGTTATTCTGTCGAAGTGCACCTGACATCAGATGTGTCCAGTGTATGACGGTACCCCTTGTATGAATCTCTTCCACTTTCCTCTATAGATTTTGCAGCCGGATCTTAGACTATTACATACATCAACATTGACTCACACATTTAAAGATATTGTCGGTATACCAAACATGCTTTGGTGAATTTCATTGACATCAACAAGTTAATTTCTCTGCCAAAGAGTGTTAGTGGTAATGACACATCTGTACTCTACACCTATTTATAAATGAAAAGACAGTGTGCCAAATGTTAAGAGATTAAAGTAGGTATAGTTTCGAAATTATCACTGAGTGATAGTTTCTGGTTAGATTCCTTCAAGATTTTATTTGAAACTATAAAGCAGTTAACGGTTAAGATTCACAAAAACCTCTTAACCAAAAAAAAACAACTCTCAAGTGATGCTATCACCTACAGTTAAACACACATAAACACGCCATTAACGTATGTATGGCTTTCTTTTAGAAGGCTAAACAACAAATCTTTTTGTGTATCTAGATCAGGCGGGTGGTTAGTGGAGTCAATCTGCTGCAAAAAGTGCCATAGAAAGTAAAAGAAAAGAAAAAAGTTTCTCCATTTTAAACTATAAAACAAAATAAACTGTATCATCATCCTTGAAGAGTTACCCCCAGGAATCATACAATTATTGTACAGTATTTTAATTAGCAAAAATACGAAATAATAATTATGGTTTTTAAACACGCAATGAAAGATATACCAGTGATTTATACATTAACAAAAAGCCTGTATATCAAGTACCTATAAAAAACATGCAACTCCATGACGTACCTATCTGTATTTTGTTTACATCTGTTAGTAAGTGGTCTGTTATAAAACTGTCAAATTAATACAAATTAAGTCTTCGTCTACAAACTTTTTTAAAATAATAACCGGTAAGACATAACAAGTGGTGAAAGGTAAAACGCCAAAATATGCATCTAGCATAATCAAGAGTAGTCAAAAACCCACACCATTTCGTCGTGGTGGTGATGTGGGTCAATTGATACTAAAACCTTTGCTATACAATAGCAGTTAGATTTGGAAAACATAGTGTAGTGTAGGATGCCCTGCGGCACAATGGACCGACGACTTGAAGAAAATGGCTGGCGAATGGATGCAGACTGCCTAAAACCGGAACAGTTTAATTATTATTTTATTATTTCGTAGTAATAATAATCAGATGGTTCCACTTTTGACCACCAGACGGTGTAATTATCGAATGATATAATAATAGGAAACTGCAATAATAACAACAGTTATCATGTAGACTATACATTAGACACTGTATAGCCATCATACATAGACTATACATCAAAATCTTACGGTTTTTTAGGGTTCCGTGCCAAAGGCAAAAAACGGAACCCTTATAGATTCATCATGTCGGTCCGTCCGTATGTCACAGCCACTTTCTTCCGAAACTATAAGAACTATAATGTTGAAACCTGGTAAGTAGATGTATTCTGTGAACCGCATTAAGATTTGCAATTTACCTTTCATTCAATCTACACAAATATAAAAATATAATAAAAATTATATTATGTTACTTGCTGCTGCGGAACCCTTCATGGGCGAGTCCGACTCGTACTTGGCCCCTTTGTTTTAAACGCTACGGACGTTTTTTGCCGGCACGCAATGCCCCATAAGGAACTTCGTTCCAAAAAAGTATGTATGGTATAAGGTAAAAAAGTCATGACCATGGTTTAATTACTCATCCAATTCATCTAGTGAATAAAATGTATTGTTTAAACCTATATTTATACATTTATTTCCTTTATTATTGTTATACTGCTTCGTTGGTCCCGTGGTTAGCGTAAGCGACTGCCGATTAAGAGGACTCGGGTTCGATTATCAGGTCGGACTGCTGTTGGATTTTTCTTACAAGAAATTCTTAATCGCAACCCGGAGTATGGTAGATGGCAGTGTTTCCCGCCCGTGCCTCGGAGAACACGTTAAGCCGTCGGTCCCGGTTGTCATGCACACCTATACCAATCGTTATTGGGAAGTCAGTGCCCTCAAATATACTGACAACTAGAATCTTCGAATTCAGTTCACCCTCAGTGGAAAAACTGATATTCAGGTAAAACCGGTTGAACTAGTAGCCGACCCCAAATAATCTTGGGAATAATAAAGGTTAGGAAGATGATGATTATTTACTGTTATAATTATTACATAAACAAAATGGTCCAAAATTTCTGATTCCAATAACCCTTGAGCTAAATGTCGACGCCAAGACAGTCCCCGAAACGCTCGCGCGTATTTTATATTTATAAGATGAGCATTTGCACACTACAAATAAAGAACTACACTACAGTCATTGACTGTGTCACCGCTCACGCAATATGTCGCTTGCGCGCACATGCTTACGGTCTCTATCAAAAACCGAAATAATTAGCTAAATCAACAATAAATCAAGTGCCATCATTGGATTTATAATATCACAACATTATTTTTAAATCAGTGACAATGTCGAACAGTTACAACATGAAAGATTTCAGTTCAACGTAAGTTTCAAATTTAAAATACATCCAATATTTTATTTTGCTTTTAAATATCATCTAACACTATCTTAATTCATCTGAATTATAACGATACAATTTGGACAATTTATTAAAACAATATTTGCTTTTCATCTTCATTTCCTTTTCCATTTAGTACCAATTTAAAGTTTTCTTAAACAAATATTCATCCTAAATTTTTATTACGTACATTTTTTTATACAAAGGTGTTATATTGGTCTCTCAACTATTTTTAGAGCTCATTATTAAATCCTACATTCCCTCCAAAGTGAATCGGCGCCAAAATTGTTATTAATTGTTCTGAGTATACGTTTATCGAGTATACTCGATACTACAACGCGTAGTAACTAATATTTAATCAGCAAAGTAAACCTGATTTTACACTTTCTTACTTCAATACAAGTTACTACGCCATGCGTGAAGACATTAATTACGTATAGTGTGGAATTAGCATGCACTCATGCTAAGGCGTAATTAAATGTTCCAATTCAATTTATAAGGTTTCCTGATCTGTTAGATGTACTAAGGGGAAGGGGGAAGGCTATTAATTCTTTCAACACCACTGAACATGTTTTTAATGTAAAAATCTATTTACATCAACACACATACACGTAAATTCCGTCAAAATAAATAAAATTTTAAGTCAAATAATTTCACTCTTCTGGATTTTTAAATACAGTTATATAAGTTTATTAATGAATATCATAATACGTGCAGTTTTTTTCTTTTAGAAATCCGGCAGTAGTAGCAGTGACTAAGCTATTAAAATCATTGCTAAGAGTTAGCCCGTAGTCTAACAATTTTACCTAAATTAATGAATATACATATAATACATTACACCCTTTTTTTTCCTCCGTGCGGAAATCCCCTCGGATACCGCCTCCTGGTGGGATGTCGGACACGAACCGACTAAAACCGCACGCCGTCTCGGGTACTAGATGTCGGGGAACCAGGTGCGCCCTAGAAAGGATATCCAGGGTTTTCCTTCCGACGAACCTCGGGCCACCTACGGTTTATAGATGGCCCCCTCCTGTGTGGGAACCCCAATGTTCCCGTTACTGTCCCCCAGGGCGCGCACGCTCCGCAGTGTCCACGCCGCCACCCGAGCCTGCTTCTGCTAGGGTGACAGATGAGCTCATCTGTCACCCCCAGGCTTGCGTACATTACACCGCTTAGAAATCATTACAGCACCTTTTTGTACAGTTTCCAATCGCCTCAATAAGATTTTTTCTTCAAGTCTCTTCCGTCACTAATCAGATCACTGCTTAATAGCTTTCTATCGGTATCTATTTTTCATCCATCTTATTTGGTCGTCCTCAACTTCCTTATATAAAATAACACTTTTTGTGACTGTGACTATGTGACTGTGTTTTGGTGTTTTTCTTTTAGCGTGTAAGGTTCTCGATACTATCACTTCTTAAATGACATATGTCTTTACGAAGTCATTAAACCCATTTTACGAATTTTTACTTACTTAGTAACCATCATATTTAGCCATTACTATTTGGTAATCATACAAGGTAAATGTATAATTAGCATATCAAGTTTGTAAGCTACTTGACACATCAATGAATTGACTTAAAGTAACATTATTGCAACGAATCGGTGACGTAACGCAACTCTTGAATTAAGAGACTCGTTTCTTACTAATCTGTTAATATTATTTCTTAATAGATCAAAACACAGCCTATTTATAACATAAAGGTCGTTAGGATAAGTTACAAACCGGTTGTTTTTTGTTCTATACCACGTGTCTGCGAAGAAGGTAACACTTTTATAAACAAACTAGCTTTTACACGCGGCTTCGCTCACGCCGACTTTCATCCCCTGGTTTACCCCCTTAGGGGTGGAATTTTCAAAATTCGTTTCTTAGTGCTCACTTACGTTATAATAGGTCTTTACCTATGAAATTGCCGTTTTGTATGCAATAAGTGAAAGTACTTATTTTTTCAAACTTTTTTATTTCTGTTATTCGAAGTAATCACCCATGCAATCGACGCATCTTTGCCAACGCATTGGCAGTTTATTGATGCCCTTCTTGTAAAAATCAGCTGGACGGGAGGCAACAAACTCTTCAAAGGCATTTTGTACTGCCTCTCGGGAATTGAATTTTTTACCCACTAAAAAGTTGTCAAAATTTTGGAAAAAGTAATAGTCGGTGGGTGCAAGGTCTGGTGAGTATGGCGGATGAGGGAGAGCTTCCAACCCCAGCTCTTGCAGCTTGGAGACCGAAGTTACGAACTGTACCAAATGATGTTGTCAGTTCAGACAGTCTCCAAGCTGCAAGAGCTGGGGTTGGAAGCTCTCCCTCATCCGCCATACTCACCAGACCTTGCACCTACCACTTACTTCGAATAACAGAAATAAAAAAGTTTGAAAAAATAAGTACTTTCACTTATTGCATACAAAACGGCAATTTCATAGGTAAAGACCTATTATAAAGAACCTACATGCAAAATTTCAGGATTCTAGCTTCAGCGGTTTGGGCTGTGCGTTGATCTCTGGGTATGTCAGTCAGTCAGTCAGTCACCTTCCTCTTTTATATATACACACATCAAAAGTGTCTAGGGATCAAGCATTTTTATGCGAATTTCTTGAGATTGAGATGTGGCTTTGGCCCTGGCCTGCTCAGTCGCCAGACTTGAACCCGATTGAGCATGCATGGGATATGCTACAGAGAAGAGCTCTGCCGAATATGGAGGGTATCCAGTCGCAAGAAGACCTTTTTTTGTTGTTGCAACGAACATGGGCGGCCATTCCACAGCGTGTTTGGATGAACTCATTTTGAGTATGCCAAACCGATGTTCTTGTGTTGTTAGTGTTCGCGGTAGAAACACGGATTATTAATTGTTTAAGTTACCTAATAAAATTTTAAAGAAAACTGTTATTTCAGTCTTTTTTTCGAACTTTAATGTTAGTGGTTCAAATGTCAAAAATCCCTTTATTAGGAAAATGGCAAATTTCTTTATTAATGCAAAGGTGACTTGGTTTATCGTTACTGTGACAAACGAAAACACTTTATTTGATGAATCCTTAAAGAAAATTTTAATTAATATCAATCAGGAGAAAAGTTATTGCAAAAATATATGTTGATCTCTAGACACATATGTTGATCCCTAGACACTTTTGATGTGTGTATCTGGGGGCACTGTCGTGCCCCCGCCAAGACGTGCCAAGCGGAGCGCAAGGGCACTACCTACCTTTTCTCGAAGTGTTTCGTCGTTTTTTTGACCCTCATAACGTTGGTTCCCGATATACTAGATCATTCAAATTCTCAGGATATGATGTTACCAATAGACTAATAACAAAATACAAAGTTTCAATTGCATAGCTTTGATACATTAGATTTTATGGATACCTAAAAAACTCCGATTTCGTCACTGACACACTGATGGTCATCAAAACTGTTAGGGTACTTCCTGAAGTACTAGAATGCTGAAATTTGGTATGTAAACTAAGTTTAATATACAAACAACAAAAAAATTCATAAACCTATTACTTTTGCCCCCCAACCCCCAAATTTGGGGTGTGGAAGTTTGTATGAGACTTTCACAAATTTTTATGCTAGAGGTTTTATGTTTGGTACACGAACTTTTTTGAGAGAAGGATGAAGATACGAGAAATACACCCCAAAAAAAGAAAAAAAATGCCTTAAGCAACTTACAAAAAGAAATGAAATCCCAACAAAAACATTTTCATGTAAAATGTTGCCAAGACGACTGCGTATGGCTTACCCTGTGAAAAAGATATCAGATCTCATGTAGACCCAAGGTTCTGAATCTACACGTCATAACTCTACCAACCCTAACTTCATAAACTCTACATCTCAGTGAAAATGTATGGCTTGGTCGTTTCGTTACTTCAAAAACTAAATATTCGTATAACACATGACTTCAGAAACTAGATATTTGCAAACACAAAAGGCATTCGTTTCCTCTTCGTGATGGTATGGTAGCGAAACGGCGAAACCATATATTTTTACTGAGATGTAGAGTTTGTGAAGTTAGGGTTGGTAGAGTTAGTGCGTGTAGATTCAGAACCTTGGCTCTACATGAGATCTGATATCTTTTTCACAGGGTAAGCCATACGCAGTCGTCTTGGCAACATTTTACATGAAAATGTTTTTGTTGGGATAGATTATATTTGCCATTGAAAATTCACAATTATTTTCAAACTCATATTTATAAATCACTGACACGGCAACGGTTGTGCTGTCATAAAATCGAAGTTAAAAAATGGGAGAAGGAAAATGAAAAATACTTAACGACCTATTCATAAACCTACGAAATTTAAAAAATATCACTAAAATCAGTTGAGTTGAGCTTTTTCAGAGGAGTGCGACCACAAACACCGAGACAAGAAATATAAATTCATTATAAATTCGAAAGTAACTCTGATCTGATCAGATAGACTCTGATGGATATCAGAGTCTATCTGATACGCTTTCACGGATAAACCGCTGAACCGATATGGATGAAATTTACAATTTAGAGCCTGTGATACTTGAGGAAGGACACCTGAGGATAACCGATATACACGCGGGCGGAGCAAAACCTAGTTACTTTCATTATTTTGTCTTTAATTGGAACCTAACAGCAGTATGGCCACAGTATATTGATATTAGTACCTGGCTGAAATCATTTAGAGCTGTGCTAATGTCACACAAGATTATATCCCTTAAAACAAGTTGCTAGAAGAACTTAAGTTACTTGTAGCTCAATGTAACAATGTATTGCTCATAGTAAACAATCTTACAAATACTAAATATAATAATAATAATACTTCTTATGTCGGTATTTAGAAACAATGCGACTTGGCTCGCTAGACATTTCTGTCATAAAATCCCAATGTCGCGTATTTTAAAAATATTGTTTTCAGTTTATAAATACGTCAACTTTCAATGAAACCAAGCTGCCTACTCATATGTAATTTAGGTTTGTTTACTTGGCCGAGTTGTCTGTTCACGTTTCACGCAATTACCGTACTCATAATCACATAAGCGAATTCTTATGAATAATATCAAATTACTTTTACGACAAATGTGTTCTGAACAGTGAAGACTACAGTTTGATCCGTAACTGATAAGTACGTAATAACGTAAGGTGAACATTAACTTCCACACATTTTTAACTCCTTATATAATAGTGCCTTTATCCTTCGACCCTGCACTAATGCAAATTGTATTTACATTGATAATAAACGAGGAATTAAACTGGCGAAAAAATAGACTAAAATAGTCATGGAAGCGGTTTGTACATCTTTTCGAAATTTAAGCTGAATTGGTGCAGAACTTTTTAACACGCTTTTATTAGCGTCATTCGTATGTATGTAACGGAAACTATGAACATGATTTTAACCCCCTTCAAAACATCGGATTAACTCGAACTTTGGCTTACTTATTAAGAACCGGTGACAATTCCGTGGGAGAGCCACGCTTCGGCTTGAATGGGCCGGCGCGACCGGAGTGATACCATGGCCTCACAGAAAATCGGTGTGAAACAGCGCTTGCGGCTTGAGTGAGTGAGGATACCGGAGAGCCCATACCTCAGCCCACCCCTCCCCCATCCCCATCCGCATCCCCCAAAGGCCGACAACACACTTGTGACGCCTCTGGTGTTGTCCATGGGCGGCGGTAATCGCTTACCACCAGGCGATACGTCTACTCATTTCCCCCCTCTTCCAATAAAATAAAATAAATAAAAAACTCAATATTTTAAACTGTTAGACCCTTTACCCTTACTAGAATAATCGGGATTAGCATTTTTTTTTACTGAAACTAGTAGTGTCTTTGCGCCAAGCTGGAAAACACGGTTTGTTTTATTAGTTTTTATTAAAGTAGTTTCGATTATTTAAATTTTGAAGCGTACGCAAACAACTTCACACATTATTGGCGACCGAGTGGACTGTATAACGACGTGTGTATTTATGTATATGAAATTAATAGATGGTGGTTTTAGTCTACGAGTATAATAATGATTTATTTTCGCAATTATAACAATTACGAGACCTTTGTTGGAGCTGACACAACACTGACAGAATCAAAATAATAGCACAAAACATAGAGAATATAAAAGAGGTAGGTATATAAATCAAACTTAGAATATGCTTCCAGCCACTCGCCAACACACATACATATTAAAAAAGGACTATAGAAGATAGATTGTGTTACTGGTGGACATAGTGTATAATAGTCCTGCCTACCAAGCCAAAATAAAATTGTTTTACTGGCGAAAATATTTATTTAAAAAATTATCCGGACATATAAAAGACAGAGATTTATTGCTCTAAAAGTATTCGAAACTATCAAATACTTTTGTTATGTTTAACTGATTTTAGTTGTGAAATTCTATGACTGCGTCGTTAGTTTAGTGGTTCGTTCGTTCGCTCGTTGTATGCGACTGCTGATGAAATGGTCTCGGGGTCGATTCCTGGGTCAGTACAAGTGTTATTAGGTTTTTCTTACAAGGAATTCTTAATAGCATCCCGGAGGTCTTACACCCGTGCCTCGGAGAGGACAATCAGGCGTCGGTCCCGGTTGTAATGAACATCTTTGGCAATAGTTATTGGAATTTATTTCCCACTTAAATATACTGAGAACTAGTTCAGCCTTCAAATTCAGTTCACCCTCAGGGTTGCGGAGGTCCAATGCCAGTCGCTCCGTGGAAAAACTAATATTCAGGTAAAACCGGTTGAGCTAGTAGGCGACTCCAAAAAATCTTGGGAATAATAAAGGCTACGAAGATGATGAGTTTTGAAATCCTATATCTTAATTGTATCGATTGCTAGCTGTTGGTTTTACACTATTTATAACATAAATGGTTATGTTAATTATAGTATCTAATAATATGATTCACATTCTGACCACTGCATATGATAATAATTACAATGAAAAAAACTAGTGATAATAAAAGCGAAGTAAAAGCACAGAATAATTAATAGTACTGTCGTGTAAAAGTGAAACATCATTAATAATAAGGCAGTGCTCTGCTTCTCCAGCTCCAGATATAAATTCGAACAATGTTTCTTGATTGTTACCAATTTCGATTCAATTCGACTTGAATGATTATCATTTAAGTACGTAACCTTGATAAAAATAACAATTTGGTACTCAGACGCATTTTTTACATTCGCTGTCCAAGTAATATTCATCTACAAGAACAGTGAAGGGTAAATCTCGTGTTAACTATAATGAAGGGTTCTCTGCATCTAATGGCAATAAATCTGTTTTGTATTATAAGATTATAACCTAGGTATAACATTTATGTATAATAAATCGATATGACGAAACGATCGATGATCTTAGACGAGATCATTTGAAATTACAAGTAACCCACAGATCTTAACCACCGAAATCTTATTCCTAAATGTTACCTTAGTATTTAAATTTCTACGATCTTAATATATTATTAATTACTTTATATCTCCATAATCTTAATGAGATTTGACTTTTAATAATTATTTCATTGTTTAATAAAACAACATTAATGTCGTTTTTTTTTTTTTTTAAATATATATTTCGGACATCTAACACACAACGCCATCTAGTCCCAAGCTAAGCAGAGCTTGTGTTATGGGTACTAGACAACTGATACAAATACATATATACTTTTTTTTGTAAATACATACATATTATACATAGAAAACACCCAAACTCCGTAACAAATATTTGTAGATCACACAAACATTTGGTCCGACCCGGGAATCGAACCCGAGACCTCATGATCAGCAGTCGCACACGCCAACCGCGAGACCAACGAGGCAGTCAAAGAAATGACGACACAATGCTTATTTCTGTTTTAAAACTTGCCTAAATAAATATGTGTGTATTACATGTATAGTAGGCCCAAAACTTCTTGCTAAGGAGAGATCTTTGTCCAGCAGTGGGCTGAAGGCTGTTGCTGATGTTAATGATACATATCCATTATCAAAGATTACTTTGTAATAATCACTTAACAAAAAAATAACCGACTTCAAGAACTGGACCAAATTGAAATGAGACCACACGGGAAGCACCAGCTTTCAAATAAAAAAAGAATCATCAAAATCGGTTCACGCAGTCCAAAGTTACCAGGTAACAAACATAAAAAAAAACAGTCGAATTGATAACCTGCTCCTTTTTTGAAGTCGGTTAGGCGAGATTCAAATGATTTCCGATTTAAAATTTTAATATGGCACGTGTCCAAATCAAACCATTATAGCTTAACTGTTCTACAATCGTCTATCACATTTTCTAAATTGTGGTATAAAAATGTATACAGCGAAGTAATAAAAGATGTTTAATATCATAATACAAAAATCAATTGCAGTTCGTTTGTTTTGCTAAAACTTGAGAACGGCTGGGCCAATTTAGCAGATTTTGGTTTTGATATGTTTGCCGTAGTCCAGGAAAGGTTTAAACGGCGAAAAATTAAAAATAATTTGAAAATCCAAATGACACGTGTATGAAGTAGCGGGCACAGCTAATTATTGTATAAAAAATATAATAACGTACCCGCTGTAAACAAGGACCAACTAATTTAGAATTTGATAATCATGGAAATATTAACAAAATTATTACATTACACACTAGCATTAGTCAAATATCGCGATAATCTAATCATTTTTCGGGTTGATATTTATACTAATATTATAAACGCGAAAGTTTGTAAGTATGGATGGATGGATGGATGGATAGATGGATGTTTGTTAATCTTTCACGCAAAAACTACTGAACGGATTCGGATGAAACTTTACAGTAATATAGTTTATACATCAGAATAACACTTATGCTACTTATACGGCGATAACCGACATATACGCGGGCGGCGCCCCGGGCAACAACTAGTATAGCATAATTATGACACTCACAAATAATGTGGCTTAATTCTGGCTATTGGTTAAAGAATTTTCAAAATTGGTTCAGTAAATCTGAAACTGTGAAACGGCTGTACCGATTTTTATGAAATTTGGTATGCATATCGGGTAGGTCTGAGAATCGACCAACATCTATTTTTTATACTTACCCAATTTTTTTTTATGGCAAACAACGTTTGCCGGATCAGCTAGTATTAGTATAGATTTTAAGATTAAAAGGAAAGTTCATAACGGGCGAACAATCAGGGAGTACCACGTGAAGTTTGTTACCGTAGTATGTTTCCGCATTTTTGATTTTGTAACGGGGCAATTATTTTATTCATTTGTTTAATAAGGCAAATGGTATTATGGATGGAATTTGATAACGCTGAGATATTTTGAGATACATATCAATATAAGTTCATTACTTAAAGTGATTATTTTTTCCATATTTAAATAATGTACTGAACGTAGGCAGAATTGCAAAGAAATAATTAATTTTAATTAGACTATTAATACATAATATGAAACATTGAGGTTAAAGACAAACATAATCAAATAGATGACAATATTATACTCATAAATTATGAAGCTGTTAACCCTATAACGAAATTCATTCACGGTTACCATGAATTAAAAAGACATTTTGTTTTTTTAATTTCTTGTTATTCATAATCTGTCGACTTAAAATAATAAAATTAAAAGTAATAAACACTCTGTTAGCAAAATGATGATATACCTACATTATTGAGCTTAAATCATCACAATGACTCCTATAAGTTAAGCCTCAATTAAATTATGCAGTAAAATACAATGATGTTTAACCAGATAAAAGCTGTACTTCTTATAGCTCTGAGCTATCTGTGGAACAAATTTTAATATAATAAACTTAATCTGTTTATAATACTTTAGTTTATCTTATTTGAGTAATTAGCTGAGTAGATTTAACTCATGCGTACTTCACATATTATTATTATTTTCCGTTGAGGATAAACTGAGATAAATTAAATTGAGACAACTCTTCGTGTTATAAAATATCCAAAATTCGTAATGGGGGTTTACCCAAACTGTACATATTTTTTTTAAGTTTTTTTGGGTACTTTATTATTTAAATTAAGAACCCAAAGGTCGTTTACCTTATAAACTGACTCGCAAAAGGTTTCAATATATGGAGTTTGGTTATTTATGCAATATGATGTTTGAATTTATTTGTTATGAGGAAGTTATTTTATATACATGTAAATTTCACTATGTAACACATAGTTAAGTAATGATAAGAAGATAACAATTTTAGATCTTAAATGATTTAAGACTGCGGAAGATAACAGCATTACTTATGGTAGCAGTGCGTGGTTTCACTCTTTGAAACAATATTTTCTTCCTTAATTATAAATTAAATTCTACTCATGCTTTCCATCAGGCAGAGTCGAGTTACTTTGGCAGCCGTATCAATAAAATTAAAAGCTTTTCTTACTATGCACTTAACTTTTCACAACGATATTTGTTTCAATAACAGTAAGGCAAATGTTGAAATTTAAAAGTAAGTATCGGAAATTATTTTAAGCCTTACCATATGTTTAGATATTTTTGTAAAACAGGATTTTGAAATACTAGTTTTAAAAATGTTAAGATTAAATAATTATCTAAACAAACGAATAGTAAACCTTGATTTCTGTTTAATTACATAGACATTGAGCAAGCTCCATTTCAATGTCATATAACAGGAAAAAACGTATACAACGCACCACGTGGCACGCTTCTACTCCTAAGATAAAAAAATCATAAGTTCCTTTCGATGTGTACGCCGTGTGGACCGTGGGTCACTTTTGTATAAGTCCGTTATAAGGTTAACAGGCGAGTTTCACATTTTTATAAAAACTTGTATTCACGAGTTTTTCTGTCCATCTTCCTTATTCGTTGCTTTTGAGGTTCGTATCTGGCAGTTAATTATTTACAATAATTATCTTTTTCGTTTTCCTGTTTGAATGCACCAAGTACGCCTACACAGATTCCACAGATTTTAATGGCACGATGACGCAACACGAATACAGTTTTCAATCTAAAAAACGAGTCCGAATAGCAAACTGACGTGAGCATTAAATTAGACTATGCTGAATTGATTTGTATTCATAGTTGACTAGAAGTATACTCCAGTAATGTACGAAAGGGCTCTACCCTTTCGTGCTTTACTGTACCCATGGTAGAACCAGGCTAAAACAACAAGTTATACAACCTTATTACCAAACACAGATGTCACATCGGCACGCAAGTCGTGCGCAACAGAGACAGACAGACAGACTTGCGCAAGTATACTTGAACGTGTATGTCCGGCTTAAATCTGTTTACAGTTTCTATAGTGTCCTCAGACGGATTACCGAACATGGACACTGGACAGTGTTTACCTACATGTATTTAACTACGATTTATGTTTACCTATATGGCAATATGTCTGTCTGTTCCAGAGCCATCATAACAGAAAATGGAATCTATCCATCTACGATATCTATAAGCACAATCAACATGAAATGTAAAGAGAATGACGTCGATACAAATTTGTATGATCCGTTTCAAAACAGAAAATTAGAGCATCCAAACTCGTAAGTCACGTGGATAATTTTATTACCACACATCACATCCATCTCCATATTTTAAATATCATTAAAGAGTTTCATTGAACAGTTTTATTTAAAAAAAAAACAACTGTCCAGTCTACACTTAATCAAAAGTAAGAACAATCTTTCATTCAAATTTTAATCGATGTGATATTAAACTGAGACAAGACTTTCAAGATATTATTTCAATAAATCATTTCATTAACAAATCGTAAACTTTTATGAAACATTGTATACAGAGAATTTATATTACTTTTTCAGAGATGTGAGGTCGTTTGCGAATCTTCTGAAGTCTTCTCTTGGTTCCGGTATTCTCGCTATGCCAGCTGCATTTAAGAATGCTGGTACGATAGTGGGCATCATCGGGACCATAATACTGGGATATATTTGTACACACTGCGTTTATTTATTAGTAAGTAACTAACAGTTCTTGAAATATTAATACATAATAATCTCTGTATATTACAAATGTGAGGAGTACTCGTAATATTCTTATGAGATTATAAAATCATTTTTGAGCAAAAAAAAAAACATATCTTCACTAAATAGATGTTTTAACCTGATTCTTGTAGTTTTAATATCTTATTAATGAACTTAATGTAATTACTGTTAGCTGCAATTTGGGAGTTGAACTGTGAGAACTATAGAGGGTTCCGTACATCATTGCCATATCAGCCATCGGACGACTACAGCAGAACATTGATCTCTTTCAAATAGGTACTTTGAGAACTCTGCTGCGGCGTATATCTACCGTAGAACATATAAGCTCATCTGCTCTCCCCTTGTTAGTGAAATATCTAAACTAAGGTGTCTGATCAGGGCCATAATCTTTTGACCTTTCGATGTGCTCTGCGTATTATGTGGCAATTTATTGTTATATATTTATAATTTCGATATGATTACTGGGATATACATCCATTTCTAAGTATAGCTAACTCTCGTCTATTTTAAATTTTAAAGGTGAAAACTTCACAAGAGGTATCAAGAGTAACAAAAGTTCCATCATTAGGATATGCTGAAACAGTAGAGGCTGTATTTGCGACTGGACCACATCGACTTAGGAAAATGTCGAAATCGGCACGGTGCGTAATGTGTCCTTTACTCTTTGTCAACTTAAGTTTACTTGTTTTTTAGAAGTAATGATACCGATTTAAAACTTTTGTCTGAACTTTCAACAATATTGACAGTTACTTGCTCAGTAAAACATCTCACATTGTTTTAATTATAAACACAAAACTTTTTTAATTACAAACCAAAAAGGTGTAAATACGATTTGTAATAAACACAGGTAATGGTTTTTAGGATCATGGTACTGATTTTTTTAATGGCTTAATTACACAGTAACTTATAGCCGTCTTTGCATTGAACTTGTCATATAATCGCCGTGTGCAACCAAAATGAATGAAAGTTACTCAGCAAATACCAGCTCGGTTCTTGATGTGTACGTAGTGTTCAAGATAAAATAGTTTACGATATGATGCTAATATACTGCGTCAAATGTTCCTGAAAAATTAAACAGCTCTTTTCTTCTAAGAGATATTTAAATATACGAAGTGATAACAAGTGAACAATACAGTTTTCACTGTGACTATGTGTCTTGGTGGACTGATGACCCTTTGTTTATATTACCTTGTGGGTAGGTGGTAGGTGAATGTTATGCTAAAATGTTTTATTGTTGCGTTCCAGAATACTTATAGACTGGGCTATGGCTTTCACCATTCTTGGCGCCTGCGCAGTATATGTCATCCTACTAGTGGATTCCGTGAAGCAGGTATTTTGGCTAACTGTCAAGTAATTTGTCTCAAAAGATACTGCTTAACACATCTCTGCTAAATAAATCCGTTGGATATACTATTATTGTACGTTGTACAATTTTACTTTATGCGAAGTGTTATAAAAAACTCAAGACTTTTATTCTTTTTTAAAAACGTATCTTACAAAAGAAAATAAGTGATTAATAGATACATTTGTAATAACATTAATTAAGAATTTTTCACTTATTTTCAGATAGTTGATTATTACTATGTGGACAATGCAATCAGTGAAATCAAATACTTTTTATTTTTCTGCATCCCAATCTTGCTATTCACTCAAATAAAGAACTTGAAATACCTTGCACCATTTTCTGGATTCGCTAACATACTTCTCGTTTTGACATTCCTTATCTGCTTATACTACATATTTACGGATTTCAAGCCTATTGACTCTCAGCCTATGTCTGTCGATATTGGGAAACTACCACTATTTATCGGGTAAGGAATTTATTTTCATTTATTTGAATATTCACAAATGATACACTTAACTGTTAGTTAGTTTTAGTTGGTATCATCAACTCTTAAAAGCAAACCACTGAATGAAGCATGTAAAATAGTCAATTTCAGCACTAGAATTGTGATGCTGTTTTAGAATTTAACAGCACTAAGTAACCTAGAACAGAAGGGTGACCCGTATTCAATCATATAGCCACCATAGTCAGCTAAGCCAGACGACGCAGGTCTTGACTTTAGTACTGTAAATTACTTTAACGTGTCACCTATTGAATGGCTTGTTCTTATTGGGATTAAAAATCTTAAATGTAGATTAGTGCTAAATACACATGAGTAGCATTACGTGAAGATTGTAAAAGATGTTGCGTTTGGGTAATGCACGACAGAGATCAAAATTTAATCTTATTGGTTGGAATGGTAAATAATGCATCATAATAAGATAGAAAAAGTTATGTATATTAGGATAGCAAAAAGTAAAAAATATGTCTGCGTAATATAATTACGTGTTAAATATAAATAAAATTCATTTGGACTTTGCTTTCATTTCAGTACAGTTATATTTGCAATGGAGGGCATCGGAGTTGTACTCCCTGTGGAGAACGCTATGGCTAACCCACAGCACTTCCTAGGTTGTCCTGGAGTATTAAACATTACTATGTCAGTCGTTGTAATATTGTACATGTTTATGGGGGTTCTCGGATACATCCGCTATGGTGACCAAGCAATGGGCAGCATTACTCTGAATTTGTCTACAGGAGAAATGTAAGTATTTTTATATTTACACTTAATTTTAAACACGACTTATTCATATGCATACCTACCCTACAACATTTACATGTTACTTAAAATAATTCTTTACTCGATATATATATCGATTTTAACCTTCATGTTTCTTGTTATTGTTTTACGGATAACGGATAAAATCAATTACCACAACCGTCCAAATACAATTATTCGCGATAAAATCGGCGACGTTGGTTACGTTATAGATATAAAAATCCCGAACATAATCTTCACAAATAAAAAAAACTTAAAATGAAACTAACAATTTCAGAAAAACTTACAAAATACATACTCTGTAATAGAACCCACCCACCTGGCAATAGAACCCAAATGGTATACATCGTATACATAGTTCCAGTAGATATATCATCAACAGGTATACCTAAAACTCTCACCCAAAATCTTAAATTACTGCACATGCCTTCGAATTATTTTTATCTGCTCCAATAGGGCACCATACCTAATACCTGCCGCATTACTCGTTAATTTCTAACGTGTTCATCTATCTATATCATCCACCTACTCTGTCTAACGTATCAAGCTTCGTTTACAGTCGTTTTCAATCTGCCTCTACTTGCCAACCTGTATCTACTTAAAACCAGAGATCGTTTTTTTGTTCAATACTTTCATGGAAAAAGATCTATTCTTTATCTTTTTAAGGTAAATTCAGACGGGTTTCAATAACTTATCAGGAGTGGAATAGGGTATTGAAAACGGCCATTAGGCATTAGGCCCTATTGCACCTCTAAAAGGGAGATCAAATATTATACTATTTCATTACTTATTTTTAAAGTTGATCGTTAGAAAACAGTTCTTGATGATGGGCACTAAATCATCTATTGAATTGGTTTTCAGCAAATATTCTGCATGCCTCCTGCCAAATGTAAAACAGCTAGTCACTACTCTAATTCTAAACAATGAAATCTTAAGTATTGTAAACTCAACAGTATTCTTAAGAATTATATTAGACAATAAATTACAAACGTCACTATCCAGTTACCACTTTATAGCAACATAACACGAAATGAACCAAGCACAACCAGCGATAGTGATCATGACATCATCTCGATCTCTCTGTCTCGTCACTGTATCTCGGAAAGCCACAGAGACAGACAGATTTCGGAGCAGTTCGTCTTGATCCGTGCGAGCTTCGGGTGTCAGGTCTTATTTACGTTACGTTACGGAATTTATTGATTAGGTAGCCGCGCTCAAAGGCCTCAGAGCCCGCGATAAAAGCTATGCAATAGCTTAAAAAACAAAAGCTGTCCTAGAATTACTACTTGACTATTCTCCTCTCTATTCTGTTTTTCTCTTTATTTTGGACTTCTTGTCGCATCAAGCCTTATTCAAGAATATCTAATGTAACCCTAACCTAGACTTGTAGAGACCAACCCCTCCAATTAAAGTTACCGACTTAATGTCGGTTGTCGAGAACGACAAGAGTAAAGGCTCCATCACACAGGTGCATTTTTATCAGTCGATAATAAGGTATGTGTTGTAACGACGTCTGCTTTTAGCATATTATGTATTAGGACGACTACTGTGTTACACACTGCTGGGATAATAACGACGCAATAGAAGTTAAACGCCTTGGTTTCTCCATCCTGTTATAACGCATCTGATATTATCGACGAATAATAACGCACCTGTGTGGTATAGCCTTAATACCTTGTTATGGTGCACCACTAAACAATATAATTGGAAGATATGTGTGTCTTACAATAACCATTTCGTAATGAATACAAAATTGAGGATCACTACTCATAAACGCCTTATTTTTTCAGCCCGGCTTTGATGGCAAAGGTATTTATCGTTTTTGCGATCTTCTTCACATACACACTGCAGTTTTACGTGCCCATGGAAATCGTGTGGCGGAATACCAAAGAGCATGTCACTCAGCGTTACCACAACATAGCACAGGCCATCATGCGAGCTGTATTCGCTGTACTAACTGGTAAGATTCACTATCTTTTTAAATACTATTTTTTTTATATTGATTGCATGTCTACATTATAATTAAGGTAATTGAGACAAAAGTAAGTGAGTTACATAATCTCGACTCTTCAATTGCTTTAGCTGAATCTACATATCTAATATGGATTAAATTAAGTAAGATACCAATTAGAAATGCTTCTATTAAAGAAAATCTTGAACACCTTTATTGAAAGTACAGACTACATCTGGGTTTTTACACAATATATTCATGTGTTAAAGCTTACTTAGGTAATGGCATTATATAGATTGCACTATTGTTTAAATTATTCTAAATGCTCGATTACAAATAAAATACTGCTTCAAAAAATATAACTCAAAACTGTATATATTATGTAGTACAGATACTCCGCGTACATATTGGAACAAAAAACGTCAAACATTTAAAAATAGTATTAATTTATGTGTCGTAATTGTAAAAAAATGTAACAGTTATTTTACTGATGCACTCAATTATATGTTTGCCATGGGTAATTTACAAATATTTAAAATCAGATTCATGAAAGATATTCATTTAGTATCAAGATTTCTAATCGATACACTTTAATGCACTGGAAATGTTTTATTGTGCCTGTTATTACTCAAATACTTCTATTGATTTATTTTATACTAATTCTCTAATCTTGATCCTAACAGTGGCAGCAGCGGCGACATTGCCCCGCCTTGAACAAGTAATCGGTCTTGAAGGAGCATTCTTCTACGCGTTCCTTGGCCTCATAGCACCTTCAATCATGGACCTTATATTTAAATGGGAGAGAGGACTTGGCAAGTTTAAGTGGATTCTCATCAAAGACGTTGTATTAATAGTGTTTGGAACTTTTGTGCTTGTAGCCGGAGTGACACAGAGCATTAGAGAAATTATTAGGACTAGTGGATCATAATTGTGAATGAGGTGTAATTAATCATTTTATTTTGTAAATATAGATAGGTGAAAAACTTTTTTAATTTATGTAAATAATTTAAAATACAGGCGCATAATAAATTATTGTAAAGATGATTTGAGTTTGAGATTTTATACGAAATATACGATAAATTTCGTGGTCTTTTAATTCTTGTGTTTAAACACATACCATTATTATATTTAACTATTAAAAACATCATATTCAAGGGGCTGCAATAGACAGAGTCACGGTGGTTTGTGATCTGGGGGTGATATTTGATATAGACGGAGAGCTACTGATTGCAAATGTTATATGCTGCACAGTAGCGAAAACCGCTAACTCGCTAAAAGACTCCCAGGACTGGATTCGCCAATTGACGAAATTGCAATTTTTCGCAATTTCAGCTTGCCTAAAGAACCTTCTCAAAATTCGTCATCTGCTCTTGGACCATAGAGTCATGTCGTTCCGACCTCGTTGTGATTATATTTGTAATAAAGCCCATCGTATGCTTTTATTTGTTCTTCGAAACGGAAAACAACTAGACTAATCAGCATTCTACTGATATTGTACTACTGTCTAATAAGAAGCATACTCGAGTACTGTTCACCTGTGTGGGCACCAATATATGGAACTCAACCGATCGAATAGAGGCTATACAGAGACGATTTGTCAGGGCTTTTTGTGTAAAGACCGGCTTAAGACGTACATTGACTGATTATAGTGACCGACTACGAGAATTGAAAATAATGAGCTTGGAGAAGAGGAGGTGGATGAGCGACTTGTGCAATCTACAAAAAATTATCAACGGTTCTTTGGACTGCGAACTTGTTGAGAAAATAAACTTTAGGATACCTTCTCGATCTGTGCGTATTTGACTACTTTTTACCATACCTAACTCTAACAACAATGTGTTTCAGAACGGTCCAATCTCGAGAATGTGCACTAGTTACAACATAATATGCTCCAAAGTTGATATTTTTTCAAATCATTTAATGAATTTAATACCTTGATAATTAAGGAAAACATCTGAAGAATAGAATACATAATCTGATGTATGGTATCTTTTCCAATGAAGCATAATAACATTGAGTGCTGTGTATGGTTGTAATTGGACTTCAGACCTACATATTGTAATCTGCAAACTGCGATATGTATAATGTTTGTTGGGTTTTGGTTTGCTTTCTGTTTCTGTACCTAATAAATAAAATAAATAAAAAATAACATCATCAGTATGCGAAATATCTTGGCTCCACAGGCTAGAGTCTGTACCTAAACTTTAAATTTTACAATACATGTGACCTTCGACAACCACCATTGTAGATTTGTAGATACAATTTAAAAAAAATATGTTTTCAAAATACATCGAGTGTGGTATCAAAGTAAAGAATTTTAACGGTGATTACGAATATATATATAACTTAAATGTTTTTAGATGACAGATATTGACGCAGTCGGGTTTTTTTACTAAAAAATCTTATGTAATTTTAATGTCAGCTATTTAAAGTATATTTGTGCATAATACCATTGAGTGCACTACTTTCTGAGTATTTAAAGCGTACACAAACTAACTTAACGTTATCTGCAGATATAGATAATGTTCAGTGACTTAATTTTTAACACAGTCATATGGCAGCCACTCGGTCCATTTTAGTCCACAGTCACCTTTGCCTATTGCGTAAAAAAATATTATGCAGGTATATACTAACATTGGTGTTGTTGAATATACGTCATTGTGTTGAAGGCATAAGTTTTTTTTACATATCTCTTCAACATTCTTCTGAGCAAGAATGATAACGCAAGCGCTTAAAATATCTTTACAACAGCTCGTGTCTTTGGCGCAAGTTAATCCACTAGCTGTGATTGTGATTTTATCATTATTCTGACATGTTTATGATACAAAAGGGAGAAACTAAAGTGAAAACGTTGAAACAATTATCCAAATTTTCCTTTTCTTACGATTAGTTCAGATTTAGCACAGTTTCACACGCATGTCGGTTTGAAAAGGCAAAGACGCATGATGAACATAAATGCATATTAGTTTGGACAAAGCTTATCGCTAATCGTTTGATAACTTTATCTGTACTTCTTATCAAAATACATACTAGTGTTTACGCGAAAGATATGAATATACGTGACAAACGTACTAACTGTACCTGTAGTATTTTCTATTGTGCAAAATCTATACTAATTTAATACAATTGACTAGTTTATTTTTGGTTAAAATCTCTCAGGCACAGGGTTTGAAAAATTATATTCTTGCTTTACATACTCAGAAATTCAGAGCACAGCAATAACAATAGGCGCAGGTCAAATTACAGATGGCAATCAATTAGCATTCTTTAAAACTTTATTTTGCTGTTATGTACCATAAATGTTAATCAGCTAGTAATTAGTATACAACAAACATCTGATATAATTAAAATTTGTGAGCAGAGGAAATACCTACAGTACCATACTATTTCTCATTGACAATCTGCTCAGACCGTTTGGATTGTGCGTGGAGTCCCTCCGCGCGAAAGAAGTGAAACTTCGTTATGTGCAGCAGTGCTTTCATACCCCCTCCATGGTGGCGTTAAACGTTTAAAGCCACCTTGTTGGAAGTCGCATTAGAAGTTTCGCTTCAAAAAGTATATTATTTATTTATAATTTTTTCACTTTTGTACATCGGCGGACTTAATGTTCATGGCATTTCTACCAGTCAACTTTTGGGTGGTATAGGTATCTTGTGAGGTAGACCCATTTTCAATTCTTCTATGGTTTTGTCTAAAAGCCTTTTCTATTACTAATCTACCAAGCAATTTCAAAGACTATCAAAAAACAGTTACGGACAAACATAATATACTATTTATATGTATATATTTAGGTAAAACCGTAAATTGTTTGATAACTCTATCTACGTTTCTTATCATCCGATATTATACTTAATCAATTGATATTGGAATATCCAAGTAGCCTTTAGCCAATAAGTGCGTTTATTCTCACAGCGGCAGACGTGGATCACCATGGCAGTGAATTTGGTTTGTATAAATTAAAGTTTTCTATAATGCTTCATCTTCATTTAGTAAATGGGTGTTTTCTATGTATATATTTACATAAAAAGTATATTTATGTATTTCTATCAGTTGTCTAGTACCCATAATACAAGCTCTGCTTAGTTTGGGACTAGATGGCGTTGTGTGTTAGATGTCCGAAACATTTATTTACTTAGTAGCTATTGCCTGCGGCTCCACCCGCCTGTATGTCGGTTATCGCGGCAAATATTAACCTATGTATTATTCTGATGTATAAGCTATATTATTGTAAAGTTTCATCCAAATCCGTTCAGTAGTTTTTGCGTGAAGAAATAACAAACATACACACTCACAAACTTTCGCCTTTATATATTAGTGTGATTTATCATTTATAAAAGCAGGTCATTATATTAAGAATTTATAAATATAAATTTTATACATATATAATAAGTAAGATTACGATTCACAGTGTTTTAAGTGATGTCCTTATCTCGTAAAGCATATACATTAGTATTAAATTTTTAACTCAATATAATTTTTATATGTGTAACTTTGATTGCCTTCCTAAAATTTATTATGGTAATATGTATAGACTAATTTAAAGAAGTTTTGCAATTTAATATTCCTATAGATATTTATCACAACATCAATTAAGAACTGTTTTGCCCTTAGATGAAATTGGAAGTGAATAATTTAAATGGTATTTTATCGACAGTTGGAGAAATCAAATACACACATCAAAAGTGTCTAGGGATCAAGCATTTTTATGCGGATTTCTTGAGATTGAGATGTGGCTTTGGCCCTGGCCTGCTCAGTCGCCAGACTTGAACCCGATTCAGCATGCATGGGATATGCTACAGAGAAGAGCTCTGCCGAATATGGAGGGTATCCAGTGGCAAGAAGACCTTTTTTTGTTGTTGCAACGAACATGGGCGGCCATTCCACAGCGTGTTTGGATGAACTCATTTTGAGTATGCCAAACCGATGTTCTTGTGTTGTTAGTGTTCGCGGTAGAAACACGGATTATTAATTGTTTAAGTTACCTAATAAAATTTTAAAGAAAACTGTTATTTCAGTCTTTTTTTCGAACTTTAATGTTAGTGGTTCAAATGTCAAAAATCCTTTTATTAGGAAAATGGCAAATTTCTTTATTAATGTAAAGGTGACTTGGTTTATCGTTACTGTGACAAACGAAAACACTTTATTTGATGAATCCTTAAAGAAAATTTTAATTAATATCAATCAGGAGAAAAGTTATTGCAAAAATATATGTTAATTCCTAGACACATATGTTGATCCCTAGACACTTTTGATGTGTGTAGTTGCTAGTACAATGACATGTCTTAAATAATTACATTAATTCATTAATAAATATTTAAGATTACTGTCAAGCTCTGGTACCTACTAGTTGACTTCACGGTTGGCCTAGTGGTTTAGGCGGTCCCTCAGAGGGTACTGGCGGTCAGAGCGATACGTGGTTACCGCACGGTGTCGACCGAAGCCGCGTGCGCGTTGGCCGGGACACCCCCGTGTGATTTGGAGGCGGAAGTGCTCGCCGAAGTTTATCGACGGGTGGCTGAATATCGGGCGGAGAGAGGCATTCGCCCTCCGCCCGAAGAGGTACGCGAGTGCGAGTGGGCAGGGCGGCAGCACGGGACCCTTTCCTTCCGACTGACGCAGGTACTTTCCGGGCACGGTTGCTTCGGGAAGTACCTGCACTCGGTCGCTAGGAGGGAATTGAGTCCCGCCTGCCACCACTGCGACTGCAGTGAGGACTCGGCCCAGCATACGCTGGCGATTTGCCCTGCTTGGGCGTCGCAGCGCCGGGCCCTCACTGCAGTCATCGGAGGAGATCTCTCGCTACCGGCCGTCATACGCTCCATGGCCGGTAGCGACAGCAGTTTTACCGCGGTCGCAACCTTCTGCGAAGATGTAATCTCGCAGAAGGAGGTGGCGGAGAAGGCCCGGGAGGACGACCTCCACTCGGACCCAATCCGCCGCCGGCGAACCGGGCAGCGGAGGCGCGCTCACCTGCGCCTCATGCCGCCCTGAGTGTGGCCGCGGATGGTCGGGACGAGCTTTCCTTTCCATCCGCTCTAGTGGCCGCCCGCGAGGAGGCGACGTTACGCGTGTGCCGTACGTCGCCTAAATGAGAGGACAACAACAGAGAGTGCCCACTTCTGTGCGGGCAAGCGCTGGGAGGGTCTGGATGGCGTAATAACAGCAGTTCCCGGACTCCTCCCTCCTCAGGCGCAGAGTGGCACACCGTGTGGTTTTTGTCGGTTCGAGTCCGACACACCGCCCCGCCGCAAACCCCGGCGCGGGTGACGGTCCGAAGGGATTTCCACACGTAAAAAAAAAAAAAAAAAGTGGTTTAGGCGGTCGCCACGCCGCTTGCCAATTCTTGGCGAATTGTGTTGTGGGTTCAAACCCTACACGGGACAACACTTTGTGTGATCCACAAATTGTTGTTCTGAGTTTGGGTGTTAATTGTGCCCGTTTCATGTATGTCTGTAAAGTCTCCCGCGACACAGGATGTTTATTCCTAATGCGGGAGTTGTCTTTTTAAAAAGAAAGAAAAAAGAAAGAAAGTTGTTATCTCAATTAAGATTTACATTTTTACATATATATATATAGTAATTGGATGAACGAGCTTAACGAATCCCCATATACCTATCGTACTAAATTTCATGAAATTGTTGGAGCCGTTTTCGAGATTCTATTTATATAAATACATATATACAAGCATAGTTCCTTTAAAGGTATTACATAGATTTACATCTTTTAAACATTTTCTACCTGGAACGAGAGAACGGAAAAAAGTAACAATCTATCTTTAAAATAAAATTATAAAACAAAATATTGCAACTCTTTTAAGTTTTCTTTATTATAAATTAACTAGCTGTTGCCCGCGGCTCCGCTCGCGTGTATGTCGGTTATCGCGGCAAATAGTAGCCTATGTGTTATTCTGACGTATAAGCTATATTACTGTAAAGTTTCATCCAAATCCGTTCAGTAGTTTTTGCGTGAAGAAGTAACAAACTTACACACAAACTTTCGCCTTTATATATTAGTGTGATGTGATATTAGTGTGATAACTTTACAAATTAAGAAGTTTTCCGGTCATAGTCGTGGTCATGATCATAGTTCTGATTATATAGCTAGTTAGTTACGTTATTTGTAGATTCGAATTTAGAAATATTATATGCAAAGCAATTATTTTTAATGAAGCCTTGAGAAAAGCCATGACCTTTTTTTATTTTGGTACATTTGGTGTTATAAGACAGGAATGAGAGTCAGTTTGCATAAGGTCAAGGAAGCTGCGAATATACTTATTACAAGCTTTCTATTAACTTGCAATGTATGTATGTATGCTTGTATGTTCGGGTGGAATCTTGCAACTCAATTTTAAAGCAGATTTCTTGAACCGATGTTGCTGAAATTTTGCAAGCATATGTATACAGCGTGACAATACAATATTATAATGACGTTTGTATTAGTTAGTTAAGTTTGTTATAAGTATACATAGTAGTTCCCATTTCGTCTATGATTGTTTTACTTTCAGGTCTGGCCAATAATCGCAGGAGTTACCTCAGTGGTGGTGTTGTCACACATACTCGCACACCTACTATGGGGAAGAAAGTCAAATAGTTCAACGGGTACTTCAAACCCTGTGACATTAGCCAACCCTAACGTTAAGTATGCACTACCTCTTATTCAGCGCGAAGAACTCAGTCACGATACAAGGCGGTTCCGGTTCGGATTACCCTCTTCTCAACATATCTTGGGTAAGTGTAAACTCTGCTTTTATGTATAAACCTGCCAAAGTGACTCTACTCTGCCTGATGGAAAGCATGACTAGAATGCAAGAGTGGTGGTCACCATACTCATATGATCATATGAATGCAGACAATGCAACAATACAGCATGGTGAACCATACTATGACGGCCTATTGAGATGCTTCTGCATCATTGGGCTTCTGGTCTCCGAGGGTAGTACCGAGACGAGATCTTCCTCTTATGCTTTAACCTCTTATTCCTCCTATTGTTTAACTTGAAAACTGTGCTTATTTTTCATTGCAAAAACCACCAAATATGCCTGCTGTGGTTCGAATTAGAAAATATCTCTTTCGTCTGACTTTCAGGTTTGCCCATCGGTCAACATATTCACTTATCAGCTAATATCGACAATGACCTGGTTATCCGGGCATACACGCCAGTGACGAGTGATGAAGAAAAGGGTTACGTTGACTTGGTCATTAAGGTAAGATTGTTAAACTTATACATTCATTTGTTAATGTTACAATACATCACATACAAAACATACGGTCAAATTTAATTGTCATCAACATTACATACTTAGATAATTAGGTATAGAGAGACAGGAGATACTACATTTTCCCTCAGGACCGTACTCAAAAATTCTAATCGTCTTTTGCAAAGAAGATATTTTAGAATAGATGATCTCTTAGGCGCTGATTTGAACTTCTCTGTAAATTCTCTATCGCTATATATAAAACAACTGATTTCTAAAATTTAAATGATACTTTATAAACTAAAAGTTTTTATTATTATTTTGACGCAAAATTTTTGCCTCGCAATCCATGGAGTTTAAATCGTTTCTCTCACTTCAAAATGCACTATTCTGACTCTTGAATTGTAGATATCTATGGAGGACATTAAACATTTTAGGTCAGATGACTAATCTAGTCACTACATCTAACCAATATGTTCCTGTATCGTTGAAAAGATTGTCCCTGTTTGATTAATATTTCCTTAAATAATTGCAGGTTTACTTCAAAAACGTTCACCCTAAGTTTCCAGACGGTGGCAAAATGTCTCAATACTTAGAGAATATGAAATTGAATGATACTATTGACGTTCGTGGTCCCTCGGGTAAACTGCAGTACATCGGCAACGGTTTACTACAGGTCAGGAAATTGAGGCAAGACCCGCCTTTGAAGATTGCAATAAAAAAAATTAACATGATAGCAGGTACGGCTTTATTTAAGTTATAATTTTAGTTTTTATTGATATAAATAAATCAGTATTTTATATTATACTATGGTATATTACAGATTTATGTATTTAATCTGTTTATTTTGTACACATGTTGTTTATATTGTATTATATATTGACATAAAGTTGATATATTGAATGTGAATTCCCTGGCCCCCGAACAAGTGTAAACTGTATTTCCGGGACCAGTGTCTTCGCTTTACACTACATAGTTTCATTATACATATATGTCAATTACAAAAGGTTAATTGCTCTAATTAAGGAAAGGTAAAAAAAAACAGAAGTAATACAGAAACCACACACCCGGTACGTGTAGATCTATATTTGTGTGTGCGTGCGTCTGGGTGTGCATGCGTGTTTAAATTGTGAACCTTACTTCCTCTAAGTAGGTCATATTAATGTGAAAGTGAGTTCGCTTTTGTTTGTTGAGAGTTAACGATTTAATTAATCATCCTCATAGCCTGATTAAGAGGATTCATATAGATAGGGGATCTTGCTGAAAGTTTATTTGAACTCAAAATCTCTTCTTTGTGTTTATTTATTTATATCAACTGCTCGCTACACTTACAGTTACCCAATACGTGTAGCGAGCCAAAACAACATTGGTGTTACAAATATGATAATTAATGATAAGATTTCATTAGCAATTCACACTCACAGTCGTCCGATTTCAAGCCAGGCAAAGCCCGCACTAAGGGAATCAGACAACTGACAAACACATTTAAACATATACATATTATAGGTAAATTACACCCAGACGCAAAACTAACGATCGTGTTCGTCACATGAAAGCTTGTCACGGGTAGGATTTGCAAGTGATGATTAGCCAACAGCGGAATGATCCGCATCGTTCATAAACGTCTGTAAATCTACATTTTACAGTGTACTTTATTAAACTTTTTCTCTACCTAAATAAATAGCTATGCTCACATCTAGTTTCGTATTTTGTTAATCTTTAAAACTAACAAATATTTGGTTATCGCTTTTACAAAGTTAATTATCGGATAAAAATCAACCTTCGTCACATATCACAATTTAATCGCATACGTCTATAACGCCTAGAAGGTAGGAAGTGAAACTACTGGATCGTGTCTGAAGTCTTATCAAAGAAATGACGAAGTATTACTGCGAATGCATGAAATATTTTGATTTTCAACACTTTATAATAGTTATAAATAGAAAGAGAATGTAAGATAACTTGGATTGTCTTAGCTACAACCCTAATTAACCTTTATCTATAAGTCCATTATTGATAGATGTCAATTTTCTTTTAATATATAATTATTTGAATAGATACGTAAGAAATATTTAGAACCAGAAAAACACTTTAAATTTTCTCACAATAAAAAAAGTATTTGATACCTCTCAATTCTAAGCAGTATGGATCGCTCATAATAGTCAATTATAGCGATATGTTACTTTATTGCAATTTAGTAATCAATTCAATTTAGATATTGTGTAATTTCATAAATATATAATTTACAAATATCTGAAATAACTACCTCGGACAACTTAATGGTAGGACATTACGGTAGCCATTAGACTTGATAACTATCCATCAAATGTTCATAAAATAAAATTATAATTCATAATCGTCGTTGCTTTACATTTACTTATTAAATTTATTTTATCGGTATCATTTGTATTTGATAGTTGTATTTAATAGCTTTCATTCCATTTAGGGTATTATACAGGCACTCATAATGAAGAATGTTTGATCGACGTCTTTAATATCTTGATTAGGTACTTGAAGCCATAATTGTTTTACACAGGCTGTCGTTCGTAACTCCGCGTCTACGCGTCTTACCAACCTCGAATAACCGCAGTCCACATGGTCGCCCTTATATCTGCTGCTGAATTCTAATGCTCTTAATCAATATCCAAAAATTTGTTTATCTATTGGTGAATATGTTCTTAGTGATCCTATTTTAGGCTTTCTTTCGTACAAACTATCTAAAATTGATAAAGGATTATAGACAAATTTCGGATTTTTGCAATACTTCAGACCCAACTTGGGGACGAATTCAATTAAATACCTTAGTCAACTTAGTGCAAAGATCAGGAGCAACAAGGTGGCCAATATTCTAATAATCAAGTCCTAAGCTGTCAATAAATTTATTAAATTATCATAGCACTTTGCTGACACCCATCCTTTGACGCGTATTTGTGGTGCACGCCGATAGTATTTTTTGTTTGTGTTTGTTATCACTTCAAAGAACAGGCAAAATGTTTTTTTATTACTGCAGAAATTATTTTATCTTCCTTTGCAATAAAACTTAATATGTTTTGTTGTGGAAATGACACCCTAGTAACCCAATTTTTGTCAACGGCGGTGTTCATAACCCTCACTTTTTTCGTTTAACGTTTATTTTTAATCACATTGTAAAATACTTATGCTCTTTGGTTTATAGCTGCTGTTTGATTATTATGTTATTCTGGAAACAGGTGGTACTGGTATCGCTCCAATGCTTCAACTAGTTAGACACATATGCAGAGATCCCAATGACAAGACCGAAATGCGACTTTTGTTTGCTAACCAGACGGAAGAGGACATCTTGCTTAGAAATGAACTGGAAAATTACCAAGCCCAACATCCTGAACAATTCAGAGTATGGTATACGATTGACAGACCCAATGAAGGTAATTTCCATTTTAAATAAAAATCGGTTCGTGTATTTGGTATACATTTTGAAATCTCTTAAGCACGACTAGAAATTAATTATATACGATTGAGATATTTTGAGTGTTACACATCTATACTTTAGTATAATTTTAGTACTATAGACAGGTGCAAACCTAATATTCGAGTACCTAACAGTTTCTTTTATCTTTGAAAACTCGTGTCACTGAAAAACTCAAACTTGTTATTATTTTGTTCTACATAATATTACATCGTCCCTAACTGTGGTCTAGGTGTAATCGAGCTCATAACTGTGTAAAAGGTGACCTCTTTTATATTTTCAGGATGGAGATACAGCGTCGGTTTCATCAATGATGAAATGATCCGTGATCATCTATTACCACCCTCCGACGACGGCGTGATACTTATGTGTGGACCACCACCTATGATCAACTTCGCTTGCAAACCGGCTCTTGCCAAGCTTGGCTACAAGGAAGAACTGTGTTTTGCATACTAACAAAAAAACTTTATAATTTAGACATTAAAAATTATTTAGGTACTACTTTAGCTTACTTTGCATAAAATAAATAAGCGCGTTAACTCGAATCTCGAAACATCTTTTAATAACTATCGTAACAATAACATCAGATGCGCCTTTTTTAATTCAATGTGACATAAATACAAGACAATTATTGATGACATGATTTTTTTTTTTTTTTTTTTTTTATTTATTGATCAAAACATATCTACAGATATACAAAAAACAGAATCTCCCGCTTAAACCACGGGGGTTTTTAGGCGAGAGGGAGTTGGTCCATTAGTAAACAATAAGTAACTTAGCAATATCAGATTTAAACAGTTTAGCAAAATATACACAAAACACAAACACAAATAAGGTTAGGGACGGCAAGCGCATATACAAAGACTAATAGACAACATAATAACACCCACACACGGGTGTATGCTAAGCTATGCTGTCCATTAGGAATTTCTTCGTTATTTCTTTATAATTATCCTTTGTTATATATTTTTGTACTATATGCTCTGGTATAGTATTTAATATATCAGGCAATATGTACCGGCATATTCTGGTGCCATATAAATTATTAAATTTTGGCAAGGTATATTTTTTTAAATTTGGTAGTTGTCTCAAGTTACAATTACGTGTTCGTACACAGAGCTGATCTATATTCGCAATTTCTTCCTTCATAATAGCCATTTTAATTTTACATTGTATTGGTAATACATTACAGTGTTGGAATAATTGCTTATAATTATCTTGAAATCTAAATTTTAATTTTGGTGGCACAATAGCTTTTAACATTCTTAATTGTAAATTGTATATCTTTTCGACATAACTTTTGTAAGTTCGGCCGTAACTACACAATCCGTAACTGATAACTGAGTCTGCCAGTGCCAGATATAAGAGGCGTAAAGTTTCATATGGCATTTTGTACCTTAGTATATACAGTTTACTCAGTATAGCTCGCAATTTTTTACAGACGTGGTCTATATGTGCACCCCAGTTAAATCGATTGTCTATTATAAGTCCTACATACATGTGCTCCTGTACTGTTTCTAATGTAATACACGTACTGTCCTGCCTACACATAAAGTTGTTATGCAGACATTCATGATCGTGTGCTAGAATATTTGGCGTGTGGCAGCTGTTTTTATGTGAGGATTGAATACACATAAGTTTTGTTTTTTGAGCGTTTATCACTAAGCCAACGTCGTGCGCCCATTGACACATTCTATTAAAATTATCCTGCAGTTTTAGCTCAGCGGTTTTAATGTCTTTGTCAGCCACCAGAAGACAAGTGTCATCAGCAAACTGATATACGGAGCCATGTTCAAACAAGTTGCACATTTGATTTACGTAAATTATGTATTCATTTGGACCAATTATTGAGCCTTGTGCAGTACCTTTATCTGTGATCATTTTATTGCTATACTTATCTCCCACTTTAACTCTCGTGTATCGATTTTGATGGTAATTTTTAAAAAGTTGTAACAGTGGCCCACGTATACCAGCCCGCTCCAACCCTTCATACAATACCTCATATTGGAGCATATCAAATGCCTTGCTGAAATCAACAAAGATAACGAGCACATGACGTTTATCATTCAGGTGCTCGTTAACTTCATTGGTGAATTGACACAATAATTGAGAGGTACTTCTCCCTTTTTGAAAACCATATTGTTTAGTGTGAATAATTTGTTGCGAGCGTAAGAAATGGCTAAGTTGGTCCCCTAAATACCTCTCAATTATCTTGTCAACGCAGGACAGTATAGTGATAGGGCGGTAGTTATTACAGTTGTCATGATTACCTTTCTTAAAGATAGGGCGCACTAGTCCCAGTTTTAAATCGTCTGGGTAACACGATGTGTCGATGCATCTATTGATCAAATGTGTAATTACGGGTGTTATTTCTTTATTCAATTTTTTTATGTCGGTTGCTCTAATTCCATCTAATCCCGGACTTTTGTTATTTTTCAGTCCATTGATAATTTTAAATGTTGCTTCATTATTTATCTTTGGCAATCTCATCGACACATCCAACTCTTTTTTGATGTTAGCTATTGGCGCCGTTAATATTTTTTTATTACATGAATTGGAAAGCATATCTATATTTTTTTTAAACTCCACAGCAAACATACTTGCTGCATCATGATCGGACAAAGAAAAATACTTTTGAATCGTTTCATCGACTGAGACAACTATCTTTCCACATAATTCGTTTATAAATTGCCACAATTTTCTAGAATGATTAAAATTACTTACAATTTCTTTCTTGTAGAATTTATTTTTAGTGTAGTTAATAAATTTATTGGTCTTGTTTCTATACCTATTATAAATTATTTTATTTTCTATTGTTGGTACTTTTTTCCACAGTTTTAATAGTTCAGTTCGTTTTTTACACATTTCTATAACTCTTATGTTTACCCAATTGCATGTGTTCGATTTATACTTATTCAACCTAATTTCACTGTGCTTACATCTATCATACGCGTCTGTGAAGATCGAGTGCATTTTTTTATAAACATCATTAGGAGCACAACACAGAGGTGCATTCCAATCCGCGCGGCGCAGCTCTGTCACCAGTCTATCACTATCGTAGGTAAGTATACAGCGTTTGTTTACATCGTGCCTAGTCGGCCGCTCATTCACTAATGTGCACGCCGTTATGTAGTGATCTGCTGGCGACTCGTTTACTACCGCTGAATAGATTGTCGCTGTTATAGACGAGGTGCTTCGCACAAAGATGTGATCTATGCATGACTTTGTTATTATGTTACTTTTTTTTTCAACCCGTGTATATTGATTAATGCAGCTTATTAAGCCCAGTTCACTTAACGTGTTCATGTAATCGATTTTTGTCTTACAGTTTTTCAGGATGTCGATATTCATGTCACCAATGAACACAATATTACACTTCTCGGCTATGTTTTTAATTAGATATGCAGTTTCCTTCGTGAAACTCGTGATTGAGAGGTCAGGTGGTCTATACACGCCAACAATGGATATTTTTTCATTGTTTACTTCTAGTAGACCCATAATAATTTCACTGAAATACGATTTAATGGGCGTTCTTGTGAACTTTAACCTTTTGTGAACGTAAAGAACAACACCTCCACCTTTTCTATGTGCTCTCAAGTTGGTGTACATATTATAATTACTGAGCTCAAATAAACTCGAACAGTGTTCTCCTATGTTCACTTCTGTTAAAACAACAATATCAACCAGTCGAGGACTCGAAGCTATCAGTAATTCAATTTGTGCAAAGTTCAGTATTAGCGATCTAATGTTGACATGTAACGTTGTTATTGTCTGCTTTTGGTTTGGTAAACAATTTATGTAATCATTCCAGTTATCAAAATTTCTTTCATCAATATTATTGGATGTGTGATTCCGCATTGAGAATTAGAGTACGGTAGTATGCAATAATAAACAAGGACAAGAAGCAACAGAGAAGAGAGTAAAAGAGAAGAATACGGACTTACAGCTTATTGTTACCTATCTCTTGAGCCCATCTTTTAATATCGTCTTCTGATCGGATAACACGTATTTGGTCAGCTTCATTTCTTCGCACTAAGACATTTCCGTGTTTGCACCACACGAACTTCGCCAGATTCGTCATCTTTAGTTCTGACTTTGCACGCCACAGCAGATGAGCAGTGGCAGGGGAAAGTGCTTCTCTCAGAAATATTCTTGAACTACCCTCTCTTCCAATATCTCGTTCTAATATAGTTTTTGGTTTTGCTGCTTCCAGCCACACATCTCTCTGATCCTCCTTCAAGGTCATGACCAGTATCCCTTCATTCCTTCTTTGTCCGTCGGTAGATTTACTTTGTTTTCTATGTATTCTAATAACATCTTCCGCTTCAGTTTCAAGTTTGTCGCTAATTTTGCGTACTATTTCCATAAAGTTTTCATTTTCCTGCTTGGTAATTCCACACACTTCCAATTGATTGTTCATGTTTTTTTGTTCCAATATATTTATTTTCTGCTCCATGAATTCTGTTTTGTTCTTTATGTGGGTATATTTATTATTTAGGTCTTTGTATTGTCTATCCATGTTTTTAATTTTTTCCTCATAATTATTGATTGCCTCCTGAAATTCATCGAATTTGTCAGAGAAAAACTGTAGACTTCTTTTCATCTCATCCTGTATTGTTTCTCTTATTTGACGTCGTATTTCCTGCATCATGCTTCCCTGAGTTGCCAACCCTGTTGTTTCTGTATCGGTATTTTCTTCGTCGTCCTCGGGAAGAATAGCTGAGATGCGTCTTTGTTTCGATTGACTGGAACAGGGCTTGCATTTCCAGTCTACCGAGTCAACAGCAGTAAGGGTGCTTAGCTGCTCAGCAGTTAATGAAGCACAGCTTGCATGCCACCATTTGCTGCACTTGCCACACTGCAGTCCGGCAGATTTCTTAGTGATTAGTTTACTGCACTTAATACACTTCACCATTTCAGAAAAAGATTGGTATTTACGTATAAATTATTTATTAAATTTATTTGTAGGTATTCACTGTTACTTTAAGAAAATCACGTACAGCGCGACCTATATGCGCAAGCGTTCGATACCAAATACGTTAATTGAATGTCTTGGTATAATGAATACTTTCAAGATGGCGTTTTTTTCACGATATGCTAAAATTTAAAACTTTCGAGTAATAAAGTATGGTATTAGTATTATTAATAAATAGTCAAATAATTTATTACTTATTTTCACATTTAATCATATATTTTGCATTTTTAATATCCTTAGAAATATGTGCATCTAGAAAATTAAAAATATTTTGCGCCAACTGGATAATAAACACACAAAACCACGTATACGTAAAATTCAACATGTGAAATAGAAGAGTATGTCTGTCATTGTCTGTAGCAAAATATAGTCAGTATTAGTTACAATAAATACTTACAACTAATTAAAATATTGCATTTAATTATTATCATACATCACTAACGTGGACCTCCACACGTTCCTGCACATACTCAATTGAAAGGTAAAATTATTTGACTCTCAATTCGTACAAATCGATGATGATAATTTTGAATTATTATCCTGGTTCCTGGTCATAATATTACCTACCTTTATGTCTTTCTGGTAATTATTGGGTACCGCTCCTCATCTATTAACATGAAACTGACAATAACTTAAGTACAAAATGGTTTGTTAAATTATCATAGTGAGTCAAAATAAATATTTTGACTCACTGTGATAATTTTGTGTGATCTACAAATTATTTTTGTTTTGGTTGTTTGATTGTTCTTTGTTTTTGGTTCATATAAAAAACACAAGGAATGTATTCATAATGCGGGATTGTTTTTTTAAAAAGAAAAGGAAGATGTAGTGTACTCGTTTCAACTCTCTGATCTGTTAACCATCGATGACTATGCACGATGACTTTGTGATTAATACATATGCACTATGCATAAGTATTAATCACAAAATTATTTAAATTGTAAACTGAATTATAACAACGATATTGGTAGTGATAATTCCTATTAGCTTAATTACTAAAGTTTTATCTAAAATAAAAATACTGTAGACCGAAAATACTGGATGCGTGAATTCTATTGCGCGAAGGAGATCGTTAGCGCCCTGACGAATAGGACCTGAAAAGGTGTTAAACTAGGTACAATTTCCAGGTTACAGGTTACGAAGTTCTAACAGTGAACTTTCTGTCTGTTCATTCATCCGTCCACGGCTTAGTATAGAGACCGTTTATACTAGACTATCTACTATGCAGAGTGCTGAGTGTTTAAACCATGAAAACTTATTTAGTAAATTCAATTTTAGGGTACCTGTCCAGCTCGTAAAGTGAGAATCGACTTTTTTTAGATTTATAGATCATTCTATCTATATCCTAGCCTTTATTATTCCCAAGATTTGGGGTCGGCTACTAGTTCAACCGATTTTACCTGAATATCAGCTTTTACATTACTGCGACTGGCATCGGACCTCCGCAACCCTGAGGGTGAACTGAATTCGAAGGTTGAACTAGTTGTCAGTATATTTGAGGGCACTGACTTTCCAATAACGATTTTCATAGATGTTCATGACAACCGGGACCGACGCAGCGACGGCGTAACTTGCTTTTTTGCTTTAATACCGCCATCTTTCATACTCCGAGCTGCTATTAAGAATTTCTTGGAAGAAAAACCCAACAGCAGTCCGACCCAGAATTCGAACCGAACCTCTTGATCTGCAGTCGCTTACGCTAACCACTAGATCAACGAGGCTTTTAGATTTATAGATCATTTCGAAAATATCATCTTGACTTTTGGGTAAATTCGAGTGTGTAACCTAAAGTTAAGTTGACTGCCTTGATCTTGAATAAATACTTACTGCAAAAAATACGTACCAATCTTGCTTACTGTCCTACTTATGTAATTTGCCAGCCCTGTGTAATGTGTTTAATAGAATTACAAAAAAATTGACCTTGGTATTAAATTGACTTTTTCAATTATTAATTGTACAATTACCTTCATAGTATTCCGACATCGCATAAATACAGTGCAACTTGGTTCGTCTCACTTCTTGAATAAAAATATCGTTTACTAAAGCCAATGACGAGAGAAGTATGAAGTAATACATCACCCACAGACTTGCACATGTAATTGCTATCTCAGAAAGGACCTGTAAATAGAAACCATTCAAATTATAATTATTCTCTACATTACAATATAATAAAAACGAGTTTACACGTTTACCTATACTATTTTATATTTTACTAGCTGAACCCCGCGCGACTACCTGCGGTCATTTTCGTACCGCGGGTAACGCAGCGGGGCAAAGCTAGTCTAAAAAAAGTGAAAGTCCCGTCAAAATCGGTCTAGCCGTTCCAGAGATTAGCCGGAACAAACAGACAGACAGACCGATAGACAAAAATTGTAAAAAAAGTTAATGTACCGTGCATACATACATATGCATTAAGTAAAAAGCGGTTATTTTAATATTACAAACAGACACTCCAATTATATTTATTTGTATATTATAGATTTACACTGTGTCGATCGTACAGAAAAGGAGACAGTCACCTATTTTCTCAAAAATATACTGTTCTCAAGGCATAGAAAAACAACAGAAAGGAAAAAGCTTTCGGACAAAGATAGTACTAGCATAAAGTACTGATTTATCAAAAAAGAGATAGCACTAGTAGAAGTAGTATTTACATCTTATACATAAAATGCTTGTGTCACAATGTTAGTTACCATACTCCTCTGAAACGACTGAACCGATTTTTATGAAATTTGGTGTGCATATCGGGTAGGTCTGAGAATCGACCAACATCTATTTTTTATACCCCATTTTTTTTAATGTCAAAACAACGTTTGTGGGATCAGCTAGTTTTTATAAATAAACATTACAATCTGAAAATATCAACATAGCAATAGGTTTATTATTATTTTTTATAAATAACCTGTCAAAGTGACTTTGCTCAGCCTGATGGTAAGCTCAAGCAAAATCTTGAGATGAAAAGATGCTTTTTCACGCTGGTAGTGAGTTCCAGTTTTTAACTGCTAGGCACAGGAAGGAGGAATATCTATATTTCCATTACCTGAGCGCGGAGTCCTGCAACTATGGCTTCGATTATCACTAACGCCCAGAGAAAAGTGGTGGCAGCAATATTAAAAACCTGGTAAGTAAGTAACACATATCTTTATTAGTACTGTCATT
The DNA here is from genome assembly GCA_949125395.1 of Diaphora mendica. Lineage (NCBI taxonomy): Eukaryota > Metazoa > Arthropoda > Insecta > Lepidoptera > Erebidae > Diaphora > Diaphora mendica. The sequence continues at coordinate 26,778,108 of OX421310.1, forward strand.
ATAGCATCACATGAAGAGAAAAAATTAAAATACGCTAATATTACCGTAAAGCTAAACGCTTCAGTGATCTTGTTATACGATCTCAGTATCTGCTTAAGACTTAAAAGAAATTTGTCTAAGCTTATATTCGGAGTGCCATCAGTACCGTCAGTATCGAGTGAAATGACTAAGTCTTGGTTCAAATCAGGTTGAGCATGTTCGACAAATCGCAGATGATTGGAAGAAAGATTGTATTTAATGATTTTATTTAAATATTTAAGACGTATCGTTACATAATATATCAAGCTTCCTGTCAAAAGTAAGTCCAAACATGTATTTAATAGCCCCACTGCCCAGAAAACGGTTAGAGTCGGATATTTAACAGTCAGTGCCATGTAAGACATGAAACCGCATTCAAAGGGTATAACAATCAACATCATCAAAACTACATTCCAATAGTACTGGCTGTTTTTTAAATTTTTATACTGTTTTAACATCATAATATCGTCTATTTTTTGTATCAAAATGTATACTTCTTTAGAGGACGTATTGTTGAAAAACCTAACATTGATTATATTAGATAAATAAGAGATATACTGAACGAGACCCCCGATTAATGTAGCAACATAGAGTACAGTATATTTGTGGTAATACTCTTGAAAGTAATGTAATGACAAATAGAAAAATGAAACAGTAAAGACAAGGATCCAAATGAATGAATAGAGTTTTTGCTGAGTCGATATAGATGTTACTATATTATTCTTTATATTTGTCCGACATGAGCCTAATAGGAACTGTACAATGTGGATTGGAGCAAAGCACTTCACGAAACTGTCGCTAAGAAAAATCTTCTTAAATATTCGTTGCGAATACATATTTTGTTCAGTTAAAGAATAAACGGTTTTCATATTTTTCCAACCACCACGCACTGGCGCAATATGCTTACTATTAATAATACGAGCTGTTTTCATGATAAAAGTAATATACTATTCATCACCGAAAGTAAATTCAATGTAGAAAATTAGAGCCATTTTTACTTATTAAAGCTATTTAGGAGTAATTTAAATAATAATACCTAAATAAATTAAATATATTATCATGGACTAGAAAGCTCAGAAACACTTTAAATGAATTATCTGCCTCGGTGGCACAGTGGAGTTCGCGCTTGCTGTGCTCGAGGTCTCGGTTTCGATTCCCGGGTCGGACTAAATGATCATAGACATCATACAAAATCTGCAAATATTTGTTTCGGTGTTTGGGTGTTTGGGTGTTCTCTATATATAATATGATATGTAAGTATTTACAAAAAAAAAAGTATACGTGTATTTGAATCAGTTGTCTAGTATCCATAATTCAAGCTCTGCTTAGTTTGGGACTAGATTACGTTGTGTGTCAGATGTCCAAAATGTAGTTATTATAGTTATAATAGTAATCTAAGCTTCTCCATAAAATAAACTTTAATGTATTAAACATCAGGTAAAAATTTCCTACCTCCCTAGAGAGTGACGGGCAGCGATAACAAAATGATATTAAATTACTACGTCGCATTTAAATCAGTTGTAACTGTACACGCCACGAAGAGCGTATTCATTATCCATTTAAATATTGGGAATAAACATGTACATCCAAAATAATATAGAAGAAGTCTGTGCTAATGTATTAAACGATGATTTTATTAAAATTTTCAAGCCTACTTTCTTGATGCAACGGATTCTGGGGTTACTTCGTGTTAACGTCAAATACAGATACCCCACAACACCTACAATAGCATACAATTGCTATAGTATTGCATTTTGGATTATGAATACCATGTGTTTGATCGAATATATAGTAAATAACAGCTGTGAAAACAGTTTCGATTCAAAATATAGATTCCGCTCTAAAGTTTGGAAGTATTTTGAATGGTGTGAACAGTCTTCTTCTCGTTTGTCGAAACAATTTGCACCGAAGAGATGACATTTGTCAGTTTTACGTTAAAATGCAGAAGATTGAGCGATACCTGCACATGAGAGATACAAAATCTCAAAACCAATCATTGTACACCTTTACTTTCGCAATAATAAGCACTGTTTGTATTTTACAAATAATTTTTTTCTCACTATTTAACGTATTCTTTCTGAAGAAAATGTGCCCGGCTTCTTTGATAATACTATTTACAAGTATGAGTACATCTGTGGAATTAATACAGATTTATGTGATTATCCAATTTATTACAATAAGACTGGAATACATAAACAGTTCCCTGCGACAAACTTCTCCAGACCTAAATATCTCCTACGTAGATCATCGAAATCGAAAGGTATTTTCCTTGTCCTACATCAGTGAAAGTATAAACGACATTCCGTCCTTTGGAGTGGTTCGTGGTATTTATTGTATTTTGGACTCATTGTCAGATTTCAGAAAATATTATCAGTTCTCGGTAAGTGCTAATTATATCATTCCTATTTAAACTAAAGTAATATCTAATATCAACAGACCGGGATATTTGACGCTCCTTAGGGTAGATCATCATTCAACAGTGCTAGCGTATGCGACTGCTGTGCCTGAGGTCTCGGGTTCGATTCTTGGGTCAGACCAAATGTTTGTATGATCTGCATATATTTGTTTCGAAGTTTGGGTGTTTTCTATGTATAGTATGTAATTTAGAAAAAAAAGTATATATGTATTTATATCAGTTACCTAGTACCTAGCATAACACAAGCTCTGCTTAGCTTGGGACTAGATTGCGTTAAGTGTTAATTGACCAAACATATTTTAATATTTAAAATATTTATTTTATTTATTCTTCCAGCGGATCTTTAAAATGAATAGAGGACAGTAGAGAACAAACGTATTTAACCGAATGAATAGAAAAGTATTTATTTCAAACAAATCCCAACATTCATTTATTGAAGGGAGATATAATTATCCCTATATAGTATCTATACAAAAAGTTCTGTGTAAATTTTAATACGTTCTTCTTAGTAATCAAAGGTGTGTGTGCTTGGATCAGGATCAAACCATGCATTTTGTAGGACAAATATTTGTTTCCATTATGTAATAATGTTAGTTAATATTTATATTCAGACTATAGACAGATATCTATATTGACTGCACGTTTGGCCTAGTGGTTTGGCGGTCACCACGCCGTTTCCTACTTCGCCAAGTGTCGTGGGTTCAAATCCCACATAGGTCATTGATTCCTAGTGCGGGAGTTGTCTTTTTTAAAGAAATAAAATATAATTTAACAGGATATCTGGAAATCTGTCTGAAATAATTATAGGTATATTTTAGTATTTTTAGTATACGAAAGAGTGTTCTACTGTGTTGAGTGTTGGGGGTTCAAAGTAGTTCAAACCCCATATGGGTGACACACGTGATTCACAAATAGTTGCACTGAGTCTGGATATTCCTTATCATGTATCTCTCGTCCTAAGTCCCCCGTTACACATGATTTATTTCTAATGTGGTCTGCCGACGAATGTACAAATATGCGTAAAGATACAAACACATTAGTACTTTTTTAACTGTAACGAGTACATATCTTGTATTTTTGACAGATATTTTTGTCCACCTGCCAAATGTTAGCCTGGATTTTATGGTCTGTCCAAAACTTCGTCAGTTCAATGAAACTTCAGGTAAGGTTGCATTTACAATAGAAGCTGCAGATAGCACTTTAGAGGGCGTTGTTTAATCCTCTCCACGTCACTTTACAGGTGACTTCAGATTTAGCTTTAACAATAAGTGTAATGCCGGTCCTGCTTTATCTTACGATCGTCAAGCTCTTATTATGTTTGAAAGCCCAGGCCTTATCATTAAAATTAGAAATGACAAGAAAACTCTGTGTCAATATAATCTCAAATCCAAACACTGGTAAGTAATTTGTAGATGCTAGTTATTCATAGTCGAATGATATTTGTTACAATAACTTTTTCCATAGCACTGGCTTATCCGAAATCAATACCTGTACTATTTTAACATGACTGTTGATATACTTAGATATTTCTAAATAATGTGATACATAGATTCCATATAGGTAAACACGTACCTAGCAAATAAGCGTGCTCATCATATAATTGTTTGCACGGGCTAGGAACCAAACTCACGCCATCTGTTTTAGCAGTAGAGATAGCGACCTCTGTCGCTGCTTGCCGTCAAATCAATTGTGGCTGTCAGTTGGTGACCAAATGAAACCTAATCCCGCTATTTGTACAATTTTTCAAATATTTAACTCATATTTCCTATTTTCAAATAGAAGTCATTCCAATTATCCTTACGTTAGGATAATTGGAATGACTTAATTGGAACTTTAATCTTTATTGAACCTGTCATAATCCATACCTATATTATAAATGCCAAAGTAACTCTGTCTGTCCTGCTTTCACGGCCAAACCGCTGCACCGATTTCAATGAAATTTGGCATAGAGATACTTTGATTCTTGACAAGGACATAGGCTACTCTTTGCTGTGATTACCGACAAACACGCGGGCGAAGCCGCGCGCAAAAGCTAGTTAGTCATAAATCAAACAGAAGCATTAGATTACTCAGTTTAGAAAACATAAACAGAAATTCAAAACCGATCCCATTTTCGTTATCTTATGAACACCTTTACGTTATTACATCAATTACATTACAATATCAACCTTAACGATAAAATGGTAACCTATGAACAATTAAAAATGAATTGGTTATTAATGGAATTCAACTTCATAATATACAAAATGTATGAATTTGTCTATTTATTTATAGACCTTTGTTACAATAAATTTAACACTTCTGGCTAAATTGAGCTCGTAAACATTCAGTTAAAAAAAAAATTCTACAATATATAGTTTTGTATAAGAAACAATAAAAAACGGTTTAGTATACGATATACTTACTATTACCTAACCATAGTATAATTAGTATATTTTTAACAGGTAGATCCAGGAGGCACGCCAAGCAAGTCATATTAATAATGGAAGAAAGAACCAAATTGTCTATCTACAACATATACACTTTAGGAACTCGATTACCTTTGCACCTGCTGGCAATCACGACTAGTTATACAATTGTATTACTTCAGTTCTCTGAACTTTATTAATCGCTTACCTAAATATAAAAATACCAAAAAATGTTTGTAAGAAAAATATTTCACAATGGATAAAAAGATTGAAACCTTGTCAAAAAATATTCTTAGTAAAGAATTTATAAAGTCTTTCAGACCGATTTACTGTTTTCAACTGCTGGCAGCTTCTAGTCGCTTAAACATTAAAGATTCGTTTGTAACCTCGCCTTCATTGTTACAAAAATGTTACACTATTCTCAGTGTGATAGGTATCATAGCTTTAGACATTGTGGCTATCCAAAACAATAGCTTATTACATGAAATAAATAGCTCGACTATTTACTATTTAAGCTTGTGTGTAACAGTCCTGCAAACTTTAACATTTATATGTAATATATTTCACGTACGTTTTGTAAATGGACGCCAGAACGCAGATTTTTTTGTGAAATTGCAACAAATTGATAGATGTATGAAATTAGACAAAAATAAAGTTATAACTACTGTGATGTTTAGAAAGAATACTTTATCTCTTATCTGCGCACTGGTACCCTTTTGTGCACTAGTTGGAGCAGCATATACAAAGCAAAATATCGCGCTTTGGTCTTTACTAGTTATCGTTTACACTCAAATTAATGTTGTTGTAGAAATTGTAGCCTGTTCTAATATATTTATGTTTTTCTTTGTACGTACAAGATTTTTAAACAGCATATTATACAATTATATACACCATAAGAATGATAAATGTGTAATATCTTCAAATAATAATATACTTGCCTCATTATCTCCAACAAAAAAGTTTATGAACCAACTTGCAGCTGGAACACATAATTTTGCAACGAGTAAAGTGGACATTTATCTAAAAGAAATTTTGGGTGGATTTGCTATGAACCAGGAAATTATTAAATTTCAGGTAAGTAAAACTTTTTTAATGTTGATAGATTTCAATCTCGAATCTAATCTTTTCGTTATTAAGACAAAGACAGTTATATTAAATATATATTAATATTACTGTAATGGAATGGAATTGTAAAATTTCGTATGTACGTACTAGAGGAACATATTTACTTAGATATTTTTTTTTTATTGAGAATTTAGATGTTTTCCGCCTTTAAACTTTCAATAATTTCTTTATTTACACTAATATTTAGGGCTATTGCCGTTGCACCTGTTTGTGGGGGTATGTTGGCTGGCTGTCGCTCTGCGTAAACAAATCGAAGTTTAACCATATCGTAGAAAACTCAAACCCGACCCTAACTTAGTTTTGGAAAGAGGCTAGGAGAAAGAAAGCTGTGAAACCTATTAGTTTAGTGTCTACCTTAGAGCTGGCTTAAATGAAATTGGACAGTATCTCCAATTTATACCAAGAACATAAATAAGCATAAGTAGTTGCTTAATGATGTGAAAATACTTGACTTACTTGAAATAACTTAATTTGTAGATACGTTTAGGTTCCCATCAATTGACCTTAAAAAAATACTTATATGCAAGGCTTCGTTTCTTGCTAAGTACTTACAGTTTTGAACCTGCAGCATTCAAGCAAGCACTGCAAGTTCCTTGTAATTTTATCAAAACAGGTATAGCCCAAACCAATCTTTATGACGTTTCTGAAGTTAGCTGCGCAAGCAAGTCGGCGCAGGTACAGTTAAGTATAAAATAATTAGATGACTGGATATAAATATAATATGAAATTTAATAATACATGTACTTATTTTTTAGCATATTAATTTATAAAAACATGAGTAGATTCCTGCCGTTCTTATCCAACTATAAATCGAATAATTATTTCTGAGATGTTGTTCGAGGCAAATAAAATATGATCTCAAATATTAATCTAATTCTATTTAATTATACTAAAAGTTTTCTAGCAAGTTGAAGTATTTTGTGAAAACCTATTTCAGAAATAAATGACTTTGACTTAGAAGATTATACAGTCCGCGAGTCATTTTAATCAACACATCAAATATGTAACCGTTGAAAAGTTAACGTAAAATACACTAAACTACAACAGTCAATAATAAAACAAGTAAACAAAAAAAGCGGTCAAGTGCGAGTCGGACTCGCCCATGAAGGGTTCCGATAAAAGTTCTTGTAGTTCGTTGTAACTTTGATCGATGTTTTAATAATAGTGTATTTTTTTGCGGTTTTCCATTTATTAAAAAAAAACTACTTACTAGATCTCGTTCAAACCAATTTTCGGTGGAATTTTGCATGGTAATGTACATCATATATTTTTTTAGTTTTTTTCGTTCTCTTATTTTAGAAGTTACAGGGGACACACATTTTACCACTTTGGAAGTGTCTCTCGCGCAAACTATTCAGTTTAGAAAAAAATAATATTAGAAACCTCAATATCATTTTTGAAGACCTATCCATAGATACCCCAAGCGTATGGGTTTGATGAAAAACTTACCAAGTTACAGTAGTATAGTTCTTATAGTTTCGGAATAAAGTGGCTGTGACATACGGACGGACAGACAGACAGACGGACGTACAGACAGACATGACGAATCTATAAGGGTTCCATTTTTTGCCTTTGGCACGGAACCCTTAAAAAAATACAAAACAAGTAGGTTACGAAACAATTCAAAACTATTAACAACTCGACTGTACGTAAACAAGAGTATGAGTGCATGTGTAGTGTACGGCACGGTCACACACACACAAGGAACATGCGCCGTGTATTGGTCTACACCCGCACCCCTGTATGTTCCCTCTGATACCTAAAATTGTATGCTTCGCATCGACTCGCACGATGTTCCCAGACGTCATAAAGTTTGGTTCGGGGTATACCTATTTATGTTTCATTTCTGTTCACCGCATTTCTACAGGAGTGTGTTCCGAAGCAACGTCCAGTGTAAAAAATATTATCATGATTATGACATATTAAAATAAAATAATAAGAAGTCAATAGGTAGAGATAGTCCGTACCTATTTACTTCTTAATTTATGGTCCATTTATATAAATTGTAGTTTTCAGTAAATAATAATATTCACAGATTTTCTTATTTTGCTGCAAGTTGGTTGCTTCGTGTTTATTGGCATTCGAGTTTGTACTATTTGCTGCACAAAACGAAGTAAGTGTAATTTATTATTTTTTTCGAATATGTGATAAAATATCTAGAAATCACCTTCTGGGTAAATTTATTTATAATGCAGAAATTAGGCCTTCATTAATAACAGTAGTACCTAATAACCAATTTCATATACCTATTGGGAACTCTGAGATTTTTCTAACATTTAGGTATACGTAAGACACTCAGAAAGTTTTGCGAAAATAAAAAAGTGTTCTATGTTCTATAGGTAAATATTTTTTTATTAAATCTTTTCAAAATACTGTCCACTAGCCTCTATGCAAAGTTTCATGCGTCTGAACCAGTTTTCAAAACACTTTTTCCATTCTGCCGCAGACACCTCGTTTAAGGCCTGCTCGACCGCTGACAACGCATCTTCCGGCGACGAAAATTGTATCCCTTTGAGCTTATTTTTTATTTTCGGTAATAAAAAGAAGTCACACGGTGCTAGGTCAGGGCTGTAAGGAGGGTGACCCAAAAGTTTGACCGGCGCGGCGTGCTGTCCAAGAAGTCCCTCGTTTTGAGCGCGGTATGCCGGGCGCGTTGTCGCGGTGGAGCAGTAGCCCGCTGAGCCCTGTGTTTGGTCGCTTATTGTTCACAACAGAGAAAACTTCTGCCAAGCATTTGATCGTATACCACTCGACGTTGATACTTCTTTGGTTCCGTAAAGGGATTGACACCAAGTACCCAGTCAAATTGAAAAAGCTCACGATCAAAATCTTCCCCCCGCTTCGAGATCACTGCACTTTGGTAGATTGACGTTGATTCATTTTGAAACACCCAAACCGTCGACTGGCGCTTCGTTTCTGGATCGTATTGATAAATCCAGGACTCATCCAGTGGCGGATTTACCCTAAGGCAAAGTAGGCATGTGCCTAGGGGCGCGAGGTTGCTTAGGGGCGCCAAATTTTTAATAGTAAAAATATATGCCTCAAATATTAAAGAAAAATTACCAATACTTCTAGTTCGACTAGTGCTGTTTCCATATAAAAATGTACTAGCTACAACTGCAGCTGTAGTTGAGATTGTTTTATAAGATTTAGTAAGACCAGATTTGTTCATTGAAAGGCATATGGTGCACCCGAGTTGGCGGCGGCGACGACCGCAAACAATAAGGCGTGGACAGGGCTGCAGTATAGGACAAATTGCAGGAGGAACATTGCGTCTGTAACAATTTGCGTGCTTTCCATCACTTCATGCCACTCTGAGCGTGGTCACAGGACGGGTTTCATTGTCCACCCGCGAGAAAGTGACATTCGTGTGCCGGACGTCACTTCAATTAGAGATTTTTAAAACAGGTGGTGCCCATGCTTTTGAAAAGTAGGCGCTAGGAGAAATCTGGCTGGAGCTGTTATCTACACAAGTAGTTCCGCAAAGGTCAGGCCATGGCCACGGCTGAGGGCCACGGCCATGATTTCAAATGTTCTAGGGCGGATCCAGTGTCAAGGTCGTGGGATGGCTTTACAGAAATATGTTACGTTGCTCTTACATCGAGGTGTTATCCGCGGTACGACAATAACCGCGGGTAACACCGCGGGGTTCAGCTAGTCTAAACTAACAGTAGCCTCGGTACTCTTTATAACATCAACTATGTGCCAGTGAAAATACCGTCAAAATAGGCACAGTCGCGTCGCTCCAAAGGTTAGCCTGAACAAACAGGCACAAAATGATTTTTTTATGTAAGTTCCGTACTTTTAAATGCATTTAGTGAAAAGCTGTCGATTTGAAATTACAAACAGACACTTCAATTTTATTTATTGGTATAGATCAACGGGTCAAAGTGGATGACCTTGAAGTTACGCATACCTAACTGGGAGTCTTTAGCGAGTAAGCGGTTATTTCGCTACTGCGCAGCATATAACATTTGCAAAAAAAACTTCAAAAAAATATGTTTTAAGCAACTTGTTTTTTTTTTATCTTTCAATTTATGATTTCTAGTATTCAAAAAATTTAATCCAAGACGTTTTTGTTATTAAGTATAGCCAGACTTCAGAAGTACTTTTTTTTTATTCCCAAAAAATACTCTCAGGTAATCTGAAATTTGTATCACGTGTTTATTAAGTAATTTGTCTAAAAAATCAAGTTGCCTAAAACACATATTTTTTAAATGTTATATGCTGCGCTGGCTGCGCAGTAGCGAAATAACAGGTAACTCGCTAAAAGACTCCCCGGACTGGATTCGCCAATTCAGGGAATTGTAATTTTTCGCAATTAGGTAGGTACAGCTTGCCTAAAGAACCTCCTCAAAATTCGTTATGAGCTCTCCGTCTATTAGAGGACTACGCAGTAGGAACACGGGCAAAGAATTCCAATATTAAACTTGTTGGACTTATAATCCGGGACCCCCGATTTTGATGAGGGCCCATCTTTCACCTTAAACAAAATTTCGATTGTGGTAGCTAACAGGGCTAGCAGGGAAAAAACTTTTGAGCGTAGAGCCGGCCTTTTGTATACCTTCTAGCTGTCCCATAAAGCCCTACGTGTAAATATATCTGTAAAAGATTTACTTATAAAACACGTGGGTATCATTTAAATATTAAAAAATCTGACTAGTTTATAACAGCCCTTGAAGGGAGCCACCTGCAGCTTGTATTTTTTTTTATATAAACTGTCGTCCTCTTGCATGACAAGAGCTCTTGTTTTTCGTTTGTCTATTTTTGAAGTGAAAACTTCTTTATCGGAGTTGTGCACTTTTCTAGAATGGGTAAAAAAATGTTAAACTCGAGTCAGAAACTCGCGTCAGGACACCTGACCTGATTGAATATTTGTAAGACGGAGGCGTGGCGTAGGAGAGGAAGTAATATCCCCTCTCTTTCTACCGCGCGGCGAATGCCATCGATACCGGTTGATGCAGGTGTTCATCGAAAAAGGATGCTTTGGAGTCAGCTGTGTCTGATCTGCACGAAGCCAACGGCTGGGCGCCAACTATACTGGCACCAAAACAGAACAGTCTGGACGTTTTAATAAAGCTGCTATCTTCTATATCCGACAATGTTTACGCAATACGTGGTTTTAGTCGGCTCGATTCCGATACACCGCAAACCCCCCCAATGGCTCAAGAGGGTTTCACACGTAAAAAAAATAGTGAAGATATGCCAATTGCCAAGATAGAGACATTATATGGATGCTAGAATCATGAGGGGGGGGGGGGAGAAGGGCGCCGAAGGGATGGTTGCCTAGGGCGCTTTTGTAACTAAATCCGCCCCTGGACTCATCACCTGTAATGATGTCGTAAACACGCCGAGACGAGCCTGCTTCAAATTTGTTTATCATATCACGGCACCATTCCACCCGGGCCTGCTTCTGAGCATCGGTGAGGTTGTGCGGCACCCAGCGTGAAACTATCCTCCCTCACGCGAAGATGCACGTGTAGAATCTCGTGAAGGCTTCTCGATCCAATCTGCAGTATGTGTTGAATCTCCTGATTATGTAATTCGCTTATTGTTTATTGGATTAAATTTTTCACTCCTAGCACGTTTTCCTCCGTAACAGCCGTCAAAGGGCGACCACTTCTTTCTTCATCCCCCAAAGTTAGTCGACCACGTTAGAATTCGTTATACCAACGATACAGTTCCCTTGGAAGGGCCTTCATCCATGAATGCAATTTGAAGTCAATGGTATGATTCGTCCGGTTTTAGGGCGACTCTTAGAACGTATCTACCTATTTTTACTTATAAATAATCATTATTTTTATAATAGTTTATAACTGGCCAGTCTCTCATACAAAAAAAACTTTTTTTCGCAATATTTTACTACACTTATTATCATCACACAATATTAATTTAACTGCACATTTACTTACTGCCTCTGTGGCGCAGTGGTAGCGTATGCGACTGCTGTACTTGAGATCTCGGGTTCGATTCCCGGGTCGGACCAAATATTTGTATCTATGATCTGCAAATATTTGTTTCGGAGTTTGGGTGTTTTCTATGTATAATATGTATGTATTTACAAAAAAAATTATATATATGAATTTATATCAGTTATCAAGTACCCATAACACAAGCTCTGCTTAGCTTGGGACTTGATGGCGTTGTGTGTTAGATGTCCGAAATATTTATTTATTTTTATTTACTATGTATTATAAAAAAATAGCTATAATTGCACAATTGGCCTACGATTTCTATCATTATAAGTGTCAGGTAAAAACTATGTGACTTTTGAAGTATTACTTTACCTTTTATTTGAATGATCTTATGATATTAAATGCATTCATTTTGATTACAGAATGTGGACCTGGCAGATAGTTTAACACCGGCAGTATTCACTGTAATCGATATATTAGTGGCCATGATTCTAGTTATACGCTGTGAATTATTTCTCAGAGAAGTAAAAGCAACAAAACGTTTAACTATTACTATCATGTCTCTACAATTTGAAGGTAAATATAAATAAACACTTCAACTATAATAACACTCACGCTCATGCTAGGTACCTTCCTGTGTACCTACTCACCACAGCCAGGACGATACCGAAGTGCTTATTAATGTTTTTAAAGGTCGAGATTAGAGCTCGAAACACCGTAGCTACCAGGAAGATTAAAGACAAATCTAACATTTTACCTATTCTTACGTACTGTTATAAGTAACGATTCTCGTATAAACGCCTCATTCGTTTAAATCTTAATAATTACGAGGCATACAATAAAATATATTATAACCTTATAATTCAATTGGTGATTTTATAAACAAGTAAATAGTTGATTCATATTAACATCTTGGCACCTTCCGCTTGTCAGCTTCCGGCGCGACTTATATTTCATATCAAATCTTTAATGTTACAGAATCCTGCATTATCAAATAATAATTGTAGGCTAATAATCATTAGAATATTTATGCTAAACAATATTTGATATTATCTACTAAATATGTAAATTTAGTATTGAATGCCAAGCCTGTCAAATACTATAAAAATACCTTCGTTCGAGTAATTTCACGCATTCATATACCGACCGTTCCACTAGATGTGCATTGGAGAATATTATAAGGTTGTGCTACTGTAAGGTGTTTATTATTCCCCCGTTTTGGCTAATCCACCGTTACAGTACCTAATTGCAACGTCTTTATAAATAGCGAATCTGATCACAAGAGCATTCTGTCGACATGTTATAAACAGTTTCTGATTTAATGGCAAGACGAGGTTGTTTTGTCATAGGAAACCTACAAGATATTACAGGTTTACGGCTTTTATGTACTTAGGCAGGTCTATCTGGGACATTACAATTATGTACCTATTAAGCAAATATATATATTTCGGGCATCTGGCACACAACGCCATCTAGTCCTAAACTAAGCAGAGCTTGTACTATGTATAGCTAAAGATTTCTAATCTAAGACTATAAACTATATAAACTATAGTTTGAAATTATACATATAGCTACCTACTTCTGAACTTCATCCACTATCGTCCTGAACTTTATTTTTACACTATTCTGTAATCTTCTGTCACAATAGCATTTTGGATATAATTAGTAATAGTAGCTTCCTAATTTCAGGCGAATTAAGAGAAAAAGCAAAAAGGATGTTGAAACTTATAGAAGAAACACCACCACGCTTATCAGTATACGAAATGTGGAAACTGGATGCTAACGTTCTGCTGGAAATGTTTATGCTGGTCACCACTCTCATTCTCACACAGCTGCAGTTCGTGTTTCTGTAGTTTACTGACTTTACACTATACCTCTTCTACATGTACTACATTCACATTACTTAATATTAAGATAATAAATATTATTCAGTTCAGACATGTAACACACAACGCCATCTAGTCCCAAACTAAGCAGAGCTTGTACTATGGGTACTAGACAACTGATTTATATACATAATATTACAGATTTTTTTGTGAATACATACATATTATACATAGTAAACAAATATTTGAGTTTCATACAAACATTTGATCTGACCCGGGCATCGAACCTGAGACCTCAAGCACAACAGTCGCTTTCGCTACCACTACGCCACCGAGGCAGTCAACATTACATTCACATTATTTAATATTTAGATATAATAATAATAATAAGATTTATTGCACGAAAACAAAAAAATACAATCTGTTCAACTTAAAATTATGTTTAAGTTATAAATCGAACGAGATAGCCTTCGTTGCCAAACTAGGTTGAAACAGGAATTTCAACCTAACTAGTATTTATTTAAAACTAGCTGAACCCCACGGTAGCCTAAGTTACTCCTTATATCATCAGCTACCTATCAGTCAAAGTCCCGTCAAAATCGGTCCAGCCGTTCCAGAGATTAGCTGGAACAAACAGACAGACAAACAAAAATTGTAAAAATTGTTGTTTTGGTATATGTACCGTACATATGCATTTAGTAAAAAGTAGTTATTTTAATATTACAAACAGACACTCCAGTTTTATTTATTTGTATAGATATTTTTCATAGAGAATATCTAAAATTACAGATCACCTATTTCAGAGTCATCGCATAAATACATTACATTATTAAAATGTACAGCAATTGTCAGTTCCCTACATATATTACTTTTTGACAAACTAGCTTTTGCCCGCGGCTCCGCCCGCTTTTATGTCGTTTTTCGCGATACAGGGTAGGCTATCTCCTCCAAGAACCAAAGTATCTCCATGCCAAATTTCAATAAAATCGTAAGTTACTCTTGTCTGTCTGTTACGTTATAAACAGACAAGAGTTACTTTGGATTTTTTTTGTATTAGTATGGTTATATAATTGTATATACTGTATCCAAACCAGAAAAAAGACGCTCTTTTGACTTTACATAGATCGCACCATATTTTGAAATCTAGCATCAAACAAAAAACATCTTGTGATGAAGCTTGGGAATAGGTATTATGAGCTTAGTGCGCAGCAGGAAATCAAAAGCATTGTTTAAGTCACCGTAAGATTGTAAAAACCGTTAGATTGTAATCTACCTAGCGAGATTGCAAACTATCGATAGATTGTCAACTGTGATATTCTGCTTACGCGCCTCAAATTGTCAACTGTCCCTGATTGGTCGGTTTTACAGTAGACCGTTCAATGGCCATAGAGTTAGGTTAGAACTTTTTTGAGTAATCACAAATTAATTTTACGGTCACAACAATTTTATATAACCAATTCTAAAGCTGTGAGGCATTTTTAACATGAAATCAATTTACAATCACAAAAATACTTTACATTCGGCAACAAAGACAAATTAACAAACAAATATGGCGGCGCGGGATATATGCTGTTCAACCAATCAGCGCTCGCCTTCCGATTCGTCGATACCATTTCACAATCTTTCGACTGTTTGGAAACTTGCGAGATAGATTACAATCTAACGGTTTTGACAATCTCACGGTAACATATACTATTCGTTACTTTGATAAGTAAGAAATTAGTACTTGGTTATAAGTAAAAAAATGGTTATAAATAAAAAGAAACAACTTTTTCTAAAAGAGATATATTATTTCCATCTACAAAACTTGTGGCACATTGACTATTTTAGCTGTAAAAGACCCATTTATAACAATTTCCATTATGTTAATAACAAATATAACTCCCAAAGGTTATTCTTTCGTAGCTGCGTAGGTACATTGTGTTGTTAACATTATTAATATGTATATGCAATCTTGTATACTTAAGACTAAAGCTTTCCAACAAGAAATATACTAAAAACCCTAGTACAAGAAAACCAACAAAAAGTAAATGCAAATAAAAGAAATGACTTTATTAAAGTGTATAAAAGTAAGAATATTTTTAGCGTGAAAAACTTAAACATGTACCATTCCTTCACTTACGTACTAATTATTTTTATAAATGTAGAAACAAATATCAGACTACAACATTGTATGTTACAACGATAGACTTAAGTGCTTTATTTAAAGCAATATTATGTAACAAATCTAATAGAACATTTTCTGTTAAAACTAGATCAGTAAAATTACTTTTCTCAAACATGCATGGAAATATTGTCATTTTTTTTTTCGAAAAAAGAACACGCGAAGGAAGTATTTAATTTACGGACAGCGAAAAATAAATCCATTGCAGGAGCGTTTTTTGAATTTGGAACATAACGCTCCAGCAATGTTGTATCAAACGGCGTGCTGGGGTTATTAATACTCTCTTGATTGGATCTCTTTTATCATTCTTGGCATACCAAAATCTCTTTGCTTAGTACAAATTGCATTCACGTGGCTGTACGCGTAAATGCGTTTGCCTTTCGGCACAGATGATGAATAGAAAATCGGCGGCAAAGCTGAAAATTCGTCTTGATTTGTTATTTAAATCTATATATTACTAGCTGATCCGGCAAATGTTGTTTTGCCATAAAAAAATGGGGTCTAAAAAAATTGATGTTGGTTGATTCTCAGACGTACCCGATATGCACACCAAATTTCATAAAAATCGGTCCAACCGTCTTAGAGGAGTAAGGTAACTAACATTGTGACACGAGAATTTTATATATCACACTAATATATAAAGGCGAAAGTTTGTGTGTATGTTTGTTACTTCTTCAAGCAAAAACTACAGAACGGATTTGGATGAAACTTTACAGTAATATAGCTTATACATCAGAATAACACATAGGCTGCTATTTGCCGCGATAACCGACATACACGCGGGCGGAGCCGCGGGCAACAGCTAATAAGATATAAAAGTGAAATACAACTCACTTATTAATCACGAAATCTCAGAAACTATAACACCTACAAACCTGAAATTTGGCAGGTAGGTTCCTCATAGGGTGTAGACATCCGCTAAGAACGGATTTTACTAAACTCCACCCCTAAGGGGGTAAATCAGGGGATGAAAGTCTGCGTGAGCGAAGCTGCGTGCCAAAGGTAGTATTTAATAAATGTAAATTGAATAATGAAAATGAGTTCCAACAGTTCAGAGAGTGAAATGGAAATTGATTGTACTCCACCAGATTTAAGATTTTCTTTTAGTAATTGCCCCAATATGAGTAATGTAACTTTTAATATTAATTAAATTAAATGTATAATATAAAATTATGTTTTATTTCCCTGCATTCTTTTGAGAAAAGCACTATATATGTCTCGGCGGAAATGGCAATTGCCTGTCTCGTATTAGTGAAGTCCTCGCCTACGGCTCGGCCTTCAAACTCATACTCGACCTGCAATTGCCTATTTCCCGGCCTTTGCAATAATGTACTATTATACTACACCTGGTCGGAACAGTAGTCATTATTCCCTGAAAATGAAAAGAGAACGTTAGTCTTTTCCTTGACCTGAATAAGCGGGAGGAAAAAATGTATGAAAATCCATTTCTAACGTGTTTTAGCGGGAGAGAAAGTTGTATGAATTTTCATTTCTCATGTGTTATCTATGGCGCGCGCCTGCCCAAGGAGTTTTCATATAATTTAAATATGGAATCTCCGTGCCACTGACATCCTTTTGTGAAGAATAAAAAAAACAAAAGAAGCGCGAAATATCGGTCAAATTCTAAGCTAAATTGTGTCTTACATGGTGTCTTACGTTTTGATTTAAATACTTTCTACAATACAAGTCTTTAAATGTTCCTCACAAGTGTAGTATAAAGCACTGTGTAGCAATCGGGTGAAAGTCCCATTCCTACCTCGGGAGTATTGTGGCCCTAGGCTGCGCCTTCGGCCACAAACTGCTCCCTCGCTAGTAATCGGTCCCTTTCCTCCCTCGGTGAACAATGTACTATTACTGCAGTTGAGGTTATTATTACGATTACAATATTAATGACAAATAAATAAATAAATTTAGAAATATTGTATTTGATTATGTAATAGTCAGACTGCAATAGATTTGTCTTCTATTACTATAGTCGACAAAATGTGGGCATTTGATTCGCACATGTCTACCCCAGAGTATAATGGATGGTAAATGTGTTAAATAGAAATAAAATATACAGAAAATGTGTATATATATGAATAAATAAGTATTATTAATAGGTTGACGACGTTGTATATGAAATTGGACACTTAGTCAATTGATAATAAAAACAAGAGTTCATTAATGTTACATTTGTCTTAATAATTAACAAAGAAATCATAAGTCATATTATAATCATAAGTATTAAAATGCGAATGTATAATTTCTGAAGGTCATCATTGCTCATCAAAAAATAATGTAAATATGATTGTAAAATATTTATTATAAGTAATAAATAATATTGTTTTATTAAGTATTATTCATTAACTTTTTGTCAAATTATCTTTGACAAACTTAGGAAAGTCTATGTGTGTAGTAGCATTTCGGCTTCATAACATCAAATAAAAGGGTCACGGTGTTCTGAGTAATCTATTTACATAATTATGAAATACAGTAAAACTGTTTTTTTTTTTTAATATGATCTGTCAAGCTATTCTATATAGATCTAACAAATTTTTAACTGCAGGTATTTTCGTTTTATTCTCAATTACTGAAAAGATAGGCTTTATTTTAGAAACACCTACTACTAAAATATCAACATTCCGAGATTAAACGACAATTGTTCTAAATCTACTTCTTGTACTACCTATTACAACTTGAACCCACAGTATTTGCCAGACTTATCAACATGTTTACACCAAACAATGTCATATTTTTTTAACACGTCAGCTTAGACTCAACGATTATTCTTTCCTTTGAAGTATAATAAAATAGGAATCCTACCTAAGTTCAAGCACTAAATTCCAAAAGAACTACTGCAGCAGAAAGTAAACAGATAGTTGTAGCACTCCTAGGAATAACACTTAATATGCAAAACACAGTTCTTCCTTGTAGCCAAGTTTGTCAAGAGCTGGTTTGCAAGCGAAGTTGATCATAGGCGGTGGTCCGCACATAAGTACTAAACCGTCGTCGGATGGTGGTAATAGATGATCACGAATCATTTCATCGCTGATGAATCCGACACTATATTTCCATCCTGAAAGTATTAAATAAAAACTTTAGAGATTCTCAAAAATGCACTAGATTTACACTATACTCTTTGCGCTGTAGCACGGTGCGTGGTGGTTTCATTTAATTTACTTTAATTTACTACAGTTATTAATGATTTAATATATAATGTGGTACAGCTGAAACACTAAGTCATAATTTGTCAATCGCGGCAACTTTCAAGAGTGAAACTAAATTTTACTGAACCATGCCACGCACCATGCTACAGCGCAAAGAGTATAATTATAGTTTTGGTGTGACGGGCTAAGAATATGGAGTGTCACCACGCTTATTTCGTGTGGGTATAGTAAGACCTGACTAAGGCCGGGCGCACACCGAAACGGTCTTCGACGAGACGGTCCGCGACAAGACGGTGTTCGACTGTTGTTTTGTGGTGACGCACACCGCATGAGACCGAACAAACGGTCGAAGAGGGGGAAGGGACGATTTGATTCTGGGAATATTAAGCCTTTAAAGACTGTTTACTTTTTTTAATTTATTTATTTATACTCCCTGCATTACAATTGCACAAGGTGGACTTAATGCCATAAGGCATTATCTACCAGTCAATGCTTTTTACGGCAACCTAGTCGAGCCTCGGACAAACTGTCTCGTCGGAGACTGTCTGTCTGAAACAGCCTTGGTGTACGACGGTTTTACCTAACACAACGCTTTTTACGACAAACTGTCTCGTCGGAGATTGTCTGTCGACTCCGGTGTGCGCCCACACTAAGAGAGCAAACTACGCAGAACAACAGCACTACAAAGAGAAGAAAAACTTGACACAAACCCTATACCAGCCAACAGGGTTATAGTAGGCGAACATCTTTCTAGACGCCTATGTCAAGCAGTGGACTAGTATAGGTTCATGATGGTAATGATATCCCTATACAACTGTCACAAAAATATATAAAATATGCATTAATTATATTGTCAGGTATATCATTTGGAATTGTGACGTCAATATTTGTTACATTGCATGACCTACTATTTAATTATTTAAAATGTAAATTAATTTAATTTTAAATATAATTAGTATAGTTTCTCTTTGTGTTCTTGCAATTTGTTATCTAAATCATGTATCTAAGAGAACGTTATAATTTTACCTTCATTGGGTCGGTCAATTGTGTACCAAACTTGGAACTGTTCAGGAAACTCGGCTTGGTACTTTTCCAGTTCATTTCTTAGTAAAATGTCTTCTTCAGTCTGGTTGGCAAACAACAGTCGCATTTGTGTTTTATCATTGGCGTCGCTACATATGTGACGGATAAGTTGCAGCATTGGAGTGATGCCGGTACCACCTGTTCGTACAAGTAAAAGTGGTATTTGAAACTACATTATTGTTTCTTTAACCGATGACAATGTTATATTTCAGAAAAATATAAAATAATATTAAATTAACATTTTAAATAACATCTCGGATAGTATTAGTTCATTTACGTCGGTTATTTATTTTGGGCGAAACTCTTTGTATATTAGTAGAAGGTAGAAGTAATGTCGAGTAGATTATAATCATAACGGGGAGATTATAATGAGTATTCGGAGTAATAAAGTGGTGAATAATATAACATACGCGTAAGCGTTAATGAACTGTAGGTTAATGACTTGTAATAATGTAATTCCAACCAACAACGTTTCTTGTTTATTTGATTATAGCTTATGACGTATTTCTTAACATAACAGTATCACAAGATAATTTAAACGTGATGCTTGTCAAGATAACTAGTAAAATTAGGTGCTTATTATAATTATTGAATACTATGCAATTTTTTGTGATACTACTACAATTTTTAAAGGTACAAATATTATGGATATTACTAATTGTTTTATTCTGCCTAAATCAAACACATTTGAAATGAACGTTGAAAACGAATAGAAGCGGGAAAAAATATTCAAACAAAATCTGATAACACACACATGTATCACACTGTTAAGCCTACATCTTTACAGTTCTAAAATGAACTCGATACCGTTGTCTGTTCGCTTAGATTTTTTAAACTACTTAACGAATTTTAATACAGTTTTCGGCAATGGATAAAAGTGATTCCAGTGGAAAGTTATACCACAGAATAATTAATAGTACTGTCGGTTTATAGTAGAGGAAATCAGAGAATTTTAAAGAGCCGGGAGCCAGAGCGTGAGAAGCCGGGTCAGGTCGCTAGTCCTACTAATATTATAAACGCGAAAGTTTGTAAGTATGGATGGATGTTTATTACTCTTTCACGCCAAAACTACTGAACGGATTTGGATGAAACTTACAGTAATATAGCTTATATATCAGAATAACACAGAGGCTTCTATTTGCAGCAATAACCGACATACACGCGGGCGGAGCCGCGGGCAACAGCTAGTTATTTATATAACAACTAGCTGAGACCCGCGGTTTTACCCGCGGTACAACACGGTAAAAAATAGCCTAAGTTACTCCTTATATCATTAGCTATCTACCAATGAAAGTCCCGTCAAAATCAGTCCAGCCGTTTCCGAGATTAGCCGGAACAAACAGACAGACAGACAAAAAATGTATAAAATGATATTTTGGTTAGTGACCGACCGAAGGTTCGGTTTCGGCCAATTTCGGCCAAAAAATCTAGTTTCGGCCGTAGTTTCGGTTTCGGCCAAAAAATGGCCGAACCTTCGGCCGCGCCGAAACTCGAGTGAGTGTGAACAATCGTGCGTCATTCGTCGAACTTTGTTACTCACTCGTGCTCACACTCTCACATGGCCGGCTCAGTTCGCTTCCCCTAATTCCATCGTTAATAGAATTGATTTTATGTTTAACATTTGTATGATTAACATATGACATACTGTATTTGTTTAGTTCAGACATATTCATGACACAAAACATAAACAATATAGACATCAATCATAGAATATGCAAATACATGTTTAAAATATCCACTAAATTTCAGTATATAACAGGAGTTTTATATTTGTTTAACTCTTATTCCAATAAAAGTTACTATCATCACTTTTAGCTTTTTTTAAAGCTACTAAATCAACTTAACACGGTAATGTCACAGTTTTAATCTTGTCCTTTATTCAGTGTCATAAAGTCATAATTTTTTTTTTTTATTATTTATCTTTTTTAACAACTTATCAAGGTCATCCATCGCTACAAGTTGATTTTACAACAACAAAATGACCAAACCTTTTGTGTGAAAATATTTACAATTTTCGAGCGCCATTGTAATACTGTTGCAAATAAAGCTCATCATCATAAAATGATGACCAACAGATGCAAATACCGGAATAGCTTTAGAAAATTATATGATAAACATGGAACGTGCCTAAAAAATTTGTGGGTATCCCTCGATTTCCTTGAAATCCCATCATCATATCCTGATATGGTGCCAATAGTACTACCTCGGGTGCATGCCCTACCGAATACAAAAACAATTTCCAAAATCGGTTTATCGGGTAATCGGTGAACATAGATAAAAAAATACATACCTTATTTACATAAAATATCACAACTTTTGAAAAAAATGGGTTTGGTTCACGTATTTTTCAAGGGCAAAAAAGGTTCGGTTTCGGCCGAAACTGAGAGCCAGGCCGAAGGTTCGGTTACGGTTTCGGCTGAAAAACCAGGTTCGGTCGGACACTAATTTTGGTACATGTACCGCGTATATATATACATATATACAGGGTTACAGGGTAAGTCGACCTATTCCCGTTAAGGGCGTGTAGTTGACATCGTTTCTAACTGATTTCACTAAAAACACCCTATCCTAAATCTAAACGTTTTTGAGATATTTGAATTTAATTGTTTTTACAAAAAATGCCCGTTTTCGACAGTCAGCTTAGATATTTTGTAATGTGTAGGTGTTATTATAACTATTATTTAATTTTTACTTGTGAAATAAGATGCTTTATGGCCTTAATAACCAATATTATACGTAATGTTAATAAATAAGTTGTTGTGGACGATTTATTCTAAAAAATGGAAATATAAATTTAGAAAGTTTATTTTTCTTCAATTGATATCTAAAAAATATATTATGGCGCCTGTTTTGCAAATGTGCTTAAAAATATCTACGTTTCATCAGCTATCCAACGAGGTATAACAATCTCGGGTTTTATAAAAAAATAAAAAATAAACTTAGTTGCGAACCGCCTGGTCGCAAAAGTCCCAGCCAATTGTTCTTAAAGGTTAATGCGGTGCGTGCGATCGAGACACCATACGATTTGTGCAGGTGTGAGTGAGAAAAATAATGTGCAAATGTGTTTTGTGTACGTTTTGTATTAACTTTTTATTGTTAGTCTGCGTGATTCGTCCGTGGTAGATGTGATATTATTTTTACAAGCTTTTTAATAACTTGCAATGTATGTATGCTTGTATGTTTAGGTGGAATCTTGCAACTCGACTTTGAAGCAGATATCTTCAAACGATTTTGCTTAAATTTTGCAAGCATATGTATACAGCGTGACAGTACAATATTATAATAACATGGAGCTGATCTGATGCTGGAGCTGGAAGGTGGCCATAGGAACTCTGTCATAAAACGTCGCAACATCATCGAGTTTGGACTCGTTTGATTCGTCTCGAGGCATTCCAGTAAAAGCTTTTTTTAAAAAGCTTTTTAATTTAATTTATTGTTATATGTTTTCTACTTGACTTGCCTGGGTGTTTGGTCTGTTTCTTCTGATTTATGTTTGCTGTGCTTGTAAACTAAAGTCTGATTTGTGCTTGTGATACGGAACTGTTGAAGAGGTCTTCACAAGTCTGTACGTCGTTCGTTTTGAAACGGAGCCAGTTTTACGAAGTCTTCGGTAAACTCCGTCGAACACGCTCACGACGGCTGGGATAGCGTAATTATAGCATATAGTAGTATATAGTAGCATAACAATTGCAGTGTAACTAGCAATTAACATGTCAGCATATTCCTCATTCGTGTAAGTTGTCATCTTCAACAGTTCCGTATCACAAGCACAAATAAGACGCTATCTCTACAGTATATAAGCACAGCAATTGTGACCTGGCGGCTTGCAACTTAGTTTTTATTTATTTTATTTTTATAAAACCCTAGATTGTTATAGCTCGTTGGATAGCTGATGAAACGTAAATATTTTTAAGCACATCTGCAAAACAGGCGTCATAATATTTTTTTTGATATCAATTGAAGCAAAATAAACTTTCTAAATTTTTATTTTCATTTTATAGATTAAATCGTGCACAACAACTTATTTATTAACATTACGTATAATATTGGTTATTAAGGCCATAAAGCATCTTATTTCACATGTAAAAATTAAATAATAGCTATAATAACACCTACACATTTCAAAATATATAAGCTTACAGTCGAAAATCGGGCATTTTTTGTAAAAACAATTAAATGCAAGTATCTCAAAAACGTTTAGATTTAGGATAGGGTGTTTTTAGTGAAATCAGTTAGAAAAGATGTCAACTACACGCCCTTAACGGGAATAGGTCGACTTACCCTGTAACCCTGTATATACCTACATATACATTTAGTAAAAAGCGGTTATTTTAATATTACAAACAGACACTCCAATCTTATTTATTTGTATAGATGTGACTACGGACTACTAAACAGTGCAGAAAACTAAGTACCTATAGTAGATTCAGCCCTAATAACCATAACATAAGGTATTAGACACACCGTATATGTATAAACGAACTTACCCGCAATCATGTTCAACTTTTTGACCATAACCTTATTGGGTGGGTCTTTTCTCAACTTTTTAATTAAAAATAGACCATTGCCCGTGTACTGAAGTCTACCGGAAGGCCCTCGGACATCAATGGTGTCATTGAGTTTCATATTCTCTAAATATTGCGACAGCTTGCCTCCCTCCGGGAACTTAGGATGTACATTTTTGAAGTAAACCTGAAAAATATATATAAAATTGCAATTTATATAATAAGCAAATATGGCGATAGCTAATATCAATGGTAATTCTGAACACCAGTTGTCAACTTCCTTCTGAGGGGCCTAGAGTGACTTTATTTCAATTAATTGCCACGGTGACCACATTCAACGTAGCGATTGTCCGTACTGTAATCATCACTAATCGCAACAGCGATGCGCTCGCCGTCAAAAACGATATGATGTGAAATAAATTCGCACTAGACAGACCAGAGTCTGGAAACAGTGGAAACCCCTGTGATTGGAGTTGTCTCAGTCCTGAAAAACAAAGCTGGCATAGCTTTCTAACCTTGGTCTTTTGTAGGGTGGAAGTATTGATCAAGGTTGTCCTGCTTCAATTCTAGTAGGTATATTTTCAGTACATTGCGTGCATCGCAGAATTTTTTTTATTTACAAGGTAGAAGAGCCACGCTTTTGATTTTAGTAGAACTTGTTAAATTACCTTTTGAATGTATTAATAATTCAATTTAAAAAAAAACGTTTTCATTTAATAAAAAAAATCATAATAATCGGCTTAATTTGATTTAAATCGGATTTTTGAACAGACTTAAAAAAAGGGAGGAGGTTCTGAATTAGACCGTATATTATATATATATTTTTATGTGTTTTCGCGGATTACTTCGTCGTTTATGAACCGATTTTGATGATTCTTTTGGTTGATTTTTTCAATTTTTTCAAGGAAGATGATTTTTAATGGAAAGGAGATATCCCAACGGTGGTACCATGATAAGGACACAAATCGGGTCGAACCTTGCAGTCGGTTTTTGTTTTTGTTCAAATTTAACTTGTTTGATAATCAGATTTTTAGATTTGTTTACTTTCTACTAAAGAAGAAAAAACATTTATGTATGAAACGAATTCTTTCTAACCATTTTTAAATGAAGATATTGTGTTACAGAAAATTGGAATAGGTACATTTTTAGAGAAAGAATTAATACCTATGTGTACAAAGTTTAAAAAAAATTAGAATGACTCTCAAAAAACTAAGCTAAGTCTAATATGTTGGCCTGTCATAGTACACTAAATACATGCAATGAAAATTTGTTGTACTTGTCTTGGTAAAATATAATAAATCCATAATGTAATGAATTACATTCAAATCGGTACGTTTAAGTCACTGTAGTGGATTTATATAAAATTTAAAAAATCTATCTGTACTACCACAACACTATATAACAATTTTAAAATAGATTACATTAATAAAACAATACGTTTTAGTATTTTATATTGATAAGTACCAAGTACCAGTAACATCGTAAAAATCTTCAAACGTAACAAAGAACTATCTAATCAAGTAGTACAATAGTTCGACCTTTTAAACTTTAGGAATGTGTTACCAATATGACAAAACAAAAATAAACAGATTTGAATTTAATCAATCATTGGTTCCGTTTTGACTTTAATAAAACAAAATTTATTCAATTATTAAGTTCTGAATGTTGTTCAATGACTACAGAAACATGAATGAACATATTTGAGATTAAAATTTTTTTTTCTTGCTAGACTATAAGATTTAAATGGTCCAAATATCTTGCTCCATAATGCCAGAAATGGATTTTAAAATGATTACCAAAAGTTCTCTTTATATACTTTAAATAAATATTTATAAACATTATTTCCTAATAGCATTCTTATAATCACCTCAAGGTGCCCTGAGTGTTAAGATTGCCTTTGTACAAATGTGCATGAAGTCATTAAATACATTTTTATTTATTTAACACTGTTGTTTTCGACAATGAAACTGTAAGCATATCAAAAGAAAATAATTATTTTACTGGCTAAGTCTATAGAACAATAATATCACTATATCCTACTAATATTATAAACGCGCAAGTTTGTTAGTATGGATGGATGGATGGATGTTTGTTACTCTTTCAGGCAAAAAAAAAACCAGACGGATTTGGATGAAACTTTACAGTAATATAGCTTATACATCAGAATAACACATAGGCTACTTTTTGCCGCGATAACCGACAAACACGCGGGCGGAGCCGCGGGCAACAACTAGTTGTTTACATTTAAATATGAGCCTAAAGAATTATGACAAACAATTTTATCCTTACATCGTGTGCTGTCAGATTACAATTACAGTGTCACCACCCCTATTCAATCCATGGGTGTCGTAATAGGCGACTAATGAAAAGAACTATGCAGGACATCACTGCAAAGAGAAGGACAACTCGAAACAAACCCTACACACCCTACTCGAGTAGGCATCCAACTTCCTTTCTGAGGAGAGTAAACCTCTTTTCTATGTCCAGCAGTGGACTATTAAAAGCTGTTGATGACTATTATACATCACTAGCTGACCCACGCAACGTCGTTTACGTCTCCTATTGTAAAAAAAATCCCCCTGTTTTGTAGCGGTCTTCATTGGTGCTCCGCTCCTATTGGTCTTAGCGTGATGATATATAGCCTATAGCCTTCCTTTATAAATGTACTATCCAACACTGAAATAATTTTTCAAATCGGACCAGCGGTTCCTAAGTTAGCATGTTCATACTAACAAACTCCTCAGCTTTATAATATGTATTAGGTATGATAACTACAGCTAATTACGCAATCCTTTATTTATTTTTAAAGACAAATCCGCATTAGGAATATAATATGTATATCCTGTGTAATGGGGGCCTATATAAATACACACGAAAGGGACACAAAGAACACCCAGACTCAGAACAACAATTTGTGGATTACACAAAGTGTTGCCCGCAAAGTGGGACTTGAACCCACAACACTTGGCACAGTAGAAAGTGGCATGGCAACCGCTTAAACCACTTTTTTTTTTTTTTTTTAATTGTGGAAATCCCCTCGGACCGTCACCCGCGCCGGGGCTTGCGGCGGGGCGGTGTGTCGGACTCGAACCGACTAAAACCACACGGTGTGCCACTCTGCGCCTGAGGAGGGAGGGTTCCGGGAACTGCTGTTGTTAAGACATCCGGACCAACCGCTTAAACCACTAGGCCAACCATGCAGCCGTTCTAATTGATCAGTGCATTAACCTTACCTTAACTACCAAGTCGACATAACCCTTTTCCTCATCACTCGACACAGGTGTGTATGCTCTTATGATAAGGTCATCATCCATTTTAGCTGACAGATGAATGTGTTGACCAATGGGTAAACCTAGAAAGAAATAGAAAGCTTTAATGGAGTAGAGCGGCTATTATATGTATTTACAATTATGTGTCTTCTGAATAAGCACACTCAATATTGCTGCAGTTAACAAATTAACCATTGCGGCAGCTATACCATTGGTGCATCAGATTGTAGTTAAGATAAGTAATGAAAATACTTTTCCAAGTATATAAACAGTAAATGCAATGTGCATACATTTGTGTAGTGTTCAACAGTAATAGAGTGTATAATATCTATTGCCAATTGATTGAAAACTTGTTTTTGCATCTGTTATGTAGGTATCCTAAAGGTGCAGTGACAGATACAATACTTTCTACCATTATTATCAAACAAGCTTCCTTTCCTTACCCAAAACATGTTCAGGTGAGGGTAATGCAAAGCGGAATCTCCTTGTATCATGACTGATTTCCTCTCTTTCAATGAGTGGCAGAGCATACTTAGTATTAGGGTCCACTAATGCAACAAGTTTGGAACTTCTCTTTGGTCCATTTTTCTTCCTTCCCCAGAATAAGTTTGCCACCACTGTTGCCAGTACCACTGCTGAGCCAACCCCTATAATCACCGGCCAAACCTGCAAATATTAGCTTGTATTAGGTAAACACTATTATTGATGTGAAGCTTACAGGACGGAACAGTTAAAATTATATGTTAGCCTCAAGCACATTTAATTAACTAAGGGCTTATTTCTACAAAATATCTCAATTAAGAATTGCAATGGCTGTAACTTTAAGAAATTTATTCACACTGGTATTATTATATCCCAACATCATAACAATGTATATATAAAAAATTATGTTTCCTGAATGCACTGGCTAGAGCCACTTCTTTTCAATTACACTCAGTGTGATGGATTACGAAGATGTAACCAACAGCAATCACCACCTAGTCACTTTAACATTACGAAGGTCATACATACTTGATTATATTCTAAAAAATCCGTCAGTGCCACTTGTAAATTATTCATAGTTCACTTATCTTTTCTGAGTCTTCCTACTTTAAAAGTTCTTTTAGTTTTATAATCGATGACTTGAACACAATTCTATGAAAGGCAGGATTTTACTTTAGGTTTAAATTACCTACTGTAGACCTTGAACTAAGTATTTTATCTTGAAAGATAAAATTCAAATCAAACTTATTAACGCTACGCGCGACGTTCAAATCTGCACTGTTGTTCAGTTATTTAACAACAATATCAGTTTGGTTTTATGACACATTTGACATACCTAATCGAAACAAATTGATATTAATAATTACTAGAACAACTAAACCTCAAGGTACGATTTTCTGATGTTAATTTTACTGTTTAATAGAGCAAGGTAACATATGAATCAAGATATTGAGTTTACTTTCTTATTATAACCTCACTATTAGATAAAGGTACATATTTTGTTCATCTACTTACAAGTTTAGAGCTTATAGATGATATCATTTTGAAATACTATATTATACACAATTTTAAACGAGTAAATTTAACGTAGTCGCAGAGAAATCCAATTATATTGCATAATATGCTAGCAGGTGGTTACACTGCGCACTGTTCTAGTTACCTACTGTCGAGGAAAATCTATGCTTCAACATAACGACTGGCGAGAGCAATATTTAGCTGAAGCTTACACATATATGATTTGTTAGTCTTTATCTTGCATTGGTATGACAATGATCTTAAAATAGCATACGAGTCCGGATGTAGGCATCACAAATCCAGTTTGACGGTAAATGTGAGTTTATCAACATTTAATGATTAAATTTTGAGCAATTTTAGCCACCTACTCTTTATGTTGTTAACTTTAATTGTTTTAGAATATTAAAATATTAATATTTATAAAATACTGATAATTTTGGTACCTACCTACTGGCTACTACACTTCATCATGTTTTCTAATTCCAATCCAATATACAAAACCTGTTGCATCGCTTTTCCTACATTTAAATTTTGGCGCGATTCATGACTCAATTTCCACTTCCGTTTTCGAATATGGATTGAACTTCGGTAACGAGGATTTTGGAAACGATTAAAATGTTTATTTAGGCCGGGTCACCACCGAACAAATGTTGTAAATTTTTGTACTAACAACACTTGTTGGTGACAAAAGTTTCTGTAATTTCCTTGTGTTGGCAACAAAAATTGTCAACAAATGTTGAGAACAGTGTTTCCGAGCGATGAAAAAAAAAGCGCAGGAAACATCTTTTTGAGCGGGTGTATTTTTTTTGGCTGTCATAAATTTTCAATAATTAGTTTGTATAAAGTATCAGATAAGTTCTTAAATATACATATTATTGTTTATTTATATATGTTAAAAGTTGTAGTATAGTCTTCATCATCATTTGGTAAGTTTTACATACATATTTTTATTTTCATAAACGGGCCAGATGATCCTGGCGGGACTACAGTCCCCCAGGTGTACAATACTGTAACAATAACCTATGCTGGTTCGGGAATGGATACGGAGGGTTCTGTAATAGAAACAGATGGATCGGAATCTTCGCGAACCATTTCTAAAAGAAAAAGGTCTCTTGCCAAAAAAAAATGTAAACACTGTAATAAAAAGCGTCGACATCATAAATCTTCTTTGACAACTCCGCTAAACATAATAGACTGTCAGTGTGAAACTTCTGATTCGGATTTTTTAAAATTCGGCTAATATTACGGATTTCCCTTCACCCCTAATGCCTGTGCCTCCCTCTCAGAGTAGTATTACAAACCCTTTAAAAAAAACAATAGATATGAATACTGACAATGTACCAGAAAAAAGTTAACGTAACCCAGTAGGACGAGTTTATTGTAGCGCTTCAGATGCCTCACCATTTGTAGTCCATGTGCAGAGAGAGCAAGTGTATCCTAATGGCAATACTTCCATTCATCCCATATCATTTGGGTATTTTTTAAAGAACAACAATATTAGCATCATCGTAAATGGAAGTGTTAAACGTATTGGTCGAAATAGAGCCACTCTTGCCTTTAGTAATTTTGAGGCTGCTAACGCATTTATTACAAATCCTGCATTGAAAAAAAACAGTTACAAAGCTTTTATTCCCTCATTTAACACTACACGCATGGGAGTTATTAGGGGTGTACCAATAAATTGGTCAGAAGTGGTGACGAGCAGATTTCCCTAGTGGCCGTTTGCGGAACTAACGTAAGACAGATACTTCTACCTGACAGTTTAATATACAGAGCGAGTGCATTGTTATTTTAAATTCTTTCTACAATGATTTCATTGATAGACGTCTACGGAGTAGTAAAAAATACTTTAAGACCACTTCGTGAGGGTGATCAGTATTTTTAAAGTGGAAATTGGTGACGAGCAGATTTCCCTAGTGGCCGTTAGCGGAACTAACGTAAGACAGATACTTCTACCTGACAGTTTAATATACAGAGCGAGTGCATTGTTATTTTAAATTCTTTCTACAATGATTTCATTGATAGATGTCTACGGAGTAGTAAAAAATACTATAAGACCACTTCGTGAGGGGGATCAGTATTTTAAAAGTGGAATGTTAACGTGTATACGTATTTTTATCTGTCATACGTTAGTTCTGCGACTTGCCGCTAGGGAATCTGCTCGTCACCAATAGGGGCTGGCAATATCTTAAAAGTAAGACGTTTGAAGAGAAAAAGTAATGTCAATACCAATAGTGAATTTGTTCCTATAGAAACTGTGGTTTTAACTTTTGATGGCCAAGTGTTGCCGATAAGAGTTTTTCTATGTTATAACGCTCTTCCTGTTGACCTTTACATATTCCCTACTATTCAGTGTTATAAGTGTTGCAGATATGGATAAAAAAAGTCAATGCAGGTTAATGCCCAAGTGTTATAAATGTTTGCATTTCATATTCTGAAGCTGTAAAATTACACAAACCGATAACCAAATCTTATGCAGATGTACTTACATCTATTGCACCTCAGACTTATAATACTACTCTCTCACACACTCTGAATTCTCCTTCTAAAAATCAATTCCATAGGACCTCATACAAGAAAACAGTTTCAATTAACAAAAACTCTCCTCAAATTAATAACACAGGTTATGATCGTGCAGCTCATGAAATATTAATCAAAGATTATAATACTCCATCTCCATCCAATGGATGTGGGTATGGTAATTCTTCTCTTTCAGACATGTCTGTAAGAGAATTAATCATACATCTAATTAATAAATTATCGCAATCCAGTTCTCCTTTACCGTCCAACGTTGCTATTTCTCTATCAGATAGATTAATCCCAAATAATACCGATAATGGATCAAATCCCATCAGTAATGCAGTGGAATTGCCATAGTATCAACAACCAGTAGCAATAATATCCCTTGTTTCCCTTCGTATCCCTTTTCCTTTCCGACTTCAATTGCCTACATAAACATTGCTTAAATGTTTATGTAGGTAATTGAAGTAAGTTAATTATAAGTTTATATATTATTTAATTTAAGTATTATTTGTTCATGAAAACGCAAGACATTCATGAGTAATCATGACAAATGACAGTCATGATACATGAGAAATTCATTAATCAAATTTTTCATTTCATCTTTCATTACATTCATGAATATCGCTTTTAAAACCTATCTGATACCTATCCTATTTAAATTCCGTTTTCCTAAAATCCACTGTTTTTTTAATGATTTCCTTGCTTGTTCTTGGCATAAGCACAACCGTGCATTGCCATTCGCATAATATATATAAAAAAAAAACAGTGTTTCCGTTTTTGACGGTAAATGTCAATAGAATACGCTTTTTTGTTACAAATATTTATTGGCGAATGGTGACTTAGTTCGAATGTTTTTCAAATTGTTGGCGACTCGGTGTAGGTACAATGGAAACAAAAGTTGGCGATTTTTTGAAGTGTTGCAAACATTTGGAAACACTAAAATTGCCAACAATTTTGTTCACAGAGTACGTTGTTAATACAGATTTTGGTGGAGACGCGCCTTAAGCAACGCAACATGAACAAAATATTCTAGGGAATCTACAGGGTTACTGGTAACATGTAGTAATCCCTTTAAGGCCGAGGCCGCACTATGGCTAAACCGCCGCGGTTTTTAACCGCCTGATTTTGTGACAAAAGGAAACGAATGGAAGCGGCCGCTCTGGCGATTTTTTACCGCGTCTGATTTTAAATGTCTAGCGGGAAAACCGCGACAACCGCGGGCGGTACTGTCCAGTGTTGCCAGAAGATTACTTTTGTAACGTTTCAGGTGATGTTTCATCTCTTGGTTACTTTTAGGTTACACAAATAAGATTTTTTTTTAATACACTCACCTATCTGTCACTGCCAAAATTGGAATACTTGGTGTCGACATATCGAGCGAAGTCCAGTTCAGATAATTGCATTCTTGCAGATTCCTCCGTAGAGACGTTACTGAACTGAGGGCCCTATACTCGTATTATGCCGCCATAAATCTGTAATGTCGTATTCTAAAGTTTTAGGATTTTCATAAAACTTTTAAGAAATTCTTAACTAAATTCTTAAATAATAAGCATTGACTTAGAGATAGGGCTGCCGTCTCAAAAATTTAGAAACCAGGACATCAACCATAAAATCCCTGGATATTTCTGGTCAAAATCCGAACACTTTTATATTTTTTTATTTTATTTAGTCGAAATAAAAAGAATACATAGTTCAATTAGTCGAAATAGTTATTTTATTTATTTTCATACTTAGGTATTTAGTTTTAATTAAATTTAGTTATTTTTCATTGAAATTAGTGATAGAAAAGTAAAATCTCACAGTTGTGAAAATACTTTTTAAACAGTAGTTTAATTTTCACAACCTTTTTTTAAACTAGACTAATTTGACAAAAATATCTTTAAGTTGAAACTCTTATGATATCATTCCAGTATTCAAGCTCTAAGTTTTTTAGTCTTATCTTCTTATTATAT
Source organism: Diaphora mendica (assembly GCA_949125395.1). Taxonomy (NCBI): domain Eukaryota; kingdom Metazoa; phylum Arthropoda; class Insecta; order Lepidoptera; family Erebidae; genus Diaphora; species Diaphora mendica. The sequence goes on from OX421310.1 coordinate 26,811,958, forward strand.
AAAAAGCAATTGCTGTTCCTTTGTCTCGCTAAAACTCGAGAACGGCTGGGCTGATTTAGCTGATTTTGGTTTTGAAATGTTTGTCGTAGTCCAGGGAAGGTTTAAGCTGTAAAAAATTTAAAATAACTTGAAAATCCAAATCTCACGTGTACGAATTAGCGGGCACAGCTAGTCACAAATAAAAAAATATCTGCTTAAAGTTTTCATCAGCAGTCATATTAAGTTTTTTTTGTGTTTTCATCTTCTTTATTTAGGATATGTACTCTGAACATTCAATGGCAAGAAACTTTCTCTATTTCGATCATCCAAGCTTTTTGAAACGGTTGCAAGTAGGTATCCTTCTGGTTTTAAAGACTAAATTAAGTTTTTTTTCTAATGCTTTTATTTTTGAGTAAATGATGTGCATAATTGAATGCATGAAAAACAGGTATACCTCCGATTTAAAAAAATCAGATCAGGGGGCTTTTTTAAGCTTTTGAAATAATCCAAATTCAGGACTCACTCGATAGCTGGAAACAGATTTCGCCAACGCGTCTTTGAATGATAGAGAAGCTGTTTATACTCAACCTCGGCTGTGTCAGAGAGTTCTTTAAGAACTTTTTAGACTGTAGCCTTTATTATTCCCAATTTTATTTAGGGTCGGCTTGTTTAAGTGGCAAAAACTTTTATTTTTATTTTGTTGAATCAACATCTACTGGCAGTCAATCACATGCGTGGTGCAGTGCGTCATTGATGATGTGCGCAGAGCATCCCACACCAACTATTTTCGAATTCAGATTTTGTTTTTACTTATGGAATTATAAAACATTGTTGGTTCCATGGCGCTCTATTCCACCGAAGTTCGTATTACAATTATCTCCAGAAAATGCAAAACATTCAAGATCATGCTGTTGAAGTTGCTTTATTATAAGCTCAGTAATTATCTCAGATCTGTCATTTCATTTCGATTTGGTTTTCTGGTGGTTTTAAAAGTTAAATCTAAAGGAGAGCTAGTTTATCTGTTGGCAATACTGTTCGCGGTTTTACCGTAGTGTGTGCGCTTCGGGCGGTTTAACCGCTCGCGGGAAAAAGCCGTAGTACGGCCTCAGCCTAAGGGGTGATAGTAGAGATCATTATCTATTAAATTGTCCTCGGGTAAATGTGTCAAAAATGTACCGTTTTGGAAATAAAATAAAAAAAACTCATTTTTTAGGGTTCCGTGCCAAAGGCAAAAAACGGAACCCTTATAGATTCGTCATGTCTGTCTGTCTGTATGTCTGTCTGTCTGTCCGTCCGTCTGTCTGTCAGTCCGTCCGTATGTCACAGCCACTTTTTTCCGAAACTATAAGAACTATAATGTTGAAACTTGGTAAGTAGATGTATTCTGTGAACCGCATTAAGATTTTCAGACAAAAATAGAATAAAAGCAATAAATTTTGGGGGTCCCCATACTGGGGACTGAAACTCAAAAAATTTTTTTTCATCAAACCCATACGTTGGTATCCATGGATAGGTCTCTAAAAATGATATTGAGGTTTCTAATATCATTTTTTTCTAAACTGAATAGTTTGAGCGAGAGACACTTTCAAAGTGGTAAAATGTGTGTCCCCCCCCCTGTAATTTCTAAAATAAGAAATTGATAAAACTAAAAAAAATATATGATGTACATTACCATGCAAACTTCCACCGAAATTTGGTTTGAACGAAATCGTGTAAGTAGTTTTTTTTTAATAAATCGTAAACTGCAATTGACCTTTCATTCAATCAACACAAATATAAACATAAAATAAAAATTATATTAAGTTACTTGCTGCTGCGGAACCCTTCATGGGCGAGTCCGACTCGCACTTGGCCGCTTTTTAAGAAATGTGGATCACGCTACTTCAAAGTGCTCTTTTAACAAACACTTGCGTATTTAATGGTTGTTATTGGTGTTTTTAGTTTGCTAACACCCTAATACGTAATAATAACACAAAAAAGAACAGAAATGTAGTACTATGGGTAATTGGCTGATGCTTGTATCCAGCCGGTACTCACATATAATATGCTGTCGGGTTCGCCAAAGAAAACCATATTTATGTTGTTATGATGAATGGTACTTTAATACTTTACAATTATATGAAATAATGAATACAATTCGGTCGAGTCAACTTTCGTGTGTGTCGTATAGTTATAGTAGGTCGCGTATCTTAGACGCTTCCGGTGTTGTCAACTCAAAAGTGTTGCCACATAAAAATCTCGTGGTGAGTCTAGAAACTGAACGCCGCCACAGTACCGTTAGTGAATAATGATTCAGGGAATCTAAAAATGTTCAAACATTTTACTGTTTCTTATGAATAAATGCAATTTTTTTTTTTAAATCACCTTACAATTTTATCGGCGTAATAGCTTAAAAACAAGTATGTTTTATTAGCTATCCAACGAGGTATAAAAAATTGAATACGTTGACAAATGGCTGAGTAAAAATAACTTAATCGGGAGTAAGTGAAATATCGTAATTTTTAAAATGTAGTTATTTTGCGGTCTAAACTTAAATTTACAGTCGATTTTTAGGATCTTAGATACGTTTCAATTTACCGCCATTCGAAATTATTTTCTGGGTATGCATATAGATGGCGCTGGCAGCAATCGTTCTACTAAATATTGTATGAAGTTGTACTTCTTCTCCGTTAGGAGTATATGTGTTCTGTGATTGTATTATATCGACATAAGCGATCCGCCAGGTCCTGGCGCCGTGCCACTTATTGTAAATATCAGTGAACCCAGGTCCTAGCGCCGCACCACCCGATATTCTATAAAAATACATGAATAATAAAATAGGGAAATCATTGTTATCGAGTTATCATTAAGGATTTGTTCGGCATTTGTTGAAATTAAATAAAACATTTTTTAAGTGTAAAGTGTTTATTGTAGATGTCAGTCGTCTTTTAGTATGACATAGAAATGAGTTTAACAAACTTTGTAAATCTTTCATTTCTCAAAATAGTCCAGCTAATGTAAAATAAAATAATAAAATCAGATACAAACCTAAAATGTAGTCTTATAAATATTGATCAGGCACATATACAACACAGTTCTTACAAACTAATTTAAAAAGAAAGGATGCATTCGGTTAACGGTAATTATTTACATAATAACGTCTTTATTTATTAGCTTTCATTTCAGTTAATTTTATGATCTTAATCTAAGATCATAAAATCATGATCTTTTTTAGAACTAGCATATCAGTATACTGTGGAGTATTGTGAAACAGATCTTTCATTGCATTGATTTATTTTGCAATACATTTTTTCAATTCATTGAAAATAATGCACATTAAAAAGTAGGTACTAATGGTTTTTGTTAGAGTGCCAGTTGAAACTTGATATTATGCACTATAAAAAAAATGGGCTTGATTTAACACATTGTACGTACGTGGCTGCTGACGCAAAATTATTTGGATTTCTTACATAAATATTTCAATTATCGTTCATTATGTGTCGAATTCCAAGTAACACCTAAAATAGCAACTAGAGTCTAGTCTAGAGTCAACTAGAGATTAATGTAACGTTTCGACAGTGCCAGGAGGCCTACTTCAATTAAAAGCTATTCAATTGATTGAATACTATGGTAAAAAGCTTGATGTTAGCGCATAGTTATTTACACAAGTTTTGGTTGGCTAAACAAAAGTCGAATTTCAAAGAATATTTTTATATAGTTAATTTGGTCAGGCATATAATTTTCACAAAATCTTTAAAGGCAGTGGCGAGACTAACTAATAAAAACACAGACCTCCCATGATTAAAAAAATCCTTATACCTTTTAACTCAATGCACCCTAACTTTTTTATAATGGACGGAAGGTAATTGCAATATCATATTTGATATCATAAATATTATTCTTATGTAATAATCTATGCTAAAGCTATTGTCAGCAATTATTATAACACAACTCATTAAAAGATGAGGACAACACAATTTATATAGTTATACATTACATTAAAAATATTTTATGGAAATAGCACTAATTGATTCTAGGCTTGCTAATCTAGGCTTGCTTATTAAATGTGGGAATTATTATTATTATTCGGAACCGCCTCAAATTACATAATAGAATGCAGAGCGACGATCTTCCCTCCAGTGTTTAACGTAACTAACCACTCGACCAGATTCAATACCATACCTACACTTTTTTATTTGTCATGAGCACATTTCATAGAAGTATTTACTAAACATTGCGCAAAATGTTTCAGTACTTATTAAAATCGAAATTGAGATTTGATAGAAGAAGGTTAAAACTTCAATGCATAATTCTAGCTCCTGTTGAGTGTTGGTAAGCCTACATGAGATTTATGTCCTCGATTATCAAAAGATATCATATTCTTTTAAAATAACTTTATCGCGAATAAGGTCCGCTTACCACAAAACCCATATTAAAAGTAGTTTTGAGGAGTTTTTACATTGATTAATAATTTTATAAGCTAACCTGGCAAACTGTAACTTATTAATTTGGATAACTCTTTAGATGTGATTCAAACGTAATGAGCCAAGTAGGATTTGCGATATAATTTCCTGTCAGATCAATGTCAATATTTTAGTGAATAGAATAGTACCATACATGTTGGAATTAGTAACGCCATTGTAGTTGATATGCTTGATGCCCCATTACATCTATGATCAAGGAAACAAAAACACCAAGTTGTTTCATCGTACCAGTCCCTGAAAATAAAACCAAAATAAATTTAGCACATCTATGTTACAATAGGAAAATTTAAGAGTTTTTAAAGTACTATATCTAATAAAAATAATTACTTCACAAATCTAATTTCGAACTAGGCAGAGCTTTGGTATAGTCTATTCGTTTAGATAGTGTCGCTTTGATCCTGCCGCCGCTGCCCGTCGGGTTCTTATCAAAGTCACAACCCGCACGCGGCACCTTTGTTTTCGTGTCGGCTTCGCTTTGACAAGAACCCGACGGGCAGCGGCGACACGATCAAAGTGACACTATCTAAACGAATAGACTATAATTATATTTCTAAATACATACATAGTAATAGACTAGCTGAGCCCCGTAGTGTTACCCGCGGTACAAAGACAACCACGGGTAACGCCGCGTGGCGAAGCTTGTCTCAAAAAAGTAGCCTAAGTTACTTCTTATATCATCAGCTTTGAAAGTCCTGTCCAAAGCGGTCCAGCCGGGCTAATCTCTAGATTAACAGACATAACTGAACAAACAAACAGGCAGCCAAAAATGTTTAAAATTGCTTTTTGATGTAATTATCATAAATACTACACAAAGAACGCCCTAACTCAGAACAACAATTTGTGAATCACACAAAGTGTTGTCACTTCAACCACCTGGCCATATGTGCAGTCAATCACACACAGATCACAGTACAGTACTGCTTTCTTATTAGTATTTCTTGGTATGCTTATAAGAATTTGTTTAAATTGCCAGTTCATGCACATGTTTTTTATCTTATTACCATTATTCAAATATAATTACAATAAAAAAACTGTAGTCTAGAAGCATGAAATTTCGCACTAATATTCTTTACGCAGGTGTGCATTAGAAAAAATTAGTTGTCTCTAAAGTCGATTTACGGACGATAGTTTAACATGACCACGTCATAACAAAACATTGATGAAATGATGAGAGATAGATGTATCTCTCATACAATGACGTACAATGAGCGTAACGGAACAATGAACATAACGGAACAATGAACATAACGGGACAATAATAATTATATTCAGCACTTAGACAATAATTAATAGTGTGATTGCATATGGATTGTATGAGTTTTTTTTTACAAATACTTAATAATATAACTCATGCATTTTAAAAAGATTGTCAGGCCTTTAAAAGAGATTATTTTTCTGAGTTGGTTTCATCATTTCTTCTCAGGGCCAGAATGCTCATAAAAAGTTTAAAAATTCAAAAGTGTTTATGCAACGTAATTGCAAATTAAATTATTTATTTTCATTTTAACTGCCTCGGTGGCGTAGTGGTAGCATATGCGACTGCTGTGCTTGAGGTGTCGGGTTCGATTCCCGGGTCGAACCAAATATTTGTATGATCTGCAAATATTTGTATCGGAGTTTGGATGTTTTCTATGTATAATATTAACAAAAAAAAAGTATATATATGTAATTATGTATATTAGTTGTTTAGTACCCATAACACAAGCTCTGCTTAGCTTGGGACTAGATGGCGTTGTGTGTTAGATGTCCAATATATTTATTATTATTAATGTTTTATCTATAAATTTTGTTCACAAACTTATTGTGTATTGTAAATGTGGTTTTGATATTATGTAGAATATGTACAAATACATAATAGTAAGATTTAATGTATTGTAGGTACATTTGGGAGTTGACATGAATAGAAAAAACAAAGTTAAATTCATGTTATTAAAAGAAACAATAACATAGCTATGGCGAAATACTTTTAAGAAAAACCCTAGGAGGCATTTTCTGCCAAAACGAGTTGTGGCAACCTGGAACAGACTCCCAGAAGACGTGGTTATGGCTCCCTCACTGAACTGCTTCAAGAACAGACTTGACAATCTCGATATCTCCAAGCTATTTGAAACACACACATCAGCTCTAGCTGCTAAAGTGTCAAACCAAATAATAATAATAGCTGTTACAAATGTAACTAGTGAGACCTTATAAAAATAAAAAAAAGTAATATAGGTAGGCATATTTCCCTTCAAAATGTCTTTTTTTATATTTCTCGAGTTAAAAAACAGTAAGTACAAATAAACTTGTTTGATACTGATTCACACAAGTCATAATCTGCAGTTCCAAGACTGTTAACCAAAGAAAAAATGGATGGAGTGCATACAAGAGGATATGGCCAGGAAGGGAGTAAGCAGTGAACTGACGAGTGATAGAGAAGAATGGCGGAGGAAAACTCATTGCACCGACTCCAAATAAAGTTGGGAAAAGGGTAGGGAGATGATGATCAAGACTGTTAACTTCAGATAACTTATAAAATACACTTGTACTGTCATTGGTATTCAGTTCCTGATATAAACTTTCTATAGTTCCTCTTGACCGGTTCCTTACGTAATTAAAAAAAACAATATTCACCTTTTAATATCTAGTTCTTTGATAGTATTATTAACATAGTTGGCCAAATTTACATCTCTAGCGGCTGCACGGCAACCCTCATATGTATCAGCTGGTATATCTGTCCGGAATGCTCTGAAGTTACTTAAACAATCTCTTGTTATGACTGTTTGAGCTGAAAACCAGAAAATATTTTTGAAAATAACTGTTTGAAATAACTTTAATAATAAACATACACAAAAATACAAAAGAGAGAGAGGGCGGTAGTGTCCTGGTGTATACATCGGGTCTTATCTTGAAGTGATTTAAAAAATACAAATACCTAAATAAGTGATATGAAATATATATAAAAACATCATTAAGACTCCAATCTGCGAGGATATCAAAAAGGATTTAGTTGAATTACAGTGATAACAGTGATTTTGAAAATATTTCAAATATAAAAGCAAAACGAACATTTCGAAATTAGTTACGGTAATTGCAACTGTGAACATAACCGGGTGCATTAAGTGTAATAGAACCGATTAAAACCAACAAAAACGAGTGTGCTTAGTGAAAAATAAACAATTACAAAATAAGTAACTTAAAAGTGATAAAAATTGCAAATTAATTGTTACCCTCCCTCCGCATAGAAAAAACAAAAATAACACCATCTTACGAAGATATTGTAAACTAATTGCGAAGATCCTGGTATTGATTGTAAGATCCAGTGGACTGAATTGACCAAATGTTAAACTAACCCACTCATAGAGGGCGCTGTTCGCAAGAAGTGAATATATACATCTGGTTTGTACATTTTTTGCATTGCTGTCAAGAATTTTAAGAACTATATTTTATTCAAAATGCCACAAACCTGCGAAGGGTGTCAACAAAAAATATCCAACAGGGAATACATGACGTGTACTCTTTGGGCTACAATTTATGACCTAGAATGTGCAAATATTACGAAACAATTCTTTAAAATAAAAATGACACCAGAACAAAAACAAAAATGGGCATGCCAAGCTTGTCGCTGCAAAATACCCAAATCAGACAACTCAAATACACCCATAAGGTTACACTACCCCGATGCCAACCAGAAAGTGTGTACTCCTTTGGATATAAACAACATTACTTTTAGAAAAAGAACAACAAGCGATAGCCCATGCTCTGAAGACCTAAACTTACTAGGTGACACCATATGTACGGAAAACCAGGAAGGGTCCATACATACTGATATACAAGCTGAATTAACTTTAAAAAATATAAATGAAATAATAACGCAAAATCTTAAGGAAAATAATAAGCTAATTGTAACAGAGCTACGTAATACCATCCAGACAGAGATAAATAAAACTATTATTCAGCTTAGAGAAGAAATTGAACAAAAAACTATTGCCTTGTCAAAACAAAATGAACAGAGAAAATATGACATAAATGAATTACATAAAGAAATAAAAAACATGAAAATTAAAAATGAAAAATTAAAACAAGAAATAAAAGATATATCATTAAAAACTAGAGGTGCTGAAATCTATGTCCCGGAATCTAACACTAGAAAAATAGTACTCTATGCTCTCCCCGAAATCTTTCACGAACCTGAATATGACCTACACAAAAGACTTATAGAATTATTTTACGACACAATGAATGTGGACCTAACAGGTTATATAGAAGAGGTACATAGACTAGGAAGAAAAATAAACAACAACCGACCCCTTGTCATTGAACTACTCAGCAAAAAGATGGTTAAGTACATCTTAAACAACAGCCGCAGTCTCCAAGTGACGAGGATGTCTGTGTCAGCTTATTTAGATGAAAATGCGCGAAAAACAAGACAATTGTTGCGCGAAGAGATGATAAAAGCACGAAAAAAAGGTCTACACGCAGTAATACGTAATAATCAATTATTTATAGAGGGCAAACAAATTTTAGAGGAACAAATAGACAAGAAACAATACGACTATAAAACCGAGAGCAATCACAGAAGGTCCTATAGCCCAAACCAAACCCTTCAACAACCAGAAACAAGTGAAAATAATTCAAACCATTCCTTTCGCAAATTCGGACCTACAGTTTAAAATTCTGTTTCAGAACATGCAAATTCTACATGTACAATAAACAATATATTTTAGCAGAGTTCTTATCACAAGATTTAATATTAGGTCTTTACCTATGAAATTGCCGTTCTTCAGTACTGGTCATTTCAAATAAAAAAAAGTTTGTAATGGCTCTGTATTCTAAATTCAAATTAATTTTGTTTTAAAACCATGACATTCTATTTACAAACTCAGTCTTTTGTTTTCTGATTAGCGTTGTATTTTCATTACATTTGAACATTTTTCGTCATAATGGATACTTTAAAAATTCGTGTAATTATGGAATATGAGTTCCCTCGTGGCACCAACGCGACACAAACGGCACGTAACATCAAAAACGTTTACGGAGAGAACTGTACAAACGAACGCACAACCCGTTATTGGTTTTCCCGGTTCCGTTCTGGAAATTTTGACTTGAAAAATAAAGCTCGTGGTCGTCCGGAGACTTTGGTTAACAATAATGAATTAAAGGCGATTGTGGAAGCTGACGGAACTCAATCTACAGCTGAGCTAGCAGCAGCTTTTAATGTAAGCATCAAAACAATATTAATCCATTTGCGACAAATTGGCAAGGTAAAAAAGCTTGATAGATGGGTGCCCCACGACCTTAACGATCGCCAGCGCAACGTACGCGTCGAGACCTGCCTTGCGCTGCTCAACAGGCAAAGAAATGAAGGAATTTTGAAACGAATTGTTACGTGCGACGAAAAATGGATTCTGTTCGACAATCGAAAGCGCTCAGCAAGTTGGTTAGACCCTGGTTCAGCACCAAAGCAATGCCCTAAACCAAAAATGACCCCTAAAAAGGTGATGGTCGCTGTTTAGTGGTCTAGTGCGGGTGTGATTCACCACACCTTTTTACAAAACGGCATGAGCATTAATGCAGATGTGTACTGTGAAGAACTGGAGAGAATGATGGAGAAGCTTGCACATCTGCAACCAGCTTTGGTCAATCGGTCGACCTCAAGACAACGTGCGACCCCATACTGCGCAACAGACAGTCTCCAAGCTGCAAGAGCTGGGGTTGGAAGTTCTCCCTCATCCGCCATACTCACCAGACCTTGCACCTACCGACTATTACTTTTTCCAAAATTTAGACAACTTTTTAGTGGGTAAAAAATTCTATTCCCGAATTCGTACAAAATGCCTTTGAAGAGTTTGTTGAATCCCGTCCAGCTGATTTTTACAAGAAGGGCATCAAAAAAATGCCAATGCGTTGGCAAAGATGCGTCGATTGCATGGGTGATTACTTCGAATAACAGAAATAAAAAAGTTTGAAAAAATAAGTACTTTCACTTATTGCATACAAAACGGCAATTTCATAGGTAAAGACCTATTATATGGCGCGATATGTGTATCGGAAACCTGGCTGTCATTGGATAAACTAGATACTGTACACATCTCGGGATATAAAGTTGCCTCTTTGTACTGCCGAGTCAACCGAATGGGAGGCGGTGTGTGCATCCTGCTGCGCGAAGACATCGAACATAATGAAGTACTCGAAATCGCAAACATGTCTGTTGAATATGTTGTGGAAGTATGTGCCTGCGAACTACCTAAAGAGAACATATTATTAGTAACTATATATACTGGAACAGAGGAGAGGAGGAGGTATTTAAAAATCAATTAAAACTTATCTTGAATTTTATACTCGAAAACTAAAGTTATTTTAGGAGGAGATTTTAATATTAATGTTTTAAAAAATAACACAAAAACTAACCATTTTCTAGATCTTATGTTGGAATATATGTTTACACAACACGTAAAAACACCTACACGTATATCACCAACTACTGCAACATGCCTTGACCTCATATTCACTAATTTTGATGATTATAACTTTCATATAAACGTTGAAGAATTAGGGTTCTCAGATCATTGCGGGACAACCATACACCTGGAACGCAGCAGAAAAAGCAGAACATATTGTACGTAAAGAAACGAATTTTCAGTCAGTGTAATATGAACAAATTTAGGTCGGAATTAACTAGCCTGAAATGGAACAATATTCTTCCACAAGACACTAACATAAATATAAACTATGACACTTTTATCGACATACTTAGATCCACTCTTAACCAATATATACCAATACGAAAAGTAAATTTAAAAGCGCGATACAAAAAGTTTTGGTTAACGGTTGGTATAAAGCACTCTTGTAGAAATAAAAGACTACAAAAAGTGCTAGCTACAAAATCAAATAACCAGGTTATCACCAAGTACTATAAAAGATACGAGAAATTATTAAAAAAGGTCGTAGTACCATCAAAAAAATTACACTACAAAAATAGAATGTCAAAAGCTGACAACAAAGTGAAAACCATGTGGGATATTATTAACGAGCAAACGAACAAAAAACCTAAAAAAGTCATACAAAATATAAATTTGCACATAAATAATACCTTAAAAACTGAGCCCAACGAAATAGCTAACTATTTTAATGATTATTTTGCATCAATTGGAGAGACTTCACACCGATGTGTCAGCAGTATTTCAAACAAAAAACATACCCACCACACAATAGAAAACACTAATAATCAAAGAGAAAACACTATATTTCTTAGCCCGGTTGATCCTTGCGAAGTTAATACAATTTTAAAAACACTAAAAAATAAAAAAAGTTTTGGTATAGACGAGCTACCACCTACCTTACTGAGACACTGCGCGGACGAATTAATTTTGCCATTCTATATATTATTAAATCAGTCATTTAAAGAGGGCATTGTCCCAAACCAATTAAAACACAGCTTGGTAAAACCAATACATAAGAAAAACTCAAAAACAGACCCAAACAATTAACGACCCATCACTCTTTTGCCAACTGCCTCAAAAATTTTTGAAAAAGCAATGACAAATATATTGTTTAACTTCTGTGAAAAATATAAAGTATTAGACGAGTGCCAGAATGGATTTCGAAAAAATAAATCGACGACTTTAGCAGTATACAAATATATCCAAGAAGCCCTAAACATATTAAATAATAAACAATACGCAATAGGTATTCTATTAGACATGAGCAAAGCGTACGACAGGGTTCAGTTTGACATTTTATTAGAGAAGTTGTATGCAATAGGAATCCGTGGTAAAGCCTACGAATGACTTAAGTCATACTTAACAGGTAGGGCACAGACGGTAGAACTAGAATTCTTTAACAAAGACACTTGTGAAATACAGAAAATCCGTTCAAATAAGAAAAACATAACAGCCTCAATTCCTCAAGGCAGCGTAATAGGGTGCCTATTGTTTATTATATATATAAACGAGCTACCCAAAGTAGTAAATGGACCATGTGTATTATTTGCGGACGATGTCTCTTTGCTCACATCTTGCACAAAAAACACAAACGTCAATGAAAAGCTTCATCAGACACTCACAAAAACAGTGGACTGGTTGAATGAACATAATTTAGCTATAAATTTCTCTAAAACTAAACTGAAACTTTCTATCCCCACCAAAAATCACCAATAAACATAAATTTCACTTTTAATGGAGTAAATATAGAGGTTGTTAACGAGTTCAACTTACTGGGTCTAACCATTGACACTCATATCAATTGGAAAGCGCACATAAAAAAGGTTAGAGCAAAAGTATCAAGCTTTACGTATGCACTACGTGAAGTTAAAAAAACCACGGATCTACCTACAGCCCTTGTCACGTATTATGCCTATGCTTACTCTTGGCTCAGCTATGGCGTCACTTTGTGGGGTAATAGTACAGACGGCCCCACAATCTTCACTCAGCAGAAGAAGTTAATAAGAATCTTGGTTAACATAGAAAATACCGATACGTGTAAACCATACTTTAAAGATCTAAAAATCCTGACACTGCCATGCATCTATATACTGGAGGCATGTAAGCTTGTCCGTAAGTATCCAGAACACTACACCAGACGCGAGGACAACATCTACACTAAGATGACCCCCAGACGCAAATATAAAAATAAATTAAACCTTCCTAATTCGTGATTAGAAATGCACTCCTCTGGTCCATTGATCATGTGAATAAAACTGTACAATAAGCTACCGGACGACATTAGAAATGAAAATTAATTTAATAGCTTTGTTGGCAGGCTGAAAAAGCTTCTAGTGAGTAAATGCTACTATAGTGTCAAGGAATACCTGGAAGATAAGTTTTAAACTCTAAACAAATAAAATGAATATAGTAATTATTGCAGACTGCGAACCGGATGGCTCCTCCTCTCTCCTGATAGTGCTGTGCCCCACAGGGTCCATAATTGTTACCTATCTCTCAGTCAACACCTTATAAATGTACATTATGGAATGCAATAAATTGAATTGAATTGAATTTCTCATAGTTTTAACTTTAAAAAATAATTAAGAGAAATTTTTGTTACTTTCAAGTTAAAACAAAAATTTTGTATTATTTACATACCTCCCTTTCTTTCAATAAGTTTAACACAGATATCTTCAGAATCTGGACATGGATTCCCAAGGTACCCAACACCGCGCCAATTAAATGGTTCCATACATCCTGGTATGGCACTGGTGCACTGATAACACCATATCGTTAAACCTAATAAAAACAAATAAAAGAACAAAATATATTAAGTAAAGCATTCGTTTCATTTCATCATGTGAATTAATATCGTACAAAAATTCAACACAATAGCCGGCTACAGTTACATTATGTATTCAAAACGTTATACCACACCCACTATAATTTCAAATAACTTACAGTCACAAAAAAATAATGTAAGAGTGAGTAAAAATATGTAAATCTTCATAGTTTATATAAAGTAAGTTACAAACAAAGTTTGTAATTGGAATTTAAAAGTTTTTCTTATTTTCATTCAATAGATACAATATGACAGACATTGAATGAAAATCAGAAAATGATTGAGTAAATGACAACTGTGACAAGTCAACAGTAGAAGCTTTTTTTTTTAAACTTAGATTTTACGGCTCTGGGTTCTAGCCCTTTTAAGCCAGTCGTTGAAATTTGATTGGAAACAGTTTGATGGAGAGTTTTGCTTTCAAGTTTACAAGTTTTTTTGGATTCCGAACCACAACATATCATGCTACGTTTAAGGCGTGTCTCCTGCTCCTAAAAATGGTTTGCTACCATGGTTTGCTTACACAAAACGTGTTTGTTTGTTAGCAAACCATTGCCGTCTCCGGCGACTTTTATACGAACATGAAATACGAACATTAAACATAGTGAGGGACACAGTATCGAACAGAATGTATCGAACTTCAAAGTATTGAGTACTTTTCAACGAGTCCTAATGGCGAGTTTTTTTTGGTTCATGGATTGACGGGTTGGGAAATCATTCTATATTAGAATAGAGCATAAAAAAACAAATATAGTTACCGTACGTGGCGTAAGGTCGCAAGTTTTGAAGATTTCGATACCTCCAACAGATACAATCCAAAAGTTGTCATTGTGTAAAAGTATCAAGTACTTTTCTTACAGAGGCCTAATGGCGACCTGTTTTTTTTGCCGGGTTGAAATTGCCGTAATCTTTTAATATTATTAAATATGAAGACTATAAACACTTGACATTGGCAGAAATAGCTGATCCGAGAGATCCGGTTGGTTGCCATTTCATCAAAAGAAGAAGAAGTTGAATCTGAGCGTTGGCGAAACTGGATATCCAGCATACGGCTCTCGCACCGCGGTATTGTAGGCGGCTCCTGTTCCCCGTCATCCCAGGTTGATTGGGACGCAAAGTGTTTCGCCGGAAGATCGGCTTTCTCCTTTGCGTCGTAGGCTTATGGATGTTTTCTTAAGTGCAAAGGTGGAAGAGATGGCTTACAGAAATTCCCTTCGATAGCCTTGGCAAGAGACCAGAATGCTCGGGTATCTGAAGGAAGACGCTCTAGCCTCTCGCCAATCCTAGCAATGTGCTCCGACTTCGCCCTTGCAATGTCTCTTTTGAAGGACCGGGAGGCAAAGTTGTACTCCTTTTTTAAAACGCTGGTATTTTGATCCCGCACCGCCACCGCGTCAGCCCAGGCTGGCATGCTTAGTAAGCTTCCTGCTGCCTGCGAGAAGCTTTTTTGGAAGATTGCCACCAATGGGGACCACAGAGGATGGAATGAAAAGCTCCATACCCTGTAGCACAACATCAGCAACAGAATCAGCAGCGGTGTTGGGATTATCCGGCGAGTAGAACTGTCTCCAAGGGTAGGACGCAAAGTAGGACCGCATCCCATGCCAATCTGCTGACTTGTAGGTACTATTAGTTATTCTGTGCTTGTAGTGCCACACACGACGGCTGCGTGCAACTCGCGATCACGGCAAGCATGTGAGAGGCACTGTACTCCAGGCAAGGCAATGGTCTGAGGAGCCAAGTGGGGCGTTTACGGATACGCGGTATCCGTCCGGATGAGAAGTCAGCAGAAGGTCCAACAATGAGGAATTCTGGCCCTCCACATCTGGGACTCGGGACGATTTATGACGTATTAAAAAAAAACTACTTACTAGATTTCGTTCAAACCAATTTTCGGTGGAAGTTTGCATGGTAATGTACAACATATATTTTTTTTAGATTTATCGTGATCTTATTTTAGAAGTTACGGTGGGAGGGGGGGGGGGGGCACAAATTTTACCACTTTGGAAGTGTCTCTCGCGCAAACAATTCAGTTTAGAAAAAAATGATAGTAGAAACCTCAATATCATTTTCGAAGGCCTATCCATAGATACCCCAGACGTCTGGGTTTGATGAAAAAAATTTTTTGAGTTTCAGTTCTAAGTATGTGGACCCCCAAAATTTATTTTCATAGTCATAGTTTCGGAAAAAAAGTGGCTGTGACATACGGACGGACAGACAGACGGACAGACAGACAGACAGACATGACGAATCTATAAGGGTTCCGTTCTTTGCCTTTGGCACGGAACCCTAAAAAAAAGAGTCAAACTAAAAATTAATAAAATTGGTACAAAATCTATCAGAGTACTTCCACCGTTGCACTGTTCTATGATTATTATGAAGAGGATCAAAGAATGTAGAAAGCGGCTAGAATTTTATTTATTTTTAACCGACTTCCAAAAAAGAGGAGGTTTTAACCTACTTCCAAAAAGGAGGAGGTTCTAAGTTCCATTGTATGTTTTTTTTTATGTATGTTCACCGATTACTCCGTCAATTGTGGACCGATTTTGAAAATTCTTTTGTATTCGAAAGGGTGTGCTCCCGAGGTGGTCCTATCCACCATATCAGGATCTGATGATGGGATCCCAGGGTAATCGAGGGAAACCCTCATTTTGTAGGCACATACTATGTTTTTCGTATATTTTCTGAAGTTACACCGGTATTTGCGTCTGGTAGTCATCATTTTATGATGATGAGCTGATGATGGAAGGTGGAAGGTACAACTCCTCAACGGTTAGGAGTTGGAGGATATTTCTTTCAATTCCATACTTATATAAAGACCTTCAGTCGTATACTTTAAAGTTATTTAGGTAAACTGATGATAGAAGGTTAAACTCTTCAAGAGTTACGGATTAGAGGATGATTTTAATATTAAACGTACGTATAGACCTTAATTTGTATTCTTGATGATGAAATTTGATGAAATTTTTCAGTTTACTACTTACCTACGATTGTTTGCACTAAAAACTGAAAAATAAAAACTTTTTATTTAAAAAAAACCGACTTCCAAAAAACATCCAACGAAAACTCTCTGCCAAAAAACACCAAAAAGCGTAAAATAAACTGGTTCTTTATAAATTGCCTATACCTAATTCTTTATTCATTTAAATAGTAGTATTATGTTACTGTTTGAAGTCGGTGCTAAGCCAAAAATAATACAAACGAACAATTACAAAAGTCTAAGCGATAGTCACTTGGCACCGACTTTAAACAGATTCTAGGTACCTAGCACACATTATAATACTACTATTTAAATGAATAAAGAATTAGGTATAGGCAATTTATGAAGAACCAGTTTATTTTACGCTTTTTGGTCTTTTTTGGCAGAGAGTTTTCGTTGTATGTTTTTTGGAAGTCGGTTTTTTTATGCAACGCAGTGCGTATGTTAGGTATTGTGTGTAAAGACCCGTATTCACTTTGATTAGTGCGAGTGCAGGCGTGTGTGAATGTGTCGTGGACAGAGAATAGTAATGTGTGAAGTGTATGTTATCAATGATTGGTAGAAAATACGGTCCACACGTAAACAGGAAACAGTAAGTTACAAACAGTCTTGCATACAGCGGTGAATTTACAAACTTGTGTCCTCGGACCATAAATAAAGTCAAGTTTTTCTGTGAGGCCGTGGTATCACTCCGATCGAGCCGGCCCATGCATGCCGAAGCGTGGCTGTCCCACGGTAAATAGTCTATATTAGTGTTTTTGTACTAATCTTTTGAAATTATAAAAGTGATTGTCTCAGACCAAAAAAGAGCGAGACAAACCATATTATGACGAAACGGCGCAATGAAGACGATCGTTTGTTAGTCGGTTGAGTGAGCGAGAGCGCTGTACGAAAAGTTGTGCACAAAATAAAGCTAATTATGCCTTCATGTTGTTGTCAGGAACTGCAAAAAAACCAGTGTAATCGGAATTGGAAAAATCGGATGGAATAACTTTTCATAAGAAAGTCATGCATTTGCTGTGTAATTCAATGTAAACACCAAAATAAATTCGAGTAATAATTTGTAATATTTCTTGGCCGCCATTGTGGCAGTGTTGCAAGTTAAGAACATATTTTTTGCCATGAAAGGAAGTGATTTAAGAAACTTTTCGCTCGAACGAATTATTATAACATATCATCACGCCTGTATTCCCCGAAGGGTTAGACAGAGGTGTTAAGTACACCCACGTTTCGCCAGTGATGATTTTTTGCTGTGTTTCGAATTATTATGTTATACAATTACCTACGTTATAACAATTATTATTGTGTAATAGATTTTTTTATTTCATTATAATAATCATTTTAGGTTTCCTACTGAACTACTAAGGAAAGCTGGGTCGAGATTGTGAGGAGAAATAGAAATGATAGTGTTTGGTATCCATCTCAATTCAGTGTTGTTTTTTCTTCACATTTTGAACAGTGTGATATTTATAACGCGAAAGGTGGCTATCATCGAATTAAAAAAAATGCTATTCCCGAAAAGGTATCTATACGAGATTTGTTTCAAAAAATATTATTATTATTCATACGCGGTGAGCATTTCCAATTTGTACAATTTACAGTTTAATATACATCCGTACTAAAGCATATCGGAATATTTTTTACAGTAATTAGGTGCTTACAGTACAGTATTAATATCGTTTACAGCTCAGATTACTAAAGAAAGCCAGATAGACCGTAAAGAACACGACAATGAATCTACAAAGTAAATATGAATTAGAAAGCGAAAAGCGAATACATTCTCGCGGCAGTGTTTGACAAACCGCCATATTGTGTACACGTCACGAGTGATTTTTAATTTTATTTTCAAAATGCCGTCTTGCATCATTAAACACTTTTAGAGTAGTTCCCAAAACAAAAAAAGAAGATGGAATATCTTTTCACAGGTAAATACAGATTATTTAGTTGCTATAATTATTTATTTACCCGATAATTATATTGTTGTGTCGGAACACAAAACCTCAACCGTAGCTCGACTGTGATACCAGTTTTTGTCTATTTTTTTCCCTTCAATTAGGGAGATTACTTGTTAGTCCAGTCATTAGTGAACCTCATTTCTATATTTAGGGACTTGGTTCCTAACCTCATCTGAAAGTATTCTTTGGTGATACATACAATTATTTCTGATAATTATTACATACAATTTGTGGATGTTTTATGTCTTTAACTTGTGCTTCACATCGTAATTGAATGATTGAGAATAATCGATAGTACAAAACTTGATTCCCAGGTACCTACCGTTTATCTGCAGAATACTAAACAAATATATTAATCATACATTACAAGTACTTTTCGTAAAGTAATTTATTTTAGCTTTATATAATTTTTAAACGAAATTTACACGCAAAGACAATATTATAAAAAGTTAGTGCAAAATAAAGGTTGCTGAGAGTTTGCATAGTATGTAACAGTAACTAAAATAAAAACCATTATATTTAAAGTTCTTTAATATTAAAAAAAACCGACTTCCAAACAGGGCCGGACCGTGAGTTTAGGGGGCCCTGGGCTAATACTACTTAGGGGCCCACCATTTTTTTTTAAAAACAATTCCCGCATTAGGAATATACATCCTGTGCATCCTGTGTCGAGAGAGACTCTATAAACATACATGTAACGAACACAAAGAACACTCAGACTTATAACAACAATTTTGAACCAACAACACTTGACGCAGTGAAAAGCGGTGTGGCGACCGCTTAAACCACTAGATCTGGCAATCATCAATCAAACAATTACTCAAATATATACGATAAAAATTAAACGATAAAATATTTAATTTGTATTTTAATATGTTATGCCTTAGGGCTTAGTGTTTAATAAGTACAATCGTAATTAAATTGACAAATGATAAAGCAAACTTTCTGCACTTTCCTTTGGCAAATTTAATTTAATTTGCTTTTCACATTCTAAATTCTTAGTTAAATCAACAATCATGGACAAAACGGATAAAAGCCTATACATGCCATCGCTCGGCTTCACAACTTGTGATTAGTATGGTTAAATATTTTTTAAAGATTGTATAGCAATTCGGGAATACGTCAACAAGCTTTTTTTTTTTTTAGTGATCCTCCAGGTAGTGGACCAATTGTTTGTTAATGATCCGTTCGAATACTTTGCAGATAATGGGGGTGACAGTTATCGGGCGGTAGTTGGCTGGGTTGGAGCGGTCGCCTTTTTGGGGATGGGTTGAACAGTACAGGCGCGTCCATACCGGATACAACTCTGGTGCACAGTTTTTTTTTTTTTTATAAAATATTTCGGACATCTAACACACAACGCCATCTAGTCCCAAGCTAAGCAGAGCTTGTGTTATGGGTTACTAGACAACTGATACAAATACATATATATTACTTTTTTTTGTAAATACATACATATTATACATAGAAAACACCCAAACTCCGAAACAAATATTTGTAGATCATACAAACATTTGGTCCGACCCGGGAATCGAACCCGAGACCTCATGATCAGCAGTCGCACACGTCAACCGCGAGACCAACGTGGCAGTCAAAAGTTCTTAACAACCACCGCTAGGATACCATCGGGTCCACTAGCTTTCCGGACGTCGACTGACCGTCGTCGTCGTCGTGTCGAATATCCCGCATTGTAGCGTCGCAGGCCGGAATGGTAGGCGGGTGCATGCCGCGGTCATTTTTTTTTTTCAAAATAAACTGTTTTATTCATACATACTCTAGAAGTAGTATGATCCATGTGAATAAGGCTTATTAATATTATTTTTATAATGCTAGGCCACAATTAACTGTTTATGGTATCAAACCATAGTGTAGGACTCATATGTTTTCAATTCTAAATTCTCTGAAATCTGCTTTACATCTTATAGTTCTGTGGTTCTTTAGGAAGTCCGAAACAAAACTGCATACTTCATACTCCTCTGGGTAGTTACTACATTGGTATATAAGTCTGATTAAGTGCTTTGCTAAACTCTTAAACACTCCTTTGCCTTTAATATGCCCTTTAATGTAGTAAGGTGTGAGTATCTTCACAACCCAGGGAGCTATGCGCTCCTTACAACTCACAACAAATTCGGGTGTTTCCTCCAACGGAGAAAGAATTCCTTCTTCATCACTGTCATATCCAAAATAATAGACAAACTTCGCTTGAATCTTTTCAAGTTGTTTTCTATTATTATCGCCAATTTGATTCGGGAGTTAGCCGTAAAGAGATCAACAAGCAGTTTTGCTTTCTCCTGCGGCTGATGGGCAAGTGATCCGTTTCAGCGGTGGTAGCGAGGGCTGGCAGAAGCTGGACTGCACGGCTTTAGCCAATCGCCAGAACTTTCGGCTACCCGTAGGGTATGCGATGAGTTCTTGGCCAAGCCGCACAATGCGCTGGGCATCCGCTGTGTCGTAAGCCTTCTTGCATTCCCTAGTGATTTGTTAAACGCTGCTTTTAGTCGATCCACTTGGAGTGGCCGTGAGCGCGTTCCCTGATCCATGCGCGGTAGGCCGATTGCTTTTGGGCAACAGCTTGAGCGCATTCGCGATCGAACCAGGGGCGGGTAGTTGCGCTGGCGACCTCACTGTAGGGAATATAGTATTCCATTCCGACAGTGATCTCGCCAGCCACGGCGGCCGCACTTTGGGTTAGATCTCCATATTTAAAGCAGCGTCGTACCCACGAGATGGATGCGAAATAGTCCCGCATTCCATCCCAGTCTGCTAACGAGTAGTGCCATAACCGTCTTATTGCTGCCACTGGTCGTTGGGGGGCCACTAGAGGCACCGTGGTGGACACCAGGCAGTGATCGGAGGATCCCAGAGGGGCGAGCATCGATACACTGTACTACACTGGGTGACTCGTCAGCAAAAGGTCCAGCAAGGAAGGCACTTGACTCAGTATATCTGGTATCCTGGTGGGCTGGAGCACCAACTGGGTGAGGTCATGCGTGAGAGCGAAATCCTGGACAGTCCGACCCGCGTGGTCTATTCTGGAAAATCCCAACCAGGACTCATGGTGGGCATTAAAGTCTCCCAGAAACAACAGTTCGGCGGTCGGAAACTGTTCCTGCGCTTAGTCCGCTGCCTGACTGATATGATCAAAAAGTCGAGTTGTCTCGGAGTCTCCAGAATGGGATCGGTATAGGCATACGTAGATTCGGCTCATAGAGCCAATATCCACGTGTAGCCAAATAGTGTAGAAGGATGGGTCCTCAAGACAGCGTAATCGGCAACAACAAACATCCGCCCTGACGAAAAGAAATACCCTAGCCTTCGCGAGGAAGCACTCCTCTAGCACGTAGCCGGGGTAGTGAAGAAATGTCGTGTTGGCAGGGCGGCGTATTTGTGTCTCCGTTAGGAAAAGCATGGCCAGCCGAGCCATCTCAAGATGCTGGTGGACGGTGTTGAGGTTTGCATGGAGTCCACGGATGTTAGTGAACTCCACCCACCATATTAGCAGCTTTGTTGTTTGACTGTCTCCTTTTTTTGTGCGGAAATCCCCCTGATACCACCGACTGGTGGCATGTTGGATCCGAAGCGACTAAAACCGCACGCCGCCTCGGGTACCAGGAGCCGTGGCACCTGGTGCACCTTCGAAAGGAAATCCCTGGAACCTTAACGTACCACGGGCCACTTAGGTTTTGTAGATGGCCCCTCCTGAGCACGAACCCCGATGTTCTTTTGCTACATAAAAGCGCTTGCGCCTCCACCCCGGCCTGCTTCTGCTAGGGTGACAGGTGGCCTCATCTGCCAGCCCCAGGCTTGCGCTTATGGAGGACGGAGATCGTTCTGTGACCACCGGCGCCTGAGTCGTTTGCGGTACCGATCCCATTCCCGGGTCTGGCGGACCAGGAGAGTTCTAAACCTGTACCGGACCCGCTCCGCCGTTTCCTGCACGAGCATAACTTGATCGCAGAAAGAGACTGCGGATTTCCACACACTCTCGCTCCGTAACATTGCCGCAATCATGTTACTGAGTGAGAGAACCCCCACTCCGATGGACGCCGGACATTCTGCCAGCGTGTGGAGCGCCGTGTCCACGGTCTGGCCATTGCAGTGGTGGAACTTAGGCGTTGGCTCCTTACGGATCAGACACAGGTGATTGCCGAAGCATCCTTTTCCAGTGATCACATGCGTCAGCCGGTATCCCGTGATGCCGGTATCCGAGACTCACGTAATGCCTCTCAAGCCAATCCTCCATAACGGGTCTTACCACCGCAATAACAGCGTGCACATCGCTCGGTTGCCCAAGTCGTTCTTCCATTCCTCCACGATGACCTGGCGGAGTTGGGATTTCTGATCTTCGATTTCTCGAATCTCAGGCGATCTTCCCAACTTCCGCGCCATCTTGAGACACTGATAAAGAGCCGCAAGGTCTCTTGCCTCCAGGTCCCATGGTGAAGTTCCGGCCATGAGACTTGCCGCCTTAAAAGAGATCGTTCGGTACCCCTTTATGATCCTGATGGCCAGCACTCCTTTCGGTCGTCGCAATAGCGCGATAGTGCTGGCCCTCAGGGCCTCCGCCCATACTGGGGACCCATAAAGGGCCATGGACGCACGACCGTTTGACTGTCCCCTACAGTTATCCAGTGGTAATCCATTTTTTTTCAAAAAGTCTTGTAAAACATTAAATATATGTAAACTAGTATGACTACCAATTTTAATTAACGATGTAGATCTTTCATTCACTTTTCCCCGAAAACAGTATCGAAGTACGATAGTTAACTGATCATTATGAAATTGATCTGGGACTAAGAAAAGAACCGCAAAAAAGAACAAAATTACGCTAGATTGATGTGGGTATAATTAGCGGAACATGGTTATTATCACATGGTATTTAGAAATACTTTAAGTATTAACGTTAATCACGTAAGAGGAATAAAATATATGTTATATTATTTAATATGTGAGCAAAATCGTTATTACAATATTAAATCGTAACGTGTAAAATTGTTGAAGCAGTATCTACAACGCTAGAAAATTAAGAAAACATATTGTCGTCCGTAAATAATCGATGAGGAAATCCCCGTTCCGTTTGATACGCATTATCGTCTATTTTTTACTTGAACTTGACTTAGCCGGGGGCCCCTGGAATCCACGGGGCCCTGGGCTTAAGCCCAAAAAGCCATATGGTAGATCCGGCCCTGCTTCCAAAAACATCCAACGAAAACTCTCTGCCCAAAAAACACTTAAAAGAGTAAAATAAACTGGTTCTTCATAAATTGCCTATACCTAATTCTTTATTCACTAATTTAGTAGTATTATAATGTGTGCTAGGTACCTAGAATCTGTTTGAAGTCGGTGCCAAGTGACTATCGCTTAGACTTTTGTAATTGTTCGTTTCTATTCTTTTTGGCTTAGCACCGACTTCAAACAGATTTTAGGTACCGAGTTGTACCTTACATCATCATAAATTGATGACTACCAGACGCAAATACCGGTGTAACTTCAGTAAATATACGAAAAACATAGTGTGTGCCTATAAAAAATGAGGGTTTCTCTCGATTTCCCTGGGATCCCATCATCAGATCCTGATATGGTGGCAATGGGACCACTTAGGGAGCATACCTTACCCAGACCATACCATAGAGTAAATTAAATGTATCTTTTAATAAGTATGGGAAGCTTTTCCTTTGGTATGAAAATATATTTTTAATTATTTTGGTGTACAACGTACATGAATATAAGTGGTAGTTAAACCATTTTACTATTGAGTCCTGCCGGCGTATACCCAGCCATGTACATAAAATATAATTTAAAACAAAAATCATCAAAAACATTTCATACCAAAAGAAAAGCTTCCCATATTTATTAAAAGATACATTTAATTTACTCTAATTAAAATTAATATCATAAAAATATAAGCAATTTGTCTTCAAATCGCTCTCCTATAAAATTACTATAATGTTAGTTGACTCAGTATACTAAGGAGGTATCGAGGTAATCGGTCTACTCGTTTGCCCCTTATCCAATTATACACTAAATCCAAATAAATAAATATTTTGGACATCTAACACACAACGCTATCTAGCCCATATACATAACTCATTGATCTAGCCCTAAACTAAGCAGAGCTTGTATTATGGGTACTAGCAGATATTTGCAGATATACAAACATTTGACCTCCCTGGAATCGAACCCGAGACTTCAAGCACAGCAGTCGCATGCACTACCACTGCGTCACCGAAGCAGTCAAAAGTATATACGATACTTACATCAAAATAATATTTTTTTGTCTGTTTGTTCCGGCTAATCTCTGAAACGGCTGGACTGATTTTGACGGGACTTTCACTGATAGGTAGCTGATGATATAAGAAGTAACTTAGGCTACTCTTTTAGGCTAACTTCACCCCGCGGTATTACCCGCGATTATTATCGTACCGCGGGATTCATCTAGTCTATATATATAAATAAATAAAATTGGAGTGTCGTCGTCGGTTTGTAAGATTACAGTAATCGCTTTTTAATAAATGCATATGTAGGTATGTAAACACGGTAGGTAACATATACCAAAATACCAGTTTTTACAATTTTTGTCTGTCGGTTTGTTTATTCCGGCTAATCTCTGGAACGGCTGGATCCTCCTTCATCAATTTTCTCACAAACCAGTGTTGCCAGAAGAGGCTATTAAGCGCCGATTGGGCTATCTCCCTTGCCGAGCGGCTATAATATTTTATGCGCTGGCTACAAGTAGCCGATCTTTTTTTTCAGAAATATTTAACTATCAAACCTCAGATTATAAAAGAAAGCCAGATAGACCGTAAAGTACACGACAATGAATCTACAAAGTAAATATGAATTAGAAAGCGAATACATTCTCGCGGCAGTGTTTGACAAACCGCCATATTGTGTTTACGTCACGAGTGATTTTTGATTTTATTATCAAAATGCCGTCTTGCATCATTAAACACTGTAAGAGTAGTTCCCAAAAACAAAAAAAAAGAAGATGGAATATCTTTTCAAAGGTTAATACAGATTATTTAGTTGGTATAATTTTTTATTTACCCGATATTATTATATTGTTGTGTCGGAACACAAAACCTCAACCGTAGCTCGACTGTGATACCAGTTTTTGTCTATTTTTTTCCCTTCAATTAGGGAAATAATTTGTTAGTCCAGACATTAGTAAACCTCATTTCTAGATTTAGCGACTTGGTTCCAAACCTCATCTGAAAGTATTCTTTAGTGAGACATACAATTATTTCTGATAATTATTACATACGAACAATTTGTGGATGTTTCTACAAATTGGTGTTCTGTGTCTTGATGTGTTTTATGTCTTTAACTTGTGCTTCACATCATAATTGAATGGTTGAGAATGATCGATAGTACAAAACTTGATTCCCAGGTATTTAACGTACAACCGCAGAATATTTAAAAAAAAAATACAAGTAGGTAATTTTGGTAAAGTAATTTATTTTAGCTTATTATAATTTTTACACGAAATTTACACGCAAATCGACAATATTATAAAAGTTAGTGCAAAATAAAGGTTGCTGAGAGTTTGCATAGTATGTAACAGTAACTGAAATAAAAACCATAATATTTAAAGCTCTTAGATATTAAAATACCCTTTTTCAATCTTAATATTTATCCAAAAAATATGGAGTTTTTTACTGCGTATGGTATCATTACACACACAAAGAGGTACGTGTTCCTACAGTGTCGCACCGGCTGTCACGCACACTAAAATAAATCAATCTGCATCATGTCATTTGACAAGAATGTTCCATCTGGCTTTCTTTTATAATCTGAGGTTTACAGAATAAAATATAATTATTGTATAGGTACTTATAGTCACATCACACGGGAGTCGCTTACATCACATGGGAGTTTGTGTACTACGCTTGAAACATTATGCCGGCCTCGCCTACCGTATCGTGACGAAGCCAATGCTAGCAATGTGTGCGTGATTACGCACACGTCGAAAAATCTGTGTTGTTACACTTTTTTCAACGCAATTGTTCGCGACGGCTCCGTCTTGACTTTTTTATTGGTCTGAGCTTGTGTCCTTGGCGGATACCACTGTAGGAATCAAGGGCGGATCCAGGGGGGGGTCATGGGGGTCATGACCCCCCCCCCTGGGCTGACTTCATGACCTAGGTGGACCACTAATTTAAATTGTTAAACATAATATTTTTATTTTATTTTTTGTCACAATGGGTAGGTTTTAATCGTTCACAATATAGAATTTAATCGTGGCTAAGAGCTTCAATTGTTGAAGAATGTCTAGCCGGACTCACACTTCTCCACATCCATAAAAACGTACCCATTGAAGTAGCAATAGAAGTGATAACGAGTTTCGGGAAAAG
Source organism: Diaphora mendica (assembly GCA_949125395.1). Taxonomy (NCBI): domain Eukaryota; kingdom Metazoa; phylum Arthropoda; class Insecta; order Lepidoptera; family Erebidae; genus Diaphora; species Diaphora mendica. The sequence goes on from OX421310.1 coordinate 26,838,932, forward strand.
ACATAAAAAAAAGATTTCCTTATTTAAATATACTAGGTGTTTTTAAGTACAGTACTTCTAAACCCATGTACAACGAGCAGACGGATCGCCTGATGGTAAGCATGAACACCCGCAACACCAGAGGTGGCACAAATGCGTCGCCGGCCTTTTAAAAAAAAGTACCGGTGTTTTCTTTTTTTAAAATTTGAAGGTCGTATTGGTCCGAGAATACGGCAAGCGACAGTTCATTCCATAGCTTTGTTGTGTGAGACAGAAAGTTTATGAAAAAGCGCACAGTTGTGGACTGCCAGTCGTCTAAACGATGGGAATGAAACTGCTGTCGCGTAGAACGATGATGGAAAGAGGCAGCAAGGGTTAGTTTGAACAATTCTTCGGAGCCCTCCCCATGGTAAATGCGATAGAAGATGCATAGTGAGGAAAATCTTTACGCAGCGCCAAAGAGAGCAGCCGATTTGAATAATTTTGGCAGTCGATGATTCTCGTCACTCTCCGTTGGATGCGGTCCAGAGGGAGGAGCTGGTACGGAGGTGCCCCTGCCCAAAGATAAGAACAGTATTCCATATGAGGCTGAACCTGCGTCTTATAGAGCAGAAGGCGGTGGGCCGAAGTGAAATATCGTCTCGATCTATTGAGCACACCAAGCTTCTTCGAGACCAATTTGGCCTTACCCTCCAAATGGCCACGAAACTGGACTTCGCTCGATATGTCGACATCAAGTATTCCAATATTGGCTGAGGCAGATAAGGTAGTGTTTTCTAAACCAGGTTATACGACCGACGGCAGTTTTTTAGCGGTGAATGCGCAAATTTGTATCTTTGTGGGGTTAAATTGGACTAAATTAAAATTAAATCTACCCCAAACTGGGTTGTTTCGACTCTCAATTACGTTTTCCCGAGAAATATTTGTGCGGCCGGTATAAAGAGCATCTGCCGTGCTGTCATACGCATTACAATGAATGCCGCTGATTTGCAACATGTCATTGTTAAGGAGGAGGAACAAAGTAGGCTATGCACCCAGCCTTGCGGGACACCAGCATTTACAGATTTGAACTTAGAGCACTTACCGTTGCCTACGACCTTTATGTTTCTATCTGCTAAAAAGCTAGTGACACATTCGCATAATTTCACGGAAAGGGAAGGAAAGGGAGCTTCGAAAGAACCTCTTTGTGTCAGACCCAGAACCAGATCGAAGGTCTTCGCAATGTCCAATGGGACTACGCCAGGAGAGTAGGAGAGCCGAAAAAGACGCGTTAAGTCACACACACAATAGGAGATTCCATCAGGGCCTCGACTTCTGGATATCTAGGGATAAAAGTGCTAAACGCACTGAGCGTTGGCAGAACTGGATATCCAGCATACAGCTCTCGTACCGCTGTATGCTAGGTGGTTCCTGTTCCCCGTCATCCAAGGTCGAGTTAGACACAAAGAGTTTGGCCAGAAGATCGGCTTTCTCCTTTGCGTCATAGGCCAACGAATTATCCTATGTGCAGAGGTGGAAATGATGGCTTACAGAAATTCCCTTCGATAGCCTTGTCAAGAGACCAGAACAACCGCGTCCCCGAAAAAAGACGCTCAAGCTGCTAGGATTAGCGAGAGCTAATCCTAGCAGTGTGCTCCGAGTTCGGCCTTGCAATGTCTCTCTTGAAGGACCTGGAGGCAAAGTTGTACTCCTTTTTCAACGTGCTGGTATTTTCATCCCGTACCGTCACCGCGTCAGCCCAGGCTTGGTTAGCTTCCTGCTTCCTTCGAGAAGCCTTTTTGGAAGATAGACCAAAGAAGGGCGGACATTTGCCACCAATGTGGACCACAGAGGATGGAATGAAAAGCTCCGTACCCTGCAGCACCACATCAGCAGCAGTCCTGGGGTCATCCGGCGAGAAGCATACCTGTCTACTAGGATAGGACTGTAGTGCATTACAATCTGCAGACTTATAGGCACCACACACGGCGGCTGCGTGCAACTCGCGATCGCGGCGAGCATTTGAGAGGCACTGTACTCCGGACAAGGCAATGGTCTGAGGAGTTAAGTGGAGCGTCTACGGATACGTAGTAACCGTCGGATGACAAGTCAGCAGAAGGTCCAAGATTGAAAAATTCTGACTCTCCACATTTCAGACTCATGTGGGCGTGGTACCCAGTTGTGTCAGACCATACGCCAGAGCCAAGTCGTGAACAGATCTCCCCGCATGATCCGTTTTACTGGAAAAGTCGGCGTGGTGGGCGTTAAAATCGCCAAGTAGGACATTCTCGCGGACGAGATCTACTGCTGCACGAAGTCTGTAGCCATCTGGATGTGCTCAATGGGTCGGTCAGTTTTGGCATCACCGCTATAGGACTTATAAAGTCACGCATAGACGCGGGGTCGTCGTCGCTGCCTACATGGAGCCATAACATAGAAAACATAGAGAACCTTCAAGATTGCTGAGACGACGAAAACTGATATCGTCTCTGACATACACGCACACTCTGGCCTTACCCATGAGTGTTCCAGTCCGTACCCAGGGTGAGTGAGGTAGGATGTGTCCACTGGAGACGATATCTGTATCTCGGTCAAGAAGATCAAGGCTGGCTTTGCTATCTCTGATGGTCTATACACACAATTCCCTGATGTTCAAACATCCACGACCAGCGTGGTAGGAGGTGCCATGTTAATTCTGCTCTCACCCCGGGCATAATAAAGCACAATTTTGCCCCCCTCCCCACCCCCGAATACGAGGGGCAGCCTGGGCGTCTACGGTCAAGTGCGGAAACAGGCCGGGAAAACCAAGTACAGTACTTACATACATTAATAAAATACCTATGTTTTATCTGTATCTATGAATTATCAAAACTAGAACTTCTTGTGACTTGACCACGACTATGTGACCCCCCCCTGGCGCCAAAGCTGGATCCGCCCTTGGTAGGAATGCAAGTGAATGAGAAAATAAGTTCGATCTTGAACTTGGACATTAATGAATTTTTGCTTTGAAGGGTATCAATGAATTATTCTAAACTCGTAAATAGGAAATAGGTTTTTGAATCAATAGGACCCGAAATCACATGGTACGGGTTCGGCGGTAGTTATCAACTTAAGCAAACAAGAGTGGCGGTGCAACGTGGTCTGAAGTACGCACGCCCTTTTAGAAACTCCTTTGGTGTGTAGTGTGTGTGTGTCAGTGGTGTGTGTTCCAGCAGTGGTAGTTTCACTTAAAAGTTGATATACTGTCTACATATAGCTACTTATTATGATGAAATACAGTATACAATTACAATTACAAATACAATTACAGTAAATAATAAAGTTATATTCATGACGTGACGATGCTTTTTGTTTTACCCTAAAGAAACAAGCATAATCTTTTAAAGTAGGTACTACAATACAAAAGCTTTTTTTAAGTTTCAGATATGTTTAATAATTTATTTGAATCATTGCACTCTCCCAAGACACAAAAGTAATTTATTTTAAATTTTATTTAATTTCAAAAAAATATCCAAACCCAAATAAATTCAATACTTGTAGATACGTATTAATATATAATTAACAAGTTACTTTAAAAAAAATAATGACTTTTAAGCTTCTTCTTCATCCGCAGCGGCTGCATCTCTTCCATATACCGCTTGTCTCAGCATTATGATGTCTTCTTTATTTAAGTCGATTCCCATTGTGCCGACGACATCCTCTACTCCAATAGTCCCGTCATTAGCTATGTCTACTTCTTTGATGAGAATCTGCACCTGTTTCGGAGTCATCTTATTACCACTTGTGAGCAGCAGTTCCCTAAAGAACTCACGATCCATTGAACCAGTTTTTCCAGGATCAAGAAGTTGCAAAGCAGCACGCAGTTCTTCTTCAATGACCATTGACCTTTCCCGAATCGTCACTATCTTGAGAAACTGATCGAATGTAATATGTTCTTTGGGATGTGGCGGCCTAACACAAAATGCTATGAGCTCATCCAATTGTTCCGGTGTATGAGTTGTTAGCATAAGAGCTTGTAGCATATATATCAATTCTGTTTTCGTTATGAAGTTATCTAGATTTGTATAAGCTGGAGTGTAATCTTGATAAACTGCCCAGAGCTGTTCCACTTCGGCTAATTGATCAGGTCGTAAGGAAAAGGGTTCTTTTAAAAGTTCGTTCGAGTCACTTAAGTCGTAAGGGGCAGCCGGATCTGGTGGAGGTGGTTCCACATATCCCTCTTCTTCTTCCACAATCAGTTCCTCCTCCTTTTTTGTTTCTACAACTCCAGGAGCCAGTGCTTCTCCTTCTAAGCCTTCACCCATGACCTCTTCGCCCTCTCCTAAAACTCTTTCTTCACCTTCAGTTTCTGTCTGTTCACCTTCTGTTTGTTCACCTTGAACATGCTCACCTTCAACTTGCTCACCTTCAACATGTTCACCTTCAACATGCTCACTTTCAACATGTTCACCTTCGTTAAGTGCACCCTCTACAGCTTCACTTTCTACATGTTCCCCTTCGCCGTGTTCCATATCTTCAGTTGGTTTAGTTTTGTCATCTGTACCATAGAAGGAGAGTAAACTTCATTATCATTTGTTACGATAATATGAATATAAAAGAGATAAATATATTTTATTACCTTCATTAATATCAGTAACAATATCGGCGGGTACTTCTTCTGCCATAGTTTTTAATTTCAGTTACAGGAATTTTGAAAACTAGTCACCTTGTCAATTCAGACTGAAAACTTATCACCACATCGAGGCCGTCTCAACCGCCCTCGCAGTATAGTGATCAGGTTATCTGTAATTTTATCATATAGACTGAGACTCTCTAGTGATATTATGTCTAAAATATCAACAAATTCTTCAAAAAGTTCTTTCTTAACATGATTTAATATATTATACATTTATAATTTTTTGCAACATAAACTTAAACTTCTTATGATACCTAATGTCCAAAAAAATGACATTTCGCCATTTCATTTATCTTTAAATAAATTTAAATGACTGCAGAGATTTTATACCCTTTGCTTCGTAGTTTATGACAGTCATCCTCGCCGTCGTCCTTATAAATAGAAAAAAAACCTTCTTTGTGGAAACTAAGTGCCTATGTCTTATGTAGAATGTCCTACTAATATTATAAACGCGAAAGTTTGTAATTATGGATGGATGGATGGATGGATGTTTGTTACTCTTTCACGCAAAAACTACTGAACGGATTTGGATGAAATTTTATAGTAGTATAGCTTATACATCAGAATAACACATAGGCTACTATTTGCCGCGATAACCGACATACACGCGGGCGAAGCCGCGAGCAAAAACTAGTTTTTTAATAATATTTATTTTTAATGCACAATGTCACATGGCATTGTGCGTCAGATGTTTGAAGGAGTATTTTATAGTAATAGGCAACTAGATAGTTCCAAACTAAGCAGAGTTTATACTAGGTATAGGTACAAGACAACTGATATAAATACATTAGTTTAAACTATATTTACTCTAAAAATACATAAACGGAAGTCGTTGTAAGAGGGCTGCATAGGATCGGTGTTTGCGGAGAGCCTTGAGTGAGTTCTATGTACCTACAGCTGTTAAGATGTCTGTCTATCTCTTTTGGCTGAGATGATGATAATGATTATTAATGATTAAAATGTTTCTAATAATTTGACATAGCAACCTTTGGGTAAACCCTCTATATAATTTAAGTGACATGCGGCACAAGTGGAATCACCTTTTCGTGACTGGCCACTATAGCGAATGGAAGGCAAAATCCGTACCATTCAGAATGGCACGGGGCTGGTTAGCGCACCTCCGAAAGTTCGACAGTGGCGAATTGGGTCCATGCAGAGATCGTTTTCCCCGGGCTTTTCAGCTGACTACCTCGGTGGCGCTGTGCTTGAGGTCCACATTTGATCCGACCCGGGTTCGATTCCCGGGTCGGATCAAATGTTTGTATGATCTTCAAATATTTGTTTCGTAGTTTGGGTGTTTTCTATGTATAACATGTATGTATTTACAAAAAAAAAGTTTATATGTATTTATCAGTTATCTAGTGCCCATAACACAAGCTCTGCTTAGCTTGGGACTAGATGCCTTTGTGTGTTAGATGTCCGAAAATATTTATATTTATAGCTACCTCTTTCTGCGAGATAAACTCTTCGCAGAAGGAACAATAGCTATCAGCCATGGGAAGTATGACGGTCAGTAGCAACGGACCTAACCCTGCAATTGAATAGCCTTTTTATTTTCCTGGCACAAATTGTATTAAAGTAATTTTACTAATGTGTCTGAAATCAATGCTCTGTTCAGTATGGATTAAATCGTTTAAATTATTATAAGTCATTATTTTTATGTAAAACTTGAAAAAGCATCTATACACTCTTTAAGTACTTAAGCCGGACATACACGTTCAAGTATACACACATCAAAAGTGTCTAGGGATCAAGCATTTTTATGCGGATTTCTTGAGATTGAGATGTGGCTTTGGCCCTGGCCTGCTCAGTCGCCAGACTTGAACCCGATTGAGCATGCATGGGATATGCTACAGAGAAGAGCTCTGCCGAATATGGAGGGTATCCAGTCGCAAGAAGACCTTTTTTTGTTGTTGCAACGAACATGGGCGGCCATTCCACAGCGTGATTTGGATGAACTCATTTTGAGTATGCCAAACCGATGTTCTTGTGTTAGTGTTCGCGGTAGAAACACGGATTATTAATTGTTTAAGTTACCTAATAAAATTTTAAAGAAAACTGTTATTTCAGTCTTTTTTTCGAACTTTAATGTTAGTGGTTCAAATGTCAAAAATCCTTTTATTAGGAAAATGGCAATTTTTTTTATTAATGCAAAGGTGACTTGGTTTATCGTTACTGTGACTAACGAAAACACTTTATTTGATGAATCCTTAAAGAAAATTTTAATTAATATCAATCAGGAGAAAAGTTATTGCAAAAATATATGTTGATCCCTAGACACTTTTGATGTGTGTACTTGCGCAAATCCAGACTGTTTTGTCTGTCTCCATGTTCTGAATAAATGATTAGTTGCTCATCGAAAATAAATTATGATGTCTTCTTTGCCACAATCAAAATATCTATACTTATAATAAAATTGTAACAGGTCCAATTCTGTACATTAAAGATATATTGAAATTTTCTTTTGGAGGGCTCTCTATAATCGATACTGAAGCCGAAACTGTAATTTTTTTCATTTTTGTCTGTCTGTCTGTCCGTCTGTCTGTCTGTCTGTCTGTATCTTGGCCGCGCATCACGCCGAAACTACTGAATGGATTCAAATGAAACTTGGCATGATTTGAGTTCATACTACGAGGTAGGACATAGGATACTTTTTATCCCGAAATTCAGCTCGGTGTCCTGGAGAGAGGGGATGAAAGTCAAAATATGTACTTAGTTGTAATTCAATAACACATAGTCCGATTTTATTCATTCTTTTTTTGCTAGAAAGAAAAAAAATAAAAGATAACGGGAATAGTCTTTTTTTTTGTCCGCGACTGTACACTGCCTGTGGGAAGCGGAGACAGATAAGTAAATATGGCGGTACGAAGTTCGCCGGGTCAGCTAGTATTTTATAAAATTATAACCGAACCTATGACTTCCTATGTCTATTTAAATCTCTGCATCAAAAAATTTATGATGATTGATTCAGAGATTTAAATAGACATAGGAAGTCATAGGTTCGGTTATAATTTTATAAAATATATTTTGATTGTTTGGTTGTTTGGTTTTGTGAGTTAATAAATTATAAATGAGTGTACTTTTGACTTCCAAAAAAGTATTTTCCCTCACAATGAAACCGTGCTAAACTTTATGTCATGATTAGCTGCTGCGCTATCTCACAATTTGAAGTCAAATGATGTTAGTTTATTTAAATCTGTTCAGCTATTACAAGTCGAACGTCTACTGGAGTTTAATTGGTTTACAGTTTTTTAAAGATTTAACCAAATTTTACTCTAGATTTACTCTAGCGAAACTTATTAGGTAGGTAGGTCTATATATCTCAGCCTCTTCCTATCCAATTTTAGACGTAGGTCTCTTCCATACTCTTCTACCTCTGACGGTCTTTAGCCGCCGACATCCAATCTTGACCTACATGTCCTTTGGTGTCATCCTTTCATCTCATTGGTGGTCTAGCCCGCGGTCTAGTACCTATGTGGCCTCGGGTGCCACTCCAACAGCCTTCGAGTCCACCTTCCGCTACTCATTCGTGAAATATGTCCTGCCCATCTCCACTTTCGCTCAGCAATCACCTCAACGACGTCCCTAACCTTGGGCTTAGATCTAATCCAGGTATTTCTCTTCCGGTCGCGTAAGGCAATATTGAGCATAGCTATTTCCATTGCTCTCTGCGCAACGCGGAGTTTTTGTACGGATTTTTCGGTTAGAGTCATGGTTTCTGCTCCAGACGTGAATACTGGCAGAACGCATTGCTCGAAGACCTTTCGTTTCAAGGTCATGGACATCCTGCTATGTAATAAATTAGCATTTGCACCAAAGGCTGCCCATGCCCGGGCTATGCGTCTCTCTACTTCTGCAGTTTGGATTTCGCTACCCAACGTGATTTTATGCCCCAGGTATATATACTCCGACGTGACTTCCACAGGTGTTGATGTGCATTAGGAATATTGGTCATGATTTTGGTCGTGTTCTGGTTGACCCTCAGTCCTACCTTAGCCGATTTCGTTTGCAGGGTGTTAAGCATGACCATCATATCCGGTATATTATCGGAGAATATCACTAAGTCATCCGCGAAACGCAGGTTGGTGAGTCTCTCTCCATCCATATTTATGCCCTTGTACACCCAGTCCAGTTCTTTGAAGACATTTTCAAGTGCGGCATTAAATAGCTTTGGAGAGATTGTGTCTCCTTGGCGCACTCCTCTAGCGAGCTTAAATGTGTCAATCTTTTTGTGAAGACTCCCACATGCTGTGGCGTTGCTCTGTAAATGCTCATCATAGAGATGTATCTTTCGTCGACTCTGCAGTCCACGAGGCCTTTTTCGACAGCCCAGGCCTTAACGGAATCAAATGCCTTCGTAGGTAGGTAGGCCTTTTGAAGAGCCTATTGAAGCTACTTATAGAATATCAGTGGGTATACTTTATTTTAAATAGGTAAATAAATAATGTTTCAAAATAAATTCGGAGACATTCAGTTGTAAATGATAATGCGAAGACAAGCTTTGAGTTTCCTAAACGTATCATTCCTATCACACGTGACAGGTAAGGCATTTTTCGAGCATGCATCTGCAGATACTAAGTGGTTCGTGGTTCTGTCGATTACATAATAATGCAAGTATAATTATAAAATTTTCCGCACCCATCTCCATTCAAGTCACGCGGTCTAATGCACTTTCTGCGATAAACTAGACCAGTTAAATACATATGTCCTGGATGGAGTCTTTCAACACATGCATTAGTTTAATATACATAGGTATGTATATCTCAATGAACCCATGTAACAAGATAGATTAAGAATAGTTCAACGGTCAGTAAAAGCATTGTAAGCTAATAACGCGGACGCACGGCACAAAATTCTAACCTTCCACGGCCATCACTTTCATAAGGCGTATTACGTGCCTTGATTCTCCCGGGAGATCACTCGGTTTGTGAGCGGTTGTAAGTGCATAGCGTGGCGTGAGCAGAAGTTTAGACGCGTAGTGCCGTCGCGTCGCGCATGCGTAACTCTCTGACCAATTTTGGCGGGAAAGTAATGAAAATTATTTTTACATTGTCGTGTTTTGTGATTTTCCAATAGAACAAAAGCATTCTGAACCACTTCTGTAGTCGTCTAGTCGTCTTCTATTTTTCTGTTAATTATGGTAAGTTTTAATTATGTGATATCTAGATACAAATTGTTTTATATTTATAAATTAAAGGTGGGAAACTACTTACAAATATATATAAAAAAACATAAAGGAACACTAGGTATTTACAGGAATTGTGTTAAACGTGTATAATAGATCAATGTTTACAATATACACACATCAAAAGTGTCTAGGGATCAACATATGTGTCTAGGGATCAACATATATTTTTGCAATAACTTTTCTCCTGATTGATATTAATTAAAATTTTCTTTAAGGATTCATCAAATAAAGTGTTTTCGTTTGTCACAGTAACTATAAACCAAGTCACCTTTGCATTAATAAAGAAATTTGCCATTTTCCTAATAAATGGAGTTTTGACATTTGAACCACTAACATTAAAGTTCGAAAAAAAGACTGAAATAACAGTTTTCTTTAAAATTTTATTAGGTAACTTAGACAATTAATAATCCGTGTTTCTACCGCGAACACTAACAACACAAGAATCGGTTTGGCATACTCAAAATGAGTTCATCCAAATCACGCTGTGGCAGTGGTGGATTTACCACTAGGCTGAGTAGGCTGGAGCCTAGGGCGGCGAATTTTAGGGGGCGGCAAATTTTGACGATTTTTTTTTTATACAGAAATAATAATGATAATATTACAAACGGAAAAAAAAAGTCTTAACAATTTAATAAAAGAGACACTGTATTATGCAGTGTACCAAATACTCTCAACTTTAATACTATTTTAAAAATTACTAAACGCTTTGTAAAAAAAATCTTTGAAATTAAGGGTTTTTAAAACATCTCCATAGCAGTTTAATATTACAATTAAAATTATTAATTTTGACTAACTTCCTGGTCCTTAATCACTATTGAGGGCGGCATGAGGTCCTAGAATGCACCGCACCGCCAGTTTCACCGGGCGGCGGAGAATTAAGTTCGAATAGACATTTTCATACCTGGTCCTTTTCGCCGCCTCTTTCTGCACGATATCATCTTCGCAGAAGGAGGGAAAACATCTACCGCTACCGACCATGGTGCGGACCATGGTGAGTACCACAGTTGGCAGCGAGAGTTGTTCTCCGATAACTGCATTGATTATTCAACGCTGCGATGCCCAAGTACTGGCACACCGAATCGGCTAAATACATCGGACAGGCGGGATTCAACTAACTCCTAGTAACCACGTGCAGATAATTCCCAATGCATCCGTGCTCGGAAAGAACCTGCTTTACCCGGAAAGAATCCCAAATGTATATTTTAGCCAACGCGCACACCGCATGCGTAGACACGATGTGATGTCCGCGTATCTCTCTGACCAACAATACTCTCCAAGGGTGACAAAAACGCGCCCTACTCTGGGCGGTCAGAGCTAGCGTCCACACCGGGGTACCGTATAGCGTTATCGACCGGAGAATTCCGCGTACAGCCTTCTCACGATGCTCGGTTTACCCAAATTGGGCAAAAGTCGCAGAGGAAACCAGCTTTTGAGCAAGCTGTCGAAAGTGCTCGTCAAAGAGCCAACTACCTTTTAGGAACGGGCCTTTCAGAGGTCCCAACTCTCTCTGTCTCTCTCTCTGACTCTGTTGAGAGGCTCTGTCAACGATTGGATTCGCCGTCAACGTCGTCTATGCTGGTGATCAGCCCTGTTCCGATCTCGTTCAGCGGTCTCTTTCTGATGCATCCCATCTTCACAAATAGAGGCCACTGCGCCCCAGTCCTTCAATCAGCATTGATTGCTGGTGGGAACAGGTCTTGTCCGATATGGTCGACTTTGTTGTTCAGACGCCCAGTGGAGTCCCAATCAGTAACGCAGTGGTGGTATTGCGCCACCTCCTCGCGTTCGATCTTATTCAGATACTTAGTTAAGCAACCATGCCCATCTGCGTCATCTGGTAGGTAATCCGACCGGCCTCCCTGCCTACCTAAGCTTCGAGGTAAGGCAGATAGGCACCAACAATTCGTTGACGCCCATTTTGTGGCTGCTCCAGCCACGCGCGCCATTGTGCCAAGGCCTATTAGTGAGCGTTTCACCGCATTTCAAGCTCGTCCTGGTCTTCCCTGCTCTTACCCCGGCGGGTAGCACGAGTCTGGTCATAGACCTTCGCGTCCATGTCCACCAGGATATCAAAAGGCGGGAAACGAACCAGGACTGTCGCTGCCTCTGATGAGTTGGTACGGTATCCTCGTACGATCCGAATGGCCGATACCCGATCTCTTGATTGAGCTTGGCTCAATAGCAGGAGGAGGCCGATAGACGCTTAGCCCATATTGGCGCTCCTCTAGATAGTAACACCGCACTAAAGAACGGGCCTATACTCTTTGCACTGTAGCATGGTGTGGGTGACAGTTACCTGTACGACGTTGACTAGAACGTTCTGGTTGGTTTAATTTAATTTACTACAGTTATTAATGATTTGATATATTGCGAATGTGGTACAGCTGAAATATGTACTAAGTCATAATTTGTAAATCGCGGCAACTTTCAAGAGTGAAAATGTTACTGAAACTGTCACCCGCACCATGCTACATGCCAAACAGTATAGATACATTGTTTGGGATTGGACCGGTACGAGGACCGAATTGAACACGATTGAGGCGATATTTTTTGTGACGATAGCAGAAGCAGGCCAGGGTTTGATCTTTAGAACCTGGAAGGAGAGAAAGTTTCCTATCTAAGTTACATCTAGTGCATGTTAATGCACTAGATCTAACTTAGGTAGTTTAGGGCGATTACGGTGACTGAGACACAACTGAGACTTATTCCCCCTCCCCCTAAACACCGTATAGCATTACTCGGTTCGATTGCGACACACTACCCATGAAAACTCCTGTAGATGATGGCTCCTGATGGCTTGCAATGGTTTCCACATGTAAAAAAGGTTATTGAATTGCAGAAGTGAGAAGGGGCGGCAAAATTTTAATAGCCTACTGGCGGCAAATATGTAAATCTGCCACTGCGCTGTGGAATGGCCGCCCATGTTCGTTGCAACAACAAAAAAAGGTCTTCTTGCGACTGGATACCCTCCATATTCGGCAGAGCTCTTCTCTGTAGCATATCCCATGCATGCTCAATCGGGTTCAAGTCTGGCGACTGAGCAGGCCAGGGCCAAAGCCACATCTCAATCTCAAGAAATCCGCATAAAAATGCTTGATCCCTAGACACTTTTGATGTGTGTAATACCTACTTTGGATTCCATGTGAACAAATGAAAATTAATTTTTTGAAAGTACTTTTCATTTGTAGGTAAAATGTGTAAATAAGGTATAATAAACGGTAGGTAGGTATTACAGTAGATATAAATGCGAGAGTGAGTTTGTTTTTATATTTGTATGTATGTACCGCTTTTACACCTTAAATGCTCAATCATTTGCCATGTCATATACACATAGACAAAAGTATGTAATAAATAAATATTTTGGTGACTGCCTCGTTGGTCTCGCGGTTGGCGTGTGCGACTGCTGATCGTGAGGTCTCGGGTTCGATTCCCGGATCGTGCCCATAACACAAGCTCTGCTTAGCTTGGGACTAGAGGGCGTTGTGTATTAGATGTCCGAAATATTTATTATTATTATATTATTAATTAGGAAAAGTATGTTGACAAGAAATCAGACAAGAATATACCTCAGGTCTATGTCATAAATACCTGTTACATGCAGGGATAGCCGCAGAGCCGGTGCAAAGTATAGCTTTAATTGTTTAATTTTTTACTATTACAGTTTCTGTAAATTAGACTTGCAAAACTGATTTATGGCCCGTTTATGACATCACAAAAATTATCTGAAGATAATTTTAATAATTTAACCTGCGTTCAGCATCACAAATTCACTCACTAAAGGATAACAACAATGTTACATTAAATAGCCTTCCTCAATAAATACTCTATCGGATAGAGCATGCATTGAGTCGGTTTAAACAAATATTTATTTAAATCTGACTAGTAAATTTCAGAGAGAAGCCATGTTTTATTAATAACAAAATATTAAAATAGATAGGCAAAAGACTACTTTGTCCCACAATAGTGGATACACACACATAGATATAGGTTTGAATGCCTCGGTAGCGTATGCGACTGTTCGGTCCAAACGTTTGTATGATCTGCATCTGCAAATATTTGTTTCGGAGCTTGAGTGTTATCTATGTATAATATGTATGTATATACAAACAAAATACCTATATATGTATCTATCTAATACCTTTAAACGAGCAACTCTTATATATAATAATCTGAATCTCGGAAACGGCTAAAATGATTTTCATAAGATTTAGCATGCAGGGGGTTTGGGGGAGATAAATCGATCTAGTTAGGATTTTTAGAAAATTTACCAAAAAAAAACCCCGATCATCCAGGTACTTTATATCAGTTGTCTAGTATCCATTGTACAAGCTCTGCATAGTTGGAACTAGAAGGCATTGTGTGTAAGATGAACCAAAATTTAAAAAATAAATCTAGTGCGATTCCAAGATTCGGATAAAATGAAAAACAAATGTTAGTATCTTCCAAAATCCATATTTATTGATTGATATATGATTATAATGTACCTATTCAATCTTTTACTTTAAAAATGTTTTCGGTATTCAATCGCTAAACACTATTAACTAATTTAAAGGAAGATATCCTTTAAATTAGTGGAAAGTCATAAAATTGATCACCATTATCTGATCAGAGCATCGAGATATAATGTATAGAGAAGACGCCGCTCATAAGTGCGGTGTTCCATGCAATTGCGGCGTTTGCGCCGCACTTCCTTCAGTCGCTTGCTAGCTACACTCTGCAGAAGCGGTGGCTTTAGCGTGTGATTGTTTAAATTTAAAAACGTTCTAAAACTCGTGAAATATGCCATTTTGTGTCTTGAGATATTGCACTAATATTACAAGGAATACGGAGAAAAACAAGGGAATAACTTTTCACCAGTAATTAACTAGATATAATTGTTTTAAAATTAAATACGAACAAAATATTTTAAGACGCCATTGTTGCCTCACTCGACATAGAGTACTTAGAGTAAAACATACAGAAGTGATATTTAGGTAGAATTAACTGACGTTAAATGCACAACGTATCTAACGTATTTATTTGGATCAGGAAAAATAATATGTTGTTAAAAATAGCTTCGTTAATAACCCATAACACTTTTTTTGGAATAATTACACTCAAAATTATACTTAAAGTATAATTTTAAAAACTGCTTTATATTTTATACCTCGATGCATTCTACAAAAAAACTGAAACTGTCAATGCTATTGAAGTACTATTTACTGAGTGTGAATTTCCTAATAAAGCTTCGTAGGTATAAAGCTACTAGCTGTTGCCCGCGGCTTCGCCCGCGTGTATGTCGGTTATCGCTGAAAATAGTAGCTTATGTGTTATTCTGATGTATAAGCTATATTACTGTAAAGTTTTATACAAATCCGTTCAGTAGTTTTTGCGTGAAAAAGTAACAAACATCCATCCATCCATACTAACAAACTTTCGCGTTATTAATATAGGTAGGATTTTTATCGATATAAAATCATGATACAAAATGTATTGGTACCTGAATAGTTTTATTTTCTTTACCTCGCATATAACTTTTATATATTTTTATAAATCAGTTTAAATAAAATAAAGGGGTTAAGACAATTTTGTGAAAACTAAAAATTTTGTATAGCGCCATCTGTAATGATTTATTTATTTCGTGAACGAAAATTTAGTATAGCGCCATCTGTATTTTTGATATGGAACTCATTCCTATTTGATGTCCCACAACACCACCCGATTTTTTTTACAAATAATACACACACGTTTTACTATTAAAAACTTATTTAAGTATTTATATATGTAGATAAAATATAAAGTGTTTATATGAGCTTATTTCGACATTTGACATCGACCGGGTCTGGCACCGCTCGCTTCTCTCCAAGCTCTCGGCATTCGGTCCGCCTCCTAGACCCTGTCACTGGATTGACGCTTTTCTTCATCAGCGCCGCATTATGGGCCTTTGCGACGGCACGGCCTCTGATGTTCTGGATGTAAACGCTGGCGTACCTCAGGGTTCAGTCCTGTCGCCCACACTATTTCTTCTGCATATCAATGACATGTTAGCTCTTGGCAACATATATTGCTATGCAGACGATAGCACAGTTCATGGGCGATATTTTTGAAACCGTTCACCCAAGCTGGCAGACGTTGAGGAAAATCGACAGAAGCTTGTCGCTGAGCTCGACCGGGTTTTGAACCGCATTTTACAATGGGGTGATAAGAATCTGGTCGAGTTCAACGCTACGAAAACACAGTTGTGCGCGTTCTCTACCAAAAAGTCTCCATTTATTTCTCTCCCCACTTTTCAGAGCACTCAACTGCCACTACGGGGTAAGCTCGGTGTCCTTGGCATGGATATTTGCCGGGACCTCGAGTACTGTTCTCATCTTTGTGATGGATCCGCGCCGTATTTGCTTGATGCTTTCGATCGGTTGCAATGGCGAACAGTCCGCTTTACCAACAGTCGCGAAGCCACCGAGTTCCTTGAACCTCTGCAGCTGCGTAGAGAAATCGCCTCTATAGCAGTCCACTACCATCTGTATCATTGGAAGTATTCTGAGGAGCTCTTCTAACTGGTCCCAGAATAATAACAGAATAACATGTACACTCTCAAACCAAACGGTTTGGTTCATCCTTCCTGTGCCGAGCAGCTAAAAACTGGAACTCACTACCAGCGCACGTGTTTCTCTCCCACTATGATCCCGGGGCCTTTAAGTGGGGCGTGAAAAAGCATCTCACTAAGCCGTCATAGTGTGGGACGCAATACTGCATTGTCTGCTTTCCCAGTGAGTATGGTTGCCCCCACTGTTGGATTCTGCTTGAGTTTTCCATCAGGCTGACCATAGTCACTTTGGCAGCTTCAAATAAAAAAGTACAATTTTAATAACTACGTTTTTTCTTTTGCCATTGGGTTTTGATAATATTGTTATTGGAAATACTGTTTTCAGCGGAAACTGCATTCTTTTAAATTAAAATGTCAAATAAGTTGGAATTATTGGAATACGGGGAATTAAAACATTATCTTCTTTTGCCATTCCATGCGTCATGATTGTAGCTTTTACAATGTTGTACCCCAGTTGTGTAATATTTAGCCATGTACTATTACATTGCTTTGGCGCTCAAGATACCTCATTTAATAGTACTGGAACATTAACTTGCAGCCTCAACTTATGGGTAGGCACTCCTGATATTTCTAAAGACTTTAAGTATTCGACAACATCTCCCTCCACGCCTGACATGATCCGTTCGTTTAATTGATAACTATCTCATTAGTCAGCTGATCAGGATCGATATTATTTACACACATCAAAAGTGTCTAGGGATCAAGCATTTTTATGCGGATTTCTTGAGATTGAGATGTGGCTTTGGCCCTGGCCTGCTCAGTCGCCAGACTTGATCCCGATTGAGCATGCATGGGATATGCTACAGAGAAGAGCTCTGCCGAATATGGAGGGTATCCAGTCACAAGAAGACCTTTTTTTGTTGTTGCAACGAACATGGGCGGCCATTCCACAGCGTGATTTGGATGAACTCATTTTGAGTATGGCAAACCGATTCTTGTGTTGTTAGTGTTCGCGATAGAAACACGGATTATTAATTGTTTAAGTTACCTAATAAAATTTTAAAGAAAACTGTTATTTCAGTCTTTTTTTCGAACTTTAATGTTAGTGGTTCAAATGTCAAAAATCCCTTTATTAGGAAAATGGCAAATTTCTTTATTAATGCAAAGGTGACTTGGTTTATCGTTACTGTGACAAACGAAAACACTCTATTTGATGAATCCTTAAAGAAAATTTTAATTAATATCAATCAGGAGAAAAGTTATTGCAAAAATATATGTTGATCCCTAGACACATATGTTGATCCCTAGACACATATGTTGATCCCTAGACACTTTTGATGTGTGTACATTTTTATTCATATCTAACCAACAGCTAGCTTATAATGACGATACTTCTGTAGATAATTTTGAAGTTAAGAAACGCTGTTAATTAATTATATTAATTAGGCTTATTTATTTCTATTAATATAATGAACATACAAATCAGATTGACGAATATATACTTAATATCTTAATATTTAATTTTTATATATATAATATCATTGCTATCATTGTTAAGTCTTCATTGGAAAAGTGAAATATTTTTTATGATTGTGACAGCCTTGTTAATTCGTTGTCAAGACGCCCGACGTAGGTAACGCGCTGGCGTGTGGCGAGTGAACTCCCAGAACAACCTTTCATCCCCCTTTTAAACCCCTTACAACCCCTTTTTCGCATTAAAAAGAAGCCTATGTCCTTTCTCAGGCTCTAGACTATCTGTGTACCAAATTTCATTCAAATCGATGCAGCGGTTTGGCCGTGAAAGCAAGACAGACAGAGTTACTTTCGCATTTATAATAATCAAATTTTTCAAATTGGACCAGTAGTTCCTGAGATTAGCGCGTTCAAACAAACAAACAAACTCTTCAGCTTTATATATTAGTACAGCTGACCCACGCAACGTCGTTTGCGTCTCCTATTGCCCGTAGCGTGATAATTTTCCCCCGTTTTTGAAACATTCTTCATTGGTGCTCCGCTCCTATTGGTCTTAGCGTGATGATATATAACCTATAGCCTTCCTCGATAAATGGGCTATCTAACATTGAAAGAATTTTTCAAATTGGACCAGTAGTTCCTGAGATTAGCGCGATTAGCTGACCCACGCAACGTCGTTTGCGTCTCCTATTGCCCGTAGCGTAATAATTTCCCCCCGTTTTTGAAACATTCTTCATAGGTACTCAGCTCCTATTGGTCATAGCGTGATGAAATATATATATATATATATCATCACGCCTATAGCCTTCCTCGATAAACGGGCTATCTAACACTAAAAGAACTTTTTCAAATTGGACCAGTAGTTCCTGAGACTAGCGCTTTCAAACAAACAAAAACTCTTCAGCTTTATATATAAGTATAGATGTATTTATTATACTCTTCTAAGATCTAATACTCATAATCAACAACACATTTATTTGGATAAAGACTAATATTAGGTATTATGTTGATAAAAACTCTTTGACAAATAACTCAATAATAGGTACCAACTCTTAGCGTCTTATACTCGTGATAACTT
Source organism: Diaphora mendica (assembly GCA_949125395.1). Classification (NCBI taxonomy): domain Eukaryota; kingdom Metazoa; phylum Arthropoda; class Insecta; order Lepidoptera; family Erebidae; genus Diaphora; species Diaphora mendica. Next base: position 26,857,830 of record OX421310.1, read on the forward strand.
GTAAACGAAATGTCCGAATGGGGTGAAACAAAAAGTATTTTACTTCTACATAAATACCCTTGATAACATAATGCTTTATTTGGATAAGGATCAATATTACGATACACATTTAACGTAGTTTCTTTCTTCAGACGATTTAATAATTTTTTTGAGCACAAAAGCGGGTATTGTGACTAAACCATGATAGTTAGATATATGCTCTCGCGGACTTTTTTGTAGATCTTAATGGGACCTACAAACCCGTAATACATGGTTTTGTTCTATTGTCAATACTTTTTGCAGCGCACGCAAAAATAGGTATTCGATTTCACACCTTGGGTTACAAAATAGCAATTTTCTTACGGATCTCAAATTTTTTTGAAAATAAAATATAGCCTATAGCCTTCCTCGATAAATGGACTATCCAACACTGAAAGAATTTTTCAAATCGGACCAGTAGATCCTGAGATTAGCGCGTTCAAACAAACAAACAAACAAACAAACAAACACACTCTGCAGCTTTATAATATTAGTATAGATTTATCCGTTCTGCTTTGTGGCTTGGCGCTTACTCCATGAAAGCGAATCTTTGCAACAGTTCGTTGGCCAAAACCCGTAAGCGCCATGAAAATCACGGCGCTTATGACATTTCGCTCGCGAGGAAACTATAGCTCAATGCGATAGAACGCTGCTTGTTAATACTGTTGGATTAGACTACTAATTTGTTTGGCTGCGCTGCAGCGCTTTTTAGTTTTAATTCAATTATAAACGGAACATATAATTGGTTTTGAGTGGTTCCTCTAGTACGTAGTACGTAATATCTTAATGTTTTACACGCAGCTTCGCTCACGCAGAATTTCATCCCCTGATTTACCCCCTTAGGGGTGGAATTTCGGAAATTTCTTTCTTAGTGCTCACTTACATATAAAGAACTTAAATGCAAAATTTCAGGATTCTAGCTTCAGCGGTTTAGGCTGTGCGTTGATGTCAGGGTATGTCAGTCGGTAAGTCTGTCAGTCAGTCAGTCAGTCACATTACTCTTTTATATCTATAGATTAGCTTGTCTAACTTATGGTTTTGATTAAAATAAAGTTAGAACATAAACCTAAGTAGGTATATGTTTATTTCAATGGTATATTAAATGGCAACATAAATGAAACCAAATGATCCTTAATATCAAATAAAAAAGTCCGTGAAAGTGTGCATCGGTTACGAATGTGGTATGTGTTAGGAATTAATTTAATAAGCACTAGTAGGTCTGTGCGTGGTTTTTCTCGCTCCGGAACAAGTTTCTCTCGTAGATATGTATGTAGGTACGTACTGTAGATACCTCCACCTACACATTTAAAAGATACAGGTACTCATATTCATAGGACATAATTAGATAAGGAACTTGATCTCGGAGCTATACAAGTTATTGTTTATGGTATAGGTATTTATAATAATACTAGCTAACCCACGCAACCTCGCTTGCGTCTCCTATTGCCCGTAGCGTGATAATTTTCCCCCGTTTTTGAACCCGAACGAGACCTCAAGCACAGCAGTCGCATACGCTACCGCTACGCCACCGAGGCAGTTTATTTTAAAGCTGAAGAGTTTGTTTGTTTGAATGCGCTAATCTCAGGAACCGCTGGTCTGATTTGAAAGATTATTTCAGAGGTGGATAGCACATTTATCGAGGAAGGCTATAGGCTATATATCATCACGTTACGACCAATAGGAGTGGAGCTCCAATGAAAATGTTTCAAAAACGGGGAAAATTTATCACCCTAGAGGCAATAAGAGAAGCAAACGAGGTTGCGTGGGTCCGCTAGTTGTTAATAGTTGTTTATAATTTTTATATGCCTCTAACACAGCGCCAAAGAGTTATTAAAATCTCAAGTTAGTAGAGCCACGCTGATTTCAGCACGAACGGGCCGGCTCGACCGGGGCAAAAATGACAGCGTTCGTGCTGTCGTGTTTCGTTGGTGAGTGCCAGACCGGAGGCCCAACTAACTAGGCTGCCATAGTGTTGGTCACCACGCTGCATTGTTGCATTGTTTGCAATGAGTATGGTGACCACCACTCTTGGATTCTGCTTATGCTTTCCATCAGGCAGAGTAGAGTCATTTTGGCAGGCCCATAAATAAAAAAAATAAAAAAACGACTTCAGGATAGCCTGCTATACCTAATGTAAAAGGAACCAATTATAGGAGACACGAGACACCTTTAGCTACGAGTTTTTGTTCTAATTTTAATGGTTCAATAGATATTAATATAAAACTTGAAAGTGTAGTGACGCACGCCAGCGATGCAACAGTTCATACTTAAAAACATAATATTACTTAGTTTACATACAATTCAATTCAAAATACTAAAAGTTACGTAAGCTAATAACAGTACTAACACATTCTGCCAATACTATGGAGACTATTGGAGACACAATGCACTGTTAACATTTAAATTTAAACATAACATTATTATCAATTTAGTAACAGGTCCTAATAAGTCAAGCTAGCAATTATTATTAACGGACTATTCAGAAGGGGGAGCTTACGAATGGCCACAGAATTTCCTCTGAATTTATGAAGTAAGGAGGTTCAGTTGAAGCAAATCAATTATTTTATATTCAGCATTTAAAAATTATAATCCATCGAATAATTATTTATCTTTACCGATTAACAAAATACTTCCAATACTGATAAGAATTGGACCACAAACACGGTAAGTATACGTAGATATTCATAAAACCACTGACGAAATATATACTAGACCAACACTCTACTAGGCGAGACCTGTACGCGGATTTATAGTAAGCTTAATGTTCCCTAGATGTCACTAAGTGCATCAAATCGTGAATTACAACGATATTTTCTAACCCCCAACACCAATACGAACCCAACAGTCAACTGTCAAGTTTATTGACATTGTATTATTGCGAAATGTACCACTAGATGTCGTTTTTTAAATAATTAATTATCTTAGTACCTACATAATTTATGTAATATTTTATCGTCAGAGAGATCTACACAAATAAATAAAATTGAAATGTCTGTTTTTAATTTTAAAATAACCGCTTTTCTCTTTACAATCTTTTTTTTTATTAATTGTTTGAAACTTTTTTATTTTCAATGGATTCACTTTAAACTTTGTATGCATGTTTCTCAATTGACATAGGTAAGGAACTAAGGACTGACATTTTATTTTTTTAATGGATTCAAAAAACAAAATAAAAATTGATGAATTAATAAAATATAGTTGCATGTTGCAGTTGCAATTCCCGTCCTTAATGACACATGTCTAAAAACAGTTTTTGGCATTTATAAATGTTGTTGATCGTGAATGTATGCAAATAAAAAATTTGATAATTACGAGTTGATAATGTCGAGAATTGCTTGCACATATTATTTAACAACTGTAGATGACAAAAAGGTGTAATTAAGGATTTTCTTTCGGTTTGTGTCTTATAAAAAATCCTAATGTTAAAAATGCGGACGTAAGTTCCTTTGTTACGCTTTCCGACGAAAACTACTTAGCTGATCAATCTGATCATCATGAAACACATATTCTTGTAGAGGTATTAGAAGTAACATAGGATACTTTTTATTAAATGCGAACGAAGTCGCGGGCGAATAAAGTCGCAGGCGAAACCTAGTTATTAATAAAACAATCATAAGAAATGTTTTTAGAACGAAGTTCCCTAACGCGCTTTTCGCGCCAAAAGTTGTAGCGACACTTAACATTGAGTTGACGTCATAGTGCTGGATACTCAACGTTAAATATAACAAACTGAATGCCAACGTCCATACCGTGTTGAATGCACCGGTTCTCGTCCGATCACCGAAGTTAAGCCACATCGGGCGTGGTTTAGTAATTGGATGGGTGACCGCCTGGGAATACCACGCGTGTTGTTGACTTTTTGCATTTATTTACAGAAAATAATATATTGTTTTATAGTATATTTTGTAAAGTTTGATTATTTCTAAAATAATTTGACAAATGCGTTACCGGCCTTTGGGGCATAGTGGAGTGGGATGGGGGGAGAGGTTGGGGTATGAGCCTCTGGTATCCTCACTACTCGGTGAAACACAGCGCTGTGAGGCCGTGGTATTACCAGGGGCAGGGGTCATATTACGTCGCGTCGCGCGTAACCAAGTTAAATAATATCCAGAAACGGTTAAATACGTATCTACTCATTTTTAATCAGTAGCCCAAAGTTAAAGTTTCATGTTTCTAACTTAAAAATGACGGACTTTCGTCCACACTTTCAACCCGTATTTCACCCCCTTAGGGGTAGAAATTCCAAAATACCTTCCTTAGTGAATGTCTACTCAATAAAACGATCCATATGAATAACTGAAAGAATACAACTTAAGGTATATACGTAATACTAAAATCATCATCTAATCCCTAACTGTTGAAGAGTTTAACCTTCTATCATCAGCTCACCTAAATAACTTGAAAGTATACGACTAAAGGTCTATAGATACGTATGAAATTGAAAGAATTATCCTCCAACTCCTAACCGTTGAGGAGTTGTACCTTCGATCATCAGCTTACCTAAATAATTTGAAAGAATACGACTAAAGGTAACATACATACATATGATATTTAAAGATTTATCCTCCAACTCCTAACCGTTAAGGAGTTGTACCTTACACCATCAGCTCATCATCATAAAATGATGACTACCAGACGCAAATACCGGGTTAACTTTAGGAAATATACGAAAACATAATATGTGCCTAAAATAATGAGGGTTTCCCTCGATTTCCCTGGGATCCCATCATCAGATCCTGATATGGTGACAATGAGACCACCTCGGGAGCATACCCTTTCGAATACAAAAAGAATTTTCAAAATCGGTCCACAATTGACGCAGTAATCGGTGAACATACATATAAAAAACACAGTGGAACATAGAACCTCCTCCTTTTTGGAAGTCGGTTAAAAATAAAAGTACAGTCGAATTGATAACTACCTTCTTTTTTTGAAGTCGGTTAAAATAAACATTCATATTAATTAAATTTTTGAACTGAGTACGCGGCTCAAGCGACGTTGCCGTTCCGTATTAACTACTGGAAGATATGAACGATTTTTGCAATGTTGCCATTCATGAGTGCATTGTTTCTCTGATTCAACCAAATAACTTATAAATGTGACATCTAGCGTAGTAAATAGGTCATTATTTTCAAGTTTATTTAAATCGATTGCAACGACATCTCCTAAACATAGGTGATAACTTTTAGTTATGCAATTGAAAATCATTTTTTTAAAGCAAGCAATACAAAGCAAGTTTTATATTTGAAAAATAATAATATAGTTACTAGAATTGAAGCACATCAATAAAATACTGTTAAACTTTGTTAAACTGCTTTTTAGAGCTTATTTTAAGCGCCATCTAGATTTAGTTGAACTTTTCTAGCTTTTTACGGCGTACAGTATTGGCCAAGGGAGGGACGGTCTATAGTATATTGTGTCATTGATAAAACTAATTAAACGAGACATGGAAATGCTATTAAAAAGATCGGTCATCATCTAGGGTTGTCATCTTACTAGAAATTGTTGATGGACAGTTTTTTATTTATATATGAACTTACCAAAGTGATTCTACTCTGCCTGATCGAAAGCATGACGAGAATCCAAGAGTAGTGGTCACTATCAGCCCGTTGCAGTTCACTGCTGGACATAGGCCTCTCCCAAGGAACACCGCAGAGCCCGTGGTCACTATACTCATTGGAAATGCAGACAATGAGATAATGGAGCATGGTGACCCGAACTATGGTGACCTATTGAGATGCTGATGAAACATAGTCTAATTTATAGCTTTTTAACAACAAAATCTGCATTTTTTTGTTTTATGGCAACCCTATATGATGTTCAATCCGTGTGTCAAGGTAATAAATTATTGATGTATGATTAAAACAAACACCGCAATAGGTATGCTTTTTAAGACTTTGCACTCAGTAGATATGTAGGTAAATAAGTAAAATAACTAGCAGACCACACCGTTGATGTGTTAATATTATAACCTACTCAATAAGAGGTTTATTGTTTTTTACCACTTTTTTCTCCACAGTATGTTACGAATAGGACGAACATTTTCAACATTAACCTATGACCTTGTACCTTTACCAAGTCATTTGATGATGACAATGCAGGTACACACGTAGTAAATACGAATTTAATGCAAAATCTTAGTTCAATAGTAATACACTCGAAATCCATCCTAGAATTAAAATCACTTTTTAACGTTAATTAACCTTTGATGATGCCTTAATGCGAAATCGGTCAGGTGTAAACATAAATAAAATAGTGGAAAAAGTACAAGTGATTTTAATTCTAGAATGTATTGCAACAAGTTCCATCAAGTGCCGACATTATATTAGTATGGTATATTAGTGGTAAACAGAGGTTCTTCGAATAGAATCTACATAAAGAATGTTTACGCAGGAGGCCTTCCTTATAGTATAGGATGTCGGTAAGTCAACAGTAGGAACACAAATAGGAAGCTTGGAAAATATGCTTAAGCCATCGAGATATTACGTACTACGTACTAGAGGAGCCACTCAAAACCAATTATATGTTCCGTTTATATATGAACCAAAACTAAAAAGCGCTGCAGCGCAGCCAAACAATAATTAGTAGTCTAATCCAACAGTATTAACAAGCAGCGCTCTATCGCATTCGAGCTGTAGTTTCCTCGCGAGCGAAATGTCATAAGTGCCGTGATTTTCATGGCGCTTACGCGTTTTGGCCAACGAACTGTTGCAAAGATTCGCTTTCATGGAGTAAGCGCCAAGCAACAAAGCAGAACGGATAAATAGCTTTATACCTACGAAGCTTTATAAGGAAATTCACACTCAGTAAATAGTACTTCAATAGCTTTGACAGTTTCAGTTTTTTTGTAGAATGCATCGAGGTATAAAATATAAAGCAGTTTTTAAAATTATACTTTAAGTATAATTTTGAGTGTAATTATTCCAAAAAAAGTGTTATGGGTTATTAACGAAGCTATTTTTAACAACATATTATTTTTCCTTATCCAAATAAATACGTTAGATACGTTGTGCATTTAACGTCAGTTAATTCTACCTAAATATCACTTCTGTATGTTTTACTCTAAGTACTCTATGTCGAATGAGGCAACAATGGCGTCTTAAAATATTTTGTTCGTATTTAATTTTAAAACAATTATATCTAGTCAATTACTGGTGAAAAGTTATTCCTTTGTTTTTCTCCGTATTCCTTGTATTATTAGTGCAATATCTCAAGACACAAAATGGCATAATTCACGAGTTTTAGAACGTTTTTAAATTTAAACAATCACACGCTTAAGCCACCGCTTCATCAGAGTGTAGCTAGCAAGCGACTGAAGGAAGTGCGGCGCATGCGCCGCAATTGCATGGAACACCGCACCGCACTAATGAGTGGCGTCTTCTCTATACGTTATATCTCGATGGCTTAAGCTTTATAGTTTATTACATTCTTGAATTAAAATCACTTGTACTTATTCCACAATTTTATTACACTAGTGACCTTTGATGATGCCATAAGGCGAAACCGGTCAGGTGTAAGCAAAAATTAAACAGTTTAATAAGTACAAGTGATTTTAATTCAAAAATGTATTAAGACTGTAGTCCTTGAGCGTGGGAATTTGTGATTGAACACCCACATTCATATTTTACATGCACACAAACGCATCGGGCACTGTTGCATACTAACCCTGGCAACTAATAAATTTACTTTCGGTTTTTTCTTCTAGTTACATATTCATTAACTGTTCGCCTTTGAAGAATGTTTAGAATGTCCTACAAAGCACGCAATGTATCTTAGTCATATCGGAAAGCCCGCCGGCTTTAAGTAACTCGTCAACGGCCGAGAATGGGGTTCAAGTGTACCTATTCATTTTTAATTCATTTCATGGACAAATAATATATTTTTACACAGTATAAAATTAAGTCGCTCGCGCTATCTGTCAGCTTAGATCTTTTACAGTAATCAACGGATTTTAATGCTATGTTATGAAATAAAATTTGTATGATATATGTTATATTAATGGAACATAATGTTTCTTAAAAATATAATTTTTGATCGCTTTTATTGCTCATATTGACTAAATTTTACTACATAGATCTTACTTACTTACGTACTTTTTTCACTTTTTGACAAAAAACGACGCTGAAAAAGTATGAAACAAGTTTTGAAAAGCCGTAGTCACGTGTTTTTAAGAGTTATGGTACGTTTCTATTTTAATTTAAGTTTTTACTTTTTTTTATTTAAAATGTTTTGGTGTAGTGATAATAATAATTTATATACAAAGTATATTTTAAATACCTAACATAGAAATATAAAAAAAATGAATAAATACGAACAAAGTCACCAGCAAATGCTAATAATACCTATATATATATTTGAAATGTACAAGTAACACCCTTTCCGATGATAGCAATCATGGCATATTTATGTCAAATTCATTTTTTAATACAGTACTTTATGTCGGCTAGAGGGCGCCATATTAAATTGAGTGACGCGTCATATAGCCTATAAGCAGCGGACGATCAAGACACTTCTAACGATACCTCATTTATCCAGTTCTAATTAGTAGTTAATGAGCTATGAGGGAACAGATGAACATACATACATGGCCTGTCAAAATCATAACCCTCCTTTGGCTTTGCCGTGGTCGGGTAAAAAAATAAAAAAATACAGTTAATTTATAAACTCCTTCTTTTTTTAAGACGGTTAAAAAACAAACTATTGCAACATAACATGCAAAATTTCATGATTCTAACTTCAGCGGTTTGGGCTGTGCGTTGATCTCTGGGTATGTCAGTCAGTCAGTCAGTCACCTTCCTCTTTTATTTATATAGATTACAGATATCAGATAATGTAAGGGATAGGGCATCTTTTGTTTTACAATTCACCAATTGATTAAATTCGAACTTAAGGGATGAATAATAATGGAAATGACGTAAAGTGTAGATGGGACCCTTTTTTACAATTTTTGTCTGTCTATTTGTTTGTTTGTGCCGGCTAATCTCTGGAACGGCTGGAGTGATTTTGACGGGATTTTTACTGATAGGTAGCTGATGATATAAGGAGTAACCGCTGTTGGTGTAGTATCGCGGGTAAGACCGTGATGCTCAGCTAGTTTTTTTTTTCAAAAAAGACAACTTCCGTATATATCCAATAAATCCTGTGTCGCGGGGGACTTTACAAACATACATGAAACGGACACAATGGACACCCAGACTCAGAACAACAATTCGTGGATCACAAAGTGTTGTCCCATGTGGGATTTGAACCCACAACACCTGATACAGTAGGAAGCGGCGAGGCAACCGCTTAAACCACTAGACCAACCATGCAGTCAAAAATAAAACTGTAATTTTAAGGTCTTTCATTATTTCAGTAGTAGTTATTAAATTCTAACAGAAATCATTAAAAAAAAAAAACTTTTAAAAACAATTTCTCAAAGTGTCTCGGTCTGTCAAAGTGTATTCAAAGTACTCGTCAAGACAAATCAAACGACTCCAAACTCGATAGGTTCCGTCGTTACAAAGTTCCTGTGACCACCTTCCAGCTTCAACATCAGATCAGCTCCATGTCATCATAATATAGCATTGTCACGCTATATACATATGCCTACAAAAATTCAACACAATCGGTTGAAGATATCTGCAAAATTGAGTTGCAAGATTCCGTCTTAACAAATATAATTAGATATATACATACATAGCAAGTTAAAAAAAACATAAAAATAAGTTCTGTGTTAATAAAAAATACTAATATTTTTCTTTGAAATTAATATTTAAAAAATTAAATTCAAGAATACAAATTAACAGTTAGAATTCGACACTCACTGGCAACCCACCCTAAAACTTGTCATTTACGTATTATGGAGCTCAGTGCGAACTACAAACGGACGTGGTGTCACCTTGAATATTCGGCGGGCACTGATTTTTTTGAGCGCGATAAAACTTATTTATTGCAATTTACGGGAGACGATATCTACGTACTAAAATGTATGGAACTTTTGTCGCTAAAAATGAATGATGTTTAGCCTTAAATTATGGCTTTTTGGTGAGAATTAATAAAAAACTAAAACGGTAAATCTTTTCTCCATACTTTTTTCTCGCGAAATAAGAAAAAAACATTTAAAATAGAGCACGAAATAGGACAGAGTGTGCTAATTAAAAAGGTCGATTTCGATGATTTTGATCTTTGTTAAGGCTTTTTTTTCACAAAAATAAAAAATTATTTTATAAATGTCACTCGGTAGATTGGTAGACTGATTTATTAAACTACTGACATTTTTTTTTTAGTGTCAAATATGAATTGAGTTGTTTGTGTTTTGCAAAACTGCAAGTGCCTTTTCGCGCGTTTTTAGGGACGCGCCCCTTAATAACAAGTTCCATAAAGTGCCGACAATCGAGAGTATAAATTTACAGTTTCTTCATAATTTTTTTGACTAAAATTCGAGGGCAAGAGATTTTCTCGTATTGACTTACTTTCTATTTAAATACATAAAATGAAGTTAAACATAAACATGACTATTTCTTAATAAAACATATTTTAAATCAGCCCAGAATATAGAAGTTTGGTGGCGCTTCACGCCTGTGCCTCGAAGAGAACGTTTGACCGTCGTCGGTCCCTGTTGTCATGAACACCTATGGCAACTAGTTACTAACCACTACTTCAACCTTCGAATTCAGTTCGCTTTCAGGGTTGTGGAGAACCAATACCTGTCACAGCGTAAAAAAAAAAATTTAGGTAAAACCGGGTGAACTAGTAGCCGACCCCAAAAAAATATTAGGAATGGGGCTAGGAAGTGGAATATAATTACTACTATGAATCTAATGAGTTCCATGCCTCAAATGTGTTGATCTATATTTTTTCTGATATTAGTGACGAGAGTTAAATTGTGAATATCAGAATAAATGATTTTCTTTGTCTCTAATTTTTTCTTTCTACTATGGCGGAACGGGTGTCATGTCCCTCCAATACAAAGGGAGAATCCGCTGACCAGGCAAAGTGATCATGCCTGGCGGGCCAACTGCCCAACGGTTGATGTTGGGATGTTGTATGTATGTTAATCGACGCGAGAACATCTATTGCGCGATACAGGATTGGTAGTTTCTTTGTGAAGTACATTACTAAATAGTTCAGTGTATCTGCGGTAGATGGCGATGGTAGTAAATTTCTGTTGCGCTGTATGTGAAAGTCGCCACACTACTGCTTAAGTTTCAGGTGCAGCAGGTAATTTAGCTCTTCACTGCTAAATGAAGGTCTCCCCAAAATGCGCCACAAACAATAATAAATAATAATAAATCTCTTGATTGTACCAGATTAGCAATAAGGGTAACTTAAATAGAAAATCTTAAACTAGGGAGGTACAATTGGCGGTCACCAACCACCGGTCTCCGGCAGTAAAAATATAAAATACATTTTTAATAGGTACTCCTCACGAGTTGCATAGTACCTAATTCGCCTTGTACATTTACACGATTTTTAAATATACAAATATTTGTTTATTACTAATAAAGTGATCTAACTGCCAAATCATCAAATATCCTTATTTATTTATACAAGGCAATAAAATATTTATTTCTACAAATAAACTAATTCCGTTGTATCGTGACCCGCCCATGAACTTGTAAAATTGTAAATGTAACAACAACAGCCTCAATCAGTGATACCTATTGAAACAAAAATGGCTGCCAAATTCCTCCGGCACGCATATCGTGATCATCCTCGATAATGATGAGATATCTCGATATAATCAACCTTGTCACTTCTATCTTTATTAATTTTTTATTGATCTAGATGAAGTAATCGACATAATATTAAATTGGACCCACGACTTAATTAAGAATCGTGTATGTATTACTGCTCTTAACAGTCAATCACGATTATGAATAATAATTATTTGGGCTGGGTCAAATGTAGATGGATAATTTGGAATATGTCCTATTGTAAACCACATGTGCGTACTCGCACATCACTTAAATGACACTGTTATTTAGAGTTGTAGTAGCGTAGGTAAGTATATTTATTATAGATAGTTTAGTCGTTGTCGCGAATAGACGTGCAATATAATAACAATTTGCAAATTTACATTACCGTAAAATTTTGACCAAGTTTTGGTGTGTCTTAAATGCGTATGTAACCGCATTAGTGCAGCTGTAATTATTTGTTTTTCTGCAAAACAATGTACATTGCAATTAAGTGATAAGTTCAGGTGATGAGTAACAGCCCCTTTAATAGAAGCGGCATAACACGCCTGACTCCTCTACCTACGACTCCTCGACAACCTTCACCTGAGCCCTCTGACAGAATGGAAATAATATCAACCTGTGAGATACAGGGATGGTTGGGATCACAGAACAGAAAATATGGGTAGAAATGCTATGTAGGCGGGGCAGGCGGAGTACGCAATGAACTGCATTTCCTGCGTGAATATTTCGATTTCTTTCACCCGAACAGATTTAGTGTAAGGCATAGGGGTGTGCCCAAATATTTATAATGCATTCGATACCGCAAAATTGTAGATGTAGATGATATTGGTTTGTGTTTTTCTTAAGTAGAAAGAGTTGATTTGTTTTATATTATGATTTTTAACCGACTGCAAAATAATTTTTAATTTGAATTTTTTTTGGAAAGCTTTTTGATGAAATGGAATAGGAATAATAGAAATATTTCTTTTAAAACTTAAAACATATTTTGAAGATTAACAATTTCGGGCCGTCCGACGTCCATCGATGTCCATTGTTTTGCATTTAAATTTAGATATAAAAATGTACATCTTGTGATGAAATAAAAATAACCTCATAATTACTGTTAATTACAGGGTTCTACAGAAAAATTATTAAGATTATGTGTGTTACGTCTATAGAAATTGTGTCGTGTTGATAAGTATGAAACGTCAAACTCCAAAATTAGATGTACAATATGTATTTATGTTTTGACGAAACAAATGTCTTATTTTTATATTAACAAGAAACTAGTACAATTGCACTCAATCCATTTCTAAGACAGTTACTTTGATATAAAAAAATTAGGATAGCGATATTTAAAAGTAAGAACTTTTTCTTATAGAAATTTAGTAAATTTAATTATTATAATCGACAGGACCACATCTCTACGGTGGGTGGGTCATAAAGACGAAGATCCACCTCTAAACACAAAATTGCAAGTAAAACTCTACTTAATGCCAGGAGCATAAGGTTGTAGTTTAATATTATATTCATTAAATCCTTTGGACGAATTAGAATAGACTTAGTTATGTGTGTATAATATTATTAATCGTTTATGTGTGCGTCCCGGTGCGGGTGACAAAGATTACTTACGAAATTACGTCAAAGGCATTTCTAGTTGTTCTGTGGTTGGGATCAATTGAGCAGTGTCTAAGCGAAGTTTGTTCTGTTGCATCTGAAGGCAAGTTGAACTCGGACCAAAAATTGAAGATAAATACCCTTTGCCGTAAAGTAGCATCCGGAGTGGCTCAAATTACTGTACAATATCAGTCACTCAAGCAAAAAGCCCTTAAAGCACATAATTCTTTGCAACATGCTGTGAAAACAGAGGAAATACTCGAATCCCTAGCGCAGATCAGGCAGGCCATCCAGGAGTCGAGTGAAAAACAGGTACCAACAAGCGCTTCTTTTGCTGACATGGTGAAAAAAGGATCTAGCAACTATATTCGTCCCAGCAGTCTCAGTTCGGTAGTTATTTATCCTAGCGATAACTCGAAATCTAGTGAGGATACCAAGATCATGGTGCAGAAAATAATAAGCCCTGAAGCTATGAAACTCCACGTGCGGGGAGTCCGAAAGACTAGAAATGGCGGTGTTGTCATCAGTACTGAGACCAAAAAAGATATCGAGAAGCTCAAGCAAACTGTCCAACTTGCTGAATCAGGACTTAAGGTTGATGAACCTTACAAGCGCAAGCCTCGTATTATTATGATTGGAGTTCTTACAATAATGTCTGAAAATGAGGTCTATAAATGTTTGTACGAACAGAACATAGCTGAAAAATTCCCTGAATTGACGAAGAACTCTTTTATAACTTCTATAAAACTTAGTCACAAATCAGGCAAGAAAAACGCTGAGACCTGCCATTATATAATTGAGGTATCAGTCTCAATACGTAAAGCGTACATGCGGACACTGTGGTGAAGACGGTCATTCCGTCCAAGACTGCACAAGAAAAGTGGAGCAACCAAAATGTGCAACATGCTTGCGCTTCAAAAAGCCAAGCAGCCACAAAACGGGAGAAACTGATTGCCCAGCTAAGAGGGCGCCCAAGAGCATCATACATTTTCTTGTATATATTAGATCTATCCTTACATTATCTTATGGATATTAATTTATTTACAGAAATAGATAATGTTTCTTTTCTGGGTCCATTTTTATATAATAGGTTAAATAGAGAAATAAGTATTTATAAACTTAATTATGTTAGTTGTAAAAACACATTGCACAATTGGTTACAAATTTTGTCATATGAGCAAACTGAGCATTGATTTGAAGTATGAAAATAAAATTATTTTTCATCCCACCAGCTCGTAAAGAGTATTTTTGCCCTTCGATATCTGAGTGCAAAAGCCGTTTTTATCCTCTAGAGGAATAAAGTGAATTGAACTTAGAATATCGCTCGAGTGCACTAAGTTTGTGAATTCAAAACATCATTAAACCTATTTACTTCTACCTCCATGGTGCCGAATTAATCATACAATATTTTTTAATTTGTTAAAAACTCAGACTCGGAACCTTCTTGGTGTAGTTTTTTTTTTAATTTGCTCTGCCCGCACCATTTTCTTCTTAAGTAACTATAGCAACTTAACTTTAATTTTTTCTTAATTTATCTACATCCATACAAATAAATAAAATTGAAATGTCTGTTTGTAATATTAAAATAACCGCTTTTTACTAAATGCATATGTATGTATACACGGTACATATACTAAAATATTTTTTTTATAATTTCTGATAGGTACATTGTCTGTCTGTCTGTCAGTCGGTCTGTCTGTTTGTTTCGGGTAATCTCTGGAACGGCTGGACTGATTTTGACGGGCTATCACTGGCAGCTATAGCTATAGCTGATAATCGAAGGAGTAACTTAGGCTCCTTTTTTAGACTAGCTTTGTCCCGCGGTGTTACTCGCGGTACGATGGATAACACCGCGGGGTTGAGCGAGTACCTAATTATTTTTGAAATACCTAATTTAAAAATTTATCTGTAATACTTACCTATCATAATGTAGTACCTAATAAATATTAATACCTAAACTGAAATAAAAGTATCTTGTGATTGTTAATGCTTTTTTTGCATTTAGTTGTTTCCTCGCTGAGGTGGAATGAAAAGTTACGTGTTGCACTCGAGTGCAAAGATTTTTCACCTCGTGCTCTTTTGATTCCCTCGCTGACGCTCAGGATTCTAATTTTTTATTCACTCGCTACGCTCGTGATTCAATTTTAGAATCCTTCGCTTGCTCGGTCATCAAAATTGAGCACGCGGTTAAAAAGCAACTTTGCACTCTTTCATAACAAATAACTATTGCTGAGCTGCCTTAGCACATTATTTCTGACCCACTTATTTCTAGTACTACAAAATTAATATGTAGGTATGTTATTCAATTATATTGTTACTTTAAGCGCTGATTATGTAAATTTAAGTGTATACAATTGTTTTGTAAGCATTTTCTTCGCCCGAGACACAGATTCAATCTAGTTCGGGCAAATAACAAATAATATGTACTTTATTTATAAAATTTAAGAATTTCATTGTAAATTATTGTACTTTTTTACTAAATAAATATTTTATTATTTATTTATTATTATTGTTATTTACATATTGAAAGCTACGTCTAATTAATATTACTTGGGTTTGTACAAATTCAGACATTACAATACCTTCTCTTCTAAGTATTTAAAGCATTCCGTATAATATGAAATACTTTATTTAGCTTTTGACCTCAGATTACAAAAGTTTAGAAATCTGAGCTTTGACATTCTTGCTACTGCCGCTGTCCAATAGAATTTGCCACAGAATGCGTATACTAATTTTATCAATTTAAATATTTTATTTACAAAAACTGTTGAGTGTACTATGTAACACGTGTCACAGAAAAGTATACCTACTGAAGTATGTGAAATAAAAATATATTATTATTCTAAAAATCTGGAGCTGGATGCGAGTGGCCGAGAATCGAACTAAGTGGCTTGCAATTGGAGAGCCTATGTTCAGCAGTGGACTGCGATAAGCTGATGATGATGATGATTCTGAAAATCGTATCATTTTCATTATCATAGTTAGCGGCTAGACATAGGTACCTACCTCCTTAGAAATAAAATCGTATGCGCAAGTATTATTAGTATTAGCATTAGACGCTGGTTTTTTTTGTAGTAAGTTACTTCTTTTCAGGAATTACTATTTAGTTATTAAGCCAGCAATACAGATGGGCATGAAGAATGAATCTATTCCAGTAATCAATTATATTAGACAGTGCAAGTTGCATTCAACGAAACTTAAATGCAGTATAAAATAGGATCTAACCGAGTTGTGAAGGTCATTTTGCGCAATAAATCGAATCGCATCTGGCAATATATATGTATTATAGTTCGTAGTTCCCATTGTGACGTGGATCACGAATGCTATTGCTCTACTTCCTTGGGTATTATAGTCACTTAGTGTAATGGATAGATGGTTTTGAGAGGTCCCTTTTACTGCTATAGACACGAGACCTTCTCTTTCGGTTACAGGCTTCATTTAATCCTACACCCACAAGTAGGTGAAGGCGTCTGCAGTTTATCAATGCAATGACGCGTTACTGATGCAACAATATTTCAATCTTTTCACTAAAGACATTAAATCTCAAAAATAGGTTACTATTATGCCACAACGTTCATGTTATAAAAGAGTTTAAGTAGACGTGTAAGTACCTTAATAAACCGCGAAAGTTTACATATAGTAATATAAACTATTGTTTGTGTAAACATGAAAATCTATACTTATAATAAAAATGTAACAGGTCCAATTCTGTACATTAAAGATATTTTGAAAATTTTTTTTGGTGGGCTCTCCGATTTCATTCATTCTTTTTTTGCTAGAATAAAAAAAAATAAAAGAAAACGTGTAAAGTCTTTTTTTTTTGTTCGCGACTGTACACTGCCTGTAGGAAGCTGAGACAGATATGAAAATATGGCGGTACGAAGTTCGCGCAGGTCATGATTAATATTCTTATACTCTTATTTAGAACTATTTAGAAGGCAGGATATAGTAGGGAAACAAATAAATACAGGTCTCACAATCAAGCTTACTAAATCACTCAAAACATAATATCAATAATAAATCCTTTAAGCATTACCTAACAGTTCAGTTGATAGAGCTGCTACTGCTAATGATACCTAATCATGCATTTCATTATATATGTTATACGTTATATATGTTACCGTCAGATTGTCAAAACCGTTAGATTTTAATCTATCTCGCGAGATTGCAAACAGTCGAAAGATTGTGAAATGGTATCGACGAATCGCAAGTCGCGCGCTGATTCGTTGAAAAGCATATGTCCCGCGCATCCATATTTGTTTGTTAATTCCTCATGTTGAAAATACTTCATAGCTTTAGAATTAGTTATATAAAATTGTTGTGACAGTAAAATCAATTTATTCCTAACCTAACTCAGCCATTGAACGGCCTACTGTAAAATTACCAATCAGGGACAGTTGATAATTTGACGCGCGTAAACAGTAGGTACCTATATCACAGTTGACAATATATCGATAGTTTGCAATCTCGCTAACTACATTTTATTCTAACGGTTTTACGGTGACATACATAATAACGATTTGCTAATTTACATCAAACTTCTGAAGTTACAGACATTAAACCTAGTTTTCTCACACAATAACAAACTAGCTGTAAATTTCTCGCGATACATTTGAACAGATAAAAATAATGAATGATACTAGCAATACTTGTGAGGCACGACATCGTGCAATTCTATAATGTGGAAGCAAGATCTGCCATTATTATATTATTCAATGATATTGTCAAGTATCTGTCTAAACAGTTATTACTATTTATTTTATACACATTCGATGGTTCGAAACGTATGGTTATAAAAATCAACTTTCACCTTCTATGTAGGCATTCTCCGCGAATTCCTAATCACGTGAAACAAGATTCTACAAATCGAGAGGTATTGTTTTGCCTTTATTAACTAACCATACCGGACAAAAAGTTATGTTTAAATGAAAGAGCCATATCAGATTTTTGCGTCTCAGAATCTTTACAGGTAAATTAGCTTGGAGAAATTTTTGCGTTTGTAGTAGTGTATGGTCAGCAAATAAAAAAAAAACAACATTTTATTTTTAGTTTTTATTTTTTTAAAGGTAATATACGTTTGTGGCTGGAGCACACCAAATGCGTACACGTCTACGCATACGCACTACGTACTAAAACGGACGTGAAAATGTGTATCCACTGCATTGTAATCTATGGAACTTTATGAGGCAGACAAGCCAGTTCCAAACATTACAAGCAGTGAATGCCGGTTTTCACTTCAGTGAAGACGTGTATGAATTAGGTATTCTCCGGCCATAAATGTTTTATTCTAATAATTCATCAACCCCAGGCATATCACAATCATCCCCATCCTCGCTTTCATTAGATGAATTATTTAAATTAATTATGATTCGTTCTGATATTGCGTCTAAAGCTGCGTCTCTACCCTGATATTTGTTTTCCTCCTCAATAGCATGCAGACAAACTCCATTCCTCTACAGTTATGGCGTTCATTTTTTCTTCAGCTAATGACATTATAACCTTCATATTCATTGTGACATTCTTTTTTGCGACATATGTTTTCACTATCCCCCATATATTTTCTATAGGATTAAACTCCGGATGGTATGGTGGTAAACGCAGCACAGTATGACCGTGCTGTCGTAATATTTCGTCTATCTTGTACTCTACAGGGCCCATTTTACAGGCATTCAATCGCTAAGCTAGTTCAACTGGCGAAAGTATTCAACCTCAGGGCGATTCACCCTGTTCTTATTCTAAGCTAATGTAATATCAAGCACTTACTGGAGATGTGTGAATTCCTTGATATCGGCGTTCTGAGGAGCCCCTCTGGTGCTCTCTCTGCGTCGTCACACATTCATCACTCCTTGTGGCTGTACAGGTTCCCAAGTATTCTAATTATAATACACCCGTTCTAACTGTCGCGGATCGCGCCTAATTGACGCGACTACTAATCTCGCGTGTCCAAACCAGGCCAACCATAACGGTAAACAACGAAAACACCGAGTTTGTTGGACAATCAGCTAATTTTTTTTATTGAACGGCACTCAACAACTACCCTGGTTGACCGTAACACAAAGCCTCTCCTAAGTTCTATATTTTAACCTCAAACGTCAAACAAAACATGACAATCAAAAAATGTTGCCATTATAATGACGTTCGATTTCTAACAGGTATGATCTTGCTGACTAGACTGGACTAGAATATTTGGAATAGTGGAAAAAAAATAGGAATAATTTATTAACAATAGTAATCACTTTAATTCAAAAATTTGGACTCAGAGGAGATATAGGTACTGACCGGCCATGAAACCAGGTTAGATAATGGGATCAGAGAATGGAATAGATATTCTTCTGTAACAACAGGATCTTATGTGGGAATTAGTAGCTTAGTCAGTGTAAACACAGACAATTCCAGTTGATTTCAACGCCCATACAAATGGCATAATTATTCTCTTGCCGTGAGAATTCACCTATCACTTATGATTTGATTTATGAGGGTAAAACGCCCGAGTAAACTCTAAATTTCCTCTTCTTTTGTTTCCATAATATTACATCTCCAACATTTTCCTTTTGGTGCTATAAATAACCCATGAACACGTACAGACCTACAACATAAACACAATTGCGTTGCCATGCTTTGAGTGCAAGCAGAATTGAGAGAGTAGGATTGGGTCTCCTCTTTACTTACTAGGTAAGAAACCACTAAACAATTCTAATTGATGATCCGATTTCATTCCTAAATAATCATAAATCTTTTTTTAACTTTTTGATCTTCACCATACAAAAGAGCCGTTGATTTGCTTAAATCTTGCCTAAAAGATATAAATTTAATCCGGTACTGTGTACCTAATGGTAGTCCAGAAATAATGACTAGATTTGACTATTGGAAAGGGAGTTGTATTCTATCACATTAATACTTACACCTTTGATAACTCGAAACAAATTGGCGTTACTATCGTTGGACTAAGGCCGAATGTCTAACATATTATCTAACAATGTTCCGTTCGTCCCGTCCGTTCGAACTTATCTACAATAGCCAATTCACAGGCATTCGACCTTCACCCACACAAACTATTGCTTTCATTCACCAATCTTTATGTTTATGTTATTTATTATGTTATTTTCCGATACAAGTAGGTACACAACATGGATAAAAAAAAACCGACTTCCAAAAAACATCCAACGAAAACTCTCTGCCAAAAAAACACTTAAAAGCGTAAAATAAACTGGTTCTTCAGAAATTGCCTATACCTAATTCTTTATTCATTTAAATAGTAGTATTATAATGTGTGCTAGGTACCTAGAATCTGTTTGAAGTCGGTACCAAGTGACTATCGCTTAGACTTTTGTAATTGTTCGTTTGTATTCTTTTTGGCTTAGCACCGACTTCAAACAGATTTTAGGTACCTAGCACACATTACAATACTACTATTTAAATGAATAAAGAATTAGGTATAGGAAATTTATGAAGAACCAGTTTATTTTACGCTTTTAAGTGTGTTTTTGGCAGAGAGTTTTCAATGGATGTTTTTTGCAAGTCGTTTTTTTTTTTTATAAAAAGTTTTTATTTTTCAGTTTTTAGTGCAAACAATCGTAGGTAAGTAGTAAGTTGAACTATTTCATCAAATTTCATCATCAAGAATACAAATTAAGGTCTATACGTACGTGTAATATTAAAATCATCCTCTAATCCCTAACTGTTGAAGAGTTTAACCTTCTATCATCAGCTCACCTAACTAACTTGAAAGTATAAGAAGGTCTTTAGATACGTATGAAATTGAAAGAATTATCCTCCAACTCCTAACCGTTGAGGAGTTGTACCTTCCACCTTCCATCATCAGCTTACCTAAATAATTTGAAAGAATACGACTAAAGGTAACATATGTACATATGATATTTAAAGATTTATCATCCAACTCCTAACCGTTAAGGAGTTGTACCTTACATCATCAGCTCATCATCAGAAAATGATGACTAGCAGACGCAAATACCGGTGTAACTTCAGAAAATATACGAAAAACATAGTATGTGCCTATAAAAAATGAGGGTTTCCCTCGATTTCCCTGGGATCCCATCATCAGATCCTGATAAGCTGGCATTGGGACCACCTCGGAAGCATACCCTTTCGAATAAAAAAAAAAATTTCAAAATCGGTCTGCAACTGACGGAGTAATCGGTGAACATACATAAAAAAAAAAAAAAAAAAAAAAACATACAGTGGAACATAGAACCTCCTCCTTTTTGGAAGTCGGTTAAAAACTAGCTGAGCCGGCGAACTTCGTACCGCCATATTTACATTTCTGTTACATTCCCGTTATCTTTAATTTTTTTTCTTTCTAGCAAAAAAAGAATGAATGAAATCCATCGAGATATTACGTACTACGTACTAGAGGAGCCACTCAAAACCAATTATATGTTCCGTTTATATTTGAATTATAACTAAAAAGCGCTGCAGCGCAGCCAAACAATAATTAGTAGTCTAATCCAACAGTATTAACAAGCAGCGCTCTATCGCATTCGAGCTGTAGTTTCCTCGCGAGCGAAATGTCATAAGCGCCGTGATTTTCATGGCGCTTACGCGTTTTGGCCAACGAACTGTTGCAAAGATTCACTTTTATAGAGTAAGCGCCAAACAAGAAAGCAGAACGGATAAATAGCTTTATACCTACGAAGCTTTATTAGGAAATTCACTTTGAGTAAATAGTACTTCAATAGCTTTACCAGTTTCAGTTTTTTTGTAGAATTCATCGAGGTATAAAATATAAAAGCCGAATATTCAATTTTTAAATTATACTTTAATGATAATTTAAATATAATTATTGCAAAAAAAATGTTATGGGTTATTTACGAAGCTATTTTTAACAACATATTATTTTTCCTTATCCAATTAAATACGTTAAATACGTTGTGCATTTAACGTCAGTTAATTCTACCTAAATATCACTTCTGTATGTTTTACTCTAAGTACTCTATGTCGAATGAGGCAACAATGGCGTCTTAAAATATTTTGTTCGTATTTAATTTTAAAACAATTATATCTAGTTAATTACTGGTGAAAAGTTATTCCTTTGTTTTTCTCCGTATTCCTTGTATTATTAGTGCAATATCTCAAGACACAAAATGGCATAATTCACGAGTTTTAGAACGTTTTTAAATTTAAACAATCACACGCTTAAGCCACCGCTTCATCAGAGTGTAGCTAGCAAGCGACTGAAGGAAGTGCGGCGCATGCGCCGCAATTGCATGGAACACCGCACTAATGAGTGGCGTCTTCTCTATACATTATATCTCGATGATGAAATCGGACTATGTGTTATTGAATTACAACTAAGTACATATTTTGACTTTCATCCCCTCTCTCCAGGAAACCGTGCTGAATTTCGGAATAAAAAGTATCCTATATCCTACCTCGTAGTATGAACTCAAATCATGCCAAGTTTCATTTGAATCCGTTATGTAGTTTCGGCGTGATGCGCGGCCAAGATACAGACAGACAGACAGACAGACGGACAGATAGACAGACAAAAATGAAAAAACATACAGTTTTGGCTTCTGTATCGATAATAGTATATATATAATAATATAAATTTTTCAAAATTTCTTTAATGTACAGAATTTGACCTGTTACATTTTTATTATAAGTTTAGATTATAATAAGTATAGATGTAACCGGTCCAATTCTGTACATTAAAGATATTTTGATGTTTTTTTTACGAGGGCTCTCTATAATCGATACAGAAGCCAAAACTGTAGCTTTTTTTTATGTCTGTCTGTCTGTCTGTCGGTCTGTCTGTCTGTTTGTCCTCCGAAACTACTGAATGGATTCAAATGAAACTTGGCATGACTTGAGTTCATACTACGAGGTAGGGCATGGGATACTTTTTATCCCGAAATTCAGCACGGTTTCCTGGAGAGAGGGGATGAAAGGTAGTAGAGCCACGCTGATTTCAGCACGAATGGGCCGGCTCGACCGGGGCGGTACTACCCTCGCACAGAAAATCGACGTAAAATGACCACGTTCGTGCTGTCGTGTTTCGTTGGTGAGTGCGAGACCGGAGGCCCAAATAGTCTAGTCAACAAGTTCCATACTTGTTGACTAGACTAAAAGATGCAGCAGCATCACTAGGCCGCCATGGTGTGGGTCGCCATACTGCATTGTCTGCATTCGCAGTGAGTATGGCGACCAATACTCTTGGATTCTGCTTATGCTTTCCATCAGGCAGAGAAGAGTCATTTTGGCGGGCCATACATAAAAAAAAAAAAAAAAAAAAAAAATATAATCTGAATTTTGTAAACGGCTCCAACGATTTTCATAAAATTTTGTATGCAGGGGGTTTCGGGAGCGATAAATCGATCTAGCTAGGATTCATTTTTAGAAAATGTCGTTTTATTCGTGTTTTTAACAATCAAATATATGAAATCAATGTACATCTAGCGCCATCTGTCGCAACTCAAGCGAACTACATTAAACTATACTGGAATAAGGTGCAGAATAAACAGTATCAGGGCGTACCAAGAGAGGGCGCCACTTTTTTTTTATTGGAAGAAAAATAACAAAAAGGTGGCGTTTGGATAGTCCCAATGTTGCCAAAAAAACCATTTATAAAAAAAAATACCATCATCAGGTCATCCAGGTACTTATACTTATAATAAAAATGTAACAGGTCCAATTCTGTACATTAAAGATATCTAGAAATTTTTTTTGGAGGGCTCTCTATAATCGATACTGAAGTCAAAACTGTAATTTTTTTCATTTTTGTCTGTCTGTCTGTATCTTGGCCGCGCATCACACCGAAACTACTGAATGGATTTAAATAAAACTTGGCATGATGTGGGTTCATACTACGGGGAAGGACATAGGATACTTTTTATCCCGAAATTCGGCACGGTTTCCTGGAGAGAGGGGATGAAAGTCAAAATACGTACTTAGTTGTAATTCAATAACACATAGTCCGATTTTATTCATTCTTTTTTTAGTAGAAAGAAAAAAAATAAGGATAACGGGAAAAGTCTTTTTTGTCCACGACTGTACACTGCCTGTCGAAAGGCGCTAGAAGCTAAAAATATGGCGCTAGGAAGTTCGCCGGGTCAGCTAGTAACTAAATAAAAAAAACTCTCTGCCAAAAAAACACTTAAAAGCGTCAAATAAACTGGTTCTTCATAAATTGCCTATACCTAATTCTTTATTCCTTTAAATAGTAGTATTATAATGTGTGCTAGGTACCTAGAATCTGTTTGAAGTCGGTGCTAAGACAAAAAGAATACAAACGAACGATTACAAAAGTCTAAGCGATAGTCACTTGGCACCGACTTCAAACAGATTCTAGGTACCTAGCACACATTATAATACTACTATTTAAATGAATAAAGAATTAGGTATAGGCAATTTATGAAGAACCAGTTTATTTTACGCTTTTAAGTGTTTTTTTGGCAGAGAGTTTTAGTTGGATGTTTTTGAGAAGTCGGTTTTTTTTTATAAAAAGTTTTTATTTTTCAGTTTTTAGTGCAAAAAATCGTAGGTAAGTAGTAAGTTGAACTATTTCATCAAATTTCATCATCAAGAATACAAATTAAGGTCTATACGTACGTGTAATAATAAAATCATCCTCTAATCCCTAACTGTTGAAGAGTTTAACCTTCTATCATCAGCTCATCATCATAAAATGATGACTACCAGATGCAAATACCGATGTAACTTCAGAAAATATACGAAAAACATAGTATGTGCCTATAAAAAATGAGGGTTTCTTTCGATTTCCCTGGGATCCCATCATCAGATCCTGATATGGTAGTAATGGGACCACCTCGGGAGCATACCCTTTCGAATACAAAAAAATTTCAAAATCGGTCAACAATTGACGGAGTAATCGGTGAACATACATAACAAAAAAATACATACAGTGGAACATAGAACCTCCTCCTTTTTGGAAGTCGTTTAAAAAAATCAGTCATCTCCCTAGGAAAATAATTATAAATATCTAGGTAGATACACATATTATCGTAAGAAAGGTCCAAAAGCGGTTTATACTAGGTCTTTTTTGTAACAATTCGTGATGATCTGTATATTACGGTAATACAATCAACGGAATAAATAACTACCATTTTCATTATAATTAGTAATAATAACACTATTGCTTTTGATTTTAGGTTTGAAACGAGCGAGGTGAAAATTAGTCATAATAATTACATTTCAAGAGTAATGATTTGGATCGTTTTCGAAAATGACGTAAATCATCGAGATATTATCTCGATGACGTAAATCGTTTTTCTTGTGTTTGTAATGTAAAATCTTAGTCAATCGGGTATATATACGAGTACCTACATCGGAAAACTCATTTTTGTCCATACTTTATTTCCCTAGTAGATACAATTTTTTTTTTGTTTTTATAAACTTTAACTTATATGTAAGATGCCACATAAACTCATTCGAGTTTTTCCGTGCATCAGTGTCATCACCAAGGCATATTTAAATCTATTTACATACTACACACAATTATTTCTAATTTGATACATTGTTAGGGCTATATAATGAATCAGCATTCCCAAATACATCATCATATGTCACGTACCTGCTGATATTGGTACAACTAATTTATAGAATCATGAAACAAAAAAGAAGCATATGTTTTTTTATATTATTATGCAAATACTAAAACATTATAATATATCTACACAGTAATAGCTTAGCTGTAGACATTCTTAGTTCATACTCACCTGATTAACTTGACATTCCCACATAATTAAACGACATCTAAATATAAAACTCCAGGTCCGAGGACAAAATTTAACGGCCTCGGAACCATCAACGAAATTAACCAATAGAAAACTGGAGGAGTTTGAATCGAATTAGTCAACCTCCTTCCTTTGCAAAGCAGTAGACAAAATGATGTACGTATAAATAAGCACATACAGTTTAAAAATAATAGTTATTTGTTATACAAGAGTGCAAAGTTGCTTTTTAACCGCGTGCTCAATTTTGATGACCGAGCAAGCGAAGGATTCTAAAATTGAATCACGACCATAGCGAGTGATTCAAAAATTAGAATCCTGAGCGTCAGCGAGGGAATCAAAAGAGCACGAGGTGAAAAATCTATGCACTCGAGTGCAACACGTAACTTTTCATTCCACCTCAGCGAGGAAACAACTAAATGCAAAAAATCATTAACAATCACAAGATACTTTTATTTCAGTTTAGGTATTAATTATTTATTAGGTACTACGTTATGATAGGTAAGTATTACAGATTAATTTTTAAATTACTTTAAAAAATACTTAGGTACTCGCTCAACCCCACGGTGTTATCCGCGGTTTTTGTCGTACCGCGAGTAACACCGCGGGACAAAGCTAGTCTAAAAAAAGTAGCCTAAGTTACTCCTTAAATTATCAGCTATCTGCCAGTGAAAGTCACGTCAAAATCAGTCCAGCCGTTCCAGAGATTACCAGGAACAAACAGACAGACAGACAATGTAACAGAAATTATAAAAAAAAAATTTTAGTATATGTACCGTGTATACATACATATGCATTTAGTAAAAAGCGGTCATTTTAATATTACAAGCAGACATTTCAATTTTATTTATTTGTATGGATGTATAGATAAATTATAAAAAATTGAAAGTTAAGTTACTATAGTTACTTATGAAGAAAATGGTGCGGGCAGAGCAAATTAAAAAAAAAACCACACCAAGAAGGTTCCGAGTCTGAGTTTTCAACAAATTAACACATTGACTGCCATGTAGGGCACCGGTGACCGGAGGCGGTCTTGTATCAAGGCGCCACGTAGGACACCGGTGACCTCACGGTAAACCTGTTTTCAGAGTTTATTTACGCGCCGTAGGACGCGTTTTCTATAGATTTCCTATTAGTAAGTGACCGGAATGGCGCTCAGGAGTAATACTTTCGCATGGTTTCCATGTAACGTAAAAATATTTTGAATTACTGAAGATAAACCTTCAATAACGTTAAAAATCCCAGAAATAAACTTTTTTTTTTAATTCAAACGTATTTATAAATGGTATGGGAAGAATAATAAAACGAGTAGTAAAATTAAACTTTTTTACCTTTTAGTATAAAATTGCCCACTAATCTGAAAAAAAAACAAAAAAAGAAAGGAAACAATATATATGAAAATGAAGTTACAATTACAAATACCGATGGCACTTATTAAAACATTGAAGACAATAGTGGGGTAGTCCAGGAAATTCAGGACAATAGGTTGCCACTTTTTTTGTCTTGTTTTTAGCAAGTCTTGATCCAAACGTCGTGACACTGGTTTTGTAGCATTCTACACAGAAGCGCCTGGATTGCCTTACTTTGCCTTCCTTTGCTTTTAATGCATGTTTTAGTCTTTTAGGTCTCTTAGAAATAGATTCATTTTCGGTTTCATTTTTACCAGAGTCTACTAGATATTCCACTAATTGACGTCGGAATTCTACAATTCCTTGTTGAGTTGTATTTTCGCAAAACATGATCCAGGCATTTACTACAGCCGTATTTAAAATTAATTCGATGCCTAACTTTTTATACCATTTTATGGTTTTTCTTAATGGTGATGAATACGCGCTCATCTGATCGCTCATGTCTACAGATCCTTTTGCTTTATAATATGCTATAACCATCTTCGGTTTTCGAATCACTTTTCCTTTTTTATGCACACTAGCAAATCCTTTAGAGTGTTTAGTGGAGAGCATGAATACACTTCGTTTATCCTTCCAGTGCAACACTGTTATACCGCGTTCGTTTTCCATTGCTACAGATTCGCCTGGTTTGAGTTTTGCATCAATAACTTGTTTGGGCAGGCTCTTTCTATTTTTTCTCAGTGTGCCTACTAAATGAGTATAACTATCTAGAAGTTCATTGACTAAATCCAAACTCGTATACCAATTATCCGTAGCTACGGTGTGCCCCAAATCAAGTATTTCTTTACACAGTGACATTACAACTTTAATTTTCTACGGTTGACCCCAAAATTTAATACTATGTATATTTAGACCTATAACATCAATTGGCATTTTTTTTTTTTTTTTTGTGAATTTTGTCATTATTACTCTGGCAGTTAATGTGTTAAAAAATATTGTATGATTAATTCGGCACCATGGAGGTAGAAGTAAATAGGTTTAATGATGTTTTGAATTCACAAACTTAGTGCACTCGAGCGATGTTCTAAATTCAATTTACTTTATTCCTCTAGAGGATAAAAACGGCTTTTGCACTCAGATATCGAAGGGCAAAAATACTCTTTACGAGCTGGTGGGATGAAAAATATATTTACATCACTGATGAGACTACTAAGTATATCATTTTCTTCTCTTTTTTCATCAGTTATCCTGTATTGTTTATTTATAAGAGTTTAGACAACCCTCATATTCGAAGTCATCAGCCTGTGACATGAAAACGTTGAATCCTAATTGTAATTAGAACATGTCTGTGTTTGAAATATCTGCGCTTCTGCGCATACCAATTTGAACAGGCTTACTGTTTCTTCTTCATTAACCGACTTCCAAAAAGGAGGAAGTTCTATGTTCCACTGTATTTTTTTTCTGTATGTTCACCGATTACTCCGTCAATTGTGGACCGATTTTGAAAAAAAATTTTGTATTCGAAAGGGTATGCTCTCGAGGTGGTCCCATTGCCACCATATCAGGATCTGATGATGGGATCCCAGGGAAATCGAGAGAAACCCTCATTTTTTATAGGCACATACTATGTTTTTCGTATATTTTCTGAAGTTACACCGGTATTTGCGTCTGGTAGTCATCATTTTCTGATGATGAGCTGATGATGTAAGGTACAACTCCTTAACGGTTAGGAGTTGGAGGATAAATCTTTAAATATCATATGTATATATGTTACCTTTAATCGTATTCTTTCAAATTATTTAGTTAAGCTGATGATGGAAGGTGGAAGGCACAACTCCTCAACGGTTAGGAGTTGGAGGATATTTCTTTCAATTTTATACGTATCTAAAGACCTTCTTATACTTTCAAGTTATTTAGGTGAGCTGATGATAGAAGGTTAAAATCTTCAACAGTTAGGGATTAGAGGATGATTTTAATATTACATGTACATATAGACCTTAATTTGTATTCTTGATGATGAAATTTGATGAAATGGTTCAACTTACTGCTTACCTACGATTGATTGCACTAAAAACTGAAAAATAAAAACTTTTTATAAAAAAGGAAACTGTCTTCCAAAAAACATTCAATGAAAAGTCTCTGCCAAAAAAACACTTAAAAGCGTAAAATAAACTGGTTCTTCATAAATTGCCTATACCTAATTCTTTATTCATTTAAATAGTATTATTATAATGTGTGCTAGGTACCTAAAATCAGTTTGAAGTCGGTGCCAAGTGACTATCGCTACAGAAAGCAATGCTTCACGACAACGCGCGACCCCATACTGCGCAACAGACAGTCTCCAAGCTGCAAGAGCTGGGGTTGGAAGCTCTCCCTCATCCGCCATACTCACCAGACCTTGCACCGACCGACTATAACTTTTTCCAAAAGTTAGACAACTTTTTAGTGGGTAATAAATTCAATTCCCGAGAGGCAGTACAAAATGCCTTTGAAGAGTTTGTTGCCTCCCGTCCAGCTGATTTTTACAAGAAGGGTATCAATAAACTGCCAATGCGTTGGCAAAGATGCGTCGATTGCATAGGTGATTACTTCGAATAACAGAAATAAAAAAGTTTGAAAAAATAAGTACTTTCACTTATTGCATACAAAACGGCAATTTCATAGGTAAAGACCTAATATAATAGTGTACAAGTGTGTGCGCAAACACAGGCGTACTCTCTGTTACCTCACTCTCTTAATTCGATGGGAACAGTTATCCGACACGACCGGGGAGAGGAGTATCAGGCGCAGGACCGACGGCTTTACATGCTCGCCGAGGCACGGGGGCTAATTAAGCATTTCTATAATCAGAAAACCTCAATAACACTTTTTGGCCTGACCCGGGATTTGAACCCGGGACCTTATGATCAGCAGTGACATACGCCAACCGCAAGACCAACGAGGCAGTTATCGTATAAACACAAGTCATAAAGGTGAAAGTATACCTTCATTCATCAAATTGACGCTGGACAAAGACTATTGTAATGGGATCTTAAACTGTCGTGTCGCCACTACCGTCTACATAGAATTACTAACTATAAACTAGGACGCAAAGTTCAATACTCTAAGTAACATAAAACTATTTTTTTTAAAGTTTCATTTTGTAAACATAGCAAACAAGTCAGTTTAAATAAAGCGGATATTGGTATGTTTGAATTACCAATAAGCACAAAGTCTCAGCTAGTCACTTATAAAGCAATTTGAAACGACGACTCTCTCTATTCCATCTATGGGCTAGTCTGCACTGTTTGCAATATTGTTTAGTGGTTCATACATTTTATACGTTGTATTATATTAATTAGAGAACTCAAGAACTTTAGGTCTACTAGGTATTTAGATGGTAGAACAGTAACAACAGTCAACAAACATTAGCTAATGATTTTCTACCATTAATGTTATTGTATGTAGCATTAAACATTAGTCTTGTTTATAGTTAATAGAGTAGCAGACAGTTCGATAGTACGGTTCGGTAAGATAAACATAACTTTATTTTTAAAATAAACCTTATACTATCTGGAGAGGATTTTCTTAAGTAACATACATTATTCATATTTAAGTTCACTCCACTATTATGATTACATTTTATTTAGGTTGGTATGTTAAAGCAGCCATCTCGTTGAGCCACAGTGAGCATTGTGGGGTTGTATACCTCATATGACAATTCTTCGTTTAATGTAATTAATATTGTTTAATGAATATTGTTAACCACAAAACCTACATCTAAGTAAATGGTGGGAAATGCTGTAAGTTTACAAGAGATTAGTTGATTAGTAAACATTTCACATAAGTGAAATCCAAACAAACACTGCACAGTTTTTACATGTTACAGTTACATGAACCATTTGATCCACCAACAAGGCCTATAGAAGGTTTTATGTTGGTAAAAAAGCGGCCAAGTGCGAGTCGGACTCGCCCATGAAGGGTTCCGAAACAGCAAGTAACATAATATAAACGTTCTTGTAGTTCGTTGTAACTTTGATCGATGTTTTAATAATAGTGTTTATTTTTTTGCGGTTTACCATTTATGACGTATTAAAAAAAAACTACTTACTAGATCTCGTTCAAACCCATTTTCGGTGGCAGTTTGCATGGTAATGTACATCATATATTTTTTTTAGTTTTATCATTCTCTTATTTTAGAAGTTACAGGGGGGGAGGACACACATTTTACCACTTTGCAAGTGTCTCTTGCGCAAACTATTCAGTTTAGAAAAAAAAATTAGAAACCTCAATATCATTTTTGAAGACCTATCCTATTTTAGGGTTCCGTACCAAAGGCAAAAAACGGAACCCTAAAAATTCGAAAATAGATTCGTCATGTCTGTCTGTCCGTCCGTATGTCACAGCCACTTTATTCCAAAACTATAAGAACTATACTGTTGAGACCTGGTAAGAAGTTGTATTATGTAAACCGCATTAAGATTTTCACACAAAAATAAAAAAAAAACAATAAATTTTGGGGGTCCCCATACATAGAACTGAAACTCAAAAAAAAATTTTTCATCAACCCGTTCGTGTGGGATATCTATGGATAGGTCTTCAAAAATGATATTGAGGTTTCTAATTTTTTTTTTCTAAACTGAATAGTTTGCGCAAGAGACACTTGCAAAGTGGTAAAATGTGTGTCCTCCCCCCCTGTAACTTCTAAAATAAGAGAATGATAAAACTAAAAAAAATATATGATGTACATTACCATGCAAACTGCCACCGAAAATTGGTTTGAACGAGATCTAGTAAGTAATTTATACTCTCGATTGTCGGCACTTGATGGAACTTGTTATAATACTATATATATAATAATAATAATTTGTAAGGGGAGTTTGTATAATTTAGACGGGTTATAGTTAACACATTTAATGACTTTTATGAATTTTCGACATATAATTTAATAGACATATAGTATGACACAATTTTGGACATTAAATATAAAGAGGACATGACATAATCATTTTATTTAAAAAAAAATTCAGCATTAATGTCGATTTTAATAATTTTTAATTATTAAAATTAATATATTATTTGTAATTAGTATTTCATATCATAACTGGGACTTTGTGTAGTGTGTAGTGACTAATTTAACAAATAGAGTAGGTGGAGACAAATAAAATTTCCCTGATTTCGGGGAAAATTCCTTACACGGACACACTGATATTTACATGTACCCGCAGTTGGTGGGTTTTAGATGTGAATAATTATTTTGTAAAATCAGTAACCTTTGATGATGCCATAAGGCGAAACCGGTCAGGTGTAAACAAAAATAAAATAGTGGAATAAGTACAAGTGATTTTAATTCAAAAATGTAGTATCTAGTAAGTAGTTTTTTTGTAATACGTCATAAATGGTAAACCGCAAAAAAATAAACACTATTATTAAAACATCGATCAAAGTTACAACGAACTACAAGAACGTTTATATTATGTTACTTGCTGTTTCGGAACCCTTCATGGGCGAGTCCGACTCGCACTTGGCCGCTTTTTTACCAACATAAAACCTTCTATAGGCCTTGTTGGTGGATCAAATGGTTCATGTAACTGTAACATGTAAAAACTGTGCAGTGTTTGTTTGGATTTCACTTATGTGAAATGTTTACTAATCAACTAATCTCTTGTAAACTTACAGCATTTCCCACCATTTACTTAGATGTAGGTTTTGTGGTTAACAATATTCATTAAACAATATTAATTACATTAAACGAAGAATTGTCATATGAGGTATACAACCCCACAATGCTCACTGTGGCTCAACGAGATGGCTGCTTTAACATACCAACCTAAATAAAATGTAATCATAATAGTGGAGTGAACTTAAATATGAATAATGTATGTTACTTAAGAAAATCCTCTCCAGATAGTATAAGGTTTATTTTAAAAATAAAGTTATGTTTATCTTACCGAACCGTAGTATCGAACTGTCTGCTACTCTATTAACTATAAACAAGACTAATGTTTAATGCTACATACAATAACATTAATGGTAGAAAATCATTAGCTAATGTTTGTTGACTGTTGTTACTGTTCTACCATCTAAATACCTAGTAGACCTAAAGTTCTTGAGTTCTCTAATTAATATAATACAACGTATAAAATGTATGAACCACTAAACAATATTGCAAACAGTGCAGACTAGCCCATAGATGGAATAGAGAGAGTCGTCGTTTCAAATTGCTTTATAAGTGACTAGCTGAGACTTTGTGCTTATTGGTAATTCAAACATACCAATATCCGCTTTATTTAAACTGACTTGTTTGCTATGTTTACAAAATGAAACTTTAAAAAAAATAGTTTTATGTTACTTAGAGTATTGAACTTTGCGTCCTAGTTTATAGTTAGTAATTCCATGTAGACGGTAGGAGCGACACGACAGTTTAAGATCCCATTACAATAGTCTTTCACCTTTATGACTTGTGTTTATACGATAACTGCCTCGTTGGTCTTGCGGTTGGCGTATGTCACTGCTGATCATAAGGTCCCGGGTTCAAATCCCGGGTCAGGCCAAAAAGTGTTATTGAGGTTTTCTGATTATAGAAATGCTTAATTAGCCCCCGTGCCTCGGCGAGCATGTAAAGCCGTCGGTCCTGCGCCTGATACTCCTCTCCCCGGTCGTGTCGGATAACTGTTCCCATCGAATTAAGAGAGTGAGGTAACAGAGAGTACGCCTGTGTTTGCGCACACACTTGTACACTATTATATTAGGTCTTTACCTATGAAATTGCCGTTTTGTATGCAATAAGTGAAAGTACTTATTTTTTCAAACTTTTTTATTTCTGTTATTCGAAGTAATCACCCATGCAATCGACGCATCTTTGCCAACGCATTGGCAGTTTATTGATGCCCTTCTTGTAAAAATCAGCTGGACGGGAGGCAACAAACTCTTCAAAGGCATTTTGTACTGCCTCTCGGGAATTAAATTTTTTACCCACTTTTCTAAATACAACAATAAAGACAGTTGTCTAAATTTTGGAAAAAGTTATAGTCGGTCGGTGCAAGGTCTGGTAAGTATGGCGGGTGAGGGAGAGCTTCCAACCCCAGCTCTTACAGCTTGGAAACTGTCTGTTGCGCAGTATGGGGTCGCGCGTTGTCGTGAAGCATTGCTTTCTGTAGCGATAGTCACTTGGCACCGACTTCAAACAGATTTTAGGTACCTAGCACACATTATAATAATACTATTTAAATGAATATCAACGTACGCACAGAAAATCAACGTAAAATGACAGCGTTCGTGCTGTTGTGTTTCGTTGGTGAGTGCGAGACCGGAGGCCCAAATAGTCTAGTCAACAAGTTCCATACTTGTTGACTAGACTAAAAGATGCAGCAGCATCACTAGGCCGCCATGGTGTAGGTCGCCATACTTGTCTGCATTCGCAGTGAGTATGGTGACCGCCACTCTTGGATTCTGCTTATGCTTTCCAACAGGTAGAGTAGAGTCATTTTGGCGGGCCATACATAAAAAAAAAAAAAAGAATTAGGTATAGGCAATTTATGAAGAACCAGTTTATTTTACGCTTTTAAGTGTTTTTTTGGCAGAGAGTTTTCGTTGAATGTTTTTTGGAAGACGGTTTTCTTTTTTATAAAAAGTTTTTATTTTTCAGTTTTTAGTGCAATCAATCGTAGGTAAGTAGTAAGTTGAACCATTTCATCAAATTTCATCATCAAGAATACAAATTAAGGTCTATATGTACATGTAATATTAAAATCATCCTCTAATCCCTAACTGTTGAAGATTTTAACCTTCTATCATCAGCTCACCTAAATAACTTGAAAGTATAAGACGGTATATGAAGGTCTTTAGATACGTATAAAATTGAAAGAATTATCCTCCAACTCCTAACCGTTGAGGAGTTGTGCCTACCACCTTCCATCATCAGCTTAACTAAATAATTTGAAAGAATACGATTAAAGGTAACATATATACATATGATATTTAAAGATTTATCCTCCAACTCCTAACCGTTAAGGAGTTGTACCTTACATCATCAGCTCAACATCAGAAAATGATGACTACCAGACGCAAATACTGGTGTAACTTCAGAAAGTATACGAAAAACATAGTATGTGCCTATAAAAAATGAGGATTTCTCTCGATTTCCCTGGGATCCCATCATCAGATACTGATATGGTGGCAATGGGACCACCTCGAGAGCATACCCTTTCGAATACAACATTTTTTTTCAAAATCGGTATAGTTCTTATAGTTTTGGAATAAAGTGGCTGTGACATACGGACGGACAGACAGACAGACAGACATGACGAATCTATTTTCGAATTTTTAGGGTTCCGTACCAAAGGCAAAAAACGGAACTCTAAAAATTAGGGTATCTTAATAAATGACGTAAGCTACACTAAAATGTTAGCTCAGGTGATGGTAACCTCAATAAGCTGTAATAGTATTAAGTAAGATTGCTAACTGCAAACACTGATTGAAGATGTACCTACCTAATAGCAAAACGGAGAGTTCAACATAAAATACAATTACTGACTACTCTGGGGCCTGGGTTACCTAAGCGGAAAGTGCCTATGTGTATAGGTACCCAAAATTCACTATGTCTATATAAAGTACCAATAGGTAAGATCATATAATAAAGACATCATCAAATCAAATCAAATCAAAATCATTTATTCATCTAAGACATCAAGTGACAGTTATGAACGTCAAATTGAAGCTATACTTTAAAATCATAGATAAACAGAGGCCACAGCATGTGCTGTATTGTCGAGGTAAGTTAGGCGAAAACACCAAAATCTACT
Source organism: Diaphora mendica (assembly GCA_949125395.1). NCBI lineage: Eukaryota > Metazoa > Arthropoda > Insecta > Lepidoptera > Erebidae > Diaphora > Diaphora mendica. Next base: position 26,893,967 of record OX421310.1, read on the forward strand.
GCCTGCCTGTGTCGATCCATAACTTCCAGTTTCCAAAATGCGTAGAGCTCATGAGAAGAATACTGGCAAAGAAACTCATGGCTACTCTTTTTCAAAATCTGATTTTCAGGTACAATAGTGTTAGTATTACATGTAAGGTAAACAGTATGCAAGCTGTTGCCACCTGAAATTCCTGTTATTAAAAAGCTCCAAAATCTAACGCACAAACAAAAAAAAACACTCAGTGATAACGTTGAAGGTTTGAGTCTATTAAACATAGAACAAAATAGAAACAAGGTGCACATCCACTTACATTCAGTTGCAAAATCTACTGTTGAAAATAATTCGTGACTGGATTAAGAGGCTAGGGTTGCAGTTGAACGAACCAGAATAATAGTATTGTCTAAAGAATCGCTGACAGGCCGACCAGTCACTCCAAGCAGCACCCGTTCACGAGTATGACGCATGGACCAGCCATCATCTCCTTCGCCATATCAGAGGGAAGGAAACGAGCCGCCCCACGACGACACCGCAAGCAATGACATTTTAGTGAGCATGACAAACCATAGTCGAGATACTGATAAAAATCACTTCTAATGAAATTATCATAATAATCGCCACGCATTACTTTCAACTAACAATGGTTTGTTAATATTAAGCTTTATTAAAAGACAAAGAAGTTTGTGTGTTAATTAAATTCTATTTAAATTCTAATGACACCTTAAGCCCATGACTGTTTGTCGTTTAGATAATTAACCGACTTCCAAAAAGGAGGAGGTTCTATGTTCCACTGCATGTATTTTTTTTTTTTTTTTTTATGTATGTTACCCGATTACTCCGTCAGTTGTGGACCGATTTAAAAAAAAAAAATGTATTCGAAAGGGTATGCTTCCGAGGTGGTCCCATTGCCAGCATATCAGGATCTGATGATGGGATCCCAGGGAAATCGAGGGAAACTCTCATTTTTTATAGGCACATACTATGTTTTTCGTATATTTTCTGAAGTTACACCCGTATTTGCGTCTGGTAGTCATCATTTTATGATGATGAGCTGATGATGTAAGGTACAACTCCTTAACGGTTAGGAGTTGGAGGATAAATCTTTAAATATCAGATGTAAATATGTTACCTTTAGTCGTATTCTTTCAAATTATTTCGGTAAGCTGATGATGGAAGGTGGAAGGTACAACTCCTCAACGGTTAGGAGTTGGAGGATAATTCTTTCAATTTCATACGTATCTAAAGACCTTCAGTCGTATACTTTCAAGTTATTTAGGTGAACTGATGATAGAAGGTTAAACTCTTCAACAGTTAGGAATTAGAGGATGATTTCAATATTACACGTACGTTTAGACCTTCATTTGTATTCTTGATGATGAAATTTGATGAAATAGTACGATTGTTTGCACTAAAAACTGAAAAATAAAAACTTTTTATAAAAAAAAAACCGACTTCCAAAAAACATCCAACGAAAACTCTCTGCCAAAAAAACACTTAAAAGCGTAAAAAAACTGGTTCTTCATAAATTGCCTATACCTAATTCTTTATTCATTTAAATAGTAGTATTATAATGTGTGCTAGGTACCTAAAATCTGTTTGAAGTCGGTGCTAAGCCAAAAAGAATACAAACGAACAATTACAAAAGTCTAAGCGATAGTCACTTGGCACCGACTTCAAACAAATAGACTTCAACAGTAGGACATGACGCTATGAAAGTAGCTAAAATAAACCAACCTAGCTGTGTCCGTATCTGTGAGCTGACGTACCTTCCATACTGCATAAGCTGCCGAACTAAGTCTACCCGCAAGGCTATCTATCTGGGCTCCCCATTGAAGTTTACTATCTAATGTAATTCCTAAGAATACTGTTGAGTCTACAATACTTATGATTTTATTATTTATAGTTAGATTAGTGCCTAGTTGTTTTACATTTGGCATAGTAAATCTCACACACTTTGTTTTATTTGAATTCAGTAGGAGATTACTCGTTGTAAACCAATTCAATACATCATTTAGTGCCCTATTCACATCGTCAAAACTGTTTTCTTACGATCGACTTTAAAAATAAGTGACGTATCATCAGCAAATAGAACTATATCACAGAGATCTTTTAAATAATATGGTAAGTCATTTATATATATGAGAAAAAGTAGAGGACCCAGTATAGAGCCCTGCGGAACACCCATAGTAACAGGTAATCCAGATGACCTCGCACCATTAACATCTACATGTTGAATTCTATCTTTCAAGTAGGAAACGATTAGTTCCAAAGCAATACCATTAACACCATAATGCCTAAGTTTAAGAAAAAGCGTGTTATGTTCTACACAGTCAAAAGCTTTTGAAAGATCGCAAAATACACCTATCGCATCTTGCGAATTCTCCCATGCATCAAATATATGTCTCAAAAGAGTTGCACCCGCATCAATTGTTGAACGACCCTTTGTAAAGCCATATTGTTCTTTGTGAAATGAATTATTTAGATTAAAATGGCTTTCTAGTTGTTGCAAAATAACTTTTTCAAAAAATTTACTAATAGCCGGTAAGATTGAGATTGGCCTAAAGTTACTTGGTTCGGTTGTCCAACCCTTCTTGAATAAAGGTATTACTTTACGATACTTCATCAGGTTAGGAAAAACCCCAGAATCAACACATCGATTGAATGTTATTGCTAGAAATGGTGCTATATCAATTATAATAGTTTCTATTAATTTAACTGAAATCCCCCATAAGTCCCCTGTTTTCTTAGAGTTAAGAGATTTAAACGTTTTTATAATATCTGTGGGGTTTATGTATTCAAATTGAAATAGATTCTTACATTCATTTACATTGGCCCTTAACAACAGTTCAGACCCGGACGAACAAGAATTCAAGCTACTCGTTGTACTAACTGGTACACTTGTGAAAAAGGTATTAAAAGATTCAGCTATGTCTAAATTGTTTGTTATAAACCTATTATTGATATTTAATTTTAAATCATTATCTCGAGGTTTACAACGTCCCGTTTCATTATTAAACATGTTCCATGTAGCTGTTATTTTATTATTTGAAGACTTAATTTTATCACTTATATACAAAGACTTCGCCACACCACAGGCTCTTACAGTAATTTTTTACATATTCATGATATTTTGGGTCAAAATTACCCTTTTTCACAGCATACAAATCATACAGCCTTTCCCTACTTTTGTATATTCCTGTTGTCGCCCAATCACAGAACGTCATTTTGGGCCGTTGCATTATTGTTTTTGTCTTAAATATACTGGTAAATTCGATTTCTATCATGTTGAATAGGTAGCCGTAAAGTTTATCCGGATCCCTTTGAGTCCAATCTAAATTGGAAACCTTATCCCTAATCTATACTTATCTATACTTATAATAAAAATGTAACAGGTCAAATTCTGTACATTGAAAATATTTTGAAATTTTTTTTTGGAGGGCTCTCTATAATCGATACTGAAGCCAAAATTTTAATTTTTTTAATTTTTGTCTGTCTGTCTGTCTGTCCGTCTGTCTGTCTGTCTGTCTGTCTGTATCTTGGCCGCGCATCACGTCGAAACTACTGAACGGATTGAAATGAAACTTGGCATGATTTGAGTTCATACTACGAGGTAGGACATAGGATACTTTTTATCCCGAAATTCAGCACGGTATCCTGGAGAGAGGGGATGAAAGTCCAAATATGTACTTGGTTGTAATTCAATAACACATAGTCCGATTTCATTCATTCTTTTTTTGCTAGACAGAAAAAAAAAGATAACGGGATAAGTGTTTTTTTTGTCCGCGACTGTACACTGCCTGTGGGAAGCTGAGACAGAAATGTAAACATGGCGGTACGAAGTTCGCCGGGTCAGCTAGTGTTATTACTAAAATTTAATAATCGGTTATTATAGTCATGGGCCTGCATATGGTTTTGTTTACTTTATTTTCTCTCATACAAGGCAATGTAACAAATTGTCCACAGTGATCAGATGTTAAATCACTTGAAATTGACCTATTTAAATATTCCCCATTGCAAAAGATGTTATCTAAGCAAGTTGCCGAGTGAGAAGTAATTCTTGTGGGCTCAGAAAATAAGTGCTTCAAGTCAAGTGATTCAAATAGGCTTACTAATCGTATACTGATAGGACACTTTTCTAATAAATTAATATTAAAATCTCCACAAACTACCAAAATCTTACTACTGACACATAAACGTTTTAATACTTCTTCCATAACTATCTCAAAAATGCTAAAGTCACTCTGTGGTGGCCGATACACACTAACTACAATATGGTGTTCCAGTTCTACACAAGAAAGCTCTACAGTGCGCTCAGTAGACAAATTTACAATATCTTTCCGTTCTTTAGACTTAATACTATTACGAATAAATATTAAGGACCCTCCATGGATTGACTTCTTTCTTACATACACACTTCTAGCAGAATAAAGTTCTTTATCAAGAATTAACTAGTGAGCCTGAAACCAGTGCTCTGTGATGCAGAGCACATCGACAGTATGTTTATCAAAAAATAATTCTACTTCTAAGTCTTTCCTAGATAATCCTTGAATATTTTGATGTACTATGTTTATGGTCATTAATTTTTTCACTTTATTGATACAATTTTTATTTATTTTTAGATTTCTACTAACAATTTTATTTTTTTAACTATTACATATACATATTTAACTAACAATACTATTATTGAGTAAATGATTTGATATGCAAGAGATAGGCTCTTTTGTCTTAGTAATGAATTTAAAGAATTTATGTCACAATGTGTGGCCAAGCTATTGCCTGAATTAATATTAATAAAGTCATTATTAATTAGCTCAGAAGGAGCAATATGAGAAGCCAAATGTTTGGCTACAGTGTTCTTACATACTAAGGGGTGCTCTATAGGAGCTGTCAGGTTAGCCAAGTTCTTGGCTGTTATACTAAAATAATATGATAGCGAAGCAGCTATTTGTCTTTTATAATAATAGGGCAGATAATAACTATCTGTGTTCAAAAAAACATTATCATAGACAATCCTATTAATGTCAATTAAATGAAATTTATGCTAAAATCTACCATTAATTTGGCTTGTCAAATTAAACATAGTCATGTTTAAACTAATCGTAATATTTTTTTCGTGCTGAGACAACCCTTTGCTAATGGGCAGTGTAAATAGTACTATTTTATTTGCATTGAGTTCCGATAATTGTTCAAAGTATTTTATAAATGTTTTTAGACGCTTGGATCGGCCGAAGACGGTTTTCGCAATTGACTGCCGGTTTAAGTTAATTTAATTGATATTTAGCTAATTGTCTTCAGATTCGGTTCCTTTAGTGGTTTACCGTTATGATTGGTCTGATTTGGACTCGCGAGTTTTAGTAGTCACGTTACCATTAGGCGCGATCCGCGATAGTTAAATCAGGTGTGTTATAATTACTAATGTGTTAAAAATACCTTGGAGGATTGTACAGCATTTTGGAGCATGTATGTGTGAACGCGGCAAGACAAACGGCAGTGGGGTACCCCATCAACGGCCGACGAGATCAAGGACATCACGCATCTCCAGTAAGTGCTTGATTACATTAGTTTAGAATAAGAACACGGTGAAACAGCCGTTAAGTTCATTGCTCTTGCCAGTGACATAGTTAGCGATTGAATGCCTATACTCATGGGTCCTATAGGTATTGCAAACTTCACAAGGTGATCGCTCCACTGGCGAGAGGATTGAACATTTTGGTCTCTAATTCATCTAAGTCGATAGGTAAATAGGTATGTAGTCAGTTGAAAGTGAGGTTTTTGACAGATCACGTAACAGTTTGTTCATACACGACAATTATTAATAAATTGAAAAAAGTAAAATCATCTTAGCAGTTTACCACTAACCGCACCTGTAAATTCATTTGTCATCCGTGGATATAATGCTGTGTTTGAAAAAATTCAACATCAACAACTATAGGTACTATCTATCACACTATCACACTAATACCACTAATATATAAAGGCGAAAGTTTGTGTGTATGTTTGTTACTTCTTCATGCAAAAACTACTGAACGGATTTAGATGAAACTTTACAGTAATATAGCTAAGACATCAGAATAACACATATGCTACTGTTTGCAGCGATAACCGACATACACGCGGGCGGAGCCGCGGGCAACAGCTAGTACTTATAATAAAAATGTAACAGTTCCAATTCTATACATTAAAGATATTTTGAAAAAAATTTTGGAGAGCTCTCTATAATCGATACTGAAGCCAAAACTGTAATTTTTTTAATCTTTGTCTGTCTTTCTGTATCATGGCCGCGCATCATGCTGAAACTACTGAATGGATTCAAATGAAACTGGGCTTGATTTGAGTTCATACTACGAGGAAGGCCATGGGATACTTTTTATCCCGAAATTCAGCACGGTTTCTTGGAGAGAGGGGATGAAAGTCAAAATATGTACTTAGTAGTAATCACAGAACATAAAATATAGGGTTGTAATTCAATAACACTTCTTCTTTTGCTAGAAAGAAAAAAAATAAAAGATAACGGGAAAAGACTTTTTTTTGTCCGCGACTGCACACTGCCTGTGGGAAGCTGAGACAGGTATGTAAATATGGCGGTATGAAGTTCGCCGGGTCAGCTAGTCTTAAATAAATTTGTAAAATTGTAATTGATATAACAAGAAGTGTAACACATAATGAATATAAACAATATATATAAATTACACATAATATTCTTTGATGTCCAAAACGTAGCCAAAAGTAACAATTAACTGCATTAAATAGTCAATTTGATTTGAACTAGACCAAGAAACTTTAAGCTCAGATGCTTGAGAAACAAAATTCGTGATTATTCTCGAGCCGACAGCTAAACCTACCTAAACCTCGTGACAAATTCTTGCCGCTTGCATAAAACGAATTTGCAACGGAAAATACTTTGAATTAGGTCTTAGCATGGAAAACAAAATTTTGAACTCAGTTAAGTACATAAACTATTGAATCGATAATTAGGACCCAATCTGTCTGAAGTCACGTTTTAAACGATTATTCAAGAGCTGAATTTGAGAGTCGATAGATTGATTGCTCGATCGAGAAAAGCAATATTCAATACGCAATCCATTCAAAATTGTTTTTCCAATTAATAAGTTGCCGATATAAGTATACTCGTACTAGTATTATCTGTCAATCTTACTTAGATTTTCGTTTGGTAGCGGTTAGTTCTATTCGTCATGGTAGTTAGTATTTAATAGGGTTCTGCCTACACCGTGGGAGAGCCACGCTTCTGCATGTATGGGCCGGTGCGACTAGAGTGATACCACGGCCTCACAGAAAACCGGTGTGAAACAGCGCTTGCGCTGTGTTTCACCGAGTGAGTGAGGATACCGGAGGTCAATACACCATCCCCCCCCCATCCCCTTCCCCATTCCCAAAAGGCCGGCAACGCACTTGCGACTCCTCTGATGTTGCGGGTGTCTATATGCGGCGGTAATAGCTTACTATCAGGTGATACGTCTGCTCGTTTGACCCCTATTCTATAAAAAAATGGTTGTCTGTAAAGTCTGTTTACGGACGATAGTTTAACGTGACAAATGACAACGTCATAACGAAACATTGATGAAATGATGAGAGATAGATGCGGCGCTTTATCTCTCGCTTCCATTTAAAGCTTGAAGTGCAAGCGACAGTAAAAAAAAGTAAAAATTAAAATCCAACTACGACAAAACACGACGCTGAAAAAGTATAACAAGTTTGAAAAGCCGTAGTCACACGTTACATAGAAACCCATAACACTTTAACAACGTGTGACTACGGCTTTTCACATGTTTTATACTTTTTCAGTGTCGTTTTTTGTCGTAGTTGGGTTTTAGTTTTTACTTTTTTTTTCGTGTGTGCAGCCGGCTCCATCGAATTATAAGACGTCACGTCAAAAACCTCGACAATCATATGATGAATAGGTGTGGTGAAATACGGTATTCTTAATCCATCATCACACGGACTATTAAATAAAGTAGCAAATAGTTTTAAATCTTACCCATCATGATAACCTAATAAAGAATATTAAAAGGACGATACCGACCCATTGTGAATTTTGTAGTATAATTCTGCAGTTACATTATATTTTTTGGCTAAATCAATTGCAAATATTTAATAATAATAATATTTTTTTCGGACATCTATCACACAATGCCATCTTGTCCCAAGCTAAGCAGAGCTTGTGTTATGCTAGACAACTGATATAAATACATATATACTTTTTTTTGTAAATATGTACATACATATTATACGAGTATATAGAAACACCCAAACTCCGAAACAAATATTTACAGATCATACAAACATTTGATCCGACTCGGGAATCGAACCCGAGACCTCAAGCACAGCAGTCGCATACGCAACCACTGCGCTGCTGAGGCAGTTAATTTGAGAATTGATTCAAAGTGGCAATGGAAATGGCTTTTCATGTTAAAGTTGATTTTCCTGTAAGGCAATTGAAATTCACAAGTGAAAAATCGTTAGAAAAAACCTACCAAAGTATAAAATTTTCGCATTTCATGATAATACTAAAAGATGCACGTTTTCTAAAATTTTATTTCTTTAAATTCTATGTTTTACAAAATATTTAAATAACCTCAATAAGTATTTAAATACAATTTGGAATGAGAACTACTACTAACATACAATTTAAAAATAATTCAAGTTTGTGAATGAACGATTTGCACGCAATCGAATTTAAGTTTCTTTTTACCCGACTACGGCAAAGCCAAAGGAGGTTATGATTTTGACAGGCTATGTATGTATGTATGTTCATCTGTTCCCTCATAGCTCCTTAACTACTTATTAGAACTGGACAAATGAGATATCATTAGAAGCGTCCTGATCTTCCTCTGGTTATAGGCTATACGACGTGTCACTGAATCTAATGTGGCGCCCTATAGCCGACATATAGTACTGTCTTTAAAAATAAATTTGAGATAAATATACAAACTTACTTGCAGTTTATAGGTAGGGAGAGAGACATTTTTTTAATAGACAACGTGTCTTAAATAATGCATGATATACCAGACAACACTTTTCATACAAATGAATACAATTTAAGTATATGTTTGTAATTTCAAATTAATTTAAAAAAAAAACACTTAATGCTTAAGAAAATTTAAAAAATTGTCTGTCTGTGTATTCGGTGATTGTTTCGATTAATCTCTGGAACGGCTGAATTTATTTTGACGGGACTTTCACTAGCAGGTAGCTGATGATATAAATAAGGAGTAACTTAGCTTACGTTTTTAGAACAGCTCAGCTTAGTTCATTATAAAATCCATCATCCTTGTTACGATAATGACGCTGCCTCACCTTGCACTAATGTTCGCTTCTCATATGACTAGATTACTATATTTGTCTGGATGCTTGACATATTTGATATATTTGTTTTCGTAAGGTCATGGCCTCTAATAAGTCAGTTTCGACATTATACCTGGTCTTAAACTATAATAATTGAAACATTTGTCTGCTATGAATTTTATGTCATGTAGACGATCATGATTTCAATAGGACTTTGTTAAAGTCTTTGTTGTGGTTCTCGTGTTGTTACAATTCAAATTACTTTTTTATATTGATCCTACCCCATATTTTACTTGTGAATAATATTTGTTGACTTTATATGGGTTCCTACATATCTATACTTATCTATCTATACTTATCTTCTATACTTATACTTATAATAAGAATGTAACAGGTCCAATTCTGTACATTAAAGATATTTTGAATTTTTTTTTTGGAGGGCTCTATAATCGATACTGAAGCCAAAACTGTAATTTTTTTCATTTTTGTCTGTCTTTCTGTCTGTCCGTCTGTCTGTATCTTGGCCGCGCATCACGCCGAAACTACTGAACTGATTCAAATGAAACTTGGCATGATTTGAGTTCATACTACGAGGCAGGACATAGGATACTTTTTATCCCGAAATTCAGCACAGTTTCCGGGAGAGAGGGGATGAAAGTCAAAATATGTACCTACTTAGTTGATATTCAATAACACATAGTCCGATTTCATTGATTCATTTTTTGCTAGAAAGAAAAAAAAAAGATAACGTTGCCAAACTGTTTTTTTTTGTCCGCGACTGTACACTGCCTGAGGGAAGCTGAGACAGATATGTAAATATGGCGGTACGAAGTTCGCCGGGTAAGCTAGTTTTCAATACATACATTGTATACAAATTTAGAAGTTTTGGAACAACTATAGATGACGATTTGTCATCAAGAAGACCAACAAATTACTAACATGAATTTAGATACTTTAGAAAAGGAACTCTTAGATTGTTTAGAGTTTAGACTAACGAGGCGAATCTGGTTGAACATGTAGTTTAACAAAATATAAGACATCCTTAGGATTCTAGAATGATGTTGATGAGATGAGAAAGATGTTGTTCTTAGTTCTCATAATGACACTTTAACTATTAAGATGCTGGTGTTAATGGCGTTGGTAATCAGACCGGAACTCTTAGGAACCTTAATTTTTTTCACCGACTTCAAAAAAGGAGGAGGTTCTCAATTCGACCGTATATAAACTAAACAAAAACAAAATAAAATAATAAACAAAACAAAATAACTTACATTCTGCCATCGTTCAAATGCTCAACCATCACGTGACTTCAAAATACAAACCCACGCTTGTCATGAGCAAAGTGCATGCGCTTGCCCCAATTTGTCACAAACCAATACAATATCTTGGTATCATCATTGATAGGCACTTAAGCTGGTCAGAATATGTAGATGCACTGACGGGAAGAGTGAGAAAGCTTATGCCGATATTTAGGAAACTGAGGCGTTCAGCAGACACCGATACTATGTTGATGGTATACTACGCTCTGGTACAGAGTATAATCCAGTACTGCATTATAACCTGGGGTGGAGCCGCTAAAACCATTCTACTTCCATTGGAGCGGGCTCAGAGAGGTGTACTCAAGATTATACTCGGTAAACCAAGAAGATACAGTACTGACCAGCTGTATAGTGACTGCCAGGCGCTCTCGGTGAGACAACTTTTTGTAAAGGCCCTAATACTTCGTAAGCATAACGTAGTCCACCTCGTTCAGGCCCATCTTGAAGCGCAACAAATATAACATTTACCAGGTAAATAAATGGGCCGGGCCGGGCCCATAAAACATCTCTCGCACGGCGCCAGTTTTATATCCTTGGCAATGTTCTCTATAACACTGCCAACGTAGATAATAACATTTACCCATTAACGGTACACAAAGTCAAAGCAGTCATTACAAGCTGACTCAAAGGCTTCAGCTACGCTACCTTAGAAAATCAAGAGAATCGCCAATCATTTAGTTAGTGAAACCTACACGTTAAATCTCACGCATTTGCATACACACATGTACACTAACACTAACATGCTTACACAAATTTGCACTAACACGCACACGCATGCTCAAACTCACACTTGTGGTAAATAAATAAATTAATCAATTTCTTGTAATATGTTTTAATCAATCTTGTGCCACTAAAATGTTGATATTGTATTGTTTTGTTACTCGATTGATTTTTATCTAATTTTATCAATGTAAAATTTACCTACTGGACACTTATAATCAGTTAATTAAACGTCTAGGGTGGAAGGCGCTGACGACGCGACTGCAACACAATATTTATTATATTAGTGCGGTCGTCATCGACAACCTCTTCTTTATAACGAATTGTCTAGTCATTTTAAATCGGTATTTATATAGAAATAAGAGAAAATTGTAAAACTAAATGATTAATTATAATAAATAATTTAAAAAAAAGCGGCCAAGTGCAAGTCGGACTCGCCCATCGCCCAAGGGTTCCGCAGCAGCAAGTAACATTTTTTTTTATATTTGTTTTGATTGAATGAAAGGTAAATTGCAGTTTACGATTTATAAAGTATTAAAAAAAAACTACTTACTGGATATCGTTCAAACCAATTTTCGGTGGAAGTTTGCATGGTAATGTACATCATAATTTTTTTTTAGATTTATCATGCTCTTATTTTAGAAGTTACAGGCGGGGGGGGGACACATTTTACCACTTTGGAAGTGCCTCTCGCGCAATCTATTCAGTTTAGAAAAAAATGATATTAGAAACCTCAATATCATTTTTGAAGACCTATCCATAGATAGGTCCATAGAACCCAGGCATGGGTTTGATGCAAAAAAAAATTTTGAGTTACAATTCTATGTATAGGGACCCCCAAAATATTTGTTTTTTTCTTATTTTTGTGTAAAAATCTTAATGCGGTTTACAGAGTAGATGTACTACTTACCAAGTTCCAACATTATAGGTCTTATAGTTTCGGAAAAAAGTGGCTGTGACATACGGACGGACAGACGGACAGACAGACCGACAGACAGACATGACGAATCTATAAGGGTTCCGTCTTATGCCTTTGGCACGAATATGCCTAAAATGACCTAAAAAGAATTAAAAAAAAAAGAATATATATATTATTTTTTGAATTATATTATTTATATGAACCGATTTTGATGATTCTTTTTTTAATGGAAAGGAGATATCCCAACGGTGGTACCATGATAAGGACACTAAGATCTGATGATGGCATCCAAGAGAAGTCGAGTCGAACCTTGAAGTCGGTTTTTGTTTTTGTTAAAATTTTACTTGTTATAAGATCAGTAGTTAGAATCTGATACACATAGGCATTCCGTTGTAAGACTATCTAGGTACCCAACACCCGTATATCAAAAAATACACCTACTTGTTGTTGCTACATTTAATTAATAACAAAGTATGTAACTTCTTTAAAAATGAGCATTTTCATTTTAGGTTTTACAAATAACTTTTCTCCTTTTTTACAAAATGGCAAGAACTTTTTATCTTTAGAAAGGGCGTGGAAATGCAGTGACATTTTAAATAGCAAGTAAGATATTTACTAACCAATATAAATAATCCGTCGGTTGTAACAAAGGCTCGCCATAACAGAGGTTTCCCTTCACCTCCTTACACGTTCCAAAACTAACGGAATAAATTCTTTTTAATGTTCTTTCTGGGTCGGCCAGACATTAGATAACAGATGTTGTAAACGTCTAGGGGTTATGGTAATCGATTTATCATTAGTCGAGCCATATGCATATTAGCTTCCTATATGAAATGACAGAAATGGGCAATAGGCCACTAAAATAACACCGTCATGTCTCAGATATTATGCTGTAATCCCATTAGGTACCATTAGATAATTATTCAAAGCAAATAGCAGTTGTTAAAATCGATTCAAGTGATTAGGAGGTAAAGGCAGCTTAACTTTTGAGCAATTTCTTTATTAAGAAATTGACTGTACCGACCAAGACTTTTTGTTTTTAACCGACTTCCAAAAGGAGGAGGTTCTCAATTTCATCGGTTTTTTTTTTTTATGTATGTACATCGATTACTCCGTCAATTGTGGACCGATTTTGAAAATTATTTTTGTATTCGAAAGGGTATGCTCCCCATGTGGTCCCATGACCATCATATTAGGAACTGATGATGGGATCCTAAGGAAATCGAAGGAAACTCTCAAATTTACGTGAGCGCCTGCAATGAAGTTACGAGCAATTGTCTACATACCTTCATATTCTGTAGACATCATTAAATTTTAAATGAAATGATGATGAGAGACTTGAGAAAGACTAAAAAGCGAAAAATAAAAAAAAAACTTCGTTTAAAAAAACCGACTTCAAAAACTAAAAAGTATAAAATAACTTCATTTGTATGTGCTACCTATTCATAGGTTTGAAGTCGGTGCCAAGCCAAAATGTAATAGTAGGTACCGCAGTCGCCGTGCGTAACCTTGAGCGGGATAGCTGCTCTTCGCGTTGAACAAAACAACCGATGCGTCGTTGACGTTCGTCTCGAAATATAGCGAGTGTGGTACCTACTATTCCATTGGCTTGGCACTGACTTCAAACCTATGAATAGGTAGCACATACAAATGAAGTTATTTTATACTTTTTAGTTTTTGAAGTCGGTTTTTTTAAACGAAGTTTTTTTCTCATTTGTGTGGTCGTCATCGTATAACAGTTAAAAGGATCACGATGCTTAAATTAGAATGTATCGGGTATTGAACATATGTTGTATGAACGAATAAAATTACTATTATAACAAATATAGTAATACTGTTCTTCTACTTAGTAGAGTACTTCTCTAGTACTTAGTACTTCTGTTTTTTTAATAAAAATACTACAACAATTCTTATATACGTCTGCTTATATATAATACTATTAAGCAGATAAAATAGATGAGATGTTAGCGCGTCTCATTTCACCACCACAATACACCACACAGCAGGTCCAATTCAGATGACAATCATTGTGTCGTAACCGCGCCTGCGTGCTCTCACGCCGTCGCGTCGTACTTACCTACGTCTAATGGTTCAAGCTTCAGTAATCTAAATATTGATGGTAGGTAAATATTCACTATTGTTAGTAGCCCTCATCACAGCACTTGCAATTACAAAGAAAACTCGCACCCATCTGTTACAGCTCCTTGGTTGGGTCTTATTTAAATCAAAATAGTTCCTACAATGCCAGAAACATTTGATTTGATTAGTAGGTTAAACTAATAATCTTCATGATAAATGAAGTTAGTGTTGGATTCCTTAGAAACAATAACTGCTTAAAGTTGAGACCCAATCATCTCTTTTGTTGTACCTCTTCTGCGTGTGGAAATCCCGTTAGGAATCTCCACCGTGGTTTGTGGCACGGCGGTTTTTGAATATAAGCGAACTGACTAAAACGGCTAAAACCATGCTGCCCCTTGGATAGGGAGATCTTGTTGCTGTTTCAACAGCTTTTAACAGGATATCTGGACCCCTCGAAGTGCCTGTCCGGAGAAGCGCAGACACCACTTTCGGGTAAAACTATCTTTTAGGTGACGGACTTAAAGGCACGCACGTCATCTGCTTGCCTTTGGTCCTTATAGCAAAAGAAGGAGAAACTCGTCTCGTCCACCCGCGACCAGGCGACCACACTCAGGGCAGCATTAGGCGCTTTTAAAACGCACTCAGGTCGGTGTCGAGTTGTGTAGTTGAGAATCTAGACCACTTTTGTAGCATTTAGTTATTAGAATCAGAAAATTTGAGGCATAGATTTTTAGATGTTGTATCGTATACCCAATCTTGTTTTGTTTTCAGATGGCGCCCTACAAATCATTTAACAGTGCAGTCAGTTTGTTATTGTTTACGATAAAACTGATAACTCAAGTTTCTGCCAGCACGAAGTTCGCTTCACATGTAAGTGTTCATACACCAGCACGGAGTTTTACGCATGGGGTCGGTGACCCGCTGCCATTGCTGGGTACACGAAACTATAACCGGCAAATCATCTATCGAAGTAAGTACACAAAAATGAAATGGCAACGTTACAGAGCAGTTAACTCGCCACTTTATAACGAAACCGAGTTAAAATTTAATTATGTCTCAATAATCCATGATTCAAATTGAAGTTGGAATTTTTATTGATTATTTCATAGAAAGGTACTAGTACTAGTATTAACAGACCATCTCAATCTGTAATTAATTTCCAATATATCTAGACCAACCCACTATCTAGAGAACTATTAGCTTGTTTCATACGTACCACAATTAAAAGCTGATCAAAATGGTTGCCTTATTGCTTACACACACGGTTAGTGTTAAAACTAAACTTAATTTTAATACAAATCAATGCCCACACACGTGTTGTGGTTATTTTGAAAAGCGTGTGAAAGAAGCTATTGACTAACTGAGATCATGGAGTGACTTAAAAAATTTCAGTGCCAACACAAAGCCGAGGATACCCTCGAGTGAAACCAGCAAGGCCTTTTCGTAATGAAGACCTAGCAAACAATCGCCACAACACACTTAAAGTTTCTCCCTGGATGTATAATAACTATATGGGTATGTTATTCCTGCTTAACCCAAGTATTTTTCTCGATTTCCTAAATAATGAGATGAATTCCCCTATTTTATTAAATATCTACTTACCAAATTAAAAACTTGAGAAGTGTCAAGGGACACCCGGATGGAACGAAGTTTATATATACATATATACATACATATATATACATATATACATACATATATATATATATATATTATACTATTCAGCACTATGACGTCAACTCAATTTTTAAAAGTATCGTTACAACGAAAATTTTCGTTACAAATTTTGGTCTTAATCTATCTAGCTCCCTTTCGCAACGCGCCATAAGGAACTTCGGTCCAATTATAGTACTTACTAATTTCAACATTCGTGAATTATTTCAAAGAACATAAGATACAATATCTACATGATGTCTTTGAATCATTTGAATTATTTACAGCACGTGGTTTCATACATTGCACTCATTAGACCATTTGGTACCTACACACTGCTTTTTGTACATATAGTAGGGTTCACCCTAAAACTACACTCAGCGGCAGAAAAAGTGGACCAAATTGCTTAAATGAAGTTTGTAAACAAACTAAGCGTTATTTAAGCGGTGTTTCGATGACGGTTGGGTTCATTTCAAGGAGATTTATTCGCGACAAGAGAGGTGACAAACTGAATTGTTTCATTTACAGATATTGCTATACCCATCTTGCCACCGTCACCTTACAAAGTAGATTCGTCAGATCCTGAATCTCTGTGGCCTGAAGGACTTCTTGTGCCTTCGTTAAACACTCAACGATTTGTTGGCAACCGCCGAAGTGAGGTATTGTCAGGTAAACCTTATCTATACTATAATATTATAAAGCTGAAGAGTTGGTTTGTTTGTTTGTTTGAACGCGCTAATCTCAGGAACCGCTGGTCAGATTTGAAAAATTATTTCAGTGTTGCATAGTACATTTATCGAGGAAGGCTATATATCATCACGCTACGGGCAATAGTAGACGCAAACGGGGTTGCGTGGGTCAGCTAGTTGTAGATAACTTTGTTATTTTAACTTTATGACTTCATTAATATAGACAATGAAAGAATTTACAGTTAGTTGTGTTGAATTCACAAACTACTTGGTCACAAATCTCCTAAGTTCTACTGCATGCTGTGATGGGATTTCTGAGCATCAAGAGTAGCTACGCCTACTTAGTGTAAAAATAGGCACTAGTCACCGGATGAAATTAAAAGAAAAATATGGCCATTGGCTAGCTACGAATCGATCAGTTACCGGGCCCAAACCCCTAAAGATCTCCTGCACGAGAGAGGCTCTGAGCGGTTGTCCTATTCGCTACATCTCCCATTAGGTTAGGTGACCCATCTGCCCGTTTTGACCAATATACCATAAAAAACTTGTTAGGAGAAGATAAGAGGCACGGCACCCAAGGCAAGTAGGTAACCATAGAAACAGCCATACCTAGAATGCACCTTGCGACAGACAAAAGTATAGGTATATGGAGGTACGGGTCACATGTCCCTCCAATACAAAGGGCGGTTGGCCCGCCAGGCATGATCACCTCGCCTGGTCGGAGGATCCTCCCTTTGTGTTGGAGGGTTTCCACCGACGTTCATTTACATACCTCAGTGCGATGGCTTAGTAGAAGAAAAGTTTTGGAAAGGTTTTTTCTTTACGTCATCAAATAATGCTGTTTTTAGAGCAAAATAATAAAGTGTACCCGGAATTACAAAATGATGAATGGTGTCTTTTAGCCTTTCCATGCGATATCACAGAAAAATTAAATGGCTTTAATCGGAATTTACAAGAAGAAAATAATATTCTCTCCCATATGGCCAATACAGTGTTTGCTTTTGAAGAAAGGCTATTTAAGTATTTTTACAAAGAAATTCTGAACAAAGTAGGTACTAAGTATACAAATTTTCCAACTACAGAGGACCAAAGCAACATTTCCGAGACAAACTATTCCATAACTTCGAATTATATAACTGCACTATTAAACGAATTTCGAAGAAGATTCCAGGATCTCGTTTTTTTTTTGTAACTAGTAGAAATTTCAATGCATTTAGAAACAACTACTATCTCAGAGTTGATTCGGTTTTAAGTTTTAATTATTCACTGTTGTTTATAATGAGATAATTTTATCGATTATAAAACACGACACCAACTTAGAAGTTTGGAGTGAAGTGGAATTTCGGAGCATTGTTCCCAATAAATATAAAAGCGTCCAAAGAAGTATCCAAATTCCATTAACATTCTTTGGGTCCACGTACTCCACGTAGATGTGAGAATCGTTCTTTTAAAAATGAAATACACAAAGAACATATACAGAAACAAACTTACTGATTTTCACCTGGATGATGTCATAAGGTTAGCATGCAGCGACTAGTCAGATCTTGACAAAGTTTTGAAAAAGCGTTCACAGTATCAAAAATCTCATTAAGCATACTAGGATTTACATCTTTATTAAAACTTAAATCAAAATTAATATTTGTGAAAGCTCATAAATTAATAAGTATAATAAATATTCCGGACATCTAACACACAACGCCATCTAGTCCCAAGCTAAGCAGAGCTTGTGTTATGGGTATTAGACAACAGATATAAATACATTTATTCTTTTTTTTTGTAAATATAAATATATTATACTATACATAGAAAACACTCAAACTCTGAAACAAATATTTGCAGATCATACAAACATTTGATCCAACCCGGGAATCGAACCCGAAACCTCAAGCAAAGCAGTCGCCTACCTACACTACCACTGCGCCACCGAGACAGTCATATAAATAATATAAATACCGATAATGTAAATAATATTGGTTAAAAATCACATCTGTATAGATATAAACAATACAAACTAGAGTTTAATTTACCCTACCTAACCCTAAATAATTTTTGCTTGTGGCCCGCGACGCGTATTAAAAAAAAGGTTGAGTACCACTGCTCTAAATCATTCGTGTACCAAACTTCATTTAAATCGGTTCAGTAGTTTTAGTTTATGTATGGGCAATGGGCATGCCAAAATGACTACTCCGCCTGGTGGAAAGCAAAAGCAGAATCCAAGAGTGGTGGTCACCATACTCATTGCGAATGCAGACAATGGTGACCCACACCATGGCGGCCCTGTGATGCTTTCGCATCGTTGGGCCTCCGGTCTCGCACTCACCAACCAAACACGACAGCACGAACGCTGTCATTTTACGTTGATCTTCTATGCGAGGGGTAGTACCGCCCCGGTTGAGCCGGCCCGTTCGTGCTGAAATCAGCGTGGCTCTACTACCTACCTAGTTCTGGCTTGAAAGCGCGACAGCGAATCGATTAACGCCGGAGTACCGCAGGGCTCCGTCCTGTCGCCCACACTGTTTTTTCTGCATATCAATGACATGTTAGCCCTTGGCAACATTCATTGCTATGCAGACGACAGCACAGTTCATGGGCGATATTTCGGACACCCTACAGCCAAGCTAGCAGATATTGAGGAAAAACGACACGAGCTTGTCGTTCAACTCGACAATGTTCTGGGCCGCATTTCTCAATGGGGATGTGAGGATCTGGTCGAGTTCAACGCCAAAAAAACACAGGTGTGCGCGTTCTCTGCCAAAAAGTCTCCATTCCTTCCCCTTTCCACTTTTCAGAACACTCAAATGGCATTACAAGGTAGGCTCGATATCCTGGGCATGGATATCTGAGGAGATCTCACCCCACGTTAATACGTTGAGAGTGTCACTAAAGTGGCCTCGCGTAAGCTAGGTGTTTTAAACAAGGTGAGACGGTTCTTCTCGCCCGGGCATCTGTGTCTTCTTTACAAGACCCAGGTTCGCTCGTGCGTGGAGTACTGTTCTCATCTTTGCGATGGTGCCGCACAGTACCTGTTTGACGCTCTCGACCGGTTGCAGCGGCAAGCAATCCGCATTGTCAACAGTCCCGAAGCCACCGAGTCCCTTGAGCCTCTGCAGTTGCGTAGAGATATCGCCTCCATGGCAGTCCTCTATCGCTTTTATCATGGAGAGTGTTCTGAAGAGCTCTTCCAACTAGAAAAAATGGCGAATGAAATAGAAATATGTGGCATAGAAAAAAGGGAAGGCGAAAATGTAGAGGAAATAGCTAAACTAGTATGTGTTGAATTAAAACAAAAAAAGGATGACATCGTAGCAGTAATTCGCAAAGAAATTAATACAAAGCACACAGATAAACATAGAAGGCCTACACCAGTAATCAAGGTCTGCCTCAAAATCGGGAGTAAAGAAAAGTGGATTAAGGCTAACAGGGAATTGAAGTCTCAAAACAAGTTACCCGAGGGTAGTCTCCTTGCGAACAAAAATACCTACATTAGGGAAGCGCTGTCGCCGATAACTGCCTTTCTACTTTATCAAACCAAAATGGAACTCAAAGAAACCGGATTATACAAGTTCGTATGGTGCAAAGATGGAAATATACTAGTACGAAGAGAAGGAGAAAAAATATTTACAGTTAGGATTGAAAGCGATATCAAAAAACTAGCGGTTGTATACAAAAAATGTACATAATAATTTTATTTAAAAAAAAAGAACAAATGCAAGACAACTAGTAAACACCTATTTCAATTTCAAACAGATGTACTCTACCTTCCCCACCGAGTGACTCTATGGCGTTGTTTGACACTGATGAACGTGAAGTCGATAATATTATCACAAATTTGAAAAATAACTCTGCGGCTGGACTTGACAACATACCGACACTTGTAATTAAAAGCGCTAAAAATAGTCTAGTCCCTCCTCTCACATTTATCTTCAACCAGTGCTTGCACACAGGTGTCTTTCCGCATATTTTAAAAGGTGCACATTTTAAATGGATAGGATATCCATAAGAGTGGCGACAGAGACAGTGTCGGGAACTACAGACCTATATCGGTACTGGGTGTGATTTCAAAAATATTGGAAAAACTTATAAATTACAGGTTGGTAAAATTTCTAGAAAAAAATAATATCATAGCAGATAACCAATTTGGCTTTGTTAAGGGCAAATCTACAGAAGATGCTACTTTGTTACTTACAGAAATTATCAGTAAACATCTTGATAACAGAGAAAGAGCTATTGGTGTTTCTTTTGGATCTCTCTAAGGCCTTTGACACTGTCTCTGACCCTCTACTGCTTGCTAAGATGGAGTCAGTCGGTATTCGCGGTGTTGTGTTAAAACTATTTCATTCTTATTTAACAAATAGAACCCAATGCGTTAGGGTGGGCAAGTTCACTAGTTCCGAGCGGTCGCTTTCCTTTGGTGTGCCACAGGGTAGTGTGCTTGGACCTACTCTATTTCTATTGTACATAAACAGCTTGTGTACCAAGTCGCTACCTAACTAATCATCACTTATGCTGATGACACTGCGTTGATCGTGCATGGTAGGGACTGGATGGAGACTCGACGCCACACGGAGCATGCGCTTGGAGAAGTGATGATGTGGTTAAATAAAAATCTACTCACTTTAAACGTGGATAAAACAAGATACATTGCCTTTACACGCCGTGCTATTACTCAACCCCCACATGATTTTAATATTACTGCACATACCTGTGGACTGCTGGATGGTTGCGGTTGCCCTCAACTAACCCGGACTGATAACATAAAATACCTTGGTCTCATAATAGATTCCTCACTAAATTGGTTGCCTCACATAAAGTTATTAACAGCCCGTGTGAGGCGATTAATCCCAATTTTTCGAAGACTTAAAGCATCTGCCGACATTGAGACACTCCTATGTGCTTATAACGCACTAGCTCAGTGCCTACTCCAATACTGTATTGTGGTATGGGGTGGTACGGGCAAGACCACACTGCTATCCTTGGAGCGTGCACAGAGGGCGATATTGACGAAAGACGTTAGACGAAAGATTCTAAAAACAGGCTATTTTTTGCACCTACGGCTTAAAAAGTACCTGTGATTCTATTACCGTTATTAAAATCTTCTATCATCAGTTTGTCAGTGTGTGAGAATTTTATTAACTACTAGCTGATCCGGCAAACGTTGTTTTGCCATAAAAAAATTGGGGTATCAAAATAAATGATGGTCGATTCTCAGACCTACCCGATATGCACACCAAATTTTATGAAAATCGGTCCAGCCGTTTCAGAGGAGTATGGTGACTAACATTGTGACACGAGAATTTTATATATAAGATTATTGTTTGAAAATGCCAAGGCAAATACGAACTGACATAAGTCGTCGAAGTCAATCAGATGTGCGACAAGCTAACTCACGTGCAATCCGCACTGATGACCAGTGAGAGACAGATAATGATAACACTCCTATTGCCATGGCAGAATTGCGTTCTACCGTGAATAATGGAATAATCCCCTGGGGGATCCATGTGGAAATTTCGTCCACACTGATCCCTTAGGGGATCTATTTGGATTTCGATTCCATTTTGATCCCCCAAGGGTTTCATTTGGAAGGTTTTCGTCCACTTCGATCCCCTGCTTAAACCGATAAGGGATTTATCTGTATTTTTTATACACATCGATCTCCAATGGAATCTTTTAGAATTTTCTATACATTCCAATTATTAATTTAGAAGTTTTTCATAACAAAAGTTCCATAAATATTCATACTTTTATAAGATTTTAAATATTTTTTTAATGAATGGATTTAATACTAGGATTTTTAATGAGTTTTAAGTTATATAAGTAATCTTTGGTGGTAAAATGTATTAATAGGTATGGTAATAAACCTATATACTATATAGGCCATAAATAGCCATGACACACCAAAAATTCAAAATAATCCCATATCGGTTTAAGTAGGGGATCGAAGTGGACGAAAATCTTCTAAATGAATCCCCTGGGGGATCAAAATGGAATCGAAATCCAAATAGATTCCCTAGGGGATCAGTGTGGACGAAATTTTCACATGGATCACCCAAGGGTTCAAGCAGGGGATCAAGTGGACGGAGCCGCTTAGAATGGAACGAGTTCGGGCACACCAAACACAACAACAGCGAGCACGACGCAATGAAATCGAGCGATACCGCAGAAACAGTGCTCCTGTGAACCTGGAACGAGTAGCATTCCACTGCAATCCGGAAGTAGATTATTGTGCCGACAAATCCGTGGCAATTGGGGAAATGACAATTATTTGTCAATATTGTAAAGCGTTAAAATACATTTGTATCACAAATAATAATTTAACAAGATAATTGCAGATACAAGGACAATTTATCACTGACTGGGAGCACTGTTGCCACTGCCAGATCTGGACCATCAATTTTTACAAATTTATTATATGGGCAATCAAGATGCGGAAGTTGCAAGGCGTTGTGCTCTTATTCAACAGTGAAACGAACCATTGTCCAAGAACTGCAAACGTTTCTTCATCAGAACAATAATTTAGTCAAAATTTTCAAAATGGTTTTAGATTGTATGCCATCGGACAGCCATAATATTGTAATCAGAGCTGGCAAAACACCTACTGGTGAGCATGCAAGGAGGTTCAATTCACCGACAATCGACGAAGTGGCTATTGTCGTTGTTGGAGAAATTTGAGATCTAGAGATATTATGCTTCATCGTCGGAACAATAAATTGAAACGTGTGTCTGAAACGCATAGGTCTTATGACGCGTTACAATATCCATTAATCTTCTGGCAGGGAGTAGATGGATATTATTTTAATATCAAAATGGTCAAATGGTCAAGTTGTGGCGACTTTCACATACAGCGCAACAGAAATATACTACAGCGCCATCTACCGAAGTTACACTGCACTATTAAGATACATAATTATTACGCGCCAATTATTACGGCGCGCTAATTAAGATACATACAACATCCCAACATCAACCGTAGGGCAGTTGGCCCGCCAGGCATGATCACCTCGCCTGGTCGGAGGATCCTCCCTTTGTGTTGGAGGGACATCACACCCCTGTCCCCCACAAAGTAAATGGTAATGATATTAGAAAATATTTTTAAAATTCATAATACAAATACACACATCAAAAGTGTCTAGGGATCAACATATATTTTTGCAATAACTTTTCTCCTGATTGATATTAATTAAAATTTTCTTTAAGGATTCATCAAATAAAGTGTTTTCGTTTGTCACAGTAACGATAAACCAAGTCACCTTTGCATTAATAAAGAAATTTGCCATTTTCCTAATAAAGGGATTTTTGACATTTGAACCACTAACATTAAAGTTCGAAAAAAAGACTGAAATAACAGTTTTCTTTAAAATTTTATTAGGTAACTTAAACAATTAATAATCCGTGTTTCTACCGCGAACACTAACAACACAAGAACATCGGTTTGGCATACTCAAAATGAGTTCATCCAAATCACGCTGTGGAATGGCCGCCCATGTTCGTTGCAACAACAAAAAAAGGTCTTCTTGCGACTGGATACCCTCCATATTCGGCAGAGCTCTTCTCTGTAGCATATCCCATGCATGCTCAATCGGGTTCAAGTCTGGCGACTGAGCAGGCCAGGGCAGGACATTGATGTTAGCTGCGGCGAGAGTCTATCTTACAACTCTTGCGGTGTGCGGTCGTGCATTATCATGCATTAACTGAAATAAGGGACCGATTTGCACTTGTAGAGGAACGATGACGTCTGATACAATCGTCTCAGCATAAATTTGAGCGTTGAGGTTGCCTCTGATCCAAATCAACTCAGTTCTTCCGCCGATCCAAATACCCGCCCATACCATGATGGTTCCACCACTATAAGGATGGACTTCCTGGCAGGATTTTAATCGCTGTTGGCGTCCAGGGGTTCCCCAGTGTCGTATACGTCTTGTATCCGGTCTCATACCAAAACGAGACTCATCAGAAAAGCACACGAAACGCCATTGTTCTTCTGCCCAATTTCTGTGTTCAAGAGCCCATTGATATCGAATCCTACGATTGTGCATTGCTATAGGTGGTACCCGTAGCGGTCTTCGGGAATGAAGGTTCACTTCATGCAAGCGGTTTCTGACTGTTTGGTCGCTAATTAAGTTCCCTGAAGAGTGATGAAGCCTCACGGCTAACATCATGGCGGTTATTGTTGGAGCTCTTCGAGTTAAGATTTGAATGTATCGGTCTTGTCTCCGTGTGGTGCAGCGATACCGTCCTCCATGGCGCTCAGCCACGGTACCAGTGCTTCGGTAACGTGTCCAAAGTCGACTGATAACACTCTGACTTGTATTCAGAGCTAAAGCCACAGTACGTTGCCGGGAACCAGCTTCTATCATTCCCACGGCTCTGAGCATTTCTTCCCTGCTTAAATGACGTCGCCGCCCATAATAACGTTGGTTTTAATCAGTAGTAGGGAAACAGTAGCACTAATAATGTCTTCAATGCGTTGTATGTTTTTATAGGGAAAATATTGACAGCTGATTTTCATCTTTTACTCGAATTTGATTGACAGTTCCTGATTCAAATTATGAAATGCACCAAAAAGGATCCATATAAATTTATAAAATCATAAATTTATTACAAAGCCACATCTCAATCTCAAGAAATCCGCATAAAAATGCTTGATCCCTAGACACTTTTGATGTGTGTAACTTCCGATCGGCTGCATCAAATTAAATAATAATTTTTTTATGTGTTCTTTATTGTTAGGACAAGGTTTGTGTATAAGAAAAATTAAAAGATAGTGCGAAAAGTATTTTTTTGTCCGCGACGGGAAGCTGAGACAGATATGTAAATATGGCGGTACGAAGTTCGCCGGGTCAGCTAGTTTATTATACAAAATTGCCCAAATATTATCAACGTTATCGTCGTTACAGAAGCAAATATAAAAGAAGACTGCAAATCCCTGTTTACTATGGAAAACTATGAAATGTATAGTCAGTTGAGAGAATCAGTTGGTTTGTTTGGTTGGTTGGGAGAGTTGGTGGCGGTATTGTTGTGTACATACATAATAGCGTACAATTTGAGAGGATCCCGGTATCAACAAGTCACTGCGAATGTATCACAGGCGAGATAATTACGGAATACAGATATGAACTGGCGCTATGTGCAATATACCGTCCTCCAAATATGGACAAATTTTTGTTCACTGAAGAAGTGATGCATATTACGTCGATGTTTGCGTCAAATTCAGACTTGGTTATCATAGGAGACTGTAATATAGATATCTTAAACAATAACCCGCATGCTACTTATTATCTAAACAGTATGGCCAGCTTAGGTCTAGTTTGCGGCATTACTCAGTTTACTCGAGTCGAAAATAGAGGAAACGCATTAACAAAGTCATGTATCGATTATATCTTCACCCGCACAGCGAACACCAATACACTCGTGCGCACAGCGGTTGTCAATAATGCAATAGCTGATCACTACATAATCGGCATTACGACCTACGTAAACAAACCGGCGGCAGTGACAGGCGCGTCACAATATTCAATCATAAATTCATAACAAAAATAGACGACAAAAATGTTCGAAGGGAATTGAGTCAAATCAACTGGTCCCCGGGACTTAGTATACATAACCCAAATAAAATCCTTGAATATATTATAGAGCAATTCGAATCAGTTTACAAAAAGCATCAATACAATGTAAAAATAAAGTTAAATAAAAGATCTTTGTGCGAGTGGAAAAGTGATAGAATAGAATATATGTGTAAGAAGAAGGTAGAATTGTTCAACATATGGAAACAAGATGAAAATAACAGAGAAAAAAGGGCAATTTATAATAAATACAGAAACAAATTAAACAAACATATAAATAAGGTGCGTAATAACCATATAAAAAAACAAATAAAATATAATTTCCGCAACCGAAAGAAGGTGTGGGTATAATTAACAAAATAACAGGTAAAGTAACAGAATCTATCGATACTGCAATAATAAAGTTTTTTAAAAATACTGCCAGCATCTTAGCTAACTTATTCGCTAAAGAATTTAAACAGAATACAAAAAACATTTTATATAATTGTAATACACCCATACTTGACGAAAGTAAATATTGCATGTGTCCACAGGTTTCTATTAGATTACGGAAAGCGAATACAAACAATGTTGAGTCCATAATTAAAAACATAAATGTAAAAAAAGCCCAGGTATAGATAAGAGCGGCAGATATTCAATGTATCAATAAAAAAATTAGCCCAGTCATTACGCACCTAATCGACACATGTATTCGCACAGGTACCCAGACAAGTTAAAACTAGGCATTATAAGGCCCATTTACAAGAAGGGAGCACGTAATAACACGAACAATTATAGACCAATCACTATATTATCATGCATTAATTAAATCATAGAAACGTTTCTTAGTCGTCAAATAAATATGTTCTTATCTCAAAACAAAATTATTAACAGTAACCAGTTTGGATTCCAGAAAGGTCGCAACACTGAACAATTAATTTCAATATTTACTGATAAAATAAATGAATATCTAGATGCGGGTATGCATGTTCTAACAATATATATAGACTTTAGTAAAGCCTTCGACGTGTTACGGTACAAAACTTTGTTTCGAAAATTAGAACAAAATGGGATCCAGGGCCCCCTACTCGAATGCCTTAAAAGCTATCACACAGATAGATACACGTTCGTTAACATCGGTGGTAGCCTGAGTGATGGCATGTTAACGGAGGAAGGCACGGCACAAGGTTCGATTCTTGCGCCGACCGAGTACTTATTATATGTAAACGAATTGAGTAAATTGTTTAGAGACGGATCTTTTTATCAATTCGCAGACGACACATGCTTAGTAACCGCACACAACGATCTACAAACAGCGATCAATACTATGCAACAAAATTTCGATGTGATGCTAAAATGGACACACGACGTCGGTCTTATAATTAACACAAGTAAGACTAAGCTGATGCACTTACACTCACCTTATAAGAAGGTTTTATTTACTCCCCGTATCATTGTGCATAGTCGCGTCTGTTTGCACAGTAATACACATACATGCACATGTCCATCGTTGGAGCTCGTCAACACCCACAAATATCTTGGAGTGAAAAAGCATCTCACCAGGCCGCCATAGTGTCGGTCACCATGCTGCATTGTCCTTATTCGCAATGAGGATGGTGACCGCCACTCCTGGATTCTGTTCATGCTTACCATCAGGCAGGGCGTAGTCAATTTGGCAGCTAACTATTAAAAAAAAAAAAAACCAGACAGAGTTACTTTAGCCTTTATAACAATAAAAGTAAAGGACAGAAGTAGGCTTTAAACCACTCGTGCTTTAAACAAAGCCACTACTCTTGGAATCTGCTCATGCTTTCCATCAGACAGAGTTCTCCCGGGAACTACACTCAGCACACCCTCAGGGTTCTAAAAGTTAGCCAAACGTTGGTCGCCAATTTGTAACCCCTGAACTTGTCAGGTGGAAACTCACCGGTTTCGACTCAGGATAGAAGATGATACCTCAGGGCGCCGTAAGAATTTAGATAAAATTTTATAGTGAGGGTGCGGAGGGTCCAAGGAAGACTTCAATGAGACAACTTACGATTTATACAAACTTTTACTCTAATTCCTGCTATCTTACATAAGTGAAACCAAATATAAATTTACAAATAAACTTAAGAGGTAGTCTTAAAAATAAAAAAATAAAATTATACAGTCTTTTCTTTCACACTTTAAGCCTGTAGACTGGTCTGCACAGGATCGCCACCCTCTGGTCACCTCTCTGACTCAAGGTAGTCAGCCGTAGACTCTCTCCAGCTCAAGGTAGCTTAAAGAGACGTCCACCAGTGATCCAACTTGTGGGTGCTAGGTAAAAAAAGTATTAATTAATTTCCATATATATATTATATGAACTTCCCTCAAGGTAGGGCATATAGGTCTTGAGGAGTGAGCTGTGAGCTGCCAATAGTCAACCGTCCTCAGCACAAATCTTGAACCACAAGACAGGCAAGATGTAGGTTGTCTTTCTGCGGTAATCTAACGACCCTATAAACAAAATTAAATAGCCTGAGAACATATTCTACATACATTAAGATAATAAGGAAAAACCTTTTTGAGGTTAACTTACCACAGACAGTGGGACTTGAACACTCACAAACACTACCAACAAGAATATTAATGTACACTGTAAGCAAAGCTTCCTCAGAGTTAACGAGAGAAGGTTTAAGAAATAAAAAGAAATATGCCATACACTCCGCTATATAGACATTCGATCGAACATTCTAGATGATTCCCCTCCTCCATTTCTGGATGTGAGAACAGGACGTACAACTTCCATACTCCTTGCTTATTTGAGATCAAATTTAAGAAGTAGTGAGAATCGTATGATACACAAATGATAATGTCTCACTATTTCTAAGTGTCATAATGTTAACAAAAAATATCCTTCATAAAATACGCCCCCTAGTGCCACCTAGGTGTACCAACAGCCCGGTACTTCGATCGCGCACAACATCCAATTGTAGTTGTAACTACAATGAACGAGAGGGCGCTGAAACAAAAATTGTTAAACATTGAAAACTAAAAAAACGATGTTACACCACCCCCTCCCCACAGTGTTCCCTGAGTAGAGGACGAAGGGAATAACCACAACAGCAACAAACTAAGAAAAAGCTGTGATGCCCTCAATTGTTAGGACACACAGAGTTTATAAGAAGAAAATTTAAACTAAAATATAGGTAGTATAAGAAAGAAAAACTTAACTCCTAATGAAACTACTCTAATGACATCACACCCTAAAAATGCACACATATATGAGCACCCGAGTATAAGGTGTGTGTCGAAGAGGAACTGTTCGATGCGAAATTGTTATCTCCCTATCTGACGTTCGATTTGGAGAGTGGTCCGATACAGTGAGTAGAAGGAACACAAGGTTGTTCCTGCTCACTACACTTAGATATCGGACAGATCACAAACCAAAAGCGAGCGTTTAGCAGCCACTACACTTAGGTACCAATTTGTAACAACTAGACCTGTCAGGGGGGAACAAGTTGTAACCCATAGTCCTACAAGAAAGGAGGATTCAAACCTTGCAGTCCCCAGAATCCTGATCAGGCGTGTCACTCGTCGGCAACCCAGCAATAGTTTTTGCTTTGGGTAGCATCGTACAGTCCGTCCTCTACACTTAGGTACCAATTTGTAACAACTAGACCTGTCAGGGGGGAACAAGTTGTAACCCATAATCCTACAAGAAAGGAGGGTTCAAACCTTGCAGTCCCCAGAATCCTGATCAGGCGTGTCACTCGTCGGCAACTAGCCTTAATAGAAAAAATCACCTGAAGAAAGGACTCCTTCCAGTTCAAGGACCTTCGGCTCCCAGAAACACAGCTCAGAAGCAGCAGAAGCAGGGACGAAAGTGCTGGCCCTAATGCTGCCACGCCGGATAAGCCGCAACGCAGTGCGCAGCTCACTCCTCATACCGACCACCGTGTCATCGGGATTCGCTGAAACACCCATGGCAGACAACTCGTTAATAAGTTCATCCTTCTTTAGATAATTAATACATTTAATCAGCTGGGCCATGATGTTAAAATTCAAAAATAAATTTGTTGACAATTTAAAAAATTTATATATAAAGCACTAAGTTCTTCTTAGTGAGAAAGTAAAAGATTCAGTCCTACAAAAAGATTAGGCTGAATGTTATAAAAATAATGTGTTACTTTATTAACACAATGTTTTAAAATTCAAAATTAAAATTAATGTCAAGTTAACAAAGTTAAAACAAAGCACTAAGTTCTTCTTAGTGAAAAAATAAAAGATTCAGTCTTACAATAAGATCTAGCTGAATGGTATAAAAATAATGTGTTATTATATTAACACAATAACCTAAAAAATTATTCTCAAATGTTACTTTTAATTACAAGTTTACAATTATTCCAAGCAGTTTTACCTAATATGTGGGGTAACAAAAGAAAACTTTTTTTTTTTGATCCCCTTTCTAACTCTAAGTTAATTATAAATTCAATTCCAATACATTAATTATGTTTGCTTCATGTTTCCACAACTATAAAGTAGTTACTAACAATCCACATTCAATGAACAAAAAAATTCAAGTTTTCTTTACTATAGATAAAAGTATACCCTACTTTTATTTATGTAAAGTGTCCTAGGTTGAAATTTAAATTGATACACTAAAAGGTTAAATTATTATGTTAAAATTACAAACAAGATAAAGGGAAGCACAATATCCCTTTAATTATATCATGCAAACCCTCTTATAGAATTAAAATGAAGTTAATCTCACATTTATTTACTTAAGTTGTAAGTAGGTAGGAATATAAAAAGTAAAAATAAAGTTATTCAAGGAAAACCTGAACAAAATAAAAGCTATATGTATGTGCTGATCCCTTAGGGAACACACACAAGAACTTATTAAAACAACAGGAAAAGAAAAAAAGAAAAAAAAGAAAAAATGTTCTTGCCAAAATAAATTCAAAAAGACTTACCAAAATTTGTGCAGTTAAAATTTTGATTTAATTTTGAATTTTGTTCAATGCTTTTCCAACACCGCAGAGATGGTAATAATGTGCTGAAAAATGCAATGAGATAATTATTACATGTGAACTGCACTTCACAAAACCAATTAACGTCCTGGGTAGTCTCGGACGGATATTAAGCGTCTCATCCAAAGTTCTCCCGGGAACTACACTCAGCACACCCTCAGGGTTCTAAAAGTTAGCCAAACGTTGGTCGCCAATTTGTAACCCCTGAACTTGTCAGGTGGAAACTCACCGGTTTCGACTCAGGATAGAAGATGATACCTCAGGGCGCCGTAAGAATTTAGATAAAATTTTATAGTGAGGGTGCGGAGGGTCCAAGGAAGACTTCAATGAGACAACTTACGATTTATACAAACTTTTACTCTAATTCCTGCTATCTTACATAAGTGAAACCAAATATAAATTTACAAATAAACTTAAGAGGTAGTCTTAAAAATAAAATTATACAGTCTTTTCTTTCACACTTTAAGCCTGTAGACTGGTCTGCACAGGATCGCCACCCTCTGGTCACCTCTCTGACTCAAGGTAGTCAGCCGTAGACTCTCTCCAGCTCAAGGTAGCTTAAAGAGACGTCCACCAGTGATCCAACTTGTGGGTGCTAGGTAAAAAAAGTATTAATTAATTTCCATATATATATTATATGAACTTCCCTCAAGGTAGGGCATATAGGTCTTGAGGAGTGAGCTGTGAGCTGCCAATAGTCAACCGTCCTCAGCACAAATCTTGAACCACAAGACAGGCAAGATGTAGGTTGTCTTTCTGCGGTAATCTAACGACCCTATAAACAAAATTAAATAGCCTGAGAACATATTCTACATACATTAAGATAATAAGGAAAAACCTTTTTGAGGTTAACTTACCACAGACAGTGGGACTTGAACACTCACAAACACTACCAACAAGAATATTAATGTACACTGTAAGCAAAGCTTCCTCAGAGTTAACGAGAGAAGGTTTAAGAAATAAAAAGAAATATGCCATACACTCCGCTATATAGACATTCGATCGAACATTCTAGATGATTCCCCTCCTCCATTTCTGGATGTGAGAACAGGACGTACAACTTCCATACTCCTTGCTTATTTGAGATCAAATTTAAGAAGTAGTGAGAATCGTATGATACACAAATGATAATGTCTCACTATTTCTAAGTGTCATAATGTTAACAAAAAATATCCTTCATAAAATACGCCCCCTAGTGCCACCTAGGTGTACCAACAGCCCGGTACTTCGATCGCGCACAACATCCAATTGTAGTTCTAACTACAATGAACGAGAGGGCGCTGAAACAAAAATTGTTAAACATTGAAAACTAAAAAAACGATGTTACAAGTTCCCTCTTGGTACAAGCACCATTACATTAACTTTACTCTCTATAACAACCAGTATTTCTGACACCTTACACATATTCAAAAGTATTGAAACCATAGACATCCAATCCTTCCTTTTACTTTTGTTACCATAAATGTAGAGGCTTTAACATTTAACACTAGATGTTCGCAGACTCACTTGTGCAGTGTTTCCACAATGAGGGAAATTTCCC
Source organism: Diaphora mendica (assembly GCA_949125395.1). Taxonomy (NCBI): domain Eukaryota; kingdom Metazoa; phylum Arthropoda; class Insecta; order Lepidoptera; family Erebidae; genus Diaphora; species Diaphora mendica. Next base: position 26,926,704 of record OX421310.1, read on the forward strand.
TTTTGAGGGGAAATTAGGGTCCAGAGGGGAAGAAAAAGGGGAAAGAGATGAAAAGGGGAAATCGAGTGAAATCATGGATAAAGCCTAGCCTAAAATATTGCGGGAAATTTCTTAACTAATTCTTGTATGGACTATACTAATGTTACCGAAAGAAACAGTAGCGAAATTGGCAGCCCACCACCAGTGCAGGTTTTATATTTCTAGTCAGGCTATAAGAATACGAATGTTGAAATTATACTTTATTCATGCTTAGTCAATTTTTTTTAGATTCGCTTGCAGTTGCATTGGCCTGTACAAACTTGAGGTGGGGTATTTCGAACTGATATTTCATCACTTGTACAACAGAGGTTGTTCCTGTTCTTTTCAAGACAGATTTGATCCAACTGTTTCATTATCAAGCCTATTGCTTTTATCTGTTTTAATATTTTTTACACGACTACGGCAAAGCCAAAGGAGGGTTATGATTTTGACAGGTTATGTATGTATGTATGTTCATCTGTTCTTTCATAGCTCCTTAACTACTTGTTAGAACTGGACAAATAAGGTATCGTTAGAAGTATCTTGATCGTCCGCTGGTTATAGGCTATATGACGTGTCACTGAATCTAATGTGGCGCCCTGTAGCCGACATAAGGTACCTACTGTATTCAAAAATAAATTTGAGATAAATATGCCGTGTTTGGTATCATTGGAAAGGGCGTTACTTGTAAATTAAATATATATATAAATATATTATTAGCATTTGCTCGTGACTTTGTCCGTATTTTTTCGATAAGTGTGATATTTCTATGGTATGCTTGTATGTTCCCACATTCTTTCTAAACTACTAGTCACAATAATTATAAGACAAATGAGGTATCGTTAGAAGCGTCTTGATCATCCGCTGGTTATAGGCTATACGACGTGTCACTGAATCTAATGTGGCGCCCTCTAGCCGACATAAAGTACCTACCTACTGTATTAAAAACTAAATTTGGGATAAATATGCCGTGTTTGGTATCATTCGAAAGGGCGTTTACTTGTACATTTCAAAAATATATAAATATTATTAGCATTTTCTCGTGACTTTTTCGGTATTTATGCGATAATATTGTGATATTTCTACGGTACCTATTTAAAATATACTTTGGAAATATATTACTATTATAGAGGTACCAACATTTTAAATAAAAAAAAGTAAAAACTAAAACCCAATTAGGACAAAAAACGACTCTGAAAAAGTATGAAACAAGTTTTAAAAGCCGTAGTCACGCGTTCTTAAAGTGTTATGGACTTTATGGTATATTTCTACGTAACGTGTGACTACGGCTTTTGAAACTTGTTTCATACTTTTTTAGCGTCGTTTTTTGTCGAAGGGTTCCGCAGCAGCAAGTAACATAATATAATTTTTATTTTATTTCTATATTTGTGTTGATTTATTGAATGAAAGGTAAATTGCAGTTTTAAAAAAAACTACTTACTAGATTTCGTTCAAACCAATTTTCGGTGGAAGTTTACATGGTAATGTACTTCATATATTTTTTTAGTTTTATCATTCTCTTATTTTAAGGGTCAAAGGGTAGGGGGGGGACACATTTTATCACTTTGTAAGTGTCTCTCGCGCAAACTATTCAGTTTAGAAAAAATGATATTAGAAACCGGACAGACAGACAGACATGACGAATCTATAATGCCTTTTTAGGGTTCCGTGCCAAAGGCAAAAAGCGGAACCCTAAAAAGGCAGTGACATAAAATAGCACTAAAGCAGAATAACTTTTGAGGGGGAAAAAAGTCCTGAGAAGGGGAAATCTCAATTGAGGCGTGGGGAAAGGAAATCATTAAAGTGGAAACACTACACTTGTGCACTTTAATATCTCCTGCGTAGTTGGCTGGTCTCCGTTGAGACTTGCCGCCGACGTGGCCGTTATCGGCTAGGAGAACATTATCATTGGTCCAATTAATGTTGAAACACGTCATTTATGTTACAGATTCCGAAGATCCATATTTATTAGAGGGTTCAGAAGCAATAGCAGCAGTCGAAAAAGCATGTGCTCATGGCCTTTACTTCCATGACATTCCGCATATTAAATCGCTCTTCGCCAATCAAGCACTCAGAGTGAAGAATAATTTAAAACCACATCGAATTGCCAGTATACGTCACTCTTGGCCATATAACCGACCTTAGCACTCTCCCGATCGACAAATAAAACATTTTGCACAAACTTGAAAATATATATTTCTATACAAATGTAAAAATACTCAATAAAAGTCATTAATGTAATAGAAAATTATGTCTAATGTTTTATTTACTGCATGTCCTATATTATGATGAATCATTGCATAATAATGTACATATGAACAATATATTTTTCAAGCATACTAATCAAAAAAATAAAGGTCTGAAAAAAAAAGAATCAGAGAAGTAAGGAAAAGGTACAGAAATCAGCAACCAATTAGAAAATGTTTACTACAGTGTACTGTGTACAAACAAGTCTACTTAAATTATTAGGCATCATTTGGTTTTTATCAAATCATACATATTAGTATAATAGTCAATAAGTAGGTGTACTAAACATATGAAATCATTTGTCATATAGCATTACTTATAGCTTTCATTTGCAATTACTTAACATTTTATATATAGTTATGTACATAGCGAGAAACATAATAATAATTTTACAGTTCATAAAACTAAAGCGAAATATGGAATGTATTTCTAATGGACGGAATTAGCATAAGTCATCAACACTCATTTATAGTGTGCAATGTATACAATCTATATAGCTAACATTATGTATATATTGAGAACACTTTAGGCAGTGATATATCCTAACCAAACTTTAAAAATAGAATTACATTTAAACTAAGAGATTCTCAATAATCTGTTGTTTTCCTTATCATATCTCTTCATTACACAAAGTTTGTTATTCATTCCTGTAGCTCTGCCAAGTCATCATAAAATCATCGAACCAATTAAAAGTACAGTAAGTATTTAAAATTTTCTAAATACTACCAAAGTGAATCAAATGTAATTGACACTTTGAAAGATATTAAAGATTCATTACAATCATTTTGTTTCTTTGAAACAATAATGAACACCTTACAAAGTTAATAGAAATAGTTATTAAAATAATATTAACTAGTGAGTATTTTCTAAAATGTTTAACAAACTATATATTTAGCATGTATAAAAAAATCACAGTGTTATATTATTGGCTCCTTGTTCAAACTTGGCTTCTATTAAATTTGTATTCTAAACAAGCCAGATCACTTAGAAACACATATGTGATGTTATAAATAAATTCAATAGGTACACCTAATATAATTTATGAGTATATTTAAATCAAATAATTATAGATAGGGCAAAGAACTGACAATATCAGTATCAGAGGGAATGGTAAGACTCCACTAGCTGCGTTGCAGAGGTCACCATTACAGAAACACATATAAACCTTCTTACGATTCCACATAGTATATGCACATCTTTCTTCATAATCACTTGGGGGTCTTTGTAAGCACATCCTCTCGGTAGCAGTGCCATAATCTGAAATAGACAAATCAAACTTTACATGTCAATCTTATTTGAAAATGACAACTTAAGAAACCAAAAGCATTTAAAATTTTAATACACTTTTTAACCCCCGATGCAAAAAGAGGGGTGTTATAAGTTTGACGTGTCTGTCTGTCTGTTTATCTCTCTCTCTGTCTGTCTGTTTATCTCTCTCTCTGTCTGTCTGTGGCACCGTCGCTCGCGAACGGATGAAGTGATTTAAATTTATTTATTTTTGTATGAAAGGTGAGTTACGTGCGAGTGTTTTTAGACATGTTTCAAGAAAATCGGTTGAGTCGTTTAAAAGTTATGGGAGAAAAGACCTATTTCTTAGCGTTCCATGGATTCACCGCGCGGGTGCCGGGTCCATCGCGTGATAGATGGGGGCAACACATGCGACTTAGACAGTGCCTGGGAATTGCGACCCAGGTTTAGGTTTAAGGAGCACTCCTTACGACGCGTCAATGCTCACCTCCACTGTCCGCCGTGTTACCCCCTCTACCTAACCATATTTGAAGTGAGCCTAGCAATGCCGCTTTGGATATTCGTTCAAGAAAAGAGCTTACTGAAGCTCTTGGCAATCCAAGGTCTTTAAGCAGGTTATAGAGGGATTTAGCTGGTATACCCCTCGCACCCACTTCCACGGCATACAGCGCAACGACATAACCATTTCTAGTTATTTCGTTGGTTAAGTCAAAGTACTTGTTTCTTTTTAAAGCGTGGTCTTTAGGGATGTTCGTTTCCCATGGCACCGTGAGTTCTACTAGGTGAAAGTGGGGAAAAATAACCGAATGTCTGCAAAAATATCATCGAGTGGGGTCTCAAATGAAAGCACATAACGTGTTTTTTACTTTTTAAAGGGAACTCAGGTTATTATGTCGGGGGTTTTTTTTTATTTTGAGAATTAATAGTTATTAAATCTTAGGCCTTGTTATGCTTGTAGGATATCTTTCGCTGTTGACTGTTGAGTTTCTCACTTGTAGCGTTATTTTATGTGTGTATCTTTTTAAGTTTGAGTTTAAAAATAAAAATGAACAAAACGGTTTTCAGCAACGCAGAACTGTCCTTGAAACTAATTTTGTAATATTAAGTAACTTATTTTTAATAATTACATTTTTCAATTGTTATTATTTGATCGGACATGGATCAATCTAGAGAAATTATTAGATCATCAGTGCTGCAGATCCGGTATATAGAATTCTTCTATAGCATGATTCAAAATTTTACAACTTAAAGAAGTATAAATTTAAGAATAATAATTAACTAAGATGTTATATTAGTTACCAGATCTCTTTGCAATTTCTTTGGTTGATCTTGTCATGACTGTCTCAAATAGTTTAACACAACAAGATTCTAATCTTGCTATCTCAATAAACAGTAATTAAACAATGACTTGTGAACTCGTTTAATAATAAAAGTAGCACTTTGAAAGATCTAAAGCGTGTAAAATAATAAAGTATGTAACAGACTCAACCTTTTGGTTAAACAACTATTTTTAAAATATTATAACACTTACCATCCTGTCGGAATGCCCCTACTGTGCCTTCGATCAGTTTGCCACACCAACCGGATGGACATGCCACTATGTGAAGACCTACCTCTGCATCTGCTTCAGTCACATTTAATGGAAAGGGATCTTTACACGTGCCATTATCTCCCCGGGATCGACACCTATTGCAACGCTTATTTAAACCTGAAATTTTTTATTTTAAAAAATGTATCAAAAAATATATTACAAAATAAACATGTCTAATCTGTCTATAATAAAATACCCCTTTGAAACAATTTAATGCAAGTATACGATGAGTAATAATATGAATATTTAATGTTATTACAAGAACACAGAGCATTACCAATCACGTATCTTTATTAATTTATACACACAACTTTGATGACTCTCACTTTACCTTGATAAAAATAAACCCGTGTCAAAAGTAACAAGTGAAAACTTACTTTGTACTTCCTGTAACATGATTAAAAAAGACAATGTGCACAAAAATAAAACAGTGGTATTCATTTTTGACTGGTCAATGTAGAATAGTTACTGTAAATACTAATTCACGTTAAAAATGACACTCCACATCAACTTTTAAAACTTTTCATTTCTGCAAAAAAAACGTTGAGTGAGTGAACTATTACATAGTAGTACCTACTGTACACCTACTGTCAAAGCAGTGTTGCCGTTTAATTATTTGAATAGGTCGTCCTGATCTACTAAAAACTTAGAGCATACACATCTGCAGGGGCATCTGAACGGGCGGAAAGCGTGTTCTCGTGCGTCTGTCTCTCTTACGCAAGCTTCTGATTGGTGTACGCACATACCAATTTGCATGACTGATTTAGCGGGAAATACACCAACCAATCAGAAGTTTGCGTGAGAGAGACGCTAACCAAACTCAGCTCTCTCTCTCTCAACTCCGATCACGCTTTCCGCCCGTTCAGATGCTCTTCTAGATATATATGCTCTAAGACTAAAAATTAGAAAGCTGTAATTGTATTCTATCCCAAAATTGGAGTTTATTGGAAAGGGTGTGTTGATAAAACTTAAAAACAATTAAGCACCCTAATGTATGTTACGTTAGGTGCTTAATTGTTTACGCCCAATTCGGGTTCCGAGAGGGGCGTTCGACGGTCGATGCCGTGATGCGCCTTAGGGCCGTGACCGAAGAGGTGGTAAGCTGTGGCGGCGTGGTGTTGGCGGTGTCTCTGGACATCGCCAACGCCTTCAATAGTCTGCCATTTACCTGTATCAGGGAAGCACTCCACTACCACGGGGTGCCAGAGTACCTGAGGCGGCTAGTGGCAGACTATCTAGAGGAGCGTACCGTCGTGTACGAGGACCGAGAGGGCGTCTTGAGACGGCGACCCATGTCGTGCGGCGTTCCGCAGGGGTTTGTCCTTGGACCACTCCTGTGGAACGTGGGGTACGACTGGGTCCTTCGAAGTCGTCTGCCCCCCGGGCTGGGCGTAATTTGTTTCGCCGATGACACATTGGTCACAGCCTGTGGAGCGAACTTCCAAGAGGCGGCGTGCCTGGCCACCAGGGAGTTTCTCTGGTGGTCGGGCGCATCGAGGCGCTGGGCTTACGGGTGGCCCTGGACAAGACGGAGGCCCTATTGTTCCATGGGCCCCGTCGTGGTCCACCCGCCGGCGCCTCCATAGAGGTCTACTCGGTCCTCGTACCGGTTCGGGCCCAGATGAGGTATCTGGGCCTGATCCTCGACGATAGGTGGCTCTTCGACGAGCACTTCCGACAGCTTGGTCCCAGGCTGGTCGACGCTGCCTCCGCCCTTGGGTGACTTTTGCCCAATTTGGGTGGAGCCAGCGTCGCAACGAGACTCCTATACACGGCGGTTGTCCGGTCGATGGCGCTGTATGGTGCACCGGTGTGGGTGGCGGCTCTGACTGCTCTAAATAAGGCTCGCCTCCGGCGGCCTCAGAGGGTATTGGCGGTCAGAGCCATACGCGGATACCGCACGGTGTCGACCGAGGGGGCGTGCGCCTTGGCCGGAACACCTCCGTGGGATTTGGAGGCGGAAGTGCTCGCCGAAGTTTATCGACGGGTGGCTGAATATCGGGCGGAGTATGGCTATCGCCCTCCGCCCGAAGAGGTACGCGAGTGGCGTAAAGCCGCCCGTCGAGCCACTATGGCTAGATGGTCGTTCCGGCTGGAGACTCCACGCGCTGGCTTTGCCGCCGTGGAGGCTCGGCGAGGCGTGGAGGCGAGTTTTACCGCGGTCGCAACCTTCTGCGAAGATGTAATCTCGCAGGAGGTGGCGGAGAAGGCCCGGGAGGATGATATCCACTCGGACCCAATCCGCCGCCGGCGAACCGGGCAGCGGAGGCGTGCCTATCAGCGCCTCATGCCGCCCTGAGTGTGGCCGCGGATGGTCGGGACGGGTTTTCCCTTCCATCCGCTTTAGTGGCCACCCGCGAGGGGGCGACGTACGCGTGTGCTGTACGTTCCTAAATTGAGAGTCATACCAGCAGACGGTGCCCGCTTCAGTGCGGGCAAGCGCTGGGAGGGGTCCGGACGTGTTAATAACTGCAGATCCCGGATTCCTCCCTTCACAGGCGCAGAGTGGCACACAGTCGGTTCGAGTCCGACACACCGCCCCGCCGCAAACGGGGTGACGGTCCGAGGGGATTTCCACACGTAAAAAAAAAAAAAAGGTGCTTTGGATTGAATAAATGAATAAAGAGGTTATGGATGGAAGATTTATCTACGTAAACTCATAAAAACGAATTGTTCAATTTTATTTACATTTAACTAGGGGTTTTGGGGAATCCAATAGTAAAGGCTGGTAACATTCAATTGCATGACCGCATCGCCGCTTCTGGGGCATGGAGTATAGAGGTAAGGAGTACAATCTTCGATGGGCTCTTATGGGGAAAATTCACCAACAAACATGACTAAATAATAGTTCGAGAACCGACCACGTAGGCACTGGAGTGAGAAGAGAGTATGATATCGTTTTAATTCTCTTTATTAAATTGTGGTTTAAAAATTAAAAACCTGTCCGACAAACATAAAAAAATAATATTTCATTTGATTATCTTTTCTAATTCTTTAAATTTACACTCTTTGCACAGTGGCGTCACCTAATAAGTGCATTTTGGCGGACACTTTTTTAACTTCTAGATTGTACTCCTCATCTCTACACTCCATATTGAGGGACTTCTTTCGTGAGACGTATATACACACATAACTATCACATAACTACCGACAGATGAATTTGGAAGACATTCTGTAGTTTTAACACTACTGTCTACTTATTTCGTAAACTATAAAAATAATGCTCAATAAAGTAGGTTCCCTAAATTCATAAAAATTTACACCTACCTGTTACCGCTCTGTTCTCTTTAAATTTGCATTCACAGCTTGTTCAAGTAAAGAAATCTGAGTCCAGATTACTTTTGTAATCTGAGATTATGGGGCTATTTTTTGTAAAGATTCAATGGGTCAGCAAAGGATGCTCTACGATGCCAAGCAACACATATTCCAGCGCAGTAACACGTCATAGTCAATGACAATACAAAACCCAAATAAATTGAATATCGAATGAATTCTGTAATAGAAACATAATTTTTATAGATATGTAATAAACTCGATGTGTACCTACTCCACTGACCTCTATTATACAAGTACGCTGGACTACATATTCTGAAATGACAGTAGTTTTTGTGCCGTTTTGAAACGCCTCCACGAGGGTCTCGCAATCTTTTTGTTGCGAAATTGACATTTTTGTTGCAAATGACAGTTGTGTCCTCTTGGTGCATCTCTGTTGATTTATTTAGTTATTGTGAAATAAGACTATACTTTTTGTGTTTGGTGTTTGTTAAGTGATATTTAAAACATTTATATAATGAGAGTTTGGGACGTTTGTATCGGGGTCCCTCCCGATTTATTACAATTAGTTGTGAAGCACATGTACAAGGTATAAAGTTTATACAAGGATTATACAACAGAGTACAACAAATTATCAAATCATCAAACACTTTAATTTTTGTTGCTGTCAGATTAGTATCTCTTTAGGCTGAGGCCGCACTACGGTTTTTTCCAGCCAGCGGTTAAACCGCCAAACCGCAAAACCGCCCGAAGCGCACACACTACGGTAAAACCGCGAACAGTGTTGCCAACAGATAAACTAGCTCTCCTTTAGATTGAAGTTTTAAAACCACCAGAAAACCAAATCGAAATGAAATGACAGATCTGAGATAATTACTGAGCTTATAAGAAAGCAACTTCAACAGCATGATCTTTTAACCAAATGTGTTGCATTTTCTGGAGATAATTGTAATACGAACTTCGGTGGAATAGAGCGCCATGGAACCAACAATGTTTTATAATTCCATAAGTTAAAACAAAATCTGAATTCGAAAATAGTTAGTGTGGAATGCTCTGCGCACATTAACAATAACGCACTGCACCACGCATGTGATTGTTTGCCAGTATATGTTTATTCAACAACATCAAAAAAAAAGTTTTTGCCACTTAAACAAGCCGACCCCAAATCAAATTGGGAATAATAAAGGCTACAGTCTAAAAAGTTCTTAAAGAACTCTCTGACACAGTCGAGGTTGAGTATAAACAGCTTCTCTATCATTCAAAGACGCGTTGGCGAAATCTGTTTCCAGCCATCGAGTGAGTCCTGAATGTGGATTATTTCAAAAGCTTAAAAAAGCCCCCTGATCTGATTTTTTTAAAATCGGAGGCATACCTGTTTTTCATGCATTCAATTATGCCCATCATTTACTCAAAAATAAAAGTATTAGAAAAAAAAATATAATTCAGTATTTAAAACCAGAAGGATGCCTACTTGCAACCATTTCAAAAAGCTTGGATGATCGAAATAGAGAAAGTTTCTTGCCATTGAATGTTCAGAGTACATATTCTAAATAAAGAAGATGAAAACACAAAAAAAACTTAATAAGACTGCTGATGAAAACTTTAAGCAGATATTTTTTTATTTGTTACTAGCTGTGCCCGCTAATTCGTACACGTGAGATTTGGATTTTCAAGTTATTTTAAATTTTTACAGTTTAAACCTTTCCTGGACTACAACAAACATTTCAAAACCAAAAACAGCTAAATCAGCCCAGCCGTTCTCGAGTTTTAGAGAGACAAACGAACAGCAATTGATTTTTATATAATAAGAAGAAGAAGATAAGACTAAAAAACTTAGAGCTTGAATACTGGAATGATATCTTATGAGTTTCAACTTAAAGATATTTTTGTCAAATTAGTCTGGTTTAAAAAAAAAGGTTGTGAAAAATATACTACTGTTTGAAAAGCATTTTCACAACTGTGAGATTTTACTTTTCTATCACTGATTTCGATGAAAAATAACTAACTTTAATTAAACTGAATACCTATGAAAATAAATAAAAGAACTATTTCGACTAATTGTAAACTATGTATTCTTTTTATTTTGACTAAATAAAATAAAAAAATGTAAAAGTGTTCGGATTATGACCGCAAATATCCGGGGATTTTACGCTTGTTGAGCTGGTTTCTAAATTTTTGAGATGGCCCTATCTCTAGGTCAATGCTTATTATATAAGAATTTATTTAAGAATTTCTTAAAAGTTTTATGAAAATCCTAAAACTTTAGAATACGACATTACAGATTTATGGCGGCATAATACGAGTATAGGTCCCTCAGTTCAGTAACGTCTCTACGGAGGAATCTCCAAGAATGCAATTATCTGAACTGGACTTCGCTCGATATGTCGACACCAAGTATTCCAATTTTGGCAGAGGCAGATAGGGGAGTGTATTAAAATGAAATGTTATTTGTGTAACGTAAAAGTAACCAAGAGAAAAAAATCACCTGAAACGTTACAAAAGTAACCTTCTGGCAACACTGTATAGAACCGCCCGCGGTTGTCGCGGTTTTAAAATCAGTCGCGGTAAAAAACCGCCAGTGTGGCCGCTTCCATACATTTCCTTTTATCACAAAATCAGGCTGTTAAAAACCGCGGCGGTTTAGCCGCAGTGCGGCCTCGGCCTTAACATCAAAAGTGGCGCGATCGAAAAGTTCGTTCGGAAACGCCACAAGAGTTTGTGTATTTTGTAAAAATCGGTACCAAAAAGGCGGCGGAATAACATTTCACAAGTAAGTGAATTTCTTGGCTATAAATGTTTCTATTGCATGTCTGTAGCTTTTTAATACTATTATATACTTATTTTCTCTGATTATTAACTTCTTTTATTAAATTTCATCACATTTCAATGTATTATTATGTATTAAGGAGAAACATGAATATGGAGTGGGTCTTTTGCTGACCAGAGGTGCCCGTTCTAGTCTCTTAGATTGGCAACCGGTTTCAGATAGAATCATCACTGCTCGATTCAAATCCAAGATTAGAGATATCACGATCGTGCAATGCTACGCGCCTACCAATGCAACGTCATTGGAGACTAAAGAAGAGTTTTACGACCAGCTCTCTGCAACGATGCGGGCAGTTCCTAAAAGCAATATCGTTATTTGTATGGGTGATTATAACGGCCAAGTTGGGAACAGCAACCGAAACATAGAGCCTTGGGTTGGAAAGCATGCGTTAGGTACCCGTAGTGAAAACGGAAATATGTTGGTGGATTTCTGTTGCGAATACGACATGGTGATCGGGGGTTCCATCTTTCCCCACAAGGATTGTCACAAGGTATCCTGGGTGTCTCCTGATAGACGTACGGAAAATCAAATAGATCACATAATGATTAACAGGAAGTGGAGACACTCGTTACTCGACGTTAGAAACCGAAGAGGAGCTGACGTCAACAGTGACCATCACCTCATTGTAGCAAAGATTCGTCTGAAGATAGCCAAGGTTCAAAATAAGTCAACCAAAATATCTGGACGATTCGATATATCCAAGCTACAAAATACAGATGATAAGCACCGGTTTGCCGCACATATGCATAATGAGTACCACGCAAAAAGGACAGGACTGGAAAGTGTTGACGAACAGTGGAGGCTTGTCAGGGAGGTACTAACTACTAGCTGCGAAAAACTCCTAGGTTATAAAAACCTAAGGAAAAGGGAATGGATATCCGCAGATACATGGAAGAAGATAGAGATCCGGAGGTCTATCAAAGAGAAACTTAATGCGGAGAAAGACCCAACCACCAAAGAAGGCTTAGCTTATGAGTATTTCCTTTACGAGAGCGATATTAAAAGAAGTGTTAGGAGAGACAAGCGTGTGAGGGCGGCAACTATAGCCCAAAGAGCTGAGCAGGTGGCAAATACCGGAAATACTAGGGAGTTGTACCGAGCTGTAAGAGAGCTATGTAATAAACCACAAGCTGTAAGACCGGTCACAGATAAATTGGGGAAACTTCTTAGTACACAGGCAGATCAGCTTCAAAGATGGCACGAGTACTTTACAGAGATCTTCAATGCTGCAGCAGACAATGAGGACGATGCTGAGGTTGGCGAAACTGACGAAGGTAGTCATGTCCTGGACATAAGAGTCGATCCTCCAGATAAGGCTGAAATCTGTTTTGCTATAAAGAGTCTGAAGAGTGGAAAAGCACCAGGCAATGATGGTATTCCAATTGAAGCACTTAAGGCCAATGCTGATGCCACTGCTGATATGCTGTTGCCGCTCATGTCAGCTATATGGGAGCAGGAACGACCGCCCGAGGGTTGGAAAGAAGGCATCATTATGAAGCTACCGAAGAAAGGGAACTTATCCCAATGCTCCAATTGGCGGGGGATCAACTTACTGCCTGTCTGCTCTAAAGTGCTGTGCAGGGTTTTGTTGGGCCGGTTGACTGGAGCTATCGATATCACCTTGAGGGATGAGCAGAGCGGATTCAGAGCGGGAAGATCATGCACCGACCAGATCAACGTTTTGCGAATGATCTTGGAACAATGCAACGAAATGCAAAAGCCGCTTTACACTTTGTTCGTCGACTTTGAGAAAGCGTTTGATCGGGTTAGATGGTCGAGCATGTGGCGCATACTTAAGCGAAGAGGTATACCAGACAAGATCATCGAGCTAATAAAATGTCTTTACGTGGGTTCCTCTTGCCGAGTGGTACACAACGGCCGACTGTCGGATCCGATCCCAGTGACAGCTGGAGTGAAACAAGGATGCTTGCTGTCTCCGTTGCTGTTCCTGATAGTGTTGGATGACGTGATGAGGCGGGTGACGGAGAAGGAAGAACGGGGTTTGCCTTGGGCCAACGAAAGGGTCTTAGAAGACATAGACTTCGCAGACGACTTGTGCCTACTGGCTACTTCACGGGACAAGCTCCAATCTAAGACCGACGACCTTGCCCAGTCTGCAGCTAGGGAAGGCTTGCGCATAAACTGCACAAAAACGAAAGAAATGCGCTTAAACACCTCAGATGTAGCACCCATTTATGTGAATAACGAGGCAGTCGAGCAAGTGCAAAAGTTCACATACTTGGGAAGCGCTGTAGATTCCTTGGGAGGTGCGGAGGCTGACGTTGAAGCACGAATAAATAAGGCTCGATTCGCCTATGCGCAGCTGAAACCGGTTTGGTCGTCATCAACAATAACACGCCACACAAAGATCAGAATCTTCAACTCGAACGTAAAGTCGGTTCTCCTGTACGCATGCAAGACATGGTTAGTCAAGAAAGAGGTCACCACCAGACTACAGGTATTCATCAACAAATGCCTAAGGCGTATACTGGGTATATGGTGGCCACGAAACATCACTAATACAAGACTGTGGGAGTTAACCGACCAGAAACCAATAGGAGAGGAGATTCTGATTAGGAAGTGGCGTTGGATTGGTCATGCATTGCGGAGACCTGACAACCATATCTCCAAGCAGAGCTTGAAGTGGCAGGCGGACGGCAAAAGAAAACTCGGCCGCCCTCGAAATACCTGGAGGCGATCAGTCGATAGAGAGGCTGCAACTATCGGCTACAGCTGGACCGATCTCGAGGTTGCTGCACAAGACCGGGAGAAATGGAGGTCCCTTCTGAGAGCCCTATGTCCCTGATGAGGGATAAGAGGACAAAAGAAGAAGACATTTCAATGTAAATAGATTTCAGATTTCATTTTTTATTTAATCAAAAAAAATTGCAATTCCTGAATAGGATTGCGATTATTCCATATCGACAATGTGTCGATAAATTTCTTAACTGAGTTTATTTATTAAATCTTTTTATTTTACTTTATAGTAGTTTTTTCTAAATCGTAAGAGTATATACTCTAGCATCTAGCTTGCTATTTACAATATATTGTAAATTTTACTTGTTTGCTTTATGCTTTCAGATTTCCGACCGATACACTCGCTAAGCAGTTATAGGTGAAAAACATGAAAAAGGAAGCATACTTCACTTTTTGTCACATCAAATTATTTGGGCTCGTCAGTGACGTCAAATATACGTGTTTTTATTCATTCTATGTTTTATTTCTCTTTTCGTACCCTATACATTTACCCCATCAACAGGAAAATTGAGAAGTTTCTTGTGTATCGAGCAAAGCGAGATCTCCGTATCGTATTTTTTTTTATGGTGTATGTATGTTTATTTGTTCGATGAATAGTATAGATTTCTAAAGGAAATAGTTATTTTAATATTATTCATATATGAGTCAAATCGATCAAGTGGTTGTTGAGATATGAAACTCAATTCTTATTCACTGTGAAAGCCGCCCCATAATTACTAACTACTAGTAAAATGTATTTTTTTCTCCCATCTAGGCAGGAGAACTTGGCTCGCACTTTTGTGCATTCGCCAGCGTCAAGTTCTAGTAAAGGTACATTTTACGAAACTGAAAAAAAATGTTAGTAAAATTGATTTCTTAAATGCTAACAAATTATTAATAACTAGGTGAAATTCTTTTTATGCCTTGTATAAATATAAAGGAGGATATAACATCAAGTATTTATATCGATAAATTGATGCAATACTTCAAGTTATGTCACGACGTATGCAGTCCAGCGTACTTGTATAATAGAGGTCAGTGACCTTCTCGTATGTGTGTGTCTATTATAAAAAATGAGTCCGATAAACCAAACGTCCGACCGAAAGATAAAAAAACTTGTGATAATTGATTTTTCTGCGTTTTATTATTTTTTATTTGACCAAAAACCTTTCAAAATTTTTCAGTCAGTCATTACCACAAAGACAGTACTTAGCACTTTCTAAGTATCTACTGAAGAAAAGAAATCTTGTAAGTACCTACTTACATATGAGATTTCTTTTTTATTAAAACTAGCTGACCCGGCTAACTTCGTACCGCCATATTTACATATCTGTCTCAGCTTCCCACAGGCAATGTACAGTCTCAGACAAAAAAAACACTTTTCCCGTTATCTTTTATTTTATATTCTATATTTTTATTATTAAAGTATCCTATGTCCTACCTCGTAGTGTGAACTCAAATCATGGCAAGTTTCATTTGAATCCATTCAGTAGTTTCGGCGTAATGCGCGGCCAAGATACAGACAGACCAAAGGTGGAAGGTACGGCAGCAGCTGGACCGGACACCCCAAAGGTGGAAGGTACCGACACCGAAGACAAAACCGACCACGGAGGGTAGAAAGGTCGCTGGCAAGCCGGTGACCAGGACGCCTAACGCGAAAACACCCGCTGGACGGGTACAGCCTTTAACGAGCTCCACGAGCTCAGGCCGGACCCGGCCAGCCCCCGCAGCTGTTCCAGATGTGGCTCAACCCACTTACCTGGAGCAGACCGCGGGAAGGAGGTCTCAACAAGGCGAACCAGCCACGGACCCTAGCCTGTCCGGATGGCAGGTCGCCATGTCCAGGAAGGGGAAGAGGGCGAAACACGTAGTGTCGGCGCCCCAACCCCAGCTTCTTCCACCTGTGCGGCACAAGACAAGCCGCACAAGAAGAGAAACAAAAGGCAGCGTCGCAGAGAGAAGGAGAGGCGACCAGCCTTAAACACAGACACGCCCCCGGTGCCTACCCCAAGGCAAGGTACCCGTCCGCAGGGAGGGAGTGATGCGTCCGCTGATCCCTCAGCGCCGTGACGCCCACCTCCTCCCAAGGGCAAAGGGGCGCAAGCAGGACCTCAGGGTGGTAGTACCCAGGGGGGCCGGTACTCCGCCAAAAGGGCGCGTCTCGACGAGACAATATCTCCGAGAGGTGAGCCAAAGAGGCGGAGGACTGGACCACCAAGGGAAGCCGCTCAGACTGACTACGCGAGCGCGGTCAAGGCGGACCTAATGGCGGTGGTAACCACTGCGGCCATGGAAAACCTAAGCCTTAGTCAGTCTGAAGAGGTCCAAAAACGCATTGAAGAACTGCTGAAGCCGGGCAGCAGCAATTCAGAGGGCCCAGCGTTTCGGGGAAGGCCGGTATTGACCGACGTCTACCTGAGACTCTGGTGCGAGAACCAACCTACGCTTTAATGTCTGAAGCGCAGCGTGGCCAGCATCACTCTTCCCACCGGGGAGAAGTTGGTGGTAAAGCGCCCGAGCGAGATGACGAAGCGGGTCCGCTGCGGCATCTTGCTCCCTGGGGTCCACGAGGACCACAGGAAGGTAGCACACATGCTGCGCTTCCAAAACCGGTGGGCAGACATCGAAAGATGGCTCCTGCTGAAGATGGACAGGCAAGCGACGGACACGTTTGCTGTTGACAGCATCCCGGAGACGGTGGTAAAACCCCTAGTCGAGCACGGGCGCCGGCTCAGCTTTATGCTGGGAATGGTGTACGTCAAGTTCCAGGGGCCCCGCGGTAAGTTTGTGGAGCATCCACCAGCCGAAACCGACTCCAAGGATGCAGGAAACAGTGCATGCACCCTTACGATGGACACTGCGGAGGGGGCAAAAGATGCTGCCGATATAGTCGCGGCACCTGAGCCCCAGGCTGCGACGCGGTCCGCCCCCGCCTCCGATGCGGAAGAAGAAGATCTTTTTCGCAACCGCTCGGACAGTGGGGGAGGAGCTACGCAGGTTGGCTATCCAAAAGGAGAGCGGAGCCGAGGACGAGGACATGGCAAAAGAGGAATTTGATTCCAATGGCGCTGTCTCATTCCTCGGCGTGTAGCATCCTACAGGCTAACCTCCACCACAGCTTGACCGCGACGGCTCAGATCCGCAAGTGTTTGGAGGTCAACAAAAAAGCCGTCATACTGATCCAAGAGCCGTGGGTCAGAGACGGCACTGTCTGCGGACTCCGCAACATGGGAGGTAAGCTAACAGTTTACGCGGGACCAGAGAGCCCCCGCACATGCATATACACTACAGCTGACATAAACATGCAGGCCCTAACCAGTTTCTGTTCTAGAGACATGTGTGCCATAAAGGTGCAGGGAGCCCAGGACACCGGCCTCGCGCAGGTGGTCATGGCATCGGTCTACATGCCTGAAGCCGACGACCCACCACCGCACGACCTATCGCGGCTGGTCCACTACTGCGAGGAGGCGGGACTCGAGCTAATCGTAGGAACCGACTCCAACGCACACCATGCCCTATGGGGCATGTCCACAGGAAACGACAGAGGTAGGAAGCTCGTTGAATACCTATTTACGACAAACCTTAACATAGTAAACACAGGTTCTGTACCAACATTCGTCAACAGACGAAGTAAGACAATCATTGATTTGACCTTGGCAACTGAAGAAGTACTGAAACACATCTCAAACTGGCACGTGTCCAACCATTTATCATGTTCGGACCACAGATGGATTCGTTTCGACCTTCAGGTAAGCATACTCACGGCACCACCTAGGCGAAACCCGAAAGAAACCGATCGCGCGCAGTACTCACTGCGGATCGGCCAGGCCCTGGAACAGGGAAGTAACCCAACTAGGATCATAGGTACCGTAGAAATCGAAAAACAGGTAAAGTTCCTCACAGACACTATGATGAACTGTTACCATCAAACACACCCTTCCATCTCACCGACAGGCCAAATGAAAAATAAGACCTGATGGGGGCCTGAGCTGGAGAGACTCAGGCGCGAGATGAGGAAGCAACTCAATAGAGCGATACCGGCACAGACCAGGACTGGGATAAATACAAGGCCACCAAGTCCAGGTACAAAAAACTACTCAGATACAGGAGTACCAATTCATGGCCTGTCTGGCGGCCACGGGCTGTATGGGGACTACACCGACTGCGGCTCTGGAAGCCATTATAGGTCTACCACCACTCCACCTCTTTATAAAACAGGAGGCTCTAGCTGCAGCAATGCGGCTAAAGAAACAAAATCTCTGGAGACGGCCTAGGGTACCACACACCGAAATCCTCTATGAGGCCATAGGTAAGGAACCGCTCATGGAAGCGGTAACGGACACAATACCCAGGCAATTCGTCTTCGACAAAAAGTACAAGATACAACTGCACGAGGATCCCCAAGAAGGACTTAACCCAAGGGAGTTAAGAATCTTCACCGACGGATCCAAAACAAGGTCAGGCACTGGCTCGGGAGCATTCTCTGAGAACCTAAACATACACATCTCGACACCATTAGGAGCCCACAACACAGTCTTCCAGGCAGAGTGCATGGGTATAATAATGGCAGCACATGCGATCATCTCCAGAAAGGTAACGGAATACCCTATCCGCATACTTTCCGACAGCCGATCAGTCTTACAAGCTCTACAAAGTCACAAGACTACTTCAGGGCTGATCTACGAATGCCACAGAGCCCTGACAGAGGTAAGTACTACAAATAGTATAACTCTCCAGTGGATCAAAGGACATAGCAACTCACGCGGAAACGACGCAGCTGATGCACTAGCAAGGAGCGGATCAGAGACAAGGGCAGTCGGCCCAGAACCAATATTGCCCTTGCCAGCTGCTTGGCTGCGACGGACCAAGGAGGCCCTCCCGACGATCAACCCCGGATTGTCACGGAAGCTGAAACAACTTAAGAGGCCGCCGCTTTGACTTTTGATCGGAGCAATGACTGGTCATGCATTATTAAACAAACATCTTTTTTCTCTAGGTGTAACGGACAGCCCTCTGTGCAGAGCATGCACGGAGGAAGAAGAAACAGCCGCCCATGTTATCTTGGCATGTCCTGGGGTGGCAGAATACCGGGCGGAACACCTCGGATCGCCGAGGTCACTTCAGGAGGTCGTCGACAACGCGAGGGGTCTGCTAGGCTTCCTGGAGGAACTGGGCTGGCACCACTAGTGCCGACCCACTACGCAAAATAGGCGCATCAAAGTCGTCGAGTTGAGGACACCCAGCCCGCGAGTTCTAGTTCAAGTTCAAGTACAGACCGACAGACAGACGGACAGACAAAAATGAAAAAAAATACAGTTTTGGCTTCAGTATCGATAATAGAGAGACCTCCAAAAAAATATTTCAAAATATCTTTAATGTACCTACAGAATTGGACCTGTTACATTTTTATTATAAGTTTAAATATATTACAAACCTTGATTTAAAAGTTTTGATTTAGACACAACCTTTAGTTCAAATTGTTTTACTTTTTTGCCATTTATTGAACATGTATAATTGCCTTCTTCATTTTTACTAATGTGCAATATATGTAAGGAGTTGGAGGCATCGATTGATATGTGAGGTTCGTCCTCTCTCCTACTAAAAATATTTCTGATACAAGACAAAAGATCATTATGAAAAGTGTCAATGAATTACGGAAGTATGAGTCGTAATGTACAGTGTAAGATATTTACCCATATAAGGATTTCAATAGTTTTTTATCCTTGAACCATTTTAAGTCGGAGTTAGGAATTACTTCATTGCACATAAGTGTTACATGGCTGTCTTCCATTACCTGTTGAGTTGTTTTGTGCTTACTGTTGCTCGGAACCGTCTTGCTCTCTAAGGCGAATATAGTTTACATTTTTTTTGACGTAGTGTATTAGTGAAATGGATAAAAAATGGGCTAATACTATTTATGTACATAAAAAACACAAAAACACTAAAGATTTTTGTAAAACGAATACTAGAGCAAGAAAAAGGAAAAATATTAATATTGCTACATTAGAGTAGGTGAAAATAAAAGTTACGAATAAAAAGAAAATGCATACCTACCTGTATGTAGTAACCTGTACAGTCTTAAAATAAAAAGGTCTAAGTGATGTGTTCATTTTCCTGATGAGATATGAATGGTCCGTATGTATAATTATGTTTTAAAAAGGCGCTCATAGCCCAGTTGCACTCGGTGATTAGAAACAATCATCGAGGGTAAGCAACGACGTCGCGGTCAGTACCTGGATAGGTGACTGATAGTGGCATGTTACCATGAGCTCCTCCGTAATTCGGAGGTCACGTTAAGCAGTCGGTCCCGGTTATTATCATATGATAACAGTCGTGAAGGTTAGTTGGAGGCCTTTGGGCGGCTTAAAAACATCCAACAGCAAGATTACGTAGCCGCAACGGCGTCGTCTTACCAGTCCCCAACCTGCACTCGGCCAGGGTGGGGACGTATGGCCTTAACCCTCGCCTGAGAGGAGACCCGAGCCCTGCAGTGGGACGTTATGGGTTGTTGATGTTTACAATTATGTTCTCTATGTGGTGATGGATTAGGAAAACAGAGTGTCACCACACCACCCTTATTCATCCCATGCGTGTCGTGAGAGGTGACAACGACTAACATCACTGCAAAGAGAAGGAAAATTTGAAACATATCCTGTACCAATCCGTCTGGCCAGCGTGATATGGTTAGTAAGTTGGCCTCCTTCGTAAGGAGAGGCCTATAGCCAACAGCGGATTGATGCTCTTGATGGTGATAACTATATACATATATTTTGTAGGTATCACACAAGCACCTGTTTTTCTAGGCATAGAACATATTTCCTCAGCTTCGAATACCGGTATGTTTCTAATAATTCTGCTAATTCCAGGTAGTACTTCGTGAAGTTTTATGGAACGACAGGGGACATTATATGCATCGGATAAATACGAATTTACAACGTTGTTGAGAAGAGTTTTGTGTGTATTCTGAAATAAAAATAAATAAATTAGGGTCATTGGAGCCTATAGAACCTCTTCGGAACATTCATTCAAAAAATGACTCTAGGTATAGGTACTATCTTCTGCGTAGTCGGCTGGTCTCCATGGACGAAATCAGCTAGGAGTGCATCAAAGATGCTTTAAAGGCAAAAATAATGCGAATCTTACCTTTATTGTATTATTTACAGAAAATATGCGGCATTTTCCAAGTCTTTTGCGTTTACCCTTTTGATGGGCATCGATAGCTTCACATTCACCCCAATTATCCCAAACTGTATATACTGTAACAATCGTGTTATATTTTTTTCTAAATGATTTAAATGGTTCCTCTTGAGATACTTTAAATTTCTTGTTTATGGGATCCATGTACATACGCCTGTATTCTTGCCATTGATTATATGTCCCAACTTTTGGTTTTACTTCGACGAACATCACGGCTATTCATTAAAAATATTATCATAAATTATTATTTTTATTCACCATTGCGGATACACTAAAATTACGATTATGCTAACCTTCCAGTACGTAGGTTAATGTACTTTCTTGACCATTTTCATATCTCTTACATGAATAAACACCTGAGTAATTGGGCCTAAAATAACTTATACTCAAAATATGGGATAACGAGATAGACACATTTTTATCTATAACATCAACCCGAGTTTCAATTTCTTTCATTGTTTGTTTCATCATTCCTCTTGGCCTATAAAACCACAGTTTTGGATTATAGTCCTCTTTTGTATTGCTGAAAAAAGTAAGTTACAGTGAAGTGAAGGTGCAATCGATGATAGGCGGATGCAACCTTAAAATGCCTCAATTCCTCTCTCACCTGAGAGACTATATAGCAGATTTGTCGACTTATCAAACTGACTTTCAAAGTGATTTTAACAAAGACATGATCTGATGACTATAGCTCATGTTTCACAAGAACGGTATTTCGGACATCTAAACACACAACGACATCTAATCCCAAACTGAGCAAAGTTAGTATTATGGGTACTAGACAACTGATATAAATACATAATTACTTTTCTTTGTAAATACATACATTTTATACACAGAAAACACCCAAACTCCGAAACAAATATTTGCAGATCAAACAAACATTTAGTACGACCCGTAAATCCGAGACCTCATGCATAGTAGTCGCATAAGCTGCCGCAGCACCACCGAGGCAATCGAATAGATCATAGGCGGGCACTGCATAACACGAGTAGTTCGAGTTCGTGAAAGTTCAATCCATTAGCAGTTGCGTGACCCAAGGCGGCAGAATATTAACAAATTAACATGTATTATATTCAAATCCCACCGCATTCACATGCAACAGGAGACATTGACAAAATTCATACGTCCATATCCTTATCACAGAAATATTATAAAGGTGAAAGTAAGTTTGTTTGTAATGCTTCCACGCGAAAACTACCTATCCGATCATCATGAAACTTTGTAGATATATTCTTGGAGGTATTAGAAGTAACATTAGATACTCTTTATTAAATAGGAGAGAAGCCGCTAGCGAAAGCTAGTTATATTATATATTCAGAAGTAACTCTGTCTATCTGTTACGTTCACGGCTAAACCGCTGCACTGATTTCAATTATATTTGGCATGGACATAATTTCATTCGGGAGGAATGACATAGGGTACCTACTTTTTACCGCGATAACCGTAATACATGTGGGCGGCTAAGGCGGTGGTCCGACTGCTGGAGTGAAAACGACTAACTATCGGCGATTTTCTCTCTCGAGAAACGTACAATAAATATAAATTCCGTGTGAACGAAAGAGATGCATATAGTAATAGTTGCTCTCCGACTGTTCACACTGCCGGCGACGACTCACTTTACTAGTTTTGTCGCGCGACAAGAGCTTTGATACTCGCTCAGCGATGCTCGCTCGCTTGATAATTTCTATACAGTGCGGCTTGAAAGTACACGTATGGATATCAACAAATCATTGCAACTCGCATTGTTGTCTAAGTTCAGACGACTACGATGATGTATTTTACGATAGAGATATTGTCGGACACATTCAATAAAAAACTCATCCATAGTGTCTTGGAATGTGGTGTTGGCGTGAGTAATCGCTCGTCGCACTTGAACACTCGCTTATAGCCCAGCGACAAAACTATCGAAACTACACACTCGCTGCCCGCTGATCGCCAACTCGTTCATAGTTTGGTCGTCGGCGGTGGGACCACTGCCTGTTGCTAGTCGAGCTATGAAGAGATTAATGTTTCAGAGTCTATCCCGCGTCTTTAACGGTTATAACCCCTACCTTTCGCCATTGTGAGTTGTAAAAAGGCAAAGAGAAAAATAACCGTCCTAAATCATAAGTAGGAAACCCACTGCAAAATGGAGGTAAATTATACAATCTCACCAATAGTGACATCATACATGTACTCTCGACCCTGCAATTACATCAATAACACTTGTATCGTTAGTACTATTGGCGAATTTTGAAGGTTTACCGTAGCACACTGTTAATTCAAAGGTCGTCCAATGACTTGAAAATGTGACTTTGCACGTTAGAATAATAATGGTTATGAAAAATAACCTCAGATTCTTCCTGAAATCATAAAATTAAGTTTATTAGTTCCATACTTAATATTTAAATTCAGTGTTTAGATTTTTCTTACATCAACCTTTTGAGCATGAGATCGTTTTTATTAATTTATCAATATTAAGTGTGTACCTAGGTATAATATGTAACACATGAGTCAAAATTTTTGCACCCCTTTTTACGAAAATTATGCGAACGGAGTAAACTAATTATGTAATTTGGTACAGTTAAAGTTTATATGGAGGAGGAGTGCAGAAAGCTGTAGACCACTAGTAATAAGACGTATTTTCTAAAACATGGTATATCTCTTCATCGCTTCCTCATCAGGTATTTAAACTTAACAAGGTACCTATCGTGTAACAGATTTATGATACGAAATGATTTTTAAGGAAATTTAAAGTAATTCTTGGACAACAATAATTCATTAATTGTAACAAACTTACGCTTACTAAAATATTTTATCTTTATATCATAAATTGATCCGCAATCATTTGAAGTAACATTCAGCAGCTGCTGACGGTTTGCCGCGTTTGCGTAAAATTGCGTCTCGACAGCGAGCGCGTTCAGATATAATAGATGTCTTGCTAACAAGACATCTAATATATCTGAACGCTCTTGTGAGAAATATGTGTTTTATTCATTTATTTTAATGTTATCCTAAGGCGATAGCCCGTAAATAATCTGAAAATAGATTTAAAAGTCGCGAACTAGCATTAAAATTAAATTTAAAATTAAAACAGAATTTATTGGTGGTGATGGTGATTCTCTTGGTGTCATCACTAAACTAAAATTCACTAAAATTTGTTTTTGGATTAAATACTCTAATCTCACCTGTTTCCAGTCCATTTTTCAATATCTCACATCTTAGCTTTTACTATATTTAGTTCAAAACCAACAATTTGATGAGAAGTACACGCTTGTTTATTAGTAAAAAAACTAAACTATACTCTAAATGTAATAATTACAAGAAATAATTACGTAAGTAATTTAGTAGGCATGTACCTATTTAGACGACGCGACGTCAAGTTTAGTGCGAGATGTCAAGTTGAGAAGTAGAGAGAGATGTCACACGTTACATGCTAAAAACGTTCAACACAAGAATAAAAAAAAATAGTCTAAGTTGAGTAATTTAACTAATTTTGGTTATGCCAAAGTACATTTTCTTTTTCAAGTAAAATATCTTTTTCGTTTTCTTTTTCGTGTGTTTCTGATTAACGTGTATTTGGTACTGAACTAAACACAGTGACAGATTAGATGTGATATTATATAATTACCTACAAATTTTAACAAAAAAAACCGACTTCAATCTGGACCAAATTTAAATGGGACCATTCGGGAAGCACCAGCTTTCAAATAAAAAAGAATTATCAAAATCGGTTCACCCAGTCAAAAGTTATGAGGTAACAAACATAAAATTGAGAACCTCCTCCTTTTTTTGAAGTCGGTTAAAAATAGACTGACTGGTCAACAGATGTGATTAGAGTAGGTATATAATCCAATAACAAATTTTAGTGAATTTTAGTTTAGTGATGACTGATGACCCCAAGAGAATCACCACCTTGTCTCACGAAAGAAGTGCCATGGTGATAAATGGAACACGTGACAGGTCGGTCGGTCGATCGGTCAGAACAAATGTTGATAGCTATTATTATTTTATTTATTTGCCGTATGTACGATACCTATAGTAGATAGGTACCTATTAGTAAGGAATAATGCTACATTTTAATGTTCGCTAAAATATAGTTTTTACCAAGACAAAATTTTAGGCCAAATACGAACAAAACTTTTATTAATGATGCCTTTAAAAAAAATGAGTTTAGTTTTTTTTCTCCCACCTAGGCAGGAGAACTTGGCTCGCACTTCTGTGCATTCGCTAGCGTCAAGTTCTATTTGGTTGACATTTGAATGATACAAACTCAGATTACAAAAAAAAAAACCGACTTCCAAAAAACATCCAACGAAAACTCTCTAGGTATCGGCAATTTATGAAGAACCAGTTTATTTTACGCTTTTAAGTGTTTTTTTTTGAGTTTTCGTTGGATGTTTTATGGAAGTCGGTTTTTTTTTTGTATAAAAAGTTTTTATTTTTCAGTTTTTAGTGCAAACAATCGTAGGTAAGTAGTAAGTTGAAGTGTTTCATCAAATTTCATCATCAAAAATACAAATTAAGGTCTATACGTACGTGTAATATTAAAATCATCCTCTAATCCCTAACTGTTGAAGAGTTTAACCTTCTATCATCAGCTCACCTAAATAACTTGAAAGTATACGACTGAAGGTCTTTAGATACGTATGAAATTGAAAGAATTCTCCTCCAACTCTTAACTGTTGAGGAGTTGTACCTTCCATCATCAGCTTACCTAAATAATTTGAAAGAATACGACTAAAGGTAACATATGTACATATGATATTTAAAGATTTATCCTCCAACTCCTAACCGTTAAGGAGTTGTACCTTACATCATCAGCTCATCATCATAAAATGATGACTACCAGATGCAAATACCGGTGTAACTTCAGAAAATATACGAAAAACATAGTATGTGCCTATAAAAAATGAGGGTTTCCCTCGATTTCCCTGGGATCCCATCATCAGATCCTGATATGCTGGCAATGGGACCACCTCGGAAGTATACCCTTTCGAATACAAAAAAAATATTCAAAATCGGTCCACAACTGACGGAGTAATCGGTGAACATACATAAAAAAAAAAAAAAAAAACACAGTGGAACCAGTGGAACGTAGAACCTCCTCCTTTTTGGAAGTCGGTTAAAAAGAAAGCCAGATGGAACGTTCTTGTCAAATAACATGTCGCCGATTGTTCTATTTTAGTGTGAGTGGCAGTCGGCGCGACACTGTAGGAACACGTACATCTTTGTGTGTGTAATGATACCATACGCAGTAAAAAATTCGATGCACAATCGAAGCAAATCGTAAAGGACTGCAGTCTCGACATAGATAGCGATCGTTAATGATTGTTACGTGTTACTATATTCAAACTCAGTCTCTCTCTCTCTACTCCGATCACGCTTTCCGCCCGTTCGGATGCCCCTGCAGATATATATGCTCTAAAGCCCCGTTTTTTCCGTTTGCCCCGTCGTAAAAGGTAAAGGAAACATTTATTCGCGAAAAGGCAATAATCGGAATTTGGAATAAGGCTGAGGCCGCACTACGGTTTTTTCCAGCCAGCGGTTAAACCGCCAAACCGCAAAACCGCCCGAAGCGCACACACTACGGCAAAACCGCGAACAGTGTTGCCAAGAGATAAACTAGTTCTCCTTTAGATTGAACTTGAAATGACAGATCTGAGATAATTACTGAGCTTATAAGAAAGCAACTTCAATAGCATGATCTTTTAACTAAATGTGTTGCATTTTCTGGAGATAATTGTAATACGAACTTCGGTGGAATAGAGCGCCATGGAACCAACAATGTTTTATAATTCCATAAGTTAAAACAAGATCTGAATTCGAAAATAGTTGGTGTGGGATGCTCTGCGCACATTATCAATAACGCACTGCACCACGCATGTGATTGATTGCCAGTAGATTTTGATTCAACAATATAAAAAAAAAAGTTTTTGCCACTTAAACAAGCCGACTCCAAATAAAATTAGGAATAATAAAGGCTACAGTCTAAAAAGTTCTTAAAGAACTCTCTGACACAGCGGAGGTTGAGTATAAACCTTAGAGTTAATAGTATGTATAAACAGCTTCTCTATCATTCAAAGACGCGTTGGCGAAATCTGTTTCCAGCTATCGAGTGAGTCCTGAATGTGGATTATTTCAGAAGCTTAAAAAAGCTCCCTGATCTGATTTTCTTTAAATCGGAGGCATATCTGTTTTTCATGCATTCAATTATGCACATCATTTACTCAAAAATAAAAGCATTAGAAAAAAAATATGATTCAGTCTTTAAAACCAGAAGGATACCTACTTGCAACCATTTCAAAAAGCTTGGATGATCGAAATAGAGAAAGTTTCTTGCCATTGAATGTTCAGAGTACATATTCTAAATAAAGAAGATGAAAACACAAAAAAAAACTTAATATGACTGCTGATGAAAACTTTAAGCAGATCATTTTTTATTTGTTACTAGCTGTGCCCGCTAATTCGTACACGTGAGATTTGGATTTTCAAGTTATTTTATATTTTTTACATTTTAAACCTTTCCTGGACTACGACAAACATTTCAAAACCAAAAACAGCTAAATCAGCTCAGCCGTTCTCGAGTTTTAGCGAGACAAACGAACAGCAATTGATTTTTATATAATAAGAAGATAAGACTAAAAAACTTAGAGCTTGAATACTGGAATGATATCTTATGAGTTTCAACTTAAAGATATTTTTGTCAAATTAGTCTGGTTTAAAAAAGAAGATTGTGAAAAATATACTACTGTTCGAAAAGCATTTTCACAACTGTGAGATTTTACTTTTCTATCACTGATTTCGATGAAAAATAACTAAATTTAATTAAACTGAATACCTATGAAAATAAAGAAAAGAAATATTTCGACTAATTGAACTAAGTATTCTTTTTATTTTGACTAAATAAAATAAAAAAATATAAAAGTGTTCGGATTATGACCGCAAATATCCGGGGATTTTACGCTTGTTGTCCTGGTTTCTAAATTTTTGAGATGGCCCTATCTCTAGTTCAATGCTTATTATATAAGAATTTATTTAAGAATTTCTTAATTTTTTTTATGAAAATCCTAACACTTTAGAATACGACATTACAGATTTATGGCGGCATAATACGAGTATAGGGCCCTCAGTTCAGTAACGTCTCTACGGAGGAATCTGCAAGGATGCAATTATCTGAACTGGACTTCGCTCGATATGTAGACACCAAGTATTCCAATTTTGGCAGAGGCAGATAGGGGAGTGTATTAAAAAAAATCTTATTTGTGTAACGTTAAAAGTAACCAAGAGATGAAAAATCACCTGAAACGTTACAAAAGTAACGTTCTGGCAACACTGGACAGAACCTCCCGCGGTTGTCGCGGTTTTAAAATCAGTCGCGGTAAAAAACCGCCAGTGTGGCCGCTTCCATACATTTCCTTTTGTCACTAAATCAGGCTGTTAAAAACCGCGGCGGTTTAGCCGTAGTGCGGCCTCGGCCTAAAGGATACGAGATCAGGAATGTGATAAGGCCCCGTTCGCACGGGGGCATATTTTTTACGTCGATTTTCAAATATAACTGGTGAATCGAGGTTTAAGGAATTAACTGCTATATTGAGATTACGCTGTGGTTTGAGGTTGGATTGGGAGGAAAATGCTGCAATGATTACAAAATTCCAGATGCCTTTTTATAACAAATTCGGTTTAAAGAGTCATATCAATCTGAAATGGAAATTTCTGGTGGTTTTAAAAGTTGAATCTAGTGGAGAGCTGCGAGAGCTAGTTTAACTGTTAGCAGCACCAACACGCAACGCTCAAAATAGAGCACTGCGCGATAGAAATAGGCCGCGTTAAATTAACGCTTTCGTGTGAACAGTTACTTGGAAGTACGTTTGGTCTTTTTGAGTGCCAACGGGGCGTAAGATTGCAAAGCATAAGATTGCACTGACTCACGTACACTGGACCATAGAAAGAAGGCTCCGAAGAAAATTTAATAATTTGTGTCTTTGTAGGGTTAAATTCGACTAAATCGAGTCTACCCCAATCTGAGACCTTAGGTAACTATTGTATTGTATATGTAACTATACGCGATAGTGCGTTAAGCCGCTAAAAAACTGCCGTGGGTCGTATGTCCTCGTTTCGAAGACCACTGGCGGACTAAGGGGGGGGGGGGCGGAGGGGACGGTCCACCCCGGGCCTCCGGTCCTGGGGGGCCTCCAAATGGCTGCAAGTTCCCTTGATCAAATCGTAAATAAACTTTTGAAAACATAAGAGGAAGTTTGGGTTGGAGGCCCCGTAGACAAATAATTAGGTACAGCCTGTACCGGTAGTTTTCATTTTTTTCAAAATAAAATTACTTTTACTGCCTTATCTTTCTTATGTTCAGCTTCGTAGTTTTTTACTTTCATCAACTTTATAATACTATGGCCATCTATATTGTATACGCGGTACTAATATTATTTTATAGTGAATCAGTCGGGGAATTCCCGTCTTAGCGGGGAATCCCTGAACGAATGACCGAAGTGTATTTTTTACTCTCGTAGTTCTCGTGCGCCTGAATATGTAGGTACGTCGAATAAGCACACACCCTTTTTTAAATTAAAATAATTTTGTAAACGTTTAGTATTATATTGTAATAGTGTTCAGATATTTCTTAGTGTGATGTTTTTTTGTGGTTTATGGAGAAAGAAAAATAGGAAGACGGATATCTGGAACCTCCCGTAGTGAAAATTTTCTACCAATTTTTAGGGTTCCGTAGTCAACAAGGAACCCTCACAGTTTCTCCATGTTCGTCTGTCCGCGGTTTAGATTAAAAAATATCGATTCTAGAAAGTTGTAATTTGGCATGGATATACACATTAATTACGCCGCTGACAGTGTTGAAATAAAAAGTTGCAAAAAACTAATTTTTAGGGTACCTCCTCTACACGTAAAGTAGGGATAGTTTTTTTTTTAGTTGTCTCTCCCATAGAGTGGGATATCGTTGGATAGGTCTATTAAAATACTAGGGGTTTGGAAATAATGTTTTTCAATTTGGTGAACCGTTCGTGACTTATTAAGCTTTATAGCGACAATTTTCGTAATAGAGTCAAGTGAACAGGCGAAAGAACTTGCTGGATTTTTATCCAAATTCCTATTATATATCAAAGGATAGAAAGATGCCGTTTGCGAAGAAATTAATCAGGTCTCCAACATTCAAATAAATTATGTCGATATAACAAGTATACAGTGGCGGATTTACCCTAAGGCAAAGTAGGCATGTGCCTAGGGGCGCGAGGTTGCTTAGGGGCGCCAAATTTTTAATAGTAAAAATATATGCCTCACATATTAAAGAAAAATTACCAATACTTCTAGTTCGACTAGTGCTGTTTCCATATAAAAATGTACTAGCTACAACTGCAGCTGTAGTTGAGATTGTTTTATAAGTTTTAGTAAGACCAGATTTGTTCATTGAAAGGTATATGGTACACTCGAGTTGGCGGCGGCGACGACCGCAAACAATAAGGCGTGGACAGGGCGGCAGTATAGGACAAATTGCAGGAGGAACATTGCGCCTGTAACAATTTGCGTGCTTTCCATCACTTCATGCCACTCTGAGCGTGGTCACAGGACGGGTTTCAATGTCCACCCGCTACAAAGGTGTGAAAGGTCTACCGCGAGAAAGTGACATTCGTGTGCCGGACGTCACTTCAATTAGAGTTTTTTAAAACAGGTGGTGCCCATGCTTTTGAAAAGTAGGCGCTAGGAGAAATCTGGCTGGAGCTGTTATCTACACAAGTAGTTCCGCAAGGGTCGGTGTTAAGACTCCTACACACTATGCGGGTTGCCTGACCGTCGGGTAGGTATGTCGTCAACAAGCCGGGTGGCAAAACTGGCATCTAATTGAACTGTTTGCCGTGCAAAGTAGCCACCGACCAGCTAGAAGCTAGAATTAGCTCGGAATCCTGCGACTTGAGAACTCGAGGACCCGAAATTTCAACCTCACTGGGTCCTGGTTGAGGAGCAAAAGGTAATATTTAGGTAACCTAGCGCCAAGCAGATGGCGGTAAGATCCGTTATGGAAGATTTGATCGGGAGGAAACACAGAACTCTCTCATACCGGCTGATGCAGGTGTTCATCGAAAAAGGATGCTTCGGAGTCAGCTGTGTCTGATCTGCACGAAGCCAACGGCTGGGCGCCAACTATACTGGCACCAAAACAGAACAGTCTGGACGTTTTAATAAAGCTGCTATCTTCTATATCCGACAATGTTTACGCAATACGTGGTTTTAGTCGGCTCGATTCCGATACACCGCAAACCCCCAATGGCTCAAGAGGGTTTCATACGTAAAAAAAAATAGTGAAGAAATGCCAATTGCCAAGATAGAGACATTATATGGATGCTAGAATCATGAGGAGTAAGGGCGCCGAAGGGATGGTTGCCTAGGGCACTTTTGTAACTTAATCCGCCCCTGCAAGTATAGGTGAAATGTCTTGTGATACTAACAAAAACCAGTGGTGGATTTACCACTAGGCTGAGTAGGCGCCCAGGGCGTCAAATTTTAGGGGTGGCAGAATTGGGCCAAACTTGATCGCCGCGAAGCGGCGAGTGTCGTCACAGCACTTCTAGGCGAGGTGTAAACCTTATCTTTGGCGTGGCGAGATTTTTGGAGTGGCGAGATTTCTGGCGGGGCGACGCTCGCCGCGAAGCGCTGATCTTCGCCACTGCAATTCAATTATTTTTTACATCTGCAATTGTTTCGCATCTGCCAGGCGTCCCGTGACGGCTCACTTTTTGATGTGAAACATCTATAGGCGAGGGGTAAACCTGATTTTTGGCGTGGAGATATTTTTGGAGTGGCAACGCTCTCGAACTCACGAGTCACTTTCTGGATTTTAAAATTATTGCAGTAGCTGTGGATTAAAAGCAGTAATTTTTAATTTTAACTATCTTTAAATCACCACTCAGGGCGGCATGAGGCCCTGAAATCAGTGACTCTGCTTTCTAGTTCGTCAACGGCTAATTGTGTCTGAGTGGCAATCTTCTTTCCGAACCCTCTTCGCCGCTTCCTTTCGCGAGATGACATCTTAGCAGAAGGTTCTAATGACTGCAAGGAGGACCCTACGCTGTTATGTCTAAACTGGGCAAATTACACAAGTCCTCCCTACAATCACAGTAAAAGTAAACTCGATGGGTGGTTCTGGGGCAAAGCGCACGGCTCTCTGAGAATGCCATTATGCTCGACCTTTTTTGTGCGGTTAGAGCCACAGTCAAGACCAGTGTTCCAGCGACCAGTTTTGGAGCAAATCATCGGAAACACTCAAAAAAGAACCATCTTTCGTTAAGGATTAGACACAGATACTTGGTTTAGGCCTGAACCAGTACGAAGATCGAGTTAATCAAGATTAAGTCACCAGGGAGTGAGCAACGACAGAGCCCATATAATAAGAGGACCTCTGTGTTATACTTACGGGTGTCAAAGTTCAGCGCCTACCAGTGCGGTACCACTGGCAGACAGGTGCGCCGCTTTTTGGAACTTTGACACTAACTAAAGTGTCAGCGCAGCCAGTTTAGCCCAAGCAGAAGAGCTTCTCGAGGTCTGCATTGCACGACATCATCATTCATTCATCAACAACCTATAACGTCCCACTGCTGGGCTCGGGTCTCCTCTCAGGAGATAGTTAAGGCCAGTAAATGCACGACGTTATTCATTCATTTCCTCCTAGCGACGAGTGCAGTGCAAGAGAGGAAAAAGTACCGTACTGCCGTTTGGTAGGATGGGCCCGAGTAGAAACACAGCACCCCCTCGTACCGACTGACGCAGATGATGTCCAGAAAACATACTTTGGAGATCACGTCCGGCACGTTATAATATAAATTCTGTCACACGTTTTTTTTTTTAAAAACGTATTTCATTTTCCTAACTGTTCATGAAAGTCTAATTCAAACGTTAATAAAATATAAATCAATTAACATAAGTACATACTGAATGGAACACACGCAATGTGAAATTAATAAAAATCTTTTACACTAAGGCCTCTTTCAACTATGCCACCCCGGGCCTCTAACGGGGTTAGTCCGCCTCTGTCGAAGACACTCTCCTATCTGCCTCAGCCAATATTGGAATACTTGATGTCTACATATCAAGCGAAGTTCAGTTTCGTGGCCATCTGGAGGGTAAGGCCAAAATGGCCTCGAAGAAGCTTAATATCCTCCACAGACCGAGACGGTATTTCACTCCGGCCCACCGCCTTTACTTTATAAAGCGCAGGTTCGGCCTCACATGGAATACTGTCTTTGGGCGGGGCACCCCAATACCGGCTTCTCCCTTTGGACCGCATTCAGCGGAGAGCGACTCAAATCGTTGATTGCCAAGAACTTTTAATTCGGCTAGACTCTTTGGCGCTGCGTAGAGATGTAGCTTCGCTGTGCATCTTCTACTGCATTTACCATGGGGAGTGCTCTGAGGAATTGTTCGGACTGCATCCTGCCGTCTCTTTCCGCCATCGTCCTACGCGACAGAAGTTTCATTCCATCATCTAGATGGTTGGCAGTCCACAACTGTGCGCTTTTCCAGGAACTTTCTGCCTCGCACAACAAAACTGTGGAATGAACTGTCGCCTGCGGTATTCTCGGACCAATACGACCTTCAAACCTTCAAGAAAAGAGCGTACTCCTTCCTAAAAGGCCGGCAACGCACTTGTGACGCCTCTGATGTTGCGGGTGTCCATGGGCGGCGGTAATTGCTTACCATCAGACGATACGTCTGCCCACCCTATCACATGAAAAAAAATCATCATCATCGTCCTAGCCTTTATTATTTCAAAGATTAAGTACTTGGTCGGCTTTTTGAGAAATGGGTCCTTTGGCCTTAAATTAATGTGAATATTAATAGAACATAAAATTTATGTTTCACTACCAGTTAGATATTACAATGTAAGAAATTATAGAAGTAAATGAATATAATGCCTAAAAAAAGCACTTTGTACATTAATTAGTAGCTGCATAAAACACAGTTTCTCTATATTTTAGCCTCTGTTGATATCCGAACGCATTCGTTCTTGGCGCTCTCATCTTCAAAATATATCAAAATCAAATCAATTTACTTCAACAACATGGCGGAAAAATCAGAAAGTAAGTTTTGTTTATATTGTCAATATTGATAAAAATAGAGGCAGTACATATTTTTAATCATATAGAAATAAATACTAAATATTTATTTACATACCTGTACCTCATTGAACGGGTTTTTGTTGTTCTTCTCAGTAGATACGATTGCAAATGTGGTTCGCTAGATTCAAAATTTGAAAAAATTCAAATTTTCGGCCGAAATGTCATCCAGTTTATTGTCGAATTTGAAAATAAAACAAAGTTATTTGATTTGGTTCTGATATTAAGATTTCTTTTCTGTTGTATTCTGATATAGTACCTTAAAAACTTTCCTTGTTTACGAGTTATATAAATAATAGCTATTTATTTTCGTGCAGGAGACCGAGATGGACAAGATTATCCACCCAGATCACAATATCGTGTCAAGGAAGAACCAATGGAAATGGATTTTCCCGAAGAAGAAGAAGAACCACCAGCATTTGGTCCCGCAGCACTTGGCCTTCACAGAGTTGGTACTAAGTTACCGCCAAAACCTGCACCTAGTGAACCTGTTCAGAAACTTAATGCACGAGGTATGCCAGCTCGAATTAGGAAGAAAAACAGATTTATTTTTGTTGACGACTTTGTGAATACATCACCTCCACGTCAATCGCCGAAGCGAAATGCCAAGATTATAGTTAAAACTCCTAGTAAGCAGCCAAGTGCTAAGAAACAGAAATCTCCTTTGAAAGTTCAGAGAACGAATGAAAAATATGATGAGAAATCTGAACCTATTGGTGCTCAATCACCAGATATTAAATCTGGCCATAGGATAGGAATGAGATTAAGAAATTTATTGAAGTTACCAAAAGCTCATAAATGGGTATGTTTTGAATATTTCTATAGCAATATAGATAAAGTACTGTTTGATGGAGAGAATGATTTTATAATTTGTTTGAGAGAATCTTTTCCCCAACTTACTAATCGCAAACTAACACAAGTGCAATGGTCTAAAATAAGAAGAATGATGGGTAAACCTCGAAGATGTTCTCAAGCGTTTTTTGATGAAGAGAGAAGGGAACTTGAAAGAAAACGCAAATTAATAAGATTTATACAGCAAAGAAAAGCTGCTGATATTAGTGTTAAAGATCTGCCAAATGAAATACCCATGCAATTAGTAGTGGGAACCAAAGTGACAGCTCGATTACGTAAACCTCAAGATGGCTTATTCACAGGCTGCATTGATGCTGTTGACACATCTAATAATACTTACAGAATAACATTCGAGCGCCCTAAATTGGGCACACATTCTGTCCCAGATTATGAAGTTTTGTCTAATGAGCCTCCAGATACTATAAGTCTGTCTAGTATAACCAGAAAGTTCAGACCCAAGTATGTCCTTCAAGATATATTTAGCCTTTATGAGCCTACAAACAATAATGCTTCAGGTGACCCTCTAATTGGTTGTTCAGATATTGCTAAACATATGGATGCTATTGGCAGTTATCCATTTGCATTGCTGGAAATTATTGTCAAGTTAAGACGAATATTGAATGCAAAAAGAGATAAAATCAACTTGCTAAAAGAGTATAATTGTGATGCAGAGAAAAGGAAATCATTTGGTCAAAAGATGCCAGAGGACTTTGAGAGAAAATATGCTGCCGTTGTAATTGATTTAGAAAGAATGAATATTGATTTGCAAGAATATATAAATGAAGTGCAACAGTTCTGTCAACAGATTGCACCTGAACCAAGTTTAGCAGCTATGTTGGTGCCTTCACACTTAAGAGAAATATGCCGTGAAAAAGCATCTTTGTTAGTAGACAAAAATAATGGGTCTTTAAAAGACTCACATTTAATTGATTTAATAACAGATCTTGTGGCACTTATGTTACAAGTTAAAAGCTTATCTGATTCAGATCAAAATGCCTATGAGCTAACTGTGTTGCAAGGCACAATGGAACAAATTAAAATGAAATTAGAACCCCAACATCAAAAACTCTTTCAAAATAACATAGAGATACATATGCATCGAATCCAAATGGGTTTAGGTCAAATGACACCTAGTAGTTATGTAGCTGGTACATAGTCTTATTAACTGTTTAATTATAATTAAATATGGTGCATATTATTTTATAGACAAAATTGTAGTATCGTTAAAAAAACTGTAAAAATGTTACAAAATCATATAAGGAAATAAGCAAATGTAATTTATTATAAATTGGTTAGGTACACGGGCTTGTAATATTGCTCAGTGCCATGCATAAATACATCTTATATTTAATAATGATGTACATAATTTAGAAATAAAGATTTGGTAAGTGGATACTTTATTTAATTGCCTCTTACTCTTGAATTTACTTTTATTTTGCTACAGCATAAATTTTTGAAAATAATATCTAGTCCGATCAGGATCTCTTTCTACCTTGTTGGTCACAGAACATTTTATGAATCATACATATGACATCTTGTAGCCTTACAGTCGAGCCTTGTAGAATGATGCAGTTATTTATTGAATTAACCTCATGTGAGCCTCTAGTGAGACTAGAGGCTCACATGAGCTACAAGAGGCTACAAGATGTCATATGTATGATTCATAAAATGTTCTGTGACCAACAAGGTAGAAAGAGATCCAGATCGGACTAGATATTATTTTCAAAAAATTATGCTGTAGATGTTTTGATCCGGGTCAGAGCAAGATAAGATACCTACATTATAGGGTAGAATTTATTTATTTGACATGTGATTATCTCATTCCCCAGGATCCAAAAGGACAGGAATTAATAAGACTATATTATGGTCGTTTTCTCAACATGTCCTTTCTTAAAATACCCTTTTCTCATATTTTTTAAGTATATTTAGTATAAGGATTGTAACCCTGTAGTAACATATGTTGAAATATTATGCACTGAGACAAGACAAACGAAGGATTTTTACATAAACAAAATGAAGCACAGATACTGTTTTAATCATAATGTATTATCAAATCATTTAACATTAAATTGGATTATGTGTCTTAGTGATAAGTCTGAATTCTAAAATACTATACTATACATACACTGCCTACAAGTTGAATAATCTATCTAAAAGAATTATTAAAAAGAAAACAATTTATTGTTTGTGTTCTAAATAAAAAGTCAGTTTTTGCTTTTGAGGCTTTACGGAATTTTAAGACAGGTTAATGATAGGGCTGGGCTAATCAAATCTGATTATTGAAGAATTACAAGAATTGACTAGCAGAATAATTTTTACAAATGTTAAGTTTCAAACAGTTATCATTATTTATATTTATTATTCTAAAAAAAAAGGAACAACTGTTACATTGAATAAACTTTTCATGTTTTGTATTTTTCCAAAGTTGCTAACAACTCATCAGCTTCTTCAGACGACTTCACTCTGATTAAAATTGGAGTAGGTGGAGGTATTGATTCTGGAGTTGGTATGCAAACCATCATGACATTATTTTTCCCCATCCTTTGTGTGGGTATTGCTGTCACTAATATTAAATTGACTAAAATAGTGCCCAAATTTGTATTGGCTCGGACCAACAGCTGATGTTTGCCAGTCTCTTCTACTTTCTTTATATAAAGTGTTCCTACACCTTTGTCAACAAAATTACTCTCTTTCTTTACAAATATCTTGCACTTTTTATCATAAACACTATTTTCCTCAACAACTGGTGTATATTCCACTTTAGGGGGAGTATCATCGTCATCATCTTTAGCTGAAGCCTCTTCAGTGGCTTCACTGTTTTGTTTGATATTATTAATGCTAAATGGTTTCCCAGTTCCAAATGAAAATGGAGCTATGGATCCATTAGTAGCTGTATTTGTGTTAGCAGCAAAAGAGAAAGAAGATGATGTTGTTGCTGATGAAAAAGGAGATGATATAGATGTGGTGGACTGGCTTGTTGCTGTTGTCACACCAAATTTAAATCCAGGTGAACTTGTGATTGTACTTGAAGTACTAGTTGCTGATGCATTTATTCCAAAAGAAAATGTGGCTAATTTATTATCTCCAGCAGTATTATTTTTCTGAGATGCAAATACTGAGGTAGCATTTTGTGGCAGATTAAAAAGTGTTGGCCCCGTAACATTAGTATTTGTTACCTTAGATAAACTCTTAGCATCATCAATTCTGTTGTCAGATTTATCATCATTCTTGTTTTCTTTGCCTGTAATTTTATATTCTTCTTGTATTTCTTTAAGATATTTTTCATAGTCTTTAAATATTGGTGTAAGTATGCATAGGGGAGTTTGTTCTACATGTTTCTTTATCCAATCAAATACAGACTCATTAAGACCTTTCAGTTTGGAATAGTATTTCATTTCAGAATCATTCTGACTACCTTCAGATTTCTTGTCTGTTTCAGTATTTGATTGTGATTTAGTTTTCATTTCAAAGTCAGTCTGTACTGTGTTTGTTTGAATTTTGAATGGTGAACTTGAATTGCTTGAGAATAATGACTTTGCAAGACTACTACTAGTAGTAGGTATGTCAAATTTAGTAGAAGAAGCTAGTGTTGTTGTTGCTGTTGACTTCGAGAAATCTGTCATGTCTGTAGAACTTGTAACAGTTTGCATTTTGAAAAGGGAGTCCCCAACTGTTGAATCTGCTTTGGAAGTAATAAACATGTTGGTGGCTGGGTTAGTATTTGTTGAAGAAACTCCAAATATGCTACTTGTTTTCATTTGAGTAGGTGATGCAAATGGTGACGCCAATGGTGTATTAGAGCTTGGTTGATGGGAAAATAATCCAGCATTTGGACTTGTAGTAGGTTTTTTACTTGTAAATAAACTGGATGTTATAGGTGAGTCCGTTTTGGTAGTTGAACTGTTGTTCTCATTGCTACCATTAGTTACTTTTGACAAAAAGTCAAATGAAGCTGGCTTTGTTTTCATAAATCCACCAAAACCTCCAAAGACAGTCTTTTTGGGCTGGAACAAAAAAGGTTTTTTTAATAATGTATCCTTCACATAAAACATAACATAATTATTGAAGGATCAAGCACCAAGCAATTTTATTTAAGTACTTTCCAGTTTAAGGTAAACAATTTTATTCATAAGTTTAAAACATACTTATACATATATACAGCTGAAACTTATAAATACTGAAGAACCAATAACCTCAATGTAGTATATAATATTATGATTACATGTAAAGCTTACAAGAAAAAGTTTAAAAACTATATCCAGCTACATAGAAACTTTGATAAAATTTACATAGCCTATGTCATCTGGGCAATTATTACGACTCTATTGACACCTCATTCATTAAATTCAGTTGGTAGATTAGTTGTTATGATGGAACATACATATTTTGACTATCAAAACTATTACAGACATAAGTACTATTAAAAATGTCATTTAATTATGTATACCTAGTTTCTGTGTTATATGTGTTTCCGAATTTAAAAATGCAAGATGTCACCACTTCCATTCATTCCATTGGTGTTGTCAGAGTCTACTAAGGCAAACTACACTCCTGTGTAGTGCAACAGGACTACAAAAGAAGGAAAACTTGACACAAAGCTTTAACCAACCCATCTGGCTAGCTTCATAGTAAACAAAACCTCCTTTCTAAGAAGTGGCCTATGTCCAGCAGTGCACTGGTAAAAGCTGTTGATGATGATGACATGCATAGGAGAATCTCAGAAAAGGTGACAACCTGAAAAACCATATGCTTAAAAAACGAGTAAGGAGTGAACTTGCAAGTGATAGATGACAATAGAAAAAGAAAACTTGTTGAGAAGATCCTAAATTTGGGAGATTATGATTTATAATCCAATAGCTTCTTAAACATAAGTCTAAGGAATATATATATAGTAAGTAAAATATGTACATGCTTAAGAATGACTGATCACAATACGATTTCCAGTGACACAAAAATATGTAGTCTCGTAGCTACATGACAAGTGGAAACAACTTGATGAACAACTTGAAACAACAACTATCTTACCTCGTCCCCAGTAACCATCGAGCGTCTTTTAGCAGTTCTGATAACACGTTTTTCAAGAATATTTATCGATGCCATTTTAAAACCGCTTCCATTTTCATTATCATATTGATCGTTCGAATTTTCGGGAGGATCTTCATCATCCCAATTTTCGTGATTTAAATCGGTTTCGGCTTGACGTTTTGCCATTTTTGCGACTTACTATAGCACTTATAGCAGTGTAACGTAAGTAGGTTCCTTTGAGCGTCGTCGTTGTGCCAATCACCATGAAATTATCAACTTTTGCATTTTAAATCTTAGGTTTGCATTAAATGTAGAACTGAGCTCTCTGAGGACTTTTTGAAGAATATTTATAGTTAATCTTACACAACTGTAATTATTAACAACTATATGACTTTGAAATTAACATTATTCATTCAGTTAAAGGTACACGCCGACGGCAACTTTAGCCTTTAAATAATGAACAACCTCAAGTCCTCTAGTTTCTCTACCAACCAACACCGACGCGACGCGCGACGCGACGTCACGTCACCGACCGACCGATTAGAATTATCTGTGCGAGTGCGTTTGCTATCTGTGCTAGTGTGTACAGACCATGGTGGTTTATCTTGTATGGCATTGCATTTTTTTATGAATAACGCACTCTATCCACTATTACCCGTACTATTTTAGTATTAAAATGCGTTCACATAATAATAAAGAAATATGAAAATAGTTAAATTTGAAGATATAAACGACATTAAAAAAAAAAAAAAAAAAAATGATATTAATTATTAATGTAAAAAATATAACTCTAAATAATGAAAGTTATAACACTTGAAATAATTTTAAACGAACGGACTCAGTGTAAAAGTCTTTCGGTGTTGCATAATGCTTAAAAAGTTTCATGTTTCGTGCAAAATTTTACAAAATTACGAAACGCATAACTCACATAAACTTGGTGATAAATAATATAGATTTTTTTTTTATTTTATCTATTTATTATACATAATATTCATTTCATATTTTTGGGAAACAAAGTTCTACATCATATACTGATATGTTATGTTCATAAATTTAAGCTGTGCAGTATGGCAACATCAAGAAATCGTGGAAAAAATGGGTGTGTCAGGGACTGTTATGTCAGGCAACAACAACTGTTTTTAATGCTACGTTTACATGCGTGCGAGGACTTGGCAGTCGCTCACAAACTACAAGCGCTCGCATGCACTCACACACTTTGGCAGTGCTGCCAACTTAGTGGATTTTCCACTAAAACTGGTAGTTTGAATCCTTCATTTAGTGGCGAAATATTGTTTTTGTAGCTGGTGGATTTGTCTAGCGGTTTTTAAAACAATAATTTTAATTACTATAACTGCGATCACTCAGCCACTAAGTATCTTACATTCAATTCAATTGAATATATCTTTATTGTGGATCATAGGTAGGTACATAATTAAAGATGTATCCTATACATTGCGATTAGCATGTCCCGCCTAGTGGGCATACAGTAATTTCATTTCTGTCAAGTATAAATTACAATCAGATTATTATCGAATGTCTAATTTATCAAATCTTTACACATGCTACCCATTAATAACAATAAGTTATTTTTTATAAATATCTAGTTATATTTCCTTCTTTTAATATTCAGCTTTTTTAAATAATTCGGGTAACTTCTGACAAGACCCGGTAACACTGCACTGAGCGGAACCAACCTCGCGCCAACGTGTAAACGCGTCGCAAGCGGCGAGCGCACGCTCCCTTTGATCTGTGTTCAATAACCGACACCGACTCGGGTCGGCAACAAGCTATCACAACCTCACGCAAGTTCACGCAACCCAAGCCAAACACCCCGTTTACACGCGTGTGTATATGGAGGGTTGTCGAGGCGTGCCACGCATGTAAACGCGGCATAAAATGTTCGAATGTTACTTTGTGCACGATCATTTAATTTGCATTTTTGCTTTTTATCCACCTTCTTATATGTGCATTTATTTTCGTGGGATTTTCCGCTAAGTATGTCGAGTTGAGTGTATCTACTTCTCCGGCTTCGCGACGCAATGTTCACGAAATACTGCCTGACTGTGATAAAAAGTGTTGAGATAGGACTCCCTGTGATCTAGTTTTAGTGGATTTATAATAATACCTATGAGAAAATAGACTCTTTATCATGCCTCAAAGAATCTGTTGTGTTGTGCAACGTTAATTTTGTTGTGTGGCGAAAGTAGTTATTATCGACAACAGTGATTGTTTATAGAAATTAGCCAGTGAATATAATTTCAAAAATAAAAAGAATAAGTAAATTTATTTGTTTAATTTTTCTTCTCACATAGCGATTATTGGCATGTTTTTTTTTGTTTTTGATTATAAAAACAAAAATGCCAAGTAAAGTTAATACAATAAATCCGTTAAGTTGCAGGAACGTATTTTAAAGTAATTAAGTCAATGTTTTTTATGGTTTCACTATTTTTATCAATAGTGAAAACATTAGACATCTTTACCACAGTATAAATATGGACTGTATGGAAACTAAGCCTAGTTGAGGACATACACACATCAAAAGTGTCTAGGGATCAAGCATTTTTATGCGGATTTCTTGAGATTGAGATGTGGCTTTGTAATAAATTTATGATTTTATAAATTTATATGGATCCTTTTTGGTGCATTTCATAATTTGAATCAGGAACTGTCAATCAAATTCGAGTAAAAGATGAAAATCAGCAGTCAATATTTTCCCTATAAAAACATACAACGCATTGAAGACATTATTAGTGCTACTGTTTCCCTACTACTGATTAAAACCAACGTTATTATGGAGCGGCGACGTCATTTAAGCAGGGAAGAAATGCTCAGAGCCGTGGGAATGATAGAAGCTGGTTCCCGGCAACGTACTGTGGCTTTAGCTCTGAATAGAAGTCAGAGTGTTATCAGTCGACTTTGGACACGTTACCGAAGCACTGGTACCGTGGCTGAGCGCCATGGAGGACGGTATCGCTGCACCACACGGAGACAAGACCGATGCATTCAAATCTTAACTCGAAGAGCTCCAACAATAACCGCCATGATGTTAGCCGTGAGGCTTCATCACTCTTCAGGGAACTTAATTAGCGACCAAACAGTCAGAAACCGCTTGCATGAAGTGAACCTTCATTCCCGAAGACCGCTACGGGTACCACCTATAGCAATGCACAATCGTAGGATTCGATATCAATGGGCTCTTGAACACAGAAATTGGGCAGAAGAACAATGGCGTTTCGTGTGCTTTTCTGATGAGTCTCGTTTTGGTATGAGACCGGATACAAGACGTATACGACACTGGGGAACCCCTGGACGCCAACAGCGATTAAAATCCTGCCAGGAAGTCCATCCTTATAGTGGTGGAACCATCATGGTATGGGCGGGTATTTGGATCGGCGGAAGAACTGAGTTGATTTGGATCAGAGGCAACCTCAACGCTCAAATTTATGCTGAGACGATTGTATCAGACGTCATCGTTCCTCTACAAGTGCAAATCGGTCCCTTATTTCAGTTAATGCATGATAATGCACGACCGCACACCGCAAGAGTTGTAAGACAGACTCTCGCTGCAGCTAACATCAATGTCCTGGCCTGGCCTGCTCAGTCGCCAGACTTGAACCCGATTGAGCATGCATGGGATATGCTACAGGGAAGAGCTCTGCCGAATATGGAGGGTATCCAGTCGCAAGAAGACCTTTTTTTGTTGTTGCAACGAACATGGGCGGCCATTCCACAGCGTGATTTGGATGAACTCATTTTGAGTATGCCAAACCGATGTTCTTGTGTTGTTAGTGTTCGCGGTAGAAACACGGATTATTAATTGTTTAAGTTACCTAATAAAATTTTAAAGAAAACTGTTATTTCAGTCTTTTTTTCGAACTTTAATGTTAGTGGTTCAAATGTCAAAAATCCCTTTATTAGGAAAATGGCAAATTTCTTTATTAATGCAAAGGTGACTTGGTTTATCGTTACTGTGACAAACGAAAACACTTTATT
Source organism: Diaphora mendica (assembly GCA_949125395.1). NCBI lineage: Eukaryota > Metazoa > Arthropoda > Insecta > Lepidoptera > Erebidae > Diaphora > Diaphora mendica. The sequence goes on from OX421310.1 coordinate 26,970,823, forward strand.
TGATGAATCCTTAAAGAAAATTTTAATTAATATCAATCAGGAGAAAATTTATTGCAAAAATATATGTTGATCCCTAGACACTTTTGATGTGTGTAATTACCTACGCTCCATTGAAGCAATAGGGTTGTAACTTTTGTTTTTGAAATATATATATTTTTTGTTCTTTAGTGATCTATCAATCGAATTTAAATATCTAGCTTACAAATTCAAATTTAAATAGGTAATCTCATGGCGTCGGTTAATCTCAGCAAAAGACGATAGTTTAAACACGGAAAACAATTTAATATTAACTCACAACAACTTGTAAATCTATAGATCTTTATCTGTGTCATTACGGCGTAACCTTATACAAGTTTAGGTGGAAGCGTTCGCGAGCCGCGGCTTGACGAAAACGTTTCGGGCGCGCGGTACGGTAGACGCCGCAGCGCAGGTGGCGCGCGGGCAGGGTTCATTAGTGGCTGTGAACCGTACCGCGTTTCAATCCGAAAATGCGTGTGATACCAAGTTATTAAAAACCCATTATATAAAAAAATGCCTTTATTCTTCATTGTTACAAATTGTTTACAGAAAAATATTTTCGTCTGCTCCGACACGTTCGGAATTCTTTATTATTGAATTAAATTGTGTAAAAAAATATCAATCTTATGAACAGTTTTTTAAGTAAATTGTTAGGAAACAAGGGCAGGGTAATAAGAAACCGATTTTGTTTGTTTCTACGTAAATTAGTTCAGCTACTTTGCAGTTAATGTGTTGTTTTTTAAAGCAACAACAAAAAATTTCATCCAGTTTCTCGACATATTGAACATAATCATCTGGTGGTACAACTAGTAAGCTTCGGTTAGTATCTTTAACAAAATAAACTTATATCTTTATAAACGATCATTATCTCTTATTATCTATCTTTATAAACTTTAACGTGACCACTCGTCTTGACGCGGCCGGCGGCACTCACTACTGAGAGTACCGCGACAACCACTTATTTGTCTCGTCGGTGCATTTGTTGCTGCATTTGTAGGTAGTTTCCATACTGTTCATATTTATACTGAGTCTTTACTTTAAAATGCGTTTCTGCACCTTAGCGGGTTTTCAAAGTATATAGGGCGTATATATATATGTGTGTACCCAGGTATACGTATACATATGTATATGTACCTAGGTATGGATATGTATATGTACCTAGGTATACGTATATATACCAGTGACACTACGTTTTAGTTCAGGGACTGGTTACTAGATGGCGTAATGATCCAAAACGAAGAGTTGGCTATCTATACGTAAGTACATATTCTTATCTATGGTACAGACTATATAATTTTGTCAGTAAACTCCTTGAAGCCTTAGAGCATATATATCCAGATAGGCAGCGAATGGGCGGAAAACGTGATCGGAGTAGAGAGACTGAGTTTGGGTAGTGTCTGGTTTTATTTGGTGGTGTATTTCACACTGTAGCAGTCATAATAATAATTATATATATATATATATATATATATATATATATATATATATATATATATATATATATATATATATATATATATATATATATATATATATATATATATATATATATATATATATATATATATATATACATACATTTATTTACTACGATTGTGGCGCATCGAAAATGTGTTTACAAAATTATTTTGCAACAGACATTTAAAACTTTGCCAAGTTTTAGCCATACTGATCTTTAGAGGGAGCGCGTTCCATAGCAGGACAGACTAAGGCTGAGGCCGCACTACAGTTTTTTCCAGCCAGCGGTTATACCGCCAAACCGCAAAACCGCCCGAAGTGCACACACTACGGTAAAACTGCGAACAGCGTTGCCAACAGATAAACTAGCTCTCCTTTAGATTGAACTTTTAAAACCACCAGAAAAACAAATCGAAATGAAATGACAAATCTGAGATAATTACTGAGCTTATAAGAAAGCAACTTCAACAGCATGATCTTTTAACTAAATGTGTTCCATTTTCTGGAGATAATTGTAATACGAACTTCGGTGGAATAGAGCGCCATGGCACCAACAGTGTTTTATAATTCCATAAGTTAAAACAAAATCTGAATTCGAAAATAGTTGGTGTGGGATGCTCTGCGCACATTATCAATAACGCACTGCACCACGCATGTGATTGTTTGCCAGTATATCTTGATTCAACAACAACAAAAAAAAAGTTTTTGCCACTTAAACAAGCTGACCCCAAATAAAATTGGAAATAATAAAGGCTACAGTCTAAAAAGTTCTTAAAGAACTCTCTGACACAGTCGAGGTTGAGTATAAACAGCTTCTCTATCATTCAAAGACGCGTTGGCGAAATCTGTTTCCAGCTATCGAGTGAGTCCTAAATGTGGATTATTTCAAAAGCTTAAAAAAGTCCCCTGATCTGATTTTTTTTAAATCGGAGGCATACCTGTTTTTCATGCATTCAATTATGCACATAATTTACTCAAAAATAAAAGCATTAGAAAAAAATATAATTCAGTATTTAAAACCAGGAGGATACCTACTTGCAACTATTTCAAAAAGCTTGGATGATCGAAAAAGAGAAAGTTTCTTGCCATTGAATGTTCAGAGTACATATTCTAAATAAAGAAGATGAAAACACAAAAAAAACTTAATAAGACTGCTGATGAAAACTTTAAGCAGATATTTTTTTAATTGTTACTAGCTGTGCCCGCTTATTCGTACACGTGAGATTTGGATTTTCAAGTGATTTTAATTTTTTTACAGTTTAAACCTTTCCTGGAGTACGACAAACATTTCAAAACCAAAAACAGCTTAATCAGCCCAGCTGTTCTCGAGTTTTAGCGAGACAAACGAACTGATTTTTATATAATAAGAAGATAAGACTAAAAAACTTAGAGCTTGAATACTGGAATGATATCTTATAAGTTTCAATTTAAAGATATTTTTGTCAAATTAGTCTGGTTTAAAAAAAAAAGGTTGTGAAAAATATACTAGGTACTGTTTGAAAAGCATTTTCACAACTGTGAGATTTTACTTTTCTATCACTGATTTCGATGAAAAATAACTAAATTTAATTAAACTGAATACCTAAGAAAATAAATAGAAGAACTATTTCGACTAATTGAACTATGTATTCTTTTTATTTCGACTAAATAAAATAAAAATATATAAAAGTGTTCGGATTATGACCAATCACCAAATATCCAGGGATTTTACGCTTGTTGTCCTGGTTTCTAAAATTTTGAGATGGCAGCCCTATCTCTAGGTCAATGCTTATTATTTAAGAATTTATTTATGAATTTCTTAGAAGTTTTATGAAAATCCTAAAACTTTAATTACAGATTTATGGCGGCATAATACGAGTATAGGGCCCTCTGTTCAGTAACGTCTCTACGGAGGAATCTGCAAGAATGCAATTATCTGAACTGGACTTCGATATGTCGACACCAAGTATTCCAATTTTGGAAGAAGCAGATAGGGAAGTGTATTAAAAAAAAAACTTATTTGTGTAACCTAAAAGTAATCAAGAGATGAAAAATCACCTGAAACGATACAAAAGTAACCTTCTGGCAACACTGGACAGAACCGCCCGCGGTTGTCGCGGTTTTCCCGCTAGCCATTCTGTACCAAGTCGCGGTTTTAAAATCAGTCGCGGTAAAAAACCATCAGTGCGGCCGCTTCCATTCATTTCCTTTTGTCACAAAATCAGGCGGTTAAAATCGCGGCGATTTAGCCGTAGTGCGGCCTCGGCCTAAAGTCGGTTAAAAATAAATGACGGGTATTTCTCAAGTAACTTATTTTCTAGTTACTTCGGTGGCTGGTTTTTTTTATCTAAATTTCAATATATTAGTAAGAAATTCTAAATCTAGATAGATCAGAAACTTCTCCTCGGGCAACTTCAAGAAGTGCCTCTCAACACTATCGTAGTCGCTTAACCACGTTCAACTTCGCGATCAGTGACCAGTGACTCAGTGTGGAGCCAGTCAGGGTTATTAGGTTAAACCACAGGGTTAAACCATGCATTTACCATAGACTACCGTCCACACTATTGCCTTGGCATGGAAACTTTCAAATATTTGAAATATCACATGTATTTCTCAAAATCATACAAAACATTATTCTCCAATTTCTGCGTTCCAACTAAATACCTTGTAAATAACGCAACGTCTGACTTTGTTTAAAGTTTTCAATAATTTTGTACTTTAAGTTTCGTGTATGAGGGGGTTTTCATTTTTCTTCTGTGGTATCTCTGACTGTGTTGTTGTGTGTGTTTGTTATCATATGAACCTATGTGTATGTGTGTTTAACTAGTGCTACCTACACACATAAACATCATGATTGTATTGTATAAGAGTATAGGATAAGTACCTATGTAATGTATAGTACATATTTCAATTCAGTTGAAAAAGCAGTTCGGTTTCGTTGCGTGTTGATAAAATATACTGTACTTTTTTGTAAGATTTTTAAATATGGACGTGCTGAACTATGTTATAAACTATTATATTAGATTATATAATTATGTGAGAACTGTGTAAAGTTTCTTAGAGTGTATTTGTTTCCTTGTTACTGTTTATAAAACAAAAGTTGTTTGTCCGGGATCATTGTTATTTGCTTTTAGAAGTCTTGTAGTTCGTGTAGATAATTATTTGATAATTAATTAATTTGTCAAGTGTTAGTTAAATAACTATGGATGTTTCAAATGAGATAAAAGAAGATATTCGTAAAACACAATCAGATTTAAAAAATGCGATCCGAATTCATCAGGTTGGTATCATGATTGAATTATATTTGGAACTTATATGGTAACAATCGAGAAGATAAATCATGATTATTATTTTTACAGGTTTGGGTTGCACGCCTGCAAGAAGATGAAAATGTAAGTACTTAACAGGTTTCGATGTAAATATAAGTAACACGTGAAAATCAAAACAATAATAGCATAATTACCCGAATTTATAATCCACAGAACATTCATCTTAAGACAAAAGTACTGGAAGCTGAAAAGGAAATAGTTGAAATTGGTCAAGCTCAAGTAAGTTTTACTAGTAGTTTGTAAGGGGTAGGGAACTTGGAAAGTAGTGACGATTTAATTAGCCTCATATATAATACTGTTGGTGATGTATGATACTCCATTACGGTTTAATTATTAAATTGTCTTTAACAATAAACTAATTTTACATGATGGTAAATACTATATTACATAATGTACAAATATTTTGTAAACATGTCTTTAAAACATATTTACAAAATATTTCAAAAGTTAATTCTAAATTATTATTTTTTAAATAAACAAGTACTTCATCTCGTTTGTTTTGTCTCTGTTTGATAGATAAATATTTAGTACCTACATATCTGTGAGGAAAAGCCTACATAGCCATCTACCAGGCAATTTCATATAAAATTTTAGCCACATATTTTTTTGTTCACTGAAAACTTTTTGCATGCGCCTAGACACACATTAATCGAAAGGGATCATTCACTAATCTTTATTTTTTAAATTATTTTATTTCAAGTTATTGATAACTATGTCCTTATTTTTTTATGAATTTGTATTTTTTTAATTACACTTTATTATTTAAGTATTTTAGTATGGTTCATAATATTCAATATTGTTTGCTGTTGCTTAGCAAAGCTAAAAAAAAATAGTAAGTAATAATTACTTACTATTTTATAGTATATAATAATTAAATAAATATATAATAGGTCTTTACCTATGAAATTGTTGTTTTGTATGCAATAAGTGAAAGTACTTATTTTTTCAAACTTTTTTATTTCTGTTATTCGAAGTAATCACCCATGCAATCGACGCATCTTTGCCAACGTATTGGCAGTTTATTGATGCCCTTCTTGTAAAAATCAGCTGGACAGGAGGCAACAAACTCTTCAAAGGCATTTTGTACTGCCTCTCGGGAATTGAATTTTTTACCCACTAAAAAGTTGTCTAAATTTCTGATTTGGTGAGTATGGCGGATGAGGGAGAGCTTCCAACCCCAGCTCTTGCAGCTTGGAGACTGTCTGTTGCACAGTATGGGGTCGCGCGTTGTCGTGAAGCAGCTGCAAGAGCTGGGGTTGGAAGCTCACCCTCATCGGCCATACTCACCAGACCTTGCACCTACCGACTATTACTTTTTCCAAAATTTAGACAACTTTTTAGTGGGTTAAAAATTCAATTCCCGAGACGCAGTACAAAATGCCTTTGAAGAGTTTGTTGCCTCCCGTCCAGCTGATTTTTATATATATAACCTATTAGATACAAATAACAAATAAAAATACAATATACCTATTATATATAATGTACTAGCTTTTACACGCGGCTTCGCTTACGCAGACTTTCATCCCCTGATTTACCCCCTTAGGTGTGGAATTTCAAAAAATCCTTTCTTAGTGCTCACTTACGTTATATAAAGAACCTACATGCAAAATTTCAGGATTCTAGCTTCAGCGGTTTGGGCTGTGCGTTGACCTCTGGATATGTCAGTCAGTCAGTCAGTCAGTCACCTTACTCTTTTGTATATATAAATTAAATAAAATAATTAAATAAATAATAATTACTAATTATATATAATTCAGATAAAGTTCCACTCTATGCAAAAAACAGCAGACCGGGCTCTATAGTTTCTTGGGCTTATATCCAGCAGTAAAATGCAATGGGATGATGAAAATGAGCTGCTTTTTAGAAAATGATGATAGTCATCAGACCATTGCCTTACTTTTAGTTGGTTTTGATATGCATTAAGATATTTGAACTTGATACATTAATTTAAACAATGTTGAACTAATGTTACAACTACAATGCCTCAATTTTCATTTGTAGCGAATATACCTCTAAAAAATTTTAATTACTTCAAGTTATGAACATTTTAAATATCAGCTAAAGAATAAAATATATTCATACTTATTTAATAAATAGTAGTTGAAGAAAACTAAAAAAAAAACAACTGAATAACAAGCCTAACCAAAACTTAGAAAAGAATTTCTTTGTGGAGTAAAGCAAGTAAGAAAAAAAAGCACTTTCTTTTGAAAAGCCTAGCGTTAATCTTTGTAAACGTTTTATTTATGTCGGTAAAAATAATATATACTTAGAGAAAATATTTTTTTGAAGGACTTGGGAATAATTTCAGCAAATTACATTCACTTTATAATATTTATCCTTAAGAGATGACTTCAGGGAAAACTATTCTATGTTTAGTAATGAAAATCATACTTTCTTTATTATGTACTGTGATCCACAAGAATTACCATTTAGATTAACAAAATTGTATTTAGTAGCTCAAGTTAATATAATGTTGGTTAAATTGTAAAGCGTAAGTATATTATATGTTTATAAAAACGAGTTCTAGAGCCAATTAGGACTCGTTTTTACACATATAAAAAACAACTTGCGATTATTAATTCCTAGTTGTTGCCCGCGGCTCCGCCCGCGTGCATGTCGGTTATTGCTGCAAATAGTAGCCTATGTGTTATTCCGATGTATAAGCTATATTACTGTAAAGTTTCATCCAAATCCCTTCAGTAGTTTTTGCGTGTAAGAGTAACAAATATTCATCCATCCATCTATCCATCCATGCTTTCCCATTTATAATATTAGTACGATTTTCAAATTTTATTAAACGTTTTCAATATTTCTTTTAGAAATTGGTTGTAGAGAGATTACGAAGAGAACTCGAGTTATACCAGCAACGATTAAAGCAACGCAACAGAAACTTCAATATTGAAAATGACAACAAATATGTTGCAACTCAACTGAGGGACCACCAGATACAACATCGTAATAGAAACAGAACAGTTTCATTGTTGAAACCGTCTGTTTTAAATGAGTTACATATTAAAGGTGAACACAACAATGGTGAGGCAAAAGAAAACAATATATCAGATTCAGAACATGAACTCAAGTCTATCCATGAAAAGGAAAATTCAAGTCATAGTGATAATGATGGAAAAGATAAATATGCAAGGAATTTTTCGCAATTTTCTAACACAGTTCACGACAGCAGAAGTAATTTTGTAAATGTTCTTAAAAAAGTAAAAGAATCTTTAAGGTAAAAAAATTATTCAATCATATAAATTTATAGTTTTGATGATAGAATAGTATATAAATAAATGTGATATATTTTTGTTGTAGTGGAAGTCAGCTGGTACATGGCCATGAACATAATAATGAGTGGCAACAGAAATCTGATTCTGACTCGTCCAGTCCTGCAGAACTATCGCCTACTCCTTCACCACCGCTATTACCTGAACCTGGGCAGCTAGTGACAAAAGATTTATTTTTAAGGTATTGCTATTCATTTTCCTTCCCCAGCACTACCCAATATTTTTGAATTTGTCGCAGTGCTTGTTTTATTCCTACATTATCATTAAGTTTTCAGTATAATAAATATCATATTTCAAATTTTCATATCATATTAAAAATGTACGAAGAACCTTAATTTGTTTGTATTTTTATGATTCAGAAAAAAAAATTTTTAGTGCTTTGAATAATATATGGAATGAATAAAACTTCGTACAATTCATGTATTGCAGACAAAAGTGTGAAAAGTTAAGGATAGGTTGTAAAGAGTTTTAGAGAGGTTTCTGAATGTAATGTTTACTAACTGATCAGCTGTTATAGCAGAGAGTAGAGGTAGTACTAAGCAGATTACATAGTTTGCATTATTAATTTTGACCAACATACAATGGACCATCAGGATTGCTTAGAATCTTAGCATTATTTCTCAGATCAAATAAAAAAAAATAGATAACGCACGGCCTTGTTCTTGTTGAAGCAAAGAAACTCAGCTACTTCCAAGTAAACACACGCATTAACGGACACACATGCTAAGCTAAGAATGAGCGCAAGTTTCCACTACTTCCTAGATTCAACATGCTTAAGTTCTAAATCATGTAGCACTAGTTCTAACTTGTCTAAGTGTGTTTTGCAGACTCATTGGTTTAGTAACTCCATCTCAAAGGGAATTACTAGAGAAGAAGAGAAATGAACGTCGGAAGAGGTCTACAAGAGCTACAAACAGAAATGACTTTTTATACGGAAGTTACGAAATGTTATCTGTAAGTTATGCAAACATATTTAAACTTTCAAAATGGACATCTTACTACTTTGCTTTGATTTTTAACCGACTTCAAAAAAGGAGGTGTTTATCAATTCGACTGTATTTTTCTAAATGTTTTTGTTACCTCATAACTTTCGACTTGGTGAACCGATTTAGATGATTCTTTTTTTATTTAAAAGTGCTTCCCTTGTGGTCCCATTTCAATTTGGTCCAGATTGAAGTCGGGTTTTTTTGTTGTTAAAATTGATGTGATCATATTCAAATAAAAGTGTAGCCTTTACAATAAGAGGTTTATGTCACTGAAATATTAAGAGGAGCCGATCGGTGCGCTCCTGCGGTCACTTTAATCGACTGGTTTTGATTGCGCTTGAACCACAGCCGTCGTTTTGCTAGTTTAACGTAAACTGACTACTGACTCGTTGGTCTAGCGGTTAGCGTATGCGACTGCCGATCAAGAGGTCTCGCGTTCGATTCCCGAATCGGTCCAAACCGTGAGTATGGAAGTTGTTGGTGTTTCACGCCCGTGCCTCGGAGAGCATGTTAAGCAGCCGGTGCTCGTTGTTATGAACATCTATGGCTATCATTATTGGGAAGTCAGTCCCCTAAAATACACTGCAAACTTGTGGATAAACTGAAAAAACTTGAAGATAATATTGGGAATAATAAAGGCTAGGGAGAAGGTTTGGATGTAAAAGGTAAATACTTGTACTTCAAAAAAAATATACCGACTTCAAGAACTGGACCAAATTGAAATAGGAACACACGGTAAGCACCAGCTTTGAAATAAAAAAATAATGATCAAAATCGGTTCACCTAGTCGAAAGTTCTGAGGTAACAAACATTAAAAAAAAACAGTCGAATTCATCCTTTTTTGAAGTCGGTTAATAAATAAATATTGATCGATTGAAACATGAACGACGAAAAAATTATATTGTTCGTATCTAAAATTTTACCACTCTCATCACAGTTACCGTCTCATCACATGATGTGTGATTTAGACAACTCTGATATTTGTGTAAATCGCACATCAAAAACCTAATTTTGGTCTGCGTTAAACTTGAGCACTTGTTTGATACGATTGCATCCGATCTCGTCCGAACGTATCTATCTGGCTTCGAGTACATCGGATTTAAGAGCTAGTCTATTTTTTTTTAGCCACGCTGATCTCAGTATGAACGGGCCGGCTCGACCGGGGCGGTACTACCCTTGCACAGACTTGCAGATCAACGTAAAATGACAGCGTTTGTGCTGTCGTGTTTCGTTGGTGAGTGCGAGACCGGAGGCCCAATGATGCAGAAGTATCTCACTAGCCCGCCATGGTGTGGGTCACCATGCTGCATTATTGCATTGTCTGCATTCGCAATGAGTATGGTGACCACCACTATTGGATTCTGTAAATGCTTTCCATAAGGCAGAGTGACTGGGCCCTTATATAAAAAAAAGTAAAGCGGTTCCGTGGACTCCGGCCTGTTTCATGCGTATAATTTGCGCCGGTCTATGATAAAATACTCGTAATTTTGCTCCTAGAAGGTCGGCGTAAACGGGTCTTTCTAAACATCCTAATTTTATATTTTCAGAAAAGGAAAAAATACAATCAATTTTCATACCTGCAGACGCACAACGATCCCCCGCAGACAAGGTCTCAAAAACTACGTAAACAGCAATGTGATCAGGGTCAAAAGGTAATCTTAATTTAATATTTATTTTTTATATTCTATGTTTATCATTTGTTTGACTGCCTCGGTGGCACAGTGGTAGCGTATATGACTGCTGTTCTTGAGATCTCGGGTTCGATTCCCGGGTCGGATCAAATGGTTGTATGATCCGCAAATATTTGTTTCGGAGCTTGTGTGTTTTCTATGTGTAATATGTATGTATTTACATAAAAAAGTATATATGTATTTACATAAGTTGTCTAGTACCCATAACACAAGCTTTGCTTAGCTTGGCAGTAGATGGCGTTGTGTGTAAGATGTCCAATATATTATTTATTTATCTCAAATAATGTCTAAAAGCTGGTAGTCAAATGAAACAACTAGAACATGATCATATATTTGATGGGTGCCTGGGTGTAATTTATTTGTGAACTATACTTTGTCCATTCCTTTATTTTCTTTTTGACAGCTCACGCCTATAAATTATCATATTTTTTTTCGGAATTATGTACTACAGTAATGTCTTACTTTATTGACGGTGACGGTACTTTAGTGACGTGGTCTGTGCATAACAAACAACCACAGACTATAAAACAGTACTTGAAATACGATAAATCGATCATATGATAAAAATAATTTGACTTCATGTAAGTATTTTGTCTCTAAATTTAATAAAAAAAGGAAATAAAAATAGTATCTATGACTCCAAGATTGAATTTTTGCAAGGAATTAAGTCGAAATCTTGGAATTTAGGATCAAACCAAGAGTAAAGAACAATAACTCTGTTCATTCGTCTAATTTACTGATTTATTATTTATATTTTTGTTTATTTCTTACATAATATAAAAAACTAATAAAGGAATAATTAATATTTCAACAAAAAATATTTAATTAAATCGATTGAAAGTTCTTCATAAATAAAATCGCTATTCGTTTCAAATCGAATCGGTAATGGGTGAGGGCGTCACTAATTTCAAAATTTCTTGAACTGTCAAAAAGAAAATAAAGAAATGGACAGAGTATAGTTGCGCCCCGCAGTTATTGTTTCAACTGAATAGGAACCGCGGGTAACACCGCGAGACGAAGCTAGTCTAGCCTAAGTTACTCCTTATATCATCAGCTATAGGTCACCGATAGAACAGTCAATAACGGTCCAACCGTTCTCGAGATTAGCCGGAACAGACAGTTTTTTTTTTTAATAGTATTTTTTGGTGTAAGTGCCGTAGATATCCATTTAGTGAAAAGCTGTTAATATAAAATTACTAACAGACAATTTTATTTTATTTAAAAAATGGAACAAATCGTAATCCGAAGAATAAATACGGAGATTTTGCAAGAAAGAGAGAACAAACAGACCGATGCACGGTTCTGAAATTTATCAGCGTTTTTCGTTGTCATGTTGCAAGTACTCGTACGTTGATATGAGGATAATACTCCACAAACATAAATACATCTCTTTTCCTTTACTTCTTTATTTAATTTTGGCTGCAGTACTTTTCCTTACGTTATGTTCGAATAATCACACTAATATTATAAAGGCGAAAGTTTGTGAGTGTGTATATTTGTTACTTCTTCAAGCAAAAACTACTGAACGGATTTGGATGAAACTTTACAGTAATATAGATTAAACATCAAAATAACACATAGGCTACTATTTGCCGCGATAACCGACAAACACGCGGGCGGAGCCGCGGGCAACAGCTATGTTTAAAATAAATTATTTCAGGAATGTGCACATGCGAAACTTTTTTTATTGTAAGCCCCTTTTCGGGGTTTGTAAACTTACCTACGCACAAGGTGACGAGGAAGAAACTGTTTCTTCCGTTTTTTTCACTGTCAAACATCATCCACTTTTCATCTGTTTTACAATGAAATTCTAGAAAGTGGTCTGCACTTAGCACAAACGAACACGCGCCGGTTTATTTTCAACGCTCAGCGCATGTAGCGCCCATACCTTGTTTTCATATTTTCCTTTTTAAAGCTTATTTGAATACACGAACATATTTCAGGACTGTTGAGAATTTTAGTAATTAAATTCAAATATTTTGATTTTTTTTCATTACCGTAGTTCCAACACTACCTTAATAGCACAAAGGGTTTGGTTGCCTTACTGGCAGTTTTTTAACCGACTTAAAAAAGGAAGAGGTTATCAATTCGACTGTATTTTTTATAAATGTTTGTTACGTCATAACTTTCGACTGGGTGAACCGATCTTGATGATTCTTTTTTAATTTGAAAGCTGTTGCTTGTGGCCCCATTTCAATTTGGTCCAGTTCTTGAAGTCGGTTCTTTTTTGTTAAAATTTATGATTATTAATGTAATTCATACAGGATACATCTTCCCATTGTAAGTGGGGTTGTTCTTGTTTAGAAAAGATGAGCAGCAAATAAACAAAAACAGTGGGTACTAATATTTAATTACTATAAGATATGTATGTGAGAAGCACCCAAAACACACAGAAATTCACCCTATTTTTTGTATGTATGAGTCCCAAGCTAAGCAAAGCTTGTGTTATAGGTACTAGACAACTGATATAAATACATATGTATATGCATTTTTAATACATACATATTATACATAGAAAATACCCAAACTCCTAAACAAACATTTGCAGATCATACAAATATTTGGTTATCCGGGAATCGAACCCGAGACCGAGACCTCAATCACAGCAGTCGCTAACGTTACCACTTGCGCCACCGAGGCAGTTGCTATCTTTACGTGTCTAACTTATTATCTCTTAGAACTATGGCAACTTCTAAATTGTACAATGTAGTAAAGTTAAAGGTTAAAATTCATCTAAAAATGTTGATTTCAGCAGCCTCAAAATCAGAATAAAACGTCCCGTGAATGCTCACCCTCTGGATCCTCGACTGAAAATAAAGGTAAATATATACTGAACTCTGTCATTATATGTAGAATCCAAGTAATATTATTAAATGTATTTATTTTAAATTGTTTTATATAACCCAGGTCGCCTTCACCTACAATATAAACTCGGTTGTAACCCTGTATTGACCTGATTGCTGTCAAATCCAGTAGTTTGTTTTCTTATTCAAATGGTTACATATATGATATGTATTTCGTGTTACAGGTTGGACAAATGGTAAGCCTGCATGGGCTGCAGCTCTTCCGGCCAGTTTATCAGTGGAACCGGTATATCCCAATCACAATCACAAAAAAGCTTGTCATGCGTGTGGACGAAATGGTATGTACTTACTTATATGTATGTGTCACCGTAAGATTGTAAAAATCTTTAGATTATCATCTACCTAGCGAGATTGTAAACTGCCGATAGATTTTCAACTGTGATATATTTCTCTTTCCTATTGTCATCACTTGTAACGATCACTCACATTTAGTTTAAGCTAGTATTACTTTAGTTTGTTGAATTCAAAACAGTTTTTATATTGTTTACATTGTGGTTACCTTCAAGTTTTTAGATCCTAATCTTAATTTGTGACAGTTCTACTAATATTGTCATCTGTCAGTTAGTTTCCTTTTTTTTTTTGTCATTGGGTCTCGTTCAGAAACGTGAATTAATGCCGACTATTTCAGTCTTCTTTTGACTGGTGACTATTATCTTCTTTTTATTTAGTTTTTATTTGTTATCTAATTCCTTTATCTTTAACTCTTGCTTCAATCACTACAAATACTAATTAAATATTTTTACAATGTTTTAGTTTCACAAACAAATCTGTTTAAAGTGTACCTATTAATTTAATGTGTGCCTGCTGGCGGGTGGTGCTGCTAACTCCATAGCTGCAACTTTTCCATAAATTGCATATTTATTATTAACGTAGAATAGTAATATTTATTATATTATATAGGAATTATTTTTGATAAACACTTGTCCTGGGGTCCACAACTGCAAGAACTCAGCAGGAAATTGTTTGCCTCTGCGGGATCTCTGAGAAGGTTGCGAAACTTCTTACCGATTGCGACCAAAGTTGCGCTAGCAGAATCCCTTCTGCTCCCAATTCTTGACTATGCAGATGCCTCCTACCTTGATCTCACCGAGGACCAACTTAATAGAGTTGAGCGCCTTCAAAACTTCTGCATAAGGTTCATTTTTGGATTGCGCAAATTTGATCATATCACTGAATATCGGAATAAGCTCAACTGGTTACACATTCGCCTTCGCCGGAATACTCGCATTCTAACATTATTGTACAATATTCTATTTAATCCCCACACTCCTCTCTATCTAAAGGAACGCTTTGAGTTCCTACGTGATACACATTCAAGGTTGCTAAGATCGTCGGAGAACTTGATTTTGAAAATTCCGAAGCATAGTATGACTTCTATGGACAAGTCCTTTATGGTGCAGGCTGCACGTATATGGAACGCATTGCCGTAGCTTCTTACCTCATAAAATTGTAGCCTCTTCCTCCTCCGATCTTTCCCCCAGCGCGGAATTCCTCTTCCTCCAGATTTGTGTCAGGGGAGTAAACGTCATTCTAGGAGTAGTTTACTGCCCCCCAACTGTTAATTATTTCTCCAGTCTGGAAACAGTTCTGGAATCTTTAGGGTCAGAACATTCACATCACGTCATCATGGGAGATTTTAACACTGACCTCCTAGCCTCAACCTCTCCTCGTACACGCAATCTCCTTCAAATCATCCAATCAACTAGCCTCCATGTCCTGCCTCTTCAAGCCACTCACCATAACATTGACCATATAAACACCTGGCTTGATCTAATTCTCACCTCTGCCCCACACCTAGCATCTTCCCACGGCCAACTTTCTGCTCCTGGTTTTTCCCATCACGACTTGATCTTCCTTTCTTACATCTTAAAGCCTCCCAAATCACCTCCTAAGGTTGTACAGGTTGTACAGTTTTCAAAGTATGGATATTGAAAAACTACAAGCAGATGCTACAAAGATAGATTGGACTCACATGGCCATTGCTACTGACGTGGACAACAAAATCGGTATTTTTAATGAGGCCATGGTCAAACTTTATGACGTCCACGCTCCGATCAGTACAGTAAAACTGAAACGTGGCCCGGCACCTTGGATGACGGTGGAGGTGCGAACAGCCATGAGGCGAGGGGGACCAATCATTTCTTCGGTTCAAAAGAGATCGCTGCGAAGATAGATGGAATCTCTATAAGGCTGCGAGGAATCGGTGCAATCAGGTGATACGCACGCAACGCTAAACGCCGACATATTCTTCAAAACATTGAGTCTTCTTCTAGTTCCAGTATCTGGAAGTTTCTGGGTACCCTGGGAATTGGTAGAAAACAACATTCCATGTTCAATAAAACAATTGGTTTGAATGATATCAACCGTCATTTCTCATCCACAATCACGCTAGATCTTCAAACCAAACGTCAAACGCTGAACTACATTTCTAGTCTCACCAGTCCTACTACTGACTCATTCAAATTTTCTCCGGTGCTGCCTGAGGATCTCAAGAAGATTATCCTATCTATCCATTCTAATGCTATAGGATGTGATGGCATTAGCCGACGTATGATAGTCACCATCTTGGACTGTATTCTTTTAGCAATTACTCATTTAGTAAATTTCTCTCGCGACTCTGGAATCTTTCCTTCTTTGTGGCGCAAGGCTTACGTTATCCATCTTCCAAAAATCAATAATCCTTCACTCCCTGAACACTTTCGACCGATCTCTATTCTCCCCTTCCTATTTAAAGTGCTCGAGGCCTGTGTCCATAAGCAACTCTCACAATATGTGCATAGAAACCAGCTGTTAAGCCCTCTACAGTCCGGCTTTAGGACCGGTCACAGCACAGTTACCGCTCTCCTTAAAGTGACTGGCGATATAAGGAGGGGCATGGAAGACACTAAAGTCACCGTACTTGTATTAGTTGACTTCTCTAATGCCTTCAATACCGTCAGTCACGAAATCCTTTTAGCCATCCTCGCATATCTTTTGGTTCCTTCAGAAGCACTGGAATGGTTCTCTACTTATCTTCAGGGACGACAGCAGTGTGTCCGTGTTGATGACTCGACATCGAGTTGGTGTGACCTCTATGCTGGCGTCCCTCAAGGCGGCATTCTATCTCCCCTCTTATTCTCAATTTTCATTAACCTCATAACTCAACAACTTCACAGTGCGTATCACCTGTAAGCTGATGATTTGCAAGTCTATTCGCAGGCGAGGGTAGAAGACATAACGCAAGCTATCGACGAATTGAACAGGGACTTGGAAGCCATAAAGTTGTGGTCAATGAGATTTGGACTGTCAGTTAACCCCACAAAATGTCAGGTGATCATAGTAGGCAGCAAACGCATTATGAGTAGACTCGACACTGCCTCAGTTCCACCGATTATCTTCAACGGATCAATTATTTCGCTTAGCACGGTAGTCAAAGATCTTGGCTTACTCATTGACTCGACCCTTGATTGGCGAGCCCAAGTTACTCACGTCAGCCAGAAAGTAACTGGAAACCTGCGAACTCTGTACCGTCTTAAAAACTTCCTGCCTCCTAAAACCAAAACTACTCTCATGCAGTCCTTAATAATCCCTATAATTGACTGTGGTGATGTATGTTATTTTGACCTGAATGCAGACCTCCTAAATATACTAGACCGCCTTCTCAATAACTGCATTCGATACATCTTTAATCTTCGGAAGTATGACCATGTGTCTGCTCTACGTTCCCAATTAAACTGGTTGCCTATTCGCCTGCGCCGCAATCAGCGAGCTCTTACCTCTCTATTTTCTTTTCTCACCTCACCATTCGCCCCCGCATACCTTGCACCGTACTTCCGTTACCTGTGCTCTAACCACGACAGAAATCTTCGCTCAGTTAATAATCTGCTTCTCTCATGTCCCACCCATAACTCTGATTTCGTGAACTCTTCGTTCTTTGTCCAGGCGGTATTACTATGGAATGCGCTCCCGCTCGAATTCAGGATGTCCACAAACCGTCTCACATTTAAAAAGAAAGTACATGAACTCCTTCTCAACGAAATGGCAGAATTGTCTAACCGATAATACACATTAAATACTAGTTGTCATAGTGTAAGAATTTAAAGAAATTATGTAAGTGTATAGCTTTATATAACATATTTATATTTATGCGTATTTATGACGTATGTATTGTATTTGTATATATAATTATATATACATGTATTTATTAGTTTTTATATGCAGTAAACTGTTTGACTTATATGCACACCTATCTTTTAAAATTTCTACACCACCCTAAGGTTGACTGGTAGAGAATGCCCTGGGCATTAAGTTCGCCGATGTAAAATGAAATTGTATAAAGTTTATAATAAATAAATAAATAAATAAATATTGCTTAGGTGCGTCAAATTGTCAATTGTCCCTGATTGGTCGGTTTTACAGTAAGGCCATTAGCCATAGAGTTAGTTAAGTTAGAACTTCTCTGATTATTCACAAATTCATTTTATATAACTAACAACAATTTTATATAACTGACAACAATTTTATATAAGTAATTCTAAAGCTGTGAGGTATTTTCAATATGAAATCAATTTACAATCACAAAAATACTTTACATTAAGCAACAAATGAATTAATAATAAACGAATATGGCGGCGCGGGACATATGGTGTTCAACCAATCAGCGCGCGACTTGCGATTTGTTGCATACCATTTCACAATCTGTCGATTGTTTGCAATCTCGCGAGACAGATTACAAGAGACACAATTGTTTACAATCTCATGGTGACAAATGCATGTTTACAAGCGGTTTTTTTTTTTTAATTTTAAGAAAAAAAAAACCGACTTCAAGAACTGGACCAAATTGAAATTGGACCACACGGAAATCACCAAGTGGTGCTTTCCGTGTGGTCCAATTTCAATTTGATAAAAAGTATCAATAAAAAAGAATCAGCAAAATCGCTTCACCCAGTCGAAAGATATGAGGTAACAAACATAAAAAAAAAACATTCGAATAGAGAACCTCCTCCTTTTTTGAAGTCGGTTAAGACTAATGGTAAAAGGCCGTGAAGTTGATTCCGGTGTTGAGTGTTGTGTGTTGTTGGTTTACAGACGTGACATCCCTGTTGGTGTGGTGCGAGGCGTGCCTGGTGTGGCAGCACACGGCGTGCGGGGCGGGCGCGCGCTGTCTCGCGTGCGACGGCGACCTGCCCGACCCCGCCCCCGCGCTCGCGCCCGCCCCCCTGCACGACCCTGACTCCGACCCCGACATCACGCCCAGCGCAAGACTCTTCAGAGGTAAATATCATCATACTCACTACTAACGCCACGTGGGAGAGCCACGCTTTGGCATCATAGAGATATAAGAATAGAGTAGGGGAGCTCAGGCTCTCCTACAAGTGGAAATGTGGCCCCGCCTTTCTCTCTCTACTGACACATGCGCAGTAGCGTGCCTTCAAGAGTAGGGGAAGAGCGTCTGTTATATGTACTTAGTTTTGCACAGCTTGTTTCCATACGTACAGTTCAGAAGCTTATGTTTGTGAAATGTTCCTCTATTAATCTGACAATTTCAAGCGGATGGCACTCGCGCTCGTACTGGTTCGAACCGGTCCCAGATATCGTGTCCCTGAGCAGTGTCTATGTGTGCGTTGCTCGAGCGCACTTTGTATGTAGATTGACTTCTGTACCTATCTATTTTGTGGTATAAGCCCAAATGGGCCTATGCATTACACTATTATGACACAGAATGTACTTATGTGTGTGTGAAATTGTAAATGTTTTGTTTTAATTGTGCGAGTTCGTAGTGACAGGTAATTGTTATTGTATGCGAGTCTAAAATCTTTTTTTTTATGGAGTAGAGGGCAAACGAGCAGACTGATGGTAAGCGATTACCGCCGCCCATGGACTCCCGCAACACCAGAGGCGTCACAAGTGCGTTGCCGGCCTTTGGGGGATGGGGAGGGGGATGGGCCTCCTGTATCCTCGTATGTTTGTATGAAAGTTTGGTATGTTTGAAGATTTCCCCCCGCAAAAATGACACGACTATTTTGTATCGGAAAAATAATCTATGGCTACTCCTTACCTTCCGCTCCACCAGTGTTACTCTATCTCTATGGATTTTTAGCTTTAAATATGTATAGTAAAAGAATGGTGTTATCGTTATGTAGATATTTACTCATTTACAGATAAGTTAGCTGAGCAAAAAACTTTACAGGAGAAAAACATTAAGTTATGTATTGAGTTACGCAAACTTGAAGCGAGGGCGGCGAACCTTAAAGAAAATTTAGATGAGCATAATGCGGAGAAACGACAGCTCCTGGCCGACCAGATCAAGACACAGCGACATCTCCAGAAACTTCTAGACTTCATCAGCCGCTTTAAAGAGACATCAATTAGTATTCGTTCAACATCTGTTAGTGAGTCTGGGAGTGAAATTAGCAAAAGTTATGAGGAATGATCCTGGTGAGTTTGATTCTCTATCTTTATTTTAACTAGCTCCTTATATCACCAGCGAAAGACCTGTCACAAGCGGTCCAACTGTTCCGGAACAAGCAGACAGATAGACAAACAAACATTTTAAAATCATTTTTTTGGTGTAACGTAAATAGTTCCAAATGCAATTACAGAAAAGTTGTTAATTGGAAATTACAAAGAGGCACTTCAATTTTATTTATTTGTATAGATACGACCCAATTATCTAAAGGTCATTCACACTAAATATGGTTCCTTCAGAAAATAATTAATTTAAACATAGGGGGCTACGTGACTACATTAATAACTGAACCAGTAATATGGGTAATAAATTGAAGAATTTAATGTAAATACTGTACATTCAACATCAGCCTATCACAGTCCAATGCAGGAGTTGATTTTTATTGTTTGTAATGTTTGTCATGGAACTCATGGATCTTCAAAAATCGATACTATTATAACCCAAAATGAATTTAAATTATACCAAAAAAAAAACGCTTTCAAGAACTGGACCAAATTAAAATGGGGGACCACACGGGAAGCAACAGCTTTCAAATAAAAAAAATAACCATCAAAATCGGTTCACCCTGTAAAAAGTTCTGAGGTAACAAACATAAAAAATACAGTCTAATTGAGAACCTCCTCCTTTTTTGAAGTTGTTTAAAAATAAACGATGATATACTTTGACAAGACGTTCGACGTTCTAGCGTCACGAGCCCTTTTGTGTATTCCAAAAATGTAGCTGGAAAACTGTTCTGAATGGATGAGTTTAAAATAACGTGGTAAAACATTTTGTAATGGATTTATTGCCTTGTTCCAGGTAGGCGATTTCATTTGTGTAACTTCTGTGCTACAGGAAGCCACGAACATTGCAGATTGTTTTATTAAATTGTGAATAGAAAATACACATTATGTAACTACTAGTCCGGGATCCCCAGAACAAATTTTACAAGTTATTACTATCAAGCAAATTTTTCGTGAGTGGCTTCATTTTGATGAGGGGCCCACCTTTTACCTTACAAACTTTTTGATTGTGGTAGTTAACAGGGTTAGCAGGGAAAAAAAATTGAGCGTAGGACCAGGATAACGTACCACCCAATTTGTATGACAATGTGTCTGTTAAATTATATCAATATTAACTAAGCAACTATTAAAAATCAGCTAGTTAGTATCATTTTTGATGACCTCGATATCGATATATGTTGGAAGAATCAAACCATACATTTTGTAGGACAAATATTGGTTTCCGTTATGTAATAATGTTAGTTAATATTTATATAATTTCAAAGCCACATTGGTGGTGATTCTCTTGTCGTCATCACTAAACTAAAATTCTCTAACATTTGTTTTTGGATTTTATACTTTAATCTCATCTGCTTACAGTCTCATTTTTCAATATCTCATATCTCAGCTTTCACTATATTTAGTTCAATATCGACTAAAAGTTGATCAGAGTTACACGCTTGTTTATTAGTAAAAAAAGCTAGCTAGCTAAACTCTTAAATGTTAAAATTATAAGAAATAATTACATAGGTAATTTAGTCGGCATGTATTTAGACGACGTCTAAGTTTAGTGCGACATGTCAAGTTATACGTCACACGTTTTAAAAGTTCAACACAAGAATAACAAAAGAAAAATATGGTCTAAGTTAAGTAATTTAACTAATTTTGGTTATGCCAAAGTAAATTTTACTTTTTCATGTTATAAACAAGCGTGTGTTTCTGATTAATGTGTATTTGGTACAAAACTAAACACAGTGACAGCTGATATGTGAGATATCGAAAAAATTTACTGTAAGCGGATGAGATTAGAGTATTTAATACAATAACGAATTTTAGTGAATTTTAGTTTAGTGATGACAACAAGAGAACGACCACCATTGTCCTACAAATTGCGTGGTACGTTATCCCGGCCCTACGCTCAAAAGTTTTTAAGCTATTGCATAGCTTTTATCGCGGGCTTTGGGGCCTTTGTGCAGAAATTCCGTAACGTAACAAATAACGTGACACCCGAAGCTCGCACAGATCGAGACGAGCTGCTCCGAACGACGAATCAACGAATCTGTGTCCGAACGACGAATCAACGAATGTTTCTGTCTCTGTCATGCACTTCGTGCGTGACAGAGACAGAAACGAATCTGTGTCACTGTCACGCACGAAAATACTGCTTAAATTTTTTTATATAATTGCATAAGTTGATAAAAAATGCTATGCAAAAGCTTTACCGCGGCAGTCCCCGAGTGCCACACGTATTTTTTATTTGTCCCTGCTAACCCTGTCAGCTACCACAATCGAAAATTTTAGTAAGGTGAAAAGTTGGCCCCTCATCAAAATGCAGCCACTCACGAAAAGTTAGCTTGATAATAATAACTTGTAAAATTGTTCCGGGGATCCCGGACTATACATATTACTTCCATTAGCTCCAATTATTAAGTTTAGTAAAAATTTTTAACTGCTCAACAGGAATTCTTGAGTAGTATTGCGATTTATTTTAACAAATTGCACATTTAGGTCAAAATTTAGTTACTTGTGTGTTATTACTGTTATTAGTTTGGGCGATTAAATCAATTAAATGTTAAAAATATATATTTTTATTCATTTCTATGAAAACAATAAGTGATTTGTATTGATCAGAAGTATTGAATCGAGTCGTATCAAATGAAATCCAATGATTTGCCAAAAGTAAAGTGTTCAGTATTTTATACCTTTTTAAGGTAGATGTAGAAATTTGTCGTTTATATTAAAAATGAATTGTTTATGTTACGATGTTGTGTTACAGAGAAATAGATTGTCCGTCCCATGGTATAACAATATACTACGCCAGGTATGGCATTCCGAGATACAGTGACGAGACAGAGAGATCGAGATGTCGTCATCGTCACTATCGCTGGTTGTGGTTGGTCAATGATATTATATAATATCATTGTGTTGGTTCATTTCGTGTTCTGTTGCTATAAAGTGGTAACTGGATAGTGACGTCACATCGAGCCGCTCTTGGAATGCGAGACCTTGTTTTCTTAGACCATGGTCCGTCCTTTCTAACACCGACAAATTGAAACATAAAAAAGGAAGACGGCGTTAGCATTAATCGAACAATGTTTTAATGTAAGAAAGGACGCTGTCTATAACTTTAATGTATCTTAAATTATTCTCTGTGATATATGTAATTATTTTTTCTTGTTAAACGGCACATGTTGTGCCTACTTTATGAAAATAATGATTGTAAAAATCTAATGTAAATAAACATTCTTAAATTGGTAAATATTTTATTTATTCGTTAACATTTTCGATATTTTTTACTTATAGATTCAAACTTCATTAACAGAGAGGGTTTTAAGTGGTTTACTTAAAAAATTACAATTTGACAACATGAATTAATTATGCATATTCCAATATTTTCTTTCCTTTCAAGACGTCCTTACGCAATTCTTCTAAAGTATCTTCTAGCAGGTTACATTCAAGACTAGATAGTTTAGAGTACCTCTGCATTTCTTTAACACCGTCTCGGTTTATATGAACCAGCCCTGAGAAATAATTAGTGCCAAAATCGTTATTGTCAACAAATGCATGAACTACTTCGTCATTACCATCTAAAGCGTTTAGTACACTGCGAGTAAATAGAAGTGCGCTGTACGCGACCGATAGTACTGGTGCTAAACCGCTTTTCGCACTCATTATATCTTGATCAGCCTTTCGAAGTTTCATGGTGAACGTCTGTGCTTCGCTGTCATTCATATGTTTAGCTGGACGGGCCTGGGACAGTAACGGAATGCACGTCTTATATGAACGGCCCCCTATGACCGGGACGGATACCTCAGAAGGACGGAGCTTATGAATCGACGCGTACAGTACTTGTGCGCGCAAGAAATCTATAGTACTTATGCCAAATAGTTTCCTGTGATCCAATTCTCCATAATTTCTGACAATCTCGGCAGCCATCGGTACGAGACTATTAATAGGTTCCGTGACGATTCCTATGAAAGGCATTGGTTCAAGGCGAGCTAGTTTTTTAGCTAAAGACTTTATAAAATTTGTGTTGGTTGTGAAACATGAATCTTCGGTAACGCTTGGTGAGCGTGTGACTCCGCCAGCGCAAATAACTAATTCAGAATTCATTAAAGCTTGCTCCAAATACTCTTCACCTGCGTAACCCTTAACTTCAGCATTTGTAGGCACGTGCGACAAATCTTGTGTTACGCCCGGCGTTTCTTTTAATGTGTCGTGTATGATTAATTTAGTAATATTAGGTTGTGAACGTAGCATCAGACTAATGGATTGTCCAACGTCTGTTGCGCCTCCAAGCACTGTAACTTGATGACTCCTGATACTCGCATATATTATATTGAAAATTTTCTTTCTTATTAACATTTTGCCAACCATTGTGCAGTAGTTTTGTATTGTAGTCGGTAATTTTACATTATTTTTTTGAATTTTAGACCTAAATGATTAGAGACACCATTACCGTAACGTCAATGCACTAAGGAGTATGAAACGCAGGTATGATTTTTATCCTAATGGGCCGGTGTTCTAATAGTCTACGGTAGTATATATAGGTAATTTTTATTTATATAAAAAAATAGTTATTTGTTATACAAGAGCGCAAAGTTGCTTTTTAACCGCGTGCTCAATTTTGATGACCGAGCAAGCGAAGGATTCTAAAATTTAGAATCCTGAGCGTCAGCGAGGGAATCAAAAGAGCACGAGGTGAAAAATCTTTGCACTCGAGTGCAACACGTAACTTTTCATTCCACCTCAGCGAGGAAACAACTAAATGCAAAAAAAGCATTAACAATCACAAGATACTTTTATTCCAGTTCAGGTATTAATATTTATTAGGTACTACATTATGATAGGTAAGTATTACCCGCGATTTTTGTCGTACCGCGATTTACACCGCGGGACAAAGCTAGTCTAAGAAAAGTAGCCTTAGTTACTCCTTAGATTATCAGCTATCTGCCAGTGAAAGTCCCGTCAAAATCAGTCCAGCCGTACCAGAGATTACCCGGAATAAACAGACAGACAGACCGACTGACAGACAGACAGACAATGTAACAGAAATTGTAAAAAATAATATTTTATGTTGTGTATACATAAATGCATATGTATGTATACACGGTATAATTATAATTATACCGTGTATACATACATATGCATTTCGTAAAAAGCGATTATTTTAATATTTCAATTTTATTTATTTGTATGGATGCATAGATAAATTAAGAAAAAATAAAGTTACGTTGCTATAGTTAATTAAGAAGAAAATGGTGCGGCCACAGAAAATAAAAAAACTACACCAAGAAGGTTCCGAGTCTAAGTTTTTAACAAATTAAAAAATATTGTATGATTAATTCGGCACCATGGAGGTGAAGTAAATAGGTTTAATGGTGTTTTGAAGTCACAAACTTAGTGCACCCGAGCGATGTTCTAAATTAAATTTACTTTATTCTCTAGAGAATAAAAACGGCTTTTACACTCAGATATCGAACGGCAAAAATACTCTTTACGAGCTGGTGGGATGAAAGTTGTTATCCGCTAGAGGATAAAGTAAAATTTAGAACATCGTGTGCACTAAGCTTGTGAAATCAAAACATCATTAAACCTATTTACCTCTACCTCCATGGTGCCGAATTTATCTTATTTTTTTTTTTAATTTGTTAAAAACCCCACAGACGTATAAAGAGACGTTCTCTTTATATGTCTGTGAAAAACCCAGACTCGGATCCTTCTTAGTGTACTTTTTTTATTTGCCTAGCCAGCGCCATTTTCTTTTACGTCATTTAGTCATTTCCTCGCTGAGGTTGGCAGTGATTTGTAGATGTATATAGGTACTCTTTGGAGGTGGGATGAAAAGTTACGTGTTGCACTCGAGTACAGAATAACTAATAGTCGAGAGCAATTTTTTTTTACCTCGTGCTCTTTTCATTCCCTCGCTAACGCTCAGGATTCTAATTCTTGAATCACTCGCTGCGCTCATGATTCAATTTTAGAATCCTTCGCTTGCTCGGTCATCAAAATTAAGCACGCGGTTAAAAAGCAACTTTTTCACTCTTGTATAACAAATAACTATTATACTTTTGTTGAACGTAATATTAATGTAATTTAATTTTTAAAACTTTATTCTTAGATAGATTTTCTAAATAAAAGTTCCGAAAAAAGTCTAAAATGAAAGACACACACAGAAGAGGCCCACATACTGAGGATAATTTACGTTAGCCATATAGAAGTCGGCTCGACAAATTCTGGTCATCGTAAAATATGTTTGGAACAAGACAATCTTAATTTATTAGGATGCCTGTACCTACTCTAGAATGGTGTCCAAGATACAGTACCTAAATTAAAGTCAAGTTACCATATTTTAAGAATTTCTTCCTTCTCTATTTTCAAAGTGTGCTCTGCAAACAGTACCTACAATTTTTTTATGGAAAAATGTAGGGCAAACGAGCAGACCTATCGCCTGATGGTAAGCAATTACCACCGCCCATGGACACCCGCAACATCAGAGGCGTCACAAGTGCGTTGCCGGCTTTTGGGGTATAGGCCTCCGGTATCCTCACTCACTCGGTGAAACACAGCGCAAGCACCGTTTCACACCGGTATCACTCCGGTCGAGCCGGCCTAGTCATGCCGAAGCGTGGCTCTCCCACGGTAAAACCTATATGTATAGCTACAGAACAGTCCCCTCTAACCCTTAGAGCATTTTTTCCCGAACTAAGTTGAGGTCGGCTTTAACCTACGATGATACTGCTGAACTGAAATTCGATTTATGACGGGGAGCGCTTGCCATTAGACCTCCACGTTCACAACCCAAGTAGGTACTAGGCGATAATGAAAAAAATAAGAAAAAATAAACCGACTTCAAGAACTGGACCAAATTGAAATGGGACTACACGGGAAGCACAAGCTTTCAAATAAAAAAGAATCATCAAAATCGGTTCACCCAGTCGAAATTTCCGAGGTAACAAACATAAAAAAAGAGTCGAATTGAGAACCTCCTTCTATTTTGAAGTCGATTCTAAATTCTGTAGAAAAACTGTTGTTGGACATATCCGTAACGATTAAAAAAGATGTTCGTATGATAACCTGGACCAATGCGGCGACTTAACCTGCTCTTTGAGTTATGGAGTGATCTCAATCTCATATGATAAGAATGTTGGTGTCCATCAGAATTGGTGACCATCATAGACTGACCTAACTAGGATTGCTTAACTTTGCAATGTGTTAATCTACGTGGTTACTATTGAGCCACAAGCATAGAGCTATTATACATAGAGTAGTGTAGACATACGGCTGCCTGTAAGCGGAAATGTCCAACGGTTAAAAAAAAAGAGAAGATCGCAGTACCCCATCTCATCAACAAGTTTGTTGCAGTACAAAATGCCTTTGAAGAGTTCTTCAAAGGCATTTTGTACTGCCTCTCGGGAATTGAATTTTTTACCCACTAAAAAGTTGTCTAAATTTTGGAAAAAGTAAGTCAGTTGTCGTGAAGCAGCTGCAAGAGCTGGGGTTGGAAGCTG
This sequence comes from Diaphora mendica, assembly GCA_949125395.1. NCBI lineage: Eukaryota > Metazoa > Arthropoda > Insecta > Lepidoptera > Erebidae > Diaphora > Diaphora mendica. The sequence goes on from OX421310.1 coordinate 26,998,369, forward strand.
TCCCTCATCCGCCATACTCACCAGACCTTGCACCTACCGACTATTACTTTTTCCAAAATTTAGACAACTTTTTAGTGGGTAAAAAATTCAATTCCCGAGAGGCAGTACAAAATGCCTTTGAAGAGTTTGTTGCCTCCCGTCCAGCTGATTTTTACAAGAAGGGCATCAATAAACTGCCAATGCGTTGGCAAAGATGCGTCGATTGCATGGGTGATTACTTCGAATAACAGAAAAAAAAATGAAAAAATAAGTAAGTACTTTCACCTATTGCATACAAAACGGCAATTTCATAGGTAAAAGACCTATTATTAATATGTTTTTTCTCAGTACCAAGGTTTTATTCTTTTCTTGTTTTTGCTGTCAACAGTATTTGACAGGATGACATAAATCAGAAAGTAAATACAATACATTCAGTAGTAGTCAAATCACATTCAGCAAAATGTAAGAGAAAAAATTAAATAAATAATAGGTACAAACACCACAGTATGGTGTAAAGCCTGCACATTTTTAATATTTACTATGATTAATTATAATACTCTGTGATACACACCGAATAAAGAGTAGGTAATAATAAAGATGTTTTATCGTAAGTTATCAACTTCATATTTATTTTCCAAACAACTGAAGGCATGCGCGAGTGCAAAATATTCCCCACTGAGAAAAATTAACGTGTCTATTATTGGCGCTGCTAATCAAGTAGGAACAAATTTGGCACTTCTTCTTAAGGAAAACAGTCAAATAACGAAACTAGACTTACACGATGATGATGTGAAAGTTCATGGTATTGGATTAGAACTCAATGACTTACCTGGGGGGCCGCAAGTAAAAGTATGGAGTGGAGACAACACATTAGATTACGCTGTTCGTGACGCGCACCTGGTAATGATGGTTTACAGGGTGCCTCGTAGGCCAGGTAATACTAGAGAGCAAATGATCGCTGCTAATGCCCCAGCTGTACAGAAGCTGTGCCGTTCTATTGCATTTCAAAACCCCGGAACATTCTTGGCCATTACTACTAATCCACTAAATGCTATTGTGCCATTTGCAAACGCTCTTCTTTACAAATATAACGCTTATAATCCTTTTAAAGTATTAGGTATAACTCACTTAGACTCGGCAAGAGCTCGGACAACTACTGCACAGGCTCTTGGTATCAATCCGCTGGATGTATCATTGCCTGTTATAGGAGGGCACTCAGACCAGACAATTATACCCCTATTTTCAAATATGGTACCCAATACAAATGTAGTAGATCCTAATCAAGCAGAGACTTTGACACGTATTATAAGAAAAGCTGGAACAGAAATCGTTTTCCAAAAATATGGGAAAGAAAGTGCCACTTTGGGCATGGCAGCGGCTCTTAACGATTTCATTAATCAAATGAAAATGGCACTGACAGGGGATGAAGTCGTCGTTAACGCGTATACTGCAAATCCAAACTTTGGGACAAGGTTTTTTTCAAGTCCTACGAAAGTTGGCCCCTGTGGAATTGTGCAAACGTGTCATAGTTTTCAACTCAGTGATTACGAATCATTCCTCCTTAATTCAGCGATACCACTGATAAATCGTGATGTCAACATGGGAGAGGATTATGTAAGATATATAGATTTTGCACGGAAAAGTTGAATATTTACCCTTCATTAAGTAGGTATGTTACGAAAAAACAAATATAAAAATCGTATTATTTTAATTTATCAGTGTTTTAATTTATTTTCTTACTAACCCTGACAATATAAAAAAAACGACTTCAAAAACTAAAAAGTATAAAATAATACATTCTAGAATCAAACTCACTTGTACTTATTCCACTATTTTAATTTATCTTTACACCTGACCGGTTTTGCTTGCATGTGTGGAATAAGTGCAAGTGAGTTTGAAACTAGAATGTATTGCAACAAGTTCCATCAAGTGCCGACAATCGAGAGTATAAATAGTATAAAATAACTTAATTTGTATGTGCTACCTAATCATAGGTTTGAAGTCGGTGTCAAGCCAAATGTAATAGTAGGTACCACACTCGCTATATTTCGAGACGAACGCCAACGACGTCACCGACTCTTCGGTTGTTTTGTTCTACGCGAAAAGCAGCTATCCCGCTCAAGGTCACGCGCGACGAGTGCGGTACCTACTATTACATTTTGGGTTGGCACCGACTTCAAACCTATGAATAGGTAGCAGTATGTGCTATTTAGTTACTAATTAAGTTATTTTATACTTTTTAGTTTTTGAAGTGGGTTTTTTTAAATGAAGTTTATTTTTTATTTTTCGCTTTTTAGTCTTTCTCTAGTCCCTCATCATCATTTCACCTAAATAACTTGAAATAATACGACTAAAGGTAACATACATACACTTGATATTTAAAGATTTATCTTCCAACTCCTAACCGTTAAGAAGTTTTATCTTCCATCATCAGCTCATCATCATGAACTGATGACTACCAAATGTAAATACTGTAATAGCTTTAGAAAATATATGAAAAACAGTACGTGCCTAACAAATTTGAGGGTTTACTTCGATTTCCTTGGGATCCCATCATCGATCATTGATCATCATCCCATCAAGTGTATGTACCTATTGGTACATACCTACAATCTTCCCAAGTTAGACCAGCAACTATGTAGTATTATGTTCGCTATTAGGTATGTTTTGATTAAAAAGCATAATGTTTGTATTTATGTATTGGACATAAAAATGTTTAATTAAATGATACGTCTTATTACTGAGATTGAGGCAATGCAGTATTTATTAATTAAATATTTTGATATGTGCAACAAATAATAATAAAACTATGTATTTTTCATGACATCAGTGTGGATCTTCAAATCTATACGTTATATTATAAAGCTGGAGAGTTTGTTTGGTTGAACGCACTAATCTCATGAAGTACTGGTTCGATTTGAGAAATTCTTAGTGTTCGAAAGCCCAGTTATCGAGGAAGGTTATAGGTTATCATCACACAACGACCAATAGAGGCGAAGTATCAATAAAAAATGTTGCAAGAACGGGGAAAAATGATTCTTTCTGAAAGCTTTCGTGCGCTGCGTAATCGGTTAAGGTTTTAACATACACACTTACAAACTTTCGCCTTTATAATATTAGTGTGATGAATATAGTAAAGCGATCCCTTAGTGTTTTTTGGAGTATGTACCTACAACAAAGAATATGTGTATATTAGGGAATTTCGACAGTTTTGGTTGTGACATGTCATGACTCAAATGTACATCTTTATTGTAAAGGTGTAGAGGTAAAGTTTCTTTCTAACTTTGTATGGTTGTAGGGTGTAATCTTGGGAAGTACTGATCTGATACTGAAAATTCTTTCACTAACAGAAGAGGCGAGAGAGAGAGAGAGAGAGAGAGAGGAGTGACATAGGCCATATTTTATTACGATTGATAAGAAAATCACATCACAAAAATGTTTATTCGTAGAAGTGTAGAAAGCTTACGTTTGTAATCTTTTACAAGTATATTTTTTTGAGCATAAAGATCAACAATAATTCTTTTTTTTAAATGGTGGTGAATGAGCAAACGGAGTATCACCATCACCTCTACTATCCCGTGGGTGTCGGATAAGGAACCAAACTACGCAGGACTGCAAAACACTGCAAAGAGGAGGATGACTTGACACAAATTCTATACCAAACCGTCTGGCCAGCCTGGTATAGTAAGCCAAAACATCATTTCTAAGGAGATGCCTATTTCTAGCAGTGGTCTAATAAAGTCTGTTGATATGATAATGTAATCAAATTGGGGAGTGTCTGTTTGTAATATTAAATTAACCGCTTTTTAATAAATGCATATTCAGAATATGTATACACGGTACATGTACCAAAATAATATTTTTTAAATTTTTCGTCTGTCTGTTTGTTCCGGGTTACCCGCGGTTATTGTAGTACCGGTGTTACCCGCGGTACTACAATAACCGCGGGTAACACCGCGGGTTTCAGCTAGTAAAATTATAAGTTACTTCCTATCTTCTGCTGTCAAACTTGATCAATTTAGTTTAGGTATTGGTCTTGCGTTGCTGTAACTGTTGCATTCTTGTTAAGACTGAAATTGCATTTTGAAAACTTTTTTTAAACCTTCTATTTCTTTGAGTAGGAATATAATGTTATTTGGTTTTATAGCATTGAAGATGAAGCTAGATTTCAAAGCGGGAAGCGTCAGAGAAATTGTACGTTCACTTTTAGAGTCAAGGAGGGTGAATTTGTGATCAACATAAATCAACAATTAGTAACTATTGATGTTTATTGTATGTATCATCATCCACACTGCGGGTTTTATCGACTGCCACCATATGTCTGAAGCAAGCACTGGCTCTTATCTGTCAGATATCGTCATCGACAGAGCAACCATCTCAACGTTAATCCACACTAATATTATTAACTCAAAAGTAACTCTGTCTGTCTCTTACGCTTTCAGTGCTAAACCGCTGCACCTATTTCAATAAAAATGGCATGGAGATACATTGATTCTTGGGTAAGGATATAGGCTACTTTTTAAGACGATAACCGCCATAGACGCGGGCGGGCAATAAAGTTAACCTCAAGAGCGAGTCGGGAGTCCCACACACGGCGTTCATGTGTCCCCCCACGGAGGGTATTGTAAAGAAGAAAGGTTAACGAATAAGTAAACACAGAGAACAACCGAAAATCACATGTTTTTATTTGAAGGAAAAAAGTATAACTTTATAAAATTATTCGTGGTAAATTCAATATGAAGAAATTTTCATGGAATTTTTGTACTCTTACAAATGATTAAAAATAAAATCAAGCCGCGTTTATTTATTGTGCGCTAGCTTGTTAAGGATGTCTTTTGGGTTTAGAGGAACATCTCGGTGTTCTGTGGTGCTTTTCAAGTAAGATTTCACTCCTCTTAGAGTTGAAAACGAACGCTTACATGTTGCAGTTGTTACAGGAATCGTGGCACCAATTCGCGTCGTCGCTCGCCAACAATCGTGAAGTTATTTTTTTTATTGAACATAAATATTTCGGGGGGGATATATCCCCCATATCCCCCCTCCCCCCTGGGTTCACCACTGAGAGCGACCGGCTACAATTAAGGCACTATTAAGGGGTACTTAATCGAATAGTGACATGGGACAAAGGCGCGGCGCAAACAGTCACCGGTCGCTACTACTAGCCACAATTCGTCACTTGTTTTGTTCCGTCAGTCTCACGATGTTGTAAGGAAATTTGTTAATGTTGCTTGTGTCGTCAACAGGTTTCCAGTTACCGACACCGAACACATTAAGTGGAAGCAACTAGACACAAAAAATGTTTACGTATGTGCAGCGAGTGGATGATTTCATACTGGTACTATAGAAATCAAATATTCATCGGTGGCTTGTATCCGCCACAAGACACAAGTGTGTCCTCGTTTGCGCTCTCTCTAAGGGTTGAAGTGGTCAATAACCTTTTTTAGGGTTCCGTGCCAAAGTCAAAAAACGGAACCCTTATAGATTCGTCATGTCTGTCTGTCTGTCTGTCCGTCCGTATGTCACAGCCACTTTTTTCCGAAACTATTAGACCTATAATGTTGAAACTTGGTAAGTAGATGTATTCTGTGAACCGCTTTAAGATTTTAACACAAAAATAAAAAAAAACAATAAATTTTGGGGGTCCCGATACTTAGAACTGAAACTCAAAAAAATTTTTTTCATCAAACCAATACGTGTGGGGTATCTATGGATAGGTCTTCGAAAATGATATTGAGGTTTCTAATATCATTTTTTTCTAAACTGAATAGGTTGCGCGAGAGACACTTCCATAGTGGTAAAATGAGTGTCCCCCCCCTTTAACTTCTAAAATAAGAGAATGATAAATCTAAAAAAAATATATGATGTACATTATCATGTAAACTTCCAACGAAAATTGGTTTGAACGAAATCTAGTAAGTAGTTTATTTTTTAATACGTCATAAATCGTAAACTGCAATTTACCTTTCATTCAATCAACACAAATATAAAAATAAAATAAAAATTATATTATGTTACTTGCTGCCGCGGAACCCTTCATGGGCGAGTCCGACTCGCACTTGGCCGCTTTTTTTAAAGAAGAATTAGCCAGACCAATCCAAGATGCATTTCGTTAATGAGTTATGTAATTTTTTTTATTTTACCATTAATATTTTGTTAGCTTTAGCAAAGCAATTATTGTAAGTGTAACTCCGGTTCCTATTGATTTACTTATTTGGGTTTAAATTCGCTAAATGTATGACGTCATACCAGGACGTCATACCGTACCATAAGAACCGTAGAACAAAAAAAGCGGCCAAGTGATAGGTAGTCAATAAAGTGAAACCCTTGACGCACCAAACCCTATAAAATCAGAATCGTGGTTCTAAATTGATATGCAGAAACTTATGTTTTTAATAAATTGTATAAATGGAAAATTAAATCCCTGAATCGGAATATATCAGTGTCGATAACTTTTCGAAACTTTAGTAACACATGTTCTTGAACGTTTTGGAACTTTAAGTATGGGAGAGGCGCAATCAATCACCAACAATGGTGGAAGGCGCTTCACCCTCAAGGGAAAAAAAACTTGAACGGGGTGTAGGTGATTTATCGGTGTAGTTAGAATTATCGCTATTTGCAATTGTTGGTACGACGGGTCTAGCAAACAACTTGCAGATAACGACTTGTGGGAGACCGGTCCGCACAACTTTACGCATTCTTCACCTTGTACTCTTGTAACACTTGTATCCTTTACTGCCGCTAGTAGCATGTTACCGTGAGCGTCTCCATGATTCGGAGGTCACGTTAAGCAGTCGGTTCCGGTTGTTATCATAGGGTAACAGTCGTGAAGCTTAGTTGGAGGTCTTTGGGCGGTATCCTTTACTGTCAACACTTTAGCTAAATTACATGAGTCAATTAAATCGCAGTTGTTGTTGTACCTTTACAACAACTACCGCGGGACGATCCTCCTTATATCATCAGCTGACAGTGAAAGTCCCATCAAAATCGGTCCAACCTTTATAGAGTTTAGACGGAATGAACAGACATACAGCCAAAAAAATATGCTTTTTTTTATGTAAGTACCGTAAATGCATTTAGTGAAAAGTTGTTAATTCAAAATTACAAACAGACACTTAAATTTTATTTGTATAGATGTATAAAACTTCTTCATTTTATTACAGTCCTTCTTGAAAATGTGACCCATGGGACCAGTCTACCAATGTTACACCTATATTTGAAAGTAGTCCTTTCTATCACGAATGATCTTAATGTCTATTCGTAAGGTAGGTTTTCGAATAAACTAAATGATTTTAATAAGGATAATTATGTAGTCGTTATGAAGGAAAAATAGGTTGAAAGAAAATAAGGTCTTTTCTTTTTGGTCATTTTTCAAATTTAATTTGTCTAATAAATAACGTTTTATACCTCAATTAAGGACATTACACTAGTGTTCAATTTCACGATGAAGTTTCTCTAAACACACGCAAACACAAGACTACAAACAGTGTCTATACACAGTATCAAAATGAGTGACTAAAGCTTCGATGTCGTTTACAGGGAGTTTCAGTTATATCCTCAGTACTCTACCTGCAAGTTCACCTTTATGAGACATTGAAAACAAAGCTATTGGAATAGCAAGGAATGTAATCGTAGCTGACGTGTGCATCGTTCGGTTGTAACAGTCCAATATCGGACAAATGGCTTGGTGGAGACTCAAAGCGGCCATCCGAGTCGCATCTCATTCGAAGAACATTGTAACTACTACCGAGACTAGCTCCTCGTGCTACTGAATTTGACTTGAACTGCGTTCACACTGCACCCACTTTTGGTTTTCATATTTTTAGTTATATCTTGAGAAAATCGGAAACATTTTAGTTTTTCATTGCAAGTACATATATTTTAAATAACGTGTTCAATCATAGAATAAGTAACTAGTTATACTCGTATACTTATTTTATATATATTTATGAGCCTGCCAAAGTGACTCTACTCTGCCTGATGGAAAGCATAAGCAGAACCTAAGAGTAGTTAGTATTAAAAATGCTGAGGAGAAAACTGACCTAGAACAACGATACATTCATTAGTTTGAAATTAGTAGTTAAATTTCTAGCAATGGCCGCAATTTCACGTGTAACAACTAGTTCGACAGCTTGTGAATGGGAGATAATGACCAAGAAACTTTAATCTACATTACAGTATCGGTACAAAAAGTGGGTGTGAAACAAGGCTCATTAAAAACGTTCGCTCGCCAGATGTGTTCGAAAGTCAAATTTACTTGCCAGTATAATTTCATGTGATCTTAACTTAACAGCAGGGGAACGTTCTCATCGTTGCCACCGCAAATAAGGATCGTAACGACAGGGTTAGCTTTAAGATAATCGCTGAGCGGCCATACGAGCCCGCCGCGGCGTTACATTGAGTTTAATGTCTTTCGGTCTTGACGACCCCCGTGGCTGGCGGTGTTAACTTCAGTGTGGGTTAAGGGCCGGCGAATGGTGATTACAACTCAGTAACGACCATTTATTGTCAATACACTGTTTCAGATTGTGTGTGGACCGAATTAGCGTTTTGGTTTACATTACAACCGTCGTAAAGACATTTGTTGCGATGATTGCGTTGATAACTGCTCTGTTGGGTGTCCGTACTTCAATAATAATAACTTTAATATTATTTTCATAATTAGTAGAGCTATTTTATTTAAAGTTCTCGCGCACATTAACATATATAGAACATCCCAACATCAACCGTTGGGCAGTTGGCCCGCCAGGCACGATCACCTCGCCTGGTCGGAGGATCCTCCCTTTGTGTTGGAGGGACATGACACACCTGTCCTCCACACTTTTTTGTAAATACATACATTTTAGACATAGAAAACACCCAAACTCCGAAACAAATACATACCTGGATGACCGAGCGTCGCTCGGTATTTTTTTTTAAATAAATGGGTTTTTGGCAACATTGGGAATATCCAAACGCCACCTTTTTGTTTTTTTTCTTCCAATAGTTTAGTGGCGCCCTCTCTTGGTACGCCCTGATGCTGTTTATTCTGCACCTTATTCCACTATAGTTTAATGTAGTTCGCTTGAGTTGCGATAGATGGCGCTAGATGTACATTCATTTTATATATTTGATTGTTAAAAACACGAATCGAACGAAATTTTCTAAAAATGAATCCTAGCTAGATCGATTTATCGCCCCCGAAAACCCCTGCATACAAAATTTCATGAAAATCGTTGGAGCCGTTTCCGAGATTCAGATTATAAATATATATACATACAAGAATTGCTCGTTTAAAGGTATTAGAAAAATAAATTCTAGCTAGATCGATTTATCGCCCCCGAAAACCCCTGCATACAAAATTTCATGAAAATCGTTGGAGCCGTTTCCGAGATTCAGATTATAAATAATAGGATAGGTCTTTACCTATGAAATTGCCGTTTTGTATGCAATAAGTGAAAGTAATTATTTTTTCAAACGTTTTTTTATTTGTTATTCGAAGTAATCACCCATGCAATCGACGCATCTTTGCCAACGCATTGGCAGTTTATTGATGCCCTTCTTGTAAAAATCAGCTGGACAGGAGGCAACAAACTCTTCAAAGGCCTTTTGTACTTTCTCTCGGGAATTTAATTTTTTACCCACTAAAAAGTTGTCTAAATTTTGGAAAAAGTAATAGTCGGTAGGTGCAAGGTCTGGCGAGTATGGCGGATGAGGGAGAGCTTCCAACCCCAGCTTTTGCAGCTGCTTCACGACAACGCGCGACCCCATACTGCGCAACAGACAGTCTCCAAGCTGCAAGAGCTGGGGTTGGAAGCTCTCCCTCATCCGCCATACTCACTTTTTTCAACCTTAAGTACTTTACTACGTTATAACTAACACTTCCAACTTTTGGTTTCTGAGGACAATGCCTCAACCACCGACTAGGTTCGACTGTCGTCAATGTGTACTATTATCTAAGATGAGTCACATCGTAATCACTTGTTGTGTTCACTACTTCAATAGTTAATTAAAAAAACCTGTTTCCAATTGTGTAGAAGATAACAGTAAATTGAAGTATATTTTCTAACCAAGAAAAAGCAACTGCTTAAAAAGTATGGAGTAACAATTGTAACGATTCACCCCTCAGTTCAGGTTTTAATAATCAATTTAATTGAGCCAATGAACAATTTAATTAAAATTCTAAAGACAGCGTACGGCCCGTGGGATGCGGCTCGACGTGTACGTTCCAGTTATATTCACAAGACAGATAATTCGCAAACTCTCCTAACCTATATATAAAATGACTCAATTTAACGACATCTATAAATAAAATAGAGTTTACAAGTAATGTTATTTGCAGTTTTGGTATCTAGATAAACTAAATTACGATATTCAGTTGAACTTTTGTAAGAAACTACGTTGTAGATTTAATAATAATTATTTTTAAGGGAATTAACGCGATCACTTATTTCAATGTATACATACCTCTGTTTTGCCTGACGTTTCGACGAGGTTGCACTGGCCGTGGTCACAGGCTGACTTGACACCTTGAAATAAGTGATCGCGTTAATTCCCGTAAAAATAATAATTATTATATCATGGAACGCGAAAGTTTAAAAGTTAGTACGTTGTAGATTGTTCGTAGACAATCTGAGTTGACTCTTAGTTGACACATTTCCAGAGTGTAAAAGTTAGGACTACATTAGGACACTTAAAGGGGTGGGCCTTTAGATCGATTTATTTTTCAGAACCCACAACTTCACAAGTTGTAATAATTAAGTCTGGAAAACTGATCATTCAAGTTAAAGAAATAGTTTCGGTTGTACTAGATTAAAAACACGCTGTGCATATTTAGTCCTGTTTCAGAATTATATAATATAAGATAACTTTCAACAACACTTTGACACTTACAGGTCTGAGAAACCCAAATCACACACCATACAATTTGTTGCTATACTTTCTCATCTCGACTATAAAACATATTTAGTTAATGCATATCTAAGTTTTATCTTTGTTTTTGACCAGTATATATTATCCTAATGATTAAAATAGGTGAACATTATTCGTTTTATTGGCTGGCTGTTTCCATATTGTCCAAGTTACTGCTAGTACCTGTAACATGAATAAAAATATGCGATTATTAAAATGTCGGCAGTACAAATGAGCGATGTGGCGCTCGAGTTATGCAGGTATTTACGGTACGGGTTATTGGAAATCTGACGAGGGCCTTGTCTCTCTTTATACACAGACACTTTATTGTTTTCATAAAGAACATAAGTCATAAAAATTGTGAAAGAAAACATGTGAGAGAGTTTTCAATAGAAATTATATTAGTGCAAGACTCTACAGGGAGAGCTTTCCTGTGTCAAATAGTGTCTTATTTTTATGGAATTGGTGGCAAACGAGCAGACGTATCGCCTGATGGTAAGCGATTACCGCCGTCCATGGACACCCGGGATGGGGGAGGGGTTGGGGTATGGGCCTCCGGTATCCTCACTTACTCGGTGAAACATAGCGCAGGCGCTGTTTCACACCGTTTTTCTGTGAGGCCGTGGTATCACTCCGATCGAGCCGGCCCATGCATGCCGAAGCGTAGCTGTCCCACGGTAAATAGTCTATATTAGTGTTTATGTACAAATCTTTTGAAATTATAAAAGTGATTGTATGAAATTTTATTCGTGTGGTGACGGATTAATCCAAATAATAAACGGAATATGGCAATCCGTTATGGTTCGTTTGCCGTGGGAGAGCCACGCTTCGGCATGAATGGGCAGGCTCGACCGGAGTGATACCACGGCCTCACAGAAAACCGGTGTGAAATAGCGCTTGCGCCGTGTTTCAGCGAGTGAGTGAGGATAACGGAGGCCCATACCCCAACCCCACCTCACAACCCTTTCCCCCATCCCCCAAAGGTCGGCAACGCATTTGTGATGCCTCTGGTGTTGCGGGTGTCTATGGGCGGCGGTAATCGCTTATCATCAGGTGATACGTCTGCTCGTTTGCCAACTATATCATAAAAAAAAAACCCTCTTCACGTATAAAAGCCGACTGGCTGAGTAAATTTCACAGGACAACAGCACTGGGAAAAGAAGGAAAACTTGAAATACCTACCTAAACTCAATACAAACCCGTCTGGGCAGTGTGGTGTAGAAGGACGAAACCTCGTTTGTAAGAAGAGACCTATGTCCAACAGTACACTATTAAGGATGATGATGTGAAATGAACTTCAAATAATGTTTTTATTTAGATCTGTCATCTGACATTAATATACTTATCTTTATTGTACACATACAAAACAAAATTATATTAGCCTGCCAAACTACTCTGGCTGAAGGAAAGGATGAGTTTTTGTTCCAGACGCTTGTCCTAGTTACAGTTAAGCGATATGGTATGTACCTACTTATCGCTTAACGTCAGATGAATCATCAACTATCCAGTAAAAGTATGAACCACTAATAATATGGACTATTAATTGGATTAAAGGAAACAGCGTCATTATAGCCCTTGGCGAGTGAGTGCAAGTGTCATGCGCACGCGTTGAGAGTAAAGATAAACCATGATCTCGAAGTCGCGTGGCGGCGCGTGCGGTCATTTCCCACAGCTGCAGACTTACAAATATATAGATAGACATTCCGAGGCTAGGAGGTAATAGGCTTCTTTCTTTTCTGATTATTAAGCTACATTTATTGGAAATTTCATTATTTTGACAAAGTTCACTCATTATTACTGTACCTAACTAAATAATTTAACTTTAATTATTAAACCTTACGAGAAAATTCATAGTAAGTTATTTAAAAATGCACATTTTATCAGAAAACCTGTGATTTTCTAAAATTAATTCAGATTTAATCGTTGATAGGTACGTCGTCGGACCTTTTATTTGGTCAATAAGAATCTGACAGAAATACCCCTCCAACCAATGGGTGAAGAAAATCTATAAGGATCTTCTATCAAGTTAAAAAAAGAAAGGAGGCAAAATGCTATCCATTAATCTCTGATATTGGATTAAATTAGCAGAGGAGATTTTATATGAATTACGTATTTCGTATAAGTTTTGGTTGTCTACAGTATTGTAACTCTATAATCGTGAGTGGCCGCGAATGTTGGAACGCGATCGTTTGGCACGCGTCGCGTTATCTCCAATCTGTGGGTACAGCTCACAGCCTCGCAGAGGCGCAATCGGGCCGCTCACAGCCGCAAACCGACGCAAATCCCGTATAATGTGTATCATGACCGACATAGTTGACATCAGCTAGCTTTTGTTAACAGCTATTACGTATGCAGCGTAAAATTTTTAAACATGTGCTTTAAAGTAAAAACGTCTGCAAAAAGCTGTTGATTTCCTGTGTAGGTATATTATAATGTACCACCTCATAAAATTATGAACATTGATAGTTCAAATTATACTGGAAAGTGAAATAAAATAATATCACTTTCACTCATCCCGGCCACACACCTACTACTGTAATTCCTGTACACCAGGATCAAAAGTAGTGATTAAGTTATGAGTTATGACACTCGGGAAGTCCCATGAAAAATTTACATGCTTGGAACCCGCAACAAAATTAATACGAAGAAAACAGGAGGAGTTGAAAATATAATCAGTCCGCTTCCTTCCTTAGTAAAGCGGGAGACAAAATTAAATAAAAAAAATAGGCAGACAAACACACACATAATGAATCGAAATTCGACTGCCAGGCGATCAATAGTGACACTTATTACTTGATCGCCATAATTACTGTTTAACGTCTTCTTCCTACACTGTATTATTCCCAACATTTTTTCAGGTCAGCTACTAGTCCAACCAGTTTTACCTGAATTACAGTTTTTCCACGGAGCGACTGATACTGGGCCTCTAGCAGAGGCCCTCTACAACCCTTAACGCGAACTAATTCGAAGGATGACCTAGTTGTCAGTATTTTTAGGGCCCTAACTTCCCAATAATGCTTGCCATAGATGTCCATGTCAACTGGGACTGACAGCTTAACGTGCTCTCCGCTTATCTAATTTGGGGATCTACCATATCAATACAAAAAAACGATAATGTCATTTAAAAACACGCAAATAAAAAAAACCATATAGGTAAGAAACTTGACTATTTAAAACCTATTTATTTAATGATTTAAAACGGTCTAGGATTTAAAATAGTATATTTTGCGTAATCTTTCCCACCAATCGGACGTGGCCTGCTGGTATCGACCCCTAATCTCTATTCTGGTGTTAATGTGTTGAGGCTTACACACCATTAAGTTTGGTTTCGAATCGTGGCCGCAAAATAAATAAAGATTATTATAACAACCGATTTATTATCGTGAGAAAAGTGTAACTAAAAGCTCTTTTAGGTTCCACCAAGTATTGTATTTATTTACATCTTAATTACTTGTTTGGATTTAATATAAAGGCCCGTGATTTACGCAGCGTATACACATTATTACTAAACTAAAACGCAATGAAATACTTAGGGTTGTAGGACTTTTTTTCGTTTCTAGTATAAAAACGTTAAGTTTTATTACAGTACTAACTTTTGACCTTGCCTCCGACCGCGTGTATGTCTGTTATCGCGGTAAAGAGTAGCCTATGTCCTTCAGCCAAATTTCAGTGAAACCGTTGCAACCGTTTAGTCGTAAAAGCGTAACATGCAGACAGACAGAATTGCTGTCGAATTTATAACATTAAGTATGGATAGGCGGTCAAAAGTAGCAGGCGTGAGATCTGGTGGTAGGTAACCACCATCAATAGTAACGAGTGCGTTACCGTCCTTTGAATTCTCCCTCCACGATCAGTGAGAGCGCCCGAGAGGGGTCCGGGTCCGGTAACCTTACTCACTCATTCAGTAAAAAAAAACGAAAAGAAGCCGTGGTATTACTTTGATCGAGCTTGAACCATTTGTGATCAAACCATAACTCTTCGATGATACCATCTTATATGACGCAAGCGTTGACAGCTTGTACTAGTTTTAGTATATATAACAACAATAGATTTGTGTATCTGCTGTTGTTACCAATTTAAGTTCAGGTTTTGCATATTTTATATACCACCCAATTCAACTGGCAGTCTAAAAACTCATAAAAGTTTTATCAAGGGTTATCAAAAAAGTGAATAGACTGAAAAGTTAAATAAAATTAAATCATTATAGTAATAGTATAGCGTACGGTAGTGCAGTTAAGTTAAGCAGTTAAGTTGGAAGCTAAGATTGGACTGGTTCAGCAATTAGACTACGGAAACTGAAACCTCTACAGAAAACTGTTATAGCCAATTTGAGTTACAGGTATGTGATGCCTATCTGTTTGAACTATTGCTAACCCTCCGAAAATGACTGTATGAGCAATATCCCTTTTCTACCATTGCCTTTGTTTTAATTACCTTCCCTTTCAGTTAGCTCTCAATTTTCCTTTCTTTAGTTTTCAAAGTGCCCGGTTGCAAATAATTACTTATTTATTTTGTGATTGATACTAAATTGAAGTTGATAAAATATTTTTCATCCCCCTATCTCGGAAAGAGTATTTTTGCCCTTCGATATCGGAGTGCAATTCAATTTTAGAATCCTACGCTTGCTCGGTCATCAAAATTTAACACGCGGTTAACAGGCAACTTTGCACTCTTGTACAAATTTTTTTAATATTATATAACTTTGCCTACCCCTCCGGGAATATCACCATCATCATCAACAGCTTTAAATAGTCCACTGATGAACATAGGTCTCTCCTTGAATTGAAGGTTTTGGACTACTATATGGGGGATGTACATCTGATTAACTGATTATACCTACATGTTGGAGAAGATAGCCAATTATTATAGCACGAACATGAAAAAAGTAACAAAATCTCTAAATAAGTTAGAACTTTTGCAGAAATGTGATGGGCTGATGCCATGAACATAAGTCTTTTTTATACTTAACGTTGACCCCATTTATAATCGACACCCAGTGACTATAAAATTTACACCGAATTAAATGCACGTTCTGTCCATTGTACGAACATGTATTCATTCATTCATAAACTTTCTTAACGTGCATAGATTTATGCAGCGTGAACGCATTACTTTACAAAACTAATTGTGAAAAAATAAGCGTATATTAAAAATTCGTGGGAATAGACCAGAGTGTAATGAGTTGGATCACAAACTGTCTGTTTAATATGGTAAAAAAGGACGTGATTAAGTTTGGGGCTTATTATCTGAATGGGATAGGCAAGACATAATGCACGTTTTATTCAGGGTTGCCAATATCATATTAATCATTTTTTATCCTTAAAAGTTAATTGCCGTGATTATAAAAAAAGAAATGTGTTTTAATGGCTGTCACATAGCACATCACATACGGACGGACAGACAGACGGACAGACAGACAGACATGGCGAATCTATAAAGGTTCCGTTTTTTGCCTTTGGCACGGAACCCTAAAAAAAACAATTCATCAATAATTACTTTACTGTATTCACGTAATACTCTATCATTGGTAATTTTGTCACCTTTTCTTGGAAGTGTTTAAGAATTTAAACAAAGAAAAAAAACAATTCAAATGAAATAAACTGAACATCACTTGCCCTATAAACAACAGGTAAAATGAATTTTAAAACTTATAGCAAACATGAAAAAACTTACTATAAAAACTTAGTTTAAAAGTATGAAGTACATAATAGTGTCAACCCTATTAATTTGCGGTATCTACTGGCTAGTATCGAATAGAATGCGACTACCGTAACAGTAGGGACGCGCACCAGTCATTGAAACACTTATCGTTTAACTGTTTCTAAAGTTGTTACTCAAATCTCAACTTTATTTCATACCAATACGAATGATAATGATAAAGAGTGCCAAACGGATGGGAGAATACTTATTCTTGTGGTATAGTTAGCAAGGGAGAGACGTGTGTATGACGTTATAAAATAAAATTGAAGCCGCAAGGGCACTCGACACGGATTTAATTAAATGATAAGTGCAATCTAAGATTAATGTCCTTCTGTACTAAAGAGATCATGTCTAAAATTCTTAATAAGTATTCTCTGATGAATAAGAATCTAGGTCAAAAAACCATAATTAGATTTTATTTGTTCAGTACAGAATGCATCTTCAATGTCGTTTTAATTATTATAGTTTAGAAAATACAAAGGCATAGACGTACGAAATCATTGTGGAGATTTCCGAGGAGATTTGTAAGATTGGTTACTGTTTTACTAAAAAAAATGCTATTACAGTCATTGCTAGCCTTCATACCGATTCTCAAATGGTCGTTGTGCCTGCTAGATATCATATAGGTACTGCATTTTGATAGTATTTTTTTGCATTTAAAATAATTTTCACTATACTTCCTGTATAATTATTCTGTCAAAGTACTTATCATCGGATTTAATGAAACTTGTTTCCAATTTTAATAGTTACGCAATTTGAATAAAAAATAATATGATTTATTTTAATTCGAAAAGAAAATATAAATTGGTCGTATAAAGTCAGACAGACGCAGGAACGACATTTTCATATGAAATTTGAAGTCACCTTTTGTAAATCTGTTCTTGAGCATAATTGTTTGAGATACTGTTGGCCTCCCACGGCTACCAATCAGTCGATTTTCGCGGTCGTCTCTCGGCTCAAGTAATCATTTGTCTTTATTATTCACCGAATACAAGCGTGACTTAAAATTGGCTATGATTTAGTACTTATCCCTCGTTTGCATTTGATTGAAACCACGCGGCTCTGGAAAAAAAGGCCGGTGTAAAAAGTTCAGTTTAAAACTCTCTTTAAATTTCCATCTGGGGTGGCTGTGATGCAGATGAGTGACGTCACGTGTGCTCGTTAGGTAATGTTGTTATTTTTATTTCTATCTTTTGTTTTGTATTTCAATTTTTGAAAATGAACACCCAGAGAATATTTGTTTTAAAATCTAAAATGGTTACATAGTATCCAAATAAACAGTTTAATTTTGTTTAAAAATTAGTTTCAGTTTGAATTTTTTGGGTCTAATACTGGCAGTAAGTGAACATTATACCCGAAAAATCCAAACTACTATTAATACCAGGGATTGATCATTTTTAGGGTTCTGTACCTCTAAAAAAAAAAAGAAACCCTTATAGGATAACTTTGTTGTCCGTCTATCTGCCTGTCAAGATCCTTTTTCTCAGGAACGCGTAGAGGTATCAAGCTGATATTCCTATCAAATACTCAGGTTTACTGTCCCTTGGAGCTGTGAAAAAAATCAAACTTCTAAGCCAACACAATCAAAAGATACAGCCTTTATGCTGCAAATTTTCGACACTCGCAAGGGAATCAAAACCTTCCGAGTACTTCACGTTTTTGTCGACTAGACTATTTGGGCCTCCGGTCTCGCACTCACCAACGAAACACGACAGCATGAACGCTGTCATTTTACGTTGATTTTCTGTGCGAGGGTAGTACCGCCCCGGTCGAGCCGGCCCATTCATGCTGAAATCAGCGTGGCTCTACTACCTACGTGAACTCAGAATCTTGAAATTTGGTACGAAGCAACGTCTTATCGCACAGATAAAGGAAAAATTGCGAAAAACATACATTTTACTTATCGGTGCGCGAGTCCGACTCGCACTTGCCTGTTTTTTTTTGTAAGTTATCCACACTGTTGATTATGGTGATATGTACTCCTACGAGATATGCTTGCACAGATCTCCTTAACATAATGAATAATATCGAGTTCTGACCAACTGAATTTGATAAATTATTAATCTTCGTAACTAAGACATGTTTCTATCTTTCAACTTGAATTGGTTCCTGATTCACCAACGCCGTCACTTGCGCGCTCTTTCGACTCTTACTTCTATTCTCCACTCCTTTACTTCCTAAATGCATGCCAACTTCTTTCTGGTTCTTATGTTCCAATCATAGCAAACTTTTCCCTTTACAAATAATCTTCTTCTGTAATTCTCCCATACTTCCAGTATTCAATTCAATCATGTAGTATTCAATCTACCTGCCTTTTTTAATCTGTTCTTTTCTGAAACGCTCTTCTCGGAAATTAGAATAACACCTAGTCACCTAGTCATTATTCATTTAAAGCGAAGGTATCTACGACGTTATCCCACACACAAAATATGGCAGGATCTTATCCTAAGTTATCAGTGTTTATGCGTTTATGTACGCCTGTGGCGTTAGGTAAGTTAATCATTGTATTTCTTGTGCCTAAAGTTTTAATAAGTAAATACATTATAGGTATAAAATATGCAAAAAAGTATTGAAAGCCCAAGTTAGTCCTCGAAAACTAGTATTAATACGAAGTTTATTGAATGTTTCGAGTAGATTTACTCGAATGTGCGGCTATTCGACAGGGAGTTAAACTAATACGTGGGCCGAAGCCGAAGCCTGTGTATTTGTCAACGTGAGCCAACGCAATCTTAAAATCAATTTTCATTTATTCGCGGCTTAGCTTCACTAGCTTGGTGTGCGCCTTATGATTTACACAGACCTTAGAATGAGATGAAGGATTCAATTTTTTTTTTATAATTCGTACCTCTAATACACAACGCCATCTATTCCAGAACTAAGCAGAGCTTGTACTATGGGTACTAGACCACTGATATAAATACATAATATAATCTACCTTTTTGTGTAACATTTGATCCGTCCCGGGAATTGAACTCGAAAGTCGAACCCGAGACCTCAAGCACAGCAAACGCATAGTCGCACACTACTACTGCGCTACCGAGGCAGTGAAATTATACTATGAATATGCTGAGAAAATTATGTTAAAACTTTATTTTATTTAATAGTTTATTTTATTTTTACCCGACAACGGCAAAGCAAAAGAGGGTTATGATTTTGACAGGCTATGTATGTACGTTCATTTGTTCCCTCATAGCTCCTCAACTACTTATTAGAACTGGACAAATGAGATATCGAGAAGCGTCTTGACCGTAAGCTGGTTATAGGCTATATGACGTATCACTGAATCTAATGTGGCGCCCTCTAGCGGTCATAAATTACTGTGTTAAAAAATAAATTTGAGATAAATATAATAATAGTACTAACATGTCAAACTTTAATACATTATTCCAAAAAAAAACTCTCAACTTCAAGACAAAGAAGTTAGTGTGTATATAATAACACCTTAAGCCCATGACTCTTTGTCGTTCAGAAAATCGCCAATTGTATAGTAGGCTTTCCTAATAAGGGGATTTTTTACAGTACGCTTGAATTTATCCATAGGAAGGTCAATTACATCTGTAGGAATTTTATTATAAAGACGTATACCAAGACCTTCGAACGAGTTGTGTACCTTCTGTAAACGATGATAGCTACCAACGAGTTTTGACTTGTTTCTTGTATTAATATTGTGTACATCACTGTTTTTCTTATAGTCATTAATGTTTTGCCTAACAAACATAACATTTGCAAATATGTACTGTGATGCAACAGTTAAAATACCTATAACTTTAAACAACTCTCGAAGAAAGACTCTAGCACCTAAATTGTATATTGAGCGGATGGCTCGTTTTTGTAGAATAAAAATCGTTTCAATATCAGCCGCCTTGCCCCAAAGTAGTAAACCATAGGACATGACGCTGTGAAAGTAGCTAAAATAAACTAGCCTAGCTGTGTCCGTATCAGTGAGCTGACGTATCTTCCATACTGCATAAGCTGCCGAACTCAGTCTACCTGCAAGGCTATCTATCTGGGCTCCCCACTGTAGTTTGCTGTCTAATATAATTCCCAAGAATACTGTTGAGTCTACAATACTTATGATTTCACTATTTAGAGTTAGATTAGTGCCTAGCTGTTTTACATTTGGCATAGTAAATCTCACACACTTTGCTTTATTTGAGTTAAATAGGAGATTATTTGTTGTAAACCAAATCAATACATCATTTAGTGCCCTATTCACATCGTCAAAAACTGTTTGCTTACGATCGACTTTAAAATAAGTAACGTATGATCAGCAAATAGAAATATATCACAGATGTCTTTTAAATAATATGGTAAATCATTTACATATAAGAGAAAAAGTAGAGGACCCAGTATAGAGGCCTGCGGAACGCCCATAGTAACAGGTAGTCCAGAAGAACTCGCACCATTTACATCTACGTGTTGAATTCTATCTTTATCTATCTATCTATTCTATCTTTGATGTGGGGAGGGGTTGGGGTATGGGCCTCCGTATTTTCACACACTCGGTGAAACACAGCGCAAGCGCTATTTCACACCGGTTTTCTGTGAGGCCGTGGTATCACTCCGGTCGAGCCGGTCCATTCATGCCGAAGCGTGGCTCTCCCACGTGCCGTAGTTAAGTAAATGCATTAAAATTCTAGCTTTACCTTTCTATAAAATTTGTGGGTCTACATAAACGTATGGCCACTACTTTGGAGTATAGACGGTCGGCGTGGGCCAGCAAAATCTTTACAAATGTGGGCCGTTATCGTGCAGGCCGATTGACCGGCGCGCCTTCTACCCGCACATTTATCACTCTGAAAAATAACGGATTTATTTAATTTTATGGCCCGGCCGCGTGCTGAATGGACGATTGGGCAGCGGGGACGCACTCTCCCCCGGACCGACTTCATTTGTACTTTTTCCATGTCTTCTGTTTCTGTGTGTTTACTTACGGAATGTGGTTTTGATTAAATTTGTTTAGTTCATTACGTTTTGATGTGGTTTTCTGTTAAGAAATTGATTCTAAAGGGTGCGAGTTTTATCATACGTTTGTATATAATAACAAACATTTATTTGAATTAATTATATATAATTATATACAGTAGAATTTTAATGTAAGGATACCTTATCTTATGCCTTACGTCGCTGACAACAGAAAGAATACGTATCTGAACAAACCATTACCTAATGCCTAGCGTAGGTACATATATTATCATATATATTAAAAGGTATACCGCATTTAAGTAATACAAAAATTTACATTTTAAATTTTAAAATGCTTACCCGTCGTAAGTTTCGAGTTGATCACAATGTTAACTGTTAATAAAGAAAGCCGAAGAATATTATCAAATTTATACTAAGGCTCCACAATTTAAAGACCTATCCCCATATCTCCCTAATCGCGGTTTAGTTTTACGACGTGAGTTGTTTATCAACTAATTTGTGGATTAGCGTAAGTATAATGCCCCCATCCAACCACTGTTTACATTTCCCATAGCGTTCGTGACTCACCGTGGGGTATGAGACTGATCTCATTATTTAAATCCCCGGACATAATTTTTAGATTTGTCATGTTGGTACCAAAGATTCGATTGGCATGAATTTTTAGGGATGCGTTTAAACATTTTATTGCTATTGTATCAATGGGTGTCATTAAATGTTCGTAATCATAAAAGAGTTGCAACAGTTTGATTATGTAATCAGAATACATTGAATTTATGTAGATAGATCAAGGTAGATTGTGGCCATATTCTTAGAGAATTTATAGGTCTAGATGAAGTGTCGCAGGACGACGGAAAAATACATCATCAACGGAAATGAATGTCAAATGATCATCAAAAAAATTGCGTCAAACTTGTGGTCACTATTATATACACACAAATATACACATGGTCGTTAAAGAAATACTAACTTAGTGATAGTATCATGACCATAAAAAAACTATGTGTTTTTAATTGCTGACATGTATTTTTGTGTTTACAGTTATGTAAAATATTTTAGGTGTCGCACCAAAATTAGCATTAAATCTCATTAAGTACTACGCAAATTTTCGGAAGTATAGTTTGGATTTTAATGTTAACCCGAGATACGCGGTGGCTTTGATATTCTCAACGGCTGTATTTTTAGGCAAAAGTTGGCAAGGCAAGTTGGTCAATTTCTTACAGGCCATGGTAACTTTAAGAGCAAACTACACTCATTTAAATTAGTCGATTCACCGTTGTGTCAATGCTCAATACCTGATTATAGCTATGAACAGTCGGCTCATCACATTATCTGGGAATGTAGTCTTTGGTGCAATGAACGTAACATGATGCTAAATAGCTTACAAATGACATCTGGGGCGGTATACTATGGGGATCTTGTGTCAATTGCGGTGAATTTCCGTGCGTTTAGGCGATTCTGCCATACATACTATAGTAATCAAATATAAGTTATGGAATCAGGCGTTACTTTGCGGAAATCCATGACATTAAATACTATGAAATATATTTAGCTTTAATTCCGCGAGACAAATATCCAGGTCTGAAAGCAGGGCACAAATCCCACCGTCATGCATACTCACATGCACATATGGGTATCATGCATATGCACACATACAAAACAAGTGAGAAATAATTAACATGCCATGCAACCAAACCTATACTCGACACGTGTTTCGCCCCTCCACGGGGCATCATTCATACGGTTACGGCGCGTTATCCATGTGGTAGTTTTAACGACGATGTAGATTCTATGTATTAATTACCTAAGAATATCTGAATTTTTATTATTATACAATTCAATGACTGCCTCGGTGGCGCAGTGATAGCGTATGCGATCGACCCGAGACTTGAGGTCTCGGGTTCGATTCCCGGGTCGGATCAAATGTTTTGAATGATCTGCAAATATTTGTTTCAGAGTTTGGGTGTTTTCTATTTATAGTATGTACGTATTTACAAAAAAAGGATATGTGTATTTATATCAGTGTATTTATTATTTATTTGGCATCTGGTCTCGTACTCACCAACAAAACACGACAGAAAGAATGTTGTCATTTTAGGTTGGTGTTCTGTGAGAAGATAATACAGCCCCGGTCGAGCTGGCCGTGCAATCGGCGTGGCTCTACTACCTTGAAATCTACTACCTAACTACATTTTTAAAACCATTCCAAAAATATATGTAGCAAGTTCCACCAAGTAAGTGCCTTTATCTTGTCAGTCTGAATCCTTATTGGAGGGACCAACCTAACTTCACATTTTGCTTTACGCTTCGCATATTAAATTCTCAAAATTAAGAGGTTTGCCTGTAATACATACATACATACATTTCATAGCGCTCTGATTTAGCTGGAAGTAGACGTGTTATGTTTTGTCTATTTGAAACCTCTCCAATAAACAAACAATTCTAGTGCCTCAAGTTAAGTGAATAGTGATTAAAGTTGTGTGTCGTCTATATCTTAAAATTATAAAACATAGGCACTCAATAAAGTTCGGCCGAGGGCGGGGGGACCTTGCACCTTGCACCTCACCCCTGCGATAAGAGATAGTCGCCGTAATTGCTTTCCTCGTCTAGCATAGTGATTATACCGAGTGCGCCGACGCATAAAATACCCGTCAACATGTGTAAGTGTGCAGCATGTAATGCCGCCATTACGAATGATGATTTTATAAAGTGTGTCCGTTGCACTAAAAAATATCACACGCTATGTATAAACTATTCATTTGAAGATAAACAAAATCAGCGAGCTCCGAACAACTGGCAATGCCCGCAGTGTCTAAGCAAACAACCAAAAGGTGATAACTCCAATGCCCCGATACGCCCTTCTACACCTACATCTATGGCAGATATGACCTTTAACGAGAAACGACGTAAAGTCAACCAAAACAAACAAGAATCATTACAACCAGATATAAATAAATGTGCGGAACCATTGCGTATAGAAATAAGAGATATAATAAGGGAAGAATTACGTAATGCTCTGCAGGAAACTGTGGGAGCACTGACAAAAACTTTAACTGCAAACCTCAAGGAAATAAGTGAGGAAATGAAAGAGTTTAGGCAATCCTTGAATTTCTTAAGCGGTGAATTTGACATAATCAAAAGTGATAACATTTTGTATAGGAGCGAAATAGGGCAAGTGAAGAAGGAGAATGAACTATTGCGTTCTGAATTGTTTGATGTCAAGGGGAAATGTAATCAATTGGATCAGTTACTGCGCACTTCTAATATTGAAATTCAGTGTGTACCTGAAAATAAATCAGAAAACGTAATGGATATAGTCAAACGACTTGGTCGCGTCGTTAATGTTGTGATCAGTGACAACGAGATTCAGTACTGCTCAAGAATTGCGAAATTGAACCCGGGTGGTAACCGTCCCCGGGCTATATTAACTAAGTTCAACTCGCCTCGAACCCGGGACGCTTTCATGTCGGCGGTGATTAATTACAATAAAAAAAATATTCAAGACAAATTAAATACACAAGATTTGGGTTTTACGTCAAATGAAAAATCACCGATATTTGTAGTGGAAAACCTATCTCCCGAAAATAAAAACCTGCATGCAGCAGCTCGTCTACGTGCTAAAGAGTTGAAATACAAATTTATTTGGGTGCGTGGCGGCCGAATCTTTGTAAGAAAATCCGAAACTACAGAGAAGATATTGATTCGTAATCTCGATTCGTTAAATAATCTTAAGTAGGTAGTTAAAAAAAAAAAAAACCTTTTTGTCTGTATTTGTATTCATGTTTCTTACCTTATTTTTCTAAAAATGTATTCTTACAACCTATATAAAACTATACCTACATTTTGCTATTTTGTTTCTCAAATGTCGTTCTATATTATTGAACGAAATGTATCATGTTATTCTGTGTGTGCTAATACGAGTATACTATGTGCTCACTTTGACATAATTTTGTTTTGTCACTATACTCGTATGTATTACTTGTTCTTACTGGTGAGTTACGTTGCGAATGCGATTTATGTTTTGTACCTGATAACCAACAACAATAAAGTCAATACCTATTTGGACAGTGAATGTAGTCGACATGGTATCGGTATATACATGACAATTGCTATGCCTGAGTGCAGATGTGCAGAATATAACCATGACTATGCCTTAGATGGGGTGAACAGTAACGTGTTGATACCTATGTTTTACCGACTATGGTTGTCGGACCCACGTAGTGGCGGGCGGGTGTATTGCCGAGGGTTGGAGTCCCTCTCGTGTGCTGTGTACTTGCTGGTGGGTAGTGTACTCCCCTGTCTCTTGGTTTCGTCACTTAGCAACTATGGTAAGAGCTGTTGTGGTCCGTGTGTCCTACCCCGCCGTAAGCGGGTTTTTAAGGTGATATACTTTTATTTGTGGCATATATCGAGCTTATTTATACTTATATTGAATGCGAACTATGTTTATATGATTCGAGTTGTATTTGTAGCTACGTATTGTGCAACCAAGTGCGCTACCCTGGAGGTGGATAGGTGTTTATATAATGAACGTTATGTACGTACGTGTGTATACGCGATTGTAAGTATATTTACGGATACTACGCGCTGCTCGCGGCTTCGACCTTGTAGTGTGTCATTTAGAAATAACTCTTTTCAATCCCCACTTTTCAGGGTGTTCCGATACACGAGTTTATCAAGAACGATGCAGTCATTAAACAGTGACAGGATGACAAACGGACACAGAGTTGCTTTCGAGTTTTCGATGTTGGTGTGGTATTGGTGTATATGTAATTTGAAGGATTGGATGTGTATATCTTTGAGTATGTATATGTGTATAAGTGAGTGCGTGCGCGCGTACATAATGCATGTACGTATTGTATATGTACATATACCTTTCTTTTTGTTGTGCGTTGTGTTTATTTTAGTTATTTTGGGTTAGATATGGCAATTACAAAGTTAAATTTTTACTACCAAAACCTAGGAGGGCTACGAACTAAGTTGTTAGACGCTTTCAATAATATCTCGCGTAACAACTATGATGTTTTATTTTTTACGGAAACATGGCTACAGGATGATGTTTTTGATTCGGAGATTTGTGATGACAGATATATAATATTTCGGCAAGACCGCGATCTGAGTTCTACGAGTAAAAAGAATGGGGGTGGGGTAATGATATGTGTGAATCGAAAGCTTGATTCCAGGCGCTGTGGCGATTTACTATGTCCCAATGCCGAGCTATTGCACGTTACATTAACATCTAATGTGAGTGCTGCTAGGGTAAAGGATTTACACCTTATTCTGGTCTACATTCCGCCTAACGCGGCGTACATTCCGTCACAACTGGACATTATTGAGCGGGCCGTGGGTGGTATACAGAATACACTTAGCAATCAGGACTGTATACTTATTGGTGATTTTAACTTACCATGTTTGACCTGGTCGTATGAAGGTTTTTCTGTATTAAATAACATAAGTAACTGTACACAGCAATTACGAATCGCGGCTACAACTTTTGCGGATGGCTTAAGTGTCCAGGGTTTTACTCAACATAATTTCATCACGAATGATAATGCCAGGACTTTGGATCTTTGTTTCTCAACAACACCGCTGCAAGTCAGTAGAAGCGATGACCCCCTACTCAGCGAGGTTCCTCATCATCCTGCACTATGTTTGGTGCTTGATGACTGTCTCACCTCACCCCTAGTGGAGGTACACTTACCGCGACCAAACTATCACAGGGCTAATTATGATGAACTTAATAAATACTTCGAAGGGGTGGACTGGGATAAGAGCTTGGCGACAGGCTCAGTTGATGAAGCGGTTGATGTTTTTTATAAGGAAATACAATGTGGGGTGGAGCGCTACGTTCCGCTAAACAATAAACCTAAAGGTGGCCGCTATCCTGTCTGGTATAGCCGCAGTCTAATTAAAATTATTCAAGAAAAGAATAAAGTGCACTCAAGGTGGAAAAAATATGGCAATCCTCGTGACTACCAAGAATTTTCACTGCTCAGGGCTAGGCAGAACAATATTCAAAAATCATGTTTTCAGAACTATATGACATGTACAGAAGAAAATATAAAACACTTTCCCAAGGCTTTCTGGACCTATGTTAAGAGTAAAAGAGGGGGCACCCAGTACCCGAAAACAGTGACATTCAATAATGAAATTTATAATGATGGACATAGTATCTGTACAGCGTTTAACAAATATTTTCACAGTGTGTTTGCAAAGCCATCCATATATCAATCCACAGGTAGTGCACCACCTTGTAATCGACATACTTTGCCTGACTCGTATAGTGGACTATCTGGCTTGCATGTCACTGACGACGCAGTGCTTAACATTCTACGCACATTAGATAAATCAAAAGGCCCCGGCAAGGATGGCCTACCTGCTGTTTTCCTTCATGGTTGTGCTGTAAGTTTGGCACATCCAATAACATTGTTATTCAATAGGTCCTTAGTTGAATGTGTATTCCCATCAAAGTGGAAGGCTGCACACATAGTGCCGGTGCACAAGAAGGGTTCGAAATCAGATGTAAAAAATTATCGACCTATATCGATCCTTAACACACTTAGCAAAGTTTTCGAAAGGATTGTGCACAGGAGTATTTACCCTGTGATATCTAATGGTATAAGCCAGAGTCAACATGGTTTTATGAAGAAGCGTTCAACAGTATCTAACTTGGCTGTTTTTAGTAATTATGTTTTAAACAATATGGAATTGGGCGGGCAGGTTGACGTGATCTACACTGATTTTGAAAAAGCTTTCGATCGAGTAGATCACGTCACCCTGCTTGAGAAGCTGCAGAAGCTGGGGATCCACGGCGATCTACTTAGATGGATGAGTTCATATTTATCGAACCGGTCACAGGCTGTAGTTGTGGGTGGTTTTAGATCCGACTTTGTGAATATTCCCTCAGGCGTTCCTCAGGGATCCTTGTTAGGACCCCTTTTCTACTGTGCCTATCTGTACGATATCAATTCATGCTTTGAATCTGCGGAACACCTCCTATACGCGGATGACATGAAAATATACATGCGTATTCGGTCAGGTCGGGATTGTGAACTCGTTCAGCAGGACCTTAACAGACTATACCAGTATTATTTACAAAATAATATAACGATCAATGTATCCAAGTGTCAAACTATTAGCTTCACTCGCTCCAAGAGGCCTATTAGATACTCCTACACGTTTAGTAACAGTGTCGTTGAAAGAGTTGAGGTTGTCAGGGATCTGGGTGTGATGTTGGACTCCAAACTGCTGTTTTCCGAGCACATCGATACTATAATCAATAAGGCATCTCGAAGTCTAGGGTTTTTGATGCGTACGTGTAAACCCTTCAGGAATTGTCACAGTTTGAAAATTGTATATTATGCCTACGTCCGCAGCGTTCTGGAGTATTGCTGTCCTATTTGGACACCACAGTATTCGGTTTACGTTGCAAGAATTGAAAGTTTACAGAAAAGGTTCATAAAGTTTCTTAACTTTAAATGCCGGAGGCGTCATGTTTCCTACACTATTGACAGTAAGCATTATCATCTGCTTTCTCTCGAGGATAGACGTATCATGTTGGATATGTTGTTATTGTTTAACATATTGCGTGATGGACTTGACAGTTCGGACCTTCTTTCAGCCATACAATTTTGCACACAAAAATCACGGACCAGACATACACACCTTTTTAATGTGCCTTTTCATCGCACGAATTATGGCAAAAATGCTGTTATGACACGACTACTTCGTACCTACAATGACAAGTTTGACGGTATTGACATATTTCACTTGTCCAAGAAATCCTTTCGCGATGGAATCGTAAGAGTACTCACCAGTGATTAATGATTTGTTGAATTTTCTTTGTATATTTTATTTTCGTATTTTTGGTGGTTGCTACTTTGTTTTATACTTTTTCTCTTGTTTTATTTGGTTTGTTAACTTCGTAATGTTTTTAATTACATAATGATGTCTAGTTCCTGTATACATGTCGTGAAACTCTCTAATAGGCTTTAGAATCATTATTACATGTAAATATGTCATGACTATTGTAAAAAAAGCTGTTGAGTTTCCTATTAATAAATAAATAATAAATAAATAAATACATGTTGTGTTTTGCATTATGCGATCGTCGTCGCCGCAAGCTTCGTTTTTAACCGACTTCCAAAAAGGAGGAGGTTCTATGTTCCACTGTATGTTTTTTTTTTATGTATGTTCACCGATTACTCGGTCAATTGTGAACCGATTTTAAAAATTATTTTTGTTATCGAAAGGGTATGCTCCCGAGGTGGTCCCATTGCCACCATATCAGGATCTGATGATGGAATCCCAGGGAAATCGAGGGAAACCCTCATTTTTTATAGGCACATACTATGTTTTTCGTATATTTTCTGAAGTTACGCCGGTATTTGCGTCTGGTAGTCATCATTTTATGATGATGAGCTGATGATGTAAGGTACAACTCCTTAACGGTTAGTCCGAAAAAGGAAAAGTCCGTCATTTTTTAAGTCAGAAACATGAAACTTTATCTTTGGGCTACTGATTAAAAACGAGTAGATACGTATTTAAGCGTTTCTGGATATTCTACCCCTAAAGGGGTGAAATAGGGGTTGAAAGTTTGTGTGGAAGTTCGTCATTTTTAAGTTAGGATCGTGAAACTTTATCTTTGGGCTACTGATTAAAAATGAATAGAAATGTATTTAAGTGTTTTTGGATATTCTACCCCTAAGAGGGTAAATAGGGGTTGAAAGATTGTATAAAAGTTCGTTTTTTTTAAGTTAGAAACGTAAAACTTTATTTTTGGGCAACTGATAAAAATGAGTAGTAACGAATTATGTAGCGTTTCTGGATATTCTATCCCTAATGGGTGAAAAAGGAGTTGACATTTAATACGTCTTTTTAAACCACCAAAGTTATTTGCATTTGCAGAAATTTTATGAAATAGTTCAACTTGCTACTTACCTACGAGACTGGTTGCACTAAAAATTGAAAAACTTTGAAACTTTTGATAAAAAAAAACGACTTCCACAAAACATCCAACGTAAACTCCCTGCCAAAAAACACTAAAAAGCGTAAAATACTCTCATAAAAACTGGCTCTTCATAAATTGCTATGTGCCAATTCATGTCTATACCTAATTCTTTATTCATTTAAATAGTAATATTAAAATGTGTGCTAGGTACCTAAAATCTATTTGAAGACGGTGCCAAGCCAAAAAGAATACGAACGAACAATTACAAAAATCTAAGCGATAGTCGCTTGGCACCGACTTTAGGTAACAGATTTTAGGTACCTAGCACACATTATAATACTACTATTTAAAAAAATAACTTAATTTGTATGTGCTACCTATTCATAGGTTTGAATTCGGTGCCAAGGCAAATGTAATAGTAGGTACTACTTCGGCTTCGGTTGTTTTGTTCAACGCGAAGAGCAGCTATCCCGCTCAAGGTCACGCGCGGCGAGTGCGGTACCTACTATTACATTTTATAATACTTATCGTATTATCGCTTATTAGGCTAGTATATTATAATAAAACTAAACCGTGATTCGGACTTGCTGGAATATAAAAAATAGAGTTTAATGTAAACATATATTATTCCAAAACTCTTTTTATTGACAACAGTTCTCAAAATCGTTCTATTAAAAGCAAAGGATGTATCAGTGGACTACTAAAGATTTGATATCCAAGTAAATATTATTAACATTGTTGGCTTCAATCTTCTGGCTTTTGACAGTAACATTAACCAACATTTTTTTCACTTCAGTCGTAACTTCTAACAAAAATTAATATTTATTTTACACTTAAGTGCACCATTTTATCACTTTAAGGTTATCTGTGGCCATAGTGACCTCATTTTTTAAT
Source organism: Diaphora mendica (assembly GCA_949125395.1). Classification (NCBI taxonomy): domain Eukaryota; kingdom Metazoa; phylum Arthropoda; class Insecta; order Lepidoptera; family Erebidae; genus Diaphora; species Diaphora mendica. The sequence goes on from OX421310.1 coordinate 27,029,702, forward strand.
TGTCTGATGGTTTTTTGTTTTACTTCTACGTTGTTAGTTGTTCACAATTGAGATCACGGCGACTTATTGCTTTCGTTCTATATTATCTTTCACAATAGGGAAACTAATTTTAAATGATTATGTTTTCAAGCACGTACAATTGTATCTTCTTCTTTGGTGCTAGTATTTTTTTCAATTATTTAAAAAGACACGTCTTCTCTTCGGACATTCCTGTATCGCGGAGGACTTTATAAGTGTACTTGTTGTATTAGTACAAAAAATTGTAGATTACACACAGTGTTGTCCTGTGTGGAGTTTGAACCTACAATACTCAGTGCAGTATTATGCCATTCGAGTAGTCAAATATTCCATTAAAGTGTTTTATTTTTGTGTCGAAACTTCTAACGTACAGTAACAGATACATTAAAACTCTTCGGCTGCAAAGCAATAATGACAATTTTCTGGTCTCCTATTAGCCGGGACTTGAAAAAACCGTGTAAAATTAAACATTCAATCAAAGATACATACAGTTGGAGAGTTGATTAGTTTCGCGGTATTTTTAATTGGATGTAAATACTTTTTTAACAAGTTAACTGCCATGTCGGACTGTGCCTCCGAAACTTTTTGTTCGACTTAGGTCTTACGTAGTCCAAAATTCAAGGGGCCACAGGGTTTTAGTGCTTTTGCAGATGTAGAATAATATGTGTGATTACGCAGGGCATATAAACATAACATTGAATTTACTTTGAAAATAGTCATTAAATAATAATGGCAATTTTAAAATAAATTAATATTTTAATTTCTCAATTATTGATAGTTCTATTAACAACTATACACCTATACTATACTAAAAATGTTTGGTACCTATAGGAAGCCTTTTAATGAATATACCCCTTTATTCAACATACCTACCTATATTTATTTATTCGTTGGAAGGTTGTTTTGAAACAACTTAGTAAACAAAGTTGAAATAGTATAGAGAGGCGCCCGGCTTGGGCCGGTTAACTTAGCGATACTTATTGTATTATCATACTAATGGGCTACGAGAGAGCTCCTGCCTGTTTGTAAAGATTTGTTGGTATCAGAGTAGGGTGCATAAGTTGTCAAGAATACTGTGAAAAGGCCAATAACAGTTTCAAAAGTTGGTTATTGGGCGTTCTGTCTATTTTATTAAGGTAGTAGTGAGCAATTAGCATGTACGAAACTTTTTACTTTTAAATCGTAGCTTGGGACTAGATGGCGTTGTGTGTTAGATGTCTAAAATATTTATTATTAATTATTATTAAAAATTAATTAATTAATTAAATCCATAAGTACTGTTATTATTAATTCTAAACTAACCCCTGCACCGATTTCAATTAAATTTCGCATGGATATATACTTTGAAAGAAAGGACATAGGCTACAATCTTTCTGCAATCACCGACATACACGCGGATAGAGCCACGGACAAAAGCGACTACTGTTATATAGATACAATTAAATTAAATTCTTTATAGTACATAGATTAAGTTGATGTTCTATGAAAGTAATAAAAAGGCTTCTAATTCCTGCAGTCACAGTTAATCGGCGAGCGCGTCATGTGATACGGAATCAGTTCGCGTGAGAGACTCGAGCTGTCATTAGCGCACTTTGTAAACTGGCGAAAGGTGCTACCATTTAATTTATGTAAATTCCAGTTTCGTTGTTTCCTTAGCGAAGAGCCGCTAAGCGCCGCATAATGGATGTGAGCTTCTTTCGAACTGCTAAGCTTTCGATGTTTTTGGAGACGTAAAGCTTTTTGTCTCTGTCTTGAACTCTTAAGACGAATTACGGAGTTCGAGAAACTTCAGATGGTGATTTTTCGTATCGTTACTTGACAATGGAAAATACTTATGCATATTGTATTTTATTATTAAGAATTTATGTTCGTTTAACGAAAAAAACATCAACACTATTTTACAAAACCGATATTCTAAAAAAATTCTCCCATTATATTCAAACCTCTAGTTTAAAAAGCTTGATGTAAAGATTTACCCATACTACATATTTCTTTTTGTATTTGACTGCTCAGTCAATGATTAACTAATTCACATTAATTAAATTTAAAGATATATTACTTCGTTAAGTCCGTCATACTACTGTAGTTAGTAAATCGAAATTACTAGCTCCTTTTTTGTAAAAGTTTCATCACGGTCACTATAAAAATTTAAGCTAACGGCTATCACTTTTTTACAAAGTTAAGTATAAATGGAATCGTATAGAATGCCTCTTGCCTTTAGTGACAATGTATTAAATTGTATATTAATTTGCAGTTTAGTGAGAAGACTAATCGTCGATCGAACGGAAGGAGCCAAAGTCATCATCAGTTTCCATCACAATAGTTTTCAACAATAGCCCAAAAACCGTTCACAAAACGCCACAATAGTAGCCCCGTTTACCCCAACAACAGTTCAACGGTAGCTCAATGGTCAGCCCTCGATCCTTTTGTCGAAAAACTCCGAGGAAACAACCTGATAAGAGTGATTAATTGGTTTAAGTCGATTTCAATGAAAGCCGCCGACACGGACGTTTTTTGTGCACCGGATAAGCTTCAGCTTTAAGGTTATAATTCTATTTGGAAAGAAATATTACTCAGTTTTCGTACTCGTACGTTTCTCTTCAATCGTAATAGATCTAGGTGTACATTGGTGATTTGGGTTTTGATTCTATTGTATAGTATTTGTGAATTTAGCATCGTCATTTACGACTAATATTGCCAATATACAGTAAAATAAAGTCTTATTTTCACATCTTAGATTAATTAATAATTTATTTAATAGACGTCTTTCTGTCCCCTTCTAATGGGTCTACGACTATTAAAAGAGTAAGGATATTTTATTGAACTAGATACTGTTTAAATAATTTAAATCGTTACTGATAAAACGATGAATATAATTAAAAACGATTTCTTTCTGAAGTGGGAATATACATATGCACTACACACCCAAACATACTGATTTAAAAGTTAAAGACATCTGTAGGTAATTAACTAATGTCGCGGCAGCTATATAACATCATATAAACTTGTTAAATTCAAGCCAGGTTATAATTTTGGAAGCACAATTTATTAATAATACTGTCTCTGTTTTAATAAAATATCCATAAAAAAGTTATGGTGTTCCTAGTCAAATTTAATAAAGCATACAATAAAACATAACAGGTTTCATTTGTCTAGTGTCACTAAATAGAAATTATACGCTATTCATAAAAACGTGTACAAGATAGGGGCAACAAAATTGTGTAGAAACTAAGTCATTGAAATTGGGCTCTATGAAAGGGCATTATAAGAGTTGAGCCGTCAATATAAGATTTAACTCATTGTTGATTCATAAAGGCCGTTTCACAATAACCCTTCCTTGGTTAGAATCACTCGCTTCCGAGTGAGCAGCACACAAAACACCGCTGAAAATGCGTAAAAGCTTGCTTGATTTGTGAGCGAACATGTCTCGAGTTACTCGGCAATAAATTAAATGTGTATAGAAAATGAATGCGTCAATACGTTCCCCCATCCCAGTTCGGGTCGCTCGTAGTGACGTTGTTAAGATTTATCGATGACTTTTGTATCAGACAAGTTTCATATTCTTCGACTTGTTAGTTTGACGTTTACAAGATTTAATTGACGTAAGTATGTAGTTCGTTGTTAAGTTCTAATGATAAATGTATTTCGTAGTCAGTTAGCGTAAATAACAAGTATACTACGTTAGTAATTAAAATTTCTTTATAAACATTTATTTAATGAATGAGATAAATAAAAAGTTGAAGTATAAAACTAATTAAACTAATGGTTGAAAATAAAAATAGCTTTCTCAGTTTCATGTAATTTAGATTTTGATTAAAATAATTTATATAAACGCTTGATGCAGGAGTAAATTTATTTCTGAAGTATAAATGTAGATTCAGAGTCAGCCTATTAATTAAAAACCGTAAAACAAGACACTTTTCATAGTGCATATATTTTAATTAGAAGTTATGCCTAGAACAGTAACAATTAGAAATTTGAGGTTCGAGGGCAAATTATTGTGAACTGGTTGTTAAGTTAGATGTATATTGTATACTAGCTGACCCACGCAACGTCGTTTGCGTCTTCTATTGCCCGTAGCGTGATAATTTTCCCCCGTTTTAGAAACATTCTTCACGGACCAGTAGTTCCTGAGATTAGCGCGTTCAAACAAACAAACAAACAAACTCTGCAGCTTTATAATATTAGTATAGAAGTATAGATTACCTATGTAAATACAAGAAAGTTGCTCATGTGTGAAATAAGATATGATATCTTTCATCTTTATAAACATTAACTGAATACTGACGTGCTATGTTTTATAATAGTTATTATAATGAATTATTTATATCCAAACAAGCCGTAATGTTGTTGCTGTTTTATTTCGATATTTGTTACATAAATAAACGAGTGCTGCGATATTTTTGAGTTATGTTAATTATTTTTACCCGACTACGGCAAAGCTAAAGGAGGGTTTTGTAAAATTTTGATAGGCTATGTATGTATGTATGTTCATTTGTTCCCTCATTGCTCCTTAACTACTTATTAGAACTGGATAAATGAGGTATCGTTAGAAGCGTCTTGATCGTCCGCTGGTTATAGACTATATATATGACGTGTCACTGAATCTAATATTGCGCCCTCTAGCCGACATAAAGTACAGTATTAAAAAAAAAATTTGAGATAAATATGCCGTATTTGGTATCATCCGAAAATACGTTACGAATGTACATTTCAAATATATAAATATATTATTAGCATTTTCTCGTGACTTTGTCCGAATTTATCCAATAATTGTTATATTTCTATGGTACCTATTTAAAATATACTTTGCAAAGAAATCAATATTATAGAGGCACCAAAACATCTTATATATATAAAAGAAAGTCGTGTTAGTTACACTATTTATAACTCTTGAACGGCTGAACCGATTTGGCTGAAAATTGGTGGGGAGGTAGCTTAGAACCAGGAGACGGACATAGGATGGACTTTTTTTCTCTTTATTTATTTTTAAGGGACTTCTACCCTATTAGGGTATCCCACTCCCATAAGGCCTTAGCTTAAACAAGTATCAATTGAAACATTATATGCTAGACTGTACAATTTAATACCTTTTTTTGATGTCGGTATAGCCGTATAGGTATAGATACTTTCTACATAGTTTTTTTTTACTTTGACCCATGGCGTTAACCGCGGTTGTTGTTGTACCGCGGATAACACCGCGGGGCTCAGCTAGTAGCTAGTAGTTTTAAATAAAAAAAAGTAAAAACTAAAATACAACTACGACAAAAACGACGCTGAAAAAGTATGAAACAAGTTTCAAAAGTCGTAGTCACGCGTTGTAAATGTGTTATGGTACATTTCTACGTAAGGGCTACTACTTTCATTTAATATGTTTGAGCGGGCTTATCGATAAAGTAACCCTCGCTACAAATTCACGTCCTTCACTCTTGCGGGCCCTGCACTGAATGGAACGCAAATTGACACAGAACGCAAGAGTTCGTTTCGATTTGTTTGTACGCAATTTATGCGTATTCACCTAAGTGTTAACTTGTATTATCAATTGTGATACATTCTGAAGCCATTTTACTGATCATAACTTGTTTTTGGCTGTCTAACAATGACAACGTCCGTTACTGCGTAAACAGATCTAAAGTCATAAAGTCTAAAACAAAGAGAATTTCATCGTTTATAATACTATCCAAATTTAAATGTTATAGCAGTGCTTCAGGGGTAAATCTTAATTAGTTTAATATTAATTAAAATAAACTAAATTCTTTACAACTGAAATTTGTACAATTGTATTTAAATTACTTATAAATCCTAAGCCCCGAATTAACATTATAATTTTCATCAATTAGAGCTTACTGTAGTTTTTTGTGAGGAATAATAAGAACAGATAGTATAGATAAATAGATTGTCATTTTAATATTAATTTCTATTCAAAAAATTTCTTTACATAGTATAAAATGAAGTCTGTTCGCTTAGATCTTGTAAACTACTCAATGAATTTTAATGCAGTTTTCGGCAATAGATAGCGTGATTCAAGAGGACGGTTTATATGTGTAATAGGTACATGCATATTATTGTAGAGGAAATCGAGAATTTCAAAGACTTCCGTGCAAAGCCGGGCCGGATCGCTAGCAATACGTATGATAAATCTCCTTGCTTAGGCTCTCCTAGGCCTCTGCCTATGTACCTATAGCAGCGGATTGTTAAAGAAGACTGTTAATGAAGATGACGATGAATACATGTGATTTTAATTTTTTACAAGTTTTAAATGATATGTTTTATGAGAGAAGAGTAGTAACAATCAAGAAAAGAAAAGCGGCGTATTTAGGGCATAAATATAGAAATAATAAGTACGACTTTATAAGACTAACAATTGAAGGGAAAGGGATACTTGATTGAGGTGGAAAGCACAGACGCACTAATTGGCATGACTGAAGACAGGAAGACGTACAGACATGTGGTCGCCGACCTCCGCGGTGGAGATGGTACTTGAAGAAGAAGAAGAATAAGTCTTCCCTTCCTCTACAGGACAACACGTGTCGGCCTTGGAAGTCACCGCTTCAGAGTGGTAGACATACGTTCTCGTACTCATCGCTTCGGTTCTTCCTTCCTGTGTCGAGCGGTCAAAACCTGGAACTCACTCCCTGTGACCACACCCACTGTGATCCTTTGGTCCTCCTGGTCCTGTGGTCCTTTAAGCGGAGCGTGAAAAAGCATCTCACCAGTCCGCCATAGTGTGGGTCACCATTCTTATTCGCAATGAGCATGTTGACCACCACTCTTGGATTCTGCTCATGCTTTCCATCAGGCAGGGCAGAGTCATTTTGGCAGCTGACACATAAAAAAAAACAAAAGTTTTATCAATCCTTCACTCAGTTCCACCTGCGTGTATGTCGATTATTGCACTAAAGACAGAAAAAAGTGTTACTTTCGAATTTTTCGAAATTTCGAAACTGTCACAGTTTGAACCCCCCTCTGTTAGCTTTATTAAAAATAACGGAAGAATTACTTAGCTAGCTAGACGTTTCCAAACTAAATTCATCTAGATACTTCATTCTTTGTCAGTAATTCGTGTCACAAATGATTAGTATTCTTGGTGCCTCTCCCACAATTAGACTTAATGGGTTTGGGTTTAGATCGTTAGTACACAGTTCCATACTGTTTCTTATTGCTGTTTTAGTATCTCTACGGAATTTGTTTCGACGATTTTAGTACTCTTGTCATCCGATATACTCAATGCATAAACGTTAGGATGTTAGAAATTGAACGTCATTATAATGGCAACATTTTTGATTGTCATTTTTCTTGTTTGACGTTTTGAAGTGACAAGATAGTATTATCGAGACGCTTGGAACGGTCGAGCTGGGCTTCGTTGAAAAAGTGCCGTTTAATGAAAATTTAGCTAATTGTCTTCAGATTCGGTTTTTTAGTTGGTTACCGTTATGATTGGTCTGGTTTGGACTCGCGAGTTTTAGTAGTCACGTCACTTAGGCGCGATCCGCGATTGTTAAACGAGTGTATTGTAATTCGAATACCTTGGAGGCTGTACAGCACTTTAGGAGTCATGAATGTGTAACGACGCAGAGAGAATACCAAAGGGATCCCTTGGGCGCCGAGAACAAGGAATCTACACATCTTCAGTAAGTGCTTGATTACATTAGTTTAGAATAAGAACACGGTGAAACGACGTGCTTTAATGCTCTCGCTAGTGAACTAGCAAAGCGATTGAATGCTTATACTATGGGCCTATATACATTTTAAATTTCCCAAGGTGAACGCTGCATTGGCGAGAGAATTGAACAAGGATTAATGTATGTAACTAACCTCTTTCAAAAATTAGACATACCTAGCTACGTATCGTTAGTGCTGAAATACTAATTGATATAAAATTGATATTACAAAATAAAGTACTTAATATACGCACGCTGCACGCTAATCAATTACTGTTTCTAGAGTAAATATGCAAGAAAAAAAAAGACGCATGGCACTCGGGGACTGCCGCGGTAAAGCTGTTGCATAGCATTTTTTATCAACTTATGCAATTTATCAACTTATTCAACTGCACGGTTGGCCTAGTGGTTTAGGCGGTCGCCAGGCCGCTTGCCAATTCGCCAAGTGTTGTGGGTTCAAATCCTACACGGGACAACACTTTGTGTGATACACAAATTGTTGTTCTGAGTTTGGGTGTTAATTGTGTCCGTTTCATGTATGTCTGTAAACTCCCCCGCGACACAGGATGTTTATTCCCAATGCGGGAGTTGTCTTTAAAAAAAAATATTTATTTATTTTTTATTCATGCAGTAGTGTATGGCTACCATGAATAATTTTATACATTATATGACATAACAAATCTTCGTGTCCAAGGCAACGAATCTTCCTTGACGTATTTCAATACGCCTGCGCGGCCGGCGCATTCATAGTCTAAGAAAACAAGTTCTCGCATTCCGAGAGTGGCTCGATTTGACGTCACTATCCAGTTACCACTTTATAGCAACATAACACGAAATGAACCAATCACAATGATATTATATAATATCATTGACCAACAACAACCAGCGATAGTTATGATGACGTCATCTCGATCTCTCAGTCTACTCGTCACTGTATCTCAGAAAGCCACAGAGACAGACAGATTTCGGAACAGCTCGTCTCGATCCGTGTGAGTTTCGGGTGTCAGGTTTTATTTTCGTTACGTTACGTTACGGAATTTCTTGATTCGGTCTCCGCGCTCAAATGCCTCAAAGCCCGCGATAAAAGCTATGCAATAGCTTAAAAACGCTTTAGTAGCATTCATAACAATATCGTTTGTATATTTTTGGTCAAATCCACCACGACACTGCTGACTAAAAGCAGATGGAGATGTGTAAATTCGACTATATTTCCAAGAAATGAATATAAAAGCGGTAGCAATGTACTATTTTTGTTTAAATTAAAAGAAGAATACTTAATTGAGTACCTAAGCGACAAAGATAAATTAATCTAAGGTATTTTATATGTAACAATAAAATAATTTGAACACCTTACCCTTGAATATACTTAGTTAAATTGACAACAAAACTAGTAGTACCATCTTCTTGTGTCGCAGCCGGTTTCATATTTCTCAGATAATCATTCGTATGAAGCCGCTTATAACATTTTTCAACACACTTATGTAACCCCTTGAAAGATAATTAAAAACTATTATGATTCTCCATAATAAATCATTCTTTATTGCACTCTTTTTACGTTGGCTTAATTGATTCAATGGAGAAGTGGAATCATAAAATGATAACAGGGACAAGTACCGGTCTCACTGAAGAATAATGCATCTATAACTTTTTGTTATATTACGGCTTACGGTCGTGCCTCCGTCCAATATAGACAAGTTAATGCTTTAATTTCATGTTTCTTTTTACACATAGACTCAGTCACACGTTATCATGCCCATGATTGTATTATTTATTACTGGCTGTATCTGGTACGAAGCGGACCAGGAGGTGTGCAAACGATTTATTTTGTTCCCTGATTGGATCAGGTCAAACGTGATCATACTCTAATTGTCAGCTTTTCATGATTTATGTCATTGCATACTATTAATGTCAGTGATAAATTTTGTTTCTAAATATCTTTGAAGAGTTTCTATGAGGCAATTTTCCATAATCAGGCGCAAACTATCATACTTCTTATTTGATTCAACATCAGTGATATCAGAAGAGCTGTTTCAACAAACCATAACAACTTATAACTTCACACATCTTACACACGGTCGATTCCGAACTAAGAGACTAATAAACATATTAAATATTTTCAAATTCATACACATTATTAAAAAATTTCACCCAGACAGAGAATTGTAGTCCGGGATCCCCGGAACAAATTTTACAAGTTTATATTAACTAACATTATTACGTAATGGAAACAAATATTTGTCCCGCAAAATGTATGGTTTGATCCTTCCAACATATACCATATAATATAACCAAGTTTCACGAATGACGAATGGGCTTCCCTAGCTGTCGAGTTTATAATTGCCAATTCATTAGAAATGCTTATTTCAACTTAAGGGAATTCACACAAAGTGCTGTAGTAATTACATAAGCAGGTATATTTATTTATACCTAAGCGTGAGCATTTACATAGCATTCCTTGTTATTGTGGTGAATGATAACTAGTTTCGCAATATTAACACACATGACACTACTTAAATGTAATAAATAAACCACGATGTGTAGGTATGAATTGAGGAAAACCACTTAATTTAAAAGTAAAAGAATGCAAATGCACTAATTTATGATACAATAATATACATATTATTCGCAGTCCGGTAATGGACCGATCGTAATTTGATTCAGTCTCGTTTTATTTAGGCCTAAATGTGGTACCGCGCAAAATCTGCCCACTTACAGAGTTAAGCGTCGTTCTGTCACCAGAAAGTCATAAGCGTCACGTTAGCTTTGCGCGAAAAGCTCCACAAGTGCGGAGCTTTCGTACGGGAAAAGGAAGGGCATCACACCCCGCCTCGTAGAGCCTGGTGGCACTGGCTGTATGTATGCCGACTTCCTCCCGCTACAATCTGCGCATTCGCTCCGTAGCGGTTGAAGCGAGCGCACGTCGCCGTACAACTTATCGAGCCGCCGGCACGCGATCGCGAAAAACTTTTCTGTGCTGTGAAAAACATTTTTTTCTGAATACGAGAAAATTAACACGGTATTTGTGTGTTGTGGATTTTTTAACTGTGCAAAGACTGATCGACTGTAAGAGTGTTTTGAAGAGGCTAATTACAAGTTGCTAGTCTAATTGGCTGGGCCGGCGTTTCATGAAGGTGAGCCGACTTTTATTTCCGTTCGGCAATCCCTCTAATTGCGTCAATTAGTGTAATGCGGCGACAGGTTTGAAGAGTCGCTTAATGATCTCTACCACCGGACTAGTGCACTTTGAAAAACTATTCAGTCTGTGGAGTGGAGGTACGCACCACTTCTACCATTTTAAACTAATTACTAATTAGTTTATTGTATGGATACGGTGCTTATCAGGACCATTCATCTTTTAGTTTAATAAAGAAATGAATTTTTAAATGTAATTACTGTTCTCGCTAAGTTAGGAAGACGTAATTTGGAATTTATGATGGTGGTGCATATTAATCATAATTAATTTATTCATATGTGTAACATACGCATAACTTAGCTTGTTTTATTTAATTAATTATCGTGGAGGAAAAAGACAGTAATTATTTTACAAAACTGTATTGAAAAAAATTAATTAATAAGATTTAAACTATTATTTGCTATTTTTTAAATTATATAAATACACTGCAATGTCTACGTTATTCTTTTATTTTCAGTGAATTTGAATAATTAGGTATTCAACAAAAGTATATGATGGTTATCTCAGACCGTATTATAACTCGTTAGCTTTTAAATTAAACTACCTAAAATGGGACTGATGATATTTATTTAAAGTCACGATAAGACAATAATTAGTATAATTCTTATACTTGATAATATTATAATATGAAACTAACTTCTAAAAAGTCGTTCAAATCTTTCCCATCACTTAATGATACTTTTAAGTTTAAGTAAAACAAGTTTAAAAATTGATTCAACAATTATAAGTGCGTTATCTTATCGGAACAGAGTAATACATTAAATAAACCATAAACAAAGATAATTGTGTGTATTGTTAGAGGCGTATATACACACATATGTAAACATAATTGTAATGAAACCAATTGTGACACTTTGTAGTCGCCGTCTGTTTCCTGTCTCGTCTACAATGTCAATAAGTGCAAAAGGTCACAGCTGGTAGAGGCACGTTCCCCTTTTTGCCAAATTCTAATGAAAATTAATATTTTTAGCTAGGATGTCTAATTTATTAAATATTGACATTGCTGTATTTAAAAAAAAATAACAATAAGTTATTGTGTAGGTAGGTACCAAATATTGTTATTTATATTTTATTTTTAAGAAATAATATGATTATTTTTTTCTGTCTCTATCAAATAGTTATGTTAGAACATTTAAATTAGAATAATATGTAAATATAAAATACAGCCGCTACCTCTAAAAATAATTTACCGAAGCTCTGAAATTATATATAAATATAGATATTATTATTATAAATATAGAGAATATTAGTTTTATCTTATCCAAACACTTGCACAGGTTTTTACATCTATATATATAAAAGCGAAATACCACTCACTTATCAATCACGAAATTGAAATTTAGCAGGTAGGTTCCTTATAGGGTGTACACATCCGCTAAGAACGGATTTTACGAAACTCCACCCCTAAGGGGGTAAAACGGGGGTTGGAAGTTTGTATGAAAGTCCTATGTTTTTGAGTAAGAGACTTGAAATTTTAAATGTATGCTCTATATGATGGTGTGGAGGTGTAATAACAATGTATCTTTGGAAATCAACTCCTTTTGGGGTTAAAATGGAGGATGGTAGTTTGGACGCAAACGAAGTTGCGTAGGTCAGCTAGTATGTTATAAAACTAAATTGAAAAACGCCTCAAATGAATGCTCAGTGTTATCAAATTGACAAAATTTAAATTACTTACATGCATAGAAAAAAACTGGTTTTAAAATTCTCATATATCATATTTCTCAGAATATTCATCTAATCGGATAAAATTCCTGTGTGCATAAAATAAAAAAGTATAGAACAAAAAGGTGGGCGACTCTAACAGTACAAACTCGACATCGTTATCGTGAACACTAATTAATACTGAAGTGCTATTTGTAGTCAATTAATATGAAAAACGTCTACTAAGTCAATAATAAAACTTTTATCAGTTTTATATTCATAAAACGGCTACATACCGCGGCTTTGACTACTTATGCGTTAAAAACTCATTACCATACCAGACACATGGAGAATGCTTATGACATTAAGTTCCCTATTTTGGACTTTTCGCATAAAGTTGAACAAATTTAAAAATAACAATACCTTAATACTGTCTACTATATGGACAGATTTTGTCTGGGACCGTCCCCTGTTCGAAACGATTATAATATATAAATAAAACACTTGTCGATTATAAGGTAGTTTTTTTTTTGGCAAACAAACGGTTATTAGGGTAACTTGCACATTGTCAACCCTGCATATTCTTCTGTTAGCCCTCCTATAGGCATCAATTAAATAAACTTATAAGGAAGGAAGGAATTTATATACAGGAAGTTCCTATTCAAGCAACGTTACCTGTCCAAAAAAGTTAAAAGAGATTTGTAATTACCTTAAAAGCTAAGCTCATAGGCTTGCGTAGAAAAATTTGAATTGATAAAAATGATTGATAAACGGTTTTTCCTAGCTGAATTGTACAAAGGTTTTTGGTATGGTATTCCAGAAACAAGAACAATCATCTTTTACTATAAAAAGACGGAGCGGTTGTGGCGCTGAGCGCGACATGCTTGTCCCAAAAGCCAATTAGAATCCCGTATCCGGCTTGTTTATTCTCTAATTAGCAAGTTGCTCATTAGAGTTACATCTCTAGACCAGCCAGTGTGGCAATGCTTCATTCGTTTTAATTATAAACACTGCCTCCTTCTGTTCATATAATTACCGTGCACAATTAATGGACATTTTATTGCTTATCTTACCCGTAATGAATGTTTATATTTAAAATAGATTAACGACGCTCCACTTTTTTGTCAGTTTTCTTCTTTAATGTTAACTTTGTAATTCTTGAAAATGAGCATAAAAATATACATAAATTGAATGTGTGGTTAATATGCGTATCAGACTAATAAATATTATTGTAGATTTAATATGTTACTTGCGTATACTAGTATGATTGGGATTGACGCTACTAAAGCTAAAGAAAATAATAACTCGGCGGGTGACTGTTCTGAACAGATCACGAATCGTAGAATATTTCTTCATTTTGGGACCCTACTATTTATTTATGTGAGTTTAATTGTTCTAAGATCGTAGTTTTATTATGGAATTAATATGTACATTCCTTTAGTCAGCCGTTCTAATAAATATATCTTATGTTATATTTAGCAAGAATTTTGCATGTCGATGTCGTCAAAATATTAAAGGATAATAGAAACCTCAAACTTAATTAATTAAATTTTCAATAAACTTGTTAAATTATACTACTATGTTAAATTATATTTTAATATATCTAGTGGTAGGGCAATTCTAATGATTAAATTTGGCTAATTAATAAACCAGTTTTAGTAAACGTGGGTTTTAGGATAAATTAATCAGTGTTGATTGGACGCAGCGATGATGAGAATGGTCGCACCTTGAATTCCTCATTATAATCTGATATTTTATCAGTGGATGGAATTTCTATTTTATCATGTTAGCTGGTCTTGTTGTAAACTTTCTTCTAACCTACTTCAAGAATTCCATCTTTTTTTCTATTAAATCGACTCCTATGTTTCTCTGTTTTTCCTGGAATTAACGATGAAGCAATATTTTAATTGTCTCACATTACTAAGAAAACTTCTATTAAAGAGTTTTATTATTTATTGCAGGTATTGTTAAGGTATAACATAAATCACTCAGGTAATAGTCTCACCAAAATTAATAACTAAGTTGTATTATTTATGTTTCTTTGAGCAGATTAGGTTTGATTTTAAATTCATAATTAAGTAATAAACTAGACAGATAACACTTTGAGTTCTTTTTGACTGTGATTGAAAATAGTTCGCTAATCCTATGAATTCTTTCATCTAAATATCTATTAGTTGTTTCCTTAGTGATTCCAATGAAGCGGTTGTCAAGGTACCTATAGACACTTTAAAGACTGTATTTAGAGCTTTTTATCTCTGAAAGATAATAAAGTAATCAAAGAAATAACAAAACCAAACGACGACGACGCCTAAATGAGAAGTGGCATATATAAATGTCAGGGAAAGGAAGGAAGTATAAACTGAGTTACATGATCTCCAAATGCTTATAAATTTATACCTACGGGAATCCTTAACAACTTCTTAACTTTCGCTACAGTGATTCACGTTTGAATTGCTAGCAAAACTTGTTTATTTGTCAATAGGAAGCTGCAATGCTTTCTTGTCACTTCACTCAGTATAAAATAAGCTCTCGACATTGTCAAGCCGTGTGAAAAGCTGTGGATTGAAGGTAAACTACACCCTAACGGCTTCTCCTATTTATTTGAGTTTAAGCACCTAATCGCGTTCGCGTTAACCCGGCTTTAAAAACTAATTAGTTCACTAGTTATGGCAACGAAAAACATATTTTAAGAGTGCGCGTTCATAACGCTCGTAACTTGCTTTTTTATTTGTTTCATTAAAAATAATTAAAGTGACATGTGACCCTTGCGCTAGGGTTGCCATTAGCGGGTCTTCGGTGCGGGAGGCAGGGTCACCGCTCCCACTAATTGGTCTGGCTGGCTGCAACCTCCTCTGCTCCGTACTACAAACAAATTAGCTAGAGAAACGGATGTTGACGCTCGGTTAGGGCTGACGAACTTTTTGCATTGATACGAAAAGTGATCGGCAGATTGATCAATAGTTTTATATCTATTAGAGTGATTACTATTACTCGATAAAATTTAAATACTCTCTCTGTTTAATAAAGAAATTTAAAAAAACCATGTGTGGTCTGTTGCAACTCGAAAAAAGAATAAAGTAACATTTGTTTTTTTTTCACAAGGTGAAAGGATGTTTATCCTCTCAGATTAACGAGCAGCGAGCCAGTGAATAAAATAAATTTATTAATGTAATTATGGACACAATAAACACATTTTTAGGTACGCCTTGGCTATCAGGGGTACTTACCGTGTAGTCAGAGTAAATCGAATACTATGTGCCGTCAATCGCCACTGCCTCGAATGTTATGGGATCTTGGGGATTAATATGTTCAATATGTAGGAGCCTTTATGTACATCTATGTTTTTAAAAATCCTGTGTTTTTCTGGTCTAGTTGTAATTTTTAGGTTTAGCTTTCTTGAAAAGATGTTGTATTGTTAATTATTAAAGAATATTATATTTTGTACTGAAATATCTATTACACATTTTATAATAATACATTTTTTTTTTTGTGTAACTGGTGGAGAATTCAATTGTTTATTGAGCCGCAAAAAATAATCCAGAAACAAGGCACACTCTAAAAATACACCATACACGAACACCGTAATTGACAAAAAAACTTAAACTGTTTCATACGCCGGCTCGGAGTAATTTGCAAATCCAATATGTATCCAACAACGTATCTGTCAGTGGAGATCTATTGAATTTTGATAACGGTATTTTGATTGGATGAAATTAAAAATAGTTTTGTGCCAACCCTATTTGAAGGTCACCCGTAATTAGGTTGTTGGTGTGGCTTATGTTTTTCAACGGCGGGTGACGCTTCCTCTTGTTACTTATTTAATTAGGGCCGCGACTGTTGTCTCGCGTACCCCGTGTACTAAGTGGTTATCATAAGGCTACAACTATTTTTAATCTTTTAAATATCGATCATTCGTCAAAAGTTACAAAAGTGTGTAAGAATACGAATATTTATCCTTTTTGATGATCTCGCGAATACTTAATTAACCCCCGACGCAAAAAGAGGCGTGTTATAACTTTGAAGTCGATGACTGTCTGTGGCTTCGTAGCTCTCAAACGGATGGACCGATTTTAATGCGGTTTTTCTTTTGAAAGCCAGTTTCCTTGCGCTGGTTCTTAGCTATGTTTGGTTAATATCGGTCTAACAGTGTAAGAGATGTGAATCAGCTCTTTTCCAAAATGCTGTAAGACATTTTTGGCGTATGATTACTCGATTACCTAAGTGCTTGCGTAGGTTTTTTTAAAATTTTTATTGTTAAGTCATTCTGCAGTTACCACTACTAACAACTATATTATACTTTACGATTGAAAATCTAATAAAATAAGTCTATTATCTCATCTTGACACTTTCGTCGTCGAGTCGTTAAATACCTATTATCATTTTAGAAACAAAAAGGCTCTATACCTAATAATGCTAAAGATCTAATAAAGTTTAAATATATAGAGAATAGGAATAGTTACTAAACACTTAATGAATGACATAAGGGACATTTAAGTTTCTAAGTGAAAATGACATTTAGTTAATTCAGCAGTTTTATGAGTTTATTTGCTCATTTAAACATACACACATCAAAAGTGTCTAGGGATCAACATATGTGTCTAGGGATCAACATATATTTTTGCAATAACTTTTCTCCTGATTGATATTAATTAAAATTTTCTTTAAGGATTCATCAAATAAAGTGTTTTCGTTTGTCACAGTAACGATAAACCAAGTCACCTTTGCATTAATAAAGAAATTTGCCATTTTCCTAATAAAAGGATTTTTGACATTTGAACCACTAACATTAAAGTTCGAAAAAAAGACTGAAATAACAGTTTTCTTTAAAATTTTATTAGGTAACTTAAACAATTAATAATCCGTGTTTCTACCGCGAACACTAACACAAGAACATCGGTTTGGCATACTCAAAATGAGTTCATCCAAATCACGCTGTGGAATGGCCGCCCATGTTCGTTGCAACAACAAAAAAAGGTCTTCTTGCGACTGGATACCCTCCATATTCGGCAGAGCTCTTCTCTGTAGCATATCCCATGCATGCTCAATCGGGTTCAAGTCTGGCGACTGAGCAGGCCAGGGCCAAAGCCACATCTCAATCTCAAGAAATCCGCATAAAAATGCTTGATCCCTAGACACTTTTGATGTGTATATTTACTAACATCTTTATAAAATAATAATAATAAAATAAATATTGTGCACTCATTTACATTATTTTTTACATTCTTCTTAAATAAATATTATATGTATTTATAACGTAAGCAATTATGCTAATTGGACAGGCCTCTTATAATTACTTTGATATCAGCTATAGCAGTTCATTTAATTACCTTATTTTTCGTACAATACGTATCTACTTACACTGATTTCATTGTTATGAATATCATCGTTATAATAATTACGTATTATTAACGTAAAGTATTCAAAATAAATATAAAAAGCTTTCTTGAATCAGAACTTACAACATTGTTATGAATTTATTGTTTGTGACAAGACACAAATAGACGGCCAGATAAAATTACTTTTACAATAACATTAGTTGGGATCCAAGATAAAAACAGATTTAATATTTATTTATTTCCAACTCACATTTTAATATAAATTTGTAAATCAATTGAAAGGGGGAGAAATTATTTAGCTAAATAGTGACCGCTCCTTTGAAGAACCTTTATTTGTTTAATAACCCGTGTAGTCTAGTCAACAAGTGCTTTTTTGGTCAACTTTTTTCAGCAGTCTCCGAAAATTATAATTGAGGTGTCATTCGATTTGGAATGGCATCTAGATGATTTTTGAAAATATGAAGTGGCGCTTGCAAAAATTGCAAAAGTTATTAACAATTAACTAAAAACACAAAAAGGGGTTTAGTTTTTTGCAAATTTCTCAAAAACTAATTAAGATTTTTTAAATTTGAAAAAAGAAACAAAAAGAGGACAAAATTTCCTAAGAAAAATGCCGACTCCCGGAATTGTAGGACCAATATTTAATATTACCAGAGGCTTGAAAATACGCCCGAAAATGAGTGCTCCGGCTTGCGCAAGCCACGCCTCCTTCATAACTTCAATGAATGAATATTATTTAAACTTATTGAATATGAAAATAAAAAATAAAAAAATTTAGGCGTCTGCAGGATAGATCAATGAACTATAATCCGTGGTCCAAAAATTTTTATCGCGAATTTTCTATAAGTTATCCATTTAATTAACAATTTTTGAAAGCGCAACTTCATTTTTTTCAAAAATCATCTAGATGCCATTCCGAATCGAATGACACCTAAATCATAATTTTCGGAGACTGCTGAAAAAAGTTGACCAAAAAAGCACTTGTTGACTAGACTAGTGGAGATAGGTTTTTCCTATTTTTTTTTTTACTTAAGTATTTCATTGTGCTCAGTGCAGAAACACTTAATGTTTGTTCACTTTTTTCTATTTTCAAATTTTTGTTTGTCTCTGTGGCGACGAATAAGGCAAGAAGACAAACGTAGACACTTTCTGTTGCCGACACGGCACACTGTCACTGGTAACCGTAGTTGCTGAGTCCGGTGGCGGCAATCGGACACAGTCACCGGTCGCTACTACTAGCCACAATTCATCGCTTGTTTTCCTTCAGTCTCACGATGGACGTCGATGAATTGTAAGGAAATGTGTTAATGTTGCTTGTATCTTCAACTGACGACTATTAGTTTCCAGTTACCGACACCGAACACTTTTTGATAGTCATGAGTATTTGTTAAGAGGTAGCAACTGGAACCTAAAATATTTACGTGTGCGCAGGAAGTTGATGATTTCATACTGATTCTATAGAAATCAAATATTCATCGGTAGCTTGTATCTGCCACAAGACACAAAAGTGTCCTCGTTTGCTCCCTGCCTAAAGACTACTGAGTGTCACTACTTCTATCGTCCCGTGGGTGTCGTAAGAGCAAAAGGAGCAAACTACGCAATGTGAAGAGAAGGTTAACTTGACACAAAGTCTTTACCAATCTCGGTAGAGTAAGCTAAAACCTCTTTCTAAAGAGGCTTGCTCTTTTGTTGTAAATATGCTCTTTTATCCACCAGTGTGCTATATAAGCATAAACAAGTATTTGCAATTATATAAATTAAAAGGTATGGTGTTAAAAAATCTGTAATCATTACTTGCCTTCCACCTGGAGTGGCACGTGCTTATTTGACGCCTGAATTTTAGTTACTTCCACATTTTTTTGTTATCTAGTTACCGCTCCTAAATATATGTAATATCGTTGTCCGCTCATTAACGGACAAATGTTCATAAGTGTATGTGTAATTAGAAAGTCGTCTTAACCCCTAGTCTCTCATTAAAGCAGCTCCGTGGCCACGAGATAACCCCGGTGTGGCGTGACAACTGACGCATATGGACAACTTGACGTACTTACAAATCATATTTTATTTACGTGCGTACTGTTTTGCATCAATCTTATTAATTTTCTTATTTATGACATGTAAACATAGGACGTATCTCAACCTCTATTTAACTTTTTACGTTACAAGATTATGAATAAAATCAAAATTTTATTGGCAACATCAGATGCGTAAACTTCTCAATCAATTAATATCACTAATAAATCTCTGGCGACTGTTGTCGCTATCTGATGTTTTGTTGAATCGCGATGTTTGTTACTTTTCCACTTGCTTAACTTGAAATTCGAACAGAAATTAATTGCAACTCATACCTTTCTTCCCTAGTTCTTTCACGAGAAGGAACCACGGTCACCGGTGCTAATAATCGAATTGCATACCATTTCATGATAGTTCATAATATAATTGCCTCGTTGGTCTAGTGGTTGGCGTGTGCGACTGCTGATCATGAGGTCTCGGGTTCGATTCCCGGGTCGGACCAAATGTTTGTATGATCTACAAATATTTGTTTCGGAGTTTGGGTGTTGTCTATGTATAATATGTATGTATTTACAAAAAAAAAGTATATAATATGTATTTATATCAGTTGTCTAGTACCCATAACACAAGCTCTGCTTAGCTTGGGACTAGATGGCGTAGTGTGTTAGATGTCCGAAATATTTATTTAAAAAGAAAAAAAAGAAAATATCTAATGTATGCTTAACATAGAAAGCTTAATATTCAGCCAAAATTAGCAGATTTCAGAAAGAGGCGTGTTCGTCGTCTAGTGCTGGAAATAGGCCTCCCAATTGTGATTAAAACTTTGGTTGCGATGTGAGTGCCATAAGGTTGGTGTTACTGCATGAGTATGTACATGTTAACAGTTACTTGACAATTCTCTTCCATAGCTATTGGCAATATAGCCCAAGTCGAGTTACCCTACTTGGCAGTAAGCACGGCCAACTTCCATTTAAGTTTAGATTCAAAGATAAAGATAATGTTGTACGTATTTGTTTCGCCATTTGATTTGTAATTAAATTACTAAAAGCTACTTTGTCATTTCAGAATTGCCATTAGAATACCTCGTCATCAATAAATTTAACTTAACATGGGGAAAAGAGTGTGCTTAACGAAACGAATCATGTATGGAACGTTGATGAGTATGAAAAGTCACACACGATCTGAAGTATTTCTAGAACACTTTACCATAAAGTCATCGGTTTCTCAACAAAATTGTGAGCTCACAAGAAAATAATATTTTCTATCGATCTTGTCGAGTCCCTAATTGGCTCGAATGCAAATACTCTGTTATTAGGCAGGTTAATTAAAGAGTTATCGGTCGTAATTAACCCGTTTCGGTACACTACGTATGCCTATGGTTCGTTCGAAACACTACTAATTAAGAAATTCCTCCTTCATTAGTTCAATTAGATTTATTCACGTCAGAAACTTCATAGACTACATGTGTATGTATATTAACACGCACAAACTTTTTTATGTAGTCACGCCGTTTGGTACGAATGTTTTGTTATTTAAGTAATTTTAAATAATATTGGGCACGGAATGTGTTATGTGAGCACTTATATTTTTAATAATGTAGGTCGAATAAAATACAATGGCATCACGAATCAGGCGCACGAAATATTTTTATGTGTTTTTTAATGTCTGCATTTTGCATAGAAACACTTTTTAGTCATCTTCATGACCTATTCATAACTCACATTAATTAAAATTAGAAATTTTTTATTCAAATTTAACAGTTACTGGTGTAACTCAATGTGATACCATAGTGTTACAGGTGCCACTAAATAAATTTAAAATGTTAACAAATGTACCTACATATAAATTATATATTAAATAAAAAAATAAAAACACTGTCTGTTAGACATTTTTATTTGAAGTCAATAAATTTCTTTTGAGTCGTAAGGTTATTCTACTGAGTTGGCTGTGCTAAGATTTGAGAGCTATACCTATAGAAATGCTTGAATGAATCGATGTGTACAGCCGATCGGAAGTCGTGACCTGAGGTTATCATTAATTGAGAATGTTGGTTGACGTCAATAAACGTCATTTTCAATACAAATTAATTACTAACCAGCTGAGTCCCGCGGTGTTATCTGCGGCACAACAAGCACTACGGGTAACGTCACAGGGTGAAACTAGTCTAAAATAATACAGAATTTGAACAAAAAAATCGACTTCAAGAACGACCAAATTGAACTCGGTCGACATGGGAAGCACCAGCTTTCAAATAAAAAAATAATCATCAAGATCGGTTCACCCAGTCGAAAGTTATGGGGTAACAAACATTAAAAAAAAAACCAGTTGAATTGATAACCTCCTTCTTTTTTTAAGTAGGTAAAAAAATAGCCTAAGATACTCCTTATATCATCAGCTATATGCCAGTGAAAGTTCCGCCAAAATCGATAAAGCTGTTCCAGGGAGGATTAGCGGGAACAAACAGACAGACAAAGAAAGTAAAAAAAAATATTTGAATAGCTGTCCATTTGAAATAGGTAACACTTCAATTTTATTTATTTTTATAGACACATAGTGGGGAAAACAATAACAGTTATACTCGTAGTCAGATTGAGCAAAATTTAAGTGCCATATCCATTTGTGATAGTAGCTTTGTCGTACCCAATTACTAGCCAATCATTACTAAGGCTCAAGAATTTATCATTTGTCTGATAACAATATGTATGGTAATAAGCAGTAAACGATAATCGTATAAGTTTTTTGCCGAAAAGTATCAATAAAAAGTATTACTGCTCGAAATGCACCGCCCCGCTGGTCCAGTACCTCAAACCCTACACAATATCAGTTTGGTTGGTGAAGAAGGCATCAGAATTTCAGACGTTTTAGTGTTGATTAACTATTGACATACACATACTGATAGTTTTGGTATTACAAGTATTTGTAGATAGATAACCGGTTCCGTTCATAATATTTAGTGTTCGTTTTTAGCGTATGCTCATTTGATACTTTTCATAAAATTCATGCACATATAAATATCTTTAATGTTTGATTAAAAATAAACAACTTCAAAATTGATTAAAACTCGTTTTAAATAATATGTAAAAAATCTTTCAATAGTGATTGATGAACATTTAAGTATAATGAAGAAGTAACTTGTACTCGCTTGTACATTTTATGGAATGCCTTTCTAGTGAGTCTATCTCGTATAATCTGATAACGTAAAAACTTTTAATAAGATTTATATAACCTATGTTACCCAGGCCGTTATTTGTAATCTATATCTCTCTCTATATACCCCGTTTATTAAAATCGGTTCAGTAGGCGCTATGGTGGAACATAAGATCGTACACTGATAGACTGCCAAAAATACATATTACCCTTTTGGCTTCGTTGTACTTATTTGGGTAAAAAAGGCAGTAAAAATTCCGTGCAAATGTACCTATAGGTACATGCTATGACAGACGATAATTATACGACTTTTCAACGCTTACATCTAAGTAATTTACATGCACAAAACCTTGATAATTAAGTATGTCAGACACTTTACTTTTTTATTACTACAGTACATAAACTAAAGGAACTAAGACTTAATTTGATGCATTAATTAAAAAAAACAGTAAATAGGTGCATTGAAATGATTATTTACCTATTCTCGTACAAACGACGCACAGATACTTAACTAAATTGAAAAGTCTAGTCACGACACTCGAAAGCAATAATTATAGCAAAGTGAATGGGGTAAAACAAAAATAAATTACTGAGATAACCCCAATGATGACACCCCTATCATCCGTGTCAAGTTTCAAGTGTTTCTCGCATGCACTCTAGACTTTTTATACCAATAATGATATGAAAAAAGTTTGACCTTTTTTTACATCTTAAAAGATAAATTGACGGCCCAGTACTCATTTAATGAACAAGAGATGACAAGCGTTTGTAAAATTAATGATTTTAATTTTGGTGAGCTTTAAAAGCTTAAAAGCATTGAACTTTGACGTTTTGTAAAAAAGTCAAATTTATACGTAAAAATCTGGAAGCTGAGTTGTACCAAAATAAGGGTCGACCGTTTATGGTTCATTTCGATTTTTAGTGCTTTTTAAGTACAGTCAAAAGTTTATAAGTGAGGCTTTGGTCGACAGATTTTATGCAAATTTCGGTATGGTGACGTTAAGTGGGGTCACAAACTGTGTTCATGTTTTACTTATTTTTAAGCCTCTTTATATAGCTCTCGTTAAAACAAGAAACTTCATGTCCAAGTTTTTTTTTCATAAAACACTACATTTGGTACAGGAAAGCAAATAACATTAGCAGCTTCACCGGCTTAGGTTTCATTACGGTTCTTCAATGATCCAGCTGGATATATCAAGTCAAGGTCTAAAAGCTGTAGATAACCAGTTACGTAGAGCTGTCTCTTTAATGGAAATCGTCTTGTGTTTTTTTTTTTTTTTTTTTTTTTTTTTAATGTATGGCCCGCCATAATGACTCTACTCTGCCTGATGGAAAGCATAAGCAGAATCCAAAAGTGGTGGTCACCATACTCACTGCGAATGCAGACAATGCAGTATGGCGACCCACACCATGGCGGCCTAGTGATGCTGCTGCATCTTTTAGTCTAGTCAACAAGTATGGAACTTGTTGACTAGACTATTTGGGCCTCCGGTCACGCACTCACCAACGAAACACGACAGCACGATCGCTGTCATTTTACGTTGATTTTCTGTGCTAGGGTAGTACCGCCCCGGTCGAGCCGGCCCATTCGTGCTGAAATCAGCGTGGCTCTACTACCTCAGTTTACTAGTTTACTAGTATATGTTTTCGTAGCCCGCCGCGCTGCGCTGGTATCAGCATTAATTGGTCGGATGTTAGTAGTGACGACATAAGTGCTCAATTAGGCCGTTTTGTTTGCCAACCAAACGCAGGACATCTTGGCTCTTATAAATAAATTGCGTCAGACAAAATTTATGACTTCATCGAGGCTACTTCGATAATGAGTAAAAGTATTAAACAGGACAAAAAATAGATACCTAACAAAATGGACTATAAGTCACGAAAATGAGAATGTTGTAAATTTTATGAAATACATGTAGCAGTTTTTTATTACTATTTGAGACCCTGTCGAATAGCTTACACATATTAAAACTAACATGAATTTTAACTTTTTGGTTACCTCAAGTTGTTCTGGTAGGTATAACTCATATACTGGTAAAAAATAATTACTTAAGAGACATCTTTCCGTAAAAGAGTTAATCTATTTGATTTAATCGGGATTATCAAAGGAGCCGTTGTCAGCCGTTCATAGAAATCATTCATTTCCTGAAGTTATAGTTCACTTGATTCGTGGAGTAGCAAACATCGAAACGGTAACGAACGGGCAGGAACGCGCACCTCGCTACGGCAATTTGAACGTTCAGTGGGCCGGTGCATATCAACAGTCCTCGAAATTACTACAGCTCGATACTTAGTTCCTATAGTAGGTTGTTTTCATTGCCCACTTGATTAAGGATTGCACAGGAAATGATTTAAATAAGCTATTGTTGATTGTGAAAGGTAACGGCTGTTAGTTTTTATTGACGGAGGTTTGATTTCGAAATTGTTAAGATCCCAACCAGGGTTTGGGTTCGCTTATAACTACCAGTTGCGAATAGACGGGACATGATTTTCAAATTAACATATATTATGTTGTCAATATTTATAAGAATCCCTTAAACTGTGCCTCCGTTTTTTTGGTATCTAATTATTTACTGTGACCATTTCGGTTCAGAAACAAAATTTGTTCCCTTTCCAAGCTATCTTACATTTATATGATTACTAGCGACCCGATCCGGCTTCGCACGGGTGGATTTCAGATGCCCCCGCCGACGACACGATTCGTGCATTTTAAATCTGTAATATCTTCGAATATATTCATTTAAATTAGATACTGCAAAGGGCCATTTTGATCTATACTAAATGCACAATGTATTTAATTTACTTAATTGTATAAGGATTCATTCTGTATTGCTTAAAATCACTTCGTAAATAAGCCATTATTTCTCGTAAAAAGAAAGGAATAAAAAATGGTTGTTGTGGGTTATCCCTAAGAGATAGACATATACCGTCGCAGACTTTTTTATAGTACTTTTTAAGGTGTACAATACTGTAGTACATTATTTTGATCTATCTCGTAGGGTGCAACCAGCGTTTGCAATGTAAGCGCAAAAAATGTGTTTATTTGCTATACCACATTAGAAACCTGGAAAATTAACAGTGTTCTCATACTATATTATGCATTTATTATACATAAAAACCTTCCTCTTGAATCACTCTATCTATTAAAGAAACCCGCATCAACATCCGTTGCGTTGTTTTAAAGATTTAAGCAAACAAAGGGACATAGGGACAGAGAAAGCGACTTTGTTTTATACTATGTAGTGATGATGATGATGATGACTAGCTGATCCGGCAACGTTGTTTTGCCATAAAAAAATTGGGTATAAAAATAGATGTTGGTCGATTCTCAGACCTACCCGATATGCACACCAAATTTCATAAAAATCGGTCCAGCCGTTTCAGAGGAGTATGGTAACTAACATTGTGACACGAGAATTTTATATATAAGATTATAAATAAAACTAAAAACTATCAAAAACCTAATAAAAAAAAACAATACAGTATCGCGTTGAATCTATTACCTAACGCGGTAAAGTTTTAAAGCGTCACAGTATGCAATTTAAACGGAACTAAATCGGTGTTGAAGTCAACAATGCGACAGCAACAGCCAACTCCGATCGGTTTTCAATTTTGCGGAATTAATAACAGCATAAATACTGGTGTACTCCTAACTGCAGAGACGGGATTAGGTGATCATTCATACGACACACGACACCTAACGTTTCAAATTGACGCGACATTTTTTCCGTGTGAACGTAACTTTTCACTGGCACTAATTAGTCTCGGATTCCATGGAAAATACGACTCAATTCATGAATGTTACTCATAACTGACTAAGTACTGATATTATTTTATAAACAACAAACAATGGGAATTTCATTTTATGTTATCCTGCGTAATGAAACACTTGTTTACGAATCTATACTTATAATAAAAATGTAACAGGTCCAATTCTGTACATTAAAGATATTTTGATTTTTGTATTTGAGGGCTTTCTATAATCGATACTGAAGGCCAAAACTGTATTTTTTTTGTCTGTCTGTCTGTCTGTCTGTCCCTCTGTCTGTCTGTCTGTATCTTGGCCGCGCATCACACTGAATGGATTCAAATGAAACTTGGCATGATTTGAGTTCATACTACGAGGTAGGACATGGGATACTTTATTCCCGAAATTCAGCACGGTTTCTTGGAGAGAGGGGATGAAAGTCAAAATATGTACTTAGTTGTAATTCAATAACACATAGTCCGATTTCTTTCATTCTTTTTTTGCTAGAAAGAACAAAAGAAAAGATAACGGGAAAAGTCTTTTTTTTGTCCGCGACTGTACACTGTCTGTGGGAAGCTGAGACAGATATTATGTAAATATGGCGGTACGAAGTTCGCCGGGTCAGCTAGTACAAAAAATGGTGACGTTAAAAATAGTTTTAATAAATCTTCGACTTCACGTCACTTACCATCAGATGACCTGTCTGCTTCTTTGTCTCTAATTTAAACCGAAATTTAATACCATCTAGAAGTTATACCAAGATTCCATCATATACATACATATTTATAAACTACACACATCAAAAGTGTCTAGGGATCAACATATGTGTCTAGGGATCAACATATATTTTTGCAATAACTTTTCTCCTGATTGATATTAATTAAAATTTTCTTTAAGGATTCATCAAATAAAGTGTTTTCGTTTGTCACAGTAACGATAAACCAAGTCACCTTTGCATTAATAAAGAAATTTGCCATTTTCCTAATAAAGGGAGTTTTGACATTTGAACCACTAACATTAAAGTTCGAAAAAAAGACTGAAATAACAGTTTTCTTTAAAATTTTATTAGGTAACTTAAACAATTAATAATCCGTGTTTCTACCGCGAACACTAACAACACAAGAATCGGTTTGGCATACTCAAAATGAGTTCATCCAATTCACGCTGTGGAATGGCCGCCCATGTTCGTTGCAACAACAAAAAAAGGTCTTCTTGCGACTGGATACCCTCCATATTCGGCAGAGCTCTTCTCTGTAGCATATCCCATGCATGCTCAATCGGGTTCAAGTCTGGCGACTGAGCAGGCCAGGGCCAAAGCCACATCTCAATCTCAAGAAATCCGCATAAAAATGCTTGATCCCTAGACACTTTTGATGTGTGTATTTCACTAATGCACATTATGATTAAAATGAAGCAGCAGTACAAGCCAAGACGATTATGAAAAAATATCCGAAGAATACGATTCAGTATAACGTCTCAGAACAACTCTTATTATAAACGAAGAGGACTAAAAACAAAAACAGATATCGAAATAACGTTTTGAATTTGTATTACGTTGTATTGCGATTCGTGCGTACGAATAATTTCTAGTAAATTGAAGCTTCCATTTCTATCCTACTTCAGTCGTAATCACTAGTGAAGTTCCTTTCCGAGTAATAACCGAGTTCTCAAATACGAACCTTGTTTGTCAACGTTTGGACCATTCGTCAAACATCGGGATGTACTGGGCGGCCAATTAGAACGCTAAGCTGAGCGTAGCTGACTACCAACTCTGGCCGAGTAAAAGCACCTCTAATTATTATTGATACGAGCTCTACGCTTATTCCCTGAGGTTTACAGTACATCTGAATTTCTCTAACATGTACGTTGCATTATTATCGACATTGCTGCATTAGCTGCTTTGTATAGAGCAAAGTAATTAGAGTCTGAATAACCGAGATTCCAAAGGCTCATATATTTGAGGTGGGTAAGCGCTCCTAGCCCAATCGAGGATCGAACCAAGTGGCGCGCAATTGGAGAGGCCTATGTCCAGCAGTGGACTGCGATAGGCTGACGATGAAGCGTTCATAGCCCAGTTGCACTGCGGTGATTAGAAAAAATCACCGAGGGTAAGCAACGACGGCGCGGTCAGTACCTGGATGGGTGACCGCTTCTGGCATATTACCACGAGGTCACGTTAAGCAGTCGGTCCCGGTTGTTATCATAGGATAACAGTCGTGAAGTTTAGTTGTATGTGACATAGATACGGGATCCGGATTTAATTTAAAACTATTTTTTTTTAAATGCCAAACATTGCCTAGTAGGTCAAGACTGGAGGCCGAGTCATTATTGGGCTTTCAGTTCTGCGTTCAGAAGCATCACTAGGCTTGCAGCATAGTGACCCACACCATGGTGGCATTGTTGCATTGTATGCATTCGCAATGAGTATGGTGACCACCGCTCTTGGACAGCTTTATACTTTTCGTCAGGCAGACTAGAGTCACTTTGGCATGCCTGATGCATACCTACACAATAAAAGTGTACCCATGGAGTGGATGTGTGTGAGTAAAACAGGAAGTACGCAGGAAAAACGTGCACATTTGTCGAGCATTTAAAGAGAACAATTTTGTTTTGCTGTCACCATTTATAAATACGTATACATATACACACATCAAAAGTGTCTAGGGATCAACATATACTTTTGCAATAACTTTTCTCCTGATTGATATTAATTAAAATTTTCTTTAAGGATTCATCAAATAAAGTGTTTTCGTTTGTCACAGTAACGATAAACCAAGTCACCTTTGCATTAATAAAGAAATTTGCCATTTTCCTAATAAAGGGATTTTTGACATTTGAACCACTAACATTAAAGTTCGAAAAAAGACTGAAATAACAGTTTTCTTTAAAATTTTATTAGGTAACTTAAACAATTAATAATCCGTGTTTCTACCGCGAACACTAACAACACAAGAACATCGGTTTGGCATACTCAAAATGAGTTCATCCAAATCACGCTGTGGAATGGCCGCCCATGTTCGTTGCAACAACAAAAAAAGGTCTTCTTGCGACTGGATACCCTCCATATTCGGCAGAGCTCTTCTCTGTAGCATATCCCATGCATGCTCAATCGGGTTCAAGTCTGGCGACTGAGCAGGCCAGGGCAGGACATTGATGTTAGCTGCGGCGAGAGTCTGTCTTACAACTCTTGCGGTGTGCGGTCGTGCATTATCATGCATTAACTGAAATAAGGGACCGATTTGCACTTGTAGAGGAACGATGACGTCTGATACAATCGTCTCAGCATAAATTTGAGCGTTGAGGTTGCCTCTGATCCAAATCAACTCAGTTCTTTCGCCGATCCAAATACCCGCCCATACCACCACTATAAGGATGGACTTCCTGGCAGGATTTTAATCGCTGTTGGCGTCCAGGGGTTCTCCAGTGTCGTATACGTCTTGTACCTGGTCTCATACCAAAACGAGACTCATCAGAAAAGCACACGAAACGGTGGTACCCGTAGCGGTCTTCGGGAATGAAGGTTCACTTCATGCAAGCGGTTTCTGACTGTTTGGTCGCTAATTAAGTTCCCTGAAGAGTGATGAAGCCTCACGGCTAACATCATGGCGGTTATTGTTGGAGCTCTTCGAGTTAAGATTTGAATGTATCGGTCTTGTCTCCGTGTGGTGCAGCGATACCGTCCTCCATGGCGCTCAGCCACGGTACCAGTGCTTCGGTAACGTGTCCAAAGTCGACTGATAACACTCTGACTTGTATTCAGAGCTAAAGCCACAGTACGTTGCCGGGAACCAGCTTCTATCATTCCCACGGCTCTGAGCATTTCTTCCCTGCTTAAATGACGTCGCCGCTCCATAATAACGTTGGTTTTAATCAGTAGTAGGGAAACAGTAGCACTAATAATGTCTTCAATGCGTTGTATGTTTTTATAGGGAAAATATTGACAGCTGATTTTCATCTTTTACTCGAATGTGATTGACAGTTCCTGATTCAAATTATGAAATGCACCAAAAAGGATCCATATAAATTTATAAAATCATAAATTTATTACAAAGCCACATCTCAATCTCAAGAAATCCGCATAAAAATGCTTGATCCCTAGACACTTTTGATGTGTGTAGGTACGAAAATAAAGTTTAAATGTAATGTAATAATTTAATAAAACGTTAAACCTACACAGCTTGCAGATGTTTTAATTAAAACAAAATTCAACGGAATTTTCTATATAGACTGGTTGAAGGTACCTACTATATATTTGTCCAGAAATGTACATATGTAGACTTCCACGAATCAATTATACGAGATTTAGCGAGAACCAATTGATAGTAGCGAAATGGATTTTGTACCATGAATATGAAGAATTTGAGAGTACAGAGTTTTACAGAGTAACCGATGTTGTTAAGTAACAAACCATTTATTCATGCACTTTAAAAATAACATAAAAAATAACAAGGAAAGATTTGAAGAATTGAAAATGTTACGCTTTTCAAATGTCAAAGAATATTGACATATCTGTTTTCTATTCTTTTCCAGACAGTTATTGTAAAATAAAACAATGCAATGGAAATAACTTCTTAGAAAACTGAATAGCGTTTTCTAAATTAAATTTCCTAGTAAGTGTTTACGGAAAGTATTGGTAAAGCAGAATGCATAATGGGTGGAAAAATGTCAAGCGTAAGTGTATTAAAGTTGGGGCTGTTACCACTGCGTGCCGCGGCTGATGTATGGCGGCGACGGACAAATTGAAAACAGTAGCAAATGGCCCGATCACGGCCCGCTCACTGAGCCACAATACGCGCGCCTCGTGTTTGTGCCATTCCATTTTTGATTGAATAAATCTGTTTATGTTTGTTTGTTTGTAAGCAGTACCTAAGGTAATCAACAAGAATATCCTAATTGCTAGCAAAAGTGTAAAATCATTCATTGTTCAAGTACACGACAAGAGTATTGATTGATAACTACTCAAGTTTAGAACAGAAAAAAAAAACACTGAGTCAGTTGCCTCAGAATCAAAGTATTACAATACCTGAGAAGTCAATTAATTGTGCATTGACCTTGTTTACAAAAGCCTTTTACAAGGCAAGTTGCGGCGTTAAAATTGGGACTCCCGGTGGGTTTGTTCTGTGACAACTAAATTAATTACTTAAATAACAAAGTCAATGAGGAATTGGAAACTCCAAAATAGAACTTTTAATTAAACATTTATTTAATTTAAATCCCAATACAATAAAAAGAACATATATTAAAAAGTCTTACAGGAGATAAAAAACAAAGTGTGGCCCTGAAGGTTTTTACTTCCACAAAAAAGAACGAGAAAATTAGTTACTTTTCTTTTACACGAAGGTTAGTTATTTATAAGTTCGAAGTGTATAATGTGGAAGGTGTTTTCTATTAGGACTGTATCCAATTTTGCGTTTCGTTCGCGCAGAAAATGGTAGCGGGTCGCGTATACGGCGCGGTGGCGCTCCGCTTACCCCTAGTGTCTACCCTCGCTTACACAGAATTATATTAGGGATACAGAACAGCTTACAAATTAACTATATCATATTAAAATAAATACTAAGGACATAGTAGCCAACTCTTGTAATTATTTAGAAGCCGTTGGAGTGAATACTAAGTCACCAAGGGAGAAAGTTCTCAATTCGACTTATTTATTTTGTGGTTGTACGTTATGCTGTTATCTTTGTCATTAATAAACTGTTTCAATATTCCTCAATATCAATATTCTTTTCTATTGAATTTGTTACTCAAGGCTTATGGAATCGAAAATTTAACGAAAATATTCTCCTATAAAAGTGAAGAATACCGCTTATCACAATATTTCATAGGTGATTCTTTTTGTAATTTTATACGCCTAAATCATATCGTGACAAGATTTTTAAAGTCGATAATAGCTGTTCGAAATTTGATTGTAAGTATGAAATTAATTACGAATCTTATCATACATCAAGTTGTTTAAATTTTATAACCATTGTGAACGTGGTGTTACGGCTTATTAACTTTCATATTTACTTCACATAAAACAAAATAAAACAGTTTGCACAAGTAACCGCTTTAAACTTCCAATTTTCTTTATAACTAACCCTAAAGGAATACCATAAGGGGTGTTTGTCCCTTGCAAATAGTTAGATTATATAAATAAGGCGGTCGGAATAGTTTGACCGATAGCGATCTGCGGCCGGCCCTCGACGAGACCGTCTCACAAATTGAGTGGGTTTTACGTAGATTTCTTTACTCATCTTATTATGTTACGGAAACTTTGAAAGGATAGTTAAATATGCCTCTTTTGTGATAGACAACGCATTTTATTTGTTTTTGGAAAGTGTAAGGAAAATAATATGTTTAAGGAAAAATGCGTTTTGCTATGGGAATGCCGTTATTCTAGGTATTAACTATTGTCAATGACTCATCGTCTCTGACATGGCACATGCTCTTCTGAATAGATATTTTATCAATAACTTATTAAAATTCATAATCATTGACGTAACTCAAACTTCCGTGTTTTTAATATCATGGATTGTATAAAAATATAAAAGGGCGATGGTAATAAGTAAGTACAACCCGGATAGCCGAATGATATACTAAGCAAGGTACTTAACGGTAAAGAAGACGGAATTCGAACGCACGAACTCAAAAAAATTTTAAGGCAAGGAATAGGTCGACTTAATTGGATAAATGATTTTAAGAACTAATTGTCAAAAATCGGATTTTGAACACAGTTATAGTATTAACAACAATATCTGTTGAATGTTTTATATGTTTTAGATATTGTTTTACCAGTAAACACATGACTATACTCTTTGCGCAGTAGCATGGTGCGGCATTTGTTTGTAGACTAGAACATTCTGGTTGGTTTAATTTAATTTGCTACAGTTATCAATGATTTAATATATTGCGAATGTTGTACAGCTGAAATACTAAGTCATAATTTGTAAATCGCGGCAACTTTCAAGAGTGAAACGAAATGTTACTGAAACTGTCATGCACCATGCTACAGCGCAAAGAGTATACTCGTAGTTCAGAAGATATTTTAATTACAACTGACGTGATATTATTGAATAGCACCGTATTTGAATATGGTTATAATAATGGTCGCTGTAATGTATATTTTGCGGTGTGGTGAACGAACGAGGTGGTAAGTCGATAGCGGCGGGACGCCTCGTCGCCCACGACTTCACTGCTTCCAGTTACAATTCTATCTGCTTAGTGATACGCTACAAATTGATACGGTCACACCGCAACACCACTTTTATTATGACCATATACGATAACATCTACACAGATTTATTATCCTTTTATAAACCATATCATCGTTATTTTCAAAGCAACTGAAAATAAATACTCGATTTCAAATCATATTATTATTGTGGCTCTCGCTCCAATTTATTGTTTAATACTATTTATGATTTTAGAGTGCTATATATATTTAAACGCTGCAGAAAAGCTAGTTCTCAATTTAGAATAAAATCGTTTATAGTAAAAAAAGATTCAAATACGGCGACCGAAATTCGGCTAAGAAAATAAGAAATGCAATCTTGTAGTAGAATCAGACAAATAGTGGAATATCTGCAGTGACCAATTCAAATTGTAGGAACTATCGGGCTCCGCGCACGAGCCGGGGATGGAATCCAATCAGCGAAACTAGTTCCACTGATGCCTATCACTAAACTTTCACATTCAAAGATTTGTTTCTCTAGATTAAATCAAAGGCGAATTACAGTAGCGGCGAAAAAGAAATATGGCGAGTCCGGCCCCGCGTGAGGGCGGGGGTGTCCTGCTGAAATTGCTTTTCAATCCCTCGGACTTTGGACTTGTAAAGAAGTTATTACCTTCCAAGGAGATAGCGGCGGGTCCGGCGATACGGATATATGTCTTTTTCATATGTAATATTCCTTTTTCGCGTTTTATTAATGGAAAATGTTTCGTGGGACAGTGCGGTGAGCTCTCGCCTTCGATATTAAAAAAGGCACTGTCGACTTTGTGCGGCTTCTTTTATGAGATTGTCGTAAAGTAGTTTATGTTTCGCGGCCGCTCGTGCGACTTACGCCTAATATGTGTTATCACTTGTAACAACAATACAAGTTGCGACTCCTTGGCCTATTTTCTCTTTCATCGAGAGTTCTAGATTTACTCCGAAATATTATCGAAAGTCAACTTAATACTAGAGTGCGGCATCGATTCATATGGCATAATCGAATATTAATTTTCCCATTGCATTTCATCTACGTTATGTAGATGTAGCTACCTGTGTATTGCTCGTTTGATAATGTTCCCTACTCTAATTAAGTCCACTACACCAATGTTTGGAATTAATTAGTGTATTGTTTAATTGGCATCTCTTGTTATCTGTTTGTTTGGTTTATTTATTCATTAGTGGTGTTTGTGACAGCTGCTGCTGAGCCAGACGCTGTTACGACGGATTGTATTGTCATAGAAAGGTTATACTTCCGTCTAAATTTTATAAAGAAATAATACAAGGCTTCCTGATGAGCACCGACAAGTGATTTGGAACGAAAGTCATTTCTCGGAAATTCTCTAGATGTAGATACTTAATATACAAACATGCACTTTAAAATACCTACACTAATACCGATGAAATGATAAGCTGATATCAATGACATTAATTTAATTAAGATCAAAATGGTGTCCAGAAGGCACGCTCACCCAACAGGTGTTTGAGTCAAAAGATGAAGATAAGAAATGTCAACTTGAATTTTTATAAAACTTACATTTATAAGTTATGCACAAAACGAACCATTTCTCGCCACCTCGTATTACGATATGAACCTACCTGTATTGATTCTATAATGAGATGTGTGTCAGTGGGTATCACTCAAGTTTGTCCCTACTACAAGACTGTTCCTCACAGTTTTTTCACAACTGTGCACTACACTTTACATAACGGGGTGGTATGAAAGGTTGATATAAATTGTTCCCATTTTGTTACTATTTCTACAACTGTTTTATAATAAATCTTATTCTCACATATTGTACAGAGAAAATAAATAAAGAACGACGTCGGACACAGATACAGTCACCATTTTGCTCATTGCAAGCAGATAGTCATGATTTTGTTTGCTACATCTTAATGATTGACAATCGAAAGCTTTTACTCTAGTTTCAAATTTCATATAATTAAGATTCAAATGCATATAGATAAGAGGATAGTGTAATATAATAAAATGTGTATGATAGTGATGTTGCGTAAAGGCATCACTCGCAGCCCAGGGACAATGCGACCGAGCTCGCACACGGATTGATTACACCTGTCCGTCACGATTAATAGAATATTGTGTGTGATTCAAATTGAATTACCCGGCCATTGTCGAATTACCTGTGCGTGTATGTTTCCTATGGACTATTGGTTCTGAATATTTAGTAGCCAATTTAGATCGTGTTAGTATTGTGATTTGCGAATGAAGTTAATATCGGGAATTAATTTTGTATTGTGTTTAGAGTGTGGTCTTAAGCTGAATTTATATGTACATACTAGCTGTTGCCCGCGGCTCCGCCCGCGTGTATGTCGGTTATCGCTGCAAATAGTAGCCTGTTATTCTGATGTATAAGCTATATTACTGTAAAGTTTCATCCTAATCCGTTCAGTAGTTTTTGCATGAAAGAGTACCTAACAAACATCCATACAAACTTTCGCGTTTATAATATTAGTATAGATATATTGAATTGGTACCTATTGGCCCAATTTTAGTATTCTGTGGAGATTTTCGTTGTTACCTATTAGGTACCTTATCTGTCAAGGTTCCGATTTAGCAATGAAAATCATGTGGGACGTTGACTCTATTCTTAGTTCCAAAGATAAAACTTACTAGAACCAATGCCATCCCATCTTGCATAACAATGCTTATTTTTTATCTAATGTGTTGTTTTTCCGTCTCTTTTAGACACATTTTATTTTGTTTTCGTTTAGAGCTTGCATTTTTAAAACATTGTACTTATTTTGTTTTTCAAATTATTGTAAAAAAAATGTGGTTGTCTGTAAAGTCGGTTTACGGACGATAGTTTAACGTGACAACGTCATAACAAAACATTGATGAAATGGTGAGCAAGCGCAAGCGCCCCATCTATCTCTCATACAACGACGTACAATGAGCGTAACGGGACAATGAGTCATCCTTTTTCGTGCGTGCCGCCGGCGTTCATTCATTTATTAGACGTTGTCACGTCAAAAAGACAAGATTTAGAAATCCATATGCTTAATGGTAAGTTAAAGCATTGAATTAAAGGTATGATAGATCAATGGGTTAAAGAGTTTTACTTTTTATCTTGTAGATAACGTGTTCAGATTATATACATATAAAAATAAAACATATTCAAAAATATATTTTACAGCTATATTATCTGCTGTTTAGTTAGTAGTTTAATACTACTAGTTTACTTCAGGCATTTGGAACAAGGTTTTATAATCCATAAGTTTTGGACAATAAAGTCGTTATTTTAATCACAATGCCACTGCAAGTTTAGTCTATGTTTCAGGCATGTATAATTATTATTTAAAAAATACAGTGCTGTTCACCGACACGCTGTCTGATAATCGTACAGTAACTACTTACTTTGTTACGGGGTAAATGTACGCGTGGACACTGTTCTTAGACAATAACCGATTCTTTGCGCCACGAATGGGTCTTAATTGTCGGGCATGCATAACATAGAGGATGTGTCATGGTTAAACAGCGTGAAAAATATTTATGAGAATTTCAAATTTTCATAAAATACCAGTTTTATGCGATTCCTATTTTGACAGCAAGTAGCCCTCGTGGTTTTCCGGCCAATTGACCACGAATGTTCCGTCGTTCAATATTTACCTAGAACATTATAAAAGTACAGATGGGTTCACCGCTGTTTGGCCAGCTGTCTGTTTGTTTGCTTGCTCGTATCTCTAGTAGCGGGTATTTAAAACTTTTTTCATGTAATTGTGGGACGGCTCGGATGTTGTTTAATTTCAAATTATTAACGCTTATTTTGATTGCGTTAATGTGTGTGTATTATTGAATATGTTTATTTTACATGTGATTGCTTAAAATTTGATGCAAATGACGGTTGTTTCAGGTAATTTACTAGAACAGACATGACACTACTCTCTACTGCAGTAAGTATTTTGAAGTTTTGGAACCACGAAACTGTTATTTTATGGTTGATTTTAAAACAAATGAAACAAAAGTTTCGATGGAAATGCATATTTGGTTATTTTAGAAAGAAATTTAAAGCAAAAGAAAGTTAGGAGTTGTATTGATTATCTTAACAATACCTATTGGTTTTTATACATAAATGGATATAGATTTACAAAGGGTTACTTAGAAAATATATAAATTGGAACTTATCAAAATTAGCCCAGTAGCTTACAGCAGAACATAAGTAACTATGTAAGTATAAACATACATTAGGTATTTACAATTAAAATGCATAGGTAGAGACGTGTAGACGTACCTATACAAATTCTTCGCCAACACAAAGCGTAGTCGGTAAAGGCTAATGTAACGGTATACGGCTGTTAGACTAATTTAGGTGGAAAATCATCCTCGTAATTAATCCACTTAGCAAGATCCCACGCGCGGCGGGTCGACGCTTCGAAACTCGATGCTCAAGTTGCTCAGTTGCTTTGCTCCTCTGTTACTTCTATCAACTATAGAGCTTCGTTGGCCTCCCTTAAGCTACGGCTAAAGAGGTCATAGATCAAGTTAAGTTAGGTGGGTTTTAAGTACACTTGTGACTACGTTGTTTTGTACATAGTTATTAGTTGTTTCATCAGATGCTTGTTCTAGGGTACTATTGGGTATTTCAACAAAGTAATGGTAATTATTTATTGTAATAGTCATAACAACAAAAACTAGCTTATAAAGTCGCATTTACCTACCCACGCACATTAACGAATTTAATTAGCAGCGGGCGGAAAAATACCATAAAATGATAAATTAAACGTTTGATAGCTTAATAAATACGAATAAATTCTAATTTATTGAATATAGTTATTATTTAGTTATTTATGTGTCAATATAATTATCTATGAGAAATGGAGGAAAACAATCGTAGTGTTTGTAATTGTAAACTTCATTAATATGCGTCTGACTTTGTTCAACTGTTGGCATAAAAGAATGCATAAAAACAGAAACTAATTGTAGCAGCAAAGGAAAGAAAATTCTTGAGTCATTACTCTCAAACAATCGATTTATTTTACATTGATTGTGAAGTTCGATTCTCAGTAAGTAATAATCGATATTATTCCACCATTCGCACATTATGCATTATGTCATAATTTCTTTTGTACTGTTCTTCTCGTATATGTATGAACAACACAGTTGTAGTGTAATTTAAATGGTAAAGGAATAGCATTAAGGTTTACAATACTTTGTTTTCTTCTGGGACCAGAACCATTCACATAATAAAACGTCAATAGTGCAATAGCACTGTCACACAATGAGCTATTGTGTGACTCATTCCCTCTTCAAAATAAGCGTTTAATTAAAAACATACGACCTTTTTTATTGCGACACTTGAGTATCGAGTGTTAGACCCGTTTGGGGGAGCAACTTAAAATGAACTGATTATTTTCATTCATCTTTGAGAACATCAAATGATCTAAATATTTTCTGATGAATTGATGATGTCATTGAGATTTTTTTATTGCACATGAGTGACGAGTAACACATAAAATAGTGATAGAATATCGAATAGATATATTGATTTTATTCTTGATTTATGATTCGAATTTATAATAATAGTTTGGATTAAGTATTTTGTGATGTTAATATAATGGTGTTGCAGGTGTCCATGGGCGGCGGTAATCGCTTACCATCAGGCGATACGTCTGCTCGTTTGCCCGCCTATTCCATTAAAAAAAAAAAAATTCAACGTAACCGTCTATCCTTCACGTTGTTTTTTTTTTGTAAAAAATCGATTAGTTAGTAGTAGCTGTAGTAAAATAACCATTAGAAATTCAATGCTAAGATTTTGAAAATTGAATATTTCATTTGCACAAAAATGATTTATGTAAAATGTATTCCATTATTTAAACCAGTTCTTACTAGTGAATATTTCTGTAAAAATGGAAGTACAAGAAACAGTTCATTAAATTTAAATAAAAAATCGGCCAAGTGGAGCTCCGTACCATTATCTATACATTTCATTAATATCGAGCAAAAAACGACAAAAAGCTACATTTGTCGTATGTGAGATGTTATACTCGCATTAATGTTTATTTTATTCTATTGTTAGTATTTATTGTTAAAGTGGCAACAGTGGAAAATTTCATCATCATACATAAGATACCTACAGCCTGGTGACAGACAGACGGATGGACGGATGGACGTATGGACAGACAGACAGACGGACAGCGAAGTCTCGGTAGTCCCGTTTTTACCCTTTGGGTACGGAACTCTAAAACACTCAACAGTTTCAAACATAATTTCAGATTGCAAATGAAATTAATTACTTGTATATAATTGTTATCTATTTTGTATCTGTTTGTTTCCTTAATAAACTAAAATAAAAATAATAAATAAATTGCACGTTGCATTTAGACTACAGCATTGCAATAAAAACATAAATAAAATAAGCGAGCTATTTCTTACCAACTGTAAATAATATACATATAGGTACGTAAAATTTCTTTGAATTAAATTGAAATTATTACACATAATTGATATCATTATGTAACAATCGCTTCGCCACAAGTCGTGAGAAAGATTTAATAGAATTTGCCCAATTATAACAGAATTTACTCGTGATTATTAAGTATTTTATATCAGAACACGATGGCCGGAAATTATGTACTTAATTATAGGAAATGAAATTAATTTTAGTAACTAATTGGTTTGATCAAATCAGAATAGCAACAGACATACCTCCGTGAGCCGGCACGCATCGATTTAATGAAATGTCCGTCATGATTCAATATCGGATGCAAATTGTGTTTTAATTATAATTGACCGGATAATTCTATGAAGCACATAGGTATGGCCATGAAGTATGCGGTTTAATTACGAATGAATGTGGTTTTGTTACTTCGATGACTTTTAATTTGCTAAAATTGGAACATGTCTGACACTCAGCGGAGATTGGTATATTAAATGCTTCCGTAATCAGCTTCACTTTTTTTAAATACAACAACACATATATCTACGGGACACAAAGAACACCCAGACTCAAACCAACAATTTGAGGATCGCACAAAGTGTTGTCCAATGTAGGGTTTGAAGCCCACAACACTCAGCGTAGTAGTAAACGGCGTGGCGACCGCTGCAAGCGATCACAAGATAATAATGTAGTCCATTCGTTTAGACAGTGTCGGTGTACCCGCAGGCAATCGTTGTTACTGTTGTGAAATACGAGCATATTAATTCATGCAACGGCGTAAACTAACAAATTATACTTGCTTGTGGCTGTAAGACGCAGACGGGCCCTTTGATTTTGTGGTGTCTTGCTGCACGTGCGATGGCGGTGCGATCAAGGTGATCGTATCTAAGCGAATAGACTATAATTGATTGAGCAACTAAACACTGTAGAATATTTATGAATACCAGTAATTAGTACGTGATGTTACATAACTACAAATTGTCCCACTTCTAAAACAACACTTTTCTCACGTTTACTTTGTCTATAAACATTGGATGTACTTAATAATGACGACCAGTTATCATTCCGTACTTAATTAATTTATTATTGTAAACGTACATTTGTCGATATTAATAATTAATATACTTGCTTAATTAATTTCTACATATAATTTGTAATTAGTTCAATACTTCTTTGTGTGATGTTTGTGTTGTTTGTCATTTAAAATGTTGTGAACATTTTTATTTGTTAGGTATAAAATAATATTTTAATTGTAAAATAAATGTATTTTACGTGAACAAATGAATTTTAGTTTATTGAATTTATAAAGTCCATCTATATTATTTTTTTGTAGGTCCGTCAGGTCTCATTGAATGAAATAAGAAAGAAATAATTTTTCTAATTACCGTAGAACGAGCTAATCTAATATTCCATAGTAGAACGAGCAGGAAACTATAGGATTTGCAAAGAGGAGTGGCCGCATCAAAAACTAACAGTAGCTTCATTTAGCTAACGTGTTTA
Source organism: Diaphora mendica (assembly GCA_949125395.1). NCBI lineage: Eukaryota > Metazoa > Arthropoda > Insecta > Lepidoptera > Erebidae > Diaphora > Diaphora mendica. The sequence continues at coordinate 27,071,546 of OX421310.1, forward strand.
AGCCAAGACAGTTCCAAGATGTTAGGAATATGAAATTTTGTCGTTAGATACATTTTTAATCACAACAGTAGAACTAACTACGAGTACATATAGCTAAAAAATTGGTTTTATTTGTACTGAACTTTTTGTAGTAAAAAGAAAATTAATGTAAGTAATGGTCGGAAAGGCTTTCATGAGGTCCTGAAGCTTCTCGAGTTAGAATAAGCTTGTGTAGTCCAAAAGATCGTAGCACCTTTCAGGACGGTAACCCTGTAGTTTCAGAGGAATCCCAAAAGTGTAAGTTTCTAATAACTGGCTCATTCGAGTGGGGGTATAGAGGTTGAGGTTTACCTTATCAGTACCTCGAATTCACTTCTGTGACCACGTTCGCCTTGGAAATAGTGAACAATTTCACTTAATCGACTTTATCAGCAATTACTGACCTGGTACCATGTATTCATCATGATCTGATCTAATCAGTATTTAAGAGCAGTTAATAAAGTTTACATATTACTGATAAATGCTAATAAAATTAATTGCAGGTCACATTTAAATAGATTGACGTATGTTATCTAAACTGTGCAACATATTAGCCTCGTTATTTATTTGCAATATAGTAATTCTAGTTTTTTTACAGGGACATTGTTATGCAATAGATGACAGAAATTAGTTTCTCTTTCTTCTATTTGATCCTTACCTCTATGGTTATCAAGGCTAAGATGTGCTAAGCTAACTGTAAGAGCCACGATGATTTCAGCACGACGGGCCCGGCTCAACCGGAGCGATACCAACCTCTCACAGAAGTGAGAAGACCAACCTAAAAAAAAATAGCAGCGCAACGCTTCCTCCTTTCGAGGCATGCAGATCGCTTATTCTTCAATCCTTGCAACTTTCTTCCATTCTTCTACTGACATATTACGCGTTTCGGTTTTTGGTATTTCTATTCGAATATTTATTTAAATTTCTTCATAAGATGATATTCTCAGAAAATACAATTTATTTATCGTCTTCTGAACTGTCCCGTGTTAAATTATTCATCATAGTTAAATATTATTAGTTGGTCATTAATAATTAAAAATGAGCTTCGACAGCGAGCTTATTATTCTATTTCAATTTTGACATAGTAACGAGCAAACCCGTAGGAGGTGGCTAGATTATAATACGTTGTTCAATCAATAAGCGTCACATTAGGTATGTGGGTTGGCATTACTGACTGATTAGGCGTGTCAGTATCGCGTGTTATGCACTCAATTAGCCCACAATACGAATTAACCCCTACTCAACCAGTTTGAGATTATGCATCTGATATGATTTGTTTGATACTACTGTGAGATCTCGTTGATATACATTACAGATGATGTTCATTTCACCGGAATGTCAGAGATAATTAAATATTTCGTTTAGCTTTTAGTAAAAAGATGACAGAAGACACAAATGTAAATAATGTAAATCCAATAAAGTATTATTGGATGTATATATTCATATTAGTGTTTTTAATAGCGTAATTAATTGTGTGATTACACAGGTGAGTAAAGTAAAATATATAGGTACTGTTTTAATTTTGATTCAATAAAAAACCGTTCCTATGATTTTAAAGAATGTATCACGAGTTAAAATTTGAATATTTTGTTTAATGACACTTGTTTATTTCCTTCTACGTATTGCGACAAGTTTATTAGAAAGTGGCAAATAAAAAAAATATTATTACCTATTATTAAACATTACATATATATAAAGCCAATTTATAACAATAAATCTCTTTATTTTTAATTTTTTTTTGAAATTTCATTCTAGTAGGTACTTGTACTAGTAGTCAATTTAATTTAATAAGAAGTCAATATTGAAAACCCGGGACGAGATCTACCTATTTTTACACTCTACTGCATAAGAGAAGATAGATCATTGCATAATGAGATATGTAATGCTTTCATTGCCTTACCAATAGGTATTTATTTTTGCGATTGTTTTTTAGGGTTCCGTAGTTCACGTCTCGGAACCCTTAAGTTTCGTATACAAAAGTGTCGTCAGGACAGTAATATATACAAAGAACGATTACTGGAATTACAAAAATGATTATGAGAATGGTTAATGATTATGAATCACGAAAGAATCTAGTAGGTACGTATAATGCTTATCGCTAAAATTAGAGGTGAAACACTGTCCATACCCGGTTCAATAACCGGTGAAATGCCGATCCTAAAGTACTATTAGTTAGTTGACTTTGTTATGTTATGTTCTGCTTGTTAAATAGTAATTTGCTTTACTTTTCAGCTCTGATTCATTTTCTAAGAAACGATTTGTTAAGTATCCGAGCCTGGGTATCTATTTTATTTTTGTATTCCATCTCATTGAAGTCCCTTTGTCTTATAAATGAGGCAGATATTGTGTCCACCCATTGTCCAAGACAAGCTATAGATATAAGATATAACAGTACAGTGTACATTCTATACTTTATGACTGTTACAGATATCGTATCTTTACAGTGTACAATCACAAAGTCTAATCACTAAAGTCAAGTCATAACAAAAATCTCATTCCATGAATCATGAGCGATATGAAGTACAACACTAGTGGTTGTAACCGCATCGGTTAGGCATTGCACCAATAATACGCTCAATTAATTAGCGAGAGACTGACGTGTTCCACGTACTTACCTAATTAATGTCCCAGAACCGAGCCAACAATACCCGTGTTATTATAATACCGCTAACTGCCACTGATTGAGTTACCTAACATAAACATTGTGTTCTAATACAGCCACAATACGTTTTGATTAGCTAACTACTCTGTTGTATCCAGACGCATAATGCGTGACAACATTAACATATTGATATACAATCATTCAATTTTTTGATGGAGATTGTTTGATATTTCTGGTGACATCAGCATATTATTATTATAAACTTTTTGTGTATCTTCCAATGAATTTTATTAAGGGTCTGTGGAATATGTAACATTGTAAAGGTTTTAAGCCGGCAAAGAGAGGGAGTTAGGATAAGGGATCTTCCATACCCCAAAGCAGCAGCATATCCATGAGACTAGAGCAGATCGAAGAGGGAGGGTTCACGTACATAGCTCCTTTGTAATATGTGAGGCCAACAAGAAGGTGTTTATCCGGATACCTTATACTGTTTATCCGGATATGTTATTTATATATTTTTGTTAACTATTTGACAATTTTTGCCATAAGTAGGGACAGTTAGAAGTGATCTAAACCTAGTCATCCAGCTTACCGATGCCGTTTTTAATAATAAAGAAACCTCTCGCCGCTCATGTTTACACATTGTGGGGGAGCTATGTAGACAACAAAAAGACTGAGTGAATCAAATTAAACAGGCTTCACTTGGGAGTCTAATCAAAGCTTATATTTCAACCGTAGCACACCATTAGTCGGATTTAATTAAGGTTTCTTCATAACGAAAATGCAGACGCAGTTGTTCCTAGAACTGTTTGTTTTATTTCGTTCGCTTATTAAAACCCGAGCTTAACACACCATTGGATTAATTCGAAAATTTTTGAATGCCTCTTCAAAGTACGCAGTCACACGATGCCCGATGGATTAATCTTGTGAATACGGACCCTTACTAACGGCTTATACAATTTAATTAAATTAATTTTAGTAACGCGTTGTGCGAATGTCAAATTAATATTATTACGAGTACAATATAACGTCAATAAGTCACCTTCGAGCCACGAAATCCGAGGGGCGAGGGGAACAATTTAGCAGCAATTTTAATAATAAGTCGCTGGTATTTCTATTATAGCTGGCAGGCGATCAGGTGGGTTGCCGCGAGGGGTTTAATAACTCACGATTAGCCTATTGGAATTGCTCTGAATGTTTGCTATTTTTTCTATATTGCATGTAAGAGCGCCTAACTGAATGGAAATTAAAAATTGTTTGAAGTAGTTATGAAATAGCTAACATCATCTAAACTAACTGAAGTGCTGTAGTCGATAAATGTACAATCTTTTTACGAGTAGTATTGCTTTTTGTTTTTATTTTGTTGTTGTAATGGTTGTCTTAGAGAATCTTAATATATAAATAGGCAGTGATTTTTCAGTTACACTTTTATTTTAAATCAGAATTGGTTTGGATTGAAATGGAAACTGTATGACACCTATTTTTGCATTACATATTTTAACAGTATTCAAAAGCGTTATTTACTCCACTTAGCTCTCAGGGATGACGATCTTATCAAGTCACTCGTGTGCATTACCATATACTCGTATTCAAGGATTAAAATACAAGTTGGTACTAATCATGTGAATTTGTAAATATAACTTAAGCATGTTATAACTACTGCATCCAAATATTCTCTTAACAATATTTAATAATATAACTAAGCAAATAATGTAGCTTGTGATGATTACTTTAATGAAAATTGGGGCTTAGAACGCACATATGCTAATTGTAAAAGGCGACAATTTTGTGGCAACATGCCGCGGCGGTGTTGAGACTATTAGGATGCGTTTATACGAGACAAATTCAGGACGTAACCCAGACATACGACGACCTCAAACACCCGCTCAACCTGTAACAGATTTGCTGTATTTGCTGTAAGAACACGAACATTTTTTAGCTATTACAATTTAAATCACATTGAATAATGAAGTGTGGCCAATTAGTAGAATAAAATGAATGTTATAAGTGCATTTGCTGTAAAAATTAAGATGTAATGGGTCGATGTGGCGTATTGACCATAAGAAAGCTCATCTAATCGAGCGTTTATAGGCCATGCCATGAACATAATACAGTAGCGATCTATAGACAGATAGCACTTTGTAGTGCCTTGTAGGTACAGGTTTACGACATCTTTAATTAAAATATGTTGTAAGGGTAAGTTGTAAGAGCAAGGGTTTACGAATTATTTTGTCCGACGACTCGGACAAAATATATTTGGTGTCGGAATTAATATTTTATTTTTTGGTCATCAGTACATGCTATAATACACAGCTCAGTTTTCTTTATATATTTAGTTTGTAACTGTGTATCTAATTATAGATTTGTTTTTTGTTGGTTTTTCTTATAATTTTCTTATAATTTTTCTTATAATTTGTTAGCCTTATGCTAAAACGAAGCACTTTTACTGTTTAAGCTGTGTACAGTTGTAACTGGATGGCAGGTTTACTGTGTTTGTTAAGACTGTGTTTTGTATTTTTTAAGTCTGTTATCTGTATCTGTACCTATTAAATAAAATAAAATAAAAATAAATAAATGTACAGTTAGAAAAAAAACTTGAGCAGTTAAAATTAATGAATCGACATCTAAACGGCTTAACCGATTTAGTAAATCGTCTTTTTTTCAAAAAGCATTTGTTTGTTGTTGCATGCATGCATGTTTTACAATATATTGTTGATTAATATGGTTTCTATCGTTTAGTACACTAAAAACGATTAAAATGTAGTATTTGAATAAACACTCTTAATAGGCTGATTATAATATAAAAGTAAATATATTCAAGCTTATGTGACAAATAGTAAGTTTAAAGTACGGTCATATTTTTTTCTGAATAAAGTTTATTAATCGTGAACAGCAATATGATAGCTAAAATATTTAATCATTGTAGTTTGGTCGTGAGAATTTTAATTAAAAATGATAACGTGTAATGTGCAGTGTGTACACTCCCTTCATGGTTGGGGTGATTTTTAATTATTTAAATTCTAGCCGCCGGCGTCTGCCGATATTACTTTGATATGGGGCCTGACATTGTGTTACTGCCTATTACTTGCATGCATCGCACTGATTCATCAATTACACCGATATTTGATTACTTTAAAATATATTTTAATTAAAGATGTCATACGTCATGACCGAAACAATTAACCGAAACATCGTCATCATTAACACAAACAACTATCATATATATACTTGGACATCATTAAAGGAATAATCACGACCAAAATATTTATTCAGCACGGTCTCAGCCTAAGTAATTAATTTCAAACCGTGAATCTAATATCACAAATTTCATGCTATTTTGTTTGCGACTATAAATATTATAGTAGAGCAATTTTTCATTTTTTTTAATAAATATTTCAGACATCTAACACACAACGGCATCTAGTCCTAAGCTAAGCAGAGCTTGTGTTATGGATACTAGACAACTGATACAAATACATATATACTTTTTTTTTGTAAATACATACCTACATTTGTGTATACCTACACTATGACTGCTAAAACATAAACTTTTAGAAGACTTTTCATTTATAAACGTGCGTATTTTACCTAGTAACTGATTATCACCTGCCAAAATAGGTGGACGGAGCGTTAATCAAAATGATGGTATCCGTACTAACATCCATACCAATATTATAAATTTGAAAATAACTCTGTCTGCCTGTTACGCTTTTATGACTAAGCCTTGACAAAGGTCAGAGGCTACTCTTTAAAGCGCTAGCCGATATACACGCGAGCGGAGCCGCGGGCAAAAGCTTTTAACTTAATATTAAATGAGATGCACCCGTCCTAAAATGTCTATTAACTAACCTTTTAGAACGGGCTTATCTCACTTACCTACTTATCTAAATCTAGCCAGCCATTGAAACGTGCTTGAGTTTCTTGAGCCTTGAGCCTTGAGCAGTTGCGAAGAGATGTTTTTATGGCAGTCCTCAATCGCCTTTATTATGGCGAGTGTTCTGACGAGTTTTTACAACTGGTCCCACATTCTTCCTTCCCCTAAACGACAACACGTGCTGGCCTTGGAAGTCACCGTTTTAGAGTAGCCGACATACGCTCTCGAACTTAACGGTTCGGCTCTTCTTTCGTGTACTGATCAGTTAAAACCTGGAACTCACTACCAGCGCACGTGCTTCCCTACCACTATGATCCCGGGTCCTTTAAGCGGAGCGTGAAAGCATCTCACTAGTGTGGATCGACATGCTGCATTGCCCACATTCGCAACGAGGATGGTGACCACCACTCTTGTGTTCTGCTCAAGCTTTCCATCAGGCTGAGTAGAGTCATTTTGGCAGCTCTTATATATAAAAAAAACAAACATTCAAATTTTCACGTTTATAACATTAGTAAGATTGCTCAACTTGATTTGTAGGCACTTTGCATTGTGGGTAGAACAAATTATGTTTATATTTTTCTCAGTGGACGGTATTATAAAACTATTGTGTCAGTGTGTCCAAAGAGGATATAATTCACTACGTTATAAGTGTGTCACTAATTGCATTTATGCGAAATTGTATTTTAATATGTTAAATAAGGAAAATTGTAAACAAATGGAAAATCAAGGGCATGTATTTAAAACTGAAAGAGGCGGAGTTAGATATTATATGAATGGTTACATATATAATAAATATCGAGTAATTGACGGCTTATATAGTTGGTCGTGTGAGTTGCGATTCCATGACAATTTTAGATGTAATGCTGGACTTATTACGAAACTGATGAATGGTCACCAACATAAAATATTAACAGGATACATGTGGGATCATAATCATGAACCAAATCTACAACCAAATGCGGTAAGTGTTGTATATTTAGTTACATGCATATAAAAAATATATTAGTTATTTAGAGCTGATTGAGGTATCACCTACGCCGCAATTTATCCTATTGATATAATACCTACTGGTTAAAGTTTCTTATTTTCAACAATTTCCTATGTATGACATTTATATATTACTAGCTGACCCGGTGAACTTCATATCCCAATATTTACGTATCTGTCTCAGCTTCCCGTTGATTTTAAATTGACTTTAGAGAATTTTAGAATTATTTAATTTGATGCAGCCGATTGGAAGATAAGCACGTACATACATTTCGGCGATTCATTTTTATATGAAAAAAACGGCCGGCCGTTTTTTTTATTTTATTCATTTTCATTTTTTTTTTCGGCTTACAGAATGAATAAACAAACCAATGCGCGAGTTATATACAATAGAAGATTTCTAATAAGCCCTATGGCTCCGTTGCCAGTTGTAATCCCCTCACCTGAGTGTTGATGTAATCCAGACCCAATAAAGAGGCTTTTATTAACTACTAGCTGACCCACGCAACGTCGTTTGCGTCTTCTATTGCCCGTAGCGTGATAATTTTCCCTCGTTTTTGAAACATTCTTCATTGGTGCTCCGCTCCTATTGGTCTTAGCGTGATGATATATAGCCTTCCTCCATAAACGGGCTATCTAACACTGAAAGATTTTTTCAAATTGGACCAGTAGTTCCTGAGATTAGCGCATTCAAACAAACAAACAAACAAACTCTTCAGCTTTATATATTAGTATATGTATATTAGTGTATTATTAGATGTATTTATCATACTCTTCCAAGATCTAATACTCATAATCAACAACACATTTATTTGGATAAAGATTAATATTAGGTATTTTAATGATAAAAACTTTTTGGCAAATAACTCATTATTATGTACCAACTCTTAGCGTCTTATACTCGTGATAACTTCTAAACGAAATGTCCGAATGGGATGAAACAAAAAGTATTTTACTTCTACATAAATACCCTTGATAACATAATGCTTTATTTTGATAAGGATTAATATTAAGATACACATTTAACGTAGTTTCTTTCTTCTGACGATTTAATAAAAAAATTTAAACACAAAAGCGGTTATTGTGGCTATGGTTTAGCTAGAGTTAGACATATGCTCTCGCGGACTTTTTTGTAGATCTTAATGGGACCTACAAACCCGTAATACATTATTTTGTTCTATTGTCAATAGTTATTGCAGCGCACGCAAACATAGGTTTTCGATTTCACACCTTGGGTTATGAAATAGCAATTTTCTTTCGTATCCCTAATTTTTTTGAAAATAAAATATAGCCTATAGCCTTCCTCGATAAATGGACTATCCAACACTGAAATAATTTTTCAAATCAGACCAGTAGTTCCTGAGATTAGCGCGTTCAAACAAACAAACAAACTCTGCAGCTTTATAATATTAGTATAGATAATTTTATTAAAAATCCAAAATTTGACGTGACAGTTGACAATTAACATGGCCATATGCAAAACCGTTTCTTTAGTGCTATAAGATTTGAAGTTCCTATAGTTCGGAAGATAGTTGTATTGTAAGTCCATTATATAGATTCTTTAAACAGCGGAGACTGACCTTTTTGTTGCTATATTTTTAGAAATACATAGATCATAATTATTAACATCGGTAAGTCCCTTAATGTTTCCCTACAAGCGAATGTTTCAAGCTGTATGTGACTGTCCACACAATTAAAAAGCTGAATAGTTGTTGCAGATTTTTTAAAAGTACAGTCGCGTGCGGTCTCATTTCAACGTGTTACGTGGAGTCCGCAAAATGAAAATAATAACGGAATGTTTTAATTTCCCTGCGAGTGACAGGTCACGTGCCCCCGCCGCCCGCTTCCCCCCACCCTTGCAAACTGTCATCGTCACTGCTAAGGACAATTAGCCTGCTCATGAGATTAAACAAGTAGAGTGCGCGTGTTTGCTCGATTTTTATGTACAACCGCCTCGCATCGCCCGTGGAACCCTTGTCATATTAGACGCAAATGACTGGCTTTTCTGAATACTATAGATATGGCAAGTATACGCATAATGTATGTCTGTAATGCACTCCCAGTCACTAACAATAGGCGTGGATTTCAAGTAACTGATTTTTCGAGTGACAAGTTTTATGAACGCTAGTCTTCTGAAATGAAACAGTGATTATAATATTTTTTTTACGAAAATTATAATTATTACTAATGACAATAGGATGAGTTTCTATGCCCGGCAGTGGACTTAATGGATATTTTAGAACTTGGTACTTTTAAGATAAATACTCTTAAAAGTACCAACGGAAAAGTGTTGCTTAAAATAAATAAGTGTATTTAAATATTAATTCATCGATATCAATTGATATTATTATAGACCGGCTGCAGGGAGAACCGTGAAAATACTTTATATCGACATCTTTAATTATTCACATTTTAGTTGGACGATTTTACGTAGTTTATTTACAGTGGGTAAATATGGGTAAAATACTTAATTGAATGTTACTTTAAAGCGTAAATCCGTGAGCTTAATTGTATGTTCTGTAGTATAAATGAACAAATCCTTTAATTAATTCATAACATGTTCGTATGAGATTTCTTCACGTTTCAATTTAGAGTAGCGATTACCAATAAAGGCGCACGAGCGGAAAATTAAATGCGATTGCTGCAAGTGTTAGGAATTCGTGAGTTGCCACGGAACAATGTGGGGATTACGAATTTATTACAGTAACACTTTTGTATGTATATGTACTTCGAGTGGTGAATACTTTTATTAATTTTTTGACTGTCCATTGTGTGTATAAAATATAATTGACTCTTTGACATTACATTATACTTTGGTGTGGTGTACTATGAACAATCTGACTAGTATCTACTACGAGTATAACCTTCAAATTCATTTTGTGATAGGACTAGGATTTTGTTCAAAATCATGGTTCATTTCTTTTGTTTTTTTTTAAAGGTAACTTCCGCTCTAAGAATATTCCTTTGACGCGGGGGACGCGACGTTACATCACACATGAAACAGACACAAAGAACACACAGATTTATAACAATAATATGAGTGTTGCTCCAAGTGGGTTTGAACCCAAAACACTGAGCGCAGTAGAAAACTACGAGGTGAACGCTTAAACCACTACCGTGCACTACGTGCAATTTTTTTTTGGTAAATTTTCCCCCTGCCTGCTAAACATGAAAATCGTTGTAGCCGTTTCCCATATTCAGATTATAGTCTATACTATATAATGTTATAAAACTGAAGAGTTTGTTTGTTTGAACGCGCTAATCTCAGGTCCGATTTGAAAAATTCTTCCAAAGAATTTTTCAAATCGGACCTGTAGATTTTTAGAGCTCTTTTTATTAAGATTTAGGAATAGGAAATATAGAATGCGAAGGACCTAGTTACGATAGTAATTACTAGATCGTTTAATAATATATAGGTATGTTATTTTTAAGCATTAAGACGTACTTATAGTTTTCGCTAAAAGTCCTGGATATGTCATTACTTTAGATACATTTTGTATAGTTAACTAAAACTGTAAAGGACATATTTAGATAGGAAAAAAGGCGAGAGCTTATGATGTTCGTGTTATCTATTGTATTACGTTGTTGGTGTTGTCGAAATCATGCAGACTATTTTATTAACCGATTTCAAAAAAGGAGGCGGTTCTCAATTCGACCGTATATGTTTTTTTATGTGTGTTCGCGGATAACTTCGTCGTTTATGAACCGATTTTGATGTTTCTTTTTTTAATGGAAAGAAGATGTCCCAGCGGTGGTACCATGATAAGGACATTAACATATGATGAAGTCAGTTTTTGTTCTTGTTAATTTTTTTTATTTAAAACTTTATGCAAAAATATGTAGTATTTAAAAAGGTTAAAAGTTATGTCACTTGCATATTATATACTTACATTGTATGTTTCTCTCTGCAATTTCGAAAACTTAAACTACTTGCAGAAACATGACACCCAAAAGTCACTTGTTACAAATTAACTTTTTTTAGACTAAAAAAACAAAATTAACACATGTTGTTTTTAATGAACGGATACGTATCGCTTGTGCAGTACACAGTGATCAAGGAGCGTGTATGTAAACGAAGCTAAGGGGCCAAAAGTCGCGTATAATAGACGTGTTGCAATTCGGTCCAATTAAAATTAATTAGGTACAGAACACTGTGTAGACCGAAGCAACAAATCAACGAAAGATACAACTTCGGATATCAGTGTGTGTTCGTGGATAAGGACACGGACCATGCTATTGAAAAATTCATTCGATTTTATACTCCAAAGTCGTAGTAATAAAGTTAAATTTCCTACTACCGCTTTTATTTCGACTTGCACATTTTTCGTCTAAAATTATATTGTTTATTTTTATTGTCTTGTCTTCTTATTTGTGTCTCAATGATAAAACTCAAGTATAGAATAACAATTTACTTAGTTTAGAAATGATCAATTGAAGTCTCTTTGTTCAAGGCTTTTACGTATTTGATTTGATAATATTGTCAATAGTTTTTGCCCGCGGCTCCGCCCGTGTATATGTCGGTTATCGCGGCAAATAGTAGCCTATGTGTTATTCTGATGTATAAGCTATATTACTGTAAAGTTTCATCCAAATCCGTTCAGTAGTTTTTGCGCGAAAGAGTAACAAACATCCATCCATACATCCATCCATCCTTACAAACTTTCGCGTTTATAATATTAGCAATATTAGCAATAGTAGGATTACTTACCTAATTTAATTAGCAAAACTAGTGGTTGCCCAGTGGTCGAAAATGGATCATATTCTTTTTTCTTCCTGCTCTTCTCGATAAAACTTTAACTGTAGCAAATTTTAAACTCCTCCGTTCGCATAATTTCGTAAAAAGGGTTACAAAGTTTTTTTTTCATGTTTTAATGTATTGACAAGATATAGTTGTCGAAGTAATTCTTCATTTTACCCAGTTACAACGCGCAAACACGCAACTAAATCATTGAAAAAATCTTACAGATTTAGAGATTATAGTGACTCTCACTTTCTGTCTAAGTATCGTAGCAGGTACCTACCTAGAAAGAAGGAAAGAAAATAAATAAAAAATGTTATGGAAACCTACAAAAATTTTAATCGGTTTTTACGAATTCTGACTTAACTTGGATATCATTTTTACGACAGTGAGGTACTTTACCATAATTTGCTTAGTGACAAAGTTTTTTTTAAAGGAGTACCTAATAATAATAAAAAAACCGACAAATTGACCCGGGTCAGGTATTTGCAATCCGTTTTTCTAATAGATACAGTGAGTTCTAAGATAGGGTACCTTTTATCTAGAAAAAAAAACAATATTTTAGAGTATTTCATAAAACGACAAATTAAAACATATTTTTTAAAAAAGAAGCATAGTTATCGCTTTTCTTTATTTCTCTTCATAATTTAAAGCCTAAAATATAATTTAAAAAAATCCGACAAAGGCTGTCTGGTAACGTATATAAAAAAAATTACAACACTATACGCCTAGTGATGTGTAATTTGGAACTGTTATAAAATATCAGTTATTTTCGTAGTCAATTTATCATTGTGCCGCCGCGCGGGAGGAGACGTTGTTAATCATAACTGGTACGATTGCCAAAATAACTTGTATTCCTTGTGAACGATGATTTATGATCACGTATGTTAATTACGATCTTGCTTATGTCGTGTTTCGGTCACTCCTATTGATATTTGCCACTCATACATATTTAATTACTTGAATATTTTATCTCATATCCAGTTAGGTTATTTTTTTAAACTATACGATATCGCTATATTTTCACGTAAACAAACCTATGAAACAATTTTCAACTTATATATATAAAACAGGAAGGTGACTGACTGACTGACTATTATTATTATACTATATTGTATACTAGCTTTTACACGCGGCTTCGCTCACGCAGACTTTCATCCCCTGATTTACCCCCTTAGGGGTGGAATTTCCAAAATTCCTTTTTTAGTGCTCACATACGTTATATAAAGAACCTACATGCAAAATTTCAGGATTCTAGCTTCAGCGGTTTGGGCTGCGCGTTGATCTCTGGGTATGTCAGTCAGTCAGTCACCTTACACTTTTATATAATATATACTAGCTTTTACACTCGGCTTCGCTCACGCAGACTTTCATCCCCTGATTTACCCCCTTAGGGGTGGAATTTCAAAAATTCCTTTCTTAGTGCTCACTTACGTTATATAAAGAACCTACATGCAAAATTTCAGGATTCTAGCTTCAGCGGTTTGGGCTGTGCGTTGATCTTTGGGTATTTCAGTCAGTCAGTCTGTTAGTCAGTCACCTTACTCTTTTATATATATAGATATATATTTCCTATTATTGTATATTTCTTTCTTATAAAGGTATATTGTACGTAATGCAGTAAAAGGCCCCACCATATGTTATTATGACCTTTAATAAACTTCTGGAGGTGTTGTTACGTATAAAAATCCCGGCAATTCAATTAACGGGAAAGCTGGGCGCAGGGCGCGGAGGGCGGTGCCTAATAAACATAATATAAATAATCTGTGGCGATAAATCTGCAGCGCTTTATGGCAGGAGTGGGTTGTCACTCCGTCTAATTAGCGCTAGTGCTGCTGTAAGCGGTTCGGCGGTAAAGCGCTGTGGCCTACTCACATGGGAAAGGGTAACGCAGGACTGATTAGAGAGGTAAAATTTGTGGTATCATTTTATTTTGAAGGTATAATTATTTAAAACGCCAAGTGATTTTTAAGAATATTACAACTTGTTTTGGTGTCATCGTTATTAGAGAGGGATAAAGTTTTATCTAAAATTGAAGTACCTACCTCAGTAATACAGACGGGTATGCATTCATTTATCGCTATACAAACAATTTTACTAAGAGATGGATATCAAATTGCGCCTGCCAGTCTCAAAAAGTAAACCGGTTTAAACAATTCTTAGCTACGCAGTTGTACAATGTAAAATAACAGTAATGTACGTCCTATGTAGACCTATATTACAGTTATTTACAAAATACATTTGACGTGTGTAGACAAATAAAGCGCTTCAGCGACTGAACTGTAGAGGTAATCGTCAAAGCACTCTTCATCAGGCTTAGTTAATTATGAGGACGTATCAGCTTTATTATAATTACTCATTTTAATGTCGCTGCGCCTAGTCTCCGCGACACCGGCGCGGCGTAGGCCGAGCCCGCCGCATACAATGTTTCAATCTAAGTAGTGAGTATAGCTTGTAACTCGTTTATTTTCAAACTTTATTGAAATACTAGCTGTTGCCCGCAGCTTCGCCCGCGTGTATGTCGGTTATCGCGGCAAATAGTAGCCTGTGTTATTTTGATGCATAAGCTATATTACTGTAAAGTTTCATCCAAATCCGTTCAGCAGTTTTTGCGTGAAGAAGTAACAAACATACACACAAACTTTCGCCTTTATATATTAGTATAGCTGTAGCCCGCGGCTTTGCTCGCGTAGAAGTTGATTATATGTATTTAATTAAAACTGTGTAAGTATCTATGAATAATTTATTCATGCTTTTAAACGTATTTATTTATTTATAATCAATAAATAGTCCATTAAAGTCGACTTTCATACACACATTCGCCATTCTTTTAACCCATTTAGGAATAAAATTCCCATATGTGCTGATATAAGTATTCATTTATTTGTAATCAAAAGCCTGAAGACAAAGTTTCAGGCTACTAAATAAAAAAATGACGGACTTCCAGTCTAACCTAGGGATAGAATATCCCGAAACGCTTAAATACGGATCTCATCATCATCATCGCAGTCCACTGCTGGACATAGGCCTGCATCTTGAATTGCACGCCACTTGGTTCGATCCTCAGATTCTCTCATCCAGCTCCTGCCAGCCAGGCAGATCATTATTCCACCTGGCCTGTGAACGTTCTACACTACGTTTGCCGAGACGCGGTCTCCACTCAAGAACCCGTTTACCCCAACGGTTATCAGCTCCACGGCTAATATGGCCAGCCCACTGTCACTTCAGCTGGCTTATCCTGTGAGCTATGTCAATGACCTTGGTTCTCTGCCGGATCACCTCATTCCTGATGCGATCCCTTAGATAGAGAAACGTTGAGCATAGCACTCTCCATAGCAAGCTGAGCGACTTTAAACTTGTGAACCAGCCGTGTCCACGGTTCGGCACCGTATGTCATGACAGGTAGGACGTACTGATTGAAGACTTTGCTATTTAGGCACTGTGGGATTGATGATGAAAAGACCCGACGAAGTTTCCCAAACGCTACCCGGCTGAATTCTCCTGTGCTCCTCGTCCTCGAAGTAGTTTCTACTTAACTGCAAAGTCTGTCCGAGGTACCACATATATTTTTGAACAACTTCGAGAACGGCACCGTGTACCACAACCGGTTCCGGTAGAACATGTTCGTACATACGTATCTACTCATTTTTAATCAGTAGCCTAAAAATAAAGTTGCATGTTTCTAACTTTAAGAATGACGGACTTCCAGACTAACCTATATTCGAAATTTCAACCCCTATTTCACCCCCTCAGGGATGGAATATCCAGAACAGCTGAAATTCGTATCTACTCATTTTTAATCAGCCAAAACAGAATTTTTCATGTTTCTCACTTAAAAGATGACGGATTTCCTTACAAATTTTCAACCCCTATATCACCCCTTAGGGGTAGAATATCCAGGAACGCTTAAATACGTACTAACTCATTTTTTATCAGTAGCTCAAAGCTAAATTTTCATGTTTTTCACTTAAAAAATGACGTACTTCCTTACAAACTTTCAACCCCTATTTCACCCCTTTAGGGCATAATATCCAGAAACTCCTAAATACGTATCTTATCATTTTTATTTAGTAGCCCAAAAATAAAGTTTCATATTTCTTATTTAAAAAATTACGGACTTCCATACAAATTTTCAACCCCTATTTCACCCCCTTAAGGGTAGAATATCCAGAAACGCTTAAATACGTATTAACTCATTTTTTATCAGTAGCTCAAAACTAAATTTTCATGTTTTTCACTTAAAAAATGACGGACTTCCTTACAAACTTTCAACCCCTATTTCACCCCTTTAGGGGTAGAATATACAGAAACTCTTAAATACGTATCTAATCATTTTTATTCAGTAGCCCAAAAATAGAGTTCCATATTTCTTATTTAAAATATTACGGACTTCCGTACAAACTTTCAACCCCCTATTTCACCTCCTTAAGGGTAGAATATCCAGAAACGCTTAAATACGTATCTACTAATTTTTTATCAGTAGCCCAAAGCTAAAGTTTTTGATTCTAATTTTAAAAATGACGAACTTTCATACAAATTTTCAACCCCTATTTCACCCCCTTATGGGTATAATATTCAGAAACGCTTAAATACGTATCTTATCATTTTTATTTAGTAGCCCAAAAATTATTTTTCATAATTCTTATTTAAAAAATTACGGACTTCCGTACAAACTTTCAACCCCTATTTCACCCCTTAGGTGTAGAATATCCAGGAACGCTTAAATACAATACGTATCTACTCATTTTTAATCAGTAGCCCAAAACCAAATTTTCATGTTTCTCACTTAAAAAATGACGTACTTCCTTACAAACTTTCAACCCCTATTTCACCCCTTTAGGGCATAATGTCTAGAAACTCCTAAATACGTATCTTATAATTTTTATTTAGTAGCCCAAAAATAAAGTTTCATATTTCTTATTTAAAAAATTACGGACTTCCATACAAATTTTCAACCCCTATTTCACCCCCTTAAGGGTAGAATATCCAGAAACGCTTAAATACATATTAACTCATTTTTTATCAGTAGCTCAAAACTAAATTTTCATGTTTTTCACTTAAAAAATGACGGACTTCCTTACAAACTTTCAACCCCTATTTCACCCCTATAGGGGTAGAATATACAGAAACTCTTAAATACGTATCTAATCATTTTTATTCAGTAGCCCAAAAATAGAGTTCCATATTTCTTATTTAAAAAATTACGGACTTCCATACAAACTTTCAACCCCTATTTCACCCCCTTGGGGGTATAATATTCAGAAACGCTTAAATACGTATCTATTCCTTTTTAATCAGTAGCCCAAAAATAAAGTTTCATGTTTCTAACTTCAAAAATGTCGGACTTCCAGACTAACGTATGTACAAAATCACAACCCCTATTTCACCCCTTAGGGGTAGAATATTTAGAAACGCTCAAATACGTATTTACTAATTTTTTATCAGTAGCTCAAAAGTAAAGTTTTATGTTTCTCACTTAAAAAATGACGGACTTCCATACAAACTTTCAACCCCTATTTCACCCCCTTAGGGGTGGAATTTCAAAAATTCCTTTCTTAGTGCTCACTTACGTTCTATAAAGAACCTACATGCAAAATTTCAGGATTCTAGCTTCAACGGCTTGGGCTGTGCGTTGATCTCTGGGTATGTCAGTCAGTCAGTCAGTCACCTTACTCTTTTATATATATAGATTAGATATGGTTACATGTAACATTGTAGAACGTTTAGAATAACAGCAATAATTAAACAAGTGTATCGCGTTACAAACATTAAACCGATGCTTAACAAAGTCTAAAACTATTTATAGGTTGATTGTTTATTTTTATTAGGCTTTATGAGAATACAGTAATAACATAACCGTTATAATTATTATAACTTTAAACCTATAAATTTGTATACACTATGTACCTTACTTTACTTTTACTTTACTATACCTTACTTACTAATTTATTTATATTAGTCGATTTCGAAAATGTTTTACATGCAATAAGTTGTTGGTTTGAAATTATAAACAGGTATTTATTTATATGACTAAATCACTACCAACTTTGATTAATTTATTAAATTAATTATTAAACGAGTAGTTCAATGTCAATTACTTTATTTCCAATCAATGTTAGTGGAAGCGCTACATTAAACAAAGGCTATTGTAACTGAGTTTGCATTAATGAATTAGATAATAAACTCAATAATTAATGTATTACGTTATTCAATTTGGTAATTACAGAAATAGATCGATTTATCTTATAAATCTTATTTTTATCTCAAGAATGTAGCATGCCTTCAAAAAAACACGAAGACCGAACTATTTTTGGCAATGATCCAGTTTACTTGCGATATTCCCAATTGACAGTTCCCAATGCTACTTAAGGACATGCTTTTAAGTTTTTTTTATGAAGTTTCAAGAACTTACTGTCATAAATAGTCCCCTACTATTTTTGACTACTATTTTTAACTATTACGTTTATATAATTTTCATTGTTCCATATAAACTTAGACTTATAATTTTTTTTTATACCTATATGTCTCCTACTTTTTCACAAACAGGGTAACCAACAGGTTAAAGGTTCTATCGAAAGTGATGTTATTGTAGTTTCGTTTGCTTAGACGACGTTTCATAGGAGGAGGTTCTCAATTCGACTGTTTTTTTTTGGTTTGTTACCTCATAACTTTCGACTGGGTGAACCAATTTTGATAATTCTTTTTTTATTTGAGAGCTGGTGCTTCCCGTGTGGTCCCATTTAAATTTGGTCTAGATTGCAGTCGTTTTTTTTTGTTTAATTTGTATTTTTAAACGATACGTCAATAGCTTTTAACAGTCCACTGCTGGACATAGACCTCTCTTTAGAAAGGATGTTGTGACCTACTATACCACGCCGCTGTTAAGACTGGTTCGTATAGGTTTTGTTTAATGTTTTCCTTCTTTTTTGCAGTGAAGTTTTCCTGTCTAGTTTGCTCCCTTAAGGCGCATCTCCACCAAAATTGTTGGCAATTTCAGTGTAACCAGCTGTTTGCAACACCTCAAAAAATCGCCAGCTTTTGTTTCCATTGTGTCTACACCGAGTCGCCAACAATTTAAAAAACATTCCAACTAAGCGTCACCACAGAGCCGATAAATATTTGTAACAAGCGTATTCTTTTGACGTTTACCGCCAAAAACGGAAACACTGATCTCAACATTTGTTGACTATTTTTGTTGCCAACACAAGGAAATTACAGAAACTCTTGTCACCAACACGTGTTGACAACACAAAAATTGTCAACTTTTGTTCGGTGGAGACCCGGCTTTAGTCGCCTCTCACGAAATTCATGGGATGAATGGAGATGGCGATACTCTGTATTCTTAGAAAGGATACTTAGTTACGTTTATCAGCGTCCTTGTTTAATTACAGTTGCCGGATTTTGAAATCGTTTTTCCCTACAGAACACTGCATCATTTTACTAGTAATAGGTAAAACAGGGGTTTTGTATTACAATTTTTTTTTGAGATTAATTTACTAATTGGGGATCAAGTTCGTTAACGATCGTATGGTACGACTAGTCTTGTTCTTGCATATTAATATCCTTGCATAAAATTTTAATTTTATTTAATGGATTATTTGCTACACCAAAAAATCAACACTCAAGAACCCTGAAGGACATTGTAAGTGGGCATAATAACTATTTAAACTTCATAATAAAATACCTTTAAATATCGGTTAATATGTTCAGTATAAAAGCTTATTAGAAAACAAGTATGCATTATGATTTCAATAAAATATGCAGACTGTTACAACAAGTAGGTACTCTCGAATGCTCAAATTGCCCACACATTTTTCTTCTACATGATGCATTTTAAGTGCTTGTTATTATTGCTCGACATCTCATTAGCTACAGGTTATAATGTGAAGTAGTTATAAAATAATTGAGCTCTCGGCTCCTACTGATAAAATATTATTTTCATAACGAGTAGGTATTCGGATACCGGGTATGGGCAAGTAATGGGTATTTGCAGGATATCGATCACCACCTCAATTTAATATAAATACTTAGTGGCTTAATCGATTTAACAGTTATTATAAATATATTAATCAATTGTACCCTGTTAGAGCTTGCATTACATAAGTGATTTTAAATTAAGGATGTGACTGCAGTAAGTGATAATATCACCCAAGTGATGAAGTAGTGACTATGTTATCATCATCATCATCAACAACCTTTACAGCCGCAACGTAGGCATCTCCTTAGAAAGGAGGTTTTGGCATACTATCCACGCTGGTCAGACGGGTTGGTATAGCGTTTTTTCCAAGATTTCCTTCTGTTTGTAGTGATTTCGTTCTACGTTAGTCGCCTCTTACGTCACCCACGGGATGAATTGGGGTGGTGACACTTTTTTTTAATATTTTAGCTGCCAAAATGACTCTGCCCTGCCTGATGGAAAGCACAAGCAGAATCCAAGAGTGGTGGTTACCATCCTCAATGTGAACAAGGACAGTGCAACATGGTGACCAGCACTATGGCGTCCTAGTGAGATGCTTTTTCACGCCCCGCTTAAAGGACCCGGGATCATAGTGAGAGGGAAACACGTGCGCTGGTAGTGAGTTCCAGGTTTTAACCGTTCGGCACAGGAAGGAACACTCTGAGGCGGTGACTTCTGACGCTGGCACATGTTGTCCTGTAGAGGAAGGGAGAAGGGGGGACTAGTTGGAAGACCTCTTCAGAACACTCCACTCCATAGAGGACTTCATATTCTTAATCCGTCAAAGTCACCACACGGACAATATTCACTATAATAACCATTCACTTTGTCAGGCAAAGTGAATAGTCACTAGACATTTAGGCGAAATGATAGGGTTCGACTGTCAAAACTAAAGAGTTAGTGATAAAACCAGTATAGATAGATAGAAAGAAAACTCTTTATTTGTACACCATAATATTACAGAGTTACAGTGTACAGAGAGTACACAAAATGTAATATGTAGTATACAAAGGGTGGCCTAATTGCCAGGAGCAATCTCTTCCAGGCACCCTTAGGATGGATCAAATTGTATAGGAGAGAGCGATAGTTGACGGTGCAACGAGTTTTTAATTAGTCATATTTATAGACAGGAGCAGCCGTTTCGACGTTCACGATCATAGATTATGCTTACCCAGGCCTCTTTACTACCTTACCTACTTACGTTGTGGTTATTGGATGAAGTAGATAAATAAATACTTAGGATATCTTCTGTTGGGTAAACAAATATTAGCAGAATCGTCATTTTTTAATTGGTTACGAAACTAGTTTTGATATCTAATATTACAGATAAAAGATGTTTTTTTTTTATGTTTGGGCCTGCCAAAATGACTCTTCTCTGCCTGATGGAAAGCATAAGTAGAATCCAAGAGTGTTGGTCACCATACTCATTGCGAATGCAAGGCAGCAATGTAGCAGGGTGACCCGCACCATGGCGGCCTAGTGATGCTTCTGCATGCACTAACTGCACGTTTGGCCTAGTGGTTTAACGGTCACCACGCCGTTTCCTACTTCGCCAAGTGTCGTGGGTTCGAATCCCACTTAGGACAACAATTGTTGTTCTGAGTCTGAGTGTTCTTTGTGTCCGTTTCATGTATGTTTGTAAAGTCCCTCGCGACACAGGATTTAGTCCTAGAGCGGGAGTTGTCTTTTGTAAAAGCAAAAAAAAAAAACATTTCGCCTCCGGTCTCGCACTCACCAACGTAGCACGACAGCACGATCGCTGTCGTTTTACGTTGATCTTCTGTGCGAGGGTAGTACCGCCCCGGTCGAGCCGGCCCGTTCGTGCTGAAATCAGCGTGGCTCTACTACCTTGAAAACTTACTTAAGAAATCCGACATAACTTTTAGGATCTAGGTAGATACTTGGACCTTGGTAAAAAAAGGTACTCAATGTAAATTAGTATAAAGTAGTCCTTACACTAACCGGGACCCTTCTGTTTTAGAATACCTGGGACAGTTAAATGAAACGTGACGCATTGATGTGAGTGCTAGGTGTTGTTACATTACACAGCCAGTTGTCAGAATCATCCCGCGGCCGGTATCACTTGCACGCACCATTACCTTCATAATTTAATTAGTTTCGAGTGATCGTTTCATTAATAGAGGCGATATTTGGCGAGCGAGAGTGCTCGCCCGCGGCTTTGTCAATTTTAATTAAAGCCGATAGGTAGACCGAAATGTTGGAATTCTTCATTAATTAGTCCGGCTCGAGATTTCTAATAATTTAATTAATGGAGGGAGTTAATAAGCTGGCCATCCTGTCGGTATTCCTGTAACGCGCCGGTTACTGACACCTCGCTTCTGTACGATTAATTTGTATGAAGTATGTGTGCGGAAATGTCGCACCTCACAGTGCCACATACCGGTTCTTACATGATGTTGCTTCAGACGTAATTTAAGCTTTTTTAATTAAAATTCTTTTGGTCATAATTCAATGTGAAACTTTTTAGTCAAGTTTCTCGAGTTGCACAAACTAGCTCGCGTTATTGCTAACGTTTTCTAATCCATTCTTGTAAGCAATTTTCAAAGTGTTTATTTTGCAACCGGAACATTAGTATAGGTATTATTGAGGGTTTTACTAATATACAAACAAAAGCCCTAAGATTAAAATTTCAGAATAGAAAATAAAACACGAACGAAAAAATTAAACTGTTAAAATTGTTATAGGTAAGTCTAATATGCAATAAATGGCAACGTTTTAGTTATTTCAATAGAACGGTAACCTGCATTAATGTCATGTTGGTAACAATAGACAAAACAACCGTCATGAAATGATATCATAATAATATGTCAATAATGAATCAGTTCTCCATGTATTGTCGTGGGTGTACTGTTGGCCATGCTTAGCAAATTGCACATTTATTACTGTTAAACATGCAGCATTAGAGACGGATTTTCCGTCAAATGATATAAAATTTGTTAACAAGGCCTTTTGATGTTGATGTCAGGCAAATTACCAGGTTTTGTTCGTAAATATCGTATTACCAGCTGTAGTAAATAGAGCCTCAATGCAAGAGGTTTACTTATTTATTGTGTATTACTTATTTTTAAGAGTGTATTAGTGTGTAAAGACAAGCCGAATGCTTACTCATAGAAATCGGCATTCCATGCAATTGTCAAAATAAATATATCTATACCTAAGTATAAATGTACAATTAATTGTAATTTAAAACAAGTAAGTACTTCAAAGAATTATTTGATCTCTATACCTATGTGAGAAAGGTGTCATTTTCATATCCAAGTATCTTACTTGTAAAACTACAAAACACGCGTAGCAAGTTTGAATAAAGATCTTCCTTTAGTAAAACATACAATGGTATTAACTATTGAGATGATCCAGCGTCCTGTGTAAGCAAACATCACAGAACTATAAAGTATAACCACTATTATACACATACTACAAAATACACATTTCAACGTATAATCAAAGTGATGTTACGTCCGGTAGCCCTTTATCTATGAAAACGCCGCAGGCGATGCGACGTCAAAGTAGCTCAAAGGATGCTTAACGTAAACGTTGGCTAATAAAATGTACCAATATTTATGTTGGACTTCGGCGAAGAATAAAGTGGACTATTAACATGTATTTTATGATATCCAAAGAATGCTTTTCCCTTGCCTATTTGACTTAACACCGGAACAATTAAGAACTAAGATATTAGTTGGTTTTATTACAAGTACCTACTAAGCTTAGTAGTTAGTAGAACGTTTTTAGCATGAAATAAACTTTTAATGTCTATTAGAGGTAAAACTACGTTTTTTTGGGATACGTACTCCGTACCAAATACCGGAAGACTGTCTGTTTGTCAAGAGAGTCAAGACCCTTTTTTTCAGGAACGGAGAGGTATCAAGTTGAAATTAATATTAAGAACTCAGTTTTTTCTGTATATTTCGACACTCGAAAAGGAATAAAACCTAAATCCCGTTGACCTATAATTATAAAATTTGGCATGGAGCAATGTCATGTGGCTCAAGTAAAGGAAAAAATCTGAAAACCGTAAATTTGTAGTTGCATCACAAGATAAAAATATTTTTTGCGTTTATAAACTTACTAGCCGACCTACGCAACCTCGTTTGCGTCCAAACCACCGTCCCCCGTTTTAACTCTAAAAGGGGGTTGATTTCTAAATATACATTATTAGTACACCTCCACACCATCTATAGAGCATACATTTTAAATTTCAAGTCTCTTACTTCAAAAACATAGGACTTTCATACAAACGTCCAACCCCCGTTTTACCCCCTTAGGGGTGGAGTTTCGTAAAATCAGTTCTTAGCGGATATCTACACCCTATTAGGAACCTACCTGCTAAATTTCAAGTTTGTAGGTGTTATAGTTTCTGAGATTTCGTGATTAATAAGTGAGTTTCTTTCGCTTTTATGTATATAGATTTGCAGTTGGTACACTAACCATGGCCTATGTCGATGTATGGGTACAACAGTTTTCTAACGGCAAAGTTAAGTTTGTCCCTACTTAACTAAAAGTTTGTACGAAGCCCTTAGTTCGCGGGTCCGACTTGCACCGGGGTTTTTATGAATACTATAGTAATCATTGTATAAAAAAAACATCCTGTTTACTGATGAATACATGTATTTCATGAATATGACAGAACTTATTCTTTAGCCAGGTTATAATTAAGTTGAAACTTATAATACCCAAAGTTCTGTTCCCTATAGGATCGTTCAGAATTCTAGGCTATTTTTGAGCTTTTCTAGCATAAATAGCGTGTTAAAAGTTTTATTCGCGATTCAAAGGTCGGGGCAGTCCAATTGAAAACGTGCTCCACGCTCGCTTAGACAACGATTACACGTAATTTGAACGATCATTTTTAACCGTAAAATCCCGCAAAAGCAGTTCAAATCTTTTAAAATATATTTAAACTTACAAATTATGAGTGTCAGTTCGTTTGTTAATCTATCAAGCCTGAACTGCAAAAAAAAAGCGGCCAAGTGCGAGTCGGACTCGCCCATGAAGGGTTTCCGAAGCAGCAAGTAACATAATATAAAAGTTCTTGTAGTTCGTTGTAACTTTGATCGATGTTTTAATAATAGAGTTTTTTTTGCAGTTTACGATTTATGTCGTATTAAAAAAAAAACTATTTACTTACTAGATCTCGTTCAAACCAATTTTCGGTGGAAGTTTGCATGGTAATGTACATCATATATTTTTTTTAGTTTTATCATTCCCTTATTTTAGAAGTTACAGGACACACACACACACACACACATTTTACCACTTTGGAAGTGTCTCTCGCGCAACCTATTCAGTTTAGAAAAAAATGACCTTAGAAACCTCAATATCATTTTCAAAGACCTATTCATAGATACCCAACACGTAGGGGATGAAATTTTTTTTTTGAATTTCAGTACTAAGTATGGGGACCCCCAAAATGTATTGTTTTTTTATATTTTTGTGTGAAAATCTTAATGCGGTTCACAGAATACATCTACTTACCAAGTTTCAACAGTATAGTTCTTATAGTTTCGGAAAAAAGTGGCTGTGACATACGGACGGACAGACATACATGACGAATCTATAAGGGTTCCGTTTTGTGCCTTTGGCACGGCACCCTAAAAAGATCAAGTGCGAGTCGGACTCGCGCACCGAGGGTTCCGTACAAACCTATATTATATGATGTAACTAAAAATTTAAGCTTTTAGCAATTTTACCCTTATCTGTGATATAAGACTTTTGTTCGTACCAGATTTCAAGATTCTGAGTTTACGGTAGGTATGCATCTTACTTAGAATTACAACAAGTGTAATTTACTTAGAATTACTACGAATTATAAACACTGAATTAGCTTATTTAGTCATTTGATACTTACAAATACGACACTACAACTACGTCGTCATATATTATAATTATTATCTATTATTATGTTATCACAATACCAGTCCTTAATTGGCTTGACTAGGTCTTATGCGTGGGCACTTTGACAAGGAACAACTTGATATCTTACATGATGTACAATAGCATCTGTTACTTGGAAAACCTATTCTTCCAGTCTGACTTATTTGTGTATATAAAACTACAAATAATAAAAATACAACTCGATTTATTTAACGAAATCAATCCATTTTAGCAAGCCATAACATAAGGGGAGGCTAATGTCCAGCAGTGGACTTTTAAAGGCTGTTGATGTGATCCATTTTAATGATTGAGCTGGAGTACATACTATGAGACCACTCGTCACACTGGTAGTGATACATCTGCCAAACGTTGTTTTTGCAAATATTTCGTTGTTTTGAGACCTCGCTGTGGTAAAGTTTCGTTCCGTTTGAGTCTCTCTTTACAAAAACAAGACAGATATATAGCTCAAATTGGACATGTTGTTATAAGTAAAGGTGTCATTCCACAACCGAAGACGTACAAGTTACATCGACTCAAAATGGTGGAGTTGTTAATACTCGTAGAAGTTCGTTTTTGAAAAAAAAACCAAACTTGAATTAAAAAAAGTCGAAGATACACATATTTGTAAATATCAAATGAAACTAGGTTATCAGTGGATAGTATAGTTGTTTCGCATCCTAATCCTGCGGCGGACGCGGCGGGAAAATGGCGGAAATTGAAAATAAACATTTCATCTGCGCCCCGGCACGCACTGCCCAAATTGACAATACAACCAATTTGCCGGCGCGCACCGACCACTTTTGTATGGGAATTGAAAAATAATATTACTCTTTTTTCTACCACTGCACGTAGGCAATCTCAAAAATAAACTATGATTCTTCAAGTTCCACGTTCCTCCCCTATTTGGTTCTTGTCACGAAACATAAACTAAAAGTTTTTTTTAATTTTTTTTATTCCCGAACGTTTTTTTAAAATAATTTGAAATTTCCGCTCCGTACAAATTATATGAAAGTACTTACATTTAAAACTACAAGACTTTCTGAACGGAACTTTTCATTAGCAACTATCGCGGTTGGCGGAAACACTTACTTATATCGATGGCAAAATACGCAACAGTCATTATGTCGGTATTAAATATTCACAATAATTAGGTAAAGTGGATACAATGGCAACAGACGTCTCATTAAGCGGCGCGGGGTGTTATCACAGTCGGCAGGAAGCACTCCGATAGAGTGCTGCTCATTCATTCAGTTTTAAAAACGAGTGCGTTTTGTAAACACGAGTCCCATCTCTCACGTGGCTCAGTGAATACATACCATTTATCAAAATGAAGTCATTCATATTATAACTCACATAATCACAATTTGAATAATGTTCTCCATTTAATTGAAATAACTTAGTTTGTGGTGAGTGTAATAGAATTTCGTTTATTAATTAATATATTATTAAAGTGCTTAATCTTGTACGTACTGAAGTAGTACTGTAATAAACATCTCAACACTTTTTAATTAAGTGCAATAGTTATAATGAGCGTCGTCAAGTTCTGCAGACGCCTTGTGCTTCTATTTTTGCTGCCAATTAATTTGAAGCTTATTGAAAGTTTCCATCAGATTTTCTTCGGCTCACTTACTTTATCTGTTATTGAAGGTTCTAAACTTAAAAATATAACGATGTTATTATTATAATGAACATGCTATGGAATATAAAAGTATTTAGTTGTATTAACTCAGTTAAGTTAATAAAATGTTTTTGATAAGCATTTTGCTATTAATTACACTAAAAATGGTTATATCCCCCTCATTAATTCATCAAAGTTATAAACTAATAACGTTAATTCAAAAAATGATGTAGCCTTCATAATAATTTAATTAAGAAAACTAAATTAGTTTGTAAGGTGAGCATAGCTAATTTAATTTAGATTGAGTTTTTTAATAACCCTAATTGACTGATTTAATTATGCATATTAGCGGTGTGTTGTTGGTTATTTGGCTAACGAATTTACCTCTAATTAAAGCCACCTATATCTGTCTCACATGGGAAATGAAAACTATTCGTCATACTTGTAACAGAAGCAGAACATTTGAATTGTTAATTATATTGTCAGTGAAAAAACCCAATTTGTTTTGTATTGCTTAATTACAGCTTCATTTATACTTATTTCTTAATTACTTAATTGTTAGTCATTGCTATTATTATTATTACTGCCGACAGCCCTAAACAATGGAATCACAAATAAATATATGGTAATATTCCGAGGGTTGTGTGATATTATTATATGTTCTTACTAGTTTTTGCTCGCGGCTCCACCCGCTTGTATGTCGGTTATCGCGGTAAATAGTAGCCTATGTGTTATTCTGATGTATAAGCTATATTACTGTAAAGTTTCATCCAAATCCTTTCAGTAGTTTTTGCGTGAAAGAGTAACAAACATACATCCATCCATCCGTCCATACTTACAAACTTTCGCGTTTATAATATTAGTAGGATTATACCAAAACTACTTAATGCACTCAGCGTGTATGCATTTGCCAGTTCAATGCTGCTTTGTCCGCGATAGCAATGAGGATGGTGACCGCCACTCTTGGATTCTGCTCATGTTAGCCAGTTGCTAAAGTAGATTCATTTTGGCTGGCTAATAAATAAAAAACAAAATTCCATCTACTTCATAATCGGTATTCTGATTATCGTATAAATGCTTACTCATTTATTTTTTTTACAATTATGACTATTTATCTCGCAGTTACTTTAGTTAAATCGACACACAAATGTATACACAGACAACCAAAATTAAGTAATGTTTGATATATCTCATGGCGTACCTAACTGCCATTTCGTAGATTGGCGGCGCACACGCAGTACGGAATACATCTAGTAATAATTAAACGGACAGTCTAAATTATAATTAGAGGTAATGGACGGCACTCGATGGCCCACAAATGAATGAATGTTTAATTGAATGTCTCCCCACAAATAAAAGCAATTTTCTTACAGCCCAGCCCTTAGCTAACGTAATTTAATTAATGGGTCGCATAACTCTGATTAAATAATATCTGGGTTGGGAAAATGCGATCAGTTTTTCCTACCGCTAAGTTTTAATTTATTTGTTCAGGAAGGAATGTAGACTAGAGTGGTTACGACATAATCGTAATCGCTCTAGTCTGCATTCCTAAATTCATTAATTTTGAATAATATTTCGATTGTTTGGTTGAATGACTTTGTAATCCTTTCTGTGAGTTCCTGGCATAAATTTAAAATGTTTAACACTTACTTACAACGTTATTAGATGTGGAACTGATAACCATTGGGATAGACGTGTTCATGAGTGAAGACTGTGTCTCGGTAAAGGTACCGTAGGACGTCCACAGGCTAGGTGGACTAAAGATTTACGCAAGATGGCTGGCAGAATGGTCCGAGAGCTGGTACCATTTTTTGAGTAGGTATTTGAGGCAAGCTGAAAACATGTCACAGACCTCTCCTATCCTCACCAGCCAGGTCTGCAGTTTTTGTTGGGGTATATTAGGAGAGGTGTGTGACAAGTTTTCAGCTTGCCTCAAATACCTACCCAAAAATTGGTACCAGCTCTCCGACTAGTAGATGAATGCGAAAAGCCGAGGAGCCAATTAGAGAGGCCTATGTTAAACAATAATAGGCTGATGATATTGTTAATTAGCACATATCTTTCTTGGTGTATTGGCAGTTTGTCTTAACGAAAGCCCACGTTGAAAGAAGTCCAGAAATACTAGGACCTCGGTGTTAAGAACTGTCAATAATTTGATTTACCTAATGGTCAATTCGTAGTTTAATTTTTCAAGTTCAATTTGCATTGTTATTTACAGTGTATCTTAAGTTTTAAGAATGTGTTTGGTAAATTACACTCTGTTTTATTATATTTTCATAGCTAAAGTTTATTTTCGAAGTACATTAGATTTTTTTAATAAATATTTATAATTTTTTACCGATCAATCAAGCCGGTTGGCTTAAAAGACTCCAAAATCAAACGTAAAATAACCCAAAGAGGCGAAACTACACTCAAACTGTTGCTAACTTTAAGAATGTTCGTAATAAAACTTTAATCTGAGAAGTATTCTATTTTCCAACACTACCAAAATATCACAGACTCTCTTAGGCTTGCTTTAAACATAACAGAGAGAAACTAGCAATCGAATAAAAGATCATAAATAAAACATCGAGGACGTTACCTCCGATAGCTTTTGTCTAATCTAATAAATGTTTAATAAGAATTAGGTAAAAGTGGCACTCCCTGGCAGGCTGGGGATTTTCATTGCATTAAGGGGCTGCATATAATGTTCAGATTGATATACGTTATTGTTGAACGACATTACTATACATCGCTTCGACTAATATCCATTAATGGATATGCTACTTTTCTAATGAAATCAACATCTTTGAAATGATATAATAAAGAGAACTAGAATGTGTTGATAAATTTAATCGACTCGATAATGAATAACTAAGAAATCAATATTTCCACTTATAGCCCGTATGTAAGCAACACTTATCTTGAAAACAATTTTATTCAATTATATCTGCTAGAAAAACTCGTTTTTTAATAGATAGATTTACATCTCGATTGAATTTTAATTGAGTCAACGAGCGAGTGCACTTCAATAACGGAGTAAGTTAATTATAAAAGGCAATTGATTTAAAAGGAGCCGTGTCGTGGCCGCGGTATGAGTAACAGAAAAAGTTTTCAATTTCACTAAAAGGGACTGGTTTGTGTCTCAGAAGTCTCGTCTGGTTATCGGCTTGTAATGTATGAAGTTACTCGCCGCGGCTTTATTTTATAACTCACTTCACATAATAGACTCCAAGTTGCTTTAATTCACTTTACCCCTCGTGCGAGCCTTTTACTAATTTGGCTTAGCAACTCATCTCACTCAAATATGTTTTGGGCAGTAGAAGTCATCACGGTAATCACGGAATGAATGTTAGTGTATATATTGTATTAAATACGAATGCGGAGTACAGACTGATATTGTCATAAATTCGTCCATAAACATGCTTCATAAATTATCACGACAACGATTTGGGACATTTTACAACAGCTATCAAAGATTCTTTACGATCAATAAGGATGTGACTGCATCACGACTTGTAATTAATATGAGTCATTTGTTTTATAATGCAATAAAAAATCAGCAGAATTTGCTATTGGTGATGTTACAACGACATCGTTACACAAGTTACTTTAACACGCCGTGAACGTTTAAGTATTCATAAAGTGCTTTCAATTCTACTATATCGATGTCTCGATACACGATCTTATTTAGTGTTTACTTGCAAAAATATTTTTTTCAAAGTTTAGATGTTTGGTGTTTGAGCGGTTGATGAATATTTTCAATTTTAAAAAGACGCCTATATTGGAAAACGATTTAAAATCAAATATAATAAATTTAAAAATGAAAAACTTAGTTTCTGATTTTAAGTTATGATATTAAAAACAAAGGTTCGTGTGGCAGCCATCGTAAGTTATAAAAGACAAGTTCACCGATCCAAATTGAGTTCGACATCTCAAATAGATAAAGCGATATCTACCCGTTATAAAGCAAACTTTATAGTTTTGTTTTTGGCAGTTTTGACACAGCTTCTATCTACTTATTTGTTCCTTCAACTGCATCTAACTGAGGTGAAACTTTTAACTTGTCCGACGTATATTCCACCTGAGCATCACTTCCTTCGACTGCCGTGGGATTTAGGATATTACTTACTATTGTGCTGTGTTATTCTATGGATAATAAATATGGAAGGACGTATATCAAAACGTTTTCCTTTAAGGATGTGCTTAATTATTTGGAAATGTATCAGACCAGGATGGAAGTAATTTTGTTGAAGTATCGATTGTGTTGCATTGTCTGGAAACGATAGAAATGGTTTCTGTAACATTTTACGAGATAGCTCTCTATCGAGATAACTGGTTGTATTGTACTCCTTCAGGACACCCGGGGTGACAGGAGACACCTGAAAACAATAAACACGAAATTGCCACAATAATCGGCCCTCATGATCAACGCAACGACTGTCAGACAATGGAGTAGATTACGCGATAGGGGTTTAACCGAATAGCAGCTAACTCGATTATGCGGCCATCCGTGATTGTGTTTGAGCCTATTAATGTTTGAATTTCGTTATATTATTGCGGCATTCGGGAGCCGCAGCTAATCCAATATGGCTTGGTATTAACGAAATTCCGCGTCGAGTTGGCGGTTAACGTTCTGTGGCGCCAAACTGATAATGCTCCTCACATTCGTGTACTAATTGCCCATCGTCTACTGTACACCTCGTTGAAGGCCTTTTATTGCTACTGAGATAAGTATTAATCTCCTACTCATTATAAATCGGCTTGTTGTCATGACTCAGTTTGTTTTAAGAATGTTTAGTCCTTAACTTTAAATTTTTTATTATATTTATATTTAAATAAAATATGTGGTGTGGTGTAGTGAACTGTGGTGCATAGCTGCATTTGCAAGACTGTAATATCAAAGTGCGTGCGAATATCCTTTGTGACCGGCCCATTGACGTGGGAGGGTGTAAAGTAAAGCGACGCGACACCCGCGGCCGACGCGACGAGCGGCCATACCTAGATTAAAGAACAACTTAAAGGAAAGCAATCTGCTAACCTGTACCTGTGCAGTTCAAACGCTTAGTTTGTGGCTCTACTTTACAATTTATTTATTTTTTAAAGACGACGCACAATTTTTTTTTACTTCATATTTAGTAATCTGTGAACTAATAAAAAGTGCTTGTTAGTTTCAGCCTGTTGAGTTTATACAGTTCATGAAATTTGAAAATTTGCTTTTTTTATATTTTATTTTTCTTATTATCATCAAAGCAGAACATTATGATATCTCTATCGTTATTATTTTTTATAAGGCAGGCTCTGTTTCATTTATGTTTCTCTTATTTTCAAGTAATTAACAATTAAATTACGTGTGTTCTGCAAATTAATGCACGAAAAAAATGAGTAGAGCAATGTTCGTTGCGATGTTAGTTGGTTGAATTATTTAGCTTCTCGTCTCGTTACTTTGCGTCGTTTCCGCAGGTGTGGCAATCATATTGTCTCTCCGTCTCATCCGAACGGTGAGCAGAATGCTAGGGGGTGGGGGCCTACTGTGGCCCTGTATCTCCCTCATCGCGCCGCTTATTCTTTAATCTCGCTGATGAATTATGATTAGCGGAGTGCACTTAATCCTATTAGTTGTAGACTGTCTCAAATAATCGTCTAAAAGATTTGTTAAGTTTTCGGGCTTAAGAAAGTTTTCAATTTTTGTCTACACCGTTAATAAAAGAAAGAAACCAATAGAATATAAACATTTTATTATGACACTACAAAAAATAATGACTGAAATGACTGCCGGGAATATTATTGTCGGATACAATTATTTAGCATAATGCAGTTACCTGACCGAAATGTATTCGAAACGTGCATTAAAATTTGCAGGAAGCCTAACAAAAACCTTTATGGCCCGTACAGAGCCACGTAATAGCTCGCCGTGGGACCACAAACTCCGATTATCCAAACAGAGAGCTCCCGAAACAGCGCTGTGAAATTTTAACGTATAATTGATTATGAAGTTGGCCACTAATGGGCGAAAATAGTTTCTAATTTGGAGTATGGTGGCAGTGCATAATTGGTCTCGGACCGCGTCTGTGTTAATCATTAACGTTGGTACAGCGCGCCGGATGCGGGCTCCCTCGTGACTCGTGGCGGTCATCCTTCAATTTCTGCCCAGATGCATCCCAGTGCGGCGTTCCCTGTATTTGCAACGCATTCGCCTTTTATTTCCTTTACTTACGCTTTTACCAAATGTTTTTATTTTATTTAAGAAATAAACATATTATTATGGTGCACATACTGATTGATAATAATAATATTTATTTCACACCATAGCATTTCAAATAATACAATACTAGCTTTTACACGCGGCTTCGCTCACGCAGACTTTCATCCCCTGATTTACCCCATTAGGGGTGGAATTTCAAAAATTCCTTTCTTAGTGCTCACTTACGTTATATAAAGAACCAACATGCAAAATTTCAGGATTCTAGCTTCAGCGGTTTGGGCTGTGCGTTGATCTCTGGGTATGTCAGTTAGTCAGTCACCTTACTCTTTTATATATATAGAAGATAATGTAAATTGGGCACTTTAATTGTGAATAAGAAGGTACTGGTACTGATTCCTAAACTACTACTACTATTTTAGGAGACAGCGTTCAGTCGTATATTTTGTTTGAATTAGTTTATGGCGTGTATTTATTTAGTTTGATTAAATGTTGAAAATTTAAGAGCATCGATAATACTCTTTACATTTTTTTTATTCTTATAATAAATAATAGTACGTATAATATATTCATTATAATATAATTATTTACATTTTGAACTTTTACTGTACAGATTTTCCGTACATTGACAGTTTAATGAAAAATTTTATACACACATCAAAAGTGTCTAGGGATCAAGCATTTTTATGCGGATTTCTTGAGATTGAGATGTGGCTTAGGCCCTGGCCTGCTCAGTCGCCAGACTTGAACCCGATTGAGCATGCATGGGATATGCTACAGAGAAGAGCTCTGCCGAATATGGAGGGTATCCAGTCGCAAGAAGACCTTTTTTTGTTGTTGCAACGAACATGGGCGGCCATTCTACAGCGTGATTTGGATGAACTCATTTTGAGTATGCCAAACCGATTCTTGTGTTGTTAGTGTTCGCGGTAGAAACACGGATTATTAATTGTTTAAGTTACCTAATAAAATTTTAAAGAAAACTGTTATTTCAGTCTTTTTTTCGAACTTTAATGTTAGTGGTTCAAATGTCAAAAATCCTTTTATTAGGAAAATGGCAAATTTCTTTATTAATGCAAAGGTTTATCGTTACTGTGACAAACGAAAACACTTTATTTGATGAATCCTTAAAGAAAATTTTAATTAATATCAATCAGGAGAAAAGTTATTGCAAAAATATATGTTGATCCCTAGACACATATGTTGATCCCTAGACACTTTTGATGTGTGTATTTATACTATACTAGCTGACCCGGCGAACTTCGTACCGCCATATTTACATATCTGTCTCAGCTTACCACAGGCAGTGTACAGTCGCGGACAAAAAAAAGATTTTTTTGCTTTCTAGCAAAAAAATAATGACTGAAATCGGACTATGTGTTATTGAATTACAACTAAATACATATTTTGAATTTCATCCCCTCTCTCCAGGAAACCGTGCTGAATTTCGGGATAAAAAGTATCCTATGTCCTACCTCATAGTATGAACTCAAATCATGCCAAGTTTCATTTGAATCCATTCAGTAGTTTCGGTGTGATGCGCGGCCAAGATACAGACAGACAGACAGACAGACAGACGGACAGACAGACAGACAGACAAAAAAGAAAAAAATTACAGTTTTGGCTTCTGTATTGATAATAGAGAGCCCTCCAAAAAAAAATTTCTAAATATCTTTAATGTACAGAATTGGACCTGTTACATTTTTATTATAAGTATATAGATTAGGTATGTAAATATGCGTATTATTGTATGTGTTTGCTCATTTAAGATCAAAGTAGTTTATTTGTGATAAAACCTCTATCATTTAATACTTAACCATTAAGTGCATCTACCTCATCTTTTCTCTGCACCCAATCGGCATTTTCACCCAATCGGTCGACTGGCTGAAAATGCCTTAGGCATTAAGTCTGCCGATGCATGTAATTGTGCAATAACTTAAAAATAAATAAAGTAATTAACATATTTATGTTGAAATTATGTTTACCTATTAAACCGGTTGTAATGAAGTTGTTTACCAGTTTATTTGTATAAAAATTCAAAAGAAAACATAAAGGTGACCATAACCAAGCTTTTTGAGTACATTCGAATTAGCCGTTGGCGACCACACGAAATTATTTTTGCATAGTTTTTCAGTCCCTAACGCTGACATTCGTTAAATCCTAATTCGTGCGTATTGACGTTTCGAAAGTCGCCGTTAATGGAAGGCGTGAGCTTTTTTGCTTTAGCTGCGTCTAATCTCGGTTGGTTGCATTCGCCACGGGTTGTTTCCCGAGTGGCGTAGCGTGTTGCTGTCATCGCTCAGTAATTATTCACGAAGGTTCACTTCACGGACTGTCTACTTGGCAAAAAATGTCGCATCTATACTTCGGTCGTGCATTACCATCACATTGTATACCGTGATGCTGTACCGTGCTTAATGAATTTGACTTGAATGTTATTGTGGTGTAGCGGTGATTGACTTGTATCTGGGTGAAACTAAGTAAGCCATTCTATAATGTTTACTCGTACAAAACGGATATTATAAAGTTATTTTTCTATGTTACTATGGTGAAGTTAGTTTTATTTACCGTCTCAGTCCTAACGCAAACGATCTATTAAATGACAGTTGTCAAGGCATTGTGACTTCTAGTTTAAGTTCTAGTATAAGTTAGTTCTAGGTTAAGTTTAAGTTATAGATATAAATTATAAAATGGATAAAGAAACTTTTAATATTTGTAGATATTTTTTTAAAAAACTAAGATAATTTTTGTGATCCTTTAATCATAAAAAATATCTTAATTTTCAAAAAAAAAATCTACAAGTATTAAAAGTTTTTATAAACACATGTCACCACTTGTTTCTTGTACTTTCATATCGATGGAGGCATAACTTTGAAAATTGATGATTGGTTTTATCTTAAATTATCATAGTCTGAAAAGATTTGAAGCTCATTAAGGACATGGAGTGGAGCTGTACACGTCATAGTCATAACCAATGCCACCATGCTAGAGAAATAAATCTATAGTTAAGATACACTTGCAACAACGATTCGCTACATTTGACTTGGTATTATGTATTGACTTGGTATATGTTGAACCTAGCGATTAACGCTAGGTTCAACTGGCTCACAACAAAGTTGATTAACTTCCTTTGTAGATTAAACAAACAGTCATTGACACGATTTGTCGTTGTGTGCACGCTTCCGGCCGATATCCGAATACTATTATTTATGGCTGGCGATCGGACGCACTCTCGAAAACACACAAAAATGAGAGCCGCGGGCCATTCGTCATGGACATTACAATAGCCAGCATTGTTTCAGGCACGTTGGTTCATAATACCCGAATTCACTGTACTAGAAAACAAGTTTGTGTGTCTGTAAAAAGTGGAAAGGTCGTAGATTAGTAACTGGCCGAGATTGTCGCCGCGGTAAAATAGTGCGAGGCTGCACCAGTTGCTAAATTTAATTGAATTGTATTTTAAATATTAATTAACCATGACGACGCTGCGGTCCGTGCTCAAATTCATTGCTTCTTTTTTTGGCGACACGATCTCAATTACAGATTTTTTGTTATTTCGTATTTATTCGATATTTTTAAGGTACATAATTTGCTATAGTTCGGTATAGTCGAGTCGTGTTTCACGTTCTCATTAATCGCTTGAGTAGCTGTGCTAATTTTTTTGAGAAATATTACGGGCAATAAATTTCATGGTCCTGGAGTTTATGCTGTAACATAAAATGGTCTGAATGAGTTGTTGAGTTCCGAGTCGATAATGTTTCGTGACTTATGATTCAATATCAATGGACTTCAATTTGACCGAACTTGATTTGTTGCTAAGGAGCTTACGGCTATAACTCATACAAGAAAATATTTTCTTGGGTTGAATTTAGTTCAGGATTTTGATACTCTCCTTTCTTATTTTGTAGCTAATTTCAATGGATTGGCCAACTTTTGATGTAATAGGTATAGGTAGGGAGAAATATAAATTATAATTTAATTAATTTAAATTCTCTAATTGGCACAATCAATATAAATAGAATAATAATGGCGCATAATTTATGAATCAGACAATTACACACGATAATATTCATTTCATTCCTTTCAGTTACAACTAACAATGCGATTTACATGTACTTCGCTAGTTAGATCTTTTACACATGGATGATATTGCCAAAATTAGTGAAGGGCCACAGACCACGACAACCGCAAACATCAGTTAGTTAGTTACTTTTGCTCCTAGTAGTTTTTTTTAAATAGCAACGATATCTGAAAGGCTTATCGTAGTTTTTTCTTGTACAGTGCGAGAGGCGAACGCCGCAACAGGCGAGCAGCGGCAGTCCCACACTGGGCTCGCATATGCTCGCCATGGAGGTCACCAAGGAGGCGCGCGCTTCGCCGCTGCCTGCGTCCACGCAACAACCGACAACTGCCAGCGCGCAACAGCCCCCGCAACCACAGGTAGGTGTTGATAAAACAGAGTTTATTGTTAAACTGTTAACAAGAAGTATCCAAACAAATTCCCTGTACACAAGCTAGGCGTTTGGTCTAGCTTTTGTGCAAGGCATTAGTTTTTTTATCATACGAAGGCCCAATGATGTAGAAGCATCACTAGGCCGTCATGGTGTGGGTCACCATGCTGCATTGTATACATTCGCAATGAGTATGGTGACCACCTCTCTTGGATTCTGCTTATGCTTTCCATCAAGCAGAGTAGTCATTTTGGCAAGGCAAAATAAAATGGAAGTAAGTTGTGATGTCTTTTAAACTAAGAGCAGCTTAATAATCATGTGAAATATAGTACTTTAGGATGCTTCGTAAAAATGAAACGATCACAAGAATTATTAAGGTAACCATTTTTATTCTGACATTCGATTTTACTGGGATATTTAAACAAGCCAGGTGTAATGAAAATATTTTGTAGCACAGTTGACTGAAGTCATAATCATCCAGTTTTAAGTTATAGACTTCACACAGATATTTTAATTAAATCGTTTCTGAAAATCCTATTATTTTATGTTGAATACGTCATTAAAGAGATATTTATTTCACAGATTTGTGCTGGATGCAGCAAGGTTATAACAGAGCGGTACTTACTTAAGGCTCTCGATCAGCTTTGGCATGAAGATTGTCTTAAGTGCGGATGCTGTGACTGCCGGCTCGGCGAGGTTGGCCATACTTTGTACACACGTGCCAACCTTATACTCTGCAAGAGGGATTATTTGAGGTTAGTCATACCAAAAATTATTTTAATGCGTTTTCTAATTCAATGGATTATTTTGTAGTATCGTGTGCAATATTAGACCTTACTATAATGAAATAAAATCTGACCCCGTAGTAACTTGGCCACTCCAATCAAGAACGGTGGTTACCTTAGGTGCAAAAATATAAAAAAACATACAAGTAGGTACGTAGCGCAATAACTAATAAATTGTTCATTTTATTATTTATTTAATCAAATCCATTCCACACGCACTGATTTGCCAATAACCACTGAGTTTATTCTGTTGATAGTTTTACATCTTGACAATTTTAATAAACCTAATCTTTCCCTAGGTTATTTGGTAACACGGGTTACTGTGCAGCTTGCAACAAAGTGATTCCAGCTTTCGAAATGGTGATGCGTGCGCGCAGCAACGTCTATCACCTCGAGTGCTTCGCTTGTCAACAGTGCAATCATAGGTAAGTACAATGCTAGTTGTGATGTTAATTTGCACTAACTATAAATGACAAGCGTAAATTCTTTACACATATTTTATTTTACGAGAACCATGTTCGCAGCTAAATTGTTTTTACCAAGTACAGCTCATGAGAGTGAAAAGATTCGAGATATAACGTAACACCAATTTAGATTGTTTATTCATCTCACGGATACCCTGAAAAGAACACGATTAAATTTTCCGCTACATAATAAAGTCAAACGCAGAAAGACAACGATCCTATACGCCGCTGTGTGAACATTTAATATCTACAGACTATAAATTTAGAACCTTATTTAACTTACACTCTTATACTTTGCACTGTGAGTAGAATAATAAAAAATGTGAATTGGATGTAATCGATCGAAATTGGTTTACGGTGCTGCGGTTGAATAAATAAGAAAATTTGACTAAGTTGATTTCAAAGCTCGTCATCCATACTATCCATACAATATTATAAATTCTATAATAACTCTGTTTGTCTGTCTGTTACCTATGCTTTAACGACTAAACCGCGGAACCGATTTGGTTGAAATTTACAATGGAAATCCTTTGATACCTTTTTTAAACTCTCTTATCTTCCTACAATCTGTTTGTATGACATTTAGTTGGATTTATTTTAATATTAGTAGTAATGAAGTAAAAATCCAGTAATTTGGTCAAATAAAACGTGATATCTAAATTTTCAATAGATCATGGCATTCATTTTTGAGAGAGGCCATAGGCTATTCTTTACTACAGTAACCGATATACACGTGGGCGAAGACCCGAGCAAAAGCTAGTATTCTATAAATATGTTCTCATCGTCTAATCTGGTTTACTTTACCTTACCTTAAATGCTTCTCATTAGGTAAAATTCCCTGAAGCAGGAAAAGAAATTAACAGGAAACATTTCATATCTATCTTATATATCAGTGTATCGTTCACTCATCCATACTACATTGGCGCTGTGTTTTAATGAGCACCTTATTGGAAGCCGTGAACGGTTTCATTGGAAGTAGGTAAAGTTCTCTTTAATGAGCTCTACAATGTTGGGAATATGTGTTCTTTGGGCAATTTTAAAACCATTGTCGCTCTATGCAAATGTTTTATTATACGTCATGAATAGGTTAAAAGGGAATTTAAAATTAAATTGACGCCCTACTGATTTCGTTTTCTAAATGGTTCAAATATTTAAGTGTTGGTCACTGTTATGTTGTTTATTGTAAGTTTCGGAAACCCTGCTTGACCTGTTGCAGTTGCAAAGATTTGTGCCTGAGAAGACTCATCTTCTCAGGCACAAATCTCATCTAAGATGTTAAGTACCTGGATGACCGAGCGTCGCTCGGTATTTTTTTTATAAATGGGTTTGGGACTATCCAAACGCCACCTTTTTGTTATTTTTCTTCCAATAAAAAAAAAAAGTTAAGTGGCGCCCTCTCTTGGTACGCCCTGATACTGTTTATTCTACACCTTATTCCAGTATTTCCTATCTCCAGTATAGTTTAATGTAGTTCGCTCGAGTTGCGATAGATGGCGCTAGATGTACATTGCTTTTATATATTTGATTGTTAAAAACACGAATAA
Organism: Diaphora mendica; assembly: GCA_949125395.1. Taxonomy (NCBI): domain Eukaryota; kingdom Metazoa; phylum Arthropoda; class Insecta; order Lepidoptera; family Erebidae; genus Diaphora; species Diaphora mendica. The sequence goes on from OX421310.1 coordinate 27,112,657, forward strand.
AACGACATTATCTAAAATCCTAGCTAGGTCGATTTATCGCCCCCGAAACCCCCTGCATACAAAATTTTATGAAAATTGTTGGAGCCGTTTCCGAGATTCAGATTATATACATACAAGAATTCCTCGTTTAAAGGTTTAGATTAGATATCTACCGGGTTTAATTGTAGCTTATTCTAGTTTCAAGTTTTCTGGTTCAATACTCAAAATTTTATTACAACAATTTTGTGCAAAAATATCATTATAATATATTTTTGATAATATTTTATTATAATATCAATGCACAATCAAACTGTTGCTGTTAACGTTAGCACTCTATCTATCACACTATCTACCTTCCGGAAAAAGATACTAAGACTTCTGAAATACAAACATATACCACCACTGAAGTTCGAAAAGTCCCCAAAAAGCAGTATGGTCCCAGCGAAGAGATTTCTTTACTAATCAAAACATATGAATACTGTTCGACTGTTTTATTCAAGTCAATTGTACGGTGCACGTCGTAGTCAGCTACTTCAGATATCTGGCTCCGTATTCTGAACTCGACTACACTACATCGACTCACGTTACGAATGTCCAAGAAACAAATTTATATTGTTGGTACCGTTCATGCAAATTAAGATAGTGTTGCGTGGTGGCTTTGAATTAAAATTATCTCCATGGCATATATTTCTTTCTTAGTTTAAACGATATTTTAAGTACTGAAGTTACTGGCCTAATGTTATTTTTGTCACACAATGCCTTGTAAGACTCAGAGTAGGGGTGCAGGCGCGAAAACGGCAATTTTCGCCGGACTGCGTCCGTTTAAATAATAGAAAGGTCGCGAAGATTGGAGTCGCTCTGAATGGTTTATATGTCACTTGTGAACCTTTCCCGTGTTAGTAGATCTCGCGCGACATTTTCAACGAATTATATATTCATTCGACTGCTTTTGGAATTCAGATTCAACAGTTGGCTACGTGTTATGGAAGGCATTTCGTCTGGAAAATGAAAATATCTCTAACAATTGTACTACAATAACCAACTGTACTGTATTCATTAGTGAGTTATGTGTGGTATGAATGTACGAAGATATTTCAGTAATTAGTCCCATTAGACTGCGTAAACATGAAGCAACAAGAGTGTGGTAGTGCAAACTATTAAATACCACGTACAAATCAATTTCCATGCCGGCTGAAATCTGAATCCAATTTGCGGGCTGTCTGATCGAAGCGGACGGCAGATATCACAGGATTCACGGGTGAATATCGCTAAACGGCTAAATAATTTAGTAGCAATCTGGTGGCGAGCGGCGGTGGCGGCGTCCCGCGACGGAAGCCGCGTGCTGCAGATCGCACGCTTCACGTCATTTCGCAATCGACACATGACCACGATTGACAAATAAATCTACCTCCGTGATATTTTGAACTTCTTTCTAATGTAAATAATAAAATTTATAACGATAATATGCATCTATTTGTATATCAGTGAATTATAAAACCATAGTTTGGGATGCTAGAGAGTATTCTTTATAGTCAGACAAGTTGTAATCATCCCAGTCGGTTGGTGCTGTCTAAATATCCTATGAATGATATTATTGTTTTCTGGCGAAGGGAATCCCCAAACACTTCCGTTTAACGTAAAATGTCAAACTTGGCTTGGATGCCGTGGCGGTGGCGACACAATGGCGCGTCGAACAAAGCTTAACTTGCACCTAGTCATTAAAATTTCGTTTTCCATCTTTTCCATTACGCAGCTGCAGACAAAAAATAGCGAAATAAAAAACGACGAGCTCAAAACAAAAGTCGGGAACGAAGAGAACAGGAAATAAAGTTAATTAAGTGCGGCGAAATCGACTGAGTTGCGGTGGAAATTGGCCCCTTAAAAAAGAGACATTTGTAGCGAAGCTATTGCGCTTAATTTCTGTGACAAGTGAAACAAAAGAGTTGGCAGGGTGGCGGAGACGCGGGAGCGCGCGGGGTAAGGCAGGAGGGTAGATAAGGTCGGCGTTATCACCGGCGGTTCCGGGCGGCCACTGGCGAGTCGAAGGCGATACCTTTTGTTTTGCCACATTGAGGGATGCTCGCTTGCGTGACGTTATCGCGACTCCTTGCTTCGCGTTGACCTTTCCACTCATGATAGTAAATTTTCTTCTTCAGACATTTTATGGTGGTTGCTTTTTGGGTTTTATTTCATTAAAATAATGATTTGAGTGATTAGATCTTATATATGTAATAAATAGTTCAAAATTGTACCTATAAATTTATTCTGTGTAGCAATAAAAGACAGGTAGGGTTCCTTTCCTTCTTAAAATTAATGCCGGTTTATCTAATGTGTTCGGATTCCAGTAATATCACTAATCGGATCTTCCTTAACGTTTATTTATCACTGTGCGATCCGATGTCGTTACAGTTCACGATATAGACTAATTGCTAATAAAGCTGAAACAAAAAAACAATTTAAATCATCTACAAGCATTAATTTAACATAGGAAAAACAATTACCTGTTTGCTTTTTTGCCATAACACAAGCTAACTATTGCCAATAGTTAGCTGGTGTTATGGCAAAACAAAGTTCTAAAGTTCCACAAACTCATTAGTCCAATAGTCTATTGGACTAATGAGCTTGTGGAACGTATATAATATAATAAAAACGTAGCATGCTGTACAAGTTACAGTTCACTAAAAAAGGCTAATTCATTAATCGAATCAGTCGAAATTACTTTAAAAGGTACATACTTGACAAATTGCCTAAAAATGTTTTCGTTTGTCGCAGGTTCTGCGTGGGTGATCGATTCTACTTATGCGACAACAAGATACTGTGCGAGTATGACTATGAAGAGCGCCTGGTGTTTGCGAATATGGCCTACAATCCACCACCGCTTGCGCATCTTAAAAGGCAAACGACTCATCTGCCTCCACCACCGGTTAGTATTTACTTTCTCATCAATATTTTATGGATATCACAGAAATACCACAATAAATTATCACTTAACTTCAGGCTTAGAGCAAGGAACTATATTATGTCAAGATTTTTATTAAAAAATTATGAATTAAACAATAAATTCAAGTTTAAACACAAACAGGCGACAGTAGTTTAGCCTGATTTGGTACATCCTACATAATTTCAGTTTTTCAAATTAAACCTTTCTTTTCAAATTTTTGTTATACATAGCGTGGCTTTGGTGAATACGCCACCAGAACGGCTTTAATTACAATATTCATCTTCTAATGAAAGTTACCTTTTATCATTAATTATCTTGATTGTATATTTTAATTAAGGAAATTTCTAACTAGTCGTTATGGTGTCTTACAGTGTGGAAACAAAAACGCCATTTATGATGACGATTTTCTTAATACAAAACTCATTAGTATGATTTATTCAGAACTTAACTAAATCAATGTTCAACAGACAAGCAACGCCATGAGCAGTTTGATGAACGGCTCAAGTCGCTCCGGTGATCTGAACAATAACATGTCGGGCTCTTCGCCGGCGCCATTTGCGCCCCCGCCGCACCTCAAACCCCTTGGGCTCTCAGCGTCCAGCTGAGATTACAGCGCGTGAGACGCGGCTCACCCTTACGCCAAGTATCAAAACTAAACTCCCGTGCTTTAGGAGTTGGATTGAACAAACTTGAGCAGTTGACGTTTCAAACATATATTCAGTGCTTAAAAGTCACTTATAAGAGACACATGAAAACTTTTACTAAAACTTGACGTTTTAAGTGTAAGAAACTAATGCAAAGTAATTGCCAAACTATAGTTAGTGTTTTTCATTGTTCATATTGTAAACAACAGGTGAATAATAAGTAACTTTTTGTATTTTTCTTGATTTTTTAAAATATTATATTATTACTTTATTAGGAATAAGGAGATTTGTTTTAGTTTGTTAAAATCTCATAATTTGATCTCAAATACAAATTAGGATATAGTTAAAATAGCATTGAATCTCCATTTTGTACAAATCGGTAAAAATTTGCATTATATCGCCTGTATTTTTCTCTTTGATGTTTTATTATGTAAATTAAGTACGATTGGAGTTGGATGGCAAATGCGCCGCGTTCACTACACTTGAGGACTAACGTCGCCTGTGAAGTTTGAAGGATTTAACAAAAACTCTTGTTAAAATTCTTATTTTGTGAAATTCGAACAAACTTGGGATTAATCCTAAAGGCATGTCGTCATATTGAGATATAATAGGAAGATTTCCCGTTTTCAATGGATGATTGTAAATAACCATGAGTTAATAATGTATTTTTAAGGTGGAATACATTTCAGCAGTTTAGATACTATTGATGATCACGTTTATTACCATTGTTTAAATCGACTTGGTACATTGATAGCCGTGTGTAAACTTTGTAATGTACAAATTTTTCGCTGCGGTTTAATCGCTGAATGTGTATCTGTCCTAAAGTTGCAATACTAACAGGCGCTGGTATCGGGACTGCCGAACTGTCGTCTTAGAAAAAAAGTAACTTAGAATAAAACTATAAGTGTTATTGTAAATATAAACAGTTATATGTACGTATTGCAGCACTCATAATTAAATTGAATAATCTTAAATTCTTTAGGTACTTATATTTAACGATCAAAAGCTAATTATTTAAATTAATTATTAATTTGGCTAAGCCGAGAAGGAAAACTTTCTAAATTTTGAACTGTAATACCTGATTTGTTATTATTTGTACAGCTTTATCAGAAAAACAAATACTACACCTACTATTCAAGCGGGAAAACAAGGAAACTACGATGTCATGTTGATCTCAAAATTAAATGGTAGTAAGCTATTTGTTTTTTTGATTTAATACTATGTTTGTATATTCATTGTTAAGTTTATTGTACACATTGTTATGATGATTGTATTATTTATGTAAATAGCTCATTTACTGTAGGTAGATTACTGTTTCTAATATTATACAATGGTAAATATAGATTTGGATTAATTAGAAAAATGTGAATATAATATGTTAACTTGATATCATACATAATTCAATATAGTTCAAATTAAGTTGCATATAAATGTTTTAAATAAATTCTTGCGTCGTCTGCAGATCATTTCTGTAATAAAATAGTCGCATACTATTCACGATGCCCTCGTTCGCTGGACGCTAGAATAAATAGCATTGAGCAACAAAACAGAACCTAACAATAATGTACTGGCCGCTTGATATTCTAGTCTAAAGTTTGGATATCGATGCAGATACGGACATCTATGTGTACACACAGACAAATTAAAGCTTTTATACTAGATTCAAAAACTATATATAAGTATGACTATAGGTAAAATAGATAACACCTGTTAATTATTTCATTTTAGTATGAAACAGATTAAATTTGTACGGTGCAAGTTCATTTCTAAATATTTATTTGACACTGAGTATTTTAGACCATTGCCAATATTGTGTCCAAAGATTTTAGATTACATTTATTAATAATCAATTTTGGTTCATCGAACTCGATCGATTCGATTCAAATTGGTTGGTTCAGTACAAGTGAAACTTTTCTTTTAAGTTCAGTTGAGTAAGCATACTTAAAGCTATTGATCACCATTCAATTATAAAGGCCGTATATAGACGGCTGTTTTATGATGAAGTTGCTTGACCTGTTGAAATCTTTAATCAGCATCTCTAGCCAAGTTGTTATTCTAGAAACGCTATCAGAAAATTAATCGAATGTATAAGAATGACGTCATCTCAACGTTAAGTCACGTGGTCGAAACTAAATAATAGAAGAGCATAGAGAGGGATTGCAGAACGAGATTCGACGCGAAGCACTAATATTGTGTTTTGACTAGGTCTCTTGGTGATTAGCTCTTATGAGAGTTAGCCCTAAAACGTTAGCATTGTGTGTAGCGTGCACAGCTGAACTGTTTGCATTTAATTGTGTACAGTCCGCACATAATTAAGTAAATTATAACTTTTGAAAATACGTATAATATGCGAGCAATTGAAAATACATGTGCAATGTTGATTAATAATAGTGTAACGAGTGTTTTGTTAGCCGTTGTAAGTAGAAGTGACAATATGAACTTAAAGCTATGCCTGTATTGATTATTTCTTTAAAATAAATGAGTAAATTTTGAGGGTTGTTGCTATGGTTATGAAATTTAACAGTTGGAATGCAGTTTGAAGATGGAAAGTTTTTAAAATTGTGGCCATGATGCACAATTTAAAAATTGTCTAGACACGTTCGCGGCGTGCATAAAATTGATTTACGTGTGCGTAATAGTTTCAGAAACATGTTTATTTTACGTTTCATCGTTTCAAGAATATGCAAAGTGGATTATTTTGACTCTTTGGCAGTCGAGTGAAGTTTTCATCTGTTAAAAACATAACCGTACTATTTACCATGTCAGAAAAGGCCCTTGATGTCATCATTAAAATATATATATTTAAAATACATGAGAATGAATTTGCCTCAAGCAGTCGTAACAGCCCTCAAAGTATGCTTATTACGCGTTAAAAATAACCTAGAATTATGTTGATGACTTTACAAGCCCTTGCATTCCTGTAGTTAACGATAAATGATTATTATATAAATAAAATCAATTGTTCACATTTGTGTTAATATGAATGTGTCAGGTTCTAACCAATGATACGACCAAAGATGTAGTTAATTAAAACCTTGTTCAAGAATACCTACGATTGTTTTTTTCTAATACTTTTATATTTATGAAGCTTTCCCTGTCCTTCCATCTTAATGAAATCGAAGCTGGCAAATGGCAATATCGATTTAGCTGCAGCCATATAGGAAGAAAATAGTTGCACCTATCTTTGTTTGAGAATGTATTCTGGTACGAGATGTACCATAGCTCAGGTGTATTTAAAATTAAGATTAATATTTTTTAACAAAAGCAAAAACTGACTTCAGATTTCTCTTGGATGCCATCATCGGGTCTTAGTGTCCTTATCATGGTACCACCGTTGGGATATCTCCTTTCCATTAAAAAAAGAAGTTCATAAACGACGAAGTTATCGGCGAACAAAAAAAATATAAATATATCCTTTCTTAAAGTCGGTTAAAAATAATATAAGAAAGAAAATAAAAAGAAAGAAAAAAATAAAATAAAGGAAAAAAGTGTCATCACTACTAATTTATCCCGTGAATGTCATAAGATGCGACTGAGAGAGCAAACTATGCAGGACAACATCACTCCAAAGAGGAGGAAAACTTGAAACAAAATGTGTCAACTCGTCTGGCTAGCCTGTCATAGTACGGCATAACCTTCTTGCTAAGGAGAGACCTATGTCCTGCAGTAGATTTTATTTATTTTTTATAGAATATGGGGCAAACGGGCAGACATATCGACTGATGGTAAGCGATTACCGCCGCCCATGGACACCCACAACACCAGAGGCGTCACAAGTGCGTTGCCGGCCTTTGGGGGATGGGGAAGGGGATGAGGGGAGGGGTTGGAGTTGGGGTATAGGGCTCCGGTGTCCTCACTCACTCGGTGAAACACAGCGCAAGCGCTGTTTCACACCGGTTTTCTGTGAGGCCGTAATATCACTCCAGTCGAGCCGGCTCATGCATGCCGACGCTTGGCTCTCCCACGGTAGATTGTTAAAGGAGGTGGAAGGAGGTTAAAGGTGTTGATAATGAAATAAAAAAAACTATTAAGTATAGGCATATAATATCTTTGTTTTTATGAAAACTTTCGATCAGATGGTCAATTCTCGTGATCTTAAAATATCACAGAACTAGACGTGATTAAATTGGCAACTGAATTATTTATTGTTTGAGAATGGGTATTCTGTTCACAAAACACTCGCTGAAAGTCTACTGTTTCAAAATTTAATGTTTTAGAAATGTCAAACTCGACATAATAAACAGATATACTAAGAGCCACCGTTCGGCAGACTTATGATATAGTAGCAAAGTCCATAATAATGCTAGGTATACTATTTGACCTGCTGTAGGTGAAATGGGCATTCACTATTACCATCAAGGGTTCCTTTGGGCGTGACCAGAAGTCGAAAACAATGAAAATTACGCAAATTTACGTTATTTTAGCATGTCTGCCGTTTTGATATCTTAAAATATATGTTTTTTTATATGTAAAGATTAAATGGCAGACACTTATTCCGGTTCCTACTATAATTATAGCATATCAAAACTGCGAAAATTTCATGAAATGTACGTTATTTTAGCAAAGCTGAAAATCATGTATGTTATTTATATTATCATTAGATACACATATTTAAAAAGGCAGACACGTAGGCCGGTTTCGACATCCAGGCAGACAACATAATACTTTCTCAGTCGTCTCACTGGGAATTTGTGTTTCAACAAAGCTACAATTTACATTTACACATGTTATTTATATTATCATTACATATACATATTAAAAAAAAACAGATAGATCGGTTCTAACTTGCAGGCAGACCACATAATACTTTCTCACGTCACGCCCAAAGGAACCCTTGATGGGAATAGTGAATGCCCATTTCACCTAAAGCAGGTCAAATAGTATACCTAGCATTAATATGGACTTTGCTACTATACCGTAAGTCTGCCGAACGGTGGATCTCAGTCTAAGAGACGATAACACGCGTTAGAATATCACTTACTAAGATGAGCAGAATGCCAATTTATACTCTTTTTTAACTTTAGTCACAATACGATATAATAAAATAATACAGTCAACGTTGGATGTATAATATGTAGTTTAACTACCCGAAAACCTTTTATGACACAATCTGAAACTGAATTTTAATTCCATTTTGATTACGAGATTTAATATTCAAATAATAAAGTTTACATGAAAGTTCATACATAGATAGAAGACAAATGTGGACATACACTGGGCTATTGTTATTTTTCTTTAAACAAATAAACATTTAATTTGAAATTAAAAGATGATAAATCATGATACAGAAAGGGTAAAGTAATCAACCAGTGCGTACCAAAGTATTCAACCAGTGCGTCTTCACCGTAAAGACATACGGAACCGAGACGTGGACCCTCATCACTGGTCCACAAGTTTAAAGTAACTCAGTGTGAAATGCTGGATGTTTTTCAGTCCGATTAAATTCATAATGAGATTATACGACAGAAAAGCAGAGTAACTGACATCACTCAGAGAATCAGTACGTAGAAGTGGAAGTGGGCCGGTCATGTCTCCAAACGAACTGATGGTCGCTGGAGCCGTAATGTGCTACAGTGGAGACCGTAATTAGGCAAACGTAGCGTAAGACGCTGGCACGATGGAGCGACGATTTGAAGAAAGGCTGGCAACGGATGGATGCGGTCTGTCCAAGACCGGGAAGGTTGGCGCTCCTTTGGGGGACATCTTCGTCCAGCAGTAGATAACAATAGATTGATTATTATCTTAAAGGTCATATATAGTGCTTCTAAGTCTGATATTTCGAACTAATTATAAAATTCATTTAAATAAAAAAAAAACTTCGTTTAAAAAAACCGACTTCAAAAACTAAAAAGTATAAATTAACTTAATTAGTATGTGCTACCTATTCATAGTTTGAATTAGGTGCCAAGCCAAATGTAATAGTAGGTACCACACTCGCTATATTTCGAGACGAACGTCAACGACATCACTGACGCTTCGGTTGTTTTGTTCTACGCGAAGAGCAGCTATCCCGCTCAAGGTCACGCTCGGCGAGTGCGGTACCTACTATTACATTTTGGCTTGGCACCGACTTCAAACCTATGAATAGGTAGCACATACAAATTAAGTTATTTTGTACTTTTTAGTTTTTGAAGTCGGTTTTTTTATACAAAGTTTTTTTTATTTTTTGCTTTTTAGTCTTTCTCAAGTCTCTCATCATCATTTCACCTAAATAACTTAAAGAATACGATTAAAGGTAACATACATACTGTATGGAATCGAAAGGACTTCAGGTAATTTTTTGTAATAAAATCTCAAATGGACTATATATTATGAAATTAAATGATGTCTACAGAATATGAAGGCATGCAGACAATTGCCTTAACTTCATTGCAGACGCTACGTGAGCGCCTGTAATGAAGTTAAGGCAATTTGAGGGATTCCTTCGATTTCCTTGGGATCCTATCATCAGACCCTGATATGGTGGCCATGGGACCCCTTTCGCATACAAAAATATTTTCAAAATCGGTCCACAATTGACGGAGTAATCAATCAATGTACATACATAAAAAAAACGATTGAATTGAGAACCTCCTCCTTTTGGAAGTCTCTTAAAAATAAGAAAAAACAGACATCAAACACACAACGCGATCTAATCCCAAACTAAGCAGAGCTTGTACTATGGGTACTACAGTTGAGTCATTTTAATAGGTAACATTTGACAATTCATCAAAATTTAACAACGTAACTTTGAAACGGCGGGCATAAAATAATATTTTTTTGCGTTTTGTTAGAACTGCACAATTGCTTAACTTTTTTCAATTACGATTACATATTTATTGTAATAAAGACCAATACAAGTTATTTTACGATTTGCTTTCACTAATAAACCATTCTAAACATAATAAACAATTTCTGATCTAAAGAACTGAACGTCGTTACAATGTTGCGTCAGTTAACCCTTTTTCTTTTTAAAAACTAGGGATGTTACTCTAGAAATCGAAAGCTGATAAGTAGAATCGAATGCAATGATTACTTGTGAAGAAATATGACCATAAATTAATAACCACGTTGTGATTATAATAAAATATAACTTTATTTATTATCATTTTAACTAACTATAAAAATACAAAAAATAACTAAATGGTAAAATCATTGATGTTAGGTACAATTTAGGTGGGATGTTGCTGGCAACACCAGTGCCTGTCGATGACGCCATGCCATGTCGTCATTACATGAGGCAGTCGTTGTTGTATGGTCGTTGTCCGAAGTGACTGTGCGTTTTTGGTGTGCTCTCTGTAATTTTCTTCTGACCCGGCTTTTTTATCGTACTGATCTTACTGACTACGTTTACCTGGCTATAAATTGGACATTGGTTGCTTAACGATTAGTAAACAAGAACAACATTACAGTCTTACCATGTCGAAACGGGGGAAAACGCTAAACAGTCAATCTCGCGAACGAGTGGTGAAATTGTACAATTATTTTGAACGTTAATCTTTTTTTTTTTAAAGACAACTCCCGCACTAGTAATAAATCCTGTGTCGCGGGGGACTTTACAAACATACATGAAACGGACACAAAGAACACCCAGACTCAGAACAACAATTTGTGGATCACACAAAGTGTTGGCTTCTTGGGATTTGAACCCACGACACTTGGCGAAGTAGGTAACGGCGTGTTTACCGTTAAACCACTAGGCCAAACGTGCGGTCAAATTAACGATGGGCCTCTTTTACCATTGACACAACCGAGAGAACGCGTTGCCGAAGCATTGGGAATAGGGAAGAGGACAGTAACTCAAATGCTGAAAGAGAAATACAGACCATCATGCTCAGAAGATAATACTTTACGTACACCAAAAAAATAAATAAGAGGGACAAGAAAATTGTTGGCGTTGATAATTTTGATGCTGCTGCAATTCGCAACCGCATTTATGGATATTACTTGAGAAAAGAATATCCTACACGGGAAAAGCTAATGAGTTCGTTAAAAGACGCAGGCTTATTGTTTGGTGGTAAATCGTCTCTATCAAAGGTTTTGAAATCGATTGGCTTTAGATTTAAAAAATCTGACAAGCGGAAAATCCTGCTAGAACGCTACGATATTATTTTGAAGAGAGAGCAACATTCTTACGTCAATTAAATAAAATTACAGATCGGGATAATGTTGTGTTTATTGACGAAACATGGTTGAATGCAAACCTACGGTTTCGCGGACATGGACTGATGATACAGCGGCCTCCACCTCAAAAGTTCCATGGGGAAAAGGAGCCCGGCTTATTATATGTCACGCGGGATCAGCTTCTCAAGGTTTTATTGCAGACTGCCTCCTCGCATTTGCCTCTAAAACTAGAAGTGATTACCATGAGGAAATGAACTTTGAGGTTTTTAAAGAGTGGTTTGAGAAGCTGCTAGTCAGCTTAGAAAACCCATCGAAAATTATAATGTACAATGCACCGTATCATTCTGTACAAGTCGATAAACCACCAACTCAAGCAAATAAAAAGCAAGAAATTGTCTCGTGACTGGTAAGAAATGGTGTGGATGCAAGTCCAACTTTAATAAAAGTTTACCATTGCCAGTATAGCGCCATTGAGCTTATTTGGGCACAAATAAAGGGTCATGCAGCGCGGAACAAAACTGATCCACCCTTCAGTACTGCTAAAATGATGACTCTGCTACAAACTGCGTGTGCAGAAGTCACTACAGAAGACTGGAGAAAAGTCGTAGAGAAAACAAAGAAAATAATTTTACAATATTTTGAACGAGATGTGAGAATAGACAATATTATTGAAAATGAATTAATAATTATCTCTGAGTGCTGACAGCAGTAATAAAGATGACAATACTATAACAGTTCTGATAAATTCAACTGAATTAATGCAATTTTTTGGTTAAATTATGTACTTGTCTTATTTTGCTCCTTAAATTTACGAAAGAAAAAATAATAATCGGCTGCACGGTTGGCCTAGTGGTTTAGGCGGTCGCCACGCCGCTTGCCAATTCGCCAAGTGTTGTGGGTTCAAATCCTACACGGGACAACACTTTGTGTGATCCACAAATTGTTGTTCCGAGTTTGGGTGTTAATTGTGTCCGTTTTATGTATGTCTGTAAAGTCCCCCGCGACACTGGATGTTTATTCCTAATGCGGCAGTTGTCTTTAAAAAAAAAAGAAGAATAATGGGACAGGATTCGCCTGATGATTTTTAATATTCACATAATGTTTCAATGCCATATCGATTCATTCACTTTAATCGATGTTTTTAAGCAGGTCACTTCACTATGAAGATAAAACTGACATACTTCAAATGTTACCTATTAAAATGACTCCACTATAGACAACTGATATAAATATAAATACTTATGTATTTTTTTTGTAAATACATACATATCCTACTTAAAAAATGCTATGAAATATATTTAGCTTTAATTCCGCTCATTCGAGCTCAAACGCTCGACGAGTCAACATCTCCTGAGGATGCCCCGTGGAGTGGCGAAACACGTGTCGAGTATAGGTTTGGTTGCATGGCATGCTAATTATTTCTCACTTGGTTTGTATGTGTGCATATGCATGATACCCATATGTGCATGTGAGTATGCATGACGGTGGGATTTGTTCCCTGCTTTCATAACGCCTGATTCCATAACTTAACTCAAACTAATATTTGTAGATCATACAAACATTTGGTCCGACCCAGGAATCGAACCCGAGAACTCAAGCATAGAAGTCACATATGCTACCACTGCGCCATCGAGGCAGTTAAAATTAAAAAAAACTGGTCAAGTGCGAGTCGGACTCGCGAACCGAGGGTTCCGTCCAAACCTGTAGGTATATAAATAAAAGTTTTCAGAATTTTTCTGTTACCTGTGCTGTTAAGCTATTGCTTCTTACCAAATTTAAATTTTCTATGTCAACAGGAAGCAGCTTTTAGGTTTTGATTCCCTTGAGAGCAGTCACGAGTTTCAAAATATGCGGTATATATGGTTGTACCTTTTGTGCGTTTTGCGTTTTTGAGTTGACTTTTTTTTTTCTAAGCTTAAAGGCAATTAGACCTAATTTTAATATAAATTTCAACTTGATACCTCTGCGCGTTCATGAGGCAAAGGGTAATACATAGTTATATAATTATTAAAAAAAACATGTGAGGTAACAAAAAAATTAAGATTTTCGAAATTTTTCCTTTATTTGTGCTATAAAACGTTGCTTCATGCCAAATTTCAAGATTCTAGGATGGCTGGAAGTATCCTTTAGGTTTTGATTCCCTTGCGAGTTTCCAAATATGGGACTTAAATTGCTGTTTCTTGAGATTGCGTTAATATAGAAATTTGCTTTTGTAACAGCTTAAAGGTATTATAGACCTGAGTATTTGGTATGAATTTCAATTTAATACCTCTACGAGTTCATGAGGAAAAGGGTAGTAAGATTTTTTTTTAAATATTTTTGTTATATATTGTAACTAAAAAAATATGCTATAAGACGTTGCTCTGCACAAGATTTCAAGATTCTGAGTTCACGGGAAGTACCCTATAGGTTTTGATTCCCTTGCTAGTAGTTGCGAGTTTCGAAATATGGGGCTTAAATTGCTGTTTCTTTTGAATACGTTAACATAGAAGTTGATTTTATAGACTTGAGTATTTGATATGAATTTAAATTTAATACTTCTAGGCGTTCATGAGGAAAGTGGTAGCAAGTTTAAAATTAAAAAATATATTTTTATTATATAATGTAACAAAAAATTTATGCTTTTCGCAATTTTTACTTTATCTGTACTATAAGAGTACAACTCAGGATCTTGAAATTTGGTATGAAGCAACGTTGCTTCGTACCAAATTTCAAGATCCTGAGTTGACGGGAAGTACCCTGTAGGTTTTGATTTCCTTGTGTAGTTGCGAGTTTCAAAATTTGGGGCTTAAATTGCTGTTTCTTTTGATTGAGTTAACATAGAAGTTTGATTTTGTGACGGCTTAAAGGTATCATAGACCTGAGTACTTGATATGAATTGCAATTTAATACCTGTACGCGTACATGAGGAAAGGGTTAGTAAGTTTAAAAACTTTAAAACTATTTTTATTATATGAGGGAACAAAAAATGTATGCTTTTCGAAATTTTTCCTTTATCTATGCTATAAGACGTTGCTTCGTACCAAATTTCAAGATCCTGAGTTCACGGGAAGTACCCTGTAGGTTTTGATTCCCTTGCGAGTGTTGAAAATTTGCATCATAAACGACTTATTAGACGAAGTAACTAAAAATTTATACATTTATCAGTACTATAAGATGTTGCTTCGAACCAAATTTCAAGAAGATGACTTCACGGAAAGTACCCTGTAGGTTTTGATTTCCTTGCGAATGTCTTAAATTTGCAACATAAACGGCTGTATCTTTTGATTGCGTTGGCTTAGAAGTTTTATATTGTTATAGCTACATGGGGCTGTACACCTGAGTATTTCATATGAATTTCAGCTTGATACCTTCACGCGTTCCTGAGAAAAAGGGTCTTGAGAGACAGACAGACGGATAACAAAGTGATCCTATAAGGGTTCCGTTTTTTCCTTTTGAGGTACGGAACCCTAAAAACACAAAAAAAAATCTTTATAAAGCACAATAATTTTTTGCTGCTACCGTAACATTAAATAAGATATATAGTGTAGGTTCCTTATAAAATTTCATAAATAAATATCTTCCACAGAGACACAGGAGGTAAACGATAGGAGGTATACGATTCATTTTTTTAAAATATAAGTTTAATGCTCTCAATCTAAAAATGCTCATAACGATGAATTGATAGAATGTTATATCAAGCTATATCAAAACTAGTAGCCTTAATTGATATCATAGGCTACATATTAACTAGAAAATATTATCGCGATATCCGACATATATGCGACCGGAGCCGCGGGCAAAAGTCAGTGTAAGATATATTCACATTAGTCCAGCGTCAAGGTTACCTACCTGTATGTTGAATTCCAGCTCGACTTGCGAGTTAGCATCGGTTTACTGATATGTCCTGGTTCAATAAAAACTATAAGGTCCTAAACTCTTAAACACCTAATGTCCGTGCTATGGTTGTCTGAAAGAAATCGCCGTGAGCGATAACCGGATAACACCGCCGATTGTTATACTTAGATACTTTGTAACCATTGAACTAATTCCTCAATGTTTGTAACTCATCTTTTCCATTGTTTTGCTTTGTGTATACAATATCAAATATAGTAATATCAACTAGGTACCGTGTCCAATTAAAGGTTTTGCCAAGTTTTGATCGGATTCTATGATTTCTTCCAAAGTGTACGTACAATTAATGAATCTTAAATTTAAAATACTGAAGACAAAGGAAGAAAACAGAACTAGACGTTTTTATAACACTGATCCCACCTCAGAGGCACTTGTGACTCTTGAGTCCTCTTGAGACTAAGCGCTGTGGTATCCAAGCTACCTGTTTAATAGTTTGTCCTCTATTTTATAATCTGCTATAAGTTTATAAAAGTCACTTTATTGCAACAAAGAAACTGAACGATGAAATATCATGTTGATCACGAACAAATGGACAATAAAGCAACCAATGAAAGAGAAAATGCGTTATCAGCTGTAGAGGTTCCGGAAATTCGAAAAGGTGCTCTCTTAGTTGGCGAGAATGGAGAGTAAAGCGGTCTCATATCGGGGGCATAAAAATGTCGACCGTACCACCATTGTACCGTTTGCTGATAGCACCTGAGGAGTCCTCAGACAGTGACTGTACCGACAACAAAATAAAAATATAATGTCTTGAAAAATGGAAAAAGATTTTCAAACTACATGAAATGTAGACATGTAATAATGTTACAATAATTACTCTATCTACTTCATTTAAAATTTTGTTTAATATATTTTAATTTTATTATTTAAAGAAACAGCGACTACTAAAATTTGAAGAAAATTAACTAACTTATAACTTTGGATAATTTATTTATTTTGAATTTTAATATGAGAACTTTGGTAAATTTGTTTTTACAGACAAAAGGCAGTATAGAAAGTCAAAGGCCTTCTAAAATGTCCCATGAGAAATCAATAAATATTTCGGACATCTAAAGCACATCGCCATCTAATCCCAAACTAAGCAGAACTTGTATTATGGGTACAGGACAACTGATATAACTACAACTAATATTATATACTTTTTTTGTAAATACTCTACATACAAAACACCCAAAGTCTAAAACAAATATTTGCAGGTCATACAAACATTTGGTCTGATCCGGGAATCGAACTCGAGACCTCAAGCGCAGCAGTCGCAAACGCTACCACTGGGCCACTGAGGCAGTGAAATGCAAACTAATTTCATAAAGCTCAAATATTTTGATGTTTTTCTTTAAATATTCCTTGCTATAATGTGGTTATTAAAAGTCTTCACTTATGTTTGCGAAAGACTTATACGTTCTGCCGAGCCCCGTCACAAACTTCATTGCAAAATTGATGTGCGTGTAATGTGTTTTTGTGTTAACACATAAAGGCCGAAGAAGACACGAAGATTTGTGAGAGTCTAAACCTAAAACAGGGCCGTTTTACAACATCCATTCTAGACTAATGTGTCCCCTTTATAACTAGCGTATGAGACACTCGTAAATACTTCAATATGTGAAGACGCACACACAATCATTAGCCAAAATAAATAATCTCTTTATCCTTAAGCTAAAGCATTATTGCATGTCAACGGATGGAACAAAACACAACAATACTAAATAGCAGATTTGTTTTGGTAACCCTACCCATGACAACCAGTGTGCAAAGAGGAGAAAAATCACCCCAATTTTCCGGCACCCCCGCCCTCATTGTCGGCTAGCACAGCCTGATAGAATTGTTATCGATGCCATCTTTAATTTCACCAGTGTAAACAGCTAATAATATTGTAAGAAATCTCCGTTACTATCATTATAGGTCAATTATTTATAAAAAATGAAATTAATTATAAACCTTCTTGTTTATATTATTCAAGATAAAGAGTTTATATGGTTTGGTCTGAAACTATCTTCATTAATACCTATTATAAATGAGAAAGTTTGTGAGTATAGATGTATGGATATTTTTACTCAATCGCGACAGAACGGCTGCATAGATTTGAATGAAATTTGGCACAGAGATAGACTGCAGTCTGGAATACAGAATCGACATTAATGCGTGCAAGTCGCAGGTATAATCTGGTATATCATATTTAAATATTAAAGGAATTGTAATTTAAATACATACACAGTTACAGAACACAGAGTTAGGCATGTGACCGATAACAATATCTATAGGAATTTAGCTCTACTAGGTAAATTGTCATTATGTTCATAGTTTAGATTTAAAAAGAGACATTCCTGTCTATTCACTATTACACTGATCTCGTCTAAGTATATCCTTCCTTTTACAATTTTTATAAAAAAAAAGTAACGAATATGAATGTGGTGACAATAAAGGGTGTGAAGTGTGACGAGCCGACAAACCTCGGCAGCTGGACAAGCGTGGAGCATATAATGAGGTGCATGAAAAATGCCACCGTGCCGTTCACACAACTGTCCTCAAATCAAAACTGAAACCGTTTGACAAAAATAAAAACAATATGCCTACATAGGAAGCTTGCCGAACACCCTGATGGCTTCTTGCAATAATTTCCGTTTTCAATGAACGCGTTTTTCTTTTTCTTATCATCGCACGAACTAGGATGGTTGGGAATAAATTGAAATACAAAATTGATTGTTGACTTTTCCCGGCCGCTTTATTACTGTCACAAATAGGAAAGAGATTGAAAATTGCCTACGGGCGCCTGATTTGATGATTGTGCCAGAAGACGACTTACAATTTATTATTGCATGCTTGAAAACGAATTAAGTATGTCTAATTCTTATTTTGTACCGTTAAAGATTTTACACTAAGGTAAGGTAATAAAAAGCTATACATCATAATTATGTAATCCTTCGAAAGAACATTATTTTCCTATATTAGCTACAGGTAAAGCTAGTATAAAAAAAGTAGCATAAATTACTCCTTATATCGTCAGCTACCTATCAGTGAAAGTCTCGTCAAAATCGATCCAGCCGTTCCAGAGATTAGCCGAAACAAACAGACAGACAAAAAGTGTAAAAAATGATATTTTGGTATATATACGATTTATACATA
This sequence comes from Diaphora mendica, assembly GCA_949125395.1. Lineage (NCBI taxonomy): Eukaryota > Metazoa > Arthropoda > Insecta > Lepidoptera > Erebidae > Diaphora > Diaphora mendica. The sequence continues at coordinate 27,131,338 of OX421310.1, forward strand.
CCTGTATTCAGTAAAAAGTACAAACAGACACTCCAATTTTATTTATTTGTATATATGTTGTTATTGATTTTAAACGGACCGATAAGTATCTGATTGCAGTCAAATGTTTACTTTCGTGTGTGTGGTTATGTTTTTTAGTGTCTGGGCGCCAGTCTGTTGCCAACCCTGCTGAGACGAGTAATCGTTTTCAGACTAGACAAGTAAATGAAGGAGGTAATTTGTGCTGAGGTAAATAGATAAGGAACCGACTTAGAGTACGAGAAACTGCAAGTCTCGAATGGGAAATTGGTTTGTTTAATTTCATAATATGATTTTTTGGGGACTTCCCATAAGATAATGAATATATAATACTAGCTTTTACACGCGGCTTCGCTCACGCAGACTTTCATCCCCTGATTTCCCCCTTAGAGGTGTAATTTCAAAAATTCCTTTCTTAGTGCTCACTTACGGATGAGGGAGAGCTTCCAACCCCAGCTCTTGCAGCTGCTTCACGACAACAGACAAGGCAACAGACAGTTTCCAAGCTGCAAGAGCTGGGGTTGGAAGCTCTCCCTCATCCGCCATACTCACCAGATCTTGCACCTACCGACTATTACTTTTTCCAAAATTTAGACAACTTTTTAGTGGGTAAAAATTTCAATTCCCGAGAGGCAGTACAAAATGCCTTTGAAGAGTTTGTTGCCTCCCGTCCAGCTGATTTTTACAAGAAGGGCATCAATAAACTGCCAATGCGTTGGCAAAGATGCGTCGATTGCATGGGTGATTACTTCGAATAACAGAAATAAAAAAGTTTGAAAAAATAAGTACTTTCACTTATTGCATACAAAACGGCAATTTCATAGGTAAAGACCTATTATATATAGATTTAGAAACGGGTCAGTTTTAGTAAGTAGACTGGTTACCATAGTTTAGTCTGTGCCTAGTTTTAGATCAGACGACCTCGTGTAAAATGCATTAACTTTTATTGTTAATAGGATTTATTTTCATTTTGCTTTTAAAATTGGTGTCATTTGTGTTTAAGTTCAAGTAATAATGTTATAGGTATATCTTACCTATAACATTATTACTTATTGGAAAAAAAAATTGTCATAAAAAATGTATGGTTTGATCCTTCCAGCAGTTATCGATAACGAGATCATCAAAAATGATACTAACTAGCTGAATTTTTAACAGTTGATTAGTTAATATTTATATAATTTAACACCCACATTGTCCTACAAATTGCGTGGTACGTTATCCCGGTCCTACGCTCAAAAGTTTTTTGTCCCTGCTATCCCTGTTAGCTGCCGCAATCGAAAAATTTTGTAAGGTGAAAGGTCCCTCATCAAAATGAAGCCACTCACGATAAATTAGCTTAATAGTAATAACTTGTAAAATTTGTTCCGGGGATCCCGGACTACTACTCATATAAACATAAAACAGATGATGAATGTTCTTCGTCGTCACGTATATTACTGAACAGGAAGCCGAATAGACTTCATTTACTCATAACGAGGGAAATCATAGAACGACAACGAGATCATTATAAATGTCTTTACGGGATAGAGTACATTTCATTTAATTTGCAAACTGTGTATCGCTGGGGTAACTTTACCTTCATTACAATGTATAAAAAATGAAAAATGCACCTATTTTTTATTCTTATCGAGATAAATAGACGAGCTATTATTTTTATGAGCTATTCCCTGTTTACACTCCTTAATGCCCAGTCAGGATGAGTTAACGACAGTTGTCAGTTCTTTTACCCTCCGGCTAGGGATTTATATAGGAAAATGGCTCTTACACAATGCCCACCTAAGAAGACCCCTCAACTGAATTTATAATGTGCCTCTTCTTTCTTCTTTACTTAGTTCAGACACGGGTAAGAGAGGTCTTAGTAATATAGACAGTTATGGCCCCAATGCTCCTATTTTTATTTGAGTTTTAATTATTAAAAGTTTTATGAACTGCTTATTTCTTTTTACGAGATTGTTGAATTAATTTCTTTTGTTTGTTAACTCGACCCTCCTTGTATTCTCAAATACTAAAAGTTGCGTTTGTTTTATATTAATTAATGTGTATAAAGCGAAAATGTGATAAAAATGATTACTTTGACTTTATATCAAAAATGTAATTAAATTGATTAATTTCTCTGTTTTACAATTCACGAATATACCTATTGACTGAATAAATTGTTATTAACTGCGTGGAGACGAATTAAAAAAAAATGGTCAAGTGCGAGTCGGACTCGTACAAACCTGTTTGTATATAAGTAAAATTTATGCTTATCGCAATTTTTCCTTTATCTGTGCTATAAGACGTTGCTTCGTTCCAAATTTCAAAATTCTGAGTTCACGGAAAGAAGTACTCTGAAAGTTTTGATTCCCTTGCGAGTGTTGAAAATTTGCAGCATAAACGGCTGTATCTTTTGATTGCGTTAGCTTAGAAGTAGAATTTTTCACAGCTCCAAGGGACAGTAGAACTGAGTATTTGATATGAATTCCAGCTTGATACCTCCGCCGCCACATAACCAACGTCCTAGAAGATTTGAACTATGCCGACGACATATGTCTCTTAAGCCACACTCGCGCAGATATGCAGGCTAAATTGGATGACCTACATGTGGAGGCGGCAAAGACGGGGCTAAAGATCAATACCAGAAAGACGCAGGAAATGAGGTGCGGGACAACGAGTTCTTTCCCGTTGGTCATCGGCACAGAGGCAGTAAAACGCGTCCACAAGTTTACCTACCTCGGCAGCTGCGTGTCAGAAACTGGAGGAACTGAAGAGGACATCGCTTCCCGGATCGCCAAAGCACGAGCAACCTTTGCGCAGCTGGGACACGTTTGGCAATCACGGAAACTGACACGGAGAGTGAAACTCAAAATATTCCGGTCCAACGTGGAAACCGTATTGCTATACGGGTGCGAGACGTGGAAAGTCACAAAGGTTATCTCGCATCAAGTTCAGGTCTTCGTGAACCGATGCCTTCGCCGTATACTCGGTATATTCTGGCCCGAGAGAATATCCAACGCTCACTTGTGGGATCGCTGCGATGAATTCCCGATCGACCAGCAGATCAAACGACGCAAATTGGGCTGGATAGGCCACACCCTCTGAAGAGATTCCAACCACATCCCGAGGCAAGCCCTAGACTGGAATCCCCAAGGAAAACGCAAGCGTGGCCATCCAAAACAAATCTGGCGGCGGACTATCATCGATGAAGCAAAGTTCATTGGCAAGACCTGGAGCGAAATCAAGCGGGACGCTCAGGACAGAACGGGATGGCGATGCACTGTGGACGCCCTCTGGCCCATCTAGGGGACATATCCTATGTCCCCTAGATGGGCCACTTAAGGTCCTCCTTAAGTCAACTAAGTCACCTCCGCCGCCAAGCGAACAGCGCTGCGCAAATATCGTTGTGCGAGTATGATCTTTGATAGCTCTTGTCGCTCTGCGATAAAATATTGGAGCGTATCCTCGCTGGCAGTGTAAACAATCAGCTATCAACTATATTGATAGTATATCTCTTTTGTTTACACGGAATGTATATCAACTGTACGTTTCTTGAGCGGAAAAATAGCCAATAGTTAGTCGTTTCCTCGCTACCAATGGGACAACTGCCTTATCCAAGCAAAGATATACCAGAGACAGTGTTATTTACCTATTATTTATGCTAACTGACTAGGCGCTAAAAGGGAGCCATTACAGCGCTTCGTCATTATTATACCTACATGTAGATCCTAAACGACTTCGCGGCCCACTATCAAACTTGCATGAAGTTTAAACAAAATACTAGCTTTTTTTCATAATCAAAAAATAATTTAAAACAACGCGAACGTTGTAAAAAATGAAATCTATATATAAATATAAGAGTAAGGTGACTGACTGACTGACATACCCAGAGATCAACGCACAGCCCAAACTGCTAAAGCTAGAATCCTGAAATTTTGCATGGAGGTTCTTTATATAACGTAAGTGAGCACTAACAAAGGAATTTTTGAAATTCCACCCCTAAGGGCGTAAATCAGGGTATGAAAGTCTGCGTAAGCGAAGCCGCGTGTAAAAGCTAGTAATATATATTTTTAGTAGTAAATAAAACTTGAAAAAATCCAATTATGAGGATCAAAAGGTTATTAAATGTAGTATATAATTCAGTGATCAATTTGTCCTTAAATTACTATTTTAGAACTGATAATGACATTCGAAATAGTGCATACTTCACGTTGACTGAAATCTTTAAAGACCTATTTTGAAAACTAGGCTTGAAAATGCAAAAATATTTCGTATTAGGATAACATGTACAGGTTTAACATACTAAAATATAACTGAAATCGGTATCTTGACCTATTTTCGCGGCCCGCTTCACGTGAAATAAATGCCCCAGGCAGTGAAAAAAGTGTTAACATAATCAGGAGAATGACAATGATCACACTTTGACTGCCTCGTCGGTCTCGCGGTTGGCGTGTGCAACTGCTGATCATGAGGTCTCGGGTTCGATTCCCGAGTCGGACCAAATGTTTGTATGATCTACAAATATTTGTTTCGGAGTTTGGGTGTTTTCTATGTATAATATGTATGTATTTACAAAAAAAAAGTATATAATATGTATTTGTATCAGTTGTCTAGTACCCATAACACAAGCTCTGCTTAGCTTGGGACTAGATGGCGTTGTGTGTTAGATGTCCGAAATATTTATTATTATTTATTATTTGACCACTTTTTTCGAGACTATAGATTTTTGTATGTTGTACATTCTTCAATTTAAGTTATTCATTCATTTGAATAATAAGAGAAAAATATTTTAATGAGACCAGGAGATTCCAATAATTAAGTTAAAAAGTTACTATACAGCTCCTGGTAGGAACAGTGGTACGGAGTCGCGAATCATTCTGTATTAAAAAGCAAATTCACTTTTAGCCACAGCAGCAAACGGTGTTTCTGCTGAAAAGTGAAATCAAAAATCAAAATCAAGTAGGCCTTTCGAAGCACATTCGAAACGTTACATTAATGACAATGAAATAGAGACATTTACGATAGGTAATGAAAATACTCACTTAATACTCAGTCACTTTACACTAAATCCAGCATGTTCTCTTCTCAATCATAAAAATCAGACGCTGTGATTATTGCTCTTCTATGATTGTAGGCGTTTCATAACTAGGCAAGTTTATGTAAGTTGAAACACGTCTTTCTCGGACGATAAATTCAAATGAATATGTTTTATATTCATTTCTATTGAATGAGTTATTCAAGAATATCCCATTATCACGTCCGGTGAATATCATAAAACATTTTAAACTTCGCAAAGAGATATTGGAGTCGAATCTTCATTCGGCGCCGTGGGTTCGCCGTAAGTAAATTTAACTTTAAAATATGCATAACAGTTTTCCGATGCGATCCCCTTTCGAATTTAAACACATCGAGTCGTATTAAGATACATTTCGATTCAGTGCACTCGGGAAGTTAGGAAGAAAATGCTCAGTTTAAAAATGATGCAGTTGCAGATATTGTAATAAAATATATATGGTTACAACTATGAATGTAAGATTAAAACCAACAGCCCTAGTTAGAAGTTAAGAAGGACCAAATAATTTATCGAAGGTGGAAAATAAAACACACACACACATCAATCACATTTTTGAAGGATGGTCAAGGCCTCCAAAGTACTTCCGTCTCCAGGCCTCTAATGTGTAAGGTCTTGGTGTTTCCACCTGCGAGAAGATCTCAGATTGACACAGAACTCATATTTCTCTCATGAAATATTACGTACATACGTTTAGTAAACTATAACACGTAAGAACAAACTACTAAGGGCTTTTGGACTTAAGCAAACTTAACCATGACTTTATGGAATGCAAATAGGGAGCTTCGTGAGGGGACCAAAGGATTTGGAGGCGACGATGTCTTTAGTAGATAAGATAATTAGTTTAACAAGACACACACATACACAGGCATATATAAGGAAAGGTAGACGTTGGTATAGATATATACCCTATAACTCTATATATGTTTAGGACTATACTTATACTCGTACGTACTGACATCAATTCATTTTGCAGTAGTTGTAATTAAAAGATTTGATTTCCCTATAACATATCTTTTATTAAGTTGTGGATTAGATTTACCGAAATTACCATGGTATCAAGTTCCTCCATTCCCCTCCCCATCCCCAAACCCCAGCAAGGCACTTGTGACGCTTCTGGTGTTGCGGGTATCCATGGGCGGCGGTAATCGTTTATCATCAGGCGATACGTCTGCTCGTTTGCCTCCAATTCCATAAAAAAAATCGCACGAAACGAATGAAGCATCTTTTCTCTTGCGCTCACACTTACCTGGAGCGTGGCAACCTCGGTTGCGGCCATTTTTGAACTGGCAACCATGGATTATTGTAAACAAAAAAATTAAAACTTTAATTTTGGATTAAAAATATCAAAAAAAACAGATGACTGTAAATAAGTAACAATAATATACCTGTTTACACCTGGCAACCTCAGGGTTGCAGCTGACTGAGAGCTGGCAACCATCTTTGTTTTCTTTTATTTACATCATTTTCTTTAAAATTACGTAAAAATGATTAAAAAAACACATAGGTGCAATTTATGTTTCCAGTATTTTTTTTTAAAGTAAATTAATTAAAGGTAGTTGCGGCTAATTTTTTATAGGCAACCTGTCACTAATCCATTGAATACTTCCTCAACTTTCATTTAAAATTAATTTCATCAAAAAAACAGATACATGCAGAATCGAGCGGTGGGATCTTAGGCTTACTTGATTTCATCATCAATACGCTTTAATAGTCAACTGCTCGAACATAGACCTCTCCTTAGCAAGGAGATTTGATTTATTCAGCCGAAGCATTGAACTGCTTTGCAAAAACACAAAGTACACAATATTCAATACATAAAGTGAAGTTTTAATGGTCTTCATTACCTTAAAGGTGATTAACTTCGCACTCAGACGAAAAGTAAAAAAAAAACTACCGTAATGACGTTAGTTGAAGATAAGAACATATTAGTTTTTTTTTTATGGAATAGACCGGCAAACGAGCAGACGTATCGCCTGATGGTAAGCGATTACCGCCGCCCATGGACACCCGCAACACCAGAGGCGTCACAAGTGCGTTACCGGCCTTTGGGGGATGGGGGAGATAGGGGGAGGGGTTGGGGTATGGGCCTCCGGTATCCTCACTCACTCGGTGAAACACAGCGCAAGCACTATTTCACATCGGTTTTCTGTGAGGCCGTGGTATCACTCCGGTCGAGCTCTTAGCTTTTGCCTTCTGCTCGTGTGTGTATCGGGTATCGGGGTAATCATTTTTCAGGTTAATATACTCACAAATAGTGTGCATTTGTATCGGTAGAAGAATTTTCAAAATTAGTTTAGTAGATATAGAGATTATCCCTACAAACTTACAAAATTTTACCTCTTTAAAATATAAATATTTATAATATTTTATTACTGAAAAATTGTAAAATTCACGTTCATGTTAAACAAATTCCTACAATAAGGTCTGGAAACTTGTTAATGCTATTAGAGCAAGCTGTCGAGGCGTTAAGACTGCAACCTTACTTAAATCTACTTACTCTCAAAACTTCCACATCGGCGTCGTGCCGGCACATCTCGGAATACTGCATTTATAATGAGAATAAAGATAAATCAGGAAGTAGCAAAATTATTTAAGATCCTTAGCAGTTAGTATTTTATGACAAAAACATTGTATCTAAAAGAGGTGTAACGACAACTTGAAATGCTAAAATACAAGAAATGGATGTGCGTGATTGACACGTGATTGTGTCCGTTTCATGTATGTTTGTAATGTCCCTCGCGACACAGGATATATTACTAGTGCGGCGGTTGTTTAAAAAAAAAAGAAAAAATATATATTTATATTAAATTTACTCTGAATATTATCATCATCATTATGAAATTTCATTTATATGAAATAATGTCATATTAAGATCATTTATAAGAAAATAAATTTCTTGAAATTAGGCAGAAACTCTTGAAAACAATTACCTTTAAAAAGAAAAATGGTCAAAAAATAAACTTTATTGGTCTTTTCAACATTTAAACGAAAATTAAATCAAACTTGCCAAAATGAAATATCCAAGCAAGAAACTATGCTTTATTCCAGTGGTATGTCCAGAGTTAGTTTTTCTCTGTACTTGTGACTCTACTTTTGTTGTCCTGGTTACTTTTTCGGGCTCTTGCGTCTGCGGTTGACGTACTTTAGGCCAAGTTTTTAATTCCATATCTTTCATAGAGGCACTGACTAAATACATTGGTGATTGTTCTGTAGAACTATGTGGATCTACTGCGGTTAGATCTGAACTTATTGGAGCGTTTGTAGTCTGTTCTGAAGTAGTATGTTCTGAAGTACTTTGTTCTGAAGTAGTATGTTCTGTCGTCTGATATGAAGAAATTGATTCTGCCGTAATACGTTCTGTAATAATTTGTTCTACGGTTATAGGCTCTACAGTAGTTTGATCTGAAGTAACTTGGTCTGTAGTCATTAGTTGATATTGTTGAGTTGTTGTTGGGGTTATTGGTTTATCATCAATTTCAATAGTTGTGTCAAACGTGGAAACTGTTGTTACTTCTACATCAGCACTGATAGCTTTGGTCGTAGTTGTTTCTGCATCCATTGCTTTTCTACTAATATTAACTGAGGGAGGATCTTTATTAGATACATCACAAATTTTAGAGCATTGTTCCTCTTCGCATTTGTCCTCTGTTCCACAAGTTATGAAATTTTCCCAAGCAGACAAAACCTGATACAGGTGTGGTTGCTTGCAGTCGTTATCTATGTAGGTCTGTATCCCCATAACTTCACCTTCACAAATCAGGGGGCCGCCACTGTTGCCCTGTATTGAATAGAAATTAAACATTATAGTATTGATAGAGTCAATAAATGATTCGAGCTTCCTTTCACACTTATGTGGACAATACAAATTGTAAGTTTAGTTGCAAGAATAAATTGATCGTTTAATTTTTCTTTGTTTGAGTGCTATGGCAGAAAGTGTTCAAATAAATAAAGTTGTTGTATTTAGTTAGTGGCCAAATGATTTAACTAAAAGGGTTAAAAAGGGTAGTTAAGGCCCTATCTTTTTTCCATACTCATAATTTAAATGACATTAATAGCTTTATGTTATAATGTTAGTTTAAGAGATTTAATTTATGATTTCACATTGTAAAATAAACTTACCTTACAGAAGTTTGGATCGTAAACAGTGTACTTATTTTCGTCACTGTCAGTGGCACAGGCCATAGTTTCTTGAACAAAATTATGACCGCAGTTCAGAACTGAAGGTGGAAGCAGTTCAACAGTTACTTGCATCAGGGCTCTTTCTTCCGTGTAGTTACCATATTTCTTCTGTTAAATTAACATAAATACTAGGTTGGCAAAAATCATATCATAAAAGCATTTGTGCTAAAATAAAGATCTCACTTTAAAATAATATATGAATGGCATAAAAAAAATAAATTTTGGCCCATAGTGATATTTCTGCTATTTTCTATGAGCCGGAATACAGTTCCACTAACTAAACTTGGTTGATAAAATTGAATCCAGTTATTCAGAAAACAGCCATATCGCTACTTCGAGTTATGTAGAACAGCCAAACAGCTATATCGCAGCGACATGACTGTTTTCTGTAACTCGATCCAATTATGTCCAATTTATTGGCATTATGGAGTAATTTTAACCTTTAAAATCTTATACTTACAGCGAAGACCAGTATGGTGCAGGTTTTCTCAATGTATTCGGATCTGAAATTTAATGTAGTGACGTAGACAGCCGACGTCATGTTGAACGGCAACAGAGTCTTCATCAAAGAGATGTCAGTATGCCACCACTGTGTGGCGCTGTGGTTGTATGGACGTACTATTTGTATGATCTGTAAACATTATTACTACTCCGTATTTGTATAACAGTATAGAGGTGTATGTGGAAGTCTGTGCGTGTTGTGTGGTGGCGAATTAAAAATACGTGGTGTCACCCTAATTCATCCCGTAGTCGCTGTGGCTGTCGTAAGAGGCGGCTAAAGGAGCAAACTATGTAGGACAACATCACTGCAAAAACAAAGGAAAACTTGTACCAACCCGTCTGGCCAGCATGGTATAGTAGGCCAAATCTCTTTTCTAAGGAGCAGCTTATGTCTAGCAGTTGGCTATTTTTTTATGTTATAGCGAACAAACGAGCCGACGTGTCGCCTGATGGTAAGCGATTACCGCCGCCCATGGACACCCGCAACACCAGAGGCGTCACAAGTGCGTTGCCGGCCTTTAGGGGATCGGGAGGGGGATGAAGGGGAAGAGGGGAGGGGTAGGGGTATCGGCCCTATCGGATTCACTCACTCGGTGAAACACAGCGCAAGTGCTGTTTCACACCGGCTTTTTGTGAGGCTGTCACTCTGATCGAGCCGGCTCATGCACGCCGAAGCGTGGCTCTCCCATGTTCGTATTAAAGGCTATTGATGATGATGATTTCAGGGGTCCAATTGAATCAGTCATAGGTAGGCATTTAGTTTATAAAAACATTCAAATCTCTACTAATCCTCATAATTTGATTCTTATAAATACTATTTCTGACTAACCTCTCGTTCCTGCTCATCTTCGTCTTCATTTAGAGTAAAATTAGCATCAATGGCGATGGCACCAACTCTGGCTAGGAGCGTTTTACGTGGAAAACCCTTTGGACCATTCTTTAGAATACTGGGGCCAACAGCAGAAGTAACTAGCCAGTCAGGTCTTATAAGCACTGCACCCCGAAGGAATCTTGCTCCGGTTCCGTCTACTACAGTCTCATCAGGATAATAGATAAATGCCTGAAAGTGACCGTACATTTTAATGAATACCAGCAATGAACTGGTTAGTAAGTTTGAAGAAATATGATAAATCAACCTTAGATAAATTAGCTCTTACTATAGGATATTGTTTGGTCTTTACTTCTAAAACTTCACGGGGGCAATTTTGTTCATATTATATTCTTCAAAACAATTAATAGAGCTATAGTATACCTATAGCTCTATAATTTTGGAGATTTATAGGAAATCTCAGGAAATAGGCTCAAATCTTAGATTGCTCAAATCAATTGCTCAAAATAGGTGATATAGGTACTTCCTGTAATTCACCTACCATGAAAGGGAACAGTCCTCTTTTCACTTCTTGTTCACCTTCTGCATGTACTTCTTCAATACAGAAATATAAAGCTGAAAAATAATTTTAACATTTATTTACGAAAATGATTCTAATAAAAAATAGTGGTCTTAACAAATAAAATATTACCGAAACATAGTGTCATTAGAATTTTAGCTTTCATATTTGTAGAAAACAGTTCTAAAGAATTATAAGAAAACTAATTGACGTTTTACCGTCATACCCATTGTTGTTCTGACAGTAGAAAGTTCAAAAGAGGAATAGATTATTTTCTTTTTAATGTATTTGCACTGCCAGGTTAAAATTTGAGAGTTAAGGTTACTCACAAAAGTTTTTAACCCTCATTTTTATTTTAAACGATATAATTCTGTTTAACTCTGAATGTCGTAAAAATCGAATTAGTCGAGTCACGTCCCTTTATTTTTCTTCGCTATCTTTGACAAAGTTACGGCAACTCGAGTTAAAGACATTAATCAGAATCTCATCCGAGCCAAGATGTATTATCCTCAATAAACCGAAAAGAATGACTTCGCGAATTTAAAACGCGTGTTTTACAGATAACGAAGAAGGATAAATCCGGGGAACACCTAATTATTCATGTTAGGGATGTTTAAGAGTGCGTATTAATACGCCACGAGCGACATCGCCTCTTGAAAAATATGCTTAGAACATAAAAAACTGCAGTTTATTTAAAATATCGTCGACAGAACATGGCTTGGGCGGGTGCGGTGTGTCGTGCGACGAGAGCTGTGGATGTCTTTGCAGTTTTATTTCAAATGGGATACACGTATAAAACATTGGAGGAATTTAGTTTTGTGAAATAGAATTTATTTATTTATCATTGACACTCTCCAGCTCCATTTACTTTTTAACCAATCTTAAAAAGGGGTCAGGCCGTTAGCAGCCGTTTAGCTTTTAGAGGAGTAGGGAGGGTGAACGTCTATTAAAAAAAACGGTTTAAAGATGAATATAGCGCAAACGGACACCTAAATCAAAGATCCTTTTTGCAACCTCTCAATACTTGTAAAATACCTATATAATGATACCTCACTCTATGGGGTAGCCGTGAGAAAAAAACATCACCGCTTTACGTGCAGAGAAGGTACGCCAAAAAAGGTCATGGTCGAGCAGTCTAACTAAACCGTCACAGCCTTGACTTAAATTTGTTTATTCTTATTTTAAATAACTACCTACTTTAAAACAACAATTGTAGACATTGTCTTTAAATCAGCAGGGAATCGTATCGAAACTGCTGATGCAGTAACGTCAATAGCAATATTTAGACGGTTATTACATGTCCAATTTACGAAGACCTTCTCTAATGTTCTAAGCGAACTCAGAATGTTCTGTTGAACTTCGAAGCTATAAAACCTAAGGATGTCAGCTTAGGTTGGAGTTTTTATAATGACGTGAATGAACGAGGAACGTGTTTTGGGGGCTTCTTGCAATTGCTTTATACTTCATTCATTATTAGCTGTAGAAACGTTAATGAGCTTCTTATAAAGACAATTCATTTGTTTCGAAAAAATAAATAATATAAGCCTGATCTAAAGCCTACAAAGCATTTTTTTAAACCTAGTTTCGAATTGTTGTAAAGTAAAACACCACCGGTAATGCGTTTCCTAGTTAAATAACTTGCCTCCAAATATATATTACTACTGTACCTATATAGGTACAGTTTTTTCATTTAATGATGTCACATTCTCAGATATATAAACTCCTGGTGGTTTAACAGTTTGGTAAACCGTTGCAAAGTTCACAGTTGTGACTTGGAAACTCTGATATGAATATTAAACGCTCGAAGAATTGGGAGATTTATACGACAATTCAGAAGTTGGGCGGTCCTCGCGCACTTAAATGAATGTTTAACATTATCTGAAGAGTTTTAAAGAAGTTGAGCCTCTTAAACAACTTGTGAAGAAACTTTAATAGAGAGAGGCTCTCGAGCGATTAATTCAGGAACGTGGAAAGTAGGATGGGAATTTATAATGTGAAGGGGTGGAAGTTCAAAATCTGTGCATCTAATAGATGAGTTGTGACTATAACCCCTTTGATTTAAATTATTTTGCTATCTTAGAACATTGTAGAATCAGAGAAGCTTTAAAATTCTCTTAAATAAAAGCCAATGAACTCAAACTAACTAGCTATGATATAAAGAAATACGATAGAAGACTACAGCTATACGATAGAGTCATACTTAAACAATCCATAATCCGTGTTTCTGTTTAAGTTAATCTGTAATGCTTCAGAAAGTGATTGCTAATCTTTTTGGACATAAAATAATCATGTAACGTGAAGTACATAACACAAGCTTTGCTTAGCTTGGGACTAGGTGGCGTTGTGTGTTAGATGTCCGAAAAATATTTTTTTTTATAAGTTGGTTAAAACCAGTAACATGAATTTGTAAATTTGAATTTAATTTAACTTAAAATAATAACACTCCCAAAAGTATAAAGTTAAACTGGTATATTATAAATAATAATATAGTTCCTCATGACCAGAATCTCGTGAAAGTTAAAAAAGATAAACAAATAAAATATTTGGATTTATCTCACGAGATTGTCGATATGTGGAATGTTGATTCGGTGATCGTTGTTCCTGTAGTCTTATATGTTCACGGATTGATTGCCAAGAGCCTCGACCAACATCTTATGAGGCTAACGTTAGATGTCTGGATCAAGGGCCTGATGCAGAAGGCAGTCCTCCAAGACACGGCACGCGTAGTGAAGAGGTTCCTGTCTTTGGAGCCCTAACCACCGGTTTTTGGTCCCTGTAGCCGAAATCGGTGGTCTACTATTTTTAAATATGTATTTTATTTTTCATTTTATATTTAAAAATTTAATAAATATCTTATTTAAATGTAATAAAGAGAATAATAATAATACCTTTATTTAGAAATTGTGTTAGTATATAACAGACTAGGGTCTGATCTATATAAATAAATGAAAATAATGGTCCTAACACCTGAAGAATGGTGAACTATTCAGCACAGGATTGAACTATTAGATTTTTAGCGAGACTCATTATATTTTCCCTCAGTAACAATTAATATCACTCACAAGTAATTAAAAACCTGAAAATCTAAAAATAATGTTTTCCAACGTTTGAAAACAGATTATAAATGGTAAAGAGTCATTCATTTGATCCTTCACTTTGTAGAAGTATAGTTGAAACGAACTCGACCAAATGCAAGAAAGTCACAGGTCGAACAGAATCCATGCATACGAGTACAGTGCAAACGGTTTATAGTTTGAGTGTACCGGACAGAGAGTTTTGTATTATGTTGAAATGCTTTCATACAAACATGGAATCAATACAATAGTTCAACCACCGTGAAAATATCGAATATCGAGTAACTTGAAACTCATGCAAATTCGGGAAAACCTATTTTAATCTGCATCGCACACCGCTGGACGCTCTTTTCATTCGATACCTTTTGTTGCCGGATTCAATTAAGTTTACATCGGCACCGAGGTCAGTTAATAAAAACCGAAGCCTACAAAAATTGGCGCGTAAATCAAATTCAATAAAATGCAGCACAATAGAATGGGACGGGACATCGTAAAATGACGGCGTAGACAATGCTTGGTTGTGCTCACAGTGTACCAATCAATGTGCTTGACATAATAATAATAAAATTTATTCCATATTCAATGTACAAGATTTGGGTATTTTTCTTAAGTGACATGCTTGACATGAGTCAAGCACGAGATTTGTCGAGTCAAACTCGCAAAATATAGGTACTATTGTAATTAACATGCCAGTTATAAATTTCCTATCTTTGTATTTATAATTTACTTGGACACTGCGCCTAAAGAACTTAAGACCATTTTTAACCGACTTCAAAAAAGGAGGTGGTTATTAATTCGACTGTTTTTTTTATGTTTGTTATCTCATAACTTTCGACTGGGTGAACCGATTTTGATGATTCTTTTTTATTTGAAAGTTTTTTTTTTGTTAAAATTTGTGAATATGTATTTCAACACATCGCCGTATACAGACATACAGTCTCATCGATGTGTATGTGTGCATCCAAAGACAATCCACAATATCCACTATTACACACATATTTACGTCTGCTTACTTATACTGTCCTCTAAAGAACATCATTGTAGGTAGTAGAGTCACGCTGATTTCAGCACGAACGGGCCGGCTCGATCGGGGCGGTACTACCCTCGCACAGAAAATCAACGTAAAATGACAGCGATCGTGCTGTCGTGTTTCGTTTTCGTGCGAGACCGGAGGCCCAATGATGCAGAAGCATCACTAGCCCGTCATGGTGTGGGTCACCTAGCTGCATTGTTGCGTCGTCTACATTCGCAGTATGGTGACCACCACTCTTGGATTCTGCTTATGCTTTCCAGCAGGCAGAGTAGAGTCTTTTGGCAGAGCCAAAGATAAAAAAAAACATGAAAAGCACGAAAAATATTTATTCGATTAAACGGCTATATAGGGATAATACCTGGAACCTTTTATACGTGGGAGAGCCACGCTTCGGCATGAATGGGCCGGCTCGACCGGAGTGATACCACGGCCTCACAGAAAACCGGTGTGAAACAGCGCTTGCGCTGTGTTTCACCGAGTGACTGAGGATACCGGAGGCCCAACCCCCCCCCCTCCCTATGATGGCGCAGTTGAAAGACAGATTGATACCCCAGGAGGGTACCAACTGCGCTAGCGTTGGAGAATCCCTCTCTGGGCGTCCGCGCTCAGGACACAACGCGCCTGAACGTGGATGCCGAGGCTGCCCCTCGTATTCTGGGGAGGGCAAAATTGCGCTAGATCACGCTCGGGGTAAGAGCAGTAACATCACGGCACCCCCTACCACGCTGGTCGTGGACTTCTGCAACGTCAGGGGATTACATAGTAATCTTGATGCTGTCCATCACCACCTCGAGACAGCAAAGCCAGCATTGCTCTTTTTGACCGAGACGCAGATATCGTCTCCTGCGGACACATCCTACCTCAGCTACCCGAGGTATGGACTAGAACATTCCTTTATGTCTAAAGCCGGAGTGTGCGTGTACGTCAGAGACGATATTAGCTCTCGTCGCCTCAGCAACCTTGAAGGTAGGGACCTCTCCATCTTATGGCTCCGTGTAGACAGCGACGACCATCCCCGCGTCTATGCGTGCCTCTATAGGTCCCATAGCGGTGATGCCGAAACTGACCGACTCATTGAGCACATCTAGATGGCTACAGACCTTGTGCAGCAGCAGATCCCTTCCGCAGAGATCATCGTACTTGGTGATTTTAACGCTCACCACGCCGGCTGGCTCAGCTCCAGTAAAACGGATCATGCGGGGAGATCTGTTCACGACTTCGCCCTGGCTTATGGCCTGACACAATTGGTTACCACGCTCACGCGAGTCCCAGATGTGGAAGGTCAGAATTCCTCTTTGTTGGACCTTCTGCTGACTTCTCATCCGGACGGATACCACGTATCCGTAAACGCCCCACTTGGCTCCTCAGACCATTGCCTTGTCCGGAGTACAGTGACACTCACATGCTCACCGCGATCACGAGTTGCACGCAGTCGCCGTGTGTGGCACTACAAGTCAGCAGATTGGGATGGGATGCGGTCCTTCTTTGCGTCCTACCCTTGGAGACAGTTGTGCTTCTCGCCGGACAATCCCAACACCGCTGCTAATTCTATTGCTGATGTTGTGCTACAGGGTATGGAGATTTTCATTCCATCCTCTGTGGTTCCCATTGGTGGCAAGTGTCGGCCCTGGTTTGGTTCATCTTCCAAAAAAGCTTCTCGCAGGAAGCAGGAAGCTTACCAAGCCTGGGCTGACGCAGCGGCGGTACGGGATCAATACACCAGCGCTCTAAAAAAGGAGTACTTTGCCTCCAGGTCCTTCAAAAGAGACATGGCTAGGGCGAAGTCGGTGCACATTACTGGGATTGGCGAGAGGCTTGAGCGTCTTCCTTCGAGGACTCGAGCATTCTGGTCTCTTGCCAAGGCTATCGAAGGGAATTTCTGTAAGCCATCCCTTCCACCTTTGCACTTGGGAAATAATCCGTTGGCCTATGACGCAAAGGAGAAAGCCGATCTCCTGGCAAAACACTTTGCGTCCAACTCGACCTTGGATGACGGGGAACGGGAGCCGCCTACCATACCGCGGTTCGAGAGCCGTATGCTGGATATCCAGTTTCACCAACGCTCAGTGCGTATAGCACTTTTATCCCTGGATATCCATAAGTCGAGTGGCCCAGATGGAATCCCCCCTATGGTGTTGAAGATGTGCGCTCCAGAGTTGGCACCGGTCTTAACGCGTCTTTTTCGGCTCTCCTACTCTTCTGGCGTAGTCCCGACAACATGGAAGGCAGCATTAGTTCACCCAATCCCAAAAAAAGGCGATCGCTCTAATCCGTCCAACTACAGGCCGATAGCCATTACTTCCCTCTTCTCGAAAATAATGGAGTCCATCATCAACTATCAACTCCTACGGTATCTAGAAGATCATCATCTGCTTAGCGACCAGCAGTACGGCTTCCGTAAGGGTCGATCGGCTGGTGATCTTCTGGTATACCTGACACATCGCTGGGCACAGGCGATTGAGACTAAGGGGGAAGCCTTGGCAGTTAGTTTGGGCATCGCGAAGGCCTTCGATCGGGTCTGGCACAAAGCGCTTCTTTCGAAGCTCCCTTCCTATGGGCTTCCCGAGAAATTATGCGATTGGGTCACTAGCTTTCTAGCAGATAGAAGCATTAAGGTCGTAGTCGACGGTGAATGCTCTGATTCCATATCTGTGAATGCTGGTGTCCCGCAAGGCTGTGTGCTATCGCCTACTTTGTTCCTCCTCCATATCAATGACATGCTGCAAAATTGCGGCATTCATTGTTATGCAGATGACAGCACCGGCGATGCTTTTTACACCGGCCGCGCCAATATTTCTCGGGAAAATGTCATTGAGAGTCGAAACAAACTTGTGTCTGAAGTCGAGACTTCTTTGGAGAAGGTCTCAGATTGGGGTAGACTTAATTTAGTCCAATTTAACCCCACAAAGACACAAATTTGCGCGTTCACCACTAAAAAACTTCCGTGGGTCGTATGTCCTCGTTTCGAAGGCACTCCACTATCTGCCTCAGCCAATATTGGAATTCTTGGTGTCGACATGTCGAGCGAAGTCCAGTTTCGTGGCCACCTGGAGGGTAAGGCCAAATTGGCCTCGAAAAAGCTTGGTGTGCTCAACAGATCGAGACAGTATTTCACTCCGGCCCACCGCCTTATACTTTATAAGGCCCAGGTTCGGCCTCACATGGAATACTGTCCCCATCTTTGGGCGGGGGCACCCCAATACCAGCTCCTCCCTTTGGACCGCATTCAACGGAGAGCGACTCGAGTCGTCGATTGCCAAGAACTTTCAATTCGGCTAGACTCTTTGGCGCTGCGTAGAGATGTAGCTTAGCTGTGCATCTTCTACCGCATTTATCATGGGGAGTGCTCCGAGGAATTGTTCGGACTGATTCCTGCCGCCTCTTTCCGCCATCGTCCTACGCGACAGAAGTTTCATCCCCATCATCTAGCTGGTTGGCAGTCCTCAACTGTGCGCTTTTCCAGGAACTTTCTGCCTCGCATAACAAAACTGTGGAATGAACTGTCGCCTGCGGTATTCCCGGACCAATACGACCTTCAAACCTTCAAGAAAAGAGCGTACTCCTTCTTAAAAGGCCGGCAACGCACTTGTGATGCCTCTGGTGTTGCGGGTGTCCATGGGCGGCGGTAATCGCTTACCATCAGGCGATACGTCTGCTCGTTTGCCCCTTATATCATAAAAAAAAAAAAAAAACAGACATACCTACCTAGTTAACATTGCCATCGTAATCGTCATTTACTTTTCTCATAATATTCTGTAACAAAAGCGAGTTATTTACTGAAAGCTCCTAATCTAAGTTAATTATCTAAAATTCGGTCATATTTAATGTCGTTTCAAAACGAATTTTCTCAAGCTGAGTCAAAAGAGTCTCCTAAAGGAATCGCAAACACAATTAGAGTCAGAGCAAGTTATTGTGGGAAATGTCAGTGAAAGAGTGTGTATGACACGGGGCTCTCTCTGCATAGACACATCACTGAATATTCTTCCATCGTTTATTGACGATAATATAATATCACAAACATGTTTTAGTTATAAAAATGCTGTAAATTTAAATTGCATATAATTTCTGTAAAATAAGGTGATCATACAATTTTAGCTAATGAGTAAGAATAAATTAACTTAAATGCAAACATGCTATCAATTAGTATTAAAAAATGTAAAGGTAGCATAGACATAGGATTAGGTAGGTACATAATGTACATTCGATCACACATAATATGGTTATAAATAAATAAAATATTGTCAGCCAGAAGAATAGCATAACAATAAATATCAATGAGTATCTTGAATATGTGAACAGCATAAATATGCAAAAATGAATTTTACGACTCTGTGCAGGTTACTCGTAGATGCTGTTAAGCCCATTATTATGATTGTGCCCTATAGAGAGATACAGAATCAAATCAGTCGGAACAATGGCGGTGCAATTAAAACCGCGAGGGGAAATATCGCGTAGCTGCGCGGCCACTGCGCATTAACTTAAGACGATGAACACTTTTTCAAGTAGTGGATATTATTCCTCACTAGACAGAAACTATGTTTTCTATTAAATTTTGAAATAGTGGTGACATCGGATCTTGAGTTGATTAATACATTTAGTTTTTTTTTTTAAAGAGACAACTCCCTCCTTAGGAATATACAGCATGTGTCGTGGGGGTCTTTACAAACATACATGTAACGGACACAAAGAATAACCGGACTAAGGACAACAATTCGTGGATCACACAAAGTGTTGTACCATGTGGCCAAGTGTCGTGTAGAAAGCAGCGTGGCGACCGCTTGAACCACTAGGCGATCCTTGCAGTCGTTTTTTATTTAATTAGGTAGATTACAGTAGATTACAGTTTAATTTGTTTATAATAGTACTCGTTATTAAAAACTAGTGAATGTAGTAGTGCATCTTCGCATTGTATATCGAAAAAATGTCTTGTACTATCGTTAGGTCGAAAACTTTTCAGACTAATCATTAAGAGCATAGTTCAAAAGACTAGCTTAGCTCCTTTAGCTTATAATTTTTCTTCAATGGATGCATTATCAAATGACTCCAGATTGTAGTTCCTGTGATAAAACAAACCTCTTTTTAACTATTATAACATTTTAATACTTAGATTCGGTATAAAGCAAAAGATTAAGCCACCACATACTCCCTAAGGTGTCGTATAGTGACACAGGCAATCTGAGAGAACCGTTATATTGACCGATTTTAATACTATTTTACTTCGTTGAAAACTTATAATACAGTTAGAATAGAAGTAATTTGCCAAGGAATTTGCCAACTGATTTTTTTACGGGTCCAAACTGCTTTTGTCACAAAATAAGTTAAAAATCCTTGTTGATTCTATCTCTTGCTTATGTTTCGACTGTCGAATATAAGTCTGTTGTGCTACTCCTGAGCAAATCATTATACACATTAATTATATTTACCAGTTATACAATGGACCATTTAACAATAAAACTGTAGACAAACCAAAACCAACATTGTAACAGAATTAAAGTCAAACTCTTTCATTGTCGGTACTAATGCAAATCCGCGTTTGAATACAGTCTGTTTACTTCTTTGCCCCTTTGTTTCAGCTGTAACGAGCAGAAAAAGGGCCCATTCAGAACATCCGAACCTAATTACCCAACCCTCGGTTACAAAGGAGGGTTTCTAATTAACGATATTATGTCAAATAATTTGTTTGAGACGACGTCTTACTCGGTTTGAATCGCGGATTGGATTAAGTATATTTAAGACTTACTACGTTTGCTTTGGAAGAAAAGCCGGCATTGAAAGAACTGGTTCAAGAGAAATGGGTTTAAATTGCAATCGATGTTTAATATATACAATTGTTTACTTTTTTTTTTTTTTTTTTTTTTTATGTATGGCCTGCCATAATGACTCTACTCTGCCTGATAGAAAGCATAAGCAGAATCCAAGAGTGGTGGTCACCATACTCATTGCGAATGCAGACAATGCAGTATGGCGACCCACACCATGGCGGCCTAGTGATGCTTCTGCATCTTTTAGTCTAGTCAAGTATGGAACTTGTTGACTAGACTATTTGGACCTCCGGTCTCGCACTCACCAACGAAACACGACAGCACGATCGCTGTCATTTTACGTTGATTTTCTGTGCGAGGGTAGTACCGCCCCGGTCGAGCCGGCCCAACCGTGCTGAAATCAGCGTGGCTCTACTACCTACCAAACACACATTACATACATTACATTGTTATTGATTTTATAGTAGATGCGCGGTAACGCGATGTCTAAAGCTTCGGATGTTGGAGTTGCGATCTGCTGTTTGTGAGCTTGCAATAAAATTAAAATGTAATGTGAGATGCATTTCACATTTTTTAAACTCATCTAGCAAATCGACTGCAGTAATACATTAGAGAGTCATAGTGCATGCGCACGCTTTTACTAATCTCATATTATTATTTTCACTAAAAGTTATTTTAATAAGTACCTATTGAAAAAAAGATATAGACCGATTAAAATAGCTAAAGGCTAGCAATTTTATATATCGGGAAGGTTTTTCAGTTATTTTAGACCAATTTCTGATTGATGATCAACAAAATTTAGATTTTCGCGTTTAAGAAAATAAAATTATATTTTCGATTTCGCTATAATCACTTTGATTAAACAGTTTATGCATATTTTTATTGAACAGTTTGATGTACGTTTCTAGAATAGTTTGTAATATATACACTTTCATATATATTTAAACAGGGTCCTAACATGTTATGATGAATGTTCCGCGTCATCCGAACACTGGCTTTTGCATCGTTAGCTGCGTATTAGCAATCTGTCATTGCTAACCATGCATTTGTCATTATGACCGAGGAACATTAATTGGATTAATGTCGTTTACTATATTGTAAATACATATTATGATGAATAGTGCACTTGAGTGATTTTTTTTAAAATTTTCCGTACCTACCCATTATTACGTTCATACATTGTTGTCACCACTGAGATATACCTAGATCAATGGTTGTCACTATTTAACTCATTTTCAAAATCAGTTTGAAACATGTTTGACCGTTGTTTAAAGTTTGACTCCCTAATACATGGAAAAGACTTTTAGTAATGCATGATACTTTTCTAAACTGTTATTATTGAACAAACTTGGCATATACGAACATTACCCCTATAGCAAGCGGTTTTCGATAGATGATACAAAGCTTATGTCGACTTCGGTAATGCAATAATATAGGCAAGCGTAAATTTTTAATTTTTCAAGCAAAATATACGCTGTTCGTGTTAAAATTAGTAGAATGAAATAAGTTCATTTCCAATACTAATTATAGCGTGCTGATTAATTTATGTTTTGATATAAATTGGGCTTCAGTTGTTTTGTGGACTTGCTAGCCAGTCGATGATTTATAATGCAGTCATGTATGAATGAGTTATTTTGCTGTAAAACATTTTCAGATATTCCCATACAATTTCTGTTGTACTTGTAGTAATTGTTGTTGTTAGTGTTCGCTAATTAGCATTTGTTGCTTAACTAGGATAGGACGGAATCTTTAGAAATCCTTTAGTTGATAGCGCCACCACCGTGATTTCGGAGTTCGTTTACTATGGAAACTACCTTGTTATACTATACAGTTATAAGTTTATGAATATACTCTAAGCTTTTAAAGATTTAATAAAAGTATCAAAGTCATTATTAATGAGAAAGATCTATTAAAAAAATCTAATTTTTATCACTTAGTAACCAAAACGAGGCGAAACGAAATGAAATTGTGAAAAGTAAAGAAGAAGGTTAATCGGTACCTCAGACTTTGTGCTCGATATTAGTAGTCTACTATATTATACTGTAATAACTTGGGATACTTGTGTATTTTTATTTTTTTAATAAATAATAAATAAATATTTCGAACATCTAACACACAACGCCATCTAGTCTCAAGCTAAACAGAGCTTGTGTTATGGGTACTAGACAACTGATACAAATACATATATACTTTTTTTTTGTTGTAAATACATACATATTATACATAGAAAACAACCAAACTCCAAAACAAATATTTGTAGATCATACAAACATTTGGTCCGACCCGGGAATCGAACCCAAGACCTCATGATCAACAGTCGCACACGCTAACCGCGAAACCAACGAGGCAGTCAAGTATTGTCTATTTCTCTTTGTTCTTACAAAACTCTTGTCTACCTTATTGACCATAGGAAAAGAGCAACTTTACATTAGTGTGCCCCTCTTTTTACTGATCATTTGAAAGGACCATCCTCTGCGGTCCACACTTAATGCCGCCAGACATAGGATTTCAAAGGGGTAGGATTAGCAGACATTTGAATGCGAGTCCCGCGTCTCTGCACTAATTGAGTTAATATTTGGTTATCGGCGCCGCGCACTCGCCCCCGCAGCTAATCCTACCGAATTAATGACGTGAAATTTATTATTATTAATGCGAACGCCATCCGAGCCGCACCTGGCTTTACGCTGTGTCCATGTGATGGTAACAATGCGATATCTGTAAATTTTTTGTACGTAATATGTTAAGTATAGTTAATGCCACGATCAGATTTGTCCTAGACTGAACAGTGTGGAGTCAGTTGGTCACCAACATTGTTCAGAATGGACTCAACCTTCAGCAAATCAAAAAACCAAGTAGAAGATGTACTTAATACTAGTTTCTGGAAAAACATATTTAAAAATGTTCAATGGAAAAATGGCAAATACTTGAAATACTACAAGAATTACGGGGTTGGTATAGTTAGCGGAATTATTGTTCATCACAGCTGAAAGTATATCTTCCTCTGTAGTAGATATCTATTTGCGCTTCCTATTAGTGGCCGGTTTAACAAACACGAAATAACAAACACGAAAAAATGATCAGACTTGAAAATTGCCGTTAATAATGTGTATTATTTATTATGCGTCAATGGAGAAAAATAAAATCATTATTTATTTTAATCTAATGCAATTACTTCATTCAATTACTTACTTTCTTTCACTTTCGCAGTATGTCATTTTGCGTCCAATTTGATTTCTATAGAAACAAAATGCGTGTCTTGTTTGTTTCACGTGTGAATGCAGCCCAACCAACTGCATCGTTCATTCAATTCGACAGTTTTACGAGCGAAACCACGTTTATTCGCACGTTTCGCTCCGTTATGGCTTTATTACAATTTTTTATGGTTCCACTAGTTCATATTTTGACCGTACTGAGGGATTAAGGAATATAGGATTAAAGGCCATGGTTAAAAGCACTACCGGATTAAACAAAACTTTATTACGAAATTAAGTGTTGGTAATATTTTTGCAAAATGAATATTTTCGCACTAGTGTATTTTCAGTTGCAGAGAGTTACAGTTGTTTCGTAATATGGTCACAATAAAAATTGGTAGAGTGGAATGCATTAGGTTAAATTGTACAATAACTAGGTAATCCTATATTGCTTTTATAGTTTTGTGATCTAATATTTGTTCTTAACCTAAATTTGCGATTAAAAAGTTTATAGTCGACTGTTGCGCTAGGATAATTATATTTTTTATTTAGTTACTACATATTTTTTGTTTGTTCTTTATTGTATTTGACCAAGCTGGATGATCATACCTTACATTGAGACAGTGTTACGTTATCCTTAAACTCTCCGAGAGCATATATAGCTCCATGGCTTTGTGATATGGGAGCCATTCTTTTCTTAGGATACATTCTTCTACATTGTTAATGGTTCTTATATATTGTTAATTGAACAATGCCTTCAATCAATCAAATGGAAAGCAAAGTGTCCTCAGTTGTTTATACATGTCGTATGCAAACAGTTGTTACCGGGCGATCAATGCACAGTCACATTGATGTTCGGTAATCATACGAGATGACGCATAGCGTGATTGACGGCAAATGACAGTCGGTGGAAATGACGCACGAGTCGTATGACGCGTCACGGACTACGCTAATGAATTGACATCGATTCGGGACTAACAAATAGGCGGTTTGAATTA
Organism: Diaphora mendica; assembly: GCA_949125395.1. Classification (NCBI taxonomy): domain Eukaryota; kingdom Metazoa; phylum Arthropoda; class Insecta; order Lepidoptera; family Erebidae; genus Diaphora; species Diaphora mendica. Next base: position 27,156,532 of record OX421310.1, read on the forward strand.
GCTGTGATTGGATATTGTTTTCAGGTGGAATTTGATACTGAATAATGATTAATGACATATTTCTCCTCTTTTATGAAGGTTTAGGTTGCGTTGTCACCAGGGATGTGCAAGAATACGTAGCGAGGAATGTGTTTCTTAAGAACTAATAGAATCACTTCATTAACCTCTCTCAGCGTAGCTCTAGTACAAAGGCTTAACAAAGTGGGGTTTTTTATACATGCAAAACAAGGGAAGGACGTATGCTAGGGATATATTGTGAGACTTGTGAGGTACATTTATTAGGAATCAAACTAGAAATAGCAAACACTTTCGATGTACCGCTCATCTGAGCAACGTTTCATAGCATCACTACGCATACTCGCAACGCTCAGCGACCTAGCGCATCTCCAGTAGAATGACTTTCACCGTTCCAAAGCCTCGTTGCATATCCTCCCATCGCCCAGATACCTTGCACATCTCTGGTGGAAACGCAGCCTTAAGTGAACTGCACGTTTGGCCTCGTGGTTTAACGGTCACCACGCCGTTTCCTACTTCGCCAACTGTCGTGGGTTCAAATCCCACGTAGGACAACACTTTGTGTGATCCACAAATTGTTATTTTGAGTCTGGGTGTTCTTTATGTCCGTTTCATGTATGTTTGTAAAGTCCCCCGCGACACAGGATTTATTCCTAGTGGGGGAGTTGTCAAAAAAATTATAAAAATTCATTTTAATTTGTAATTGTATTCGTATAAATGATATTAATTTAATATAAATAATATAAATAACATCATAATAAATAAATAACATCACAGCGTAGTTTCACGGCATTTTATTATTACATTTATTTAAAATTTATTGCACTTGTTTAAGAAAGGCCATCTTAAAACCATGAGGCATTCTCTTCCAGTCGACCTGCAGGTGATGTAGAAATAAGATGCAGTAGGTGCAAAGATATTGATTTTTTCTTAGTAAATAATGACTTTAGAGATAAACCAACATTTGGCGGTAGATGTGGAAAAGTATAGACGTGTCGTGAGTTTCGGAATTTAAGTAATATTTTAATTTGTTATATATTTTGCATAATTAAGTATTTTTGGACAATAAAACACAGTTAGTGTATTGGTACTCACATTTGGAGCGTATTTAATGTGATAATAAGCCACCTAATCAACACCACCTGCCGGCGCATCACGTTACAGTGCTTGACATAACTATTTCACATATATTACTATATACAACTAAAGAATGTCACAAATAAATGAAATATTATCCGCGCAAAGGACACTTGAGGAGACCTTCACAAGAAAGATGACTGATTTGGAAGCTCAGATCCAAAGTGCAGGTCCCGCAAAAGACACCGTGGCCAAGGTTGCAGAGGAGTTCCGAACTTTTAGAGAATTAGTTTTCTCAATGCTGGGCTTACTACGAAAGCAAATTAATGAATGCTCCAAACAGGTTGATGCGATGGAAACTAGACAGCGGCGAGAGTCGCTAATCTTCTTGGGCATCGAGGAGACTGAGAAGGACACTTGCAATAATGTCATAATTCAAGTCATCAACAACAACTTAGGCCTCAAGAATATTTCTGCTTCCTCTATCAGAGTGTGCCACCGTCTTGGAGTGTCGAGCAAAGATCGTCAGCGGCCTATACTTATCAAATTTTCCACTGTGGATGACAGATCGTTAGTATGGAAGGCCAAATCTAGACTAAAGGGTTCTTCCATTACCATTAGGGAGTTCCTGACTAAAAATAGGCAATCCATCTTCGCTAAGGCCAGGTTACACTTCGGCGTCTCTGCGTGCTGGACTCAAGACGGTTATATAGTCATCAAAGTCCCTGGTGCTATTAGGCATAAAATAACGACCAGCGAGGAGCTGGACCCGCTGCTGAACAGATATCCTAGGGTCCATAATGCTACATCAGGGTCTAGTGACCGGCCTGTGGGAGAAATCAGGTCTCGTAAATAAGTAAACAAACATATTTTAGTTGTTACATTTACCTTTTACCTGTTGCCATTACCATTGTTACCACAAATTGACGAGTTTAAGTATAGATAGCTCCCTCTGTGAACAAATTCTTCCAGATTGTCTTTACTTGCACTGTGTTAATTTTGTTTATTTACTACAAAGTTAAAATTTCATTACCAATTATAATTTATTGTTTTGTTTTCAAGGGACATTTGTGTGTAACATAGATAAAATATGTTGAGTCATTCAATCGTTTCGGTCACTAACGTTCGGATACACTGCGCGATATTTATTGTTCTGCTCTAAGTTTTCTACATCTGTTGAACTGTAACTTAATTTTGTAATTTTTCTGTTCCATTTATGTTTTTCTAGTGATGTAAGCTGGCGGGTGGTGCAGAGATAATAACGGTGTACCAGAATATCTGCACGTGATTTATTAATATTTCTTGTTATTATATTTTTTATATTTATTCGTAGTATTTACTTATATTTATAGTTTATTTGTTTTGATGTCTTCTGACAGTGAATGTTATGTTTCTGCTCATGAATTGGAAACTTCTTCGAGTGATGAAAGTTTCTCCTCAGTGACGGATACTCTTGGTGGTGTTCTACGCAGCAAATTTAATGGTAACAGTAACAATCTGCTCTTCAATGTGTGTCATGTAAATGCACAAAGTGTGCCCAGCCACTTCGCTGAACTGTACGAGGCTTTCTGTGATACCAATGTTCATGCCGTTCTGATCTCCGAGACTTGGCTCAAGCCACATCTGCCTTCCACCTCTTATCTGCTGCCTGGCTTCATTCTTATCCGGAATGACCGGATGGGGAAGGGGGGAGGTGGCGTAGCGATTTACTTACGCAGTGACTTTTCGTATCGAATTATATCATCTTCCCCTTCTAATTATGTTGCCTCTGCTGAATTCCTTTTCCTGGAGGTTTGTGTCAAGGGCGCCAAAACTGTGCTTGGCGTTGTCTATTGTCCCCCTTCCATTGACTATTTCACTGAATTCGAATCAGTTCTTGAATCTTTGGGTGCAGAGTATGCTCATTACATCATCATGGGAGATTTCAACACCAATCTTTTAGCTCAAAACTCCCCTCGTTCCCTCAAGCTCCAGTTCCTCCTTGAGTCGGTCAGTTTTCGTGTTCTACCACTACATGCCACTCACCATAATAATACCGGCGAGGACACTTGGCTCGACTTAATCATCACCTCTAACCCTTCCCTTGTTTCCTCTCATGGTCAACTTGACGCTCCCGGATTCTCTCATCATGACCTGATTTTCCTCTCCTATGTCCTCAAACCTCCTAAACCTAAACCTAAGATTCTGTACAGGCGTAGCTTTAGGCGAATGGATATGGAGAAATTGAATGACGATGCTTCACGGATTGACTGGGCACCCTTGATCGATTCCACTTCGATCGATGATAAGGTGCACGTATTTAATGCAGAAATAACTAAACTGTATGATACTCATGCCCCAGTTAAGATGATAAGAGTCAAGCGGCCACCGGCGCCTTGGATGACCAAGGATATACAGTTGGCCATGAAATGTCGAAATCGTACCTTTAAGACTTATAAGAGGGACCGCGTCGAGGTCAATTGGGAACGGTATAAGATTGCAAGAAATCGGTGTAACCAGTTGATAAGGAACGCTAAACGCCGCCATGTTCTAGATAATATTTCCTCTTCATCTCCTGCTGATATCTGGAAGTTCCTCGGAACTCTTGGTATTGGCAAATCGCGACATGTAGACTTTCCGCAATCCATAAGTCTCGATACCTTAAATCAACATTTTGCTACCTCTTCCACCTTGGATAGTCTGTCTGAAACGAACACCATTAGTTATATCTATTATAGTTATATTAGTTATATATATTAGTTATATATATAGTCTACCGCGCCCTCAAGTAAACCTTTTCCACTTCAGTCCAGTCACAGAGGAGGAAGTTAAGAAAATTATTCTGTCCATTAAATCTCAAGCGATTGGTAGTGATGGCATTGGTAGAAAAATGATAACCATATTGCTAGTCTACCTCCTCCCCGCCATCTCCCATATTGTAAACTTCTCTCTCATTTCCGGCACATTTCCCTCTCTTTGGCGGAAAGCGTATGTACGCCCGTTACCTAAAACTCCTAGTCCGTCACTTCCAAATCATTTTCGTCCTATTTCTATCCTTCCCTTCCTCTCTAAAGTGCTAGAAGCCTGCGTCCACAAACAGTTTTCCCACTTCATTTACTGCAACAACTTACTTAGTCCCTTTCAATCTGGTTTTCGACCAGGCCATAGCACGGTTTCTGCTCTTCTCAAAGTGACTGGCGATATTAAAGTGGGAATGGAGGATTCTAAGATTACAACCGTAGTACTGGTTGATTTTTCCAATGCCTTTAATACCGTCAGTCATAACCTCCTCCTTGCTGTCCTATCCCATTTCTCGGTATCTCGTGAAACACTGGACTGGTTCTCCTCCTACCTTCGGGACCGTCAGCAATCAGTCACTGTGGAAGATTCTTCTTCTAACTGGTGTGACCTCACTGCTGGGGTCCCACAAGGCAGTATTCTGTCTCCTCTCCTATTTTCCATCTTCATTAATCTTATCACCCCAAGACTTCAGTGTTCCTATCATCTCTATGCTGATGACTTGCAAGTATACTATCAAACTGAGCTGTGCAATATATCATCCGCTGTTTCAGTCGTAAATAGCGATCTGACAGCTATAAAACAATGGTCTGACATGTTTGGTGTTTCGGTGAATCCAAATAAATGTCAGGCCATCATAATTGGTAGCAACCGTGGTATTAGCCAGCTCGACCCCACTGTAATTCCGCAACTCACCTACGATGGTATGGTCATTCCATACTGTGATAGTGTGAAGAACCTCGGACTGCATATGGACACAACCCTTTGCTGGCGTAAACAAATTGCAACTGTGTGCCAGAAAGTCACAGGCTCATTGCGCGCCCTCTATAGACTTAGAAACTTTTTGCCACTGAAAACAAAAGTAATGCTTGTTCAGACTCTAATATTCCCTATAATTGACTATGGTGATGTGTGCTACTTTGACCTGAATGCAGATCTGCTCAATAAGCTAGACCGTCTTCTCAATAATTGCATTCGATTCATTTTCAATTTACGTAAATATGATCATGTGTCACAGTATCGCTCCCTATTGAATTGGCTTACAATTCGCCAACGCAGAGAGGTACGAGCATCAACCACCTTATACTCTTTACTCTACTCACCAAGTTCTCCTTCTTACCTAACTTCCCAACTTCAATATGTAGGTGCTTATCACGCAAAAAACCTTAAATCGTCAAACAACTTACTACTTCATTGTCCCTCTCACCGCTCGGATTTTGTACATTCTTCTTTCTTGGTTCAATCTGTCCTGTTATGGAATGCGCTCCCTCTCGAGATCAGGATGGCGAAAACACGTCAAGCCTTTAAATACTTGTTGCGGAAACATTTCACAAAAATATTAACACCACAATCCTAAATTTTATCCTCTTCACAACAAAAATATATATAAGGTATTATGTATGTATATGTATATTATGTGTGTATATATGTATATATGTGTGATTATATAATTACTTAAATATTATGTGTACTAATATCCTAATGATATAAGTAATAATGTAAAATCATTAAGTAATTTACATTTGTAAGCTCTCTCTCTCTCTCTGGAAATATGATATACTATAATGAAATTATTTTATTTAACATTTCTGAACATTGTGCATCTACCATTCTTGGCTCTGCATCACCCTAAGGTCGACTGGTAGAAAATGCCTACGGCATTAAGTCCGCCTGTGCAACAATTATGCATGAAGACTTAAATAAATAAATAAATAAATATAACCAATACGGATAAACACACACAAATATAAATTAAATAACAAAAAATACATATAAATATACAAATACAAAAATTTAATCAATATCTATACTTATAATAAAAATGTAACAGGTCCAATTCTGTACATTAAAGATATTTTGAAAAATTTTTTTGGAGGGCTCTCTATAATCGATACTAAACCCAAAACTGTAATTTTTTTCATTTTTGTCTGTCTGTCTGTCTGTCCGTCTGTCTGTCTGTCTGTCTGTCTGTCTGTCTGTATCGTGGCCGCGATACACGTCGAAACTACTGAATGGATTGAAATGAAACTTGGCATGATTTGAGTTCATACTACGAGGTAGGACATAGGATACTTTTTATCCCGAAATTGAGCACGGTATCCTGGAGAGAGGGGATGAAAGTCAAAATATGTACTTGGTTGTAATTCAATAACACATAGTCCGATTTCATTCATTCTTTTTTTGCTAGAAAGAAAAAAAATAAAAGATAAGATAAGGGAAAAGTTTTTTTTTGTCCGCGACTGTACACTGCCTGTGGGAAGCTGAGACAGATATGTAAATATGGCGGTACAAAGTTCGCCGGGTCAGCTAGTATTATATAAAAATCAATGCCACTTTTCGTTGTAATTTTATAACTCAAGAACGGGCTCACCTATCCAAACCAAATGTTTAGGCTTTCTTCGGACTATTCAGTAGATGGTTTATGCGAAGTTTGCACAAAATCGGTAGAGCGGTTCTTCATTTATCCCATTTTTGTGTACACGTAAACGAGGTTGCGTGGGTCAGCTAGTATTGTATAAAATACTCAGTCGTTTAATGGAGGAAGTTGGAGGTGTGAGGGGGGTGTGAGTTGACCGAAGGACTCGGTCGTGATTGGAACTTATGAAACCGAAATGTCGTACAAGGTATTTATTCCAGTAGTAATAAAATAAGGTGAAACAAATAACACCGATAATATAAAATAAATCATAGCATTCATTCTACTATTAGTTTTAAGGATTATTGTACTCATGTACTTCTGAGAAGCTCAAAGCTCATTGCAGGTGAAATAACATTAAGCATTTCACATAAGGTGAACTAATATTATAGAGATTAAGCTTTTTATATGCTTTCTGCATACCACTACACACGTGTCCCCACTAAGTCGAGCTAAAAAGCGGCTCATTCTATATATTTAAAACATAAAAGATTTATATATTGATAATAATAATAATATGGTCACTATAACATGTTTTTAGGTTAGCTAATTACGTAATAACTTAAGACAGAAAATCTCTTAAGTAGGGACTGAATAAATTAGCTGAATTCGTATTACATGGATCTCACAACTTTTTACGGTAGAAAAACTGAGATGCGATTTGGTCTTCTTTACAAGTTATGTTTTTCATGGCATAATATTTACATAATTTTAAAACTAACATATTAAAACAATTAAATCTAGTCATTTAGTACCTATTCTTTACTAATTTTGCTGTTGAGATTTACATGTATAGATAACCATCATATGAGGTATGTATAAACAAACCTCATATGATGGCAAATAATATAGGTCAAAAATTGTAGAAAAAAAAATTATAACATAAAGTACTTACATTGGGCACTCTTTTGTACAATATTTAAATAACACGTGGACGTTACAGTCAATAATATTACCTTTGGAATTAAACATGGGAGAAATAAGATCAAATGCACGTGACAGTACAATATTGATGACCCGGCCAGTGCATAATGACGTCACCCTACACGGTAATTAATGACTGATTAACGAACAATTAGCAGACTGATCAATGATAACAGATGCAGACGGAACTTGAGACCTTAGCTGGAAGTGATTTCTATGTGGGATATAGGTACTGTATTTATTTCTATAATTTATAATCGTCATTGCATTTAAAAATACAGTTTTAATCAATTTCGTTTAAGTAAATTTTACTGATCTATTCTTGGTTAGTAATAAATCTTCAAATGAACAGTGAGTAATACAATAAAAAACCGGACAAGAGCGAGTCGGACTCGCCGACCGAAGGTTCCGTACATTATTTATTACTAGGTAGGGTGGTAGGTACCTATTTAGGACTGTGTTTAATTACAAAATTAAATAAAAAGTATATTAAAATAAATAAATAGTAAATTTTATTAAGTAATTTAGTTATTAAGTAATTACAGTATTTTGGATTTTTTGTTTCACAGTCTTTGGGGATAAGGAGGGGAACGGTTTTTTTTTATATTTTACAGTATAAATAAGAAACAATGCGTCGTAAAAATAAATAAAAAATATTTTGCAATCTGCGCGCCAAGTCCGTTCATATGATACCCCATTTGAATTAGTAGTTTCAATTTTAAATTTAGACCCCCTATAAAAATATAGAACCCCTATTTTTAAAGATTTAATTACAAATGTACAGTTTTGAGATTTTCCCTGTATTTGTGGTCCATAACGATGATACTTGCCAAATTTCATAGTTTTCGATCAACTGAAACTACCCTATAAGTTTTGATTCCCTATAAGATTTGATAAGTTTTGATTGATTTGATGGGAGTGTCGAAATATGCATTTTTGCTGAGTGAACAGCGGTATCTTTTTTACGTAAACTTAGAAGTTTGTTTTTTCACAACTTCAGGAGACCGTAGTAAGTACTGAGTATACGGTTTAAATTTCAACACGATACCTTCACGCGTTCCCGAAATAAAGGGTTTTGACAGACAGACGGACAACAAAGTGATCTTATAGGGTTTAGTTTTTTTTTTTGGGGCACGGATCCCTAAAAATACAAATTACCTATAGGAAGTCTCGTAATTCAGATTTACTTTTGAATAATTTTGAGATTTTTTTTTACATTAAACAATGGTGTATCTATTTAAACATTAATTCATCAACAGTCTTTTAATTTAAGAGAATGCTTAGGTATTACATTTTACACATGTTTTCAATATTAATTTAATACAATGTCTTTCAGAACATATTCAAAATACGTTAGTGGAATTAAATTTATATGAATTCCTCGGATAAGAATTCACGTCCGTATTGTTTTCGGTATGAAGTGGGCATTAATTAATTTCGAGACAACAGATGGATTACGAGAGTAGACGGCCCGTTTAAATTTGTTTATCGCACAGCGCAGAGCTAATGTCGTCACACGGATCGACGGACACTCACTCATTTCTTGAAATGAATGAATGAATTCTTAAATGAATTAATTATTAGAAATGTTTTGTTACTGATATATTTATAAATGAATAGATATATTAAACAATTAATCACTTCCATAGGTTTCTTTTCTTGTGGACTGGATGAACAAATCATAATGTAGAAGAAGACTCAGTCTACTCAGCCGAACTCTCCTTGCTTTCTATAATGTGAACCCAGAGCGCTTGGAACACCATCATTTCCTTCCGCGAGTAGGTCATGTTACTAAAAGAAGCTATAATCTGTAATTTATACTCTCGATTGTCAGCACTTGATGGAACTCGTTATAATACGTTCTAGACTTAAAATCACTTGTACCTTTGATGATGCCATAACGCGAAACCGGTCAGGTGTAAACAAAAATAAAATAGTGAAATAAGAACAAGTTATTTTAATTCTAGAATGTATTCTAGAAGCTATAATCCTTTATTGACTTCACCATTATAGAGTCTGCGATAAACCTAAGAGGACCCCGCCGTTCAACAAGACAAAGGCCAAGTGACAACTCACAGTAAGAGTAGGTAAAAACGGATAACGATGACCAAGTAAGGGAACTATTTATCTACTCTCTGATGTACTTGATTGTGCCCTTTCGTTTGAATACAATACAATCATAAAATAATTGATGCATTCCAATTTCTCAATGTTTCTTCAATCCTGCAAGTATTGAAGAAACAGCTATTTTTGTAAAATGTTACACGAAATCAGAATGCTTTCCGATTAAGTGACGGCCATCGGGCCGGGCCGGTCCGGGCTTCTGAAAAATTTGATCTTTCGGCAACTGTGTTCTGGATCACTGGCTACAACAATTTTATTATTGTATGTTTCATTTGCCAATTTTTTTAATGTTCAACTTATCAGTTATCCCTCAGATAGGATATTTGGAAATCCGGGTACATCAACAGTTTTTTAAGCTTCTTAACTTATAATGGGTATGTATTGCATTGGGGTCGCCTTCTAGCTAACAAATCGATAAGGTATCTTGTTACGGGGAGAGTGTAAAAATATTAGATATTCTCGTTTTAAAATAAACGAAATATACTTCCATATGTGCCGGGCTGAAGGTGTCCAGTTAAGGAGAACTATGTATGCCAAAGAGCTCTAAGACGGTTTCGCGACAGATTATTTCTGAAAAAAAGATCTCTAAATTGGCTGGGATGTTTATCTCATGCTATGTCCACCCAAAATAGAGGCAACATCTTCTTTAACGGTAAAAGGATTATAGTTGTCGTTCCTCAAGATAAATCTATACTAATATTATAAAGCTAAAGAGTTCGTTTGTTTGAACGTGCTAATCTGAGGAACCGCTGGTCCGATTTGAAAAATTCTTTCAGTATTAGATAGCCTATTTATCGAGGTAGGCTATATATCATCACGCTAAGACCAATAAGAGCGTCGCATCAATGAAGAATGTTACAAAAACGGGGGAATAAGAAAAACCCAACAGCAGTCCGACCCGGGAATCGAACCCGAGACCTCTTGATCTGCAGTCGCTTTCGCTAACCACTAGACCAACGAGGCAGAAACAAACTCGTAATTAGTATTCCTAAACTACCATGTTATGTACAAATTATATACAACCATTAAAACTGGCTATACCATGCCACACACCCTAAATACATTAAATTCGGACTACCAAAACTCTTACTTTTAGTTTCACCATAGTCTGGTAAAACCAGTTAAAGATAGACAGTTTTTTTTTTTGTATGTTATTATTATATATGTTTACATAAACTTTAATTAAATCACCTGTACTCATTGCTCCAAAGGCACAAGACACAGAAGTGGTTTTGATAAGGTTATATTACATTAATTAGCAAATAACTGTCGTGGTATCACATACACCAAAGGTTTGGGATGCAAGACTTACAAAGGGTTAAATATTCTCTGTTGAGTAAGTGACACTCGGTAGTAACATGGTAACCTTGCAATTTGTCACCTAAAATTTACTACCACCATTATATATAAAAAAAAAATCCTCTTTAGGTAGGCCCGTTAAGAGAGTTCTTTTAAATTCTATTCAACACGAGGTAGGGCTCGTGTTTGTTCGTTTTGTAATTGTAATCAACTTTATTCTTCATTATCTACTTCCACAGTTAGAGGTTATACTTTTCTTTAACATTTATATGGAAACCAATGAAAAAAATGGTATTCCAATGTGATTCATAAAAGATACATGAAAGCGTGTGGTAACAAGCAAAAAATTATACATCCGCATGGAAATCTCCTTCTTTGTGAAATTCTTTTAAACTGTCGATTTCAATTTAGCTATATAGCGGGAAATGTATAGGTAATTCACTATGTATTTAGGTAAATTATATTGAAAAGGGTTATAATGTCACACTACTATGTGTTTATGGTATCGATACAACATTATTTGTGGTACGTACAAACTTCCCAGCTACTTACCCTTTTAGATTCGAAGCGTTAGTATAAGCAGTTATTCGGGGAGGCGCGGCGATGTTAATAATTTTCTCAAAGACATTCCCGACGTAATAACGATGTAATGCTTTACTACCTCTTTAAGTTGGGCATCTCAAATTTTATAAATACCTTCTTTGCTATGTTTCAAAGAATTCTTCAAATAAAATATTTTGAAAATTTAAACTGCGTCAATGATGCTTAAGAAAATGTTCTGTAGGTATATAATAAAAATTTATTTCAATGAAATTTTGTTGTTGTTTTACATATAGACAATATTATTTTATCAACAGCCTTTACCATACAACTGCTGGAATAAGCCTCTTCTTAGAAAAGAGGTTTTTGCTCACTATACCACTGGCTAGACGGGTTGTTACAGGTTTGGTAAAAAGTTTTCCTTTTCTTTGCAGTGATGTTGTCCTGTGTAGTTTAATCTTATGACTTCTGTGGGATTTATTCATTTTTAGGGTTCCGTACCTCAAAAGGAAAAAACGTAACCCTTATAGGATCACTTTGTTGTCCGTCTGTCTGTCTCTCAAGACCCTTTTTCTCAGGAACGCGTGAAGGTATCAAGCTGAAATTCATATGAAATACTCAGGTCCATTGCCCCTTGGAGCTGTGAAAAAATCAAACTTCTAAGCCAACGCAATCAAAAGATACAGCCGTTTATGTTGCAAATTTGCGACATTCGCAAGGGAATCAAAACCTACAGGGTAGTTCCCGTGAAGTCATCTTCTTGAAATTTGGTACGCAGCAACATCTTATAGTACTGATAAAGAAAAAATTGCGAAAAGTATAAATTTTTAGTTACTTTGTCTAATAAGTAGACAAAGTAACTAAAAATTTAGTAGAGTAGTAGAGTAGTAGTAGTAAATAGTCTTTGCCCTAAGCATCTTACAAAAAGAAATGAAATCCCAGCAAAAACATTTTCATGTAAAATGTTGCCAAGACGACTGCATATGGCTTACCCTGTGAAAAAGATATCAGATCTCATGTAGAGCCAAGCTTCTGAATCTACCCGCCCTAACTCTACCAACCCTAACTTCACAAACTCTACATCGCAGTAAAAATGTATGGCTTCGCCGTTTCGCTACAGTCACGAAGGCGAAACGAACGCCTTTTGTGTTTGCAAATATCTAGTTTCTGAAGTAATGTGCTATGGGAATATTTAGTTTCTGAAGTAACGAAACAGCCAAGCCATACATTTTTACTGAGATGTAGAGTTTGTGAAGTTAGGGTTGGTAGAGTTAGGGCGTGTAGATTCAGAAGCTTGGCTCTACATGAGATCTGATATCTTTTTCACAGGGTAAGCCATATGCAGTCGTCTTGGCAACATTTTACATGAAAATGTTTTTGCTGGGATTTCATTTCTTTTTGTAAGATGCTTAGGGCAGTATTTTTTTTTTCTGGGGTGTATTTCTTGTAAATCTTCTTTCGAAAAAGTCCGTATACCAAAAATTAAACATCTAGCATAAAAATTTGTGAAAGTCTCATACAAACTTCCACCCCCCAATTTTGGGGGTTGGGGGCAAAAGTAATAGGTTTATGAATTTTTTCGTTGTTTGTATACTAAACTTAGTTTACACACCAAATTTCAGCTTTCTAGCACTTCAGGAAGTATCCTAACAGTTTTGATGATCATCAGTGTGTCAGTGACGAAATCGGTGTTTTTTAGGTATCAATAAAATCTAAAGTATTAAAGCTATGCAATTGAAACTTTGTATATTTCATTAGTCTATTACTGACATCATATCCTGAGAATTTGAACGATCTGGTATATCGGAAACCAAAGTTATGAAGGTTCAAAAAACGACGAAACACTTCGAGAAAAGGTAGGTAGTGCCCTTGCGTTTCGCTTGGCTCGTCTTGGCGGGGCACGACCGTGCCCCCAGATTCTAGACACAGTGGTGAGTGTTTGCCAGCGTTTGTTCCCCAGCGTTGGTGTTGTTTGTTTGCCAGGGATGAATAAGGGTAGTGACACTGTGTATTCTTAAACCGTCACTATACGAAGAGTAGACAAAACAAGTATTTTACTTAAACAAAGAAACAACACTTTACGTAAACACTGACCATAACCAACTAAGAGGTCACTCTATGAAGCTTAGCAAGCCTCAGTGCGATAGAAATCCCCGAAACCATTTCTTGCTAAACCGAGTGGAGTGTATTTGGAACTCTTTGCCGGAAACTATGATTAGTGTTCCGAATATAAACATATTTAAAAACAGACTTGATAAATATTTAAAACACAAGTGTAATGATATACGCGCATCAGCTTTACGCCGCTACTCGTAGTGTATTAATATCCTTCAGTAAAGTAACACATATTTTTAAATAAATATACATAAGTATTTCTAATACTTTTTTTGTACCTTTTTTATGGAATAGGGGCAAACGAGCAGACGTATCACCTGATGATTAATCGATTACCGCCGCCCATGGACACCCGCAACACCAGAGGCGTCACAAGTGCGTTGCCAGCCTTTTAAGAAGGAGTACGCTCTTTTCTTGAAGGTTTGAAGTCGTATTGGTTCAGGAACACCGCAGGTGAAATTTCATTCCACAGTTTTGTTGAGGGAGGCAGAAAGTTCCTAAAAAAGCGCACAGATGTGGAATGTCAACCATCTAAATGATGGGGATGAAACTGTTGTCACGTAGGACAACGGCGGAAAGAGGCGGCAGAGATTAGTTCGAACAATTCCTCGGAGCACTCTCCATAGTAAATACGGTAGAAGATGCATAGCGCGACAACATCTCTACGCAGCGCCAGAGATTTCAGCCGATTTAAAACATCTTGGCAGGTGACGATTCGAGTTGCTCTCCGTTGGATGCGGTCCTGAAGGAGAAGCTGGTACTGGGGTACCCCTGCCAAAAGATGAGAACAGTATTCCATATGTGGCCGAAACTGCGCCTTATAAAGTAGAGGTCAGTGGGCCGGAGTGAAATATCGTCTCGATCTATTGAGCACTGGCCCTTCAAATGGCCACGAAACTAGACTCCACTTGATATGTCGATACCAAGTATTCCAATATTGGCTGAGGCAGATAGGGGAGTGTCTTCAAAACGAAAGGACATACGACCAACGGCAGTTTTTTACCTAAATAAATTACACAGAATGTATGATGGTAGATCATTATACAACATTTGTCGTGGTGGAACTTAATCCAGTGGTCAGGATCACTCACCACCAAAGTAACACTTAAGTAGTAACTGTACTCTTGAGTAGACAACTAAACGGTCTGTAAAAAAGAGTGACGTATGAGTATCTCGTATTAGTGGAGGTATGCAAAACATTTAGATATGGTCCAATTTGTTTTTTACAAAATGGTAAATGGAGGTAGGTTCCTTTCTACATATTTTTTATTTATATACATAGTCAAATTAATATCATAACTACAATATTACTTATTTCACTTTGCTCTAGATAATATATCAAGTAGGTAGGTACTTGTAGATTTATGTAACTTGTTTAGGGTACAAAAACATCTTCTTCTTCTACTTCAAGTGCCTCTTCAATCTCAATTGTTAGCCGTCAGCTTCTTGTACTCCTCCTTGTCATAGGCCAGGCGGAAAAGTTGTTCAACGGAGGTGATACCGGTCCACTCTCGGATATTTCGCAGCCATGATTTCTTCCTTCGTCCAGCGCGTCTCTTTCCTTCCACCTTGCCCATTATTATCAATTGAAGTAGCATATATCATAAGTGCCTAAGCACATGCCCGAGATATTCAATCATGCGCTTTTTGATGGTTTGCATCAGTTTTCTAGGCATGTGGACGAAAAACATATAATTTTCAAACATAAATACAATGTGGTTGAGAAAATCAAATACTGAAACATATATTTAGCATAGTTAAAGCAAATGCAGTGTTCTTTCAAATTGAAGAAAATTATGTTAACCTCTGTATGTTCTATGTGGTTCCCTGCATTAGTTATGCTTATCATGGTTAATATTAAAGTTACACGCAAAATCTGTTCACCAAAATAATTATTTTAAACTAAAGTACAATGGATATTGTAAGATTTGATTCAACTCAGACAATATTTGTACAAAGGTTGTCTGGAAGAGATCGCCGCGAGCGATAAAACCGCCTGTTGTAATACCAAATGTAGATCTCCATTTATGTCTGTACTTATACTTTAGCTGTGTACAATTAAGTTGTTTAAATTAATAACAAAATATGTAAACATGTAATACAAATCCCCTCTCCTGAATTCTAACAAAATCATTGCTAACGTTCCTACTCGTCTCACGAAAATTTTCTCGAGGTCTTCCTGCTCATGTACCCTACACGTGAGTCCAGACATGAGATAGAAAACCGTGAGGTTTTAGTAATTTAAATTCAGACATAACGCTTTCCCCATAAGCACCGTTGTTTTTTTTAATGAAAACAACGATCCAAGATTACAAAAAGATTCAAAATATTTATTTGTAGATGATAATACTTTCATTAGTGTAGTTAGTCTCGGCGCGAAGATTAATCCCACCTAAAATTATACCCTAGACGAGTAAATTTTAAATTCCCATCGATGCTAACAAATTACTTGATAAAGTATCCTTAACGACGATACTTCAAGTCACTCCGCCCACCTGTCACGGTTTTTCGTTCCAAGGGGGCGGGTTGTGATAGGGCGGGGCGTTTGTTGGGCGGTTGGACGCCCACTTGGGCGCCCCGCCCACCCGCTGATATCTCAGTCGCCAGCGAGGCCTCGTCCGCGATGATACTGTTGAAGGTAGCTGTGAGCTACATAATATCTTTGTTGGTCTCTCCACTATTCTACTCTCTCTTAATGTATGTACCCTTATGATGTTGGAATGTAGTAAAGTCTACAGAGCACCTAAATATGTAATGAAGAAGTCATTAGATTCTCAGTACTTCATCAATGGCAATGAGGAACAGGTGCTTAGGTCTTCAGTTAAAATGATTACGGAAGATGTTTCAATAAAATATATTCATAAACTACGGTACTCCGATGTTTTTAACTGGTTAAAGCCAATATTCAGAATTTTACATAATAATTAGTAAATATACCTATACCTACCTTCTAACTACCTACTATATTATGGAGAAAAATGTATGTATAAAGCACTAATTTTGATTTTTTCCCCCGAGAGCTCCAAGTTTATTGAATTTAAATTTTCAATTTAATGTGGAAGATGTGTTACCTACTAAAAATATTATTCATAAAATTCAGCACTACCTAAAAAGTGCTAACTAACACACACTAACACACTAGAAATGTCGAAGTTTTCTTGATAGGTATGCTAACGGTATAAAATTCATGTATTAAATTCTTCAGACACGTGCATAAATTGCTAATTGGGATAATAATGGTAAAGTGATAACTAGGCAGAGATTATGCTGTTGTATGCTCAAGCTGTGAGTAAGATAATTTACTGACCAATATGACTATATCTCGGACTATAAAGCTATTATATGGTGAATTTCTATCAATTCATTATTTTGTTCATTCTTTAAGAACTCATACAATATAGTCTCGATGCGGAATAAATTAGAATGAAATTGCTACTTTAAAAAAAACCGATGAAATTGAGAACCTTCTCCTTTTGAAAGTCGGTTAAAAAGGGTACCTCATTGATATAATAAATATTACATTTATTAGTGTATAATAAATAAATACTATCCTCTAACCGAGTGTAACACATATAATGAGGGTTATACAAAAATAATTTTTTCCATTAAGTTTTTCCAACGAAAATAAATTAATAATTTATTGATTTAGGTATTTTCATTTTAATCCAGGGGCGGCAATGCACTCATAACTTAAGTTTCGAGTGTAAAATTATGTATCAAAAGAAAACTTTGTGTAACTAGGCGTTACAACATGATTATACATAATTTATGTTCTAACAAGTTTATTTAAGACACATATTGCATGATTTCATATCATGATTTATAGCTTTTAAGAGTACACTGCTGGACATAGACGTCTCCTTAGAAAGAAGGTTTCAGGTTACTTTAACATGCTGGCTAGACGGTTTGATATATATTGGTATATATAGAGTTAGTCTCAAGTTTGCTCCCTTAGTCGGCTCATACAAGACCTTCATCATAATGAAGGTCTTGTATACCTATATATACCCATCCATAGATATGGGCGATTACAGCCTGTATTCCTAGTCCTTCTTAATAAAGTAGTTTACCGCCTAAATGACTCTACTCAGCCTGATGGAAAGCATAAGCGTGGTAATACTCATTGCGAATGTGACAGGAAAATATATACCTAGTTATCACTTGAGCGTCTCAATAAAACATAACTATCAATTATAAAGTCAGAAACTAAATGTTATTTCTAACAATTAATATCTTGATATTTAGTAACTACTATTTCTGTTGTCCTGTAAAAAGTGTTACTTGAGTAAGTTATTTGATTATAACATTCTAAACGGAATACTGTAACTTTTAATTTCAATTGTGAGCTTGTAACTAACTAACAATTATAATAAAATAGGAGATTCAATACCGATTGTCTGTGACTAAAGTAATGTTTTAATAATTGATTTCAAATAATTGTGAGTAACAAGTCTAACCTGTTAACATCCGCTATTACATTTAAATTATAATAGCGTGAGGTTAATCACAGAAATTCTAATTATTTAATTAAGGATTTATCGTGTAATTAGAATAAGACGTAACGCATTTAATTGTTTTTGGAAAGTTAATACGAAACCAACGACATCCGTTATACAGCGACTACTGTCATCATGATTTGATGTGTTGGTTTCGTATTGGCGAGAATAAATGAAGAGATCACTTTAGTACGAGCATTGTACCAGAGAGGACGTGCTGTAAATAAGTTAAGTATATAGGCTTCTTAATTGTGGTAATTAACTATTAAACATTTGTTACTAATAAGTTAAGATGTGTGTGACTTTTAAGAGAATAAACTATTAAACATTTGTAACTGTAATAAGTTAAGATGTGACTTTTAAAAGAGTGGCTATGAGTTTCTTTGCCAGTATTCTTCTCATAGGGCCCTACGCATTTTGGAAACTGGAAGTTATAGATCGACCTTTACAATGTTGTGCCGATCTATGATTTTAACTATAGATTCAATTTAACGTTTATTAAATAGATGAAATCTAGTTTGAACCTGAGTAGTTGTTTTAATGAATCCTAGTGTACCAACTATGATGTTTTGCCCATAAATCATGAATTATATTAATTAGTTAAGGAGTGACGTCAGCGAAGCTGATGTCACCCTTTCTAAAAATCATCTCTTTCCAAATCTAACAAATGCAACAATGCAGCATGGTGACCCACACTATGGCGGCCTAGTGATGCTTCTGCATCATTGGGCCTCCGGTCGCGCACTTACCAACGAAACACGACATCACGAACGCTGTCATTTTACGTTGATTATCTGTGCGAGGGTAGTACAGACCCGGTCTAGCCGTTCCGTTCGTGCTAAAATCAGCGTGGCTCTACTTACCTTGAGATTTAATTAATAATCGATAAAACTCTCTTCTTGTTGTTCTATAACACAAATTAAAAAAATTGATTGATTCAATGTCTTAGTCTAAATAAAACGAATGACTACCTACTTTATTAATGCAGTTGGTAGCGATTTCTTTTGGAGTTGTTATCAGGCCCGTATTTCACGTTTAATCTACAATGATTAATTAAAATGTCAGCAGAGGGCGCACCACAGCCATATACATCATAATACTGTCTTGAAATACTTTATTTTCTAACAGGGATGTATTTTATAGCAAAAATGAAATATATAAATTTTCTGAGATTACATAATTGCTTATTAAAACAGTAGGAATATAAGTATATGGGTACGAGAAAAAATGGTTTAATAAATCATCATCAGCCTATCGCAGTCCACTGCTGGACATAGGCCTCTCCAATTGCACGCCACTTAGTTTGATCCTCGGCTCCTCGCATCCAGCTTCTGCCAGCCGTCCATTTTTTATTTTCCATTAATAAAAAGTATTTAAAATTTGGACCTTGCTATTTTTAATGACTAACAATACCTAATAATACCTTCTTAATTTAAATAGTAAGGCCTACTACTATTAGGCCACTTTTGCCATTTTGTCATATAATTTTCATCGTGTAGAAATGGGTAAGTAAATTTTAAGAAAATATAGGTAGTCATTTTTTAAAGGGGCTGTAAGTGCATTTTTTCCTAAATAAACGGCCAAACGCATAAAAATTAACTTAAAAAAAAAAAATTGTCTTCACTTAAGTAATTGAAGAATAAAGCTATTCAAATCACGAAGATTTAATAATTTGTGTGGTCCCGGCTATTGTGATTTTATTTGTCCCAATTCCAATTGCGTGTGGTTTAATTTTGCTCAATAAATATGTTTCATTTCAATCCATGATGGAAACCAAAAGCCTAGTTTTGTACAGAGCAAAATAAAAAGCCTATAGGTATGTTCCGAGAATTTGTTGTTTTTGAATATTGCCTTTTTAACCGACTTCAAAAAAAGGAGGAGGTTTCTCAATTCGACCGTATTTATATTTTTTTTTATGTGTGTTCGGGCATAACTTCGTCGTTTATGAACCGATTTTGATGATTCTTTTTTGAATTGAAAGTAGATGTCCCGACGGTGGTACCATGATAAGGAAACTTGGATCTGATGATGGCATCCCAGAAAAATCGAGGGTAACCCTCATTTTTTTCAGGCAAAAACTATGTTTTCCGTATATTTTCTGAAGCTACGCCGGTATTTGCGTCTGTTAGTCATCATATAATGATGATGAGCTGATGATGAAAGGTAAAACTCCTTAACGGTTAGGAGTTGGAGGATAAATCTTTAAATGTCATATGTATGTATGTTACCTTTAGTCGTATTCTTTCAAGTTATTTAGGTAAGCTGATGATGGAAGGTACAACTCCTCAACGGTTAGGATTTGGAGGATAATTCTTTCAATTTCATACGTATCTATAGACCTTTAGTTGTATACTTTTAAGTTATTTAGGTTAGCTGATGTCACAGGCGCTATGATGACTAACCCCTTAATGTATTTTGCTTTAAGTAACTCGCCTGCTTCTATTTCATCACGACATTTAAGCTTGGACACGATTCCTATTGCCCCGTAGACCACGTTCTCGGTAACAGAAATCTTGCATCTCAGCATAATTTTGGAAACTGATCAGACTCAGTTTTAATACGTGTTCAACCCACTAAAGTTATTCGCATCAGCAGAAATTATATGAAATAGTTCAACTTACTGTTAACCTATGATTGTTTGCACTAAAAATGGAAAAATAAAAACTTGTTATAAAAAAAAAACCGACTTCCAAAAAACCATCCGACGAAAACTCCCTGCCAAAAAACACTAAAAAGCGTAAATTAAACTGGCTCTTCATAAATTGCTATGTGCCAATTCTTGTCTATACCTAATTCTTTATTCATTTAAATAGTAGTATTATTGTGTATGCTAGGTACCTAAAATCTGTTTGAAGTCGGCGCCAAGCCAAAATGTAATAGGAGGTACCGCACTCGCCGCTGCCGGATAGCTAGCATAAAACAACCCAAGCGAGCAGACACGCGCGGGCTGACGCGACGTCGTTGATGGTCGTCTCGAAATAAAACGAGTGTGGTAACTACTATTACATTTGGCTTGGCGCCGACTTCAAACAGATTTTAGGTACCTAGCATACACAATAATACTACTATTTAAATGAATAAAGAATTAGGTATAGACAAGAATTGGCACATAGCAATTTATGAAGAGCCAGTTTATTTTACGCTTTTTAGTGTTTTTTTTCAGGGAGTTTTCGTCGGATGGTTTTTTGGAAGTCGGTTTTTTTTTAAATGTCCAAATGCACATAAAGTTTTTCCTGAATGCGGTCCCTTGTGAGAAATTAGCAAAAGTAATTCATTAACCATTCGCAAAGATTGCGCTAAGTCCTTTATTTCAGTGCGGGCTCGCGGCGGCTCCAGCGAGCATTTTTAATTCCCCGGCATTACCATTGTCTACAGTTGATTTATGCCCGCCAAGTCGACGCTCTACGCAAATAAACCTAGATAATGGCCCTTTTTTAACACCTTAATTAAAATCTACTACAGTTAATTAATGTGTATAATTAAGTATTTTTATTTTATTTAAAGTACTTCATTGAATACTACACAACTGAAAGCGACATTCCCATTTTCATTAATTAAATAAGTCTAGATAGACTTTTAGCTCATGTATTTATACAATTAAAGGCTCTAAGTGTTAAATCTTAATTCATACTGGTCCATCTATACTATCCATACTAATATATATATATATATATACGCTAGTCCATTTTATATATTATAATAATAAATCTATACTCTATACATATAAATAAAATTTAAGTGTCTGTTTGTAATTTCAAATTAAAAGTTGTTCACTAAATGCAAATGAAAGTATATACGATATTTACAAAATATAAAAAAAAAAAAAAAGTAGTGTCACTGTCGGTCCGTCTGTCTGTCTGTTTGTTCCGGCTAACCTGTGGAACGGCTGTACCGATTTTGACGGGACTTTCATTGATAGGTAGCTGAGGATATAGGGAGTAACTGAGGCTAATTTTTTTAGTCTAGCTTTGCCCCGCGGCGTTGTACGCGGTTGATTTCATACCACTGGTAACACCGCGGGGCTTAGCTTGTTAAAAATAAAACGGTGTCTATAAGAAAACTAATGCCAATATTTCCATAGGTACGTCTGAATCTCTATAACTTAAAACCATTATAACTTTAGCAGAAAACAAAACTAGGAATCCAAGGATAGTATCGTAAATTCAGGGTGTGCTGTGTCTAACTTTAGTATGAATAGTTAACAATACGCCTACCAGTAATTGCAGTAAATTGCTTTAAAACTTTGCAGTTGTAATTACTTTGCTATAATAGTGTATCTAGCATGAAACCCTAAATACAACCACTTATAAAAGAAGTACTGCGTTATTTATCACTACATAGTATAAAACAAAGTCGCTTTCTCTGTCCCTATGTCCCTTTGTTTGCTTAAATCTTTAAAACTACGCAACGGATTTCGATGCGGGTTTCTTTAATAGATAGAGTGATTCAAGAGTAAGGTTTTTATGTATAATAAATGCATAATATAGTATGGAAACACTGTTAATTTTCGAGGTTTCTAATGTGACGTAGCAAATAAACCCCTTTTTTTTTGCATACATTGCAAACGCTGGTTGCACCGTACGAGATAGATCAAAATAATGTACTACAGTATTGTACACCTTAAATAGTACTACAAAAAAGTTCGCGACGGTATATTTCTATCTCTTAGGGATAACCCACAACAACCATTTTTTATTCCTTTCTTTTTACGAGAAATAATGGCTTATTTACAAAGTGATTTTAAGCAATACAGAATGAATCCTGATACAATTAAGTAAATTAAATACATTGTGCATTTAATATAGATCAAAATGGCCCTTTACAGTATCTAATTTAAATGAATATATTCGAAGATATTACAGATTTAAAATGCACGAATCGTGTCGTCAGCGGGGGCATCTGAAATCCACCCGTGCGAAGCCGGGGCGGGTCGCTAGTTTATGTATAAACTTTATGCACTAAGTTTGTACATCGGCGAACTTAATGCCCAGGTCATTTCTATTTCAGTCAAACTTCAAGTGGTGTAGCAACGTTATACTTTAGGTATAGCTTTTCTAGATATTTATAGGACTATTAACATAATATGATAGACATTCGTTGTTCTTCAATTTAACTTTGTACAAAAACTTTACCTTTATTGTTCTGCCAGTTTTAAGATAATGTCTATTTTCTGTTTTAATTATTGCATTTGATTTAAATTCATATTCATACTAATTTAAGGAACTAGAAAGCAAATCTGTCTGTCTGTGACGGCTAAATTGTTGCATCGTTTAAAATTAAATTTGGTATTGGGGTTACTTTAATTCTTGAGGAAAGGCTACTCTATACCGCGATAACTGTACTGTACACGGGTGGAGCCGCGAGCAAGAGCTAATACAACATTATAGTGACATGTCATTTAAATTTGTTTTCGCATAAACCACAAATTTTGTGCACATGGTTTTTGGTATAAAAGCACCAGTGAAAGTTTTGTGACCATACAATACTTATGTATGTACCTAATCCTAATATTTTATTTACAACAGAATGACTAATTTTGCAATATATAACTTAAGCGTGGGAGAACCACGCTTCGGCATGAATAGGCCGGCTCACCCGGAGTGATACCACGGCCTCACACAAAACCAGTCTTTAACAGCGCTTGCGCTGTGTTTCACAGAGTGAGTGAGGATACCGGAGGCCCATACCCCAGCCCCTCCCTCCATCCCCATCCCCCAAAGTCTGGCAACGCACTTGTGATGCCTTTGGTATTGCGGGTTTTGTATGGCGGGTGGCCATGGGCAGCGGTAATCGCTTACCATCAGGCGATACTTCAGCTCATTTGCCCCCCCATTCCATAAAAAAATAAAAATATAATACTAACCGTAAAGTACAATAAAATATACACCATACTAAGGTAGCATATCGGCACTAACACGACACTTACCTTGACTCTAATAGCTTAAGATAACCTGTTTTCATAAATCGGTACTTGTGGGTAGTCCCGGTGAGTTAATGGTGCCGATATAAGGTCGGGCAGAACCCATCTCTTTCACCCTTATCGCCGTGACACGTCTTATTCACAACGTTGTGGCTTGTACGATCGCGTAATCCTACTGTATTGGTATGTAAATGGTGATAAAAGAGACAGACTTTGAACATCAAAGTTAGTAACATAATATGTGATAGGAATATTTCTAGTACACATCACAAGTCTATGTAATACTGTGTATGTAGAACAATGAGTGTTTTTTCATCTGGAGTAATAGAATAGATAATTTTAAATTAAGTGAGTGGGCAGGGCGGCAGCACGGGACCCTTTCCTTCCGACTGACGCAGGTCCTTTCTGGGCATGGTTGCTTCGGGAAGTACCTGCACTCGGTCGCTAGGAGGGAATTGAGTCCCACCTGCCACCACTGCGACTGCAGTGAGGACTCGGCCCAGCATACGCTGGCGATCTGCCCTGCATGGGCGTCGCAGCGCCGGGCCCTCACTGCAGACATCGGAGGAGATCTCTCGTTACCGGCCGTCATACGCTCCATGGCCGGTAGCGATAGCAGTTTTACCGCGGTCGCAACCTTCTGCGAAGAAGTCATCTCGCAGAAGGAGGTGGCGGAGAAGGCCCGGGAGGATGATATCCACTCGGACCCAATCCGCCGCCGGCGAACCGGGCGGCGGAGGCGCGCCTATCAGCGCCTCATGCCGCCCTTAGTGTGGCCGCGGATGGTCGGGATGGGCTTTCCCCTCCATTCGCTCCAGTGGCCACCCGCGAGGGGGCGACGTACGCGTGTGCCGTACGTCGCCTAAATTGAGAGTCTTACCAGCAGAAGGTGCCCGCTTCAGTGCGGGCAAGCGCTGGGAGGGGTCCGGACGTGTTAATAACTGCAGTTCCCGGATTCCTCCCTTCACAGGCGCAGAGTGGCACACCGTGTGGTTTTAGTCGGTTCGAGTCCGATACACCGCATCGCCGCAAGCCCCGGTGAGGTGACGGTCCGAGGGGATTTCCACAGGTTAAAAAAGTAAAAAAAAAAGGCTCACACCCCAACCACTACCGCCATGTCCCCCCATTCCCCATAGGCCGGCAACGCACTTCTGACGTCTCTGGTGTTGCGGTTGTCCATGGGCGGTGGTAATCGCTTACCATCAGGCGATACGTCTACTCATTTGCCCGCTATTCCATAAAAAAAAACAATTTTACAAGTTATTACTATCAAGTTTATTTTTCGTGAGAGGCTTCATTTTGATGAGACCCATCTTTTTCTATTACAAAAATTCTGGATTATGGTAGATAGATTAGATAACACGGGCAGCAGGGACAAAAAACTTTTGAGCGTAGGACCGGGATAACGTACCCCGCAATTTGTAGGACAATGTGGCTATTAAATTATAAACTCTTTTGCAAAAAAACGGGCACTTAAGCAAAGAACTATTTTATAGTTAGTATTAGTTTGTTTGACAATTTTAGGTATTGTTATCCTCAGAATTTTATAAATTAATTAGGAAGGAATAGTTTTCATCAGTTTTATCATAACATTTTGATTAAATTATTGAGAAATAATGTATAAGCTCAAAACACTATTATTGTACCTGCTCGCTAAATAAAAATGAAACGCGTTAATTTCTTTGTTTTTCTTGAATACATTAAAAGCAGATAAAAGTTTAGTATTGAGTGTGACCCCCTCTTGCTGAAATCACGGCTTGCATTCGTCTAGGCATGCTAGCGAGTATATCTTTTATGGTTTCTTGGGGAATACGTTCCCACTCCGCGGTAATCACATTCTTTAGCTCTCTGATGGTCTGTGGAGCTGGCTGCACTGATCTCACTCGTCGCTTCAGAACGTCCCAGACATGCTCTATGGGATTGAGGTCCGGACTTCTAGCTGGCCAGTCCAAACGACGAATTCCGACTTCTAGCATATACGCTTCCACATCGCCAGACCGGTGGGCGCGAGCGTTGTCGTCCATAAAAATTTAGTTTTCACCAAGAGCGGTTAAAGCGGGTTGTGCATAAGGAATTAGAACTTCCGTTATGTATCGGTGTCCAGTCAGTGTGCCGTTTTCGATGAAGACTAATTCCGTACGATCCATAGAATTTATTCCTGCCCAAAACATAACAGAGCCCCTTCCATAAGGTGTGATTTCTTCAAAACATGCCTCTGCAAAGCGTTCTCCTCGTCTACGTAGCATCCTGGCTTCATCGGAGAACAATACCCTATTCCAGTCTTCATGAGTCCATGACACACAATTTCGAGCGAAGCTAAGCCGCGTGCCGGGCGATGACTGTGTATATTAGCAGCGAGAAGCCTCCTCCTGACCGTCCATAGACTAATTTGCACATTTCTTACTTTATCGAGGCTGTTCTTGAGGTCCAAAGAAGATTTGCGATTTCTCAACGCTTGACTAACTAGAAAACGATCATCCCGTGATTCGGTACATGTCTTTCTGCCAGAACCAGGCCTTCTCTTGAAGGAACCGGTCTCTTGATAGCGCTGCCAGGTCCTTTGAACTGTCAACCGACTCACATTTAGCCTCTGAGCCACGAAGCATTGGCTGCAACCTTCTTCAAGCAGCGCAATCATTTTGCTCGCTTTTATCACTTTATCTACCATTTTCGAGACTGCTAAACAGCAATAACAATACTTTTAAATGTCAAGGACATCAGATAATTTAATAAAAATTGACAAAAAGTTAATTACAGTCGATAATAACTATAGGGAATTCGCGCCACAAAATGTAGTTAAAAGTTTATTTTTTTGAAAACCAGGCTCAGTCAAAAAATTTAATTTGGAATGTACTCTTATAAACATTATGGCACTTTTATAACTGGCCAGTAACATGTTCAAATGATTAAAACCTTTTTGGTATTTAATTTTTTTCAGCCAGGAAGAAAATCGAAACCGCCCGTTTTTTTTGCAAATGAGTGTATAAATAGCACCTGAGATTAGCGCTTTCAACTTAACAAATAAACTTTTCAGTTTGAGAAAGAAGAAAGAAAAATCGTTTATTCTGACATACACAGGACACCACATGGTTTTAAACAGAGTCAAGGTTAAGGAACAAAGCAATTAATACCCTGTGCAATGCCAGAAAAGGCGCCTATCTCAGTATTATTGCTGTAGCCAAAGTGGCATCAGCGCTGGTATTACGATAGGGCACGCGCCCGGTGTCGTCGGTCTTTATAGCATTATTATAGACTGGCTTTTACATGCGGCTTCGCTCACGCAGACTTTCATCCCCTGATTTACCCTCTAAGGGGTGGAATTTCAAAAATTCCTTTATTAGTGCTCACTTATGTTATATAAAAAATGTTCAATTCTCTCGCCAATGCAGCGATCACCTTGTGAAATTTGCAATGTCTTAGGCCCATGAGTAAGTCATTCAATCGCTAACTATGTCACTGGAGAGAGCAATGAACTGACGGCTGTTTCACCGTGTTCTTATTCTAAACTAATGCATCAAGCACTTACTGGAGTTACGTGATGTCCTTGATCTCGTCGGCCGTTGATGGGGTACCCCACTGCCGTTTGTCTTGCCGCGTTCACACATACATGCTCCAAAGTGCTGTACAACCTCCAAGATATTCGAATTACAATACACTCGTATTTAGCTATCGCGGATCGCGCCTATTTGAACGTGACTACTAAAACTCGCGAGTCCAAACCAGACCACTCATAACGGTAAACCACTAAAGGAACCGAATCTGAAGATAATTAGCTAAATTACAATTAAACGGCACTTTTTCAACGAAGCCTTGCTTGACCGTTCCAAGCGTCTCCAAGTACTACTGTCTGTCAAAACGTCAAACAAGAAAAATGAAAATCATTTTTTTTTTTTTTTTATGGAATAGGCGGGCAAACGAGCAGACGTATCGCCTGATGGTAAGCGATTACCGCCGCCCATGGACACATGCAACACCAGGAGCGTCACAAGTGCGTTGCCGGCCTTTTGGGGAGGGGGGGGGGGGAGAGGTAAGGGTAGGGATTTGGGTATGGGCCTCCGGTATCCTCACTCACTCGGTGAAACACAGCGCAAGCACTATTTCACACCGGTTTTCTGTGAGGCCGTGGTATCACTCCGGTCGAGCCGGCCCATTCATGCCGAAGCGTGGCTCTCCCACGGGTTGCCATTACAATGACGTTAAATTTCTAACAAAAAACCTACACGCAAAATTTCAGAATTCTAGTTTCAGCGGTTTGGGCTGTGCGTTGATCTCTGGGTATGTCAGTCACTCACATTACTTTTTTATATATAGAAGATTTATGAGTATGTATACATTTAAATATGTTAGTTTAGATTTTGTTTCTTCCAAAGCAGTCTAAATGTCATTTTTTTTGTCACTTTATTACCTCGCTTTTACACACAATTGACATGTAAATGAAATGGAGACTTACTATTGATTTACTAAAATAATCTTTAATACGTTTACGGTTAACCGACGCACGTTTTACCCGGATTGCACAGATCATGGCAGCAGTAGACTTTCATAACTTATAAAATTGCTTTATTGGTGTCAATAAATAACGGTTGAGATTATAACTCTGGAAGTATACTAGTAGTACTGAAGGGGTTATTTATTTATTTTATATCAATAAAAGTATATGAATACTAGCTGATCCGGCGAACTTCGTACCGCCATATTTATGACCCACGTAACATCGTTTACGTTTTTGTGAATCTAAACCATTCCCAGATCCCCTTGAACACACACAAGAAATTTCATCAAAATCGGTCCAGTCTTTTTTGTGAATCTAAACCATTCCCAGATCCCCTTGAACACACACAAAAAATTTCATCAAAATTGGTCCAGTCGTTTAGGAGGAGTTCAGTCATATACACACGCACACAAGAAATATACATATTAAGATTTGAAGTCCCAGAAGTGTGGTGTGTATGTCATGTAAGTATATGGGTGTATGTGTAAATGTGTGTGTAATTGTATTTATGTTACGTCAACCGCAAGACCAACTGCCTCGTTGGTCTTGCGGTTGACGTATGCGACTGCCGATCAAGAGGTTTTGGGTCGAATCCCAGTTCCGGCCAAAAGGGTTTTTAAGTTTTTCTGATTATAGAAATAATAACAGCTCGTATTTTGGAAGTTGGAGTCTGAACCCCCGTGCCTCGGAGCACACGTAAAGCTGTCGGGCCTACGCCTGATCTCTCCCCGGTCGTGTCGGTTAACCGTCCCATCGGATTATGAAAGAGAAAGAGCAGAGAGTGCACCTGTGTTAGCGCACACACTTGCGCACTACGAGTATTATATCTCCTGCGTAGTTGGCTGGTCTCCGTTGAGACTGGCCGCTGTGGCCGTTATCGGCTAGGAGAACATTAATTGTATCTATAATAATAATTTTCAGATTGGTAATAGTCTCCGAGTATACCAAGCAACATTTTTTTTTTATTTCATATAGCTTCGTGATTAGATCAAGGATAGAAGTTTGCTAATTTAATAATCTAATATATAAAAAAATGTTCATAAAGACATGATGCCGCCTAGAGACTGTCCGACAGGTGGCACTTTTGATTATTTAATAGGCATTTATTATAAATACAGGCCGTAATCCCAAATATCCGTAGTTAATTTATAGCGTTCAGGTTTGGATTAAACCTGAGTCTATTGAGGCCAGCTCGGCTATGCAATCATCATTGTCGAAAACGCTAATTTGGCACCAATTAATTAGTCAACAAACACCGTCCGTGGTCTGGATCTACGTCGACATTATTATTATAATACAGTCAGAAAACTACTGATTACACACTATTGTGCCTGTAATTTTTGTAATTCGTATCATATTAAGATAACTTTTACGTTTTTGGGTGGGAATTTTAGTGACTATATCTTAAAGTAATTACAACGTAAATAAAGAGTCAGTGTGTCTGTTAATATTACACGTTGGAACTACAAGGATAATAAAAAAGCCTTCTGTCAATTGAATTCCTCAAGTGTGGACTTAGACAAATAATACAACATTCGCTTTGTCCGCCAAACCTAAATGTTGTTGTACCTAAATAAGAAGGTCTACAACTTTGCATTCTACATATAGCAATTACTGAGCAACTTTATAGTCTGTTTTAAAGTAATTGACTAATATTTTACACGCTTAGCACATAGGGAATCGAAAAAATTCTTAACTTTGTGAAAAAATTAAAAAGATTAAAAAAACTTCGTTTAAAAAAACCGACTTCAAAAACCAAAAACTAAACTACCTATTCATAGGTTTGAAGTCGGTGCCAAGCCAAATGTAATACTAGGTACCACACTCACTATATTTCGAGACGAACGTCAACGACGTCACTGACGCTTCGGTTGTTTTGTTCTACGCGAAGAGCAGCTATCCCGCTCAAGGTCACGCGCGGCGAGTGCGGTAACTACTATTACATTTTGGCTTGGCACCGACTTCAAACCTATGAATAGGTAGCACATACAAATTAAGTTATTTTATACTTTTTAGTTTTTGAAGCCGGAATTTTAAACGAAGTTTTTTTTTTATTTTTCGCTTTTTAGTCTTTCTCAAGTCTCTCATCATCATTTCACCTAAATAACTTTAAATAATACGACTATAGATAACATACATACTGTATAGAATCGAAAGGACTTCAGGTATTTTTTTGTAATAAAATCTCAAATGGACTATCTTCTATAGGTTACTATAATTCAAGTGATTTGAGGTAAACTGACAATATCGTTAGGACCCGTTAAATGATGTCTACAGAATATGCAATACAGAAAGCAGACAATTGCTCTTAACTTCATTGCAGGCGCTCACGTAAATTTGAGGGTTTCCTTCGATTTCCTTGGGATCCCATCATCAGATCCCTTGGTAATGGGACCACATAGGGAGCATACCCTTTCGAATACAAAAAGAATTTTCAAAATCGGTCCACAATTGACGGAGTAATCAGTGTACATACATTAAAAAAAACCGATGGAATTGTGAACCTCCTCCTTTTGGAAGTCGGTTAAGAAGATATGAAAACATAAAAATGAAACAAGTCGACTGATGGTATGACAGTGTACACATGACAAAGTCATACCAAAATAGTTGATCCTGTAACATGGTTTTTGAGTTCCGTCCTTGTGTGGTACTAAGAAGGAAAACTTTTTTACTTTCTGTCTATTGTGTCAATGTTGGTATGATGCACAGAACTACTAGAAATGCCTTTGACGTCATTTCGTAAGTAATCTTTTGTCGCCGGGACGCACACATAAACGATTAATAATATTATACACACATAACTAAGTCTATTCTAATTCGTCCAAGGGATTTAATGAATATAATATTAAACTACAACCTTATGCTCTTGGCATTAAGTAGAGTTTTACTTGCAATTTTGTGTTTATAGACAATGGCCCCACCGTAGAGATGTGGTCCTGTCGATTATAATAATTAAATTTACTAAATTTCTATAAGAAATAGTTCTTACTTTTAAATATCGCTATCCTTATTTTTTATATCAAAGTCCCTGTCTTAGAAATGGATTGAGTGAAATTGTACTAGTTTCTTGTTAATATAAAAATAAGACATTTGATTTGTCAAAACATAAGTACATATTGTACATCTAATTTTGGAGTTAGACGTTTCATACTTATCGACACGACACAACTTTCTATAGACGTAATACACATAATCTTAATATTTTTTCTGTAGAACCCTGTAATTAACAGTAAGTATGAGGTTATTTTTATTTCATCACAAGATGTACAGTCGACCAAATTGAATCATGACCCACTTTGCCAATTATTCCTTGGTAATCATAAATGTAGTTACGTTTTCTTCGCTATTTGCACATAGTACGTTTTAGATATAAACAAAAATACGTCATTACGGGTGAGATGTCAATGCAATTTAAACCTTTGTTATCACTGAACAAGATATGTTTTTGATACAGCAGTCTTATTTGAATTCAAATAATATAATCGTTTATAATCCAAACTCTTTTCATTGCGGGAAAAAGTATTATAATTTAAAAAAAAAGTATTATGACATTATGTGTGAGATGTCAAGTAGTAGTCAATCTGAAAATATTAAAATAAAAATCTAAGAATATATTTATATGTATAAACGAATCGTATAATGGCCAATTTGGTAAGAGCTCGGATTGTAGTGCTCAGTGAGCAAGGTTGCGGCGTTAGAGAAATATCACGTGAGTTAAATATAAGTCGTAACACGGTCAGAACCTGGATCAGACGGCACGCTGAAGAGGGTATCCTTGAAGACCGACGACGACATAATCATGGGGTTCGTCGAATCACAAACCAACAGAGAACGGAAATGCAACACAATGGTGTTGCATTTCCGTTCCGTTCGTAATGACGAAGAACATCCTTTTACTCGTACCCGCTATTTTGCAGCACGTTACGACGTTTGTCTAGAAACAATTCGAAATAATTTGCACCGCACTGGGCTGCATTTAACTGGGGTTCATTTAACGGATGCACACAAAACTGCGAGATTGAATTTTGCACGTAATTATTTAGATTTCGACTGGACAAACACCATCTTTACAGACGAAAAATCATTTCGCTCTTCTCAACATGGTCGCTTAACTTTGTGGCGTTACGATAACACGCGATACACAGAGGACTACGTAGTGCCCAACCAATCATCTGGCCGTATTTCAGCTAATATGTGGGCATGGATGGACGCTGGAAACATAGGCGAACTTGTTCCTATTTCTCCTCGTCAACTATGTCGATTTATTGGAAGAATCAATGTTACCGACTTTGCGAACAGTTTACCCCCGTGAAGACGTGCCAGTATTCTCCTATTTTCATGATAACTGTCGAGTGCATACTGCCAGAATTCCCTCAAATTGGTTTACGGAGCATGAAGATGAATTTACTCTCATTCCATGGCCGTCACCAGATCTTAACCCAATAGAAAATTTATGGGGTTTGATGGTCGAGCTGCATTGTAACGAAATCTGGGATTTCATGAGGGGAAGTGACATTTGCAGTCGTCTAATCGGGTCTATGCGTAATCGATTATTAGACGTTATTGAAAACAATGGCGCTGTCGAGAATCGAACCTGGATCCTCGACATCGCGGTGGGCCGGTGCTTCCAACCGGCTGTACCGCTGTCGAACGGCGTGCGACGCAGGTGACGGGGACGCAAGGAGAAGCGGGGTGCGGGCAGCATCTCTCACTACATACATCGTATTAAGAACACTCGCCTCAAGACATTGTTCGGGATCACTGCCCTGTACATCGTGCCTATATACAATTTAAAATTGTTACGGCTCTTCAATAGTCCTTGTAAACAACTGAATCGTATCATCATCATCATCACTCCATCACTTAACATTTTGGTCCTTCGCTATAGTGTTTGCAAGTTAAAAACACGGTGTGCGAGCGGACTTCGACCCCTCTTTTTCGAGTCGTGTTGGCTTTCTCAACATTGAAGGAAATTTGAAGAGTGAAGACAAAGAGAAGAATATAGTGGTTGGATAAGACATTCTGTGAGTTCGTTCCATTTTCCTTTTTACTCCTGCTTATCTCTTTTTCCACATATTTCATCAATCTCTTTCCTGTCTCGCTTCAAATAGCTAAGTTGAGCCATACACCGTCGCCATATTAAACTTAATTTACTTATTTTATTAAACATTGCTAAAGTTTAATTAGTGATCTTATACATTTCTTATTATAGAAAAAATAAATTTAACAACGTTATTTTGCCTATCTATTCATCGTCGTATGTACAAAACCGGTTTGTTACGCCGGCCTTGCGAGTGGCTTTCTTAGCGGGCAGCTATTCATTGTATTATTTTATTACCTACAAGCTTTCTTAAATACTTTTATTTCAATAGTTCATCTTAGTTTAAAATATTATAAACGTCTTTGCTTGATATATAGCTGTTATTGAACAGTTATTTGCCTATTTTATATCCTTTCATCATGCCTGAACATATTAAAACATTGATTAAGAAAAGATCTGCTTTAAAATCAAAACTTACTACCTTCAATAAACATCTTAATATCCTTAAAAGCTGTCAAAGCCTCAGTGAACTGCAGATTGCTGAATTAGAATGCCGCCTAAGCAAAATTGAAAATTTAAATTGCGAATTCGATGCGTTACAGGATGAGATCGAGGCACTTTGTGATGAGTCCAGCACGAGCGGGGAGGATGACGAGTCCATCTCCGAGCGTGAGCGTTTCGAAAATGAATATTTCGCATTGGTGGCGCGTGCGCGCTGCCTTCTCTCTTCGAGTAAGCGTCGTGAATCTGTAGCAAGCTTCAATGATGCCATATCAGGTGATGATTCCAAGATTTGCAGCGTTAGATTACCGAAAATAGATTTACCTCACTTTAACGGTGACTACCAGCACTGGCTTGAGTTTAGGGATACCTTCACATCAATTATTCACAAAAATAAAAACATAGATAACGTAAATAAATTTTATTACCTCCGTGCTTCTCTTCACGGGAGCGCGGCCTTGATTATTAAACATATTAATGCTTCGAGTGACAATTATAAAATTGCATGGGACTTATTACTTGAACGTTACGATAACAATCGTTTGCTCGTTAACAACCATGTAAAGGCGTTATTTAACCTTGAACATATACATAAAGAATCGTGTAAGTCTATCCGTTACATTATTGACACTACTACTAAGAACATTAGAGCACTTACTACATTAAATCAGCCTACACAGTACTGGGATACCTTAATTGTTTTTATGATGTCTTCTAAATTAGATAGTATTACCCTCCGTCATTGGGAGGAACATAGAAATATGTTGAGTGATAGTCCGACCTTAGACATCTTTCTTTCGTTTTTGAGAAATAGGGCCGATTTATTAGAAAGTTTGGAAGACCACGATAATCGTTTAAAGATTTTCAACACAAACAACAAATTTAAATCGAAATTAAACGAAAATAACAATAATAAAGCCGGTTTCTTACAATGCCCCATGTGTAATCAGTCACATTATTTATTTAATTGTGAATCTTTTAGGGCCCTTTCTGTTGAGGCTCGTATAGACAAGGCTAAGCAGTACAAAGTGTGTTTTAATTGCCTACGTCATGGGCATACGAGTAACAAATGTAACTTAACTCATTGTAAATATTGTAAGTATAAACATAGCACCTTAGTACCACAGTGAGGGCGTCATATTAATTAGTGATACTATGCCAGACACTACTGCCGCTCGTGCGTTTCTATCCACAGCGGTCGTACGAGTGATGGATAGTAACAACCAAGAACACATCGCGAGAGTGTTATTGGACAACGGCAGCGCGATTAATCTCATATCGCAATCCTGCGCTGATATGTTGAAACTGCCACAACGCAGCGTTACTACGGCGGTATCGGGTTTTAATAATTATGTAACCTCTAGTACAAAAACTTGTAACATTACAATTAAGTCATTTTGTAGTAACTATAGTGCAGATATAAACTGTGTTCTTTTCCCTACAATAACTCCTCCAATTCCATCGTCATACATAGACAACAGCAATATGCGTCTACCAGTAGGTCTTACTTTAGCCGATCCTTCTTACAACATTCCCTCGAGTATAGACATTCTCCTGAGTGCAGACATTTTCTGGGATGTATTAGGCAGAGAATCTATTGAGTTAGGTAAAAATATGCCAATATTGCGAGAGTCAAAGCTAGGATGGTTAGTCACTGGACATGTTATAGCAACGCAACATCCCTCTAACTTATGTCTTCATTCCCAAGGTGAAACTAACACCGATCTTTCGCCTTTTAGGGTGTTAGATACAATTCAGCCTGAGCATTCTTTACCATTAAAAGAAAAGGCTTCTGATCAAAGTATTGCTGATAAAACATATCGTAATGATGACAGTCGTTTTGTCGTTACAATGCCTCTGAAATGTGATCCTCTTATTTTGGGTGACTCATTTCATATGGCGAAGTCGCGTTTTTTAGCGTTAGAGCGAAAATTAAACACAAATAAAGCTAACAAATTAGTACACGAAGAAAAAATATGCCTATCTACAAATAAAATATTAAATAACAACAATCAAAACTGCAATCTAATATCTTCTCTTATTAATAAATATTCAAATTTACTTAAATTACAAAGAGCTTACATACAAAGACTTATATATAATTTAAAAAAAAAAAAAAAAAGGAAACAAAACAGTTAACCAATAGTCTTACCTTAGAAATCTAGAATTACAACAAACAATTTTATGTGCTCAGTCTGAGATATTTCCCACGGAGTCTCTTATTCTCAAAACAGGAAAGACTCTGCCGAGAAAAAATAGATTACTGCCTTTATCACCGTTCGTAGATGAAAACCAGATCATTCGTGTAGGTGGTAGGTTGGATAACTCGTCTTATTGTTATAATGTTAAACATCCAATTTTAATTTATAATAAAATTTCCCTTCCTGCATTGTGGCGTAGACTATGCTGGACCAGTGCTGATAGCTGACCGTGAGGGTAGGGGCTGCAGGCTCTTGAAATCTTACTTGTGCATTTTCGTTTGCTTTTCTGTTAAGGCTGTACATTTGGAGCTTGTTACAGAACTTACGAAAGAAGCATTTATAGCCGCCTTAAATCGCTTTATTGCTCGCCGGGGGAAGCCACAAAGCATCTCATCCGATAACGGAACGAACTTTGTTGGTGCATCAAATGATTTAGAAAGATTTCTTCTTGAATCTAGTATTCAACATGAAATAGCCCAGGAAGGTATCGAATTTAAATTTACTCCTCCTTATAGCCCACATTTTAATGGCATGGCCGAGGCAGCTGTCCGCTCAACAAAGCATCATCTTAGGCGTCAATTACAAGCCATCCATTTTACATACGAACAGATGGCTACCTGTTTGGCTCAGATCGAAGCTATTTTAAATTCTCGTCCTCTCACTCACAGATCCCCTCGACTTCACAGCTCTTACTCCCGCTCACTTTCTAATAGGACGACCACTCACTGCTTATCCACATCCACAAGTTTTGGAGAAAGATATTACCATCATTGACCGCTTCAAAAGGATTGAGTACATCCGACAACATTTCTGGGTCCGTTTTAGAAATGAATACATCTCCACTCTTCAACAGCGGACGAAGTGGCTTACATCGTCTCATAACGAACTTAAACCCAATGACTTAGTCCTCGTTAAAGATTTGAGCCTACCACCACTGTTGTGGCCTCTCGGAAGGATCATCAAGACTTATTCTGGTGTCGACGGGATCAGTCGTGTCGCTGAGATAAAGACAAGGAAAGGCATCGTACGAAGAGCCTATAATAATATTTGACCTCTTCCAGCTCAAGAGTCTTGATTCTTCACCCTGGGGGGAATATGTCGAGAATCGAACCTGGATCCTCGACATCGCGGTGGGCCGGTGCTTCCAACCGGCTGTACCGCTGTCGAACGGCGTGCGACGCAGGTGACGGGGACGCAAGGAGTAGCGGGGTGCGGGCAGCATCTCTCACTACATACATCGTATTAAGAACACTCGCCTCAAGACATTGTTCGGGATCACTGCTCTGTACTGTGACATATCCTTGTAAACATTAAAAACTAGCGCAAACTACAGTCCGCTTTTAATTGTCTAACACCACCAGGACATCACTTAACAGCGCTTATACTCGGTTTTAGGTTTAACCAGTAATCCTACAGACCCAAACCATTGGAACCATTATAACCCACAAATTAACTATTGAGAAATTTTCTTTTTTATTCGCTTTACGAAGTGAATGCCATTTTTTAAAATTTAATAATATGAAATAAACAAAATAAAGCAAGTCTCTAATTTTACTGTTTTATTTTATTAAAATGTATGACTAGCTGTCTCGACAGACTTCGTTCTGTCAAATAAATGCTTTTCTATTTTTGTTCTACACCTACCCTACGCTACCTTTACGGTACCTCTACCCTCCTACCTCAAGTCTACCCATTATTCGAAATAAAGTCAATCCTATGTCTCAAACAAACAGACAATCAAATCTTTCCTAATAAACCTATAGATAAGGAACTTCACTGGCTAACAAACTTTTTCGTGCAATACTTATCATAGTCCATAGTATACGTCTATGTCTATGTCATGGCTTTGTCAGTGTCTAGTAGAATGATAACGGTTCGTTACTTAGGATGCAGAAGCATCACTAGGCCGTTATGGTGTGGGGCACCATGCTGCATTGTTGCATTGTCTGCATTTGCAATGAGTTTGGCGACAACCACTCTTGGATTCTGCTTATGCTTTTCATCAGGCAGAGTAGAGTCATTTTCGCAGTGCCATATATAAAAAAAACAGCAGATTGGTTACCATAGTAGTGGTTCTCACAAAAAGAGTATCTACAAATACCTACCTTCTTTTAAAAATGATTCCTCATATTGTACAACCAAACATTGAAACTCGTGTATACAAAACAAGTCTGTAAACAAATATATCCCATTCCTCTTAAATTGCAAACATTTCGTCATCAATTCATAGTTTCATTTATATCCCGACGAATTAATTGCCAGAGCAAGGGCTTTCAGTTCCAGCCCCATCGACATACAGTTTACCAAACACGCGAGTTCTCGAGGGTCTGTGTGCTAAAACTGCATCCTAATTATGGCGCATTCAAAGTGGGCCGCCAATTTGCCGCCGGTTGAGTTCCGAGTGTGCAAAAACTCTAATTAAGGTAAATAATGTTTATAATTAAAATAACACTCATTTTTGAACGAATCAAAGCAAGATTTCAAACAAGCGAGGCATGTAATGTGACCACTTCACTTCGCGGGATTTTTTTTAATGGTGTCTCCTTTATAAACAGACAGAATTAAAACAACGACAAAATTAAAATTTTAATTAGCTTAGTATAAAAGCGTTTTCGTTTATACATAAGAATTTTAAAGTAATTTTGACTATGATTCGATTAACAATTTTAACATTAACTGATTTACGCTTCGTATTGTTGGAAAACAAGAATTGTCTTTTCAAATTATTATTTTCATCCTGTCTATTAATATCCTACTAATATTATAAATGCGAAAGTTTGTAAGGATGTGTGTATGTTTGTTACTCTTTCACGCAGAAACTACTGAACGGATTTTCATGACACTTTGCAGTAATATAGCTTAGACATCGGAATAACATAATATCTTATAATTTATAGAGCTTCTTTATAATTTGGTCATAATATAACGATAAGTGTCAAGTAAGTCAAAAAAAAATCAGCCCTCTGAGAGCTATATTGGCGTGCGCTGCCCAAACCGTTGGAGTTACACAAAGATTATAATTACTATAGGATTATTCGTTTTAAATAGTTCTAAATAAAAGTCCGCGACAGCATATATCTACCTTATAAGTGGAAATCACTATGACCAAAATAGTGAACCATAAATACAATTAAATTGGATATTTTTTAACAAAGCACATTTTAGAAAATTTATAGAACTCTTATCAAAATTGATACATTTGTCACTTTAAGTATTGAATGTAGATAAATTTTGTGTTTTACACAAAGTAATTTGGACGAATAGTTTAAAAGTTATCACGATAAGATTGAATTGAAAGAAGCGCCATTAAGCGCCTATGAGGGAGCGGGGCGTAGGGGTCACGGGGATGGAGGTGCAGTCCGTGCAATGTCATTATTAAATGTTAGCACGAATTACCACGATAACCGACATACTCTAGTTTATTTAATAAAATGGTTTAGGAAAATTAATTTAAAAAAAGTCTCTATTTCCAAAATGAATTTTCTAATAATACTTTTTTTGTGTATTTTTACTGCGAAACAAAATAACTCTAAGTCGGTTTGAAATCACCTAACTGGAAATAATGAAATATATTAACATTTTGCATTCTGGCAAATACACAACCCTTACTAAGGGCAGTTACACAACCAGCATTTCTTTGGTAAATAACACCATTGTTAATAGAAAATGTTTGGTTAGAAAAATGTATGGTTCGTGTTGACTACTTTTTTGTATTAAAACATCCTGTGGGATTTTGATGCTGAGTAAGTTGAAAGGAAGTTCAAAGGTGGTTCGATGACCAGGTGAAGGTTGGGAGAAACCGTTGGATGCGAGCAGCACTGGACTGGTAGTTGTGGTGAGCCTTGGTTGAGGCCTATGCGGAGCAGTCGACGTCTTTATGAGATGACGATGAAGTTGAAAATAGTTGTTGGGCTTTTCTAACAAATCGAAGAGCATTAAGCACTAATTACTAGTGCAACGTTATGAGTAAGCGTCGTGTTACCTATAGTTATACAACTTTTTTATATAATTTTAGGCTTATACGATAGAATGTTTAGTACTACCTACTATAGATCAACTCTATGAAAATCAGTGACTAGACACAATGTAGTAATCATAACCGTTTAATTCCCAAAAACATATTTTTCCAAAATTACACTATTAGATACTTTTCTCTAACAATATTCCATTGTGTTCCTAGCTCAGCTACGAGTGGTTTTACCGGAGGTGTAATTAAAACCATCCTTTACTGATTTATCGCGTCCACAATTTATTCCTTTATCTTTGTTCGGACCACTAATATATCTTTATTCAGCTCTGTAGATAAAATTAGCGAATTTGTTCTTAACTCCGCTTCGTTGCTTGGTTCCCTCCTTCTTGTTTGAATAAAGGGTTGTCGGAGATAATATTTTTGGAGAAGATTAATGTTGAAAGAAAACAGTTTTTATTTGGTGGATATATATATTTTAACCACAAACTTTATGTGTGATAATATAATTTTGTCTGTTGAATTCTAAATTTGATATCACTTCTCCTTTGTTAATTTTAAATGCCCCCTTCTCTTTTACGCACACCTTTAGATTTAGAGATATTTCTCAGTAAATCACACTTTATTTAGTAAGATAGATAGGTATTGTAAGAAAGATGAGTGATAACCGCAGTTTTAACTGAAGTACTGAATCATATCTACTATGCTATATTCAAATCACTCTAGAATCTTAGAACTTTACTCAGAATTAATCATAGCCGTCAACCACATGTCTATTAACAATTAAAAGAACGCAAAACATTCGCATTCAATTTTATCAACATTAGGCTAGCTCGGCTATCGCATAAAATACGCTGCAATAAATCTAAAGGGCGATTTATTAAATTTTTCATGAAGCTGGCCATGTTTAGTACTCGATAAGGAGATTAATAATTCACAAGTTTACGGTGTTTAGCGAGGCTTTGTTGCATGGCTGCGCGTTATCGTTGCGATCTCACTGTGAAATGGCACCCTGTAAAATGCATCTACAAACACGAACAGTCAAATAGTGGATAGGGATAATATTATAATATAATTCTTTAAGAATACAACAAGTAAAATATTATAATTTATTGTTTTATGCAAAACATTTCATGCTTCACTGGCAGATTGAAAATACAATGAATTTATTTTTTGCACTTTTACATATATTTTCGAAATGTACTCAAACTCAGCATTGATAATAATGTTATCAATACTGAGTCAAACAGACAACTATTTAACTCGAACTTTACAATGCATATTTTTGAAGTGAAAACTTCTTTAGTTGCGTTGAGCACTTTTTGGAAGGGGAAAATATTATGAGTAGGTACGCGTCACCGCGTCTACGACATGCTGACGTCACAAAATTTCTCTGGCCGCGTTGAGCACTTTGTGGTAGGGGAAAATCTTATGAGTTCATGTCACCGCGTCACCGACATGATGATTTAATTAAACATTATTAAAATTTCAAATTTTACACAATTTTAAGTTTTCACTTCTATCGACCGTCCTTATGACTACCAATATTTTTTATTAGTCTATTTATATAATAGCGTGCTAAATGTGCCCAAAATAGAGTATTAGAAAATAAAACAATCATTATAAAGTACAAGTAATAATCGTCGTCGTGGTCAATTTACTGAAGTAAAGAAAACAATTAAAAGGGACTAACTTAACGAGTAACATTTAATCTCAATTTCTAGCTATAGTAAACTACTGTAGGTCTAATCCAACTTATTGTAGTCCAAGCATCAGGTTGAAGGTTGCAGCCGGCAGTAATGTTATGACACCTAATAGACGCTGGGCACGCGATCTGAGCGGTTCCCTTCACCACTATTTAATAGTCTGCTGAAACGGCTGAGCGTGTTGAATGGCCGATTTGCGATTGATGCTATTAATCTACGGTAAAAAGTTATACATTTGCGCTATATAACAAGCAATTCTTTTCTTTCAATGTTTATTCAAATTTATGTTAGTGCAGATTGTAAAAATAATGTAATATACGGGTATGCGACTGAAAGCACTGAATATTAAACTTTTTGCCAATTGAGCTGTTGAGAGTTTGTAATATAGCACATTCAGATTTAGAATTAGTTTTTACACTGAAGCCGTTAAGTTCTTTAAAAAACAAAAGTGTAAATACAAAATATAACAAATCCAATTTTTTTAATTTATTTGAAATTGCGACTACTCAATTATTTTCATCAGTGACTTCGGTAAGGGGAAGCGGCGAGGGTTGCCACGGCAATTCTCAAAATCAGGTTTACCCCTTGCCTATAGATATTTCACATAAAAAAAAAAGCTTATATTTATGCTAGCTATTCTAGCTTCTTATTAGGTTCTTAGGATTCTGGTTATCGCGGTAAAGAGGAGAGCCTATGTCCTTCTCAAGAATCAAAGAATCTCCATCTCAAATTTCATTGAAATCGATGCAGTGGCTTAGCCACGACGGCGTAACAGATAGACAGACAGAGTTACTTTCGAATTTCTAATATTAGTATGAAGTATGGATTTCTTAATTACGACTGATCTGAGAAATCTATAACACTTTTTTTTATCTATAAGGTTGTTTGATAAGTGTATTGAATGTTGAAGAGAACAACCTGTATGTTAGAATCATTTCAAACAATATTATATTATTTCTGACTTCTCTGGACGCGTGTGGTTGAGTATACGAGTACATGTACGTACCTATGTACCTATCCGTATTATATTTATGTTTTGATCGAAAATAATATAGCTTAGTAATTAATTTCACGCATTTTGTTTTAATTTGTTCTTTTTCTATTAATGTATTCTCTCTTGACTCTCTCTTCACTTGACTCGGAACGGGACAAATTAACTAGTCCTAAGGAGTTGCTGTTGTTAAAACTAAAACTGTTCGTAATACGCTTTTATTTTTCGATCTAACAAATACATTTTTATGTAACACTAGCTGACCCGGCGAACTTCACACCGCCATATTTACATATCTGTCTCAGCTTCCCACAGGCAGTGTACAGTCGCGGACAAAAAAAAGAAGTTTTCCCGTTATCTTTTATTATTATTTTTCTAGCAAAAAAGAATGAAAGAAATCGGACTATGTGTTATTGAGTTACAACTAAGTACATATTTTGACTTTCATCCCCTCTCTCCAAGAAACCGTGCTGAATTTCGGGATTAAAAGTATCCCATGTCCTACCTCGTAGTATGAACTCAAATCATGCCAAGTTTCATTTGAATCCATTTAGTAGTTTCAGCGTGATGCGCGGCCAAGATACAGATAGACAGACGGACAGACAGACAGACGGACAGACAGACAGACAAACAAAAATGAAAAAAATACAGTTTTGGCTTCAGTATAGATTATAGAGAGCCCTCCAAAAAAAAATTTCAAAATATCTTTAACTAGCGACCCGCCCCGGCTTCGCATGGGTGGATTTCAGATGCCCCAGCCGAGCGACGACACGATTCGTGCATTTTAAATCTGTAATATCTTCGAATAGATTCATTTAAATTAGATACTGTAAAGGGCCATTTTGATCTATGTTAAATGCACAATGTATTTAATTTACTTAATTGTATAAGGATTAATTATGTATTGCTTAAAATCGCTTCGTAAATAAGCCATTATTTCTCGTAAAAAGATAGGAATAAAAATGGTTGTTGTGGGTTATCCCTAAGAGATACCGTCGCGGACTTTTTTGTAGATCTTTTTAAGGTGTACAATGCTGTAGTAAATTATTTTGATCTTCTCGTAGGGTGCAACCAGCGTTTGCAATGTAAGCGCAAAAAAATGTGTTTATTTGCTACATCACATTAGAAACCTCGAAAATTAACAGTGTTTCCATATTATATTATGCATTTATTATACATAAAAACCTTCCTCTTGAATCACTCTATCTATTAAAGAAACCCGCATCAAAATACGTTGCGGAGATTTAAGCAAACATAGGGATATAGGGACATAGGGAAAGAGAAAGCGACTTTGTTTTATACTATGTAGTGTTGATGTACATTTTTAATAAAAGTGTAGATAACGCCATTGAAATGAGATATTAAAATACTAAAAGCACAATAAGCATACCGAGTGTTAATTAGTTTACAGTTTGTGACAGTTTAAACATTTATAATATCATTTATTCACCAAGTTACCGTAGGGCATGTCTCTCTACCTACGAATATTACATACGTACATTTCATTAAAAGCTGACTGTAATTACGTTAATATTTCTGTAACGTATGTTTGCAATATATTACCGAACGTTTTATGAAATACAAACATTAATTTTATTTTATCAACCATCGACGAAAAAAGAGTGGTGTTATAAGTTTTACGTCGATGTCTGTCTGTCTATCTCTGCGTGTGTGTCTGTCTGTGGCATCTAGCTCTCAAACGAATGAACCAATTTCGATGAGGTTTCTTTCATTTGAAAGCCAGTTTCTTTGCGGTGGTTCTTCGTTATGTTTGGTAATTATCGGTCCAGCAGTGTAAGAGTATCAGCTCTTCTCCAAAATGATTTAAAGCATTTTTGGCGTATGATTACCCGAGTAGGTGCTTGCGTAGTGGTTTTTTTTTAATTTTTAATTTCGGTACAATTAGTTATCATATTTCGTTGTCGACATC
This sequence comes from Diaphora mendica, assembly GCA_949125395.1. Taxonomy (NCBI): domain Eukaryota; kingdom Metazoa; phylum Arthropoda; class Insecta; order Lepidoptera; family Erebidae; genus Diaphora; species Diaphora mendica. The sequence goes on from OX421310.1 coordinate 27,201,284, forward strand.
GCTAATCAAGTTTGTACGTTTTACAACCTCTTAGTATAAATAACCGACATAATAGATAATAGTAGATTTAGTTTTTGTTGTATACAAACGAGCAGATGTATCACCTGATGGTAAGCGATTACCGCCGCCCATAGACACCCACAACACCGGAGGCGTCATAAGTGCGTTGTCGGCCTTTGGTGGATGGGGAGGGGGATGGGGGAGGGGTTGAGGTGTGGGCCTGCGGTATCCTCACTCACTCGGTGAACCGCAAGCGCTGTTTCAAACCGGTTTTCTGGGAGGACGTGGTATCACTCCGGTCGAGCCGGCCCATGCATGCCGAAGCGTGGCTCTCCCATGGTAAATGTTGGAATCCATACTTCCATACTATCCATACTAATATTACAAATTCGAAAGTAACTCTGTCTTACTCTTTCACGGCTAAATCGCTGGACATAGAAAATAATCAGAAGTTAAAAAAATGCACACTGAAAACAGTGCTCTGTTATTTTGTTTTTTTTTAAACTAAGCCTTATCAAAGTCTTTATCAATAAAAATATTACGTTCATTATCATAAATCTACCAAGTGAAGTATGTATGATGATCGACAGATGCGTACGGCTCGCAAGTACTTACCGTGTAGGTACATATTTGCTGAACAACGAATGGTCCATTAATCAATTTTTGCATTTTTAATTCACCCCTCATTTTTTGCCCGTGAATTTCATTTCACTGTTGCACCATTTTAAAATGTAAGCTGAACGACTCCAAAACACACATTTTCAAGTAATTCGCAATTTATCATGTTTTCCCGCAAATGAGCAAATATTTTCCGTTTGTTAAGCTACGGCTAATTAATATATGTTAAACTTTTATTAAACTGTGGTCTCTTTAATAACGGTAAAAGCTTTCATTTTATAACATTAATTATTGGGTTACAGGCAGTTGGTGCAATCACACACATGTAAACTTATATAGAACACACATAATTATGCGCATACTACAAGTAGTCTGTAGTGAAATACTTCCTGTATGAGATTCGAAAATGTTACAATAATCATGGACTACCCTTGAGACTTACAGAAGTTACAGACAAGCTTATTTTTTTACTTCGCCTATTCACACAAGTTTCTTTCAGCCGTGGATGAGCCACGCCTCGGCATGAATGGAGCGGCTCGACCGGAGTGATACCACGGCCTCACAGAAAACCGGTGTGAAATAGTACCTGCGCTGTGTTTCACCGAGTGAGTGAGGATACCGGAGGCCCATACCGCAACGCTTTCCCCTTATCTCCCCCATCCCCCAAAGGTCCGGCAACGCACTTGTGACGCCTCTGGTGTTGCAGATGTCCATGGGCGGCGGTAATCGCTTACCATCAGGCGATACGTCTGCTCGTTTGCCCGCCTATTCAATATAGAAAAAAAAACACCCTGTACCGATGCGATAGAAACTCTGTGTCCACGTTCAGAAAGTGGAAAACACATATACGCCTGCCGCCAGGACAGTAGCATTAAGCCATTGATGATCAGTGTGGTTACAGCAGTTGCTAAAAGTAGGAGTTATAACTACCAAACTCTCTCGTCTAGAAGATTGATTCTTACTCCTATGGAATATAATTAAACTCAAGTAGAGTTTTAGGAGGTAGCCTAAGTGGACTTCTTAAATTGAAGTCCCATAACATAATTAACTGTAAGGCACAACCTACCAGCTAAAAGCTATCGCATTTACGTTTAATATTATTTATTACTTCCGTCCTTGTAATATTCAGCACGTTTTAAAACACAAAAGGTTTGTATTACAGACAAATATGGCTTTGTGCAGTAAAATATTTAATACATAATGCCACTTCAGAGAGTTCCCACTCGTAAAATTCGGGGTGGAAGTGTCGCTCACAATTCAAAATAAAAGCGAATTAAAGTTGTCGAAAACGTTTTTAATTTATATAAATTTTTGTATGTAAATAAAATATTTGTACCGTATTGTTCTTCGTAGTCATTATTATCAGACTAAAGTTAAAGGATTCATCTTGAAACAATAGGTGTAAGGATCAACGGTTGTACCCGGATTTCCTAATGTTTTAGACACGATACAGTCTACCCTGGTTTTAAATACCAGCGTGCTGTTTAGTGGTACTAACTAAACTTAATGTTTCGTACTAAATGATATTTACTTATTTGATCAATGTATATTACAGAGCAGTATATTTTGATTTAAAACTGATTTTAGTTAATAGACGAAGTTACTCTAGAATAAAATTAAAATCATAACATTAATTATTATAATTTTTTTACAAATTAAGAATAGAGGGATTTAGTACCTACAAGAACTGTTATGAAGGAATTTCATCATTTTTAAATATAATATTAAACGTTGCAATCAGTCTTTCCACTTTACATTTTTAGAAACGGCTCCTCTTTGTAATTGATAAAGGCATGGCGGCTCCCGCCCATGACATGTTGTATTTATGCGAATTTAAAAGCTTCCGACTCGTAGAGCTTAAATCTGAATTAATCCCGCGTTTTTTGATCACCCCTGTCGAAAATTTAATGGTCGTTATTTAATAATCAATTTGAAATACATTTTGGTCTGTGTTGTATACTGATAAGCTATGTATGTATTTTTGTATTGGTGAGTATTACGTTACGTGGTTCTGCTAATTGTATGAATGGGAGTTACGTAAGCCAAGTTTGGATTTTACGGATATCTCAATTAATCGACTTAGTTTATTTTGTGTACTATTGAGCTTTATTATCTCATTGTCATCCAAGACAAATAAATAAATGATTTCGACTAACTGACTAGTGACTGACTAGAAATCAGAAGAACCGCAAAATAAACGAGTAGCTGAGAAACGTTCGAAATGAGATCTTTATTAGTTAACTCATCAAGGAAATAAATTAATTTGTTTAAAAACAGAGAAGGGTATTGTTAATTTGATAACTTAATTAAAATTAACACAATGTTTACTCAAAAAATAAAATTCTTCATTCACCATAAAAACGTAGTAAAACTTTCCACATTTATAGCTTAAGACGATTATAATCATGGGACAGTAAAACCGAGAGTTAACTCCAACTTCGGAAGATCGGAGCGTAAAACTTTCTTGACAATCTTTTACAAGTTAGCTGCATATGATTATTTCGAAATCCCTCGGGCGATGCTGTAATATTTTACTAAAAATATTAAGAAAGAAATATTTATTTGTTAGAATATACTACAAAAGATATTATCACATTATAATACGTTCCTTATATTTGAAAATTTGTACACCATTTCTGGTACAAATTTTAAATCTTAGGTCTAGACAATAGCATTATAATTATATTTAGCTTAGGTTAGTAGCTTAGGTAGCTTAGGTTTAGACAGTAGCTTTTAATGATATATCTTTGTCACTTAGAAATTCAGTATAGTAGCATCTAGTAATTTTTAGATGCTAAAAAGTCTATGTTTAACCGCAGATATTTAAGATCAAGAAGCATTTAAATTAATACAGATCAGATTGATTTGATGAAAGGGTTACACGCTTATGACGCATTTTGTATACTTAAACTCTTGTTTTCCGTTTTCTAGTTTCTATATAGCTTTTTAGGGCTTAAATTGCACGGAATTAGAAATATTGTCGGAGTGGGAGTAGAATTATTAAAATTGTACTATTCTAACAGTCAAGTTAATAAACGATTATTTAGTAATATTTTTATGTTATATACACTTTTTACTTCATAAAATCACTAAGATTACCTTTGCCATTAGTGCAACCAGGATACTAAATTAAATACTCTTTTGCATTTCGTTACTTACGTTTGCTGGCCTACCTGGTTATTTTGCATGAAGACAAAATTGTACGTACGTGTTCAATTCAGATAAGTTCCCAAAGTAATACTGTGCTAACTCTAATTCGACGCTAAACACCTTAATAATCATGACAACTTATTTCAACGTGGGCACAATGCTAACTAGTCAGACGCAACTTTAACAAAACACCAACATATACAGATCATCAAACTAAACATGTCATTCGAAAATGAGCATTATGCGTGTCGAAATAAGTATTCTGTTACCTTAAGTCAAAAGTAAAATTAAATTTGTCTACATGTACCCAAACTTAGGCTAACTTGGAGCTGTCAAATTTGTTTAGCGGTGAGGGAGGCGCGCTTAAGTTGCAAGGCAGCGCCGCCGGCGTATAACTAAGTGCTTACTTACCTACAACTAAATTGTTACATTTGAGTTGTAAAATTAATGCTGCGATTTATGTGAGCCGACAAAGTTATTATTGGTTCGGTACATAACACAACTGCTCCCCTGTTCAATGTTGATTATTAAACTATTGAACGTCTTGTTTGTTGTAGGAAACCCCTGAGAAATAGTTATTTGTTTACGATAAACTAGGCGAGGAAAAACGATCGTATTACACAACAAGCATTACTCAGGATTCCTTGGTCAGAGTTCGAAAGAAGCCCTGCAGGTGTGGTCGAGGGCTAATTACAGCAATTTAAAAAAACGAAACGTAACTCAATACATTTTTTTCTATTGAAAGTTCATTTAATTTTCTGTTTGAAATTTCTTTTTTTTTGATTCGGTAAATTTGTTTTGATAAAGTAATTAATTGGCATTTATTTTAGTACAAGCACGCTTTATTTGCTAGTGATTCATTCAATATATGTACGCGGCATATGAAAGATGCATTAAGCTTTTTGTATATAATCAATTAAATAGGATGTATTAAGTAATAACTTAAAAATATTGTTACAATCGCTTATTTCTCGTAGTTGGATTACATGGCTCGAACATAATCACTGATTAAATTTTATACATTTCGACTACAGCTTCCTAGATCTCTTCGATTTAAGGCTTCGTGAAGTTAGCAGACAGGCTTACCTAAGTATAAAATTAGACGATTAGCCTCTTGGAAAAGATCTCGGAGAAGAGTGCTCTGATATCAAAAAAATGTTCTTACCCTAAGTTCCACACATATTTAGACTTCAATTAAGATTGTGCTTCTTCGCTTTTATTAATAATAATACAAAATTTAACAAAAAAAAACCGACTTCTAGAACGATCAAATTAAAATGGGCCCACACGGGAAGCACCAGATTTCAAATAAAAAAAGAATCATCAAAATCGGTTCACCCAGTCGAAAGTTATGAGGTAACAAACATTAAAAAAAAAACAGTCGAATTAAGAACCTCCTCCTTTTTTGAAGTCGGTTAAAAATCAATATTGCATATTATGAAAAAAAATTAAGCTTTATACTTTTATTGATTTTTAAATGAAGTTCAAACAACTATGTATCGAAATTAAATATTAAAAACAAATTGTGGATCTTCTAGTGTGACAATACACAATGATTAAGGATTTATAGAATGCAAGATTTCTTGCGGAAGACGCCAAATGTGTATTTTGGTTATCGTAGTAATATCTAATGGAACTTTACATGAAAAAATAGCAGTTTAAACGTGAAAGTGCAACAAGCAAACCAACTCATATTAGCGTTAACTAATATTAGCTAGGGTACTTGTGATGTCATCATCATCATCATTTACAATCATTTGAAAATGAAATAACTGTTCTAAACAACGTTCCAACTGATATAATATAATATATAATAATAATAAGCCTTTATTAATTCCACGTCAAAGTATTTTGCAATTCAAATGTTTGTTAGGTGTGTTAGTTTATTCAATTTTATTCTTAAATCTAGTGTTAGTATTGTTAGTTTCTTCATCTTTCTTTGACGTGGATCCCGTTTGGGTGAAGGCCTCCTCTTTCTCCTTCCAAAATCCTGTATCCTTGGCAAGGGACATCCAATCTTGCCCTGCTGTTTTTCTGATATCATCAGCCCACCTTTTTGCTGGTCTACCGACGTTTCTCTTCCCTGGTGGTCCTTTCCAAGATGTTGTTTTTATGGTCCATCTGTTATCCTTGGATCTCGAAATGTGACCGGCCCATTGCCATTTTAGTTTTAAGGCCTGTGTTAAAGCATCCGTAATTTTTGTTTTCTGTCTGATGATTTCTGACCTTATTTTATGTATTTTTCTAATTTTTAGTATACTTCTCTCCATTGATCTTTGTGTTGTTCTAATTTTTTCTTTTACTTTATTTGTGTATGTCCATGTCTGACAGCCGTACAATAAGCTAGGCAGAAGACATGTATCGATTACGGTTTTTTTCATGTCTAGTGTATAGTCTCCTTTTAAAATTTCCTTAAGAGACCAGAATTTGTTCCAAGTTATTTTGCATCTCCTTTCAACTTCTTTTTCATTATTTGTTGAACTGAAAGAGACCTGTTTGCCTAGATATATGTAATTGTCCACGTATTCTATGTTGTTGCCATTTTTTGTACTTATAGGATGTTTGCGGCTATTCGTGATTATTTTTGTTTTTGCAGCATTTATCTCTAGTCCAACTCTAGCACTTTCTTGTTCCAGCATATGTACCATTTTTTCAAGTTCTCTAGATGTTTCAGAAAGTAAAACGATGTCGTCTGCCTCTCCAACTGACCCTCTTTCCAACTGATATTGTTTTAAACTTTCATGGTCAGTAACACTAAAATAGAATTCTGCGGGATTGCTACCATGTGCCTTTTTGTTAGTGAGTATCCGATATTTCGGCACTGTTGCAAGCGCCATAATCACGGAGTTACTCCGAAATATTGGATACTTACTAACAAAAAGGTACATGGTAACAATCCCGCAGAATTCTATTGTACTGTTCTAACTGATGTTGTCAATGCAAATGTGAGTTTGTTGTTTTGTAAGCTTTTACGCCTAGACCACAAAAAAATATAACATATGTACACTATCAGTTAGTAATACGCAAATTTTTACCGCGATAACTGGCATACACACAGGGAAAACTGCGGCCTAATGCAAAGAAATAATAATAGGCTTGCCTATTTTGTTTGAGTTTGTTTTGTTTTTAATTTTTTTCTTTTTTTTTGTTCTTTTTTTTCTTTGCGAATAATACTTAAATATAACGCTACTGTTATATAAACCATTAAATCCTCATGTCAACGGTTATAACATAACATTTTGTCGAACCCTTTGCTCATAAAATCCTCCGATAAGGTGTATTTGAAAACACCTGTGGTACTCTATAAAATAAAACTTCTTTTTAGTAGCTACTTTAAGAAACATGTAAGAGAAATTCGTATAGAATTCATTTTCTAATAATTTTCTATGCCATATGCCAATAAAGGCCATCTTTACATTATGGGTTCATCTGTACAATTAGGTAGACTCATCTCTTGATATATAAGTTGAATGAATGATTTACAGATTCAATGATTTAAAAAGAATGCACAACCAAATTTGTTATTACGTAAATCCTAGTATACTATAACTAGTACACTCATGATGCATTAAAAAATAAATGGCCCAAGCCTCCGTTCTAAGGGGAGGCCTACATACAGCAGTAGATTATTAAATGCTTAGGACGATCTAAGGCTAGTATTTCAAAACTAATAAAAAAATTGGTAAAATTTTCAAAGTTAGAAGTTACATGAAAACTATTTTTGTATATTCGTAGATGAATGTCCATGAGTCGCAAAAGTTTAAAATGTGACATGATCCAAGTGTGATGGGATATAGATATGTTCAATTTAATGAGCGTGCCACCTTCAACTCTTTTTCAGTGCCTAGACTAAAGGAGAGAAAAAACCTGAAATAACTTTCATCTACTGTTACATACGTTTTACACAGGATGTATAAACTTAACTGTAGAACAACATAAAACAAAATCAACAAGGCGATAAGGGTCGTTTCGCACTGCGTCATATTTCACAAAGTGCCCTAAGTTCGGCAGTTAAATCACACGGTTATGGCGCTGTTAACACGTGCTCGCTCTATATTGTTTGTGGAACTCATACAACTAAATCATTGCTCAAGAAAAAATAGCACAAGTAAAGTTACCTTTGGCGCTATTATTCATTTTCCTATATGTGAGAATGTTACTTTGAAATAAATAATGGATGAAGCTTAACCTACAAAGATAGGAAATTTTGTGTGAAATTTTGAAAGATGTATTAATTTTTTTTGTTAAATAAAGAAGTATTGGTTTAAAGTTCAACATATTGATAGTTTACTAGCCTTTTCCCCTGTTCTTTATTAATTATTAAGTTAATAATAACTTAAATCATTCAGTTTCATTACCTACGCTTGTTCAATTATCTCAAATATTTATAATTTTGCAACAATGAAATTATATCACAGTTTTACAACAAATACTATTAGACAAATGCAAGAAGCTTAAGACTACACTTTATAGAAAACTACCACGACTTGAACACTAAATAATGTGACTTTTGACATAGAAGTATACTATAAAGTCATGTTATAAACATACCTGTCCTTTTTCAATTACGTTCTGTAAGATATCAAAGACGTTATAAGTTTTGTGGCAATTTTCATAAGAGATAGGGTAAAGCGTCGCCCGGGGCGACACGTCTTCGCTTCAAATCACTTTGTAGTTAAACGGACCTTTATCGTAACAGGACTCACTGTGTACTGGACAAGGGTATAGAAATAGAACGTAAACTGACATGACTAAGGTTTTTCTTTGCTTTTGACTTAAGTTTAAAATCAGTAGAACACTTTTGAGTATTTTTCTAATAGATGTATTTTTTACAAAATTGATTATTTATGTATTTACTAGTATATAATGTCGCAGGTTAGTGTCTATTACGTATTAAGCTTATTTGTTTTATCTTCTCTTATTTTTATTGTTCTTAATTTTATATTTGTCTAGTTCTTTATTCAATTTTCAGGTTAGGCTTTGTATCCATTATATATTCCGTCTATGTCCTTTTTTACGCATAAAAATTATATTAAACGAACCGTACACAGTTACGTTCCAAACTGGCGGGTATCAGTGAAGACGTCGCCGCGTCGGCCCGCGTCGCTATGAATAAGTGTAGTGGAGCGTGAACAACTTGACAGTATCATATCTAAAGGAGCTCCTTGGACGACGGGGTGGACGTCAAATGAAACTTTATTGAACATCATTTTCATTTACTTCAAAATCTTTTCCGAATTATTACATAAAAGGACACAAAGGAATCTTGTTTTTACTTAGAAAATGTAGGTAGGTTTTTCGCAAATATCTCAACAAATAACCATTGGAATTTTAAGGATAGTTTCCATAAGGTATATAATATATATTTTTTTATTGTATAGACTCCTAATGTTTGCCATTCGACTACTAAAATGTAGTAGTCGAAGGGCAAATATTTGTACATAGGCCTCTTAGTATTCGTGAATGATTCAATGTTGTTCTTATTTTTTAATAAAACAGGTATCTAAGTGTACGTCAATGAACATTAATTGTCATTGTGATCAATATTTTATCACACGATGATAGTTTCTATAAAAAAATAATACATAAACAATTAGTGACGGCCAAAGTCAGCTCAAGGTATGTATACAATCTACATACAATATTATACAATATGAAGACGATTCTTATCTAGTTGCAATTTTGAAAGAAGAAATAAATGTTTTAATGCAACGTAATTAAACTGTACGTTCGAGTCAAAAATGAAAAACATTTCCGCCTCACATTAGTCCTGCATTAAATTGTCATCATACCTCAGATATTTGCGACAAAGGAAAATGCAAGTCGCATGAAATAAAATGTCTAAAACGTGAGCGATTTTCGTGTTCGTCCACATGAGGACGATTTCCGAAATGTGTTTACAATGAGAAGCGGACGCTGGACGCTCGCGACATATTTCATTATTACAAAGAAATACCGAGTGACTCCATAAAAATGGAACGAGTCAAAACTGTACAGCCATCTACACAAGTTCTTTATAATTTTTTTAAAATAAAATGCGGTCTCGCTCTTTTGGCACAGAAATGGCATTTATTCTTTACAGCTTTACTATCCCTGTTCAAATGTTGTGTTAAAAACGTATATTAGATCAAATCATCCCACTCAAACTGCAATTTTCTAGTTAATTAATTACATACTGATAAGGGTTACCTTCATGTATTTTACCTCTTTTAACCGACCAAATAAAAAAAATAAAAATGTATTTAGCTTATAAATATATACGATTTAATTATTAACAATATTTAATTGTGAGAAAGATTAAGATTGTGTAGATTCCTAAATTCATGAAATACTTCATGAATTCAAAATTCTTTGTTGGTTAAGTATATTCCATTGCCAAACTGACCGTATACACAATTTTATAAATGCATAGCTTACCAATGTTTCATTTGCTCGATTATCGGCCACAAATTAATAGTTTTTTTGTGGCCGATAGTTGAGCTTGAATTACGTAATCCTTTCATAGCTTTAAATAATATATGATTATATCATTCTTTATATGTATGTATTTACAAAAATAAAGTATTATGTATTTGTATCAGTTGTCTAGTACCCATAACACAAGCTCTGCTTAGCTTGGGACTAGATGGCGTTGTGTGTTAGATGTCCGAGATATTAAAATGTGAAAGTAAATTTTTATTCACATTTTCAAAATTCACAAATTATAACTTTTGTAGATGCCTGTACTGTAGCGCCGACCTCGGGCGTACGTCCACCCTCCACTTCCGGTCACTATATAATAAAGTTATTCCCGTTCTTTCGATAAACTTCACTTTGTCCACCGATAAATTACCGGGTCACATTCGCGGAAGTTGTCCCGGTCTTGCCAAATATTGGCTTAACTTGAAGAATAGGATAAAACGTTATCCCCGGATTTGATACGAATTACTCTTTATTTGAGATTGTAGATAAACAAAGTTAAAATGTTGTTGTTCTTTCATAATAATAGTGTGTCAACACTATAAGCTCACTATAATAAGCAAAATAAAATTCATGTCTATTTTAAAATGATAAATAATTATTATATAGAATGGCTTGAGTACCGATGAAATTTTAGGTACAAACATGGATTTCTGTTTTAACATACTTGTTTATGAATAAATTCACAACATATTGTATGCCGAAATGTAAGAATAAAATATATATGACATTTGAAGGCAAAACAGGTTACAACTGTTTTAGTATAACCAACCTTTATCAGGACTATCAACAGTAACTTTTTTTAGTTGAAAGTAAATCCAAATGTATGAGAATAATATAAAAAAAACTTATTTCTACTCCATTTTTATAAAATGGTAAACTTGTAAGTGTAATTGGTTATTTAATAATAATGGTCTTTGTGGTAACATGTTAAACTGGTGTGCTCGGTAGGGACGCGTAGCGGTTTGGCGTAGACACCGCTACGCCATCCGCAGCAGTTACATAGAGTTACAAAATATTTGATATTATTCCTTCTGTGGCCAATTTATAAAAAGCTTGTCAATTACTTTTGGAATCTAAAATTGTGTAAATAAATATTTGTATCTTATATATATTTATAAGCTTAATACATATTTGGCGAATAGGCGCATTTTTGTGATCTTTTCAAACATTTTTTGGTATTTAATTCATAGGACATTCTCCGTCAAAATTCATACAATATCAAAGAAAGTTTAAAGTGTTATCAAATATTATAGCGTAATCAAATCACAAACATTCTGTTTGATTATACGCACATATTTCATTTCACAAATTAAAGTTTCAATGCAATTTTTATTTTATTTTATAAAAGACAACTCCCGCACTAGGAATAAATCCTGTGTCGCGGGGGACTTTACAAACATACATAAAACGGACACAAAGAACATTCAGACTCAGAACAACAATTTGTGGATCACACAAAGTTTTGTCCTACATGGGATTTGAACCCACGACACTTGGCGAAGTAGGAAACGGCGTGGTGACCGTTAAACCACTAGGCCAAACGTGCAGTCAACATTTATTTTGAGTTTACATTTAACTTGATAGTGAGCAGCTTCAATTCTTATTTAAAACTAGCTATGTCGGTTATCGCAGTAAAAGTAACCTATGTCCTTTCTAACGAATCAAAACATCTCCATGCCTAATTTTATTGAAATCGGTGTAGCGGTTTATTCGTGAATGGCAGACGGACAGACAGAGCTATTTTCGAATTTATAATAATAAAGTATTGATGATCATATTTCAACAATTGAAATTAACAATATTAAAGTCGAAAATCCATACTTACACGTTAAATTATTAAAAATAGATATTTTAAAAAACACAGTCTTGTGTGTAAATAAGCACAACGTTATCAGAAACAGTTTTACCGCGTCTATGCGTTCATATGTATATTGTTTGCGGGAGATATCCCTGGATCTGATGGTGCGGCACTAATGCCGTATGAATGAAATTTACTGTCAATATCTGAGGCCCGCATGCGGCTTTGTGACGCAAACTGTCCTCTTTTATACCCACCATTATTCCTCTTTTTATTTTTCTCTTTGCATTTTTCAGTGTATTTATTTATGAGTCGCCGGTCTTTTATTTTATGGATCCGGTTTCATTGGCTATTTGGATTATATATCTGTGAATAAAAACTTGTAGTTGGGTTATTTAATTTCATTGTTTTCATTGTCATGCAGGAAGTTCTTCGGTAGTAAGCATTGCTTGAAATAGAATACCTACACTACAAATAATACGAGAGTGTTTATTTCTTTTGCACGATAATAATCCCTAATTTTCATCTTCTATCAATATAAATAAAAATGAATCACTGAAATGTGTATACGTGCTTAACTTTCGATCGATTGCAAAAAAAAATGGATATTTTTTTATGTATTCGTTATTGTCAGGACATGGTTTATATAGAATAAATTAAAAGACGTGATTTTTTTACACTAAAACATTTTTTTGGTAATTCACGAAATGGCGGTGTTCAGTCCTCCCACCAATGGAGCGGTCACTTTGTGATACTTGTAATACCTATAGGACCCATGAGTATAAGCATTAACTCGCTACTAGTCCATTGGCGAGAAAAATGAACCACGGCGCTCCACCGTGTTCTTAATCTAAACTAAAATCATCAAGCACTTACTGGAGTTGTGTGGCTTCAGTGTTCTCGGCGTTCCAAGAGATCTCTTGGGTAGTTTCTTCTCTGCGTCGTCACACAAACTTGCTCCAAGTGCTGTATATCTTTCAAGGCATTCGAATTACAATAAACTCGTATCAGCTATCACGGATATTCGAATTACAACTCACTCGCTTCAGCTATCGTGGAACGCGCCTACAAAACTCGCGAGTCCAACCAGACCTAACAAAACGGTAAATCACTAAAGGGACCGGGTCGATGCTTAATTAGCTTAATATCAATTAAATTTCGGTTCTCAAAACAACAATCGTCGACCGTTCACAACACGCGTCTTTTTCGTACTCACTTAACCTCAAACGTCAAAACGTCAAACAAAAAAAAGTGACAATCAAAATGTTGCCATTATAATGACGTTCGAAATCCAACAGGCGGTATGAAGTTTACCGGGTCTGCGTCGTCCCCGCGTATCCTACCCGACCCATCTTACTACGGGTCCTCATTTTTTTCATTTAAAACTGTGTAATAACATTTACAAAGGCGCAGGTTCCTGTTGAATGAAATACTGTTTTCATCATCAAATGGGCCCAAATGTAACAACTTTTCTATCAAACGTATGAATGTATGTTTAAACAACCAGGTGAAAAATAATATACACAGGTTATTCTGGTTAACTTAATTTACTAGTTTTATTTAACTTACCAGTAAGTTATTCACTCGACAACGTAAAAATGCTACCTTCCAGAAGAAAACAAACATTCATTGTTATTTATATTTCTATAAACCCAACCTTTATCTGAAACACAGCTTACCTCAACTGACTGTTAAATAATGATCCTGAAACCCCACGCAGTAATAAGCACCCCTATAATTTGTCCGGGATTATCGTGAGACAGCGAGGTGAATCCCGGCGATTAGTCACAAGTATCGCGGGATGAATTCACAGGCGACGCGATCCTGGGCTTATCTTCTGTAAGAACGAACCGCTTACGAATACTGATTTCCTGGTACCTGCCTTGATTAAGTATGCAGGTGAAGACGAAGAAATATTTGTACGTGTATGTTGTATTAATGTTCTAACATTACGAAAAGTGAAAATATCTAAATTAATTATGATTGGTTAATGAATAAATAGGAACGTCAATATATAAACATTATTGTTATCATACCTACATTTAATGAGAATTACAGTCTCAGTAACAAATGGAGCTTTGAAATGCATGTACACAATCAATAACCTGCAAATAGTATTCACTAAATAGTTGACCTCTTCTTCCCTAATGTTGCTTTAAATATATTTCTTTTTCCTGTATCTCGAAGTCGTCACTCCCCTACTAGGACAGGAGATCTACATATATCTTGAAGAAACAGCCAATATGATCCATTGTAAAATATTCGAGTGCACGTGGTACTTATTATTGGATTACTACATTACGTAACCATTTATTGTCGAAGTTACTTCCATAGCACTATTACAAACCTTACCATGACACTAAAAGCAAGCTTACCGCTTAAACGTTGTCAAAACGTTAGGCTCCTTCATTTACAGTAGTGAGGTAGCAGATAACAAGTATGATTAATGGAAATGCTACAGAAAACTTCTTTTATCGTTACAGTAATCATCTTCATGCGGAAGGTACTTTTATTTGGCAAAATGAGAAATACAACATAAGTATGTATTTTACATCCGTAGTACCTATCCTCCATATTAAATTTGAAACATCCTACTCAAAATTCACCTTAATTCTACCCTAATTACAATATCAACAGTAAAATTTCCCCAGCGGTAATGCGAGGTGAAGCAAGTGCTTGGCAGTGGGTTGAGCAATTAATTCTGTCGCGGCGTCGGGCACAGGTCGGTTGCGGTTCGGTGCCCGCGCGACGACCCCTGTCTTTACCGCGTGTCGCACTTGCCTCAACGCATCTTGTTACTGCTTATTCCGATATAATTAATAATAGTATTATATTAAATTAATCCGACTGTCAGTATCGTCTTTCTATAGTGTAACCTACGCGTATACTGTGCAGTCACAAATTACAAGTTCCTAGTTCAATCGTTTTAAATAACATTTTTCTTTTATTGACTAGTATGACTTAAACTAACACAAAAACCTAAACTTAAAATGCTCATTACATAGAATTTTCTACCACGGAAGATAAACAAGTAGACTAAGAAACTATAGAATTATATAGCGATTTTAACAAACATCGATATTAAATAGTTCAGACACGATATACTTCTGGGTACCATTACTTGTTTAACAGAAAAAGTTCAAAAAGTGAAACTTTTGATAAAATTTATATATTAAGTCAACCGTTCTATTATTACAAATCTATTGACACCTCTTTGTGCTACTTTAGAATATATACATATACTGCCACAATCTTCCTTTTGGCTTCACCGTAATCCGGTAAAAAGGGATAAAAAAAAATCTATGTAGATTCATATTTACTTGAATGCTAATAAGTTATTAAATTGTTTAAGGAACATGAAAGATCTGTATAAAATCTTAACCCGTTGACCATCGATATTGGCGAAGCATTCACAGGCAGGATAATTACGGCGGACCTCAAACGCGCGCCGCAATTAATTCTATCGTGCGTTCGGATGTGGTGTTCGCTGTCCAACACCGCCACAGGCAGGAATGCCCGACACTTCGACTTGAGATATGTCTGTGTTTATCCGAGAGTTATTGTAACACTGTATTAATAAACGATAAATATTACAGCCGATGCAGATAATGTGCAAACATACATTTACAAATCAAGCATTGTTAAAGTTTTTGAAAATATAGAGCAAAAAATATGAAAACTCTTCTTTGGTGCAAGTGACATGAAATATTACTTTTTATTGTTAATATGACATCAACTTATGAATGACGGTCTTTTCACGGCAATAACCTCCTACATAGGGCGCTTACTTACTTTAGATCTTTACCAGTATAATTAGAAACATAAATAAAATATGCAAATTTAATTTCATTTCATACTATACTAGCTGACCCGTGCCCACTTCGTTAGAAATGTGATAAATAAAGAACCGCACTACCGATTTTGTGGAAACTTCACATAAACCGTCTACTAAATAGTCCCAACAAAGCCTAAACATTTGGTTTGGATAGGTGAGCCCGTTCTTGAGTTGTAAAATTACAACGAAAAGTCGCATTGATTTTTATATATATTGATAAGTATGTACTTGTTATAAAAATATAAATAAGCTCATAACACGTATATAGAAGAGAACAGACATAAACAGCATCCTTTAAGTTTAAAATGTCTCCATATAATTATTCTCTCGTGTACCCGGTAATGTTATAATATCTGTCCGAACAGATAACGATCAATTAAATTCTAAAGTACCAAAATTATTTATCTCTGACTCTTTTCAAAATTAATTGGGGAACCAATTATTACGGCACAGAACTACATGTGTGCCCAAAATATCAATTAGCCGGATCCCGACACCACGAACAAAAGATATAGCATCCCTAATGAATTCGTAATCTCCGTAATCTGTTCAATGAGAAATGGCGTTTTCCAAATAGCGGAGCGCGCAAACAAATTAAACCTTCGCAGCTTCGCCCAAAAATGAATTTATCAGGACGGCAGGACGGGTCGCCTAACTATCCTTTTGTACCTCTTGTTTGAACAATACGCGTGTTGTTAGCCTGTATCGACAATTTTATTATCGTCGATGCCAGTTTTAGTGAATATTTATGTGCGTACCTACTCATACTCCCCATTATATTTGTCAGTTTAATGCGCCGAAGTAG
The DNA here is from genome assembly GCA_949125395.1 of Diaphora mendica. NCBI lineage: Eukaryota > Metazoa > Arthropoda > Insecta > Lepidoptera > Erebidae > Diaphora > Diaphora mendica. Next base: position 27,217,952 of record OX421310.1, read on the forward strand.
TTATAAGTAGTGAGACAAACAATATACTCGTTTATATTCTATGTTGATCAAATTTAAGTAAAAACAAAACGTCAGTCTACTAAACTAGGATAAACCGTCACACCAAAAATGTATTGAATAATTTGTACAAATTAAGAATGTTTTATTTTGAGAGTATACTATTGGTACTTATAACATACTAGCGGTCTCTCGCGACTTCGTTCGCGTGGAATTAGCTATTTGCACCTTTTGTTATACCTAAATACCATATATCATCCTTCTGCCATAATTACTTTTACTTCAATAACATTGGACTTTCATACAAACTACCATCCCCGGTCTTAACCCCAAAAGGAGGTTGATTTCTAAAGATACATTATTAGTACACCTCCACACCGTCTATAGAGCAAACATTTTAAATTTCAAGTGTCTTACTTCAAAATCATAGGACTTTCATACAAACGTCCAACCTCCGTTTTACCCCCTTAGGGGTGGAGTTTCGTAAAATCCGTTCTTAGCGAATGTCTACTCCCTATAAGGAACCTACTTGCTAAATTTCAAGTTTATAGGTGTTATAGTTCCTGAGATTTCGTGATTAATATGTGAGTGGTATTTCGCTTTTATATATATAGATTTAGCTATAGCTATATATCATCTTCCTAGTCTTTATAATTTTGGGGTCGGCTACTAGTTCAACTTGTTTTACCTGAATATCAGTGAGCTATAGCGATATATACAGTATTAAATTATTACAATATTGTCTTGCCCAGCGTTTTTTTTAGATAAGTGTCAGTTAGTCAGCTGTTTAGATAGATTATTCTCTTACAAGAGTATCATATTTAACTTTAAAAATGCTCTGGATAGCATTGTTAATTTGCTACATTTTTAGGATATATAAGGTAGTATTATAGCAGATCAGTAAATTTAATAAATTCTGAATATCATATATAAATATGATATTCAGAGTAACCGCAAAGATTGCTCAGCTATTAGCACCAAATGTTACATGTTTGTCGGTACGAAGACCAGAGTCCGAATGTTTTAATTTAATCTGAGTCCAGTAAGGCCGTTGGTGATGGCGGCAGATGGTGCCTTCCTGTGATTAATATGCACGATGGACACTGTCGATTAATAATGAAAATTCACCTTGTATTCTGTGCTGTGATAATAATTTGTAAATGGTATCTCAAAGTACCTAAAGCCTATTTTAAAGTCTACCAGTGTATACCACTGTTCATATAGAGAGAAAATAAACAGATAAGTTGCATATTAGTTTTATATTGGGTTTGGGTACTTTGTAATTGTATGTATAGTACAGGTGTATTTAGAAAAAAAAAGAAATATATTCAATCAGTCATTCTCATAGTACAAACTCTGCTTAGTTTGAAACTAGATGGCGTTGAATGTCAGATGTCCTAAACATTTCGTTTTTTTACATAAATTGTGTTTATTAACTTCATTTTTTATTTTATCAACTTCATATTCTGAAATTTTTTTAGAACTTCTATTTTTGAACTAATTTGTATGGATTATACATGAAAAAAGACTTTGACTGCACGTTTGGCCTAGTGGTTTAACGGTCACCACGCCGTTTCCTACTTCGCCAAGTGTGTGGGTTCAAATCCCTCGTAGGACAACACTTTGTGTGATCCATAAATTGTTGTTCTGAGTCTGGGTGTTCTTTGTGTCCGTTTCATGTATGTTTGTAAAGTCCCCCGCGACACAGGATTTATTCCTAGTGCGGGATTTATCTTTAAAAAAAAAAGAAAAAAAAAGAGGTTATTATTGTTAAACAGAATATTTGGCTTCAACTGTTATCATATCTTATGATATATATCATAGCATTACTCTGATCTCTATGCAACGATGCTCAATTAGAAATCTACAAAATTGCAAGGTTAGTACAATGTGGTAGTATATCCAGGTGCTAACGTACTAATTGAATCGTCAAAAGCGCAATCATGCAACTGACAATGCAAACTTGCAATAGTGTGATTAATCCCGCAAGCCTATTTTAAAATGTACTTCGAAATGATTATTGCCCACCGTTTTGTTTCTTTATGCAATCTTCTTTGATTGCTAGAAGCAATGACCTTCAAAATTAGTAAATATATTCATACAGAGGGTTGATAGTTGATGAAATATGTATGTAACAATCTTGGCATACATGAGATGTCAGTGAAAAAAATAAGTAATTTTTTAATAAATCATCATATCAGACGTAAGAAGTCCACTGTCAGCAGTGCACGTAGACCCCCCCCCCCCCCCTATTGATTTCCACTTCGACCGGTCGGTAGCAGCCTGCATCCAACGAGTCCCCGCGATCCTTACTATGTCGTCCGTCCACCTTGCGGGAGGCCTTCCTACGCTGTGCTTGCCGTCACGTGGTCTCCACTCAAGAACCTTTCTGCTCCATCGGCCATCGGTTCTCCGAGCTTTGTGCCCTGCCCACTGCCACTTCAGCTTGTTGACTCGCTCTGCTATGTCGGTAACTTTAGTTCGTCTACGGATCTCCTCATTTCTGATTCGATCTCGTAGAGAGACCTCAAGCATAGCCCGTTCCATAGCTCGCTGTGTGACCCCGAGCTTCCTTCCTTTTAAATAAATAAAAAAATAAAAAATTGCAATTCATGCTTATTATTATTCTAAATTCCTATGTAATAGTAGTCTGATTTCCTGGTGATCTTTACTTCTAGTAGGGTATGAACGTAATATTGAGTTAAATTAAGAGGCTTGTACGTAAAATGCAACATCCGCTCCCCAACTTTAAACTAAAGCCCGAAGGAGCTCGTTATTCCTTCTGTAATTTATTTAATTGCTCTGTGGCGGTAATTATTCATGAAATTACGGCAATTACGTCTCTGGAAACAATTATTTATTGTGCAAACTTGAGTCTTAACTCACATTTTATTTCATAATGCATCATCAGATAACCGGGTGGACGGAACTGTATCGCTAACAGCAGAAATAACTGTCATTTGCTACGAAATAATAACATTCTTCAATGTTTTCTTTTACATAATTATACTTTCGGGGATATTTTTAACAATAATTATCATGTGTACTTAATTATATTGTGGTCATTTCTCACAAGTGTATTTCCTGCAAGCAATTTGCGTATACTCAAAAAAGTCCCATGGAAAGTGTCAAGGAGTGCCACCTCTTAAGCAGCAGACAGTTTGAACGTTGCGTTCGTTGAGCTTTGACCCTAATTCTATAGTTTTAAAGGCATACCGCAAGGGAAATATCTCACTGGATCGGTGAGCCTCCATTCATTCATGCTTTGTACCTATATCAGCGGAATCCTAGATATTATCATTATTTTTCACTATTACGCTACTACGGCGAATACGGAAGTGTGATACTTTTAGCAGCCTATGCATGTGTCTATGTTCCATCGTAACGTTTTATCCACTGCACACCGCTACATGAGGTGACGATAGATTTGTGATAATGGCCCATGGTGACATAGACTTTATAAATTGTATCAAAGTTTTTTACGTAGTCGGGTTATAATTTTTTAAACTTTTTTAAATTTAGTTTTTTTAATTTAAAAAGACAACTCCCGCACTAGGAATAAATCCTGTGTCGCGGGGGACTTTACAAACATACATGAAACGGACACAAAGAACACCCAGACTCAGAACAACAATTTGTGATTTGAACCCACGACACTTGGCGAAGTTGGAAACGGCGTGGTGACCTTTAAACCACTAGGCCAAACGTGCAGTCACTTTTTCTTGTTATCATTCCAATACACATATTAGTGGTCCTAGACGAAAATATAGAACGATCTTGTGTTTTTGTATAACCTTATGAAAAATGTGACATTAGTGATCAAGCTATATTACGCCTACTGTGCTAAGCCGTAATTAACAACAAACTATTAATTTAAGTCGTTGTATATTACAAGTACTCAGTAACACGATGTTTCAGTTAATGAGACACGTCGAGAGTGTAGTTAGTGACACATGGCGGTGGCTTATTTAGCTATTTCGTTTATGGGCTGTTGTGCTTTATGGTTTAAGAAGCGATTTTGGTTAGTTTACAGTGTTACAGGGCCTTAAAAGCGTTTTTCGCCGCTGTCTTAATATAACACAGTAAACTGTAACGGGGAATTTTATAAAAAAATACTGAAGGGGTTCAAAATATACACATATTGAAGAGAATCACCTTTCAATTATAGAAAGAAATGTATCAAACAATTATTTGCTATAATTGAAAGGTGGTTCATACAAACATGATACAAAAATAAATGTTTTTACCTGCCGAATAAAACTGGCATGATTATCTTCTGTATTATTACATGCATATACTCGTACACAATAAGCGTCAACAATTTTAAACTGAAACGTACACTTTAGAATTTAAATGCCTATGATGAAATGAGTATGATAGAGTGTGCCACTAAAATTATTAAACCAATGAAATTAAGCCATGTAAAAAGAGAAAAAAAAAATGTTTACAGTGATATTTTACCAGTAGCAACCGATGGGACATATTTTTAGCATTTATATTGAAGGTAAATAAAACAACGCTGATATCAAACTAACCGTGCGATCGGAATAAAAACTCCATCATGTTAGCCTTGCCACAATATTTTGGCGTTGCAATCTAAACACGTAGCCGCAAATTGTAGCGCCAAACCCGGCCGCCCTAAAATTTTTAAAAAGAGAACCGCTGCTGTCATAGATGCGATATGGCTCGCTTCCAAATACCGGGGTGAGGTGAGGTGGGCGGTGGACGAGGACGTCCCCACATGGCCAGTTAGTTACGCCGCGAATTATAGGGGCCATTACGATTCATTAAGGCCAGTTAGGCTTAAACCGGTGTTTACCCACGCACACATACTCGCATACGCACACGACGCTCCGTTCGCAACAGTTGGCATTGTTTTAAGCGTGCTAGAGAAGGACAGAGCTATATAAAAGGGTTGCAATTTGAAATTTTAAGCTACAGAAATGTGGGTGTAATTAGTGGCGAACGTAACGAGCTTAGGGTCTTGGGCATTGAAGTGTGAATTTTTGATTTCGGTCCACTTTAGTTTTAGACATGAGTAGTTATGGGCGAACATCAGTTTAAAAAGATTACAAATGTTTATCTAACTGGTCTAACTGATCCTGAATATTATTGCCTAGGTAAAAGGTACTAATTCAGAATTGTTAGCTTGTCCATGTTTTCTATCTCTTTCATAACTCATGATATAAAATTTGTATTAATTATGCAAAAAAATGTTTTTGAACTAAAAACAAACGAGGATTAATACCTGAATCTAAGCGTTGCAAAAATGCAGCACTCTTTTCAGGCAGTACGCAAACGTTTATTTGAAACATAAGGGATAAAAAATAGACTGATTTAATAACATGTAATTATCATTAATATAAAAATAAATAAATACAGTAGCACGTCGAACCGAGAATTCCATTTTTTTTATTTAACTTAATGTTGTATAAATACATGGAATATGGCATAGATGCATATAGTTTATTAGAGTAATATTTTAGTTTATATTCACATTGCAATCAATATGCGAAACGAACGTATTATTTAAATTTAAAGAACACCAATTTCAACTTAAATGCACAAATGAAAGTCACATTTAATATTATATTTGAATACCCGTGTCTGTTTGATATGTAAAATTTTCAGGCCTGCGCTATGTACAATATGAGTACAATATTTTATTCATTGTACGCTATCAGGGGCCAGTTCATATGTAAATAGATGGCTATAACCAAGTTTATGGCTGGAGGCTTGCCAGTATTGACACTATCGACTATCAGGCGTGCCGCGTGCTATAAGCATCAGCTACGCCGCTACGCCGTAGCTGGTATTAGTATATAGTCCCCTATAATTTAGACAAACAAAAAAATATTGATAGTATAATATAGTTTTCCTAATTATATTTTTCTAGTACTAGAAAAGTTTTCTAGGGCAGGCTACATGGGCATTTTGTGATCATTCTCTCTTTTTTCGCGATTTCTCTAAATTAACAAATTACTTTGTATGATAATATGAGCCTGGTCAGAAACTCCTTCTTTTTAGGGTTTCGTACCCAAAGGGCAAAAATGGGCCCTTATAACTAAGACTCCACTGTCGGTCCGTCTGTTCCACACCAGACTGTATCTCATGAACCGTGATGGCTAGACACTTGAAATTTTCACAGACGATGTATTTTTGTTACCGTTATAAGAACAAATACTAAAAATAGAATAAAATAAATATTTGAGGGACCCTCCCATACAGCAAACCTGATTTTTATGCCGTATTGTGCTCAGTATTAATAATGACAACAGGTAGACGCTTGAAATGTACAGATAATGGTATGGAACCCTAACTGCGCGAGTTCGACTCGCACTTGTTCATCATCAATTTCAGTTCACTGCTGGACATAAGCCGTAGCTTCTAATTTATTCAAAGCTTCGACACCCTCGCTGTATCTCATCTGTTTATTTACTTGGGTTATGTAGCTGGTTATGTATGTACTATGCTGCTTCGGAAAGTCTCAAACGGCGTAAATATCATAAATTTATAGATAAAAACATTTTTGAACCATTGTAATTTTATTTTGGTCGAGAAGCTAGGTTCATGCGCTCCGAGTGCTCGCGCTATGTTTAAAAAACTAACTAAGCAACTGATAACGCTTCTTGTGACCAGAAGACCGGTCTTTTTGTAGCACAGGGAATTAGCATTGCAATTCAACGTGGCCATGCTGACAGTCTTTTGGGAACGCTACCAGTAGGTGATGAGGCGGAGGAATTTTATGACGCTTGTATGTAAATATTTTAAATATTTTTATTTCCTAATATTTAATTTTAATAAAGGCATTTTGATATGTGAAGATAATTATTCTGTATTGTTTATTCAAAATATAAAAATTACGTTATTTATAATACTAACTTTTAAACTTTCGCGTTCCATGATATAATAATTATTATTTTACGGGAATTAACGCGATCACTTATTTCAAGACCTGTGACCACGGCCAGTGCAACCTGGTCGAAACGTCAGGCAAAACAGAGGTATGTAGTACCTTGAAATAAGTGATCGCGTTAATTCCCGTAAAAATAATAATTATTATATTTATAATACTATTTCGGAAATAACTAAATGCTATAAAATGCTGGTCCCCACGACATTCGATAATATAGACGTACAGGAACTTATAATACATGTTAGGGAGAGCTCATCGAGTGACAGTGACGATTCATCAGATTTTGATTAAAATAAATAAATAAAGAATTTACATAATATAATTACATCTTGTAATGAAATGTAATATTAGTTAATAGATTTGTACAAAATTATCCGGCAATAGTTTAGTTTCTTACACTTTGTAAAAAAATATCGGGTCTGTTATCGTATTACGTTTATCGATAGCTCCATCCCTATGAGTTTCCATCCGTCTGCTATGACCTTGTACGTGCGTAAGCGTCATATTTTTATTAAAAAATGTATACATAATGTAAAAAGACGCTCGTTCAAGTTGTGAACGGAAATGGAAATAGTATAAATACAAACTTGTGACGTCACCGTTTTAGACTACTCAATTGAGCTATATATTTGAATGTTAATTTGAATAAAATTTGTAATAGAAATTAAAAGCTGTAATAATTATGTTTCCGAGATATTTTATATTGTTCATTTTAATGAAGGAGACATCGGTATTTATTTACGATACAGTCATCAACCCTATTACGAAGGACTCTATCTTACGAAGTAAGCAGATCATTATTCGACTTCGATTTACCAGTTTTAGTCAGTTCTAGTCTTAACAGATTCATTGAAATTTAACTTTCACTACCATATTCATAAAACTAAAACATACTATTATTTAATTTGTGTTTAATTCATTTCTTTCCTGACATTGAGTCTTCCCATACTCTTTCAGTATTAACGTATCATTATAAAAAAATAAATGTTCATTATATTAATATCTGTAAACCGATTTTCTTTAAAACAGTCCATATAAACTCTTATTTGATAACACGTAACCAACTCTCCATAATTGTCCCAAGCAATTTATTTTAAAGCCAGACACATTAACAAAAACCGTCAGACGAATGAAGTACGAAAAAAACGCCTATAATCCCGGCCCAACTAAGCCCAGGGGCTATCTAATAACATTTATTACTCGGTTTCCGTTCCCCAGTGTCCACTTCCGCTGGCTGATAAACGGTCGCCATTTTTGCCGCCATATTTATTTATAGGTATTCACTGGACGATAATGTCGATACGACGATACGTTACGGTAAGCCAGTATCCGGAACGCAACGGGCCATTTGCGTATCCATTATACAATCATTACTAAACTATGAATTTAATTCACCTTAACGGACAATATTTTATGTAACAGCTTTACTGCTATACATAATTTCAAATATTATAAATAGTAACAATAAAATAACACATTAATACATTTTTAAAGATTTTATTATTAGTTACGTGGTTAAGAAAGTAAAAAAATGATTTAAAAAAAAAAGAAACTAGCTCGTTTCTTTAAAAGAATGTTAGTTCAAGCCTGGAACCTGTAGTAGACTAATCTCAGGTATGAAATGCCCTACATTAAAATCATTTGTGTTGTCTTGACACGTACACTATTCATACCAAAAATCAATTTTATTCATATTAAAAATACAAGAAAATAGTCATGTACAAAAAGAATATCCATAAAAAATCTGTAGGTATAGATATAAATATTATCTGTAATACATATATTTTAATGACCTCGATAGCTCTGCCAAGAGTGACACGGAAGAGAAGAAGATATGTGCAAAGTAATATTTGAAATATACGTTGCATAAAATCATTACATTTCAGAAGTCAAATAATATAGTTTTACCTATTATTTTAGCCCACTTACGGAATAAGGACAAGTCTATTGCTATCAACCGGGTACATATGTATATACACAAACATAATAAATACAGTTAAGGTTAACTTTAGTTTTTGATTTTACAAAAACAGAAGTATTTTTTTTTACAAAAGTGCTGTATTTGCTTGGTTCTATATTTATACAATTCGTACAGAAAATGTAGTAATTTTTAAGTGCTCAATATTAAAAATAAATTACAACTGTCCACAGAATTTCTTTGTAGATCAAAATGATCAAGTGATCTGATTGATCACCTAAGAAAACATAAAACTGATTAAGTTAAAGCAAGGAAAATCTTCTGCCAAAGACACAACCTCCACACGCTATGAAGATACTCCAATAATAACCCAATCTATTATTGGAGTAGATGGTCCAGAAGCGCCTATTAATCATTTCGATGGGAACCAGCAAGTGTTGGCGCGATTTATACGATCACAACTTTTGTGCCGACTGTACACTGTGCAACTAATGAGCTCGATCACGGATATAAATGATCACATCTCATTGAACATTTGTTTGTTGGCAGTTCTGTCGAGAGGAAACTGAATGTATGTGTTTACAGTAGGATGCTCAAAATTACTTTTGAAAGTCGTTTTATTTGGAAAGTTGTCAACAATATAATGCTTTAAAGTAAGGTTTATTTTGATTGTTTTTTGAGAACCTGCTTTAAGTAACGTTTGGACTCCATTATACCATTCAGATATGAACTCGAAGCGAGAGCCTTCTTATAACTTGAGAAAAAATAATAGTATACCACCACTAGTGTGGACAGGCTTTAAAATCTTTGAAGCACTACGCAGAACTTTTTGTAATTAAACAGGAATTAGTCCTGTTGAATATGTTTTCTCAATATTTTTTCTTGTGATCGTTCTTTTTAAACAAATTAAGAATATTTTATAATTAAAAATCTTATATATCTTAAAATGTTGGTCAATAGGTACAATTTTGAATCGTGTTTTAAAGTAATCAATAAGTTCTATTTTTTTAGATAATAATAATAGTTTCGGACATATGACACACAACGCCATCTAGTTCAAAAAATAAAAATACTGATATTGAAAACACTTGAACAATAAATTATTGTACAGTTTGGGTTAACTATAATATAAATCATGAATTCAATCTTATTTACTGTACAATCAACTCATATTACAGTCGAACATCTTGTTTGTTTGAAGTGGACAGCAGAATCCCGGGCATAAATCTTGAAGAGCCGTAGCTAAACACGAAGAGCTCCTAAGGGACCGCGATGCACATACATCATGCTCGCTACTTGAGACACAAGCTCACGATAGATTGTAGGATGACAATCTTGTAAGAACCCAAGGATTAACGTTCAAAATTGTTGATGTTTCTAAAAACGTACTTGAATAAAACGAGAATCTATACAAACAAATAAAATTGAAGTGTCTGTTCGTAATTTTAAATTAACAGCTTTTCACTAAGTGCAAATGACATTTATGTTAAAAATCTATTTTTGAAATTTTTGTCTGTTTGCCCGTTTGTTCCGGCTAATCTTTGGAATGGCTGGGCCGATTTTGATGGAACTGGTACTGGCAGATATGTGATGCTGTAAGGAGTAACATAGATACTTTTGTTTAGAAAAAAAGTTACGCAAAAAAAAAAACATTAAAGCCAATGATTCCAAATCAACAACACTTGGGGGTAATGCCGCGCGGAGCATGTCGACTACTATATTTAATTTTCGGGTCACGCTGTTGCTCACGATGAACTCCGAAACCATCTAACCGATTTGCACGTTTTCTTTTAAAATGTTTTGCCCGGCGCGCCTAAAATAGGATAATTAACATCACGGTTACACCAATAGAAGCCGAACATGATTAAATACGAAGAAGAGACGCAGAAGTTACGTGGGTCACATAGTACATATACAATAAAATAAATAAAATTGGAGTGTCTGTTTGTAATATTAAAATAACCGCTTTACACTAAATGCATGTATGCACGCTACATATACCAAATTAACATTTTATACTATTTTTGTCTGTCTGTCGATCTGTCTGTCTGTTTGTTTGTTTGTCCCGGCTAATCTCTGGAACGGTTGGGCCGATTTTGACGGGACTTTCACTGATAGGTAGCTGATGATACATGGAACTTAGGCTACTTTTTTTAGACTAGCTTCGCCCTGCGGATTTCCTGCGGTACGACAGTGACCGCGGGTAACACCGCGGGGTTCAGCTAGTATACAATAAAACTAAGAGTACGTCAAAATCTATCTATATAAACTATATAGATAGATAGAATATATTAAATAGATTATAGATAGAATATATGGATTATAAGAGTATATTTGTTGCAATGTAGAAGTGCCTCTATATAAAATGTTAAGTTGTTTTGTGTACGCTTTATAAGCTTAAGTTCGGCATCGATTGAGCTCAAATTATGACATGACATACAACGCGCTTTGAGAAGTCTTTGTCTCAGAGTCAATATTTTAATGGTATAGATCGATAACAAATATTACTAGAAATAAATCCTATATTTGAAGAAGAATTCATTAAAGTAATATCACTATTTTTAAATCAAATGTACCAAACATTCAATCCTTCTTTATGAATAAAAAACAGAACAGATTTCGGTATTTCTTAAACAAGAGGTGCTATTGAAAATGCTTTATATATTATAGCACTGACAATATTTCTAGATAATGAAAATATATTCTTGTCAAAGGGATCTGGGTCATCAAAATGGTGGGTGAAACTTATTGACAGTAGGTTTGATGTCGGACAAGTGGTGGGAGGAAAACCTCGGTTTGAATTCAGAATCAGAAAATCATTGTACCGTCGGCAAGAGTGTCGTCGATGTCCACATATGAAAAATAATGAAATGAAATGAAATTTAAATAATTAAATTAAATTGAATTAAAATATAAATATTTTGTGACAAGCGCTTCTCACCAACAAGCTGTGTAGCTTGGCAAGGGAACTATGTATGTTTGTATTTGATATAATTATAAACTAGTTGTTGCCCACGGCTCCGCGCGCGTGTATGTCGCTTATCGCGGCACATAGTAGCTTATGTGTTTTTCTGATGTATAAGCTACACATATCAAAAGTGTCTAGGGATCAACATATATTTTTGCAATAACTTTTCTCCTGATTGATATTAATTAAAATTTTCTTTAAGGATTCATCAAATAAAGTGTTTTCGTTTGTCACAGTAACGATAAACCAAGTCACCTTTGCATTAATAAAGAAATTTGCCATTTTCCTAATAAAGGGATTTTTGACATTTGAACCACTAACATTAAAGTTCGAAAAAAAGACTGAAATAACAGTTTTCTTTAAAATTTTATTAGGTAACTTAAACAATTAATAATCCGTGTTTCTACCGCGAACACTAACAACACAAGAACATCGGTTTGGCATACTCAAAATGAGTTCATCCAAACACGCTGTGGAATGGCCGCCCATGTTCGTTGCAACAACAAAAAAAGGTCTTCTTGCGACTGGATACCCTCCATATTCGGCAGAGCTCTTCTCTGTAGCATATCCCATGCATGCTCAATCGGGTTCAAGTCTGGCGACTGAGCAGGCCAGGGCCAAAGCCACATCTCAATCTCAAGAAATCCGCATAAAAATGCTTGATCCCTAGACACTTTTGATGTGTGTATATTACTGTAAAGTTTCATCCAAATCCGTGCAGTAGTTTTTGCGTGAAAGAGTAACAAACATCCATCCATCCATACTTACAAACTTTCGCGTTTATAATATTATGTAAGTAGGACCATCATTATCAGTCTAACGCAGTTTTTTAGACCTATACTGTAGTGAGGTAAATGTTCGAGTTTCGAGCCTCACATTACAATCTTAATTTCGTGTTCAAAAAGATATTCAAAACATATTCAGGCATATATAAAAAAAAACTACAAGAAAATGTTCGCTCACTTTATAACATAACCAAAGCATTCTAATTAACGTTACCTCTTACAGAGGTTACCTGAAGATTTACGATGTTCAACCAGGTGTGTACTCTCTCGGAGGGATAGCCCCATTCATCCCGCGGCCGCAGAGGTCTGAGCCATCCATTGTCCGCCCACCAACTGCCCCTTGGTGGACATTAGCCGGCCCTTGTCTTTGCTACTTTGATTTACGTACCGCGAAAGAGATCAATCGCTTGAGGGTAGCTAGTAATTTGTGTTTGTTACATTCCAATATTGAATGTCTTCTTTGGGCTTCTGTTTGCTATAAAGAGAATAAAATATCCTGTCAAAGTTAGCTATACCTGATAAATTTATAAGACCAATATCTAAGAGATCAATATTGAAATTTATAGTACATACTTAACTTGAACATATTATTGACACAACAAAATCTGAGATCATAATTTCAACATGTTTTGACGTAGTTGTAAAATATATAATGCATATTAATGCTTCATAATAACCCAAAAAATATTTACAATTGAGTTTTACCAAAAAAATATAGGTAAAATACTGTTTCCGGAAATTTCCGGAAAAATCCGGAAGAACATTCTCTTTGATTATGAATTTTTAAACGGCACCAATACGATCATCACAATCAGTTTTAGTGATATTAATGGTTTTGTTTCTGATAATTAAAGGTAAACTTAACTATATATATAACAATAGAATATATTATTTGAAAAATCTATAGGTACATGAATACAATAAGAGATTTAAGATAAAAATATTAATAGAATGAAATTTCTCAGATGATAGATAAAAGTATAAAAATGCAATTCATAAATTAAAAATCTCGATGGGTCGGAAGCTGTCTCGCACAATTTATAAACGTCAGAACGTTGACTGCCGTGAAACCTCCTGATTCATAATTAATGATAATATCCGGTAGATACGGACTTTTCATCCAGTGCGAAAAATTTAGCTCTCTTGTAAAGAAATAAAAGGGTCTTGTGTTATCTCGACCATGATAATTTTAAAAAATCTGCATGATGGATTGAGCGACGGTAATTTAGACGGCAATTAACATTAAAAATAATTTTTAAAAACGATATATTATTAAAATTTTATATACTAGTTTTCACTTAACTTGTTACAGTGTCTAATTGTCTTTACATATCATAATACCTATATTAAATTTAAATAATAGGAAATAAAATAGAGATTTACATTAAGGGGCATTAAGTACGACTCGTACAATTTACTAATACATGAAGTATAAATAAATAAATTTACAAACAAGCGTCAAAAAAATTTGCATAATCGCCTACTGGTAACGTTCCCAAAAGACTGGCAGCATTGTCACGTTGAATTGCAATGCTAATTAATTCTCTGTGATAATTCTAGTAACGAGAAGCGTCAAAGAGTTGTTTAGCTAGTTGCTTAAACATAGTGAGAGCACTCGAACCCCATGAATCTCCACTCCAAACGGTTCAAAAACCTATTAAATTGATTTGTCTGATCTCTAATACCTACAAAAGTTTGTAATGTGTAATAAAATGATATAAAATATATCTGTTTAGGCCAATTTGTTTCTAAAGTGTTATTAAGTGCAACGTAAGAGATAAAGTAATAAATTGTGGAATTTTTCTTCTAAATTAACGAGATATACATTAAAAAATTATGTAAATAAAATAAAATAGTTGGGCGTAGCGTAAACTGAGTTGAATGGATGGAAATACGGGACCAACGATTTTATTTTTTGTCTGATCAATGCCTTAGTTAGATTTGTGAGGGAGAGAGGTGTGATGACTGAAACCTGGAATCTACCGACTTATTTTTTAGCTATTAGTACATTATTTTCAATAAAAACGTCTAATTTAAAAAAATACATATTTTTTTATTTTGAAGTATTTAATTACATTACATAGTTCTTCTCATCTGTGTTCTACTAGTCAAGCCCTTTCATTTGATACCCATATAGTGGTAGTCGTGACAAAATTTGTAAACCGCCATTTTGTAGCGGCGGTCATCTTGGATTTACAATGAAACAGAATTTATTTAATTGTATTGCCACTAGAACTAAAGGTGTATATTAAATTTCAGATCAATCTGTCATCAGGAAGGGGGTCAAATTTCAATTACTATATTGGACCCATACAATTAAATAAACAAACAGGGCACGCCAAATAAAACTGTTTAATAATATTATTGAAATATTTTCAGAAAGCACCCCACGCTTTTTACATTAAAGTTATTTTCTACTTTTTAGTTCGATTGCTATTATAGCGTATTTTTAACTATAATTTATTTTCTACTTTTTAGTTTGGTATATTTAGAAAAGCGTGTTAATTAGCTTTTTGAAACTTTTTATTTTTGTTTTAGAAAAAAACTTTTTTTTTTCTAATTATTGTATTGTAATCGGCCCTTGATCCCTGTGCAAATTTTCAAGTTAATCAGACTCCTAGAAGTAGGTGAAAACGAAGTCAAAATATTTTGTTACATACATACATACATACCAAAAGATAAAGCTAATAAAAGCGTGTTAAAAAGAGAAATATTTATTGCTATCAAGTGGTTTGTATTTTGAGGATACACTGTGCTTAAAGTATTCAAGGACCGATTACAAAAAAACCTTTATAAAACCTGTAAGTCTTGTCCAATTCCGCGTGACATCGGCTTCTGCACAAAAACGGAAATACAACCTTTAAAAAAGAAACGCTCACAACCGGAAGCGACGGCAGGAAGACGACGACGACAGCGCCGCGTCGCCCGGCGACCGAATTATAAATTAAACGAGGATCCGTTTCCGGATACCATGACGTTTGGTGTGTTTTTTTTAAGGGTTATGATAAAGCTTATAGATAAATAAGAGAAATCTTCTAAACATTTTCAATATAGAAATGTGGAACAAAAGCAATATTTTACTTTAATGTTATTTTAATTAGATTAACTCTTCTTCTTCTTCCTAGCCTTTATTATTCCCAAGATTTGGGGTCGGCTACTAGTTCAACCGGTTTTACCTGAATATCAGTTTTTACACGGAGCGACTGGCATCGGACCTCCGCAACCCTGAGGGTAAACTGAATTCGAAGATTGAACTAGTTGTCAGTATATTTGAGGGCACTGACTTCCCAATAACGATTGCCATAGATGTTCATGACAACCGGGACCGACGGCTTAACGTGCTCTCCGAGGCACGGGCGGGAAACACCACCATCTTCCATACTCCGGGCTGCTATTAAGAATTTCTTGTAAGAAAAACCCAACAGCAGTCCGACCCGGGAATCGAACCCGAGACCTCTTGATCCGCAGTCGCTTACGCTAACCACTAGACCAACGAGGCAGTCGAAATAATTAGATTAACTATAGTTTAATTAATCTGTAGAGGATATACATACATATACATCCATACTTCCATACCAATATTATGAATTCGAAAGTAATTCTGTCTGTTTGTTTTGCTTTCACGGCTAAACCACCACACTGATTTCAATCAAATTTGGCATAGCGATAGTTTGATTTTTCAGGAACAACATAATAATATGCTGGTCTTTACAGCGAGAACCGACATTTTAGCAGTGGAAGCCACGGCAAACCAGTACATACATCTATATACAATCACTACTACTTACTGACGCAGTGCATATTGGGTATTGCTTTACAATCGATGAATTTCATTATTACAACATATTTGCATCCAACTTTTTCAGGTGATGCAAATAAATGCGAATATGTATTTAAGGTTATCAATTTATTGCGTTTTCGTTTGAAAATATTTCTGCTACCATATATGTTCTCCTAGCCGATTTCGGTCACGGCGGCCAGTTTCAACGGAGACCAACGAACTACGTAGGAGATATTATAGTGCATATAATATTTCTGCTATCATATTAGTATACAAGACTAACTGACTGTCTGCCTGTTTTTAAGACATGAACCTATTCGCGTTTTTGATTTGCACACAATATGCAAAAATTATGTTATGATTACAAAATTATATGTAACTTTTTATTACCTTCTTATTTGACTGCTCTTGACAACACAGTGATGAAAGTTATCAAAATAAAGACAATAAATCAATACAATTCTTAGTGATCTTTGGATTTATTTTGACTATAAAAACTATAACTATAAAAAAAAACAACTTTCAATTTTATATTTTATTATTTTAGACAAAGGTTTCTGAAATGGCTAAATATATATTGGTATATTTTTAAATGCTATGTAGGTACCTTACCTTGCTTGCTAACGAAAATCACTAAAATGGTAAAGAAAACCTCCGTAGCCTCAATAACTAAATACAATGACATTAAATGCTATGAAATATATTTAGCTTTAATTCCGCGAGACAAATATCCAGGTCTGAAAGCAGGGCACAAATCCCACCGTCATGCATACTCACATGCACATATGGGTATCATGCATATGTAACAAAATTATATGTAACTTTTTATTACCTTCTTATTTGACTGCTCTTGACAACACAGTGATGAAAGTTATCAAAATAAAGACAATAAATCAATACAATTCTTAGTGATCTTTGGATTTATTTTGACTATAAAAACTATAACTATAAAAAAAAACAACTTTCAATTTTATATTTTATTATTTTAGACAAAGGTTTCTGAAATGGCTAAATATATATTGGTATATTTTTAAATGCTATGTAGGTACCTTACCTTGCTTGCTAACGAAAATCACTAAAATGGTAAAGAAAACCTCCGTAGCCTCAATAACTAAATACAATGACATTAAATGCTATGAAATATATTTAGCTTTAATTCCGCGAGACAAATATCCAGGTCTGAAAGCAGGGCACAAATCCCACCGTCATGCATACTCACATGCACATATGGGTATCATGCATATGCACACATACAAAACAAGTGATGTTGCCGCTCACAGGAATAGCCATCCAGATAAATCACATTTCGCAAAACATTTAATCGACACCGGCCACTCCTTGAGCGGCAACAATACCTATAACATTTTGCATGTTTGCGATAAGGGTTTCCGGCTGAGTGTGTTGGAACAGTTAGAAATATCAAAACATAACAATAATAATGCATATACACTGTTGAATGACCAAACAAACTTAATTCCATCACCACTTCTAAGTATGATTGCAGGTAGTTCGGTACAAAAGATTTTAAAAAAGTACAAGTGATTTTAATTCTAGAATGTATAACAATAAGTTCCATCAAGTGCCGAAAATCGAGAGTATAAATTCCTATAAAATTATTGTATTTAGTTATTGAGGCTACGGAGGTTTTCTTTACCATTTTAGTGATTTTCGTTAGCAAGCAAGGTAAGGTACCTACCTACATAGCATTTGAAAATATACCAATATATATTTAGCAATTTCAGAAACCTTTGTCTAAAATATTAAAATATAAAATTGAAAGTTGTTTTTTTTTCACTCCATTGAATAAGTTTACAGAAGTACCTATTTTGAGTCTTATAATGATCGACTCTTGTATTAAAACAAATTACATCAACGACAAAGATGTCTAGCTCCAAAGGCTACGTTATTGATCGTGGGCTCCATTTTACCTCCATCGTTTATCTCCATTTACCTCTATGTATATATAACCCAGTAAATATATCCTTTTAGTAGTGTGCGTAGGAGAATACCCCTTATATAAACACACTGACAAATTTGAAAAGAAAATTCTAGAAGTTTGTGTTAGTGTGTGTGAATCTGGCCAGTCTGGACTGTTATGTGGAACACCGCACACATAGACTATCGTGTACTAGGCGTGCACACAGCTTTATTTACATTATATTGGAACTGAAGAAATGTCTCACTCTGGTCCTTTCAGGAGAGAATCTTTGTGGGCGTGTCGTGGAGTGGGCGGGGCTTAAGACGGATACTCCTTGAAATCCTCTTTTTTGTAGTCTCGCTGGGTATCCAGGCAAGCGACGTCCAATCTAACATGAGCTCCGACACTTCGTCTAAAGTTGTCTTACATGGTGCATTTTGAACATAGCGTAGATCATGGAAGATCATGATTGTCTGGTCGTGTTTATGTAAGCGGAGAAACAAAGCTTATAACAACTTTGGTCGTTATCGCGTTTATAAAGTTCTCGAGACAATTCAGTTTTATGGGGTGTTTTGCTTGAGATAAATTTTTATTTCTTTTTGTCTAGATGTATTTTGTTTACAGTAGAGAAACTTTCTGAAGTCTTTTATTAAAGACCTCAAAAAATCGTTTCAAAATTTGAAACGATTTCTGTTCCAATTATTATTACTCCTTTACTCTGTTTTTTTGGAACGAAGTTCCTCATGGAGCTTTGCTGAGGGGTACCCTAGCCGGCAAAAAATGTCCGTAACTTTGATAAAAATTGTAAGATTTTTATGTATAGTCTATAGATGGCTATACAGTGTCTAATTTGTAGTCTACGTGATGACTGTTAATATTATTGCAGTTTGTTATATACTTTTATAAATCATTGTAAAAGAAATAAAGGTGTTAAGATAATTTTGTAAAGTAGTTTTGGAACGAAGTTCCTTATGGGGCGTTGCGGAGGGGTAGGTACCCTAGCCGGCAAAAAACGTTCGGACCGTAGGATTGACGCCTCGGTGTCATGGGAGCGTATGCGAATGCTGTGCTTGAGGTCTTGGGTTCGAATCTCGGGTAGGATAAAATATTTTTTATTGATCTGCAAATATTTGTATTTTGGGAGTTTGGATGATTTCTATGTATAATATGTATTATACTATATATGTATTTACAAAAAAGAGGTAAGAAATATTTTCTTGGTAATTTTTTTTTTAAAGCGTAGTAATCTGTGAGTTGTATGTAACAAGTACGGAGTAACTCTAGAAAGAACTTTTTTCAGTAGAAATTACTAGGTGGCAGCTAAAGTGACAAATTTAGCTTTATTTTTTATTTTTATCGATAAAAATCATAATAAAAAAATGTATACCTGAATAGTTATTTCTTTATACCTCGCATAGAACTTTTTAACATCATTTTAAATTAAATAAAGGTGTTAAGACAATTTTGTGGTTTTTAAAGAGCGTGAACGAAAAATGTACTATAGCGCCATCTATAATTATTTATTTATTTCGTGTATTATGAAATGATTGAATTATACAATTTGATGATTTTTGATAAGGAACTTCGTTCCTATCTGATTTCCCACGACACAAAAAGACTTTTTTTTATATTTATCGAAAAAAAAACATAACAAAAAATGTATACCCAATTAATTATTTTATTTATACCTCGAATAGGACTTGAAATTAAAATATTAAAATAAAGAACTTTGTTCCTATCTGGTGTCCCACGACACCACTCGGTTTTTAAATATAGAAATAAATATATTTAAATACAGTATATTTACCATCTCGCAAAAGTTTTCACCAAAAAATAGCACATTTTGATTCTTTAAAGAAGAAAACTTAATTCGATCAATATTTTAATGTAAGGACCTACATAACATAATATAGTGGTATTAAAGAATAACCATAAACAATCAAATACCTTTAACATGTATTACCCACACAAGTAATCTCAACTGGTAAATCGATATGTTTATTTTAATTATAAAATATAAGAAGAAAATATTTGGTTTAAAAATTGTTACCACTACCTACCTAACATAGTGTGATAATAATGCAGTGCTTATCTCGTAGTACAGATTCGTAAATCTATATATATATTACTAGCAACCTGCCCCGGCTTCGCACGGGCCCTTTACGGAAAATATAATAATAACCTTTGTTACCCTGAGAAGCAGTGCGGGTTAATTTTTCCCGACCGTCTTGAATAAATATCGTTATATTTAAGCCAATATAGGTAATTCATTTAATAGTTTATATATGAAAACCTTTCTCAAGAATCACTTTATCTACTGGTAAAAACCGCATTAAAATCCGTGCAGTAGCTTTTGAGTTTATCGCGAACAGACAGACAGATGCGGCGGAGGACTTTGTTTTATAATATGTAGTAATACTATCCTGGCATAGACAAAGGTTCTTGACAGTTTTGACTTCTAGATATCGACCACCAATCAGCAACTGCGCGCCTGTCTTCATTCTAATTCACGTTCAAAGAATGGACATTAATTACATCCTTCATTATTTACACACACCACATATAATTAAAAGGTGTTATTTTTCATAGAACACGCGAGCCCAACTGACTGAATCATTGCTAAAAGTAGCGTCGGGAAGATTGATAGCATATCATAATACGCGGTTGAGCTTATCTCGTACAGGGATCCGTAGAAATAATAGCGCCGCGAAACCCCGTAATATAATCTCTATGGCGGAACAGAAAGTTGGACACAGTGTGTGATGGATGGAATCTATCTTAGTATATATGGATTGATAAATTAGTCACTTCTTTCCTTATTACCCGACTGCGAAAGGAGGGTTATGTTTTTCGAGTGTATGTATGTATGTATATTTCTTAGGCACGTCTTAGAACCTAAACGGCTTGTCGTATATTTATGTGAGTGGTGTCAATAGACTTGACTTGACTTGACTTTTGACTGCCTCGTTGGTCTCGCGGTTGGCGTGTGCGACTGCTGATCATGAGGTCTTGGGTTCGATTCCCGAGTCGGACCAAATGTTTGTATGATCTACAAATATGTGTTTCGGAGTTTGGGTGTTTTCTATGTATAATGTGTATGTATTTACAAAAAAAAAAGTATATATGTATTTGTATCAGGTGTCTAGTACCCATAACACAAGCTCTGCTTAGCTTGGGACTAGATGGCGTTGTGTGTTAGATGTCCGAAAAATAGATTCGTCTTAGTCGTGAAAGTGACTCTGGGTACATCAAAATTAAAAAAAAAAGGATTTTTGGGGCCAAAAAGTTTAATGTTTTCAAAATACATCGAGTGTGGTATCAAAATAAAGAATTTTTTACGGTGTTTACGAATATAAAACTTATATGTTTTTATTGTTGAATATTGACGCAGTCGGGATTTTTATTTTAAAAAATTAATGTGTTTATTATTATTTTCTCACTGGATAAAACATCACAATATTTAGCGAATTGTCAATCAATTCTCTTATTTCTTAGCAACAAAAACAAGTTGATGTATTACTTAAGAGTCATTACGTTAGATACTATTGCAAATTTTCAAAGAATTTAAAGAAATAAAGATATTTTGAGAGGACTTTTTTGTGTACAAAAGACATCTTGTACCTGCCCTTTTTTGTTCCGCTGACAACAATTGTATAGGCTATTACATGATTATCGGTTAAGTAGTTTAGGTATGAAAGTGTAATAAATAAACAACCTACTACTATTAATTTTACTAAACATAAAGTAAGATGAATTAATCTGCATCCAAAGAATTAGCACGGCAGTTCAAAATAAACGTTAACACATTTGGTTAAATTGTAAATATTTCTTAAACATTTATCTGCAAATTTAAAAACCTTCAGTCTCCCTGGCCTAAGTGATGCACGTCTAATTTTGTAATTTAATAGACTGTAGATATACCTACTATGATTGAATTTCACAGAAGACTTTTATAATAATAACGTTTATTAACTTAAATCACGTTATTACAAATTTATGAACACATACTTAAACTAGGTAGGGTAGTGTTTCCAGTGCTTTAAGTAACAGTCACAATTGGAGTTTTTCTAGCTACGAACTGTACCTACACTTTTATTGTACAACAATCTGTTATTATTTCTCAATTAAAATTTAAAATAATTAAATTAAATATGTAGTATATATTATAAATATCTCAGTTAAATTTATAGTAGATTTTCATATCAATCTCAACATAACCAACCAAGTTTTGTTTCTTTTCTGTGTATATACTTTTTCTGGAACTCATTCCAAAAATATATATGATCACCGTTAGGCTATCTCCAAAATCTTTTAGAACCTATTTGCCATATGTATTTATGCAGCCATTCTAAAAGTAAACGTTATGAGTTTAAAACATGATGTATTTGTGACGATATTAGTTTGTAAACCATTTAATCTTAAAACTTTTGATCAAAACCTTGCCTTGAGTTTAAACTAATTATTAAGTAGCACTGGTCTCCTAAACCGAGATGGAAAAACCTCTTGATTATTTGTTTTTATATACTGCATCATTTACAGTGTCTTATAAAATAATTTCGTTGAATAAATGGCAGTATTTACGTACTCATTATTCTATCTTACAACTAGTTTGCCGTATTTTGAAGTGATGTAAACTGTTTCTAAGTAATTTAGTATATATATAAAATGTGAATATATTAGTATTATGTCAAATATAAACAACAATGTAATTTCTAGGCAACGTCACATCTCATCAACCCCTAGCTCGTATCTAAACACATTCAATTGAACACTTACATGCCATTACAACAAATTATTGATGTCACCTACATTAAATTGTGAACTCAACCCTACAAGAGCTATTTAAGACGTGCCTTTGTGTGCGTAATAATACATATATGAATATAACCGTGGTGATGTGTGCGTTATCTGTAAGATTCCACTTCATTTCCCTCGACCCGCGCATGACGTCACATGTTACTCTATTATGTGGTGTATTTTACAAATTATGCGCACGTAACGTTTTAAATGGTCGTCTAACACAAATCCTATTATCACACTAATCACATCACATCACACTAAAATTTAAAGGCGAAAGTTTGTGAGTGTATGTTTGTTACTTCTTCACGCAAAAACTACTGAACGGATTTGGATGACACATTACAGTAATATAGCTTATACATCAGGATAACACATAGGCTACTATTTGCCGCGATAACTAACATACACGCGGGCGAAGCCGCGGGCAACAGTTAGTCTAAAATATACTCATGCAAACATTAAGTTAAAATATTAATGCGTAGTGACGTCAAAATTTAACATTACCATGAATATTTCGACGGCCGTCGTTTAGGAAATGAGAGTCAGCTGTTTTATCTAAATGATAGTATGGGGACGTAAAAATGACGTAAAAGAACGCTTTCGATCAACATAATAAATAATGAAATAAAATGGTAACTTGTAGTCGTATAAAATTATATGGTACCATTTTTATTTCACTGCTTTTTAGTACGTAAATTAATAACAATTTAATGTTTAACAGTAATAACTATCTTAAGTAATATTCATAGTTGGTAAATGTGGGTGTACAGTAAATATATGTATGTATATATGGATAAGTCTATTCGTATTTTGTTTGTAACATCTATTATATATTAACCGGTATTTTACGAAATAAGTGATCGATGAATTGAAGGTCCTTAGAGGAACTCAACAGTACTTTGATTTTAGTGGACTGCATTATGAGTCATTATGAAGTGTGATACAATAAGGTAGCAAAAATGTGAACGGAATGTGTATGTACTTTTATTACAGGTTTCGTACTTAATGATCGGATTTCATAAGGCTGTTTCAGAAGTAATTCTTAATTTCAAACATATAACCAGTTTTTGTTCTTCGAACCTCTCTACTGATGAATGGAACTTTTTCATTATTTATCATTTTCTATAAATGTTCACTTGTAATCAAAAGTAACAAGTACCTCACTTTACGAGTTACGCCCCTTGCCTAAAAACATTCCACTCTTTTAAACTGTTCTAGAAGTAAAACCAAAATACAATTAAGAAGTCATGACAATACACCGCAAAACAAACAGAAACAAGGAAAACAAGTAAATAAAAAGAAAATATCACAATGGAAGACCGCAACGAGCAACCTTCTCCGTGTAATGAAGCCGTATCTTTAATAGCCGCGATAAGGGCGCTAAATGTTTGCGCACACGCCAAATAATAAGCGCCTCGATCATTTGCGAGGGGAGACTGACGAGAAAAAAGAATTCGAGCCTTTTGATAGCTCCCTTATCGATGATGGGAATGCGGGAATTGAATAAGGTCGTGTTGTGGCCGGATTTTCATTTTACCGTTGATGATCATATGTGTAATCTGATGGCCATTAATGGATTTTGGGTGTATACATATTGCTAATTGGGTTAAATTGTGTGACACGAAAACGGTTGTTGCCGATGTTTAGTCATTGGGCTAAATCACTTCATCCTCAAGGTTGACTCTAAGTACTATCTACAGGTCATGCCTTTGTCATAGGCTGTTCACGAATCAAATAATGATGTTTCAAATATAATCTTCAACAACAGGTTGGCATTTTATACATACATACGCCTTGTTAACTAAGAGATTGGTATACATACAGTCAAACTTTCTAATCTATCATTGTTTCATATCACCTGTTGTAATTTCAAGTATGTGAATAATAAGCTTTTCAAGGATCTAGGTCATTTTAAAAACAATATAAAAATAAACTCAGTAGATCTTCATCATTTTTACGGTACCGTGTTTTTTTTCATAAAATCATGAAAGTTATAGATTCGTTGTGTTCGGCGGTTGACTGTTCGACTTAAAATTCGTTGATGTGACTATGTATGGATATACATAGTCAC
Source organism: Diaphora mendica (assembly GCA_949125395.1). NCBI lineage: Eukaryota > Metazoa > Arthropoda > Insecta > Lepidoptera > Erebidae > Diaphora > Diaphora mendica. Next base: position 27,243,106 of record OX421310.1, read on the forward strand.
ATCAACAAATACTACTACTACTGTAAAGCACACTATTGGTGTCAAATCTGTGGTTTTCTTCTCCGCAAGACCATTTCTTACACACTCACAACTATTCTCTGTGGTTTAATACAAGTTTCGAATTAAACAACAAAGTAAGTAATCATTTATATCATATCACATCACACTAATATATAAAGGCGAAAGTTTGTGTGTCTGTTTGTTACTTATTCACGCAAAAACTACTGAACGGATTTAGATGAAACTTTACAGTAATATAGCCTATACATCAGAATAACACATAGGCTACTATTTGCAGCGATAACCAACATACACGCGGGCGGAGCCGCAGGCAACAGCTAGTGATATAATAAACGCGAAAGTTTGTAAGTATGGATGGATGAATGTTTGTTACTCTTTCACGCAAAAACTACTGAACGGATTTGGATGAAACTTTACCGTAATATAGCTTATACATCAGAATAACACATAGACTACTATTTGGAGTGATAACCGACATACACGCGGGTAGAGCCGCGGGCAACAGCTAGTCATTTATATGACCATTCATTCAATACAGTATTAAAACATAACAAGAACAATATTTTTTCAAAATGAGTAGTTCGAAAGAGATTTAGACTGATCTCGTTCAAAGCTTTAGTTAACATATTTGTCTGCCATCGGCTTCGGTTGATTGGCAGTTAACTCCCCCGCAGATAAAAGCAGATGGGTACGTTCATAGCGGTCGACAGATATCGCCTATCGTTCGGCAAACTTCGTTCTTTATGGTTATTCGCCCATAAAGGGAACTTTAAGTAAAAACAACTTTACAACCATCGTTTTATGCGATCTTTTATGTAGCGCGGTTATTTTTACTGCTATTACCGATCATCATAAGTATCGTAATTGTTTTATCTTACAACTTTGGAATTTATCTCTACTAAAACTGGCAAAGTGTAGTATAGGACCAATATTTTTATAATAAAGATATTATACAACTTAATTGTAATCTAAATTAACTTTGCGATATTTTAGAACAGAAGTGCTATTTAGAATTGGAAAAGAATGTAAATAAATATTCCCAATTATTTCGTTCAATACTTCTGTGGGGGACAGGTGTGTCATCATGTCCCACCAACAAAAAGGGAGGATCCTCCGACCAGGCGAGGTGATCATGCCTGGCGGGCCAACTGCCCAACGGTTGATGTTGGGATGTAGTATATATGATTATCGGCGCGAGAACCTCTATTGCGCGATGCAGGATTGGCAGTTTCTTCGTATTGTTAGTTACTCCGTAGTTCAGTGCATCTTCTGTAGATTGCGCTTTCGTATGTTTTTCTTGATGCGCTGTATGTGGAAGTCGCCACACTTCTTACAGCATTTATTTACAAAACCAAGAGAATACGTAATTTCTCAAACTGATAGCATATTTTATGACAATTCTTCCATCCTTAACCATACTCTTTATTGCTATTACTCTTATTGTAGTCAATGTCAATATACGGTTATTGTAACTAAAATTCGATATGCTGAGGAGCTACATCCATTCTGCAATAAAACTTAGTCAGAACGCAAAACTATTTTGACGCTTCCGTCAGAGTAGCCAGGCTTAAGCTGACACTTACGTCCTCGTCGTCATGGCCGTAATGAAAACTAAATTTTGACATCGAGTGGCAATCCCACATCAAATAATGGGAGGAATGACGAACAGAGCAAACTATACACATCCCTGCTGACAAATACTGTCCTCTGAGCCCTCCAACATTTTGGTTTAAACATGTCGAACATCGAAGTTACATTCAAAGTCCCAAACCAAATTAGTAGTAGATCTAGAATTCATAGTACAAAAAAAAGAGAATGTTCTTTCTTTGACAATGATACACAAAATCATGTTTATTAGACATTTTATAGTAGAATTGAAACGACGGAAGTTTTAACAGCTTAAATTTTGTAAGCGGTTTAAACGGACTGTATGTCCATAAAGTAAATCGCCAGATGAATATTGTTTCAAACGGAATTAAGCACGCGCCGCAGGGACGGGGATCACTTATAATTGTTATTTTATTCATAGAAACAATAGTCCTTTGGGACAGACGATAGGTGAACAAATATTTTAGTTCGTCGAGTACCTTTTAGCGAATTGTGCTTGTCGTCTGTTGGTTGTTTAACATTGCGTTCTTTGAGCACTCAAGGGGCGCAATGTTTAATGTGTTATTAACTACTTAAAGATTAATTAATATATATTTTTAAATCAAATAAGTAAGTACATAAATTAAGATAAAATCTCACAAATATAAATACTGCTTTTATAAATACATAAAAACTAAGTACCTAATTGAATACAAAAATGTTAAAAGTTTTGAAATGCCTATTGATTACATCTGTAAATCTTACCTTACTAGTATAAACTTTAAATTATCTAAGCACAGCAGATACCTATAATTTAACGTTCTTTATGTCATTAAATATAACTATACTGTTTGTTTAAAATTTTTTAGCAATAAAATGTCTATTATCTTACCGAAATCACCGTAGTAGCCAAAGTTCATTTTTCCATTTACCCTTGAAATTTAACTTGTGAGTTCCTGTCTCCAAAAGATAACCGCAAGCTTCTGGTTTAGTCTGTATATCGCGCAATCATCCTGTAAATCCCGTATCATTAAGTATCGCTAAGAAAGCGATTCGCGGACCATTACCATGTTAATAACATAGGGGAAACAGTGATTAATCAACTTGACGTTTAGCTAGATCCCCGACGTAACTAACCTCAGTGGCATTCACAATTTATGCATTGGTTTACAAAAGGTCTATACTCTGAGAGCCGGGTCTTACGCTGCATTCAGATTCGTTAAAATGTTGATTGCAAACCGCAATCGGTGTAGGGTTACGATTCTTGTGGTGAGTGTAAATTATGATTCGAAGTGGAATTACAGGGTGCTATATTTAAAACAACTTTACATCCGTAAGTAATAGATGTTCAGAGAAAATCAACCTTCATTAACCCACTTTTACGGCAAAACATACACACATATTTTAAAAGCCAAAACACAAATTTCTGATTGCATGCACGATTGTAAATAATAAAAGTAATTAATTTATATAAAACGTCAGTAACTATAAACACGATATTTACATTATGTACATTTATGTTGTTTCATAACAAAGCTGCTGTCAATAAAATATGAGAACTGGTAATAATTTGAATTTCACAATTTAAATAACGATATTTTCAAACAGCCACATCAAACAATAACAATTGTGTTTGTGGAATTCTACACCCCTTGTCCCTCATTTAAATGGAATACTTATAAATGCAACATAACATTATATGGATTATCCGACGGAGGCTGTAGGCGACGGTCAAAAGCTGATATTTCTCCTTTTAATCCCTGTCAGATTATTTAAATTCCCACCTGCGGATCCTACTCACCATTTGCCGCTGCTTTTTATTTTAAACAAAAATAAAATATAAAAATATTCTCGTATTTGTTTTGGACGGACGGAATCCTTTAATTTTCGGCACGGCTGCGTGACGGTTTGCCCACTGTCCGCTCACAGTGTTTGGGTCGCTTTGAGAAAAAATATTTTCATATTTCATACTTATACCCTCAAATGTTAACCAGATTTTAATATTTTATTTTATTGTCAAAACAATGTTTGTATAACATTTGTTTTGCACCCTTTTGAGCGTGCATTTAAGCGAAAGAGAATTTATATTTAATTTAAGCGAGTTAAAACCCTTTTTTGTAGACAATGGTGCAATACATTAGTTTCATAACTTTTGTGAAAAAGCTTAATTTTTTGTCAACATTGCTTTAGACAACTGAACTCGTATGACAAAAGAAAAACTAGAACCCAGTTGTCCAAAGCTTTGCCAACTCTGCTGGTTGTTCTACAATGAGCATAGGATTAAATACATTTGTTTGATTATTGAAAAAGTCCTAAGGGGCACTCTTGAGAATTTTCTTGATAGTTGTTATAGATAAATAAGTATGTCGGTCTATATTAAGTGAATTAACAATACTTTTAGTACTAAGTCTCAGTACCAAAATTATCTGTCATCGTGCCAAGATCTCTTAATATAAATTTACAGGTTTTAATTATACTCTTTGCGCTCTAGCATGGTGCAGGACAGTTTCAGTAACATTTCGTTTCACGCAATGAGTATGAACTACGCAAAGTGACATTACAGTAGTTTAGTTTAATAAATAATAATAATGAGCCTTTTAATTTCCAATAGCATTAAAAAAAATCTTACAGCTATTTAAATATTAATTATAATCTATTATTGGAACCCCACTCTGGGTATAGGTCTTCTCCAGCTTACGCCATGTTTTTCTATTTTTTGCATTTATTTCTCTGTTCATTTTATGTAAGCATAAGGGTTATGGTCTCTTTAGTTTAGTACATATTAATTCAAAATATCATTAAGTTGGCTTTGATGAATTTCTATTATTTTAGAGTAAATGCGACGATTATGGCACAAACATAAAGTGCAGTTCAGAGCCGTCTCGAACCGTTTCGAGGCTGGAATGTAGCAATTGTTGCCGCTGGCTTTATCCCGCGACTGTCGCTTCCCGTTTTATTTGCTTTACTATACTTTAAATTCTTTCCCTCACTCATGCGCGTGATGCTTTATACGAGTTGTTCGCACACACTCAGCCTCGCGACTCGACTAATGAAAACTTTTTGAATTAACGTACGTAACATTCGATGGAGTTTTTCTCCGTCCGCCTTTGTATTCAAAATAACTCGTCTATAATTAAAGTTTAATTTAAAAACTCGTTTTGAAATAATTACTTGTTTTATGAGGTATTTGTTACGTTATACAATAGAGTTAGAGTGAAGCGATCAATTTATTAAACCTTTTTCTTGTTGCTGAGGGTACGAAAATATGTGCCGTCGATTTTTTATAGTTGTGTGACTCCAAAACTTGATTAAGAAAACAAATTAAAATTTGATAGAACTACTTCTTGATTTTAAAGCAACTTAAGGAAACGTTCATTTTGGCAAAAAATAAAACATATATTCAGATGAAAGTGATATATTTAGACGAACACGTACGTTTATACTTTACTTTATTTATTAAATTTACACAAACCAAGATAAAAAATTCACAAATTATTAACTATTTTTTTTGTATGGGACTAATCCCGCCCACACGCCCACCACTGTAACTCCTGTACACCAGGATCAACAGCGGTGACCCACGAAAACACCGAGTTATGACACTCGGGAAGTCCCAGGAAAAATTTAACTGTCTTGGAACCCGCAACGAAATTAATCAGAAGAAAACTGGAGGAGTTGGAAATATAATAAGTCCACTTCCCTCCTTAGCAAAGCGGGAGACAAAATGGAGTCAAAATAGGCAGACGCCTTTTTCAAACCGGGAAGCACCACGGATAAAAATATTATGGGTCCTAAGTGAGCTATATTTGATTTCTATAGTATGTATGGCAGAATCGCTTAAACGCACGGAAATTCACCGCAGTTGACACAAGATCCCCATAATATACTACCCCAGACGTCATTTGTAAGCTATTTAGCATCATGTTACGTTCATTGTACCAAAGACTACATTCCCAGAGGATATGATGAGCCGACTGTTCACAGCTAGAATCAGGTGTTGAGCATTGACACAATGGTGAATCGACTAATTTAAATGAGTATAGTTTGCTCTTAAAGTTACCGTGGCCTGTAAGAAATTGAGCGACACAGTGATCTACCTCGAGCCATGTCCTTGACAACCTTTCGCGAACAGATGGAAAGAACTGGTAAAGGTGGCGCCCCTTAGATGATTCGTCCCATCGTTTCTGCCATTCATCCAAGAGGTCGTTATAGACATTGGTTTTTTGTTGAAACAATCTTATGATTTTACCGCGGTCTCGTATGCCCAAAAAATCGCATTCCATGTTTTGTAGTGTGGAATAGTACATGGCTCCACGTCTTTGCACCTCGAGATCGACCGGAAGAACACCTGCCAACACCGGTAAAGCCTCAGTGCTAACCGTCCTATATGCCTTGCACAAGAAAATCAATGCAGGTCGTTGGCCTTGTAACAGTTTGCGACGGACAGCACCTACAGTCGCCCTATCTGCCCATACAGGAGCACCATAGCAAATAGAACCCAAATAAGTAGCTCCATATATGATCTTTAGTGTATTATATGACAGACCCCATGTCGCAGTTGATATCCTCGTCAGTGCAAAGAAACTCTTTTTAGACTTTTCATTAACTGTTCTAATATGTTCAATAAATGAAAAATTTCTTTCTAAAACCAATCCTAAATAACAAACCGAGGTTTTATTTTTAATAGTTATATTTTCAAATTTAATACAAGGCGGTGATTTGAGGTTACCTTTCAGAAGTAGCTGGAAGGTTTTGTTTGGTGCAAACGTCAACCGATTACGCCCACCCCACCGAGATATTAAGTCCAAACATTCACTGGCCAGCCTCTCAAGCCCCGTTCTAGTATCCGACTCTATCAATAACAAACCGTCGTCCGCGTACGCATTCAGGGTACATCCGGACGGCACAGGCATTGCCAGAAAATCGTCGAAGCCTATGTTCCACAAGTATGGTCCTAGCACTGACCCTTGAGGACACCCCATCGTAAGCGCCTTCGACACAGAATGATGCCCAAGTCTCAATTTAGTAGTACCTTGTAAGAAGTACGAGGAGATAAGGGAATAAATATTTTTAAAGCAACCTCTTAATTTTAATTTTAGCAATAGCATGGGCCACCACGCATTGTCAAAGGCGCCAGATATATCTAAGAAGATGCCTAAAACGTATTGAAAACTTGACTCGGTGACAGTTCTCCTTACAGATATAACCGCATCAGTTGTCGATTTTCCCAACGTAAAGCCGAATTGTCTATCATGAAATTTAACTCCACCCGGTAGAAGTCGTGGTACTACAAGACGCTCTAAAAGCTTTCCCAGCGATGGTAACAGTGTTATGGGTCGATAGGATTTAGGATCGTCCGGCGGCTTATCGCCGCTTTTTGGTATTATTCGAATATTACCGCACCGCCAAACACTAGGAAATACTCCTTCCGCAATGCAACGTTTAAAAACTGTTAAAACCGTATCACCCGAAAGTTTACAAGCTTCTTTTATCATTTTGTTTGATATTTTATCGTCGCCCGAAGCCTTATTTAGTGGCAATGACCTAACAATACTGAGGAATTCGTCTGAAGATGGTAAGTCAGACATTGGAGACAATGGTGGTTCAATAGCCCACTGCCTAATTTGTCGGTGATAATCCGTGTCATCCTCCGGCCGATCGTCAGGCACAAGTGATTCTAAAAGATATTCTGTGGTTTGTTCTACTCCTGTAGTATAACTATTATTAATTTTGATGTTCTGTACGTATGCAAGGTCGATTGATCTATTTGCTTTAAATTCATGATACAAAGGTGACCAGGGACCCTCTCTATCGAGTTTATCAACAAGTTTACGTATTAAATTTCCCTTTGATTTCTCCACAGCAGCTCTATAATGAGACCTGGCAACTCTAAGAGCAATAAGAGCATTATTGTAAATATCTCCTGTTACGTTACGCTTTTTAATGTCATTTAGTTTTTTACGAGCTTTTCGATAGATTCTACGTAATTCGACTAATTTATAATTCCACCAATCACATCTACGAGTGTTAGTGATAGATCCACGGCCGATACAAACATCAGCACAATATGTGAAAGTATCTGATAATATGTTTGCGCTTTCCTCAGCTGATAGACCACTGCGACTGAAGTCTTTGGCATGTACTGCAAAGAGTGAACCAAATAAAGCCCAATTTGCCCCTTTAGTTTTATACCTAAAATTGTAAGGAGTTCTTTGTGGATATTGTGCAACCATTGGTATGAATTCGTACACGATTAAGCGGTGATCACTACAGGATGCGTCCGGTAGGACACGCCATCCAGATATCGAGACGTCGCCGCGCGTAAGCGTCACGTCAATAGAAGACTCACCCATTGGGCTGCAAAAAGTTGGTGGTGCATCAGGGGTATTGTGGATAGTAAGATTCATTTCCGCAATAAAATCTTCAACCGCACAGCGACGAGCCATGTCAGCTGCACGCAATTTGCCATACCATAAAGTAGAAGAAGCATTGACATCAGCGCCAATGATAATTTTGTGTCCTATGAGGGACCGCAAAACGAAACGTAAATGATGTAGATGAGGATCAATAGGATGTGAAAATTGAAAATAACAGCTCACTATGTAAACCCTACAGGTAGAGGATGAGATCTCAGCAACGGCGCAGTGTGACGTCATAAGGTTACGCAAAGATGTTACCGTAAAATTAGAACTTGCAACATATATCCCAGCCCGCGACCGGCCATCTAGTTGTACTACATAATTCCGCAATTGAGCGCTTTGATATTGCTCTTGTATAAGGACAATGTCTAACTTTTGTTCCAAAACTAAGCGATCTAATTCTGACGTGGCTATTTTATCATTATGAAGATTTAACTGGCCTATTGAGATATTATCCATTTTATTAAAAAGGTACTACAGCTACTACTGTATAAGCTATTCAGTAATTAGTATTTAGGATTAGCTGCTCTAATTTAAGTTTATATGTGGAGCAGTCTTGTGATCCACATCGATGGTCACATGGTTTTTTGTACCGGCTGCATTGTGCGCATTTCGGTTTAAAATCTGGTGTGTCCTTATCCGGGCAAGCCCTTGTATCGTGGCTGGCCGCGCAATTAGCACACGTAGGAGTTTTAATAGTGCAAAATTTTTGAACATGACCGAATTGTTGACAGTTTAAGCAACGAACTACTTCTAAGTCGTCTATAAACCTACATGTGGCCCAGTCTATATATAATTTATCTTTTGTGCTAGCCAAGTGTTTCCTAACCTCTGTCTCTAATTCTAAGCCTATCCATTGACGTCCGTTTTCCAGTTTACGATGCCTGACAATTTTGGTCGTTTTTAAAAAATCGCTTTCGCTTAATTTTAATTCGTCCTTGATATTCTGACGATATAAAGCTGTTAGGAAGGTACGATCCTCCATAGAACCGGGCACGTCTTTTACAATTATACGGGGCCTTCGGCCTTTCGGCTTTTCTAAGCGTAAGCCTACAGATTTAATGGCGTTTACTGCTTCTAGTTTTTTAAGCTGCCGTTCATTTGCGACCCGCAACACGACGCCTGCCTTTGCGGTTTTTTTGACGCCTACAATTTGAAAACCTTCGTCGCTAGGTTTAATAGCCTTCATGAGAGCTTCTTTTGTAGCTGACGAAGTTGCATAGTCCGCTGAACGTTCCGTAGTAGGATACGCAATAACACACGGCCTAGATACGCGCGCCTCAGCGGACACCGGACACGGGGCTGATCCAGGTGGTAAGCGAAGCCTAAGCTTGTCCGCGTACGTCAAGCCCGGCTGTTGAACGGCGACACCCCCCACCCGGCGCTCGAGATTCGCTAATTTCGTTTCATTGCTAGCAGATTTAATTGCCAACAATGAGACGATACCGGTAATCCGCTGGGTTACGTCCATAATAGCGGTCCTATTCCCCACATTCATTCGCGACCCCTGATCGTTTACCAATTCGTTAATTTTTGCCAAATATTCGGTTGCCTGAGACACCAACTCAAAATAATCATACTCCCCACAGTTATCACGACCACTAAGAGACGAAACACTCTCGCCCAAGTCCGAAGCCCTAATTCGTTCAGTTCTACTTTCATTTGACGATAAATTTGATGGCGACATTCTACCAAACAATTTATTTCCGGTTGGTGTTCGAAATTCATTTGTACCACCAGGATCCGGCAACTCGCCAACAACCGACATGGCCAAACAAAGACACACCAGACAAAAGAAATATCAATAAAAACAACTTCAAAATCAAAAAACACGAAAAGAAAATTAATACAAACAAAATATTACTCCTACCTACCTTTATGAATAAAATAAATTGACTTACCGATAGCCGTAGTAAAAGAAACTAACACAATATTTGTATTTATAAGGCGTAAAACTTACAGATTATTTGTCAAAAACACTATATACAACCTTATACCGCCCACAAACCGGGTAACAGTCGCAAGGATACACAAAAACAATATTTAAATTATTAAAACGCGACGTCACACGTGAACCGTACAGACCCGCGGAGGGAAGTGTAAGTGTTTCAAAGGTTTATTTACGATTTGATCAAGGGAACTTGCAGCCATTATTAACTATTGTCAAATTATTTTTAATTCAATCCCATCAGTCTTTAAATCGAAACAAGCGAGCCGATTGTGGCCGACACACCTCCATTGAACAGGCCTGCTGAAAAGCGAGACCGCAACAAGGCAACCGATAAATCACACGCCAACTTCAAATAGAAATGTCATATTATTTCCACAAAAGATTTAACTCGAAAATAAATTATATTTTCCCCCTTTTTCGTGCCATTGTTCACGGACGTGTGGAAGTCGCGCCGCACTCGGCGATATTTAAAAAACCATTAACTGCACGCTTTTGTATAGAAAATGGTATGAACAGTAGCAGATTTGTATGCTCAGGTGATCGCCTGTTGAAATAGTTAATTATGCTAACATTATTACTAATTTGTAGACAATATATCATTTTCAACCGACTTCAAAAAGGAGAAGGTTCTCAATTCGACTGTATTTTTTTTTTAATGTTTGTTACCTCATAACTTTGGACTGGGTGAACCGATTTTGATGATTCTTTTTTATTTGAAAGCTGGTGCTTCCCGAATGGTCCCATTTAAATTGGTCCAGATTGAAGTCTGTTTTTTTTTTGTTAAAATTTGTAATTATCATTGATACATTTGGAGTTTATGCATGTCTTATGTACTATATGGGCCCAACGTAATGGTAACCAACAAGTGGTAAACAACAAGCGAAACCGGTCAGGTGTAAACAAAAATAAAATAGTGGAATAAGTACAAGTGATTTTAATTCTAGAATGTATTACAACAAGTTCCATCAAGTGCCGTAAGAGAGTATAAATTACGTAACCAACAACGTTGAATTCATGGTGACATAACTTTTAAGACATGGTTCACATGATTGATCTATAAATATATCAATCACATCAAAAACAAACTTAAAAAATAAGACATACTTTAGACATTAACTTGAAATAAATTACAAACTAGCTGAGCCCCGCGGTAGTACCCGCGATACAACAACAACCGCCGGTAAGGCCACGGGGCAAAGCTAGTCTAAAAAAAGTAGCCTTCCTTATATCATCAGCTATCTGCCACTGAAACTCCCGTCAAAATCGGTCCAGCCGTTCCAGAGATTAGCCGGAACAAACACACAGACAGACAAAAATGGAAAAAAAAAAGATTTGGTATATGTACCGTTTCAAGATACACACATCAAAAGTGTCTAGGGATCGACATATGTGTCTAGGGATCAACATATATTTTTGCAATAACTTTTCTCCTGATTGATATTAATTAAAATTTTCTTTAAGGATTCATCAAATAAAGTGTTTTCGTTTGTCACAGTAACGATAAACCAAGTCACCTTTGCATTAATAAAGAAATTTGCCATTTTCCTAATAAAAGGATTTTTGACATTTGAACCACTAACATTAAAGTTCGAAAAAAAGACTGAAATAACAGTTTTCTTTAAAATTTTATTAGGTAACTTAAACAATTAATAATCCGTGTTTCTACCGCGAACACTAACACAAGAACATCGGTTTGGCATACTCAAAATGAGTTCATCCAAATCACGCTGTGGAATGGCCGCCCATGTTCGTTGCAACAACAAAAAAAGGTCTTCTTGCGACTGGATACCCTCCATATTCGGCAGAGCTCTTCTCTGTAGCATATCCCATGCATGCTCAATCGGGTTCAAGTCTGGCGACTGAGCAGGCCAGGGCCAAAGCCACATCTCAATCTCAAGAAATCCGCATAAAAATGCTTGATCCCTAGACACTTTTGATGTGTGTATATATATCTTAGCAGCATTATACATTTAGAAAAACAGCGCCTGCGCTGTGTTTTACCGAGTGAGTGAGGATACCGGAGGCCCATGCCCCAACCCCTCCCCGTCCTCCAAAGTCCGGCATCGCACTTGTGACACCTTGTTGCGGGTGTCCGTGGGTGGCGGTAATCGCTTACCATCAGGCGATACGTCTGCTTGTTTGCCCCACTATTCCATAAAAAAGCAAATATTTCAATATTACAAATAGACACTCCAATTTTATTTATTTGTATGTATAGATTATTTTTATAGATTTATTTGAATTTTACTGACTCTACTCTCCCTGCTGAATAGTGCAAGAGTAGTGGTCACCATTATCATAGCGAATGCAGACAATGCAACAATGCAGCATGGTGACCCACACTATGGCGGTCTACTGAGATGCTTTTGCATCATTGGGCCACCAATCGCGCGATCTCCTGGGCCATAATAGAGAAATAAGGTAAAAAACATTAAAGAAAATTCCAACTAGTTGAGGAACCCCCTCGTTTTGAGGTTTGGTTTAGTTATATTGTATTAAAGATCCATTATTAATACAATGCTGAGAAATTTAAGTAACGCAAGCATTTTAAGTAGCACAAGTTTCATAAGTTTTTGCTTATGAGGATATACGTTTACAAATATTTTGTATAATTGCATTAGACGTTTCAGTACGAAATAATCACTGCTAGGAAAGTTCCTTCTAATATTAAATAAATGTTATATTATAGGTACCATTATTTATTTAAAAATCATCCTATTATAAATATATCGTATGTTTACCTCAATATTTTCGAGGTACGTGCTTAACACCATTGTGCGAGCTCGCTATAAATCCAACGCTATGCTGATTTACCGCTCCGACTAAATGTTTGATTTGTGCTCGTAAATCGAGATGAGCGTCTGTCATCCGCACAGCTGCTACTTTTTTGTTTTTTGGGATATATAACCTCAAATACTAATATGGTGAAATTCTTATGTCATTACATTTTATTTCAGAATTTAGAACGTAGTTCGATTTTTTACGATGAAAGCGAATGGAGTTAAGACACTGAGTAAACGACAAACTTTTTTAAATTTTAGAAAAGATTAGAGTAACTTTTTAGTATTAAGATTTTTAGCATGCAATTTTTTTAAATAAATCGATTGGTCCTTAATCGATTACCCTTGTGCTATATTCGTTTAATGAGAGGGGAGAAGGAGACTAAGACTATAAGAGGCCATTTTACAATTATATAAGCTACACATGACCGGCGAATTCAGTATTTTTTAAGTTAACTATCAGACAAAGTGATTGATCAGATAGAAGGTTTATTCGCTCGATTAGTAACTTAAAACAACTCGTAATTCGATTCCGTGAAAGGTGATGTATTTTACTCCAAAACTTTACAAATATATCATGTTAATCCTAACTTAAATTATAACATTAATATATAACAAATGAAGTGAGATGTTGTATAATGTTTAATTAGTAGGTACTTTACTTCGGTAGAAACTACGTTGAAATTTATTTCACAACCGGGAGCCGCCATTCAGAACAACTAATGTGAAAGTAAGATAACGTTCAAACGTATTCTGAATACCGGCTGTAATTATGGAACTATTATTGTAGTTTCTTGCAGTATGAGATAAAGCTCAAATCTATATTTATATACAACATATTATGTTCTCTTGATAAGATGTGTAGCTAATTAGTGATGCTTTAAATTTACACTTTCTGTAAAAATCGGTGTAACAATAGTCCATAATGCAATAATATTCAGTCTTTTTTAGTAGACATGTACAAGTAAATTCAATTTTTTTTCAGTAAATAGTTTGATAGTTGAAAAAGGGGTGAACTCAATATCTGACTAATATAAAATGTACTTAATGGGGGAGGGGAGGAGGGTTGGATTAACTGAAGATCAATTCTATCTGCCTACCTCTCAGGCAAAATAAGCGTGACGTTATGTATGTATTTTATTTCATCAAATTTAGTTGAGTTTAAATTATGTACAAATGTAACTTTTATTTTGACCACATTTAAATTTTTAATAAAGTTATTAAAGGATACCAAATATTTACTTGACAATCAGGGTGGTGAAAACTAAACGTTCTAATTTGTGGCGGTCGCGATCATGATGGTACACACTACGAATAAATTCGCCAAATAGGCGCTCGTGTCGCACTGCAATGCCGTTAATTCGCCGATTTAAATCGGAAACACGCGATAAATTTACCGTTTAACCCTTTTGAATTTGAATTTGCAAACACCAATTGTAAATACTGTTTGTAGTTAGCGATTTCAATGGGCTTGGTAACAAAATTTCAATCCACAAAAATAGTTTTCATTGGTATATCTACTAACTAAACATTGTCAACTCTTCGTAGCAAGTAACTCTTCAATTGAAATACTTTTATTATTCTGATATCCTTAAGCTTAACTTTTTAATATTCACAAAAGAAAGTAAAATATTGTTTTTGTAGTGTATCTCGTGCTCTGTGGAAATCGCTGAAAAAGATTACTTTTCATTCTTTCATAAATAAGAAAGATGTATCATATCATTTTGACTTACCCATTGTCACTCTTTTTGAACAGATAAATGTTCAACAACTCAATAATTTCAATTGACATTACTTTCCTTCATTCCGACACTTGATACGAAAGAGAGACAACAATATAAGCCTAATATTATATTGATAGGTTTGATTTGGCGCCCCTTGCCTTTTTGTTCGTTATTTATGGCGCCCGAGATACAGATAGAAGCGGCTATATCATGAAATATTAAACGCATTACAAGTGGCATATACGCTTGAAGATGAGGTAAGAAAAAAAACGTTCGTTTTCATTTGCTTGTTTAGAGATGTTAGAATTATATGGATATTTGGCACGACAATGGGATAACATTGCTTTAGATTTTTTTAGGTAGTAAATCAAATTTTTGGCTACTGACCGTGAATTCTAAAATGTCAATTTTATCAATCAATTTACGTTCAGTATAGAATTTTATATGAGCTGTACAAACATTCGTAGAATATAGTATACACAAGTAATCAAACGATTTTTTTTTCTTATATAAGCGGATTTTCTGATTACCTGAAAGAAAGAATATATATATAATATATATATATATATATATATATATATATATATATATATATATATATATATATATATATATATAGTTTACTTACTCAAGTATTGTACATACCCAAATAAAAAATTCCGAAAACTTGACTAAATGTTAAACAAAAGTATCTACCCTATAAAAATACTACCCACCAAGAATAGTATAGAATAGCTAAGCTAAACTTTTGTATCATGTTAAATTATAATTACAAATTTAATTAAAATCTTAGATTCAAGAGGAGAGAGAGTTAATACCTAAAAACGACTTAAAACGGACAACTTTTAGATGGACATACTCTTAGCAAGTAGTATTTATTGCTAATACCTATAAAAGTCGCTAGCCACATTTACTACCTACCACATGTTAACTAGGAAGTTGGTAAATTAAGTATATCCACCTTATTCTTACTCCCATAGTTTACCAACAAAGTACGCCACAGACACAGCAATATCACGTTCAGGAATCACACGCAACTTTATTCGTTTGCTTTTATCGCGAACACTGGAGGCGCGTTAGCGAAAATGATTTATACGATTTATCATAAATAAGTTACACAAACTCCATTTAGAAAACTATTGTTGATGCCACCCTGTTTAGTCCATAGTATGTGAATTCCACTGTATCTTATATAAGAAAATTTATATCCCACTTTTGTATAAATTATTTTATTATATTTTGTTAAAAGGGAATTTAATTTGTTTTTTTTTTTAAATAGCAAAACAGTCACTACATTTAAAAGTGGCTAAGTATTCAAGTAAATTGGACAATGAAAGAGTCTAATGAAACAGCCGTGTAGTTGTGACTAACTTTGAGAGTGTACTTTATTCAACTTAACTGAAATCTACGTTGGAAACACACATCAAAATATTTGTTTAGGAACAAATTCAATAAGAGGAAAGATGTTTTCTAAATACATAAACTGTACTAAAAATGTGATTATCTAACAACTCCTCCATATGCGTATCCAATTTCAATACGCGAAAGAGTTATAGAAAAACACGTATTAAAGTATCGACAGGTCCCTTGGTAATGCCTAATATCATTGTAATCTACATATTATTCCAATAAGTGGGTTTTCCTTCACCAATATTGCGTTTGGGAGTGAATGGCCGACCCTCTCGGTAAGTTTTTACCTTTTATTGTTTTATTTATAACTTTGTGATTGATGACGGCTGAAACCTTGGCTTCATAAATATTGAGAGAACTCACGCTGCGAAATAGTTCTGCAACAATCTTTTGTTGCTGTTTCGTAGTTTTGCTGTCTGCTTTATTTGGCTACGTTTTGACTAAACTTGGGACATAAAGTAGGGGTGGATTTAGTATGAATTTTATAGTACGGTAGATGTATTTATCACAATAAAACAATGTTTAATAGGCTCATTTGGCATGTATCGATATGAATGTTACTAGTTTCGATAAGGATTCCTTAACGATGTGTACCTACTCGTAAAAAGGGAGCTTAAATTTTGCTGTTTCAAGAATGGACTGTTTAAAATAAGAGGATACATACAGAGAGGGTGACATGGGATATGAACTAATTACACAATTGCCTTTTAACAATATAAGCAAATGGAACTTACAAATACGGCCAATGGTGACACACTGAAAAGTTCATTGCCCTATTCTTTTTGTTAGTCACTCAACTCAAGTTTCTTTATGTAAATGTAAGATTTGTGTTATCAATGGATCTGCAGGAAATGCGCCCTGAGGACGATGTTCGTGTCCTGGTCAATCTGATTAACATAAGTGGTTGCTGCTATTGTTTTTTGTTGAAAGAAAAATGTGTAATTATGGCAACATGCTGTCTGGCATTTAATTTGAAAATGGAATTCGAGAAATTTTGTTACACGCTAGTTTTATATAGGCTGCATTCTTTTAAACAAAACTTCTTTTAAACAAAGGATTGCGTATTTACACTACTGTAACATAGGACATACTGGCCTCCGTTAATGCAAAACTTTTTCCTGCCATTTAAATGTTAGATTAGATTACTATTTTATTTTTTTATGATAAAATTAGGTCCCTAAGCCAAGATACAAGTGTGTCGTGTTGATTTTCTTTCTACAATTGCTGACGCCCCTTTTTCTTCTTTTCTTGATTTATATGATAATATTTTGATTTGAGCACGTGTCTTAGCGTTAGCGGTTTTTCATTAACGTTTACGTTTGTAGAATATGAACTTGGCTACCTAGCCAGGTATAAGCCTGCCTGCCCTTCTGGACAGCAGTTATACTACTCCTAATATGGAAAAACTTATTAGAACAATACTTTCGCCAAACTTAAAATCAGATTCTAATGAGGAAACAAAAAAATAAAATTGACATCAATAAACACAGTATTTGAAAGTTTTCTTTATGAAAGCAAATGAATCTTAATGGAATATCCTGTTCGAGTTTGTATTTTACTAAAATGTAAATGAACAATCGGAACATTTAAGAGAACATACCTACATGTAGCTTAATGGTCGGATATCCGCAGAGTGAATTCCATTTTTAAAATTTAATCGGCCACAAACTGCGGTCGGCCGGATGTTACCTTCAAAATGGTTCCGCGATTAGAACCCGCTCTGTATCTCAGCACATTCAATGCGTTGTGTATTTAAATATTTCTCTTTATATAACTAATTTCAAAAATGTATCAACTCAATTGTATATTTCTACTGCATGATATTTTTGGCCAATGATAAGATTTTAACGATTACACTTTTTAACCGACTTCAAAAAAAGGAGGAGGTTCTCAATTCGACTGTATTTTTTTAATTTATTTTTTATGTTTGTCACCTCATGACTGGGTGAACCGATTTTGATAATTATTTTTTATTTGAATGCTGGTGCTTCCCGTGTGGTCCAGATTGAAGTCGGTTTTTTTTTGTTAAAATTTGTGATATTTACGGTCAAGTTGAAGAGGTCGACGTCAATAATTCATCAAACAGAGGCAATAAGTAATATGTTGAAATATAAACATTATTTTTAAATTTCTCAGGATAAGATTATATTAAAACCTCCTTTCTAAGGAGAGGCGAATGCCTAGCAGTGGACTGTTAAACACCGTTGATGATGTTGATGAAGGTTAGGTTATGATTTGTTCTACTAAAGTTTTATTGAAAGTATTATAAATATTAACTGTATTTAGACTTATTTATCGAAAACCTACGCTTAAAGATACGTTTTTTTTAAACTCACTTGGTTCTATTTTATGTCTTTTGAAGTGTTGCATAGTACTTGTATTGAAGCAAGCTATCACCATAAAGGTGGCATGACAATAGCGTTCGAGGACACGGCAGGGTGGTAGCGTATCTCTCGAATAGCCTCCATAAAGTGGCATTCACAAAGAGACGTCCACGCGGCCCGCCGGCCCATATCACAATGCGGCAAACGACGTCGGCACTTCCTGTTCCGGCCGCAGCGCCACCGTCGCACAGATTTATGCCCGTCGCTTCCTCCCGCCATATGCATGGGTACTACCCTCCCGCTCATTTACACAAAACTCGACTTTTTCAAGCACCTGTGCTATACAAATGACGAAGCGGGTGTAGATTTTTTGCTGTTTAGCGATCGCGTGAATCCTTTATACAATATTTTTAGCGATTAAAAGTATATGTTTTTATTTAGTAAACATGATAAAATAATATTACGCACAGACAGTTAGTTACTTTAATTTTAGTAAGTCTTTAAGATTTTTGATTACAATTAAAATACTCCTTAATTACTTACCTTTGTTTTAAGGACCCTTTCACAAATTATGTTAATTATTAATATGTTTGAATAGCAAATTGGGCTTAAGATTTTCACAATAATGTTGCTGATTATTACGAAGAGTGACTTTTACCAACTCAAAACATAGACAAACCGTCAAACAACCTCGTAAATTGTGTACATTCATACATTCAATGGAAAACAATATTTAACATGAATAAGGTAAGTGTACCTTTAAAATATTTTCACATTAATAACATAAACTCATTATCACGTCATATTCATAAAACATGCAATACTTCAAAACTCCAAAAATGTAAAACACACGTTACCTACGTAATAATTAAAATTGGATGTTATTAAAAACTCTACCATGCATGTCTCGGGGAGAGTAATGAAGTTAATTTAACGTATTCCCGTTAATAAAATATTGGTAGACTGGGCGAAAAGGCGTTCAAAAGTTAGCCTGTGAAGGGTTAAACCGCCGTAATGTTATGAGCGTAGATTATGAGGTGCTGAACGTATTTCGTAGCTGAAATCTAACTTTATTAAAATGCTTTTATGATTAAGTTTTAAGTGTAAGTTTTGATACGAAATACTTGGCTGGCTCTTTTGCCGTACTAAGGTTTTACAAGCTTTTTAGGGTACCGTACCCAAAAGGTAAAACGGGAACCTATTACTAAGACTTCCGTCTGTCTTTCTGTCTCTCCGTCCGTCTGTCACTAGGCTGTATCTCATGAACCGTGATAGTTAGACAGTTGTAATTTTCAGAGATGATGTATTTCTGTTGCCATTATAACAATGAATACAAAAAAAAACAGAATAAAATAAATATTTAAAGAGGCTCCCATACAACAAACGTGATTTTTTTTGCTTGTTTTTGCTTAATATTTATAACGGCAACAGGTAGACGCTTGAAATGTATAAATAATGATATGGGACCCTTCCTGTGCGAATCCGACTCGCACTTGGCCGATTTTTATTCTGGTTGTGTCACAAGAACTTACCTATCAAAATGCACTGTGAAACTACATATTTTTGTTCTTTATTTAGTTAGGTATCGAACCTTAACTAAAATCTTAATCTTATGTAATTATTATTACCAGAACTGTGTACTCCATTCCCCATTAAACTTTCATAATCACTTTGAACTTACACACGTCTACAACTTATCACTTTCTTTACACGTCTCGTTACTTATTAACAATAATGTTAGATAATTACAGCACACGTCAGGGGTGTTAGAAAAGGATGAAGGAACAAAAAGGGAACGGTTCCTACATAATAGAGCATCGGCCGCGAACTCTGCGTTTCGGAATATCTTAGCAGTTGCTCTGCTATCACGTCACTCTCAGCAAGTACCTCCTCGCTAATCATATAACAATTAAATTATTTTAACACTACCCTAACCTAGCACTCTAGCATTTCTCAGTCCTATTAGGATTTCTGTACTGTTCATACACTGTTTATTTCTATTAGGAAAAAAAGACAATGATTGATGATGACAAGATGATGACAATGATGAAAAGTTTGAACTTTCTGCAAACAAAAATTGAAATTAGGGGACGGCAGTATTGGGATTCCAGTAACTACACTCTCTCGGTGATCTGCAATGAAAGCACCGAATCTGTGTGTGGTCGTGTATCACCCCGTCGCTGCCTGCTTAAGGGTTCAGCTCTCCCATGTAATACGAGAGTATACATGTACGTAAGTAGCCTTCTCCAAGGTCCAATCTATCTCTATACCGAAATTCATCCAAATCGGTTCAGCGGTTTAGCCGTGAAAGTGTATAGACAGACAGAGTTGCTTTCGAATTTATAATGTTACTATAAAAGTATGGATTATAATGCTCTATTGTTTATTACATATTTTTAAATCAATGTAGCATCAACTCAAATCAAATAATCAAATTAAATTTACTTGAAAACATTCGTCATAGTAAGGCCGCACTCTCAACAATTTAGAAGCAAAGTTTCATATAAATTTTGTACAACAAACCTTAGCTGACGTTAACTTGGTATCTTTGTCTGATCCTCACGTGGAGGCAGGTGGGTGAGGAGGCACTCTAGGTGAAGAGAGGGGGTAAACTAGTGAAATTCCAACTAGCTTTGTGAATCAATCAGGAATTAATTGCGGCCCCTGCGAGTCTAGTGAAGTTGATTCCTACTTGTGAACTCAATGTTGCATATCGTACAACTTTTTAACCTGGAAATGAAAGGTTTATGAAAATCATAGTTATCTTTTTGTTAATAACAGTTTTTCATTTAAATATTGTTGTATCTAAAAAGCTGTATGACAACACTTATTTGATACCTACCACAGATTTTTTTTCTTTCTTCTCTTTCTTTCTGTCTTTATAGGGTCATGTAAGATGAAATCCTTTACTAAACTAAATATCTCTACTAGGTACCATCCTTTTATTTGTAAAATAAATGAAACAATTAAAGATCTTTACTGTCATACTAATATTTTTAAGCTATTGCATAGCTTTTATCGCGGGCTTTGAGGCCATTGAGCGCGGCGACCGAATCAAGAAATTCCGTAACGTAACGAAAATAAAACCTGACACCCTAAGCTCGCACGGATCGAGACGAGCTGCTCCGAAATCTGTCTGTCTTCGTGCGTGACAGAGACAGACAGACAAAACAGTCTAGGTTTGCGCAAGTATACTTAAACGTGTATGTCCGGCTTAAGCAGCTGTTTGTGAGAAAGTATATAAGTGTATTGCAGGTATTTATCAAATCTTTATAATAATTTGACACTCACCGCATGTGCGCCCCGTAGGCCGTAAGTATACATGTTCAAAGAAATACTGTGAATAAAACAACCCGTTCAATGACGAAGTCATTTATTAGAAATATAGAACCTTTTATAGTATGCTGTGTAACGAAACCTTATCGCTACTTAAAAAATGTGATCAACGCTATCTAGTGACGATGTTGGTACTAATTTAATAGTTTAGTATTTATCATTCACAATATTATAAATACTGCAAAAATAAATAAATAAATATAATTTCATAAGTTGATAAAAAATGCTATGCAATAGCTTTACCACGACACTCCCCGAGTGCCACACGTCTTTTTTTTTTCTTTGGCCTCATTTGTTCAGACAAAGAAGGATAGCTTTAAGTTGTTTTTTATATAAGTATATATTACAGATGGTCCTGCTAAAGTGACTCTACTCTGCCTGATTAAAAACATGAGGAGAATCCAAGAATAGTGATCACCATGCTCATTGCGAATGCAGACTACGCGTCAATGCAGGATGTCTACATACTATTTATATTTTATAGAGATGGGGAAATATTACTATCTCAAGGCAGCACCATACATCTGTCGTTTAAGTAATACACAGCTTGTTAAGCTACGAGTTAAAGTAGAAGTTATAAAGTTGTAACTTTGCGCTGCGATTGTTTAGACCAACAACGTACGAGTACGGCTGACGTCAAAGGGAAAGTTTCAAGTTGTGTGCAATACAATCGTTTATGTCGATTAATGTTTTCGTAATTGTGGTATGAAACTTGTTATTTAAAAGAAAAGTTTATGAATACACATGGTTCCAATCTACAGACATGTGTATTGAAAATTCTGTATTATGTTATGTATATCAGAGAAATATTCTCAATAGATATTTTAAGTAGTGTAATCATATTTAATAAAAAAAAAACAAATCTGAAAAGGTCAAAGTATTACATGTACATTATTTGAATTTAAAGATTTTACAGTATTTAATTAACTTGATTTGACAATTCTACATGGATTTATCTCTTTGTAGTACAATTACATACCTTCTATTTGAGAGTCTCGTTAAGTCATGTAAAATAGAACACATATTTCTTGAAACCTGCATTGTTTAGGAATATATAGTGTCATGTGCTTAAAAATCTAAATCTGGCTCTACCCCTAACAAATAAATACGTCAGTGATCTACTCGAACTTGTAGAAGTACCTATTCCATCGCATTCCTGGGTAGAGTGGCTCTTGTTCACCTGTCCGAAAGGCCGGAGTTTACTCAACTCGACACAAAGCGTGCCATAGCGACCGTTTAAAGGATCGAATATTGCACTTGTCTCTGTGTTTCAAACCGCAATGTGGTGGATAGTCTTGTTACTTCGGGCAGTGATTGGTATCATGTTTAGAAATGAAACTTAGTAACTGCGTGTTTATTTAGACATCAATAGTTTAGTAAAATTAGGTGCTTTTTACTGACTTTCAAAAATTAGGATAGGCTTTTTGGTTTGGTTTATATCACTTGTAATACACTGAATTTATTACTTGTTTTTTACACATATCAGAGAATAATAAAAACACACAGAGAGATATATAATATAAACAAACAGACATATAGTGATTCTATAGGGCTTATTTTTTCCTTTGAAGAACAAGCTCTAAAAAACAGAAAGGATAAATATTAATAAAACAGTGGTTTTTTTTTAAATTATAGAGTCACCGCAGACGACTCGCCTGGTAGTGAGTGATACTGCATTTGGCTGACGTCTGCCTTGCCTATTTTGATCTTCATCATCAACACCATCCATCGGGTTAGCTGGAGAAAAATGTCTATTCATATGATGAAACCACATGCAACAATTACTGAAGTTATTCCGATAATAGCGGTTATCTGTATCAGTAGGTAATACGTCAAAGGCTGTCTTGCCTCAGATAATTGCTTAAGTGGGATACTAGCCCTCCAGCGATGTTGCCCTTTAGTAGCACTACGACAGATAAGGGTAGTTTGTTATTGAGACCAATCTTCTTTAGCATAAGATAACAAAAGATTACAAACTTTGGCTTAAGTGTAATGCCTTGAGGATGGGTTGAGAAATACGGAATTTAGTGTTACTGACAGTGTGAAAGGTACAATAAAGTTTATTGTTTGTCGCTTATCGCTTTATATTGTATATATATATTGTTAATTTTGGTTTTCGATTAGACCTTATTCGAATCAGACATTCTGACTCATGATAAATATTATAACAATGTGTAACTCTTAATTATATTTCTTTATCAATAATTGATATCTTAAAATAACCAATAAAATACATTATTTGCTATCAATATTTAAAAAATAGGCAGTATAAAATGTAGATGTTTTCTTCTTTAGGTTAAATATTGGTAAAGTTATAAAACTATTTGATTTCAGTATATAGGCAAATTCACTTAAATCAATTATTTTATAATTTACAAAGTATTTTTTACTAGAAATCGTAAAATGTCACTCACAAATTAATAAAAATCCAACTCCCGTGGGCGACGTAAGAGAGTACCAAAAAAGCTTATGAACTGTAGACCTGACGTCATCGCCTCGCCGTAGCGTCGCCGTAGCTACTTGTGAGAATGAACCAGTAATTATGTGGACAAGTAGAAAATGAATTCTATTGTCATATTTTTGTATTATTAGTGCATTGATAAAACATTTGCGTCTACGACGCTAGGCTTATGGCTACCTTTTTAATATAACGTGTCAGTTATATAATTAAGTATGAAACGCTATCATCATGAAATGATAATAAGCTATTGAAATTCAACCCAGTTCCATCTTAGGCAATAAAATCATAGACAACACGTCAAAGTCAAGTAATATATTAATATTTAATATAAGGCTGCTACAATAATTCAGAGCACGGCTCAGCTAACAGGATAGCGAGGAAGCCAATCCGCAATAATTTTCACTCAAATCTGACGTAAACATGACCGATATTCTCCTACCAATTTGCATGTCCGTTGGCTCTTTGAATAAATTACAAGCACCTGCCCCAAGGTACCTCAAACCACCTCTATGAATATGTAAGACAATGGCTTTCAAATCTTAGGCTCCAATTAGAAGGGAGGTCATTAAACCCTTAGTTAATTACATCTGCCCGTTACAGAGACGAATTGCGAATATATGCGCCCCTCGGATTAGGTGGGTATGGAGTATGAAATTTAATGCCTCTAGACTGCGTCTTGAGTGGTTATGTTGTATTGAAAGCTTTGTAACTATGTTAACATAAAGCAAATTTATAATTCTACATAGTGCAATATTAACATTTCAGGAACTATCCCGAGATGAACTAAGAAGCATATTGCTAAATTCACTCACATTATTTTATGCTAAAAATTTCTCTTAGTTTTGTAATAGGTATTAAAAAGTAAAATGAATTATTGAAACATAAATGAGCAATAATTTAAACTTAGTTGTAAAGTGTCAGACATTCTAAAAAAAGCTTTAGATCTCTCGCTCTATCTTATAGCTCGTGAAAAGATATCTATAAAACCTATATTTTAAATTCACCCAAAATTAAATAGTCAGGCACCTATTTCATGGCTATATGACACTGAAGGCATTTAAATTTCAATCATACACGTTTCAATACATATATTAATTGGAACACAAACATAGGTATATCAATAATATTGAGTCCAGACAAACTAACAAGCTTACAACAGAGTCATACCATGAAAGCATCGCTCGGGTGTCCGAATTCCCATTTAGAATGTTGAACTGAATTAAGATTGAAGAGGAGTAAGAGACGAAACAGATTCAAATATTCAAAGTATTCAAAAGGATAACGTCTACTTTTACCCGCCGTAACTTCAGTTACTTAAACAAATACTTTTATTTCTACATAATATCTATTTCCCGTACTACAGTTTTAAAAACCTTCAACGTTATAAAGGTAAAAATTATAAAGCTGAAGAGTTTGTTTGTTTGTTTCAACGCGCTAATCTCAGGAACCGCGCGTCCGATTTGAAAAATTATTTCATTGTTAGATAGCCCGTTTATCGAGGAAGGCTATAGGCTATATATTATCACGCTAAGACTAATAGGAGCGGAGCACCAATGAAGAATGTTACAAAAACGGGTGAAAATTATCACACTATGGGTAATAGAAGACGCGAACGACGTTGCGTGGGTCAGCTAGTTTATCATATAAATTTAGATGTAGGTTGAATCCATGTATATATATGAAGTAGATTAGCGAGTGTCCAGTTTAGTGGCAGCCCGACTGGCACTTAGCCGGCGGTCACCGTAATCCGGTTATAACGTTTAATCGACTCTCGCCGTCACGTTCTCATCGATATGGCTACCACTTTAACCGATATCGAGTTATACGGAATCCTCTGCAACCGAATAACGTTGTCAGCGGCTGGAAAGTGCACTGTTATTAACTGGTGTCAATTAAAAACATATAATGACTAGTAACAAATTTTAACAGCTTTTTTGTTTAGTATTTTTACCTAGTGATCACCCTTTCATGTAGTATTAGAAGGTTATACCTACTAGCGACATGAGTTTATTCGCTTCAATTTTGTAGACAGATCTTTACTGGTTCAAGTGTAGGTAGCAATACCTATACTCATGTTCATTATATTAAAATATGGCCTCATATTCACATGTTGACAGTAACAGAGATATATAATACATAATTTATTTTAAAAGAATTATGAGGGGGAGTTATCAGTATCTACCTAAATAGCGTATTACGGTAACTATTTATTTTAGTGAAAATAAATTCATCTGAAAACCTGCTTTTAGTTACCACCGGTATCATATTCCTGTATTTTGAAATAACTACATCTATTACGAATTACCTACCGCATACTATTAGAAAGACTATAAAACTTCATTCACTCAGGTTAGTAAGATGGACTTGGGTTGCACATTATGCGAACTGAAAGGCAGCATAAGAACATGAAAATTTTATTTTACTATTTTTTAAAACTTAAAACAATTATCATATTAACAACTTAAACTTTGTTCTTTGTGACTTCTATGACCCATCACAGGTGTGTTCAAAAGTATTATAAACATGATAACTTATCTTTTATTTTAAAACGATGTAATTATTCGGTCGTGTGAGCAAGTCGAGCGGCAGTACCATAAATATCAAAAACAAACAAGGTATTAGCAGCGGTCATGCTGCACCTTGTTTGCCTACGGCCTAAAACAACATGCGTTTGCGACCGCCGCGCCGACTAAATTTGTTACTGCCGGTCACTTGCTGACTCAGTCCTCGCGACTGTACAGTGACAGAAGAAAGCATTTAAAAGTAAAATACTTAACTTTTAATTTTAAATATACATACCTTAGTAGAGTTATGTAATATATTAATCTAAAAAACACGTATATGTAGTACATACACACATACTCAACCTTACTTAAAGGTACCTTTAAAAAGTCCTATTAGGTGTAAGTGGGTATTAAACAACCTTATTTTACCAACCATAATTTCTGATACCCTCTGTGACGTGAGTGTGACACTTGTGTAATAGGGAACAAGCTACTTGCAACCTATCCGGCACTTTAGGAATCAGAGATGTGTGAGTCAACATTTAAATTGCTCAAGTAGATGCATTGAATAGTGTAAGCTAGAATTATTGCTGCCGTAAAGTCCGACATCTCTGATAACTGTAGTACTATCTATTAAAGTGTAGATTTAATAAAATAAATTAGAAAAAAAAATTGCACAACACTTTTCTGAACGAATGTACGAATACGTGACTAAGCCTAAACAGTAGGAAAAGCTGAAATACTTTTTATTTAAAATAATATTTTATTTGACAATTAATTCGGACGTGATAATTTTATTCGTATAAAGATATTATTTTAGGAGATGTTAATCTGTGTCTATGTTTATTTTTATATGACTACAATTTATTTAACTTTGCATAGACAAATATGAAATAATAAATATGTGTTTACAAATTTGTGGAGCATTAATCGTTTTAGGGTTAATCGTTATATCAATTCTAAAACGGAGAAGGGATGCTTACAATTGTTTCTACTCGTAAATAGAATTGTGTTTTATTATTTTTATTATATGAATTAAATTTAGTAGGTTCTAATAAGACTGCAACAATAATTAAGAATCGTCGTTGTATTGCTAGACTGTAGCAAGTCTGTTTTTCAACTATTCAGAATAATTAATATATTTAGTTGTTTAGTATTCTTTATTTAAACATATATTTAGTTATGTATTCCATCAAAATTACTATAATAATTCATTTTAAAATGTAATATACCAAAAAAATATTCAGTTTTCATAACGCCGATTAACGGGATTCACCAAGGGATTGGATAAAACACAATATCAATTACCCTATTATTTACCCAACAGTTAGGTAGTAGAGCCACGCTGATTTCAGCATGGATGGGCCGGCTCGACCGGGGCGGTACTACCCTCGCACAGAAAATCAACGTAAAATGACAGCGTTCATGCTGTCGTGTTTCGTTGGTGAGTGCGAGACCGGAGGCCCAAATAGTCTAGTCAACAAGTTCCACTTGTTGACTAGACTAAAAGATGCAGCAGCATCACTAGGCCGCCATGGTGTGGGTTGCCATACTGCATTGTCTGCATTCGCAGTGAGTATGGTGACCGCCACTCTTGGATTCTGCTTATGCTTTCCATCAGGCAGCAGGCAGAGTAGAGTCATTTTGGCGGGCCATACATAAAAAAAAAAAAAAAAAAAAAAAAACATATTTGTCAAATATTACCGATAAATCTGTAATTTACGTTAAATTCAAACACTCGTTTGAATGCGAAACACGCAAAACTTAGAATTCAAAGCGTCAGTCGATTTTAGCTAATGTGCGTCATGTCAACATATTGTTTGTTAGAAGCGTGGACAAAGCCTAAACAAACAGTCATTACTCCCGACGCTGGAGGACGATACGTGATCACTGCCCCGACAATTATATCGGCTCGTATCACGTCATGCGTGGCCTATCACTGTTTGAACATTAGCAGTCATTTGTAATAATCGTGGTCGCAAATTTCATGTCAACTTGCCGAACATTATTTGAATTATTCGATGTTTAGACCCATAATACAATTATTTTTCTTTATGTAAAGTATTATCAGAGATTCTACATCCGTCTAATTATTATTAACTCTTCTAATATATATTAAGTAACTAGCTATAAACATTTCGTTATGGCACATGCCACCATGTGTTAAAAAACCGTCTTAAAATCCTTTTCGTAGGAAAATTAGGGCTCGCATAACGAAGAAAATGGTTTTGAAACGTACATAAACTAACATAAAATTTTATATATTAAGTTAACATACTTAGAAGGTAAAAGATTCTAAGAGAAAGAATGCTTGCGATAAAATATCACCTTGCACAAGCTTAAAATCGCACCACGTCAATAAAGAATATCTAAACTGCAATATTGGAATCAGAAAACAATATCGTGCAAGTTCATTTAGGATGCAGCGAGGTCCGGCGCGGTCGTTCGCAGTTAGGGCGAACTGCACCAGAATGCGACGCGACGTATCGAATGACTGATCGCCTGCACGTGCTTAGATGTAAATACGATCACTCTGTACTGGTTGAAAATATTTAGAATGTTAATACTAAAAATCTCAGTTTTATTTATTTATTTAGATTATTTATAGATTGTACTGTAATGCGCAGAACTGCCACTGTGTATTTATAAAACAATTTGGCTAAAAATAATATAACTACATAACAAAAACCCCAAAAGTTAACTTTCTGGACATGTTACACTACCTAAACTTTGAAATAAATGGGACTTTAACAGCCTTTTAATCAACTACAAGACCTAACTAAATGAATATTAAAAAAAACCGTTAAAATATTTAATATTGTTTTGCATGTCATGAACGAAAGGGAATTTTAAATATTTCTACGCAGTCTTTTATTTGTTACATAAAAAAACAACCTATAGAAGTTAGCCCAAATAGCTTAATAAATCACTAAATGTTTAAGTAAACAAACGAAAAACTGGGCTGTCACACGCACACGCACTCCTCTTCCCCCGAGAACAGTGTAAGTTGCCCGAACTGACCCTAAACTTAACCAGTAAATACCGAAACCGCACAAACTATCAAAAACTTGGACACTATTCCCACTTGTGAGTTACAGTTGCTTGGACTAAAATAACTTAGCTGTGTAGACTGTGGGTTGGTTATTACGATGCTTAATTACACACAGATGTGCAATGTGTACTTCCCTTGTCAAGAATCCGACTCCGCTAATGTTTGAGTAAGAGGTAGCCACTTGCTATTAAGTGATATATTTTTTAAATTAAATGCCAATTTTACCACTTCCTGATAAAGTTTCAGATAGCTTTCTGTCATATAACACTATTTAACAGATAAAAGTTCCTGATAAATATATGTAGATATATCTATATAAAGGAATTTTTCACCAAGTAGTGAAACTGACTTTAAGTTTACAGATACTCGGAGGGTGCAATCGATGTTTTTCTTTTGAGAATTTATACTGTCAGTAATGTGTAATACGAAAAAATAACATTTGCGTAAAATAAATAAAATTATTTCTTATAAAGGTGTTAAAGAATAATTAAATATTTTTTGAATAGATGTAAAATTTAAATTCACTTTAGAAATAAAACTATAGATAACTTTACTTTCATAATCAAAGGAGGATGAGGATCCCCTTTAAATTGAAATTAAATATTCCCTCCTACAATTTTTCCAGATTTTAAATTATCAAGATACTTCTAATGACTGCAGAACTTCTACAAAATACATCTAAATATTCCCATACCGAATACCTACATACACATTCCTCACCTGTCAAGCAATAAAGTTCAACCGCGTAGAAATTTCCACGTTACACTGAACTAAGCTGGGGCGTAGACATTGACTGAAGTAACAGATTCTAGTTGGTTATGTTGGTATTGCAAGAGCCACTTCTAAATTCAATTAATCATAGTTCGGATTAGTTCCCCTTTGACGACCTGCGGACCAGACGTGACTATCTTGTGTAACAGCTTTTCGTTAACTATTGGAACTTCACCACGTGATGCTGCGAGCGGTATTACAAACCTACGAATTACTAATATACTGAAATTCGAACAGGTTTGAATTCTGATGTTTACTCAGTACTGAATAACGGTGACAAATGTCTCTTCAAATTTTTCAGGGTAAGCAATTAGTCAGTAGTTTTGTATGAGTGTAGACTTTTTGGTGTATTTTAGCCGTAAAAGTTGAGACCAATTCACGATATCGGCTTAGTTAAAGAAGCTACGAAAATTAAAAGAAAAACAGATATCAAGAACTCTTTACTTTCCTTATGGTTGGAAAACTAATTATTCGAAAAAAGCGGCCAAGTGCGACGTCGGACTCGCCCATGAAGGGTTCCGGAGCAACATTATATAAAAGTTCTTGTAGTTCGTTGTAACTTTGATCGATGTGTTAATAATAGTCTATTTTTTTGCGGTTTACCATTTATGACGTATTAAAAAAAACCTACTTACTAGATCTCTTTCAAACCAATTTTTGGTGGGAGTTTGTATAGTAATATACATCATATATTTTTTTTAGTTTTATCATTCTCTTATTTTAGAAGTTACAGGGGGGGGGACACATTTTATCAATTTGGAAGTGTCTCTCGCGCAAACTATTCAGTTTTGAAAAAAATGATATTAGAAACCTCACTATCATTTTTAAAGACCTATCCATAGATGGTCCACCCCACACGTATGGGTTTGATAAGAAAAAAAAAATTCAGTTTCAGTTCTATGTATGGGGACCCCCAAAATTTCGTGTTTTTTTCTTATTTTTGTGTGAAAATCTTAATGCGGTTCACAGAATACATCTACTTATCAAGTTTCAACAGTCTAGTTCTTATAGTTTTGGAATAAAGTGGCTGTGACATACGGACGGACAGACAGACAGACGGACGGACAGACAGACAGACAGACATGACGAATCTATTAGGGTTCAGTTTTTTTGCCTTTGGCACGGAACCCTAAAAAGGTGAGTAGATCTTTAACTCTTGCTATAAAATTAAAAATATTGGAATTGGAAATTACAGCGATCTTTTTTTATTTAAAGGTACTGAATAAAACTAATATAAGGACCAAACATTAACTTTGTAAAAACACTTTCAAAGTCATAATTACAAAGGATTTAACTTCTTGGATAGTTTCCAAATGCTACCGCCATACCCTTCATAATAACACCAAATACGAATATTAAGAATAAAAGTCAGTGCTCATAGTAGACATTGCATTGTCTTCTTACTAAACAATAGCCGACATTAACTCTACTCTCTACACAACCATGACAATATGAAATATAAATTTCTATATTAAAAACCCATTCTACCGCCAAACTAGTAGAATAAGGGTATTCTCAAGATATCAGTAATAAATTCCCGCCAATTACAAAGTTAGCTCAACTTCCGTTGGTCAGTACTCGAA
The DNA here is from genome assembly GCA_949125395.1 of Diaphora mendica. Lineage (NCBI taxonomy): Eukaryota > Metazoa > Arthropoda > Insecta > Lepidoptera > Erebidae > Diaphora > Diaphora mendica. Next base: position 27,275,029 of record OX421310.1, read on the forward strand.
AGGCAAACTAGTTAATTCGTAGTGTAACCCCGCCGGGAATCGAACTCCGGCCGTCGGATAAGTAGCAGATTTATTAAGAGGCTATTCCTAAATACCGACGGGTTGAAGTTGGGTTTAAAATTCAATCACGCTTTAGTTTGCAACTAAGCCTTCTAAATTCGAGCTTTGTCTGTTGCAGATACGGGCCCCGTTTAACTATTGTTTATGTTTGAATTTTATAGTAAATGTTGTTTAAATTGTTGTTCAAATTGTTCTGGCATGATGTTAATTTAAGATTAAAAGATACATTATATATTTTTCCAGCTTTCTAACATAATTATTAAATTATCTAAGGTGGTCGCTGAAGATAGATTGAATAATCCACTGAAAGGCATTTTAAGTGTTATTAGTTTTTGTTCTTTTGTTTGCAGTAATTAAAGTTAGTTATAAATAAGGTGGTGGTTTGTGGTGATTAATTAACACTACGGAATGTCGCCACTCATATTCACCCCATGGGAGGAACGACATTACCGCGAAGAGGAGGAAAACTTGAAACAAACCATAAACTAACTCTTCTGTCCAGCGTGATATGGTAGGTCAAATCACCCTTTCTAAGGAGAGACCTATGTCCAACAGTTTTCTGTTAAGGCTGTTGATAATAAGTGAGGAAATTAACCGTTTAAAACTACAAAGTAATAACTTAATGTACCTCTTATTCAACTTTTTACCATATTACTGGTACCATTTTTTGGGTAGGTATTTGAGGCAAGCTGAAAACTTGTCACACACCTCTCCTAATATACCCCAACACGAAACTGCAGACCTGGCTGGTGAGTAGCGGGACTTTGACAACCAGCGATAGTGATGATGAAGTAGGCTTGTGTCTCCCACGTGAGCACTGTTTCTCAGAGTGCTATAACTGACGAAGTATATCGTTATACCATGGCTATTGTAAGTCACGTGACCTCGCCAGAGGGGGGGGGGGTTGATTTAGGCCCGCTACTCACCAGCCAGGTCTGCAGTTTCGTGTTGGGGTATATTAGGAGAGGTGTGTGACAAGTTATCAGCTTGCCTCAAATACCTACTCAAAAAATGGTACCAGCGCTCGGACCATATTAGTAACTGTAGATACTTTGTATGTTTCAATATAATAAAAGGAGACCAATAACAAAACCTAGAATAAATTAACCATGTTTTATGGTAAAATTTCACAAAGAAGACATTAGACGGCTTCCTAGCTGTATTAAATACAAAAATACTTCGAAAGTATTTTATAAAGGCTACCCTTTCATTGCAGACTTACAAATCAAAAGGCTAATAAAGAAAAGCGAACAAGTCAGTACTAAGTATTTCTTTCATCGAGTCAAAGTTGCGAGTCGGAATTTCCTGAGCGGCGAACAAGGGGTTCGGGAGGGAAGAGGGAACGGAACTGCCAACCACTTCCTTTACTTGTTGTAACTGCATTCAGACAAACGGGTTTGTCATGCATTCTTTGTGTACAGTTGTTCTTAAAAGAAAATTAGGTATAGTAATAAGAGGTCTGTGATGTTTCTGATATTTTATTTACGGAAATTAAAATTTAGACAACTCTCACGAATAGTTTGTACACCTAAGCATACATTAATGTTCAAAACACTCTTACGTAGGTTATCTTTGTGAAAAATAGCTAAGAGAGTGACGAAATAACTTTGAACAAGCGATTTTATGTCACCTATATTTTCATCTTTTTCCTGCTAATTTTATCACAAATGAAGTGTAAATCAGTGTAATACATACTATAATTATAGAATCGATAGTTACTCTGTCTGTCTATTACGCTTTTACAACTAAACCACTCCACCGATTTCAATGTAATTTGGCGTAGAGATACTTTGATTCTTGAGAAAGGACATAGGTTACTTTTTAACGCGATAACCTACACACACACTGGTGGAGCTGCGGGCAAAAGACTAGTACATCATAAGTATACAAATCCAGATCTAAATGGTCTCGTAAGTTCTAAAATGAGACTAGTGACAACTGTCGCAGAAAACAAGCTATATTTTAAGGGCTGTCCAATCTTCTGTATAAAATCTAGTTTCATTTGACACGTTCAATGCCATGTCAAACAATTCTGGGCGACACTTAATCTTCCTGATGAGCCACACTGGACATTTGAAATTGATTAAAGTTGTTGTGTTGGTTTGTGTACGCTTTAAGAACCCAAAAACTGAAAAAAATACGATATATTCGTACAACACTCTTGAAAGATGACTTTAATCTATATTTTTTAACCATAACGTGCCACAGCTAAGCGTGGCCGGGAACAGCTAAAACCTGAAATGAGTTTATCTGTACTACCTTATAACTACTATGGGCTTGAAAATGATTACTATGGTCTTTTAGAAGCGTGTAGGTACATGATACATTTTTTGTTCATGTATTTTACTAACCATAGTGAATTCGTGTACCTCATCTTATTGCCACTGGGTGAAATACATAATTTGCAAACACAACAGCTCTGTTAGTTGGAAATCGGTCAAAACTAAAACACAACAAGTTGTAACAAGGGAACAACACTATGTATACAATCCCCGTTCAATATTGATTTCAGTTTAGCCAACAATATAATCAACCCTAATTTGTCTAAAGTTTCAACAAGAAGTTGGTACTAAAGATAAATAACGAATAGATATAATTTGTTAATATTGACAGATAAACTTTGAAATGTGATAAATGCGTCAAGTCTTGATCTGAATTTGAAAATACCTCTGCGGCAGAAGAGTTATTTCAATATTCTAGTAAAAAATCACCATGTGGTTTATTCATTTGAGACACCTCACATAGGGCCAAATGAACCGTTAACCAGCCAACAAGCCTATCACAGTATCGGACAAAAGTACAATAGCTTAAATGCTGCTCCCTAAAAAAGTATAATGTTGAAGTTTTGTATCCGATCAGAAAATTCCTCTACCCTCTATCTTTTATTTGTACTAAATTCAATTATTTCATTAACTGTACATACCTACAGATATATTGTCACACATTTAGAAATGCGTCTGTTAAATAATTGAACAGTGACGCTCTAAGTGAACGTTAGAAACACTTGTTATCTTAACGTTAATTTCCTGCGAATCTGTTTCAATGAGCAAACGTCACCGTCACTATTTCTTGACATGGCAGCGGATACAAGCAAACAAACTATGTTTATACGTGTCCATTATACGAGTACAAACAGGTAGCCTCACTCAAACGTTGCTTTATAAACTGTATTCAGAATCGGAGTATTTATTGATTTACCGAATTTAAGCTTGGTTGCCTTGGCTCGACGACCTATCCGCTCGGTACAGATCTGTCTAACTAGGATTAATTTCCAATCTAAGGATTTAGTGTGAAATATGAATTAAATGGTGGACCTTCTTCTTAGCTACCATTATAATAATAATCACATACAACTATAGCTATAATACTTACAAGGTTACAGACATATTTACACGTCTTACTTTACAGCTAAAAGGCGACAGCATTCCCTAAGACTCAATCAGGAAAGAAATGCCGAAACAAATCACAGAGGTATCTTTTTTTTTGTCTGTAAACATTGATTAATTAAAAACTATTCGAGTACAGTATGGGATTAAATCTTTATTCAAATATTTTTTTATATTTTTATAGCCAGAAAATATTTTTATGTTATTAATTCAGATAAAAATTTATTCAGTTTTAACAAATAAAGTACTTTTTATAACAAAATCATTCATCATCATACTTGTTATGTTGTCTGTTTTAAAGCTCGAAACGTAAGTGTGCGTATGAACTGAGGGACCATAGTGATATTTTTGTTTGAAATTTTTATAAGATTTAGTAGTAGACTCAAAACAATTGTAGAACAAATATGAGAATTTGTAAAAAGATATGTTACAAACTACAGCCCTTTAAGTGTGGTCCCTCAATCCTCACATACCATCAGCCAGATCTCGGCAAGTATGTAAAAAAATAAGGTATTGTGACTGCAGACATTTAGTAGAGAATTTGTAAAGATATATACTAAATAATTGAGCACAAATCATCAACGATTAAAAAAATACAACGACTATACTGTGGTCCCTCAGTCCACACACTAAAGATTTTGTTATACTGAATATTATCACATCAACGGTATGAAATCTTTATTTTCTTACATAATGTTTTAGAACAAGTCTTATAGCAATTTGTAAAAAATAAATTTAAAAAAAACATAGACGCACTTTGAAGATATTTATAATTAAAGCCGGTCCCTCAATCCTCACGTTCTCAAACATACTTGCATGTCTAGCTGCTAGATGACTAAAGTATCACAAAGTGTAGTGTATTAAACTTTTTGTAAAAAGTTTCTACAAAATAATAGGTATCTTTAATTGTGTGTATCTTACCTCTAAAATAAGATTATAGCATTTCAGTGATCTTATGAACAGATATACGAGTAGTGTGACCACACAATGAAAAAAAATGTAGACTACCAGTATAATTTTTATTGTAATAGTCGAAACCCAAGGTTGTACGGTTGATTTAGTGTTATGTTACATTACGTATCTTTACAAAGCATGAAATAAAGTAGCTTTTAGACGCTTATCACCATTTAGGCTATGTTTCAAGGAAGCTTTATGTACTTATAATACCCCAGTATTTTACAAACCATTATGGTAACATAGTGGTATTATTTATACAGCTCAGTTTTATACGTTTTATCAACACATAAAATTGAACATTTAAAAACACAGGATTTTGTAAAATATTTACAAAAAGTCCGCGATAGTACCTATCGCGATCTATATTAATATTATAAATTTGAAAGTGGCTTAGTCTGTTTCTCTATTACGCTTTCACGGCTAAACCAATAACAGTGCCTGCACTTGGTAAGGCATATAACTTATTGTAATTCTCAAAAACAATTGTTTTGAGCCTACTACTAAATCTTATAAAAATTTCAAACAAAAATATCACTATGGTCCCTCAGTTCACACGCACACAAACGTAAGACCTTATAAATCGTATAGATTTTTCAACTGTGCAGGATATAATTAAACATACGAAAAACAACAGACCGGGCTCTCTGGTGTGAACCTATGTCCAACAGTGGACTGCAGCGGGTTGTTGATGATGATGATGACAGATATACATACTGTATTTTATTTTCCGATAACCAAATATAAATCTACACCTACCAATAAGGGAATATAACTTTTTCTCATTTATTTATAGTCTGCCTAGTGCAATTATGCCAGATGATCTCAGCAGTAGGTAATATTAGAAATTTATTCCACCAGCTCACCAGAATGTCATTTGATACGTAGTCCAAATTGATGCGTCGTGTGGCGCGTGATTAGCCCTAATGAAAATCAAACGGGAGATGGTTAGGACATGAATATATTTAGATACGGGCCATCGCAGTGATTAATTACACCTACTCTATTGAAATATACATTCCAAACACCTATGTAATATGATAGTGGCTCATCGAATTAATTGATTTTTATGTCAAGTGTAAAAATAAAAGATAGTGGTAAAGTCATCTTTCAAAACATTCTAAGTAGTGAATACAAAGAAAACAAGGTAAAAGAAAAAAATAAATAAAAATTACTCATCAATCTGTACGTTGATAATCGTCTTTTGTGAGAGTCGGTGAAATTTACAAACACAGATAAAACTGACACAAAGAACACACATATACAGAATAACAATTTTTGAATCACAAAAGTGTAGTCTCACGTGGAGATCGGACCCATAGCACTCAGCGCAGTTGCAAGCGGCGAGGCGATCAGGTGATATGTTAAACCACTAGGTCATCCGTGCAATCATCATCATCAACTCAGCATCAACTGCCTCGCTGGCGTAGTGGTAGCGTATGCGACTGCTGTGCTTGAGGTCTCGGGTTCGATCCCCAGGTCGGATCAAATGTTTGTATGATCTGTCAATATTTGTTTCGGAGTTTGGGTGTTTTCTATGTATACCTAATATGTATGTATTTACAAAAAAAAAGTATAAATGTATTTATATCAGTTGTACCCATAACACAAGCTCTGTTTAGCTTAGGACTAAATGGCGTTCTGTGTCAGATGTCCTAAATATTTATTTATTTATAATACAGTAGAATTCAAGCGCTAACAATCAACAACATATTCGATACCATGGAGGTTCCAGCACTTAAATTCTTTGATAAAATGAAATACTCGCTTTTTCTATGGCTTTAAGTTACGTTTCCCTAAATCACTTACACCCTAACAGGACAGTAGCCGTAGTTTTAATCCCGACGTTAATATTTCAATATAACATGTAGATGGAATCGTAAAATTTCCCAATATCGTTCACTTTATAACACTGTAAAAGGGAATACACACTCGAAGTATAATCAAATACGCCCAACGTCAGAGACTCGAGTTGAAATAGATTTTTTTCTCTCTTAAAAATTGCGATCACGTTTCTAATATAGTGAAAACAATATTCTAGTGACCGGGTGATTTCTGCACAGATGCTTGCCTACCAATATTATGTAGGTAGGGCAAACTTTTTCATAGCTTTGATATATGAGTGTCCCATAAAATGTGCGGAAGTGATTTTGGATTTGTCAAAACTAATTTACAGTCAGACAATTTTAATACATGACATCTATAGAGCTAGGTTCATTTTTAAGTGCGATCTCTTCATTAGACTATTAATCATTTATGTCCTGATGCTCTTCATTGAGGTACTACGGTTTATTTTCCGGTGTATTTATATATATGTATATTATTCTGTCTAATGAAATACGACTGTTTCTGTTCCCTAATGTATGTTTGAATCTACCTGTTTTTTTATAATTTGACTGCCTTAACATCGAAGTGGTAGCGTATGCGATTGTTATGCTTGAGGTCTTTGGTTTGATTTCCGGGTCGAACCAAATGTTTGTATGATCTGAAATATTAGTTTCGGGTTTTGGGTGTTTTCCAAGCATAACATGCATGCATTTCCTAAAAAAGTATTTACATATGTTTTTATATCATTCCCAAAGAACCTTGGGAATTCCTTCTCTGGATTTTCTCTATATTATTCTTGTTTTAATTTTTGACAACCTGTTTGAAAAGTTCTATATGACCGGATGATTTTTTTAATAATACGAAAGATCTGCAAAATAAGTCTTCTCCGAACAGTTTTGATTTAAAAGAATTAAGTTAAATATTGGATATACATAATAAACTGAATCATCTATACCAAATATTTAAAGCATCTCTATCCCTCTTTCAAACGGAAGGCCAACTGGTACACAGATATTATGATGATCAATGTTTTGATGTTTTTTTTTTCTCGATAACGTAACCATATCATAATTTGAAATCGCACACATCGGTCGATGTCGCGGTTTTAATGCTTGAAGGGGTCGTTTGAAAAACGCTATATCGATCGAACGATATAAAAACGACATTAATCTACACTTATCTGGGTGATATTATTTAATGACGCGTCATTTCGCGGTTATTTGTAACTTTTATGGAGGGAATAGATCGTGTTCGGAGATGCATTTTAGATAAGGCTCTTTATGACGAATATTATATTACGCGTAAGTGAAATTTCATTACGAAAGGCGTGATCGTTACGACACAGTTTTATGTAGCTTGTTATGAATACACATGTAGTAATAAATTTCGTCGTTGAACTTTACGTTTTTTTTTGCTGTATTCCGAACAGTCACTTTACGCAGCCTCATAAAGAATGAAAAAATGATAAAACGAGTAAATTCAATTCCATATGACTTCTGGTCAAATTTTATTGAAAAAGAATGCTATTGAAAGATCTCAAACTGTAGCTCATCGTTTTGTTTTTTTGACCTCATCTTACACAGATTAAGTACAATAATCCGACTTAGAATATTTACAAAAAGATTCAACTTTTAATTTTTTTTTGTGAGTGGATGGATGGATAATCGTATACGAGTATATCGAGTATATTATGCCACAGTCGGAATATTTAATTTACAATTCTCTAGTATCCTTTTTATTAATAAAGTGATTTTATGAGTCTTCTTTCCCTCTTTTTGAGTATATTAATTCTACATAATTATTTTCAGTAGTCTGTGACTATCATAATAAAAGCAAAGGAAATTAAATAGACAGATTGAATTTCGTTTTCTAATGTACAGATCCATACTTCACAATACAGAAGGAAACTGAGAAAAAGTGGACTCTATGTACTATTTTTTTTTGTCAGGTTTTGTAAGGATAGCAATTTTCTAACAAAAGTTGCTTCGAGGAGCATAAACTCCGCAACAAATATCGTTTATCACTGACTACGATTATTCTATAACAGTCGGCAGTGGCGGTCGATTTGCATGAAATATAAAGGTGACCGCACACATAGTTTCCGTTGTTTATAGCGGTCAGTGAACGCGGTCGTTTTGTTAGCTTGTCCCCTTTTGCATTCCTGTCTTGGTACCTTTATTGTCTTACTTTCCGCTCATGACATTCGTATAATATATTTATGAAAGATAAACAAAGAGGACTAGAGCTTTGAAAATGAAATTATGCGGCGATTCAATTGTTTTCGTACATCTTTTACACAAGCTTTCATGTTGAAATGCTGTTTGTTTCGTATTTTTATATAAGTTACATGTTTCAATATTGCTTTGTTCTATTATTATTAAATTATGTTAAGGTTTTATTTTGTTCTGATCTAATTTAGTGATCTGATATTATGAAACTTCATGTGCATTTGGTAAACATTTATCTTTAGTTGTACTAGAGAAAACATATTAGTGTTACATTTATTTGGAGTCTTCCACGATAAATTAGTGTTTGGAAATTTTATGTAAGTAAATATTTTTCAAAACGCATGATTATTTTGTTCAATTCAAAGTGTCTTAAAACCTTATGGCATAAATTTATCGTGTAAAACTTACCTATTAAGTGCACTTACCTCACATTTTTTCTGCAGGGCCTAATCAGTTGACTAGAACAAAATGCCTTAGTAGGCATTTGGTCCACCAATGCAAAAAATTATGTATAAAATTATGTACTTTACTATTTATAATAAAATAAATAAATTCACGTTGATGCTTACTGACTCGGTCAGTTTTGAAGGTAAGATTTTGGGAATAATTCATATTAACTTTTATTACTGTGATAAAGAGTATTTTATGCAACCAGCGTGAAACCAGGACACACCAAACGCCAAATGCTCTTTTACCTGTTAACAGCCTTTTTTCTCTTCCTTATCAATAATCCCCCCCCCCCTTTAAAAAAAAAGGAAACGAAGGCTGAACTGTTTGACTGTTCAGGTGGACTGTACATTACTGATGAAATATTTCAGTATAGTAGAGACTTCCACAAATAATTTATACATTACAATTCTGTCTATGTTCTTCATTTTACGTTTCACACTTCAATGACACCTTTTGTCTGCACCGTCTCGCTTTCATTATTCGATTATCATCGGGAACTGTCAATTGACTGTCATATTCCGCACAATGCACTCGATCACACTTCTCTTTCTAATGAGGGACGACATATTGAAGTCCGAAGTGGAATTATTAAAAAACCATTAGATGTGGGGCAAACACCGTGATGGATGGCCTCTTGAATCCGATCCATTTCAATTTCTACGGCCCGTTGTGTCTGAATAAAGGGTGAGCATCCCCCGAGTATGGTAATATGTTTTAAGTCAACCGTGGTCCATTTAATTCAACTTTGTGGCCTAAAAATGTAGAGGAAACATTATACATCAAATGAATACATATAGAGATATATCGTAACGTTTATAATGTTGCAATAACGGTTGTAACGTTACTCATACGTAACCAAGAGTGATGAGCTGATAAATCATATCTAGTCGCCGATTTATATCGCAATAAACAAGGAGGGATCGCGCCAGTTAATAAAAGTACTAGCAACACTTTATGACGCTTTATATTTATTGTACTATTTAAAATATACTTTGTATAGGTACATTAAAATATATGCGGGTCTTCAATTTATATTATAAAGTATAACATAATTTTGTATTGGATGTACCACAGTATAGATATATGTTTTCAACAAATGAATATTAGGTAAATACATATTAAACTCACACATTTTTTTTCTTATTACATTCACTCAGCCGTCTAGTCCCAAAGTTAGCAGAGCTTGTATTACGGGTACTAGACAATTGATGTAAATACATTGATACTTTTTTTTGGAACTTTATACATGGAAAATACACAATCTCCGAAATGAACATTTGCAGATCAAAAAAATATTTGGTTCGTTCCAGATCCAGAATCCCAGAGGATTCGAACCCAATACCTCAAAAACAGCATTCGTATTCGTTATGAATGCGCCATCAAGGGAAATCTAATAATCTATATATTTAAAAATCAATTGCTGTTCGTTTGTCTCGCTAAAACTCGAGAACGGCTGGACCGATTTAGCTGATTTTGGTTTTGAAATGTTTGTCGTAGTCCAGGAAAGGTTTAAATGGTGAAAAAATTAAAAATAACTTGAAAATCCAAACGTCACGTGTACGAAGTAGCGGGCACAGCTAGTATAAAATAAAATAATAAATATATATTTTGGTCACCTGACACACACGGTCATCTAACCTCATATTAAGCAGAGCTAGATTGACTAATAGGATACTTATACACTTTTTTTTAAATAAAATGTTAATGTATTTAATATTTATTTGTTTTTTTATTTAACAAGTTTATGCAGCTTAAATAACTTTACGAGCTTTAAGCAATACTGCATTAATTACTTTTATCAATCACTAGATGATAATTATTCTATATTAACACTTTTTCCTAGTAAATCGCGTTCATTTCTGGCTGGCTCAAAAGTGGGACAATAGGGATGATGATACCTCAGTCAAATTGGTTACTTTTTATCATCTGTTAAAACGATAACTTTGGACGAAAAATGTACATACAAACTTGTGACGTTTTAGACTACTCAATTGAGCAATATATTTTAATGTTTATTTGATTAAAATATGTAATGGAAATAAAAAGCTGTGATAATTATATTTTCCGAGATGTTTTGTAATATTCGTTTTAATGAAGGAGGCATCGGTATCTATTTACGATACAGTCATCTACCCTATAAATGAACAGAAGTGACATTCATAATTACCTATATTTAGTTACAGTTTTTATAGGTAAACCCAAAAATACTAAAGTAACCAACATGAAAACCACACGACAACAACAAAATGTTACACACTTTTTGTAGAATGTTATGACATCACAATGAGCTTAGTGCTACAGTCTACGGCCGCGTAGCTCCTCTACGGTAATGTTACGAATGCTAAAAACCCAGCCCGTTAACTCGACTTCGCTGTATAAAATAACCATCTGGGGAAACCACCGCTTATCCCTTAGAAAAACTCTCTTTGTGAGGATAACTCGCTCAACATCCCCTCTTATGATATGTTTATGTACTTTGAGATTTTATGTGGACGTTCCAACGCCAAGCACGAATTTTATTGGGTTTATAGAATTTTATGACGCCATATTCCATACAGTGACCGCTGTTTTTCATTGTCTATTGATTTTGATGCGGGTATTGTTGGCAGTGCTTAAACTACGGTCGTTTAACAACGAAGAATTATAAATTATCTAGGCAACAATATAAACGAACATTGAAATGTATTTTACATTTGGCAACTTATTTTACATTTTCAATTTAATTTGATTATAATATTAGTCGTGCTACAAATGTAATGCATAGTCTCACCTACTGTTTGGGTTAGCTTAATTTAGCCACTTTTACAAGCTTTTTATTAACTTGCAATGTATGTATGTTGTATGTATGCTTGTATGTTCGGGTGGAATCTTGCAACACAATTTTGAAGAAGATATCTTCAACCGATTTTGCTGAAATTTTGCAAGCATATGTATACAGCGTGACAATACAATATTATAATGACATGGAGCTGCTCTGATGCTGGAACTGGAAGGTGGCCATAGGAACTCTGTAAAGAAACGACGCAACATCATCGACTTTGGATTCGTTTGATTCGTCATTCCAGTAAAAGCTTGTTTTTAAAAAGCTTTTTAATTTAATTTATTATTATATATTCATCTTAACGTTCTCACTTCTCACTCTCATGCCCAACCTACTTGAATAAAAAATAATTAGCATAATTGTCATTACTAATTATTTGAATTGTTGAGTTTTATACTGTCTTTGTACGGCTTTATAGGGACACACGATATACCCTCCTAGGTACTTAGCTCGTCTTACTGTATCGCGTGGCTGCGCCCACGCGTATTAATATTAAGGTGCTAATATAAATCAGTCGCAAATAAACCATCGTCAAGTCCAGTTGTCATATTCATTTATATCACTGCTCCCTTATGAAATACGCAAGTTGTCAAGGACACATATATTGACAACCCTACATTGGTGACCCCGACGTGATCTGAACACGCAACCTTCTGACCTTTGACAACCCTACAGGCTTAAATATAGTTATTTTATAATACTGGAATACTGAATTTTTGTAGATGAATCTGTTACTCACATAACTCACACACGGCTGTCTGGTCCCAAACAAGGCAAGGCCTATTCCATAGTAACCATACTACTAATAAATTACTTATATATGTCTAAATACATACATATAAATTACACGCAGACACAGAACAAAATGTCGTGTTCATCACGCAAATATTTGTCCTGGGTGGAAATCAAACCCACAACCTCTGGTTTAGCAGTCATGGGCACTAACCACTAGACCAACAGGCCTGTCAATTCAGCTGTTATTATTTGTACATAAAAATTATCATTATTTATATTATATAAAAAAAAATTACAAAAAAAAACCGACTTCACGAATGACCAAATAGAAATGGGCCCACACGGGAAGCACCTGCTTTCAATAACAAAAAAAATATTCGAAATTGGTTGGCGTGATATTGAGTTATTCGTCAATTTGTCGCACACATACTTAATGCAAATTGAAGACTTACATGGTTTTCTCATGGATGACATGACAGAACTAGACCAAATTGAAATGGGATCACATGGGAAGCACCAGCTTTCAAATAAAAAAAGAATCATCAAAATCGGTTCACCCAGTCGAAATTTATGAGGTAACAAATAAAAAAAATACAGTGGAATTGAGAACCTCCTCCTTTTTTTGAAGTTGGTTAAAAACAGTATTAATGACGATATGAATAATAATATATTAAAAATAAATGAAACAATTATATAATAATTGCTTATGGAAAATAAAAACTGCCAAACAAACGCTAACATCTGAGCGTAGGTAATCTGTGTCCAAAACTATGTTTGGAGCAAGCTTTAACAGTTTGACGGCACACTTAATCTATTTATACCGGGCACCGGGCAGCAGCATCTGTGGCTAATGATATCGCTGGACCTGTGCTCACCCCCTCTCACCCCACACCACTCTTCCACCCCTCTACTCCCAATAGGCCCCCATGACTCGGTCATTAGTTAAATACGCACAGCCGCCCGCATGTCGCAAGTTTATCTTTGACTAAACTGTAGGTATGTGGACTCGATTAGCCCTTTGATCAAATAATCCAGCGATAAAATAGGGCTTTAGGATATTAAATTACATTAAATGTCATTGTTCGGGTGCTTCTGCTATGAAATTGTATTGTTTGGCCAATCGCTTCAAATGTAATGGGAGTCGTAAAGTGAGTAAAGTACGTGAGTGTTGCTTTTCAACACCACATGGTGTGGATAAGATTAGAAATTCTCCATCGCCGTAATTCAGGGGTGTGGGGGGGGGGGCTTTACAATTAGATGATCTGTCTGTTTGTTTGCTCTCTTCACCATGAAAAAAATTGTTTACTCTTTTGCGGCCTTCATGCAATAAGCGCTTACCACTTCAGCCATGCATTTGGTCCATCTTCCTAAGATACTACAAACCTTGGTTTCGAAGCATTGCCCAAACCATCTTATGGGGTGGTCCAGTGTTCAATAAACATCTTTAAAATTGTGAATTCGATTAATGAGATAAAAATGTTACCAATGTTTTTGATCTAAGTGATCGTTTTACTTTCGTCTTTTAGCTATATGTATGTGTATTTACCAACTACTAGAAGGTATATGGAATTATTCTATTTTTTATAGAACTATCCGTGTACTCTACCGGTTATAAAAATTAAATGTGTCGATAGCTGTCTTTGGTAACAAGTTCAATTAATATATTAAAATCTAAGTCTGGTAAAGGAGATAATAAAAGAAATAAAATTATATCTCTCTTGTACAACTCTAAATAGAAATTTGGTCTACTCCGCGTGTTTACAAATTATTTTCTATTTCGAATATGTCCGTTAATAATTTAAATGATAACAAGATATTGCAGTTTCGTGTGCCAAAACCGTAGGCGAATAGTAGTGAAGACACGCTCATAACTCGTTAGTAGCCTTATGATAAACTGGCTGCAGATTTAATTGGCGGTCAGTACACGAACCTCAATTCAGAACGTATATGTCTATATTAACCCTTTAAATACTCGTATAGATACATAGACGTAGTTATAACTACAGGTTTGATTGGTAAATATTTTCAGTAAAGATTGAGTTGCTTAGAATAAAATGTTGAAAATATAACGTAAATAATAATAAATCCATACTAATATTATAAATTCGAAAGTAACTCTGTCTGTCTGGAATGCTTTCACAACTAAACCGCTACAAATTTCAATGAAATTTGGCATGGAGATATGTTGATTCTTGAGATCCTTCCTCAAGAATCAATGTATCTAATATAATGTGTAAAACAAAAGCTAGTGTTTATTATACATAGTATGTAATAAATAATTAGAACATCTGACACACATCTCCATCTAGCTTCAAACTAAACAGAGCTTGTACCGTGATAGCTGGCTTGACTGATAGATTTTTTTTAAGTAAAAGCATACATTTTATCCTTAGAAAAAAAAACTTCGTTTAAAAAAACCGACTTCAAAAACTGAAAAGTATAAAATAACTTAATTTGTATGTGCTACCTATTCATAGGTTTGAATTCGGCGCCAAGCCAAATGTAATAGTAGGCACCACACTCGCTATATTTCGAGACGAACGTCAACGACGTCACCGACGCTTCGGTTGTTTTGTCCTACGCGAAGAGCAGCTATCCCGCTCAAGGTCACGCGCGGCGAGTCCTACTACTACTACCTACTACATTTTGGCTCGGCACCGACTTCAAACCTATGAATAGGTAGCACATACAAATTAAGTTATTTTATACTTTTCAGTTTTTGAAGTCGGTTTTTTTAAACGAAGTTTTTTTTTTATTTTTCCCTTTTTAGTCTTTCTCAAGTCTCTCATAGTCATTTCACCTAAATAACTTGAAAGAATACGACTAAAGATAACATACAACATACTGTATAGAATAATAAATAAATATTTCGGACATGATGTTTACAGAATATGAAAGCATGTCTTTTCAGGCAATTGCCTTAATTTTATTGCAGGCGCTCACGTAAATTTGAGGGTTTCCTTCAATTTCCTTGGGATCCCATCATCAGATCCTGATATGGTGGCCATGGGACCATATGGGGAGCATACCCTTTCGAATACAAAAATAATTTTCAAAATCGGTCCTCAATTGACGGAGTAATCAATGTACATAAATAAAAAAAAAAAAAAAAAAAAACGATGAAATTGAGAACCTCCTCCTTTTGGAAGTCGGTTAAAATCACACAAACTCGGCAATAAAGGTTTGCATATCAAACAAAGATTTGGTCCGACTCGGGAATCGAACCCGAAACCTGAAGTACAGCAGTCGCATACCACTGCGCTACTCCGCTACCAAGGCAAGCGAGTAAAACAAAAAAGATATAGTTGTCCAGGTGGGGGCGCTAAATACGCTGCTGTGAGTGTTTGTATGTAGAAAAATCACATAAAAATATTTTCTACGTATAACAGTGCTAAAGTTTCATTTTATTTGTTTTTCTTTAATTACTAATCGCCTTTAATGTAAACATATCTATACTAATATTATAAAGCTGCAGAGTTTGTTTGTTTGTTTGTTTGTTTGTTTGAACGCGCTAATCTCAGGAACTACTGGTCCGATTTGAAAAATTCTTTCAGTGTTGGATAGTCTATTTATCGAGGAAGGCTATAGGCTATATTTTAGTTTCAAAAAAATTAGGGATCCGTAAGAAAATTGCTATTTCGTAACCCAAGGTGTGAACTCGAAAACCTATTTTTGCGTGCGCTGCAACACCTATTCACAATAGAACAAAATAATGTATTACGGGTTTGTAGGTCTCATTAAGATCTACAAAAAAGTCCGCGAGAGCATATATCTAACTATCATGGTTTAGTTACAATAACCGCTTTTGAGTTCAAAAAAAATATTAAATCGTCTGAAGAAAGAAACTACGTTAAATGTGTATCGTAATATTAATCCTTATCCAAATTAAGCATTGTGCTATCAAGGGTATTTATGTAGAAGTAAAATACTTTTTGTTTCATCCCAATCGTTCATTTCGTTTAGAAGTTATCACGAGTATAAGACGCTGAGAGTTGGTACCTAATAATGAGTTATTTGCCAAAGAGTTTTTATCAACATAATACCTAATATTAATCTTTATCCAAATAAATGTATTGTTGAGTATGAGTATTAGATCTTAGAAGAGCATAATAAATACATCTATACTAATATATAAAGCTGAAGAGTTTGTTTGTTTGAACGCGCTTATCT
The DNA here is from genome assembly GCA_949125395.1 of Diaphora mendica. Lineage (NCBI taxonomy): Eukaryota > Metazoa > Arthropoda > Insecta > Lepidoptera > Erebidae > Diaphora > Diaphora mendica. Next base: position 27,291,660 of record OX421310.1, read on the forward strand.
CAGGAACTACTGGTCCAATTTGAAAAATTCTTCCAGTCTTAGATAGCCCATTTATCGAGGAAGGCTATAGGCGAATATATCATCACGCTTAGACCAATTGGAGCGGAGCACCAATGAAGAATGGGGAAAAATTATTACGCTACGGGCAATAGAAGACGCAAACGACATTGCGTGGGTCAGCTATACATACTTTATATTATAAATGCAAAAGTAACTCTGTGTGTCTTGCTTTTACGGCCAAACGGCTGCACCGATTTGAATGAAATTTGGTATACAGATAGTCTAGAGCCTGAGAAAGGACATAGGCTACTTTTTAATGCGAAAAAGGGGTTGTAAGGGCTTTAAAAGGGGGATGAAAGGTTGTTCTGGGGGTTCACTCGCCATACGCCTGCGCATTACCTACGTCGGGCGTCTTGGCAACGACCAAACACGGCTGTCACATTCATTAAAAATATTTCACTTTTTCAACGAAGACTTAAATTAATAAATACATTCATGAATCCGATTTGTATGTATGTTCATGATATTAGTAAAAATAAATAAGCCATATTACTAAACAGTATTTATAAAATTCAAAAACTCTCTACAGAAGTATCGTCATTTTAAGCGAAAATATTAAAAAAATTCTTTTTTAGGCTGTTGATTAGATATAAATAAAAATGTGATTTAAATTTTGTAAAAAAATTACCATCAAGGGGGTTAAATAGCAATAGGGGATGAAAGTTTGTATGGCTATATGCAAAGTTTGTGAAAATCTATACATGCTTCATAAGTTTGCGACAGGAGACAAAATATTAGAGCTATTCTGATGTAACATTTACTACATGCATTATCACAATATGCCTAAGTGTGCTTGCCCGAACGGGCAGACACGTAAGGGCAGACGAATGTGTCGCATGCGGATGTTGAATTTTGCCACTACAAATTCGTTATTATTCACTGCGATTAGATTTGTTTACATGATTTTTTGTTTATTCAGTTAATGTTCTTCGTGAAAAAATCCGACAGAAAAGGATCCGGGGGGATTTATGCACAAAAAAAAAGGAAAAGGGGTACGCCGCAAGATGAAATAAATGCCTGTATGAAACATATGTACTATGGGTACATGTTAAAAAGTTTTGTCTTATTACAATTATGCGAGTACAACTTCAGAATTATTTATGAGCAGTGTCAATATGCAAATGCTCTTCTAAAAATTGGAGAAGATTGTATGCCAACTGACAGTAACGACATGATTACACTGAGACGTGAGTTCTGGTATATGATGGCACAGATGATCTAAAAATAATATCTATTCTGATCTGCCTACTAATGAGACAGTTATCAAATAAACGAACGGATCATGTCAGACGTGGAGGAAGATGTTATCGAATACCTCTCAGGAAATACAAGGGACACTGAACCAGTCATATCATAGCTTATGCATAGAGTTTCTCAACTCTTTAGAATTATCAGGAGCGCCTTACCATAAGTTGAGACTGAAATTTAATGTTCCAGTCCTATTAATGAGAAATCTTGAGCGCCAAAGCTATATAATGGTACACGGCTACAAAATACACATCTGGGGTACAACATTGTAAAAGCTACAATCATGATGCATGGAATGGCAAAAGGAGAAAATATTTTAATTACACGTATTCCAATAATTCAAACTTATTTGCAATTTCAATTTAAAAGAATGTAGTTTCCACTGAAAACAAAATTTGCAATAACATTTATCAAAGCCCAAAGACAGACGCGTAAAGTTGCAGTTCATTTAGAAAAAAAAACATGTTTTTCCCATGGGCAGCATAATCACGTGTATCAAATCCGCTAAATCTCTATATTTTGGCAATAGATGGCAAATCAAAAAACGTAGTTAATAAAATTGAAAAAAATGAGAATCTGCTTAGCCTGAGGGAAAACTCAAGCAGAATCCAACCGGAGTGTCAACTCCAATCCAAGTGGAGGCAACCGTACTCGCTGCGAACTCAGACAATGCAGAACCAAACCGTTAGGTTCGAGAGCGTATTTCTAAGACTGAGGCGGTGACTTCCAAGGCCAGCACGTGTTGTTCTGTAGAGAAAGGGAGAAGGTGGGATCAGTTGGAAGAACTCTTCAGAACACTCTCCATGGTAAAGCGGTAGAGGACTGCCATAGAGGCGATGTCACTCCGCAACTGCAGAGGCCCAAGGGACTCGGTGGTATCAGGACTGTTGATCATGCGGACTGCTCGCCGCTGCAACCGATTGAGAACATCAAGCAAATACTGCGTGGATCCATCACAAAGATGAGAACAGTACGCACGAGCGAACCTGGGTCTTATAAAGGAGACACAATAGCTCGGGCGCGAAGAACCGTCTCACCCTGTTCAGGCCGCCTTAGTGGTGCCCTCGATGTACTTCCGTGGGTTGAGGTATCGGCAAATATCCATGCCCAGGACACCAGCTTATCCCGTAGTGGCAGTTGAGTGCTCTGAAAAGTGGGGAGGGAAAAAAACGGACACTTTTTGGTAGAGAAAGGGCACACCTATGTTTATTTAACGTTGAACTCGACCAAATTCTCATCACCCTATTGTGAAATGCGGTTCAAAACCCGGTCGAGCTCAGCGACGAGCTCCTGTCGATTTTCCTCAATGTCTACCAGCTTGGCTGCAGGGTATCCATAATATCGCCCAAGCACTGTGCTATCGTCTGCATAGCAATGTATATTGCCGAGGGCCAATATGTCATTGACATGCAGAAGAAACATCTTGGGCGACAGGACTGAACCCTGAGGTACGCTAGCGTTTACCTCCAGTAAAACAGAGGCCGCGCCGTCGCAAAGAACCCTAATGCGAAGGCGCTGATGAAGAAAAGCGTCAATCCAGTGACAGAGTCTAGGAGGCAGACCGAATGCTTAGAGCTTAGAGAGAAGCGAACGGTGCCAGACCCGGTTGAAAGCCTTGGCCATGTCAAATGTCGAAATAAGCTCATGTAAAATACTTTTTATTTTATGTACTTATAGAAATACTTAAATGTGTTTTTAACAGTGAAACGTGTGTGTCTTATTTTTAAAATAATATTATCCTCAATAATTAAAACTGCTACCCAAAGTCACTATTACACGCGGACGAAGTCGCGGGCACAGCTAGTATATATATACAATCATAACATTTTCCATGGGGTTACGTTGTAAATTGAACATGGCAGCCTGCGGTTTAATAACTGCGACTATCAGATGCACAGACGGACCACTGTATTGCATGTTGATTAAATTATGACCTTTGACGGAACGAGTACAATTTTGATTTATCAATAACGCACTTTAAACTGGGAAACTAGATTACAGATGTTTGTAGATGTAGGTATTTTATTTGGCAATCGTATGAATAACGGAGACAGAACATATATTTTTCTCTTTACATTTACACATACACAGATAACGATTACAGTGTAGTAATCGTTATCTGTTTATGGTTATAATTATCGATGCTATATTTTAATCATCTTGAAAATATCATCTATTGTCCGTGCGATGCATTTTATGTATGTATAAAGCCCTCTACTATTCTCACTTCCATTCACACTAGTCTTACTGGCGTTTCTTATTTTATAGTTCCATTTGTAAATAAAATAATATAGTGATATGTTATAAATAATTTGTGGAGTTCTCGTTGCACTTAGTCACATGTGATAAGAGGTTACAACTTGCAAGGGTTCCCAGTAGTATTATAATTTACAATCATGTGGTGGCAAATCTAACGAGACATGCGTGGTTACGGTAAGCGCATAGGTTAGGTTGCTAATTGCTAAAATGAAAAATCTAATCGTATATTATTAGAAAGTTGACCTTTTATGTAAAAGTTGCTGGTCGTTAATATTGTTATTCCTAATTATTCATTAAAGTGTTTTAATACTGCCTTCTTATGTTATTAGTCCACTAGACATAGAATTTTTCATAGACAAATCAGACATAGAAGAAAGAAGGTTTTGTCTTTCTATATCACGCGGGTCAGACGAGTTATTAGTATTTGCTTCAAGTTTTACGTCTGTTTGCAGTTGTTTGATGTGGTCGTGCGTAGTTTGCTCTTTTAGTCGGCTCTTATATAAACCATTTCTTTTTGCTAAAACATAGTACAACATACAATCTAGAATAAACACGTAACAATCATTGCATTGTGGAGCAAAGGCTACCAGCTCAGTTTTCAGCTGGCCCCTGACATTTTCACCAACAGTTTAGAAATAAGGAAACGCACACAGACAAAACGCAACACAGAAAACATAATATATAACATATATAATATAAATAGACAGATAGAATATAATACATAACACAACACAACAACACGTTTAAAATTTTTGAAGTCAAAACTTCTATGGGCACTTTTTGGCTGAATAAAAATCATGGAATTTGCATCATAGTCACCGAACGCTTTTCATGAGCTACATTTTTTCACTTCTTTTTATCGCGCCTTTTATTTAAAGAGCAAAGAGGTTCATTTCAGGTGAGCTTAAACAACTATTTGTTTATAGTTTTGAGTTTTCACTTCTGTCGACAGTCCTCATTACTGCTTTGTGATTTTTTTCATACTTATCTTTATCTATGTTAGACTAGTCTAGGGCTCGGCTTCTTCTCGGTGTAGAAAGGTACGTTGACTGAAACATATTGGTAGACTTCAGGAACTTTCTTTATTATCACATAGAACTTTTAGGTATGAAAGTTGTTTGGTGAATATTAAACAATATAATACGAATAATTTAAAAGCGTTTTGCAAAGCAGACCGTGATACGACAGCTGTGCGTGTATAGTCGAGCGCGAAATCTGTAGGCGGGTGAGTGGGGCCATAACCTGTATAAGTAAAGTTAGGAAATGGATGCGGTATTAACTTGTATTAGTTCAAAAAAATAATAATTAAAATGAGAATTAATTTAACTTCTCCTTTTTAAAAAGCCTATTCTATTGATCTTGATTGTATACACATGTATAGTTTCATCCACATAGATATCTACGTATACATGTACGTCCATACTATAAAGATAACTTTTGTTTGTGGTTTAATCCAAACTAATATTTGGTTTCTGGACCTAAGACTCGTAGGGTATTAATTTATTAAAAGTAAAAACCAATCAAATGCATGTCGTATTTCGTAAATTGCACGGTTCTGTAGGTTATTAATTTTACTCCTTTTAAATTAATAGCCATGTTGCCTAAGATTGAGAAGTAATCTTATTGTTAGTTATAAAGTTTATAATTTCTAAGATTTAGTATTATATACAAATTACTCAATGACTTCCACTAACGACTCTGTAAATTACATATTCTTTATACTAAAGTATGAATAAAAAACAAATTAATTATTCAGTGTCACTTTGGATTCGCGGAATTCTTATCAGAAATATTATGGTATTCGTTTGTATTTATATTCTGATTAGATAAAGCTTTGACCTAATTTATTCCATCGTTGTAACTCATAGTTCTTAAGTAGCAATTAGTTGTTGATACACACATATCCATTTCATTTCGTACATCATCGTATAGTGAGCAAACTAGCTAGCTTATCATTAGTTTCCACCTCAATACTGAAATTAAGTCGGTCCCTTTCGTTCGGTCCTCTGTGTTTGTCTAGTTAAATTAAGTTGAAAATTTATTCCATATCAGTTTTGTGGGTCCCTCTGTGTCAGAGAGGAATTTATAATTTTGGCAACGTAAAATTGTTATAGAGGGTTTAATTAGTTTTTGATGATAATTGTTTGCCCGCAGCTATTACTAGTACAATACAAATAGTTGCCAAAACACATAAAACTTCACACAGCTAATTAAACGAATGCTGTACGTAACCTATTTATTGGTGGTTATGATTAATTAATATTCAATCAACAATTTAATTAGGTTTCAAATATTGTTAAGTTATAAACTGTGTTTTTGTGTACAATATTCTATTAACATTGCAATAGTAATAAAGTTATAAATTTTTGCTGTTTAGTATTTATTAACGCAAACAGGTATTTTTGACAATACGGAAACCGCCTACATCGATCGTCTTGAGCTTGTATTTATAACAAGACATTGCAATTTTATCAAGTAATAAATCTAAATTTAGAAGTCAATTTGGCCGAAGCACATACACTTTTCATATCGAAATAACAACCAAAACATGGAGAAATAGAAGCTTCTGTCTTGCAGTAAATTAATCAGACTTATTTTGGGACTTACGCTATTCGTGACTGAATAATATGATGACGATATTGAATGCAATCGTTTTTACGTTAGCAGATGGAATAAGTCAGCCTTTGACTGCTAATCGTACAACCTGGACGAAACGTCATTACCTCATCAACAACCTCACTCATAGAAAGAGTCTATGTCCAGCAGAAGATAGACTTCTCCGTAGAAAGAAAACTATTGCCTGATCAGATCACGTTAATTTCATACAAACATTATAATAATATAATATTCATGTATCGATAGAGCTAGCATATACAAGTAATGTAGAAAAGATGAGACAGCAACAAAGTTTCCATGTAATTAGTTACTGTGTTCAGTTAGTGTGACTGATGTCGGTAGATGCGGCAGTCAGTGAATTAATATTCGCGGTGGGACGCAACGTCGTGCCTACGTCAAGTGCAGCGGACGCGCGCTCACGCATGCCTTGCGCTCAGGCCGACCGTTCAACACCACTCATTGGGGATGGCTGCCCATCGTGATCACTGAAATGTTTTCAACTTTAATTAAATTTTGGTTTGTATGGACTTAGAGATGACACAATATATATATTTATTTATATTTGTAGAGACGTGTAGCTTTATCAGCTAGTATTCAAATAGTATATGTGAATTTAGATTTATGAAATTGGATCTTTTCATTGTATTTTCTGTATTAAAAAGAATTAAAAGAAGTCGCAAATACGATTATTCAATCTTGTAAAAGAATCTCCACTACGCTTTATATTTTATCAATGAATTTAAAACTTAATAGATTTTTTAGTAATTTGTAAATGCTTCGTGAACCTTTATTTTGAAACGAAGTCAGTGCAAAAACGACGATGGTTACTATGGCATCTATTGTTTTTTTTTTATGTATGGGCCTGCCAAAATGACTCTACTCTGCCTGATGGAAAGCATAAGCAGAATGCAAGAATGGTGGCCACTATACTCATTGCGAATGCAACAATGCAGCATGGTGACCCACAATACGGCGTCCTAGTTATGCTTCTGCATCATTGGGCCTCAGATATAACTTAAGTCCAAACTACAATGCTTTTAAAATACATTGCGATAAACACACCAACAATGCGAAAGTCATTTACTTATTTAAAACTAATATACATATTGTACAACGCCATAGGGCAATTAACGGAATTCTCTTCCAATCGCCCTCCGGGCTGTGGAAATATAATGTAGTAGGTTCAAAGATAAAGTATTGAGTTTTTAAATCGAAAATTCTAGATGTATACACAAACATTTGCTTTAAACTAAACAAAGCTACTTCAGGTGTATTTAAACAGTCTAAATGATGTCCTCTCTCAACAATTGTCAAAACGACGGCATAAATTAAAGTCCCCTTGCCGCGAGGGCCGAGATTAATGTTGGCATTAATCGAGTGACCACCGCACGCTCGCCCTTTTCCGGTCACCAAGAACGTTTAACCCGGATAATGTTGCTATGTTTAAAATTAAAATGTTTCACTTTTTTACTCTTTTGGCAAGACATATTGATGATGACAGTTTTATTTAACACTAGCTGACACGGCGAACTTCGTACCGCCATATTGACATATCTGTCTCAGCTTCCCACAGGCAGTGTACAGTCGTGGACACAATAATGACTTTTCCCGTTATCTTTTAATTTTTCTTATACACAAACCTCGTCCTAACAAAAGGAACACATAAAAAAGAATTATTTAATGTGGTGCAGCCAATCGGAAGTTACGCGCGTACATACATTTCGGCGATTCATTTTTATATATTCTTATATATATATAAACTAGCTGTGCCCGCGACTTCGTCCGCGTGTAATAGTGACTTTGGGTAGCAGTTTTAATTATTGAGGATAATATTATTTTAAAAATAAGACACACACGTTTCACTGTTAAAAACACATTTAAGTATTTCTATAAGTACATAAAATAAAAAGTATTTTACATGAGCTTATTTCGACATTTGACATGGCCAAGGCTTTCAACCGGGTCTGGCACCGTTCGCTTCTCTCTAAGCTCTAAGCATTCGGTCTGCCTCCTAGACTCTGTCACTGGATTGACGCTTTTCTTCATCAGCGCCTTCGCATTAGGGTTCTTTGCGACGGCGCGGCCTCTGTTTTACTGGAGGTAAACGCTAGCGTACCTCAGGGTTCAGTCCTGTCGCCCAAGATGTTTCTTCTGCATGTCAATGACATATTGGCCCTCGGCAATATACATTGCTATGCAGACGATAGCACAGTGCTTGGGCGATATTATGGATACCCTGCAGCCAAGCTGGTAGACATTGAGGAAAATCGACAGGAGCTCGTCGCTGAGCTCGACCGGGTTTTGAACCGCATTTCACAATAGGGTGATGAGAATTTGGTCGAGTTCAACGTTAAATAAACATAGGTGTGCCCTTTCTCTACCAAAAAGTGTCCGTTTTTTTCCCTCCCCACTTTTCAGAGCACTCAACTGCCACTACGGGATAAGCTGGTGTCCTGGGCATGGATATTTGCCGATACCTCAACCCACGGAAGTACATCGAGGGCACCACTAAGGCGGCCTGAACAGGGTGAGACGGTTCTTCGCGCCCGAGCTATTGTGTCTCCTTTATAAGACCCAGGTTCGCTCGTGCGTACTGTTCTCATCTTTGTGATGGATCCACGCAGTATTTGCTTGATGTTCTCAATCGGTTGCAGCGGCGAGCAGTCCGCATGATCAACAGTCCTGATACCACCGAGTCCCTTGGGCCTCTGCAGTTGCGGAGTGACATCGCCTCTATGGCAGTCCTCTACCGCTTTACCATGGAGAGTGTTCTGAAGAGTTCTTCCAACTGATCCCACCTTCTCCCTTTCTCTACAGAACAACACGTGCTGGCCTTGGAAGTCACCGCCTCAGTCTTAGAAATACGCTCTCGAACCTAACGGTTTGGTTCTGCATTGTCTGAGTTCGCAGCGAGTACGGTTGCCTCCACTTGGATTGGAGTTGACACTCCGGTTGGATTCTGCTTGAGTTTTCCCTCAGGCTAAGCAGATTCTCATTTTTTTCAATTTTATTAACTACGTTTTTTGATTTGCCATCTATTGCCAAAATATAGAGATTTAGCGGATTTGATACACGTGATTATGCTGCCCATGGGAAAAACATGTTTTTTTTCTAAATGAACTGCAACTTTACGCGTCTGTCTTTGGGCTTTGATAAATGTTATTGCAAATTTTGTTTTCAGTGGAAACTACATTCTTTTAAATTGAAATTGCAAATAAGTTTGAATTATTGGAATACGTGTAATTAAAATATTTTCTCCTTTTGCCATTCCATGCATCATGATTGTAGCTTTTACAATGTTGTACCCCAGATGTGTATTTTGTAGCCGTGTACCATTATATAGCTTTGGCGCTCAAGATTTCTCATTAATAGGACTGGAACATTAAATTTCAGTCTCAACTTATGGTAAGGCGCTCCTGATAATTCTAAAGAGTTGAGAAACTCTATGCATAAGCTATGATATGACTGGTTCAGTGTCCCTTGTATTTCCTGAGAGGTATTCGATAACATCTTCCTCCACGTCTGACATGATCCGTTCGTTTATTTGATAACTGTCTCATTAGTAGGCAGATCAGAATAGATATTATTTTTAGATCATCTGTGCCATCATATACCAGAACTCACGTCTCAGTGTAATCATGTCGTTACTGTCAGTTGGCATACAATCTTCTCCAATTTTTAGAAGAGCATTTGCATATTGACACTGCTCATAAATAATTCTGAAGTTGTACTCGCATAATTGTAATAAGACAAAACTTTTTAACATGTACCCATAGTACATATGTTTCATACAGGCATTTATTTCATCTTGCGGCGTACCCCTTTTCCTTTTTTTTTGTGCATAAATCCCCCCGGATCCTTTTCTGTCGGATTTTTTCACGAAGAACATTAACTGAATAAACAAAAAATCATGTAAACAAATCTAATCGCAGTGAATAATAACGAATTTGTAGTGGCAAAATTCAACATCCGCATGCGACACATTCGTCTGCCCTTACGTGTCTGCCCGTTCGGGCAAGCACACTTAGGCATATTGTGATAATGCATGTAGTAAATGTTACATCAGAATAGCTCTAATATTTTGTCTCCTGTCGCAAACTTATGAAGCATGTATAGATTTTCACAAACTTTGCATATAGCCATACAAACTTTCATCCCCTATTGCTATTTAACCCCCTTGATGGTAATTTTTTTACAAAATTTAAATCACATTTTTATTTATATCTAATCAACAGCCTAAAAAAGAATTTTTTTAATATTTTCGCTTAAAATGACGATACTTCTGTAGAGAGTTTTTGAATTTTATAAATACTGTTTAGTAATATGGCTTATTTATTTTTACTAATATCATGAACATACATACAAATCGGATTCATGAATGTATTTATTAATTTAAGTCTTCGTTGAAAAAGTGAAATATTTTTAATGAATGTGACAGCCGTGTTTGGTCGTTGCCAAGACGCCCGACGTAGGTAATGCGCAGGCGTATGGCGAGTGAACCCCCAGAACAACCTTTCATCCCCCTTTTAAAGCCCTTACAACCCCTTTTTCGCATTAAAAGTAGCCTATGTCCTTTCTCAGGCTCTAGACTATCTGTATACCAAATTTCATTCAAATCGGTGCAGCCGTTTGGCCGTAAAAGCAAGACACACAGAGTTACTTTTGCATTTATAATATAAAGTATGTATAGCTGACCCACGCAATGTCGTTTGCGTCTTCTATTGCCCGTAGCGTAATAATTTTTCCCCATTCTTCATTGGTGCTCCGCTCCAATTGGTCTAAGCGTGATGATATATTCGCCTATAGCCTTCCTCGATAAATGGGCTATCTAAGACTGGAAGAATTTTTCAAATTGGACCAGTAGTTCCTGAGATAAGCGCGTTCAAACAAACAAACTCTTCAGCTTTATATATTAGTATAGATGTATTTATTATGCTCTTCTAAGATCTAATACTCATACTCAACAATACATTTATTTGGATAAAGATTAATATTAGGTATTATGTTGATAAAAACTCTTTGGCAAATAACTCATTATTAGGTACCAACTCTCAGCGTCTTATACTCGTGATAACTTCTAAACGAAATGAACGATTGGGATGAAACAAAAAGTATTTTACTTCTACATAAATACCCTTGATAGCACAATGCTTAATTTGGATAAGGATTAATATTACGATACACATTTAACGTAGTTTCTTTCTTCAGACGATTTAATATTTTTTTTGAACTCAAAAGCGGTTATTGTAACTAAACCATGATAGTTAGATATATGCTCTCGCGGACTTTTTTGTAGATCTTAATGAGACCTACAAACCCGTAATACATTATTTTGTTCTATTGTGAATAGGTGTTGCAGCGCACGCAAAAATAGGTTTTCGAGTTCACACCTTGGGTTACGAAATAGCAATTTTCTTACGGATCCCTAATTTTTTTGAAACTAAAATATAGCCTATAGCCTTCCTCGATAAATAGACTATCCAACACTGAAAGAATTTTTCAAATCGGACCAGTAGTTCCTGAGATTAGCGCGTTCAAACAAACAAACAAACAAACAAACAAACAAACTCTGCAGCTTTATAATATTAGTATAGATGTATACGTGCGATTTTGTAACGGTGTCGTGATTTTGTGGTTTAGCATTAATTAATAATACAACGATTAGCCGGTACTTGCAGTGGCGAACCCAGGGGGGGGATATGGGGGATATATCCCCCCCCGAAATATTTATGTTCAATAAAAAAATTAACTTCACGATTGTTGGCGAGCGACGACGCGAATTGGTGCCACGATTCCTGTAACAACTGCAACATGTAAGCGTTCGTTTTCAACTCTAAGAGGAGTGAAATCTTACTTGAAAAGCACCACAGGACACCGAGATGTTCCTCTAAACCCAAAAGACATCCTTAACAAGCTAGCGCACAATAAATAAACGCGGCTTGATTTTATTTTTAATCATTTGTAAGAGTACAAAAATTCCATGAAAATTTCTTCATATTGAATTTACCACGAATAATTTTATAAAGTTATGCTTTTTTTCTTTCAAATAAAAACATGTGATTTTCGGTTGTTCTCTGTGTTTACTTATTCGTTAACCTTTCTTCTTTACAATACCCTCCGTGGGGGGGGACATGAACGCCGTGTGTGGGACTCCCGACGAATTGGTCTACCCACTAAACCCCGCGGCGGACTACCTCGGCTGTCGGGGGAGCTCCAGGAATGCATCAGTGGCTTCTGGAGTTCCCCCTGCCGTACCTCCCCGTACCACCCCCGGGGCAGGTCGCTATCGCGCCTCTCACCGCTCTACACAGTAAGAGTCGGGACGCCGACCCGCCTTAGACGACACCCCGGTGTCACAGGTCTCGAGTCGTTTGCAGCACAACGACCCTTAAGCGACGATTGGGGAGTTAACGGTCTCTATCGCGTCCCCTTCGTTGCCTCCTGCGAGCCGGATCTACCTTTTCTCGATCCCGCTCTGCGGACTCCTTCTGCAGCACAACATCTCTTCACAGAAGGAGACCGCGGCCTTCCATCCCACACTACTCGCCAGCATTGCGGCGATCAATGCTGGTGGTAACAGGTTTTGTCCGATCTGTCTGACCAGGACTCGAGGCTCGGACTCCCACGCAGGGCAGCCCTCCAGCGTGTGCTGGGTGGACCCGCAGTGGTGGCATTGTGCCGGAGCCTCACGTCCGATTCTGTTCAGATACTCACATAAGCAACCGTGCCCGATAAGTATCTGAGTAAATCAGTAGGTGACACAGTCGGTTTTCTCGTCGGTTGTCGGATTTCGAGCCGTACCTGACAAGCCCGTAGGGCTTGCGTATGTGCGTTCCGCCGAAGCATTCCGGGCTCATGATCCGGCGCTGTCTCGGGTGGCGGCGGGGGGTGGGGCTCGCGCCAGTATCGTCGCCGCCTCGTACGACTTATTCGTTTACCTGAGCAACGTTTCTTTCTATCTCTCTCTACATATATTTATATTTTACTGGCAATCTGTATAATCTGGTATTCTACACAATGCCTAGGCAATGTATACAATACATAATACGTAACATTTACACTAAAATTGTTTATGCATTTCTAAGGTTTACAAAAGATGGTATCCCCCCCCGAAATAAATTCCTAGGTTCGCCACTGGGTACTTGCACTGTACAATGCTCAGTTTTCGATTTACACTTAATGACTGATAGGCACTAATCCCGCCCACACGCCCACCACTGTAACTCCTGTGCACCAGGATCAACAGCGGTGACCAACGATCACACCGAGTTATGACACTCGGGAAGTCCCAGGAAAAAATTAAACTGTCTTGGAACCCGCAACGAAATTAATCAGAAGAAAAACTGGAGGAGTTGGAATTATAATAAGTCCACTTTCCTCCTCAGCAAAGCGGGAGACAAAATGAAGTCAAAATAGGCAGACACCTTTTTCAAAACGGGAAGCACCACGGATAAAATATTATGGGTCCTAAGTGACCTATATTGGATTGCTATAGTATGTATTAATGAGTGATAGTAACAGCTCTCAAATACACGTCTGTCACTACCAAGCCTTTTTTTTTTATTATGTAGGATTTTTTTTTTCGGGTATGACAACCCCATTGTAACCATTGCAACTTACATCTAATAAACATAATTATGTTACACTTAGATCGTTAAGGAGTCACTGCTGGATGTAGGCGACGACAGAATAGTTTGAGGGATAGGAATCCCTACCGGTATCTGGGTTTACTTGAATGACCGAGCTTTGTTCTATTTTTTTGGGTACATTTTCTAAAAATGAATCCTAGCTAGATCAATTATTGCTCCCGAAACCCTCTGAATACTAAATTTCATGAAAATCGTTGGAACCGTTTCCGAGATTATCTGTATACAAGAGAAAAAAACACATTTCAAGAATTGCTCGTTTAGAGGTATAACAATAAACTATACTCTTGTAGCTGTAGCATGGTGCGGCATTTATTTGTAGACTAGAACATTCCAGTTGGTTTAATTTAATTTACTACAGTTATTAATGCTTTAATATATTGCGAATGTGGTACAGCTGAAATACTAAGTCATCAGTAAATCACAGCAACTTTCAAGAGTGAAACGAAATGTTACTGAAACTGTCACGCACCATGCTACAGCGCAAAGAGTATAAGTAATAATACCATTTTATATATCATCAACAACCCATAACGTCCCACTGCTGGGCTTGGGTCTCCTCTCAGGAGAGGGTTACGGCCATATGTTTTATATATAAGTGAATCAAATAATCGTGGTAGAATTTAAACGAAATAATTTATTTGCACTCTCTACACCATCCCACTTGAGTGATAAACATATATTGTAGTTAAAATATTCCGTGTCTTATTAACAAAGTATTAATATCGCATGAGTGATACATTACTAGAACTAATTAGAGACGATTAATGGTATACTAATTAATCCAACTGTAAATAAGAAAATAAATCCATAAATACATACAGACATACACGAGAAACTATTTCATTACTCGGTTTCATAGTTGCTCACAAATGAATACATTTGTGTACGGATTTCCACTTCATAAGTTAATACCGGGAACGCAGAGTTTAGTTTCACCATACATTTTCATTCGGCAGTAACAAGGCATGAGACATTATTAATATGATTAGTTGTTGTTCTCTTGTCTGTGTTGCTTCGCATAACCAAGGTTAGTTTGGGAGATATTTAATTTTGTTATACATTCCCAATTCATTAGAGCTGTACTACAAATGTGTATACATTTTATTTTAGTTCAGCACAATAATTGTGTTTTATCTACTGTTAATTTTTTCAATTAATTATCTTGATACTATTTAAATGTCTTTATGATTCAATAGTACCTAATCCTATAGTGTTAACTAGATTGGTAAAGAAACGCGGGTGACTTGGTTATGTTGGCAAAAACCTTTGTCCGATATTATTCCATTGGTTATCTGTGATATTCTGTGGTTTGGCGATATTAATCTATACCAGTAATATTATAGATTCGAAAGTAACTATCTATTTGTTTGTCTGTTACACTTTGAAGACTAAACTAATACAGCAATTTCAATTAAATATGTCATGGAGATATTTTGAATCATGAGGAAGGAAATAGGCTACTCTTTGCCACAATAACCTATGTAACACGGCGGATCTGGTTGATAAGTAACTTAGAAAAAAACCCTACAATTTACCTACATACCATCACTTGTCTAACGTTGGGTGACTTTGCAGTCTTCATAAAATTTTCAGAACCTCTTGAAGGCTTGCGTTCCCATTGAGGGACCACATTGGAATTTGAAGGTTTTGAATGCACTAGGCTTTAGTAAAAGTTCCCAAACAATTGTAAATTAAGTAATTAATTTGTAAAAGCAGTATCTCAAAAGTTACAAGCGGTCAAAGGTGGTCCCTCAATCGTGACTCATAGATATCCATATCTTTTAAACTAGTGAAAATTTACGTCTGCTTTAAGTGACTACTCTTAGTAAAAGATTTGTAAAACCAATTTACCAAATATCCACCTTTCTCGTTTACTGTATAGAAAGATATAGCATGCGGAAGGTGGTCCCTCAATTGATCACCCTAGGTTCCGTTTGCGTGGAAACCACAACGAAATTTGGATTTTTGTGGGGTTCTATCGTTAGTAAAAGTATCTGAATGATTGTAAATTCAACCTCTGGTTTGTAAAAGTAGCCTTTCAATAAGTTTTAATTCATTGAAGGTGGTCCCTCAATTGAAACGCTTGACACCAAGAAAAGTCAATTTACAAATCATTCGGCAATTAAATAGATTAATGATGCAGTCTATTCCTTAGTAGTATTATTTTACTAATGCCTACTTTACTAAAAAGTCCCAAATAATGTACAGTTTTGTTGCAAAATAGTAATCAAAATCCTCCGAAGAAATACTACGTCGAGGTGACCACACAGCAGGATTTTCTTGGATAAATAAAAACTAGTGACTGCTTAATTTCATTATTTTTTTAATTTAAAACATACAACAAAATGTTTACTGCTCTGAGGTGGAATTATTTATAAATAGTTTAAAAAAAACATTTGTTTGGTAGTACACGAACTAAGTTTCAATTTAATAAATTTCAAACAATTATATCCAGTCCTGTCAATGTTTGACATATATGTATTCGAATCCAAGTTTATAACTTTCTTCTACGAGATCATCGAATACCAAATGAAGTAGCATTGATGACGATTTATTTGTAATTTATGTGAAAACTTCAAATAACAAAGAACATTATCATTTGTTTTTATAATAGGTTATTCGGTATAGGTAGGTAGGCATTCGTTTCTGTTATTCGAAGTAATCACCCATGCAATCGACGCATCTTTGCCAACGTATTGGCAATTTATTGATGCCCTTCTTGTAAAAATCAGCTGGACGGGAGGCAACAAACTCTTCAAATGCATTTTGTACTGCCTCTCGGGAATTGAATTTTTTACCCACTAAAAAGTTGTCTAAATAGTTAGTACTTTCACTTATTGCATACAAAACGGTAATTTCATAGGTAAAGACCTATTATATAACTTACTGAATGACCCATGCAACTTTGTCTACATCTCTTTTAATTATTCCCTGATAAAAATCTATCTTTATTTAATTTTAGTTCTCTAATCCCAATGAATTTATTATCATCAAAGAGGAAAAAAAACAAACAAAAAACCAAAATATTTACATATTTTAACTGAACTTTTTAAGTAAGAATAATTCTATTTGTCTTTTTAAGAATCAGGTTTCCATCAATTTCAATAGAAACATTTACATTGCCATTTTTGTGGCCAGATAATGGAATGAGGAATGGGGACTAGTTAATTTAATTTATTTCACTTTTGTTTTGGTTTTATCCTAAAAATGCACTAGAGTTTTTAGGTACGAAACCTTTCATTATTTAAATGTCTAGATAGAGCATCGCACTGCAAAAGATAAAGAAGTGAGACGACTTCTCGATATATTTTTTTTACACAGGATTTATTGAAGTGCGGGAGTTGTTAAAAAAAAAAAAACATTACTTCAAAATCAGAATTTACTAATAATTTTTAGGGCACATAAAAAATGGTTTTAATTAGTATTTAACACTATTTTATTAATGAACACAAACAGAGTACAACAATGCAGTTTACGTGGAACGTGTTGAGTTGCGACTACTAATGTTTCTCTTTAGTCTATTTATATCTTAACAATAATAATTACCTAGAATTTTTAAGGGACTTTTGGCTTAGTACAGTAAGAACACATTCAAAGTGGCAAAGACACTATTAATTTATATAGAAATAATTGAATGGCTTTATATTCTGAAATAAATACGAAACAATGGTACTTACAGATTCTAGGTGACTTTTACATTTTATTTGGTTTATTCTTTGTAATAGAAATATTAATAAGTAATTACATAATTTATTAAGTTCCGTTTTATGATACGTAAAACATAAATATTTAATAATTCCTTCTCAGAGCAGTAAACATTTTGTTGTATGTTTTAAATTAAAAAAATTATGAAATTAAGCAGTCACTAGTTTTTATTTATCCAAGAAAATCCTGCTGTGTGGTCACCTCGACGTAGTATTTCTTCGGAGGATTTTGATTACTATTTTGCAACAAAACTGTACATTATTTGAGACTTTTTAGTAAAGTAGGCATTAGTAAAATAATACTACTAAGGAATAGACTGCATCATTAATCTATTTAATTGCCGAATGATTTGTAAATTGACTTTTCTTAGTGACAAGCGTTTCAATTGAGGGACCACCTTCAATGAATTAAAACTTATTGAAAGGCTACTTTTACAAACCAGAGGTTGAATTTACAATCATTCAGATACTTTTACTAACGATAGAACCCCACAAAAATCCAAATTTCGTTGTGGTTTCCACGCAAACGGAACCTAGGGTGATCAATTGAGGGACCACCTTCCGCATGCTATATCTTTCTATACAGTAAACGAGAAAGGTGGATATTTGGTAAATTGGTTTTACAAATCTTTTACTAAGAGTAGTCACTTAAAGCAGACGTAAATTTTCACTAGTTTAAAAGATATGGATATCTATGAGCCACGATTGAGGGACCACCTTTGACCGCTTGTAACTTTTGAGATACTGCTTTTACAAATTAATTACTTAATTTACAATTGTTTGGGAACTTTTACTAAAGCCTAGTGCATTCAAAACCTTCAAATTCCAATGTGGTCCCTCAATGGGAACGCAAGCAATATTTGGCTTGCGTTCCCATTGAGGAAAAAACAAAAGTGAAATAAATTAAATTAACTAGTCCCCATTCCTCATTCCATTATCTGGCCACAAAAATGGCAATGTAAATGTTTCTATTGAAATTGATGGAAACCTGATTCTTAAAAAGAAAAATAGAATTATTCTTACTTAAAAAGTTCAGTTAAAATATGTAAATATTTTGGTTTTTTGTTTGTTTTTTTTCCTCTTTGATGATAATAAATTCATTGGGATTAGAGAACTAAAATTAAATAAAGATAGATTTTTATCAGGGAATAATTAAAAGAGATGTAGACAAAGTTGCATGGGTCATTCAGTAAGTTATATAATAGGTCTTTACCTATGAAATTGCCGTTTTGTATGCAATAAGTGAAAGTACTAACTATTTAGACAACTTTTTAGTGGGTAAAAAATTCAATTCCCGAGAGGCAGTACAAAATGCATTTGAAGAGTTTGTTGCCTCCCGTCCAGCTGATTTTTACAAGAAGGGCATCAATAAATTGCCAATACGTTGGCAAAGATGCGTCGATTGCATGGGTGATTACTTCGAATAACAGAAACGAATGCCTACCTACCTATACCGAATAACCTATTATAAAAACAAATGATAATGTTCTTTGTTATTTGAAGTTTTCACATAAATTACAAATAAATCGTCATCAATGCTACTTCATTTGGTATTCGATGATCTCGTAGAAGAAAGTTATAAACTTGGATTCGAATACATATATGTCAAACATTGACAGGACTGGATATAATTGTTTGAAATTTATTAAATTGAAACTTAGTTTGTGTACTACCAAACAAATGTTTTTTTTAAACTATTTATAAATAATTCCATCTCAGAGCAGTAAACATTTTGTTGTATGTTTTAAATTAAAAAAATAATGAAATTAAGCAGTCACTAGTTTTTATTTATCCAAGAAAATCCTGCTGTGTGGTCACCTCGACGTAGTATTTCTTCGGAGGATTTTGATTACTATTTTGCAACAAAACTGTACATTATTTGAGACTTTTTAGTAAAGTAGGCATTAGTAAAATAATACTACTAAGGAATAGACTGCATCATTAATCTATTTAATTGCCGAATGATTTGTAAATTGACTTTTCTTGGTGACAAGCGTTTCAATTGAGGGACCACCTTCAATGAATTAAAACTTATTGAAAGGCTACTTTTACAAACCAGAGGTTGAATTTACAATCATTCAGATACTTTTACTAACGATAGAACCCCACAAAAATCCAAATTTCGTTGTGGTTTCCACGCAAACGGAACCTAGGGTGATCAATTGAGGGACCACCTTCCGCATGCTATATCTTTCTATACAGTAAACGAGAAAGGTGGATATTTGGTAAATTGGTTTTACAAATCTTTTACTAAGAGTAGTCACTTAAAGCAGACGTAAATTTTCACTAGTTTAAAAGATATGGATATCTATGAGCCACGATTGAGGGACCACCTTTGACCGCTTGTAACTTTTGAGATACTGCTTTTACAAATTAATTACTTAATTTACAATTGTTTGGGAACTTTTACTAAAGCCTAGTGCATTCAAAACCTTCAAATTCCAATGTGGTCCCTCAATGGGAACGCAAGCCTCTTGAAGAACTCACAAGCTCACAGAAATCGTAACGATTATTTTCCTTCACCATGTACAAGCGATAATTAGTTTTTAATACCTACTTGTTATTTTGCGAGAGATACAAGTATATCACCTTGCAATACAGGTTAAGTACACCAGTCGCGTAAAGAAACCGTCTTTGATTCTACTATCAACGCGGTTTAAAGGCGGCTTAGTGCCTACTTGATGTACATTTGCATCGCATAACCGATGTCAATTTGTCCACAATTTGATCATAATTGGCTAAATATATTATAATTGCAAACTGTACCTCTGTGTAAATGTAATAAGATATAATGAAGTGAACGTTTACATCTGTCAAATGTATTACAAAATGCATGTCGTACTGGTGCCTAGGGCGCGTACGGTCGCGGGGCGTTGGTCGAGCAATTAATGGGTTCATATTACACCCGCCTCGGGGTAATCACTGCCAATGTGCATGACTTATAGCTGTTTTTAACCTATCGTATGTAAAAAAACAGTGAGATAATATTTTTTACAGACATTTTATGATAAAAATGTTAAATATTCTTTAATTGCTTCTAATAGTTTACGTATTTGATGTGCTAGTTTATTTACCTTATAAATTGGCTAAGATATTGTTTTGGGAAAATATTTTTTTCAGTTCCGTATAAAATTCTACCTTTTTAACCGACTTCCAAAAGGAGGAGGTTCTCAATTTCATCGTACTCCGTCAATTGTGGACCAATTTTGAAAATTCTTTTTGTATTCGAAAGGGTATGCTCCCCATGTGGTCCCATCGCCACCATATCAGGATCTGATGATGGGATCCCAAGGAAATCGAAAGAAACCCTCAAATTTACGTGAGCACCTGCAGTGAAGTTACGAGCAATTGTCTGCATGCCTTCATATTCTGTAGACATCATTTAATTTTAAATGAAAATAATGATGATGAGAGACTTGTGAAAGACTAAAAGCGAAAAAAAAAACGTTTAAAAAAACCGACTTCAAAAACTAAAAAGTATAAAATACCTGAATTTGTATGTGCTACCTATTCATAGGTTTGAAGTCGGTGCGAAGCCAAAATGTAATAGTAGGTACCGCACTCGCCGCGCGTGACCTTGAGCGGGATAGCTGCTCTTCTCGTTGAACAAAATAACCGAAGCGTCGGTGACGTCGTTGACGTTCGTCTCGAAATATAGCGAGTGTGGTACCTACTATTACCTTTGGCTTGGCACTGACTTCAAACCTATGAATAGGTAGCACATACAAATTAAGTTATTTTATACTTTTTAGTTTTTGAAGTCGGTTTTTTTAAACGAAGTTTTATTTTTTATCTCTTTTATTTAACTAAATATTCCCCTACCATCTTGGCGTATCATAGTGCAATGCTTTCTGAAATGATAATATTTTTGAACACTTTAAGATATTCACGTTTTTAGAAATTTATTTTTATTGTTACCGTTAATTTAAATACTTATGAGATCAAAAGGTTACTTAAGAAATTCGCACTATTAAAATAGGTTAATATTGCTCATAAAATGATTTGAACAAAAGGGGCTAAAATAACCAAATTACGTTTTGCAAGATATATATCATGAACTAAGACTAGTTTGGGAATTAAGCTACAATTAAATGCCCGTAAATTCCAAGTTTGGGTCACTTTAGGGAGCTCGGTGGCGATTTATCAATTATTAACGCCACTTGGTCCCAGTGCAGGCTGCCGTCACCTACCCTGGATTAGTCGACCGATCAATCCATAGACACGAAGGGGATAAACTCGGTATTTATTTTGTAATGTAAAACAGCATGACCAATTTGACGTAGATAAGTTTTTAAGAAAAGTAACCAATACTAAACAGTACGTAGAAAAATTAAAGTTTGTTCGTAAGTTTTACATAAATATACAGTTCTGGACAAGTAATATAAATACATATATGTATACTTTTTTTTTTAAATACATACATATTTATATGTATTTATATATATGTTTATACATAGAAAACACCCAAACTCCGAAACAATTATTTGCAGATCATACAAACATTTGGTCCGACCCGGGAACCGAACCCGAGATTGTTAAAACAATTACATTAAAAATAATAATTTATTCTTTACTATTACATAATAATAATAGAAGTAATGGCTTAGTCATAATTCAATTATGTTATGGCAAAGGCGGACTTAATGCCCTGAGCGACCTTCAGGTGATGTAGAAATAAGATCTGGTAGGTGTAAAGAGATTGAATTTTGTAAATAAGAGATAAGCCGACATTAAATATAAATGATAAATCTAAATTTACCGCTACCTATACCATATTAGTAAATACTATATTCATATGTATTTACTAATATGGTATAGGTATTATGATATATTATAATTCTAAACATAGGTATATGATACACAGTCAGATGTTAAGGTTGTGTTTGTGCTGCCAATTCATTACAAAGAAGTTCACGTACTTTCGACTTGCACGTAGAAGGAAGATTGAATAAAGTCGGTGGTATGAGGGCGGCATTGAAGAAGCGTTTACCTAATCCTATATTTCTATCCCCAGGCTTAGACAAATTGTTTTAACGGTTTTCTCTAAAAAACTTCGTCAGTATCAACATATATACTAGTGGTACAATATTCGACTCAAAATACAGACGGTGAAATATTATTCTATTGTTCTATATTCTAAAAGAATCAGGTGGGAAATATACCTAGTAATAAGCTTTAGATATTAATTTAGAATGTAGATTTAAATTGTACATATATCGGATCAATTTCTTAGATTCACTTAAAACTTGTAAAACCTCACTAAAACCTCGGATATTAACATCAAAACAACACGAACAACAACAACATTAGAATTAACATCAAAATCCTTTAACCGATACATAAGTAAACAAACAAACCCGTGACATCTGCGCTCCAGGGTCGGCCATCCGTCACTTAACGTTGTCCCGAGCTTGCTCAGACGAAGGCGGTGGTAGTTGCGGTCGTCGCATCGATCTACGTCAACCACACTTTAGTGACTTCAAGAGTCCGAAGACGTCTCAGATGGTCTTAGAAAATACCTAGTAAATTAATATTTTTATTTTGGGTACCATAGAATATATTGCAAATGTGTAAAAATAGCGTAAGTAGTTTTTTTTTTTTTTAATGTATGGCCCGCCATAATGACTCTACTCTGCCTGATGGAAAGCATAAGCAGAATCCAAAAGTGGTGGTCACCATACTCACTGCGAATACAGACAATGCAGTATGGCGACCCACACCATGGCGGCCTAGTGATGCTGCTGCATCTTTTAGTCTAGTCAACAAGTATGGAACTTGTTGACTAGACTATTTGGGCCTCCGGTCTCGCACTCACCAACGAAACACGACAGCACGAACGCTGTCATTTTACGTTGATTTTCTGTGCGAGGGTAGTACCGCCCCGGTCGAGCCGGCCCATTCGTGCTGAAATCAGCGTGGCTCTACTACCTCAGGCGTTTTCATTTTCAAAAGTGCTACTTACAAGGTCTTGTAAAGCGTACGTGGTCTGACCTGCGTTTGTTGTGATTATTTGACCTTAATTTTCATTTATTTTTTACTAGCAGACCAGGCGAACTTTGTACCGCCACATTTTTTTTGGAATTTAAAAACAAAATCTGTAAAACCTATTTTAGTAATTTTACCCGCTTCAGCTTTCCACAGGCAGTGTACAGTCGCGGAAGAAAAAAAATACTTTTTCGGTTATCTTTGAATTTTTTTCTATACAAAACTTGTCCTAACAATAACGAACATCTACCTAGAAAAAAGAGTTATCCAATTTGGGGCAGGCGATCGGAAGATATGCGCTTACATACATTTCAGCGATTCATTTTATTTATGTAGATAAATGTTTAATGTCTAGTTGGGATCTTCAATCATTTATCAAAATTTTGAGAAAATAGTATCGAATAAGTAGTGCATAGACTGCTTACCTATTAGAAATTGTAACACGAGATTATAAGTTTTTTGAATGCATTTAATATCGAAAAGTCTTAGAACTTTGCATAGTGTCTCCTGGTGTGTTATGGTGCTTAACAAAAATTTAAAAACACTTAAGTATCTAGCTCTTAAAATTTATAGTTATTAAATATTTTTTGAATAATTGCTATACAGTTATTTCCCTATACAAATGACACATAATTTCACGTAATATACTTTTGATAGTACAGTGGAAAGCAAACTTGCACAGTGGGTGCAACAAAACAGATTACAAACTACGTACGTAAATCATGGCAACATTTGCAGTTAAGGAGATATTGGCCGTTCTGCGTTTGCGTCTTAATTAACTCACTAGTAGCATAAGTAATCTTGAATACCATTCAAAATATAATTAGTAATAATAAATATCTTTCAAAATTATGCAATCGATGTGTCAATTTCATTATTTATATCAACCTAGCGTTTGCGCCTGCCCACATGTATGTCGGTTATTGCAATAAAAAGTAGCTTATGTTCTTTTCAAGAATTAGAGTATCTTCATGCCAAATTTCATTGAAATTGCTGCAGCGGTTTAGCCGTGAAATAGACAGACGTGACAGACAAACAGACAAAGTTACTTTTGAATTTATAGCATTAGTAGGGATTAATGGATAGAATATTAAAAGTTATCAGTTTTTGCCATCTCATTATCACTAAAGATAATTGTCATACGGAATAAGGTTTCAAGAGTTTTTATTCTCGTAAAAAAAAATTTCCATAACGATACCGGACAATAAAATCGGAACAATAACTTAAATTATTTCTGTGTAAAATCACATTTTACTATGGGCCTCACTTTGTTGATTAAGGAGAGTATAGTGATGTACCATGACAAGTTAAAATAGTATTGGCCTCCTTTCCATCCAGTCCGACACTTCAGCGACAAATAGTACACTGTGCAATTTAGATCCAAGAGCTCTGATTCGAAAAGAACCTTGTGTTGAACATGTCTCTAATACAAAAATCTCTTTTTATATCTTGTAATTTAATAGGAGCAGAGATTTTAGTTAATTTTATCAATCGTGAAATACCCATTTGAGTTGAATATAACGACACTGAGATCCTAATGACAAAATCAGTTATATAACTTTCAAATTGAGTGGAATAATTTCACAAGGCTTAAAAACAGATTTGATCTGTAAACGACATGCCCGTCAGTTGTTAAGCCGACATCTTTTATACGAGCCGTTCAAACAAAAGCGAGGCGTCGGAGCTAACTTAAGCCTTTTGTTCGTTAATTCCTTGGATGAACAGTGTGCTTCCTTTGATTGTAGTATGCTGCAACCTATTCAACGTTCCTTACCTACTTATTTTGTTTTGATAGTATTTGTTTTCTGTTCTCATGTTTCTGATTTTAACAATTACGTAGAAATTGAAGGTTACCTTAAACAATAATGTGAAATTATAAAATTCCACTGGAGATTTTAACCTTCATGAAAATAAAAAGTAAAGACTTTTTTAGGTCATAGCGAGCTCATCGGATTAACGACTCATTCAGTTAAATAGAAATAAATTATCCATCTTTCCAGCACCCATACTTTTACTATTGATAGGGTAAGCAGAAGATTTAAAACGAATAGATTTAGACTACTCTTTGTAGCATTTAAAGACGTTTAAACCGTCTTACCATTTTGAAAGCGACTTATTGAAATAAATAAAAAAAAATATTTCGGACATCTAACACACAACGCCATTTAGTCCCAAACTAAGTAGACCTTGTATTATGGATACTAGACAACTGATATAAAAACATATTCACTTTTTTTGTAAAAACATAAGTATTATACATAGAAAACACCCAAACTCCGAAACAAACATTTGCAGATCATACAAAAAATTGGTCCGACCCGGGAATCGAACCTGAGAACTCAAGCACAGCAGTCGCATACGCTGGTAGCGTCGAGTAACAACAAAATTAACTTAATATCCATTCGTAAGCAGTGTACGTATACCATAAGAGCTCCGTATTGTCTTGACGTCATAATGACGAGAGGCGAAAACGTAACAATACCGGATTAACAGTTGACGCTTTATAAATATTCATCTCGACTGTATTAAATTCGAGAGCCTTTTCGAAACAGTGTGTTTGTGCGACAGATGTGGCCTAGAAAACTTTGAAACAATAACGTTTGCATTTCTATAAGATACCTACCGCATAAGAAACGTGAATGTTGTTTTTGTATTTCTCTTTCAATAAATATCAACAATCTAGTAATAAAAATCATTATCTTACAGTTGGTTATTATTAATAGGATTCCTGTTAACCCTTAGAAATTTAGAATGTGCTGTTAATAACTTCCTGACTATAACGAGCTAGATTTGTTGTTTTTATTTCAGTACCAGAATCAATAATAAAAAATTCAAAAATCCCCTGCGCAGCATCAGGTCGAAGTTATCAATTAATTGTCAATTGACGATTATACTGGCACGCCTAAAGCACTTAATCGAGTAATCATAGTCCAAAAATGCCTTACATCATTTTGAAAAAGAGCTGATACTCTTACACTGCTGGACCGATATTAATCAAATCGAAATCGGTCCATCCTTTTGAGAGCTACGATGTCAAACCTCTTTTTGCGTCTGGGGTTAAAAAGTAAGTTGTGTCATATTTTTTAACCCCCGACGCAAAAAGACGTTTGACGTCGATGTCTGTCTGTCTGTCTGTATGTGTGTGTGTGTGTGTGGCATCGTAGCTCTCAAACGGAGGGACTGATTTGGATGCGGTTTTTTTTTCATTTGAAAGCCAGTTTCCTTGCGGTGGTTCTTAGCTATATTTGGTTAATATCGGTACAGCAGTGTAAGAGTATCAGCTCTTATCCACAATTACTTAAGGCATTTTTGACGTATGATTACTCGATTAAGTGCTTGTGTAGGTTTTAAATTTTTAATTTCAGCTTGTTATCAGATTTTTATTAGTTAAATGTATTTATTATTATTTAAAGCCATTCAAATAGGTATTGCTTACAATAGTATGGCATAACCTAAGCATTTTTTTGTGGTTTTTGTACAATTGTAATGTACATTGTAATGTACTAATATCATTTTTTTTACCTCCAAGAGAGTTTTGCAGAGGCTGAAACGAATTGTGGTCAGAAGGTGTAAAATATATTTTATTTTTATTATTTAATTGCCTATAGGCAATACGATGAATGCATTAAAACTTTCTCAGCAATTGATCTGACAATTTTTCTGAAAGATAATATTTTATGTTTTTATTGGCCAAGCCAAGTCGATCTTTCTGGAAAGCTTTATTCACGCTCAAGTTGTGCACAGAACAGGACCGAATTTATGGGTCCGCAAGGTTGCAGCTCTACAAAATGGAAAATTCCTTTTCAAGCTAACAAACATTCAACACAACATTGGTTTACCAATTATTCAGACTTATAAGAAGCCTGTAGTGATTCCTTTCGAAAATACTAAGTCTTAATTTCATTTCGGCAACAAGTTACTGTTGATAATGGAGGCTTCTTTGTAGCAAATTTTTAATATACTTGTTACATTAAACAGCATTCAAATAGTTTAACCAATGTAACCGTAAGAAAAACTTAAAAGAAATACTGTACTGCAAGTTTAAATGCAGGCATGTATAAACATTCCAACCACAATGGTTAAATACAACACCAAACACAACAAGGTAATGTCCAACCACAACCTGACAAAGTGTTTGAAGATCTAATACCGATCTATAGAACCGCTAAGATTGATATTAAGGACTGAGCTACTGTTAGTTCTTTCGTTTATGATAAACATTAGAGAAATTGTAATATGTTACTTCACGCTTTACAGTCGAGTTACAATAAAATTGTTACTATAACACTTAGGCGCTATAAGGTGATAAGCCGTTCAAGACTTTAGGAACAAGACTCAAATAGTGAGTAAAAGTGTGCGGACTTTTTCTGCTAAAACCTCAGATCAAATAAAAAAAGGTAGATAACACACGGCCTTGTTCGTCTTGAAGCAAAAAAAGGAGCGTAGTTCCAAGTAAACACATGCGTTTGCGTTTGCGTGCTTCAACATGAATAAGGCCGTGCGTTATCTACCTTTTTTTATTTGATCAGAGGCTAAAACTAGAAGTCTTTATAAAGCAACACTGCCTACAAAATAGTTAGTATATTAGATAGCCTGAGCTTACCGAACTCTATAGTGAGGTAGTGGAGCGCACTATCGCGGTATCTTTACGCTCGGCCGAGTGGAAGCCTTCTGCTCCATCACACGCGTCGATCGCTTACGCACTCTAGCTGCCACACTACTATTTCTATTTTAAAATAATATACTTTTCTTACAGTAGCCATTAGACTAGGGATAACTTACACCTATTATCGAATTTTACAAATCAGCTTGAAATAAAAAATCTAAATGAACAGGTGACTCAAACTAACTCGTATTATAACATGTATGTTGAATCCTATCCTATATCTATAAATTTTCAGACGATATTGTACTATTCATATATAACAGACATTCGATAGGCTGTGTCCACATGAATTAACAATGCAATAGATACTCTGACAAATGATCCTACCGAATTAAGGTAATTAATATATTATTAATCATACGTCATAGGCGTACATCATTAACACGATAATTATAGTGACGATAATATGCTCTGGCTCTAGTACCGATAATATCGACTAATAAATATCAATATTGATTCAAGCTTCTACGCCAAAACAAGCCATTTATGAGCGCGCACGACCTGTGATATTGTTTACAAATAATTAATTGTCGAATGCAACTGCGGCTGTTGATATTGACGTAATAAATGCTATGCTATATTCTATCCACATAAATAAATATATTACTGACAGTTATGACGCTGACAGTCAATTTTGCACTGTATTACTTCTCTCGTAAAATTCAAAGTGAAAGTGACATGTATTTGACATAATAGTGTACTGAAAACCGTTAACGGACAGTTTCAAACGGACGTATATACAAAATTTTAAAAGGAATTAATTTTATTCATTGGGAAATAGAGAATATATTGGCTTGGATTAGTTAAACGATCTTGTGTGTGACAGTACAGCCGAACAACAGCTTTATGTTATTTGAAATTGTGCTTTATGTTATAAGTACTAACGTTTATTACATGTTGTAATGGTCTGATCATAAGTGCAGTGTGAGTGCGTGTATGCAAGGGGTGATACAGGGTGTAGGATTCAGTGCAACGCGTGCCCGTGAATAATGCGTCACTAACGGGCGATTAATGTCCAGTTCACCCGATCAGGCCATTTTTTACTGAGCTTATGTTCAATTAAATAGCTTTTAAGTTTATCTATTATTGTCTGTGTAATTTTGACTGCCGGAAGACTGAAACTGTTATCATACCTATGACACTCTAGTTATATTTTTATCAAGTTTGCTAACAAGAACTCACTTAATCTTAAATATTTACTACAGTATATTGTAGTTTTCAATTAAATGGTAATAACATAGAGTCTTGCTTGACAACAACTACACTTGACTTTTCTTTATACTGATATTTCAGGCCAATCCTGAAAGACAGTGTCAAATATCTCATGGAAGTAAGTCACAAGGACGGGAAAAAGCGTGTTATTAAAAAGTTTTAGCTAAAGCTCCGTATCTACCAAGAACTAAACATTTACCATGATTTTATTCTCAAAAACAGACCTTCATACGTTATACTATTCTGCAATAACTATACATTTAAACTATAATTAAATATTAAATTATTATCCATACAACTAAATAAAGTTGAAGTATTTATTTGTAATTTCAAATTAATAGATTTCTACTAAATGCATATGAAAGTATATACTTACAGTACTTATATAAAAAAATCAATTTTAATTTTTTTGTCAGTCTGTTTGTTTGTTACGAGTACTCTCAGGAACGGCTAGACCGATTTAGACGGGACTTTCACTGGTAGATAGCTGATGATATAAGGAGAAACTCAGGCTACTTTTATTTTAGATTAGATCTGTCCCGCAATGTTACCTGCAATTGTTGTTGTAAAAGTACAACAACAACCGCGGGTAACACCGCGGGCGCACCTAGTTATAAAATAAGAATGCGAAAATAATTTTATGGATAGTGGTCATAACACACCCCGTGCTATGACCACTATCCATAATGGTCTGCTGGTATTTGTTCTACTCGTTATTATGAATAATTAGTTGCATCAAATCCCAGTTAAATTGGCTTAGGATTAAAGTAAATGCCAAACTGTAAATCAATGAAGCCTGTCTAGTCAGGTTAATCAAATGTAGCTACTAGAGCTTAGGAGAATGCGAGAGGTACAGTCGCTTACAAACTCATTATGTACAATATATTTTTATTATAAAAGAGCTATAGAATTATTATTAGTATTATCGAATGAGACACTTTAAAAGTTAATATACAAAAGAGTTATCGTCTAATGTGAATGAGTTTAATAGTACAAATAGAGAATCTGTTTTTGTTAATATAAAGTTTTGAATAGAAACAAAAACAATACCCACTCGTACTAGATGAAAATACAAAAAGTTGCAATGCACCTTGATAAATACTGTTTTCTTTATCTACAGAAGGTAGAAAATGGGTAAATAATTTTACAAAATTAGACTTCACTAAGGGATAGGTATTTTATTTTATATATGAATATTATGTTGAAAGAATTTAAAAAAGAATCAATATACGTAGAAGTAAACGATAATAGGTTTATAAAGAATAACAGTTGTGTATTTACCTGTACAGAATAATTCAGCACCATGTGAGCACATTCCTGGGATACCGGCGCGACGTCAGAATTGTACAGGCAGCTCATTGCAACAAGCTTAATACGCAATTGACCACTGTAACTTACCTTAACACGGTAAAAGCCATCTATTTGAAACCATCGTCATTGAACAGAAGGGTTTGGGGAGAATGAAAGTTTAAACTATTATATTTTTAACAGAGTGTCTACTTGAAGCGTGATAATTATATTATCGTTTTGGTACAATTTGGTATAATTATTGTTCATTATGAGGCGCTCGTAGACCAGTTGCACTCGGTGATTAGAAACAATCACCTAGGGTAAGCAACGACGGCGCGGTCAGTACCTGGATGGGTGACCGCTAGTGGCATGTTACCATGAGCGTCTCCTTGCTTCCGAGGTCACGTTAAGCAGTCAGCCCTGGTTGTTATCATAATATTATGATAACAGTCGTGAAGCTTAGTTGGAGGCCTTTGGGGGGGCGGCTTAAACGACGACTTAATGAAATCCAACGACAAGATAACGTAGCCATAACGTCGTCTTGGCAGTCCCCAACCCGCACTTGACCAGCGTGGGGACGTATGGCCTTCACCCTCTCCTGAGAGGAGACCCGAGCCCAGCAGTGGGACGTTATGGGTTGTTGATGATTGTTTATTATTAACTGGCTTTTGTAATTTTATGTTGGATATCGGGTTAGTAGCCTATAACACTCAGAAATAATTTGGCTTCATATTTATCAACAACCCATAATGTCCCATTGCTGGGCCCTAAAGGATTGCAACTAAGCTTCACGATTGTTATCCTACGATAACAACCTGGAACGACTGCCTAACGTGACCTCAGAATCACGGAGACGCTCATGGTGTCATGCCACCAGCGGTCCCCATCCAGGTACTGACCGCGCCGTCGTTGCTTACCCTTGGTGATTGTTTCTAATCACCAAGTGCAACTGGGCTATGAGCGCCTCTGTGGTGCTCTAAAGCTTTTTATTAGTAAAAGAATTTTCAAAATCGGTTTAATATATCCAGAGATTACCTCCTACAACCTCACAAACTTTACCTCTTTGTAATGTTAGTATAGATTAACGAACTTAATGACAGGCATATATTTTAGGCTGCATGTATTTGTTATTTAGCTATATTATATATTTAGTTACCATATACACGAATTTTCTATGTGAAAATCATTTGTGATGGCATTACTTACTATTGTTAGATAACACATTTAATCAAGTAATCAAAATGTTCAACTTTTAGTGTTATGTTTGAAAATTAATGTAGTGTTGCAATTCTTTTGTATTTTTTTGTTTCATTATTAATTATGTATTAATTAATTTAATTTCATTTTAAAATTGGAATTTTTTATACTCCCTCGAAAAAGTCATAATAACGATCCTTGCTAGAGGAAAAAGTAGACCGAACCTGAAACTATATGAAGACTTTAGATAAAATAATAACGATTAAAATTCATAACTTCACATTTTATATTACATTAAAAGTTTAAAGTACCTGCAAAAATAAAAATATCTTTAAATATTTTAATCTTTAATGTAAAGTGTTTTTCAAACATTAAAGACTTTTCATCATACAGACACAATAGCCCCATAAAGAGACATCCCTTCGACAGTGAAAAATGACACTCATCATTTCAACACCATTTTTATGAGCACAATTTCTTTCGCATAAAAATAAAAATCGGCGCGTCTTTATAAAAACATCTCTTCAATTGTCATTCATAGCAGCGATACGCGTATTTGTCATCGCCATGTCGGTCGCGGGTCGCGTTCCAAATATAAAAATGCAATTTTAAACAAAAATCCAGCCGCCAGATTCGAACCCTCACAATAAAAAATAAATGCGTAGGAACATGCACACAACTTTTATTTGTTAAATATTTTTCCTACTTTTGTCATGGAACTTCTAGAAAAGATGTGTTTGTGATTGCATAGTGCAAGTGCTATTTCTCTGGGGCGTTTAGTACAACAAAGAGAGTACTTTTGCTGTTGTATTTAGATTCTCGTCTTTTTTTTATTTCTGAATACAGTATTTAAAAGCTGAAGGTGACTAGGATGCTGCTGCAAAATCAACGCATGGGTTACCTTACTTAGCATCTGTTAAAAACGATATCGTAAACGCTCTCATCAATATAATATACTAGCTGACCCGGCGAACTTCGTACCGCCATATTTATATACAATAATTAGCAATAAATTAAAATTGCGACTATAATTTGAGATTTAAACTATCCTATCTCTCAATTTGGATCGAACTGCACATGGTGTGCAAATTTTATTATAATCGGTTAAGTGGTTTAGGAGTCCATTGAGGACAAACATTGTGACACGAGATTTATATATATTAAGATATCATATTTGCGTAGATGTTTATAAGGTGTACATATGTCATTTACTAAACTCGAAGGGTCTATCTAGTGAGCTCTACAGAGTTCACAGCACCATCATCTGCTTA
This sequence comes from Diaphora mendica, assembly GCA_949125395.1. Taxonomy (NCBI): domain Eukaryota; kingdom Metazoa; phylum Arthropoda; class Insecta; order Lepidoptera; family Erebidae; genus Diaphora; species Diaphora mendica. The sequence continues at coordinate 27,324,817 of OX421310.1, forward strand.
GGGTTTTACTTAAGCTTTAGCTCGATTTCAGCTTCAATAGAACTAGCTTAATGTTGACTTACAAGATTTATTTAAGAATATATTTACAAGTAACGTAGCTGATCACAACACGTTACTTATAAATATAAAAACATCAGGTACTAAAGTAAGACACTAGTTCCGTCTCTGCTGTTTATTTTTAGCTTCAGTTAAGCCCCAAATTTTAATCTAAACGTCACGTAGGCATTCTAACAAATAAAAAGAATATGAAGAGCTGTCACAACAAAATAAACTTTACGATGTAATTTAAAAAAACACCGATATCAAATACAAATACAATCACCAATAAATTTGATTCGTGATACAAAAGCGAGTCGAGGTTGTCTCGCGGGAGGGCTCTTTGTACGAATTTGGTATTCACTGCGTCGTCAAGAAGACATCAGAGGCAAAGTAGCAAAATATTATAATAGCATAATGGTGTCAGGTGGTGTTGTTCTATAGGGAGCTGCTTTTACAAACACGATGGCATTCAGTGAAGGGACGTGAGATATCGACATTAACTGTCACAATCGATGTATACTGACTAAGACGTGTTATATATTTTATAGCAAACTCATAGATAATTATAAACTTACTGCATATAATTTTTTAAATGCAATAAAGTAATGAATGTAATTATGATTTGTGTTGAAGATAATGTGAAAATTATTCTGGTCGCTTTTAATTAATGTAAGCTATCCACTGGAATAATGCAAACAGTTCATCATTTTTATTTCTTTAGTATTTTATTTTTGCAACTCGATTAGAAATCAACTTTGTAAGTATTGCTGCTCTGTTCTGGTAGCCGTCAGTTGGATTACGAGGACACTTATGGAAATAAGGCAAAAAAAAGCCAGACGCTCTTTTCAACTGTTACTAAATATTAGAAACTGAATCAATAATATTTTAATGGTCCAGGTAAATATCGATAAATGTTGGACAACACAACGCGTCTTGATGCACTGCCAAGGTACACATTAAGCGGGGTTTAGGCTCGTGATATGAAAGCGAAGTGACGTCACAATCCAACCACTTCTCTCTACAAAACATCCATACAACTGTGTACAAGTTCAGTTTCAGTTTTATTGCTCGTCGGATTGTCGTGTGCTTAGTTTTATTGCACTCTCGATGTTTAGATACCGCCTCTGCGGCGTGAATGCCAAACAGCTCGGAAAATTCATGTACGGGAAATCAACGCCGCTAAACTCAAACAAAGCTTTTTATTACTGTTTGCAAACTATCAACGTACAACGCTATCTACGTCATATATGCAAACCTTACCAAATGTACATAATGTTATATGAATTAATTTAAATAGAATGAAAACCACGAATGTGTTTACTCGGATAATAGTGATTAGGTAAAATGCAGGGAAACGGCAATTAAGAATGAAAAATGATCATTACGGTCGTTTATAATTAAAAAGCAGCCATTCATATTCGTATGTGTAGGCGTACTAGCCTGTTTCGACTTTGATTAATATTCGACCTGACGGGACGCAGCATTTGAAGGTGTAGCGAAATGATCATTAATTCATAAGTGCTTTAGTACTTTTAGTATAATGAAATGATTTGCATGACATATTACGAGTATGACAATGTCGTAAACATTAGAAAGTAATTAAGTAAATATCTTGGCAGTTACATAAACTTACTTTGACATAAACATTTTTAGTTTGCTCTGTTCAACGTATGTGTTTAGTAAATTGTACTTTTCTTGAATCCTTAGAAAGATTTACGCTAAGTATTAAAATGTACGTTGCACTTGCGTTACAAAAAGAAAGAAAATAATCGTGAAAAGATGATTTTGTTTACTTAACTCAAAAAAATGACTATTTTTTAGGCTCCGTCCACTTGAATCCCCTGCTTAGATCCCCTGGGAGATCCATGTGGAAATTTCGTACACACAGATCCCCTAGGGGATCTATTTGGATTTCAATTCCATTTTGATCCCCCAGGGGATTCATTTGGACGATTGTCGTCCAGTATAAATCGGATTTTTCATCCACACCGATCCCCTAGGGGATCTATTTGGAATTTTCTATCATCAACCATAGTCAATTTTTAATCCAATACTACCGACTAAGGAATAAAAAGGCAATCTTTATTAGACTTTGAAATTTATTTTAACACGCTTTATTTTTTTAGACTGACTAAATAAATTTGTCAAAAGGCTAAAAAGATGATGATGAGTGATTGACAATGACAATGAAAAGTGCATAATATATAGCGTAAAAGCAAAGTGGTTACTATTTCTTTTATCGGATTTTTTCCATAAAATAACCTACTGTCACAAAAAAGTAAAACACGTAAAATAAGTCACATTTATTAACTCTAATTGCTTTTCTTGTTTAAATTTATCTCTCTTTATTTACTTTAACTTCCTGGCGTTTGACATTTTATTTTTCCTACAAATATAATAATATTTTGCCTCCCTATGTATAACATTCAAAAATGCATGAATATTTGAATTTTTTCTTGCAAGTTTACTGTTCAATTTTGCATGAAAGCCTTCCAAAAAATTATTAGTTCGGTACCTTTCGTCAAACATATTCCACATATGCCTCACTAGATGATTATTTATTCAATTATTTTCTACATAAATTTCAAATTTCTTCATTTTCTCATCATTACTACTCATTTCTTGGGTAATATATAGCAACCCATCTTCAACGAAAGCGTCAGGAAATAAAGGTAATGTTAAACATAACAGTACGACTCGTTTATCTCCCCTATCTTTTGTTTGTTCTCGTGTTTCCAAATATTTCTATAAAATTTATAATAGCAGCCTTTTAATACTACATGTGGAAATGAAGCACGTATAGAGGCCATTGCTGATTTTTCAAAAATGGCATTTCGTCGGCGACAGGACATTCCATTTTCAGCTACAGTGCGAGAAATATTGAAGTGATATCAGTGATTAACTTAGCGACCTCGGTGACAATTTAGGACTGTTATTCGAAGTAATATTGTGATTTTAATAAGGTCTCTTTTACACGTCAGAAGGTTTATTTCTCAAATTAAAACTCATTAAGAGCCCTTTAAAGACATTAATTTAATCAAAATGAAAATACAGCACAAGAAAGAAAAAAGGGAATTTTTGTTTAGAAATATTTCCAAATTAAACTCCTTGAGAACGAAAATGTATAAAAAATTCAAAAAGATCCCCTAGGGGATCGGTGTGGACGAAAAATCCAAATGAATCCCCCAGGGTTTAAGCAGGGGATCCAAGTGGACGACAATCGTCCAGATGAATCCCCTGGGGGATCAAAATGGAATTGAAATCCAAATAGATCCCCTAGGGGATCAGTGTGGACGAAATTTCCACATGGCTCCCCCAGGGGATCTAAGCAGGGGATCCAAGTGGACGGAGCCATTTTTTACTGTAAAGTGACGAACATTTCATTAATATTTTTTATTGATACCTTAAAAAATCTACACGAAGTAATCCTTTTCATTCAATTTCTTCGAAGAAAATTGAACATTCATTTGATAATTGGTAAACTTATATTCTTACTTTACGTGAGTAGACTGCGTCGGATATCGCGTCGTGTCGCGTAGTTAGTTACCCTTTGCCCTGTTTAAGGGCGATAAAAAGATACAAACACAATAGTAAACACACAAGATTAACCCATCACAATAGAATGTATAATCCATATCAGTCAAGTTTGAATCGCAGCGACAAACAAAAGTGTCAACTTATAATCTACGTAATTAAATGAATGTCAGACGGGAACGATACAGGGTCGTCAAGTCAACCACATGTGCATTGTTATAACAAACCTATTTTGCCCACTACTGTCCTAAGAAAATCAAATGCTATTATCGTAATGGAAATATAATGAAATACAACCATAACTAGAACCAATCATCATCCTCAACACACAATTGTTTGTAAACCGCTGGTTTATTAGCCAGGTATAAAGCCGACGGGGTAATTAATTGAGAACAATTATTGAATCTGGTTACACTGTAACTAGTGCTAGACTGAAACAAAACTATTAATAAGGCAAATATGAATTTTGCATTTACAATACAAATATTGAAGTTCTTAGTAATATAAGGATGTAATTGAAATTGCAGATTAAAATACCAACAATTCGCGAGAATGCTTACAATACAGTGCTTAAATAATGTAATAAAGTACTTAAAAAAGTAAATGCAAAAGTAAATATATTTTGTCCGTTAGACAACCCTATCTTACAGGAGGTTGAATGTCTTATCGTCGTCGTCGCGTCATGAAACATGATTACGATATAAACGTTACCTTACATAAAATGTTTGAAAACAATTTTACTCATAAAATTCATATTTTACTAATTATTAAACTTTGATTAGGCCAACATTTGATTTGATCAGGCCGTAGTAACGGATTTGTACTGTAAACTAATACTTTTAACGTGAATGAAAAGAAAATATGTGATCAATATTAATAGGTAATCAATATCCAAAATAGTCACTTCCAAAGACTGAAGCTGATGTCCATTCAAGTTACGAAAGATAGCATCTTCAGTAGAGATGACATATTATAAGTAACTATGTCTTCAAGAAACTAAGAAAAAAATCCAACTTAATCAAACTTTAAATTAGACGTATAATAAATAGCGTAAAACAAAAACAGCTTTACCAAAAAAAACAATCGCTACTTTCTTCAAAGAAGTACAAGTGAAATTGTCTTGATGAATCTTGGTGTTAAAAGATGTATGATATTAACTCCTGAGATTCACGTCACGAACTTCGCGAGTTAATTCTTGCTAAATGAATTATGCCTTCCCGTCGAGGTGGCGTCCTCTATTGACGGAGTAAACTCGCTAAATAGTTTTGTTCCCGCTGCTATTATTGTTCAGAAACTGTCGCATAAGTTGGATGTGGAGTGTGTCTGCTGACACAATAGTTTAGTAGTTGGTTAAATTTTCCTTTGTGAAATCTTTGCTGCAATATTTCGAGAGTGATTCTATACACTTCGGGTAGTATTCATCGAATTCCTCAGCATTTAGAAATGTTGTTTGATGATAAGTATCTTTTCCTTTTCACAAATTGACATTTTAGAACAATCTTAAAAATCTAACATCGATAATCCACTATAGATTATGATGATGAAATTCAAATAAAATATGGAAAGAAACTCTGTTAAAACAAAATCTGTCTAACTAGTCTATACAGTGTCTATACTAATATTATAAAAGTTTGTGAGATTCTAAGGGGTAATCTCAGAATAGGCCTTTGCCTCGTTGATCTAGTGGTTAGCGTAAGAGACTGCAAATCAAGAGGTCTCAGGTTTGATTCCCGGGTCGGACTGCTGTTGAGTTTTTCTTACAACAAATTCTTAATAGCAGCCCAGAGTATGGAAGATTGCGGAGTTTCTCGCCCGTGCCTCGGAGAGCACGTAAAGCCGTCGGTCCCGGTAGTCATGAACATCTATGGCAATCGTTATTGGGAAGTCAGTGCCCTCAAATATACTGACAACTAGTTCAACCTTGGAACTCAGTTCGCCCTCAGGGTTGCGGAGACCCGATGCCAGTCGCTCCGTGGAAAAAACCCGGTTGAACTAGTAGCCGACCCCAAATAATCTTGGGAATACTAAAGGCTAGGAGGATGATGAATCTCAGAATAGTCCTTATGGTGACGGATTAAGAATACGAAATGTCACAACCCCAAGTCATCCCATGGGTGTCGTAAGAGGCGATTAAGTGAGCAAACTAGACAGGACAACACTGCAAAGAGAAGGAAAACTTAAACAAACCCTATACCAACCCGTCTGGCCAGCGTGGTATAGTAGGACAAACCCTCCTTACTAAGGAGAGGCCTATGACCAGCAGTAGTTTGTTAAAGGCAGTTGATGATGAATCTCAGAATGTATAAGCAACAATACAACATACAGTGTTTGGTGCCAATTCACCTATACCCCGCATGTGCAAAGTTTTAAATGAGTGCAGAAACCTGATTGATGTGTACTCCGATTCGCTGTCGACGGTTGTCAGACACATCATACGCACTAAAATAAGCCATTTATATAATTAGTATTATTATTTACAAATATATATTGTAATTAACTAGAGTTTAAGTGTACCTAATAACTTTTACAACGCACAACGGACTCGTCTCGGAGGACATAAAGCTGCACGCAGGCGTACGACAGGGGTGCCTCCTTTCGCCGCTTCACTTCTTGGTCGTTCTTGATGGCATTCTGCACAACACCACAAACAACAAACGCCGCTGTATAGAATGGGGCATAACCAACGTCCTAGAAGATTTGGACTATGCCGACGACATATGCCTCTTAAGCCACACTCGCGCAGATATGCAGGCTAAGTTAGATGACCTACATGTGGAGGCGGCAAAGACGGGGCTAAAGATCAACACCAGGAAGACACAGGAAATAAGGTGCGGGGCAACGAGTTCTTTCCCGTTGGTCATCGGCACAGAGGCAGTGGAACGCGTCCACAAGTTTACCTACCTCGGCAGCTGCGTGTCAGAAACTGGAGGAACTGAAGAGGACATCGCTTCCCGGATCGCCAAAGCACGAGCAACCTTTGCGCAGCTGCGACCCGTTTGGCAATCACGGAAACTGACACGGAGAGTCAAACTCAAAATATTCCGGTCTAACGTGAAGACCGTATTGCTATACGGGTGCGAGACGTGGAAGGTCGCAAAGGTTATCTCCCATCAACTTCAGGTCTTCGTGAACCGATGCCTTCGCCATATACTCGGTATATTCTGGCCCGAGAGAATATCCAACGCTAACTTGTGGGATCGCTGCGATCAAGTCCCGATTGACCAACAAATCAAACGACGCAAATGGGGCTGGATAGGCCACACCCTCCGAAGAGATTCCAACCACATCCCGAGGCAAGCCCTAGACTGGAATCCCCAAGGAAAACGCAAGCGTGGCCGTCCAAAACAAACCTGGCGGCGGACTGTCATCGATGAAGCGAAGGCAATTGGCAAGACCTGGAGCGAAATCAAGCGAGACGCTCATTTGGTCGGCTTTTATAACATCTATGAGATAAATAGGGGTGGTAACACTGACTTGATTCGTTCACCACTATAAATTAAAATGTTAAAAGTCTCAGCTCCCAACTACTCACCTTTCGTCTTTGATCAATTGCTTGCTTGTGATGTTAGGAAGCCCATTCTGGCAATTTCATCGAATGCTGTAGGAAGTGATTGTATCAGCCGTAACATAATTCTGCCTATCCTTGATAAAGTACTTCCCATCCTGTGCAATATCCTGAATCATTCTGTGTCAAGTGGTGTTTTTCCATCTGCATGGAAAGATGCTCAAATAATCCCGCTACCTAAATAGTTTAGCCCTCTTCATTTTCTGACTATCGGCCCATATCCATTTTACCTTTCCTATCTAAAGTGCTTGGAAGAAATTGCTTTTGGCAATAAGGCCGCCCTTTGTACATTGCATTATTATATTGGTCACCTTATGTACTCTCTTGAAAATATGTAAAACGGTGTACAAATAAAGAGTTTTCTATCTATCTATCTCGCAGTAAAAGCGCACAATACGTTTAGTCGTGTTGTTATTTCCCAAATTTCAGGTACAATTGTGCACTGACTACACATAACCCCTAGGGTTTGTACTTGAGAAGGTACAAGTTCCACAGTATGTAGTTCAATAGGTATAATGAAAACCGCATTATAGTCTATGTTTTGTTAAAGATTTGACTACCGCAATATGTCAAAGCAACACTTACAGTCTTATGAGCATACTTTTTATGCAAATTGTAATGTAAAATAACGAAACATATAATTTTAACGTCAAAATAGGTTAAAGGAATCATCCCCACAGTCGTATCACGTGTTAGTTAGAAAGCGGCTTTGCTGTTAGGATCTCCGCCGTTCCTAAAACCCAATTAATATGCAAATAATATGGAGGATTTGACAAGGGTGCAGTGCAAGGTGCAGTAAAATCTAGCCCGTTTTGAAATAACACTGTCTTGAACGTAGACTTCAAATCGGTGGAAGTGTTTAGGTTTAGTTCGAGTAAAAAGTATAGTTATATTATTTATGAGATCTCTACCCAAACCTAAAAGTATATAATTCCAAAAAAAGTATATATACGTATATGTATTTACATCAGTTGTCTAGTATCCATAGTACAAGCTCTGCTTAGTTTGGGACTAGATGGCGTTGTGTGTCAAACGTCCGATGTCCGAAATATGTATTTATTTAATGTTTTATTTTTTTATTTATATATATACTAGCTGACCCGGCGAACTTCGTACCGCCATATTTATATACAATAATTAGCAATAAATTAAAATTGCGACTAAAATTTGAGATTTAAACTATCCTATCTCTCAATTTGGATCAAACTGCACATGGTGTGCAAATTTTATTATAATCGGTTAAGTGGTTTAGGACTCCATTGAGGACAAACATTGTGACACGAGATTTATATATATTAAGATTATTTTTTATATATATCATTATTTATTTATTTTAGCTAGTAAAGAACGGAATTATGTTCAGTGTTTAAGTATGCATCTGCAACTTTCTGTAGAAACTATCGATATGATTCAAAATAGGTTCGCATTTTACATGTTTAGTATGTACTTAATAGTGATCTCTTTCACAAAATAACTATGTACCTATTAAAACTGAAGTTCACTGTCGATTTTATGAATGGCATTTAAAATAAAAAATAAAAATATTGTGTCGCGTTACGATAACAGTTATGCTTAAAGCGAGCAGGTAAACTGTTAGATAAGAGCTGAATGGTTGTTTACAATATGTAGGGACCATGACTTTGTCTCTTGCTATTGTCTATTAAGTTGCACCTTATTTATTTATTGTATGTTGATACAAATGGGGCTGACTCACTAACTCTGTTCTCACATTTATCTCACTGTCTAAAATACTTGTTCTGACTGACTGTCTGACATCTGAAAAAAGTAACACAGTAATCATAACAAGTTTTGTGAGATATATGTAAGACCAGTTCTACCATTCGTTCAACTGACCAAAGTATCAATGTACGCAACTACTAAAAGTAATTGTCAAATGAAAAGTTGTAATAAACTCAGCTTCACTATTACATAGCTCTTCTACACTTCTACATCTACACTATTATATAAAGAGGTAAAGTTTGTGTGTTTGTATATTTGTTAAATTGTAAGGGGTAATCTCGGGATCTACTGAACCGATTTTGAAAATTCTTTTACCAATAGAAGGCTACGTTATTTGGGAGTGACATAGGTTATAGAATAACCCGAAAAGTGTAAAGACTTTTTCGTGGTAGCTGAATTCGCAAAGTAAGTCGGAGAAAAAAATGTTTATCGCCCAACGAAGTGGGCACGGGCCAGCTAGTAAGCTATAAACAACAAAGCATTTTAAGTACTTAGCCAGTACCTATAGTCAGCACATACTTTTTATAGAAATCTTCTATATTAATAACAAATCTAAAAATATTTTTTTTGTTTTCTGTGATAGTTTTAGAGAAAATAAATTATTCTAATCCATGTTACGAAAATTCCATATTATAAGGAGATTTTAGGCTATTTAAAAACCAAGCAGTAATTATAAGCACTGAAGAAACTACAAAAAAAGATTATAATAATATTATATATGCAAGTTCAGTTATAGATAAAAAAAATAACGAAATGAAAACGAGATCTTGCTCTTACTATCTAAGTAATGGACTATATTATGCAATGTAAACACAATGTGACGTCACGCACTACGATTGCAAAAGGCACGTGCGTATGCTTTCGCCTTGTGTCGAAGTAGACCACCTTTCACATTAGTGATTACTTAATACATAAGTTTGCAGTCGAATATTTTATACCTATCTGTATACCTTCGATAGCTCAGTTGGTAGAGCGGTGGACTGTAGTTGGTTAACGATTGTCATCCATAGGTCGCTGGTTCAAATCCGGCTCGAAGGAATATGTATTTTTTTACAATTTATTTCATTTTTTTCTTTCAAATGGCCTACGCATTTACTTACACTTATATACCTTCGATAGCTCAGTTGGTAGAGCGGTGGACTGTAGCTGGTTAATGATTGTCATCCATAGGTCGCTGGTTCAAATCCGGCTCGAAGGAATAATTTTATTTCTTTTAATATTTACTTTTCATTACGCGATACAATTCTAACGAATTCTTCTGTATTATTTAAATTGAAATTCAGTCGGAGGAGGAGTAGACTACTTTTTTATATCTATCAAACCATCAGCCTATTCCAGAACAAGATAATAATAAAACAACACAATTACAATGCGAGGTCCTCTGTGCCTCAATCTACCAAGACGGCTGGACACCGCAGGTGAATAAAACCAAAACTCTCCAGAGATAAATAGAATAAATAAAGCGCTATTGTAAGAGCGAGAAAATTCCAAGTTCGGCACTGTTGGCCTATCGGCAATAACACGACTTGGCAATACAATACAATAATACCAAGACATAATAGTCTACTACATAGGATGAACTCCAGGACTATAATGATGATAGTTTTCTTGTAAAAATATACCTAAAAGAATGCATCGGACTATCAGAATGAGTGACAACTTTCAATGAAGAGACGGAAAGTTACAGATTGAGACTATGTCATCTCTGGACATGGGTGTAGCCACGGTGGGGTAGGATGGGGGACTTGCCCCACCCTGCCTGTTAGGTACCTTTTTTACGTGTGGAAATCCCATGGGCCGTCACCCCAACGGGGTTTGCGGATCGACTAAAACCACAAGGTGTGTCACTCTGCGCCTGAGAAGGGAGGGACCCGAGAACTGCTGTTATTAATACATGCGGACCCCCCCCCCTCCCAGCGACTGCCTGCACTGAAGCCGGCACCGTCTGCTGATGGACTCTCTAATATGGCACACGCGTACGTCGCCACCTCGCGACTGGCCACTTAAGCATATGGTAGGGGAAACCCGTCCTGTCCATCGGCAGCTACATTCAGGGCGGTATGAGGCGCTGGTAAGCGCGCCTCCGCTACCCGGTTCACCGGCGGCGAATTGAGTCCAAGTGGAGGTCGAACTCCCGAGCCCTCTCTGCCGCCTTCTTCTGCCAGGTTACGTCCTCGTAGAAGGTTGCAGTCGCGGTTACGCTGACCGGCCATAGAGCGTATGACGGCCGATAGCGAGAGACCTCCTCCGATGACTGCAGTGAGGGCCCGAAGCTGCGTTGCCCAGGCGGTGCAAACCACTAGCGTGTGCTGGGCCGACTCCTCACTGCAATAGCAGTGGTGACTGGCGGGACTTCTTCCTAGCGACCGAGTGCAGGTACTTCCCGAAGCAACCGTGCCCGGAACCGGACCTGCTTCAGTCGGAAAAAAAGGGTCCCGTGCTGCCACCCTGCCCACTCGAGGATGACCGGCTGGAGAGCCTCCACGGCGTCAAAGCCAGCGGGTGGAGTCTCCAGCTGGGACGACCAGTGGCTCGACGAGCGGCTTCACGCCACTCGCGTATCTCTTCGGGCGGAGGGCGAAAGCCGTTCTCTGCCCAGAAGCCAGCCGTCCGCCGATAAAGTTCGGCGAGCACTTCCGCCTCCAAATCTCAAGGGGGAGTTCCGGCCAAGGCGCACACTGTCTCAGTCGACAAGGTGCGGTAACCGCGTACGGCTCTAACAGCCAATATCCTCTGGGGACACCAGACTGGACCGTCAGAGCCGCCACCCACACCGGTGCACAACACAGCGCCATCGACTGGACAACCCCCATTTAGAGCCGTCTTGTCGTAATGCTGGCTTCACCCAAAGTGGGCAAAAGTCGCCCAAAGGCAGCGGCAGCGTTGACCAGCTTCGGTACAAGCTGTTTGAAGTGCTCGTCGAAGAGCAACCTACCGTCGACGATCAGGCCCAGATAATTCATCTGAGTCCGAACCGACGAGGCCCATGGAACATCAGGGCTTCAGTCTTATCTAGGTCCACCCGTAGGCCCAGCGCCCAATCACTAAAGAGAACCGTGGTGGCTAGGCACACCGCCTCTTGGAAGTTTGCCCCCCGGGCCGTGACCAAAGTGTCATCGGCGTAACAAATTACGCCTAGCCCTTTTGTCCCGGAGGTGTGAGCCTGGTGATCTGTAACACAGGTTTTCCTACCACAGACACCAGTCTCTACAAAGGAATATTGTACTCTGATTTAACGGTTTTGTACTAATGTGTCCACCTTTGTGATGAGAGAAATAAATGCTATATTACTACTATTACTGGTAGTGCAGGGAAAGGTGAAGGGGATCAGACTCCGCGGCAGGGCATCCATGCGCTGGATCGACCAGGTGAAGACCACAATCGGAAGCCGCGTGTCTGACTGCAGCCGACAGGGTGAGATGGCGGGAAATTGTACGAGGGGCTTTATCCACCTCAACCACCAATGTAGACAACTCTACGTGACCACTACAGCTCTGCCAAGAGTGAAACGAGTGAGAAGAAGAAGGTAACTGCAAAAACCCTACAAAGGGCGTGACTTGAAACCCAGTTTGTTATTGTATTCATAGCGAATGTCATTGCCTTTCAAAAAATACATTATTTATGTACATAATTTAAAAAGAAAAAAAATATAAAAGATTCCTTCGAGCCGGATTTGAACCAGCGACCTATGGATACCAATCTGATTACAGCTACAGTCCACCGCTCTACCAACTGAGCTATCGAAGGCACATACTTATATACAAAAAGCAACATCACTTTAGAAATTCGGAAAGAAACTAATTGTAAAGAGTGGGGCTTACCTGCGACTGCGCATGTTATAAAGTGCATATTGTTTGCTTGATATGATATTGAGCTGTATTGTTAAACCGATAGGGTCAATTTTAAAATGACGTTTGCGTGTCGAGTCAAGATATTAGAAAAAAACACTGTAATTTAGGATGAATGTCGTTTCAGTAATCTTTATTCTTTTAAAATATAGATTTCTATAGCAAAGATTTTTTTCCTTATTTATATTATAATACTGTCATTCACTACAATAGGAACATGACTTGCAGCAGCAAGAACATGTTAGCTCGTACTCATTACTGGTATTCGAAGGGTTCAAAACAAGTAAAACACGTTAAACGTTTACGTAGATAGATAGAAAACTCTTTATTTCTACACCGTAATACAGATATAAAAAAGAGTACAAAAAATGACGAATGTTTATGTATAATATTGGTATAATGTAGGTACAAAGGGTGGCTTTATTGCTGAAAGCATTATCTTCCAGACAACCTTAACGTATAACTTTAATGCCGCTAAACCTCACTCTCATAAAACTGACCGAAATTGTGATGGTCATGATGATGATCATGACTCTTTGAGTATTAGTTATATAGATATTAGTTATATATATATAGAGTTAGTATTATATTGAGTTCTGTGATCATGACCATCACAATTTCGGTCAGTTTGCTGCTTATGATGATATTAGTCCTTTAAAACTTTAAGCACATATTATATCGTTCAATTTAATATTATTAGATTACGACGTAGCAATTGTTCAAAGGTTCAAAAAAAATACCAAATCAATGGATACGGGACCTAACAACATACAGATGCAATTCAAAACATTTGAACCTCAGATAAAGATTACCACCAGTGTTATTCTTTACTTGATATTTGAACCTAAAGTTCAATTGTTTTCTTTCTCCTTTTTTAAGACAACTCCCGTATTAGAAATATGGGTCACGGGGGACTTGCCCCGTGACCTATATTGATGACATGAAAGTGTGTGCCTTGTAGGATTTGAACCCACAACACTTGGCGCAGTAGGAAGCGGCGTGGCGACTACTTAAACCACTAGGCCAACCATGCAGTCGACAACTGTGGTTATAAATTTAAGAGCCGTGGGCTTTTATTAGTTACTCACAAATCTTCTTCTTCATCCTTCTATTTTACAAGCTTTTTTATTAACTTGCAATGTATGTATGTATGTTAGGGTGGAATCTTGCAACTCAAATTTGAAGCAGATTTCTTCAACTGATTTTGCTGAAATTTTGCAAGCATATGTATACAGCGTGACAATGCAATATTATAATGACATGGAGCTGCTCTGATGCTGGAACTGGAAGGTGGCCATAGGAACTCTGTAAAGAAAATTCGCAACACCATCGAGTTTGGACTTTTATTTATTTATTATTTTAAGGAACATCAACAATATACATATACAAAAAACGGTTAACATTAGGTGCTAAAAACAAAAACTTATATGTATATCTATTAAAGATGCACACAACATTGTTTGTACAGATTAAGAAAAAAAACAATTTCAACACAAATTATACACAATTAACAAAACAAAATTTCTGACAAAATTAAGAATTAAATAAAAGGCAAAAGTAAAAACAAAATAAAATAAATTTAACAATGGATAAACAGATCTAGCACTGCATTATTTTTCGCTTAAATGCTTTGAGGGAATCGTGAAAAATGTCAAGATCATCTGAGCGTCCACATAAAGTGTTATATTCGGGACACATACGCGCTAGTGGTGAGTGTTTGCCAGCGTTTGCTCTGCAGAACGGTATGTGAAAGGTTTTAGTGATAGGGTGTCGCGGAATCTTGTATGGTACAGTTAACTTAATGTTACTTAGCAGTTGACTGCAATCGACTCCACCGTTGAGAAGTTTGTGGAGGAATAAAAGATCCTGGATTGTACGCCGACTATTAAGGCTATTCATTTTAAGGAATTCAAGTCTGTCAGTGTAGGGAGCTCTGTGGGAGACACCTGACGATATGTATGCCAAGTGTCTCGTAAATGCTCTTTGGATGCCTTCAATTCGCTGCGAATGTATAATATACGAGGGACTCCAAAATTTACATGCAAACTTGAGGACGCTTCGCACCAAAGCGTTATAAAGAAGTGTTTTTGTTTGTATTAGACGAAAACTACTGGTGCTTCTTTTAACAAATCCAAGCATTTTAGCTGCCTTCCTAGCAACTCCGTGTATGTGTGCTATAAAGGACTTGTTTGATTCGTCTTTTTTTCTTTTTAGGGCATTCCAAAAAAAAAATGCTATGAAAGATATCACTGCGCTGAATTTAATCTTCTGTTGTTTAATACACATACCACCTGTTTATAAACAAATCAGATATGTTACAGATTTTATTATCTGTGACAGACCTGAAAGTTTTAATCTATTTTAGAAATTAATAATAGGTAATACTGTTAATTTTTTCGTAGGATCAATAAAACATTTATATAAAAGAATTTATGGATCATTAATAATAATAAAATGATGTACCTACTACAATACTTTTTTATTGTTAACCAACTTCATTCGATTTCGTAGATTGGTAGAGACTGGCATTGTCTTTTAAAAAATATAATTCTGTATATAATTTTAATAGTTTAAGTAAATTCAAAAGGATTTATAAAAATATTCCTTCGAGCCGGATTTGAACCAGCGACCTATGGATACCAATCTGATTACAGCTACAGTCCACCGCTCTACCAACTGAGCTATCGAAGGCACATATCAATGTGCAAAAAGCAACATCGCTTAAGAAATTCGCAAGGATGCACATTGTGAAGAGAGGGGCTTACCTGCGGCTGCGCTTGCTGCTATTGCTTGATCTAATATTGAACTGTGTTGCAACAAAATAGAGACAATTTTACAATAGCGCTTGAATGTCGAGTCAAGATATTAGCTATCTTTTTTTAACAAGTGCAGTAACCTTTATTCTCTTAAAATAGAGATTTTTTTATTTATTTATGTAACTGTCACTAAAATAAATATAATATATAATAATAACGGGGCTTTATGTTAGCTTGTATCTTGAAAATATTAATTTTTAGAGTTTAAATAATAAAGTGTTCACTAGAAGCACCTCAAGTTAAACAATAGCACACTCACACAACAGCAATACAACTTTAAAGCCGATGAATTCTCACCCTCATAAAATTGACCGAAGTTCTTATAGTCATCATCATCATTCATATGATGATATTATTTATTTAAAACAAACAATATGATTTTTAATTTAATATCATTTCATTAAAATACATATTATTATTATGTCGTAACTTTTACTCGAAATTACACAGCGTAAATAAACAGCGTTAAAACTAATAAAGGTGATATAACGTTTATCTTATTTCAACAAAAGTTAATAAGTAGGTACATGACCCCACATCTAGATGTAATTCAAAACAATTGAACTATAGTTATCTTATTTCTTGTTAGTTATCTTTTGTTTATAGCTATAAGTCGATAGGTACTTTCTATGGGTGTGGTGACGAGTTAAGAACTCTTTACGCTGTAGCATGGTGCGTGGCATGGTTCAGTAACATTTCGTTTCGCTCTTGAAAGTTGCCACTTGCCACGAGTTACAAATTATGACTTAGTATTTCAGCTGTACCACATTCGCAATATATTAAATCATTAATAACTGTAGTAAATTAAATTAAACCATAAACTGTAGAAAATTAAATTAAACCACCACACACCATGCTACAGCGCAAAGAGTATAAGTGGTATTTCTATTCATCCCGAAGACGTCGTAAGAGTCGACTAAGCGAGCGAACTACGTATAACAACATACTGCATAGAGTAAGGAAAACTTGAAACGAAATAATAACCCGTCTGACCAGTATATCAGGTAAGCTAAAACTTCCTTTTTAAGAAGAGGCCTATGTCCAGGGGTAGACTGTTAACGACTGTTGATGATGAAGATTATGATTCAAATACATATATGAGACACCGATGCGAAATAATATTTTATTATCCCAACTTACCAAGAATATAGTCTTAACTGCCTCGTTGGTCTAGCGGTTAGCGTATGCGGTTACCGATTAATAGGTCTCGGGTTCGATTCCCGGGTTGAACTGCTGTCAGGTTTTTCTTGCAAGAAATTCTTAATAGCAGCCCGGGGTACTGGGGAATATGGGGGTGTTGCCCGCCCGTGCCTCGGAGAACAAGTTAAGCCGTCGGTACCGGTTGTCATTAACACCTATGACTATTGTTATTGGAAGTCAGTGCCCTCAGATATACTGACAACCTGTTCAACCTTCGAATTCAGTTCGCCCTCAGGGTTGCGGCGGTCCGATGCCAGTCATTCCATGAAAAAACTGCTCCTCAGGTAAAACCTAGTTGTTGTCGTTGAACTAGTAGCCGACCCCAATTAATCTTGGGAATAATAAAGGCTACGAAGATGACCAAGAATATAGTCTTAAATTGAATAATTACGATAGGACGGAATAAAAAAGACAACCGATTCCCGGTTGTCTTTTTTATTCCGTTCTTAATTCTAATTATTTAGATCCAAGAACCATTTAGGGCAACGATTCTGTTAAATAACACAGAATATTATAAATACTTAGGTATGTTTATATATTTTTAATTAAGTAAGAGTAAATAGCTCCGAATTTCATAAATATATTCTTTTCTATAGGTATATTATTCATAAATTCGATGTATTCTTCGCAGTTTTTCATAAAGATAATTATAGATAGATAGCGCTTCTAAACAATAACACGAGTAACTGTTTATCTACGAGTACTATATTAGTGTCGATTATTTTCATTCGAATATTTCCTTATTCTCCTGTAACTGTAAAATGATTATTGTAACAGAGTCAATAGCAATGAACATTGAACACTCTGTCCATGTGTGATCACTGAACCTTTGAGACCTTTTCAACATCTTAAGAACAACCAGTTAACTGCCATGTAAGGAAATTAATTGTGTCATCATCGTCATTGTCATTACTACAACTGAGGAATTATAGTAGTGGCATTCAAACTTTATATACAAACAAAGTTTTATTTCGAACTTTCTACATAGTTACTAGTACAAAAAAATAACTAAACTCGGATTAGTACTATCTCTTCAAAAATATGTAACAACGAATGGTAAAAAAATTGAAATATATTTCGTAATGTAAACAGTATTGATAAAATTACTAACATAGAATTTATATAACTACGATAGTTACAGAACTTTAACTTGCACGCATTTTGAACGACGACGCGACGTCCACGTCCGGAAACAGTGACGTGTCGTCTACTGCTCAGACGACCGTCTATTCATATACCCACCCTTACATTTACGACAACATACACAAAGAAAGTTTCCATTGACATATCGCTACCTTCGCTCTAAATTTATTTTTAAACATAAGCATCAATGAACGCAAAACACAAGGGAAATAAAGCAGTTAATTTTAATGTGGAACTTTGGTGCAGCAGTGAGATTGCGGCTAATTTGAATAGAAACTGTCGTGGCGGCCGGCGATAGTCGTGCCGTTTCCGACCCGTCCCGTATCGGCGAAAACGGGCTTTAACGAGTTCCCTGAGAATTTCGACCGTGAGTTACAGCAGTTACTCACGTAAATGACTACATACCAAACTATTGTGTAATGAACAATACTTAGCACGTAATTTAATAATGTTTAAAGTTACAACAAACTGGGTTACTTAACTCAAGGCTTAGTTACGTATGTTATGTATGAATGTAGTGAATTAAGTATTTGAATTTAGTTACATACCTTCGATAGCTCAGTTGGTAGAGCGGTGGACTGTAGTTTGTAAATATGTAATTGTTATCCATAGGTCGCTGGTTCAAATCCGGCTCGAAGGAATATTTTTTAAAAAATTATTTTATTTTTCTTTTCTAAGTGGCCTACGTATTTACTTACGATTGTACACCTTCGATAGCTCAGTTGGTAGAGCGGTGGACTGTAGCTGGTGAACGATTGTCATCCATAGGTCGCTGGTTCAAATCCGGCTCGAAGGAGTTTTTTTTTTCGTTTGAAGCCTTTAAATATAACCAAATTTAATATTAGTTAGTCGCTTGTCTACCATCGATAGCTTAAATCGTAAAACGGTACATTCATTTTAACTTTTACCGGTTCGTTTAAATTTAATATGAGTTAAATAATATGTCACACTCATTCGATTGCTTGAATTTTAATCAAATGCAACATTACAACATGTTTTTGGTAATAGCCTTTGAAGATTAGACTAATTGTTCTCAATTGTTATCTGTAAATAGTCATAATCTTACTGTCTCGGTGGCACAGTGGTAGCATATGCGACTGCTGTGCTCAAGGTCTCGCGTTCGATTCCTTGGTCACACCAAATGTTTGATCTGCAAATGTTTGTTTAAGAGTTTGAGTGTTATCTATGTATAATACATATGTATGTTTTTACAAAAAATAAAACAGTGGTTTAGAACCCATAGTACAACCTTAACTTAGTTTGGGACTAAAAGGCGTTATGTGTCAGATAATAATAATAAATATTTGAGAACAACTAACACACAACGCCATCTAGTCCCCTACTAAGCTTGTATTATGGGGACTAGATAACTGATACAAATATATATATACTTTTTTTGTAAATGCATACATGTTACATACACACGCAAACTCCGAAACAAATATTTGCAGATCATACAAACATTAGGTCCGACCCGGGAATCGAACCCGAGACCTCATGCACAGCAGTCGCTTACACTACCACTGCGTCAACGAGGCAGTCCTGTCCAGTTCCAGATGTCAGAAATATTATACTATATAGGATTCTTTTTTACCCGCTAAGCTTTTCATTTGAAGGAGGTCTTCGTTCAGCAGTAGACGGGAGTAGGCCGAAGAAAGAAGCATTTCAGTAGTTGAAGAAACGTAAACCTTATTTGCGGGTTTGCTCTCGTTCAGGCAGGTAAATTAACATAGCTTTAGTAACTTCCTATAAAATTAGTCTTTCTTAAATCGCAGTTAATTTCCATATTCCACGAGATAAGTTATTCTAAAGAGAGGGCGGCTCATTAGCTGCCAGGTGTACTTAATGTCCTGTTTCATATTCTTTAAAAGAACTTTGTTTAGTACAAGACATAGTACAAACGCAGTACGATATTGCAGATGTGTATGAATAATGCCTTCTTTAAGTTTGAATACATTCATTCTTGAAATTAAACTCATTCGTAGTTTTAATTCAAAATTTTAACTGACCGACTCCGACCTATGGGCTATTAGTTATTCTGTGTTATGAGGTAGTCGAGTAATCTTTGATATAGGTTAAATTTTAAGTTCATTAAATAGTGGAAAAAGTACAAGTGAGTTTAATTCGAAGAATGTATTTTAACAAGTTCCACCAAGTCCGGCGCAATCCAGAGTACAATTTATTTATTACATTGGCATTTAGTAATTACTATTATTATTAATTCAATTAATTGTAAATAAAAAAGATATATTCATTTTTGTGCTCATACATCATACAATGATGATTCTAAACACAACATGATGCAATAATATTTATCAGTCAGCAAAAACCATTGCGAGACGAAAAAAGATCCTTATCTCAGTGTAAGCTCAATTCGAGGAAGTGACGCTTGTTTTCTACTAATACCAGTGAATTCTACGTACAGGGAGCTATTATGCATAAACCTAGTAAAATAATATTAGAAAATTTTATTATGTAGAATACTAGCTGACCCGGCGAACTTCGTACCGTCATATCTGTCTCAGCTTCCCACAGTACAGCCGCGGACAAAAACAAAGATTTTTCCCGTTATCTTTTATTTTTTTTGGTACACAAACCTTGTCCTAACAATAACGAACACATAAAAAAAAGAATTATTTAATTTGGTGCAACCGATCGGAAGTTATGCGAGTACATACATTTCGTTTTTATATATATAGACTAGCTGTAGCCTCCAGCAGCGGAGCTCGTAGCTCCGCCTGCGTATATGTCGGTTATCGCGGCAAATATTAGTCTATGTGTTATTCTGATGTTATGTTATATTACTGTAAAATTTCATCCAAATCTGTTCAGTAGTTTTTGCATGAAGAAGTAACAAACATATACACTCACAAACTTTCGCCTTTATATATTAGTGTGAGTGATTAAATATAATAATAATAGTAACCGCGCAAAGATTGTCAAATCTAGTTTTCTATTCTATTTTCAATCAATTGATTTGCCTATTCGTTTATTTCTTGTCTATTTCACTAAAATAGAAACGCTTAATTGCACTCAACTATTCTACTCACTGTTATATAATACTACGCCTTATTGAATTAGATTGACCGCAATCATAATAGGTCTTTACCTATGAAATTGCCGTTTTGTATGCAATAAGTGAAAGTACTTATTTTTTTAAACTTTTTTATTTCTGTTATTCGAAGTAATCACCCATGCAATCAACGCATCTTTGCCAACGCATTGGCAGTTTATTGATGCCCTTCTTGTAAAAATCAGCTGGACGGGAGGCAACAAACTCTTCAAAGGCATTTTGTACTGCCTCTCGGGAATTGAATTTTTTACCCACTAAAAAGTTGTCTAAATATTGGAAAAAGTAATAGTCGGTAGGTGCAAGGTCTGGTGAGTATGGCGGATGAGGGAGAGCTTCCAACCCCAGCTCTTGCAGCTTGGAGACTCTTTTGCGCAGTATGGGGTCGCGCGTTGTCGTGACAAATTCAGTTTAACAAACATCCATCCATCCATCCATACTTACTAACTTTCGCGTTTATAATATTAGTAAGATTACAGTTTCATTTATCCAAAAATACCAGTAAACTATAATAGGTTTTTATCACAACAAAATTTAATCTATATATATAAAAGCGAAATACCACTCACTTATTAATCACGAAATCTTAGAAACTATAACACCTACAAACTTGAAATTTAGTAGGTAGGTTCCTTATAGGGTGTAGACATCCGCTAAGAACAGATTTTACGAAACTCTACCCCTAAGGGAGTAAACGGGGGTTGGAGGTTTGTATGAAAGTTCTATGTTATTGAAGTAAAAGTAAGTATAGCAGAAGGATTTTAAATGGTATTTAAGTAAAAAAAAAGTGCAAATAACTAACTCCACGCGTACGAAGTCGTGAGCAGCCGCTAGTTACCTATATAATTTAAGTTTAAACAAATTAGGAAGGAATAAAAACATTCCTTCGAGCCGGATTTGAACCAGCGACCTATGGATACCAATCTGATTACAGCTACAGTCCACCGCTCTACCAACTGAGCTATCGAAGGCACATACAAATCTACAAAAAGCAACATCGCTTAAGAATTTCGCAACGGTTGCACATTGTGAAGGGTGGGGGTTTGGGGGCTTACCTGCGGCTGCGCTTGCTGCTATTGCTTGATCTGATATTGAACTGTATTGCAAAAGTATAGAGTCCATTTTACAATAACACGGGATATTCAAATAAATAAAGAAGACTACATAGTATTCTAGCATGTAGCGGATTGTATTGATGATTAATTATATTTAATTCCAAAAAAAAAATTAAAAGAAGCATAATCCGACTACGTAAAAACTTTTCATAAAATTTATACAGCCAAGTCACCTGGGCCATCATTACGAATCTATTGACACCTCGCTACGGTGGAACATGTATACATAGACTGCCGAAATTATTACTCTTCCTTTCTTCTTCACACAGGTAAGAAGAAGGAAGCAGTGGAAGAGATTTTAAATATTGTTAAACTATATAATGTGATTTGTATTTGTCCCAGTATTAGTTTACATCCAACTATCAAAATTTCATTGTGCGTTTTGCCATGACCACACGATATTCCCAAGATAAATCATCTTTTTAAAGTTATTCACGCAAAGGCTGTTTAGTTTCTATTCCATTCTGATGCTAAGTAAGTCTGTTGTTGATGCACTGAACTAATTTTTTTCTTAAATATCTTCCATTGTCTTATTTTAGTGAAGCGATTTCCAAAATGCTTTTTTTTTGTTTTTAGGTAACGTCTAATTTTAGTGTAATATTTATAAATCCAGTCAATCTCTGACATTTGAGCTATGTTTGACAGGTTAAAATTCATTTTTAGTGTAGTTTACAGAGTTTTCGAACAATAGAATTAGCACAGCACTATTGATTGACCTGTTTAATCAGGTAAGCTATCTGCTCGTTTACCTCTAATATAACATTAAAAGAGATCTATCATTTAGGGGTTAAATGCACTCCACTACTATACTTACTGTTATATATCAGACAAAGCCAGACATTTAAACTACAGCATATTGTACTAAATTGACAGCAATCATATAAAGGGCAGCTCGTAAAGATCAAACAGGTACTTGTCGAATAATTCAGGAGCGGTACACTTAGCATAAGGTCAAACTGACATTTCGTACAACATTTACGATAATCCATAATGGCGTAGTATCGTCACGCAATACTGATCTAGTGATGGACATATTAAAGTCACTCATTTTGTATAAAGTTGGAATCAGAATTAATTTTTGCTCTATATTTTGACTCACAATGTGGGTGAAAATATGGTGGTGTTCTTGGGCTATCAACATGCTGATATTAATGTATAAGAGATCATTAATAAACCTTTTTTAATAAGGTAACGAAATTGACAATCCAATCCTCAAAAGTTATTGCCTAAGGCAACAAGCGATACTACTTTATTGAGGGCAAGTAGTCGTAGTTCCTTGCTCTACATATTGTGGTGCACTATAAGAAAGTATAGGAACTTTTACCACTAAACCGTTTCATTATTTACTGACTTATTTCTTGTTACATGTACGAGATCTTGCTACTAAATAAGAGCTGAAATCAAAGTTTATATTACACAACTAACATCAATAAAATATCGATGTTATTTAAGGAACATCCCTGTTCTAATAACCCTTAAGCATTATTAAAAGGGTAGCTATTTAAGGCGGAAGTACCCTGTCACAGCATTTACTAAATTATTAATACACAACATTCAAAAGAATGCCAGATTTAATTACAGAAATAATACGAAACTGCCGCGTAACACGAAATGTGTTAAGAACGTGCTAACTATTGCGTTTGTGAGGTCAACCATTTTTGATAAAAATCGTTTAGGGAATGTACGTCTGCTTTTAATTTATGTTTGAGTTATTACGTTTACCTTTAGTTAAAAATAAATTTAGGCTAATCATTATTTTGTTTTAATTGCTATCAAAATGTATCAGGAAAATAAAAACTACATTAAAATTACAATGAAATTGAAACAGTTTTCGGTGGACTTAGTGAAATTCTGTCATCCATAAAATACTTATCTATTTTTTTAAATGCATATTAACAAGGTACTTTTTTTAAATATATTGGAAGTTAAAGAAGAAAAAAGATAATAAAAGCATGGACGTCGCAAACACATAAACTACAGAGTACATGAAATAGCTCTAGAATCGGCTCAGAAAAAAAAACTGCGGGAAAACTAACTCGGTTTTCTACACAGTTAGATAACAAGACTGTGGATTTGATTCCCTAGCCTAATAATTTTCAGAAGAGCTTCACAAACATAGAAC
Source organism: Diaphora mendica (assembly GCA_949125395.1). Lineage (NCBI taxonomy): Eukaryota > Metazoa > Arthropoda > Insecta > Lepidoptera > Erebidae > Diaphora > Diaphora mendica. The sequence continues at coordinate 27,349,009 of OX421310.1, forward strand.
ATGAACATAACATGATGCTAAATAGCTTACAAATTACGTCTGGGGTAGTATTTATGGGGATCTTGTGTCAACTGCGGCGAATTTCCGTGCGTTTAAGCGATTCTGCCATACATACTATAGAAATCAAATATAGCTCACTTAGGACCCATAATATTTTATCCGTGGTGCTTCCCGGTTTGAAAAAGGCGTCTGCCTATTTTGACTTCATTTTCTCTCCCGCTTTGTCAAGGAGGGAAGTGGACTTATTATATTTCCAACTCCTCCAGTTTTCTTCTGATTAATTTCGTTGCGGGTTCCAAGACAGTTTAATTTTTCCTGGGACTTCCCGAGTGTCATAACTCGGTGTGTTCGTGGGTCACCGCTGTTGATCCTGGTGTACAGGAGTTACAGTGGTGGGCGTGTGGGTGGGATTAGTCCCATACAAAAAAACATAGAACAAATGGTTGTGCTTGAATGGAATTTGTCTATAATTAATCTTTATTTAAGGAGATTGGCCACAATTATGACAATAATTTGTCTATAATTCATACGAACAAGAAATATATGTATATATTCACTAACATACTGCTAAAGCATTTCTGAAATATGTTTAAGTAAGCCATAAATAAATAATAGATTATCCAAAAATTACATTTTTAATTCATGAACAAAGATGCTTCTTCACAGAATAGACAAATACTGTTTTTTAATATAACAGTATTGTCATGGATAAATGCTTTACCTACTTTGTCAGAAAATCAGTTGTTTAAGACAAGTTTGTCACCTATTGTTAAAAAAGTTTACAGAAGGTCCACCCCTTTTGTCCGAGGGTTTCAATCCCCATAAAGTTACAAATCCATTTAAGTCGTATCAATCAAAAATACTTGAGCTAATTTACGGCGCTACCTAATTAAGTCAATCTCCCATTAAATCCCCCTTTCTTAGCGACTTGTCTCGTCGAGGCGCATAAAACGCGCGAAAACCTAATGCCATTTCACGCCGGAGTAAACCTTTCTCTTGGAGTTAACGTCTATTTAAACTCGGCTTAACTTAATCGATCGAGAAGGCCCTTAATTATGGCTTTATCTTAGAAGCAATAGGATCGAAGCGGGCGGATATGAATTGACTCTAATTAGTAAAGTACGGAAAGCTATTGTACGCGAAGTGGCAAACTGTGTGAACAAATTATATTAAAATACAGAGCTTTACGAACAGCTATACTTTTAATAAAATAAATTTCTCTCAATAAATTGAATTAATTTTGCAAATATTGAATTAATCCATTCAAATAAAATATTAATTATTAAATAAACTACGGGAAGTTGTAATTCTAGTTACATTATTTGCATAAGATAATGCAATGCAAGGACATTTGATATTTCACGTTAATTTTTAACAATAATTTTTAAAATATTATTACGATTATGAAAAAAAAATTGAACTTTTTTATCACATTCCTGAGAATGTGATAAAAAAGTTCAATTTTTTTCTGAAAAAAGAGCGACCACCTCGTAAGGCTCCTAACGAGGGGATATGCAATTTCAATGCACTGTACAGATCAGTCCGCGATACCGACACCAAAAAGGTCTGTGAAACCATTCGCACTGATGAGGATCATGACACGTGGAAAGTGATCCTTCGTAGGATGAAATCATTGTGAAGTCGCGATCCTCAGCAGTTTTAGGAACGACGTAATAAGAAGGAAGAAGAAGAGAGGAAAATTACTAAGAAAGAATATTTATTGTTAGAGAAGACTAGAAACTGTAATATATATATGTATAAAAGCGAAATACCTCTCACTTATTAATCACGAAATCTCAGAAACTATAAAGACCTACCTACTAAGACCTTATAGCGTGTAGACATCCGCTACGAACGGAATTTACGAAACTCTACCCCTAAGGGGGTAAAACGGGGGTTGGAAGTTTGTATGAAAGTCCTATGTTTTTGAAGTAAGAGACTTGAAATTTAAAATGTATGCTCTATAGATGGTGTACTAATAATGTATCTTTAGAAATCAACCCCCTTTTGGGGTTAAAACGGGGGATGGTAGTTTGTATGAAAGTCCAATGTTTTAGAAGTTAAAATAATTATGGCAGAAGAATTTCAAATGGTATTCAAGTAGTGGAATTATCATATAGGTATGTATACTAGCTGAGCCCCGTGGTGTTACCCAAGGTACAACAACCGGGAGTGCAAGGCTAGTAAGGTTATATTGCCACAACACATTTCTCTTTAACTCACATTTACTGTCTTTTACAAGAACACATCCAGTATCAACGAGTTCAGTGTCAAGCAGAGGCAGCAAGAGTTGGTGTCGAGAGAGGTTTGTCTATTCGAATTAACGTTAAACCGGTAACCTGCAATGTCGCCGACATATTAATATTCATAATCGTCGCTCCTTGCCGTAACGTTCAACCGCGGTGTGATATGTTAATTCAATATGACTTTCTTGATATAAATTGATGTACGTGTTAACTATATTATACGTTATTGTATAAAGCGAAATTTATAATTAAACATTATTTTAACTCTTTACTTGTTACAGTCACAATAGAGTGCTTTTCACCACTGGTTTTTGTTTTATATCATCCAGTCGCTTCTGATCCATTGCTTTTGATCCAATTCATCATTACACAACTAGATATTGAACCCTATCAGATCGATAAAGAAGGAATTAACTGAAGCAGTAATACCAAAATTTCAAAAATAAAGGGCAATGAATAACATTTTATCCAGTACATTAGGATGAACTCAGTATGACTTGCATTTTTCTGGGGCGGCCTACCCGCCGGGACCACAAACCCTAATTATGTCTGAAACAATACTCCACCTTATTTTTACCCATTTTGTGCTCAATCATAATTACTTCCACTTTCCTAAGGGGAGCATTGTTACGGAAAATCATCGCCTTACCTTCCAGCCGTTTTATTGCGATGAGGAAAAATATTTACCTCTGAGATTTCCTTACAATTAGGTTTGCATTTGCATAAATTTTCACACTTTTTATATAAACGCGATACACACGACCTTTGTATTAATAAATCATCTGTTTTCTGTTTCACTGGAATTGGAATAACTAAGGACCAGTTTCAAAAGTTTTTGATAAAGATTAAGATAGTTTTCTGCCATATAAAACTATTTAACGGATAAAACTTGCTTATGAATGTATGTATATCTGACATTTAAGTCTGTATCCAAGACTTGTTAAACCGAAATCTTCAGTTATTTGACAGATAAGTTGAAATTAGTCTGTCAGGAACTTCATCAGCAAGTTGTGAAACGGGCCCTAAGTTTACCATAAATAATACCAACCGATATAAAAATCGTACACACGCAGTCGCTCTCATAAACAAATAAGTTAACATATGAAATATCATTTGTCGCTTTAAACAAAATAAATGAAATACATACTATAATACCATAGTCAGTAAACCTAGATAGACATTCATGATTTTATTATGAATCACAAAAAGCGTATCGTAAAATTCCAATAAAGCGAGTTCATTAAAGACTTCGATTGTTAAGTCAATACGTACATACGCGCAATAAATGTTGTTCACAATAAAAAGCCTTTGAAATCAAACAACAGCTCAATAAAAGCGTACGCAATTACCTGCATCTCGCATATTTATCTTTTTCCGCGATATAAATGCTTTGTGGGCCTGAACAATGGCTGCGGGGCGGCAGCCACGGGAAGCTTTATAATTTTTTAATTAATACCGCCAAAAATATCAAAGTCATTGGGTGTTCTACCTACTAGTGGGGAATGCTATTAAATTTTGATAAAGTTTTTTTTCATAAATCGTAAAGCGTTCCACTCTTTTAGGATGCCCCTCGGTCACCCCATTGTCAAACAAATGTATCCATATTGTACCCTTATTAATGAAAATCCAGGTTCAGTTTTCTAAATGAAATGTTCTCATATTTAGTCGTATTTATTGCATTTTGTGTATGTGTGGTCTATTTATGTGTGGTCTGAATAATTGTATTTTATCTCTTCCCCAGTTTTGCATTATTCTTAAACCCTATTAATTATTTGAGTACCTAGTTGGCGTAGTGGTAGCGTACGCGCATGAGACCTCGGGCTCGGTTCCCGTGATTCATTTTTTTCTCGTGCAATTAGGAACTCTGAAATTTTGCAGCTGGCTCATATATTTACTCCGATTATTTTAAATATAGCGCTTTACGAGAGAACAACACGTTATAATTTTGAAATCTGAGTACTAAAATTTGGAAAGTTATGCTCAGACCCTCATCAGAGCCGTGGGTCATTTGATGGATATTTTGTTCTGTACTTAATCGGAACATGTCTTCTCAAAAAACTCAACTCAACTTAACTCTCTAAAAAAACGTGTTTTTATTTTAAAACGAAACAGTGCACTCTTACGGTGATCCCTGAGTTTGTTTCGTCCTTTCTTCTCAGGGCTAGTCCAGTTAGGAAAGGCCGAACTCATCTGCTCAAAAAAAGTTTAACTTGCAAAAGTGTTCATGTAACCTAATTGCAGAATAAATGATTTCATTTCATTTCATTTCATTTCATTACTGGGACACCCCCTTTACAAGCTCGGCTTAGTTAGAAGCTAGATGACGTTGTGTGTCAAATGTCGGAAAATAATTATTTAAATTTATTTATTTACTATGCATATAACTGAGATGAATATTGCTAAGTATAGTTTTTTACTTGTGTTCGGTCACATCCACTACCTATATGAACAGACAGACTTTATATAGAAAGATTAAAAAAAAATGTGGGCACTGGTTTCGTGTGATGAATTTTAATAATAGTACTTATGTCGCTTTATTGTACATGAGTTTAATTGCAACGCAAACTTAATCTTTCTTAGCCTTGTCACTCGGAGAAAATCTCTAGGCCGCGTTTTCGAACTCAGCGGGCAGCGGAGCAGGATCGGAGCGGCAGCGGCAGTGGAGCGGGAGCGGAGCGGCAGCGGCAGCGGAGCGGGGACGACGCTAACCCGTTTTCGAAACCAGCGGGCTAGGAGCGGGCGCTAGAGTGGTTTAGTGATGTGTTATAAGAAACAATACCTCGTAAAATATAGCTTGATACGGATGACAGATTTCACAAAAAAATTATTAGTGATTTTAAATAATTAGTAAAAACGATTAATGTTTGATAATATTTTATATAATCATGATATCTACTTATGTAATAGCGTCATAAATTAGTATATTAAATTTATTTTTCTAAAATCGTACAACCCAAGCCTGATAACCTTAAAAAAATCTTAATTAGTCGAAATTGTAATCACAATAATTTACTATATTGACAAGTTAGGGGGGTATTAGGTTACTATACTCGATCATTATAGAAAATAACAGGGGGTACAATTTAAAAAAAAATAACATCAACAAAGCGACCAAATTAACAAGTTATAAAGATGATTTAAATGTTTTAATAACAACAAATAAATGAAATATAAAATATTAATAATTAAATAAACTTGTAAAAATCACAACATTGACAAAATTAAAAATCATTAATCACAGGTGATTGCTACTTTATTAATATTTTGGCGTTTCTCACATAGTTGTCAACTTTCTTGACGTAACATTCTTACGTTTCACTTCATAGGGGCTATATGACACCGCTACATTCGTGCCTTAGGCCGCGTACACGAACTCAGCGGGAGCGGGGCGGGCGCGGGAGCGGAGCGGGCGCGGAGCGGCAGCGGCACGTTCAAATGTATGGATTTATATGGGAGTGTTTTCGAACACAGCGGAGCGGCAGCGGAGCGGGCGACGAGCGGGTGACGAGCGGCGGACGAGCGGTGCGTATAGAGGTATTATAGATAGAGTAGGGAAGACATATGACTGCCGGTAAGCGGAAACGTCCGACGATTAGAAAGAGAGAGAAGATCGCGGTACCCCATCTGTCTTTCTCTACTGACGCATGCGCAGTAAAGGACTGCTTGTTATTATGATAACCTCGAATAATAAAATAAAATTAACTCAAAAATATTCTAAATATATAAAAGAGGAAGGTGACTGATATAGAGAGAGATCAACGCACAGCTCAAACCGCTGAACCTAGAATCCTGAAATTTTGCGTGTAGGTTCTTAATGCAACATAAGTGAGCAATAAGAAAGGAATTTTTGAAATTCCACCCCTAAGGGGGTAAATCAGGGGATGAAAGTCTGCGTGAGCGAAGCCGTGTGTAAAAGCTAGTACCTTATAAAGTTGTTTGAAGTAATAAAAATAGGTACACACAGACAGGTAGGTACCGCGATCGTCTCTCTCTTTCTAACCGAGGAACAGCTGGAGGCCTGGTTCCCCTCCCTGGGTCCGTAATTTTACTGGGAAAGTCACATGTTCGATGAATGGAAAGTCGTCTGAACGTTACTTCGAATACTTTTTACCAATAAACTCTTCTTCTACTGAACGATGATTCATCGAATATTTTTGAATCGAATTAATGTTTTTTCGAATAAGTATAAAATGAAAATAAAAGTATAAAGAAAACATGTGTGGTGTATTCTTTCATACAAAATCAAGAAAATCTAATTACTTTTAGATATCATACGTTCCTTCCGTACATTAAAATTTAAAAACATGAAATTTGACAATAACCTGCTAGTAATGAGAAGCACCTAGGTTACTTGTCAATGCTAGATAAATATTATGTTTGCATTTAGATTGCCGTAGGCAGGCTTTTCATAAGCAGAAATACTAAATGCAATCAAAAAAGTGTTATAGCCAAATTTCATGTTTCTAAATTTTAATGTTCCGTACACTAAAGTTTAGAACGGGAGGAACGTAGGTTTTTTTTTTAAACTGTTCGCACGCCCCATTTTTTCTTTACATTTTTATTTCAGTTATTTAACTATATGATAATATTATATTATACTCATTATAATTTATAATATTTAATTAGTAGGTTAAATAAAGTGATATCGAAATGTTTCATTCTTCTAAATTTTAAAGTACGGAAGGAACGTATGATATCTCAAAGTTATTAGACTTCCTCGATTATGTATGAAATAATACACCACACATGTTTTCTTTATACTTTTATTTTCATTTTAAACTTATTCGGAAAAGCATTAATTCGATTCAAAAATATTCGATAAATCGTTCAGTAGAAGAAGAGCTTATCGGTAAAAAGTATTCGAAGTAACGTTCAGACGACTTTCCATTCATCGAACATATATTATGACTCGCACGGCTCCTCTGCTCTATCTATAATATCTCTATGGCGGTGCGCACCAGTGTCGCGGTGTCAGCTAGGGATGGAATAAAATAGCAATCACCTGTGATTATTGATTTTTAATTTTGTCAAGTTTGTGATTTTTCCAAATTTATTTACTTATTAAAATAACAATTTTAATAGTTAATTAAATAAACATTTTATCCATCTTTATTACTTGCAATATTGTTCGAATGGTTGTTTTTATTTGTTTTTAATTTTATTTTGATAGGAACGCAAATATTACAAAAAATAAATTTAAATTCTATGTATAATATGTATGTATTTACAAAAAAAAGTATTTATGTATTTATATTAGTTATCTAGTACCCATAACACAAGCTCTGCTTAGCTTGGGACTAGATGGCGTTGTGTGTTAGATGTCCGAAAATATTTATATTTTTATTTGACGAGCGAGCGACGAGCGTGTGACGAGCGGCATACGAGCGGGTGCATCAATCTTAGACAAAGTATTACATAGACTTGACACAATTTTGTAATTAACCGACCAAATTGTAACCAGGTTTGTTGAACGTTTGGAACATTAATACTTGGTTTCTATTCTTTACGGGTGTACGCATATGTCAAGTCTACGTAATACTTTGTCTAAGGCATGAATGTAGCGGTGTCATATAGGGATGTAATAAAATAGCAATCACCCGTGATTAATGATTTTAATTTTGTCAATGTTGTGATTTTTGCAAGTTCATTTAATTATTAATATTGTATATTTTATTTATTTGTTGTTATTAAAACATTTTAATCATCTTTATAACTTGTTAATTTGTTCGCTTTTTTGATGTTATTTTTTTTTCATTGTACCCCCTGTTATTTTCTATAATGATCGAGTATAGTAACCTAATACCCCTCTAACTTGTCAATGTAAATTATTGTGTTTACAATTACGACTAATCAAGATTTTTTTAAGGTTATCAGGCTTGGGTTGTACGATTTTAGAAAAATAAATTTAATATACTAATTTATGACGCTATTACATATGTAGATATTATGATTATATAAAATATTATCAAACATTAATCGTTTTCACTAATTATTTAAAATCACTAATCATTTTTTTGTGAAATCTGTCATCCGTATCAAGTTAATTTTACGAGGTATTGTTTCTTATAACACATCACTAAACCGCTCTAGCGCCCGCTCCTAGCCCGCCGGTTTCGAAAACGGGTTAGCGGCCCCGCTCCGCTCCCGCTGCCGCTCCGCTCCCGCTCCGCTGCCCGCTGAGTTCGAAAACGCGGCCTTAGACAAAGTATTACATAGACTTGACATATGCGTACACCCGTAAGGAATAGAAACCAAGTACTTCAAATATTAACGTTGCCAGGTGTTGAGACCTGTCAACACCTACGCGGTGGCAGCCAGAGTGAGACGAAACGAAGACATCGGTCATCCCGCGCCGCCCGCGCAGCCCGTCATGGCATGGCACTTACCAGTCAGCTGTTACGAGCTTCGACGCACACACGTAACGCGATGTATAGCTTCCAACGTCTTAATGTTAAATCTTATAGATTACTCTTAGTATGGTTTAAATGGTTTAATACTAGTATTAAACCATTTTATTATACAGTCCGCTACTTGCAGTATTGTTTAGCTACCGCAATATACCCCAGGTTAAAGCCCATTCTCCCTTATTAATGTTCCAAACTTTCAACAAATCTGGTTACAGTTTGGTCGATTAATTACAAAATTTTCACACTTTAGAAACTAGTTTTTATCACTTATTTTAAATTATTTCTGCATATTAACACACAACAATTGATGTAATTAGTCGTAGTTAATATTAAAAACAACATTATGCCTATAAAACGCTATTTTTTATACTTACGTGTGAACGGTTATATTTTCATGTTTACGTTCACTGCGGCTTTTGCAGCCGACAACAACACTGTACCATAGTTAGTAAAGTATCTGGGTTAAAAACTGTTAAATACAATTGAATTTACACAGTAATTTCGTCAAAAAACGTGATTTTCACTCCTGACACAGTTCCCGCTTTTAACACTGTTTGGCACGTATGTTTATGTACCATACAAAAAAAGCGATACGGCGATAAGGATAAAAATATGTATCTCTATCTTTCTCTAACACACTCGAAAATGGTATAATTATCTCACTCCCTCGTGGTAACGCTGTTAGCGTGTCAAGTCTATGTAATACTTTGTCTAAGATTGATGCGCCCGGTCGTATGCCGCTCGTCACACGCTCGTCAAATAAAAATATAAATATTTTCGGACATCTAACACACAACGCCATCTAGTCCCGAGCTAAGCAGAGCTTGTGTTATGGGTACTAGATAACTAATATAAATACATAAATACTTTTTTTTGTAAATACATACATATTATACATAGAATTTAATTTTTTTTTTTGTAATATTTACGTTCCTATCAAAATAAAATTAAAAACAAAAAAAAACAACCATTCGAACAATATTGCAAGTAATAAAGATGAATGATAATTAACTATTAAAATTGTTATTTTAATAAGTAAATAAATTTGGAAAAATCACAAACTTGACAAAATTAAAAATCAATAATCACATCGCATCGCGGCATCGGCGTACGAGCAGGCGCATCAATCTTAGACAAAGTATTACATAGACTTGTTGTAATTAACCGACCAAATTGTAACCAGATTTGTTGAACGTTTGGAACATTAATAAGGGAGAATGGCAACGTCAATATTTGATGTAGGTACTTGGTTTCTATTCCTTACGGGTGTACGCATATGTCAAGTCTATGCAATACTTTGTCTAAGGCACAAATGTAGCGATGTCCTAAAGGGATGTAATAAAATAGCAATCACCTGTGATTAATGATTTTAATTTTGTCAATGTTGTGATTTTTGCAAGTTTATTTAATTATTAATATTTTATTTATTTGTTGTTATTAAAACATTTTAATCTTCTTTATAACTTGTTAATTTGTTCGCTTTGTTGATGTTATTTTTTTTTCATTGTACCCCTTGTTATTTTCTATAATGATCGAGTATAGTAACCTAATACCCCCCTAACTTGTCAATATAGTAAATTATTGTGTTTACAATTACGAATAATCAAGATTTTTTAAGGTTATCAGGTTTGGGTTGTACGATTTTAGAAAAATAAATTTAATATACTAATTTATGACGCTATTACATATGTAGATATTATGATTATATAAAATATTATCAAACATTAATCGTTTTCCCTAATTATTTAAAATCACTAATCATTTTTTTTGTGAAATCTGTCATCCGTATCAAGCCATATTTTACGAGGTATTGTTTCTTATAACACATCACTAAACCGCTCTAGCGTCCGCTCCTAGCCCGCTGGTTTCGAAAACGGGTTAGCGGCCCCGCTCCGCTCCCGCTGCCACTCCGCTACCCGCTGAGTTCGAAAACGCGGCCTTACAGGCACAACCATAACTATTTCTGACCATCAATTGAGCTTTTGTCTGCGATTTAGTTCGTACACGTGCGTTATGGAGGTTAGTGAGAGATCAATTCTTTTATAAATGCGGTTTCAAATATTTAATTTGTAGTGGCATTATTTATGATTTAAAATTTTCGAATATCTGTTATCCAATATGCGTATATTTTGAAAATCAATAATATAAAAGGCAATACTTGTGTGTACCAACCAATTTAATGAAGTTCGTCATTTTCGCAAACCAACAGATAAACAGCATTAGGTACGCTAATGTAATTTTTTATTTTTTTTGACTTGCTCGATTATTAGATAATAGGTTATTTTCTTAGACAGGCGGCACTTATTGGAGCAGAAAGCTAAAATACTCTATTTCAACTACAGAATATTATCGGTTAATAGCTTCCAATTATAAAGTAAAATAACCTCCTCCATTTTTTGAAGTCGGTTAATAAATACTGTAATTTACTTTGTCCCTTAATCTTCCTAAATTGTCTCATCCTCTAATCATAATCCCCAATTTACACAAACCAAAATCATTTCACCTCCAAGAGTGAACTCAATTGAAAAATGTATTACAATTAAGAAGAGACGTGAAGCGAGGAACCCTTTAAACCTTCATTTTCCTGTGGGTTTTCCTAATGAGTAATTTTCACGGTGACAACATGACAAAGCCGCCGCCGCTCACCCCAATAATAACATGGACTTCCAATACAATAATTTTGTAACACATAGAGGAACAAAACCCGTTTATATATTTTTCCTTTGTAGTTTAAACACTAATGAATTCTTAGTAGAAATATGTTGTACTATGTTGAATTTAGTAATTGCGGGAAGTAGTTGGATTTGGGCAGCACAGGACCGGTTCATGTAAAGTACCTTGTGGCAGAATTATGGCCGTTAGTAGCATCTTTTGTCTGAGATAATGATGTTTATTATTTAACAAAATTATAGGCTTATTTCCTGTGCCGCGCATTTAAATCCTGGAACATACTACCAGCGCGCAGCGTACGTATTTTCCATCCACTATGAAACTGGATCCTTTGAGCGAGGCGTGAAAAAGGATCTCACTAGGCCGCCATAGTGTAGGTCACCATGCTGCATTCGCAATAAGGATGGTGACCACCACTCTTAAATTCTGCAGATACTTTCTGTTAGGTAGAGTAGAGAGATGTTGGCAGCCTTTATTAAAAAACACTAAGTAACAACGAATTTGGGTCACATAATCAAGTCGATTTCTTGAAAGTCTCGAGCACTAACAATATTATTTATTTATTTTAATGAACACAAACAATGTATCGTACAATAATATCTTAAAATCCAAAATACATTATGTTTTGATATAGTACATACATAAATAATATGTGTCCACAGCTTCTGCCATTACCTTTTAACTACCTTGAGAGATATAAAAGTTTATAAAGAAAAATAAAAACTAAAATGAAATAAAAAATTACAAAAATTTACTAATCACAGTCCTAAAACTTGCTTTATTTTTGCAAAATAAATCTATGCTACTAAAATTTTTTGTGTTAAAATAATTATACGTGTTGCACATTCTTACCATTGGCGAATTTCTTCCAAGATTAGTACGACACAACAATGCTACCTAAAGCCTTCAGGCATTGACAAAATAATAACAAATCAAAACAATAATTATCAGCAGCCTTTGACAGTCCACTGCTGGACATGGACCTATTCATAGAAAGGAGATTTTGGCCTTCTTAATCACTGTGGTCAGACGAGTTAGAACAGGGTTCGATTCAAGTGTCCCTTCTCTTTGCGCTAACGGTTTTCTGCGGAGTTTGCTCTTTTATTCACCTTATATGGCACACATGGGATGAATAGGGGTGGTTACACTCTGTAGTGATAAAAAAACAGTTTTAGTAAAAAAAATTGGTTGTCTGTAAACTCGGTTTACGGACGATAGCATAACGTGACAACGTCATAATAAAATATTGATATAAAAATTATGAGAGATAGATACGGCGCTTGCGTCACATCTATCTCTCATACAACTGTATTGTATCTCTCATACAACGACGTACAATGAGCGTAACGGGACAATGAGTCATCCTTTTTCGTACATGCAGCCGGCGTTCATCAATTTATTAGACGTTGTCACGTCAAAAACCTACCTGTACCTAATACTTCTTTATGGCCTACATACATACTATGTACATACTCGTAGTAAATAAACTGCGAAATATCATATTTGGTGTATGTATGGAATATTTATACAAACTGACAACACCCAGAGTAGTTCAAACAATTGTTTTTTTACATGCTGCTATCCTGTTTGTGAGCTATCTGTTACACTCCTGTGTACAAATTAATATTTTACATGACCGTTTATATATCAAGCTCAAAAAAAAAACTTGTCAGTTTCTTCGATATTTTCATTAATTATTTAGTTATTGCTCAATATCTTAAAAAAATATCATAGTCAACTTTATAGCAAATAAATTGTTTTATTTATTCATTATATTTTTAAACATTCAGTATTTTCTAATAACAGTATAATTTTATCAACAATATTTAGGACACTAACTCCGACATAATAGAGTTCATTAGCCTTTACAACTCGCAAATCAACTAAACCAGATTATCTAAACAAATTTTATTATTACATCTAAAGTTCCTGTACAAATGGTAATATTGATATATTATATATATGACGTTCATTTCACCGGACAGGTCAAATGAATATTCTATAGTCAGACCGTAGGTACTCATCGACATTCAAAAAGGGAAATCGTCGTTTAACGTTAAAATTTTATTACATCCATACTAATTGCCTTCTTTGTTCGTCACCAATAGGCGGCAATTTGAGTGTTGTCATTTGAAGGTTTTTGAAACTATGAGCATTTAAAATGTGACCATAATTATGTAATTTTAAGTCTGAGACCAGGTGTCCTCTCCGATTGCAGGGCGGGCATAAGAGTACGCGTACCCGGTCTCTTCCAGATGAATTATATTGGGTTTCTTAACTATATTTATTTTTTATGGGCCTACCTAAATGACTCTGCCTGCCTGCCGTTTAGACTGTACAATATTTTTTTTAGTGTTCAAGGTTTATTTATGATTGATTTGTAAATAGATTCTAATCAAAAAAAGCATTTATTTATTTATAAATTACTAGCTGACCCAGCAAACTTCGTACCGCCATATTTACTTATCTGTGTCAGCTTCCGGATATAAAAAATCGACTTTTCCAGTTATCTTTTTTATTTTTTCTAGTACACAAACCTTGTCCTAACAATAATGAACATATAAAAAAGAATGACTTCATTTGATGCAGCCGATCGGAAGTTATGCGCGTACATACATTTCGGCGATTCATTTTTATGTATATAGATTAAGCTACTAACATTTTCATAACATCATAAAATGATTACATGCCCTAGAAAATAATAAGTAAATATGTAATACTCCCAAACAACAACCCGCCTTATAAACACTGGAGCCTCAGAGGAGAGGCTTAGTACGGTAGGCTTAGCTGAAACATGTTATCTCTACAAAGTTCACGATTTGCGCCTCGAGCCTTCGCAAAGTACGGTAACGCTTAGGAACTTTGAAACGCCTGACAATGAAATACTGATACGATTATATTATCGCACAAAACAGAACATAATACGTCAAGAGTAGAGGGTATAATTTTAAAAGGAGCAACAATGGAGTTTCTTGCCAGATTCTTCTCCATGAAGGGTAGGCTGCACTTGGAACTGGCGACTAGAATCACTCGATTTTTTAATATTAAATATTGACTATTCATAAGTGCCTATATGAATAAAATATTTTTGAGTTTGAGTTTGATGTAAATGTTAAGTCTCGCTCAGCGCTCTGCCTTAAAATTTTCGTTTAGTTCGTCTAAACCTCTTTTAGAGGCTTAGATTAAGTCACTAACCTTATTTCTACCTTCAATGCCCATTTTTTTTCTTTAAAACACTCAGTATGTTACAGGAACCCCATATCTTGAAATCCCTATTATTTTAGACTAGTTGTTGCCCGCGGCTCCGCCCGCGTTAATGTCGGTTATCGCGGCAAATAGTTGCCTATGTGTTATTCTGATGTATAAGCTATATTACTGTAAAGTTTCATCCAAGTCCGTTGGGTAGTTTTGGCGTGAAAGAGTAAGAAACATCCATCCATCCATCCATCCATACTTACAAACTTTCGCGTTTATGATATTAGTAGAATTGTATAAAATCAGGCAGGTGTATTTAATATTCATGTGGTTTCCTTAACCATTCAATTCACTTAAACTTTTCAACTTTAGTCTTAGTAGTTGATGAACAAGTTGAATAACATGTTCACCATACAAAAGCAAACGGTCGATCTGATTTATTAAGAAAATTTCCCTGACATTTTCAAATTATAATAGTACCAAAATTTTAATACCATTGCCTGCGCCACAATTAAAATAATTACGTCATAATATCATCATCTAAAATTAAATTTCCAGTCCTTCCTCAGTAAAAGGTATCAAGTTGAACATGGAATAAATGCGACCATTTCTCATTTTAACCGAAGCAAAACTTAATAACCCTACTGGAAACGCAATAATTACCAACGTTCAGTACGAGATTCGGGAGAGAAATAAATGAGAGCCATTAAGAGACTCGCGTTTAGATATTTCATCCCCCTTGAAGAAGACGTTAGCGGGGCCAACAGCAAGCCACCGGTGTGGATTCTTCCCACGCGACATGTCATAGAATAATACGACTCTACGTTCTTACCTATACAAGACTATTGCTGTGCAACTGTGCAATATTACCTATACAAGTATATTGTTAATTATTATTTTACAGATAGTGTACCGGTTTAAGCGGTCATCTCGCCGCTTGCTTATGCATTAAGTCTTGTGAGTTCAAACCCCACTTGGAATTGGAACAAGACTTTGTGTGATCCCCAAATTGGTGTTCTGATTTTGGATGTTCTTTGTGTCTATTTCATGTATGTTTGCAAATTCCACTGCTTCACGGGAATATTCCTAATGCGAAAGTTTTATTTTAGGTAAAAACAATGCTATACAAAAATATCGACTACCAGAAGCTTTTTTTCGAAGCAGATGAAATCTCGTGCATAAACTAGAATACCAATAAAAGTTCTATACTTTTTAACAAAACAATTCTATTAAATTGTGTCGCTTCTGCTTAAATTACCGTTCTTTGAGAGCGAAGCACCTGACAAATTATCGCTGCTCTGAGGCAATCCTCACGTTTGTTTTTGTTGAATGCTCGTATGTTTTGTGGGAACCTGAAACTAATGTTCAATGTAATTGCCTATGCCTCGGTAACTGCACGCTACCTACGAACAATATCGCAAAACATGAACGATACAATTATTCCTACTTGAGTTTCTTCAGAATCTATGCTAATATTATAAAGAGGTAAAGTTTGTTGAAGTTATAGGGGGTAATCTCTGTATCAACTTGATTTTAAAAACTCTTTTTCCAATAGAAAACCACATTATCTGTGTTTTCTCGTGCCATTCATGTCATAGGCTATTTATTAACTCGAAAAATGATTACCGCGATATCTTACATACCCACACGCGGGTGGAGCCGTAGCCACCATTTTTATACCATTAATAAAGTAGCAGAAACTGCAATTTTTATAATACTTTTTTTTAATACCTACTCAATTGCGTAACGATTTAGAAGCCACTTCCAGACAGAATGCAGAAACGTGGTTTAAGCATTTTTTTAAATATTTTTTTTGAGATTTTTTAAATTCTGAACTTTCTGGTAAATGATGAAAAACAATATCGGTATTTGGACTGATACGAGTCAAAAATGATCAAAATATGAAACAGAATGTAAACGGTCACGGGGCGTGTTGACAGAGCGAGGTGATTGCGGACACGGTCGCTCACGCAGAAGCAACCCTGTTTCCAGTGCAAATACCAATCCGTGGTATTCATTCATTCTATTCTATTTTATTCACGATAGTGCCGTGATGTGCTTAATTCTTAATTGTATCGATATCGTGAACATTGAATTTACAATACAAGGAGTACAGACCTCGTTTTAGCTGACCTTCTCTAACCAATCATTGTCTTATCACATGTATCCAGGCAATTTTCGGTCGCGCAATATCATGAACTTTAATAAAATTTAAATATATCATCATCTCAGTCGAAAAACGTTTACTGCTGGACATAGGCCTCACCTGAGGCTCTACATAATAAAAAGAAATAAATCAATACAGAAATAAATTAATACACACATAAAGTGAGGTAAGAACGTCGTAAGTCGCTATTGAACTCTGACTGCCCGATGCATGTTCTCAAAGATTTCAACTCTACTTTTTGTTCTGCTGAAAATATATGTGGTAGAATCTCAAAATTTTTCGATAGCACCCATATTTTTAATATACGCATATTATATAACTAGCTTTTACACGCGGCTTCGCTTACGCAGACTTTCATCCCCTGATTTACCCCCTTAGGGGTGGAATTTCAAAAAATCCTTTCTTAGTGCTCACTTACGTTATTTAAAGAACCTACATGCAAAATTTCAGGATTCTAGCTTGAGCGGTTTGGGCTGTGCGTTGATCTCTGGGTATGTCAGTCAGTCAGGCAGTCACCTTACTCTTTTATATATATAGATAGATAGATAAATAGCATTCGAATAAATGTATCGATGTAACATAAAAATAAATCATCACTATTCGCGACCGTGAGGCACGCCTCATATCTGATTGCGATGCGCTCCGCATACAGAGCGGGATATTTTTTTCACAAAGCCCTATCAAATCGACACCTACACGCTTGAATTTTCCTCTATTTCTAACGTAACATGAATTTATAAACAATATTCGATGTAGTAAGTCGGTTTGCAACTTTCTCAGCTACCTATTGACAGGACTAAGTGTGCTGTTTGAGCCTGTTTACAATCGCAATCGTAAGGGAATGAAGTGCGAATAATACGGTGATAGTTTAGAGTCATTTATATTTTTAAAGGGGAAGGTGACTGACTGACTGACTGACATACCCAGAGATCTCAAACTCAAACTCAAAAATATTTTATTCATATAGGCACTTATTTTACAGGCACTTATGAATAGTCAATATTTAATATTAAAAAATCGAGTGATTCTAGTCGCCAGTTCCAAGTGCAGCCTACCCTTCATGGAGAAGAATCTGGCAAGAAACTCCATTGTTGCTCCTTTGATCAACGCACAGCCCAAACCACTGAAACTAGAATCCTGAAATTTTGCATGTAGGTTCTTTATATAACGTAAGTGAGCACTAAGAAAGAATTTTTTGAAATTCCACCCTAAGGGAGTAAATCAGGGGATGAAAGTCTGCGTGAGCGAAGCCGCGTGTAAAAGCTAGTCTATTACTATAAGCATTACATCTTACAGAAGCTCAACCGACTGAAAATTTAAAACACGAACAAGGCATCTATATATATAATTATATATATATATATATATATATATATATATATATATATATATATATATATATATATATATAATAGAGGAAGGTGACTGACATACCCAGAGATCAACGAACAGCCCAAACCGCTGAACCTAGAATCCTGAAATTTTGCACGTAGGTTCTTTATATAACGTAAGTGAGCACTAAGAATGGAATTTTGGAAATTCCACCCTATGGGGGTAAATCAGGGGATGAAAGTCTGCGTGAGCGAAGCCGCGTGCAAAAGCTAGTCAAATATAATTTGACATTGACATAATATATCTTCGGCTTGATATTTATATTTTAACTGACATAGTTTTATGTTATTTTTTAAGTAGCATAATTTCGTTAATACGTAGAGAGTTTTTGAAGTTGTAAACAAATTTAACAAAGAAACAAAATCATGACAGTAAATAATTTTCCTTTTACTTCCCATATATGCGGCCCCACAAGATATCCCTATTTAAATCAGCTAACTTTATACTTATATTATTTTGTAGGAAGTAAAGGAGTCGTGAAAATCCGTCGGCTTTATCTTTTCCCTTTAATTGTTGGCTGGAGTACTATCAGGAGGTTTACTGACGCCGATTGCAGGCCATAAAATGTAACAGCCCTTTTGTTGTAGCGGTTCATACCGTGGTTTTGTCGCCTCTGTCGTTCGCTGCTCTGTACTTATATTAAGAAAACATGCAATTAAAACATACATTCGGTTTATTTGTAATGTTGATTAAATTGCATTTTCATTAAATTATTTCGTGAGTATATGGCTAATTATATTAAGCACATTTATTTATTTTACTTAGTAATAATGTTTCTTAATAATCAAATTTAAAAAATACCTATGAAAAATAAAATGTGCGTGAAGTACATCAAACTCTTTAACTAAAACCATCACTGTCCGTTAGGTATGTACTATGTATACAGGCAGTTCAACTTTTTTATTTTCATCATCGATATAAATAATTTGAAGTATCTGTTTGTGATTTCAAATATGGTACTAACACAAAAAATCCATTTTTTTTACTATATGATCAATCAATTTTCATGAAATCATGCAGGCAGAAACTTTCCAAACGTAGGAGGCCGCCGACTTTCAGAAATTATGGAGCGGGTGCCACCATAGCTGCGGCAGTCAGCTGCGAGATGATGCTGCCAGCAGCTAAGTTGCCGTAGCAGGCTTGTGCGGCTGCTGCGGTAGTCCCAGCCCCTATACCCACACTCCCGAACATCGATGCCACAATAGGAGTCAGAAGACCTCCTGTGCCTGTGCAGAAGGCCTGCAATGGCCGCTAGAAGCCCATTCTTTCGAATCAAAATTCTTGAAAAAAACACCAATATACCGTGAGTTGCTTACACACGTCAGTTAGTGTGATTCACACTGTGTGAAACTGCGAACTGCCAATATACACATATGAGTATGTCGATCTATCTGTCTGTTTGTTAGGCTAAGCTTTTTCTTAAGAACTTTCACTGGCAGATACCTGATGTTATAAGGAGTAGGTAACTTAGACTACTTTTATTTTCGGTTGTTATTGTAAAGGTACAACTACAACCGCAAGTAACACCGCGGCGTACAGCTGGTAATAGAAAAATAAAAAGAGGCCAAGTGCGAGTCGGACTCGCCCATGAAGGGTTCCGCAACAGCAAGTAACACAATATAATTTTTTAATTTTATTTTTATATTTGTATTGATTGAATGAAAAGTAAATTGCAGTTTACCATTTATGACGTATTAAAAAAAACTACTTACTAGATTTCGTTCAAACCAATTTTCGGTGGAAGTTTGCATGGTAATGTACATCATATATTTTTTTCAGATTTATCATGCTCTTATTTTAGAAGTTACAGGGGGGGACACACATTTTACCACTTTGGAAGTGTCTCTCGCTCGCGCAAACTATTCAGTTTAGGAAAAAATGATATTAGAAACCTCAATGTCATTTTTGAAGACCTATCCATAGATATCCCACACGTATGGGTTTGATGAAAAAAAATTTTTTGAGTTTCAGTTCTAAGTATGGGGACCCCTAAAATTTATTGTTTTTTTCTATTTTTGTGTGAAAATCTTAATGCGGTTCACAGAATACATCTACTTACCAAGTTTCAACATTATAGGTCGTATGGTTTCGGAACAAAGTGGCTGTGACATACGGACGGACAGACGGACAGACGGACAGACAGACAGACAGACATGACGAATCTATAAGTGTTCCGTTTTTTGTCTTTGGCACGGAACCCTAAAAAGAGGAGACCTACAATAATTTGCTTTATTTTCATCATTTAAAATAATACTTAATAAAAAGAAATCATTCGTGTGTGATTTTTATTCGTCCTGATTAAACATACTTTAATACTAAACACTTGCAATATTTCTTCATCTTATTTTAAGACAGAGTGTTGTAACCCAATAGCAAAGGACACTAAAAAAAAGCCTTTTCAAAAATTTAAAAAAGCATCCGCTTTGTAAATACAAAAAGTTTGTTTATATCTTTTTAGCATTGGGTGTTTCGATTGTAAAAATGCAAGGATATTTTGAATAATTTAGTTGTGCAAAAGATTTCACGCACTTCCTCCTCATATCGCGTGGGATAAACTAAGTTTGATATGTGACTGAAACGTGACTTCACTCATAAAACTTACCTCAAGCAAATAGTATCAATGGAAATATGTACCTACTCATATATACTTTCTCCTTAAAAGTATATTTTATGATTTTTTGTGAGGATGTAGCGAGCAACCTCATGATCTACTAAAGCGGGTTTGAAAATTATTTTACCAATAGTAAGCCACATTATTTGTGAGTGTCAAAAATAGTATAGGTAGGTACTATTTTGAGGTAGGCCTCATAAGAGATAGAGTCGCAGAATAGTATTAGTGACGAAGGATTTTTATGTAGTGGTAGTTACAGTAGAAGTAACATTATATATATACATTTAACATTTTATAGTCGTCATAGGCGAATTCTAGGTTAATTTTAAATGGTAGCAGAAACCTGTTAAATTCCCTGTGATTACCTAGTTCAACTATCATATGCCTATAAGCATAACTAGCTATATTCTATGTATGATTCAAGGTTTAAGTAAACATTAACAATTGAATATTCAAGGGCGGCAGTAGGCGTCTCCGCTTTTTTGGACAATATGTAGGTAAGCGATCCCTCTCTGCAATATAGACATACAGTACCTACATTAAAAAGCTTATAAAAATAAAGGTAGTCATTAACCGACTTCCAAAAGGAGGAGGTTCTCAATTTCATCGGTATTTTTTTTATTTTTTTTATGTATGTACATCGATTACTCCGTCAATTGTGGACCGTTTTTGAAAATTATTTTTGTATTCGAAAGGGTATGCTCCCCATGTGGTCCCATGGCCACCATATCAGGATCTGATGATGGGATCCTAAGGAAATCGAAGGAAACCCTCAAATTTACGTGAGCGCCTGCAATGAAGTTACGAGCAATTGTCTGCATGCCTTCATATTCTGTAGACATCACTAAATTTTAAATGAAATGATGATGAGAGACTTGAGAAAGACTAAAAAGCGAAAAATAAAAAAAAAACTTCGTTTAAAAAAACCGACTCCAAAAACTAAAAAGTATAAAATAACTTAATTTGTATGTGCTATTAATAGGTGTGAAGTCGGTGCCAAGCCAAAATGTAATAGTAGGTACCGCACTCACCGCGCGTGACCTGGAGCGGGATAGCTGCTCTTCGCGTTGAACAAAACAACCGAAGCGTCGTTGACGTTCGTCTCGAAATATAGCGAGTGTGGTACCTACTATTCCATTGGCTTGGCACTGACTTCAAACCTATGAATAGGTAGCACATACAAATTAAGTTATTTTATACTTTTTAGTTTTTGAAGTCGGTTTTTGTCAAATACAGTCCCTGATCCTGATGCCTGAATATCTATAAGAATAACACTTCGAATCTCGTTATTAAAGTTTTTCTCCTGCCGCGAATGAGATTTTTTTTACTTCTGAAGCTACTGAAGACATTACAAGCTTAAGGTAATAAGCACTGTACTATAGTATAGAATAGCTACATCAATTATTACAGTGTTATTGTTTATAGCGTATTCATGTGTAGCTGCCTATCACGCCGCCAGTTATCCGAAGCAGTCGGGCGATTTGCACCCCGCTCAAGCTATGCGTCGCACGCCATACACGTTGCAACCACATTTCTTAGCTATAGTATACCTTAGATGCTCTATTATGAGTTGAGTAATAATTTTCTAAAGTTTTCTTTTATTAAATAACAAAACTGACATTCTGAAATAATATTTCCTCTGTCAAAAGTTTCCGTTAAACAGAAGGATAACCGAAATTATTTTTTCTAGTTAATAAAAAGCATCAAAATAAGATTTAAATATTCAAAAGCACAATGATGCTTTCCTTCATCCGAGATGTCACCGAAAGAAATAGATCAAATAAACAACAGTTTGAAAAACTCATATACAAATTATAAACACATAATTCTAGTGTTACATTGTTGTTCACGATGAACTCCGAAACTTTCTAACCTTTACAAATGTGTGTTTTGCTGGCGTCCATAAGATTGGATAGTTAACATCACTCTTAAACCAAAGGAGCCGAGCATGATTAAAAAGAGACGCAGAAGTTGCGGTGGTTAATATTATAAGAACCTCACTAACATGAGTAAAAGCAACGACATAATTGCTTAACATCAATTTTCTCTGAGGCCATTTTGTCACTCCGGTCAAGTCGATTCATGTGCCGAAAACAAAGCCGTTCTACTCTACAATTCAGTTCAGAGTTCAAGAAAACCTGTCGAAAAGACTACCTTTGCGTTGTAGCTAGAGTAAGTGCATAAAAATTCAGTGATACAGCACAATTACTGCAGATTCCTTCAATATTTGAATTCCTAAGATGCGTATAGAAAAACTAGGAAAATATTTTATCAACAGCTTCCAACAGTTAAATGCCGGACATAACCTCATTTTTCCTAAAAAATAAGGGTTTGGCCTGCTGTACCACGCTAGCCAGACAGGCCAAGTGAGTAAACTACGCACGACTTCCATCTTTCGACACCCGTGGGATGAATAGTTGGTGATATTCTGTATTCTTAATAATACGTCACCACACGGTTAAACACGGGCAAAAGAAAATAATTAATTTTAACAATAGATCATACGACACCATTAAACTATAATTTTATGAGTTCCAATGTTATGGTTTTCAAATAATATGCAAGCATTATTATATTTTATTATTAATATTATAGAGGTTATTATAAAAAGTTCTATTAATTTTATTGAAGCTGCGGAAATCTTCATTAAAATTGTATAGCTATTTTATTTTAATTCGAAGTGGAGCACGTTTTCATATTTTGCACTACACACCTTCAGTGGTCTCAACTCCAAATGCCCGAAGGCTGCCTCGAGGCACGAATGCCAAGACAAACCGAAATCTTATCAAACGCCCGCCATATTGGTCTCGTTAATAAGCAAAACTACACACAGGGGCCGCCATAACTTACCTGAAGGCTGTTTGTGGAACATTTTGCCGCGCCATTCGCAAACACCACTAAAGCAACTATAGTCCTAAGTTATGAACCACTTCAGACGTAGGTGGCGCCACTGGTGCACAGCGATGGTTTATTAGATTATTGTTTGTTTGCTAGTTTATTCAGTTTTAATGGTAAAGATATGACTGAAAGACGCGGTGAAAATCCACACCCTAATTTTCACTGGTTCTGTATGATATAGGTATTTATGTTTCTATTTAGATGGTTTGAGTAATTCTGAGTCTGCTTGTATTCGTTCGTTAGTAAAATACAAGCATGTCTCCCGTAACTAAAAAAAATACTTATAAATACTAAATACATACTACTTTTTTTACTTTACCAGAGAGTCCAGCCGAATTGAAACCTCTTGGCAATCAACGATTCGAGTCACTCTCTGGTAAAGAGGCAGGAGCTGGTACTGGGGTGCCCCCGCCCAAAGATGGGAACAGTATTCCATATGAGGCCCAACCTGCGCCTTCTGATAAAAAGGTGTAATATGTTAAATATAACATCTTATTATAAGTATCGTACCAATCAAATCACTACAATAAACATTAAACCACATAACGTTATTCCTTTAATTTAATAAAAAAGTTCACACAAACTCTAACTTTATAAAACCTTATGAATGAAACCTCATAATCAAATCAACCCCTTTGACAGTCGATAAATTTGTTCTTTAACTTTTTCTTGAAACCCATAAAAAACAAGGAAAAAAATGTTCACCCATCCTAAATTATGCTTAACAAACCGTAATGTTTAATTGGATGTTGAGAATTGTGACAATTCATCCCGCAGCCGACACTTTATGCAGAAAATTTCGATTAAAACAAAATCGGGGGCTAAATCCCATGGGAGCGGTTCATTTTATAGCAATTAGTTTGCTACAGGCAGTGGATTCGTCACGAGTGAATGAATACCCCTTTAGATGATACCGTTACATGTTACGATCAGATATTTTTTACAAACTTGTAGCGAGCGATCAAACACTTCTAATTGCAGTATCGTCGTACTGTACTGTCTACTTGGGAGCTGACAACAAAACTCGGAGGTAACTGACGCGCCACTGACTAGCTCCTGACATCACAGGTACTCCAATGAGCACGAGTGTTCTGAAAATCATAATTACATCAATGTGTAACCTTGATTACCAAAACATACACTGCGAAATTAATAATTGTCTTCAATTGCGGTACCTAAAGCCATCCATAATACGTCATTGATTTTCTGCAACGCTTGTGCAACCCTACAAAAAAAATGTCGTTTTCTAAATGTCATATTTTTATTATGTCTTTTTTATAAAATGAATCAGAACATAGAATTCTAAGGATTTAAAAAACTCTGTCTGAGCTGGGTCGGTACAATCGGAGCTCCAATCGTATATTATAAAGCCACCAACGTCGTGCAACTAGCTCATCTAAACCAAGCCAGGGAATCAGTAACAAAACAGCCATCCAGCCAAGTTCAGACAATAAACATTCGCAGATAACAGAGTTGTCGAGTTCGCATTGTTGCGACAACTTTGTGGGCGACAAGCCGACTGCTTAGAAAGTAACTTGCGCTACGATTTCTGTGGAAGCGATAATAATATAATAAGGATAAAGTGACTGGACTTTATTATAACGCATTAGAGACTCCTAATGCAATGAGGTTAAGTGACTTTGATGGATGGGTGATTATTCTGTGATATACTTATTAATATGAAACTGACGGTACGGTACTTGCTTATGATAAAAATATTTTTTTTTAAAAATACCGATGAAATTGAGAACCTCCTCCTTTTGGAAGTCGGTTAAAAAAGCACCAACTATAAAACATTTTAAACACTCAGTTTACGTAGTTCCATGTATTCCTCGGTTTTGAGGCTTGTTTTTTTTTAGTGATTAATGATTATGTCCGCTCAACTCGGTGTTTGGGGCTATTCCCGTTTAGGGCGAATTACTGAGGCGATGATGCCTAATCTATGATGTTGTTTATTCTGTGCAGGCACAGACTAACCAAACGGTGTGGTATATATTTTTACCCGACTACGGCAAAGCTAAAGGAGCGTTATGATTTTGACAGGCTATGTATGTATGTATGTTCATCTGTTCCCTCATAGCTCCTTAATTACTAATTAGAACTGGACAAATGAGGTATCGTTAGAAGCGTCTTGATTGTCCGCTGGTTTTAGGCTATATGACGTGTCACTGAATCTAATGTGGCGCCCTCTAGCCGATATAAAGTAGAATAGAATAATAGAATAGAATAAACTTTATTGTACACCAATTGATACAATTGTATATAGAAGCTTAACAATATAATGGCCATGTACAAATGGCGGCCTTATGCCTAAAAAGCAATTTCTTACAGGCAACCTTTGGATGGACAAATCGACTGTAGAAACTCAAATTCATGGGTAATTTTGGTGTTTAAAAGAAATAACGAAAATAATTGACTTGGTTGAGATAAAATTACATAAATAAAAATACAGAGATTTTAATACACATCATTACAAACAATTAAAAACATATAAAACAATGCACAATATCCACAATTTCATAATGATGAAATGCAAATGATAAAATATGTTTAGGCAGGTAATAAGTTACGAGGATAAGAAGTGTTCTTAAAACATTTTTTTAAATATAGGCAGAGATTTGGCACGCTTTATAGCCATTGGCAAAGCATTCCATAGACAGCTTGTACAGTAAACGACTTGTCGTAAAATCTGGTACAATGAGTTGGTACTGCCAGTTCAAGGGATTCGGATGACCTCAAGGATCTTGAATGTGTGTCACTGACAACTGAACTGAAAACAAAACGTTCCTTCAAATAAGGTGGAGTGCACGGATGAAATAGAATACCATAAAGTATGGAAAGAATATGAGCATTCCGTCGAAGGCGAATTGGGAGCCACTTGCGCATGTTGCGATATTCAGATACATGTACTGTAAAAGTACTGTATTAAAAAAATAATTTAAGATAAATATGCCGTGTTTGGTATAATTGGAAAGAGCGTTACTTGTACATTTCAAAAATATATATATTATTAGCATTTGCCCGTGACTTTGTCCGTATTTATTCTATAAGTGTGATATTTCTATGGTATGTTTGTCTGTTCCCACATTCTTTCTAAGCTACTAGTCAGAATAAGACAAATGATGTATCATTAGAAGCGTCTTGATTGTCCGCTAGTTATAGGCTATATGAAGTGTCATTAAATCTAATGTGGCGCCCTCTAGCCCACATAAAGTATTGTATTAAAAAAATTATTTTAAATAAATATGCCGTGTTTGATATCATTCGAAAGGGCGTTACTGTACATTTCAAAAAAATATATATTATTAGCATTTTCTCGTGACTTTGTCCGTATTTATTCGATAAATGTGATATTTCTGTGGTATCTATTTAAAATATACTTTGCAAATAAATTAATATTATAGAGGCACCAAAACATTTTAAGTAAAAACTAAAACCCAACTACGACAAAAAACGACGCCGACAAAGTATGAAACTGTATTTTTCTTTAGTTTAACTTTATATTACTTTTTAGCGTAGTTTTTGTCGTAGTTGGGTTTTGTTTTTACTTTTTTTTTATTAAAAATATATAAATAAATACAATATTAGTATTTTGATTAATATACTACAGGCTCATTCGTTTTAAAATTATTTAAACCAACTTTAAATAAGGAGGACGTTCTCAATTCGACTGTTTTTTTAACTGACTTCAAAAAAAGGAGGAGGTTTCTCAATTCGGCTGTTTTTTTTAACTGACTTCAAAAAAAGGAGGAGGTTTCTCAATTCGACCGTATATGTTTTTATTTTTATGTGTTTTCGCGGATAAATTCGTCGTTTATCAACCGATTTTGATGTAGTAGTATTATAGTATGTAATAGTAGTATTATTATGTGTGCTAGGTACCTAAAATCTGTTTGAAGTCGGCGCCAAGCCAAAATGTAGCGGATAGCTGCTCCTCGTGTAGCACAAAACAACCCAAGCGGGCAGACACGCGCGGGCTGACGTCGTTGATGGTCGTCTCGAAATATAGCGAGTGTGGTACCTACTATTACATTTGGCTTGGCGCCGACTTCAAACAGATTTTAGGTTAGGTACCTAAAATCTACTATACACACACACATAATAATACTACTATTTAAATGAATAAAGAATTAGGTATAGACAAGAATTGGGACATAGCAATTTATGAAGAGACAGTTTATTTTACGCTTTTTAGTGTTTTTTGTTACCTCAAAACTTTCGACTGGGTCAACCCATGATATAAACCAATTTTGATGAACCTTTTTTATTTGAAAGTTAGTGCTTCCCGTGTGTTCCCATTTTAATTTGGTAAAGTTCTTGAAGTCAGTTTTTTTTTGTTAAAATTTTATTACAAGCAATACTGGTTGGTGACATTCATGTATTGTTAACACATCCAACTACGCTTGTGTAAGAAATAGATTCACGTTGATGTTGCAGATTACAAGACTAGACAGTGTTCGAATCAGCAACTACCTTCTTGCTTGATACCATCGCCATTACAATATCGACGGTATTTTTTTAGAAACCATCTCAGTCTAATTGTTTTAGTGTACATACCAATTCCATTTTGCAAGCAGGTTTTAGTCTGTTGAAAAACGGTTGAAAATTACAGTTATTATGCACTAATTGTCATTCCTTAATCTATACTATCATGTTTTTCTTGGCTTGCTCACCGACATCAGTAGGTGTACAAACGCCGCCCGCGTTGGCACTTGCAATTCAGGAGTCTGAGGTCAAATTTTTTTTTTATGGTATAGGCGGGCAAACGAGCAGACGTATTGCCCGATGGTAAGCGATCACCGTCGCTCATGGACACCCGCAACACCAGAGGCGTCACAAGTGCATTGCCGGCCTTTGGGGGATGGGGGAGGGGGGGAGATAGGGGGAGGGGGAGGGGTTGGGGTTTGGGGCTCCGGTATCCTCAATCACTCGGTAAAACACAGCGCAAGCACTATTTAACACAGTTTTAAAAGTAGTAAGTAACGGTCCGAAATACAACAGCGAATATTATCTTATCTCCGTATTTATTTATCTGAGCATAAATATCCTTTACTCTCTGTTAATAAGATACTTCAATCGAATAAATAACCTTTCCATCATATTATTCAAATAGATACCTACTGTAACATAAATTCCAATAATTACCTTATAAAAATTTCTCCACCACCCTAAGGTTGACTGGTAGAGAATGCCTTGGATATTAATCCGCCGATGTGCAACTGCAAAAGTGCATAAAGTTTCTAATATATAAATAGAAATAATAATTAATACCCGGTAAATAATAGGTATCTACTATTCTTCCAAAACCAATTTTTATGCAATTATACAAGCTAAGCTCTATCTGATCAAAACTAACTTCGAAAATTCGGAGCCCTATCCCATCGTGGACCATCGAAAGTTCGTTAAAGTAATGTCACTCTATCTCGTCAGCCCCTCAAGAGACAAATGAGACAACATTACTTTTATTAACGAGTTAGAAAGAGAAAGGTAGGCGTAGATAATACCCTATAATCACAGTTTTGTTTTCCAATCGCTGCTAACGATTATTGGCGTGTTATTCAGCTGCCATTTTGAAATTGCTTTACTGTCTACAAGTCGTTCGCAACTACAATAAAAAGTGAGGGTTTGGTGATTAGTTTCAAGGTAATTGTTCAAAGTTCAGTTTTGTAAGCTCTTTTATCGATCTACAAAAGGACATACTTATCAATAGATGAATTTAAAAGGTATCAAAATATAATCCCTGGTTTCGAGACTTTAGAAATGTTTTTTTTATTATAGTATCTAAGTTTGCAGCCACGGTTCACTGTAGTAACACCGGCTGATAATGACATTTTAATAATTCAATAACACAAAAGGTATACCGTTCTATGGATGAAAAGGCGGCAGGATAACTTTGGTTCAAGTAGTAGCGCATTCGAATCCCACTCAGTTCTAACCGACATAAACTCACTCTTAACACAATTATTTCGTTTTGTTAGAGAATTTAGAAGAATATTGCTAAACAGCTTTCGCCAGCGGTTTCGCTTGTTAAAATATACCTACTGTTCCCGAGGGATGAATGAAACGTTGATTGTGTCAATGAATTCATGTAGGTACCCCTCAGAAGCTATACTTTTATCGGGATAAAAGATCCTACCCTATGTCATGCGTTGCGTGGTTAAGGCGAACAAACAATCAAAGAAGCAGATGTATTCAAGCTGCACAATGATGAGTAGAAAGTGAGATTATGTGACATTTTAAATTATCTTCGTTGTAACAATATATACCTACCGGCAAAATCCTAGTTGCTATACTAGGTAGTATCTATTTATTTTATTCACAAATTGAAACTACCAAAGCTCGGTTTCCCAAACAAAGAGAATTATGTAAACCAAGTCCTCGCATTAATTCAACGAGGCGAGATAAACTAAGCGCACAGACTATTCATTTTCACCACAAAGTAACACGAGAGGTTGGTTATATTTTTAAATTGCAGATTAACTACCAATATTCATATCCCTGATAAGTCCTCTCATAATATCTTCAATTCAGACAGTAGGTAGTAATCTTCGTAAGTACGACCACATTTCCAGTTTTCGTCCCCAGTTAGGTTGGTTACCTATTCGTCAACACAGAAGAATGCGCGCACTCACTTTTCTGTATACTGTCCTCAATTCCCCATTGCCTCCTACTTATTTAACTATACATTTCAACTCTTATGCAATAATCATAACCGAAACCTTCGCTCGGCTAACAATCTCCGTCTCCGTTGTTCTTTTCACATTACTGATTTCATCAGCGTTTAGTGGAATCAACAAGAACTTAGTCTTTTTTTATGGATATATTTTTTTATGGAATAGCAGCAAACGAGCAGACGTATAGCCTGATGGTAAGCGATTGGCGCCACCCGTGGACATCCGCAAAACCAGAGGCATTACAAGTGTACCTGAAAATCTAACACTATTGTACCTGAAAATCAGATTTTGAAAAAGAGTAGCCATGAGTTTCTTTGCCAGTATTCTTCTCATGAGCTCTACGCATTTTGGAAACTGGAAGTTATGGATCGACACAGGCAGGCAGTAGATTTTGATGTTTTCGCCTAACTTACCTCGACAATACAGCACATGCTGTTGCCTCTGTTTGTGTCGATCTATGATTTTTAACTATAGCTTCAATTTGACGTTCATAAGTGTCACTTGGTGTCTTAGATGAATAAATGATTTTGATTTGATTTGATTTGAGTGCGTTGCCGGCCTTTGGGGGATGGGGATGGGGGAAGGGTTGGGTATGGGCCTCCGGTATCCTTACTCACTCGGTGAAACACAACGCAAGCGCTGTTTCACACCGGTTTTCTGTGACCGGTCGAGCCGGCCCATGCATGCCGAAGCGTGAATTTATATTCTCTACTAATAAATATATAAGTATGTGTATGAATATAGACGTATATATGTATGTATTAAGATACATATTTGCCTCTTCTAATATATTAGTAGTATATTCAATCCAATTGTGGTATTTACTAAAACCGCTAGAATCTATCATTTCCTCGTAAGTGCACCTACCTCATCTTTTTTTGCATTGCCCAATCTGTCAACTTTCAGAGAATGCCTAAGGCATTAAGTTTTCTGATGCATGTATTTGTGCATAAAGTAATAAAAAAATTGTACTTAGGTAGACAGTACTTATCAACTTATTACATTGTATGAGTTCCTCAAAGTTAGGATTTGTAAATTAGGTATACTATTCCGCTATATTCTAAAGTCCTAATTATCAGCTCTGACTGACTTGCTTTCATGGACATGGAAATATTTGACATTTATCTCCATTAACCTCAATGAAAAAATGCAGTGTTTATATTCCAGTACGTCTTCTAAAAAAGCAACACCCCGTTTTTCAAAATTAACCTCTTTCACAAAACAACAGTCATCTCTTAAAAAAAAAATAAGCACCTCTTTATTTCGAATGCGCTCTGTTCTAATCCAATTTTAAAATGTTGCCCAGACCATACATATTATAAAACGAGACTTTGTCCGGAGCTTAACGTTTAAATTAGTTTATCCCCCTAAAGCGGAACCGCGACTAAGGGTTGCAAAATTTAAATTACAAATAAAAGCTCTGAAAAATATCTACGAGTGGGTAGTGGCTCAATAACGATGTCTTTTAATTAAAGCGGAAGGGGTAATAGAACGACTTAATTCAGAAACTTGGTAGAAATTATCGTGAAACACGCCCTAGAGTTTTGTGAATTTTGTAGGAGTTTATGCAGCACTAAGCAAATTGTAACATCGCGGTCGGTATAGGTAGAAATAGCTAATCATAGTAAAATATAAACAGCACTTAAATTAAATCTCATTTTAAAAACTTTAATATTTGAATAGTATTTAAAATAGGTACTAATTAAATTAAATGACGTAGAACAGCGAACATTTGTCTATTTAAAAATATTATACCTACTGATCGATTAATATACAGTTAACCCGTTGAAAGATTTTTCCCGGACCAATGACGCCGATTTTGCACGCTCCTAGCACCGTCACGGCCGAAAGCTCGAACCATTCAACTGTGACACTTGTAGCATATTGAAATATGGCACCCGACTGACTGGTCATCCAACCGTCATGTAGCAACTGCCCGAAGGAATCCCTTCATAGTGTTACGTATTTGCCTTCCACGCTTCAACAGAAACTTGTCAATAGCCTTAAATTTAATATTCACATAACTCGAGTTCAGTAAAACGATGCAAGGTACAAATTTAATAAATATAGTCTGTATACTTACGTATATAATTTAATATTCTTTATTTACTTACAATTATTATATTACAATTTCTTGCTTATATAATACTATTTATTTATTTATCCACCACCTTTCCCCAAAGTCAACCGTTACAATTTTATTCTGATCTGTCTCACAACGAACTTAGAATGTGATGAGATTCGATGACATTAATGGTTACTAAGTATATTAACAAAAGTAAAAAGAAATGTATCTTACAATATTCTATTCTAATATATTACTCTATGCGGCTATAAGTTACTTGATCCGGCAGTTATATCTGACCTCAATTTTGAATTTTGGATTGAATATTACAGAAAGGCTCCGATTACCTTTACTGCCTTCTATAGTTATAAACCAATCTATTAATTTTGCTAGCTTCTACGGCGCCTTCTCGAGTTGCAGGAGAGTTATAGTACGTATCGTCGTAACTGGCGTATCGATGACTACTTGGTTTATACTCTAGTTGCAAGTAATCTCCCTCCTCTCGTCTTAGTTGCCCTTTATCCTTGCCATCATATCTCGGATCTTCATAAATAGTTATGGTCTGTTTTCTTTGTGCTACAACGGGTGCATTTTTAGGTATTTCAGCAACTGGCCTAACTTGAGATTCTCCATAGCCATAGCCGTAACCGTGATTAGGTCCATAACCATACCCACCATCATGGCGTAAACCCTTATCATCATAGTAACCGGGCCCACCATAGTCTCTTTCCCAACCCTGATCCCTTTGCCAGTTAGGTTCTCTTTCCCAGCCATTACCTCTCTGCCAATCGGCTTCTCTATTCCAAGCGGGATCCCTCTGCCAATTAGGTTCTCTTTCCCATCCAGGCTCTGCTTGCCAACCTTGATCTCTCTGCCAATCGGGACGCTCCCACCCTCTCCTATCTTCCCATTTCTGCCAATCCCAACCTGGTTCAGGACGTGGAACTGGACGAGGTGGCACATGATATTCATGACGGCTTCGGATATTACCTCTGTCATAGTTATTATGAGCATTTCGATACTTATCATGATTTAATGTATCATCCAAATAATACTTTTTTCCATGATTTAGACGATCCACATGTTTCACGCCTGTGTCACCATATTTGTTATAACCACCACCACGATAGTTATCTACGAGATGATCCGTGCCTTTATTGTGTGACCCGTGGTAAGTTCGCCCACCCTTATTGTCATGTGAATTCAACCTGCTATTGTATTGAGCTTGATCACCTTCATCATTGAAATCATCAAAAAAGGTACTTTTATTTGAGGATTCGTCTTTATGATACGAATTTTGGAATCCTTGCTTATGATGGCCTTTTTTGTGACCCCTCTTATAACCTTTTGCTTCACTGTCTTCTGCTTTGTCTTGCTTGCTGTTATATCCCTTATATGCATCATTTTCCGTTGCAGAATTTGAGTCGTGCTCTTTTTTTAAGTATTTAACTTCATCATTCGCTTTAGAGTATTGGTTTTTATGACTGTCGTTTATTTGGCTTAGTTCTTGAATCACCTTTTCGCCTTTATGTTTATCGTGTTTGATTGACTCTGCTCCTTCATCGTGTGAAATATCTTTCAAATTTTCTTCTAACGCTTCTTTTAGAACCGATCCACTGAGTTCTGATAATAATAAAAGTACACAAGTCAATATACTTAAACAGTATTTGTGCCGGGGAATCATTTCATCGCAAAATACGCGACAGACGTTGTTAGTAAACTGGTAAAACAGATAATAAGCGGGCGTTGAATGTTGTAAAAAGTTTTATATCGATGAGAATCGTGTTAGACTTCATGGCGAATTAGGGTACAATGACAGGAACCACAGAAGCAACGGTGGGAGTGGAAACAATAAGGCGCACAACTGGCCTGTGCGTCCATGACATCACATTATCAAACTAGCAGCATGCGGACATGCTGTAGGACAAGCCAATCGAGGTCAATGGAAATTGAACGGGAACATTGATTAGAAGGTCATTGATTCACTCTATTCGTATGTACTTTAAATCGTGTTTGTTTATTTCACAGTTGGTAGGGTCAGCAATGAAGTAACGGAACACGAAAAAATTTAAAAGCTCATTGATGATACTGTTATACATATTGTGTATTAGTTTTGTAGTACATAGGTATTTATTTGTTGATAATAATAGTGATACATAGGTGAATGAATCGTTGGTCTAGCGGTTAGCGTATGCGAGTGCCGGTTCTATTCTCAAGTCGAGACAAAAGGTGTTGTTGGGTTTTTCTTCCATTTTTTTTTTAAGAACAGCCCAGCGTCTGGAAGTTTAGCGGTGCTTCAACCCCGTTTCTCGGAGAGCACGCTCAGCTGCACGCGCAGAGTCGTCGTTTCCCGTTGTCATAAACATCTATGGCAATCATTAGTTGGAAGTCAGTGCCCTCAAATAGGTACCTATACTGAATACTAGTTTAACTTTGGAATTCAGTTTGCTCTCAGGGTTATGGAGGTCCTATGCCAGTCACTCCTTGAAAAAACTGATATTCAAGATAGACCAGTTATGTGAACTAGTAACTGACCCGTTTAATTGTGTGAAGAGCACGATCTTGTTTTTTTTATGATTTATCTATATGTAGGTATATACTATACTATATATATACTATAGCTATATATAAGTATGATTAACCTGGACCCTATGGACTACATGGAAACTAATGGAATTTTGTGAGAAGTGTGACTTTATGCAATAAAATTGTAACATATAGACCCTGAACAGGGTAATGTTATTTTGATTTTCCTGTGTGTATTGTGTGTGTGTGTGTGTAGAGTGCGGTACCTACTATTACATTTTGGCTTCGTACCGACTTCAAACCTATGAATAGGTAGCACATAAAAATTAAGTTATTTTATACTTTTTAGTTTTTGAAGTCGGTTTTTTTAAACGAAGTTTTTTTTTATTTTTCGCTTTTTCTCAAGTCTCTCATCATCATTTCACCTAAATAACTTGAAAGAATACGACTAAAGGTAACATACATACACATGATATTTAAATATTTATCTTCCAACTCCTAATCGTTAAGGAGTTTTATCTTCCATCATCAGCTCATCATCACGAACTGATGACTACCAGATGTAAATATTGAATAGCTTTAGAAAATATATGAAAAACATAGTACGTGTCTAACAAATTTGAGGGTTTCCTTCGATTTCCTTGGGATCCCATCATCAGATCCTGATATGGTGGCCATGGGACCACATGGGGAGCATACCCTTTCGAATACAAAAATAATTTTTAAAATCGGTCCACAATTGACGGAGTAATCAGTCAAATTGAGAACCTCCTCCTTTTGGAAGTCGGTTAAAAATACAAGCTAGAGGTAGTGTAAAATATAGGTATGTATATCTGGTTTAAAAAATACTAATAATAATAATAATAATAAGAATTAGTGGACAGTGAAATTATATCCGTAAGTACCCAATACAATGATAAGATAAGGAGCACTTTGGAAGATGCGATTCGGGAATATCGATATTTAAATTCTAACAACAGACCCCGGTTACCCCGTTTGCCCATTCATAAACGAAATTTAGCGCTGGTGAGTGCCTTGGATTCGTTATTACCGGATTATTTCAGTAATAGCGAAGATCTCAGTGATACACATTCCATTCTATACTGTGCGGCTATTACAGTTTGTCGAGTAGCTGGTGTCAAATTTGCAGAACATACAGCTACTACTCGACCAGAAAATACTGTGCCAGCTTGGCAGTGTAGAATTGAACGTCGTATTGCTGAGGCCAGGACACTCATTGGTAAGCTAATTAGTTTCCGATCGGGTAACACGCGACCGAGAGTGATGCGCTTTGTGAAACAGGCATTCTTGGGGACTACAATTAGTCCTCAACAGTACATGTCATGTGTCACAGAGCGCATAGACTTTCTGAAGCAAAAAGTTTATGCATGGGCAAATAGAATAAGGCGGTATAGAAAGCGAGTAGATCGGTATAGTCAGAATCGCATGTTTCAAAGAAATGAGAAGTGGATATACAGGAAATGGGAGAATCCGGGTCCGTGTGTGAGTGATGGGCAATTCCCAGATGAAAATGCCACTAATTTATTTTGGCGTAACATCTGATCAGTGCCTGCCACTCATACAGAAGGTGATTGGTGTCGGGATGTCGAACGCTCATGTGAGTCTATAACACCAATGGAACCAGTTAGCATCAATAAAGAGGATGTAAGTTGTGCGGTCCGTTCATTACCGAATTGGAAAGCACCTGGTCCAGACGGACTGCACAACTTTTGGCTTAAGTGGTTCCGAAGCTCACATGTGTGTTTGGCATCTCAATTCCAAACAGCATTGGATTCGGGTTCATTACCACAATTTTTAACAACTGGCATAACCCACTTACTCTATAAATCTGGTGGTGCCATGGATCCCAAAAACTTTAGGCCTATTACTTGTTTACCAACGTTATATAAACTTCTTACATCTATTCTGAGACTCAAAATCACTACTCATATTAATAACAATTCGATAATTTCCGTTTCTCAGAATGGATGTAGAAGTGGGACCCGTGGCACTAAAGAGCTCCTTATAATAGACATGACCATTAGCCAGCAGGTACGTCGTAATCGTAAGAGTCTGGCGACATGCTGGATAGATTACAAGAAGGCTTATGACTCGGTTCCACATACATGGCTTTTAAGGGTGCTGGAGTTGTATAAAATTGATACAACTCTGAGCACTTTCTTGAAGTCGTGTATGGGGCAATGGAGAACAGTACTTCGCTATCCAGGGTGTCGGCAGTCTACGATGAACGACGTACTTATAAAGATCGAGCGGGGCATCTTTCAAGGTGACAGTCTGAGTCCCTTGTGGTTTTGCCTAGCTTTGAACCCTCTCAGCACTCTATTAGAGGGTTCAGGGTTAGGCTATAGGTTGCAGAAAGATGATCGAGTTATATCTCACCTCCTTTATATGGATGATTTGAAACTACTTGCCCCCACTAAATTACAATTGACAGCGTTACTAAAGGTCACTGAAAACTTTAGTAATTCTATCAAGATGGAATTTGGTATAGACAAGTGTGCAGTCATGTATGTAAAGAAGGGAGTGATTGTGGAATCTGAAGGAGTAGAGCTTTCAGATTCTACAAGACTTAGATCTCTGTCTGCGGCCGAAACCTACAAGTATCTAGGTTTTTCACAGTCCTTAGGAATACCAGAATCTGATATGAAACAGTCGTTGCGGGAACGCTTCTTTGGCCGCCTGAAAAAAGTACTTAAAAGTCTTTTATCAGGCGGTAACAAGGTGCGAGCCTACAATGGTTGGGTCATGCCGGTTCTGATGTATTCCTTTGGTATACTTAGATGGACTCAGACTGAATTAGATGCCCTAGACCGGAGAGTCCGTACATTGCTGACTGCATTCCGAATGCATCACCCACGGTCATCGGTTATGAGGTTGTATATCCCGCGAAAGTTTGGGGGTCGTGGACTATTAAATATCAAGACCCTACACAATCGCGAGATATACAATCTTAGAGAATATTTTCTTCACACTGATGTGGGAGTGCATCGTAATGTAGTTGCAGTGGATACCGGACTCACTCCGCTCGCTTTGGCTAAAGAGAATTGGTGCAAACCTGTAGTACTTAGTACTAATGATCGCAGGGAGGTATGGAAGGGCAAAGAACTTCATGGTCGGTTTTATCGGGCTCTTAATGGGCCCGATATAGACTTCAAGGCCTCAACTTCCTGGCTACGGTATGGTGATCTCTTCGGAGAAACCGAAGGTTTTGTTTGTGCGATTATGGACGAAGTTATCATGACGAATAACTATCGGAAGTATATCCTGAAGGATGGCACGGTCGACATCTGTCGGGCATGTCACCGTCCTGGAGAATCTATCAGGCATATTATTTCTGGTTGTTCTCGTCTTGCTAACGGCGAATATTTGCACAGGCACAACCAAGTAGCCAGGATCGTACATCAACAGCTTGCCCTTAAATACAAACTTGTGAATTCGGAGGTGCCATACTACAGGTATGTGCCCGACCCAGTTCTCGAGAATGGTCGTGCTACGTTATATTGGGATCGATCTATTATCACAGACAGGACTATTGTTGCCAATAAGCCGGATATTGTGATGATAGATCGATTAGAGCGCCGCGCAATGATTGTCGATATCGCCGTTCCTCATGACGAGAATCTCGTGAAAGTCGAAAAAGAAAAACAAATAAAATATTTGGATTTATCTCACGAGATTGTCGATATGTGGAATGTGGATTCGGTAATCATTGTTCCGATAGTCGTATCTGCTCACGGATTGATAGCCAAGAGCCTCGACCAACATCTTAAGAGGCTCACGTTAGAGGGCTGGATCAAGGGTCTGATGCAGAAGGCAGTCCTCCTTGACACAGCTCGTATTGTGAGGAGGTTCCTGTCTCTGGAGCCCTAACCACCGGTTTCTTGGTCCCTGTACCCGAGGTCGGTGGTCTACTATTTTTTATATTTTTAAATGTATTTGTTTTTATATTTATATTTAAAAATGTAATTAATATGTATATTTAATGTAATAAAGAGAATAATAATAAAGGCGTTGTACAAGAAAACATCTGATATAGTAAGACATGACGTTTTGAACGTCATGTCACAACAATAATTTTAATGAACAAATTCCTAATAAATGCTAACAAGAGCTAGATCCAGAGCACGTTTACCATCTTCGAACTCGTCACTATGCTCCGCCTTGCCGTCTTCGGATGTAAGAACAGAAGTTCCAACTATAGCAGAGGCGTCGAGCTCTTCATCAAGTGACGAGTTTTTCTCTCCGCCGACGTCGCCAACACCTGTACGTCGGCAGGAGAGATGCCGGCCACCAGATAGCTTAGGACCCCGAGGACCACTGACCTCGAATAGGGCCTCGCTCTGACATACGGAATAGCTTGGCTGTCCCTTCTTCATCACATGTTGTGGATACGGTTACAAATACCACACAGTTACCACGAAGTGAACACATTGACGAACTAGTGGACAGTGAAATTATCTCCGTAAGTACCCAATGTAATGATACGATAAGGAGCGCTTTGGAGGATGCGATTCGGGAATACCGATATGTAGATTCTAATAACAGACCCCGGTTGCCTCGTTTGCCCATACATAAACGAAATTTAGCGCTGGTGAGTGCCTTGGATTCGTTATTACTGGATTATTTCAGTAATAGCGAAGATCTCAGTGATACACATTCCATTCTATACTGTGCGGCTATTGCAGTTTGCCGAGTAGCTGGTGATAAATTTGTAGAGTATGAAACCACTACTCGAACAAAACATTCTGTGTCAGCTTGGCAGTGTAGAATTGAACGTCGTATTGCTGAGACCAGGACACTCATTGGTAAGCTAATTAGCTTCCGATCGGGTAATACGCGACCAAAAGTGATGCGCTTTGTGAAACAGGCATTCTTGGGGACTACTGTTAGTTCTCAACAGTACATGTCATGTGTCACAGAGCGCATAGACTTTCTAAAGCAAAAAGTTTATGCATGGGCAAATAGAATAAGGCGCTATAGAAAACGAATTGATCGGTATAATCAGAATCGCACGTTCCAAAGAGATGAGAAGTGGGTGTACAGGAAGTGGGAGAAACCGAATCCGTGTATGAGTGATGGGCACTTGCCAGATAAAAATGCCACAAATTCATTTTGGCGTAACATCTGGTCAATGCCTGTCGCTCATACAGAAGGTGATTGGTGTCGGGATGTCGAGCGCTCATGTGAGTCAATAATATCTATGGAACCAGTTAGCATCGATAAGGAGGATGTAAGTTGTGTGGTCCGTTCATTACCGAATTGGAAAGCACCTGGTCCAGACGGACTGCACAACTTTTGGCTTAAATGGTTCCGTAGCTCACATGCGTGTTTGGCATCTCAATTCCAGACAGCATTGGATTCGGGTTCATTACCACAATTTTTAACCACTGGCATAACCCACTTACTCTATAAATCTGGTAGTGCCATGGATCCCAAAAACTTTAGGCCCATTACTTGTTTACCAACTTTATATAAACTTCTAACATCTATTCTGAGACTCAAAATTACTACTCATATTAATAAAAATTCGATAATTTCCGTTTCTCAGAATGGATGTAGAAGTGGGACCCGTGGCACTAAAGAGTTCCTTATAATAGACATGACCATTAGCCAGCAGGTACGTCGTAATCGTAAGAGCCTGGCGACATGCTGGATAGATTACAAGAAGGCTTATGACTCCGTTCCTCATACATGGCTTTTAAGGGTGCTGGAGTTGTATAAAATTGATACAACTCTGTGCACTTTCTTGAAGTCGTGTATGGGGCAATGGAGAACAGTACTTCGCTATCCAGGATGTCGGCAGTCTACGATGAACGACGTACTTATAAAGATCGAGCGGGGCATCTTTCAAGGTGACAGTCCCTTGTGGTTTTGTCTAGCTTTGAACCCTCTCAGCACTCTATTAGAGGGTTCAGGGTTAGGCTATAGGTTGCAGAAAGATGATCAAGTTATATCTCACCTCCTTTATATGGATGATTTGAAACTGCTTGCCCCCACTAAATTACAATTGACAGCGTTACTAAAGGTCACTGAAAACTTTAGTAATTCTATCAAGATGGAATTTGGTGTAGACAAGTGTGCAGTGATGTATGTAAAGAAGGGAGTGATTGTGGAATCTGAAGGAGTAGAGCTTTCAGATTCCACAAAACTTCGATCTCTTTCTGCCACCGAAACCTACAAGTATCTAGGTTTTTCGCAGGCCTTGGGAATACCAGAATCTGACGTGAAACAAACGTTGCGGGAACGTTTCTTTGGCCGCCTGAAAAAAGTAATTAAAAGTCTTTTATCAGGCGGTAACAAAGTGCGGGCCTACAATAGTTGGGTCATGCCGGTTCTGATGTATTCCTTTGGTATACTTAGATGGACTCAGACTGAATTAGATGCCCTTGACAGGAGAGTCCGTACATTGCTGACTGCATTCCGAATGCATCACCCACGTTCATCGGTTATGAGGTTGTATATCCCGCGAAAGTTTGGGGGTCGTGGTCTATTAAATATCAAGACCCTACACAATCGCGAGATATACAATCTTAGAGAATATTTTCTCCATACTGATGTGGGCGTGCATCGCAATGTAGTTGCAATGGATACCGGACTGACTCCGCTCGCTTTGGCTAAAGAGAATTGGCGCAAACCTGTAGTACTTGGTACTGATGATCGCAAGGAGGTATGGAAGGGCAAAGAACTTCATGGTCGATTTTATCGGGCCCTAAATGGGCCTGATATAGATTTTAAAGCATCTACGTCCTGGCTACGGTATGGTGATCTCTTCGGAGAAACCGAAGGTTTTGTCTGTGCGATTATGGATGAAGTTATCATGACGAATAACTATCGGAAGTATATCCTGAAGGATGGTACGGTCGACATCTGTCGGGCATGTCACCGTCCTGGAGAATCTATTAGGCATATTATTTCTGGTTGTTCTCGGCTTGCTAACGGCGAATATTTACACAGGCACAACCAAGTAGCCAGGATCGTACATCAGCAACTTGCCCTGAAATACAAACTTGTGAGTTCAGAGGTGCCATATTACAGGTATGTGCCCGACCCAGTTCTCGAGAATGGTCGTGCTACATTATATTGGGATCGATCTGTTATCACAGACAGGACTATTGTTGCCAATAAGCCTGATATTGTGGTGATAGATCGATTAGAGCGCCGCGCAATGATTGTCGATATTGCCGTTCCTTATGACGAGAATCTCGTGAAAGTCGAAAAAGAAAAACAAATGAAATATTTGGATTTATCTCACGAGATTGTCGATATGTGGAATGTGGATTCGGTGATCATTGTTCCGATAGTCGTATCTGCTCACGGATTGATAGCCAAGAGCCTCGACCAACATCTTAGGAGGCTCACGTTAGGGAGCTGGATCAAGGGTCTGATGCAGAAGGCAGTCCTCCTTGACACGGCTCGAATTGTGAGGAGGTTCCTGTCTCTGGAGCCCTAAGCACCGGTTTCTTGGTCCCTGTACCCGAAGTCGGTGGTCTACTATTTTTATATTTTTAAATTTATTTGTTTTTATATGTATATTTAAAAATGTAAATAATATGTTGTATAATAAGTTTAATAAAGAGGA
Organism: Diaphora mendica; assembly: GCA_949125395.1. Lineage (NCBI taxonomy): Eukaryota > Metazoa > Arthropoda > Insecta > Lepidoptera > Erebidae > Diaphora > Diaphora mendica. Next base: position 27,391,460 of record OX421310.1, read on the forward strand.
TAATAATAAATAATAAATATTTCGGACATCTAACACACAACGCCATCAAGTCCCAGAGCTTGTGTTATGGGTACTAGACAACTGATAGAAATACATATATACTTTTTTTTTTGTAAATACATACATATTATACATAGAAAACACCCAAACTCCGAAACAAATATAATAACTATTAATAACAACAATTTGTGGTACAAACAGTTTTGTACCGCGTGGGATTTGAACCCACGACACTTGGCACAGTAGCAAGAGGCGTGGCGACCGCTGAATCCACTAGGCCAACCGTGCAGTATTTATCATTAATCACATCTGAAACTTCCTGGAATTTCACTTTAACCTTGTGGAAGTACCTACAATTTCTTTACATGCTACATACAATAAACCTTTATTGGAACGGCCGGCAAAAAACAGTAGCTCTACTGTCTGAAGCTGTAACTATAAAATAATAGAACGCAAATACGTTAAGTGTCTGTTACGTTGAAAATCTTCCTCTTATTTTTCGCATTCAGAAACGATACCGGCAGAAAAGGAGCAGGTATACGAGACGCAGAGGCAATGCAGAAAATAGTATCTAACCACGGCTAGGGACGACAGACTTGTAAGCAGCGTATTAAGAAATCATACTTCAACGTGTTCTGGCCAGACCCCTTGTTCTTTGTGTTTGTGCCCCAGCCAAGTTGCAAGTGTTTCGCGTCGTTTCTCCTACTACAGTAACTAACGCCTCTATTTTTTAACCGACTTCAAAAAAGGAGGAGGTTCTCAATTCGACCGTACCTATATGTTTTTTTTATGTGTGTTCGCGGATAACTTCGTCGTTTATGAACCGATTTTAATTATTCTTTTTTTTATGGAATTAAAGGAGATATCCTAACAGTGGTACCATAATAAGGATACTAAGATCTGATGATGGCATCCAAGAGAAATCGAGTCGAACCTTGAAGTCGGTTTTTATTTTGTTACTAGCTGACCCGGCGAACTTCGTACCGCCATGTTTACATATCTGTCTCAGCTTCCCACAGGCAGTGTACAGTCGCGGACCAAAAAAAGACATTTCCCGTTATCTTTTTTTTTTTTTCTTTCTAGCAAAAAAAGAATGAATGAAATCGGAGCATGCGTTATTGAATTACAACTATGTACATATTTTGACTTTCATCCCCTCTCTCCAGGAAACCGTGCTGAATTTCGGGATAAAAAGTATCCTATGTCCTACCTCGTAGTATGAACTCAAATCATGCCAAGTTTCATTTCAATCCGTTTTGTAGTTTCGACGTGATGCGCGGCCAAGATACAGACAGACAGACAGACAGACAGACAGACAGACGGACAGACAGACAGACAAAAATGAAAAAAATTACAGTTTCGGGTTCAGTATCGATTATAGAGAGCCCTCCAAAAAAAATTTTCTAAATATCTTTAATGTACAGAATTGGACCTGTTACATTTTAATTATAAGTATAGATTGTATTATTGGTTAGTATGGGCCAAACAAAATATTAGTATTTTGTTTGGCCCACGTGACTTAGCGTTGAAAGACGCCATTCCTACACTTATGTAGGGGGGCAGGATTTACCTCGAGCCAGATGGTGGAAAGGTCAAAGCGTGGGGACGTCCAGAGGAAAGATACGCTCAGTGTAACAGTGTCGAAAGAGACAGTAGATAGTACCTTACAGTAGTGGTGAGTCCTTAATTTGTTAAAACAACAAGTCTTTCTTACTGATTATACTTTATAGTTACACTAAGTTACCTACACCTGCAGATTGCTAACAGTCATCCTTCCTCCATGGAGATCTCACAACAGTGGCTACCCTAGAACACACTCGGTGTTTTACGACAGGGTCGACAGATAATATTTATTAGCTTATACGAGTACTTATTTCGATTTCTAGAAGCCTTTCGATATGATTGCGTAATTTAAAAGACATTATTTTAAATCTATGTGCAGCTAGAACATTGTGAATGTTACTGGCTCTTGTAAAAGATATTCGCGGTTTTTATATGAAAGCTATGAAATACTCTATGGTCAGCTCACCACTTGTTCTTCATCATGACCTACTGGGAATATTGGTGGTAAAGGAATGCTATAACTAGTTTCCTTCCTCCAGATTTTACAATATCTCCAACGCAAAATCAAAGGCAGCAGAAAAAACAGGTAAGATTTAAAGATCTTTTTATTCTAACGGCAAACAAGCAAAGAGGTTTAAGTAAAATAAAACATTCATTGTTATTAAGTTTATTTGCGTTGATACTTCAACAAAATATACAAAAAGAAAACCTGAACTTAAAACTTGTATTAATAAAACTGGAACATAAATATTTAGTCATTTCTACACATTTGACAATTAAGATAGAGTTAATAGAACACAGCACATACGACATGGGGTTAGTTTTAGAATTTAGATATCTAAAATAAATTACTATAGAAATCGTTTTAAATAAAACTAGCTAAAATAACGTATACAAATATTCATTTTAATTAAAAAATGCACAATTTTAGGAATCAATTGTGTGGGTATGTAATTTTGAAATTCACCTATGAATGACAAACCTTGCGAAATTTAAAACACTCTAATATTGTAAGGTATAATTAAATATTATATAATTATAACATACTGGGCAGGTAACCCGGTTGTAAAAAAGTTAAATCACTTTTTTAAATTCTCTATTTTTCACATAAATTGTGACTATGTCTAACAAGAATGAGTGTTTTATAAAACGACAAATTCTGCAGAGAAGAGAAAAATGCAGAAAAAAATCATGTTTTCATCATCAAGGACATCATTCATAACGCACTTTATCATGGCTTATTACTTCTATTTTATCAAAACCTCTTTTAACCGACTTCAAAAAAGGAGGAGGTTCTCATTCGACCGTATATTTATATTTTTTTTTATGTGTGTTCGCGGATAACTTTGTCGTTTATGAACCGATGTTGATATATTTTAATGGAAAGGAGATATCCCAACGGTGGTACCATGTTAAGGACACTAAGATCTGATGGCATCAAAGAGAAATCGATCGATTTGGTCGTTTTTGAAGTCGGTTTTTTATTTAGTTAAAATTTTACTTGTAAAATATAACGATCGAAATTTTCCAATCCGCATTGGGTAAATATTAAAAGTCAGCTTGGAAACGATGCTTATTATGTTTTTTTATCTATTTTTTATATTTATATTTACTTTATATTAGAACATGGAAATAGAAAAGGAACACAGTAATACACATATAATGATAGTCGTGCATTACAAAATTACAAGGTAGTAGAGCCACGCTGATTTCAGCACGAACGGGCCGGCTCGACCGGGGCGGTACTACCCTCGTTGTTGAGCGCGAGACCGGAGGCCCAATGATGCAGAAGCATCACTAGGCCGCCATGGTGTGGGTCACCATGCTGCATTGTTGCATTGTCTGCATTCGCAGTGAGTATGGTGAACACCATTCTTGGATTCTGCTTATGCTTTCAATCAGGCAGAGTAGACTCATTTTGGCAGGGCCAAACATAAAAAAAAAGTGTATACATATTTTCATTGTATAAGTTAATTTGATCACTCATCAGATATGAAAACAAAATGTTACATTAATATAGTTTTTATACAACATCAAAAACCACCCAGCAACTTATAAATAGCCATATTTCCATTATGTCACAAAATGCTAAATGTCACCATGACAAAATACTTAAGTCGTCTAAAACACCGGTTCAAACTAATAAAAGCATTTTTTAAACCAGTATGCTAGTTATTTATAATAAATATTAACCACACAATACAGACTACATATAATACTAGTGGCAGTACTAGAATTTACCATTCACTTTAAGTAAAGGCCCGCGAATTCGCTGTCCACACGTACTTTCTACCAATCATTGATCACCTGCACTACGCACCTGCACTCGCACTAATCCAAGTGAATACGGGCCTTAAGTATCAGAAGACTTAAAAACGTTTATTTTTTTGTAACTCTCGCAATATTTCTTTTATATCAATCTAATCAAAAACCTAAAATTTTTGCATAAAGTTTCGTAACTATGTGTTAAATGTAAACTCTATTAAAGACATCAATTATTATTTATCATACATTTTTCATGCTGTATCTTTCTTTTAAATCTTCAAATAACGTCTCTGAAATCTAAATATTGTAATATGCTAAATTTTTATGGAAAAGTTTGTAAGTTCATCTGATAATGTATTCGAAGAAGAGGTTTTAGATAAGATTGATTTACAAATATTGTAAGAAGTCTTTATTTACGCGGTGCCATTTTCTTTGACACTCAGTGCCGCGATTCTAGCCAAAATGTCTTGGACGAGATTTTCCCTAGGTACTTCGTCTTCTTGCCTTGTTTTAATATTTCGGACTTTAACCACGCCACGTTTGAGCTCAGATTCGCCTAACACTACAGCCAAGGGGATGCCGTTCTCTTCGCAGTGTTGTAGCTGGGTCAACATTTTAGGATTTTTCTTGTAGGACTGCTCAGTCTGAAAAGACAATATTAGAATAGGTTTAATTTTCAATTGAACCGAGTTTAATTCTTTTCGGATGCTGCTTTTTAACCGACTTAAAAAAAGAGGAGGTTCTCATATTCGACCGTATATTTTTTATTCGTCGTTTATGAACCGATTTTAATGATTATTTTTTTAATAGAAAGGAGATATTCCAACGGCAGTACCATGATAAGGACACTAAGATCTCATTATGGCATCCAAGAGAAATCGAGTGGAGCCTTGAAGTCTGTTTTTATTTTGTTAAAATTTTACTTGTGTATTCATTATCAACATATAGGTACAATCAAATAAGCTAGAAACCGCCATTTAAATATTTAACTTTCCACTTATCAACAAGTTTTACGAATAAATGAACACAACTGTATAAAGATCGAAAGTTTTATATATTTCAAATATTTTTATAATATGATTATAAGTGGAAGAAGCAAACATTACGCGCTAAAAAAGAATAAGTAATAAAGTGAATGGTACCAGTCAACAAGTATTTTTAATTTGTGAATTATGGTACTATCGTAGAGATAGCACATTGAACACAATTTTATGAATTTCAATTACCTTGATGCCAGCATTCCATAATTCAGTGCAGATCTTCATCCTCTCTTCGAGGAAGTTCTTCTGCGCAGATGCCACATATACGTCAATTTCATTTGTACGCACGCTGATGTCGCCCGCAGCCAACTTAGCCTCAAGCACTGAGAATACGCGCTCCACACCAATACTCACACCCACACAAGGTACCTGTTTTAAGAATAATAATTTTATACTTTTACATCTTTCATCTTTGGAATAAGTAATCATCATGTATAGCTTTTCGTCTACCGCATATACTACCGATAAAAGATCACCATAGATAAAATAACAACGATAAGTATAAATACCAGCCGGGTTGCGGAAATACTCTCTTAGAACCATAAGTCCTTTCATAGACACTTTCCCTAGACCCGTTATGGAGGATTGGCTCGAGAGGCGTCACGGGACCCTCTCATACCGGCTGACGCAGGTAATCATTAGAAAAGGATGTTTCGGAGATCACCTGTGTCTGATCCGCAAGGAGCCTACGCATGAGTGCCACCACTGCAATGGCGAGACCGTGGATACGGCGCTCCACACGCTGGCAGAATGTCCGGCGTGGGGTGAGCGTGATCTCGTGGTGGCCGAACTCCGCCATTTCAGAAACGGCGGAGCGGGACAGGGAGAGGTTTAGAACTCTCCCGGGCCAGGTACTGCAGGCGATTCAGGCGCCAGAGATCGCTAAGTGATCTCCGTCCTCCATAAGCGCAAGTCTGGGGGTGGCAGGTGAGGCCATCTGTCACCCTAGCAGAAGCAGGCCCGGGTGGAGGGGCGCGCACGCTCTGCAGCGCTCGCGTCTCACCTTTCGGGGACAACAACGGAAACAGCCAGGTTCCCAAACAGGAGGGGTCATCTACAAACCGTAGGTGGCCTGGGGTACGCCGGAGTTCCAGAGTTCTTTTTTATGTTTCAGCTACCAAAATGACTCTGCTCTGCCTGATGGAAAGCATGAGCAGGAGTGGTGGTCACCTCCCTCAATGCAAATGGGGATAATGCAGCATGGTGGTTTTCCTTTCCTGCACCTGGTTCCCCGGTTTTTAGTAACCGAGACGGCGTGCGGTTTTAGTCGGTTCGTGACAACATGCCACCAGGAGGTATCAGAGGGGATTTCCGCAAGAAAAAAAAATTCTTCACACCACATAACAATCAATTATTTATTTTACATTTCTTATGCATACGTTGACACCACCTCATTAACTGCTTCAGTGAGCTATTTAATAACTTATGTTTCGCAATTCAATAATTATGATTAAATCATGCGTTGCACAGTACGAAAAACGAATTATTACGTATATATATGAATTATTTAACGCGTGTTATTATTTAGACATGAATATTTAATATGTCTTTGGCTTGAAACTCGACGGGTAGATCTAGTGACTAGTGTTTATAACTTTGATTTCCAGCCCGGATTTTGTTTTGTGTGATTTTCTGGAAACTATTTCTCTATAATAAGTATGAATTTAGAAATATTTATGTAGTTTTTCAGTCTAGTAACCATAGAACAGGTTGTGCCTAGTTTCGGATCAGACAGCCATGTGCAAGATGTGCGATCTTATTATTATTAGTAGCTCGTTGATTTCAAACAGGACTAAATATATATGGTTTGAGGCTCATTGCTCGACTACGGCGAAGCCAAAAGGAAGGGTAATAGTCTTAGCAATCTATACATTTATGTTCTACTGAACCAATTTTAGTGAATGAGAGGTCAATAGATGCTTAATAATGGCCGGGTGACATAGGCTATATAAATTTTATGAAAAGTTTTTACGTAGTCTATCTATAGTTTTTTTTTATTTTCAACCGACTTCAAAAAAGGAGGTTCTCAATTCGACTGTATTTTTTTTATTTTTTATTACCTCATAACTTTGGACTGGGTGAACCGATTTTGATGATTCTTTTTTTATTTGAAAGCTGGTGCTTCCCGAATGGTCCTATTTAAATTTGGTCCAGTTCTGACATGTCATCTATGAGAAAACCATATAAGTCTTCAATTTGCATTATGTATGTACGCGACAAATTAAGGAATAACTCAATTATGGTCCCATTTAAATTTGGTCCAGATTGAAGTCGTTTTTTTTTTGTTAAAATTTGTGATTATTTACTTTGTTTCTTGTACCATCTCCTCTTTATGAACAACTATCCATAACCTTTTATTATTATAATGTTTGTAACTTACCTGTTTATTTTTGGAGTCAAACATGCCAACAAGATTATCATATCTACCACCGCCAGCGATGGATCCGACACTCTGTTCCTCATTGCCGATTTTAATTGGTTCTGAAATGAAAAAGACCGTTTATATTTAATAATCTCCTATTAACATATTGGTGAATGAAGATACTTATTAGTGTGTGGTATCGCTGGACAAAGAAAAATCCTCCTATTATTACCGATAATTGAGTGTTTAATTATGCCGTCAGTGTGATTATAAACTCAATTATTTGTAATTACTACTTTTTGTGATCTTTGAAAATTATACAGAAAACTGTTGTTACCGTTTCGATAAAGTGTCGATAAATATGGAGCTTAATATACACCTTTATAGTAGATGGATAAACTGTCAAGGAATATGCTTAGCGTAGCTACAGTAGTAGTATGCTCAAAAATTCGGGAAGTCGACCAATCTGTTTTAACCGACTTCCAAAAAGAAGGAGGTTCTATGTTCCACTGTATGTTTTTTTTTTATAGGTTAGTGTGATGCACTGTAAGCAGGCTTGACCAGTAGTGGGACCGATATAAGCAAATACAATACAAATACAAAACTTTTAGAGTATATTTCAGCAGTCTAAATTACGGAATGTAATATTGATTTTATACTATACTACTTTTTGCCTGCGGCTCCGCCCGCGACATGTTGGTTAACGTACTACGCAGCCAAGCTAATTTGGCACCTCGCGTCGATTACGTCATACTTAAGCTTTAGTACGTTATGCAAAAAAGGAATTCGCTATTAAAATTCGACTTTAAAAAATTAAACGAACGTTTGTTACAAAATGTCAGCTAAGTAAATTTTCTGTAATAACTGATGCGGCAGGGCAATCACGTGAAGGTGAGCGGGGAAGTGGGCGGGGCGCATTCCAGCGAGGTACAAACTTAACTCGGCTGCGTAGTAGCTATCCGTGGGTGTAAAACACTTATTAAAATCGTAACAACCAAACTCAACTAACACAAAAAAAAACACACTGACATTTTTAATGTTAGGTAGAATAATTGTGTTACTGTGTAAAACCAATTCGCACGCATAAATAAACTAGCGGACCCACGCAACTTCGTCTTCGTCTTTTTTCAATCATGTTCGGCTCCTAAAGGTTTAAGTGTGATGTTAATCAGTGGCGAACCCAGGGGGGGGATATGGGGGATATATCCCCCCCCCGAAATGTTTATGTTCAATAAAAAATGTAACGATTGTTGGCGACGACACGACGCGAATTGGTGCCACGATGCCTGTAGGTAACAATTGCAACATGTGAGCGTTCGCTTTCAACTCTAAGGGTCGCCACCGGCCACAGCCACAAAACGCCGCCACCGGCATATTTCCTGTAATTTTCATATATTTTATGTGTCGACCACCGGCCACAAGTGGCTGACCAGCCACAAGTGGCGGCCACAAGTGGCCCGTGTGCGGCGACACTAAAAAGAGTGAAATCCTACTTGAGAAGCACCACAGTACACCGAGAGCTTTCGCAAAAAGCGCCGACTCTTCGGGTTATTACTTTGTATGTATTTCTCAATAATATGTAGCTATGTTAATTTTTATTTTATAATCAGTATTAAACAGTTTGAAATGTAAAACAAAGCAATCTTTCTTTTGGTAACCAGTTTCTAAAATCACTTGCTGATAAAAAAAACATATCTGACATTTATTAAACAAAATGTTTGTTTGTAGTGTTTGCTGTTTTTTCCTACCCACCACGATAAAATCATTGGCATTGATAACACTAACAGCATTAGGGTCCAATGCGACGGTGCGGCCTCTAATTTTCTAGAGGTAAACGCTGGCGTACCTCAAGGCTCCGCTCCGTCCTGTCTCCCACACTGTTTCTTGTGCATATCAATTGCATGTTACTCTGTAATATTCTCATGTCTGAAATATATATTTATGTTCTGGTCCGCATTTCTCAATAGGGCTGTAAAAATCTGGTCGAGTTCAATGCTAAGATTAACAGGTGTGCGCATTCTCTTCCAAAAAGTCTCCATTCTTTCCCCTGCCCACTTTTCAGAATACTCAAATGCCATTATAAGGTAAGCTCGATATCCTGGGAATGGATATCTGCCGAGATCTCAACCCGCGCGAATACTTTGTGAGTGTCACCAAAGCGGCCTCGCGGAAGATAGGTGTTTTAAACAAGGTGAGACAGTTCTTCTCGCCCGAGCATCTGTGTCTTCTTTACAAGACCCAGGTTCGCTCGTGTGTGGATTATTGTTCTCATCTTTGCGATGGTGCCACACAGTATTTTTTTGACGCTCTCGACCGGTTACAGCGGCGAGCAATCCGCAGCAACACCGAGTCCCTTGAGCCTCTGCAGTTGCGTAGAGATATAGCCTCCAAGTTCTCTATAGCCTTTATCATAGAGAGTGTTCTGAAGAGCTCTTCCAACTGGTCCTCTCCTCTCCCTTCCTCTACAGAACAACACGTGCTGGCCTCGGAAGTCACCGCTTCAGAGTGGTAGACATACGTTCTGGCACTCATCGCTTCGATTCTTCCTTCCTGTGCCAAGCTGTTAAAACCTGGAAGTCACTACCAACGCACGTGTTTCCTTCCCACTATGATCCCGGGTCCTTTAAGCGGGGCGTGAAAAAGCATCGTATCAGCCAGCAGTGTGAGTCACCATGCTGCATTGTCCTTATCCGCATTGAGGATGGTGACCACCACTCTTGGATTCTGCTCATGATTTCCATCAGGCAGGGCAGAGTCATTTTGGCAACAAATACATTTAAAAAAATCGAGAGGTTCACTAAGGCGGCCTCGCGGAAACTTGGCGTACTGAATAGGGTGAGACGGTTCTTAGCGCCCGAGCATCTGTGTATTCTTTGCAAGACCCAGGTTCGCTTGTTCGTGGATGACATTTCTCATCTTTGTGATGGATCCACGCAGTATTTGCTTGATGCTCTCGATTGGTTGCAGCGGCTAGCAGTCCGCATTATCAACAGTCCCGATGCCACCGAGTCCCTTGAGCCTTTGCACTTGCGGAGAGATATCGCCTCTATGACAGAATGATAGTCCTCTAGCGTGTTTACCATAGACAGTGTTCTGAAGAGATTTTCCAACTGATCCCACTTTCTCCCATCCTCTACAGGACAACACGTACTGGCATTGGAAGTCACCACTTCAGAGTCGTAGAAATACGCTCTGGAACTAAAAGGTTCCGTTCTGCCTTCCTGTGCCAAGCAGTTAAAAACTGGAACTCACTACCAACGCACGTGTTTCCCTTCCACTATGATCCCATGTCCTTTAGGCGGCGTGTGAAAATGCATCTCACTAGGCCGCCATAGGACTGCATTGTCTGCGTTCGCAGTGAGTATGGTGTTGGATTGTTGGATTCTACTCAAGCTTTCCATCAGGCTCAGCAGAATCACTTTGGCAGGCTATCAAATAAAAATTAATAAATCAAAAAACATTGTCCAACAAGTGATTTTCTTTTTCATTGAACTCGTTCACTTCAATCAACAATAATCTTTACATAAAAATATTTTTTTACACTAAAACACCGCTCCGACTCCGACCGTCCCCTACAGAAGCAAAAATGAAGAAACAAGGTTTGCAGGCGGCGTTTGCGACTGGAGCGCAAATTAGCTGTAAACGAAGAGTTACGGAAATGTTCGAAACCCTGATCGATTTGGCCCATTAGTCCGCCGACTAAACGGCCTCTTTAGGGCCGACTAGTCGGCTAGTCGGCAAAGGTTCTGATCGGCACATCTGTAATTTTAAAGGTTTACAAAAGATGATATCCCCCCCCGAAATAAAATCCTAGGTTCGCCACTGATGTTAATTATCCTATCTATAAAAAAAAATTAAACTCACGGGTCAGGACAGCTTCGTAAATAACTCCCGTGTAATAATCCAAACCTCTTGCAAGACTCAGATCAAATAGTATTTTATCTTTAATGCCAAAGAGCTCACAATACTCTAACAGTAATTTGATGCCCTGTAGACCTTCAACAGCAGCTTTAGTTTTAGATAATTTCTCGTCTTTGAGAAGTTGATCAGCTAACTCGACACCTCCGTTAAGGCGAACATATTCGCCTATTCTGTCGGCTGCATCGGGTGTGATGCCTTTTTCATTGATCATTTCAGTCCTCACTTCTTCCCAGGGTGACTGGAAATTATAATTTATTAATAAAATATATTTCCTATCTTCTACCGTTCAATTCTAGAACTTATACATTCTGTGATTGGTGAACCATTTACATATTATGATTAATTATTTTATTACACTAAATTTTAATAAATTTAATCCTTCCTCAAATATCATTGAGATCGGTTCAGGGGTTTAGCCATAAAAGCGTAACAAACAGACAGATAGTTACTTTCGAATTAATAACATTAATAAGTACGGAAGTAAATACATAATAAATTTAATGCTAATGAAACTATCATAAAACATATTTAACAAGACAATTCGTTCTAATATTCTTACTTGAGATATTTTAAACAAATATAAACATTCTTGTTAGACAATTTTTTTTCATAACCTTGGTATTCCTTTTTATGACAGCGAGGAAAAAGAAAGTGACACATTTAACTGTTACAACTTGGAGTTACTCTCCAATACAGTACCAATATAAAAATTATTTTAATACCTTATCCAATTTGTCAACAGTAGAACAGGTAGGACGGAACTTGTCGTCTGGTACTCCACAAGCTTCAAACATACCATCCAACAACCGCCGGTGATTAACCTTTAAAACGTACTGTCCAATATCAAGAGAGTTCAATATTTCTGTCACAACCTTCAGGCATTCCGCGTCTGGTACCATAGGGTCATATTGACCTGCTATATCGAAATCCTGTAATATTTTTATTACATTGTTTAGAAGAGTAGAAACACATACTTAGATTACACAGTAGGTATATAATTTGTTAAAGCTGTTTTATTTAGTCCGCTAACGACGGAGCGAGGCGGGCCATACTTCACCACGAACGATAGTAAAGGGAATCTTATACTGCCAACGCACAAGGCGGTCGAAAAGACCGCGGTATCTGAAGCCCGCTGTGAACGTGATTTTGAATGCTTCAAAAAGGCTGCGTCGCTCCATTCGTCCGTAATATAATAGACTACTCAATTTGATGTAATGAATAGGGATACTACATATACATATGGTAAAAGTATGTACTTAGAGTTGGGAATGTTCGTTGGTTTTAACTTTAATTTATAACTGAACTTTATTAGTTGTTAATATAATTTAACTCACACAAAGCACTAATCATACATAATACAAAAATCAGAATATCCTTTCTGGAACTCCAAATGTATTTACCAATACTTATATCTTAATTGAGGTTTGGTTAATTAAGTATGTATAAATGAAGGTGTTAAAATATTGCAACTTACACATTGATAAAACTCTCTGTAGCGGCCTCTAGTCATTGCAGGGTTATCTCGTCTATACACTTTGGCAATGTGATACCGCTTCAAAGTGTTTATCTTGTTCATCGCCAAATAACGCGCCAATGGCACAGTTAAGTCATATCTCAGCGATAGTATCTCACCTCCTTGGTCTTTCAAATCATAGATCAGTTTTGAATCTTCACCATACTTACCAGTTAACACATCCTGCAAGTAACAAAGTATTAGGTAATGTAAAGTAGGATATTATGAAACTAAATAAAAATTATAATTCCTCAGAACTGTGCTATTAAAATTTTCTATACCTTTACCAAACCTTACCACACTTCATTAAGGAAAATAATGGAGAACATTGTGGATGTTAGTTTTGTGGCTCACTTCTATAAAAGCAATCTTTAAATTGAACTGTTTATTGTGTCAAAATGTGAGCTCAAAGCGTACAAAACTTTAGAGGTTTTGATGCGTACAAACCAACTTCATATTCTTATAGAGATTAAATAATAAAAACTAATACTGACAGACCAATGAGAAACCTTTTTAAAATGGGTTAAATCAACTGTTGATAGTTTGACCTCCCTGATGATGTGGTTTTGATTTGATAAGGAATTTAATGGTTCTTTGATATTATATACTTACTGATGGTTCTAATTGGTAACATTAATATCAATTGAATAAAATTTAACCTTTAGCTCAAACACAGGTGTGTCAATACACTCTGCTCCGTGTCTCTTGAAAACAGCAATGATTTTTTCCAGAACTCCATTTCTTAAAGTCATCTGTTGGGGATTGTAATCCCTTGTGCCTTTAGGGGTCTTGAGAGAAAACTTCTGAGGAGCAGCATCTTCAGTTGTGATCTGTGCTTTTAACGCAAGTAACTTGGCTACTTCTTCTTTAATCTGAAAAAAAAACAAGGTAGTAATCAAATATTAGAAAATCTTAATGAGACAGTAATTCAATTAATATACATTATCTAGGATCTACGACTCTTTTCATGCTTGTCATATTGTGCAGTCTGTACCAAATAAATTAAATAAAAGCAATGGTTCGCCATGCATATTTTATTTTAAAATTGAAAGGTTTAAATATGTATGTTACTTATTTTTACACATTAATATAATTAATTGTACTAAATCACTTACATTACTATATGACAAAGAAAATAGATGATGGAATACAATTAATCATAGAATCATGACAATATAAATTAGAATTTTATAAATATAAGCATAATATTTACTGCTAAATAGATATGATTCTGAAATAAGTCTCATTATTATTATACTCATAATAAGAATTAATCTGTTTAATTATCTATTGTTTATTTAATTTTTTTGGAACAGGAATATTAATCTGTTTAATTATCTATTGTTTATTTAATTTTTTTGGAACAGGAATATTAAAAATTTACATAAACCGTAAAAAACCTATATTGCAACAAAATAAAAAAAGAACAAAGAAATAATCTATGTGATTTGAAATAAGATAACTATCTATAAATTGTAAGCAGTAAGAAAGCAATACCTTGCACTGAGATGATGTGGCAATACATTTAGTGAAATTGGTGCTCAGTACTGAGTTGTGTAATCGCATCACAGTTGCATGATTCTTAATAAACCATAACACTTTGTAAGACATGCTTGGCTACTTATATCTCCACACTTTCAAACAATTATGATCTCTCGTCACCACCGACAGCATTACTAATTACATCCGGAAACAAAAAATAAATACAATCATAATAAATTTTGTTACAGTCTGAACTTCAGTACGAAATAAAATCTTACACAAGAACATAAAAAGTAATTATGTCCAAGATAGTGACGACGAGACCACCATATATAACAATCAACAATGTTTTGCTAGCAAACTAATAGAAGAGGGGTGTACCATAGACCAATTTTTTAAAAATGACAACATACGACTACATCCAGGCCAATACAAGAGCTAAAAATTTACTACACACCTGCTGATTAATTTTACTTTCATCTCTCATATTTTTCCATTCATTAGGAAGATCCAATTTAGGAAACAAAGATATCTCAGATTCTGAAAAACTCTGCATATGGTACCACCACCTCTTGAGGTGCTTGTATTTTCTTAAATTTATTTTTTTTAGACTCCTCATCACATCTATGTCACAATAACATGGAGTGAACTTACAAACGTAACTGTATTGACTAAAATGTTTATCTATTGCTGCTAAGTCATATTTAACATTACTCCTCTTCCCCTATAATATAATTAATTATTTAAGTTTACAATGTGATGCAATACTGTAGCAGTTTTACAATATGGAACTTTCGTGGCATAAAAGGTCAAAAATGAAACTAACCTTTTCTCCAGATTCTTTGGCAGCTTTTAATTTTCTAACAAGATCCCCTTGTTCTTTGATTTTTAAAAGTAGTGTTTCTTGGTTATCTGCCATTATGAACTTGAACTTATAAGGTATGTGTATCCGTATCCGCTCAAGGCTCCTAAGTAAAAGTGTTTCAGTACAGTGGACTCGGTTTTGTCCCTTTCATTTTACATTGCAGCATTAAGCGTAGCAGCAAAGTAACTTTTTGTACCACTAGTGAGAGGTTAAGTAAAAAAAAGTAAGCACGATGCTAAGTAAATCTATAAGCAGACGCATAAATCGTATTTGTACTCTGTCTTCCTCATAACATTATAGCTATAAGTGCTGTAACTCTGTTTCATTTGCTAACTTGTTTGTTACACAAAGTATTTTAAACCCTGAAACGCAGCAAAGCAACTGTCCATTTGATAATTTGACAAATGTCTGAATGTCATGAAATGTCACACTTGGGCATGGAGTTTGGGCATGGAAAACAAAAGCCCATCAAAGATCCTTTTTTCGGAAAATTGTACGTCAAACATGACTAAAACTAAAATAATAGTTTGAGAACCGACCACGTACAGCCACGTACGCGCTGGAGTGAGGAGAGAGCATGATATCGTTTTAATTCTTTTTATTAAATTGTGGTTTAAAAACTAAAAACTTTGCGTAGTAAGTGTCCGACAAACATAATCAAATAATTAAATTGTGGTTTAAATATTAAAAACTTTGCGTGGTATCCTTTCCGACAAACTTAAACAAATAATTTTCATTTGAATATCTTTTCTAATTATTTAAATTTCCACTCTTTGCACAGTGGCTTCCTGTGGCTTCACCTAATTAGTGCATTTTGGCGGACACTTTTTAAACTTCTAGATTGTAGTCCTTATCTCTATACTCCATTAAAGCAGCTACTACATTATACGATTTCTCGGGCCCTGCCCGCAGAGACAGGGCAGTGTAATAAGAAACAGGGAGGCAGGGTCCCTAAACAGGGCGCTCGAGTGGTTCCGATCTCCCTAGCTCCCTGCCGCGCTGCCGATTGGGTAGTGTAATAAGAAACAGGGAGACAGGGAGCTCAGTCGCTACGACGCGAGCGCAGAGTTCACACATTCGTCTTTGGATAGAAGAGGTTGAGATATCTAGAAACTAAATTTAAAATCTTGATAGGAGTATCCAGTGGCTAAGAACAACTATACTATGTTTTGCACTCACGCTATCTCGTAAGATAGTTTTTTTTTTCTATAAAAGGAGCTACTAAGCTTAATAGTTCGTCAAATTGGTCTGTAGTTTCGTAGGTCTGTCGAGTACAAAACACTGAGTATTTGAATATTTGATAGTTAGCTAGTTTCTAAGGAGCAAATATTCACCCACATCCTCCTCTTCTTCCTTTTTGAATACTTCATGTTAGTAAGTGCCAAAGTCACCGCTAAAGCAACTTTCAGACTGCCTCGTTGGTCTCGCGGTTGGCGTGCGCGACTGCTGATCATGAGGTCTCGGGTTCGATTCCCGGGTCAGACCAAATGTTTGTGTGATCTACAAATATTTTTTTCGGAGTTTGGGTGTTTTCTATGTAGGTATAATATGTATGATGTATTTACAAAAAAAAAGTATATATGAATTTGTATCAGTTGTCTAGTACCCATCACACAAGCTCTGCTTAGCTTGGGACTAGATGGCGTTGTGTGTTAGATGTCCGAATTTTATTTTTTATTTTTTTCATTTATAACTTTATGCACTATTGTACATCGGCGGGCTTAATGCCCAAGGCATTCTCTATCAGTCAACCTTTGGGTAGTGTAGATATCTTGTGAGGTAGGCGCACATGAAGTACATATGTACTTAAACAGCTAAAAATGCATTACAAAGCATTACATACATAAGTCCTTATATAAATACAACAAATACATAAACTCTATATACAAATACTTAAACACTATAACTATATATAATATTAAATTACATAAATTATGAAATAAATAAAATATTTACTATAGATACGTACACTAAGAGTATTGGAGAAAATGATGGTATTTATTTATTTCATGTTTCGGTGAAGTCCGCGCCATAGCGACAGACGTGCACAGTCATTCACGTTCACCTTAAAACTGAGTAAAGGTCACACAGGGCGCGATTTCCAGCGTAGTGTAATAAGCGGCACCCTAACTGGTAGGCAGGGCACCCGAGAAAACGTGTAATGTAATACACGTTAAAATTAAAA
The DNA here is from genome assembly GCA_949125395.1 of Diaphora mendica. Lineage (NCBI taxonomy): Eukaryota > Metazoa > Arthropoda > Insecta > Lepidoptera > Erebidae > Diaphora > Diaphora mendica. Next base: position 27,408,656 of record OX421310.1, read on the forward strand.
TTAAAATTTAGTTTCTAGATATCTCAACCTCTTCTATCCAAAGACGAACGTGTGAACTCTGCGCTCGCGCCGCAGCGACTGAGCTCCCTGTCTCCCTGTTTCTTATTACACTACCCAATCGGCAGCGCGGCAGGGAGCTAGGGAGATCGGAACCACTCGAGCGCCCTGTTTAGGGACCCTGCCTCCCTGTTTCTTATTACACTGCCCTGTCTCTGCGGGCAGGGCCCGAGAAATCGTGTAATGTAATAGCCGCTTTACTTGGGGCTGCGTGTTATACCCCCCCCCACCCCAGCCTGTAAATTTGAGATATTAAAGAAAAAAAAAATACCAATCGACGTATTTTAAATAGCACTTTCCAAAATTATTTATTATTAAAACAGCACCCTCCTAGTTTACGAGTAAAAAATAAATAAAGTTACTACATGCTACCCCGTCGATATCACCTGAAATACTTCGAATTTCGTACTTTTTGCACTGTGAAAAAACTGCACCCTACTCGAAACTAACTGCACCATCATTAGAACTTCATAAAATGCAATGGTTATTGCAACAAACAAATAAAACGTAATCAGTCAATTGCCGAAGGCGCGTGATACGTTTGCGGATGCGCAGGTCAAACATAATGACAAACATCTAGTGGAGGGTTTTTATTTTCGAAGGTTCGAAGGTTCGGTTGTTTCGCGAAATATCGAAACGCATTTCTAAATGTCTACTAATAAATAATATAATACTGTTGACCGCTGCAACTTGCTACAATATCATATACTATAGCTACAATCTACAATGTAATTATTCCATCGACCTTTGGAATTCACTATACAGATGTTCCACTATAGCTACTTATAAAATATACCTATAAAAATGTTGTTCTTACAACATTCTTGCACTATTCTCAACTTGAGACAATTTTAACTAGTGATGCTTGAGATGTAGGTGGATTTATATAAAGTTGCAATACGACTACATAAAAATAATCACATAATGTGGGTATCGTATTGGCATGTATGTTTCTAGTCTGTATGTTCGTTTGTGTATATTTTGGTCTAAACCAATATACCTACTTATTTAATCTCTTTATTCTCGTCGCTAGAATCCTATAACTTTTTAAATTTACTCTCAAAATGAGTATATCTATCTCTAACCGGCTATACTGCCACTATAACTAGTTAACTCTTAAAGGTTTACTTACAATTTTGATTGGAATTTAAGCTTTGACTGTTCGCCTCTATCGGTGGCAGGTATCGCTCTGTGCTAAGCACTTGATCATCCACCAAAATGTCATAAACCCTGTTCCTCTAACCTTAATGACGTCCGACATCATGTCTTCTGAAAGACACTCAAGGCCCTAACCCTTGATAGTTACTACTTGTAACCTTTATGATGTTGTGACATCATGTCTTCTGAAAGACTCAAGGCCCTACCCCTTGATAGATTACTACTTGTAACTCTTATGATGTTGCGTCATCATGTCTTCTAAAAGACCTTCAAGGTTCTAACCCTTGAAATCTTTATACTTTTAACCTGTCGTTTCGATTTTGATTGAAAATGACCAAATATTACTACATGAAAACTTATTATTATTTTTGGGGATTTATTTATTTATAACAGAGCGGTCGGTAACTCTTTAAACAAGCCTTAAAGCCAAACTTATTATTATTATTGGGGATTTATTTATTTATAACTGAGCGGTCGGTAACTCTCTAAATAAGCCTTAAAGCCACATATATATATATATTTAATTTACTACAAACAGTAATTTTGTTCCCTTATTCTCCTAAACAGTCGTTTCAATTTCATTGAAAATGACCACATAAACTTATCTAAATACCCTAATCGACACACCGCTGTATACACCATAAACTATACTCGGTGAAACGATACATCTAAACTACAATTACCTACTTATATCTACTAAAAACTACTAAAAGCTACTAAAAACTACCAAAAACTACTAAACAACTTTTTCTACTTGATAATTCGCGACCAGAGAATCTATCATCAATTTAAATACTAAAATCATTCATTTCTCTAAACTACTAAATCTAATACTACAATGTATATTGAAATTTAAGTCGTCACTGTGGTCGCATCTATATTGCTACGGATTTTGATCCCAATATAGTTGATGAACCACGAGATGTATGTATACACCAAGACTTTAGACTATCAACCTTCTATCTTTGAGAAGGTACTGGCAGCTCGATAATTTTATTTTCTCAGTGACGAACACAAATATTTTATAAAAATTGGCCCCTAAATAAGTCAAATCTAATGTCGTTTCTAAAAGATCTCGTTTGGTTGGCGAATTAGCCAAAGTTAGTTAAAACAATTAATAAACAGTGATTTTGTTTACTCATTCCGTAACTAACATTTTTTACAGATGGGTTTCTGTATTATTTATCTCTAAAAATTATTTCCTGCGTCGTAAATCAAATAACATTTCTTGTCCTTACACACTTTAACTTTTTTAAAAAAATACTAAATTATTGTTCATTACAAAACAATAAAAACAAAATAAATATCGCACTATAAAAATCTAACTATAATCTACAAAAACTTTTACCTTTTTTTAACCTATGGCTTGGTAGTTAAAAAGTCGAGTCAAACCCGACTTACAGGTTCGATTCTCAGTTGTTGTTGTCGATCTGGTTGTTTGTTTTTATTTTTCGCACATATGTCTTAGCTAGCATACCTACTTATAACTACAATTTTCTATTACTGCATCTACCTAAACAGTTAAACAAGTTTGCAACTATTATACTAAATTCTTTAAACATTTCTAACGGAGCATCGGAATGTATGACTCACTTTGTTTATGTTCTCAATTGAACTTTTTATTTGAAATTTTATTTCAAACCTTTAAACTTTTAACTTCACTATATTTTTGCTATTGAACTAAGCTGATATGACCTTAGCCTGTTAGTTTGTCTTTTCCCTCTTATCTCTTTAAACTTTTTTTGTCTCTAAAAAAAATCTGATCCTTCTTTAATCTTGTTCCCAGGGTACCAGCGAGGAGCTGCCGACAGTGGCGACCCCGAGGTCAGCGAATTTCCCCTAGGAAAAATTCTCGCCTAATGAGGGGGGTGTCACGCGTCATCGGCGCTCGCCTCCCACCGCTGAGCCGCTGTCCCTGCCACCGCAGGGACACATAAAAGGACGAGCACACTACAGCTCGACCTCTTTCGCCCGGCGTCTACCACGCCGGACAGCTGCGCTGCCCTCTACGGGGGGTCGGCCTCTAAAGCCGACCCCAGCACAGCACTCTTTCGCCCGGCGTCTACCACGCCTGGTGGCTGGGTCGCCCGGCCTACGCCGGAGCCCCAGCACTGCACCTCTTTCGGCCGGCGTCTACCACGCCAGTCGCCTGCAACGCCTCTACGGGGGTCGGCCTCTAAAGCCGACCCAGGACTGCACCTCTTCCTTTTCTCATCGCTGCGAACCTACAGTTAAGTGCTTCTTGTCTGGAGGCACTGACTGGTCGAATCTCTCAAACCCACACCCTGACTGTACATCTATCTGTTTGTGTTATACTTCAGTAAATAAATTCTTTAAATTGTTGTTGTGAAGCGTCTAATTTAATCATCATCAGAACCTCGTGGCTTCACCACAACCTTCTAGGCTCCTAAAGCCGCTACGTGACACATGGCATGGCATGACAAATTTTTTTGAGCATTAACATTCACAGCAGAAAAGAAAATAGATAAGGTTAGGGGTGGGCCCTAACCTTATCTATTTTCTTTTCTGCTGTGAATGTTAATGCTCAAAAAAATTTTTTAGTTATCTAAACATTCTGTACAAAGACGCAGATAATTTTTATTTTTCCCGCAGTTTTTTTGATGACCTGAATTGAACTGAAATCCGACCGACCGTCTCTGATAACCATTCGATTGTCCCGATTTTTTTTTCCAAAAGGTGGCAACCCTGATTCATACTGAAATCATCAGGACTAGAGTCTGGCCAACGAAAGCTGTCCAAGAAAAAAGGCGGGAATTTTAAAAAATCAAGAGCTGTTAACCCTGGCTATACACTGCATAAACGGAGTTGATACTATTTATTTTTCAGCAAGTACATTTTTTTCGAGTTGTAAAAATTTTGTTTTGTTAGCAACTGTTGTTGAAATTTTCGAATGTATTATGAAGAATATCAAATAAAAGATTACTTTTAATTCTGTCTTTTTATTATTTTCAAATAATCCATTATTTATGTACAGTCGAGGACCCCGAGGAGCCGTACAAATATAGGAGCTATGAGTCATAGTTAAAATCGGATTCCAAAAACTCTACACCTGATATTGAATCAGCTTCATTGCTTTCTTCGCTGCTACTGTCCCCAACATGTATTATGAATGGTTCAAGTTCGTTTTCAGTAATACGGTCCCTTAATTTGTAATGATTTTCCACATTTAGTACATGATCAGTGTACTTCTTCCAGTCATCAGCAGTTATGGATAGAAAACATTCTTTTATTAAATTTTGCATTTCAGACCCTGGTATTCCTATATTTTTGCTTGCTACTTTTCTCTTCGCTTGACTCCATACAAGCTCAATAGCATTGAGGTCGCAATGATACGGTGGCAGCAACAAAATTTCGTGATTGTGGATATGACTGTGTTTTTTTAGAAGCACTTCTGCTTCGTAAACAACGGCAGGTTTATTATCTTTCACCAAACACATTAATTCAGCTTTGGTGTGATATTCTTCAAAATGAATATTATTTTCTTGAAGCCATATTCGGAGATTAGATTTAGAATCAGACATAGTAGGGGGTTTGTTTACTTGTTTCACATGGTAACTTGCATTGTCCATCACGATTACACTAGGTTTAGTGAGATTAGGTATCAACATTTCCTCAAACCATTTCATAAAGTTGGTAGCATTCATATCATCATGGTAGTCAGCTGATTTGGATTTTGTGCTGAATACCAATAATGCACCTGGCACGAACCCTTCCTCCGATCCGGCATGCACAATAATATGTCTTTTTCCTGATGATATATTAGTAGTGACACCGCTTGTAGAAGGTCCTTGCCATGATTTTTTAACTTTATAGTTCTGATGTACATATGTCTCATCAAGGTAAATAATCTGTTTACCTTCTAGCCTCTTTTTATGTATTGTCCTCAAGAATCTATGTCTCCATGCCGCAATTTCATATTTTTCTGTAAGTAAAGCCCGTTCATTTTTATTGTTTTGAAACTCAAACCCGTTCTTGTGTAAAATTTTTCTAAGGGTTTCACGGCATCCCTTAAATTCAATTGCTTCCCTCAGCTCATTGTGCAGGCTTCTCAGTGTTGGGACTTGTTTTCTAACTCCATAAAATTCGTTTATTTTGTTTCTTATAGCTGAAATATCAAAATTATCCAAATTGGAAACTGTTGCTGAATGTGGACGATTTTTCCCCGGAGTATTCCACTGTCCTCGATTTTTAGACCCTTCAATTTTAATTCTTCTTAGAGTCTTCACACTGACATCTGAAGATAACAAATACAATAAATTATGTATGTAACAGTATATTATTAATTATCAGTCATTAAAGTCAAAAACCATAATAATATACAAAGACATTATTACAAAACAATAATATTATATTATTTAATTTAGCCATCCATACATTGTCATAAATTTATATAACTCTTCGAAGTAACTGTTAAAATCTATAATTTCTAAAGTAATACCTGTCATTGAAGATATCTTTTCTAAATAATGTGTTTCAGAAGTCGCCATTTCATTTTTTTCGAGAGTTTTCAATTTCTTTACTGCTTCCACAATTTTAAGTTTTGTCTCCTCGTTGTTAATACTTCCTGAAAAGTAGATACACCATGAAAAATATTGCGATTTGTCTTAAATAGCCTAAAAGTATCAAAATGTTTCATTAGAAATTCAATAAACTAACCTGAAAGTGAAAGGATTGAATCCAGTCGTAGTATTTTCTCTGCAGATTTCTGATTTAAATCACTTTTTATGTCTTTATATTTGTCAATCATAGTAAATAGAAGCTTCCTCGTCGAACTTTTAATTGTTCTCGGCATTATTTTAAACAAAATCAATGAAAATATGATGCACATAAACCAACGTAAACAGAAGATGACTCAAGTACGAAACGTCAAAGTGTCAATTTTGACAGTCTTAAATTATTGCCATATCAAAACTTCTGAAAATAATACGTGGACAGCTTTCGTTGGCCAGACTCTATAATACCTACAATAGGGACCGGACAGCGCACTATAAAAATATAGGCTACTATTATGAAATATACCGTGCAATTATGAACAGTACTATTAGTTTGTGAAATAAATAACCAATCTGCTTATAACTGGGTGGCAGCTACTTAGCTTCCACGTTTACATCTTAGAGCATCCAATATGTAGAGAGAGCGCTGAACGAGCGGAAAGCGTGATCGGAGTAGAGAGAGAAGGACCGAGTTTAGGTAGAGTCTCTCTCTCTCACGCAATCTTCGGATTGGTTGGTGTATTTCCCACCAAATCACACCAACCAATCACGGAGACTGTGAGAGAGATAAACTCTCAGCGCTTCCTCCATATGTATTTGTATTCTCTAAGATTTAACTAAACTTTAAATTGAAATATCTTTAATTCTAGACTTCTAAGACTAATACTGTTTAAGACAAAATTGTTCAGGGATTTCATCTGCATATTTTTGTATATTTTTCATTGCTAGACGCTAAAAAATACTTCAACAAAATTTTGTTCGGGAGTTCGCCATTGTTCAATCCAAAAAAATATCAGTAGGTATAATTGATGTCGAACTTTGTTTCCCAAAAATATGAAATGAATATTATGTACAATAAATAGATAATATAAAAAATATAATTTGCTCTATTAAAAATATATCACCAATTTTAAAATATTGTACAAAAATTGGAACTTTTTAAGCATTATGCAACACTGAAAGACTACATTTTTAAGAGTGCGTTGCTATAAAATTATATAGAGTGTAATAACTTTCATTGTTTACAGTTTAGTTATATTTTTACATTAATATCATTTATTAAATAATAATTTTATGATGTGGTTTATATTTTCAAATTTTAATATTTTTATATTTCTTTATATTAGGTGAACGCATTTAATACATTGTTTTTTTAGCATCATTGCATCAACATTCACAGCAGAAAAGAAAAGTAAGAAAACACAGGTACGGATAGGGGTGGGAACTTGCTTCGAACCTTCGAAAATAAAAACCCTCTACTAGATTGGCATTATGTTTAGCCTGCGCATGCGCAAACGAACCACGCGCCTTCGGCAATTGACTGAATACGTTTTATTTGTTTGTTGCATACTATACTAGTCTACATACTATACTACACTACATACTATACTATTTCCATTTCTTTATTTTCTCGATGACAGCTCTTTGTGGAAACTTGAACGAGCGTCTTTTTTACATTATGTATACATTATTTAATAAAAATATGACCCTTATGCACGTACAAGGTCATAGCAGATGGATAGAAACTCAAAGGGATGGAGCTATCGATAAACGTAATACGATAACAGACTCGATATTTTTTACAAAGTGTAAGAAACTAACCTATTTCCCGGTTAATGTTGTACAAATTTATTAACTAATATTACATTTCATTACAAGATGTAATTATATTATGTTGATTCTTCATTTATTTATTTTAATCAAAATCTGATGAATCGTCACTGTCACTCGATGAGCTCTCCCTTACATAAATTATAAATTCCTGTACTTCTATATTATCGAATGCCACATGAATTTCCCAATCCGACGCTATAATGTTTTACTTCCGCACATGCATTTTTTAATAAATCTAACATCTTGTTTGCCGTAAAAGGGGAATGGGTATTGTTTCGAGCGGCATGTCCTTTGATTTGTGCCCATATTAGTTCTATAGCATTGTACTGGCAATGATACGGCGGAAGTCGAAGAACCCAATGACCACATTCAGCAGCTATTTCGTCGGTAATATATCTTTTAGGGATTCTTTTTTTCGATTTACAAAATAATCACTAATTGTACTTTTAATAAAATATTATCCACATTTTCGCCATGACCTTAGAGCCAGTCAATTTTTATTGGCCTGCGTCGGCATTTTATCAATTTGTCTGGAGTGATATGCAACATTGTCCATAATAATTATCGACAGTTCTTCCAGAGATTGCACCATTTCTTAGATTGCATCATTTCTTTAAACCATCCTTCGTTTATCTCTGCGTTCATTTCTTCGTGGTAGTCCATCGTTTTCTTGGATTTAAAGGCCAGTAAAGCATCTGACACGAATCCTTTCGTAGACCCTGCATAGCATATGATAAGGCGTTCACCTTTTCCCATTGGCACTGAACTAGCGGAGTGGCGGTGTCGTCAGTCCAGTTCTTAGATACTGTGTGGTTTGCATTTAACCAAGTCTCGTCAGTGAAAATAACAGTTGACCAATCTGATATCTTTTTGGCTTCGCTCAAAAATTCGCAGCGAGCCATAGCAACGTCGTGACGCTCCATCAATATTTTACGTTTGTTCGATTTTTTATAAGAAAATCCAATTTCTTTCAAAACAGACAGCGACAGCGTCGATGTTGTCAACCGATGTCACACGACGTGGTTGGCGTTTTTTCTTCGGCGTACGAAGCTTATTTTCCTGTGTGTCGCTTGTACCTTCCGGTAGTAATTTTTGAAATTGTAGGTCCACTTTTTCCTAATGCGGCCTAAACACGCTCTCGCACTTGCGACAGTGGCAATAGCGGGCCACCATTTTGATACTCTGCTTCAAAGTAATTACAAACCTTGGTCACCAGTTCTCTCGCCTGCCTTTTCAGAACAGATCCTTAAGGCATTTTGACATTTGACAGCTGGAACAGCAATCAACACGGAGGACAAAAAATACACAACGTAACGTATGTATGGATCATGTGAAAAAACTCAGCAAACAGAAATGTAGTGACTTTAAAGCACGTCTTTTAGTCTTGTTGCGAGTGGCAGATTAAAACAAACACAAAATGGTGGTGGGTCATTGAGTGTTCCCAGCTTGCAAAAATATATTTGAATGTTTTTGTTGTATTTGTCTTTGTTCAAAACATAATAAATATATGCGATCGATATCATTACTTTTTTGGTCACAACACTACAACTATCAAATTAGAACTGTCATCGAGAAAATAAAGAAATGGAAATAATAGAGTACATTTTTCATTCAAAGTTATCGTTTTGACAGATAATAAAAAGTAACTAATTTTACTAAGGTGTCATCTACACTATTTTAATACAATATTACTAACGGCCACTCATCCAACAAAATCAACACATTTGCATTGCAATGCATTTTATGAAATTCTAATGATGGTGCAGTTAGTTTCGAGTAGGGTGCAGTTTTTTCACTGTGCAAAAAGTATGAAATTCGAAGTATTTCAGGTGATATCGACGGGGTAACATGTAGTAACTTTATTTATTTTTTACTCGTAAACTAGGAGGGTGCTGTTTTAATAATAAATAATTTTGGAAAGTGCTATTTAAAATACGTCGATTGGTTTTTTTTTTTCTTTTAAATCTCAAGTTTACAGGCTGGGGTGAGGGGGTTTCTGCGTGTTATGGTGATAATAGAATTGTTTTTTTTAATACCCTTAGAGCATATATATACCAGAAAGGCAGCAGAACGGGCGGAAAGCGTGATCGGAGTAGAGACTGAGTCTGGGTAGTGTCTGCCTCTCTCACGCAAGCTTTTAATTGGTTGGTGTATTTTTTTCCAAATTAGTCATGCAAATTGGTTTGTGCTTCCACCAATCAGAAGCAAGTAATATACCTACATATACTTGGAGTGGCAGCCGAAGCGTGATCGGAGTAGAGAGAAAGAGACTTAGGTAGAGTCTCTCTCATGCAAGCTTCTGAGTAGTTGGTGTATTTCACAACAAATCACATCGACCAATCACGGAGACTGTGTGAGAGATCACACAGAGTATCACGCTTTCCGCTCGTTCAAAGCTCTCTCTATGTATCTCTCATCATGTCAACAGTTCAAGTGTCAATGTCACTGTTTGATTGCTTGTCAATGTCAAACATTCTGATCATCAAGTCACAAATTAATTTTCATTTTTGTATCAATTTTATAATTTATCCTCCAAAATATCTTAAATGAAATTCCATTAGAATGGATAGATTTGAATACATAGAAGCACGTTTATTCGAAGGTGAAGATTACCTCAAACGTGACAAAAATGTTAAGATATATGATGGTGATGATAAGGTTGTTTAGATTCGTAAAAAATCAACAAATTATTTAGACTAAAAAAATTGGTAACTATTTTATTAGATGTCTTTAGAATACTATACGTGAACGTGTTTCAGACCCAGTATACAGATGGTGAAGTAGTACTGACTACACATAGGATTTTATGGGGAAAACCAGGCGATATACCTAAAGGACTTGTATGTTTATCACTATACTTATATTATGTATTCTGCATAGAAGAAGAAAGTGGTGGAGTCTTCGGCCTTGGGGGGCCTAAAAGAATTATTTTGCATTTAGGACCTACACTTCCAGGTAATTAAATTTTACTTAAATATAATTGAAGCATTAGCAAACAGTCGCCTCTCACACTGTCTTTTAATTTATATTGTCTCTGTTTTAGGTAAGAGACCAGGACCAGCTGTTGTAAGCCCATACCATTTTATCAAGTTTTCATTTAAAGATGGCATTGATCAAACTTTCTACAAGGCACTTAATGACGCTGTCTCTGCCAAAGCATGGGAAAGACCAACTCCTGTTGTGTCACCTGTCAGTTCAGCTAGTTCACACTCATTGTCCAAGCCATCAGTACAACCTGTTAATTCAAAAATCCGTTCTGGAATAGTAGGCATTGAGAGAAGCATAGAAGAGCAGCATAGACAAACTGATGAAAGCATTACAGTAGCTTTTAAAGATTTAAGAAAGTTGATGGAGAAGGCCAAGGATATGGTGGCTATTTCTAAGAACATTTCAACTAAAATTAGGGTGTGTATAATTTTTTTATTTTATTTATAGTTTTCAGACATCTGACTTGCAAAGCCATCTAGCTTTAAACAAAGTAGAGCTTGTACTGTGACAGCTAGAATGATTGATGGACTAGTTAAACACTTTAGGTTTATAAATAAATAATATATGTAACATACATAGAACACACAAACTCTAAAACAAATATTTGCAAATCATACAAACATTCAGTCGGACCGGGGCAATCGAATGAGAAATGAGACCTCAGCACTCAAAATAATATAATCTACTACTATCACTCATACACACACACAATTTTTTTTTTTTTTTTTTTTTTATGTTTGGCCCGCCAAAATGACTCTGCTCTGCCTGATGGAAAACATAAGCAGAATCCAAGAGTGGTGGTCACCATACTCATTGCGAATGCAGACAGTGCAGTATGGCGACCCACACTATGGCGGCCTAGTGATGCTACTGCATCTTTTAGTCCAGTCAACAAGTATGGAACTTGTTGACTAGACTAATTGGGCCTCCGGTCTCGCACTCACCAACGAAACACGACAGCACGAACGCTGTCATTTTACGTTGATTTTCTGTGCGAGGGTAGTACCGCCCCGGTCGAGCCGGCCCGTTCGTGCTGAAATCAGCGTGGCTCTACTACTGGTGAACTACTAATATCACTTTCTAAACTATACACTGTAATAATATATATATTGTTTACAGGAAAAGCAAGGTGATATTTCAGAAGATGATACTGTAAGGTTCAAAGCCTACCTGATGAGCTTAGGTATAGATGATCCAGTAACTAGAGATGCATTTAGATCAGATTCTGACTATTATTTAGGTCTTGCTCAGCAAATATCTGATATGATGGTTGCCGTTCTCATGGTGAGTGGACTTATTAGCTTGTAGTCTAGTGGTGAATGCTATTTAGATGACCTGGCACATATGAATTCAATCTATTTTCATTAATATATTACTAGTTTTTGGCCCCAACTCTGCCCATGTTTATGTCAGTTATTAGCAGTAAAGGGTAGCCTATGTCCTAAAAAATTAATGTATCTCTATGACAACTTTAATTCAAATAGATGCAGCAGTTAAGCAGTGAAAGTGTTACAGACAGACTGACAGAGTTACTTTCGAATTTATAATATTAGTATGTATGGATTTGGAACTAAATAGTTACTATATAAAGCAACTTTACTGTCAATATTTCAAATATAGAGAGCTGGCAAAACACCCGACATTTATTGTCGGCTCCGACACAAAATCGGTTTTCGATAAGTGTGAATAGCTTCATATAAAATGCTCTGTTACTGGAACCTCCGATTAATATGCGGATCCGACACCCAACAAGTGGGAACGAGCTGTAAAGTGTTTTAATAATTGATTCTGTTATAGGAATGTGGTGGAATAATGTCTTTAGCTGATGTTTGGTGTAGAGTCAATAGAGCCAGAGGTTTAGAGCTTATATCTCCTGAAGATCTCATGAATGCTTGCAAGTTTGTATTCTGTTTATATACTTGTTTAACTATAGTACATACATAGAAGAAGCATGGATATAGTTTTAGATCATCACTACATAGTATAAAACAAAGTAGCTTCCCCTCTCTGTCTGACCCTATAAATGCATAGATCTTTTAAACTACGCAACGGATTATGATGCGGGTTTCTTTAATAGATAGAGTGATTCAAGAGGAAGGTTTTTATGTATAATAAATGCATAATATAGTACGTAAACACTGTTAATTTTCGAGGTTTTTAATGTGATGTAGCAAATAAACACATTTTTTGCGCTTACAGTGCAAACGCTGGTTGCACCCTACGAGATAGATCAAAATAATGTACTACAGTATTGTACACCTTAAAAAGGTCTACAAAAAAGTCCGCGACAGTATATGTCTATCTCTTAGGGATAACCCACAATAACCATTTTTGATTCCTTTCTTTTACGAAAAATAATGACTTATTTACGAAGCGATTTTAAGCAATACGGAATGAATCCTTATACAATTAAGTAAATTAAATACATTGTGCATTTAATATAGATCAAAATCGCCCTTTACAGTATCTAATTTAAATAAATATATTCGAAGATATTACAGATTTAAAATGCATGAATCGTGTCGTCGGCGGGGGCATTTGAAATCCACCCGTGCGAAGCCGGGGCGGGCCGCTAGTATGATATATTTTAAACCTTATTCATTCTGATTCTAGTTGTGTCATAAGATACTGTATTTATATATTTTTTTTGAAAAGACAACTTCACTGGGAACATTTCTGTGTAGCAAGGGACTTTACAGATATACACGAAGCGGATAAAAAGAACATACATTGGCACTCGGAACAACGATTTTATTTGTCTCATGTGGGATTTGAACCCATGTGCAGTTGAAAGTAGGGAGGTGACTAATTAAAACACTATGCCATCCGTGCAGTCAAGTCTTAAGTGAAAACAACATATTTAAACACGTGCCTTAATTACGACAAATTACTAGTTATTGACCGTTTTGTGAGGAATAGACATATTTGGCAGCAATCTAGAAGCACCAGTTGTTTGTTTGACAATGTTGATCTGGACTATTGTCACCGTTAAAAAGTTTCGCCTTTTAGACATTTTCCCTAACTTTGCTTTTTTTTGCAGATTACTGCAGACTATTGGAGCTCCAATGTCTCTTAGAAAATTTCCGAGTGGAGCATGTGTCCTCCAACTCAGCAGTCACAGAGATGAAGAAGTTGCTAAGAACACCAGTGAACTGGTAAATTGTTCATATTTCAGAATTATTTTTATCTACCTACCTACTATTAACAACCAAAATGAAAGTGATCCTAACGGTCGTCTATTCCGCAGATTTACATCGCGAAAGTATTCTCACTTTAATCTATACTATTATATAAAGCTGAAGAGTTTGTTTGTTTGTTTGAACGCGCTAATCTCAGGAACCGCTGAAAAAACATTTATCGAGGAAGGCTATATATCATCACGCTCCGAGCAATAGGAGCGGAGCACCAATGAAAAATGTTTCAAAAACGGGGGAAAACTATCACGCTACGGGCAATATGAGACGTAAACGACGTTGCGTGGGTCAGCTAGTTATTTTATAAATATCAAAGAGTTAATAAAATAGTGAAACTATATTCACTATTTCAATTCAACAGTTTTTTTTCATGCCATTTAAAGACTACTGAAATACTATTTTATTTTCAGCTTGAAGATAATGGTCATCTCACCCCTGAGAAACTGTCACAAATCGCAAATGTGTCCGTCCTATTAGCACGCGAACGCTTGTTCACCACTGAGCGCCTTGGTATGGCCTGCAGAGACGAATCTATTGAAGGCCTCGCATTCTACCCGAATCTATTTCTAAGAGAAGCCTCTTAAGAGTATTGTTTTAACCCTGTTAATAATGTTTTTCTTCTTTTGATGAAATGGCAACCAGCCGGATCTGTTAATAATGTTAAAAGTTTATTATACTAATTTTAAAATAATAATATGTTTAAGAAGTCATTTCGACAATAAACCTATGTGCTTGAATTTGTATAGTGATGAAAGGATCAGGTGTAAATAAATAAAAAACAAACATTGAATCAGATAAAGTGATTATGAAACACTTAATAACAAGCAATTGAAAAAAAATACTATTTGAAAAATACCTATATAAAAACTTTTTTTTTTTGTATTTGTGAAATTAAAAGTAGAATTCTACTCGAACTTTATATTCTTTGAGTAGGAGCTACGATTTACTAAACTATCTTTAAACACTACTGAATCATTTTCCCCCTATCCACCAAAGGCCGGCAACGCACTTATGACGCCTCTGGTGCCTCTTATTCCAAAAAAAAACCGAAAGTGTAAGTTGATTTAAACCAATTATAAACTAACATCTTTAAAAAGATTAATACTTGAACGGATGGATAATGTTAAATGCCTCTTGCATTGTACATCAAGTCTTTCAATATCCCTGTCAGTCCCTGTGCAGAATTTCCCTTATGACACTATAGACCAGTGTTGATAAAAATTATGGTTTTTAAAAAAAATCATAATAATCGGATGAATTTGATTTAAATCAGATTTTTTTGATTTTTTTATTTTCTTCTTTTTTATTACTGTAAGGTCAGTAATTTTTAATAAAATACAACGTATTTCTTTAAATTTAATTATTTATACAATTATAAGATAATTTAACAAGTTCTACTAAAATCAACAATTTAAAAAACAGTAATGTTGAAAAAATAACAAGGAAAGTAAAAACTTAGGAACCCATATAAGTACATATTCTAATTCTTTCCAAATGAGAACATTATCTGAAATCGAATACTTGTCGCTTTGCACTGAATTTGAATAGCATGCGCGAAATTATTTCTGAAATATTTGATAACTTTTAGAACAAGTCCTGCCTGTGGCATTTGGAATGCCGGAACTGTGTCACTGTGTCGGTAATCGCTCGCGAGCAGCACGTGTGCGCGCCGTTGTCTATGTCGGGAGAAGTCCCTAGACAATTTTTAACCGATTTGGTTCCAGTAAAAATTTTATGATTTAAATAATTGATTTTTATAAAAAAAATCATTTGATTAAAATCACGATTTAAATCATATCACCCTTCTATATACTATGGGCCCGTGTCGAAAATTGATGGGTCATCTGAACCACCAGGAGACCTTTTAAGAAAGATACAGGGTCATAAAACAATAACATTCAGCACTATGCCATCACTTGTAAGCTGTCCAACTGAGTACAGGTGAAGGGGACGGGGTAGCAACCCTCGATTTTTCTCCCTTGTCGCATGGTTTTTCTACGGAGTTGCGGAATAATGTATTAAAAGAGGTATTGAAATTGTATGGAACCGATGCCGTACAAAATAGTGCGCCACAAAGTTGATTTCTTTTTTGATTTCCCGGCGCTTCACTCGGGCCATTGATTTTGTACGGCATCGGTTCCATACAAAAACTAAACTAATTTCAATACCTGTTCTAATCCATTATTCCGCAATGCCGTACAAAAATCATGCGACAAGGTAAAAAAATCGAGGGTTGCTACCCCGTCCCCTTCACCACTGGTGAAGGGGACGGGGTCAGCTGTCCAACTGAGTACTGGTGAATGACCAGTACTCAGTTGGACAGCTTACAAGTGACGGCATAGTAATGAATGTTATTTTTTATGCCCCTGTATCTTTTAAAAAAGGTCTCCTAGTAGTTCACATGACCCATAAATTTTCGACATGGGCCTGTAGTCTACTATTGTAAAAACGAAGTAGCTACTAATTCACTATAGTTTATCACTACAAAACAGCATGAAGAACAGCACCTTCACTATTGAAAACCTCATTTATCATCTCCATGAAATAAAAATTATTTTTTAGTCTGGAGAAACTAAAGTGAATAAAGATAGGGATAAATAATAGAAACTTGTTCAAGCACATACAGGTTTTATTAAAAGCTAGGCTTTCAACAACACAAAAGCTGGCTTATTTCAAGTGATTATTATATAAATTTATAATACCTTTCACAGTACATTTTACTTTCATGACAGTAAACCTTCTCACAAAATATTCTTCAATCTTACACCAAAATAAATAGTTTAAAATCTTAAGATATGGTTGAAAGCATTTACCTTATGTGTAAAACCTTAATCATTATTAAGATAGTGAAAGTCAATACAAAGCCTCATCATAACATTGTTCCATAAATACAAAAATAACTTAATTTATGAAAATCTAAGAAGCTACTTAGACACTTGCGTTGAGTAATAATCACAGATATATCAACCACTAAGCAAACATTTATTGTTTTATTTTAACCAATTATGCAGAAAGTCAATGACAAAGAATAAGTACTTTTCCTTATTACTACCATATCTATTCATAAACTGTCAACAGTTACATATTGCACATCTTAGTTTTGAACAGGGCCCAAATGTGAAGTGATATTCAATATAACAAGCATGCAAGTACAAAAGAGGACTTAAAAGTGTATATAAATGCAACTCCATTTTAAAAGTTTCATTGAGTTATTATAGGTCCAAATTAACATTACTTCTCAAGAAGGCAACCAAGCTGTCACTATTAAATTTTTAGGCTATATACCAGAGACAAACACCAAAACAGCAGGAAACCAATAGGTGCTAGAAAAGAAAAAAATCCTAATCTACATTTTAGTTCACAAATAGATGTTGGAATGTCTTGCCATTAATATATTTTTAATACTCAATTGCACTCTTGAAATCCTTTGGTAATTGATTATGCTTGCCGCAGAGTTCCCAAGCTTTGAAGTCATCACATGTACGAAGGTTTTCTATAAAGCATTCAACTCCCCTCACAAATGGCAACATGATTTCATCATGAATCATTTCTGATAATCGATGAAGAAATGCTGCATTCTTTGCAAGACTGTCCTTAATTTTCGTTGCTAATGGGCGTTCTGTGCATTTCACTATGTCCAGCTGTAAAAATCGAAAAAATTATCAAAAAGTGCTTAACAGACATACAACATAGAAATGCTGAACACTGTAGAATCTTGCAACAAGTATAATGCATGCCCAAATTACTTTTTATTTAGAACTGCGGCTTGCGGTTCTTTAAATTTATCATTAAAGTTTAAAAATAAATTTCTTGATTGTATATACTGTATATACTTGTATGTACTGTATATACTTTCGAATGCATTTAGTGAAAAGTTGTTAATTAGATATTACAAACGGACACTTAACCTCTCTACTGCGGCAACGGGGTACCTTCCGGTACCCCGTTGCATTCGTAAGTGCGGCGAAATTGCAAAATTTTGGCGCACGGTGCATAGTTTGCGAAAATGATGAAATCTTTGCAAAAAAATGCATGGTGGCCATACAACTAATTATTATTTAATATAGATAGATAACCAGTCTAGCTTGTTATGCCAAACTAAGTTAGCTAAACTAATGTTAACTTTATAATATTTACACATAATTACACACAATTGAGCCAAGTACCCACTTACTCACCATTGCTGTAATTAAAATCTTTTAAAATTTTTACGTTACATATTGTTCAATTCATTGAATATCCTCAAAAAGTTCATTAACAAAGCTATTTTATAACATAAAAACACTGCACATCCACTTAAAAACCACTCATAACAAAAAAAAAGTACTACTCGAAAATAAACAAAAGACGACGAAATTCGACGCGCCGTGTCATGTGACGGCGTCAATTTTCAAGTGGATATATAACGGTTGTTTAGGCTTCACTCATTGAATGAATGTTTATGGTTCGTTCTTACTATATTGGAGATGCTTATTAAACTACTTTAGACCTTATCTGACTAGTTTTAAAACACAAAATTTAATGAAAAAAAAACGTAAAGTTCGTCGAAGGTGCGGGGCCACAGATCCGTGCTTACGTTAACGCGTGTCAGTGTATCAATCACCCAGATCCTTGAATGCCGCAGTAGAGAGGATCTATACTAATATTATAAAGCTCTAGAGTTTGTTTGTTTATTTGAACGCGCTAATCTCAGGAACTACTGGTCCTATTTGAAAAATTCTTTCAGTGTTGGATAGTCCATTTATCGAGGAAGGCTATAGGCTATATTTTATTTTCAAAAAAAATTAGGGATCCGTAAGAAAATTGCTATTTCGTAACCCAAGGTGTGAAATAGAAAACCTTTTTTTGCGTGCGCTGCAATAACTATTGACCATAGAACAAAATAATGTATTACGGGTTTGTAGGTCCCATTAAGATCTACAAAAAAGTCCGCGAGAGCATATATCTAACTTCTTATAAGAGTTGGTACCTAATAATGAGTTATTTGCTAAAGAGTTTTTAAAAACATAATACCTAATATTAATCTTTATCCAAATAAATGTGTTGTTGATTATGAGTATTAGATCTTAGAAGAGTATAATAAATACATCTATGCTATAATTAATAAAGCTGAAGAGTTTGTTTTGTTTGTTTGAACGCGCTAATCACAGGAACTACTGGTCCAATTTGAAAAAAAATTTCAGTGTTAGATAGCCCATTTATCGAGGAAGGTTATGTATCATCACGCTTAGACCAATAGGAGCGGAGCACCAATGAAGAATGTTTCAAAAATGGGGGAAAATTATTACACTACGGGCAATAGGAGACGCATACGACGTTGCGTGGGTCAGCTAGTTTTATCTAATTGTCTGGATATGCAAGATTATACAAATGTTTGTTTCAATATCTGTAATATAATTATAGTCAGAATTTGAAACACAAAGTTACTTTCAGGTTTATTCTACACACATCAAAAGTGTCTAGGGATCAAGCATTTTTATGCGGATTTCTTGAGATTGAGATGTGGCTTTGGCCCTGGCCTGCTCAGTCGCCAGACTTGAACCCGATTGAGCATGCATGGGATATGCTACAGAGAAGAGCTCTGCCGAATATGGAGGGTATCCAGTCGCAAGAAGACCTTTTTTTGTTGTTGCAACGAACATGGGCGGCCATTCCACAGCGTGATTTGGATGAACTCATTTTGAGTATGTCAAACCGATGTTCTTGTGTTAGTGTTCGCGGTAGAAACATGGATTATTAATTGTTTAAGTTACCTAATAAAATTTTAAAGAAAACTGTTATTTCAGTCTTTTTTTCGAACTTTAATGTTAGTGGTTCAAATGTCAAAAATCCTTTTATTAGGAAAATGGCAAATTTCTTTATTAATGCAAAGGTGACTTGGTTTATCGTTACTGTGACAAACGAAAACACTTTATTTGATGAATCCTTAAAGAAAATTTTAATTAATATCAATCAGGAGAAAAGTTATTGCAAAAATATATGTTGATCCCTAGACGCATATGTTGATCCCTAGACACTTTTGATGTGTGTATTTCTATGACGATAACAAGCTTACAAAGTCCATCACAGGACCTGGGGCCCTAGCCAAATTAATTGCAAGCATTCCTCTTTTTGCAATCGTTAATGCCTAAATTTTTGTGTCATTGGGTAATACTTTGTCTAAGATTAGCCAATGCCTGTGATGGACTTTGTAAGCTTGTTATCGTCATTCAAATAGAAAACAAATATTATAAACTTGAAAGTAACTTGTGCTTCAAATTCTCGGAGAAGGGCTGGTTACTAATACATGTGTAGTAAAAATTTATGTAATTCAAATACTACCATAAAAACAGAATTATCTTACTTTTTCATCAACTGCCGACATTTGCAGACCCAAGTAAAGATTCAAACATTCAGCTAAGGTCTTAACATTGATGGGTAAACAGCCATGTTTATTCTTCATGATTAACAGGTCACCAACCTGTAACACCACAAAGTATATTACCTTTGCAGAAATCTAGTAATATCCTAAATAGATTTGAGGTAACAACATATCACAGAGGAAGGATTCATATGTTTCCTAATACTGTGTTATATTGCTGCCAGTTTGTTAGTCTAAACATTATAATAACTAGAGACCGGATAATATGCAACATTAGAGCTTGTTATATGCATGGAAAATGCTTGAAATATGCACAAAAATTAGCAAAATATGCAAAAATAAATTACTAATTTTAGGAATCAAAAAGAAGCAAACATTTTTTCATTACAAAATCAGCAAAATTTGAATTTGTAAATTATCCTTTGATAGGCGATAGTAGGTACAGTAACATTACATGACTTTAATATTGTTGTAAACGTAAACAATCAAGTATTGTTCCAAATATTTAGTCCGAAGATTGTCTTCGATCATTTCTTCCTAACAAAAGACATGCAGAGCTACCGACATGCGGCAATCGAAAATGCTATCCGATGCGATGCAAATCCGAGCAGTCACAATTATTACTCATTATCCCTTATATTTTGTGAATATTAAACTTTGATCAGATTCTGGACATTATCACTTTATTGGATTTTGGAATGTATGGTAAGTGTACTGCACTCGGAAAAAAATATAAAATATACCAATAATATATAAAATATACCAATAATATGCATCACAACTAGATCTTAGGTAAAATATGCTATTACTGCTGAGGATGGCTTAAATATGCAAATGCATATAATCTGGTCTCTAATAATAACTTTTTCATTCAGATTTACTAAATTCTTTTATTGTATCCAAACTGGAAACATGTTCTGATAGTGAATACATAAAGTAGTGTATCCAAGGGTACGCACAGGTGTATCTTGTTTGGTTTCCTGACTCCCACAAGTAGGTATATTATAAGTTTAAGTAAATGGAAGAAGTGCAATAACCAAAACCTGAATACGGCAAAAGCAGCAATGATAAATCCAAGATACAGATAATAATACCTGAGTGTCAAAAACAGATTGCAGCTTAACATTGTGTTTGTGATACAGACAATCTGATATTTTCCTTGAGTCATGAACTATTTTCTTGGGTGTCTCAGATTCCAACAGTTTCTTTATACCAGCATCAAATGCATGATACTGCATCACTTGTGTGTCAAAAATATATATCTGTTGAGGTGTAGACAACACTAAGAACGGCATTTTACATTTTCTCCCCATTGTTGCACCATCTGTACTAACTCCGATATAGTTATACTGATACAAATCCTCCAAAGCATTATGGAAACTTTTGTCCACTTGGTTAATATAGATATACTTCTTAGATATCTTTATGATCTCTTCACATTCTTTTTCTGATATTTTTAAATGCTTATGATCATTTGCTTCTTTCAGTTTAATAACATCTCTTATTTCTGTATCATAATAGTGTAAAACACCATCACTTAAGTCGCCTTTAGGTAATTCTTTGACATTATACAAAGATATTTTAGATTTATCGTTAGTGATTCCATAAAACCGGCCTTCAAATATTTCACTGTTCTTTGTATGAACTTGCAACAGTTCACCTTTCATGTATAACTTGTCCATTTTGTTAGAAGTTGTCTGAGAAGTATTATGTTTAAATTATTTAATCCTTTTTGACCGGTTTACTCGGTTTATCCGATTCACTATATGCTCTGTAGATATATAGACCTAACGTAACATGTAGGACGATAACCGCAACTACCGCAGAGTAAACGCTGCTCGTAACCGGCTCCAATCTCAGAATGGCATCAAATAAAACAATTTTTGAAGTGAAGAATGAGAAGACGGGTACAACAATAATGATCAGGCAGTATTTTATTACCGTCTGAAACACTTGAAAATCGGGTAGTTCCTGAAACATGGTATAAGTAAGATAAGCAAGATTTTATAACATTGAGGCATCCATTGCGGCCCATATTTTAGTCCTGTTTATATGCATTTTTAACTTACATTTGCTCGTCCTTCAATCATCATAAAATAAAAAGAAAAGAAAATAAGATAATTCTTGAAGTAATGATAATTGAAATTAAGCTAGTCACAAGCTTTAATTTCAGAGTCACACAAGGACACAAGAACCACAAACCAGTGTTGCCAGAATATTTTTTTCTCGAATAGCCTTACCCTTTGATTATAGAATATAGAGGATCTGAAACACAGAACACATATGATCTGAAATAGTGTGAAGAACGTGAAGCCGAAATTTTCCTTAAAATGGCGTCGACCCCGCCTCCTATAGTGATGGGACTCATTTGTTTACTTGTATCCTAATATATCGATAAACCATTAAAGGACTAATTTAAAATGAATATTCATATTAAATATAACAACTAGTGTTGCGTGAAAGAGTAACAAACATCCATCCCTCCATAATTACAAACTTTCGCGTTTATAATATTAGTAAGATATAAGAAAGAAGAGAAAGAATAATCATAAAGGAAATAATAATCAAATAAAAAAAGATGTCATTTTACTAATGATTTTTATTAGTTCCGAAACAATATTAATTTTGTCCAGATATTTATTTAGTTATTAATCCAAAATGTTTGTATCTTTTAACTAAATAATTAACTAAATAAAAATAATTGCCTTCATCAACATAAATTTGTGAGTGCTTTCATGATCAGAATTTCCATTTGAAAAAAAAAACGAAATGCTCCATTATAACTTTATATATAAAGAAGACTGGTTGAGTCTTGTAATCAAAATTTTGTTTCTCATTTTTTTCTTCAAATTTTCTTTTCTTTCTAAATGCTGTGAGAGCAAACTTAGGTTTTATGTTTTCGATGCCAGTGTTTTCTTTCCACAACTTATAAAGACTTTCATTTTTTGGAAATCTAAAAACAAAAGACATATCACTCTAAACTGTTAATGAGAAAATACGAAACTAAAAAAATGTAATCATTGTAGAAAAGTCACTCGCACGTGGTATATTTCACGTTATTTTGCTGTTAGCAATTCATGTATTATTGTGAACAATAATATTGTAAATAACTTTTAATATTTAACATAGTTTTGCTTTTATCGATAAAATACATGACAACACTTCGCGATAATGTAAACAAGTTATTAAAACCGCATTTCTTGCTGATACACACTAACTAAGATAACTATGTATTAATAAATATTTTAAAAAGCATAAACGATGATTGAACACAAGTAGAAATAATAATTAACACGCAAAATATACCAAAATTTGGAACTTACATAAAAAAAGATAATCCACGGTCTTTTTCCAAGAATTTGATTTACGACCTGTAATACAACACTGCACCATGATTCCTGCTGCATAATAGTCTTTTCTTATACAGCGAGAAGTAACCAAATAAGCACAAATCACTACGAAAACAAAAGAATACGTCTGAAACACGAGGACTTTGACAACACAAATACTTCCACAAATGTTCCCTTAAAATGGCTGCCTGTCAAAAAATTGGCCTCAAGGCGGGGTTTGATGACTTCTTAAAATAATGTCAAAAAAAAAAAATATCTTAGCTCTATCACTTATGTGAAGATAGCTAGGTTAGTAAGAGACAGACATACTTTTGTAAGCATCATACGTTCCTGGCTGGTTTTATACATAACTAAAAAATGTATAGACAATTAGAGCGTATCTACTATTTATAATCTAAGGCCTTACCGTAGCCCGAGATAACCCCCCCACCCCAGCCTGTAAATTTGAGATTTAAAAGAAAAAAAATACCAATCGACGTATTTTAAATAGCAATTTCCAAAATTATTTATTACTAGCTTTTACACGCGGCTTCGCTCACGCAGACTTTCATCCCCTGATTTACCCCTTTAGGGGTGGAATTTCAAAAATTCCTTTCTTAGTGCTCACTTACGTTATATAAAGAACCTACATGCAAAATTTCAGGATTCTAGCTTCAGCGGTTTGGGCTGTGCGTTGATTTCTGGGTATGTCAGTCAGTCACCTTCCTCTTATAAATACACACATCAAAAGTGTCTAGGGATCAAGCATTTTTATGCGGATTTCTTGAGATTGAGATGTGGATTTGGCCCTGGCCTGCTCAGTCGCCAGACTTGAACCCGATTGAGCATGCATGGGATATGCTACAGAGAAGAGCTCTGCCGAATATGGAGGGTATCCAGTCGCAAGAAGACCTTTTTTTGTTGTTGCAACGAACATGGGCGGCCATTCCACAGCGTGATTTGGATGAACTCATTTTGAGTATGCCAAACCGATTCTTGTGTTGTTAGTATTCGCGGTAGGAACACGGATTATTAATTTTTTAAGTTACCTAATAAAATTTTAAAGAAAACTGTTATTTCAGTCTTTTTTTCGAACTTTAATGTTAGTGGTTCTAATGTGAAAAATCCCTTTATTTCCCTTTAGGAAAATGGCAAATTTCTTTATTAATGCAAAGGTGACTTGGTTTATCGTTACTGTGATAAACGAAAACACTTTATTGGATGAATCCTTAAGGAAAATTTTAATTAATATCAATCAGGAGAAAAGTTATGCAAAAATATATGATGATCCCTAGACACATATGTTGATCCCTAGACACTTTTGATGTGTGTATATAGATTAAAACAGCACCCTCCTAGTTTACGAGTAAAAAATAAATGAAGTTACTACATGCTACCCCGTCGATATCACCTGCAATACTTCGAATTTCGTACTTTTTGCACAGTGAAAAAACTGCACCCTACTCGAAACTAACTGTACCATCATTAGAATTTCATAAAATGCATTAGTTATTGCAACAAACAAATAAAACGTAATCAGTCAATTGCCGAAGGCGCGTGGTACGTTTGCGCATGCGCAGGCCAAACATAATGCCAAACGGGTTTTTATTTTCGAAGGTTCGAAGCAATGAGTAAAGAAGTATAAGGAGATGCCCTATTCTACTATACGAACAATTCATTATACAAATATATATAAGATCGACACATATATACAAAAAAGCATTTTGTCTCTTTTTAACTTATGTTTACCTTGGTGTGAAAAGAGAGATAAACATAGTTTAGTGAGCACTAATATTGGCAACACTTTTGAGTGACGTCATGCACTTGTCAATTCGTGACCGGCGACGCCATTGTATGCACCAAGTTCTGAGGTAGATCTGCTGTCAAGCGGTTGTTGTTGGAAATTTTGTTTTTGTTTTCGTGCCAATTACGGCTTTAAATTGGTTTTTATTGTATCCAAGGCTTTGCCCTAGACCAGTGGTGGATTTACCACTAGGCTGAGTAGGCTGGAGCCTAGGGCGGCGAATTTTAGGGGGCGGCAAATTTTAACGAATTTTTTTATACAGAAATAATAATTATTATATTACAAACGGAGAAAAAAGTCTTGACAATTTAATAAAAGAGACACTGTATTATGCAGTGTACCAAATACTCTCAACTTTAATACTATTTTAAAAATTACTAAACGCTTTGTAAAAAAAATCTTTGAAATAAAGGGTTTTTAAAACATCTCCATAGCAGTTTAATATTTTAATTAAAATTACAAATTTTGATTAACTTCCTGGTCCTTAATCACTATTGAGGGCGGCATGCGGTCCTAGAATGCACCGCACCGCCAGTTTCACCGGGCGGCGGAGAATTAAGTTCGAATAGACATTTTCATACCTGGTCCTTTTCGTCGCCTCTTTCTGCGCGATATCATCTTCGCAGAAGGAGGGAAAACATCTACCGCTACCGACATGGTGCGGACCATGGTGAGTACCACAGTTGGCAGCGAGAGTTGTTCTCCGATAACTGCATTGATTATTCAACGCTGCGATGCCCAAGTACTGGCACACCGAATCGGCTAAATACATCGGACAGGCGGGATTTAACTAACTCCTAGATAATTCCCAATGCGTCCGTCTTTGGGACGGAAAGAACCTGCTTTACCCGGAAAGAATCCCAAATGTATATTTTAGCCAACGCGCACACCGCATGCGTAGACACGATGTGATGTCCACGTATCTCTCTGACCAACAATACTCTCCAAGGGTGACAAAGGCGCGCCCTACTCTGGGCGGTCAGAGCTAGCGTCCACACCGGGGTACCGTATAGCGTTATCGACCGGAGA
This sequence comes from Diaphora mendica, assembly GCA_949125395.1. NCBI lineage: Eukaryota > Metazoa > Arthropoda > Insecta > Lepidoptera > Erebidae > Diaphora > Diaphora mendica. The sequence goes on from OX421310.1 coordinate 27,434,923, forward strand.
ATTCCGCGTACAGCCTTCTCACGATGCTCGGTTTACCCAAATTGGGAAAAAGTCGCAGAGGAAACCAGCTTTTGAGCAAGCTGTCGAAAGTGCTCGTCAAAGAGCCAACTACCTTTTAGGAACGGGCCTTTCAGAGGTCCCCACTCTCTGGCAGCTTGCGGCTCTGTCAACGATTGGATTCGCCGTCAACGTCGTCTATGCTGGTGATCAGCCCTGTTCCGATCTCGTTCAGCGGTCTCTTTCTGGTGCATTCCATCTTCACAAATAGAGGCCACTGCGACCCAGCCCTTCAATCAGCATTGGTTGCTGGTGGGAACAGGTCTCGTCCGATATGGTCGACTTTGTTGTTTAGACGCCCAGTGGAGTCCCAATCAGTAATGCAGTGGTGGTATTGCGCCACCTCCTCGCGTTCAATCTTATTCAGATACTCAACTAAGCAACCATGCCCATCTGCGTCATCTGGTAGGTAATCCGACCGGCCTCCCTGCCTACCTAAGCTTCGAGGTTAGGCAGATAGGCACCAACAATTCGTTGACGCCCATTTTGTGGCTGCTCCAGCCATGCGCGCCATTGTGCCAAGGCCTATTAGTGAGCGTTTTGACCGCATTTCAAGCTCGTCCTGGTCTTCCCTGCTCTTACCCCGGCGGTTAGCACGAGTCTGGTCACAGACCTTCGCGTCCATGTCCACCAGGATATCAAAAGGCGGGAAACGAACCAGGACTGTCGCCGCCTCTGATGAATTGGTGCGGTATCCTCGTACTATCCGAATGGCCGCTACCCGATCTCTTGATTGAGCTTGGCTCGACAGCAGGAGGAGGCCGATAGACGCTTAGCCCATATTGGCGCTCCGTAGAGGGACATAGATAGTAACACCGCACTAAAGAACGGGCCTATACTCTTTGCGCTGTAGCATGGTGCGACGTTGACTAGAACATTCTGGTTGGTTTAATTTAATTTACTACAGTTATTAATGATTTGATTTATTGCGAATGTGGTTCAGCTGAAATATGTACTAAGTCATAATTTGTAAATCGCGGCAACTTTCAAGAGTGAAACGAAATGTTACTGAAACTGTCACCCGCACCATGCTACATGCCAAACAGTATAGATACATTGTTTGGGATCGGACCGGTACGAGGACCGAATTGCACACGATTGAGGCGATATTTTTTGTGACGATAGCAGAAGCAGGCCAGGGTTTGATCTTTTGAACCTGGAAGGAGACATTGTGGTCACCATATACTAGGAGACCATCTGTAAACCGTAGATGGCTCGAAATCTGTCAGGGTACCAGAAGTTTCCTATCTAAGTTACATCTAGTGCATGTTAATTGCCTAAAACATATTTTACCTGAAATACCTATTGTTTATTTATTTTTATTTTGTTTTGGAAATGTAGAAATTTTATTTTTGTATATGTATTTATTTTATGGGCAATTTGTTACATTGCCTTGTATGAGAGAAATTAAAGTAAACAAAACCATATGCAGGCCCATTACTAGTAACCGATTATTAAATTTTAGTAATAACATTAAGGATAAGGTTTCCAATTTAGATTGGACTCAAAGGGATCCGGATAAGCTTTACGGCTACCTATTCAACATGATAGAAATCAAATTTACCAGTATATTTAAGACAAGAACAATAATGCAATGGCCCAAAATGACGTTCTGTGATTGGGCGACAACAGGAATATACAAAAGTAGGGAAAGGCTGTATGATTTGTATGCTGTGAAAAAGGGTAATTTTGACCCAAAATTTCATGAATATGTAAAAAATTACTCAAGGATTTTTAGGAGAGCCTGTGGTGTGGCGAAGTCTTTGTATATAAGTGATAAAATTAAGTCTTCAAATAATAAAATAACAGCTACATGGAACATTATTAATAATGAAACGGGACGTTGTAAACCTCGAGATAATGATTTAAAATTAAATATCAATAATAGGTTTATAACAAACAATTTAGACATAGCTGAATCTTTTAATAATCTTTTAATACCTTTTTCACAAGTGTACCAGTTAGCACAACGAGTACCTTGAATTCTTGTGCGTCCGGGTCTGAACTGTTGTTAAGGGCCAATGTAAATGAATGTAAGAATCTATTTAAATTTGAATACATAAACCCCACAGATATTATAAAAACGTTTAAGTCTCTTAACTCTAAGAAAACAGGGGACTTATGGGGGATTTCAGTTAAATTAATAGAAACTATTATAATTGATATAGCACCATTTCTAGCAATAACATTCAATCGATGTGTTGATTCTGGGGTTTTTCCTAACCTGATGAAGTATAGTAAAGTAATACCTTTATTCAAGAAGGGTTGTACAACCGAACCAAGTAACTTTAGGCCAATCTCAATCTTACCGGCTATTAGTAAAATTTTTGAAAAAGTCATTTTGCAACAACTAGAAAGCCATTTTAATCTAAATAATTTATTTCACAAAGAACAATATGGCTTTACAAAGGGTCGTTCAACAATTGATGCGGGTGCAACTCTTTTGAGACATATATTTAGTGCATGGGAGAATTCGCAAGATGCGATAGGTGTATTTTGCGATCTTTCAAAAGCTTTTGACTGTGTAGAACATAACACGCTTTTTCTTAAACTTAGGCATTATGGTGTTAATGGTATTGCTTTGGAACTAATCGTTTCCTACTTGAAAGATAGAATTCAACATGTAGATGTCAATGGTGCGAGGTCATCTGGATTACCTGTTACTATGGGCGTTCCGCAGGGCTCCATACTGGGTCCTCTACTTTTTCTCATATATATAAATGACTTACCATATTATTTAAAAGATCTCTGTGATATAGTTCTATTTGCTGATGATACGTCACTTATTTTTAAAGTCGATCGTAAGAAAACAGTTTTTGACGATGTGAATAGGGCACTAAATGATGTATTGAATTGGTTTACAACGAATAATCTCCTACTGAATTCAAATAAAACAAAGTGTGTGAGATTTACTATGCCAAATGTAAAACAACTAGGCACTAATCTAACTATAAATAATGAAATCATAAGTATTGTAGACTCAACAGTATTCTTAGGAATTACATTAGATAGTAAACTTCAATGGGGAGCCCAGATAGATAGCCTTGCGGGTAGACTTAGTTCGGCAGCTTATGCAGTATGGAAGGTACGTCAGCTCACTGATACGGACACAGCTAGGTTAGTTTATTTTAGCTACTTTCATAGCGTCATGTCGGTATACTACTTTGGGGCAAGGCGGCTGATATTGAAACGATTTTTATTCTACAAAAACGAGCCATCCGCTCAATGTACAATTTAGGTGCTAGAGTCTCCCTTCGAGAGTTGTTTAAAGATATAGGTATTTTAACTGTTGCATCACAGTATATATTTGCTAATATTATGTTTGTTAGACACAACATTAATGACTATAAGAAAAACAGTGATGTACACAATATTAATACTAGAAACAAATCTAAACTCATTGGTACCTATCATCGATTACATAAGGTACACAACTCGTTCGAAGGTCTTGGTGTACGTTTTTATAATAAAATTCCTATACATGTAATCGACCTTCCTGTAAATAAATTCAAGCTAACTGTAAAAAATCACCTTATTAGGAAAGCCTACTATACGATCAACGATTATCTAAACGACAAACAGTCATGGGCTTAAGGTGTCATTAGAATTTAAATAGTTACACACAAACTTCTTTGTCTTCTAATAAAGCTAAATATTAACAAACCATTGTTAGTTGAAAGTAATGCGTGGCGATTATCATGGTAATTTAATTAGTAGTGATTTTTATCAGTATCTAGACTATGGTTTGTCATGCTCACTAAAATGTCATTGCTTGCGGTGTCGTCGTGGGGCGGGTCGTTTCCTTCCCTCTGATATGGCGAAGGAGATGATGGCTGGTCCATGCGTCATACTCGTGAACGGGTGCTGCTTGGGGTGACTGGTCGGCCTAGTCAGCGATTCTTTAGACAATACTATTATTCTGGTTCGTTCAACTGCAACCCTAGCCTCTTAATCCAGTCACGAATTATTTTCAACAGTAGATTTTGCAACTGAATGTAAGTGGATGTGCACCTTGTTTCTATTTTGTTCTATGTTTAATAGACTCAAACCTTCAACGTTATCACTGAGTGTTTTTTGTTTGTTTGCACGTTAGATTTTGGAGCTTTTTAATAAAAGGAATTTCAGGTGGCAACAGCTTGCATACTGTTTACCTTACATGTAATACTAACACTATTGTACCTGAAAATCACATTTTGAAAAAGAGTAGCCATGAGTTTCTTTGCCAGTATTCTTCTCATGAGCTCTACGCATTTTGGAAACTGGAAGTTATGGATCGACACAGGCAGGCAGTAGATTTTGGTGTTTTCGCCTAACTTACCTCGACAATACAGCACATGCTGTGGCCTCTGTTTGTGTCGATCTATGATTTTTAACTATAGCTTCAATTTGACGTTCATAAGTGTCACTTGGTGTCTTAGATGAATAAATGATTTTGATTTGATTTGATTTGATTTATTTACTTGTATTAGTATCTATAATAATATTTATTTTGTCATTTACTTTTATCGAATTCACTTAAATTCCTTTACATTTTTTTTTTTTTTAATTATGCCCGCCAAAATGATTCTACTCTGCCTGATGGAAAGCACAAGCAGAATCCAAGAGTGGCGGTCACCATACTCACTGCGAATGCAGGCAATGCAGTATGGCGACCCACACCATGGCGGCCTAGTGATGCTGCTGCAACTTTTAGTCTAGTCAACAAGTATGGAACTTGTTGACTAGACTATTTGGGCCTCCGGTCTCGCACTCACCAACGAAACACGACAGCACGAACGCTGTCATTTTACGTTGATTTTCTGTGCGAGGGTAGTACCGCCGCGGTCGAGCCGGCCCGTTCATGCTGAAATCAGCGTGGCTCTACTACCTTTTGATTTCTTTTTGCTAAAACTGCCCATGAATTCGACTATTTAAATTTTTTTACAATCTTTTTTTTCCATCCCAAGGTTGCCTGGAAGAAATTGCTTTTGAGCGATAAGGCCGCCATTTGTACATGGTAATTTAATTAATTTGTTATTTTTATGTAAACTGTAATATCTTGTGTACAATAAAGTTTATTCTATTATATTCTATTCTTGTTCCTCGGCTACTAGTACCAAAGACAGAGTTGTTTAAATCGCCGCATCCGTGACGGGTGGAACATCATTCACGTTCTTCCCATCGTAGAGGCCATAAACGGGGACGTGAGTTCCACCTGTATTGTAGGGAAACTTTTCTGCTCCTGCAGAAGTTGATTGAAGGCAAACTCTGAAGAGTCTCCAAAATATGGGCCTAATGAAGCGGATGACGATAATTGTAAGTCCGTGCATTTAGGGCGATTACGGTGACTGAGACGCAACTAAGATTCATTCCCCCTCCCCCTAAACACCGTATAGCATTACTCGGTTCGATTGCGACACACCCATGAAAACTCCTGTAGAATGATGGCTTGCAATGGTTTCCACATGTAAAAAAGGTTATTGAATTGCAGAAGTGAGAAGGGGAGGCAAAATTTTAATAGCCTACTGGCGGCAAATATGTAAATCCGCCACTGCCCTAGACATGAAAATCATGCCTTCGTGCTCCATTAAACAATTTGGTGCAAGAAAACAAGAATCATTGTACATTGACTCTTTACAGGTTAGTACAAAAATGCATTGAAATTGTTCAATATTTTACGATTTTGTTAATTGTATTGTATTAAACATATTCTTTTTATAATTTCCAAAGACGTTTGTTAGTTTTTTGAGGTTCTCAATGGTATTATTTGCTAGATTTGCTGTGTTTCACTTTGATTTGTTTACATACGATTAAGGATAGTGATCGTAGAGTTAAAGTGTCGATACTTATATTATTATATAAAAAATATGTTAACATGGCGTTTTCTTCATCAGATTTCCTGTAAATGAAATTTTAAGAAAGAAATGGATCGAAATCATTGGTTTGGAAAATATAAACCCTCGACATAAAATGTGGTATGTCTGCTCGATGCACTTCCATGAAACATCCTACAACAGAACTCTCGATGTGCCGCGATTACGTGACTGCGCAGTGCCCTAACCTGAATGTGTGAATAAATGAATAAATACTACAACTATTTAAAACGTGTTTTATTTACTCAATTTGTTATTTCGCTCAATGTCAATATAAGTACTTTTTATGTTGATATCGGTATCCCAGAACCGTCGGAGCTACGAAAAAATAGGTAAACAACGATATACATTCTCGTTGGTTTGAATGCGGAGTTATTCTGTTCTTGCTTTAGTCTTGTTGCTGATAGAACGGATAGGGCTTTTTTCATAGCCGATAACAAATGGTTTTAAAATAATAATTTGAGAAACCTCACCTACGATCATCTATTCCCAGACTACAGAAAGACCAGGATTTTAGGGATTCCAAGAGGAATCCACGGCCTCATTTTGGGAGGAGGTGATGTACGCCTAAAAGGTGGGAAAAGGGAGAGGACTAGCACTCTCCTATCCCACAATGGACTCACCAAACGCTGTAGCACTCCTAATGGCCTACGGTTTCTTGGGTAGAAGCCCAAGAATCGTTTAAGTAATATTTCACTCATATCATATATAGCCGGGTGTCCCGTGATGGCCAGCTGTCATTTTTAGATTTTAGTCTCAAGTCCATCATTCAAAATTTAATCCATCCATTACATCCATTATAAATAATAAAAAACAATCAGAATTAATATTTGTATGATAATATTAATATAATTATTTAATGTTATTTTTGCAATTTATTAAATATTTCAGTTAAATATCGATATGGACATTTCGAGTCACTCTACATAGGTACAACCCTAAAGGCAGCCATTTTATGCGCCAACTTCTTGTGTAGGTAGGCACGATAATTTTGTAGGTATGCGTAGTCCATGTACTGTAGGTTAATGGTTAGTCCTTACCTATACGTAGAACTGTCTTGTCATAACCCTGATTTTCCCTAAGGCAGTTCATCTCCCTTATTTCGCGCATTCATTGTCAGTTTTAGAAACCGCACATACAGTCAACTCTCTCGCAACCACATTATATATTATCTATCTATACTTATAATAAAAATGTAACAGGTCAAATTCTGTACATTGAAGATATTTAGAAAATTTTTTTTGGAGGGCACTCTGTTATCGATACTGAAACCAAAACTATTTTTTTTTCATTTTTGTCTGTCTGTCTGTCTGTATCTTGGCCGCGCATCACGCCGAAACTACTGAATGGATTCAAATGAAACTTGGCATGATTTGAGTTCATACTCCGAGGTAGGACATAGGATACTTTTTATTCCGAAATTCCGGACGGTTTCCCTGTGAGGGGGGATGAAAGTCAAAATGTGTAATTAATTGTAATTCATTAACGAGTAGTCCGATTGCAATAATTCTTTTTTTGTTAGAAAGGAGATACTCTGAAGATTGTAGCATTAATTATTTAATTTATCACAATCTCTCTATCTATTGGAAAAAAAAATATAAAGAATTTATCATTACGAAATACGCCACGTAGCGACATCTTTTGGAAGACATGCGTAATTAATAACACTTTGATTAATATATCGTGGAATAGTCGTAGCACGTATTACGTATAATTCGGTGTAGCATTAAGTATTTGATTTATCGAAATCTCTCTATCCATAAATTCAGCACGGTTTCCTGGAGAGAGCGGATGAAAGTCAAAATATGTACTTGGTTGTAATTCAATGACACGTGATTTCATTCATTCTTTTTTTGCTAGACAGCAAGTACTTTAAATATTGTTCCGTGATCTATTTATACATATATCCCGTATAATAAATCTGTAGACGTTGAGTTTGTCTGTTTCTTTGCTTAAAACAGCGACAACTCTTGGAATCAAGTAACTAACTTTACAATAGGTACGTAATATGATTTTCTTTTGAACGTATAATAAAAATGTGATGTAACAGATCAATTCTGTACATTAAAGAAATTTAGATGTTTTAACGGGAGGGCTCTCTAATCGTTACTGAAGCAATGAAATTTTATTGAAAATTGTTTCTAAACTTAACAACGACATCTATTGGAATTAAGTAACACTAACTTCACAGTAGGATGTACCTATCCTATATACGAGTAATCCATATATGATTAATTTTTAAAGTAGGTATAATAAAAAAAAACATTAATTCTGTACATTAGTACATTAGTAGGTCAATGGTTCGAAGCAAGTTCCCACCCCCTTTTTTTTTTTTTTTTTTTTTAACGTGTGGAAATCCCCTCGGACCGTCACCCCACCGGGGCTTGCGGCGGGGCGGTGTGTCGGACTCGAACCGACTAAAACCACACGGTGTGCCACTCTGCGCCTGAGACGGGAGGGACCCGGGAACTGCTGTTATTAACACATCCAGATCCCTCCCAGCGCCTGCCCGCACAGAAGCACCGTCATCTGATGACTCTTAATTTAGGCGACGTACGGCACACGCGTAACGTCGCCTCCTCGCGGGCGGCCACTAGAGCGGATGGAAGGGAAAGCCCGTCCCGACCATCCGCGGCCACACTCAGGGCGGCATGAGGCGCTGATAGGCGCGCCTCCGCCGCCCGGTTCGCCGGCGGCGGATTGGGTCCGAGTGGACATCGTCCTTCCGGGCCTCCTCCGCCACCTCCTTCTGCGAGATGACATCTTCGCAGAAGGTTGCGACCGCGGTAAAACTGCTGTCGCTACCGGCCATGGAGCGTATGACGGCCGGTAGCGAGAGATCCCCTCCGATGACTGCAGTGAGGGCCCGGCGCTGCGACGCCCATGCGGGGCCGAGTCCTCACTGCAGTCGCAGTGGTGGCAGGCGGGACTCAATTCCCTCCTAGCGACCGAGTGCAGGTACTGCCCAAACCAACCGTGCCCGGAAAGGACCTGCGTCAGTCGGAAGGAAAGGGTCCCGTGCTGCTGCCCTGCCCACTCGAGGATGACCGGCTGGAGAGCCTCCACGGCGGCAAAGCCAGCAAGTGGAGTCTCCAGCCGGAACGATCATCTAGCCATAGTGGCTCGACGGGCGCGTCACTCGCGTACCTCTTCGGGCGGAGGGCGATAGCCATACTCCGCCAGATATTCAGCCACCCGCCGATAAACTTCGGCGAGCACTTCCGCCTCCAAATCCCACGAGGGTGTTCCGGCCAGGGCGCACGCCGCCTCGGTCGACACCGTGCGGTATCTGCGTATGGCTCTGACCGCCAATACCCTCTGAGGCCGCCAGAGGCGTGCCTTATTTAGGGCAGTCAGAGCCGCCACCCACACCGGTGCGCCATACAGCGCCATCGACCGGACAACCCCCGTGTATAGGAGTCTCGTTGCGACGCTGGCTCCACCCAAATTGGGCAAAAGTCGCCCAAGGGCGGAGGCAGCGCCGACCAGCTTTGGACCAAGCTGTCGGAAGTGCTCGTCGAAGAGGCACCTACCGTCGAGGATCAGGCCCAGATACCTCATCTGGGCCCGAACCGGTACGAGGACCGAGTTGAACTCTGTGGAGGCGCCGGGGGGCTGACCACGACGGGGCCCATGAAATAATAGGGCCTCCGTCTTGTCCAGGGCCACCCGTAAGCCTAGCGCCCGACCACCAGAGAAACACCCCAGGTGGCCAGGCGCGCCGCCTTTTGGAAGATCGCCCCCCGGGCTGTGACAAGAGTGTCATCGGCGTAACAAATTACGCCCAGCCCAGGGGGCAGACGACTTCGAAGGACCCAGTCGTACCCCACGTTCCACAGGAGTGGTCCAAGGACAGACCCCTGCGGAACGCCGCACGACATGGGTCGCCGTCTCAAGACGACCTCTCGGTCCTCGTACACGACGGTACGCTCCTCTAGATAGTTCTGCAGCTTAATGGCAGACTATTGAAGGCGTTGGCGATATCCAAGGACACCGCCAACACCACGCCGCCACAGCTCACTGCCTCTTCGGTCACGGCCCTAAGGCGCATCACGGCATCGACCGTCGAACGCCCCTCTCGGAATCCGAATTGGGCGTCCGACAGGTCGGGCCCCACCTCGCAGAGGTGCCGGACGATGTGGGCAGAGAGTATCCTCTCAAAAAGTGTACCCGCCTCGTCCAGCAACACTATGGGCCTATAGGCCGCGACCGAATCGGCAGGCCGTCCCGGCTTCCTTAACAGGACCAGCTTCCCGCATTTCCAGCACTCAGGGAAGCGTCCGGACGCCAAGCTAGCGTCCAACACTTCCCTGAGGCGGCCCGACATATGGTTGAGGGCTTGGGCCATCACTCGGGCTGGTATCCCGTCCGGCCCGGGGGCGGTGTTCTTGGAACGGATCCGAAGAACAGCCGCCCCAACCTCCAATTCCCTAACGGGCGGCACATTGCCCTCTCTACCCCCGTCGTCTTCGACCGCGTAGGCCATCGACGGGGGTGTGTGCTCCGCCCGCTGCGGGAAAAGGCCCTCGACCACTTCCTGCAGGAAGCTGGGCTGGAGAGTCTCGGTAAGGGGGGGGCCCGACGTGCGGAGCTTCTGTCGCACCGCACGGTATGGGCGACCCCAGGGGTCACGGTCGAGACCCTCCAGCATCTCCTTTCTCTTCTCCTCCTTGGCGCGGCAAATGGCCAGCTTCAGAGTCCTCCGCGCCTCGCGGTACTCCTCATGGAGCTGGTCCCCGCCACCGTCTTCACGGTGGCGTCGCCTGCTACGGGTGTAGAAGTTCCCACCCCTATCCGTACCTGTGTTTTCTTACCTTCCTTTTCTGCTGTGAATGTTGATGCAATGATGCTAAAAAAACAATGTATTAAAATGCGTTCACCTAATAATAAAGAAATATAAAAATAATATTTGAAAATATAAACCACATTATAAAAATTATTATTTAATAAATGATATTAATGTAAAAATTTTACTGTAAACAATGAAAGTTATTACACTATTGTTAGGTGTTACCTACCCTACTCTGCCGATAAATTATGCAGTGCGAACCTATAAAGAGGCGGTGCTTGGCTATGTTCGCACACCTGTTGTTCGGACAGCGCTCAGTGGGGAAATTTCTCGGTCTCAATCATGAATTGTAGGATTGGTTTGTTGTGAGCTGTTTAGTGTTTTAATTATAAATAAGAACTGAGGTTAGGCTACCTCCAATTTGGTTCTTTTATGTAATTCTCACTTCTAGTTTATAATATCAGAATTGGGATAGTCTCACACCCACTATTTAAATCAATTGGCATTTTAATTACGTGATGTTGTTGCTCCTTTATTTTTATAATGGATCAAGAGGGTATATCGCGAATTCTTAAACACGGGCGTGTTTTGTGTATAAGGCGTTCGCGATCTTGTAGTCGTAATTCTATTGGACATAATTCGCGCCGTGCGTTGCGAAGATTGGTAGATTCAAGGCGCAGGCGTAGTAAACGAAGTCGTCCGGTAAAAAGTGCGGATCGGTCAGGTGTCACTGAGCCATCCGAGCAATCCACGGGTCGGGTCACGGAGCAGATCGTTGAGGCCATACATTCGTTAAGGTCAGTCAGTTCTCATAATTATTTTATCTCCAATTTTGATCCCAATCTCCTCACGATGTGGAGGCATGATTGAATAAATTAGATAGGGCTAAGATTGCCAATGGATGGGATGATTGTGAGTGCGTGATCTGAAGGGAGTACCCAAAGTGTGGCTTAGCGAGTGGGTCTCAAATGACCGCTCATGGACAAATTTTAAGTGATTTTAGGCATTTGTGCTAAGACAGTTGATGTAGCAAACATTCTATATGAAGTTATGTCTACCGACACTGACATACTAGGCTTAATATGCGCATAGATCATTATTGCGTTTATAAATTGTAAGAGGCCTCAGCGACTAGCTCATATCGGCAGTTGTTATTCAAGGAATTAGGGTCCCGAATGTGAAGGCATACGTGATTCGGAGGTCACGTTAAGCAGTAGGTCCCGGTTGTTATCGTAGGATAACAGTCGTGAAGATGCACTAACCTATCGATACCTCGCAGAAGTTCAAGCCAAAACAATCTAATAAACCTGAGGGTACTTTGACTAGTGTGTACTGCAAAGGGGAGTCATGATGTTAGTAAATGTTTCGCGAAAAAGCGTTCACAACAGCGCGATCAGATTCATGTTAGTTTTTGTTCCCATCTGTCCACTAAGCGCAGTGATATTGTAATTGTTGTCGACTCAAATTGATTCAAATTTAGTCGATAATTATTTAGTTTGTCGGTACTAAAGTAAGAAACTACCGGCAACATATAACATTTAAATCGGAACATTGAAATGTGTAGAAGTCGTAAAGGAAGTGACACACCGTCTATCCTTGGTATCGAGTAACAATTAGAGTTAGTAAACGATTTTAAAACATTTTACTGCTCTAGAAGATATTTAAGTGTGGTACTTCAGATAAACAAAATAAAGCGGGTACTTTAATGTTTCGGTGCATTCTTGTGTGACGATCACTAGTTAGAAAATATCACGCCAGCTTTTACGGGCACAATGCAGTGCACCAGTGCCGACACGGTAATGAGTGAGTACAGAAAAGTTTTTGTAATTGTAATGTGTAATGTACACATTTTCATATCGAGTTTTAATGTGTTTACACGATTTTGATGTGTGGTGTACAGAAGTAAATCATGTGTGCAATTTTAAGCGATGCGACGCGACGATCGCGAGTTTTGACGCGTCTATGCAATTGTTTTAAGAGTTACTGTCGTAGTTGGTCAAATTACAAATCTAACTGTCTGTCACGGATTGATATTGCAAATATGTATTTTGTTTAATGATGAAAAATAATCATAATCAGGAAGAACGATCAGTAATGGTCAGGTTAGACCGAGCCTATGTAAAGTTCAAGCAGTTAGTGCTTGTATGCAAGTTCAAGGAGTGAGTTATTGCAGTCTAGGTGGTAGGCAAACTTTGTGCCTAGATCTGCAGTGACTATTGTTATCAAGTAACACTTCCAACCTTTTATAAACGCCTAGTTCCTTTAAATATTAACTGTGATGGCGTAGTGAACTTTTGAGAGGAGTTTCAATTGTTCTGTCGGAGTTCTTAAAATATGAAAAGTGGTTAAGATAATTCGCTTTGCGGGTGGTACAAATCTCGTGATCCTCCATGGGCTATTATTTTTAGAACACAAAATACTCATAACTAATGACTCGAACGTCTGCTCCGAGCCTTTTAGTGGGTCATGGGAGCGCCACTCTGTCAGTGTTTTTGTAAGAAATGTTACAGATGGAAAGTGGTCCGATGGAAGACGACCGAACGGGTTGTGTTCGTTGTCAAGTACGCGCAATCCAAGAGCAAGTTGGATCCTGGAATGCGAGGGCCGTATCGAGTCGTCAGGGTCATGCCGAACGGTAGATACGAGCTACGACTGATAGCAGGAGCGTACGGTAAGATTACGTATGCCGCCGCTCAATATACCCGCAGCCTAGAGGGTGATGCTTGCAGCCCGTATGGGTGTGGCAGTCGCAGCCCGAATAGGTGATGCTTTGCAGCCCAGTTGGGTGATGCTTTGTTGAGGCTATATCCCGTATGGGTGATACCGTTGCAGCCTAGTGGGTGATGCTTGCAGCTCGTATGGGTGTGGCAAACGCAGCTCGAATAGGTGATGCTTAACAGTATGTTCAGGGAAGCGCGATATGCGAACTTATTGTGCCTCTGTCGCGGGGCATAGTGATTGCATTTAATAATCAAATGCTGTCGTCATGCGAATAGTGACCGTAATAAGCGTATCGGCCGTATCGAGTCGTCAGGGTCATGCCGAACGGTAGATACGAGCTACGACTGATAGCAGGAGCGTACGGTAAGATTACGTATGCCGCCGCTCAATATACCCGCAGCCTAGAGGGTGATGCTTGCAGCCCGTATGGGTGTGGCAGTCGCAGCCCGAATAGGTGATGCTTTGCAGCCCAGTTGGGTGATGCTTTGTTGAGGCTATATCCCGTATGGGTGATACCGTTGCAGCCTAGTGGGTGATGCTTGCAGCTCGTATGGGTGTGGCAAACGCAGCTCGAATAGGTGATGCTTAACAGTATGTTCAGGGAAGCGCGATATGCGAACTTATTGTGCCTCTGTCGCGGGGCATAGTGATTGCATTTAATAATCAAATGCTGTCGTCATGCGAATAGTGACCGTAATAAGCGTATCGGCCGTATCGAGTCGTCAGGGTCATGCCGAACGGTAGATACGAGCTACGACTGATAGCAGGAGCGTACGGTAAGATTACGTATGCCGCCGCTCAATATACCCGCAGCCTAGAGGGTGATGCTTGCAGCCCGTATGGGTGTGGCAGTCGCAGCCCGAATAGGTGATGCTTTGCAGCCCAGTTGGGTGATGCTTTGTTGAGGCTATATCCCGTATGGGTGATACCGTTGCAGCCTAGTGGGTGATGCTTGCAGCTCGTATGGGTGTGGCAGACGCAGCTCGAATAGGTGATGCTTAACAGTATGTTCAGGGAAGCGCGATATGCGAACTTATTGTGCCTCTGTCGCGGGGCATAGTGATTGCATTTAATAATCAAATGCTGTCGTCATGCGAGTAGTGACCGTAATAAGCGAACAGAGGGCCTATGTTACGTGTCAAGGAGTCGTGATATGCGAACTTTTTGTGCCTCTATCGCGGGGCATAGCGTCTGCATTAAAATAATCGAATGCATTCGTTCTGCGGCACAAGTGACGGAAAACTGCAGTTCTGTCACTTGTAGTACTTACTTTTACATTATGCTATAAGGTATCGACTTCGCGACGGCTTGAGTCACGCTTAAGGCGAGGTCACCTATAATTTGTCTACCCTCATACCATGTTTTCAGAAAGAACTACTTTTCAGAGTCCCGTGACTCGGTAGATGACCAGGATCCTAAAGGATATGTCACCAGGGGTCCTGAACAGCAAGCGGCGCTGGGCGCTGTGGACGCTCGGCAGCGGCAACGCGTGGCACTGCCACGCCTCTACCGAGACGCTGCACCAGAGCGACACTAGCGCGTGCTGCGGCGGACCCCCGCTGCTCCACGGACTATCTTCATTTTGCAATTTGCTACACGTTTTAAATCTTAATCGCTTATGAAAATGTTCCTAAAATTATTGCAATGGGTAGCTTAAGACTAGAGAATATTTTTATAAGTTTTCTTCCATGTGTCGATCCAACCGATGAGGACCAGGGTCTTGGTGATCCTCCTGTAGAGCAGTGTTCCGCAAAGTTTTTGGTTTCAAGGTACATCTAGGAAAATAAATTTTTTTGGAGGTACACCATAAATTAAAAAATATTTTAAAGTAATAAAAAGCAATGTTTCTTATTAGTCAACAAAACTATATTTTTATTTTACAGTTTAATTGAGCATAGACGGTCTCATCTCTTCGTCGATCGTCTTGAGGCGTACCCTTTTTGTTTTTTATTGTGGTAAGAGTTAAAAATCCTAATTCACATAAATATCTCCACGCCAAAAATCAGGTTTACCCCTCGCCTATAGATGTTTCACATCAAAAAGTGAGCCGTCACGGGACACGCCTGGCCGATGTGAAATAATTGCAGATGTAAAAAAGAATTGAATTGCAGTGGCGAAGATCAGCGCCTTGCGGCAAGCATCGCCCCGCCAGAAATCTCGCCACTCCAAAAATTTCGCCACGCCAAAAATAATTTTAACACCTCGCCTAGAAGTGCTGTGACGACACTCGCCGCTTCGCGGCTATCACTTTTGGCCCAATTCTGCCACCAATGACGCCCTAGGCGCCTACTCAGCCTAGTGGTAAATCCACCACCGGTTTTTGTTAGTATCACAAGACATTTCACCTATACTTGTTATATCGACATAATTTATTTGAATGTTGGAGACCGATTCAACAGTTTGATTAATTTCTTCGCAAACGGCATCTTTCTTTCCTTTGATATATAATAGGAATTTGGATAAAAATCCAGCAAGTTCTTTGGCCTGTTCACTTGACGAAAATTGACACTATAAAGCTTAATAAGTCACGAACGGTTCACCAAATTGAAAAACATTATTTCCAAACCCCTAATATTTTAATAGACCTATCCAACGATATCCCACTCTATGGGAGAGACAACTAAAAAAAACACTATCCCTACTTTACGTGTAGAGGAGGTACCCTAAAAATTAGTTTTATTGCAACTTTTTATTTCAACACTGTCAGCGGCGTAATTAACGTGTACAATACAATACCCATACCAAATTACAACTTTCTGGAACCGATATTTTTTAATCTGTCCATTTAAGATGTCACATGGAGAAACGGTGAGGGTTCCTTGTTGACTACGGAACCCTAAAAATTGGTAGAAAATTTTCACTGCGGGAGGGACCAGAAATCCGTCTTCCTATTTTTCCATCTCCATAAACCACAAAAAAAATCACACTAGGAAATATCTGAACACTATTACAATATAATACTAAACGTTTACAAAATAATTTTAATTTAAAAAAGTTTTCAAAAGTTTATTTACGATTTGATCAAGGGAACTTGCAGTCATTTGGAGGCCCCCCAGGACCGGAGGTCCGGGGCGGACCGCCCCCTCCGCCTCCCCCTTAGTCCGCCACTGCCTTGAAGGATTAGGAGTACTGCTAGGATGAGTGGGCGTTATGAAAATTGGGAAGTGGTCACTTCCGTAAAAAGATGGTAAAGTGCACCACACAAGAGATGAAGCAAAATTAGGGGTACAAATGAAAAGATCTAGTGCACTAACATTTTCATTTGGCCCTGTACGTCGAGTTGGGGACCCACAATTTAACACGCAAAGATTATGTTGGTCAAATATATCTCATAATATGTCACCACTATATATTGTTTTAAACTTTCATGGTCAGTAACATTAAAATAGAAATTACGGGATTGCTACCATGTACCTTTTTGTTTGTGAGTATCCGATATTTCGGCGCTGTTGCAAGCGCCATGATCACGGAGTAACTGAAGATCTTGCGGGTGGGATGTTATTGGAAGACATATCGGTCTACCCTCTTTTTCTTGAAATAGGTGTAATCATTTTAGCAACTTCGTCATATGAAATACATTTTTCTGCCATAACAGTCTTCATTTCTTTTTGACGCAAAAATTCAGTATAAAATTTTGAGGTCGCAAAATGTTTACCAGAACAGTAGCAGCAAGATATATTTATTGTCTTCCTCAACGTCACAAGTATCACCAGTCAGTGGCGTAGCTACCTAGGGGCTAGGCGGTGCAGTGCCCCGGGGCCCTCAAGCTCAGAGGGCCCTCTAATCCTCACCAGATAATCTCGATCGAACTGATCTTTCGAAAATTTCTCCCATTTTCTAAATTAAATATGACAGGTTGTAACTCGACTTTAATCATGGGAATTCCCCTAAATTCTTACTGTGGGTTGGCAGTGTTGTCAACTTGATGGATAGCGATATGTGTATTTAATTATTCATCGACATGCGTTTTATTGTGAATTCGAGTCTCGAGTCAAGATTTTTTTCGAGAATGGTTTAACAAATAAATGCTGTTGCAGGGGTAAGTAAGCTAATGCCAAAAACTTTTTAGTACTGGTCAATATAGTGGTTCAATTTTATTTTAGTACCACTCATATTGATCTCCGTTACGTCAGTACATCATATACAATTTACAGATATTTCGCGTTATACAGATATAGCGAAGGTGCAACCACCAGAATAAAATCAACGCGTAGCCGGTAATATAATACCACACATATTCTATATACATAGAATAGTTGTTACCGGTTTACCGGCCTGGCTATCGCAGTGGTGGCACTCAGGCATTCGCTCATTGTGGATCAGATACAGGTGATCTCCGAAGCATCCTTTTCCAGTGATCACCTGTGTCAGCCGGTATGAGAGGGTCCCGTGACGCCTCTCGAGCCTATCCTCCACAATGGGTCTTACCGCCGCAATAACGGCGTGCCCAGTGCTTGGTTGCCCAAATCGTTCCTTCCATTCCTCTACGAGGTTCTGGCGGAGTTGGAATTTCTTATCATCGAATTCTCGAGTCTCAGGACTCCTACCCCTCCTGGCGCCACTGGTAAAGAGCCGCAAGAGCTCTCACGTCCATGTACCATGGTGGAGTTCCGGCCAGGATACTTGCCGCTTCAAAGGAGATCGTGTGGTATCCCCTTATGATCCTGATAGCCAGCACTCGTTGCGGTCGTCGCAATAGCACGATGTTGCTGGCCTTCAGGACCTCCGCCCATACTGGTACCCCATAAAGAGCCATGGACCGCACAATGCCCCCGTATAGTCTTCTGCAGAAGTCATCGATCTACCTCATGTTTGGCAGCAACCGGGCCAATGCACGCGCTGCGCCAACCAGCTAGAGGAGCAGACTTCGGCAGTGATGTCCGAAGTCCCATCCGCCGTCGAGTACGAGTCCCAAATACCTTATAGAAGGCTCGATGCCGATGCGAGTGCCTCCTACTATGAGGCTGAGTGCTTCAGGTGGCTTACTCTGAGGCCCGTGAAAAAACAAAGACTCGGATGTGTGCAGAGCCACTTCGAGACCCAGCTGCCGGATTCTCTCGACGACTTGGGCAACCCTGGCCGTGGTCCTTAGGGATGCCTCTCGGTCCGTCCTGCCACACGCCGTCACAAGCGTGTCAACCGCATAGCACGTGATGACGATACCATCTAAGAATGCACCGCGAAGTACCCAGTCGTAGCCAGTTTCCACAGGTCTTTAAGACCGACTCCTACGGGAAACGGCACGACGTTTCACGTCGACCGAGACTGGTCGTACTTGGATAGATGACGGCTCTCTCCGTAAGATATGCCCTAACTATGCGGCGGATATAGGGAGGCACTCGGTGATGCACTAGTGCCTCCCTGATGCAATTCCAGGGAAAAGCGTTGAACGTGTTGCCGTTGTCCAAAGACACCGCCAATACCACTTCGCCCCGGGAAACTGCTTATTCCGCCAGAACCCTCACGCGCATGATCACATTCACGTTGGAGCGCCCCTGACGGAAACCGTACTAGTTGACATCTAGATCCGGCCCTACCTTTTATTACCTGCCCTGCAGTGCACGAAAGGGAACTGATGATAAAGTAGCTTAGCATTTTTAAAGTTTTGTATATTTAATATTCTTACTTGATAAAATCTAACTAGTAGTAGATATATAGTAGTGGGGCCTCATTTTTTATTTGCCCCAGGGCCCTTGGTTACCTAGCTACGCCACTGTCACCAGTATGTTCCTGACCACACTTGTAACATTTAGGTTTGGACCGACACTGAATTTTTGTATGTCCAAAGCGACAACAATTGTAACATATTATAAGAAGACCAAAACCTTCTCTCGAAGGAGAGAATGTCCAGCAATGACCATTAATAAGTAAAATTTATCGGTCACTTGGAAATGCTTTCAACTTCTGAATAATTGACCAAAAAATTCTGATGTTTGGCGATAACTTTCGACTAATATATGCTTGCGTGCAAAAAAATCGGCCCACCGCCTTCGCTTCATTTTGAAACTGAATAAATCAAAAAACTCAGTTATTGGAAAATAACATTTAGTGCTTGTGTGAAGATAGGGTTATAAACTTTATTTACACATACTCTACACTTTGATAAATGCGTCTTTGATGACATGGTCGCCTTAAATCATCAGACACCCTCACATTACACATTTTTAAAAAGAATCTTTCAGACTTTGCTCTGCATTTAAAGTGTATAAAGGTTTCTCTTTAATTGAAATTGATAATTCTCGTTGCTTTATTGATAATTTAACTTGAGTTTAAATGTATTTAATTAACGTGAAGATGGATACTAAACCTACTGAGGGCGCTCAAGAAGTGGCAGTAATTCAGGGTGGCTTAAGCCAGTGCGTCGTCTCTAGATGCCTTCATTTAAGTAAGACGAGGTCGAACTGCAGTAAAACGAGTGTACCAAAGGTTTCTGGAGACGGTAAGCTGGAATACACGATCAGGTTTAGGAAGAAATTGGTTACATCAGAGCGCGATGACCGCTTTATGATATCGACGTCTTTAATTAATAGACATCTCACTGGAGTTCTGGTGCAAAAAAGACTGCGTGATGTCCGTGGTGTCTCAGTAAGTGAGTGTGCTGTACGATGGAGACTTGCATAAGGAGGATAACGTCCACACAAGCATGCAAATGGTAAAAAATTACACAAGGCGGAAGGAAGGAGTACGCTCTTTTCTTGAGGGTTTAAAGGTCGTATTGGTCCGGGAATACCGCAGGCGGCAGTTTATTCCACAGTTTTCGCGTGCGCACAGTTCAGGACTGCCAACCAACTAATCTAAATGATGGGGATAAAACTTCTGTTGCGTAGGATGATGGCGGAAAGAGGTGGCGGGGATCTGTTCGAACAATTCCTCGGAGCCTCGAGCAAAGCCTCGGCCGTAGGCTTGTGAAGCTTAACAGTGACTCCTATTCCAGCTCTTTTCTGGTGCAAAGATTGCCTATTGTAACATAACTCTGTTATGACACAGAATGTGTTTAGTACGCACAGAAAATCAACGTAAAATGACAGCGACCGTGCTGTCGTGTTTCGTTGGTGAGTGCGAGACCGGAGGCCCAATGATGCAGAAGCATCACTAGCCCACCATGGTGTGGGTCACCATGCTGCATTGTTGCATTGTCTGCATTCGCAGTATGCTGACCACCACTCTTGGATTCTGCTTATGTTTTCCATCAGGCAGAGTAGAGTCATTTTGACAGGGCCAAATATTTAAAAAAAAACATGAGTGTGTGTGTTTTTTTTTTTTTTTTAAAAGACAACTCCCGCATTAGGAATAAACATCCTGTGTCGCGGGGGACTTTACAGACATACATGAAACGGACACAATTAACACCCAAACTCAGACACGGGACAACAATTTGTGGATCACACAAAGTGTTGTCCCGTGTAGGATTTGAACCCACAACACTTGGCGAATTGGCAAGCGGCGTGGCGACCGCCTAAACCACTAGGCCAACCGTGCAGTTTGTTTTAATTGTTAGGTGTGAGTTCGTATGTGAGTCTAAAATATGTATGTGTGAAGATACGCTGTCCGACAGAATAGAATAGCACCAACCCTTATCACTTCAGGTGTCATACAAAGCAACTAATGAAAGAGAAGCTGAACATCGGAAGCTTCCGTAGACCAGAGAATGCTGCAGCGTTCTCTGTCTGGTATGCTTCATTCCCTGTGATCTCCATCCCGCTTGGTTTGCTGCAGGAAGTTCAAGAGACGCTGCATAGCCTAAATGAAGCCTCTCAATGATTTGGTCTCCGGATGAACCTGAGCAAGGCGAATGTCACGTACAATAACCTTGTCGTTCTGCGACAAGTAATCATTGATGACACGCCTCTCGAAGTTGTCAAGGAATATAGATATATTAGCCTAAGTTACTCCTTATATCATCAGCTATCTGCCGGTGAAAATTTATTTGCCAGAGAAAACGCTTTGTGCGGCATATTGGAGCGTACTACAGGTTTCTAGAACTAATAGTCTGTGACAAGTAGTGCAGACAGACGAATATGAAGAAAAACGCTAACGCTAAAGGTTCCGCTTTTGCCATTCTAAAAAAATCCCCCCCCCCCAAAAAAGTGTCCTTTTGCTTTATGATTGACGCTATTAACACTTTCGCTGCTTCACGGTACTTGCACATGGAAGAATATTATACAATGAGTCTATTGTAGGAATGTATAATAGTTTTAATCGGTCACCGAGGATATAAATATTTGTAGAAGAGGCGTAATATTGTCACATTATGTTTTAATTTCGATCATGACTCACTACCAACCAACGAACGAAAAATATATAATTCCTTTTTAAATATCTACAGCATGTTAAATATTCAATGTAGTATTTTATTGATATTGTTTGTAAGTATTTATAAATTTATAATATCTTTGATACAAATCTATTTTAACTTTCAAACAACAGAATTTTATTTAAATCTATAATAATATGAAGTAATTATAACACTTTGAATTCGTCCAACAGATCGGGTCGAATTGTACTTTACTTGATTTTAATGAAGTTCAAAAAAATATTTTACAATGGAAGAACCACAACTTACTCAATTTTAGCGAGGTTTGAGCCATGTATCTCTACAAAATTTAATTTTTTAAGATTAGAGATGTATTTTTCTTATATGTTTGGTAGATTGGAGTCGCACCGAACGGAGTTTTTGACTTTAGTGAAGTTAAAAATAAAATATTACAATGGAAAACTCAGAAATTAGCAGCACTGTGTCCTTCAAATGGGTAAGTTTTATTGCTTTGGATATCTATTGTGCTACTAGGCCTTTCACAGTTTGCAGTGTACCACCGGTCCTCTGTCATCTGAGTCATGTAACGTACTCAAAACAGCATATCGTATATTCAAGATAGTGACTGCTATCATAACTGCTGTGCAATAAGTGCTTACGAATACATAGCTTAGGCAGTAGGTATATTAAATTTCCTGTAGATGAAAGTGCATGTATACTTGTTTACAGGGCACAACTGCAAAAATTATTGAACATTGTATGCAGTACATCTCAACCTACCAATGTGACATTAAGAGATGCTTGTATCAGTTGTTTTTCACGAGTCACTTCGATGCCTGAGGTATTCTTATATAACTGTCTTTACAACTTAAATTACTAACCTACTATGCAATTATTAAATTTCCGAACTATGTATATCAACAGGGTCCTCAAGAATTAAATGCGCTTAGTGTTTGTGCAGTGCAATATTTTACAGGTTCATACGCAAGCTGTGCCACAGCTCTCATGGTAAGTTAAATTAAATTATCTATAAAAACTTATTTATAACGAATTATTATCTCAGAAAAGTTACGAAGTTTTTACAAATTTTTACATAGACATTGGCTACATCAGCTTTAAACGTACAACCATCTGGATGTTTCATGGGTTATTGTGACTTTGTGCGATGTCTCAGAAGTGCCAATTCTGCCAATCTGGTAAGTATTAGTTCCTTACTAATTTAGAAAAATAGAATATATTAATTGAGACTTTGAACACTTGTGTCGATGAACTTTTGTTATTATAATGAATATTCATTGTCGTATCTGATGGTCATTCTAGTTAGAATAAAAAAAATCGTAAGCGTAAAACATGAACACAACGCATCCCTACGTTTATAATTTTCAATTTTTTACCTATATCTTTTTTACTTTAAAATGCAATGGAAATCAATGGAAAAACCGTCCAAATTTTGGATATTGCAATGACATAGCTGTTGTTATAAAATATTTTGAATCCACTATGTACCTTCCTGTACATTTTCCATTTCACAATCTCTATAAATTCTGGTGTACAAATATTTTATATCAAATCATATTAAGCAAATCAAATAAACGAAACACTTGTTAATATTAATAGTTGCCTTAGTCAGGTGCGATTTGCTAGCTACGAAAAACCTTCATATTGCCTTTTTGAATGATTTAGCTTTGAAATTTTAATTATTTTTTTCACATTCAGAAAATTTGTTACTGCCAAAACTTCGATAGTTATAAACATAAGCGCCTACTGAAAAGCATTTGCGTTCAATCCAAAGTGACTTAGTTGACTTAGCTGATAATTCTTGATTTACTTAATTAAAAACTACGCAAGTAGATTGCTACTTAATACGATTTTACTATTGCAGATAACACAGTGTACTAGAGAAGCAAGAACAGGTGTTAATATAACAGTAGATGCCGACAACGTTAGATTTTTTACTAATGTAACATCTTGCATACTGGCGAAATCGAGGTGCGGTAATTTTAATCCAATTACAGGGGAGCCTCAAATACCGGGATATACGACGACGGGAACTAGAGTCAGCAACGCGCTGCAGTTTTCAGCAACAGGAGAGTTAAGAATTTTATCATTCTCAGCTAATACTCCAGTGACAAATTCTTTTTGCACCGCATCTCCAAACTTAACTCAGTCATCTTGGCTCACTAATGTTTGTTAGCTAAGTTCAAGTGATTTTATGGTTTTGAGTAATTATAGGATGAAGTTCTTCATTAAAAATGTTTTATGTATGATTTACTAACTTACTATACCTACCCACATTTATAGAGCCTGCCAAAGTGTCCCTACTCTGTCTGATGATGAAAGCATGAGCAGAACCCAAGAGTGGTCACCATACGTCCAGCACTGAATAAAATGTCAATATAAGCTAAGCTCAAAAATTCAGTATCAAAGACAAATGTAGGTATCATGTATGTACGTATGTCATCTTATTATAATAGGTCTTTACCTATGAAATTGCCGTTTTGTATGCAATAAGTGAAAGTACTTATTTTGTCAAACTTTTTTGTTTCTGTTATTCGAAGTAATCACCCATGCAATCGACGCATCTTTGCCAACGCATTGGCAGTTTATTGATGCCCTTCTTGTAAAAATCAACTGGACGGGAGGCAACAAACTCTTCAAAGGTATTTTGTACTGCCTCTCGGGAATTGAATTTTTTACCCACTAAAAAGTGGTCTAAATTTTGGCAAAAGTAATAGTCGGTAGGTGCAAGGTCTGGTGAGTATGGCGGATGAGGGAGAGCTTCCAACCCCAGCTCTTGCAGCTGCTTCACGACAACGCGCGACCCCATACTGCACAACAGACAGTCTCCAAGCTGCAAGAGCTGGGGTTGGAAGCTCTCCCTCATCCGCCATACTCACCAGACCGTGCACCTACCGACTATTACTTTTTCCAAAATGTAGACAACTTTTTAGTGGGTAAAAAATTCAATTCCCGAATAACAGAAATAAAAAAGTTTGAAAAAATATGTACTTTCACTTATTGCATACAAAACGGCAATTTCATAGGTAAAGACCATTATTATATCGCCGAAATGTATGTACGCGCATAACTTCCGATCGACTGCACAAAATTAAAGAATTCTTTTTTATGTGTTCACTATTGTTAAGACAAGGTTTGTGTACCATAAAAATTTAAAGTTAACGGGAAAAGTCTTTTTTTTGTCCGCGGCTGTACACTGCCTGTGAGAAGCTGAGGCAGATATTATGTAAATATGGCGGTAATATTCATAATAAATTTTGACATCTGACACACAATGCCTTCTAATCCCAAACTAAGCAGAGCTTGTACTATGGGTAGTAGGCAATTGGAACTGGACTAGATATTATATGTTTTAGATCACATGAAAAGGAATAAATATACACCAGTCTAATATTGGTCACATCCACAAGTTTTAATATTCTTTTGAAACCAGGTTTATCAAACTATATTAACCTGGAATAAGTCCCAACAGTTATATCTACACTGGCTATCCTTTTCCAAAATACAAAGCAAGTTTAATGCTTGTACGATACTAAGGCATTAGATAAACTATCCATTATTTGAATAAATTCTTTCGGAGTTGAAATTAGTGAAGTAAGTCTTGATTTTATTAACCGACTTCCTGGAGGAGGTTCTCAATTTAATCGGTTTTTTTTTTATGTATGTACATCGATTACTCCGTCAATTGTGGACCGATTTTTAATTTTTTTTTTGTATTCTAAAGGGTATGCTCCCCATGTGGTCCCATGGCCACCATATCAGGATCTGATGATGGGATCCTAAGGAAATCGAAGTAAACCCTCAAATTTACGTGAGGGCCTGCAATGAAGTTACGAGCAATTGTCTGCATGCCTTCATATTCTGTAGACAGCATTAAATTTTAAATGAGATGATGATGAGAGACTTGAGAAAGACTAAAAAGCGAAAAATAAACTAAAAATAAACGTTTAAAAAACCGACTTCAAAAACTGAAAAGTATAAAATAACTTAATTTGTATGTGCTACTTATTCATAGGTTTGAAGTTGGTGCCAAGCCAAAATGTAATAGTAGGTACAGCACTCGCCGCGCGTGACCTTGAGCGGGATAGCTGCTCTTCGCGTTGAACAAAACAAGCGAAGCGTCGTTGACTTTCGTCTCGAAATATGGCAGGTAGCACATACAAATTATGTTATAAAATAACATTTCATTTTTCATTAACTTTTCAGTTTTTTAAGTCGGTTTTTTTAAACGAAGTTTTTTTTTTAATATTTATCAAGCTTATTGGCAACCTTTTATTATCCGACTTAAAAAAAGGAGGAGGTTATCAATTCGACTGCATTTAAAAAAAAAATTGTTACTATAATAATAACTTTCGACTGGGTGAACCGATTTTGATTATTCTTTTCTTATTTGAAATCTAGTGCTTCCCATGTAGTCCCATTTCAATTTGGTCCAGTTCTTGAAGTCGGTTTTTTTTGGTAAAATTTGTGATTATCTCTAACAATAGGATAGCTTATTTTAAAATTAACGATTCCATTTAAGTATTTGTCTAAAATCTCGGTTATTTAGCGCAACTTGTGGTCTCTGGGTCTAACAGTCTTGCCAATACTGTATTGAGTAAACATAAAATGAATGAAGGCCTTTGTGGTCTGTGAAATAATCTAGTGTGTCAATTCGTAACTGACAAATATGACAAGACAATTAAGAATGTCAACATTCGTCAACATGTGAACTGTGATTTCGTGATTTGTGAATTGTGAACTGATCGGTATCGAAGTGACTTTTAGTGTATTTCATTTATATTTTCAGCTTTATAAATAAAAGTGTACGAGGTAACTAGGTGATTTGAAAACGTAAAACACAGTAAGTACTTATATTTATGTTATGCACAGAAAGATAAACCTCCTTCGTGGTTTACAAGTGATTACTTTGCCGGGTTCCTGCTATGAATAAACTTATTACGATTTAGATTTCAGTTCAAGTGTATTTTATGACCCTGACTCACTGTTTACTACCTTTAAGGTCACTTCATCTTAAAAGTTACAGATAGTTTTGGCCATGTGTAATTGAACTAAGTACTACTGTGACACGCTTTTGTTTAAAAAAAATTGTAATTATATTTAACTTCTTGAATTTGTAAGATGCACTTTTCATTAAATGTGTTGAACTATAAAGATAGATAAAACTAAAGTTTAACTTTTTAGTTTTCAAAACTATAAATGTAGTAGGTATTTATAGTTTGTTTGTTGTTGGTTTGCTTTGTAGTTCTGAAGAACACGTTTTATTTTTCTGTTAGGAAGAGGTTTATTTAATAAAAGTATTACTACAGCTTGGAATAGTAATATTATTTTCTTATAGGCATTTTGGAATAGGTATTTAACAAAATGATTAAAAAATAAATTAAAGTAGTATTTTATTTTACTGGTTCGTTCCAATATTAATGGCTTTGATATAAAAATATAATTGACTGTATTATAAACGTAGCATGAATAAATTATGATCAATAATAATAATTATTTTTACGGGAATTAAAGTGATCACTTATTAAAAGGTACTACATACCTCTGATTTGCCAGACGTTTCTCCCAGGTTGCACTGGCTGTGGTCACAGGCTTTCATAAGTGATCATGTTAATTCCCATAAAAATTATTATTATTAATAATTAAATCATGGAACGCGAAAGTTTAAAAGTTAGTAATGATGATAAAGTTTTTTTTTTTTTTTTTTTTTTTTTATGTTTGGCCCGCCAAAATGACTCTACTCTGCCTGATGGAAAGCATAAGCAGAATCCAAGAGTGGTGGTCACCATGCTCACTGCGAATGCAGACAATGCAGCATGGCAACCCACACCATGGCGGCCTAGTGATGCTGCTGCATCTTTTAGTCTAGTCAACAAGTTTGGAACTTGTTGACTAGACTAATTGGGCCTCCGGTCTCGCACTCACCAACGAAACACGACAGCACGCTGTCATTTTACGTTGATTTTCTGTGCGAGGGTAGTACCGCCCCGGTCGAGCCGGCCCGTTCGTGCTGAAATCAGCGTGGCTCTACTACCTAGTAGAAATAAGGGCATGGATCACCTTGCGTTCATTTCAATTTTTTATTCAAAGCAGTAATATGTTTGCCAGTATTGTCTTTTTCTCTGTAGATAC
Source organism: Diaphora mendica (assembly GCA_949125395.1). Classification (NCBI taxonomy): domain Eukaryota; kingdom Metazoa; phylum Arthropoda; class Insecta; order Lepidoptera; family Erebidae; genus Diaphora; species Diaphora mendica. Next base: position 27,462,746 of record OX421310.1, read on the forward strand.
AAACACTAAGGTATTTTAAGCTATTTTAAAAAGTAAAAAATTATATTTTTTCAAACAAGACTAATTATTGTTACACCAAGGTTACACCATTCTCTAAGAATAGATAAAATGAAGGCCACATACAATCTCCTGTTATATTTGTATGTCAAGTTACAATTGAAAGATAACAAATATAACATTAAATCATATTGGAGAATGTAGTTATTTTAACATTACTTAATATATAATTTAGATATGAAATAAAAACGGGGCTTCAGTGTCATTACCATATCACAGCAATAATAAGCACTCAAAAAGCTCAATGAAATGTGAAATAGCAGGCAGTAAATTAATGTCCTAAATTAATTTTGGATTGTGCACATGTTTACACCTAGGCAATACACAGGCCTATGGGCATAATATATTTGTTTGTGCCCTGCAGTGTTACCTGCAGTTGTTGTTGAACCGCATCACGGGTATTTATTTGTACAGTTTAACATAAGTACATACTATAAGCTTTCTAAGGTGTAGTTTGTACATTTTCCTTAAACCGTAGTCATAAGACTTATACAGTCATAATACTTTTTTAAATGGTTAGTTAAAAGTTAAAACTACTTTGAAGTGACTTCCTTAACCCAAAAAATTAACAAAATGTTTGGCCCAACATTTGAATCTTTCAAAGCGTAATCATCATTATTTCATCATCATCATCACCATCATTAACAATAATTCAATTACTAACTTCCAGTACTTACATGTCTGGAAGTTGGTAATTTAATTATTGTTAATGATAAAAATAAATGGACTATGATGTTTTGAATCGGTAAGGGATCAGAAAAGATTAAGTTAATTTTTAGATTTATTTTCAGAAACAGTTTTACAAAACTTAGATTTTGATGTTTTGGTTTTTTTCTTTATTTTCTTTGATGATTGGATAGAATTCTCAGAGTCAGAATTGTCTGACATAATATTTGTTTTGGTATTTAATTTCTTTGTCTGTACAGCAGTAGTAATAATGGCACCTTTTTTAAAACGGCTCTTGGCTTGTCTGTTTTCTAATGGGCTTATTTTCTGTGTTTGTGTGTTTCGTGGAATATCGGTAAAACTTGCATTATGTTGATACTGTGAACTCTCTGATTTTGCATGTTTTAATCTGAAAATTAATCACGGCAAATTTTATTCACACATCAAATTAATTGTAATTCACTATTATTTAATATTATTTTGTAATATTGCCCCATACTTACTTTCCCTTTTTCTTTAACTGTTTAGTTAATTTGTTAATAGGTTCTAAGATTTCGTTTGTAGAATTTGGCACTTTAAGTATAATTTTCTTGGTTTTAGTTTTTTTCTTTTTCTTTTCATCTTTGATTTTTCGACGTTCTTCTTCTAATTCTTCTAATTTTTGAGAACATGACCTTAAATCAATAAAAACGTAACCTATACATATATTTATAAAGCTAAAGAGTTTGTTTGTTTGAACCTCTGGTCTGATTTGAAAAATTATTTCAGTGTTGGATAGTCCATTTATCGAGGAAGGCATATATCATCACGCATGTTACAAAAACGGGGGTAAATTTTTACGCTACGGGCAACAGGAGACGTAAACGACGTTGCGTGGGTCAGCTTGTAATCAATATTTTTAACCGACTTCGTCTTTTTATAAAACTCCGTCAATTGTGGACCGATTTTGAAAATTTTTGTTGTATTCGAAAGGGTATGCTCCCGAGGTGGTCCCATTGCCACCATATCAGGATCTGATGATGGGATCCCAGGGAAATCGAGGGAAACCCTCATTTTCTTAGGCACATATGTAGGCACTATGTTTTTCGTATATTTTCTGTAGTTACACCGGTATTTGCGTCTGGTAGTCATCATTTTATGATGATGAGCTGATGATGTAAGGTACAACTCCTTAACGGTTAGGAGTTGAAGGATAAATCTTTAAATATCATATGTATTATATTATGTTACCTTTAGTCGTATTCTTTCAAATTATTTAGATAAGCTGAAGGTGGAAGGTACAACTCCTCAACGGTTAGGAGTTGGAGGATAATTCTTTTAATCTCATACGTATCTAAAGACCTTTAGTCGTATACTCTTATAGTTATTTAGGTGAGCTGATGATGGAAGGTTAAACTCTTCAACAGTTAGGGATTAGAGGATGAGTTTAATAGTACACGTACGTATAGACCTTAATTTGTATTCTTTCAGTTATTCATATAAATCGTTTTATTGAGTAGACACCCACTATGGAAGGAAATTTGGAATTTCTACCCCTAAGGGGCTGAAATAGGGGTTGAAAGTTTGCACAAAAGTCCGTCATTTTTTAAGATAGAAACATGAAACTTTATTTTTGGGCTACTGATAAAAATGAGTATTAACATATTACGTAGCGTTTCTGGATATTCTATACCTAAGGGGTGATTTAGGGGTTGACATTTAAACCACTAAAGTTATTAGCATCAGCAGAAATTTTATGAAATAAATCAACTTACTACTTACCTACAATTGTTTGCACTAAAAACTGAAAAATAAAAACTTTTTATAAAAAAAACCGACTTCCATAAAACATCCAACGGAACCTCTTTGCCAAAAAACACTTAAAAGCGTAAAATAAACTGCCTCTTCATAAATTGCTATGTGCCAAGCCAAAAAGAATACGAACGTACAATTACAAAAATCTAAATATATAGATAGTCGCTTGGCACCGACGTCAAACAGATTCTAGGTACCTAGCACACATTATAATACTACTATTTAAATGAATAAAGAATTAGGTATAGACAATAATTGGCACATAGCAATTTATGAAGAGCCAGTTTATTTTACGCTTTTTAGTGTTTATTGGCAGAGAGTTTTCGTTGAATGTTTTTTGGAAGTCTGTTTTTTTTTTAAAGCAAATAAACTTATGTCTTTGAAAAAGTTATTCAAACCTTAATAAAGCTTCACTGTCAGTGAAATAAGAGTTCATAGCGAAACTGGATATACCCCAGGATAGGGGTCCTTTTTCTTCAGTCTGCACACCAGTCCATATATTTCTTTTCAGGGAGCTCAATTTTACTTGCAATTCTGATGGTTGACTATTTCTGGTTTTCACATCTGACAAGTATCTGAAATTATATCAATATAAGTAAATTTTAACTCTTACATGGCTCACTACATTTTCTTTCTTTCAGTTTCCTTCATGATGATTATTATGTTGACCAATCTAGAACAGTATTACTTGTAAAATAATTAATGTAGAGTTTATCATTTTGGAAATCCTTCAAAGTAAAATGTCTAGTCCATCTAAATAAATAATACCCTTGTCTTTTTCTGTTGCTATGTTATGTATGTACACACATCAAGTGTCTAGGGATCAAGCATTTTTATGCGGATTTCTTGAGATTGAGATGTGGCTTTGGCCCTGGCCTGCTCAGTCGCCAGACTTGAACCCGATTGAGCATGCATGGGATATGCTACAGAGAAGAGCTCTGCCGAATATGGAGGGTATCCAGTTGCAAGAAGACCTTTTTTTGTTGTTGCAACGAACATGGGCGGCCATTCCACAGCGTGATTTGGATGAACTCATTTTGAGTATGCCAAACCGATTCTTGTGTTGTTAGTGTTCGCGGTAGAAACACGGATTATTAATTGTTTAAGTTACCTAATAAAATTTTAAAGAAAACTGTTATTTCAGTCTTTTTTTCGAACTTTAATGTTAGTGGTTCAAATGTCAAAATTCCCTTTATTAGGAAAATGGGAAATTTCTTTATTAATGCAAAGGTGACTTGGTTTATCGTTACTGTGACAAACGAAAACACTTTATTTGATGAATCCTTAAAGAAAATTTTAATTAATATCAATCAGGAGAAAAGTTATTGCAAAAATATATGTTGATCTCTAGACACATATGTTGATCCCTAGACACTTTTGATGTGTGTATTTATCCTGACACAAAAGAATTCTTAGTTTAGATTCATTTTGATATAAATGACTATCTCTGCATCTATTAAAATGTATGTGTTACCGTCAGATTGTCAAAACCGTTAGATTGTAATCTATCTCGCGAGATTGCAAATAGTCGAAAGATTGTGAAATGGTATCGGCGAATCGCAAGTCGCGATTGGTTAAACAGCATATGTCCCGCGCCGCCATATTTTTTTCTTAATTCGTCTTTTTTTCCGAATGTAAAGTATTTTTGTGATTGTAAATTGATTTAATGTAACTAACTGAGTAGACTATTACGTGACCACCGAATATCCACTCCTGAATATAAAAATATAAGCTTTCCTAGATCGGTTCGAAGCAGATTCTTGACCTGAACAACTTAATTTGGCCGTGAATCTTGTTTACGAACATTTTACATACGTGCTGGCTTTGATTTCCATTGACATGATTATAAGCAATATTTTTAATCATTATATAATTACTTTGCTGGCGGTAGACATCTAAATTGATGCCATGATGCTGGATTCAGTCTCGATTTGTCTGTAGCGTCGTGAAACATCGATACACTTCTTGGTCTTCTAGATCGTAATACTTTTTTATCATGGTCCGAATGATATGGCGAATCACTAGTCTGAAAACAAAAATACATGGCCATTTTAACTAAATGTCTGTGTAATGTATAGTACATATAGTAATCGAAGTCGGATGTATTGTATTAATTTCGGCATAATTAAGTACTTATAATGATTATGAAATATTAAACTTTTAATTACCGGTGCTTTAATAATTTTTAGCTCAGGTGGCATCTTCTTTTTTCGTCTTGGCTTTACTTTGATTGGTGAATGTATCAGTTTCTGCACCCGTCTTACAGGACTATGATTATCATCTGAATCGGCATCCGAAGACATGTCTGTCATTGCATCTGAAGTTAAATCTATTGTAGCTCGCGATACCTACAAGAAGAGACTAAATATTAATTGAAATATTGCTTTTTTTAAATAAAAAAAGGTCAAATAGTAACCTGTAATGTCTCTCGCTTCGTTTTCTTTTTTTCGATTCGTTTCATCTTTTCTAACTTAGGCCGTTGCCTTCTGGTATTCTGTAATATGTTTTTTGCATTAGAAGATGGATTAAAAATCTAAATACTAACTAAAACTGTCATCTTCCTTTACCTCATTGTTCTTATTAATATCTGGGAATATCGGAGAAGGAGGCGGTGCAGGTCGTTCAGATGTTTCTCTTACTCCAGCCTCCGAACTACTGCTTGAAGTATCTCCTTCATCACTGAAAATTGTTTATATTACAAGCTTTTTATTAATTAGCAATGTATGTATGTACTAGTTGTTGCCTGCGGCTCTGACCGCGTATATGTCAGTTATCGCGGCAAATAGTAGCCTATGTGTTATTCTGATGTATAAGCTACATTACTCTAAAGTTTCATCCAAATCCGTTCAGTAGTTTTTGCGTGAAAGAGTAACAAACGTCCATCCATCCATCCATCCATACTTACAAACTTTCGCGTTTATAATATCAGTAGGATGTATGCTTGTATGTTGGGGTGGAATCTTGCAACTAAATTTTGAAGCCGATATCTTCAAACGATTTTGCTGAAATTTTGCAAGCATATGTATACAGCGTGACAATACATTATTAGAATGACATGGAGCTGATCTGATGCCGGAGCTGGAAGGTGGCCATAGGAACTCTGTAAAGAAACGTCGCAACATCATCGAGTTTGGACTCGTTTGATTCGTCTCGAGACATTCCAGTAAAAGCTTGTTTTTAAAACGCTTTTTAATTCAATTTATTTTATCTTGTTCGATTTTTACTATACCTAATGCTTATGAAATACACATATCAAAAGTGTCTAGGGATCAAGCATTTTTATGCGGATTTCTTGAGATTGAGATGTGGCTTTGGCCCTGGCCTGCTCAGTCGCCAGACTTGAACCCGATTGAGCATGCATGGGATATGCTACAGAGAAGAGCTCTGCCGAATATGGAGGGTATCCAGTAGCAAGAAGACCTTTTTTTGTTGTTGCAACGAACATGGGCGGCCATTCCACAGCGTGATTTGGATGAACTCATTTTGAGTATGCCAAACCGATTCTTGTGTTGTTAGTGTTCGCGGTAGAAACACGGATTATTAATTGTTTAAGTTACCTAATAAAATTTTAAAGAAAACTGTTATTTCAGTCTTTTTTTCGAACTTTAATGTTAGTGGTTCAAATGTCAAAATTCCCTTTATTAGGAAAATGGGAAATTTCTTTATTAATGCAAAGGTGACTTGGTTTATCGTTACTGTGACAAACGAAAACACTTTATTTGATGAATCCTTAAAGAAAATTTTAATTAATATCAATCAGGAGAAAAGTTATTGCAAAAATATATGTTGATCCCTAGACACATATGTTGATCCCTAGACACATATGTTGATCCCTAGACACTTTTGATGTGTGTATTTGAAACATGGCAGCTAATACCTGGAATAATCCGAAAGGTCAATGTTTGTAGGCTCGTCTGCATTGGACCCTTCTTTCAATAATCTTGTAACAATTTTTGTTCTTAACTTTTCTTTACTAGGATCTTCGTCAAAGAAATCGAGCAACGTTTCGCAGAATGTTCGTCCTAGGCTTTCGTAGTCTTGAACTGAGAAATGAGTGGACATTCTACTGCCTAATTCAGATCCGCCAAATGAAGCTTCCATTGTGTAACTGTTTGCTACTCCTAACATCCATACTACTACTCGCCCAGTTCCTTCCTTGCTACGTTGGATTCTGAATTTACAGTTTTCAAAAGAGAACTGCAAAAAGTGGAGTACAGTTAGTATTATCCCCATGCTAAATACAATAATAATTGTATAAGTCTAATACCTTGTCAGCCGCATTTTTATGCAGCATCAAAGGGAATACTTGTTCTTGCAATCGCTTATCTGAAGTTTTTCGACTCTCGCATCCATATATGAACACGTTATGCTTGCGAGAATGTGCATGGAGATCAACGTACATAGCGACTCCACATTCTTCCTGTAATCTAATAAGATAGACTATATACAATTAGTTACTTTTTGGTTGAGGACTAAATGGCTACATGGCATCTACTAACCTGCGTAACATGACTTTGGTATGCCAGACTGGTGGGTACGTTTCTCTTATCACTGTTCGATATTGTCTATTCAAGTCCTTTCCGGTCAATGAGCACCGATTGTTACCAACAATTACCTGCAATAATATTTTTTTGTATATTATGATCACGCAACATCCGATTTCATCAGTTTTATATGTGTAAATATAAATCACCTACACCATCTGGATTCAGCATAGGCACTAGCTTAAATATGAACTTTTCTCTTAGCTCTCTGGCTTGATTTGAGTCTCCTGTCAAATAATCCATGAAGCCTTTCATCATCCAAGATGCGGGAGTTTCTCCGGGATGAACTCGAGCGGTTATAACTACGGCTTTCTTTTTCTACAAAATCAATAATATTTTATGTTTTTGGTTATGATTAAATGGATGTCTATTATTATAATAGTAAATATAACGTCACCTTCTGTTCCATTTCGTTTAGATTTGGCGGGGCAGTAACAGTTAGGTAATACACATTGTTTCCTGCTAACGTTCGGCAAAGGAGCCTGAGTTTTGCATACGTTGATTTGACAGGATGACACTGTAACTTGGAGAGGTATTCCTGTAGATCTGAGTAAGTGTAAGGATAGCAATGTGCGATATACACTGCGTCATCTGTGTGCGGGAATTCTATATTGAACGTTAATGTATAACTTGGAAATTGTTCCTCTTCTTCGGTCCTAAAAAATAATATTTTTACTTGATTAGTTGTTATATGTTTTTTTATTTTTATTCCTGTGTGTACTTTGAATGCCTCATTGAGGTATTCAAAGTACTCAATGGATTTTAAAGCCGTTTGCTCAATAGAAAGAGGGATTCAAGAGAAATGTTTGTTATACTTATAATACGTGCATGATATAGTAGAAAAAAACTGAGAATTTCGGAGATTACCATGCGAAACTAGGACGCGTCGCTAGTTATGTTCTAAAATGACAATGTTAGACTTTAAGTAGGTCCATATATATATTATAAACCGCAAGTAAATTACAAAATCTGTTAAAAACTGTACTAACAATCACAAATTTTAACAAAAAAAACCGACTTCAATCTGGACCAAATTTAAATGGGACCATACGGGAATATTGAGTTATTCGTTAATTTGTCGCGTACATACATAATGCAAATTGAAGACTTATATGGTTTTCTCATGGATGACATGTCAGAACTGGACCAAATTTAAATGGGACCATTCGGGAAGCACTAGCTTTCAAATAAAAAAAGAATCATCATAATCGATCGGTTCACCCAGTCGAAAGTTATGAGGTAACAAACATAAAAAAAAAATAAAAAAAATACAGTCGAATTGAGAACCTCCTTGTCAGTAGTTTGTTTAGATTTGTAATTGCCACACTGGCCATTAGAAGTGTTTAGTTATAGAGGTTGGCAACACTCTCTCTTGCTTGGGTGCCGCCACGGTGAATGGTTGCGGAATCGTATATTTGTAATAAGTACAATTATAATAAAGAGTTTAATTAACCACGAAGAGCTTTTACTTCATACAATAATACTAAACTTACATGGCGCTGAGGACATCGGAAACGAAAAATAGAAGAAATAAAGTCTAATAATGGAACAACTCCAACCACCGCCGCCATTGACATTCGGTGTGGGTGAGTCTAAAAAGAAATCATTTGAAAAATGGCGACAGAAGTTCGACTTATATTTTTTAGCAAGCGGAGCAGAGACGAGATTAAAAGATGAACAGAAAAAGGCGTTATTACTTCATTGTGTTGGTGATGAAGGCCTACAAATTTATAATGTAATAGATAATAAAGAAAATCTCACGTATGAAAAAACGCTGGAAATAATTAAAGCGCACTGCAGTCCACCCGTCAATATAACATACAACAGGTACCTATTTTTTTCTCGTAAACAGAAAATAGATGAACCATATGATGAATTGTTGAATGCATTAAAGCATCTGAGTTTAGAATGCAATTTTCATGATCTGAAAGATAGTTTAATTAAGGATCAAATCATAATGGGTATGTTGGACAACAATTTGAGAGAAAGGTTACTGAGAATCACTGACCTTGACTTGGAAAAATGTATAAATATATGTAAAACGGCACAGGTAACAAAGATTCAGTTAAAAGAATTAACTAACAATAAAATAGGAGCTGTGAGCAGACAACAATGGTCAAGAGAGCCAGCAGCAGAGTCTTCAGCCAGGGGTCGCAGCAGAACTCCAAGTCGGGCTAGAGGACAATACAACTGTCAGCGATACAGGAATCGCAGCGTCACAAACTCACCTAAACCGTGCAGGAAGTGTAATCGAGTACATGGGTTTGCACAGTGTCCAGCTTTTGGTAAGAAATGCTTAAAATGTAATAAATTAAATCATTTTTCTATATGTTGTCAAACTAAATGTTCTGTAGTAAATATAAAAAGTTCATTGGAAAATCATAAAATAGATTCCATATACAATGTAAACACAGTAAGTAAAGAATGGTACATAAATATTAAAGTAAATAACTTACAAATAAAGTTTAAAATTGATACTGGTTCTCATGTGGATATTATAAATAAAAATACACTAATTCAATTAAAATTAAAGTTGGATTCATGTTCAAATATAAGATTAACTAACTTTGATGGTTCTGACATTAAAGTATTAGGTTTTTGTAGTGCACAATTAACATACAAATCTTGTGTTTGTGTAAGTAATTTCTATGTAGTTAATTTTAACACACCTTGTATTCTGAGTTATTCAACTGCGGTTAAACTGGGTATCATTAGTAATGTAAGCTCAGTGAACAAAAGTGATATTATATCTGAATACAGTGAATTATTTACTGGTTTAGGTAATTTAAATTACACATATAACATTAAATTAAAAGAAAATTATGATCCAGTTGTGGAACGACCTAGAAAAATACCATTTAAATTACAGGAACAAATTAAATTAGAATTAGATAAACTAGAACAGCTGGGAGTAATTAGAAAGGTCAATGAACCTACAGAATGGGTAAATTCCATGGTTATAGCAAAAAAAGGTGATGGTTCTATTAGAATATGTCTAGATCCACAGAATTTAAACAAATGTATAATTAGGGAAAGATATAAAATGAGTACCTTTGAGGAATTAGTGGCTAAAATGCCTAATGCTAAATATTTCTCAGTTTTAGATGCATCAAAAGGATTTTATATGATTAAATTGTCAGAAAATAGTCAGTTATATACTACATTTAACGCTGGTGAATTTGGTAGGTATTGTTACAAAAGATTACCTTTTGGTTTAAATTCATCACCGGAAGTTTTTAGTAAATGTTTTCATGATACATTTAGTGACATACAGGGAGTAGAACAGTATGTTGATGAAATTGTGGTGTGGGGAGAGTGTATAGAATCACATAATCAGAGATTAAAACAGGTTTTAGAAAGAGCTAGACAAGCAGGTGTAAAATTTAACAAAGATAAATGTAAATTTGGTGTAACAGAGGTTAAATATGTAGGACATATTTTAAGTAGTAAAGGTATAAGACCTGACCCAGAAAAAATTAGAGCCATTGTTAACATGAAAGAGCCTAGTAATAAAAAAGAGGTTCAGACATTTTTAGGAATAATAACCTATGTATCTAAATTCATACATAACCTGTCAGATATTACAAATTCATTAAGGGAACTAGTGAAAAAGGATTCTGTTTTTGTATGGGGTGAAAAACAAAAGGCTGATTTTAATAATTTAAAACAAATTTTAAGTACACAGCCAGTTTTAAAGTTTTATGAAATAAATAGTCCTGTTACCTTATCAGTTGATAGTAGTAGTACGGGATTAGGAGCGGTGTTATTACAGAATGATACACCAGTAGCTTATGCTTCTAAAGCACTAACCGAGTCACAAAAAACTTGGGCTCAGATAGAAAAAGAGTTACTTGCTATTGTGTACGCTTGTGAAAAATTCCATCAGTACATTTATGGTAAACAAATTACAGTAGAGACAGATCATAAACCTCTTGAACAAATATTTAAAAAGTCAATGAATGAGACTCCTTTAAGATTACAGAAATTAAGAATGCGTATACAAGGTTATGATTTAAATATAAAATATAGACCAGGTAAAGAACTTTTAGTAGCTGATGCATTATCTAGGGCTTATGTTCAAGATAACATTTGTAATCAGGATATAGATGAAAAGATAGAAATGCATGTATGCATGATTATAGAAAACTTAAGTATGCGTGAGCAAAAGTTGAAATTATTTCAGGAGGAAACAGCTAAAGATAAAAATTTTGTGTTGTTAATTAATTATATACAAAATGGATGGCCTAATTATTCTAATATTCCATTACAATTAAAATTTTATAATTCCATTAAAGAAGACTTATATGTAGCAAATGGATTAATATTTAAGGATTCTGCTGTACTTGTACCAAAAACGTTACGGTCTGATATGTTAAATCAAATTCATTATAATCATATGGGGTATGAAAAATGTAAAGATAGAATTAAAGGATTGTTATATTGGCCTCATATGAATAAAGAGATACTAGATAGAATAAAAAATTGTGACACTTGTTTACAATTTCAAAAAAGTCATAGTTTTGAACCACTAAAATTAAGAGAAGTTCCTGATAAACCGTGGAGTACAGTAGGAGCGGATATGTTTTTCTTAAATAATAAAATATATTTACTGGTTGTTGATTATCTAACAAAATATGTAGAACTCTGTGAACTAAAAAATCAATCAGCGGAAGAACATGTAAAAGCATTAAAGTCAACATTCTCTAGATGGGGAATACCTGAGTTATTGTATACAGATGATGGAGCTCAATATAGAAGCTCTGCATTTATAGATTTTTATCAGCAATATTGTTTTCAACATAAAACTTCTACACCATATTATGCCAGGTCTAACGGAATGGCTGAACGCCACATTCAAACAATTAAGAAAATGTTAAAAAAATGTTTATTAGAAAATAAAGATATAGATTTAGCTTTATTAGAATATAGAAATATGTCAGTTGATAGCCAACTAAAGTCACCAAATGAGATGATGATTGGTAGACAAACATCTTCATTGTTACCTGTAAACAGATACAGTAATAATTTTGAAATGAAGTTTAATAAAATAAAAAGATATGTACAAAGGAATAATGTTAATTATAAGAAGTATCATGATAAAAAATATAAGGGTAAAGAAATAAAATTGTATAATGGACAAAATGTGTTCATTAAAGATAAATATAATAAGTTAATACCAGGTAAAATTGTAAAAGAGGGAGATAAAGATAGATCTTATGAAGTTTTGTTGGAAAATGGCCATACAGTAACTAGAAATAGATATCACATATTTAGGGGATCTAAATATAGAAAATTTAATGTAAAAAATACATATGATTATGATGATGAAGATTTAGAAAGCTATGTTTGTAAAGATAAAATAAGTGAAGAGGATAAGAGTGTAAAAGCAAGTTTAGAAAGTAATAAACAAAAGAGTGTAAGATTTAATCTTGATAATCAGGACACTGATCCCGAAAGGACCACAAGATGTGGCAGAAGGGTCAGAAGACCAAAGTATTTTAATGAGTGTAGTACAAGTTCATAAAGTAGTTAAGCACTTATTTTTTAGTATAAAGGTTAAGAATAATTTGTAACTTTTATAGTATAGTATAATTGTAAAGCAGATTGTGTAAAACTGTTATTTTAGACATTAAAGAAAAAGAAAGGGATGTCAGTAGTTTGTTTAGATTTGTAATTGCCACACTGGCCATTAGAAGTGTTTAGTTATAGAGGTTGGCAACACTCTCTCTTGCTTGGGTGCCGCCACGGTGAATGGTTGCGGAATCGTATATTTGTAATAAGTACAATTATAATAAAGAGTTTAATTAACCACGAAGAGCTTTTACTTCATACAATAATACTAAACTTACACTCCTCCTTTTTTGAAGTCGGTTGGAAACTGAATGGAGTTCGTTTTAAAAACAGCTAGTAGTATTGTTTTTATCACTAGTTTTTAGCTAGTGGTATTTTTGACACTTTGTTGGACTAATGTATCGTAATGTATCCAACAAAGTGTAAAAAATACTGCTTTTACTATACCTACAGTAATTTGACTTGTATCTAACATAAGTATAGTTTTTTAACCGACCAAAAAAGGAGGAGGATCTCAATTCGACCGTATATATGTTTCTTTTTTTTTATGTATGTTCGCGGATAGTTTCGTCGTTTATGGAACGATTTTGAGGATTCTTTTTTTTAATGGAAAGGAGATATACCAACGATGGTACTATGATAAAGACACTAAGATCTGATAATGGCATCCAAGAGAAATCGAGTCGAACCTTGAAGTCGGGTTTTGTTCTTGTTAAAATTTTACTTGTCATAAATATACCTTACGTACTAAAATTACTAGAATTATAGGGTTAAGAGGATAAGTAAGTATTAATTAACGAGAAATCGTAATATAGGTAATATCGTTATTACCTATATTACGATTTCTCGTTATTTTATTTGCTTTGGAAATTAATTTTGGTAATACTAACTTTAGTTAGTAACTAGTAATATTATATTTAACTAAAAATAACATCCGTATTTTAATTACATGAAAAATTGCCGTCAACCAGTCGTCACTGATCTTGATGTAAATTGGATCATAGCACACGTTTACATATATGTATGTTAAGTTCTATACACATCATCAGTCATGACGAATCCATAGAAACACAAAACCAAATTTCATAAGCTAAAAATATCCACGTAATTTACTTGAAAAGTTTAATACTCACGTCGAATCATTTTTATAGTACGCGATGTTATCACCGCATCGCCTCCAACCGATCGAATGCAACTGTGCGTCCTTGGTTGAATATAATAGAGGTCGCATGCCCTCATTATATAAGCTCTCCGCTTTTGATAAGTTCACTATAGAAAACCTAAAATATTTTGCGTGTGTATAATATTTTTACAAAATAGTGTAACGATGACAAACCATGCAATACACAATACCTGTACATCATTTGCTTTTTTGTATTTGTGACTCGAAAATAAAACCATTGCATATGCCTATTCGTATAAAGGTCCGTTCGGAGATGCAGCTCGTAATAAGCTGATGTTATTCGTATTGCTTTGGCTAAATTGCCGCTTTCAAAACGAGATTCAAATCTTAGTTCATCTTCATTCCCGGGGCTGGCCCCGGCACTGGCACATGCTGATAAATATAAACGAGATCCTCCAACAGTGGAACGGCTAAACTGAAAAGTTAACGATCTATAAAGTATCATTTTCATAGACTCATATATAAGTCTTTATAAAGAGTTGATGCTTACATAATTAACGGCACTCATAGGATAGTACTGAAATATAACAGTTCCTGCATCTTCACCGACGGGTTGAGGCCGCAACTCTTTACCGGAAGGAATGTAATATGGTTCTGGCGAGGCAGGATTCCACGTTAGATGTTGTATTCTTTCCTCAACGACCTAGTAATTATATTTAAGCAGTTTTTTAAGGTATTTGGAACTCTCCAATAATTCAAATATCTTAAAAGAACGTAAATGTAAATTTTTGTGTTTAAAGAGTCGAGACTATTTACCAAAATATTGGCACATTTATATTACCTTAATGAGTTTTTATAATTGATTCAATCTGTTTTAACTACAGTTAAAACAGATTAAATCAATTATAAAAAGATAGAAGGGATACATCCCTTCTATCATTTACTCAGAATTATAACGTGACAGCTCAGTGTTAGTAGAATTTCAGCGCCACTTCCTTGAAGTGGTATTACGCTTAGTTAACGGCCTTTTTGTCTCCTGCCGTTGTGTTTTTGGCTATGTTTATGGTAATTGTATTGTGTTGTGTGTAGTGAAAGCATAATTTGTATAAGGACAAGAATAAGTGTTTTTATCTCTTTCTATTTTTTCTTTCTTGAATGCCTATAACGATTTTTTTACTATAGAATAGAAAGATTTTCAGACTCATAAAAGCACATGTTAATTACTACTACAGTCAGAATGCATCGATCTCAAGGCGATTAGAAAGCTTGAGGTTAAGGCTGGTTTTAGTGCTCGACCGACCGCGTCGGTGCGTACTATCGGTCCTGACAATACGCAACCGACCGTCGGCAGTTTGTACGTTTAGTGCTCTCCTGACCAACCAAACTGGCGGGACTGCTGCAGTCACAAATAAATGGACGCCCACCTATCGCTGTAGCATTGAACGCGTTAATATTGTTACGAGCTGGGTATTAAATAATTAAAGATAGTCGGTTGATTACCAAAAAAAATAACACACTTTATTTACAACCCTTTTTACAATAATAAATCGCTATGTCACTTGTTAATCGCACTAGAAGATCGCTTCGATGTTAACTCCGCTGTATCGTGAACAATACTGACTCGTACGGGTAACCCAATCTGCTTATATATGGCTTTGAAACCCCTAGAAAGATCTATAATATTCGATAGAAAATTCTACAGTAAACAGAAATTACCAGAGTGAGTAATCTAGCGCCATCTAGCGTCGAATATCAGAGTTACTCCACAGTTGCGCACTACTTGACACTAGATGGCGCCTTCAATTCAATTCTCGCGATTGGTAGATTGTTCTAGACTATTTTTCTCGAAGGCGCAACACTGCCCCCTCCTAAGACATGCTCGTCCCGAGCATAATCAGTTCCATAGTATCGCGCCAATCGATCTACGTGAACTATCTTTGGGGCGCCTCTTGGACACTTCTGTATCCGGTAGGTAACATCATTGATTTTTGTCACCACCCGGTATGGCCCTTCCCACTTGGCTTGTAGCTTTGGAGATCTCCCTTTACTGCGAACTGGATTATGGAGCCATACTAGAGAACACTCTTCGAAGCCCTTATTGTTCACTTTCCGGTCATATCGGGTTTTCATCTTCTCAGACATTTGCTGGCCCGATTGTCTGACATGCTCATAAATGTCATTCATCTTGTTCCGCAAGTCATTAGCGTACTCCGTTATACTTCGCGGGGTGTCAGGGGGTATTCCAGTGATCAAGTCGGCAGGCAATCGTAGTTCTCTTCCGAAGTTTGCAAAAGCTGGTGTTACTGAAGTGCTTTCGTGGACTGCACTTCGGTATGACAGAAGAAACGGTTGGATGTGTTTGTCCCAATCTTTTTGCCTACTTTCAACAACTTTTGCTAGATACCTCTCTAGTGTTTGGTTAAATCGTTCCACCATTCCGTCAGATTGTGGGTGATAAGAGGTGGTTCTGGTTTTGTGGGCACCCATTACTCGACACATCTCTTGAAATATTTGAGACTCAAAATTTCTTCCTTGGTCACTGTGAATTTCTAAAGGCACTCCAAAACGACAGAAGACTTCGTGCACTAATTTGTCTGCAACTGTTGATGCCTCTTGGTTGGGAATGGCGAAAACTTCTGGCCACTTAGTGAAGTAATCCATTACAACCATGAAGTACTTGTTTCCAGTTTCACTTTCAGGAAATGGTCCCGCTACGTCTATTGCAATTCTTTCCCAGGGTGCCCCAACATTGTACAATTTCAATGGACCTCTGCTTCGTGTGTGAGGTCCCTTCACGGCCGCACAATTAGTACACTTGCGACACCAGTCCTCAACATCATCACGACAATGAATCCAGTAGAATCTCTCCCTTATCTTTAACAATGTCTTCTTAACTCCCATATGACCTCCTGAACATCCGTTATGGTAGAGCTGCAGAACCACTGGTATCTTAGCTTTAGGGACAACCATTTGCAGATGACAGCTGTCTCCTCGAGCGTTTTCCCATTTACGGCACAAGACTCCATCCTGGATGACTAGGCTATCCCATTGAGCCCAATAACTCTTTGTGGTTGAACTCAGCGATGCAACATCGCTCCAGTGAGGCTTAGGAGTCTCAGCTTTAATCCACTCGAGAATTGGTTTGATATCTGCATCCTCTTGCTGTGCTTGCTGTAGGCTTTCCTTCCATTCGATGCTAAGGTCCGTCTTTATTGTCCTTATAGGAACAGCTTCCTTTACTTCTTGCTTGGCACAGTGTTTGCAGTCTTCAGGGCAAGGTCTTCTTGATAATGCGTCTGCGTTACCGTGTGATTTTCCACTGCGATGTTCAATCATGAAATCATATTCCTGTAGTAGCTCAATCCATCTCGCGACTTGTCCTTCAGGATTTTTAAATTGTAAGAGCCACTTTAGTGCAGCGTGGTCAGTTCGGAGGTGGAATTTACGCCCGAGCAGATATTTGTTAAAATGTTGCAGTGTCTTTACTACTGCCAGTAGCTCCCTTCTTGTGACACAATAATTTCTTTCCGGTTTTGACAAAGATTTACTGAAATATGCAATAACGACCTCTTGATCACCTTTCCGCTGGGATAACACACCGCCAAGCCCAGTATCACTCGCGTCTGTGTCAACTATGAATTCATTTTCGGTATCTGGATACCCTAAGATAGGTGTGTTGCATAGACGTCTTTTTAGCTCTTGAAATGCAATGTCACAACTTTCATCCCAGCAGAATTGTCTTTTCTCTTCAGTAAGTTTATGAAGGGGTTTGGCAATATCCGCAAAGTTTTTCACGAATCGCCGATAGTAAGAGCACAAGCCCAAAAATGCTCTTACTTGGGTCTTATCTCTTGGAACTGGCCAATCCTTGACGGCAGCGATCTTTTGCGGATCTGTTTGGACACCCTCTTCCGAAACCACATATCCTAAAAAGCTAACCTGCCGTTTGAAAAATGAACACTTCTTAGGACTTAACTTTAGGTTGGCACTTCGGATTTTCGATAATACGCGCTCCAGGTTTCGAATATGTTCTTCAAACGTACGGCCTACAATGACAATGTCATCCAAGTAGACCAGGCAAGCGTCTCCAGTTAATCCGGTCAGTACTAACTCCATCAGTCTTTCAAAAGTTGCTGGCGCGTTACATAATCCAAAGGGCATAACTTTAAACTGCCACAGTCCTCTCCCTGTAGAGAAAGCAGTCTTCTCTTTGTCCTTGGGATCAATTTCTACCTGCCAGTATCCACTTTTCAAATCTAAGGTGCTAAACCACTTTACCCCTGTTAGCATGTCCAGTGTGTCATCTATTCTAGGAAGTGGATAGCTGTCCTTCTTCGTAATGTCGTTTAAACGGCGGTAGTCAACACAAAAACGCATGCTGCCATCCTTTTTCTTTACAAGCACTACAGGTGAACACCATGGGCTGGATGAAGGCTCTATAACGCCGTCCCTGACCATTCCATCAATCATGGTTTGCACTTCCTTTTCTCGTGCTACTGGCAGTCTTCTTGGTCGCTGACGAATAGGCAACTCATTCCCAGTGTTTATTTTGTGTTGAACTAAACCAGTCTTTCCAATATCAGCTTCATTAGTAGAGAAAATATCAGCGTACTTAAGTAACATTCTCCTAGCCTTGTCAATCTCTTCCCTAGACAAGACATCTCGACAGTCTTCCAAAAGTCTTGACACGTTGACCCGTGCATCCTTGCTAACATTCGAAGTAGTCAAGTCTTGGCATCGATGCATCCAATCCACATCTTCGCAAGTGCCAATCAGTGTGCCCTTATGAATCACATGTTGCTTGTCACTTAGATTTAGCACACGTACTGCAGGGATGTTAGTGGTACTTACTAGAGTCCGTGCGATCTTCCATGGAAGGTCATTATCTATCCTCTCAATAAGTACACACCGTTGCATTCGTCCGGAGTTATAAGGAAGACTAACTGGCATGATTGTTTCTGATCTGGGAGGAAGAACAACTTTATTTAAGCTGTACACTTTTCCTGGTGACGCTCCTTCCATGAACAGTTCTTCTTGACTACATCTCAATACACCTTGATTGATGTCGATCTCACAACAATTGTTCTTCATGAAGTCTAGGCCAAGGATGCAGTCGTCAACTATATCAGCCACGATGACGTTATGCAGGTAAACTTGGTTGCCCAACTTCAACTCCACCTTCTGTTCGCCTCGGACGCGTATGCGCTGACCAGTGGCTGTTACTAGGTTTATTTGCTCACGGTTACAGGTGATGTCCCTCAGAAACCGATTTGCAAGTTGGGAACTGACAACTGTGCGAGAAGCTCCCGTATCAATCGTCAGCTTACATGTTGTTCCGTTGATTTCGCCTCTGATGACCAGGCTGTTCCCATCATGACTTTGCGAGATCGAAATCCTTGGGGCTCTTTGAACACCAGCCAGCACCCGCCCCGCAGTCCTGGCGTTTACTCGTTTCCCTGCTGTTGTTTCGCAGTACTATCAGTCGCCCTAATCTCCTGAGGCCGCTCGTATTCATTTCCTATGCTTCGCTTAGGGCAGCTGGACCGAAGGTGACCTTTTTCACCACAGGCGTAACACCTAGGGCTGTACCCCTTAAACCGGTCCCGCACAGGTGACGCCACAACCTCCCGGACCCGATGAGACCGATGATCTTGTCTCACAGCTTCCACCTCCAAAGCATGGGTGAGAGCATCTTTGAGAGTTTCATGGTGCCCAAGTCGCACAGCAGCTCTAACTTCGAGGTCACGAATGCCATCGATGAAAGCTTGCACCAGATTCCCGTCCACGAGCGCAGGTGCAGACTGGTATGCCTTACGGACCAGTTTCTCAACTTCCAGAGCCCATTGTTGCAAGTTCTCACCGATGCGTTGGGCACGATCCTTCAGCTGTGCACGAAAAACGTGCTCCAGGTGAGCGTCACCATATCTTGCCTCCAATGCTTCCAGCAGTTGCTCATAGGTTACCTTCTTACCGAGGGCTTCGAGGACGGTTAGAGCCTGGTCTCGAAGACCCAAGGTGAGCGCGGTCATAGCCTGTTCCTTAGTCCAGCCGTTCGCCGTCATAACAGCCTCAAACTGGATCTTGTAGGCTGACCACGAAGATGTCCCATCAAACGGCGGTACTTTGAACCCCCGCACCGAAGGAACAGCAGTTACTGAAGTCGCCGCTCCATCTCCAACTTTGAGGTTCCCTAATGCCTTCTTCACGTCTGCAATCTGAGTTTCGGCCTCAGTGATACGGTTCTCGTGTTGAAGAACCTGATCCTTCACTACCTTGAGTTCTTTGCCGAAGGTCTCGTGAATGCCTTTTAACAAGAGCATTTGTTCCTCCTGGCGACGAGCCTGGTCTTCCTTGTCCCGCTGCAGCTGTTCCTCCAAGCGGCGGGCCTGCTCCTCCTGGCGGCGGGCCTGCTCCTCCTGATGGCGGGCCTGCTCCTTCTTGTCCCGCTGCAGCTGTTCCTCCAATCGGCGGGCCTGCTCTTCTTGACGGCGGGACTGCTCCTCTTGACGGCGGGCCTGCTCCTGGAGCATCACCATTAGGGCCGTGATATCTGGAGCTGCTGACGATGTGGACGGCGTGGCTTCCATCGCTGGCTGCTGACCTTCCGGTGTGGGCAGTTGTGCACCTCCAAATCGCCTCAGGTCGGGCTCTTGCTGACGCTGACTCCTAGTTCGGATACCTTCCGTGTCTTCCTTTGGTAAAACCGGCATACTTTAATCCCACTGCTGACACCAATTTGTTACGAGCTGGGTATTAAATAATTAAAGATAGTCGGTTGATTACCAAAAAAAATAACACACTTTATTTACAACCCTTTTTACAATAATAAATCGCTATGTCACTTGTTAATCGCACTAGAAGATCGCTTCGATGTTAACTCCGCTGTATCGTGAACAATACTGACTCGTACGGGTAACCCAATCTGCTTATATATGGCTTTGAAACCCCTAGAAAGATCTATAATATTCGATAGAAAATTCTACAGTAAACAGAAATTACCAGAGTGAGTAATCTAGCGCCATCTAGCGTCGAATATCAGAGTTACTCCACAGTTGCGCACTACTTGACACTAGATGGCGCCTTCAATTCAATTCTCGCGATTGGTAGATTGTTCTAGACTATTTTTCTCGAAGGCGCAACAATATGTTTCCATAGCGCGTCGGTCGACCAACGGTACGCATGCGGATGCGCTCGACCGTTGGTCTTCGTACGCACTAACGCAGTGCGTAGCAGATTGCGCGTGCGTACGGTCAGTCGAGCACTGTAGCGACTTGGTAAATTTTCATACAAATGACAAGCGCTACCGACGTACGCACCAACGCGACCGTCGGTCGAGCACTAAGACCAGCCTAACAATTTAGGTAAAAGTCTTTTCACGTCAGTAGAAGTTGTAATTTGTACAAATTGAACATCGGATGGGGATCACAAATTTGTAAAAGACTTAAATGTATTTGTTAGTTGCCACTTTTTAACCGACTTCCAAAAAGGAGGAGGCCCTATGTTCCACTGTATGTATTTTTTTTTTATGTATGTTCAGCGATTACTCCGTCAGTTGTGGACCGATTTTGATTTTTTTTTTTGTATTCGAAAGGGTATGCTTCCGAGGTGGTCCCATTGCCAGCATATCAGGATCTGGTGATGGGATCCCGGAGAAATCGAGGGAAACCCTCACTTTTTATAGGCACATACTATGTTTTTCGTATATTTTCTGAAGTTACACTGGTATTTGCGTCTGGTAGTCATCATTTTATGATGATGAGCTGATGATGTAAGGTACAACTCCTTAACGGTTAGGAGTTGGAGTGTTACCTTTACTCGTATTCTTTCAAATTATTTAGGTAAGCTGATGATGGATGGTGGAAGGTACAACTCCTCAACGGTTAGGAGTTGGAGGATAATTCTTTCAATTTCATACGTATCTAAAGACCTTCAGTCGTATACTTTTAAGTTATTTAGGTGAACTGGTGATAGAAGGTTAAACTCTTCAACAGTTAGGGATTAGAGGATGATTTTAATATTACACATACGTATAGACCTTAATTTGTATTCTTGATGATGAAATTTGATGAAATAGTTCAACTTACTACTACTATTGTTTGCACTAAAAACTGAAAAATAAAAACTTTTTATAAAAAAAAAACCGACTTCCAAAAACATCCAACGAAAACTCTCTGCCAAAAAAACACTTAAAAGCGTAAAATAAACTGGTTCTTCATAAATTGCCTATACCTAATTCTTTATTCATTTAAATAGTAGTATTATAATGTGTGCTAGGTACCTAAAATCTGTTTGAAGTCGGTGCTAAGCCAAAAATAATACAAACGAACAATTACAAAAGTCTAAGCAATAGTCACTTGGCACCGACTTCAAACAGATTCTAGGTACCTAGCACACATTATAATACTACTATTTAAATGAATAAAGAATTAGGTATAGGCAATTTATGAAGAACCAGTTTATTTTACGCTTTTAAGTGTTTTTTTGGCAGAGAGTTTTCGTTGGATGTTTTTTGGAAGTCGGTTTTTTTTTAGATTATAGTTATTTATGTTATGGTGTGGTAATCCGCACCGGTCGATCTCGCCGGGGTTCATAATGAAGTGGTATGTCAGAATAAGACCGACTAAAACCACCACAAATTATTATTCATTTATAGATAATTGAAAGACTAAAGGATAAGGATTATTACTTTTTACCCGACTACGGCGATTGAAGATTAATAGTTTTGGCAGTCTATGTATGTTCCACCGTAGTGCCGTAGTAAACTGATTTAAGAATAAGGTGTTAATAGATTCGTAATACTGGACAGTATGACATAGGCTGTATACATTTTAACAAAAGTTTTTACGTAGTCGGGTCAGGTCATACTTTTGATTTAGTAATGTGTAAAGGCATTTTTAAGCACTGTTTGTTATTAGTTAACATATTTAATACAAGTTATTCTTATGTTTAAAGAAATTACATGGAACAAACTTCTTAATTACTGAAACACTTACTTGACATTCTGTAGGCCATCTAGGTGCTTGCTGGGGACAATCCAGCTCTTTCGGAAGTGCAAACAAATCTCTTGGTTCTCTTAACTTGGCTGTAGTTCGAAATGTTCTGATATCCGTGTCGATTTCTAACTGATTTGTCTTGATATTGTTTTGCAGAAAACTTGAGATGAATGTCCCTACACGGAAAAAATATATTCTATTGAATATACATTAACTGGTATAAATAATACACATTAGTTTCGAATTTCGATTAGCTGTTCTCCAAAAGTATTCGGGAGGAATCTACTTACTACATTCTTAGATTATATAATCTAAGACTAAATTATTGGTTAAAACTGACTTCTCAACTCGGAATGTTTTTAAAACATTGACCTAATTCTATGAATTAACTGACGATCACAATATAAACACAAAGGTCGTAGTGTCAAATCACTTTTGAGATAACAATTATGCATGCATAACGCGATTTAAACTTAGGGATAAACACACACGAAAGCACATTTACTTACTAACAAGTACAAAAACTTTTTATAAAAAAAAACCGACTTCCAAAAACCATCCAACGAAAACTCCCTGCCAAAACCACTAAAAAGCGTAAAATAAACTGGCTCTTCATAAATTGCTATGTGCCAATTCTTGTCTATACCTAATTCTTTATTCATTTAAATAGTAGTATTGTTATATGTGCTAGGTACCTAAAATCTGTTTGAAGTCGGCGCCAAGCCAAATGTAATAGTAGTTACCACACTCGCTATATTTTGAGACGACCATCGACGACGTCGCGTCAGCCCGCGCGTGTCTGCCCGCTTGGGTTGTTTTGTGCTACACGAGGCATCAGCTATCCGGCAGCGGCGAGTGCAGTACTTCCTATTACATTTTGGCTTGGCGCCGACTTCAAACATATTTTAGGTACCTAGCACACATAACAAAACTACTATTTAAATGAATAAAGAATTAGGTATAGACAAGAATTGGCACATAGCCAAAAAGCACAGAGCCAGTTTATTTTACGCTTTTTAGTGTTTTTCGGCAGGGAGTTTTCGTTGGATGGTTTTTGGAAGTCGTTTTTTTTTATAAAAAGTTTTTGTTTTTCCATTTTTAGTGCAAACAATTGTAGGTTATCAGTAAGTTGAACTATTTCATATAATTTCTGCTGATGCGAATAACTATAGTGGTTTGAACACGTATTAAAACTGAGTATGCTCAGTTTCCAAAATTATGTTGAGATGCAAGATTTCTGTTATCGAGGACGTGGTCTACGGGGCAATAGGAATCGTGTCCAAGCTTAAATGTCGTGATGAAATAGAAGCAGGCGAGTTACTTAAAGCAAAATACATTAAGGGGTTAGTCATCATAGCGCATGTGTCATCAGCTCACCTTAATAACTTAAAAGTATACAACTAAAGGTCTATAGATACGTATGAAATTGAAAGAATTATCCTCTAACTCCTAACCGTTGAGGAGTTGTACCTTCCATCATCAGCTTACCTAAATAAATTGAAAGAATACAGCTAAAGGTAACATACATACGAGGGGAGGTCCAAAAGTTAGTGGAATGAAAGGGTTCTAAATAAAATGAAACACAGTCTCAAAGACTCAAATTTTTCCTTGTCAATATAATCACCCTTAAGCTCAATACATTTATTGGATCTATGAATTAATTTTTCTAAACCGTCGAAATAATATTTTTGAATTGAATTGAAGGCGAAAGACATCGCCTCAAAATGGGCCAAAATTGCCTTCTTCACCTCATTGTCGTCGGCAAATTTCCTTCCCCAAGTTTTTTTTTAATTGGGAAAGAAATAAAAATCACTAGGGGCCAGGTCTGGGCTGTAAGGTGGGTGGGCTAGTGATTCGAAGCCGTGCTTGTGCAGAGCAGTCATTGCAACTCTGCTCTTGTGAACTGGTGCGTTGTCTTGCAACACACCCTTAGCCAATTTTCTTCGACGTTTTGCTTTGATGACCTCCTTTAATTTGTCTAGTATCGATGCGTAGTATTCTCCGGTTATGTTTCTTCTCTTTTCTTTGTAATCAATCAGCATTATCCTCTCACAATCCCAAAAAACAGTAGCCATCAACTTTCCAGCCGATTCTGACACTTTGAGTTTCTTCGGGGGTGGTGTGCCCTTTTCATGCCATTGCATGGACTCCTGTTTTGACTCAGGCTCAAAGTGATGGACCCGTGTTTCATCTCCAGTAACAATCCGTTCCAAAAACTGTGCAGGTTCATCTCCACACACCTCCGAAAATTGCTTTGAAGCATCGACGCGCTGCTGTTTCTGAAGCGGTGTGAGCATTCTCGGTACCCATCTTGCACTGACTTTAGGATCCGCAAAATGGTGGTATCTGATACTCCAACTAATGCAGATAACTGTTTTTTCTTCAAACGGGCGTCCTCCAGTACAAGTTTTTCCACTTTTTCGATGATGTCTGATGTGGTGGCCTCAATTGGCCGTCCAGAGAGGGGGTCGTCTTCAATCGACTCTCGACCATGTTTAAAAAGACCATGCCACTTATAAATCATGGATTTACCAGGGCAATCCTCCCCATAAACAGCTCGCATTTAATTTAAAATGGTTTGGCCATTCTTTCCTTGCTTGGTAAGGAATTTATCACGGCACGGTGTTCAATTTTCGCCATAGTTTCAGTTTTCTGCCGGATTGACTTGTTTAGCAGGCGAGTGTTCATAAACGAATGACGCAACAGGGCTGAAACTCTATTTATATACTAATGATGAGTCCCCAAGTAGTATGACATTAAGCGAGCGCCCCTATCCATGCTCTATCCCCTCTATTCCACGAACTTTTGGACCTCCCCTCGTACATATGACATTTAAAGATTTATCCTCCAACTCCTAACCGTTAAGGAGTTGTACCTTTCATCATCAGCTCATCATCATTAAATGATGACTATCAGACGCAAATACCGAAGTAGCTTCAGAAAATATACGAAAATAGTACGTGCCTGAAAAAAATGAGGGTTCCCCTCAATTTCTCTGGGATACCATCATCAGATCCTAGTTTTCTTGTCATGGTACCACCGTCGGAACATCTTGTTTCCAACAAAATAAGAATCATCAAAATCGGTTCATAAACGACGAAGTTATCCCCGAAAACACATGAAAAAAATATATATACGGTCGAATTGAGAAACCTCCTCCTTTTTTTGAAGTCGGTTAACAATAAACATTCAATATTCCATATAGTGATAAAATAAAAAATCTTGGCATCCATATGGACAAGCACATGTCCTGGGCTGCCCAGATTGGTGAAGTTAGTCGAAAATTATTTGCTGCAGCGGGGTCGCTGCGAAGACTTCGTAATTTTCTTCCTACCAAGACAAAAATCGCCCTAGCACAATCTCTTCTCCTTCCTATCCTTGACTATGGTGATGTTAGCTATCTAGATCTTACCGAAGAACAATTGAGCAAACTTGAGCGTCTCCAAAATGTCTGCATAAGGTTCATATTTGGTTTACGTAAATATGACCACATCTCTGAGTTTCGTGTTAGGCTCAAATGGTTACCTATACGCCTTCGCCGGAATGTTCATATTCTCTCCATTCTATACAGTACTCTGTTCCTCCCACATTCGCCGTCCTATCTCAAACAACGTTTTGAATTCCTTGACAATTCACATTGCAGGCGCCTGAGATCGTCGGAGAATCTAAAGTTGAAGATGCCCCTGCATACTACAAAATTTACTGACAAGTCGTTCTCGGTACAAGCCGTTAGATTGTGGAATAACCTACCTGAGACCAGGGATCGGAAAACCCATGCATAACGGTATGCGTTATAAACGGTTACCGAATCAATCTGTAACCGTTTCAAAGGGTTACTCTTTGATTCGGTTAACAGATTGTATATGTTATTGTTTTAACCCAAACAATAAGGGTTAACCCAAATTAAAGGGTTTATGTTTTTGAAATTGTTAACCCAAATGATAGAAGTTAACCCAATATTTCGGTTATTTTACGACGTTCGCAATTCGAAAATAATCAGTTTTACTTGATCTCTTGTGAAAAAAAAATTACTTGTTATTAGCCGAGATCCCCCTCTTCCCATCCCTCGCAAATAATGCCGACTGTAACGAAAAATTAGTCACGGACCTACAAATATCCAGAAACCTATATGCAATTCGGTTAAGGTTAACCGTAATTATCCTGTATTAGACTATTCCTGTTAACAGTTATAATTCGGTAACATCTATTTATGTTAATCCTAAATTTAGGTTAACCCATTTCCAAAAGGGTTAATAACAGATTATTTCGGTTAGGTTAACCCTAACCGGAATATCCCTGCCTGAGACAATAAGAAAGGCTAAATCTCTGCAAAGTTTTAAGAAAAATGTCACTAATTATTACTTGACCATGTAAAGTATTCCAGTACAGGAATACCCACTTATTGTGGTTAATATTTGGTACGTCATGGACTTTAAGCAATGTGTTTTTTTTTTTTTGTGTGGTAATTATGCAAATATTTGTGTATGTATTTATATGTATTCGTATGTATATAGTATGTGTATATAGTATATGTAGTATATGTTAGTGTAAGTAGGAATATGTAGGTGGCTTTATATGTTATAAATAACTTAGATCTATTAGTACACCGCCAACTACCCAAAATATCATTTTATAATATCCGTACAAAGGTTGTCTGGAAGAGATCGCCGTGAGCGATAAGACCGCCTATTGTAATACCTGATGTTGATCTCCGTTTATGTATCTCTGTAAAAATGTTTACTGTAGTGGTGTGCAATAAAGTTTAATAAATAAAATAAATAAATAAAATTCCCAATAATAATCACAAATTTTAACCAAAAAGAACCGACTTCAAGAACTGGACCAAATTGAAACGGGACCACACGCTTTCAAAAAAAAAGAATCATCAAAATTGGTTCACCCAGTCGAAAGTTATGAGGTAACAAACAAAAAAAAACAGCCGAATTGATAACCTCATCCTTTTTTAAAGTCGTTTAAAAACACATAATAAACTAGAATGTTTAGTCTGTAAAGGCTTTTCGTTGGTACAGATTTTTTGAATATAAGTAAACAAAGCAATTGTCAAATAACTTGAAAACTTTCAGTTCAGTTAGTACTAATTGTTAAAAAAAAAATATTTTACCTTTACTACATATTGGAAACAATGAAGCTTGCAGCGACTTTACGTGTTCTATGTTTGCTATAAACACATTCTCTTGTAATCCAGGATTTATCGAAGGAAGTGTAAGCGTTACCGTTGTACTATCAATATACTCTTTCTTTTGTTCTTCCCTTTCTATCGTCATTATAGCCTCTTGAATGGTCTCAATTTGTTTCCACCATAACATGTTAAATAAATTTGGGAACAGCGACGTTCGCCATTCACTAGCACATATTAATCCATGTCGTGTGTATTTCTATAGTCGCCGATGTAGTAGCTACGGTTACCATGGCTGCACAAATGTTTGAATGTTGGCCGTCAGTCTCGAAATTTGTTTTGGAACCTGGTGGGTAGCACGGCGCTTCGAACTAAACTGAGTGACTCACGACATCAAAAACAGGGGTTCAAGCTTTCGCTTATTGGAAGACGATTGCCCCGTAATGTCATGCTTCGCCCGTATAAAACTTATCAGGTGATTGGTGACGTCAAATGGTTATTCATGCGAAATTTAAGATTATGGAAATCAGAATGTCGGAAACCTTTGCGAGAGGTCAAATTTAGATTCAATTTATCGTTTTGTGAAGTTAGTAGTTGAAGTTCAAAAATTTTATTTTGCGGATATCGCAATTAATATTGCTCGATATAACATAACAAATGTAAATAGCTAGTTTTTTTTTAAACGACTTATACATAGTTTACACTTCATAATTTAGGTAACCTAAATTTAAATTAAAAAAATATTGGTGCTTTGTCAAAAGAAAGGGTTATGAATCCTAATCTAAGTAATATGCATGTAAATGATATAAGTATTTTTCAAAAGAGATCTTATAAAGTTACTAGCTGACCCGCCATATTTTTTTCGAGAATATTTCCTACATTTCCCAAAAACTTGTTTTAGTATTTTAGCCCGCTTCACTTCCCACGGGTAGTGTACAGCACGGTGTACAGTCGCGGACTAGGAAAATATAACACTTTTAGTTTTTTTTAAATTTTATTTTATACAAACCTTGTCCTAATAATAATAATTAGACTCGGAGGAACAATTTGTAAATGTTATCGTCAACGTTTATTTAATGTTAATACACATTAGTCATTGTAATCCTTCGCATACTTGAGTCAAATGCTACAAATCACCGTCATCTTTTTGTGTGCATATTCAAGTTCTGTCTAGACTAAACAATTGTACTGTACGCGTATAGAACTATAGTTGTAGTTGTTCTAACAGTGCATTGTAATGGCCATAGTTTCACGTTCCTGGTGCATAAAACTGTGTTCGAAACTTCTCGAAGTAACACCGTGTTAACCTGTTATTGCATACCACATAATTTGTAGTGTACCTACTCGTATGATACATCTAACATGCATGACTGATAATGTTTCTGCGAAAGCTTGAAAGGTGACTGCACTTCCGCGAAGTAAGGTGGTAAGTTGTGGCGTTCGTGTGGTAAACTTTAACATTGGCCTCAATCATGGCCGCGAACTTTTACAAACTTTACTATATTCGTAGATCTAAGAATGTATATTTTTGCTTTTAATGTTGTTTTTTATCTTTGTACGCCATGAAGCGAATACAAGCGTATCATTTCCTGTAGCTTTTTACTTGAGGTAGACTCTGTATGATTAATGTTGTTTTCCTGTGAATTTAATGTGGAGGGACAGGCCCGTTGTTGGGGTAGGGAACCTGCGCCACACCGTAGTTCGTGCAGATTTGCAAATAGAGCAAATTTTGAGTGCATCCAAGTTTCTCACATATTATTATATTACAATAAATTTATATGACAACTTTTTATTTTTATGTATCCGGTTGTCTATCTGTATGTCTATAATCACACCTTGCAAGGCAAAATTAGACCCACTTCTCATTATTTAATTGTGGTGAAACTGCACACTATAATGTAAGTTGAGTGACATTGGTACCAATGACCTGATCCAAGGCATGAAGACCAGCCTAAAATGACAGCATTCGTGCTGTCGTGTTTCATTGAAAGAAGGAAAACTTGAAAAAATCCTTATAACAACGCGTCTGGCCAGCGTGGTATGCTAGGCCGAAATATCCTTTCTAAGGAGGGGCCTATTTTCAGTTATGTACTGTCAAAGGCTGCTTGCTGATAATGATGTCATAATTCTAGGTTATTAAAATGAACCTTGTAATCTGACGCGTTGTAGTATACTATGTATACATGGGAGTGTAAATGTGTAGGTACACTTTGTTAATGCACACAAATACACGCGGATGGTTCAACTGCAACTCTAGCCTCTTAATCCAGTCACGAATTATTTTTAACAGTAGATTTTGCAACTGAATGTAAGTAGTAGATGTGCACCTTGAATGATTTCTATGTTTAATAGGTTCAAACCTTTAATGGTATCACTGAGTGTTTTTTTTAACCCCCGACGGAAAAAGAGGGGTGTTATAAGTTTGACGTGTCTGTCTGTGGCACCGTAGCTCGCGAACGGATGAAGCGATTTCAATTTAGTTCTTTTTGTATGAAAGGTGAGTTCCGTGCGAGTGTTCTTAGACATGTTTCATGAAAATCGATTGAGTCGTTTAAAAAGTTATGGGGGTAAAAGTGGGGAAGTAAAACTGAATGTCTGCAAAAATATCATCGAGTAGGGTCTCAAATGAAAGCGCATAACGTGTTTTTTACTTCTTAAAGAGAACTCAGGTTATTATGTCAGGGTTTTTTTTTTAATTTTGAGACTTTATAGTTATTGTTGGTACGATAGCTTTTGGAGCATTTCAATAAAATGAAATTCAGATGGCAAAAGCTTGCATACTGTTAACCAATCATGTAATACTTACTAAAACGATTGTACCTGAAGATCCGACTTTTAAAAAGAGTGGCCATGAGTTTTTTTGCCAGTATTCTTCTCATAAGGCTCTACGCATTTTGGAAACCGGAAGTTATGGATCGACACTAGCAGGCAGTGGATTTTGGAGTTTTCACCTAATTCACCTGAAATACAGTACGTCTGTGGCGTCTGTTTGTATCGATGTCTGATTTTTAACTGCAGCTTCAATTTAACGTTCATAAATGTCATTTAGTGTCTTAATTGAATAAATGATTTTGAATTTGGAGCCGCAAGCAAAAGCTAAAATATTATAATGTCTTTTTTTAATATTTTTTTTCTTACAAGAAGTGTACACACCTAATTAAAACTACTGGGTACATACTTCTGAAGTCTGGCTCAAATACTTGCAGATGTATTAAGCACATAAAAACCTTTACGAGTGCCTAGTAACACAGACATCCGCTGAGTTGCTAAGCGACTAGTTTAGTAAAATCGATTATTCCTGTTTGAAGAAAACCCAGTTAGAGAATTAACTGGTAAGTTATAACTGCCGTCCATTACTTTTGTAATATTAAGTTTTAGACACCTTTGTTATATTATTAGAACATCTGAATTTCTATTAAATAGTTGTTCTTTTGTTATTTGTTGAATATTTCCTGCTTTAAAATACGCTATACACACAAGGCTATGTTTTACCAATATAGCTTTATTAAGTTTCTAACATTGTATAGGTTTTACATTAGACTGTTTTTAAGTATTTGATTTACCATTACCATCAGCCTTTGATAGTTTATTGCTGGATAGAGGCTACTCCTTAGGGAGGAGGTTTTGTTTATGTAAGATTCGGGTTCGACTACGGTATAATTAATCACGTTGAGCTTTATTTTAGAACGTAAAAATTTCATTGATTTTACCGTTAGTTTATTTTTCTTGTTAGGTTATCATTGAATTGTCGTTGTATTTCTTTCTTGATAATAAATTAATGTTTTCTACATCTAATTAACCGGGTCTGAATTTGTGTAAGTAATTTCAGGCGCATTTTACAGCCAGATTCCTCATTTTTTGTACAAACTGCGTGAATTATGTGTCTATAAGGGTTTTGGGGTGATTGGCCGGGCCTTAGCACCGCCTGGCGCGGATCGATTTCATACTCGACAGCCCATCTTATTGCTTTTTGTCATTCATCAATCGCCGTCTTCGTTCTTTGATCATGCATATTCATACTGTTCCTTACTAACAGTCCGTTGTAAAATAATTTATTAGAACTCGTTAATGTATAGGGCACAACTAAGCGAACTATGAAAACTGTGTAAATCACACGTCATATCAAAAAGTAGAATAGAATTGTATGAAAACATTTTACCTATTATATACCTTGAAGCGTCTTTTTAGTTCGGAATTATTATTATCACTAGCTGTTGCCCGCGGCTTTGCTCGCGTGGAAGTTGATTATATGTATTTAATTAAAACTGTGTCAGTATCTATGAATACTGTGTTCATGTTTTTAAACGTATTTATTTATAATCAATAGTCCATTAAAATTGACTTTCATACACACTTTTGATCCTTATTTTAACCCCTTTAGGAATAGAATTCCCATAAATGCTGATATATGTATTCATTTATTTGTAATCAAAAGCCTGAAGACGAAAGTTTCAGGCTACTAAATAAAAAAATGACGGACTTCCAGTCTAGCCTAGGAATAGAATATCCAGAAACGCTTAAATACGTATCTCATCATCATCATCACAGTCCACTGCTGGACATAGGCATTTCCAATTGCACGCCACTTGGTTCGATTCTCTCATCCAGCTCCTGCCAGCCGTCTTGAGCAGATCATTATTCCACCTGGCCTGTGGACGTTCTACGCTACATTTGCCGAGACGCGGTCACCACTCACGAACCCGTTTACCCCAACGGTTATCAGTTCTGCGGCTAATATGGCCAGCCCACTATCACTTCAGCTTGCTTATCCTGTGGGCTATGTCAATGACCTTGGTTCTCTACCGGATCACCTCATTCTTGATACGATCCCTTAGAAAAACGTTGAGCTTTTGTGATGAGAAAAATAAATCATTATTATTATTATAGCCCTCTCCATAGCACGCTGAGCGACTTTGAACTTGTGGACCAGCCGTGTCGTAAGTGTCCACGTTTCGGCACCGTATTTCATGACAGGTAGGACGTATTGATTGAAGACTTTCGTATTTAGGCACTGTGGGATTGACGATGAAAAGACCCGACGAAGTTTCCCAAACGCTGCCCAACCCGGCTGAATTCTCCTGTTCACCACGTCCTCGAAGTTGTTTCTACTTAACTGCAAAGCCTGCCCGAGGTACCACACATATTTTTGAACAACTTCGAGAACGGCACCGTGAACCACAACCGGTTCCGGTAGAACATGTTCGTACATACGTATCTACTCATTTTTAATCAGTAGCCATAAATAAAGTTGCATGTTTCAAACTTCAAGAATAATGGATTTCCAGATCAACGGACTTCCAGAATAGCCTATATACGAAATTTCAACCCCTATTTCACCCCCTCAGGGATGGAATATCCAGAAACGCTAAAATATGTATCTACTCATTTTTAATCAGCCAAAACACAAATTTTCATGTTTCTCACTTAAAAAATGATGGATTTCCTAACAAACTTTCAATCCCTATTTCACCCCTTTGGGGTAGAATATCCAGAAACGCTTCAATACGTATCTACTCATTTTTAATCAGTAGCCCAAAACTAAAATTTCATGTTTCTCACTTAAAAAATGACGGACTTCCAGACTGACCTATTTACGAAATAACAACCCCTATTTAACCCCTTAGGGGTAGAATATCCAAAAACTCCTAAATACGTATCTAATCATTTTTATTTAGTAGCCCAAAAATAAAGTATCATATTTAAAAAATTACGAACTTCCATACAAACTTTCAATCCCTATTTGACCCCCTTAAGGGTAGAATATCCAGAAACGCTTATATACGCATCTACTCTTTTTTCATCAGTAGCCTAAAAATAAAGTTTCATGATTCTAACTTAAAAAATGACGAACTACCGTAAAATATTTCAACCCCTATTTCACCCCCTTAGGGTGGAATATTCAGAAACACTGAAACTCGTATCAATTCATTTTCAATCAGCAGCCAAAAAATATAGTTTCATGTTTCTAACTTCAAAAAAGACGGACTTCCAGACTGACCTATATACGAAATAACAACCCTTATTTCACCCCTTAGGGGTAGAATATCCAGAAACGCTTCAATACGTATCTACTCAATTTTAATCAGTAGCCCAAAACTAAATTTTCACGTTTCTCACTTAAAAAATGACGGACTTTCTTACAAACTTTCAACCCCTATTTCACCCCTTTAGGGGCAAAATATCCAAAAACTCCTAAATACGTATCTAATCATTTTTATTTAGTAGCCCAAAAATAAACTTTCATATTTCTTATTTAAAAAATTACGGACTTCCATACAAACTTTCAACCCCTATTTCACCCCCTTAAGGGTAGAATATCCAGAAACGCTTAAATACGTATCTTCTCTTTTTAATCAGTTGCCCAAAAATAAAGTTTCATATTTCTTATATAAAAAAATACGGACTTCCATACAAACTTTCAACTCCTATTTCACCCCTTTAGGGGTAGAATATTCAGAAACGCTGAAACACGTATCAATTCATTTCACTTACGTTACATAAAGAACCTACATGCAAAATTTCAGGATTCTAGCCTCATCGGTTTGGGCTGTGCGTTGATCTCTGGGTATGTCAGTCAGTCAGTCACCTTACTCTTTTATATACACACATCAAAAGTGTCTAGGGATCAAGCATTTTTATGCGGATTTCTTGAGATTGAGATGTGGCTTTGGCCCTGGTCTGCTCAGTCGCCAGACTTGAACCCGATTGAGCATGCATGGGATATGCTACAGAGAAGAGCTCTGCCGAATATGGAGGGTATCCAGTCGCAAGAAGACCTTTTTTTGTTGTTGCAACGAACATGGGCGGCCATTCCACAGCGTGTTTGGATGAACTCATTTTGAGTATGCCAAACCGATGTTCTTGTGTTGTTAGTGTTCGCGGTAGAAACACGGATTATTAATTGTTTAAGTTACCTAATAAAATTTTTAAGAAAACTGTTATTTCAGTCTTTTTTTCGAACTTTAATGTTAGTGGTTCAAATGTCAAAAATCCCTTTATTAGGAAAATGGCAAATTTCTTTATTAATGCAAAGGTGACTTGGTTTATCGTTACTGTGACAAACGAAAACACTTTATTTGATGAATCCTTAAAGAAAATTTTAATTAATATCAATCAGGAGAAAAGTTATTGCAAAAATATATGTTGATCCCTAGACACATATGTTGATCCCTAGACACTTTTGATGTGTGTATATAGATAACCATCTCCTATCGTTAGACTAAATAATGATACTGTGGCCTCGGCACACTTTTTAATTATCTTCACCAATTTCGTTTCTAGAAGTTTCACATCATACTTAAACCTTTAGTAGTTCACTGCTGGACAAAGGTTCTAGAAAGGCAGGGGGGGCGGAAATTTTCTTTCTCTTTACGGCGCAGTTTTTCTGTGGAATTTGTTCCCTTAGTCGCTTTTTACGACACCCATGGGATGAATAGAGGCGATGACACACCGTTTTCTTAATTCGATACTACACAGTACCTTCTACTGACACACTCTATTGACTATTGAGATTTTAACAGTAGCAGAGCACAGAATTTCTCGGTGATTTCGCATATGGGTAAGCCATGTTGTAGGCTAATGAATGAGTATCCCAAAGTCACACACACTCTCAGTACAGTGCGTAAGTTTTTAGAGTGGGTAAAGTACAATAGGCTTGCCAAACTAGTAACTACATGGAAATTCGAACATCGCATGTTGCGATACTAGTATGGAGTGTAGAGATAAGGAGTACAATCTCTATGTTAAAAAAATGTCTGCCAAAATGCACTAATTAGGTGACGCCACAGTGCAACGAGTGTAAATTTTAAAGAATTATAAAAGATAATCAAAAATGAACTATTATTTGTTTATGTTTGTCGGTCAGGATACTACGCAAAATTTTTAATTTTTAAAACACAGTAAAAAAATATATATTAAAACGATATCACACTCTCGTCTCACTCTAGCGCCTCTGTGGTCGGTTCTCGAACTATTATTTAGTAATGTTTGATTTTTCAACAATTTCTCTTATAATATGATGATATAATATAAAATTGGACAATTTTCCCCATAAGAGCCAATCATAGATTGTACTCCTTACCTCTATACTCCATGGATACTATGAATAGAAGTATCATATCCAATAACAAATAATAGAATAAGCGACGAGCCTTTTTACGTAACACGCTTGCGACTGCTGTTGACGTCGTTATTCTCAGCTCAGTGCCTGGCAGTACACATTTAATGTAGAAACAAAAAGTTTACTTTATTAGCTTTTAATTAAAGATTTTGGGACTTTTCTCAAAATAGGCTGTCTGCTAAAGGAGCAAGCGATATTAAGACAAAAAAGCTACATATATAAAACGAAATCGTCTAGATACCTTAATGAACTGATTATGCATATATTCTGTTGTCAAGAGTAAAAGTCAATCAGAATAGGACGCTAGGATTTGCATCCCTTTTTTTTTATTTTATAGAATAGGGGGCAAACGAGAAGTCGTAT
Organism: Diaphora mendica; assembly: GCA_949125395.1. NCBI lineage: Eukaryota > Metazoa > Arthropoda > Insecta > Lepidoptera > Erebidae > Diaphora > Diaphora mendica. The sequence continues at coordinate 27,499,113 of OX421310.1, forward strand.
CGCCTGATGGTAAGCGATTACCGCCGCCCACACCGATTACAGTCGTCACAAGTGCGTTGCCGACCTTTGGGGGAAGGGGATGGGGGAGGGGTTGGGGTATGGGCCTCCGGTATCCTCGAAGCTGGTCGGCGCTGCCTCCGCCCTTGGGCGACTTTTGCCCAATTTGGGTGGAGCCAGCGTCGCAACGCGACTCCTGTACACGGGGGTTGTCCGGTCGATGGCGCTGTATGGGGCACCGGTGTGGGTGGCGGCTCTGACTGCCCTAAATAAAGGCCGCCTCTGGCGGCCTCAGAGGGTATTGGCAGTCAGAGCCATACGCGGATACCGCACGGTGTCGACCGAGGCGGCGTGCGCCTTGGCCGGAACACCCCCGTGGGATTTGGAGGCGGAAGTGCTCGCCGAAGTTTATCGACGGGTGGCTGAATATCGGGCGGAGTATGGCTATCGCCCTCCGCCCGAAGAGGTACGCGACTGGCGTGAAGCCGCCCGTCGAGCCACGATGGCTAGATGGTCGTTCCGGCTGGAGACTCCACGCGCTGGCTTTGCCGCCGTGGAGGCTCTTCAGCCGGTCATCCTCGAGTGGGCAGGGCGTCAGCACGGGACCCTTTCCTTCCGACTGACGCAGGTCCTTTCCGGGCATGGTTGCTTCGGGAAGTACCTGCACTCGGTCGCTAGGAGGGAATTGATTCCCGCCTGCCACCACTGCGACTGCAGTGAGGACTCGGCCCAGCATACGCTGGCGATTTGCCCCGCTTGGGCGTCGCAGCGCCGGGCCCTCACTGCAGTCATCCGAGGGGATCTCTCGCTACCGGCCGTCATACGCTCCATGGCCGGTAGCGACAGCAGTTTTACCGCGGTCGCAACCTTCTGCGAAGACGTAATCTCGCAGAAGGAGGTGGCGGAGAAGGCCCGGGAGGATGATATCCACTCGGACCCAATCCGCCGCCGGCGAACCGGGCGGCGGAGGCGCGCCTATCAGCGCCTCATGCCGCCCTGAGTGTGGCCGCGGATGGTCGGGACGGGCTTTCCCTTCCATCCGCTCTAGTGACCGCCCGCGAGGAGGCGACGTTACGCGTGTGCCGTACGTCGCCTAAATTGAGATTTTAACAGCTGACGGTGCCCGCTTCTGTGCGGGCAAGCGCTGGGAGGGGTCCGGACGTGTTAATAACTGCAGTTCCCGGATTCCTCCCTTCACAGGCGCAGAGTGGCACACCGTGTGGTTTTAGTCGGTTCGAGTCCGACACACCGCCCCGCCGCAAGCCCCGGCGCGGGTGACGGTCCGAGGGGATTTCCACACGTTAAAAAAAAAAAAAAAAAAATATTGGCCTCCGGTATCCTCACTCACTCGGTAAAACACAGCCCAAGCGCTGTTTTACACCGGTTTTCTGTAAGGCCGTGGTATCACTCCGGTCGAGCCGGCCCATGCTTGCCGAAACGTGGCTCTCCCACGGTAAGTCATCTCTATCCAGCTGCTCCACAACACTGGAACAAATTGTTCTGAAATGTAAACAGTTGCTTAAATTACCTACTATTATATTTATTTCGTATCAGAACGAAGGTGATAATCCCTGACACATTGGGCACATAAACATAGGTAAGTGGCTCGTGCGCTGTCTCTGGGCGATCATCAATAATGTTGAGTAGAGCCGGAGGATCTGGTTCATACACAACCATCGGAAAGGCTTAAACGCACGCACGTGACACGAGAATTATACTCGTATATAATTTAAAACGTTAGGTTTATATTAGGCATATAAAAAATAAACTGTGAAAAAATAAGTAGCTAAATTATTGAATTCAGAAAATATGTGCGTGTTTTGTGATTTGGTCCCAAATAATCTTCTGCACATAAAAGACGTTTGAGTTTATGACAGAGTCAAAGAACGGTTAATGGCATAATGCTCGTTGGAAATAGCGACGTCAATAATGGAAAAACATAATTTCCATCATTGAAATGTAACTACGTTTAACGAGAATATTAGTAATAAACGACCTATGTTACCAAGCGTAACGTAAGGTAACAAAACGACAGAGTATTCCTTAAACACAATAAAAGCAAAGTTTTTCTTTCATGCTGTGTTTTATTCGCTAAGAAAAAAAAAGTCATGAACAGTATCGTTAATAATAGCGGTTGCATAGATAAATTTCGTTTTATATACTTTATTGAGTAAGAATAAGGATATTTCCCATTAGACTTGAGTGGAATGCGAGCTAAGTATTTTTTATCAGCTTTTAATGTGTCAGTCACGATACCAATAGGCTGATGTTATTTGGACTTTTCAAAAAAAATCTAGTCACCTAGTATTTATGATTTCGTTTACTGAGTGGTTTCCCATATTTGAGGCTTTGAATGAATGTTCCTTTGTTACAGGAACAATGGGGCGAAAAGTAACAGTAGCGGTAACTACGCTGAACCAATGGGCGTTAGACTTCGAAGGAAATTTAAACAGGATTCTACAATCAATACAGGAAGCTAAGGAGATGGGAGCGCTCTATCGAACTGGACCTGAATTGGAAATATGGTACACATATTAACTAGAATTGTTTCACATTTTCTTATGTGCATGAGTTAAAATGGAAAACTGCAACGGGCATGCGTTACTTTTGACACATGTGACCCAAAACTTGCTGCTTTAACCTATTATAGCGTTTGTAATTTGACGAAGATTCCAACATTTACAGTGTTTTCTTATAGTAGAAATACCACACTATAGTTGTAATGGTTATTGATAAAACTTTTACCTACAGGTAAGACATGTTCCTCTCGTCAAGTGACTCCAATACGAAACGAAATCTATTGCGGCCCCTTTCTTGTAACTTCAACTCAAATTCCATCCATTATTAGTGTCTTATATACCAGTGTCTCAAGCAGAGGCGTCTCTAGCTCATGAAGCGTCCGTGTGCAATCATTACTCTGGCGCCCTTTAGCAAGCGTAACGCCCTTCAATAAGCGCGCAGATTCTCATTAAAAGTGCCGTGGCTGGCGCCCCTAACATTGCTGCGCCCGTGTGCACCGCACACCCTGCACGATAGGTAAAGACGTTCCTGGTCTCAAGACGAAAGTTTTCACCAGTGTGTATTGCCACTTATGGTGCAGAGGCTTGGTCGCTCACAATGGGACCTATAAGAAGGCTAAAAGTCACCGAAAGACCAATGAATAGATCTATGCTCGCAGTTTCTCTGCGTGATCAAATCATTATTGCAGACAATTTTTGTTAGTAGAAACTAAATTATCTTTAAATATTTCAGCGGTTACAGTTGCGAGGATCATTTCTATGAACCAGACACTTGCCTTCACAGTTGGGAAGTTCTCGTTGAACTTCTTAAATCACCTACTTGCAAAGATATGCTGATCGATGTTGGCATGCCCGTTCAACACAGAAATGTACTCTATAATTGTCGGGTAGCCTTTCTTAATAAGAAGATATTACTGATCAGACCAAAGATGATGTTGTGTGAGGATGGAAACTATAGGGAGGCTAGGTGGTTTTCTCCATGGACCAAAGTGAGTAGATTTTTATATTTTTTGCATTTGGTATGTGTTACTGTTTAGCGTTGATTCCCACGGACGATATTGATAAAAGTCTTTTTGTAGTTGTTTAGTTTAAAAAAAATAATTTGTCATAATTTTATCCTTGAATGTAGGTATAATTCAGTTTAGCCAGGAGGGGAAGGTCTTGGCTGGGAGGGGAAGGTCATTGGCCGGGAGGGGAAGGTCATTGGCCGGGAGGGGAAGGTCTAAGAAAAGGTACAGGGTTTGTGGCAGTGGAGTGGGGAGTAATGATGGCAATAGGTTACTTCTCCCCTTCAGCCTAGACGAATATGAGGAATACCTGCACAGGCTGGGGAACTGCATCCGCAGCTACGCTTACCGTCCAATATTCGTTCTGGGGGACTTTAACGCCTACTCAAGGGAGTGGGGTGACACCCGGGACAACGCGAGGGGAGAAGCTATCCTGGAGTGGGCGGCTGGACTGGACATGAAGTACCTAGGCCTTATTCTGGACAGTCGGTGGAGTTTCGAAGAGCATTTCGGACGATTAATCCCCCGAGTGCGAGATAGCAGGATAGCAGGTCGTGCGCTACACCGTCTGCTGCCTAATCGCGGGGGACCAAGGGAAGAAGTTCGCCGCCTCTACATGGGAGTTCTGAGATCCATAGTCCTCTTTAGGCCGCCCGTCTGGTCTAATGACCTGACGAATGCCTCCCGCAGTCAGGCTCTACTCAAGAGCCTGCAGCAGTTGATGGCCATACGGCTCGTGCGGGGCTACCGCACAATTTCTTATGAGGCGGCGACGGTCCCAGTGCGAACTCCGCCCTTCGACATTCTAGCCGACATGGAAACGATGATCTACGACCAAATTCGTTTTGTCGGTCGGAATGGTGAAGAGACCGCGCCAGACCATGAGCCCGAAATGCTACCGCAGGCCTCCCGACTGCCGAGGTAGGCCGCCGCGGGGTTTAGTGGGTAGGTCGGTTTTCCGGGAGTCCCACACACTCCCTTCGTCTCCCCTACGAAGGGTATGGTGGGAAAAGCATTCCCCGCGTAAAAAAAGATATAATTTAGTATCTGAGTTTTTAAAAATGTAAATGTTTCTTGAATTTATGTACTTTATCTATTTCTTTTAAACATTTTTTATTTTTGTTTAAATTATATAATATTTTATTGCATGTGCAGGAGCGACAGACTGAAGAATATTATTTACCACGAATGATAACAGCAATAACAAGCCAGACGACAGTTCCTATTGGTGATGCGGTCATAGCAACGAAAGATACGTGTATAGGTTATGAAATATGCGAGGAATTGTGGAATCCACAGAGGTAATATTAATATATTTTTACCATGACACAGTACTTTCTGTCAAAATAATAGACTCTTTATAGTCTACTGACTTTAAATATAAACAGTTGATGTTTACTTTGTATTTTTTTCAGGAAATTATGCATTTGAATGTCTAAATACAACTAAACATAGGTTAAGGCTATATTATATACTCCATTCGCGTTAGGAAAATAGTGATGAATCTATCAAGACCTGTCTCCTGTCCAATCAGGTAGCAAGAAGTTATCGTTAATTACGGAAGCTTGAAACCTCAATGGTGAAGTACGAGATTTTATCAATACGTCACTATTGTCTTAACCCAAATGGACTATAGTGTAGAGCAAAGCAAATGTTGTCCATAAAACACAAAATAAAATGGGCATGCCACCAGTTCCTTCAGATTTTTTAAAACTTGATATTTACCTCTTTCAGTCGTCACATTCCCCTAGGTTTGGACGGAGTGGAGATAATAGCAAATGGGTCCGGCAGTTATATGGAACTACGAAAAGCTTACGTCACAGTGGACCTGGTTAAGAGTGCAACGTTCAAGAGTGGTGGCGCATATCTGTTTAGTAATTTGCGAGGTTGCGATGGACAGAGAATTTACTTCAACGGTTGTTCTTGTGTTGCTGTGAATGGAGAAATTGTTAGTAGAGGACTGCAATTTGCGTTACATGATGTGGTTAGTAGTTTATGTCAATATGATAAAAAAAAAGAAAAAAACATACTAAAACGTCAAAATGATGGCAACATTGAATGGGTTACTACGGAATGGAATGCCTTTTAAAAATATAATAGAATAGTAAATTGTTTCTCTGATACTAACTACTGTTTTGACTATCACGTGGTCAATGTTACTTGAATACGCTTTTTTCAGGAAGTAGTGACAGCGACAATTGATCTCGAAGATATTCGTTCGTACCGAACGCAACGACGCTCTCGCACGCACTTAGCGGCTTCCAATAGTCCCTTCCCGAGAATCACAGTAGACTTTGCGTTGTCAGACGATGATGACATATATCTCATAACTAGCCCACCTATGAAGTGGGAATACTTGACGCCTGAAGAGGAAATAGAACTAGGTTTGTATTAAACAACATTAAATTATAAAAAAGAAATTGTTATAGACCTCATTATAGGCCGATGTCACGCGGAAAATATGTTTCTTAAGGCGCGTATCCACCGAAATTGTTGGCATTTTCAGTGTTTTCAACTGTTTGCAACTCTTCAGAATATTGCCAACTTTTGTTTCCATTGTGTCTACACCGAGTCGCCAACAATTTGAAAATCATTCGAACTAAGCGTCTCCACAGAGCCAATCGATATCTGCAACAAGCGTATTCTTTTGATGTTCACCGCCAAAAACAGAAACACGGTTGTTGACAATTTTTGTTGCCAAAAAAATAAATAATTTCTATGAAATTACAGAAACTTTTCAACACGTGTTGACAACACAAAAGCTGCCAACTTTTGTTCGTTGGACACTTGGCTTAAGACATACAATTCCTAATTTTTATAAAACTTACTAGCTTTTGCTCGCGGCTCCGCCTGTCGCCCTTCCTCAAGAATAGAATCTTCCATGAATGCCCATCTTTGCAGCGGTTTACCTATCTGTGAAAGCGTTTTTAAAGCGAAAAGTGAAAGCGAAATTTATGATATTAGACTTACATTTGTAAGCCGCGGACAAAAGCTAGTAAGTTACAATATTCATTCAGTGTTTGAACATAATTAAAAAAATTGGTATATTTATGTTATTTCAGGTCCTGCCTGTTGGTTATGGGACTACCTCCGGCGTTCGGGGCAAGGAGGATTCTTCCTTCCTCTCAGTGGGGGCGTAGACTCAACTAGCACTGCATGTATTGTGTTCTCAATGTGTACACAGATCTGTGATGCTATACAGAAAGGAGGTGGGTATACTGGGTATAAATATGTTAGGAATTATGATTTCTGTGTGTGTGCTTCTTTTTAATTTCTCTTACTAAATATTTTTTTAATAGGAAACATTGTGTTACTGCACATATTATTAAAGATACTCATATACACACATCAAAAGTGTCTAGGGATCAACATATATTTTTGCAATAACTTTTCTCCTGATTGATATTAATTAAAATTTTCTTTAAGGATTCATCAAATAAAGTGTTTTCGTTTGTCACAGTAACGATAAACCAAGTCACCTTTGCATTAATAAAGAAATTTGCCATTTCCCTAATAAAGGGATTTTTGACATTTGAACCACTAACATTAAAGTTCGAAAAAAAGACTGAAATAACAGTTTTCTTTAAAATTTTATTAGGTAACTTAAACAATTAATAATCCGTGTTTCTACCGCGAACACTAACAACACAAGAATCGGTTTGGCATACTCAAAATGAGTTCATCCAAATCACGCTGTGGAATGGCCGCCCATGTTCGTTGCAACAACAAAAAAAGGTCTTCTTGCGACTGGATACCCTCCATATTCGGCAGAGCTCTTCTCTGTAGCATATCCCATGCATGCTCAATCGGGTTCAAGTCTGGCGACTGAGCAGGCCAGGGCCAAAGCCACATCTCAATCTCAAGAAATCCGCATAAAAATGCTTGATCCCTAGACACTTTTGATGTGTGTAGTAATAATAATTAATTGGTCAGTCAGTCAGGTTGTATATTTATTTAGTATTTTTCCCAAGAATTCAGACTTCAGAGATCGCATTCAATCGACAAAATATACTATACTATCTTTAGGCCGCGACTTTGTCCGCGTGTTGGTCGACAGACGGTACAATTAATCAAGATTATACTTATAATAATTAAAAGAGGAATAAAGTGTTGATTTATATAATCTATTTTGCTTCGAGCTACATCCCACAACTTTTTGGGGGCTCGTCCGGGATATGAAGCAATATTTGGAGTAAATCATAGAAGACTGTAAGTAATAATATGAGTAATATGAAATCTAAGACTGTGAGACGAATATTTTAAGATGTTTACTCTGTTAAAAAGAGGAATAAAGTGTTGATTTATAACATCTATTTTGCTTCGAGCTACATCCCACAACTTTTATTATTATAAGTATAATCTTGATTAATTGTACCGTCTGTCGACCAACACGCGGACAAAGTCGCGGCCTAAAGATAGTATAGTATATTTTGTCGATTGAATGCGATCTCTGAAGTCTGAATTCTTGGAAAAAATACTTTAAAGTCCTTGAAAATGTTGAAACGTCGCTGAATAGCGAAGTTTTAGAGTTTAATTATACCATTATAGTCGATTGACTATGATGGTATAATTAAACTCTTTATATACTTATTTTGCAGAAAGTCAAGTGTTGTATGATGTACGCAAGATTCTCTGTCAGTCTGACTATAGCCCTTCAGATCCAATGGAACTCTGCAACCGATTGCTAGTCACGTGTTACATGGCTACAGAAAATTCTAGCACGGAGACTAAACAGAGGGCTTCACAGGTACCATTTATACTGTTTTTTTTATGTATGGGCCTGCCAAAGTAACACTACTCTGCGTGATGGAAAGCATAAGCAGAATCCAAGAGTGTTGGACACCATACTCATTGTAAATGCAGACAATGCAACAATGCAGCATGGTGACCCACACTATGGCGGCCTTAGTGATGCACCTTTTGTTCTAAGATCTTGCCGAGTGTTTGTCAGAAGAAACAGTAATAATAAAAAAACAAAGCAGTCATGAGGACTGCCGACAGAAAGGAAAACTCAAAACTATACAAACAGTTGTTGTAGCTGTCCTTTTGAATCTTGTTGTCCTGCGTAGTTTGTTCTTATTAGTCGACTCTCACGACATCTACAGAATGAATAGGGGATACATTCCTTATTTTTAATCCGTCACCACACCGACATATAACTTAACACATCAGATATTATTAAGGTATTTTACTGTATACGAAAAAAAATCTAAAAATATATTATTGAGATACCTAAGGCAAAAACCAGTCGGAAAATGTTAGTTTTAGTTCATAAAATAATAAAATATTTTTTTCTATAACACCGTGAAATAGTAGCCGCCATGTTATTATGTCACGCCGCTTTGTAAATACACTAATGTGTCAAATGATCAGCGTATGCTTTTATTGTTTGTGTAATGTAATATTTAAATGCATTTTTATGGCACTTATCGATTGAATGAAAATTTTGTGTTTTTTCTCTGTGGTGTAATGGCATTTTGAATCTAATTAAGACACTTTTAAAAAATGGGTATAATACCCTATTGTCTTAGGGTGGGATTCGGAGGTCACGTTAAGCAGTCGGTCCCGGTTGTTGTCATAGGTTAACAGTCGTGAAGCTTATTTGGCGGCCTTTGGGCGGCTGTAAAACATCCAACGGCAAGATTACGTAGCCACAATACGTAGATTCGGCAATATATTAATTACAGCAAATAATTGTCTGATCGCGCGGTAAACGTCCGCTTGACGAGGTCGAGGTCCGCTGTGGGCGAGTCCTTGGCGCGGCCGCGGGACCAGTTGAGTGCCCCGCCGCCCGCGCACCGCAGCCGTTGTTGCTACACGCATCACAAGCGTGTACAGGGTTGTTGATGAAGGGTGGGATGTGAACCAACGACCACGCCGACGACAGGTCACTCCTTGCCATTGTCACTTATTCTATAATACGTTTTTCCAGTTAGCAAGTGAAATAGGCAGTTATCACTTTCCTATAGTGATCGATTCAGCCGTGAGTGCTGTCCTAGGAATATTCACAGCGGCTACGGGATTGGTGCCAAAGTTTCGCAGCAATGGAGGTTGCCCTAGACAAAATTTGGCTCTACAGAATATTCAGGTACTGTCACTGTCATGTATTTCGGTATATACTAAAATATTAGTCAAAAACACCATTTGTAGAGTAGTGGATATGTATATGTTACGGGCAACTGATAAGTCCGGGCACTATTAATATTGGCCGGTCTGTATTCATAATGCCCTACTCAATTGGGCAATGTGATTAATACAGCATGATTAATCACTTTTTCCGGCCATTATGAATAATCCCCACCCTATCTTGGGCAAAGTAATCAAATAGGTGAACTGTAGTGTTTTTGTTTATTAAATGAAATTAAACTTACATAATTTTCATGAAAAGTTAACAAAAAATAAACCTAACCTATTATTCCTACTGCCCGGTCCAAGTGATAAATTCAAGCTATCTCAAACACTCACTTCTTACATGGACCACGGGCGACGCATGCCCGACGCTTTTGTTCATTATTAGTAATGGCCGGTCCTTATTAATAATGCCCAGTTAATCACGTTGCCCGTAACATATATATATATAATCTTCACTTACAAGAATATTATTTTGAGATTGTTAAAACCTTAGTCTTTAGTAATTTATACTATTTACCTACCTAACTTATTTTTTTCTTTGATATTGTTACTTACCTTTTAATTTAGCCTTTTTATTTAGCTATGCATTTTAGCTAATTTTTCATATTATTTCCCGTGTATAAGATTTTATTAAACATCAACTACTGGTCCATTGTAAATAAAGTGAATGGTTAATCACGACGTGACATCATTTCTCAGTATTTTATGTATTGTTATTTCATTGCATCTAGATAGATATATGTAGATACATAAGGATACTCAAATTGAAGCTCAAAATAATAAAGCATAACATAGCTTTGATATTTCTCAAGCCGTTTTCTTTTTAGGCGCGTCTCCGAATGGTTCTATCCTACTTGTTCGCTCAATTGATGCTATGGGTGCGGGGACGGCCCGGTGGTCTCCTAGTCCTCGGTTCTTCAAACGTGGATGAAGCATTACGCGGGTACATGACCAAGTATGACTGCTCCAGTGCCGACATCAACCCCATCGGTGGTATTTCTAAGAATGATCTCAAAATGTTCCTACAGTATGCTAAGAATCGGTAAGTTTGATTTACTTATAATTATTATTTTTAATCGCTCGTAAAAGTAAATAAAAAAATTTATAGTGTTTTTTCATGCAAAATCACTTGCCCTTCTAGTACCAGTATCTATTATTTGCTTTCAAGTTGAAGTAAGGTTAAGTAAAAGATTTCTTCAAGTTATGGTGTTCAATCCTCTCCCCAGTGGAGCGATCACCTTGTGAAATTTGAGATGTCTTACGGCCCATAAATAAAGCATTCAATCGCTAACCTAGATCACTGGAAAGAGCAATGAACGACGGCGTTTCACCGTGTTCTTAATTTAAACTAAAATCATCAAGCACTTACTGGAGTTGTGTGGCTTCCTTGTTCTCGGCGCCGCTGATGGGGTACCCCACCGCCTGGTCTGTCCTGGTACGTTCACACATACATGCTCCAGAATGCTGTACAATCTTCAAGGAATTCGAATTACAATACACTCGATTTAGCTATCACGGATCGCGCCTATGACGTGACTACAAAACTCGCGAGTCCAAATCAGACCAATCATAACGGTAAACCACTAAAGGGACCGGGTTGAATTGACAATTAGCTAAATTACAATTAAATTAACTTAAAACCGGCACTCTTTTACGAAGCTCCAGCTCGACCGATCCAAGCGTCTCAATCACTACTTAACTTCAAACGTCAAAACGTCAAACAAGAAAAAAGACAATCGAAAATGTTGCCATTACAATGACGTTCGAAATCTAACATATGGAATAAATCTGATAATGTATAGTAATAAAAAGGAAACATGTTAAGATTTTTATTAATAAAATTAACTCACATAATTATACTCAGTTTTTCTATATACTGCTTTAGCTAATTTATAGTAAGACTATACTATACTCTACTGTTATGAGAAAATAATAATGACTTATCCTAATATTTTCCATTTTTTTATCGTAACTAAATGGCCTTAGTAAGGCAGTGTATTATTGTGCATTATTTTTGTTCCACAGTTTCTTCTTGCCGTCTCTCTCTGAGATTCTCCAAGCACCGCCCACGGCAGAATTAGAACCGTTGACGGGCGGCCAGATCACGCAGACTGATGAGCAAGACATGGGTATGACGTACTCAGAGCTGTCTGAGTTTGGTCGCTTGCGGAAGACGCATCATTGCGGACCGTACACCATGCTGCATAAACTTTCACATGCTTGGAGCGATAAGTGCACGCCACAAGAGGTAAGTGTACAGTGAGATACTCAAACGTCTAAAGAATCTTAAGATAATAAATCTGTGTTTAAAAATTTAACACAAGGAATTGGGCATTTTGTATTGAACGTTCAGGTTTGCTATTCCGGAAGCCGTAACCATTAAGCGTATAGTTAATTAATTTTGCTTTGTTTAGTTTAAATTTTAAATTTAAATAATAAAAATAAGCCATAAATAATCATGAACGTAAACAAGCCAACCGCGCGACTATCATTCTATTCGACTTTGTTTATTCTCGTAAAGGCAAAAGTTCTGTGCCACAATGCATTTTTAGTACTTATCTAGAATAGGGTAGATGACACCTTAGTCAAATTAGTTACTTTTTATCATCTGTCAAAACGATAACTTTGTACGAAAAATGTACTAAATACAAACTCGTGACGTCATTGTTTTAGACTACCTACTCAATTGAGCAATATTTCATGTTTATTTGATTAAAATTTGTAATAGAAATAAAAAGCTGTAATAATTATATTTTCCGAGATGTTTTGTAAAATTCGTTTTAATGAAGGAGACATCGGTATTTATTTACAATACAGTTATTTACCCTATTTGCACGGCCAATCTGTCGCCTCTTCTTAAATTTTCTAGATGTTTCGTACAATTTATCATCACTATGGTAGTACATACTATTTTGACTTATTATTGACTTGTAATCAAAGCTTTCCGAAAATTATAGGTGGCGGAAAAAGTGAAACATTTCTTCCGTTGCTATGCGATCAACCGCCACAAAATGACAGTACTGACTCCATCGTACCACGCGGAAACCTACAGTCCCGACGACAACCGCTACGACCACCGACCATTCTTGTACAGGGTACACTGGCCTTGGCAGTTTAAAGCCATTGACGATGCTGTGAGTATACATTTTTCAATAACTGTTATAAGATTCCCAGGTTGGATCAAATGTTTGTACAATCTGCCAATTTTTGGATCGGAGTTTGAGTGTTTTCTATGTATGTATGAATTTTCAAAAATAAGTATGTAAGTATTCTATCAGTCGATGTAGCTTTCAAAGTACAAGCTTTGCTTAGTTTGAAGCTTATTGAGTGTGAGATTTCCAAAATAGTTACTTATTAATTCAAGTAAATATCATCATCCAATCATTTGTTGCTTATCTAAAGTGTACCAACGGAACCCTAATTAAAGGCTAAACCTCTGTCCATCTCTCTGTCGGCATCATTTTAGACAGCTAAAATTGTTAGTGTGTGTATCAGCTTAAATAGTATAGGATGACAAACGAAGAGACGGGCCACCAGTAAATGGTCACCTAGTCCTACTTCCGTTTCCCGAGTGTCATTGGGCTCTGGTAACCTTATTTACTCGGTGAAAAGCAAATCAAATCAAAGCAAAAAGGATTTGCTTAACTTCTGGATCCGTTTTATGTGAGGCTGTATACCATGCCACACAATATGTTAACATGTATGTTCTGAATGAAATCCAGAATGGCTTGATTCTTTTTAATAACATTCTCTCTCATTCTTCAGTATTGAGCCTAGCTGCCAAATTCAATAGTTAAGTTTGTATATTTATGAAACTGGAACGAGTCTCTAATTTCACATAGAATACTACTCATATATACGTACATAACGTCACGCCTATGCCCCAGAGTGGGAAATCAGAGACAATTGATCTCCACTAAAAGTTAAATTTAAGTTTGTATATATTTTTTTAAACAGGTAGCAAAAATGACAAAAGACAAACGTGGTTCAACGTCAGACCGGCCAACGGAGCCTCCAAAATTGACCTCGTCCGCTTCAACTTCTAGCATCAACTCACACTTTATGCGACTCAATCGAAAAGGTGTACTTATATAAACAAATACCTAAAAAGTTATGACATAGAGCTGGTCTATAGTAACTTGCGTATGTCAGTCGTAGTTGTGATAAAAGTGTTTTATGTATCTAGTATTTATGTCTTTAGAGTTGAATTTTGCTTGCCAATGAAATGCTCATAAATATTGTAGTATGTTAGACCGTTATTTATTAGTATCCGTACATTGGTCGATTAGTGATTTCAATATGAAAAACACTTTAATAAAAACTCATAATTTCGTAGTATACTCATAACTTTAAGTATAACGTGAATAGTCATTTAAGGTTTTTTATAATACACTTTGATAAATAAAACAAATAGTTTGACCCTGTTACTACTTTTTGTGACATCAGCACAAGACTAGTACCTATTAAGGAAAGTCAATCGATTGTCTCTAAATCATCGCCAATTTTAAATCAACGAAATAAATTTCGTCACGGGACATTGCAAGTCTTTGTGCAAGTCATGAAATTAAGTGGATCTCAAGCCATTGTCTTTTTAAAATGACACAGGCTTTACCTTTGAAAAGCACTATGTATAAATAGATAAAAAAAAAACTTGTGATTTTAAACCCTCCTCATATTAATCATTAGTTGTGTACTATGCTATTTCTGTAAGTTTTTTCATGTAAAACTATTATTTAAATTGTGTAATTGCTTTTTGAACTTTTATGATGCCTTTTAATAATGTTAACGAGTATAATATTTATTAAATATTTAATACTTTAACTAAAAAAACCGACTTTAGGAACTGGACTAAATTGAAATGGGACCACACTTAGAGGAACCAGCTTCCAAAGAAAAGAATCATCAAAATCGGTTCACCCAGTCTAAAGTTCTAAAGTAACATACATAAACTCCTCCTTTTTTGAAGTCGGTTAAAAATAGGAATAAAATATTAGTATCGAAGGAATATAGACGCTATAGACTATCCAAGATAGAGCTTACTCGACTTTTGTCACCGTGATATTGTTTTGTCATTCTCGTTTACAACAAAGCAAAGCATAGCAAAGTGTCATATTGGAAATATTCTACCTTTAGCTACCTTTGTGGCGCGTTGTTAGCATAGGCGGTGGCACCAACTGTTTGTATGATCTGCAAATATTTGTTTCGGAATTGTTATCTATGTATAATATGTATGTATTTACAAAGAAAGTATTTATGCATTTATAACAATTGTCTAGTACCTATACTATAGTAAAAGCTTTGTTTAGCTTGGGGCTAGATGACGTTGTGTGTTAGATGTCCAAATACATTTATCTATACTAATATTATAAAGCCACAGAGTTTGTTTGTTTGAACGCGCTAATGTCAGGAACTACTGGTCCGATTTGAAAAATTATTTCAGTGTTGGATAGTCCAGTCCAGTCGAGGAAGGCTATAGGCTATATATCATCACGCTGACCAATAGCAGCGGAGCACTAATGAATAATAGGAGGGCAATAGGAGACGCAAGCGAGGTGGCGTGGGTCAGCTAGTTAAAAAATAAAAATCTACAGACAGTGTGACAAACATGAACATTAGCTAAAACACACACTCAATAATATTGTTAATAAACTACATATGTATTGACAGTAATATTGCATGTGTGCGGTATGTATTGCAGTGGACCATATAAATTGATGTAGATTATTGACAATCTTGATTTTGACAATATTTTTGTATGTGTGCGGGGATAGCCATTAGATAGTGCCCAATTACAATAGCTTTAATGGATCACAATTTATTGAATAAATAAAACAATAGATTTTAATTTGTTAATATTATTCTATAAGAATTCTTCGTAATCATTAAGTAAAGCTTTGTAGACAAAGCCTATGCGCCATATTGTTGTATTTTTAACAGATTTAATAAACTTTAGTACTGTATAACGTCATTTTGATGTCAATAAGTAATATTATGGAAATTATTTTTACTGTATACATTTTTACTGATTTCTCAATATTTACTATTCTATTTTTATGATTATTTCAGTAATAAAAGTACTCCATCTGTGGTGTATGAACTTGAAGGGTCAATTGATGGTTTTTAAGTCAGTTTCTATTTAATCCTTTAAGAATTTTATGTAATAATGTTGATGAAAATGATGATGTAGTAGTGCCTTAGTCTTAAGTAATATACATTGAAATAAAAATCATATTGATTTGTACAGTTATACAGACTGTTACATAAAATGTGGTCATGTGTAAAGAGCATACTGTACATGGTATATATGGAAGTGTTAAATATGTATTAATAGAACTAGCTGCGCCCCGCAGTGTTACCCGTGATTGTTCTTGTAAAGGGGCGCAGTTAGTCAAAAATAAAAGCCTACGTTACTCTATATCAGTAATCGGCCAGTGAAAGTCCCGTTAAAATTAGTCCAGCCGTTCCAGAGATTTGCCGGAACAGACTGAAAGACGGACAAAAATTTCGAAAATTAATTTTTTGATGTAAGTACCTACCATATATACTCCCACGTGCATTTATTTAGTGTTTTTTTTGAAATTACAAAGAGATACTTTAATTTTATTTATATAGATGACATGGAGAGTTTTAGGAGTAGTTGTAACTTTAGAATACTTTCATAACGTAACTGTCATAAAACGAACAGACGCCATGGGGGCAAAATAAAGTGTTGCTAGCGTTGTCAAGATAACTCTGACTACTTTGGCAAAAAAAACCTACATTAGCAGAAGGTCACCTAACAGGTTTCTGAGATGTAAACGTAGTTCCACTCGACTAATATTTACCGTTATGTAACAAAATATAACTATTTATGTTTTTTTATCACTGTTGGTATACGGAGCGTGGGTAGGACCCCTACAAGGTGGTGGTGGTAGTTGTGGCAGCAGCACAGAACTATTTGTTGTGTCATGCCTTGGATGTAGCCTGTGTCCAGTGGTGGACATCTTTCGGCAGAGATGATGATTTTTTATAACTACTCTTTTTTACTACATTTACAATGTAATAATGCTACTAAGGTTTTTATGTGTAGGTATAGTCTAATCATAAGAAATAGATAACCTCACTATTTTATCCATATTTACTGACATTTTGCACAATATTTGCACAAATGCTTGGAGAAGCTCTATTTGAATTACCTTGAATGAATCTGTTTAAATAAAAATGTTTACTTAATAAAACTGACTTTTATTTGTTAATAGCTGTTGCCCGCGGCTCCGCTCGTGTGTATGTCGGTTATCGCGGCAAATAGTAGCCTATGTGTTATTCTGATGTATAAGCTATATTACTGTAAATTTTCATCCAAATCCGACCAGTAGTTTTTGCGTGAAGAAGTTACAAACATACACACAAACTTTCGCCTTTATATATTAGTGTGATGTGATAACATGTGGTTTAACTATGCCTTTATTTTCTTTACAAAAACAAGTCGCTTTCGCTGTCTGATCGCTTAGATCTTTTAAATGACTTAACTGATTTCAATGCAATTTTCAGCCATAAATAGGGTGATTCAAGAGAAAGGTTTACACGTTAAACTAGCTGCGCTCTGCGGTGTTACCTGCGGTTGTTGTTATCATGTTGTACATTCCATACTTACAGTATTATAAGATATATAATGGAAGAGGCGAAAACTATTTCCTTAACAATGCGTAACTGTTCCTAAGGCGAACGTTTGGGGGGGAAAAGGACGTTTGGGGTTGGGTTTTTAGGATTAAATAAAAGTGATGTCGTCATGTAAGTACTATGTATTTTTCTACAGCCGATAAAAACAATTCATGTATCTCGTGAGATAACTGGCCTTGTGGTTGTTACCGTTGTTAACTTACCAAAAACCTAGAAAAACAAACATTTATTAATATGTATATTATTGTTTACAAAGATAATACTACGATCGACTTGCACGCTTATATTTTTTTCTATAATAGGTATAACGTCACAATAAGAAGGCGTTCGAAGCGAAACTTTTGTTTACACAGTTGGAATAAGTTGACGGAATCGAGTTAACATTAATTTTGCTCACAATAAAAATTATTAACAAATACAAAACGTATTTAGTATTGTATTATGATTTATTCATTTTGATAAAACACCTGTAGTTTTAACAGTTATTATGTAATGTTGCAGTGCATTGCTTATTTTGTAGGTAAGTAATAATAGCATAGTGTGACCGAAATTTCATACCACAAGGTAGACACTTAGACAAGATAGAAAACTATATTTGTACACCGCATTACAGAGTAACATGAGTACTTATACTCGTAATGTTACAGTTAAAACTAGTTTTTAGATAGAACGCGTATTTCCTAGTTAGAACTAGTTTTTAATGTATGCCTTTGTTAATACTAGAATTAACTAATGCTCAAATCGAATATCAGTTAAAACTAGTTCTTACTTGACAAAACGCGTTAGGTTAGATTAGGTTTATTTATTTGTTTTTTACTTATTATTTACTATATATATACCTTTATAAAAAAATCTAACCTAATCTAACGCATTTTGTCTAGTAAGAACTAGTTTTAACTGATATTCGAATTGAGCATTAGTTAATTCTATTATTAACAAAGGCATACATTGAAAACTAGTTCTAACTAGGAAACGCGTTCTATCTAAAAACTAGTTTTAACTGTAACATATACAAGTTTAATATATAATAATGTTCAAATGGCGACCTTATACCTTCCGGGCGCGTTTAGGATGGAGATCAAAATGTTTTGGACGCATAGTAGGTACCTACCTATAAGGTGACGTTGCAATATGTTTTGAAAATTTATTTACTAACAAAACATAATTAATTAGAAACTAACAAAATTCCAAAGGGTAATGTTAGATTCTAAGAACTTACTTCCAAATCTATCTATACTTTGTTTGACGACGTGCCTAGCATCTTGTCCCAATTTGTTAAAAAATACGGGGATAGCATCTGCACCCTGCGCTGCTTCTGTGAAGAAAATAATCTTATATTAAATTCAAACATCCACTGTTGTTACTTGTGTAAAATATAGACCACTAATTTGTCACCATACCTATTTAATATTAAATAAAGCCTTTTGCGTTAGAAGAATCATGAAAAAGCCATTTTTTACTATTAGGTATATTTTTTAAATATGAGCCTGCCAACGTGACTCTACCTGATAGAATGCATAAACAGAATTCAAGAGTAGGTGACCCACATAATGGCGGCCTATTGAGATGCTTTATTTTTTTTTTATTTTTTTTTATGTTTGGCCCGCCAAAATGACTCTGCTCTGCCTGATGGAAAACATAAGCAGAATCCAAGAGTGGTGGTCACCATACTCATTGCGAATGCAGACAGTGCAGTATGGCGACCCACACTATGGCGGCCTAGTGATGCTACTGCATCTTTTAGTCCAGTCAACAAGTATGAAACTTGTTGACTAGACTAATTGGGCCCCCGGTCTCGCACTCACCAACGAAACACGACAGCACGAACGCTGTCATTTTACGTTGATTTTCTGTGCGAGGGTAGTACCGCCCCGGTCGAGCCGGCCCGTTCGTGCTGAAATCAGCGTGGCTCTACTACCTCTGGCTTCTGCATCATTAGGCCCCTTGCCTCGCACTCTCACCAACGAAATACGCAAAATGCACGAATCTTCTCTGACAAGGTAGAACCACCCCAGTCGAGCTGGCCCGTTCGTGCTGAAATATCTTACCGTAGCTCTACTATCTTAAATGTTATCTTTGCATCGCATTAAATGTTCAATAAATTGGCAGTGGTAATTGACAGTTTTAAAAATACCTATTGTTCGAACTCGGTGTTTGCATTCCTTATCACTAGACATCGGATTATATGCACTATCAAAATGCAGAAATATGCATGCAAATATGCACTACAAAAGGCGAAATATGCACAAAATATGCACAATAAAAAAAACGTTAATATTGGTTCTGGGCAGTTCTGGGGTAGTGCTACGTTTGTTAGTTGCTCTTTATATGGTTGTACTCGCGATGGTGCTTTTAAAAACCCTTTTTCTGTAGAAGAAATCAATTTATTGCCTATCCCGAACTCGTTTCCGATCTCTTCCGCAAACTCGATTTAATCCGTGGGCTAGACAGATGATGTGAAGCAATTTGGAGTAGAATACTTTCAGAGCCTGACCAGCTTTCACCATATAAGGCGCACCGTCAGAAACAAAAAAACATATTTTCGCGTCTATAAACAAATCGGGAAATAGTGTTCTGATGGGATCATTCATGAACCGGGCGATAGTTGAATGGTTTGTTTATTCTAGGACCTTGCAAGCAACCAAATGGGGAGTAGAGGGCTCTTTGGATAGTTTTCCAACAATTATAAATATAAATACAACACGCCTAGCACGTATAACTACTAAAATAAGCACTGTCAATGAAAAAGTACCAAAATATGCAATAACGCTAAAAAATAGAATTATATGCATTTGCATATGCAAACATGCAAATGCGATGAATCCGATGTCTACTTATTACTTATCACTGTTGTTACTATGGTTACAGCTTTTAGAGACTGGAAAAATGTTGAAGAAACTACCCCGTTCAGTACCTACTGGAGAGAATTCTCTCACCAAATAACTTATCTGGAATACTATAAACCGAGTATTATAATACCAACTCTAAAACTATTGGCATGCACTCCAAACTTACCGCCTCCTGTGGCCTGCCTCGCCGCATTCTTGGCTGTGTTCGCGGCGCCCGTTATTGCATTTTGTGCTGTGCAAAATATATTTGTATTACTATACTCTGTCCATTACTTTATTTTCTTTTTGACAGCTCACGCCTATAAATTACCATTTTTTTTTTCGGAATTATGTACTACTACTACCTAATGAAGGCATAATTAATATTTCAACAAAAAATATTTCATTAAAACGATTGAAAGTTCTTCATAAATAAAATCGCTATTCGTTTCAAATCGAATCGGTTATGAGTGAGGGCGTCACTAATTTCAAAATTTCTTGAACTGTCAAAAAGAAAATAAAGTAATGGACAGAGTATAATTGTAAAATATATAGGGATGTACATAAATATATGCATTAAGAAATTCTAGAATGTTACTCGTACTTGATTTAGTGTCATTGTTAATCCAATGTACCTAACTGTAGTGTGTTAAACACAAATTGAGATTGCCGGCATAACAACGCAACTGTTTACGGGGCATGGTGGGTTCTCCGAATACTTGACGCGATTCAAGTGTAAGGAGAACCCATCCTGCATCTGTCCAAACCCCGAAAATTAACAGTGTTTCCATGCTATATTATGCATTTTTTATACATAAAAACCTTCCTCTTGAATCACTCTATCTATTAAAGAAACCCGCATCAAAATAAGTTGCGTAGTTTTAAAGATTTAAGCAAACAAAGGGATATAGGGACACAGAAAGTGACTGTTTTATACTATGTAGTGATAGTGATTGATATGTTAAAATACTTACAGCGGACAGTGGCGAACCTAGGAATTTATTTCGGGGGGGGATACCATCTTTTGTAAACCTTAGAAATGCATAAACAATTTTAGTGTAAATGTTACGTATTATGTATTGTATACATTGCCTAGGCATTGTGTAGAATATCAGATTATACAGATTGCCAGTAAAATATAAATATATGTAGAGAGAGATAGAAAGAAACGTTGCTCAGGTAAACGAATAAGTCGTACGAGGCGGCGGCGATACTGGCGCGAGCCCCAGGCGCCGCCGCCACCCGAGACAGCGCCGGATCGTGAGCCCGGAATGCTTCGGCGGAACGCACATACGCAAGCCCTACGGGCTTGTCGGGTACGGCTCGAAATCCACGGCTGTGCCAGCCAACACGCTATCGGAGCCGTTCTGCCGAGCTTCGAAGCTCGGATAGAGAAAACCGACTGTGTCACCTACTGATTTACTCAGATACTTATCGGGCACGGTTGCTTATGTGAGTATCTGAACAGAATCGGACGTGAGGCTCCGGCACAATGCCACCACTGCGGGTCCACCCAGCACACGGTGGAGGGCTGCCCTGCGTGGGAGTCCGAGCAGCATTGATCGCGGCAATGCTGGCGAGTAGTGTGGGATGGGAGGCCGCGGTCTCCTTCTGTGAAGAGATGTTATGCTGCAGAAGGAGTCCGCAGAGCGGGATCGAGAAAAGGTAGATCCGGCTCGCAGGAGGCAACGCAGGGGACGCGATAGAGACCGTTAACTCCCCAATCGTCGCTTAAGGGTCGTTGTGGCCACATTTAGGGGAAATGGGGCCGCTGCAAACGACTCGAGACCTGTGACACCGGGGTGTCGTCTAAGGCGGGTCGGTGTCCAGACTCTTACTGTGTAGAGCGGTGAGAGGCACGATAGCGACCTGCCCCGGGGGTGGTACGGGGAGGTACGGCAGGGGGAACTCCAGAAGCCACTGATGCATTCCTGGAGCTCCCCCGACAGCCGAGGTAGTCCGCCGCGGGGTTTAGTGGGTAGACCAATTCGTCGGGAGTCCCACACACGGCGTTCATGTGTCCCCCCACGGAGGGTATTGTAAAGAAGAAAGGTTAACGAATAAGTAAACACAGAGAACAACCGAAAATCACATGTTTTTATTTGAAGGAAAAAAAGTATAACTTTATAAAATTATTCGTGGTAAATTCAATATGAAGAAATTTTCGAAGGCGCTGATGAAGAAAAGAGTCAATCTAGAGACAGAGTCTAGGAGGCAGACGGAATGCTTACAGCTAGGAGAGAAGCGAACGGTGCAAGAACAGGTTGAAAGCCTTGGCCATGTCGAATGTCGAAATAAGCTCATACAAAATACTTTTTATTTTATATACTTATATAAATACTTAAATATGTTTTTAACAGTGAAACGTGTTCTTATTTTTAAAATAATATTAGCCTTAATAATTAAAACTGCTACCCAAAGTCACTGTTCCACGCGGACGAAGTCGCGGGCACAGCTAGTTGTTACATATATTGTTATTGTTCTATTTATAAATGTCTTATCAAATATTAGTCTATCATCTATTTCGGCTAGTGGCAACAAAACTACATAATTATAGTTTTAGGGTGGGTCTCAGGTAGCTTAGGTAGTTGAGTCTATACATACAAGTGATGTAGATTCTAAAAAGGTATAACAATGTGTACTTTATCTACCTACTTTAAAAACAAGAGTTAAAAAGCAAAGATACAAGAGGCGACAAGAGCGAGAACACTAAGCAAGGTCAGGATTTTTAATTATTATTATTATTAATTGCAATAAGGCAATTAATTTAATAATTTTATCACCCAAGAGAGGGGGGGTTTCGGCAAATATCATGCAATTTTTTTTCTGAATGAAACAAAAAAAAAATACTATTTTTAACCGACTTCCAAAAAGGAGGAGGTTCTATGTTCCACTGTATGTATTTTTTTTTTTTTTTATGTATGTTCACCGATTACTCCGTCAGTTGTCGACCGATTTTGAAATTTTTTTTTGTATTCGAAAGGATATGCTTCCGAGGTGGTCCCATTGCCAGCATATCAGGATCTGATGATGGGATCCCAGGGAAATCGAGGGAAACCCTAATTTTTTATAGGCACATACTATGTTTTTCGAATATTTTCTGAAGTTACACCGATATTTGCGTCTGGTAGTCATCATTTTATGATGATGAGCTGATGATGTAAGGTACAACCCCTTAACGGTTAGGAGTTGGATGATAAATCTTTAAATATCATATGTACATATGTTACCTTTAGTCGTATTCTTTCAAATTATTTAGGTAAGCTGATGATGGAAGGTGGTAGGTACAACTCCTCAACGGTTAGGAGTTGGAGGATAATTCTTTGAATTTCATACGTATCTAAAGACCTTCAGTCGTATACTTTCAAGTTATTTAGGTGAGCTGATGATAGAAGGTTAAACTCTTCAACAGTTAGGGATTAGAGGATGATTTTAATATTACACGTACGTATAGACCTTAATTTGTATTCTTGATGATGAAATTTGATGAAATAGTTCAACTTACTACTTACCTACGATTGTTTGCACTAAAAACTGAAAAATAAAAACTTTAAAAAAAAAAAACCGACTTCCAAAAAACATCCAACGAAAACTCTCTGCCAAAAACACACTTAAAAGCGTAAAATAAACTGGTTCTTCATAAATTTCCTATACCTAATTCTTTATTCATTTAAATAGTTGTATTGTAATGTGTACTAGGTACCTAAAATCTGTTTGAAGTCGGTGCTAAGCCAAAAAGAATACAAACGAACAATTACAAAAGTCTAAGCGATAGTCACTTGGCACCGACTTCAAAGAGATTCTAGGTACCTAGCACACATTACAATACTACTATTTAAATGAATAACGAATTAGGTATAGGAAATTTATGAAGAACCAGTTTATTTTACGCTTTTAAGTGTGTTTTTGGCAGAGAGTTTTCGTTGGATGTTTTTTGGAAGTCGGTTTTTTTTTTTATAAAAGTTTTGGTCCATTTAATCCAGATTGTACATGCTTTACATATAATCTTAAGCGTAATCGTAATACGATAACGATCATTCACTAATTCGTTCGAAAGAAAATAATTTCATTCATACTTCGACGTCACAGCACCAGCTAAGAAAGCGCGTATGTTCCGCAAAGTGCGATCCTCACGGATTGTCACAAGACGAGCTAATGAGTTACTGTGCGCAAGCGCCAACGGCTTAGAGTGGCTAGATCAGAACGAAGTTGAAGGAGCAGATGATTTTACTGAAAATCATATGGACATGTTGGTTCCAAGAGTCTCTCTTGAGACCGCGCATGATTCTCCATGGACTGAATTAGAGTAGATATTCTTTCTTTAATGACAGTAGTTACGATTTAAGTATTCTATTGTTAAATTTTTATTACACTTACTAGCTGACCCGGCCACGCGTTGCTGTGGCTAAAGATTTTGTTATATTACCATATTATATTTACCATAGCAGCGCCATCTATTTATTACTTACTCAACCCAGTCGAAAGGTATCGACATCTGTTAGAATCATTTGGAGTTAACAGATAATTGTTACTGTCAAATAATAACAGACAAATAATTAGCAATAAATTAAAATTGCGACTATAATTTGAGATTTAAACTATCCTATCTCTCAATTTGGATCGAACTGCACATGGTGTGCAAATTTTATTATAATCGGTTAAGTGGTTTAGGAGTCCATTGAGGACAAACATTGTGACACGAGATTTATATATATTAAGATAATTAAACTGTCAGCAATATTGATTACTAGTCTTAACGAGTAAATAAAAGCACGAAGCAATTTTTTTTTCTTTGCACAATAACAATCCATCGCGTTTACCTAAGAAACCCACATTTTGAAAAATCTCACGTGAGATTGGGGGATGGGGGAGGGGGTTGAAAAAAATCTCACGACATTTCACCAGGGAGGGAGGAAGGTATAGAAAATTTTAAAAAACACCTCACGTAATTTATGGACGCCCCCTTATTATAAACTAGTTTTTGCTCGCGGCTCCGCCAGCGTGTATGTCGGTTATCGCGGTAAATAGTAGCCTATGTGTTATTCTGATGTATAAGCTATATTACTGTAAAGTTTCATTCAAATCCGTTCAGTACTTTTTGCGTGAAAGAGTAACAGACATCCATCCATCCACCCATCCATACTTACAAACTTTCGCGTTTATAATATTTGTTCAATTCTCTCGCCAATGCAGCGATCACCTTGTGACGTTTGCAATACCTATAGGCCCATGTTATAAGCATACAATCGCTAAAACTAGTTCACTGGCGAGAGCAATGAACCACGGCTGTTTCACCGTGTTCTTATTCTAAACTAATGCATCAAGCACTTACTGGAGTTGCGTGATGTCCTTGATCTCGTCGGCCATTGATGGGGTACCCCACTGCCGTTTGTCTTGCCGTGTTCACACATACATGACTCCTAAGGTACTGTACAACCTTCAAGGTATTCGAATTACAATAAACTCGTATTAACTATCGCGGATCACGCTCTTTTGAACGTGACTACTAAAACTCGCGAGTCCAAACCAGACCAATCATAACGGTGAACGACGAAACACCGAGTCGTTGGAAATTTTGCTAATTATCAATTCAATTAACTTAAACCGGCAGTCAATTGCAAAAACCGTGTTCGGCCGATCCAAGCGTCTCAAGTAGGTACTGCTGTCAACGTCAAAACGTCAAACAAGAAAAATGACAATCAAAAATGTTGCCATTACAATGACGTTAAATTTCTAACAATATTAGTAGGATGTTTAGAGAACTTTTACTGTAAATTTATCTAGGCGTTACAATTGGTCAACAGACCTGCCCTCATAAACAGTTGACATTTTTCAAACCTAAGCTGAGATACCTACATAGAAAACTAACAAACGCTAAGGAATGAAGTCTCTCAATGCTAAGGCACGTGGTCAAAACAAAATATTTGCCAACAAAATTAAAAATAGAGGTGTTAGCGATTGTAGAAAGAGAATCGACGCGAAACAGTAAATTCTCGTCATTGGCTAAACATAAACAAAGTAATCTTATACAAAGTATTAGCTAATGACACACGAGAATTTAGGCGGTAACGATTGCAGAAAGAAGAACGCTTGCAACTTCGCTAGGGGACTGTAATTTAAATGGGAAAGATCAGAAAATAATAGTCTGTGACGACTGTAACTTCCATTTCTTACACGATTATGTGCAGTCGCATTATCAAGCGTCTTCACATTGTAGGTACCTTGGGAACATTTTCGGACGTGGGATCCATGTGGATAGGCTAAGCTTGGGCTATTACTCTGATAATATTATAATCGATTGCCTCGGGTAGGGAATTTTAAACAAATTAACAAATAAACCAGTGTTTTTTTCATACTTAGGAAACACTTAAAATGGAAGTGTGGATTCGACATCACTGTACTGGGAATTTTACAGATTTTTAGAAAGAAACAGACAAGACGTAAAAGTAACAGCTTTTAGTATCGAAGAAGAGAGAAAAAAACACCGCTGGTCTATTCTGTTCTATTCCGCTGAGATTGTTTAACTTCCAACATTTTGGTTTCGTAATAGGTCCGGGTTGGACAAGAAGATTTCGGTAGGTATATAGAGATGACCGCACGTTTGGCCTAGTGATTTAGCGGTCACCACGCCGTTTCCTACTTCGCCAAGTGTTGTGGGTTCAAATCCCACACAGGACAACACTTGGTGTGATCCACAAATTATATTGTTCTGAGTCTGGGTGTTCTTTGTGTCCGTTTCACGTATGTTTGTAAAGTCCCCCGCGACACTGGATTAATTCGTAGTGCTGGAGTTGTCTTTAAAAAAAAACATACCGTGTTACTTCTCCAGAATAGAACCGGGTCTATTAAACCGTCGTAATCTACTGAAATTTTTATTTTATTTTTCAACATTTTATGTAAACTACCGTTTTATACCCTCTATGACCCCGTAATGACACACAGAGTTAGTGATAAACGGTGCTATTTTTTTATTAATATACTTCATATTTTTTTTCTGAAAATTTAGCAACGATATTTTTTTCAAAATTCTATCTCAATTCTTACGATGCTCAGCATAAAGCCCTGTGATCCTAGCCTATCAAGTAATTTGCCTTGGGATGGACTTCACATGGACCAAAAGATACGTGGTGTTACAGTTAACGCATACTATCTGATCCCAGGAATTTCTGGTTCAATCTGAAAAATAAATTCTTCTATGTTAGCTACACCATATAACGCTACTATAGCATGAACCATTATGCTACGACCAAGAGTTTCAATCAAAGTATCAATGAAAAATGTTACAAGAAACGGGGGAAATCGTTGTCTTTGAGAGCTACCGCTGCGTGCGCTGCGTTAACGGTTTACATTTCGCAAAAATCATCTATCTATACTTATAATAAAAATGTAACAGGTCCAATTCTGTACGTTAAAGATATTTTGAATTTTTTTTTGGAGGGCTCTCTATAATCGATGTTGAACCCAAAACTGTAATTTTTTCATTTTTGTCTGTCTGTCTGTCTGTCCGTCTGTCTGTCTGTCTGTCTGTATCTTGGCCGCGCATCACGTCGAAACTACTGAACGGATTGAAATGAAACTTGGCATGATTTGAGTTCATACTACGAGGTAGGACATAGGATACTTTTTATCCCGAAATTCAGCACGGTATCCTTGAGAGAGGGGATGAAAGTCAAAATATGTACTTGGTTGTTATTCAATAATACATAGTCCGATTTCATTCATTCTTTTTTTGCTAGAAAGAAAAAAAATAAAAGATAACGGGAAAAGTGTTTTTTTTTTGTCCGCGACTGTACACTGCCTGTGGGTAGCTGAGACAGATATGTAAATATGGTGGTACGAAGTTCGCCGGGTCAGCTAGTACTTATAATAAAATTGTAACAGGTCCAATTCTGTACCTTAAATAGATTTTGAAAAAAAATTTTGGAGGGCTCTCTATAATCGATACAACCCATACTTAGAACTGTATTTTTTTCATTTTTGTCTGTCTGTCTGTATCATGGCCGCGCATTACGTCGAAACTACTGAACGGATTGAAATGAAACTTGGCATGATTTGAGTTCATACTACGAGGTAGGAGATAGGATACTTTTTATCCCGAAATTCAGCACGGTATCCTTGAGAGAGGGGATGAAAGTCAAAATATGTACTTGGTTGTTATTGAATAACACATAGTCCGATTTCATTGATTCTTTTTTTGCTAGAAAGAAAAAAAATAAAAGATAACGGGATAAGTTTGTTTTTTGTTTTTTTTTGTCCGCGACTGTACACTGCCTGTGGGAAGCTGAGACAGATATGTAAATATGGCGGTACGAAGTTCGCCGGGTCAGCTAGTATGAAATAATTGTTCTCGTTTAAGAGCCCCCGCAAACTGCAGACTTTCGATCGGTCGATATTTTGGTGGGTTTCCTAATCAGTATGCATGCAGTATGGGAGTGCGCACATTACAACAATTCGGTATCGGCCGAGTAATAAGCCAAAAGCCAACCTAATCAAACTATTGGCCAATTAAAAAGTTTGTACTCTGTGGGGGCTCTAAAAGTTAAAAAAAAGATCAGTATTTGCATATAGTCTTCCCTATAGTAATAAAATTTGTTCTAAAATAATGCTTTGTTACGTTAGTCGTAGTGTCACAGTTAGCACAGTTAATAATGTTGACTATGAATTTTAATTGTTGAAATGGGACTCTAAAAATAGATATGTATAGCCGACCTAAGAACCTTTTCATTTTGTGAAGACAGGTAAAAAACGAACTTCATTCATATTACTTAATTTTAGAAAAAAATACAATAAACAAGCTTCATCTGCCCTTATTTCTGAGCGTTTCCCTTAAATTCCCTCAGTTAGCACAATTAGACTTGCACCTGTGGCAATGGAACTGTGTGGAACTAACTCAGATATTTACTTTACCTGCGTAGACATTGCGGTTGTTAAAACTTCAAGCAACTAAACAATTAAACATCCTCTTTTATATGCATATCGTTTTTTTAAACAACAGTCGATAAATGATGGTAATAATTGCGAACTATAAAATAACGTGAAATAATATTGTAACAATACGTACTTATTGTAGAAGTAAGTGTATTTTTAACCGACTTCCAAAAGGAGGAGGTTCTCAATTTCATCGGTATGTTTTTTTTTTTATGTATGTACATTGATTACTCCGTCAATAGTGGACCGATTTTGAAAATTATTTTTGTATTCGAAAGGGTATGCTCCCCATGTGGTCCCATGGCCACCATATCAGGATCTGATGATGGGATCCCAAGGAAATCGAAGGAAACCCTCAAATTTACGTGAGCGCCTGCAATAAAGTTAAGGCAATTGTCTGCATGCTTTCATATTCTGTAGACATCATGTCCGAAATATTTATTTATTATTATATTATTTATTATACTGTATAGTATGTTGTATGTTACCTTTAGTCGTATTCTTTCAAGTTATTTAGCTGAAATGATGATGAGAGACTTGAGAAAGACTAAAAAGTGAAAAGAAAAGTATAAAATAACTTAATTTGTATGTGCTACCTATTCATAGGTTTGAAGTCGGTGCCGAGCCAAAATGTAGGCTGTAATAGTAGGCTGCTCTTCGCGTAGGACAAAACAACCGAAGCGTCGGTGACGTCGTTGACGTTCGTCTCGAAATATAGCGAGTGTGGTACCTACTATTACACAAATGTAATAGTAGGTACCACACTCGCACCAAGACAAAGCCAAAGCTTGGCGCCGAATTCAAACCTATGAATAGGTAGCACATACAAATTAAGTTATACTTTTCAGTTTTTTAAGTCGGTTTTTTAAACGAAGTTTTTTTTTTGTTGATTAATTTGCTTTGATAAATTTTGATTAATTAATTTTTACATACAGCGGCAACAAAAAATATATGACAGCGCCATCTACCGAAGATACGTCGAACTACGGAGTAACGAAGGAAACAAAGAAACTACCAATCCTGAATCACGCAATAGAAATTTCTCACGCCGATTAGCGTATATCATCATCCCAACATCAACCATAGGGCCGTGGTCCGCCAGGCATAATCACCTCGCCTGGTCGGAGGATCCTCCCTTTGTGTTGGAGGGACATGATACCCGTTCCTCCACAAATGACTGCACGTTTGGCCTAGTGGTTTAATGGTCACCACGCCGTTTCCTACTTCGCCAAGTGTCGTGGGTTCAAATCCCATGACAAAAGTTAAAAATATGTCTACCTACATCAAAAATAAACTAGGCGGCTATTTGTCCGACAGGTTGCTTGAAAATCAGTGGTCACGTATTGCGGCAGCCATCGAGCTACGTGGGGAACAAATGTCTGCCATGCCCCCTCTGCCGGGCCTTGGGAGGAGGGCTAGAAGAAGTAGCTGGCTGGATATGCATGCCAATGATCTCACAACACAAGATGCCAAAAACCATGCAAAGCAGGGAAAAAAGAGTCGGAAAGCAGACCCCGGGCGTCACCAGAATTAATCGGGACTAACGCTCGGATTATCATGATGTTGCTTGACAATATAAAAAAACCCTCCTGAGTAAAAAGCTAGTTACACCCCTCTAGCCAATAGTATTCTATAATACCTGCCAGCTTTTGAGTACCTATAATCTTTTTTTGAAACTTTGAGAGTCCTGACGATCCAGAAAAAAACACATTGGTTATGCGATGCCAAATACAAGTGACAAGGATGAAAGTTTTTTCATATTGAACAATAGCGTCAAACTACTACACTCCGCATAATGCAATCGATAGAGAATGCAGAGAAATCTCTTTGAAAGCAGTAATCAAATCGATCTCAAAAGATCTGGCAATCGGCGGTTCGAGTCGTTCTTAACCATTTATTTATATGTCCAGCCCGCGCGACTGTATTTCGGTCTCCCGTCCAGCGGTACGCGGCTCTCGATACGCGCTCAACTTTGCAGCTCCGCCGCAACAAAAGCTTACTTAACTACTTCACCGTACAATTAACTGTGTAACCGTACAATTGGTAACAAAATTGCAAATTTTGAAAAAAGCCCACGACCGTTAAAACTCGTCTATATCTTCGTGACAACGAGAATACTTAAGGAAGTGCTATACAAATTGATACTCTATTGTTTATATCTGCGTGGTGACGGATTAAAAATACGGAATGTCACTCCTCCAGTCATACGGTAACTGTCGTAAGAGGCGACTGAGGAGATCGTTCTTTGTTTTATCGGAAGACGGTCCCCATTTCATCTCATCCAATTTTTTTATATTATTCATCATTAATTTCATCACGACGAAGACTTAAGAACTTATGATATGAAGACTGTAAACACTTGACATTGGCAGAAATAGCTGATCCGAGAGATCCGGCTGGTCGCCATTTCATCAAAAGAAGAAGAAGAAGAGGCGACTGAGGGAGCAAACTACGCAGGACAAAACTTGAAATAATTGTTATACAAACCCATCTGGCCAGCGCGCAGTAGGCCAAAAGAAAACCTACTTTGTAAGGAAAGGCATAATGTCCTGCAGTGGACTGTGTGAGTGGACATTATAGGCCCTGCGCCAACGTGTAAAACTGAAATATTGTCTCTAGGGAGAAGGCTTCTTAATAATCGCTTTGTTTCAGACCCGATCGAAGTGCACTGCTGTGTCCAATACGTTAATGTACCTACATTTATTTATAGCTACAACACCTGTAATACCATAACAGATGTGTGTAAAAATTATGTACCTACATATAAGAATAGAATATAATTAATATAATAACAATCATTATATTGCTTTAGTTTAAACAAGTGCAGAGATTTTATAAACATAAATTGTTATTGACATGTTTATAGACGTCTGGTCAGTTTTTTTTTTTTTAAGGACAACTCCCGCACTAGGAATAAATCCTGTGTCGCGGGGGACTTCACATACATACATGAAACGGAGACAAAGAACACCCAGACTCAGAGCAACAATTTGTGGATCACACAAAGTGTTGTTCTACGTGGGATCTAAGCCCACGACACTTGGCGAAGCAGGAAACGGTGACCGTTAAACCACTAGGTCAAACGTACAGCATTTACATCTATGTATTTTCAATTTTTAAAAACAAAAATCTGAAATATTCTTACCTCTTTTTAAATGATATTTATTATATTCATTATATATTATTAGTAATATTTATGTTTTTTGTTGTAGTTGAAATCCCTTTGAGGGTTAAGAGTTCCACAAAAGGATTTCAACAGGTCCAAATAGGTAGGTAAACCTGTCGACTAGGTATCTACTGTCATCTAACTTCACCATTTTATCTCCAAGGAATACAAAGTAATCATGACGCCTTTTATGACTGTAAAACTATAACTTCACACCAGGAACCACCCAGCTCATGCCTCCGGTTTGATGACACTGAGATCCAGGTAGGCCAGTACATGAAGTAACTCTATGGGGCGCCCGTGTGGTCTAAAGACTTGACGAGTTCATCCCGCTGTAAGGCTCAACTCAGGAGTCTGCAGCGGCTGATGGCCATACGGATCGTACAGGGCTACCGCAAGATTTCGTACGAGGCAGCGACGGTCCTGGCGTGGTCTCCACCCTTCGACTTTCTGGCCGACATGGACACGATAGTTTACGACTCGTTAAATTCGTTGTGTCGGTCGGAATGACGAAGAGACAATGCGGGACCATGAGCCTCGACGGCCTTGGCAGACACGGCTCGAAATCCAGGGCTGTGCTAACCAACGCGCTGTCGGAGCTGTTCTGCCGAGCTTCGAAGCTTGGATATTATATTATATATTATTATAGATTATTTACATTAGCGCCTGTCATTCGTTCATACCTGTCCGCGCGGGTTGTTAATCCGCACGGCTTCCGCCACTCGACTGCTAGAAAATGAATTCGCACGGCCGCCGTGCGGTTCTATTTACTTGATGTAACCTAGAGGCCTTCAGTTGCTCCGTGGAAACCACGCGTATTGCACGGTGACAATGGATCGCTTCGAAACCGAGATAATTATCGACGATGTTGAGAAACCACCAGCTTTGTGTGACATGCAGTGCGCAGCGTATTAAAAAAATGTCAGAAACGGTGCTTGGCATGATTTAGTGGACATTTTCGTCAAAAACGAGGATTCACTAGAAAAAAAGGCAAAGTTGAAATGACGCGGTTGTCACCCTACCTCACTCCTCACACTTATCGCGAGTGTCTGAACACTTTTAATTCTCGCGGATTGGAACCGCGCGATTTGCATCCGAGCGGATACCGCCGTATGTGAACTAGCACTAATGGATGGATCACCTATGTAATGGTCACAAATTAAGAAGTAATAATTACAAAATTCAACAAAACCAAAACCGAAACCAAAACTCCTCCAGTTTTCTTCTGATTAATTTTGTTGCGGGTTCCAAGACAGTAAAATTTTTCCTGGGACTTCCCGAGTGTCATAACTCGGTGTTTTCGTGGGTCACCGCTGTTGATCCTGGTGTACAGGAGTTACAGTGGTGGGCGTGTGGGCGGGATTAGTCCCATTAAAAAACCAAAACCGACTTCAATCTGGACCTAATTGATTAAATGGGACCATTCGGGAAGCACCAGCGTTCCAATAAAAAAAGAATCATCAAAATCGGTTCACCCAGTCGAAAGTTATGAGGTAACAAACATAAAAAAATACAATCAAATTAAGAACCTCCTCCTTTTTTTGAAGTTACGGTTAAAAAGAACTTATTATAGTTTATCAAAAGTCAGGCGCTTCGGAACGTTAAAGTTTTTCTGAGCTTCTCTAGTTCTCGTTAATACAAATACGACAAATACATATCTTATATATGAAAATGAATTGCTGTTCGTTTGTCTGGCTAAAACTCGAGAACCGCCATTTAGCTGATTTAGGTTTTGAAATGTTTGTCATAGTTCAGGGAAGGTTTAAACGGTGAGAAAATATGGAAAAATTGCGAGGAAGATAATAAAAACAACAATTTCCTTTTGCCCATATAAAATGTTCTACCAACTTTCCTGTAAAACTTTTGACTGTCTAATTGAAGCACTTATTAAATTAAGGGTTTTAAATAGACACCATATATATTATTACACGAATCAAATTAAGGGTTTTAAATAGACACCACATATTATTTATATATTATTATCGCGTATTTTAATATTATTATTTTGATGGTTGTTTTTGTTGGCTCATTCAGAAATTTTTGTCATTGTATTGACATATTTTGATGGTTGTCACTGTTTAGAATGCAAATAAAAAGTATTTATTGTGCCACATCCATAGAGGTCATATCACAAACAAAATAAGATAACACTGTAAATAAAATCAAAACGCTGTTTTGTTGGAATGCGAAAAATATATTGCTGTCTGTTAGAAATTTAACGTCATTGTAATGGCAACATTTTTGATTGTCATTTTTCTTGTTTGACGTTTTGACGTTGACAGTAGTACTATTGAGACTCTTGGATCGGTCGAGCTGGAGCTTCGTTAAAAAAGAACCGTTTAGTTGTATTTTAGCTAATTGTCCATCCAATTCGGTGTTTCGTCGGTTACCGTTATGATGGGTCTGGTTTGAACTCGCGAGTTTTAGTAATCACGTCAAAAAAGGCGCGTTCCGCGATAGTTGAAGAAACGAGTGTATTGTAATTCGAATAACTTGAAAATTGTACAGCATTCTGGAGCATGTATGTGTGAACGTACCAGGACAGACCAGGCGGTGGGGTACCCCGTCAACGGCCGACAAGATCAAGGACATCACGCATCTCCAATAAGTGCTTGATTACATTAGTTTGAATAAGAACACGGTGAAACGCCGTCGTTCATTGCTCTTGCCAATGAACTAGTTTTAGCGATTGTATGCTTATAACATGGGCCTATAGGTATTTCAAACGTCACAAGGTAATCGTTGCATTGGCGAGAGGAACGAACATTTTGGTAGCAGAAAGCGTGGTTAACCTCTGAGCACTCCGTAGTGCACTCAGAAGGTGATACCTCATTGTTAGGTAGGTAACTATACTGTTCCACTATCCACATATCTTTGATTCCACTGATATAGTTGTTTAGAATAGTATTTAAAACAATTTATTAGCATAATGATTAAATGTAGGTAGGTCACACATTTAATTATTGGTTAAATTGTAAAACTTATGTTACTAATTGTTTGCTAGTTTGAACTATATTGTACACTTGATATTGATTGTTGGGACAGTTGGTCCAATATATTCACCCAATCACATATTTAATTATTGGTTGAATTGTAAAACTTAATATTAAATATTAATTGTTTGGGACAAGTGGTCCAATATATTAGTGTAAAAAAATTAGATTTTGCTAGCCCAAAGACAATATTACTAGATTAAAATTGTTATATTATTCTATTATTGTTATTGTTAAATTCAATTATTTTGAGTTACTGGGCATTGATAAATTGAAACTTGTAGGTAGATATATATCTGAGATTAAGTGACTGCACAAGCACTTAATAGTGTTTTACATAAAGTTCCTAATAGTGTTTATATAAATAGTTTATTAAATACATAAAATATTGTAACTTGTAAGTAACGTTCAATTCTGTAAGTTATGTCATTGTACCGGGCTAAGATTAGCACGGAATTGAGATGGTTTACATCGGTTCAAGGCCTCCTAGGCCGACCAGATAGACAAGATGCACTGTTGGCTCGAGCTTTGGATGCGCCAGCCTGGCTGGAGGTAATGATGGAAGCGCTTACCAAGGCCCTTGAGGAGGAGAAGGTCAGCGATCAGATAAGGTCCGCGATGGAGGCTGATGTTGAGCAGTGCCTCTCAATTGTTGATGACATTCTGCTGAATGTCCGGAATGAATCCGGCAGCGCAAAGCAGAAATTAAGCGCCAGCGCAGAACTGGATGTGATGAAGAAGCTGTGGAAGGCCCACACTCTCGCGGGGTTGTATCAAAACTGCCTCAGATACAATTACCCAGTTTTGATGGAGAGCTCGGTGAGTGGGTCAGCTTCATCAATTTATTTGACAGTTTGGTCCACTTAAGGGAGGATTTACCTAAGGCCTATAAGATGGCACAACTGATGTCAGCTTTGAAGGGAGAGCCTAGGGAACTGGTAGCCCATTTGACGGTGACAGAGGACAATTATGAGATTGCCCGTCAAATGTTGGTAAGGCGCTACCAGAACAAAAGAAGGCTGGTTGATGCTCAGCTCAAAAGGCTGTTTAGCATCCCTTCAGTGACTCGGGTCTCTGCCATACAGGCAGAAGTGTTGAACCCGTTGTTGAGTGTCACTAGGGCATTAGGAAATTTAAGCTTGCCGGTTGAAGAATGGTCTTACATGTTAGTATACATAGTACTGTCCCGGCTGCCAGTTGATGTGCAGACCAGATTTGAGCAGCATCACGGTCAGGGTGCAGACAACTTGCCCACCTCTTCTCAACTCATGAAGTTTTTGGAGGAAGAGTGTCGGAGGGCAGAGAACACGGGTTCGTTCTCGAAGCCCGCTGCGGAACCACAGCAGGCTACTCGGAGCCCTGTGAGGAGGGGACTTCCGCAGAGAGGGCCAAGGACGTTGTATGGGCACATAGGTGCCTCAACACCTGTACGGGATGCCTGCCTGTATTGTAAACAGGATGGCCATAGTGTGGCAGCCTGCCTTAGATTTAGGGACCAGAGAGTCCAAGGGCGACGCCGGATCACCAAGCAGCGTGGCTGGTGTTTTTTGTGTCTAGGTCCCCACTTAGCCAGGGTTGCCCACTGCCTCCGTGTGTGTTTGGGGTTTGATTTCGACACCCCAGGTACGGTTGACGTGCTACTGGGAGTAGACGTTCTGGGTAAGTTTCGCTGTCGGATCGGCGAGTCTTGCAGCATGATCGACTCATGGCTGTGGAGACATGGGACAGGAGAATTGAACCCGTCGGATTGTGCATCCAGGGGATGCCGGGCTCCTGAGTTAGTTAACCATCAGTTATGGTGGGGCCCCCCTTGGCTGGCAAGGAAGGAACCTGATTGGCCCCTTAACAACGCGAAGTTGTCTATAGACTGTGGTCTAGGAGCAGCCGTGTATGTGACCCAGGAGGTCCAGGAGACTGACGCGAGTTTCCTGATTGAGCGGTATAGCTCTCTTGATAAATTGATCAATGTAAATTGTTGGATCAGAAGATTTGTTCGGAATTGTCGCACTTCCCGCGAACAGCGAACGCTGAGCCCAATTCTGTCACCGGCAGAGCGAAATGAGTCGCTTCTGAATTTGATCCGGTTGGTACAGTCTTCGAACTTTGGAGCAGAATTGGAGAGTCTACGAACTGGGCGTTCGAAATTGAAGGGTGCTGTCGCGCGTCTCAACCCGTTTATAGATTCGGCCGGGTTGCTTCGGGTAGGAGGAAGATTGCGCAATGCGAATCTGCCGTATTCGGCTCGTCACCCCCTACTGCTCCCCAAGGGAGGGCAGTTGGTTGAGTTGTTGGTGACTGATCGGCATGTTAAAAACGCTCATGCAGGTTGTAACGCCTTGTTGGCTACACTCCAGAGGGAGTTTTGGATTTTGTCTGGGCGTCGTACCATACGGAACATCGTGTTTCGGTGCATGCCTTGTTAAAGGAGCAAGGCTGCCACGATGCAGCCTCACATGGGGGATCTGCCCCCTGATCGGGTGAATGAGGCTAGGCCATGGGCGGGTGTTGGTACAGAGTTTGCGGGCCCATTCTTAGTAAAAAGCTCGCGGCTGCGGAACGCGAAACAGTACAAGGCGTACCTTTGTGTGTTCGTGTGTTTATCCACCAAGGCGGTGCATCTCGAGCTCGTTGCTGACCTCACGACGGAATCCTTTATAGCGTGCTTGGACAGATTCGTTTCCCGAAGGGGACTGCCAGCACTGATTCGTTCCGATAACGGAACCAACTTCGTAGGTGCAGAACGATACTTACGAGATGTAGTTAAGTTTTTAAATGAAAACAAAGTGGATATTGGAACAGCCCTCTCCCGTCGGGGTTTACAATGGACCTTCAGTCCACCAGGTTGCCCCCACTGGGGCGGGATTTTTGAAGCCGTAGTTATGTCAGCTAAGACGCATTTAGGGCATATTGTGGGTCAGACCGCGCTGACATTTGAGGAACTCGCGACGTTGTTTTGTAAGATCGAAGCCGTTTTCAACTCGCGACCGTTATGTCCGCTCAGCTCGGATCCAAATGACCTGGAGGCGTTGACTCCAGGCCATTTCTTAATTTATTGGTCAGCCACTTAACGCGCTGTCCGAACACCCGTACGAAGGTGTGAAATTGTTTCGGTTCTCTCGGTATCAGATGTTGCAGCAATTTTCACAGAATTTTTGGAAACGTTGGTCTCTAGAGTATCTGCACATTCTGCAACAGCGCCTTAAGTGGACTGACCCATACTAGTCCCCCTAATGTTGATGACCTCGTGCTGGTTAAGGATGCTAACCTACCGCCACTGCGTTGGCGCCGGGGGCGCATTGTTAACTTGTTCCATGGTAAGGATGGGACCCCCCGGTCCGCAGAGGTTCTAGTTGGGGACTCAATTATCAAACGAGCGGTAGCAACGTTATCTCGCCTGCCTGTAGATTAGGGAACAGGTACGGACCTGTTCGGGCGGGTGACTGTTAGAAATTTAACGTCATTGTAATGGCAACATTTTTGATTGTCATATTTCTTGTTTGACGTTTTGACGTTGACAGTAGTACTATTGAGACGCTTGGATCGGTCGAGCTGGAGCTTCGTTAAAGAAGAACCGTTTAATTGTATTTTAGCTAATTGTCCATCCAATTCGGTGTTTCGTCGGTTACCGTTATGATTGGTCTGGTTTGGACTCGCGAGTTTTTGTAATCACGTCAAGAAAGGCGCGTTCCGCGATAGTTGAAACGAGTGTATTGTAATTCGAATTACTTGAAGATTGTACAGCATTCTGGAGCATGTATGTGTGAACGTACCAGGACAGACCAGGCGGTGGAGTACCCCGTCAACGGCCGACAAGATCAAGGACATCACGCATCTCCAGTAAGTGTTTGATTACATTAGTTAGAATAAGAACACGGTGAACCGCCGTCGTTCATTGCTCTTGCCAATGAACTAGTTTAAGCGATTGTATGCTTATAACATGGGCCTATAGGTATTTCAAACGTCACAAGGTGATCGCTGCATTGGCGAGAGGAATGAACAATGTCAATTGTCTATCGAACGTTAGACGAAAGGTTATAAATACAGGCTATTTTTTAACCCCCGACCAAAAAGAGGGGTGTTATAAGTTTCACGTGTCTGTCTGTCTGTGGCACCGTAGCTCCCGAGCGGATGAAGCGATTTCAATTTAGTTTTTTTTGTATGAAAGGTGAGTTACGTGCAAGTGTTCTTAGACATGTTTCATGAAAATCGGTTGAGCCATTTCAAAGTTATGGGGGTGAAAGTGGGGAAGAGTAACCGAATGTCTGCAAAAATATCATCGAGTGGGGTCTCAAATGAAAGCACATAACGTGTTTTTTACTTTTTAAAGGGAACTCAGGCGATTACGTCGGGGGTTTTTTTAAATTGTGAGAATTTATAGTTATTGCACCTATGGCATATAAAGTACCTGTCATTCTATTCCCGTTATTAAAATCTTCTATCATCAATTTCTCAGTGTGTGAGAATTTTATTTACTACTAGCTGATCCGGCAAACGTTGCTTTGCCATAAAAAAAAATGGGGTATAAAAAATAGATGTTGGTCGATTCTCAGACCTACCCGATATGCAAACCAAATTTCATAAAAATCGGTCCAGCCGTTTCAGAGGAGTATGGTAACCAACATTGTGACACGAGAATTTTATATAAAATATTATTGTTTAAGTCAATCAGATGTGCGACGAGCTACCTCACGTGTAATCCGCACTGATGACCAGCGAGAGACGGGTAATGATAACATTCGTATTGCTAT
Organism: Diaphora mendica; assembly: GCA_949125395.1. NCBI lineage: Eukaryota > Metazoa > Arthropoda > Insecta > Lepidoptera > Erebidae > Diaphora > Diaphora mendica. The sequence goes on from OX421310.1 coordinate 27,539,090, forward strand.
GACAGAATTGCGTTCTACAGTGAATAATAATGACATAGACAGGCGGCTCCGTCCACTTAGATCCCCTGCATAGATCCCCTGGGGAATCCATCTAGAAATTTCGTCCACACTGATCCCTTAGGGGATTTATTTGGATTTCGATTCCATTTTGATCCCCCAGGGGTTTCATTTGGAAGATTTTCGTCCACTTCGAACCCCTGCTTAAACCGATAAGGGATTTATCTGTATTTTTATCCACATCGATCTCCAATGGAATCTTTTAGAATTTTCTATACATTTTGATTATGAATCTAAGTTTTTCATAACAAAAGTTCAATAAATATTCATACTTTTATACGATTTAAGATATTTTTTTATTTAATGGATTTAATACTAGGATTTTTAATGAGTTTTAAGTTATGTAGGTAATCTTTGGTAATCTATAGGCCATAAATAGCCATGCCACACAAAAAATTCAAAAAATAGGTTTAAGTAGGGAATCGAAGTGGACGAAAATCTTCCAAATGAATCCCCTAGGGGATCAGTATGGACGAAATTTTCACATGGATCTCACAGGGGATCTAAGCAGGGGATCAAGTGGACGGAGCCGCTTAGAATGGAACGAGTTCGGGCACACCAAACACAACAACAGCGAACACGACGTAATGAAATCGAGCGATACCGCACAAACAGTGCTCCTGTGATCCTGGAACGAGTTGCATTCCACTGCAATCCGGAAGTAGATAATTGTGCCGACAAATCTGTGACAATTAGGGAAATGACAATTATTTGTCAATATTGTAAAGCGTTAAAATACATTTGTATCACAAATAATAATTTAACAAGATAATTGCAGATACAAGGACAATTTATCACTGACTGGGAGCACTGTTGCCACTGCCAGATGTGGATCATGAATTTTTACAAATTTATTTTATGGGCAATCAAGATGCGGAAGTTGAAAGGCGTTGTGCTCATAATCCAACATTAAAACGAACCATTATCCAAGAACTGCAAACGTTTCTTCTTCAGAACAATAATTTAGTCAAAATGTTCAAAATGGCCTTAGATAGTATGCCATCGGACAGCCATAATATTGTACTCAGAGCTGACAAAACACCTGCTGATGAGTATGCAAGGAGGTTTAATTCACCGACAATCGACGAAGTGTCTATTGTCGTTGTTGGAGAAATTTTAAGTCTAGAGATATTATGGTTTATCGTCGGAACAATGAACTGAAACGTGTGTCCAAAGAGTATGTAATAAAACTACGTTTTACGTGTGTCTGAAACGCATGTCTTATGACGCGTTACAATATCCATTAATCTTCTGGCAGGGAGTAGATGGATATTATTTTAATATATCAAAATGGTTAATCAAGTAAATGGTAATGATATTAGAAAGAAAGAAAGAAATACATTTTTTAGTCACACGCCACGAAATAGACATAAAAGATAAAAAGATATTAAACTAAGACACTAAGACTAAACAACAACAACATAATACAAAACAACCAAAATAACAATAGTGAGATATCTGCTGTGTGACTAAAAGGCACAGCTCAGCTTATGCTACGGTCCTGAAGGTGACCATAGCGCTGATTTTCAGCTGCAGCCCAACATGACATCTCACGGACGCGTGCACAGTTTTAACAATTTAATCCTTAGAAATTGAATCTTTAGAATTTGAAAGCATGCATTTACCACATAAGCTATATATATAAGATGAAATAATATACAGAATAAAACATAATAAATAAATAATTAATCTATACTAATATTATAAAGCTTCAGAGTTTGTTTGTTTGTTTGTTTGTTTGTTTGAACGCGCTAATCTCAGGATCTACTGGTCCGATTTGAAAAATTCTTTCAGTGTTGGATAGTCCATTTATCGAGGAAGGCTATAGGCTATATTTTATTTTCAAAAAAATTTGAGATCCGTAAGAAAATTGCTATTTTGTAACCCAAGGTGTGACTCGAAAATCTATTTTTGCGTGCGCTGCAAAAAGTATTGACAATAGAACAAAATCATGTATTACGGGTTTGTAGGTCCCATTAAGATCTACAAAAAAGTCCGCGAGAGCATATATCTAACTATCATGGTTTAGTCACAATAATCGCTTTTGTGCTCAAAAAATTTATTAAATCGTCTGAAGAAAGAAACTACGTTAAATGTGTATGGTAATATTAATCCTTATCCAGATAAAGCATTATGTTATCAAGGGTATTTATGTAGAAGTAAAATACTTTTTGTTTCACCCCATTCGGACATTTCGTTTAGAAGTTATCACGAGTATAAGACGCTAAGAGTTGGTACCTATTATTGAGTTATTTGCCAAAGAGTTTTTATCAACATAATACCTAATATTAGTCTTTATCCAAATAAACGTGTTGTTGATTATGAGTATTAGATCTTAGAAGAGTATAATAAATACATCTATACTAATATATAAAGCTGAAGAGTTTTTGTTTGTTTGAACGCGCTAATCTCAGGAACTACTGGTCCAATTTGAAAAAGTTATTTCAGTGTTAGATAGCCCGTTTATCGAGTAAGGCTATAGGCATGATGATATATACATATATATATATTTCATCACGCTATGACCAATAGGAGTTGAGTACCAATGAAGAATGTTTCAAAAACGGGGGGAAATTATTACGCTACGGGCAATAGGAGACGCAAACGACGTTGCGTGGGTCAGCTAATCGCGCTAATCTCAGGAACTACTGGTCCAATTTGAAAAATTCTTTCAATGTTAGATAGCCCATTTATCGAGGAAGGCTATAGGTTATATATCATCACGCTAAGACCAATAGGAGCGGAGCACCAATGAAGAATGTTTCAAAAACGGGGGAAAATTATCACGCTACGAGCAATAGGAGACGCAAACGACGTTGCGTGGGTCAGCTATACTAATATATAAAGCTGAAGAGTTTGTTTGTTTGTTTGAACGCGCTATTCTCAGGAACTACTGGTCCAATTTGAAAAATTTTATTATTATAAATGCGAAAGTAACTCTGTCTGTCTGTCTGTCTTGCTTTCACGGCCAAACCGCTGCACCGATTTGAATGAAATTTGGTACACAGATAGTCTAGAGCCTGAGAAAGGACATAGGCTACTTTTTAATGCGAAAAAGGGGTTGTAAGGGGTTTAAAAGGGGGATGAAAGGTTGTTCTGGGAGTTCACTCGCCACACGCCTGCGCGTTACCTACGTCGGGTGTCTTGAAAACGAATAAACAAGGCTGTCACAATAATAAAAAATATTTCACTTTTTCAATGAAGACTTAACAATTATAGCAATGATATTATATATATAAAAATTAAATATTAAGAAATTAAGTATATATTCGTCAATCTGATTTGTATGTTCATTATATTAATAGAAATAAATAAGCCAAATTAATATAATTAATTAACAGCGTTTCTTAACTTCAAAATTCTCTACAGAAGTATCGTCATTATAAGCTAGCTGTTGGTTAGATATTAATAAAAATGTAAATAATATCCATCCTGATCAGCTGACGAATGAGATAGTTATCAATTAAACGAACGGATCATGTCAGGCGTGGAGGGAGATGTTGTCGAATACTTAGTAAGTCTTTGGAAATATCAGGAGTGCCTACCCATAAGTTGAGGCTGCAAGTTAATGTTCCAGTACTATTAAATGAGGTATCTTGAGCGCCAAAGCAATGTAATAGTACATGGCTAAATATTACACAACTGGGGTACAACATTGTAAAAGCTACAATCATGACGCATGGAATGGCAAAAGAAGATAATGTTTTAATTCCCCGTATTCCAATAATTCCAACTTATTTGACATTTTAATTTAAAAGAATGCAGTTTCCGCTGAAAACAGCATTTCCAATAACAATATTATCAAAACCCAAGGACAGATGCTTAAAGATACAGTTTTTTTTTCTCATGAGCAGCATACTCACGTATATCAAATCCACAAAATCTCCATATTTTGGCAAAATATGGCAAAAGAAAAAACGTAGTTATTAAAATTGTACTTTTTTTTATTTGAAGCTGCCAAAGTGACTATGGTCAGCCTGATGGAAAACTCAAGCAGAATCCAACAGTGGGGGCAACCATACTCACTGGGAAAGCAGACAATGCAGTATTGCGTCCCACACTATGACGGCTTAGTGAGATGCTTTTTCACGCCCCACTTAAAGGCCCCGGGATCATAGTGGGAGAGAAACACGTGCGCTGGTAGTGAGTTTCAGTTTTTAGCTGCTCGGCGCAGGAAGGATGAACCAAACCGTTTGGTTTGAGAGTGAACATGTTATTCTGCAGAGGAAGGGAGAAGGGGGACCAGTTGGAAGAGCTCCTCAGAATACTTCCAATGATACAGATGGTAGTGGACTGCTATAGAGGCGATATCTCTACGCAGCTGCACAGGTTCAAGGAGCTCGGTGGCTTCGGGACTGTTGGTAAAGCGGACTGTTCGCCATTGCAACCGATCGAAAGCATCAAGCAAATACTGCGCGGATCCATCACAAAGATGAGAACAGTACTCGAGGTCCCGGCAAATATCCATGCCCAGGACACCGAGCTTACCCCGTAGTGGCAGTTGAGTGCTCTGAAAAGTGGGGAGGGAAAGGAATGGAGACTTTTTGGTAGAGAACGCGCACAACTGTGTTTTCGTAGCGTTGAACTCGACCAGATTCTTATCACCCCATTGTAAAATGCGGTTCAAAACCCGGTCGAGCTCAGCGACAAGCTTCTGTCGATTTTCCTCAACGACTGCCAGCTGTGCTATCGTCTGCATAGCAATGTATGTTGCCAAGAGCTAACATGTCATTGATATGCAGAAGAAATAGTGTGGGCGACAGGACTAAACAATGAGGTACGCCAGCGTTTACATCCAGAACATCAGAGGCCGTGCCGTCGCAAAGGCCCATAATGCGGCGCTGATGAAGAAAAGCGTCAATCCAGTGACAGGGTCTAGGAGGCGGACCGAATGCCGAGAGCTTGGAGAGAAGCGAGCGGTGCCAGACCCGGTCGATGTCAAATGTCGAAATAAGCTCATATAAACACTTTATATCTTATGTACATATATAAATACTTAAATAAGTTTTTAATAGTAAAACGTGTGTGTATTAGTTGTAAAAAAAATCGGGTGGTGTCGTGGGACATCAGATAGGAATGAGTTCCATATCAAAAATACAGATGGCGCTATACTACATTTTTCGTTCACGAAATAAATAAATCGTTACAGATGGCGCTATACTACATTTTTAGTTTTCACAAAATTGTCTTAGCCCCTTTATTTTATTTAAACTGATTTATAAAAATATATAAAAGTTCTATGCGAGGTAAAGAAAATAAAACTATTCAGGTACCAATACATTTTGTATCATGATTTTATATCGATAAAAATCCTACCTATATTAATAACGCGAAAGTTTGTTAGTATGGATGGATGGATGTTTGTTTACAACAAACTTTACAGTAATATAGCTTATACATCAGAATAACACATTAGCTACTATTTGCAGCGATAACCGACATACACGCGAGCGAAGCCGCGGGCAACAGCTAGTAATAAATAAATGGCGGATGAGGGATGCGCAACAGACAGTCTCCAAGTTGCAAGAGCTGGGGTTGGAAGCTCTCCCCCATCCGCATACTCACCAGACCTTGCACCTACCGACTATTACTTTTTCCAAAATTTTGACGACTTTTTAGTGGGTAAAAAATCCAATTCCCGAGAGGCAGTACAAAATGCCTTTGAAGAGTTTGTTGCCTCCCGTCCAACTGATTTTTACAAGAAGGGCATCAATAAACTGCCAATACGTTGGCAAAGATGCGTCGATTGCATGGGTGATTACTTCGAATAACAGAAATAAAAAAGTTTGAAAAAATAAGTACTTTCACTTATTGCATACAAAACGGCAATTTCATAGGTAAAGACCTATTATAAAAATGTATGGCCGAAATGTATGTACGCGCATAACTCCCGATCGGGTGCACCAAATTAAAAAAATATTTTTTTATGTATTTTATGTATTGTTTGTGTATAAGAAAAATTAAAAGATAGCGGGAAAAGTCTTCTTTTTTGTCAGCGACGGGAAGCTGAGACAGATATGTAAATATGGCGGTACGAAGTTCGCTGGGTCAGCTAGTATACTTATATAAATAGATACATATTATACATAGGAAACACCCAAACTCCGAAACAAATATTCGCAGATAAGCTAACATTTGGTTCGACTAGGGAATCGAACCCGAGACCTCAAGCACAGGGATCGCATACGCGACCACTGCGCCACCGAGGCATTATTATCTAATTAGAATACTCAAATTCCTTCAAAAATGGAGACTAGGGAACCCAGACTAGGGCATAAAAATAATTATTTCGTATTTCATCTACGTCTATGAACTACAACACTCAGAGTAAACAAAGAGGACATACAGAAACAAAAAAAAACCGGTCAAGTGCGAGTCGGACTCGCGCACCGAGGGTTCCGTACAAACCTGTAGGTATATAAGTAAAAGTTTTCAGAATGTTTCTGTTACCTGTGCTGTTAAGCTATTGCTTCTTACCAAATTTCAATTTTCTATGTCTACAGGAAGCAGCTTTTAGGTTTTGATTCCCTTGCGAGCAGTCGCGGGTTTCAAAATATGCGGTATAAATGGTTGTACCTTTTGTGCGTTTTGCGTTAACTCTTTTCAAAGTTTATAGGCAATTCCGTTCTCGAACCTCTGCGCGTTCATGAGACAAAGGGTAATACATAGTTATATAATTATTTAAAAAAACGTGTGATGTAACTAATAATTTAAGATTTTCGAAATTTTCATTTATTGTGCTATAAAACGTTGCTTCATGCCAAATTTTAAGATTCTAGGACGGCTGGAAGTATCCTTTAGGTTTTGATTCCCTTGCGAGTAGTTGCACGTTTCCAAATATAGGACTTAAATTGCTGTTTCTTGAGCTTGCGTTAGTATAGAAATTTGCTTTTGTAACAGCTTAAAGGTATTATAGACCTGAGTATTTGAGATGAATTTCAATTTAATACCTCTACGAGTTCATGAGGAAAAGGGTAGTAATTATTATATATATATATAATTATAAAATTATATAATTATAGTTAATTTTTAAAAATATTTTTGATATCTGATGTAACTAAAAAAATATGCTTTTCGCAATTTCTCCTTTATCTGTGCTATAAGACGTTGCTCTGTACCAAATTTCAAGATTCTGAGTTCTCGGGAAGTACCCTGTAGGTTTTGATTCCCTTGCTAGTAGTTGCGAGTGTCGAAATATGGGGCTTAAATTGCCGTTTCTTTTGATTACGTTAACATAGAAGTTTGATTTTATTACAGCTTAAAGGTGTTACAGACTAGAGTATTTGATATCAATTTCAATTTAATACCTCTACGCGTTCATGAGGAAAGTGGTAGCAAGTTTAAAAAAAAAAGTTATTATATGATGTGGCAAAAAATTTATGCTTTTCGCAATTTTTTCTTTATATGTACTATAAGACGTTGCTTCGTACCAAATTTCAAGATCCTGAGTTCACAGGAAGTACCCTATAGGTTTTGATTTCCTTGCGTAGTTGCGAGTTTCAAAATTTGGGGCTTAAATTGCTGTTTCTTATGATTGCGTTAACATAGAAGTTTGATTTTGTTACAGCTTAAAGGTGTTACAGACTTGAGTAGTTGATATGAATTTCAATTTAATACCTTTACGCGTTTGTCAGGAAAATATCTACCTAGTTATCACTTGAGCGTCTCAATAAAACATAACTATCAATTATAAAGTCAAAAACTAAATGTTATTTCTAACAATTAATATCTTAATATTTAATAACTACAACTATTTCTGTTGTTCTGTAAAAAGTGTTACTTGAGTAAGTTATTTGATTATAACATTCTAAACGGAATACTGTAACTTTTAATTTCAATTGTGAGCTTGTTAATAACTAACAATTATAATAAAATAGGAGATTCAATAACGATTGTCTGTGAGTAAAGTAATGTTTTAATAATTGATTTCAAATAATTGTGAGTAACAAGTCTAACCTGTTAACATCCGCTATTACATTTAAATTATAATAGCGTGAGGTTAATCACAGAACTTCCAATTATTTAATTAAGGATTTATCATGTAATTAGAATAAGGCGTAACGCATTTCATTGTTTTTGGAAAGTTAATACGAAACCAACGACATCCGTACCAGAGAGGACGTGCTGTAAATAAGTTAAGTATATAGGCTTCTTAATTGTGGTAATTAACTATTAAACATTTGTTACTAATAAGTTAAGATGTGTGTGACTTTTAAAAGAGAATAAACTATTAAACATTTGTAACTATGTAATAAGTTAAGATGTGACTTTTAAAAGAGTGGCTATGAGTTTCTTTGCCAGTATTCTTCTCATAGGGCCCTACGCATTTTGGAAACTGGAAGTTATAGATCGACCTTGACAATGTTGTGCCGATCTATGATTTTAACTATAGATTCAATTTAACGTTTATTAAATAGATGAAATCTAGTTTGAACCTGAGTTGTTGTTTTAATAAATCTTAGTGTACCAACTATGATGTTTTGCCCATAAATCATGAATTATATTAATTAGTTAAGGAGTGACGTCAGCGAAGCTGATGTCACCCTTTCTAAAAATCATCTCTTTCCAAATCTAACATCAGAAGTGGGACTGACATCTCGCGCGTCTCCTGTTTCGAAAGTATTCAAAAGTTAACGATTTTTTTTCTTCTCTCTTGATACCCTACGAAGATTTTCATGTTTTTCGTTCGCATGATTGGTGAAGGTGCAGTAAAGTATATCTATCTGTACATCTGGTGAGTACATTCTAGTGTTTTCCATTTACCTATTACTGTCGGCAATTATAAAGTACACTGTGTGATAACTAAAGGTGAACAGTTACCTACCGCTGTGTGTCTTACCTGTAAAGACGGCTGTGTGATTAAGCTATGTTTCAAAGTTCAAGTACCTACGTGTAAATACGAAATTGTGTGTAGCATAGCGAATAAAAAACTATGTGACGTATAAATACGAAAATGTGATGTAGTAAAAATAAGAGCTGTAAGATGTAGTAAAAATAAGAGCTGTAAGATGTAGTAAAAATAAGAGCTGTAAGATGTAGTAAAAATAAGAGCTGTAAGATGTAGTAAAAATAAGAGCTGTAAGATGTAGTAAAAATAAGAGCTGTAAGATGTAGTAAAAATGAAGCTGTAAGATGTAGTAAAAATGAAGCTGTGTGATGTAATAAAAATGAGAGCTGTGTGATGTAATAAAAATGAGAGCTGTGTGATGTAATAAAAATGTGAGCTGTGTGATGTAGTAAAAGTAAGAGCCGTGTGATGTAGTAAAAGTAACAGCTCTGTGACGTAATGAGGACGACATGGCGCACTGACGACGATTGATGAATGACAAACTGGACTAGTTTTTGACATTGATAAAAAAAATATATAATTAAAAAACTCATTGATTGGGTGGAACTGCTGAAGTTTGTTGCTTTGTTCTAGCCTGTCTCATGCGCAGCAGGTGTGGGGCTAGATAATATTGTCGTCAAAGCGACTGACCGTTGTTATAGTCTTCTTAATGTGAAAAGAAACCGTAACAATGACAAACTGTTAATCCTAAGGAATTGAGTTGAACTGCTGAAGTCTTTTGCTTTGTTCTAGCCTGTCTCATGCGCAACAGGTGTGGGGCTAGATAATATTGTCGTCAAAGCGACTGACCGTTGTTATAGTCTTCTTAATGTGAAAAGAAACCGTAACAATGACAAACTGTTAATCCTAAGGAATTGAGTTGAACTGCTGAAGTCTTTTGCTTTGTTCTAGCCTGTCTCATGCGCAACAGGTGTGGGGCTAGATAATATTGTCGTCAAAGCGACTGACCGTTGTTATAGTCTTCTTAATGTGAAAAGAAACCGTAACAATGACAAACTGTTAATCCTAAGGAATTGAGTTGAACTGCTGAAGTCTTTTGCTTTGTTCTAGCCTGTCTCATGCGCAACAGGTGTGGGGCTAGATAATATTGTTGTCAAAGCGACTGACCGTTGTTTATAGACTTCTTAATGTGAAAAGAAACTATAACAATGACAAAATGTATTCATTTTTAAACATTATTATTCATGTTATTTTTATATTGTAATTTTTATTTGTATGCTTTGAATTGTCTTGCTTTCTTATTGATTCCTATCGTTTAGTAAAAGTTCATACATATTTTCTTTCCGTAACGTCTCATTTTCTTCCCTGACGATTTGTCAAATCATACTCAAAATTGCAAGAACTAAACATATTTTCAAGAAATATAATAAAAATGACCAGATTTTTTTTTGTTTGACACATTTATAATATCATAAATTTATAAAATATACAATAGAAGTAAATCCATACTGTAGTGATTGTGATTTTACAATATACTGTAAACTTATTTTGTGCATTTTTGCAGTTGCGACGGACACTTAATTCAGAACTCGTTTACAAATAAATTAATTTAATGATATTCGGTAAAGGTAATCGAATAGAAATTATTTGTAAACAAAACACCTCCTTTTTGCAAGTCGGCTAAAAATGAATAACGCATCGATAACGTCAACTACTATATACGCGTAAAGTGAGGGTAGTTGAAATATTTGTTGCCGTGTACCTCGAAAACTAGACGTGATGGATACCTTTTATGTTTGGGACTTTTTATCTACCACTCATTACCTATTCGTTCCAGCTATCAGTTAAGCGGGTACCAAAATCGTGTAACGCAGTATAGAGACCGAAGTAAGTCGGTATAGCCGTGACGGGATATACTTATTTTGTAGTAAACAATTGTTAATTTAAAAATCTATTTTTATATTGTTATTTACATTTGTCAAATGTAAATTATTTTTAAATGACTACTGCTAACGGAAGTTGTACTGATTGTCAAGAACTACGAAGTCCATATGAAAGTGAGCAGCTTCGCTGAAGGGTCAAGCTGTTTTATGGGTGAATTTTGTGAATATTTAATCACCGCAACTTTTGATGGTGGCACCGAATGTTTATTTATGTGCACTTGTCAGGTAGCTCACGATCAACTACGTAGCTTCTCAACCAGGCAACTGGGTCGACGGAATCTGAAGAGGATGATAAACAACAACCTGGAACATCCCAGCGTACAACTCCAGAAAACTGTCTTGTGGATGCCTGATAGGTTTGGTGAGTTCAATCCGTTAATTTTCTTAGCATCCCGTGTTGACAACGATCATATTAAATGATCCAGACAACACCATCGACCTAGACCCATTTCCTTTAGGGCCTCTGTGGACCACGGCACTGATACTGCCCAGATCACAGCATCATCCCTTAACTACGAGAACATAAATAATAGTGTTACGTGGAGTAACTGTATTAAAATAAAATCATAATTATGTAGTGGCATGATGAAGTTGCATTGTCATATAAATATTATTTCATTTTAACAACTGATATTTGCTAACATGGTATGTGTGTAATGGAACTATAATTATTGCTCCATGGAGATGATGACTCGGTGAGCTTATTTGGCTATCCTACTTGAAAGTGTGGTTGTAAGGAGAATGGCAGATCCTGTGGCGCTGGCAATATGTTATGAATGGTTACGAGATTCATACCGTTTATTAAGTGTATCATCCTAATTATTTTCATGTATTTATTATATTTTTAGAACTGTGCGAGCAAGATTTTAATAATGCTCATATAGTTCTTACAACTGCATTAACAAAACATTCCTATGTATTCTAAACACGCCATGATTAAAGTCTCCTTAGTCAGAAAACTAGATGGCGCAGTGTCAGATTGCCAAAAAAAACGATTAAATATTTAAATCTATATTTATGAATGAGCTTACCGGTGAATTTAGTAAAAGAGCAACATTTTAATGACGGATCACGAAAATCGTAGATGAATTATTTTGATTTCAAAATATAATAGTACGCCATCTTGTTGACAATAATGACAACTCATTTGGGATCCATGTATTTCGTTGTAAACTAAAAAACTAAAATAACTTTTAATGCTACAATATTGTAAAAATCTCGGAATTAAAGATGTTACATAATAAATGTGGTTACTCTTATGATCTGCCAGTTATTGGCGTACAAATGTATTTTCGATTTTAAAATAATTTTTTGTTTTTAATTGGATTAAATTTAAATTAAATAAAAAAAAATGAATTGTTAAAACTAACGATGCGTCTATACGGTACACCGACTCTGATCATTGTCGAGAGTTCCTGGAGGAATTTAAAGAATACTGTGGCCAGATGGGCTTATATATTAACTCTTAATTTCGTCAGGAATAAGCCGAACTAATGGTCAGGTTGAAAGGATGGTACGCTCAAAAATGTTTTGGTTATGATAAATAACTGAGACTTAAAAATTGGCATACATCTCTTGACAGTTTACAGTAAACACTTAACTTGTGCAACTTAATCAACTTGGAAGAGTCCTAGATAATGACCGCTGCTTTATGAAGAGAGTTGTTAAGGGCGACCACGCAAGGTTGCTCATGACCAGCTGCGAACGGCCCCGAGACGGGAGCAACAACTGGCCGTGTCGGCGGGACCTCGAGAAACCTCGTCGCAGCAATCCCTAGTCACTGTATACCATTGCAGAAGGGGGTCCACGAGTACCTTCCGCGTCCCAACATGAGCAGGAGTAGCGGCAGAATACACCATATTGCTGGGTGAGCAGTATCCATTTTATTTACAGTAGTAACATGCTCATATCGTTCTATGATATGACCACTGTCCACATTACACATTTTATGTATTTTTCAGAGCCTCTGTGTACCACGGTCACAAAGACCCAGAACACAGCATCGACCCTCCCAATAATCCTTTATCCTCTGTGTACCACGGCGTACGAAAATGCCCAGAGGTCAGACTACCCTTTTATATTAATTCATGTTGCCTTAGTAAGAAGTCAACATCACTACAAACATCAAGGTGTTGCTTTAGTGTGAGTCAACATCATTACAAAAGAAATGTATCATGCGACATTATGTGCCACGGCATCATATCACCCAATCATTACATATAAATAGTCGCACTAATCTGAAATCTGCTAAAGAACAGTGTCTTACATGTAGCATTTATAACACTAGCCATTTATCTGTAAAAGTACTTGCCTCGCTTGACTAAAGTTGGTGCAGAATATCTGTAATCATAATTAACAGCTAGTGCACAACAAACAAGTGCCAAAGTGCAATAAATGGCGTATTGGCACTGTTCATATGTTCTCATAAATGTTAGGCATAATAGACAGATGCCTTTCTCAAAAGAAAACCTTTCATTGCTTCAGATTTAAGGAGAATGCAGTGCAGAGAACGCACTGCTTGTGAGCAGTGTTTCCACTTTGATGATTTCCTTTCCCCACGCCTCAAATGAGATTTCCCCTTCTCAGGATTTTTTTCCCCTCAAAAATTATTCTGCTTAAGTTCTATTTTATGTCACTGCCTTTTTAGGGTTCTGTGCCAAAGGCAAAAAACGGAGCCCTTATAGATTCGTCATGTCTGTCTATCCGTCTGTCTGTCTGTCCGTCCGTATGTCACAGGCACTTTTTTCCGAAACTATAAGAACTATAATGTTGAAACTTGGTAAGTAGATGTATTCTGTGAATCGCATTAAGATTTTCACACAAAAAAAATATATTTTTATTTATTTATTTAAGTCTTCATGCATAATTGTTGCACAGGCGGACTTAATGCCGTAGGCATTTTCTACCAGTCGACCTTAGGGTGATGCAGAGCCAAGAATGGTAGATGCACAATGTTCAGAAATGTTAAATAAAATAATTCCACTATAGTATATCATATTTCCAGAGAGAGAGAGAGAGAGAGAGAGCTTACAAATATAAATTACTTAATGATTTTACATTATTACTTATATCATTAGAATATTAGTACACATAATATTTAAGTAATTATATACTCACACATATATACATATATACACACATAATATACATATACATACATAATACCTTATATATATTTTTGTTGTGAAGAGGATAAAATTTAGGATCGTGGTGTTAATATTTTTGTGAAATGTTTCCGCAACAAGTATTTAAAGGCTTGACGTGTTTTCGCCATCCTGATCTGGAGAGGGAGCGCATTCCATAACAGGACAGATTGAACCAAGAAAGAAGAATGTACAAAATCCGAGCGGTGAGAGGGACAATGAAGAAGTAAGTTGTTTGACGATCTAAGGTTTTTTGCGTGATTAGCACCTACATATTGAAGTTGGGAAGTTAAGTAAGAAGGAGAACTTGGTGAGTAGAGTAAAGAGTATAAGGTGGTTAATGCTCGTACCTCTCTGCGCTGGCGAATTGTAAGCCAATTCAATAGGGAGCGATACTGTGACACATGATCATATTTACGTAAATTGAAAATGAATCGAATGCAATTATTGAGAAGACGGTCTAGCTTATTGAGCAGATCTGCATTCAGGTCAAAGTAGCACACATCACCATAGTCAATTATAGGGAATATTAGAGTCTGAACAAGCATTACTTTTGTTTTCAGTGGCAAAAAGTTTCTAAGTCTATAGAGGGCGCGCAATGAGCCTGTGACTTTCTGGCACACAGTTGCAATTTGTTTACGCCAGCAAAGGGTTGTGTCCATATGCAGTCCGAGGTTCTTCACACTATCACAGTATGGAATGACCATACCATCGTAGGTGAGTTGCGGAATTATAGTGGGGTCGAGCTGGCTAATACCACGGTTGCTACCAATTATGATGGCCTGACATTTATTTGGATTCACCGAAACACCAAACATGTCAGACCATTGTTTTATAGCTGTCAGATCGCTATTTACGACTGAAACAGCGGATGATATATTGCACAGCTCAGTTTGATAGTATACTTGCAAGTCATCAGCATAGAGATGATAGGAACACTGAAGTCTTGGGGTGATAAGATTAATAAAGATGGAAAATAGGAGAGGAGACAGAATACCGCCTTGTGGGACCCCAGCAGTGAGGTCACACCAGTTAGAAGAAGAATCTTCCACAGTGACTGCTTGCTGACGGTCCCGAAGGTAGGAGGAGAACCAGTCCAGTGTTTCACGAGATACCGAGAAATGGGATAGGACAGCAAGGAGGAGGTTATGACTGACGGTATTAAAGGCATTGGAAAAATCAACCAGTACTACGGTTGTAATCTTAGAATCCTCCATTCCCACTTTAATATCGCCAGTCACTTTGAGAAGAGCAGAAACCGTGCTATGGCCTGGTCGAAAACCAGACTGAAAGGGACTAAGTAAGTTGTTGCAGTAAATGAAGTGGGAAAACTGTTTGTGGACGCAGGCTTCTAGCACTTTAGAGAGGAAGGGAAGGATAGAAATAGGACGAAAATGATTTGGAAGTGACGGATTAGGAGTTTTAGGTAACGGGCGTACATACGCTTTCCGCCAAAGAGAGGGAAATGTGCTGGAAATGAGAGAGAAGTTTACAATATGGGAGATGGCGGGGAGGAGGTAGACTAGCAATATGGTTATCATTTTTCTACCAATGCCATCACTACCAATCGCTTGAGATTTAATGGACAGAATAATTTTCTTAACTTCCTCCTCTGTGACTGGACTGAAGTGGAAAAGGTTTACTTGAGGGCGCGGTAGACTATTAATATAACTAATGGTGTTCGTTTCAGACAGACTATCCAAGGTGGAAGAGGTAGCAAAATGTTGATTTAAGGTATCGAGACTTATGGATTGCGGAAAGTCTACATGTCGCGATTTGCCAATACCAAGAGTTCCGAGGAACTTCCAGATATCCGCAGGAGATGAAGAGGAAATATTATCTAGAACATGGCGGCGTTTAGCGTTCCTTATCAACTGGTTACACCGATTTCTTGCAATCTTATACCGTTCCCAATTGACCTCGACGCGGTCCCTCTTATAAGTCTTAAAGGCACGATTTCGACATTTCATCGCCAACTGTATATCCTTGGTCATCCAAGGCGCCGGTGGCCGCTTGACTCTTATCATCTTAACTGGGGCATGAGTATCATACAGTTTAGTTATTTCTGCATTAAATACGTGCACCTTATCATCGATCGAAGTGGAATCAATCAAGGGTGCCCAGTCAATCCGTGAAGCATCGTCATTCAATTTCTCCATATCCATTCGCCTAAAGCTACGCCTGTACAGAATCTTAGGTTTAGGTTTAGGAGGTTTGAGGACATAGGAAAGGAAAATCAGGTCATGATGTGAAAATCCGGGAGCGTCAAGTTGACCATGAGAGGAAACAAGGGAAGGGTTAGAGGTGATGATTAAGTCGAGCCAAGTGTCCTCGCCGGTATTATTATGGTGAGTGGCATGTAGTGGTAGAACACGAAAACTGACCGACTCAAGGAGGAACTGGAGCTTGAGGGAACGAGGGGAGTTTTGAGCTAAAAGATTGGTGTTGAAATCTCCCATGATGATGTAATGAGCATACTCTGCACCCAAAGATTCAAGAACTGATTCGAATTCAGTGAAATAGTCAATGGAAGGGGGACAATAGACAACGCCAAGCACAGTTTTGGCGCCCCTGACACAAACCTCCAGGAAAAGGAATTCAGCAGAGGCAACATAATTAGAATTAGAAGGGGAAGATGATATAATTCGATACGAAAAGTCACTGCGTAAGTAAATCGCTACGCCACCTCCCCCCTTCCCCATCCGGTCATTCCGGATAAGAATGAAGCCAGGCAGCAGATAAGAGGTGGAAGGCAGATGTGGCTTGAGCCAAGTCTCGGAGATCAGAACGGCATGAACATTGGTATCACAGAAAGCCTCGTACAGTTCAGCGAAGTGGCTGGGAACACTTTGTGCATTTACATGACACACATTGAAGAGCAGATTGTTACTGTTACCATTAAATTTGCTGCGTAGAACACCACCGAGAGTATCCGTCACTGAGGAGAAACTTTCATCACTCGAAGAAGTTTCCAATTCATGAGCAGAAACATAACATTCACTGTCAGAAGACATCAAAACAAATAAACTATAAATATAAGTAAATACTACGAATAAATATAAAAAATATAATAACAAGAAATATTAATAAATTACGTGCAGATATTCTGGTACACCGTTATTATCTCTGCACCACCCGCCAGCTTACATCACTAGAAAAACATAAATGGAACAGAAAAATTACAAAATTAAGTTACAGTTCAACAGATGTAGAAAACTTAGAGCAGAACAATAAATATCGCGCAGTGTATCCGAACGTTAGTGACCGAAACGATTGAATGACTCAACATATTTTATCTATGTTACACACAAATGTCACTTCAAAACAAAACAATAAAATTTTAATTGGTAATGAAATTTTAACTTTGTAGTAAATAAACAAAATTAACACAGTGCAAGTAAAGACAATCTGGAAGAATTTGTTCACAGAGGGAGCTATCTATACTTAAACTCGTCAATATGTGGTAACAATGGTAATGGCAACAGGTAAAAGGTAAATGTAACAACTAAAATATGTTTGTTTACTTATTTACGAGACCTGATTTCTCCCACAGGCCGGTCACTAGACCCTGATGTAGCATTATGGACCCTAGGATATCTGTTCAGCAGCGGGTCCAGCTCCTCGCTGGTCGTTATTTTATGCCTAATACCACCAGGGACTTTGATGACTATATAACCGTCTTGAGTCCAGCACGCAGAGACGCCGAAGTGTAACCTGGCCTTAGCGAAGATGGATTGCCTATTTTTAGTCAGGAACTCCCTAATGGTAATGGAAGAACCCTTTAGTCTAGATTTGGCCTTCCATACTAACGATCTGTCATCCACAGTGGAAAATTTGATAAGTATAGGCCGCTGACGATCTTTGCTCGACACTCCAAGACGGTGGCACACTCTGATAGAGGAAGCAGAAATATTCTTGAGGCCTAAGTTGTTGTTGATGACTTGAATTATGACATTATTGCAAGTGTCCTTCTCAGTCTCCTCGATGCCCAAGAAGATTAGCGACTTTCGCCGCTGTCTAGTTTCCATCGCATCAACCTGTTTGGAGCATTCATTAATTTGCTTTCGTAGTAAGCCCAGCATTGAGAAAACTAATTCTCTAAAAGTTCTGAACTCCTCTGCAACCTTGGCCACGGTGTCTTTTGCGGGACCTGCACTTTGGATCTGAGCTTCCAAATCAGTCATCTTTCTTGTGAAGGTCTCCTCAAGTGTCCTTTGCGCCGATAATATTTCATTTATTTGTGACATTCTTTAGTTGTATAAAGTAATATATGTGAAATAGTTATGTCAAGCACTGTAACGTGATGCGCCGGCAGGTGGTGTTGATTAGGTGGCTTATTATCACATTAAATACGCTCCAAATGTGAGTACCAATACACTAACTGTGTTTTATTGTCCAAAAATACTTAATTAAGCAAAATATATAACAAATTAAAATATTACTTAAATTCCGAAACTCACGACACGTCTATACTTTTCCACATCTACCGCCAAAAAAATATGAAGTACATTACCATGTAAACTTCCACCGAAAATTGGTTTAAACGAAAGTAGTTTTTTTTAATACGTCATAAATCGTAAACTGCAATTTACCTTTCATTCAATCAACACAAATTTAAAAATAAAATAAAAAATATATTATGTTACTTGCTGCTGCGGAACCCTTCATGGCCGAGTCCGACTCGCACTTGGCCGCTTCTTTCAATGTTGCCGTAGAACGGCTACTAGTGATTAAAAAACTAAAACCCATCTACGACAAAAAACGACGCTAAAAAGTTTAAAAAACCGTAGTCACACGTTACGTAGAAATAGTTATAAATAGTTTTAGTTTTTAGTTTTTTTTATTTAAAATGTTGGTGCCTCTTTCCAAAGTATATTTAAAATAGGTACCATAGAAATATCACAATATTATCGAATAAATACGGAAAAAGTCACGAGAATATGCTAATAATATTTATATATTTTTGAAATATAAAAGTAACGCTCTTTCGAATGATACCAAACACGGCATATCTCAAATTTAGTTTTTAATACAGCAGGTACTTTATGTCGGCTAGAGGGCGCCACATTAGATTCAGTGACACGTCATATAGCCTTTAACAAGCGGACGATCAAGACGCTTCTAACGATACCTCATGTCTTATTCTGACTAGTAGTTTAGAAAGAATGTGGGAACATATAAGCATAGCGTAGAAATATCACACTTATCGAAAAAATACGGCAAAAGTCACGAGCAAATGCTAATTTATGTATTTTTTAAATTTACAAGTTACGCCCTTTCCAATGATACCAAACACGACATATTTATCTCAAATTTATTTTTGAATATATTACTTTATGTCGACTAGAGGGCGCCACATTAGATTCAGAGAGACGTGATATAGCCTATAACCAGCGGACGATCAAGACACTTCTAACGATACCTTATTTGTCCAGTTCTAATAAGAAGTTAAGGAGCTATGAGGGAACAGATGAACATATATACATACATAGCCTTTCAAAATCATAACCCTCCTTTGGCTTTGCCGTAGTCGTGTAAAAAACATTAAAACGGATAAAAGCAATGGGCTTGATAATGAAACAGTTGGATCAAATCTGGCTTGAAATTGTTGTACAACTGATGAAAAATCAGTTCGAAATACCCCACCTCAAGTTTATACAGGCATGCAGACATGCAAACGAATCCAAAAAAATTAGACTAAGCATGAATAAAGTATAATTTCAACATTCGTATTCTTATAGTCTGACCAGAAATATAAAAAAAATTGTACAAAATTATCTGGCATAGTTTAGTTTCTTACACTTTGTAAAAAAATATCGGGTCTGTTATCGTATTACGTTTATCAATAGCTCCATCCCTATGAGTTTCTATCCATCTGCTTGTATGTGCTTAAGCGTCATATTTTTATTAAATAATGTATACATAATGTAAAAAAGACACTCGTTCAAGTTTCCACAAAGAGCTGTCATCGAGAAAATAAAGAAATGGAAATAGTATAGGTCCCTCCTAATACAGGCAGTTTTTGCTTAAAAGGAGGGTCCAACATCTATTTATTATAATATATATTTATATGTACCTCATTGTATATTTGTTAACGAAAATAAACTATTTTGATTTTTTTTTGATGTGAGACATGAGTAACAGCGATAATTAATTAAAAAAGTTAAAAATTAAATTAAAATTATACAAAGTTAAAATATTTTTGACTGACAATGAAATTTACAAAACGATTAAGTAAGTACTTACATGGTGGGTATTGAGGAGTGTAAGGACTTGAAGGGCCAACTCCGCCAACAGCTTGGGAATAGCTCGGTGGCGCAGTTGGTGGTGGTTGTGCAGTATGAGCGTTGTTTTGCCAGCCGTAAGGAGGTGGGTTCCAGCTCTTCTCCATGGCGATGACCTGAGAAAACTGATATAGCACAGAAAAATTAGCACTCCCAATTTACAAGAATCCTACAGTCTGTCACTGTGATGCAATACAATCTTGAAGCTATTTTTAGGTATGACTACCTACCAGCCTATTTACCCCACAAGTCACTAAGTTTCAGCAATTAAAATTTACTTCTGTTTTTCAATAAGTACGAAACTTCTAACTATGGATGTGAAAAATCGATGCAATCGATAAAAACGAAAATGGACGAGTTTATTTTTTTATTTTCAGATATCAACAAGTCAATAAATTTGTCTGAATTTGTCTTTTCTTTTTTTTCTTTTTCTTATGAATGGCAAACTGTGCCGGTGTCGACAATTCTGCCAATGTCAAGTAGAATGGAGATACGTGGGTTATAATAAAAAAATTTAGAATTTTGCAGCCATCCAGAATTTTCCAAAATTAGCAGTGGACTAAATGTGGGACTTTTTGTTGCGGTTAGTAAACTGAACAACAAAAACATATGGATTATTTCTAAATAAAAATAATTGGTAAACAATCACAAAACAACATTGTAACATCCACAGGGTCATAGGTTAGAATTTCATGTTATTACTTCGAATAAAAATCATTAGTGCTTGGAGAAGCTTAGGGGATGAAAAGGTTAATAGGGATGGGAAGTTAATGGGGATGGGGATTTTTAATTTTGGTAAGTAGGAGTAGAGGTCTAAGGATGGGTTATTATTATTACAATTGAAGAATATGTGGTCCAGACTGCCTTCATCCAAACCACATTCACATAGAGATGAATCACGTACCCTGATTTTGTGCAAGAAGACTGGTGAGCTACAGTGGCCTATACGGAGCCTGCATATAGAAGAGATGACTGGCTTGGAAGCCTTTTTAAATTTAAAATACCATGGTTTTGGGGTTAAGTATGGCTGTATTGCATAGTAATGCTGTCCCTTATGTTGAGACGAGCTGTCCCATTCCAGCTGCCAGGATGTGACCAAGTCTCTTTGTGGTAGCCTTAGAAGGTCATAGTGCTGATGAGTCAAGTGCTTCTGGTCAGACATATCGGAAGTAATAGCATTTCTGGCCAATGAGTCTGCACACTCATTGCCCACAATGCCACTATGGCTGGGAATCCACACAAGTTGGATCATGCTACCGTTTCTGTAACTTTTAAAAAGACTTTCCTTGATTTGCAGGATCAGGGGGCTATGAAGCTTGTTACGAAATGGGTCTTGCAGCAAGGCTTTTAGGCAGCTAAGGGAGTCCGTGAATATAACTGCCTTAGAAATGTTGTGGCACTCAGCATACAGGCATGCCTCTAAGATAGTGACAAAATCCAAAACTCCCTCTGGAGTGTAGCCAACAAGGCGTTACAACCTGCATGAGCGTTTTTAACATGCCGATCAGTCACCAACAACTCAACCAACTGCCCTCCCTTGGGGAGCAGTAGGGGGTGACGAGCCGAATACGGCAGATTCGCATTGCGCAATCTTCCTCCTACCCGAAGCAACCCGGCCGAATCTATAAACGGGTTAAGACGCGCTACAGCACCCTTTAATTTCGAACGCCCAGTTCGTAGACTCTGCAATTCTGCTCCAAAGTTCGAAGACTGTACCAACTGGATCAAATGCAGAAGTGACTCATTTCGCTCTGCCGGTGACAGAATTGGGCTTAGCTGTCGCTGTTCGCGGGGAGTGCGATAATTCCGAACAAATCTTCTGATCCAACAATTGACATTGATCAATTTATCAAGAGAGCTATACCGCTCAATCAGGAAACTGTGTTGAGGGGCCAATTCGATTCCTTCCTTGCAAGCCAAGGGGGGCCCCACCATAACTGATGGTTAACCAATTCAGGAGCCCGGCATCCCCTGGATGCACAATCCGACGGGTTCAATTCTCCTGTCACCTGTCTCCACAGCCATGAATCGATCATGCTGCAAGACTCGCCGATCCGACAACAAAACTTTCCCAGAACGTCTACTCCCAGTAGCACGTCAACCGTACCTGGGGGTCGAATTCAAACCCCAAACACACACGGAGGCAGTGGGCAAGACTATAGCCTCCGGTTGGGGACCAAATTTTGATTGGGCTGCAATTTCCTAGCGGGGGCCCCCGGGGCCCCACGCATTATAGCCCGAGCAACCGGGCATATCGGTGCCGACGTAGGGATCCCATGGTCCCTCGTAAGTGCCCCTCCAGTCGCGGCGCTCTACTTGGTGCCGTCCACGGATAGGGGGGGTGCGGTGATCCAACCGAGGGCGTTCCATGATGGGCGGCGAAAATCGACGAAATGTCGTCATCTTCGGCGAGCACGATGACACCCGAGGCGGCGTTCTAGTGGTCGGCGGCGAGCGCGATGACACCCGAGGCGGCGTTCTAACGAACCGCTCCGTACTCGAGGGTGCATCCGCACACCCGCCCGTGCCAGCTCCAACTGAGCCACTAGCCTGCCAATAGGTCGGGGAACCGCGCGCGATGTTGGCCTGAACATCGCCCCCAACATCTTCCCTATGAGGGCCCTGGTCCCGTGGACCCAGGTTCCAAGTCCGGCCCTGTGTACGTGACCCCATCTGTCCCTGAGTCCTCCATCTGCATGATGCCGGCCGGGCCTATTCATGCAGAGCAACTCAAGATGTCGGCCTCCACAAAACTTGCACATTGCGGACCGAGCGCAATCCCTTGCTAAATGTGGACCCAGACACAAAAAACACCAGCCACGTTGCTTGGTGATCTGGCGTCTCCCTTGGACTCTCTGGTCCCTAAATCTTGGACAGGCGGCCACACCATGGCCATCCTGTTTACAAGACAGGCAGGCATCCTGTACAGGTGTTGAGGCACCCATGTGCCCATACAACTGCCTTGGTCCTCTCTGCGGTAGTCCCCTCCTCACGGGGCTCCGAGTAGCCTTCTGTGGTTCCGCAGCGGACTTCGAGAACGAACTCATGTTCTCTGCCCTCCGACACTCTTCCTCCAAAAACTCTATGAGCTGAGAAGAGGTGGGCAAGTTGTCTGCACCCTGACCATGATGCTGCTCAATCTGGTCTGCACATCCACTGGCAGCCGGGACAGTACTATGTACACTAACTTGTAAGACCATTGTTCTACCGGCAAGCCTAAATTTTTTAATGCCCGAGTGACACTCAACAACGGGTTCAACACTTCTGCCTGTATGGCAGAGACCCGAGTCACTGAAGGGATGCTAAGCAGCCTCTTGAGCTGCGCATCAACCAGCCTTCTTTTGTTGTGGTAGCGCCTTACCAACATTTGACGGGCAATCTCATAATTGTCCTCAGTCACCGTCAAATGGGCTACCAGTTCCCTCGGCTCTCCCTTCAGGGCTGACATCAGTTGCGCCATCTTATAGGCCTTAGGTAAATCCTCCCTTAAGTGGACCAGACTGTCAAATAAGTTGATGAAGCTGACCCACTCACCGAGTTCTACATCAAAGCTGGGTAGTTGTATCTGAGGCAGCTTTGATACAACCCCGCGAGAGTGTGGGCCTTCCACAGCTTCTTCATCACAGCCGGTTCTGCGCTGGCGCTTTATTTCAGCTATGCGCTGCTGAATGTCATCAGCAATTGAGAGGCACTGGTCAACATCAGCCTGCATCGCGGACTTTATCTGATCGCTGACCTTCTCCTCCTCAAGGGCCTTGGTAAGCGTTTCCATCAATAACTCCAGCCTAGCCGGCGCATCCAAAGCTCGAGCCAACAGTGCATCCTGTCTATCTGGTCGGCCTAGGAGACCTTGAACCGATGTAAACCATCTCAATTCTGTGCTAATCTTAGCCCGGTACAATGAGAACGACATAGCGGCAAAACGATACTTACAAGTTACAATATTTTATGTATGTAACAAAACTCTTTATTTAAATACTATTAGGAACTTTATATAAAACCCTATTAAGTGCTTGTGCAGTCACTTAATCTCAGATATATATCTACCTACAAGTTTCACTTTACCAATGCCCACTAACAATAAGTTAATTTTATTAAAAATAATTGAATTTAAGCTTCACTAAATAATATTAGAATGATATAACAATATTATTCTAGTAATATTGTCTTTGGGCTAGCAAAATCCAATTGTATTACACCAATAACTTTGACCAATTGTCCCACACAATTACTATTTAATATTAAGTTTCACAATTCAAGTTTTACAATTCAACCAATAATTAAATGTGTGATTGGGTTAATATATTGGACCAATTTTATTGTTCCAAGCAATCATATCAAGTATACAATATAGTTTTACAATTATAAGTTCAAACTAGTAAACATCAACCAGTAACACAAATTTTACAATTTATGTATAAGTTTTATAATTAAATGTGTGAACTACCTACATTCAATCATTATGCTAATAAATTGTTTCAAATACTATTCTAAATAGCTATATCAGTGGAATCAAAGATATGTGGACAGTGGAACAGTATAATTACCTGCCTAACAACTAGGTTTCACCTTCTGAGTGCACTACGCAGTGCTCACAGCCCGGAGGTAAACCAAGCTCTTGCTACCAAAATGTTCATTTCTCTCGCCAGGGCAGCGATCACTTTGTGATACTTGAGATATCTTACGGCCCATAGAATAAGGTATTCAATCGCTATAACAATGTCCCCTGGAAGGAGCAATGAACCACGGCATTTCGGACTAGACGGCTAGTTGTGTGTTAGATATCTGAAATAATCTCCGTAGTTTGGATAAACGAGGACTAGAGAAGCTCAGAAAAACTTTTAACGTTCCGAAGCGCCTGACTTTTGATAAACTGTAATAAGTTCTTTTTAACCGACTTCAAAAAAAAGGAGGAGGTTCTTAATTTGATTGTATTTTTTTTATGTTTGTTACCTCATAACTTTCGACTGGGTGAACCGATTTTGATGATTCTTTTTTTATTTGAACGCTGGTGCTTCCCGAATGGTCCCATTTAATCATTTTGGTCCAGATTGAAGTCGGTTTTGGTTTTGTTGAATTTTGTAATTATTATTTCTTAATTTGTGACCATTACATAGGTTATCCATCCATTAGTGTTAGTTCACATACGGCGGTATCCGCTCGGATGCAAATCGCGCGGTTCCAATCCGCGAGAATTAAAAGTGTTCAGACACTCGCGATAAGTGTGAGGAGTGAGGTAGGGTGACAACCGCGTCATTTCAACTTTGCCTTTTTTTCTAGTGAATCCTCGTTTTTGCCGAAAATGTCCACTAAATCATGCCAAGCACCGTTTCTGACATTTTTTTAATACGCTGCGCACTGCATGTCACACAAAGCTGGTCGGTTCTCAACTTCGTCGATAATTATCTCGGTTTCGAAGCGATCCATTGTCACCGTGCAATACGCGTGGTTTCCACGGAGCCACTGAAGGCCTCTAAGTTACATCAAGTAAATAGAACCGCACGGCGGCCGTGCGAATTCATTTTCTAGCAGTCGAGTGCGAGAAGCCGCGCGGATTAACAACCCGCGCGGACAGGTATGAACGAATGACAGGCGCTAATGTAAATAATCTATAATAATATACAATATATATTTCCAAGCTTCGTAGCTCGGCAGAACAGCTCCGACAGCGCGTTGGTTAGCACAGCCCTGGATTTCGAGCCGTGTCTGCCAAGGCCGTCGAGGCTCATGGTCCCGCGCTGTCTTTTCGTCATTCCGACCGACACAACGAATTTAGTCGTAAACTATCGTGTCCATGTCGGCCAGAATATCGAAGGGAGGAGACCACGCCAGGACCGTCGCTGCCTCGTACGAAATCTTGCGGTAGCCCTGTACGATCCGTATGGCCATCAGCTGCTGCAGACTCCTGAGTTGAGCCTTACAGCGGGATGAACTCGTCAAGTCTTTCGACCACACGGGCGCCCCATAGACTTACTTCATGTACTGGCCTACCTGGATCTCAGTGGCATCAAACCGGAGGCATGAGCTGGGTGGTTCCTGGTGTGAAGAACTGCATCATATGTGAGGTTCCATAACAATGGGCCTAATACAGAGCCCTGAGGAACCCCACAACTTGCTTTCCTTCGATTTCCCATCCCGTTTTGATCGATAAACTTCACAGTTTGCCCGCCAGGGGATAGAATCTACCTATCCGAGTTCTCAGGAAGATCACACAAGTCAACACGAATTTTGATAGACAAGTGCAACAAAAAATATTTATGACTTGAAAAAGTTTACTTTTGTGTCAATGACAATGGTTGATATTTTTTTAGAATCTTCTTTAGAACGCTGTTTAGACTGAACTTAGAGCTAAATACTAGGGAACCCAGACAAGGGCATGAACATTTTTATTTCGTATTTCATCTACGTCTATGAACTACAACACTCAAAGTAAACAAAGAAGACATACAGAAACAAAACAAGAACATTAATTGTATTAGTTTTTGTAAAGGAATCTTTATCTAATGAATACAAGTCTGGTATCAATTGTTAAAACATACGTTGTACCATTCATGCATTTGTTTCTACAAACCACGTTGCAAGGCTAGCCTTGTATAAATAATCCAGTTCCAGAGAATATCAATCAGTGCTATTTGGTACGTTTCAAGCGTTGTGTCTCTATTCAAATATTAACACTACAATAATGAAGAGCGCTGTAGCCTTCCTTGCAATTTTTGCTTTTTTCGTATTAACAGTGAGTGTTTAAACATATTTTTATCAATTGTACTTCTTTTATTTATTATTCATAATAATATATTATTATTACTCTTATTTATATTTAGATTATATTACCTAACAACAACAACAATACTAATGTTAAATCTTGTTGTAGTTGAAATCCCTTTGAGGAGCAAGAGTTCCACCAAAGGATTTCAACAGTCTAGAATAAAATAAATGGGCCGGCTCGACCGGAGTGATACCACGGCCTCACAGAAAACCGGTGTGAAACAACGCTGCGTTTCACCGAGTGAGTGTGGATACCGGAGGCCCATACCCCAACAGGGAAGTGTTGGACGCTTGCCTGGCGTCCGGACGCTTCCCTGAGTGCTGGAAATGCGGGAAGCTGGTCCTGTTGAGGAAGTCGGGACGGGAAGGAGGGAATAATAGGGCATTATTCCATGGACCCCGTCGTGGGCCGCCCCCCGGCGCCTCCATAGAGGTCAACTCGGTCCTCGTACCGGTTCGGGCCCAGATGAGGTATCTCGGCCTGATCCTCGACGGTAGGTGGCTCTTCGACGAGCACTTCCGACAGCTTGGTCCAAAGCTGGTCGACGCTGCCTCCGCCCTTGGCCGACTTTTGCCCAACTTGGGTGGAGCCAGCGTTGCAACGCGACTCCTGTATACGGGGGTTGTCCGGTCGATGGCGCTGTATGGTGCACCGGTATGGGTGGCGGAATTGTCAGGAAAGCCAAGATATATCAATTGCAGATTACTTTAGAACTACTTGAAAAACATGTGTGAGCTTCATAACAATTTTGACGCATCTAATCTTACAAAGAGACAAAATACAAACATTACAACTTAACATGATTGTTAGATATTATTGATTGTCACATTTTGAGTTATGTAGTTCAGCGGTAAACCATTGAAATAGCGATAATTGTAATTGCATTGCTATGTTTCTTTGCATATTCACTGAGACCCATACTATTATGATTGCTAGATTGCTTGCTAAAGATTGTTTGATTGTATGTTTATATATTCTACCTTACTCCTACTTTAGTCAAGGTCCAAAAATGCTGTGTATTATGTTTTCAAACTAGTATTAAGCTTCCGAAATATCTATTAAACTTTATCTATTTGTATTGCAGCATGCCAGGCCAGGAGCAGGGCATCTTGTATCTAATGGTAAGCAACCACGTCTCTCTAAATATACCATTTTCATATTCATATAATTTATTTAAAAATAGTTCTGAATAGTTAGTAAACATGTCACGCTT
Source organism: Diaphora mendica (assembly GCA_949125395.1). NCBI lineage: Eukaryota > Metazoa > Arthropoda > Insecta > Lepidoptera > Erebidae > Diaphora > Diaphora mendica. The sequence continues at coordinate 27,567,284 of OX421310.1, forward strand.
AAAAACCAAACAATCGTAGACCCTGTAGGGCACAGCAAATCACAAGTCACGGAACATCTAAGTATTAATTATTGGAATTATACTAGATAAAACAAAATTCAGTTCTTACAAATGACAAGTAAGAATAAAAGATAACTAACACATTAATAACATATATATAATGTAATATGTGTACAAAGTTACATGATGATCGGTTTAGTAGTCTTAGCGTGAAAGCGTAACAAACAAACTTACTTTCACATTTATAATATTAGTAGTATATTATACTAAAAGTTTTTGTTTGTTTCATACGGTAATAGTTTTGTATATTTTTTTAAAATTTAAGCTTTTATCTCTGTTCAAGTTACCAACATTTTTTGAGAAATAACATTGAGAAAAGGAAACAAAATAAAGCAGTTTCACTAAAAATAAAATTTTATTAAATTATATGTTAATTACATACTTGACAGTAAATATTTAGGTTCCCACTTAACTTTATTTTATTTTCATGCAGCTCCGAGATTGTTCAGCAATATCTGGTGCCTGCCTTCACGTTAAAAGAGAGGGCAAGTACTGCCTCTCCTACGTTCCCTTCTGATATTTGTTCTATTTCAAAGTATATAATTTACTTATGTTTTTTCATTATTTTAACCTTTTTAATATATTAGCACTTAATATTGCAGCAGAAAAAGCATTAAATGGCACTGCAGATGGCCTCGATGAAGCAGTAAAGAACACTGCAGATGGACTCGAAAAGGCAGCAGATAGCACTATCGATGGACTCGAAACCGTAGCTAAAGGTCTCGTAGGTGAGTTCAGAATATACCCGCGCAGTTAACCAATGTGGTCAATATGCTCCAGTCAGTCCAGTGGCATTATGGTGCAGGTTTTATTTCCCTGAAGTGGAATGCTATTGAAACAATATTAATCTATACTAATATCATAAACGCGAAAGTTTGTAAGTATGGATGGATGGATGTTTGTTACTTTTTTACGCAAATACTACTGAACGAATTTGGATGAAACTTTACAGTAATATAGCTTATAGATCAGAATAAAACATAGGGTACCATTGGCTGCGATAACCGACATATACGCGGGCGGAGCCGCGGGGTAACAACTAGTTGGTTATGACGCTAATTTGAATTAGAATAATATTAGACAGTCAACTGCGACAAATATTTCTTAGTCTGACTACCTCATCCGTAAAAAGCAACAAAGATTTTTTTATTAGAGCGTGGTATCAGCTCGATCGAGCTGGCCTATTAACGCCGAAGCATAGCCTTTCCTCTTCACAAAATTATAAATGAAACATGACTTTTCAGAGCTAGAACTTTCGTACAAATATAGATATCACCATCATCATGTGCCACGGGAATCTCATTACAATTGTTGTCGTAAGCTAATTTAATATAATGGATGTGTACAAGCTTCACTAGAAATTTCCACATAATTATGTCCATTAAAATGGTTTTGCGGCCTAATGGATAATGTGAAGTTTGATAGTTGATAATTCCTACGTCTACGATCTAAGTATTTGTTTTATTAAAAATTATGTGTAATGGTGAAGACAAAAAAGGTTTACTTAAAACCTTGTCTCGTTTCAAGACTACCCATACATTATGTATATAACGCAAGGTAAATATACTTTTTTCAAAAATCCGTGGTGATGCTAAACAAGCCGCCTATGAAACTATAGATGGAGGTGAAAGTGAGTACACTACTCCAGACTATGAGATGGTTGAAAAAACACCAGTCTTTCTTTTTTACACGCTTTAAACATTTTCTTTTGTTATGATCACTCCAAAACACTACCAAACTCTAATGAAAGTCAGGCCGTGGATGGTGATATGTCGATAATGCCTCTATAGATGTCGCAGCCAACTAGCTTAATTAGCCGTTCAGTCAACAGCATAGCCTCTTTCCTAACAGTGCCGTTCAACTAGCGGCCGCGTTATAATTGGAGGAACTAGGTTAGGGTATTTTTTTTTTTTTTGTATGATCGTTCCGGCTGGAGACTCCACGCGCTGGCTTTGCCGCCGTGGAGGCTCTCCAGTCGGTCATCCTCGAGTGGGTAGGGCGGCAGCACGGGACCCTTTCCTTCCGACTGACGCAGGTCCTTTCCGGCACGATTGCTTCGGGAAGTACCTGCACTCGGTCGCTAGGAGGGAATTGAGTCCCGCCTGCCACCACTGCGACTGCAGTGAGGACTCGGCCCAGCAAACGCTGGCGATCTGCCCCGCATGGGCGTCGCAGCGCCGGGCCCTCACTGCAGTCATCGAAGGAGATCTCTCGCTACCGGCCGTCATACGCTCCATGGCCGGTAGCGATAGCAGTTTTACCGCGGTCGCAACCTTCTGCGAAGAAATCACATCGCAGAAGGAGGTGGCGGAGGCTCGCCTATCAGCGCCTCATGCCGCCCTGAGTGTGGCCGCGGATGGTCGGGACGGGCTTTCCCTTCCATCCGCTCTAGTGGCCACCCGCGAGGGGGCGACGTACGCGTGTGCCGTACGTCGCCTAATTGAGAGTCTACCAGCAGACGGTGCCCGCTTCTGTGCGGGCAGGCGCTGGGAGGGGTCCGGATGTGTTAATAACTGCAGTTCCCGGACTCCTCCCTTCACAGGCGCAGAGTGGCACACCGTGTGGTTTTAGTCGGTTCGAGTCCGACTCACCGCCCCGCCGCAAGCCCCGGTGGGGTGACGGTCCGAGGGGATTTCCAGACGTTAAAAAATGTTTCAAAAGAAAAAAAAGTTATCAAACCTAACCGCTAGTTGAACGGTACTGTTTAGTAAAGAGCCAGGCTAGGGTATCCTTGTTTAATCTCGGGGGCGCTGGAAATAGAATAGCGTAAAGGATTACATACCTTCTACTTTTTGCATGCGTCTTCGCCCGCTTGTATGTCGGTTATCTCGGTAAAGAGACAGAAATTTTAGAATTCTTTTTACATTGTTTGAAAGCTAGTGTTTTCCGTGTGGTCCCATTTCAATGTGGTCTTTCTTGAAGTCGGTTTTGTTATTTTTTTAAAAATTTTGAGTAAGTCGGAATAAACCTGATGTCTTTGAACTAGCTTGACTTGCGCTGCCTTAACCGTTGGAGTCACACGACAATTATATATTGTGGGATTATTTGTCGTATATGGTTCTAAATAAAAGTAAAATTAACTTATCATATTATGGACAAATTACACGACATCTTAATAAATTGTAGCCTATGTGTTGTTTTGATGCATCAACAATATCTTGTAAAGCTTATAAATACGTTAAGTAGTTTTTGCGTAAAAAAGTAACAAACATCCATACGTCAAGAGTAATAAAGTATTTATAATATTAGTAGGATGAGGGCTTATTCCCAACGGCCACCACTATAAATGCCACTTCTGGTGGTCGATGGGACAAAAATTTATATCTTTATACCCCTTAACTATTATCTATCCCCTTAACTATAAATCCCCTTAACTTTATAGTATTGTTCTTAAATTACGTAATACGTACTAAGCCCCGTTTATAAATGTATCTTAATATTACGACGTTTTCTGTATAAATAAAATAAATTATATTTTTTTCATTACTTACTTATAGCCAACCCCGCGTAACGGGAAATGGCGAGGTAGAAGAAGACTATTGAATAATAGCTATACTTATGGAGGTCATTGTTCATTAATTTTTGTTTTCTTTTCCAGGTTCAGTATTGTAAGTTCACAGTATCTTAACATCACAACAAGGAAAGTTATCTTTTTAGCAACATGGATAACTTGTAAACAGCTTGTTCAAAAATAAATTTCAATTACAATATCAGTTTTGTTTTGTTTTATGAACATATTTTAATCCCTGTTTTTAAGTTAACTCAGGACTGGGACTAAGCAACTAAAACTTTGAAGTTGTTGTTTCTGGCCTCAGACCTTAAACCCAAAGAGTTATACCCAATTGCCGTTCAATGTTCCATATCCATATCAGGATACAGTATGCTAGAGTATTGGTAATTAACTAGTATTAATAAATAACACTTTTAATACTAGTTATGTTTCGTGATAGACAAAGTCTATCTATATATATATAAAAGAGTAAGGTGACTGACTGACTGACATACCCAGAGATCAACGCACAGCCCAAACCTCTGAAGCTAGAATCCTGAAATTTTGCATGTAGGTTCTTTATGTAACGTAAGTGAGCACTAAGAAAGGATTTTTTTAAATTCCACCCCTAAGGGGGTGAAATAGGGGATGAAAGTTTGTATGGAAGTTCGTCATTTTTTAAGTAAGAAACATGAAACTTTCACTTTTTGGTTACTGATTAAAAAAGAGTAGATACGTATTTAAGCGTTTCTGGATATTCTACCCCTAAGGGGTTAAATAGGGGTTGTTATTTCGTATATAGGTCAGTCTGGAAGTCCGTCATTTTTAAAGCTAGAAACATGAAACTTTATTTTTTGGCTGTTGATTAAAAATGAAATGATACGTGTTTCAGCGTTTCTGAATATTCTACCCCTAAAGTGGTGAAATAGGGGTTGAAAGTTTATATGGAAGTTCGTCATTTTTTAAGTAAGAAACATGAAACTTTATTTTTCGGGTACTGATTTAAAATGAATAAATACGTATTTAAACGTTTCTTAATATTCTACCCCTAAGGGGGTGAAATAGGGGTTGAAAGTTTGTATGGAAGTTCGTCATTTTTTAAGTAAGAAACATGAAACTTTACTTTTCGGCTACTGATTAAAAAAGAATAGATACGTATATAAGCGTTTCTGGATATTCTACCCCTAAGAGGTTTAATAGGGGTTGTTATTTCGTATATAGGTCAGTCTGGAAGTCTGTCATTTTTGAAGTTAGAAATATGAAACTTAATTTTTTGGCTGCTGATTGAAAATGAATTGATGCGTGTTTCAGCGTTTCTGAATATTCTACCCCTAAGGGGGTGAAATAGGGGTTGAAATGTCGTATATAGGTTATTCTGGAAGTCCGTCATTCTTGAAGTCAGAAGGGGTTGAAATGTTGTAAGGAAGTTCATAATTTTTTAAGTGAACATGAATATTTGTGTTTTGGCTGATTAAAAATGAGTAGATACATACACATATCAAAAGTGTCTAGGGATCAATCATTTTTATGCGGATTTCTTGAGATTGAAATGTGGCTTTGGCCCTGGCCTGCTCAGTCGCCAGACTTGAACCCGATTGAGCATGCATGGGATATGCTACAGAGAAGAGCTCTGCCGAATATGGAGGGTATCCAGTCGCAAGAAGACCTTTTTTTGTTGTTGCAACGAACATGGGCGGCCATTCCACAGCGTGATTTGGATGAACTCATTTTGAGTATGCCAAACCGATGTTCTTGTGTTAGTGTTCGCGGTAGAAACACGGATTATTAATTGTTTAAGTTACCTCATAAAATTTTAAAGAAAACTGTTATTACAGTCTTTTTTTCGAACTTTAATGTTAGTGGTTCAAATGTCAAAAATCCTTTTATTAGGAAAATGGCAAATTTCTTTATTAATGCAAAGGTGACTTGGTTTATCGTTACTGTGACAAACGAAAACACTTTATTTGATGAATCCTTAAAGAAAATTTTAATTAATATCAATCAGGAGAAAAGTTATTGCAAAAATATATGTTGATCCCTAGACACTTTTGATGTGTGTATTTAAGCGTTTCTGCATATTCCACCCCTGAGGGGGTGAAATAGGGGTTGAAAAGTCGTATATACGTAAAAAAAAACGGTTCTAAATATTTTATGTATTTATAATGTATAAATGTATTCATAAAATAATGTGTAAAATATGTAACTAAATACATTTCATGTAATATGTAAGTCCATGACCTGGCACTTAGACCAGTGTAATAAGTTCTCACCTATATATGGAGGCTTGTTGTTAGCAACTTGATCACATATTTGTATTAACCATAATTGTATTTATTAGTCTGTAAGCCTTCTTCAAAAAAAAAAATTAAAAAAAAAAAATAAAAAATAAATAGGTTATTCTGGAAGTCCGTCATTCTTGAAGTCAGAAACATGCAACTTTATTTATGGCTACTGATTAAAAATGAGTAGATACGTATGTACGAACATGTTCTACCGGAACCGGTTGTGGTTCACGGTGCCGTTCTCGAAGTTGTTCAAAAATATGTGTGGTACCTCGGGCAGACTTTGCAGTTAAGTAGATAAAACTTCGAGGACGAGGTGAACAGGAGAATTCAGCCGGGTTGGGCAGTGTTTGGGGAACTTCGTCGGGTCTTTTCATCGTCAATCCCACAGTGCCTAAATACGAAAGTCTTCAATCAATACGTCCTACCTGTCATGACATACGGTGCCGAAACGTGGACACTTACGACACGGCTGGTCCACAAGTTCAAAGTCGCTCAGCGTGCTATGGAGAGGGCTATAATAATAATAATGATTGATTTTTCTCATCACAAAAGCTCAACGTTTCTCTAAGGGATCGCATCAAGAATGAGGTGATCCGGTAGAGAACCAAGATCATTGACATAGCCCACACGATAAGCAAGCTGAAGTGACAGTGGGCTGGCCATATTAGCCGCAGAACTGATAACCGTTGGGGTAAGCGGGTTCGTGAGTGGTGACCGCGTCTCGGCAAATGTAGCGTAGAACGTCCACAGGCCAGGTGGAATAATGATCTGCCCAAGACGGCTGGCAGGAGCTGGATGAGAGAATCGAACCAAGTGGCGTGCAATTGGAAATGCCTATGTCCAGCAGTGGACTGTGATGATGATGATGAGATACGTATTTAAGATTTTCTGGATATTCTATCCCTAGGCTAGACTGGAAGTTCGTCATTTTTTAATTTAGTAGCCTGAAACTTCACTGAAGCATCAGCATTTATATAATTCTATTCCTAAAGGGGTTAAAATAAGGGTCGAAAGTGTGTATGAAAGTCTATTTTAATGGACTATTGATTATAAATAAATACGTTTAAAAACATGAACACCGTATTCATAGATACTTACATAGTTTTAATTAAATACATATATAATCAACTTCCACGCGAGCAAAGCCGCGGGCAACAGCTAGTACTATATATGTAAAAAAAGAGTAAAGTGACTGACTGACTGACTGTTATACCCAGAGATCAACGCACAGCCCAAACCGCTGAAGCTAGAATCCTGAAATTTTGCATGTATGTTCTTTATATAACGTAAGTGAGCACTAACAAAGGATTTTTTGAAATTCCACCCCTAAGGGGGTAAATCAGGGGATGAAAGTTTGCGTGAGCGAAGCCGCGTGTAAAAGCTAGTGTTAAATAAATCTCTCAAGTGCATTGGATTTGCTAGGAGTTGAAGTGCAATTTAGTAAGTATGCTTTTATTTGAAAAATAAATTGTAAAGTTAAGTGTATACATTTATAAGTACCCATAAGAACACATGCATACTTAGGAGCTGGGTAGTGATCAAAGAGGTTTTTGAAACTGTAGGGAATAACTAATAGGAATTTAATTAATAAATACAAGAAAAAAGGTTTTAGAATAATTACAGGGAATGAAAATGAATTTCAAACCACCCAACTGCGTTAAAATAACTATTAACTATAAATAAAAACTGAAAAAAAAAAAACAAGTTCAGTCCAGAAGTGTATAATAAAGCATTTTAATTACTATAACCGAGTAAAAAATAATAACTCAAACACACACATACACTTATAAGATTGCAACAGACACTTTGGAAACGTTTATGTGCCTAAATGAAAATTCTTACTTTCCGACTCCTAATTAATGTAATAAGTATTTAATTTTTCACTTCAATAAGATTTCTCGGGAGGGATGGTAGTTATATTGTGTAACTTCTACAGTGACTTAGCATCTTGGAAATGCTTCATCTAGGTCGAGCTTAAATCTAGGTGATAAATCTAGTAAGTAGTTTTTTTTAATACGTCATAAATCGTAAACTGCAACTTACCTTTCATTCAATCAACACAAATATAAAAATAAAACAAAAAAATTATATTATGTCAGTTGCTGCTGCGGAACCCTTCATGGGCGAGTCCGACTCGCACTTGGCCACTTTTTTTTATGTTTGTTACCTCATAACTTTCGACTGGGTGTACCGACTTTGATGATTCTTTTTTTATTTGGACGCTGGTGCTTCCCGAATGGTCCCATTTAATCAATTAGGTCCAGATTGAAGTCGGTTTTGGTTTTGTTGAATTTTGTAATTATTATTTCTTAATTTGTGACCATTACATAGGTTATCCATCCATTAGTGTTAGTTCACATACGGCGGTATCCGCTCGGATGCAAATCGCGCGGTTCCAATCCGCGAGAATTAAAAGTGTTCAGACACTCGCGATAAGTGTGAGGAGTGAGGTAGGGTGACAACCGCGTCATTTCAACTTTGCCTTTTTTTCTAGTGAATCCTCGTTTTTGCCGAAATGTCCACTAAATCATGCCAAGCACCGTTTCTGACATTTTTTTAATACGCTGCGCACTGCATGTCACACAAAGCTGGTCGTTTCTCAACTTCGTCGATAATTATCTCGGTTTAGAAGCGATCCATTGTCACCGTGCAATACGCGTGGTTTCCACGGAGCAACTGACGGCCTCTAGGATACATCAAGTAAATAGAACCGCACGGCGGCCGTGCGAATTCATTTTCTAGCAGTCGAGTGGCGGAAGCCGCGCGGATTATCAATCCGCGCGGACAGATATGAACGAATGACAGGCGCTAATGTAAATAATCTATAATAATATATAATATAATATCCAAGCTTCGAAATTCGGCAGAACAGCTCCAACAGCGCGTTGGTTAGCACAGCCCTGGATTTCGAGCCGTGTCTGCCAAGGCCGTCGAGGCTCATGGTCCCGCGCTGTCTCTTCGACATTCTGGCCGACATGGACACGATAGTTTACGACTAAATTCGTTGTGTCGGTGGAGACCACGCCAGGACCGTCGCTGCCTCGTACGAAATCTTGCGGTAGCCCTGTACGATCCGTATGGCCATCAGCCGCTGCAGACTCCTGAGTTGAGCCTTACAGCGGGATGAACTCGTCAAGTCTTTAGACCACACGGGCGCCCCATAGAGTGACTTCATGTACTGGCCTACCTGGATCTCAGTGTCATCAAACCGGAGGCATGAGCTGGGTGGTTCCTGGTGTGAAGAACTGCATCATATGTAAGGTTCCATAACAATGGGCCCAATACAGAGCCCTGAGGAACCCCACAACTTGCTTACCTTCGATTTCCCATCCCGTTTTGATCGATAAACTTCACAGTTTGCCCGCCAGGGGATAGAATCTACCTATCCGAGTTCTCAGGAAGATCACACAAGTCAACACGAATTTTAATAGACAAGTGCAACAAAAAATATTTATGACTTGAAAAAGTTTACTTTTGTGTCAATGACAATGGTTGATATTTTTTTAGAATCTTCTTTAGAAGGCTGTTTAGACTGAACTTAGAGCTAAATACTAGGGAACCCAGACAAGGGCATGAACATTTTTATTTCGTATTTCATCTACGTCTATGAACTACAACACTCAAAGTAAACAAAGAAGACATACAGAAACAAAACAAGAACATTAATTGTATTAGTTTTTGTAAAGGAATCTTTATCTAATGAATACAAGTCTGGTATCAATTGTTAAAACATACGTTGTACCATTCATGCATTTGTTTCTATAAACCACGTTGCAAGGCGCGCCTTGTATAAATAATCCAGTTCCAGAGAATATCAATCAGTGCTATTTGGTACGTTTCAAGCGTTGTGTCTCTATTCAAATATTAACACTACAATAATGAAGAGCGCTGTAGCCTTCCTTGCAATTTTTGCTTTTTTCGTATTAACAGTGAGTGTTTAAACATATTTTTATCAATTGTACTTCTTTTATTTATTATTCATAATAATATATTATTATTACTCTTATTTATATTTAGATTATATTACCTAACAACAACAACAATACTAATGTTAAATCTTGTTGTAGTTGAAATCCCTTTGAGGAGCAAGAGTTCCACCAAAGGATTTCAACGGGTCTAGATATGGAGATATACCTATATCTGTGGACTATCTACTGTCATCCTACTTAACCGTTTCAATTTCTACGGAATACAAAGTAATCATGACGCCTTTCACGAATGTGGTAGAGCTCCGCTTCGGCATAAATGGGCCGGCTCGACCGGAGTGATACCACGGCCTCACAGAAAACCGGTGTGAAACAACGCTGCGTTTCACCGAGTGAGTGTGGATACCGGAGGCCCATACCCTAACAGGGAAGTGTTGGACGCTAGCCTGGCGCCCGGACGCTTCCCTGAGTGCTGGAAATGCGGGAAGCTGGTCCTGTTGAGGAAGCCGGGACGGCCTGCCGATTCGGTCGCGGCCTATAGGCCCATCGTGTTGCTGGACGAGGCGGGTAAACTTTTTGAGAGGATACTCTCTGCCCGCATCGTCCGGCACCTCTGCGAGGTGGGGCCCGACATGTCGGACGCCCAATTCGTATTCCGAGAGGAGCGTTCGACGGTCGATGCCGTGATGCGCCTTAGGGCCGTGACCGAAGAGGCAGTCAGCTGTGGCTGCGTGGTGTTGGCGGTGTCCTTGGACATCACCAAAGCCTTTAATAGTCTGCCATTTAGCTGCATCGGGGAAGCACTCCACTACCACGGGGTACCAAAATACCTGAGGCGGCTAGTGGCAGACTATTTAGAGGAGCGTACCGTCGTGTACGAGGACCGAGAGGGCGTCTTGCGACGGCGACCCATGTCGTGCGGCGTTCCGCAGGGGTCTGTCCTTGGACCACTCCTGTGGAACGTGGGGTACGACTGGGTCCTACGAGGAAGTCTCCCCCCCGGACTGGGCGTAATTTGTTACGCCGATGACACATTGGTCACGGCCCGGGGGGCGAACTTCAAAGAGGCGGCGCGCCTGGCCACCAGGGGGGGTTTCTCTGGTGGTCGGGCGCATCGAGGCGCTGGGCTTGCGGGTGGGCCCCGTCGTGGGCCGCCCCCCGGCGCCTCCATAGAGGTCAACTCGGTCCTCGTACCGGTTCGGGCCCAGATGAGGTATCTCGGCCTGATCCTCGACTGTAGGTGGCTCTTCGACGAGCACTTCCGACAGCTTGGTCCAAAGCTGGTCGACGCTGCCTCCGCCCTTGGCCGACTTTTGCCCAACTTGGGTGGAGCCAGCGTTGCAACGCGACTCCTGTATACGGGGGTTGTCCGGTCGATGGCGCTGTATGGTGCACCGGTGTGGGTGGCGGCTCTGACTGTCCTAAATAAGGCCCGCCTATGGCGGCCTCAGAGGGTATTGGCAGTCAGAGCCATACGGGGATACCGCACGGTGTCGACCGAGGCGGCGTGCGCCCTGGCCGGAACACCCCCGTGGGATTTGGAGGCGGAAGTGCTCGCCGAAGTTTATCGACGGGTGGCTGAATATCGGGCGGAGTATGGCTATCGCCCTCCGCCCGAAGAGGTACGTGACTAGCGTGAAGCCGTCCGTCGAGCCACGATGGCTAGATGGTCGTTCCGGCTGGAGACTCGGCGCGCTGGCTTTGCCGCCGTGGAGGCATTCCAGCCGGTCATCGTAGAGTGGGTAGGGCGGCATCACGGGACCCTTTCCTTCCGACTGACGCGGGTACTTTCCGGGCACGGTTGCTTCGGGAAGTACCTGCACTCGGTCGCCAGGAGGGAATTGGGTCCCGCCTGCCACCACTGCGACTGCAGTGAGGACTCGGCCCAGCACACGTTGGCGGTTTGCCCCGCTTGGACGCAGCAGCGTCCGGCCCTCACTGCAGTCATCGGAGGAGATCTCTTGCTACCGGCCGTCATACGCTCCATGACCGGCAGCGACAGCGGTTTTACCGCGGTCGCAGCCTTCTGCGAAGACGTAATTTCGCAGAAGGAGGTGGCGGAGAAGGCCCGGGAGGACGATGTCCACTCGGACCCAATCCGCCGCCGGTGAACCGGGCGGCGGAGGCGCGCCTATCAGCGTCTCATGCCGCCCTGTGTGTGGCCGCGGATGGTCGGGACGGGTTTTCCCCTCCATCCGCATTAGTGGCCGCCCGCGAGGGGGTGACGAACGCGTGTGCCGTACGTCGCCTAAATTGAGATTTTAACAGCTGACGGTGCCCGCTTCTGTGCGGGCAAGCGCTGGGAGGGGTCCGGACGTGTTAATAACAGCAGTTCCCGGACCTCTCCCGTCTCGGGCGCAGAGTGGCACACCGTGTGGTTTTAGTCGGTTCGAGTCCGACACACCGCCCCGCCGCAAACCCCAGTGGGGTGACGGTCCGATGAGATTTCCACACGTTACCCAACCCAACCCAACTCCGCATCCCCCAAAGGCCAGAAACGCACTTGTGACGCCTCTGATAAAATACAAACATTACAACTTAACATGATTGTTAGATATTATTGATTGTCACATTTTGAGTTATGTAGTTCAGCGGTAAACCATTGAAATAGCGATAATTGTAATTGCATTGCTATGTTTCTTTGCATATTCACTGAGACCCATACTATCATGATTGCTAGATTGCTTGCTAAAGATTGTTTATAATAATAATAATTCTTTATAATATTCCGAAATATCTATGAAACTTTACCTATTTGTATTTCAGCATGCCAGGCCAGGAGCAGGGAATCTTGTATCTAATGGTAAGCAACCACGTCTCTCTAAATATACCATTTTCATATTCATATAATTTATTTAAAACTAGTTCTGAATAGTTAGTAAACATGTCACGCTTAAAAACCAAACAATCGTAGACCCTGTAGGGCACAGCAAATCACAAGTCACGGAACATCTAAGTATTAATTATTGGAATTATACTAGATAAAACAAAATTCAGTTCTTACAAATGACAAGTAAGAATAAAAGATAACTAACACATTAATAAAATATTTAGGTTCCCACTTAACTTTATTTTATTTTCATGCAGCTCCGAGATTGTTCAGCAATATCTGGTGCCTGCCTTCACGTTAAAAGAGAGGGCAAGTACTGCCTCTCCTACGTTCCCTTCTGATATTTGTTCTATTTCAAAGTATATAATTTACTTATGTTTTTTCATTATTTTAACCTTTTTAATATATTAGCACTTAATATTGCAGCAGAAAAAGCATTAAATGGCACTGCAGATGGCCTCGATGAAGCAGTAAAGAACACTGCAGATGGACTCGAAAAGGCAGCAGATAGCACTATCGATGGACTCGAAACCGTAGCTAAAGGTCTCGTAGGTGAGTTCAGAATATACCCGCGCAGTTAACCAATGTGGTCAATATGCTCCAGTTAGTCCAGTGGCATTATGGTGCAGGTTTTATTTCCCTGAAGTGGAATGCTATTGAAACAATATTAATCTATACTAATATCATAAACGCGAAAGTTTGTAAGTATGGATGGATGGATGTTTGTTACTTTTTTACGCAAATACTACTGAACGAATTTGGATGAAACTTTACAGTAATATAGCTTATAGATCAGAATAAAACATAGGGTACTATTGGCTGCGATAACCGACATATACGCGGGCGGAGCCGCGGGGTAACAACTAGTTGGTTATGACGCTAATTTGAATTAGAATAATATTAGACAGTCAACTGCGACAAATATTTCTTAGTCTGACTACCTCATCCGTAAAAAGCAACAAAGATTTTATTATTAGAGCGTGGTATCAGCTCGATCGAGCTGGCCTATTAACGCCGAAGCATAGCCTTTCCTCTTCACAAAATTATAAATGAAACATGACTTTTCAGAGCTAGAACTTTCGGACAAATATAGATATCACCATCATCATGTGCCACGGGAATCTCATTACAATTGTTGTCGTAAGCTAATTTAATATAATGGATGTGTACAAGCTTCACTACAAATTTCAACATAATTATGTCCATTAAAATGGTTTTGCGGCCTAATGGATAATGTGAAGTTTGATAGTTGATAATTCCTACGTCTACGATCTAAGTATTTGTTTTATTAAAAATTATGTGTAATGGTGAAGACAAAAAAGGTTTACTTAAAACCTTGTCTCGTTTCAAGACTACCTATGGGTAGTCTTATTATATAACGGTATTATGGTATTACGGTATTATGTATATAACGCAAGGTAAATATACTTTTTTCAAAAATCCGTGGTGATGCTAAACGATAGATGGAGGTGAAAGTGAGTACACTACTCCAGACTATGAGGTGGTTGAAAAATGCTTTGCTTGATGCTTTTTTACACGCGTTAAACATTTTCTTTTGTTGTGATCACTCCAAAACACTACCAAACTCTAATGAAAGTCAGGCCGTGGATGGTGATATGTCGATAATGCCTCTATAGATGTCGCAGCCAACTAGCTTAATTAGCCGTTCAGTCAACAGCATAGCCTCTTTCCTAACAGTGCCGTTTAACTAGCGGCCGCGTTATAATTGGAGGAACTAGGTTAGGGTTTTTTTTTTTGTATGGTCGTTCCGGCTGGATACTCAAGCGCTGGCTTTGCCGATAGCAGTTTTACCGCGGTCGCAACCTTCTGCGAAGAAATCATCTCGCAGAAGAAGGTGGCGGAGAAGGCCCGGATCGCCGCCGGCGAACCGGGCGGCGGAGGCTCGCCTATCAGCGCCTCATGCCGCCCTGAGTGTGGCCGCGGATGGTCGGGACGGGCTTTCCCTTCCATCCGCTCTAGTGGCCACCCGCGAGTGGGCGACGTACGCGTCGCCCCCTCGCGGGTGGCCCCCCGGACTCCTCCCTTCACAGGCGCAGAGTGGCACACCGTGTGGTTTTAGTCGGTTCGAGTCCGACTCACCGCCCCGCCGCAAGCCCCGGTGGGGTGACGGTCCGAGGGGATTTCCACACGTTAAAAAATGTTTCAAAAGAAAAAAAAGTTATCAAACCTAACCGCTAGTTGAACGGTACTGTTTAGTAAAGAGCCAGGCTAGGGTATCCTTGTTTAATCTCGGGGGCGCTGGAAATAGAATAGCGTAAAGGATTACATACCTTCTACTTTTTGCATGCGTCTTCGCCCGCTTGTGTGTCGGTTATCTCGGTAAAGAGACAGAAATTTTAGAATTCTTTTTACATTGTTTGAAAGCTGGTGTTTTCCGTGTGGTCCCATTTCAATGTCGTCTTTCTTGAAGTCGGTTTTGTTATTTTTTTTAAAATTTTACTTTTATTTAGAACCATATACGACAAATAATCCCACAATATATAATTGTCGTGTGACTCCAACGGTTAAGGCAGCGCAAGTCAAGCTAGTTCAAAGACATCAGGTTTATTCCGACTTACTCAAAACTTATCATATTATGGACAAATTACACGACATCTTAATAAATTGTAGCCTATGTGTTGTTTTGATGCATCAACAATATCTTGTAAAGCTTATCATAAATCCGTTAAGTAGTTTTTGCGTAAAAAAGTAACAAACATCCATACGTCAAGAGTATAAAGTATTTATAATATTAGTAGGATGAGGGCTTATTCCTAACGGCCACCACTATAAATGCCACTTCTGGTGGTCGATGGGACAAAAATTTATATCTTTATACCCCTTAACTATTATCTATCCCCTTAACTATAAATCCCCTTAACTTTATAGTATTGTTCTTAAATTACGTAATACGTACTAAGCCCCGTTTATAAACGTATCTTAATATTAAGACGTTTTCTGTATAAATAAAATAAATTATATTTTTTTCATTACTTACTTATAGCCAACCCCGCGTAACGAGAAATGGCGAGGTAGAAGAAGACTATTGAATAATAGCTATACTTATGGAGGTCATTGTTCATTAATTTTTGTTTTCTTTTCCAGGTTCAGTATTGTAAGTTCACAGTATCTTAACATCACAACAAGGAAAGTTATCTTTTAAGCAACATGGATAACTTGTAAACAGCTTGTTCAAAAATAAATTTCAATTACAATATCAGTTTTGTTTTGTTTTATGAACATATTTTAATCCCTGTTTTTAAGTTAACTCAGGACTGGGACTAAGCAACTAAAACTTTGAAGTTGTTGTTTCTGGCCTCAGACCTTAAACCCATAGAGTTATACCCAATTGCCGTTCAATGTTCCATATCCATGTCAGCATACAGTATGCTAGAGTATTGTTAAATTAACTAGTATTAATAAATAACACTTTTAATACTAGTTGTGTTTCGTGATAGACAACGTCTATACTATATATGTAAAAAAAGAGTAAAGTGACTGACTGACTGACTGTTATACCCAGAGATCAACGCACAGTCCAAACCGCTGAAGCTAGAATCCTGAAATTTTGCATGTATGTTCTCTATATAACGTAAGTGAGCACTAACAAAGAATTTTTTGAAATTCCACCCCTAAGGGGGTAAATCAGGGGATGAAAGTTTGCGTGAGCGAAGCCGCGTGTAAAAGCTAGTGTTAAATAAATCTCTCAAGTGCATTGGATTTGCTAGGAGTTGAAGTGCAATTTAGTAAGTATGCTTTTATTTGAAAAATAAATTGTAAAGTTAAGTGTATACATTTATATGTACCCATAAGAACACATGCATACTTAGGAGCTGGGTAGTGATCAAAGAGGTTTTTGAAACTGTAGGGAATAACTAGTAGGAATTTAATTAATAAATACAAGAAAAAAGGTTTGAGAGTAATTACAGGGAATGAAAATGAATTTCAAACCACCCAACTGCGTTAAAATAACTATTAACTATAAATAAAAACTGAAAAAAAAAACAAGTTCAGTCCAGAAGTGTATAATAAAGCAATTTAATTACTATAACCGAGTAAAAAATAATAACTCAAACACACACATACACTTATAAGATTGCAACAGACACTTTGGAAACGTTTATGTGCCTAAATGAAAATTCTTACTTTCCGACTCCTAATCAATGTAATAAGTATTAAATTTTTCACTTCAATAAGATTTCTCGGGAGGGACGGGAGTTATATACCTGTGTAACTTCTACAGTGACTTAAGCATCTTGGAAATGCTCCATCTAGGTCGAGCTTAAATCTAGGTGATAAACCTAGTTTGGGAGCCAGGAATAGTTATTTGTTATACAAGAGTGCAAAGTTGCTTTTAAACCGCGTGCTCAATTTTGATGACCGAGCAAGCGAAAAAATTAGAATCCTGAGCGTTAGCGAGGGAATCAAAAGAGCACTAGGTAAAATGAAATTGCACTCGAGTGCAACACGTAACTTTTCATCCCACCTCAGCGAGAAAATGACTAAATGATGTAAAAAGACAATGGCGGCTGGCAAAGCACATCAAAAAAAAAGTACACCAAGAGGATTCCGAGTCTGAGTTTTTAACAAATAGAAAAAAATGTATGATAATTTCGACTCCATGGAGGTAGAAGTAAATAGGTTTAATGATGTTTTGATTTCACAAGCTTAGTGCACATGATGTTCTAAATTCAATTTTACTTTATCCTCTAGCGAATAAAAACGGCTTTTGCACTCAGATATCGAAGGGCAAAAATACTCTTTACGAGCTGGTGGGATGAAAATTATATTGTTTGCATATGAACTGATTATTTTTTACTTTGTTTGTAATTATGTCAAGTAGTATCTGTAAACAAGTTACATTGAATGTATTTTGTGTAAATAAAGTTATTATTATTACACTTCATTTGTGATAAAACTAGCATGTTAAGAATGAAAATGTACTCGTAGGTGACTAGGTGACCCACGCAACCTCATCAGCTACGTCTTCCGTATGGTCCGGGAGCCAGGTACAAATTCCGTCAATTATTTCCTCTCGAGCAAAACTTAGTAAAAGGCATTAGGTATGTATATTATGAATATTCGTGACCGTCGGTGGGGCAGGCAGTGGCAGCCTACTGTTCCACTTTTTGAGGATGTAGCATAAAGCTGCCTTGTTTCCGTTTTGGGCAATCACGACTTCCGAAGCATATTTTTCCATGCTGCGTGTCTTCAAAAATCTTCTGTCTTTGTGTTATAGTTTTCTTTCATGATTTTACTTTTCTAAATTCGGTTCCAATGGCAGGGTCGCCGTGTAATATGTCGATTATTCAGGAGTGCAGAATAAAACAAGTTACTTGGTTCGTGTTATTCATAAGAATGCTTATACTTATAAAGTATATACTTATAAAGTATAAATACTATAAATACTTATAAAGAAAAATTACAACACTAAGGTTAACTACGCACTACTTATAATAAAATTTAACCATTGCAGCATGCAGAATAAAAAAAAATTGTCAGTCACTCCCATTTCAAAATTTGTGGGATCATAGTTTACTTAATATCTTGAAGGAAAAATAAAGTCAGCTGATCATAACATGGTGGATTATACGTCAGCTGGGCACTTGAACATGACAAAAACAAAATTATTCAATCGTTTCCTCATCTTGAAAATTTTTCTGGTGATAGTTCATATGCTACTAGGTATAAAAATTCATGACAGCTTGCTCTATCCCAGTGGAAAGTTTGTCGCTGGCACCTTGAAAGGTGTAACGCAGCTGTATCTATAACATAGAATCTTATCAGCTGACGACTTTTCCCTTGACTTACAGCTAGCTGATTCTTTTCAGTTTTTAGTAGAGCATGTAAACTCACTTTTATAAATTTTCATCCCAAAGGAAATCACGTTTCTTAAGTGATTCGGTGGTATACTTGATTTAAGAGTTTTGATAACCAATATGAAGTTTAATAATGGAGGAAATGTTGGAATAAGTAAATTAATTAATAGCATACTTTTTCAATTGACGAACTTTTATTTTAGTGAAGAGATTAAAATTATAATGACAACTAATCATTTTCATTCTCGCTTTGATTTGAGTGGCTTTCATCTCTCTCTGATTGACTGTCACAGTCACTATCAGAGTTCCGTGCAATCATGTCTTCATCATCATTATCTGTGAAAAGTTAAAAAGAAAAATACTGTACGAATTTTGATGCAGCTTTAACCAATAGATAGTGATTCTTGAAAAAGGTTTTCGTATTTAATTTGTTATATTTTTTTTATTTTGGCTTAAATATAACTATTTTTGTTGGATACGTCGGAAAAAAATAAAGGTTGCTAGTAAATTTATAATCCAAATAATTTA
The DNA here is from genome assembly GCA_949125395.1 of Diaphora mendica. Classification (NCBI taxonomy): domain Eukaryota; kingdom Metazoa; phylum Arthropoda; class Insecta; order Lepidoptera; family Erebidae; genus Diaphora; species Diaphora mendica. The sequence continues at coordinate 27,586,222 of OX421310.1, forward strand.
AAGAAATAATATCCAATCGATATACATACGGTAATGTGGAAGAAGATGTGTCTTCTGATGTCATTCTTCTTCTTATCCTATATTTTGGTGGCAAAGCTGTATAACGTCGATAACATTCACTGTGATACCTACTACTGATCGTTTTTCTTTGTAGGAAGCACAGTATCGTGACCATTTAGGTTATTAGAGTTATAGTTTTTCGTTTTGTAAATAGGTACATATTTGCACTTAATTAAATTATCTTCACTAAATAATTTTAGCTGACCATTAGTTTTTTTTGCAAAAAACGCAATAAGGTATACATAACGTTAGACATGCCTATTTTATATTGTATATATAAAATATATCACGTGTGCCGAAATTATGTATTATACTGCATCATGTTAATGTCGCCCGCTCATAACGCAGTGAGATTCACAAGTATTTTTTCTTTAAAAATCAAATCAATAAAAAAATCAAAATGAATATATCCTATTTTGCGTGGGACTTTACAAACATTCACGATTGGCTGTGTAGAAAGCACATTATCGTGACCAGCTACATTATTAGCTTTTCGTATTGTGAATACATATCTACATTTATTTATATTATCTTCTAAAGGCTTATGTATCTAACTTCAATCTGTAAAAAGGGAATAACTTAAGAAACTTGCTGTCCTCTCGGATGAAAATTTATAAGAGGATTGTTAACATGCTCTAGTAAATATTTAAAAAAATCAGCTACCTGTAAGTCAAGGGAAAAGTCGTCAGCTGATAAGATTCAGTAGATGATAGATGCTGTCGCGTTACACTTTTCAAGGTACTAGCTGACAAACTTTCCACTGGGATAGACAAAGCTGACATGAATTTTTATTCGTAGTAGCGTATAAACAATCACAAAAAAATTTGTTGAATGAGAGTAAATCATTGAAAAAATTTTTTTTTTGTCATGTTCAAGTGCCCAGCTGACGTATAATCCACCATGTTATGATCAGCTAACTTTATTTTTTCTTCAAGATATTAGGTAATCTATAATCCTATAAATTTTGAAACGGGAGGAAGTGACTAAAACAATTTTTTTTCTGCATGATGGGTAGACTGTCACTGCCTGCCCCACCGACGGAGTCACAGCTGACGGTCACGAGTATTCATAATATACATTCCTAATACCTTTTACGAAGTTTCGATTGCGAGGGACTTGGTCATGAAAATCTGTCACTGGCTCCTGGTCCAGCAGCTTGATGTTATAACACCGAGCATGAACATTTTGTTTAACATAAAAAGGTTTTATCCATATCACTCCTCGAGAAATGGACAATCTAACAGAGAGATTTTTTCACATCGGACCAGTAGTTCCTAAGATTAGAACGTTCAACTAAACAAACAAACAAATAAACTCTCTAGCTTTATAATATTTATTTATAGATCTTTACTAATATATAAAGCTAAAGAGTTTTTTCGCTTGAACGCGCTAATCTCAGGAACTACTGGTCCGAATGGTTGAAAAATTCTTTCAGTGTTAGATAGCGCATTTATCAAGGAAGGCTATAGGCTATATATCATCACGCCAAGACCAATAGGAGTGAAGCACCAATGAAGAATGTTTCAAAATCGGGGGCTTTTTTTCTTTTTGAGAGCTTCCGCTGCGTGCACTGCGTAAATGGTTAATTTTTTGCAAAAATCATGTATAACAGAATCGTTCTCCTGTGAATGTTCTAAAAAACAATTCGCCTCAGCATATATATGTCTAAATTTTAAGGTTGGCTCAGTATAATCCGTTTTATGGGAAACAAATTTGTTTCCGCGGTATAATATCACGCTACGGGCAATACGGCTAAAGTAGAGCCACGCTGATTTCAGCACGAACGGGCCGGCTCGACCGGGGCGGTACCACCCTCGCACAGAAAATCAACGTAAAATGACAGCGTTCGTGCTGTCGTGTTTCGTTGGTGAGTGCGAGACCGGAGGCCCAAATTTTTTTTTTTATTTTTTTATGTTTTAGTTGCGCCAAAATGACTCTGCTCTGCCTGATGGAAAGCATGAGCAGATTTTAAAAGTGGTGATCACCATCCTCAATGCGAATAGCACATTGCAGCATGGTGACCTACACTATGGCCGCCTAGTGAGATGCTTTTTTACGCCCCGCTTAAAGGACCCGGGATCATAGTGGGAGGGAAACACGTGCGCTGGAAGTGAGTTCCAGGTTTTGACCGCTCGGCACAGAAAGGACGAACCGAAGCGATGAGTACGAGATCGTATGTCTACCACTCTGAAGCGGTGACTTCCAAGGCCGGCACGTGTTGTCCTGTAGAGAAAGGGGGAAGGGGGGACCAGTTGGAAGAGCTCCTCAGAACACTCTCTGTGATACAAGCGATAGAGTACTGCCATAGAGGCGACATCTCTACGCAACTGCAGGGGCTCAAGGGACTCGGTGGCTTCAGGACTGTTGACAATGCGGATTGCTCGCCGCTGCAACCGGTCGAGAGCGTCAAACAGGTACCGTGCGGCACCAACGCAAAGATGAGAACAGTACTCTACGCACGAGCGAACCTGGGTCTTGTAAAGAAGACACAGATGCTCGGGCGAGAAGAACCGTCTCACCTTGTTTAAAACACCTAGCTTCCGCGAGGCCGCTTTAGTGACACTCTCAACGTATTCGCGTGGGTTGAGATCTCGGCAGATATCCATGCCCAGGATATCGAGCCTACCTTGTAATGCCATTTGAGTGTTCTGAAAAGTGGGAAGGGGAAGGAATGGAGACTTTTTTGCAGAGAACGCGCACCCCTGTGTTTTCTTAGCGTTGAACTCGACCAGATTCTCACAGCCCCATTGAGAAATGCGGCCCAGAACATGGTCGAGTTGAACGACAAGCTCCTGTCGTTTTTCCTCGTGTCACGCGTCATCGGCGCTCGCCTCCCACCGCTGAGCCGCTGTCCCTACCACCGCAGGGACACATAAAAGGACGAGCACACTACAGCTCGACCTCTTTCGCCCGGCGTCTACCACGCCGGACGGCTGCGCTGCCCTCTATGGGGGGTCGGCCTCTAAAGCCGCCCCCAGCACTGCACTCTTAACCCGGCGTCTACCACGCCTGGTGGCTGGGCCGCCCGGCCTACGCCGGAGCCCCAGCACTGCACCTCTTTCGGCCGGCGTCTACCACGCCAGTTGCCTGCGACGCCTCTACGGGGTCGGCCTCTAAAGCTGACCCAGGACTGCACCTCTTCCTTTTCTCATCGCTGCGAACCAACAGTTAAGTGCTCCTTGTCTGGAGGCACTGACTGGTCGAATCTCTCAAACCCACACCCTGACTGTACATCTATCTGTTTGTGTTATACTCATGAATAAATTCTTAAAATTGTTGTTGTGAAGCGTCTAATTTCATCATCATCAGAACCTCGTGGCTTCACCACAACCTTCTAGGCTCCTAAAGCCACTACGTGACACATGGCGCCCGACCGAACTGAGAGATTCGATCACGGTTTACCTCATATTCTTTTTATTGTGTATATTTTGTGTGTATTGCTTGTTTTGTGTTGAATCCCATCCAGGAAAGTGTTTTTTTCTATTATTTCGTTGTGAACACGTGCCAGTCGAAACCGCGTGTATATTCACGCACTTTTAATTGCTTTTTCATATTTTTTCGCTAGAACCGCGTGTGCAAAAAATACTTCTAATTACTTTTGCTTTAAAAAAAATGTTCGCTTGTGGCTTATATAAACCGCAATTTAAATGCAAGTCGCTGGAATGCGTTTGAGTCGCAAACGAAAACCGGTTTCGCACGCGCAGAACCACGCCACGCCCTACGGCTCACTTAATCTTAATGTAACAACCTGGATGAAATTCAATAAATTCTATTTTTCTTTCAAACACACCTTAATGGGTTCGATAGCTATATCTAACTTAATTAATTCTGTTCAAATATCTAACTAGACCAAATTTTGTCATTTCATTTACTATCTAAAACTCAAAAATGGTACATGTTGATACCTCTCTAAAACTAATTCCTATAACTTGTTTTTCTGGTAGGTACAATGGATGCGATTTGTTTTCTAAATGAGGTTACTAACATTAAACTATACTTTTCTAAACTATATTAAATATGTGTTAAATAATATCTAACACAGTTGTTCTTAGTCTTGTCGTTTCTCGTTCATTTGTTGCTTGATATTTTCTTAAAAATTAGCTATAAATGATGTCGATCGGTGTAGCATCGATTACATATTACATATATATATTTGACAAAACACCTTGAGTCTTGTCGTTTCTTGCCCGTCTATTGTTTACGTATTCTCTTAAAAATGCATTCTAACAATGATAGAAGCGTAAACCTATAAAATAAAATCTACAAATATTTCTAGCCACAATTTTTTTTATTTTGTAAGGAGTGGGCCAAAATCAAATTAAACTAAAACATTTAATTTGATGACTAAGTAGCTGTTAATAGTATCGTCGTCGATCTTTCACTCTAAATTGTTCTGGGCTAATTTAAAGCCTCGTGGCGACATAACCTCAAAAGGTACTTAACCATATAGCTACTATTTAAACAAAATGGCTACCATAGTTTTTCTGCACAATGTGATCGTCTCGGATCCTTGTTCTAAAATTTGTATTCTAAAATACTACTTTTTGATTTCTTCGTGTACATTTAGTACCTACTTTTCTACTTTGTTTCGTTCGATAAATTTCGAAACGCATTCTAAATGTCTACTAATAAATAATATAATACTATTGACCGCTGCAACTTACTTCAGTACTATATACTATAGCTACAATCTACTATATCATATTCTATCAACCTTTGGAATTCACTATACAGATGTTCCACTATAGCTACATACAAAATATATCTATAAACATGTTGTTCTTACAACATTCTTGCACTATTCTCAACTTGAGACAATTTTAACTAGTGATGCTTGAGATGTAGGTGGATTTATATAAAGTTGCAATACGACTACATAAAAATAATCACATAATGTGGGTATCGTATTGGCATGTATGTTTCTAGTCTGTATGTTCGTTTGTGTATATTTTGGTCTAAACCAATATACCTACTTATTTAATCTCTTTATTCTCGTTGCTAGAATCCTATAACTTTTTAAATTTACTCTCAAAATGAGTATATCTATCTCTAACCGGCTATACTGCCTCTATAACTAATTAACTCTTAAAGGTTTACTGACAATTTTGATTGGAATTTAAGCTTTGACTGTTCGCCTCTATCGGTGGCAGGTATCGCTCTGTGCTAAGCACTTGATCATCCACCAAAATGTCGTAAATTCTGTTCCTCTAACCCTAATGACGCCCGACATCATGTCTTCTGAAAGACACTCAAGGCCCTACCCCTTGATAGTTACTACTTGTAACCTTTATGATGTTGTGACATCATGTCTTCTGAAAGACTCAAGGCCCTACCCCTTGATAAGTTACTACTTGTAACTCTTATGATGTTCCGTCGTCATGTGGCCAGTTTCTACTAATGATTCTTGGTACTTTTAATACTCTTTGGAGCGGTTAGTGACTCCTAAAACTTAAGCCTTAGTACTAAAACTTATCATTGATGAGGGATTTATTTATTTATAACAGAGCGGCCGGTAACTCTTTAAACAAGCCTTAAAGCCAGACTTATTATTATTTTTGGGGATTTATTTATTTATAACAGAGCGGTCGGTAACTCTCTAAACAAGCCTTAAAGCCATATATATATATATATATAATTAATTAACTACAAACAATTATTTTGTTCCCTTGTTCTACTAAACAGTCGTTTCAATTTAATTGAAAATGACCACATAAACTTGTCTAAATACTCTAATCGACACACCGGTGTATACACCCTAAACTATACTCGGTGAAACGATACATTTAAACTACAATTACCTACTCATATCTACTAAAAACTACTAAAAGCTACTAAAGACTACCAAAAAATACTAAACAATTTTTTCTACTTGATAATTCGCGACCAGAGAATCTATCATCAATTTAAATACTAAAATCATTCATTTCTCTAAAATACTAAATCTAATACTACAATGTATATTGAAATTTAAGTCGTCACTGTGGTCGCATCTATTTTGCTACGGATTTTGATCCCAATATGGTTGATGAACCACGAGATGTATGTATACACCAAGACTTTAGACTATCAACCTTCTATCTTTGAGAAGGTACTGGCAGCTCGATAATTTTATTTTCTCAGTGACGAACACAAATATTTTATAAAAATTGGCCCCTAAACAAGTCAAATCTAATGTCGTTTCTAAAAGATCTCGTTTGGTTGGCGAATTAGCCAAAGTTAGTTAAAACAATTAATAAACAGTGATTTTGTTTACTCATTCCATAACTAACATTTTTTACAGATGAGTTTCTGTATTATTCATCTCTAAAAATTATTTCCTGCGTCGTAAATCAAATAACATTTCTTGTCCTTACACACTTTAACTTTTTAAAAAAAATACTAAATTATTGTTCATTACAAAACAATAAAAACAAAATAAATATCGCACTATCAAAATCTAACTATAATCTACAAAAACTTTTACCTTTTTTTAACCTATGGCTTGGTAGTTAAAAAGTCGAGTCAAACCCGACTTACAGGTTCGATTCTCAGTTGTTGTTGTCGATCTGGTTGTTTGTTTTTCTTTTTCGCACATATGTCTTAGCTAGCATACCTACTTATAACTACAATTTTCTACTACTGCATCTACCTAAACAGTTAAACAAGTTTGCAACTATTATACTAAATTCTTTAAACATTTCTAACGGAGCATCGGAATGTATGACTCACTTTATGTTCTCAATTGAACTTTTTATTTCAAATTTTATTTCAAACCTTTAAACTTTTAACTTCACTATATTTTTGCTATTTAACTAAGCTGATATGACCTTAGCCTGTTAGTTTGTCTTTTGCCTCTTATTTCTTTAAACTTTTTTTTGTCTCTAAAAAAATTCTGATCCTGCTTTAATCTTGTTCCCAGGGTACCAGCGAGGAGCTGCCGACAGTGGCGACCCCGAGGTCAGCGAATTTCCCCTAGGAAAAATTCTCGCCTAATGAGGGGGGTGTCACGCGTCATCGGCGCTCGCCTCCCACCGCTGAGCCGCTGTCCCTACCACCGCAGGGACACATAAAAGGAGGAGCACACTACAGCTCGACCTCTTTCGCCCGGCGTCTACCACGCCGGACGGCTGCGCTGCCCTCTACGGGGGGTCGGCCTCTAAAGCCGCCCCCAGCACTGCACTCTTAACCCGGCGTCTACCACGCCTGGTGGCTGGGCCGCCCGGCCTACGCCGGAGCCCCAGCACTGCACCTCTTTCGGCCGGCGTCTACCACGCCAGTTGCCTGCGACGCCTCTACGGGGGTCGGCCTCTAAAGCTGACCCAAACTGCACCTCTTCCTTTTCTCATCGCTGCGAACCAACAGTTAAGTGCTCCTTGTCTGGAGGCACTGACTGGTCGAATCTCTCAAACCCACACCCTGACTGTACATCTATCTGTTTGTGTTATACTCATGAATAAATTCTTAAAATTGTTGTTGTGAAGCGTCTAATTTCATCATCATCAGAACCTCGTGGCTTCACCACAACCTTCTAGGCTCCTAAAGCCACTACGTGACACTCGATATCTGCAAGCTTGGCTGTTGGATGTCCAAAATATCGCCCGTGAACTGTACTGTCGTCTGCATAGCAATGAATGTTGCCAAGGCCTAACATGTCATTGATATGCAGAAGAAACAGTGTGGGCGACAGGACGGAGCCCTGCGGTACTCCGGCGTTAATCGACTGAAAATTGGAGGCCGCACCGTCGCAAAGGACTCTGATGCGGCGCTGGTGCAGGAATGCGGCAGCCCAGTTGCAGAGTTTGGGGGGCAAACCGAAAGCCGGTAGCTTGGAGAGAAGCGAACGGTGCCAAACCCTATCAAAGGCCTTGGCCATATCAAGGCTAATGGCCAGGGATTCCCCATGCCTGTCAATAGCCTCACCCCAAAGGTGTGTGACGTACGCTAGAAGATCACCCGTGGATCGGTTCGGTCTAAAACCATACTGACGATCATTTAGTAGGGAGTGATCTTCCAGGTAGTGGACCAGCTGTTTGTTTATTATCTGCTCAAACACTTTGCAGATAATGGAGGTGACGGCTATCGGACGGTAGTTGACCGGGTCGGAGCGGTCGCCTTTTTTGGGGAGGGGTTGAACATTCGCCTCTCTCCAAACCTCCGGTACAGTTCCCGAGGAATATGACAGGCGATACAGACGCGTCAATACCGGAGACAACTCTGGTGCACAGTTCTTAAGAACCACCGCTGGGATACCGTCGGGTCCACTGGCTTTCCGGACGTCGAGTGACCGAAGCTCCGCACGGACATCACTCAGCCGGATGCGAATATCCCGCATTGTAGTGTCGCAGGTCGGAATAGTAGGCGGGTGCTTGCCGCGGTCATCGATTCGGGAGTTAGCCGCAAAGAGATCAATCAGCAGTTTCGCTTTCTCCTGCGGCTCAAGGGCAAGTGATCCGTCCGGATATTTCAGCGGTGGTAGCGAAGGCTGACAGAAGTTGGACTGCACGGCTTTAGCCAATCGCCAGAACTTTCGGCTACCCGTAGGGTATGCAACGAGTTCTTGACCAAGCCGCGCGATGCGCTGGGCATCCGCTCTGATGTAAGCCTTCTTGCATTCTCTAGTGGCTTTGTTAAACGCTGCTTTTAGTTGATCAATGTCAGGGGAGCCGTGAGCGCGGGCCCTGGTCCATGCGCGATACGCCGATTGCTTTAGTGAAACAGCATGGGCGCACTCGCGATTGAACCAGGGACGGGTCGTCGGGCTGGCGACCTCACTGTAGGGAATGTAGTATTCCATTCCGACAGTGATTTCGCCAGCCACGGCGGCTGCACTTTGCGACAGATCTCTATCTCTGAAGCAGCGTTGAGCCCACGGGATGGATGCAAAATAATCCCGCATTCCATCCCAGTCTGCCGACGAGTAGTGCCATAAACGTCGTGGAGGGGCAGCAAGAGGCACCGTGGTGGAAACCAGGCAGTGATCGGAGAATCCCAGAGGGGCCAGCACCGATACACTGTACTGCGCTGGGTGACTCGTCAGCAGTAGGTCCAGCAAGGAAGGCGCTTGACTCGGTATGTCTGGTATCCTGGTGGGCTGGAGTACCAGCTGGGTGAGGTCATGCGTGAGAGCGAATGCGTGGACACTCCGGCCTGCGTGGTCAGTTCTGGAAGATCCCAACCAGGACTCATGGTGGGCGTTAAAGTCTCCCAGAAACACCAGTTCGGCGGTCGGAAACTGCTCCTGCGCTTTGTTCGCTGCCTGACTGAGATATTCGAAAAGTCGAGTTGTCTCAGAATCTCCAGAGTGGGATCGGTATAAGCATACGTAGATTCGGCTCGTAGAGCCAATATCTACGTGGAGCCAAAGGGTGGAGAATGATGGGTCCCCAAGGCAGCGCAATCGGCGACGACGTCTGACGAAAAGACATACTCCAGCCTTCGCGAGGAAGCACTCCTCAAGCACGTAACCGGGGTAGTGAAGATATGTCGTGTCGGCAGGGCGGCGTATTTGAGTCTCCGTTAGAAAAAGCATGGCGGGCCGTGCCGTCTCTAGATGCTGGTGGACGGCGTTGAGGTTTGCATGGAGTCCACGGATGTTATTGAACTCCACCTAAAAAAGCAGTCATCGAAGTGCTACCGTATGTGATACACGTTCGCAGCTTACCAAATTTTTATCAAATACCTACACCAAAAAAAAAATGTCTAAGTATGATAACTGTAAAAAAAATATAAACAAAACTTCTCCTGGGCTAGAATGCAGCAAGTGCGAGAGGGTTGTCCATCTAACACTTAAGTGTGCAGGACTAACTAATAAACAAATAACCGCACTGAAAGCCGCCCCAAGTCTGGAGTGGACATGCCAAGAGTGCCAGCATGAAACGCCGAGACGTAGTTCATCCATCATTGCGCCAGACAATGACGATGAAGAGGACAATACACCTGTCCAAATTAACACGAAGAAATTGACAAGCAACATCAGTAAGGAGGTCGAAAAAGCCATCAAAAGCGAAATGGCGCAACTGCACGACACCCTTCAGTTCCATAGTGCTAAACTTGATGAGGCCGTAGAATGTATCGAAGCTTTCAAAAAAACTATAAAGGCTTTAGAATGCAAAAATACTGAACTAATTAACAAAAACAATAATTTGGAAACTCGTGTGGGCGTACTGGAACAACGTCTGCAAGAAATTGAGCAAGAAAAGTTGTCAAATTTTATTGAAATTTCCAATTTGCCCAACCAAAACAATGAAGAAGTCAAGCTAGTGGTAGAAAAGCTCGCGCTAAACCTGTAAAGACCAAAAGAAGAGATCAGAAGCGCACGACGACTATATGCAAAAAAAGATAAGATCGCTAATATACTAGTGGAACTAAAAGATGAAAACTGTCAAGAAAGCTGGATATCAGCTGCTAAAGTCATCAAGAATACGGCATCAGACATTATCTCGACGGAAATAACCAACAAAAAACCAATCTATGTGAGTGAAGCCATGACAAAACTCAATAAGCAGATATTCTGGAACGCCAAACAGGAGTTGAAAATCACCAATTTATTCAAGTATGTATGGTTTAAGAAGGGATTTGTCAGGGCGCGAAAAGATGATGGTGAAAAAACCTATATTCTCCGTACTCTGAATGAAATACAGAAGCTAACTACCTACAAAAACTAATCATCCACCTAACTCATTTTTGGTTTCTATTTCTCTTAAGTAACACACAGAACAAACTTAAATCTTACGAAAATGGCTGACTCTTTTGCAGATATAAACGAAATATTTCAATGTCTAAATGTTAATGATTTCTTAAAATGTGTTCCTAACAAACTAGTTAATTTATTATGCCTCCATGTCAATATCAGATATACAGTGAAAAACTTTTCTGCACTCGAACAATTAATACTTACATCAAAAAAGCAATTTGACATCGTCATTATAACTGAGGACAATATAACTGAAGCTATTAGTGATTTGTATAACATGGTAGGCTACCAAATGTTTACGGCTTTGCGAAAGTGCCGAAAGGGTGGTGATATAATATTATATGTAAATAACAAACACAAATGTACTATTATGAATGTAAAGACCATCAACTTCGAGAGTCTATCGTTTACTGTCACCACGGACTCGAAATATTCAGCGAACTTGTGCGCGGTATACCGACCGCCAAGTTCCAGCAAAAGTTTATTTCTCACCGAACTACACACATCAAAAGTGTCTAGGGATCAACATATGTGTCTAGGGATCAACATATATTTTTGCAATAACTTTTCTCCTGATTGATATTAATTAAAATTTTCTTTAAGGATTCATCAAATAAAGTGTTTTCGTTTGTCACAGTAACGATAAACCAAGTCACCTTTGCATTAATAAAGAAATTTGCCATTTTCCTAATAAAAGGATTTTTGACATTTGAACCACTAACATTAAAGTTCGAAAAAAAGACTGAAATAACAGTTTTCTTTAAAATTTTATTAGGTAACTTAAACAATTAATAATCCGTGTTTCTACCGCGATCACTAACACAAGAACATCGGTTTGGCATACTCAAAATGAGTTCATCCAAATCACGCTGTGGAATGGCCGCCCATGTTCGTTGCAACAACAAAAAAAGGTCTTCTTGCGACTGGATACCCTCCATATTCGGCAGAGCTCTTCTCTGTAGCATATCCCATGCATGCTCAATCGGGTTCATGTCTGGCGACTGAGCAGGCCAGGGCCAAAGCCACATCTCAATCTCAAGAAATCCGCATAAAAATGCTTGATCCCTAGACACTTTTGATGTGTGTACAAGCTACACTGAATAAATTCACTGATACAACGGATTTGGATTTGCTTGGTGACACTAACATAGATTTAAAACTGGACACCCCTGTAAAACATAAATATAATAACATTCTATATGGCATGGGCCTTGTGTGCGGGATCACACAACACACGCGAATTGAATCGTATAATAATAACATAACAAAATCTTGTATTGATCACATTTATGCACGATCCCGCTCACAAGACCTTTTTACGGCGGCGCTCGCTACCACACTGGCCGATCATCGTGCGGTGATACTTGCATGCGCTGGTGATCAGATACAGAGTGTTCCTAAAACTAAAACTTATATAAACAATAAACAAATTAATATACTTCTTCAAAAAGTAGATTGGGAAAGAATAAATGATGTTAAGTGTCCTATAACCTTATATAATTCTATATGTTCTCAATTCAAAAACTGTTATGAACAGTCGGAATATAGAATCAAAATAAAATCGGACTCACGTCGTACTCAAAACAATTGGATCAATAAAACTATTATTAAAGCCTGTAAGGATAGAGATTATCTTTTCATGAAATGGATAAAGGACCCCAATAACTTAATTCTAAAACGTGAGTATAACAAAAAAAGAAATCAAACAAATATACTAATCCGTAAAGCTAAAAATAAAACTATTAAGTCACAAATGTTACTAACTAAAAACAATCCAAGACAACTTTGGCAGCTCCTAAATCGAATAACGGGCAGATTAAAAAAATCCATTGATGATTTTATTTATAATGCCTTTAAAAAAAGTGATAATAAAAGTAAAGATATCGTAAATAATTTTGCCCAAACATTTAATAGAAGCGTAAAGGAAATTATACCTAAATGCACAAGATCACTACTAAAATAAACTGAATATAAAACCTCAACTAATGTTACCATGCGCCTGAAGCCAGCTGACCCTAAATCTGTTAAAAAAATTATTAGTTCTTTAAATGACAACAAAGCTCCAGGAATAGATGGTATCAGAGCCATCGATATAAAAAAGTTGTGTACGAAAATCAGTGCAGTGATTTCTAACTTAATTAATCTAAGCATACAAACTCATACTTACCCTCCTACATTGAAAACTGGTATTGTAAGACCAATCCACAAAAAAGGTACCAAGTCGAAATTTGAAAATTACAGGCCAATTACAATTCTTCCTACCATTGCTAAAATTGTAGAAAAAGATGTCAGTAATGAAATATACGAATTTTATAGCAAAAACAAGATACTTAACGAACATCAATACGGTTTTCAACCAAAAAAGAATACCACACAACTGTTATCAGCATTTACAGATAGCATACATAAGCATCTAGATAAAAAACAACTCGTATTGGTGCTCTTTGTCGATTATAGTAAGGCTTTTGATACGCTTCGCCACGACACCTTGCTAGAGTGCCTTCATGACAGTGGAATAAGAGGTAATTTGCTGGAGTGGTGTAAGGACTACCTGAATGGTAAAAAGTACATGGTACAAGTTGGTGGTGTGACTAGTGAACCAATTGACGTAACGGAGGGTACGGCACAGTGCTCAGTTCTTGGACCACTGCACTATCTTACGTACGTCAATAGTCTCGTAAACATTATCAAAAACAGCGAGACTTACCAATTCGCTGACGACACCTGCCTTTTGACAGCCGGGAGAGATGTCGAGCAAGTTGAAGATTTGCTTCAACATGACTTTAATCTACTTAATAACTGGTCACACGGTGCAGGCCTAGTGCTAAATGCGAGTAAGACCAAATTAATGTATATCAGCTCCAGTCGAAATAGGAGTCCCATAGTACCCAAATTAAAAGCACATTCTCGTAAGTGTTTGCATAGCAACCAATATGAATCCTTATTATGTAGCTGTGATGCGATAGAACTAGTGGATAAACAAAAATACCTAGGCCTAACTATCGACAACCGCCTTAACTGGAAGGAACATATAAATGAAATATGTGATAAATTAAGGGGTATACTGGCAAAATTTTCCATAATTAGACAAAAACTTCCATTTCAAATACTGTTACTTCTCTATAAATCTCTGGTTGAAAATTAGTAGGTAGGTGGTAAACTGGTAGGACATTTAAAACTCACCTTGAACAAATATACACACTTCAACTGCGTATCTTGAAAACCATTGTTCCAAACAACATCAAAATCAAGTACGAACATAACTACCACAAGCTGTTCGATTTTTGTAAAACCATACCCATACATGATAAAATTAAGTTTATATTATTGACGGAAGAATTTTTCAACGAAAGTCTCAAAAAAACTAAAATAATTAATGAAAATTAAATTAGGACACGTAGCGTTACAAACTCTAAGTTATTACTTCCGAAATATAACAATCTACACGGCAAAAGGACACTACAATACATAATTCCACACCTTATCAATCAGCTACCAATATCTCTAAGAGACAAAATAACTAAAAAGAATATAAAGAACAAATTAAGGCAACACTTCTTGCCATAACAAAAACAAAACCACTCAAAGCTGTACACACTAAAAATAATTAAGCTAACAAAAAAAAAAAAAAAAAAATTAAATAATTAAATACCAACTTGTATAATACATGAAACAACCTGTATCGCAGTAATTTTTAGCTTGCTTGGTTATATTTTACTTTTTTCTAATCGTACCCTCACAAGTAATTTCTGATAAACAAAAAGTGGCTAGCCAATGTATTTGATGCGGGATTTTTTTTAGCATCTACCCACGATATGCGTTTGTGTAATGTAATTGTGTAACTTATTTGTTGTAATCGATGACCTTGATGCACAGAAAATCTCTAATGAGATTGTGATTGCATTAATTGTAAGGATATTTGTAACTCTTTTATTATATGAATAAATAAATAAATAAAAAAAAATAAGTTGGCGGGAGAGTGGAGTGCCGCTGTGCATCGTTTATGCTTTCTCTGTGCTGCCATGAAAAAAATAGGAGGAGGGGGATGGGAACGTAAAAGGCGTGACAGTCATCGCGGCAGTGTAATACTGAGACTCGAAATTGTTTCGTCATAACGGTGAGGCATGATGGTGACCGAACCGTCGGACGGAAGGGCTCCCGTACCCTCCCGGAAGTGGTCGCCTGGTCCCACCGTCCGGTCACCAACCGGCACGACGAGCCACTCCGTGGATTATGCGCGACCTGATGGGGCAGCCTCCCAGGGTGGTTAGCCGCGGTTGGGCCCCTCTCTATGCCGCAGGCGGCCAGCGGCACCACCGTTTCTACAGGTCTCCCTGGCCGACGGCTCGATCCACGTCACCCTCAACATGACTCTACGAGTATTCCACTGCTCACACACTTACCACGATAACTGTCACCCCTGCATCATTGGGCCACCGGTCTCACACTCACCAACGAAATACGACAGTACTAATACCGTCATTTTACGTTGATTTTCTGTGCGAGGGTAGTACCGCCCCGGTCGAGCCGGCCCGTTCGTGCTGAAATCAGCGTGGCTCTACTACCTAGAAAAAGTCTAGTAAACTAGTTCCATACTTGTTGACTAGACTAAAAGATGCAGAAACATCACTAGGCCGCCATGGTGTGGGTCGCCATGCTGCATTGTCTGCATTCGCGATGAGTATGGTGACCACCACTCTTGGATTCTGCTTATGCTTTCCATCAGGCAGAGTAGAGTCATTTTTGGGGGCCATACATAAAAAAAAATGGAACACGCAGACAGGGCTGCGCGGGTCAGCTAGTATAAAATAAAACCGTTAGTTCAAAGTTACTACATCAGTTTCGTAGTCATCTGTCATAGAGGTCAAGCTGTATTTGAAGGACTTTAACACAAATACTTGTGATAGAACGATAAAAGCTCTAGATGCTACCGGCAAGCTTGAAGAAAACTAAAAGGTATTAAAATCAAAACGTAATTGGAGTCGAGTACAATAATGTTCTCATGCCGGTAAGGTTAGCAGGTCTTCTTGCAGAGTGTTGTAAAAAATACAAGTAATAAAAAAAAGTTAAAGGAAGTAGGAAGTAAAAGTTTGAAAAGCCGTAGTCACGCGTTGTTAAAGTGTTATCGTACGTAACATGTGACTACGGCTTTTCAAACTTGTTTCATACTTTTTCAGCGTCGTTTTTTGTCGTAGTTGGGTTTTAGTTTACACTTTTTGGAACGAAGTTCCTTATGGGGCGTTGCGGAGAGGTAACCTAGCCGGCAAAAAGCGTCCGTAACGTTAAATACCGCCAACCACACTACTTGTTTTATAAATTACAATGGGTGTCCAGTGGACGTGACTGTACTGCGAGACAGTGTGCGCAGCAACTCTCAATATTGCCGCATAAAACAGTCGCTTTTATGGGAAGTTTCCGCTATGCGGCTTCAAAGATCTGGAATAACTTACCACCGCCCGCCCATAAGATCGTTAAATACCATTGCCACCTTTAAATTTAGATTGCGGCAGTATCATATAGAC
Organism: Diaphora mendica; assembly: GCA_949125395.1. Classification (NCBI taxonomy): domain Eukaryota; kingdom Metazoa; phylum Arthropoda; class Insecta; order Lepidoptera; family Erebidae; genus Diaphora; species Diaphora mendica. The sequence continues at coordinate 27,602,476 of OX421310.1, forward strand.
GCACAGCGGAGACTGGATATGATCAATGTAAACACATCTTTTATATAGCGCAAAACGTACTGGTACTGGTACAAAAAGTACTGGCGAGCGCCGCGCTCCCCGCGGTGTTAAAATATGTCAAATGTACATAAAAATACTGATACTGTTACACGGCAAATTATAATGTTTAAAGGATCTCTTAAGACTTTCTATGTACCTACATAAAATTTTGTATATTGTATTATGCATTCAGCCGTGTACGTGCATATATGTAAATGCATACAGCCGTGTTTAATCCAATGCGTTGGTTTCGTTTCATTTAAGTTTTTGTATGAGCACGAAGCACTCGTGGCGAATCTGACTGGCGCGTATGCGCCATCGTAACGGCAAAATGAAAATGACTACTGAGTGTACTGCAGTCTACTGACTAATGTAAAAATCGCACCGCTCGCAGCATGAGCACAGATCAATAAATGGTTAGGTACTAGCATGTAGCATGAGGTCATGCGACTGCTGTGTTCTATATCTGTATGCTTTTTCTTTTTTTCTTAAAATACGTTTGTTTGGGTGTTACTTGTTTATTGTTTATTTTTTTTATATTTAGTGCTTATGTGTGTGTGTGTTTGTATAGTTATATGTATATGATATGTTAAGTTTTTATTTGCTATCTATGAGAATGGTGCAATAATAAATATTTTTCATTTCATTTTCATTTAAATCAAAAAGCGTAACATTTTAAAAATGTAGTATAGCGCTATCTATATACCCTGGCCGGCAAAAACGTCCGTAACGTTAAATAAAAAACGCGTAAGATTTTAAAAATTTAGTATAGCGCCATCTGTAAGTTGCATATATTGTAATATTTTATGATAAGGAACATCGTTCCTATCTGGTGTCCCACTACACCACACGACTTTTTTATTGTTTTGGTGCCATTATAATATTAATTTCTTTGCAAAGTATATTTTAAGTACCTACTGTACAAACATAACATTTTTTTTATAAATACGGACAGTCACGAGCAAATGCTAATAACTTATCGTCGTTGCGCGTACAAAAGTCGCTATTTGTTCTTTAGTCATTTTCGGTTTTTCATGCATTTTTATTCGTTATTTTAATACATACATACTGTAAAAACAGCTATGTGACAGACGCAATATTGAAAGAGTTATGGAATGTAGCTGACATTTATACATTAAAAGGTCCATTTAAAGACGTAAAAGGTGTTATAATTCACAAAGCTAAAATAAGTTTAATAGGGTGAATGCAAAAATTTGCGCCCGATATGTGCTTCTTCATTGCACATAGCGAGATTTTTGATCAACTTCAGAGTCGCTCGATCACGAAACACTAAAATAAATAACACTGTGTCGAATTACCTTTTATGTGAAATTTTAGCATGATTCAAAATGTTATCTATCCAATAGTAATTTTAAACCACGTAAATTTGTTATATGTATCAAAGTAAGATTAAAATTTAAATATTTGAAGCATTTTTCGAAAAAACCTTTTTTTTTGCGTCTCCTGTAAAGTGTGTAAAAAACAAATAGCTACTTTTGAAACGTTATATATTTTTGAATTGAACAAGTAACGCCCTTTCTAATGATACCCAACACGGCATATTTATTTATTTAAACTTTATGCACTTTGTACATTGGCGGACTTAATGCCCAAGGCATTCTCTTCCAGTCAACCTTAGGGTGGTGTAGAAATCTTGTAAGGTAGGCGGTGCACAGAGGTTTCCTTGTGGGACTAACTACAAACACATCACAATAGCAAGAAAGAAATACTTAAATATACATAAACACATACAAAATACATATGTCTTAAATACACATACACACATATATACATATATAAATATTCATACACACTTATATTCGTACACGTATCACAAATATATTTTTAATACAGTACTTTGTACTACCGCTAGAGGGCGCCACATTAAATTCAGAGACACGTCATATAGCCTATAACCAGCGGATGATCAAGACGTTTCAAACAATACCTCATTTGTCCAGTTCTAATAAGTAGTTGAGATGCTACGAGGGAACAGATGAACATACATACATACATAGCTTGTTACATATACAATCATAACCCTCTTTTGGCTTTGCCGTAGTCGGGTAAAAATACATTGACAAGTACCTATGTACGCATGTATACTTATTAACGGGGAAGTGACCAAAAATTTCCAAGTTAAATCTGTAGAGAAAGACTAGTATTTAAAAAAAAGCGGCCAAGTGCGAGTCGGACTCGCCCATGAAGGGTTCCGCAGCAGCAAGTAACATAATATAATTTTTATTTTATATTTTTACATTTGTGTTGATTGAATGAAAGGTAAATTGCAGTTCACGATTTATGACGTATTAGAAAAAAACTACTTACTAGATTTCGTTCAAACCAATTTTCGTTGGAAGTTTGCATGGTAATGTACGTCATATATTTTATTTAGATTTATCATTCTCTTATTTTAGAAGTTAGAGGGAGGGGGGGGGGACACATTTTACCACTTTGGAAGTGTCTCTCGCGCAAAATATTCAGTTTAGAAAAAAATAATGTTAGAAACCTCAATATCATTTTTGAAGACTTTGGAGACTGTCTGTTGCGAACTGTACCAAATGATGTTGTCAGTTCAGTCAGTCTCCAAGCTGCAAAAGCTGGGGTTGGAAGCTCTCCCTCATCCGCCATACTCACCAGACCTTGCACCTACCGACTATTACTTTTTCCAAAATTTAGAGAACTTTCTAGTGGGTAAAAAATTCAATTCCCGAGAGGCAGTACAAAATGCCTTTGAAGAGTTTGTTGCCTCCCGTCCAGCTGATTTTTACAAGAAGGGCATCAATAAACTGCCAATGCGTTGGCAAAGATGCGTCAATTGCATAGGTGATTACTTCGAATTACAGAAATAAAAAAGTTTGAAAAAATAAGTACTTTCACTTATTGCATACAAAACGGCAATTTCATAGGTAAAGACCTATTATTAAAGTTCTTAAAGTTCGTAGTAACTTTGATCGATGTGTTAATAATAGTGTATTTTTTTGCGGTTTACCATTTATGACGTTTTAAAAAAAAATGACTTACTAGATCTCGTTCAAACCAAATTCTGGTGGAAGTTTGCATGGTAATGTACATCATATATTTTTTTAGTTTTATCATTCTCTTATTTTAGAAGTTACAGGGGGGGGGGGGGGGGGGACACATTTTACCACTTTGGTGTCTCTCGCGCAAACTATTCAGTTTAGAAAAAAATGATATTGGAAACCTCAACATCATTTTTGAAGACCTATCTATAGATACCCCACACGTATGGGTCTGATGAAAAAAATTTTTTTGAGTTTCAGCTCTATGTATGGGGACCCCCAAAATTTATTGTTTTTTTCTATTTTTGTGTGAAAATCTTAATGCGGTTCACAGAATACATCTACGTACCAAGTTTCAACAGTGTAGTTCTTATAGTTTCGGAATAAAGTGGCTGTGACATACGGACGGACAGACAGACAGACGGACGGACAGACAGACAGACAGATATGACGAATCTATAAGGGTTCCGTTTCTTGCCTTTGGCACAGAACCCTAAAAATACATCATTAGTGTTGAGAATAAAAACAAATAAATGGAGCCACTATAACCATTAAATTAAAAAAGTAGTAGGCCATCAATGCGGCGGCTTACATGAATTTATCCCGACGATTTGAAGAAGGCTATAATACGGCCAATTTATAAATCTGGTAGCCAGAAAAAGTATGAGAACTACAGGCCTATCGCAATGTTGTCGATAATAGATAAAATTGTAGAAAAGGTTATTGTTGGCCAAGTAAGTAGGTTTTTGGAGGGCAATTGCATACTATCTAACACGCAACATGGATTTAGGAAAGGACGTAGTACGGTGACAGCGCTTTCCCGGTTTGCGGACCAGGTGAATGAGAGTCTCAACTCTGGACACCAGCTCATTATTCTATTCATTGATTACAAAAAAGCGTTTGACACACTAGATCATGACATTCTGCTGCAGTCTATGGATGAATGTGGAATCCGTGGTCCCACAAAGAGTTGGTTTAAGAACTATTTATCTAATCGAAAGATACGCACGACAGTTTGTGGTGTCTCGGGGGAGGAGGCTCTTGTTGATCTCGGTGTCCCGACCGGGTCAGTATTTGGACCCGTAGGGTATATAATGCACGTAAACAGCGTTGCTAATGTAGTGAACAGGTGTAGCATGTACATGTATGCTGATAACATGTGCCTACTGAGTGCATCGAATGATGTGTATGAAGCTCTAAGGAACATCAAACACGACTTCGAAAAAATCACACAGTGGGCACATGACAACGGTATAATATTAAACCTAAACAAAACTAAATTCATGCATGTTTACTCACCTTACAATCGACGCGCCAAAGCAATAAATAAAGAGGAGATAGTAGTTGTTGGACACACATACGATTGCTTACACAGAAATAAAATACATCGCAAATGTGAAAAGTTACAATCGGTTGTAAGTTATAAATATTTAGGATTAACGATAGATACCCATTTTAATTGGAAGTTACCTGTTAATGAGGTTAATAATAAACTGAGATCTATTTTAGGTAAATTTTATGTTTTAAAAAGAATTGTTAATAAACATACGTTAACAGTGGTATACTCCTCTTGCGGACTCATTGCTTAGCTATGGACTCAGTGTGTACAGGCGAACGTTTAAAACTTATGTGAAAGAGATAAAAGATCTTCAAACAAGGCTTATAAAGTATCTGGCTAACAAACAAGACAAAATAATGTGTAACAAAGAATATGAAAAACTATATCCTATATGTAAGATTTTGCCAGTAGATAAAAAAGATTGAATATTTATTAGGCATGGAACACTATTTTAACGATGAATACAAAAAAGTTGTAGAAAATAAATACAATACAAGAAGTGTAAGAGAACATAAACTGAGTAAACCTAGGGTAAATAATTATTATGGTGAAAGAATGTCTTCATATATAGTTCCACGTATTTTTAATGAAATCAGCCTACTGCGACAATTACCTAAGCTGAGTTCATGTCAACTGAAGATACAACTGAGGGCTTTTGTATTATCGATCGAAGATCGGGGTTAGTGATGTGTGAAGAAGTAGACATTTTATAGTGTAGTAGTGAAAGATATTTGTATGTATGTATTATGTAGTTCAGAGCGCTTCTCGCCAACAAGCGTAACAGCTTGGCGAGTATTTAATTTATTGTAATGTGTAAGCTGTTGTTGTTTATATAAATAAAAAAAAAAAAAAAAAAGGACAAACGGTGATTCATCCGGAAGACAGGAGGTATCAGCTGATACTATGGCGTGAGTCGCCCCACGAACCAATAAAGGTTTTCGAGTTGAACACAAACACGTACGGTTTGCGTTCTAGTCCCTTCCTCGCGATTCGTACATATATACACACATCAAAAGTGTCTAGGGATCAAGCATTTTTATGCGGATTTCTTGAGATTGAGATGTGGCTTTGGCCCTGGCTTGCTCAGTCGCCAGACTTGAACCCGATTGAGCATGCATGGGATATGCTACAGAGAAGAGCTCTGCCGAATATGGAGGGTATCCAGTCGCAAGAAGACCTTTTTTTGTTGTTGCAACGAACATGGGCGGCCATTCCACAGCGTGATTTGGATGAACTCATTTTGAGTATGCCAAACCGATGTTCTTGTGTTAGTGTTCGCGGTAGAAACACGGATTATTAATTGTTTAAGTTACCTAATAAAATTTTAAAGAAAACTGTTATTTCAGTCTTTTTTTCGAACTTTAATGTTAGTGGTTCAAATGTCAAAAATCCTTTTATTAGGAAAATGGCAAATTTCTTTATTAATGCAAAGGTGACTTGGTTTATCGTTACTGTGACAAACGAAAACACTTTATTTGATGAATCCTTAAAGAAAATTTTAATTAATATCAATCAGGAGAAAAGTTATTGCAAAAATATATGTTGATCCCTAGACACATATGTTGATCCTTAGACACTTTTGATGTGTGTATGTTGATCCCTAGACACTTTTGATGTGTGTATTTGCTGCCGTATTGTGTCATTTTGGATGTCGAGTGAATGAAGTTTCAGTTATTTGAGTTTTTTTTATGAAGTTGGAATTTTTAGTCGGGAGTTTACACTGCGGGAGTTAGCGGTACGGGACCGCTTAAACTACCCTAGGGCTGCTGCCATCCTGGAGCAGGATCTTTATGTAGATGATGTCTGCTCAGGGGCAGCCAGTGTCGAGGAAGCGCTTGCTCGCGGGGACGAGCTCATCCAGCTATTAAGGCGTGGAGGTTACGAGTTGCGGAAATGGATGTCCAATTTTCCTGAGTTGGTGGAGGGGTTGCCGGATGAGTTCCAACAGGATTCGCACGTCTTTGAAAATCCTGACAACCCTAATATGCTGTCAGTGCTCGGCATACAATATCGGCCAGTCCAGGATGTGTTCACCTATCGAGTGGCTTTGGACATCCCGAAGACCTGGACGAAGAGAACTGTGCTATCGACGATTGCGAGAACGTTCGATCCGAACGGTTGGATCGCTCCAGTCACATTTTTGTTAAAATGTTTCATGCAGCGGTTATGGACGGCGCAGCTAGGCTGGGATACCCACCTCTCAGAGGAGCTGTTGAGGGACTGGACAAGGATATTCTCCTCGCTCACGGAGATTAATAACGTCTCACTGCCACGGAAATTGTTCCCTGCTGGTGATTCAGGGCTACCCTTCATGGGTTTTGTGATGCCTCTGAACAGGGATACGCTGCTGCGGTTTATTTGCGAACGGTCACTTCTGCTGGGGATGTTGACGTTCGACTGGTTCTGGCTAAAAGTAAGGTGGCTCCCATACGGACAAGATTGGCGATTCCGAAGCTGGAACTGTCTGGGGCAGCTCTTTTAACCAGACTCCTGAACCACGCGGTATCGGAGTTCCGCGGTTCATTGGAGTTGGAGAACACGGTGTATGCATGGACTGACAGTCAGATAGTGTTGTGCTGGCTGAAGGCTTCAGTTCATAATCTGGAGATTTTTGTAGCAAACCGTGTCTCCCAAATACAGGCATCAGAAGTCTGGTTAACTTGGAGACATGTGCCAGGAGAATTGAACCCGTCGGATTGTGCATCCAGGGTTTGTTAGTCCTGAGTTAATTAACCATCAGTTATGGTGGGGCCTCCCTTGGCTGGCAAGGAAGGAATCGGATTGGCCCCTTAACAACGCGAAGTTGTCTATAGACTGTGGTATAATAGCAGCCGTGTATGTGACCCAGGAGGTCCAGGAGACTGACGCGAGTTTCTTGCTTGAGCGGTATATCTCTCTTGATAAATTGATCAATGTCAATTGTTGGATAAGGAGATTCGTTCGGAATTGTCGCACTCCCCGCGAACAGCGAACGCTGAGCCCAATTCTGTTACCGGCTGAGCGAAATGAGTCGGTTCTGAATTTGATCCGGTTGGTACAGTCGTCGAACTTTGGAGCAGAATTGGAGAGTCTACGAACTGGGCGTTCTAAATTGAAGGGTGCTGTCGCGCGTCTCAACCCGTTTATAGATTCAGCCGGGTTGCTTCGGGTAGGAGGAAGATTGCGCAATGCGAATCTACCGTATTCGGCTCGTCACCCCCTACTGCTCCCCAAGGGAGGGCAGTTGGTTGAGTTGTTGGTGACTGACTGATCGGCATGTTAAAAACGCTCATGCAGGTTGTAACGCCTTGTTGGCTACACTCCAGAGGGAGTTTTGGATTTTGTCTGGGCGTCGTACCATACGGAACATCGTGTTACGGTGCATGCCTTATTATAGGAGCAAGGCTGCCACGATGCAGCCTCACATGGGGGATCTGCCCCCTGATCGGGTGAATGAGGCTAGGCCATGGGCTGGTGCTGGTACAGACTTTGCGGGCCCATTCTTAGTAAAAAGCTCGCGGCTGCGGAACGCGAAACAGTACAAGGCGTACCTTTGTGTGTTCGTCTGTTTATCCACCAAGGCGGTGCATCTCGAGCTCGTTGCTGACCTCACGACGGAAGCTTTTATAGCGTGCTTGGACAGATTCGTTTCCCGGAGGGGACTGCCAGCACTGATTCGTTCCGATAACGGAACCAACTTCGTAGGTGCAGAACGATACTTGCGAGATGTAGTTGGGTTTTTAAATGAAAACAAAGTGGATATTGGAACAGCCCTCTCCCGTCGGGGTATACAATCTACCTTCGGTCCACCAGGTTGCCGCCACTGGGGCGGGATTTTTGAAGCCGTAGTTAAGTCAGCTAAGACGCATTTAGGGCGTATTGTAGGTCAGACCGCGCTGACATTTGAGGAACTCGCGACGTTGTTTTGTAAGATCGAAGCCGTTCTCAACTCGCGACCGTTGTGTCCGCTCAGCTCGGATCCAAATGACCTGGAGGCGTTGACTCCAGGCCATTTCTTAATTGGTCAGCCACTTAACGCGCTGCCCGAACACCCATACGAAGTTGTAAAATTGTTTCCGTTGTCTCGGTATCAGATGTTGCAGCAGTTTTCACAGAATTTTTTGAAACGATGGTCTCTAGAGTATCTGCACATTCTGCAACAGCGCCTTAAGTGGACTGACAAAACTAGTCCCCCTAATGTTGGTGACCTCGTGCTGGTTAAGGATGCTAACCTACCGCCACTGCGTTGGCGCCGGGGGCGCATTGTTAACTTGTTCCCTGGTAAGGATGGGACCCCCCGGTCCGCAGAGGATCTAGTTGGGGACTCAGTTATCAAACGAGCGGTAGCAACGTTATCTCGCCTGCCTGTAGAGGGAACAGGTACGGACCTGTTCGTTAGAAATTAAACGTCATTGTAATGGCAACATTTTTGATTGTCATTTTTCTTGTTTGACGTTTTGAAGTGACAAGATAGGATTAATGAGACGCTTGGAACGGTCGAGCTGGGCTTCGTTGAAAAGGTGCCGTTTAATGAAAATTTAGCTGATTGTCTTCAGATTCGGTTTTTTAGTTGGTTACCGTTATGATTGGTCTGGTTTGGACTCGCGAGTTTTAGTAGTCACGTCACTTAGGCGCGATCCGCGATAGTTGAATCGGGTGTGTTGTAATTTACGATACTTCGGGAACCTGTAAGCCATTTAGGAGGATGAATGTGTGAACGCGGTGAGAGGATCAGCAGAGGGGTACCCCTCAACACCGCAGATATCAAGGACTTCCCGCATCTCCAGTAAGTGCTTGATTATAGTAGCTTAGAATAGAACACGGTGGATCGCCGTGAATGTTTAATTCTCTTGCCAGTGACATAGTTAGCGATTGAATGCCTATATCATGGGCCTATAGACATTGCAAACTTTCCAAGGTGAACGCTGCATTGGCGAGATGATTGAACAACGAGAATACATAAACACTTTAAAAAAAACTTCGTTTAAAAAAACCGACTTCAAAAACTAAAAAGTATAAAATAACCTATAATAATGTTTTTATTCAACAGATAATTTACAAATTTTTCTTAGGTATACTGATACTATATAAAATTAGGGGCACATTAGGTAGGAGGCTAGGAGGTTGCCGTTGACGACTGTACCAATATAAATTGTGTCACAGGTAAAATTCAACTTTTAGTTTTTTACGTCATATATCCTTGTATTTGGCAAATTTTAATTGTAGCGCACAGGTTCCCAAACTGAGTTAATCTCGTATTCTGGGAGCCTGTAGGTTCTCTTTATGGTCTAAACTATATTGTGTTGCCATCTGCCTTATTGTGGTTTTTTTTTTTTTTTTTTTTATTACATATTTCCAATATTCATCCTAATAACCTAATTTGTATGTGCTACCTATTCATAGGTTTGAAGTCAGTGCCAAGCCAAATGTAATAGTAGGTACCACACTCGCTATATTTCGAGACGAACGACAACGACGTCACCGACGCTTCGGTTGTTTTGTTCAACCGACGAGCAGCTATCCCACTCAAGGTCACGCGCGGCGAGTGCGGTACCTACTATTACATTTTGGCTTGGCACCGACTTCAAACCTATGAATAGGTAGCACATACAAATTAGGTTATTTTATACTTTTTAGTTTTTGAAGTCGGTTTTTTTAAACGAAGTTTTTTTTTATTTTTCGCTTTTTAGTCTTTCTCAAGTCTATCATCATCATTTCATTTAAAATTTAATGATGTCTACAGAATATGAAGGCATCCAGACAATTGCTCTTAACTTAATTGCAGGCGCTCACGTAAATTTGAGGGTTTCTTTCGATTTATACATATAAACACAACTTATACATAAAAAAAATCTGGGGGCACGGTCGTGCTCCCGCTAAGACGAGCCAAGCGAAGCGCAAGGGCACTACCCACCTTTTCTCGAAGTGTTTCGTCGTTTTTTTGAACCCTCATTACTTTGGTTATCGATATACCAGCTCGTTCGAATTCTCAGGATATGATAGCCTAGAAAGCTAAGCCCCCCAACCCCCCAAATTTGGGGGTTGGGGGGCAAAAGTAATAGGTTTATAATTTTTTTTTGTTGTTTGTATACTAAACTTAGTTTACATACCAAATTTCAGCTTTCTAGCACTTCAGGTACCCTTGAACAGTTTTGATGATCATCAGTGTGTCAGTGACGAAATCGGTGTTTTTTAGGTATTAATAAAATCTAAAGTATTAGAGCTATGCAATTGAAACTTTATATGTTTCATTAGTCTATTGGTAACATTATATTCTTGAAGTGGAAGTTTGTATGAGACTTTCACAAATTTTTATGCTAGAGGTTTTATTTTTGGAACACGGACTTTTTCAAAAGAAGAAAGAAGATGTACAAAAAATACAGTACAAAAAAAAAAACTGCTTTAAGCAACTTACAAAAAGAAATGAAATCCCACCAAAAACATTTTCATGTAAAATGTTGCCAAGACGACAGCATATAGCCTTACCCTGTGAAAAAGATATTAGATCTCATGTAGAGCCAAGGTTCTGAATCTACACGCCCTAACTCTACCAACCCTAACTTCACGGTATGGTAGCGTAACGGCGAAGCGAATACTTGACATTGTAGGCGCTTTATTTATTTTAGTGTAGTAATACGGAGCGTTGTCCATTACCACAAGTGACCTTTCAGGTAGGCTAGGAATGACTTTTTGACACATCCATTTCAAAAAAATTTTTGAGTTCATGTCATCGTGGTAATCTGAGGATTTGGATTGAGATTTGAACATCAACAATGCACCATTAAAACCATTTTCAGTTCCCGCATGAGCTATTATCCAATGACTCCCTGATGACTCTGACACGAACATCCCAGGCTCATCCTCACTTTGCCAGCAACTTTTGGCATAATAAGTGTTGTGTATATAGGTCTCGTCTAAATTACTACAGGTTTTACTCCACATTGCGATTTCTTCGGATCTCTCCAAATATCTTAAACACCATGCGATAATATCTTAACGTTCCATAAGTAATTTACGTTTCGATTGGCATCGCTTATACTTGAAACCGATACTTTGCAATATACGGTGCAATGTTGTGATGCTTCCTTGAAATTTTTTGTCTTCTCTCAAAGCAGCACGTAATTTGGCCAATGTTGGTAATTCCTTCCTCACAACATAACAACTGTGAATTTTTGCCGTATGTGGGCGACTCTTCCCTGGGGTAGCGATAACTTTAGAGGTACTCGCCGCTGTTGCGCCTCCTTTTATAACTCTTGTTACAGTTTTCTCTGACACACCTGCAATAAAATGAACAAGTTTGAATGATTATTTTCGTATTTAATTACATTATTGTTGAATATAACTTTACAATTTTTTGTTGTGTTGTGTTAATGCCTTTTAAAATTTTCCTTAATAAAAAACATGCATTAAAAAAACTTTATTAAAAATAGAGAGGTCAGAGCTCGCTGATTGCGGCGTTGGCGAATGGGTAACTAATTCAGTTGGGAACGTTGAGCAGACACGTGATCATACTTGCGAAGATTTAAAATGAACCGAATGCAGTTATTAAGAAGGCTGTCTAGTTTGTTAAGGAAGTCTGCATTCAGGTCGAAATAACATACATCACCATAGTCGATTAACGGAATGATCAAGGACTGCATAAGCGTAGTTTTGGTTTTAGGAGGCAGGAAATTCTTAAGGCGATATAGTATCCGCAGATTTCCAGTTACCTTCTGACTCACGTGGGTAACCTGAGATCGCCAATCGAGATTTGAGTCAATGTGTGGACCCAGGTCCTTAACTACGTGACTAAAAGGTATCACTGACCCATTGAATACGATTGGTGAAAGTTGATGCAGTATTCAATCTGCTTATCATGCGTTTGCTGCCTACAATAATCGTCTGGTATTTGGTAGGGTTAACAGACAATCAATATTTCGACGACCAGGTATATATGGATTCTAGATTTTTATTAACATCGTCAACGGCCCCCTCAATGTCCTCCACTATTGCCTGTGAATACAGCTGCAGATTATCAGCATAAAGGTCATACGCACACTGAAAATGTTGAGTAATGAGATTAATAAATATTGCAAATAGAAGAGTTGATAATATACCGCCTTGAGGAACGCCAGAGTGCAGGTCGCACCAACTCGAAGACGAGTCTTCAACACGAACACACTGCTGTCGCCCCTGATCATAGGAAGAGAACCATTCCAGTGCCTCTGGAGGAATCATTAGATGGCTGAGGATAGCTAGAAGGATTTCGTGATTGATGGTGCCAAAGGCATTAGAGAAGTCCACCAAAACCAGTACTGTAATCTTAGTGTCCTCCATATCCCTCCTAATGTCACTAGTCACTTTAAGGAGAACGGTAACTGTGCTGTGGCCGGGCCTAAAGCAAGATTGTAAAGGACTTAGAACTTTATGTCAGTAAGTGAATTCTAAAAGCTGCTAAAATGCACAGACCTCAAGCAATTGAGATAGGAAGAGAAGAATAAAAATAGGACGAAAATGTTCAGGAAGTGAGGGACAACTTTTTTTGGGAGAGGGATGTACGCCTTACGCCAATGAGAGGGTAGATTATTATGATCATGCGAACTAATATGAAGACTTTTTGATATTTTTCTGAGTGTGTAATAGAGTCTATACATTTCCAGTGATTGTATATACACAAACTTCTTTGTCTAGTAATTGAGCTAGGCTGAAGTGGCAGCGTGAGCTCTACAAAGTGCTCACGCCCTCTCCTTGTCATTTCACTTAAAAGACACATTCAACCATTTGTTTCAATTAAATTCTCCCACAACTAAAACAAATATAACAATAATATAACAATAATAAAAAATCTAATCAAAAACATAGTTTGACAATTCGACATGACAAGTATTGATAACAATTTGAACGTTCCGTTATATGTAATATTTAGCCATTTTTATTTTAATATCTATATATATAAAAGAAAGTCGTGTTAGTTACACTATTTATAACTGTAGAAATTTCATTCGATCAATTCATTCAAAAATTAGTGGGGAGGTAGCTTAGAACCAGGAGACGGACATAGGGTACTTTTTACATAGGTTTTATTTTACTTTGCCCCGCGGCGTTACCCGCGGTTGTTGTTGTAACACGGATAACACCGCGGGGCTCAGCTAGTTTTTAATATTAAATTTAGGACGAGTTGCTTGTTATTTTTATGGTAACATCGATACACTTCCCAATAGTGTCCAGCATTCCAATGTCTATAACGACCTAATGGATGAATGGCAACAACGATGGGACGAATCGTCTAAGGGGCGCCACCTCTACCAGTTCTGTCCATCTGTTCGCGAATGGTTGTCGAGGACATGGCTCGAGGTAGATCACTGTGTCTCTCAATTTCTTACAGGCCTCGGTAACTTTATTAAGAGCAAACTACACTCATTTAAATTAGTCGATTCACCATTGTGTCAATGCTCAACACCTGATGCTAGCTGTGAACAGTCGGCTCATCATGTCCTCTATAGTCATAGTCACGTCACCATAGTCATTCTGATGAGGTCCAAAAACGCATTGAGGAACTGCTGTTCGAGGAGTCGATGAAGCCGGGCAGCAATAATTCAGAGGGCCCAGCATTTCGGGGAAGGCCGATATTGACCGACGGCTACCTGAGACTCTGGTGTGAGAATCAGCCTACGCTGGAATGGCTGAAGCGCAGCGTGGCCAACATCACCCTTCCCACGGGTGAGAAGAGTTGGTGGTAAAGCGCCCGAGCGAGATGACGAAGCGAGTCCGCTGCGGCATCTTGCTCCCTGGGGTCCACGAGGACCACAGGAAGGTAGCACACATGCTGCGCTTCCAAAACCGGTGGGCAGACATCGAAAGATGGCTCCTGATGAAGATGCACAGGCAAGCGATGGATACGTTTGCTGTTGTCAGCATCCCGGAGACGGTGGTAAAACTCCTGGTCGAGCACGGGCGACGGCTCAGCTTTATGCTAGGAACGGTGTACGTCAAGTTCCAAGGGCCCCGCGGTAAGTTTGTGGAGCATCCACCAGCCGAAGCCGACTCCAAGGATGCAGAAAACGGTGCCTGCACCCTTACGATGGACACTGCGGAGGGGGTAAAAGATGCTGCCGACATAGTCGCGGCACCTGAGCCCCAAGCTCCGTCGCGGTCCGCCCCCGCCTCCGATGCGGAAGAAGTAGATCTTCTTCGTGACCGCATGGACAGTGGGGGTGGGTGCGCGGAGGAGCTACGCAGGTTGGCCATCCAAAAGGAGAGCAGAGCCGAGGACGAGGACATGGCAACGGAGGAATTTGATTCCAATGGCGCTGTCTCATTCCTCGGCGTGTAGCATTCTCCAAGCTAACCTCCACCACAGCATGACCGCGACGGCTCAGATCCGCAAGTGGTTGGAGGTCAACAAAACAGCCGTAATACTGATCCAAGAGCCGTGGGTCAGAGACGGCACTGTCTGCGGACTCCGCAACATGGGAGTTAAGCTAACAGTTTACGCGGGACCAGAGAGTCCCCGAACATGCATATACAATACAGCTGACATAAACATGCAGGCCCTAACCAGTTTCTGTTCTAGAGACATGTGTGCCATAAAGCTGCAGGGAGCCCAGGATACCGGCCTCGCGCAGGTGGTAATGGCATCAGTCTACATGCCTGAAGCCGACGACCCACCACCGCAGGACCTATCGCGGCTGGTCCACTACTGCGAGGAGGCGGGAATCGAGCTAATCGTAGGAACAGACTCCAACGCGCACCATGCCTTATGGGGCATGTCCACAGGAAACGCTCGTTGAATACCTATTTACGAAGTAAGACAATCATTGATTTGACCTTGGCAACTGAAGAAGTAGTGAAACACATCTCAAACTGGCTCGTGTCCAACGATTTATCATGTTCGGACCACAGATGGATTCGTTTCTACCTTCAGGTAAACATACTTTCGGCACCACCTAGGCGAAACCCAAAAAAACCGACTGCGTACGGTGCTCACTGCGGATCGGCCAGGCCCTGGAACAGGGAAGTAACCCAACTAGGATCACAGGTACCGCAGAAATCGAAAAAACAGGTAAAGTTCCTCACATACACTATGATAGACTGTTACCATCAAACATGCCCCCTATCCATCCCACCAGCAGGCCAAATGAAAAAAAAGAGCTGGTGGGGGCCCTGAGCTGGAGAGACTCAGGCGCGAGATGAGGAAGCAAGTCAATAGAGCGATGAACACCGGCACAGACCAGGACTGGGATAAATACAAGGCCACCAAGTCCAGGTACAAAAAACGACTCAGATACAGGAGTACCAACTCATGGCGGAACTTCTGCACAAATATTAAGTCTACTGCACAGGCCAACAGGGTAAGGAAAGTTCTCTCTAACAACTCAGCCATATCATTGATGAAAGATGATGTGCTTAGGCACCTTCATAGATATAGAGGGAGCCTTCGACAAAACGAAATTCACCAGCATAACAGCAGCACTGGTAAGGCATGGAGCGCATGCAGTCATGATACAGTGGATAAACAAATTGCTGAGCCAGAGAGTCATCATACTCGAAGCAGACGCTACCAAACAAGCACTGGTGGCGAAGAGCTGCCCCCAAGGTGGCGTCCTCTCACTAATCCTATGGAACCTAGTGGTTAACGACCATATCACCACTTTGAACAACAATCACCACTATACTATCGGATACGCGGATGACGTAGTGATATTAACAAGCGGCATGCACGCAGGTATAGTATGCGATGTCACGCGCTCGGCACCGGCAATAGTGGACCGTTGGTGCGTGGACAACGAACTGTCAGTCAACCCAAGGAAGACTGAAATGCTAATGTTCACCAACAAACGGAACCTGGGAAACTACCGACTTCCCAAGCTGTTCAATACAGAGCTCCAACACTCGTCTGAGGTAAAGTATCTAGGGGTAATATTCGACCACAGACTAAACTGGAGCGCCCAGCTCAACAACAAAATTGAAAAAGCAATGGTCGTATTCTGGCAGTGCCGCAGAATGGTAGGTAAAACCTGGGGACTAAGCCCCAAGACCACTCTGTGGCTCTACGAGGCAGTCATCCGACCAATGGTAAGTTACGGCGCGATAGTTTGGTGGCCACGGACCAAACTATCCACAGCCGAAGCTAAACTGCAACGACTCCAGAGATTTGCCTGTCTGGCGGCCACGGGCTGTATGAGGACTACACTGACTGCGGCTCTGGAAGCCATCATAGGTCTACCACCACTCCACCTCTTTGTAAGGCAGGAGGCTATAGCTGCAGCAATGCGGCTAAAGAAACAAAATCTCTGGAGACCGCCTAGGGTACCACACACCGAAATCCTCCATGACGCCATAGGTAAGGAACCGCTCATGGAAGTGATAACTGACACAATACCCAGGCAATTCGTCTTCAACAAAAAGTACAAGATACAACTGCACGAGGATCCCCAAAGAAGGACTTAACTCAAGGGAGTTATGAATCTTCACGGACGGATCCAAAACAAGGTCAGGCACTGGCTCGGGAGCATTCTCTGAGGACCTAAACATACACATCTCGACACCATTAGGAGCCCACAACACAGTCTTCCAGGCAGAGTGCATGGGTATAATAATGGCAGCACATGCGATCATCTCCAGAAAGGTAACGGAATACACCATCCGCATACTTTCCAACAGCCGATCAGTCTTACAAGCTCTACAAAGTCACACGACTACCTCAGGGCTGATATACGAATGCTCTCATAACTCTCCAGTGGATCAAAGGACATAGCAACTCACGCGGAAACGACGCAGCTGATGCACTAGCAAGGAGCGGATCGGAGACAAGGACAGTCGGCCCAGAACCAATATTGCCCTTGCCAGCTGCTTTGCAGCGACGGACACTGCAACAGAACACCAAGGTAGACCACCAAATATATTGGTCCAACCTTTGTACCTGCAGGCAGACCAAGGAGGCCCTCCCGACGATCAACCCCGGATTGTTACGGCAGCTGAAACAACTTAAGAGGCCGCCACTTCGACTTGTGATCGGAGCAATACCAGTCATTGCTATTAAACAAACATCTTTTTATTCTAGGTGTCACGGACAGCCCTCTGTGCAGAGCATGCATGGAGGAAGATAAAACAGCCGTCCATGTCATCTTGGCATGTCCTGGGGTGGCAGAATACCGAGCGAAACACCTGGGATCGCCGAGGTCACTTCAGGAAGTCGTCGGCAACGCGAGGGTTCTGCTAGGCTTCCTGGAGGAACTGGGCTGGCACCACTAGGGACGACCCACTACGCAAAATAGGCGCATTAAAGTCGTCGAGTTGTGGAAACCCAGCCCGCGAGTTCAAGTTCAAGTGGGGAACAAATGTCTGCCATGCCACCTCTGCCGGGCCCTAGGAGGAGGGCTAGAAGAAGTGGCTGGCTGAATATGCATGACAATGGTCTCACAACACAAGATGCCAAAAACCATGCGAAGCAGGGAAAAAAAGAGTCGGAAAGTAGACCCCGGGCGTCACCAGAATTAATCGGAACTAACGCTCGGATTATGATGATGTTGCTTGACAATATAAAAAACCCTCTTGAGTAAATAGCTAGTTACACCCTATAATTCGTAGGCAATAGTATTATATAATACCTGCCAGCTTTTGAGTACCTATACTCTTTTTTTGAATGTTTGAGAGTCCTGACGATCCAGAAAAAACGCATTGGTTATGCGACGCAAAATATAAGTGACGAGGATGAAGTTTTGCCATATTGAACAATAGCGTCAAACTACTACACTCCGCATAATGCAATCGATAGAGGATGCAGAGAAATCACAATCACTCACTCTCTGAAACAAATCTCTTTGAAAGCAGTGATCAAATCGATCTCAAAAGATCTGGCAATCGGCGATTCGAGTCGTTCTTAACCATTTACAGTGTGTGCGAAAAGAACTTGACCGGCATATTTTTAAATTTTGGAATGCGATTTATAAAAATAAATATTAGGCTGAATAGAACAATCCTTTGTCTAAAATGCATTGTAAAAAACATAAGTTTTCCCTCCAGTTTTCCTTGTTAAAAATATTATTTTTTACAATGAGTGCCGCGTACGCTTCCCGATTTTAAGCTGTGTTTCCTTGTACTCATCCGACTAGGCAATGGATTGTGCAGCTGTTTACTAGGAATCCTTTATTATCACTTCGCTCTAGGCAAGAAAAGTTTAAGAAAAAGGGTTTAATCATATTGTGATGTTGGGGTCGGTTGAAAGGCGACACTATCAAAAGGCGTTTAGTTGTAAAGAGCGTGAAATATCGAAGCACTGTGAAGAGAACTCTCCTTTCTGAAACACATATTGAAAAAAGGCTGCATTGGGCGTGCGAAAACAAAGACCATGATTGGGACAAGAGATTTTTTTCTGATTAAGCCTCATTTTGGGCAACCGGTTACTCGATTCAAGCCTGGACTACGGCTGACAATAGAATGATGGTACGAACCGTGAAACACCCTTTAAAGGTGCATGTTTGGGGATGCTTCTCAAAAAAGGGTTTCGGAAATTTGCACTTGTTTACCGGTACTTTGGATGCTGAGAAGATGACGAAAATTTACGAAAAAGCATTATTGCCGTCGCCTAAGAAGATGTTTCCACACCAAAATGATTTCTTGATTCTGCAAGAGGATAATAATCCTAAACACCGAAGTCGGCTCTGCACCACTTGGAACGCGGAACATGGTATTAACGTTTTGGATTGGCCCTCACAGTCCCCTGATGCCAATCTAATTGAAAATGTTTGGGCGTGGATGAAGCTTAAACTAAGGGCAAAAAAGGTAGTGACCGTCGCTAACCTCACTCGCGAACTGAAGTCCGCGTGGAGGTCTTTACCTCGCAGCTATGCTGAAAAATTGGTGGAAAGTAAGCCACAAAGGTGCCAAGCAATTATGGATAATAATGGAGATTGGACACCGAATTAATATAAAGCATCAAACAGCAATAAAATACTTATTTGATTACAATTTATCGTTTAATATTTCTAAGAGTTTCATTAAATTTTGCCGGTCACGCTCTTTTCGCACATAGTGTATATGTCCAGCCCGCGCGACTGTATTTCGGTCTAACGTCCAGCGGTTTGCAGCTCTCGATACGCGCTCAACTTTGCAGCTGCGCCGCAACAAAAACTTACATGGCTACTTAACCGTACAATTAACTGTGTAACCGTACAATTGGTAACAAAATTATAAATTTTGAAAAAAAAGCCCACGACCGTTAAAACTCGTCTTATCTTCGTGACAACGAGAATACTTAAGGAAGTGCTATACAAATTGATACTCTATTGTTTATATCTGCGTGGTGACGGATTAAAAATACGGAATGCCACTCCTCCAGTCATCCGATAACTGTCGTAAGAGGCGACTGAGGGAGCAAACTACGCAGGACAAAACTTGAAATTATTGTTATACAAACCCATCTGGCCAGCGCGCAGTAGGCCAAAAGAAAACCTCCTTTATAAGGCATATGTCCTGCAGTGGACTGTGTGAGTGGACATTATAGGCCATGGGCCAACGTGTAAAACTGAAATATTGTCTCTAGGGAGAAGGCTTCTTAAAAATTGCTTTGTTTCAGACCCGATCGAAGTGCACTGCTGTGTCCAATACGTTAATGTACCTACATTTATTTATAGCTACAACACCTGCAATACCATAACAGACGTGTGTAAAAATTATATACCTACATATAAGAATAGAATAAAATTAATATAATAACAATCATTATATTGCTTTAGTTTAAACAAGTGCAGAGATTTTATAAACATAAATTGTTATTGACATGTTTATAGACGTCTGGTCACTTTTTTTTTTTTTTTAAAGACAACTCCCGCACTAGGAATAAATCCTGAGTCGCGGGGTACTTCACAAACGTACATGAAACGGACACAAAGAACACCCAGACTCAGAACAACAATTTGTGGATCACACAAAGTGTTGTTCTACGTGGGATTTGAACCCACGACACTTGGCAAAGTAGGAAACGGTGACCGTTAAACCACTAGGTCAAACGTGCAGCATTTACATCTATGTATTTTCAATTTTTAAAAACAAAAATCTTAAATCTTGTTACCTCTTTTTAAATGATACTTATCATATTCATTATGGTTACGCCATATTGTCCCTAAGGCAGTTCATCTCCCTTATTTCGCGCATTCATTGTCAGTTTTAGAAAATCGCAGATACAGTCCACTCTCTCGCAACCATTATTTTTTGGCCCATACGAGCCGGATTATTACTAATTATTCTAATCCAAACGGATTGTTTTCGTGCTGTTTGTAGGATTAGATTAGCTAGTACCTACCCTTGTGTAGCAGTACGCTACTTTATTTCTTGCATTTGTCGCACCGCTATAAGTATTAGGCATCTAATTCGATCAATCATACAATACGTTACCAATAGTTAGGATTACCGCATTATTTGTTTCTTGTAGCATTCAATAAAAATTATGCTTCTGTGTTTCGTTCTCGAGATTAGATATATACACTTGTAGTCACACATACAATGTCGCCACTAATGCACTAAGTTTAGAGAAAAAAAAAGTGGGTACACTGACACTTCCCTATAGATTTACTGCGTTCGATACCTCATTCACATTTCAGTGCTCCGCCACTTTGTATCTCTATTACCGCGTTATAGTTTTAATCGACATTTTTGTGTTTTCTGTGTATATTAACGAAAAATGCCGAAGAGGAAACGTGAAGACAAGGATTCATTAAGACTAATGAATCCTTGTCTTCACGTTTCCTCTTCTTTATATTCTTCATAATATAGACATATTATGAAGAATATAAAGAAAATTGTTAAAAGGACACCGAAGATCTTCATCATCCTCGGTATCCAAGCTAATGTTATCAAAACCTCCAGGTACCTAGTTACTTTACTTTTTATAACCGATAATTTTCATTGTTTTGTGGAATGACGTTGTAACGTACGAGTTGCAACTCATTTATTTACGATTACGATTTACGATGCAACGTCTTGAGTTCATCCACTCGCTGTGTCTGTACGTGTTGTCACGTATTAATATGATTACGTTACCTGTTTAGGAACCGAATTATAACCATGTAGCAATTTATGCATTTACTTATCTCGGGTTCACGATGCAACGCCTTGAGTTCATCTTATCCGCTGTGGCTATACGTGTTCTCACGTATAAATATGACTACGTTACCTGTATAGGTACCGCATTATAACGATGTAGCATTTTATACATTTACTTATCTCGGGTTCACGATGCAACGTCTTTAGTTCATCTTACCCGCTGTGTCTGTACGTGTGGTCACGTATAAATATGACTACGTTACCTGTTTAGGTACCGAATTATAACCATGTAGCAATTAATGGATTAACTTATCTCGGGTTCACGATGCAACGTCTTGAGTTCATCTTACCCGCTGTGTCTATACGTGTGGTCACATATAAATATGACTACGTTACCTGTTTAGGTACCGAATTATAACCATGTAGCAATTAATGGATTAACTTATCTCGGGTTCACGGTGCAACATCTTCAGTTCTTCTTACCCGCTTTGTCTGTACGTGTAGTCACGTATGAATACGACTACATTGCCTGTTTAGATACTGAATTATAACCATGTAGCAATTTATGCATTTACTTATCTCGGGTTCACGATGCAACGTCTTGAGTTCATCTTACCCACGGTGTCTGTACGTGTTGTCACGTATAAATATGACTACGTTGCCTGTTTAGGTACCGAATTATAACCGTGTAGCAAATTATGCATTTACCTATCTCGGGTTCACGATGTAACGCAAATGAGTTGATCTTACCCGCTGTCCTCGCTCAATAAAACTTAAGAGCGATTCAAGCTGTATTGTGGCTATAAAATATATTGTACTTACCTTTGTGTATGAGAGAAAATAAATAAACTATTATTATTATTATTATTAAACATTTTGATAAAATTCCCTATAACCTGTGAAGGTACTTACCTACAGTCATGCATATGCATCAAATTACGTACTTGAATGTAAATTATATTATGAAACAAATAATTTTAGATAATATTAGTGTGTTGTATTGCACTACAAATATTGTTATTCTTTCCTAACAGCAATTAATGATTTCCGATTGCAAGTAACGACTCGGAAAATGACGAAACCGTGTTAGAAATATTGGGGACTGATATCCATTAACCACTAGATCCTTTGGTAAGGACACATAAGGGGCTCGGCAGTACGTTATGAGAACATAACCACTTCTGGTCTTACAAAAGAACCCCGCAAGGAGCTCTTAGAAGCTCTTCCAGCTCCAGCTGATAGACACGCCAGCCCTTAACCTCTCAACTGCGGCAACGGGGTACCCTTGAATTACGCAGTAGTGAGGTTAATCCCGAGATTAACTGCTGCTTGCTGACGTTATAGTGCTAAAGCTGTGCAGGCGAAACAGAAGCAGATAGGCAGTGCTATCTCATTTCTTAGTAAAGCTATTACTATTATTTTTTTCAAAGAAACAAAAGATCCAATTATATTGAAACTACTTGTAGACACAGAGCGCTTCCTGTACGATTGTCAACATAATGATTCTGTCAACAGGCGTATTTTTATTCTTGCTGAGGTGAAGTCTGTTCCACCACCCCCAAAGTTTCTAGCAAACAACCCAAGACCTCCACCATCCAACAGGAATTGAAACTGGAAGGCTCGCTCCAGCCCCGTATGGCAAACCCATGGGGCCTCGAAGAACGAAGGAGTCTGCACCTGCAGTCATCCAGAGAGTCAGGTCCGAGCAACAGCCGCAACCGCCAACCGCCATTAACACTACGGTAAATTTTGCTGGCTAGCTATGTCATTTTTACGATCAGTATTAGTACTTTCATGGATAAAGGGTTATGAAATTCCTTTTACAAAAACTTCATTCATCAAATCATCATCAAATTACCACTGTCTAAAAAATATTCTCGTATAGAAGAATGTAATTTTGTCCAGGCTATAGATAATTTATTACCTATTGTGTTACAGTGTGTGTACCTGTACTGTACTATTGGTACTGTTTCAAAATGTGAAACTTGCGACGACCAATTCATATCATAATATATTCTTGGTACCGAAACCAAACAAAATTACTTGCCTAATTCTTATTTTTTTTAATGCATTTATAACTACAAAGCATTTTAAATTAGAAGATCTTGAAGCAATTTTTGAGCTTATTTCAAAGGATTGTTTTATGTCCACAACCGATCTTCTTTAAGATAAAAAAAATATGCGTCTTTATGCATATTTTTTATAAAACTTCATGATAACATTTAAATGGAAAAATAACATTTGAATTTAATGTTCTGCCGTTTGGTCTCAGTAGAGCGCCCGCCCTACGTTTTAACTAAAATCATGAAGCCTGTTGTCAAATTATTAAGATGTACCTACTGGTAAATTGTCAACAACATATCTTGACAATTTATGGCTCGTATCACATTGCTATAGCGATTGTATTGATAACGTTGAAGTAGCAAAGAAATTTCTTTATTCTTTGGGCTTCATTATAATTGAATCTAAAATTTGTTTGATTCCTCGCAATTCATGTAGATATTTAGGATTTATCATTAACTCTAAAACAATGCAAATTAGCTTACCTGCTGAAAACGTGAGAAGAAAGAATTGTTAAAATTTAAAAACGATCAATAGATGTAAAAGTAGGGATTTTGCTCGTTTAGTAGAACTTTTAACATCTGCTTGTCCTGCCATTGAATATGACTGGCTGTCTACTAAAGATTTGAGAGATGTTATTTTCTTAAATCTAAGAGGCAATGATTAATTGTGAAAAGTTCATGGCCATTCCTTTTTCTTTAGATCCATATTTTTATTGGTGGATAAATTTCATCGATAAATCTGTTTGCAAAATTAAATTTGATAAACATCAGTTGGATATTAAGTCTGACGCCTCAACTACGGGATGGGGTGTAGCTTGTGCGGGAAAACGGCAAGCGATAGTCTTAGCCAAGAGGAAGGAAATCAGCATATTAATTATTTAGAATTAATGGTTGCTTTCATTGGTCTTAATTTTTTTTAGTAAAAAGTTATTCTGGTGTCAAATTATATTACGAATTGACCTTACGACAGCGATTTCTTACACAAATCGCACGGGAGGTGTGCAGTTTCCACACAAAACCAAACTTACCAAAAATATATGGCAATGGTGCGAGGCTCGCAACCTTTTCGTTTCTGCTCTTTATATCCCATCAATCGAGAATAGTGTTGCCGATGCTGAATCAAGATCAATTCACCCCGACTTTGATTGAGAATTATCAGACTTTGCCTTTCAAAAAATTACGAGTATTAAATCCTTTGGTCAGCCTGATAAAGATATGTTTGCTAGTCATATATACAAAGAATGCGCTAAATACGTATCATGGCATAAAGATCCTGACGCATATAATATTAACGCTTTTCAATATGTTGGTCCGAATTGTATTTTTACGGTTTTCCAGTTCCGGTTTTTTTGGTTATTAAGAAAGATTATTGATAGAGCTAGAGGAATACTAGTCGTCCCGGCGTGGCCGTCACAACCGTAGTATCCCTTATAGAAAATAACCTTATACATTTTTTTATAACCTTTTGGAAAGTATTACATTCTAGAATCAAACTCATTTGTACTTATTCCACTATTTTAATTATCTTAACACCTGACCGGTTTTGCCTTATGGCATTCTCAAAGGTTAAGTGCCGACAATCGAGAGTATTAATTATATTTTGGAAAATAAATTTATTATCCCAGCGACCGTCAGATGCACAAGCAGATTACCCTGGTTGACGGAGTATTGTGCGGGAATCTCTACTGAGAAGAAGTATTCCTCCTGCATCAATTCATATCATGTGCGTCCCTTTTAGAAAATTCCATCAAACAATATGGTACTTGTTTAAAAAGAAATGGTATCTTTTTGTATGAAAGACAGCGTTAATATTCATTAGACCATAACGAAGATTATTTAATTTTTTACTGATTTATTTGAATCGTAGGCGGCGAGGTAGTAGAGCCACGCTGATTTCAGCACGAATGGGCCGGCTCGACCGGGGCGGTACTACCCTCGCACAGAAAATCAACGTAAAATGACAGCAGCAGTGCTGTCGTGTTTCGTTGGTGAGTGCGAGACCGGAGGCCCGAATAGTCTAGTCAACAAGTTCCATACTTGTTGACTAGACTAAAAGATGCAGCAGTATCATTAGGCCGCCATAGTGTGGGTCGCCATACTGCATAGTCCGCATTCGCATTCTAATTCCATGGCCGCAATGTCTTCATTTTCTGTAAAATATCTCAAACCTTTTTTTGTTGTATTTATTTATTAAATTCCTACTAGTTATCCTCTACAGTTTCAACTTCCTTTTTGATCACTACCCAGCTCCTAAGCATGCATGTGTTCTTGTGGCTACTTATAAATGTAAAACACTTTTACTTTACATTATATTTTACAATTAAAGGCATACTTACTACACTCCACTCCAACAACCTAACAAATCCAATGCATTTGAGAGATTTATGTAACAGGTTGTCTATTCCAAAACAAAACTAGTAATAAAAGTGCCATTTATTTATACCAGTAAATTGAACAATGCTCTAGCACACTGTATCCTGACATGGATTTGGAACATCGAACGGAAATTGAATACAAATCTTTGGGTTTGAGTTTTAAGGCCAGTTAGGCAGAAACAACAACTTCAAAGTTTTAATTGCTTAGTCCTAAGAGTGAACTTAAAAAAACAGAGATTAAACTATGTTCATAAAACAAAACATAACTGATATGGGAACGGATATTTACTTTGAAAAAGTTGTTTACAAGTTATCCATGTTGCTTGAAAGATAATTTGCCTTGTTGTGATGTTGCGATACTGTGTACTTACAATATACCTGGAAAAAAAAACAAAAAAGATTCAATAATGACTACCAAGTATACCTATTATTCAATGGTAATTACGGGAAAATCAAGATACTTTATTACAGAAAATGTCTTCATGTTAGGATTCGTTTATGAACGGAGATTACTACGTGTTACGTAATTAAAAAAAATGCTATAAAGTTAAGGGGAATCGTGTGATTTTTAATACGAGCGAGGTCCCGGATGCTTGCTTTGCTCGCCAACCACAAAAGCCACCTCTGGATGGCAGTTGGAAACAGATATAAAATGTTGTACCAACGTCCACCAGTAGTGGCATCTATAGTGGTGGCCGTTGGAAATAAGCCCTCATCCTATAAATATTATACATACTTTATTACTCTTGACGTATGGATGTTTGTTAACGCGCTCTTTCACGCAAAAACTACTTAACGAATTTATGTTAAACTTTACAAGATAATATAGCTGATGCATCAGAAAAACACATAGGCTACAAATTCTTAAGATGTCGTGTAATTTATCCATAATATGGACCGTTATGGATCCGTTGGAGTTACACGACAATTATGTACTGTGGCATAGTTTGTCTTATATAGTTCTAAATAAAAGTCCGTGGAAAAAGTGAAAGTGTATAGTGTATTCTAAATAGTGAACCTTAGACAAAGTTAAATTGGATATTTTTAGAGTATTTACATGGGTACGATTTTAGGGGGGGTCATGTCTCCTGTGACCCCCCCTCGAACCGCGCCTGGGTGTAGTAATGTACTTACTTTTACCTTCATCTATAACTTGACAAACAGCGTGTTTAGCACACCACACACAATTCGCTATGGATCATGCTAGGTTTTTCTGTAAAAAAAAAAATTACTTGCGTTATGTACATATGTATGAGTAGTCATGAAGCGAGACAAGGTTTCAAGTAAAATATTTTGTCTTCATCATAAGATATTTCAACAAAACAAATATTTAAATCGCAGACATAGGAATTATCCCACATAACCATTTTAATCGACAAATGTGGAAATACCAAGTTAAACTAGTAGGTAAAATTTTTATAGCGTACGGCATTATTTTCTCTAAAGTGATTGGGTAATATTGATTATCCATACTTATATTATAAACTAGCTGACCCACGCAACGTTGTTTGCGTCTCCTAGTGATAATTTTCCCCCGATTTTGAAACATTCTTCATTAGTGCTGCGCTCCTATTGATCTTAGCGTGATGATATATAGCCTATAGCCTTCCTCGATAAATGGGCTATCTAACACTGAAATAATTTTTCAAATTGGACCAGTAGTTCAAACAAATACCCAAATTCTTCAGCTTTATATATTAACTAGCTGTTGCCCGCGGCTCCGCCCGCGTGTATGTCGGTTATCGCTGCAAATAGTAGCTTATGTGTTATTCTGATGTATAAGCTATATTACTGTAAAGTTTTATCCAAATCCGTTCAGTAGTTTTTGCGTGAAAGAGTAACAAACATCCATCCATCCATACTAACAAACTTTCGCGTTATTAATATAGGTTGGATTTTTATCGATATAAAATCATAATACAAAATGTATCAGTACCTGAATAGTTTTATTTTCTTTACCTCGCATAGAACTTTTATATATTTTTATAAATCAGTTTAAATAAAATAAAGGGGTTAAGACAATTTTGTAAAAACTAAAAATTTTGTATAGCGCCATCTGTAATGATTTATTTATTTCGTGAACGAAAAATTTTGTATAGCGCCATCTGTATTTTTGATATGGAACTCATTTCTATCTGATGTCCCACGACACCACCCGATTTTTTTTACAAATAAGACACACGTTTTACTATTAAAAACTTATTTAAGTATTTATTTATGTACATTATATGAGCTTATTTCGACATTTGACATGGCCAAGGCCTTCGACCAGGTCTGGCACCGCTCGCTTCTCTCCAAGCTCTCGGCATTCGGTCTGCCTCCTAGACTGTGTCACTGGATTGACGCTTTTCATCATCAGCGCCGCATTATGGGCCTTTGCGACGGCACGGCCTCTGATGTTCTGGATGTAAACGCTGGCGTACCTCAGGGTTCAGTCCTGTCGCCCACACTATTTCTTCTGCATATCAATGACATATTAGCTCTTGGCAACATACATTGCTATGCAGACGATAGCACAGTTCATGGGCGATATTTTTGACACCGTTCAGCCAAGCTGGCACACGTTGAGGAAAATCGACAGAAGCTTGTCGCTGAGCTTGACCGGGTTTTGAACCGCATTTTATAATGGGGTGATAAGAATCTGGTTGAGTTCAACGCTACGAAAACACAGTTGTGCGCGTTCTCTACCAAAAAGTTTCCATTTCTTTCCCTCCCCACTTTTCAGAGCACTTAACTGCCACTACGGGGTAAGCTTGGTGTCCTGGGCATGGATATTTGCCGGGACCTCGAGTACTGTTCTCATCTTTGTGATGGATTCGCGTAGTATTTGCTTGATGCTTTCGATCGGTTGCAGTGGCGAGCAGTCCGCTTTACCAACAGTACCGAAGCAACCGAGTTCCTTGAGCTGCTGCTGCGTAGAGATATCGCCTCTATAGCAGTCCACTACCATCTGTATCATTGGAAGTATTCTGAGGAGCCCTTCCAACTGGTCCCCCTTCTCCCTTTCTCTGCAGAATAACATGTTCACTCTCGAACCAAACGGTTTGGTTCATCCTTCCTGTGCCGAGCAGCTAAAAACTGGAACTCACTACCAGCGCACGTGTTTCTCTCCCACTATGATCCCGGGGCCTTTAAGTGGGGCGTGAAAAAGCATCTCACTAAGCCGTCATAGTGTGGGACGCAATACTGCATTGGCTGCTTTCCCAGTGAGTATGGTTGCCCCCACTGTTGGATTCTGCTTGAGTTTTCCATCAGGCTGACCATAGTCACTTTGGCAGCTTCAAATAAAAAAAGTACAATTTTAATAACTACGTTTTTTCTTTTGCCATATTTTGCCAAAATATGGAGATTTTGCGGATTTGATATACGTGAGAGCCCATGAGAAAAAAAAAGTATCTTTAAGCATCTGTCCTTGGGTTTTGATAATATTGTTATTGGAAATGCTGTTTTCAGCAGAAACTGCATTCTTTTAAATTAAAATGTCAAATAAGTTGGAATTATTGGAATATGGGGAATATAATGTATTAAACATTATCTTCTTTTGCTATTCCATGCGTCATGATTGTAGCTTTTACAATTTTGCACCCCAGTTGTGTAATATTTAGCCATGTACTATTACATTGCTTTGGCACTAAAGATACCTCATTTAATAGTACTGGAACATTCACTTGCAGCCTCAACTTACGGGAAGGCACTCCTGATATTTCTAAAGACTTTAAGTATTCGACAACATCTCCCTCCACGCCTGACATGATCCGTTCGTTTAATTGATAACTATCTCATTAGTCAGCAGATCAGGATTGATATTATTTTTAAATCATCTGTGCTATCTTAAACCAGAACCCACGTCTCAGTGTAATCATGTCGTTACTGTCAGTTGGCATACTATCTTCTCCGTGATAGCTCCGTAAATGTCATAATTATCAGAATAGCTCTAATACATATTTTGTCTCTTGCCGCAAACTAACTCACAAACCTTACATATTTCTATACAAACTGCCATCCCCTGTTGCTATTTTACCCCCTTTAAGGGTAAATTTTTTACAAACTTTAAATGACATTTTTATTCATATCTAACCAACAGCTAGCTTATAATGACGACACTTCTGTAGAGAATTTTGAAGTTAAGAAACGCTGTTAATTAATTATATTAATTTGGCTTATTTATTTCTATTAATATAATGAACATACAATTAAGATTGACAAATATATACTTAATATCTTAATATTTAAGTCTTCATTGAAAAAGTGTTTTTTTTTTTTATTGTGACAGCCTTGTTTATTCGTTGTCAAGACGCCCGACGTAGGTAACGCGCAGGCGTGTGGCGAGTGAACCCCCAGAACAACCTTTCATCCCCCTTTTAAACCCCTTACAACCCTTTTTTCAGGGTTTCAGGCTCTAAACTATCTGTGTACCAAATTTCATTCAAATCGGTGCAGCGGTTTGGCCGTGAAAGCAAGACAGACAGACAGACAGAGTTACTTTCGCATTTATAATATAAGTATGGATAGCTGACCCACGCAATGTCGTTTGCGTCTTCTATTGCCCGTAGCGTAACAATTTTCCCCCGTTTTTGAAACATTCTTCATTGGTGCTCCGCTCCTATTGGTCTTAGCGTGATGATATATAACCTATAGCCTTCCTCGATAAATGGGCTATCTAACACTGAAAGATTTTTTTCAAATTGGACAAGTAGTTCCTGAGATTAGAGCGATCAAACAAACTCTTCAGCTTTATATATTAGTATAGATGTATTTATTATGCTCTTCTAAGATCTAATACTCATAATCAACAACACATTTATTTGGATAAAGATTAATATTAGGTCTTTACCTATGAAATTGCCGTTTTGTATACAATAAGTGAAAGTACTTATTTTTTCAAACTTTTTTATTTCTGTTATTCGAAGTAATCACCCATGCAATCGACGCATCTTTGCCAACGCATTGGCAGTTTATTGATTTTTTACCCACTAAAAAGTTGTCTAAATTTTGTAAAAAGTAATAGTCGGTAGGTGCAAGGTCAGGTGAGTATGGCGAATGAGGGAGAGCTTCCAACTCCAGCTCTTGCAGCTGTTTCACGACAACGCGCCACCCCATACTGCGCAACAGACAGTCTCCAAGCTGCAAGAGCTAGGGTTGGAAGCTCTCCCTCATCCGCCATACTCACCAGACCTTGCACCTACCGACTATTACTTTTTCCAAAATTTAGACAACTTTTTAGTGGATAAAAACTTCAATTCCCGAGAGGCAGTACAAAATGCCTTTGAAGAGTTTGTTGCCTCCCGTCCAGCTGATTTTTACAAGAAGGGCATCAATAAACTGCCAATGCGTTGGCAAAGATGCGTCGATTGCATGGGTGATTACTTCGAATAACAGAAATAAAAAAGTTTGAAAAAATAAGTACTTTCACTTATTGCATACAAAACGGCAATTTCATAGGTAAATACCTATTATTAGGTATTATGATGATAAAAACTCATTATTACGTACCAACTCTTAGCGTCTTATACTCGTGATAACTTGTAAACGAAATGAACGATTGGGATGAAACAAAAAGTATTTTACTTCTACATAAATACCCTTGATAACATAATGCTTAATTTGGATAAGGATTAATATTACGATACACATTTAACGTAGTTTCTTTCTTCAGACGATTTAATATTTTTTCTGAACACAAAAGCGGTTATTGTAACTAAACCATGATAGTTAGATATATGCTCTTGCGGACTTTTTTGTAGATCTCAATGAGACCTACAAACCCGTAATATATTATTTTGTTCTATTGTCAATAGTTATTGCAGCGCACGCAAAAATAGGTTTTCGATTTCACACCTTGGGTTACGAAATAGCAATTTTCTTACGGATCCCTAATTTTTTGAAAATAAAGTATAGCCTATAGCCTTCCTCGATAAATGGACTATCTAACACTGAAAGAATTTTTTAAATCGGATCAGTAGTTTCCGAGATTAGCGCGTTCAAACAAACAAACTCTGCGACTTTATATATTTAGTATAGTATATATGCGAAAGTAACTCTGTCTGTCTGTCTGTCTGTCTTGCTTTCACGGCCAAACCGCTGCACCGGTTACAATGAAATTTGGTACAGAAATAGTCTAGAGCCTGAGAAAGGACATAGGCTACTTTTTATTGCGAAAAAAGGTAAAAAGGGGTTGAAAGGGGGATGAAAGATTGTATAGAAGAGTGGTTGTTCACTCGCCACACGCCTGCGCGTTGCCTTGGTGACACAGGCCGTCTTGGCAACGAGTAAACAAGGATGTCAAATTGATTAAAAAGATTTGACTTTTTAAAAGAAGACTTACCTAAATTAATATAATAATCTAAGATTAATACATACATTCATAAATCTGATTTCTATATTCATTATGTAATGAATTTATGATTAATTAATGTTATTTTATTCAATTTGTAATATTCTAGTCGATGATTGTATTTGATTTATATGTTTTAATCAATATTAGTAAGTTAGTCGATTCAAATTGCCAGTACTTTGTTAGTCTATGAAGAGCGAACAGATTCATAGACACATTTCGTGCCTTCCAAAAACGAAATGTGTTTAGAATAATTTTGAAAAACGTATCGGCATTCTGATCGGAGAGCTCAACTGGGGTAGATATCTATAAAGTAGGATTAGCGGAACTATTGTTGGTTTTGGAGCAATATATCTATACAGTTGTCACGAAGCAAGCAGTTTTATTCAACCCCTGTTCCTGAATGGTGAGAGTTCATCATATTTCAGAAGTGGGATAGTTTTCTACAGCCCACACGAAAGGTATAACGATTAAGATAAAGAATAATATTAAAGGTATGTACGATTAAGATAAAGAATCATATTAAAGGTATGTACGATTAAGTTAAATAATTATATTAGACTAGATGAGCCCCACGGCATTACCCGTGGTATAACTACTAAAACTTAACTTAACTTAACTAAAACAGATTTCACGCTTCTAACAAAGTGGTCTCACGATGTAGGGCTAGTCCTGAATGCACAGAAAACTAGACTGCTTCATGTGTCGTCGGCATATAATAAAGCGAACACTGATGACAACATTCAATTGGTTGCGCACGATCACGACTGTTTGCATGGTAGAAAAACTCAATGTAACTGCGAATGCATTCATAAAGTTTCCCAAATCTCCTATCTAGGAGTAACAATAGATAATAGGTTCAATTGGGCTGCTCATATTGATACTGTGTGTGACAAACTACGCACCATTTTAGCAAAGGTCTGTATACTTAAATATAAAATACCTTTCGCTATTTTACTAGATATGTATACGGCCTTAGCGGAAAGTATTATACTATATGGGCTCAGTAGTTATGGACGCACATTTCAGTCATATTTTCATAAAATATATTCCTTACAACTTCGTTTGTTAAAGTCTATTGTACCTAAGAAAGTTCGAAAACAATTCAACTATGATGATGAAAAACTATTTCAGTTTTGTAAAGTAATACCAGTTCATGAGAGGGTAAAAATGGTGCTCACCATAGAAAACTACTATAAATTTAATTGTAATCTAATAAAACACCCAATAACGACACGTAGAATGGCTAATAAAATGCTAACTACCAAAACGGCCAATAACTACTACGGAAAGCGAACTACTGACTACCTCTTACCAAGACTTATAAATGAAATACCAGTGGTAACAAGAAATAAAATAAATTCATCTAACTTAAAACAAATAGTCAAAAATATCTACTTACCTAAAGCAAACAGTAATCTAACATAATTCTATATATTAATCCTCTAACATAAACCATAATAAAACAAATATTGTTATTACTATGAAAAAAAAAAAACAATTTAAATTTTGCAATAGTTACCAATCATCCTGTATAGAGTCTGAGCCTCATAACATAACATTAAGTAAAAGTAATATTGACTCATCGAACGTAAACAACTGTACCGGTCAAACGCTAGAAATGTTGTTAACGCCTACCTACCTATTTATTTTTGTAGTGCTACCAACAAATTTTTATAATTCCTATAATATGTATGTAACGTGATTACTTGTATAAATCGTGCGTGTAGATTATAACAAATGTTTATAAACAAATGAAATGAGGAATGTAAACTCACACCCAAGATAAACCTACACGGGTTTTATGGGTGTTTCATGTTTGTTAATGTATATTATTTTTATAATTTAAATAAACAAAAAAATAAAATAAAAAAAACTTCACCCGTAGGTTACGCCGCGGGTCGAATCAATTATATAGATATACAAATATAACAATAAAGATTAAGATTTGTTTGCAATAAAGAATTTGAAATAGATTTTTGTGGAAAATGACGGTTTTGTTGATCCGTTGTCAAGTCGACCAACGAAGATACCGCGCAGGCGCGTTTGGTGTCAACCGCCACATGTCTCCTTAAATAAAAATATAATTAAAAAAACTTTGTCCATTGAATCGAATTGTAAACCATTCTCGAATCCTCAGAAAGAGACAAAAAATTTTTTTTTGCAGTTTGAGAAGAGTTTAGTCACATACATACACACAGAAGATTTATATCAAAAAAATATTTTAAAATGTATTTTAAAGCTTTAGACATACTTGGTATTTATTGTATTGATAACGCTTTAAGGTAACTTGATTTTATGTGAAACATTATGACCTAGTTAAGTACGCTGGTAGAGTAAATTCCCATTGGTTTATAAGAATTATTTGGTTTTCGTAATGAAATTTGGTCGAGGCTACACTTCGATAATTCCTTTTTTTTTAAATACTAAATAGTGAAATGCATCGTTTGTGGAGCGTTTCGTCGAGGCTACACTTCGACACGTTCCACTGCGATAAGTATTTTATTAATGTTTTAAACGTTGACGGAATGGCATTTGGTCAAGGCTACTCCATGATAATTCTAGTCCGTAGAAACGAAATGGTGAAATGAAGCACATTTGAAGCGCTTGGTTGAGGCTACTCTTCAGCAGTGTTTCTCGGTGAAGGCATTTTGCTATATTTATGTTCGTAGAAAAAGCACTGGGAATTATTGATTTAATATTTTTTATGATTTCGACACTTTTAAAATGAGTACCTACCAAGTATGTTATTAGACAGTAAGGGCCATGTGTGTCCAAGTGTGTGGCTAAATACGTCACTAATAAGAACCAAGCTTGTTTTATATGATTATTAATAAATTTTATTACTTTTTAGAAGTCGAGCAAGCCATGTGTGCTTAGTTGTCATAGATTATGTGTGCCTATAATAGGAAGCCAAGTGTGCTTCAACTACTAGAGGCTATGTATGTTTATTGAGCTATGTGTGCTCAGTTGTTATAGGTTATGTGTGCCTATAATAGGAAGCCAAGTGTGCTTCAACTATTAGAGGCTATGTATGCCTATTGAGCCATGTGTGCCTAGTTGTTATGAAATGAATGATAAATGAAATGAAATCAAATGATACTTGAAATGAAATGAAGAGAAATGATATTTATTTGTACGAATTCTGACGAAGCAATGGCTCCTGAGAGCTCACCTAGTCATAAAGATGAGCGTCAAAGAAAACGTCAACGATCTTTCCCTAAAGCTGCAGTTAAGTAAAGGAGAACCAAGGAGTGATCAAAGAGGAGACGTAAGCAGTCGTTCAGGTCCTCCAGCAGTGAGTCACCCCGTAGCTCGCGGAATTCAAAAAGATACGATCCAAGGAGAGATGCAGTTATATTCAATATCCTTCAAGAATATAAAAGTAAGACTAGTAATTTAAATAGTAATCTTCTTAACAATGTGGTACCGAAATTCGGTACATCAAGTAGAACTCAGAATATTGTGAGTTGGGTTAGGAAAGTAAACGAATGTGCCGTAATCTATGAATGGAACGAGAAGCAGACCATATATTTTGCTTTACAAAAGCTTTCTGGTCAGGCAAAGAAGTGGTTTGAAGCCCTTGCTAGCGTTGATTACAGTTGGTCGGAGTAGCAGGACAAACTTGCAAAAGCTTTTCTAAAGGAGTAAAATTATTGTCGGCTTCTCGAGGAAATGTCCGCTCGCACAACTCGTAGTAACGAAATTTGTGTGAATACTTATACGATAAGTTGACGTTACTAAACCCATGTGAAATAAAAGGCAAAAAGGCTGTCAATTGTATTATCCATGGAATACCAGATAGATAAATTAGTTAGAAACAGTGCACAGGCGCTGACTTGTTACGAACCAGAAGACTTATTTTTTTTTTTTTAAGCTTTCAGCGTCCCTTAATAGAGAATAATACATTCGGTAGGAAACGTAGCGACATTATGACAGTTCGACCAGATAACATTGAAACATCTTCAAGTGAAAGTTTGGTAACTTATTTCAATTGCCGCACAAAGGGACACTCTTACTTTCGATGTACTAAACCCCTTAGTAAATGTTTATAATCACAAATTTTAATTAAAAAAAACCGACTGCAATCTGGACCAAAATTTAATGGGACCATACGGGAATATTGAGTTATTCGTTAATTTGTCGCGCACATACTTAATGCGAATTGAAGACTTATATGGTTTTCTCATGGATGACATGTCAGAACTGGACCAAATTGAAATGGGACCACATGGGAAGCACCAGCTTTCAAATATAAAAAGAACCATCAAAATCGGTTCACCCAGTCGAAAGTTATGAGGTAACAAACATAAAAAAACAGTCGAATTGCGACCCTCCTCCATATATTTCATAGCATTTACCCTCCTCCTTTTTTTGAAGTCGGTTAAAAATGCCATCGGTTAGGTCACAATAATGATAATTGAAAATTAGAACCAATGATCTTACGCAAAGAACCCAAACAAACGGATAACGAGTATCGAAAAATCATGACTATGTTCACCTTCAATAACAACGGCGACAAATTTTACAAAACTGTTTAGGTAAACGATAAATCTTTAATTGTTTATTGATTTCGGCAGCGAATTTAGCTTTATCAGAGAATCTGATGCACGGAGTCTAAACCCTATGAACTTGAGACCCTCGCAATTGTTTGTTTGTTGAAGAAATTTAGGGTATATTTGTTGGGGATAGAATTCAAAGTTGTGACAAACTGTAACTCCATTAAGAATTAGACTTACTAAGCGCGACTTAATATCCCGAATATATTATTTTTTTAAATCTAAAGTCATTAATACTGAAGAAATAAAAAAATATATAATTCAAACTAGTAGAAGAGTGTATAGGAGAAAGAAAGACAATTGAGAGAATTCAATTTGTTTTCTGGTTTCCTAAGTTACGTAGATTTAAAATAATAATAATAATTTATTTGAAAATTCTTGTGTTAAGTACGCTTATAGTAAGGATACCTCACGACATAAGAACGATCAGTTGTAACTGATAGAGAAAGTAAACATTACGTTTCATACCATTCATATTGACCAATTGCGTTCATTTTTGTCAAAAGCTAGAACGTCAATGTTTACATTCTCACTATAGTGGATGGGCTTAGTATTTGTTTTGAAGAACTGTTAATGACACAAAAACTAAAGCAACGGTTAAAGTGTTATTAAATATTTTAATGACTTCGGTTTACCATCCCGAATAATATAGGACCGAAGTGTCTTTTTCGGCAACTTTAAAATCCTGTTTGTGATACTCATTGTATTAAACATGTTTTGAATGCCGTAGCATGTCCCAGGGCCAACGGCCAAGCCGACAGATACAACCAAATGATCTTAGATCACTTGCCAAATATTGTGACGGAGGGGACGAACGGAACTGGGACATGTCTAGGCAAAATTCAGTGAGGAATTAATAATAGCACAAATTTCACCACTCATATAGCTACTGTAGCATTATTTGGAATCAGATTAAAGATGAATCAGATTAAAGATAGCCTAAGTAAAATGTTAGATATTACTTGTGAGCCTAATTCCAATTTTACTGATACCCAATCCAAATTATAACTGAATGTAATGTATAATTAATTAGATTTAAATATATATTTAACATTACCTATCATCATAATTTCTGATTTGATCAAAAATACTTTATTTATTTTTCACTATTCATTTATATTGAAAGTGTAGATCTTGTGTATATTTATGTATTATATATATATATATTTAGTTGTTTGTATTAATGCGTAATCCTTATGATTTTATTTATTTTTTATCCCAATTTAATAAATTCTTTAATTCATTTATTTATTTTACACCAAAACTCCCCATAATTTCAACTTTCCACGGTCAATTTGTCCATCCAAAGGCTGCCTGTAAGAAATTGCTTTTTAGCGAGAAGGCCGCCATTTGTACATGGTTTTCTTTTTTTTTTTAAGTTGATAAGCTTCTGAATGTAAACTATTTTAACTGGTGTACAATAAAGTTTATTCTATTCTATAGATTAGTTCACAATTATCTATTATTTATACGTTCAATGTTAATTTGTAT
Source organism: Diaphora mendica (assembly GCA_949125395.1). Taxonomy (NCBI): domain Eukaryota; kingdom Metazoa; phylum Arthropoda; class Insecta; order Lepidoptera; family Erebidae; genus Diaphora; species Diaphora mendica. The sequence continues at coordinate 27,640,700 of OX421310.1, forward strand.
GTTTGGATTTACAATATTATTTTATGAATGATTAATAGATATAAAATAATATAGATATTATATTTTATATGTATGATTAGTACTGTTGATTTTTTTTTTTTTTTTTTTATTATAATTCACAAAACTGATGTAAAATCTCACTTACATACTTAGATAATAATAAACATTACATTGTTGCTTCCGATTTACATCTACTAGATGTGAATCTAACATGCATTTACAACTTAAGCTAATAAACTTATTTGGTAGTTAAAAGACGCATTTAAAATCTAAAATTATATAAATTTAAAAATAAATTTTTTAAAATTAAAATTAAAATCATTCCATCAACTCTCTTAGTTTGGATCTAACTGAAGCTAAAGAACCAGTAAAAATATCGAACTCGGTACGGAGAGAGTTAGCGAAACAAGGTATACGCGACATGGGCGAGGATTGACCTATGTTGGTGCGGTAGTGTGGCACAGAAAATGTCGTCCGGTTGACCAAACGACTTCCAACGCGTGGAACGCAAATATTGACCATTCCTAACAGCTCGGGAGAATCAATTTGACCGTGGATCAACTTAAACAAGAATAAAACATCCAAAACTTTTCTACGTGCACTTAATTTCATCATGTTGTAGTGATGCAGCCTAGAATCGTATGAGTTGTAATGATGACATTGATTTTCTAAGTAACACAAATTGTTTACAAATCTCTTCTGGATTCGCTCAATTCTATCACTATGTACTTGATAGAACGGACTCCAGGCTATACAGCAGTATTCTAAAATACTCCTTATATAACTATTATAAATAAAAATTGTAAGATTCGGTTCTCTAAAAATTTTCATTTCTCTTACTATGAAACCTGCTAACTTTGATGCTCTGTTAATTATATTGTCATAATGTTTTTTGAAGTTTAAACTACTGTCTATTGTAATACCTAGATCCCTAACACTATTAACCTCTTGCAATGCGCAGTTATTTATATAATAACGAGTTGTATCCTGATTCTTTTTTCTACTAAAGTTAATGAAGTAGCACTTGCCCTGATTTAAAGTCATACCGTTATTCATAGACCACTCGCATACATTATTCAAATCTCGTTGAAGTTCAGCAATATCAGAGTCGCTGTTTATTGTCCTATATATCTTTAAGTCATCCGCAAATAGTTTATATTTTGAATTAATTATAGTGCCTAAATCATTTATGAATACTAGAAAGAATAAAGGACCTAGATGCGAGCCCTGAGGCACCCCCATTGTAATAAAACATTCCTTAGAATTGAAACCCTTTAAATGTACCAGTTGTGATCTATTCCTAAGATAAGACTCACACCAACGCAGCAATGATCCGTGAATTCCCATTTTCTCCAGTTTCACAAGAAGTATGTCGTGATTAACTAAATCGAACGCCTTTCTAAAATCAGTGTATATAGCATGAACTTCTCTACCAGCATCCAACGCGGTCGATACATGTGACACAAATTCAACCAAGTTAGACGTTGTTGACTTTTTGGGACGGAAACCGTGCTGATTGTCATCTAACATGATTTTAAAATGAGCGAACAGTTTCTTTTGAACCAGTGATTCAAGAACCTTACCACATGCCGATAAAATTGAAACTGGTCTATAATTCGCCACGTTTTGGCAGCAACCGGACTTAAAAATAGGCGTAATGTATGCTACTTTCCATTTTTCCGGAAAACAACCGGAAAACAACGACTTACATAAGATTTCTTAATTTTGTTACTATACTTATCGGAGTGTATAAATTATCCTACTTGATTGTATACTGTGCGTCAGGAGATCGCACGTAGTCGGACGGCCGAATGTAATAAATTTATAATTAATTAATGTTATTTTATTCAATTTGTAATATTCTAGTCGATGATTGTATTTGATTTATATGTTCACGTATCGGCATTCTGATCGGAGAGCTCAACTGAGGTTGATATCTATAAAGTAGGATTAGCGGAACTATTGTTGGTTTTGGAGCAATATAATATCTATACAGTTGTCACGAAGCAAGCAGTTTTATTCAACCCCTGTTCCTGAATGGTGAGAGTTCATCACATTTATATTAATAGAAATAAATAAGACATCATTACTTATATTATAAATGCGAAAGTAAATCTTTCTTTCTGACTGTATTGCTTTCACGGCCAAACCGCTGCACCGATTACAATGAAATTTGGTAAACAGATAGTCTAGAGACTGAGAAAGGACATAGGCTACTTTTCATTGCGAAAAAAAGGTAATAAGGAGTTGAAAGGGGGGATGAAAGATTGTATAGAAGAGTGGTTATTCACTCGCCACACGCCTGCGCGTTGCCTTGGTGACACAGGGCGTCTTAGCAACGAGTAAACAAGGATGTCAAATTCATTAAAAACTGACTTTTTAAAAGAAGACTTAAATTAATATAATAATCTAAGATTAATACATACATTCATAAATCTGATTTGTATGTACATTATATTAATAGAAATAAATAAGACAAATGATAAAAAAGTGTTTCTAAACTTAAAAAATCTCTACAAAAGTATCGTCATTTTAAGCTAAAATCTTAAAATTTATTTTTTAGTTTAGGCTGTTGATTAGATATAAATAAATACGTCATTTAAATTTTGTAAAAATTTTACCATCAAGGGCGTAAAATAGCAATAGGGGATGAAAGTTTGTATGGAAATATGCAAGGTTTGTGAAAATGCTTAATGAGTTTGCGACAGAAGACAAAATATTAGAGCTATTCAGACGTAACATTTACTGAGTTATCACAATATGCCTAAGTGTGCTTACCCGAACTGTCAGACACGTGAGGGCAGACGACTGTGCCGCATGCGGATGTTGAATTTTACCACTACAAATTCGTTATTATTCACTAGTATTCGATTTGTTTACATGATTTTTTGTTTATTCAAATAATTTTCTTCGTGTAAAAATTGGAAGAAAAGTATCCGGGGGGATTTAAACACAAAAGAAAAGCAAAAGGGGTACGCCGAAAGATGAAATAAATGCCTGTATGAAACAAATGTATTATGGGTACATGTTAAAAAGTTTTGTCTTACTACAATTATGCGAGTACAACTTTACAATGTTTTATGAGCAGTGTCAATATGCAAATGCTCATCTAAAAATAGGAGAAGATTGTATGCCAAATGATAGTAAAGACATGATTACACTGAGACGTGAGTCCTGGTATGATAGCACACATGATCTAAAAAAAAATCTATTCTGATCCGCCGAATATGAGACAGTTATCAAATAAACGAACGGATCATGTCAGACCTGGAGGAAGATGTTATCGAATACCTCTCAGAAAATAATGCAAGGGAAACTGAACCAGTCATATCATAGCTTATGCATAAAGTTTCTCAACTCTTAAGAATTATCAGGAGCGCCTTCCTATAAGTTGAGACTGAAAGTTTGTTCCAGTCCTATTAATAAGAAGTCTTGAGCGCCTAAGCTATGTAATGGTACACGGCTACAAAATACACATCTGGGGTACAACATTGTAAAAGAAAATGTTTTAATTCCCCGTATTACAATAATTCAAACTTATCTGCAATTTCAATTTAAAAGAATGCAGTTTCCGCTGAAAACAACATTTGCAATAAAAATTATCAAAGCCCAAAGACAGACGGTTAAAGTTGCAGTTCACTTAGAAAGGAACATGTTTTTCCAATGGGCAGCATAAACGCGTGTATCAAATCAGCTCAATCACTATATTTTGGCAAAAGATGGCAAGTCAAAAACGTAGTATTTTAAAATTGTAAAAATTGAGAAGAATATGCTCAGCCTGAGGGAAAACTCAAGCAGAATCCTACAGTGGAGGCAACCATACTAGCTGAGAAAGCAGACAATGCAGAACCAAACCGTTTGGTTCGAGAGCGTATTTCTAAGACTGAGGCGGTGACTTCCAAGACCAGCACGTGTTGTTCTGTAGAGGAAGGGAGAAGGTGGGATCAGTTGGAAGAACGCTTCAAAACACTTTCCATGGTAAAGCGTTAGAGGACTGCCATAGAGGCGATATCTCTCCGCAACTGCAGAGGCTCAAGGGACTCGGTGGTATCGGGACTGTTATGCGGACTGCTTGCCGCTGCAAAAGATCGAGAAAATCAAGTAAATACTGCCTGGATCCATCACAAAGATGAGAACAGTACGGACGAGCGAACCTGGGTCTTATAAAGGAGACACAAATGCTCGGGAGTGAAAAACCGTCTCAAAGTGTTCAGGCTGCCTTAGTGGTGCCATAGATGTACTCCCGTGGGTTGAGGTCTCGGCAAATATCCATGCCCAGGACACCGAGCTTATCCCGTAGTGGCAGTTGAGTGGTCTGAAAAGTGAGGAGGGGAAGAAACGGAGACTTTTTGGTAGAGAATGGGCACACCTGTGTTTTCTTAACGTTGAACTCGACCAGATTCTCATCACCCCATTGTTAAATGCGGTTCAAAACCCTGTCGAGCTCAGCGACAAGCTCCTATCGATTTTCCTCGACGTCTACCATCTTGGCTGCAGGGTATCCATGATATCGCCCATGCACTGTGCTATCGTCTGCATAGCAATGTATATTGCCAAGGGCTAATAAGTCATTGACATGCAGAAGAAACATCTTGGGCGACAGGACTGAACCCTGAGGTACGCTAGCGTTTACCTCCAGAAAAACAGAGGCCGCGCCGTCCGTCGCAAAGAACCCTAATACGAAGGCGCTGATGAAGAAAAGCGTCAATCTAGAGACGAGTCTAGGAAGCAGACCGAATGTTTAGAGCTCGGAGAGAAGCGAACGGTGCAAGAACAGGTTGAAAGCCTTGGCCATGTCGAATGTCGAAATAAGCTCATATAAAATACTTTTTATTTTATGTACATATAAATACTAAAATATATTTTTAACAGTGAAACGTGTGTCATATTTCTAAAATAATATTAGCCTTAATTATTAAAACTGCTACCCAAAGTCACTGTTCCACGCGGATGAAGTCGCGGGCACAGCTAGTATATATAATATTGTTTGACTGCACTAAACGTGCACGTTTGGCCTAGTGATTTAACGGTCACCACGCCGTTTCCTTCGCCAAGTGTCGTGGGTTCAAATCCCACGTAGGGCAACACTTTGTGTGATCCACAAATTGTTGTTCTGAGTCTGGGTGTTCTTTGTGTCCGTTTCATGTATGTTTGTAAAGTCCCCCACGACACAGGATTTTATCCTAGTTTGGGAGTTGTCTTTTTAAAAAAGAAAAAAAAAACATTATTGACGATATTCCCGTGGCTCATGAGGATGATACATATATTTGAAGTGAGTATAGACAGATGAAAGTTTCGGCTCTGAGAAGTTCTTTTTCTTTAATAAATTTGTGTAGTGGAATATCTATGCTTTAGTGTTAATGGGCCAGCTCGAAAAGAGGGATACCACGGCCAAATTTTTTTTTTGTTGCTTTTTACCAAAGGAATGAGGTAGTCAGATTGAGGAATATTTATCGTATTTGACCTTCTATTATTATTCATCTTCAAATTAACGTTATAATCAATTAACATTATTTCAATAGCATTCCATTTCAGTGAAACAAACATTGAATGCATTGAAATGTAGACATATTGAAGAAACTGATTGACTGCTCTGGTATAATGTGAAACAGATATTATAAATTATATTCTAAACCTACCTATAGCACTTTCAGCTGCGCCTTCGAGTTCAGTTACAGCACCCTCTTCTGCGTTTTCTGCTGCAATATCAAATGTTAATTTATTAAAAAGATTTAAATAATGAAAAAAAAGAAACGTAAGTAAACATTTCAAACTTTAAAATAGAATAAATATTTAAAGGGAACAGGGCAGAGCCATTAGAAGAGAGCTTCTAACGTAAAGCAGTGGTAAGCACCAGAGATCGCTGAACAATCTCAGAGCACCATGAACAGCAAAAAAGGCAGTAGTTCTAGTACTGTTAATACCCAACAATAACTACAAAACTCATAATAGCAAAACTTTTTGTGTACTAAATTTAAAAGTATATAGTTAAAGAACTGCAAAAAGTAAATACTTACCGACTGTTAAGTGTGTAACATACACACAAAATTTCGGAACTCAAACAAACATAAAAGTTGAAATAAAGCAAGTTTGCTTACCATAATATACAGGATAGAATTCATCTGGCCTGGCATGCTGAAATACAAATATATGAAAGACTAGTTTTTACTCGCGGCTCCACCCACGTGTATGTCGGTTATCGTGGCAAAAGTAGCCTATGTGTTATTCTGATGTATAAGCTATATTCCTGTAAAGTTTCATACAAATCCGTTCAGTAGTTTTTGCGTGAAAGAGTAACAAACATCCATCCATACTTACAAACTTTAGCGTTTATAATATTAGTGGGGTAATAGATATTTTGGAAGCTACTAGTTTGAAAACATGCTACATAGCATTTTCTGGAGCTTGACTAAATAAGAAGTAAAGGAGAAGTTATAAACATACAATGAAGCAATCATTGGCAAGCAATGTAGCTTTCATGTTTGTCTCCGGGTCTCAGTGCGTACATATGCAAACAATATTGAAATGCAATTACAATATACTATAATATACTATATACAATATACTATATATTACAATTACAATATACTATACGCTTTTTTAACGGTTTACCGTAGAGCTATATTACTCAAAGTATGTAAATCACCAATCTAACAAACATGTAGAGTTGTTATGTTTGTATTTTGTTTCTTTGTAAGATTAGATGCAAAAAAATGACTGTGAAAATATTTTTCAAAAAGTTAAGTAAGATAGAAATGTTGGCATTCTTAGCAGTTACTATAGTTTTACAGTCATGACAGGCGTCATGATTACTTTGTGTTTCTTGGAAAGTAATAGGGTGAAGTAGGTTGACAGTAGATAGTCCATAGATTTGCCTACCTATTTGGACCTGTTGAAATCCTTTTGTGGAACTCTTGTTCCTCAAAGGGATTTGAACAACAAAACAATTTAACAAGTTTTTGTTATTAGGGCACATAATCTATAACATAAGTAGGAGTAATAATAATATTATGAATAATATATACCTAATTATTATTTTATGTATAATTCATCAAAATAAGTTAAAACACTTACTGTGAATACGAAAAGTGCAAAAATTGCAAGAAAGGCCACAGCGCTCTTCATTTTTGTAGTACCTATTTAATGTTTGAGTAGAGACACGAATCTTAAAACGTACCAAATAGCACTGATTGCTGTGCTCTGGAACTGAATTATTTATACAAGACTAGCCTTGCAACGTGGTTTTTAAAAACAAATGCATGAATGTTACAACGTATGTTTTAACAATTGATGAAAGACTAATTGTTTCGATTCAATATAAATTTCTTTACAAATAATTATCACAATTAATGTTCTTTTTAGGGTTCCGTACCTCAAAAGGAAAAAACGGAACCCTTATAGGATCACTTTGTTATCCGTCTGTCTGTTTCTCAAGACCCTTTTTCTCAAGAACGCGTGAAAGTATCAAGCTGAAACTTATACGAAATAGCCAGGTCTACTGGCGCTTGAAGCTGTGAAAAAATCAAACTTCTAAGCCAACGCAATCAAAAGATACAGCCGTTTATGTTGCAAATTTGCGACACTTGCAAGGGAATCAAAACCTACAGGGTACTTCCCGTCCTTTGTTGTCCTTTACCTCAGGATCTTGAAATTCGGCAACCGAAGCAACTCGGCGGAATCGAAGCAACATCTTATAGCACAAATAAAGGAAAAATTGCGAAAAGTAGAAATTTTTAGTTCCATCATATAATGAAAATATTTTTAATTTTTTGACGTGGCAACGTCTTATGAATTGATGGAGCCGGCTGCACACACGACAAAACATGACTCATGCGGCGTTATCTAGCCATGCGTCGTTACCTCGCTATGCGGCGTTACCTCGCTCTTAGGCAAGCGCCGCGTCTATCTCTCGCTTGCACTTCAAGCCTTAAATGGAAGCGAAGAAATGATGAGAGATAGATGCGGCGCAAGCGTCGCATCTATCTCTCATCATTTCTTCGCTCGGAGGCGTTGTATTTAAGGCTTAAAGTGCAAGCGAGAGATAGATGCGGCGCTCGCGCCGCATCATTTCATCAATGTTTCGTTGTGACGTTGTCACGTTAAACTATAGTCCGTAAACAGATTTTACAGACCACCATTTTTTAGGGTTCCGTGCCAAGCAAAAAACGGAACCCTTATAGATTCGTCATTTCTGTCTGTCTGTCTGTCCGTCCGTATGTCACAGCCACTTTATTCCGAAACTATAAGACCTTTAATGTTGAAACTTGGTAGATGTATACTGTGAACCGCATTAAGATTTTCACACAAAAATAGAAAAAAAAACAATTAATTTTGGGGGTCCCCATACTTATAACTGAAACTCAAAAAAGTTGAAACTCAAAAGATAGGTCTTCAAAAATGATATTGAGGTTTCTAACATTATTTTTTTCTAAACTGAATATTTTGAGCGAGAGACACTTCCAAAGTGGTAAAATGTGTCCCCCCCCCCCTCAAACTTCTAAAATAAGAGAATGATAAATCTAAAAAAAATATATGACGTACATTACCATGCAAACTTCCAACAAAAATTGGTTTGAACGAAATCTAGTAAGTAGTTTTTTTTTAATACGTCATAAATCGTGAACTGCAATTTACCTTTCATTCAATCAACAAAAATGTAAAAATATAAAATAAAAATTATATTATGTTACTTGCTGCTGCGGAACCCTTCATGGGCGAGTCCGACTCGCACTTGGCCGCTTTTTTAATCTTACTATCCCTTTCCTAATGAACGCGTAAAGGTATTAAATTGAAATTCATATCAACTACTCAAGTCTATAACACCTTTAAGCTGTAACAAAATCAAACTTCTATATTAACGCAATCATAAGAAACAGCAATTTAAGCCCCAAATTTTGAAACTCGCAACTACGCAAGGAAATCAAAACCTATAGGGTACTTCCCGTGAACTCAGGATCTTGAAATTTGGTACGAAGCAACGTCTTATAGTACATATAAAGGAAAAATTGCGAAAAGCATAAATTTTTTGTCACATCATATAATATTTTTTTTTTTAAACTTGCTACCACTTTCCTCATGAACGCGTAGAGGTATTAAATTGAAATTCATATCAAATACTCAAGTCTGTAACACCTTTAAGGTGTAATAAAATCAAACTTCTATGTTAACGTAATCAAAAGAAACGGCAATTTAAGCCCCATATTTCGAAACTCGCAACTACTAGCAAGGGAATCAAAACCTACAGGGTACTTCCCGTGAACTCAGAATCTTGAAATTTGGTACAGAGCAACGTCTTATAGTACAGATAAAGGAAAAATTGCGAAAAGCATATTTTTTTAGTTACATCAGATAAGAAAAATATTTTAAAAAATTAAACTTACTACCCTTTTCCACATGAACTCGTAGAGGTATTAAATTGAAATTCATCTCAAATACTCAGGTCTATAATACCTTTAAGCTGTTACAAAAGCAAATTTCTATATTACCGCAAGCTCAAGAAACAGCAATTTAAGTCCCATATTTGGAAACGTGTACGGAAAAGTACTCCGTGTCGTGTTATTCCGGATGTGATTAGAGCTAATGCCGAACAATATAAGTCCTACGTAACTGATAATATCCATAACATCACCGACTAAAATCGCTGTCAATAGACGACATAAACGAACACCTGATCCGAGTTATGGCAGAGGCGCTGGAACACGTAGCACTTGATATGACCAACTTTAGACCTAAAAAATTAACTGGAGATACTCTTAGGCAAATGGATCAACGCCATCAAATGCGCACAGAAAACAAAGCGGACACTCAAGAATACAGAATTCTGAATAGTAGAATCCGTCAGAATATAAAACAAGACCTTTTGCAGTACCAAGAAAATTGCATTGAAAAAGCAATCGAAATGAACACCAGTCGAAGAATACTGCGCACCTACTGAGAGTTTCAAGAAAGTTCTACGAGAATCTCTATAAGAGTAAATTAACAGCGCCTGAAATAAATACGGATTTGCCGTCAACGGCGAGGCCTCGTGTCACCAATGTCGGTTCCGAGGAAGTACCCGACGTGACGATTGAAGAGTTACATCTGGCACTGAGACAACTTAAGAATAGGCGATCTCCTGGACAGGATGGCATTGTACCGGAAATTGAAAACTGGGCAGTGGAAAAGGCCCTCGTGGACTGCCGAATAGATGAAAGGTACATACAGATAATTAAGCACCTACAGCTTCATACCACGTCTTCGGTTAGTCTCCATAAACTGACAGAGCCATTCAAACTCGAGAGAGGAGTGCGGCAGGGAGATACAATATCACCTAAACTGATTAATGCTGCCCTCGAGAACATCTTCAAGAGACTGGAATGACACAATAAAGGCATAATGATCGACGGAGAAAGACTCAACAACTTGAGATTCGCAGATGACATCGCATTGGTGGCTGATAACATAGATGATATGCTTTCCATGATAGAAGACCTACGGAGAGAATCAACGAAAATTGGTCTGAAAATGAACGAGGGAAAAACGAAAATACTTACAAATATCCCTGAGGCGGATAGGCACCATTTGCCAGTTGAAAGAGTCGACCACTACATCTATCTTGGCCATAAGATAACCCTGGGTCTGGAAGACCAGGTGGCCGAAGTGGAAAGGAGGATCGCTCAGGCTTGGTCAGCTTTCGGAGCGAACAGCCAAATTTTCCGCTCTAAGAGAATCGCGCAACACCTGAAAACTAGGGTATTTAACCAATGCGTCCTGCCTGTATTCACATATGGCATGGAAACTACGACTTTGACCGAAAAGTCTGCTGAGAAACTACGAGTAGCACAGAGAGCAATGGAGAGGTCGATGCTTGGCATAACTCTGATGCACAGAAAGAGAAACGAGTGGATCAGAGAAAAGACTAAAGTCGTAGATGTCGTACAAGAAATAGAACGCCGGAAATGGAGATGGGCAGGACACATTGCTAGACTGGACTACGGCCGGTGTGCTTGAAGAGTGCTTGAGTGGAGACCCCGAGCAAACACCCGAGGCAGAGGCAGACCACCAAAAAGATGGGTCGACGATATACGGGAACGAGCGGGGGTGAACTGGATGGCGATGGCACGGGATCGCGAGAAATGGAAATTGGGAGAGGAGGCCTACGTCCGAAGACGGACAAATTAGAGGCTGCGATGATGATGATGATTTGGAAACGTGCAACTACTCGCAAGGGAATAAAAACCTAAAGGATACTTCCAGCCGTCCTAGAATCTTGAAATTTGGCATGAAGCAACGTTTTATAGCACAATAAAGGAAAATTTCAAAAATCTTAAATTTTTAGTTACATCACATGTTTTTTTAAATAATTATATAACTATGTATTACCCTTTGTCTCATGAACGCGCAGAGGTTCGAGAACGGAATTGCCTATAAACTTTGAAAAGAGTTAACGCAAAACGCACAAAAGGTACAACCATTTATACCGCATATTTTGAAACCCGCGACTGCTCGCATGGGAATAAAAACCTAAAAGCTGCTTCCTGTTGACATAGAAAATTGAAATTTGGTAAGAAGCAATAGCTTAACAGCACAGGTAACAGAAACATTCTGAAAACTTTTACTTATATACCTACAGGTTTGTACGGAACCCTCGGTGCGCGAGTCCGACTCGCACTTGACCAGTTTTTATTAAAGTTCGAAAAAAAGACTGAAATAACAGTTTTCTTTAAAATTTTATTAGGTAACTTAAACAATTAATAATCCGTGTTTCTACCGCGAACACTAACAACACAAGAATCGGTTTGGCATACTCAAAATGAGTTCATCCAAATCACGCTGTGGAATGGCCGCCCATGTTCGTTGCAACAACAAAAAAAGGTCTTCTTGCGACTGGATACCCTCCATATTCGGCAGAGCTCTTCTCTGTAGCATATCCCATGCATGCTCAATCGGGTTCAAGTCTGGTGACTTAGCAGGCCAGGGCCAAAGCCACATCTCAATCTCAAGAAATCCGCATAAAAATGCTTGATCCCTAGACACTTTTGATGTGTGTATTTATATAAGTATATATGTATTTGTATTATCAATTGTCTAGTAACCATAGTATATAGCTCTGCTTAGTTTAGGACTAGACGGCTAGTTGTGTGTTAGATATCTGAAATAATCTCCATAGTTTGGATAAACGAGAACTAGAGAAGCTCAGAAAAACTTTTAACGTTCCGAAGCGCCTGACTTTTGATAAACTGTAATAAGTTATTTTTAACCGACTTAAAAAGAAGGAGGAGGTTCTTAATTTTATTGTATTTTTTTAGGGTTCCGTGCCAAAGGCAAAAAACGGAACCCTTATAGATTTGTCATGTCTGTCTGTCTATCTGTCTGTCTGTCCGTCTGTCTCTCCGTCCGTATGTCACAGCCACTTTTTTCCGAAACTATTAGACCTATAATGTTGAAACTTGGTAAGTAGATGTATTCTGTGAACCGCTTTGAGATTTTTACACAAAATTAAAAAAAAAACAAAAAAATTTTGGGGGTCCCCATACTTAGAACTGAAACTCAAAAAATTTTTTTCATCAAACCCATACGTGTAGGTCTATGGATAGGTCTTCGAAAATGATATTGAGGTTTCTAACATCATTTTTTTCTAAACTGAATAGCTTGCGCGAGAGACACTTCCAAAGTGGTAAAATGAGTGTCCCCCCCCCTTTAACTTCTAAAATAAGAGAATGATAAATTTAAAAAATATATGTAATGTACATTACCATGTAAACTTCCAACGAAAATTGGTTTGAACGAAATCGAGTAAGTAGTTTTTTTTAATACGTCATAAATCGTAAACTGCAATTTACCTTTCATTCAATCAACACAAATATAAAAATAAAACAAAAATTCTATTATGTTACTTGCTGCTGCGGAACCCTTCATGGGCGAGTCCGACTCGCACTTGGCCACTTTTTTTTTATGTTTGCTACCTCATAACTTTCGACTGGGTGAACCGATTTTGATGCTTCTTTTTTTATTTGGACGCTGGTGCTTCCCGAATGGTCCCATTTAATCAATTAGGTCCAGATTGAAGTCGGTTTTGGTTTTGTTGAATTTTGTAATTATTATTTCTTAATTTGTGACCATTACATAGGTTATCCATCCATTAGTGTTAGTTCACATACGGCGGTATCCGCTCGGATGCAAATCGCGCGGTTCCAATCCGCGAGAATTAAAAGTGTTCAGACACTCGCGATAAGTGTGAGGAGTGAGGTAGGGTGACAACCGCGTCATTTCAACTTTGCCTTTTTTTCTAGTGAATCCTCGTTTTTGCCGAAAATGTCCACTAAATCATGCCAAGCACCGTTTCTGATATTTTTTTAATACGCTGCGCACTGCATGTCACACAAAGCTGGTCGTTTCTCAACTTCCTCGATAATTATCTCGGTTTCGAAGCGATCCACTGTCACCGTGCAATACGCGTGGTTTCCACGGAGCAACTGAAGGCCTCTAGGTTACATCATGTAAATAGAACCGCACGGCGGCCGTGCGAATTCAAGTCGAGTGGCGGAAGCCGCGCGGATTAACAACCCGCGCGGACAGATATGAACGAATGACAGGCGCTAATGTAAATAATCTATAATAATATATAATATAATATCCAAGCTTCGAAGTTCGGCAGAACAGCTCCAACAGCGCGTTGGTTAGCACAGCCCTGGATTTCGAGCCGTGTCTGCCAAGGCCGTCGAGGCTCATGGTCCCGCGCTGTCTCTTCGTCATTCCGACCGACACAACGAATTTAGTCGTAAACTATCGTGTCCATGTCGGCCAGAACCATGACGATCCGTATGGCCATCAGCCGCTGCAGACTCCTGAGTTGAGCCTTACAGCGGGATGAACTCGTCAAGTCCTTAGACCACACGGGCGCCCCATAGAGTTACTTCATGTACTGGCCTACCTGGATCTCAGTGTCATCAAACCGGAGGCATGAGCTGGGTGGTTCCTGGTGTGAAGAACTGCATCATATGTAAGGTTCCATAACAATGGACCCAATACAGAGCCCTGAGGAACCCCACAACTTGCTTTCCTTCGATTTCCCATCCCGTTTTGATCGATAAACTTCACAGTTTGCCCGCCAGGGGATAGAATCTACCTATCCGAGTTCTCAGGAAGATCACACAAGTCAACACGAATTTTGATAGACAAGTGCAACAAAAAATATTTATGACTTGAAAAAGTTTACTTTTGTGTCAATGACAATGGTTGATATTTTTTTAGAATCTTCTTTAGAAGGCTGTTTAGACTGAACTTAGAGCTAAATACTAGGGAACCCAGACAAGGGCATGAACATTTTTATTTCGTATTTCATCTACGTCTATGAACTACAACACTCAAAGTAAACAAAGAAGACATACAGAAACAAAACAAGAACATTAATTGTATTATTTTTTGTAAAGGAATCTTTATCTAATGAATACAAGTCTGGTATCAATTGTTAAAATATACGTTGTACCATTCATGCATTTGTTTCTACAAACCACGTTGCAAGGCTAGCCTTGTATAAATAATCCAGTCCCAGAGAATATCAATCAGTGCTATTTGGTACGTTTCAAGCGTTGTGTCTCTATTCAAATATTAACACTACAATAATGAAGAGCGCTGTAGCCTTCCTTGCAATTTTTGCTTTTTTCTTATTAACAGTGAGTGTTTTAACATATTTTTATAAATTGTACTTCTTTTATTTATTATTCATAATAATATATTATTATTACTCTTATTTATATTTAGATTATATTACCTAACAACAACAACGTTACTAATGTTAAATCTTGTTGTAGTTGAAATCCCTTTGAGGAGCAAGAGTTCCACCAAAGGATTTCAACGGGTCTAGATAAGGAGATATACCTATATCTGTGGACTATCTACAGTCATCCTACTTAACCTTTTCAATTTCTAAGGAATACAAAGTAATCTTGACGCCTTTCACGAATGTGGTAGAGCTCCGCTTCGGCATAAATGGGCCGGCTCGACCGGAGTGATACCACGGCCTCACAGAAAACCGGTGTGAAACAACGCTGCGTTTCACCTAGTGAGTGTGGATACCGGAGGCCCATACCCCAAAAGGGAAGTGTTGGACGCTAGCCTGGCGTCCGGACGCTTCCCTGAGTGCTGGAAATGCGGGAAGGGGAAGCTGGTCCTGTTGAGGAAGCCGGGACGGCCTGCCGATTCGGTCACGTCCTATAGGCCCATCGTGTTGCTGGACGAGGCGGGTAAACTTTTTGAGAGGATACTCTCTGCCCGCATCGTCCGGCACCTCTGCGAGGTGGGGCCCGACCTGTCGGACGCCCAATTCGTATTCCGAGAGGAGCGTTCGACGGTCGATGCCGTGATGCGCCTTAGGGCCGTGACCGAAGAGGCAGTGAGCTGTGGCTGCGTGATGTTGGCGGTGTCCTTGGAAATCACCAACGCCTTTAATAGTCTGCCATTTAGCTGCATCGGGGAAGCACTCCACTACCACGGGTTACCAAAATACCTGAGGCGGCTAGTGGCAGACTATTTAGAGGAGCGTACCGTCGTGTACGAGGACCGAGAGGGCGTCTTGCGACGGCGACCCATGTCGTGCGGCGTTCCGCAGGGGTCTGTCCTTGGACCACTCCTGTGGAACGTGGGGTACGACTGGGTCCTACGAGGAAGTCTCCCCCCCGGACTGGACGTAATTTGTTACGCCGATGACACATTGGTCACGGCCCGGGGAGCGAACTTCCAAGAGGCGGCGCGCCTGACCACCAGGGGGGGTTTCTCTGGTGGTCGGGCGCATCGAGGCGCTGGGCTTGCGGGTGAGGGAATAATAGGGCATTATTCCATGGGCCCCGTCGTGGGCCGCCCCCCGGCGCCTCCATAGAGGTCAACTCGGTCCTCGTACCGGTTCGGGCCCAGATGAGGTATCTCGGCCTGATCCTCGACGGTAGGTGGCTTTTCGACGAGCACTTCCGACAGCTTGGTCAACAGCTGGTCGACGCTGCCTCCGCCCTTGGCCGACTTTTGCCCAACTTGGGTGGAGCCAGCGTTGCAACGCGACTCCTGTATACGGGGGTTGTCCGGTCGATGGCGCTGTATGGTGCACCGGTATGGGTGGCGGCTCTGACTGTCCAAAATAAGGCCCGCCTATGGCGGCCTCAGAGGGTATTGGCAGTCAGAGCCATACGGGGATACCGCACGGTGTCGACCGAGGCGGCGTGCGCCCTGGCCGGAACACCCCCGTGGGATTTGGAGGCGGAAGTGCTCGCAGAAGTTTATCGACGGGTGGCTGAATATCGGGCGGAGTATGGCTATCGCCCTCCGCCCGAAGAGGTACGCGACTGGCGTGAAGTCGCCCGTCGAGCCACGATGGCTAGATGGTCGTTCCGGCTGGAGACTCCACGCGCTGGCTTTGCCGCCGTGGAGGCTTTCCAGCCGGTCATCGTAGAGTGGGCAGGGCGGCAGCACGGGACCCTTTCCTTCCGACTGACGCAGGTACTTTCCGGGCACGGTTGCTTCGGGAAGTACCTGCACTCGGTCGCCAGGAGGGAATTGGGTCCCGCCTGCCACCACTGCGACTGCAGTGAGGACTCGGCTCAGCACACGTTGGCGGTTTGCCCCGCTTGGACGCAGCAGCGTCGGGCCCTCACTGCAGTCATAGGAGGAGATCTCTTGCTACCGGCCGTCATACGCTCCATGACCGGTAGCGACAGCGGTTGTACCGCGGTCGCAGCCTTCTGCGAAGACGTAATTTCGCAGAACGAGGTGGCGGAGAAGGCCCGGGAGGACGATGTCCACTCGGACCCAATCCGCCGCCGGCGAACCGGGCGGCGGAGGCGCGCCTATCAGCGTCTCATGCCGCCCTGTGTGTGGCCGCGGATGGTCGGGACGGGTTTTCCCCTCCATCCGCATTAGTGGCCGCCCGCGAGGGGGTGACGAACGCGTGTGCCGTATGTCGCCTGAATTGAGATTTTAACAGCTGACGGTGCCCGCTTCTGTGCGGGCAAGCGCTGGGAGGGGTCCGGACGTGTTAATAACAGCAGTTCCCGGACCTCTCCCGTCTCGGGCGCAGAGTGGCACACTTTTTTTAGTCGGTTCGAGTCCGACACACCGCCCCGCCGCAAACCCCAGTGGGGTGACGGTCCGATGGGATTTCCACACGTTAAAAAAAAAGGCCCATACCCCAACCCCTCCCCTACCCAACTCCGCATCCCCCAAATGCCAGAAACGCACTTGTGACACCTCTGATGTTGCGGGTGTCCATGGGTGGCAGTAATTGCTTACCATCAGGCGATACGTCTGCTCGTTTGGCCACTATTTCATAAAAAAACTATAGGTAGGAATTGTCAGGAAAGCCAAGATATCTCAATTGCAGATTACTTTAGAACTACTTGAAAAACATGTGTGAGCTTCATAACAATTTTGACGCATCTAATCTTACAAAGAGACAATATACAAACATTACAACTTAACATGATTGTTAGATATTATTGATTGTCACATTTTGAGTTATGTAGTTCAGCGGTAAACCATTGAAATAGCGATAATTGTAATTGCATTGCTATGTTTCTTTGCATATTCACTGAGACCCATACTATCATGATTGCTAGATTGCTTGCTAAAGATTGTTTGATTGTATGTTTATATATTCTACCTTACTCCTACTTTAGTCAAGGTCCAAAAATGCTGTGTATTATGTTTTCAAACTAGTATTAAGCTTCCGAAATATCTATTAAACTTTACCTATTTGTATTTCAGCATGCCAGGCCAGGAGCAGGGCATCTTGTATCTAATGGTAAGCAACCACGTCTCTCTAAATATAGCATTTTCATATTCATATAATTTATTTAAAAATAGTTCTGAATAGTTAGTAAACATGTCACGCTTAAAAACCAAACAATCGTAGACCCTGTAGGGCACAGCAAATCACAAGTCACGGAACATCTAAGTATTAATTATTGGAATTATACTAGATAAAACAAAATTCAGTTCTTACAAATGACAAGTAAGAATAAAAGATAACTAACACATTAATAAAATATATATAATGTAATATGTGTACAAAGTTACATGATGATCGGTTTAGTAGTCTTAGCGTGAAAGCGTAACAAACAAACTTACTTTCACATTTATAATATTAGTAGTATATTATACTAAAAGTTTTTGTTTGTTTCATACGGTAATAGTTTTGTATATTTTTTTAAAATTTAAGCTTTTATCTCTGTTCAAGTTACCAACATTTTTTGAGAAATAACATTGAGAAAAGGAAACAAAATAAAGCAGTTTCACTAAAAATAAATTTTTATTAAATTATATGTTAATTACATACTTGACAGTAAATATTTAGGTTCCCACTTAACTTTATTTTTATTTTCATGCAGCTCCGAGATTGTTCAGCAATATCTGGTGCCTGCCTTCACGTTAAAAGAGAGGGCAAGTACTGCCTCTCCTACGTTCCCCCTGATATTTGTTCTATTTCAAAGTATATAATTTACTTATGTTTTTTCATTATTTTAACCTTTTTAATATATTAGCACTTAATATTGCAGCAGAAAAAGCATTAAATGGCACTGCAGATGGCCTCGATAAAGCAGTAAAGAACACTGCAGATGGACTCGAAAAGGCAGCAGATAGCGCTATCGATGGACTCGAAACCGCGGCTAAAGGTCTCGTAGGTGAGTTCAGAATATACCCGCGCAGTTAACCAATGTGGTCAATATGCTCCAGTCAGTCCAGCGGCATTATGGTGCAGGTTTTATTTCCCTGAAGTGGAATGCTATTGAAACAATATTAATCTATACTAATATCATAAACGCGAAAGTTTGTAAGTATGGATGGATGGATGTTTGTTACTTTTTCACGAACGAATTTGGATGAAACTTTACAGTAATATAGCTTATAGATCAGAATAAAACATAGGGTACTATTTGCTGCGATAACCGACATATACGCGGGCGGAGCCGCGGGGTAACAACTAGTTGGCTATGACGCTAATTTGAATTAGAATAATATTAGACAGTCAACTGCGACAAATATTTCTTAGTCTGACTACCTCATCCGTAAAAAGCAACAAAGATTTTTTTATTAGAGCGTGGTATCAGCTCGATCGAGCTGGCCTATTAACGCCGAAGCATAGCCTTTCCTCTTCACAAAATTATAAATGAAACATGACTTTTTAGAGCTAGAACTTTCGTACAAATATAGATATCACCATCATCATGTGCCACGGGAATCTCATTACAATTGTTGTCGTAAGCTAATTTAATATAATGGATGTGTACAAGCTTCACTAGAAATTTCCACATAATTATGTCCATTAAAATGGTTTTGCGGCCTAATGGATAATGTGAAGTTTGATAGTTGATAATTCCTACGTCTACGATCTAAGTATTTGTTTTATTAAATTTATGTGTAATGGTGAAGACAAAAAAGGTTTACTTAAAACCTTGTCTCGTTTCAAGACTACCCATACATTATGTATATAACGCAAGGTAAATATACTTTTTTCAAAAATCCGTGGTGATGCTAAACGAGCCGCCTATGAAACTATAGATGGAGGTGAAAGTGAGTACACTACTCCAGACTATGAGATGGTTGAAAAATGCTTTGCTTGATGCTTTTTTACACGCGTTAAACATTTTCTTTTGTTGTGATCACTCCAAAACACTACCAAACTCTAATGAAAGTCAGGCCGTGGATGGTGATATGTCGATAATGCCTCTATAGATGTCGCAGCCAACTAGCTTAATTAGCCGTTCAGTCAACAGCATAGCCTCTTTCCTAACAGTGCCGTTCAACTAGCGGCCGCGTTATAATTGGAGGAACTAGGTTAGGGTATTTTTTTTATTTTTTTTGTATGGTCGTTCCGGCTGGAGACTCCACGCGCTGGCTTTGCAGCCGTGGAGGCTCTCCAGTCGGTCATCCTCGAGTGGGTAGGGCGGCAGCACGGGACCCTTTTCTTCCGACTGACGCAGGTCCTTTCCGGCACGATTGCTTCGGGAAGTACCTGCACTCGGTCGCTAGGAGGGAATTGAGTCCCGCCTGCCACCACTGCGACTGCAGTGAGGACTCGGCCCAACATACGCTGGCGATCTGCCCAGCATGGGCGTCGCAGCGCATCGGAGGAGATCTCTCGCTACCGGCCGTCATACGCTCCATGGCCGGTAGCGATAGCAGTTTTACCGCGGTCGCAACCTTCTGCGAAGAAATCATCTCGCAGAAGGAGGTGGCGGAGAAGGCCCGGATCGCCGCCGGCGAACCGGGCGGCGGAGGCTCGCCTATCAGCGCCTCATGCCGCCCTGAGTGTGGCCGCGGATGGTCGGGACGGGCTTTCCCTTCGATCCGCTCTAGTGGCCACCCGCGAGGGGGCGACGTACGCGTGTGCCGTACGTCGCCTAATTGAGAGTCTACCAGCAGACGGTGCCCGCTTCTGTGCGGGCAGGCCCTGGGAGGGGTCCGGATGTGTTAATAACTGTAGTTCCCGGACTCCTCCCTTCACAGGCGCAGAGTGGCACACCGTGTGATTTTAGTCGGTTCGAGTCCGACTCACCGCCCCGCCGCAAGCCCCGGTGGGGTGACGGTCCGAGGGGATTTCCACACGTTAAAAAATGTTTCAAAAGAAAAAAAGTTATCAAACCTAACCGCTAGTTGAACGGTGCTGTTTAGTAAAGAGCCAGGCTAGGGTATCCTTGTTTAATCTCGGGAGCGCTGGAAATAGAATAGCGTAAAGGATTACATACCTTCTACTTTTTGCATGCGTCTTCGCCCGCTTGTATGTCGGTTATCTCGGTAAAGAGACAGCAATTTTAGAATTCTTTTTACATTGTTTGAAAGCTGGTGTTTTCCGTGTAGTCACATTTCAATGTGGTCTGTCTTGAAGTCGGTTTAGTTATTTTTTTTAAATTTTACTTTTATTTAGAACCATATACGACAAATAATCCCACAATATATAATTGTAGTGTGACTCCAACGGTTAAGGCAGCGCAAGTCAAGCTAGTTCAAAGACATCAGGTTTATTCCGACTTACTCAAAACTTATCATATTATGGACAAATTACACGACATCTTAATAAATTGTAGCCTATGTGTTGTTTTGATGCATCAACAATATCTTGTAAAGCTTATCATAAATCCGTTAAGTAGTTTTTGCGTAAAAAAGGAACAAACATCCATACGTCAAGAGTAATAAAGTATTTATAATATTAGTAGGATGAGGGCTTATTCCCAACCACCACCACTATAAATGCCACTTCTGGTGGTCGATGGGACAAAAATTTATATCTTTATACCCCTTAACTATTATCTATCCCCTTAACTATAAATCCCCTTAACTTTATAGTATTGTTCTTAAATTACGTAATACGTACTAAGCCCCGTTTATAAACGTATCTTAATATTAAGACGTTTTCTGTATAAATAAAATAAATTATATTTTGTTCATTACTTACTTATAGCCAACCCCGCGTAACGGGAAATGGCGAGGTAGAAGAAGACTATTGAATAATAGCTATACTTATGGAGGTCATTGTTCATTCATTTTTGTTTTCTTTTCCAGGTTCAGTATTGTAAGTTCACAGTATCTTAACATCACAACAAGGAAAGTTATCTTTTAAGCAACATGGATAACTTGTAAACAGCTTGTTCAAAAATAAATTTCAATTACAATATCAGTTTTGTTTTATGAACATATTTTAATCCCTGTTTTTAAGTTAAGTCAGGACTGGGACTAAGCAACTAAAACTCTGAAGTTGTTGTTTCTGGCCTCAGACCTTAAACCCAAAGAGTTATACCCAATTGCCGTTCAATGTTCCATATCCATATCAGCATACAGTATGCTAGAGTATTGTTAAATTAACTAGTATTAATAAATAACACTTTTAATACTAGTTGTGTTTCGTGATAGACAAAGTCTATCTATATATATATAAAAGAGTAAGGTGACTGACTGACTGACACACCCAGAGATCAACGCACAGCCCAAACTGCTAAAGCTAGAATCCTGAAATTTTGCATGTAGGTTCTTTATGTAACGTAAGTGAGCACTAAGAAAGGATTTTTTGAAATTCTACCCCTAAGGGGGTGAAATAGGGGTTGAAAGTTTGTATGGAAGTTCGTCATTTTTTAAGTAAGTAACATGAAACTTTCACTTTTTGGTTACTGATTAAAAAAGAGTAGATACGTATTTAAGCGTTTCTGGATATTCTACCCCTAAGGGGTTAAATAGGGGTTGTTATTTCGTATATAGGTCAGTCTGGAAGTCCGTCATTTTTGAAGCTAGAAACATGAAACTTTATTTTTTGGCTGTTGATTAAAAATGAAATGATACGTGTTTCAGCGTTTCTGAATATTCTACCCCTAAGGGGATGAAGTAGGGGTTGAAATTTTGTAAGGAAGTCCATATTTTTTTAAGTGAACATGAAAATTTGTGTTTTGGCTGATTAAAAATGAGTAGATACATATTTAAGCGTTTCTGGATATTCCACCCCTGAGGGGGTGAAATAGGGGTTGAAATGTCGTATATAGGTTATTCTGGAAGTCCGTCATTCTTGAAGTCAGAAACATGCAACTTTATTTATGGCTACTGATTAAAAATGAGTAGATACGTATGTACGAACATGTTCTACCGGAACCGGTTGTGGTTCACGGTGCCGTTCTCGAAGTTGTTCAAAAATATGTGTGGTACCTCGGGCAGACTTTGCAGTTAAGTAGAAAAAACTTCGAGGACGAGGTGAACAGGAGAGCTCAGCCGGGTTGGGCAGTGTTTGGGGAACTTCGTCGGGTCTTTTCATCGTCAATCCCACAGTGCCTAAATACGAAAGTCTTCAATCAATACGTCCTACCCAGTGGTGGATTTACCACTAGGCTGAGTAGGCTGGAGCCTAGGGCGGCGAATTTTAGGGGGCGGCAAATTATGACGAATTTTTTTATACAGAAATAATAATAATTATATTACAAACGGAGAAAGAAAGTCTTGACAATTTAATAAAAGAGACACTGTATTATGCAGTGTACCAAATACTCTCAACTTTAATACTATTTTAAAAATTACTAAACGCTTTGTAAAAAAATCTTTGGAATAAAGGGTTTTTAAAACATCTCCATAGCAGTTTAATATTTCAATTAAAATTACAAATTTTGATTAAATTCCTGGTCCTTAATCACTATCGAGGGCGGCATGGGGTCCTAGAATGCACCGCACCGCCAGTTTCACCGGGCGGCGGAGAATTAAGTTCGAATAGACATTTTCATACCTGGTCCTTTTCGCCGCCTCTTTCTGCGCGATATCATCTTCGCAGAAGGAGGGAAAACATCTACCGCTACCGACCATGGTGCGGACCATGGTGAGTACCACAGTTGGCAGCGAGAGTTGTTCTCCGATAACTGCATTGATTATTCAACGCTGCGATGCCCAAGTACTGGCACACCGAATCGGCTAAATACATCGGACAGGCGGGATTCAACTAACTCCTAGTAACCACGTGCAGATAATTGCATGCAATGCATCCGTGCTCGGAAAGAACTTGCTTTACCCGGAAAGAATCCCAAATGTATATTTTAGCCAACGCGCACACCGCATGCGTAGACACGATGTGATGTCCGCGTATCTCTCTGACCAACAATACTCTCCAAGGGTGACAAAGGCGCGCCCTACTCTGGGCGGTCAGAGCTAGCGTCCACACCGGGGTACCGTATAGCGTTATCGACCGGAGAATTCCGCGTACAGCCTTCTCACGATGCTCGGTTTACTGTCGCCGCCTCTGATGAATTGGTGCGGTATCCTCGTACGATCCGAATGGCCGCTACCCGATCTCTTGATTGAGCTTGGCTCGACAGCAGGAGGAGGCCGATAGACGCTTAGCCCATATTGGCGCTCCGTAGAGGGACATAGATTGTAACACCGCACTAAAGAACGGGCCTATACTCTTTGCGCTGTAGCATGGTGCGGGTGACAGTTGCCTGTAAGACGTTGACTAGAACATTCTGGTTGGTTTAATTTAATTTACTACAGTTATTAATGATTTGATTTATTGCGAATGTGGTACAGCTGAAATATGTACTAAGTCATAATTTGTAAATCGCGGCAACTTTCAAGAGTGAAACGAAATGTTACTGAAACTGTCACCCGCACCATGCTACATGCCAAACAGTATAGATACATTGTTTGGGATTGGACCGGTACGAGGACCGAATTGAACACGATTGAGGCGATATTTTTTGTGACGATAGCAGAAGCAGGCCAGGGTTTGATCTTTAGAACCTGGAAGGAGACATCGTGGTCACCATATACTAGGAGACCATCTGTAAACCGTAGATGGCTCGAAATCTGTCAGGGTACCAGAAGTTTCCTATCTAAGTTACATCTAGTGCATGTTAATTGCCTAAAACA
Source organism: Diaphora mendica (assembly GCA_949125395.1). NCBI lineage: Eukaryota > Metazoa > Arthropoda > Insecta > Lepidoptera > Erebidae > Diaphora > Diaphora mendica. The sequence continues at coordinate 27,665,057 of OX421310.1, forward strand.
TATTTTACCTGAAATACCTATTGTTTATTTATTTTTATTTTGTTTTGGAAATGTAGAAATTTTATTTGTGTATATGTATTTATTTTATTTACTTGTATTAGTATCTATAATAATATTTATTTTGTCATTTACTTTTATCGAATTCACTTAAATTCCTTTACATTTTTTTTGCTAAAACTGCCCATGAATTCGACTATTTAATTTTTTTTACAATCTTTTTTTTTTCATCCCAAGGTTGCCTGGAAGAAATTGCTTTTTAGCGATAAGGCCGCCATTTGTACATGGTAATTTAATTATTTTTTTTATTTTTATGTAAACTCTAATATCTTGTGTACAATAAAGTTTATTCTATTATATTTTATTCTTGTTCCTCGGCTACTAGTACCAAAGACAGAGTTGTTTAAATCGCCGCATCCGTGACGGGTGGAACATCATTCACGTTCTTCCCATCGTAGAGGCCGTAAACGGGGACGTGAGTTCCACCTGTATTGTAGGGAAACTTTTCTGCTCCTGCAGAAGTTGATTGAAGGCAAACTATGAAGAGTCTCCAAAATATGGACCTAATGAAGCGGATGACGATAATTGTAAGTCCGTGCATTTAGGGCGATTACGGTGACTGGAACGCAACTGAGACTTATTCCCCCTCCCCCTAAACACCGTATAGCATTACTCGGTTTGATTGCGACACACTACCCATGAAAACTCCTGTAGAATGATGGCTTGCAATGGTTTCCACATGTAAAAAAGGTTATTGAATTGCAGAAGTGAGAAGGGGCGGCAAAATTTTAATAGCCTACTGGCAGCAAATATGTAAATCCGCCACTGGTCCTACCTGTCATGACATACGGTGCCGAAACGTGGACACTTACGACACGGCTGGTCCACAAGTTCAAAGTCGCTCAGCGTGCTATGGAGAGGGCTATAATAATAATAATGATTGATTTTTCTCATCACAAAAGCTCAACGTTTCTCTAAGGGATCGCATCAAGAATGAGGTGATCCGGTAGAGAACCAAGGTCATTGACATAGCCCACACGATAAGCAAGCTGAAGTGACAGTGGGCTGGCCATATTAGCCGCAGAACTGATACCGTTGGGGTAAGCGGGTTCGTGAGTGGTGACCGCGTCTCGGCAAATGTAGCGTAGAACGTCCACAGGCCAGGTGGAATAATGATCTGCCCAAGACGGCTGGCAGGAGCTGGATGAGAGAATCGAACCAAGTGGCGTGCAATTGGAAATGCCTATGTCCAGCAGTGGACTGTGATGATGATGATGAGATACGTATTTAAGCGTTTCTGGATATTCTATCCCTAGAATAGACTGGAAGTCCGTTATTTTTTAATTTAGTAGCCTGAAACTTCACTGAAGCATCAGCATTTACGGGAATTCTATTCCTAAAGGGGTTAAAATAAGGGTCAAAAGTGTGTATGAAAGTCAATTTTAATGGACTATTGATTATAAATAAATACGTTTAAAACATGAACACCGTATTCATAGATACTTACATAGTAATATACTAACTTCCACGCGAGCAAAGCCGCGGGCAACAGCTAGTACTATATATGTAAAAAAAGAGTAAAGTGACTGACTGACTGACTGTTATACCCAGAGATCAACGCACAGCCCAAACCGCTGAAGCTAGAATCCTGAAATTTTGCATGTATGTTCTTTATATAACGTAAGTGAGCACTAACAAAGGATTTTTTGAAATTCCACCCCTAAGGGGGTAAATCAGGGGATGAAAGTTTGCGTGAGCGAAGCCGCGTGTAAAAGCTAGTGTTAAATAAATCTCTCAAGTGCATTGGATTTGCTAGGAGTTGAAGTGCTTGCATTTAGTAAGTATGCTTTTATTTGAAAAATAAATTGTAAAGTTAAGTGTATACATTTATAAGTACCCATAAGAACACATGCATACTTAGGAGCTGGGTAGTGATCAAAGAGGTTTTTGAAACTGTAGGGAATAACTAATACGAATTTAATTAATAAATACAAGAAAAAAGGTTTTAGAATAATTACAGGGAATGAAAATGAATTTCAAACCACCCAACTGCGTTAAAATAACTATTAACTATAAATAAAAACTGAAAAAAAAAAAACAAGTTCAGTCCAGAAGTGTATAATAAAGCATTTTAATTACTATAACCGAGTAAAAAATAATAACTCAAACACACACATACACTTATAAGATTGCAACAGACACTTTGGAAACGTTTATGTGCCTAAATGAAAATTCTTACTTTCCGACTCCTAATTAATGTAATAAGTATTTAATTTTTCACTTCAATAAGATTTCTCGGGAGGGATGGTAGTTATATACCTGTGTAACTTCTACAGTGACTTAAGCATCTTGGAAATGCTTCATCTAGGTCGAGCTTAAATCTAGGTGATAAACCTAGTTTGGGAGCCAGGAATAGTTATTTGTTATACAAGAGTGCAAAGTTGCTTTTCAACCGCGTGCTCAATTTTGATGACCGAGCAAGAGAAAAAATTAGAATCCTGAGCGTTAGCGAGGGAATCAAAAGAGCACTAGGTAAAATGAAATTGCACTCGAGTGCAACACGTAACTTTTCATCCCACCTCAGCGAGGAAATGACTAAATGATGTAAAAAGACAATGGCGGCTGGCAAAGCACATCAAAAAAAAAGTACACCAAGAAGATTCCGAGTCTGAGTTTTTAACAAATAGAAAAAAAAAATATGATAAATTCGACTCCATGGAGGTAGAAGAAGTAAATAGGTTTAATGATGTTTTGATTTCACAAGCTTAGTGCACATGATGTTCTAAATTCAATTTTACTTTATCCTCTAGCGAATAAAAGCGGCTTTTGCACTCAGATATCGAAGGGCAAAAATACTCTTTACGAGCTGGTGGGATGAAAATTATATTGTTTGCATATGAACTGATTATTTTTTACTTTGTTTGTAATTATGTCAAGTAGTATCTGTAAACAAGTTACATTGAATGTATTTTGTGTAAATAAAGTTATTATTATTACACTTCATTTGTGATAAAACTAGCATGTTAAGAATGAAAATGTACTCGTAGGTGACTAGGTGACCCACGCAACCTCATCAGCTACGTCTTCCGTATGGTCCGGGAGCCAGGTACAAATTCGGTCAATTATTTCCTCTCGAGCAAAACTTCGTAAAAGGCATTAGGATGTTCATTTCTCTCGCCAGGGCAGCGATCACTTTGTGATACTTGAGATATCTTACGGCCCATAGAATAAGGTATTCAATCGCTATAACAATGTCCCCTGGAAGGAGCAATGAACCACGGCAGTGTCACCGTGTTCTTAATCTAAACTAATGAATAAAGCACTTACTGGAGTTGCGTGATGTCCTTGATCTCGTCGGCCGTTGATGGGGTACCCCACTGCCTGGTTCACACACATATGCTCCAGAATGCTGTACAATCTTCAAGGAATTCGAATCACAACAAACTCGCTTCAGCTATCACGGAACGCGCCTACAAAACTCGCGAGTCCACGACCTAACACAAAACGGTTTATCACTACAGAGACCGGGTCGATGGACAATACAATTAGCTTACTATCAAATAACTTTAACAAATCGTCGGCCGTTTCAACACGCGCGTTATCCTTTTTTCCATATTTACCTCAAACGTCAAAACGTCAAACACGAACCAGAGACAATCAAAATGTTGCCAGTACAATGACGTTCGAAATCCAACAGTCACCCGCTCGAACAGGTACGTACCTGTTCCCTAATCTACAGGTAGGCGAGATAACGTTGCTACCGCTCGTTTGATAACTGAGTCCCCAACAAGAACCTCTGCGGACCGGGGGGTCCCATCTTTACCATGGAACAAGTTAACAATGCGCCCCCGGCGCCAACGCAGTGGCGGTAGGTTAGCATCCTTAACCAGCACGAGGTCACCAACATTAGGGGGACTAGTTTTGTCAGTCCACTTAAGGCGCTGTTGCAGAATGTGCAGGTATTCTAGAGACCAACGTTTCCAAAAATTCTGGGAAAACTGCTGCAACATCTGATACCGAGACAACCGAAACAATTTCACATCTTCGAACGGGTGTTCGGGCACCGCGTTAAGTGGCTGACCAATTAAGAAATGGCCTGGAGTCAACGCCTCCAGGTCATTTGCATCCGAGCTGAGCGGACACAACGGTCGCGAGTTGAGAACGGCTTCGATCTTACAAACAACGTCGCGAGTTCCTCAAATGTCAGCGCGGTCTGACCTACAATACGCCCTAAATGCGTCTTAGCTGACTTAACAACGGCTTCAAAAATCCCGCCCCAGTGGGGGCAACCTGGTGGACTGAAGGTCCATTGTATACCCCGACGGGAGAGGGCTGTTCCAATATCCACTTTGTTTTCATTTAAAAACCTAACTACGTCTCGTAAGTATCGTTCTGCACCTACGAAGTTGGTTCCGTTATCGGAACGAATCAGTGCTGGCAGTCCCCTTCGGGAAACTAATCTGTCTAAGCACGCTATAAAGGCTTCAGTCGTGAGGTCAGCAATGAGCTCGAGATGCACCGCCTTGGTGGATAAACAGACGAACATGCAAAGGTACGCCTTGTACTGTTTCGCGTTCCGCAGCCGCGAGCTTTTCACTAAGAATGGGCCCGCAAAGTCTGTACCAACACCCGCCCATGGCCTAGTCTCATTCACCCGATCAGGGGGTAGATACCCATGTGGGGCTGCATCGTGGCAGCCTTGCTCCTATAACAAGGCATGCAACGAAACACGATGTTCCGTATGGTACGACGCCTCGACAATATCCAAAACTCCCTCTGGAGTGTAGCCAACAAGGCGTTACAACCTGCATGAGCGTTTTTAACATGCCGGTCAGTCACCAACAACTCAACCAACTGCCCTCCCTTGGGGAGCAGTAGGGGGTGACGAGCCGAATACGGCAGATTCGCATTGCGCAATCTTCCTCCTACCCGAAGCAACCCGGCCGAATCTATAAACGGGTTGAGACGCGCGACAGCACCCTTCAATTTCGAACGCCCAGTTCGTAGACTCTGCAATTCTGCTCCAAAGTTCGAAGACTGTACCAACTGGATCAAATTCAGAAGCGACTCATTTCGCTCTGCCGGTGACAGAATTGGGCTTAGCACTCGCTGATCGCGGGAAGTGCGACAATTCCGAACGAATCTTCTGATCCAACAATTGACATTGATCAATTTATCAAGGAAGCTATACCGCTCAATCAGGAAACTGTGTTAAGGGGCCAATTCGATTCCTTCCTTGCAAGCCAAGGGGGGCCCCACCATAACTGATGGTTAACCAACTCAGGAGCCCGGCATCCCCTGGATGCACAATCCGACGGGTTCAATTCTCCTGATACATGTCTCCACAGCCATGAGTCGATCATGCTGCAAGACTCGCCGATCCGACAACAAAACTTACCCAGAACGTCTACTCCCAGTAGCACGTCAACCGTACCTGGGGTGTCGAAATCGGGATCCGCCGCAGTTTTAGACCTGATGTCAGGAGTCGGACAGCCGAATTCAACCTCACCTGAGGGTGTCGTCCCATCACATCAGTCATCACTAGAACCGGGGCGGATGTCCTACGCAGCGTGTCAAAACGTGAGGAGAACGTAATCGTCGTTTGCCCAACGATGTTCGTTACCGCGACATTCCCCACGCCTCGAATGGTCCTATTATACTTAGTAATTTTCAAGCCCAACCAAATCGCCAATTCGTTCGACATAATACAGCCCTGGGCACCGGAATCCAACAGGGCGCGAACGTGTGTTGACTTGCCATTCAATCCCCAAACACACACGGAGGCAGTGGGCAAGACTATTGCCTCCGGTGGGGGACCAGAATTTGATTGGGCTGCAATTTCCTAGCGGGGGCCCCCGGGGCCCCACGCATTATAGCCCGAGCAACCGGGCATATCAGTGCCGTAGGGATCCCATGGTCCCTCGTAAGTGCCCCTCCAGTCGCGGCGCTCTACTTGGTGCCGTCCACGGATAGGGGGGGTGCGGTTATCCAACCGAGGGCGTTCCATGATGGGCGCAGAAATTGGACGAAATGTAGTCGTCGGCGGCGAGCGCGATGACACCCGAGGCGGCGTTCTAGTGGTCGGCGGCGAGCGCGATGACACCCGAGGCGGCGTTCTAACGAACCGCTCCGTACTCGAGGGTGCATCCGCACACCCGCCCGTGCCAGCTCCAACTGAGCCACTGGCCTGCCAATAGGTCGGGGAACCGCGCGCGATGTTGGCCTGAACATCGCCCCCAACATCTTCTCTATGAGGGCCCTGGTCCCGTGGACCCAGGTTCCAAGTCCGGCCCTGTGTACTTGACCCCATCTGTCCCTGAGTCCGGCCCTGTCCATCTGCATGATGTTGGCCGGGCCTATTCATGCAGAGCAACTCAAGATGTCGGCCTCCACAAAACTTACACATTGCGGACCGAGCGCAATCCCTTGCTAAATGGGGACCCAGACACAAGCAACACCAGCCACGCTGCTTGGTGATCTGGCGTCGCCCCTGGACTCTCTGGTTCCTAAATCTTGGACAGGCGGCCACACCATGGCCATCCTGTTTACAATACAGGCAGGCATCCTGTACAGGTGTTGAGGCACCCATGTGCCCATACAACTGCCTTGGTCCTCTCTGCGGTAGTCCCCGCCTCATGGGGTTCCAAGTAGCCTTCTGTGGCTCCTCAGCGGGCTTCGAGAACGAACTCATGTTCTCTGCCCTCCGACACTCTTCCCCCAAAAACTCCATAAGTTGGGAAGAGGTGGGCAAGTTGTCTGCACCCTGACCGTGATGCTGCTCAAATCTGGTCTGCACATCAACTGGAAGCCGGGACAGTACTATATATATTAACATGTAAGACCGTTGTTCAACCGGCAAGCCCAAATTTTCTAATGCCCTAGTGACACTCAACAACGAGTTCAACACTTTTGCCTGTATGGCAGAGACCCGAGTCACTGAAGGGATGCTAAACAGCCTCTTGAGCTGAGCATCAACCAGCCTTCTTTTGTTCTGGTAGCGCCTTACCAACATTTGACGGGCAATCTCATTATTGCCCTCGGTCACCGTCAAATGGGCTACCAGTTCCCTAGGCTCTCCCTTCAGAGCAGACATCAGTTGTGCCATCTTATAGGCCTTAGGTAAATCCTCCCTTAAGTGGACCAAACTATCAAATAAATTGATGAAGCTGACCCACTCACCGAGCTCTCCATCAAAGCTGGGTAGTTGTATCTGAGGCAGTTTTGATACAACCCCGCGAGAGTGTGGGCCTTCCACAGCTTCTTCATCACAGCCAGTTCTGCGCTGGCGCTTTATTTCAGCTATGCGCTGCTGAATGTCATCAGCAATTGAGAGGCACTGGTCAACATCAGCCTGCATCGCGGACCTTATCTGATCGCTGACCTTCTCCTCCTCAAGGGCCTCGACCTTGGTAAGCGTTTCCATCAATAACTCCAGCCTAGCCGGCGCATCCAATGCTCGAGCCAACAGTGCATCCTGTCTATCTGGTTGGCCTAGGAGACCTTGAACCCCTGGCCACCAGGGGTGTTTCTCTGGTGGTCGGGCGCATCGAGGCGCTGGGCTTGCGGGTGGCCCTGGACAAGACGAAGGCCCTGTTATTTCATGGGCCCCGTCGTGGTCCGCCCCCCGGCGCCTCCATAGAGGTCAACTCGGTCCTCGTACCGGTTCGGGCCCAGATGAGGTATCTGGGCCTGATCCTCGACGGTAGGTGGCTCTTCGACGAGCACTTCCGACAGCTTGGTCCAAAGCTGGTCGACGCTGCCTCTGCCCTTGGGCGAATTTTGCCCAATTTGGGTGGAGCCAGCGTCGCAACCCGACTCCTCTACACGGGGGTGGTCCGGTCGATGGCGCTGTATGGCGCACCGGTGTGGGTGGCGGCTCTGACTGCCCTTAATAAGGCGCGCCTCTGGCGGCCCCAGAGGGTATTGACAGTCAGAGCCATACGCGGATACCGCACGGTGTCGACCGAGGCGGCGTGCGCCCTGGCCGGAACACCCCCGTGGGATTTGGAGGCGGAAGTGCTCGCCGAAGTTTATCGACGGGTGGCTGAATATCGGGCGGAGTATGGCTATCGCCCTCCGCCCGAAGAGGTACTCGAGTGGCGTGAAGCCGCCCGTCAAGCCACTATGGCTAGATGGTCGTTCCGGCTGGAGACTCCACGCGCTGGCTTTGCCGCCGTGGAGGCTCTCCAGCCGGTCATCCTCGAGTGGGCAGGGCGGCAGCACGGGACCCTTTCCTTCCGACTGACGCAGGTCCTTTCCGGGCACGGTTGCTTCGGGAAGTACCTGCACTCGGTCGCCAGGAGGGAACTGAGTCCCGCCTGCCACCACTGCGACTGCAGTGAGGACTCGGCCCAGCATACGCTGGCGATCTGCCCCGCATGGGCGTCGCAGCGCCGGGCCCTCACTGCAGTCATCGGAGGAGATCTCTCGCTACCGGCCGTCATACGCTCCATGGCCGGTAGCGATAGCAGTTTTACCGCGGTCGCAGCCTTCTTTTTTAGTGAAGAGATTAAAATTATAATGACAACTAATCATTCTCATTCTCGCTTTGATTTGAGTGGCTTTCATCTCTCTCTGATTGACTATCAGAGTCACTATCAGAGTTGCATGCAATCATGTCTTCATCATCATTATCTGTGAAAAGTTAAAAAGAAAAATACTGTACGAATTTTGATGCAGTTTTAACCAATAGATAGTGATTCTTGAAAAAGGTTTTCGTATTTAATTTGTTATTTTTTTTTATTTTGGCTTAAATAATAGGTCTTTACCTATGAAATTGCCGTTTTGTATGCAATAAGTGAAAGTACTTATTTTTTAAAACTTTTTTATTCCTGATATTTGAAGCAATCACCCATGCAATCGACGCATCTTTGCCAACGGGACAAATCAGCTGGACGGGAGGCAAAAAACTCTTCAAAGGCATCTGTACTGGGAATTGAATTTTTTACCCACTAAAAAGTTGTCTAAATTTTGGAAAAAGTAATAGTCGGTAGGTGCAAGGTCTGGTGAGTATGGGGGATGAGGGAGAGCTTCCAACCCCAGCTCTTGCAGCTTGGAGACTGTCTGTTGCGCAGTATGGAGTTCACGCGATGTCGTGAAGGAGCAGTGGGGAGGACCGATTGACCAAAGCTGGTTGCAGATGTGCAAGCTTCTCCATCATTCTCTCCAGTTCTTCACAGTACACATCTGCATTAATGCTCATGCTGTTTTGTAAAAAGCTGTGGTGAATCACACCCGCACTAGACCACCAAACAGTGACCATCACCTTTTTGGGGGTCATTTTTGGTTTAGGGCATTGCTTTGGTGCTGAACCGGGGTCTAACCAACTTGCTGAGCGCTTTCGATTGTCGAACAGAATCCATATTTCGTCGCACGTAAGATTTCGTTTCAAAATTCCTTCATTTCTTTGCCTGTTGAGCAGCGCAAGGCAAGTCTCGACGCGTACGTTGCGCTGGCGATCGTTAAGGTCGTGGGGCACCCATCTATCAAGCTTTTTTACCTTGCCAATTTGTCGCAAATGGATCAATATTGTTTTGATGCTTACATTAAAAGCTCCTGCTAGCTCAGCTGTAGATTGAGTTTCGTCAGCTTCCACAATCGCCTTAAATTCATTATTGTTAACCAAAGTCTCCGGACGACCACGAGTTTCATTTTTCAAGTCAAAATTTCCAGAACGGAACCGGGAAAACCAATAACGGGTTGTGCATTCATTTACACAGTTCTCTCCGTAAACGTTTTTGATGTTACGTGTCATTTGTGTCGCGTTGGTGCCACGACGGAACTCATATTCCATAATTACACGAATTTTTAAAGTATCCATAATGAAAATACAACGCTAATCAGAAAACAAAAGACTGAGTTTGTAAATAGAATGTCATGGTTTTAAAACAAAATTAATTTGAATTTAGAATACAGAGCCATTACAAACTTTTTTTTATTGGAAATGACCAGTACTGAAGAACGGCAATTTCATAGGTAAAGACCTAATATAACTATTTTTGTTGGATACGTCGGAAAAAAATAAAAGTTGCTAGTAAATTTATAATCCAAATAATTTAAAGAAATAATATCCAATCGATATACATACGGTAATGTGGAAGAAGATGTGTCTTCTGATGTCATTCTTCTTCTTATCCTATATTTTGGTGGCAAAGCTGTATAACGTCGATAACATTCACTGTGATACCTACTACTGATCGTTTTTCTTTGTAGGAAGCACAGTATCGTGACCATTTAGATTATTAGAGTTATAGTTTTTCGTTTTGTAAATAGGTACATATTTGCACTTACTTAAATTATCTTCACTAAATAATTTTAGCTGACCATTAGTTTTTTTTGCAAAAAACGCAATAAGGTATACATAATGTTAGACATGCTTATTTTATATTGTATATATAAAATATAGAGTATAATCAGCCCCTGTGTCTAGCATTCGTGGACTATGAGAAGGCCTTCGACTCGATCGAGATCTGGACTGTTCTGGAGTCCCTGCAGCGTTGCCAAGTGGATTGGCGATACATCCAAGTGTTGAGACATCTCTACGAAGCCGATAAAATAGAGAAGAGTATAATCAGCCCCTGTGTCTAGCATTCGTGGACTATGAGAAGGCCTTCGACTCGATCGAGATCTGGACTGTTCTGGAGTCCCTGCAGCGTTGCCAAGTGGATTGGCGATACATCCAAGTGTTGAGACATCTCTACGAAGCCGCCACTATGTCCGTCCAAGTACAGAATCAGCATACAAGACCTATACCATTGCATCGAGGAGTGAGACAAGGTGACGTTATATCCCCGAAATTGTTCACTAATGCAATGGAGGACTTCTTCAAGACGCTGCACTGGAAAGGACGTGGCATCAACATCAATGGCGAATACATCTCTCACTTGCGATTTGCAGACGACATCGTCATCATGGCAGAGACGCTGCAGGACCTACAACAGATGCTGAACGAGCTGGCTGACTCTTCTGTGCGCATCGGCCTACGGATGAACTTGGACAAGACCATGGTCATGTTCAATGAACACGTACTACCGGAACCGGTTGCGGTGCACGGTGCCGTTCTCGAAGTTGTTCAAAAATACGTGTACCTCGGGCAGACTTTGCAGTTAGGGAGAAACAACTTTGAGGACGAGGTGAACAGGAGAATTCAGCTGGGTTGGGCAGCGTTTGGGAAGCTTCGTCGGGTCTTCTCATCGTCGATCCCACAATGCCTAAAGACGAAAGTCTTCAATGAGTGCGTCCTACCCGTAATGACATACGGAGCCGAAACGTGGACACTTACGGTACGGCTGGTCCACAAGTTCAAAGTCGCTCAGCGTGCTATGGAGAGGGCTATGCTCGGCGTTTCTCTAAGGGACCGTATCAGAAACGAGGTGATCCGGCAGAGAACCAGAGTCATCGACATAGCCCACAGGATTAGCAAGCTGAAGTTGCAGTGGGCTGGCCATATTTGCCGTAGAACCGATAACCGTTGGGGTAAACGGGTTCTTGAGTGGAGACCGCGTCTCGGCAAACGTAGTGTAGGACGTCCACAGGCCAGGTGGAGTGATGATTTGCGCAAGACGGCTGGCAAGAGCTGGATGCGAGAAGCCGAGGATCGAACTAAGTGGCGTGCAATTGGAGAGGCCTATGTCCAGCAGTGGACTGCAATAGGCTGATGATGATGATGATGATAAAATATATCATGTGTGCCGAAATTATGTATTATACTGCATCATGTTAATGTCGCCCGCTCATAACGCAGTGAGATTCACAAGTATTTTTTCTTTAAAAATCAAATCAATAAAAAAATCAAAATGAATAAATCCTATTTCGCGTGGGACTTTACAAACATTCACGATTGGCTGTGTAGGAAGCACATTATCGTGACCAGCTACATTATTAGCTTTTCGTATTGTGAATACATATCTACACTTATTTATATTATCTTCTAAAGGCTTATGTATCTAACTTCAATCTGTAAAAAGGGAATAACTTAAGAAACTTGCTGTCCTCTCGGATGACAATTTATAAGAGGATTTTTAACATGCTCTAGTAAATATTTTAAAAAATCAGCTACCTGTAAGTCAAGGGAAAACTCGTCAGCTGATAAGATTCAGTAGATGACAGATGCTGTCGCGTTACACTTTTCAAGGTACTAGCTGACAAACTTTCCACTAGGATAGACAAAGCTGACATGAATTTTTATTCGTAGTAGCGTATAAACAATCACAAAAAAAAAATTTGAATGAGAGTAAATCATTGAAAAAAATTTTTTTTGTCATGTTCAAGTGCCCAGCTGACGTATAATCCACCATGTTATGATCAGCTGACTTTATTTTTTCTTCAAGATATTAGGTAAACTATAATCCTATAAATTTTGAAACGGGAGGAAGTGACTAAAACAATTTTTTTTCTGCATGATGGGTAGACTGTCACTGCCTGCCCCACCGACGGAGTCACAGCTGACGGTCACGAGTATTCATAATATACATTCCTAATACCTTTTACGAAGTTTCGATTGCGAGGGACTTGGTCATGAAAATCTGTCACTGGCTCCTGGTCCAGCAGCTTGATGTTATAACAGCGAGCATGAACATTTTGTTTAACATAAAAAGGTTTTATCCATATCACTCCTCGATAAATGGACAATCTAACAGAGAGATTTTTTCACATCGGACCATTAGTTCCTAAGATTAGAGCGTTCAACTAAACAAACAAACAAACAAACTCTCTAGCTTTATAATATTTTTGTATAGATCTATACTAATATATAAAGCTGAAGAGTTGTTTTGCTTGAACGCGCTAATCTCAGGAACTACTGGTCTGAATGGTTGAAAAATTATTTCAGTGTTAGATAGCGCATTTATCAAGGAAGGCTATAGGCTATATATCATCACGCCAAGATCAATAGGAGTGAAGCACCAATGAAGACTGTTTCAAAATCGGGGGCTTTTTTTCTTTTTGAGAGCTTCCGCTGCGTGCGCTGCGTAAATGGTTAATTTTTTGCAAAAATCATGTATAACAGAATCGTTCTCCTGTGAATGTTCTAAAAAACAATTCGCCTCAGCATATATATGTCTAAATTTTAAGGTTGGCTCAGTATTATTCTTTTTATGGGAAACAAATTTGTTTCCGCCGTATAATATCACGCTACGGGTAATTCGGCTAAAGGTAGTAGAGCCACGCTGATTTCAGCACGAACGGGCCGGCTCGACCGGGGCGGTACTACCCTCGCACAGAAAATCAACGTAAAATGACAGCGTTCGTGCTGTCGTGTTTCGTTGGTGAGTGCGAGACCGGAGGCCCAAATAGTCTAGTAAACTAGTTCCATACTTGTTGACTAGACTAAAAGTTGCAGAAGCATCACTAGGCCGCCATGGTGTGGGTCGCCATGCTGCATTGTCTACATTCGCGATGAGTATGGTGACCACCACTCTTGGATTCTGCTTATGCTTTCCATCAGGCAGAGTAGAGTCATTTTTGGGGGCCATACATAAAAAAAAATGGAACACGCAGACAGGGCTGCACGGGTCAGCTAGTATAAAATAAAACCGCTTGTTCAAAGTTACTACATCAGTTTCGTAGTCATCTGTCATAGAGGTCAAGCTGTATTTGAAGGACTTTAACACAAATACTTGTGATAGAACGATAAAAGCTCTAGATGCTACCGGCAAGCTCGAAGAAAACTAAAAGGTATTAAAATCAAAACGTAATTGGAGTCAAGTACAAATATGTTCTCATGCCGGTAAGGTTACCAGGTCTTCTTGCAGAGTGTTGTAAAAAATACAAGTAATAAAAAAAAGTAAAAGGAAGTAGGAAGTAAAAGTTTGAAAAGCCGTAGTCACGCGTTGTTAAAGTGTTATCGTACGTTTTATATAACGTGTGACTACGGCTTTTCAAACTTGTTTCATACTTTTTCAGCGTCGTTTTTTGTCGTAGTTGGGTTTTAGTTTACACTTTTTGGAACGAAGTTCCTTATGGGGAGTTGCGGAGAGGTAACCTAGCCGGCAAAAAGCGTCCGTAACGTTAAATACCACCAACCACACTACTTGTTTTATAAATTACAATGGGTGTCCAGTGGACGTGACTGTACTGCGAGACAGTGTTCGCAGCAACTCTCAATACTGCCGCATAAAACAGTCGCTTTTAAGGGAAGTTTCCGCTATGCGGCTTCAAAGATCTGGAATAACTTACCACCGCCCGCCCATAAGATCGTTAAATACCATTGACACCTTTAAATTTAGATTTACAATGTACATAAAAATACTGATACTGTTACACGGCAAATTATAATGTTTAAAGGATCTCTTAAGACTTTCTATGTACCTACATAAAATTTTGTATATTGTATTATGCATTCAGCCGTGTACGTGCATATATGTAAATGCATACAGCCGTGTTTAATCCAATGCGTTGGTTTCGTTTCATTTAAGTTTTTGCATGAGCACGAAGCACTCGTGGCGAATCTGACTGGCGCGTATGCGCCATCGTAACGGCAAAATGAAAATAACTACTGAGTCTACTGCAGTCTACTGACTAATGTAAAAATCGCACCGCTCGCAGCATGAGCACAGATCAATAAATGGTTAGGTACTAGCATGTAGCATGAGGTCATGCGACTGCTGTGTTCTATATCTGTATGCTTTTTCTTTTTTTCTTAAAATACGTTTGTTTGGGTGTTACTTGTTTATTGTTTATTTTTTTTATATTTAGTGCTTATGTGTGTGTGTGTTTGTATAGTTATATGTATATGATATGTAATGTTTTTATTAGCTATCTGTGAGAATGGTGCAATTAGGTTTTAGGTATAGCGCCACTAATTGTCTGTTAGTAGTTTTACTTATACTGTCACTTGGGCCCAATTCAAAACCAGCGTCAGGTTTTTTGCCTGACACCATGCTGAATTGGGTCCAGTTTTGGTGCCATATAAAGTTTTTAGATTGTGTGTTTCTTTTTCTTATTTTTTTTAATAGTAAGAGAGCTACTGAACCTTTCGAGCAACGGTGTGTCTGTAAGGCTAGAAACTCTTGTAGTGATGAGTCATAACGTGCTAAGTACGTAACCATCGCCTGGCAGGCCTCAGCCCTGCACATCATCATCTTTCATGGTTTTGAAAGTGTAAAAAAATGATACAAAAAACTCGTTCCTGTAAGGCTGGAATTTTTATAGGATTTAGATCATTCATCAAGAAGTTCAAAAACAAAATGACAGGCGATTCCGATGAGCACTAGTACCTGCCAGGCGAACAGAAAGACACACATTTCTTCAATTACATCATCAATGTATGAACAAAAATAAAGCATTGCCCACACTATTGTGCGTATGACACATATATATATTCAAATGTACATATTGTTAGCGGTAATTCTAAATACAGTTGTGATTGTGCAGTTGACTTCCGGAACATCTCATAGTTAGATGCAATGGAGTATTGAATACATATTATTGAACTTGTCAGAATGAGGGTATCCGAATAATAAAAGTGTGGTTCCGTGAGTCGGGCGAGGTAGTATATAAAGTGGCGCGATCGGAAACAGGACAGTCTCTCTTCAGATCTCGGGACGACCACATCTCTTGATTGTGACATGAGTCACTCCTGAGTCGTAAGTAGTTTTTTATTATTTGATTTGTGGTTTATTGTATCTCTGTATTTTATATCGTGTGTACGAGGCGATATTTACCTGCGGGGGAATTACAAGTCTGGTGACGAATTCCACAGGGCACCGCGGAGGAGTGAGCGTTGCCCCAACCCCCTCGTGGGGGTTGCTGATTGTATGTAAGTTACTTCGTATCCGTTTAGTAGTGATTAGTGTTTGGCTATAGTCCAGATTGGCTGCCAGGGAAGCAGGTAGTCTTGGTCGAGGAGTGAAACAGTAAATAAGTGTTTTATAACAAGAATATTAAGTGTTTTTATTTTGTTAAAACCTAAGAAGGTTTTAATATCGTTGCTTCAATTCAAAACTACCACAAATAAAAAAATAAAAAATATTTTTATTGCAAAAATACAATCTGAATCCTTCTTATTTTTATATTTAAAAAAGACACCCATTGATTTTGCATTTTAACTTACAAAAATATTACAACCGTTTCTTTTGAATTTTCATTTTAAACGCGCGAGATATAATCTAAACCGCCTTATTGTGAACTGCGCGTTGACAACCGAAGTGAAAGCACGTATCTTTTGTACAAAAGTACCATATCTCGAAAATTAATCTATATTACTTGTAAATTTTATACAGAAAACAACCATATTTCGCAATACTTCAGTTTTGAATAAAGGATTCGCGTAAGTATAATACTATTTTTAAATTAAAACAACCATATATCAAAAACTGGTTGTTTTGCATAGAAAATGTACCTAAATTATCTTTATTTTTTTTATCAAAATGAACTTATGAGACAATGTGTTCGTTTTGCATTTAAGTTGTTCAATATGAAGTACCGTATTTCACAATAGTTAATTTTGAATATAACAAAGCATTGTAATTATTTTTATCACTTATTGTGCAAATCATCGTAATTACAAAATTTTGGATTCAATTACGTACCTTTGTATTTCGAAATCTATATCTACTAATATTATAAAGCTGAAGAGTTTGTCTGTTTGTTTGAACGCGCTAATCTCAGGAACCGCTGGTCCGATTTGAAAAATTATTTCAGTGTTAGATAGCCCATCTATCGAGGAAGGCTATGGGCTATATATCATCACGCTAAGACCAATAGGAGTGGAACAGTGGAAACGGGGGAAAATTATTACGCTACGGGCAATAGGAGACGCAAACGGGGTTGCGTGGGTCTGCTAGTATTATATAAATAAGTATGTATATCAGTTGTCTGGTTAAAATAGTTGCTTAGTTTGTGATCAGATGGCCGTATGTGAGTTGTGAGGAGGAAGATTTTATTATTATTTTATTACACACAAGTCTACGTGTGACCCGGTGACTTTGGTATGTATAGATATTTTTTTTATTATTTATTATTTTTTTACAGATTAAGTAGTAGAGTACAAAGAATACTCAACATGGTAAAAGATAACAGTAGAAGTAGTGGTGAAAACGTTCAAGACTTGGAAAAAGAACCAACAAACAGTCCATCAAATGTTAGAAGACCTAGATGTATCTCTGAATGAGTCGTTTGCTAGTAGTTCTATTCCTGACAGTCAGGACGGTCTCAGTTTGTCTTTACTTGATGATGAATGTTTAAAAAGGAAACCATACGTAGTTGTTCCAGAAAGCGATTGTGATAGCGACTCTTCGGAGTCTACAAGTTCAACCCACCGACAGTTCCTAGACTTCCGAGATTTCTCTTCGGACTATAGTGTCCAAGATCCAGATTTTATAATTAGATAAGACTTAGCTTTAAGTGATTCAGATTCAGATGAAGGTTATATAGAAAATGTAAATCTCCCATCTAACGGGCGACTTCAACAGTTATATCCTAAACCTGGACCCTCACGTTTAAATGGAGAGATTAAAGAAGCTGATTGCAGTAATCCAACAGCAGACATTTTTTTGACAATGACCCGATGAGACTGGAATCCAAAATTATTGAAGCTCGACCTAGTGACTTACTATCAGACGACGTCAACGTGCATGTTTCTAGCGTTGGTATTTCAAGTGTTGAAACGGCTTCTCCTTATGTTGAAAATGAAAACATTAAAAGAACCGGTGGCAAACGGATAGCCAACACAAATTTGTAAAAGAAAAATATATCAGAACTGTTAAGAAACAGTGGCAAAGCATATACTTCCATGTCGAAAACGAAGAGAAACGTAGAAGAAAAGAAAATGGGGTCGATTTGTTCTGAAAAATGCAAGTTTCAGTGTTCCACAAACATTTCTAACCACGATAGACTAATTTTATTTAATGAATATTGGAACACCGCTGATTTGGAAGCACAAAGACATTTTATTTATAATAATTGACTGAAATAGAACCGATTTATGGTTGTTTTATTCCATATTTAGTATATTCCAATCAAGTTTTTAAATTCAAAAGTAACTTATGTGCAGTCTCTTCAACCATTCAGTTTATTAAAAACTACTTAAAACATTAAACGCAGTTTTAAAACACGCTTCTAACTATATAATATACATATATATCTGATACAAAATAAAACAAAAATAAGTTTTATATTCTTTGATTAGCTCTTCTGTAAAAAAGTGTAATTCTGATTTGTGGTAGTTTTGAATTGAAGCAACGATATGATATATAAATGTATGTATGTCAAAACCAAATTGAAAAGATGATTAATATTTGTCTACTGAATGTCAAAAGTGGCCATGATGAAATCCTGGATCTAGAGGTATAAGCCTTGACAAAAGAAACCTAGTAAAATTGAAATGAAAAAAATCCAAAAGAATTAAGTTAGAATTTCAAACGATGGGCGACCACTATATAGTAGTTTTTTTTTGTACCACTAGTATTATCTTTGACGCCCAACATTTGAAATTCTAACTAATTCTTTATGATTTTTTTCGTTTGAATTTTATTAGGTTTCTTTTGTCAAGGCTTGTACCTCTAGATCCAGGATTTCATCATGGCAACTTTTGGCATTCAGTAGACAAATATTAATCATCTTTTAAATTTCGCTTTGACATACATACATTTATATATATGTACATTTGTATTTATATGTGTCATACGCACAATAGTGTGGGCAATGCTTTATTTTTGTTCATAAAAAATCGTATATATCGATTAGTTAAAATGTATATTGCATTGATTTAGATGCTTCCGACGATTTAATGTTATTTATGACTAATAATGAGAAGTTTGTCGTGTTAGGACCGACCAAGTGTTCTCAGACACATTTTTACTTGCACTCCAGTGCTATATGTAGTGTATATTTGTGTATATTTCTCCTCACCTGTCAAGGAAATATGTTAGCCAGCACCGCCGGTCATTGTTCCTACTTTCTTTAAATCGCTCAGACAAACATATATATGAATTACAAATTAACAGAATAAAATTTATTTACATTGATGATGTAATTGAAGAAATATGTCTTTCTGTTCGCCTGGCAGGTACTAGTGCTCATCGGAATCGCCTGTCAATTACGAAAACCGTGTTCGGCCGATCCAAGCGTCTCAAGTACTCTTAACCTCAAACGTCAAAAAAGAAAAATGACAATCAAAAATGTTGCCATCACTATGACGTTAAATTTCTAACAGTGATTGTAGTCATTATTACATTACTAATGACAAATATATTGAATTCTTGAAATCATCTTGAAGATAGGCAACTTTAGTATTGAATGTTCCCTATGGCAGTCATAGATGAGTAACATAATTTATGGCAAAATCACGCAATCTTAGAATTAAACCCTAAGAATAATGTGGTTGAATTGTTATGTCCAAACCATGTTAGTATAGTTCAATTCATGTTAACTATTACTCAAAACACAACAGATATGAATAATATTAGAATTATTTTTAATTATAAAAATATAAGAAGCATTGAAAACCAGTCAGCATAGTGAATTGCACCTGAGCAATGGACCTCTTATTAAACACTTGGGGGAATATGAAAGAATATTATTATTGTTATAAATATATTGGTAATACTCGTAATTACAGTTCGGACTATTACTTACTTCATATGAAGGGCCAACACTATGTTACTGAATAAGGATCCCCTCTCAATTTTTCAAAACCAGCATTTCAATGTGATTTTTAGGTTAAAGTTAATAATGATAACATTATTTGCGAATTATGATTCACATTTTTTTTACAGATCAGAGTGGTCAACTTTTTATCAAACTTGTTAGATGAGAGATATAAAATATAGAATTTCATGATGTTAAAGGAAATTAACATGATCAAGTTATCAGAAATATATTCTACCATCAGCGGCATTTCCAGAAAGTATTCTGATAATCTGAAATTAAGAAATATGTATTTAAATAATGTTCTTTGTTTTATTTTAATTCCATAACAACCCTGTAAACAAAACTAAGTACAGCAACTAATGATGTGCATACATATTTCTTGTGTGAAGATATAGCTATAGCCTTGGAGGATGACATAAGCTACTTTTGAAGGACTTTCCATACGAGTGCAGTTGTGGAAATAAGCTAGTAGTATATAGTTTTGACATGAGCATACACATAAACTCTTTACAGTAGACCTGGCATTATGACTTTAAATTACATTGTGCAAAAATGATGTTGTCGGAGTGATATAAATTATTTTTTAAACCATCATAACTTTTTTCACAATCTGCTATGCTTCATGAACCTTATTTATTATTTAATTGGGAGGTCTAAGCTATCAAATACCACTTATTTGATCTCTGTCCATTCTGGGGCACAAGCCCATACATTTTTTGGACATCTCCTTTGTGAAACTAGCCCTAAGTTTGCAAATGACACTGACTGACGACTTTAAATAATTTTGTGTCCTTTAAATGTCTTTAAAAACAGAATGTATTTACATACATGTACTGTTAATGCCGTTAAAAGAACCATAATGAATGTTCTTAATTATAAAAGTGGAATAAACTCGAACTCATAGCCATAGCAAAAGAAGCATTTACCAGTGATTTAGGTCAGAAATATTAGGGATAAGTATAAATTTTTTGTAAAAGAAAACACTATTAAATTGCAATTATAAGACCATTATATGAAGTCAAATGACACCATAAATATTTATTTAGTATTTATGTGAAATATTCTCCCGATTCTAGAGTAAAATTAATGAAATTGATTGAAAAGAGTAAATTTCTACCCTGGGACTTGGAAAAGTTAATTCATTGTAATAACCGTAAAAGGTACAATCAGGAAAATAGATATCAGTTAAAGTAATAACTGTCCATTATCAGTCAGTTTGTCAACGCCATCGCTCTTTCGTATGTCCACTTTCAAAAATGGATTATTCCGAGAAAGATCAACTTATGGAGGAATATGCTAAAGGATTCTTAACAATATTTCGAATTTTAGAAGCGAGTGGCTTTTGTAGGTTTATTATAAGGAATGGCAAAATCGTATCAAGACACTGGTATTCAGTATTGTACAACATATTAGTCGTGATTACTGCGGATGTATGTGCCACCGCAATGGTGTGGAATTCCAACCGCAGTGATGAAGATCTTACCACAGCTGAATTGATAACTATAATATTGTTTTCGATATTTGGAAATTTCTTGCTATTTCATATAACATTTATTGACAGATACAGTGGTCCTGATTTGATTCGAAATAGTATAGAAATCGATTGCTTCCTAGGGGCCAAGGAAACAGAATTTATGCGAAAATTTGAAATAAAAATATTCAAGAAATTGCTTGCCTTAATAACTTTCGTTCAAGTAGGCGTTGTTTGTTATGTTTATTATTTATTTCAGGTATCTCTTTTAATCCATTTCCTTGGGTCTTCATTTTTCTTTTGGATATTCTTCTGCTACTATGACTTCTGTTTTTGTTTGTATTCTTCTTTCTTCTTAACCTGTAGAGTTCGTTACATAAACTTGGCTTTATTAAAAATCAATAATATGAAAATGGAATACATTCCTAAGCAATCCATTTTTTATAAATTGTTTTGGCGTAATAAGTTCGACAATTGTGTGACCTTTCAAAATCGAGCTGAAAGTAAAGATTTTGTAACTGCATTTAAAATGTTGTTTTATCAATTTCGGCATTTAGAGCGCTG
This sequence comes from Diaphora mendica, assembly GCA_949125395.1. Lineage (NCBI taxonomy): Eukaryota > Metazoa > Arthropoda > Insecta > Lepidoptera > Erebidae > Diaphora > Diaphora mendica. Next base: position 27,686,679 of record OX421310.1, read on the forward strand.
TTATGAATACCCTGTAAGTATTTCTTCACATTAATTTTAATGCTAATATTTTTTAGTGCTATGATTCACACTTTGAAATCAGTATTCCCATAACCATATCACTGTTACTTCAAGCATTATATTTCCTTGGTAATTAAATATTTCGTATTGGTTGTCTCTCACTCAAATTAATTTAAAAATATCAATGAAAAAATACGCAACACTCAATTTTATAATATACAAACGATGCTTCATTTTCAGCTCTCTAGTGGTTTATTTACTTCTATTTGTGGTACATTTGTAACTGTGCAAACTTTTATCTTGTACCTTAAAGATTCGGTAAGTGTAATTAAGTATTTATAAAATATATTTGATACATCTCTATACATGAGTGTGACTTATCTATAGAAATATGTTTTTTTTTTTAATATATATTACTAGTGGTTGCCCGCGTACATGTCGGTTATCGCGGCAAATAGTAGCCTCTATGTTATTCTGATGTATAAGCTATATTACTGTAAAGTTTCATCCAAATCCGTTCAGCAGTTTTAGCGTGAAAGAGTAACAAACATCTATCCATCCATCCATACTTACAAACTTTCGCGTTTATAATATTATTATAGATATAGATAATAAAATATCCTAGTACTAATCTGGTCACCACAGTTCAGGCTTCTTCAAGTTTTGGAGCCAAGCGGCCATGTGTAATGTGTTAGGTATGTACAAATACCTATATTTTCAGTCAAAGGTGAAGAGAACTGCCGGCATAGCATCTTGGGCTATCGCTACTTGGGCCTTTATAGTCATATTCAGTTTACTTATTGATATGTTTCAAAAACAGATAGATCAAACAAAACTTATTTGTGCTTACATACAGTTAAAGCCGTCAAGTCCTGGTAAGTTAATCATTTCCTTCTGTTTGCTCCTTTTTACACGCTTTTTATTATCTTCACCTGTATGTTTGTATGTATGTTTGTTTGTAACCAACTCCTTTGGACTTGATTTTGATCCACGAACTCAGTCCCAATGATGCAGAAGCATCACTAGGCCGCCATAGTCTGGGTCACCATGCTACATTGTTGCATTGTCTGCATTCGCAATGAGTATGGTGACCACCACTCTTGGATTCTGCTTATGCTTTCCATCAGGCAGAGTAGAGTCATTTTGGCAGGACCATACATAAAAAAAACTTTAAACGGTCAGATTTCATTTAAACTTAGTAGACTTATCGAGGACCGATGACAATACAATGATTTGGATAAATAAATAGTTTAAAAAACTAAGAAAAAACGATTTTATAAATAAATAACAGTAAAAAGTAAAAAATATTTTTTTAAGAATTTAAATTAAGGATAGAGTGATAAATGAATTATAAAAATTAGGATTTATTTTTATTAATTAATAAATAAAAGAAATTATTTTAATGTAAAAAGGGTGGGGCGACATTATCGAAATATTTTCAGAAAGCATCTCACGCATTTTTACATTAAAATCTTAATATATATAAATCTCGTGTCACAATGTTTGTCCTCAATGGACTCCTAAACCACTTAACCGATTATAATAAAATTTTTACACCATGTGCAGTTCGATCCAACTTGAGAGATAGGATAGTTTAAATCTATAATTATATCACCATTTTTTTTAATTCACTTTATACGTAGCGAAGCACGTACTGGGCAGCTAGTAATATATAGATAGAAAACACTAAGTACACCAGGAAATACAAACAATATACAATCCTAAAAATTAACAAAAAAAGGAAATGTGATGTACAAAGGGCGGCCTTATTGCTCATAGCAATTTCTTCCAGGCATTCCTTGGATGGACAGGTTTAATTCTAAGCTGATGCAGGGTATTTAAGTAAGAGAAAAAAATATGTCTTTACGTTTATAACAAATTTAATAAATAATATATGAAATAATAATACAAGAAAAAAAATACTATACATACATAGTCATATGAACATACATGATATTAACTTACATATGTACATATATACATCAGTTTGAAACTATGAGAGACAGATAATGCTCACATAACATAGTTTTGAAAGTGGTAACAGATTGGGCACGTCTGATAGAGATCGGTAATATTTAATTTATTTATCACTCTATCCTTAATTTAAATTATTTAAAAAACATGTTCTACTTTTTGCTTTGCTAAAGCGTGTTTGTTAGTTTTTTTACTCTTTTTTGATTTGAACTACTTTTGGTAAAGTAGGTTGAACATTTTTCATTAACTTTATTTATTTAGGACTTTAAGATATGTTATATATTTACCGATAGTGTCGGTTACATATTCGTCAACGCAGAAAAATATTCCACTCACTTTCCTGTATACTATCCTCATTTCATCATCCTCTCCTACTTATCTATATATATAAAAGAGTAAGGTGACTGACTGACTGACTGACTGACATACCCAGAGATCAACGCACAGCCCAAACCGCTGAAGCTACAATCCTGAAATTTTGCATGTAGGTTCTTTATATGACGTAAGTGAGCACTAAGAAAGGATTTTTTGAAATTCCACCCCTAAGGGGGTTAAATAGGGGTTGAAAGTTTGTATGGAAGTTCGTCATTTTTGAAGGTAGAAACATGAAACTTTACTTTTGGGCTACTGATTAAAAAGAGTAGATACGTATTTAAGCGTTTCTGGATATTCTACCCCTAAGGGGTTAAATAGGGGTTGTTATTTCGTATATAGGTCAGTCTGGAAGTCCGTCATCTTTTAAGTTAGAAACATGAAACTTTATTTTTAGGCTGCTGATTAAAAATGAATTGATACGTGTTTCGGCGTTTCTGAATATTCTACCCCTAAGGGGGTGAAATAGGGGTTGAAAGTTTGTATGGAAGTTCGTCATTTTTTAAGTAAGAAACAACAAACTTTATTTTTTAAGGTACTGATTAAAAAAGAGCAGATACGTATTTAAGCGTTTCTTGATATTCTACCCCTAAGGGGTTAAATAGGGGTTATTATTTCCTATATAGGTCAGTCTGGAAGTCCGTCATTTTTGAAGTCAGAAACATGAAACTTTATTTTTAGGCTGCTGATTAAAAATGAATTGATAGGTGTTTCAGCGTTTCTGAATATTCTACCCCTAAGGGGGTGAAATAGGGGTTGAAAGTTTGTATGGAAGTTCGTCATTTTTTAAGTTAGAAACATGAAACTTTATTTTTGGGGTACTGATTTGAAGTGAATAGATACGTATTAAAACGTTTCCTAATATTCTACCCCTAAGGGGGTTAAATAGGGGTTGAAAGTTTGTATGGAAGTTCGTCATTTTTTAAGTAAGAAACATGAAACTTTACTTTTGGGCTACTGATTAAAAAAGAGTAGGTACGTGTAAGCGTTTCTGGATATTCTACCCTTAAGGGGGTGAAATAGGGGTTGAAAGTTTGTATGGAAGTCCGTAATTTTTTAAATAAGAAATATGATACTTTATTTTTGGGCTACTTAATAAAAATGATTAGATACGTATTTAGGAGTTTCTGGATATTATGCCCGTAAAGGGGTGAAATAAGGGTTGAAAGTTTGTAAGGAAGTCCGTCATTTTTTAAGTGAGAAACATGAAAATGTAGTTTTGGGCTACTAATTAAAAATGGGTAGATACATATTGAAGCGTTTCTGGATATTCTACCCCTAAGGGGTGAAATAGGGGTTGTTATTTCGTATATAGGTCAGTCTGGAATTTCGTAATTTTTGAAGTCAGAAACATGAAACTTTATTTTTTGGCTGCTGATTAAAAATGAATTGATACGTGTTTCAACGTTTCTGAATATTCTACCCCTAAGGTGGTAAAATAGGGGTTGAAAGTTTGTATGGAAGTTCGTCATTTTGTAAGTAAGAAACGTGAATCTTTATTTTTGGGGTACTGATTTAAAATGAATAGATACGTATTGAAACGTTTCTTAATATTCTACCCCTAAGGGGGTGAAATCGGGGTTGAAAGTTTGTAAGGATGTTCGTCATTCTTTACTTTTGGGCTACTCATTAAAAAATAGTAGATACTTGTTTAAGCGTTTCTGGATAATCTACCCCTAAGGGGGTGAAATCGGGGTTGAAAGTTTGTAAGGATGTTCGTCATTCTTTACTTTTGGGCTACTGATTTAAAATGAATAGATACGTATTTAAACGTTTCTTAATATTCTACCCCTAAGGGGGTGAAATCGGGGTTGAAAGTTTGTAAGGGAGTTCGTCATTCTTTACTTTTGGGCTACTCATTAAAAATAGTAGATACGTGTTTAAGCGTTTCTGGATAATCTACCCCTAAGGGGGTGAAATCGAGGTTGAAAGTTTGTAAGGAAGTTCGTCGTTCTTTACTTTTGGGCTACTGATTAAAAAATAGTAGATACGTGTTTAAGCGTTTCTGGATAATCTACCCCTAAGAGGTTAAATAGGGGTTGTTATTTCGTATATAGGTTATTCTGGAAGTCCGTCATTTTTGAAGTTAGAAACATGCAACTTTATTTATGGCTACTGATTAAAAATGAGTAGATACGTATGTACGAACATGTTCTACCGGAACCGGTTGTGGTTCACGGTGCCGTTCTCGAAGTTGTTCAAAAATATGTGTGGTACCTCGGGCAGACTTTGCAGTTAAGTAAAAAAACTTCGAGGACGAGATGAACAGGAGAATTCAGCCGGGTTGGGCAGCGTTTGGGAAACTTTGTCGGGTCTTTTCATCGTCAATCCCACAGTGCCTAAATACGAAAGTCTTCAATCAATACGTCCTACCTGTCATGACATACTGTGCCGAAACGTGGACACGACACGGCTGGTCCACAAGTTCAAAGTCGCTATGGAGAGGGCTATAATAATAATAATGATTAATTTTTCTCATCACAAAAGCTCAACGTTTCTCTAAGGGATCGCATCAAGAATGAGGTGATCCGGTAGAGAACCAAGGTCGTTGACATAGCCCACGGGATAAGCAAACTGAAGTGACAGTGGGCTGGCCATATTAGCCGTAGAACTGATAACCGTTGGGATAAACGGGTTCGTGAGTGGTGAACGCGTCTCGGCAAACGTAGCGTAGAACGTCCACAGGCCAGGTGGAATAATGATCGGACGGCTGGCAGAAGCTGCATGAGAGAAGCTGAGGATCGAACCAAGTGGCGTGCAATTGGAGATGCCTATGTCCAGCAGTGGACTGCGTTGATGATAATGAGATACGTATTTAAGCGTTTCTGGATATTCTATCCCTAGGCTAGACTGGAAGTCCGTCATTTTTTAATTTAGTAGCCTGAAACGTTGTCTTCAGGCTTTTGATTACAAATAAATGAATACTTATATCAGCATTTATGGGAATTCTATTCCTAAAGGGGTTAAAATAAGGGTTGAAAGTGTGTGTGAAAGTCAATTTTAATGGACTATTGATTATAAATAAATACGTTTAAAAACGTGAACACAGTATTCATAAATACTTACACAGTTTTAAATAAATACATATAATCAACTTCCACGCGAGCAACGCCGCGGGCAACAGCTAGTTGTTAAATAAGTTCAATCAACACATTTCAACTCTGATCAAATCAAATCAAAATCATTTATTCATCTAAGACACCAAGTGACACCTATGAACGTCAAATTGAAGCTATAGTTAAAAATCATAGATCGACACAAACAGAGGCTACAGCATGTGCTGTATTGTCGAGGTAAATTAGGCGAAAACACCAAAATCTACTGCCTGCCTGTCTCGATCCATAACTTCCAGTTTCCAAAATGCGTGGAGCTCATAAGAAGAATACTGGCAAAGAAACTCATGGCTACTCTTTTTCAAAATCTGATTTTCAGGTACAATAGTGTTAGTATTATATGTAAGGTAAACAGTATGCAAGCTGTTGCCACCTGAAATTCCTTTTATTAAAAAGCTCCAAAATCTAACGCACAAACAAAAAAAAAACACTCAGTGATAACGTTGAAGGTTTGAGTCTATTAAACATAGAATAAAATAGAAACATTGTGCACATCCAGTTACATGCAGTTGCAAAATCTACTGTTGAAAATAATTCGTGACTGGATTAAGAGGCTAGGGTTGCAGTTGAACGAACCAGAATAATAGTATTGTCTAAAGCATCGCTGACTAGGCCGACCAGTCACCCCAAGCAGCGCCCGTTCACGAGTATGACGCATGGACCAGCCATCATCTCCCTCGCCATATCAGAGGGAAGGAAACGACCCGCCTAGGGAATGCAATCTCGCGAGATTGGGGCTCAGGCGAGATCTCGCGAGTTTAGGAATAAACTCACAAAATTGCCAATCTCGCGAGATCTCGAAATTAGCGAGATCTCGCGAGATTGGCAATTTTGTGAGTTTATTCTTGCAAATAATCACAATATTTGAAAAAGAATAGGAAAAAACTAATGAGAATTATAGGTATTATGAATAAACAGTTATTTTTACGAATTCTTTCAAAAAACATTTTTGTATTCAACATTGTTTGACGTATCTTACATGATTTTTGTAATAAACTTTTAAGTAGTAAACTTTGACCTATCTTATTAAATAAGAAATTAAAAAAAGAACCGGTTTTCTCTTCTAATACTAAATAAAAGTCTTTTAATGATAAAACAGATTTTTGAAATCAAAAAAACAAGAAGTCAAAAACTAATATGAAACTTATTAACTAAGTTAGTTGACTATTAAACTGAGATATTATTATCAATTAAAGAAAACTATACCTACTCACAGATCTATTAGAAATTAGAGATTAATTAACAAAATATTCCAATCAAATCAGTTCACAGCACACGCCATTATTACGAATTATTTTAAAAGTAGCTCCTTAAGAAGCACAATTTGGCCAAAGAATCGTCTGCTAAACGGCTTCTTATATTGCTGTTCAGATAACCAGTCGTTGAGAAGGCCCTTTCGGATCCATGCTAGTTGGAACCACAGATCTCAGGCTGCGCGAACTGTAAAAGTTCGCCTTTTAAACCCCGGACTCGTATAAATTCATTTCCTTTTTGATTAATAACTCCAAATTCGTAGTTAGGTTTCTGTTTCTATGTTCTTTGAACACAGTCAATGCTTCCTGGTTTATTAGTGACCACACGGATATAGAACCATTAGTAAAAATAGGGGGCCCCCTGTAGGGAATGCAATCTCGTTAAACTCGCGAGATCTCGCCCATTTTTCGGCCGAGATCAATCTCGCTAAAAAAGGCCGAGATCTCGCGAGAACGAGATTGCGGTGTCGTCGCAGGGCGGGTGACCCGCCCTACGACGACACCGCAATGACATTTTAGTGAGCATGACAAACCATAGTCGAGATACTGATAAAAATCACTACTAATTAAATTACCATAATAATCGTCACGCATTAAACTAACAATGGTTTGTTAATATTTAGATTTATTAAAAGACAAAGAAGTTTGTGTGTAGGTATCTATCTAAATTCTAATGACACCTTAAGCCCATGACTGTTTGTCGTTTAGATAATCGTTGATCGTATAATAGGCTTTCTTAATAAGGTGATTTTTTACAGTTAGCTTGAATTTCTTTACAGGAAGGTCGATTACATGTATAGGAATTTTATTATAAAAACGTACACAAAGACCTTCGAACGAGTTGTGTACCTTATGTAATCGTTGATAGGTACCAATGAGTTTAGATTTGTTTCTAGTATTAATATTGTGTACATCACTGTTTTTCTTATAGTCATTAATGTTGTGTCTAACAAACATAATATTCGCTAATATATACTGTGATGCAACAGTTAAAATACCTATATCTTTAAACAACTCTCGAAGAGAGACTCTAGCACCTAAATTGTACATTGAGCGGATGGCTCGTTTTTGTAGAATAAAAATCGTTTCAATATCAGCCGCCTTGCCCCAAAGTAGTATACCATAGGACATGACGCTGTGAAAGTAGCTAAAATAAACTAACCTAGCTGTGTCCGTATCAGTGAGCTGACGTACCTATCTATCTATCTGGGCTCCCCATTGAAGTTTACCATCTAATGTAATTCCTAAGAATACTGTTGAGTCTACAATACTTATGATTTCATTATTTATAGTTAGATTAGTGACTAGTTGTTTTACATTTGGCATAGTAAATCTCACACACTTTGTTTTATTTGAATTCAGTAGGAGATTATTCGTTGTTAACCAATTCAATACATCATTTAGTGCCCTATTCACATCGTCAAAAACTGTTTTCTTACGATCGACTTTAAAAATAAGTGACATATCATCAGCAAATAGAACTATATCACAGAGATCTTTTAAATAATATGGTAAGTCATTTATATATATGAGAAAAAGTAGAGGACCCAGTATAGAGCCCTGCGGAACGCCCATAGTAACAGGTAATCCAGATGGCCTCGCACCATTGACATCTACATGTTGAATTCTATCTTTCAAGTAGGAAACGATTAGTTCCAAATACCATTAACACCATCCAATAGTCATAACCGTAATCTTTCGCTCGTCTAACAAACTCTTCCTCCTTTGTCAGTCTCACACTACTAGTTTTATCGACTTTTCGTTCTTTGTACTGTCTGTCTTGTGGAATGCGCTTCCTCGCGAGGTAAAAATAGATAGAAATCAGTACGCTTTTAAGTTGAAGGAAACGAACTTTTACTAGGTAAAATTAAATCAACGTTGACTTAGTTCTGCACATAATACACTTTTATAATAGATATATGTAAATGTAGATATGTGAATGTATGTGTATAAATATAAACGCATATATGTATGTTTATATTATTATATTAATGTATATATTTTAGTAGTATATTTTAGTAATTATAGTACTTATTAAAATAAAGCAAATCTATCATTTCCTCATAAGTGCACCTACCTCATCTTTTCTCTGCATTACGCAATCGGTCGACTGACAGAGAATGCCTTAGGTATTAAGGCCGTGAATGCACGTATTTATGCATATAGTAATTAAATAAAATAATAAATAAATATATATAAAAATAATAATAAATAATTTAACTTTTCTTTATTTCAGTTGAAATGCTGAAGCTAACCAAAGAAATACTCGCTACATTCGAGGTCAGGGATGCTCGTATGTCACTGTACAACGTATTCTTCTTCAACACCGGTCTTGTCTTTAAGCTAGCAGCCTCCACCTTTGTGTACATTACCGTGCAATTACAAGTGGCTCTTTCATATTTGGACAGCGAGAATAAAATTGATAACGTCACAGAACATAAATCCTTTAGTCTAGATCGTAATAGAATTAAAGAATTTCTGTTTTTATATTAAAAATGAAATATTATAGTTGTTTCTATGTTTGTAATCTACTACATATAGCTAGATGACTCACGAAACTTCGCCTGCGACTCTTTTCAGTCATGCTCCTATTGATCTAAGCGTGGTGTTAAGTTTATTATCTTAGGCACGCCAGCAAAACACACTTAAAAAAAACGTAAAAGTCAGTTAGATAGTTTCGTAGTTTATCGTGAGCAACAACGTAACCCAATAATTATATATATGAAAGATACATATTAATATTTTAAAATACACACATCAAAAGTGTCTAGGGATCAAGCATTTTTATGCGGATTTCTTGAGATTGAGATGTGGCTTTGGCCCTGGCCTGCTCAGTCGCCAGACTTGAACCCGATTGAGCATGCATGGGATATGCTACAGAGAAGAGCTCTGCCGAATATGGAGGGTATCCAGTCGCAAGAAGACCTTTTTTTGTTGTTGCAACGAACATGGGCGGCCATTTCACAGCGTGTTTGGATGAACTCATTTTGAGTATGCCAAACCGATGTTCTTGTGTTGTTAGTGTTCGCGGTAGAAACACGGATTATTAATTGTTTAAGTTACCTAATAAAATTTTAAAGAAAACTGTTATTTCAGTCTTTTTTTCGAACTTTAATGTTAGTGGTTCAAATGTCGAAAATCCCTTTATTAGGAAAATGGCAAATTTCTTTATTAATGCAAAGGTGACTTGGTTTATCGTTACTGTGACAAACGAAAACACTTTATTTGATGAATCCTTAAAGAAAATTTTAATTAATATCAATCAGGAGAAAAGTTATTGCAAAAATATATGTTGATCCCTAGACACATATGTTGATCCCTAGACACTTTTGATGTGTGTAATATAAAATATTTTAATATTATGACATTTATTTAAATATTATGACACACAACGCCATCTAGTTTTCAAACTAAGTAAAGATTAAGCATGGCATGTATAAGACAATTATAAATGCGTTTTGTTAATGCAGTTGTAACAACTATTGAAGCAAAATTCAAATTCTTTTAGCACAGTTTTAAAAATATAAATACATAAAAATAATATTTGAATAAATAATTAGGATGATTAGTGAATCATCCTAATTATTTATTCAGCTCGCAGTGGCGAGGGTACGTCGGGGTTCCAGAGATTTCCTTTCGAAGGTGCACCTGGTTCCCCGGCTTCTAGTACCCGTGACCACAAAATAGATAGGTACAGAAGTCAATCACATGTATGTACTTCACTTTTCATACCTACGCTCGGCGGTCGCTCTAGAGTTGTCGTCAACTATGGCTTATGCACAAAAACATATCGTGGTAGTGGCACTCGTATCTAGTTGTTTGATTTATTGTTGAGAATGAAACGGGAAGAATGGAAATAAAATTAATCTAAACAAATAAATAAAATTGAAGTGTCTGTTGTAATATTAATATAACCGCTTTTTAATAAATGCATATGTGTGTATACACGGTACATATACCTAGTTTTACAATTTTTGTCTGTCTGTTTGTTTCGGGTAATCAAATTTATTTTAGTATATGTATCGTGTATACATTCATATGTATTTAGTAAAAAATATTTTAATATTACAAACAGACACTCCAATTTTATTTATTTGTATAGATTTTTTTATATTATACAAATTTGTCACTGAAAATAACTTGCGACGATTTCGACATTGGTGAAATGCACGATTATTATATTTTAAAGTGTAATAAATTCGCATTCTCATGTACAATTGTTTACAGTAAGCTAGTGGAAAACACTTACAAGTCATGAAGTAGAGAGACTTTTAAGGATTTCACAGTTCAAGTAGTTCCTTCATTGATCTGACAATCTCAAGCGGATGACACTCGCGCTCGTTCTGGTCCGAACCGGTCCCATATATCGTGTCCGTGAGCAGTGTCTATGTGTGCGTTGCTCGAGCGCACTTTGTATGTAGATTGTCTTCTGTACCTATCTGTTTTGTGCCGAGACGGTGTGCTGTTTTTAGTCGGTTCGAGTCCGACATAACCACCAGTAGGTGATATCAGAGGGGAATTCCGCACAAAAAAAAGGATGAGTTACTTGATAAACAATTTAAATCTCATAATCATCCATTACATATTGCCAGCGTTTATCGCGGGAATTTCATTCAAAGATTTTACCAACTAATTAGTTTTCAAAACGTATAATTACATTATTAATGTTTTTATAGTAAAAAATGGAAATAAACAAAAAAAAACCGATTTTTTTTTGTTTATTTTCAATTGTGTCGACTATTGTGTCACTGATTGTGTCGACTTAGTATGATTTTTTCACTGTAACAAGGGATAGCAGAGATTGAGTATTTTATATTATGATATTACCAACTTTTAGAACTCCTGGCAATCTTTTTTTTAGGAACGGTTCCTGAAAAAAGTTTACTAAGGACTATGGAGCCCTAAAAAGATACCTACACGATTAATCGATTGGTTCAAAACGACTTGAATATTTACAATACTCGCAATGTCTTTTTATGCGTTTATTTAAACAAGTGCATGTATTTATTAAACATAATGTTATTGTTACGTTTATAGATACCGACCGATTGTTTTTCAAATCAATTGTATTTCTTTTATTTTATTTTTACTAAAAACAAACACTTAATTACATTTTTGATTGGCTGGTCTTTCAAAAGGTCGTCAAGTGGTCGGTCATTAACATTAAGTTCTTTGAATAATGCGGGACCTTTCTGTTGAATTTAATTAATGATGATTATGATCCTGAGAATTACAGTAGATATGTATTCTTAACTAAAATGAGATTGTCTTGCACATCGTCCCCGTAGAGCGAAAAGTCATTTCTTTTCGGCATACTCTGGCGTACCCCTCTGACAAAGTATGAGCCCAAATTGACCTTTTTTTATGGTTGTGTGTGGTAACTACTATTACATTTGGCTTGGCGCCGACTTCAAACAGATTTTAGGTTCCTAGCATACACAATAATACTACTAATTAAATGAATAAAGAATTAGGTATAGACAAGAATTGGCACATAGCAATTTATGAAGAGCCAGTTTATTTTACGCTTTTTAGTGTTTTTTGGCAGGGAGTTTTCGTCGGATGGTTTTTTGGAAGTCGGTTTTTTTTTAATAAAAAGTTTTTATCAAACAACCACTGCGTCGTCGGTATACCTGGACATCACCTCAACACTCAAAACCTCATGTCGTTCGAAATCAAATAGACTTTATTATGATTAACACTAGGTTCAAAAATGCTATTACAAATACAGTGCCATATCCTTTATAATGACATCAACGAATAGGCTCGCAATATTAGCTTTGCTGGGCTATCAACACCCAAACAATTATGATCCACACTAAAAACAACATCTGCGACAGATATCTGCAATTAGATCAACAAATATCAAAACAACATTGGATGACCACAGATATTCTGGTACTGATGTAAAAGTGTAGATATAAGAATAGCACGAGATGCATTTTTTAATATAAATGTAACAAAGTATAAGATACAGGATCCGAGGATTGACAGGCTCGGGTCTAGAACGTGTACAACAATACAAGTAGCTTGGTCTTTGGGTAAATGAAGAATGGGACTGCGATCAAGAAATTTGTGCCCGTATCGAAATTACCCGAGCATCGTTTAAAAAGATGAAAAAGTACTATGCGGCCGGTAACTTAACATCAAGCTCCGAGTTCGGATTCTCCATTGCTATGGCCAGTGGTGTTCAATGCTAGCGAAGCTTAGACTCTGAAAGCCGACACTCAAAAACACCTCGAAGCATTTGAGATGTGATGCTGCCGTAGAATACTCCGCATTAGCTGGACCAAGAGAGTGCCAAATGCTAGAGTGCTTCAACTTGTAGGGAGAAATCGCAAACTTTTTCCCATCATCAAGCAGAGGAAAGTGGCATACTTGGGCCACGTGCTGCGAAATGAGCGTTACTAATTGCTCCAACTCATTATGATGGGAAAAGTTTGCGGAAAGCAACGAGCTGGAAGAAGAAAAAAGTCTTGGCTCCGCAACATCCGTAATTGGACGAACATCGCAAATGTCGATAAACTGTCCCGCTTGGCTCGGGACAGGCAGATTTCGCCGAGTTGACAGTCTGTAGGAGCGGCACTTGAAGAAGAATAAGTGTAATAACATCCACTTTGAAGGTAAAGTCAAGAAAACGAGCAACACAAGCATTGCAATTAAAATTATCAAAATCAACTTTCAAAGGATATTAAATTTTATATTTCGAGTTCTGAACGCCATTGGTCTTTTCTTTTGTATATTTTTAACTATAAAAAACTTTGCTAATGTGATCTAATGTGCAATGCAAATTGTTTTAGGGTTTATAAAAAAAAGACAACTAGACCCGCAGTATTAAAATATATCTTGTGTCACGAATACATGAATCGGACACAAAGGACCGAGACTCGGAACAAATTTTTGTTCTGAGTCTGGGATTCTCTCGTCTCGTGTGGGATTAGAACCCACAACACTTGGTACAGTAGAAAGCGTCAGTTTTATGCATGAGCCTATCAAAGTGACTCCACTCTGCCCCATGGGAAGCATGAGCAGAATCCAAGAGTTGTGGTGTGTATGTGGTGTGTGTGTGGTGTGGTGAGTATGTGTGAATACTCATTGTGAATGCAGACAATGCAACAATGCAGCGTGGTGACTTACTTCATGGTGGCTCACTGTAATGCCTTGTAATCGTTGGGTCTCCAGTCTCACACTCACCAACGATACACGACAGCATGAATGTGGTCATATCATGTTTGTCTTCTGTGAGAGGGTAGTATTTTTTTTTTTTTTTTTTTTTTTTTTATGTTATCCCTAGGGATAACGCTGCTTTCCCCCGTCCATGATAACGACAGGACCTTGCTACTAGTCATTTACATATTTGCTGTTCATTGTTGTGCCCTGCACCAAGTGCCTCCCATCCATCTCTTTGCTTTTGTTAATTTTCCATCTATTGTCTGATTACTATACAGAATTAAGTGGATTTTTCTATTTAGTGTTTAATTACGTTACAGAATTTATACCATAGAATGTTCATTTCTAAAATTTTACTATTATAATACGAAACATATGATTTTTACGTTGCAGGCTTTATTGTTAGGTTTGTTGAGAGTCTTACGTATTTTTAATAGAGGGTAGTATTGCCCCGGTCGACCCGGGGATCGTTCGTGCTGAAATCAGTGGGGCTCTACCACCTTGGGAGTTCTTCCATCTTTTACTTAGTTTAAATACTTTTAGTACTAGGAGGGTATAATCTTTTATGTGACGGACGTTATGCGATATTTTAAACATGAGGAACAAAGTCAATTAAAGACAACGTCAAAAACATACATACAAATAATGAATTTAAATAACAACAATTGTAAGAGGATCTTCATAGAATGAATAGAATTCTTATAAGGAACTTGTTACCTTTGTTATATTATTGGAAGCCTTTGTGAATAACATACCATCAGGCAAGTTGCATATAAATAATACGGTAGGGATACGATAATCAGTGCTATTTGGTACGCTTCAAGAGCACTATCCATACCGGAGAATTAAATTCTACAATAATGAAGAGCATCGTAGCCTTCCTTGCAATTTTTGCACTTTTTGTATTGGCTGTAAGTACTATAAGATAATTAATGTACCTACTAAATAGAATATGTAAACAAAAGGTTATCCAGCCTTGAATAGTTTAACAGCATACAGCCTTTCATGCAGATGTAACGTCTGCTATATAAATAGATAAATAGATAGATAGCTAAATAGATAGATATCTAAAAAGTAACATATCGATTACGGGAAATTAAAGTCTCCGATATATGTATATGTAAACCTTTTGACGGACTGAAGGATGGAATATTATCATCAATCTTTCATATTTATATCTCTCACAATATAACTCTAGCCTATTTGTATTACAGCAAGCCGATTCAGGAGACTCTAACTCACCTAAAAACAACGGTAAGTAATCTATTGTATATATACGTTATATACATATGTTTGTAATCCTACTTACCATAATATTATCTAAATTTTTTTCATTAATTCCCTAATAATACATAATATTAAGTATAAATGCGTTTGTAAATCTCTCTCTGCCTGTCTTACTATCCTACTATTTAATTCTTGAAAAAGAACATAGGCTACTGTTTAAACAACTTTCAAAAAGGAGGTGGTTCTATATTCCACTGTATGTATTTTTGATTTGTAATAACGAATCGTAGAAGAATAAAATATTGTTATCATTGCGAGATAGCTTAAAGACTAGTTCTAAATTCTAAATAAGAGGAGAAGTAAGTAATAAGGGGAGTCAATCAGTACGCACACCTAAAGTTAATATTAAAATATGACCAGAAGACCATAATATTTAAGATCGGAAATGAAATTGAAAATACTAAACCATGCCACAAAATTCGATATTTCATAATTTTAAAGGAATAGATTTCTTTAGACGTTGTATTTCTTCTAATACGTCCTGATCTTTAATGTTAGCAAAGCACACTAAACTGAAAAGAAACTACATTTTTAACTAAAAGAATAGTATCTTAAGTCCAGTTTATAATGCACAATCAAGTTAACAGTTAAAAACAAAGAAACGAATAATTCAAAATCTGTTATGGTTTCCTTTGAAATTACATTACTTGCCATTATAGTACGTGGTCTTTTTTATCACTGATGTTTTTATAATGGCAAGATCTAACTTTATATTCTAATATAATCAATTGGGTGTTTTCTATCTATAATATGTATGTATTTACAAAAAAAAAAAAAGTATATATGTATTTGTATCAGTTGTCTAGTACCCATAACACAAGCTCTGCTTAGCTTGGGACTAGATGGCGTTGTGTGTTAAAATGTCCAAAATATTTATTTATTTATTAAGCAAGTAATGAAGGTGTGACAGAGATGTAAAGTAATGAATGTTCTATTATTTGCATCTTTTAAAACTATATTATTTACTTATACATTTTTACTTATCATTTAATAATATTTTACTATCGTAATCGCAGGATCTAACACGGGGGAAAACCAAGGATCAAACCCAGTCTCAAACGGGATCAACAAAACAAAGGAGATGGCTAAAGAAAACCCGAAAAATGGTAAATATAGAGTACAATTTATAATGCGCGGTTAATATTATTCATAAACAGTCTCCATCCGATAGTTTCTCTTCCTGGACTAAAATTATATGGGCGTTAGATTTTTAAGCTATTGCATAGCTTTTATCGCGGGCTTTGGGGCCTTTGTGTAGAAATTCCGTAACGCAACAAAAAAACCTGACACCCGAAGCTGGCATGGATCGAGACGAGCTGATCCGAACAACAAATCAACGAATCTGTGTCACTGTAACGCACGAACATA
The DNA here is from genome assembly GCA_949125395.1 of Diaphora mendica. Taxonomy (NCBI): domain Eukaryota; kingdom Metazoa; phylum Arthropoda; class Insecta; order Lepidoptera; family Erebidae; genus Diaphora; species Diaphora mendica. The sequence continues at coordinate 27,703,216 of OX421310.1, forward strand.
CTGCTTAAAAAAATATAATTGCATAAGTTGATAAAAAATGCTATGCAATAGCTTTACCGCGGCAGTCCCCGAGTGCCACACGTATTTTTTTATTATTATTATCATACTCGCAGTAAATAACTCAAGGGAAAACCAAGGATTAAACCCAGTGTCGAACGGGGTGAACAAAACCAAGGAGATGGCTAAAGAAACCTGAAAAGTGGTAAATATAGAGTACAATTTATAATGCCCAGCATATATTATTCACAAACAGTCTCCAACAGGAGTTTCTTTCGGTGGACTAAAATATGATTGCAGCAAAATATTTTTATAACTTTTTATTATCATACTCGTAGGATCTAACACGGGGGAAAACCAAGGATCAAACCAAGTCTTGAACGGGGTGAACAAAACTAAGGAGATGGCCAAAGAAAACCCGAAAAATGGTAAGTATGGAGTACAATTTTTAATGCCTGGTATATATTATTCGCAAACAGTCTCCAACAGGAGTTTTTTTTTGGTGGACTAAAATGAGATTGCAGTAAAAATAGTTTTATATTTTTTACTAGCTGACCCTGCGAACTTCGTACGCCATATTGACATGTCTGTCTAGTTCCCACGAACAAAAATATGACTTTTCCTGTTATCTTTTAATTTTTCTGGCACACAAATACCCGGCAAAAATTATTCACAAATAGTCTCCAATGGGTTTTTTTTTTTTTGGTGGACTGATATACGATTGCAGTGAAAATAGTTTTATATGTTTTTATTATCATACGTGCAGGATCTAACACGGGGGAAAACCAAGGATCAAACCCAGTCTCGAACGGGGTGAACAAAACCAAGGAAATGTCTAAAGAAAACCCGAAAAATGGTAAGCATAGAGTACATATTTAATGCCCGGCATATATTATTCAGAAACAGTCTCCAACAGGAGTTTCTTTCGGTGGACTAAAATAAGATTCCAGTAAAAATAGTTGTATATTTTTTACTGGCTGACCCTGCGAACTCAGTACGCCATATATGGTGCAACTGATCGGAAGTTATGCATGTACATACATTTCGGCGATTCATATTAAAGCCTTTGTCGAATGGGGTGAACAAAACCAAGGAGATGGGTAAACGAAACCCGATTTTTTTTAAGTATAGAGTATAATTAATAATAATAAACAGTCTCCATCCGGAAGTTTCTTTCGGTGGAATGAAAAATTTATATTATTTTCAAACTTGCAGGGCCAAACTCGGGGAAAAATCAAGAATCAAACCCAGTAACTAATGGCGCGGACAAAGACAAAGATATAGCTGAAGAAAACCCCAAAAAGGGTAGGTATAGAGTACAATTTATAATGTCTGCTATACGAAAAGAAAATATTATTAAAATAATAGATTATTTTTTATTTTATTATGATAATCGCAGGGTCTAACTTGGAGAACAATCAAGGATCAAACCCAGTGTCGAACGGGGCAAACAAAGCTGAAGAAAAACAGGAAAGTGGTAGGTATTAAGGACAATTTGTAATACCCGGTTCCTTTATTCAGAAAGCATTAAAATACTGTTAGCGTAAGAATAATTTGAACTACCATTAAAACAAGTAAGATTTTAACAAAAAAAAAACCTACTTCAAGAATGACTAAATTGAAATGGGACCACAAGGAAAGCACCACCTTTCAAATAAAATAAAATAAAAACAAATGCACTAGTAGCCCCTACGAAATTTCGAAGGTTTGACTCGATTTCTCTTGAATGCCATCACCCGATCTTAGTGTCCTTATCATGGTACCACCGTTGGGATATCTCCTTTCCATTAAAAGAAAGATTAATCTCTAAATCGACTCATAAACGACGAAGTTATCGGCGAACACACATTAAAAAAAAACGGTTGAATTGAGAACCTCCTCCTTTATTGAAGTCGGTTAATAACATAAACACTATGAGATCAGATATAGGAAATATACCTACAATTATTTCAAACGTTTGCAGAACTGAAGAGGTTTATGCAACTTTTATATTTAGATTTGCATATTAGTTCATGGCCTAAAATGTTGTGTTGCAGCCGACTTTGGATGTATGATAAATTGAGAACTGAGAATGCGATTCGGTTTCTTATTTTATTTGGTTTCATTGTGAGAACTAAATATTTTATTGGCTCTCTATCGAGTATTAACAGAACTTTATGGTTATAGTGTTGTTTTAACACATAAACGACACTACTTTGCCTCACTTAAAAGTTCAAAACACTAAATACTACGTAGTATTTAGTGTTTTGAACTTTTTGAGCATATGTGTATACAGTATCTTAATATGTTCTTACCTTATTCGCAGATAATGATCCCGGATTATTGAGCCAATTAAGTTCAGATGCTGAAAACGTCGCAGCACAAATTATAAATGCATTTGGAGGTATGAATTGCAAAATATTTTACTTAGACGTATAAAACTTTCATCTAATTTACTAACATTTCTAGCTGTAAGATTTTCATGCATAAATAAAAAATATAAACTATCTTTGGCCACCGTGAGTCAAAGTTAATATAACAAAAAAGTAACGCTATCATAATAAATAACAAATGTGAGATATTACGATTAGATAAGATACGTGGGAGAGCCGGCTCGACCGGAGTGATAACACGGCCTCAAAGAAAACCGATGTGAAACAGCGCTTGTGCTTACATCAATGAATTCATTTAGATTTATGATATATTTAAAAATACTATAAGATAGTTAAAAAAATCATCACAATACGATAGAAAGTGTGTTTAGTGTATGGCTGAAAAATTCAATTGACGGCCTGTCATCCCACAACACGACTACATATAAAATAATCATTATAACCGGTGTATATACAGGGTTATGAGTATACATACGTTGCTGGTATATAATTCTATACGTATGTTTATTTATTTTCCAGGTTGGCTCTAATTATACAGTAACGCAACATCACAACAAGATCAGCTGAGCTACATCTCAATCTACATTGATGACTTGTAAATTCGCTGTGCTAAAATAAATATTACTTTCGGGATCACTGATGTTTTGTTTTAATAATGTGTTGTATCTGTTTTTAGGGTTCCGTACACAAAGGGTAAAACGGGACCCTATTACTAAGATTACGCTGTCCGTCTGTCTGTCTATCCATCCGTCAGACAATTGAAATTTTCAGACAAATACTAAAAAACAGAATAATATTAATATTTAAGGGGCTCCCATACAACAAACATGATTTTTTTGTTCGTTTTTGCTCGATATTGATAACGGCAACAAGTAGACGCTTGAAATATATAAATAATGGTAATGGAACCCTTCCTGTACGAATTCGACTCGCACTTGGCCGATTTTATTTAACTTTACAATAATAATGAAAACTTTTTACATTTTGTATTTTGTTTCATTTTTTACATATTTAAAAATGTACCTAAATGACATGTAATAATATAATATGTAATACACATTTAGATAATACTTCTTTAAAATGCTGCTGTACTGAATACTTGCAAAACCGTGTGGAATTTCGCCGTTTCGCTACCATACCGTCACGAAGAGGAAACGAACGCCTTTTGTGTTTGCAAATATCTAGTTTCTGAAGTAACGAAACAGCCAAGCCATACATTTTTACAGAGATGTAAAGTTTATGAAGTTAGGGTTGGTAGAAATAGGGCGCGTAGATACAGAACCTTGGCTGTACATGAGATCTGATATCTTTTTCACAGGGTAAGCCATATGCAGTCGTCTTGGCAACATTTTACATGAAAATGTTTTTGGTGGGATTTCATTTCTTTTTGTAAGTTTCATTTTTTTCTTTTTTTGGACTGTATTTCTTGTACATCTTTTGTCTTCTTTCGAAAAATTCCGTGTACCAAAAATAAAACTTCTAGCATAAACATTTGTGAAAGTCTCATACAAACTTTCACCCCCCAAATTTGGGGGTTGCGGGGCCAAAGTAAAAGTTTTAATAATTTTTTTGATGTTTGTATACTAAACTTAGTTTACATACCAAATTTCAGCTTTCTAGCACTTCAGGAAGTACCCTAACAGTTTGATGATCATCAGTGTGTCAGTGACGAAGTCGGTGTTTTTTAGGTATCAATAAAATCTGAACTATCAAAGCTATGCAATTGAAACTTTGTAAGTTTCATTAGTCTATTAGTAACATCATATCCTGAAAATTTGAACGATCTGGTATATCGGGAACCAAAGTTATGGGGGTTCAAAAAAACGATGAAACACTTCGAGAAAATGTAGGTAGTGCCCTTGCGCTACGCTTGGCTCGTCTTGGCGGGGGCACGACCGTGCCCCCAGATAATAGGTTAGTGTTCTCTTTCCAAATGAAACAATGTCCTACACGAAAACAGGTATATATCGCTAGTCCGACAAGAATTATTGTCACAATCGTTTTTCTATTGGTATTCTCAACTTTTGAGCATAGTAGCTGGATAATTTACTACGCAATTTGTAGGACAACGTGCAGGCGCGGTTTCATCCTGAAATTTTGGGGGGGGGATCACTACAATCAATCTATGTCGAGTAAATTATACTTTATTGCATAATACACAATTTTATTGCACACATTAAAAACAAACGGATATCGTTTTTTATTGGTAAATCTATTTGGATGATAATATTTGAGACGTCTGGGACTATCTCTGGATGAACACTTAGAGGAGCTAGTTCCGTGGGGGGAGGAGGAGAGACACGAAGGGCGTGTGTGGGACTCCCGACAAGTCAGTCTACACACTAAACCCCGCGGCGGCCTAACTCGGCAGTCAAGAGGAGCTCCAGAAACGCATCAGCGGCTTCTGGAGTACCCCTTGCCGTACCTGACGCGTAAGGTACATCCCGGGGTAACCAGATTCACCCACGGGGCAGGTCGCTGTTGAGCCTCCCACAGCTCTACGCAGTTAGACGACATTCCCCGGCCGCACCAAGGTGTTACCGGTCTCGGGTCGTTTGCAGTGACCACATCTCCTCTGGATGTGGCCACAACGACTCTTAAACGACGATTGGGGAGCTAGTGGCTTCTACCGCGCCCCCTTCGTCGCCCGTTTTGAGCGGGATTGGTCTTTTCCAGATCCCGCTCTGCGGACTCCTTCTGGACCATAACGTCTCCATAGACTCCACTCGGCCTCCCATCCCTAACTACTCGCCAGCATTGCCGCGATCAATGCTGGTGACAGGTTTCGTCTGATCTGTCCGCTGGCACTGTGCCGTAACCTTTCATCCGATTCTGTTCAGATATTCACCGAAGCAACCGTGCTCGGTGATCGAATCAGTAGATGACACAGTCAGTTCTCTCTATCCAAGCTTTGAAGCTCGTCAGAATAGCTCCGACAGCGCGTTGGCTGGCACAAACCTGGGTGTCGAGCCGTGCCCGCCCAGCCCGTTGGGCTTACGTATGTGCGGGCTCATGATCCGGCGGTGTCTCTTCGCCATTCCGACCGACAGAACGAATTTCGTTGTAGACCATTGTGTCCATGTCGGTCAGAATGTCGAAGGGTGGAGATCGCGCTAGGATCGTCCCCGCCCCGTACGAGATCGTACGGTAGCCCCGTCAACCGCTGCAGACTCGCGAGTTGAGCCTTACATCGGGACGAACTTGACGGTGCCCCACAGACGACCATCAATCGCACGACGCCCTTATAGAGGCAGCGAACTTCTTCTCGCGGTCCCCCGAGATTGAGAAACAGACGATGTAGTGCCCCTGCTACCCCTCGTACTCGGGGGACTAGTCACCCGAAATGCTTTTTAAAGCTCTACCGACTGTCCAGGATGAGGCCTAGGTACTTCATGTACTGGCTCACCTGGACTTCAGTATCATTCCTCCGGAGGCATGAGCTGGGTGGTTCCTGGCGCTTATGTAAGCCATGGAAGCGCCATCCTCAGGCCCAGCTCACGAGTTTTATCCACGACACAAGCCAATCCTTGCTCGGCGAGCAGAAGCACCTCACCGAAGCGTGACTCTCTAGCCAGTATTGCGGTATTGTCTACATAGCAGGCGACACTGAGGCCAGAGGGCAGACTAGTGCGAAGGCCCGCATTGTATGCGAGGTTCCATAACAATGGGCCCAATACAGAGCCCTGGGGAACCCCACAACACAGCTCCCTTCCATTTGATATCAAGGCTAACTGTCAACACCACCTGAATATCTGAATATCTGAATACAAATTGGCAGTCCGATAGATCAGGGCCCACTCGCGACAGGTGCCCGCTCTTACATACAGGTACAGTTTTAATTTATAGATGTTTAACAATTCCTATCCTTTGATTTCTTATCTCGATTGAACAATTACGGAAACAGGAGAGAAAAAAATCAGCTTCTAGTAGCAGTAGGAAAAAAATATGTGCGATTTGAGGGGGGGGGCGGCTTATGTCACCTGTGATTAAGCCCCCCCCCCCCCTAAAAACCCTGCCTGCTACTGGCCATGGAGTGGATGACGGCCGGTAGCGAGAGATCTCCTCCGACAACTTGCCCCTACCTAGGCCAAGGGCTGGCGACGCCCTTGTATATTAACATATATTTCAGTAACTTTTATTGGTTTAAGTAAGCAGTAAAATAATAAAATACATAAATAAATGTTTCGGACATCTAACACACAACGCCATCTAGTCTAAACAAGCTAAGCAGAGCTTGTGTTATGAAGACTAGACAACTGATACAAATACATACATACTTTTTTTGTAAATACATACATATTATACATAGAAAACACCCAAACTCCGAAACAAATATTTGCAGATCATACAAACATTTTGTCCGACCCGGGAATCGAACCCGAGACTTCAAGCACAGCAATTGCATACGCTACTATTGCGCCACAGAGGCAGTAATTGAATTTTATATATAAGATAGTATTTATGTGAAATATTCTTCTAAGAATCTAGAGTAAAATTTAATGAAATTTATTGAAAAGAGTAAACTACCTTGGAACTTGTAAGAATTATATCATTGAAATAACCGTAAAAGGCATAATCAGTAAAATAGGTATCAGTCACAGTAATTACTGTCCATTAGTCTACAGTTACATTATGAAATCAGTATTTCCATAACCATAGCACTGTTACTCCAAGCATTACACTTCCTTGGGAATTGAATATTTCATATTGTTTAGATAGTCAGTAGCTCTCACTCAAATGAATCAATAAAGATCAATGGACAACAACGTAATACTGCATTTTATAATATACAAAAGATGCCTTATTTACAGGTTTATTGTGGTTTATTTACTTCTATTTGTGGTACATTTGTAACTGTGCAAGCTTTTATTTTGTACCTCAAAGATTCGGTAAGTGTAATTTAGTATTTAAAACAGTTTTTTTTTAATTATGTATTTATGACCCAAGACTCAGTGAAAGTCGCAGGAAGTTTTTTTTTCTTTCTTTTTAAAAAGACAACTCCCACATTGAGAATTTACATCCTATGTCGCGGAGGACTTTAAAAACATATATAAAACGAACACAAAGAGCACCCAGACTCAGGACAACTATATGTGGATCACACAAAGTGTTGTCCCATGTGGGATCTGAACCCACAACACTTGGAACGGTAGATAGCAGCGTGGCGACCGCTTAAACCAGACAACCGCGCAGTCAAATCTTTCAGTTCAGTTTAATCTTTTTACTGTCTCATAAGAGACGATAGGCGCTAATAGCCCAGATGCCCAAACTCCAAGTGTGGTGGTTGTTGAAAATAATCACAAATTTTAACAAAAAAAAAACCGACTTCAATCTGGACCAAATTCAAATGGGACCATACGGGAATATTGAGGTATTCGTTAATTTTTCGCGCACATACATAATGCAAATTGAAGACTTATATGGTTATCTAATGGATGACAAGTCAGAACTGAACCCTGAAATGGGACCATTCGGGAAGCACCAGCTTTCGAATAAAAAAAGAATCATCAAAATCGGTTCACCCAGTCCAAAGTTATGAGGTAACAAACATAAAAAAAAAAAAAAAAACAGTCGAATTGAGAACCTCCTCCTTTTTGAAATCGGTTGAAAAAAGGTCTCATGCATGAATTGATGCCCTAGGTCCCACACTAGATTTCCCTGTGTTATTGCGGCGAACTTAGGAGACTATGTTTTGCAGTAGACGATTTTTAGCTGAGAGATTATCATGTAATGTAAAACCGTAAACATTTTTAGGTTTTATCTGTTTGTCTAGTTGTCTGTGACAATTATTTCTCATAGAAACCTTTTGAAAATACTCGCTTTTATTCCTATTAGATACACTTTTCTGTATCATTAAATTCTAAATCATTAGGCTTAAGATAAGTTTGTAAAAGCTATTATTATCATCTGATTTGACCACTCCTGGGCCTCCCCCTAGGCTTTCCACAACAACCACTCCTTTAGCATACAAAGGCCTACCATGACCTTCACTAGTTATATTTTTAGAAATATATAATAAAATATCTTAGTACTAGTCTGGTCAATTATAGTTCAGGCTTCATCAAGGGAGCTAAGCAGCCGTATGTGTGTTAGGAATAAATATATTTTCAGTCAAAAGTGAAGAGAACTGCCGGCATAGTATTTTGGACTATCGCTACTAGGGCTTTTACAGTCATATTCAGTTTACTTTGATATGTTTCAAAAGCACATAGATCAAACTAAACTTATTTGTACTTACGTACCTTTAAATACTTCAAGTCCTGGTAAGATGTTACTTCACTGAATAAATCTACGTTCACTCTCAACGTTACAAAAAGACAAAAACGCCACTTTAATAATTGCTTGGGTGGCGGCAATCAATGCTTGTCTGATTTGAAGTCTATGATCTTGGATTTCAAAGTACAGTAGCAACAACAACTGGAGTCGCTAAACAGCAAAATTAATGGTCTAGTACTCAAAACTATGATATAAAGCAATTTATTGACTTTCTATCTGGTCAGTATGATGACTTGCTTCTTAAATTAAACTGTATAGATAAAGAAAATAACGACTACAAGGACAAAGTAAATAGATTAGAGAAGAGATTAGAATTTCTAGAAGTTCACATACGACTAGTACTACGATCGTATTGCGTAACTTTCCTAAGCAGCCAAATGGAAATAAACAACTATGATTGATTTAGTTAAGAATGTTGGCACAACGTTATGCCCTAATAAGCCAATAGTGGAAATAGAAATAGTAACAATAGAGTCAATGTGAAACAAACTTACACTAGACCCTCTCAACATTTCACTAACCGCTATGCTAAATGCGGTCACCAATCTGACTGAAAGAAATTCAAACAAGACCCTCTGGGCCAGCGATTTATGAAATAACTTCTTGCATTTAAAAAACCCCCTACTCAAGCACTTAATCGAGTAATCATACGCCTTTTGCCAAATGCCTGCATTTTTGCAGACATTCTGTTATTCTTCCCCACTTTCACCCCCCTAACTTTTAAACGACTCAACCGATTTTCATAAAAACATGTCTAAGAACACTTGCACGTAACTCACCTTTCGTACAAAAAAATAATAATTGAAATCGCTTCATCCGTTCGTGAGCTACGGTGCCACAGAAAGACAGACACGTCAAACTTATAACACCCCTCTTTTAGCGTCGGGGGTTAAAAAAAAATGTTGCGCTGAGTCGCGTAACCACCCTAGACGATGTTGCTCTTTGCGACTTAGAGTACAACAAAATGCTTAACAACCTGCATGATGAAAAAGCATTACGCGAATGACAGCAGTTGAGACTAATTTGTAAATAATTCTTCAAAACTCATTACCGTCAACTACTGTCTCTCCGATACAATTTGATTCATGCTAAGTTTGCCTGGAAGATATTGCTTTCGGCAACAAGGCCGCCATTTGTACATTATATATTTGTTATTTTCTGTACTCTCTTTTAAATCTATAATAAGGTTTACAAATAAAGAGTTTTCTATCTGCCTATAATTAAATGAACCTACTAGGACAACTAGCTATATAAATATAGTGTACGTTCCTAATCCAAACATCAGTTTTGCTTGTCTTTTCTTTCTTACAGACGACTAGTTACTAGCTTGGGATCGTAAAGTATCATCTATGTCCTGTCACCTAAACAACTTGAAAGAATACGAGTACAAATAATATCTCATTTGGATTTTTAGTTTCGTTACCGTTCCAATAATGGAACACTAGGAATATACATACATGTAAGATACTGTTAGTGGCTATGGATTTCATTTGGAAATAAAACTATTGTATTCACTTTTATATTTATTATGCGTTATCAAAACGTATAAGGTAGTAGAGCCACGCTGATTTCAGCACGGATGGGCCGGCTCGACCGGGGCGGTACTACCCTCGCACAGAAAATCAACGTAAAATGACAGCAGCAGTGCTGTCGTGTTTCGTTGGTGAGTGCGAGACCGGAGGCCCATATAGTCTAGTCAACAAGTTCCATACTTGTTGACTAGACTAAAAGATGCAGAAGCATCACTAGGCCGCCATGGTGTGGGTCGCCATGCTGCATTGTCTGCATTCGCAATGAGTATGGTGACCACCACTCTTGGATTCTGCTTATGCTTTCCATCAGAGTAGAGTCATTATGGCGGGCCATACATAAAAAAAAAAAAAACTTATATAAACTAACATATTTTTTAAATTTTGTAATTATTAAGTAAATAATATTATTAGATAAGTTATTTAGTATGAAACATAATCGAACATTTGCTATGTAAGGCAACATTGCATTTGATACGCTTCTTAGTTGTATCCTAACTCAGGATGGGTGTTTCTGGTACTAGCTCCCTGATAAAGCTCACCATATATCAAGTAGCCAAGTCGCGTACAAATTGACCAATTTTTATAACCAAACCTGATTGGCTTTCCATGGATATACTGCTTAGTACCATGTTTTCCATAATAGGTAATCATAGATTCATCGATGCTAAAATTTTTATCTCCAGGATAATACTTTACCCACCGTACATTGAGCAGTTTCCAGGGGACGCACTTTAGCAAACTTATCATTAGGGTCAAGATTATAATTGTCAGCAACATGGAAATAACTAGATGTCTTGACATAAGAGCTGCCACTGTTGGAAAACTGCAGTCAACTCTTTGTTCTCGATACATTGTTATATCCTGACAATAATAAAATAGCAATAAAATGTTTGAAATCCGTTTCAGTAACTCGAAATGCATGCTTACCCTTCTGAATCACATTTTTTTCTAGTTTCTGAGCGCAGTAATTCGAACACCTACTCATCAAAAAATTGTTGAAAATACTGAACAGGCTTTTCCAGGTTTTCTAGGAAATCTGGTTCACAGTACTTCTTCTCAGCCTTTTCTGGAATATCTAAAAACCTCCACTTTCTTGTGACTTCAACACGTTTTCTTTTTGGCGGTGGCTGTGTCACCGTCGACGAGAAGTTGGGCTGTGGCACTGATGATGTGGAAGGTATTGGGTCCACTTGTTCATCTCCAATGGGCTCATTCACTATCCTAGACTCAGCTTGAGAGGATCTGGTCACCCGGAATTCAGCTTCTGCAAGTAACTGACGTCTTGACAAATTATTTATACTTGCAAACTCTTCGTCAAAACTGTCTTCGTCGACAATTATCAGGTGGAATGTGATAAATATATATCAGCCGCGAATACGTTGTCATCTTCTTCTAACTGCGAGATTATCTGATTCACATTCAATCTGCTATAAAATAATATCATAATTACGAGGCAATACAGTAAAGTAAAAATCCTTATGTATAGTGCATATGTTCCTACTGCTCAAATAATGGAACGGTAAATAATACTTACACTTACCCGCAAATTAGCAATTATTTTCCTAAAATCGTAATAAGATATGAAATAACAATATTATTACTTGTTTATAAACACTAAATTGACAATAATATAAACCATAATTAATGACTTACATTTGTCTGTTCGCCATAATTTTCACTATAAACTTAAAAATAAATTATGTTTTCTAAATAAAAAAAACGCGCGAAGTGAAATTACATTTATTCAACTGACAACTAGAGTTGTTAGTAATACCAACATAAAAATATTGATTTGTAGATGCGTTTAAAAATTCTAATAAAAAATAAAGAAGTAACCGTTTTGAAAATGGAACACTAGGATGATATGGGTTAAGTCGGGGATGGAGAATACTATTCGGGCCCAGATGAGGTATCTGGGCCTGATCCTCGACGGTAGGTGGCTCTTCGACGAGCACTTCCGACAGCTTGGTCCAAAGCTGGTCGACGCTGCCTCCGCCCTTGGGCGACTTTTGCCCAATTTGGGTGGAGCCAGCGTCGCAACGAGACTCCTATACACGGGGGTTGTCCGGTCGATGGCGCTGTATGGCGCACCGGTGTGGGTGGCGGCTCTGACTGCCCTAAATAAGGCTCGCCTCTGGCGGCCTCAGAGGGTATTGGCAGTCAGAGCCATACGCGGATACCGCACGGTGTCGACCGAGGCGGCGTGCGCCTTGGCCGGAACACCCCCGTGGGATTTGGAGGCGGAAGTGCTCGCCGAAGTTTATCGACGGGTGACTGAATATCGGGCGGAGTATGGCTATCGCCCTCCGCCCGAAGAGGTACGCGAGTGGCGTGAAGCCGCCCGTCGAGCCACTATGGCTAGATGGTCGTTCCGGCTGGAGACTCCACGTGCTGGCTTTGCCGCCGTGGAGGCTCTCCAGCCGGTCATCCTCGAGTGGGCAGGGCGGCAGCACGGGACCCTTTCCTTCCGACTGACGCAGGTTCTTTCCGGGCACGGTTGCTTCGGGAAGTACCTGCACTCGGTCGCTAGGAGGGAATTGAGTCCCGCCTGCCACCACTGCGACTGCAGTGAGGACTCGGCCCAGCATACGCTGGCGATCTGCCCTGCATGGGCGTCGCAGCGCCGGGCCCTCACTGCAGTCATCGGAGGAGATCTCTCGCTACCGGCCGTCATACGCTCCATGGCCGGTAGCGATAGCAGTTTTACCGCGGTCGCAACCTTCTGCGAAGAAGTCATCTCGCAGAAGGAGGTGGCGGAGAAGGCCTGGGAGGATGATATCCACTCGGACCCAATCCGCCGCCGGCGAACCGGGCGGCGGAGGCGCGCCTATCAGCGCCTCATGCCGCCCTGAGTGTGGCCGCGGATGGTCGGGACGGGCTTTCCCCTCCATCCGCTCTAGTGGCCACCCGCGAGGGGGCGACGTACGCGTGTGCCGTACGTCGCCTAAATAGAGACTTTTAACAGCAGACGGTGCCCGCTTCAGTGCGGGCAAGCGCTGGGAGGGGTCCGGACGTGTTAATAACTGCAGTTCCCGGATTCCTCCCTTCACAGGCGCAGAGTGGCACACCGTGTGGTTTTAGTCGGTTCGAGTCCGACACACCGCCCCGCCGCAAGCCCCGGCGCGGGTGAAGGTCCGAGGGGATTTCCACACGTTAAAAAAAAAAAAAAAAAAAAAAAAAAAAGGGGATGGAGAATACTAAGGTAACTATCGTAGTACTGGTTGATTTTTCCAATGCCTTCAATACCGTCAATCATGTACTTCTCCTTGCTGTCCTATCCTACTTCGCGGCCTCACTCAGTAATCAGTCAGTATGAAAGATTGTTCTTTTAGCTGGTGTGGTTTTGTTGCTGGAGTCCCTCAAGGCGATATTCTCCTACCTCTCCTGTTTTCCATCTTCATTAACCTTATTACCTTAAGATTTCAGTGTTCCTATCACTTATACGCTAATGACTTGCAGCTATACTACCTAACAGAGCTGTGCAATGTATCGTTCGCGGTTTCGGTTGTGAATAATGACCTGGCAACTATTAAACACTAGTCCGACATGTTTGGTGTATCGGTAAATCCGAATAAATGTCAGGCTATTATCATCGGGAGTAGCCGTAGTATGAGCCTGCTAGACTTAGCTTCAGTTCCACCACTTACCTACGATGGCATGGTTATTCCATATTTTGAAAGTGTAAAAGACCTCGGATTATACATTGACATAACTCTCGGCTGGCGAAAACAAGTTGCATCCGTGTGCCAGAAAGTCACAGGCTCGTTGCGGGCCCTCTCGAACTTAAAAACTTCTTTCCATTGAAAACTAAGGCAATGCTTGTTCAGACCCTAATATTTCCAATAATCGACTCTGATGACATGTGTTACTTTGACCTGAATGCAGATCTGCTCAATAAACTTGATCGTCTTCTCAACAATTGCATTCGATTCGTCTTCAATTTCCGTAAATAATAGCTGTTGCCCGCGGCTCCGCCCGCGTGTATGTCAGTTATCGCGGCAAATAGTAGCCTATCGCCAAGACGAGCCAAGTGAAGTGCAAGGGCACTACCTACCTTTTCTCAAAGTGTTTCGTCGTTTTTTTTAATCGTCATAACTTTGGTTTCCGAAATACTAGAAAGTTCAAATTCTCAGGATATGATGTCAATAATAGAATAATGAAACATACAAAGTTTCAATTGCATAGCTTTGATACTTTAGATTTTATTAATACCTAAACTAATGATCATCAAAACTGTTAGGATAGTTCCTCAAGTGCTAGAAACCTGAAATTTGGTGTGTAAACTAAGTTTAGTATACAAACAACAACATAATTCATAAACCTATTACTTTTGTCCCCCAACCCCCAAAATTGGGGGGAGGAAGTTTGTATGAGACTTTGACTAATTTTTATGCTAGAGGTATTAATTATTGTATACGGACTTTTTCAAAAGAAGAAAGAAGATGTAGAAGAAATAGACCCCTAAAAAAGAAAAAATATGAAAACATTTTTCCTGAGATGTAGAGATTGTGAATTTAGGGTTGGTAGAGTTAGGGCGTGTAGATTCAGAAACTTGGCTGTAAATGAGATCTGATATCTTTTTCACAGGGTAAGCCATATGCAGTTGTCTCGGCAACATTTACATGAAAATGTTTTTGGTGGGATGTGTTATTCTGATCAATAAGCTGTATTACTGTAAAGTTTTATCCAAATCCGTTCAGTAGTTTTTGCGTGAAAGAGTAACAAACACACACACATCCTTACAAACTTTTGCTTTTATAATATTAGTGTGATAGTAGGATGTATATATAAATAAGTAGGATGTAGAATAACCTGTTGCTTCTGAACTTTTTATCCACTGGTGCTACTTTCAGGCTTCCTCTAATGTAGTCATTCTTCACCTTTTTCATTCTAGTCACATAATAATATGCATCTCAACATCGACTGCATGGTTGGCCTAGTGGTTTAAGCGGTCGCCACGCCGCTTACTACTGCGCCAAGTGTTGTGGGCTTAAATCCCACATGGGACAGCACTTTGTATGATCCACAAATTGTTGTTCTGAGTCTGGGTGTTCTTTGTGTCCGTTTCATGTATGTTTGTAAAAGTCCCCCGCGACACAGGATGTATATTCCTAATGCGGGAGTTGTCTTTTAAAAGAAAAAAAAAACAACATTCGCATTTCAGCTACGTGCAGGTGTCTCTCATCCGTTTTCTTTGTTGGACAACACTCGGATCCAAGCAGGACGGGAGGTCTGATGATTGTTTTAAAAATTTGTTCCTTTAACGTTTAAGGGAACCTGGGATCGCAAATAATTTCTGTTACCTGCCACTTCATCCATCCTGCATTGAAACGATGCTGCACAGACCTATCTATTTCGGCATTATATTGTAAAAGCAAACCGAGATACTTGAAATCGGTGCAGACCGAATCCGCATGGTCGTACACTAAGTAATACATAAAAAAAAAGACTCCTTAAAAGTTATCTATTTACATTCCACGAGTTAGATGAAAAATCAGAGTTGTTTGCCTGGTAAATCCTTGTTTCATAGCTGACTTTTCATGACAAAAGATGAAAATTGATCGTCGGTCATCACAAAATACTTGATAAAGCACTTAAAAACAGTAAAGTGATCGTCGATTAAAATAATGTTTACATCGATGCAAGGGCAGATCCAGCTTTGGCCCCAAGGGGGGGGGGGGGGGTGGGGGGTAATAAAATCGTGGTCAATACACAAGAAGCCATAGTTTAATTTTGATAATAAATCGATACAGATTAAAAGTAGGTATTTTAATCATGTATGTAAGTGTACCTAATACCTAATGTAAGTATTGTACTGCTTGGCACTGACTTCAAACCTATGAATAGGTAGCACATACAAATTAAGTTATTTGATACTTTTTAGTCGGTTTTTTTAAACGAAGTTTTTTTTTTATATTCTATGAACACCATTCCATTAGATCAATACATAATTTTAGTGATTCTTTGTGATTGTCGTCATACCTCTTATTGCCGATCCTAGAGAAATACATTTTTTAGGCGATTGATTTTTTACGTATATATGAATGTATTTTTGGAACGAACTCCTTATCGCGCGTTGTGAAAGGGGGCTAGACGGAAAAAATGCAAGGACACTTTTCGCGCCAAAAGTTGTAACGACACTTTTAACATTGAGTTGACGTCATAGTGCTGGATACTCAACGTTAAATATAACGAAATGATTGCCAACGTCCATAACATGTTGAATACACCGGTTCTCGTCCAAACACCGAAGTTAAGCAACATCGGGCGTGGTTAATACTTGATTGGGTGACCGCCTGGGAATACCACGTGATGTTGGCTTTTTGCATTTATTTACAGAAAATATATTGTTTTATGGTATATTTTGTAAAGTTTGTGGTATATTTTGTAAAGTTTGATTATTTCTAAAATAATTTGAGTATTTGATTATTTTTAAGTATTGAGCATTTTTATTAGTAGTAGCATATCATATATATATATATATATACACCTCTCAAGTTTTTTATTGTAATTTAAATTAATTATTTTAACCTTTTAAAGAACTTTAAAGAAGGTTCTGTCTTAGGTAACCATACATTAGTTCAGTGGCGGATTTACATATTTGCCGCCAGTAGGCTATTAAAATTTTGCCGCCCCTTCTTACTTCAGCAATTCAATAACCTTTTTTACGTGTGGAAACCATTGCAAGCCGTCATTCAATAGAGGTTTGCATGTAGTGTGTCGAAGTCGAACCGGGTAATGATATACGATGTTTAGGGAGAGGGGGAATAAGTCTCAATTGTGACTCGGTCACCCTTATCTTTACCAATATAATTGCACGGATTTACAATTATCGTCATCCGCTCGATGAGGCCCTTATTTCGAACTCTTCAGAGTTCACCTTGAATAGTTTCTGCAGGAGCAGAAAAGTTACCGTACAACACAGGTGGAACTCACGTCTACGGCCTTTACGATGGGAAGAACGTGAATGATGTTCCACCCGTTACGGATGCGGCGGTAGGGGATCCGTTGCAAGACTCACTGCACTGCACTGCTGCAGTCAGATCAAACGGCCCGTGTGTTGGTCCTAAGAGCGCCCACGTGCAATGCCAACAAAGTTTGTCTTTTTCTTCCGTGTTGAATTTAAATACATTTAGATACCCTCTGTCAGACGACTGGTGATGTAGTCCTGTCATACTGAGACCGATTAAAACAACTCTATCTCAGGTACTGGTAACCGAGGAACTAGATGTAACCTAAAAAGGAAACTTCTGGTACCCTAACAGATCTCGAGCCATCTACGGTTTACAGATGTCTCCCTCGTATATGGTGACCACAATCACTCCTTCCTGGCTTTAAAGATCAAATCCTGGCATGCTTCTGCTATAGTGACAAAAAATATCACCTCCTTCGTGTTCTATTTGGTATCTAGGCCCGTTATTTAGCGCGGTGCTACGATTTATGGCCCTCTACGGTGCGCCGATGTGGGCCAAGCGTCTATAGGCCTCCTCCTGCTGCCAAGCCTAGCTCAATCAAGCGCAGCGAGTAGCGGCCATTCGGATCGTACGACGATACCCCACCAATTCGTCGGAGGAGGCAACAGTCCTGGCTCGTTTCCCACCTTTTATATTCTGGTGGACATGGACGAGAAGGTTAGATCTAGACTAGGCTCGTGCTATCCGCCGGGGCGAGAGCGGTGAAGACCAATACGAGCTCGAAATGCGGTGAACGCTTACCGATAGGCCTTGGAACAATGGCACTCGCGGCTGGAGCAGGCACAAAATGGGCGTCAACGAACTTTTGGTGTCCTTCTGCCTAACATCGAAGCTTGGGTAGACAGGGAGGAAGGTCGCGTCACCTACCGGCTGACGCAAATAGTCATGGTTGCTTCGGTGAGTATGTAATGAGATCGGACGCGAGGAGATGGCACAATTCCTCCACTGCGAACTGGCTGGGACTCTGATAAACTTACGTTGGAGGACTGACCGCGTGGACACCTGAACGCGAAGACCTAGTTGACCATATCGAAAGAGACCTGTCCCCCTAATTATTACTGATTGAAAGGCTGGGACGCAGTGGTCTCTTTCTGTGAAGAAGTAATGCTCCAGAAAGAGACTGCTGAACGGGATCGGAAGAGGGCCGATCACCAGCGTAGACGACGTCGACGGCGAAACCAGTCGTCGTCCCAATTCCCAAAGGGTAGAGACCCTTTGGAATTGTTTTCCCTTTCTGAATACGCGCGGCGTCGACCTGAAATAACATAGTCTGGGTCCTTCTCAGAGCAGGATGCCTGAAACCGGCCGACGGAGTGGTTTTTAGTGGAAACATCACATACCGATAGGTCTCTCCTCTCCACCTCTGGTCTGCCCCTCGGCGACTTTTGCTCAATTTGAGTAAACTGAGCATCGTGACAAGGCTGTACGCAGAATTCTCCGGTCGATAACGCTATACGGTACCGCTCTGACCGACCAGAGTAGGGCGCGCCTCTGGCACCCTTGGAGAGTATTGTTAGTTAGAGCCATACACGGACATTGTTGGATTTCGAACGTCATTGTACTGGCAGCATTTTGATTGTCACTGGTTAGTGTTTGACGTTTGAAGTTTGAGGTTGGAATCGAAATGAAATCGTGTTGAAAATGGTCGGTGCCGTAATTGAATTTGATTGTTAATGTGTGTATTCATTAGCCTCCGCGTGATATTGATGACACTGAGGGTTTGTTAGGCTAAAATACTTATAATAGTTGAGAACGGTTGATCGGCCAGGCTTGTGAAAATTAATTGTGATAAAACTCGCGAGAATTATAAGATTGTGATCGAGTGTGTGTTGAAACCGACCGACGTTTTATGTGTTATTGTGAAAATCAATTGATAGTAAGCTAATTGTATTGTCCATCGACCCGCGGTCTCTTTAGTGATAAACTGTATTGTGTTATGTCGTGGATTCGCGAGTTTTTGTAGGCTGTTCCGCGTAAGCCGAAACGAGGGTATTGTAGCTCGAATACCATAGGAAGTTGTACAGCATTTTAGGAGCTGTATGTGTAAACGTACCAGGACAGACCAGGCGGTGGGGTACCCCATCAACGGCGCCGAAAACAGGACGACAAACAAATCCAGTAAGTATGGTATATATTAAGAACACGGTGACACTGCCGTGGTTCATTGCTCCTTCCAGGGGACATTGTTATAGCGATTGAATACCTTATTCTATGGGCCGTAAGATATTTCAAGTATCGCTGCCCTGATAAAGTGATCGCTGCCCTGGCGAGAGAAATGAACATTTTGGTAGCAAGAGCTTGGTTTACCTCTGAGTCGAGCACTCCGTAGTGCCTCAAAAGGTGATACCAGTTGATTAGGTAGGTAATTATACTGTTCCACTGTCCACATATCTTTGATTCCACTGATATAGCTATTTAGAATAGTATTTGAAACAATTTATTAGCATAATGATTGAATGTAGGTAGTTCACACATTTAATTATAAAACTTATAAATAAATTGTAAAATTTGTTGTTACTAGTTGATGTTTACTAGTTTGAACTTATAATTGTAAAACTATATTGTATACTTGATATTGATTGTTTGGTCCAATGTATTAACCCAATGACACATTTAATTATTGGTTGAGATGTAAAACTTAAATTGTAAAACTTAATAGTAAATATTAATTGTTTGAAACATTTGGTCCAATATATTGGTGTCATACAATTGGATTTTGCTAGCCCAGGGACAATATTACTAGAATTGTAGGTAGTAGAGCCACGCTGATTTCAGCACGAACGGGCCGGCTCGACCGGGGCGGTACTACCCTCGCACAGAAAATCAACGTAAAATGACAGCGTTTGTGCTGTCGTGTTTCGTTGGTGAGTGCGAGACCGGGGGCCCAATTAGTCTAGTCAACAAGTTCCATACTTGTTGACTAGACTAAAAGATGCACAAGCATCACTAGGCCGCCATAGTGTGGGTCGCCATACTGCATTCTTGTATTCGCAATGAGTATGGATGCCACCACTCGTGGATTCTGCTTATGCTTTCCATCAGGCAGAGTAGAGTCATTTTGGCAGGCCAAACATAAAAAAAAAAAAAAAAAAGAATAATATTGTTATATATTAGTATTATATATATATACTATTATTGTTAAATTCAATTGTCTTGAGTTGTAGTCTTGAATTGATAAAGAGAAACTTGTAGGTAGATGAATATCTGAGATTAAGTGACTGCACAAACACTTAATAGGGTTTTATATAAAGTTCCTAATAGTGTTTAAATAAATAGTTTTGTTACATACATAAAATATTGTAACTTGTAAGTGTCGTTTTGCCGCTATGTCGTTCTCATTGTACCGGGCTAAGATTAGCATAGAATTGAGATGGTTTACATCGGTTCAAGGTCTCCTAGGCCGACCAGATAGACAGGATGCACTGTTGGCTCGAGCTTTGGATGCGCCGGCTAGGCTGGAGTTATTGATGGAAACGCTTACCAACTTCGAGGCCCTTGAGGAGGAGAAGGTCAGCGATCAGATAAGGTCAGCGATGCAGGCTGATGTTGACCAGTGCCTCTCAATTGCTGATGACATTCAGCAGCGCATAGCTGAAATAAAGCGCCAGCGCAGAACTGGCTGTGATGAAGAAGCTGTGGAAGGCCCACACTCTCGCGGGGTTGTATCAAAACTGCCTCAGATACAACTACCCAGCTTTGATGGAGAGCTCGGTGAGTGGGTCAGCTTCATCAACTTATTTGACAGTCTGGTCCACTTAAGGGAGGATTTACCTAAGGCCTATAAGATGGCGCAACTGATGTCAGCCCTGAAGGGAGAGCCTAGGGAACTGGTAGCCCATTTGACGGTGACCGAGGACAATTATGAGATTGCCCGTCAAATGTTGGTAAGGCGCTACCACAACAAGAGAAGGCTGGTTGATGCTCAGCTCAAGAGGCTGTTTAGCATCCCTTCAGTGACTCGGGTCTCTGCCATACAGGCAGAAGTGTTGAGTGTCACGAGGGCATTAGAAAATTTAGGCTTGCCAGTTGAAGAATGGTCTTACATGGTAGTATACATAGTACTGTCCCGGCTGCCAGTGGATGTGCAGACCAGATTTGAGCAGTATCACGGTCAGGGTGCAGACAACTTGCCCAAAGTTTTTGGAGGAAGAGTGTCGGAGGGCAGAGAACATGAGTTCGTTTTCGAAGCCCGCTGCGGAGCCACAGATGACTACTTGGAGCCCTGTGAAGAGGGGACTTCCGCCAAGGAAGTGGTATGGACTCATGGGTGCCTCAACACCTGTACGGGATGCCTGCCTGTATTGTAAACAAGATGGCCATGGTGTGGCCGCCTGTCCAAGATTTAGGGACCAGAGAGTCCAGGGGAGACGCCAGATCACCAAGCAACGTGGCTGGTGTTTTTTGTGTCTGGGTCCCCATTTAGCAAGGGATTGCGCTCGGTCCGCAATGTGCGAAATTTGTGGAGGCCGCCATCTTGAGATGCTCTGCCTGAATAGGCCCGGCCAACATCACGCAGATGGACAGGGCCGTACTCAGGGACGGATGGGGTCAAGTACACAGGACCGGACTTGGAACCAGGGTCCACGGGACCAGGGCCCTCATAGGGAAGATGTTGGGGGCGATGTTCAGGCCAACATCGCGCGCGGTTCCCCGACCTATTGGCAGGCCAGGGGCTCAGTAGGAGCTGGCACGGGCGGGTGTGCGGATGCACCCTCGAGTATGGAGCGGTTCGTTAGAACGCCGCCTCGGGTGTCATCGCGCTCGCCGCCGACCACTAGAACGCCGCCTCGGGTGTCATCGTGCTCGCTGAAGATGACGACATTTCGTCGATTTTCGCCGCCCATCATGGAGCGCCCTCGGTTGGATCACCGCACCCCCCCAGCCGTGGACGGCACCAAGTAGAGCGCCGCGACTGGAGGGGCACTTACGAGGGACGATGGGATCCCTACCACAATGATATGCCCGGTTGCTCGGGTTATAATGCGTGGGGCCCCGGGGGCCCCCGCTAGGAAATTGCAGCCAATCAAAATTTGGTCCCCAACCGGAGGCTATAGTCTCGCCCACTGCCTCCGTGTGTGTTTGGGGTTTGATGTCGACACCCCAGGTACGGTTGACGTGCTACTGAGAGTAGACGTTCTGGGTAAGTTTTGTTGTCGGATCGGCGAGTCTTGCAGCATGATCGACTCATAGCTGTGGAGACATGTGCCAGGAGAGTTGAACCCGTCGGATTGTGCATCCAGGGGATGCCGGGCTCCTGAGTTGGTTAACCATCCTAAGGTGGGGCCCTCCTTGGCTGGCAAGGAAGGAATCGGATCTGCCCCCTGATCGGGTGAGAAAGGCTAGGCCATGGGCTGGTGTTGTTACAGACTTTGCGGGCCCATTCTTAGTGAAAAGCTCGCGGCTGCGGAACGCGAAACAGTACAAGGCGTACCTTTGTGTGTTCGTCTGTCTATCCACCAAGGCGGTGCATCTCGAGCTCGTTGCTGACCTCAAGGCGGAAGCTTTTATAGCGTGCTTGGACAGATTCGTTTCCCGAAGGGGACTGCCAGCACTGATTCGTTCCGATAATGGAACCAACTTCGTAGGTGCAGAACGATACTTACGAGATGTAGTCAGGTTTTAAATGAAAACAAAGTGGATATTGGAACAGCCCTCTCCCGTCGGGGTATGCAATGGACCTTCAGTCCACCAGGTTGCCCCCACTGGGGCGGGATTTTTGAAGCCGTAGTCAAGTCAGCTACGACGCATTTAGGGCGCATTGTAGGTCAGACCGCGCTGACATTTGAGGAACTCGCGACGTTGTTTTGTAAGATCGAAGCCGTTCTCAACTCGCGACCGTTGTGTCCGCTCAGCACGGATGCAAATGACTTGGAGGCGTTGACTCCAGGCCATTTCTACTGGTCCCCCTAATGTTGGTGACCTCGTGCTGGTTAAGAATGCTAACCTACCGCCACTGCGTTGGCGCCGGGGGCGCATTGTTAACTTGTTTCATGGTAAAGATGGGACCCCCCGGTCCGCAGAGGTTCTTGTTGGGGACTCAGTTATCAAACGAGCGGTAGCAACGTTATCTCGCCTGCCTGTAGATTAGGGAACAGGTACGTACCTGTTCGAGCGGGTGACTGTTGGATTTCGAACGTCATTGTACTGGCAACATTTTGATTGTCGCTGGTTAGTGTTTGACGTTTGAAGTTTGAGGTTGGAATCGAAATGAAATCGTGTTGAAAATGGTCGGTGCCGTAATTGAATTTGATTGTTAATGTGTGTATTCATTAGCCTCCGCGTGATATTGATGACACTGAGGGTTTGTTAGGCTAAAATACTTATAATAGTTGAGAACGGTTGATCGGCCAGGCTTGTGAAAATTAATTGTGATAAAACTCGCGAGAATTATAAGATTGTGATCGAGCGTGTGTTGAAACCGACCGACGTTTTATGTGTTATTGTGAAAATCAATTGATAGTAAGCTAATTGTATTGTCCATCGACCCGCGGTCTCTTTAGTGATAAACCGTATTGTGTTATGTCGTGGATTCGCGAGTTTTTGTAGGCTGTTCCGCGTAAGCCGAAACGAGGGTATTGTAGCTCGAATACCATAGGAAGTTGTACAGCATTTTAGGAGCTGTATGTGTAAACGTACCAGGACAGACCAGGCGGTGGGGTACCCCATCAACGGCGCCGAAAACAGGACGACACACAACTCCAGTAAGTATAGTATATATTAAGAACACGGTGACACTGCCGTGGTTCATTGCTCCTTCCAGGGGACATTGTTATAGCGATTGAATACCTTATTCTATGGGCCGTAAGATATTTCAAGTATCACAAAGTGATCGCTGCCCTGGCGAGAGAAATGAACATTTACGGATGCGGCTTGCGCGTTGGCTGAAATATCCTTGTGGGATTTGTTCCGGGTAACGCAGGTTCTTTCCGAGCACTGGTGCATTGGGAATTACCTCAACGTGGTTACTACGAGTGACTTGAATCCCGCCTGTCCGGAGTATGGAGCCAATTCGCTGTGCCAGTACTTAAGCAGCGCAGCGTTAGATACTCAAAAATACGCACCATGGTCGATAGCGGCAGATGTTTTACCTCCTTTTGCGAAGATGAAATCGCGCAGAAAAAGGCGGCGGAAAGGATAGAGGGATGAAAATGTCTATTCGAAGTTAATTCTCCGCCGCCCGGTGAAACGGGTGGTGCGGTGCATTCTAGGGCCTCATGCCGCTCTCAGTGGTGATTTTGAAAAATGTTAGAGAAAATTACTAATTTAAATTGTAGTATTAAACTGCTATTGAGATATTTTAAAAACCCATATTTACAAAGATATATTTCACCGAGCGTTTAGTATTTTCTTTAATATAAAGTTTAGAGTATTTGGTACACTAAATAATCTTTTTGTTAAATTGTCAAGACGTTTTTTTCTTAGTTTGAATTATAATACTTAATGTATTTTTTTCTTTTTTTTGAAAAAAAATCGTCTAAATTTGCCGCCCCCTAAAATTCGCCGCCCTAGGCTCCAGCCTACTCAGCCTAGTGGTAAATCCACCACTGCATTAGTTAAGGATTTGTCTAGGTTCTGTCTAGGTAAGTGTACATTAGTTAAGGATTTGTGAAAACATACACCCATGAAATCAATATAGTCGAGCAGGTGATAATATACCCGATCAGCACTTATTTTGAAATAGACCAACATTGCATATTTAAATATTGCTATATAATTTTTTGTAGGCGTTAGATTTATGTCTTGTCATTCTTTGTCATTGATTAATTGTAAATTGAAT
This sequence comes from Diaphora mendica, assembly GCA_949125395.1. NCBI lineage: Eukaryota > Metazoa > Arthropoda > Insecta > Lepidoptera > Erebidae > Diaphora > Diaphora mendica. The sequence continues at coordinate 27,728,144 of OX421310.1, forward strand.
TTTATTTTGGCGTTTCAATAGAGGGACCGCCTTTATTGGATTGAAACTTATTGAAAGGCTTGTGGCGTTCATTTCCTCGTTGGTCTCGCGGTTGGCGTGTACGGCTGCTGATCATGAGGTCTCGGGTTCGATTCCTGGGTCGGACCAAATGTTTGTATGATCTACAAATATTTGTTTCGGAGTTTGGGTGTTTTCTATGTGTAATATGTATGTATTTACAAAAAAAAAATATATATATATATATGTATTTGTATCAGTTGTCTAGTACCCATAACACAAGCTCTGCTTAGCTTGGGACTAGATGGCGTTGTGTGTTAAAATGTCCGAAATATTTATTATTAGTCCGAAATATGTATTTCCGAACGTCACTGACGTATGTCAAAAAGGACTATTATCGATGAGATAGATTGGCGTGTAAATTCCTGACTGAGCGCTATCCACCATCACTGGTTTAAGGGTTTTAGTGCAGGGGCCCTAGCCAAGTTGCAAGCATTTCCAATCGCTTATCTTTCTGCAATCGCTGACGCTTTGTCTTGAGTAATTTTAGAAAGCGATAAGTTGGTAGCCATGTTGACACAAATGATTCAATCGCTCGTTCTACAATCTAGGTGGAAAAAACCTAAAATATAGTCTATGGTCTATCCATCGAAACGCTATAGTAGTCATGGTAACGTTGACATTGTTAATCAACAATTTGTAATGTTAATTTTAGTTGGCTGAATTTTAAAAAGTAATTAAAATAAAGCATAAGTTCTATTTGTAAATGGTTTATTATAATATCACAGTGTGAAATGTTGTTTTAACATTTTTGTGACTTGGAAACATAAAGATCCTGCTTGAGGATAAACTTACAATAAATGACGTGATACCTCTTACAGAATGGAATCTAGAGCCAGACAGAACAAACCCAGGGCAATTCCTCGTTTTATTGGAATTCATGGAAAGGTATGTAAATTATTAGTTATTCTTTATTGTATGAAAGTATCGCACTCTATCGCTTGATTATCACATTTAGTTTTCTACAACACAAAGCATATATTATACAACAGCTTACTTCGTAGACAAAAACAAGCACTATAAAAATTAATCAATAAGTCATCTATAACTTTTGTTGTACCCATGTAATATATATAATGATGATAAAATTCATTTAAAAATTGACATGATGAGTCATATATTTTCATTGACTCATCTTCCACAGCTTTTCATAGTCCACTGTTGGACATAAGCCTCTCCTGTAATGGGAGACATTATTCTAGCAATGAATGTTTAATACATAGATATGTTTTAATATGTGTGGTCAGACTAAAACCAAAAAGAGAGCCCTAGCAAAAAGGGGTGAAGCTTTCAGGACTGGTGGTGGTCCTAGCAGCAGGCAAACACTTACTGCTTTAGAAGAGAGGCTGTTGGGTTTGATTGCTGAAGTATTACTGTACAACAACATTGTCCATTCTCTGCCCCAGATTATGGTATCCTATAGTCTGTTTGTTGTGACTAATCTACAGAATGAGTGGACTGATTTTCACATAACCGTTAATAGCAGGAAGGTACTTCTAATTTAATTAATTAATCATGTATTTTCAGCAACATCGGGGGCTGCTTGTTAACTGCCCCCTCCCTCTGGAGAAGTTTGATGGCATATCAGTCAGCAGCAGTCAGCAACACATAGCCTAGTGTGTCCATGGCTCAAAGGGCTCCACAGCGCCAATGACATTGAGTGAGTTCGTGGCCATAGAAAATAACCAGCTGCAACCAAAGGCAGACCGGCAAAAAACTTGGATGTGAGGAAACTGGAAAGGAGGCAATTAGCATCCCGAAGAATTGAAGTGAAAGATAGATCCAATTTTAAATGCACTGTATAACAGAATTTTAAATAAACAGAATATAATTTTTAATTGTTTTGCTGATATTTCAGAAAAAATAATAGAAACTTTACCACAGTTGAGACCATCATCATTATCATGATAATGATAGTGGTCTTAATTGTGGGTTACTAATCTATTCCTTCAGCTACATTAAAAATTATTGATAATAGAAATACTTTGTCAATAACTACATAATATTTTGTAATGTTTCTACTGGGTAAATAAACATACACTGTAATAATAAAGCCATTTAATAATTGTTTTAACATCTGAGTAACAAATAGACATAGAAAATATAAAAGGTATAATTTATAATCAGGAAATTTGAAATAAAATACTTAAAATCTATTATTGTGTCTTCTTTCTATCCATCACAAAAGTAATATTCCTATGTTACTGGAGAATTTCCACCCTGACAAGGACAGAAAATAATAGCAAAGTTTCAAATAACCTTAATATATACTATTCAATAAAGAATTCAGCATAGCTCTTCGATTACTTCACTTTGGTTACCCACAATCATAGCGGGTGTGGGACCTTACAAATTTATATCACCTTCATTGTAATGCTAAATTGTGTAATATACAACATGCCGCTATATTATTGCCAGCTTCATGGAGATGATAGTGAAGAACCCTGTCTCTGAGGAAACATCACTGTACTTTGAGAAATCCAAAACAGCGCTCAATGTAGTTACGGGCTCGCACATGCTTTTGAGTATAAAGTTCTTCCTTAGAACCTTGATCTGCATTGACAGTAGGTGTTATTAGCCAAGGACGTTGTGGATATCCAGAGTCACCTGAAAAAATAGTTTAAAAATATGTTACTCACAGGAAAACTATAGAACTTTTATTAAAGGTAATAGAGCCACACTGATTTCATTATGAATGGGCTGGTTCAAAAATGATGCTTCCATGGTGTGAGTCACCATGCTGCAATGTCAGCATTCGCAATGAGTATAATGACCACTGCTCTTTGATTGTGCTTATGCTTTCCAATAGGCAGAGAAGAGTCACTTTATAAGGCTCGTACATAAAAGTAATTATAAATATTTTTATTGTTACAAATGCCAACCTAACAGCCACACTTGGTCATTATGTTGATTAAGTTCACGCATATATGATTCAGCTCTACTAAAAGACCAAATATGTGAAACATGTGTAGCTCCACCAAACTTTGCATTCACATTAAAAATTCACATACAATTACAAATCTGAAAATCAAATCAATATAATGAAGTGACTTATCAGTCTCTTACATGCTATACCCTATAAATAAAAATAATCTACCATTTGAATGTTCAGTGAATGATACTCTTTTCTGTTGAAATATACATGCTCTTCAGTAATGGGTTTTACCAAAGCTACATGTGTAGTACAATCTATGCATCCAATTACACCAGGCAAACCAAATCTTCTTTAGAACCTAGTGAAATAAAATTACCTATATGTTTTTACATGGTACACATTCATTTAAATATAGTTAGCTTGTTAAGTAGGTACTCACTCTTGTTTTATAGCTGTTCTCTCTTGTTGTGTTATTGGAAACCTAATCCATTTTGCCATGATAGCAGGGTGGTTCAAAGCATCAACAACTTGTCTGATGCACCGACTAGCTGTCCGTTGAGCATGATGCTGAGTGACACCAACAATTCACTGATAGGATCCTGTGGCTAGGAAACTAAGAGCGCGTAATACCTATAAAAACACAAACATTAAGAAAAAGAATGATAAAAATGCACCTGACAAAAGTAGTCAATACTGCAAAACAATCAGATTATTAACTTACCTACCTTAACTTTTAGAGGAATCTCGTTGGTTCCCTTTAGTGATTACTTGTTTTGGCGTTCTTGACAAAGGGCTTCGAAAGCTTGACTTGTCTATAATAGCCGGAATTACTCCACAAATAAAGTGTCCGGCATTTCGCGGAATGTATCGTTGCACTGACGATTAATGTCTTTTTCTACGTCTAAGCCATACTTCCTCATCACGAGCGCACCACAACATATTTACAGTATGCATTTTAAAAGTTCTAATTATCTTAAGCAAAGAAAATACTTCTCGGTGGTCATATTATACTGTTTAGCTGTCAAATAGACGCCATTTAAATAGCGATAACTTTAGATATTTGAAATCGCTTAGTGATCGTTCAAACGCATGGATATCGTTTCGTTTGCGTTTGTCAAAAGTGGAACTTGGCTAGCGTTTGTATGGGATTTGGCGTCGAATTTGTAGGAACGAATGGAAAGGATCACATTCCATTCCATCACTACGAACAAACGTCAACTTGGCTACGACTTTTTTAATGGAACTAAGTCACGTGATCAAAACAAAATATTAGCCAATGACACACGAGAATCTTATGCGTTAACGATTGCAGAAAAACGAACGCTTGCAACTTGGCTAGGGGGGCTGGTATCTGTATAATACAGAGAAATACAAAAAAATAGAAAGCACAGAATACAGACTGTATTCTGTGTTTATTGTAAAGATCAGTATACGAAATACACCAACATCAAGGAGTTTAATTTCGGGTTACGAAGTAAAGTGAGTGGGAATCTTCACTTATCCTTGCCTAGGCGGGATAACCCACAGTCTTCTTTTACAAACCAGAGGCTGAATTTAAAATTATTCCAATTATTTAATTAACGCTGGAAAGATACAACAATCCCAAATTGCATTGCGGTCTCCAGTCAAACTGAACTTATTCGCATGCTAGTTCTCTTTGTACAGTGAACGAGAAAGGTATAGGCCTATAGGGTATATTTAGTAGGCAGTAGTAAGTGTAGTTAGGAATACCTAACTACACTTACAAATTTACAACTGCTCTTGATAAAGAGCAGTTGAAAAGTTTAACTCATAGGTACTTTATAAGGAATCGATGTTTATCAGTCACGATTTAGAGACACACCTTTGACCAATTGTACTTTTGAGTTATATACTTACAAATTAGGGACTAAATTCACAATTGTCTGATAATTTTACTAACAAACGAAACGAAACTAAAGCCTGCAAAGCATTTAAAAGCTCAAAATCTGATATTAGTGCATTGTGCGACGTAGTAGTGGCGTGTTTTTCTCGCACTAACTGTAAAATTATGTAAAAAGCGGCCAAGTGCGAGTCAGACTCGCACATGAAGACATGAAGGGTTCCAAAGCAACAAGTAACATAATATAAAAGTTCTTGTAGTTCGTTGTAACTTTGATCGATGTTTTAATAATAGTGTTTTTTTTTGCGGTTTACGATTTATGACGCATTAAAAAAAACTTCTTACTAGATCTCGTTCAACCAATTTTCGGTGGAGGTTTGTAAGTAATGTACATCACATATTTTTTTTAGTTTTATCATTCTCGTATTTAAGAAGTTACAGGGGGGGGGGCACATTTTACCACTTTGGAAGTGTCTCTCGCGCAAACTATTCAGTTTAGAAAAAAATAATATTAGAAACCTCAATATCATTTTCAAAGACCTATCCATACGCATAGGTTTGATGAGAAAAAAATTTTTGAGTTTCAGTTCTGAGTATGGGGACCCCCAAAATTTATTGTTTTTTTTTTTATTTTTGTGTGAAAATCTTAATGCGGTTCACAGAATACATCTACTTACCAAGTTTCAACAGTATAGTTCTTATAGTTTCGGAGAAAAGTGGCTGTGACATACGGACGGACAGACAGACAGACAGAAATGACGAATCTATAAGGGTTCCGTTTTTTGCTTTTGGCACGGAACCCTAAAAAAGGGAATTAATAAAGAGCGATTACATTAGCAATAACGCTAATGAAAACAATTTGCCGGTATAAATTTACTAAGCGATGCTTTGTTTGCGCTATGAGGCATATTTATAATATACTAGCTTTCACTAGCGGCTTCGCTCGCATTTAATAAAAAGTATCCTATGTTACTTCTAATACCTCTAAGAATATGTGAACAAAGTTTCATCATGATCGTTTAAGAAGTTTTCGCGTGAAAGCTTACAAACAAACTTCCATTCACATGTATGTATATAATAATAGATAATTAGGATATATATATATATGTGTATGTACATATATGTATATAGTTGCATCCATACTACTTTTATTAGTATAATATTGTACTCGTAGATACAATATATTTGAATACTACAATACGTTTCTTTTCTAGAAAAAATGAAACAAAGACATGTCAGGTCAGTTACGTCATGCAAGAAATGAACGGTATAGGTATTAAGGGAAAAAAGTGAAGCATTAATTTCAAATTTACTGAAAAGAACACTAGCTACGTATGATCTCGTTGACTTTTTTTTCATCATAAAGATATATTTAACTAGTTTGCATGGATAGATACCATTGAACAACCTATGTGATAAAATTATTATGAACACTCTGTCAGCTAACACAATATTGACAACTGATACTTAAGATATTTTGACCACTTTGAATGCATACAACAATTTCAGTGCCAGGTCTGCCAACATAAAATTAATGTTCCTCAAAAAACTTTAAGTAGGTACTTTGAAAGCACAAATCAATCTGATGCTGACTGTACCTATATATTTTTACATAGTCTGGTGCAATCAAGGATCACGATAGCTGACTTAACGGAATAATAAATTATTTTATAATCACTATCACTATAAAGTATAAAACAAAGTCGCTTTCTCTGTCCCTATGTCCCTATATCCCTTTGTTTGCTTAAATCTTTAAAACTACGCAACGGATTTTGATGCGGGTTTTTTTAATAGATAGAGTGATTCAAGAGGAAGGTTTTTATGTATAATAAATGCATAATATAGTATGGGAACACTGTTAATTTTCGAGGTTTCTAATGTGATGTAGCAAATAAACACATTTTTTTGCGCTTACATTGCAAACTCTGGTTGCATCCTACGAGATGGATCAAAATAATGTACTACAGTATTGTACACCTTAAAAAGTACTACAAAAAAGTCCGCGACGGTATATGTCTATCTGGTAGGGATAACCCACAACAACCATTTTTTATTCCTTTCTTTTTACGAGAATTATTGGCTTATTTACGAAGTGATTTTAAGCAATACACAATGAATCCTTATACAATTAACTAAATTAAATACACTGTGCATTTAATATAGATCAAAATGGCCCTTTACAGTATCTAATTTAAATTAATATATTCGAAGATATTACAGATTTAAAATGCACGCATCGTGTCGTCGGCGGGGGCATCTGAAATCCACCCGTGAGAAGCCGGGGCGGGTCGCTAGTAAGAGATAAAAAATAAAACATCATAAATTTTATTGATGATATATTGCTTATCAATACAATGTAACAAATTGTTTGTCTCTTAAAATACAGTTTGAATTCATATCAAAATGCTAATAAATGCAACAGACAAGTATTGTATAACGAAGGCATTGCGCTATCACAATTATTACGGACCGTCAACGGATCAATAAGAGATAAGCCAATATAAAATTCAGATCTATTAATCTTACCAAATTGTACAAAATACTTTAACTTTTTAAAAATCTCATAAATGCTAAGTAGATACTACTAACATAATTAGACAATATTAATTTCGCAAAAATTTACTACTATTTTCTAAATTTAGTCATATTTACAATTGTTTAAGTGTCTAGTTTATTCACCAGCTTCGCCGTGAAAGCGCAAATGTATCAATTGAGCATCTTAACCTTTTAAACCCTCTTTCTGTAACGTGGAAGCGCTTCATCAAGCTGGACTTGATGTATTTTTAAAATTATAACAATTGACGCATTAAATAACACATTTACACAATACATATTCTCACACACTCACAGCACGAACTGTAAACGACTAATATTTTAATTTAAATAATATAAATATTTCTAGAAATGCAGTTCAACTTGGTACGACATACCGTAACGCCAGCGTTGGGCGCCACTATCGAATTTATACAATTTTGACATTATTAATAAGTACAAACAAAAACAAACATAACATTTTCTATAGGTACAATACAAATTAAAATTGTGACATAATTTGTGTTTTATTAATTTGTGAAATAATTAGGAGCTAGTATCACTAAAACGAGGAAAGAGATTCCTTACCGCGGATTTTAATTGTTATCAAAGAGAGTCTTTGATATTTGCTCATGAATCGGACAAGAAGTGTCATCCGATTCATAAATTGTTTCATTTCAAGTCAGCGTCCCAAACCATCGCCTGTAGCACCAACCAAAAAATCTTTAGCGTCGTAATTACGACAATATCATTTTTGTGTATCCTAGCTGGTTTGAAATGAAACTTACAATGTTTTCTATAAAATAAACGGACTTAAGTTATTTGTAGTCTAACTTATGTTACACTTAATGCTAATCCCGTACCATCACCAAAGATTGCACATAATACCCGATACTTTGATTTTTTAATTGCAGTCATGCCCGTTTTCATGGGCTGGCGGATTTCCGTGACTGTTAAAAAATTAAGGTATTTTTTCAATGGAACAAAACATGGATACTGTTCCGCATTCCGAACAAACCGTGTTTATGACATTTGTCTTAATCAGGGTAAGTCCTCGAAATTTGTTTGGAAGACGACATAAATACTATCACTATAGAAATTTAAGTGTGCAAGCTCAATTTGATCTAAATAAAAAATTGGGTTTTAGACACTTTGCCTTATTTAAAATCGGACGGATTAAATTCGTATTATTAAGTACAATTTCTGTGTCATAATTAATCTATTTGATAACCATGTTGTTGAAAAAATATGATACCTTAATTGGTACCTGTTCTTTGAAACTCATATTCATTACAGACAAAAATGTTCTATGTTTTGGACACGTTGGAGAAATCACTTTGAAAGGAATGAAAACCAAACAATATGAGTCCATGTCTTACATTTGATCTATAGCACAAATGTGTCTATAATGATTGCAAGTAGTATATTAACAGTTCTGAAACTATTCATGTTATGAATTTAGTTGTGTACTGGCATAGGTAGCTGTCCAAGTAGCTGGTTGGCAAACGTTGCGTTTGTGAATTTGAAGTGTCGTTTGTCGTAAAATTTCAGCAGAGCAGGTGAGTAAGGATGCTGTTTTTTTAGGTGCATGTAATGTTCCTCAGGTTCAGATGTTGTGTGTCCACATTCTTCACATACATACATCTGAAAGAAAGTAGATCTTAATTACTATCGCAAAATTTTAATAACTAAGTAAAAAAAAAAATCGAATTGACTTTTATTTGCAATTTGACAAAACGAACATGCATTATATATCAGATGAAATGATTACCTTAGTCCTTCTTTCTTTATAAGCGTAAGTATGTTGAACTCCGTGTACTTTAAGACAATGAGATTCTAATGAACATCTTTGGGTAAAAGATTTTTCACATAGATTGCATTTGTAAGGCCTGACCCCAGTATGCGTTCTTGTATGCCTTTTTAAATCAAACGTATCATTAAACCCTTTACCACAAAACGTACAGAGGTATCTCTTCACATCTGAGTGACATTTCATGTGTCTGTTCAAAAGCCTCTGTAAGCTGAAATTTTTTGAGCAGATACGGCAAACGAATTTTGTGGGATCATCTTCGCTAACCAAAATTTGTTTGTTTTTCTCTTCTTCTCTCTGTCGCGCATTGGCTTCTGTCGCTAGTGGATTTTTGACACCATGCCCACCGTTTATAAATTCTAAGGGTAATTCTGCCGGTAGACCTAACTGTAAACAAAATAAAAATATTGTTAGATTGCATATTCACTTTACAATTTCACAGAAGAATAGATGGCTTAATAGTATTTAAGAGAAGTCATTAACATCTATCGTGACACGACTACTGAAATTTCAAGTGCAGTAAGTTAAAGCATAAGTTGATTTAGGCTCGGCATTTATATACATTTATTATTAACTTCAATGTCATCATTTGATATCATTTATTTAAAGATGACATGGAAGAAAGGAATTAAGCTTCGCCTTAAAATCAAATAATGCTTACCCTTTGTTGCAAGATTTGAATTTTGCCATCGGCAGAGCCTTTCTTGAGACTTACAGCAGCAGCAGGACTGAGTGACGCGGTCTCGATGTGACTGTTTCCATCCAGAGAGTTGTTACCGCCAGGCGATGGTAGTGACGTCCCGGTAGGTGAGTCGAGGTCAAGTGCTGGATGACTTGTGAAGGGGAATCCCGGAGATAGTATTTGCTGCCTTTGTTGAAGCTGTACGTGTATTTGTAACTGTTGCATTTGTCCCTCTCCATGAGGTAATAGAGCTGGATTTAACTGCATTAATAAATCTGGTCGTTCTTTTCCGAAGCCGTATGAGGAACTATTGTTTTCTGTGTTTAATAAATAGTTCTTTTCATAGTATTGTCTACTTAAATTAAGCTGCGCTCCTAATGCTGTTTCGATATCCACAGAATTATGTACTGAATCTGGAGTGATTGAAGACGATTCTCTTATATCAGAATCTGTAATAGATTCTACATGATTATTTAGTAAACTAGCAAAGTCGTCAGCAGAATCCGATAGATTACCTAAAATACCTTCATTAGGTCCAGGAAACGTTAGGGTATTACTAAAATGATAGTTATCTATAACATCTTCTGCCATGTCCACAACCATAGAATCGTCAAAATTACTTCCGTAGTTACCCATGGCACCTATGTTTTCTAATGATTTATTTTCATAATTATCTATTTCTTCGTCTTTTAACGCTAATCCATAATGAGCGTTTTGCATTAATGAATATTGTTTACTTTGTTCCGGAAAATTTGTAGCATTATCATTATTTTCGCAATCCATATTAAAACCATTGATAATATTAAAGTCGTTGGAAAATGTGCCATTTGCATTGAAAGAATTTTGTCCCCCTTTAGTGGAGGGCCCTAAAGTTTCATAGAAAGGTGGAAGACTTCCTGTAGGTGGGCTGTTAGGGCCATAGTTTGAACGTCCATCACGACCGTTACCGCCGCTACCAGAACCACCTCCTATAGCTCCACCGCCGCCAGAAGAGGGTGCCGTGCTACCACCACCAGAACTAAAATTACTTGATCCTCCACTATTTTGTGCGCTACCACTTGAACTATTATTACCAGTTGATCTACCATGACCAGCTGCAGCAGTCATGATACCAGGTAATTTACTTGCTGGACAGTTACGCAGTACTAAAGAAGGTCGTGGTAAAATACCGTTAGCAATTTTAGAGCTGCTTGTTCTTCTTTGTTCTCTTATTTTCTTTTCTGTCTCTTCATCTTCTGACTCCCCACGTTTCTTTGCAATAGCGTAGTCTATGGGTTGCTCTTGCTCAGGCTCAGCCGTAGGTAGTGTTTTGGGAATGCTAACATCAGATAATTCTTTTTTATTGCTTGAAAATTGTGATTGTGAAGGCGTTCTTTGTATTACTGATACTTTTTGGCAGGTGACACTATTGTCAATACCCGGTGATGGTACTAATTCTGGAGATGGGCTATTTCGGGCAGGTAATACTACCGGTTCACTATCCAGGGAATCTTTCTCTTCTTTTATTAAAGGTTTGTCTTCAGTTTTTTTTTCTTCGGTTACAACAGGCAAATACTGTTTGCGTTCTGCTTGTGTGAGCACATGCCCTCTATGACTGCCGTAAGGAACATCACCTCCGAGAATCGAGGACACAAATCTGAGTTCTTTAGAATGTTTATCTCTTTCTTTCTTGCTCTCTCCAAAGACATCGCGATCTGAAATAGGAAAAAATATTTTAATTAATATTAACTCATAATGAACAAAAAGGTCTTATATTCTAGATTAAGAAAAAATTGATTGAAATTTCATTGTCAATGTTATTTTATTTTAAAAGCCAAGTAAAATAAGTTGTCTCTAAACTAAACGTCCTCGGTTATTTGCTAACGTATTCAAGTAGCGTCGGAGGCATAAGACGTCGTTGACGTCACTGGTATGTGCCTCCGTAACGGTAATACTCGCCTCCACATAAACGCTCATAGTATTATACATATACATGTACATAATGAATGCATGTATACTGTTTATCCGTGTATGTCTCATCAATGTAATTGGCACGCAAGCATACCAAATGACAAAATCAATACACATCCTATCTACAAATTCAATGTTTTCAATAAACTGCTTTTTTACGCAAAATTCCAAGAGCTACTAACAATTAAATAAAGGAGAGTTGAATTCTTGTAAAGATGCTCTATTATAGTAAATATCGTACGTAGGTAGTCAGTGAAAGTCCCAAGGTTCGTCCGAACGAGTTTCTTTGCCCTTTCTCAACTTTTGTTAGGGACTCAAGGACGAAGCCTGTCATTGTTGGGCATTTTTTGTGTGGTGTTTTTATAATTGTATGCGTCTGCACAGCCGGGCGTGAAACTTGGACTCTCATTTTAAATCTCGTTGTCAATAAGTTATTACTTTCTTGTGTTTTAAAATTTAGCAAAATATGTTTTCGTTAATATTGTCTTTAGTCAACGTCATAAGTATGTAAATATTTAGTAAGTGCTACGACAATATTTATTCTTTAATTTCTTAGATGAATTCGTCAGAACTTTAGATATTGAGCAAGTAACCTACCTAACCTACAAAAGACATTGAATTAATTTATTATGCGCTACTTTTAGCGTTTTTTTTATGACCGTATGTCCATTATGTAGGGGGATGCTTATCGCATATGATGAGATCGAGTTTTATTGGTATTAAAGTATGTATTTAAAATTTCAATGGCTCGTCTTATAAAAAATAAGCAAAAGGCATATTGAAACTTTATTACCGTTTTCTATTCATAAGACTAAGTTTAAAATGTAAAATAATTTATAAAAAAACTGATTTGAAATTTCAGTGTACAAAATAAGGCTTATAAACAGACTTTAGGAATTTTATTCGTTTATGTAAATTAAGATGCAGCAGATTTAAGATATCTCTCAGCAAAAAATGTGGCTCAACTTTGAAACATCTCACGAATTCGGAATAAAATTTGCTCCAGATGGAACGGAATGTCATAGCCGGTATACTTTATTTGGTTATAGATGGTAAGATAAGTTAGCGACAGAGATTTATTTTAACAGTTTGATGTACAGTAAATTAAGAACATCACTTTGATTGCACTACAAAAAACGTGAGATACGATGAATATTCGTGACTATTCACCTAAGAGTGGTGATATCGTTTTACAACCTGACAAACTGCTTAACATCTTAATAAGTATATATATATATATATACATACATTGTTCATAGATACTTGAATTAATATTGGATGCCCTCTAGACAAGGTTGTTATTCAGTATCAATTAGAACTCAATATGTACTGGCTTTATTCAGTAGTTTTTTCGTTAACTTATGTTGAACAGGAATAAATAAATTGTTGGCTTCTGATATTTATAAAGTAGTACGTTCTTAGAGCCTAGTCTTAGTCTATTTTGATCTTTTCTGCCAGATAACGTAATGTATATCGGTTTCACAAGTCTTGGATTTTTTTATATATATGGACCTGCAAGTGACTCTACTCTGACTGGTGGAAAGCATAAGAAGAATCCAAGAGTGGTGGTCACTATACTCATTGCAAAACAATACGACATGGTGACTTACACAATTTTTTTTTTATGGAATAGCTGGGCAAACGAGCAGACGTATCGCCTGATGGTAAACGATTACCGCCGCCCATGGACACCTGCAACACCAGAGGTGTCACAAGTGCGTTGCCGGCCTTTGGGGGGATGCAAGGAGGGGAGATAGGAGGAGGGGAGGAGGAAAGATAGGGGTTGGGGTATGGGCCTCCAATATCCTCACTAACTCGGTGATACACAGCGCAATCACTATTTCACACCGGTTTTCTGTGAGGCCGTGGTATCACTCCGGTCGAGCCGGCCCATTCTTGCCGAAGTGTGGCTCTCCCACTATGGCGTGGAAGAGCCATCCATCGGCAAAAATAAGTCAGATTCGGCTAATTCCTATTCAGCTACTTCAAGAAGGAAGGATTTAATAGGAGGGAAGAATGCAGTCTGTGACTCTCTAGTTGCAGGTGTTCATGGACTGTGGTAGTTCGTTCAGGTCACCCGTCAGCACGATTCCCCTATACTATAAAAATAATAACTATTTTATGAATTATGTAATATTAATGAATATTTAACTTAACGGATGACCAACTAAAATTATAATAATTACCAATTGTATTACAATTTTGTCAACTTTTGGTAACCCCTTGCAAATTACCATACAATGACTAAAACGTAGATTAGTAAAAAAACTTGACCTAATAAATCAATGAAATACTTGGTTGCTTAAAGAAATGTACTTATAATTTAGCAACAACCTAATCAACAAATGCATATTCTATAACTTAACAAGGTTTTTCGATTAGAATCCAATTTGGTTTTACTGTATACCTATTACTTTATTCTTATGATAAATTTAGGTTAAGTTGTAACAAATATAACCATCTAATCGTATTATAGATATAGACCGGTATATTTTTTTATGATATAGGGGGCTAACGAGCAGACCTATCACCTGATTTTAAGCGATTACCGCTGCCCATGTACACCCGCAACACCAGAGACGTCACAAGTGCGTTGCCGACCTTTGGGGGATGGAGAAAGGGATGTGGGGAGGGGTTGGGGTATGAGCTACTAAACTAATTACTAAATATCTAAATTATACCTAACCTTGCGTTTAAACATAATCACTCGCTGTACTTCAACGGTGTACGGCCATGGTTACATCAGCACATAGATGATCACCGTTAGCGATTTCTGCTGACGTCATACTCTTTAATTGACATGTTACAAGCATAATGCGTCATAAGAACACTTTTTATCAAAACAAGATACTAATTCAAATATTATGTAAACAAAACTCAGAAGTCCAAGTATTGATTGATTTTTCTGTTCTGTTTTCTTTACTGTGTTTTTTTCCTCGAGTGTATAAAAACAAACATAGTCACATGTATGACAACGTACACGCTACAGTTTAAACAGCGCGGTTTTTATTCTAAAACGGTAAGTCAAGGCCTTGTAATTACCGCGTCCATATCTATTCTGTTACTCAGTGTTTCCTGTCGAGGAACAGTCGGTGTAACCTTGAAACCGAACACTCATTATTTGGCCATTAACGGCAGCCTTCTCCGCGTCAAATTTTGGCAACAATTAGCAATTCTCGAGCGACTGCCCGACTTAATACACAACTAATTTAGACTGAAACATGAAACATTATACGAGTTTGATAATTATTGGATCTTACGTTGGTATCTAGTATCATGTAAATAACTGTTTTCCTTGTATTCGAGTTTTTTAATAAAACCCTCCTATGATTTGAAAAATAAGACTTCATTTTGTCTTTGTTTAGTAGTGTATTTTTCTTATTTTTCTCATCTAAGGCATTGTTCAATTATTGAGGTGTAAATTAATAATTAAGTAATGAGTGGTTATTTTCATTTTAAGGCCTTTTTTTAAGTATTTAGGTACATTAATTGAAGTTTCTTTGGATATTTTACAACTTCTTACTTTTAAAATATCAAGCAATCGATGACTATGTAATACAAGAATAACATTTACACATTTTGCGGCTGACACCGTTACTAGGAATAAGTTCTGGTAATTATTGACGCATTAATCATAAGCAAAATATTAGACCAAAATGATTAATTACAGTTTGTTCCAAATAACGAAATAGTGTTACTATTAATGCATAATAATACGCTAGCCTTTGATAGTGCAACATAATGTTTGACTAATGACTAAGTAGGTGATATATCCTTCTAAATATATTTTCAAATCTACTTCAAGCTGGGTGCTTAAATAATTTATGACTGTCTTATTTTAATGTATTAGATATACACTAAGCTGTGGTAGTCATACTTGTTTAAAGCAATAAAAAAACTAGCGAGCCAACGGGGCGCGGGCTAATTTGACCTTGCAGACGGGGTTATCGGACGCTGTTAGCATTTAACGTATTATAAAACGTAAGACAGCTATGAAGAACCGCTCCGGCTGGAGAGTACATAAAATTCCGTTGAAGCCTTTTTTTCCATAAGTATAAGTACCGATAACACACGTTACATAGCTAGCTGCGATGCGTTGCGGTAAAGAATCGGTTAAAAGGTCGCCCCGAAGGACATTTTTTTGTTTTGAAATATTGTGAGCGCGACGCATGTGGACCGTTTAGACCATATGCAAGTATTTACATACTTATAAATCTGCAGATATTCTGTAATACTCATAACATACATATACATCATGATATGGATCACGTTTTCAAGAGCACCAATGAATATTTTTGTGTTAACAAGAAATGTCACGTGTTAAAAAAGAAACTAACTGGAAAGGTAATTATTTTAGTTAATTTAAACTCACGTGTTATCTAATTACGAATTGGTATAATGTTAATAACTGCCTTCCTACGCCTATTACACCTACACATAAAATATAATTATCCTTCCGTATATTTTTCAATACCACCTCAGTACAAAAGAGCAATTCTAATACGCCGTCGGCCAACGCGCAACGGTCGCAAAAACTGTTCAACGCTTTATTATTATTGTGATCACGCCGTGAATCACAACCAGATTTGGCGAGGGTTAATGACCCAAATTTGTTTAGCGAAGTGTTCAAGGCTAAAGTAGACTAATCTAACTAGTTACTTGACAAAATCTGGTATCTCAGAAGAGGAATAATTATCTCCATGTTATTGAATATATGAATATTACTTGTTCGTCCATTGAAATAATACCGTTATTTAATTTTTACGTAATTTGTTCAGTTTGAGACCGTATATTGTATTTTTGAATCCTATAGTGAACGTTCATAAATATGTGTTTACTCTATCCGATTTAAGATTAGGCATTCAAATAGGTTAGAGGATCCTTGAATTTAAATGAAATTTTGTTTACATATAGTTTTAAAGAAATTTTACCTACCGCAACTATATCACAGGTATTAGAGAATTGAATAATAATATATGTTCTGAGAGTATAAATCTCTGTATAATAAATGTACAGTTTTTTATTGTGAGTATTAAACAAATGTCTGTTGTACGGGCATTTTCGTGGGCGGTCCACGGCAAATGTACCAAAACACACGAAATGATTATATTTTACTGCTGCGTGACACAACAATGGACAAGATGACCTTACGATTGAGATTGACTCGTAAGTCTTGTTTTTCGCAGTTTGCTTACATATAAGTATAGAACCTTTTTTTTTAAATATTTTTTATTTGGTTTTTTTTTTTTGCCTCGTTGGTCCAGTGGTTAGCGTAAGCGACTGCAGATCAAGAGGTCTTGGGTTCAATTCCCGGGTCGGACTGCTGTTGGGTTTTTCTTACAAGAAATTCATAATAGCATCCCGGAGTATGGAAGATGGCGGTGTTTCCCGCCCGTGCCTCGGAGAGCACGTTAAGCCCTCGGTCCCGGTTGTCATGAACATCTATGGCAATCGTTATTGGGAAGTCAGTGATCTCAAATATACTGACAACTAGTTCAACCTTCGAATTCTGTTCACCCTCAGGGTTGCGGAGGTCCGATGCTAGTAGCTCCGTGGAAAAACTGATATTCAGGTAAAACTGGTTGAACTAGTAACCGACTCCAAAATCATCTTGGGAATAATAAAAGCTAGGAAGATGATGATTATTTGGAAATTTTCATAGGTACTAAGCATAAAATAAAACTATTGAATACAGTTCAACGTTTGAAGACGATTTTGAAGTAACTTGATATTTTAAGTAGTGATAAAGGTGACAGTTTCAAGGTGGTCGTTATTGGTCGAGATAAAGCGTTTGGGTGTTTGATGACAAATGGTACTTTATCGAAAATCATAGTTCGGACCGTTCGATATCTGTGTTCCATAAAGGATGCTTCTATAATGGACTTTTTTTAAAGGAATTATTTTAGTTTTTAAACGAGACGTGAGATTGTTGTGTAGCATTTTCATAAAGTGTATGCATACATAACATATAGAAGTAACTTCTATTAGAATGTAAATGTAGTTACAGAAAGTAATATACCTACGGTATCTTTTGTACTTACTCAGTTCCATTTTCCTTGCGGAAACAGGTGTTTTGTTATCGTTACAGTTGGTTTAAAACGATAGGCATGTGTAGGTTTAAAAAAAAAGAAAAAGTTGTAGTTGTAACTCAAAATGTGATTTAAAATGATGTACTGATAAAGGTAGCACTTTTAATAAAATGTAATTAATTATAAATGTGTTGTTTGAATCGTTTACGAATTAGAAAAACAGAAATTGGTAATGTTTACGATATCGGTCGGTTTCCGATTACTCTTAGATTATAAAGGGTACTTATTCAACACTGTATTTTTTTAAATATCATGAAGCATTGCAATAAGTATCAAGTGGTTTAAATACTAGGTTATTAAAGAAATGTTTGCGAAAAACAAGTAATTAAGCTTTTAGAAGAAGCTCTGTTTATAATTAGATTCCCGTTAGCGTCTTTGAAGCACAGAAAATGGCAAAACTATTTTGCGGTTTATATTTGACGGTGTTCTCATATAATTTTATAATAGCTATCACGCGAGCATCGATGTCGAGATTAAATTTATTGTTTCCGCAATATAGGCAATTGGATACAGCCGCAACAGCCATTAGTAGTTTTACCCCGCGTATCTTGTACCTACCTACTCTTCTAAAAAGTTATTAGATACCCTATTGATAAGCACAGTTATTGAGTTTTTCGATTAATCATATGTACATAGACCTTCGTTATTTAAAAAACAATGTTTTTATATTGTGTAAGAAGCAAAGTTATTTTTTATTCCTGGTAAATTTGACATATTAATTAGTGTACCAAATACATAGCGTTAATACGTAGATATTCACATGTGTAGGTACTTGTTTTATTTTAAGTGGTAAATTTTATTACCAGTCTACTTATGTAAATAACCATGGTATATAAATCAATGATCCTATGATATTTTAATCAATCGTGATATTAAGTTAGGTACAATATTTTTATGCATAGCAGCAAAAGATATTTTGCAATTGAGCATACTTTAATAAAAGATGTCCATACATATTTGTAAAACAGGTTTATTGACAATTAAAGGCCCGTATACATCAAGTACAGAGTCGTAGCCAACGTGTTTCACAAGACATGTGTTCATGTGTACGGTTCCTAGAACAACGGGCGGTCACGTGCAGAACATATTTTGGAAAAAAAATGTGGCGAGCCCTTGAGTAACCGTCACTTAAGTGTGGCAACGTCGGATGTTGACTTGTTTAAGTCAATTTCCTTGTGAGTAGTGTGCTTGAGTATTCTCTTACTTGCCTTTTTCTGACATACGACTGTACTTATGAAGGTCCCTAGTGGACAGTTTAGGATCACAGTTAACCTGGGTTCTAATCACCCCTTTTTTGGGATAGATAGGTAAAGCTCTAAAGATTATTTTAAGACGCTATTATGAACGGTATGAAATTTATGGTCATCAGAAAAAAAAACTAACAAACATAACAATCAATTGAAAATTTATACAAAAAATATAGTAACCGTAGTAATAGTTCGGCGAACAAATTTTTTTTGCCTATTCTGAATGTAATCGCCTTTTTATGATCGCCAATCTTTAAAAAGGCAAAACCTTTTAAAGGTAGCAGCAGTACAATGGAGTAAGGATACAATAGCCACGGCCACATGGCGAAATAAGTTTCTTCTTTTTTGGCAACTCGTAAAGATGCAGATTTACTGTTCACAATATATATTATGGCAACACGCGATAACGCACACGACTTTTGTTTTTGGTGTCGGTCACGTTTGTACAGCCATTTGACCGTGGACACGACTAATAATATTTTAAATTTAATCTGACAGTTGTAAATGAGGGATTTTGTTTTCCATTGACAATTATAAATCAGTTCTTGTTTATCAGGGTATTGCGTATATTGCGAATAATACAAGACAAAACTATTACACTTGCACGTTGATACTGTAGCAGCGGATACGACTGCAGGTGTCTTAGGTCTAGGGTTCGATTCCCAGGTCAGACAATTTTTTATATGATCTACAAATGTAATATTTATTGTATTAGCAATAAAGTAAATATGTATTCACGTTCCTTGTCTAGTATCAATAGTATAAGCTCAGCTCAGTTTGTAACTAGGTTGCGTTGTGTGAATGTAATAGAATATTATGTATTATTCCTAGTTTTACATAAATGTACAAAAAAAAAATGCAATATTCATATTGTTGGCCAGGTTTGATCTAAGTTGACTAATGCAACCACTTATAGTGCGTAAGGTTAACGAGGCGCACGATTTAATGCTAAAAGGCTGTTTAGTAAAACGTGTTATTATTGTACTCTTTGTTTTTTAACCCCGACGCAAAAAGAGGGGTGTTATACGTTTGACGTGTCTGTCTGTCTATGGCGCCGTAGCTCGCGAACGGATGAAGCAATTTCAATTTAGTTTTTTTTGTATGAAAGGTGAGTAACGTGCGAGTGTTCTTAGACATGTTTCATGAAAATCGGTTGAGTCGTTTAAAAGTTATGGGGGTGAAAGTGGGGAAGAATAACAGAATGTCTGCAAAAATATCATTGGCGTATGATTACACGATTAAGTGCTTGAGGGTTTTTAAAATTTTGAATTTAATATTGTTGATGAACAAACTGGAGAATACCTTAATAACAAAAGAAGTTCTAGAGCTTGAGGTATCATACTTAATAATTTTGAATTCTTAATTTAGCGTATAATATTGTACACAAATGTTTATATATCTATATTTAATAACTGATTATTTTTAAATTTTCTAATTTTACCATATATTTTGGTCTATATTTATAAAGGGATTTCATCAATTTTGCTGTTTTATTGCTATTTAAAGGTTATCTTAAATAGTTATATTTCTCATGATGATGATTTCTAACCCATATAAAAATATTAATTAGTTTTGAAATCATAACGGTGTCAAGCTGTTGATATCTACTATGTTATTTGTCAGATTAGTTTAATTAAATATAAATTAGCTTTCTACATATTTTTACTGTTCAATATTATTATGGAATAAGCTGTGAAGTAGATCCAAAAAGACCTACCTAGTACCTACGGTACCTACCTAGTAAATACATAATTCACATCTATGAATATCAATTTTTATGATAAAAAAAAGGTATTTATTTCTTAGTACATACTGCTACCGTCTGCACAAGACGCTGTACCAAGTAAGTTCTAAAGACGCATAGTTAAGTAAGCATATTTAAGCTTGCTTAACGTTATATTGGCTGGTTTTACGCATTTCTGCCGCGCACGACTGTTTTGGCAAACCCGCTCCATCATTCTTGATTATTTGCGGCAATATACCATTTAACGTTACACCTAATCACAATCTAATAGCCATAAATATTTGCTGAATATTTAAACGTATATTAAAAAAATTGCAATAAAAATGACATAGCGGAATAAATGCGTAACATTTAACGGTAATTATATGCTAAAATTTAAAATTACGTTTTGTTTAAAATGCTATAAGAATGTGGGAATTGCATAACTCATTAATTTTCGGTAACGGGTATTGTTAATGACTCACGAAGGTCGACAAGTATAACCGTATGGTTCTCACGGTAAGCGCCAAGGAAAAGAGTAGTAGGGATTTAAATATAAAAAGTAGATAGTAATAATTAATAAGACTGTTTTATTATAATGTCTGTTCTTTATCGGGACGCGTACCCGGCAACCCGTTGATGTCTTTTGTACGAAACCGTGACGGAAATACGCCGCTGTATCGAGTTTTGATAAGTTTCTTAGTTACGTAACAGTAATATTTAACTGATACGACTTGATTTGCGCTAAAATAAATTACTGAAATTAATCAATCCATTGAAAATAGAGATATAGAAATGTTAAATGAAACTAAAAACACTTAAAAAAAATAATGTAAAGGTTTGAGTTTTATGTTTTAAATGTTCATTTTTGATATCAAAAGTTATAAAAGTATAGTGAAATGTTGCACTAGTTGATTTGAAAGTAAATAAGTGGTAGCTCTATTGCCTCCCCATTGTATTTATAGCGCAAGTTGCATAGTAGGTACAAGTAGGGGTCGTCCGACCTTCGACAAGTGACAAGCGACAAGTCATCCATGCCCTTTTACTCACAGGTGTATAGTATACACACCTGTAATTACTTCATCCTTACTTACTCTATTTTTGGCTTTAATTTTCGCATACGCGTAACGGTATTACTTGAGTCATTGTTTTGACTTTGAACGGCCATCTTTAATTACGTTGGTTTGAACATTTTTGTTAGCATTTCGTAATTTGTGATATCAGTTACGGTAATTACGGTTTTAAGTGTGCAAAGGTCAGAAGGTAACGGTATTGTATGATGCTAAGATTTATGAATTAAAACATATATATTATTATCATTCACAAAATTAATTTAAAAGAACATGTTTCGTTAGAAAATAAATATTTGAAGAAATCCGAATTCGGGTTTCTTAAAAATCCAAAACAATAAAAATTTGCCGTTTTCCAGAATTTGTAAATACTGTATTTTCAATTAATCATACAGTTTATTTTATGTGAAAAGATCCATACATGGCTAACTAAATGCTTAAAGAATCAAAAGTGTAATTTAAAACAATTGTGGCTAAAGAAACGTTTGAAAGAAATGATAAAGTTGCATGCAAATGTAACAGTGGTACACGTTAAGTAGATGAACACGGAGCAAAATTTATGCAAATACGGGACATACACGTCACGCGAGTTAATTATATTGAAATGACAGTCGAGATTGCGGTGACTAACCTAAATACAAAGCGAGCGGCGATAGCTGGCGGACGGAAGTCGCGCCATTGTCCCGCAACCGTTGACACCTCGGTACCTATCATCCGGTCAATTCCCGTAGCACGTTTACCATTCTACAGTTTTGAACATCTATTTCATCTCATGTTATACCTGTTATGTTTACTTGATAGTTTAAGAAGACACGCCCTCAAATTGAAATGTACATAAAAATTTGCTAAGTGGTCGGTATGTAAATTTTCTGTTATTACCTTACATTTACACAGCTATTTAGTAGGTTTAAAAAGCTATATCGATTTTTTTCAAGCATTTACATGAAATTTGCATTCTATTTAAATCATCATTATTAAGATCATATAGAACTGGACTAATTGAGTAAAATGTTGTAAACTTGTCGATTGAAAAATAAAACTACTTGAAGGAAAACATTCTAGGTATTGAACTAACAAATCAAGAATGGTTTGGAATATTAAGGTCCTATCTAACCTGATTTAACAATTGTTTGGAACTACGCCAAGAGTAGTTGGTAGAATAATCTATACAATTAGAAGATACTGTTGCCATTAGAATTCATGGCACATACAGACGATAAGGTCGACAATGGGTAAAAAGATAAAATAAACAAAAAAGTTAGACTATCATTTTATGTAAGGTTCACTTGAAATTTAGCACTTATATGAGATGTAAACAATTTGTGGAAAATTGCAAAAACATGACAGTTATATCTGTGATTCACGCTCGGACTACCTGAGACCGTTAATATGGCCATAGTGACGGTCTCGCATGATGGCAGTCGATTACATTTTATGTTTATTATACATCGCTGTCCGGACAACTAAATTCCTGTAACATTTTTGATCCAAACATTGAGAGAATGTCAAAGGACTGTCTGAAAATCTTAATAGGAACTCAAAATCAGGGATGCGTATTTCTAAGGTAACATACGCATTTGAAACTAACTGCTTTAATACTCTTCTTGACAAAACCAACGACAGATTAGGATCACGCAAGACAAGTCACACAAATGATCGCAGGTAGACGTTAGCGAAGCGGAGCCGAGAACTGGATTCTGTTCAAGTGCGTGTATGTTTTTTTTGGACGAGCAAGTGGCCGTTAAGAAGGAAATGATATATAGAAATACAAACTTTGGTCAAAATTATAGAGATAGTGACTATGTTCAATATTAATATATTGTTCTGTATGTATGTATATGTAATATATGATGGTAATTTATGATTACATCTAACAGGCAATTACTTAAATGTGGTAGTTTCAGAAATTGCAAAATCTTCCTATTTAAAAACTAGAAGACTTACCGGCACATTCTTTATCCTTTTTGGAGAGGAGTGGAATTGGTCCTTCATCGAGAAGACAGCCGGGGCCTAGTTGGTCAGATTTGCTAGCGAGCAATTCCAACCCAACCTGTAACCCAAGTTGCTGCTCAGCTAAGCGCTTCTTGATTAGGAAGATTTTCGGCATCTTCGGGCACTTTTGTTTATCACACGATCCTAGTGTTCGTCTATGTCACTTGGTCTTTTAAAAATCACAAGTCAGCATCATATCACACTGCACGTTAAGTTTCCTCGCGTTGTTGATGTTTATTTTGTGCGTAGAAGTTAGCGGCACATGTGGTACCGTTGGCCGCTGCGAAAGGACTGAGACTAGTGTGCGGTGCCCACGACACCGTTGCCCGAACAGGTCCACCCCCGCCCGCGCAGGCGCCGCCCGCCCGGCCCCGTGCGTCCGCGCACCGAACCGAACACACCGCCACACCGGCATCTCCGCACAACCACCATGCACACATCCACACAGACCAGTAAAAGTGCTAGTTTCTGTAGCAGTTGTTCTGACATTGTTCTATCTAACAATACGTATACCTTCCCTTACTTGCTCTCGTCCTTTTACTTGCTGTTGTAGCTTATAAACTGTTTATGACTAATCATGTTTCTTAATTATTATTGAACACATTTTTACCCTTATCACAATTGAAGTGGATACTTTAAATAGTTCTTCATTTTAATATTTCTCAATGATTTCTCTTTCCATGTTTATATCTTTATCGTCTATAAATTGCTATCTCATGATGCACTAAGATGTAGAGATTTTATGAGAAAATTAAAGAAATATGTATTAATTTCCGAAATATCTAAGTCAGTTCAGGTACAGAATCGTTTAGGTATCGATATAGGTATCATAGCCCTCAAAGTATATGAAAGTATTTTAACAGTAAAAGTCCGTCTCAAAATGCTTGAAAAATTCAAATATTTTATGTGGAATGAACTCAATCATATTCAAATAACAATACCATGCGATAGTTGAACTTTAATGAAGAATTATTATAAAATGTTTCCCAATAAAAGCAATTTGTAGAAAAAAAATAATGCATAGTTATAGAATGTACTTAAACTTAGTTTGAAAGCGAATGGTATTAAGAATAAAGGAATACCAAAAATTCAGTTAAATAACATGCTAGATGACTTGTTCCAGATTTTTATAATGTTTATTGTTAAAACAAATCTTAAGTTACTCTTTTTAGTTGTTATAGGTAAAAAACGCTAATTTAATTTTGACATCATGCATTCACACCAATGTACTTAGTTTTTTTTAAATTAAAAATGTATGCTTTGACATTTTTATATTTAATAACAATAATAACTTACTGTACACCAGATAATTACAAAACTGACTAAGAACTAGGTATGTAGGTACAAGTGGCGGCATTATCGCTGGTAGGCAATCTCTTAAAGGCAACTATAGGACTTGATTTTTCCTATCAAACTGTAAAGATGATCTTAAAATCATTAACAGTAAGCATATATTTATTTCTATTATCAAAACTACAATATTTACATCATAATAATCTTGTACTTGTTAGTTCATAATCTGTACATATTTTCTTATTCCTCAGGTAAGGACCTCACAACGACGGTTGTCGGCAACCTTTCAATTAACGGTGGGATTTGCTAAACAATAGATCCCGAAGACTGCGAGTAATCAGTATTAGGGACTGATGATTTTGAAAATAGTTATGAAAAGACACCAATAAACTTTACAGCTTCAGTTGTTTGCACGGACTTCGGGACATATTTTTGTTGCGTCTATCATATTTTAAGTGTCGGCGTCTTTGGCATTCATATCACATATTCATGACGCTATCTTCTAGACGGATATTTATTACTTTTCCTTTAACAGTTATAGTATTACACTATATTGTGTATAGTCGGTAGGATGCCGCATCCAGATTATTCATGCCATTTTAAGTTTTCTGAACACCTTAGTATAATGTACGCTTCCTTCTGTTTCATTTATATTTCCGGCTCGTTCTGTTGCACCGGATATACTGGCTTATTTAGAGGACATATATTTAATGTTTTTTTATAAAATGTTTACGACAAATAATTTCATACAATGGTAACTTCAAAGAAGTAGATTCTCTTGACGCCAGTCCAGTATAGGAATCGGAGTCCTCCACCAAAAACAAGATTAGTTTGCCCGATAACTTTACAGACAATACCGAGAAAACGGTTTTAATTTTTTTTTGTCGACCATAACTTAAGTGCGTATAATAAAAAGAAGGTGATTATTCATTTAAAGGCTTAGAAGAATAGCAAGATTAAGATAAATTCACGAATGCGCTCTACCATGAGACAGGTAAGAATATCTATTTTCTGAGAAATAACCACATTTTGTTTATTTTTTTAGCGCAAGAACTTATTACCTTTACGGTTACGTATATCTATTTACTCTCTTAGCTTTTAACAGTATTTATAAGCGCTTCTCCTGGCACTTGATACTATAAACACTGTTACTTTTAATCACTTATGAATCAGCAAACTAAAAATAAATTTCATGTAAGGTACGCATATGATAGACTGTATAACTTTATAGATTATGCAGATTATGTAATGTCGATGCATTTGAAACCTCTGATGTGTTAAAAGATCTATTTATTGAATTTCAATGATAAGCTGTGTAAGAGAATTTTGGTTTACATTAAGTGCACACTAGCACTAGCTAACCCACACCACATAGCCTCGTCTGCGTCTCCTATGTCCGTAGTATGATGTTGTACAGCGTAAAAAATAGATTTCTCTTAATTTTTTTATACCTTAAAAGATGGACATATGCGGACACTATTTTTTTTTTACTTTTAAAAGGTAATAATTCTTAAATATAGTACTTTTGTGATACTTTAACCGTTTACGCAGCGGACATAATAATGGCTTTCAATATTTTTTTCTCCCGTTTTTGTAACATTTACATTTATATTCCGCTTCTTTTGGTCGTAGGGTGATAATGTACACCGTATAGACTTCCTGGATAGCAGATCTATCTAACACCAAAAACAATTTTCAAACCGGACGGATTTAAATAAGCGCGTTCAAACAAAAAACTCGTCAGTTACATAATTAAAAAAATGTTAAAATCAACTAGTTACATTTAAAAAGTGATACTGACTTTGACTTCACGATCGTAAATCATCTTACCTCAAAGAACAAATCTAATAAAACATAAATTGCTAAGCCTTTTCCTAATACAAATAAAATAAAACTGTGTTACGCTACCGAATTGGTCTCGGGTGTTTTATAACAAAAAATGGTAGCGATTTTGCTTCGGCAGTGTGTATTTTTTCGTTTACCCTCGTCTTGTAATGATTTTTAGTGGTATATTGTAAAGTTTTTTCATATTTTAAAATTCAGTAATAACAATACAAGATAGGTTGTACGCTATTCTCATTAATTGAAATATCTTTTTCTTCCTAGCCTTTATTATTCCCAAGATTTGGGGTCGGCTACTAGTTCAACCGGTTTTACCTAAATATCAGTTTTTACACGGAGCGACTGGCATTGGACCTCCGCAACCCTGAGGGTGAACTTAATTCGAAGATTAAACTAGTTGTCAGTATATTTGAGGGCACTGACTTCCCAATAACGATTGCCATATATGTTCATGACAACCGGGACCGACGGCTTAACGTAACAGCAGTTCGACCCGGGCATCCAACCCGAGACCTCTTGATCCGCAGTCTCTTACGCTAACCACTAGACCAACGAGGCAGTCTAATTGAAATATCTTCATATGAATTGATAAATAAGCCTCAAGCCTCAAGCCTCATATTCTTAACCCGTTTACTACAAATCTATGATTTTGTACACCTACAACTTACCTACTGCCAATTGTGCAATAACGTTGCCCGATAAACCGCATTGCATGTGTTTAAGAATCGTGAGTACTACCATCGTGCAAGTTCCCCATCTACAGAGATCAAGTTACAGATGTGCTACATTTAAAATGTAAGCATTCATTTGTAACTATCATAATTGTTCTTAAATTAAGACCAGCACCGCTTTTATAATAAACTTCTTGTTGACATTAGAAATTTGCCGTTGCGGAAATTTAAGAATACCAAATAAAAATTCTTATTCTGTTGTGACGATAATTTATAATTTGAAACAGATTTATTTTTAATTTTATAGCTGTTACATTTTCCTTTAAATTCCTATTCTTACCAATTTATGATAGATTGACTCCAATATTTTGTGATAGAATGTCTTTTGAATTTTGTGAAGATTGTGTGAACTTTAAAAGAAGCGATGATCCCTGAGTTTGTTTCGTCCTTTCTTCTCAGGGCTAGTCCAGTTCGGAAAGGCCGAACCCATCTGCTTAAAAAAGTTTTAACTTGAAAAAGTGCACTTGATACCTAATTGAAGAATAAATGATTTCATTTCATTTCACCGATGGCACGGATGGTACAGTGGCTTAAGAGGTCATTTCGCCGTTACCTAATGCGCTAAGTGTTGAGGGTTCGATGCCTACATGGGATAACATTTTGTCTAGGTGTTCTTTGTGTACGTTTCATTAATATCTGTAAAGATTTTTCAAAAAAATTAATACCTGTGCCGTTATTTGGTATTCATAACGGTTATTTCAAAGGAGTTTAAAAAATGATTCTTTTTTTGCCACATCTTGTTATCTTAACATGATCTATACAGCTCATTGTCTTTATAATCCCTTGTAGTTATATTTTATTGCAGTTGTCTCATCCTATTCAAGAGGTCTCAATGTTATCTTAAGTTCTTTGATTTCAATTTTGGTTACATAATGTAGTCTTTTCTACATTATTCTTTATTTATTTATTTTATTTTAAAACCTGACAACGTGACGTATGCTTCTTGGCCACATATCCTATGGTGCCCACAATATTATTTGCAAATGCAGACAATGCAGCATGGTGGTCAAGTGAGATGCTTTTCTTTAGAGACTTAGGATCATAGTGGAAGGGAAACACGTGCGCTGGCTGTGAGTTCCAGGTTTAAACTGATGTGCCAGAAGGGAGAGCCGACACGTTTAGTGCGAGAGCGTGTGTCTACCACTTAAAAAAGGTGACTTTCAAATCCAGCACCTTATAGTATAAGGAAGGGAGAAGGTAGGACTAGTGCGAAGAGCTCGTCAGAACACTCTTCATGATAAAGGCGATAACGGACAAGTATAGAGGCGATATCTCTCAGCAACTGCAGAGTCAGTCGCATAATTGACAGTCTTTATGCCATCGAGTTCAGTAACTGGGTGGCTTTGGGACTGTCGATAATGCAGACTGCTCGCCCATCTTCCTTAAAAAACTATCTACGGTACTCAATTTTGTCTTTGATCTTTTATTACAGAAAACACGATAATTCAAGTCTGATGAAATATAGACATGTACATATTACAACAAATAATTCTCTGATACTATGCTTAAATATTTTTTTACCTCTTTTTATATTTGAGCGGTGGAGGCGTGCATGTGCGTTGATTGCGCAATGATTGGTTACACGCGCACGCCTGTTCCACGTCGCTGACTCGCCTCAAGTTCTTGGCTACGATAAACTCTTTCAAGCCTATAAAAGCACCGCTGGACAGTTGCCAGTCTTAGCTAAATGTGTGTATAACAAAGTACATCTTATTTACAAAAATATCATATATTCTTTTTGGCCACCGCGATGCCACTTGACATCTAAAAAATAAAATTTTAACAAAAATAAAACCGACTTCAAAGTTCGACTCGATTTCTCTTGAATGCCATCATCAGATCTTAGTGTCCTTATCATGGTACCACCATTGGGATATCTCCTTTCCGTTGAAAAAAGAATCATCAAAATCGGTTCATAAACGACAAAGTTATCCCCGAACATACATAAAAAAAACATATACGGTCGAATTGAGAACCTTTTAAGGATTCTATTTTTAATGGAAAGGAGATATTCCAACGGTGATACCATATATATACGGATAAGGACACTAAGATCTGATGATGGCAAGAGAAATCGTGTCGAACTTGAAGTCGGTTTTTATTTTCTTAAAATTTTACTTGTTTTGAAGTCGGCTAAAAACTACACCTGTTTTGTGGTAAAACTCATTAACAACAATAGGGAATATGCATGTCTTTTTTTTATTTCTTAATCTGATCATATAAGTCTCCATAACATAGAAAAAAATATAATTAGGTTTCAAAATAGTCAAACTAATTTTCAAAGTGAAATTCAAAACACCGACTAAATTTGAGCTATTCAAACGCCGCCATTTTTCGCGCGCTATTAACATAACATATGACGTCATTGTCATTTCGTGTTTGTTTACTATTGAGTGTTTCGGTTACTTTATACCTATTTACAGTTTTGATTGCTATAAAAATCATGGAAGAAGTTATTTTTTCTCACAAACACTACTAACACAGTAGGAATTTCGACGCCGATAATTTCGATAAAGTAACAATCGACGTCACATTTCGTTTCGACCAATAGGACGCGTTTTGCAGGTTTGAATTACCCTCCCTTAATTTTCGCTTTTTATTTAATATTTTCTGGGTTTAAATAATCACTAAATAAAAAAAATACCATTTATGTATATTGTAAAGACAATAAAGAATCTAGAAAAAAATGTTTGAGAGAAATAAAAATTTTATGCATATTCCCTATTGTTTGTGTATTAAGGCGCATCTACACCGAAATTTGATAACACAAAAAAAAGGTTGACAACACAAAAATTGCCAATTTTTGTTCGGTGGAGACTTGGTTTTACAGAAACTTTTGTTCCAACACGTGTTGATAATACAAAAATTGGCAATTTTTCTTCGCTGGAGACCAGGCTTTATATTTGTACTTTTATGTATAAGTTGTATATAAGTTTAGAGATATAATAATCATAATCTATTGAATAAATTTAATTTTAAATCAATGATTTCTTCAAAGCAAAAGATTATCCTACCTACCAGTCATCACAGTTGCAACGTAAATGGAATAAACATAACACAATTTGTACACTAATGCACTGCCCTCTTAACCAAGACGCAAGTTTATACATTAGCTAACGCCTCTGTTTCCTTGTATTGTTGGCTAATATTTTATTTTGACCACGTGACTTAGTGTTGAGATGACGTCATTTCTATACATTTTCTTTTGAGTTTTTTTTGTTTTCTTGTAACGTTCACGTTTATAGAATGTAACTTGATTAGAGGGGCTGTTTAGAAAACTTGTACAAGTTGTAATTTTCTTTAACAATAATTTATTCATTGACTAATATTATTAAATGTGAGGTTGTTTGTTTGTTTATTACGGTTTTACGCCGTGCTAAAATGACACTACCTATGCTCATGTAGTATATTTTACGCTGGTTAAAAAGCCACATAAATGCTAATAACAAAATAATAATACTTTATATTACGTATATTACGTACGGGCTATCCCTATATTACGTAACCAGTTAATAAGGCGGAGAAGGGGATCAGCGAAGTATGATTTAATGCGATAAAATGATTAAGGGAAATATCGCAGCATTCTAAATATTACATGTTAAATCAATCGAAAGTATTAAAACATGACCAGCTGATATTAAAAAACTAAACCATTATACTTTGTGGTTGATAATTTATACTAGTCGATTTAAAAGATTTACTGACGAGGTAAGAAATTTCACATGTAAATATTCTATTAAAAAAAAACAACAACCCATAATGTCTCCTACCAGGAGAGGGTATATGTTTTTAAATTTACACATATTAAGATTTTTTTTTTAAAACAATTTATGAAAATGTTTTATATAAAGGCGCGTCCAGTGGGCAGCACATTATCACTCTTTGATTTGTCAGCCATCATACAAATGTGGGTAGTTGGGCGAGGAGACCAGGATGTGTTAATCACTAAAATACTTTGAAATAAAATCGACACTCGTTTAATCAATCACCAAATCTATCTTCAATACTCTTAATTATAAAATATTACTCTGATCTGATTTTAAAACATTCCACCAGAACACGTGGGTGCGTGCGCGCTCTCTCACAACACGATTTACAATGGCCGCCTCCCCAGTGCTCGATGTTATGTAGTATGTCAACCGTCAATTGTTAGTTCAAAAACTACCCACTAAATATATGTGCGCCGTTACATGTTTAAATTATACTACTGTATACAAGTGCATTGTCGCAATGTCTGCATTAGCAATGAGTATGGTGACCTACTCTTAGATTCTGCTTATGCTTTCCATCAGGCAGAGTAGAGTTATTTTGGCACACTCATACATAAATTATATACAAAATTGAACAAAAAAAGGACTTCAATCTGGACCATATTTAAATGGGACCACACAGGAATCACCAGCTTTCAAATAAAAAAGAATCATCAAAATCGGTTCACCCAGTCGAAAGTTATGAGGTAACAAACTAAAAAATAAATAAATAAATAAACAGTCGAAATGAGAACCTCCTCCTTTTTTGAAGTCTGTTAAAAAGGTATTAAATTGATAGGTACTAGCTAACGGTAGAAGTTGTCTGATCAAATTTTAATATGAATTGTTTTAATTTCTTCAAAAAGAGAAGACAACGATTAGATTATCCAAATTGCAAAATAACGCTGTGGGTAGTAGACAACGCACACTGCGTGTAGTAGACAACGCACACTGTGTGTAGTAAACAACGCACACTGTGTGTAGTAGACAACGCACACTTTGTGTGATCAACTAATTATTGTTCTGAGTCACCACCTTTGTGTCTGTTTTATGTATTTTTGTAAAGTCTCCTGCAGGATAGGAAAAATAAGTAAAAAGAAAAAAAAACTTTAAAAAATATAAATCTTTAACCATTTAATACAAATAAGTCATTTTCTCAAAGGGTTTAACTCTTAAAGCGAATAGAGCCTTGATAAGTGTTATAAATACAGGTATTTAAAGCTTTACAAAGTAAATACCACCTTGTTGTGGTCGTCGTTCAGTGATTTCCATCAAGTGTGTCATGTATATAGATCGTTGTACAACGGTACCGCCACCATGCATTCTCGATGATTGCACTCGAGCACGCGCGTCGTAACATCACAGGGAATAAATTGCAATAGTATTAATGTTTAGAACCGGTCCACTGATTACAGCTCAACTTGCTGAATACTCGTATTATTCAATTGATCGCACGAGCCAACCGTTTTGTTATGAAGTGTTACGTTCAAATTCTCTTACTGATTACTTTTATAATTTATGACTCAAAATGATTTATAAGATATAAGTAAAACGTATTTTACGCGTATTTTATATAAACTGCGGCGGCTGATAACTGAAAGATTGGATTACAGTTTTCAATTACTTGCTGTGGCATCTAACACTGGTGTAGATGATTTGTTTGTAGTTAATTAAATAAATATTATTTTTTTATTTAACATTAATATTAACTATCATTGTGTTTAGGATCTAGTCACTGACTTGTTTAAGAAACTGCAAAAAGTAAAGTAAAGAGTAAATAATTTCTCAATGCCGAGTAAAAGTAGCGAAACATAATAAAACAGACAGACTGACCACATCTTGAAAAGCTGTCTAAAACATAAATTAAAGATGATAAGACTATTTTAAGGATGAAAGACTGACTCGATTGACTACATATACAATGAACTGAAAAATAGACAAGTGCGAATCATAGGGTTCTGTTTTGAGTGTGACATAACAACTTTACGGTAGAGTTCAATGCGACGACAAAGTTGACTGAAAAGCCCATGAGTTTACAGATGAGGATGTGTTCACGAATTGGGAACTATATACCCTTAAGAATAGTCGTGAAATCACCTGTTAACGAATTACTATAGGATTTACTTTAGTAAGTCAGCGAAATCTTCCTTTGAACTATTTTAACCTTTACCATTTCTTCATCGTAGCACAAAACGTAGAAAGAATTTACTGGCATAACTTTTCATCAAGTAAATTATAAGTCAAGCGTCCATTCAATTAAACATAATACATTACATTACATAAAGAAATAAAAAACTGCCTCGTTGGTCTCGCGGTTGGCGTGTGCAACTGCTGATCATGAGGTCTCGGGTTCGATTCCCGAGTCGGACCAAATGTTTGTATGATCTACAAATATTTGTTGCGGAGTTTGGGTGTTTTCTATGTATAATATGTATGTATTTACAAAAAAAAAGTATATAATTTGTATTTGTATCAGTTGTCTAGTACCCATAACACAAGCTCTGCTTAGCTTGGGACTAGATGGCGTTGTGTATTAGATGTCCGAAATATTTATTTATTTATAAAATATCTCCATCCTGCAAGTAGTCATGGTCAGATAGCTTGGTTTTTCTTATACAGAGTAGTAGTTCAAGCGTAGGCATAGGTAACGGTAACCCATCATTCACTTGTTTTTCTAACTTAACTTTTGCCTTTTTTATAGCCTTTACTCACAAATATGTATCCTTCTATTGGTAAAAGTATTTTCTAAATCGGTTCAGTAGATCCAGCGATTGCTGAGATTAACAAACCCTTTTAAGTTAATTTATAAGTTATAGGTACTTTTATATATCGGAATCATATATACAAATGTCTAAACTATTGCTAAATTGAGCCTTTAACTATTGACATTGCAGTCTTATTATAGTCTAAATTAATTAGTTTGTAAAGTTCACTGAGCTTTTGTAGACAAATTCTCTTGCACCAATCTAGATTTAGGCCATTAATTCAGGTATATCTCGAGAACAGTACCTTTTCTGAAATAAAAGTATCAAATGTGCTACAGGGTACCGTTTTTTTCAGAATAGAGAGAATGAACTGTCGCCTGTGGTATTGCCGGACCAATACGACCTTCAAACCTTCAAGAAAAGAGCTTACTCCTTTTTAAAAGGCCGGCAACGCACTTGTGATGCCTCTGGTGTTGCGGGTATCCATGGGCGGCGGTAATCGCTTACCATCAGGCAATACGTCTGCTCTTTTGCCCCCTATATTATAAAAAAAAGTTTCTATACCCTTGAGAACTTGTAAAAAAAAATACTTGTCAGTCTTACTAACGAATAAAGAAATAAACTTACGATAATTATATACTACTTAAGATATCAGCATATCGTCAGTATTGTCGTATTCAGGTAAAAGAGGAGGGAAAGCGAAAGACTAAATAAGTAGATAGTTAGTTCAAGTGTCACTTTAGATAAGGTTTCAACATTCTGTATTATTTGCCACATATCATATTATAGGTATACCCTACTGGGATGAATGTTGCAACATGGAACTGTCAATCGTATTCAAAAATTGGAATGAATGAATACAGTTTATAAACCTTGTTGTATGACTAATTGAAACTGTTTAGGTCGCATAGAACCCATATTTGTATGACATTACCTCCGATTCACGTAAATGCGGAAGTAGGATATACCGATAATGCATGTTCATGTCCTGTGACCTAAAATACGCAATTTTCAATAACGGCATTTTCTTCATAAATAGTTTACCATACTTACATATAGGTATAGACAGCCTCTGCAATGTTTTACTGTAGGAAAATCAAAAGTTGTAATGTTTAGGCTAACTTCTTAATCTAGTGCTATTGTGAATGTCAGTTATACATAATTCTATTCACGTTATAACACCTGCAACGAAATGAAAATTATATTGTTGTTCCAGAGAATAAACATAGTGTTGTTATTTTTTTATTCATATATTGCTTCTATATACCTACGATAAGTTCAATTAAAAGTTCAATTGTGAGAAGTTTTCGTTACGTGAATTATACGTCAGAAAATTCTCAAGCCTCGTTCACGTGCAACTAACTACCTACCTACGTATACCGGTTGTCAATAGGCAGCGGCATGCGCGGGCGGTTGCGGGGGTAAGAGCGGGGTGCTCGGGGCGGGTGCCGGGTACAGCGACCGCAATAGCGCTGGTTGCCGCAGCGCAGCCACCATTGCCAAGATCACGGACCGCGCATGCGCGGCGAATGTCAGCCACGTCACGATTGAGCTTCGTGCTATCGCGATGGGAACGTTTGGATATAGAACTTGAAATGTTATCACGATCGAAATTGTTATCGAAATTTCTTGTTGTCTGTACATCAAAAAATATTGAGTGTCGTTTCCTCTTCTAGAATAGTTAATCAAAGTTATGCAGGTGTTCATGAGCATTTTAAATGCATCCGATACTGAAGCGTAACATTCAAATACGAAATATTATACTATTCATGAACTTATTTTCAAAAACAGTTTCCTAACAAGAGTCTTCTAGAAAATTATTCGCAAATAGGTTACGAAGTATTGACTCAGAACTTAGTAGGGTCTGACAATTATACTCTACGCCACGAAATATCATGTACACTTAATTCATAACTTGAGCTCCAATCAGAAGTCAATCCCGTTCCCTAAACGTTTAGCTATTATGCAATCGACTTACATAAGCGCGCATTTTTTGCTTGACATCCCCACGGTAAATACAGTCAAGTGTCCCAAGACTCTTGACGAGCTTTAGTTCGCGTCGTTAGTCTTGTATGTATAATAGCCCTTGCCCTATCTTTATATGGGCCGAGCCGTAGTCTCCCGCAATTCTCATTCAGTTCACGTAAGGTAGCGGCCCTAAGGACCGGGTTTTTGTAACAGCGCAACAGGTAGAAATGAAAGGATTGCGAGTTCAGAGCGAGACGACATGATATCATCTTCATATCTGTCTCGCTCGGCGCGCCTGCGCAGGAATGCCGGACGATTTGTGCTTGCGCATAATACAGACGGTTCTTGCGACTAGTGTGGGTAGTTATGTATATCCGCGGCGCAGCATAACCAACACACACTGCCCTAATGCGTACGGGTCATGTAGCGGGATTTACTGAGTTTAGTCAGTGAAATTTATATTGAAAGGGAGTCTGATGATTTTTGGTATATTATTGGCTTTCCTTACATTTTAATATCTATTTTATGAGGTCGTTAAGGAAAAAGTTTTACCATATATTTTATGAATAGATTGCTATGACATTATTTTAACATAATTTGAAATTTAAATTACATCTTATATGTACTGCCAAGACATATTCTATTTAGACGTTAAATAAATAACGTCACATTACATTGGCAAGTATAAATAAACATGAGAACCAGTACTTGTCGACTTAGCAAACATTGTCGGAAAATTCATTAACAAGTTACTATTGAAAATCACTTTGTGACCGAAGTGGCAAAAGTCATTTGGATGTCAAAGTCTGTTTAATCTTAAAGTTAAAAATAGAATTAGCTGTATAAAGAATAATAAATAAGTTATTTACATAACCGAATGAACTCTTGTCTTAAACAAAAAAAATAACTTTAATATTGCAGACTGAGCTTAGAATATGAAAGAATTTTTTGATTGTAATAAATGGGGTCCTTGACATTAAACCGTAAACTGATCAATCTGGAAATTTGAGCACGTGTAAATAAAGAACTAATGCACATTTAACATAATTTGAACAAGAAAATAAATTAAATCTTTCAAAATATTATAATACAATTTTTTTTTTGTTTGTAGGTAAATCTACTGGTGACAACGCCGTAGTGTTTGACATCAAATATTACAAGTAGTTTATTAAAAACAATTAATAAAATATAAATCTTCTATATATATAAAAGCGAAATACCACTCACTGTTTAATCACGAAATCTCAGAAACTACCTACAAACTTGAAATTTGGCAGGTAGATTCCTCATAGAGTGTAGACATCCGCTAAGGACGGATTTTACGAAACTCCACCCCTAAGGGGGTAAAACGGAGTTTGAAAGTTTGTATGTTAAAGTCCTATGTTTTTTAAAGTAAGAGACTTGAAATTCAAAATGTATGTACTAATATGTATCTTTAGAAATCAACCCCCTTTTGGGGTTAAAATGGGGGATAGTAGTTTGTATGGAAGTCAAAATGTTTGAAGTTAAAAAAGTTAATTATGGCAGAAAGATTTTAAATGGTATGTAAGTTTAAGAATTATATGTATATATACTAGCTGCGCCCTGAGGTGTAGCCCACGGTTAGCCACAACAACCGCGGGTAACGACGACAAAGCTAGTTTAGTATAAAGCTCCCCGAAATGTGTTAGAGTGGAGACCGCGATTAGGCAAACAAAGTGCCCTGCTGAACAATGGACCTATGATTCGAAGAAAGTGGCTGGTGGTGGATGGATGCGGACTATTTCGGACTACCCAAAACCGGGATGGGTGACGCTCCTTGGAGGGCACATTCATTTAGCAGTGGACGTCGATAGGTTGATACAATAAATAAAGCTTCCTACGCTTTTCTTTAGAAACAAAATTTATTTTATGCTATTTGGTTCGATTTTCAAATCAAACTTATTTTTTTATTAACCGACTTAAATCTTGTATTGTTGTTGCCGGTCTTGTGTGCGAATGTGTGCGAATTTGCAATTTATTCAAACGATTTAAAATATTATGTTGAACGATTCCGTTACATAGATACAGGTCAAGTTAATGTAAGGCGTGTAAAATTACATTTGCATAATGTTAAAACTTATATTGTCAAAGTATGCTAATTTGTTATATTATTCTGACCTAAAATATTTAAGCCGATTAATATAAACCGTGACTTATATATTATAAAGTAAAATATCCTACAGGTTCACATACCTAGTATAATTTATTTACTAGTTAAGAAATTGAAATGTAAACCAGTCAAAAGGTAAACTGTCATGTGCAGTCATAAATGCTTTTTCACTCTCTATACTTTCCCGTTTTACCCGAAGCCATGTCTAAATATTAATTAAAAAGAACATAATTCGTCGGGTACCATCGCTCGTTCTTGGGTAAATATGTTACCGCTGTGTTGCTGCTCATATAAAAAGTTACCTCCGAGATCCGGTCACACTGGTCTGTAAGATCGACGACCTCTGCTCGCCGTTTGACTTATGGAAATAACTTTTCTTGCCTCACCTGACTGATAGTCTGTGATGCCCCGATCAATATTTCATATCATTAATATTTGTGGGAAATAATCTGTTAGATCAACCCAATTATTTATTCAATATACATTGAAAACATTTTAACGTGTGTAACAATAAAACTTGACTTTTAAATCATTCTGTTTTGTTTTTTTACTGGTACGACATTAGAATTGATAGATTCATTGGCATTCCCTTGGTGCACCTTCTCAACATTTCATAGCCTCTGTTATTTACTTAGCTAAATATTTTATTAAGAGAGCGTTGATTTAATATCTAAATTGTTTTAAAATGTTTTAGTACCTATTTTATGTTCACTTTACTTGATTATCTTACCTATCTGCGTATGAGCACATCTTACATCAGTGAGTATAACATTACGATGCTTACGTTACCGGTTACGAGTAGACCCACCTCTCTTATATTCCTCACCATACTTGGATTGTCATACTTATTTGATTTATACATTAACACAAAATATCATGTAGATACCTAAGTACAAAAGTGGTAAACACATTCATCGTCAGATCATAAAAATAAGTTGTTTCCATAATCTGTGCATTCATCTATCTATATTTATAAAAGAGGAAGGTGACTGACACATCCAGAGATCAACGCACAGCCCAAACCGCTGAACCTAGAATCCTGAAATTTCGCATATAGGTACTTTATATATATAACTTAAGTGAGCACTGAGAAAGGATTTTTTTAAATTTCATCCCTAAGGGGGTAAATCCGGAGATGAAAGTCTGCGTGAGCGAAGCGTGCAAAAGCTAGTCTTTTATAAACCAATTATTTAATGTTATCCTTAAATTAAACTTGTTCTTAAAATTGTCATAAAAATATATATTTGATATAACTATCTTCTGTTTGTGTGGTGTTATTTGTAAATTCTAAATAGATGTGTTTCGAGTTCCATTATGTTGATGACGCGTATCACAAAAATACTTCACAAGAGTATAGACCTCCAATAGATACGTCATTACTGAACAGCACCTCACCTATTACAAAGCAAGTGATGTTGCAATTCAAGAGCCGAGGCTGCTTTAGCGGTCGCGCTTGGCGGTGCAGCACGATCTGGCGTTCCGCTTTGCGCCGTCGGCGCATGTCCCCTCCTCACCTCTCTTTCTTAAAGCCCCCTCGTGTCCGCGGCCCTGACCAAGACACAGACCCCACGGAGGCGAAATGTTACGAAATTGAACATCGGCTAAAACAAGTTTTGTGTCTGTAGTGCAGGGCTTGTGTGATGTCGTAAGTGTTCAATGGATTGAGAACGGTAGCCTAGTTCACTATGTTGACGACTTGATACACCAGGTGTCTTATGGTTTTTTTTTTTTATTTACTGAAATGTTCAATAAGTATTACATAATAAAATATTAATTATGGTTTTATTTGTAAAACAAATGCTACATTTGGATAGTAATTTTAAAAGTAGTCTTTTGAATAGTTAAATATGAGTTATGTTATGCTTTACTAATTGTACTGACAGTTTTATTATCGTATGTTTCGCCCCATAATCTTCCCGTACACTATATTTATGGGTGTGCAATTTATCTTGTATACTCATTACGTGAATATAACAGCAGTAACTTGGATGATCTCGACCTGTATTTATTATTTATGGATTTATACTTGCTCTTACATTAACTATCTATGGATGTTACCTACGAGGTAGAAATTTCGAACGCAATAATAATCCGTTATAATAGAATACGGATATCATTACTTTACATACCTACTACTGTACTGTTGAAATTTGCGAAACAGAAGTAAATTCAAACCAATTTAATATGAAAAGATTTACACTTTACACAGAAGAAAATTATATTGAGAGTAATTTATTTCTAACGTTTACAGTGCTTAGGGCAAGTTTCACTACTGATGATAAAATCCCTTATAATATGTACATACATATATACTGATATGAA
This sequence comes from Diaphora mendica, assembly GCA_949125395.1. Lineage (NCBI taxonomy): Eukaryota > Metazoa > Arthropoda > Insecta > Lepidoptera > Erebidae > Diaphora > Diaphora mendica. Next base: position 27,768,773 of record OX421310.1, read on the forward strand.
GTTATTTGGCAGATCAAAAAATTGGCTTGGTCTTTGATAGATACGTATATGTTAGATATACATTTAGTAGAGGTACAGGTAGTAGAGCCACGCTGATTTCAGCACGAATGGGCCGGCTCGACCGGGGCGGTACTACCCTCGCACAGAAAATCAACGTAAAATGACAGTGTCGTGCTGTCGTGTTTCGTTGGTGAGTGCGAGACCGGAGGCCCAATTAGTCTAGTCAACAAGTTCCATACTTGTTGACTAGACTAAAAGATGCACAAGCATCACTAGGCCGCCATAGTGTGGGTCGCCATACTGCATTGCTGTATTCGCAATGAGTATGGTGGCCACCACTCGTGGATTCTGCTAATGCTTTCCATCAGGCAGAGTAGAGTCATTTTGGCAGGCCAAACATAAAAAAAAAAAAAAAAAAAAAAAAAATATCAGCAACTTATACTTGTCAAATAATGTTACTTATTAGATAACTATCTGCCGCTTTTTGAGGTGAAACCTCAGATCAAATAAAAAAAGGTTGATAACGCACGGCCTTGTTCTTGTTAAAGCAAAAAAAGTAGCGTAGTTCCAAGTAAACACACGCGTTAACGCACTAACTATGCTATAAACTACGCTTTTCGGCAGTATCGTACCAGTATCAACAACTTGTACGATACTGATGAAAAGTATATAGTATATAGTAGGTAGTAGAGCCACGTTGATTTCGGGCCGGCTCGACCGGGGCGGTACTACCGCAACGAAACACAACAGCACGAATGCTGTCATTTCGCACAGAAGATACGTATATCTTCTGTGCGAAATGACAGCATTCGTTGTTGTGTTTCGTTGGTAAGTGCGAGACCGGAGGCCCAATGATGCAGAAGCATCACTAGGCCGCCATAGTGTGGCTTACCATGCTGGTGTGGGTCACCATGCTCCATTGTTGCATTGTCTGCATTCGCTATGAGTATGGTGACCACCACTCTTGGATTCTGCTTACGCTCAATCAAGCAGAGTAGAGTCATTTTGGCAGGGCCATACATAAAAAAATATAGGAGCTACACGAGGAGATAGGTCTTCTGATGTAATGTGACTACCGTGTCAAATGAACGTCGGTTAAGAAGAAAAGAAGGAGGAGGTGCCCTTTTTGAACTTTATTAACAGATTGTTTTTAAAATGATTGGACCAACAAACTAAGCCAAATGTAATAGGAGATTTTTTATGGAATAGGTGTGCAAACGAGCAGACATATTGCCTGATGGTAAGCGATTACCGCCGCCAATGGACACCTGCAACACCAGAACCATCACAAGTGCGTTGCCGGCCTTTTGGGGATGGGGGGGAGGTAGGGGTAGGGGATTGGGGTATGGGCCTCCGATATCCTCAATCACTCGGTGAAACACAGCGCAAGCACTATTTCACACCGGTTTTCTGTGAGGCCGTGGTATCACTCCGGTCGAGCCGGCCCATTCATGTTATTGATGATGGTGGTCTACTGGATTTTAAGCCCTGAAGTATTAATAATAAATAATAATCCCGTAGCCCGAAATATTTGCAAGGACAATGCCTTTGAAATACCTATTATGATACAACCATTTTGTGTTTGATTTATGTTTATAAATAATAAATCACTGTAATGATCAGAAGCAAGATTTCTTTTTAAAAATCGAGTGGTATGTCAGCCAGTATTCCGTCTGAGTTTTTTATTACAAAACATTAATAAAACAATTAGAAATACCAACCTTATTTGTCAAGAAGTAATTATTTCGCATCACATGCCACAACTTAATAGCTTTTGAAGCATATAACCCACCTGCTGTGCTTTTTTCTTTTCTTTTAATGGCATAAAGATAAGAAATAATATTAAAAAGCCAAACTATTCACATAAAATTATATGTTTATCGAATATTAAATGTTTTACAGTGGTAATAAAATGTAAAGCTAAATTTTGCGGGAATGCGCAGTATTTTGATTAATTTATTATAGGCTAACTGTTCATCTATACTATAAAATTTACCTTGACTGACAGAGCCAAAATCATTGGGCCTACAAACTCGAAATTTTGGGAACTAATGCTTTTATTATTGTAAGTTAAAAACGAATTTTAGATTTTTGAATTTCACCCCTAGTTGGTAAGAGATGAGCGATTGTGTAGAATCTCGTCATTTTCAGAGTTAGAAACTAGAAATCAGGATAATCAGGTGATCAAAGCTGTCAGTTACTAGACCTCTCACATTGCTTTTTCAGTTAAAAGGTAAGAATTTCGTTATTTCAGTACTTTAAACGCCAGTATAGCTTTTGAATGGGGATCCTGCCAATCCTTTTATGTACGTGCAATCTTTTTATAACTAATCACCTTTGGCTTTCTATAATTTTCAAAAACACCCGTCTTCATGTACTTTATGATTTTATTTCGGACTTCTTATATATATATAAAAGTTAACTGCACGTTTGGCCTAGTGGTTTAACGGTCACCACGCCGTTTCCTACTTCGCCAAGTGTCGTGGGTTCAAGTCCCACGCAGGACAACACTTTGTGCGATCCACAAATTGTTGTTGTGAGTCTGGGTGTGCTTTGTGTCCGTTTCATGTATGTTTGTAAAGTCCCCCGCGACACAGGATTTATTCCTAGTGCGGGAGTTGACTTTAAAAAAAAAACTTACCTAGATTGGTGGTTGTCACTGCTCCAGAAGAAGAAGAAGAAGAGTCTAATCAGGTTACCAGCACGATTCAGTAATTCTGTGTTTCCAATCCCAAACCCATTGTAGTAGTAGGTACTAGTGGTCACTTTATAGGTAAAGTATTCGGCAATTTATTGGTTGTCGATTCATTTACATGGTACATATATTTTTAAAGACCAAAATAATTAAAACTTTTATTTTTAATCTTACTCGTAACTAGGTACATATTTCATGAATTGGCTGAGTTCATGGACGCTGAAATAATTAAAATATAATTAATTCTACATATTATTTGTATTTCACGTCTGGTATATTAAAAAAATAATATTAATATGTTGATGTTGGTATGTTATTTACCTTAACTTATTGTTGCAAACTGACAAAATATTTAAATATACGTAATAATATGTTTATTATCAGTTTCAATTATATATATTGAATGCCAATATACCTGTATTCTTTTAGAATAAATGGTTATTATAACTAGTTACCTAGGTAGCTCGCATAATATAGCAACTGGCAATTCATTCTAATATTCGACTGCTGGACTCTCTTTAGAGAGAATGTTTAGGCTTACTAAAGCACTCTGGCATGTTCTCCTCCTTTTTGCAGTGACGTTGTCCTACATAATTTTATCTGTTAGCCGCCTCTTACGACACCCATAAAATACATAAATAGAGGTGGTGAAACAACACAGAAACTGGTAATTAGAGTTAAATGAATGCATATTTACTAGGTAACCCCCTAAACCCTACGCTTCTATTTTTCTTATTTTTTTCGTATTTTATATAATTATATACATATATGTATGCATTGAAGTAGTTATTAATTACTAGCTGACCCACGCAACGTCGTTTACGTCTCCTATTGCCCGTAGCGTAAAAAAAAACCCCATTTGTGCTCCGCTCCTATTGGTCTTAGCGTGATGATATATAGCCTATAGCCTTCCTCGATAAATGTACTATCCAACACTGAAAGAATTTTTCAAATCGGACCAGCGGTTGCTGAGATTAGCGCGTTTAAACAAACAAACTCGTCAGCTTTGTAATATTAGTATAGACATATTTACAAGGATTTTATACTCAAGAAGGAAAACATAATTCCTCATTAGGCCACATGCGCTTAGAATATTTTTAGAACTTTCCTACTTTATTATTTCTTTTACCTGACTACTCATATAATATAACCTATCAAAAATTAAGATATCCACTCTTTTATTTAAGAAAATAGGGTTATTGTAATCTCTCATTTTTGATTCCAAGTTTTACGGTACGTGATCAGACTATTACGCTGCTATTGAGTCCATCTTATCCATAAAAAGCTTCGAACATAAGATCGCTAAATCTGATTCAAGATCGCATGCCAACATAAGCTGAAATTTATTGCACGCGATCATAATGCAAGTAATTTAGGTGTTTAAGGTATTCGAAAATGCCATTACTGTATACCGGAAATGTGTGATTCGCATGCTCGTCTCTTTAGTGCAAGCGTAAGATATTTTTTTTTTTATATATATTAGCCAGTCAAAGTAACTCTACTCTGCCTGATGGAAAGCATAAGCAGTATCTACGAGTGGTGGTCACCATACTAATTGCGAATGCAGACAATTTTTTAATATATTACAATGTAACAATGCAGTATGGTGAGCAACACTATGACGGCCATTGAGATGCTTCTGCATCATTGGACCTCCGGTTTCGTACTCACGCATATGTTTAGAGTTGCGTACCTACATAATAGTATACTGATTTAGACTGATTATAGCACTAACTTAACTTTCTTGCTTTCTTCTTATTCAAAAAGACCGCTCCCGCACTAGGAATTTATCCTGTATCGCGAGGGATTTTACAAAAAATATTGTAACGTATTGTCAAGTGTGGAGTTCGAACCCACAACACTCAAAGCAGTACGAAACGGTGAGGTGACTGCTTAAACCTCAACGCTATCTGTGCAACCAATCACTTTTCTGTTCTAAACATACAGACCATAATATATACATCAATTTCTGTAAGAGACTTGTTATCACCATTAATAAACAAGTTATGACATAAAGTCATAAAGTACAAGTAAAACATAAAATTGGCCATGTCTTTCTATTGTATTAAATAATTACAAATTTTAACAACAAAAACCGACTTCAATCTGGACCAAATTTAAATGGGACCATTCGGGAAGCACCAGCTTTCAAATAAAAAAAGAATCATCAAAATCGGTTCACCCAGTCCAAAGTTATGAGGTAACAAACATTTAAAAAAAAGCAGTCGAATTGAGAACCTCCTCCTTTTTGAAGTCGGTTGAAAAGAAGCTTTTCACAGTTTTAAGGTCGGATCCTTAACTTAAATATTTCATTATTATTAAGCTAAAATGTTCACAAACAAAAAAACAGTTATTCATCTCTCTAAAACTATATTTAAAAAATAATATATTTACCGCGAAACTATATGTCAATCAATTAAAATAACCTGCACTTATGTATTATTTATCAAAAATCTTTGCAGGTGTATTTTTCAAAGAGAAATGATTTGTCAAATATTTCGGCAGTATACCCTTTTCCGAGCAGATTCCTTGCACTAATTATTATGACTTTATAAAACATGAGTTGCACCTGCTTTTTAAAGTCGCACTCTATATATTTTTATGTTGTATCTCTTTCTTTTTTTATACGATGGACATTAATTAAACATGTAAACTGATGTCCGTATGTTGATGGATCAGATAAGAATATAGAGTGTCACTGTATTGCTCCCGTAGATATCGAAAGGGCCAACTAAAGGACAAAACTACGTATGGCTACAGTACTACGGAGATGGAAAACTGAAATAATCCATATGACAATCAATCTGGCCAGTGTTGTAGGGTAGACCAAAACCTATGGAGTAATATACCTAGCATATGAATAAATTAGATAGTGAACATGTTCAACACTAGACGAATATAGGTTGTTGATGATGATAATGTTAATTACTGATGTAACACACTCGATGTAGTACCTTACATATTTTTCTGCGTACATACATATATTTGTATATTAATTATCAATATATTTTGCTAATCAAAATTTTTCATACCTTTAAAACTCGCAGATTCCACATGTTCAAACTACATTTCATTTTTAATTCACTACATCTAACGTAGGTAACTTTATTATGAAGCAATGAAACTAAATAACATTAAAAACGATACGATTAATGAAAATACTTATCTTGACCTTGGGAGAGCCACGCTTCGGGACCATGGGAGAGCCACGCTTCGGCATGAATGGGCCGGTTCAACCGGAGTGATACCACGGCCTCACAGAAAACCGGTGTGAAATAGTGCTTGCGCTGTGTTTCACCGAGTGAGTGAGGATACCGGAGGCCCATACTCCAACCACCCTACCCCTATCTTCCCCTACCCATCCCCCAAAGGCCGGCAACGCACTTGTAACGCTCTTGGTGTTGCTGGTGTCCATGGGCGGCGGTAATCGCTTACCATCAGGCGATACGTCTGCTCGTTTGCCCACCTATTCCATCTAAAAAAAACTGTGAAATCCATTAAAACAAACTACCAATGTAATTAAATTAAGCACTCATAGACAATTGAAAAATAGTTTATTTTAAGACAGAGACGACGATAAAATATTTGTTTGCAATCTAGTGTGTTCAATAATTGCTAAGTTTATTGCGAGTTTGATAGACTTTAATGACTGTGTCTATAATCAAGGACCACCCTGGATCACTGACGAGTTCCTGTCACTAAGTCTCTTGAGAATCGACGAACTCACACCATAGCTTCACCTTATGGGGGCTATTTAGAGTGTTCTGTGTTATCAAAACGCTTTATAAGATGCGGGTAAAAACACTTTACAACTAATTTTATGGTTTCTGTCATTGTAATTATATTAGATAACGCGTTGACTAAATAACGGAAACATGAAATGTATTTATGTTGCCCACTATTTTATAGTAAGTTATTCTATCTTATAAAATTAGGACATGTATTTTTATATACGTATGTGTGTTATACCTATAGTACTAGCTGATCCGTAACTTCGTCTTGCTACATTTGTCATTGATCCTCGGCTACTATTAAGTTGGTTACGTGATATTATATAGTCTTTTTTCATAAACGGGCTATCTAATGCTAAAAGAGTTACCAAAATTGGTCTAGCCGTTCACGTGTGATGCCGTTGCCAAATGAAATAGGAAGTCATCTTGATATATACATATAAATCTATAGAAATAAATAAAATTCGAGTGTCTGCTTGTAATATTAGAATACGGTTATTATACATTTTACTAAATGCGTATGATGTATACACGATACATATACCAAAATATTTTTTTTTACAATTTTTGTCTGTCTGCTTCTTCTGGCTAATCTCTGGAATGGCTGGACTGATTTTGACGGGACTTAAATTTGATAGCTATAGATTGAGTTTTGTTCATCACATGCATGTATGCAAATTAGGTATGACAACAAACAAAAAACCACATACACAAACACAACGCTGAAGTAAAGTTATTACTATATTACCTGTCGTGAATATTGGACTGAGTCACTAAAATAAACGTCAATTGTAAGAAGTATAAGTTCAAAACAGTTGGGCATAACAAAGAGTAGCATGCATATTCATGTTCCGCGCCCCCTTTACAACGTCCCGGCTGAATTGCGCCCGCTCCGCTGTTGACACGGTTACAGTGCCGACTCATTCGAGATTCTTTGACACTGTACCTAAATAAATCTTTTCTTTATTATACAGTAGACATGTTAAATAATGAGACTGGTTGTTAGTCATATAAGGTAATGGTTGCCATTTTTTATGAAGAGCAGTTGTTCAACACGTTTAGTTACACAATCTTTACAACAAGAAGATAATAATGTGGTCTACCAGTATTAATCTAAGTATCCTAGAATAGGAATAACCGGAAAACTTTAAAGAAGTTATTAATAAATATGTACAGAATCGAGTTTAAAACTTTATGCTCGTGTTTCGTATAACATTACACATACTTCTGAAGAATTTGATTTATTGTTATTCATGCAGTTACAGTTTTTTTATTTATAAATATACATCTTATCGTATTGTTTATCTTGTCCATCCATCTATTCTTACGTACGAAAGGTTATATTTTGGTAATCATTGCAAACAGTGGTAAGTCAAATGATCTAAAACTAAACGACTTTAATAAACTTACGCCACAGAATAACTAATAGTACTAACTTACGTATTGTAGGTGGTAATCGTAATCCTAACCGTACTACCTACGAATCCTTAGGTTTACAATTTGTAAAACGCAAATTTAAAATTTACAAGTTTACAGTTGTAGTACATACATATTATTATAGTATACTCTTAATTTATTGTAAATAGGTTACCTAATTAAAGTAAATTGTTATTTTATGTAAATATAGAACATATGGATATTTGTTTGAGATATGACGCCATTAGAGTTTGATATTTCAGTTGATAGAAGAATTTATAATTAATTAAAACACAATAACAATTACATAACTTTACATTTTTACAATATATATGGTAAATAGTACGGTGGTATGGTATGGCACCCTGCGACACGATGGACCGACCGACTTGAGGATAATGATTGGCAGTAGATGGATGCCCAAGACTGTGATGGTTGGCGCTCTTTGGAGAAGCCTTCCCTACCTCCTCTTAATTGAGATCCTTAAAAGAAAAAAATCGGTCCACAAATTGACGGAGTAATCCGGGTACACACATAAAAAAAAGCGATGAAATTGAGAACCTCCTCCTTTTGGAAGTCGGTTAAAAATACATTTAAACTAACCTACATAAAAAGGACTTTATTTAACTAAAAAAATACATTAATAACTATAAATTCTCAAAATTAAAAAAAAACCCCACATAATAACCTGAGTTCGCTTTAAAAAGTAAAAAACACGTTATGCGCTTTCATTTGAGACCCCACTCGATGATATTTTTGCAGACATTCGGTTATTCTTCCCCACTTTCACCCCCATAACTTTTAAACGACTCAACCGATTTTCATGAAATATGTCTAAGAACACTCGTATGTATCTCACCTTTCATACAAAAAAAAACTAAATTGAAATAGCTTCATCCGTTCGCGAGCTACGGTGCCATAGACAGATAGACAGACACGTCAAACTTATGACACCCCTCTTTTTGCGTCGGGGGTTAAAAATAATCACTTTCATAGCGTTTAGTGCAAATGTCTTGTTTACCAGCGAAATAAACATACTGTTGACACAAAGAAACCAACTAGTTGAAGAAGTTTTATTTCTAGATTGCCATAGTTGATAATCCAAAATAAAACTATGACTTAGGCTGCTTAATTATTTTAGGCACACTCAAAGACGTCAATTTATAAGGACGTAGGACGTTCTAAATATATTTCAAAGGCGTTAAATTTTTCCAAAATTTAAGTGCCTTCATTTACCATTGTTTGTGTTCTATGCTATAAATAAAAGTTACTGATAAATATTTTGATCAAAAGTTTTGATCTGAAAATAAAATAGGGTATGGCAGACACCTGTTAAAAGTCACGTACCGCGGTAGCAAATGATGACGACATATTGTGCTAGTGCGCATGCGAATATGCAAATATTTACTGGAAATCTTTAATAAGCTTTACCTTTAATAAAGCTTTCAGATATGGGAAAATAAAGTAATATATGTGGATAGAACAGGTATTTTTTGTAAAATATGTTATGTTGCATTTTTACATGGCATGCTACCGCGCTGGTCTTATGGCTATGTAGGTACGCTACATAATTATGATCAAGGTGTCTTGAGTCGATTCCCGGAACTCCTCACAAGAAATCCTTAATAACAGGCCGGAGTATTGACTTCATGTCGTTTCATGCCAGTGATATATACTGCTAACTAGTTCAACCTTCGAATTCAGCTTGGCCTCAAGGTTACGGAGGTTTGTGCCAGTCTTAAGTGTTCATACACTACATACATGATGATCAACTAAAAAAAACTTGCAGAATATGTCATGTGACGCCTGACTAACAGGATGCATTGATTGAATCGAATCTATTTGTTAATGGTGTCAATTTTAAAATGTGTAGTTTTTTTTTTTATTTGATGATAAAGGCAATTTCACAAAGAGTTCTTTATTAAAATTCACTTTCAAGAGGGGTGTACAGGTCACAAAACTGAGAAAACGACATTTGTAACTCAATAAGAAATATTTACTATAATGTAGATATTAATTATATTATCATTTTACGATATACAGCCAGCCATTAAAACAAATATATGTAGAATCTAACTAACTACTTGTAAAGTTTTTTGATTTAAAAATTAGACTACTACTTAAATTCAACGTCTTGGATGTTTACATTTACATCTAGTTCAAATGCTGATTTTAAATGACACATAAATTTCTTAAGTTAAACAAGGATTCCGATTCTTTTGAATCAAATATTCTTCTACTATTCATCAAAAACAGTACAATGTCACACATTCATGCAGTCAAATTACTGGCATTTGATAAAATAGTATAAAATGGATGAAACTCCTAAAATTTATAGTATAGTATGTTATATATATGTATATACATTATATGGTCTTTATTGCTTAACAAAATGTGTTAAAATATATGTTATATATCAATTATTTACCAGACAACAATAGACTTCAGTGTATAGAACTGTTTCTAATTAGGCCATTGCCTTACATTTGCTATACAATATGCATGAATATTAAAAGGATTAATGAACGTCGCCGAAGTGTTAATCGATTAAACGGTTTTATACGTACTTTTTGTAAACAGTTACACATATTGTTCTGATATTGAACTCACTGAAAAATGCAAAATTAATGTTATAAATATGACTGTTATATTTCTTTGTATTCGTTTATTTACAGGTATATTAAGTGACATAGTAACCATTGATTAATATAGTTCAGTTTGGATATTATTTTGGACTGAAAATTATTATTTTAGTCTAAAAAAAGTAACCTAAGTTACTCCTTATATCATGAGCTACCTATCGGTGAAAGTTCCGTCAAAATCGGTATAGCCGTTCCAGAGATTAGCCGGAACAAACAGACAGACAGATAAAAATTGTAAAAAATGTTATTTTGGTATATGTACCGTGTACATACATAATGTATATGGTAAAAAGCAGTTATTAACCGACTTCAAAAAAGGAGGAGGTTCTCAATTCGACTATTTTTTTTTATGTTTGTTACCTCATAACTTTCGACTGGGTGAACCGATTTTGATCATTCTTTTTTTTACGTTGTCCGATAACAGATGTCTACTGCTGGTCATAGGCCCTCCCCCACGTTTTGATAGACAATATATAAAATTAAATCAACACTTCCATATAAAATTTAAGTTAACGCGCAATTAGACCAAGGCCGTAGGTATAGTTTCAACCTAACAGTTTTTAGTTATTTGTAGCAGTACCATCTTTTGCCATTCAGCAACAACTCGTTCAACTACATGAATTTACTAACAACGTATTTAATACATTGAAAAAGGAATTTAAAAAAAAAAAAGTTTATTTTTAGTTTAATCTCATCACAAAATGAGCCCTGTGATTGTGGGTTCCAAAACGATCTGGACATTTTTTTTACGATTATTATGTAGGCGTTTATTAAAATTGCAATCTACATTACTCAGTAACTGTGGCAACGACCCGTGCGTCGAGGGATCATGAACGATGAATGACTGCAGTGATGTGTCTTAATGCTTTGTCGAAACAAAAGTATTGCGTTCTAATGTTAATTGGTTGCATTAATTTGAAGTACGACATTTTGAAATACTTAAATTACAAGACAAAAGCCCTCTGCTCCTGGTAAAATAAAAATTTAAGCATGTAAACGCTATTTGAGTATTTTTCCTTTTGACGTGATATACTTAAATACATACGTAAAGCAAAAACTGTGTACCACTTTTAACGAAAATTATATGAGTATGTGATTGGAGGGCAGGAAAAAATAATTAAAAAAAAATGGGAATTATAAGGACTGCCGATAGAAGTGAAAACTTATAATTTGACAAATAACATTCTATGTTATTTGTAAAATTAACGTGTAAAATTAGAAATTTCATAATATTTAAATTAAATCATCATGTCGGTGATGCGGTGACGCGAACTCATAAGATTTTCCCTTACCAAAAAGTGCTCAACGCGGCCAAAGAAGTTTTGTGACGTCAGCATGTCGGTGACGCGAACTCATAAGATTTTCCCCTACCAAAAAGTGCTCAACGCGGCTAAAGTAGTTTTCACTTGTAACAAAAAACAAAAATAAATGCTTGAGTTTCGACCACTGGACGACCGAGTGAGTAAACGAGCAGACAGTTCTCCTGATAATAAATAACTACCGCTGACCAGAAGAAACATACCAAGTTTACATTTTACAAATGTTAACGTTACTAGAAATAGAAATCTAATAAATGTTTAGGAATGACGTCATCTCAACGCTAAGCCTCGTGGTTAAAACAAAATATTAGCCAATAATACAAGAGAATAGAAGCATTAGCGATTGTAAAAAAGTGGCCAATTGCGAGTCGGACTCGCCCATGAAGGGTTCCGCAGCAGCAAGTAACATAATATAATTTTTGTTTTATTTTTATATTTGTGTTGATTGAATGAAAGGTAAATTGCAGTTTACGATTTATGACGTCTTAAAAAAACTACTTACTAGATTTCGTTCAAACCAATTCTTGTTGGAAGTTTACATGGTAATGTACATCATATTTTTTTTTTAGATTTATCATTCTCTTATTTTAGAAGTTAAAGGGGGGGGACACTCATTTTACCACTTTGGAAGTGTCTCTCGCGCAAGCTATGTAGTTTAGGAAAAAAATGATATTAGAAACCTCAATATCATTTTTGAAGACCTATCCATAGAAACCCCACACGTATGGGTTTGATGAAAAAATTTTTTTTGAGTTTCGGTTCTAAGTATGGGGACCCCCAAAATTTACTGTTTTTTTTTATTTTTGTGTAAAAATCTTAAAGCGGTTCACAGAATACATCTACTTACCAAGTTTCAACATTATAGGTCTAATAGTTTCGGAAAAAAGTGGCTGTGACATACGGACGGACAGACAGACGGACAGACAGACAGACATGACGAATCTATAAGGGTTCCGTTTTTTGCCTTTGGCACGGAACCCTAAAAACGAATGGTCGCGAGATACTTGCACCTTAGCTAAGGTCACAGATGTTGACAAACTGAACATATATGTTGAACTTCATATGTACTAAATATACAAACTGATAATATTACGATTTTCTATACAAATAAATAAAATTGCAAATGAAAGTATGTCTGTCCGTATGTCTGTTTGTTTCGACCAATCTCTGGAATGACTGGACCGATTTTGACGGGACTTTCTCGGATAGGTGGTTGAAGTAACTTAGGCTAATTTTTTTACGACTAGCTTTGCCCCACAGCGTTGCCCGTGGTTGATGTCGTACCGCGGGTAACACCGCGGGGCTTAGCTTGTTGAAAATAAATTAAGTCCCCATATATTCGTATTATTGTTTATTGAATATGTTAATGTAAATCAATCATTGTGTGGTGTGGCAGAATATTTGTAAATGTACAAGTCCACGTGATCAGTGCTAAGTAGGTATATAGTGGCGTGCAATATTAGTTTAACGATAATTGATGATGCACTTCGATCACAAGTCGTAGTAACGACGACAGACTAACACTCACTAATAAAATATTGGTGTTTTACTACTTAAGTAGCAGTTATTTCAAATGTTCAAAATTCCAAAATTAGGAACCTTTAGACTTAATTGTCTGATGTTATTTTTGGCTTCTCAATTCCTATTGCAATCGGAGACACTCTCTTAGCAAAGATCAAGACCTTACTAAAGAAGATAATTATACCCTTGCCGATTTCCAGTTAGGGTTAGCCAACCCGAAGAACGAAAGTAATTGCAACCCGTAAGCGACATTGTACTCACATAAAGAGCCTATATACAACAGAAACTGTTTATTATACATAACAGTATTCGTCGTTCGGAGCAGCTCGTCTCGATCCGTGCGAGCTTCGGGTGTTAGGTTTTTTTCGTTACGTTACGGAATTTCTTGATTCGGTCGCCGCGCTCAGAGGCCTCAAAGCCCGCAATAGCTTAAAAACATATAAATAAGTTCCATAATAAAGTTATCTAAAATATCAGAAATATTTTTTTTTATCAAAATAAACTGTGTGACGAAAGACACACAAAAATACGCAGACAAAAATTCCGCCTGATAACATTCATTTATGTTTGGGGTTAACAACATAATATAATAAATATTGTCGGCAAGCTATTGTACTAAAAATAAAATCAATCCAACACCTAAACGATGAAAGAAACAGAAAAAGTCAATGCCAATTATTCCCGACCTGAATGTTTCGTAACAACATTACTTTTTTAAGAAATAAATTGGTATGATAGCATCTATTGTAAGAGCCACTTTTGAATCTATCGACTATAAAAACTTGTAGGTAAAAACATGCAAGCGTTGCACGTTCACGTGACAATGACCGACGGAAGCGACGCGAGTGCGTCCGGTGTCACCTGCGCCATCACCAGAGCACTTCCCTACGCAACCTGAATTATTTCCAATTAATCGTTTGTAGATCTCTGTGGAATTAATTATCTCGTGACTTATATAGAACGAGTAGCCTTACGATAAATGCGTAAGAAAAGAAAGACTATTTAATTTATTCTAGCATCCTGAGATGAATATGTAGAAGTGTATTAATTGTTGTCTTTGAATTTTAACTAGACTACCCTTACTACTTCATCATTATCAATAGCTTACCTCTAATGGTCCAATATTGGACATAGATCTCTTCTTAGCAAGGAGGTTTTGGTCTACTGGTTCTGCTTTAAAGGATTTTTCTCTTTGCAGTGCTATTATACTGTGGAGTTCGATCGCTTAATGAGCTTCCACGAAACTCACGGAATGTACAGGTATGGTGATGCTATTAATCCACGAACCTTAATCTATACTTATAATAAAAATGTAACAGGTCCAATTCTGTACATTAAAGATATTTTGAAATTGTTTTTTGGAGGGCTCTCTATAATCGATACTGAAGCCAAAACTGTAATTTTTTTCATTTTTGTCTGTCTGTCTGTTTGTCTGTCCGTCTGTCTGTCTGTCTGTCTGTATCTTGGCCGCGCATCACGCCGAAACTACTGAACGGATTCAAATGAAACTTGACATGATTTGAGTTCGTACTACGAGGTAGGACATAGGATACTTTTTATCCCGATATTCAGCACGGTTTCCTAGGGGAGGGGTTGAAAGTCAAAATATGTACATAGTTGTAATTCAATAACACATGGTCCGATTTCATTCATTCTTTTTTTGCTGGAAAGAAAAAAAATAAAAGATAACGGGAAAAGTTTTTTTTTTGTCCGCGACTGTACACTGCCTGTGGGAAGCTGAGACAGATATGTAAATATGGCGGTACGAAGTTCGCCGGGTCAGCTAGTATAATAATATAAGTCTAGTACGTACTTAAAAGTAACAATGGCCATGGCAACATTGATCCATCAGTTGGTATCAGCTACGGGTAATGAATACTTCCATACTTCTCATTCTCACGATAGCCGTTGTGAGTCGTAATTTTCAAGTACAAGATGACCAAGAGTAATTAAACTTAAGGTTTCCCATAAAATACTTATTTCAAAGCTTGCTCAGATTATAATCAAGTTAATTAAAACAAGTTCAAAATACTCACCAACATTTAATTTGAAGGGTACTTCTTGTTTCTCTTAACATGTATGGTATTAAACTGTGGTTTTATGTAGAACATTTGAAAATAATCATGGCGCGAGAGTAAGTTCTTATTTATCTGGCAAAGAGGCAGCTTTGTCAGCCACTTTACAGCTTTAATGTAGTTTTTACTAAAGGAAATATGTTTACTATGAAACGATAAATTAAAAATTAATTTTATATTATTTGATAGCGTACATATTTTATTTTTTGTATAATATTTGTATTTATATTAGTTGTCTAGTACCCATAATACAGTTCTGCTTAGTTTGGGACAAGATTGCGTTGAGTGATAGATGTCCGAAAATAATTATTTATTTTCAGTGATTATGAAGAAAATAAAACCATGTTTGCTTTGAAAAGTACCTTTTCGTTTCAATTTCAGTTGTGTTGAAGGAAACACTAGAAATTTAGATATTTACTTTTAAAATGGTTCAAAAAATCGAATTGGTAATATAATTAGGAATTGTTTTCATTCTACTAATTTAAAATGACAAGAACAAGAAGGACCAGCTAGAGAAAAAACAAAATTGAACCACAACTAAAGAAAAAAATACTTTGCTTAAATAAAATAAACACATTTTCACGTTCTTGCAATTTTAAATTGTAAAAGAACTAATTTTCAATCGTAAAAATAGTATCATAAGTGAAACTGCTCAACAATGCGGGTGCCCTGACAAATCGACGGAAGTAATGTATATGCAGATATTAGAACAACAGCTACCTATACTGAACCAAATAAGTTCGTGTTGCGCATTTAAATTAGCGAGTAACTTTGCCAACATTTTTATTCTTTTACTTAACCAATTTTTACATAGATCTACTTGGGTGATCGCTTTGGGTGGCCCCTGTTTTCAATAAAACACATTTATGGAATGATCGTATCACATTTCTTCAAAATAACACTAATGTGTCATCTCCATCGATGCTAGATGGAATCTTTTTAAAGCTGTTACTGGCATATAGTTAAAACTACAA
Organism: Diaphora mendica; assembly: GCA_949125395.1. NCBI lineage: Eukaryota > Metazoa > Arthropoda > Insecta > Lepidoptera > Erebidae > Diaphora > Diaphora mendica. Next base: position 27,785,146 of record OX421310.1, read on the forward strand.
TATCGATCATAGGTGCGGTATACGTCCATGGGTCGCAGCGATTAAACTATTTCTAGAAGGAAGAAGAAGTAGTGAAGTAAGAACTGAGGCCTATCTCATGATTTTTTTTTAATTTAATAAAAGGGGGCACACGAGCACACGTATCGCCTGATGGTAAGCAGCGTCACAAGTGCGTTGCCGGCCTTTGGGGGATGAGGGGGAGTATGGGCCTCCGGTATCCTCACTCACTCGGTGAAAACAGGGCAGGCGCTGTTTCAAACCGGTTTTCTGTGAGGCCGTGGTATCACTCCGGTCGAGCCGGCCCACGCATGCCAAAGCATGGCTCTCCCGTGGTAAATCAATTTTATCAATGTCTCAACTATGGCGACACTTTTTTCTTGGGAAAATACTTTTTCTATCTATATCTTCAAAGTCCTGAAACTAAAGCAGTTTCATTTATCACCGTCACTTACCTTGCATTTCACCTTAACCCGTATAACAAATTTTATTTAACTCTCAACATCGGTTGAATTATATGCCATGCTATGCCAGCTAGTAAACCAGTGAACCTTTGTACAGTACTGCTGATTATTGTAGACACTACTGAATGGACTTATGTTCTGCTGTTGTCAAAATTGTTCCATTTAAGGTTTTTCATTTCCTAGATTGTTTTTATAATTGTAACATTGTAACCCTTCACGAAACTTGATTGATTATTGTATTAAAGACAACATTTTGACGCTGACAAAAGCTGATGCATTTACCAACTATGAGTATAATATTGAATGATTGCTGATTAAAGTAAGTGTTAAGTTTCCTGCAATTACATTGCATAAGACGGACTTAATGCCTTAGGCATTATCTTCCAGACGATCTTTTGGTGGTGCAGAGCTGTGTGTAGCAGGTGTATTATTAAACAAACGAGGATTGTTTATTAATATATAGGTATTTTTATGAATAAAATAATATCATTAATATAATCATCATATACATTTATAAGATATGGAAATAAAACTTACATATATACATACATATTCGTGCAATGGTAAATAGACAGATAATCCTATCTAAGAGGAGGGCGTTCCAGAGATTTACGGCTCGAACGGTGAAGATAGAATAAATAATAAACTGAACAATGTGAAGGACAAAGAAGGAGGAGATTATCAGAAGAGCAAAGGTTTCTGTCACGGTCAGGGCATAGATATTGTAAGTAGACGAGTTAGGAGAGTGGAGAAGAGAGTGCAACGTAGTCAACGCCCGTACACTATGGCGCTGTCTTATAGATAATCATGACAGTTCCGTCCGATAATCGGATACATCATCATATCATATTTTCGTAAGTTGAATATAAACCGAATGTGATTATTGAGAAGACGGTCTAATTTATTGAGGTGATCTCCATTCAGGTCGAGGTAACACACATCACCATAGAAGACGAGTAAATTCAAGTCTGCACTGTGGTCTTGGTTTTTATTAGGAGAATATTTTTTTAGTCGATAGAGGCCACGCAAAGTATTTCTGTTCTTTTTACCGACACTGGTTACCTGAGTTTGCCTATTTAGGGTTGTGTCTATGTGCAGACCGACCGAGATCCTTGACCTATTGACTAATGGGCAACACTGTACCATCAAAAATAATTTCTGAAAGGATATAGTTCAATATTTAACAACAGAGAAAAGGAGGACCGTGGGAGAGTCGGGCTTCGGCATGAATGGGCCGGCTCGACCGGAATGATACCACGGCCTCACAAAAAAATCGGTGTGAAATAGCGCTTGCGCTGTGTTTCACCGAGTGAGTGAGGATAGCGGAGGCCCATACCCCAACAAGAGGCGGCGCACCTGGCCAACAGGGGTGTTTCTCTGGTGGTCGGGCGCATCGAGGCGCTGGGCCTACGGGTGGCCCTGTTATTTCAAGGGCCCCGTTGTGGTCCGCCCCCCGGCGCCTCCATAGAGGTCAACTCGGTCCTCGTGGCGGTTCGGGCCCAGATGAAATATCTGGGTCTGATCCTTGACGGTAGGTGGCTCTTCGACGAGCACTTCCGACAGCTTGGTGCGAAGCTGGTCGACGCTGCCTCTGCCTTTGGGCGACTTTTGCCCAATTTGGGTGGAGCCAGCGTTGCAACGCGACTCCTCTACACGGGGTGGTCAGGTCGATGGCGCTGTACGGCGCACCGGTGTGGGTAAAGGCTCTGACCGCCCAGAACAAGGCGCGCCTCTGGCGGCCTCAGAGGGTACTGGCGGTCAGAGCGATACGCGGTTACCGCACGGTGTTGACCGAGGCGGCGTGCGCCTTGGCCGGGACACCCCCGTGGGATTTGGAGGCGGAAGTGCTCGCCGAAGTTTATCGACGGGTGGCTGAATTCCGTGCGGAGAGTGGCATTCGCCCTACGCCGGAAGAGGTACGCGAGTGGCGTGAAGCCGCCCGTCGAGCCACGATGGCTAGATGGTCATTCCGGCTGGAGACTCCACATGCTGGCTTTGCCGCCGTGGAGGCTCTACAGCCGGTCATCCTCGAGTGGGCAGGGCGGCAGCACACGCTGGCGATTCTCGCGGGGCGCGGCGGCGAGGAGATCTCTCGCTACCGGCCGTCATTCGCTCCATGGCCGGTAGCGACAGCAGTTTTACCGGGGTCGCAACCTTATGCGAAGAAGTCATCTCGCAGAAGGAGGCGGCGGAGAAGACCCGGGAGGAAGACCTGCACTCGGACCCAACCCGCCGCCGGCGAACCGGGTAGCAGAGGCGCGCTCACCAGCGTCTCATGCCGCCCTGAGTGTGGCCGCGGATGGTCGGGACGGGCTTTCCTTTCCATCCGCTCTAGTGGCCGCCCGCGAGGAGGCGACGTTACGCGTGTGCCGTACGTCGCCTAAATGAGAGGTCTACAGCAGAGGGTGCCCGCTTCCGTGCGGGCAAGTGCTGGGAGGGGTCTGGATGGCGTAATAACAGCAGTTCCCGGATCCCTCCCTCCTCAGGCGCAGGGATGCCTCTGGTGTTGCGAGTGTCTATGGGCGGCGGTAATCGCTTACCATCAGGTGATACGTCTGCTCGTTTGCCACCTATAACATAAAAAAATTGTATTACAAAGCATATCCCATACAGAGGTATGATGCTACCCATACCTACTCAAATAATTTAGCAAATTAATGCGTTACTACTAGCACTATGATATCTCAAAAGTCACAAATGTTATCATAAATCGAAAACCGTTTTTTTTCAGTTAGAAATAGTTTGCCAAATTTATGCAACCCAGAGTTGATCTATATTCTCTTGATGTGTTTACGTTGGTTAGACAGTTTCTTGCGTTTGTAATTAGTGATAATAATATACTCCTAGCTGATTTCGGCCATGGCGGCCAGTCCTGACCGTCAACAACGCAACTGAGACCAGTCAACTACGCAGGAGATATTACAGTGCACAAATGTGCGCAAACACAGATGCCTTCTCTGTTTCCTCACTCTCACAATCCGATGAAAAGGTTAATTGACACGACCGGGAAGAGACTCTTACCGGTCAAGTCGGTTAGCCTTGATCTGTAGCAGGGTGCAAGACCGGGGTTAACGTGCTTATTTAGATTCAGTATATAATTAGAGAAGTCCCAAACCCAGAAACTTTTCATATCTATATATACATATAAAAGCGAAATACCACTCACTTATTAATCACGAAAACTCAGAAACTATAATACCTACAAACTTGAAATTTGGCAGATAGGTACCATATGGCGTGTAGACATCCGCTAAGAACGAATTTTACGAATCTCCACCGCTAAGGGGGTAAAACGGGTGTTGGAAGTTTGTATGAAAGTCCTATGTTTTTGAAGTAAGAGACTTGAAATTTAAAATGTATGCTCTATAGATGGTGTGGAGGTGTACTAATAATGTATCTATAGAAATCCACCCCATTCTGGGGTTAAAACGGGGGATGGTAGTTTATATGAAAGTCCAATGTTATTGAAGTTAAAATAATTATGGCAAAAGGATTTTAAATGGTATTTAAGTAGTAGAATTATTATAATTATAGGTATGTATACTAGCTGAGCCCCATGGTGTTACCCAAGGTACAACAACCGGGGGCAACGCCGCGGTGCAAAGCTAGTATTTAATATTATTCAATAATACATAATAGATCACACACTATGTACATACATAAATGTATGTATACTCATATTATGTTGCTATACAATTAAAATACTTTGTCATACACTGTGCCGAAACAGTTGAATTTGATTCCATATTTTATGAAGTGAACAATTTTGAATTCAAATACATAATCTGTACTGTATTGTTGAATAAATACATACTCCTACATACAGTTAGGACAAGTACAGTGCTTAGAGAATCTTATAAAGTCTTTAAGTAAATACTTAATAAATGACTCATAAATGATCTTTAAGTCTTTACTAAGTTTTTTAGTGGACAAAACATCAAGAGTCAGAACAAAAATTTGTTGTATGATTATATGGATAAACTTTATTTATTTAAACGCACAGCTAATCTGAAAACATTTTAAAAGTTTGAAAATAAAGAGACGGGTTTACGGTCCAATATTCAACGTTTCAGGGGTTAAAGTAAGAAATGTAACGGTAACAGACAATATTTTTTGTAAATGACGTAAGATACGTAATGTACGTACATTATAATGGATGGTGTGTAAATGCCGCTATCTCATTAACTTGCTAATTATTATAACGTTTATATCATCAATATAATAAAGAAATTGAGTGGCGTGGCCCTCACTTCTTCTAATCTGGATATATCTTGCATTCGCTTGTGATTCATTTCAAACTGCAGTGACGTTAAAGCACAAAAAGAAGCAGAACTATTTATTTCTATAAGAGGAGTTATTTCTTTGATAGTTTAGGCTGTATTCAACCTGTGTATGTAGACTTTGCCTTTTACTAAGCTGCCATCAACCTGTAAGGATAACTGTAAACTTGACTTAGCCAGATGATAGAAAAACTTAATCGGTAACAACTGGAGCGAATCAGGTGAGCGCACTAATTGTGGAACGCCAATTAAAAACAATATTGTGCAACATTCGATAGTCGATAGAGTCACGAAAGCTATGAAGTCACTTACCTTAACTTGTTCATGATAAATGTTATTCACCGGAACATTTAATTTCTGTGAATAAAGATGTGTCCGTGCATATTGGAAGAGTCTAATGACCACTAAATAACGTGAAGAGTGCTAACATGCAAGTAACTGCTTCGATATGTTACGTGTGTTATATACTTGCTGGTATGAGTACGTATAATAAAAGGGTTTTCATTCCGTTTTACATTCAAAATTATATAAACAACTAAACTAGATTCTTGACTACCTATTACTTACCTATGAGTGATTGTATTATACTTCTGCTCACTAGAAATATCATTAAAAGATGTTCATGAACAACCCATAATGTCCCACTGCTGGGCTTGGGTCTCCTCTGAGAAAAGGGTTAAGGCCATATGTCCCCACGCTGGCCAAGTGCGGATTGAGGACTGGCAAGACAACGTTGTGGCTACGTAATCTTGCCATTGCTTTGGATGTTTTTAAGCCGCCCAAAGGCCTCCAACCAAGCTCCATGACTGTTATGCTATGATAACAATCGCGACCGACTACTTAATGTGACATCAGAATCTCAGATGCTCATGGTATCATGCCACCAGCGGTCACCCATCCGGGTACTGACCACATCATCGTTGCTTACCCTCGCTGATTGTTTCTAATCACCGAGTGCAACTGGGCTATGATCGGCCTAAAAGACGTTACATATATAATATACTAGATGATCCGTTTTTGATTCCCGCTCAATGCTCAATTAGTTAGGATATTTCTAGTTTAAGTATGTACGTACATTAGTGCGTGTTTTAGAAATGTACTAAAAAAAAATACCGGTCATCCAGGTACTGGACCTGGATGACCGGTATTTTTTTTAGTACATTTTATAAAAATGAACCCCTGCATACTAAATTTCATGACAATCATTGGAGCCGTTTCGGAGATTCAGATAAAATATTTACAAGATTTTCTCCTTGTAAGGTATTAGATAGATAGTACAAGCTTGGCTAAGTTCCGCTGCAATACCGAATTTTTTGATATATGTCAGAAATTCAGAATATTAATTTTATAAATTTTAATATTGAATTAGATATGTTTAAGTGAAAATTCAAATTTCAGTCAAAGGGGATTAATATTTTTTCTACAAAATATTGGGTGATCAATATCGTTCTTGAAACTGAATCACAAAATGTTTTGCCATGTTTCGCCAACAATGATGGAAACGATACATAATGAAGTGTCCATCGTAGCTAAATAAATTTTAGTGTAGAGCGAACATCACATTCTATCGCATTTGTTAAATAAAGCTACCATTGTGAGAATGTAGTATTTAGTGTGACTATTGTCGGCAGAAATGCGCATTATAAAGTTGTTGGATTGTAGCGAAAAGAGGTTGCAGGGGCGCGGGAGGCGGGCGGCCGTTGACCGACGACAACCTTATTGCGTAGTGCCATGAGCCAATGTCTAGGGTAAGGTCCTTAGACTCGAAGTGGAGTGCCGTATCTCTCGGTAGGTTTACGTGGGCGGCACGACACGGTTTTGTTTTTACATCGTTTGCAAAAAGAGGTTGCATAATTTCAGTTTTTTTATAAATTGCAAATATCGCGACACATCTTAACTTTGAAATTGCAAAGTATCCTATTTCTATACGAAATTTTTAATAAATAATCTGCTTTGCTATGCATTTGTTTAATTTATTTTCTTATATACTTTATTCATAAGTACATAATTTTCAAAAGCCTCAATAAATATTTAAATAATCATAATACTATTTCATATTCTCATTTCAGACGTCTGAAACATTTATGCAATTAAATTGATAGTTGTTAAAAACAAGGGGTGAATGAAACTAAGTACAATTCAAATGAAATGCATCTAATTTAGTTTTTTTAATACAAGACTGGTTTTATATCGTACAATTTCAGTTCATTTTATGTATTTTTTAAGCATAAGCTCACAAGCTTTTGATATTTAAGTGATAGTTTGGTCATTCGCCTCAAGGCTAGATGGTTCCATTCGAGAGTGTAAGAGAGGGTAATGCCCTCCAAAGTTGTCTGTGGCAAAAAATGAGGACACAGAGACCGGCTCACTTATTTTGGTTAAGTTATGAATCAGCGTGAGAAAATTAATTCAAAAAATAATTCCTTTTCTTAATTTTCATTGCAAAGGCTTATGCAAGCTGAACGAAAGTATACATATTCAATGAACATGTTAATTAGTTATTGTAATATTTAAGTAAGTTTTAAGTGTCATTTATAATAGAAATATTAAACAGGTGTGAATTCGTTAACGCAAACTGAATAGGAAGTTAATCTTTTAAACATCAATAACATACCTCTTGAATTCACTCAAACTGTTCATCAGGCTGAGTAGAGTCATTTTGGTAGGCTTAGAAAAACATATTTTTAATAAAATGTAGTATATCGTTTTACTACAAAATATAATTTTCCTATTGCTACTACATCAAACGCAATAGTTACATGGTAATATGTATCTAATAATTATACTTTTTAAATAAATATTTGGTGTAAATAACTTTTTCAATAACAAATGTTATATAAAGTCTATATTTCTATTCATTAACGTAACAATTTAAACTTTGTGTGAAAATTGTGTATTTCGTGACTAGTAAAGTCTAAAAACAAATATTTGCAGCTTTAATATGTTATTGCAGAAATACTTAAGTCTACTAAGATGTTTTCTATAAAGCAAAGTAAAAATTACAACGTTTTTAACGAATATTGACATTTGTTTAAAATACTTGTAACTTATTTTTCCTATCAAGAACCAACAGTTACAATTGGTTCCAAATAATGTTATTTTTGCAAAAAGATTATGGTGATGGGTGTTTCTTTAAATTCTCACAACGACCTATTATTGCCGCACTTTATATATGACTACGACAACGACCTTAAAATCGTATTCAGAATGCAAACCAAACGTCCAAAGATTGTAAACAAGAGCGTGCCAGAAACCTTGATTTTGATTTGGGAAGTCAGGGGCGAGATATGTTTCAATTCTTGGAACTGTTTTTGGCATATCTGATGACGCGTATATTGTGTAATTGTGTTTCTCTCCATAATATTATATTTAGATTTGTTTAACTGTTCAAATTCTTACTATTAATAGCCATGCACGTGTTTTCAATTAACAGTTTTAATATAACAGGAAAATCGAGAATTCTATCTACAAAGACATTTGCAGTATCTTAGGCACCAAGTGTCTATTCTCAATATAATCGAAATACTTATATTTTGACTATATGCCAAGAGAAAAAAAACAACAGTTTACAGAACCTTGAAAGGGTTATTGGTATCGACCGGGGACTTTGGACACTATTTTCTTCTTTTTTGGTTGATGATGAAAAATGAAGTTCGGTAGATATTTGTTCAACATATTGTAAGGTTTAAGTAGCAAGTAATAAAATATAAAAGAATATTGACTTTTGCCTCCATTTCCTTCTTAAACTACCTACTCTTTATCTCTTGCCTAAATACGGCATTTTTAGTTTCATACACTTGCACTCGTGTGTCAATACATTACTTGATCACTATCGCCTTAACAGATTATAAAATTAGATTAGATTCGATCACTTCGTTAACTAGGTTCCATTAACAAAATCATGAGAGCAAAGCTGGTTTCTCTATGAATATACTGTCTTGTAAATATGGTAAATACAACCCCTTGTTATTCTTTTGGATCTCTCCTAACTCCATCTACCAATATAAATGTATACTGTAGTCTAATATTTAACTACGGTTCTGTGGATACTTTAATGATACATTATATTCACATTTATACAATAAATACTTCTATTTTCAATATTTACAAAAAAATAAATTCAAATCATCAAAAAATCGGAAAATATCGATTGCAAAATTATTAAAGTAAAGCCGATGAGATTACAATTAGGTGCTTAAATGTATGTAAATGTAACACGATATATCAATTTGACAGTGCGTCGTTCTCAGAACGAGTAATTACTTCCAGTTCATTTTTGACCAGTTCAGTTCAGTTGACTGCCTCGTTAGTCTCGTGGTTGGCGTGTGTGACTGGTGATCATGAGGTCTCGGGTTCAATTCCCGGGTCGGACCAAATGTTTGTATGATCTACAAATATTTGTTTCGGAGTTTGGGTATTTTCTATGTATAATATGTATCTATTTACAAAAAAAAAGTATATTTGTATTTGTATCAGTTGTTTAGTACCCATAATACAAGGTCTGCTTAGCTTGGGACTAGATGGCGTTGTGTGTTAGATGTCCTAAATGTTAGAAGTTAGAAGTCATCGATCTGCACCAGCGAAATGGTGACTATCTATCTGCTATGCCAACATGATAACAACAACGATGCAAAACATACTAAAAATATTGTATTTGCTTTTTTTGTGTATATATATATAGTCTTCTATTTAGTTTGTCGGGTAAATTACTTTCAAATTAAATTTAATTAAAGATTTTTCCTGCTAAAAATACACATTCGATTAGAATTTATTCTTTATTAGACGATTTTAAAATACATACATACTCAGTTCTAGATAGAAGTGATATTAACTAGCTAAAGTATATGTATACAGATTGATTGAGAAGATTGACGAATTCAAACGTGTCTACTAAAAGACATCAACGGGGGCACAAGATATGATCACATTTATTATTAATATATATTACTAGCTGATCCGGCAAACGCTGTTTTGCCATAGAAAAAAAAATGGGTATAAAAAATAGATGTTGGTCGATTCCATGATAATCGGTCCAGCCGTTACAGAGGAGTATGGTAACTAACATTGTGACATGAGAATTTTATATATGAGATAATATAGGAAAACCTTTATAAAATAATGTCGATGAATGAATAAGTTATTTTTTGGTGTCGTACATGTAGTGCGTTTACGTTTGCTTTAGAACCACTCGCTAATTTGATTAGCTATGAACCGTTAGCTTTCGATGTACTTTGAGCAAAAGGATGTGTTAGGGCCTCTAAACAACCGGTTCATTGACAGTACTATTTTTTATCGAATAATTTAGCAATAGCGAATAATATTACCAACCATGAATTTTATTACGTGAACTTTGATCTCTAACGTAAAGGACTTCAGACGTGTTATGAATACATAGGTATTTTAAACCGACTTCAAAAAAAGGAGGAGGTTCTCAATTCGACCGTTTTTTTTTTATGTACGTTCGCGGATTTCTTCGTCGTTTATGAACCGATTTTGATGATTTATTTTTTAATGGAAAGAAGATATCCCAACGGTAGTACCATGATAAGGACTTTAAGATCTAATGATGACATCTAAGAGAAATCGAGTCAAACCTTGAAGTCGGTTTTATTTTTGTTAAAATTTTACTTGTAGTAAATGGAGTTCAAAGGACAAAAATTCTTGCGCGTTACACGGCGCAAAATTTTAGTAGTAGTTGAACAGAGATAATTGAAAAATGTTCAATAGAAAATTGTACAAATGAAGGTAATGATGATTGGAATAACAACAGGCGAGTGCAGGGATGGAGTAGTGGTATCAGGGGTCAATTCCTTTGCTTCCTACAGCGCTAAGTGTTATTGGTAAGATCTACACATGGCCCACATAGAGAGCCATAGAGAGAGGGAATACATAAAATAATGCTTGTAAGGTCATAAATGGTATGGTTTCTGATTGCTTACTTATATCATATTGAAGCTAGCGTAAACTTGTTAAGGATATGCGAGTAAATGTTATAGAAATATAAAATACAGAAAATTGGTTAGATGGATGAACGTGGATAATCAATCAATATTGATGACTAGGTTTTTTGTAATAGAAACACGTATCCAGCCAATAGTACAATACGATAACTACATACATTCAGAATGTAATTTGACCTGTATTGAATGAAATTATAGCATTTCATTACGACTGTCTGACTCATTTTCAGTAACGTTTCTATATGATTTTTTATAACTCTTTTTGCCCTCATATGAATGTTTTAGATTTTGTTAAAAAAAAAAGATTTATATCTGTGCTTTGCAGCCATTAAACGAGCTTCTAAAATATGTCTTCAGTATTTAATAATAATTGGCGAGTTACAGTTTAGAAATACTTTTCCATTAGAAAATAACGAACTAACTCACATAGATGTTGACAAGTTAAATTATATAATGCAATAGCAAATGTAGTTTAACTGTGCACTCAATTATTGCTGTTTTGTGGTAATTGAATGCAAAACCAGATAATGGTCTTGTTAATTGATTATTAATAAATCAAAGCTCTTTTAGGTAGCAGCATGAACCTGTCTTGCCTTTAGATTTAGAATTATGCTTTATTATTGATTGAGAGCAATATCTCGGAAACATAATGCTCTGATATTATGTTATAAAATTTAGTAGTCTTGTGTTACCCAACTTTACTAAATAACTCCAAATTAGAAATTTAAAAAACCCTACGTAAGTACTTAATCGAGTAATCATACGCCAAAAATACCTTACATCATTTGAAAAAGAGCTGATACTCTTAGAATGCTGGACCGATACTAACCAAACAAAGCCAAGAACTACCGCAAGGAAACAAAAAACAAACGCATGCAGTTATAAACATGGGCCCGTTGTTTTCTGAATATAGGTTCTAACCGAAATCACTTTGTTTCTCAGAGAGATATTTTACATATATATGTAAGTAGTACTAGAATAGTGAGAATATTCGACCTGTATTGAAAACATTCATTGTCGTTATCTTGAACAATCTTAAGTAGATCACTGGTTGTACATAGGTCGCTCTATATAAAGTAGGTTATAGCTTACTATTACCACGATTATAGTATACAGATGACTTGGTATACGGATTGTATCAAGTTTTCGTCTCTTCGCAATAATCTGTTGCCCTGTGTAGTTTGCTCACTTAGTTAGCTTAGCTCTTACGATGCCTATGGGACAAAAAGGGTAGAGACAAACTATGCTGCCATACGGATATTCGTTATGCCTCGGAGAACACGTAAAGCTGTGGGTCCTGCGCCTGATCTCTCTCCGATCGTGTCGGTTAACCGTCCCATCGGATTATGAGAAAGAGGGAACAGAGAGTGCAACTGTGTTTGCGCACACACTTGTGCACTATAATATCTCCTGCGTAGTTGGCTGGTCTCCATTGAGACTGGCCGCCGTGGCCGTAATCGGCTAGGAGAACATTATTTATTTATTCGTTATAAACAAAGTATTTAAAACTTTTTCTTTAACAACTCGGCAAATGAAGACAATTACAAACTTTTGACTTTTAAAACATCTTCTTTAAATTTAAGTATCATAAGGGTTTAGCTAATGCTACTAACGACTACCTACAGAAGTATGGTACTATGTTCTAGAAGGTAAAGCTTTATCCAAAATGTGGCTGCATTTTATCTATGCTAGCTACATTATACCCCATGTCTTTCATATTTATTTACCTATCCACATAAAAACATAATGCACTTTACTTTTAACTGAAATAACAAGAATGGTATACTTGGTATAGTCCTTACTCTTTGAATAATGATAAGATAAAATGTTATCGCATAGTATTTTCCTTGAACTTAGCCATGATATAATTAACCATGAAAACAGAAGGGCACTAGCTTGATGGTAATTATATATAGTGTGTTTCCGTGTTGAACAGTACAGTTTTTTTTATTTTAAATGTTTCTAAAACAAATTATTTCGCAAGTCAAAGTGATTTTCCTTAATATTTAATAATGAGATTTCCTTAAATTCAGCAAGCTTAGAAAATACATGTTATAAATATCATAAGTCATTACAATTTTGTTTTCTTCAAAATAATGTTTGAATCATGCAAAATATTTCTTTATTGGAATGAAGCGAGGGTCAGCATTAAACGTTTACTGCAAACTCGTCAATGTGATCTACAGAAGCATTAAGAGCTAATATATATTATACATATTTATAACTTGTCAATTGCTACAAATATAATACACACTGGATGGTTTCTACTCGTTCAAGAATTGTAGTCGTGGACTGAGGACATTGGAGAGGTTGAAGATCCAAATCCAAGACACCCACGTTCGAAGTCAGACCTACAGAGATCATAAAGAATTTTAATGTTAAATAGCTTAAACATAAGCTAGTTGAAAAACTCAACTTGGTATGTCAAAAGAAATAAATTTTCCTCTTTTTGGCAACATTTTTCACTAATCTAAATACTCTCCTATTGTTGCCAGGGTAATGTTACATAGCACTTTCAACCAAACAAACTCTTTAGTTTTAAAATATTAGTACAGATATCACATAGATTGCGCTACTTTGCCCACAAGTTACAATATTGTATGTTTTGGACCTGCACTTTGACCAAAACATGCAAATAATACACGGTCTAAAATATTAGTGTCAATTTATATTTGATGTGTTGCACTACTTAAAATTTCAAAGAAATATTTTCGGTGCTTCAAAAATGTCGGTCGCGTAAGGACATAAACAACTAAGTTCATGTGTTGTACATTGGCGAATAAATACACACGATACTCACACATACAAATGTATTATGTAGAATAAATTTAAGCTTTGTTGACATGAACATAGTGTCTGAAATTAGTAATTGAATAACTCCGGAAAATGTAGCGTCAGCAAAATATTGTTGTTATAGGCATAATTTCTTATAAATAAAATTCCTTTAAGTCAAATGTAATTTATTAATGAATAATGTTTATTTTAATATTATTTCTACATTTTATAAATGATCTTGGAAAAACTGAATGTCAATTCAAAGCATTTCACTGCCGCTCTAGATTTAAATACGATATTATAATAAGTGTATGAGCTAACTAAAGAACTAAAAGAAAGAAAAACAATATTCAGTTTTAAATGAAATTCGTTTTATATCTAGAAAATAACGATAAGATATGTCATTCTTTTACTTTTTTTATTGAAATTTATTCTTTATTTCATGTACATGTAACATTTTGTCCACTTGTAACACGAAAGCTACATAAACTAAACATACACTTACAATAAAAATATACATTAAAACCATCCCATATCTAGTTATCAAAATAATTTCTATGCTGACGCTACAGTTTCACAGATTTTCCTTTCCATGTGTTTGAGGCCCTGGTGTGTGCAGGCTAACGGTATCGCTCACGTGTCTCCGCAAAGCCATCGACCCTCGGCGGCCTCCGCGCAATACACCCTCTTATCATTCAAAAGGTTCTATAATACAAACAAGTGTTTTATTAAACTCAATTCTAATGACAAATACAGAAAACCCATTTTACGCTACAAAATTGCTACAAAATAAGTTATTTATTCCATTCATAATACAAGTCTCTTCAATTGATCGCTCGAACATAAATTCGTATAAAACTGATTATAGAATGTATTGCTCATATCATATAGTTTATTTTTGAATGGGATACAATCGAGTCGCAAGAGTAAAATGAAATAATCTATTTATTCATACACACATTTATTCATACAATTTTCATGTATTATTTAGGCAATATTACAAGTAAATGAAAACAAGAAGATTTGTGAAATTTACACAGTATTATTTATTATGACGCAATAGAATTATCTGGAAGTTCAGTCTTAGGTTTATTACGCATTAAAAAGTATGGTGTTTATTACTGAAGCTATTTATTACATTGCCATTATTCAAATTTCGTCAAGAGTACATAAGTAGCGTAAAAACTCCTAAAGTGACAATCTGTGCTATATATAATGTGTATGCTAATATTAATGCAACAATAAAAGTTACGCTAAACTTAATTAAATAAAAAAGTATAATTTTGTTTTAAATATCAAAACAAATTTATTTTATCGGGTATTTACTTACTGTTGATGATTTATGAGCTTCACAAGTATGTCATAATAATAAAGCTCTTTTCAATGGATGCCCCTTTCTGGTATAATCTTCCTTAGAAGAGGCACCTTACCTATTTAAAGCACACCAGAGCGCCAGGCCTAAGACCTTTTGCGTGACATATAATTTTAAAGATGACGACATCATTATAAAATGTTTTCCCATCCTTTAAAGAAATACTAAACCCATCTTATTTTAAAGAGCATCAAAAATATAACCACCATACTAGCTGTATATCATCATTCTAGCTGTCCCGTGCCACGCTTGGCTATAGCACATTTTGGTTGCAAAAAATAATTAAAAACATCTACGAACCGTGTCATGTATCATGGCTTTGAGTTCAATCGGTGGTTTTTAAAGCGTACAGAAGACAACTTAACCTTTTTTATATATGAGATATCCATTGCGTGACTAATTTATATCACCATCACAATATAAAAATTTTGCAGTTTTGAGTAATAACGGCGCATGATTGGTTAGCTCATGGCTGTGCAGCAATTGGCTTTGCCGCCGTGGAGGCTCTCCAGCCGGTCATCCTCGAGTGGGCAGGGCGGCAGCACGGGACCCTTTCCTTCCGACTGACGCAGGTCCTTTCCGGGCATGGTTGCTTCGGGAAGTACCTGCACTCGGTCGCTAGGAGGGAATTGAGTCCCGCCTGCCACCACTGCGACTGCAGTGAGGACTCGGCCCAGCATACGCTGGCGATCTGCCCTGCATGGGCGTCGCAGCGCCGGGCCCTCACTGCAGTCATCGGAGGAGATCTCTCGCTACCGGCCGTCATACGCTCCATGGCCGGTAGCGATAGCAGTTTTACCGCGGTCGCAACCTTCTGCGAAGATGTAATCTCGCAGAAGGAGGTGGCGGAGAAGGCCCGGGAGGACGATGTCCACTCGGACCCAATCCGCCGCCGGCGAACCGGGCGGCGGAGGCGCGCCTATCAGCGCCTCATGCCGCCCTGAGTGTGGCCGCGGATGGTCGGGACGGGCTTTCCCCTCCATCCGCTCTAGTGGCCTCCCGCGAGGGGGCGACGTACGCGTGTGCCGTACGTCGCCTAATTGAGAGGATACCAGCAGACGGTGCCCGCTTCTGTGCGGGCAGGCGCTGGGAGGGGTCCGGATGTGTTAATAACTGCAGTTCCCGGACTCCTCCCTTCACAGGCGCAGAGTGGCACACCGTGTGGTTTTAGTCGGTTCGAGTCCGACACACCGCCCCGCCGCAAGCCCCGGTGGGGTGACGGTCCGAGGGGATTTCCACACGTTAAAAAAAAAAAAAAAAAAATGGCTGTGCAGCAATGACGCCGAACTTTTTGTTTTGTTTTCTTAGGTCGACTGCGATCTCATTCAAGTCTCTTAGTAAAAAAAAATATTGTAAAGCCTATTTTTTTTTAAAGGAGCAACAATGGAGTTTCTTGCCAGATTCTTCTCCATGAAGGGTAGGCTGCACTTGGAGCTGGCGACTAGAATCACTCGATCTTTTAATTTTTAATACATATTGATCGTATAAGGAGTGACTTAGGCTACTTTTTTTTAGACTAGCTTCGACTCGCGGTGTTACCCGCGTTTGTTGTTGTAACCGCGGGCAGCGCTGCGGGGCGAAGCTAGTCTAAAAAAAGTAGCCTAAGTTACTCCTTATATCATCAGCTACCTATCAGTGGAAGTCCCGTCAAAATCGGTACAGCCGTCTCAGAGATTAGCCGGAACAAACAAACAGACAGACAAAAATTGTAAAAAATGTATTTTGGTATATGTACCGTGTCATGCATATGCATTTAGTAAAAAGCGGTTGTTTTAATGTTACAAACAGACACTCCAATTTTATTTATTTGTATAGATATGCTGAAGTGTACATAAGTAGTCCGTTATCAAATCATCGGGGAGAAACCCCATCTGATTTTGCTTGATATTTCCTCTTATATTTAGGTCTCGAGGTTTTTTTCTCATACAGTCAGACATTATGACGTTGTTAGTCAGACATTATGGCATCAATAGATGCCAAAGTATGTAGTGTTCATAATCATTTATTTTAATCATAACATAATTATAGCTTTATAATCGGTAATACGTTTAGAGTCTTATGGCATTGACTTTAGGGAAAAAAATTGTTTAATATTGACTTTTCATCATAAAAGAAAGAAATGATATGTTTTGATTTTATTTGATAAAAATAAACGGGAATTTTCCCTTAATGTGCACGTGTAAAAAAACGTATGGCGACACGTGACCTTGAAGAATAATCAGAAAACGCGAGAGTCCAAAATGTTAAGTTTAACTGTATACAATACTTAACTTTAAAAATAATATTATTATCATAAAGTCACGTGAAGGTGTTGTGTTGTAAGAAATGAAAACGACATGGTAATATCTCGAGTTAGATAATGTTAGCCGGCGTCCTCATTGCTCACAGGGGAGATAGTTTATTTCTGGTTTAGTTTTTTAAATAATATTATTCGATGTATTGATGGAAGGACGGACGTTTCTTATTAAATCATAATTGAATGAAATTTGTTACAGAGTTGAATTTTTTAACCAACTTCCAAAAGGAGGAGATTCTCAATTTCATCGGTTTTTTTTATGTATGTACATTGATTACTCCGTCAGTTGTGGACCGATTTTAAAAATTATTTTTGTATTCGAAAGGGTATGCTTCCCATGTGGTCCCATAGCCACCATATTAGGATCTGATAGTGGGATCCCAAGGAAATCGAAGGAAACCCTCAAATTTACGTGAGCGCCTGCAATGAAGTTAAGAGCAATTGTCTGCATGCCTTCATATTCTGTAGACATCATTTAATTTCATAATATATAGTCCATATGAGATTTTATTACCAAAAATTACCTGAAGTCCTTTCGATTCTATACAGTATGTATGTTACCTTTAGTTGTATTCTTTCAAGTTATTTAGGTGAAATGATGATGAGAGACTTGAGAAAGACTAAAAAGCGAAAAAAAAAACTTCGTTTAAAAAAACCGACTTCAAAAACTAAAAAGTATAAAATAACTTAATTTGTATGTGCTACCTATTCATAGGTTTGAAGTCAGTGCCAAGCCAAAATGTAATAGTAGGTACCGCACTCGCCGCGCGTTACCTTGAGCGGGATAGCTGCTCTTCGCGTCGAACAAAACAACCGAAGCGTCGGTGGGGTCGTTGACGTTCGTCTCGAAATATAGCGGGTGTTGTACCCACTATTACCTTTGGCTTGGCACCGAATTCGAACCTATAAATAGGCAGCACATACATATTAAGTTATTTTATACTTTTTAGTCTTTGAAGTCGGTTTCTTAAACGAAGTTTTTTTAAAAATAATATCCAGTAAACTAATTGACATAATCGATATTACCACACGTGTAGCCACGAACAAAATCTGGTCATAAATTATAGGTGCATATGATCCGATGGTTTACAAATTTCTACTTGTCACATATTTTCTTGCAAAATTTGATTGTAAATGAACATGTTAAAAACGTGAATGGAAAAATTAACTCTTAAACATATCAAACAGTATAACAATGGTATTTGCACAGATGCTTTAAGAAGTGTATGTTATTATTCAAATGTAAATATACATTTATTTGCAACTTCTTCATGAACGCTTTTTGTTCCTATAGACGGAAAATAATTCATGTATAGCTAATAAGAGTGCTGATAAAAGAAGATTGATTAATTAACTTTAAGTATTTAGACGTCGATTTCATAATAAAATTATATAAAAAATAAAAGACTATGTTAAAGTGCTAGAAAAAACTTTTAGGTGGTATTTAACTATGACATGTCATGAATAGTTATAATTACGCTAATTTCACTGAAAAGGTGTCCATAAACCAACAACAACAACCAACAACTCTCGAGCTTTATCATCAACATCTGTTTGTGGCTATATATACACTGAACTACGGAGTAACTACTAATACTGAATCGCGCTAGAGAAGTCCTCTTACCGATTAGCATGTATACAACAACCAAACATCAACCGTTGGGCCGTGGCCCGCTAGGCACAATCATCTCGCCTGGTCGGAGGATTCTCCTTTTGTGACGGAGGGGCATGACACGCGTTCCTCCAAACTGGTTATAATTTCTCGTGCCGGAATTATCCTAAATTAAAACGCTTTTATGTAAAGACACATTGTATAGAAATATTTAAACCGACACAATTTAACCTTGAATAATATGCTATTGTCAACCATGACATTTTGATAGATAGAAGCCACTTTATTTGCACACCATATTACAGAGTTACAAGAGAGCACATAAAATGACAGACACATAGTCTCCAAAGCGTAGCCTTATTGCCAAAAGTAATCATAGGAAACGATTGAATGGATCTATATGTTTCGGAAAGACAGACTGTAGTTGACTGTACATTGAGATTAGAAGATCCATACACATTCACACACATACTTATACATAGCAATATATGTATAACTCATATGTATACATTTATAACTAAAATTAATTAAATCACATATGAAAAAGAAAAACATATAAATAAACACTTGCAAAAGACTGCAACAATTTGGAAGAAATAGAAGGATATCAAACGAAGTCTAGAACAAGAACCAAGCCCCTCATTCCTCTGACGTTGGCTTTGATATGCAATATGTATAATATAAAATTCAATTCATTGACAAAACAATAATTTGAGGGAAAAGATAAAATTAGAAATTATAATTTTATCAAACTTTAAATTTCTGATTTGGGAAAAATCTAAGCAACACTTTCAACTCACGTTTGTCACGTGCAGCGCGCGTTGTTCTATAGGGATGGCTAAGAACTAGTAATATTTCCATTACTTCTGTTTCATAATTATTATGAATAAGGTTTACAATATTTAATTTAGGCTTATAAGAAGATCAGTAAGATATTTCTGTAACCCGATAGCGTAGCTAGTTATTTCATTTACAACTTGATTCACAATATTATAGATACTTTAGCATATCGATGTTACAATAAAAAGTAAAAAATGACAAAACTATAACCCGACTATGTAAAGCTTTTGATGAAATTGATATAGCCTATATCAAAGTGACATACAAACACATAGACTGCAAAAAATATTGCCTTTTTGGCATCGCCGTAGTCAGGTAAACGTGTGAAAAACTACATTTCGCCATTCAATGAATAATAAAGAATAATAGTAAATATTTATTAATTGTTTTATAAATATCTACTAATAAATATTTATTTTACATTATTATATTCATTATTGTTAATAATTCGTGAATATATTGAATTTCAGTATTTTCTTTCAAGTCGCAGTAATATGTTATGATTTCCTTAGCAGTTTTAGCAGCTTAGGAATTAGCACTTGTATAATTTACTTGTGTAATTATTATCTCTACAGTATCATAACCATATTTTCTTCTACCAATATGTTTTCATAAATATTTTTGTAGGCTAATAGTTATTGTTTCTATTTATTGATGCAAATATTTATTTGACAGCCCTATTCAAGGACAATAGTCACGTTGTTCCTGTTGTATGAACATCATAGAAATTTCTAGAGTTAAAATATCTTTGTAAATAACATCATCCATTTGAGGTATATGTAAAAATATGGTTGAAAGTAAAGCTCCATCTACATACATATAAAAAAATATGAAACAAGAAAATATTATTGTCTTTTATTCTTATTTATAAACTATTCTATATTTACTAAGTACAAGACAGCTTACATTAGAACTTACATTAAAAAAAAATTGTTTAACAGGTAGACATTCAAAAGACCAACCGTGTTCGTATAGTACTATGCCTTTAGGATCGTACAATCTATATCTATACTAATATTATAAACGCGAAAGTTTGTAAGTATGAATGGAAGGATGGATGTTTGTCACTCTTTTGGGATTTGGATGAACTTTACAGTAATATAGCTTTTATA
Source organism: Diaphora mendica (assembly GCA_949125395.1). NCBI lineage: Eukaryota > Metazoa > Arthropoda > Insecta > Lepidoptera > Erebidae > Diaphora > Diaphora mendica. The sequence continues at coordinate 27,805,854 of OX421310.1, forward strand.
CATTAGAATAAAGGCTACTTTTTGCCGAGATAACCGACATAACGCGGGCGTAGCCGCAAGCAACAACTAGTATAATATGAAGCAGTGGGGGAACGGGTGTCATGTCCCTCCAACAGAAGGTAGATGTTGAGAGGATGTGTATATGCTAATAGGCGCGAGAATTTCTATTTCGCGATTCAGGATTAGTAGTTGCATCGTAGTTCGTAACTCCGTATTTCGGTGTATCTTTGATAGATGACGTTGTCATAATTATGTTTTTGTTGCCGCTGTATATAGAAGTCGCCTCAAAGCCAAGAAAGGGTTATGATTTTAGTTCCATGTATGTATCAGTGTATGTTCATATTGCATTTATTTAAACTTCTTAACTACTTCCATAGGCCTTTGTATTGTCACAGGAAATAGCACTTTATCGACAGCAACAAGATAATAACAACGATAGACGGGTAGACTGTCCGTCCGTCCGCGTCTACCCGTGACCACGATCGGTACAATTCGATCATAATGTCGGGAAACCAAAAAAGGTATTGTACTTTGTGAATATTAACACGATTAAGACCCGATTTACAGTCGAATAAAAAATAAAAACCTTTCATAAAAAAAAAACCGACTTCCAAAAAACATCCAACGAAAACTCTCTGCCAAAAAAACACTTAAAAGCGTAAAATAAACTGGTTCTTCATAAATTGCCTATACCTAATTCTTTATTCATATAAATAGTAGTATTATAATGTGTGCTAGGTACCTAGAATCTGTTTGAAGTCGGTGCCAAGTGACTATCGCTTTGACTTTTGTATTCTTTTTGGCTTAGCATCGACTTCAAACAGATTTTTTTTTATAAAAAGTTTTTATTTTTAGTTTTTAGTCCAAACAATCGTAGGTAAGCAGTAAGTTGAACTATTTCATCAAATTTCATCATCAAGAATACAAATTAAGGTCTATACGTACGTGTAATATTAAAATCATCCTCTAATCCCTAACTGTTGAAGAGTTTAACCTTCTATCATCAGCTCACCTAAATAACTTGAAAGTATACGACTGAAGGTCTTTAGATACGTATGAAATTGAAAGATTTATCCTCCAACTCCTAACCGTTAAGGAGTTGAACCTTCCACCAACCATCATCAGCTTATCTAAATAATTTGAAATAATACGACTAAGGGTACCATATCTACATATGATATTTAAAGATTTATCCTCCAACTCCTAACCGTTAAGGAGTTATACCTTACATCATCAGCTCATCATCAGAAAATGATGACTACCAATGCAAATACCGGTGTAACTTCAGAAAATATACGAAAAACATATTATGTGCCTACAAAAAATGAGGGATTCCCTCGATTTCCCTGGGATCCCATCATCAGATCCTGATATGCTGGCAATGGGACCACCTCGGAAGCATACCGTTTCGAATACAAATAATAATTCAAAATCGGTCCACAACTGACGGAGTAATCGGTGAACATACATAAAAAAAAAAAAAAAAAAAAAACATACAGTGGAACATAGAACCTCCTCCTTTTTGGAAGTCGGTTAAAAAAGGTATTGTACCTTGTGAATATTATCGCGATTAAGTCCCGATTTACAGTCGAATAAAATTGAAACATTGTCAACCAACGCAATTGAATCATTGTCATTTTGTGTACAAACTAATCCTCAACAGGCTTTAATAGTCCACTGCTAGAGATAGGTTTCTCCTTAGAAATGAAACTTTGGCGTATGGCATATATATATTTTACCACGCTGACCAGACGAGTTTATACAGTCTTTCTTACAAGTTTTCCTTTTCTTACAAAACTCTAAATGTTTGTTATTGGTCTGTTTTAGTTAGTTCTTTAAAACCTGAAGTTACTCTAGGGAAAGAAAACGTAAAAGTAATTGCTGGAATTACTGTTTCATAAGCGAATGACCGCTTTAGTAATAAACCAGTTTTAATATTTTTGATGATTCTATTCTGGTATAAATTATTGAAGAAATTGACGCAATTTAGATTATCACAACCGCAACATTCCATAAGAACTAGCTGTCCGACTCTGAATGTACTCTTGAGGTTTTTATTATTGAATAGGGGACAAATGAGCAGTCGTATCGCCTGATGGTAAGTGATTACCGCCACCCGTGGACACCAGGGACGTCACAAGTGCGTTGCTGGCCTTTTAAGAAGGAGTACGCTCTTTTCTTGAAGGTTTGAAGGTCGTATTGGTCCGGGAATACCGCAGGCGACAGTTCATTCCACAGTTTTGTTGTGCGAGGCAGAAAGTTCCTAGAAAACTGCACAGTTGTGGACTGCCAGCCATCTAAGTGATGAGGATGAAATTGGTGTCGCTTAGGACGATCGCGAAAAGAGGCGACAGGAATCAGTCCGAACAATTCCTCGGAGCACTCCCCATAGTATATGCGGTAGAAGATGCACGGCGAAGCCACATCTCTACGCAGCGCCAAAGAGTCCATCCGAATTGAAACTTCTTGCGTAAGGTAAGCTGAACGTGAACTGTTGCCTTTTTAAATGTTTTTATACCTTATATATGTTAATAATGTTATCTTCGTTAAGAAGTGCAAAAAAATATTCGTGCAATAAAATAAATACAACAGTTATTTTCACTAGGCAACTGTTTATTACCCAGCAGCTACAGTAATAGTGATTTAAAACCGGTCTTAATTTAGAAATCCTCATATTATAATCATAAAATGAAAATGTTTCTACTATTGCTCATTACAAATTTATTTGTCAAAAAGTTTTTACTGCTTTTATTGGTTTTATTATACTACTAGCTGACCCATGCAACCTCGTTTGTGTCTCCTACTGCCCGTAGCGTAACAATTTTCCCCCGTTTTTGAAACATTCTTCATTGGTGCTCAGCTCCTATTGGTCTTAGCGTGATGATATATAGCCTATAGCTTTCCTCGATAAATATACTATCCAACACTAAAATAATTTTTCAAATCGGACTAGCGGTTCCTGAGATTAGCGCGTTCAAACAAACAAACAAACTCTTCAGTTTTATATATTAGTATATTTAGAAATAGACCCGGCCCGGCTTCGCACGGAAGTCTTTGAAATTTTCGAATTTCTTCCACTATAATATGCATGTACTACACATATAAACCTTCGTCTTGAATCACTCTATCTATTGCTGAAATTCGCATAAAAAATGCTGAGCAGTTCAAAAGATCTATGCGAACAGACAGCGGCAGCGATTTCCATTTATATTATGTAAATATATATTCTTATCAGGATTCCTATTCGTCCCAGTATGAAAATAAATTAACTTCTTTACATTTAATGTAATGAAATGTTATCAAAACTACTCAGCGGATTTTAATGCACATTTCAGCAATAGATAGAAATGAACATTTTGTTGGTTTTCACCTTCCAAATGAAAAATGGAAGAGAATTTTAAGTTTGATCATACCTTTGCGTGACACAGATACTATATCATTTTTATGGAACACAAACATCATGTTGAATAAAATTTACGAACGCGACGTTATGAAACCGTTCTTTTGTTTTAATATTACTCCAACACACATATCTCTCGTAGTATTTCCAATACTACGAGATATATTTTTTTATTATTATTGAATAGGGGGCAAACGAGGGACGTATCGTCTGATGGTAAGCGATTACGGCCGCCCATGGACCACCTCCGCAAAACCAGAGGTGTCACAACTGCGTTGCCGGCCTTTAGTGAGGCCGTGGTATCACTCCGGTCGAGCCGGCCCATTCATAAGGAAGCGTGGCTCTCCCATCCCATATATATATATATATATTTATACAACATAAAGACATGAATATCATCATTATCAGTGCTGGACATAGGCCTTTCCTAAGGCACACCACACACCTATTTCGGTTCAAATCTTCTACTTCATTTATGAAATCATACTAGTGAGAAACAAAATATCAGAATAAGTACATAATAATTAATTCATTTTCATATTATATTTTATCTGAATAATATGTAAGTTTCATATATGTTTTAATACTAGTTTATTTGTAATCCTTTGATACGTAAAAAATGAAATTTTTACTGCTCTTGACTTCGATCAAAATCGAAGACTCTTGATTTTGAATCCATCAAAAATCATTCCAATCATTATTTCATCATTCAATCAAGAAATCATTATTTTGAAATCCTTATGACTTATACTTCCGTAAGAGGGCTGGCAGCGACTGGACGCAGAAAGCAATAGTCCGGGCTCTGTGGTGTTTCTTGAGAGAGGCCTATGTCCTCCAGGGACTGCAACGGGCTGATGATGATGATGGCCATAATAATAACTCCTAATTATATTTCAAATATAAAAGTTTAAATAGAAAGTTAAGTCTTCTATCAAAACCTTTACTGGTTTTTGTTTTTTTTATTACTGAGGTATGTTCTTGTTGAGAAACGTAGGGTGTGCCTTAGAAATCACTTTTAATAAATTGAAATGTTATTTTATCTTTTTTTTTTTTTTATTTATTTTTTATTATTTTTTTATTTATTTATTATTTTTTATTTATTTTTTTTATTTATCTCATGATTGACTAATGTTATCAGTGTTTCTATAAATATATGTAAAATTAACGGTACCTTCCTAACACGTTTGCCTTCAGACTAACACATGTTAGAATTGACTTGCAGAGTGTACTAATACACGTGACGATTATCTCGTATATTATACATGAGGTTGACGGTCGTCATTACATCACAAACATATTTTTGTTACCCAAAATCTGTGGCGTTCGATTTATGTTGATTTCGCTTTTCAACTGAATATTTAAAATAAACAAAGGGTTCTTACGGCACTTGTGTCTTGACCGGGTACAACAAAAATACTTGGATGTCAAAATATTTATATCTATACTTATAATAAAAATGTAACAGGTCAAATTCTGTACATTGAAGATATTTTGAAAATTTTTTTGGAGGGCACTCTGTTATCGATACTGAAACGAAAACTATTTTTTTTTTCATTTTTGTCTGTCTGTCTGTCTGTCTGTCTGTATCTTGGCCGCACATCACGCCGAAACTACTGAATGGATTCAAATGAAACTTGGCATGATTTGAGTTCATACTCCGAGGTAGGACATAGGATACTTTTTATTCCGAAATTCCGGACGGTTTCCTTGGGAGGGGAGATGAAAGTCAAAATGTGTAATTAATTGTAATTCATTAACGAGTATTCCGATTGCAATAATGCTTTTTTGTTAGAAAGGAAATACTCTGAAGATTGTAGCATAAAGTATTTAATTTATCACAATCTCTCTATCTATTGGAAAAAAAAATTATAAAAAAAATATCATTACGCAAAACAACATGTAGTGACATCTATTGCCAGCCATGCGTAATTAAATAAATAAATAAATAATTATCGCATTTGTATTCGTAATGTATGTATAAAATGTATCGCAATAAGTATTTGATTTATCGCAACCTCTCTATCCATAGGAAAAAGAATATCTATATCTCTCTGTAGACGTCGAATCTGTGTGTTTGGTTGTGCCCGCATGACTTAAATATTCAAAATAATCGTGGGAACGTTTTATGCACAAGCATTGTGATTAATGTGGTATATAGTTAGTATTTGATAGGTAGGTATTTGTTTTATGTTCTCTCTTTCCATAAAAGGGTTGTTTTAAATTTTCTTGAAAAATTTCTTTGCTTAAAACAGCGACATCTTTTGGAATCAAGTAACTAACTTTACAATAGGTACGTAATATGATTACTCTTTTTAACGTATAATAAAAATGTAACAGTTCAGTTCTGTACATTAAAGAAATTTAGATGATTTTTTGGGAGGGCTCTCTAATCGATACTGAAGCAATTACATTTTCTTGAAAATTGTTTCTGTGCTCAAAACAGCGACATCTTTTGGAATCAAGTAACTAACTTTACAATAGGTACGTAATATGATTACTTTTAAACGCATAAGAAAAGTGTATAAGATCAATTCTGTACATTAAAGAAATTTAGATTTTTTGGGAGGATGCTCTTATTGATACTGAACCAAAAACTAGAATGCCATAAACGTTAAATGGTCATTTATAATTATGATAACACGTCCAAATTGTTTAAAAAGCAGTACCCGCGCGGTCGGTCGGCTTCCTACGCGACACACGCACCCAAATCGACTTAAAAACTCAGTAGTAGTTCTTGAATGTAAATTCGGATAAAAAGTTATTTTTGGAACTATTTACTTGATTTTTGTTCTACCTACTATAAATATTACTTGGTATTATAATATTTCTTCTGTATTTTTAACCGACTTCCAAAAGGAGGAGGTTCTCAATTTCATCGGTATATTTTTTTTAACCGACTGCCAAAAGGATGAGGTTCTCAATTTCATCGGTATATTTTTTTTATGTATGTACACGGATTATTCCGTCAATTTGTGAACCGATTTTGGAAATTCTTTTTGTATTCGAAAGGGTATGCTCCCCATGTGGTCCCATGGCCACCATATCAGGATCTGATGATGGGATCCTAAGGAAATCGAAGGAAACCCTCAAATTTATGTAAGCGCCTGCAATGAAGTTAAAGCAATTGTCTGCATGCCTTCATATTCTGTAGACATCATTTAATTTCATAATATATTAGGTCTTTACCTATGAAATTGCCGTTCTTCAGTACTGGTCATTTCAAATAAAAAAAGTTTGTAATGGCTCTGTATTCTAAATTCAAATTAATTTTGTTTTAAAACCATGACATTCTATTTACAAACTCAGTATATTGTTTTCTGATTAGCGTTGTATTTTCATTACATTTGAACATTTTTCGTCATAATGGATACTTTAAAAATTCGTGTAATTATGGAATATGAGTTCCGTCGTGGCACTAACGCGACACAAACGGCACGTAACATCAAAAACGTTTACGGAGAGAACTGTATAAACGAACGCACAACCCGTTATTGGTTTTCCCGGTTCCGTTCTGGAAATTTTGACTTGAAAAATGAAGCTCGTGGTCGTCCGGAGACTTTGGTTAACAATATTGAATTAAAGGCGATTGTGGAAGCTGACGAAACTCAATCTACAGCTGAGCTAGCAGGAGCTTTTAATGTAAGCATCAAAACAATATTGATCCATTTGCGACAAATTGGCAAGGTAAAAAAGCTTGATAGATGTGTGCCCCACGATCTTAACGATCGCCAGCGCAACGTACGCGTCGAGACTTGCCTTGCGCTGCTCAACAGGCAAAGAAATGAAGGAATTTTGAAACGAATTCTTACGTGCGACGAAATATGGATTCTGTTCGACAATCGAAAGCGCTCAGCAAGTTGGTTAGACCCTGGTTCAGCACCAAAGCAATGCCCTAAACTAAAAATGACCCCTAAAAAGGTGATGGTCACTGTTTGGTGGTCTAGCGCGGGTGTGATTCAACACAGCTTTTTACAAAACGGCATGAGCATTAATGCAGATGTGTACTGTGAAGAACTGGAGAGAATGATGGAGAAGCTTACACATCTGCAACCAGCTTTGGTCAATCGGTCGTCCCCACTGCTCCTTCACGACATTGCGCGAACTCCATACTGCGCAACAGACAGTCTCCAAGCTGCAAGAGCTGGGGTTGGAAGCTCTCCCTCATCCGCCATACTCACCAGACCTTGCACCTACCGACTATTACTTTTTCCAAAATTTAGACAACTTTTTAGTGGGTAATAAATTCAATTCCCGAGAGGCAGTACAAAATGCCTTTGAAGAGTTTGTTGCCTCCCGTCCAGCTGATTTTTACAAGAAGGGCATCAAAAAAAATGCCAATGCATTGGCAAAGATGCGTCGATTGCATGGGTGATTACTTCAAATAACAGAAATAAAAAAGTTTTAAAAAATAAGTACTTTCACTTATTGCATACAAAACGGCAATTTCATAGGTAAAGAATCGCCGAGCGGAAACTAATAGGTAGTTTCCGCTCGGCGATGATGAATCAGTCAGTCAGTCAGTCAGGACATGTTATTTTATAAGTATAGAAGATACATCAGATTAACACATAGGTTACTGTTTGCCGCGATAACCGACATACACGCGGGCGGAGCTGCGGGCAACAGCTAGTTATTAATAAAAATGCAGTTATCACATCTATTAAAAGTTTGAAAAACATTAAATAAAAATAATATTTATAGTAAAAATAAAATGCAAATTTTATTTTTACTATAAACATTATAGTAAAAATAAAATAACATCTCCTTTCCATCCAATCCATTCTCCTGCATTATGGAAAACTTTTTGCTTTTGAGGAAGCAACTCTAGGTTTTGGAGATATGTTAATTCTGTTTGTATTGTTTGTATGAAAGGCAAACTACTCAGCTACTACAACTACACACATCAAAAGTGTCTAGGGATCAACATATGTGTCTAGGGATCAACATATATTTTTACAATAACTTTTCTCCTGATTGATATTAATTAAAATTTTCTTTAAGGATTCATCAAATAAAGTGTTTTCGTTTGTCACAGTAACGATAAACCAAGTCACCTTTGCATTAATAAAGAAATTTGCCATTTTCCTAATAAAGGGATTTTTGACATTTGAACCACTAACATTAAAGTTCGAAAAAAAGACTGAAATAACAGTTTTCTTTAAAATTTTATTAGGTAACTTAAACAATTAATAATCCGTGTTTCTACCGCGAACACTAACAACACAAGAACATCGGTTTGGCATACTCAAAATGAGTTCATCCAAACACGCTGTGGAATGGCCGCCCATGTTCGTTGCAACAACAAAAAAGGTCTTCTTGCGACTGGATACCCTCCATATTCGGCAGAGCTCTTCATAGGTAGCATATCCCATGCATGCTCAATCGGGTTCAAGTCTGGCGACTGAGCAGGCCAGGGCCAAAGCCACATCTCAATCTCAAGAAATCCGCATAAAAATGCTTGATCCCTAGACACTTTTGATGTGTGTACTTATAAGACCCCAAACTCTTTTCCCTTGTCTAAATTAAGGAGATTTAGTGGCCAACACTTGGCACGAGTACCTACTCGTACTTGCATTAATTTTATTAACTTAGCTTTAGTACTTCTTGGGTTACTAGATCGACATATTGACCACGAGGGATATGAAAACGTATAGAGTGAGGTTTATAATTTTGGATTTAGGAATAGATTAGATCAATTCTTACTTTGTATATTTTTATTAATATGTAACCGTAATCTTTCATGTATATAAAAGATACAATATTCAACACACGTGGACTATACCTGACTAATGTTTATTTTATCTTTACAGAAAACTGAAATGCATAACATAGGTATATTACGTCTCATTTAAAAATATTAAAATTACGATCACATATGCGCTACTTATTTTAAATTCACCCCAAATTGAAATCACGTGTCACGTTTGCTTTTAGATTAGAAATTTCCACGCAAATAGCTATCGAATTTACGTACATCATTGTAATAGATCACTTGACTAACAAATCGTTGTTTTCTATACAATTTCAACATTATACGTAATAAAAATGACAGTGAAAATGGTAGACTTAGATTATTTGTAATATCTGAAGTTTTGTTTTCATTGTGACACCTTACAAATGGTTTTATGGTTCCAAACTAGTCGGAACTTGTATTGTGGAATCTAAACTGCTGATAAATATACATTACTAACTGACCTGAATATTTCTAGTTTTCTTTTAATTTTCTAACTTAAAAAAATCAGTGATTCATTTGTTTATTTAAAGATATACACATTAATACTTTACGTCAACAGCATTTGATAGTCCACTTCTGAACATAGACCTCTCCTTGGACAGGAGAGAACACTTTACATTATAGATAGCTATACCCAGATACAGGACAAATGATCATGCTTATTATCATTACTACTATGATTAACAAATGGAACCAGGGAGCTCAGGCTTACCAGGGCTCACGCGGATTTTTATGCGGTTTTTACCAATAGATAGAGTGATTCTTGAGGAAGGTTTTGGTATATAATTTGTTACATTTTTGAGGACACCGGTTAAAATATAACTATAAGTATTATCATTAACATATGAAAATCGATAGCTGTTTGGAGCTTTACATGTAATTTTACTATATATGATCAAACTACGAACGCTGTGTGTTGATAAATATAAACCAAATCGTAGATAAGTATTTACGTATTAATATAAGTCAGATATGTCCATACTAGTGTAAGTACATAGGCGTACGAGATTTAATAGACGTCAAACTCAACATTAAAGGTAGTCAAACCCACAATGAGGCTTCACACGGTGCCACAGGTGTTATAGCCCTCATTCATCTCGATCGTTCCCACGGCCGAGTTATATTCACTATTGTACATCCCCCGCGAACTATAAAGGCCATTCAAAAGGTTGGGGGTGAATCTCGTACAGGTAGTCCCTATAAGGTGTTGTAAGAAATACGTTATGACCGTTGAGGATACGTTACGATTCTCCGTATGTTTACAATAGATGCAGTAAGTTATTTTCGGTGGTAAGTAAGCGATTTCATTTGTTTATAACTTTTTTATCATGTTTATTACAACTTAGTTAATTCCTACTTTGATGTAATCACGGTCAACAGCCCTTAAAGTCCACGGCTAGACACAGGCCTGTCAGTTCTGTTTTGACCTTAGTTTTGGTCTACAATACTCACACAACAAATTTGTAAATATTCCTATGGCCTTTTCAAATGAAACATTTCGAATAATACGTCTGGGCTTTGTAAATTTATAAAACATCCGTGTCACACATACGTGCTATTTTTACGACTGATAAAACATAATTCTCGATATTCACATCACAAACCTCCTTGGATCTACATGTAATCTTCAGAATAGTAACTAAATTAACGTATTATCGTGGTAAAATAATTACATTGATATTATATACAAACGTACATACACATTTTTAATTCCCAAAAGGATAGATATAAGGGACTGTAAATTTTTGCCATGGGGCAAGTTTATTGTCGTCATCCTGGCACTTATGTTTTTAACTAGCTGACCCGGCGAACTTCGTACTGTCATATTAACATATCTGTCACAGCTTCCCACAGGCAGTGTACAGTCGCAGAGAAAAAAACACTTTTCCCGTCATCTTTTTTTTTCTTTCTATCAAAAAAAGAATGAATGAAATCGGACTGTGTGTTATTGAATAACAACTGAGTACACATTTTGACTTTCATCCCCTCTCTCCAGGAAACCATGCTGAATTTCGGGACGAAAAGTATCCTATGTCCTACCTCGTAGTATGAACTCAAATCATGCCAAGTTTCATTTGAATCCGTTCAGTAGTTTCGGCGTGATGCGCGGCCAAGATACAGACAGACGGACAGATAGACAGACATAAATGAAAAAAAATAGTTTTGGCTTCAGTATCGATTATAGAGCCCTCCAAAAAAAATTCAAAATATCTTTAATGTACAGAATTGGACCTGTTACATTTTTATTATAAATAATATATATACAGAAGTATATATCAAATCATACTAATATTGTAAAGGCAAAAGTTTTTAAGTGTGCGTTTATGTTTGTTCCGTTTCTCTCTGTAATTGTTTCAATTTCTTCTAAATTAAGAGTAATTTATTAAAATACATTAACTTGATTAAGACATATTGAATATTTTTTATCCCGAAAAAATGCGGTGTTCCCGTGGCGTGAGCAAAGAGTAGAAGATATTTGAGAAAGCCATTTATTTATAAATTGAACCCTATCACAGAACAAATGATCATGCTCATCATTTATCCCGGGTGGGTATCGAATGCAAAACGCCTAGAAATAACTACTAAACCCACAGGCTTAATTTTTATATATATTACTTACATTCCTTTTCGATTCTTTTCAAACAGGGCCTAAGCCCGCAATTTAATTTAATTTTGCACAACTTTTTTATTTTTTATAAACATATATTGTTGAATATATGCTGTAAATAGCTGCGGTCGTTGATGTAAGATATGAAAATTTCAACAACAATAACGGGACTCTGGTAATTTCTTATGTAGAAAAAACATGAATTTTTCACTTCGAAATGTACAATGCTACTAACAGTATTAATTGTAACAGTCTCCCTACAATAGCCGATGAAAACGACGAAACTAGTCTTAAAAAGTAGCCTAAGTTACTTCTTACATCATCAACTATCTATCAGTGAAAGTCCCGTCCCGTTGATTCAGCCGTTCGGACATTAGACGGAACAAACAGACAGAAAGACAAAAATAATAATTCAATTTTAAAAGTTGATTTTTTGATGTATCTGCCGTATTATACTGCTAAACTAATATGTATATGGTAAAAGACTGTTAATTTGAAATTACTAACAAACACTTCAACTTTATTTATTTGTATAGATTTTACTTTAACCACGTGAACTGCGTGCGGGAACCGGTAAATTTCTTATTAAAATATATTATCATGCAGTTCGCTTTATTATTCATAGACTTATTAATATTAATTGTTTAAATTAGGAACTGTACCGATATTAACATTCTAGTGCAAAAGTTTATATATGTATTCTAAGAATAAAATATATTTTAAAAGTACAAGGAAGTTTTTAACAATGGCACATTGAAACGGAAGTAAATCGGAGCTAACGGCTGGGGCCATTACGCAGCCTTTTTAGAAAATGTACGCACTTTATATAGGTAAACGGTATGACCTCCAATTTGGTATACATTTTTTATTAACTTGTGGTTTGCTAGTCGTAGGCCATGAACTAACTATCACTTTAACTGTGGCTTTATTTTAAAGATTTTCAATACAGGAAGTTTAAAATGAAATAATTACTTGTTTGTCTCTTTCTAGGTCGATGTTAGAAGATCACTCTAACAAATAAAAGAAAAAAATCATATCTAATATCTATATTTGAGGAAATTGTATCGTAGCTGAAATTATTATTCATCTTAAAGTATAAGTAAAACTGAATTTAAGTACCTACCTACACTTTTAAGAACAACCTCTAGCAATTTATATGTACGTTAATACTAATACGAGTATTATAAGCGCGAAAGTCTATAAGTATGGACGGATGGATGTTTTTTACTCTTTCACGCAAAAACTACTGAACGGATTTGGATGAAAGTTTACAGTAATGTAGCTTATACATCAGAATAATACATAGGCTACTATTTGCCGCTATAACCGACATATACGCGGGCGGAGCCACGGGCAACAACTAGTACTAACATAATACAGTTTAGGAAGTTTTTTATTTGTTAAAACATTAGCGTTAATCTCTAGACTGAGATTCGATTAATTCATTGTATTCGATAGTTAAAATAAAAGAATTATTATTTTTATAGGCAGTCTATGCCTCAATGGCGCAATGGTAGCTATTGCCCGTAGCGTAAAATTTTTTCCCCGTATTTGTAACATTCTTCATTGGTGCTCCGCTCCTATAGGTCTTAGCGTGATGATATATAGCCTTTCTCGATAAATGTACTATCCAAAACTGAAATAATTTTTCAAATCGGACCAGCGGTTCCTGAAATTAGCGCTTTCAAACAAACTCTTCAGATTTATAATATTATAAGTATAGGATAGTATAGATATTTGAAAACCAAAAGGTTGTCTAAATTCAGAATAACAATATCATAGAAAAAATAAATCTATTTTATCATAATTAGGGACATGCTAATTAGCACAAAGGTTTATATAACTAGAGTTCATACGAAATATACAGTGACCGTTGAGTCAGTGCTGAGAAATAATCATGTTATTAGCACGAAAATTATTTTGTGTTTCTAAAAATAAATTATCAATCAAATGTATGTATTAACTAGTACATAACATATATGTCAACACGTTTATCAGCAATTTAGTTACCATACTACGAGCTCTTCCCAGTTTGAAATCATACGACTTTGTGTGTATGCAACACTTCATCATCATCATCAGCCTATTGCATTGCTGAACATAAGTCTCCCCATTGTACACCACTCTGATAGATTTTGAGCTACTCGCATCCAGCTAATGCCAGCTATCTTGCTCATTTCATCACTCCATCTGGCCTGTGGGCGTACTACACTACGTTTACCGAGACGCGTAGACTACACCAGAACTCTTCAGCTCTTCAGCTATCCACTTCAGCTTGCAAATGCGGTGGGCTATACTAAATATGCAATACTTAAAACTTGTATATTTTGATGTTAAATACTCACTACAGTAATGTACGAAATTAATGCATTCACTGACAGACAGTTATGACAGTAGGACATAAATCCGACGTGCTCAGTTAAATATGAACCAACACTGACTTTAACTGTTTACGGCTTACATACCTGTCGTAGTGCCCACCAAAAAGCAATAAATCCTTGTGTATCGTAAACTTTAATTTAATAATTACAGACGTCATGACGCGGAAATCATGGACTCAGTCGTGATATATAAAATGGGAATGATTCGCGTGGAACAATGAAGCAGGTTATCGAACTGAAATAACATTTCGGTGAAGGCCCCTAGATACCGAGGTCACGCTACGAAGGTATTTTATTCTAAATTTGAATAGTTTTTGTGCGTATTGGTTTGCACTTTTATTCGAATAGAATAATTTTGTTTGGAAAACATTTGGAAAACTTAGAAATGTTTGTTGGAGTATTGAATAGCACATTTTGCTGTAAAATGCATTTTTTTTAATAAATCTTTCTATAGATTTTGTTAACTGAATTCAAATAAATGATTCTATTACACATTTGGAAATTCAAACAGAATAACACATCTCTCAATATTTAAGATTAGTAAACAGTGTTATGATTTTAGATCATGTTTTTTTTTGCATAAGGGGACAAAGAAGCAGTTCATATGACGATAAGTAATTACCACCCCCACGGACACCTGTAACTCAGGAAACTTAAGAGTGTTGCCGCCCTTTTAATACCCCCCCTAGGCTTCGGCGACTGCGGCGGCGATGAAACACAACGAAAAGAACTGCTTAACACACAACTGACAAAGTAGTAAACAGGAAACAGACTAACAATTTTGTCTGACTGACTTTTCAAGTTAGAATTTACCACAAAAAATATTTTACTGTAAATTCTATTATTTCAGACTTCAAAATAGCTAATAACCCCTCCAATTTCAATATAATGTAAATTGCTGAGTAGGTGGTAAAAATAGCGCTACATGTAGTTATAGTCTTACCTATAGATTTAGTCATTCACTTATTAACCAATGGTGCAACCACTGGTTAACGACCACAGCTTACAATAAACCTACTTAAACTTGAAGTTCTCAGAAATGTATATTTGGGTATTTCTGTAATTTTTTTATTTTATACATGGGCCTCTCAAAGTGACTCTACTCTGCCTGATGAAAAGCATGAGCAGAATCCAAGAGGAGCGACGATCACCATATTCTTTGAGAATGCAACAATGCAGCATGGTCACCCACACTATGGCGGCCTATTGAGATATTTTGCCTGCATTATTGGGCCTCCGGTCTCGCACTCACAAACGATACGGACAGCGTGGATGCTGTCATTTTATGTTGGTGTTCTCTGAGAGGAGAGTACCAACTGTACTCTACTGCCTTGGAAATCATTCTGATCAATAAGCCTATTTGCTCCAGTCTGTTTTTGATACATTTTCAATGATTCAGATATGTGCGGCGTGGTGTAGGAGGCCAAACCAGGAATACTAATCAATAAATAGTATAGAAGTAACCCCTCATATCGAACTGAGTTTTTCGGACAAAGTTAATGCTACATTGTGCTTGAATGTAAATATTTAGAGCACATTCGTCAAAACGTGCACTGCCAGTTAACAAAGGCGTTTGTTTTTAGCGATGCGTATTTTTTGTTGACGTTTTTTGTATTAACAGAATACACAGTAATTTGCTAAGCATGTGTAGTTTTTTGTATGTTAGAGGCATATTGCGTATTGGTAACGCAATATTGCTAAGTTAGATTATCTACGACTGTTGTCCTACGAATTTTAGGACACAATACTTTTAATATTACCGTTGCATGGTTTTGTAATTCACTAGTAGAATAACTTCCCTATTCGGAACTTAGTGAATCTTCCGTACTTTCGTGGGAAAAGCAGTCTTCAGTTATATACAATTTATATAAATGAGCCCAAAAGTCCTAAAAAACAATGAGCAGACTGAGCAGTGTGATCGATGAATGTATTTGATGTTTAACAACCTTAAATTATTTTAAATGATAATATTTATTATTTTAGTACAAATTATAGCAACTGATTTCGTAGCACAATTTATTGTTAATTCCTAAATTTCTAGTGCACTCTTATGTATAAATTGTATCTGTATCTTTGATGAAAATAGTACTATTATTATTTATTCGAGTTTCTTATCTATTGGCCGGATAACATGATTTGATTATAGAAATCCTTTTGAACGCACACCAATTAATCTAGTTCAGGTCACATTTATACAACTGGAAGCTTCAAGGTTTTGCGGTCATGTGTGGGCGTATAATTACTATATATTGAACACATGGTTCTATTGTTTTGACGTGACATTTTGAAATGACCTCAATTATATAAACAATACTGGTGTTTGATTTTGACATGTTTCAAAAGCACAAGCAATTTAATGTTTAATAAAAATTCAATACTAAAACCATGTTACGAAGACAATGTGTCAGTCTCATAACCTAATGGTCCAAGGACATATATGTATACTAGTCAGATGTCCACCCACAAAGACACGCTCCCGCTAGTTTCCCTCCCCTCCATTGGACAAATACCCCCGGGACTACCAAGAGGCCCATCAGGGCTCATCCCAGTGACCCGCTTGTAGTTGCAGGCGGCGCGGAATATCACTTAAACTGGCTGTGGAAAAGTTACCCCGAGATACTAGCTGGGGTTTACGAGAAGAACCACTTGATGATGTGTTCTAAATTTAAAATAAACTATTGCTTAGTTCTAAGATCATAAATATTGAAGAATTTAACACCCACCGCTTAAAATGACCGTTACAGATGAATAGTTAATATGAAATGACTATATTTACTATAAAATTTTGCACTCGGTGGTAGTAAACTAGTAATATTATATTACAAAATATTTTTTTAGAACTATAAAGAGGCACAAAATTATTTTAAAAGGAATCTCATTTAAGGTTTTTAGTTCAGGAACCGTAATAAAATCGGATGGAAACTGTATACGACTTTAGAGGAATCGTGTTTAACTAGTAAATTTTGTTGGTATTAAACACTTAACACTCATTTGACTATAAAGTAAAAGGCCATCACTTGAACCATTACCCTATTCAGTCGGTTACATGGCATATTACTCAGTCGTTTCATGAGCTCAATTGGCTCTAAAAGGTAACTTCAGACGTTTTATGGATTAATCGGATCATTCTCAGTTATTCTCCCTATATAAAAAGTATTAAACTAGTTTTATTAATATTGCTTATAATTTTAACTTCATAAACGTACATTGACTTTTAAAGACATGGTGGAGTGCAATCAGGCTTTGGTTTAATTCCTATGAAACGATTTTTATTCCACACTTTTACAAGCTTTTATTTTTTGTAAGATTTATCAAGCTATAAAAAGTTGTCTGTAAGGGTGTTTCTATGTTGTAGACCATATCTTTTATTCAGTGTGTTTGACAAGAACGTAACCGGCACATTTTTACATTTTTAAATGCAATTTATAACAATAAACATTAGGCGGAATAGAACAATCCTTTGCCTGAAATGCATTGTAAAAACATAAGCCTTCGTGAGCAAGTGGGCAAAGAGGTATTCACAAACAAAATCCGTCAATGACTTACCAAATCGTGGCAAATAGATAGACTGCACGGTTGGCCTAGTGGTTTAAGCGGTCGCCACGGCGCTTCCTGCTGCGCCAAGTATTGTGGGTTCAAATCCCACATGGGACAGCATTTTGTGTGATCAACAAATTGTTGTTCTGAGTCTGAATGTTCTTTGTGTCCGTTTCATGTATGTTTGTAAAAGTCCCCGTGACACAGGATGTATATTCTACGTTTGAATATATGTGCTACCTATTCATAGGTTTGAAATCGGTGCCAAGCCAAATGTAATAGTAGATACCACACTCGTTATATTTCGAGGCGAATGTCCGTCAGCCCAGATGCACACCAACGGCGTCACCGACGCTTTGGTTGTTTTGTTCAACGCGAAGAGCAGCTATCCCGCTCAAGGACACGCGCGGCGAGTGCGCTTACGCCTACGATTACATTTTGGCTTGGCACCGACTTCAAACCTATAAATAGGTAGCACATACAAATTAAGTTATTTTATACTTTTTAGTTTTTGAAGTCGGTTTTTTTAAACGAAGTTTTTTTTTATTTTTCGCTTTTTAGTCTTTCTCAAGTCTCTCATCATCATTTCACCTAAATAACTTGAAAGAATACGACTAAAGGTAACATACATACACATGACATTTAAAGATTTACTTCCAACTCCTAACCGTTAAGCAGTTTTATCTTCCATCATCAGCTCATCATCATGAACTGATGACTACCAAATGTAAATACTGTAATAGCTTTAGAAAATATATGAAAAACATAGTACGTGCCTAACAAATTTGAGGGTTTCCTTCGATTTCCTTGGGATCCCATCATCAGATCCTGATATGGCGGCAATGGGACCACATGGGGAGCATACCCTTTCGAATACAAAAATAATTTTCAAAATCGGCTTACAATTGACGGAATAATCAGTAGATACATTAAAAACAAAACGATGAATTTGAGAACCTCCTCCTTTTGGAAGTCGGTTAAAAAAGCCTGCATTGGGCGCACGTAAATAAAGACCGTGATTTGGACAAGATATTTTTTTCTGGTGAAGCTTAATTTTGGGCAGCCGGTTACTCGACTCGATCTTGGACTACGGCTTACTCATAAACTGAAGTCAGCGAGCAGGTCTTTACCTCACGGCTATCCTGAAAAATTGGCGGAAAGTATGCCGCGAAGATGCCAAGGGATTTTTGACAATAATGGAGATTGGACGCAGTATTAATATATAGCATCAAACAGCAATAAAAGACTTAATTGATTACAATTTATCGTTTGACATTTCTAAGGTTTTCATTAAATTTTGCCGATAACGCTCTTTTCGTACATAGTGTAAGATTATATTTGCATAGCGGTTCATATTACCAGTATGTTTTAAGGCGAAGCTAGTCTTAAAAAAAAGCCTTAGTTACTCCTTATTACATCAGCTATCTGCCAGTGAAAAGCCTGTAAAAATCGGTCCAGCTGTTCCAGAGATTAGCCGGAACAAACATACAGACAGACAGATAGACCGACAGGCAGACAGAAAAAAGTTGTAAGAAATGATATTTTGGTATACGTACCGTGTATACATGCATATGCATTTAGTAAAAGCGGTTATTTTAATATTACAAACAGATACTCCAATTTTATTTATTTGTTTTGACTAAGAAGTCATGTGATAGTAGGTACTTAACTATCTAAATCTAAAGAAACGTGTTTGGGAATTTAGGTTGTACCTACCAAATCACTTTATAGAAGGAAAATCAATTTCGATGTAATCAATAACGTATTAAACTTTTTCTTTGGTGAGTTTAAAATATCAATGGTCGGAATCAACTTCATTATGCACTGAGATGTCCCGATTTTTTAAAATTAATACCTATGTGAATTATACATGAGCATTATATATAGTGAATGTCAGGCTTTGATTGCTCTATCTAATACTATGATTTTAATGTCGTATTCGTTTAAGAATATCGAATAAATCCAATAATGTAAAATGATGATGAAAATAATATTAATATATTACACTCTGCTTTTGAATCACTTATAAAAACACCTTACAATAAAGTAGCCGTTTGGAATCATCATGCTGAATCTTGTCGGAGGAGACTGAAGTCAGTAAATAGACCTCAGTTATTATCACGATAATCTAATGTATTTAAGATGTTTACAATTAGAATTAAAAAAAACCGTTAACATTAACTCTGAAAAATAAAAAATTAAAAAAAACGGCCAAGTGCGAGTCGGACTCGGTCATGAAGGGTTCCTAAGCTGCAAGTAACTTATTATAAAAGTTCTTGTAGTTCGTTATAACTTTGATCGATGTTTTAATAATAGTGTTTTTTTGCGGTTTACCATATAGGACGTATTAAAAAAACTACTTACTAGATCACGTTCAAACTAATTTTCGGTGGAAGTTTGCATGGTAATGTACATCATTTTTTTTTAGTTTTTCATTCTCTTATTTTAGAAGTTACATGGGGGACACTCATTTTACCACTTTGAAAGTGTCTCTCGCACAAACTATTCAGTTTAGAAAAAAAAAATTAGAAACCTCAATATCATTTTTGAAGACCATAGATACCCCACCCCACACGTATGGGTTTGATGAAAAATTTTTTTTTGAGTTTCAGTTCTAAGTATGGGGACCCCCAAAATGTATTGTTTTATTTTTGTGTGAAAATCTTAATGCGGTTCACAGAATACATCTACTACTATCAACAGTACCTATAGGTCTTATAGTTTCGGAATAAAGTGGCTGTGAGATACGGACGGACAGACAGACAGACAGACGGACGGACAGACAGACAGACATGACGAATCTATAAGGGTTCCGTTTTTTGCCTTTGGCACGGCACCCTAAAAATGGACTGGTATTGCCTAAACTAGATAGGCAGGTTTAGGAAATGTCATCATTCAAATGATTGCCTCGTCATCGTTATCCAAGTACAAAATAACATCTTAGGTACTTTTAAATCATTACAGAGATAATATAATATTAAGCTATTTGGCCGTAACATGTTTTAAACTTTGTTTTGGCAAAATGTTTGCCAAAATTGACACGTGAAGTATCTCATTGAAAAAAGTATCTACAGTCAAAGCAACTCTGTGTGAAATTAGTGACAATAGTTATTCAAATTAGGTATATTGTATTGATGAAACAGGCATATGTTCAAAGTTTGCTTGTAAATAATTATCACATGAAATGCAAAATTAAGATCGCAGATGGCTCGCACCAACGCAACGCCACCTAGGATCTATAAAAGGTAACAAAACTTAACACGCAAGCTTACAACACACAGCAAAATAGTTGTGAATGCGAACACATTCAATTCTAATCACTCACACTACCGCAGAGACATAGAAAAACAAGCATTAAGTACACACACAAACGAATCGTTACAGCCTCTTACGTGAAGAACGTAAGCGACTGCGGAACTCAAGATGGCTGACATTGGCAATGGTAGGTCGTTGACCCGTCGTTCGCGCAGCCTTCAAAGCTTAGATCTAGCATTAGAATGGTTGTTATTTTGCTGCCATGTTTTTATTTTATCATTCGAATGTTTTGTTCGTCCGGTGTTTTTTTGCATCTAGCTACAATGAATTTATAATTTGAGCAGCAATTATTTATTGATTTGTTTGAAGTTTAATTTTTAAATTAAGTTTTAAATACTTCAACGGCTTCTATATATGTATTATTATATTAATTTATCAGCGTTGTAAATTGTGCTTATTTAAGAAAGTATGTTATGGTTTCAATTCACGCACGATTTCGTCTGTTGCCGATAACAGTAATTTAGTGCAATCGTAAAAATTTTATAATTTCAAAATTAACTACGGTCATTGATTAAGTTACTTTATCATACCATCGTTGTAATCTTAAAGAATTATAATAACATTTAAATGAAGTAACACATGAAATAAACGTCTCAAATTTTAAATAGATGGTTTAGGGTAATCAACAGTCGTCAATTCGTGACGACAAGTACTAAATGAAGTCTCTTTTTATTAGTATTGTTGTACAAATAAAATACCAAGGAAAGTGTAGTGTGTTTGTGTAGTATAGTTTTCAAATAACAACTAAAGTATCACTCATTTATTACAAAGTTCAGAATATCCGACATTATTTCGAACGGAGAACAAAATAGCAGAATAGATTGTCTTGCGTGGAAGCATGATCATTGAACACTGCGTTGCGGTGGTGGCTCCGCGGTGTGGCGGGGCGGCGCAACGGCGGAATGTAGCTCAAAGTAACGGTGCGGTGTGCGCCGCGAAAAAACTCAAGTTCACTATCACGGAAGATTGCGCGCCGACGACGGCATTACCGCGCGGTTACGTTGTCGCGTCAGCTACCAGATATTATGCCACTATGTAACCATGCATTGGTTGCATAATGCGTTCTGTATATCACGCACTTTGTATAACACAAGTATTTTATTAGATAACGGGCATAACATTCAACTATAAAGGAGGTTCAGTGTACAATATGTTAAGAAAACACTTTGTAAAACACATATTTATCAGTAATAAATCTTGAATATAACCATTCCATAATCTTGTTCAAAGTTAAAAATGGTAACCAAAAAAAAAGAAACTTGTGTCTTGTTTATTTAATACATAATTTTCATTTGACATTGACATGGTCTTTGAGATAACTATTAAGATACCGTTGCTTTATGAATGTAATAATTAGTTATCTGTACAGTTTTGTTTATTAACTTTATGTTATTTTATTTACTAACCCCTTTATTCATAAATTTTATTTAACTTAAAGCAACGATTCTTTGTGTCTCTGAGTCACGATGTCTGTGTGAGTTCTGTGTGAGAAATAATTGGTTTATTACGACAGTCTCATCAGAAATATTGTATTTTTTACAATAGTAATAATTATATACATTTTTCCTTCCTTTTGCTAAATATTTTTTTGTTTTTCATGCATTTTAAGTGTAAAGAGAATTGTATTTTATTGATGGTGAAAAAATTTTATAAGATACATTCATGTATTTAATTGTAATATTAAATTATTATAAAACTTTTTTTTGTAAAACTGAATGTAAACATATCTAGGGAGGGGGGAGACCTGGTGTCCTGAAACACAAGCTTCGAGCTTAGCTTAGGCACCAGTCTTCCACAATATTATTCTATTAGTCCTCCTCCTTTTTTTGAAGTCGGTTAAAAAGAATTATATGCATGTATATTTTTAAATGTAACAAATACTAAATTGTGGCAAGAAATAAACGACATATTATTGTCATTTTGTTTCGAGAATAAAAAAAAAACAATAAAAATACTCTAAGCTATGTCCCTCTCTTTCTCTTTGGCAATGTCAATCCAAATATTTTTACAATGCGGTAGATAAAGCATAAATAATTAAATATACAGATTTAGTATTCATAATATTATACATAGATGTAGACACGTATGGCGTTACGTTAAAACCAATTAAACATAATTACGAAACCTTTTTTGTAGTTCACCGTTATGAGCGGAGATGTTGAATAAAAATGCTAATTACTTTTATAATCACAATGTGTTTTATACAGTTCACATTGACATTAGATTCGCTCTCGTAACTGACTCGACTGTTAGTCACTAGAAGCATCCGGTAGCTTCCATTCAGGGAAATTATTTATGAAAGCACTGTTTTGAAGTTCTGTGTGGAAAATGGCTATTGGAGGTAAGGTATATAGACAGGAACAATATTAGTGAGACAGACTTTGTTTATCCGTTACCACGGTACACCATAAAAATGTTACCGTATATTACTTTAGAGTTTATTAGCTTTTGCCCGCGGCTCCGTGTATATGTCGGTCATCGTGGTAAATAGTATCCTGTTGTATGTTATTCGGTTGCATGAGGTATATTACTATAAAGTTTCATCTAAATTCATTTAGTAGTTTTTGAGTGAAAAGTTACAAACCTCCGTACATCAGCACAAACTCTTGCATTTATAATATTAATAATATTAAAGATTTATTAAAAACAATTTGTTTCCTTGGGCAATATAGGTATTAGTTGTAACGAACAAATGAAGTCGGTAAATATGTTTCGAAAATAGTAAATAAAGTATTTTTCATCCCCCCATCTCGGAAAGAGTATATTTGCCCTTCGATATCTGAGAGATCACTTTTTTAAATTATTAAAGACTCAGCCTCGGAACCTTATTGGTGTCCTTTTTTGTATTTTGATTTGCCCGCGCCATTTTCTTTTTTGCATTTTGTAATTTCCTCGCTTAGGTGGGATGAAAAGTTACGTGTTGCACTCGAGTGCAAAGATTTTTCACCTCTTGCTCTTTTGATTGCCTCGCTAAAGCTCAGGATTCTCGCTGCGCTCGTGATTCAATTTTGGAATCCTTCGCTTGCTCGGTCACCAAAATTGAGCACGCGGTTAAAAATCAACTTTGCACTCTTATATAATAAATAACTATTTTCGTCTTCCCGTATTGTATACATATTAAAATAATATGAATACAATTATTAAATCGTGGTTTAATAATTTTATTTATACCAACTTTAATTAATAAACAACAGTAAATTTATTCGTTATATCTAGTCGGAAATACTAATTGATACGAATTATTAGACTTAGAATATTTTTAAATCGTTAATAACCACTTAAATTGTTAAATGTTTTATTTTATAGCCTTTACATTAATGTTTTGTAAATATGATTTAAGATATAATACCACTGTCAATATTAACTGATTTTTATTACTGCTTCTAAATATTTGCGTCAGTTACGGAAGCCGTTGTTTCCTTACTTTAATGTAAATATTGTTTTGCTAATAAGATTTAAAAACTATATTTAATACAAAAAGTGTACTTGGCCAATGTTCTTAACTAATTAATCTTAGATTTTCCTCAAAATATGTTAATTCTCCCTAGCTGAATAATTTTAACTTCAGAAATAATCCCAATTAACTATTTATGTATCATTATTTTCAAATTTATTTAGTGTAATTTAAAAAAAAAACATCTTAATTTACCTATATCTAATATCGTTCAACGAGAAATTCTTGGATATATATAATCTGAATCTCGGAAATGGCTCCAACGATTTTCATAAAATTTTGTATGCCGTGGGTTTCGGGGGCGGTAAATCGATCTAGCTAGGATTTGTTTTTAGAAAATGTCGTTTTATTTGTGTTTTTAACAATCAAATATATAAAATGTACATCTAGCGCCATCTATATCAACTCGAGCGAACTACATTAAACTTTACTGGAATAAGGTGCAGAATAAACAGTATCAGGGCGTACCAAGAGAGGGCGCCACTTAACTTTTTTTTTATTGGAAGAAAAATAGCAGAAAGGTGACGTTTGTATATGCGGCGTCCCAATGTTGCCAAAATACCCATTTATAAAAAAAAAATACCGAGCGACGCTCGGTCATCCAGGTACTTACGTATTAAAAAATTTAAGACCATTTAATATTCGAATAGTTTAGGTAGAATTTTTACCTGTGATTGTCGAAAAGATTTATTTCGACTCTTTACTTTTGCTGAAAAGAGTATATTTATGCTAACAATTGTCTTAATGTAACTGGAAGAGACTATTAAAATTTTACGGTAAAACTAGCATTAAAGTGCGAAAATTTAGTGATTTCCATTTAAAGTAGTGGTATATGATGAATGAAAAGCGTTTCCGAGAGTTAAGCAGGAGATATTAAATGTCTAAGGTCGCTTTACCTGGTCCATAAATGTGTAGAAAACTATTTATGCCAAGATTTGTAACATTTAAGCAAAAATATATGACACAAAATGACGTGATTCCTATTTTTTTCAATTTGTTCTAATGAAAACAGTTGTAAGTAGTAGCAACTATAATGTTGTAATGACAACACTAGGTTCTTGTCATTGTGTCATAATTGTCAAATGAAAAAATGTCACTGGACTCGGATAATAGAACTGACTAGAACAAGTCGAGTAACGGCCGGTGCCGTAATTACTTGAATTTAACTTCCGGTGTGATCCGCCTCAAATTAACATCCTTTCACCAGATGTATTGGTTTGTGATTGTCTAGCTCATATCTATGGGCCGTATGGCTAGCAAGGGTCTCACGGGAACGCAACCCCGGTGATTGGACTCAACAACAGTTATCGACTTTTCTTGATTATGTACCTACTTTAATATGCTGAACCCACTCTACAAAGTAGTGCCTACTTGACTGAATGTCTTATCTTATATCTTCTATTACAACTGGTATGACGTGAGAACTTTTGATGTGAAGACTGCTGCCACAATTGTGGGTAAATCAGTGCTTACTTTTCAGTGATTGCATTATAATGCTTCTATAAACTTTATGTTAATATAACATGAAGAGGGTTAGTTATTATTGAGAACGATAAGGCAATAAACATATTTGCAAAGTGACGAATGTAATAAAAACTCGTGCTTTACAGTTTCAGAGGAAAAGACCATTACGCCCATTAAATGATTGCGGGTAGGAACAGGTCTTAACCGATTCAGTTAAACATGACTTCTAGTGTATGCTGGTGGAGTATGAGCTGGATATGCTTGTATCGTATCGTACCTTCTCCTCGCGTCCCATCCGATTCAGGTAGTCAACGAAGTGACTATGCAATACTGCGTAAGATTTCAACTTTTTATGCTGACATAATTTCCTCTCCAATTATATTGAAACTCATTAGCTAGAAATCCTTTGTAATATCTTTAATAATATAATGAAAAGTGTGATTTTAACTAACTCTGTTTAATATGTATGTTTAACATAAGAATAATGAGTACGAAAGAAATGTATTTAAAAAATACTTAAACGATATACCGTTTTATATTCAATGGAAATTTATTCTGAGCACTCTAGTGCTCCTGTCAAGTTAAACAAAGTGACTTAGCAATCGCCAAAGTTAAATAAATAAATATTTCAAACATCTGACACACAACTGTATCTAGCTTCAAACTAAGCAGAGCTTGTACTATGAAAGTTAGATTGACTGATAGAATACTTATTGACTTTTTTATATACATAAATACAGAAAATATATACAATATACATATTATACATAGAAAACATAAAACAATTCTGATCAAATATTTGCAGATCATACAAACATTTGGTCCGACCCGGGAATCAAAAACAGTTTACTCATATACATATGCCTAATAGTATTTCAATTATACTTATTGAAAATACACACATCAAAAGTGTCTAGGGATCAACATATGTGTCTAGGGATCAACATATATTTTTGCAATAACTTTTCTCCTGATTGATATTAATTAAAATTTTCTTTAAGGATTCATCAAATAAAGTGTTTTCGTTTGTCACAGTAACGATAAACCAAGTCACCTTTGCATTAATAAAGAAATTTGCCATTTTCCTAATAAAGGGAGTTTTGACATTTGAACCACTAACATTAAAGTTCGAAAAAAAGACTGAAATAACAGTTTTCTTTAAAATTTTATTAGGTAACTTAAACAATTAATAATCCGTGTTTCTACCGCGAACACTAACAACACAAGAATCGGTTTGGCATACTCAAAATGAGTTCATCCAAATCACGCTGTGGAATGGCCGCCCATGTTCGTTGCAACAACAAAAAAAGGTCTTCTTGCGACTGGATACCCTCCATATTCGGCAGAGCTCTTCTCTGTAGCATATCCCATGCATGCTCAATCGGGTTCAAGTCTGGCGACTGAGCAGGCCAGGGCCAAAGCCACATCTCAATCTCAAGAAATCCGCATAAAAATGCTTGATCGCTAGACACTTTTGATGTGTGTATTATCTAAAATATGATTATTGATATGTGATTGCATTGCTGTTGCTATACTCAATTTATAATATTTATCTATCTATATATAAAAGAGGAAGGTGACTGACTGACATACCCAGAGATCAACGCACAGCCCAAACCGCTGAAGCTAGAATCCTGAAATTTTGCATGTTGGTTCTTTATATAACGTAAGTGAGCACTAAGAAAGGATTTTTTGAAATTCCACCCCTAAGGGGGTAAATCAGGGGATGAAAGTCTGCTTGAGCATGGCTGCGTGTAAAAGCTATTTAAAGATATAAATGTATCTAATATTGATATAGTATAATGTAGTCAGTCAATAAATTGAATAATGATTAGATCTATTGATGTAGATTATCATAGTTGCCAGAATCGGGTTTTTTATTTATTACATTTTACATGGAAATTGAATTTGTTCAAACCATTTAATATATTATATTAACTCATTTCAGTGGTCAATGACCGGCGATGTTCTAGTAAGTATAATTTAAAAATTTGCATAGATGTAAAATAAATGCAGCATTTTAAGATCATTGTTTCCACTACACAAACGAGTATAATAATATTTTTGATGAAATATGGTTTTTTTTTGTGAAAATTTTTTTGAGTATTTGTTGAGTATAAAATTTATATTTGCTTAAACAGTATTGTTTTTCTTTTCAGTTCGTTATAAGCATAGTGCAAAAAAATCAACATTACTTTGATACTTTGATTTCGAGCTATCACGTACAACGTTTTACTATTTTTATAAATACTATTATTACCAACCAACAATAATTAAACGTACAATATAAGAATGAGCGTGGTTTAAAAAAATATTTGGAATCTTTTTGGCGCATAATACTTATAAATAGATAGATAACTACTAGGTATCATGTGAGTTCACTAGTATATTTTTGGAACAAGTAATACATTAAATGTTATAAACTCAAATGTGGTCAGATATAAATTTTGTTATTCTAGTTCAATAAACTGAACTATGGAAAAAGAAAATATTTATAGAAATGGTTTTCATAACTAATATTAAAAATGTATTTAACGTTAGGTAAGCTTTCCACACTTAGTCAGATATCTAATCTCTTCTATCTATACTTATATACTATACAAAATTTTTGGTTCACGCACGGTGAAGCAAAAACTTTGTACCCCTTTCACGATAATTATGAGAACGGAGAAGTGTGATCTTTTTCACAGTTTAAGTTTATATGGAGGAGAAGCGCAGACAGTCAGAAAATTAAAATAAATAAATGAATAAGGTCAAATTTTGACCACTAGCCGACCACTTATAGTACTAATTTTATCAGACTGCCGCCTGTGGTATTCCCGAACCAATACGACCTTCAAACCGTCAAGAAAAGAGCGTACTCCTTCTTCAAAGGCCGGCAACGCACTTGTGACGCCTCTGGTGTTGCGGGTGTCCATGGGCGACGGTAATGGCAAACCATCAGGCGATACGTCTGCTCGTTTGCCACCTATACCGTTCAAACCAATTTTCGGTGGAAGTTTGCATGGTAATTAATGTACATCATATATTTTTTTTTAGTTTTATCATTCTATTATTTTAGAAGTGACAGGGGGCACACATTTTACCACTTTGGAAGTGTCTCTCGCGCAAACTATTCAGTTTAGAAAAAAATTATATTAGAATTCTCAATATCATTTTTGAAGACCTATTCATAGATGTACGGGGTTATATAGTATGGGTGTGATGAAAAAAAAATTGAGTTTCAGTTCTAAGTTTATTGTTATTTTTTATTTTTGTGTGAAAATCTTTATGCGGTTCACAGAATACATCTAGTTACCAAGTTTCAACAGTATAGTTCTTATAGTTTCGGAAAAAAGTGGCTGTGACATACGGGCGGACAGACAGACGTACTGACAGACATGACGGATCTATAATGGTTCCGTTTTTTGCCTTTGGCACGGAACCCTAAAAAAGACAAGTAATTTTAAGCAAGTAACATTTTAACAAAAAAAAACCACATCTCTTTAAAGTTGTTGCCTTGACCGCTAGTCTATCACCGCTTCTTAGCGGGCTTTACTTGTTTATAACGTACATAATAAATTCTAATATAACATTTATTATATTAGATTGTACTACCTGACCTTAAACACATGCTAGTCATTGCTCTCGTCATCAATGATAGAATCATTAAAGCAAATCGAACCAAAAAAGCTAATCCAAAAAACAATCAGGACCTTACTAATCTTGAAATAATAACTCAATGCAAAGATTCATTTTGATTTGTGTAACAAATGACTATGTTGCGACCAGCTGCACCTGTCACCAATTTCCGAACCATAAAATAATACAAATCAGGTGTCTTGTTTTAGAAGATTCATTACTTTACCAATTTGTGTCTCACCATTCGACACGATATGTAACGCTTAAAATCCAATCTAAGCAGCGTGTAAAGAAAATCTGTTATTCCGTAGCAATGTTTATTCTAATGACCTATATTCGTAACATATGGGTCGACGACGGGCAGCTGATGGTATAGGTCAGGAATGGGTTACTAAGGCAATAATTTTGGTTGCTATTATCGAATATTGATTTGCTTTCTTTTTGGGACTGATGCGATTGCCTTAGGCGTACGAAGCTAATAAGGTGTTCAGTTTCTCAAAGTTTTGCACCTTGTGCTATCAAATCCTGCATCTAAATATAAGTTTATTGAAAAACTGGTCGAACAGGTGTAGAGAAGGATTTCGCTGATTTAAATTTATGTTTCTTTTTGTTGAACTGATTTATGATGTTAATAGAATACGAGTTTTGTGTCGTTGTTGTACTCAAGTGCATACAGTGGTACAGCTCTAAATATGTAAATACATCATAGCTGTTTCAGTTATTAATTAATTAATAAACAAAAATATATTTGTTGCAAGAAATAGATAAGTGTTGAAACTGGACGTAAATCAATACCGAATAGTTCTATTCCCAGATTATCAATCAGCTTGTCATGTCATAATTCAGTATTGCTCTAATATTTCCTTGTTTACGAAAGTTTTGATATATCCGACCCTTAAAATATTTCAAAAAAGCATTATTACTTACTGTAGGAACGATTTAATAAAATTGAAGTGCCCGCGGGTAATACCTAGTTAGTAATTAACATAATTATCAATAACAGAAGGCGCATACAATTAACATATTATCATCTAAGTATATATGGTACAAAAACAAACCTGTCCCTTCTAATATAGCATTAGATCTAGCATGGTGCATCTGCACCGGCAGTGTAGGAAACGCATTCGCTTTATGCGCCGGCGCACCTGCGGCAATCTCCCACGCTCGTGCACTATTACATGCAGTACTGTACAATGTTACCAATGGTTTGACTTCTTACCTTTGTCTACCTAGACTCGCAAACTCTCTCACGTAAGGCGATGAGATTTATTAGAAACATGTAAAAACTTGAACTTCGTATTAGTATAAATTATTTTTCCAGGTGATTAATTTATTATTGACGTCATAAACAGTTCGTTTTATTATTTGTGTTTTAAAGTCGTACATAGGGTGAATAATTAATTACTATTAGACAAATACATAATAAATAATATGTAATAGTTGCTTGTAAATTTTAGTAAAAGTTTTACAATACCGTATTTAGTTTTTTATGTAAGTGACCTATGTAAGTATGTAGATGTGTTTAAGAAAAATATTATCTAAAAACAAAATATATTTTGGAAAGGTAACTATAAAATCTGACAAAAAATTGGTAGGAACTGTCTTTGAAAGGCTGTGTTGTGGAGAGATTAAGTGCAAAAGCTTGGAATCCTTGCCGTCTTAATTCTTTTATTCTTATAAGTTGACTCAGGCTTATGGAGGTCACATGATGAGACGTTGCATACAAAATATTTTTTCACATAATCAGTTTCTTATTATTTCTGTTTTTTCTGTACTGCGGTATTTGCTTATTTATATAATTTAAGAATGTCCAGCAAAGACTATATATACTATAAAGACTATATACAGTATGGACTCAAAATGAAGAAAAAATATGTTACGTATCTTTTTACTACTTTTAATTTGTTTTTATTGATCAGAATCGATTATAGTCATTACTTCATGAGTTGTAAGTTGATATAAACCCACACGAGAGCATTACCCATTGATTTTTATTGGATATAATCAGTTGTTGTTTTTTAAATTAATTTGATGATGAAATAATGAGTTGATCACGCCTCTGACCAATGGGGCGATCACTTTGTGATACTTGTAATACCTATAGGACCCATGAGTATAAGCATTAACTCGCTACTAGTCCATTGGCAAGCAGAATGATCCACGGCGATTCACCGTGTTCTTAATCTAAACTAAATTCATCAAGCACTTACTGGAGTGTGTGGCTTCCGTGTTCTCGGCGTTCCAAGAGATCTCTTGGGTAGTTCTTCTCTGCGTCGTCACACAATCATAAACTCCTAAAGTGCTGTACAACTTCCAAGTTATTCGAATTACAACAATCTCGTATCAGCTATCACGGATATTCGAATTACAACTCACTCGCTTCAGCTATCGCGGAACGCGCCTACAAAACTCGCGAGTCCACGACCTAACACACAACGGTTTATCACTAAAGACCGGGTCGATGGACAATACAATTAGCTTAATATCAATTAATTACGGTTTTCAAACAACAATCGTCGACCGTTTTTCCAACACGCGTCTTTTCTGTACCTTTTTAACCTCAAACGTCAAAACGTCAAAAAAAAGTGACAATCAAAATGCTGCCATTATAATGACGTTCGAAATCCAACAGAGTTTTGTAAATTACTTTTATTTGTAACACATTGCAATCATAAGTGTCAAATAGTCTCAAGCAGAAGATTTATTGAAATTGTAATCAGCATTTGTCTTTTCCAGAAGAACACCTAAAACTAGGTGACGTCTTTAGTACTAACTTAAAATTCAATGTACTCTTTATTAATTGTTCAACGATAATGAAGCTAACTGGTTTTTCACGTGCTCTGACCACATAATTCGATCGATTCTACAACCACCAATTTTCTACAATCAAAATTTGTACACAATCTAATGATAAAACTTATGTATCGTATATGTTTCCTAGAAATTGTAAATATAGCCTCATTGATAGTTAATGTTGATTCAATAGGTCCAAGGGATGCAAGCTGCATTTATAAATAGCTTGACATTTAAATGGTTCTCTTCAGCTCTAGAAATAATAAAGGCGCATGGTAAAATAAACATTAAAAGACTTAAGGACGACCGTTTACATACATTATATCTACTGAATAAAATCGAAACGTACCTATTTCTCTATTTTGTGGAATACCTGTCTTGATCGTTACATTATTATTTCATTGATGTTGATTTATAGACATCGCCATAAAATTTTAATTAAATAGCTATTATCTATATATATAAAAGAGTAAGGTGATTGACTGACTGACATACTCAGAGATCAACGCACAGCCCAAGCCGCTTAACCTAGAATCCTGAAATTTTGCATTTGCTTTAATTTGCTTTAATTAGAATGTAACATGTCTAGTTTAAATATATTATATGTATATAAAATATAAATTCAATCGAACATGAACTGAAGGGAAATATTTTAACTTTATTTATTAGTATTTTGTTTCTATTTAATTATTTCCACTTAAGAAACAACTATCATTACAAGCGGAGCCCAATGCGATAGTGGTTTACAATCTATTTATTTATATGGTTTTGCTGTTATGTAAGATATTTCTCATCTTATATAATTTTATTTTAACGGGATGATATATTTAACAGCAAGATATAAATAAAATGAAAAGAACATTATCTGCATTCTGCTATGCTTTGCACCAGGCAGAGCCGAATCATTTTGGCAGTTAAAACATAATAAAATAATATATGAACAATATTTTAGTACTTCTACTAATAACCTGATGATGTTTATTAGAGACTCAAAGAAGAAAATCAATACTATGCTATACAGACAATGTAACAATCAAACGTAATGGTGAGCAAAGCGTAATTAGCGCCTATATATAAATTAATATTATTATTTTATACGGTTTTGCCACTTTTCAGTAGCGGTTTAACTAAAGCCGGCCGGCATAAATGCTTTTCGGTGTAAAGCAATAAATTGTATTAATGATATTCGTACCACGAAGATTTATATTTTCAAGCGAATACATAGCCTTACTTCCATATTATTTAAGTTTTATGAGTCTACGGCAATCACTTTTAGCGGTAAAAGAATGGTAATAATGTATTAATTGCCTAAATTTACCGTTTCATCAGATTTTTATTGGAATACAATAAATTTAATTGAATATCATTGTTTTTAGTCAGAAGTTTCCTCTTAGTCAGAACCTAATACAGTGGTGTTTAACTTATGTGGTAATAATTTTTTTTAAAGATAACTTCTACTAAAATAGTTTACATCCTGTGTCGCAGGGCACTCTACAAACATACATGAGACGGTCACAAAGAACACCCAGACTCAGAACAACAATTTGTGAATTACACAAAATATTATATGTGTGTATGTATATATACATAGAAAACACCCAAACTCCGAAACAAATATTTGTAGATCATACTAACATTTGGTCCGACCCAGGAATCGAACCCAAGACCTCATGATAATACGATCAGCAGTCGCACACGCCAACCGCGAGACCAACGAGGCAGTTTATCTACATAGTTTTATCTCATTTGGGTTTGAACCCATAACACTTAGCGCAGTAGAAAGCAGTGTAGCGATTGCTTAAACCACTAGGTCTACCGTGCAGTCGATTTGTTACAGTATTTAATATCTGGTGAAGCCTCAGGCGACTTCAATCGACAATGTATTCCAAATCTCCGAATCCCTATAATGTTCAGTTTTTTAGTTTAATGTAATGGAGAACCAGAAGTTTTCAATTCCAAATTAATACTACAGATGTTTTTGGTCCTTATCAAGATTATTCGAACCACGGTATTTCTCACGGTCAAATCATCAAACGCTTTCATATTTTTTTAACGATATCCTCATAGTTTTTTACTTTCAATAGCCAACAAAAAACCTTAAAAAAATCCTTTCGATTTCCGTTTAGGCGCCATCTGCTTTATTCTTGTCATGTGTTTGTTTAGATTACTTTTTTTTGTTCTATTCTGATTTCACCGGAAGTGGGCTCTCAATGTATGAGGTTTAACATTTAATTTCGTACATCAGAGTGGGCTGTGGTTATTGTATTTCATTTGCGTTGAATGAATAGAGTGGCTATATTGTTAAAGGATTAGACAATATGCGTGAGCACAGTATCCTATACGAGTAGCATATTTAAGATTGATTATTTTTTTTAATAAAAATCGAATTTTACGAAGTGATGCAGATAGCTGCTGCATTTACTATGTGTTTTATGAGACCATATTTTATGTACATTAACTAATTAATTGCAAATAAAAGTTGACTCATTTAATAATAAAGAACAAATATACGTATATTTTTATTAAGAGATAGAGTGTCAAATCAAAATAACCAAACACACTTTCAGGATTAAGGTTGAATTTAAAATGTGAAATAGTAATTTTTGTCTAAAAATATTATGTAACTATACTCTTTACGCTGTAGCATGGTGCGGGTGACTTTCGTCTTTTCGTTCGTTTCACTCTTGAAAGTTGCCGCGATTTACAAATTATGACTTAGTATTTCAGCTGTACCACATCCCTAATATAGCAAATCATTAATAATTGTAGTAAATTAAACCAACCAGAATTGTCGTACAGGCAACTGTCACCCGCACCATGCTACAACGCAAAGAGTATAGCAATTTTTAGTTCTGGTTAAGTTTTTAATACCTGCTGTTTACTTTTACATATTGACACAAAACCTTAACTTGTATTTACTATTAATCTTTTGAGCGTAAGGCCGGAGTAACGTATCACGCAATTTGTAGGACAATGTGGCTATTAAATTATGTAAATATTAACTAACATTATTACATAATGGAAACAAATATTTGTCCTACAAAATGTATGGTTTGATCCTTCCAACATATATCGATAATGAGGTCATCAAAAATGATACTAACTAAATAGCTGATTTTTTAAGTTGCTTAGTTAATATTGATATAATTTAACAGCCACATTGTCCTACAAATTGCGTGGTACGTTATCCCGGTCCTACGCTCAAAAGTTTTTTGTCCCTGCTACCCCTGTTTGCTACCACTATCGAAAATTTTTGTAAGGTGAAAGTTGAGCCCCTCATCAAAAAGAAGCCACTCACGAAAGATTAGCTTGATAGAAATAACTTGTAAAATTTGTGCCGGGGATCCCGGACTAAGAGAGCAATAATATTTTTAAAACGATTATTTTCGAATAATTATAAAATCATAAATAAATGGACGGACCACAAACTCCATAATGTTAAAATAAAATTAATATCAAAGTTCAATCAATAATTATGATAAAAAATATTATAGATGTAATCTACTAGAGACCTCTTACAGATATAATTTCTCACTCAATCAACTCATTCTTTATAGTTTTAGCGAATAATTTGAATCTATAAACGTTTTTTTCGGAATTCTAAAAAGTATTTACTTTACAAAAGAGTTCAAGAAGCATGTGAATAATCAACAAAGGAATCGGAACTACAATGCTCCACAAGGACAGAAGGTTTGTTAGAGTTAGACTCTTGTAAATTAAAAATCTATAGATTTTATACATAAACCTTCTTTTGAAGGAGAAGTTATGTCCAGCAGTGGACTATTAAAAGCTGTTAATGTGATATGATACATAGGCATACATTTAATGGCTTAAATAATTTAAAGAAAGTACCAATCACACACTTGTCTAACTGTGAGATTAGCGATCCTTTGTCGGCACTGCTGCAACAATGTTTTTTCCGATAAAATAAACTTATCTAAAAGGTACAATGTAGATTTTATTCCAAAATAAAAATACTTTTTTTGTAGCGTATTGGAGAAATGTTGACCAGTGTTATTTGTATACGAAATAATAGACTTTTATTTAACATATTTTTTTCCTAAGTACGGTCTTTTCAAAAACAAATTTCTTTCATCCTTTGAGGTAACAGTTTCCTCGAAAGTTTTATTACCGTAGATAAAAGCTGACATGAAATTGTTTTGCGTAAACATTGAAATATTTTTATTGCTTTACAAGGAATGCTATCCTCTAAAACGCCGGCGTCTTAACTTACTCTGGGACAAATTGAATAAAATTATAGCAATGTTGAGCGAAGATAACATTTTCAAATGGCCAGTAAATGAGGTTATTTTAATTAATTGGCGTGTTTTAGCGATCTATGTATTTATAAAGTAACTGTCGTGTTCATCTTTTAGATACGGGTTTTAAAAAAAACCAGTACTAGAAATACGTCCTGTGTCTCGGGGGACTTTACAAATTTATAAAGCATACATGGAACGGACACAAATGACACCCAAACCTAAAACTACAATTTGTGGAACACACAAAATGTTGTCCTATGTGGGGTTTGAAACCTCCACAATCAGCGCAATAGAAAGTGGCGTGGCGACCGCTTAAACCAACCCTCGAAACTTTTTTTGAAAGAATCATGAGCTTTATTGCACCTAAATCTTGATACTTATTTAAAAGCATTATTTTTGTATTTTTATTTTGTATCTGTAGAAGTACAATGTATTTCATACCAATTTTATGAGATATAAAATTTCTTGCATGCCTACTTATTTTTTATATTTTGTCGTACATGCATCAGCATTTAATGATAGCCAATTTGCAATTTTTTCACTTCAATAACTTTGCAGTAATTTTTGTTCACCTTTTTGATGCGAAAATAAAATTTGAAGAGTCACACCAATATCACATTCACCGGATGCAATACAACCCTTGCTTACAAAAACTTTAATATTACGTGATACGCACAGATTCCGAAAAAATGTGTAACAAATAGAAAGTTGTTTCCTGCCTGTAGATCAAAATTATGTGTGTGCAGTGACAATATTTTGTAACGATAACCGGGATAACTGTCTAAAATCTAAGTAACACAGTTCAAAAATAGATTTAATTTTGTACTAAAATACTGAAGAACCATGATGTCATGACAGATTCAGATCTACAATTAATAGGCTGATAATATAATCATAATATGCCATAGAAGTACCTTGCGGTAAAACACAGTATCATTAGCGTTTATGTTCATTGCTATGCTGTTATGTGGAAATTTGTATGACATTATATTTTACTGAAAACGTAATGCTAATTTATTTTCAAAAGTATCTGTCATATATTACAGCTTATCGTATCGTGTTGTATGTGCTTGTGTTTCGTATCATTTAACGATATGTAAAGGGTATAGGTACAGAGAATAGCCGGAAGTCTGAGTTTTTTTTTTATGTATGGCCCGCCAAAATGACTCTACTCTGCCTGATGGAAAGCATAAGCAGAATCCAAAATACTGATACTGCTTTGTTCACATTAAGTCAATTTTGAAATTATATAATTCGGATTCTTTCACATAAAATCAAAAAGACAGCATATTCAATTTGGTTGTTCGGTACTGGTCTGTCCGGGTTTCTTCTTTTTTTAAATCACCCTACAGTTAAGGTTGTGGAAATAAGGTTTGTTGTTGTTAGGAGCGCATCTGTCAGAATTCCCACGACGAGAGAAAAGGATTGCATCCTTACTCCAAGTTCAAAAATCTTACCTGTATGGGTAACAGTCTATGACCTATTTTTGTTTTTAATAACAATTAAAAAGTTATATCATTGATTTTAAAAAAGGGAAGTTCTTATTTTGAGTGGTTTTGTGTACGTTACGCGATATTTTGCTGCTTTTTAATAGTAGGTAGTGACAAAATTTGTTTAACAAAGTAGACTTAATGTTTTTTTTAAGTTAGAAGTTTAAATTAATCCCTAAAAAATAGAAGTATTTCAAAATTATTAGCGAAAGTCTAAGGTGCTTTATAATATATTAAAGTCGGTTCTTTTTTTAATTTACTGTGTCGACATACTTGACTGTAACATCTTAGATATAAAATTCTCGTGTCACAATGTTAGTTACCATACTCCTCTGAAACGGCTGCACTGATTTTTATAAAATTAGGTGTGCATATCGGGTAGGTCTGAGAATCGACCAACTTTAATTTTTTAAACAACATTTTTTTTATGGCAAAACAACGTTTGCCGGATCAGCTAGTATTATTATATTATTTGTTCAATAAGTTTGCCATATATTTTTTGTCAATACTTGCTGAAATTGCACTTTAATCATTATAATCAAGAAGAGGGGTTTAAGATTATGTTCAAAAATATTACAAAAAATATTATAAGAAGAAGAGAGAATATCTTTAAGAAACCGGCCAATAAGCACAATCTCCTTAGAAAAGACATCAACGCATGAGGACTAAAATAAAATAATGTGGTTAAGATTTTTCTTACTCGAAATTTCTCTCGGTTTTTCATCCTAATTCCCGCTCTAAAACCTTCAGTGAAGAGGAGGTTCGTATTCCCTCAAATTTAAAAATACTGTGTCCCGTAGAGGAAATAAAATAATAAAATTATGACTTTGTATTTTACTATCATTATCATATCGTAGTGTTTATTAAAGGGAGTATTTATGTTAACTTTGCACCAT
Organism: Diaphora mendica; assembly: GCA_949125395.1. Classification (NCBI taxonomy): domain Eukaryota; kingdom Metazoa; phylum Arthropoda; class Insecta; order Lepidoptera; family Erebidae; genus Diaphora; species Diaphora mendica. Next base: position 27,844,809 of record OX421310.1, read on the forward strand.
TTATGAAGGCAATTAAATTAAAATAAGCTTTACTTTCTTTACTGGCTGCTAAAAATTATTGCTATTTCTGATATTAATATTGGTTTCAATAGAGTTTGTCCTCTGAATTTAAAACATGTATCTCTTTCTATTTTTTTTTTATTTTTTTTTAAAGACAACTCCCGCTTAGGAATAAACATCCTGTGTCGCGGGGTACTTTACAGACATACATGAAACGGACACAATTAACACCCAAACTCAGAACAACAATTTGTGGATCACACAAAGTGTTGTCCCGTGTAGGATTTGAACCCACAACACTTGGCGAATTGGCAAGCGGCGTGGCGACCGCCTAAACCACTAGACCAACCGGGAGCATTGGGATATTGGGAACAAATAAATAACCTTGTATTTGAAGTCATCTTTTTAGCCTTTATTAATCCCAAGATTAACTAGGGTCGGCTACTAGCTCAATCGGTTTTACTTGATAAACAGTTTTTCCACGGAGCGACTGGCACGATATCGGATATCGGATCGCCGATACGATATCGGAGGAAGTTAAATGTATGAAATATGTATCTGTCTTTCATATTGTCCTGCCCGATATCGGATATCGGATCCGATAAATACATACATTTTATTTAATCCGATATCGTATCGGCGCCCGACACCTATATCGGATCGGATAATGTGAAAACGCTCTAAGGGTGAACTTAATGCGAAGATTTAATTTTTGTCAGGGCACAGACTTCCCAATAACGTTTGATAACCAATTTCTTGTAAGAAAAACCCAAGAGCAGTGCGACCCGAGAATTGAACCCGAGAACTTTTGATCGGCAATCGCTTATGCAACTGCTAGACCAACGAGGCGATCAATTTAGAGTAAAACCGTAATATAAATTTGCAGTAAAGTTTCGTAAAAACTTCTAGATAGAAATCTTTCTTGTATGTTTTCTTCATATTTCAACTTTTCTCATTTAAAGTTTGTCAACGACATTCAGGTTAGTTAAGTACGGTTGGCCTAGTGGTTTAGGCGGTCGTTGAGGAAACCGGGACGGCCTGCCGATTCGGTCGTGGCCTATAGGCCCATCGTGTTGCTGGACGAGGCGGGTAAACTTTTTGAGAGGATACTCTCTGCCCGCATCGTCCGGCACCTCTGCGAGGTGGGGCCTGACCTGTCGGACGCCCAATTCGGATTCCGAGAGGGGCGTTCGACGGTCGATGCCGTGATGCGCCTTAGGGCCGTGACCGAGGAGGCAGTGAGCTGTGGCGGCGTGGTGTTGGCGGTGTCCTTGGACATCGCCAACGCCTTCAATAGTCTGCCATTCAGCTGCATCAGGGAAGCACTCCACTACCACGGGGTGCCAGAGTACCTGAGGCAGCTAGTGGCAGACTATTTAGAGGAGCGTACCGTCGTGTACGAGGACCGAGAGGGCGTCTTGAGACGGCGACCCATGTCGTGCGGCGTTCCGCAGGGGTCTGTCCTTGGACCACTCCTGTGGAACGTGGGATACGACTGGGTCCTACGAGGTCGTCTCCCCCCCGGGCTGGGCGTAATTTGTTACGCCGATGACACGTTGGTCACAGCTCGGGGGGCGAACTTCCAAGAGGCGGCGTGCCTGGCCACCAGGGGTGTTTCTCTGGTGGTCCGGCGCATCGAGGCGCTGGGCTTACGGGTGGCCCTGGACAAGACGGAGGCCCTATTGTTCCATGGGCCCCGTCGTGGTCCACCCGCCGGCGCCTCCATAGAGGTCAACTCGGTCCTCGTACCTGTTCGGGCCCAGATGAGGTATCTGGGCCTGATCCTCGACGGTAGATGGCTCTTCGACGAGCACTTCCGACAGCTTGGTCCAAAGCTGGTTGACGCTGCCTCCGCCCTTGGGCGACTTTTGCCCAATTTGGGTGGAGCCAGCGTCGCAACACGACACCTCTACACGGGGGTGGTCCGGTCCATGGCGCTGTATGGTGCACCGGTGTGGGTGGCGGCTCTGACTGCCCTAAATAAGGCCCGCCTCTGGCGGCCTCAGAGGGTACTGGCAGTCAGAGCCATACGCGGATACCGCACGGTGTCGACCGAGGCGGCGTGCGCCTTGGCCGGAACCCCCCCGTGGGATTTGGAGGCGGAAGTGCTCGCCGAAGTTTATCGACGGGTGGCTGGATATCGGGCGGAGTATGGCTATCGCCCTCCGCCCGAAGAGGTACGCGAATGGCGTGAAGCCGCTCGTCGAGCCACTATGGACAGATGGTCGTTACGGCTGGAGACTCCACGCGCTGGCTTTGCCGCCGTAGAGGCTCTCCAGCCGGTCATCCTCGAGTGGGCAGGGCGGCAGCACGGGACCCTTTCCTTCCGACTGACGCAGGTCCTTCCGGGCACGGTTGCTTCGGGAAGTACCTGCACTCGGTCGCCAGGAGGGAATTGAGTCCCGCCTGCCACCACTGCGACTGCAGTGAGGACTCGGCCCAGCACACGCTGGCGGTTTGCCCCGCTTGGGCGCCGCAGCGTCGGGCCCTCACTGCAGTCATCGGAGGAGATCTCTCGCTACCGGCCGTCATACGCTCCATGGCCGGTAGCGATAGCAGTTTTACCGCGGTCGCAACCTTCTGCGAAGAAGTCATCTCGCAGAAGGAGGTGGCGGAGAAGGCCCGGGAGGATGATATCCACTCGGACCCAATCCGCCGCCGGCGAACTGGGCGGCGGAGGCGCGCCTATCAGCGCCTCATGCCGCCCTGAGTGTGGCCGCGGATGGTCGGGACGGGTTTTCCCCTCCATCCGCTATAGTGGCCACCCGCGAGGGGGCGACGTACGCGTGTGCCGTACGTCGCCTAAATTGAGACTTTCCTAGAAGAGGGTGCCCGCTTCTGTGCGGGCAGGCGCTGGGAGGGATCCGGACGTGTTAATACCAGCAGTTCCCGGATTCCTCCCTTCACACGCGCAGAGTGGCACACCGTGTGGTTTTAGTCGGTTCGAGTCCGACACACCGCCCCGCCGCAAACCCCGGTGGGGTGACGGTCCGAGGGGATTTCCACACGTTAAAAAAAAAAAAAAAAAAAAAAAAGAAAAAAAAAAAAAAAAAGTGGTTTAGGCGGTCGCCACGCCGCTTGCCAATTCGCCGAGTATTGTGGGTTCAAATCCTACACAGGACAACACTTTGTGTGATCCACAAATTATTGTTCTGATTTTGGGTGTTAACTGTGTCCGTTTCATGTACACACATCAAAAGTGTCTAGGGATCAACATATGTGTCTAGGGATCAACATATATTTTTGCAATAACTTTTCTCCTGATTGATATTAATTAAAATTTTCTTTAAGGATTCATCAAATAAAGTGTTTTCGTTTGTCACAGTAACGATAAACCAAGTCACCTTTGCATTAATAAAGAAATTTGCCATTTTCCTAATAAAGGGATTTTTCACATTTGAACCACTAACATTAAAGTTCGAAAAAAAGACTGAAATAACAGTTTTCTTTAAAATTTTATTAGGTAACTTAAACAATTAATAATCCGTGTTTCTACCGCGAACACTAACAACACAAGAATCGGTTTGGCATACTCAAAATGAGTTCATCCAAATCACGCTGTGGAATGGCCGCCCATGTTCGTTGCAACAACAAAAAAGGTCTTCTTGCGACTGGATACCCTCCATATTCGGCAGCGCTCTTCTCTGTAGCATATCCCATGCATGCTCAATCGGGTTCAAGTCTGGCGACTGAGCAGGCCAGGGCCAAAGCCACATCTCAATCTCAAGAAATCCGCATAAAAATGCTTGATCCCTAGACACTTTTGATGTGTGTATGTCTGTAAGTCCCCCGCGACGCGACACGGGATGTTTATTCCTAATGCGGGAGTTGTCTTTAAAAAAAAAGTACTCAATCACAAAAAATAGGAGAAACGATTGATTATAAGAAAAATATGTAAAATACATTCGATGAAATACCAAATGTATCATTCTCTTTTAACCGACTTCAAAATAAGGAGGAGGTTCTCAATTCCACTGTTTTTATTTTGGGTTGCTATTGTGTTTGTTAACTAATAAATTTCAACTGGGTGAACCGATTTTGATGATTCTTTTTTATTTGATAGCTGGTGCTTCCCGTGTGGTCCTATTTAAATTTGGTCCAGATTGAAGTCGGTTTTTTTTTGTAAAAATTTGAGATTATTTGCAGATAGTTTATAAGTTCTTTGGGTACTCCAAAAAACTTGTACACAACTATGGAACAAATGATTTTTAAACTTAAAGCATATGTAGTAAATCCGAACAATTGCGGTCGTCTGAAATGGATTAGGTATTATTGCCGTCTAAAATCGATTAATGAAGAATAAAGTTTTTTTTTCATGAGCAATTTAAATTATAAAAGTCAGTATAAAATAAAATAACTACTCAGCCCGAGGCCGTGGGTTCGATTCCCATTCATATTTATTTGATGATGATGAGCACGATCATGTTCTGTGTCTGGCTATAATTTATCTACAATATATATTTAGTACTAGTGGACCCACACAACCTCGTTTGCGTCTCCTATTGCTAGTAGCGTGATAATTTTCCCCCGTTTTTGAAACATTTTTCATTGGTACTCCGCTCCTATTGGTTGTAGTGTGATGATATATAGCCTATAACCTTTCTCGATAAAAGTACTATCCTGAAAAAAAAAATCAAATCGGACCAGCGGTTCCTGAGATTAGCGCGTTCAAACAAATAAACTCCTCAGCTTTATAATATTATATATGTATATAGTATAAATTTAGCAATATATAAGTGTGTTTATCGACAGACTTGTTACCATAGTTTAGGCTCTGCCTAGTTTTTTTTTACGAAATAGGGGGCAAACGAGCAGGTTTATCACCTGATGGGAAACGATTACCACCGCCCATGAACACTCGCAACACCAGAAGCGTCACAAGTGCATTGCCGGCCTTTGAGGGATGGGGAGAGGATTGTGGGGAGGGGTTGGTGTATGGTCCTCCGGTATCCTCACTCACTCGGTGAAACACAGCGCAAGCGCTATTTCAAATCGATTTTCTATGAGGCCGTGGTATCACTCCGGTCGATCCGGCCCATTCATGCCGAAGCGTGGCTCTCCCAGGGTAGACATCATCAGGGAATCAGACAGTCATGTGTGAAGGTATTATTATAAATTATAAATTTTATATAATCTAGCTCGAAAAAGTAATTGTGTATAACACAGTTAACGTAATTGGCAAATCGAATTATTTTAAAGTTACTATACTCTTTGCTACTACTACTATACTACTGTCACGCACCATGGTACAGCACCATGGTGCGTGACAGTTTCAGTAACATTTCGTTTCACTCTTGAAAGTTGCCGCGATTTACAAATTATGTCTTAGTATTTCAATTGTACTTTCAATTGTATTGTTGATTCGCAATAAATTAAATCATTAATAACTTTAGTAAATTAAATTCAACCAACCAGAATGTTCTAGTCTACAAATAAATGCCGCACCATGCTACAGCGGAAAGAGTATACATTGTATCTTCACAGCTGGTTAATTTATGTTTAAAAGCCAAAACCAAAATAAGTTTTAACAGGCTCAAAATTATAATTTCATGCATTTTAACAAATTTTTAAGCAAACCAGACTATCTAATGTGGAATGGTCACTGTCATTTTGAGAAAAAAAAATAAAAGTAACAAATTCGCGCGAACCAGTTCTTCCAAAATTATTTGCATCTGCTTTTTAAATACCGGATGGCACGAACAAGAACATTAAAATTGCTTTTTATTATACTTAACCACTGTTCGTAACCAACATTTAGAAAATGGCCGCGAAACACAAAACCTGCCTACATTGTTATCTCACCAACATTAGCAGGTTGTAACACATCGTCTTTAATATAAACTTGGAAGAAAAAAGCACTTTAATAAATACTTTTGAAAATATTTTGACACCACTAAAGTGCAGAGTACTGACAGAAATCTTTTTGTTAGCAAATACCAGAACCAACTGACACTTGCGCTATAGTGTAAGTTAAAGTACCTATCAGGTCCATGATAGATACAAAAATAGAATTTCTGAAGTTTAAGCAAAATCTTAACCGTTTTACATATTTTGTTTATTTAAATATATGTGTATTTATTCATATAAATCTCTGAAATGAATTACCAACATATATATATATTTTGTATGTGAGTGACATGCTTGATAAACCTAATGAAGTTATTTTGAAAAACCTTTGTTGAATACTAGCTAATCGTTTTATGAATATTAAGAAAAAGTCCATATTTCCTTTATAAAAAAATTTACTTTATAAAGCGAGAAATAGTACCTACCAGGTAAATCTATCAAATGTCACTGTTGTCTACGACTTTCAAAAGTTACGACTACCTAATTAGTATGGCTGATATCGAATTATTTACGGAATTAACCTGTTACGAACAAATGTATAAATGTCCTAATGTTACACGTGCTAGTGTTTTATTACCTTGCAGCAGCATATTTAAGTCGTTAAATACAAATAGTCGGCTACTGGTAATCAAATGAAAGACTCTACTATTAAATAGCTCGTAAAAACTATTTATATGTTTAATAAGTCGTATATAATTGTTAAGATGAGTGTATCAAAGTTCTACTTTGATAACGTCAGAAAACCAGGGTCGTACAAAGGGCTGCTCTCGTTATGTACAGATTTGTAAAATACGCAGAGGTATTTTTTTAACATGATTCAATTAACTTCATCTGTATGTTTAGAAAGGTTTTTTTAAGCGTAATATTTAGTTTTTACACGATATTTCTTATATTTTATTTCCTGGTTTTTGGTTAAATAATAATATACAGTATCTAATCTAACCATTCGTGGTGTCTCTTATATATGTAATACGATGTAGTGTTGGCAACAAACTGTGGCATCAATATTTTTAAAAGCACAGCACACATCCAATATAAAATATAGGATGAATGAAATGATAGAATGGATTCATCTTATCTGAACATTATTAAGGAATCTAACATATTCAAATTTAAAAGACTTTGAATAAAAGTTATTTATTTCCAAGAGGAACAAACAAGAATAATCTGAACTCTAATCTTGTGCTTCAAGAAATATGGACAAAAAGAGATTCAATCAAATCGTAATCATTCAATCATTTAAATTTTATGCTAAGGAATACAATTTCCATTTTCAGTATGAAGAACATTAATAATTGTTAAATTTCTGAAGAAAATAACACTATTGAACAGCATAAAATATTAAGAACCTCAAAACACTTGAAAAAACAATAAATATATATATATATATATATATATATATATATATATATATATATATATATGTGTGGGGGACAAGTGTGTCATGTCCCACCAACACAAAGGGAGGATTCCGAGAGGGGCGTTCGACGGTCGATGCCGTGAGCCGTGGCGGCGAGGTGTTGGCGGTGTCCTTGGACATCGCCAACGCCTTTAATAGTCTGCCATTTAGCTGCATCAGGGAAGCACTCCACTACCACGGGGTGCCAGAGTACCTGAGGCGGCTAGTGGCAGACTATTTAGAGGAGCGTACCGTCGTGTACGAGGACCGAGACTTGATAGGACGACCTTGAGACGGCGACCCATGTCGTGCGGCGTTCCGCAGGGGTCTGTCCTTGGACCACTCCTGTGGAACGTGGGGTACGACTGGGTCCTTCGAAGTCGTCTGCCTCCCGGGCTGGGCGTAATTTGTTACGCCGATGACACTCTTGTCACAGCCCGGGGGGCGAACTTCCAAGAGGCGGAGCGCCTGGCCACCTGGGTGTTTCTCTGGTGGTCGGGCGCATCGAGGCGCTGGGCTTACGGGTGGCCCTGGATAAGACGGAGGCCCTATTCTTCCATGGGCCCCGTCGTGGTCCAGCCGCCGGCGCCTCCATAGAGGTCAACTCGGTCCTCGTACCGGTTCGGGCCCAGATGAGGTATCTGGGCCTGATCCTCGACGGTAGGTGGCTCTTCGACGAGCACTTCCGACAGCTTGGTCCGAAGCTGGTCGACGCTGCCTCCGCCCTTGGACGACTTTTGCCCAATTTGGGTGGAGCCAGCGTCGCAACGCGACTCTTGTACACGGGGGTTGTCCGGTCGATGGCGCTGTATGGGGCACCGGTGTGGGTGGCGGCTCTGACTGCCCTAATCCGCTATAGTGGCCTCCCGCGAGGGGGCGACATACGCGTGTGCCGTACGTCGCCTAATTGAGAGGATACCAGCAGACGGTGCCCGCATCTGTGCGGGCAGGCGCCGGGAGGGGTCCGGATGTGTTAATAACTGCAGTTCCCGGACTCCTCCCTTCACAGGCGCAGAGTGGCACACCGTGTGGTTTTAGTCGGTTCGAGTCCGACACACCGCCCCGCCGCAAGTCGGTGGGGTGACGGTCCGAGGGGATTTCCACACGTTAAAAAAAAAAAAAAAAAAAAAATGGGATGTTGTATATACGTTAATGTGCGCGAGAACTTTCACTGCGCGATTCAGGATTGGTAGTTTCTTAGTTTCCTTCGTTACTCCGTAATTCGATGTATCTTTGGTAGATGGCGCTGTAGTATGTTATGTTGTTGTTGCGCTGTATGTGGAGGCCGCCACATCACTCCCCTCCAAGACCGGAGGTCGATATATGATGCGTCAGCTGTCTGTGCTCTGTTGCAGAGCTTGCCAGTGCCAGGAGTGAGTAGTTCAAGTGAGTCGGAACTGAGTGCCGCAAGTTCCACTGAGTCGGAACTGAATGCCGCAAGTCCCAGTGAGTCGGGGCTGAAGTCCGCTGATCCCAGTGAGTCGGGACGGCAGGCGGTGCGCGGTGCTGCGGTGAGGTCCCCAGTGAGTCGGGGCGGTTGCTGCGTAGACGGGAGAGAGATGCTCTGCTTACATGGACCGTAGGTGCAGGGTGCTGTGCCTAGACGCTGATAAGGCCGTAGGGGTAACCAGGCTGCAGCGGTCGCTTCCTGCGTGTGGTGTATCCCTGTTGAGGCCGAGGTTGCTGGCTGGCTGTGAGACTTGCTGTGGGAGTGAACATGATGGTGGCGTGTGGCGTGCTGATGCTGCTTCGAAGGCTGCTTCCAATCACGTCGGGGTCACCACCGTAAAGGAACGGGTGTCATGTCCCACCAACACAAAGGGAGGATCCTCTGACCAGGCGAGGTGATCATGCCTGGCGGGCCAACTGCCAAACGGTTGATGTTGGGATGTTGTATATATGTTAATGTGCGCGAGAACTTTCACTGCGCGATTCAGGATTGGTAGTTTCTTAGTTTCCTTCGTTACTCCGTAGTTCGACGTATCTTCGGTAGATGGCGCTGTAGTATGTTATGTTGTTGTTGCGCTGTATGTGGAGGCCGCCACATATAGCTAGTTTCATAGAATTGTCATTCAGTATTTAGCTTGTTTTTCTAATTATGTCCTTAAAAATGTGGACGGTTGGGGGCAGGTTGACGTGGTGTATCCGGACTTTGAAAAAGTATTTGACTGGGTGGATCATGTCATCTTGCTTAACAAATTATTCAGACTCGGTATACACGGTGATATGTTGAGGTAGATTCAGTCTTACCTAGCCAAAAGGTCGCAAGCAGTAGTGATGGGAGGGTAGCGTTCCAATTTTTGTGAAATCCCCAGTAGTGTGCCACAAGGTTCACATTTAGGACCGCTATTACATAACGCGTATTTATACGACATCAATGATGTCACCAGAAACTCTAAATACTTAATGTATGGTGATGATAAAACATATTGGCCGCTTGCCAATTCGCCAAGTGTTGTGGGTTCAAATCCTACACGGGACAACACTTTGTGTGATCCACAAATTGTTGTTCTGAGTTTGGGTGTTAATTGTGTCCGTTTCATGTATGTCTGTAAAGTCCCCCGCGACACAGGATGTTTATTCCTAAAGCGGGAGTTGTCTTTAAAAAAAAAAGAACTTAAAGATTGGGTGCCTTACTGATTGCTTGGTACTTCAATCTGATCGAAACCATCTGTATGATTATCACAGAAAGAATAACATTGCGTGCGACTGTCATGCTGAGGTCTTGGGTTCGATTCTCGGGTCGGACTAAATATTTGTATGATTTATAAACATTTACTTTGGGGTTTGAATGTTATACTATCTATGTATTTACAAACAAAAAAATATATAAATTTTCTATCACTTAATCTATCTTTCATAGTACAAGCATTGTTTAGTCTGAAACAAGATGACGTTGTGTGTCAGATGTCCGAAAAAAATATACTAGGAAATTCCAAACACTCAGACTTTTTCCTATAGTTATTCTAAACAGCTTCATGAAATTTTTTCTACAGGTATCATAAAATAGGTTAAACTAATAAAATAAAAATTCTATATTATTTCTATCGATTAAGGTCCATTTCATTCCCTAGTAATTTTTCTGCTAATCAGTTACATTTATCTACAATATTAGTGTATTATCATAGCGATATATTTTTTTATAGTCAGCGATTATCTAGACAGACAATAGTATTATTTCAGAATTAATTATATTGATTACCTCTATTATTTTACTATTCTGTCAACATGAATATGCACAAATATGTGTAACAATTATGAACGGAGGATTGACAAGAAGTTACGAAAAACACCTTTCTTGCAAACATTTGCACCAAACGTATTCAACCTATTGTGTGTCATAATGGCCAACCCTTTCGTGGTTTATGCAAGCGCATGCCAAATGACTTGCGATACTTGCGTTATGTTTACCGCAGTGCAGATTGCACAGATTGGTTACAAACACACATTGCGCTCTTTGTGAATAGGGCTTTGTGGCCGACAGATGATTTCTGTTCTTATGTTAGTTCACATTGCTTACCTCATTATATTTTTAAACACCAGTGATACTCAACATTTTAAAGCTTTACCGAACTGCTTACTAATTTAATTTTAATTTTAAACAATTTCCACATTTAAGACTCGCGTTATTAAACATATATACAAAGCCGTCGTTCTTTTCTATCTTTATAGCTTTTTTGGTTGACATTTAAAAAATCTAGGTTATATTATCGTTTCTATTATTTTATTCATGACATGCCAATCCATGCTAAGGAACAGTAACAATAGAACAGAATGTAAGCTTGTAGGTCAATATCAAACATCTAAGCCGTAAAATCTTTACATGTCTAGACGCATTGTATTATCGTATGTATGCACGATTTTGAATCAACACTCAAAGGCTCTCACCTCATCTGTTTTTCGCATTTATATTATCTGATTGTTATCTCTTTACTTACTACTTATATATAAACCTACATTAAATGTAAATATGTACAGACAGTGACTGAGTGGATTGATTCTACAACACCAGGATTATTTCACTTAAAACTCTTAGATATTAAACTAAAGAACTCTACTACCTTAAAATTCGTTTTGGTAACAACAATTCGTTTTGACTGCCTCGTTGGTCTAGCGGTTGGCGTGTGCGACTGCTGATCTTGAGGTCTTGGGTTCGATTCCCGGGTCGGACCAAATGTTTGTATGATCTACAAATATTTGTTTCGGAGTTTGGGTGTTTTCAATTTTTTTTTTTATTTTTTTTATGGAATAGACCGGCAAACGAGCAGACGTATCGCCTGATGGTAAGCGATTACCGCCGCCCATGGACACCCGCAACACCAGAGGCGTCACAAGTGCGTTACCGGCCTTTGGGGGATGAGTAGGGGGGAGATAGGGGGAGGGGGGGTATGGGCCTCCGGTATCCTCACTCACTCGGTGAAACACAGCGCAAGCACCGGTTTTCTGTGAGGTCGTGGTATCACTCCGGTCGAGCCGGCCCATTCATGCCGAAGCGTGGCTCTCCCACGGTGAAGCCGTAAAATATATACATATTATACATACATATGTATAATATGTATGTATATACAAAAAAAAAGTATGTATGTATTTGTATCAGTTGTCTACTACCCATAACACAAGCTCTGCTTAGCTTGGGACTAGATGGCAGTGTGTGTTCGATGTCCAAACTATTTATTTAACTTAGTAACAACATTTATGGAAATACATTTGCCGAATTCTTGTCCAATGGATTTTTTAGATTCACATTAAGAGTAATGTCGCAATTGTCAAGACCACATTGCGTGTGTTTCGCACAAATGTCCGCACAAGGTGTACACGTGAACTGACACTTTTCAATGATCGATTATTGTATTTACTTTTATCTTCATAGAATATTCAAATGTAGCCTGAAGTGGCATCTGTAGCTCGTCGCTCAATTTAAAGTAATCTTTTGGCTTCAGGTACGAGTAAATGATTATTTTTACTTTTGTGTTCCCTGTACACCTTTCGATTGTTGAGATGTTTGTATTATTTTGTTTGTGTTAAGTTTACATTTTAATGTAAAACGATATAAGAATATGTTGCGTTTGTTGAATATTCCTCTTAATGTTTTTCTTTTGAATCAGGTTCAAATAATCTCTTCATCTGTAGAGCTTAGTTCTATATGTATTAGTTTGTTATCTTTACGGATTTTAACCAGATTTAAAGCTATAAACTGGTTTATATAATTTTAGGCGTGAAAACCTTTACAAATAAGTTTAACATACAATAAAACAAGAAAAGAAGTTTATAACTTTGGTTAGCTTGTTGATCATAGGCCATAAACTATTACTTTAACTGTGACGTTATTGAAAAGATTTTAGTAGGATTTTCTGTTTTAAGACATATATGGTTATGGTTTAAAAAAAAAATCTGTTGAGACTACCTTCGATAACCCATTATCTTCTCCGAAACAATACCAAAGATAGGGATGTGAAATTATAAGTACCAGAATATTGTATTAAATGTAGATTTTTCGGAATCGTCCTCCTTCTCAGTAGCTTCATTTATTACCCGACTACGGTGAAGCCAAAAGAAACGGTAATAGTATTGGCAGTCTATATATAAATAAAATAAATAAATATTTCGGACATCTAATACACATCGTCATCAAATCCCAAGCTAAGAAGAACTTGTGTTATGGGTACTAGACAACTGATATAAATACATTATACTTTTTTTTTGCAAATACGTACATACATAGAAAACACTCGAACTCCGAAACAAAAATTTGCAGATCATCAAACATTTGATCCGACCCGGGAATCGAACCCGAGACCTCAAGCACAGCAGTCGCATACGCTATCACTGCGCCACCGAGGCAGGCAGGTAGTTTATAATTATGTTCCACCGTAGCGGCTAAACTACTGAACCGATTTCAACGAATTAGGTGTCAATAGATTCGTCTTAATAGCCTAACTACTACTTTTTTTTTAAATTATAAAACCTGTATCACCTTTACACAGGCTATATAATTAAAAAAAAATAGTCTTATATAGATTTTTTTTTTTTGTAGTTTCTACTAATAAATAAATTCAATAGATTATCTCTTATCACAAAGATCTAATCAACGACAAATGCAAAATGAAGCATGTCAGAATGTCAAATTTTTTAATATTTGTATCTTCAAATATGGCTTTAATTAAGTAATCTAAATTATTTTGTCGTCATATTAATACGTGAATCCGATTCTCGATCAGTATCAGCTTCCGATTACTCTACAGAAACAATCCACGTGGGCGTGTCATTCTGACATTCTTATAGTGGATATTCAAATAACTATAACGAGGTTTGATAAAAAACTTGCTTTGACTTGCTTAAATCTGATTCAATGGACATTCTTTGTGATCCTAATGCAATTTCGTAAATTTATGACTTGTTCTTTATTCAGAGTTTTGTTGTTTCTAACTGCTACCATTTTTTTTATTTAGCTTGTTCTAAGAATAATGATAATACTAGGCATCTCACATGCAGCGATGTAAAATTGCTAGTACTATTGTATAGCAACCAGTATGTACATAAATATATCTAAACTTAATACGAGAATAAAATAATTAAACTACTCTCAGACATAGAAATAATCATTCTGATAAATAATAAACGGCTCCTAAATTAACAATATCAGCTTACAAATTAAAACAGTCTGCGTTTATCACAAACTTTAATGGAAGAGACGGCTTGAATATTCTTTGTAGAGATAAGCGCTATCTCGATTTTATTTATGCAGATTTGGATAGCGAAAAGCAAAACACGTACGACAATAAGTTCCTCTTTTTCTTGTAGCTTTTATAAACAAGTAACTGGATTTAATATGGTGGGATTGATATAAAAGAGGAGTCAAACTGTGAGGTACAATAGATACAAACATTATTTCAAACGGGTTGCATATCATATCCAAATATGATCTCAATTAGTGCACAACTTTTTGAGTATTTCAAACCTACACAAGTAGAAAAAAAAATGTATTAAATATTTGATATTCTAATAGATTTTGCCAGAACAATATTTTCAAGAATGACTTCAATATTATATAATACTAGGTGATCCGGCAAACGTTGTTTTGCCATAAAAAAATGGGGTATAAAATAGATGTTTATATATAAGAGAATTTTATATATAAGATTACATGTACCTTTAACTGTATTTTTAACCCCCGACGCAAAAAGAGGGGTGTTATAAGTTTGACGTGTCTGTGGCACCGTAGCTCGCGAACGGATGAAGCGATTTCAATTTAGTTTTTTTTTGTATGAAAGGTGAGTTACGTGCGAGTGTTCTTAGACATGTTTCATTAAAATCGGTTGAGTCGTCTAAAAGTTATTTACTCGATTAAGTGCTTGAGTAGTGGGTTTCTTAAATTTTGAATTTAATATTATTCTCTAGACAGAACCAACGTGTTCCGGTATAAAAATACATTCTAGTATACAATGTGTGTGACAATAGAGGAAGGCATTAGTCAATTTAAAAAAATATAATAATTTATTAACTACTAGATCTGGTCAGGTATACCTCACTTACGTAAAGTTGAAAGACCGATTAAGAGGTTTGTATAGCCTTAATTACTGAACAAATACTCCATCGGCATTCATGGTATGTATTGCGATATGTTTGTGATGGCTATGATGGTCGTGGGTCCTTTGATTGTTTTCATACTAGCAAATGACTAGTTAACACAGTGCAGTGTCTAAACGTGTGAAATGGATGTTTACTTGTATTAGAATTTTCGCCAAAACTCACAAGTAAATGTCGATAAATATATTAAGGAACTAGTCGATTGTGAGTCTAAACTCAGATGGCTTCAATAAAGCTTACTTTTGGTAATATATTAAGAATACAGGATGAATCTTATTCATCCCGTGGGTGTTATAAAATTCAACCGAGGGAGTAGAATATGCAGGATACACAAAGATAAGGAATTCTTGACACAAACCCGTCTGGGCAGCATAGTATAGCAGGTCAAAACCTCCTTTCCAAGGAGAGGCCTATGTCTAGCATTATACTATTAAAAGCTGTATTATGTGTAGCTGTATACATTAACAAATGACGGGAATGCTTATTAATTTAGCAATAATATATATTTATATAGCAATAGTACTTTTTCTAATATTTTGCAAATATCAAAAAGTTCCAAATACATTGAAGAAAGTCAATGTATTTGGAACTTTTAATGATGTGGATGATGTAGGACGTCTTATAGTATCATATACCTATTATTTTTAATGTTAAAACATGAACATACACACATCAAAAGTGTCTAGGGATCAAGCATTTTTATGCGGATTTCTTGAGATTGAGATGTGGCTTTGGCCCTGGCCTGCTCAGTCGCCAGACTTGAACCCGATTGAGCATGCATGGGATATGCTACAGAGAAGAGCTCTGCCGAATATGGAGGGTATCCAGTCGCAAGAAGACCTTTTCTTGTTGTTGCAACGAACATGGGCGGCCATTCCACAGCGTGTTTGGATGAACTCATTTTGAGTATGCCAAACCGATGTTCTTGTGTTGTTAGTGTTCGCGGTAGAAACACGGATTATTAATTGTTTAAGTTACCTAATAAAATTTTAAAGAAAACTGTTATTTCAGTCTTTTTTTCGAACTTTAATGTTAGTGGTTCAAATGTCAAAATCCCTTTATTAGGAAAATGGCAAATTTCTTTATTAATGCAAAGGTGACTTGGTTTATCGTTACTGTGACAAACGAAAACACTTTATTTGATGAATCCTTAAAGAAAATTTTAATTAATATCAATCAGGAGAAAAGTTATTGCAAAAATATATGTTGATCCCTAGACACATATGTTGATCCCTAGACACTTTTGATGTGTGTATTTTATTAATATTACACGTTTCACGAAAAAAGGAAAAAATATGCAAATTATTCTGTGGATATCAAAAATAAAATAGATGTGGTAAAAGTAAAATAACTTTGTTTATAAACCGTCTAATAAGTATAATCTTCTGAAATGATTTTAAATCTATACTTATAATAAAAATGTAACAGGTCCAATTCTGTACATTAAAGATATTTAGAAAACAATTTTTGGAGGGCTCCCTATAATCGATACTGAAGCCAAAACTGTAATTTTTTTCATTTTTGTCTGTCTGTCTGTCTGTATCTTGGTCGCGCATCACGCCGAAACTACTGAACGGATTCAAATGAAACTTGGCATGATTTGAGTTCATACTACGAGGTAGGACATAGGATACTTTTTATCCCGAAATTCATCACGGTTTCCTGGAGAGAGGGGATGAAAGACAAAGTATGTACTTCGTTGTAATTCAATAACACATAGTCCGATTTCGTTCATTATTTTTTTTGCTGGAAAGAAAAAATAAAAGATAACGGGAAAAGTGTTTTTTTATTGTCCGCGACTGTACACTGCCTGTGGGAAGCTGAAACAGATATGTCACTATGGCGGTACGAAGTTCGCCGGGTCAGCTAGTATAGAATAAAAATAGTTTTGCAATTGCAGCGAGACGAATTTTGCTAGTAGTTGATGATATTTTTTGCTGTATACAAACAATTTCCGCGAGTTGAATTTGTCCTTTGCAATGAGCAGGTGCCTCTAAACTGCGACGATATTCATGTGGACATGTGTTATGCTATTGTTTACTTATATTGATTTTTTGCTCTAAAATAGTTTTTAAGTTTTTTTTTTCAATTTAACGCAAAAATAAGGAATTTTAGAATTGATAAAATTAATTAAAAGTTTCGTCAAATATTTTGTCTTTGAATCCATATCGTATATCCTTCTTCTATTTGTTAACACCGTAATGATATCGTAAGGAAATCTGGCAAATCGATACTGTATTTTAAAATAATCTTTGCCAAATAGTGTGATTACTATGTAAATTAAGTTTTAGCCAACTCTTCTATGTTTCTATTGGTAATCAGCATCTGCTATGTTCTAGCATCACTTTGAATAATCAAATCAATATTTCTGAATTTATAATAGATACTAAAAAACACACAATTTGCCTAAATGCAAAATTTTTAATTTATATAATCGACGACTACAACCTTCAATATTAAAAATGATTAAAAATATTACATCCGCAACTGAAGTAATCTAATCCACGTAATGCTAACGACTATTACAGTGGGGTGAATGTCCTCCCTTGTCCTCTACTAGAGCTGTAAGTCTTAGGGGCCTCTTGCTACGTCTACACAGTTTACTTTGTTACTTTATTGCGATACGACCACTCAAATCGATTGTTTCACACTTAAAAACCATCGTTACTAACACTAAAGAAGATGTTAAAATTAAATAAAATATTTAGAAGAATATTTTCGTACTATACCTACAGACTCACAAAAAGTAAATGGAAATTTTATTTATATCTTCACAAAAAATATTTATATTTTTGAGATCTTTGAACTTCGGAGTCAAAAACCGCATAACATGGCATGAAAAAGTATTTAGTGCATTTCTCTTAAACTTGTGAGCATCTTTAATTCATTAAATATTTTGATCTCCTAGGAGTATATTATATATGTATTTAGTTGTGATAGTGTTGCTGGTTTTTTCTAAATTTATATCTATGTAAAATAAAAAGTGATATTTAAATGAACTTTTAAGAACAAAAATATAAAACACGTACACGTTAGCCAAACTAATTCCACCGTCAAAGGAATTAAAAAGTAATAGTAAGGAACATATTATGTTTATAATGTACTTTCTTACATTCTTAAAATTTCCCTAGATAAACTGTTAATTAATAGGGATACAAGAAAAATCAAACCAGTTATAAAGGGCAAATCGTAGTCATATTAAAATCTATTTAAATTAGTTCAAACTTACTATTTAAAGCATTTTTGTATTTAGTTAAGAACATAATTATTTATATTTGTTGATCTTTCCGCCTCGCCCTTGAGGTAGTCCTGCATACAAAGTAAATCATAGATACGAAGTCTGACGGAGTTTTTTTAAGGCTTTTACTTAGGCAGTTGCAAGTTGGAAGCCTCAGTACAAAAAGAAAAAAATAAACTAGCAAAATATAAAAATGATTAAAATCCTATGCAATTTAAAAAGTTTATTTTTTTTAAACTATTGCATAGCTTTTATCGCGGGCTTTGAGCGCAGCGACCGAGTCAAGAAATTCCGTAACGAAGAAAACCTAACACCTGAAGCTCGCACGGATCGAGACGAGCTGCGCCGAAATAATTTATTTATTTTTAAATAGACGGTGATAGTATTTCTAAGAGATTCTAAATTGGTTCGTTTTGACAGTTATTGATTTTGATTAACTATAACTAACTAAGCTTGAACATAAACAGGATTGTAAATGAATTAAGTGAAGAACAAAATGGCAAACCGTTAATATGTAACGTAATTAATCAAGGATACAATTCTTGTTTGACAGTTTAGTAAATAATTGGTTAAAGTTTGTATTCACGAAACATATAACCTTTATCTTACTTTTTAATAACGATTTTCTTATACATTTTAATCAACCTAACATATAAATATTTAATTTTAAGTATTTATTACTTTTTCACACTGAAAAATAGTTGAGATATTGCATAATATAAGTTCGAATTTCTTGATAGTTTCTGTAGTAAGAAACTGTATGAAATGGATATACCTATACTCCTTTCTTTTATATTTTACTAGCATTATTTACTGATTTATGTAAAATTCTACATGTTCGGGATGGGGCCTGGAGGTCTGTAACACAGGGGTGACCCTAGTATAGACTTCAGTCTCTCACAAAAGGACGGTTTTTGTAATGTATTGTATATATTGTATGTAACTTCCTTTGTGTTGAGAGAAATAAATAAAGCAGTATTATTATTATTACCTATATAGATAATGATAAAAAAAGGAATTATGCATTCAACATATAGTTACTTAAATAGTACTAGAAATCACGAATATTCTATTTTATCGTTCGTACTGCATAATGGAATTCTACTTTTAATTTTCCATTGAAAGAATTCACAATCAATTTTATTCAATCGTATCCACGGGAAATACACACATCAAAAGTGTCTAGGGATCAACATATGTGTCTAGGGATCAACATATATTTTTGCAATAACTTTTCTCCTGATTGATATTAATTAAAATTTTCTTTAAGGATTCATCAAATAAAGTGTTTTCGTTTGTCACAGTAACGATAAACCAAGT
The DNA here is from genome assembly GCA_949125395.1 of Diaphora mendica. NCBI lineage: Eukaryota > Metazoa > Arthropoda > Insecta > Lepidoptera > Erebidae > Diaphora > Diaphora mendica. The sequence continues at coordinate 27,864,200 of OX421310.1, forward strand.
CACCTTTGCATTAATAAAGAAATTTGCCATTTTCCTAATAAAGGGATTTTTGACATTTGAACCACTAACATTAAAGTTCGAAAAAAAGACTGAAATAACAGTTTTCTTTAAAATTTTATTAGGTAACTTAAACAATTAATAATCCGTGTTTCTACCGCGAACAATAACAACACAAGAATCGGTTTGGCATACTCAAAATGAGTTCATCCAAATCACGCTGTGGAATGGCCGCCCATGTTCGTTGCAACAACAAAAAAAGGTCTTCTTGCGACTGGATACCCTCCATATTCGGCAGAGCTCTTCTCTGTAGCATATCCCATGCATGCTCAATCGGGTTCAAGTCTGGCGACTGAGCAGGCCAGGGCCAAAGCCACATCTCAATCTCAAGAAATCCGCATAAAAATGCTTGATCCCTAGACACTTTTGATGTGTGTAGTAGCTATTATGTTTTAATAAAATCATTGACTAAGACATAATTATCTCATAAAATTTAATACTTCTTATTCACATACATTTATGTATTTATGAGCAGATGTCAATGCTTTACCTACGTCAGTAAAATATCATCATAAGCTTTCTTGGCTATTGAGGTCATCCGTCGAATAGCATCAATAAAAAAAATTAAAGTGAAAAACAGTCTGTAACATTAAGATATCTTTAAAAGAATACAAAATATCTTTACTATAAGCAATATTTGAAACGGCTTTATCCGATGATAAAATAAAACACATTCTATATATAGGTAAGTAATAAAAGCCGGTAACCGGAATGAATCCGGCTTGGCCCATTTCCCGCCTGCTATCACCTTAATCATGGATGTTGGGAAATGAGAAGGCTTGCCCAGGGACCAGTATCTGCCTCCGCCAACTCATTGCTGACCTACTGAAGGAGTATTGACCTCGACGACCACGACGCTCACTCATACGAATTTCAGACTTATCATCGTCGTAGATTGTTATTACCAAATTGTTTTTTAGATTAAAATTTCTTACTTTATATTGTACAATCTCTGTATTTAACCCCCGACGCAAAAAGAGGGGTGTTTGACGTGTCTGTCTGTCTGTTTGTTTGTCTGTCTGTCTGTGGCACCGTAGCTCGCTTACGGATGAAGCGATTTCAATTTAGTTTTTTTTTGTATGAAAGGTGAGTAACATGCGAGTGTTCTTAGACATGTTTCTTGAAAATCGGTTGAGTCGTTTAAAAGTTACGTGGGTGAAAGTGGGGAAGAATTACAGAATGTCTGCAAAAATATCATTGGCGTATGATTACTCGATTAAGTGCTTGAACAGGGGGTTTTTCAAATTTTGAATTTTAGCTTGGTACATAGTTAAATTTAGTTTTATTATTACATCAGAACTCGTCAATCCTGCTAAATAATAATATTAGATTTTTCAATTAATTACATTGCCTAATACAAGCAATTCTACCTTCTAACAAGTTTTTTTTTCGCAAGTTCTGACATGTAATACTGGATTTACATGTAACGTTTTAATATACCTAATTTAATTAATAAAGTTGAGGTACAAGAACAACTAAAATGAGTAGATTTTATTTATTACATCCGCCGAACATTTTAAATTATAAATCTGTCATAAAAATTTTGGCTTGTTCATATTATTCATTTTTATTTATATAACATACAATATAAGTGTAGGTGTTAAATATAAAGATCCGTTATTGATATTGTTATTAATCTTTTACTTTGTCGTCATTATGTTATGTAGAACACTTTTGTTTGTTTTCAAATACTTTGTTTTTACTTTCATATTTTGTTCACAAACTAAACTACATTTGTTACGTCAACTGTCCGTTACAGATAACGGTATTGATCTTATATCGCATACAGCTAAGTTATTAGGGATTTCGGCTGTATAGTGAAAGTTTTATAATTTTTCAATGTAACAAAACTGTTTTGTTATGCATAATATCTCATAACATCGTCTTTCAATTACTTAACCATACACATATATTAAGGTCGAGTGGTTTCAAAGAAACAAATTAAATGTATGTTCGTTTTATTATCTATGATTCTGCTTAATAAAAGGAATTGATATAAATTTAAATAAGAATTATTGAAACATTAGTGTTCCTTTCTAAGGAAAGGCCTTTCAACAACCAGTGAAGAACAGACTGACAGATGATCAATTTATAGTTTAGAGATAACTTAAACCGAAATATGTTTAAAATATAGTTAATTCCCGTATTGTGTTTTTCGTAGATATCGTAAGACCTATGTACTAGCTTTCATTAAGTTATTCCTACAGTGCCTAAGATACTACTTGCAAGATGTTTTGACCATTTGAGTGATAATCAACAAAAATGTGATTATCCAGCTTTAAGAAGCCACCACTCTTAGTCAGCAGTCAAACTTGGATTAAAAATATAAAATAAATCTATTCGGATTAAAAAATAACGCAGATTCTGTCGTTTCCTAACATTGCGTACGTAAGTTTACCGTGGGAGAGCCACGCTTCGGCATACATGGGCCGGCTCGACCGGTGTGATACCACGGCCTCACAGAAAACTGGTGTGAAACAGTGCCTGCGCTGTGTTTCACCGAGTGAGTGAGGATACCGGAGGCTCATACCCAATCCCTCCCCCCATCCTCCTCCCCATTCCCCAAAGGCCGGCAACGCACTTGTGACGCCTCTGGTGTTTCGGGTGTCCATGGGCGGCGGTAATTGTTTACCATCAGGCGATACGTCTGCTCGTTTGCCACCTATTCCATAAAAAATCCGCCATAGTGTGGGTCACCATGCTGCATTATTGCCTTGTCTGCATTCGCAATGAGTATGGTGCTCTCCATCAGGCAGAGTCATTTTGGCGGCCCATGTATAAAAAAAAGTTGCAAGTAATTTATATAGTTTATTTGAGTTACACAATTTACAGTCGAAACTTAACAATTTTGTGCGCAAATAACTTCAAAAGATAAGACATAACGAGCTACATTAATACATTACGTCGTTCATTTATAAAGCCCATTAACTTACAAAAGTTACACAGCTGATTGTTTTATAAAAATAACTTTAAATTCAATCGCCTACTTTTTACTTTAGGTACAAATTTATTAAGCATACGTGTATGTGTGACAGCCACAGATCTTTTAATTATATCACTAAGACTTCAGTTCAATAATATACGTGAATAATATAATAGGTGATGATGTATTTTCAAGTTGTTTCTTATAAATAGGAAAGAAAGGGTACAAAGAGTCTTCCTCTAAAAAGTACGCCAACGGGGCAGAGAGGGCTAAAAAATGTATTTTATAGATAAAAATTGTACCTTTCATCTAATAATATATATAAGAAAAACTAAAGGTTTTTTTTTTATAAAAACGACAACTCCTGCTGATGTGTCGCGGGGGACTTTACAAACATAGATAAAACGGACGCAAAGTACACCCAGTCTCTGAACAACAATTTGTGAATCACACAAAGTGTGGTGTCACAAATTTCAACCTAGAACACTTGGCGCTGTAGAAAGCGGCGTGGTGACTAGTTACACCATTAGGCCCACCGTGTAATCAAGTGTAAATGAAAAAGTATTGTAAAGTTGAATACCCATAGGATTTTAGAAACAAGAAATCACCACTGACAGTAAATACAATTTATTAATTATTCTATTTACCTAAATTAACGCGCTCACTATAGATATTAACTACCTCTGAATGTTACAACCAGGTCGCAAAGAAGACAAAGAAACAATATAACTTAAATGTTTAAATTGTAAATAATGTCAACAACATTAGATAGATACAATAGTTATTTTTTTTGGGTTTTGCCACTCGCTTTTGGTCAAGTCTACGCTCAACGCTGCCCCATCACCTGACCGACATTTATTGTAGGAGTATTGACCTCGCATCGCGATGATCAACCAGTTAGGGTTTTTGAGACGCTTAAATGTTGACTTGAAGAGCAATGTCAGCAATAGGTGTATGTGTTGTTATTATATCCCACTTGTATTATACAAAGCATAAGTGCATATAGTTTCATATAGATTAAAAAATGTTATTCGGTTTTATTTTGAGATATAAAATTTATAATACAAAATCGTCATACCTAAATGAAAATATAGCAACTTACCTCATTTTTATTTTGCTGCTTAAAAAAATCACAAGTACTTACAAACATCTCAAAATGTGTGAATATTAGTAATGGCATTTGCATACAACAATTTTAAAGTATTAAGTTAGAGATTTAGTGGGTGCAAAGCTTGAATCATCCAATAGACAAATATTACGTTGCAAACCATAAATGAAGAGTAGGAAACATCTCTAATAAACTGACAGAAAATTGAGAGGATGGAATACTTAAAGGATAGTTGATCTATCTCTATTATGCTACGAAACAAAAGGGGATTCACTTTTGTATTCTAATAAATAAATCTATCATTATCTTTAAAAGTAATGGTAATTTAAAAAATACCACCAATCTTAAAAAAAACACGGTTTAAAATTGTTACCTGGCTGCTGTAACTGTGAAAATTTCTAATTATATATTTTAAATCATTTTATCCCATGTAATAAAAATATAGTCCGCTAAAAAATTGCAAAAATCTCCTGTAACAAACGTATGTGATTACAAACCTATAGGTTTAAAAACGCCGTTTGAAAATGTGTTTAATTTACATCTATAAATTCAAGAAACACGTTTCACTAATTCGATAATCGATTTGTTGAGATTTGATTGTAATAAATCAATTATGTTTGAAGTGAATAATTTCTAGGCGTGCATGATAATCAAGCTTCTACATAAATTAAAATGAAATATGGTGTCTGTAATTAGTAGATAAAACGTTTATTGTTAATTTAAAACTTCGGTTACGTAACATATTATGTATTTTGGCCTTATATTATAGTGGGTATTACGTTGGAAACTAGTTTATACAATATTATACTTTTAAATAGTGGGTACTCCTCTTAGCATGTATGAAATTGACAAAAAGTTTTTATTGATGGATTAAATATGTTTTTATCATTAATTTTATTTGGACTATAATCCTAATAAAATGCCTAAGAATTGTTTAAAGGATCAATTTTTTTCTTGGTATTCCAAAATACTTTTATATATATACTCAAGGTAGTAGAGCCACGCTGATTTCAGCACGAACGGGCCGGCTTGACCGGGGCGGTACTACCCTCGTACAGAAAATCAACGTAAAATGACAGCGTTCGTGCTGTCGTGTTTCGTTGGTGAGTGCGAGACCGGAGGCCCAATTAGTCTAGTCAACAAGTTCCATACTTGTTGACTAGACTAAAAGATGCACAAGCATCACTAGGCCGCCATAGTGTGGGTCACCATACTGCATTGTTGTATTCGCAATGAGTATGGTGGCCACCACTCGTGGATTCTGCTTATGCTTTCCATCAGGCAGAGTAGAGTCATTTTGGCAGGCCAAACATAAAAAAAAAAAAAAAAAACATATATAATATTAAATTAATCAGTGTCGCATTTCATGTTTAGTGATTTAAACTTACTTGCACTCACTACTCTAGGATCAGTTTGTTCCATAAGCTATTGGTCTTTCAGCAAACATGCCCAGTTATTTGTCACGTGAGCATACTTATTCTTCGAATTATATCGACCACTTTAGTTACTCATCGAATGATCGTATTCATCATCATTATCATCACCAAGTCATCAATTGTCTTTTAAGTTTTATTCTTCTAGGAAACTCAAAGAATATCTCGCTCCTTAGCCCGCTGGGCAGCTTTTAAGTTTGTGCTACAACCCTACTGTTAGTACCCCCAACGTCTTTGAAGGATATTCCTTCAAAGACATACAAAATGGTCTAAGACGATGCACACTCATTCTTCAATAACATGATTATTTATTCAATAACATCAGTGTGCATGTACACTTTACATTTAAGTCTCCATTTACAAAGGTTATTTCAAACAAAATATTCCACTGCGCTCTTCTTGAACAAAAAAACTAACATTGGATGATGAAATGAAACATTTTCATTACTACCTAAATACACACATCAAAAGTGTCTAGGGATCAACATATGTGTCTAGGGATCAACATATATTTTTGCAATAACTTTTCTCCTGATTGATATTAATTAAAATTTTCTTTAAGGATTCATCAAATAAAGTGTTTTTGTTTGTCACAGTAACGATAAACCAAGTCACCTTTGCATTAATAAAGAAATTTGCCATTTTCCTAATAAAGGGATTTTTGACATTTGAACCACTAACATTAAAGTTCGAAAAAAAGACTGAAATAACAGTTTTCTTTAAAATTTTATTAGGTAACTTAAACAATTAATAATCCGTGTTTCTACCGCGAACACTAACAACACAAGAATCGGTTTGGCATACTCAAAATGAGTTCATTCAAATCACGCTGTGGAATGGCCGCCCATGTTCGTTGCAACAACAAAAAAAGGTCTTCTTGCGACTGGATACCCTCCATATTCGGCAGAGCTCTTCTCTGTAGCATATCCCATGCATGCTCAATCGGGTTCAAGTCTGGCGACTGAGCAGGCCAGGGCCAAAGCCACATCTCAATCTCAAGAAATCCGCATAAAAATGCTTGATCCCTAGACACTTTTGATGTGTGTAGTTATAACGAGCTTGTCACTGATATGTGAAGTACAGTCTCATCTTATTTGGTTGTTCTAGTTTTTCTGATGACTTTACATATTTGAGGCAGTAATTCTGTACGTTTCATGCAGTTCAAACATAGGATAGTGGTTTGTCACGTCGAGTTTGTCTTGGTTCGACGAATTTAGCACGTTTCTGTGTCGTCGTGACGCTGAGGTCGAAGACATCTGCTGCTTTTCTTTCTCATTAGAGCGTTACATTTCTGTAAGTGTAGTGTGATGTAGTATTGGTCGACAATTTTATTGTCTCTTTGTCATAGATGTTCAGTTTTTTATAATTTTACGAAAGTATTTATATATACATTGATAACTATATACATTAATATGATATTTTTATTTAATAAGAAAACAAATGGCTTTATCATCATATTATTATACTGCTAAGAAATTTGCAAACTTCTGACTATGAAATCAAATATATTATCTTAAATTTATTTTTAGAAATTCGTTAGAACATTTCGTATTTCAAATATGTACTGTACCTAGGTTTATTACAAGTAGGAAAAGTAAAAAAAAACTACTTGTATTTATGTACCGTTGCTATTTAATAATAATGTATGTATAATATAATAGTAATATTTGTTGTAATGCTTGAAATATTTTTTTTAAAGTGTGTTTCCAATGTCTATCTCTGCACTGACTCAGAATGCATATAAAAGTTCTAATTCCATCTTTTAGTGATTAATATAGAGGTATTGTCACCTTTTTTTTTTGTGCGGAAATGCCCCCGGTTACGACCTTGCTGGTGGCATGTCGGACTCGAATCGACTAAAACTACATGCCGCGCCATCTCGGGTACTACAAGCCGGGGAACCAGGCGCAACCTAGACAGGAAAACCCTACAATGAAAGGAAGACCCTGGTAGGAGGTAGTGCCACCTCCCATACTATATACTAAAAGATAACAAATTAAATTAAAAAACTTTTTAAAAACAAGCTTTTACTGGAATGCCTCAAGACGAATCATATGAGTCCAAACTCGATGATGATGCGACTTCTATTTACAGAGTTCCTATGGCCACCTTCCAGCTCCAGCATCAGATCAGCTCCATGTCATTATAATATTGTATTGCCACGCTATATTCATATGCTTGCAAAATTTCAGCAAAATCAATTGAAGATATCTGCTTCAAAATTGAGTTGCAAGATTCAACCCGAACATACAAGCATACATACATACATTGCAAGTTAATAAAAAGCTTTTAAAATTGCACAACATTTCTTAGCAATTGTTCGTAACTGATATTTGCTTCGACTTGATACTCTATAAATTCTGACTTCTCATAAAATATGAGGTAGCCTTAAATTAATACAACGAACAGTATCAATTTCCATAACAAATTATGAATAGAAATTAAGTACATTTCGACAGGTACTTACTATTATTTCATTATAGTAAGTCATTTAAGACTTTTGTTGATAGATTAGCAAAAGTCATGTTCTTTAATCATTATAAAATTGAATATTGAATACTTATGTTATTATGTGGTACTCGTTACCGACCGTCGATGTGTGAGCAGTGTTGGCATTTACAAAGGTACTTGTTAAGAAGCAATAATGTTGTTCCACTAGTACTTGCTGGAGGAGCAGGATGCGAACCGGTCGCGGTGCAGGCCTCCCGGTAAAAACTAACATCCTACCAGTACATATGGACTAGCTCCCCCTTTAGGCACGGTGCGATATCTCGCTGTGTAATAAATAACGCACAAAAATGTTTTTGTATCCAGCTGGGTTTTTCTACAACTTCTTCTCGGAAGAAAATCGTTAGTATGTTTGCAGCATGTTACGTGTAGCGACTTCCATATACAGCGGCAACAAAAACATATGACAGCGCCATCTACCGAAGATACACTGAACTACGGAGTAACGTACTATTCGAGGAAACTACTTTTGAATTTTGAATCGCGCAATAGAAAGTCTCGCCGATTAACATATATACAAACATTCTAACATCAACCGTTGGGCCGTGGCCCGACAGGCATGATCACCTCGCCTGTTCGGAGGATCCTTTGTGTTGGAGGGACATGACACCCATTCCCTCACATTACGTAAATGTTAAAATTACGTTAACAGGTAAGTGTAGTTCATGCATCACAGGAGGGGGTCATCAGCAATCCTTAGATGGCTTGAAGTCTGACATAAACACAACGGCGGTATCCGAAATCCGAGGGAATTCCCGGACAGAAAAAAGAAGTTATATTTTATTATGTGCTAAGCTATTTGAAAGCTACTTGAAATTTTTGGGGAAAAACAATCTGCGTTCAGTTATAATTTGTTACTGGTTAATGATTCTTGAAAATTGAACTGAGTCATCTTACCAACTCTTAACGTAATAAATGCTTAGTCATATAATACTTTTGTATATACCTACTAACAAATTATGAGTCCATCGAGATCTGACGGTTGTATTGACGTCATGTGGTTTGACCAACTCATGAGTATCACTGCATCTCGTATTAGAAATAAATACCTAGTCATTTGTTTAAGCGACATCGATTTAATTATCTTTATAATTCTTAGAAGATTACGTATGGCTTATGGTTATTATTTTTCACGTCTGTTCTTACGTTAATCAATCCAATTCAGATACGCTTAGTATTTAATATACTACTATAATATGTATACAGTAAGATGCATTGTTATAAATATGAATAAGAAATTGTTCGTAACAAATATTTTAAAGCCAATATTTTGTATCAAAGTTCAGAATACGTGCAGAGGCAGTAGACAAATATTAAATGCAGAATATGTTAAGATTTAACAAGTTGTAAACTCAACAAATTCTATTCATAAACTATGTATTAGTTAGAATGGACATAATTATATGGTTTGACTATTTCTAGTTTATTCAGCAAGCAAGCAGCAAGCAAAGCAAACAATATTGCCTGTTATAGCTTATAGTCTACTGCAACGAGTTTTTATGTATTTTCTGCCCATAAGCAACTCTTGTAGAAATGAAACATTGACACTGTTACTGGGGTTGTAACTTAGTAAGTTAAAACCCTTAGGAATATGACAAAGTAACCTATTTTTTTTGTCCTAGAGCCCTGCAAATACTGGAGTTATCACTCGATCCGGCAACCAGTAACAAAACGAAGTTAAAAAATAAACCTGTTTACTATATTGTTTATGAATTTAAAGTAAAAAATAACAATTATCTAATCTATATATATAAAAAAGGAAGGTGACTGACTGACTGACATACCCAGAGATCAACGCACAGCCCAAACCGCTGAAGCTAGAATCCTGAAATTTTGCATGTAGGTTCTTTATATAACGTAAGTGAGCACTAAGAAAGGAATTTTTGATACCCCTAAGGGGGTAAATCAGGGGATGAAAGTCTGCGTGAGCGAAGCCGCGTGTAAAAGCTAGTATTATATAAATTCTGACGATGTACCGATGACTTGAGGAAAATAGCTGGCAGCGGATAGATACGGACTGCCCAAAACTGGGATGGTTGACGCTCTTTGAGGGTGATCCTCGTTCAGCAGTGGTCGACAGTGGTCTAAAAAGAAATACTCAATAACATAAATATGATTTTATGAGCAATAATCGCTTATAAACTGGAATCATTTAACGACTTTGCGCACTCACCAGTCAAATTCTTTAATATTTTAACACACTCAGAAGAAAGTTAAGATTTACAAATTCACATTATTGTTTATGATAAAAAAATGTAGGTAATTTTGTGCTTGTAACAAGGTACAACTTGTGTGACAAATTCCATCTCCTTCCACGATTTTTCTTATAACGAACCTGCTTCTCATATCGCAATTAAACCACCTTGAGAAGAGAAGAGAGAATGAAACGTCCTTTTAAACGTAGTTATATTCTACAAGACTACAAATTTTAGGCATATTTCTCATTTCATAGACGTATGTAACGTATTGGAGTTTAAGTATGTCATAGTAACATAGGTGTTTGTACAGTTATATACAAACCAGTAGGATAATATAATTAGGGTAAATAACGATGAATAAAAGAATCTAAAACAACTGATGTGTGTAATACAAATGACAGTATGGAGTTCAACGTAATAGTGGCGCCGACGACATCAAATCGCAAAGTAATACAGCATTGCGCGGCATTACACAAGCGACGGTAATTTTGCGACGTAGATTGCGGCCAAGCGCACCGCGTACGTACTTTTAACACATATGATAGTTAACGCACAGACAGACTAAACTAACTTATTTTTCAACGGAAAACATTGACTTCGAAATTTAATTATTGAAATTCAAGATATTAATTTTTACTCGTCATAATAATAGGCCTTTAGGTACTATACATGTACATTTATTGAGTATTTAGTTAAGAAAAAATCTAATCCTATAGAATATCGTGTTGAAGGTTAAAACACACTAGCTTAGTTTAAAATATTCCACATTGCGATATTTTTTACCCAAAAACCGGGTCCATTATCCTTTAGAAACTAAGAATGTAAACCATTGAATATAAAGTTAAAGTATTTTAAAGTTTTCTAAGTTAGAATAATAACATACCGCAGAATCTAATATACACACACATTCAAAGCATGTAAATATGTTTATCCTTTGGGGACAACGTTGTGTAAATCTTACTCAGATTACTGTTATTTTTGTTCAGCAATCTACGTTTGGGAAAATCCCCGTCTTAGTAATAGTCTTTTCACGGATAATGAAATATTTCGCATAAATGAGTCATATAAAGTGTAAACTGAGAACGTGTCTATAAACTTTACTTGTTAATCTTTGTTTCGGTTGGAGGCGCGGCGCAGTGTGGGGAGGAAGTGCGCGGGAGTGGAGCGCACCGCTGCGCACTGTCACGGTCAAGGACTGTATTAGCTGCTATAGACACTATTATGTACTAACTTGTATACACATGGTCTTATATTACTGTCATGGTTAAATACTTCTTCGATGATAGAGGGTTCAGCCATCCCGACAATCGGAACTTAGAGTTACAGTTACGCAACGGAAACCTCCAACATCCTTCTTTTTCCATTGACATTCGTTACGCCTACCTTTCCCTTTTAATATCCCCAATTTTCTCATTTACGCTTCCCGAAGTGCCTGGTTGGAGTTTGTAAGTGTATCTCTATTACATGAGTTGGTATATACGGTATTTAATATATTTAAATACGAGTATACAGATTTATTTACAATGAAACTATTAGTTTTTAATGATTTAATAGTCGTCTTTGTTAATTTTATACTTAAAACCTAAAACGTTTAACCTACAATAAAACGTTTTACCACCAATAACAAACTACATTGCTTTCAGCATCACCAATTAAAAATCTTAAAGATTTTTAATGCTCCAAATAAATCAATTCCCAACTGACATTAATATATTTTTTTTCTTTATTGTTTTTAAAGTTAAATATTTGGTCTAAAACATCTCGGCTTAAACTGAACATCGTCATTATTTACCAATATAAAAATATTACTAGTTAAAAGCTTCCGAGACGTGTGTGAAAGAACCACGTGAACACGACTGTGACTAATACGATTAATATTTGATGTTAACCATTATGTAGTATGAGAATCTCAGAATGAATAGTTATTGTTCAGAAGTACAAAAAACCGTTATTACGATATTTTTATGCGATGTGAAGTAGCACTAACTTCGTTTACATAATTGTTTCGAAATAATATAACTTAAGTTGAAGCAGATGCTTTTAATGCTTCGGAAAAGAAGTTTATATATAGAGCAATCACCGTACAGCTGATGTTTGTTATCGATATAAGGAGCTCATGCACTTTTTACCTCACATTAGTTTTATTCAATGACCGAAAGTCTCCGGTATCTGAGAAAAAAATCCAATGATCAACTTTATTATGGAAGTTTGAAATAATTTCGGGAAGTTTCCCTATCTAAGAGTCTTAACAGAAAACCTTATGAGAATTTTTTAACCGACTTCAAAAAAGGAAGAGGTTCCCAATTCGACTGTATATAAATATACGAGTATACATATTTTTTATGTGTGTTCTCAGATAACTTCGTCGTTTATGAACCGATTTTGATGATTCTTTTTTAATGGAATTAAGATATCCCAACGGTGGTACCATGATAAGGATACTAAGATCTGATGATGGCATTTAAGAGAAATCGAGTCGAACCTTGAAATCGGTTTTTGTTAAAATTTTACTTGTTACTATCTCTATGTAACTAACATATGTTTAAAAAAGTTGTTTTCATTTATTATGATATAGTTTTCGTAATCTTAAATAATTCTTATATTTTTCGATTTTATTCTTAAATACATAATACCAAATGGTTAACAATAAATAAAGAATAATCTATTTTAATTTGTTAAAAACTTACAACACACATTTATTCTTTTCGACACGGACTTGGTACGTAAGAAATTTTCTATGCACTTAACATCTATCTAACAATCAGAGTATTTTTTTTTAAAGATAACTCCCGCACTAGGAATAAATCTTGTGTGGCGGGGGACTTTACAAACATACATGAAACGGACACAAAGAACACCCAGACTTAGAACAATAATTTATTTTGTGGATCACACAAAGTGTTGTCCTTTGTGGGATTTGAACCCACGACACTTAGTGAAGTAGGAAACGGCGTGGTGACCGTTAAACCACTAGGCCAAACGTGCAGTATGATCTGCAGATATTTGTTTCAGAGTTTGGACGTCTATGTACAATATGTATGTACTTACAAAAAAGTATACAGTATTCTATCAGTCATGTGGGATTTGAACCCACGACACTTGGCGAAGTAGGAAACGGCGTGGTGACCACTAGACCAAACGTGCAGTAATGAGCTTTTCCGAGTTCCCTCGCAAAACTTTGACAAACTGTCATACAACAATGTTACAGATAACCACTATATGCCCTGTCCCTGGACCAATATATTAATGTATTAGAAATAGATAAATATACTAGCTTTTGTGCGCGGTTTCACCCACGTGTATGTCGGATATTGCTGTAATAATTATTTGGGTTAATATATAGCCCATGACACTCACAAATAATGTGGCTTTATATTACTAACTTTTAAACTTTCGCGTTCCATGATATAATAATTATTTTACGGGAATTAATGCGAACACTTATTTAAGGTATTACATACCTCTGATTTGCCTGACGTTTCGACCAGGTTGCACTGGCCGTGGTCACAGGCTGACTCTTTATATTAGTTCAAGAATTTTCAAAATCGATTTAGTGGATTCTGCGATTACCCTCTTCAACCTCTACAACAAAGTTTACCTCTTTATCATATTATTAAAATTTATCAGCAGACTTGTTGCCATAGTTCAAACTCTGCCTAATTGGGAATCAGACAACCGTGTTTAAGATTATCATCATTCATATCATGATTAATATTACAAGTTTTTGTCTGCGGCTTCAAGTTGAAGTAGGTTTTGTGAATCATTGTTTGCGAATAATACTTTTTTCATAATTAAAGGTCAATTTCATAAATATCGCTTTCTGCATTTCCTGCAATATGTGACCCCAATTTCATGATTAAGTAAAAAGTACTTAATACGCAAAAGCTTAACAAAAAGTAATAAAAACTTTTATAACTCAAAATATATGTAACTCACCTTTTGTGCGCAAAGCTTGTTCATACAAGGAACTGAAATAAATACATCTATATTTTTGACTGAAAATATATTTTTGCATGTTTTTAGCATTGTTTAAGAACTTAGGGTAGCAACAGCTCCTCTATTTTCTCCTCTAAAAGGCGTTGACGCTGATATTTAAATACCTTTTACAATCTTTGTTATAGTATTTATATTATTTTATAAATTTATGTAAAAGGGCTTTCTATAAATACCTATGTTACTACTACTTAAATTCGAAAAAATGTTACTTATACTGACTATATATGACTAGGCTGCTTCATCTCGGGAACTTATAATCTAAAGGCTTGTAAACAGGGTTAGCTAATATTCAAAGGAAAAATTGTTGTTGCTATAACTAAGCTTATACGGTTGAATTCAGTACACCCTCAGGGTTGCGGAGGTCTGATACCAGTAGCTCTGTGGAAAACCTAATATTCTGGTAAAACTGGTTGAAGGCCAGGAAGGCTAGGAAGAAGAAGATGGATTATACGGTTTACCTAAACTTCAAGCATGACCGTGGTTTCTTTTATTGCTTAAATTTTTCACAAATTGAATTCAAAATTGAAAAACTACCGCAAACATTAAGCAGAACCTTTCGTTACAAACGGTGAAATTCTTGTTTAGTAATAAAATATTGAAATGCGCAAACTGTGAAATTACTTTGAATGACAATCAAAACTTGTCCAGGGCTCCGATTGAACAGGTGCATATTAACGAAGCAATACAAAATTTTCGTCTTTGTTCTAAAAGTTAAGTTATCCCCGGCATCGTAAACTTCGATTAAAATCTCAGATAAAATTTAGAGTTTGTTACTTCCTCTTTAAAATATTTCTTTACACTTCTGTATATCACCTCACTCATCTCAAGAGGTATAGAACGATTTTTACTGTTTGTATTTTTCATTCTGTTAGTCAGGGTATCCACAATATTACACATCACATCATATCACGCACGATACTAATCATTTCTATAGATTATTTTGCTTCTTTCCTTTAGTCTTCTACTCGTAGACATTTTTTATCTAACTGTCTTTGTTATCAATGTATGTGTCAATACAGTATCTAATACCTTTAAATGAACAATTCTTGTTTTTTTTTTGTATATTTCGGATATCTAACACACGCCATCTAGTCTCAAGCTAATCGCAGCTTATGTTTTGAAACTGATATAAATACATATATACTTTTTTTTTGTTGTAAATACATACATATTATACATAGAAAACACCCAAACTCCGAAGCAAATATTTGCAGATCATACAAACATTTGGTCCGACCCAACAATCGAACCCGATTACTGGGCAAGCGCAGCAGTCGCATACGCTACCACTGCGCCACCGAGGCAGTCAATATACTTATATTACCTGAATCACGGAAACGACTTCAACGATTTTCCTGAAATTTAGTATGAAGGGGGTTCGGGGGCGAAAAATCAATCTAGCTGGAATTCATTTTGTAAAATCTATTCAGTCATCCAGGTTACTATAAACAAAAATACAAACGTCGACGATTAACGATAAGTCACTCGAAATTAGCTGAGTGGTTCATGTTTTCTTTCTTTAATAGGAAAATAAGAACACATACTTATATATTTAAAAAACTCTATATCATGAATGTATACGGACTATGCAATGTGTACCTATGCAATATTTATTCCAAATTTTCCAAGGCCTTATGGTAATTAATTGGTTCATTTGACAAGAGTCATTCTTCATACTAAGAGCAGTGACCGATGAATCTTTATTTTACCTCAATCAATTATGAAAACAAAACATTACAAAAGGTCAAGCCTTACTTGAAAGGATTCGTACGGCTTATTCAATAATCTTTTTGTATTATTTGATTGTACGAGAATTTGCTCATGAATGGTAATGAGCGAATATACAAAAGTAAATGGATTATATATATCATCAGCATCGTAGACTAAGGGCCCGTGTCCAAAATTGACGGGTCATGTGAACCACCAGGAGACCTTTTTAGAAAGATACAGAGGCATAAAACAAATAAGTTGTTAATAAGTTGCTTAGCTAGTTGTTTAAACATAGCGCGAGCACTCGTCTCTACGCTAGGTTCATGGGAACCTAGCGTAGAGACGCTAGGTTCAGGACCCCAAACGGTTTAAAAATGTAATTACCCATTTAATTTTGGTACTTACACCGTTTGAGGCTTTCCGCAGAAGCAGCAGTAGCGCCGGCATAACCAGCTGTACTTGGAAGATTGTCACACAGTCGCACGGAAAATCAACGTAAAATGACAGCGTTCGGGCTGTCGTGTTTCGTTGGTGAGTGCGAGAGCGGAGGCAAAATTAGTCTAGTCAACAAGTTCCATACTTGTTGACTAGACTTAAAGATGAAGCAGCATCACTAGGCCGCCATGGTGTGTGTCGCCATGCTGCATTGTCTGCATTCGCAATGAGTATGGTGACCACCACTCTTGGATTCTGCTTATGCTTTCCATCAGGCAGAGTAGAGTCAGTCAGTATACAATGGCAAGGCATCAGGAAATCAATTTTCTTAGAGCCATTAAAACTAACTGTACTATTCGTAAGTAGTAGCGACAATCAAAATCTTCAAAGTTATTTTAATGACCATGCGATTAACGGCATCGCTTTTATATGTACTTTATGGTAACCTTTCTAAACCCCTGAAGGTAATGTTTAACAGTTGTTCTTTCTTTATTAAATATAGGTATCGTTCTTAGCCTCAACCTCTTATCACCTTCTTCTGTGCTGTATAGATACCTGCATAACTATATAATTTCCGATTTTCCGCGAGTAATAAATAATTACATATCTTAGAATGAACAGTAAAATTAATCATAATTTATTATAATCTATACAAGTTAATGCAGTTTTAGTTCAGTTCAGTTAGCTCTACTACGACACTGTTAATCATACGTAAAGTAAACTCTTTGCGCTGGCTACAGCAACCATACCAGCTAATGGTGCGTGGTATGGTTCAGTAACATTTCGTTTCACTCTTGAAAGTTGCCGCAATTTACAAATTATGACTTAGTATTTCAGCTGTACCACATTCGCAATATATTAAATCATTAAACCATAAAATATAGTAAAATATATTAAACCACCACGCACCATGCTATAGCGCGAAGAGTAAAGTAAGGAACTTCCGATTTCATTTGACTATGGTTTACACTTAACTGCATTATTTGTAAAAGCCTTAGGTACTCCTAATTTTATCCAAGCGTGAGGGAAACATGTGCAGTGGTAGTGAGCTCCACCTTGATTTGGGACTATTGCATGGTTGTAAGTTATAAAATATGTCTAATTTAGGCATACACATGAAGCTAAAGTATCAGAGTATCATCATAGTAGTTTTTTAAGACTCTGATAATATTAACGAATATAATACATTAAGTAACTGCTTTAAGATGTCTTATTTGCATGGAAACTCACGTCTCATTCCCGGGGTTGCATACAACGCGGGCATTACCCACATTCATAAAATGTTTGGTACAAATTCGACGGTTATAGGTATTTTTAACCAGGCCTGGTTAAAAATACCTATAACCGTCGAATTTGTGTTATTCTTCGGGATACAGCTGATCTGGTATGTATTTTTTTAGAGACTTACACGCTTCGGCTTGGCACTCACACGCTTATATAAACTCTTTGAATCATTCGTTCTTTATTCGTACTTCCAATTAGTGCGATACAAAAAATAATTGTAAAAATGTCTCAATGTCAATACTACTTGGCCAACCGCACCGTTTTTCTGCTTCATGATTCTCTATCAATCAACCTTGTGTTTCTAATAATTGCGGAAAAACATACATTTAATTAATTATTACATTCATATTTAATACATATTGCATACATAACTTCAATGCTTAACTGTTAACTCTATATCTGTCAGTATCTGTTGCTATCTAGGTACTAACAAAACCTTTTATATTACAACAGTAAAAATGCATATCAATAACCGTTTTAGGCATAGCCAAATAGGTATTATTGTAATTATGGGATATAACTTCAGTATAATAATAATAACCTCAGCATATAACCTCATCTCAAACATTAAGACAACATCATATAACATGAAAAGAAATATGAATGTCTTTTGATACTAAAAGTAATATTATTAAGATTTGGTTAATTTGGATTGGATCTACTTTATTGCCACGAACTTATCAATGTTTATCTAGTTAAGGACAACATCACTAGACGTAAATATATCGCCTTTACTAACTTAAACGGGCCATTTAAACTTACTATGTACTAATAAATAGCTTAGTAAACTGCTTTGCAATTTACAAGCACAGATAAATGGTTCTAATTTGCACAGCTGCAACAGTTATCTTGCCTGAAGCTTCTATTTCAGTAAAGTATGTGCAGGTAATGAGTGACTGACGATCCATCCCTCTCATTTACACATACATATGTTGTTAATTAACTCGCAGCATCTGTTTTACTTGTAATATATATAGTCTTAGGAAAGTTTACTGTCTGTAGTTGAACATCTAGTTAAGGTATATTTTCACATTAGTTTTATAACGTTGTTCACGAACTTAATTAAAGCAAAATTTACAATTATGTAATGGAGAAAACCATCCCGCAAGATATGGTTAACTAAATGCAATATTATAATTACTGATTTTACTCCTTTAATGAAGACAGGAGCATGCGTTTTATTTACATGTATGTAAAGAAAATGGAAACCTTTAGAAGTTTTGAGATTATAAACATCATCTCCCTAGTCTTTATCATTCCCAAGATTATTTGGGGTTGTCTACTAGTTCAACCGGTTTATTAGTTTAATTAAATATCAGTTTTCCACGGAGCGACTGGTATCGAACCTCGGCAAATGAGGCGAACTGAGTGCGAAGGTTTGAACTGAATTTGAGATTACGAATAAATTAACTGTAGTATGTGTAGAGAAAATCAACTACCCTCGCACAGAAAATCAACGTGAAATGACAGCGTTCGTGCTGTCGTGTAGTCGTGTTTCGTTAGTGAGTGCGAGACCGGAGGCCCAATGATGCAAAAGCATCACTTTGCATTCGCAATGAGTATGGTGGCCACCACTCTTGGATTCTGCTTATGCTTTCCGTCAGGCAGAATAGAGTCATTTTGGCGGGCCATAAATAAAAAAAATACGATGTCATTATTTTAACAACTACAAATCTTGCTTAGTTTCAATCAATATAAGAGTCATGATAAGTTGCAATGTTTTATTTTACAGTAGGCGAAATAATAACATGGTACAGTGAAGACAAAGGAAAGATCGAAGTTATGACTCATCGTAAAACCTCTCTTCCACTCTTATACGATTAATTTTATTCGTTTAAAGAATATTGCTTAATGGAATGTATTTTCATACTTTTTTACACGTGTACAAAATAATAATTAGTTTATTATTAACTTATTGTATGTCACGAGGAAATGAATCATTTATTAATAGTCTCGGACATATGTTCTTATTGTGTGTGTTCTATTATATAATGACCTTGGTGTTATAAATAACAGTGTTCAGATTATATATATTTAATTTTTATTTCGATAATCTATCAATATTGTAGGCAAAGTATTTAAGTTCCATAAAGCTCTTTATACTGAAAGGGAGTTAAGATCCCGGCACACCACCTGCAGGTAGCCTACTTTTTCACAATATTGTGTTAATGTTATTTGTATCAATAAATACAAGCACTATTGTAATGACAACATTTTAACGGTAATTCAATATTGCCTTTAATTCACTTAATTTGATATTTGAACAGTAGTTCGACTGAGAATATATAAATATTTTTCTTCAGATGTAATTTCCTTGATCAAAAAATTACAGTCATTGAACAGAAAATAATGTGAACAAAACCTCGCATGCATAAGGATAATTACTTCAATAATAATTTAATCATTTTAATGTGAGATATAACTAACGCTATTTTTTATACTTAGAACCTTGATAAAAGTTCGACCTTGAACGCAGTATGGGTAACAAAACGGCATATCTATTCTGAACGAAGTCGGTCCGTTGGTTGTGTTGTAACGAACGCTAGGCCAAGGCCGTGTGACATAACGCGTTACGTGTCGCGCCGTTATGCGCTCGCGCAGCCGCGCACCGTGGCACCGCTACTCAGCTACTCACAGTTTAACGACGATCCATGTTTTTATACCCATTTACTTACTTGATTTTATTTTATAAATATTATTATTTTAATAATCTTATATATAAAATTCTCGTGTCACAATGTTAGTTACCATACTCCTCTGAAACGGCTGAACCGATTTTTATAAAATTTGGTGTGCATATCGGGTAGGTCTGAGAATCGACCAACATCAATTTTTTATACCCCAATTCTTTTTTTATGGCAAAACAACGTTTGCGGGATCAGCTAGTAGACTATAAAATTTAAGAAGAAAATATTTATTTAATTTAAATTATTGGTAAAACCTTAAAGTTTTAAGTAGGAAGTAAGTAACTTGCAATGTGTACTTTAATTATTTTATTATATCCAATCGTTTATAAAATAAAATCAAAGTAGAAAATAAAAACTTGAATGCAAAACCGCTATTTATTTATACTCGTATATATAGAGTATCATTCAGTATATAAATGATGGAGGAAAACCGCCATTAAAAACTTCAAGCATAGCCACACAATTTGAATAATTAGGAATGCGTCATTTATAGGTTATGTTACGACCTTTAGGATCGATGGATACAACTTTCCGTTATGCTGATCACCTTATTATGAATTACCTATAAATCTAAACAATCTTTTGTTTCGAGTCAAATTTCCCGCCGTAACCCTGCTTCACTATTTTAAAATGCAAAACACAATAGTTTACACACTCCATACGATTTTAAACTTAGGGTTTCCAAGAAGTTGTTTTGATATGAAGGCCGTTGCAGTCCTAATCATCATCATCATCAGCCTATCGTAGTCCACTGCTGGACATGGGCATCTCGCTACATTTGTTACTACAAATGTCAGTATTCAATATAAGTAATCAAGGATTAAAAAATATAAACATAGCATGCCTCTTATAACTTTTCAGAGGTCACATACCCACCATCTTTACAATACCAAATCACCATATTTATTTTGTACGTGTTAGAATTCCTTCGGGTCATCATACCACTGGGTTTGTAGTAAGGCAGTGTACATGTATCTAATAAAGTTGTAAAATTATTTGTTATCTAAAATTTTGTTTTACCTATGGTTGTTCAATGCTCAATTGGTTACAACGTCCAGCTGCCCTAATCGTGCCTTACGTCACTTTGCATGGATCAAAAACCAAGTATATATAAAGTTACATAGCTTATTATTGACAATAATAACTAATGTCAAAATGTTTATTTTTATATCTTTACATTTACATACAAATAAATAAAATTGAAGTGTCTGTATCTAATTTCAAATTAACAGCTTTTCACTAAATTCATTTAATAATAAAATTGTACCATATTTACATAAAAAATCAATTTAAAAAAAAATGTGTCTGGTTCTTCCGGCTAATCTCAGGAACGGCTGGACTCATTTCTATTGGAAATAGCTGATGATGTAAGGTTACTTCTTTGAGATCAACTTTGTCCCACGGCGTTGCTTGCGGTTATTGTTGTAACGGTACAATAACAGTCGTGGGTAACACCATGGGGCTCAACTATCTGTAAATATAATATAATGAAGCTCATCTTTAGGGTCGGATTAGCCTTAATCCCATGTAGAATAATGTTATGATAACTAAGCTTCCGTGTTCCCACAAAAAATAATGAAAAGTACTAGCAACCTTGGGATTGTTTTACCTTCAATTTTATTAAGGAGCAGTATTGAATTTCATTTTCAACTCTTTGAATTTGCCAATCGATATCTATCAGTAGGTACACTTTTTTGTTTGTGTTATATAATAAATTTGTAATTAAATGGTGACTTGCTTCTCCATCTTTCTAAAAAGCTGCTGTGGAATAAC
Organism: Diaphora mendica; assembly: GCA_949125395.1. Taxonomy (NCBI): domain Eukaryota; kingdom Metazoa; phylum Arthropoda; class Insecta; order Lepidoptera; family Erebidae; genus Diaphora; species Diaphora mendica. Next base: position 27,886,312 of record OX421310.1, read on the forward strand.
GTGAAAAAGTGATGAAATATCCAAGAGACGCTACTCTGGATAAACTCTTGGTAGTATCCGACATAATTCTCGCGACAAGCACATAATTTTTGAGGTTATTGAATCATTCCGTATTGTTAGCAAACTAATACTTGGAATCACCATGTAGTTTTTGTAAGTTCTTCTTTCACGATTCAGATAATAGAACCTAGGTCAGTCATAAAATCATTGATGTCATCTACATTTACATGTTAACGTCATAAACGTGTTGGATGTGTTCTTATCTCGTGTCAATGATATGACTTTTCTCAGGGGCTTTATGTTGCTATAGATAAGAAACTATTACAAACAATAGTTTAAATCACAAACGGGCATTCATTATCTGGGTTAATGAATTAAATTGGAAAATTTTGAAGGCGCAGGAAGTACACAAACTGACCCTTATATCTATTCTTCTTCTTTTTCAAGTGCCTCTTCAATCTCGAAGGTTGGCCGTCAGCTTCCTGTACTCCTCCTTGTCGTTGACCAGGCGAAACAGTTGTTCAACGGGGGTGGTACCGGTCCACTCCCGGATATTTCTTACCCACGATTTTTATCTTCGTCCGGACTAAAAATAACCAGAATACGTAATACAGACACCGTGTAATTTTAATGTTCCGTCATACGTGCTGCTTCAATAAATAATGATGGGCAACGTGGAGTTTAAGAGACGCGCTGGACGAAGAAAAAAAATTGTGGCTTATATCTATAGCTGTGTCGAAACCATTCAGCTTTTTTTTATTAGCCTTTTTCGTATCGTTAACGGTATAAACTATTGAAAAAAAGTAATAACCAATTGAACCAGTGATCAGGAAAGCCTTATAAGAGAAGTCGCAGAGCAAAACACATGTGGTCATTACGCAGCAGTGAGGTATGGCACGATGTCACTCCACGGATGTTGTGCAACGGGACCACCAATCAGACGTTACGCAGAAAATAGCGTATCTTCAACATCTACAAATAGAAATACGAGTAACTACTATATAAAAAATAACAAGAATACGTAATACAGACACCGTACAATTTTAATGTTCCGTCATATAATAACGGCTAGAAATACAGTAATAAGTTATATAAAATGGTTTAGTAAGAATAACTACACCGTATTGTATGCAAAAATGTTGGTAGGTATTGTTTTATATTATCTTAATAACATCTACGTGAATACCATGTGTTTGCAGAATTAAAGACAGTAGTATTATATTGACGTCATATGCTTGCCAAGTCGACGAAGTCCCGCCAGCCAGACTGAGACACTGAATTTATAATTTTGTGTAAAAAGTTTGTTAATATTAATTAAAATTTAAGATTTTTATTAAAATTTGTAATTTAAATTTGAGAGGGGTATATGACTTTACTGCCATTATATTTTATGGTGGTAGCTATAATTTTTAAGTTATTAATAAACAATGATAATATTATTCTCCAAACTTAACATGACTAGAAAAGTGGTGGGCTCTTTATTTTTTTTAAATACAAGCCTGGCCACTTTAAGGGTTTCCCTGGAACTAGTTAGAATGGAGACTTTAAAAACATTCTTCATGAGGTCAGAATGTAAAGAAACCACATAAAGATGGTCGGTGGCTTTACTGGGATGTAACTAGTAAACTTGAGTGCGACATGCGAACTGTACTGTGTACAAGAAAAATTAAAAGATAACTGGAAAAGTATTTTTTTTACCCGTGACTGTACACAGCCTGTGGGAAGCTGAGACAGATATGTAAATATGGCGGTACGAAGTTCGCCGGGTCGGTTAGTAGGTTATACAATATGAAGTATTTTAATCATCTCCAACAGACTTTAATAGTCCATTGCTAGACGTAAGGCTCTCCTTAGCAAGCAGGTTTTGACCTACCACACCACGATGGGCAGATGTGTTGGTATACGGTTTAGTTCGTAGAACACGTAATTTGTCACTAAGTTGCCTCTTACAATACTCTTGAGATAAGTAAGGTATCGTATTTTTAATCCGTCACCTTACAGATTATATAAAGTATAAAAAAAAACTTAAATGGATAGAAGATAACTTACTTTCTGGTAACCTTATTTTCTGTCCATGTAAAGCCGTGCGTTACAGGAATTATTGCTTAACGCCAGAGTCATTTCCCTAATTAATCAACATAATTTCTAAGTTAATAAATCTATATATATAATAAATCCGTATGATTAAACTGTACTTGCAGTTCTGTGGATTCTTAAAAGGAAAACGGAAAAACACTTACTTAGGCAGTTACAAGGACATCCACCCGTCCATCTGTCCGTTAATCACGGCCGTTTTTCTTGGATACTGTTAGATGTAGGGTCGTTTTTTTCAAGTTAACCATAGACGGTATCGAAGAAGATTATAAATATATGGGACTAGCTGACCTACGCAACCTCGTTTGCGTCCAAACTACCATCCCCCGTTTTACCCCAAAAGGGGGGTTGATTTCGAAAGATACATTATTAGTACACCTCCACATCATCTATAGAGCATACATTTTACATTTCAAGTCTCTTACTTCAAAAACATAGGACTTTCATACAAACTTCCAACCCCGTTTTACCCCCGTAGGGGTGGAGTTTCGTAAAATCCGTTCTTAGCGGATGTCTACACCCTATAAGGAACCTACCTGCTAAAGTTCAAGTTTGTAGGTGTTATAGTTTCTGAGATTTCGTGATTAATAAGTGAGTGGTATTTCGCTTTTATATATATAGATTTAGCTTGTGTTTAAGTCAATAAAGCATAAAATATTTAATACAAGAAGATCAAACATAAGAATTTAGAGTTGGCAGTCAGTTGAGAAATGTCATTCTACATGACACGTTAAGATATACGAGTAAACTTAAACTACTGCTAAACATTACCAGTTTTTGGAGGAGATGACTAAAGATAAGATAATCAATAAATGACTCACGTAAATGAGGTTGGTCTTAATATTTATAAATACTTTGAGTAATAAAAATTCAATCCTTGGATTGCTTGAATGTTAAGACCTTAGGAATTTTAATACATCACATGGGTACCTACTACAGTACAGATATTAATATTATATCATAGGTAAGTTAATGTTCGAGTGGTATAAAGGAATGATAGTGATCTTTTATGTATGTAGTACTACTATGTATATATTGAAATACAATTCAATTTACAATTTTGTACCTGTTTTCGGACTGAAGCTCAATTTTTAAGGTTAGCTGGAAGATAACTCGCTCGCCATTGTATGTGTTATTACCTTATAACTAAAATGTTTATCCATTTGTATACAATAAAGAATAAATAAATAAAATAACACAAAATGTTAACAAAAAAAAAACCGACTTCTAGAACGACCAAATTGAATTGAGTTATTCGTCAATTTGTCGCGCACATAAATAATGCAAATTGAAGATTTATATGATTTTCTCATAGATGACATGTCAGAACTGGACCAATTGAAATGGGACCACATGGGAAGCACCAGCTTTCAAATAAAAAAAGAATCATCAAAATCGGTTCACCCAATCGAAAGTTATGAGGAACAAACAAAAAATATATATATAGTCGAATTGTTCTCAATTCGACTGTATTTCCTCATAACCTCCTCCTTTTTTTGAAGTCGGTTAATATAGAAGTCACTGTCATATAGGTTTTGTATCATGTTTGACACAATAAAAGTTAAACTAAAAGTACTTATGAACACCGTCGTCGAGTGCTTTATAAAACTTTACCGTACAGCACTGGCAGTTGGCTGTGACAGATTACTCAAAAAAGTTATGTCGGGTAAGTAGGTGAGTTTAATTCTGCAAATATGTTTGCGTATAATTTACTTCGTGCAGGTTTTCGTGAAGAATTCTAAGATTACATGCCATAAGTAAGTAAATAAAAAGAGCAAATCTTCTGTTGGTCAAGTGGTTGACGTGGCCAATGGCGGAGTCGCGCTTAAAACCCCAAGTCACGTAGCAACGTATTTACCATTGAAGGAGTATAAGTACTTGCTGTCTGTTACTGTGTATGAGTGAATCCAAAATTAAAGTAGTAAATGTTTCTTGACGTATAATTCATAGAATTACACCTTTTTAACCGACTACGGCGAAGCCAAAAGGAAGGGTAGTATTTTTGGCAGTCTATGTATTTTTGTATGTACCACCGTAGCTCCTAAGGTATTGAACCGATTTTGATGAAAGAGGTGTCAATAGATTTGTAATAATAGCTCGGGTGACACAGGTATATAGCCTTTTTATGAAAAGTGTCTACGCAGTTATAGTATATTTTTAAGCTTTTTCTTGTTTACGTTTAGTATTTATGTATCTCATGTCAAAGTGTAAACCTTCGTGATTTTTTTAAATATACTTAGTGGGCATGGGAATATGTTGCAAAGTATTCTTTTACTTTTCACTGTCTCGGTGGTGTACTGGTAGTGTATGCGACTGCTGTGCTTGAGGAGAACTCATGGGTTCGATTCCCGGGTCGGACCAAATGTTTGTATGATCTGCAAATATTTGTTTTGGCGTTTGGGTGTTTTCTATGTATAATATGTATGTATTTACAAAAAATATATATATATGTATTTATATCAATTGTCTAGTACCCATAACATAAGCTCTGCTTAGCTTAGGATTATATGGCGTTGTGTGTTAGATGTCCGAAATATTTATTAATTTATTATTATTTTTCCTCCCATCATCTTTTTTAATCTTGATTTATTTAAATTTTCTTGATAACTTAATATGACAAAACAACTTTTGCCGGGTCAGCTAGTAATGTTGTAAATATCATCTGCCGAGACTGCCTCGTTGGTCTCGCGGTTGGCGTGTGCGACTGAGGTGATCATGAGGGCTCGGGTTCGATTCCCGGGTCGGACTAAATGTTTGTATGATCTACAAATATTTGTTTCGGAGTTTGGGTGTTTTCTATGTATAATATGTATTCTATGTATAATATATTACAATAAAAAAGTATATCATGTATTTGTATCAGTTGTCTAGTACCCATACCACAAGCTCTGCTTAGCTTGGGACTAGATGGCGTTGTGTGTTAGATTTTTTTTTTTTAAAGACAACTCCCGCACTAGGATCCTGTGTCGCGGGGGACTTTACAAACATACATGAAACGGATACAAAGAACATCCAGACTCAAAACAACAATTTGTGGATCACACAAAGTGTTGTCCTACGTGGGATTTGAACCGACGACACTTGGCGAAGTAGGAAACGGCGTGGTGACCGTTAAACCACTAGGCCAAACGTGCAGTCGTTAAATAAAACTCTTACAAAAAATTGTCTTCTGTGTCATCAATCCCTTTAAAACTAAAGAAAATAAATGAGAAACAATGAAATAAAGTTTCAATAATCATAACTACCAAACAAGGAAGGTTGATTTATCGAATAATGATTTAGATTTAAAAACATAACATTGGATTTGCTGTGAATGCCCTCTTAAGGGTTGGTTAAATATTTTGTACTTGAGAATTTTATGTGTCAACGTTACTCCTTTCTACTTTCCGCCATTATATTTTATAGCATTATTACTTTTAATTTGCTGTAAATAAATAATATAAACGAGTTCACCCGAAAACATCCTTAAACTAAAAATACAAACACAAAGATACATCTATATATATGAAAGAGGAAGGTGACTGACTGACTGACATACCCAGAGATCAACGCACAGCCCAAACCGCTGAACCTAGAATCCTGAAATTTTGCATATAGGTTCCTTATATAACGTAAATGAGCACTAAGAAAGGAATTCGACCCCTAAGGGGGTAAATCAGGGGATGAAAGTCTGCGTGAGCGAAGCTGCTTGTAAAAGCTAGTAACATATAAACTTTGCAAGATACATCGGAAAAGGAAGAGTATAAGATAACGTCAATTTCCTTTCAAAATGAACGGAATTGACACTTTAAATTGCGTAATATCCGGACTGTTTTTCATTACTTTAACATTGGTCTATAATTAAAGCATACTTAATTAATATAGCAGTTGCCGGACTGTCTATTAATAACCTCCTCAAGACTGAGTGATAAGATAGTCGTACCAGAACTGCACTATCCGGTTATACGAGTACCGCTACATAACTTTATACCAGCACTATTCCTGCATAATTTTCTTTGAAATTTTGTTAGATTACCATCTGAATGACTAGTCTGGTCCATATTATGATTGCTTATAAAAAACGGTAAAAATATTTCGCATTTATCTAGTAGGTATGCTATCCATTGCATTTTAAAATTTTAACGTAGGATTATTTGGTTTAACATCATAATTACTTTTTCGTTGAACATTATCTAATATTGTGCACTATATACAGTTTTTTTTTTCTAGTATATAAATTATCGTACCACATAGGTACAATTTCGTAATTAATCAAACAATCCGACAGAGAATTCATTTGTTGCCATTTGACCAGACACATGAGGAAGACATATTTGTTTTTCACTTCACTTATTTAAAATCATCACTCATTATCGATGATATATTATTAAACAGAAAAACCTGTGGATTTTAGAAAAACTTTGTGTTTAAACATACTTAGATGCCACACAGTTGATATTATAATCTAAAGTTAGGACGAATTCTTTTCCTTACGTTTTTTGAAATGAAATGAATTTTTTTATTTGCATAGAACATAGGTTAGTACCAGGTGTAACATTGGTGGTTTTTGATCATACCATATTCTGCCTTGTTTTGGCATGCAAATATTTTTAAAGTGGCATTATGACCTACAAATAATTATATAAATAAAACTAAAAATATAATCTATTAAATGGTTCAGCATCATATAAAATTTTAAAAATTGGCATTGTAGTTCTTAACTTATTTATCGATTACATACTCATTATATTTTATTTTCTTTTCTTTTTTAATATAAAATTGCACATGGATAAACCATTAAGTTACTTACCTCTTCATGAATAACGTAGTATTATCTTAATCGTCATTAAAAGGAGATGACTAACTGTAAATCAAGGGATTTGATCCAAATAACTAACAGTCGTAGTTCTTCCTACAAATATAAACCACGAAGGAGTTTAAAATAAATAAAGCTTGAGATGTTCACAGATAGTAGTATCTATTAGTCTAGTTGTTTTATTACCTTAGTTCTTGCTGAATAGTTATTTCATGGACGTTTTAATATACATAAAACGTTTGCAGTACAGTAAATGAATATGCAAAATTAGAAGACGTGCTTGTAGAACGTCTTCAAGTGTGTGTAGAGCTCTCAACTGGAGTACATTATCAGTTAGAGTGTTCTTTGCAACAAGTTAAATCAAGAATATAATTATATTTAAGATACTTAAATTAAATCTATACTACGGATTACCTAGATTTTTAAAGATGTTTAACATTTGTTAATCATACATCTAAACACTTCAAAACTTAAAGAGGAAATAGTGTAATTTATATATAGAGCCTGGATGAGCACAGCGTTTTTATTAAAAATTAATTATTTATGTATTATTTTGATTCAATATCAATACATATAATAAAATCGTAACTGGTCGCTGTCTGGAAATGGAAGAAATATAAGAAAAAAGTATTATAGGTGGGCTTCGCAATCGAACCCATAACAATGATATTTTGTGCACGCTAATCTCAGAAACGGTTAAACCGATTTGAATGCAATTTTCACTTAGGCGTTGCGGTTAGCTCTACTTAACAATAGTGTTTGTTTCATTTCAATCAGTTCGTAAATAAATAAGTTTTTTTATGGAATATGGGGCAAACGAGCAGACGTATCACTTGATGGTAAGCGATTACCGCTCCCCATGGACACAGGCTACACCAGAAGCGTCACTAGTAAGTTGCCGACCTTTGGGGGATAGGGAGAGGGATGTGGGGAGGGATGGGGAGAGGGATGGGGAGAGGGATGGGGAGAGGGATGGGGGGAGGGATGGGGGGAGGGGTTGGGGTATGGGCCTCCGGTATCCTCACTCACTCGGTGAAACACAACGCAAGCGATATTTCACACCGGTTTTCTGTGAGGCCGTAGTATCACGTCGTCCGAGCCGTCCTATTCATGCCGAAGCGTGGCTCTCCCACGTTATATCAGATTAAAGAATCATAGCGATAGCCACAGGCAAAAGCTAGTAAAATAATAAATTTATATATTCCATTCATAATAATTTATAGAATAAATAAACAACTCTAGGACACGGTTATTTATCCTGATTAGGAATTGAACACAAGACCTCTTAGCAACTAGAATCACTAACCAGTGAACCAACTGGCCAATTATCTATTACGTAAAATGTTATTATAATGACTGCACGTTTGGCCTAGTGGTTTAACGGTCGCCACGCCGTTTCCTATTTCGCCAAGTGTTGTGGGTTCAAATCCCACGTAGGACAACACTTTGTGTAATGCACAAATTGTTGTTCTGAGTCTGGGTGTTCTTTGTGTCCGTTTCATGTATGTTTGTAAAGTCCCCCGCGACACAGGATTTATTCCTAGTGCGGGAGTTGTCTTTAAAAAAAAATATATATATATATAAGTAATTCAAGTACTCTTTAGTCTTTAACATAATCTATGGTCAGTAGTTTTACTCTTAACCCTTCGCTAGAGCTACTTGATCCATCTATATCATTCCTTAAAATCAATTCAGTACTTTAACGAACGAAGGCAGGAAGGAAAGGCAGGATAATAGTTTTGTCAGTGTATGAATATTTGTATGCTAAGCCGTAGTAGCATACAAACATTCATACAGTGCTAAAACTATTATGCTTCCTTTTGACTTCATTGTATTTGAGTAAAAGGTAATATTATACGACTTTTTGCTGAAATAAGTTACTATATCAAAATCAGAGCTTGCGATTTTTAAGAAGATAACTCCCGCATCTGGAATTTACATTCTGTGTAGCGATGGACTTTACAAAAATACATACAACGGACACAAAGAACACATAACATCACACTAAGTACTGTCCCGTGTGGGAATTAAACCCACTACACTTAGCTCAGGAGGAAGCGGCGTGGCAACCGCTTAAACCAACCGTGCAGTCAAAGCTAACTGATACCTTTGCTTTAAAACATAACAAATTCGTCTGTACTGCACCTGCACTCAAATACAAAATTGTTCTTGCCGTTTCCGACAAGGTGACTTAGGCGATATTTGGTGATAAGTACAGTTACTTATCGATTCGGCATTGTCTCCTTCTGGCATTTGAAGGCATCGTGCGTGCTTCGAATTTTATTGCATCATTCGTGAGAACCGACAGTGAACTTGCGTTGGTAATCGTAATGAGTGCCAGAACAATACCTTTTCATCAATGTTTGCCGCGAACTAGACGTTTTATTTTTTATTTATTCCATACAATGTTTCACTCTCTCACTTATTTTCTTATAAAAGAGATTTTTTTGCAAATATGTAACGGTGAATGCTGAAATTAATATATTATGCAAACTTTGGTTCATATATTTGCAATCTGAATTGCCCTTACCCGTGTGTTCACAGCTGGCGAAATTTAAGTGCTTTTTTAATTAAAATAATTTTCAGTGCCATGAGAAATGGTTATCAGTTTTATTTTTGACGTGGCAACGTCTTACAATTCGATGGAGCCGGCTGCACACACGAAAAAACATGACTCATGCGGCGTTACCTGACGTCATGCGGCGTTACCTCGCACCGCATCTATCTTTTTTTTTTTTTTTTTTTTTTTATGTTTGGCCCGCCAAAATGACTCTACTCTGCCTGATGGAAAGCATAAGCAGAATCCACGAGTGGTGGCCACCATACTCATTGCGAATGCAACAATGCAGCATGGTGACCCACACTATGGCGGCCTAGTGATGCTGCTGCATCTTTTAGTCTAGTCAACAAGTATGGAACTTGTTGACTAGACTAATTGGGCCTCCGGTCTCGCACTCACCAACGAAACACGACAGCACGAATGCTGTCATTTTACGTTGATTTTCTGTGCGAGGGTAGTACCGCCCCGGTCGAGCCGGCCCAACTCTCTCTCATCATTTCATCAATGTTTCGTTATGACGTTGTCACGTTAAACTATCATCCGTAAACAGACTTTATAGACAACCATTTTTTTCCTAACTATGTTATTATTAGTACATAGATTGTGTTAAAATAGACTAATTACCCGACTATGGCAAAGCCAAAGGAGGGTTATGATTTTGACAGGCTATGTATGTATGTTCATCTGTTCCCTCATAGCTCCTTAACTTCTTATTAGAACTGGACAATTAATGAGGTATCGTTAGAAGTGTCTTGATCGTCCGCTGGTTATAGGCTATATGACATGTCACTGAATGTGTGGCGCCCTCTAGCCGACATAAAGTACTGTCTCAAAAAAAAAATTGAGATAAATATACCGTGTTTGGTATCATTCGAAAAGGCGTTACTTGTACATTTCAAAAATATATATATTATTAGCATTTTCTCGTGCCTTTGTCCGTATTTATTCGATAATTGTGATGTGTTTATTGTACCTATTTAAAATATAGTTTTTAAAGAAATTAATTTATATTATAAAATCACCAATACATTTAAAATTTTGATTAAATTTGTAATAATTTGACTGCACGTTTGGCCTAGTGGTTTAACGGTCACCACGCCGTTTCCTACTTCGCCAAGTGTCGTGGGTTCAAATCCCACGAAGGACAACACTTTGTGTGATCCACAAATTATTGTTCTGAGTCTGGATGTTCTTTGTGTCCGTTTCATGTATGTTTGTAAAGTCCCCCGCGACACAGGATTTATTCATAATGCGGGAGTTGTCTTTAAAAAAATAAAAAATAATAATAACTAAAACCCAACTACGACAAAAAACGACGCTGAAAAAGTATGAAACAAGTTTCAAAAGCCGTAGTCACGCGTTGTTAATGTGTTTATGGTGTTAATAATACAAGCGAAATAATATTCGTGTGTTATATGAATTCAGTTTATTCGCTCTGATTATTTTCAATGAATGGATGGAATTCATTCCATACAGCATCATATTCAAATTTATTTTATAATATTTATCTACCATTGTTATGATAAATCTGGTAACCTATGTTTTATTTTAATATGTAATTTTCTACTAAACAGACATAAATTGAGCAGGTATGAAATTTATGTCAAACGACTTTTCCAAAAACAAATGCAACAAACTTACTTGTTTTAACATCGGTTAGGATTTTAAAAATAATGAATTACAAAAATGTTTTTTTTATTATAGTAATACCTATGTATAATAAAGTTATACATCTTAAAATCATCAATAAAATACGATAATTATAAATACACGTCTGCTCCACATATGCCTTCAGCGTCAGAATATATCCCCGCAAGGCCTCGGTCTAAAAACCTAAACTATGGAATAAATATTTTCGAGAAATGTAACAAGGTTCGAACAGCACGTGCAGCAACACAAATTGGCTCGTTTACACCAACGTGACACACCTATACACGTACACCATTCCTACAGACAATACCCGGAGCCACGTGAGCCTATCCTTTTATAACCTGACCTATTTATTTGATCTGTATGTTAATACCGTTGAACATAGTCAACACATTACTTAAGCACGTTTTTGACATTCGTGACTTAAGGTAGATCTTCGGTTTTAACTCTACAAAGGGAGCGACGAATTATGGGACAAGCGGTCTGGATCGTCAGGTCTACGTTATGTAGTTCCTACATAAATGAGAGAGACGCTAATGTTCCAATTCCAAAGTCTTTTCTGCCTCATTTCTCTCGAGGGACGTAGTAATGATTGTCAACACAGCAATTGTCCTTATTCGCTCTACACAATTAGGTGTTAAAAAAGTCGAATTCTTATGAGTCTTAGTACGTAGGTAATAATGCGAATCGAATTAAACTGCAGATAACTACAACTGAAAATAGATTTGGAAAATTGTTCTTAACATTTCACACATCGATTACACCGAGATAAACGTTTGCAACAATCAATGAATAACGACACTTACGTGACGCACTATTTTTTTCCAGTAGGTACTACTTATACACCTATCTACGAGTATATAGTTGAGTAGTTACATAGTCGGAGTGCGGAACTACAGACTGTTGCGATCAAATTTTGAATGGTTCTTTGTTGAACTTTATTCAATTCATTCGCATTTTGATAACACACACAATAGGAAAAACATCACAACTAACATGTAATTATAACAAAAAGTACTGCTGAAGGCTAATTTAAAATTAGATGTCATGAACGTATTTAGTGGAATAGTGAAACGTTGAGAATTGATCAATTTTATATTTTAAATTTAAGACATTCTTTTACGCAATTATCTATTAAAGTTACAAATGTCTACTCCCTGTTTTCTCGACGATTTCAAAATTCAAATTTAAATACAGTGATATCAGAATTTACATAAACAATTCAAAGGAATTATATCATTAAAAAGCGTTGTTTCTTTCTTATACTATTCTATATCAGATGTGAGGTCAAAGTGGGCAATTGTACTCTATAGATTATTAAGTAGCACCTACTTTTATGAACAATAAGTTGTGACAAACATATTACGTACTATGCTTATGTAAAAGTAACTGTTGTTATCTAAAACTCATATAATGATCTTAACTGAAAAGTAACAGATATGCAAGTTGGTAGAGCCGCGCTGATTTCAGCACGAACAGGCCAGTTCGACCTGAGTGGTACTACCCTCACACAAAAAAATTACGTAAAATGACAGCGTTCGTGCTGTCGTGTTTCGGTGGTGAGTGCGAGACCGGAGGCCCAATGATGCAGGAGCATCACTAGGCCACCATAGTATGGGTCAACATGCTGCATTGTTGCATTGTCTGCATTTGCAATGAGTATGGTGACCACCATTCTTGGATTCTGTTTATGCTTTCCATAAGACAGAGTAGTCATTTTGACAAAGCCATGCATAAATAAAATAATTATAAATAAAAAAGATTTATAATTATCATCGTCCCGTAATGAAAACCACTCAGCTTCAATGTTTATTTATTTAATGGTTTACCAGTAGTTATTACACTAAAACATTCTTAAATACAAAACACAGTAAAGTCTTAAGTGTACAACTCATTTAGGTAAACACTACATGCATAAATTCTTATAGAATAAGAAAAAAAACAGTATATATTTAAAGAGATTGTCCAAAAAGTAAGGAAACAAATGTACATATAAATTGGTGTCCATCCCTATTAGGGACATCAATTAATTAGCAAATAGTTAATCGACAGCAAGAGTATGGACCTGGTTCTTAAATCGTTGAAATGTGCCAAATATATCTATCTGACTACTGTAGTGATTATATTTCTTCATAAGCACACGTGAAACAGGAGAGTTGGAACCTAAAACTGTCATTCGAAAAGGTGGATGTAGGAGCATAACGGGTTTTCTGGGATACTTATTACTTTACTTACTAAATTTAAATTTTGAAAGCAGATTTGCGCAATCAACATTGCTGTTAAGTAATAGGTCTTTACCTATGAAATTGCCGTTTTGTATGCAATAAGTGAAAGTACTTATTTTTTCAAACTTTTTTATTTCTGTTATTCGAAGTAATCACCCATGCAATCGACGCATCTTTGCCAACGCATTGGCAGTTTATTGATGCCCTTCTTGTAAAACTCAGTTGGACGGGAGGCAACAAACTCTTCAAAGGCATTATGTACTGCCTCTCGGGAATTGAATTTTTTACCTAGTACTTTCACTTATTGCATACAAAGCGGCAATTTCATAGGTAAAGACCTATTATTTAAAATAAAAATAGCAAATTGGATGAGTTTCTGCGTTTTTCTAAGGAGTCAATTCTAAAATACTTAATGTTAAAATAAAAGTGTATAGAATAGAAGACCTACAAAATTAAACAGTATCTAATTAAAACACTTTCCCTTACAAAATCAATTCATCAAATCCAGACAGCAAATAATAACATACAGTGACCAAAATGTAATTTTATTGTTGTATTCTTAAAAGAATCGGTTACAAACGGTAGGCCACTTTGGTTAATAACTATTTTAAAAACTTCTAAGAATCCTTTGAAACAATGATATTACAACGAAAAAGTTAAAACTAAACTTTCTATTTCACTGCACCAATATTATTTATTACTCTTGTTTTCTTACAAATTCAGACAAAAGTAACTATATTATTTTGTTTACCGACCTTAGAGCGCAAATGTAAAAAAAAACGTTTTGTGTGCCATTGTTCATCTTTCAAAGAAGACTGGAACGTTACAGAATTGTATCATTTGTATCCCAAAAGGTAACGGGTATGCAAGTATTTCAAACAGACATCATATATTTTGGGAAACGGTATTCAAAAAAATAGATGTAAAAGTGACAACAAATAAATTACGTCATTTAAATGTAACCGAGTTTTGCTTTTACTTTTCGTTATGCGTCATCATTAATGTTCCTGAAGTGTGCGCCTCTGAAATTAGACGTACCTGCCTAACTAGAGAAATAAGAAGAATGCTATTGCTCCCAGCTTTTCGGACATTTAATTAACTCATACTGATTAGAGTAATGAGTCATGGAACACCGATAAATAAATCACCTTATATTTTTGTAATTTTGTAAGTAACTAATATATACTTAAACTAGCTGATCCGGCGAACTTCGTACCGCCATATTTATGACCCACGTAACATCGTTTACGTTTTTGTGAATCTAAACCATTCCCAGATCCCCTTGAACACACACAAAAAATTTCATCAAAATCGGTCCAGTCTTTTTTGTGAATCTAAACCATTCCCAGATCCCCTTGAACACACACAAAAAATTTCATCAAAATTGGTCCAGTCGTTTAGGAGGAGTTCAGTCACATACACACGCACACAAGAAATATATATATTAAGATATGCAAAAGAACTGGATTAATGCGAAAAGCAATAAGTAAATGTTTTATTATTTTACAATTAATTTGCAACGTAGTGTTGCTTGTATGAGAGTATTTTCTGAAACAGCAGAATCTACGTAATATAAAGTGTTAGTTTAATCAACAACTTTTAACAGTTCACTGCTGAAGATACGTCTCTCTTTAGCACTAATATTGATTAGTTTAGTATTATTTTATTAGTGAGTAGTTAGTTTGTGTAAAAATATTAATAAAAATGTACTTCGGACATCTGATACGCAATGCCATCTATTTTGAAACTAAACAAACTTTAAGCTTGTTTAATATTGGTTCTCCCTCGTTCACGGTGTTAATTCTAAGTCATTGATACAACAAGAGTCCTTTATGAATCAAACACCTATTTCCCACTGATACTTAAACTGAATGTTTAAATAAACTTTTTTATAAACCATTTTTATTCTAATTATAAATTTGTAATAAAATAAACTTGTTGAAACGGTAAATTATTATTAAGGACAATGAATTGTGGGATCGTTGAATAAATATGTAACAAAGTTAGTTATAGAAAATACATTTTTAGGTTAAACTAATAAGGTGATGGATTAAGAATACAAAGCATCACCACCCCTATTAATAGAAATAGGTATTGAGTCTAGGATTATCAAAGTACCAGGACAAGAGCGCTGCGAAAATAAGAAAAACTTAAATCAAACTGTAAAACAAACCATCCCGTCAGCTTAAAATACCCTAGACATGCGATAATAAAGCTAAATATCATGTTCAGCCCTGTAAAACGAATATGGGAGTAAACTCGCCATTAAACAGAGTGTGCAGAGAATTGAACACTTTTATGGAAGAGGTACCAGACTTTGACGCACACCATGACTCGATAATTTCACTTAGATCCAAGATTACAAAGTCTCAAAAGGGTAACGAATGAGTCTAATGAAATTGTTGTGGAGTTATCTTCATATGATGCAACAGCTTAATTTGAGAGTCCTAGACTCAATTGTGACCTACTGTATTGTGTAATGTTTCTTGATGTCTCTCATTTCCACACTTAATTTTCATTTCGTTGTTTCTGTTTTTTATCTTTTGGAATGTAATGTGACTGAGTAGGTTATTATTAAATATTATTCACATGTGTAATGATTTGGCGAATGTTGGTTGGCCCGTAATTGGCAAGTGTGAAGTATAAGGCCTTATTAAATTTGTCACTTCATACGATAGATTTTGTATACACGAGCTGTGAGAAAACCTTTTAATAAATAAATAAATAAAGCCTCCTTTTAAAGGAGAAGACTATGCCCAACAGTGAACTATATTATTATCTTAATATATTGTCTAATCAATCTTGATATTTGAACTGTTTCCTATCACTATCATAAATTTCCAATAACTTAGCATTTTATGTTTCTTTACATTGGCAACCAATAAGAGCTGTAGTACATTATATGTTCATGATAATTCCGTAATTAAGTTACCACCAATGAATGAATTAATAATGTGTCCCAACCGAGTCCACGTCCACTCCTACGCAAGATAAATCGCAAAGCTGAAATTGTATGCAAACTATGTTTTTAAGCACATAGATTCAAGTTTTGAGGGGCCCAGTAGGTATAATCACGAATATCAGTAAGGGAATTTCTTAAAGATAGCCGACAGGCCATCTCTGTCATGCATACAAAATACTCTAATGGTGAAAGAAGATAGCGGCTAGTGCCGACTCTCACGTAAGTTGGCCAAAGTGAAATGACCGCCGTTGACCATTTTGGCAGTTGCGTCATCCATCGAGACTCGAATTTTAAGTTTTTTATTACGATACATGCCACGAATCGTAATAAATAGATGTTGAATGGTCAATTACTAGTTTAGATTCCTTAAAATTCATTTTAAGATAGTGTTGAGCATTGACTGTAATTCAATTTAGAAACAGAAAAAAAAATTGGAATAAAATGAAATATATCATGACAAGATGATTAGAATGTAGAATTTAATAGCATTACAAATTAGTTGTATATACGTGATACCACCTTTTTTTAAACATGAATATACCAGAATAACAATAACATTACCTATGTAGGTGATTCACATTAGTCTCAGCTAAATTCTTTATTTAAAAACCGTGTTTTTAACTAAGAACGCGTTCAAGTTCAACAACAACCGCGCTCTAGACGTGGTTAAGGAAGGATGAAGCCGACCTACTTGTGGTTCCCTGACCTCCGCCGCAACCTAGCTCGTCGTTCTTTCTCGCTCTTATGAGTATGCCAACATGTTTCTCCGTCTCCCTTACACCCGGAATATTTTCGCAAACGCATTTGGAAAATGGCGCAACGCAGAAGCGCGGAGGCAAGTTGACGAGCTGCGTGACAATGAGGTTTTATAGGTTAAAGCTATGACAGACTTCGCAGACTGTTTAGCATTCGATACGGGATCGTATAATTTTAGCACATCTTGATAAAGAACTATCTAGAGAAAGGATTTATTTCAGTTTATTCATGAAGACTTTTCAGAGAATAAACCTTGAAATCTCGTTATTCTTCGTTGCTCTGTATACAGAAAAATATTTGTTTGTAATTGATTCTACAGCTCTTTTACAATTCCTAACTATTATTTCAAGTTTCATCATAAGAAGATATTTATTTATTTAAAATATTTCAAAGCGTGCACAGCATTTACTGTCGCTGTGCTTTTCATTAATGAATTAGAACTTAACCGCCTTAACAAAGTTAAATTTCTGGTTTGCAGAGTCATCCTCAACATAAATATGTTCAACTAGATTTTGGCTAATATCTACCATATATAGTCGTCAGTTGGAAACTGTTGTTGATAAACAATTTATTGTTCTAAATGTAGAAGAGGTTCATAGTGAGGAATGACCAGACTAGAGAACTTGAAAACACAGGCGAACACACTCATTAATAGAAATACAACATTTGGCCAGATGCATTCTATGCTGCGGTTTTCTGTCAGAGGAAAATATTTCTAATCATGTAGTTTTTGAAAACTCTTATTGTTTTTAAAGTAGTCATAAATACAGCGCCACAACTCTTAACAATAAACATAACCTAAATAATCTAAATAATAACATAACCTAATAATAATACGGAACGTGCACAACGAAGGTGCTGCCAACTGGTGTCGAGAATCCCAATCTTGTACTGTATTAATACTTGACATAGACATTTATAAGAAGTAAACAGAATAAATTTTATTAGTGAAAATTATTATTCTAGCTAATCATAATGCATTGTTGAATTTTTGGATGTCATGTACCAATACATCCAGAAAAACCAAAAATAAATCAAATAGCGTCAAATTTTATTACTTTCCAAAGAATAGTAAATACTCTCATGTCATGGTTATGTGAAAAACACAATAGTGGATAAACGCCGTAAAGAAGTATACGAAAGCATGATTTTTAAGCATTTAGAAATAAATAAATCAATAATATTTGTAGTGAAAATTCCTAATTTTTGTTATTAATACAGTCAATCTTTCAATCTGTTTTCAGCAAACATCCGAATGATTGGCTTCCATCTAGAAATACAACAATATAATATTAATAATAAAAGCTTTATTGACAGTTTACAAATATGTATTGCAGTACATGGGTATAGTAGTTGCTACATTGTAAAATAACCAACATAAAATAAAGAAAAATTGGTTAGAAAATTACAAAGATTTAAAAGACACCAACGTTGAATACAACAAGGTAATTAAGTCTGTAGAAACAAATACTGATAAGAATTGACATATATTGTCCACGCTGACCATCATTATTGATAGACCGCAACCCATGCTATAACTTTTATCGTATAAAAAATATTAAAATATAGGAGAAAATTTTGTTTACTTATTTGAAAGCACGATGACAGGCCTGATAAGGTTCCTTTACTGTCCGCATGGTGTCGCTTTCGTCAATTTATTGCTGCTACCTATAGTTCCTGCACGTTCCCTATACTGCTGGAGAAACAAGAATGAGACCAAATTGACTACAAATTTTATCTAGTCGAAACAAGTTTGAAGATTTCAAAGAACATCTAAGCATTTTAAGTTTAATCCCTAACGAAGTTGAATGCTAATAAAATAAAAAAAGTCTTTTTATAGCATCGCTTTGAAGGTGAATGACACTTGGTCTTAAATCTCGTGTTTTTTAAATAACTACCTACTAGCATCCGTTGTGATTATGCCTGTCAACTTCCAACATCTTAAACAAAAAGTTTTAATAACGGTTATTATTATATTTGAAATTCAAATTCTTCAGAATTACATTTTTTTCTGAATCTAACTAGGTCACGGTCATTTGAAATTCACATTGTTTGGTTTATCTACTAATTTGGGTACATGTAGTATATCACCTTTATTAATGTACAAGACCGGACTGGCTGTTGGCTTAGGGAAGGGCTATATCCAGCAGCGGACGACGTTGACGTCTTTCGGCTGAGAAGAAGAAGGACTAGTTTTACAATATTGTTTTTTGTGTTGTGTTGTGTTGATGTTCTCTTAGCACTTCAATTTAATTAAAATTCGAACTTAGTGTCTTATTTATTTGTTATTTGGATTTGGAGTAAATTAAAGCATTTAGCATAAAGCAATAATTATTATTTGTACGGGAATTAACGCGATCACTTATTTAAAGGTATTACATACCTCTGATTTGCCTGACGTTTCGACAAGGTTGCGCTGGCCGTGGTCACAGGCTGACTGTGGACTCAGCCTATATCATGGAACGCGAAAGCTTAAAAATTAGTATTACCACTAATAAAATTGTGCCATGTGACTTTCGGGGAATTTGCATTTACAGATTCATTAAGCAAGGAGGAAAACTAGAAGTTTAACTTTTAAGTTTTATTACGTTTTAGACTTCTAAGAATGAGAACTCTCCCAGATATATTTAAATTATAAGCCTGATTATGAGTCCATCTTTGTTGTTCTGTGTTGTGTGTTGATGGTTTAGGATTACGGGGTGGCAACAATCCTAACATAACATAACATAGGATTAAACTACGCAGAACAACAGCACTGCCAAAGAGAAAGAAAACTGGAAACGTACTCTATAGCAACATATCTGGTCACCGTGGTTATATATATTACACCGTGGGAGAGCCACGCTTCGGCATGAATGGGCCGGCTCGACCGGAGTGATACCACGGCCTCACAGAAAACCGGTGCGAAATAGTGCTAGCGCTGTGTTTCACCGAGTGAGTGAGGATACCGGCGGCTCATACCCCAATCCCCTCCTCCCTCCCCCCCATCCCCAAAAGGCCGGCCACGTACTTGTGACGCTTCTCGTGTTGCAGGTGTCCATGGGCGGCGGTAATCGCTTACCATCAGGCGATACGTCTACTCGTTTGCCCGCCTATTTTACAAAAAAAAAAAATACAATACATACATACATCAAAACTTTATTTCTAAGGAAATGCTTATGTTCAAAAATGAACACATACAGATCATCGAATCTATTCCGTATATAGCTAAATTTTTAACCCAGCATATGGAGTTATTTCAACGACAGACACCGAAATGTGAGGGGGCGATTGCATCGTCTCCAGCCGTTAACTAATATTGCGACAAATTGACTTTGTCACATATGTAGTTATGAGCATCGATGAACTTCCACACAAGCAAAAGCTACAAAAGCGATGACTAATTTAAGACTTAAGTTAGATCTAGATTTAAAGTACGCGCTTATTTTACGTAAAAAATATAAGGTGACATTTTTGTTTCTCCATCGTATTCTATCACACATAAAAATGAGAGGTGAAATGACATAAGCATGTTCGACAACCACAAAAGCGTAACCACATACGGGACGAAATTCAAAAGAACATAACTTAGCCATATAAAGAAGGACACGAGCGCACTGAATTTCATTTTCTAAAACCCGATTACACGGGCAAGGTGACGCAAGGCAGAGGTCGGCCGCGACACAACACTCGAAAACGAAAGGTGTTCGAAACTGAAATCGAAGGGAGTGATCCCGTTATCCTGTGCCGCACCACTGAGATGGAAAGCTCCCGTTAAAGCGTTAACGTCATGCAATCCAATCATGCAACAATGAGTCATGGCATTAGCTCCGCTCGACTCTGCTAGGCACTCCTTAGTTGCTCTAACTGTACTCCCTTACGTCATCTTCAAGGACGTTTCGAGTTAACCCACATAGTCTTTGGATCGAAGGCCTCTGTGGATATTTGGAAAATTACATGACACAATCATTTAAGAGTGTATTTTTTATTAACTCTAACGGTAAATTTGAAATATCAGAATGTCCTTTCAAGAGCAAATCATGTGTCACCGGATACTTACGATTCCATTTGCTTATTTTAGTGTGGGTTGATAATAAAAGCCGATATATTCAAAGTGAATCATTAACATATTTTATGTACATAATAATAGTTATAAATTAAGATATGAATTATGTTTGAAAATAAAAGCGGATAATTTGTATCTATCGGTAATCTAAATTGCCGTCATTATTTTACTTAATAACGTGTTAGGGAGCAGTAAATATATAACAGTTGAGGTAACCAAGTTCACATTTCGTATATAAAATCAATGTTGATTCCTTCTAATATTATTCATTGCCATAGCGTTCGTTCGTTTAATAGGGATTTTTGAATACACACATAGAAAAGCACATACATACAGCAAAGAACATCGTCCAAGAAATGATCTCTAGGGATGAAAAAATTGTATTAGTGAAGCAAGCAAAAGCTACTGATGAATACGTTTTTATTTTCAGTCTCAAGCTTATAACATTAGCACAAAAATACAATAAATCTTGCAACCTTTCATAAATAGGTCTTAGGATCTTACCAAAAGCTGACCCTCATGTGACCTGACGATATATCTACCTACAGAAATAAAAACAAAAACAACACAACGACAAAGTAACATGTGAAAGAAATTTAAATTTACATTTATACACAAATTATTATTTCCTCCAGTACCACCCCGAAACATGTTATCATGTCATGTGGAGGGATGGGCATGTGACGAGGTATGGAAGTTGAAGGATATAAGAGAAGAGAAAAACCATATAAGAGTTCGATGGACTATGTGAGAGAGGATGTGGCTAGGATGGGAATAAACAGTGAAATTAAGAGTGATACAATAATAATATTTTTTTACGGGAATTAACACGATCACTAATTTCAAGGTACTACATACCTCTGTTTTGCCTGACGTTTCGACCAGGTTGCACTGGCCGTGGTCTCAGGCTGACTGTGACCACGGCGCGTTAATTCCCGTAAAAATAATTATTATTATATCATGGAACGCGAAAGTTTAAAAGAGTGATACAGTAGAATAAAATAATAAAACACACTGCAATGATCCCAAATAAAATAAGAGTAACAGTAGACAAATGATAGTACCACACAGGAACCCTCAAAAAGATATGCGACCTTGTCGTCAATTAGATCCATATGCAAAACCCGTCTCTATATTATACGTCAATAGAAAATAGGTGCATAGAGTATAAATCAGTTTAACAAAATTTTAGGTTTCTGCTCAAGAAATTTTGGGTGGGAATATAATTCTTAGCGAACAATAATTCCCAATACAAAACCTTTTTAAAACTTTACAAAATATCGCATATCTCCTTATTATCATTAACTGATCGATAAACGAATACTTATGATTTTATCAAAATTATGATTAAACTATACATGCATTTATCTATATATATATTTCAATAGTCTAATAAAGTTATAAGTACCACACCCTGTAACGTAGAGGCAATAAAAGAAAAACATTATTAGGAATTGAACTATATAACCAAAGTTAGCCTACAAAAAAATTGGAATAAAACAATCTGGCTTTAATTTTGTTGATTGCTCCTAGTCTCTATAGGCAAGGTACAATTAAAAAAAATTGTATAAGGACGGGTGACCTTTAAACTTAATAGGTAACATAATAAAAAACAAATGAACACCTACCTGAATGCCTACATAATTATATACGTTCCTAAATTATAGGCAACATTTGGCATTTCCGTTACGAAGAAATGAATTCAAATAAAGCGCCGGTACATTACAAAACTTGTATATGGTACAAAATAGAACTTATAATATATTCGGATGTTCAGTTGTCCATCATAGATATCTATTCGCTAACAATATTGATATACTTATTATACTAGTTCATTTAGCATTTCCCTCTAATAGTTTTTCACTTGGAAAATGAATTGAAAATGGTGACACTAACCCACTCCCTTACAAAAAGGTTGACAGACTACTAAGGACTGTTGACGTCGACGATTCTTATTTGCAACATTTCATACTTTAATAGGTACATGATGCAGCATTGCGATAAATTAATATCAACACAGTTACACAGTAGGCTAAATATTCAAAAGGCAAACTGTTAAACTAAGTCAAAACAATCATTTCTAGAGCTAGGATTGTCCATACAATTCTTTCACAATACGATGGCATTGAGTCGCGTGTCCCACATAGATCTAACGGTACTGGACGAGTCCTGACCAAAACATCGACGCGGCCGAACGCGAATATATCCGCTAATTAACCTGTTTCACACTCGGAAATTCATTACGAGGGCTTTGACCTTCATAGTTTTTCACATAATAAGTAATTAAGTCAAGTAACAACTAACTACCAGCGCAATGGCTAGTCTGTTATTAACTCTGAGCACCTTGGATTTTTAAAGCGAACAATGAAAAGTTCTAGGTTAAAGCTTGATGTACTTTACAAGTGTTTATATTAGACAAGAATGAGTACAATTTCTTTGTAAAAAGTTTTTAATAAAGTTTTATATGACGGTAACCTCTTATTCTATCTATGTTATCCTGCTACTTCCAGAACCAAACGGTAGTTTTATGTTTTATATCTACATTTCGTCAGTGATTTCTACTAAGTCTGCACAAACAGAATCGAGAGGAAAACAACGTTAATTTTTTTGTAGCGAAACGTTGTACGGTTGCTAGTGCGTAATTTAACTGTAGGTACAATTATTTATTAGGGATATTGATAAACATAAGATGTCTGTAATTATTGCCTCAGTTCTTTTTTAGACTAGGCAAACAGAAGGTGACTTGAGATACTCAATACAAGTTTACCTGAGTCTGAACAAGTAGGTGTACGTACCTAGACGAAGATCTGAATATTTTTTATTTCATTTCTTTGTTTTGGATATGATAAATTGGTGAGCTACATAAGAGACTACAAGGTATTATTACTTGGAACTGAATTTGAAACAATAAATTTTTAGACAACTGATTCACAACCCAAACGCAACAGAGCTTCTACTAGGGGTACTAGACAACTGATATAAATACATTTGATCTGACCTCGTAATACAACCCGAGACCTTACCTTATGCATCTGGTAGTCGCTTACTCTACCGTGCCTCTGCGATTTCAGATCACATTCGCAACTATCTCTTGATGACTTATGAAATGAAGCATCTTCAGGAGCGGTAGGAGTTCAAGATTACCGGATTTAAAATTAAAACCATTATTCCACCGTCCCGCTCATCAAAAATATTGAAGTTTATAACTTTTATTGCTTTGTTTGTCTAATATATTATATTGTAAATTCAAAATTCAGATGACCATGGTACAGAACACGTTTTGATATAAACTTTCTTCAAGGCGTTTACATGCTGTCGTGTAAAGAAAAAGTATTTTAAAAAAGCATATTTGCACCTGTTCAATAATTCAAAGACACAAGGTAATACTCAAATCAATTAAAAGTCATTTATTAATTTAAGACACCAAGTGACACTTATGAACGTCAAATTGAAGCTATAGTTAAAAATCATTGATCGACACAAACAGAGGCCACAGCATGTGCTGTATTGTCGAGGTAAATTAGGCGAAAACACCAAAATCTACTGCCTGCCTGTGTCGATCCATAACTTCCAGTTTCCAAAATGCGTAGAGCTCATGAGAAGAATACTGGCAAAGAAACTCACGGCTACTCTTTTTCAAAATCTGATTTTCAGGTACAATAGTGTTAGTATTACATGTAAGGTAAACAGTATGCAAGCTGTTGCCACCTGAAATTCCTTTTATTAAAAAGCTCCAAAATCTAACGCATAAACAAAAAAACTGTATTTCTTAAATGTTAAGAGATTCATTGTTATTATTTCATAAAAATTATCTTTAAGTTTGCGGTTCAAAAGCGCCTAAAATTTTGTTTGAGTCTTGAGCAACAACAAATGTTGCTCACAATAAAATGAAGGGAACTAATAACTACACACATCAAAAGTGTCTAGGGATCAACATATGTGTCTAGGGATCAACATATATTTTTGCAATAACTTTTCTCCTGATTGATATTAATTAAAATTTTCTTTAAGGATTCATCAAATAAAGTGTTTTCGTTTGTCACAGTAACGATAAACCAAGTCACCTTTGCATTAATAAAGAAATTTGCCATTTTCCTAATAAAAGGATTTTTGACATTTGAACCACTAACATTAAAGTTCGAAAAAAAGACTGAAATAACAGTTTTCTTTAAAATTTTATTAGGTAACTTAAACAATTAATAATCCGTGTTTCTACCGCGAACACTAACACAAGAACATCGGTTTGGCATACTCAAAATGAGTTCATCCAAATCACGCTGTGGAATGGCCGCCCATGTTCGTTGCAACAACAAAAAAATGTCTTCTTGCGACTGGATACCCTCCATATTCGGCAGAGCTCTTCTCTGTAGCATATCCCATGCATGCTCAATCGGGTTCAAGTCTGGCGACTGAGCAGGCCAGGGCCAAAGCCACATCTCAATCTCAAGAAATCCGCATAAAAATGCTTGATCCCTAGACACTTTTGATGTGTGTATATCTGAAGGGCGAGCCAATGCCATCTATGCTATATAGACGTATTTTTACAACTTCGCGACACATTTTCAAGAATCTAACCAACGGTGATCTACCGTTGAACGTGTTTCCGACTATTTTTCATAGATGTCGATACAAGGAAAATGATGACATAGTATCTAAATGATTGTATACAATGAAAATATACCAGATTTCATGTCATTCACATTTTTAATATTTTTTATCATTAATTTCATCACTACGAAGACTTGAAGATTCGAAGACTTAGTTTTGAAAACTTTAAATACTTTTACATTGGCAGAAATAGCTGATCCGGCTGGTCGCCATCTCATAAAAAAAAGGGAGAAGAAAATATACAAAGTTTTGATGCCATATTGTATACCGTTTTTTTTATAAAATATACATTTTGAAATAGCTACTTTTTAAATTGAAGATTACGTTTACCCGAATTAAGGCGCTCACAGTAGATATTAAATTTGAAATGCCTGAAGTTTCGACCAGGTTATACTGGCTGCGGTCAATTTCGATGTATATGCTATATTATATACTAGCTTTTACACGCAGACTTTATTCCCCTGATTCACCCCCTTAGGGGTGGAATTTCAAAAATTCCTTTCTTAGTGCTAACTTACTTTATATAAAGAACCTACATGCAAAATTTCAGGATTCTAGCTTCAGCGGTTTGGGCTGTGTGTTGATCTCTGGGTATGTCAGTCAGTCACCTTCCTCTTTTATATTATAAAATATAGATTAATCCGATAAGTAGTCTTTGCGTGAAAGGACATACATCCATACCTACATGTTCGCTAACTTTTGCATTTATGGGTAACTAGCTGACCCACGCAACTTCGTCTGTGTCTCTTTTTAATCATGCTCGACTCCTATTGGTCTAAGCGTGATGTAAATTATCCTATTTTAGGCATACAGCAAAACACACGTTTAAATAAACATATGAAAATCGGTTAGATAGTTTCGGAGTTCACCGTGAGTAACAATGTGATACGACAATTATTATTTACTAGCTGCCATATTTACATATCTGTCTCAGCTTCCCACAGGCAGTGTACAGTCTCGGACAAAAAAAAAAACTTTTTCCGTTATCTTTTAGTATTTTTCTTTCTAGCAAAAAAAGAATGAATAAAATTGGACTATGTGTTATTGAATTACAACTAAGTACATATTTTGACTTTCATCCCCTCTCTCCATTAAACCGTGCTGAATTTCGGGATAAAAAGTATCCTATGTCCTACCTCGTAGTATGAACTCAAATCAAGACAAGTGTGTCCAAGACGGACAGACAGACAAACAGACAGACAAAAATGAAAAAAAAACAGTTTTGGCTTCAGTATCGATAATAAAGAGCCCTTCAAAAATTTTTTTTTTAATATCTTTAATGTACAGAATTGGACCTGTTACAGTTTTATTATAAGTATAGATATAGTTATTTATAGGCAATATAGCTTCATTGGTAGAATACAAGTGGTCGCCCAGTAGTCGAAATTTGATCACAACTAATTTTTTTGGGTTCCGTACCTAAAGGGTAAAACGGGACCCTATTACTAAGACTTCCCTATCCGTCTGTCTGTCTATCCGTTCGTCTGTCACTAGGCTGTATCTCATTAACCATGATACTTAGACAGTTGAAATTTTCAGAGATGATGTATTTCTGTTGCCGCTATAACAACATAAACAACAAATACTAAAAACAGGATAAAATAAATATATTTTTTTTTTATTTTTTTTTTATGTTTGGCCTGCCAAAATGACTCTACTCTGCCTTAAGGGGGCTCCCGTACAAGAAACGTGATTTTTTGCTCGTTTTTGCTCGATATTGATAACGACAACAGTTAGACGCATGAAATGTATAGATGATGGTACGGAACCCTGACTCGCACTTGGCGGATTTTCTTTTATTTTATTTTTAGCTTTAGTATTTTTAGTATTTTCGTATCTACTACTTAACTTATACTAGACTTATTCGGTACGCTACTGTTCTGGACGTGCGTATCTAAATGACTAAAGTTTTTATTTGCGACTTCACTCGTGCTAGTGTAGGAAAAAAATTACATTTATACCTCAGGAACCGTGTGTACGTTATTTTTCTATGTTAATTACCTTCATTTATGATGTTTTTCTATTACGTTGGTATATAAACTAAATTAACAAATATAATTTCGAGGTCATAATATTGGTAATGATTAGGTAACGTTTTTATTACTGTACCTACTAACATTTTGACTTAACTCATCTTCAATAGTTTTGTCAGGAAGTTATTGTTCTTAGTCGTACTACGTATTTCATATTTGATATAACACTTGCTTAAGTAGAAACACAGTTTATCATAAGATTATGCAAGGTAGGTATGTATTATAACGATTAATAATAACTATAAATTCTCAAAACTAAAAAATAAATCCGATATAATAACCTGAGTTCCCTTTAAAAAGTAAAAAACACGTTAAAATATGCGCTTTCATTTGAGACCCCACTCGATGATATTTTTGCAGACATTCGGTTACTCTTCCCCACTTTCACCCTCATAACTTTTAAACGGCTCAACCGATTTTCATGAAACATGTTTAAGAACACTCGCACGTAACTCACCTTTCATACAAAAAAACTAATCTGAAAACGCTTCATCCGTTCGGGGGCTACGGTGCCACAGACAGACAGACACGTGAAACTTATAACACCCCTCTTTTTGGTCGGGGGTTAAAAAGAACAAAAAGGAACAAAACGAACGACTGAACTTAGAAAGGAGGTTTTTAGTCTACCATATCACACTATCAACATAAGAATTTCCTTCTCTTTTGCAGTGATATTGTCCTGTCTAATTTGCTCTCTTAGTCACCTTTAATAGAATAAATAGGAGCGGTGACACTTCGTATTATAAATCAATCATCACATGGATATAGATAGTATGGAGGAACGGATGTCATACCCTCCAATACAAAGCGGGGAACCTCCGAACGGACGAGATGATCATGCTTGCCGGGCCTCGGCTCTAAGAAAACATCATATAATTAGGACTTCCCCGATTTTTTTATTAAAGGAAAGCTTCGTTGAAACACGAAAAAAGAAGAATCAAAATAGTTAAAATCAAGTCGTGTCTAAAGTGATCAAACTTTCCAAGTACAAGGATGTCGGTTTTCAACTTTTTTGAAAAAATGTCAATTATCGCTTAACTAAGTAACATGGCTTTTTCAGGACTGTTATGACATGGCCTCTCGCCCGGTGCAAGATTATCGTTGAGTTTTGCGACAACCTGTATATAGATGGTCTATTAAAAATCTACCTGTAAGTAATTTACAATGAACTTAATATAGTACGCATAAATACACATGAAAAAAGTCTATAAAATTAACATTTTTTAAAATATAAATCAATTGCTGTTTGTTTGTCTCGCTAAAACTCGATAACGGCTGGGCGGATTTAGCTGCTTTTGGTTTTGAATTGATTGTCGTAGTCCAGGGAAGATTTAAACGGTGTAAAGTTAAAAATAACTTGATAATCTAAATGTCACGTGTACGAAGTAGCGGTCGCAGCAATAAAAATAATAACATCCTGAGATATAATTATCACACATCGTCTACACTATAAGTAAGAAAAAATCATAAAATGAACATGACCACAGGTGAACATACATAGATATTTATATCAGCTTCCTAGACTTTATTATACCTATGATTATTATTTGGGATCGGCTACTAGTTGCACGAATTTTATCTGAATGTCAGTTTTTGCATGGGACCACCGCAACCCTGAGGGCGAACTGAATTCGATTGTTAAAATAGTTGTCAGTAAATTTAAGGGCACTGACTTCCCAATAACGGCTGCCATAGATGTTCATGACAACCGGGGCCGACGGCTTCCATACTCTAGGCTGTTAACCCAACAACACTTGGCACGACCAGTGAATCGAACCCGAGACTCCTTGATCGGCAGTGGCTAACCGTCAGATCAACGATGCAGTTCATACTTCGATCAAATATATTATAGATGCACAGTTCCATACAAAAGTAAACAAAATACTGTCCACGCTTCTATACGTACTTAGGTATATGTATACCACTTGAGATATAGCGAAAAAAGTCCTGAACTGGTATACACCTTAACCTAATTTTGACTTTAAGCATTTGACGTACGGACGGAAATAAATCCATATTAAATTCACTACATATTACCTTTTAGTTTGATGTCAGGATAGGACAATAAAATTTTATGACTCTTTCAAAAATCAGAAATAAAACAGCACATGCCCAAAAACAAGTGTATTGAAAATTTAAACTTAACATATTACAATAAAGCACATAATAGTACAAAGAATAACGAGAGTTACATTCCACTGACATTTAATAGTGTGTTCGCGTCTTATCGCTTCTATTTGGAACATGGACAAAATGGAGTTGCTTTTTGATTTAAATACATACATATTATATTGCACTATTCCATAAGTTGGACTATACCTAAACTATAATCATCAAATATATTTTATATTCCAACTTAAATGTTTTTCAGATATTTACGAACGGACGGATAATTTTGAATTTTGGTAATCACGTTTAGAATCTGGTATAGACCAACATTTATAAACAGTTTGCAATTTTGTCAAAAATACATACATGCAGATCGAATTAATAACCTCCTTTTTTAAAGTCGGTTAAATATTCTTAGTAGAATATAATACCTACCTGTGAAGTTGGTAAGGCTGTCTTTTTTATTCTCCTGAATATGTAAATTTCAAAAAACTAAAACAAAAACAAATCTTCAATTAACCTAAAAACATTGTAACGGCGACTCCATCATTATCCTACTGACTTTGTTCGCTAGCACTAGGCTTTTCTTTTTTTCTCTTATGAACATCGCGCGTGAGTGTGAAAGGGATGGATGCGTACATTAGAAGCTGTTCTAAATCACAAATTTTATCAAAATATTAATAAAATTAGCTTTAAAGCATAACGAAAATACACCAATATGTTAGATTAAAGATAGACTTACTGAAAATATGATATTCCATCCTTCTTTTGCACTTTTAGAGTGTAATTTTTATTTTTTTTTGTGTGTAAACACGAGCACGGCCACCAAGCGAATAAGAGCAAAACAAGGCATATTGTTGTTTTATGCCTTGTTTTACCGGTACCACTTTTTAAGCGGCAACAGTGCATCTATGATATATTTGATCGAAGAGTTCATACATAGATATTTCCTTTATCAAAATATACAGGTAACACAGATCAAAATGTAAAAGTGTTTAAAGAACTTATATGATCACCACGATCTCGCAGAAAACCGATGCTCAGCAATAATTTTGTTGCTTTTCACCGAACGAATGAGGTCACCGAAGCTCAAATCAGAGGAGTTTGGACTTCGCTAACCTCACTCAGCCCTTGTTGTTGGGAATGACTTAAAAAGCCACGACGCACTTTTGAATCTTTAGTTTAGCAGGTGTAGACATATTAATTATGAGCACAAATCTTCGCGCATTTAATAAACTGTCTTCGATAAATTTGATCTTTGATGCTGTTCCAATTCAACTGTGACTTCTATCTTCCACGTTGGCCAAGTAACGTTCTGTTAAATAATTCCAGTAATAATCTTCCAGTAGAAGATTAAGATTATTTTCAAATGTATTTAAAATACAATAATTAAGTATAATTTTGAATAGCAAAATATCATATATTTACCTGTTCCAAACCATTAAGTCTAAAGCTTATAGAAAGGATCAATAAATAAAACAGCCGCACTGCGGTTGAAAAGTCGTTATTTGTAGTTGAAGTATTAACTTTAAGCATTTGACGTACGGACGGAAATAAATCCATATTAAATTCACTACATATCACCTTTTAGTTTGATGTCAGGATAGGACAATAAAATTTTATGACTCTTTCAAAAATCAGAAATAAAACAGCACATGCCCAAAAACAAGTGTATTGAAAATTTAAACTTAAGCTAAAGCTTATAGAAAGGATCAATAAATAAAACAGCCGCACTGCGGTTGAAAAGTCGTTATTTGTAGTTGATGTATTAAGTGGGTATTAAAAGTACTAATAAAAATGTCGATGCCGGTTGAAGTGCAGGTTAAAGGAGGGAGAGACTTGCCTGGAGTCGGTCTTGTATGAAATATTTAATCATAACAGAGCAATCTTGTAAGGTAAGCTACAGATATAAGGCAGACTGTTTGTCTATAAATCCCAAAAAAAAGCGTGAGTTCGTGTACGATTTTATTTATTAATCTTAGAACGCTTTGTCTTCTAATGGTCGGCCTGGGACAGAATAAATTATATTTCAAACTATTAGAAAGTTATTTTCGAATTAAACATCTAAAATAACAATATAAATCTTTATTGTTTTTACAGCTCCTTGTGTAATTTTTTTTTTCGAACATCTAACAACAACGCTATCTAGTCCCAAGTTAAGCAGATCTTGTGTTATGGGTACTAGATAACTAATATAAATACATATATACCTTTTTTTGTAAATACATATATATTATACATAGAAAACACCCAAACTCCGAAACAAATATTTGCAGATCATACAAACATTTGGTCCGACCCGGGAATCGAACCCGAGACCTCAAGCACAGCAGTCGCATACGCTACCACTGCGCCATCGAGGCAGTCAAAATTATAATATTATATTACAATAATAAATTAATATTAAAGCCAAATAGGCAATACACTACTGCCAGATTGATGGCTTTGGCCTATATGGAGCTTCTATATAAATAAAGAAATCATATTTTTGTGAATATTCTAAATTTATACAATTCTCGAAAATATGCAAAGCATTTGGTTTACACGACTATGGCTCATAAATTATATATTAATCACATTTAAATTTCAAGTGAAAATCAAAATACTGGAGTAGTCAATGCAAAGTTCAGAGGCCATGTGTATTTTATTATTTACCTAACTTGTACTTTCTGTATCCATGAAATGATCTTGAATATGATATAAAAATAATAGTGGTCGGTCAGTGGTCGAAAATCGACCTCAATTCATTTTTTATTATATCTCTTAGCTTTACTCATTCTCAACAATTTTCGTAAAAGGGGTCCAGATTTTTATATACAGTGTGTGCGACAAGAACGTTACTGGCATATTTTTTAATTTTGGAATGCAATTGATAAAATAAAAATAAATATTAGGCTTAATAGAACAATCCTTTGCCTAAAATGCGTTGTAAAAAACAAAAGTTTTCTCTCCAGTTTTCCTTGTTAAAAATATTATTTTTTACAATGAGTGCCGCGTACGCTTCCCGATTTGAAGCTGTGTTTCTCTGTACTCATCCAAAAGGCCCCAAAATGTCCCGCGACTAGGCCGCCCATTATATGGAAAAGTCCAAAGCCTTCGTGAGCAAGTGGGTGAAGAGATATTCACAAACAAAAACGTCGATGACTTACCAGATCGTGGCAAATAAAAAAAGACGTCTGTTGTAGAGGATAAACGGATTGTGCAGCTGTTTGCTAGGAATCCTTTAATATCACTTCGCTCTGGGCAAGTAAAGTTTAAGAAAAAGGGTTTAATCATATCATTTGACACTATCAAAGGGCGTTTAGTTGTAAAGAGCGTGAAATGTCGAAGCAATGTGAAGAGAACTCTCCTTTCCGAAACGCATATTGAAAAAAGGCTGCATTGGGACAACAAAGACCATGATTGGGACAAGATAATTTTTGCTGATGAAGCTTCAGTTTGGGCAACCGGTTACTCGACTTGAACTTGGACTACGGCTGACAATAGACTGATGGTACGATCCGTGAAACACCCTTTAAAGGTGCATGTTTGAGAATGCTTCTCAAAAAATTGTTTCGGAAATTTGCACTTGTTTACCGGTACTTTAGATGCTGAGAAGATGACGAAAATTTACGAAAAAGCATTTTTTTTTTGAGGTCTATTGGACCTCTCCGCTTTTCCCCGTCCATGAGGAGACAGGACCTCAATATTCTGATTCTGAATACTGTCAGTTATTTATGATGTTTAGTCGGGTAAATTTCCCGCTAGTTCGGCTATTTATAGTTAATTCCTATGGCCTTTCTTACATTTTATACTATTTAGGGTCTATTTATATTTATATTTTATGCATTACTGTCTATGTTATATTATATGTAACTTCTCTTTATTTTCTCTTGTACATTTCCTATTCCTAATTTTCTACTTCTCTTCTGATGCTGCAGTTGTTACTTATGTCTTACAATTTTTGCTTCCTATTTTATTTTACAATATATTTTTACTTTTAGTTTTACTTTATCTTGTTGTCTTTAACTTTAGTTACAGTTTTGTCCATAATTAAAAAAAAAAATAGTTGTATTTACATCTTGCTCCTATTATATAGTATAACTAACATGAATAATTTTTGTATGGTATAGTTCCTATGTTTGCAGTTTTAATTTTCAATTTTGTACAGTATCTCTTTTTACCAGGATTTTGAGGTTATTTCTAATCCCGAAGACATCTCACACAGCCTTTGTTAATCAACATGTGTGATCGTGATACTTATGACTCTGTGTATTTTGTTTGTATACTACACACATCAAAAGTGTCTAGGGATCAACATATGTGTCTAGGGATCAACATATATTTTTGCAATAACTTTTCGCCTGAATGATATTAATTAAAATTTTCTTTAAGGATTCATCAAATAAAGTGTTTTCGTTTGTCACAGTAACGATAAACCAAGTCACCTTTGCATTAATAAAGAAATTTGCCATTTTCCTAATAAAAGGATTTTTGACATTTGAACCACTAACATTAAAGTTCGAAAAAAAGACTGAAATAACAGTTTTCTTTAAAATTTTATTAGGTAACTTAAACAATTAATAATCCGTGTTTCTACCGCGAACACTAACACAAGAACATTGGTTTGGCATACTCAAAATGAGTTCATCCAAATCACGCTGTGTAATGGCCGCCCATGTTCGTTGCAACAACAAAAAAAGGTATTCTTGCGACTGGATACCCTCCATATTCGGCAGAGCTCTTCTCTGTAGCATATCCCATGCATGCTCAATCGGGTTCAAGTCTGGCGACTGAGCAGGTCAGGGCCAAAGCCACATCTCAATCTCAAGAAATCCGCATAAAAATGCTTGATACCTAGACACTAGACACATCCCTAGTTTAATGTTCATGTGCGTGTTTATTTGTCTAAATCCATCAAAATTTTGTTCCTATCTTTGTAACAATATATATATATATTATACCAAAATATATATAATTATTTCAACTTCATTGTGTATTTCAAACTATGTTTTTTATTTACGTGTATGTCAAATGTTTGTATGCGTGTTCTGATGTGGCCATATATACTTATGATAAATTTATCAAATCAGTGTGTGTGTGTGTGTGTGTTTCTGTGTAGTTTGTGTCTGTACGTGTATGAGTGAGTCATAAGTATGCGGTGTTGGATCTCGCCAGATAGTCCCATTTTTGGCGAGTTGGGCACTCGGCGCTGAAGGCGTTATGGCCGAGGCTCCGCAGCCCAGAGTGCGAGCAGTTGCAGCACCGCGGTTCGGCTCCCTTTGCATACTCGGGGCATTCCCCGCGCAAGTGCGGGTCTCCGCAGTGGCTGCACCTGTCCACACTCTCGGTGCAGAACTTGCGGCCATGGCCGAATGCAAGGCACTTCGTGCATTGGATGAGCGGAGACTGATCCTCTGCCATACCCTTGGCCTTACTTGAAGTACTATGTGCGATGTCTTCGGGTTCTTGGTCCTTTTTTTAAATTTGATACTCAGCTCTCTCTCCTCTTGTAGTAGGCCCATGAAAACATCGGCGTTTTGGGTGTATAGAGCCCCGATCATGTCCTCGTCGTCCCCATCAACAAAAACGTCTTTGAGGACGACGAGTGGATCCTTGTTCTTCATGGGCACTACCACAAGCCCAACATCCCTACTGCCTATCCTCTCGGTCACCCTGTCCCGCTCCACCTCCGTGTCGCAGCCCAGGATGACCGTGCCGCCCTTTGCCTTTCTGGCTTTACAAACTTTTAGACCAGTACCCCTGGCGTCGACCGCCTTCTTCACCCTGGCGAGTACCTCATCAGCAGTCTCCTGACTGTCTTTTGAGGTCACCGCCACGGAGTGAAGCGCCGGTCGGCGCCCGGGTCTGGTGGCTGCGACGCTGGCGTAGGATTTGGGGGTCGATTCCGGGTTTATCTGGGGTACCAACTCCTTTACGGTAGCGCTGAAGTGCGTTTGAGTCTCGATGACGATATCTCTGACGACAGTCCCAACTAGAAAAAGCATTATTGCCGTCGGCTAAGAAGATGTTTCCACACCAAAATAATTTCTGGATTCTGCAAGAGGTTAACGATCCGAAACACCGAAGTCGGCTCGGCACCACTTGGAACGCGGTACATGGTATTAACGTATTGGATTGGCCCTCACAGTCCCCTGGTGCCAATCCAATTAAAAAGGGTTTGCGCGTGGATGAAGCCTAAACTAAGGGCCATTTTTTGCCCTTAGTTTAGGCTTCACCTTTTGCTTAGTGACCGTCGCTGACCTCACTCCTGAACTGAAGTCCGCATGGAGGTCTTTACCTCGCAGCTATGCTGAAAAATTGGCGGAAAGTAAGCGGCGAAGATGCCAAGCGATTATGGATAATAATGGAGATTGGAGACCGTATTAATATAAAGCATCAAATAGAAATAAAAGACTTAATTGATTACAATTTATCGTTTAATATTTCTAAGATTTTCATTAAATTTTGCCGGTCACGCTCTTTTCGCACATAGTGCATATCAAACATTTTAATATTTACATCAGTACCTGGATGAGCGAGCTTTGCTCGGTATATTTTTTTTGGTATATTTCCTAAAAATGAATCGTAGCTAGGTCGTTTTATCGCTCCGGAAACAGCCCCCCCTGCCGCCCCTGCATACTAAATTTCAAGAAAATTGGAGCGGTTTCCGAGATTCAGCATATATTTATACTATCTATACTAATATTATAAAGCTGCAGAGTTTGTTTGTTTGTTTGTTTGAACGCGCTAATCTCAGGAACTATTGGTCTGATTTCAAAAATCCTTTCAGTGTTGGATAGTCCATTTATCAAGGAAGGCTATAGGCTATATTTTATTTTCAAAAAAATTTGGGATCCGTAAGAAAATTGCTATTTTGTAACTCAAGGTGTGAAATCGAAAACCTATTTTTGCGTGCGCTGCAATAACTATTGACAATAGAACAAAATAATGTAATAAAACTTAAATATAAAGCTGAAGCTGTTTGTTTGAACGCACTAATCTCAGGAACTACTGGTCCAATTTGAAAAAAAATCAGTGTTAAATAGCCCATTTATCGAGGAAGGCTATAGGCAATTTATCATCACGCTAAGACCAATAGCAGCGGAGCACCAATGAAGAATGTTTTAAAAACAGGGGAAAATTATTACGCTACGGACAATAGGAGACGCAAACGACGCTGCGTGGGTCGGCTAGTATATGTATATATATACATCTATGTAAGTATACATAAGAATTGTTCGTAGAAAGGTATTAGATACATAAAACAAAACGGATCTTATGAAAATAAAAGTAGGTATTGTTACTCTATGGTAATCCAACTTTTACTATTTAGCTCTATAGTTTTATACCATAACCAAATAAAAATAGTAGCTGTCCGACTCGATCAAATTTTAGCAAAAATAAAAATGACATTTTGACAAAAGGCTATACACGCTATACATAAGTTTGTGTGACATTTTCTGTTTTCCCTGTCGAATTATCCAGTTTTTTACTGTCCACAGTGAAACATCCGAAATTACAAAGTGATGAGTCTGACACAAAGTCTAACAAAATAGTACATTCTAATATGAATGTACAGGTATTTAATTCAGACTCTACAAACTCCGAACTACAACCTGTCAAGGAAGAAACAAAAGCTGATCTTGTTGAAAATAGTCCAGAAAAAGATAGTTCAAATGATACATTCAAAGCTGATGTACAAAGATTCATTGAGATTTCAAAATACTTTTCAAGTCCTCTCCACAAAACTGCGTCTTACATTTGTGAAAACCGTCTAGTCTCTCATCCGAATACGTTTAGGATAGAATATAAGCGAGGTGGAGTAACAACGGCACACATAAAATTTTCGAATATTACTCTTGATCCCGTATACTTAAAACTTTTCAAACTTACACCTGATTTGGAACAAATTAAATTTATTAACCTGTCTTTGTCGAGATGCAAGCGTATTCCCCCAGGGTTGTCATTTAACTTAGGCTTTGTATACGACGATGTGAATGAAAAGCTAGAATGCGACACAAAAATGATATTTGTGGCATCAAGAAAAACAACAACTCCTTGCTACCACATCTGTAACGTAGATTTGAATTTTGTGCCTATAAAGATCCGTTCAATGTCATAATTTGCTTTAGAGAAGCTAAATCATATTTTTTAGTGTAGGATTTTGGTTTAGGAGTCTGACATTTGAATTAATTGTACTGTAATTCTTAATAACACATGGGCTTGCAGTTGATATTAAAATATTGGTAAATGATTTTGTAAATGCTTTTTATTATAACTTAAGATCATAGCTGAAAATGTACCCTTCTGAAAACACTGTAAATGGAAATGGAAAACATTTAGTACTAAATTAGACAATGTACAATATTAGCTCCACTTGACATAAGGCACATATTCTTTTAGAGGGCTTATTTGGGCTATAAATAAGCCCAATCAAACGTAAAATAAAAATTGAATTTGGTGCAACTTTATCTAAAAGATGCAGTAGCATCACTAGGCCGCCATAGTGTGGGTCGCCATACTGCACTGTCTGCATTCGCAACGAGTATGGTGACCACCACTCTTGGATTCTGCTTATGTTTTCCATCAGGCAGAGCAGAGTCATTTTGGCGGGCCAAACATAAAAAAAAAAAAATGACAACCACAAATTTAAGTTTATTCATTACCTACGCATATTTTTTATTTATTTACATGAAAAATACGCCACATAAATGCGGTATTATGGTTACATATGAAGTATGACGTCGCCTTTCGACGAGCAAAACATTACTTAAATACAGTATTATATTTAATGATAATTTATTGTAAGTGTAAAATTAGCAATAGTATTACATAAAAAAAACTGAATTCAAAAATCATAAATTCGAATGTGGCAATATAATTTATCCCCTTAAGAGCATCTATGTAGAAGTTTATATATAACACTTTTCCTAAAATCACTCATTGGTTAGTTTAACAGCTCTTTATTTCATCACTAATCAGTCAGTCACCTCTCATACATACATATTCAGTATAAACGCATAATT
Organism: Diaphora mendica; assembly: GCA_949125395.1. Lineage (NCBI taxonomy): Eukaryota > Metazoa > Arthropoda > Insecta > Lepidoptera > Erebidae > Diaphora > Diaphora mendica. The sequence goes on from OX421310.1 coordinate 27,925,157, forward strand.
TTATTTATTACTAGCTAACCCGACGAACTTCATACCGCCATATTTACATATCTGTCTCAGCTTCCCACAGGCAGTGTACAGTCGCAGACAAAAAAACACTTTTCCCGTTATCTTTTTTTTTCTAGCAAAAAAAAATGAATGAAATCGGACTATAATGTGTTATTGAATTACAACTAAGTACATATTTTGACTTTCATCCCCTCTCTCCAGGAAACCGTGCTGAATTTCGGGATAAAAAGTATCCTATCTCCTTCCTCGTAGTATGAACTCAAATCATGCCAAGTTTCATTTGAAACTGTTCAGTAGTTTCGGCGTGATGCGCGGCCAAGATACAGACAGACAGACAGACAGATTGACACACGGACAGCCAAAAATGAAAAAAAAAACAGTTTTGGCTTCAGTATCGATAAAAGAGAGCCCTCCAAAAAAAAATTCAAAATATCTTTAATGTACAGAATTGGACCTGTTACATTTTTATTATAAGTATATAGATGTACAGAATTGGCCCTCTTACATTTTTATTATAAGTATAGATATATAGATGTACAGAATTGGACCTCTTACGTTTTTATCATAATTATATAGATGGAAATAACCTAAACTCCGTGACAAATATTGCAGATCATACAATACATACCTGAGACCTCAAGCGCAGGAGTCGCATGTATACGCTACCATTGTATCACCGAGGCAGTCAAGACAAAGAAAGAAATTGTTTACAGTAGTGTTCAAACTCCATATCATCAACTCTATTTAATCAAGATTTACGTCATTTATAACTTTGAATAATCACACATACGTTCAATAACAGCAAGAAAAGTCTGAAAAATTATGAACGTTTACTTCTAAAGTAGCGATCAAAACGCTATACCTTAAAAGTAGTAAAGCAGAAATGATCAATGAAATCCAGCCAAAATGATTGTACATATTGTAACAGATGACAATGTTTAATACATGTAAATGCATGTATATTATAATCTAATTGTTAAATTGTATGGTAATTGTCTTTGTATGGAAAAATAAACACTTTTTTATATAAAAACCCCATACATTTTGTAACTAAGCTCTTTTGTCTTTTACGTAGTATATTGTACGTAGGAATGAACAAACGGATATGCAACCCGTGTCTGTTGACGTGTGGGGGGAACACGTTGAAGAGTGGCGACGGTGTTCATACAAAATTTGACATTGTCCTTTGTAAAGTAAATTTATTAAAGTAAAAAATTTGTACTCCGTGCGTCAAACAACTCACACATATTAGATTAATTTAAAATTATTGTTGAATTGTGATGAATAGCTAATTACCGATACAGTAAACGTTGACTTCAGTCAGACATAGAGGGCATTTTAAACAGTAGTCGAATAACTTTTAAATATTTAAAGGTAGAGGGACATGAAACTGTGCTACATTTACATGAACGCAAACGACAACTACGCAATACCTATACTCGTAAACTTGTCTTACGCTTGATTTAAAAGAAAAATAAATGCTGTATATTTCAGTATACTTCATGAAAATGTTTTATTTATTTCATTTCAGGGATATTTACATACAGATTTGTAGTATTGCAAAACAATGGTCTTAATATTAAAGACCAAACAAAAAAGTTTTTAAGTCAAGAGTCAATGCTTTCATAAATAATGAACAAATTAACATCACCGAGTTCAATGCATCGATGTGCCGTGATAAATTTTAGTTAACTGTATTTTGCATAATTATCTTAATCTGTACCCGCTGTACCGTTACTTAAGTGTGGAAGTTATACTTTAAATTTAATAGATGCAAACGAAATATCCTTTTTTACCCGTTTTCTGTTCTGAGACAAAAAACATAAAAATAACAGTCACCTTGAGAAACTCTTTCATTGAAAATCTGGGAAGGGCCTACAACCGACATTTAAAAATCAAGCTATTTTTTTCCTCCAAATCTTTACTATACTAAATATTAATATACTAGCTGACCCACGCAACCTCGTTTACGTCTCCTATTGCCCAAAGCGTAATAATTTTCCTCCGTTATTGTTACATTTTTTATTGGTGCTCCGCTCCTATTGGTCTTAGCGTGATGATACATACAGTTTGGTGATCAAAAGTTGGTGATCAGACCCGTAATCAGCCCAGGTAGTGTGTAGGCATTAGTTATAGACGATCTCCATCGCGATCGAATCATAATGTAATCTATCTGGTTGCGGGTTTCTCCACCAGGTGATATTTATTTATTTAATGTAAGGTCCTTCACAGCTGACAATATTAATTTTACAATAGTGATATTTGAACAATACGCCTATTATGAAGTACACATGAATTAATACAAAAAACACAAGAGTAGATAGTCTATTCAACAACTACGACAAAAAACGACGCTGAAAAAGTATGAAACAAGTTTGAAAAGCCGTAGTCACACGTTGTTAAAGTGTTATGGTGCGTTTCTATGAAACGTGTTTCATACTTTTTTAGCGTCGTTTTTTGTCGTAGTTGGGTTTTAGTTTTTACTTTTTTTTAATTTAAAATGTTTTGGTGGCGTTATTAATATATAATATATATATATATATATTTGAAATGTACAAGTAACGCCCTTTCCAATGATACTAAACACGGCATATTTATCCCAAATTTATTTTTTAATTCATTACTTTATGTCGGCTAGAGGGCGCCACATTTGATTCAGCGACACGTCATATAGCCTATAACCAGCAGACGATCAAGACGCTTCTAACGATACCTCATTTGTTCAGTTCTAATAAGTAGTTAAGGAGCTATGAGGGAACAAATGAACATACATACATAGCCTGTCAAAATCATAACCCTCCTTTGGCTTTGCCGTAGTCGGGTAAAAATAACACCTTAAAAAATTTGATAGTAGACTTCAGATCAAAGAAACCAGTTTGTATGAGTGGGTAGTGTGTGTAAGTTGTGTTTACATATTGTATGAGGGACGTTTATAACATGATAGCACACAATTATTACAATTTTAATTCTTATACAAAATATGACTGATATTATTTTTGTACGAATTTCGGGGCGTGTTAAAGGGGTCCAGTGATGAAAAGCCGTAATTTTATGTGTGCGGGATGCGACTGAATGGCGACATCTTGATGTAGTTGGTTGTTGCAGTTGGGATTGCGAGTAATAATGTATGTGGGGTACGGCATGTGGGCACATTAAAATAGATTTCATTTAAAAAAGTGTTACAATCGTATTTATTATTGAGGACGTCGTACAGGAACATCATGTCAGTGATTTGACGCCTGGTGTACAACCTTCGAGGATGGTGCATCCAGCATAAATAGTTACGATCAGCAAGTCATTTTCTGAAACGAATTGTATCAAGCGTTCTCCCGGTTCATTCCGCTTTCTGAGTCCAAATCTACCCGCACACCCGCCTATTTTTTTTTTTTTTTTTTTTAATGTTTGGCTCGCCAAAATGACTCTACTCTGCCTGATGGAAAACATAAGCAGAATCCAAGAGTGGTGGTCACCATACTCATTGCGAATGCAGACAATGCAGTATGGCGACCCACACTATGGCGGCCTAGTGATGCTGCTGCATCTTTTAGTCTAGTCAACAAGTATGGAACTTGTTGACTAGACTAATTGGGCCTCCGGTCTCGCACTCACCAACGAAACACGACAGCACGAACGCTGTCATTTTACGTTGATTTTCTGTGCGAGGGTAGTACCGCCCTGGACGAGCCGGCCCGTTCGTGCTGAAATCAGCGTGGCTCTACTACCTTCTCCGATCTTAGCGTTCAAGTCCCCTAGAATAACTAATAGCTCTCTACCAGGTATCTTCGCTATAGTAGATTCTATTCTATTACTTATTACTTATCACTCATACTTGTTACTTGTTACTTATTACTTATCACTATTTATATTATTTATTGTAATGGTGTACCATTACAATAAATGATATTAATAATAAAATAAAACAAAAAATACTAAAATGTCAATATTGAAAAAACTTAAGATTCAGCATACCGCGTACAACATTAATGTTGGTGTTAAAGGTATCAATAGAATACTTATTACTTATCGCTTATTACTTATCGCTTATTACTTATCGCTTATTACTTACTACTTACCACTTACTTTTTACCACTTATCACTTACTACTAATACTTACTGCTTACAACTTTTTACTTATCACTTATCTCTTATCGCTTATCGCTTATCACTTATCGCTTATCACTTATTATTTATTTATTTTATTTATTTACAAATAGTGATGATTTGCGCAAGACGGCTGGCAGGAGCCGGATGCGAGTAGCCGAGGATCGAACTAAGTGGCGTGCAATTGGAGAGGCCTATGTCCAGCAGTGGACTGCGGTAGGCTGAAGATGATTTAGTTATTTCGGTTTGGAAAACCAACAGCTACTTACTACTGACTACTTACTGCTTTCTACTTACTACTTATTACTTATCACTTATTATTTATTTATTTTATTTCTTTCTTTCGGTTTGCAAAACCAACAGCTATAAAAAGAATATATTTAGCAGGATTCAGGACATCAAGCCAATTACAGATTATTACGTATTGCAACATAATAAATTAACAAAAGTTCTAACTTGTTTATAACAAAGTATGTAAAAAGTATTTATATATAGTTTCGTGTTGGTTAGTGAACACAAAGTTAGAACTTTTGTTAATTTCTATCCAATTCAAGTGGATGGTTAATTCAGCTCGAGGATCAGGATGGACCAGCAGTGTCGCCTGAGAAAGACTCGTCTTACAGCGACTGAAGGCTTCTATTAGAGTAGATGTCATCGTGATTGCTTGTGAGCCTTTCTTCTTAGGACCAGCTAGTAACTCGTTTAGTGGAGCTTGAATAGCAGCTGTTTATGGCAATAATCGGCGATAAAAATTGAGCATGCCGAGGAAACGCCTGAGTTCCTTGATGATGTTCGGGGGTGGATAGCCTGGACTTTCTTGTCTGCATATTAGCAAAAATAAACACTATCGCCAGTTAAAAACAAAAAAAAAGGAGGATCCTCCCTCTGTGTTGGAGGGACATGACACCCGTCCTTCCACAGTGGTGACCCCGACGTGATTCTGTGCTGCGTTTAGACGGACTATTGCAGTTGCGGGCAGTTGGCCCGCCAGGCATGATCACCTCGCCTGGTCGGAGGATCCTCCCTTTGTGTTGGAGGGACATGACCCCCATCCCTCCACAGTACTATTATTATTAGTATCTTTGTATGATATGTATGTATTTAAAAATAGAGTTTATATCTATTCTATACGTCTATACTAATATTATAAAGCTGAAGAGTTTGTTTGTTTGTTTGAACGAGCTAATCGCAAGAACCACTGGTCCGATTTGAAAAATTATTTCAGTGTTGGATAGTACATTTATCGAGGAAGGCTATAGTTAAGAAGCTATGAGGGAACAGACAAACATGATGAGTCATGATGAGTCCTGAAACTAAGTGTCACCATAGAGCCAATAAATATTTGCAACAAGCGGATTCTTTTGACGTTTACCGCCAAAAACGGAAACACTGTTCTCAACATTTGTTGACAATGTTTGTTGCCAACACAAGGAAATTACAGAAACTTTTGTCACCAACACGTGTTGACAACACAAAAATTGACAACTTTTGTTCGGTGTAGACCCGGCATAACGCTACACTCAAACACTATAGGTACCAACCCGTCTGGCCGGCGTGGCATAGTAGACTATAATAACTTTTCTAAAAAGAGTTTGTTGGATTTCGAACGTCATTGTACTGGCAACATTTTTGATTGTCTCTGGTTCGTGTTTGGCGTTTTGACGTTTGAGGTTAATATGTGTAAAAAAGGCTTGATAGAACTCGTGTTGAAATGGCCGGTGCCGTAATTTATTGATTGTTAAATTTGTAGTACTCGTATAGTTTCCGCGAGAGATTGATAACACCGTGAGGTTTGTTGAGCTAGGGTACTTGTGGGCTCGCCGCCCAGCGTGAGACGAGATTAATATCGAAAATTGTTGAGAAGGCTTGTGAACAGTCTGCCGTTATTTGTGATTAGACTCGCGAGAATTGTAATACGTGATAGGCGCGTCCCGCGAGAACTAAAACGAGTGTATTGTAATTCGAATATCTGTGAAAAGTTGATTATTGAGATTAATTCGGATACCTTGAGAAATAACCAGCACCTGGAAGCAATGTTTGTGTGAAGACGCAAGAGCAGTGAAGATTCTACCCAAGAGATATCTCTTGGCCGCCGAAAACAGGACGCCACACAACTCCAGTAAGTGTAGTTTAGATTAAGAACACGGTGACACAGCCGTGGGTCATTCTTCTTGCCAGTGGTATTAGTAGTGATTGTATACCTATCTATGGGCCCGTAGGTATTATAAACTTCACAAGGTGATCACTGCCTTGGCAAGGGGACTGAGCAGAGTTATCACAGGTTGCGGATGAAAATATTTGTCTCGTTTTATTTCAATGACTAGTAGAACTTGAACTGTGATTATAATTATAGACTTTTGCTTCATGCCAGTTTAAAATATAATGCAGAACCCAACTACCACACAACTATTGGACCCCTACACTTTACTTATTAATATATCGTCATCAGCCTGCCGCAGTCCACTGCTGAACATAGGCCTCTCCAATTGCAAGTCACTTGGTTTTATATTAATGTACAGATAGAACATTTGTTTTTAATATTTGAAGTTTGCTTTCGGTTGCTTTACGTATTTATATCATTTGAAATCGTATTTGCTAGTTGAGTTTTCAATATTAGATTATTACATTAATTACATAACATTCTTTTTTTAGTTTAGTGATGTAATTAAACTAAAATTAGAATGAAAAAACAACTTCAGTGTTTGTCTGAGAAGTTCCAAGAAACCTTTGAATATGTCGTTTAAATTAAAATCAGCTGAACAGATTCACACGTCTTTTATTGAGGTAGAGTAGCATTCATTTAGCATTATTATCATAACCATCATCAGCCTACTGCAATCCACGCCTGGACATAGGCGTCTTAAATTGCATGATCCTCGGCGTCTCGCATCCAACTCCTGCCAGCCGTCTTGCGCAAATCATCACTTTATCTAGCCTGTGGACGTCCTACACTACGTTTGTCGAGACGCAGTCCCCATTGAAAAACCCGTTTACTCCAACGGTTATTGGTTCTACGGCTAATATGGCCGGCTCACTGCCACTTCAGCTTGCTAATCCTGTGGGCTATGTCGATGACCCAGGTTCTCTGCTGGATCACCTCGTTTCTGATACGATCCCTTAAAACCCTCTCTATAGCACGCTGGGCGACTTGGAATTTATGGACCAGCCGTACCGTAACTGTCCACGTTTTGGCTCTGTATGTCATTACGGGTAGAACGCACTCATTGAAGTCTTTCGAGAAATGCATGCAGCATGGTGACTCACACTATGACGGCCTATATAACATCACGCTAAGCTCAAGCTCTATAATATATATTATATATATACTAGCTTTTGTTCACGGCTCCGCTCGCGTATATGTCGGTTATCGCGATAAAAATATCCTAAGTCCTTCCTCAGGACACAAAGTATCTCCATGTTAAATTTCATTGAAATCGGTGCATTGGTTTAGTCGTGATAGCAAGACATACAGACAGAGTTACTTTCTCATTTATAATATTATAGTATATATATATATTACTAGCTTTTGCACGCAGCTTTGCTCACGCAGACTTTCATCCCCTGATTTACCCCCTTAAGGGTGAAGTTTAGTAAAATCCGTTCTTAGCGGATGTCTACACCCTATAAAGAACCTACCTGCCAAATTTCAATTTTGTAGGTGTTATGGTTTCTGAGATTTCGTGATTAATAAGTGAGTGGTATTTCGCTTTTATATATATACAGGGTGAATTTTTGAGACGGGACACTAAGGGTAGGTACCTTAACCGTTATAGTTACAGGAAAACGCTTTTAGGAGACTATCCATAATTTTTTAAGATATTCTGAACTGCATTTACAGATTTTGGAAAAAATGTACAGTCAGCAAGAAAATGGTCATTTTAATCAAAAACTTTTTTTGATGGCAATCGATCCTATTTCTAATAAGGATCAAAAGACTCTACTGGACCGACTGAGGTTTGAGTACTAGAAATGTCAGAAATCGCAAAAACTTTTCCCATACATTTGTACGGAAATACAGGGTTAAGATAATTACAGTTTTTGTTAAGCTGGCCTCGTGGCTGTTCTTATAAGCAAAAGCGCCTACCTAAGTAGACAATCATCATAGTTGCATCGTTAATCTTCTACAACATTAGAACCAAATCAAATAATAATTAAATAAATCATTTTAATATGTAAGACATAGACAAACATAACTTACATTTAGATGATCTACTAAAGAAAATTATCGCCTGCTACTAACTCAGTACAAAAACGAGTGAACTTATGTATTCGTGAAAACGGCGGACATTTTGAGCAATTTATTTCATAGATCATCTAATGGTAGTTATGTTTGTCTGTGTCTTACATATTAAAATGATTTATTTAAATATTATTTGATTTGGTTCTAATGTTGTAGAAAATTAACGATGCAACTATGATGATGGTCTACTTAGGTAGACACTTTTGCTTATAAGAACAGCCACGAGGCCACCTTGACAAAAACTGTAATTATCTTATGCCCCCTGTTGTTTTGCGAATTTGCGAAAAGTTTTTGCGATTTCTGACATTTCAAGTACTCAAACCTCAGTCGGTCCAGTAGAGACTTTTGATCCTTATTAGAAATAGGATCGATTGCCATCAAAAAAAGTTTTTGTTTAAAATGACCATTTTCTTGCTGACTGTACATTTTTTCCAAAATCTGTAAATGCAGTTCAGAATATCTTTAAAAATTATGGATAGTCTCCTAAAAGCGTTTTCTTGTAACTATAATGGTTAAGGTACCTGCCCTTACTGTCCCGTCTCAAAAATTCACCCTGTATATAGATATAGTATATATATACATACTGTATAATATTTATATGCAGAGGATTTCGGGGGCGATAAATCGATGTAGATAGGATTCATTTTAAAAAAAAATACAACAAAAAAATACCGAGCAAATGGTCGGTCATCATGGTACTTTAATAATAAAATCACCATATTGATATAATTTGAATCTTTAAGCTATTTTTATCAAACTAGTATCAAAAACTATACCTGGTCGGTTAGGTACTGCATAGATGATTCTTGGGTCCTTTTTGATGTATTAGCGGCCAAAATGACTCTACTCTGCCTGATAGTGGTCACATTCCACTTACGTAATAATATATGTCTAATAATACACACATCAAAAGTGTCTAGGGATCAACATATGTGTCTAGGGATCAACATATATTTTTGCAATAACTTTTCTCCTGATTGATATTAATTAAAATTTTCTTTAAGGATTCATCAAATAAAGTGTTTTCGTTTGTCACAGTAACGATAAACCAAGTCACCTTTGCATTAATAAAGAAATTTGCCATTTTCCTAATAAAAGGATTTTTGACATTTGAACCACTAACATTAAAGTTCGAAAAAAAGACTGAAATAACAGTTTTCTTTAAAATTTTATTAGGTAACTTAAACAATTAATAATCCGTGTTTCTACCGCGAACACTAACACAAGAACATCGGTTTGGCATACTCAAAATGAGTTCATCCAAATCACGCTGTGGAATGGCCGCCCATGTTCGTTGCAACAACAAAAAAAGGTCTTCTTGCGACTGGATACCCTCCATATTCGGCAGAGCTCTTCTCTGTAGCATATCCCATGCATGCTCAATCGGGTTCAAGTCTGGCGACTGAGCAGGCCAGGGCCAAAGCCACATCTCAATCTCAAGAAATCCGCATAAAAATGCTTGATCCCTAGACACTTTTGATGTGTGTATAATTAATATTACGCATTTGCAAATCGTCCCTAAGAAATTAACAAAAAGACAAATTCTCAGCTCACTGTTTTTGAAGGCATTGTTATAAGAATTTCACAAAATTATTCGAAGTTTAGTTTAAGAATTGTATTATGTTCATTAAAACTACGTATAAATTTGATACAAGTTGTCAAACACTATAATTGTATTAGTTAGCGTTTTAATTAGTAGTAGTGTAACTTTTGAACGACCCATGCGATTAAAGTCCAAGTATTGTATACTGATGAAATTTATAAAACCGCTATTTATAATTAATTTCCTTCTTTATTTTCTAAGAAATCAGTTTTTGGTTCAAAATTTCCGCCAATACCAAAATCTTATTTCTCAACCATCATTCTTATTTCATTCTGCCACATTCACACAATGAAATCTAGTCCCAAACTAAGTACAACCTGTACTATGGGTACTAGACAACTGATATAAATACATACATATATACTTTTCCTTTGTGTAAATATATAGATTATAGGTACATACATATTTACGACAAAAAGTATTAGATGGAGAGCTGATGATGAATATTGAGAAGGTTCTTTAGGCAAGCTGAAATTGCGAAAAATTACAATTTCGTCAATTGGAGAATCCAGTCCTGGAAGTTTTTTAGCGAGTTAGTGGTTATTTCGCTACTGCGCAGCATATAACATTTGCAAGAAAAAAATCAAATAAATATATTTTAGGCAACTTGTTTTTTTATTTTTTTTATTTATTATTTCTAGAATGCAAAAAAAATATTCCAAGATGTTTTTGTACGTTATTAATTATTGCCAGACGACTTCAAATTTTATTTTATTCCAAAAAAATTTTCTTTAGGCAATCTGAAATTTATATCACGTATTTCTTAAGTAATTTCAATAATACTTGCAAATCGCCAGACGATTTTGCCGGTTATAAACAATTCCCAAACGTTAATAAAGTTTGTAAATAAGTGCGATAGTAAAGTATTACACGCAGCGGTATTTAGCAGAGAAATTTTATTTAGAATTTTGTTTGTAAAGTTTTATCAGTGTTATTTTTAATTAAAATCTAAGGAAATTATTAAATATACCATCCGTATATTAAAATATAGCTTTCTTTTGTTAGTTTTTAGTATTCTGAAAAGTGGGAAGGAATGGAGACTTTTTCGGCAGAGAACGCGCACACCTGCTAATCTTGGCATTGAACTCGACCAGATTCTCACAGCCCCATTGAGAAATGCGGCCCAGAACATGGTTGAGCTCAGCGACAAGCTCTTGTCGTTTTTCCTCAACGTCTGCCAGCTTGGCTGCAGGTTTTCCAGGTTGAAAAGAAAAAAACAACGGGTTGAACTCCGGGAGTCCCGACAGAAGTGAAAACTTGAACATTAACGTTGTGCGTGAACGATGCTTTACAAATCTATGCCTTGTTTTGCCTTTAATATTCCTTGAGAACCGATAACTACAGAAATGATTATTGTGATGTTATAAAAATATAGGTTAATGCTATAAACTTACAGTATAAACATATTACCCGAGCGAAACCGGGTTTACACACACGCACACTCGCGCAAGCGCCCAGCGGCAGCGCCGCTTAAACGAAACAGCAGGAACAGGCACACATTTTCGCGGTAGAAAGAGAGGGGGATATTACTTTCTCTCCTACGCCACGCCTCCGTCTTACGAATATTCGATCAGGTCAGGTCACGTCCTGACGCGAGTTTAACATATTTTACCCATCCCAAAAAAGTGCACAACGCCGCTAAAGAAGTTTTCACTTTAAAAATATGCTATATTTTAATATACGGAGCCCAGTTTCCGACTTTTTAATAATTTCCTTAGATAGTAATTTAAACTAACAATGATAAAACTTTACAAACAAAATTCTGAATGAAAGTTCTAAGTAAAATTGTGTACCGACATTGTGTGTGTAACAGCTATCACAATTTATCTACCGAAATAACCTACTAAGCCCTTTTCAATCAGGCTTCAGGCCTGGGCACAGCAGAACTTCCGCCCTCCTGAAAGTGACTGGTGACATTCGAACAGGAATTAAGAATTCCAAAGTAACATTATAAGCTTAGATTGATTTCTCAAGCGCTTTTAACACTGTCAGTCACGATATCCTCCTGTCCTTATCCTTTGCAACCTTGCTCTGCCTCTAAAATTCCTTGAGAATCGATAACTACAGAAATGCTTATTGTGATGTTATAAAAATAGAAATTAATGCTATACAGTATTCAATAAACATATCACCCGAGCGAAGCCGAGTTTACACATATGCACACTCGCGCGAGCGCCCTGCGCCGCTTAAACGAAACAGCAGGAGGGGGATGTTACTTCCTCTTCTACGCCACGCCTCCGTCTTACGAATATTCGATCAGGTCACGTGTCCTGCCGCGAGTTTCTGACGCGAGTTTATCAATTTTACCCATCCCAAAAAGTGCACAACCTAGCTAAAGGAGTTTTCATTTCAAAATTATAATTTAATGGACATCTGCCTACGTCTTCGAAGATATAGGCATATCATCAGTTTTATAATAAGAATTCTTCATACGTATTTAAAAAATACTGATATACATTAACAGCCTTTAATAGACCGATGCTGGACATAGGTATGGGTTACATTGTATTCTTAAACCATCGAAACGACTACACCAAAAGGCTCCGTACATTTAGATCCCCTGCTTAGATCCAGAGGGGATCCATGTGGAAATTTCGTCCACGCTGATCCCCTAGGGGATCTATTTGGATTTCAATTCCATTTTGATCCCCCAGGGAATTCATTTAGAAAACTATCGTCGACTTGGATCCCCTGCTTAAACTGATGGGAGATTTATTTGGATTTTTGTCCACACAACATGACTATTTATGGCCAATATGGTATATTAGTTTAATACAATACATTTTACCTTCAAAGATTACCAACACAACTTAAAACTTACTAAAAATCCTAGTATTAAATTCATTTACATTTACACATTTGGAGCGTATTTAATGTGATAATAAGCCATCTAATCAACACCACCTGCCGGCGTATCACGTTACAGTGCTTGACATAACTATTTCACATATATTACTGTATACAACTAAAAAATGTCACAAATAAATGAAATATTATCAGCGTAAAGGACACTTGAGGAGACCTTCACAAGAAAGATGACTGATTTGGAAGCTCAGATCCAAAGTGCAGGTCCCGCAAAAGACACCGTGTCCAAGGTTGCAGAGGAGTTCCGAACTTTTAGAGAATTAGTTTTCTCAATGCTGGGCTTACTACGAAAGCAAATTAATGAATGCTCCAAACAGGTTGATGCGATGGAAACTAGACAGCGGTGGAAGTCGCTGATCTTCGAAGTCGTCATCGAGGAGACTGAGAAGGAGACTTGCAAAGATGTCATAATTCAAGTCATCAACAACAGCTTAGGCCTCAAGAATATTTCTGCTTCCTCTATCAGAGTGTGCCACCGTCTTGGAGTATCGAGTAAAGATCGTCAGCGGCCTATACTTATCAAATTTTCCACTGTGGATGACAGATCGTTAGTGTGGAAGGCCAAATCTAGACTAAAGGGTTCTTATATTACCATTAGGGAGTTCCCGACTAAAAATAGGCAATCTATCTTCGCTCAAGCTAGGTTACACTTCGGCGTCTCTGCGTGCTGGACTCAAGACGGTTATATAGTCATCAAAGTCCCTGGTGGTATTAGGCATAAAATAACGACCAGCGAGGAGCTGGACCCGCTGCTGAAGAGATATCCTAGGGTCCATAATGCTACATCAGGGTCTAATGACCGGCCTGTGGGAGAAATCAGGTCTCTTAAATAAGTTAACAAACATATTTTGGTTGTTACATTTACCTTTTACCTGTTGCCATTACCATTGTTACCACATATTGACGAGTTTAAGTATAGATAGCTTCCTTTGTGAACAAATTCTTCCAGATTGTCTTTACTTGTACTGTATTAATTTAAAATTTACTACAAAGTTATAATTTCATTACCAATTATAATTTTATTGTTTTGTTTTGAAGTGACATTTGTGTGTAACATAGATAAAATATGTTAAGTCATTCAATCGTTTTGGTCACTAACGTTCGGATACCCTGCTCGATATTTATTGTTCTGCCCTAAGTTTTCTACATCGGTTGAACTGTAACTTAATTTTGTAATTTTTCTGTGCCATTTATGTTTTTCTAGTGATGTAAGCTGGCGGGTGGTGCAGAGATAATAACGGTGTACCAGGATATCTGCACGTGATTTATTAATATTTCTTGTTTTTATATTGTGGGAGACAGGTGTGTCATGTCCCACCAACACAAAGGGAGGATCCTCCGACCAGGCGAGGTGATCATGCCTGGCGGGCCAACTGCCCAACGGTTGATGTTGGGAGGTTGTATACATGTTCACTGGCGCGAGAACTTTCACTGCGCGATTCAGGATTGGTAGTTTCCTTCGTTACTCCGTAGTTCAGTGTAACTTCGGTAGATGGCGCTGTAGTATATTTCTGTTGCGCTGTATGTGGAGGTCGCCACAATATTTTTCATATTTATTCATAGTATTTACTTATATTTATAGTTTATTTGTTTTGATGTCTTCTGACAGTGAATGTTATGTTTCTGCTCATGAATTGGAAACTTCTTCGAGTGATGAAAGTTTCTCCTCAGTGACGGATACTCTCGGTGGTGTTCTACGCAGCAAATTTAATGGTAACAGTAACAATCTGCTCTTCAATGTGTGTCATGTAAATGCACAAAGTGTTCCCAGCCACTTCGCTGATCTGTACGAGACTTTCTGTGATACCAATGTTCATGCCGTTCTGATCTCCGAGACTTGGCTCAAACCACATCTGCCTTCCACCTCTTATCTGCTGCCTTGTTTCATTCTTATCCGGAATGACAGGATGGGGAAGGGGGGAGGTGGCGTAGCGATTTACTTACGCAGTGACTTTTCGTATCGAATTATATCACCTTCCCCTTCTAATTTTAATTATGTTGCCTCTGCTGAATTCCTTTTCCTGGAGGTTTGTGTCAAGGGCGCCAAAACTGTGCTTGGCATTGTCTATTTTCCCCCTTCCATTGACTATTTCACTGAATTCGAAACAGTTCTTGAATCTTTGGGTGTAGAGTATGCTCATTACATCATCATGGGAGATTTCAACACCAATCTTTTAGCTCAAAACTCCCCTCGTTCCCTCAAGCTCCAGTTCCTTCTTGAGTCGATCAGTTTTCGTGTTCTACCACTACATGCCACTCACCATAATAATACCGGCGAGGACACTTGGCTCGACTTAATCATCACCTCTAACCCTTCCCTTGTTTCCTCTCATGGTCAACTTGACGCTCCCGGATTCTCACATCATGACCTGATTTTCCTCTCCTATATCCTCAAACCTCCTAAACCCAAACCTAAGATTCTGTACAGGCGTAGCTTTAGGCAAATGGATATGGAGAAATTGAATGACGATGCTTCACGGATTGACTGGGCACCCTTGATCGATTCCACTTCGATCGATCGATCGATAAGGTGCACGTATTTAATGCAGTAATAACTAAACTGTATGATACTCATGCCCCAGTTAAGATGATAAGAGTCAAGCGGCACCGGCGCCTTGGATGACCAAGGATATACAGTTGGCCATGTAATATCGAAATCGTGCCTTTAAGACTTATAAGAGGGACCGCGTCGAGGTCAATTGGGAACGACATAAGATTGCGAGAAATCGGTGTAACCAGTTGATAAGGAACGCTAAACGCCGCCATGTTCTAGATAATATTTCCTCTTCATCTCCTGCGGATATCTGGAAGTTATTATAGTATGGGCAAATCGCGACATGTAGACTATCCGCAATCCATAAGTCTCGATACCTTAAATCAACATTTTGCTACCTCTTCCACCTTGGATAGTCTGTCTGAAACGAACACCATTAGTTACATTAATAGTCTACCTCGCCCTCAAGTAAACCTTTTCCACTTCAGTCCAGTCACAGAGGAGGAAGTTAAGAAAATTATTCTGTCCATTAAATCTCAAGCGATTGGTAGTGATGGCATTGGTAGAAAAATGATAACCATATTGCTAGTCTACCTCCTCCCCGCCATCTTCCATATTGTAAACTTCTCTCTCATTTCCGGCACATTTTCCTCTCTTTGGCGGAAAGCGTATGTACGCCCGTTACCTAATACTCCTAATCCGTCACTTCCAAATCATTTTCGTCCTATTTATATCCTTCTCTTCCTCTCTAAAGTGCTAGAAGCCTGCGTCCACAAACAGTTTTCCCACTTCATTTACTGTAACAACTTACTTAGTCCCTTTCAGTCTGCTTTTCGACCAGGCCATAGCACGGTTTCTGCTCTTCTCAAAGTGACTGGCGATATTAAAGTGGTAATGGAGGATTCTAAGATTACAACCGTAGTACTGGTTGATTTTTCCAATGCCTATAATACCGTCAGTCATAACCTCCTCCTTGCTGTCCTATCCCATGTCTCGGTATCTCGTGAAACACTGGACTGGTTCTCCTCCTACCTTCGGGACCGTCAGCAATCAGTCACTGTGGAAGATTCTTCTTCCAACTGGTGTGACCTCACTGCTGGGGTCCCACGAGGCGGTATTCTGTCTCCTCTCCTATTTTCCATCTTTATTAATCTTATCACCCTAAGACTTCAGTGTTCCTATCATCTCTATGCTGATGACTTGCAAGTATACTATCAAACTGAGCTGTGCAATATATCATCCGCTGTTTCAGTCGTAAATAGCGATCTGACAGCTATAAAACAATGGTCTGACATGTTTGGTGTTTCGGTGAATCCAAATAAATGTCAGGCCATCATAATTGGTAGCAACCGTGGTATGAGCCAGCTCGACCCCACTGTAATTCCGCAACTCACCTACGATGGTATGGTTATTCCATACTGTGACAGTGTTAAGAACCTCGGACTGCATATGGACACAACCCTATGCTGGCGTAAACAAATTGCAACTGTGTGCCAGAAAGTCACAGGCTCATTGCGCGCCCTCTATAGACTTAGAAACTTTTTGCCACTGAAAACTAAAGTAATGCTTGTTCAGACTCTAATATTCCCTATAATTGACTATGGTGATGTGTGCTACTTTGACCTGAATGCAGATCTGCTCAATAAACTAGACCGTCTTCTCAATAATTGCATTCGATTCATTTTCAATTTACGTAAATATGATCATGTGTCACAGTATCGCTCCCTATTGAAGTGGCTTACAATTCGCCAACGCAGAGAGGTACGAGCATTAACCACTTTATATTCTTTACTCTACTCACCAAGTTCTCCTTCTTACTTAACTTCCCAACTTCAATATGTAGGTGCTAATCACGCAAAAACCTTAGATCGTCAAACAACTTACTTCTTCATTGTCCCTCTCACCGCTCGGATTTTGTACATTCTTCTTTCTTGGTTCAATCTGTCCTGTTATGGAATGCGCTCCCTCTTGAGATCAGGATGGCGAAAACAGGTCAAGCCTTTAAATTCTTGTTGCGGAAACATTTCACAAAAATATTAACACCACAATCCTAAATTTTATCCTCTTCACAACAAAAATATATATAATGTATTATGTATGTATAGGTATATTATGTGTGTACATTTGTATATATGTGTGAGTATATAATTACTTAAATATTATGTGTACTAATATCCTAATGATATAAGTAATAATGTAAAATCATTAAGTAATTTACATTCGTAAGCTCTCTCTCTCTCTCTCTCTCTGGAAATATGATATACTATAATGGAATTATTTTATTTAACATTTCTGAACATTGTGCATCTACCATTCTTGGCTCTGCATCACCCTAAGGTCGACTGGTAGAAAATGCCTACGGCATTAAGTCCGCCTGTGCAACAATTATGCATGAAGAATAAAAAAAAATATGAATATTTAGGGAACTTTTGTTAAGAAAAACTTCTAAATTAATGATCAAATGTAGAGAACATTTTAAAAGATTCCTAGGGCATCAGTGTGGACGTAATTTTCAAACGGATCCCCCAGGGGATCTAAGCAGGGGATCCAAAAACAAAATCTTTTAAGTTTTTTTCAAAAAAATTTGGGATCCAAGTGGACGGAGCCTACGAAAATATACATATCTGTCTTGTATCATCATCTTCAAATTTCCAAGATTATTTGGGGTCGGCTACTAGTTACTACATGATATTATTTTTGTCTACTAAAGTAGGTAAGGTAGGTAGTAGGTACTAGTAAAGTATACTTTTTATTATCTATCTTAATGAGTAATAATAATATTGTCGTACCGCGGGTGACGCCACTGAGCGAAGCTAGTCTAAAAAAAGTAGCCTAAGCTACTCCTTATATCATCAGCTACCTATCAGTGAAAGACCCGTCAAAATCGGTCCTGCCCTTCCAGAGATTAGCCGGAACAATCAGACAGACAGACCAACAGACAGACAAACAGACAAAATTTTAAAAAAATGTTATTTTGGTATATGTACCGTGTATACCTACAAACAGATGCATTAAGTAAAAAGCGGTTATTTTAATATTACAAACAGACACTCCAATTTTATTTATTTGTATGTATAGATTACGATAGGTACAAACGTCTCGGCAAACGTAGTGTAGGACGCCCACAGGCCAGGTTGAGTGACGATTTGCGCAAGATGGCTTGCAGGGGCTGGAAGCTCACAATCGATCAGAATGGCTTGCAATGGGAGAGGCCTATTTCCAGCAGTCGACTGCAATAGGCTCTTGATGATGAACAATCGGTATAAACAAGCTGACTGGTGACCTGATATTTAGTGACTAGCGTCGCCAATAAAGTCGTATAAGTCAAGAGATTTAAGTGCATTGCTATCCTTTGAGAATAACTAATAATATCTGCCTGGAGAAACTTGGCTCCAGTAAATCCATTTAATCTTTAAAAACAATGAAAGAAACGCTTTACGTGGTGAAGTTGAAAGTTCCACAATAAAGTTTTTAGCCTTTACAGCTTTATAGATGTTAACTTTGGAAAATAATATAAGGATTTTGGAAATATACGTTTAATATATACAATTATACATACAGTGCATGAGTATGAGTTAATATAAATTTTCCATTATTAATACTGTACTCCTTAACAGATATTTAAAATTAAGATTTGCATAATAATGTTGGTTATAAGCAACGAGCTGCGTTGACGAGTCGTGACGTCACGTACGTATGTATATAGGCTGTTGCGCGTGAGTGTCATAGAATAGTCTGTATCAAGACATGCTAAGTGTCGTTCGGGAATAGGACATCGTATTGGTCGTGTCTTACCCGCGAGTGGGAGGTCGTACAATATAATAGAGGTAGGGGACTTTACTCGTATTTCCTAATAGATTTAAGTTTACCAAAAAAAAATTCCGTTCCTATATTTGAATGAGTATTATTACCTTAAAACAAAAATTAATAGCCTGTGATCCTTTAAAGTGAATTCAGTGAGTATTACTTTAAATATCTTTATAAAACTATATTTAAAAATTTATAACCAACAAGCCGAATCTTATGAACTATTCGTAAATAAAGAAAAGTTTTTAATTGAACATAAAAATAAAATATAATATAAAGTAGTACATAAAGTAAGTAACGAAAAAAACTAGGATAATTATAGTTTTTATATGAAAAAAATGTGTACAAAATAGGCTTTCAACTACTAAACTTCAATAAACTATTTTGATACTCTTCGATTAGATATTTATATTATTTTAAATTTTTGTAAGTCCACATAATAAACATGAATATTCATAATTAGTTCCCAGTTTACTATAAAATAATTTATCACAATTGTTAAAAGTAGGTCAAAAATTTAAAACTGAAAGGTAGCGTAAAACGTTTATTTCAAATGATTCAGAAAAATGTAAGAAAATGTATTGCCATTAATAGATGCATTTATTGCACATAACTCGGCAAAAGAACATGCTTTGAGTGCACTTTCTTTGATACCCCAGTTTCATCACTTTTTAGTATAAATAGCGCGTTTAAAACGCTACAAATCAAGCCTTGTTTAACCGAATAAGGCGAAACCAAACGGAAGAGTAATAGTTTTGGCAGTTTATGTATTTTTGTATGTTCCAACGTAGCGCCTCAACTATTAAACCGATTTTGATGAGTGTTCATAGATTCGTAATAAAAGTTTGGGTAACATAAATATTTTTACGTAGTCGCGTTAGAGTTTTTTTTATTTTTCAACCGACTTCAAAAAGGAGGAGGTTCTCAATTCGACTGTTTTTTTTTTTTTTTTATGTTTGTTACCTCATAACTTTTGAACCGATTTTGATGATTCTTTTTTTATTTGAAAGCTGGTGTTTCCCGAATGGTCCCATTTAAATTTGGTCCAGATTGAAGTCGGATTTTTTTTTGTTAAAATTTGTAATTATTTCTTATTAGTAGCAGTTTTAAACATATTTTATCTCAGCAGTCCACAGTTTCTAGCGGCCTAAATTCGACCATAATTCAATGTCTTTTATATTTTTTTTTTCTCAGCTTTCTGGACTTCCCCTCCGTACAAAATTAAACTGTGCCAAATTTCATACTCCTCCATTTGTAAAGTTTTCGCTTCAAGTATTTATATAAAGATAAATAGATAACAAAAATAGATAAAACATAAATAAAAAATTCAAAGACTGCATATATTACGATAGAATCCAAGGATATTCCTCAAATAACACGTTACTGTACAATTGGAGCAAGGGCTAGTGTTCACCAGTCGCCTTGCCATTCGAACTACGACTAGTGAATTTTTATTTCTCATTCAAACGTATATTTATTACTGAACTCACATGTGATTGTTATCCAAGCTAAAAATGACCATACATGACTGAATTGTTACAGAAAGATTGTTTGTTAATAAATTCTAATCTCGGAGCGTAAATAGCCTAGTAAAGATGAAATAGATGATATCATGCTATTACTGGTAGAAGCAGAGCAGTCCCTATATATTCTTTCATAATCAAAGAAAATGAATAAATTTTATTTTTTATCTTTCCATAACAAAACAAAATTGTGTAATTTCTAATGGCCCAGTACACTCTGGACCAACGCGCTCGGCGAGTGCGTTCGACCAACGACGTGTACTGGACCGCTTTGTGTCTATTTGTCGTTTTAGTGTCGAATTTTCGTTACGCATATGATTAGTGCACGAAAATATTATTATTATTAAATATTAAATATTATATCATTCCTACGTGTACTGGGGCTACAGAAATCCAAATTAGGTATTTAGATTTTTCTGACTGGGGCTATAACACAGACAATGCAAATACCTATAACAAAAGAATCTAGAAACTATTTTGAATATCTGCATGAGTTTAAATAAATAAATTTAGTAATAATTAAAAAACTCTAAAATCGCAATAATAATACATTCTCCAAATTTAATAAAACCCCCGACATAACAACCTGAGTTCCCTTTAAAAAGTAAAAAACACGTTATGCGCTTTCATTTGAGACCCCACTCGATGATATTTTTGCAGACATTCGGTTACTCTTCCCCACTTTCACCCCCATAACTTTTAAACGGCTCAACCGATTTTCGTGAAACATGTCTAAGAACACTCGCACGTAACTCACCTTTCATACAAAAGAAAACTAAATTGAAATCGCTTCATCCGTTCGGGAGCTACGGTGCCACAGACAGACAGACACGTGAAACTTATAACACCCCTATTTTTGGTCGGGGGTTCAAAAATAGAGAAATATCCATTTTTAGGGTACCGTACTTCAAAAGGAAAAAACGGAACCCTTAGAGGATCACTTTGTTGTCCGTCTGTCAAGACCTTTTTTCTCAGGCACGCGTGGAGGCATCAAGCTAAAAGTTATATCAAATACTCAAGTCTACTGTCTCTTAGAGCTGTAAAAAATCAAACTTCTAAACCAACGCAATCAAAAGATACAGCCGTATGTGCTGCAAATTTTCGAAACTCGCAAGGGAATCAAAACCTACAGGGTACTTTCCGTGAACTCAGAATCTTGAAATTTGGTACAAAGCAACGTCTTATAGAACAGATAAAGGAAAAGCATAAATTTTTAGTTACAGCATGTAATATACCTACAGGTTTGTACGGAACCCGCGGTGCGCGAGTCCGACTCGCAGACTTGCACTTGGATGGTTTTTTTAAGTGTGTATTGTCAGAATTTGAGTTCAATCGGTGCAGAACTTATTAAGTTTTTAAAGCATACACAAAGCAATTTAATTCTAAAAGCATAATTATAATCCATTTTCCGATCGAAAACAATTACCAAGCTATGTGTACAAAGTATATTGTAACTCTAATAATAATAAAGTGGCTATACAGAGATATGTAAAGTGCTTCGTCATAATCAATTTGTTATTCAAAATACTTGTGTAGTTAGTGTTTGTTTAGCGTATATAATGTAATGTTTAAAATCGAATAATTTACCATTAAACCTAATTAATTAAAGACAAGAGCGGATTAACCATTCATTGAATTAATTTACAGCGATGAAAATTTTCTAATTTATTGTCGTGCGTAGATACATATTAATTATACTACATACTTCATTATCAATTGACCTTTTCCAACCTTTTAACTTTCATTTTACATACACTCATAGCTCCTGGTCCTCATTTGTCAACCATTATTTGTGCAAAATTATTTTCTGAAATAAATAATTTTAATGACAAAATATTTACTTATTTACGTTTTTGTCTAAAGACTTGCCAATAATTAGCATTAATGTTATGAATGATTAAAACAGAATCCATACTCAATATTATAAACTAGCTGACCCACGCAACCTCGTTTACGTCTCCTATTGTCCGCAGCGTAATAATTTACCCCCGTTTTAGTAACATTCTTCATTGTTGCTTCGATCCTATTGGTCTTAGCTTGATGATATACAGCTTATAGCCTTCCCCGATAAATGGGTTATCTAACACTGAAATATTTTTTCGAATCGGACCAGCGGTTTCTAAGATTAGCGCGTTCAAACAAACAAACTAACAAACTCTTCAGATTTATAATATTAATATATTTAGTATAGATTCGAAAGTAGCTCTGTCTGTCACGCTTTCACGGCTAAACCGTTACACCGATTTTAATGAAATTTGGTATGGAGATACTTTGATTCTTGAGGAAGGACATAAGTTACTTCACTATAACCTATAACCGATACACACGGGCGGAGCCGCGAGCAAAAGCTAGTACATAATCACATATTATAACAAAAAAAGAACCGACTTTAAGAACCGGACCAAATTGAAATGGAACAAAACGGGAAGCAGCTTTCAAATAAAAATCGGTTCACCCAGTCGAAAGTTATGAGGTAACAAACATAAAACAACATACCGTCGTATTGATAACCTCCTCTTTTTTTGAAGTTAGTTAAAATAGTATGATTTTATAATTCATTGAAATAGAAAATTAGGAATAGATTTTATTGACTTTTTGTAAACAACAAAAAGTGTAATTAAGTAAATTTAATTTAATTTAAAAAAGTTAACCGATTCTTTAAAAGCCTCTTAAATAATGATTAGAAGTTAGTGTTTACTCTGCCTTAACGACCTATTTTATTGTTATTCTTAACGTAAATGCAATAATTATGATTTTCTTTCTATTTTTTTTTTTTGTACAATTATACCACTGAATTCTAAGAACAGCAACGCCTTTAAAGAAAATATGCACGCATAATATAATTAGTAACGTGTTTTACGACGTCATAGTACTTGAACTTGTTATTATTGTATACAATTCCTAGGAAATGTATGTAATTCCTAAAATCGCACGGAAATGTGTGAAATAAATTATATTATACTTACACATTTCCTAAATAGCAATCGGAAATGTAAAACATTTAAGTTGGTAATTAGTGGGTAATTATTTTTAGGTTAGGTTAGATTATTATTATTTTACTATTATAAAAATATATTATTAACAACGTGTTTTATTACAGAAAGCATTTACTTTTTACATTTCCTAAAACGATATTGGAATATACAATTCCGATGAAATTTATACATTTCCTAGGATATCTATGCATTAAATAGTTTTTCAAACAATATTTTATACATTTCCTAAATAGTATCGGGATTGTACACATTTCCTAGATTTGTATACAATTCCTTGATTTCATACATTTCCGGTAACATATATAAAAATCAATTGCTGTTCATTTGTGTCGCTAAACTCGAGACTGGCTGAGCCGATTTAGCTGATTTTGGTTTTGAAATGTTTGTCCAGGGAAGGTTTAAGCGGTGAAAAATTAAAAATAACTTGAAAATCCAAATATCACATAATACAAAGTAGTGGGCACAGCTAGTTACTTAATAAAAACTCAAACACATACGTACTTTATTATACAGGATGGAATTTTGTAATGCCACCTGATGGGAAAGTACCTACTCTTAATATTGTAGATAGAAAATTTGACTCAAAGAAAACATTCCTTTATTTTTGAAAAGAAAGAAAACTGCATTTAAAGATTTCCGAAAATCCGCTAGCCACATCCGGGAATCGAACTGACTAAAATACACACATCAAAAGTGTCTAGGGATCAAGCATTTTTATGCGGATTTCTTGAGATTGAGATGTGGCTTTGGCCCTGGCCTGCTCAGTCGCCAGACTTGAACCCGATTGAGCATGCATGGGATATGCTACAGAGAAGAGCTCTGCCGAATATGGAGGGTATCCAGTCGCAAGAAGACCTTTTTTTGTTGTTGCAACGAACATGGGCGGCCATTCCACAGCGTGATTTGGATGAACTCATTTTGAGTATGCCAAACCGATTCTTGTGTTGTTAGTGTTCGCGGTAGAAACACGGATTATTAATTGTTTAAGTTACCTAATAAAATTTTAAAGAAAACTGTTATTTCAGTCTTTTTTTCGAACTTTAAGTGGTGTGGTGTTAGTGGTTCAAATGTCAAAAATTCCTTTATTAGGAAAATGGCAAATTTCTTTATTAATGCAAAGGTGACTTGGTTTATCGTTACTGTTACAAACGAAAACACTTTATTTGATGAATCCTTAAAGAAAATTTTAATTAATATCAATCAGGAGAAAAGTTATTGCAAAAATATATGTTGATCCCTAGACACATATGTTGATCCCTAGACACTTTTGATGTGTGTATCTAAAAATTGGGTACATCCTGTACTTTTATTGCATCGATCGTTAGGGTCAATTATACGGATGAAATCTCTCTGTTAGATAATCAAATGAATGTGTGAGTGAAAATGAGTCACTTGATAAATCAAATAAGAGGAAAACGATTCAAAAATAAAGGAATGTTTTCTTTGAGTAAAATTTTGTATCTATAGTATTAAGAGTACTTTCCCTTCAGGCGGCATTACGAAATTCCACCCAGTATAATCTTAGCTATAATCCTAGGTAGATAAACTCTATGTAGAGAGGACCCCGCTAAACATCATGATGAAATGACAGTAAAGTGTTTGTTTTTTTTTTAATTTTTATTTATTTTAGTTTACAGTAGTAACTTAGATCTAATACACGATTGATACTCGCCAAACGAAATTGTTTAACGGCGATGATTCGATATATTACATAAAACGCTGCCCGTTTACCCAAGTTGCAAGTGTTTCGCGTAGTCTCTTTCTAGAATCGCTAACGCCTCTGTTCTCTCGTTTTATTGGTTAATATTTTGTTTTGACCACGTGACATCTCTATGTCACGTGGTCAAAGCAAAATATTCTGCATGGGAATGACGTCTCTCATAGAGTTGAGAGACGTCATTCCCATACATTTGTTGGTTTTCTATTAACGATTACGTTGGCAGAATGCAACTTAGCTAGTGGGGCTGATAAAAATTAAATTAAAGGTAAAATACTGATAAGCTTAATGGAATAGCTTGATTTTCCAAATTAATTTTGTATTTAGCCAACAGTTAAAATTGTCATGAAAATTTATAAAAAATCTTTATGAATATAGTTTTTTTTTTTCAAATAAAACAATTAAATTAGTCACAATAACGTATACAAAAATATTACGATTATATGTGTTGAAATTTTATAATTTGAATGTTTAATGAATATAAAAGGAAATGATTCTTAGACATAATTTACATTAAGTTTTTCTCATGTTTTTGTCAACTTGTCAGCACTCTGTACAAGTAATATGAAATATGTGCAATTCTCACAATAAAATATAATATTTAGCAATTAATTTTAATTAATTTAGCAATCATCGTTAGCCTACTGCAGTCCACTGCTGGACATAGGGTAATTAATATAAATATGTCTAAAATTACAGGTCTGAGAAAAAATCAAGAATGAGTTACGCGGCAGCAGAAAGTGTGGTGTCTACCAGCACCTGGACAGCCACTAATCTGTTTTATGTACTATTAGTGCCCGCTGTAATTCTCTGGTATGCTTACTGGCGAATGTCCAGGCGGCACATGTACGAACTAGCTGAGAAACTCACTGGACCACCTGGCTGGCCTATTCTCGGCAACGCTTTGGAGTTTACTGGTGGATCTCATGGTAAATTATTATACAAATATTAGTTGTATTCTTTTACTATCCTTCTTTAGTTAAAAATTGAGAGCATTTCAAGGTATAAAAAATAACTTGCCTAATTGTAAGCGTAACTTAACTCCTATTGTTAAACGAATGATTTTTTTTTGACCAGTCGCCCGTCAAATGTTAACTCTCCTCGGAATGTAACAATTTTTAGACAACACAAGGTAAAGATTCCGCAAATCACAGATCTGAAACGGGTTTGAAACTGCAGTAGGCTGTCACGTTCCCGTATAGTCACTAGTCACCTTGTGATTGAAGAGGCAACTAGAACAGGCACAATAAGTGGCCAAATAACGTGAAAAATAAAACAATGCTTTCAGTTTCGGATTTTGTTTGCGTGACCCATAAATCAGTTCTAAGTCTAGAGTTGTTTTTGTGAACATTTATTTTCAGAAACTGATTTTTAACTATTTAAGTTTCCTAATTATTGACTTTCTATTTATTAAGATATCTTCAAAAATATTATCAAGAAAAGTGTTGACTACGACCATGAATCGGTTATCAAGATCTGGATTGGTCCACGTCTCTTGGTGTTCCTATACGACCCTCGTGATGTTGAGTTGATCCTTAGCAGTCACGTACACATTGATAAGGCCGATGAGTACAGGTTTTTCAAACCTTGGTTGGGAAACGGACTTTTGATAAGCACGGGTAAGTCTTCTTCAAATTCTTAAAATTCCGTATTGAAAACTTCAACGGATAATTCTAACTAATACTATTAATGTGAATATAAGTTTGTTACACTTTCACAACCAAACTACTAGACCGATTTTTTAAATTCCTTCACCCTTAGAAAGCTTCTTTTCACCGCGATAATAGGGTATAACAAAATTTAGACTGATGATGAAATTCTATACATTCCATTCAAATTGCGTCGTACCAAAATGAATTTTATTCACATCAAAAGAGAAACAGATAGCTGCCAAATTAAAAAAAAACTTTTATTTAACTATTTATGCATTAAATTGACGCGTCACATGTTATTGTTCAATTCAATATAAAACAGAACCTTCTGTTTGACCTCATTAAGTCTGAATTATTTAACTATTTCACTTGCTAACTTCTTTATGACACTTGACAATGACATTGCTATGCCTTAACATGTACAACAATGACAGGATGACAATCGTGTAATCTTTTATCAGTGAAGATTCTATTAAACATCCATCAAACATAATATGTACATTAGATACATACAGGTGAACAATACTATTCTTTAACTAGACCCTAGTCTTATAAGAGTTACGCTGTTTTCTCAACTTTAATACATACATATTTAGTTTTTCTTAACGTTCACCGACTTGAAAAAACTCTAATGTGGTTTGTTTTGGCCTAAAACGAGTCACCAATTTGTAAAAATATCTGTACGAGATTGGTTTGGAAAAAGAACCTTTATTTAAAGCATCTATTGTAGTAGCATTAGCACTCTAACTAAATAAAAATGAATATTAGCGATATGAATATAGCTAGGCACAAGAATCGAACACTACTTTGACCTACATTATTATTATTGTGTATTACTCAGTATTTTTACCTAAGATATTATCTTAGGTACGTACGTATATGCACGTACTTAATTTATGTCCAATAATGTAAATACAATGGCAATTTTAAAAATTATAATCTTCTGGAACTGTTATTATATTATTTAATGTGTTTAAATTTCTGACCTTTGAAGCTTCTCACAAGTTTGCTCTTACTGCTTATACAGTTAAAGATACTTTAATTTGTAATTACAAATTATCATCAATTAAAATTTTCAAGATCTCTAATTTCGATATTTTTCAATATATCTAATACTAATTTGAAAATATTTGATATAGCTACTACCTTTACAAACGTTTGCACGCATATTAGTCTCACAACTCACCTCTGTTCTACTTTTGTTTGCTTTATGATAGTCTTACCTTTATTATTGAACCTCATTCGTATAAAGTAGATATTTTTTTAAAACTTCCTGTATTTACATTACTCAGCCCTTCGGAGATTCAGTGAGGGACAGAAAGAAAAAAATGACATTCACATGACAACTTAATGGTTTTTAAAATGAAAATAGTAGGTAGTAGAACCACGCTGATTTCAGCACGAAAGGGCCGGCTCGACCGGGGCTGTACGACCCTCGCACAGAAGATCAACGTAAAATGACAGCGTTTGTGCTGTCGTGTTTCGTTGTTGAGCGCGAGACCGGAGTCCCAATGATGCAGAAGCATCACTACGCCGCCATAGTGTGGGTCACCATGCTGCATTGTTGCTTTGTCTGCATTCGCAGTGAGTATGGTGACCATCACTCTTGGATTCTACTTATGCTTTCCATCAGGCAGAGTAGTCATTTTGGGAGGCCCATACATAAAAATAATAATAATAATAGGGAGATCGTTTTTGTTTTTTCGAAAGACGGTCCCCATTTCATCTCGTTCACATTTTTTTTTATCATTAATTTCATTGCGACCAAGACTTAAGGACTCGAAGACTTATGATTTGAAGACTTTAAATACTTGACATTGGCAGATATAGCTGATTTGCTGGTTGCCATCTCATCAAAAGAAGAAGAAATAATAACAAACTAAAGTAAATAAGCAATTATATTGCCCTGTAATGCCAGAGAAGGCACCTATCTCAGCATATTACTGCATTCTGAAGGACTGCAACTGGTGCTATAGAGATAGGGAATGTAATACATATATATACACACACAAATGCACGAATATGCCAAACATAAACGCATACATATAGATAACGATGCATAAAAATAATTATATAACATTTTTATTTCAATACAATGTAATTGAAGTTAATATTTAAAGAATTTTAGGAGTATTGTATGTTAATGACGTCTGCTAATAAATATGTTTCATGAATATTTTTTTTCTGTCTTAGGTCAAAAATGGCGGTCTCATCGCAAACTGATTGCTCCCACTTTCCACTTAAACGTGCTGAAGAGTTTCATTGACCTGTTCAATGCCAACTCCAGGGATGTCGTAAACAAACTGAAGAAAGAAGCCGGAGTATTCGATTGTCATGACTACATGAGCGAATGCACTGTGGAGATTTTGCTGGGTAAGTTCATTATATAGGAATTTGGATTTAAATTTACTTTTACTTTATTTGTTACTTTTTTAGTATTTCTTTATATTAATTAGATTTTGGTTATCGTCATATATCAATCTATCATTTTCATTGGTTTTCGTCTGGGGAAATCGTTAGTAATAAAATTTTCATATTCGTTTTTTTCCGATTTTCATATTTCACTATTCATTTTAAATATAAATTCCATTATTAATATGGTGAATTTATTTGGCTACAGCCTTCCCCCTCTTACGTAAACAAGTTTAAAACAATCGGGAAAATGTGAGTGTTTTTTTTTTTTTAAAACTCCCGCACTAGGAATAAATCCTGTGTCGCGGGGGACTTTACAAACATACATGAAACGGACACAAAGAACACCCAGACTCAGAACAACAATTTGTGGATCACACATTGTCCTACGTGGGATTTGAACCCATGACACTTGGCGAAGTAGGAAACGGCGTGGTGACCGTTAAACCACTAGGCCAAACGTGCAGTCGATATTCCTCTGTATATATTCCTTCAGATACAGAGATTGGAGTCTGTTTGAATCTTGAGTAGATTTTGTTATGACACATCATTTAGCAAGGACAGACCACATTTAGGAAAGACGAGTACTTCTTCTTCTTACTTGTCTTTATTAATCCCAAAAATATTTGGGGTACTACAAATACTCGTAATTCCACCGGTATTACTTAAATATCAGTTTTTTCAAGCGATTTGCATCGGACGTCCGCAATCTCGAGGACGAACAGCAAACGGAAATAATAAATGCACTAAAATCTTCTTCCCTTTTACAAAATGTAATTGGAGTCAGTGCATTTATTCTCGTTCCTTAAGGTCCTTCATTTCATTGTTAAACAATTTTGGATTTTTTCTTATATGGTCGGCCGTCGCTTTGACGCCAATTCTCCTTGGTAACACAGTAATACTTTACTTAAATCAATAATTTGCCTACTGAGATATTTTATGCGGTGACGCATAATTATCTAAGCACGATGCAACAAGCATATTTAATTATGTACGACGTATGCATTAACTGATTTATCATGATAGAATTGCTAAGCTGACCCGCGCAACTTCTCTCATGGAATAAATATTATTCGTACTTGCAATATTTTATATTTATACTCGGCTCGTATTAGTCGTAGCTTGATGTTATATAGCCTTTAGTCTTCCTCAACCTTTTTTTTTTAAAATCAAACCAGTCATTATTGTTCAATGCCGTGACACAAGAAAATATAGATTCATTTTATATGTGTATATCCCATACTCGAATTACAGATTAAATAAATTTAATTAAAGTTGTTTAGAATTCCTTAAACATTTTTTTATGAATGAAATTGATTAATTTGACATTATCAAACCTCGAGCTACTCCCAACAATCATTTAAAAGATTTGTACCATAGCGATTAAAAAAAAAGAAGTATAGATACGTAAATTGATATATCTCTACTAATTTCATAAAGCTGAAAAGTTTGTTTGTTTGGTTAAGTTATTAGTTAACCTAAATTTATCGAGGCAGGCTATAGACTACAGGACATAACGCTACAACTTATAGGAGTGGAGTATTATTATTTTTTTTTTTTAAATTTAATTGTACTGTATTCGCATTTTATTGAAAAAAATACGTTCTATTTCTACTCGTAGAATGATGATTGTTAATTGCCCGAGTTTTTCTGTGTTCTATTTTATGTATTTTTTTCAAGCTAATATTCTAATATAATGCATTAAAGTTCTTGCACTAAACTAAATGCACACGTCTCCGGTCTTTGATCTCGTTAAAGTATGAAGTCAGTAAGGTACGGAATATGGTACCTATCTAAACCAATTTACAAATACAACTGATTGGCGAAAACATCTCATGGTTATATCCATATGTAAACATTTACACTTACGTATTAAACATTGATCTAAATAAATTAAATACATACTAAATTGCTGACTTATAATAATACAACATCAGCAGTTCCTCTACCTAGATTCGCACTACATTTTCAATAAAACTGCATCTGAGCATAATCACACTTCAACAATAAAATGAGTTTATTATTAGAAATTAATATTGTTCTAAATAACGATGATAACATTCCCATATAGTTCTGACTAAACGTGTTTAATGGAAAAGTGTCTCAAATCTCAAGGTGTTGACACAATAACGAGACGTGATGCGAATCCTAAGTCTAATGTTATTTTTTAAGGAAGTTCCGCTTACGGTTTATTTCGTGTTAATTTAAGACGTATCTCATGTTGACGCAGACTTAGTCACAAAATGTGGTAAACTACTCTAAAATAAATGAATATAGAAAAAAGGATAAGGATCCATTTGTATGTAATATCACGTAGCTAGCCACGTTTGTGACAACATGTTGACCCTCACATGCACGATAGACCGTGTTCTTGAAGCAAATGCTCCGATAGGCTGTTAAATTGTTTGCGAAATCTGCAAGATTACATACAGCTGATTTAAACGACATCACCATGAATTTGAACACCTTAAGGGGACGGTGTCTGAGTTAATCGTCTCAGGCGATAAATTCTCCTAAAAAAGACAATAAGATATTTTAATATTCTGTCCTTTTTTATTAGATTTTTTCTGACATTTAATTTTATTTTTGTTCCACTTCAAAAAAGGAGGCGTTCTCGATTCCACTGTGCTTTTTCGCCTGTCAATTAAAAGTTTAATAATACTTTAAAATAGCCTCATATAATACAGTATTTCTCACACAAAATGATAGGAACAAAAAAAAGTTATTATTTTAGTTTTATTACCCCTCATTTAAAACATTGTACATTTTGAAACCGCTATTTATTCGATGACACTTGATACCCATAAACTAGATGAAAATTGACCTTCAACACAGAAATAAATCAGGATATAATGGCGAAAGAGGCGTAGCACGTGTGCCGAAAGCATACACTATAGTGCATAGTATTATTGTCGCTCACTCATTACGCAGCGGAGCGCACTGAAGGGGTTTCGTTTCATCACAATTTTTTAGTAAAAACAAAGATAAACAAGAATCAAAATGTTCTTTCGATGTGTTTCTTATGATTAATATTTACATTATAAGTCAAAGTTATTAGGATCCTATTAAATAAAAAGGCTTTATTAGCACATTTCAAAAAAATGAACTGTTGTAAAAGTTTATTATATTTTTTATACAGTTTTTTTTAAGAATGTGGTTTTTATTTTAGAACTTACTTTATATACTTAATTGTGAAATATTATCTTAAATATTAAGTTGCATGTCAGTTTTCCAATGATTCCATTTTTCGATAAATAAACAAGAAAGTGTAACACTTCACTAGTCGACGTTCGTGCATTATAACTGCCTCTGTGGCGCCGTGGTAGCGTATATATGTGACTGCTGTGCTCGAGGTCTCGGGTTCGATTCCTGGGTCGGAGCAAATGTTTGTATGATCTGTAAATATTTGTTTCGTAGTTTGGGTGTTTTCTATGTATAATATGAATGTATTTACAAAATAAAAGTATACATGTATTTATATCAGTTGTCCCCATAACACAAGCTCTGCTTAGTTTGGGACTAGATGGCGTTGTGTGTTGAACGTCCGAAATATTTATTAAAAAAATTTATTGACCAATCGTGTGTGTTTAGGGGCGTGGCTTCCTGGTTTGTTGCAAAGCAGGATTTATATGGCAAAGAATATTCGTAACCATTCTATGTTGATCTATTTCTGTGATTCTCAACTTTTAAATTATTTACACTAGCCATTACGAGGTTTTGCGGCTAAACAGATAACTCTGCACAATGTCTACCTATATTTACTACAAATTACGTAAAATCAATGGACATTTATCACGTACTATGTAATCATTTTGTTGCGTAACTATATAATAATACTCATTGGAGGAAGTAAATATAAATGGGACACTAAATAACACTCTAGATTGCATCCGTAATGTTTATGGTAGCAATTATTATCCGTAATGTATATGTTATTGCTAGATACCTACATTTATTCAGGTCAGTGCTAGACGGCCTAAACTTTGCTTATGATATTTACTGCAAGTTTTTCCTTAAGGGGTAGTAAAAATGTGCTAAAATGTGGAATCATAGCAATTTTTTATCATCAGCATCAACCCACTGCAGCCCACTGCTGGACATAGGGTTCTCCCAAGGCATACCACAGAGCCCAGTCTTTAGCTTCTCGCATGCAGTCGCCGCCGGCCTTCTTAATTTTTTTTATATTAATCGTTAAATAAGACAATAATATAATATGAAAATATAACATTTTACAGATAGGTCCGTATTAAAAACAAAAATTGGCAGTCATAAGGACTGCCGATAGAAGTGAAAACTTATAACTTAGAATGTTATTTGTAAAATTAGTGTTAAAAATTAGAAATTTCACAATGTTTAAATTAAAATTATCAACATCAAACATTAGCATGTCGGTGACGCGAATCCATAAGATTTTCCCTTACCAAAAAGTGCTCAAAACGCCTTAAGAAGGTTTTACTTCAAAAAAGTAATGATTCGCTTATAGTACTGATAGTACTGGTCCCACTGGTACAAACGTTGTACTAGTACAAAGAGTTGAATTTTTCTTATAGGACTATTTTAAAGGGATTACTAAGAACAAGTTCCAGCAATTCCTGATAAAGTTTCAGATGGTTATCTGCCGTATAATCCTACTAGCTGACGCACGCAACTTCTGCGTCTCTTTTCAATCACGCTCGGCTCCTATTGGTCTAAGCGTGATTTTAACTATACTATCTTAGACACGCTAGTAAAAGGCACATTTAAAAAAAGACATAGAAATTGGATAGACATAGAATTATTATAATACATTTAACACATAAAAATGTCGCTGTTTTTCTGATATAATACATGTCTATCCAAGACTTATAAAACTGATATCGTACTTTATCGGGTGGATAAGTTAAGAATAGTCTATAAATGTAGCGAGTGGTAAAACTAGCTTTAAATATCGTTATTGTATTCAATATTTATTCGAAAATTATTACTATTTGAACTAAGTTATGGAGTTCTTGAAAAATAGTTGTACATCGCCTGTGCATATATGAAGTTCTGCGATTGAAGAAAATATTACTAGGTGCGTGGTACCACGCGGTGATGATTCAAACGTCATCACGTCGTACTGCCGTACTACTTGTTGTCAAGTTTGGAGACCGCCCACGTGCTCACGCGTTAATGGGCGATATAAGCCTTTAGCGGTAGTAGCCATTGCGCTTCTTTATTGTTATCCTTCTTACGCAATTGTTTTCAATTCGGTCAAGAGCTCTATTTTTATAATTGTCTCAGTATTATTTAATAAGTGGACCACACATAACATATAAAACATATTGTGTGTTTGGAATATTTATTGAGCACAAGTTATTTCCAAGATCCATAAATAATTTAGTGTCAAAAATTATGCAGAAGTAAAGCACAATGATGGAAGAAAGTTAATTAAACTTTTATCTTATAGAAACTGCCATGGGAGTTAGTAAAACTACACAAGACAAGAGCGGATTTGAATATGCAATGGCTGTAATGAAGATGTGTGATATTCTGCACTTGAGACAAACTAAGATCTGGCTTCGACCTGAGATGCTCTTCAAGCTAACTGACTATGCCAAGACTCAGACTAAACTTCTGGATATCATTCACGGGTTAACTAAAAAGGTAACAATTAAATATCATCAATAATGTACATATGCCTACCGTACTGTAATTATTTGACAGTACCTACTTGTCCTAGACTTGTTGACCTATTGAGCGTACTGGGAACTAATAATGTATGCGACCGTCAAAGACGGAATAAACCAGCATTTTAATGAATCCTGCATAATTACTTAATAATTATATTACATAGACAATATAGAACGCTATAGTTATTTTATTATTTGCATTTATTTTTAAAGGTCATCATAAGGAAGAAGGAGGAATTTAGTTCCGGGAAAAGACCAACAGTTCTGAGTGACTCTACTGAAGAAGTTAAAACTACTTCTGTCGAGGGTTTGTCATTTGGACAGTCTGCAGGTCTTAAGGATGACTTGGATGTAGATGACGGTGATGTTGGACAAAAGAAACGTCTTGCTTTCCTTGATCTACTTCTTGAGAGTTCCCAAAACGGCGTTGTCATTTCTGATGAAGAAATTAAAGAACAAGTTGACACCATTATGTTTGAGGTAAATATTCGAAATAACAAATATACCTACGCATAATTTTTTGACACAGAATGTAAAGTTATTGATTGAACATTTTTTCGTCTAGGGTCATGACACTACAGCAGCCGGAAGCAGCTTCTTTTTGTCCATGATGGGAGTCCATCAGGATGTTCAAGATAAAGTTATTGAAGAACTCGATAAAATCTTCGGTGACTCAGATCGCCCAGTAACATTCCAGGATACTCTGGAAATGAAGTATCTAGAACGATGCCTAATGGAAACCCTAAGAATGTTCCCACCAGTGCCAATTATTGCTCGACATCTTAAACAGGATGTTACACTTCGTAAGTATTTAAATAAGAATAATTTATTAAGATTTCGTGTAATTTAGCCACAATATAACGATACGTATCAAAAAGTTGGGAAAATTCCTGGCGTCTGAGAACTATCTTAAGTTCCCTCCCTAAGCCATTGTAGTTCTACGACAAAAAATGCTTTAGAATTATTTACCTTAAAAATATTTAATTAGAAGTTCATGATAGCATTATGTGGAAGCCAGTCTATTTTAAATAGTGAGCTATAACACGATTCAATTCGATGTCCGTAATATTTATTATTATTATTTATTATCATAGTGTTATTTAAATTGTTACACTTTTCACTTTCAATATACCTAATGTAGATGAACGATTCGACATTCGTTCGAATAGTTTTAAAAGTTATTACGATGACATAGAGCAGAATGAAGCGCCGCTACGAGGGGGCGCGATACCTATCTATACTAATATTATAAAGCTGAAGAGTTTGTTTGTTTGAATGCGCTAATCTCAGGAACCGCTGGTCCGATTTGAAAATTTATTTCAGTGTTAGATAACCCATTTAGGAAGATTTAGATAACCCTTATAGGCTATTTATTACCACGCTAAGACTAATAGGAGATAATGTTTCAAAAACGGGGGAAAAATATTACGCTACGGGTAACAGGAGACGCAAACGAGGTTGCGTGGTTCAGCTAGCATGTAATGTTTATTTAGTACTAGCTTTTACCCGCGATTCCGCCTGCGTGTATGTCGAATGTCGCAGTACAAAGTAGTTTATATGTTATTCCGATGTATGAGCTATAACACTGTACTGTAGTTACATATAAATCTGTTCAGTAGTTTTTCAGACATCCAAACATAACCTACCTAAAACTTTTGCACCTATGATATTAGTAGGATATATGTGAAAGTAACTATGTCTGCCTGGTACACTTTCACGGCTAAAATTCAATATATATTTTAATATTATTTGGCATGGAGATAGTTTGATTCTTGAGGATAAACATAAGACTACTATTTACCGACACATAAGTACACGAGCGAAGCCACAAAGCCTGTTACAAATCATATTTTTTTACTTTGTTACAGCTTCCAATGGTAAAAAGGTACCAGCTGGAGCCACTGTTGTCATTGCAACTTACAAACTACATCGCCGACCTGATGTATACCCTAATCCAGACAAATTCGATCCTGACAATTTCCTGCCAGAAAAATCGGCCAATCGCCACTACTATGCATTTGTGCCTTTCTCCGCTGGCCCCAGGAGTTGCGTTGGTGAGTATACTTAGAATTGAAGTAATGAAGTCTATTTTTACTTTATGTTAACTAGCTGCCCCGACGAACTTCGTACCGCCATTTGTTTCTAAATTTCCGAAAAGCTTGTTTTTATCATTTATACCCGCTACAGCTTCCTACAGGTAGTACAGTCATGGACTAAAAAAATGTTATACTTCCGGTTTTCTTATTCCGGTATTCTTTTATACAAACCTTGTCCTGACAATAGCAAACACATAAAAAAAAGAATTATATATATTTTTTTACATTTCTCTCCAAAGGTCGCAAATACGCCATGCTCAAGTTGAAAATCATCCTATCGACGATACTCAGGAATTTCCGTGTGTATTCGGATCTCAAAGAGTCTGATTTCCAATTGCAAGCTGATATTATCCTAAAACGTGCAGAAGGTTTCAAGGTTCGCTTGCAGCCTCGCAAGGCAGCCAAAGCATGCTAAATTAGTTAACTATTTCTAAACTTAATAATGTAAATAAAGATTTATGGATCACACCTTGTTAAGTCACGGCAATGTTGGCTCTATAATTTAATTTTATTTTCTATTTATTTGGAGAATATTAAATGGGTGGCAGACTATTTACAAACGGGTAGATCTACACAAAAAGCAATTGTTTTGCATATCTTGCTCAAAAATATACAAAAACGGATAAATAGTACCTAAGTTTTGTAAATAGACATTTAAGTTATATAATTAATGTACTTAATAGGAACAAAGTTGTCAATAAATAAATGAGTAACTGTTATTTTGTATTTTATTTTATTCGCCAATTTTATCAGTTATTTGCCAATAAATATTAAAAAGTTACTAACATAATTATTCTGGGATTATAGCCACTATGGTATGCATTATATTATTTTCACAATTAGGTTAACCACTATTAAGGAAAATCCTATGTCGTATCGATATTAAGTGAACCCTGCAATATAACTGCTACGAAGTTTTCTAATATCTTGAGCGGAAGCCATTCTACCAAAGTCATCGTGCATGTCCAGATTAGAAACGGTCTTAGCCTCGTTCTCTTCCTGTTGTTTTATCCTAAGAATATGATCAGATATGAATTTAGTACCTAGTTCTGCACATCAATATTATTATTTATTTATTTTTCCTTTATAACAAGTATAAACACATATACACACAATGATGTTATGACGCAATAATATGATACTGGTTTCCCAGTCAAATAGTAATCATAATATGAATCCAGCTTACGTTTTACTGCTCGATTATCTAAGCCTATTGGCTAAGACATTACAGATTAAAAATATCAAAGAGTACCCAAGGCTCCCCCAAATATTTTATTATTAATAATAACCTGCACAATTTCATCGTAAGTCAAGCTTGTTAATGACAAAGTCACGAAGTGGAAAGTAATAATCACAAATTTCAACAAAAAGAAAAACCGACTTCAAGAACTGGACCAAATTGAAATGGGACCACACAGGAAGCATTAGCTTTCAAATAGAAAAATAATAATCAAAATCGGTTCACCCAGTCGAAAGTTATGAGGTAACAAACATAAAAAAAAACAATCGAATTGATAACCTCCTCCTTTTTTGAAGTCGGATAAAGAGAAAGATCCACCTCCCGAAATACCTTATTAGAAATTGACTATGTAACTTTCAAAAGGACCAAGGGAATTAAGCGATTGAATGATTTAATTATAAATGAAGCTAATAAAATTGCATTAAAGTAGGGTTACAAAATACCTCAAAACATCCAAAGGAGTACGATTGTGCACTGGACATGGACATGGCAGATAATTATGTTCTCGCCTGAAGTTCCACCAGCCACGTTTATCTAGTTTCCATTCAATAGCTTTCATTTTAGCAATAGCACAAGTCCTCGATTCCCTCAGCAAATTAAAATAGGATGCCATCAGCTCTTGACCTAAAAGATATTAAAAATTACTTGTTAAAAGAGCCCTTACATTTTTGGAAACAGTAGCGGACATCGTTATTTAACATCATCAGC
Organism: Diaphora mendica; assembly: GCA_949125395.1. Taxonomy (NCBI): domain Eukaryota; kingdom Metazoa; phylum Arthropoda; class Insecta; order Lepidoptera; family Erebidae; genus Diaphora; species Diaphora mendica. The sequence goes on from OX421310.1 coordinate 27,964,271, forward strand.
CTATCGCAGTCCACTGCTGGACATAGGCCTCTCCAATGGCGCGTTATTTAACACTTCTGAATAATTTTCTAAGGAATTGCATGAAATTTTGGACGCATTCCTCATAGTTTCACGGCAGGATAGACCAGTATAGTTTGCACGGTTGGCCTAGTGGTCGACACGCTGCTTTCTACTGCGCCAAGTGTAGAGGGTTCAAATCCCACATGGGACAACACTTTGTGTGATCCACAAATTGTTGTTCTGAGTTTGGGTGTTCTTTGTGTACGTTTCATGTATGTTTATAAAGTCCTCCGCGACACGGGATAAAGATTACTAATGCGGGCGTTGTATTTTATAAAAAAAAATATAAGGACAAGGAAATCCCCATTCCCGTTGGTACCACCGTAGTAGGTTATGACCGCGTGATCGACTTGAGGTTGTCGATAAAACACAATCTATACATTTATACCAATAAATAAAATAGGAGTATCTGTTTGTAATGTCAAATTTTCAATGTCAGATAGCTGATGATGTAAGGAATAACTTCTGCTTTTTTTAGACTAGCTTCGCCCCGCGGCGTTACCCGCAGTTGTTCTTGAACCGGGGGTCGCACCGCGGGGCTCAGCTAGTTGATTAATGTAACAATAAAATATGTGAATAATAATTATGTTACGTCAGCAAAGTCCTCACTGTCTTGTTCCCAAACAACACTGCAGAAATAAAGAAGATATTTTAAAAGCCGATATTTAAGTAACGCACGAAATTTTGCTAACAAGAAGCTTTCTTTGTTTGCTACCTACCCCTAACCCTTCCTTAAAATAAATATAGAGTCAGTAGCCTCCTCCTTAGTCGTGCCGTATTCAACGGCTTTCAGAATAAAGGGATTGTGATAGCCCTTATGTACCGCATGATCTTTTCAAATGCCAATTTACTTTTTATTTCTAAGTAAGGCAACGTGAGACTGAAAGATTTTCTGAATTAAAAAAACGTTTTATATTTACTGAGGTAGTACGAGTAATATACTCATACATAATGATAATTTGAGATACATTTAGACATTGTTTATTATGATTTAATAGCATAAAGCTATTACTTCCTAATCTCAATATAAAAAGAAGGTTAGTACCATAATTCCAACTTCAACATTAAAGTAGATGGGAAATTATAGCCAAAAGTATCGCAGTATGTGGTACAGATTTTTTGTTCGCTGCTCTGCCCTATACATACAATCGTATAGATAGATAGATAGAAAACTCTTTATTTGCACACCATATTACAGAGCTCAATAATCTATATATATAACAGAGGAAGGTGACTGACTGACATACCCAGAGATCAACGCACAGCCCAAACCGCTTAAGCTAGAATCCTGAAATTTTGCATGTAGGTTCTTTATATAACGTAAGTGAGCACTAAGAAAGGAATTTTTGAAATTCCACCCCTAAGGGGGTAAATCAGGGGATGAAAGTCTGCGTGAGCAAAGCCGCGTGTAAAAGCTAGTAATACATAAAAAGTCCGATTTGTAGTATACAAAGGCCTTATTGCTAAATGCAAAGCGTATGTCAGTTATCACGGTAAAGAGAGAGAATAATCAATGTTCTTCCTCTATTTAACTAGGGCTAGAGAGGGCTAGAGAATGATATTCAAACAATTTCTTACCTGCAGAAATAGCTGCCATAAGTCTCGACTGTTCCGCTTCCTCTTCAAATACTCCAGAAGTTTCAGGAGAGCATATTGATGACAAATTTGAGGTGTTTCTAGCCGGGTCCTCTGCTTGAGTTGATTGTTTTTCTTTTAGGTCGCACTTTATCTGAACAGTAAAAAAGAAATAATAATTACAAATATATAAGGCTGACATTAATTGTTTTAAGATTAAAGAAAAGATGCGGTAATCAAATTAAACGCAGTCAATTAAAAAAATCACATTATAGAGAGCCCAGCACGAATGCCGAACATTTTCTTCTCATCGTCAAGAGTAAGTTTAACTTTTCCTCTTCCTAAACTTAGTTGACTTTATTGCCTCGTTGGTCTCGCGGTTGGCATGTGCGACTGCTGATCATGAGGTCTAGGGTTCGATTCCCGGGTCGGATCAAATGTTTGTATGATCTACAAATATTTGTTTCGGAGTTTGGGTGTTTTCTATGTTAATATGTATGTATTTACAAAAAAAAGTATATATGTATTTGTATCAGTTGTCTAGTACCCATAACACAAGCTCTGCTTAGCTTGGGACTAGATGGCGTTGTGTGTTAGATGTCCGAAATATTTATTTATTTATTATTATTTATTAGTTAACAAGGTTCTTTCTCAGTTATAAACATAACTTAGAAAGAACCTTGTTTTTCATTCTTTTTTTGAAACATAATCTGAGAAACCGTGGGAGAGCCACGCTTCGGCTCCACCGGAGTGATACGGTCTCACAGAAAACCGGTGTGAAACAGCGCTTGCGCTGTGTTTCACCGAGTGAGTAAGGATACCAGAGGCCCATACCCCAACCCCTCCCCCCATCTCTCTCCCCCCTCCCCTCCCTCAAAGGCCGGCAACGCACTTGTGACGCCTCTGGTGTTGCGGCTGTCCATGGGCGGTGGTAATCGCTTACCATCAGGCGATACGTCTGCTCATTTGCCGACTATGTCATAAAAAAAAACATTTCACAAGTTTGGAGAGAACGGCTAACAAATTTTATTTTCAAATTAAAATCATGGCTATAAAAATTCCACTTACTACATTAAAACCAAAACCCATGAAACACATAAATGCTTCAGTTAAATGTTGAGTGCCCAGTTCCGGTTTTTCTCTACGAAGATGTAATTCTCCAAGTAGATGCAAAGCTCGACCGAGTTGCCTTCTCAGCCCGTTGTCCATTGCCAGCATTCCCATTTCCGTCAGAAGTTTCGCTGCTATTTCGTGTTCACCCAACCTTTGTCAATATTGTATTTAATAAAAGCGACAGGGTTCTAAATTCATTCCCTAAATTAGCTGAATTATTATGATTACTTTCGAGTTGTCCTATTTAGAATCTATATACACTAAGACAAGATACTGTTATTGAACGACCACAAAATATTTTGTTCATCTGTGTAAATAGATTTTTAAAAGAAATAATAAGAAACGCATTAGGTAGGTACTCATGTCAATTTGTACCACTTTTTAAACAAACTAGCGACCCGCCCCGGCTTCGCACGGGTGGATTTCAGATGCCCCCGCCGACGACACGATTCGTGCATTTTAAATCTGTAATATCTTCGAATATATTCATTTAAATTAGATACTGTTAAGGACCATTTTGATCTATTTTATGTAAAGGACCATTTTGATCTATATTAAATGCACAATGTATTTAATTTACTTAATTGTATAAGGATTCATTCTGTATTGCTTAAAATCACTTCGTAAATAAGCCATTATTTCTCGTAAAAAGAAGGGAATAAAAAAATGGTTGTTGTGGGTTATCCCTAAGAGATAGACATATGCCGGACTTTTTTGTAGTACATTTTAAGGTGTACAATACTGTAGTACATTATTTTGATCTATTTACTAGAGTGCAACCAGCGTTTGCAATGTAAGCGCAAAAAAATTTGTTTATTTGCTACATCACATTAGAAACCTCGAAAACTAACAGTGTTTCCATACTATGTTATGCATTTATTATACATAAAAACCTTCCTCTTGAATCACTCTATCTATTAAAGAAACCCGCATCAAAGTCCGTTGCGTAGTTTTAAAGATTTAAGCAAACAAAGAGATATAGGGACATAGGGACAGAGAAAGCGACTTTGTTTTATACTATGTAGTGATAAAAGAAGAATCACTGCAACGTTGTTGTTGTAGTTAATGATAATAATTAATTGTTTTTATTCGTTTCTTACTCGTCATGATTGATGAATAATAGAATTTGTTTAATACCAATAATGGTCAATGACCTAAGACTAAAAATTCAATGTTTATTCCTCAATTTGTTAGGCTTATTGTCAATACACTCACAACCTTATGAATTTGAATTAGAAAAAGCGGTAAGTGCGCCGATAAGGAAATCACGTCTTACTATTATAAAAAAACTGGTTTCCTTAATTATCTAGGTAGTAGAGTCACGCTGATTTCAGCACGAACGGGCCGGCTCGACCGGGCCGGTACTACCCTAGCACAGAAATATCAACGAAAAATGACAGCGTTCATGCTGTCGTGTTTCGTTGATGAGTGCGGGACCGGAGGCCCAAATAGTCAAGTCAACAAGTTCTATACATGTTGACTAGACTAAAAGATGATGAAGCATCACTAGGCCGCCATAGTGTGGGTCACCATACTGCATTGTCTGCATTCGCAATGAGTATGGTGACCACCACTCTTGGATTCTGCTTATGCTTTCTATCAAGCAGAGTCATTTTGGCGAGCCATACATTAAAAAAAACCCAGTTCATAGTTTTCACTAGTGTAGAATTCTGTTAAATATTTAATCACATTTGTTATAATCTTTACCTTTGCATCACGGCTGCTAGATGCATTTTGGTTTCACATATTCCTTCTATGTTATTACTCTTCTGATGTATTTGCAATGCTCGCTCAAAAGTTTTCTGAGCACTGTTCAAATTATTCATTACCAACTGACAAATGCCTATTTCAATTATAGCTTCTGCCTCCTTATTAGTATCTTCAGCTAAAATGTATGAGACACATAAAATAGCTTTGTAATAAATTTGTTAGGTATGTTGAGACAATGAGGTTAACAAACTGTAGAATAATATAAACATTCAGACTAGACAACACATTATCATGTAGATGCAGAAACAAAACACCTATACACCTACACCATAGACCTCTTTAGGTTAACTAGTTGTTGCCCGCGGCTCCGCCCGCGTATATGTCGGTTATCGGGAAAAATAGTAGAGTATGTGTTATTCTGATGTATCCTATCCATCTTTCCTACTTAATATTATAAATGCGAAAGTTTGTAAGGCTCCCCGCGCACTAGGCAGCCTGGCTGCGCAGCCAGGCTGCGGCGGCCGGAATATTTGAGCAGCTAGTTAAGGCAGCCAATCGACGACCATCTGTGATCCTTTCTTCGAGCGATATGGACGCGAAAGAACTTATATTTTTTACATTGGATTCATCCTCTTTTTCTAGAACGGCACTCAAAAGGCTTATTCTATACCTATTTTAAAGATGTTCGTACATACCCAGACTGGTTTTTTAACTACACGAGAATGTCAGTGCAATCGTTTGATAACCTTTTAGAAGAAATAAGAAATTCAATCAAGGGCATTGATACTCTGGTCTGGTTGCTACAACAAGTGCGCGGAGACTGTCGGCAGCCACATACATTCGCCAACACTCGCTCTAGCTGCGCGCAGCCAATGGGCTGCCGTGCAACAGGCGCGTTTGTATGACTGCCGCAGCCAGGAGTTCGGGGCTGTTATGTGCGCGGGCTCCCACAGAACGACATATATACGTCTGGCCGCCGCAGCCTGGCTGCGCAGCCAGGCTGCCTAGTGCGCGGGGAGCCCAAGGATGCGAGTTTGTTGCTCTTTCACGCAAAAACTACTGAACGGATTTTCATGAGACTTTGCAGTAATATAGCTTAGACATCGAAATAACATAATAAATTAAAATGTATAGAGATTTTTAAAATTTAAATACCGACATAAACGCGGGCGGAGCCGCAGGCAAAAGCTAGTAAGCTATATTACTGTAAAGTTTCATCCAAATCCATTCAGTAGTTTTTGCGTGAGAGAGTAACAAATATCCATCCATCAATACTTACAAACTTTCGCGTTTATAATATTAGTAGGATTATACTCGTATTGTTAAGTGTCGCAATATTGTTCATCATCATCATTTACTTAAGAGCTGCGCTCTTGTCGATGTAGCTTTATTCAGCTCTCCCTATCGAGAGACGCTTCATTGACCTCCTTATACGTCGCAACCTTTTTCTCTAATCTGGTTGATATAACTAAACTATGTCTCGGTCTTATTGTTATTTATAAAAAATTTCAACAAAATTCTTAAGGCATCAATATAAATGTACAAAATAAATCAGTAACATAACTTCAAAATTTAAAACGTTTCTTAGTAATATTATCTTTTTCCGACTTTTCCGTCTGGATACTTGAAGAGAATTTATGTATGACTAGTTGTTGCCCGCGGCTCCGCCCGCGTGTATGTCGGTTATCGCAGTAAATAGTAGCCTATGTGTTATTCTGATCTATAAATTATATTACTGTAAAGTTTCATCAAAATCCGTTCAGTAGTTTTTGTGTGAAAGAGTAACAAACATCCATCCATCCATCCATACTTACAAACTTTCGCGTTTATAATATTAGTAGGTTTTTTTTATGGAATAGACGGGCAAACGAGCAAACGTATGACCTTAAAACTTTGTTTAAGTAAATAAAATTAAAGGATTTATTTTAGTACTAATTACTAAATATAACGTGAATGACTACTATAGCATTTACTTACTAACCATCTTTTGCTCTCCTCTCTGCTAAACGAGAAAGTCTTTCCGCTTTAGCAGCATCGGTGGGCCGAAATCTTCTGGCATTATTAAGTAGAACTCTATGCAACTGAATAGCAGTGACCCGGAAAACTGTTTCATTTGAATCTTTATTCGTTTCGGTATCTTCATGAAGCAGCCAATCCTGTTGGAATACAAAATTTTACCTTCTTAAAGTAATGTATTAGATATATTACGGTGTTCTCAGTTCTGACACTGAATATTTGAAGTGATGAATAGGATTATCGATTAAACACATAGGTTATAAAGTACAAAGCATCATGCCAATTACCGAATAATTTACCCATAAATTATGTAGATTACCTACGTTGTACAAAAAAAAACCTATTTTTAATTATAAATAAGTGTATGCGTTTAATTATAAAATATAATGAAGTTCAAAGTTTTCCACTAATCCAAGGTAATTCAAATCGATACGCAATAACTATCGGTTTACAGTGTTGGAATTAGATTGTATTATTATCACGTTAAATTATAATAATTATACGTATTAAGTGAGTTTTGCATAAAGACAATCAAAGGAAAAATAAAATTAGTAAGCATATAACATCCAAATTAAACCATTATTCTATTCTTTATAACATAAATTGAATCCCTATTTCCCTTAGTCACGGCAGAACGCGTGAAAAGCTGGACCAATTTCGTTAATTCTTTCAGTACTGGATAGCCCATTAATCGAGGAAGTTTAAAGGGTCTGAAACATCACGCTAAGACAAGTAGTAGCCGAGCATTAATGAAAAATGTAGCAGAAACCGGGAAAATTTAGAACTTATAAGAGACGAAGACGAAGTTGCATGGGTTAGCTAGTTTAAGAATAATAATTAATTTAATAATAATGTTATAGATGGCACAGCTACTTTTAATAAATTGGACAATTTTGAAATGATTACGTAAAACAACCTTTTCTTACTACATCACAAACAAGAGTTGATGAAAGGTAAACGATGAAAGGTAAATTGAGTATTCAATTAAACAAATTGAATATTGAAAGGTGGAAGAGAATTGCCTTTGTCATTCCATAAAAATTGGAAGGGACTGAAAACCGTTGCTAACCGGTGTATTTAACACCAATGTTTAGAATATATAATGTATTTATAAATTTTCAGAGCTTTGTTAAATCTCCATTTTAGACAGGTTATGAATGTATTAGCATCAGTCCGCTGCTTTGGTGCACAGATTTTTCAGATTCAGATCGGACTAAAATAGCGTGATGATGACAATGTTATTTTTGTTTTAGCTATGCATCGCCCTAAGGTCGACCGGTAGAAAATGCTTACGGCATTAAATCGACCTTTGTTACTGGTAATGGGCATAACGTATAAATAAAGAATAAATGATGATATAGTATTTAATTTTCAAGGACGTCTCTATTCGTAGTGTAAGAAATAGCCCCGTTGATATGTCTGTTTTGTGGTAGTGGAGTTTACGAGGCCTTTAGATATAAGACCTTCGACACGTGTGTGATGTTGTGATGTGACCTTGCAGTTACGTGAATAATACAATTGTTAGAATAAATAACTTAGAACTGGTTTATATTGTAGAATTATAATCACAGTCAAGTCATTACGTATCAGCCATGGTTACTAGGTACTTTATTTTAATGATGCAAAATTAAACATTAATTAACAACGAAGAACATGTCACAATACAAAACCTGGTCTCCAAGGATTTTGGCATTTCGACAGTATTACTAAAATTATTGTATGAGTTAAGTGATAGTTACGGGCTACTCGCTGGTTTTTGATTCCTTAAGTGACTATTAATGTAATCTAAATTTTAAAAATGTTCGCCAAAAAATAACTTTTTCAGCAAAACAGAAGAATTTCAAAGGATTCGAAGACATCCAATGCGTTCTATAAAAGCATAGAATTACAAGATACATAAAAGATGTCACCAATAATTTACGTGCATAAAGAGTTACGTAGCTGTAGATAGTCGCATGACTTCTCGATTCTTGTCCTTTCTTGCGGTAGTCACTTTTACAGTCACAGTCGTATGAATGGGTAGATATGGTTGGAATTAATATGGTTGAGCTAACTACGACGTTGGCGGCTAGCTGCGTGGTGAAAATAAGGTCTTATACTTTACATTCATCAATAGTCTTTAACAGTCCACGGCTGGACATAGGCCTTAGAGGGTTTTAACCTAATATACTACGCTAACCAGACGGGCTAGTATTCACCTATATAACCAGACTGTTTCACGTCGCCTAAATTGAGAGTATGCGCTGATAGGATAGGTCTGGATGTGTTAATAACAACAGTTCCCGAATCCCTCCCTTTTCAGGTGCAGAGTAGCACACCGTGTGGTTTTAGTTGGTCCGATTCCGACACACCGCCCCGCCGCAAACCCCGGTGGGGATGCGTCCAGGGATCAATAGGTGGACCCCTTCTCTGGAATACACTACTGGATCCCTTGCTGCACCAGTTGAAGGATGGGGCGGTCTATGCACAGGCATTCGCAGACGACGTGGTGTTGGTGTTTGATGGCGATGCGGCTCCAGAGATTGAGAGACAGGCCAATGCCTCTCTCGAGCATGTGCGGGCGTGGGGCGTCGGACTATAGCTGAAGTTCGCACCGCACAAAACTTGTGCGATGGTAATCACGCGGAAGCTGAAGTATGACCTCCCACGCCTCAGCATGGGCGGGATAGACATTGGACTGTCCAAGGACATCAAAATCCTGGGGCTTACCATAGACCACAAACTAACATTCAACACACACATAACAAATACATGCAGAAAGGCGATCGGCATTTACCAGAAGCTGGCACGGACGGCCCGGATCGGCTGGGGGTTACATCCCGAGGTGATCCGGACCATCTATGTCGCTGCGGTGGAGCCCACAATTTTATACGGTGCCAGCAGTTGGTGCGCCGCGGCAAATGGGCTTGGTGTCCGAAAACAGCTGAACGTGGTACAGCGCGGATTCGCCCAGAAGTTGTGTAAGAGCTATCGGACGGTCTCTCTGCACTCTGCATTAATCCTGGCTGGTTTGCTCCCTCTGGACCTCACAGTTCGCGAGGTGGCCTCGTTGTACGAGGCCAAGAGAGGGGTGGCTCAATCATGGTTGGGAGACAGAGAGATCGAACGAATGACTCCAACTATAGAGATGCCTCACCCCGCGGAGCATGAGGCCTTAAAGTTCACGAGCCTGGAAGACGAGGAACAAATACAGCGCACCAATAACATCGAGGTGCGCATCTTCACGGACGGGAGCAAGATTGAGGGCCGGGTCGGCGCAGCGCTATCCATATGGCATGGCGAAGTCGAAACCAGGGCCCTCAAACTTGCTCTATCGCCCCATTGCACCGTTTACCAGGCTGAGCTTCTGGCCCTGTGCAAAGCGGCTAGTGAGATTCTCAGACGAGGCGAAACCACGTTCGGTGTCTTCAGTGACAGCAGAGCCGCGCTCCTGACGGTGATTAACCATCATGCTCCCCATCCCCTGGCGGTGGAGGCCAGAGGAGCCATTCAGCAAGGCATGGCCCAGGGTAAGGAAATATCCTTATTCTGGGTCAAGGCCCACGCGGGTTTGGTGGGCAATGAGCGAGCCGACCAGCTCGCCAAGGAGGCGGCTCTGAGGCTGAAGAAAGCACCGGACTACGGTTTGTGCCCTGTCTCATTCGTGAAGCGTGGTCTTCGACAAGCCACGCTTGGCGAGTGGAACAAGAGGTACAAAGAGGGCGAGACCGCCTCCGTTACCAAGCTCTTTTTCCCCTGCGCGCTGACTGCATATGGCTTAGTTCGCAAGATGGAGATCGCCGGCACAACTACTCAGCTGTTCACGGGGCATGGTGGGTTCTCCGAATACTTGACGCGATTCAAGTGTAAAGAGAACCCATCATGCACATGTGACCCGAATATCGCAGTATTTGACAGGAAAAGATTTGAAATAGAACAAAAGATGAATACAAAAATTGCAGCCACAAATCTATGTAATATAATTAGTAGTAAGGACAGAAATATGTTTATAAGCTATTGTACAGATATCATCAAACTAGTAAATAAGTGAAATAAAGATTAGATCTATGATAGCATAATAATGTAGAATTATTACTGTGTATCATAAAATATAACGTATAATTTAAATTCGATAGTAAACTGCACAATATTAGAGTATTAAACATTAGAATTAATTAATTATATGTAGATTAGCTGTAAAACGTGTTTAGATTTAAAATAGCAATTAAGCACATATTATGTAAAAGTTATAACTGTTCGCAATAAATGGGACTCAAAAAAGTAAAAAAAAAAAAAAACCCTACATATAATTACATTACACTACACTAATTAATAAAAAACAAGACATAAATATCCAGCTAAATTGCTGGACTCATGCAAAGCAAGGACTGCCCGTCCGTGTCCAGCTGACAATGTCTTTGACCACCCATGTCAAAGGAAACCAGCTATACATACATTAAAAAAAAAAAAACCCCAGTGGGGTGACGGCCCGTGTGGTTTTCCACGCGTAAAAAAAGGGTGTTGTTTCAAGTTATCCTTTCTCTTTGCAGTGATGTTGTTCTGCGCAGTTTGCTCCTTTAATCGCCTCTTACGACACCCGTCGGATGAATAGGGGTGGTGTCACTCTTTATTCTTAATCCATCACCACACTGAGAGCCGTAAGATCAACAACAATTTTAACTTTTAAATGAAAGATTAGATTTTCGCTAATGTTGGTAAATCTCATCCATTTATATAAAAATGAATTTTACAACTTTTAAGTAAAAACTTTAAGTGTTAAACTAAAACAAACTCTCTTAACTCACCTTTCCAATCGCAGAATCTCTGACCTCAGTAAGTATGTTAAATGGCTCTTCATCAACAGCTGGAACTATATGAAACGATTTATTTCGTTTGAACATTCAATCATATGAAATCAATTTCTAAGTAATTTTCCACTTCTAGTTACATTAACCATTCAAATGTCCTTGTATATCAATTATTTTACATATCTCTCTCGATATAAAGTAAACAAAACTCTTAAATACTCACATTTATCTAGGAGAAACTTTGCGTAACGATATTTACAGCAAGCTTTTTGTCGACCACCGTCAATTAAATATTGACTGGCAACAGCTATGGCCGCCAAAAACAATTTCTCTGCCAGCCACAAAATGCCCTTTTCTCTCTCGGCAAAATAAAGTGCTAGACCAAGTAGATATATTGTTTCCTTTTTTGAGTCACCTGGCAATTTGTGCATTAAAAATGTATGAGCTAAGTAACTTTATTCATGGTTAAATTGGTTAAATACTTTGTTGGATGGAGGTATAGAGACATAGGAATGACTTAAAAGAAGAAGGAGGTTTTCAATTCCGTTTATTTAAATTTAAAGACAAAATCCCCAAAACGTTGAAAATTAAGGTACGAAAATTACACATTAAAATAATTTTAATTTTTTTAATGGCGGAGGCACCTACTTTTATAAAAGTTAATTGTGTGACTACCTTTATCATGTTCCCTTTCGGCTTTCTGTAAAGTCGGATATATATGGTTCAAATAATCAGGCCGTTTTCTTAGGTCGACCACAATTCCAAGTTCATCTTCCTCCAACAACTGTACATTGTCATAAATAAGATCTTGTAAATAGGAGGAAGACTCGGCGTAACCTGACTCTCGTAATTCAAGAATAATGCATTCGTGAAGTGGTACTTTTATTCTGAAATAATACGAAAAGAAATGGAAATGAAAATCTTTATATTTGAACGTTGGCGTACTCTGATGTCCCTTGATTGAAGCAAATGCTTCTAAAAGACTATGGGGACATAATCAATCGAACCCCTTCCAGAACTTTGAAAGGTGAAACACCCTTTTAAAGAATATTTGTATTTATAGTATATAACAAAATGACTTGTTGTTCTATTCGGAACTATAAGAGCAGAGCTATAAAAGGCGGTACAATAAGTTTTTTGATCGAAGCAAATGCTTCTGAAAGACTGGGCAGAAGCAATACTACATAATCAATCGAACCCCTTCCAGAACTTTGAAAGGTGAAACACCCTTTCAAAGAATGGATTAATATAATACCGATATATATGCAGCAGCCGGAAAAATAAAAAACCAACCTCACTTTCAGCTTAGTGAGTATACATTCCTTTCTGAGTATATGTAAGACTACCGACCCTTAAAATTTCGTCTTTCCTAAAATGACGTAATTCTGGGCTTGACTCTCAGTCTATATAGTTTGTCCCTCACAATCAGGATCAAAACTTATGTATTCAAATTATTTACTAAATTTTAATTACTCACTATTTGTTTTTTTGATTTTTTCTTTGATTTGATTGTAAAATCTCCCCAAAAGTATAAAGTTTGAGAACCAGCGATAGTGATGATGACGTCATCTCGTAGAACACTATATCAGGCTGTATCTCGGAATGTCATACCTGTATTCTTATATCATGGTTTTTGTTTTTACGTACTACCACGTTGGCCAGACGGGTTGGTATAGACTATAGAGTTTGTTTCAAAATTTCCTTCTCTTTGCAGTGATGTTGTTCTGAGTGTGTCAGAGAGTGAGGTTACTTAGTCGCCTCTTACGACACCCATGGGATGAATAGAGGTGGTTACACTCAGTGTTCTTAATCTGTCACCACACGTCATCATCAGCCCGTTGCATTCCACAGCAAGACATAGGCCTCTCCCAAGGCACACCATAGAGCCTGCCGAGCCGTTTGTAGCTTTTCGCAAACTTCACCACATGTTACAAATTTAGAAGTGTATAAAAGTTTAACAATTTTCGTTTACCTTCGAATACCCTTAGCATCAAGAAGATCCAAACCAAACAGTGCTTTATTCCGCAAATTCTCCAGACTTAACTTAGTCGCACAGGCGTGCAGTTTTGGTAGCTGCCGACGTTTTATCGTTTCGGTATTCATTTTGTAGATTTCACAAAATAAAAAGAATATATTGAACTACAAAATGATTTTATGACAAACGAAACAACTCTTGTCACTAGTGAAAAACTTTTATTTTTTTAACATAAACAACTCATGTCCAAAGCGTTTTTAATAAAATATGTGAGATGGCTAAATCTAAAATAGGTACTTATAGGGAAATAACATTGGCCAATGTGAAATTTTTATTTTTCGTCTACTTCTTCCTGGCCTTTATTATTTCTTACATGATTTGTGGTCGGCTACTAGTTTAACCAGTTTTACCGGAATATTAGTATTTCTACAAAGCGACTGACGTCGGACCTCCGCAACCCTGAGGGCATAGCTGATGTTCATGACAACCGAAACCAACTGCTTAAGTGGGCTACTCACAAGCCTGCCGCAGGGGCGATCTAGGGTGTAAGAGTGGGGATGGCCCTTAATCGCCTCCTTAATTGTAATGTGTATATTCAAGCAGGGGCGTTATCATACGTTGTCTACCTGGGTGAACTACGATATATATATATTATATATGTTTATTATCACGACCCTCTATTCACAATAAGGGTTTGCTGGAAGAAACTAGGTATGGGTAAAGCTCACCTCTGTACATGTAATTTCCTAGTATCTAAATTATCTGAATGTGTGTACGATGAAGAATTATTAAATAAATAATAATGACAGCACTCATGCTGTCGTGTTTCGTTGGTGAGTGCGAGACCGGAGGCCCAATTAGTCTAGTCAACAAGTTCCATACTTGTTGACTAGACTAAAAGATGCACAAGCATCACTAGGCCGCCATAGTGTGGGTCACCATGCTGCATTGTTGCGTTCGCAATGAGTATGGTGGCCACCACTCGTGGATTCTGCTTATGCTTTCCATCAGGCAGAGTAGAGTCATTTTGGCGGGCCAAACATAAAAAAAAAAAAAAAAACTCCTTTAATATACATATAAATAATTTTAATCAACGCCAAACATGTAAACAAGTGAATGAATTTATTACGTTATGTGAAACGTAGTCGGGTAATTATGTTCCTCGACGCGACATTTAGTCTTATTGTTGTGTTTGTATCTTAAGCACTAACATCATACAATCCTACTTACCAATTTTAACTATAATTAACATTAATGTACTAAGATGTAAACGACCTGCTTTAAATATTTTTAGCTTTTTTTTAAATGTTTAAACCACAATCTTCTATTGAGTTTGAACTTCTAATTAAGATAATTATGTATTAGCAAAATGGTAGTAGAGCCACGCTGATTTCAGCACGAACGGGCCACTCGACCGGATCTGTTCTACCCTGTTCCACTCGGTGCTTCGTTTTCGTTCGTCGTGTTTCGTTGGTGTGTGCGAGACCGGAGGCCCAATGATGTAGAAGCATCACTAAGCCGCCATGGTGTGGGTACCATACTGTATTGTTGCATTGTCTGCATTCACAATGACTATGATGACCACCACTCTTGGATTCTGCTTAAGCTTTCCATCAGGCAGAATAAAGTTACTTTAGCAGGCCCATACAAAAAATAGTATGATAATAAACCTAAAAGTAGGTAGCTACTGTAGAACGCTTGAGACTTCCTTCTCCTGGTTTCTGTCTCCGTCATCAGATCAATTAGAGATCTCCGTGATGCTGTAGTGTCATTAGTTCTTCAATATAATACTAGGCTTTTTCCGAGACGCCACCCAATGTCCTTCCTCAAGAATCAAAGGATCTCCATTGTAAGTTTCATCCAAATCGAATTAGTGATTTACCTGTGAAAGCGTGCCAGACAGAAAGAGTTACTTTTGAATTTAAATAAATTATTGGAAAGGATTTAATTTATGTCCAGGTTCAAGAGCCATTCAATTCATATTATGTTGCAGAAAATAAATTTGATCACTCTCACTTTACCCTCAGGGTGGTTATTCTTATTTTTTTCTAATTAAAATCTGACCAATTTATACGACTACGGATGAACGATGTTAGTAGTGCGGTAAGTTTTAATCTAATCAAATAACTCTTTGTACAATAATTGTATACACAAAAGTTGAAAATCATTAGTGGGTAAATCGCCGTTAGAAACAGTGTTGATTTTATATTGTACATAACTTAAAAGCATAACTTAAAACATGAATGTAACACAATACTCCTCTGTTTTAGCGTTGGTCTATATATGCACACATCAAAAGTGTCTAGGGATCAACTTAAGTGTCTAGGGATCAACATATATTTTTGCAATAACTTTTCTCCTGATTGATATTAATTAAAATTTTCTTTAATGATTCATCAAATAAAGTGTTTTCGTTTGTCACAGTAACGATAAACCAAGTCACCTTTGCATTAATAAAGAAATTTGCCATTTTCCTAATAAAGGGATTTTTGACATTTGAACCACTAACATTAAAGTTCGAAAAAAAGACTGAAATAACAGTTTTCTTTAAAATTTTATTAGGTAACTTAAACAATTAATAATCCGTGTTTCTACCGCGAACACTAACAACACAAGAACATGGGTTTGGCATACTCAAAATGAGTTCATCCAAACACGCTGTGGAATGGCCGCCCATGTTCGTTGCAACAACAAAAAAAGGTCTTCTTGCGACTGGATACCCTCCATATTCGGCAGAGCTCTTCTCTGTAGCATATCCCATGCATGCTCAATCGGGTTCAAGTCTGGCGACTGAGCAGGCCAGGGCCAAAGCCACATCTCAATCTCAAGAAATCCGCATAAAAATGCTTGATCCCTAGACACTTTTGATGTGTGTAGTAAGATGTGAACGTAGTTATGTTTAACTGATTGCCGGCAAATAATTAACCACTATGCCACAATTTTTCAACTTTTAATTATATTATAATCTTAATAATAAAATAATACGATTTAATGTAATTTTTACTCTCAATTGTTAACACTTGATGGAACTTGTTAAAGCTATATGATCTAATTAATATACTAACTGAAACGTTAAGAAAGGTAATTATGAAGATATTAAAATACTTTGTTAACCGGATAGTTCTTCGTACGTAACCGTGTCGAATTTTAGTCATGTTAGACACATGTTTTCATAATGTATTGTCGTCCTTAAGTCAAATCTCTGTTAATTAAACAATAACAATGAATATGGAAATTATATGAAACGCGTAACACAAAGACCTTTGTTCATATCAAAGATTATATTTTCATTTATAAAAGGTTAGTAACGTTATAACTAGAATAAACAAGATAATGCAATTGAGTAAAATAAAATTATATCCATAAATATATAAAAATGTCCTTCGCAGATATTTATTAAGGAAGATCAACACCCTTTAACAGTCCACTGCTCAACATAATTTCTCCTTATCAAGGAGGCGTAAGAATATGTAACATATCGGTAATAAATAAATAAATTAAATTAAAAAGCTTTTTAAAAACAAGCTTTTACTGGAATGCCTCGAGACGAATCAAACGAGTCCAAACTCGATTATGTTGCGACGTTTCTTTATAGCGTTCCTATTGCCACCTTCCAGCTCCAGCATCAGATCAGCTCCATGTCATTATAATATTTTATTGTCACGCTGTATACATATGCTTGCAAAATGTCAGCAAAATCGGTTGAAGCTATCTGCTTCAAAATTGAGTTGCAAGATTCCACCCGAACAGACATGGATACATTGCAAGTTAATAAAAAGCTTATAAAATAAAGACTTACAACCAACAGAGTCAATCGATCTGACATATTACAATCACTTTAACTATTTCAATAGCATAACAACACACAATGAAAACCCATGTTCAATACTTCAGCATGTAGGTACACCTAATCTAATTCTTTAAAATTCTAAACCTGAAAAGCTCTATTACTCTAATTTAATAACTCTTGAAACTTCTATTTTACTACCATTTTACTTTGCTATAAAGTAGGTACTTGAAATAGAAAACTTTTTTTAACGTGACCTCTGATTTGCGATTGCTGCTTTATGAGAAGTACTGCACACTAACTAATATATGATTTTTGACACACGATAAACATTGGTGCATTAATAGATTAACCCCATTATTTTTTATGTACTTTCTTGGTAAAGTTTATGAACACTGCAAGGGTCTTTCCACGCAATCCCTGGCGAATCATACTTTATTATAGCTAGTAACAGAGGGGCCAAATTTTGAATAAATTTAGGATGAACAGAATGAACAAACAAAAACAACAAAATGTTATAGAAGGGACAAAAAGCTATTTACTTTAATAAAATGCAAAGTGAATTTATACAACCTAAACATATTTTATAAATAAAATAGAGAAACATAAACTGATAAATGATAAAACATAGCAGGATTCTATTTTTCCATATTTTTGGTTCTCCACTTTATTGTTGTAATAAAAATGTTGCCAAATTGCCTCCAAACAAACATACTCTTAAAAGTGTTACCTGAAATTTTTGTAGCAATGGGTTTCTAATTTTTACCCGACTACGGCAAAGCCAAAGGAGGGTTATGATTTTGACAGGCTATGTATGTATGTGTGTTCATCTGTTCCCTCATAGCTCCTTAACTACTTATTAGAACTGGACAAATGAGGTAACGTTAGAAGCGTCTTGATAGTCCGCTGGTTATAGGCTGTATGACGTGTCACTGAATCTAATGTGGCGCCCTCTAGCCGACAAAGTACTGAATTAAAAAATAAATTTTGAGATAAATATGCCGTGTATGATATCATTCGAAAGGGCGTTACTTGTACATTTCAAAAATATATATATTGTTAGGTGTTACCTACCCTACCCTACCGATAAATTATGCAGTGCGAACCTATAAAGAGGCGGTGTCTGGCTATGTTCGCACACTTGTTGTTCGGACTGCACTCAGTAAAGACGTGTGTTGATAGGTCGTGCGGCATACGTCAACTATATGTTGTCGTTTAATGTTATATCGTTGTAAACCTATTTCTTATTGTTTTAATGTCGATCTGTTATGTATTTCGTGGATTACTTGTAATCATAATTTAAATTATAAGATTCGTTTGATGTAAACTGTTTAGTGTTTTAATTATAAGAATAAGAACTGAAGTTAGACTACCTACAATTTGTTTCTTTTATTTAATTCTCACTTCTAGTTTATAATAATATTATCAGCATTTTCTAGTGACACTGTCCGTAGGTATTTATTCGATAGTTGCGATATTTCTATTAAATTCTTCTATATTAATATTAAATATATGTAGATATATGTAATAAAAATTTAATTAAAGATCATTTAAAAATATAGTTTACAAAGAAATTAATATTAGAGGCACCAAAACATTTTAAATAAAAAAAAAAGTAAAAACTAAAGCCCAACTACGACAAAAAACGATGCTGAAAAAGTATGAAACACGTTTCAAAAGCCGTAGTTACGCGTTGTTTATGTGTTATGGTACATTTCTAGCTAACGTGTGACTACGGCTTTTGAAACTTGTTTCATACTTTTTCAGCATCATTATTTATCGTTGGGTTTTAGTTTTTACTTTTTTTTAAAGTTATATCAGTTTGAAGAATCACAAACAGTTTCTTTTTCCTAACAATAAGTGAAAAACATTGCCCATGATGTCCGATGAGAATGGTGTGTACTATTTCTTTCGGCATCTTGAAAACTCTTGCAGGTAAAAAGTTGGGCAACCCTAGCACCTCTGTAAATTACTTTATTCAACAGTCACTCATACCTTTTGTATAAAAATACAAAATGATCAAAAAACTGCACTTTTGGCCTAATATCTCACAACAAACAAAAGAATACAAATTCGTATTTTTTTCCGCTTGCTTTCCCGACATCTAAAATACTCAATGCCTTTTTGATAGCGACAATTCATTTGTCTGGGTCGGATAACATTGTAAGTTACAAGTTCGTCCTTCATCGTGTATCTCTGATATCGACCTTCTAGTTTAGTCGCCCTCAGATCAATCAACCACACTTGTGTCTAGGGAAAATATCTTTAATAAACACCGGAATACATTTATAAGGAAAACAGTCGTAAACTATGATGACTTAATAAGCGGAAAAAACGGGAAATAGCGAGGCCTTAACAAACAACAATAAAGATAATCTTGTACTCTTATTTATTTTTAAATCTAAATATATTATTGATATGACAGTTTTAAAACGAGTTTAATTAAATTACGGCTAATGTGGCGAACAGAATGAATCAGCCAAAATCAATAATTTTTTTATCAAGAACCCAATCTACAACCCAAATTTTTACTTTAACAGAAAAAAATCTACTATTCAGCTTTTGGTATTTTCTTCCATCAGATATACTTCAAGATGCTATACCACACCTATCTTCAGCCAGCTAATTTGAACAAAGATGTAACATGAAGTAGAATGCTGAGGCTTAAAACGTGAGTTATAAATCAATTGTTTAATTTTTAACCAAAAGTCGAAGTAAATATTTAAGTGATTTTTTTTTCTGTTATAGGCGGGTAAACGAGCAGACGTTTCGGCTGATGGTAAGCGATTACCGCCGCCCATGGACACCCGCAACACCAGAGGTGTCACAAGTGCGTTGCCGGCCTTTGGGGAAGGGGGATGGGGGAGATAGGGGAAGGGTTTGGGGTATGGGCCTCCGGTATCCTCACTTACTCGGTGAAACACAGCGCAAGCACTATTTCACACCGGTTTTCTGTGATTCCGTGGTATTATTCCGGTCGAGCCGGCCCATTCATGCCGAAGCGTGGCCCTTCCACGGTTTTAGTAAAGAATATAAATAATTGAGATAAGCCTGAGGGGTAAAAACAGTCAGTTTTTATTAATTGCCCTCGAATTGAATTTTACGCTAATATTTAATGCAATCTGGGTGTACTCATAATAGTATTTTAAGTACAAATAAAAGTTTTTTTAACCCCCGACGCAAAGAGGGGTGTTATAAGTTTGACGTGTCTGGTCTGTCTGTCTGTGGTACCGTAGCTCGCGAACGGATGAAGCGCTTTCAATTTAGTTTTTTTTGTATAAAAGGTGAGTTACGTGCGAGTGTTCTTAGACATGTTTCATGAAAATCGGTTGAGTCGTTTAAGAGTTCCATAACTCTTAAACGACTCAACCGTGAAAGTGGGGAAGAATAACAGAATTACTGCAAAAATATCATTGGCGTATGATTACTCGATTAAGTGCTTGAGCAGGGGTTTTTTAAAATTTTGAATTTTAATATTATTTTATTTTTCATTAGTTTTTCTCATTCCTTCGCTCGGAACGTGGCCCGCTAAGCATGATCACCTCACATGGTTGGAGGATGCTCCCTTTGCGTTGGAGGGACATATCACCCATTCCTCCACAAAGCTTATCGAGCATAAGAATTTAGTTAGTGTATACTAACATTCTATGTAAGACGTGTTGTGTATTTTTAAGTTTAATTCTACTGTCTTGTCTTTGCTGGACCGTTGGTTTGTTAAACTTTTGGAAATGAATAACAATTGACAACAAGTCAATATGTACTCTACTTAACCTTTTAGAAGCGAGTGTAGCATGAGAGTTTGGCGCCAGCCCGTCGGCATGTGACGCGCCACCCCAACTAGAGCGATCAATTTCGGTCGTCTTGTTGGTTTAATACCGCGGTGGAATGGATTTCCTTTTGGCAATTAACCTTTTAATTATAAGCTAGCTAAATCTGAATGAATATGTGTATTTCTGTATTGTCATAATATTAAACCTACATTTAAGTAGGTATATTTGACTTATTTATTTGAAAACATTTTAAACAGAACTGATTGATTTGTGTGCCCAATGTCTTTGATAAAGTTAGGGGGAAACGACCTGTCTGAAAACGAAAGTCGCATCCTGTTGCACCATGAGAATGCTTTGGCGCACATTACGAACAAAACAGTTATTTTTGACTTCTCAAAACATAGAGCTTGTGACCCATCCCGCACACGTTCCATACCTAGCTCCGTGCGATTTTTTTTATTTTCCCGTAACTTATGTATGTCGGAATGAGGGTATCCGAATAATAAAAGTGATGCAAACATTTGCCTCTATCGAACACTACGGAACAGTCTATATAAAGCGGCGCGATCGGAAACAGGACACAGTTTCTCTTCAGATCTTGCGACGACCATATCTCTTGATTGTGACGTGGGTCACTCCTGAGTGGTAGTAGTTTTCTATTATTTGATTTATGATTATTGTATCGCTGTGTTTTATATCGTGTGTACGAGGCCATATTTACCAGTGGGGGAATTACTAGCCTAGGTGGCGAATTCCACAGGGTACCGCGGAGGAGTGAGCGTTGCCCCAACCCTCTCGTGGGGGTTGCTGATGGTGTTAGGTTGATTCGTATCCCTTTAGTAGTGATTAGTGTTTGGCTTTGGTCCAGATTGGCTGTATCTGTCATTCATGTTCTCGTTTATTCTTGTGTCTCCGACATGTATATATTAATAAGAGGTTTGACATTTACGTGATCAGAAGAAGCAGTGATTGCTTTCAGCCAGCACGTAAAAAACTGTTTAAAATGTAACGGAGAATACTTCGAAAAGCAATAATGGTGGTGTTCTCTTGGTGTCATCACTAAACTAAAATTCACTAAAATTTGTTGTTGAATTAAATACTTTAATCTCATCTGTTTACAGTCGATTCTTTAATATCTCACATCTCAGCAGTCACTGTGTTTAGTTCAGTACCAAATACACATTAATCAGAAACACATGCTTGTTTATTACTTGAAAAAGTAAAAAGTCATTAAAAAGCGGTTATTTGAATGTTACAAACAGACACTCCAATTTTATCTATTTGTAAAGATATTCAGTCTGGTGATAGATGTATTCAACATTGCTGTTATGATTTCCTTGTTTACATATCTTTGAACATTCTATTTAATGTCATACATTCAAATGCTTTATATTTCTATACAATGAAGTCTATAATAAGCAAAATAAAGGTATTTAATTATATTATTCACATTATTGTCTGAACCCGGTGTATCAGTAGTTTTTGTCAGACTTTTTGAATTCACACCTTTGTTTAAACCTGCATTTTCATCAACGTCTGGGTGTGAATTGTTTTCTTGTGTGTTATTAGAGTTATCATGATCTTTGTTCTTTTTAGCATCTTTTATAGTCCGCAGCATTTCTGAAAAGAAAATTTTAGTATTTAAAATATTAATAAGTATTAAATTAATTAACAAGATAATAAAATAACAAATAGAATCTGCATCATGTTGCATTTGTGTGTAGAAATTAAAACACACAATTGCTGGTTTAAAAAAAAATTGGTGGTCGGTAAAGTCGATTTACGGACGATACTTTCAACGTGACAACGTCATAAAACATTGATTAAATGATGCTTATACAATGACGTACAATGAGCGTAACGGGACAATGAGCGTAAGAGGACAATGAGGCATCCTTTTTCGTGCATGCAGCCGGCGTTCATCAATTTATTAGACATGTTGTCACGTCATAAGACTTAAACATAAAGCTTTGCATTTGGTAACGTGTAGTAACGTAACGATCATTTGTGACATAAACAATCAGAGAAATATGGAGTAAGTTGCACACTAACTAGTGAATTAAACACAAAAAGCAACCGCATATTGCCTCCATGAATGTTGTAAGTATGATTGATTTTGATACACGGACTATAGTGCAACCAGTGCAACTTATAAGTATATTTATGAGTGATATTTAGCCACGACAATAGACCGTAAGTGATAGATGATGATTGACGACCTTTTACCCTTTTTACCGTTGTAAAACAACTCAGTAGACTAAACAATGTTATAAAGGGAAATTGATTTACCACGTCGGAAATTAGTAGAAAGCGGCATATTGTATATTAAGGATTCGTTGTGATCATTTGCATTAGATAAGTTCCGTTCTAATTTAACCAAACTGTTGCATTTCAAAGTTCAAAAATGTTTTCATTCATACTTGAACTTGCTATTAAAATGGCTACATTTTTGTGATAATATTCGCCATATAATTGACACGTGTCAAAATTTGAGTAATTAAATCTATATCATACGATGATCATACGTAAATAAATGTATACTTAAAAAAACTTAAAATATTTTATGGTTTTAAGAAGGTTTTGCTATATTATTTATTGAAAAGTAGAGTATTAACGATTTGCTCAAAATGACTGGCAAGAATAGGATGCGAGAAGCCAAAAAACTCATAGACGCACTAAACGCATAGAGCTATTATAGATAGGGTGGGGAAAGACATACGGCTGACAGTAAGCGGAAAGGTCCAATGGTTAGAAACAGAGAGAGGATCGCGGTTCCCCGTCTGTCTTTCTCTACTGACGCATACCCTACTCTTTCTAAAATACATACCTCTATGTCTAAACGGTGTGCGATGCGAGAGTTCTATGCACAACAGTTGACAACGATAGTAGCAGTGGATGACAATGATGATATCAGTTAGATACAGAAGCAAATTATATTTTGTAAAGTAACTATTATTTTAACTTCATTTGACATTTATAAATATAGTTGAACTTTTAGTAGTAAGCAACGTTTTTACTTGCTGTATTTTTCATGTTATACTAGCGGTAAATGAATTAAGTATCTCTGACGCCAGAAATATAGGATGCATATGTAGGCATTTTATAAATATTTGAGTTGGTTTAATAGCATTAAACTTGATCAGATTGGTGTAGTTCCATTCGAAAAGGCTACCTTGAGGGAAAACTCAGGAGGCTACTCAAATTCTTGCAGAGAAGTACTCTTAGTACATTCAACTAAAATATTTGGATAAAATTTCCTGATTATCCTTCATTACTCTTTAGTCAATTGTCTGCTAATGATTTCGAGAAGAGTATTCCGTACGTAACGTTTTACGTACGGAATACTCTTATTATATGTATATATAATACGTTTATAATATAATAAATTCATCACCATCCTATAATTACTCATGGTCCTTAATGCCGAAGAATACCAAAAAAAAAACCAGGAGCTGCTTGACCCTCTGACAACTTTTTGAATTCTAATATTTCATTAATTTTAACATCCTTCGTTTATTTTTGTGAAGTACATTAATCAGTTAAGAAACTCATATTCGCTAAAATTCTGTCAACATTATATTAAGTACCTAAACAATTTCACCATGATTTGTGATTTATCATCGTCAATTTGTTATGGAGTAAATGTTCATACGCAGCAATCTGTCTTCATTACGACTTGCAAAATTATTAAGGCTTTTCATCTTAGCGTACGATCCTCTCAAAGTGAGTTGATTATCTAGTAAATGGATATATTTCATATAATTGAGGCCTACTTCAGACTTAAGAGACACAGTAAAATCTCACACACGAGGGGGCCATCTCTAAGACGTAGATTTTTTAAAGACAACGTCCGCGTTAAGACTATATCATGTATCGCGGGGGTCTTTACAAACATACATGAGATGGACATAAATAACAGACTCAGAACAACAATTCGTGGATCACATAAAGTGTTTTCCCATGTGGAATTTGAATCCACAACTCTTGACGCAGTAGAAAGTGGCGTGACGACAGCTTAAACCACTAGGCTAATCGTGCAGTCGAATGAAATAGTATGATTAGCAGAGATTTTCTTACTAGGTTACATCTGGTTCCCTGACTACTGGTACCCGAAACGACGACGTAGGGTTTTAGTCGTTTTGAGTCCGACATAACCAACGAACCAGTCGTCAAAATAAAACAATATACCGTTTGATAAACAGATTTTTATTATTTTGTCTTTCTACAAAATATAAAATTAAATGCTTCCAAAGAAATTACATTCCATACCTAAACGTCTGTGTTTTATTCATGATAGTCCTCTCGCGATCAAAATATAATCTAAATCTAAATTATTCTATTTGATACTTTCAAACAAGTATTTCGGTATTCAAAATGACTTTGGTCACCTGCACTAATTTTAAAAGCCAAGTTTTAATATTCGTTTGCGTTTGTTCTGTTCTCTTTTTTGATCGTCATCACCTTTAACATCTTATTTTATGCAGCCAAATGTAGGAGACATACTTCAATTTAAATGATCCCTTACTTATAAAACGGAAAATAACAAAATGAATCGTTCCTATTTCATTAATTAAAATCATTATATCGTGTCGGAATTGTCTCTAATACCTTTTAGTTTGATAGAAATGGCGAATAAGTATAAATTGTAGTAATTCTAATGAGCATGCATATATATGAGCATTGACAGAGTGATTAAACCTAAATAACATTTTAATAATATACATACAATGTTTGCTATAAAATATATTCTGTGTTTACTATTAAAGCCAAAGATAAACTCTTTATAAAACTACTAGCAGATCCGCGCAATTTTATTTGCGACTATTAATTTTCTCCACTTTTTGCAGATTTTTTTATTGGTACTCGGTCCCTATTAGTAATAGCGAGATGTTAAATAGCCTATATAGATTCCGCGATAAAAGGCCTATCCAAAACTAAAAGAGTTTTTCAAGTTGAACCAATTGTAATGATGAATAATAATATAAATTTATTTGTCAGTTCTTACAGGTCTTTGTCGAGTGGTTCCGTTCTTAGCGAACCTATTTCAACTACATCAAAATGTAATTTAGTTTTTCCTAAATTTCCCTAAAGAAGTAAACTTAATATACGCCCTAATAGAAAATTCTTTGTTGTCTGGTGGAAATTTTCTGACAGAGAAAAAAATAATAAATATTTACATTTATTTTAATTTACTATCATTATCCTATTGTATTTTGTTGTCATATAAAGGATATCACGCAGGACAGCTAAAATATTTTATTATTTAATGTCCATTGCTTTTCTTTCTTTAAAATTTCTTAAGGTTGAAAAATTCACACGTAACAATTAGTGTAATGTATATTTCATAGATGTACAATATATGAGTATACAAAAATATACATTAGAGCTGTCTGATATCCTTAATTAAAGAATGATGAGACGAAAAAATTCTTAGTACGCGATGACTTCTTGTTTTAGTATAAGAACCCGCAAAACTCATTATTTTTATCCATTCAGGAATCTACGACTTAGTAATTTCCGTCTCCCTTCAGCAGTCTCATTTAAGTGCTTACTCGTATTTTATCCACCGCACCGCTGCGTTAAAATGCTCCAAATGCAAAAGGTTTTCTTAATTACATTTTGTTACTTACGTCAAAATGTTTTAAGAACTGTTTTACTTAAGAGTATTTTTACCCGACTACTTACGGTGAAACTACGGAGGATAATAAGTTTTGGCAGTATATTAATGTTTGTATGTTCCATCGTGGCGCTGAAACTACTAAATCGCATGTAAAATAATTAATGATTCATAACAATGGCCGAGTAACATAAGTTATATAATATGTTAAGATACTCACACAATAACAAATTCATTGATCTCAATTCTAGTTTTTATTTTCAGATGTCTGAAATAAAAAAATCGTCTTAGCCACCTCTCAGTGTTTTAAAAGACCTATCTAATTGTCAAAATCAAAGTATCTCCATGCTAAATTTAATTGAAATCAGTGCAGCGGCTTAGTTGTAAAAGTGTAACAGATAGACGAACAATGTATGGATAGATTACATCTCAGATAATAATTACTTTTAATAACAGTTCAGGCTTTTTTTCAAATTTATTCAAACTTATTGTTGAATTTTTGTGACTGATAAATTTTCCAAAAACTATACACTTACCATATACAAATCATACAAATCTGAGATAGAACTTCTAATAAAAAGTTGAGATAAGGACCTTTCGGGTATCTGGGTATGTATATTTTCCACCCGTTTCATGTGACAAGAAAAAATGCGTTGTCATTACCATAGATATGACTACATTATCATTTATATGGATTCATATACCGGGATTTTATCGTGAAATTGGGTAGTGGAACATGACACGAGTCGGTAGCTGCTCCTTTTTGTTCTATGTAGGAAAAGTAAACGAACCGTAATGCGTTATTGCGGATGCAGCAGTAGAGAGTTATGTTCTCATGGGCAAAATGCCCTGCAATAAACACGTTTAGTAAGAACTCTTAAAGTGTCTTGTTATCTTTATCTATATATATAAAAGCGAAATACCACTCACTTATTAATCACAAAATCTCAGAAACTATAACACCTACAGATTTCAAATTTGTCACGTAGGTTCCTTATAGGGTGCAGACATCCGCTAAGAACAGATTTTACGAAACTCCACCCCTAAGGGGGCAAAATGGGGGTTGGAAGTTTGTATGAAAGTCCTATGTTTTTGAAGTAAGAGACTTGGAATTTAAAATGTATGCTCTATAGATGGTGTGGAGGTGTACTAATAATGTATCTAGCTTTCCCGAATATAATTTAAAAAAAATATTTGCAAATAACTAGCTCCACGCGTTAGTTTTATATATTTTTATATCTTGTAACTTATTTGGTTAGCTTTGCAAAACAGTACATCAATACCTAAAATATTTTAGGTATTGATTTACTATTTTGTACTTACTACACGTATTTATTGCAGGGCATGTTGCCGCAAAATATTTTTAAAACTAAAATCGCTATTTTGAAATAAACTTATCTACGGATTGATTGAGAAGGGAATAGAAATATCAGTAACTAGAAAACACAATTTCTCTCAAAATCTTGTAGGTTTCGCTGAGTTACTCCAAGTCCCAAATGTATACTTATATAAGAATCCTTTTTATTTAAGCTGTCAAACCGGATTGGGGTTCTCCAATAAATTTTGTTGCGCTGGCTTGAACAAGCCTGATTCAATGTCTAATACCCACATCTTTGAGGATTATTTCAAGAAAGCTTTATCTTCTTGAAGTTTATTGCTCACAGACTTCTGAGTGGAAGATATACGTTTTCGTTAGGGAATAAAAGAATCGACATACAGTAATTCCTTTCAAAGTAAGTAGTTATAAGGCTTTATATTAAAAAAAATGTTACCCTACTCGTAGCCACGATTGGAACAGTTCAGTAGGAATCTACCTATAGTTATCATAATTATGTCCAGCAGTGGACGTCTTTCGGCTGAAATGATGATGATGAATCATAATTATTTATAATTAATATAAAATTAACCTAATCTAATTTACTAATGTAATGTAAAAGATAAATGTGAAATTTATGCTAAATATCACATTTTGTGACTGACAAAACTTGTTATAGTTAGTGTATTAAATTTTCAAATCATTCTGAATCTTATATATATATATATATATATATATATATATATATATATATAAGCGAAATACCACTCACTTATTAACCACGAAATCTCAGAAACTATAACACGTACAAACTTGAAATTTAGCAGGTAGGTTCTTTATAGGGTGTAGACATCCGCTAAGAACGGATTTTACAAAACTCCACCCATAAGGGGGTAAAACAGGGGTTGGACGTTTGTATGAAAGTCCTATGTTTTTGAAGTAAGAGACTTAAAATTTTAAATGTATACTCTATAGACGGTGTGGAGGTGTACTACTAATGTATCTTTAGAAATCAACCCCCTTTTGGAGTTAAAACGGGGGATGGTAGTTTGGACGCAAACGAGGTTGCTTGGGTCAGCTTGGCTTGGCAGCTTTTAATAAAATTCTTACCTTGATTGGTGTCAATGACTTGACCATTAGTGATTGCAAAGTCTAGTTTTCCTTTGAGTTTAATTATTGAGTTTTGAGTGAGAACGAAGAAATGCGGTTAGTGATCTTCATTCACAAATTCTGAATATCGCCCATAGTTGATTATATGATAGTCATCTAAAATAAAAGTTTATTTATATTAATTATTGCTACCTCTATTAATTATGACATCACGTATATACCTAAAACAATTTGTATATCTGTAGCTATTGGAAACAAGGAGTTTAACACAGTAACAGCGACAGTTCTATTAAATTGTAAGTTTTAGAAATAAGAATGACAGGTATTATTGACTTGTTGGACTGCCCTGCCCAGGAGTCATCTAGTTCAATATAAATTAAACTCCAATAATGTCAGTTCAAAAATACGTAGATACGTGTGTTTCAAAAATACACTATAATAGCGGACTCACGCAACCTCGCTTACGACTCCTATTGCCCGTAGCGTAATATTTTTCCCCCGTTTTTGTAACATTCTTCATTAGTGCTCCGCTCCTATTGATCTTAGCGTGATAATATTTAGCCTATAGCCTTTATCGATAAATGGGTTGTCTACCACTGAAATAATTTTTCAGTGTTAGTATTTTCAGTGCAAATCGGACCAGTAGTTCCTGAGATTTACGCGTTCAAACAAACAAACTCTTCAGCTTTATATATTAGTAAAGATGTGCATACATATTTAGGCACTGACCGTATGTAGATCATTTACGTTTATACACCACTAAATTGTTGTAATCAAGTGTGCCATAATTTATTCATGAGTTAATGGCTGAGCCGCGTACATTTATAGATTACCTACATGTGCATTTTCTATTAATAAATTTATATGAACTGAAAGTTAGTATCCAACATCCTGGAAGATGGTAAAAAATGAAGTTTATCATAAATAATTGAAATAAAATAAATAAATTATTTCAATGATAATAACTACTGTAAAAAAAATTGCTATGCATGTCTTCATAAATAAAACTTGAAGAACTTTCTTTAAATTTTTGATAAGATCTTACGCCTACATGATCCTGGTCTGTTGTTGGATTTAAGTTAAAACAGATTGTAATGCTTTACGTTCCCAGTTGCAATGGCTACCAATTCATCAGCGCCGCAGTCTACGTGCTCTGACTTCTCTTTTCTCTTTCCTGAACTCTCCATCATTGCCCAAATACCTGGTACCACACTTCCGCTTCTTATGTTCCAACCACGACCGAAGTCTCCGGTCTGCAAACAACTTGCTTTTTCTATGCCCCTCTCACACCACTAACTTCATCAATTCTTCCTTCTATGTGCAGTCAGTCCTACTGTGGAATGCACTTCCCACCGAAATCAGGATGTCCACTAATCGCCTCACATTTAAGAAAAGTGTGCGCGAACTTCTTCGGAGTGAATTGGCAGTACAGTCTCAACTGTAGTACCCGTGTATATATTATACTCGTTTATATATTTGTATATATATTGATGGTAGCGTATATGTGTATGTTTGTGTATATTATGTATGTATTAATATAATTGTGTAAGTTTGTTACATCTGATGTAGGTTTATCTATTATTTGCTTAATTACTATTTGTCGAATTAAATATTTTGTCCTTGCACCTACCGCATCATATTTCTGGTTGACTGGTAGTTAATGCCTAATGGCATTAAATCCGCCTTTGTAGTTAATGTGCACAAAGTTAATAAATAAAATAATAGAACTTTACTTTTTTGTGGGTGCGTAGGATTGTTGGAATCAATGATTACTTACTAGGTACTTTAGTGTGGAAAAGGATGGAAATCCACAAAATTAATTTGTCATAGAATTTGACGTGGTAAAGAGTCGTTGAAACGTTTCCGACTCTTGTTTCTTTAACACAAGTACTTTACTCAGTAATTCCTTGGGTTTTCATACTTATGAATAACTGCACCTTAGTTATGATCCAAGTGCTTCACGTCGATTCTCAATATACTATACAAACACTAAACGCCCCTGTTCCCACGTGTTATTGCCTAATATTTTGTTTTAACCAGGTGACTTAGCGTTCAGACGATGTCATTTTAATACATTCGTTAGTTTTCTAAAATCGTTTACTTTTCTAGGATGTCAACTTAGCCTAGGGGGCTGGGCCTATCTAGACACGCGGTAGCGTGTCAAGCCAAGTTCAATCAAAGGAACTGGCTAGCCAGCGCCGAGTGTAATATTACACGAACCACTTGGTGCCACTTTTGACCCTTCTATAACTCAAAATCTCTTTAACGTAAACTCATAAAACTACGTGTGTTTAATTTTATGTCCATAAGAACATATAGAAGCCTAAATTTCATGAAGCTAGCTCAAACGGTTATAAAGATATGAAGGTCAAAAAGTCGTAAATTTTAGCACAGACTAACATAATAGTACCTAACCCTTTCGTACCGGGGCCTAAACTACATATAAATATGTAACTCTGAACTTAAATCTTAGGTAATTTGGGGCCACAGATTACGAATCTGCTATAATTTTCCAGTTTTTCTGCCGCCATCTTGGAAAATTTACACACCAACAATTGTATCAAACTAGGCCCATAGTTCTTGCGTACAATTGTGAGGGTCGTACCTTTTCTTCTTGGTATTAAATAGAATGACCATCAAAGTTTCTGTTCCTTATAGTTTTCTTTTGATTAACTCTTTCTTTAGCGGCATTAAGGAAAAATAGCGGTCCAATTTTAAAATCTTTTGAGTGTGTATTGGCCAAGCGTAATACCTCAGCAGCACCAACTCCAAATTTCTCCGAATCAGATAAGTTGGCTGTGGAGCCTAGATATATTTTGAAGTCTAGAACTTGTCCCTTGTAGGTAGTTAGCACGAAATTCTTCAATCCTGCTGGACGAGGTTTTTTTATGACTACCTTCAAATCGCAGCGACCTTCCAAAGATATCAATTTGCTTATCAATTGAGTAGTTACCAGCATCTCTTAGCAACTGCAAGCAACATTGTTTAAGAACTTCCACATGGTACGGAAAACTGTGAAAAATGGATAATCATTAGAAATTTAAAATACGCATAATACGTCGATACAATTGTGTCAAAATAGTTCGTTAAGCCGTCACGCCAAAGCGTTTGGTTGCTAATAGTAACTGTTGTCACAAAAACAACCAGTATTTAAATAATTTTTCAATCAATAACTCGTATATTACTGGAATTACAAAATAAAACAATAGTAGATACTTACTTTCGCCAATTCGGGGAGCGCAATCAATCACAAACTGTACAGGTTGAAACCTGCTCGCCGACTGCGTGTCGGACAAAGTTTGGGCGGGAGTTAAAAGTTTGCTTCCCGCACAATCGTACGATAGCAGCCTTATCCAGTGCTAACGTAAAACTAATGAGCTATACTCGACTTTGTCACCCGCACAATTGTATTGGAGGGGTCCGAAAGGGCTAAACTTAACCTACTTCCAGATGACCTGGAAGGATGAAATTTGGAATACAGCTCGGTAATTGTGTTTAAGCCATATTGTTTAACTTTTATTTTTTTAGATTTTACAAAAGTCCCCACACAAAAAAATTGTAGCGTTGGAACCGTCGTTACAAGCAGATATTTGAAACTATCCCAATTTATGTATTATTAAATCTCAATAGCCTAGTTTTCTTTACAAAAAGTAATGATTCCCACCAAAAATATAAATATAAAAAAGGAGAGCCAAGTTCAATACAAAAATTATGCTTGGCTGTGGGCTTCGTCGCAAAAAGAATTGAGATCTAAATGAGGGCCAAGTTCTATGCAAAATCCAAAAATGTATTTAAAGGAACAAAATAAAATGATGTACAAGTATTAAACTCTATTTCTTTGCTTTATTGGATACCTATAACAATTGCTGTTATTTAAAAATGTGAGATCTTAAAGTAGGTTAGATTTGCCTTGGCCTAGGGAATAATTTACATCGACGTCAGAATAATGCGTGTTAATGCTGCGAAGTCGTCGACGAGGTAATTGTCGCATTGTTAAGATATTGATGTATAATTAGGCCAATTGTTTCAGATGCGATGTGACGCCTACAAGAAAATTAATAGCATGATGTAAGGATATGTACACACATCAAAAGTGTCTAGGGATCAAGCATTTTTATGCGGATTTCTTGAGATTGAGATGTGGCTTTGGCCCTGGCCTGCTCAGTCGCCAGACTTGAAACCGAATGAGCATGCATGGGATATGCTACAGAGAAGAGCTCTGCCGAATATGGAGGGTATCCAGTCGCAAGAAGACCTTTTTTTGTTGTTGCAACGAACATGGGCGGCCATTCCACAGCGTGATTTGGATGAACTCATTTTGAGTATGCCAAACCGATTCTTGTGTTGTTAGTGTTCGCGGTAGAAACACGGATTATTAATTGTTTAAGTTACCTAATAAAATTTTAAAGAAAACTGTTATTTCAGTCTTTTTTTCGAACTGTAATGTTAGTGGTTCAAATGTTAAAAATCCCTTTATTAGGAAAATGGCAAATTTCTTTATTAATGCAAAGGTGACTTGGTTTATCGTTACTGTGACAAACGAAAACACTTTATTTGATGAATCCTTAAAGAAAATTTTAATTAATATCAATCAGGAGAAAAGTTATTGCAAAAATATATGTTGATCCCTAGACACATATGTTGATCCCTAGACACTTTTGATGTGTGTATTTAATCGGTTTATAAAAGGTTGACGCTCTTTGTTTAGCAGTGGACGGTCATATGCTGAAACAATCTTTTTTTTATTTAATCAAAATATAATAATCATGTCATTCATTTTCAGAACTAAATTGCAAATATTTGTCATAAAGAAGTGAACATAAACATTATTTTCATCATTTGTTTGAACGTTTCTTCACATAAGCTTTCAATCATAATATATTTAAGGTGTACCTAACAATAAAATACAAAAATGTATTTTACCGTTTTGCGACAAATGGTGCAAAGTTGTTGTCGAATAAGAAAGTACATTTCAAAGGAATAAATAAGATATAAGAATTTACCATTTTAAACTGACCCACGTGTCTCAAAGTGACGAACTTTTAGCATAAATTTGAATTAACAGACGTATTTCCTTTTTATAACGCTTTCTTTTTCCTGAAGGATCATTGAGCGCTACGGCAAACTCTTAACCAGACGCTGATAAAATGTTTGCTGCTAAAGTTGTTTTATTCTTCATAACAAAAGAAGAAAATGAAGAATTATAAAATAATTCAGTCTCCGGCTCTGAAGATAACTGCACGTATGGCGCAGTGGTTAAAGCGCCTTCGTTTTCTACGCGCTGAATATTGTGGGATTCTCACCCCGCATGGGACGGCGCTTTCTGTGATCCAGAAATTGTTGTTCTGAGTCTGGGTGTTATTTGTGTTAGTTTCATGTACTTATGTTTGTAATAAGACATTACCGCAACAGGATTTACTCCTAATGCGGGAGTTATCTGTCTTTAATTAAATTAAACTATTAACATTTTCTCTTTTCTGTACTAGCTTATTATACTATTTCAGTAACGTATTTTTTATGAAAATTTATATAGCAATTCAATCATCTTTACTATTTTTATGAAGCACTAGCTTATGCCCGCGGCTCCGCCCGCGTTTATGTCGGTATTTAAATTATAAAAATCTCTATATCTTTTAACTTATTATGCTATTCCGATGTGTAAGCTATATTACTACAAAGTCTCATGAAAATCCGTTAATTAGTTTTTGCGTGAAAGAGCAACAAACACACATCCTTACAAACTTTCGCATTTATTATATTATATAGTAGGATTTATATGCACATCTTGAATCGTATATTAGAAATCATGCACACAATTGGACTGTTAGTATATATTATATTTAGGGTTGAATGTGTAGACACCCTCTTGAATGAACTTAAATTTATGTATGCATTTGTTTCTTTCAAATACCTGGAAAATTAGAAAGATTTTTGAGAAAAAATCTAAGCAATCCATTTGATTTCCTTACTCAAAAACAGTCATTTAGGCGTTATAAAATTGGTCTCTACATATCTGCCTGTCTGTTCCTTATGGTTTACAATAATTTAATGTTTCAACAGTTAATAGTAACAACTATTAATAGTCTTAAGCACTATTTTAATTGCTAACTACTTACAAACTAAAACATTTCCAAGTCCAGAAAAATCCTTTTCAACAAGTACCATCTGACAAGACACACCATAAAATACTTTAATAAAGTACCTGTAAAGCTTAATGTGAAATACCTACCTTTGAAATGAACATAAATATAAATCAACTTGATTTCGTACTGAGTATATTAAGATTGGTGAGTATATAGTACAAGTGCCTAACAATATAAATGGATCGAATGGCTTAAGGATTTATTTAAGAAGGGTGATCGAAGTGCGTAGTATTTGGGCCGGAATAAGTAAAGCATTATCGTATCAGGATTATTCAGGATAATCTAAAACAGGTTATAAAAAGATTAAATATCGACGTTTTGCAAGGGTTATAATAGCATTTAGTTTCATTTTGGTCACAAGCCATTCTAAATGTGCTAATTTATTGTAAAAATTGATAATAGCATGTGTAATATAGCCATACCTACATTATCTTTATGTATGTATGCTGAAAGTATTGTCTTCAATAAAATCTCCTCGTTAAGTTTGTACCACAATAGTTTTATACGGGCAAAGTGATGAGGCACAAAGGAAAGCTCAACGAAAGAAAGTAACGAATTAGGGGCTGTATTGTTAAATTTTAGACAGTGCAGATACTTTATTTCAAAGTATGAATGAAATGTGACTTGTTACTGTTGTTACACACATAATTTAAAAGGACTTGACAACAAACTAATTTAAACAGCTCCGTTACTCTTTTCCTAGTGTTTACTATTTTTCCAAAGCCATTATCAAATCTATATACAAAGAAATAAAATGGAAAAGTCTGTTTTTAATTTTAAAAATTATATATTTTTATTTTTGTCTGTCTGTTTGTTCTGTCTAATCTCTGGAAGGTGTGACTGATTTTGACGAGACTTATATTGGCAGATAGCTGATAATATAAGGAGTAAATTAGGAAACATTTTTTAGACTAGCTTCCTCCTTTCGCTTAATAAAAGTACAACAATAACCGCGGGTAAAACCGCGGGGCTCAGTTAGTTGAGAATAAAGTAAGTATTAAAATACTACATCTATACTAATATTATAAATTCGAAAGTAACTCTGTCTGTCTGTCTGTCTCTGACGCTTTCACGTCTAAACCACTGCATTAATTTCAGTGTTTGGCATGGAGGTACTTTGATTCTTGAGGAAGGACATAGGCTACATATAATCGCGATAACCGACATACATGCGAGTGAAGCCACGCTCAAAAGCTAGTATTTGTATAAATGTATGAAAAACTACCTTCACAATGGTGTTTTGACTTATTGTGTGAGTACATTCATCACTCACTTTTGACGAGCTCATAACATTATTGCTAACCTTTATTTTACATGTATTTCCATTGGGAATAAGGCATAGGTATTCTCTAAAAATGATGATATTGTACATAACTGTGTTAAATAATATGAATACATGTATCTTAATATGTAGGATTGTAGGTGATAAATTACAAAGTGCCACATGAACGCAAATTAAGAAATCTTTACCGTATTCGGTAAAAAAAATATTCGATTTAGTTTTGTTGATTTTAAGTGCAGTATGGTGGTTAAACTAGTACCTATACCTACCATAAGACGAAGCAGAAGCTAATGCGGTAGGATATCTACATTAGGCCTATTGTATGATTTTTCTACAATTTTCAAAATCGCATGATCGAAATGCTGCCGTGGCGTACAAAGACGTTGACGTGATAATATCGTATAATGGTTATAATTGGGGATGACATCAACGAAAAATTAAATTAAAAGAATTCTATTATACTTGTAGTAGATATCCTATAATATTAGAACGATTAAAAATATCGTGACGTGTCCCGTTACGGTGCATAAAGCTTGCTTTAAATTGACACGCAGTTTTTAATGCTATGATTTTGGTCTAACTAATATAATTGAAGTTCGTGGGCTGATTTATGTTTATTGAGACTGCTAATAGTAAAATCGGTTTTTTACGGACTTCTCGTTTTTTGATAATAGTTTTTTGTTGTTATAAGTTAATGTCAAGTATATTTTGGTGATTTTTAATATTGCGGTGAGTCTTTTTAGGGTTCTGTGCCAAGAAAAAAACGGAACCCTTATAGATTCGTCTTGTCTGTCTGTGTCTGTCTGTCTGATTGTCTGTCTGTCTGACTGTCTGTCTGTCTGTCCGTCTGTCCGTCCGTATGGCACAGCCACTACTTAGAACTGAAACTCAAAAAAAAAATTTTATCCAACCCATACGTGTGGGGTATCTATAGATAGGTCTTTAAAAATGATATTGAGGTTTCTAACATTTTTTTTTTCTAAACTGAAGAATGATAAAACTAAAAAAATATATGATGTACATTACCATGCAAACTTCCACCGAAAATTAGTTTGAATGAAATCTAGTAAGTAGTGTTTTTTTAATACGTCATAAGTCGTAAACTGCATTTTACCTTTTATTCAATCAACACACATATAAAAATAAAATAAAAATTATATTATGTTACTTGCTGCTGCGGAACCCTTCATGGGCGAGTCCGACTCGCACTTGGCCGCTTTTTTTGCTATGCAACAATGTAACATTATCCTGTTCTAAATATTTGTCACTATGCTACATATACCTAAAATGTAAATTTAATTAGTATTACCAATGGCTACAAGTTAAATTGTATCCTGATGTGATTTATCACTAATATAGTTTTAAAAATCGCATGTATTTCTGGTAAGTACACAAATTACCTTTTTCTTAACGCCCTTTATGTCCCTCAGAAGTAGAGCATCTCGCGAAGGTATAATGTTTAACAAATTTTCTTCACAGGATGAAAACCAATTAGGAAATAGGTACACTTACTTGAAATCTTTTTTTTTACATTTATTTATGTTTGTCACAGTTATTAAACAACCAACTAATGAAAGTAGCAGAAATATCTATGAAAAACTCTATTTTTTGTTAGTTGATTGATTAAGAGATTATCTCTGCCTCGGAGAGCACGTTACCATACGAACATCTTTGTTAGTCGTTACGGGTAGATAAAGCCTTAAAAATCCAACAACATACTTTCTACATATCGCCTAGTATCTAATTGCGTTGTGTCTAATCTCAATCACTCCAAAAACAAACCGAAATTCAACACTATTGTTATATACTGTAGGCCGACCTAACCTAGTTTTAAATGATGTATTTTAGAACACTATATAAATACTAGCTGACCCGGCGAACTTCGTACCGCCATTTTTACTTATATGTCTCAGCTCCCGGTCGCGAACAAAAAAAAATTGACTATGCCCGTTATCTCTTAATTTTTCTTGTACACAAACCTTGTCCTAACAATAACAAACACATAAAAAAAAGAATTATTTCATTTGGTGCAGCCGATCGGAAGTTATGCGCGTACATACATTTCGGCGATTCATTTATTTTTTTATTATTTATTTATATGAAGCCAAGTAACCAGCACTTTATAATATATTGCAAGCATTTTATAGTAGCTTAAGGAAGTTTTACGTGTTCTAAAACTATTCAGTCCTTCCAGCAGACATCGATTATTTTTGAATGCCGTGGATAATACTTGCGATATTATCATACTTATGATCCTTTTAAAAAAAACGTGTATTACGTTTTCTGAACGAAGTAAGTTTTCAAATCAACCTTACAGAATCTGGGCTGGGCTGGGCTACTATTACAATTGTATGTCGGTTACCGCGTTAAAAAGTCGCATATGTCCTTCCTCACGATCAAAAATAGCATTTCAAAATTTCGTTGAAATCAATGCAGCAGTCTAGCCGTGAAAGCATAACAGACTGCCAGATAGACAGACAGACAGATAGACAGGCAGAAAAAGTTACTTTTGAATTTATAAAAATAGCATGGATGAATTAGAATAACTAATATAACTAATACATATTCTACAAAACATAGAGTCTTCTTCCTCTTCCAGTATCTGGAAATTTCTTGGGTCATTAGGTATTGGTAAAAAACAACACCAAGTGTTCAATAATACAATTGGTTTGAATGACATCAACGATTATTTCGCATCTACGCCTTCTCTGGATCTTCTAACTAAGTGTCAAACGCTGGAATACATATCTGGTCTCACCAGTCCCACTACCAACCCCTTCGAATTTTCTCCGGTGCCTCCCGAGGATATCAAGAAGATTATTCTATCTGTCCACTCCAATGCCGTAGGATATGATGGCATAAGCCGTCGTATGATTGTCACCATACTTGACTGCATTCTCCTGGCAATCACACACATAATAAATTTCTCTCTTGATTCCGGAACTTTCCCCGCTCTGTGGCGAAAGGCTTATATCATTCCTCTTCCAAAAAAAAATAATCCTACACATCCTGAACACTTTCGACCTATCTCTATTCTTCCCTTTCTATCTAAGGTACTCGAGGCCTGTGTTCACAAGCAACTCTCACACTTTGTTCACAGAAACCAGCTATTAAGCCCTCTGCAATCCGGCTTTAGGGCCGGTCACAGCACAGTTTCCGCTCTCCTTAAAGTGACTGGCGATATTAGGAAAGGTATGGAAGACACTAAAGTTACAGTACTAGTATTAGTTGACTTCTCAAATGCCTTCAAC
The DNA here is from genome assembly GCA_949125395.1 of Diaphora mendica. Classification (NCBI taxonomy): domain Eukaryota; kingdom Metazoa; phylum Arthropoda; class Insecta; order Lepidoptera; family Erebidae; genus Diaphora; species Diaphora mendica. The sequence goes on from OX421310.1 coordinate 28,003,782, forward strand.
ACCGTCAGTCACGAAATCCTTCTATCTATCCTTACATATCTTATGGTACCTTCCGAGGCACTGGAATGGTTCTCCACTTATCTTCAGGGGCGACAGCAGTGTGTTCGTGTTGATGACTCGACATCGAGTTGGTGCGACCTCCGCGCTGGCGTCCCTCAAGGCGGTATTCTCTCTCCTCTCTTATTTTCAATATTTATTAACCTCATAACTCAACAACTTCGGAGTGCGTATCACCTGTATGCTGACGATCTGCAAGTGTATTCGCAGGCAAGAGTGGACGACATAACGCAAGCTATCGAAGAAGTCAACAGGGACTTAGAGACCATAAGGTTATGGTCGACGAGATTTGGCTTGTCGGTTAACCCAACTAAATGCCAGGCGATAATAGTAGGAAGCAAACGCATGATAAGCAGAATCGATACTGCTTCAATCTTACCAATAGTGTTCAGTGGCTCAGTCATTCCGTTCAGCCCCGTAGTTAAAGACCTGGGCTTGCTCATCGACTCGACCCTTGATTGGCAAGCTCAAGTTACTTATGTCAGCCAGAGGGTAACGGGAAACATGCGAACGTTATATCGTCTCAAAAACTTCTTGCCAACTACCACTAAAACAACTTTAATGCAATCCTTAATAATTCCAATAATTGACTATGGTGATGTATGTTATTTCGACCTGAATGCAGATCTCCTCAATAAACTTGACCGCCTTCTCAATAACTGCATTCGATACATTTTTAATCTTAGGAAGTACGACCATGTGTCAGCCTATCGTTCCCAACTAAAATGGTTGCCCATCCGCCTGCGCCGCAATCAGCGAGCACTTACCTCCCTATTTTCATTTCTCAACTCACCATTTTCTCCTACATATCTTGCTCAATACTACCGTTATCTGTCCTCGAATCACGACAGAAATCTTCGTTCAGAAAATAATCTGCTCCTCTTATGTCCCTCCCACAATTCAGATTTCATGAACTCTTCGTTCTTTGTCCAAGCGGTACTACTCTGGAATGCTCTCCCACTCGAAATCAGGATGTCAACAAACCGTTTTACTTTCAAAAAGAAGGTACATGATCTCCTTCTTAGCGAAACGGCAGGAACTACTAATCGATAATTGGTTCACCTTAGACTCGGACTGTCATAGTGTACGAATATAATGTGTATGCGTGTATGTATGTATATTTATATAAATATTTATGTATTTACCATGTCTATGTTTATTTTTATGTGTTTTGTTTGTTTTTATTGATCATGTAACCTCTGTGCACCACCTACCTTACTAGATTTCTACACCACCCTAAGGTTGACTGGAAGAGAATGCCTTGGGCATTAAGTCCGCCAATGTACAAATGTGCATAAAGTTTTTAATAAATAAATAAATAAATAATAGGTCTATGAGAGACTAATCTAGTTTATCCTAATAGCTATTATTATTACACCTTAAAAATGTCTATAGCATTACTACAACAGCGAAATTTATTAGTGTAGCACTGCAGTCTATAACAATGGAAGCCAGAACGTGCACAAGATATTTTTTCTTTTACTTGGTTTGGGTGAGAAGTATCATTTATTATAGCGACCCCATTTATTTTTCTCTACAGATGATATATATAAACTGTGCGACTTGACAATACATTACCGACTCATAGAATATTTGTAATTGTTGGCGTGTTACGGAGTTTCACCTATGATATATGTGATCATATATGATTTATGTGAAACTCCAGTAGAAGCCGTATTAAGAGTTATTACTGTTACTCTTAATACAAACTTCTTTTAAAATTCTTAGTAGTTATTCAGCTTTTCGGGGTAAAGAGAAATCCAAGAAATCTTATATTATAAAATTTGGTGCTGCCATTATTGATTTATAAATAGTATAACTAATCTGTCTTTGTTTTATATATTGAGATTTAAAACCATTTATTTACCCTAATTGATAAAAATACCTAATATTATACCTGAGGAAAAGTTTCAAATTTCCTACTTAGTGATAAGAAGTAGGTAATCAGCTCTTTCAAGTAAACTATTATTTAAGATCAATATCTCAGACAGCTGGTACCTACTGAAACTATCGTAGTAGAACATTGTTGAAATTATAAGTAGTGTTATATGTCCGCTAATCGATAGTTAAATAAACATAGTTTCCATGCATTACGAATGACATTTTGTGTATTTTCTGAACATTAGTAGAGAACAGTTTGGTCGAACTAGGTCAATCTGTCTCCTATAGAACATAGTATGGTTTGTTGCAATAACACATTTAGAATGCATATTATCATACTGTTTCTAGCAATTGATAATTTGTGCACTTTATAAAAATGCATTTACAGTTTACTTGAAATGAAACCCAGAATATCTAGCTCTGTAGTCAGATCTAATACCGCTAGACTAATAGGCCAGATAACTTGTTGAACATCCGTGTAAAATTTTAATTTCTGGAGATTTTTGTACCTATACACTGCATTATATTACGTTAATGATATAATTAAATTTCTGTCTATACAAACTTTCGCGTTTATAATATTAGTGTGATTAGTAGGATGTACATAGAGTAATGTATACCTATATGTTTATGTTACATAATTGAATTAGTGTAGTGACAGAAAAGTGATTGATTTAATAAAATTGTATGTACCTACTAATTTAAATGGTGATGAGTTTAAGACTAAAATCCCCAGTTTGTGTATTATACCTATCCTCGTAGCTCCTTATGAGTTAAATTTATGAAGACTGGACAGAACATACAATAGCGCGGCGAGCGGTGCGAGCGGGGCGACCGAGGCGGGCACGAGTAATCACGAACATCGCCGAGGGATTAAAACCTACCTACTTCGTAATGATAAAAAGAATACAAATTGTTTTGTTAACCTGGCGAGTTGTCTAGAGATCTTTCACTGTAAAACCAGCTTATTAAATACAGTCCACTCAACAACTCGTCTTCTTTCATACAATCTTCTACCCATGGAGCACCGTCCTTTACAAAGACCCATTACTCAACCAGGATTATATCTTAAAGTGTATTAAAGAAACCACTATTGGCTTTTCTAATATTAGGTGTTATACATTTTATATGATCTACAGGTATTGTCGTAAATGTCGTTGTTACCTTGTGTTGGTAGTAGTTTTATTGGATTTTTTTTATTATTCCAAACACAAATCTTTGTATTTGTGGGGGACAGGTGTGTCATGTCGCACCAATACAAAGGGAGGATCCTCCGACCAGGCGAGGTGATCATGCCTGGCGGGCCAACTGCCCAACTGTTGATGTTGGGATGTTGTACATAATGTTAATTGGCGCGAGAACTTTCACTGCGCGATTCAGTATTGGTAGTTTCTTAGTTTCCTTCGTTACTCCGTAGTTCGATGTATCTTCGGTAGACGGCGCTGCAGTATGTTATATTGTTGTTGCGCTGTATGTGGAAGTCGCCACATATTGATTATTTTATAAAGCAACCTCAAAGTTTCAATTGAAATGTCTGACAAAGAGTTAATTTATAACTAGACACATTCTTTGTAATCATCATTCGCAATTATAATAAACATTTTACAAACTCGGTAGCCTTAGAAACTTAAGCTAGGTGATTAAAATAGTAAGAGCAGTTATCATTCGGCTGAGTTTTCTTAGTGAACATTCGTATATCATTCAGAATAATGTAATTAATTTTCTTCGCTGTTTTATTTGGTGGTCTTTCATTGTTAACCTATTATTAAATAAACTACACGCTTTGGCTTACAGCTTTACTGACGTAATGACCGCCTGTTTTACTATTACCGCAATGTGTTGCTAGCTAGTGCCAAGACTAGCATGAATTCACATTTATACAAATAAAAGTATGAAAAAATTAGTACCTACGCGTGTTTGGCAAACATTGCCTACATATGTTTATTTATTTACTATAGGCATGCCAACAGTATTTGTTATTTTTAAATATTGTGTAAACGCATGTTGAATGTTTTAACGTTTTTGGAAATATACAGTATAAAGGGGATTGCTGATTAGGTACGTGCCCGTACTTACTTCACAACATTATAAAAGAAAGCGTTGTATGTATCTAATTAGTATTACCATCAACTACCCAAGCATTAAAGACGCCTTACCTACAATATGTATACTTATGTACAATAACTGTTGTATGTAAAAAAGTGTAAAAACAGGACCCTATTACTAAGACTCTGCTGTCCGTCACGTCTGTCTGTCTGTCCGTCCTTTAAGTGGGCCCATACAACAAACGTGATTTTAAAAGTACGAATGACATAAACTTTATTTCTTTTTGAATCTAAATAATTTAATTTAAACAAAAATATACTACTATCCATTAAAAAGAGCTAAGAAAGTTTTGAATAAGGTAAGTATGACAGCCACTGAGATGCTGTTGGCCCGTAAAAGTCCCACAAATGTTTTAAAAGAATTTCTTTACTTAGAAAAATTACGTAAGTCGTTACGGAAATCATTATACTTTTGGTTACAGAAAGGTACAGCTTTAAAAGAAGCAAAAAAGATATAATATTCCATTGGCAAGTACTTCTTATGCTTTAATCAAATTATTTATTAATATTTCTTATTTAAATAATATTACGTTTCCTGAAATTGTATAAGATACCATAAAATATGTGTGCCAGTTTTTATCTTACTTAAATAGGATGACTTTTAGAAGATAGACTAATTACATAATTTTTAATACCTATTTGATTTGTCAGCTTCCCTCACCACACATTACTCACTTAAAACAACATTAAATTTCATAACACATGCAATACACATAGTGTTAATGTGTTTTATTTTTATCATAGGACTGTTGGTGAATTTCACTGTTTTAAATACAAAAATAATAACACGCCATCACGCTCACACCAAATCACGCGGCTTATTAGAGATGCCACGAATAGTTATTTGGCCGAATACCGAATATTCAGCGAGGCTCTTGGCCGAAGCGCCGAATATTCGGCAACACTTAGTACTTTCCATGGGTGTCAAGTCACAACTAGTCACGACTCGTAAGCTACAAATTTAAACTTGCATCGCTGTAGTAGTACGTAGGCGCGGGCAGTATTATTTCACTGGTGATTAGGTCGCGGTCGTGTCACAACACGCTTTATTTGTTGATGTTGGTGCATCATACTGTACGTACTGTATACTAAATATTAATTTTAATGTGATTGATTACCTTGAGAAATGTCACCATTTGTTCGAGAAAAGCTAAATAATATAAATACTAAATTAATATTCCGGACATCTAACACAACGCCATCTTGTCCCAAGATAAGCAGAGCTTGTATTATTGGTATTAGACAACTGATATAAATACATATATACTTCTTTGTAAATAGAAACATACTATACATACAAAACATTCAAACTCCGAACAAATATTTGCAGATCATACAAACATTTGGTCCGTCCCGGGAATCGAAATCGAGACCTCAAGCATAGCAGTCAATAACCATATATAATCATAATATATCCAACCCTTTCACAATTTGCTAAGATTTATTTATAATCTCCCGGTAGCAGTGTATAGTGAGCGGTTGTTTTCGGAAGCAGGAATAATTTATGAAAAAAAACGCAATCGTCTGCTATCGACAAATTCTGAAAAAAAAATCTATTCATCATAACCTACCACTGGTAAATTTTAAATATTAATATGTTAATTTGTCTGTTAAATAAACATCTTATCATCAGTATTATTTTGAGTTTTTCTTTATGATATTGCTATTCGGTATTCGGCCGAATAGTTTGCTATATTCGGCCGAATACCGAATAATGAAAAAAAGTGGCCGAATAGCCGAATAGTTGCCGAATATTCGTGGCATCTCTACGGCTTATTATGCTTTATAGCAAAATAGGCTGTTTGCATGCTAACTAAGCAATCGATTACCCTTAATTAATAAACTTTTACACCGAACTTACTTTTGTTTGTTAGATCATTACGTGAGATTAACAGCTAAAATAGGCCTATAAGATTGGCCTTCACTACACAGTATCAATAACTCGGATATAATATGTTATTTTTACAAATAATAGGTCTTTACCTATGAAATTGCCGTTTTGTATGCAATAAGTGAAAGTACTTATTTTTTCAAACTTTTTTATTTCTGTTATTCGAAGTAATCACCCATGCAATCGACGCATCCTTGCCAACGCATTGGCAGTTTATTGATGCCCTTCTTGTAAAAATCAGCTGGACGGGAGGCAACAAACTCTTCAAAGGCATTTTGTACTGCCTCTCGGGAATTGAATATTTTACCCACTAAAAAGTTGTCTAAATTTTGGAAAAAGTAATAGTCGGTAGGTGCAAGGTCTGGTGAGTATGGCGGATGAGGGAGAGCTTCCAACCCCAGCTCTTGCAGCTGCTTCACGACAACGCGCGACCCCATACTGCGCAACAGACAGTCTCCAAGCTGCAAGAGCTGGGGTTGGAAGCTCTCCCTCATCCGCCATACTCACCAGACCTTGCACCTACCGACTATTACTTTTTCCAAAATTTTGTCAACTTTTTAGTGGGTAAAAAATTCAATTCCCGAGAGGTTTACTATGCTAGTAGTAGTAGTTGTACTACTACTTGCATAATGCAATATAGTGTACATGTATTCATAGAGTATAGTAATATAGATGCATGTATTTGAGATGCTGACGAGAGAACTCGTCTTCATTGAAGGAAAGAATATTGGAAATTCAAAAAAATATAACATTAAAGTGTAGGTATTTCTTTGTTTACAGGACCTCCTCAATTCAAATCTCTGGTGTGAACGATATTATAGTACCTGTATCAAACTTTTAAAACAGTTTCTCTGACAGTTAAATAACTTTCTCTGCCCCGTTTTTATTTAACTCAGGGAAAATAAAATAAGTTAGATCTGACATACGTTAATATATTTGCTGTTAACCTTTATTGTCTATCCATTACTGAAGAGGCGAAATATTCTTAGAAGTTTAAATAGCTCAATAATATAACAGAAGAACATAAAAAACGTTACAGTTATTTCAGTACCCAAGTACCGATATCTACATAATTAATTGTCCGCAATTAATATTCAGCGAGCTTTATCTTATAAATTAGGTCAATCCTCTAAAGGGTCGTCGTTCAATTTTATTTTAAATTTGTATTAATACCTGATGTAAATTAGCCAAATGTTTCGAAAGTTTATTCACGGTAACAAAAAATACTTTTATAGTTACTAATATAAAAAATACATTCGAGTCGAGAACCTACTCTTCCTTTAAAGTCGCTTATAAAGTATTTTATAACTTATTTAGTAATTATATACGACAAATTACAATGGTGCTTTAAAATAGAGTATTCCCAAAACTAAATTTTATAGAAATAGTACATTAGTCCTATTTCAGCTTCTTCAGAAAGCATTATTCAACAAATAATAATTTGTTGAATAATGCTTTTACGTCTATCATAAAAGAATAATTCAACAAATTATAGGTAAGTAAAACATTACATAACATGCGAAGATTTATATAATACTCTATCATCTTTTTAAAACTCTATGTTCATTGTTTCAGGGTTGTACTTTTTTTACTTACGTCATTCAATTTCGTAAAAAAAAACCAGAAAAAGACTATACTCTGTCCATTTCTTTATTTTCTTTTTGACAGTTCAAGAAATTTTGAAATTAGTGACGCCCTCACCCATTACCGATTCGATTTGAAACGAATAGCGATTTTATTTATGAAGCACTTTCAATCGATTTCATTGATTATTTTTTGTTGAAATATTAATTATTCCTTTATTAGTTTTTTATATTATGTAAGAAATAAAAAAAACATAAATAATAAATCAGTAAATAAATTGAATGAACAGAGTTATTGTTCTTTACTCTTGATTTGATTCTAAATTCCAAGATTTTGACTTAATTCCTTGCAAAAATTCAATCTTGGAGTCATATATACTATTTTTATTTCCTTTTTTTATTAAATTTACAGAAAAAATACTTACATGAAGTCAAATTATTTTTATCACATGATCGATTTATCGTATTTCAAGAACTGTTTTATAGACTGTGGTTGTTTGTTATGCACAGACCACTTCACTAAAGTACCGTCACCGTCAATAAAGTACGACATTACTGTAGTACATAATTCCGAAAAAGAATATGGTAATTTATAGGCGTGAGCTGTCAAAAAGTAAATAAACGAATGGACAAAGTATAATAATATGTAATATAATTATAAAAAGCTTTCTCAAGATATTCGTTCTCTTTTTCCTTTACACAACAACAACTGTCTATTTTCTCCTTATTCATGAAATTAAATTTGTGTCCACGTCGTTATCGTCCACATCATCATCATCAAAAACCCATAACGCCCCACTGCCGGGCTCGGGTCTCCTCTCAGGAGAGGGTGAAGGCCATACGCTGGCCAAATGCGGGTTGGGGACTGGCAAGACAGCGTTGTGGCTACGTTATCTTGTCGTTGGATGTTTTCAAGCCGCCCAAAGGCCTCCAACTAAGCTTCACGACTGTTATCATATGATAACAACCGGAACCGCTTGCTTAACGTGACCTTCGAATCACGGAGACGCTCATGGTAACATGCCACTAGGATCATCCATCCAGGTACTGACCGCGCGGTTGTTGCTTACCCTCCGTGATTCGTCCATAATATCATGTGAAATTATATTATTTTATTTAGTTATTTTTCAACTCTTTGAACACATTTCTTGACTAAGTATCTATATTTGTCATTTATGTTATTTAATAAATAGTCCACATTACAAAAGAATACTTAGCGAAGACGCAGTAGTATGTTTTTCTCTGAGATTATCATGACGAACGCTGTTCTGTCGTCTGAACTACAATGGTTAAGATAAATGGAGATAAATTATTTGCTGCCCTCTGTTTGGGGTGCCTTAGACGGGCAACGAATACGAGGCGACGCAAAGCTACAAACGCGATCAAAACATCAGCATATCCTGCTTGTGTCCATGTAGTAATCCTGTAGTGTAGTAGATTAATCTAGTTCAAATTGTATTTTAACTATCGAAATAAAATATAAAATACATACAATAAACCTAAGCAAGAACCGTCGTGTAAGCGAATATTCATAATGATAAAATAAACATTGTATTTAATAAAAGTGCCTTACGGTAGTAAAATTTTTATTCAGCATTGATTAAATAATGCTGAGAACTAGTTAGAACGATAAAAAGCACGATATTTTTAGGGAGTTTGATTCGATTACAACTTTACTACCTATATTCAACAATGAATTAAATGCTATGAAATATATTTCGCTCCGCGCTTTAATTCCGCGAGACAAATATCCAGGTCTGAAAGCAGGGCACAAATCCCACCGTCATGCATACTCACATGCGTATCATGCATATGTACACATACAAAACAAGTGAGAAATAATTTATCGGATATTTTTCTCGCGGAATTAAAGCTAAATATATTTCATAGCATTTAATGTCATGGATTTCCGCAAAGTAACGCCTGATTCCATAAATTCAACAATGAACTTAAAGACCACACACCTAATTCAATTTAATTATAAAAAAACATTACAAAATCACAATACACAACACAAACTGTTATTTTTCAATTACTAGTAGATATGTGTTGATGTAGATAAAAAGCTAAACCATGTAACACGCTAGAGATATCACTATTTAAACTTATTGCGTATTTCGTTCTTAGTGAACTGTGAGTTCTTATGAGAAATAAAGGGTTTTTATCTAATATATTAGAGGCGACTTTATAACTTTTCAAAATATAGAAAAACAAGAAAAAAATATTAAGACATTTTGAAACAATTCATTGTATTAATATGGATGATAAAATACTAAATAAAACCGTCTTGTCAATCTAAATCCATGCAACTCCCCTGATTATTTTAGTTCAGATTTTCAAAATCACTAAAACATAGTTTGAAGTTTGAACTTTCATCGAAATCTGCAAACAATCCAATCATTTATCGTAACTAGGAACGCTTTAGTACCATATCGTGAGCTTCAAACCCAGATTGTGTTATTTCATTCGTGGTCTGTTTATTTATTTGTAATACCAACTTCATTAACCACAAGCTTTTACCCGCGGCTTCGTCCACACGTGTATGTCGGTTATTGCGGTAAAAAGTAGGTCTTGCCCTTCCTCAAGAATCAAAGTATCTCCATGCCGAATTTCATTGCAATCGGTGCCCTGGTGTAGCAGTGAAAACGTATGAGAGAGACAGATAGAATAACTTCTAATTTTAGCATAGATTTAAGATATAATTCATCGACGTTCAGGCCAGCGTGGTGTAGTTCAGACGACAATACGTAGATCAAAACCTCCTTTCTATGGAGAGGCCTATGTCCAACAGTGGATTGTTATGACGATGATGATGATATCAACGTTCTTATGTTAATGATTTAATAATTGTATCAATACCTAAAAAGATGTGATAGTTGTGTGTGCGTGTTTAGGTAAGTATCGTAAGTTTGTTTACCCTTTCGTCTCATAAGGCCTTAGAAATGGGCGGTTGTTAATCGGCACAGGCGTATCATGCATTGACCTCTTGTTTTGCCAAATATTTGTGAAATAGATTATTGCTGTTATATTTGTGTTGATCTATGACTTCAGAGTCTATAGTCTAAGATATTTTTAAGTTTAAGTTTAAAAAAGTTCAGAATTGTGATTCTGCAAACTACTCACGCACCAACTTTTGTAATAATAACACGATGTCTCTTTACGGTGTTGTTTTTTATTGGTAAAACTTGCGGGCTTGTAGCAAAATACTTTAAGCAGGGCGCAGACGTGGACACTTTTGTGTCTCGTGTCATATACAAGCTAGCTAGAATATTTGATTTCTATAGAACCAGTATAAAATCATCCACTCCCTGCGCATACGTAAACATTTTTTGTGTCCAGTTGCTTCCACTTAACACATACTCGTGACAATCAAAAAGTGTTCGGTGTCAGTAACTAGAAACTAAAAGTCGTCAGTGAAAGACACAAGCTACATATAGGTATACTATAAAGGTTAAGGAAGTATATAACGATGCACCAGATGCTCAAAAATAGATAAAACTCATGTTATATCTAGGCCAGTTGATGTTTCTGTTCTGTTCTAGCATGTCTATACTACGCATATATCTGTCTTGTTATTCTAGACTCTTGATAGCGTCAAAACAGAAACATCCACTGGCTTTGTCATGACTAATACCTATTTCTTAAACTAATAATATAACTTTCTTCTTTCTTTTGTTTCGTCTTAAAACAATTACATTCCTAAGTTACCAAGTTCGTTGTAAGCGTTGATAGGGGAGCCGAGATTAAAGAAATCAGCCTAAGACTTTTAGGAATTTTACTCGTTGCGTCGAAGCAAAATAAAATTAGGAAAAAGATCTAAAAATGTATATTGATTAATAGTTTATTTCACAGAACTACATTATTAATTGTATTTTAGTGTTGGTTGCGTGTTACATACTTAATACTGCCCTTTTTAACTTAAGGACTTTTAGGCGTGTATTACAACATTAAGTAAAGTAAATTACACAATTAAATGCCCAGCTTTTGCGCCTATTCGTAATGTAATAACGCATGATTTTATATAACGCACGACTACTACTGTTACTATTACTAATTCAACTTAGTTCAACTCTTATTGGTTCCATACCAAGTTACTTATTTAAGTTATTATGACGATAATTTTTATCAATACCCAGTGGTCTTTATTTGTTGAGAGATCTGCTGTCTCTACAGCGTCAATACAGTCAATTGGTAAAAATTAAATTTTGGCATTCAGTAATCAATAATAAATCTACTAAAATCAATGTGTAATTAGAGGTCCCGCCCATGTTTTTTCATGAACACAATTGTCATATAATAAACAAATACATTTGACAGCATCATGTAATTTGTGTTATTTTTATTAAGACTATTTTATCTTATACCTTTAAACGAGCAATTCTTTTATATATGTATATAATCTGAATCTCGGAAAGGGCTCCAACGATTTTCATGAAATTGATTTAGTATGCAGGAGGTTAGATCGGGGTCAATAGATCGATCTAGCTATATATTTTTTATAGATTTATTATAATTTATTATATGAGATAATAGATTAATTTTTTGAAAATTTACCAATAAAAAACATAGAGCCAAGCTCGGTCATCCATGCTTACAATAAAAAAAAACGGCCAAGTGCGAGTCGGACTCGCCCATGAAGGGTTCCGCAGCAGCAAGTAACATAATATAATTTTTATTTTATATTTTTACATTTGTGTTGATTGAATGAAAGGTAAATTGCATTCACGATTTATGACGTATTAAAAAAAAACTACTTACTAGATTTCGTTCAAACCAATTTTCGTTGGAATTTTGCATGGTAATGTACGTCATATATTTTTTTTAGATTTATCATTCTCTTATTTTAGAAGTTAGAGGGGGGGGGACACACATTTTACCACTTTGGAAGTGTCTCCCGCGCAAAATATTCAGTTTAGAAAAAAATAATGTTACAAACCTTAATATCATTTTTGAAGACCTATCTATAGATACCCCACACGTATGGGTTGGATGAAAATTTTTTTTTTGAGTTTCAGTTCTAAGTATGGGGACCCCCAAAATTAATTGTTTTTTTTTTCTATTTTTGTGTGAAAATCTTAATGCGGTTTACAGAATACATCTACCTACCAAGTTTCAACATTAAAGGTCTTATAGTTTCGGAATAAAGTGGCTGTGACATACGGACGGACAGACAGACGGACAGACAGACAGACAGACAGACAGACATGACGAATCTATAAGGGTTCCGTTTTTTGTTTGGCACGGAACCCTAAAAACGTGTGGCACTCGGGGACTGCCGCGGTAAAGCTATTGCATAGCATTTTTTATCAACTTATGCAATTATAATTATTTATTTATTTTTTATTTAAGCAGATTTTTTTTTGAAATATTGACATCGAGTAAGAGAAAATATCATAACATACAAATAAATCACATGATTTCTCCAATATGCATATTTCATGATAATTTAAATACACACATCAAAAGTGTCTAGGGATCAAGCATTTTTATGCGGATTTCTTGAGATTGAGATGTGGCTTTGGCCCTGGCCTGCTCAGTCGCCAGTATTGAACCCGATTGAGCATGCATGAGATATGCTACAGAGAAGAGCTCTGCCGAATATGGAGGGTATCCAGTCGCAAGAAGACCTTTTTTTGTTGTTGCAACGAACATGGGCGGCCATTCCACAGCGTGATTTGGATGAACTCATTTTGAGTATGCCAAACCGATGTTCTTGTGTTAGTGTTCGCGGTAGAAACACGGATTATTAATTGTTAAGTTACATAATAAAATTTTAAAGAAAACTGTTATTTCAGTCTTTTTTTCGAACTTTAATGTTAGTGGTTCAAATGTCAAAAATCCTTTTATTAGGAAAATGGCAAATTTCTTTATTAATGCAAAGGTGACTTGGTTTATCGTTACTGTGACAAACGAAAACACTTTATTTGATGAATCCTTAAAGAAAATTTTAATTAATATCAATCAGGAGAAAAGTTATTGCAAAAATATATGTTGATCCCTAGACACATATGTTGATCCCTAGACACTTTTGATGTGTGTAGTTAACGACAATTACATTTTAATACGAAACAGATATGATAGATACCTACACACATCAAAAGTGTCTAGGGATCAACATATATTTTTGCAATAACTTTTCTCCTGATTGATATTAATTAAAATTTTCTTTAAGGATTCATCAAATAAAGTGTTTTCGTTTGTCACAGTAACGATAAACCAAGTCACCTTTGCATTAATAAAGAAATTTGATTTCCTAATAAAGGGATTTTTGACATTTCAAATGTCCACTAACATTAAAGTTCGAAAAAAAGACTGAAATAACAGTTTTCTTTAAAATTTTATTAGGTAACTTAAACAATTAATAATCCGTGTTTCTACCGCGAACACTAACAACACAAGAACATCGGTTTGGCATACTCAAAATAAGTTCATCCAAATCACGCTGTGGAATGGCCGCCCATGTTCGTTGCAACAACAAAAAAAGGTCTTCTTGCGACTGGATACCCTCCATATTCGGCAGAGCTCTTCTCTGTAGCATATCCCATGCATGCTCAAACCGGTTCAAGTCTGGCGACTGAGCAGGCCAGGGCAGGACATTGATGTTAGCTGCGGCGAGAGTCTGTCTTACAACTCTTGCGGTGTGCGGTCGTGCATTATCATGCATTAACTGAAATAAGGGACCGATTTGCACTTGTAGAGGAACGATGACGTCTGATACAATCGTCTCAGCATAAATTTGAGCGTTGAGGTTGCCTCTGATCCAAATCAACTCAGTTCTTCCGCCAATCCAAATACCCGCCCATACCATGATGGTTCCACCACTATAAGGATGGACTTCCTGGCAGGATTTTAATCGCTGTTGGCGTCCAGGGGTTCTCCAGTGTCGTATACGTCTTGTATCCGGTCTCATACCAAAACGAGACTCATCAGAAAAGCACACGAAACGCCATTGTTCTTCTGCCCAATTTCTGTGTTCAAGAGCCCATTGATATCGAATCCTACGATTTTGCATTGCTATAGGTGGTACCCGTAGCGGTCTTCGGGAATGAAGGTTCACTTCATGCAAGCGGTTTCTGACTGTTTGGTCGCTAATTAAGTTCCCTGAAGAGTGATGAAGCCTCACGGCTAACATCATGGCGGTTATTGTTGGAGCTCTTCGAGTAAAGATTTGAATGTATCGGTCTTGTCTCCGTGTGGTGCAGCGATACCGTCCTCCATGGCGCTCAGCCACGGTACCAGTGCTTCGGTAACGTGTCCAAAGTCGACTGATAACACTCTGACTTGTATTCAGAGCTAAAGCCACAGTACGTTGCCCGGAACCAGCTTCTATCATTCCCACGGCTCTGAGCATTTCTTCCCTGCTTAAATGACGTCGCCGCTCCATAATAACGTTGGTTTTAATCAGTAGTAGGGAAACAGTAGCACTAATAATGTCTTCAATGCGTTGTATGTTTTTATAGGGAAAATATTGACAGCTGATTTTCATCTTTTACTCGAATTTGATTGACAGTTCCTGATTCAAATTATGAAATGCACCAAAAAGGATCCATATAAATTTATAAAATCATAAATTTATTACAAAGCCACATCTCAATCTCAAGAAATCCGCATAAAAATGCTTGATCCCTAGACACTTTTGATGTGTGTATATATATACTTTTTCACAAACAGCTGCTTACGTATTCGTCCGATTTCGGAGCAGCTCGTCTCGATCTGTGCGAGGTTCGGGTGTTAGGTTTTATTTTCGGTCGTCGCGCTCAAAGCCAGCGATAAAAGCTATGCAATAGCTTAAAACCGTGAAAAGAATAAGGATGCATGGCATGTGAGAATGAACGAAGGTCTCCCCAAAGTAACGCCAACACTAACCCCGTTTTGGGCAGTCCGCATCCATCCGCTTCGTTCAGTGCAGTGGACGGCGATAGGTTAATATTAAGATAATATATGAAGAATTGAAGATACATGAAGATGACCAATTTACTTAAATACATTGCAATATTCCGGAAACACAAATTACAAAAATATATTTGTAGAGGCCTTTCGCCATTCCAAGAAGCTTGCTTAAAATGAAATGTAGAATTATTTGCACTGCAGACATACAAACTTCTTATCAACTCTTTTAGTTTTACGGTCTTTACATAAGTGGTACTTTATACAAATATCCTTGTCAGGAAGTAAATTTTAATTACAAATCCCGTATATGCTACTTACGATAATTACAGCAACTTAGTCACACCCCTGGAAATTAAACTTGGCACACCTCTCTCAATCATCGCATGTGTTAATCGACGTACCATCTGACCTTTTTAGTTCCTAACCAAAATATGTTACGTAACTAGACGAAATGAACCTTGTTTTACGAATATAGTTTTAGAAACACAATAGAGCAAGGAACTTTATTTGAGGGGACTCTATTGTAGTAATTCTCTTTAGGAAAATAAATACACCAAATATTTATTAGTTATCAGCATTTTACCTCGACTCATCGCTAGTGAGTGTCATAGCGAGAAAACCTGTATGATTAAGGTTAGTATTTGTATTTGATTTTAGTTTGATTTCATTACCTCAAGATATATTGTATGTAATGATATAAAAATAAATATTATGTTCGTAGTCACATAGGTACTTTTATCAATAACTCAGTTTCTTAGGAATTCTTCAATCGATTAGTTTCATTTTTGTTAAGGTCAACTGTTGTGATTTCCTAATTGAGATTCTTGTTTATTGGCATTCTTCTTCATTTAATATACAAAAAACAATTGATTTAACGCACTAAACAATTGTGTCAAACAAAAAACGTTAAATTTAGATGAAAAAAAACAAAAAGGTATTAAAAATAAATTAGATATGATACTCTTAAAGTTTTCAACATACGTGATAATCGTATGTATTTCAAACGTTTATTAGCACATAAGAGTCACTTGTAAAATGCTTCATTTAAACACTAATCCAACTGCATATTTTTCAGCCATGTGGAATTCATTTTAGATTGCAAAAGCTCTGATTTTTTATTATATTTCTTATTGAACCATCTATATTTTGATACCAATTTCGATTGGTTACCAGTTTGATGTATTTACCTATATTGATTTACCTGTTCACATCTTTTGCCGGGTAGCTCTGTAAAAATAAGTTAGCAAACCTACAGCATATAGGCATATACCATATGCCTACATGCTGTCTATAAAATATAACATCAAGCTAAAGTTGGATGGAAAGAAAAAACATGATTTAAAAAAAGTGATTAAATTTTTTTTCATTTTAAAGACTCGTGGCAGTTTTACGATAGGCAAGATTTCATAGTGTGTCACGCCAAAAAATAATTATAAACCTAAAAATGGTGTCTACAAACGTATGGTTACTTTTTTAAATGGTTTATAGGTAAAAGATACTTATTTTACAATAAAACTAAAATCGACTTTTTAATCAATTTCAAATATTTGGTGTGCGCTTCAGGAAGATTAAGTGTCGCCAAGCATTGCCCGTCATGGCGTTGAATGTGTTAATATTGCTTAATGTTCAAGAAAATAAAATTCTAGTTCTAGAAACCAAAATTAGATGATATTAAGACCTCTTCAATATAACAAATGATTTTTTTCCCTCGCAACTGGGATAAAAAATTGCCCCAGAACTATTTGTTTATGTTAAAATCAAGTTTGTTTTCCTTAGATCCTCCTGAGATCCTTGTTCAAAAGAAAATAAAATTCACGAAAGAAAATTAAATTCATTCTACACAATGTTTACGATCTTACAAACATCGGATAGTGACACCTAATAGATTACACATTTTAGTATAGTATCCAGTCGTGCAGAAATGTAGCTACTCTAGAGTTCTTTGTGATCAGTCGTAATGGTATGACTATTACATTCATGACTTCATGACTATGTATTTCTCTTTTTCTATTCATTCTACAAGCTTTTGCTTTCGGCTCCGTCGTGTAAAAGCAATTTTCTAGGCATCGAGGATAATACTTTTTACGAATGAAAAGTAACCTGATAGTAACCCTTTTTCTTTGTATATCCCTTGTATTCCATAACTGCACGATAGTCGGATTGACGTAATTATTTTAAACATTTTAGTCTAATATATTAATTTACCATCAGCTTCTTAGCCTTTACCGCTCCCAATACCATTTGGAATCGGCTTTTTCAATTACTGATAATATATATACATATCATCAATGTACATGCACATTTATATGAAATAGTATGTGCAACTTCTTTTTCCTCAGCCTTTTCTGGCATCGATGGTTACATGGTACTGGATCTTCAGTTTTTCAGGTATTTTCACAGTTTTCTGCTGCAATACCTATTATTTTATGAAATAAAAACTATTATTTTATTTTAACAAAACTTTTAGTTGCTTTCGATTTCTGACAATTTAATAAATACACGAGTATTTTGCTACACATTACATATCTACGTGCATTGCATTTATGAAATTGATAATAACTACATATATCACAAGAAGATAACCATCTACTTTTCAATTTTATTTTCTATACATTTGATTTAAAACGGCAAAGTAAGACCACGATGAACTCAGGATCTGGAAGAAGAAAGGAAAGAATAATTAAAGGCCGACAACGCAATTGCGATGCCTCTGGTGTTGCGGGCATCCATGGGCGGCGGTAATCGCTTAACATCAAGGGATACGGCTGCTCGTTTGCATCATAAATACCCTAATCAATAAAAAAATATGAAAGGCACCTTATAACGTTGTTCTTAAGCCAAATTAAAAAAGCCAATTATTATTATTTTCATTCCTTTTTGCAAAATTAAATTTCCTGTAAGTTTTCATTACAAAAAGGAAAGAAGATATTCATTAATTTTGGTCCAACTCCTTCCTAAGCTTTGTTCAAATTCGTGGCGAGATACGAACTCAACAGTGGAAAAAGAATTATAATGTAATGATATTTTAATGTATATAATGGTTACTTCTTTTAATATTAGTGTCTTATTGCTTAACTTTCAAGACAATTCTGGTTCTCCAATCCTAAATGTACCTAGTATTAGCCGCTTCCAATATCTGTACCAGTAACATTGTCTTACCCGTGCAAATGTCATCAAGTTGACTTCGGTGAAACCACTGGCTGTAAACTTACACGGTTTGATTGACCTGGAATATCAAATGAACTCATATATTATACTAGCTTTGTCCCGCGATGCTAGCCGCGGTTTTTGTTGTACCGTGGGTAACACCACGGGGCTCGGGGCTCAGTTAGTATATATAATACTAGCTTTTACACGCGGCTTCGCTCACGTAGACAATCATACCCCGATTTACCCCCTTAGGAGTGGAATTTCAAAAAAACCTTTCTTAGTGCTCACTTACGTTATATAAAGAACCTACATGCAAAATTTCAGGATTCTAGCTTCAGCGGTTTGGGCTGTGCGCTGATCTCTGGGTATGTCAGTCAGTCACCTTACTCTTTTATATGTATAGATATACTCGCATATGATAATTCTTATCCTTAAATACCATTTGAAGTCCGTCTGCCATTATTACTTTAACTTCAATAACATCGGACTTTCATACGAACTACCATCCCTCGGTTTAACCCCAAAAGGGGGATGATTTCTAAAGATATATTATTAGTACACCTCCACACAATCTATAGAGCATACATTTTAAATTTCAAGTCTCTTACTTTAGAAAACATAGGACTTTCATACAAACTTCCAATCCTTTTTACCCCCTTAGGGGTGGAGTTTCGTAAAATCCGTTCTTAGCGGATGTCTACACCCTATAAGGAACCTACCTGTCAAATTTCAAGATTGTAGGTGTTATAGTTTCTGAGATTTCATGATTAATCAGTGAGTGATATTTCAGTTTTATATATATATATAGATTTAGGTATTTGGTCAACGTTTAGATTCTATCACAAGTGTTCATTAGATCAACACATCGTATCATCAACAGCCATTAATTATTACATACTGCTGAATATAGGCGTCTCCTTAGAAACAATGTTTTGGCCTGATGTACACACGCTGGCCAGATGCGTTGGGTTCGTATGATTTTTTCCTTCTCTTCACAATGTTGTTGTCCTGCGTAGTTTACTCTCTTAAGCCGGGTCTCCACCGAATAAAAGTTGTAAATTTTTGTGCTGTGACAAAAGTTTCTGTAATTTCCCTGTGTTGGCAACAAACATTGTCAACAAATGTTGGCAACCGTGTTTCTGTTTTTGGCGGTAAACATCAAAAGAATACGCTTGTTGCAGTTTTTTATTGGCTCTGTGGAAACGCTTAGTTCAAATGTTTTTCAAATTGTTGGCGAGTCGGTGTAGACACAATTAAAACAAAAGTTGGCGATTTTTTTAAGTGTTGCAAACACTGAAATTGCCTACAATTTTGGTGGAGACGTGCCTTTAGGTCGGCTCTTACGACACCCACGGGGTAAATAGGATTGGTGGCACTTAGTAATGTTACATATTGGATAAACTAACCTAACCAAAACAATCAAGAGATATTTTCTCAAGGTCACCTCTGCTTCATACCAGCGACTGTTGTAGATAGCATCGCCTACTTGCATGCTCTGAAATAATATGACAACTGGTATATAAAAAAATTAGTACATTATTGTTATAAACTAGGAGTGATAATTAAATAATAAAGAACAATAATTCTTATTTATAATTAAAACACTAAACAATTCACAACAAACGAATCTTATAATTCGAAATATGATTACTAGCAATTCACGAAATACATAACAGATCGACATCATAAAACTAAACGACAAGATATGGTTGACGTATTCCGTATTGCCGTACGATCCTACAAAAACACGTTCTTACCGACAAACGGTCGAACAACAAGAGAGGGAGCATAGCCAAGTAGCGTCTTTTTATAGGTTCGCACTGCATAATTTGTCGTTAGAGTAGGGATACGCCTAATAATATATTACCTAATTTATGACACGGAATATTAAAGAAATAGTGAAGAGACATTTCATTGCCCCATTAAGTAACATGGGGAAATATTGAGTTTTTTAGTTAGGAATTAAGCAATGATAGCATCGTGGATTTGTGATTTTGTCCCAAAGATTACTTACAGATCTCATCACGTAGTCACCATAATAACAGTGTAGATTCACTTGCGACAATCCAAAAATCAGAACAGCTACAAACGGGAACATTAATACGTAGTCATCTAAAACCTAAAATTGAATCCATAATATTGTAGTAACCATTTGATACATCAAATTAAATTACGCTAGACGTAGTAAATAATCAGCATTACTTTCAGATTAAATCCTGATGCGCAAATAATGACAGAGCTTGTGGCGACACTAAACAAAGTAGATTTGGAATATATTCCATCTAATAATTTCACACATCTGTAACATCAAGAAATTGTTACAAAAAAAAATTAAGTCGTAAATCATTCATGTGATATAAAAAACTAGGAAACTAAGTTAATATACGGTCGTACATATATTATATGTAGTTCTATAAATAAGGTATCTTTTAGGTTATCTGAAAAACCGCGTATACTTTAGGAAAGTAATATAACCATATTAAATAATATAATCTCTATAATGAGCCTACTACAACAGAATGTATGTGTACAGTGAAGCACTACGATATTTCAAATTGCGTTGATGTATTTCAAAGTTTTCATTTTTAAACTGACGTTACCTTATAAGCTCTCGGTGTCGATTCACTATGTCCACAAATTCTTCTTCGCTGTATGATATCTCATTATTCTGTGAATCTTCTTTTACAATTTTTTCCAAATCTTCTTGTAAAATAGTGAATTGAAGGTGAATAAAAGTGCAACAGGTGAAGAAAAAACAATCCGGTCCAATAATAGAATTGATTGCCATCCAAGCTGGAAGAATAGAAGAATTCTAAGAATTGAACAGAATATAATGGAACTGAAGAGAACAGAGACAGAGCACAAAAGAACAGAAAGTTCAAAGCAAATTTTAATAGACTGCAACAGACTATAAAATTGCAAAAGAGAATAGAATAAACTTAATTGAATACCACAATTTTTTAATAATGTGTTGTTTACAGTTCAGTAAATGACACGTCGTCAATGCTGAGCTATAAAATGTCATTATTTCTTATACGGTATCGATGATATATATTTATTGATTTTATAAGTTGCTGTACATAAAACTTGTCACGGCACCTTATTGCTTGTTTGCATATAATAAGATACAGATATAAATTCCACGAAAACTGTGTCATAAAAGTAACGTTTACTGTAACGTTGTTATTGTAACTAGTTTTATGTTGGTCACGAAAGAAGTTACTGTAGTAATATATTTTTTCGTAAACAAATTAATGCACTTACCTGCTAGAGTTTGTTGAACACATACCAGTGGAAAAAAATGTACATCAAACGCATCAAATGGATACCAGACTATAAAAGGCAACATAAACTTAAGTTCTCCAGAAGCGTAGTAATTGGACGCCATTACAACCAAAGCTCCCCCAATAAATCCTGCAACACCTATGTAAGACGTGGATCGAAGCATATTGATAATATTTTTTAAGAAATTAAACCAAGCGTTATGTTCTTTTTCGGAATATTCTCCATTAGGTCTATTTGCTATCTCTAATGTTTTCAAACAATTGATTACATCATTAATGGAATCGATATGATATATAAAGTAGCCAAGCCTAAATTCTCCAAGCAGAGTTATGGTCATACAAGGCAGTAAAAAAGTGATTTCCAACAAACTTTTGCCTTTACCCATAGCCAACAGTATCCAAATAATTTGACCCAAGACCCCATACTGTAAAGCTATTAGATTAAAGAAAAACTTCCAATAGTATTTAAAACGATTAAATGGTTGATTAGTGTCCCCTTTGGTAATGGACATACCAATAGACAGAAAAATTTTGTCTACTTTTTTAATAAAATTTTGAAATTGAGGCTCCATCATTACCGCTCCATAGAAGGTATAAATTGTTTCCATATTCGATAGTGAACAGATATGAAGTAGCCGTGACATTTAATAATTACTTAAGTAAGTCAAATTACTCAATTACCGAGTTAAGTCTGTATACCTGATAAAGGATGTTCTGGTTTGATACAATTTATTCAAACTACACTGACCGGTGAGGTGATTCAAGTTTAGAAATCCTCATCTATCTGAATAATAACAAACACGTGCCACAATCAAACGGTTCTGTGAGTCAGTCAAGGTGGAGACGGTGTCTATATAAAGCGGTGCCATCGGAAACAGGAGACTTTTCTCTTCAGATCTCACTACGTCCACATCTCTTATAATTGTGACATGGGTCACTCCTTAGTCATAATAGTTTTAAGCTATTGCATAGCTTTTATCGCGGGCTTTGAGTCCTTTGAGCGCGGCGACCAAATCAAGAAATTCCATAACGTAACGAAAATAAAACCTGACACCCGAAGCTCGCACGGATCTAGACGAGCTGCTCCGAACGACGAATCAACGAATCTGTCTGTATCTGAGACAGACAGATTCGTTGATGAGCTGCTCCGAAATCTGTCCGTCTCTGTCGCACGAAGTGCGAACTATTTTTTTTTTATTATTATTTAGTATGAAATCATAATTGAAAAACATGGAATTAAATTACACGTAAGCAAAGTATAGTTAGTTAGTTGGCGCTCCATGTGGACCAAGGGCTACTGAACCTATCGACTAACGTTAGTAGTTATTCGAAAGGTTCAGTAGCTCACTTACTAATTGGAGAGACCTTCGTTCAGCACTGGACGGCGGTTGATTGATATGACATCAAAGTATAAATTCAAAAATCTTACCGCTTTGCCTACTTTTTCGCATACCTCCTTGATGAAAACAGACGCCAAACGCCCTATGATAGTGAGGTATACGAAAAAGTAGGAAAAGTTTGAGTTGATAAACAGATTTTGGTTTAAATTACTTTCAAATTTAAAATATATGTGTCTGCTTATTTTCAAGAAAATTGGTTTTATCAATTATTTATGCTTCGTTGCTAATAAATGTTGTAACATAATATTGATGTTGGCATGAATTCAGGTTCAGCAAAAAGTTTCAGCTTATTCTACAATATAATTATTGAAACTGAAAATAAAGTACTGTTTTTAAGAACAAACTTTTATCGAAATGCACTAAAAATAAAAAAGATGTATATAAAGAAAAAAGTTATATATTTTCGGACAAACTTGCATATTTCTATCATCCCCCAAAGGCCGGCAACGCACTTGCGACGCCTCTAATGTTGCGATACGCCTGCTCGTTTGCCCCCTGTTCTATATAAAAAAAAGGACGTGTGGCACTCGGGGACTGCCGCGGTAAAGCTATTGCATAGCATTTTTATCAACTTATGCAATATAATTATTTATTTATTTTTTATTTATGCAGTATATATAATATTGTGAATGAAAAATATTAAACTATTAAATTAGTACCAACATCGTCGCTAGATGGCGTTGATCACTTTTTTAAGTAGCGATATGGTTTCGTTACACAGCATGCTATAAAAGGTTTAAACTATTCCTAATAAATGTCTTCGTCATTGAACGGTTTGTTGTATGCAAAGTTTTTTTTTCTTTGAACATGTACCTATACTTACGGGGCGCACATTCGGTGCGTGTGGTATTATAAAGATATGATTGATACCTATACACCTATATACTTTCTCACAAAGAGCTGCTTAAGCCGGATATACACGTTCAGGTATACTTTCGCAAACCCAGACTGTTTTGTCTGTCTGTCTCTGTCACGCACATTTTGGAGATAGCTTAATAAAATAAAGGATTCCTTTCAAACTTTTACTGTCAACTTATAGTTCTTTATTTACACAGGTAAATCTCGTTTAAATGTTTATGTATAATGATTACTTGGTATAGGGTACCTCCTGTATATGTAACAATATCTTAATAAAGGATTAAAGGCATTGAATTAATTGGATATATAGTTACAATACAAATAGCAATTACTTTGACACAGCCATCAATAACACATAACTAATTAGAACGTAATTGATAGTTTTATAAACTTGGAAAGGTAAATTAATGGATTAATAGATAATAATTTAATAGAACACTACTATCGTAAGGGTTCAAGTGTATACAAACAATGTGTAGATCTATGCAACTCGAATAATTAACAAAGAGTGACTTTTAACTCAATCTTAAAAAGAGAGTCCTAAATTCCTAACTAAGCCTTAGCGTATATTTTACGTACAGGCCCTCCGAATATATGTACAACTAGTTGTTGCCCGCGGCTCTGCCCACGTATATGTCGGTTATCGTGGCAAATAGTAGCCTATGTGTTATTCTGATGTATAAGCTATATTACTGTAAAGTTTCATCCAAATCCGTTCAGTAGTTTTTGCGTGAAAGAGTAACAAACATCCATCCATCCATCCATCCTTACAAACTTTCGCGTTTATGATATTAGTAAGATTTACAGAAATGTTGTCAACGTTATGCTTAAGCACGTATATTTAGTTTGTTTGTGTATGTGTGCGTGTTTGTGTGTGTGTGTATGTATGCGTGTGCCTTTGTTTATGTCATATACCTATATATAATTATAGTCTATTATATCTCAGTCTACTGCATACTGCAGATCTGCGAAGATTCACGAACATACTTGAGTCCTGTGATAGATATACAAAATTCACTAACATGTGATAAAACATCGTGTTTTTACTTGGTTCGATTTCGAATTAACACTTCAGTGTACAGTGGGCCACGATGAGGTCATGACCCAGCAGGGATCCACTAAACAAAATCAAAATAAAGAAGTCCTAGGTTCCGCAATTAATAATTATTGTGTATAGCATGCGTATACTATTAATACATGCGTATATTATTATGCGCATATATTATTACGTATTTCAGTGACCTACAGGGGCTTTGATTGGAAACCCCGTGAAAACTTTATTAAACTGAACTGATGTCCGTTTAACATAGATTTATATGACGTAGCATCGTTGGCCGCTCATATATGACATAGACATCGTTGGCAGCTCATTAGAAGTACGATAGACGAGAAGAATAATGTGTATTTGCAACTCACTGTTAATATAAGTTCCAAAATTACTTCGTGGAGAAAGACTTAATCCAAGCTGGAGAGTCATGAACAATGGTCCATGTCATAACTGATAAATAATACACAAAAATCACATGTGAAAACAAAAATAAAAATTGGCAGTCATAAGGACTGCCGATATGTTAGAATGTTATTTTCCCCACCTAAAGTGCTCAACGCGGTCAAAGAAGTTTTGTGACGTCAGCATGTCGGTGACGCGGTGACACGAACTTATAAGGTTTTCTCCTATCAAAAAGAGCTCAACGCGGCTAAAGAAGTTTTGACTTCAAAAATCATTTCCTTTATCTAATGAATCTTCGTATTATGCCATTCTTTATTTCCTAGATGGAAGACGAGTACAATTTTATTGTTGCTGTCAAATCATTTTCTTATCATAATATATACTACGTCTATAAAAGTCGCACTTACAGTCCCTACAAATGAAATTTATGTTTTAAGTTCTTTGGTTTTGCTTGTTGTATTTTAATAACTCTCATTTCATCATCGACCTCTTTATATGTTATCGAGAAAGTCATTACTCATAATGTTATTATTATGTAAATGGTGCTGAACGTTTGTTATAAATATCAAACACTTTGATGTTCCACCTGCATCAGTAAAGCGTAAAGTAAACTGAAGGCAAGCCAACGATCACTTCCTAGACGAAGACGACGCTTGTAAATCATATTTGTCAGGGAATAACACAAATTGATACATCTACTGAATGGGGTCATAAAGCAAGCAAATCGCAAGGGCGTGGCATGAATCGTAACATTAAATCTGAATACCAGTTTTGTCGTTTTGACTAATAGTGTCACACCCGTGGAAATCGTTCAAGCCACGTTCAAGCGTGAAAAAGAATTTGTGAATGTTCATTTATCAAAGTGCAGTATTCTATGAAAAATGATTCAGCTTTGATGGTTTATAAGTAGTAGATTTACACAATGATATTTTCAGGGCTCAAATTGATAAATTTCGTTTTATTCCATATATGACTTTAAAATAGAACTTGTCGAAATTATACTCTGCAAATTCTTGAGATTCTTAACATTTCTTTAAAGTCATTTGTTTGTCCATTGCCATGCCGCGCTACGTTCGAGCCAAAGTACGCGTGTTGAGATTTTGTTATTTCAAGGTAAACTTGTCCTATTTTGAATAACAGGAAAGCTCAAAATGTTTTGTTAAAAATAAATTACGTTCCATTTGTATTTAGTATATTGTTTGTAACATTAGACTCAACGCTTCGTCAATATTGTCTGGTTGTCACTTTACTTTTGTTTCAAAAGAAACTCTTGTGTAAACTTAGAACAAAAATACTTTTGAAATACACGAAAAACTATTTAACAAATTGATAATGTGAAAAATTACATCAGAAGCACATAAGGTGTAAATAATTTATTTCATAAAACAGTTTTTTACAGTTACAAGCTTTGTCAAAAATGATGATATAATTTATAATTATTATAAATTTTCTTTGATGAAAAAATTAGCTAGGAAAGGATCAAGCTATATGAGCCTACAGAAGTGACTCTACTCGATCTGATGGAAAGCATGAGCAGAATCCAAGAGTGGTGGTCACCATACTCATTGCGAATGCAGACAATGCAACAATGCCGCGTGGCTCCACTACCTCGTATGTATGTGTCGGTAGATTTATACATTTATATTTAAAGTTTTAAGTTATCGTCAACATCATCATCCTCCCCTTTAAAATAAATCATTAAATACCTTTATTTACTGGAAAGCCAAACGTATGTTTGCCATTATTATAAGACGTCTACTAAGACTTTAAATTAAATCACGTAAGTACGTAAACTATACATTAATAAATATATAATTTAGTATCAACCGCATAACTAAACATATTTACTGTCGGAAACCAAACGGGTGTAACTAAAAGCTTCCAGAAAGTGAATAATAGTATTATGATTGATTTTCTGTTCTCGGTAAACACACATGCGTAAGCGCTAGTTTCAGTTCATATCCATAAAATCAATATAATAACTTTGAATGAAGGACCGTTAAGGAAATGAGTCACTGACAACCACATTACAGTCGACTTATACATAAATAGAAACGAGGTGGATGCCTCCTAAATATAATTACACAAATAAACAACAAGACTTAACACTAATTGTCAGTATATTATATTTTTAGATGCTGAAAAGACGTGCTGAACAATCTTCTCATTATTCGCCAACCAAAAAATTCATAATTTAAACATTTGGCAGTGATAAAAAATGTGCTGTAATATAATATCATTCAAAGAAAGTCAGAGTCAATCAATAATATAAAAATTAATGCCACTTTTCGTTGTAATTTTATAACTCAAGAACAGGCTCACATATCTAAACCAAATGTTTAGGCTTTCTTCGGACTATTTAGTGGATGGTTTATGTGAAGTTTGCACAAAATCGGTCAAACGGTTCCTCATTTATCACGTTTTTGTAATAACCGACATACACGTGGACGGAGCCGCAGGCAACAGCTAGTATAATATGTATTTTCGGTAACTAAAACAATTGGAGTACAGTTGAAAGTAGAAAGTACAGTCTCTAAGTGATCCCGCAATGTTTTATTTACGGTAGTTCGGTAACAATTCAAAACATAAAACTGAAAACTTTAATATTTCTCGTAAAATTGGAAATCCTACTTACTGAAATCCAACTCCAGTAGATCTAAATACAGTGAACTTTAGTAGTACAGTACAGTACAGTAGACTTAAGTAGCTACTAAACAAAAACGTTAAATGCAGTTAAACGCATCAACACGTTTAACTTAAACAAATTTAGCGCCCTATTGCACAATCCTGACAGCAGGTTTTTTACTTAAATATGATAAGTAGTCTAGTCAACAAGTTGAAAATCGTGTTAAATAGAAATAAAGCTCCTAAAAATATATGCGATAGCTCATTCGATTCGGAATGACGTCTAGAAAAATGTTTTTTAAGGGTTTATTAGCACATAAAAAATTGCGATTGTTATTAACAAAATACGAAGAAAAAAACAAGGTATTTAGTTTTCCGATAATAACTTCTAAAGTACTGATATTTAAGGAATTAAAAAAAAAAGATCCTGAAAGAAGAGGAAATTTCCCGAAATAATATCTCTATTATTAACTTTTTTAACGCTGAAAATAGGGCTCCGCGCGGTCGTTACGGCATAGGTACCTAAAATCTGTTGAAGTCGGTGCCAAGCGACTATCGCTTAGATTTTTGTAATTGTTCGTTCGTATTCCTTTTGGCTTGGCACCGACTTCAAAAAGATTTTATGTACCTAGCACACATTATAATAACACTACTTAAATGAATAAAGAATTAGGTATAGACAAGAATTAGCACATAGCAATTTATGAAGAGCCAGTTTATTTTACGCTTTTTAGTGTTTTTTGGCAGAGAATTTTTGTCGGATGTTTTTTGGCAGTCGGTTTTTTTTTAAGTTTTTTTTCAGTTTTTAGTGCAAATAATCGTAGGTAAGTAGTAAGTTGAACAATTTCATGAAATTTCTGCTGATGCAAATAACTTTAGTGGTTTAAATGTCAATCCCTATTTCACCCCTTAGGTATAGAATATCGAGAAACGCTTAAAGACATTTCTACTCATTTTTAATCAGTAGCCCAAAGATAAAGTCTCATGTTCCTAACTTAAAAAATGACGGATTTCCACACATTCTTTCAACCCCTATTTCACCCCTTTAGGGGTAGAATATCCAGAAACGCTTAAATACGTATCTACTCATTTTTAATCAGTAGCCCAGAGACAAAGTTACATGTTTCTAACTTTAAAAATTAAGGACTTTCGTACAAATTTCCAACCCCTATTTCACCCCCTTAGGGGTAGAAATTCCAAAATTCCTTCCTTAGTGGGTGTCTACTCAATAAAACGATCCATATGAATAACTGAAAGATACAAATTAAGGTCTATACGTTCGTGTAATATTAAAATCATCCTCTAATCCCTAACTGTTGAAGAGTTTAACCTTCTATCATCAGCTCACCTAAATAACTTGAAAGTATACGACTAAAGGTCTTTAGATGCGTATGGAATTTAAAGAATTATCCTCCAACTCCTAACTGTTGAGGAGTTGTACCTTCCACCCTCCATCATCAGCTTCCCTAAATAATTTGAAAGAATACGACTATAGATACATATATGATACTTAAATATTTATCCTCCAACTCCTAACCGTTAAGGAGTTGTACCTTACATCATCAGCTCATCCATCCAACATCTATAAAAAAATTACATACAGTGGAACATAGAACCTCCTTTGGAAGTCGGTTAAAAATACATAGAATACTACAAAGCCACCATTTTTTAATCACTATATTACTTTTACATCAAGTAATTATAATGACATAATGTTGTTAAAACATAACTCTCTTTTACAGCTGCACTCTTTTCGGTTCTCTATTCGTAGTGTATATCTTTTTTCCATTCTTTTCTTAAACATAATCATATTAATCCTGAGCTTTATATTTTATGCACTTTGACTACAACTTCACTACGTAATAAAGCTCATCGTGTACATACGAGTACGAAATTGCT
Source organism: Diaphora mendica (assembly GCA_949125395.1). Classification (NCBI taxonomy): domain Eukaryota; kingdom Metazoa; phylum Arthropoda; class Insecta; order Lepidoptera; family Erebidae; genus Diaphora; species Diaphora mendica. The sequence goes on from OX421310.1 coordinate 28,033,855, forward strand.
TGAAAAGTATCGTCGAGCTTTATTGGTTTTACTAAAATTAATACTTTTATGATATGCTGCTGTCCTAGTAAAAATATTTGTACTACGGCTTCACCATCAATATGGATTTACAACGATGCCGTGGTGCAAATTTCTTTATTTACTTTAACTGACTTTTTATAGCGTGCTTATATATATGTAGTTTAATCGCTCCCTTGGGCCCGTTCGTTCTATGTAGGTTGGTATATGAGAGCCAATGGTTGACGTATGCTACATGCGTAAAAAATGTTTTATCTCCACGATCGTAAAATCAATTCTCGATACTATAGTAGCTGTAGACAAATATACTCTCGCACATTTACTTTCAACACAGTGAAGTCATGATCGATTTCATCTAGAAATATTTTGTTACTTGCAAAAATATAAAAAATGAATCGAGCAAAGAATTTGATTAAAACCGAAATAGCCAACAATAACAGGTTGGAGTATGGTACAAGAATTGCGCCCTTATTACAAAGATTTAAGGCACCATATAGTTAAGAGCAACAATTAATTATGGATGGTGATATAACTAGTGTAAAGTAGATTTGTCCGTCCATAGTAATGTGCGATGTCAGAGTGGCTTGTCAAAATGCAAAGTACGAGGTGATGTATCTATTTCATGATACACTATACGTATACATTCTAATTTATTTAGGTGAAAAATATGTATTTCAAAAAAGCACATGATCTCTAGCAGTTGAAATTCATATAAGCACACACCATAATATTTATGCAAGTTGTTATGGCAACTGAATGCATAATTCAGTATCTCAACGCCAAAACTCAATAAAGAACTAAATAACTTACATTGTTTTATTTTGAGCGTACGTATTTTAGATATGTTATCGACGCTATTCAGCATCGACTAACAAAATGTTTACACAATAAATTATTAAACCGTATAAACATTGTAATATGTTTCATGAGCTATAAAATTAGGAGGTTTGTATTGGTTTACCGACGAATAGACTGACAGGAATTCATGTGTTAGTTTGATGTAAGAGGGGTATTTGCAGAGATGCCAATTCTGTTATTGCAACCAACCTAAATTTAGTATCATTGCATTCTACACTTTATTACATATAAGCACTACATAAAAATACAATACTGTCTGCGTATGATTTGTGATTAATTCTCAGTTTAGATATCTTTATTATTCGAGAACAATAAGTAAAGGCAGAGATATAAATATTTTTATACTTTTTGTACCTAGTTTTTATCAGCCTTACTAAGTAACAAGTAAATATTGAATCAGAATAATATTGATATGACCTCTGTTATTATCAAGATTCAGATTCAATTGCAGGCAACTTCTTTTCTGTACCATCTGATGCTTAAGTGGCAAAGGAATAAAAAAATCTTTATAATTACAACATTTATTAACCACAATATTATTATGTTACCAACGTGAAATTACCGCACAATCGAATATTATATTTTACCTATTAATGTTGATATGTTCGGCTTATAAAACCTTTTTTATTTGTAAAGCCTGATATTTTACTTTGGAATACAGTACTTTTCAAAATGTTTGTAAAAAAAAGTTTAAGCATTGCATTGCACAAATTGCTCGATGTGGTACCCACAAGCTGAACTCGAGTTAGCTGTGACCAACTTCAGTCTGAACTGGTTGGTTATACTCAAATGTATACATGGAAAGTACAAGTATTATAATGACTTTTTATTTATATATATAATTATGAATATATAATGACATATAATAACCCGTGACCACTTCGTTGGAGACGTGTTAATGAAGAGCCGCTCGACCGATTTTGTGCATACTTCACATAAACCATCTACTAAATAGTCCGAACAAAGCCTAAACCTTTGGTTTGGATAGGTGAGCCCGTTCTTGAATTATCAAATTACAATGAAAAGTGGCATTGATTTTTATTATATATTGATATAGAGACTTAAGGAAATTATGTCAAAATAAAACACATAAAAAATGCAAATCATTTATTGAACATTTCACGAAATCTACACCTTAGTATTTTTATATTGTGTATCCAAGAAACTAAATACAAAATGTCTATATTAAATTACTCTCTGAGTTGATAAAAATGGCAACGTAAATTTACGACATCTCCCAAAACTCGTACGTTATTACAGGATGTGATGTGAAACATTTTGTTGGTCGTTACCTCGTGAACAGTTTTAAACAATTAATGTATTTTTGAACAATCCCGTATGACTGTTGAGGAAAGATGACTACAATGGGTTGGAATGGCATGGGTTAACAGGAATTTACTTTCTAGAGCACATATGGGGAAAGGCATGACTCGTGATAGAACACTTTATGATTTAGTTCGCTCGAATACGATATTCCACGTTGTAACTATAAGGCTGAGATGAAGTGACAATTAGAATGGGTTTGCCTAAAAAAACGTCTCAATAAATTTAGTTAATATACATTTTTGTAACAGAATATATCTTAATATCTTTTTTATCTTTGTATCTTTCTTCTTGTTCGAAAATACCTTTTTCTGGCAGGAGCTGGAAAGGTGAGTCTTCAGAAAATATTATTTTTGAGTAAATGAGTTATCTAATTTTTGCCCCAGAATGTTCCGAGATCATGTTTTAGTTTTTGGACTATATAAAATAAATAATGAATTTTGAGTAACTTTATAAAGTCCGTAGCAGGTTTGGAAAAAACTCAATAAAATTAAAAGATTTTAAACGATGCTTGCATCTTTGAAAGATTTTACTTGCCGTATGATAAACAAATGGCGCAAAATGGGGTAAAATATTGAATCAATATTTAGTAATGTTGGTTTTACATTAAAATCCAAGGTTATTGTACAATTGTTAAATTCGTGTAATAACTATTTTTAAAATATCCGTCATTCGAAATCACTAATTAATATTATTATTAGATATTCCAAAATAATGAAGAGCATTTGTAAGTAATCGAACTATGATTTTAACATTGGCAACATTTAATAAACTTGTCAATACTTAAAAAAACAATTATCATTTTATCAACAACTTGTCTCACGCGCCGATTTCCGTTCCGTTTGGTTCGTGTTTATGTACAATTATTTATAGATTACGGGCCCATGTCGAAAATTGATGGGTCATGTGAACCATCAGGAGACCATTTTAAAAGATACAGGGTCATAAAAAAATTACATTCAGCACTATGCCGTCACTTGTAAGCTGTCCAACTGAGTACTGGTGAAGGGGACGGGTTAGCAACCCTCGATTTTTGTACGGCGTTGCGTAATGCATTGAATAATGGATTAGAACAGGTATTGAAATTGTATGGAACCGATGCCGTTCAAAAACAAATAACCAAATTGACCGAGTGAAGCGCCGGGAAATTAAAAAAGAAATCCAACTTTGTGGCGCCCTATTTTGTACGGCATCGGTTTGTGGAGGAACGGGTGTCATGTCCCTCCAACACAAAGGGAGGATCCTCCGACCAGGCGAGGTGATCAGTCTGGCGGGCCAACTGCCCAATGGTTGATGTTGGGATGTTGTATATATGTTTATCGGCGCGAGAACTTTCACTGCGCGATTCAGGATTGGTAGTTTCTTAGTTTCCTTCGTTACTCCGTAGTCGGATGTAACTTCGGTAGATGGCGCTGTAGTATATTTCTGTTGCGCTGTATGTGGATGTCGCCACAGGTTCCATACAATTTCAATACCTCTTTTAATACATTATTCCGCTACTTCGTACAAAAATCATGTGACAAGGGAGAAAAATCGTTTTTAACGGTGGTACTCAACAAGAAAAATGGTGGTACTCAGTAAACAAAAAGCAGCCTTAAGTTCCAGCACATCTATTAATAATTGTACTCGTAGTCCCAACTCTAATTGTTACTATGAATCTGAAAGTGTGTTTCTTCTTCTTCGCATGATTAACGTCATGAATTTTGCGTTTTGCACTTTAGGACTTGGTAATAATTGATTTCTCAAAAGTATTTATCCCAGACAAACCAATTTAAAATTCCAGAATGAAAATTACAAACAGAAAGCAAGTCACGAATAATAAAAGAAAGTTAGTACATATCATGTATTTCTATATATGTTCATTCGATGTTAGTCTTTATATGTGATCCCAAATACATTAGAAGCCCAGTAATCGCATTTGCACCATCTGCGCTGGCCCATAAACCGACCGTACGAGTATATTACCAAAATGTATTGTATGTTCCTTGAAAGTAATAGATATATGTATAGAAGATAAATTATAATTTGTAAATAGAATAGTCGTAAAAATAGTGAAAGCAAATTCAGTTTCCAGCGTTTTATTGGTAATCTTTGTGCTTTTGGCAAATATAAATACACAGTTGCATACAAGTGACACAAAAACAACGCAGCCATTACTGTATATAAATATAAATTACTCAATTATCTTTACAAAATCATGGTATTAACAACCAAAACCACAAAAGCTCATTAACAATATGGTGTCTTAAGATTCTAAGTATCTCGAAAATAGTTTTTCATCCCAATGAAATGAAATATGAATCTAAAAACTCGATTATAAAATGTTTTCACTTATGCTTTTCAAATTGGGAACTACAATAAGCAAAATGTATCTCTAGATACGTTGAAAAGACGTTGCAATTATTTAGGTTCACTACAAACCCCAGAATAATTCCTGAGCTCTGTGGTGGATCAACAGACCCTGGAAATCCTGGAAATGTATTTTATTGAAGGTCCAATAATATGCTCTTGATCAAATATATTCATTTATTGTTTGATGGCTAAACTATTTACAATACTGCTTCTTAGTCAATTACAAATAAAATATATGTATATCAAAACCAAATGGTACAAACATCAAAAATCAAGAAAGGAAATGTTATTCAATAAACGGCCAAATTCTGCTTGTAAAATGTTAAGTTTTTAATGTTGAAAATATACGCAATAAAACGAAATTCTGCCATCACAAGGTTTAATAATAAGACCAAGATATATTTTTACTTTATTTCATCGTATTTTCAGTTCATCAAAAAAAATTGCATCAAAACGCAAATTTCTAATAACTATGTTAATTATATGTATCGGTTTATCTCAGATAGTTTATTTTTTGCTCTTTTTTATATTGAACCTTGTAATGGCCATGTGTACTTATTTATTTATTTTGATAGACACCAACAATCTTTTGAAGTAGATTTTTACCATTTCAAGGAACACCAGTGTATTATTTGTGATTCTTGAAATAGGTTGATTACAAGTACAGTATATATTTTAATTATTTCTTGGTAGTAAGGCTGGCTCAGAGCAAGCTCTAGCACTCATTTCTGACATCCTATAATAGGTCCGAAATTTTGGAAGTGGAAGCAAAACTAGCACTTTTCGAAAATTTTATGAATCAAACAAATGAATAGTATCTTACAAAAATACATATCATCACACTTGTTTAGGCAATGCCAACCGCCTAATGTAATATCTCTCTTTAATTTGAAAAAACAAGCACTTTTATAAAAAAAAGTCAAAACATTTATTTCTCCAACATGTTCACACAAACAGACCTTCATACTGTAAGTTTCACTCAATGCGTAGCATTTTTGACGCGGCAGTATTTTGGCAGTAATATGAGTATTTTAATTCTAGCTAACAAGGGCACTAGCATTAAACCTTGACGCATAATGTCTATGAATCACGCAGAAACCCTGATCAAGCTTCGTATAATTGGAAGTAACGGTAATAGCAATGGCGTTTTATTAAAGCATCTTTACATTGATGTCTCAGCGCCTGTGCGTAGGTATATCAACAATATTCAAATTTTTAGACAAACATGACTTATTTACACTGAAGATTCATAAATTACTATCTGTACTATAGGGGGCTTTTGTGTAGTAACTGGTGCCGTGATATCCCTGATAACAGCTTCTACAGCCGCCTCCAATTCTAGCCTTCGCTTGTCTGTTAAAGCATTTCCACCAGCCCCACTTAACCGTGGCATCGTAACCTATAACAAAAATACTCATTAACCAAGTAATCTGGAATCGTATAATTCTTTTGCATGGAGCGTGGTATTTTTTTTTTTTTTTATAAAATCTAGCATCTACAAAAGCGGCAGAGTAGAACAAAATAAATGTTGTACCTACAGCTCCCTACTCTGCATTTTTTTTGTACAAAAACATTGAAAGAACAAGTTTAATTGCTTCCAAAGAAAAATAAGTTTGGACAGCAGACTCATTTATTACTGTTAGAAACGAATGCTTTTCTGTTCTCAAATTTGTCGTCAGGGAAAAATTAGGGCCGTTTTTGTCCTCGTTATGAAACATTGTTTCAAACGTTTTGAGTAACAAATTTGACTTTACATGATTAAAAACCAAAATAAAATAAAAAATCATACAAGATTATTTTCGTAATATATTGCATACATTCAGACCACAAAAAATTTCAAGGAGTAAATAAGATATAATATCTAGCCAATATAGTATGCTTACTGCTTACATCAAAACAGTAGGTTTTATTAGTTTTATTTAGTCCAAGAAGAGGGCCTGGAGATCCGTCACACAGGGTATCCCTAGTATGGACTCCAGTCTCTCACAAAGGATCATAAATTTGTAATTTATTTGTAATTTTCACATTTACTTTTAAGTTCTTGATGTAAGTGAGCCTTTGTGATGAGAAAAATAAATCATATTATTATTATTATTATTGTCAAATTGACTTTACACTGGATGGATCTTTTGTTGAGAAAATAAAATGGGACGATAATTTGTAATTTTTTTCATAAGCTAATTATGAAAAAACATTTGAGAAGATATTAGAGCAAGAAAAGGAAAAAGGACTAGAAAGAAAAGTCTGTTTTTAGTTAGCTGAGAATATTCTTCTCTAGTTCTATGCCTAATTTGAGTACTTAAGCTCAATGTTATTTTGTGAACGATATATAAAAATACAGTAACTATAAAACAATACTCAGATATTTTTTATTCACCATCAATATTTAAAGTATCAACGGCTGGCTCTCGAAACTTCAGAATGAAGGCCGCATTGATGTTGACGTAATGTTGATTTCAGGTTTTATGACTACTTTATCGGAAACTATAAAATATTCCTAGACTTTTATATTAAGATTTTAAATAGTCGATACCAATATAGCTATTGGAGATAGATTTAACAGAAAAGCATTAAAATAAAAACAACAAATGTTTATTCTTATTTATAATACTTAAGTTCTGAATATAGATTCTGAACAAATTTTTCAAAAATTTGTTAATCGGAAAATTCCTACATTTCAAACTTATCAATTTTCTGATGAGAAAAGCATCGGAAAATAAGGTAAGCATGTATGTATGTAACGGTAATTTTATTAACCTCTAAAACCAAGGTCACTTTAGTTTCGCAAGGGTGTCTTACGACATTAAAGCGACCTTGATGTGTTTTGCGAGCTCTACACAAGTAGTGACCACTGAACTATCTATAAACTCTTTCATTAGCTCGCATCATTACGTTCCATTTAACCTCAAAGAACTTTAGGGCTATTCACAGCTTTCACAAGTAAAGCGATCATTAAAACTTTTTTGTTATGCTAGTTGTGTGTGTTAACCGCAATGATGATTTATGTCTGCCAGCAGAAATTTCTCCGTTATCACATTACATAAATTCTATTAAATTAACAAATGTAAAAAAATAAGTAATTGAGCACATAAGTAGCTCATTGTCATGATTAGAATATAGGATATTTTATATTCTGGAAACTATTAGGTTCGATATTATGATTGTAAAACTGATAAACAATTAAATTTTGATTAATTTAAATCAACAAATGATTCAGAATTCAAATGACACATAAGGTTCAGATCAATATTGTGAGGGATTTTATGTATGTAAATATATGGGGAAATATTTTAAAATTCAATATTTTTTTAGTAATATACTTAAAGGTTTTGGTAGGCTGGGTCCGAAAATCCATTATGTCTTAGTTAAATGATCTATGAGTTTTTCATGGATTAAAATGATCATTCGAATATATTTTTTTTAATTTACTTCACGTAGGTATAAACGATATCTTACGCTTTACTGTAAAATATCTTTAATACCTAAATATGTAAGGCTTCAAGCCATATAGACTCAGAATAATGCACCTGTACATTTCAAATGGTGCTATACAAAATATTTAATATATACATGCCTTTTAAGTAATATTTTTAAAACTGAGAATCAAACTCATTAAAATAAAAACGCAACTTTTAAACTAGGCGCAGCATATAACTTAGCTTATAATAATTTAAATAATTACCAAAATAAGAATTAGCAGAGGCATGTGATGATAGGAAGTGTGCTTTTTGTGAAATTCATTCCGCACTAAGACGCGGTGTTGAAACCGAGTAACGTAAACATTGTAAGCGCTAAAATAATTTTGATGCCATTATGTAAATGATTTCAAGAAGCCAGAATATTATAATTGTCTGTCTGGCAATATACCTGTTGAGGTGCAATAGTTGTCTTAGGTTTTACCATAGAGTCCGAGCCGGTATAGCTTTTCTGTAAAATAATTATTGACGTCACCCTTGAAGAATAAAAATTAATTACCCTCCCTACGGAAAAGACTAAAGTCGTAAAGTAAATCATATCAGACTGCATCGAATATATACTGTCATTTATAATAAATAAAAATTTCTTTTCTTTACTTTTGATAACTAAACTTTATTAAGTGGATTATTTTGTTACGATTAATTTATGATCTCCACATAAATTACCAGGCACATTAAGTTAAAATAAATAACTAACCTCACACACACACACAGAAAGAAACATTTATCTGAGGAACCAAAATAAAATGCATTAACTCAGTGTAATAGTTAAATGTTTTATTAGTTTGCAATAAGATGATCTGATACCTATTAGAATAATAATACGTATTTCAGCTTCATGTCTTTACTAGTGACAAGTTGTTTACACAAAACACGTTAAACAATTTTTACGCTCTTTCAACCAGGCATCAATCAATCACGATGTTGTATAAGTAACACATGTTTACCGTACTCAAGAACAGCTGTCAACACAAAGTATTTGATCTCTTTGATTAACAAATTGCACACATATAAATGGCTGAATGTCTGTTCAAACTACATGTCCTTAAACATCGCTATCTTTTGTACTAAACATTATTTTAGGAAGCTGTCTATAGATACTGACTCTTTACGAATCTTTGTATTTTGGAAACTGTTGACATTTTTAATTAATGAATAACAGAAATCGCGTACTGTTTCCTAGCGGACTTAATCAAATTTGCTTATAAAATTTTCAGTATATTTCTACATCTTAAACAGTTTTCCTTATTCAAGTTTTTAGTTCGAAATAACATAGTCTCTGATATGTTCAATTGTTTAATTAGGTTGACCAAGCATCGTTAAACATAATAATGCTAGAGTAATGACTTCAAAATATGTAGTAAAATTGTTATGTAATAAACGTAAATATTACAAACTTACCACTGTAAGTACTTTTCTTAGGTCAGAATGTAAGGCAGATACATCGACTCCCCTGCCAGCGTCGCCTAGTCTCCTTAGTGTGTCTGCCAACGGGCCGGAAAGTGCCCGCAGCTGTTGCCAAGATCTGGCATATTGCCGCCTCACTAGCTCGATTATTGTTGACGTTAGTGCCAACCCAATTAAAATATATAACGTACATATTAACATATACTTTGGTCTTTCTGGAATTGAAAATTTAAATTAAAACCTCGTTTGAACTCAAATATTGCACACAAAAATAGTATCACTTACTAGGAACTAAGTCTCCAAATCCAATTGTGGTCATAGTTATAAAACAAAAATAGAATCCATCATAGAAAGACCAGTCATCCTCCCACATTTTAAATAAGCACGCACCGGCGGATAAGTAAAGAAATAGAAATCCAACAGCTCCAAGGGCATATAAGGACCTCTGACCTGCAGGATTAGCTTCTAAGCCTCGCGTGCAGCATTCTAAAATAAACGAAAATAGAGAAACTCAGAAATAGAGGCATGAAATAGGCTTTTGAAAGACCATAAAAACATTAAAGAGGTACAATATTTCCCATCACTAGTGAACACAAATCCGAATCTCAAATCTGACCATTCGAAGTGGTTCTTAGTGCCACATTGCAAAGCCAAGTTTATTTATAAAATGTTTCCAATACTTTTTGTTTCTGTGCTATAGTGTGAATAGATTAATAACCAGAACTAAGTGGTGTGTTTCGTTCTTATTTATTACTTTACTAGCTTCGACACGCGGCGTAACACGAGGTTCTTGTTTTTACAATTTTCCTCGTAATTTTTACGTTTTTTCTCTCCATAAGAATCACACATGTGCCGTAACGAAAAAAAGAATAACCGAATTGGTCGAGCGATTCCCGAGCTTTGCGCTTAGCAACACATTTGGCATTTTATTTTTGTTTTTGTATATAGATTATGAATTTTCCACTTTATCCTAAATAAGTAATTTCATCGTCGTAGTAAATAACTTTAGTTACAGTGTCATTAAAGGTAAATCGAGATTACTTCCGTAATTCGTTTCGTCTTTTATGATTATAAATTCATATCAAATTCTGGATAAAATAATACTTCTACTTGCTATGCAAAATCAAATAATACTTACTCGGCATTGTAGGTAGCTGTTTACCAATAATTGAAACTACAGTAGCGAAAACACGGCCCAAATCAGCAATAACCGTCAACGTCAATGGTATTCCTATAAGTGCATACGCAATACAAAACAGTCTGCCCCAGAATGTCTCTGGAACTATGTTACCATAACCTGAAAAAAAAAAAATTTTTAACCATTGAACCAATATTACATTCTTCAATGTTTTGAACTAATGTATATCTAATAATCATTGCATTCAAAGTAATTAATATGTGTCAAAAAGATCTTTCGAATTTTTACAGTTAATAGCTACCATTTTGTGGAAGCTTTGTTTGTTTTTTTGGAAATTTTGTTTTGTCAAATTAACATTGATGGATTAGCATTGAACTATACTTGCAATGAACTGCGATAGGCTGATGATGATGATAGTTTAAAATGATAAAACACATTATCATCATCATCTCAGCCAAAAGATGTCCACTGCTGGACATAAGCCTCCCCGAAAATTATAAAATTATTTTATCAAAATGATTAATTTGTTCGGGCAACATTCCACATATTTTGTCTTTGTTTGTGTTGTATTATTTTCATAATAATGGTCCACCAAGAGAGCTATTCATAGTCTGGTGGTTAAATTCAATTAACCAACATCTATACGACTATACGACGGAAGATCCACCGATCATGCCGAAATCTGTCTGTACGGAACAATAGTTCACAAAGTTGTGCACTGACAATAATCTACATCAAATAAACAAATATTTCGGTTAACACACAACGCCATCAAGTCCCAAACTAAGCAGAGCTTGTATGGGTACTGGACGACTGATATAAATATATATATAATTGTTTTGTAAATACATACATATTGCACATACATATTATACATAGAAAACACCTAAACTTCGAAACAAATATTAGCAGATCATACTTACATTTGGTCCGACATGGGAATCGAACCCGACACCTCAAAAATCATCTTTAGTGATTAAGCCCATTTCTGTATGACACGGTATGTCAAAAAATATTTGTCAGATTTGAAACGATAATAGCAACTTATTATTTTAGTATAGTCTAGTATTAAATTATTTTTAAAAACTTCCAATGATATGTATATATATATTGTTACTAATTGTATACTTGTCTTAAAATGTCATCACTTAAAAAATAAAACATGAGTTGCCACTTAACATTCACATACTTTATACATAAAAAAACAAAGTAAAACTCCAGCTGTCTGCAATGAGTGCATTTATGCCATCAAAACTATTTCATAACAGTTTTTAAGTTCACTGTCTTTAGGTAGGTATTTAAAACCAAAAATATATAATTGTTTTTATGTTCTACAGCCAAACATTCCTAAACATCTGGTCCATGTAAAATAAACTATCCATTTTACAACAGTACTATAATAAATGGATTCAATAAAATCACAAGTTTAACGAGTGTTTCAGAGTTAAGAGTTATTGGCAAATATGTTATATGCTTACATCATGGTACACACCTATTGTGGTGAGCACAGTGGAAGAAAAAAACACCGCCTGCAGAATGCTCCATTTTTCTTCTGATGGCGGAAAATTATTCTCCACTTCTAACGCCAAACCACTTGATGAAGCTTCTTCTAAAACCTTCAGACAGAATTAGAAGCAATGTAGGTCGGTTAAATTTTATATTCTACTAACTTGACTGACAGAAACTCCGTAGATCATCTATATTTTCTTATGAATACAGAGAAAGGAATAGATGATGGATTTTTTTTACATAAAAAAAATATTTCATCAACCAGATATACCGAACTACTAGATTAACAAGACATATTTGGACTCATAAAAAAACTGTAGCAAAATATAACCACTTAACACGAAGCTTTCTAAATGTATTAGAACAGCTGTAGAAGTGGTCGTTTTGTCAGATAACCTAATTTTTGTAAATTTACAATAACATAATGTATAGCCAACGAAACTAACCCTCTCATATACAGCTAAATGATCACTCAGCAATTTTTCGACGCCATCATTTTCCGTACCATTACTTCTCTGAGAAACAAAGCGAATTAAGTTCCATCTTTCTGTTAAAAGTCTCTCTCTATGAAATTCTTGTTTTTGCACTTCTGCTGGATATTCTAAAGCACGAAAAACCTGTAAAATCATAACACTAATCATACACATGGATATAAACGGTACAAATTTAAGTCTAGCTTTTTCAAATGTTTCTATTAGCCTTAACCTATTAGCGTAGTATAATCACTACACATTATAAATCAAAGTCCTCCGCCGCGACTGTCTGTCTGTCAGTTCGCGATAAACTCAAATGCTACTGCACGGATATATATGTGGTTTTACTTATAGATATAGTGATTCTTGACGAAGGTTTTCGTATATAATTTGTAAATTTTTTGAGCATATTGGTTTAAATATAACGATATTTGTTGAAGACGTCTGAAGAAATTAAGATACACATCTCAGAGAAACACAGGCTATATTATATTTTCCGTAATGAACCCGTGCGAAGCCGTGTCGGGTTGCTAGTCATCAAAATAAATAAGAATCTCAATCCCAATTTAAATATATGTTATTCTAAGTAGCAGACCAGGTGACTTCGTTTGCGTCTCTTTTCAATCACGCACGGCTCCTATTGGTCTAAGCGTGGTGTTAACTATCCTATCTTAGGCACGCCAGTAAAACACACATAACAAAAAAAGTTCGAATCGGTTAGATAGTTTAAGAGTTCATAGTGAGCAACAACGTGATACGAGAATTATATTATCTATATATAAATATATATATATAAAAATGAATCCCCAAAATGTATGTACACGCATGTGCTTGAGGTCTCGTGTTCGATTCCCGGGTCGGAGCAAATGTTTATATGATCTGCAAATATTTGTTTCAGAGTTTGGGTATTTCTTTGTAGGTGTAATATGTATGTTAAAATAGAAATCTACGGGATTGCTACCATGTACCTTTTTGTGAGTATATCGGATACTCACAAAAAGGTTTTTTTGTGAGTATCCGATATACATATTTCGGCGCTGTTGCAAGCGCCATGATCACGGAGTAACTTAAGATCTTGCGGGTGGGATGTTATTGGCAGAAATATCGGTCTACCCTCTTTCGCAGACTTTTACTACGATCGCCCCCGGTAGTACTGTTACCACTGGGGCGATCGTAGTAAAAGACTGCAAAGAGGGTAGACTACTAGTACTAGTAGATCGGATACTGACTAACAAAAAGGTACATGGTAGCAATCCCGCAGATTTCTATTTTTAATGTTACTGACCATGAAAGTTTAAAAAAAAAAGAATATGTATGTATTTACAAAAAAAAGTATAAATGTATTTGTATCAGTTGTCTAGTACCCATAACACAAGCTCTGCTTAGCTTGGGACTAGATGGCGTTGTGTGTTAGATGTCCGAAATATTTATTTAACTTCCGATCGGCTGCACCAAATTAAATAATTCTTATTTTTTATTTGCTCATTATTTTTTTGGACAAGGTTTGTGTACAAGATAAATTAAAATATAACGGGAAAAGTCAATTATTTTTGTCCGCGACGGGAAGCTGAGGCAGATATGTAAATATGGCGGTACGAAGTTCGCCGGGTCCGCTAGTAATATATATGTGAATGTTAGTTTTCATGACTATGGGAAGTGATATATTGAAATTACAAGTAATGGTAATTAGGAATATTTGAGTTGATAGATGAAATGTACATTAACACGAGTTATGTAGCGATCATTAAAATAATTTGATTTCTAAAGACCAGGTAACAAATATGTTCAGTTTATTTTACTATTCTTTTGAAAACAGTACTAGTTAACTCTATTGATCTGTATGTTCTTGACTTCAAAAGTTAAAATGATATTTATAGAATATAACGAATAGTTTTGCAGTTATAATATGTATGCCTCATCTTTTTTAACTCACATCTCTAAGTAAGCTGGAAGACACGCGGTAGCGTTCAAGCAAAGGAACTGGCTAGCCAGCGCCGAGTGTAATATTACACGAACCACTTGGTGCCACTTTTGACCCTTCTATAACTCAAAACCTCTTTAACGTAAACACATCAAACTATGTGTGTTTAATTATATCCATGAGGACATCTAGAAGCCCAAATTTCATGAAGCTAGCTCAAACCGTTATAAAGATATGAAGTTCAAAAAGTCATAAATTTTAACACTGACTGACATATATATAGTACCTAAACCTAACCTACTTCCAGATGACCTAGAAGGATGAAATTTGTAATCCAGCTCGGTAATTGTGTGTAAGCGGAGGAAAAAAGTTACAAAATGTATGGGTCCCCCCCCCCCATACATTTTTTTTTATTATAGCGTTGGAACCGTCGCCGCGTCGTTACAAGCAGATATTTGAAACTATCCCAATATATGTATTATTAAATCTCAATACCTGCCTAGTTTTCTTTACAAAAAGTAATGATATCCCACCAAAAACATAATTTTTTTTGGCCAGTTTTAATCAGAATTAAAATATATATATGTTGAATAACTTTATAAAATGACTGATGTTATGAAAACTGGCTAAGTCAAATCTAACCTACTTTAAGATCTCACATTTTTAAATAACAGCAATTGTTATAGGTATCCAATAAAGCAAAGAAATAGAGTTTAATACTTGTTCATAATTTTATTCTGTTCCTATAAATACATATTTGGATTTTGCATAGAACTTGGCACTCATTTAGATCTCCATTCTTTTTGCGACGGAGCCCACAGCCAACATAATTTTTGTATTGAACTTGGCTCTCCTTTTTTACTTTTATGTTTTTGGTGGTCTCTAAGTAAGCTGGACATTCACATTTTTCAACTCCTGAACCTCAAACTACGTAAAAACTAACATACATCTATTAGACGTTTTGCTATTTACCTATACAAGTAAATAAGCATAATTCGACGGGATATGAGGCATAGATTAATATTATAAGGCAAAATACAGAACTTCAATGGGTTGGCGACAGTGTAGAAAATAAAAAATATGTTGTATCTCTATCTACGTAATAAAATACAATAACCTTAAAACCCAGTTAATATAAAATAATTACAACAATATCAAGGTTCTAGACAATCATAATTGTAGTATTATAGTCGTGATGCCTAATGCTGCCAACAAGTTTACAAATTTTAACTTAATTAAAGATAGAACTTACATCCTGGGCACTTTCATTTCCACAATGACTTAAATGTTGCAACCGAATCTACATCATTTTACTTCTATCAAAAGAGAACTAACAGCAGCCAGCAAACCAGTTAAAAGCTTTTAAAGTCTTCTTCAAAAAGACAAACAGGTGATTTCTTAAGATTTGTAATTTCTATTTGGGGAAAGTTCATTAATTCGTCCTTATTCGTCACCGGAATATGTGGTGGAATAACTGTCTTATGTAGAATTGAGTCCCATTTAGTATTAGAAAACCATTCATGACTTTTAATGTCAAATACGCCGGATTTCAGTGAACCGTAACGCTTATTGGGATCTACTTCTAGAACACGTTTAAGTAATAGCTTACATTCTCCTGACATTGTGTTTGGACATTTAAATTGACCAGAAAGAATTTTGTCATATAACTTAATGGGTTCTGGGCTATAAAAAGGAGGGTACCCTGTCGTCATTTCAAATATTAAAACACCGAGGGCCCACCAGTCCACGCTATACGAATAGCCTTTTGATAATATTATTTCTGGAGCAATGTACTCAGGTGTACCGCACAGTGTCCATGTTCGGCCTTTTAGTATTTTACAAAAACCGAAATCCGTTAATTTAATGAAGCCACATTCAGAAATCATAATATTTTCAGGTTTTAAATCTCTATGAATGATGTTGCAGTGGTGGAGATATTCCAAGGCAAGTATCACTTGAGCAGCATAAAATTGTGCCAGTTCCTCAGCGAAACTTCCTGTTTTTTTCATCAAATGGTACAACTCACCTCCAGATTCAAACGGTAAAATAAAATAAACATAGCAATTATCTTTACTTGTATATTCCATATGCATTACAAAAGGAAAATTTGTACTTTGAAGAACTTTTTTTTCTGTTGCGACATATTTAAGAGTTTTCTTTTTGATAACTACCTCTTTCTCAATTGATTTTAAAGCATTGTAATCGTAAGATAACCTATCACGAACTAAAAAAACTGTCCCGAATGCACCCATTCCTAGAGTATTTATAATATCGAAGTCATCCGGCGATCTTTCACCCACTTTTTCATTACTGTTGAACCTAGATTCGAAATCTTGTTTCAGCATATGCAGGTACCGAGTATGTGATGCTTGCGCGGAATGTGTATATCCTTTATTTTTTTCTCCTGGTTTTTCAACAGTCATTTTGTTGATACATATTGTTAGTTTTCATTTAAATAATATTTTCATTTCTACGTAAACGGGTATGTGCTATATAATTATTGAATCCAAACAGTAATATTAATTTAAACTAGTATAGAATATTTCTTTAAAAGCATAAAAATAAGGTTACGTGCTGAATTACACTTTGACAACCAACACATAGACCAAATAAATCATGACATATAGTAAGAAAACCAAAGACACGCAAATTAGTCAAGATCAAAGAAAATAGAGCGCAATGCATAGAACTAGGCAGTAAAAGACAATACATATCATTATGAAGATATTACACCCATAACTATTTATTATTAGGCCGAAAGCTTTAATCCGAATTTAATTTCATCACAGACTTTAACAGTCTACTGCTGGACATAGGCATTTATTAAGCATTTTGGCTGAATTTATTCGGACTATTTTATTTTAATAAAATCTTAACGTAAAGTAGAATGAGAGAACCTCCTTCTCATTTTTTTTTCCACCCTTTCGTTTATTTCCTAGATTCGTTTATTCGGAAATAATCCAATTCAAATTTCATATAAACCTGATGATAAGTTTCGAAGAGAGACAACGGAACTCTCAAGCAAATCAACTGAGATTGCTCCCATCGCATAAATATGCATTATTTACACAGGCACAAATCAGAATGTACGCATCTAGCCAAGATAATCACTGACCATGTCAGGATTTGATCACGGGATCCCAGAGAAATCGAGAGACATGCTCAAATTTTCCAGGCCCGCCGTGTATCAGCTTGTTCCTTCAACTATACATATATTTGCATCTATGGCAATTGATTACAAATGTCAATAACATTATCATCAACAACCTTTAACAGTCCACTGCTGAACGCAGGCCTCTTTAGAAAGGAGGTTTTGGTCAACTATACCACGCTATCCCAACGGGTTGGTATAGTTCATATTATAAATGCATTTCTTACTAAAAAGGGTAAAATAAAACCTTTTTTAAAACTAACCGACTTCAAATAATACCAAAATAGAGCCACAAAAAAAAATACAAATTGAAAAATTAATATAATTGTATATTAGCAATAGATCGTTTTTTTTTAAGTCGGTGCCAAACCCGTATTTTAGTTTAGAAGACAACGTTTAATCGCGTAACCCACTATGTCTACTTTAATGTGCCTCTTCAGTCCAACGAAGATTTGAATGTTCGAGAATTCGAGTATATAAGTATATAATGTCCTGCAGTTTACAAATGAGATGCCATGCTTACAAACTTGCGGGTCATTTGGTTTTTAGAATTCTTAGCTTCAAGTTTGTATTGAGTTGAAGAATCTTAAAAGTGATTGCAGTGCTTTATGCAAAAGCTCAGAGTTGAAGTGTCACCAGATTTTTAAACTGACTCCTAATTATTCAAACGCTTCCTGTGCCATGTACTTTTTATTTATTAAAGTTAAATTTGAAGCTGATGAAGATTTCTAGAACACTTGGCTGATTTGTAATCACCAAATCAGAATTTTTAAAAATGTGTGTGTGATTTAGAAAGCATTTGTTTTTCCCTAGAACTTCTCCTATAAATTAGTGGGTAGAAATGATATAGGAAAAGGATCACAAATACTTTTTTAAAGGTGTCACCAAAGTCACATAAATATATAATGCTGTTGGGGATATGCTCGAAGTCAAGGAATTTGTCGTTCTGAAAATAAAGCTTATGTAGGTAACTAAAGCCAACGATTTTTCGGAATCGCACTTTTATACACTCAAGAAAGAGGCGCCGTAATGTCACATGTATGATTTCATAACTTCTAATCATGCACGTAATATTAGGTTGTTGCATGTTTAAATTAATTGAACTTGAAACTGTTCGTAACCTTATTTGTCTTTAATTGCCACTAATTATCACCATTAATTAATGCCACTACGCCACCGAGGCAGTTTGATTGCTTTTATTTGTGCCTACTTTCTACTACTCAGACTACTTTAGCATCATCTATGTTTTACCTTAAATGGAGCTACGTATACACTCACTAGGTACACGTTGGATTTAAATAATTTGATGACTCAATTATGTTCGGTTAGTAAACATACATATAATAGCGACCCGCCCCGGCTTCGCATGGGTTCAATACGGAAAATATAATATAGCCTATGTGTTACTCTGAGAAGATGTGCAGCTTAATTCTTTGCGACGTCTTCTAAAAATATTATTAAGTCAATATACTCAAAAATTTAACAAATCATATACGAAAACCTTCCTCAAGAATCACTCTATCTATTGGTAACAACCGCTTAAATCCATGCAGTAGCTTTTGAGTTCATCGCGAACAGACAGACTGACAAATTGTATTTTATAATATGTAGTGATTTTCACGCAATCGGTTTTTTTTATAATTAACTTGTTCAGAGCTGAGAGAGTTGTTTATAATATGAAAGACAAAATGAATCCAAAGATTCTTTCGGTCTGACTTATAAGAATACTTGAATTACTTTATATTTAAACAGAATCGAGTATTCACGGAGTGCGCGCGATCATCTATTACCTAATACTAGATAATTCAACTATACATTATAATATTAGTGAAAGGTAGTTTATTTTAATGAGTAATCTACATAGTAAATAGCTATAATTCACTTACAGATTCCACCTTTTATGTAGAATATGTTAGAGTTCACCTTAAAAACTTTAAAAACATGATAAAACACATGTTTTAGAAATCATTGAACTCTGCCTCATAGAGACACTTAGAAGACCTTTGAAGCATAGGTTGAGATATCTCAGCAAAATTACTAGTATCACCAGAAGAAGCGCATACAGGCATAAATGGGGGTTCTATTCTTTGATGAAGTAATGCGTCCCACTCTATTTCTTTAAACCAAGAATGGATTTTAATATCATACACGCCCCCTAGAAGAGAACCAATACGCTTTGATGCGTCTACCTGGAGGAAACCTTTAATCAAGTTTCTACATTCACCATTCATATTTTCGGGAAATTTATAACGTCCTTCAATTATATTGTCATAAAGTTTTGCTGGTTCGCCTGAGTAAAAAGGTGGAGTACCAACTTCCATTTCGTATATTAATACACCGACAGCCCACCAATCAACTGCATAGTTGTAACCTCTAGACATTATAATTTCGGGTGCTAAATATTCAGGTGTTCCACACAGGGTCCAAGTTTTCTTCTTAGTTTTTTTACTAAATCCGAAATCGCACAGTTTTATGTACCCAGTGACGTCAATTAATATATTTTCAGGTTTAAGGTCTCTATGAATAACTTCACAGTGGTGAATATATTCTAGTGCCAATACCACTTGACCAGCGTAAAATTTCGATAATTCATCTGAAAAACTGCCATACTTCTGTATGTAATTAAACATTTCGCCACCAGCCACAAAAGGTAATATGAAATATAAATAAACATTATCTTTAAAAGCAACATCTATGGTCAATGTAAACGGAAAGTGTACACACTCAAGAATTTTTTTTTCAAGTATTAAATGTTTTACATGTTTCCTTGCTACAACAACTTCTTTTGCAACCGCTTTCATGGCATGGTAAGTAAATGTACTTTTATTTCTTACTAAAAATACTTCTCCATATGCCCCGTTCCCAATCGCTTTGATAATATCGTAATCATCAACGGAGTTCATACACGGTGACCTTTCTTGAAACTTTTTTGTAAATTCTTCTTTTAACATATCCAAATAGCGTAAATGATCTTGTTGATTCTGGATAGTGAATGACGATTTGGCCATAACCAGTCACACTCAGCTAAATATCCCATTTAAAATTGAAATCCAAACACTAAATCACCTCAGGAATAGAAATAAATATTTCGAAACCATTATTTTCAACCATGTTACCTGTCGCAGTGTCATTATGCTACTGCCATGGTATAACAAAATACTGCGCCAGGTTTGGCATTCCGAGATACAGAGAGATCGAGATGACGTCATCATCACTATCGCTGGTTCTCAAACTTTTAACTTTCGGGGAGATTTTATAACCTACTTAATTTAGTCAATAATTAAAATTTAAATATTTGTAAATAATGTGAATAAATACGTTAATTTTGATCCTGATTGTGAGGGACTAACTATATATTTTTGTCTTTTGTTAGTAATATCGGCTTGATAGGGAAACAATATGTGTTGATTTAGCACTGTGTGATATATGAAGATTTGACGGACAGTCATCACTTTGTACGATTGATATAACATAGTTGTGGAGTATAGAAATGGTCGGGTGCCACTTTTAGGATCGCTCTTTGGGCTCCTTCTAGAAGCAGCAAAATAGTTTTTATTGCTCCACCCCATGAAATTTTGCAGTATTCGATGATTGATTGACATAAAGACAAATAAACTTGAGTAATCAATTTAGAATCTGCTATAATTTATATTATAATTATATAAGTATCACTACTTGTGCACCTACTACTGTTTAACTAATCATTGCAAGCCTTGCAAGTCAGCACATGGTACCAATGGATTGAATTTTATGATTACAAAGTAATAGTTGTATAATAACAAAATCTTAACACAAAAATCGACTACAAACTAAATATTCTAAATGAGACCCTCAGATTCAATAAAAAGATAGTTAACGCAATTTGTTAACTCTGTTAACAAATTCTTATTATAGTATACGACATTTGCCCGCGGCTCCACCCGCGTGTATGTTGGTTGTCGTGGTAAAATTACCACTACGGAAATCCGTAGCCTATACCTAAAATATAGCTACGGTTACCTGAATGGTGTTATATTAATACATTCTTTAAAAGAGTGTTTCACCTTTCAAAGTTCTGGAAGAGGCACGATTGATTGTGTAGTATTGTATCTGCCCATAGTTTTTTAAAAGCATTTGCTTCAATCAAGAGACATCTGGCTTTTTCCAATAATGATCTATTTTTCCTCTCACTAATCTTATTTTGTTGTGGAGTGTTTATAGTTGTCAATCTCTTCCTAATGCCATGCAATTTTAGAAAATTGATAATACTTTATTCCGCTATTCTGTACCGTTATGTGACTGTAGGTATTTTATTTTCTTTTTATGTAACATTACGACTTCAGTTTTGTATTATTTGAAGTATGAGAGTACTTCATTCTTTCTTTTCAGGAAATATACTTGACTTCTTGAATGAACTAAATGTATTATCATCTATAAAAGTAACATAATAGCTACTAACCCATAAGATTTTCCCTACAAAAAAGTGCTCAACGCAGCCAAAGAAGTTTTGTGACGTCAGCATGTCGTCAACAAACCATTTTGATAAATACAAATAAATATTTGAGAATAGCTGTATACACTAGCACTGAACGAGACAGACTTATGCATGTAACGAAGATAAAGACATACGCCACAATGACGGAAAAACATTGACATAGCATGTTTCAGTGTTACCAGTAGTGTGAAATAATAACTCCCCAACCACCATTATTACCTATGTAAATTCGGTAGAACAATAATGTTTTACGTTATCGTATATTTAAATTCAAATATTTTGTTTGGTTATATACACAAAACAACAATTTAAATGCATTTTACATTTTTTTAATAGAATGGTGACTGAATTTTTTTCCATCATTTCGTTTTATGTTGCTATAAAGTGGTAACTGGATAGTGGCGTCACCCCGGGCCGCTCTCGGAATGCGAGACCTTTATTTCTTAGACCATGGCTAATGCGATTTACATTCATAAAATATTTTGACATATCTCAGCCCATGGTCTACGAAAACAAGGACTCGCATTCCGAGAGCTGCTCGATCTGATGTCACTATCCAGTCACTATGTGATAGCAACATAACATGAAATGAACCAACCAGAACAAGGGAATAGCAACATAACACGAAATTAACCAACCAGAAACAGCGACAGCGATGATGACGTCATGTCGATCGTCGGAATGCAATACTCGGCGTAGTACCACAGAATAACTTACTAATAGGTAGTACATTCTTTATACCATGCCCCAGCCCAATGATATTTTAAAACAAAAGATATGTTACGTACGTAATAATTTGCGCCGAAATCTGTGCCCTGCCGGGCTGTGCGGTCTAAAATTGCATGCACAAAATTGACAAATTTCACTGACGAAAGATTTGAAGCAGCACGTAAGAGAAAAAGATAGCTATATTTAATTATCACATAACAAATGTATTCTTTAATTTCAAATGTTTGTATAGACTAACAAATTTATAGACGTAGAGTGGACACTCGACTGAGAAGTTTAGCAGGTTGCTTAAAGGTGTACAAGATATATTGCGTGTTACTTATTACTAACAGGGCCAAATAATCAAATAAAACCATTCCCAATTCTGTGTTTACGCCTTAATCTTAAGATAAGGAAGGAAAGTGAGTATAAATATACATATTTAGTTTTGAAATAATAGTATGATTTAAAAACTAAAGTAAATACCATAAACACTCAAAAGTAAAGTAGACACAAAATAGCATAAACTTTATCTCAAGGTGCAAACCAACAAAAATAATTCAAATTCGTAATGTAATTTGTTTTTTTAACGGGCCGGCGCGACCGGGGCGATACTACCCTTTCTGTTTTTGTGCGGAAATCCCGGATACCACCAACTGGTGGCATGTCGGACTCGAACCGACTAAAACCGCATACCGCCTCGGTCACCAGGAGCCGGGGAACCAGGTGCACCCTCGAAAGGAAATCCCTGGAACCTCGACGTACCACGGGCCACCTACGATTCATAGATGGTCCCCTCCTGAGCAGGAACCCCAAAGTTCCCTTGCTAGGAGAAAAAAATAGCGCTTGCGCCTCAACCCCGGCCTGCTTCTGCTAGGGTGACAGATGGCCTCACCTGCCATCCCCAGGATTGCACTTATAGAGCACGAAGATCGAACTGCGACCTCCTTCGCCTGAGTCGTCTGCGGTACCGAGCCCGATCCCAGGCCTGGCGGACCGGGAGAGTTCTAACTCTCTCCCGCCGAAAGAGCCGCAAGGGCTCTCGCCACCAGGTTCCATAGTGGAGTTTCAGCCAGGAGACGTGCCGCCTAAAAAAGATCGTGTGGTACCCCCTTATGATCCTGATGGCCAGCACTCGTAGCGGTCGTCGTAATAGCGCAAACAAAGCCTCGGATTTGTGCAGAGCCACCTTGACACCCAGCTGCCGGATTCACTCGACAACTTGAGCAACCCCGGCCGTGGCCCGCAGGGTTGCCTCACGGTGCGTCCTGCCACATGCCGTCACAAGCGTGTCAGCCGCATAATATTGGACGGCGACACCATCTAAGATATATATATATAAGTATGAGGTGCTTACTGCGAAGCACCCGATCGTAGCCAATATTCCACAGGAGCGGCCCTAAGAATGACCCCTTCCTGACACCGCACGACATTACACGCCTAACGAGACCGGTCCTACTTGGGTTGATGACGACTCTCTCCGAAAGATATGCCCCGACTATGTGGCAAAGGTAGGGAGGTACTCGGTGATACACTAGTGCCTCCCTGATGCAACTCCAGGACAAAGTGTTGAACATGTTGGCGATGTCCGAGGACACCGCCAGTACCACTTCACCTCGGGAAACTGCTTCCTCCACGGTACGGTACTACCCTTGCACAGAAGATCAACCTAAAATGACAGCATTCGTACTGTCGTGTTTCGTTGGTAAGTGCGAGACCGGAGGCCCAATGATACAGAAGCATCACTAGGCCGCCATAATGTGGGTCACCATGCTACACTATTGCATTGTCCGCATTCACAATTAGTATGGTGACCACTATTATATTTTAGCTAATGGTTTCTCCAATTTACAAAAAACTTGAGAGGTGTCAAGGGACACCCGGATGGAACGAAGTTTATATATATATTTATGATATGCTACTACTAATAAAAATGCGCATAAAATACTGAAATTATTTTAGAAATAATCAGACTGTACAAAATATACTATAGAACAATATATTTTCTGTAAATAAATGCAAAAAGCCAACATCACGTGGTATTCCCAGGCGGTCACCCATCCAAGTACTAACCACGCCCGATGTTACTTTACTTCGGTGATTGGACGAGAACCGGTGTATTCAACATGCTATGGACGTTGGCAATCAGTTTGTTACATTTAACGTTGAGTTTCCAGCACTATGATGTCAACTTAATGTTAAAAGTGTCATTACAACTTTTGGTCTTAAAGTGTCGTTACAACTTTTCGTCTTAATCCATTTAGCCCCCTTTTGCAACGCGCGATAAGGAACTTCATTCCAATAAAAAACAACAACCTCGATCCACCTACTACCATTGTGTTAATAAATAAGTAATTTAACGAAAAAAACTGTGATTGAAATCTATTTATTTTAGTTTAATTGCCTCTGTCCTATTACTACCGTGGCAATAGCCGGAGCAGTCACTAACTATAGCTATAAGCTGACCCATCTGCATATGGATCCTCTTAGACCAAAAAAATATATTTAGAAACTTAGCAGATATTTCAATGAGTATAAAAAATTATGAATATTGACTTATCAACAGATGCTCAATCCCTATTCCGGTGCTTAGTCACTGCAGGTGGCTAACAACGCACTAACACTGACTAAATGGTCACAAACCATCAGGATTTCCTTGAAACTACTGGGCTGTCACATTTTTTCCGATCGAAATCTGTTTTATTCCGACGTTTCATTTCAAACCTTTATCGGACGTGTTAGGTACTACCGGTCTGAGTAAGTTTTTGCTTTTCGTACTACCGCCTCGCGCAGTAGTACTTATTCAATTTTCTTCACACAAATTATAATCATCCGAATTAGTTCATAACGAAAACAGGCATTAAACGAATTGGAACGGTCAATTTATACTGTTGCTTTCTCACAGTTAGGATGTTTATATGAAGCCAAGTATTTAATTCACAAATTATTTTTCTGTTACTAGTACTTCAAATTAAAAGTATGACAAAAACTGAGCCAGGTATTATGAAACTAACCTCTATAGTGTTACATTGGAGAGGTCATGATACATATGCATAAAAATCTTCTTAACTTTCATAGAGTTTTAATATTTCATCTATTCATATGTCACTCAATGAAAAATCTTTTATGTGAATTCTGTAGTACTCGCATTTTAAGAGCGGTATTATTTATCAGTGTAAAATACTTATGTATCTTAAAGTTTTTTAAGTGACGTAAAGTAAAATAAGTGTAAACACAAATTTCTTCGTTTTGTCTTCGTATTTGTTACAATTAAAATGGGTGAAGATTCCCGACGCTCTGGTTATACTAAATCTAAACAAGAACAATATACATTGTATCTAACTAAATTGCATGAGGAATTCGTGGAATCGTGGAACGAAAAGTTTGAGCCTAATGCCAAAGGTTCGGATTTTGATACACAGAAGGTTCTAGGAACAGGAGCTTTTGGAATAGTATATCTAGCAAAACATGTATCATCTTCAAAATTCTATGCAATGAAAGCATTAGAAAAGGAAAGAATTGTTAAACTGAAACAAATAGAGCACACATATTACGAGAAAAAGATTTTGTGTGGTCTTAATTTTCCATTCGTAGTTTACATGAAATATTTTTTTAAGGACAATGTATATGTTTACTTTGTGCAGCCATTTATAAATGGTGGTGAAATGTTTACTCACTTGCGCAAAATGGGAAAGTTTGAAGAATCCTCTGCAAAGTTTTACGGGGCTCAAGTGATTCTTGCTCTAGAATATTTACATGCTTGTGAACTAGCGTATCGTGATTTAAAGCCAGAAAATATTTTAATTGATAGAACGGGCTATATAAAAATTACTGATTTTGGATTTTGTAAGTTAGTACCTGGAAGAACCTGGACCCTTTGCGGCACACCTGAATATTTAGCTCCAGAAATTATTCTCAGTAAAGGATATGGTTTAAGTGTGGACTGGTGGTCACTTGGAGTTTTATTATTTGAAATGAGTGCTGGCCATCCACCATTTTTTGCACCAGATCCTATGAGAATTTATGAGAAAATCGTGGTCGGAAAGTATAAATGCCCTTCTCATTTTTCAAATGAATTGAAAGATTTAATCGGACATACTCTTCAAGTAGACACGACTAGACGATATGGTAACCTCAAAGATGGTGTTTTGGATTTCAAGAACCACAAATGGTTTAAAGAAACTGATTGGGATAATTTGTTAAACGGTCGTATAGAGCCTCCTTTTATTCCAAAAGTGAAATCACCATCAGATACTGACAATTTTGATTCGTTTGAAGTTGAAAAAATGAAAGAGAGTCCTGTTTGTCTGTACGAAGAAGAATTTCTGGATTTCTAATTTTGCTAAAGGCTGAGGGATGTCGAAACGTAACAGTTATTAATTTTCAAAGCAGTATTAAAAATAAGAATATTCCTATTTAGTTTAAGTTGAGCCTTAGCTTTGTTTTAACTTATGAAATGACAGGTAATTTTCATCTTAACGTTTCTCTTACATAATAAAGAAATAAAAGAAAGATGATGTTATTCCTATTATGTTAGATCTAGATAATTATTACAAATATTTTAGATCCACACACATGAACACACACATCGACTTTAATTGTTCACGAAGAGATTAAAAAAAAAGCTTCACCGAAACTCGGCAAACGGTTAAAATGTTTATTATGATGTACTACCGATTCTAGTCACAATCTGATTGAATCAGGCATACCATTCCGCCACCCCCCGTATATAACATAAGCGCCACGAATAACCCCACGTGGGACAACGCAGCTCTGGGCTCGAAGTTTCCCCATTTTGATTTAGGCGGCGCACCCAATAGGGTCTCCGTCTCCCAGGATACGTTCTTCACCTCCTTACACATCTCGTCAGCTCTTTTTCATTTCAGCAAGGAACTCCACCATTTTACTTCGGATCTGGTTTAGTCACCCCTGTAAATAAATTTATTTTTAAAAATATGAATTAGGTCTTATTTGAAAATTATTTTTATACTGTCATCTCTAAAAATGGAATATAACATTTTGTGCACTTATTAGTGCAAGCTTAAAACTTATTAATACTTGAGTAACTTGACTCATGTCCATCATCTTCTTAGCTTTTGTCTAAATTTAATTGGAGTCTGATATTTGTTCTTTCCTTCTTCTCTACCACTCTGTCTTTCTAGCTATAATCTATTTCACACATTCCATTCATTTCTTCTTTGATCGTCCTCCACCTAACATACATCACGTTTCACCACACATGAAACTTTCTTCACATTCACGTTATTCATTCTGAAAGTGCTAAAATAAATTTCAGTGATAAATAAAATATCAAATATTTCGTAAAATAATTGGTATTGAAACTTCAACTATTGACTACCACGTCTGTTTTTCAACGAGCCCGCATGAAAATAAAACCTTAATATTAAAACAAAAAACTTGGATAATATAATATACAAGTTCAACATTCATAACAAGAGGAAAAGGAAAAGAGGTTTGCCTACAACACTCATTAATTTGACAATATATTTCTAAACACCTGAACCTCAGATGTTATATCCTACAAAAGTATTTTATTGTATTTATAGTATGTATGTATGTATACATGGTAGTTAAAGAGTCTATCTGAATAAATAAAAACCTAATTAAATTGCAATTTTCTTGTAAGAAAGTTAATTAACAGCAAACACTCATGCAGTTAAATTTTGTGCGGCAGTGCAGTACATGAAGTGTAAATTATTTGTGGTTCTTGAATATTTAATAAATCTTTTGGATACAGGTCTCGTCTCGGGTACAACTTTTAGTATTGAATCGTTTAGTATCTATCTCAACCTAAAGCACGTATTTAACTTTGCTAAGTTAAATACGTGCTTCTTATGGAGGCTTACATTATATTTAAATTTTTAAGGCTTAATTTAATTTGACAGGACATCATTAATGATGAAATGAAGTGAATAGTTTTTAGATTTTTGAACTTCATTTATTAAAAATAATTTATTGGTGACGATGGACACTTAACTATTATGCCGATTTATCGCAGTAGTTTGGACACATTTATTAGTAATTATTATTTAAGAAAAAAACGGAAAAACATTTATTCTGACATTCACAGGACAACACATAGTTATTAAGATGAGGTAATAATATAAGAGAGTGGGCTATAACCAATTATAATTCCTTGTGCTATTCCAGAAATGGCACCTATCTCGGCATATTATTTGTGCCGCTTAATTAAAGTATTTTGCAGGATAGCACAATGTTATTGGAAATTTTGCATTGGAAAACTTGACGGTTATGACAATATTTTTATTAAATTCAATGTATCTTCTATTTCAAGAAGTTAAAGCAATGGAACCGGGGTAAAACAACAGTTTTAAAAATATATACTTATATGGAAATAATTATCTAAATAAAATACAATTGGGAACTCTTCAAAACAATGTGGTTTAAACAAATTGGTCTATATACACGAAGGGTAAATATGAATCCCTTGAGATCAGACAGGGATCTTAATGGTACGGACCAATGTGGCAAAGTGATTGTGGGTCTGGTACTTTAACCCTACAGCAAGTGAGATGGAACTCGATATCATTTTTTTATGCATTAATACAGTTTTTAGGGGTAGATACATTTATTGCACGTTTAATACCGTAATGAAACATTTTTTTAGTCTTAACTTTAAACATTTGTTCACATAAATGTTTTTCATTAAACATATATAATTGTATTCGAAATAATTCAATGCTTGTCTTAACAATCGATGATAAGTTTTAATCGCTTTATCGAACCAATTATCGAACTGGTTTTTGATAATTGGGATAATTATAAAATTTGATAATTTTAAATAAATGGGGGCCCAATTAGTCTAGTCAACAAGTTTCATACTTGTTGACTGGACTAAAAGATGCAGTAGCATCACTAGGCCGCCATAGTGTGGGTCGCCATACTGCACTGTCTGCATTCGCAATGATTATGATGACCACCACTCTTGGATTCTGCTTATGTTTTCCATCAGGCAAAGCAGAGTCATTTTGGCGGGCCAAACATAAAAAAAAAAAAAAAAAAAAAAGAGAACTCTACTTCAGAAAAGTAACTATCGAGATGTCAAGAAGAATTCATTAATTGATAATTACTAATAATATCTATCAATGAATGCAATGAAGTTGTATAAATAAACAATTAAGAGTATGCGACACTTTGCCTGATAAATTATTAGGCATATTTTACACAAACTTATTGTTTGTGCATGGCTCTAAAATTTGAATTATTTGTGAGATGGCAAAGTGTCGCATACTTTTAATTGTTTATTTATAAAACTTCATTGCACACCACAATAAAAATTGTAGTGGTGTGCAATGAAGATGAAATGATGAATGATAAAAAAAATCGAATTCTTGCAGCACTTAATGAATAAGTAATTAGCTTTCTGCACTACTTCTAATATTCTAACACTAAAAGTAGAGTGTTCAATATTCCAAACTTGAAAATTCTGCAAATTTTGTTTACGTATTGTGGCGACTCTCACATAAAGCTTCCACAGATGCTGCAAGTAGAAGTCGCCACATCACTCCCCTCCAAGATTGGAGGTCAGTATATGATAAGTTAGCTGTCTATGCTTTGTTGTGGAGCGTGCCAGTGTAAAGAGTCAGTAGATCCAGTGAGTCAGAACTGAGTGCCGCTAGTCCCAGTTAGTTATGGTTAATGTTAGGAACTTGTATACACACAACTAGGTTCTCCGTAGTTCGGTGTCTCTCATATAGAAGTCGCCACACATATTAATATTATTATGTAAACGGTTCACACCATAACCACCCAGCAATTTGTTTATTTACAGTCAATTTGTCATCCAAAAAATCTTCTTATTTAAGACAATGCTACTAACGACGAGGCCGCATTCGTACAGTGTTTATTATGATGATATAATTTGGTGTACAATAAAGTTTACAAAACAAAATATAAAAATAACCTCATTAATAAAATTTACAAATGGCCAACCACGCATTTATGAAGAGCACCGGACTTAGAGACAAGAACACAGGCTACAAATAAACAAATTCCCTCGTACTCTGCTAATCATCATCAATGGAAGCGTTTATTTATCTAAAATCGTGTTAAGCTCGAAATTAAATTACCTGTTTATAAATGCAGTATTTACACAATCCAATCGATGGTTTTAAATAAATTCACTGCTGCTAAATTTAATAAATCACAGTCAAGAACAATGAATCTGAATCACACAAGATACCTGAATATCTCGACAAATAAAAATGCCAGCTTCGTGAAATAAATTGTTTTTAAAAGAAACTAAAATTTCTGATTATTTAAGATATTTTTATTCACATTCATTGCACTCGGATGTAGATAAACATTTAAATAATAATGTGAAGCTCAAAGACTTGCGTTAGGCATCTGGATTAAGAACCAGATGCAGAAAGCAGTACATCTCAAGAACCACCGGTATCTTGAGCCCTGATGGGACACTATTTTTTAAATTGTTTTTAATAAATCATTAAGGTATTTTATAAGACAGAGAAAATAATTTATTATTAACTCTGTTTAATGTGGTAGAATATTAGTATTAACTAATAACTAATTTACTAACTGTTTATATTCTACCACATTCACACAACTGCATTTAGCCTCAAACTAAGCGGTCTGATTTTATACATGTATATACTTTTGACAGACCAGAACCTAAGATTAAAATCTGTAAGAAAATGTTGTTAGAATGCAATCCTCTGATCTACACTTAACACACTATACAGTTTCTGATTCAGTATTGTGTTTTTAATCATCGTTGTTAACTTTAGCCAATGACTAAAGTTTACAATTCTTTAAGGAAAAATCCAATTTCAGAACGGAATGCAAACATGAAACGGACACCGAATACTGTCCCGCGGCACCCTGCCAAATGAGTCAGTCACTCGAGCAGTGACTTTATTATAAGGACAACTGTAGTACAATTGTATTAAGAGAAAAATGATTGTTTTTCTCAGAAATTTCCAAAAAAAATGTTTTAAACCATACTAATATTATAAAGTCATAAAGTCGAAAGTAGCTCTGTATGTGTGTTTGCAACACGTCTTATACCTTTTTTTTCCGACTAAACCCCGCGGCAGCCTACCGAGGCAGTCGGGAGGAGCTCCAGAAACACATCAGCGGCTTCTGGAGTCCCCCCTGCATTACCTCACGTCTGAGGTCGGATCAGCGAACAAAAGCTGTATACTTAAAATGTTCAAAAATATATTTTAACTGGTTAACCCACGCAACTTCATCTGCTTCTCTCTTCAATCATGCTTGGCTCCTATCGGACTGAGCGTGATGTTAACTATCCTATCTCAGGCACACCAGCAAAACACACAGTTAAAAAAACGAGATATTCGGTTATAGTTTCGGAGTTCATCGTGAGCAACAATTTGACACGAGCATTATTTCAATTAGATTATCTGTTTATAATCTCCAAAAGTTCTATCCTGGGCCACCTCAAACGAACCATCTTTTTCTGAGCCAGGTATATTACATATCAATCACATTCGTATTAGGTACTTGTAAAACGAACATATAATTTTGTTTGTACTCTTTCGTTTTATCGTCAATCGTCATGATATGCTAGATAACGGTTTCCAGTGATACTAATAATAGAAAAGAATGTCATAATTCGACCACTATTCTATGAAAGTAGAAATATGCATTATATTTACACGTCCAAACCAAAGTAAATGACATACAAAATGTTTGAGATGAACATTTTTACAAAAGAAGAAATATTTTTGGAACTATTGTTCAAGTTATTGTAAATAACGTTTACTAAAAATACCCTATAGACAAAATCGTATTTTACAAATAAAAGGTGTAGTTTTTTTTTTTTTTTTTTTAATAAAGACATCTCCCGCTCTAGGAATGAATCCTGTGTCGCGGGGACTTTACAAACATACATGAAACGGACACAAAGAACACCCAGACTCAGAACAACAATTTGTGGATCACACAAAGTGTTGTCCTACGTGGGATTTGAACCCACGACACTTGGCGAAGTAGGAAACGGCGTGGTGACCGTTAAACCACTAGGCCAAACGTGCAGTCGCAGTTTAATTCCATCCTTTCACAGAATTTCACACCTGGTATGTTTCTTTGCTAAAATGTCGGTATGATCAAATAAATATAATATAACTATCTTTTACACGCGGCTTCGCTCACGCAGACTTTGATCCCCTGATTTACCCCCTTAGGGGTGGAATTTCAAAAAATCCTTTCTTAGTACTCACTTACGTTATATAAAGACCCTACATGCAAAATTTCAGGATTCTAGCTTCGGTTTGGGCCGTGCGTTGATCTCTGGATATGTCAGTCAGTCAGTCACCTTCTTTTTTATATATATAGATTGTATATTTATATCGTGGTTTTCGCTAAACTGATTTAACTTTTTTTTATTTGTCTACCGATTGAAATAAAACAAATACTAAAAATATGTGTTTTAAGAAGAGAAAGCCGCATCCAAATCAGTTAAGCCACTTTTGAAATCAAACACCTAAAACTGTTGTTTTAAGTTCTGTCACTTTAATGAAGACTGCCTTCATAAGTCTATCTTATACATCTTTAATATCTTTAACGTGCAGACATCAACCTCTTACAATTTTATTACATGTAGAGATAGTTTAGTTGTTGTAAGAACATCACGTAGATAGCTCTGGTACAGTGCTTTTGGATAAGCTTAGAACAAAATAGGTCAGTAGACGGATAATGTACTCGTTAACTCGTATACATGTATTCACAAAGCCAACCCTATTACATTTTTTGTAGTATTTTATTTACTTAATATAAATAACAGTATCCGTCTTGATCACAATTTTTGTCAATAACTCTTCGTTTTGGAGTTACACATGTGTATTCACACGCTTCGTCTTCTTGCGTCTTCCTTCTCATAGACATAAATAAGTATTACTTGTTTCATTGAGAAGAACCGAAAAGACGAATAATACAATTTACTAGGTTACGTATTTTACATTTAGAATCACCATTATTTTCATGTATCCTAATATATGATGGAGATGGGTGTTGAAAAGATAAAGGTCTGGTGGTCGATGTTTTTATAAAATCTTCCAAATGAAACCCCTGGAGGATCAGTGTGGATGAAAATTCCAAATTAATCCCCCAGGGGATCTTAGTGGACGAAGACAAAAATATGTATTCATAAACTCCAGTATATCTTTATTTTGACCATTCGTGGTACAAAAAAAAACATACGCAGGTCAATAGATATATTGGATACATGTAAATTGACGTAGCTACACACATCAAAAGTGTCTAGGGATCAACATATGTGTCTAGGGATCAACATATATTTTTGCAATAACTTTTCTCCTGATTGATATTAATTAAAATTTTCTTTAAGGATTCATCAAATAAAGTGTTTTCGTTTGTCACAGTAACGATAAACCAAGTCACCTTTGCATTAATAAAGAAATTTGCCATTTTCCTAATAAAAGGATTTTTGACATTTGAACCACTAACATTAAAGTTCGAAAAAAAGACTGAAATAACAGTTTTCTTTAAAATTTTATTAGGTAACTTAAACAATTAATAATCTGTGTTTCTACCGCGAACACTAACAACACAAGAACATCGGTTTGGCATACTCAAAATGAGTTCATCCAAACACGCTGTGGAATGGCCGCCCATGTTCGTTGCAACAACAAAAAAAGGTCTTCTTGCGACTGGATACCCTCCACATTCGGCAGAGCTCTTCTCTGTAGCATATCCCATGCATGCTCAATCGGGTTCAAGTCTGGCGACTGAGCAGGCCAGGGCCAAAGCCACATCTCAATCTCAAGAAATCCGCATAAAAATGCTTGATCCCTAGACACTTTTGATGTGTGTATTTTCAGCTTGTCTTTTATATAAAAATAATTATCTTTTCCAAAGGAGTACAATGAATTCCCTTAAGGTACGTGTTACAATATAAATATTTAACATTCCTGTATGTAGGTCAAAGCAACCTGTATAGAAAACCAATATCATACAATGGTAGAAGAAGGTTAATAACTAACGGATAAATAACCTGCAATGCCGTAGAGTTACATAAGTAAACCCAGACTTTTAGCACGACTAGGTAATGCCATGAACAGGGGCGTGGAGACAAAACTTTGTATTGGCTCCGGTCTGAACATCTGACGTTAAGGTAATGACTCTGCCTCTTATCAAGGCTAGATTTGAATCAAGGTAACGGTGTTTCAGTCTGTCAGTTACTTGGTTCCAAATTAAGATTATATCTCTTTTTCAGATTCTGAAAATGTATTTAGTTTTCAGAAGTATATAATACGTTATCTCTTTCATTTCCTTCCATACCATTCGCAAAATTTCTTACACAAAAAAAGTGTGTTTATTCCAATGATTAATAAAAATATCGCTTACTCACACAATAATAAAATCTTCCAAGTCCTTACTGTATTTATAATTTATAATCACAAAAAAACCGAATTATCACAATCACAAGTTATCACAAAGTTATAAAGTTCGAAACGATCATTTGTTACTAAGAATGAAACCTAGAACATGCTTTCTCGACAGTAACTCGCGACCGACTGAAAACATTCGAGCTTTCACAGCTGCGTGCTCTGAAACGCGAGTGAACACAGTTTTCCGCACAACGTCTACTGCACAGCTTTTCGACTAGCTGAAAAATGAGTGCATGAATATAATATTAGTCTTAGTTCAATAAGATCGTACATCAAATATTCTATACTTATATATCTATACTAATATTATAAAGCTGCACAGTTTGTTTGTTTGAACGCGCTAATCTCAGGAACTACTGGTCCGATTTGAAAAAATCTTTCGGTGTTGGATAGTCCATTTATCGAGAAAGGCTATAGGCTATATTTTATTTTCAAAAAATTAGAGATCCGTAAGAAAATTGCTATTTCGTAACCCAAGGTGTGAACTCGAAAACCTATTTTTGCGTGCGCTGCAAAAAGTATTGACAATAGAATAAAATAATGTATTACAGGTTTGTAGATCCCATTAAGATCTACAAAAAATTCCGCGAGAGCATATATCTAACTATCATGGTTTAGTTACAATAACCGCTTTTGTGTTCAAAAAAAATATTAAATCGTCTGAAGACAGAAACTACGTTAAATGTGTATCGTAATATTAATCCTTATCCAAATAAAGCATTATGTTATCAAGTTATGTATTTATGTAGAAGTAAAATACTTTTTGTTTCATCCCATTCGAACATTTCGTTTAGAAGTTATCACGAGTATAATGCGCTAAGAGTTGATACCAAATAATGAGTTATTATTTGCAAAAGAGTTTTTATCAACGTAATACCTAATATTAATCTTCATCCAAATAAACGTGTTGTTCATTATGAGTATTAGATCTTGGAAAAGTATAATAAATACATCTATTCTAATATATAAAGCTGAAGAGTTTGTTTGTTTGTTTGAATGCGCTAATCTCAGGAACTGCTGGTCCAATTTGAAACAATATTTCAGAGTTAGATAGCCCGTTTATCGAGGAAGGCTATAGACTATATATTATCAAGCTAAGACCAATAGGAGCGGAGCACCAATGAAGAATGTTTCAAAAACGGGGGAAAATTATCACGCTACGGGCAATAGGAGACGCAAACGACGTTGCGTGGGTCAGCTAGTAATATTATAAAGCTGAAGAGTTTGTTTGTTTGAACGCGCTAATCTCAGGAACTGCTGGTCCGATTTGAAAAATTATTTCAGTGTTAGATAGCCCATTTATCGAGGAAGGCTATATATCATCACGCTAAGACCAATAGGAGCGAAGCAACAATGAAGAATGTTACGAAAACGGGGGAAAAATATTACGCTACGGGCAATAGGAGACGTAAACGAGGTTGCGTGGGTCAGCTAGTATGAAATAAATGTGAAAGACTAAAAGTGTATCTTAGATATGTCTAATGTGATTTGATATTGAATAATAATTAATATAAAGTTAGCTTTCGCCCGCGGCTCCGTTCACGTGTTTACTAGTTATCACGGTGAAAAATATGTAAAGTATGTCCTATGTCCTTGCCTAAGAATCAAAGTATCTCCGTGCCCGATTTCATTTAAATGGGTGCACAGGTCCAGTCGTAAAAGCATAAAAAACAGAGTTATTTTTGAATTTGTATTATTTGGATATAACAATGCATAATGGCATCTTTCTTTATTTTAATTATTTTTTAAGCTATGGGGGGCCAGTAAGCAAAGGTGTCACTTGAACGTAAGCGATTTCCACTGCTCATAGACCCCTGCGATTCAAGAAACATAAGTGTGTTGGTGCTCTTGAAGTGTCTCCCTGAAATAGAAGAATGGAGGAAGAGGAGAGTTCCAGTAAGTCGCTGGATAAAAAAGTAGTTAAACTAATTTGTTAATTAATTTTTCGAAAAATTAAAAGAAAACAACAAATGAACTAATATTTTACGTATTCCTTTTTACTCAACTACGGCAAAGCCAAAGGTAGGGTAATAGTTTTGGTTGTCTATGTATGTTTATAATTATGTTACCGACGTTCTACCGCCTACACTACTAAACCAATTTTAATAATTGAAGTGTCAATAGATTCGTAATAATGACCGGGGTGACATAGGTTATATCAATTTTGTCAAAAGTTTTTACATAGTCTGGTTATAGTTTTTAAACTATTTCTTGTTGTTTGTGGTTCTTAAACTAACTGTTGTTTGTTGTGTAAGTAAACCTAAAGTAAAATCTATTTGTTGTTCTTAACTCAATGATGCAAGTTAATCTAAGCAGGATCTTGCACTTATGGAAAACATATAGTGTTCCGCCGAGGATCGAACCATTTTTCATGCAATGGGAAAAGGCAGCCAACAATGAACTGCGATAGGCTGATGATGACATTAATTTGTTATATTCATAAAAATATATTAAGAAAAAACAATCTTGATGTGTATTACCATAACTAGTCTTGGATTCTTTGTTCTCGAGTTTATTAAGACTTAGGTACTCTTTATTGATATTTTAGTTCAGTGCAAGTCACATACAATATCAATCCACTATTCGTATTTGCTATGGCGTAACCAATGTTATCAAAGCAATCCCGCAAAAGTCAAAGGTGATAAATTACGTTTGGGAAAACAACAAGGGTGTGTGTTGGGGCGATACTTTTACTTTTGATAAATAAGTTAGTATTGGTACATAAACAATATAAATCTATATATATATATAAAAGAGTAAGGTGACTGACTGACTGACATACCCAGAGATCAACGCACAGCCCAAAACCGCTGAAGCTAGAATCCTGAAATTTTGCATGTAAGTTCTTTATATAATGTAAGTGAGCACTAAGAAAGGAATTTTTGAAATTCCACCCCTAAGGCAGTAAATCAGGGAATGAAAGTCTGCGTGAGCGTAAAATCTAGTAACTTTATATAATAGAAACTAATTTAGACAATGATACCGAATAACGACCACAACTCCATTAAAAGCACGCGAGCGCCTGATCGTTTAGTCAAATTCCAAACGCGCCTCAGTTGTATATAGAACGCTTTTGTATTCAGGCACCACAATATAAAGAAGTATAAACGCAAATAGTTCTAATTGAGCTACTAAACTAGTTTTTAACCGACTTCCAAAAAGGAGGAGGTTCTATCTTCCACTGTGTGTCTTTTTTTTTATGTATGTTCATCATACGTATCTACAGACCTTCAGTCGTATACTTTCAAGTTATTTAGGTGAGCTGATGATAGAAGGTTAAACTCTTCAACAGTTGGGGATTAGAGGATGATTTTAATATTACACGTACGTATAGACCTTAATTTGTATTCTTGAAATATGATGATGATGGTATAGTTCAACTTACAACTTACCTACGATTGTTTGCACTAAAAACTGAAAAAGTTTTTATAAAAAAAAAACCGACTTCCAAAAAACATCCAACGAAAACTCTCTGAAAACTCATAAAAAATTAGGTATAGGCAATTTATGAAGAACCAGTTTATTTTACGCTTTTAAGTATTTTTTTGGCAGGGAGTTTTCGTTGGATGTTTTTTGGAAGTGTTTTTTTTTTATAAAAAGTTTTTAACCCTTGCCAAAAGAATAACCCCAGCCATAAAGAAAGGATGAAAAAGTGGTCACGTTTCCTTAACAAATGTTGATGACAGATTTTTAACAACAATGTCTTTCTGTTTTTTTAAGTTTGGTACTTTAAATTAAACTTATGTATTGTTGCTAATATATACGCTACTTAAATTAATAGCTTCATGTTCTTAAACCTATTTTGAATTAATCAGAATTTATATCCTGTTTTTTTATAAGATACTAAAACTACCTAAAATGAAAGACTAAAGTTTCATAACCATTACTTATTGTGATAATAAATTTAAAATAAATAAATAATAATGATGTTTCACATCCGACTTCATTATAGCCTAAACAAGTACCTACTACCTATATTTTTAAGCTATTGCATAGCTTTTATCGCGGGCTTTGAGGCCTTTGAGTGCGGCGACCGAATCAAGAAATTCCATAACGTAACGAAAATAAACCCTGACACCCGAAGATCGCACGGATCGAGACGAGCTGCTCCGAACTAGTCCGAACGACGAATCAACGAATCTGTCTGTCTCTGTCACAGACAGACAGATTCGTTGACGAGCCGCTCAGAATGTATAGGTGTATAGGTATCTATCCTATCATATCTTTATAATGCCACACTCACCGCATGTGCGTCCCGTAAGTATACAAGTTCAAAGAAAAAAAATACTGTGATTAAAACAACCCATTCAACGACGAAGGTATTTATTAAGAATAGTTTAAACCTTTTATAGTATGCTGTGTAACGAAGCCATATCGCCACTTAAAAAAGTGATCAACGCTATCTAGTGATGATGTTGGTACTAATATAATAGTTTAGTATTTTTCATTCACAATATTATACATACTGC
Organism: Diaphora mendica; assembly: GCA_949125395.1. Classification (NCBI taxonomy): domain Eukaryota; kingdom Metazoa; phylum Arthropoda; class Insecta; order Lepidoptera; family Erebidae; genus Diaphora; species Diaphora mendica. The sequence continues at coordinate 28,073,566 of OX421310.1, forward strand.
ATAAATAAATAATTTTAATTGCATAAGTTGATAAAAATGCTATGCAATAGCTTTACCGCGGCAGTCCCCGAGTGCCACACGTCTTTTTTTTTTCTTTCTTATTGTCACGTACTAGTAAAACTAATGGTCCGAGAGCTGGTAGACATTTTGCAGTACGTTTTTGAGGCATTGTGAAAATTTGACAGATACCTCTTCCATAGTATAGAAATGCAGACCTGCCTGGAGGGTGGCAGTCATTAATAACCTCAATATTATAAGACTTTTTGTAAAAAAAATTGTAGTAAACTAAATAGTAAAATTCAAAAATAAGAAAATAAACGAGCCATGCGATTTGCGAGAGATGCTAACCCAGCAAGATGCTCGAAAATTATTTTGCAAATAAATGCAAAGTATATGAGGCAAGTTCAAATTTTCAAAGAGTATTATTTAATAATTAAAAAAAATATTGCAAAAAGGATAATTACTTTTGGTGAGACTTTCTACCTGGTAAGGGATCAAAAAATTGCGCGTTGATAAATGACCATTACCTTCCAGCCAGGTTTGCATTTCTGTATTAGGATACTATGGAAGCGGTAGCTGACAAATTGTCAGAGTTCCTCAAACACCTACTCCCAAATGTCTACCAGCTCTCCTACCACAATCAAAATATTCTGTTACACTTTGTGTTTCTGTTACATAACAGTGTTTTTACACAAACACTCAACGTTCTTTATTATAATTGTGGTGGCCTCCACATAAAGCGCAACAACAACATAACATACTACAGCGCCATCTACCGAAGATACGTCGAACTACGGAGTAACGAAGGAAACTAAGAAACTACCAATCCTGAATCGCGCAGTGAAAGTTCTCGCGCCAGTTAACATACATACAACATCCCAACATCAACCGTTGGGCAGTTGGCCCGCCAGGCATGATCACCTCGCCTGGTCGGAGGATCCTCCCTTTGTGTTGGTGGGACATGACACACCCACCCCCCACAGTTGGTGACCCCGACGTGATTGAAAGCAGCCTTCGATGCTTCGTGCATCAGCACGCCACCATCATGTTCACTGCCACAGCAAGTCTCACAGCCAGCCAGCTACCTCGGCCTCAACAGGGATACACCACACGCAGGAAGCGACTGCTCCAGGCTGGTTACCCCTACGGCCTCATCGGCGTCTAGGCACAGCACACTGCACTTACGGTCCATGTAAGCAGAGCATCTCTCTCCCGTCTACGCAGCAGCCAGCCACTACGCAGCAACCGCCCCGACTCACTGGGGACCTCATCGCAGCACCGCGCACCGCACTCAATCCCGACTCACTGGGATCAGCGGACTTCAGCCCCGACTCACTGGGACTAGCGGCATTCAGTTCCGACTCACTGGAACTTGCGGCACTCAGTTCCGACTCACTGGAACTCACTCCTGGCACTGGCAAGCTCCACAACAGAGCACAGACAGCTGACTCAACAATGTATCGACCTCCGGTCTTGGAGGGGAGTGATGTGGTGGCCTCCACATAAAGCGCAAAAACAACATAACATACTACAGCGCCAACTACCGAAGATACGTCGAACTACGGAGTAACGAAGGAAACTAAGAAACTACCAAACTTGAATCGCGCAGTGAAACTTCTCGCGCCAGTTAACATACATACAACATCCCAACATCAACCGTTGGGCAGTTGGCCCGCCAGGCATGATCACCTCGCCCGGTCGTAGGATCCTCCCTTTGTGTTGGTGGGACATGACACCTGTCCCCCACATAATCATAGGTACGTACAGTGGTCATCATTAAAGTAAAGTTAAGTAGCGACAAGGTTGAGCTGTATGTTTAATAGCGATGACAATGACGCACTTGCTCGTGATTTGTACTAAAAGTCGGAAACAGAATTTACTGCGGAAACCTCCTGTGTCAAATGTCAATGGATGTTTCTCGTAAACCTTGACATACGTATATATGGAACGCTGTATTACTTCCGATTCATTCGGATGTGAAAGTACAGAAACAATAATTAATAAGTGAATTTTAAATTTTATATTTACCTCTTATAATTTCAACCTTTGTTTTCAGCAAGCGCGCATTGTGGCCTCGGAATAAACTTAAACAATTTATTGTGGATATTTCCAAAATTTCACTTAATATATTTATCATCATGAATTTAAACATCACGAAATGATTATACTTACTCGCGTGAAATTAATGAGTAAATGATATTAATAACAGTATAAAGTAAATAATACTGACTGATTGCACGGATGGATTCACTCCCACTGTGTCAACACTTGTGTAATTAACAAATTCTCGTTCTGAGTCTGGATGTTCTTTGTGTCCGTTTTTAACCGACTTTAACTTCACTACAACATCTTTAACTTTAACATCAAATATGGTCAAAAAAATTCGTCACTTATTTAAGATTCGTGAAAATTAAATTACGTTTATTCACCTTACCATCTAAAACTACTTATTTCTCTAAATAAATTAATAAGATTTCACGAATTCCAGCCATACAGCTTCAGCATTCCAAACGCTGAATGTATTATTCCTTTAGAATTTAATTATAAAAATGGTAAAAAACTTTGTTTCTTCTACAGGTAATGTTTACAAAGGCTGGTTTTATTTAATGAAGTAGGTACTTCGTCTTCACAAAACCGTAAAGACTATTTTTAACGTTATAATCCAATTATTGAGTTCTAAATCGTGAATGATTACACGAACAAGCCTGAATAGTAAGACTATATAGTTATAGTGATTTTTTCTTTAATTTAAATAGTATTTTGTGTAATTTTTTTAAACCTACTTTGGCAAAAATACAAGATAGGGGTGTCATCCATATCGGCCACAACACACAACCAATTGGAAATTATTGGACATTTCTGATAATAATTATTTTGAACCAATTATTTTGACGAGCCTGTTAGCCTTGTGGTTGCTAATTCTGACTGCTAGCCAGTGATCGTGCATGAAACAGTGTGATGAGCACCATCATTTATGTGTCTGGATGGGTGTAATCCACCTAATATTATAATTCGAAAGTAAGTCTGTTTGTCTGTCACGTCTAAATCGCTGCACCGATCTCAATGAAATTTGGCCTGGGGATACTTTGATTCTTGGGGAAGGACACAGGTTACTCTTTGGCATAATAACTGACATACACGCAGGTGGAGCTGCGGGCAAAGGCTAGTATAATATATTACTAAATATAATTGTGTCGTGTTTCACGCATTTAGTTTGTTCATATAATATAATGCGAGTATTTTTATGTTCGTTATTAAGTACCAAGTTATTCGAGACAAAAAATAGCTCATTATTGTTTTTTTACATTCAAGGTTACTGTGGTATTCATTCTTCACGATATTGTAAGTACCCATTTATTTCATACATTGTTGAACTGTCATAGATCGTTAATTGTCGTGTATACATAATACACACATGTCATGTATATTTAAGACAACAACATTAGATAGGGCTTAAGAACATTTACTTTATTTACGCCCACTATCAAAAAAAGAGTAGGCAAACTTGTAATAAACCTTTTTTACGTGTTGGATCGTCACCCACCGAGGTTTGCGGCGATATGGTGTTATAATTGTTCTTTAGTGGTAGTAGAGCCACGCTGATTTCAGCACAACTGGGCCGGCTCGACCGGCGCGGTACTACCCTCGCACAGAAGACCAACCTAAAATGACAGTTTTGATACTGTCGTATTTCGTTGGTGAGTGCGAGACCGGAGGCCCAATGATGCAGGGGTGACAGTTATCGTGGTAAGTGTGTGAGCAGTGGAATGCTCGTAGAGTCATGTTGAGGATGACGTGGATCGAACCGTCGGCCAGGGAGACCTGTAGAAACGGTGGTGCCGCTGGCCGCCCGCGGCATAGAGAGGGGCCCAACCGCGGCTAACCACCCTGGGAGGCTGCCCCGTCAGGTCGCGCATAATCCACGGAGTGGCTCGTCGTGCCGGTTGGTGACCGGACGGTGGGACCAGGCGACCACTTCCGGGAGGGTATGGGAGCCCTTCCGTCCGACGGTTCGGTCACCGTCATGCCTCACTATTGTATGGCGACACAGCATTCCGAGCCTCAGTATTACACTGCCACGATGACTGTCACGCCTTTTACGCCCCCACTTCCCTCCCTCACTTTTAAATCATGGCAGTAAGAAAAAGGAATAAGCGTTCAACAGCGGCACGCCATCCTCCCACCAACCCGCTTTTTGAGGTGGAGTTCACTAACATCCGTGGACTCCATGCAAACCTCAACGCCGTCCACCAGCATCTTGAGACGGCTCGGCCGGCCATGCTTTTCCTAACGGAGACACAAATACGCCGCCCTGCCGACACGACATATCTTAACTACCCCGGCTACGTGCTTGAGGAGTGCTTCCTCGCGAAGGCTGGGGTATGTCTTTTCGTTAGGGCGGATGTTTGTTGTCACCGATTACGCTGCCTTGAGGACCCATCCTTCTCCACTATTTGGCTACACGTGGATATTGGCTCTATGAGCCGAATCTACGTATGCCTATACCGATCCCATTCTGGAGACTCCGAGACAACTCGACTTTTTGATCATCTCAGTCAGGCAGCGGACAAAGCGCAGGAACAGTTTCCGACCGCCGAACTGGTGTTTCTGGGAGACTTTAATGCCCACCATGAGTCCTGGTTGGGATCTTCCAGAACAGACCACGCGGGTCGGACTGTCCACGCATTCGTTCTCACGCATGACCTCACCCAGTTGGTACTCCAGCCCACCAGGATACCAGATATAGTGAGTCAAGCGCCTTCCTTGCTGGACCTTCTGCTGACGAGTCACCCAGTGCAGTACAGTGTATCGGTGCTCGCCCCTCTGGGATCCTCCGATCACTGCGTGGTATCCACCACGGTGCCTCTAGTTGCCCCCCCACGACCAGTGGCAGCTAAGAGACGGTTATGGCACTACTCGTCAGCAGACTGGGATGGAATGCGGGACTATTTCGCATCCATCCCGTGGGCACAACGCTGCTTTAAATATGGAGATCTGACGCAAAGTGCGGCCGCCGTGGCTGGCGAAATCACTCTAGGAATGGAATACTATATTCCCTACAGTGAGGTCGCCAGCGCAACTACCCGGCCCTGGTTCAATCGCGAATGTGCTCAAGCTGTTGCCCAAAAGCAATCGGCGTACCGCGCATGGACCAGGGCCCGCGCTCACGGCCACCCCGACGTGGATCGACTAAAAGCAGCGTTTAACAAAGCCACCAGGGAATGCAAGAAGGCTTTTCTTTTTCTTTTTTTTTTTTTTTTTTTTATGTTTGGCCCGCCAAAATGACTCTACTCTGCCTGATGGAAAGCATAAGCAGAATCCAAGAGTGGTGGTCACCATGCTCACTGCGAATGCAGACAATGCAGCATGGCGACCCACACCATGGCGGCCTAGTGATGCTGCTGCATCTTTTAGTCTAGTCAACAAGTTTGGAACTTGTTGACTAGACTAATTGGGCCTCCGGTCTCGCACTCACCAACGAAACACGACAGCACGATCGCTGTCATTTTACGTAGATTTTCTGTGCGAGGGTAGTACCGCCCCGGTCGAGCCGGCCCGTTCGTGCTGAAATCAGCGTGGCTCTACTACCTACATAAGGCTTACCTAACAGCGGATGCCCAGCGCATTGCACGACTTGGCCAAGAACTCGTCGCATACCCTACGGGTAGCCGAAAGTTCTGGCGATTGGCTAAAGCCGTGCAGTCCAACTTCTGCCAGGCCTCGCTACCACCGCTGAAATATCCTGACGGATCACTTGCCCACCAGCCGCAGGAGAAAGCGAAACTGCTTGTAGATCTCTTTGCGGCTAACTCCCGAATCGATGACCGTGGCATGCACCCGCCTACCATTCCGGCCTGCGACGCTACAATGCGGGATATTCGCATCCGGCTGAGTGATGTCCGAGCGGAGCTTCGGTCACTCGACGTCCGGAAAGCTAGTGGACCCGACGGTATCCCAGCGGTGGTGGTGGTGCGCACCAGAGTTGTCTCCGGTATTGACGCGCCTGTATCGCCTGTCATATTCCTCGGGAACTGTTCCGGATGCCTGGAGAGAGGCGAATGTTCAACCCATCCCCAAAAAGGGCGACCGCTCCAACCCAGCCAACTACCGCCCGATAACTGTCACCCCCATTATCTGCAAAGTGTTCGAGCGGATCATCAATAACCAATTGATCCACTACCTGAGGATCACTCCCTACTTAATGATCGGCAATATGGTTTTAGACCAAAACGATCCACGGGTGATCTTCTAGCGTACGTCACACACCTTTGGAGTGAGGCTATTGACAGGCACGGAGAATCTTTGGCCATCAGCCTCGACATGGCCAAGGCCTTTGATAGGGTTTGGCACCGTTCGCTTCTCTCCAAACTGCCGGCCTTCGGCCTGCCCCCCAAACTTTGCAACTGGGTTGCCGCATTCCTGCACCAGCGCCGCATCAGAGTCCTTTGCGACGGTGCGGCCTCCGACTTTCAGTCGATTAACGCCGGAGTGCCACAGGGTTCCGTCCTGTCCCCCACGCTGTTTCTTCTGCATATCAATGACATGTTAGCCCTTGGCAACATTCATTGCTATGCAGACGACAGCACAGTTCATGGGAGATACTTCGGACGTCCTGCAGCAAAGTCAGCAGATATTGAGGAAAAACGACAGGAGCTTGTCGCTGAACTCGACCATATTCTGTGCCGCATTTCTCAATGGGGCTTTGAGAACCTGGTCGAGTTCAACGCTAAGAAAACACAGGTGTGCGCGTTTTCTGCCAAAAAATCTCCATTCCTTCCCCTTCCGACTTTTCAGAACACTCAACTGCCACTACAAGGCAGACTCGATATCCTGGGCATGGGCATCTGCCGCGACCTAAACCCGCGCGAGTACGTTGAGGGCGTCACTAAGGCGGCCTCGCGGAAGTTAGGTGTTCTAAACAAGGTGAGATGGTTCTTCTCGCCGGAGCACCTGTGTCTTCTTTATAAGACCCAGGTTCGCTCGTGCGTGGAATACTGTTCTCAGCTTTGCGATGGTGCCGCGCAGTATCTGTTCGACGCTCTCGACCGGTTGCAGCGGCGAGCAATCCGAATTGTCGGCAGTCCTGAAGCCACCGAGTCCCTTGAGCCTCTGCAGATGCGTAGAGATATCGCCTCCATGGCAGTCCTCTATCGTCTTTATCATGGGGAGTGTTCTGAAGAGCTCTTCCAACTAGTCCCGCCTTCTCCCTTCCTCTACAGGACAACACGTGCGAGCCTCAGAAGTCACCGCCTCAGAGTGGAAGACATACGCTCTCGCACTCATCGATTCGGTTCTTCTTTCCTGTGCCGATCGGTTAAAACCTGGAACTCACTACCAGCGCACGTGTTTCCGTCCAACTATGATCCCGGGTCCTTTAAGCGGGGCGTGAAAAAGCATCTCACTAGGCCGCCATAGTGCTGGTCGCCATGCTGCACTGTCCTTGTTCACATTGAGGATGGTGACCACCACTCTTGGATTCTGCTTGTGCTTTCCATCAGGCAGGGCAGAGTCATTTTGGCAGCTAAAATATAAAAAAAAAAAAAATTCAGGTAAATTAAGTAACACAACTTGATACCTTGAAGTATAATTTAACACTCCCTCAATTCTAATGATTACATTGATTATCTAGTCTTAATCTAGGAATAAAATGACGTCATCATTTCATGACAATTTCTAATTTATCTTGCACCATAGAGTGTCGGAATCGGACCGCCTAAAACTACGCGGTGTGACATTCTGTACCTGAGATAGGAGGGATCCGGGAACAGCTTCCCTAGCCAAGTTGCAAGCGTTCTTCTTTCTGCAATCGTTGACGCCTAAATTCTCGTGTGTCGTTGGCTAGCAACTTGGCTAGGGGGGCAGTTGTTATTATGATATCCTGACTCACACACCAACCCGTCTGGCCAGCGTGGTTTAAATCTCCTTACTAACGAGAGGCCTATGTCCAACAGTGGTCTGTTAAAGCTGTTGATGATAATTGATAATTACACTATCGTATCTAGTCATTATCATCAAGTTATCAAATGAAACATTACCAAGGTAGTGTTATTTTGCCGAAATAACTTCCGAGTTAGGTTCAGATTACTTTACAGGAAATCGTAAATATATACATATATCTACCATAATACGCCTCCCTTTTCACATTCAATAAAGTATAACACAGGTACTTCCTACCTGCTGAATATTTATGACAAGCGAATTGAAAACCAATTTTGTTTCAGTACCCCAGATAAGCTTTTAAATCCACTTTAGAAAGATATTTCCTTGATTAGTTATTATGTTATTTACATTTTTGAAAAGTAATTTGCTAATTTTGCCTCTTCTTAAGGCCTGTATTCACTTTGCTTAGTGCGAGTGCAGGTGCTTAGTGCGGGTGATCAGTGATTGGTGGAAAGTAAGTGTGGACCACGAATTCGCCACGATCGCCTCACTTCACACCTGCACTCGCACTATACAAAGTGAATACGGGCCTTTACCAAAAGTTGTCGGTTCGAGCCCCACATGGGAAACCACTCTGTGTGATTGTTTTTCTGAATCAGAGTGTTCTTCGTAACCCTTTTAATTTAATATACATTTGGAAAGTCCATCGAAACTTAGGATATATTTCTAACGCGGGAGTTGTTTTACGAGTATAATAAAACTTAACATCTTAAAACAGCGACTTAAACATGCACGATTAAATATTTAATAACCATAGATTATATTGTTTATAATTCATCATTAGTTCTACAATTTGTGTGTCATGCAGTCTTATATCGTCAATGTAACTCAACTATCGAATTGCCATTTAAAATGTAACTATTGTTTACAGTGCTTTATGTAGTAACATAAGTCACTGTAAAGAATAGCAAGGAGCACTGAAGACATTGAGGAAACAATAACAATTTATTTATTATATTATAAATAACAAAAACTTAATTTACTTACATTGATAAATTGCCTAAACTTAATTACTGAGTTTGCAGAGAAGACTAATAATGAATGTGTCCCCATAAAACAAAAAGTTTAAAGCAATCATAATCCTAGTTGGATTATGATTGCTTTAAACTTTTAATCCCTTGAAAATTTATTTACTTATATTATTAGCCTCTATATTATTAGCCTATTATTAGTCAGGCCATTATTACGAATTCATTAAATTCGGTTTAGCAGTTTAGTCGGTACGGTGAAACATACAAGACTGCAAAAAAATATTACCTTTTATTTTTGACTTTACCGTAGTCGGGTAAAATAACAATACGATTACCCTTGAATATAAGAAAAACTAGTAAAGTAGATTTTTTCAATTAGTCAGTATATTTTTTACTGTGTAAAAAAAACCTTACCGACTACCCGAGCCAAGAGTCCTGTTCATCATCATCATTCATGATGATGATGAAAAGGACTCTTGATTTCATAGTTAGATGGTGTAGGGTTTGTTTCAGGTTTTCCTTCTCCATGCAGTGCTGAGAGTCTTTTTAGGGTTCCGTGCCAAAGGCAAAAAACGAAATCCTTATAGATTCGTCATGTCTGTCTGTCTGTCCGTCCGTAGGTCACAGCCACTTTTTTCCGAAACTATAAGAACTATACTGTTGAAACTTGGTAAGTAGATGTATTCTGTGAACCGCATTAAGATTTTCGCATTTAAGAATAATAAAAAAGCGTCCAAGTGCAAGTCGGACTCGCCCATGAAGGGTTCCGCAACAGCAAGTAACATAATATAATTTTTATTTTATTTTCACATTTGTGTCGATTAAATAAAAGGTAAATTGCAGTTTACCATTTAGGACTTAGTAAAAAAAACTACTTACTAGATTTCGTTCAAACCAATTTTCGTTGGAAGTTTACATGGTAATGTACATCATATCTTTTTTTTAGATTTATCATTCTCTTATTTTAGAAGTTAAAGGGGGGGGACACTCATTTTACCACTTTGGAAGTGTATCTCGCGCAACCTATTCAGTTTAGAAAAAAATGATATTAGAAACCTCAATATCATTTTCGAAGACCTATCCATAGATACCCCACACGTATTGGATGGTGAAAAAAATTTTTTTGAGTTTCAGTTCTAAGTATGGGGACCCCCAAAATTTATAGTTTTTTTTTGTGTAAAAATCTTAAAGCGGTTCACAGAAAACATCTACTTACCAAGTTTCAACATTATAGGTCTAATAGTTTCGGAAAAAAGTGGCTGTGACATACGGACGGACAGACAGACGGACAGACAGACATACAGACAGACAGACATGACGAATCTATAAGGGTTCCGTTTTTGCCTTTGGCACGGAACCCTAAAAAAGGAACCCTTATAGATTCGTCATGTCTGTCTGTCTGTCTGTCCGTCCGTATGTCACAGCCATTTTTTTCCGAAACTATTAGACCTATAATGTTGAAACTTGGTAAGTAGATGTATTCTGTGAACCGCTTTAAGATTTTTACACAAAAATAAAAAATAAAACCATAAATTTTGGGGGTCCCCATACTTAGAACTGAAACTCAAAAAATTTTTTTTCACCATCCAATATGTGTGGGGTATCTATGGATAGGTCTTCGAAAATGATATTGAGGTTTCTAATATCATTTTTTTCTAAACTGAATAGGTTGCGCGAGAGACACTTCCAAAGTGGTAAAATGAGTGTCCCCCCCCCCCCCACCTTTAACTTCTAAAATAAGAGAATGATAAATCTAAAAAAAAAATATGATGTACATTACCATATAAACTTCCAACGAAAATTGGTTTGAACGAAATCTAGTAAGTAGTTTTTTTTTTAATACGTCATAAATGGTAAACTGCAATTTACCTTTTATTTAATCGACACAAATATAAAAATAAAATAAAAATTATATTATGTTACTTGCTGTTGCGGAACCCTTCATGGGCGAGTCCGACTCGCATTTGGCCGCTTTTTTTTTAGTTTCTTATTTTCTCATTAACAGTTTACAGGGATATGTCTTTTGTTTTTAGATTTCCAAAAAATGAAAGTCTTTATAAGTTGTGGAAAGAAAACATTGGCATCGAAAACATAAAACCTTAGTTTGCTCTCACAGCATTTAGAAAGAAAAGAAAATTTGAAGAAAAAATTGAGAAACAAAATTTTGATCACAAGACTCAACCAGTTTTCTTTTTATATAAATTTATAATGGAGCATTTCTATTTTTTTTCAAATGGAAATTCTGATCATGAAAGCACTTACAAATTAATGTTGATGAAGGCAATTATTTTTATTGAGTTAATTATTTAGATAAAAGATACAAACATTTTGGATTAATAACTAAAGAAATATCTGGACTAAATTAATATTGTTTCGGAACGAATAAAAATCATTAGTAAAATGACATTTTTTTTTAATTGATTATTATTTCATTTATTATTATTCTTTCTCTTCTTTCTTACATCTAATTACATCTTACTAATATTATAAACGCGAAAGTTTGTAAGTATGGATGGATGGATGATTGTTACTCTTTCACGCAAAAACTACTGAACGGATTTGGATGAAACTTTACAGTAATATAGCTTATGCACTAGAATAACACATATGCTACTATTTGCCGCTATAACCGACATATATGCGGGCGGAGCCGCGGCAACACTAGTTGTTATATTTAATATGAATACTCATTTTAAATTAGTCCTTTAATGGTTTATCGATATATTAGGATACAAGTATACAAATGAGTCGCATCACTATGGGAGGCGGGGTCGACGCCATTTTAGGGAAAATTTCGGCTTCACGTCCTTCACACTGTTTCAGATCCTCTATATTCTATAATCAAAGGTCCCCATATTTAGAACTGAAACTCAACATTTTTTTTCATTAAACCCATACGTCATCATTTTTGAAGACCTATACATACAAGATCTTCAAAAATGATATTGAGGTTTCTAATTTTTTTTTTTCTAAACTGAATAGTTTGCGTGAGAGACACTTCCAAAGTGGTAAAATGTGTGTGTGTGTGTGTCCCCCTGTAACTTCTAAAATAAGAGAAAGATAAAACTAAAAAATATATATGATGTAGGTACATTACCATGCAAACTTCCACCGAAAATTAGTTTGAACTAGATCTAGTAAGTAGTTTTTTTTAACACGTCATAAATCGTAAACCGCAAAAAACACTATTATTAAAACATCGACCAAAGTTACAACGAACTACAAGAACTTTTATATTATGTTACTTGCTGCTACGGAACCCTTCATGGGCGAGTCCGACTCGCACTTGGCCGCTTTTTACTATATTAAAACAGGTTGATGGAGCAAACCCATCACTTCTGACACATAAAATGAAAATATTATGCTGTCTTAATTCCATTCAACTCTGAATAAACGTGCAATGAAACGATTAAGTTACAAAAACGAGAGTAACAAAGTCACAAATTAGATATACATGAAGAAGAATGAGGCGGCTTTAAATACCATTTTTCAAAATAAAATATACGATTTTCCTTGTTTTATTTTTAGGAAAATAATTGTTTATGCTCTCCGTGCCCGATTTCATTTAAATGGGTGCACAGGTCCAGTCGTAAAAGCATAAAAAACAGAGTTATTTTTGAATTTGTATTATTTGGATATAACAATGCATAATGGCATCTTTCTTTATTTTAATTATTTTTTAAGCTATGGGGGGCCAGTAAGCAAAGATGTCACTCGAACGTAAGCGATTTCCACTGCTCATAGACCCCTGCGATTCAAGAAACATAAGTGTGTTGGTGCTCTTGAAGTGTCTCCCTGAAATAGAAGAATGGAGGAAGAGGAGAGTTCCAGTAAGTCGCTGGATAAAAAAGTAGTTAAACTAATTTGTTAATTAATTTTTCGAAAAATTAAAAGAAAACAACAAATGAACTAATATTTTACGTATTCCTTTTTACTCAACTACGGCAAAGCCAAAGGTAGGGTAATAGTTTTGGTTGTCTATGTATGTTTATAATTATGTTACCGACGTTCTACCGCCTACACTACTAAACCAATTTTAATAATTGAAGTGTCAATAGATTCGTAATAATGACCGGGGTGACATAGGTTATATCAATTTTGTCAAAAGTTTTTACATAGTCTGGTTATAGTTTTTAAACTATTTCTTGTTGTTTGTGGTTCTTAAACTAACTGTTGTTTGTTGTGTAAGTAAACCTAAAGTAAAATCTATTTGTTGTTCTTAACTCAATGATGCAAGTTAATCTAAGCAGGATCTTGCACTTATGGAAAACATATAGTGTTCCGCCGAGGATCGAACCATTTTTCATGCAATGGGAGAAGGCAGCCAACAATGAACTGCGATAGGCTGATGATGACATTAATTTGTTATATTCATAAAAATATATTAAGAAAAAACAATCTTGATGTGTATTACCATAACTAGTCTTGGATTCTTTGTTCTCGAGTTTATTAAGACTTAGGTACTCTTTATTGATATTTTAGTTCAGTGCAAGTCACATACAATATCAATCCACTATTCGTATTTGCTATGGCGTAACTAATGTTATCAAAGCAATCCCGCAAAAGTCAAAGGTGATAAATTACGTTTGGGAAAACAACAAGGGTGTGTGTTGGGGCGATACTTTTACTTTTGATAAATAAGTTAGTATTGGTACATAAACAATATAAATCTATATATATATATAAAAGAGTAAGGTGACTGACTGACTGACATACCCAGAGATCAACGCACAGCCCAAAACCGCTGAAGCTAGAATCCTGAAATTTTGCATGTAAGTTCTTTATATAATGTAAGTGAGCACTAAGAAAGGAATTTTTGAAATTCCACCCCTAAGGCAGTAAATCAGGGAATGAAAGTCTGCGTGAGCGTAAAATCTAGTAACTTTATATAATAGAAACTAATTTAGACAATGATACCGAATAACGACCACAACTCCATTAAAAGCACGCGAGCGCCTGATCGTTTAGTCAAATTCCAAACGCGCCTCAGTTGTATATAGAACGCTTTTGTATTCAGGCACCACAATATAAAGAAGTATAAACGCAAATAGTTCTAATTGAGCTACTAAACTAGTTTTTAACCGACTTCCAAAAAGGAGGAGGTTCTATCTTCCACTGTGTGTCTTTTTTTTTATGTATGTTCATCATACGTATCTACAGACCTTCAGTCGTATACTTTCAAGTTATTTAGGTGAGCTGATGATAGAAGGTTAAACTCTTCAACAGTTGGGGATTAGAGGATGATTTTAATATTACACGTACGTATAGACCTTAATTTGTATTCTTGAAATATGATGATGATGAAATAGTTCAACTTACAACTTACCTACGATTGTTTGCACTAAAAACTGAAAAAGTTTTTATAAAAAAAAACCGACTTCCAAAAAACATCCAACGAAAACTCTCTGAAAACTCATAAAAAATTAGGTATAGGCAATTTATGAAGAACCAGTTTATTTTACGCTTTTAAGTATTTTTTTGGCAGAGAGTTTTCGTTGGATGTTTTTTGGAAGTGTTTTTTTTTTTATAAAAAGTTTTTAACCCTTGCCAAAAGAATAACCCCAGCCATAAAGAAAGGATGAAAAAGTGGTCACGTTTCCTTAACAAATGTTGATGACAGATTTTTAACAACAATGTCTTTCTGTTTTTTTAAGTTTGGTACTTTAAATTAAACTTATGTATTGTTGCTAATATATACGCTACTTAAATTAATAGCTTCATGTTCTTAAACCTATTTTGAATTAATCAGAATTTATATCCTGTTTTTTTATAAGATACTAAAACTACCTAAAATGAAAGACTAAAGTTTCATAACCATTACTTATTGTGATAATAAATTTAAAATAAATAAATAATAATGATGTTTCACATCCGACTTCATTATAGCCTAAACAAGTACCTACTACCTATATTTTTAAGCTATTGCATAGCTTTTATCGCGGGCTTTGAGGCCTTTGAGTGCGGCGACCGAATCAAGAAATTCCATAACGTAACGAAAATAAACCCTGACACCCGAAGCTCGCACGGATCGAGACGAGCTGCTCCGAACTAGTCCGAACGACGAATCAACGAATCTGTCTGTCTCTGTCACAGACAGACAGATTCGTTGACGAGCCGCTCAGAATGTATAGGTGTATAGGTATCTATCCTATCATATCTTTATAATGCCACACTCACCGCATGTGCGTCCCGTAAGTATACAAGTTCAAAGAAAAAAAATACTGTGATTAAAACAACCCATTCAACGACGAAGGTATTTATTAAGAATAGTTTAAACCTTTTATAGTATGCTGTGTAACGAAGCCATATCGCCACTTAAAAAAGTGATCAACGCTATCTAGTGATGATGTTGGTACTAATATAATAGTTTAGTATTTTTCATTTACAATATTATACATACTGCATAAATAAATAATTTTAATTGCATAAGTTGATAAAAATGCTATGCAATAGCTTTACCGCGGCAGTCCCCGAGTGCCACACGTCTTTTTTTTTTCTTTCTTATTGTCACGTACTAGTAAAACTAATGGTCCGAGAGCTGGTAGACATTTTGCAGTACGTTTTTGAGGCATTGTGAAAATTTGACAGATACCTCTTCCATAGTATAGAAATGCAGACCTGCCTGGAGGGTGGCAGTCATTAATAACCTCAATATTATAAGACTTTTTGTAAAAAAAATTGTAGTAAACTAAATAGTAAAATTCAAAAATAAGAAAATAAACGAGCCATGCGATTTGCGAGAGATGCTAACCCAGCAAGATGCTCGAAAATTATTTTGCAAATAAATGCAAAGTATATGAGGCAAGTTCAAATTTTCAAAGAGTATTATTTAATAATTAAAAAAAATATTGCAAAAAGGATAATTACTTTTGGTGAGACTTTCTACCTGGTAAGGGATCAAAAAATTGCGCGTTGATAAATGACCATTACCTTCCAGCCAGGTTTGCATTTCTGTATTAGGATACTATGGAAGCGGTAGCTGACAAATTGTCAGAGTTCCTCAAACACCTACTCCCAAATGTCTACCAGCTCTCCTACCACAATCAAAATATTCTGTTACACTTTGTGTTTCTGTTACATAACAGTGTTTTTACACAAACACTCAACGTTCTTTATTATAATTGTGGTGGCCTCCACATAAAGCGCAACAACAACATAACATACTACAGCGCCATCTACCGAAGATACGTCGAACTACGGAGTAACGAAGGAAACTAAGAAACTACCAATCCTGAATCGCGCAGTGAAAGTTCTCGCGGCAGTTAACATACATACAACATCCCAACATCAACCGTTGGGCAGTTGGCCCGCCAGGCATGATCACCTTGCCTGGTCGGAGGATCCTCCCTTTGTGTTGGTGGGACATGACACACCCACCCCCCACAGTTGGTGACCCCGACGTGATTGAAAGCAGCCTTCGATGCTTCGTGCATCAGCACGCCACCATCATGTTCACTGCCACAGCAAGTCTCACAGCCAGCCAGCTACCTCGGCCTCAACAGGGATACACCACACGCAGGAAGCGACTGCTCCAGGCTGGTTACCCCTACGGCCTCATCGGCGTCTAGGCACAGCACACTGCACTTACGGTCCATGTAAGCAGAGCATCTCTCTCCCGTCTACGCAGCAGCCAGCCACTACGCAGCAACCGCCCCGACTCACTGGGGACCTCATCGCAGCACCGCGCACCGCACTCAATCCCGACTCACTGGGATCAGCGGACTTCAGCCCCGACTCACTGGGACTAGCGGCATTCAGTTCCGACTCACTGGAACTTGCGGCACTCAGTTCCGACTCACTGGAACTCACTCCTGGCACTGGCAAGCTCCACAACAGAGCACAGACAGCTGACTCAACAATGTATCGACCTCCGGTCTTGGAGGGGAGTGATGTGGTGGCCTCCACATAAAGCGCAAAAACAACATAACATACTACAGCGCCAACTACCGAAGATACGTCGAACTACGGAGTAACGAAGGAAACTAAGAAACTACCAAACTTGAATCGCGCAGTGAAACTTCTCGCGCCAGTTAACATACATACAACATCCCAACATCAACCGTTGGGCAGTTGGCCCGCCAGGCATGATCACCTCGCCCGGTCGTAGGATCCTCCCTTTGTGTTGGTGGGACATGACACCTGTCCCCCACATAATCATAGGTACGTACAGTGGTCCTCATTAAAGTAAAGTTAAGTAGCGACAAGGTTGAGCTGTATGTTTAATAGCGATGACAATGACGCACTTGCTCGTGATTTGTACTAAAAGTCGGAAACAGAATTTACTGCGGAAACCTCCTGTGTCAAATGTCAATGGATGTTTCTCGTAAACCTTGACATACGTATATATGGAACGCTGTATTACTTCCGATTCATTCGGATGTGAAAGTACAGAAACAATAATTAATAAGTGAATTTTAAATTTTATATTTACCTCTTATAATTTCAACCTTTGTTTTCAGCAAGCGCGCATTGTGGCCTCGGAATAAACTTAAACAATTTATTGTGGATATTTCCAAAATTTCACTTAATATATTTATCATCATGAATTTAAACATCACGAAATGATTATACTTACTCGCGTGAAATTAATGAGTAAATGATATTAATAACAGTATAAAGTAAATAATACTGACTGATTGCACGGATGGATTCACTCCCACTGTGTCAACACTTGTGTAATTAACAAATTCTCGTTCTGAGTCTGGATGTTCTTTGTGTCCGTTTTTAACCGACTTTAACTTCACTACAACATCTTTAACTTTAACATCAAATATGGTCAAAAAAATTCGTCACTTATTTAAGATTCGTGAAAATTAAATTACGTTTATTCACCTTACCATCTAAAACTACTTATTTCTCTAAATAAATTAATAAGATTTCACGAATTCCAGCCATACAGCTTCAGCATTCCAAACGCTGAATGTATTATTCCTTTAGAATTTAATTATAAAAATGGTAAAAAACTTTGTTTCTTCTACAGGTAATGTTTACAAAGGCTGGTTTTATTTAATGAAGTAGGTACTTCGTCTTCACAAAACCGTAAAGACTATTTTTAACGTTATAATCCAATTATTGAGTTCTAAATCGTGAATGATTACACGAACAAGCCTGAATAGTAAGACTATATAGTTATAGTGATTTTTTCTTTAATTTAAATAGTATTTTGTGTAATTTTTTTAAACCTACTTTGGCAAAAATACAAGATAGGGGTGTCATCCATATCGGCCACAACACACAACCAATTGGAAATTATTGGACATTTCTGATAATAATTATTTTGAACCAATTATTTTGACGAGCCTGTTAGCCTTGTGGTTGCTAATTCTGACTGCTAGCCAGTGATCGTGCATGAAACAGTGTGATGAGCACCATCATTTATGTGTCTGGATGGGTGTAATCCACCTAATATTATAATTCGAAAGTAAGTCTGTTTGTCTGTCACGTCTAAATCGCTGCACCGATCTCAATGAAATTTGGCCTGGGGATACTTTGATTCTTGGGGAAGGACACAGGTTACTCTTTGGCATAATAACTGACATACACGCAGGTGGAGCTGCGGGCAAAGGCTAGTATAATATATTACTAAATATAATTGTGTCGTGTTTCACGCATTTAGTTTGTTCATATAATATAATGCGAGTATTTTTATGTTCGTTATTAAGTACCAAGTTATTCGAGACAAAAAATAGCTCATTATTGTTTTTTTACATTCAAGGTTACTGTGGTATTCATTCTTCACGATATTGTAAGTACCCATTTATTTCATACATTGTTGAACTGTCATAGATCGTTAATTGTCGTGTATACATAATACACACATGTCATGTATATTTAAGACAACAACATTAGATAGGGCTTAAGAACATTTACTTTATTTACGCCCACTATCAAAAAAAGAGTAGGCAAACTTGTAATAAACCTTTTTTACGTGTTGGATCGTCACACACCGAGGTTTGCGGCGATATGGTGTTATAATTGTTAGATTCAGGTAAATTAAGTAACACAACTTGATACCTTGAAGTATAATTTAACACTCCCTCAATTCTAATGATTACATTGATTATCTAGTCTTAATCTAGGAATAAAATGACGTCATCATTTCATGACAATTTCTAATTTATCTTGCACCATAGAGTGTCGGAATCGGACCGCCTAAAACTACGCGGTGTGACATTCTGCACCTGAGATAGGAGGGATCCGGGAACAGCTTCCCTAGCCAAGTTGCAAGCGTTCTTCTTTCTGCAATCGTTGACGCCTAAATTCTCGTGTGTCGTTGGCTAGCAACTTGGCTAGGGGGGCAGTTGTTATTATGATATCCTGACTCACACACCAACCCGTCTGGCCAGCGTGGTTTAAATCTCCTTACTAACGAGAGGCCTATGTCCAACAGTGGTCTGTTAAAGCTGTTGATGATAATTGATAATTACACTATCGTATCTAGTCATTATCATCAAGTTATCAAATGAAACATTACCAAGGTAGTGTTATTTTGCCGAAATAACTTCCGAGTTAGGTTCAGATTACTTTACAGGAAATCGTAAATATATACATATATCTACCATAATACGCCTCCCTTTTCACATTCAATAAAGTATAACACAGGTACTTCCTACCTGCTGAATATTTATGATAAGCGAATTGAAAACCAATTTTGTTTCAGTACCCCAGATAAGCTTTTAAATCCACTTTAGAAAGATATTTCCTTGATTAGTTATTATGTTATTTACATTTTTGAAAAGTGATTTGCTAATTTTGCCTCTTCTTAAGGCCTGTATTCACTTTGCTGAGTGCGAGTGCAGGTGCTTAGTGCGGGTGATCGGTGATTGGTGGAAAGTACGTGTGGACCACGAATTCGCCATTTTTATATATACACGCGTATTTTCTACCAATCATTGATCGCCTCACTTCACACCTGCACTCGCACTATACAAAGTGAATACGGGCCTTTACCAAAAGTTGTCGGTTCGAGCCCCACATGGGAAAACACTCTGTGTGATTTTTTTTCTGAATCAGAGTGTTCTTCGTAACCCTTTTAATTTAATATACATTTGAAAAGTCCACCGAAACTTAGGATATATTTCTAACGCGGGAGTTGTTTTACGAGTATAATAAAACTTAACATCTTAAAACAGCGACTTAAACATGCACGATTAAATATTTAATAACCATAGATTATATTGTTTATAATTCATCATTAGTTCTACAATTTGTGTGTCATGCAGTCTTATATCGTCAATGTAACTCAACTATCGAATTGCCATTTAAAATGTAACTATTGTTTACAGTGCTTTATGTAGTAACATAAGTCACTGTAAAGAATAGCAAGGAGCACTGAAGACATTGAGGAAACAATAACAATTTATTTATTATATTATAAATAACAAAAACTTAATTTACTCACATTGATAAATTGCCTAAACTTAATTACTGAGTTTGCAGAGAAGACTAATAATGAATGTGTCCCCATAAAACAAAAAGTTTAAGGCAATCATAATCCAACTACGTAAAATCCCTTGAAAATTTATTTATTTATATTATTAGCCTCTATATTATTAGCCTATTATTAGTCAGGCCATTATTACGAATTCATTAAATTCGGTTTAGCAGTTTAGTCGGTACGGTGAAACATACAAGACTGCAAAAAAATATTACCTTTTATTTTTGACTTTACCGTAGTCGGGTAAAATAACAATACGATTACCCTTGAATATAAGAAAAACTAGTAAAGTAGATTTTTTCAATTAGTCAGTATCTTTGTTACTGTGTAAAAAAAAACCTTACCGACTACCCGAGCCAAGAGTCCTTTTCATCATCATCATTCATGATGATGATGAAAAGGACTCTTGATTTCATAGTTAGTTGGTGTAGGGTTTGTTTCAGGTTTTCCTTCTCCATGCAGTGCTGAGAGTCTTTTTAGGGTTCCGTGCCAAAGGCAAAAAACGGAATCCTTATAGATTCGTCATGTCTGTCTGTCTGTCCGTCCGTAGGTCACAGCCACTTTTTTCCGAAACTATAAGAACTATACTGTTGAAACTTGGTAAGTAGATGTATTCTGTGAACCGCATTAAGATTTTCGCATTTAAGAATAATAAAAAAGCGTCCAAGTGCGAGTCGGACTCGCCCATGAAGGGTTCCGCAACAGCAAGTAACATAATATAATTTTTATTTTATTTTTACATTTGTGTCGATTAAATAAAAGGTAAATTGCAGTTTACCATTTAGGACTTATTAAAAAAAACTACTTACTAGATTTCGTTCAAACCAATTTTCGTTGGAAGTTTACATGGTAATGTACATCATATCTTTTTTTTAGATTTATCCTTCTCTTATTTTAGAAGTTAAAGGGGGGGGGGACACTCATTTTACCACTTTGGAAGTGTATCTCGCGCAACCTATTCAGTTTAGAAAAAAATGATATTAGAAACCTCAATATCATTTTCGAAGACCTATCCATAGATACCCCACACGTATTGGATGGTGAAAAAAATTTATTAGAGTTTCAGTTCTAAGTATGGGGACCCCCAAAATTTATAGTTTTTTTTTTTTGTGTAAAAATCTTAAAGCGGTTCACAGAAAACATCTACTTACCAAGTTTCAACATTATAGGTCTAATAGTTTCGGAAAAAAGTGGCTGTGACATACGGACGGACAGACAGACGGACAGACAGACAGACAGACATACAGACAGACAGACATGACGAATCTATAAGGGTTCCGTTTTTTGCCTTTGGCACGGAACCCTAAAAAAGGAACCCTTATAGATTCGTCATGTCTGTCTGTCTGTCTGTCTGTCTGTTCGTCCGTATGTCACAGCCACTTTTTTCCGAAACTATAAAACCTATAATGTTGAAACTTGGTAAGTAGATGTATTCTGTGAACCGCTTTAAGATTTTTACACAAAAATTAAAAATAAAACTATAAATTTTGGGGGTCCCCATACTTAGAACTGAAACTCAAAAAAATTTTTTTCACCATCCAATACGTGTGGGGTATCTATGGATAGGTCTTCGAAAATGATATTGAGGTTTCTAATATCATTTTTTTCTAAACTGAATAGGTTGCGCGATAGACACTTCCAAAGTGGTAAAATGAGTGTCCCCCCCCCCCCCCACCTTTAACTTCTAAAATAAGAGAATGATAAATCTAAAAAAAAAATATGATGTACATTACCATATAAACTTCCAACGAAAATTGGTTTGAACGAAATCTAGTAAGTAGTTTTTTTTTTAATACGTCATAAATGGTAAACTGCAATTTACCTTTTATTTAATCGACACAAATATAAAAATAAAATAAAAATTATATTATGTTACTTGCTGTTGCGGAACCCTTCATGGGCGAGTCCGACTCGCATTTGGCCGCTTTTTTTTTAGTTTCTTATTTTCTCATTAACAGTTTACAGGGATATGTCTTTTGTTTTTAGATTTCCAAAAAATGAAAGTCTTTATAAGTTGTGGAAAGAAAACATTGGCATCGAAAACATAAAACCTTAGTTTGCTCTCACAGCATTTAGAAAGAAAAGAAAATTTGAAGAAAAAATTGAGAAACAAAATTTTGATCACAAGTCTCAACCAGTTTTCTTTTTATATAAATTTATAATGGAGCATTTCTATTTTTTTTTTCAAATGGAAATTCTGATCATGAAAGCACTCACAAATTAATGTTGATGAAGGCAATTATTTTTATTGAGTTAATTATTTAGATAAAAGATACAAACATTTTGGATTAATAACTAAAGAAATATCTGGACTAAATTAATATTGTTTCGGAACGAATAAAAATCATTAGTAAAATGACTTTTTTTTTTATTTGATTATTATTTCATTTATAATTATTCTTTCTCTTCTTTCTTACATCTAATTACATCTTACTAATAAAAAAAATTATCTATTAATTATCTTATCTCGAGAAAGACTTCTACATCTTACTAATATTATAAACGCGAAAGTTTGTAAGTATGGATAGATGGATGATTGTTACTCTTTCACGCAAAAACTACTGAACGGATTTGGATGAAACTTTACAGTAATATAGCTTATGCACTAGAATAACACATATGCTATTATTTGCCGCAATAACCGACATATATGCGGGCGGAGCCGCGGCAACACTAGTTGTTATATTTAATATGAATACTCATTTTAAATTAGTCCTTTAATGGTTTATCGATATATTAGGATACAAGTATTCAAATGAGTCGCATCACTATGGGAGGGCGGGGTCGACGCCATTTTAGGGAAAATTTCGGCTTCACGTCCTTCACACTGTTTCAGATCCTCTATATTCTATAATCAAAGGTCCCCATACTTAGAACTGAAACTCAACATTTTTTTTCATTAAACCCATACGTCATCATTTTTGAAGACCTATACATACAAGATCTTCAAAAATGATATTGAGGTTTCTAATTTTTTTTTTTCTAAACTGAATAGTTTGCGTGAGAGACACTTCCAAAGTGGTAAAATGTGTGTGTGTGTGTGTCCCCCTGTAACTTCTAAAATAAGAGAAAGATAAAACTAAAAAATATATATGATGTAGGTACATTACCATGCAAACTTCCGCCGAAAATTAGTTTGAACTAGATCTAGTAAGTAGTTTTTTTTTAACACGTCATAAATCGTAAACCGCAAAAAACACTATTATTAAAACATCGACAAAAGTTACAACGAACTACAAGAACTTTTATATTATGTTACTTGCTGCTACGGAACCCTTCATGGGCGAGTCCGACTCGCACTTGGCCGCTTTTTACTATATTAAAACAGGTTGATGGAGCAAACCCATCACTTCTGACACATAAAATTAAAATATTATGCTGTCTTAATTCCATTCAACTCTGAATAAACGTGCAATGAAACGATTAAGTTACAAAAACGAGAGTAACAAAGTCACAAATTAGATATACATGAAGAAGAATGAGGCGGCTTTAAATACCATTTTTCAAAATAAAATATACGATTTTCCTTGTTTTATTTTTAGGAAAATAATTGTTTATGCTCTATTTATTAGTTATATTTATCAATGTCACCATTCGAACTTTTATATATTTTATAATAAAATAAAATATGAGTTACTTATTATGTTTAGGTACTGTATAGTTACATAAGCCACTACACAAATTACTTAAAAGCTTAAATCATGTATATTTTTGGTGACCCTACCTAGTTATACATACATAGATGACCAAATGAAGAAAAATGAAATATGTCTCACACTTTTGTTTTGAAGAAATCTCAAACAGCAACATAAATGAAACAAGAGATATCTCTCGAAAATGGAACGGGCTTCATAATCATGTCTGACCTCTGTTCAACTTTCGCGCCGAGACTTTTGTCTACGCAAAAGTACTGAATATGTTAGCACGTTAACTCCTACTGCATCTAATTTAATTAAGGCTTCAATCTCCATGATATGTAACAATTAATTTTGTTGAAGTTGTTTCAAAACATAAACAGTGTCATCATCACTGTTGGATTTCGAACGTCATTGTAATGGCAACATTTTTCGATTGTCATTTTTTTCGTGTTAGACGTTTTGACTTTTTGAGGTTAACAAAGAGTACAAGAAAGATGCGTGTTGTGAACGGTCGACGATTGTTGTTTTGAGAACCGTAATTAATTGATATTAAGCTAATTGTACATCGACCCGGTCCCTTTAGTGATTTACCGTTTTTGTTAGGTCTGGTTGGACTCGCGAGTTTTGTACGCGCGTTCGCGATAGCTGAAGCGAGTGAGTTGTAATTCGAGTATCCGTGATAGCTGATACGACTTTATTGTAATTCGAATACCTTGAAAGATATACAGCACTTTGGAGCATGTTTGTGTGAACGTACCAAGACAAAGCAGAGAGGAACTACCCAAGAGATCTCTTGGAACGCCGAGAACAAAGTAGCCACACAACTCCAGTAAGTGCTTGATGATTTTAGATTAGATTAGAACACGGTGGAGCGCCGTTGTTCATTCTTCTTGCCAATGGACTAGTAGCGAGTTAATGCTTATACTCATGGGTCCTATAGGCATTACAGGTATCACAAAGTGATCGCTCCATTGGTGAGAGGACTGAACAATCACCATTAATAGCCCTAATGGTCAACTCCTGGAACAGGTCATTTCTTAAAAAGAAGGTTTTGGTTAGTAGGCTAACTGTTAGACATCGCCACTGTTTGGTAATGGGTTTGGTTTAAGTTTTCCTTCTCTTCGGTGCTTTTTAGGGTTCCGTGCCAAAGGCAAAAAACGGAACCCTTATAGATTCGTCATGTCTGTCTGTCTGTCCGTCCGTCTGTCTGTCCGTCCGTATGTCACAGCCACTTTTTTCCGAAACTATAAGAGCTATAATGTTAAAACTTGGTAAGTAGATGTATTCTGTAAACCGCATTAAGATTTGCTGCCTCGTTGGTCTCGCGGTTGGCGTGTGCGACTGCTGATCATGAGGTCTCGGGTTCGATTCCCGGGTCGGACCAAATGTTTGTATGACCTACAAATATTTGTTTCGGAGTTTGGGTGTTTTCTATGTATAATATGTATGTATTTACAAAAAAAAAGTATATATGTATTTGTATCAGTTGTCTAGTACCCATAACACAAGCTCTGCTTAGCTTGGGACTAGATGGCGTTCTGTGTTAGATGTCCGAAATATTATTTATTATTTATATATTATATTTTCACACAAAAATATATAGAACTGAATCTCAAAAAAATTTTTTTCATCATACCCATACGTGTTATCTATGGATAGGTCTTTAAAAATGATATTGAGGTTTCTAATATCATTTTCTTCTAAACTGAATAGTTTGCGCGAGAGACACTTCCAAAGTGGTAAAATGTGTGTCCCCCCCTGTAACTTCTAAAATAAGAGAATGATAAAACTAAAAAAAATATATGATGTACATTACCATGTAAACTTCCACCGAAAATTGGTTTGAACGAAATCTAATAAGTAGTTTTTTTTTTAATTCGTCATAAATCGTAAACTGCAATTTACCTTCATTCTATCAACACAAATATAAAAATATAAATTATATTATGTTACTTGCTGCTGCGGAACCCTTCATGGGCGAGTGCGACTCGCACTTGGCCGCTTTTTTTCATGCGTAGTTGGCTTCCTTATTGAGGTGATAATACTCTGTAGTCTTAATTCATCACCACACGGACAGTGTCCTTAGATTTATTTATTTAAACTACAATAGGTCTGCTGTATCATAGAAACAAATAATATTTCATGAATTTCGAAGAAGGGCCCTGTAGGTACTAGGAATATATAATATTTTAAGGGACAAAGACATCGTGTATTCTTTGTTGTTTGTGTTATAAATACATTGAACTAATTAAATTTACTACAGTAAATTGAATTTAGCAATAAATTACTATAAGTATGTTAATCCCTAAAACTATTAAATTAAAGTGTCTGTCAGATGAAAGTATGTACGGCTTCTGTCTATCTGTTTGTTCCGACTAACCTCTGAAACGGCCACACTGATTTTAACTGGGCTCTCACTGACAGAGAGCTGATGTTATACGGAGTAACTTAAGCTTCGTTTATTTTCGAAAAAGAATTGTCTCATGTCCAAAAACTACAACACATAAAACTATATCAAAATAATTTAAAGATAGTACCAGTGCATTAAATTGTTAATTATTATAAGCGACCTGGCCCGGCTGTGCACGGAAGTCTTTGAAATTCTCAAATTTCTTCTACTATAATAGGCATGTATTGTATGGGAGACGCTTTATATCCTTCAGTGGACTGAAATGGGCTTATGATGATGCATGTATTATACATATAGAACTTCCTCTTAAATCACTCTATATATTGTAGAAACCTGCATTAAAATCCGTTCAGTAGTTTAAAAGATATATGCTAAAAGACAGGGGAAGCGACTTCATTTTGGAACGAAGTTCCTTATGGGGCGTTGCGGACGGGTACCCTAGCCGGCAAAAAACGTCCACAACGTAAGATTGATGCCTCGGTGTCAAAATGGTAGCGTATGAGAATGATGCGAGGTCTCGGGTTCGAATCCCGTGTAGGATCAAATTTTTTTTTTGATCTGCTAATATTTATTTTTTGGGAGTTTGGATGTTTTCTATGTATAATATGTATGTATTTACAAAAAAAAATGACCGAAATATTTATTTATTTCGTGAACGAAAAATTCATGTAATTTTTTATTTATATCGTTAAAAAATCATAATAAAAATGCATACCTGAATAGTTATTTTATTTATACCTCGCATAGAACTTTTATATATCATTTGAAATAAACTTTTTCAATTTTTTTCTTAGGTACACGTTATTATTTTTATTATTAATTGTTTTATTTACTTGAAATATTGGTTAAAAAGTACTTAAAAAAATATATGGGAGACTGAAATTGGTAGGTATCTCAAAACAAAAATTAGGTTGTTAAAATTATTATAGTGTGTAACGGCTTCTTAGCATTGTCAAAACTTATGTCAAAATCGTTCTGGTTCATTTCCGTACGTTGGCATTCATTGCCATAACGTCCATCAGTTTTGCCAAAATTAATTTGGGATTACTGCTTTTTGGACTAGTTGTGTAAAAAACATGAAGTGAACTATCTAATATGTCTTTCTGCAAATTAAGTATTTTTGTCTGTGTAGAAACATTTTGTTTATTTCTGAACTTAATTGCAGAGCGGATGGCAGTGCGTAGCCTAGTCAAGCGGTCTGCGGTTAAAAGTTTACGTTCGTTGAGTGGGACCGTAGTATCTTTTTGCATTTGCATATTTTATCGGTGTAAATCCTCAACTTAAACTTAAAAAAATGGTTGGTACACTCTATTTTTAAGGAAAAATGAAACAGTTTCTAGAAAAAGAAAGAGAAAATTACTTTGAATCACTGAATTTGACAACTCGGATAATAGAGGAATTCGTAAACTAGCTGAACGTTTAAGAAATGTTTATTCTTAAGATCTCGAGTCCTCATTAGATGACGAATTTGTGCACTTCCATGCTTACTGCACTGAAAAAATGATGGAACAGAATTCGCCATCCGATCTTTTTTTATAAGGAACTTCGTTCCTGTCTGGTGTCCCACGACACCACACGACTTTTTATACTATGTAAAGATTGTTTAAAGGAAATTTGATAAAACGTCAAGAATTAATTAGTCTATTTTGATATCGTTTATAATATTTATCAAAACGTTTATTTATATTGAACGTGGGATGCAAAAGTACAATATCTGTTCCTTTATCCTCTTAATACAACTGTCGGCCTTTAACAAGTTTTGTTTCCTTTCTTTTGTGTTTGCAGTACGCTTACAAAAAGAAAAGTGACTTGAGCATGACCTTTAGACCTGAATAATGTATTCACAATTAGTCAGCGAGCTAAAGAAATAAAGTAGCAATAAAACATCGGAGGTGCGAAAGCCATTTAATTTAAATGGATTATATTCAGGTTAGCCATAAAGACTACCTTCATGTAAAGTATATACTTAGTTCAGCTGCTTCGACGTTCGGTTCTTTTTAATTAGTGAGATAAAATCTTTAGACGTTGAGCTGTTTTTAATTCAGCATTACAAGTAGAAATACAGGTACCTAGCTTAAATTTAACACTTTTGTAATTACTAAGCTATTAGTTACTATAAATCTTGTTAGTCCTGTGACGGAAGGGGTTCCATTATTGGTGCATTCTCGTAGACATAATAGTTCGTCCCATACAAACCTTATTGCTTCAAATCAAAACGTGACACTTCTATGTTATTGATTTGTTTATTTGCAAGTGTTTTTATTATTATTAATCCTAAATAATGTCCTACATAAATTCTAAATGTTTTAAATTGTCTCTTGTTGTACATTCTCTCATTGCTGAGGATCGCAACTTCGATTTTCTGGTCTACTCATGATCATTATTCACAAAGAAACCAAAATGCACCACAACTACATATTTAGTCCTATTGATTATAACAGTACATATTATAAAATGAAATTAACATATAAATTATTGCGCTTTAGTATACTTGCTCGTGTAAAATGTCAACGAACTCTGTAGTAATAATTAAATTAATATATGTAGCCTTCATAAGTTGAACGATGAAAATAAAATTATACTTTGTATAGATTGTTATAACTCTTATGAGAATGTTTCGCCCCTGTTTGACGTCATCAGTCATTCTAGAGTCATTGTACCTTTCCTCATTCGATTTTTATCATGATCTTAATATCTAACTATACGCGATTTATTTCCATACCAACGAGGCAACAATTTCACAGTAGCTATGTGTAGATATTTTTATAATAATTATAGAACTTAATTTGGTTCTGGCATTTGAGAGTTTTTGTACTTTGCCTACTGTCATTGTACTTTAAGCTACATAAAACTGACTTCTGAGTTCTTCTTCTTGTACCAAATAATAATAATAATAAAGCCTTGTTTATTCCTTAATAACAATTACATAATTAAATATTTAATACATTTCGAGAAATTAAAATAAATAAGAATTTAAATTAACAATATTAAAGAAACCAATACGAATTTAAATAAATAAGTTAAAAATTAATTATTACATGCAAAATAAAAATCACTATTATTAAGGACCTCTGTACAGAGTAAATGCCTCCTCCATTTTTCCCCATTTTTCTCTATCTATCGCTATTTCCATCCAGTCATTTCCCCCTTTTTGTAGTATTTCGTCGAGCCATCTCTCTATTGGTCTACGTCTTTTTCTCTTTCCTGATGGCCCTTTCCAAGTGGTTATCTTTTTTGTCCATCTATCATTATTCATACGTGCAACATGGCCAGCCCATTTCCTTTTTAGTTTCTTACAGTGTTGAAGAGCATCTATAACTTTAGTTGTATTTCTCACATATATTATTTGTCCTTTTATGTTTCAATTTTATATTTAGAGTGCTCCGTTCCATGGCTTTTTGGGTGGTTTGTATCTTATTACTAGTGTAGTTGTTGAATATCCATGTTTGTGATGAATAAGGAAGACTAGGTAATATACACGAGTCCAGGACTTTTTTCTTCAGACTTACAGGAATACTGGATTTTAGAACTACCTTAAGACTCCAAAATTTGTTCCAGGCTATGTTCACACGTTTAGTCAGTTCATCTCGGTGTCTAGATTTTTTGAAAGATATTAGCTTGCACAGGTATATGTACTCTTCAACATATTCCAGAGGGCTGTTGTCGACGCTTATTGAGATTTTTTATTGTTTATTATTATTTTTGTTTTTGTTGTGTTCAGTTGTAAGCCAATTTCCCGGCTAGCCTCATATATTTCTTTTATCATAGCTTCTAGTTCTGATGCACTCTCCGCAAAGAGTACAATATCGTCTGCGAATCTTAGATTGCTTAGAAAATTACCGTTTATGTAAATATCTTAAATTTTCCCATTTCATATTCTCATAATGCTTTGCAACACGGTTATAAATAATCTGGGTGACAATGGGTCACCTTGCCGTACGCCTCTATTAATGTCGAATTCAGGTCCTTTTTTATCTAGTACTAGCTGACCCGGCGAACTCCGTACCTCCATGTTTACATATCTGTCTTAGCTTCCCACAGGCAGTTTACAGTCGCGGACAAAAAAAAACACTTTTCCCGTTATCTTTTATTTTTTTTCTTTCTAGCAAAAAAAGAACGAATGAAATCGGACTATGTGTTATTTAATTACAACCAAGTACATATTTTGACTTTCATCCCCTCTCTCCAGGAAACCGTGCTGAATTTCGGGATAAAAGTATCCTATGTCCTACCTCGTAGTATGAACTCAAATCATGCCAAGTTTCATTTCAATCCGTTCAGTAGTTTCGACGTGATGCGCGGCCAAGATACAGACAGACAAAAATGAAAAAATTACAGTTTTGGGTTCAGTATCGATTATAGAGAGCCCTCCAAAAAAAGTTATCAAAATATCTTTAATGTACAGAATTGGACCTGTTACATTTTTATTATAAGTATAGTTTACTCTACTTTTACTGTTTTTGTATATTTCTTGTATAAGTTCTGTGAATGTTGATGGTACCTCGTATTCTTGTAAAGCTCTCCATATACTGTTGTGGGAAATTGAGTCGAACGCTTTGGCATAGTCTAAAAACGCTAGGTAGAGCGGGTGGTTCATTTCTCGAACTTCTCTATCACTAGTTCCAGCGAGTGAATATGATCTATTGTTGAGTAGTTTCTTCTAAAGCCTGCTTGCTCTACCGGCTGATCTCTTTCTGTATACTCCGCAAGAGTTTCCTCCAGGCACGAAACAAATCGTACCAAATACTATACCAATAAATACAATCAACTTATCGCTGTCCATTGCTGAACGAGGGAGCACCAACTACCTTAACCAATATATATATATGAATAAACAATAATAATGTTCTAGCCTAGCCCTAGCCCATAACGGCCACGACGGCCAGTCTCAACGGAGACTAGCCAATTACGCAGGAGAATTATTATAGTGCACAAGTGTGGGCGCAAACACAAGTACACTCGATTCCCTCTCTCTCATAATCCGATGGGACGGTTAACCGACACGACCGGGGAGAGATTGGGCGCAGGACCGACGGCTTTACGTGCTCTCCGAGGCACGTGGGTCCAGACCCCAACTTCCAAACTCCGAGATATTTATAAGTATTTCTATAATCAGAAAAACTCAATAACACTTATGCCCCGACCCGGGATTCGAACCCAAGACCTCTTGATCGACAGTTGCATACGTCAACCTCAAGACCAACGAGGCAGTATGAATAAATAATACCTATATACTTACCAATGCATATATTTTTAACTTTGCTTTTTGAAATAGGCTATATCAATACATATAAAATTACTTGTCTTGACTGTCTGATTCATCAATGCAGAGTTTAAACTGCTGCGCTGGTACTACAAACGTTTGCATTCTTTTTATGATGAACGAATCTATAAAGAAAATATAATTTTAAAAAATCCACCTTTTAGGAAGTAAAATAAGAAATGATCGATAATCTGGAAATTTCTCAGTTTCAAAGTTAGAAACATTAAATAAGAAACAATCACGCGAACAAAGTCGCAGCTAATATATTAATTAAGTTTGTTGGTTATCATCACCGTCTATCACCAATTATCACTACTCTAAAGGTAGTAGAGCCACGCTGATTTCAGCACGAACGGGCCGGCTCGACCGGGGCGGTACTACCCTCGCACAGAAAATCAACGTAAAATGTCAGTATTCGTGCTGTCGTGTTTCGTTGGTGAGTGCGAGACCGGAGGCCCAATTAGTCTAGTCAACAAGTTCCATACTTGTTGACTAGACTAAAAGATGCACAAGCATCACTAGGCCGCCATGGTGTGGGTCACCATGCTGCATTGTTGCATTCGCAATGAGTATGGTGGCCACCACTCGTGGATTCTGCTTATGCTTTCCATCAGGCAGAGTAGAGTCATTTTGGGGGGCTAAACATAAAAAAAAAAAAAAAAAAAAAAAAAAACTTCTCTACATTAACTTGACTAAAATACTTAATAAACGTTACCTAAAGAAATGATGTTGAAACCTCAGCGGAAAGATGAAAAACCCGGTAAGGTGTTTATTATCAAATGTAAAAACGCTAATCTTAAATTTTCGTTTTACATTGAAAACAACAGCCTGTATGTATAAGTATGTCGAATTATAATAAAGGACTAGTCACAGTCTTGAATTTGTCTTTGAAACTGGTGATCGTTAAGATGACATAAAATCATTACCCCGTTTATCAAACACGTCCAGGCGAGTTGATCATACCTGGCAGGCCGCGTCCCAACGGTTGATGTTGGGATGTTATATGTTAATATATAACATTGTATATATGTTAATCAGCGCGAGAACTTATATTGCGCGATTCAGTATTGGTAGTTTCTTCGTATAGTACGTTACTCCGTAGTTCAGTGTATCTTCGGTAGATGGGGCGCTGTCATATGCTTTTATTGCCGCTGTATTTGGAAGGCGCCACACACTTATTGAACACACTTTAGGCTTTTTTTCGAAAAAGTAATTTTGGAAACCAATTTGTTTTAATACTAAATCATTTATTAATACCGATACAAGAGCAATTATGAAGAGGTTGAATTTAATGGCTGCCAGCATTATTTGAATGCGGGAGCAACAGATTATAAAAACTAGTCCAATATAATCAGCAAATAAATCTTCATCAATCAATGACGTTCATGTAGTGACGGATTAAGAATACGCAGTGTCATCGCCCCTATTCATCCCGTGGGTGTCGTAAGAGGCGATAACATAACTGAAAAGAGAAGAAAAACTTAAAACAAGCCCTTATTTACGTGTGGAAACCCCCTCGGGCCGTCACCCCACCGGGGTTTGCGGCGGGGCGGTGTGTCGGACTCGAACCGACTAAAACCACACGGTGTGCCACTCTGCGCCTGAGATGGGAGGGATCCGGAAACTGCTTTTAATAACGTATCCGGACCCCTCCCAGCGCCTGCCCCCACAAAAGCGGGCACACTTAAAACAAACCCTGTACCAACCCGTCTGGCCAGCGTAGTATAGTAGGCCAAAACCTCCTTTCTAAGGATTGGCTTATGTCCATAAATATATGTACCTATTTAATTTAATGAAAATTTGATTTCTTCGTTAAAGTAGTAGTACGTAGATGATTTTGAAATGTTGTATTTCGATCTTCTTCTTCTTCTAACTCGCTTCACTCTTGGCAGAGCGGTCGTGATCACTTAGAGTGCACACTGGCTGTAGAGGCGGACAAAGCCCCTCGTACAACTTCCCGCCATCTCACCCTGTCAGCAGACTGCTGGCTGCAGTCAGACACGCGGCTTCTGATTGTGGACTTCACCTGGTCGGTCCAGCGCATGGGTGCCTTGCCGCGGAGTCTGATCCCCTCCACCTTTCTCTGCACTACCACTCGCTCTATTGAGTCACTATTCCGTCTAGAGACACGGCCAAAGTACTGCAGTATGCGCGACCGTACAATGGTTGACAGACGCTGTGTAATGCCGAGTTCCGCTAGCACGGACACGTTAGTACGGAACTCCATCCACGATATCCCGAGCATTTTTCTCCATCACCACATTTCCAGAGCATCTATCTTCCTTCTTTCCAACTCGCGTACTGTTCACATCTCCGCGGCGTATAGGAAAATGGGAAATATAAGCGATTGTACAAGCCTGATCTTGGTGGCTTTGGTAATGTTCTGATTTCTCCAAATTTTTCTCAATTTCTCCATTGCAGGTTTGGTTATATCCATTCGTCGTTTTACTTCCTTTACGCAGCCATCATTGTTTGATATTAAAGCCCCAAGGTATATGTAGCTCTGCACTACGTTGCAATTCGCAATCTGTGTCACTTCGGGCGAGTTATTGTTGAAGCGGGCCACGATCATCATTTTTGTCTTATTTCTTATTTCGATAACCAATCGGTTTGAGTAGATTAAGGAAAAGATAAGTCTAGAGAACTTAATTATGTATATCATGAAAGTAGGAAAGTTATATACTCTTATTACTTTTTAAGACATAGACGTGGCTACTCGTTATTATACTGCATTTACAATAATATTACAAAGAAGTGAAGTTTGTATGGAACCGATTTACGAGTGTCATAGGCTAGGTATATATTTTCACGAAATATTATTACCGCGATATCTAGATATCGCGGTAATAATATAGATATAGAATAGATATCTATATAAAAGAAAGTCGTGTTAGTTACACTATTTATAACTCAAGAACGGCTGAATCGATTTGGCTGAAAATTGGTGGGGAGGTAGCTTAGAACCAGGAGACGGACATAGGATACTTTTTACATAGTTTTTTATTTGCCCCGCGGCTTTAACCACGGTTGTTGTTGTACCGCGGCTAACACCGCTGGGCTCAGCTAGTCTTTATATAAAAGAAAGTCGTGTTATTTACACTATTTATAACTCAAGTATGGCTGAACCGATTGGGCTGAAAATTGGTGGGGAGGTAGCTTAGAACCAGGAGACGGACATAGGATACTTTTCAAATAGTTTTTTTTTTGCCCCGCGGCGTTAACTGCGCCGTTGCGCCGCCGGTGTTCAGCTAGTTTGACGTAAACGCGGGCAAAAGCTACCAACTAACAAAATCAGTGTGCCATAGTTTAGATTCTAAACTTTATTAATATCTCTAAACTTTAGATAGATGTCAAAAGGCTACGGCGTGAAAATCATTAAAAATGACCATTGTAACTAAAATACAAATGCAACAAAAAAAAGCAAATGCAGTTAAAGTTTTTAGGAAATCAGACGCCATCCACAAGGTTCACCTTTAACTATTGAACTCATAAAAGTTATATTGCCCGTATTGAACTTGAGCTCAGTACACATCCTGTCTGTCGTATTTTAAATCAAAGTTCATGTGTATCGTTCATAATTAGCACTGTACTTGAACTTTATTGCAAGGTACAATTTAACTACTATTACTTGTATGTCAAATTCTATTTTAGTACGAAGTCTGAAGGGAGATAACCCTTTTTTGCTTTGCAAAACCAATCTGCGAATCTCCAAACCATCAAGGGAAGACTCCATACTTTAAAGGTCAAAAATGTGCTTAGGATTCCTGACTTGCAAGAGTACATGAGTTCAGTAGACAGTCAACATCGTTTACCCCATACATTATAAAATAAATACAAAAAACATTTGAATTATGTTGTTTTATTGAGTTATGTTACTTTTTTGGTTTTAGTTTCGCTTTAGTCGGTAAGTTGACTTTATCGTTTGAAATTTTTAAAAAAATTCTTTCCTCCAAGTCCAAGTATGAAAGAAAGATTAATGCTTTTCTATTATTCTGTCTTCCTCTTTACGGTATCATCTAGGAATATCAAATTGAAATTAACTTAAAACATTTATTTCTGCGGTCCCTTAAGACTGCAAAAATATTGTTACGTGTTAGGCTTCGATGTAATAACAACATCAACTAAGTAAACGTAATCAAAAGATTGAATAATTTAAGTCTTTTATTTTAATT
The DNA here is from genome assembly GCA_949125395.1 of Diaphora mendica. Taxonomy (NCBI): domain Eukaryota; kingdom Metazoa; phylum Arthropoda; class Insecta; order Lepidoptera; family Erebidae; genus Diaphora; species Diaphora mendica. The sequence goes on from OX421310.1 coordinate 28,109,398, forward strand.
AATTTTAACACTTCGATAAATTAAAACCTATATAGTATTTGACCTTGGCATTGATCTAGTGGCACGCAAATTTATTAGAAGCAAGGTCTTACACAAAAAAATGATTCGCGGTTATAAACTTTAGCGTTTGTAATTTACTGTGTCTTAAATGGATATAGGTATATTACATTTATTGAAAACGTATTTTTTTCTGTCTTTAGGAAAAGCGAAATTTTGATCTACAGTATTGTCAGAACCGTAAGTACGCGAATCAGACTCGACATCTAGATAACGAATATTAATTTTTAGTCAGACGTTTTTAGGAAAGAAATCGGAAATAACTTTTTAAGACTATTTTTTTTTTACTTTATATTACATTGAACTAACATCTCTTTAATAATTTAAACTTAAAAAAGAAATCCTCGCAAACGTGCAATATGGTTCAGAATCATAGTGTTGACAATGATGAATATGTTTTATATCATTATGTTTATTGTACATAAACATAATGAGAAGTGATAAATTTGAATGATGTAACTTTAGCAGCATTTTAATAACTACTTAGTATAATAAAGGATTGATAGATTAAAACTTATTAAAGGCAAAAACCTCATCACTGAACCTAGACTTCGAACTCTACATTGATAGTTCGTGCTGTATTTTTATTTTTTTAAAATCAACCATGTTAAAACACCTGAGATAAAATCGAAAAAGCAATAGGTATGTATATTTGTTACAATTTACATTATATGGCATCTGAAGCAAGTACAAAAAAAAACTTCAACACAATCTATAATATTATAAACGCGAAAGTTTGTTAGGATGGATGGATGGATTTGGAACGGATTTGGATGAAACTTTACAGTAATATAGCTTATATATTAGAATAACGCATAGGCTACTATTTGCCGCAATAACCGACATATACGCAGGCGGAGCCGCAGGCAACAACTAATAAATCATAAAACTACAAACTTTGTTACGAAGATGGATACCTATTTTGAACTTTACCTTGAGCCAAAAGAAAATAAATCTTTGTTAGATACACAAAAAAGCCATTGTGAACCTATCTCCAATGTTGCTATTGCTTTTGTTAAAATATTATAAAAGACTATGAAAATAAGATCTCCGTGTGTTACCTCAACACCCTTATTCCTCCCATGTGTGTTGTAAAAGTCGACCAAGTGAGTAAACTACGCAGAACAACTTCAATGCCAAGAGAAGGAACACTTGAATCAAACTCTTTACCAACCCGTCTGGTCGGTGTGGTATAGTAAGTCTTCTTGTCAGGGTTAGGGTTTTATTTAGTTGTCACCCTAGCAGCTCGCTCGCGCCTCACTTTTTGGGGATAGTCCGGGATCCCCAGAACAAATTTTACAAGTTATTACTATCAAGCAATTTTTTCGTGAGTGGCTTCATTTTGATGAGGGCCCATCTTTCACCTTGAAAAAAATTCGATTCGATAACAAGTCTAGCAGAGAAAAAAAACGTTGGAGCGTAGGACCGGGATAACGTACCACGCAATTTGTAGGACAATGAGTCTGTTAAATTATATCAATATTAACTAAGCAACTGTTAAAAAGCGGCTAAGTGCGAGTCGGACTCGCCCATGAAGGGTTCCGCAGCAGCAAGTAACATAATATATTTTTTTATTTTATTTTTATATTTGTGTTGATTGAATGAAAGGTAAATTGCAGTTTACGATTTATGGCGTATTAAAAAAAACTACTTACTAGATTTCGTTCAAACCATTTTTCGTTGGAAGTTTGATAGATAGATAGATATAGATGATAGATAAATCTAAAAAAAATATATGATGTACATTACCATGTAATGTACATCATATATTTTTTTTTAGATTTATCATTCTCTTATTTTAGAAGTTACAGGGAGGGGGACCCCCACACGTAGGGGTTTGATGAAAAAAAAACTTTTGAGTTTCAGTTCTAAGTATGGGGACCCCCCTAAGTATGGGAACAGGCAGGGTGTACAAGTAATAAAAGTAAAGTATATCTAATACTTATTTATAAAAAAAAAAATTGGACATCTAACACACAACGCCATCTAGTTCCAGACTAAGCAGAGCTTGTACTATTGGTACTAGAATCTAGACAACTGATTTAAATACATATGTATATATATATATATTATATTGTAAATACACACATATTATACATAGAAAACACCCAAACTCCGAAACAAATATTTGCAGATCATATATTCATTTGATCCGACCCGCGAATCTAACCCGAAACCTCAAGCACAAAACTCGCTAACGATATCACTACGCTACCGAGACAGTCAGTCTTCATTTTAAATACATACATATTATAGTTAAAATACACACAGACACTCAGACTCAGAATAGAAGAAATGATCGTGCTCATCAACAATAATTGATCTGGGTGGGAATCGAACCCACGATCCTTTGGCAGTAAAGGCCACTAACCACTAGACCAACATTCAATAACAGGTCCGTCAGGAAGAGAATCATAAAACCAGTCATTAAAAATTGCAAAAAAGAAACATTCACAAATTTACATACATACATTAATCATTTTACATAATACCTATGATTATAATTTATGAAATATTATATTAACTATACACATTTTGATACAGATTACAACGCTTGATAAATTAAAGTTTTTATGATTTCATGTACTTAATATATTCAGTTTTTATAACTGACATATTTACTGACACTAGGCAGTTAAATGGTTGAATACGCACAGAGAATTATGAACTTTACTAGTAAGATAGATGGCGTAAAATTGCGTACATTATTATCTTGAAATAATAACGTTGATCATGATGCATAAAATCATACGGAAAAGAATCGACGAGTTGACATAAATAAGTTGTTCGATCCTGAACGCGCACAGTATCACTTGAGCTCTTGTGACAAAACCTAATACATTATTCACAGTATTATTTCGTATTTTGGAACCGACATTAAAAATGTTTACAGTTTACAGTTTTGTAGTTCTTGCGCTCGTTTATATCACAGAATGTAAAGAAGTGTTTATACGTAAGTACTTTTTTTTAAATAATTAAGTAAGTTAGTAATGTTTCATAAAGTAACATTTTCTAAGAACAAGTGCTTGTTTATGATTTTAGTATGTTCTTAAATTTTATTCGTATAATTATACGAATTAATTATTTATTAATGGCATTTTTGCATTTGTTTCATACAACAAAGCCTCCTCAGTAAATAAACTGTAAGCTTATGACCACCATAACAAACTTGTAATTTTATACATATTATAACAATAGAATATAATAGATGATTTGCAAAAAAAATGTGCAATATGTTTGTTGCATGTAGTATGGAATCATAGATTTTGACAATATTGACTTACAAATTTAAATCACATCACACTTAAATAAAATTGCGTAAATAAATCATGTCATAAAGTATTATAATCAAGTCTCTTAAAAGAATGGCTAATACTTTTCACCAAATTAAAACCCAGCTATTTTTGTTAAAAATAAATTGACCATTTGTAAAATATAACTCACAATTTACATCAAGATTAGAATGTACAAAATTCATAATTTTCATTTAAAAAAACATCCGAATAACTTTTGTGAACACCCAATCTTACCAACTGTAATAAACAAATCTGTATTTTACATTCTCTCACTCTGAAATCAAAATTCAAGTTTTTTTTAACTTAATTTACAATAGTTATTGTAGGTAAACATTAAAGAATATATAATTTTCTGGCTACGATTATTTAAACACATTAGACTTGGATCAAATAACCTCTAATATATTTAATAATCTTTATCGATCACCAATGTCTGAATGTTTAAAGTCCCAGGTAAACTCTTGTTCCTAGCCTTTATTATTTCCGAGATTATTTGGGGTCGGCTACTAGTTCAACTGGCGTGAAACGTCAAACTTCCATACTCCGGGCTGTTATTAAGAATTTCTTGTAAGAAAACTTCAACAACACTTTTGGCATTACCCAAATTTTTTTCATCACCAATACCTCTTGACCGGCAGTTGCATATGCTGACAGCTAGAGCTACTCGATCCTTTACAGATATGGCTATGCCTGGGCGGTTCTATTTCCATTCTACAGTTAAATATTTCCTATTTAAGAATTCACTGTATTAAAATATACTATAACTCTTGTTGATAACGATCATTTTAATGCCAAACATTGATAAATGGTTAAAATTTTTGCATCTTTTTCGTAACGATAACATCAATAAACACATTCCAATAACTGTATACGTGCGTATCTCTCATCAAAGAACGGAAGCAACCTACTAGTGTGTTCATAAACACTGCTTATTAAAGTTCTTGGTCATTATTAAAATTCGTACGGAATATTGTTTAGAAACGTGGACTGTAAGAAATACTAACAATACAAATTGGCGTGTAATTAATGATTGCGGAACAAAACTATCAAATTTACATGTGATATGGACCTAACATATAGTTATTTATTTTGTAGTTTTAACAAGCGACCCAGCCCGCCTTCGCACGGAAGTCTTTGAAATTTCTATAATATGCATATGTTACACTTATAAACCTTCCTTTTGAATCACTTTCAATCTCTCCATTGCTGAAAATTGCAAATCCGTTGAGTAGTTTAAAAGATCTAAGCCAGCAGTCAGCGGAAGCGACTTCATTTTATACTATGTAAAGATAATATGGCTCTCTCACCCAATTCATAATAATCAATATAGAATAACGACTAAACTGTTAAATGTTATTCTGAATCTGTTACTCTGATTCTGTTAATAACGGTTTAATTAATAGAACATTCGTTTCTGTTTCGGTTAGATTTTATTAAATAGTTCAAAAATAATCGCAAAAAAACTTATTTAAGTAGGATAACTCGTTACAGCGTTATTTAAAAAATATAAGAGGTATATAAATAAATTATTTACTATTACTGTCACTATTATTTGTTCATTAACCATTATCAAAGTCGAATGCTCTACCACCGAGTACCCAACCTACCCTATATGTAACCTATTAATTACCTATTAGGGGTTAGAGGTTAAATACTTTGTAGGTTAAATAATAAAACATAATATATATCGGTTGTTACTGATTCATAACGAACTTTGAGTATACCAAAAATAATGCGGGATTGGTCTCATTAAAAAAACAATTTTTTAATGAGTCAATCCAGCCCATACGCTCACCACTGTATCTACTATACACCAGTATCAAAAGCAGTGACCCACGAACACACCAAGTTGGACACTCGGGAGTTGTTCACAGCTAGAGTCAGGTATTGAGCATTGACACAATAGTGACTCGACTAATTTTAATAGGTGTAGTTTGCTCTTAACTTTACCGCGGCCTGTAAGAAATTGAGCGACACAGTGACCCACCTCAAGCCATGTCCTCGACAACCGTTTGCGAACTATAACTCGGGAGTTGTTCACAGCTAGAGTCAGGTATTGAGCATTGACACAATAGTGACTCGACTAATTTTAATAGGTGTAGTTTGCTCTTAACTTTACCGCGGCCTGTAAGAAATTGAGCGACACAGTGACCCACCTCAAGCCATGTCCTCGACAACTGTTTGCGAACTATATTAGTATTGTATTGTGTTTATCTGAAACAATATAATACGCAAGAACACACCATGTATTATCTTCTTAATTAATCTACCTACTACAGATATTTTTGAAAAAAAATAAGAAATATTGAATAAAAACGGTAGAAACACAAACACCGACTAAAAATATAACAAAAATATTATCTTTATTACCTACTTCTCCTATAATACAACGATACAGACAAACTTACATTCCCTCCAAGTCATCGACCTTCCAAAAGCTTCGTTTTGCAATTTAAACATTTATTTTAAAACTTGCTTTTGCCTGCGGCTCCGCCCGCGTATCTGTTGGTTATCGCGGTGATTCTTTAAACTGACCTAACTTTTTCATTTGTCAACCGATTGAAATAAAACAAACACTAAATGTTAAGTGAAGTTTATAACAATACATAAAAGAAAACGGCATCAAAATCGATTAAGCCACTTCACTTCTGAGATTAGCGCACGTAAACACAGTCAAAAAATCTACAAACTGTTGTTTTGAGTTCTGTTACCTTAATACCCCCTACCTTTGTCAGTTTTTCTTGAATATCTTTAATGTACAGATATGGACCCCTTACAATTTTACTATATGTTTAGACTAGCTGACCCGCGCAACCTCGTGCTTCTCCTATTGGCCATGGCGTGTAATTTTTCAAATCAGAGCAGTACATAGGTACTTCCTAAGATCTGCAAGGTCAACCACACAAAAAAACTCTTCAGCTTTATAATATTAGTGAAGATCAGTACTACGAACTTAAACATTGCCCATTGAATATTTTACATGTAGATATTTTTTGTGCCCAGGATTGAATTGCAAAGACGTCTTTTATGTATTTCAATTTATTTAAAAATCATATATACCTCTATGAAGTTACTAATAACTTTAACAATGTAAATCTAATCTAATGAGTAATATACATACTTGATTTATTTATAATAAAAAAATATACCTATATTTTTAAAATACCTAAATAAATATAATATATGTAAATAGCTATATAAATTTTGTTTTATTTGATAAATGTAGGAAAACTTACAGCTATATTATTTCAGTATACAAACTTAGTACGAAAAAACAAGGCCAATTAAACGTTTTCACAAATAGGGTACAATCTATTACTATACTGAAATTTATCCAAATCGTTTCAGCGATTTTGCAGTATAATCGTAACAGACAGACAGACAGAATTTACTTTCTTTATAATACTAGTATGGAGTATGGATTAAATACCTATAATGGTACTTAGTACTATTTATGAAATCAGGTTACTGTTATATACAGCTATAATCAATTGTTACATAAAAAGTATGAATAAATACCTACTTTGACCGTACCAGATTGACCGGTTCGGAATAAGTTCAAGTTCAAATTTGTTGTCGACGCTACAAAATGTCAAGTGAAGGTGTGACAAGTACTAAAATTTTCTTAATTAAGAATCTGTTCTCATCCCACAACTCCATTTTTCTTTCGCCAAGCCAGAAGCCACACTGAAAATCTCAAAATTGGTTGTGGGCGTGGCCTTGAGTCTACTATGATACTGTAGAACTTCGATTCGGGTGACATTGTACATTGATTTCAAAGTACTTTAATATTGAGATTCTGTAGAAAAAAATAAGTCGATTTTTTTAGTGTCCTCAAAGTGTCCATAACGATTGCCTAATGATCTCGAGAATGATTGTATTCAGAAAGCTTTAATATTTTCATGAATCAGTTTAAAATTATCTAAATAAAAACAATATATAAATACTTTTTGCGCTAGTATGTACTTAACATAAAGAAGTGCACAGTCATGTCAAGTTCAAGGGGGGATGAAGAGGGATGTCTTTTAATTAAAACTTGTTAGCCAAAATGGATGTGTCTGTAATGGTAATGGGACAACGCCGCCGCGCCGTCCCGAAATAATCACATAATATATGTCTACGCAAGAAATTTCATGTGCAGTTCGACTGGACGTCCAAATCTATCACACCAGGATTTTCGTACCTTGATTAAATCCAATACCCATTACTCAAAAGATTCGGTTACTCTTCCCCACTTTCACCCCCATAACTTTTAAACGGCTTAACCGATTTTCATGAAACATGTCTAAGAACACTCGCACGTAACTCACCTTTCATACAAAAAAAATTAAATTGAAATTGCTTCATCCGTTCGGGCGCTACGGTGCCACAGACAGACAGACAGACAGACACGTGAAACTTATAACACCCCTCTTTTTGGTCGGGGATTAAAAATATCATCGAGTGGGGTCTCAAATGAAAGCGCATAACGTGTTTTTTTACTTTATAAAGGGAACTCAGGTTATTATATCGGGGGTTTTTTTTAATTTTGAGAATTTATAGTTATTTATAAAGATCATTAAACTGTTCATATATACACACACAACACATTTACTATAATAAATGTATAATCAATGGCGTCTGTAATCATCAAGCCCATAAACGTGTGAAAGTCAGTCAGGTCAATAATTTTTCATTACCAACACTGTACAGTACAAGTTTAAAGTACAATGTAATATGCACAAGTCAATATTATAGTATAAAATAATAATAATATAAAGTATAGGTACGTTTAATACAACTAGCTGTCTTTTTTTATGGAATAGTCGACAAACCAGCAGACCTATCACCTGATGGTAAGCGATTACCGCCGCCGTTGGACACCCGCAACACCAGAGGCGTCACAAGTGCGTCGCCGGCCTTTGGGGTAGGGAATGGGAATGGGGAGGGGGATGGGGGGAATGGTTGGGGTATGGGCCTCCGGTATCCTTACTCACTTGGTGAAACACAGCGCAAGCGCTATTTCACACCGGTTTTCTGTCAGGCCGTGGTATCACTCCGGTCGAGCCGGCCCATTCTTGCCGAAGCGTGGCTCTCCCACAGTAAAACGGTGTCTGGCGTAACTTTGTCTGCGTTGCTTAAAAGAAATATATTTGCCCCGTTTTCGGAATATTACCCAGTTGAAACTCGGCTTCTGTTTGTCGTAGCGTGATGTTGTTAACCTATAGCCTTTTTCGATAAATATCGGATATCTGCAATCATTAGGTAGGTACATTTTAATAATCCTCTAGGAACAAACAACCCGAACGTTGTTACCCTCGTTGTCTAAGGACTATGCCTTAGAATATAGCTTGATATCTCCGCGACGGTCGTCACTAGTGTCATTTTAGAACTTACCAGGTACATTTTAGGTGTGAATTGTTATATCTATAATGTATTGCACTTCATTTGTGTTAAAACTGGCACGTAAAAAATAAAAATATAGGTGATACAAAATAAAACCGCTTGTTCAATATTAATTCGTCGGTTTCGTAGCCATCTGTCACAGAAATCAAACCAAATTTTTAACCTCCGACGCAAAAAGAAGGGTGCTATAAGCTTAACGTCGATGTCTATCTATCTGTCTGTGTGTGTGTCTGTGTGTGTCTGTCTGTGGCATCGTAGCTCTCAAACGGATAGACCGATTTCGATGCGGTTTTTTCATTTGAAAGCCAGTTTCCTTGTGGTGGTTCTTACCTATGTTTGGTTAATATCGGTCCAGCAGTGTAAGAGTATCAGCTCTTGTCCAAAATGATGTAAGGCATTTTTGGCACATGATTACTCGATTAAGTGCTTGCGAAGGGGGGTTTTTTAATTTTTTTATTTTAGCTTGTTATAGACTGTAGCAAGCAACTCATTAGTTGATTCGTTCGTCTATATTGCTTATAAGCTGTTTACGAAGGAACAGAAATTAACAAAACAAGAACCCTGGACTTACTCAGAAACAATTAATTATAATTACCTGTTTTATCATTAAATATTCAGTCTTGCAAGGAGTTAATATTAACTTGTGCTATAGTGATAATTTATATAATTTAACAGCCACAATGTCCTACAAATTGCGTGGAACGGCCCTACGCTCAAAATTTTTTTGTCCCTGCTACCCCTGTTAGCTACCACAATCAAATTTTTTTGTAAAGTGAAACCACCCTCATCAAAATGAAACCACTCACGAAAAATTAGCTTGATAGTAATAACTTCTAAAATTTGTTGCGGGGATCCCGAACTATAACTGTTACAAGCGATGGTCGACTTAATAACTTTAAATTACCATTCTTATAAAACAGTATTTTATTATAGGGATATTTGGATTAAAGGGAATAAAGAATTTATAAATGAGCTTCCGATGAAATAAAGATGTCGCTTCATACTGTTACTTGTGAGTATCATGGTAAATTTTATTGTAGAATGTTTAGTGAATGTCGAATCGTTTTATAAAGTGAAGTGTCTCGATGATAAATACAGATAATATTCAAGACCAGGTTTAAGGCTTACCAAGTATTGTAAGGAAACAGGTAAAAATCTCAACACGAATGTACCTACTTGTGATATTTCCTTAAATGTCAATTATTGGTCGTAACTCCAAGAATTCCCTTCACGTCAAATAAAGGTATTTGTTCGTGGCTGTAAATAAATTGGATACTTATCCATTTACGAGAACTACTAGCCAATCTTTTATTGATTTTTCATTGATAAGGGTTTCGCCTATTAATTGATTATACATCAAGCACTGGATGATACTACATTCGATCCCTGTCTCAGAAAACACTTAGGTACTTATCTTTGATTCTTCAGCTTTAAATACACCTTTTCAATGTTTCGTATTCCTATTTTTTTACTTAATCTTATCATATAGGTAATTAATAAATACGCTACCTAAATATCCAATACCGACAAAAGTAGGAATAATGCATTTACAGATTCAACGTTTATTTAGCAGTTCCTGACGCTATAAGAAAATTTTATGTATCGTTAATGAAAATACAGTCACAGAAAAATGTCTGTCTAAATCTGTTTATATAAGTGATCGAGTTTATCCTTTATCATTATCTTCCAACAGTTATATTTATTACTAGCTGACCCGGCGAACTTCGTACCACCATATTTACATATATGTCTCAGCTTCCCACAGGCAGTGTACAGTCGCGGACAAAAACACACTTTTCCCGTTATCTTTTTAAATATTTAATCAAACATAGGGATATAGGGACATAGGGACAGAAAAAGTGACTTTGTTTTATACTATGTTGTGATAACAAAGTTCACAATACATTTTTCATCAGCATTTAGTACATTTCCTTAATACACAGGCTTGAAATCATAGCCTTTTGGGTAGAGACTTGCAACGCCACATAGTACCCACTTTTGCACATTAAATATTGATGCACTTTTACTCCAATGGGGGTTGAGGGAAGATGAGGTCATATTTGAGAGAGTATTTGATCCCATAAATAAATTAAAAAGATATGTACAGGAAAAAATAACACACGTATTTCCGTTGTACTTGACACTGGCAGAATTGTCGACATCGGCACAGTTTGCCATTTTCCAATAAAAATAAAGATTACTTTTTTTATTGATTCTAGATGCATACAAGTTGAATAGACTATACAGAGGTTAGTTTTTCAAAGACACGTCAGATTAAATAGATAAAGGTTTCCACAACTTTGTGTGCAAGCTCTTTGTTGTTTATGTTAGATACTAGAAATATAAAAATAGTCACAGTTTCTAAAAGAATATTTGCTAAAATATTTGGTTAGATATAAAACTACTATAGATATTTTATAACAAAGAAATGATTATTCGTTCTATGTGCACAACCTTAGTTGCCGATGTTATAACTAAGAGATTGTCATGATTCACGCAATTTCAATTACCAACTAATTATTCAATAATATAAGGATCACGCAACAAAAGATAAGGAAAAATAATATCACACACAATGTAAAACACAGCCCTGACGTTGTCAGGTATTAAGCAAGAATAAAAACTATATTCCTTCATGTCTAATAAGCGAAATTGCTATAAAAACTTTGACCTATGATTTTGCTTTGATTGAGTGCACGGATGGCGTAGTAGCTTAAGCGGTCCCCATGCCGCTTTCTACTCCGCTGAGTATTGTAGGTTCAAACCCCGTTTGGAACAACACTTTGAGTGGATCACGAATTATATATTCTTCTGAGTATAGGTGTTCTTTGTTTTTTTTATGGAATAGCGGGCAAACGAGTAGAGGTATCGCCTGATGGTAAGCGATTACCACCGCCCATGGACACTCGCAACACCAGAGGGGATGGGGAGGGGGTGGAGGGAGCGGTTGGGGTATGGGCCTCCCCACTTACTCGGTGAAACACAGCACAGGCGCTGTTTCACACCGGTTTTCTGTGAGGCCGTGATATCATTCCGGTCGAGCCGGCCCATGCATGCCGAAGCGTGGCTCTCCCACGGTAAAATGGGTCCATTTCATGTATTTTTAAAACTCTGAAACGTACCAACTACTTTTTCTTTATTATCGAACTATAGGAAACGTTTATGTACTATTTATGTACATAAGCTTGATTGAGCCTAATCTAATAAGTTAAAACTTGTTGCCGATGTTGTCTCAGGCGCAAATGCAATAAACCTTTATTTACAATTTGTTAATGTTATGTTAAAATTATGTGAAACTTCGTCATAGTATCCTGTTAGATATATTTAAATGAATTTATTATTTGAAATAAAAATTATTATTTTAAATTGAATTGTTAGTAAAAACTGTTGAAAGTTTAAGTCGAAGCGTTTTAATCGTCTGGCCACACTGCCTAGTTTGTATAGGCTTGCTTTTTCTCCTTTCTCTTTGCAGTGATATTGTCCTGCGTAGTTAGTAGTCCTTTAGTTGCCTCCTACGACACCCATGGGATGAATAAGGATGGTGACACTCCCTATTCTTAATCCGACACAACACGGACAATATTTATTAAAAAAATGTTTATAAAACTGTTTTAAAAACATGAAATTACATGTGTATTTTTCTTTCTAGCTCCCTACATACAACCCTGCGATCTGAAGGACACAAAATTTAGCCAATGTGTCAAACAACAAATAGAAAATTCTTTAGAAAAGTTTACAAAGGGCATTCCTGAAATGGGCGTTCCTTCTATAGATCCTGTTGCGTTGGATAACATATATATAGATGGAAGTGGACTGAATCTTTCATTCACAGAACCAGCGATGCATGGACTAAGTAAAAGTAAACTCACAAATTTGCAGTAAGTACCTACCAGAATGACAGTGGCATTATATTTTACTTTTTGAAGTGAATACTTCTATAGGTGGTCACGAGATGAAGAAAGTATAGAGCTGTAAATGTTTGAATATCTAAAAAAACAACTGTTTCTTTATAATCATGATTGCTTTGTGTTTTTTTTTTTGTTTTCTGAGAGATATAGGTAAGTACTTTCTGAGTGAATTTCGTAATTCTTTGACCACGATTTACATTATGACAATTAAGTTCGATATTAATTACTCAATGTTTTTTAGTTCAGTGCCATAATTAAAAAAATACACAGGTATTGCATTGTATGCAAATATGTATAACGTTCGTTTCTGAACTAAATTACAATGGTTATAGAAACATGAGTAATACAATGGGCAGAACGTCAATAATTACAAACCAATGCAAAAAAACCACGTCAACAAAAGCCTTGTACTGAGATCGGCCTTATGTCGTTACAAAATTTATAATTGATTTTATTACTGTAGTCGAATTTTTATTAAATAAATAAATATTTTTGGACATCTATCACACACCGCCATCTAGTCCCAAGTTAAGCAGAGCTTGTGTTATGGGTACTAGACAACTGATACAAATACATATATACTTTTTTTTGGAAATACATACATATCATACATAGAAAACACCCAAACTCAAACTTAATTGTGCACAATTGGTGCTTATCTTTATTTAGTAAATTATTAAATTGTATTATGTTTGTTTGGTTTGCCGGTCTATTTCCGTGCTTAGCCTCTTGATTGAGCCGTTGCACGTGGCCGTGGGTTTGACATCTTCTTACTTAAACCATCCTAGATCATCCCAGAAGCTCAGCAGCCTTTTCAGGTCACTACATGTTTCCGGTAGGGATATATTATGTTACCAAGGTGACATACAAGTAGAGAGCATGCTGACTTGATTTGACTGGCTTGTTGTTTAGTGGTTAGTGAAGCTGACAGCAAAGCCAGAGATCGTGGGTTCGGTTCCCACAATGTGATGAGAATGTTCATTCATCTTTGTTTATGTATATGGCTGTAAATTATATAAATATGTCCATATGTATTCAAAAATACAAGTATGTTTTATAGAATTCTAGTCACCATAGTACCTACCGGCTTTGCCTGGTTTGGGATTAGTATTCTTAAACTATCACTTTAGCCAGAGAACCCTTAAACGATGTGGACGTGTCTCAGTTGGTTGGAGTACCTAACGCCCATGTTAATTCCGAACATTTGTTTTAACCTACTACTAAATTCTGTAATTTTTATTTTATTTCCAGAGTAGAAATAGGTAAAACTGAAGAAACGTTCTCATTGGCATTCAAAGGCAATATGAGTTTAACTGCCAAATATGTTGTTGACGGCAGAATTCTAATCTTGCCAATAACAGGCAAAGGGGACGCGGTTGTCGACGCACGTAAGTAACGATACTTTAATAAATAAATCATAATTACATTAAAATTGTCGATTTCATGAATGTTTATAGTCTCTTATTACTTCTATGTATCTGCCAAGAATACTGATTCGTTTTATCAGCCAAAGATTGCCATTGAATCATCGATTACATCGTCGATAAAATAATGCATTACTGTGATTTACGTCATTGTAATATTATCAGTAGATGAAGTTATCTATTCGAAAAAAAAATTTTTCAATGTACTAAGTAAGTATTTATGTATAAGTGGAAGACGCAAGACGAAGTCAGTCAACCTAGGTACATTTATGCCAAATACAAATGTTTTATTTAGATAAATTGTTAATTTAAAAATCTAATCAAACAGATAAATTAGCCAATTTAATTAAAATTAATAGTTATAAAAATTAAAGTAAATCTATAATGGTAGGTACAATAACATCGAATGCGAAGTAGTCTCGCAAAGTCGAAGTCCTTACAATGCTATTTAATTCGAAACACGTGATCTCGTGACGTGTACATCTGCTCAAACGTCAATATCTACTTCAGCTTCAAATTATTATATAATAGGTACTTAATATTATTCATTAAGTTTACAAGCGATACAGCAATGAAAAAAATTACATGGGCAATTTTTTTTTTTTTTTGTAAATCATGGAGGTGTAATTTCGACAATATTTTTATGGTGTAACAAGCTAAAATTCAAAATTAAAAAAACCCTACTAAATTTAAAAAATCATACGCCAATGATATTTTTGCAGACATTCGCTTATTCTTCCCCACTTTCACCCCCATAACTTTTAAACGACTCAACCGATTTCCATGAAACATGTCTAAGAACACTCGCACGTAACTCACCTTTCATACAAAAAAAACTAAATTAAAATCGCTTCATCTGTTCGCTAGCTACGGTGCCACAGACAGACAGACAGACAGACAAACAGACAGACAGACACGTCAAACTTATAACACCCCTCTTTTGGGTCGGGGGTTAAAAATATTTTGCCTGGGTACTGTGTTTAAAAAAATATATGTATTGTTAATTAGTTAAGTTTTTCCACTACTGGCGTGCTTTTTCTCTCTGTCGACTGCTCGACAATATTCTTAATAATACCAATGATGCCTACGTGGTTTTTACATTGAAAGGCATCTAATTATTTTTGGAAAGTTTTAACACATAATTGTTACTAAATACTACCCCTATTCACAGAGGGTGTTGAGGTGAAGATTGATAGCAAACTAGTCCAGGTGAAAGACAGCAACGGAGATCTTCACTTCAAGCTGGTCCACCCAAAATACAAGTACACTATTGACAGAACAATTTTCGATTTAAAAAACTTGTTCAATGGAAACAAGCAACTAGGTAAGTAAAAAAACATGTTTTTTTTTTTTTTGTTTTTTTTTTTTTTTTATGTTTGGCCTGCCAAAATGACTCTACTCTGCCTGATGGAAAGCATTAGCAGAATCCACGAGTGGTGGCCACCATACTCATTGCGAATGCAGCAATGCAGTATGGCGACCCACACTATGGCGGCCTAGTGATGCTTGTGCATCTTTTAGTCTAGTCAACAAGTATGGAACTTGTTGACTAGACTAATGTTGTTGAACCCACCAAACTGCCAGACTTTTTTATCTATGTCTCTATGCGTCATATCTGTATATTAATTGTCGATTTTGTCCTTCTTCGTCTTTAACTTAAATATTTTGATATTATCAAAACCTGAATAGTTTAATTACTTACAAGTAGGTATACCTCGCTAGTCATTTAGGTGATAAGAATGCATTCTCAACATCATTTATCTTAGATAGTATTTAAAAAATAACTTGATAACAGGTGTTCGATAAAGTGATTACGATCTAACACCTTTTTTACATCTAGCAAACCTGATATTCGGACAGCAAACCGGGTGCATACTAATAATTAGTATAGCATAAATCGTCAATAAGCATTTTAGCATAACTTACTAAGCTATACCATGCTAGTTTTTTATTTATACAATACATGGGTACAATATACGTTGTCGAAATGTTTTATTTAACATCGAGCTTGGTAGTAGCCATTAACATGTACAAAATGTAACCTTTTTTTGGTCCTTCGATTTGGTCGTTATGTTCGTGTTATCGTGCACATCGACAAGTGAAGTTCGTATCTGAACAGCAATCTCAGTGCTCTTTACAGCGAACTGTCTAGTAGCGTCTGTAAATATTAACATTGACATTGCAATACTGCATCTTATATATAAAATTCTCGTGTCACAATGTTAGTTACCATACTCCTCTGAAACGGCTGGACCGATTTTTATGAAATTTGGTGTGCATATCGGGTAGGTCTGAGAATCGACCAACATCTATTTTTATACCCATTTTTTTTTCTTTTTTTTATGGCAAAACAACGTTTGCCGGATCAGCTAGTATCTAAATATATTCAGATCGTTTAGAATGTTTAGATGGATCAATAGAACAAAAAAGTCAGACAAGCAGACAAAAAAGTATTGGACATGAACTGCCAACTTAAAAAAATGACTTGTCGAGTCGAAATGTGTGAAAATTAAAAAAAAGCTTTATTTACTAAACTATTTATTTGATCCATTTTATAAAACAACCACAACTTTAAATTTTTATAGACAATTTATATAAACTAAAATACTAGAACGATAAAGCAATACTTATATCATCATATGATTATAAATATAAATAAATATATAAATATTTCGGACATCTAACACACAACGCCATCTAGTTCCAAGCTAAGCAGAGCTTGTGTTATGGGTACTAGACAACTGATACAAATACATATATACTTTTTTTTTGTAAATACATACATATCATACATAGAAAACACCCAAACTCCGAAACAAATATTTGTAGATCATACAAACATTTGGTCCGACCCGGGAATCGAACCCGAGACCTCATGATCAGCAGTCGCACACGACAACCGCGAGACCAACGAGGCAATTAAATAGTAGTAGTACATACGAGTATTTCTTTATATTTTCTTATGAATTGGATGATGTAAAATAACATGTAATTAAAACGTGCCATCCAAAGTTTTATGAATTTTTTATCAAAACTGAAATAAAATTATTATTTTCATATGCTTGCAAAATAATGGATTTCATCTTTAGATGTTAAGCGTTGACGTCACACTTTCTTACACGTTTATGGAAGTATACGACAGTGACTTCTGAAGTTTTTGTACAAGTACCTACTCATTAGGTTTTAAGTTCTAAAGTAGACTTCACTCATTCATACAGTTAAGGACAATTAAACACAGGTGTCACCTGGTAAGAAAGGGTAATCGGTGTCCATATTCAAACATCTGTGCCACAAAATATTGTTTGCTATTAGTACATTAATGAATATAATAGAGCTTTGTTTACCCAAAAATCTCCAATAGATTAGACCAGCTCCACACTAATAGACGTCACCAAATAACACCCAGACCAAAAAAATATTTTTATAGGGTGATAATTTTTGTCTAGAAAGACAATTTTAGCAGAAATCTTTAGTTTAATATTCCCGGTATGTAGCTTCCGGGTTGAATAGGTCAAGGTGGTTATAATCGTGTATCGTAATTTGTATAATGTAGTGTGTACTAATGGTATTTTATTTTATACCCATTTTATTGTCTTATATTTATTTCTTATTCAACAAATCCTCTTGTCATCAACGAATAATCATTATTTCTTTAGATTACCTCGTTATAATCCCATTTACCTACGAGTAATGTACAATGTGTTAACGTATCTAATGGTATGTATTTCTCTCTATCGTCAACCCTAAGTCTGGATGTTAACTGAAAACAGTTGATTATTTTTAAACTTTCGCGTTCCATGATATTATAATAATTATTTTTACGGGAATTACCACGGCCAGTGCAACCTGGTCGAAACGTCAGGCAAAACAGAGGTATGTAGTACCTTGAAATAAGTGATCGCGTTAATTCCCGTAAAAATAATCATTATAATAGTTGATTATTTTTCAGGAGGTTTTCTCTGCCTCATTTTTTATTGGATTCTATGATATTCAAATTCCCTTTGGAATACAAAGTCTAGTAAAGCCTGTACGTATTGCTACATTTACATGGGTTTTTAATTACCAAAGCAACAAATAACTTTAAGTTAAAAATATTGGGATGTTTCTGAAAGCTACTGTATTTCGTGATATAACTTTCTTTTTACTTCGTAAACCTCACGCCGATCTATCGATCCCTACAGTCGCCATGCCGTCTCGTGCTCTATAATTATATCATCCTAAATCATACATTTATTTCCGCTTCAGTATTATTAGGCTTTGTTTCAGCATTTTTATTTATTACTTACTGGGGAATATTTTACTACATATTACAGTTTCACATAAAGCCAAACAACTGAAATATTTTATACACAAAGCTAATCGAGATAAAACAGATAACATTGTCAGCATTGGCATAGGGTGCGTATCAAGTTTTCCTTCTTGCACTGATGTTGTCCTGCATAGTTTGTTCCCTTTATCGCCTCTTATGACACTCGATGAAAAGGGGTGGTGACACTTTGTATTCTTAATCCATCACCACACAGACAAGATGATATGGTAGATTATATGGTATAAGTCATCTCTTATGTTAGATCACTGTCATAAATTATGGTAATAAACCAAATGAAAAACTGCAAAAAAGTATGTAAGTGAACGTTTTCTAAGTACTAAGTAATGTTAAAATTTACTTACAGTTCCAAAGATAAAATAGATGAAATAATATGAATGTACGGTTGTAAGACAAAGAAGTCCTTACTCTCGATATTGTCCTTGTCTTTGATTCATAAATATTTACAGACCAAAGACAATTATTTAATTGTTTGTGCAATCTCTAACCGTATTTATGTATATTTTCAGCCGATACTACACTACGGTTCGCCAACGAGAACTGGCAGCAGCTGATGGATGAGCTGTCTCCACCCGCCATCAAACAAATCGTTCGCACTGTCGTTAAGGCCATCAACAAGTTCTTCTCAAAAGTTCCTATTAAAGATATAGTATTAAATTATAGTGGAGAAGAATAAATGCCCTGTGATTATTATACATTAAGAGCTTTACCTGATAAGAATTACACTAATTTTAATGTACCCTATTTAAAAAATAACTTTATTTATACATATGTATTAAAGGAGGAGAATTAGTTTAATAAAAAGTTTGCATATAGAATTGGTCGAACCTCATACGTATTTAAAACTTGCGATGTATCGTGTTGAGACGATTGATATATTTGAATTTAGCATGTCCTTTCGCGTACTTATAAGCTTTTAAGAATCAAGTTTTATATTCAATTTCAGAATCTTTATTGCTAACTAAGTGTAGGTACATTTTGTGATCTTATAATACTCGTATAGTTTGTCTCGACTTAGAAGCCTTTTCCAGGCATTGCAAATTTGAGAGAAGATGACCATTACACATTTGTTACATATGTATTAAGTTTCAGGAAGTAAAGCGTATATTGAGGCGAGAGTGTTATAAAATTCCTTATATCTTTATCGAACCGAGTAAAAGGTTTATTAAAATTACTTAGAAATACTAGTAAGCACTCCTTTTTGTAGAATAATGATTTAAAACAAAAGAAAACGATGTATGTAAATTATTATGTGGAAAATTGTCTTCTGTTTTATTTATTAATTTAATTATTTTTAATTATAAATTTATTATATAACAAAATAAAACTTGTTTCGTAATAAATATATTTAAATTACATATGTTTTATTATGACTTACCCCAAGTTACCTCGCCGCCCAAGGCTAAATAACTACCTACTACGTATATTATTACTATTTTAATTATATTGACTAAATGTATTTTTTTTCCTTTTCACTGTATTTTTTTTTTCTAACTTACTCGGTAAATTAAACAAAAAGCAATTATGAAAATTGTGAAGGATAGCTATCGGTACGAATTGAAACACTTGGCTTATGTGCGAAAATGTTCATAGAAAAAGTATTTAAATATTTTGGAACGAAGTTCCTTATGGGGTGTGGAGGGGTACCCTAGCCGGCAAAAAATATCCACAACGTAAGATTGACGCCTCGGAGTCAAAATGGTAGCGTATGAGAATGATGTGAGGTCTCGGGAATGAATCCCGTCTAGGATCAATTTTTTTTTTTGATTTGCAAATATTTGTTTTTTGGGAGTTTGGATGTTTTATATCTATACTAATATTATAAAGCTGCAGAGTTTGTTTGTTTGTTTGTTTGTTTGAACGCGCTAATCTCAGGAACTACTGGTCCGATTTGAAAAATTCTTTCAGTGTTGGATAGTCCATTTATCGAGGAAGGCTATAGGCTATATTTTATTTTCAAAAAAATTAGGGATCCGTAAGAAAATTGCTATTTTCTAACCCAAGGTGTGAAATCGAAAACCTATTTTTGCGTGCGCTGCAAAGGCTATTGACAATAGAACAAAATAATGTATTACGGGTTTGTAGGGCCCATTAAGATCTACAAAAAAGTCCGCGAGAGCATATATCTAACTATCATGGTTTAGTCACAATAACCGCTTTTGTGTTCGAAAAAAATATTAAATCGTCTAAAGAAAGAAACTACGTTAAATGTGTATCGTAATATTAATCCTTATCCAAATTAAGCATTATGTTATCAAGGGTATTTATGTAGAAGTAAAATACTTTTTGTTTCATCCCAATCCGACATTTCGTTTAGAAGTTATCACGAGTATAAGACGCTAAGAGTTGGTACCTAATAATGAGTTATTTGCCAAAGAGTTTTTATCAACATAATGCCTAATATTAATCTTTATCGAAATAATTGTGTTGTTTATTATGAGTATTAGATCTTAGAAGAGTATAATAAATACATCTATACTAATATATAAAGCTGAAGAGTTTGTTTATTTGTTTGGACGCGCTAATCTCAGGAACTACTGGTACAATTTAAAAACTTATTTCAGTGTTAGATAGCCCATTTATCGAGGAAGGCTATCCATACTTCCATACTTTATATTAATATATTTAATACAGTTATAAATATATTAATAGATAATATCGCAACATGCGAAAAGAGGTGGGGCTATCGGTTTAAGGTCAATGGAAAATATACGGAATCCATCTTAGCGTTCGCAGACGACCTTGCGATCATTACACGTAATCCAAAGCAGTGCCAAGAACTACTGCGTAAGGTAGATGACTTCTGTACCTGGACGGAGGGAATGAGGACAAAACCTAGCAAATGCTATTGCCTTTGTCTGGGCCGGCGAGGCACCAGGTATACCTCATATGACCCCGGGATTACTATTGGTGGGGAAAGTGTTTCAATAATATCAGAAACCGTGCCCTTTAAATTCCTTGGAAGAAAGATAGACTACAAAGGTCGTACTCCATCTATAAACGTAATAGTCGATGACTTCGTAAAAGACATTGACAAGGTAGACCAACAGCCAATTAGTAACGTAAAAAAAGCTTGGATTTACGACAACTACTTAACATCACGTCTCAACTGGCCGTTTCTAGTATATGATATAAACCAGAACCACATAAGAACACTGGACGCGAAAGTCACTAAGACATTGAAGTTGTGGCTCGGGCTAGCACCATCTGCAGACCCGTCAACGTTGTACAGGGGCTCGAATAATTTTGGAATGAAATTAAAAAAACCTTCGGAACTCTACAAACACCTAAGAGTTACCAAAATGCATGTCTTGTCAAAATCCCAAGACGAAATCGTTAGATCCCTTCCAAAAGACAAAAATTCATCAGAGCTAGAGTCACGGCTCCAATTCCACAAAAAATTCATGGTGGGTACGCAGTCCAGTAGAGTAGGATTGGGAAATACTAGAAGACAGACCGACAAAGAGATAACAAAATCTTTCATACAACAAGATGAAAACGAGACCTACAAGGTGCACGCAATGAACCTAGAAATGCAGAATGAATGGTTAACTCTAGGAGAATTTTGTATCCCACCAGCTTTGAAATGGCGCACACTTTTATATGATTGGTCACCCGCCCTGTTAAAATTCTACCTCAACGCCTTTCAATTAACCCTCCCCGATCAAAGCAACCTAGTAAGGTGGGGAAAAGCTACAGAAAAGGCTTGTACGATGTGCAATGCGGCAATAGGTACAGCCAGGCACTTACTGACAGGTTGTAAGGCGCTATTAGACCGGGGTCATTATTCACGTCGCCATGATAGGGTATTACTCATCATACGCGAAGCTATAAGTTTATCACTGGCGAGAGCGAAAAAAGGAACAACAACAAACATAAAAACTAACATCGCGTTTGTAAAGGAAGGCTCAACAAAAAAGATTTCACTCACACAAAAGCCGTACTCAATTATAAATACCGCCAGTGACTGGACATTATTAGTGGACACGTATGAAAATCACTACAGAATACCGGAGGATATCTGTGCCTCGGCGTCCAGACCGGACATATTTCTTTATGCAATGTCAATTAAGCGTGTAGTACTAGTAGAACTCACGGTGCCGTGGGAAACGAACATCCCTAAAGACCACGCTTTAAAAAGAAACAAGTACTTTGACTTAACCAACGAAATAACTAAAAATGGTTATGTCGTTGCGCTGTATGCCGTGGAAGTGGGTGCGAGGGGTATACCAGCTAAATCCCTCTATAACCTGCTTAAAGACCTTGGATTGCCAAGAGCTTCAGTAAGCTCTTTTCTTGAACGAATATCCAAAGCGGCATTGCTAGGCTCACTTCAAATATGGTTAGGTAGAGGGGGTAACACGGCGGACAGTGGAGGTGAGCGTTGACGCGTCGTAAGGAGTGCTCCTTAAACCTAAACCTGGGTCGCAATTCCCAGGCACTGTTGAAGTCGCATGTGTTGCCCCCATCTATCACGCGATGGACCCGGCACCCGCACGGTGAATCCATGGAACGCTAAGAAATAGGTCAATGCGAAAGTAACTCTGTCTGTCTGTCTGTCTTGCTTTCACGGCCAAACCGCTGCACCGATTACAATGAAATTTGGTACACAGATAGTCTAGAGCCTGAGAAAGGACATAGGCTACTTTTTATTGCGAAAAAAAGGTAATAAGGGGTTGAAGGGGGGGATGAAAGATTGTATAGAAGAGTGGTGGTTTAATCGCCACACGCCTGCGCATTACCTTGGTGACACCGCCCGGTACACCGGACACTCTTGGCAACGAGGTAACAAGGATGTCAAATTCATTAAAAAAAATTCTCCTTTTCAACGAAGACTTAAATTAATATAATAATAATGATGTAATAAATAACATACATTCATAAATATGATTTGTATGTTCATTATATTAATAGAAATAAATAAGACAAATTACAAAACAGTGTATACAGTATCGTCATTTTAAGCTAAAATCTTAAACTTTATTTTTTAGTTTGTTGATTACATATAAATAAAAATGTCATTTAAATTTCGTAAAAATTTTAAGATCAAGGGGGTAAAATAGCAATAGGGGATGAAAGTTTGTATGGAAATATGCAAGGTTTGTGAAGGCAAGGCAAGGCCTATGTCCAGCAGTGGATTGCGATAGGCTGATGATGATGATGCAAGGTTTGCAAAAATGTTTCATGAGTTTGGGACAGGAGACAAGATATTAGAGCTATTCAGATGTAACATTTACTGAGTTATCACAATATGCCTAAGTGTGCTTACCCGAACGGGCAGACATGTGAGGGCAGACGACTGTGCCGCATGCGGATGTTGAATTTTGCTACTACAAATTCGTTATTATTCACTAGGATTCGATTTGTTAACATGATTTTTTGTTTATTCAAATAATTTTCTTCGTAAAAAAATCCGAAGGAAAAGTATCCGGCGGGATTTAAACACAAAAAAAGCAAAAGGGGTACGCCGCAAGATGAAATAAATGCCTGTATGAAACATATGTATTATGGGTACATGTTAAAAAGTTTTGTCTTACTACAATTATGCGAGTACAACTTCACAATGATTTATGAGCAGTGTCAATATGCAAATGCTCTTCTAAAAAAAAAAACTTCGTTTAAAAAAACCGACTTCAAAAACTGAAAAGTATAAAATAACTTAATTTGTATGTGCTACCTATTCATAGGTTTGAATTCGGCGCCAAGCCAAATGTAATAGTAGGTACCACACTCGCTATATTTCGAGACGAACGTCAACGACGTCACCGACGCTTCGGTTGTTTTGTCCTACGCGAAGAGCAGCTATCCCGCTCAAGGTCACGTGCGGCGAGTCCTACTATTACATTTTGGCTCGGCACCGACTTCAAACCTATGAATAGGTAGCACATACAAATTAAGTTATTTTATACTTTTCAGTTTTTGAAGTCGGTTTTTTTAAACGAAGTTTTTTTTTTTCGCTTTTTAGTCTTACTCAAGTCTCTCATCATCATTTCACCTAAATAACTTGAAAGAATACGACTAAAGGTAACATACAACATACTGTATAGAATAATAAATAAATATTTCGGACATGATGTTTACAGAATATGAAAGCATGCAGACAATTGCCTTAACTTTATTGCAGGCGCTCACGTAAATTTGAGGGTTTCCTTCAATTTCCTTGGGATCCCATCATCAGATCCTGATATGGTGGCCATGGGACCACATGGGGAGCATACCCTTTCGAATACAAAAATAATTTTCAAAATCGGTCCACAATTGACGGAGTAATCAATGTACATACATAAAAAAAATAAAAAAAAAAACCGATGAAATTGAGAACCTCCTCCTTTTGGAAGTCGGTTAAAAATAGGAGATGATTGTATGCCAAATGACAGTAACGACATGATTACACTGAGACGTGAGTTCTGGTATATGATAGCACACATGACCTAAAAATAATATATATTCTGATCCGCCGACTAATGAGACAGTACTCGAGGTCCCGGCAAATATCCATGCCCAGGACACCGAGCTTACCCCGTAGTGGCAGTTGAGTGCTCTGAAAAGTGGGGAGGGGAAGAAACGGAGACTTTTTGGTAGAGAACGGGCACACCTGTGTTTTCTTAACGTTGAACTCGACCAGATTCTCATCACCACATTGTTAAATGCGGTTCAAAACCCGGTCAAGCTCAGCGACAATCTGCTATCCATTTTCCTCAACGTCTACTATCTTGGCTGCAGGGTATCCATAATATCGCCCATGCACTGTGCTATCGTCTGCATAGCAATGTATATTGCCAAGGGCTAATATGTCATTGACATGCAGAAGAAACATCTTGGGCGACAGGACCGAATTCTGAGGTACGCTAGCGTTTACCTCCAGAAAAACAGAGGCCGCGCCGTCCGTCGCAAAGAACCCGAATGCGAAGGCGCTGATGAAAAAAAGAGTAAATCTAGAGACGACTCTAGGAGGCAGACCGAATGCTTAGAGATCGGAGAGAAGCGAACGGTGCAAGAACAGGTTGAAAGCCTTGGCCATGTCGAATGTCGAAATAATTTCATACAAAATACTTTTTATTTTATGTACTTATATAAATACTTAAATATGTTTTTAACATTGAAAAGTGTGTCTTATTTTTAAAATAATATTAGCCTTAATAATTAAAACTGCTACCCAAAGTCACTGTTCCACGCGGACGAAGTCGCGGGCGCAGCTAGTGTATAATATGTATGTATTTACAAAAAAAATACATAAATATTTATTTATTTATTTCATGAACGAAAAATTTAGGTATATAATCTGTAAGTTGCATGTAACAAGTACGAAGTAACTCTAGACAGAATTTGTTTCAGTAGAAATTACTTTAAAGGTGGTAGCACAAGTTTAGTTATATTTTTTTTTTATCCTTAAAAAATCATAATAAAACATGTATACCCGAATAGTTATTTTCTTTATACCTCGCATAGAACTGTTATATATTTTTATAAATCATTTAAAAATAAATAAAGGTGTCAAGACAATTTTGTGGTTCTTAGCCTGAACGAAAAAATTAGTCATCTGTGAGTTGCATGTATTATTATATTTTATCTATAATTATATTTGTTAATATACTTAGATGTTAAAACAATTATTAAACGGCTTTATTATTACAATGTATGTTTATTTAAATAGTAGAATGTTTCTACTATTTAAATAAACAAACATTGTATAAATTTAGTCATTGACTTATAGTATTTCTACTATCATTAATTTTTGTAGCTGAAGGAAAATATTAGTAACCCACAACTAATACCACTATCATTACATTAAACAGTTTATGATGATGATTATGGTCTCAACTATGGTAAATTTTTATTATTTTTTTCTGAAATATCAGCGAAACGATTCGAAATTATTTCGTGTACCTATTTAAAATTCTGTTATACAGTGCATTTAAAATTGTATTCTATTTATCCTTCACTTCAATTCTCTGCGATGGTAATCGCCTCCTTTTTTATTTTTATCGATAAAAAAATCATGATAAAAAATTTATATCCGAATAATAATTTTCTTTATACCTTCAATAGAACTTGAAAGAAATGTTTTTATGATAAGGAACTTCGTTCCTATCTGGTGTCCCACGACACCACACGACTTTTTTAGACTACTCTCATGTACTGCACCATCAAATTCAACGAATTCACCGAGAGCAATCAATGTATATTGATATTCGTCGACACCTCAGTAATAATAATAATAATAATCTTTATTGACATAAAATACATTATCCTAAGAAGAACCTCCTTTATATTACATGTGGTTTTAATGTACAAACTTGTATTGTGTACTTTTCAAATTCAAATGCAACACAAGTACTCCCCCTTCAATATTGCCTTCTGTAGTATTTTTTTTTCTTAAAAATCCTCTGAACGCCTGACAAAAAGTATTTATACTCTTGAAACTTCCATTTTTATACATAAACTTGATATATTAGCATAAAGTAAAGTAAGTTTATGGTTCATAAATCTTTTCTTGTAATTTTCACCTACTACATTTATATTTTAACTAGCGACCCGCCCCGGCTTCGCACGGGTGAATTTCAGATGCCCCCGCCGACGACACGATTCGTGCATTTTAAATCTGTAATATCTTCGAATATATTCATTCAAATAAGATACTGTAAAGGGCCATTTTGATCTATATTAAATGCACAATGTATTTAATTTACTTAATTGTATAAGGATTCATTCTGTATTGCTTAAAATCACTTCGTAAATAAGCCATTATTTCTCGTAAAAATAAAGGAATAAAAAATGGTTGTTGTGGGTTATCCCTAAGAGATAGACATATAACGTCGCGGACTTTTTTGTAGTACTTTTTAAGGTGTACAATACTGTAGTACATTATTTTGATTTATCTCGTAGGGTACAACCAGCGTTTGCAATGTAAGCGCAAAAAAATGTGTTTTTTTGCTACATCACATTAGAAACCTCGAAAATTAACAGTGTTTCCATACTATATTATGCATTCATTATACATCTTGAATCACTCTATCCATTAAAGAAACCCGCATCAAAATCCGTTGCGTAGTTTTAAAGATTTAAGCAAGCAAAGGGACATAGGGACAGAGAAAGCGACTTTGTTTTATACTATGTAGTGATGATGCGACAAATAAATAATAGTATTTTCTCCATAGTTTTTAACACGTTCTCAGGTAATTATGACCATTGAACCCTGTGATAAAACCTCTATTTACGCAGGCGCGGTTCCAGGGGGGGGGGGGGGTCACATGGGACATGACCCCCCCAAAATCTTACACATGTAACTTTTTCCCTCCTACTAGAACCTGATTACCAAATATTATCATCCCAATAGATTTACCAATAAAAAACAAAAGATATCTATTTGTGTTTTATGTGTGCAACTCAGATTACTACAGAAATCGCAATAAAATTGTGTTAAATTGATTGTATATTAGTATATACCCTCTCCCCCCCAAATTTCAGGTTGCGACCGCTCCTGTATTTACGGTTAAGTAACTGAAGGCATATTTCATGACAAAGGTTAAATTTTGGGTTACGATGGTATTCCTTTATATTATTCTTGTTAATATCTCTCATTTAGATACGAAAAGTCTCGTGGGAATGGGAAAAAAATGAGAATTCGGTAAAAAAAACTCGCAGTTATATTGCCAATTTATTTGCCAGCTACATACATACAGCATACACGCAAGCAGATTATACATGTGTAGTAAGGTAAACACATTAATTGTGCAGCGGCAGCATCTAGCAGTTAAAGTGTGAAGCTTCGTGGGAAGCCATTGAATGCGGGCAGCGCAGGATTGGTTTTTGTGGAGATCCTTGGGAGAGATCTATTTCCAACAGTGCACGTTTTTCAGTTGAGATAATAATGATGGTGCAAGTGTGGAGAACATATCCTTTGAGATGACAATTCAATTTTGTTATGTATTGTACCAACTTCAAAAAATGAGGAGGTTCTCAATTCCACCGTATATATGTTTTTTTTTTATGTGTGTTCGCGGATAACTTCGTCGTATATGAACCGATTTTAATGATTCTTTTTTTAATGGAAAGGAAATATTTCAACGGTGGTACCATGATAAGGACACTAAGATCTGATGATGGCATCCAAGAGAAATCGAGTCAAACCTTGAAGTTGGTTATTATTTTGTTAAAATTTTACTTGTCAATAAATATGATGATGTTCTCCTAGTCGATAACGAGCACGGCAGCCAGTCTCAACGGATACCAGCCAACTACACAGGAGATATTATAGTGCACAAGTGTGAGCGCCAACACAGGTGCACTCTCTGTTCCCTCACTCACAAAATCTGATGGGACGGTTATCGAACACGACTGGGGAGAGAACAGGCGCAGGATCAACGGCTTTACGTGCTCTTCCAGGCACGGGGGTTAAACCCCAAGTTCCAAGCTCCAAGCTGTTATTAAGTATATGCTATAAATCAGAAAAACTCAATAACACTTTTCGGCCCGACCCGGGATTCGTACCCGAGACCTCTTGATCGGCAGTCGCATACGTCAACCGCTAGACCAACAAAGCAGTTGGTCAATAAATATACGCTGTTAGTGAACAAATAAACTGACCCGGGAAGGGTGACTTAATTTCTTCTTAATAAAAAAACATGAAAGACCAATGCAATAGATGTGACCTCCTACTAATAAATCTTAACTTTTGCAAGTATTACACTGTTGTTATAAATCACTTGTTATCTCTCGGAAAATCTCGAACCTTAACATATCTGGACATTGTACCTACTTTATCATGAAGGGACTGGCAGAATTAATCGTATTTTCAGGAGTTCATTTTTTCCGGAGGAGGTCGGGCGTGGCGTGCGTCTGCGGCGCGCGGGTGGCGCGCGGTTGGGCGTACAGTGGCGGCGCCTCGCGGACGAGAGCCGCACTACTGTAGCTAGGGTGCTTGTGGTATACACCACAAAGGTACTTATTTTTTTCTAATCATACCTTTATCTTTTAACATTTGAACTCATTATTCTACAAGAAATTTTATTACTGTACAATCAGTTCTTTCCTCCTTATGTTTAACACATACGTAAAATCAAAATGATAACTGAAATACATGTTTTTCTGTCATTTTCATAGCCCCAAAAGAAAGCGACGCTAGTGACGAGGAAGTCGTATAGTTGTGTGCAAACTTTGATGATGAAGAGGATGAAGAATCAAATGATGACGATGACAGCGATTGCCAATCCGATATTGGTTACACTGCGGAAGAAGAGTCTGTACATAGCCGCGATGATGATAATGATAATGTCGACGATGATGATGATAAAGCTATTGATGATAACTATAACTAATAATACTTAACTTTTAAAATAATGATGCTGCTAATAATTTTGACCTTTCATTTTTCACAAAAAAAATAAAAAAACAGTCGTATGGTGTCGTGCGTGGGACACCAGATAGGAACGAAGTTCCTTATCATAAAAATATTTATTTCAAGTTCTATTCAAGGTATAAAGAAAATAATTATTCAGGCACACATTTTTTATTATGATTTTTAAAGAAAAAAAAAAAAACTAAACTTGTGCTGCCACCTAGTAATCTCTACTAAAACAAGTTCTGTCTAGAGTTACTCCGTACCTATTACATGCAACTTACAGATAATATAAATTTTTCGTTCACGAAATAAATAAATAAATATTTTGGACTTTTTTATTGTAAATGCATACATATTATACATAGAAAACATCCAAACTCCCAAAAAGCAAATATTTGCAGATCAAAAAAAAATTTGATCCTACACGGGATTCGAACCCGAGACCTCACATCATTCTCATACGCTACCATTTTGAGTGCGAGGCGTCAATCTTACGTTATGGACGTTTTTTGCTGGCTAGGGTACCCCTCCATAACGCCCCATAAGGAAGTTCAAAAAAACAAATTATAAAATCGGACCTTCTTTTTTTTGTTTATTTAAACAATTTTCATGAAGCGACATTCATGCCATTTCGCATTTCAGCTTACAATTGTATCTACTAACAAAATACAAAGCGGCATGCAGAAAGATATCACGGCATATTTGAGATTTTTTTCCATTGAGAAATTGATGTTTATTCAATTTTTTCACAATTTTTGTATGTTGGGCTGTAGCTACATGCATGCCATATACATTCATGACTTAAAATAATGTAAATTCACGAAATACAAACCGGCATGCAAAAACAAGTCACCTAAATTTGCACAGTATTTTTTGCAACTTTCATCATGCATGCCTCTATTTTGCAACATCCTGGTGTGCATGCCAATTTTCCTACTATTAATTAATGATACAAATTAAGTATCCTTTCAATGGCATGCACTTTGGAATCACGGAAAATCTGTGTTCAAATTTTACAGAGTTATCCGGCAATTTACCACCGTTGGTCTTACGAGGGCTGCATGCCAATTTTTAACCGACTTCCAAAAAGGAGGAGGTTCTATGTTCCACTGTATGTTTTTTTTTTCAACTTTTGACTTCAAACAGATTGTAGGTACCTAGCAGCACTACTATTTAAATGAATAAAGAATTAGGTATACGCAATTTATGAAGAACCAGATTATTTTACGCTTTTAAGTGTTTTTTTGGCAGAGAGTTTTCGTTGGATGTTTTTTTGGAAGTCGGTTTTTTTTTTCAGAGTGTGTTTATTACAAAAACTTCCATGCTTTATATCGGCATGCAATTTCAAAAAACGGAATTGCCTTTAATTTTGTTCAGGTTTTCAGAATCCTATGATCATTTTGGGACGCTGTGGAGTGCATGCCATCAATTATTACAGCTTTAATTTGTTTAAACTTCCGTATATTACAATGGCGTGCAGTATACTATCACGGAAAAACACGAAAATCCACTACACAAAGAAAAGCGCTTTTCCTTATGAAGAGGACGCGCGGGGGGGCTAAAACCCCGACTATCATTGATATTTTAGGGGTTAGTTTTTAAGCCTTAAAAAGGCATGCACGACAAAATCGTGGAACGTCACCTGTCACCAGCTCCCGGTCTACACGGGCCGTCACCTCGCCGGGGCTTGCGACGGGGTTGCGTGTCGGAATCTAAACGACTAAAACCATAAGATGTGCCGCTCTGTGTCAACCCGTCTGGCCGGTCCGCGGTGGAGTGTAGTAGGCTAACATTGCTATATCGGATAATATTTTATCCGTGGCGCTTCCCGGTTTCAAAAAGGTGTCTGTCTATTTTTACTTCATTTTGTCTCCCGATTTGCTAAGGAGGAAACTGGACTTATTATATTTCCAACTCCTCCAGTTTTTCTCCTGATTAATTTCGTTGCGGGTTCCAAGACAGTTTAATTTTTCCTGGGATTTCCCGAGTGTCATAACTCTCTGTATTCGTGGGTCACTGATGTTGATCCTGGTGTACAGGAGTTACAGTGGTGGGCGTGTGAGCGGGATTAGTCCCATTAAAAAAAGGCTAAAATCTCTTATGTCCAGTACTAAACTATTAAAATGTGTTGATAAGTGGTAACATGGAAAACAAAGGTTACAATAGGTGTCATAAATAAATAATTGAAAATAAGCAATCGATGTAAAAAAAATAAAGTAAAAAAAATATTTTCGCTTTGCATACGTTTCGGCGAATTTATAAAATGTATATTCATGGATTACTAGCAAAATAACATTTCACTAAATCTTCCAAACTTCACTCAGTTTGACTACCCCGAATCTACGACCTTTTCCTCTTCATATAGGGCGCACACCAGACTCTGACGAGACCGTTTGTCGAGGCTCGACGAGGTTGCCGTAAAAAGCGGTGTGTTAGGTGGGACCGTCGCACACCAAAGCTGTAGTCGACAAATTGTCTCCGACGAGACAGTTTGTCGAGGATCGACTAGGTTGCCGTAAAAAGCGTTGTGTTAGGTGGGACGTGCGTTATGGAATTGTAAAGCAGGAAGTATCTATACTTATAATAAAAATGTAACAGGTCAAATTCTGTACATTGAAGATATTTTGAAATTTTTTTTTGGAGGGCACTCTGTTATCGATACTGAAACGAAAACTATTTTTTTTTTCATTTTTGTCTGTCTGTCTGTCTGTCTGTCTGTCTGTCTGTATCTTGGCCGCGCATCACGCCGAAACTACTGAATGGATTCAAATGAAACTTGGCATGATTTGAGTTCATACTCCGAGGTAGGACATAGGATACTTTTTATTCCGAAATTCCGGACGGTTTCCTTGGGAGGGGAGATGAAAGTCAAAATGTGTAATTAATTGTAATTCATTAACGAGTAGTCCGATTGCAATAATTCTTTTTTTGTTAGAAAGGAGATACTCTGAAGATTGTAGCATAAAGTATTTAATTCATCACAATCTCTCTATCTATTGGAAAAAAAAATTATAAAGAATTTATCATTACGTAAAACAACATGTAGCGACACCTATTGCCAGCCATGCGTAATTAATAACACTTTGATTAATATATCGTGGAATAATCGTAGAACGTATTACGTATAATTCGGTGTAGCATTAAGTATTTGATTTATCGCAACCTCTCTATCCATAGGAAAAATAATATCTATATCTCTCTGTAGACGTCGAATCTGTGTGTTTGGTTGTGCCCGCATGACTTAAATATTCAAAATAATCGTGGGAACGTTTTATGCACAAGCATTGTGATTAATGTGGTATATAGTTAGTATTTGATAGGTAGGTATTTGTTTTATATTCTCTCTTTCCATAGAAAGGGTTGTTTTAAATTTTCTTGAAAAATTTCTTTGCTTAAAACAGCGACATCTTTTGGAATCAAGTAACTAACTTTACAATAGGTACGTAATATGATTACTCTTTTTAACGTATAATAAAAATGTAACAGTTCAGTTCTGTACATTAAAGAAATTTAGATGATTTTTTGGGAGGGCTCTATCGATACTGAAGCAATTACATTTTCTTGAAAATTGTTTCTGTGCTTAAAACAGCGACATCTTTTGGAATCAAGTAACTAACTTTACAATAGGTACGTAATATGATTACTTTTAAACGCATAAGAAAAGTGTATAAGATCAATTCTGTACATTAAAGAAATTTAGATTTTTTGGGAGGATGCTCTTATTGATACTGAACCAAAAACTAGAATGCCATAAACGTTAAATGGTCATTTATAATTATGATATTTATTTTAAGTTTAAAATACTTGAAAGAGGAGTAAACATATAACATAATAGTTCATCATAATTTACCAGAAAATGATACAAAACATCTTTATGATAGGTATATAGGTATAGGTATGATAGGTTATGGTAGTTTTTTTAAACGAAGTTTTTTTTAGGATTTTGTCAGGTTATAGCATAGGTATAAGCAGGCGATTTTTGTTGTACCTAAATAATTAGCAAATAGTCTTTTGTAGTTACTAATTGGTTTTCTCGGTATTTTTAGAATTTTGTAAGGTTATAGCATAGGTACCTAGGTACCTATAATTTACTTTTTTATAGGATTTTGTTAGGTTATTGGTATAGGCATAGGTAAGCAGATGTTTTTCGTTGCAAATATTTAATTACTTAGCCTTATTTGTTGGTGTTTTAATTTCTTTTAGTAAGTTGTAGATACCTTCCATTTTTTTCGTTGAATTAGTTGTAGATACTTAATTAATTTAGTTTTATTTACGCTTTGAAAATAAGCTTCATTCGTTATGTCTAATTTTTCATTTAACTGTAGTGATAAATTTAACATTGTTTTTCGTATTCAATTTTATCACATCACAATAATTTATAAAAGCTAATGTTTGTGAGGGTGTATGTTTGTTACTTCATCACGCAAAAAGCACTGGACGGAATTTAATGAAACTTTACAGTAATATAGCTTACTAGCTGTTGCCCGCAGCTTTGCTCGCGTGGAAGTTGATTGTTTACAATATATTTAATTAAAACTGTGTAAGTATGTATGAATAATTTATTCATGTTTTTAAACGTACCTATTTATTTATTTTTAATCAATAGCCCATTAAAAAGGATTTCATACTAACGTTCGACCCTTATTTTTAGCCCTTTAGAAATAGAATTCCCATAAATGATGATATAGGTATTAATTTATTTGTACTTAAAAGCCTAAGGACAAAGTTTCAGGCTACTAAATTAAAAATGACTGACTTCCAAACTAATCTACTTACGACATTTCAACACCTAATTCACCCCTTAGGGGTAGAAATATCATTTATGGGATTTCCTTTTGAGGCGCTCTGGTTCCCTGGTTTTTAGAACCCGAGACGGTGTGCGGTTTTTAGTCGGTTCGAGTCCGACATAACCACCAGTTGGTGATATCCGAGGGAATTTCCGCACAAAAAAAGAGGTAGATACAATGTCCAGAGACACTTAGTATCTACGCGTTTTTAACTATTAGCCCAAAGATAATTTTTCATGTTTCTAACTTAAAAAAGACGGACTTCCATACAAACTTTCAACCCCTATTTTACCCTCTTACGGGTAGAATATTGGGAAACGCTTAAATACGTATCTCCTATTTTTTTATCAATAGCCCTAAAATAAATTTTCATGTTTCTAACTTCAAAACTGGCGGACTTCTAGACTAACCCGCTTACGAAATGTCAACGCCTATTTCATCCCTTCAGCGTAGAATATCGAGAAAGGCCTAAATACGTATCTATTCATTTTTAATCAGTAGCCCAAACCAAAAGAAAAGTTTCATGTTTCTAATTTAAAAATGCCAAACAAAGTTCAACCCCTATTTCACCCCCTTAGGGGTACAATATTAGGAAACGTTGAAATACATATCTACTAATTTTTATAAGTAATCCAAAAATAAAGTTTCATATTTCTTAAATAGCCCTAACATAAACTTTCATGTTTTTAACTTCAAAGATGACGGACTTCCAGACTAACCTACATACAAAACGTCAACCCCTATTTCACCCTTAAGGAGTAGAATATCCGCTCTATCTATCAGAAACGCTTGAATACGTGTTTACTCATTTTTAATCAGTAGCCCAAAAATAAAGTTTCATGTTTCTAACTTAAAAAATGACGGACTTCCATACAAACTTTCAACCCCTATTTCACCCCCTTGGGGGTAGAAATTCCAAAATTCCTTCCTTAATGGGTATCTACTTAATGAAACGATCATACTCACCAAATTTTGTATTCCCAAGTTTAATAGTTTCCGCTCGGCGATGATGAATCAGTCAGTTAGTCAGTCAGGACATGTTATTTTATAAGTATAGAAGATACATCAGATTAACACATAGGTTACTGTTTGCCGCGATAACCGACATACACGCGGGCGGAGCCGCGGGCAACAGCTAGTAAATAAATAAAAAAGTAAACAAACACTCTTTAAAGGCGTAATATCCATAATCAAATCGTCCCTTCCCCTTCTTCGACCGTTTCTTCGGTCTTATGCGGTGTGCGTCAGCTTAAGACAACTGTCGAAAACCGTCTTGTCGCGGACGGTCTAGTCGAAGACCATTTCGGTGTGCGCCCGGCCGGTAAAACAAGGTCAATGCATAGTGCCCTAGAATAGAAACCGAAAACACCAACTGGTAAATAAAATAGAAATCGTTATTTCTTCATTTATTATAATGTTAACGGTTTGCTATAGCTCTTTGACTTTCCGTACTATTTCCTGAAGCGTTACTACTTCTTGCAAATGAAATAACAAATTCATCATTTTCGACGTTCCTGAAGCGAATTCTCCACGGTAAAGGTTTTCCTTTCTTGTACCACACTACTCCAGCTAGTGCGACTACTAATCCAACGATTCCAATAACACTTACAGCAATGCCAGCTTTGTGTGCAGGACCTAAAATAAAGGTTGATAATTACACTCTAATACATAAAAAATAAAATAAATTCATTATACATATAAAGCCCATAATGATAAGCTAATACTAAGGGCTTCTACACATAACTGCGAATTCGCAACGCATAGCAAATATCTGCGAGCTCGCACGAATGCACTGCAAGAACTTTACGCCGCATCGCATCGCAAGTATGTGTGGGAGCCCTAAATACGTCTGTGTTATAAAAATATTCAATTGAGTTGGTTGTAGTATTAAATAATTTAGTTTTCACTAACTATAAGAGATGGAAAATGCTTATCTTAAGATAAAAATAAAATTCTCACACATCTCACACACGGCTGTCTGATCTCACACTAGGCAACTATGGTAACCAGAGCGCTGATAAACATACTTATAAATGTCAGAATGAGGGTATCCGAATAATAAAAGTGATACAAACATTTGCCTCTATCGAACACTACGGAACAGTCTATATAAAGTGGCGCGATCGGAAACAGGACACAGTTTCTCTTCAGATCTCGTGACGACCATATCTCTTATTGTGACATGAGTCACTCCTGAGTCGTAGTAGTTTTCTATTATTTGATTTGTGATTTATTGTATCTCTGTGTTTTATATCGTGTGCACGAGGCGATATTTATCAGTGGGGGAATTACTAGCCTAGGTGGTGAATTCCACAGGGCACCGCGGAGGAGTGAGCGTTGCCCCAACCCCCTCGTGGGGGTTGCTGATGGTGTTTAAGTTAATTCGTATCCGTTTAGTAGTGATTAGTGTTTGGCTATAGTCCAGATTGGCTGTATCTGTGATTCATGTTCTCGTTTTATTCTTGTGTCTCCGACATATATATATATTTCTAAATATTATAATATATATATATTATCTAATATTAAAATTATAGAAAAATTACGCCCAGACACAGAACAAAATATGATCGTGTTCATCACACAAATATTTGTCCTGAGTGGAAATCGAACCCACAACCTCTGACTAAGCAGTCAGGGTCACTAACCACTAGCTAGATGATGGACGACTATCATTAACCAAGATATAATTTAATGACTTGTCATGGTTACCTTGTTATTTTTTTAATAACAATTTTTGAAACCGAATTTATACTTTTGAACATACTGAGTAATATACTTACTTCGAGCACTGTTGGTTTCTGAGAAATTAACTTCAATTGTGTCCCTCGACTCTTGAGTATCATCATGTACCAGGCCAGCACAGGTCCACTTCCCGATATCTTCGCTTTTTACAGGACTTATTGTTAAAGAACAATCGCCGTAGTTCAAACTTCTTTTAGGAGTAAAATAAAAGCGACCAAGGACAGCGCTAAAAATAATTTAGTAAAAGAAAAATAAGTCGTAGTAGAAGAATCGCGAGCCTTTATAAGATAAAAACACAAAAAATAATGTATTGGAAGATGACAACCAGACTAAACGATATTGCATTTAAATTTCAAACTCCCATTGTTTTTTTAAATATGTTCGTGTTAGTTAGTGCCCACTTACGTCACGTAAGGAACATCTGTGCAAAATGTTGTGCTTCTAGACTTAAGTTTCATTTGTGCGTTGATTGATCAGTCAGTCAGTCAGTGAATCGGTCAGCCAATTCCTTCTTTTATGATTACTTTCTTTAAATTTCTATCTTGAATCGTAACTTGATTATTGAGTGAGAAGTTAATATTTATAGATATCAAAATCGAACAATTACTGTTCTAAACGTTTCTGTAACAATGTTACTTTTTTAATATTATTCAAATATAACGCTGAAATCACAGACGTTCTTTATACGTGGTTACTACTCACGTATTACTCACTTTTCTTGTGTCACTGAAGAATCAATGCTTATACCGACGAATTTTGGTGTCAGGAATCTGCAATAATCAAGCGGTCTAGGTCCATTCGCAGTTTGGCACTGTAATGTAATTTTGCCTCCAATCGTAGCTTCCACTTGTTGTTTGTTCGCAGCTAGCGGTCCAGTCACTCTGACAAGAACGCTGTCTGTCACTTCGACACCTAATTGATCTCTGGGCCCCATGTGACAAATCCATTCGCCAGTATCGTCTTCAGAGACATGAGCGAAATTTATCCCACAGTCTCCAGTTTGTAGACTTTCGCCGGTATACCTAGCATTTTAAATTTAGTGTTCATAAAATATTTAAACTTGGTAGTTACTGCTATGTACTCGTATTTATTATGTCTGTTATGAATGGTTTTATAACGGATCATTATACCGGTATTTTTTCTTAAGAATAATTAATTTAGATAATAACTTTGTATTCATTTCGGTATTTAGTTTTTTATCTATTTGACGGACGTGCGAAATGCAAGCCGTCATAACATCCCATTATTACGTTAATTATGAACATAGTTTTTTTTTATTTCTATTATTTCAATTCTTCTGCGTTCTACGTAAAAATATTGAAATGATCATGCTCGTCAAGCAATTATTTTTATTCTGGGTGGGAATCGAATAATGACCTCTAGCATAGCAGTCAGCATCACTAACCACTAGACCAAAAGCCCCATCAATAATAATGATACATAATTTTTGATAACAAAAACATCTTGAAAAATCTTTAAAGGAGGCAATTAAATAGTAAAAGATATACTTAATACAACAATTTTGCACATATTTAACTATTTATTAATATAAATTCGAAAGTAACTCTGTCACACTTTGTGTGTGTCTGTCTGTCACACTTTCGCGGTTTAACCACTCCATCAATTTCAATGTAGGTAATTTGGCATGGAGATACTTTGATTCTTGAAGAAGCATATAGGCTATCGCGATAACCAACATACACGCGGGCGGAACCTTTATAGGATATACAAAAGTTAGTATAGATATAATTTGAAAACCGTACCTACTGGTGTTCATAGTTATTTGCTAAAAAGATCTAAAAATGTTAATACTTAAAAGTTAGAAATGTCACAGCGACATGACAGCTCTAAATGGGCCATCCAATACTTACCAAAAGTCATGTTCTTCCTCGGTTTGACGTTCCACAGGAGTAAACTGAGATCCATTAGGATGCTGAAACCAACAATACGCAAGGGACACCTCTGCTCGACACATAATATTAAGGTTACTATCCCTCTGTACGAGTAATACTCTAGATTCATCTTCCGCATTTTTTGTTTCGCGTAAAAGTCCTGAAAAAAACTTTTATTAGTACAAATATTTAAAAAAAACTAGCTTTTGATCGCGACTGCGCCCGCGTGTATATCGATTATCGCGGTAAAGAGTAGCATATTATGTCCTTCCTCAAGAATCTTAGTGTAAAGCTGCCAAATTTCACTGAAGTCAGTGTAGAGTTTAACCGTGAAAATGAATTGAACGGGATTGAATTCTCTATAATACCTCTTATTGTTACATAGTCGATTGCTTTCTATATTCTTTTGAACTTAAATCTAATACTAGTATGATCCGATTGATGAGTAAATAGTTACCGAAAGAGCGTGATGTATCTCGCGGTACTACCCGAATAAGTGCCTGCAACGGAGTACTTTTGACGATATTATTGCCTC
Organism: Diaphora mendica; assembly: GCA_949125395.1. NCBI lineage: Eukaryota > Metazoa > Arthropoda > Insecta > Lepidoptera > Erebidae > Diaphora > Diaphora mendica. Next base: position 28,149,092 of record OX421310.1, read on the forward strand.
TCCTCTCTTGTGTGCCTACTGTACATCTCCATGTGCCGTAATCATTTGTGTTAGGTGATTCTATAGTCATTCCACATTCTCGCTTCGCAAAACCCTCGCCGTAGTAACTGCAAGGAAATATAAACTTTAAATATACGCTTCTACATTATTTTGTCTTTGTACAGCACTCTAAGAAAATTGGCCTTAGATGAATGAATATTTTTGTAATAATACTGTAAATTTTTAATTTAGTTCAATCGAATAAAATCAGTTGCGCCGAGGCGCGGCGTTAGGCACTTAACCCACTTAAATGTTCATGAATCCAATGGTAGGATTATTGGAGAGCAATGTGAGATCCTGCATCTACTATGTCCGATGAAAGGTATTTCTCATGCTTGGAATCCATTCAAATTTCAATCTCCACCACAATCTTAAAACACTGAGACTTTTTCGATACCCAGCAAATATTCTGAAGATCCCATTTCCGTTGAAAACTGACATATGAAAATATTATAAATAATGTAATTTGCCAACCTGTGACGTCCATCGCTCAGTCCATCAATAATGTTAAAACCAACAGACTCTGCATTCTTTTGAAATCTACAAAAGGTTATATTTCTTTCAGTGTGCGCAATATTGCAGTATAAGCTTAATTTAGCAGCTTCTTCTCTGTAGCCAGAAAGCAATTGCTCGGCTGTAACGAAACACAATATTATTTCATTGTAACATTTTCATTTTCTTGAGACATCTTTTGAAAAAACAATCAATGATTGAATTTGATCAAATTGGTTGATTGTTTACGATCTCATTATATGTGTCAAATTCAGTCAGTCAGGTACTTACCGCCCCTGTCGAGCCGGCCCGTTCATGCTGAAATCAGCGTGGCTCTACTACTAATAGTAGTATAGTATAGTATAATAGTAATATTTACCCAACATAGATTTTTACTCAGCCTGCTGATAAATATACATTTTTAATTCATATTTATTGATGTGAAACATCTATAGGCGCGGTAAACCTGATTTTTGGCGAGGCGAGAATTGCTGTGGTGACCCTTCGCCTTACCGAAGTCACCAATGAAAATATGTAATTGAGTTGTAGCGATTTTTTTTTTTTTTTTTTTTTTTTTTTTATGGAATAGACCGGCAAACGAGCAGACGTATCGCCTGATGGTAAGCGATTACCGCCGCCCATGGACACCCGCAACACCAGAGGCGTCACAAGTGCGTTACCGGCCTTTGGGGGATATAGGGGGAGGGGTTGGGGTATGGGCCTCCGGTATCCTCACTCACTCGGTGAAACACAGCGCAAGCACTATTTCACACCGGTTTTCTGTGAGGCCGTGGTATCACTCCGGTCGAGCCGGCCCATTCATGCCGAAGCGTGGCTCTCCCACCTGAGATTTCAAATAAATTTAAAGATATTGAATTTTTGTATGTATTTTGTATTTGATTAAAATGAATATTTACGTAACAAACAGTCATTTTATTAACCGACTTCAAAAAAAGGAGGAGGTTCTCAATTCGACTGTAGGTATATTTTTTTTTATGTTTGTTACCTCATAACTTTTGACTGGGTGAACCGATTTTGATAATTCTTTTCTTATTTGAAAGCTGGTACTTCCCGAATGGTCCCGTTTAAATTTGGTCCAGATTGAAGTCAGTTTCTTTTTTGTTAAAATTTGTAGGTAATTATTTTTATGGAACAAATTTCGATGTTTCACATCTGCCGAGCGTCCCGTGACGGCTCACTTTTTATTAGATAAATTACACCCAGACATAACAAATGATCATCCTTATATCAGAATATTTATCCTGTGTGGTAATACAAGAATTAACACTTACTTTGCACAGTGACATTTCTTTCTACTTGTAACTCCGACACTCTGCCAGGCAGTCCTAGTAAAACATTCCATCGTCCCTGGACAGCTCTAGTAGTTCGATCAAGTGTTACACTACAGTGACCAGGTACCAAAGAGCTCTCAGAAAATGGTTGCGTTACCAAACAATAAGAGTTCTGAAGAGTTGTTAGATCTACTTGAGCATAGGTTTTACCGTCTTGTAAAGCAATCGCATCTGTTGGAGCGTATGGACGTATGTCCTCTGAAATGACAGAAGGGAGAGAAATTGAATTTAAGAAAATGGGTCTCAAGTCGTCAATAAAAAAAAAAAGAACGTAAAAGGACAATGGCAGGTTGGTATGGCACTTTTGTACCGCCTTACTTAGGTATATCATGTTAGGGATTATTTTTATTTGGTTGCTGATATCACCGAAAATAACATTTCAAATTCCCAGATTTTTAGAAGATGGTGTCAAAAAGTCATTTAAGTTTTTAGATTACAATGAAATACATGGATCACAAATCAGTTTTCATTGTTGTGAACAGGATTTTGACAACGCCTTCTCTTCCAGACTTTGCCGTGCCCAACAGGGTTCATAAAATTGTTTCCTCTTACAAGCTTGTTAACACCTTTATATATAAGGGTGTACATTATGGAGTGCAATAAACGATTTGAATTGAATTCGATTGCGTAATATAATATTTTTGAAAATCAAAATCATTCGTCTACTAAATACATCAGTAAGCTCTTTCAAAAATATCGATTTAAATATGTTATCGAATTTTATGTAATATGTATTTTAAAATAATATACACTGACGGACTCATAAACTGCATCAAACTTCAGGATTACTTTGAAATGATTTTTTTAATAAGTATGCAAACTTTTTAGATTAAATTATATAAATATGGAGAGACTGGCCCTTAATCTTAAAAAAAACAATATTTAAAAATAGAACTGCAGTAAATCAAATGAATATAGCCGGGAAATAGGCAATTGCAGGTCGAGTATGAGTTTGAAGGCCGAGCCGTAGGCGAGGACTTCACTAATACGAGACAGGCAATTGCTATTTCCGCCGAGGCATATATAGTGCTTTTCTCAAAAGAATGCAGGGAAATAAAACATAATTTTATATTATATATTTCATTTAATTAATATTAAAAGTTACAATAAGCGTATTGGGGCAATTACTAAAAGAAAATCTTAAATCTGGTGGAGTACAATCAATTTCTATTTCACTCTCTGAACTGTTGGAACTCATTTTAATTATTCAATTTACATTTATTAAATATTTAAATAACAAATCAAGACGAAAATCGGCTTTTCTATTTATAATCTGTGCCGAAAGGCAAACGCATTTACGCATACAGCCACGTGAACGCAATTTGTACTAAGCAAAGAGATTTTGGTATGCCAAGAATGATAAAAGAGATCCAATCAAAGAGTATATAATAACCCCAGCACGCCGTTTCATACAACATTGCTGGAGCGTTGTAATGTTCCAAATTCAAAAAACGCTCCTGCAATGGATTTATTTTTCGCTGTCCGTAAATTAGATACTTTGCGTGTTCTTTTTTCGAAAATAATGACAATATATTATTTCCATGCATGTTTGAGAAAATTTACTCGTAGCATTGCATCAGATTTGCGTATTTCATTTGTATTTCGGGATATGGGATGGGGATTTGGGAAAATTTTACTTTAATGCAGGATAATGCCCGGCCGCATGCTGCTGCACAAATTCGACAATATTGCGAAGAAGTTGGGATACGTACAATGAATTGGCCAGCACGCAGCCCGGATCTTAATCCCATTGAGCGTCTTTGGGACAATTTAAAAAGAGCCGTATATGCGAGAAATCCTGTGCCTACGACAGTGGCACAACTAAGAACAGCACTTTCAGAAGAATGGGATAATATTCCGCAAGATGTTTTAATAACCCTAATCAAATCTATGCGGAACCGATTAGAATCCATAATAAGGGCACGTGGAGGTAATACACCTTATTAAAACATTAAAAAAACCCCTGCATAAAGCTTGTGTCTATTATTAAAACCAATTTTTTAATTAAACCAATTTTCTTTAAATTTCTGTTTTTCTTCAAAAAAGTTTTAAGGTCCTTTCCAGTACACAAACTTAAACTTAAGGATATGACCCTACGCTGTTTTAAAGTTAACGAACCAATCTAGACGTTTCAATTTAAATCTGTGTAGAAAGTTTGCATACTTGGTTAAAATATTTATTTCAAAGTCGTTTTTTTCTTTGATGCAGTTTATGAGTCCGTCAGTATATAATATAGTCTGACACACAACGCCATCTCGATTTCAAACTAAGTAGGCTTTAAGCATGGGATGTTAAGAAAACGTAGGCAAGCGTTTTGTTAATGCAATCGTAACAACTTTTTAAGCAGAAATAACATTATTTTAGCACTATTATAAAAATAAGATAAATACATGAAAATAATTAGGATGATATTTAATAAACGCTATAAATCTCAGCCATTCTCCTTTATAAGGGGCCGTCCAATAATCACGTGATGTTTATTTTAACATTTTTTGATACGTGCTGAGGTTTAAGGAACGCCGTGTATATTTAGCAAATGTTTTGAATGTTATCTTTAAATACATGTATAAAGTGTACCTAATATAATTTTATTCTGAAATTAAGAACCATGATAAAAAAAATCCAGACCGGACGGTTGCAGGATGTTTTTGACTGGCATAAAAATAATATTTAAGGAATGGTGTAATCATGCGACAATCAAATATTGTACTAGTAGGTACACTGAGCAAACAAGAAATATAAAAAATAAGTAGATACACATGATATCTTACTAAACCCCCTCCCCCCTTGTGATATTTTGTGATTTTTGTCAAACCACTCCCCCCCCTCACGTGTTTAATGGACGGCCCCTAATGGTACTAGCACGAAAAATAATTTCAATCAATCATCAACCTGAGTCACATTTAATTAAAGATTCAATTTATAAATTCGGTTAACAAAAAATGTATACGTAGAAACATATTTAAAATCGACACCCCTATTTCAATTAAAAATTACAAATATGATTATCATTCCTAAATATTAGATAGTAGTAGGCATGAACATCCATTATTTATACTTTTATACATTTGACAGTATCAAGTTCACAATCTACAATAAGTCATTGTACTCAATTGACCTTGAAGCACAGAATAACTAATAGTACTAAATATATTGAGGTATCCCGAAGGCGAAAATTTATAGATCCAGTATTAATGGTTGGCGAATAAGACACGATTGAACTCCTTAAACATTATTTAGAGGTCGGCTTAAAAGAAAAGCCGTTCAACAAAAAATCTTCAGATTTCAAATAAAAGAGTAAAATCAAAAAGTAAGAAATATGTATGGTACCTACATACTTATATTATAAATGTAAAAGTAACTCTAACCGCTGCACTGATTTCAATGAAATTTGGCATGTGGAGCTTCAGCTACTTTGATTCTTGAGGCTACTCTTGTTGCGATAACCGACAAACAGGCGGGCGGAGCCGCGCGCAAAAGCTAGTTGTATATAGTTAGTAAAATAACCTCGACGAAGTCGTCGACTGCACGGTTGGCCTAGTGGTTTAAGCGGTCGCCACGCCGCTTGCCAATTCGTCAAGTGTTGTGGGTTCAAATCCTACACGGTACAACACTTTGTGTGATCCACAAATTGTTGTTCTGAGTTTGGATGTTAATTGTGTCCGTTTCATGTATGTCTGTATAGTCCCCCGCTACACAGAATGTTTATTCCTAGTTGTTGTGGGAGTTGTCTTTAAAAAAAAATAAACTCATAAAGTAACGAACCCACTACATTTACTTCTGCCCACCCCGTAATAGATTCATTGCCTTTAAAAGCAATTAATCGCCATCTACCATGGTCCGAGGCAGTCACATTCTTGATCCTCAGTCCACAACCATTGCTCCAAGACTGATATCTAAAAAATAATAAACAATAGATATTTTTCCAGGTCTTTAAAATATATAAACACTTACCTACTGCTAACGCATTCAGTAAGCTTAAAAGAAAAAGTTTTTCTTTAATAGGTAATAGTTTTACTCCATTTATTTACCATTAAAAGGAAATGTTTAATGATATTAGATTATATAAAATTATATTATCACCTACCACACTACCTACAGTTACCTGATAAAGTCGACTTAGATGTACCTAAACAGTGCGTTTTATTTTAATAGATTACCTAATGTGCATAATGAAAGTTTTCAAAGAAAGTTTCACATACGAACACTTACAGCCACACTTATGTAAGATTAAAATGTGAACCAGTAGTTATCGTTACCTAATGATAAGTAAGGGAACCCATTACCATTAACCGCGCGGACTTCACGAGCAAAGGGATGGTAGAGGAAAATGGGAACATGGCCGTGGGTATATAATTATTTCAAGGATCTATCTATTCTATTTCAAAGTATTAACCTCAGGTCGATAAATTATCACTCAAAGGTTTCTAAATCAGTTTGTACGACATATTTCTGCGGTTTTCCATAGGCGAGAACATCTAAGAAACCGCTATATTTTCCTCGCCACAACAGAAAGGCCAACAAACCGTTAAGTAAAATAATAAATGGTGTATCAAAGTTGTAAACACTCAATCATTAGCTGTACATTTCTCAAGCATTTGTAGATAGCGCTATATTAACTAAAAGTATACATAATGATATCGGTCGCTGTGCATTTCTCAAGCATGACTGGGTTAAGCTTAAACTATAAAAACTAAAAGTAGTGATTACTTTTAGTTTTTATGGAAGTCGGTTAAAAAGCGTCAGTCTGATCTGAGCTATCATCGCATCGCACTAATATATAAAGGCGAAAGTTTGTGTGTATGTTTGTTACTTCTTCACGCAAAAACTAATGTACGGATTTGGATGAAACTTTACAGTAATATAGCTTGTACATCAGAATAACACATAGGCTACTGTTTGCCGTGATAGCCGACATACACGCGGGCGGAGCCGCGGGCAACAGCTAGTTATCTATATATATAAAAATGATTCACCGAAGTGTATGTACGCGCATAACTTCCGATCGGCTGCACCAAATTAAATAATTCTTTTTTTATGTGTTCTTTATTGTTAGGACAAGGTTTGTGTACCTACAAGAAAAATTAAAAGATAACGGAAAAAATTTTTTTGTCCGAGACTGTACACTGCCTGTAGGAAGCTGAGACAGATATGTAAATATGGCGGTACGGAGTTTGCCGGGTCAGCTAGTAACTTATAATAGTAGGATAGGATATACAGAACATTAGTAACTACCTATTACTGGGCGGGTCGCGTACAGTAAAATGGACACCAGTAGGGGTGAACACTTTACACTCCTCCATATTCTCCAATGTGCTAGTCAGCCGCAACAGTGCTCCATGTCCTTTTACTACATTAAGATGATGCGGCCATCCTATGCCTTTTTGCATCCTCAAAAGATCATTGATACGGACAACGTACACAGGCATCTGGGCGTGACTACCACGAAAACTAATGAATACTGAAAAACATATTTAGAACATATTAAATATCACGAAATAATATGAATCATCATCATATACACTTTTATAGCATGTGTTTTTGTGAGTCGTATAAACAAAGAAAGATCCATCACATGCAGTGTTGTTAAAATCTAACAATTCATCATTATCATCAACAGCCTATTATATAATAGTCCAACGCTGGACAAGGGTCTACTTTAAATACATTTACTGCTCTTAATTTTCCTTTATAAAAACAATCGTTTCGTGACTTAAAAATACATACAGTGGAACATAGAACCTCCTCCTTTTTTGAAGTCGGTTAAAAACTTATACCTTACAGGCTTTTATAGTAACACGATAAAAAGAAAATATTGTGTATGTGTGTAGAATAGATCCTATAAAAATTTATAAGTACCTAAGCAATTTTTCGGGCACGATACCCGAAAAAATTCAGTACAAAGAAAATGCGTTTAAACGCGTAGTTACTTACTAAAAAAATATTCTTATAAACTTTCTGTGAAGCTTTCAGAGTGAAGTACTTAAACGAATAAAAACCTAAATACAATAAAATATTTTTACGACACTGTATGTTTATTCGCAATATAAAAATATGTACCAACCTGCCAAAACAGTCAAAGTAACAAAACTTAAACAACACATTTTGCATACACTTTCCTTCGCTAGCCGTTTAAGAACTGCTGAATATATATGATGAATAAGAAATATCATGTATTATCTGATACCTGTGACTATGTCTGCATAAAATAAATAGATCGAGCAGTGTATGTTTTTCAAAGCTATCATCTACACTTCTACATTTACATATCTATATCTATACTAATATTATAAAGCTGCAGAGTTTGTTTGTTTGTTTGTATGTTTGTTTGTTTGTTTGAACGCGCTAATCTCAGGAACTACTGGTCCGATTTGAAAAATTCTTTCAGTGTTGGATAGTCCATTTATCGAGGAAGGCTATAGGCTATATTTTATTTTCAAAAAAATTAGGGATCCGTAAGGAAATTGCTACTTCGTAACCCAAGGTGTGAAATCGAAAACCTATTTTTGCGTGCGCTGCAAAACTAATTGACAATAGAACAAAATAATGTATTACGGGTTTGTAGGTCCCATTAAGATCTACAAAAAAGTCAGCGAGAGCATATATCTAACTATCATGGTTTAGTCACAATAACCGCTTTTGTGTTTAAAAAATTTATTAAATCGTCTGAAGAAAGAAACTACGTTAAATGTGTATCGTAATATGAATCCTTATCCAAATTAAGCATTATTTTATCAAGGATATTTATGTAGAAGTAAAATACTTTTTTTTTCATCCCAATCGGACATTTCGTTTAGAAGTTATCACGAGTATAAGACGCTAAGAGTTGGTACCTAATAATGAGTTATTTGCCAAAGAGTTTTTATCAACATAATACCATATATTAATCTTTATATCCAAATAAATGTGTTGTTGATTATGAGTATTAGATCTTAGAAGAGTATAATAAAGACATCTATACTAATATATAAAGATGAAGAGTTTGTTTTTTTGAACGCGCTAATCTCAGGAACTACTGGTCCAATTTGAAAAATTATTTCAGTGTTAGATAGCCCATTTATGGAGGAAGGCTATAAGCTATATATCATCACGCTAAGACCAGTAGGAGCGGAGCACCAATGAAGAATGTTTAAAAAACGGGGGAAAATTATCACGCTACGGGCAATAGAAGACGCAAACGACGTTGCGTGGGTCAGCTAGTATTATTATATAAAGAGGTGAAGTTTGTGACGTTGTGACGTTGTAAGGGGTAATCTCTGGATCTACTAAACCTATTTTGAAAATTCTTTTACCAATAGAAGGCTACGTTATTTGGGAGTAACATAGGCTATATAATAACCCGAAAAGTGGAAAGAATTTGCAAATTAAGTCGGAGAAAAAAATGTTACTGCCCAACGAAGTGGGCACGGTATATTTGTCATTTTCTGTACTTTCTTGTAAAACTGTAATACGATGTACAAATAAAGAGATCCTGTATATCTATCTATCTATGTAGTATATTGCGAAGTCTGCACCCACGTTGAGAACTCCACTAAATACACTACTATATTGTATTGAAGTTTTTTATCCCTATACAAAAAAAAACATTAAAAATCGCTTCAATGATTTAGGCACTTAAGGATAAGGACAGACAAACAAATGAGTTTATTTTACATTCAAAATGATATGTATGTATTACAAATCACTATCTTAGATTCATTGATTAATTACTGATGATATGATACAGCGATTAACGCCAAGATATTACTACTATAAAAAAACCGACTTCCAAAAAACATCCAACGAAAACTCTCTGCCAAAAAAACACTTAAAAGCGTAAAATAAACTGGTTCTTCATAAAGTGCCTATACCTAATTCTTTATTCATTTGAATAGTAGTATTATAATGTGTGCTAGGTACCTACAATCTGTTTGAAGTCGGTGCCAAGTGACTATCGCCTAGACTTTTGTAATTGTTCGTTTGTATTCTTTTTGGCTTAGCGCCGACTTCAAACATATTTTAGGTACCTAGCACACATTATAATACTACTATTTAAATGAATAAATAATTAGGTATAGGCACTTTATGAAGAACCAGTTTATTTTACGCTTTTAAGTGTTTTTTTGGCAGAGAGTTTTCGTTGGATGTTTTTTGGAAGTCGGTTTTTGTTTTTTATAAAAAGCTTTTATTTCTCAGTTTCTAGTGCAAACAATCGTAGGTAAGTAGTAAGTTGAACTATTTCATCAAATTTCATCATCAAGAATACAAATTAAGGTCTAAACGTACGTGTAATATTGAAATCATCCTCTAATTCCTAACTGTTGAAGAGTTTAACCTTCTATCATCAGTTCACCTAAATAACTTGAAAGTATACGACTGAAGGTCTTTAGATACGTATGAAATTGAAAGAATTATCCTCCAACTCCTAACCGTTGAGGAGTTGTACCCTCCACCTTCCATCATCAGCTTACCTAAATAATTTGAAAGAATACGACTAAAGGTAACATATATACATATGATATTTAAAGATTTATCCTTCAACTCCTAACCATTAAGGAGTTGTGCCTTACATCATCAGCTCATCATCATAAAATGATGACTATCAGACGCAAATATCGGTGTAACTTCAGAAAATATACGAAAAACATAGTATGTGCCTATAAAAAATTAGGGTTCCTCTCGATTTCCCTGGGATCCCATCATCAGATCCTGATATGCTGGCAATGGGACCACCTCGGGACCATACCCTTTCGAATAAAAAAAAATTCTAAATCGGTCCACAATTGACGGAGTAATCGGTGAACATACTTAAAAAAAAAATTAAAAAAAATACCTACAGTGGAACATAGAACCTCCTCCTTTTTGGAAGTCGGTTAAAAAGCGTCAGTCTGATCTGAGCTATCATCGCACTAATATATAAAGGCGAAAGTTTGTGTGTATGTTTGTTACTTCTTCACGCAAAAACTACTGAACGGATTTGGATAAAACTTTACAGTAATATAGCTTATACATCGGAATAACACATAGGCTACTATTTGCAGCGATAACCGACATACACGCGGGCGGAGCCGCGGACAACAGATAGTAAACTATAAAATTCGATGTTTGCCTTTGAGATGACCGTTGGTAGATGTTTGATTAAGTTCATTTTTTATCAAGCCCTCTTTATTATCAATAACATTCTACTTTTTTATTTTAGCGAAAGGTTTAAGTTTATTTTAATTTACTTTTATAATTTATCAATCATACTTATTATCTACGTGAGGATACCGGTTCATTGATTAAGGTGTATAGTAGCCTCAATAACCTTGAGCGTCTGGGCGGAGCTAAACGCATACTATCATATCTGCACCGCACACATTCATATCTCCGTACCGCAAGCCCTACTTCAAAACGATGATCAAAGATTAGGGAGCGAGACAGACATGCGCGCTTGGCTGACGTTTTTGTCTAAACTTCAAAAACAATTATAAATGGTTAAAATGGTAACATAAAAAACGATATATTTTTAAGTTTTAGTAAGATTTAAAATTAACACATTTTATCATAGGTAGGTACTAAGTACAAAAAAGTATGTTAGATTAGACTTAAAACCATATAGAAGTTTTGAATTGTCTGATTTAAATGTAAATCATATAATTCGAAATACCGATCCAACTATACATAATATTTGAAAAGAGAGGTAAGAAATCTGGTAAAATATATTTATTCATTTTACCTTTTGTAGAAAAAAAAGTAAAAATTATCATATTTCTGAAAACCACTAGTCGTCATCAGACGTGTCAGGTCACCCATAGAATAGGGTTCACCTGCCATATCTACAAATTAAAATAAAATCGTGTCCAACAGATAATTGTCATGAATTAATTTTTAACTAGCTGAACCCCGCGGTGTTTCCAACGGTTATCGTACCGCGGGTAACGACCTATCAGTGAAAGTCCCATCAAAATCGGTCCAGCCGTTTCAGAGATTTAGAGCCGGAACAAACAGACAGACAGACAGATAGACAAAAAAAATATTTTGGTACATGTATCGTGTATACATACAAATGCATTTATTGAAAAGCGGTTATTTTAATATTACTAACAGACACAAAATTTTATTTATTTGACCTGTGCGATCCATGGTCCTATATGGGGCACCGGCAAGTTTCTCCCGATGTAAGGCTCAACTCGGGAGTCTGCAGCGGTTGATGGCCACACGGATAGAATAGAATAGAATAATCTTTTATTTGGCCCAACGCCGAGACATAAAAAACTATTACAAAAATAAAATAAACAAGAAACTTAACACTAGAGACAGAAAAAAGAAATTAACATAAATAAATTATACAGACAAAAAAAACGATTTTTATACATGTTGAAATTATATTTATTATGTGTCTCGAAGCTGCAGCCAAAAAGGTGTCCAGTTCAGGTAAATGCTGACACAAAGTGCTCAGCCCTGATTTTCAACTGGGACCGGTCGACTTACCGAAGTCGCCAAACACAGAAAGTAATTATAGAAAAAAAAAGTGATTGAATAAAAAGTAAAGTATGGACAATGACAGTGCAATAAAGGATGACCATAGTTAAAACAAATACAACAAACAAATTACATATTCTGAGAAAATCAAACAATGTGTAATTTACAATTAAAGAAATAAACAAAAAGAAGGATAATAAGTACGAAGTATGACACAACCTACACACACAGAATAGTCTAATGTGACTATTTAAATTAAAGATGTGTTGATGTTAATATTGCCAATGTCTCTCTGTATATTTGTAAGGTATTGGCGCAAGCGTGCTCTAAATGTGTTTAGAGTCTTTAATTTGCGTATGTATTTGGGGTGCGTGGTATATTGTTCCATATTTTGGATGCTGCATATGCATATCGGATCGTATGGGGCTACCGTGCGATCTCATACGAGGCGGCGACCATCCTGGTGTTATCTCCGCCCTTCGACATTCTGACCGACATGGACACAATGGTCTACGACAAAATTGGTTCTGTCGTTCGGAATGGCGAAGAGACAGCGCCGGATCATGAGCCTGGAATGCTTCCTCAGAACGCACATACGCAAGCCCTAAGGGCTTGGCGGGCACGGCTCGACACCCGGGTTTGTGCCAGCCAACGCGCTGTCGGAGCCGTTCTGCCGAGCTTCGAAGCCTTCTTTATTATCAATAACATTCTAGAGTACTGACTGAGAAAGGAGGCGCGGTAGGAGCCGCAAGCTCCCCAATCGTTAGTTAAGCTTCGTTGTGGCCACATCCAGGGGAGATGTGGTCACTGCAAACGACCCGAGACCGGTGACACCTCGGTGCGGCCGGGGGATGTCGTCTAAGGCGGGTCGGTGTTCCGACTTAGGTCGCCGCGGGGTTTTGTGGGTAGACTGATTTGTCGGGAGGCTCACATACGCCATGCATTCGTGTAAACCCCCCCACTTCCCCCTCCACGGAGCTAGCTCCTCTAACTATTCATGCAGAGATTGTCCAAGACATCTCAAATACGAGTATTAGCATCCCAATAGATCCTACTAATATTATAAACGCGAAAGTTTGTAAGTATGGATGGATGTTTGTTACTCTTTCACGCAAAAAATACTGAACGGATTTGGATGAAACTTTACAGTAATAAATAGATTTTATTTGTTTGATCAATGCCTTAGACTGATGAGGGAGAGGGGTGTGTGTGATGACTGGGACCTACCGAATTATTTTATAGCTTTTAGTATATATTATCTATACTTATAATAAAATGTAACAGGTTAAATTCTGTACATTGAAGATATTTAGAAATTTTTTTTTGGAGGGCACTCTGTTAACGATACTGAAACCAAAACTATTTTTTTTTTCATTTTTGTCTGTCTGTCTGTCTGTATCTTGGCCGCGCATCACGCCGAAACTACCGAATGGATTCAAATGAAACTTGGCATGATTTGAGTTCATACTACGAGGTAGGACATAGGATACTTTTTATCCCGAAATTCAGCACGATTTCCTGGAGAGAGGGGATGAAAGTCAAAATATGTACTTAGTTGTAATTCAATAACACATAGTCCGATTTCATTCATTCTTTTTTTTGCTAGACAGCAAGTACTTTAAATATTGTTCTGTGATCTATTTATACATATATCACGCATAATAAATCTGGAGACGTCGAATTTGTGTGTTTGGTTGTGCCCGCATGACTTAAATATTCAAAATAATCGTGGGAACGTTTTATGCACAAGCATTGTGATTAATGTGGTTTTATGTTCTCTCTTTCCATAGAAAGGGTTGTTTTAAATTTTCTTGAAAATTGTTTCTTTGCTTAAAATAGCGACATCTTTTGGAATCAAGTAACTAACTTTACAATAGGCGCGTAATATGATTACTCTTTATAACGTATAATAAAAATGTAACAGTTCAGTTCTGTACATTAAAGAAATTTATATGTTTTTTTGGGAGGGCTCTCTAATCGATACTGAAGCAATTACATTTTCTTGAAAATTTTATTTTATTTTATTTGGAATAATAAACAGTTGTACAATGTGTGTAATAGCAATAAAGTACATAACATATAAATTAGTGCACAACCAACCTAATTATCCACGTTTTACAAACTAATCTTAAATACACCTGTGCTTTACTGTGCAAGTCTTATTCTAAGGTGACATAGTTTTTTACAATATTGGGAATGTACGCTTAAACTCAGCGGCGGACAGTGCAAAGACGTCAACATTTTCGAAATAGGTGTTATAGGCATTAACCAGTTGGAATATAGGGGCGCGTTGCCCAGCGTTACTTCGACACGACGTAGTACTGAACAAGCGACCCGCCCTTACCGCGCGTCTCTGCACTGTGCGCGGTACACTATAGCACAATTTGTTAGTAAGGGCAATACAATCATACTTGTTATGACACAGATTGTATAAAGTCACTGCTCCCAAAAGCAAGCGTCTCTGCTGCAGTGTAAGAATCTTATAATTGTTAAGAATTTGTGTATACGAAGAGTAGCAATGACAACATTTAAAATGAACGCTTCGATAAAACTTTTTCTGCACTTTCTCCAAAGAATCTTTATATTTAGTGTAAAGAGGACTCCAAATACAGGTGACATACTCTAAATGCGGCCTAATGAGTGTATTAAAAAGGTGACCGTAAGTAGACTGTTGCTTAAAGTTCTTACTGGACCTCATGACAAAACCATACATTTGTAGTGCTTTATTAATAATTTTTTGAACATGAATATCTAAATGTAACTTAGCGTCTAATTCTAATCCAAGATCACGCAGTGAGTCTACTTTATTTAATGTCATATTATGTAATTGGTATTGAAATGATATGATTTTTTTATTTTTTGTAAAATTAATATAATTGCACTTTGGAAGACTTAAGTGAAGTTTATTTGAGTTACAGTATTCAGTGAGACGGTCCAAGTCCTGCTGTAGAAGTAGACAATCATTTGCGTTGTTGATTCTTTTATATATCTTAAGATCATCAGCGTAAAGTAAATGGTGGGAATGTTTAAAGCATGAATTAATGTCGTTGATGAACAGAACAAATAACAACGGGCCCAGAATTGATCCCTGCGGGACCCCAGATGTGACTTTGACAATGTCGGACTTACATCCATTCAGTACAACTCTTTGACTGCGGTTGGATATATACGAGGCAAACCATCTCAATAAGTTACCTCTTATACCGTTAAAAATTATTTTGTTTAGAAGAAGCTCATGAGCCACCTTGTCGAAAGCCTTCTGAAAGTCTGTATACACGGCATCTACTTGAACTCTTCTGTCCATGTTTTCAAATAAAAAGTTCGTGAAAACCATCAAGTTCGTGAGTGTAGAGCGGCTTTTAACGAAACCATGTTGTTCTTTCGTAATTGTGGAATGAATTAGGGGATATATTTCATTATGTACAAGTCTCTCGAAGACCTTCGACAATGTGGACAATAAAGAAATAGGTCGGTAATTGGAAACGTCGTGCCTAGATCCATTTTTAAAAACAGGTGTAATATAAGCTAATTTCCATATTTCAGGAAATACGCCTGTTGTGATACATTTGTTATATATTATGTGAAGGGGCTTATAAATACTTGTACTAGTACACTTTAAAAAAATAGGGGCTAATCCATCTGGTCCCTTACTTTTAGTGGGATCCAGTCTGCTAAGCTCCAACTGAACCTTATCCATATGTATAATGACATCATTGACTATGGGACTATTTTCATTAAATGATTGAACGTGAACAGCTGGTCCCCCCTGTTCACGTTCAATCACAGATTACTGAATAGTTACTACGTAACAGATACTTCACTCAGTAGAAAATTTCCAATACCTATTACGATAATTGCCTACTCCCTCGCGTCAACAACCACTGTATGCTAAAATGCGCCTAAATGCTCAAGCGTGTAGCAGTGATTGCTTCGCACCGCGCGATTCCACAGTAATCGCAGGGCTGCCTCTTCGATAAAATTAAATTAACATAACTTTTTATCTATGTTATTGAGAACTGTGAATATGTTCTGACTTTTATGTGGCAGTTAAAAATTTTATCATTTATAAAATATTTAACCAACTTAAAAAAAAGGAGGTGATCAGACATACAGGCCAAACTGAGATGTTTGACTTGTATGGTTTGTAGGTATGTATGTTTGTGCGCGATAATCTCGCGTTTGGCTAAACCGATATCGATGCGGTTTTCAGAAAAGGATTTGTTACATTTAGGAGAACGTTTTAAAATAAGTATAATACTTCTTAGTTTGATGATGATCTTCGGAGATGTTCACTAGAAATGAAAAAAAAGCCTTAAAAAAGAGAACCGACTTCAAATAAAGCACTAAGCCGTAAGAAATAATTTGTTTTTTTTTTATGTTAGTGCTAACAGCTGGTAATTACGAATCGAAAAAGCACCGACATCAAAGAAGAAATTATTAAACCTTTCTTCATTCATTCATTGACAGGTAAATGGAAAAATGTTAGGTGTTTATCCCTTCTTTTGCTTGATTTACACCCATCTACAGCACATATGGCACCACACGGCATCGTAATACGCGTACGAACGAACAGCACTATTAAAATTGAACGGCGTGCGCGCGCTTCGCTTGCGAAAACCGCACTGAATTTGATCCGCCGGCGGACCGAGACCGCTCGGCTGGGCGGTAGGCACTTATAGCGCGCAAGTACATGGAGTGACGGAGGCCTGGTTCAATGTAGACGGCTCGTATACAGAGTGAAAGAAATTTGCGAAAGAATTACAGATGTCTTCAGGAGTGTTTGCTACCTGACCGTTAAGTATGGTTTTGGATGGCACTGTAGATTTAGTTTTAAGGTTAGAAATGAACTGCCAGAAATATTTCACGTTTTTACAAATATTATCCTCGACCGATGCAACATAGCTAGCATGACAGGAAGCAGATTGCTTTTTAAATATGTTTCTAAGGTGAGCGAAACATTCATAGTCCGAAATATTACCGTAAGTTTTCCTTTTCTTCCAAGCGTTCGATTTGTCCTTAAAGACGTATTTTAATGAAGGAGTAAACCATACCGGGAATTTAGAGGGAGTTTTAGTGGATTTTTTATGATTTCAAAAATTTTCTCGTAGAAAATATTAACTGCGGTCTCAGATTAACGTCCACCAATTGCTTCGTCCCAGTCAATATCTTGAATAGCGCTATTCACAGAGACATAATCCGCCTTGTGAAAGTTGTAAGTCGTTACTGGACAACGTGTCATGTACCTTGTGTTAACACTAAATGGAACAGTAGCGATAAAAGGGGGATAATGTGGATCGACCCTAGCTAAATAACATTTGGGATCCAGCACCGAACAGTCAATACTAGATATAAGCAAGTCCAATAAACGTTTCGATGAGTTAAAAATGCCATTGCACTGAACTGAGTTAGTTATAGACATAAAATTTGTGAGAGCCTGTCCCAAATCAGATGAGACAGTAGCAGAGCAGTCAAAAGTTTGCTTACGACTAGGATTCTCTATCCAACTCAACTCAGGCAGATTAAAGTCTCCAGCCATTAAAAAGTTCTCAATATTTGGATTTACCAAAATAGATTTAAGCAAATCAAAATATTGGTTATAGACAATTGATCTTGTTTTTGGTGGGATATATGTCACATTGATAACGTTGCTTTTGCGAGAATAGTTATTATTTCCAGTTATGATCTCGACAAAAAGGAATTCTACGCTTGGGGGGCACGAGAGGCATGACGACAGGTCTAACAGTGAGGCTTGGAGATTTTGTTGTACAGCGACCAAGACGCCGCCACCATCTTTTTTCTCAACCGCAGCGCGGTCTCTGTCTTTACGGAATACTAAATATCTATGATCGATAAATTCATTATTGGTTATTTCCGGTACGAGCCAGGTTTCCGTAAGAATAATAACGTCATAGCAATTAGAGAAAATATTCATATAAAGTGAATTTAATTTTGTCCTGAGCCCTCTACAGTTCTGATAGTATATTGTGATGTTACTATCCATTACTATATAAAAACAAAAAATCAGTAGTGTAAGAAGTAATGATAATGAAAGCGCTTACGTTAATTAAAGACTTTACAAAGCGTGTTGTCATTGCTAACACTGTGTCTGTGTTATCATTAAAAGGGCCTGCAGCAGTTTGACTGTACATTTTGGACGCAGTGAATCCGGTCATATCGGGATCGTGTTTGATAAAATGATTAAAATAGTTCGAGAAGCAAACAAAAATAATAATAATATACAGCGATAATGCCCTAAAAGCCTCATGCAAGGGCGGATTCGCCCGCAGTCGGCTTATTCCGAGGCCTAATTTTAGTAATATCCTTAGTGTTTCTAATAGCCGTGATTGGAGAATTATCCGATTCGCGAACGAGGACCGTGGCGTGTCGAACCCACACATACTTGAAACCCTGTCGCTTAGCAGCCTCACGACACTCACGAAAAAGAATTTTATTTTTCAAAGTTAGATGTTCATTGAGATATATGGCCTGTGGTGTACCCGTGATGTCTACGTGGTCAGATTTCAAGATTTTTGTTGATCTAAATGCGCTCAAAATGTTATCGCGCAAAATTCGCGAGGCCAGCTTGACTATTATATTTTTGGGTCTTTTATTACTAGGCTGAGCATGAGGCACACGATGGACAGCGATAACATCCTTTTGCGCAATAGGGCAGTTAATTGTATTACAGATAGATACCACCAACTTCAAAAGATTCTCATTCTTTCTCTCTGGAACGTTAGTAAATTCAACATTGCACTGCCGCGCCTGCTGCTCAAGGAAGTCAATTTTCATCTCCAGGGTCATCACCAAGTCGGTAGACGTATTAACGGTTTTCGTGACAGCCTCCAAGTCTGTAGCTCGTTGTAAAATATCCACCTGCTGGTTCAACTGAAACTGAACTGCGGCTTGTAGGGAAGCCATCTCCTCAACTATCCCGGTGTGCTTCTGCTCAAGAGTGGTAACAGCTTCGTTAAGTTGATTCTCAATGGTCCCAACTCGTGCCACAACCTTTCATATCCGCAAAGCTGTTTGACAAAGTAGACAGTTCGGATTGCACCAAAGACACTTTTTTATCCAAAGCGGTAAAATTACTATCCATTTTATCCTCCAGTCTTTTGATCGAATCTTTCATTTCCGAGGTAAGCCTGGTCATTTCATCTCTGCCATGATCATATTCTGGTTGCTTCCTCTTCTTTTTCAGAGGAACCTGAGAGACGCGCTCCCCAGTTGTTAAGTCAGGGTTAGAGTTACATCGACTCTTCGACGGTGAGCGCGTCGTCGTGGACATTATAAACAAAGTACTATGCAAAATAAAATCTCCCCGTACCAAGATGATTATTCGTAAATCGTTGTCGTGTCGTTGATCGCTTTTGTATCGCAGATACCGTGGTACGGAGTCGAAAGAAACAGTCGATCCCGGCCAAAGAACGCAGCTATGCAATGTCGTGCGAAAAAGGTCGTAAGCGCCGTGTATTCAGTGTCGCTTACGCGTTTGCGTTATACACTCGAAGTTTTTTCTTATCGACGGTGAATAGAATATTATGCACAGTCCGTTGTTCTATGTTTTCACTTATTAACACAACTCCAGCCAGTTATAACAGCATCCATAGCTCCCCATAACATAACAAACACAATTTAACCACTTTTAGGCTTAACTTTTGAACTTTCGCCGTATTTATATAATTGAAGTGGAACACTATGTTGTAACCGGACTTGCACCGGTCGCTGTCGCGGGTAAAATATTGTTTCTTAACTTAAAACAGCGACATCTCCTGGAATCAAGTAACACAAACTTCACAGTAGGTACATTATATGGTTACTTTTAAACGCATAAGAAAAGTGTATAAGATCAATTCTGTACATTAAGGAAATTTAGATTTTTTTGGGAGGATGCTAGAATGATGATGATGATGATGATGAGAAAAACTAGAATGCCATAAACGTTAAATGGTCATTTATATTTATGATATTTATTTTAAGTTTAAAATACTTGAAAGAGGAGTAAACATGTAACATAATAGTTCATCATAATTTACCAGAAAATGATACAAAACATATTTATGATAGGTACCCGAAAGGCAGCGCGGGCGCGTGGCCTGAGCCCTGCCACAGAATAACTAATAGTACTGCCCTACGTAGGTTACCAGACACGTCCAAATTGTTTAAAAAGCAGTACCCGCGCGGTCAGTCGGCTCCCTACGCGACACACGCACCCAAATCGACTTAAAAATTCAGTAGTTATTCTTGAATGTAAATTCGGATAAAAAGTTATTTTTGGAACTATTTACTTGATTTTTGTTCTACCTACTATAAATATTACTTACTACTATAATATTTCTTCTGTATTTTTAACCGACTTCCAAAAGGAGGAGGTTCTCAATTTCATCGGTATATTTTTTTTAACCGACTTCCAAAAAGAGGAGGTTCTCAATTTCATCGGTATATTTTTTTTTAATGTATGTACACGGATTACTCCGTCAATTTGTGGACCGATTTTAGAAATTCTTTTTGTATTCGAAAAAGTATGCTGCCCATGTGGTCCCATGGCCACCAAATCAGGATCTGATGATGGGATCCTAAGGAAATCGAAGGAAACCCTCAAATTTATGTAAGCGCCTGCAATGAAGTTAAAGCAATTGTCTGCATGCCTTCATATTCTGTAGACATCATTTAATTTCATGATCACATCATATAAAACGGGTCTTAACGATATCAGAGTTAACCTCAGATAGTCAGTTTACCTCAAATCACTTGAATTATAGTAACCTATAGAAGATAATCCATTTGAGATTTTATTACAAAAAAAAGAACCGATGAAATTGAGAACCCCCTCCTTTTGGAAGTCGGTTAAGAATTACCTGAAGTCCTTTCGATTCTATACAGCATGTATGTTACCTTTAGTTTATTTCAAGTTATTTATGTGAAATGATGATGAGAGACTTGAGAAAGACTAAAAAGTGAAAAACAAAAAAAACTTCGTTTAAAACTTTCGTTTAAAATTTGTATGTGCTACCTATTCATAGGTTTGAAGTCGGTGCCAAGCCAAAATGTAATAGTAGGTACCGCACTCGCACTCGCGCGTGACCTTGAGCGGGATAGCTGCTCTTCGCGTAGAACAAAACAACTGAAGCGTCGGTGACGTCGTTGACGTTCGTCTCGAAATATAGCGAGTGTGATACCTACTATTACATTTGTCTTGGCACTGACTTCAAACCTAGGTAGCATATGCAAATTAAGTTAATTTAAACTTTTTAGTTTTTGAAGTGGGTTTTTTAAACGAAGTTTTTTTTAGGATCTTGTTAGGTTATAGCATAGGTATAAGCAGGCGATTTTTGCTGTACCTAAATAATTAGCAAATAGTCTTTTGTAGATACTAATTGGTTTTCTCGGTATTTTTTGAATTTTGTAAGGTTATAACATAGGTACCTAGGTACCTATAATTTACTTTTTTATAGGATTTTGTTAGGTTATTGGTATAGGCATAGGTAAGCAGATGTTATTCGTTGCAAATATTTAATTACTTAGCCTTATTTGTTGGTGTTTTAATTTCTTTTAGTAAGTTAATAATAATAATAATAATTTATTTAGCACTTACAAAATATTCAGAATTACAATTTATGCTTATATCTACTTACATATTATAATAGGTCTTTACCTATGAAATTGCCGTTTTGTATGCAATAAGTGAAAGTACTTATTTTTTCAAACTTTTTTATTTCTGTTATTCGAAGTAATCACCCAAGCAATCGACGCATCTTTGCCAACGCATTGGCAGTTTATTGATGCCCTTCTTGTAAAAATCAGCTGGACGGGAGGCAACAAACTCTTCAAAGGCATTTTGTACTGCCTCTCGGGAATTGAAATTTTTACCCACTAAAAAGTTGTCTAAATTTTGGAAAAAGTAATAGTCGGTAGGTGCAAGGTCTTGTGAGTATGGCGGATGAGGGAGAGCTTCCAACCCCAGCTTACCATTCACGTAAATCATAAACAGAGTTGGTCCCAGGATAGAGCCTTGAGGAACACCGAAGGACAGCAGTCGCTCATCACTTATATGCGAGCCGATCCTAACGCATTGGGTTCGGTCTGAGAGGTAACTCTTAAAGATTTCAAGTTCAGAGCCACGAATTCCCATGCTCTCCAGCTTTGAAATTAGGATAGGGACAGAAACAGTGTCAAACGCCTTCGAGAGATCTAGAAAAATACCTAAACATTTAGACTTTTCATCGAGAGTTTTAACAACATTGTCAATAAGAGCTGCAACAGCGTCTTCACACGATTTATCTTTACGAAAACCATATTGATTTTTAGATAAGATGTTATGAGTTTCTAAAAAGTTTAGTGACGGTTATTGATAACTTTTTCTAAAATTTTTGACAATGATGGCAGGACTGATATAGGTCTATAGTTATTGACACTGCCTCTGTCCCCACTCTTGAAAACCGGGGTCACAATGGCCTTTTTAATGCTGTAGGAAAAGTTCCTGTCGAAAAACATAGCCCACAAATATGAGTAATGGGAGGAACTAGGGTATTGCGACTAAGTTTTATCATCCTTGCAGTAATTGCATCCCAACATGCAGCAGAATCAGTTCGAAGATTTTGGATTATTCTGTCAATTTCAGTACAGTCAGGTGCGAGGAGAACAATGGACTTGGCGTGCGTGCGAGTCCGAGCAACCGATTCATTGTCTCGGACGGAATCAATATGCCTTGTTGCCAGTTTTTTTCCAATATTCGCAAAGAAATCATTAACCAGATTTGTAGCAGATTTGCCGTCAAGTGCAGAAGCAGACAAAAGTTCCTCAGGAGAAGTTTCAGAAGTTTTATTGTTCACTATATTGTTAATTACACGCCATGTTTGCTTGGGATTATTTTTTTGATTTCATTATTTCATTCTTTTCATGATTTCTTTTTCAGTCGATTTAGCAATTTATTACAAAAATTGCGATATCTTAGATAGGTAATCTTTAAAGTATAGTCATCAGGTGATTTTTTATGTTTCTTATGTAAACTGTCTCTATTACGTATACATTTTAGCAGCCCTTGAGTTATCCAGGGCTTGACAATTCTTGACCTGGATGGGATACGAACTGTCAGAGTGTGTTTCTTAATGATAGACATTACCGTACTCATCAATAGATCGGTAGCTAGATCAGGATCATCCATGTGCATAATGGAACTAAAATCTGCACAGTTAATGTCCGACACTACTTTCGTTTGATCAATTTTTGTGATTATTTTGTATTTTTTTGGTGGTGTTAATTTTTGTATTTTTTTTTTATTATTTTTTTATTTATTGATCAAAACATATCTACAGATATACAAAAAACAGAATCTCCCGCTTAAACCACGGGGGTTTTTAGGCGAGAGGGAGTCGGTCCATTAGTAAACAATAAGTAACTTAGCAATATCAGACTTAAACAGTTTAGCAAAATATACACAAAACACAAACACAAATAAGGTTAGGGACGGCAAGCGCATATACAAAGACTAATAGACAACACAATAACACCCTCACACGTGTGTATGCTAAGCTATGCTGTCCATTAGGAATTTCTTCGTTATTTCTTTATAATTATCCTTTGTTATATATTTTTGTACTATATGCTCTGGTATAGTATTTAATATATCAGGCAATATGTACCGGCATATTCTGGTGCCATATAAATTATTAAATTTTGGCAACGTATATTTTTTTAAATTTGGTAGTTGTCTCAAGTTACAATTACGTGTTCGTACACAGAGCTGATCTATATTCGCAATTTCTTCCTTCATAATAGCCATTTTAATTTTACATTGTATTGGTATGCATAACAGAACTGGTGCTTGATCCGTTATTTGTGTTTCTAATAGTAAAGTAACGACGGGGCTTGGGACTTTAATCAAAGCGTGATCCAGACAGCTGTTTTAGCTAGTGGGAGAGTTGAATGCCGGCAATAGTCCATGTGATGATATTAGTTCAACATACTCATTATAATGGGGATCCCTACTGGTAAGATTGATTTTATAAAATTATTGTGACATACATAAGGAATTACAAGTACTGAGATACAATGCAATACAAGAAACAAGAGCCATTATAGGTTGGGTGTGTAAATAGTGAATTTTGCGTATGGTGTGTGTGTATATTATTATGTTTACTGTGTATTTATTATAGTGTGAGTGTGTGTATGAGGTTGTGAGCAAAAAAATATTACCAGAATTACAAAAAATATTAACATATTCTAAAAACATTAAGCAGATAGAATAAAATATTGTAAATAAGATTTTACTAGAGATCATGCAACAAATTTTGAAAACATTGCTTATAGTTGTATTGACTTGTCACCCTCCCTCTTCCGAAGAAAAACTTTTCCATTTGCCGTCCAGCAGTATTGAAAAGTGTTCGCAGTAGCAAATTTTAGTAAAACAATAGTTGTAGATACCTTCCATTTTTTTCGTTGAATTAGTTGTAGATACTTACATAATTTAGTTTTATTTACGTTTTGAAAATAAGCTTCATTCGTTATGTCTAATTTTTCATTTAACTGTAGTGATAAATTTAACATTGTTTTTCGTATTCGATTTTATCACATCACACTAATTTATAAGAGCGAATGTTTGTGAGGGTGTATGTTTGTTACTTCTTCACGCAAAAAGCACTGGACGGAATTGGATGAAACTTTACAGTAATATAGCTTACTAGCTGTTGCTGTGGCTTTGCTCGCGTGGAAGTTGATTATTTACAATATATTTAATTAAAACTGTGTAAGTATGTATGAATAATTTATTCATGTTTTTAAACGTTCCTATTTATTTATTTTTAATCAATAGCCCATTAAAAAGGATTTCATACTCACGTTCAACCCTTATTTTAACCCCTTTAGAAATAGAATTCCCATAAATGATGAAATAGGTATTCATTTATTTGTACTTAAAAGCCTAAGGTCAAAGTTTCAGGCTACTAAATTAAAAATGACGAACTTCCAAACTAATCTACTTACGAAATTTCAACACCTAATTCACCCCTTATGGGTAGAAATATCATTTATGGGATTTCCTTTCGAGGGCGCTCTGGTTCCCTGGTTTCTAGAACCCGAGACGGTGTGCGGTTTTTAATCGGTTCGAGTCCGACATAACCACCAGTTGGTGATATCCGATGGAATTTCCGCACAAAAAAAAAGGGTTAGGTATAATATCCAGAGACACTTCGTATCTACGCGTTTTTAACTATTAGCCCAAAGAGAATTTTAATAGTTTCCGCTCGGCGATGATGAATCAGTCAGTCAGTCAGGACATGTTATTTTATAAGTATAGAAGATACATCAGATTAACACATAGGTTACTGTTTGCCGCGATAACCGACATACACGCGGGCGGAGCCGCGGGCAACAGCTAGTCTTCAATAAAACCGTTTAAATTTTAAAAAAATACATTTTTTTTTCTTAGGGACTTCAATAGACACCTTTTACATGACCTTGAAATATCTTGTCTGTGGTCTTTTTGTGTTGTGCTAAAAAGAAAAACCTAACCAGGAACTGGATGTGGTAGATACAACACCCGGTGGTTATGTGGTCAACGTGTGGTTGAATTCCTGATAGATAACGGGAATCAACAACAAGTTGCCTTGATAAAGTGATGAGGAAAATATTGGATGTATTCTTATAACAAGAGGTCACACAAAAAAAACTTCCAAACACATCACAACTAGCGTTTATTATACATATTATGTAACTTATGACATTAAATCTCCTCCATCAGCAGTTTATTGCAGTTAGGTTTAGGTTCCTATTTAACTTCATTATAACTTAATTTAGTACATATTGGAAGAGATCAAGTTTAAGAATTTAGCGAACTTTTGAAAATCAATTTGTGCATAGTCTTCTCTCTGACAGGCAATATAGGGATAACATCATCCGCGTCTTTCATCATTGCTGTGGGTATCTGGAAAATTGATAAGAATTTTTTTTGCAAAACAAAACAAAAATATTGTTTACATTGAATGATTTTAGATATTATCTGGCAGAAATATAAAATTATAATTGGTAACTAGTTCCTATGGAAATTATCGGTGTCTCACGACCGAGCCTCGGAGAGCATGTTAAGCCGTCGGTCCCGATTGTCATGAACATCTATGGCAGTCATTATTATAAAGTCAGTGCCCTCAAATATACTGACTACTAGTTCAACCTTCGAAGTAGAAGAATTTACAACTCTTAGCCATAACTTAAGCTCCATCAGTAACAAATGACAAAAATACTATAAAAAATTAAGAGGAGATAACATATTGTTAAAAGGTAACAGAGTCTTATAGCCCATCCAGACTCTCGCAAGTCGCCTCGCCTCAAGCCTCGGCACGAGTCTCGGCGAGTGGAGGAGGCCACAACCACACTCTCGCCGAAGTGTGGTTGATTGTCTCGTGTCGTCCCTCGCGTCCTTTGACTCGCGCCCAAAAACCAACACAAAGTGGAGCGACAGCGAGGCGAGCGAAGATGAGCGGGCATGAGCGCACCGTCCTCACGAGAGTGCGAGAGCACTTGCGTTGCCTCGTGTAGCCTCGTGGAGAGTGTGGATGGGACATTAGATTTAATTATGTCTAAGTTGGTTTAGTTATCCTTGACTATTAATATTTTTTCTTCCTTAAAAATAATAGTGTACACTAAAAACACCTTTGGTAATTCAAATGAATCATTGTCAAAAAACCTTTGAGTTAAATAGTTGTGGTAATCCATACTTACATTTATTTCTTTCGCTTCTGCCTCTTTTACTGTGTACTCTCTCAACACATAGTCCGATTGAAGTAGGTGGAACATTCTTGTTTCATTAGACCTCACCAACACATCATCTACTCTTAAGAAGTATCTTAGAAGCACAAACCAATATGAAGGCATCACTCTCTGAAATTCAATTATTATTGTTAAGTAATACTGAAGTAAAGAAGTACTTGTTAAGTAAAGAAGTTTTAATGGTAAACAGAATTGAAAAGTAAGAATTTCACTGAACTATAAAATTGTATAAGAACCATATCAGGTTCCTTATTAGAATGGATCCAAGATGCAAATTATGGTATTTCCCTACAAATTACATGAAAATGAGAAGTACGTTAAAGACACTGGTTTAACCATCATGATGGATTTGAATATTGATAAAAAAACGCTAATTAGTGGAAATTTTTCGCCAAATATCAGAATTTGTCCATCACTGTTTCAAAAGTTATAAGAGTTTAAAGATACGCGATCTGTCGTAGTATTATATTTATCGCCTATATCTTAGCCTAGCGAATCTGTTTTCTTACAAAATTAGTGGTTAATTAGTCGAAATTTGTCGCCAAATAAAAATTAAAGGTATCGTAAAGAACTTTTTAAGATAAATTTTAATTCAATAATGATCTTTCTAATGACATAGTGTTACCCATCACGTAAAATTTATATATCGGCAAGTAAAGAATTAATGTTCATTAACTTACAATTTTAACTGAAAGTTTAGACACTCCATGATCATGTAATTCATCCTCAAACAACGTCAAGTCATGATAGAAGATGATTTGCTCCTTTTTTTTTAATAACTCCATGTCTATTCCTTCATCTGTTGTTTCTACAACAATATTATTTGTGAGAGTACCTTTATAATTTGTAGAAAATGTCCAATCAAAGGGGCGCTTTGGTTTCTGTGCACCTGGTCTAAAATAGAAAACAATTTCTTACACCTAGAGTATTCTGCTCATCATTCAATTCCATTATTCCACTACAAAACAGAAGGAAATTTGAAGTCATCTCCAATTCTACAATAAATTTCATTATTTCAGGTCTAATTTATCTCTTTATTTAAGCTAGTGTCCTATTTGTAATAAAATTCTACTTTAGTGCAATATTTCAAATTATTTTGGAGAGTTTTTAACTGATTATTGTTGCATTTATTACTAGAATAATACTGAACCTAACATGGCTGATCCTAGATAATCTGACCCCTGTCTTTAGAGGCACCATTTCTAATCCAAGAAGTTTATAATAGAAGTCTAACAACATGTGTTACGTAATGTGACTTTGTGTCACACATACTTGAATATATTTTCAAAATATATCGATGTATATTATGTTTTAAATCAATAAGGGCCAGTTTCACTGTTTCACAGCTCATAAAGTTCCTGATAGATTATATTGAACTTGTCTTTCAGATAATTACAGATTTTCGTTTCACAAGTGTTGGATAGACATATATCTATCCACAAGACTTGATGTATGTTTATTTATGGTATATCTATCTATATACACACATCAAAAGTGTCTAGGGATCAAGCATTTTTATGCGGATTTCTTGAGATTGAGATGTGGCTTTGGCCCTGGCCTGCTCAGTCGCCAGAATTGAACCCGATTGAGCATGCATGGGATATGCTACAGAGAAGAGCTCTGCCGAATATGGAGGGTATCCAGTCGCAAGAAGACCTTTTTTTGTTGTTGCAACGAACATGGGCGGCCATTTCACAGCGTGATTTGGATGAACTCATTTTGAGTATGCCAAACCGATGTTCTTGTGTTAGTGTTCGCGGTAGAAACACGGATTATTAATTGTTTAAGTTACCTAATAAAATTTTAAAGAAAACTGTTATTTCAGTCTTTTTTTCGAACTTTAATGTTAGTGGTTCAAATGTCAAAAATCCTTTTATTAGGAAAATGGCAAATTTCTTTATTAATGCAAAGGTGACTTGGTTTATCGTTACTGTGACAAACGAAAACACTTTATTTGATTAATCCTTAAAGAAAATTTTAATTAATATCAATCAGGAGAAAAGTTATTGCAAAAATATATGTTGATCCCTAGGCACATATGTTGATCCCTAGACACTTTTGATGTGTGTATATAAAAGCGAAACACCACTCACTGATTAATCACGAAATCTCAGAAACTATAACACCTACAAAATTGAAATTTGGTAGGTAGTATCCTTATAGGATGTAGACATCCGCTAAGAACGGATTTTACGTAACTCCACCCCTAAGGGGGTAAAACGGGGATTGGAAGTTTGTATGAAAGTCCTATGTTTTTAAAGTAAGAGACTTAAAATTTAAAATGTTTGCTCTATAGATGGTGTAGAGGTGTACTAATAATGTATCTTTAGAAATCAACCCCCTTTTGGGGTTAAAACGGGGGGTGGTAGTTTGGACACAAACGAGGTTACTTGGGTCAGCTAGTACTTTATCTCCTATCTATCTTCTATACTTATAAAATAAGATGTCCTGATTGACTGACTGATGGATTCATCATCGCCGAGCGTAAAGTATTATAGTTAGGGCTATGAAATTTGATGAGTAGGATCGTAGGATCGTTTCATTGAGTAGACACCCACTAAAAAAGGAGTTTCGGAATTTCTAACCCTAAGTGGGTGAAATAGGGGTTGAAAGTTTGTATGAAAGTCCGTCATTTTTTAAGTTAGAAACCTAAAACTTTACTTTTAGGCTACTGATTAAAACTGAGTAAACACGTATTTAAGGGTTTCTGGGTATTCTACCCCTAAGGGGTGAAAAAGGGGTTGAAATTTCGTATATAGGTTAGTCTGGAAGTCCGTCATTTTTGAAGTTCGGAACATGAAACTTTATTTCCGGGCTACTGATCAAAAATGAGAAGATACGTATTAAAGCGTTTCTGGATATTCCACCCCCATGGGTGTGAAAAAGGGGATTAAATTTGGTATGGAAGTCCGTCATTTTTAAGTTAGAAACATGAAACTTCATTTTTGGGCTACTGATGAAAAATGAGTAAATACGTATTCAAGCGTTTCTGGATATTCTACCCCTAAGGGGGTGAAATGGGGGATGAAAGTTTGTATGGAAGTCCAACATTTTTAAAGTTAGAAACATGAAACTTTATTTTTAGGCTACTTATTAAAAATGAGTAGAGACGTATTTAAGCGTTTCTGGATAGTCTTCCCCTAAGGCGGTGAAATGGGGGATGAAAGTTTGTATGGAAGTCCATCATTTTTTAAGTAAGAAACATGAAACTTTATTTTTGGGCTACTTATTAAAAATGAGTAGAGACGTATTTAAGCGATTCTGGATAGTCTTCCCCTAAGGGGGCGAAATGGGGGATGAAAGTTTGTATGGAAGTCCATCATTTTTTAAGTAAGAAAAATGAAACTTTATTTTTGGCCTACTGATTAAAAATAAGTAGAAACCTATTTAAGCGTTTCTGGTTATTCTACCCCTAAAGGTGTGAAATAGGGGTTGAATGTTTGTAAGGAAGTTCACCATTTTTAAGTGAGAAACATAAAAGTTTATTATTGGGCTACTGATAAATAAAAAAAGCGGCCAAGTGCGAGTCGGACTCGCACATGAAGGGTTCCGTAACAGCAAGTAACATAATATGAAAGTTCTTGTGGTTCGTTGTAACTTTGATCGATAAATTGCGGTTTAAGATTTATGACGTATTAAAAAAAAACTACTTACTAGATCTCGTTCAAACCAATTTTCGGTGGAAGTAGGCATGGTAATGTACATCATATTTTTTTTTTAGTTTTATCATTCTTTTATTTTAGAAGTTACAGGAGGGGGGGGGGGGACACATTTTACCACTTTGGAAGTGTATCTCGCGCAAACTATTCAGTTTAGAAAAAAATGATATTAAAAACCTCAATCACATTTTTGAAGACCTTTCTATAGATACCACACATGTATGGGTTTGATGAAAAAAAACCTTAATGCGGTTCACAGAATACATCTACTTACCAAGTTTCAACAGTATAGTTCCTATAGTTTAAAAAAGAGGCTGTGACATACGGACGGACGGACGGACGGACGGACGGACGGACGGCCAGACAGACAGACATGACGAATCTATAAGGGTTCCGTTTTTTGCCTTTGGCACGGAACCCCAAAAATGAGTAGATATGTATTTAGGCATTTCTGGATATTCTACCCCTAAGGGGGTGAAATGGGGGATGAAAGTTTGTATGGAAGTCCGCCATTTCTTTAATCCATCCATCCATCATTTTTTAAGTAAGAAACATGAAACTTATTTTTGGGCTACTTATTAAAAATGAGTAGAGACGTATTTAAGCGCTTCTGGATATTCTACCCCCCCTATAGGAGTAAAATAAGGGTTGAAAGTTTGTATGGAAGTTCGTTATTTTTAAATTAGAACCATGGTTTTTTTTGGGCTACTGATTAAAAATGAGTATATACGAATTTAAGCGTTTCTGGATATTCTACCCCTAAGGGGTGAAATAGGCGCTGACATTTTGTATATAGGTTAGTTTGAAAGTCCATCTTTTTTTTTATTTAGCAGCTTGAAACTTTTGTAATAGGTTTTTGATTACTAATAGATGAATACTTATAAGCATTTATGGGAATTCTGTTCCTAAAGGGGTTAAAATAAGGGTCAAATGTTTGTATGAAAGTTATTTTACATGGGCTATTGATCAAAAATAAATATGTTTAAATCACGAATAAATTATTCATACATAAAATAAATAAATAAAATAAAATAAAAAGCCTTTATTCTAACATAGTACATGCAGTTTCCCTTATAATTTATACATCTTGAACCCTAAATCTAAGTTTTCTATGTAGTCGCCTCCTCGGCGTAGGCCTCCCCCATCTTCCTCCACAGTTTCCTATCTCTTGCTTTTCTTTCCCAAGTATTGCCGCATCTTTCCTTAAATATATCGCTCCATCTTCTTCTTGGTCTTCCTCGTCCTCGACTCCCTTCCCTTGGTGTCCATTCAATTAATCTTTTTGTCCATCTGTTGTCTTTTATTCTGCATATGTGGCCTGCCCACTTCCACTTTAAGGTGCGAATTCTTTTTACTATATCTGGTATTTTTGTTTTTTATCGAATAACAGTGTTTGGTATTTTATCTTTTAATTTTATACCTAACATACTTCTTTCCATCTTCCTTTGCTGTACAGCTAGATATGTTTCGTCCTTTTTCCTCAGTGTCCATGTTTGGCAACCGTATGTTAGGCATGGCAATATAGTGGATTCATATAGTTTTCTTTTGATGTGCAATTTTATTTCTCTATTTTTCATGATTTCCTTTAAATTCCAGTACTTTTGCCACGATAGAGCTACTCTTCTTTTGATTTCTTTTTCTGTTTGGTTTTCAAATGATATCAGCTGTCCCAGATATATAAATTCCTTTACATATTCGATCCTTTCACCATCTATTACAACATTGTCCTCTGTTCCATTTGTGATTACTTTGGTCTTTGTGGCGTTAAGCAGTAGTCCTACCCTCTTGCTTTCGCGTGCTACATCCTGCAGCATCTCGTTTAACTGGTTTGAGTCTTCTGCGAATATAGCAATATCGTCTGCAAACCTCAAGTGACTAAGGCTTTCTCCGTCTATATTAAGCCCCTTTCCTTCCCAGTTTATGTGTCTGAATATTTCTTCCAGCACCGATGTAAATATCTTAGGGGATAAGGGATCACCCTGTCTAACAGATCCCTATTGATATTAGGAATTTGCCATTAAAGAAATTTAAGAATACCATAAAATCTAAGTTATCCGCAAAGGGGTATTACACCATAGCAGAATATCTTGATGATAAAACCGCCTGGGATTGAGCTGCCCATTCTGCACATGCTGTTTATTTTTAATGTTTAAATTTATTTTGATGTGACGATAATTTATAGTTTGAAACAAATTCATTTTAAATTATTGCCATTGTTGTCATTTTTTTTTAAATTATTATGTTTACTGATTATTGTAACTGTGACTCAAATTGTAATTATCACATTTATTTTATTGAAATAATGTCTTTTGCATATTGTCTGGACTTTAAAAGAGACGGTGATCCCTGAGTTTGTTTCGTCCTTTCTTCTCAGGGCTAGTCCAGTTAGGAAAGGCCGAACTCATCTGCTCAAAAAAAGTTTAACTTGCAAAAGTGTTCATGTAACCTAATTGCAGAATAAATGATTTCATTTCATTTCATTTCATTTCATAACGCCTCTCTTAATAGGGAACTCAGGACCTTCTCGTTCTAACTTTATCTTTGTAGAGCATTTGGAGTATATACTATGTATTATTTCGCTATAAGTTGTTTCGACACCTTGTGTTCTGAGAGCTTTCCAGATTTCTTTATGGTTTAAAGAATCAAATGCTTTTCTAAAGTCAATTAATCCAATATATAATGTTTTCTTGTATTCTCTGTATTTTTCTATTAGAAGTGTTATTACTTGCATATGGTCAGTTGTAGAAAATTTCTTTCTGAATCCGGCTTGTTCACGGGGCTGGTTTTCATCTAAAGCGCCAGTTATTCTATTCAATAGTATTTTTGAGAAGACTTTATAGATATTTGTAATTAAACTTATTGGACGATAATTGTTCATGTTGTTTCTGTCTCCTTTCTTGTGAAGTAATATTGTAGTTGATTTTGACCACTGGGTTGGAGTTTTTCTTGTGTTTACAATATTATTGAAAATTGTCTGTAGCGGCGCTTTTATTGGTTCTGATAATGACTGTAGTAGTTCGTTCGTGATGTTGTCCTCTCCTGGTGTTTTGTCTTTCTTCTGAGTTTTAATTGTGAATTCAATTTCACTTTGCAATATTTCTGGTATAGGTTCATGCGTGTCTGCGTCTTTGTGTGTTATGGTTTCCTTTCTGAAGTCCACGACAGGGTGTTCTTCTGAGTTGTATAATTCTTTGTAGAAATTCGTGGTTTCTTTTAAGATGTTTTCTCTGTTTGATGTTAAGTTTCTTTTTTTTGTTTTCATGTTCACTGCCCATTCTTTTTTGTTTGTTAATATTTTATAGGCTTTTTTCGATGCGCCTGTATTACCTATGTATTTTTCAAATATAAGTTTTCTTTTAAATTTCCTATGTTGTGATATTTTCCTATTTATTTGTTTACTTATTTGTGATATCTTTCTACGTGATTCTTTTGTTCTTTTATCTTGGTATAAAGTTTTTCTCTGTGTCAGTAGTTCTTTGATTTCCGTGTTTAATGTATCTTCACTCTCCGATGTCTTTGTTGGCACTTCTGTTATAAGGTGTTCCATTTCTGTTATGAAGTTATCATATTGTGTTTGGGTATTGTTTGAAGATGTTACTGCTTTATGAAATTTATTTTCCCATTCTTCACCCGCTTCTCTAGTTAGCTTTGGTAAATCTCTAGTGTATTGATGGTTCTTTTTCTTAATATGTGATCTTGACTTGCCAGCTTTTAGATTAATTCTACATCTTATCATTCGATGGTCCGTATAGAAATTCAGGTTACTGATTATGTCAAATTTATTTATGTGTGTATTTTTGTTACTTAGGATGTAGTCGATTTCGTTCTTTGTGGTTCCATCTGGCGCTTTCCAGGTCCATTTGTTTTGGGGCTTTATTTGGTACACGCTGTTAATAAACTTTAAGTTTTTTTTCAAGAGCGAATTCGACCAATCTCTGACCGTGCTTGCTTCTTTTTCCATAACTATATTTTCCAAATGCTATCTCTTCATTATGTTGTTTTTCTCCTACTTGGGCATTGAAATCACCCAAAATTATTGTGTTTTCCACTCCTGCTTCTTCTATTGCTGTTTCCATTGTGCTGTAGAAATCTTCCAAATCTTCATCTGAGCATTTCTCTGTAGGTGCATATACATTAATTATTGACCATACCATATTATTGCTCAGTTTGATCCCTAAAGTAGCTATCCTGCATGAGTAACTTTTAAATTCAATTATATTATTTCTTAAATATTTCTTGATTAAGAATCCCACTCCATAGAGTCCATGATGACCTTTGGAGTGATATAGTACATATTTTGCGTATTCTTCGATTTTTTCATCAGGTCTTCTTGTTTCGCATAGTCCTATTACGTCCCAATTCATGTTTTCGATTGCATACTCTAGTTCATCTAATCTACTGTTATCTAGTAGTGTTCTTACATTTAAGCTGGCTATATAAAAGTTCTTAGTGCTACGATTTTCTATACTTTGTTTCCTGCGAGCTTGATCCTTTGCTGTCGTGCTGTTATCTAGTTTCAGTTTTTTTAGATTGTATAACAGTAGTTTATTTTGTGTTGGAGGGTTTGGAGGGTATTGGTCAGTCGTCCCACGGTGACCAGCCGGCTTGGGACCGATGTTTTCATATGTGACTACTTTTTTGCTGTTTTATCAGAGTGAGGCCCTTTTCGGTTTGGTCCCTGTGATGAATCACCTTTAGTGACTTTTCCAACTTGAATAGCAATGTCCTCATGGCCTGGTGAAGGTGCCTCCTTGCGTTTCTGTGAGCTACGTTGAGGGGCATCCTTAATCACGAGCTTATTATATTTGATGTAAGCAATTTTTCCTTTGTTCCTTTCTTCCAGAAGTTGTGGAATGAGGGCTTTTCTTTCATTTAATATTTGCTTAGGAAAGTCTTCCGTGATGTAGGCTTTGGATTTGCTTGCTAGCTTTTTTTTACTTTTTAATATGTCTTGCTTCTTACAAAAAGAAGTGAAGCGAACCAATATCGGACTTTCCGGAGTGTTACCAAGTTTTCTGATGAAGTCAATTTCATTATGCATTAATTGGATATCCATGTCCTGGTTTACAGCTTTTAAGACGGCTGCGGCACTTCCCTCCGGCAAATTTTCAAGTTTGTGGAAAATCAAGTTGTTAGCACGGTTTTTTGAGTCTTCTCTAAGCAGCTTCTCTTCAAGGTTTTCGATTTTTTCCTCCAATGCCATGATTTTATTTTCCTGTTGTGTTTGTTTTTCTCTAATATCGCCGATTTCAATATTTAGTTGAGCAAGAATGTTTCTTGTAATTTGTTCGGCTTGTTTCTCCATTTCACTTTTCATCCCGTGGAATATTTTTTCTAAAGCTTCATTTGATAGATCCATTTTTGTTTGTAATCGTATTTTTTTTTTGTGTGAAACGAAACGCCAAGTGATTGATAAATATTTTTGAGTGTTGACAACACTGCACTGTCAGTCAGTTGATCAAATTTGAATAGACGCTGACATTTGTGTATAGCTATGTATGTTTATCTATATATTCGCTGGAAGATTTTACCGATTCACACACCAATTCACACGTTTAGTTGCAGAAATCAATGATAATCCGTTTCCCTGACGTTCAAGCAACACTTTCACTACAAACTCAAATCTGTTATTTCGTTATTTGTTTATTTACTTCGAACTTTACTGCTGAGCAAAAAACACACGTCCACTTGACAGGAAGGACCTACCCTCTCATTCATTCATACA
This sequence comes from Diaphora mendica, assembly GCA_949125395.1. Lineage (NCBI taxonomy): Eukaryota > Metazoa > Arthropoda > Insecta > Lepidoptera > Erebidae > Diaphora > Diaphora mendica. The sequence goes on from OX421310.1 coordinate 28,185,565, forward strand.
TACTTACACAGTTTTAATTAAATACATATAATCAACTTCGAGCAAAGCTGCGGGCAACAGCTAGTATAAACATACAACAAGTACTATCAACAACATTTATCTGTAAAATAAATATCTGTATCTTTATTGGGCTAATACCTGAATCTTTAATGGTAAAACTGGCTCCAAGTCAATTATTTAATACATCTAATATGTTTAGATCATAAATAGATTTAATTACATTAATTGTATAAGCACAATAGGTAGTTTGAGTCCTTAAATAGTTCATCTGCATCATTACAAAGTATCTACTACTTTTAGAATAGTTTCAAACTATAAAGAAAGTATGGGGGACTAATATGCTATCAGGGGTCTAGGTACTGTATAGAACTGTATCTAGAGAAGTGGTTGTTTAGTATTATGGGTTTGAAGAAAAATTACAAGTAAGTACAATCCATCATTGAGTAAAACAATATTTTTCATGAGCATTATTAAAACCAGATAATAACTACAAATGATAAAAGAAATTCAGTCACTATCCATCTAACCATTACAATCTGGTATGGTATGATGAGCAAGTGTCTATGAAATTAGACACTAATTTGATTAGAGGTTATTTGTTTATAAAAGTTTAATTTCATAAATTTAGGCACCCATAATTATCTGGTATTTTGTTAAACAGCAATTTATTTCTTTCATCTAATAATCTTCAGTAACAGTTACCTGGCCTCTTGCCAAGCCTCAGCACATGAGACTTCAATGGCATCCATATTACTAGCAACACATTTTAAGGCATCCAAAGCATTGAACAATATAGAAGCACCATTTTTATGTTCCAATTTTAAAATGTTCTTTGGGAAGACCATATCAGGAAAATGTGGAATATTTAATTCCTTGCAGTATCTGTAAAAGAAAACATCAACTAATTATTCCAAACCTATATCAATAAAAGATGTATTTGTAAGCCAATCTTTCAGAAATAACTTAACAATAGAAATAATTTTGCACAAATTATAATGGTTGTTGTGACACTAGCTTTTATTTCTTGAAAGAAAGAAATAGTTACACATATTATTTATGATGATGTACTTACATGCAGAACTGACAAAACTGGTCATCATCGCGTTCACATACAATCTTTGTAGAACACACACTAGGCAATATACAGCTTATATCGAACGATATATGCCATGGTCCAAATTCTATCGATTTAGAATTACTTTTGTACCTTCCGGCGTCTATTGCTTCAATCTGTAATTTTTAAAATAACCTTACAGTTAGTAGAAGTGTAGAACTGTGTATCACATAATCGATATCTTTCAAAACAATTATATATTGTACCTCAGCACCAAGCATAGTAGATGAATAACTATATTTATTTTTATATTTATACAAAAATATGTTGAAATTTTTATCAAACTTGACAACAATGTGTATTATAATTTATGCTTGACAGCTTGACATTCAGTGCTACCAACTCTCAGATTTATTTATCCCTAAAGCATAGGTTTAAAACCCCCTAAAATCCCCCAAAAAATAACTGAAGTAGACATCTAAAAGCTTTTTAAAACTTTAGTATTAAAAAGAAATATAAAAAAACATACATAGTTTTTGAACATGTGTATTAAATGCTATGAAAGATATTTAGCTTTAATTCCGCGAGACAAATATCCAGGTCTGAAAGCAGGGCACAAATCCCACCGTCATGCATACTCACATGCACATATGGGTATCATGCATATGTACACATACAAAACAAGTGAGAAATAATTAGCATGCCATGCAACCAAACCTATACTCGGCACGTGTTTCGCCCCTCCACGGGGCATCCTCACAAGATGTTGACTCGTCGAGCGTTTGAGCTCGAATGAGCTCGCCGCACCGCTGTCGGCCCTTTATATACCGTTTCGATGATGCTAATTATTTCTCACTTGTTTTGTATGTGTACATAATATGCATGATACCCATATGTGCATGTGAGTATGCATGACGGTGGGATTTGTGCCCTGCTTTCAGACCTGAATATTTGTCTCGCGGAATTAAAGCTAAATATATTTCATAGCATTTAATGTCATGGATTTCCGCAAAGTAACGCCTGATTCCATAACTTAACATGTGTATTATTTTTTAAAATCCTAAAAACTTATTAGGTGTGAAAAATATGAAAATAAGCAATAATAAATAGTATCTGATTCATACTATAATATAGGTTGCGTAAAACATGTATTTTATAAATAAACAAAATTAAAATAAAACAAAAATAATAATTAACACATTCGGCAGAACACGAGATCTGGGGCTTCGGAGACGCCATGGTTAATCCAGACGGGGCAGATATTTAAATAGAAAAAAATCCGGGGAGCGATTTTTTTTAAACGTCGGGGTGGGTGGTTGGAAGTATAAATCTCGATTTTGGAACTAATCCCGGTAGAGGGTTTGCCGCCATCTTGTTTTATAGTTAATTTATTTCGTTTTTCTGAAATAGCTTGTTAATTTTCAACTTTAGAGCAAAAATTATAGAATTTAAAGTTGTTGGAAATTTAATTTCTCACAAGTTTGGTCATAATCATTTTGACGCTAGGATCAATATTTGCAGAGTTATACTATGAAGTTTATCAAAAAAATCGTAATGGGTAGAATTTTATTTTCTTCAAAATCAAAAATTTAAAAAAAAAATAAAGAAAATATTCAAAAAAAAATTATTCAAAAATTATAAGTTTATCAAAAATTTAATTTGAGCTTAAAATCCGAAAATATTGATCGTGGAGTAAAAAAAGTGCGAAAACCAAAGTTGAAGAAAATAAAATTCCACCCATTATGATTTTTTTTTGATAAACTTGATAGTACCGGGATTAGTTCGAAAATCAAGACTTATACTTCCAATCACACCCCTGACGTTTAAAAAAAAATCGCTCCCCAGATTTTTTTCTATTTCAGGCTAGTTTTATGTCTGTCCCGACTGGACTAGGCAGTCAAAGTAAGCTTCGCAAAGTAAGAGGTGGACAGACAATGACTGAATTGAAATTCAACCTGCCACTTAAAACAAAATGGCGTCGCATCGTTAGTGTTGCGTTTTGCTTCTCCTATTTTAAGAAAATATGTCCTTTATTAAAAGTGAATATCATAAGTATCATAACGTAATTACGTTATAGGTAAATTGGCTCAAGAGGCATCACGGGAGCCTCTCATACCGGATGCCTTGGATAGCACCTGTGTCTGATCCGCAAGAAGCCAACATCTGAGTGCAACCACTGCTGCTGCTGGCAGAGTGTCCGGCGTGGGCCGAGTCGAGGCGTGATCTCGTGGCGGCCATCGGAGGGGGGTTCTCTCACTCGCTTACATGATTGCGGCCATGTGACGGAGCGAGAGCGCGTGGAATTCTGACGTCTCTTTCTGCGAGCAAGTTCTGCTTATATGTATGGGCCAGGTACCGCCGCAGACGACTCGGGCGCCGGAGATCGCGAAACGATCTAAGTCCTCCATAAGCGCAAACCCGGAGTGACAGGTGACACCACCAGTGACCGTAGCAGAAGCAGGCTTAGCGCGAGTTCTACATAGTGCTCGCGCCCTTTTCGAAGTAGAAAAGGAGCATCAAGGTTGCTACACAGGAGGGAGCCATTTACTGGCCGATGTACGTCGGGGTTCTAGGAATTTCCTTCCGAGAGTGCACCTGGTTCTCAGACTTCTAGTACCCGAGACGGTGTGAGGTTTTTAGTCGGTTCGAGGCCGACATAGCCATCAGTTTGTGGTATCCGAGGGGATTTCCGCACAAAAAAAAGGCTAACAGACTTCTGCACATTTTGTATCTCGTAGTTGTATGACATTTTTAAAACTTGCTATAATTTTTGGTATAACTTGTATTACATTTGAAATCTATTTGAAACGACATCTTCATATGAAACAATTCAACTTTGGTGAAAGGGGAACAACGTATTGTAAGCAAATTACTGTTTGTGTTACAGCAAACAATGATTTGCTTTGCTTACATTTTGCGTGCGTCGAATTGTCAATCTTAAAGTTAACGATACAATAGATTCACGGATTTTTTTTTATGAATAGCGCGCGGTAATTCCCCGATTCGGTTCTAAGCTAGTATGCATCATTTGTGGGAATCCCCAAAAATGTGTTTCGTATTAAACATTAACAATGTGTAGGTTGCCATATGTGTAAAAAAGTAAATGAATACTGCTGACGTAATCACCATCTAGACCCCCCCGCCCCCCATGTCATCAAAAATAAGCAAAGCCAAGACCCCCGCCCCTCAATAGTGTTTACGTAATACTTGAACGGCCCCATATTAATTTCTGAAATTTTAATTATTTTTTGCTTTGCTTACAATACGTTGATCCTCTTTCACAAAAGTTGAATTGTTTCATATAAAGATGTCATTTCAAATAAAGAAATACAAGATATACGAAAAAACTATAGCAAGTTTAAAAAAATGTCATACAACTATGAACGTACAAAATGTGCAGAAATCAAGTCTTTTTTTTTGTGCGGCAATCCCCTCGGATACCACAAACTAGTGGCTATGTCGGACTCGAACCGACTAAAAACCGCACACCGTTTCGGGTACTAGAAGCCGGGGAACCAGGTGCACTCTCGGAAGGAAATCCCTGGAACCCCGACGTACATCGGGCCATCTACGGTTTGTAGACGGCCCCCTCCTGTCTAGGAACCTTGATGCACCTTTTCTAAGTAGAAAAGGGCGCGAGCACATGTAGAACTCGCGCCACCGCCCTGGCCTGCTTTTGCTAGGGTGACTCGTGGCGTCACCTGTCACTCCAGGCTTGCACTTATGGAGGACGGAGATCATTTTGCGATCTCCGGCGCCCGAGTCGTCGGCGGCGGTACCCCCGTTCCCGGGCCTGGCGGAAAGGAAGAGTTTTAAACCTGTCCCGGCCCGCTCCGCCATCTTCTACGCAAGCATAACTTGCTCATAGAAAGAGGCGAGACGAGAAGGATTTTAGGAGTATACTAACAAAAACAAGAACTATCAAACATAAAAATTTCAACTCTCAAATCGATTGTATAGATTCTAAAGGCTAGCCAACTTTCCCGCTATTTTCAAAATACCCCTAAATTTAGGGGAAAATCCCCCAAGTTGGCATCACTGTTGACATTCTTGACAAAGACAAATTCTGCAATATCTGAAATCAATAATGCCAGTAGAGGTAAAAAAAATCTACCAGAGTCTATTGGTTGGTGTATTTCCCGCCAAATCAGTCATGCAAATTAGTACGTGCGTCTACCAATGAGAAGCTTGCGTGAGAGAGACAGACGATAACCAAACTCAGTCTATCTCTCCCTACTCCGAACAAGCTTTCCGCCCGTTCAGTTGTCTCACTAGATATATATGCTCTAAGACCAGAGTATTAGTGCTGAATGCCGATACTTTTTTGTTTGAACACACTAATCTCAGAAGCTATCTTATTAGACTGAGATCCCAGTCAGCCCAGAATTACGTCATTTTAGGAAAGATGAAATTATATACTCAGAAAGGAATGGATACTCACTAAGCTGAAAGTGGGGCCGTTTCACAGTTAGCAGGTATCAAAGGTGGAAAAAAACCTTGCTAACTTATGTCATTTTAGAAAGCATAAATTTTATATAATATCGCTAATTTAGGAGATTTCATAATATTTTAAAACATTTTCCAATCAGACAGACACGATCAGAGCAGCATTAAACCCCGCCAGACTCGTTTAAAGTATAAAGGAACTAACGCCTTGGCTATATTTATGGCAGACATACGCGTCATGTGTATTGCTAGCTATATGGCGTTCATACTTCTCAACGATATAGAAAAACTTGCAACACATTAATTCGGCGTAGCCAGATATTGTAAGAGATAGAAATTAACGCGTCAAAGTGCATCTCACCTGTCTTTATGCGCTTAAATAATGTTCTTATGGTCTCGCGCTTTCTAGCACAGCAGATCTTTTAACGAGTCTTCTCTGGTTGCTGTCTATTTGTCCCGTCAGATTTGTGTGGCTCATTGGGAAGTATTTTAGAACAGTTCTGAGTTAGTGTGTTGTTACTTTTTAGTCTATATTGTTGAGAAGTATGAACGCCTACGCTAACTTATATAGCAATACACATGACGCGTATAACTGCTATAAATATAGCCAAGGCTTTAGGCCGAGGCCGCACTACGGCTAAACCGCCGTGGTTTTTAACCGCCTGATTTTGTGACAAAAGGAAATGAATGGAAGCGGCCGCACTGGCGGTTTTTTACCGCGACTGCTTTTAAAACCGCGACAACCGCGGGCGGTTCTGTCCAGTGTTGCCAGAAGGTTACTTTTGTAACGTTTCAGGTGATTTTTCATCTCTTGGTTACTTTTAGGTTACACAAATAAGATTTTTTTTAATACACTCCCCTATCTGGAACTAAATAATGGAACACTTGGTGTCGACATATCGAGCGAAGTCCAGTTCAGATAATTGCATTCTTGCAGATTCCTCCGTAGAGACGTTACTCTTACTGAACTGAGGGCTCTATACTCGTATTATGCCGCCATAAATCTGTAATGTCGTATTCTAAAGTTTTAGGATTTTCATAAAACTTTTAAGAAATTCTTAAATAAATTATTAAATAATAAGCATTGACCTAGAGATAGGGCTGCCATCTCAAAAATTTAGAAACAGGACAAACCCCGGATATTTGCGGTCATAATCCGAACACTTTTATATTTTTTTATTTTATTTAGACGAAATAAAAGAATACATAGTTCAATTAGTCGAAATAGTTCTTTTATTTATTTTCATAGGTATTCAGTTTAATTAAATTTAGTTATTTTTCATCGAAATCAGTGATAGAAAAGTAAAATCTCACAGTTATGAAAATGCTTTTCAAACAGTAGTATACTTTTCACAACCTTTTTTTTAAACCAGACTAATTTGACAAAAATATCTTTAAGTTGAAACTCATAAGATATCATTCCAGTATTCAAGCTCTAAGTTTTTTAGTCTTATCTTCTTATTATATTTGACTGCACGTTTGGCCTAGTGGTTTAACGGTCACCACGCCATTTCCTACTTCGCCAAGTGTCGTGGGTTCAAATCCCACGTAGGACAACACTTTGTGTGATTCACAAATTGTTGTTCTGAGTCTGGGTGTTCTTTGTGTCCGTTTCATGTATGTTTGTAAAGTCCCCCGCGACACAGGATTTATTCCTAGTGCGGGAGTTGTCTTTTTCAACGAAAAAAAAAAATAAAAAAAAATTGCTGTTCGTTTGTCTCGCTAAAACTCGAGAACGGCTGGGCTGATTTAGCTGATTTTGGTTTTGAAATGTTTGTCGTGGTCCAGGGAAGGTTTAAACTGTAAAAAAAAAAATTACTTGAAAATCCTAATCTCACGTGTACGAATTAGCGGGCACAGCTAGTAACAATTAAAAAATTATCTGCTCAGAGTTTTCATCAGCAGTTATTATATATATATTAGGTTTTTTTTTTGTGTTTTCATCTTCCTTATTTAGATTATGTACTCTGAACATTCAATGGCAAGAAACTTTCTCTATTTCGATCATCCAAGCTTTTTGAAATGGTTGCAAGTAGGTATCCTTCTGGTTTTAAAGACTGTTTTTTTTTCTAATGCTTTTATTTTTGAGTAAATGATGTGCATAATTGAATGCATGAAAAACAGGTATGCCTTCAATTTAAAAAAAAAAACAGATCAGGGGGCTTTATTTAAGCTTTTGAAATAATCCACATTCAGGACTCACTTGATAGCTGGAAACAGATTTCGTTAACGCGTCTTTCAATGACAGAGAAGCTGTTTATGTTTATACTCAACCTCGGCTGTGTCAGAGAGTTCTTTAACAACTTTTTAGACTGTAGCCTTTATTATTCCCAATTTTATTTGGGGTCGGCTTGTTTAAGTGGCAAAATCTTTTTTTATTTTATGTTGTTGAATCAACATCTACTGGCAGTCAATCACATGCGTGGTGCAGTGAGTTATTGATAATGTGCGCAGAGCATCCCACACCAACTATTTTCAAATTCAGATTTTGTTTTAACTTATGAAAATAGTTGGTGTGAAATGCTCTGCGCACATTATCAATAACGCACTGCACCACGCATGTGATTGACTGCATGATGGAGACTAGATGTTGATTCAACAACATCAAAAAAAAAAGTTTTTGCCACTTAAACAAGCCGACCCCATATAATAGGTCTTTACCTATGAAATTGCCGTTTTGTATGCAATAAGTGAAAGTACTCATTTTTTCAAACTTTTTTATTTCTGTTATTCGAAGTAATCACCCATGCAATCGACGCATCTTTGCCAACGCATTGGCAGTTTATTGATGCCCTTCTTGTAAAAATCAGCTGGACGGGAGGCAACAAACTCTTCAAAGGCATTTTGTACTGCCTCTCGGTAATTGAATTTTTTACCCACTAAAAAGTTGTCTAAATTTTGGAAAAAGTAATAGTCTGGCGAGTGCAAGGTCTGGTGAGTATGGCGGATGAGGGAAAGCTTCCAACCCCAGCTCTTGCAGCTTGGAGACTGTCTGTTGCGCAGTATGGGGTCGCGCGTTGTCGTGAAGGAGCAGTGGGGATGACCGATTGACCAAAGCTGATGTGTAAGCTTCTCCATCATTCTCTCCAGTTCTTCACTGTACACATCTGCATTAATGCTCATGCCGTTTTGCTGTGGTGAATCACACCCGCACTAGACCACCAAACAGTGACCATCACCTTTTTAGGGGTCATTTTTGGTTTAGGGCATTGCTTTGGTGCTGAACCAGGGTCTAACCAATTTGCTGAGCGCTTTCGATTGTCGAACAGAATCCATTTTTCGTCGCACGTAACAATTCGTTTCAAAATTTCTTCATCTCTTTGCCTGTTGAGCAGCGCAAGGCAGGTCTCGACGCGTACGTTGCACTGGCGATCATGAAGGGCGTGGGGCACCCATCTATCAAGCTTTTTTACCTTGCCAATTTGTCGCAAATGGATCAATATTGTTTTGATGCTTACATTAAAAGCTGCTGATAGCTCAGCTGTTGATTGAGTTTCATCAGCTTCCGAAATCGCCTTTAATTCATTATTGTTAACCAAAGTCTCCGGACGATCACAAGCTTCATTTTTCAAGTCAAAATTTCCAGAACGAAACCGGGAAAACTAATAACGGGTTGTGCGTTCGTTTGTACAGTTCTTTCCGTAAACGTTTTTGATGTAACGTGCCGTTTGTGTCGCGTTGGTGCCACGACGGAACTCATATTCCATAATTACACGAATTTTTAAAGTATCCATTATGACGAAAAATGTTCAAATGTAATGAAAATACAACGCTAATCAAAAAACAAAAGACTGAGTTTGTAAATAGAATGTCATGGTTTTAAAGCAAAATTAATTTGAATTTAGAATACAGAGCCATTACAAACTTTTTTTTATTTGAAATGACCAGTACTGAAGAACGGCAATTTCATAGGTAAAGACCTAATAAAATTAGGAATAATAAAGGCTACAGTCTAAAAAGTTCTTAAAGAACTCTCTGACACAACCGAGGTTGAGCATAAACAGCTTCTCTATCATTCAAAGACGCGTTGGCGAAATCTGTTTCCAGCTATCGAGTGAGTCCTGAATGTGGATTATATCAAAAGCTTAAAAAAGCCCCCTGATCTGTTTTTTTTTTAAATCGGAGGCATACCTGTTTTTCATGCATTCAATTATGCACATCATTTACTCAAAAATTAAAGCGTTAGAAAAAAAAATATAATTCAGTCTTTAAAACCAGAAGGATACCTACTTGCAACCATTTCAAAATCTTGGATGATCGAAATAGAGAAAGTTTCTTACCATTGAATGTTCAGAGTACATATTCTAAATAAAGAAGATGAAAACACAAAAAAAAACTTAAGATGACTACTGATGAAAACTTTAAGCAAATAATTTTTTATTTGTTACTAGCTGTGCCCGCTAACTCGTACACGTGAGATTTGGATTTTCAAGTTATTTTAAATTTTTTACAGTTTAAACCTTCCCTGGACTACGACAAACATTTCAAAACCAAAATCAGCTAAATCAGCCCAGCCGTTCTCGAGTTTAAGCGAGACAAACGAACAGCAATTGATTTTTATATAATAAGAAGATAAGACTAAAAAACTTAGAGCTTGAATACTGGAATGATATCTTATGAGTTTCAACTTAAAGATATTTTTGTCAAATTAGTCTGGTTTTAAAAAAAGGTTGTGAAAAGTATACTACTGTTTGAAAAGCATTTTCACAACTGTGAGATTTTACTTTTCTATCACTGATTTCGATGAAAAATAACTAAATTTAATTAAACTGAATAACTATGAAAATAAATAAAGGAACTATTTCGACTAATTGAACTATGTATTCTTTTTATTTAAAAATATATAAAAGCAAATATCCGGGGATTTTACGCTTGTTGTCCTGGTTTCAAAATTTTTGAGATGGCAGCCCTATCTCTAGGTCAATGCTTATTATTTAACTAGCTGTGCCCGCGACTCCGTCCGCGTGGAATAGTGACTTTGGGCAGCAGTTTTCGGACATTTCTTTTGGTTCATAAACACCGTCATTTGAGTGTTTAGAATAATCGAATTTAAAGTAATGCTTCTCTATACACGATATTAGACGTATAGCCATCGGGGATCAAAGCATAGAGGTTGCTAGGATTGCTAACACGTGACAGAGCTACATAAAGCTGATCGTGTGAAAAACAGTTAATACTTAGATCTACACCCACAACTTTTAGCGTACCTACCTATGACCGTGAGCTTCATTTATTGTCACCGCGAAACATAGGCTCACTGGAAACCGGACTCGTTTAAAACTAAACGGAAAGTGGTTTGGGATGAGAGGAATCCGAGGAACAAAAACACTATCACCTTTACCGCACCCTGTTAAAATCTTTGGTCACTTTTAATCTGGTACCGTTGCAACGTTTTGGCGGGCTTAAATATTTAAGGGGCATTATGGGTACGCCGACTTTTAAATTTATTTTATGAGCTGGTAGTCCAGTAGCACTGAGGGTTCACGCGATAATGCATGAGATTCACGATCGATGGACAAACGTGCCTCACGCTGTTCCCTGTTCTACCTAATTCGAGTGGCCATCATTCGAGAACGATGTGAACTGAATCGAGATTCTCGCTGAGCCGAAGTTTCTGTAGCACGAAACCTGGCCTGACGTTCCTGAGATGCAGTGAGAGCCTCATGATCTTCTTCAGATTCCTGTGATCAAACTAATCTCATCCTTTTAGCATTCCTGCTGCACTGGGAGAGGTTGGATCTTTTTTGAGGCATTCTTACAATATACTAACACAACATAGTTTAGTAAACACGTACTTATCATAAACAACTAAATTATAAATACTTACAGATTATTACACAGTTTCATTTATTACAGTTTAATAACTATTATGACGTGTCAACCCAATCTATTAACTGTCGAAAACAACCAAAGGTGTTAACTATCGAAAACAACCAAAGGTGTTAACTATCGAAAACAACCAAAGGTGTTAACTGTAAGTACTTCCTGTTTTTAGAAAAATACCGAAAGCAAGTCAAGAAAAATAACGTAAGTTATATGTATCACTGACCATTTTTTTTACGTGTGGAAATACCCTCGGACCGTCACCCCACAGGGGTTTGCGGCGGGGCGGTGTGTCGGACTCGAACCGACTAAAACCACACGGTGTGCCACTCTGCGCCTGAGACGGGAGGGACCCGGGATCTGCTGATATTAATACATCCAAATTCCTCCCAGCGCCTGCCCGCACAGAAGCGGGCACCGGCGGCGGATTAGGTCCGAGTGGAGGTCGTCCTCCCGGACCTTCTCCGCCACCTCCATCTGCGAGATTACATCTTCGCAGAAGGTTGTGACCGCGGTAAAACTGCTGCGAGAGATCTCCTCCGATGACTGCAGTGAGGGCCACCAAGTGCAGGTACCTTACGAAGCAACCGTGCCCGGAAAGGACCTGCGTCAGTCGGAAGGAAAGGGTCCCGTGCTGCCACCCTGCCCACTCGAGGATGACTGGCTGGAGAGCCTCCACGGCGGCAAAGCCAGCACGTGGAGTCTCCAGCTGGAACGACCATCTAGCCATCGTGGCTCGACGGGCGGCTTCACACCACTCGCGTACTTCGGGCGGAGGGCGAATGCCACTCTCCGCCCGATATTCAGCCACCCGTCGATAAACTTCGGCGAGCACTTCCGCCTCCAAATCCCACGGGGGTGTTCCGGCCAGGGCGCACGCCGCCTCTCTCGACACCGTGCGGTATCCGCGTATGGCTCTGACTGCCAATACCCGCTGAGGCCGCCAGAGGCGGGCCTTATTTAGGGCAGTCAGAGCCGCCACCCACACCGGTGCACCATACAGTGACATTGACCGGACAACTCCCGTGTACAGGAGTCGCGTTGCGACGCTGGCTCCACCCAAGTTGGGCAAAAGTCACCCAAGAGCGGAGGCAGCGTCGACCAGCTTTGGACCAAGCTGTCGGAAGTGCTCGTCGAAGAGTCACCTACCGTCGAGGATCAGGCCCAGATACCTCATCTGGGCCCGACGATAACACTAAAATGGGACCACACGGGAAGCACCAGCTTTCAAATAAAAAAGAATCAACAAAATCGGTTCACTCGGTCGAAAGTTATGAGGTACAAAAATAAAAATAAAATAAATACAGTGGAATTGAGAACCTTCTCCTTTTTTAAGTCGGTTAATTACTAAATAAAATGTTTTTTTTTAAACATAAAAATTAGAAAATATTTTAAACTAAATAAGTAAATAGGTATAAGGTTTATAAAAGAATCAAGAACTTGAAATCAAACTAACCTATACAAAACAAACATACTACTCGTATATGTATTTACAAACCCTATAAACCCTAAAGAAATATGTCCTTATTAGAAACGACTAAATTGTAAGTACTTTCAGATTTTTACACATAAAATTAAGAAATAAAAAAAATCAAGAAAATAAAATAATGCTCTCGGCGCGCTTTATATACCGGCGCGGTCGCGCAGCCGTTTACAATCCACAAACGTCCAGCTACGTGATTCTTGAAATTGGCATAACTTTTTTATTTATGAACCGATTGACATGAAACAAACACTAAATGTTAAGTGAAGCTTACCACAATATATTAGTGAAAACCACATTTCAATCGGATAAGCTATTTCTGAGATTAGCGTGCACAAACGCACAGACAAACAGACAAACAGATAAACAGACAAAAATTCTAAAAATCATTGTTTTGGGTTATATTGCGTTCATAAAGCCCCCCTATAATAGTTTTTCTGAGATATCTTCCATGTACAGACAGCGACCAGTTACGATTTTATTATATGTATAGATAAACATAAAAATTAGAAAATATTTTAAACTAAATAAGTAAATAGGTATAAGGTTTATAAAAGAATCAAGAACTTGAAATCAAACTAACCTATACAAAACAAACATACTACTCGTATATGTATTTACAAACCCTATAAACCCTAAAGAAATATGTCCTTATTAGAAACGACTAAATTGTAAGTACTTTCAGATTTTTACACATAAAATTAAGAAATGAAAAAAATCAAGAAAATAAAATAATGCTCTCGGCGCGCTTTATATACCGGCGCGGTCGCGCAGCCGTTTACAATCCACAAACGTCCAGCTACGTGATTCTTTAAATTGGCATAACTTTTTTATTTATGAACCGATTGACATGAAACAAACACTAAATGTTAAGTGAAGCTTACCACAATATATTAGTGAAAACCACATTTCAATCGGATAAGCTATTTCTGAGATTAGCGTGCACAAACGCACAGACAAACAGATAAACAGACAAAAATTCTAAAAATCATTGTTTTGGGTTATATTGCGTTCATAAAGCCCCCCTATAATAGTTTTTCTGAGATATCTTCCATGTACAGACAGCGACCAGTTACGATTTTATTATATGTATAGATAATTTATTTAAGAATTTCTTAAAAGTTTTATGAAAATCCTAAAACTTTAGAATACGACATTACAGATTTATGGCGGCATAATACGAGTATAGGGCCCTCAGTTCAGTAACGTCTCTACGGAGGAATCTGCAAGAATGCAATTATCTGAACTGGACTTCGCTCGATATGTCGACACCAAGTATTCCAATTTTGGCAGAGGCAGATAGGGGAGTGTATTATAAAAAAAACTTATTTGTGTAACCTAAAAGTAACCAAGAGATGAAAAATCACCTGAAACGTTACAAAAGTAACCTTTTGGCAACACTGGACAGAACCACCCGCGGTTGTAGCGGTTTTTGTTGAAGTATTTATTTAAAGTGAACCTTATTGAATAAAAACTATTGTTCCGCACTTCTTCCTCGACTATGGTTGTTAGAAAAATATATGTTGTGTGTCAATTTTAGATTTAAATTTTAAATTTAGATTTATAAAGTAAATTATACATTAAAAATGGAGTTTTTCATCGGCCTCTGATCACAAAAGAATATAATCTCAACAGCAGAGCGTGGTTGATCAAGCCAGAAGTCACCGTAATAAATCTGGCACTTATGATAATATCAAAGGAAAGAAATTGGAAAACAAAAGAAAATGTCGAACGCGTCAGGTACATTAAATTTTCCTAAATTACTAGATAGTTTTTCCTTTTCCAATTGGAAATTCCGTCTAAAGCTATTATTGGAAGAGCGAGGTCTAGAAAGTATCTTGCATGACAAAATTAACACGAAAACCGATAAGGAAAATGACTCAAAAGCGAAGTCAATCATAGTGCAGTGTATTTCAGACAAATACATTGAAATAATTAAAAAATGTACAACGGCGGCAGAGATGTTGAAGTCGCTGGAGCGGGTTTTCGAAAGAAAAAGCGTCTTTAATAAACTTTTAATAAGAAAACAATTATTGTCACTAAAATGCACCAAGGGCAGTGATCTTCAGGAACATTTCTTGAAATTCGACAGTGTAATAGCGCAGTTAGAGGCTACTGGCGCTAAGATGGATGAAAGCGATAAATTGCTTCATCTTTTCTTGATACTGCCGGAGGAATATGACAGTCATAACATCATTGGAAACGCTGAGCAGTGCAAGGAATTAACAATTGACTTTATTAAATCAAGGCTCTTGGACGCTGAGTTGAAATTGAAACAAAGGAATGACGACGCAACAGACCATAGCTTTATAGCTTGTTACAGATGTGGCAAAGAAGGACACGTCCCGTATCAATGTACCAATACAAATAAAACTGGATCAGGAAATAGAGGAAGAGGAGTAAGTGGTAGATATCGAACTAGAAATAGAGGAAGGAACAGTTATAGAGGACGAGGAAGGTCTAGAGGTTATGGAAATAATGAAGCTAATTTAGGAGAGAATAAGGACGGAGAATCGTTTGTAGCTTTTGTTGCTCAAAGCAACACAGTTCATGACGTTCATACTGTGACATTTGTTGTGGACTCTGACGCTACTCATAACTTCATACAAAGTAAGTACGAAGAGTATATGCACGATATCAAAGTATTGGATAAACCCATAGAGCTTAGAATAGCTAATGGTCAGACACTAACAGCATATAAAAATGGATACTTAAAAATGTATTATGAAAAAATATTAGTAACTGTAGAGGGACTAATTGTGAGAGGAATAGCTCACAACTTATTATCAGTAAACGAGTTGATAAGTAAGAAAAAAACTGTAACGTTCAGGGAAGGAAATGTAATTATAAAGTCCAAAGACAATGTTTTTAAAGGAGAAAAGATAGGAAAACTATATGTACTGTGGAGGAACGGGTGATCGTGTTCCTCCAACACAAAGGGAGGATCCTCCGACCAGGCGAGGTGATCATGCCTGGCGGGCCAACTGCCCAACGGTTGATTTTGGGATGTTGTATATATGTTAACTGTCGCGAGAACTTTCACTGCGCGATTCAGGATTGGTAATTGGTAGTTTCTTAGTTTCCTTCGTCACTCCGTAGTTCGATGTATCTTCGGTAGATGGCGCTGTAGTATGTTATGTTGTTGTTGCGCTGTATGTGGAGGTCGCCACATCACTCCCCTCCAAGACCGGAGGTCGATACGTTGTTGAGTCAGCTGTCTGTGCTCTGTTGTGGAGCTTGCCAGTGCCAGGAGTGAGCAGTTCCAGTGAGTCGGAACTGAGTGCCGCAAGTTCCAGTGAGTCGGAACTGAATGCAGTGCCGTCTTTATCATAAGGGCACACGGGGCCAGTGCCCGGGGCCAGTGCCCAGGGCCCCCATCATCAGGGGGGCCCCGGGGAACCGACAGTTTTGTCTCAGACATATGTTCTCGTTATAATTTGCGTACACATTACACTTTTTTCACAAAAAAATATAGTACACTAACTGTTGCCTGCGGCTTTCCTGGCGTGGAAGTTGAATATATGTATTTAACAAAAACTGTAAGTATGTATGAATAATTTATTCATGTTTTTAAACGTTTCATTTATTGATTAGCAACCCGCCCCACTTCGCATGTGTGGATTTTAGATGCACCAACTGATGACACGATTCGTGCAGTTAAAATCTGTAATATCTTCGAATATAATCATTTAAATTACATACTGTAAAGGGTCAAATTGGTCTATATTAAATGCACAATGTATTTAAGGTACTTAATTGAATAATGATAAATGCTGTATTGCTTAAAATCGCTTCGTAACTAAGCCATTTTTTCTCTTAAAAAGAAAAGAATAAAAATGGTTATTGTGGGTTATCCCTGAGAGATAGACATATACCATTGCGGATTTTATTGTAGCTCTCTACAAGTTGTCCAATACTGTAGTACATTATTTTCCTCTATCTCACAGTTTTCAGCCAGCGTTTGCAATATAAGCGCAAAAAATGTGTTAATTTACGACATCACATTGGAAATCTTTAAAATTATCACTGTTTCTCTACTATATTATACATATAAACCTTCCTCTTGAATCACTCTATCTATTACAGAAAACCGCTTTAAAATCCGTTGCGTATATTTAAAGATCTAAGCATTTACAGAGACAGACAGACGGGTAAGCGACTTTGTTTAATACTATGTGTAGGGTCACTTTGTAGTGATGTTTATTACAGAGCCCATTAATAAGGATTTTCATACAAATTTTCGAAGGCCGATGGGGCCATAAATTTCTTAAGAGATGACCGTATACATGTTATTGCAGCGTTGGTAGGTACAGGATAGTCCGAAGACCTGATGAAGATCACGGGACGTCGTGAGATGTCGGCCGCTTTGAAAAATTGCGGTTGGAGTAATGAACAGTGCCTGACTGTCGCAACTGTTTCTCTTAGCGGGTAAGTGTTGTCACTCTTAGAAGCACCACCAGCTTCAGGTAGCGGATATAAAGAATTGTTAGAAGCGCTCGAGTCGAGAACGCCATCTAAAACACGTTTTCCGCTCCCAGATATGCGATAGAGCCTAATGCCCAGGAGAAGGCCTGCAGCAATGTACGTTGGAAATTGAGAACCTCGTACGGAAAGCGTTGATGATAAAAGCAAACAACATGCAGATTTTCATAAACATCATCAAGGACTTGGAAGTAAGAGCTGCAGCCTACGGTGGTGGCACACGCCCTGGAGGTCGAAGTGGTTCGACAGGATATCCGGCTGACCCACAAGCGAAGTCTCAGAGGAAATAAAAGAGATCAAGTATTCTTTTAAGTAGTGTTCTGGGATCATGTGCTACAGATATGGTGAGAGTGGTCATCTGCAGCTAAGTAACCCGCTAAAGAGTTAGTAGATGTCCAGGTTGAAAAAAAAAATAGGACTACCTGCTGCTGCTAGAGGAGCTGTTGAGGAAACTATGCGAAAAAAAAATTGTTGATCTAAGACACGTTACAAGGCACCAATCTGGGAAAGCCTGATATATAAAAGGTGACTTCATGAGACAATCCAAAGAATATGTCTCGATGAGAAAATGTACTCCGACTCGAAACTCGAAATCTTGCTTCGAACTCAAAGCTTGACTTTTGGGACCCTGTGAAGATGAAATAATGAAGTTAGCACAGGGGAATGACATTGACTTAAATAAACTTATCACATGGTAAGCATCTAAGGTTCCGGACGTTCTCCGTGAAGTTCACGATGGAGCTTCAGGAGGCCATCCTAGTGTCAAGAAATGTCGGCAAGATGCACCGGGTTGGTATCGCAGTGGTGCCGTAAATGTACTACTTGTATACTGTTGTAAAAAGGCCCATACATGCGAAACCAAGATACCAGCAACTTTATATTGGACTGGAAACTAATTGCAGTTGACATCGCGAGCGGGAACGAGAAAACTCGATACGGCTGGCGCTCAAACGGTTTTGATAAAGGTGCACTGGATTGGCTGAATAACTCGACATATGCATAGAAAAGCCCTAAAACTACAGACCAAGTGGGAGGGTCCGTATAAAGTTAACCGGATTAACGACATGACTCACAGGATTCAGCGACAATTGAATTCAAAGTAGTGCATATAAACACCACCTGGCTGAATATAGAAGTGGCTAAATATAGCAGCAATATGGCGTGGTAGCAATAGCGATGCAATGTTAGTCGAGAAAGTTCTATTCGGATTTTTGAGGCACAGAATAATAAAACTTAAGGGAATATAGACTGATTGTCGTGCGGTTGGCTGGTTTATATTCGACAACGTTTTTCCGGAACCGGGCGTTTCGAGAGGCTGTGAAACTTTCCCAAATGATCTTGTAATAGCGGCATCTAGTTTAAAAAGGCAGTTTAGTTTGAGCTACAGTGCGACAAACATCTGAGTGATATAAATGATTAACAGAGCGACCTAGGCGGTTAAGGACTATTATTCTAAGTTGTTCTGTGGTTTTAAAAGCGTTTATAATAAAGTCTCTTTTACACGTCAAAAGACTTAATTCTCAAATTCGTCGAATCCGAACATGTGATAATAAATTGAAGGTTTTGCTTAACACAAAACCTGAAAGAAACCATTATGGTAATTGTAACCAAAAAACTAACAGCATACACAATTACTCACAATAAATGTTCATAGTAGAAAAATGTTAGCATAATACACTTTATTTCCTTTCCAAAAGGGCCCCTAATTCTTATGTGCCCAGGGGCCCCCGCTGAGGTTAAGACGGCCCTGACTGAATGCCGCTAGTCCCAGTGAGTCGGGGCTGAAGTCCGCTGATCCCAGTGAGTCGGGATGGTAGGCGGTGGCGGTGCTGCGGTGAGGTCCCCAGTGAGTCGGGGTGGTTGCTGCGTAGTGGCTGGCTGCTGCATAGACGGGAGAGATATGCTCTGCTTACATGAACCGTAGCTGCAGTGTGTTGTGCCTAGACGCTGATGAGGCCGCAGGGGTAAACCAGGCTGGTGCGGTCGCTTCCTGCTTGTGGTGTATACCTGTTGAGGCCGAAGTTGCTGGCTGGCTGTGAGACTTGCTGTGGGAGTGAACAGGATGGTGGCGTGCTGATGCTGCATCGAAGGCTGCTTCCAATCATGTCGGGGTCACCACTGTGGAGGAACGGGTGATCGTGTTCCTCCAACACAAAGGGAGGATCCTCCGACCAGGCGAGGTGATCATGCCTGGCGGGCCAACTGCCCAACGGTTGATTTTGGGATGTTGTATATATGTTAACTGTCGCGAGAACTTTCACTGCGCGATTCAGGATTGGTAATTGGTAGTTTCTTAGTTTCCTTCGTCACTCCGTAGTTCGATGTATCTTCGGTAGATGGCGCTGTAGTATGTTATGTTGTTGTTGCGCTGTATGTGGAGGTCGCCACAGTACTAATAATTATTATTTTTACGGGAATTAACGCGATCACTATTTCAAGGTACTACATACCCCTGTTTTGCCTGACATTTCGACCAGGTTGCACTGGCCGTGGTCACAGGCTGACTGTGCCACGGCCAGTGCAACCTGCAAATAGAAGGAGCTTGAGAATTATGAAGTTACCTGTGAGTAATAAAATTTGTGACACCTCTATGAAAAATAAAAGTACTCGGTTATCCTTTAAAACTATATTAAAACCTCAATCAAGGCATGTTGGTGATTTAATTCATACAGACGTCGCAGGACCTATGAGACAAATAACTCAAGAAGGTTATAGATATTATCAAAGTATTATGGATGATTATTCCCATTTTATACAAACTTACCTGTTGATTAACAAATCCGAGGCAGCGGATAATTTAGTAAAATATGTAAGACAGTAGAAACAGAAAAAAGAACCAGAATAAAGAGAATACGATGTGATAATGTAGGTGAGTACGCATCAAATGCATTTAAGAAGTTCTGTGAAATAAAAGGAATTAAGATTGATTACACTGTACCCTATAGTCCACAAATGAATGGCAAAAGCGAAAGACTAAATAGAACAATTTATGAGAAAGCTAGAACAATATTAGACGAATCAAAACTACCAAGAATACTATGGGGTCATGCTGTTTTGACGGCAACACTACTAATAAACCGAAGTCCTTCAAGAGCAATTAATTATAAAATACCAGCTGTAATATTTGGAAGGGATATGATGCTAGATAAGTTGAAACCGTTTGGTTGCAAAGGATGGATTATAATACCTAGAAAAGAAAAACTAGACCCTAGAGCTAAGGAAGTAAGACTAATTGGTTATGCAAGTAATGGCTACAAAGTATGGGACCCTTTAACAAATGAAATAACAGTGACAAGAGACATAAGATTTGGTGAAAGAAACTATATCTATCAATCACCGACAGAAAAGCAAAAAATTCAAGGAAATGAAAATTACTACTATGAAGATATAGAAGCTAAAGTTAATAAGAAAAGGGAAGAAGCAAGAAGGAAGGAAGAAGAAGCAAGGAAGAAGGAAGAAGAAGCAAAGAAGAAGGAAGAAGAAGCAAAGAAGAAGGAAGAAGAAGAAAATAAAGAAGAAGAAGAACATTTTGAAGATGCAGCAGATATTACCAGAACAACTAGAAGTGGAAGAACAATAAATAACAGAATATGAACTATATGAAGCTTATTGTTTAATAACGGAGGATGGTCCTGAAGAATACGAAGAGGCTATTAACAATGGATGGAAGGACGCAATCAAGGCTGAAATAGAAGCGTTAAATAAAATGAATACATGGACTGAGACAGTATTACCAGAAAATAAGAAAGCGATCGATACTAAATGGGTGTTCAAAACAAAACAGAATGGATTAAAGAAAGCAAGACTTGTAGCAAAAGGTTTTCAGTTAAAAGAAGAGACTGATTTTGGCAAAAACTATGCTCCTGTTGCTAGAATGTCTACAGTACGCACACTACTCGCACATGCAGTACAAAATAAGTGGGATATAAGACAATTAGACGTACCTACTGCATTTTTAAACGGAAATCTGGAATCAGAAGTATATATAAAGGTACCTGAGGGAATCAATGTAGATAAAAACAAAGTGTTAAAATTAAATAGAGGTCTATATGGTCTTAGAGAAAGTCCGAAATGTTGGAACGAAAGATTCAACAAATAACAATTCTTTGTTAACTAAATAGTTTAACACTAATGTTGCGGTTGTGTAATTGTGACGATTAAAAGTTAGGTAACTTATAATCGAGGGGGAGTGTTGAAGTATTTATTTAAAGTGAACCTTATTGAATAAAAACTATTGTTCCGCACTTCTTCCTCGACTATGGTTGTTAGAAAAATATATGTTGTGTGTCAATTTTAGATTTATTAAAGTAAAGTAAATTATACATTAAAAATGAAGTTTTTCATCGGCCTCTGATCACAAAAGAATATAATCTCAACAGTTTTCCCGCTAGCCATTCTGTACCAAGTCGCGGTTTTAAAACAGTCGCGGAAAAAAACCGCCAGTGCGGCCGTTTCCATTCATTTCCTTTTGTCACAAAATCAGGCAGTTAAAAACCGCGGCGGCTTAGCCGTAGTGCGGCCTCGGCCTTATAGTACTCTGTGGCCTTATATCTGTATGTACAGGTACACAGGTAACCTCGGCACAGATACGAAATATTTTTGCATTTTCAAGCCTAGTTTTGAAAATATAGGTCTCTGAAGATTTCAGTAAACGTGAGGTATGCACTACTTCGGATGTCATTATCAGTTCAAATATAGTATTTTGGAACAAATTATACTACATTTAATAACCTTTATATCCTCATAACTAGAATTTTTATTTTTGTTTTTAATTGCTAAAAAAATTTAAAAAAAAAATTATTTTTTATTTTTGACCAAGTTCGCATTTTTAAAAAAATTTTTTTTGATCATGAAAATAAAGCTTATATTATGCTTAAACTTCATGCCAAGTTTCATAGTGGGCCACGCCGTTGTTTAGGAGCTACATGTAAAATAATGACGAAGATCGGTAATGGCCGTCGTCTAGCGTCTAATCAGTTAGCGAGACTTACTGAATTATTTTTTTTAATAACATATAAATAACACTGTTACTGGTATATATTTGCTTGGATAAGGCAGTAGTCCCACCGCCAGCGAGAAAACGGCTAACTACCGCCTATTTTTCGCTCAAGAGACAAACAGTGGATAAACATTTCGTGTAAACAAAAGAGATGGCACACATAATGTATGTATGAGATTGGTCTCTCGACGTGAGTTCTGACCGCCGTCGTTAGCATCGCTGAGCAAGTATCGCATAACGAGTATTATCTATGATAGCTCTTGTCGCTTAGCGACAAACTAGTAGAGCGAGTCCTCGCCGGCAGTGTAACAGTCAGCCATCAACTATTAATGTGTGCCATCTCTTTTGTTTACACGAAATGTTTATCTACTGTTTGTCTCTTGAGCGAAACCGTCCCCCGACGCCCGGTGCGCCTGCCGCGGGACTCGACAATCTTGGGCCTGGAGTCGGCCGAAGAGCCACCAGGCTCAGGGGCAGCTCTGGTTGGCGCCTTCTTCTTATCCCCCTTCTTTTGGGCGGGGGCACCACAGGCCTTTCCGCCCATGCTGTGCTCCGCGGGTCTCCCTGTAGCTGTACAGAGGCTGCAGTTTGGTTTCGCGGAGCACTGAGCCGCTCTGTGGCCGGGGTTACCGCAGCGGTAACATTGGCCACTACGGTCAATTGTGGCGGTGCACCACGCCCCGAGGCCCGACGTGTTTCTGTTATTCTGTGGTAGAACCTTTAATAAATACGTACATACATTCACTGACTGACGAATATTAGAGTATGTCATCAGTGAAACAGTATAATAATAGAGGTCTGAAAGCCAGTGCTCTGGGCTCAAAGCGCCCGCTTCTGCCTTTAGGGAACCTGCTTTTTTTGTATTATTTTTAACCGACTTGCTTTCATATTGGAATGACGTTTTGAAATTAAAATTTGCTAACTATCAGATAGTACAAAGTACAACAGAGTACAACACTATTATAGCAGACATTTCCAGTTGCGGGGTGCGGGGGAGCGAAATTTCGAACCAATATGGCCGACTTTCACCGGTTGGTTTGTCTGTTTTGATATATAAGTGAAAAATAATCGTTTTGTATTACATAAAACTGCCGTGTGTTACTGATATATAATTTTGGTGTTTATTAGAATTTGTAATTAAGTATGGAAGCACTTATACCAGTTATTAATAAGCTACAAGATGTTTTCAACACAGTTGGAGCCGATGCCATCCAATTACCTCAAATCATAGTTTTAGGAACTCAGGTAATGGTGTTTTTTGAAATTTTTATTTTTAAAATAAAAATCGTGTTAAAAGATTATTTTTATTCGTATGATGAATTCCTTTAATGTTAAATTTGTAGGTAATGGTTATGTAAAGTGTCAGTTCAGTTCTTTGTCCCCATTTTTATTCAATTGGTCTATGACCAAGACCGTAAAAGCGCGAAGAGTACTGACGTGCGTTTTAATTCAAAGTCATTGTCAATGTAGCAACAATAGTGGTTTGATACATGAATTGGTTATAAAAGGCATACATATCTGTTGGGAGATATGAAGCTAACTTGCAGATTTCCGTTTGTTTCTGAAAACGTAATTAAATAGAAGTGACTGAATATTTTTAAGGTTTTATTTTTTTATAGAGCTCTGGTAAGAGTTCTGTCATAGAAAGCCTAGTGGGGCGTTCATTCCTGCCTCGAGGACCAGGGATTGTAACACGACGTCCTTTGGTTCTGCAATTGGTCTACAGTCCCAAGGAGAGCAAAGAGCACCGCTCAGCTGAAGAAGGTATGTATATAATTATATACTTGTACATTAAATTTTACATACATCACTACATAGTATAAAACAAAGTCGCTTTCTCTGTCCCTAAATCCCTTTCTTTACCTAAATCTTTAACACTACGCAACGGATTTTGATGCGGGTTTCTTTAATAGATAGAGTGATTCAAGAGGAAGGTTTTTATGTATAATAAATGCATAATATAGTATGGAAACACTGTTAATTTTCGAGGTTTCTAATGTGATGTAGCAAATAAACACATTTTTATGCGCTTACATTGCAAACGCTGGTTGCACCCTACGAGATAGATCAAAATAATGTACTACAGTATTGTAGACCTTAAAAAGTACTACAAAAAAGTCCGCGACGGTATATGTCTATCTCTTAGGGATAACCCACAACAACCATTTTTTATTCCTTTCTTTTTACGAGAAATAATGGCTTATTTACGAAGTTATTTTAAGCAATACAGAATGAATCCTTATACAATTAAGTAAATTAAATACATTGTGCATTTAATATGGATGAAAATTGTCCCTTACAGTAACTAATTTAAATGAATATATTCGAAGATATTACAGATTTAAAATGCACGAATCGTGTCGTCGGCGGGGGCATCTGAAATCCACCCGTGCGAAGCCGGGGCGGGTCGCTAGTAATATTATAAGATAGAAGCAAAATCGGTCTTTCTTATTTGAAATTCGAATACATAATCAATTTATTCACATTTTGAGCTTTGAAAAAACAGTAACACAGTAGCACATGCAGCTAAGAGTAGGTAAAAAAGCTGTAACCACTTCCTATGTGTCAGCTTGTCATTGTTTTTTACAATGACAATAAATATTATTATTAGAAACCACACAAATAGATAGGACACCTATAGATTTGTGCTAAGAGCACAGTTCTGCAATCAAGTATGTTATGTAGTAGAATTTATTAATTTCTTTGTACCTAGATGTTGATAGTTTTAAGTAATATTACAATCAACTGTTGAAAGTTAATAAACAAAATTTATAAAATTTAATTTGAACAATTTAATGTTGACAGAAAGTAAAAAGAATAAAAATTAAAATATCTATTTTAATTAATATTTTCCTATTTGCATAACAACTAGCACCAATTAAGAATAACAAATAGTCAGAAACATGTGCAAAGACAATAGCTTGCCACTTACTTTTATTAACTATTTCGTTTTTAAATTATTACACTAAAATTTCTATACCGTCATGAAGCCATTCATGACTTGTTAATCATGTTGTATGTATCAAGCCGGGTCTCCACCGAACAAAAGTTGTAAATTTTTGTGTTGTCAACACGTGTTGGTGACAAACGTTTCTGCAATTTCCTTGTGTTGACAACAAAAATTGTCAACAAATGTTGAGAACAGTGTTTCCGTTTTTGGCGGTAAACGTCAAAAGAATACGCTTGTTGCAAATATTTATTGGCTCTATGGTGACGTTTATTTCTGTTTTTCAAATTGTGAGCGACTCGGTGTAGACACAATGGAAACAAAAGTTGATGATTTTACATTACACACAGAGATAACAAAATCATATTAATGTGACAGCATTCTGTCTGAACAACAGACTGTCCATTAATGCAGTTGCTTATCACTGATGGTCTTAAGCATTGGGTTTAGCCTTAAAAATATATTTTAACTATTAAAATATTTACATGTTTTGTAGATCAAATTAGAGAAGTTATTTTACAAATGTTTCTAATTATGATTAGGATTAAATTCAACTGCAATACATAATTTCACTTATAATATACTGGTGGATAAATTATCCTATAAATTTTTAGCTTAATTTTTTACAATCTTAATAGATTATATTTATATTAAAATCCCTTATTAGCTGTAAGAAACCTGAGCACAAAGACATCGTGGAATCCCATTGCTCAACTTTCCCAAAAGTTTGCTACAGGTTTGTATTAGTAGTAAAATAATATTGCATTCTATATTTGCATGTTATTTATGCATAACCTAATAAAGATGTATGTAATTTAAGGATGATTTACCATTGCATATTTTAATGAAAAGTGTGTTTTTTCATAATATTTAATATTATAATTTAGTTTGTAAATCCTAAGAAGTCCAAATCTTATTCAGTTTATACAATAAGTTATATCATACTTCCTTTCATAACAACTTAAACTTTAAAATAGGATTCTTCTGTAAATATATAATACACGAGCTGACCTATGCAACCTCGTTTGTGTCTAAACTACCATCCCCCGTTTAAACCCCAAAAGGGGGTTGATTTCTAAAGATACATTATTATTACACCTCCACACCATCTATAGAGCATACATTTTAAATTTCAAGTCTCTACTTCAAAAACATAGGACTTTCATACAAACTTCCAACCCCCGTTTTACGTTGGAGTTTAGTAAAATCCGTTCTTAGCGGATGTCTACCCTATAAGGAATCTACCTGCCAAATTTCAAGTTTGTAGGTGTTATAGTTTCTGAGACTTCGTGATTAATAAGTGAGTGGTATTTCGCTTTTATATATATAGATTTTAACTATATCTATACTTATAATAAAAATGTAACAGGTCAAATTCTGTACATTGAAGATATTTTGAAAATTTTTTTGGAGGGCACTCTGTTATCGATACTGAAACGAAAACTATTTTTTTTTTCATTTTTGTCTGTCTGTCTGTCTGTCTGTCTGTCTGTATCTTGGCCGCGCATCACGCCGAAACTACTGAATGGATTCAAATGAAACTTGGCATGATTTGAGTTCATACTCCGAGGTAGGACATAGGATACTTTTTATTCCGAAATTCCGGACGGTTTCCTTGGGAGGGGAGATGAAAGTCAAAATGTGTAATTAATTGTAATTCATTAACGAGTAGTCCGATCGCAATAATTCTTTTTTTGTTAGAAAGGAGATACTCTGAAGATTGTAGCATAAAGTATTTTATTTATCACAATCTCTCTATCTATTGGAAAAAAAAAATATAAAGAATGTATCATTACGTAAAACAACATGTAGGGCCATCTATTGCCAGCCATGCGTAATTAATAACACTTTGATTAATATATCGTGGAATAATCGTAGAACGTATTACGTATAATTCGGTGTAGCATTAAGTATTTGATTTATCGCAACCTCTCTATCCATAGGAAAAAGAATATCTATATCTCTCTGTAGACGTCGAATCTGTGTGTTTGGTTGTGCCCGCATGACTTAAATATTCAAAATAATCGTGGGAACGTTTTATGCACAAGCATTGTGATTAATGTGGTATACAGTTAGTATTTGATAGGTAGGTATTTGTTTTATGTTCTCGCTTTCCATAGAAAGGGTTGTTTTAAATTTTCTTGAAAAATTTATTTGCTTAAAACAGCGACATCTTTTAGAATCAAGTAACTAACTTTACAATAGGTACGTAATATGATTACTCTTTTTAACGTATAATAAAAATGTAACAGTTCAGTTCTGTACATTAAAGAAATTTAGATGATTTTTGGGAGGGCTCTCTAATCGATACTAAAGCAATTACATTTTCTTGAAAATTGTTTCTGTGCTCACTGACGAACTGTGCTTAAAACAGCGACATATTTTGGAATCAAGTAACTAACTTTACAATAGGTACGTAATATGATTACTTTTAAACGCATAAGAAAAGTGTATAAGATCAATTCTGTACATTAAAGAAATTTAGATTTTTTGGGAGGATGCTCTTATTGATACTGAACCAAAAACTAGAATGCCATAAACGTTAAATGGTCATTTATAATTATGATATTTATTTTAAGTTTAAAATACTTGAAAGAGGAGTAAACATATAACATAATAGTTCATCATAATTTACCAGAAAATGATACAAAACATCTTTATGATAGGTACCCGAAAGGCAGCGCGGGCGCGTGGCCTGCGCCCGGCCACAGAATAACTAATACATAGTACTGCCCTGCGTAGGTTACCAAACACGTCCAAATTGTTTAAAAAGCAGTACCAGCGCGGTTGGTCGGCTCCCTACGCGACACACGCACCCAAATCGACTAAAAAACTCAGTAGTAGTTCTTGAATGTAAATTCGGATAAAAAGTTATTTTTGGAACTATTTACTTGATTTTTGTTCTACCTACTATAAATATTACTTGGTATTATAATATTTCTTCTGTATTTTTAACCGACTTCCAAAAGGAGGAGGTTCTCAATTTCATCGGTATATTTTTTTTATGTATGTACACTGATTATTCCGTCAATTTGTGGACCGATTTTGGAAATTCTTTTTGTATTCGAAAGGGTATGCTCCCCATGTGGTCCCATGGCCACCATATCAGGATCTGATCATGGGATCCTAAGGAAATCGAAGGAAACCCTCAAATTTATGTAAGCGCCAGCAATGCAGTTAAAGCAATTGTCTGCATGCCTTCATGTTCTGTAGACATCATTTAATTTCATAATATATAAAACGGGTCCTAACGATATCAGAGTTAACCTCAGATAGTCAGTTTACCTCAAATCACTTGAATTATAGTAACCTATAGAAGATAGTCCATTTGAGATTTTATTACAAAAAAATACCTGAAGTCCTTTCGATTTTATACAGCATGTATGTTACCTTTAGTCGTATTCTTTCAAGTTATTTAGGTGAAATGATGACGAGAGACTTGAGAAAGACTAAAAAGTGAAAAATAAAAAAAACTTCGTTTAAAAAAACCGAACCGAAAAAACTAAAAAGTACCTAATAACTTAATTTGTATGTGCTACCTATTCATAGGTTTGAAGTCGGTGCCAAGCCAAAATGTAATAGTAGGTACCGCACTCGCCGCGCGTGACCTTGAGCGGGATAGCTGCTCTTCGCGTAGAACAAAACAACTGAAGCGTCGGTGACGTCGTTGACGTTCGTCTCGAAATGTAGCGAGTGTGATACCTACTATTACATTTGGCTTGGCACTGACTTCAAACCTAGGTAGCACATGCAAATTAAGTTAACTGATACTTTTTAGTTTTTGAAGTCAGTTTTATTAAAACGAAGTTTTTTTTTAGGATTTTGTCAGGTTATAGCATAGGTATAAGCAGGCGATTTTTGTTGTACCTAAATAATTATCAAATAGTCTTTTGTAGATACTAATTGGTTTTCTCGGTATTTTTAGAATTTTGTAAGGTTATAGCATAGGTACCTAGGTACCTATAATTTACTTTTTTATAGGATTTTGTTAGGTTATTGGTATAGGCATAGGTAAGCAGATGTTTTTCGTTGCAAATATTTAATTACTTAGCCTTATTTGTTGGTGTTTTAATTTCTTTTAGTAAGATACCTTCCATTTTTTTCGTTGAATTAGTTGTAGATACTTAATTTATTTAGTTTTATTTACGCTTTGAAAATAAGCTTCATTCGTTATGTCTAATTTTTCATTTAACTGTAGTGATAAATTTAACATTGTTTTTCGTATTCGATTTTATCACATCACACTAATTTATAAAAGCGAATGTTTGTGAGGGTGTATGTTTGTTACTTCATCACGCAAAAAGCACTGGACGGAATTGGATGAAACTTTACAGTAATATAGCTTACTAGCTGTTGCCCGCAGCTTTGCTCGCGTGGAAGTTGATTATTTACAATATATTTAATTAAAACTGTGTAAGTATGTATGAATAATTTATTCATGTTTTTAAACGTACCTATTTATTTATTTTTAATCAATAGCCCACTAAAAAGGATTTCATACTAACGTTCGACCCTTATTTTTATCCCTTTAGAAATAGAATTCCCATAAATGATGATATAGGTATTAATTTATTTGTACTTAAAAGCCTAAGGACAAAGTTTCAGGCTACTAAATTAAAAATGACTGACTTCCAAACTAATCTACTTACGACATTTCAACACCTAATTCACCCCTTAGGGGTA
Organism: Diaphora mendica; assembly: GCA_949125395.1. Classification (NCBI taxonomy): domain Eukaryota; kingdom Metazoa; phylum Arthropoda; class Insecta; order Lepidoptera; family Erebidae; genus Diaphora; species Diaphora mendica. Next base: position 28,215,482 of record OX421310.1, read on the forward strand.
GAAATATCATTTATGGGATTTCCTTTTGAGGGCGCTCTGGTTCCCTGGTTTCTAGAACCCGAGACGGTGTGCGGTTTTTAGTCGGTTCGAGTCCGACATAACCACCAGTTGGTGATATCCGCAGAATTTCCGCACAAAAAAAGGGGTAGATATAATATCCAGAGACACTTAGTATCTACGAGTTTTTAACTATTAGCCCAAAGATAATTTTTCATGTTTCTAACTTAAAAAAGAGGGACTTCCATACAAACTTTCAACCCCTATTTCACCCTCTTACGGGTAGAATATTGGGAAACGCTTAAATACGTATCTCCTATTTTTTTATCAATAGCCCTAAAATAAATTTTCATGTTTCTAACTTCAAAACTGACGGACTTCTAGACTAACCCGCTTACGAAATGTCAACGCCTATTTCATCTCTTCAGCGTAGAATATCGAGAAAGGCCTAAATACGTATCTATTCATTTTTAATCAGTAGCCCAAACCAAAAGAAAAGTTTCATGTTTCTAATTAAAAAATGACGAAGTTCCAAACAAAGTTCAACCCCTATTTCACCCCCTTAGGGGTAGAATATTAGGAAACGTTGAAATACATATCTACAATTTTTTATAAGTAATCCAAAAATAAAGTTTCATATTTCTTAAATAGCCCTAAAATAAACTTTCATGTTTTTAACTACAAAAATGACGGACTTCCAGACTAACCTACATACAAAACGTCAACCCCTATTTCACCCTTAAGGAGTAGAATATCCGCTCTATCTATCAGAAACGCTCTCTTGGACCACTACTCTTGGATTCTGCTTATGCTTTCCATCAGCAGAGTAGAGTCATTTTGGCGGGCCAAACATAAAAAACAAAAAAAAAAAAAACGCTTAAATACGTGTTTACTCATTTAGCCCAAAAATAAAGTTTCATGTTTCTAACTTAAAAAATGACGGACTTCCATACAAACTTTCAACCCCTATTTCACCCCCTTGGGGGTAGAAATTCCAAAATTCCTTCCTTAATGGGTATCTACTTAATGAAACGATCATACTCACCAAATTTTGTATTCCCAAGTTTAATAGTTTCCGCTCGGCGATGATGAATCAGTCAGTCAGTCAGTCAGGACATGTTTTGTGTGTACACGTGTATTTTATAAGTATAGAAGTTACATCAGATTAACACATAGGTTACTGTTTGCCGCGATAACCGACATACACGCGAGCGGAGCCGCGGGCAACAGCTAGTACTTATAATAAAAATGTAACAAGTCCAATTCTGTACATTAAATATATTTTGAAAAATTTTTTTGGAGGGCTCTCTATTATCGATACTGAAGCCAAAACTGTATTTTTTAAAAATTTTGTCTGTCTGTCTGTCTGTCCGTCTGTCTGTCTGTCTGTATCTTGGCCGCGCATCACGCCGAAGCTACTGAATGGATTCAAATGAAACTTGGCATGATTTGAGTTCATACTACGAGGTAGGACATAGGATACTTTTTATCCCGAAATTCAGCACGGTTTCCTGGAGAGAGGGGATGAAAGTCAAAATATAAACTTAGTTGTAATTCAATAACACATAGTCCGATTTCATTCATTCTTTTTTTGCTAGAAAGAAAAAAAATAAAAGATAACGGGCAAAGTATTTTTTTCTTGTCCGCGACTGTACACTGCCTGTGGGAAGCTGAGACAGATATGTAAATATGGCGGTACGAAGTTCGCCGGGTCAGCTAGTGACTAAATATAAATGACAGATTTGAACAAATGTTTTTACTTTTTATGTTTGCAAATATGTATTTATTTCTGAGTTTGGGTGTTTTCTATGTATGATATGTATGTATTTACAAGAAAAAATATACATATATTATATTTAAATCAGTTGAGTACAAACTCTGCTTAGTTTTGACGAAATACTATAAATATATTTATTGCTAGCTTTTGCACGCAGCTTCACTCACGCAGACTTTCATCGTCTGATTTACCCCCTTAGGGGTGGAGTTTAGTAAAATCCGTTCTTAGCGGATGTCTACACCCTATAAGGAACCTACCTGCCAAATTTCAAGTTTGTAGGTGTTACAGTTTCTGAGATTTCGTGATTAATAAGTGAGTGGTATTTCGCTTTTATATATATATATAGATTACTTTTTGTGAGACTGCTTCCTACTTTTTATTTCTGTGTTCCGTCTTCTTATTTTCTTGTTTACTGAATTCTCTACTTTTATTTATTTATTTAATAGCTCAATAAGCTCAATTTTTATCTATAAGTTTTACGTCAAGATTAATTAAGCAAAAAGCTAAGTAAGAGACTTTTCGGGGGAAGTGACAAGATGGAGCACTGTGGAGAATGCAAAGTTGGATGTTGGAATACCTACTACATGTCGTAGAGTTATATTACAACCATGTTGTGTTGACCATCATTATGATTTAAATTTTACTGTAGGATGCTAGTGGCAAGCAGAATGTTGCACAGTTGTTTTTAAACAGAATGCATATTTTCCTTTTAACTGTTTCCTTGTTAAATTTAAATTGTTCTAACAATAATTTTATTCAACATTTGTCGTTATAATCTAATAGATCACTATGCATATAAACTTCCCATAAACCTTTACATGTGTTTTAAGTTTGCATGTTGGAACTGCAAGAAGTGTGTCAGAGCTATATATATTATAAAAAAAAAAAAAAACATCTTAAATCACAAGCAGACAAGGCCAGCTTTTTTAATAAAGAAAATTGTTTTTTTGTTTTGTTAAAATAATAGTTTCTAACAATAACTAAAGCCTCCTTTCTAAGGAGAGGCTTACATCAAACAGTGGACTATTAATTAAAAGCTGTTGATTCAATAACAATAATTGTTTGTTACTTATCTCATCTGCCTACCTGCAAAGTTATATTCAAGCATAAATGGAAACAGTTTTTTAAAAAATTCCGTTATTTTTACACTATATCTGAATATTTAATAAATTCCATTATAATATTAAACTTATTTTTTTATTGTTCTAGGTACTGTAAATTTAGAAGAATGGGGCAAATTTCTTCACACCAAAGACAAAATCTACTCAGATTTCGATGCTATAAGACAAGAAATAGAGCGAGAAACCGATCGCATGGCAGGTAGCAATAAAGGAATCTGCCCTGAACCCATAAGCCTTAAAATATTTTCAACAAGAGTTGTAAATCTCACTTTGGTAGATCTTCCTGGTATTACAAAGGTAAGAATTTTAACTAAAATTTTAAATTATTTTATGCATTCACAACTAAATTTTTGAAAGTTCTATCACTTGAAAGTCAGCATGAGGCAGTGGTCCGACCGCCAGCGAGAAAACGACTAACTATCGGCGATTTGCTCGCTCAGGAAACGTATAATAAATATACATTCCGTGTAAACGAAAGAGATGTATATTTTAATAGTAGCTCTCAAACTGTTTACACTGCCGGCGACAACTCGCTTTACTAGTTTTGTCGCTAAGCGACAAGATCTTTCAAAGATAAACTCGTTTAGCGATACTCGCTCAGCGTTGGTCGCTCACTTGATCATTTATATACAGTGCGGCTTTGAAAGTACACGTATGGATATCAACAAAGCATTACAACTCTCATTGTTGTCTAGTTCAGACGACGACGATGATGTATTTTACGATAGGGATATTATTGGACACATTCAATAAAAAACTCATTCATAGTGTCTTGGAACTTGAACCAAAATTTAAAGTCGGTTGGAAACACGTGTACGTGTTTACGTGCACGCGCGTCTTGCGCGCACAGGTTTGCACAGGACTAAGCGACCGCGCGCGAGTGGCGCGAGTAATCGCTCATCGTATTTCCACACTCGCTTATAGCCCAGCGATAAAACTATCGGAACCACACACTCGCTTCCCGCTGATCGCCAACTCGATTTTAGTTTCTAGTTCTACTAGTTTCTCGTTCATCGTCGGCGGTCTGACCACTGCCTCATGCTGATATTATCAATGCCTAATCATCAAATTCCTCGGTGGCGCAGTTCTAGCGTATGCGACTACTGGCTTGAGGTGTCGGGTTCGACTCCCGGGTCGGACTAAATGCTTGTATGATCTGTAAATATTTGTTTCTGAGTTTGGGTGTCTTCTATGTATAATATGTTGGTATTTACAAAAACAGTATAAATGTATGTAGACAGTTGTCTAGTCCCCATAATACAAGTACTGCTTAGGTTGGGACTAGATAAGGTTATGCGTTAGATATTAGACCTAAAGTTTTAGGCCTAAGTAAAAGTTTTATTAAAAAAGACCTGAAAACTTACTTAGTCATACATCCTTTAGAGTAGACAAAAGTCCATCCTTTACAGTAGACAAAGGTACATCCTTTACAAGTAACCTGGATACCAAGGGTTTTAAATTAAGCTGTGTTAAACTAAACTATATATAACAATCTAGCTTTTGCCCCGCGGGTCCGCCCGCATATATATCGGTTAGCGCGGTAACAACAAATCGGTGCAGTGTTTGAGCCGTGAAAAGCGTTACTTTCGAATTTATAATTATTATTTTCGTAAGGATTTACTGCCTCTGACCTTCTCGATCTCTTGTCTCTCCTACAATTTATAGATATTGTCATCACACATCACATTGGATTTTATTGTAAATTTTTTAATAATTATTATTCGTTTCTTCTATTAAACTAGATACCGATAGGCGATCAACCTGAAGATATTGAAAATCAAATTAGAAATCTTATAATCAAGTACATCGGAAACCCAAATTCTATAATATTAGGTGTCACTGCTGCCAACACAGATATGGCCACAAGTGAAGCTATTAAAATGTCCAAAGAAGTCGATCCAGACGGCAGGAGGACACTCGCAGTAGTCACAAAACTTGATCTCATGGACGCGGGTAAGACCATTTTTTGTTAAGAGATTTTTCGCAAAACAAGATTTATCGATTTGGCCATTCCATAACTTTATAACACATTGTAGGTTTTATATTTTACGTCGCATTTTCAACACCTTTTACTTGTCAATACATGTAAAATGTATTTCGAAAAAATAAAGGGCTTGGTTTACGAGAGCTAGATCGACTTTTTTTCCTTTTAAGTAATATACTTAATATTAATTGCTTATTCAATAACCATTAATGACAAGTTGTAGCAGTGCATACATAACAACTATGAAATATTTTCCCTCCATCCACATTGGCAACCAAGGTTAGCAACCAGTTCCGAAAAGAGAAAAAAGATCTTTATACTCAACTAGTTGCCAAAGAAGATAGAATGTTTGTCGCAACTGAACTGTAACTGTACTTATAAACTATTAGTAGGTAGCTAAGCACGAAAAAAGATAAATCTATCGCTGTGGCAACTGGTTGAGTATTGTGGCGATTGGGGCCTTCGCGGTGGAGAACTATACAACCTCCACGTCAAAATGAAACTGGCAGATGAAAATTTCTGTTTGAAGCGAATGTTCTAAAATTGATTTATATAATTTGAAATCTTGATTTTTTTAATGCTGCAGAAGGGATAGACTGCAGGGGTCGCGGCGTCAAGACCTCCTAGCAGTGAAATAGAAATAATTGTATTCCTATATTGTAAAATTCCTATCTTGCAGTAAAAACGAATAATACGTTTAGTCGTGTTGTTATTTCCTAAATTTCAGGTACTAGCATAGTTCCCTGACTACACATAACCCCCAGGGCTCGTACTTGAGGAAGTACGGGTGCTGCAGTACAAAGGTCATTTTTTCTCCTTTGGCAATTCGTTGTAAATCTCAGATGCCAATGTGGCCGCAAGGAATATTTGAACTGAAACCTTGTTATGCTAAAGTTATTTTTACAGAGATACAGAACCAAACATGATTCTCATCATTATTTACGGCAGATGCTAAAATAGTAATTTATTTCAGGAACTGATGCGATTGATATCCTCTGTGGCCGCGTCATTCCAGTAAAACTTGGCATAATCGGAGTCGTAAACAGATCGCAGCAAGACATTATTGATAACAAATCTATAGGGGTAATTATCTGTCATTAGCCATTCTTTGCACTCAAACTGCGTAGATTATATGTGATGTTATGATAAGAAAAATATATTTGATAAATTCTTATGATTATGTCATAAGAATTTATCAAATATTCAAAACCTATCAATTGTCTTGAAAATAATTTCTTAATTTTGAATTCTTCATGTTTTTTTATGAAAGAAAACTAAATGCCTGTTGTTTATTATGAAACAGTATAATACGTACATTGCAAACAATAGAACATTACAGCAAAAAAGTCGGCGAAAATCATTTTTTGCCTTAATTTTTCTAAAGTAAATTCAGTTTATTTCATTGCGGCTGTAAAAAAAAATACTGGCGCAATTACTACTTTGATCTGTCGAAGATCTTTTTAAGTATAGGTACATTTGCAATCGTTTACTTTATCGATTATATTATGCACTGTTGTAGAAACTATTGTCATTAATTTTATTGGCCAGGATTCCCTAAAAGATGAGGCCACGTATCTCCAACGGAAGTATCCTACGATCGCTACGCGCAACGGTACTCCGTACTTGGCTAAAACCTTGAACAGGCTGCTCATGCACCATATAAGGGACTGTCTTCCGGAACTAAAGGTAATTAACGGTACTCTATATGTCGCATAGCTATTTAAGGATGCATGTATTTACTATCTATATATTAACACGTAAAGCATAAATTTTGTACCCCTTTTTACGAAAATTATAAGAATGGTGGAGTAATTAGGCACAGTTTTCGAAGGATCGATAAAAACCATGAATTTATCCAGAATGTAAGCTGCGAGGCCCGTTGCTGAGTCTTGGAGAGCTATTCCTGTAAATTATTGCAATATTGTGTCTAAAAAGTTTATTTGGAGGAGTGCAGAAAGTTGAAAATAATTAATTATGGTCGAATTTCGACCACTAGTATCATATAATTGTAGGATCCAAGAAGTGTTTGAAAAAACTTACTACTTTTAGAGTAGAAAAATACTGAATGAAGATTTATACTGCATTTACAGTACATGCAGTATCTGAGCTGTGTACGTGAAAATTGCCACTACAATATTTTTAAGTCAATTGTATAGAAGTAATCACAAAATTTCCAAACGAAATTATTTTATTGAAGGTAATAAGAGATGGCTCGTTAAGACCGACAAAGATATATAAATTATAGCATCCACTAACATATAATATGCTAAATAAGTAATTTAAATTGAATAGGTTTTTTAACATTAATTTAGCATATAATAAACTTGATTAATTGCGAAAACCGTTTGTCACGGATGCTTGCTTTTCGAAAAACTGTAAATTTTTATGCCTTTTTAAAAATATGGACACCTTTAACAATAAGTTGGGAATATCCATACAAATGTTTTTGTAATTTCAAATAAACAGCTTTTAGCTGCATATGAAAGTATTTATGATATTTACATCAAAAAAGTCAATTTTAAAATTGTTGTCTGTCGCTTTGTTCCGGGTTACCTTTGGAAGGACTGGACCGATTTCGAAAGAACAGTTGAACGCCCCTGTAACACGACGGGGCGCTGCTAGTCTTTAATAATTGAACAAATGTATCTGGATTCTAACTTTGAAACTTGTTTATGATAGGTTCGAGTCAACGTCATGATCTCACAGTTTCAATCTCTTCTCAACTCTTACGGTGAAGATGTGTCGGACAAGTCACAAACACTACTACAGATTATCACGAAGTTTGCAAGCGCATATTGTTCCACTATTGAGGGAACTGCCAGGAATATTGAGACTACAGAATTATGTGGAGGCGCTAGAATATGTTATATATTTCATGAAACATTCGGTCGCACCTTGGATTCTATACATCCTCTTGTTGGTAAGTGATGATAACTTTTAAGTTTGTGTTTATTCTGATATAATAGGTGAAAATTAATGTATCTATAAAAACAAAAATAAATTATAAGGAAATTGTAAAATGAAAATAAATTATTTTTCTATTTGCCGAGTTTCTTAAACACACAATAGTATAAAAGCATAATTAAAACAACACAGGTGAATCAACATTTGCACACTATCGGAACAAGAATGTGCATATAGCTCTGATTTTTGCACTCATTAATTAAGTGGTTTAATTATCTTGACTCTCTGACTAACACAGTGACAGGTGGTATTGATTATTAAAAGTCATTGCCTGATTTTTAGATACGAGACATGTCTAGTATGCATCATTGTTTGTAGTATCTATAAAGAATAAAACGAAACATCCTAAAGTTTTTTATTCTATTCTTTTCCAACTTTTACGCACAGCGTATGTCAGTTCCATCATATACCGAACATGTCACTACATACTTATCGTCTTAACACAATCGACATGAATTTGAACAGAGCTTTCGCATCATCGCTGTTTGGTTCCGAAAGAATTTTGTGAAACATTCTACGTCAGCTCCATTCAATTCAATTCAATTTCAAGTAGGACACTAAACTATTTCTACTGGACTCATATCTGACACACTCCAGTAAGTCCACATTCCTCACAATTAGGCAAAGTGGTTTTCTTCATCATATATACTAATTTTTTTTGCATGGAAACATCCTAAAGGTTGAAACATCAATTTATTTTTTTATGAAAAGTACTTTCTAGAAAAACAAACAAAAATTGCACTTTCAATTTATGTGACAATGATAACTTGTTAATCACAATTTGCAAGAGTTACGGTATTATAAAATCTAATCTTGTTAAATGCCATCAGGTTTGACGCGCATGGATATTTTGACCGCAATACGGAACGCGACGGGTCCAAGACCGGCGTTGTTTGTTCCCGAAGTGTCGTTTGAACTACTAGTTAAACGCCAGATCAGAAGATTGGAAGATCCGTCATTACGTTGTGTTGAATTGGTAAGTGGGTTTTAGATATATACCAATTACCATTACATTTTGAAAGCTGCGATACAGGCTTCGTCTAGTGCAGCTTTCATTAATATTTATAATGATGTATAATTGGACAGCTCATAAATATTATTATTATATCCTTACTAATAGTAGTATTTGGTTGAATGCACGAATAGTGTAGTAGTTTCAACGACCACTTCGTCGTTTTCTACTGCACTGCGTGTTGAGCTGTGCTCAAGGGCCTGGTTGCACTCGGTGGTTAGACACAATCACCGAGAGTAAGCAACGACGGCGCGGTCAGTACCTAGATGGGTGACCGCTAGTGGCATGTTACCATGAGCGTCTCCGTGATTCGGAAGTCACGTTAAGGAGTCGGTCTCGGTTGTTATCATAGGATAACAGTCGTGAAGCTTAGTTGAAGGCATTTGGGTGGCTGTAAAACATCCAACAGCAAGATTACGTGCGTAGCCACAACGTTGTCTTGCCATTCCTTAATCCGCACTTGGTCAGTGTGGGGATGTATGGCTTTAACCCACTCCTAAGAAGAGACCCGAGCCCAGCAGTGGAACGTTATGGGTTGTTGATGATTGATGAAGCGTGTTGTGGGATCGATCCCCACAAAGAACAACACATGATCCAAATTTGTTGTTCTGAGTTTAGGTGTTCTTTTGTGTCCGTTACATTAATGTTGGTAAAGTCACTCACGACACAAGGTATAGTGTTAGTGCGAAAATTATTTTTTCAAGAAAATAACTAAACAGAATCTGTAAAGCTATTCCTATAATAAGGTCATTTTCAACTGCTTGCTTCAACTGCTGCTGTCATTAAAATACATGCTATTATCAGGTACATGAAGAAATGCAGCGCATAGTCCAGCACTGTGGTACGGAGGTGCAGCAAGAAATGTTGCGGTTCCCGCGCCTGCACCAGCGGATCGTGGACGTCGTCACACAACTGCTGCGGACACGTCTGCCTGCGACCAACTCTATGGTGAGTACATAGGACAGAACTACATACAGAATCACTGGAACTGGGATAATTGAACTGAATTGGAGAGTTTTTTTTTTCAATATTATGATATATTTAATACTAGACTGCCTCGTTGGTCCAGTGGTTAGCGTAAGCGACTGCCGATCAAGAGATCTCGGGTTCGATTCCCGGGTCGGACTGTTGTTGGGTGTTTCTTACAATAATTAGTTAGCAGCCCGGAGTATGGAAGATGGCGGTGTTTCCCGCCCGTGCCTCAGAGAGAACGTTAAGCCGTCGGTCCCGGTTGTCATGAACATCTATGGCAATCGTTATTTTGGGAAGTCAGTGCCCTCAAATATACCGACAACTAGTTCAATCTTCGAATTCAGTTCACCCTCAGGGTTGCGGAGGTCCGATGCCAGTCGCTCCGTGGAAAAACTGATATTCAGGTAAAACCGGTTGATCTAGTAGCGGACCCCAAATAATCTTGGGAATAATAAAGGCTAGGAAAATGATGACGATTTATTTAATACTTTCATTGATAGGTAGAATCAATTTTTTCTCTTTTTTATTAGACAAGTTTTAGTTGTAAAAAAAGAAGAAAAACTCTTATAAGTTAAACTCAGACCGTTTCCAGTAATCTATCTCGAGATAGGTTCTGTCTATCTGAAGATTAGTTTTTGAAAACGGTCGTTAGCCGTATCTTACGACACCCATGGGATGTATAGGGTGGTGACACTATCTATTCTTAATCTATCAGATTAAGTTAAGTTATTCTAAGACTATCGATTAAGTTCATTTACTCAGCCATTTGTCAACGTATTTAGTTTTTTTATACCTCTTTGGATAGCTAATAAAACATACTTATTTTTAAGCTATTACGCCGATAAAATTGTAAGGTGATTTTTTTTAATAAAATTGCATTTAGTCATAAGAAACAGTAAAATGTATGAAAGTTTTTATATTCCTTGAATAATTATTCACTAACGGTACTACATTTCTGTTCTTTTTTGTATTATTATTACGTATTAGGGTGTTAGCAAACTAAAAACACAAACAACAACCATTAAATACGCAAGTGTTTGTTTTAAGAGCACTTTGAAGTAGCGTGATCCACTTTTCTTAAAAAAATGAGTATTAATTTTTTTTTCCAAAACGGTACATTTTTAACTCATTTACCCGAGGACAATTTGATAGCTAATGATCTCTACTATCACCCCTTAAAGGATGCTACATGTTACCAGTAACCCTATATAATGCCTATGTTAACCGAGCCATTATGAAGCCGAGTCTCCACCGAACAAAAGTTTGCAACATTCGTGTTGTCAACACGTGTTGGGAACCGTGTTTCTGTTTTTAGCGGTAAACATCAAAATAATACGCTTGTTGCAAATATTTATTGACTCTGTGGAGACGCTTATGGCCTGCCACACGCGCAAGTATCACCACTGTTTTGCCTGCGCAGGCCCGGCTTGTACACGGAACACCGTGCGTGCGGTTGGTAAAACTGTATCACGCGCCTACCAACTGTATCACGACAGTTTTACCTGCGCAGTTATAACTATGGTGATAATTGCGCGTTTGGTAGGCACTTTAGTTGGAATGTTTTTCAAATTGTTGGCGATTTTCTGAATAGTTGCAAACGGTTGGAAACACTGAAGCAGTTTAGCTTAACAAACAGACAGATTTACTTTAGAATCACACTAATATTACAAAGGTGAAAGTTTGTAAGGATGTTAGGATGTTTGTTACTCTTTCACTTAAAAACTACTGATCGGATTTGGAAGAAACTTTACAGTAATATAGCTTATGAGAATAACACATAGGCTACTATTTGGAGCGAAAACCGTTATACACGCGGGTGGAGCCGCGGGCAACAGCTAGTTTATAACATTAATACCTATGAATAAACGATTTTTATTACGTACAAATGTCACCCGTTAAGTAATACGAGTGTAGTTGGCCATCCCCAAAACAAAAGTTATCCTAAAAACTTTGGAATATGTTGATCTAATGGTATCCTGATCTCTTTTGATTTGTCTTCGAGGGTATCGTAGTTGGTTCCGTGCTGTAAAATTTTTTTTTTAATTTAAATTTGTAGGTGGAGAATATAGTGGCGATCGAGTTGGCGTACATAAACACAAAACACCCTGACTTCCATCGTGAGGCTGCCCTAGTGTCCGGCCTGTTGAAGAGCACCGACGGTATCATCGAGGACCACAGCCCGGTGTACAGACAGAAGACGCCGAGACCTACTTCCTCACCGGTATCAACTATGTTAAAAGTATATACACTTTAAGTTTATTTTTCAGGTTGTTGTGACTAAATGACTAACTAAGGTAAGTTTGGCAGTGTTAGTGCACACATTGCTTGATGAGTAATACTTCTAGCATATTTTCTTATCATTTTGTTTTTATTGACAGCAACCAATAATATTTTTTGTTTGATTTAATCGAATGATGCTACTGACCTTTAGGACTTGGAGGTGGAAGGAGATTGCTCTTTTATTCTAAATAAGTTTGAATATTCTATTAATTTTATTGATATTTACGACATCTACATAACAGTACTTGTAACCACAGAGCTACCATACGGAAGGGAGTAGCCATAGCATTTCCTATACAAAAGTCTGTTATTTTTTAGGTTTTAAACTCACATACAAAAACATTCTTTCTCTCTCGAACTCACACATAAGAATTAAAACAATCAGACTTTCACGCACACAAATTCATACTGTCAACAGTGTAACGCGTAGGCACATTTGTGCTTATACTTTGACAGAGGGGAACGCCTGCGTATTGCTACTCCCTACCGTGTTGCTCTATGCTATGAACTGTCCACATCCAACGTCGACTATTGCAAACCTTACATTTTTGGAACGAAGTTCCTTATGGGGCGTTGCGGAGAGCTACCCTAGCCGGCAAAAAGTGTCCATAACGTTAAATCTTACGTTAGTAAGATTGACTGCATCGGTGTCGCAATGGTAGGTGGCGTATGCAAATGCTGTGTTTGAGGTCTCGGGTTCGAATCACCCGGGTCGGATCAAATGTTTATATGATCTGCAAATATTTGTTTTTTCGGAGTTTGGATGTTTCCGATGTATTAATATATATGTTTTTACAAAAAAAAAAAAAAAACTTTTTCTTCATCCTTTTTAATTTAAATTATTTCGTAAACGAAAAATTTAACTTTATAATAAGGAACTTCGTTCCTATTTGGTATCGCACGACACCACACGGTTTTTTTCTAACTAACTGATTTACTCAAGAAATTAGTGAACATGTTTTTTGTTATTTTCTTCTAATCTTTTGTGATATAACATTGTCAATTATTTTGTAGCTTTTTCTTCGCCAAATGGGTGAAAGAGGGTCCACCCTAGTATTCTTGGCAAGTGTTGTGGATGCGTACAACAAGGTAAAATTTAAATGTGCCTAATGTTGTGTGGGCTAGTGCTGTATTTACTACAGTTTCCATGTTAGCCACATTCTAATGAACTATGTGATGGTCATGTCGAGCTTTGAATACTGTGGGCTCTCTTTTTAACTTTTGCTGCCTAACACTTTCATTAGAAAGCATTCTCGTTATTAACATCTAATGAAATCTTAAGCTTAACGTGTAAATTAAAAAGTCGAAGATCTGCTAAGCTTGGAACTAAGGACTTGTTGTGTCGTCGCAGTTAAGTTAACGTAAGTCTGCATAAACCTGTAAGACTAATGGGGAAGGACATCTTCAGAACGACTTTTTCATTTATACTTATGGCTTACACTTCACACACCGTATTTTTTAAATATTTTTGATGATTATGGACATCATATATCAAAAGAGCTTTATCAATAGATTTTTTTATTTTTTTATTCTTTCATGGGTCTGATATTAGTACAGATATCGTTTGAATGTACAAATTTTTTATTACTTTGACGGCAATTTAAACTTCATTTGAGGCAAATTTATTACGTATCTCACATGCATTTCAATAACAATTATTGAAATACAGTTAACATTAAGGTTAAACGATAGTATTAAGTTAAATTATTATCTGAGGTTTATAAAGATCCTTGAGCTAAGCAATTGGACTCCTCTACTTTCTTTAGTGAGACTATTCACGTAGAGTAGCAATAAACTACTGGGATCTTGGTAATAAACAAGAAATGTAGCCACAATACCTCTTTGTATAACAAGACTAACGAGTTATCAGTTTCAAAACAAAGCGATGTTCTTGTACTAGAAATAGCTACATGAGAACTACGGCGACTGATAATGTATAGGTATTGATTTCATTGCATTTACGGATATTTCATGGCATCAGACACGTCATACCATTGCACGTTTTGAATTGTAATAATGGGTAGCAATAGATTTCAATGTAATTTAAATAATCTTTTAACTTTTACATACGCATTTTCGAGCCCGTCCCAAGCCATTTTCTTAGAATCAACTAAAAACTATAATAAATAGAGTTTAACACATTTAATACAAAATTATATATGATTTGAGAGAGAGGTCAGTTTCTGTTTCTGTATCTGTTTATATTTGAAATGCTTAATTAAATGCTAGAATCATCGAATAGCTAAATCACCTCGACGAAAGTAATAGTAATTAAAAAAATACGCGTGGCACTCGGGGACTGCCGCGGTAAAGCTATTGCATAGCATTTTTTATCAACTTATGCAATTATATTTATTTTTTTATTTATGCAGTATTTTTTTTTTCTTTGAACATGTATACTTACGGGGCGCACATGCGGTGAGTGTGGCATTATAAAGATATGATAGATACCTATACACCTATATACTTTCTCACAAACAGCTGCTTACCTATTCGTCCGATTTCGGAGCAGCTCGTCTCGATCCGTGCGAGCTTCGGGTGTTAGGTTTTATTTTCGTTAAGGAATTTCTTGATTCGGTCGCCGCGCTCATAAAAGATATATAAGATGACACGTATGTAGTTGCGATATCTATGACACAAGACAAACTTTATTCTCTAGGGGAGCTCTTTTGTTCAATGATAATTGATATATTTATAAAACGTTTATTACGTCTATGAATTACCTCAGGAGAAAGGTCACTTTAGGAACTACTTACGTATACCCGAGCTGTCGTATAAAGGTCTTGTTTAGTACCACTTACCTTAAAATATCAAGTGAAATATAACTTTCTAATAACTTATTTTTAATACAGTTGCTCAAAAAGTGGCGTATTGCAGGAACGTATAGCGTTCGGGATGTGGGCTATTACATACTCGAGCTTTTCTTTACCTTTTCCGAACTCGTGCGTTCTCTTTCCCAACTGTCAAAATAATGTCTATTAAAAAGAAAAAGCCAACCACGAAGTTTTTCCTAAAAAAAATCATAGAAGTTTTTAAGATTCATGCAAATATTTCGAAAAAGAAGGTACTAATTTGTTTCAATATCAGATTTAATTATTTGATTCAATGAGTTAGGTTAGTTTTCATTTCATCTCAACTCATTAAATTTCATTTTCATTTCATATCAATAAAACAATTCTACTGAAGACTTGGCTGTATGGGCATAGTTTCCTTTGCAAGGGTTTCTTTCATTCAATGGGTGAAGAAAACAAAAAAAAAATCTCTGCTTATATTCTTTTACGGTTGGCGCCATTTTCCAAAATGATTAGTTAGTTGAGTTTATTGTGTTATTATTATTAAATTAAATTGCTTCATTTTTTCGCAACTGTATTAAAAATGGTTGTTCAGTACACGTGCGGAACCGTCATTGCAACTTGTTCCGACTGTCAACCCTCACCTTCGAATTCTTTGTAATGACAGGCTTTCCGCACTCGTAATGAAATATAACAATTCCAACCTTGTAGCCGTTTTTTATTTGTCAAACATTCTGCTGAAGCCCGATTGAAATATTTTCTTTCAGCATGTCCCTGCAATAACAGACGGGCAAGACAAATCGCCACCTCAGTCGGCTAAAAGTGAATCTCCAAATACACCTCAGGTACTAGATTCACTCGTGTAATGCATGTATTATTACTATATATGAAGTATCTATTTATTTGCGCAGTAAATTACTTGTTACTCGTATCATCTTTAAGGAAGGCTCATTCGATTTGTGGCGTACGTAGTATTCTGTAGTTCATTTCAGTAGACTAGATGGAGGCTAAATCTTTTTATGATTAGAAAAGAACTTTGTTCAACAAATGATAGTATGTTTCTTTTCACATTTTAGATGAATGGAACACCAGAAAACATGAAAGTGCTAACTCCCCAGAAGCCTGTAAACCTACTGCCCGAAGTGCCGAGCCAACACTCGCGCAAACTATCCGACCGCGAACAACACGACTGTGACGTCATCGGTGAGTTTCATTTATACTAATCGCACATTATCATAATATTTTTTAATTAAAACTCTCAGTACATCATCTACTGATTTTGAAACTAACTCATAACTTGGGACATGAAAGACGCTTTCTATATCGTTAACCATATTAACTTTACAACTTTACTCATTTCAATAAAATAATTCATTTAAAACCCGATTGGTTAGTAAACTTTACATTAAAAAAATATATTTTAGCATATCTAGATTCCTTGATCACTAAAACGAGAGTTTATTTTCGCATAATTCGTTATGTAAAAGAGTATTTGTTCACCCTGTATCCTGGTTTTGTTTAATCATTGAGTAACTGCACTGTTCGTGGAGTGATTTAACAAAGTATTCTTATGATGCTAGGTGGACGGAGCGATGAATCACCATTCCTAATGTCTAACACACAGACTGTAGACGGCATCAACGTGATGCATTTGAATCAAATGGGTGACTTAGTCGGTGAGGATAGAAAACGCGATCTACCGAATGCTTTTTACTCATTTGCTCACTGTTATATTTCCGGCCACCTACCATCGAACTATTTGCTTGCTTTGACATTTACTTTGGAATTATATAATTAACTAACCCCTAATCAATTTATGTATATAATACAAGACCCTAGTCATTCGACTAGGAAATAGTGCTAATTTGCTAGTATCCACGAACTTAAGTTATCAAAAGGTAAAATGCACAAACAGTGAGCTTTTGTAAAAAGTGCTGGCTGTGCAAAATAATACACAATATTTAATTTAATATCTAATAATGTCAACCTGGAGACTAATTTTTTTATTTATGACTTTGATGAAATAGAAATATGTAAATATTATTGTCTTTTTTTACATTCATCATAATTATACAAAAAATCACACACTACCACTGTAATTGTTGTGTAGCTATAATTATTAACATGGTCGTATTATTCGGGACATGTCGTGGAACATTTCTTTTAAGTAAGGGCATTATACACCAAACCTACAACTCTCTAACTAACTGCAGCTGCAGAACTACCGTTATTACATAATTTTAACACCTATTAATACTAAAAAACATATACATATTTAAATATTATAAACTACATACTCACATATAAATGTTTAATAAATTGTAATTTTTGTAGCAATGTAAATGATTTGTAAATTCATCGCATGCGCATTCGATATGGGGTTGGTTTTTACATAATAACATAGCTTTCTTAGATTTCGAATCTTATCATTATCAACTAATACATATCACAAATCAGATCATGATTTTTTTTTAGTTGCTATAGTGCACATGTAACTAACAATTACGTCTATAGGTAATTGGTTTCTGAATGGAATTAGTATCGTCAAAAGGACAAGCGCAACCAACCACGGTGATGAGTGTAATACTTGCAAATTCATCAACACATGAAAGTCATTGTCGTAATAAAAAGGTCACAACTCTGTTCCGATTATCGTCATTCTCACAACCAACATATTATAATCACAAATTTTATCAAAAAAACCGTTTTCAAGAAATGGACCAGCTTTCAGATAAAAATCGGTTCACCCAGTTGAAAGTTATGAGGTAACAAACATAAAAAAAATAGAGCTGAATTGATAACCTCCTCCTTTTTTGAAGTCGGTTAAAAAGAAACATCCAACGTTAACTGTAGCGTGATCATATTAAACCGAAAATGAAATCGAGAATCTACTACACAACTGCACGGATGGCGTAGTGGTTTAAGCGGTCACCTCGCTGTTTTCTACTGCGCTGAGCGTTGTGGGTTCAAACCCCACGCAAAAACACTTGTGTGATTCACAAACTACCTTGTGTTCGTTTCATGTATCTTTGCAAAGGCCCCGCAACACAAGAATATTCCTAGTGTGGTAGTTGTCTTTTTTAGAAAAAAAAAGACGGAGTCCCTCCGCGCGGAAGAAGTGAAACTTCGTAATGTGCAACAGTGCTTTAATATCCCCTCCATGGTAGCGTTAAACGTTTAACGCAACCTTGTTGGAAGTCGCATTAGAAGTTTCACTTCAAAAAAAATCTCTAATATTTGGTTGTGAGATCGAAAGTTGAGCAGAATTGAGTTCATAGTGAATTTTTATTACGAGACTTTCTCTTGTGGTTGAGTGATCTTTTGTTTAACGTTTCCTTTCAGGAACCAATAACTGTGCTCCTTGTTTAAATCTATATTTTTATTTCAGAACGACTGATTAAGTCGTACTTCTACATAGTACGCAAATCCATCCAGGATTCAGTACCGAAGGCTGTCATGCATTTCCTTGTGAATTATGTGAAAGATAATCTGCAGTCTGAGCTCGTTACTCACCTGTATAAATCGGACCAGGCGGAGAGCATGTTGAATGAGTCAGAACACATCGCTCAAAGAAGGAAGGAAGCTGGCGATATGCTTAAGGTAATATTTGTTGGAAATCATGTTTTTGTAGAGTTTTATAATTAGGCATATCCATAACAGCAACGCAATTCTTGAGGTGTAGAAAAATATTGATAAGGATATTGCTCCTTTTGAAACAACTATCTACATATTTTATTAAGACATAATAAGCAAAAGATTAAAAAACTTTGTGTTAAATCTATATAGCCTATGTCACCCGGGCAGGTCATTTATGAAAATCGGTTTAATAGTTTAGGCGCTACGATGGACCATACAAGACTGCCAAAACTATGAACCTTGTAACCGTGGGAGAGCCATGCTTCGGCATGAATGGGCCGGCTCGAGCGGAGCGATACCACGACCTCACAGAAAAGCAGTGTGAAATAGTGCTTGCGCTGTGTTTCACCGAGTGAGTGAGGATATCGGAGGCCCATACCCCAACTTCCCGCCCCCTATCTCCCCCCCCCCATCCCTCCAAAGGCCGGCAACGCACTTATGACGCCTCTGGTATTGCAGATGTCCATGGGCGGCGGTGATCGCTTACCATCAGGCGATAGGTCTGCTCGTTTGCCCGCCTATTCCATAAAAAAAACCTACCTTTTGGCTTCGTTGCAGTCTAATAGTATACGGGTAACTTTGGTTATTCTAGTTGCCCAAATGCTGCGTTCGTTTTATAAAACCAGCAATTAAGTTATATGGATAAAATCATCATGATTTATTAAGTTTAGTCGAATTACGAAAACTTTTTGCAATTATAGGCATTGCAACGTGCCGGGCAGATCATCAGTGAAATCCGAGAGACGCATATGTGGTGATGGTCACCAGAAGATGAAGACTCTAGTCTGAATTAGTGAATGTGAGCATATGCTCTGTACATACTGCTCTTACTAGGTAGGTAAATTATGTGCATTAGGCTTTTTTACTTACATTAATACCCACATACATTTGCTTTTAACATTCATTCTGCAGCTCTCTGTGCTGTTTATTTGATATAAATATTTATGACTATGTCGACAACCAAAAATTGGAGTCAAAGCAGAAAGTGTAGAAGCAAATGCGTGTTAGTCATAGTTGAACACTTTTTGTGAATGGCACTGCATGCTGATAAAGCTACATACGGTTAATTAGCATACAGTCAGTTTGCGAGTTAATGAAGTACTTATTGTTAACATTTTATAATTGAAAAGAACATTTTATTTGTTACACGAAACAGGGTTCTATTTTATTAATTTTGCATGGAATTGTTTACAATATTACCTTAAATGAAATGTACACAGATACAACCGCTCAAGATAACTTTGCGCATATGTAAAGTAAAACATTTCTAATAAATTTTTCGTTTCTTTCGCCGTACTTGGTTTCTATGATACTCAAATATTTGTGCTTATATGTTGTTTTCCAAACAAAAAAAAGTACACGAGCATAATGATAAAAAGCAATATATTTATTTTGAAAAGTGGTTAAAAAAATTGTGTGCCAATAAACATAAAGAAAAGTACGTTGTTGACAGGAATTAATGCGGTATAGGTTCGTTATTTTTTTAAATTGTGCACAAACATGGCATTGACCTCTCAGTTACCATTTTATTACTGTTAGCGTATATCATGCACATAGGTAGGGTTAATATAAACGCGTATTCATGTTTACATTGTAGTTAACGCAGTGATATTACTTGTAATGTCTGCTATAGTTAGACATTTCCATAAAGGTTGGCTGTCCTTACTTAGTCTTAGTTACATATGTATTATATATATTTCCTTGTAACGATGGATGGTGTATTTGTCAAAAAAAAATGGTTACTTGTGTACTGTGGACTAAAAAGTTTCCGACCTAAACATGAAGATAGCAGCACTTGTTAATAAAAACTAGTGAATGTATAGTCTATCCTTTTAGATAGTGTCGGTACACCCGCACGCAATTGTGGTTATTATTGTGAAATACGAATATATTAATTCATACAACGGCGTATACTGATAAATCATACTTGTGGGTGTACGCCGCAGGCGTGCCCTTTGATCAAAGTGACCGTATCTAAGCGAATGCACTATAGTTCTGCATCTTTACATTTTCATTGTGCATCGCTGGGAGAAGTTTGAACTCTTCAAGGAGACTGTAGAAAAAAACATTATTTTTGAAGGAAAACTTTTTTTTTTATTGTTAGGTCGGTTTTTTTTTAGACTACCCACTATTGTGTAGTAGTCCCTCTTAATGAGGGAGGTGGATAGTCAGTTATGACCAGGTTTGTTTTTTTATCAATGATTACTCTAAGATAATTTAGGGCAATAAACTGCTTTTACAGTATATTTTAAATATAGTTCCTCACTAATTAGTTATAATTTTGCATGCTGTGTTATCAAGTTTCATTCACTTTGTCAAGTCATTTTGTGTCATGTCATTCTACAGTAATGTAATTTATTTGTTTTTTTATCATGAATTAGAATAGTGAGTATTCCAATGTTACATGATGTATTTATTGTTGAAGTCCAAGTGATTTCCTTTATGTATCAAACGAAACCAATTGATTGTTACAGAAATAAGAATGTATTTAAAAGTCTGTTAAATATTAAATAGATAAACTGTCACGGTCAAAATGTCTTTTATTTACACACCTATATCGGTAATACTTTATACTCTGTCCATTCGTTTATTTTTCCAAGAAATTTCCGTCATTACCGATTCGATTTGAAATGAAAAGCGATTTTATTTATGAAGAATTTTCAATCGATTTAATTAAATATTTTTAGTTTAAATAATAGGTCTTTACCTATGAAATTGCCGTTTGTATGCAGTAAGTGAAAGTACTTATGTTTTCAAACTTTTTTATTTCTGTTATTCGAAGTAATCAATCACCCATGCAATCGACGCATCTTTGCCAACGCATTGGCAGTTTATTGATGCCCTTCTTGTAAAAATCAGAACTGACAACATCATTTGGTACAGTTTGGTACAGACAGTCTCCAAGCTGCAAGAGCTGGGGTTGGAAGCTCTCCCTCATCCGCCATACTCATCAGACCTTGCACCTACCGACTATTACTTTTTCCAAAATTTAGACAACTTTTTAGTGGGTAAAAAATTCAATTCCCGAGAGGCAGTACAAAAATGCCTTTGAAGATTTTGTTGCCTCCCGTCCATCTTTTTTTTTCTCTTGTAAAAATCAGAACTGACAACATCATTTGGTACAGTTTGGTACAGACAGTCTCCAAGCTGCAAGAGCTGGGGTTGGAAGCTCTCCCTCATCCGCCATACTCATCAGACCTTGCACCTACCGACTATTACTTTTTCCAAAATTTAGACAACTTTTTAGTGGGTAAAAAATTCAATTCCCGAGAGGCAGTACAAAATGCCTTTGAAGATTTTGTTGCCTCCCGTCCATCTGATTTTTCTCTTGTAAAAATCAGAACTGACAACATCATTTGGTACAGTTTGGTACAGACAGTCTCCAAGCTGCAAGAGCTGGGGTTGGAAGCTCTCCCTCATCCGCCAT
Organism: Diaphora mendica; assembly: GCA_949125395.1. Classification (NCBI taxonomy): domain Eukaryota; kingdom Metazoa; phylum Arthropoda; class Insecta; order Lepidoptera; family Erebidae; genus Diaphora; species Diaphora mendica. Next base: position 28,237,444 of record OX421310.1, read on the forward strand.
ACTCACCAGACCTTGCACCTACCGACTATTACTTTTTCCAAAATTTAGACAACTTTTTAGTGGATAAAAAAATTCAATTCCCGAGAGGCAGTACAAAATGCCTTTGAAGAGTTTGTTGCCTCCCGTCCAGCTGATTTTTACAAGAAGGGCATCAATAAACTGCCAATGCGTTGGCAAAGATGCGTCGATTGCATGGGTGATTACTTTGAATAACAGAAATAAAAAAGTTTGAAAAAATAAGTACTTTCACTTATTGCATACAAAACGGCAATTTCATAGGTAAAGACCTATTATTCATTATTCCTTTATTAGTTTTTTTTATATTATGCAAGAAATAAACAAAAATATAAATAATAAGTCAGTAAATTAGATGAATGTACAGATTTAATGTTCTTTACTCTTGGTTTGATCCTAAATTCCAAGATTTCGACTTAATTCCTTGCAAATAATCAATCTTGAAGTCATAGACACTATTTATATCCTTTTTTCATTAAATTTACAGAAAAAATACATGAAGTCAAATTATATTTATCATAATGATCGATTAATCGTATTTCAAGTACTGTTTTATAGTCTGTGGTTGTTTGTTATGACAGGCCACTCCGTCAATAAAGGACGACATTACTGTAGTACATTATACCGAAAAAAAAAACTAATTTATAGGCATGAGCTGTCAAAAAGAAAATAAACGAATGGACAAAGTATAGTAGGTTACTGCGATAGTATTTCACTGATGTGATCCTATCATACCAAACTGCCTCGGTGGCGCAGTGGAAGTGTATGCGACTGCTGTGCTTGAGGTCTCGGGTTCGATTCCCGGATCGGTACAAATGTTTGTATGATCTGCAAATATTTGTTTCGGAGTTTGGGTGTATTTTATGTATAATATGTATGTATTTACAAAAGAAAAAGTATATATTAAGTATTTAAATCAGTTGTCTAGTACCCATAACACAAGCTCTGTTTAACTTGGGACTAGATGGCGTTGTGTGTAAGCTGTTCGAAAATATTTAACTATTATGGATCTTTTTCATCAAACCATACAGAAACGATCACTTGCGCGGAAGGCGCCTGCAGTCAAGCTGCTGTGCGCGGCGTGGTAATAACAGTATAAATAAAAATACCTTAGTTTAGTATTCGTGTTTATTGAATAGTAATAATGATGGTATTATGTATTGACATACAATTTAACTGAAATAAAAAAGCAATATCAAACTGCACCATTACAAATATAACAAAGACGATTAATTGTACCTGTAATTAATATTAATGTCGAACGAAGTAAAGTAACACCAATGTAATGAAAATATGGAGATTCGAAAATTATTTAATAAACGTCACACTTAAAAAATATGTAGGTGAGCAGCTCGAAGTAATTGTAGCTTGTAAATGTATAAATATTTGAAAGAGGCCGTAGGCCACCATAGCTTATAACTGTAAAGATCTTCATTATCCAACTGGATTAAAATGTCTATAGAACCTTTAAGTTGTCACTAACTCCAAATATTAATAAAGCCATAAAATGGTAAACAGAAACGCCCAAAACAATAATACAACCTCGGAGACAGAGAGAGAAATGTATAGATAGGTCCACATTCATTCGAGTTTGCGTCTCATCAAAGCTTTCTAGTACGCTCTAATACAAAAGTTATAAGATTTTGCAAATCCGGAAATGTTCGCCATCTCCTAACAGCAAATGAGGAACTACCCTCCTGTAAAATATCGGTACTGTTACGATTTAAACACTATTACCTATTTACTTAGTACCTAACACTTCTACACTTGTCTAATAAGTTATAACATGAAATTAGGAACAATAATTAGTATAACTAGCAACATTTAATATTTAAAAAAACATTCAATTAAAACGTAATTGTCATTATTTGAGTATTTTAATTCATTATACAAAAGCATTTCTACCGTGGGGGAGCCTCGTTTCAGCATGAATGGGCCGGCTCGACCGGAGTGATACCACGGCCTCACAGAAAACCGGTGTGAAATAGCGCTTGCGCCGTGTTTCACCGAGTAAGTGAGGATACCGGAGGATGTTTTTTTTGTATGCGAGTGTAAAATGTGTGTGAGCATTTCCCCCCAGTAAAAAATGACAGACTATTTTGTATCAGATAAAATATGCTAAGGCGACTCCCCTCCGGTCAGCCGGCCTGAGTTGATCTATATATGACAGTAACAAATGTAAAATTACTCTATAAATATGCATTTGTGGCATATTTGTGATTATGTTAGAGAAATTACAAGAATATCGTTACATTATGCTTCTTCTAAAAGGACACAAACTACACCCTAACTTGTTACTTATCTAACGTCATGGCTTTTGAATTTAATACTTATGGCAAGGAATGAGATTTGTGACTTTTATTAAGTCCTTCATTTACATTATAATTAAAATAGATGTTAAATGTATCTGAGTTAGGCGAATTCAATGGCATTTTATTAAAACGATGTGCTTTTTTTATTAATACTTTTACAATGGCATTTAGTTTTCATTCGTGTACTTATTAATTTCGTATCACTAATTATGATGTTCTAACTTAGTTTACTATGAAAACAGATAATTAATTTAGAAACAATAATTTCCCTATCGCAATGGCAAAAATGTTGAATTTCGTCTACAGATAAATTTAAACGTTACTTACATTCAAATATTACTTATTAGGGCTTATGGAAAAATATTTTTTAATAGGTAAAAAGCTTAAGAATTATGCCTTTAATTGAAATGACGTACTGTCGGTCATACATTTAGATGGTCCCACGTATTTAATGGTATGACAATTCATATCATGGGATACGTCATATACAGAGCGTCTTTTAGGAAACTACAATGATATAAAATTTTAAGAAAATATGCTACTTTCTCGGCCGGAAGTTGTTTTGGAAAATTTTGTACTTTGAATAGATATTAGGTGAAAGTATGAGTATTATAAATCTATTATTAATCAATTAGTAATTTATGTCGATAGTTGAAATAATTTTAAATTTTATTATATAAATGAATAATGAACTTACTCAATATGAGTTGATAACTAACTTTAATTAATGATTTTGGTTCAAATGAATCATGCTCAAGAGTGTATTAAAACAATTATCAGAAAACAGGTTACAAAACATGTTTAATTTTAAACCCGAAGCTAAGGTTAACCGACTGTTTTTAAGAACACTTTATTAGTTATTTTAAATATCTTAAATATGAAGCTTCTATTTAGCTAGACTCAAAATTATTGTAAAATCGAACGGAACAGAACGTTTACTAACAGAAGATATTCGTTTATTATTCATTATTGATGAATAACTCTCAGGCAATAATTAATGGTAGTGAGTATTTATTTTGTGACTATTTTTAATATTATGAAGATTAGCTATTGTAAATTTACATAAGAACCAAGCTACTATAGATATACTTTTATACAGAGTTTTCCTCATTAGGGTTTCCATAAGTCTAAAAGATCGAACTTCATTTTTTTTAAATGTAGAATGACTGCCTTTATGCAGATAAATTTAAAATAACTTCCGTTGAGTGAGGTATAATATAATAATAACAAAATGGTAGCTCAATCTTAATGTAGGTACTTATTGTGTATTTTAAATGTATGTCTATGATATAAAAATATGAACTGTTAAGGTGATTACCACCGAAAGGAGCGGATTTTACAGTCTTTAAACGATATTAAATCGTGTACACAGTTTTAAAAGTCTATATTACCAATTGCACCTGCTGTGATACGCGATCGTACTTGTATTCGGTATATATAATAATAATAACTTCATACCGTGGGAAAGCCACGCTTCGGCATGAATGGGCCGGCTCGACCGGAGTGATACCACGGCCTCACAGAAAACCGGTGTGAAATAGTGCTTGCGCTGTTTCACCGAGTAAGTGAGGATACCGGAGACTTTAGACTTTAAATATTAGATACACGATTTAAAAAATAGAGAAGATGACTTTTTCGTAAATAAATACCTGTCTCCTTCCTTAAAACGAATATTACAAAACATCTCGGAAAATCTAATTATTACAGCTTTTCATTTCTATTACAAATTTTAATCGAATAAACATATAATATATTGCTCAATTGAGTAGTCTAAAACAGTGACGTCACAAGTTTGTATTTAGTACATTTTTCATACAAAGTTATCGTTTTGACAGATGATAAAAAGTAACTAATTTGACTAAGGTGTCAATTAATCGATTGTGAAATCCGTTCCAATGCGAGAAATTTATTGGTAATCATCTTGTTAGCGAGATTTTTCGAGGGTTTACACAAGTAGTAGTGTCGCTAGTTAAGACGGTCGAGGTTCACGTTCACACGGACGTGACGAGCGCGGGCCGGCGCTAGGAGGCGGGCGCGGGCTTGCGCTCGCCCTCCAACAGTTGCTCATCAGAACACAGCTTCTCCAGTTGCTTCACGTAGTATGTGTTAAAGTTTAATCTGTAACGTAATATATATTACATTACATACATAACACTTAGAATATTTTTTAAGCGATTGCATAGCTTTTATCGCGTGCTTTGAGCGCGGCGACCGAATCAAGAAATTCCGTAACGAAAATAAAACCTAGCACCCGAAGATTGCACGGATCGAGACGAGCTGCTCCGAAATCAGACGAATACTTAAGCAGCTGTTTGTGAGAAAGTAAATAGGTGTATAGGTATCTATCATATCTTTATAATGCCACACTCACCGCATGTGCGCCCCATATGTATACATGTTCAAAGAAATAAATAAATAAATATAATTGCATGAGTTGATAAAAATGCTATGCAATAGCTTTACCGCGGCAATCCCCGAGTGCTACACGTTTTATTTAACATATAAATAACGTGCCTTAAAGGACACTAAGGGGTTCTTAAGGGATCTAGTAGTTACCAGTACCTATAACATTTTAGTATCTTTAACAAAATATAACAACTAATCACTCTACACCCACAGTAGATACAATTAGGCAGAACTCTGATATTGTGGGTTCGAGGGAACTCAAATTAGGAGCAAAACAAAATAATCACATTTATATTTTTTTCTAGATCAATAAACGGGCATCGGGCAGGTAAGTAAGACCCAAAGTTTAAGAGTTTTTTAAACAATCGTAACATTATTGAGCTTTGGTATATTAATTAATGGACGAACTTAGCTGTATAAAAAGAATACATATTATAATTCTTTGACATAGGACCTTATCTCGGATATTCTCGTGGCAAGAAATATGTCTCTGTTCACTCTACGGTGGGGATATGAATTTGAACTTATCATTTTTAATTTCTAAATTAAGTTAAAAACTACAACTTACCTTGCAGATATGTTAAGTACTACAACTTACCTTGCAGATATGTTAAGAACCACAACTTACCTTGCAGATATGTTAAATACTACAACTTACCTTACAGATATGTTAAGAACAACAACTTACCTTGCAGATATGTTAAGAACCACAACTTACCTCGCAGATATGTTAAGTACTACAACTTACCTTGCAGATATGTAATGAACAACAACTTACCTTGCAGATATGTTAAGAACCACAACTTACCTTGCAGATAGGTTAAGAACCACAACTTACCTTGCAGATATGTTAAGTACTACAACTTACCTTGCAGATATGTTAAGAACCACAAATTACCTTGCAGATATGTTAAAAACCACAACTTACCTTGCAGATATGTTAAGTACTACAACTTACCTTGCAGATATGTTAAGTACTACAACTTACCTTGCAGATATGTTAAGAAGTTTATTAGTGTTGTTATCTCGGGCCATTCGCTCGATGATGGCGAGAACAGACAGGAGCGCCGCAGTGAATCGCAGCCCGTAACGAGAAACAGACCGAGCGAAGGAGTCGGATGATCCATTCACTTTTGAACCTCCGCAACCAGCATCCTGAATAGTTCGATAGAAAAACTGTTATTTTTTAAACTTTTTATTGTTTTTTGTTCTCCACGCACACAGGTTATTTTATCTAGTCTATAAAAATTAAGTAGATAGATCTAAAATAAATATGGTAAATTTTATCTGCATTTTTATTTTCTTTAAATTAGATTAATTATTAAAATTTAACACCTGACCTCTAATACGATTCATAATTCCATATTATGAATCGTATTATTTGACTGCCGTTGTCAAAGGAACAATTTGAATATGGTGAAATTATTTCAAATTATTTTGACAACAAGCTAATAGGTGGTTACTTTAATTCTAAAACTATTAATAATTGAAAAGAGATTACTAGGGACTGATTACTATTACGAGTAGTTTTATAAAACTTACCCAAATATGTATGGCATATGTCATTCAAAGACATGTATTATGCCAATTAATGTATTAACAATAACTAGTGCAGGTGGCAAACAAATGTTTGCCTGGTGGTTGGATGGATGGTGAACAGTTATTTTATTATATACAGATGAACAAAAACGTGAGTAGGCCATTATCAACTTTTAGAACTTAAGATACATTATGATAAACAACAATGTATTAAAATATATAAAGATGACATTTGTGCTCAAGAGTAGCTAGAAACAGTAATGGAGGTACTTTATTCCAAACCTTGGCAACCTCAACTAAAATGAGCTGCCAAATTTGGAGGTTTATAAAAAAGAAATTGAAAGTGTAGCGAGTTTTTATACCTTTATATTACTGTATTAACTTAGTGGTTAATATTATATTATTGTGTTAAATTATATTATACATACGACATAAGAAAGATTAAATACGACTAAAAAGGAAAAATGCCTAATCCCTTTTTAATAAAATAGCTCTAGATATATATATAATAACACTAATAATACTCACGGTAAAATTCTAAAACAGAAAAGTCATGAAAAAAATGATAAGAGTTAATTAATGATTTCGACTCATCACAAATACTACATGGAAGCATTTACGTACAAATTGATAAAGTTTTAGAACATACAACATGTGTATCACAATTTACAACTCAAAAGCAGTGCAAAATGTTTTACCAATTAATTAACAGTATGTAGTTTGATCGCGTTTTGTAATTGGTTGGCAGGTGGCCATCTTGTCGTAGACAAAAGATTTTATTTAATATGAAATGCAATGAAACTTGTGGTTTGAAAGTTTAATTTGCTAGTTACTTGTTACAGGTTGATCTACTCTGTATATACCTCACTATAGTATGTATTTTCATACGTTGATCCAAGCATACTGTTAAGCTCTGCGTCCACGAAGTACTTGTGCATCTCCTTTGCCAATTAACGTGTTTTGGTAGCGTTAAAAGAAAGTACAATAAAAAATTAATGTTATAACTTATGGGTTTAGAGGAAGGTTGTAAGGATTTAACAAAACCAATTCGACGGTTTCTAAAAGAAAAAATATCACTAAATGTATCCATAAAGCACGATGAATTCGATAGATTTGTTATGAGCAAAAACCACATATGCCAATATAGTAGGGGAGCCCACGATGCTAAATGGGGATTTACTCGAGCGTCATAGATACCTATTGGGTTGCAAAGCTTAGATGATAAAACGAAAAAAATGTTATTACTGTATACCTTTTCATCGGTGGGGTGAGCAGCTATGGATGTTCAAAAATGAAAAAAAAGTGATGCATGGACATACTCGAGCGCGTCAGATATTGATAGCATCCATGTCCTACGTATTTTTTGTAATGTAAGTATGTTAATCTGATCGTTTGCATGGTGGGGGTGGTCGTACGTAAGGTTTGAAAATGACAAAAAAAAAGAAATTATAGAGCGCGTCAGATTTCAAGTAAACCTAAAATAATGCTCTCATTCAATAATCTGACGATTTGGATGTGACGCAAACTCACGGCCGTTATAAGAATGTGCAAAAAAAAATCGTCATATTGACATACTCAAGCGCGTCAGATTAAGATATATATGGTTCATCTTTATGTCCTAGACGTGCTGTCTCATAATCTGACGATTATCTGGAGGGGTTCGCTTTATCTGACAATTTAAAAATAAATTGATCCCAAATCCAGACGTGCTTTTTAGAAAATTACCACAATATTAGTATCAGAAGTTCTGATAGTAATAGTAGAATTTTCATTTTGTTAGCAAGCAATAAATGCTATGTTCGTCTTCGCTTCTTCATGATCAGGGCATGACAAATTATAATCAATTTATAATTAATTATCAGTAACTGAATATTTATGACACAAATCGAGGTAATTACATAAAATTACCTTACTACCTTTAATTGTTGCCATCTCCTGATCAGCCCAATGATCGATCAACAGCTTAGTTACTTACAACTTGTACTTAGTTTGAAAATTTTATATAAAGTCAAATCAAGTTATTTTAATTACTTCCTTACACACAGGTAAATCTTGCGACAAGCCTTTGTATTCTATAAATTGTATAAAGACCACCTTCCGGGTCCATCATCAGAACCTGAATACTATCAAAACATAAAGTACTTGTCAAGATGAATCAAACGATTTCAAACTCGTTGGTATTGCGACGTTTCTCTACAGAATTCCTCTAACCACCTTCCGGCTCCATCATTAGACCCTGGATACTATGAAAACATAAAGTACGTCAAGACGAATCAAACGACGCCAAACTCGATAATGTTGCGACGTTTCTTTACAGAGTTCCTATGACCACCTTCCAGCTCCAGCATCAAATTAGTTCTATGTCATTATAATATTGTATTGTCACGCTTTATACATATGCTTGCAAAATTTCAGCAAAATCGGTTGAAGATATCTACTTTAAAATTGAGTTGCAAGATTCCACCCAAACATACATACATTGGAAGTTAAATAAAAGCTTGTAAAAAGAACCCATCTACAATTTTATTATAAGGTCAAATTGGGATGGCGGTTGCTCCATATCTTCGACTTATTTCTCTAACACATGAATTAGTACTGACTTATCAGTGTAAATATAGGCATCACCATCATCAATATATTAAACTTTATCGACGAAATTTTGTTACTTCGGCTATCGTCAGATTATATGTTTTTCGCTTTCCCTGAATGATTTCCGACAAAATAAAAAAAAATTAGCCACGCTCGAGAATGTCGAGATGACGTTTTTTTTTACAACTTTATAGCCCTGCCCTTTCCTTACGTCACTCTCAAATTGTCAGATTAGTGGAATATACACTTTTTAGCGTGTAATTAACTCATACTGCCTTAATCTGACGCGCTCGAGAATGTCTGATGATCAATTTTTTTTTACTAATCTGATCCTTTATTCCTGACGGGCGGCCATATATACGGGGCTTATATTTGGTGGAGGTACTTAAACGGATATAAGGTATCCCCCTATATATTAATCTGCCGCGCTTGAGTAAATACCGAAATTCCTTCTAGGGCTCTCCTACTAATATGTTTATATAGATACCCACAGTTAGAATTTACGAATATATTTAATTTGAACAACCTTCCACTAACATACTGCAACTAAGCCTGGCTAATATAATATAAGAGTGTAGGTAAGTAAATATAAAGAAGAGATATAATAGTAGTGTTTGAAACCAATCGCAATTGTCGATTGCAATGGCTGTTGCCATGTTTTGAAGGTCAAATGTCATGTCACTGTTAGATATAAATCGGTCGAGAACAATCGAAATATTTGGGCGGGCCGTAATTTGGATTGGATTAGTTTCGGTGTTTGTTATTGTCACCTAGTATTTGGTAAAGTAATTAATATATAGACGAGTTTTTATCTCCGCCAAAACGGCACTTGTAGCTACCACACTTGTTTAAATCCTTTCCCCCGGGCTTCGTTACTTGGAGTAAGTAATCCTTATACCAGCCTGTAAGGGCCCATTAATTAAAAGCTAGTAAGTCGAAGAAGACATGAAAAGCTCACCATGGCGCTGTGTAGGCTTCATTGACGTTCGAAGCGATGAAGGGGGCCCCCTGTACGCCGTCAAATGGAGATCTGGTACACTACACAATGTCCTGGTACAGATACCGTACAAGCCGAAGTTCGGGGGAAGTCAAATCCGTCATTCACCGAAAACTAATGTCTTCGCGTGGTTCTACGAGTGCCGTTCTGGCGGAATTCAAAACTCGTCTATACTCTATATATTAATTAGTTTACCAAATACTAGGTGACAATAACAAACCGAAACCAATTCAATCCAAATTACGGCCCGCCCAAATATGTCGACTGTTCTCGACCGATTTATATCTAACAGTGATATGACATTTTAACCTTCAAAACATGACAAATCAGTGTTGCCATTGCAATCGACAATTGCATTTGGTTTCAAACAAGTAGGATAGAAATACATTATTGATTAGAAATAGCAAATAAAAATTATAACGATATTATAATTTTTTTAGAAACTGTTCTAGGTCTATGATATATAAACGACATAAAATATATGCTGCTCGTTTCTCTTATTTAATTTCTATTAATTATATAACCTTTTTGTGGCTTCTGAGAAATGGCTCCTAATTCTAAAAAGTATTTTAAAACATGATGTTCCATCACGGGGTTCTGGATAACGGATTTAGTTCTTAACAAAATGTTTGAAAACCTCGATATAGCTCGATCTAGTTTACTCTAATCCGTAGAGGTGGGTGCGGCGCGTAACTTTCATAGTTGAGCATAGCTGTATAGTACTTTGCCTTCGAGTTCTACTGCTCTTGGTTCAGAAAATTATAAACGTGCCGTAGTTTCTGTTTTATGCCCATGTTTTATCACAATTATCACTAACATCTGAAGGCCTTGTAAATCTTTTAAATATTTTTGCTGCGACTAATGAGGAATTTGTAATAATTAATTGCCTAAAAAAGGCTCAATTGAATTAGAAAATATTGTGTTACAAGCAAATGGCTTAACTATTTTTCACCTGTATAAATGTACAAAATTGTACGCAGACAAGGCACAGTGTCGTTACAGCCTTCAGCAATTGGGGACTCGTAAGCATGCAGTCTCCGAGACATGATTCCAGGAAGTCGTTGTGGCGCTCCAGAACTTCGTCCACGTTGTGTACCTGGAATGACAAAAAAAAGCTCTTTAAGTGGCAGATACAACTATCGTTTTTTTTCCAACAATCCTAGTTACTAGGGTACCTATATATAATTTGCGTATTATCGGATATTATAACCAATTAATAAATCAGGTAGCAGAAAATGAAATAGTTAATCGAGTAGATTTTTTTGGGAAAATTATTTTCCTAGTATTGGTTTACCTGAACATATTCAAAATTTGCGGGTCAGCAGCAATATTAATTACAATATAATTTTCTTTTTTATAATTTGTTTTTTTCAAAAACCTGAACTTTCCACCAACATCATTCGTCTTAAATTAACAATAGCTTATTTATGAGAGTCCTTTTGCATAGAATTTATTTACATACTACGGTGGATTTACAGCTATGATAGTTAAAATATAAGCAGACAACCATACAGAATAACGGATAAGATTACACGGAATTTATGGAGCTAATGTGTGTGGAAGTGTCGGAAGAGGTAGTTAACGACGAACATTTACCGACCAAATTGGTGATGTTCTGAAAAGGGTCATATGAAAAGCACCAGGAACCGAAGAGCTTGTATGAAGCGATTGATGAATGTGGACGAAGAAAAAGAGGTGTGTCAGGACCGTAGTAACTGGAGATCAATTGTCTCTGTCTACCCCTCTGGGAAATAGGCGTGACTCTATATATGTGTGTACATTACAGGGTAGTGTCAACAGGTATTATATCAGTCACACAGATACACTTACATAGCACACGTATTGAATTCACACAATGATTACTCGAACCTCTTACCATTGCCCCTAGAGAATTTGAGGCATAGACACCTCCTCATATAAGTCCTTTTTATAAGTCAATTTATAATTTCCAATTTCCGGCAATTTCCAAATCTAATTTAGCGAAAGATATTGAAGCAGTCGCAGTCAACTACTCTGAACAACCCAAAGGATTTTGCGTCTTTTGTGCATGTAGATACAAGTTGTAGCTTTGTTGTAACTTTTTTTAACCGACTTCAAAAAAAGGAGGAGGTTCTCAATTCGACTGTATTTTTTTTTATGTTTGCTACCTCATAACTTTCGACTGGGTGAACCGATTTTGATGATTCTTTTTTGTTTGAAAGCTGGTGCTTCCCGTGTGGTCCCATTTAAATTTGGTCCAGATTGAAGTCGGTTTTTTTTTGTTAAAATTTGTATATTATTTTTAAAGACAATTCAAAGCGGGAGTTTTCCTTTTTTGTAAAAAACATTAAGGAATAAAACCTATGTTGCGGGGGAATTTACAAACATACATGAAACGGACCCTAAGAACACCCAGACTTGGAACAGCAATTTGTGGATTACACAAAGTATTGTCCCATATAGGATTTAAACCCAAAACACTCAGCGCAGTAGAAAACGGCGTGGCAAGCGCTTAAACCACTATGCTATCCGTACAGTCAACTGTTTGTTAGTCTCACTATTTCTATGCACATGACATGCAAAAGAATCTCTTTTGGGAAAAAAAACTACTGAAATAGGCATTTATAGTGATTTGTAAAAAAAACATTGCTCTCCTTATCTTCAATCTGTTAATTTTAAAACTATTGAAGCAGAATAATTGCTATAAGTATCATACAGTGATTACAGAATAGCAATCCATAGTCGTGTCTTCCGTCGAGATGCCGTCTCCTTGCTCCTTGTACTCAGAATATATGTACATTTATAGATAGCTTTAGATGAAAGACAATATCGTTAAGAAATATCCATACCCAAAAAGTTTTTTCAATGTTTTTTTATGGCATAGGTGGCAAACGAGCTGACGTATCGCCTGATGGTAAGCGATTACCGCCGCCCATGGACACCCGCAACACTAGAGGCGTCACAAGTGCGTTGCCGGCCTTTGGGGGATGGGGATGGGGGGAGGGGTTGAGTTATAGGCCTCCGGTATCCTCACTCACTCGGTGAAACACAGCGACAGCGCTGTTTCACACCGGTTTTCTGTGAAGCTGGGGTATCACTCTGGTCGAGCCGGCCCATTCATGCCGAAGCGTGGCTCTCCCACGGTTCGGCATGTCACCCGAGAACTCCCTTTTGTGCAATAGAGACTCTTACGAGACAGATCAGTCAACAAAAGAGAGCCGATATCGATTGATCTGTATCGATATCTGCAGAGTTCTTGGCTACCGTTAGCTAGACAAGTAGTTACTAGCTAGAAGAAGATTAAGTTTAATCTTCTTCAAACAATAGCTTCAATTATAGCAGTCTTCAATACTTGATTTTACAAGTAATTTAGTTAAATGCTATGAAATATATTTAGCTTTAATTCCGCGAGACATGTCTCGCGGAATTAAAGCTAAATATATTTCATAGCATTTAATGTCATGGATTTCCGCAAAGTAACGCCTGATTCCATAACCTAAAGTAATTTAGTGTTAAGAGATAAAAGAGAGTTCAAATAAAGTACTTTTTATTACTTTTTTACGTAAACTGCCCTGAACCAAAACAATGAGTAATACTACCTTGTAACGCGACTACTTGTAAGGAGTACCGCCTACAAATTATCGCGAATCCCCGCTCCGCCCACGTAGCGGCAAAAAATTGGTTTAAAAGAACTCTAACAATATGGCTGGCCATGTAATTCACCTTGTGACCTGTTGAGGTATCATGAATGCAAACCGAACTACACACATCAAAAGTGTCTAGGGATCAAGCATTTTTATGCGGATTTCTTGAGATTGAGATGTGGCTTTGGCCCTGGCCTGCTCAGTCGCCAGACTTGAACCCGATTGAGCATGCATGGGATATGCTACAGAGAACAGCTCTGCCGAATATGGAGGGTATCCAGTCGCAAGAAGACCTTTTTTTGTTGTTGCAACGAACATGGGCGGCCATTCCACAGCGTGTTTGGATGAACTCATTTTGAGTATGCCAAACCGATGTTCTTGTGTTGTTAGTGTTCGCGGTAGAAACACGGATTATTAATTGTTTAAGTTACCTAATAAAATTTTAAAGAAAACTGTTATTTCAGTCTTTTTTTCGAACTTTAATGTTAGTGGTTCAAATGTCAAAAATTCCTTTATTAGGAAAATGACAAATTTCTTTATTAATGCAAAGGTGACTTGGTTTATCGTTACTGTGACAAACGAAAACACTTTATTTGATGAATCCTTAAAGAAAATTTTAATTAATATCAATCAGGAGAAAAGTTATTGCAAAAATATATGTTGATCCCTAGACACATATGTTGATCCCTAGACACTTTTGATGTGTGTAGATACTTACTGTTTAGACTTATGGCTGATCTACCGTTCAACGATTCGAATATGAACTACGAGGTGTGAAGACGCATCAGCATAGGTACATAAAAAATTCGACCAGATATATTTATGACATTTATATCGAATATGGTTTACAGTAAGATGTTAATGTATCACCTGCCATTAGTTAGTTATATATAATTTCCTATATTATCAATGATGCCGAATTATATCTGTAGGACTGGTCCCACAGGCCTTTTCATTGCTACCTTGTCTTGTTGTCCAGATACTCTGAGACTTTAACCATAGCAGAAAGTCATAATAATTAATAGTTAGGTACCCAGTTATAAATAAGGAAGGGGTAAGCTATTTCAAATTATATTTCGATTATAAAGTTTTTAGTATTCGCCACTGTTATGTGCTAGCATCCAATATTTTGAAATCAAACTTCTAATGCAAGCAAGCAAAATCATTATGCACATTGAAATGGTCAGTAATGCTTTGTCAGTAGTTCGTGTTGCAGGATAAGCGAACGACTATCGACTGTCGCCTCCCACACTGTTGCGCCGGCGCAAGGCGCAACGCCTCACTCAGACCACGAACGCGAGTGGTGTGGCCGCACTGCCGCTATACAAATGCCAACCAATAGAGTCCAGTAGTCAGTAAATTGCTTGTGAAGTGTAATTTCAGTTACATATCAGTGTGATACTCAGGTGGGTTTTTGCAAAAATAGCATAATTTAGAAATATTTCCCTTTATACCTATGTAAGTGCGTTGAGAAAAATTCGGGAAAAGTTTCTAGTTCAGAAGTGTTTCGTAGTTTTTGCTGTCCTGCCTCTTTGGGCATCATCAAACTTTTCTAATTACAATTACAATTTTAAAATTAATTATTTAAAATAACAAAAACCTTCATAAAACAATCAATTGATAGTCTGCGCAATAGGTGAATAGAAGGTACTATCTACGTCATTCTTGGTTCTGCAGGTGCTAAGGTAAGTCGTAATAACCTTTAGCAAAAACTTTTGACGGTGTAAGTGTTGCTAAACTCATATAAATAAATAAAGATATGCTTATTTCTCGTGGTTTGTGCTTTTCATGATAACTGATGTAGCGAATCGGATAAGTAAAAATTAAAGATACATTATAAATCATAAAAGAAACAGGCTCTTTTTTTCATTAATCCGCCGCGTTTCGTAATCTCAAACTCATCTCTTTAACAAAAGGGAGTTTTCTATGTTCGCTGTTGTATTTACATTAATATTACAAGAAAAATATTTGTGTAAACATGAAACAGATCACCACAGATGTTGGAAGTCAGTTCCTCGACAAGGTCGATGAGGGTGACGTCACTGTTATTATGATGACGTGGGACATGTGGGTCGGCAGTCATCAGGGCGTATGGTGACATACGGGACAAAGCGCGGGATGTTGTACAAGTCCGACTGTAATTGATTAAGTGGTAGACAAATGCAGGCGTCGAGTTTGAGCACAACACACTATGTTAGTTAAATGAACGGAAACATCCGGTGACAATTTAAAATAGGGTTATTTTAAGCATAAAATAAGATAAGTACGAGTATTAAATTCCTATAGCCGATGCGATACAGCCTGTTAGCCAAGTTTAGCCCTGACTTATACCTACGTCATAAAGCGATTTAAGTGCGAGAATCAAGTTTGATAGAAAGCATTAGGGATGAACTTCGTCCGGCTGAAGTTCGAAATACAATGAGACAGTTAAATCGCAAAATACATCATTCACCCAGACGTGCCGCTTAGGTACTAACGGTCGACATGTTCTTGAGAAACTTGTTATTCCAGGTTTAGCAGTCAGACGTATTGATCAATGCATATGCTTCATATGAATAAAATAAAATCATAGAGCATTCCAGTTATACGTCATCGGTAGGAAAAAAGGTTTCAATTGCTTACAAGTTGGACCTATCTTATTTTCTTTGCAAAATTAAATATTTATTGTTTTGTCTTGATGTTGCATAAAAATTGACGTCGTACTTAGTCATAGTCCGATACCATTTTTGGCAGGTAGATGACATACCTAGTCAATGAGCCATCCAAAGATTTATTTGTAAATATATAAAAGTTTTTTAATAACTTAGTATTTGTTTCCATAGTATCATTGTCGGAAACTTACTAACAATAACTTGAACTCTGAGTAAACCTAAGAAAAACTTGAACCCAAACGAAACCTTTAAATTACTTGTAAACTGGAGATTAAAGTATCTCTAGTACAAATTTTAAGAATCAGTTTTACTCGGTCTGATCTCAGGAGCTATAACTAGATTTATTCTAGCCTATATTATTCTTCCATAAATAATATAGCCTATAGTATGTTGTTTAAATGTACTAGTATAAAAGCATGTACTGAAAGAGACTGAATTACCAAAACAATTTATCGGAATGTAATAAACAGAAAGTACACAATGCCTGGAAGCGTATCGAGTTTGTTTATAAAACAGAAGAAAAGACAGTTTTGTAAACGGAGCGTTTCAGTTATTCAATTTATAGGCGGTACACACTACAACGATTTATCGTAGCGATTTAACTGTGCAGTTCGTTTGTGCAGTTTTATCGATTGTGTGGACGGAAATTGGCTCAGATATTTCTCAAAAAATCTGAACCAATTTCCGTCTGCGCAAAACGAACTGCACAGTTAAATCGTTGTAGTGTGTACCGCCTATTAGAGTACCTAAAAAAGACGATACATATTAACATTAAACTATAGCAAAAATATAATGAAACTTTCATTATTTTGGACAGTTTTGACAGTCAAATAATGAGGTATAGTGTTGACGGATGATCGACAGGTACCATGAATGCAGTTATACATTGGAAAGATAAGTTTTTTTTAATGGTTCCGAATTTCTAATGACTACCATTACCATATAAGACAATTTTTAACCGACTTCAAAAACGGAGGAGGTTTTTAATTCGACCGTATATATATACATATATTTTACGTGTGTTCGCGGATAACTACGGCGTTTATGAACCGATTTTGATGATTCTTTTTTAATGGAAAGGAGATATCCCAACGGTGGTACCATGATAAGGACACTAAGATCTGATGATGGCAT
Source organism: Diaphora mendica (assembly GCA_949125395.1). Classification (NCBI taxonomy): domain Eukaryota; kingdom Metazoa; phylum Arthropoda; class Insecta; order Lepidoptera; family Erebidae; genus Diaphora; species Diaphora mendica. Next base: position 28,254,710 of record OX421310.1, read on the forward strand.
CCAAGAGAAATCGAGTCGAACCTTGAAGTCGGTTTTATTTTTATTAAATTTTTTATCAAAAATGTTGGCCGGTAAAATTGCAAAAGGCGAAGTCAAACTTTTCTTTTTTTGGTATGTCACCCTCGTTTTGTGGCGTATTCTACTTAAATAAATCTATTGGAATCCAAAGAACTTCCCTTATTTACATATTATGTGCAACCAATAGAACCTTTATCGCTTTATTTACTTTCGCTGGTTCATTTATACTGACTTTTGACGAATGAATAATTATGAAAAAACTAGCTGTGTCGTACACATGAAATTTGTATATTTTAAGTTATTTTTAATTTGTCACCGTTTAAACCTTCCCTGGACTACGACAAACATTTCAAAACCAAAATCGGAAAAATCGGCCCAGACGTTCTCTCGTTTTAGCGAGACGAACAGCAATTGATTTTTAAATATAAGAAGATTCAAATAAACGTCAACAAACTTTCAAGTCATGTATTAGTTATGAAAGTCTCATTTGGATATCCATTCGTCATTTTAAATATAAACCTACTTATAAAGCTGTCAGTATTCATAATATTATGGGCCTTACCGTTATTATTAAAACTTAAACCATTTACATTTCATATGACATCAGATTAATCAGAATAGATTACGCAATTTGTTTATTAAACTTGGCAGGGTCAACGGGCACAAATACGAATGCAATCATCGCCCAATGGTGACAACCTACATAACCTCACTAAATAAGGACCCCCGGCACCAGACCAACCTTTTAATAAAGTAGTGACTTCCGATATAGACTAAACAAACGGCACATCCATATACGAAGGTATTTACTGTAGTAGCTTATTTAGATACCGTATGACATTATTGGTAAAACCTAGTTAGAAGCTCAAGTATATGGAAGTGTGAAAAAGAAACGAAAAATGCGATGACAATAGGTACCTACATCATATTAAGTTGGATATTTTATTATTATTGGCTTTTACCTGCGGGTCCACTCTCGTTCTGTTGGCTATCGCGTTAAAGAGTAGCCTAAGTCCTTTCTCAACAATCAAAGTATCTCCGTGGCAAATTACATTAAAATCGGTGCAGCGCTTTAGCCGTAAAAGGGTAACAGGTAGACACACATATAGAGTTACTTTTAAATTCATGATATTAGTATGAGTTTCATTGAAAATTTAGTGACTAATGCAATGTGTCCATTAAAATGAGTCATACTGGAGTTAACTGCTATAATTAATCTAAATGATACAACTAAAAGCAGGTTCTCGTCCATAATGTTCTCCAATTAAGAAATTTCACTTAACAGACTTTTAGTACCTCTTTATCATCAACTTACTAGCTCACTACGTATTTGTATTAGAGTTTAAAACTAAAAAAAAAACATTAATTCGAATAAAACAAGAAACGCAATCAACTATAACACAAATATGTATTTAATGACAAAAGCTACCTTAAATTAACAAGACACCAACTATTATTAGACACACACATTATACTTAACCGCAATTGTTCGCCCAAGCGATGGAATGCAATTTGAGCAGGCGGAAAACGTTCGAAGTGTCGTGTCAAATACTCGGTACTTTGTAATGAGATTTCTGTAATCCTTAAATCTTAAAAATATCATAACAAAGTAGACACTACAAAAAACGTAAAAAAATCAAAACTAACACAAAAATTCAAGTGGTAAATTAAAGTATGTAAAGTAATTTAATTACTCTACATATTTTAATACCTTTAACACTTGTACATAGATTTATCGACCCGAATAAGTCGAATGCAATGAAAGCTACAACCGTTAGACCGTGGAAAATAAATAAACAAAATAAACAGTATAAGCAAATAAAAAACAAAATGAGGCTAACAAATCTAAAAGACGACCAATGGGCAGAACAAAATGGTAAGTGTGATGGAGATTGTAGAGATTTTTATAAAAACTTTTAATCGTTCGCGTCGGTCCATCGCCTCGAAACAGACATCAAATGAATGCTTCAAGTACTTGATCGTTAGTGAATTTAACTTTTAATTGCCTTTAAGCGGTATACAGAACTCATACCATCATTGCGTTTTAACATTAACAAACTTTATGAGTGTCTAAAATTAAAATTCCAGATTCTAATTGCTAATACTTGAACTGCTCTTAAACATGTTTTATACACTGGTTTATGATTTTGCAGCCTGGCTAATGCATCAGCAATGATTTTTTTTTATAGTCCCTATGTAGAAGATAATATGAAATCTGCTTAAGACAATAACGTCAATACAATGTACTCGCATATGGTAATAATGGAATGATTTATGTAGTTAGAGTTTATTAACACAGCCCGAAGCAGGCTCAGCAATTTACCGAAACCATCGCGTATTTTCAGAGAATTGTTAGAATAGAAATCGTGTTACTAGTGAAAATTGCTTATTTTTATTTTATTGATTTTTATTTTATTTATAAAGATTTCATGAAGATTAAGTTATAACGTCTTGTAGATTAAATTTGATTTTTGGATACTTTTGTATGTACAGTAATTTTTAACGCCTCGTCGTGTGTGTATTACATTTACCTATTATACTAATCTTCTCTGATTGTTTGTCTTTAAAAATCTATTCTAATAATAATATTCTAATACAATAATATAATTCTAATAACTCCAAGTTCCACGATAATCGTGGAACTTGGAGTACAGTAGGCAGGTTGATAGGTAGATTTCTGTTTAAAGCAGCCGACGACTGACATACTAACTAAGGTAAGCTTTGGTAATGACGGTCTTGCAGTCTTGGGTTTAGACCAAGAGGAACATCGCATGATTAATAACCTGTTTCGGAGTCGTATCCATACCGAGTAATGTGAGTATATTCGATAAGACCGCTCTACTCTTTGAAAAATTATTAATATTTGTTATATTTTAAGAAATTGAAAAATAGTTTTCACAGTAGGTTCGGTCTATATTGTTTTTTTCTGTTATGCAAACAAAAAGTTGTCAAAAGGTATGCGAGTGGCGTTTCAAGTCCACGGCTTTAAAGCGTAATGCATGTCCAAATTGAAATGTTACGAGCGGAACGGAAGGCTTTTTACTGTTTAGTTGGTCAAGCACCGGATGTGTGGCAATACTGGCTGAGATTACTGCCAATTCTCCACACTTATCCGACATCTGTACGTACATCGGCATAACGAGTCTTCTCTCCCACGAGTGACTGGTCACGGTCAATCCATGAACAGACTTCATGATGACTCATACGTGATCTTGATGAAAACAAGTACGTGCAATACCATTTCTTTTGTGCATATAATAATGCATATCTATGGGAATTATCATAGCTACATAAGGGGTTTTGAAAACCTTTCAGCTAGCTCATGTATCGGGCAGGTTGTAAACATCTATTTTATTTAACTGATCTCCATAAAATTTTCAGCAGTACAAAAAAGAACATAGGGCACCATATTATATTAAAAACAATACTGTTCTTAAGTCATAGCAAAAAAACTGCTAGCAAAAGCTAGTATTATCATAAATTGCTAAAGTTGTTATGCAAATAAGTTTTTTTGAGACCACTAGTTTATATAGAAGAGCTCAAGGGACCATACTGAGCCGAGCAATCTTCATGAAAACCAGTTTGAATCAGCGATTGAGTATGTGTACCTATTCATATTGTACAATATAGTAATTTAATTAAGTTTTTTAATATAATTAGAAGCGTCATAAATGAAAGTAATAACGGAGCTGTTATGTGCCATATATGGTAGAATGAGTTTATATGTGGGATTATTATTTGTACATATAAGGTTATACAATATTTATAATTTTAATCTCAAGGCACTATGGGGAAAGTTACATGTATTTATTTAATAATCGTAAAATTTAAATCTGTATTTAAAATGTAAGGTTCGTTTGTTTGTGTACGCTTAAAAAACTCAAAGTTCTGGACCGATTTAGCTAAACTTTAACGCGTAATACAACACGCTTCAGAGATGGTTTTTATCTTTTTTTTTTGCAACCATAATGTAGCACAGTGAAGGTGTGCGTGTGAACTGAGGGACCATAGTGATATTTTTGTTTGAAATTTTTATAAGATTTAGTAGTAGGCTCAAAACAATCGTAGAACAAATATGAGAATTTGTAAAAAGATATGTTAAAAACTACAGCCCTTTAAGTGTGGTCCCTCAATCCTCAGATACCATCAGCCAGATCTCGGCAAGTATGTAAAAAAATAAGGTATTGTGACTGCAGACATTTAGTAGAGAATTTGTAAAGATATATACTAAATAACTGAGCACAAATCATCAACGATTAAACAAATACAACGACTATACTGTGGTCCCTCAGTCCACACACGAAAGATTTTGTTATACTGAATATTATCACATCAACGGAATAAAATCTTTATTTTCTTACATAATGTTTTAGAACAAGTCTTACAGCAACTTGTAAAAAATAAATTAAAAAAAAATATCGACGCACTTTGAAGATATTTATAATTAAAGCTGGTACCTCAATCCTCACGTTCTCAAACATACTTGCATGTCTAGCTGCTAGACGACTAAAGTATCACAAAGTGTAGTGTATTAAACTTTTTGTAAAAAGTTTCTACAAAATAATAGGTATCTTTAATTGTGTGTATCTTACCTCTAAAATGAGATTATAGCATTTCAGTGATCTTATGAAGAGATATACGAGTAGTGTGACCACACAATGAAAAAAAATGTAGACTACCAATATAATTTTAATTGTAATAGTCGAAACCCAAGGTTGTACGGTTGATTTAGTGTTATGTTACATTACGTATCTTTACAAAGCATGAAATAAAGTAGCTTTTAGACGCTTATCGCCATTTAGGCTACGTTACAAGGAACTTTATGTACTTATAATACCCCAGTATTTTACAAACCATTATGGTAACATAGTGGTATTATTTATACAGCTCAGTTTTATACGTTTTATTAACACATAAAATTGAACATTTAAAAACAGACTTTTTGTAAAATATTTACAAAAAGTCCGCGATAGTACCTATCGCGATCTATATTAATATTATAAATTTGAAAGTGGCTTAGTCTGTTTCTCTATTACGCTTTCACGGCTAAACCAATAACAGTGCCTGCACTTGGTAAGGCATATTAAAGGTTAAAGATACCTATTATTTTGTAGAAACTTTTTACAAAAAGTTTATTACTCTACACTTTGTGATACTTTAGTCGTCTAGCAGCTAGACATGCAAGTATGTTTGAGAACGTGAGGATTGAGGGACCAGCTTTAATTATAAATATCTTCAAAGTGCGTCGATATTTTTTTTAATTTATTTTTTACAAATTGCTATAAGACTTGTTCTAAAACATTATGTAAGAAAATAAAGATTTTATTCCGTTGATGTGATAATATTCAGTATAACAAAATCTTTCGTGTGTGGACTGAGGGACCACAGTATAGTCGTTGTATTTTTTTAATCGTTGATGATTTGTGCCCAGTTATTTAGTATATATCTCTACAAATTCTCTACTAAATGTCTGCAGTCACAATACCTTATTTTTTTTACATACTTGCCGAGATCCGGCTGATGGTATGTGAGGATTGAGGGACCACACTTAAAGGGCTGTAGTTTTTAATATATCTTTTTACAAATTCTCATATTTGTTCTACAATTGTTTTGAGCCTACTCCCTGGTCTGGTCCCTCAGTTCACACGCACACCAGTGAAGCGTGGCAGAGTACAGACAGATTTATTTAATAATAACAATAATTAAAGTAGGTATAGCATTATTTATAAACCAGGTATTATAGTGGATTAAAAAAATTAGATTCCGTTTTTATAGAAAAATGAGTCTTGTAGTCATTAATCCTAATATGAGCACAAGTTTAGAAACGCAAGATTCCTAGAGGAATTGATTTCATTATATGTACATTTACTACTAGGTGATCCATTTAACTTCGTCTACGTCTCTCAAAAATAATAAACTTCTCCGTTTTTTCAACATTTTTCATAAGTGCTTAATCGACTTCTATAGATCGGCTACCCAAAACTAAAAATGATTTAATTCAAAGTAGCTAATCCGCTTTATTTTTTAGTTATAGATTTCATAAATAAATATGCAATAAGTTATACAGTATTTGGATCGAACAATACCAAAATACGACAAGCATACAAATGTCAAGATATCCGATTTCTGATATGTATATACCTAAGCCCATTTACTGCTAAGGAAGACATAATATTGTCCAGTTATTATAGATACATGCAAATGCATGTACGAAGTATGACGAATCAACAGACACACATTGTGATATAACTTTTGATTTGTTTTATATTTATATTCGTTTTCCATCGCAGCTACAAAACTGGTTGTGTGGGATATCCGGATAACGAATAATATGCAATTTTCCGGATAACAATTACTTTTAGTGATCTTAAATGGCACATACCTGTTAAAGCGGTCACCGTTAACCTGTGGAGCTTAAAGTAACAATAAGTTAAACATAAAAAGAAGGCACTACCAACTTACATTGGTATTTACTTCCACCAAGGCAAACCAGGTTGTTATGCACACACATTTGTATTCGCGCTTTGGTTGCTTCTATGCATTATGTACTTTTTATATAAGTAGAATTAATTCATAATGAGTAAGTTGTAAAGAGATGTAATTTGAATAGGTTACTGACAACTGTTGCAGAATTAATGGCATGACTGAGTTTTATTGTTCAGATGAGTGGATTAACTATGACTAATTATTTCTTTACAAGACTTAAGACATGTTACAGAACGCGTCCTGTCACACTTTACAATTTATGTTTTAGAGCAATTAGTTCTCTAAGCAGAAAATGTAACAATCTTAATTTAATCTTTATAACCCATGACGTGGCTAACATATACATACTTATCATTTTTTAAGTTGTTCTAAGTTAAAAAAAAAATACTTCCATCACCAAATTGTGTTACAAGTAATCGTTTTGTGGAGGTGTAAGTTAATTAAAAAAATAATTTGGTATAATAACCAATAACAAACCCTACTCTACTTCATAGGTAGGTACCTAACCATAATATAAACACAATTTAGGCTAAAATTCGATTAGATACGTTAAATATTGGTGATAGTGGAACACGTATTCGATACTATTTGAAGTAGGAAAGTAATTTTAGTTCAACGTTCATAATTTCATCTGTAAGTACCTACTTATATAATCTATATTTACCCTTTCACCTAATTTAATAGAATTGTTAACCACAAAGAGTAATCAACATTGTAGGCGTATATATTATTACAGTAATATAAGTTATTATAATAAACAACCACAGACGCCTAGACGGTACCAAAGTTATTGTGTTTACTGATCTCTAACTGACTGACTGACATGAGACCCAGAGATCAACGCACAGCCCAATCCGCTGAAGCTAGAATCCCGAAATTTTGCATGTAGGTTCTTTATATAACGTAAGTGAGCACTAAGAAAGGATTTTTTAAAATGCCACCCCTAAGGGGGTAAATCAGGGGATGAAAGTCTGCGTGAGCGAAGCCGCGTGCAAAAGCCAGTATTTTATAATCATAGTGTAGAGTAAGATATACCATTTTGACTAAGTCTACAGTAAGACAAGTCACGACTAAAAATTTTGTCTTAAAATCTCATTGCATTTGTATTTTTATGTTTGCTACCTCAGAAATCTGTAATGATGAATCGTTTTTAAAATTTCTTTTTTTATGTTGGTAAATATCTAAATATATCTAATATCTACTCTATACCTGTTTTTCAAAGAAAAATATACTACTCCTAAACGTAGACAATGAAGGAATCGGTTTATACTTTTTAAGGGTTAGTTATATCGAAATGGTTTTGTGAATTCCTTTACATGGCTCTACAAAAAAAATCCTGAGAAACATCAATCAACATTATTGTCTGATCTGATTTGGTATTACAAGTCACAACAAAGTTAAAAAAAAACTAAGCCGAATATAGGCGAGCGCGAGTTTTATTCTCAAAACAGTTTTATTTTATGGAGAAGAAATTTCACCTTAAATCGGAGGTATCCAGCAATTAGACCGAAGCGACCATTCGTACACCGGTAGCCTTGTAGCGTGCGGGTAAAACATATAACTAAAGCGATATTATTGGGAAACAACGGATACGGCTAATTGAAAGTACCATTAGAGGTAACCTTTTTTTACCAGAGAATACAATGATTAGATAATTAGGGAAAGCCAAAATAACTTATATATGAGACGGAGTCATATTATGAATTATTTCAGACGGTCTGCATTACATCTAGTATTATATATAATAAAGATTGTCTGGTTCAATAACTTTTCGAGTGTTTTGTTAAATTTCATTGACCTACTTGTAATTCGTAACATAAATAAAGCTATTTGTAGTATAGTTTTGAAGTGATAATTTTATTTATACAGTATTAATTTATAATTTCATATACATAATTACATTTTCTAAATTCACGCTAAGTAATTAGATACTTTTTACAGTCGATTGAAGGTTTTGCCTCCTTTTCTGACTTGACTTTGACTTTGACTGCCTCGTTGGTCTCGCGGTTGGCGTGTGCGACTGCTGATCATGAGGTCTTGGGTTCGATTCCCGGGTCGGACCAAATGTTTGTATGATCTACAAATATTTGTTTCGGAGTTTGGGTGTTTTCTATGTATAATTGTATGTATTTACAAAAAAAAATGTAAATATGTATTTGTATCAGTTGTCTAGTACCCATAACACAAGCTCTGCTTAGCTTGGGACTGGATGGCGTTGTGTGTTAAGATGTCCAAAATATTTATTTATATTTATTTTCAATTTAAACTGTTAATATTCCAGATTCCTACGTGGGCGAAGTAAAATAAAAATATATATATATCACCTAGGTATATTGAGTGATGTATACCTAGGTATATATTGGTTTCGCTCGGACCCAAATATATTTGACTTTAAGATTCCCTAATTCAAATCGATCGTAATACTTGTTTGTAACACCGGTGGGCCGAAGACATCACAATCGTGTTATAATTTGCTTTGGGACATATCCCAAAGCTAATTATAACGCGACCTTGATGTTATCTCCCCCTTCCCTTGTTTTGAGACGACATAGACTGGCTTTAAGTAGACCGACACAGGAAATTTTAATATCGTCGGCATATTTCCTGCGCACATTAGCATAGTAAAAGACTCAAACCATGACATCAAGGCAAATATACTTGACTTACCATATGCAACGTATTCGATGGTGTTTACTGATAAATAAATATGAATTTGAAATATGACGGTACGCAATGGCCGATGAAGCAACGCTCTTTTGCATATACTAACATTTTTCATCATAAGACTAAAGAGATTTTTGTTCAATTGCTTGTTTTAAACAACCGTTGAACTGTCAAACGGATTTGTATGTTTTTTCTGTTGGAAAAAGTGTTGCGGAATTGTTCACGAGAAAGCTTAGAGGCGCTTATACTAAAGACGCGCTTTTTTACTACATAGTATAAAAAAAACACTTAAAAGCGTAAAATAAACTGGTTCTTCATAAATTGCCTATACCTAATTCTTTATTCATTTAAATAGTAGTATTATAATGTGTGCTAAGTACCTAGAATCTGTTTGAAGTCGGTGCGAAGTGACTATCGCTTAGACTTTTGTAATTGTTCGTTTGTATTCTTTTTGGCTTAGCACCGACTTCAAACAGATTTTAGGTACCTAGCACACATTATAATACTACTATTTAAATGAATAAAGAATTAGGTATAGGCAATTTATGAATAACCAGTTTATTTTACGCTTTTAAGTGTTTTTTTTGGCAGAGAGTTTTCGTTGGATGTTTTTTGGAAGTCGGTTTTTTTTTTATAAAAGTTTTTATTTTTCAGTTTTTAGTGCAGACAATCGTAGGTAATTAGTAAGTTGAACTATTTCATCAAATATCATCATCAAGAATACAAATTAAGGTCTATACGTACGTGTAATATTAAATTCATGCTCTAATCCCTAACTGTTGAAGAGTTTAACCTTCTATCACCAGCTCACCTAAATAACTTGAAAGTATACGACTGAAGGTCTTTAGATACGTATGAAATTGAAAGAATTATCCTCCAACTCCTAACCGTTGAGGAGTTGTACCTTCCACCTTCCATCATCAGCTTACCTAAATAATTTGAAAGAATACGACTAAAGGTAACATATGTACATATGATATTTAAAGATTTATCCTCCAACTCCTAACCGTTAAGGAGTTGTACCTTACATCATCAGCTCATCATCATAAAATGATGACTACCAGACGCAAATACCGGTGTAACTTCAGAAAATATACGAAAAACATAGTATGTGCCTATAAAAAATGAGGGTTTCCCTCGATTTCCCTGGGATCCCATCATCAGATCCTGATATGCTGGCAATGGTCCACAACTGACGGAGTAATCAGTGAACATACATAAAAAAAAAAATAAAAAAAAAATACATACAGTGGAACATAGAACCTCCTCCTTTTTGGAAGTCGGTTAAAAAGTCGCTTTCTCTGTCCCTATATCCATATGTTTGCTTAAATCTTTAAAACTACGCAACGGATTTTGATGCGGGTTTTTTTGATAGATAGAGTGATTCAAGAGCAAGGTTTTTATACTTTTTATGTATAATAAATGCATAATATAGTATGGAAACACTGTTAATTTTCGAGGTTTCTAATGTGATGTAGCAAATAAACACATTTTTTTGCGCTTACATTGCAAACGCTGGTTGCACCCTACGAGATAGATCAAAATAATGTACTACAGTATTGTACACCTTAAAAAGTACTACAAAAAAGTCCGCGACGGTATATGTCTATCTTTTAGGGATAACCCACAATAACCATTTTTTATTCCTTTTTTTTTTAAGAGAAATAATGGCTTATATACGAAGTGATTTTAAGCAAAACAGAATGAATCCTTATACAATTAAGTAAATTAAATACATTGTGCATTTAATATAGATCAAAATGGCCCTTTACAGTATCTAATTTAAATGAATATATTCGAAGATATTACAGATTTAAAATGCACGAATCGTGTCGTCGGCAAGGGCACATAAAATCCACCCGTGCGAAGCCGGGGCGGGTCGCTAGTAACATATAAATTACTCCATATGTCTGTGATCATATAGAGAATACAAATAATTGTAATAATCGCGGCCATTCTGACTAGAATTGAATCAGTTTCATTTGATCAGTCTTATTTTGAACTAAATATTTTAAACAAGTTACATTACAAATACTTAGCTAAATAGCCTTTTTATTAGCAACAATAGAAAGTACAAAGACATTGTCACTCATTGATCGTAAATATTAAACATACATTGGGTATTTTTGTAAGTATAGAGTTGTCTCACAAGAGTAAGAATAGTAGAAGGCGTCTAACTAAATATTCGTGTCATTGTTTAACATCAAATATGAAGCAGTGTAAACTTAAATCAATGTGATTAAAATATGCTGGTCATGGGATCACGCTGCCATGGGTCATGCCCTTGGCTAACTTTTTCATCAACCATAAATGCCAAGGACCGGAATAGAAGGGTGTACCGATTGAGTAGTCGCAGAGCTAGATTATGTCAGTACGTAGTACTATATGGGTGAAAGTTTTAAATAAGTTACTTTAACCGTGCAATTATTACCATAACTAAACTAGGAGAAGGAGTATTACTGAAATCGCGCAATCTTGAATCTCGATCGATCGGAGACCGAAGTTTAGTTCCTTAAGGTATCTTCGCAATGTAGATCTGACCGTAGAAAAAAAAATGTGAAATGGCAATGCTTAGTATTTTTGTCACTCACATATTTGTATCTAATTAGTTTAGAGTCCAGGAGCTTACATTAAAGATGAGGTTTCGATCAACCTTACATATTATGTTATTTCGATGCAAAAGAATAACGTGGCGGAGGTGACTTAATGTTGGTAAATCTATAAGTCTTATGAGTAATTAACAAACTTCTAAGAAGTACCACGGTGTTCATTGTGTTCATATTTAGCTCTTTATAAAACAGCTTATCGTCTGGTCAGTAATCTAAAGATAACACATTCGGTAATACTAAAACCATGCAAACTAGCGGTGTTTTACATCACCAAACACAGATGACCCATAACACGTAACGTACATTAAAAGAGTACGAAATAGTTTAAAAATAAATCTAAACAAAACAATTTAACGAGCGGCCTGGCTTTGTCGATCAATCGATAGCGCACTGAGCCATCGCCCTTATCGTGAATCGGTTATTGGATGAACAGGTGATCCTTATGTAAAACACAATAGCAATTTTCTCGAATGCGCGGCACATAGCGCGTGATGTATTATACAGTGTTGTATGGTTGGTGTACCTCATCTAAACATGTGGAGTATCTCATAGCGTTCCGATGGACGAACAGCGAACCGGTATTGTTTATGCAAAGGCATTGTTAGTTTCATCTTTATTTTGGAAGCACAGCGATGCGGCAAGTTGCTGTTATAAAAAATACATACATAGACACATTAACAACGAAATGCGTGTTATAATTAAAGTATTCTTCTAAAGTATCATGTTAATACTTTCAGTAAGCAAAATTATTGAATTTTGCTAACTGAGATTTGAATATTATAGACTGTTTTGTGTTAATTTATAGCAATGAGGCGTCGTAACCTTACCTTATTTATTTTATGTAGCCATGCGTATAAATTTAATACAAGCGAGGCTTTCAACAAAGCAATCATAACACAAATTTAAAGAACAAAAAAACGACTTCAAGAACTGGACCAAATGAAAATGGGACCACACGGGAAGCAACAGCTTTAAAATAAAAAAGAATCACCAAATCGGTTTACCCAGTCGGAAGTTCTGAGGTAACAAACATTTTAAAATACAATCGAATTTAGAACCTCCTTTTTTGAAGCCGGTTAAAAAGTACATAAATAGTTAGGTTTAAATAGCTAACTCTTTATTATTAACTGTTGATACTGGATACACATGCATCATCCTTGTATTTTCTATTCGTACCAACAACCGCACGAAAAAACACATTACACACAACACCGGGTGAATTTAATCAACATAAGTTTACGTCTAACCTTTAAAACTATTGCTATCCTACTAATATTATAAACGCGAAAGTTTGTAAGTAAGGATGGATGGATGTTTGTAACTCTTTCACGCAAATACTACTGAACGGATTTAGATGAAACTTTACAGTAATAAAGCTTATATATCAGAATAACACGTAGGCTACTATTTGTCGCGATAACCGACATATACGCGGGCGGAGCCGCGGGCAACTAATAACTAATAACTTCAAAGGTTCGTGGTGTTTTATGTTTCCTCTGATTTCCGTTTTAGTTAAGATCAATATAATCAGTTTGAGAATGCCATAGAGCTCTTAGATAACGCTCTCTCTAAAACCAGTTCTAACTTATAGTGCCGCGAAAAGTAGCACACGATGTTAAGTTCTAGCAACATATACGATCGAACATTTCCCCTAATTTACTACAAATATAACGTCTTTTCAAAAACATCCTTCAATATGTACAAAAGAAAAATTCATTAAATTTACGTCACCTAATATATCCGGAGGTCGTTACGTCTGGAATGTACACACAGAAGCCGTTTTCACTAATAGGATTATAATATGACCAATGACCAATGCCCAAGGCGAGACTTGAACAAATCCACGGGTAAATATTGTCTAAACAGACCGACAATCGTAACAAAAGCAAAGACGTTATTAGGAGTCTGAACATAGCTAGCTATGTATATGTAATACAAACATAAAAGTGGTAAACGGATTAGAGAATCAATAAAAATTTAAGCAGATATCACGATGCTTTAACAACGGAATCAATACGGTGTGTATAAACAGGGTAAATAAGTAGATTATTTACCCTGCGGGTACTCAATATGTAAATTGTGAAACAACAAAGCACATAAAGTACACCCAATGCAATGGCTCATTAATGTTCCAAAAATCAATTATACTGCAATAAAAAACACGTATTGAGAGATCTTTAGTAACTCGTGTTTTTCAATTATAGTTTCTACTCCGTCTGTATAAGGTGTATACGGGGTCATTAGTAGTACAATTAAGAATAACATAGTAGACAGTGCAAATCATTCCAATTACTGTCATTGTGGTAAAGAGGAACGAAGCACGCGCACTACAATAATTTTATAACAGTAAGAGAAATTCGGAATAATTGCCTCTTCATTACAGTAATTCGTAGTTAGGTCAGTTATTGTAAACGTTGAAGAAAGTGGCTGTTTTGATTTTATAAAATAGTGTTTCGTGAATGAGTTTTGTTTACTTTGAGTGTGTATTAAATTAGTTTTAATTTATATAGATGGAAAAAACTGTACTTAAACTGTTACAAACTAGAGCAAAATTCTTAACTGAATTGAATTGTAGTAAACGAACACAAGGCACCGATTATCACCGTTTCACACTAGCGTTTGTAGAATCGTTTAGCGTATTAAATCTAATAAAACCTCGATTTACGGCTTTTGTATTTAGCAACCAAAATATCTCGTTGAACATACAACGTGATTTCATAGAATCGAACAAGAACTATGTAAACTATTATTTATAAGGCTCAACAGATGTTCAATAGATAATATAATTATTTTCAATTGAACTAATTGTCTTTAAACCAATTAAATTTTGGAGTACTATATAGTAGTATCATAGCAATTTACTTCAATAAGAAAATTGTTTCGAGTTAAACAAACAATTATTTTACGTTTCAGATGCCAGTCTAGTGTGCGGCATGCAACGGGACAGTTACGAGATGAAGCCTAATCGGCCATCACGCGGCAGCTCCTTCTTCGGTGGGAAGCCGCAAGCGCAATTGAAAGCAGCTTTACAAGCCAATGAGATTGACACATTCAAAAAACTTTGTGGTGGTGGCGCTGTGGATCTTAATTACTTTTATGAATACCCAGACTTCAAAACATGTCTTGAAATTGCCATCTCTGAACCAAATAGACAAGAATTTATTGATTATTTACTGGAGAAGAAAGTGGAAGTAAATATAATAAATGAAACACATGGCTTTGCCCCTATACATTTTGCAATAGAAAATGGTAACATTAAGGCTTTGGAAGCTCTGCTAAACGATGATCGAATTGATGTTAATCTTAAGAGTGAAGGAAATTCGCCGTTATTAAAGGCAATAAAGAAAATGGAAGATGTTGAAAATGACAACGAGCAAGAATTAATTAATTATGAGAATATGATAAAACTGCTTCTTGAAAAGGGTTGTGATGCGAATAGCCCAGACTCAAAAGGTATAACCCCAGTACATTCCGCAAGCCAGCAAGGCTTAGAAACGGTAGTGAAATTAATAGCTAAACATGCTAAGGAACCGATTGATATTGATTCATACAAAGATCGAAAAGGAAAATCAGCACGTGATTATCTCAAAGCGGCTTTCCCAAAACTTGTTGACAAGTTTGGAGTTGAGAAAGTAGGTATAAATGTAGATAGATTATTTTACTACCTCAATAAAGATGATCAAGATAACTTTGTTCACGGATTTAAAACTATGGCAGCAAACAACGAATATAGTTCTATATTAAATGCTAATAATGGTGCAAACACTTTATTACAATTGGCCACTGAAAAAGGTATGGACACAGCAGTCGCTACTTTATTATCACATGGAGCTGATCCAAGTTTCACATTCTCAGGCAATTCAGAAAAACCTATAGCAATTGCCTGCCAATACGGACATATAGGTATCCTTAAAATGTTTGTTGATAAGGAAACTACGTTCGATTCGGGAACTGCTGATTCACTGCTGCAAATCATAGTGAAAGGAATGAGATCTTATCACAAGAATGAAAAAGCTGATCACAAAGGATGTTTGAAATTATTATTGGACAATCACTCTAAAATAAATATCAACGTCAATCACCCCGATATTAAACAAAATACAGCGCTACATTATGCAGCAAGAAATGGAGACCAAGAAACAGTTATAGAATTATTAAGGAACGGGGCGTGCGTCGCCTTGCGTAATAAGTTTAATGAACCACCACTTGCAGATATTAATGCTAAGACACTGGAAACCTATTTGGACGAATGTGTTACGACGAACGGCGAACGACCAAGTGATGATAATTACGAAATACGTATGCAATACAGATTCTTAGTTTATCCAAATAATTCTATAGAAAACGAAATGTGTAAAGTACCACTAATGGATAATTGTAACAATAATATCAAGGAATTCGATTCTATTCTAGCACCCGAAACAGATGCGTTGCTATATATGACACGGAACCAAGAGTTGCGCCCACTTTTGAAACATCCAGTCATTACAAGCTTCTTATATTTAAAATGGCAACGGATCAGTTGCCTATTTTACGCAAACATAACATTTTATTCTTTACTTTGGCTCTGTCTTATTCTTCATATAATTTTAGGTTACGGTGTCGAAAAAAAACAGTCCGATTCAATAGAAGCGTTGAACGTAATTACCCATGTTGGTGCAGTTATCGGTTTAATTTTATTGATATTAAGAGAAGTTTTTCAATTATTAGTCTCACCATCAAGATATTTACAAAGTATTGAGAATTGGATGGAAATAACTTTAATATTTGTTACTGCTGCTATTGTTTGTTCCGACAAAGCAGAAGAGTCTACTAAACAACAATTGTCTGCTGTGGCTATATTACTATCATCCGCTGAACTAGTATTACTCATTGGGCAGTTCCCTACTTTATCAACGAATATTGTTATGTTAAGAACAGTGTCATGGAACTTTTTTAAATTCTTGCTTTGGTACTGTATATTAATTATAGCATTCGCGTTAAGTTTCTATACGTTGTTTAGGAAGGAAGAGGAAGAAGACCAAACAGCTCCAAATCCTAACAGTAACGGTAAAGAAGAGGAAGAAGAAGACTTTTTTGAAGATCCAGGTCGTTCGCTATTTAAAACTATAGTGATGTTAACAGGAGAATTCGACGCAGGATCTATAAAATTCAGTACATTCCCAGTTACAAGTCATTTGATATTTATTGTTTTTGTGTTTATGATTCCTATAGTGCTATTTAATTTGTTAAATGGTCTAGCAGTAAGCGATACACAAGAAATTAGAGCTGATGCCGAGCTTGTAGGACATATATCAAGAGTGAAGCTTATATCATACTTTGAAAGTGTATTAATAGGTAACGTGGGTTCGTATACTAGACCAAGCTGGTGTTGGTCTTATCTTCCGTCCTACATACAAGATCTGAATTTTATAAAACCTAAAATGTTGTGCATAAAGCCTTTTGCAAGACGTATAAGTCTTTTCCCTACCTTTTTGCCGCAGTACCGGATAATAGTTAAGCCCAATCAAGATAACAAAATCGAAATACCGCATGCAGATTCACACAGAAAGTTTTCAGACGATGATGAGGATATTGAGAGCGGTGGTTCATGTTGCTTTGAAAGGTGTCAAAATTACAGATTAGATCCTAGAATTGTAAAGCACTCTAAAGCCGTAATAAGTAAAAAGACAACTAGGACCGAGTTTGATGAAATTAAAGACAAGTTGTCACAGTATGAAAAGAAATTTGAAAACTTAGAAAGCTTGTTGAAGAAGGTTTTAACTTCAGATTCTTACCGCAATTAATGTAAGATAGTTCTATAACTAACGCTTGAAATGTTCATTATAACTGCCGTATTTTATTTACTTTTGATTCAACAACCTTTAAAAAATCACTTGACATATTTAACTAGCTATTTTATTGTATTAAATAAGTAATAATAGAATTAAGAAAACAGTAATATGCAAATTACGAATCCCATTTTATAAAAAAAATTAATAATGCTTTACGTACAGTATACACTGTACGTACGTTTTTGGATCTGAATTCTAATATATGCTTTTTTAATATATATTTTATACATAACTGTATTTAATTTTAATTAATTACGATGCAAACCTTACTCAGAAGTTAATGAGAGCTACCTGTAATTTGTGTAGCTCGTTTCCTACTTAAGCGACATATCTGCTGGTTAATATCTCAGCTGCTTTCTTGTTATTCGCTGAATATCTCTTTGCCCAAAATAACTTCAAATAATAAATAATAATGTTAAAATATCTACCAACTATTTATAGTTCCATTTTATATTTTAGTATGGGATATTTTGAAATACATAAGATTAAAATAGTGCCTAAGGGATACCTTAAATAAGCGTCATTTTGTCCTTATTCCATTCAGATGCTGTATGAGCTGGTTCCCGAATAAAGACGAGAAATAATTATATTAAAGTTCTTGTCTTAGAAATCACTTGTCATTTGTACCTACTCGTACTTTTAGAATATTTTTTTATTACTGTGTCACTAACGGCTCGTACACTATTACAATGTAATTACAAAAATATGGTTCTTAAAACTTTAAAGCATTTCGCCACTTAGGTAGGAAGAGCCTGTAACATGTTACAGATTTAATATGACCACATAACGTAAATAATAGCTTCTCATGTTATAATATTTGAAATATAATGTTGTTGTAACATTTCAAATAAGATGTTGATTTTATAAATAAAATCTTTGTGTAAGTTATTTCATTAATATAAAGTCAAAATTAAAGTCCTTATCTATGGCCTACATTTTCTAAGAGTGTTTGGAAGAAATATCTTTCAGCGTTAAAAACGTCTCGTCGTCGTGCTCATACGCTCATAGTGTTTGCAGGAAAGTGCTATGTAGATCAAATTTTGTCTAATCATTGTGAGCAGAGGCTACATCGTCTGTACACTTTTACGCTCCTCAAGCGTCCACCTTGAGGAGCGCTTATTTTCTGTTCCACGTACATGCAAGTCTTATTTATGAGAAACCGTATCCGTCTTCTATTAGTCAATCTAGCTTTCATAGTACAAGCTCAGCTTAGTTTGAAATTAGATGGCGCAGTGTGTCAGATGTCATTGGATAGAAGAAAATCATATGTAGAATTCAACATTAACAATTAGTTCATAAACGTAGGTAAATCTAGTTATTGGTTAATTAGAAAAGGAGAGAAATTATTCTCAAATCAGATTCTAGCATAATTTCTAGACTTTTTAATGCTTTGACTATTGTGTTGCTGCTATTTTATATATAAAAAAAGTAAAAACTAAAACCCAACTACGACAAAAAACGACGCTGAAAAAGTATGAAACAAGTTTCACAAGCCGTAGTCACACGTTACGTAGAAATGTAACATAACACATTAACAACGCATACTTCATACTTTTTCAGCGTCGTTTTTTTATTTAAAATGTTTTGGTGCCTCTATAATATTAATTTCTTTGCAAAGTATATTTTAAATATAAATATGAGGGAACAAACAAGCATACATAGAAATATCACACTTATCGAAAAAATACGGACAAAGTCACGAGCAAATGCTAATAGTATATGTATTTGTGAAATGTACAAGTAACGCCCTTTCCAATGATGGTATCATTGGAAAGGGCGTTACACGGTAGGGTATAATACGGCATATTTATCTCAAATTTATTTTTTAAAACAGTTCTTTATGTCGGCTAGAGGGCGCCACATTAGAATCTGTGACACGTCATATAGCCTATAACCAGCGGACGATCAAGACGCTTCTGACGATACCTCATTTGTCCAGTTCTAATAAGTAGTTAAGGAGCTATGAGGGAACAGATGAATATACATACATACATACTTACTTAGCCTGTCAAAATCATAACCCTCCTTTGGCTTTATCGTAGTCGGGTAAAAACTCGCGTAAATAAATAGAAAAAACAAGACAGTGAGGCGCCAGTTTTTTCCATATTTTAACCTATTTTCTTAATTTATATGATTGTCTTGGAAAAATTTATACATTTCAATAAAAACAATAATGTAAGTAAAGATTAAAAAGTGTTATTATAATAACAAACAAATTTTAACAAAAAAAGAACCGACATCAAGAACTGGACCAAATTTAAATGGGACCACACAGGAAGCACCAGCTTTTAAATAAAAAAAGAATCATCAAAATCGGTTCACCCAGTCCCAAAGTTATGAGGTAACAAACATACAAAAAAACAGTCGAATTGATAACCACCTCCTTTTTTGAAGTCGGTTAAAAACATAAACATTCAAACTATGTTTTCGACAGGGCTAATTCAGTGTATCTCAGGTATTATAATTCACGAACTTCTAAACAAAAAGTTAGACACCATAGAATATTTTTTTATTCACATTCTTCAGTACTGATGGATCGCAACCATCAGGTAGCATATAAAATAACATTATCAATTTGTTTATTTTAATTTTTACAAAGATATAATTTACTAGCTTTTACACGCGGCTTCGCTCACGCAGACTTTTATCCCCTGATTTACCCCCTAAGGGGTGGAATTTTAATAATTCCTTTCTTAGTGCTCACTTACGTTATATAAAGAACCTACATGCAAAATTTCAGGATTCTAGCTTCAGCGGTTTGGGCTGTGAGTTGATATCTGGGTATGTCAGTCAGCCAGTTAGTCAGCTTACTCTTTTATATATATAGATAGATAGATTATGGTTGACCGAGTAGTCTCTAATACAGTTACCACTCTCATACAGATTCTTCTTCTACTTTCGACCACGGCAGGTGACGATACCCGGTATGTCAAAATCCATCCGATTATGTTAAAAACTTAAATCTACACTTTGATGTGTATAAAAAAATGTAATCGCACCTTGAATATCTAATTGAGATATGGGGATCAGCAGCTGTATCTAATTTGAATACACTGCAAAGAATACAAAACCAAATAATTAAAGTACTATTTCATTACCATTACTTAACTCCTACAAAAGCATTATATGAAAAAACCAAATTACTGAACCTCAAACAACTTTACACCTATTTAACATGCATTTTAGTTAAAATGGTCACAAACAATTCCATTCAAACTGACATACATTTACACAAGAAACCAAACACACATAATTTAAGAAATACAAATAAAATACAATTAACGAAAGTACGAAACTAAATACGGAAAAAAAACAATATTATATGAGGGAGCACAGCCGTATAATAGACTGCCCAATAAATTAAAGGAATGTGACAGTTTAAATGTATTTAAAAGCGGGCTAAAGAAATATGTTTGTACATTGTGTCTTCCAATACGCTGAAAGGTGAATAATGTATTATACTCTGTCCATTCGTTTATTTTCTTTTTGACAGTTCAAGAAATTTCGAAATTAGTGACACCCTCACACATTATCGATTCGATTTTCAATTTTATTTATGAAGAACTTTCAATCAATTTAATTAAATATTTTTAGTTTAAATATTACTTATTCCTTTATTAGTTTTTTATATTATGTAAGAAATAAACAAAAATATAAATAATAAATCAGTAAATTAGATGAATGAACAGAGTTATTGTACATTACTCTTGATTTGATCCTAAATTCCAAGATTTCGACTTAATTCCTTACAAATAATCAATCTTGGATTCATAGATACCATTTTTATTTCCTTTTTTATTAAATTTACAAAAAAAATACCTACATGAAGTCAAATTATTTTTATTATATGATCGATTTGTCGTATTTCAAAGACTGTTTTATAGTCTGTGGTTGTTTGTTATGCACAGGGCACTTCACTAAAGTACCGTCAATAAAGTACATTACTGTAGTACATTATTCCGAAAAAAAAAACGGTAATTTATATGCGTGAGCTGTCACAAATAAAATAAACGAATGGACAAAGTATAGTCATAAGTTATTGCTATGTATCTCATTATAAGTGAACTAGCTGTAAGTTCTTATGAGAAATAAATTCTTTAAACACATAATAATTAGTACTTACAAAGTAGTGGCACCTAGTGGTGGGTGTTCGTTAGATGGCGCTGGTACAAGAACTGCGGTTTAAAGATTCACTATAAATGGATACATACCTTGTCAAGGCTCTGTATGAGCTGGCACCAGGACGGCTCGATGACTTCGACGCACATGTAGTACTGCAGATGCTGGATGCAGCTCAACATACGCTGTCGCAATGCAAACGCATCCGCGTACAGCCGCGCTTCCGAGAAACGCTTCACCACTTTGTTGTATAGCCAAACCCTAAAGAGAAAAGTAAAAAGCTACAATACATTTTATGAAAATAGGTATATATCATATAGAGGTATACATCAGAATAACACATAACCGACATATACGCGGGCGGAGCCGCGGGCAACAACTAGTTCATTTATATTTCATTTACCTGCAAAGTAGCCTTTCCACATGTTTGCAGTAGAACAGATGTCTGAATATCATCTGGTAGCAAGCAATAGCTTTATGATTTAACACCAGGGACATGGGCCATTTCACTTCCATGCCGAAGGAGAACGTTTCGATACCAGTGAGTGGCGGACAGTCCTTGTTCTGTTTATAATCTGAAATATAACATTTGCTTTATAATTATTAATGTCAAATAGCGACTCTTGACATTCATCATCATTCACATTTTTTTCTTTTTATGTTATTTAATATTTTTCACACTACAGCATTATCCAACCAAACTCTAGCGATATATTGATAGATAGTTCGCTAATTAGCCATAAATGTAAACTGAAACGTGTTCTAAGAAGTTTAAAAACCCGATTACACCATAACATTTTAATAATATTGTGCCTCAATTTTGTATAACATTAAAAGGCATTAAAATTGTTAATACAAATGTCAAGTAATACCTTTTTCATCTTCGGTTTCGATGGACAAAATTTTAAACATTTGGAATTGCAAATCATACGGAAGAAGTTCAACACGCATGTCTTCATTGTATGGATCGTGGCTCGCTGCTGATAATCTAAAATGCAAAATTTGTTGATTTTAGTACAGTAAGATAATAGTCATTCAACATATAATATCATCATAGTCTATGGTAGGTAGTAGAGCCACGCTGATTTCAGCACGAACGGGCCGGCTCGACCGGGGCGGTACTACCCTCGCACAGAAAATCAACGTAAAATGACAGCGTTCGTGCTGTCGTGTTTCGTTGGTGAGTGCGAGACCGGGAGCCCAATTAGTCTAGTCAACAAGTTCCATACTTGTAGACTAGACTAAAAGATGCAGCAGCATCACTAGGCCGCCATGGTGTGGGTCGCCATGCTGCATTGTCTGCATTCGCAGTGAGTATGGTGATCACCACTCTTGGATTCTGCTTATGCTTTCCATCAGGCCGAGTAGAGTCATTTTGGCGGGCCAAACATAAAAAAAAAAAGTCTGTAAATCAAATCTGTTTTTACAATTATCACACAAGGCCTGGGCTGACGAGATAAATTAGTAAATTACAAGTCCAGTGTTTATATGACAACCCTTTGTTATCACCGTGTTGATGAAGGATCAAGCTTAATAATCTATACTAATATTGTAAACGCGAAAGTTTGTAAGTATGGATGGATGGCTGTTTGTTACTTTTTCACGCAAAAACTACTTAATGGATTTGGATGAAACTTTACAGTAATATAGCTTATACATCAGAATAACACATAGGCTACTATATGCCGCGATAACCGACAAACACGCGGGCGGAGCCGCGGACAACAACTAGTAGTATAATATATTGAAAAATTGTTTCCTGGCTGGTGCTATAGGAAGAGTCACACTGTTCAATTACAAGTTTTTTTGGTCAGATATTTGTGTAAACAGTTAATTCATTAAACCATTGTAACCATGCAAATATGTATTTACAAATATTGATAGATATTTGACACAATGAATACATTAGGACATGTATTAACATAACGAGAATAAAATCGCGGTCAAAAGCCATTATCTACATTACGAAATTTTTACAGAGTGTCTAACCTTAAACAAAGTCCCAAAAGAGATTCTAGTTTCGAAGGTATAATATCATCAATTTTCTTAGAGAGCTCCTGTTCCGTTGCATCCATAAACTGTACAATAAAATCTCCTTGGCTCATTAAGAAATAATTCTTTACAGATTTCAGTCTTCCCATGAGATCATATTCTTTGAGTAGCAGTTCTAACAAAGACTTGCTGGCATATGCATATGCTTTTTGTATTATGGCACCATAGTTTTGCTCTCTTAAAGAGTATTTTATTTCTTCTGTATTAGTTTTAGTTATGGCATTACCTGGAACATTTACATATCTATACCGCTATATTTACATATCTGTCTCAGCTTCACGTCGCGGACAAAAATAATTGACTAATCCAGTTATCTTTTAATTATCTTATACACAAAACTTGTCCTAACAATTACGAACACATAAAAAAAGAATGATTTAATTTGGTGCAGGCGATCGGAAGTTATGCGCGTACATACATTTCGGAGATTCATTTTATATAGATAGGTAAAACACAAGAGGATTGTCTTTCTGTGTGGTATTAATATCTGTTGATCACTGTCATCTGACAAGTAGCATTTAATGCAAAAATTGTTATTATTTTGCACATAGTAAGTACTACAATGGAATAATATTTACTTTTGTAAAGGATTTCTATATAAGTAAAAGTGTTCCTCCCAAACTAGACAGAGCCTGTGATATACTTACTAGACTACTTATATCTATACTATACTAATATATAAAGCTAAGGAGTTTGTTTGTTTGAACGCGCTAATCTCAGTAACCGCTGATCCGATTTGAAAAATTCTTTCAGTGTTGGATAGTACATTTATCGAGGAAGGCTACAGGCTATATATCATCCCGCTAAGACCAATAGGAGCGGAGCACCAATGAAGAATGTTACAAAAACGGGGGATTTTTTTTTACGCTACGGGCAATAGGAGACATAAACGACGTTGCGTGGGTCAGCTAGTAATATATATTTCTAGCGAAATACATACATACTAAACATAATTTACATCCAGTTACATAATAAATTATCACAATAATATTATTATTTTTCTTGGTAGGAATAAAATCTACAATTTCTAGGTCAGCAGTCAGGCATTCATATTGGACTGTATGACATTCCAATATGAAATGTAAGTTTCATAAAATATGCAGTTCAAACTTACCACACTGGCTTATAACATTTAAATATTTCCCCGTTCTCAGTATAATATCTGTGAACTTCTCAAGAAACTCTGGTACTCTGTCTTTCTGTACACTGTATCGTTTCTCCCAATAATCGGCTGAGTAATCCACCGGGAGTTCTTCTTTATTTATCAATTCATTGTCTTCAATCATAAACTCCTAAAACAGGAATAGTAAAAAAAAAATACCGATGAAATTGAGAACCTCCTCCTTTTGGAAGTCAGTTAAAAACATCATCTCAGACAACATTTTACTTTTAATTAAAATTTCAAGAGCTTTTCTCACAAACTGAGCTGGGATTGGTTACAAATCTTAATGATATGATATCAACAACTACAAAGTTATGTAGAGCGACTGACTGTTGTTGGATTTTTAAGACCTCCATCTACTGCAATGGTTATGCCATTGCCAGCAATATTCTAATGGCAATCAGGACCTTCGGCTTAACATCTCCGAGGCACAATTAAAAATACTAAAATTAGTAAAACAGTAATAGCTTTACCTGGAATGGGTCCACAATTGTGCCTTTGTGTATCCACTGGTCCAAAATATTTAAGTAGGGACGACAAGCACGTTCAGTGAGAAATAAAGAAATCTCTTGAACTCTGGCAACACCCATCAATGTATTTGTTTTATCATGCAACACTGTTAATACAGCCCCACCACGCAACTCACTCTGAAAAATAATAATAGGAAATTTTAATTGTGATAAGGAACATCCAGCTTTAATAAATATTTAATACCTGTTGTGACACTTGGAATTCTATTGTAAATAATGGTTTAATGGTAATAATTGTAAACACACACACACACACACACACACACACACAGCATATACCTATTAAAATATCAAATGTACAGCAAGATATTGAAAATTTTTATAGTTTTAAACTAATATTTGAATGAAAAGTGGAACATATAACCTTCCCACAGCCTGTTAAAGTTCTACAAGGAAATTCTTCTTAAATGGCTGTCGGCTGGACCAATTTAGATGAAATTTTGTGTGTATATATGACTGGCTGGTTTGAAAATATACAATTACCACTATACAATACAATAAAAATACAATTTGACCTGATAGGTGGCGCTGCTGTCAGTATATTAATAATTCTGAGGCGGTACGAAGAAAAGATTCATAGGGTCTATTCACACAGACCGGCTCAGAATTGGTCGGAGCGGAGTCGCCAACTATTTCACATAGACCGGCTGGAAGAGATCTGTGCGAGTGCGAGCGAGAAAGATCACGCAATCGAAGCCGGTCGGCCCTCTTATTATTTCACATGAAGCGCATTCAATTCTTAATGACAAAAGAGGTGCACACGCAAAAATAAACCTTACTACAATTACTCAAAACTCTGTTTCCAACGTGATAAAAATGTGCTCTCCTCTCCGAGCCGGTCTGTGTGAACGGACCTATAGAGTACATTAGAAAAACGATTAACAACAAAACACACAAATTTAGAATACAAATACATAAAATAAAAATAACCTACCATTTTGAATTATACATGTACTAGAAACACATACTAAAACAATATCAAAATAATTCAACAGCTTACATACCTTGCCAATATTACTGACGATGGATGCAAGAACCTGCATAGTGTGCATTGTAGGCAGGACAAAGTACCAAAGTTTCTGCAATGTAAGGTTTCCAGACATCGCTTCAGTTTCCAATTGTGCAAGCATTGTCTGGAAGAAAAAGAAGTATAGGGTAATATGTGTACATTGGCAAATAATGTAGTAATGACAAACTTCTTTTAACTTTGCCAAAATTATGGTAATAACTTGACAGATCTCAAACTAGACAGTTAGTGCTATGGTACATACATTATATATTTCTAACTACAGCCGTCTCTATATAAATAAAAATGAATCGCCAAATGTGTTGCTAACTTAAGCGCAAAACTAGGCAATTGCTCAACCATGTACCATGTTGGTTATATTTTTTTCATGGCACAAGGAAGGTTGGCTGGTAGAGAATGCCCTGGGCATTAAGTCCGCCGATGTACATAAGTGCATGAATTGTTAATAAATAAATAAATAAAAACAAAACTTTTCTTTTCCCATACAAACCATAGAGTAAATTAAAATATCCATTGGCAATGTCAATCGAACATTTCTCGGGGCACCTACTTATACATAAACTAGCGGACCCACCTCGTTTGCGTCTCCTATTGCCCGTAGCGTGATAATTTTTCCCCGTTTTTGAAACAGTTTTTATTGATGCTCCGCTCCTATTGGTCGTAGCGTGATGATATACAAGGTAGATATGACTATGCGATATTAAATGAAACCGTGGGCTATTTAAATATGTTGGTTTACTTTGGGATTGTTTAATTTATCCGAAAACGGATATAAAAAAATAAAAATTTCAAACAAACTAAATGTCTTAAAAATTCAAACCAATAAGGACACCATCTGTAATTAAAGTTCACTAACCTAGTGGCCTCAGTCCCGGCCGGCGGCGTCCGTAAATAGTTACCTAAAAGACGCGCGACGTACATTGATAAAGTAGATACCTACTTTATCGACGTAAACTAAATAGCACTAGTAATATTATGTATTCACGTTTTTTTTAAATTACACAAACCATAATAATCACAAAAAACGAAAACCGCAAGGATTTTAATTTGGTCATCTCGTGTCGAGGTTACAACAGGAAGAGCATTATCTCTATTAGGAATCAAAGATTGATTTTTCTCGTATCTCCTGGATAGTTTGTACAATAATCCGACTATTGGTAGGTAGGATAAACGAACATTCTCCGTAAATTAATATCTTATCCGTAGTAAATTATTAACTAGCCATATAAGTGTAACCGAGTCGATGCATTGTTTAATTTAAACTCATACAAAATAACATAACGCTACGTAATAAGTGTAATAACTAACAAACTTAACTAGTGAGTCAAATCACCACAAAATAAATATCATTAATAGGTAGTAGGTCAGGGTTCCCGCGCCGATGGCGGCGGCGACTTCAAAGGTAGCACGTGCGAAACGGCGACGACCCGACGGTAGGTGTAACATCGGTCATTAACCCAACAACATCGTGTAGTAGATTTTAAAATCGAAAAATAGTGTCCTATGGCTAAACTACTGAACCGATTTTATTGAAATTTTGTAGGTGGAATTGTATTGTGTGTAGGTACATCTAGTTCAAATTAATATCGTTTTGTCATATCCACCCTGTATAGCCTATAGCCTTCATCGATAAATGGGCTATCTAACACTGAAAGAATTTTTCAAATCGGACCCGTAGTTCCCGAGATTAGCGCGTTTAAAAAAACAAACAAACTCTACACCTTTATAATATTAGTATAGATTGTACCCAGACCAACTAATGATCACACAATATTAGTCCTGAATGGGAATAAGTGCACAAGCCAGTCAGGATCACTAATCAATACATTAATAAACCCATAAATTCTTATAACATTAAAAGTAAATGTGCACAACTCACATAATAATCTTTCAGAAGTATTTCAATAGCTGCTACCAAAGCATGCAACACCTGACCAGACCACATGTTGCAATTCTCAATAAATCTTCTCACTATGGAATAATTAGAGGCTAATGGAAGCATTTGTTGAACAATTTGTTTCAGGGCATCATCTAAATCTTCAGATATAAGAAAAGTCCGTGCATCAAATGTATCTTTAACTGGTTGATGCACAATATAGTTCCCAGGGATTCCAGAGAAGACATAAAGTAAGTCGTCAATGATAATGTTCTCTTGAGAAGCCACTGGGACTCCAGCTGAAATTAAAATATTTAATTAAACTATACTCACGATGAAAACTATTTTATAGCGTTAGTATAATTCTCTTTAATCTGGTTTAATATCAAGACTTTTAAAATACACATACTTTGAAGCTAGCAACATTTGCTCAAAAATATGTAACATATGGTAAAAGGTAAATATTTTTTCATCCCACCAGCTCGTAAAGAGTATTTTTGCCCTTCAATATCTGAGTGCAAAAGCCGTTTTTATTTGCTGGAGGATAAAGTAAAATTGAATTAAGAACATCATGTGCACTAAGCTTGTGGAGTCAAAACATCATTAAACCTATTTACTTCTACCTCCATGGTATCGAATTTATCATATTTTTTTTATTTGTTAAAAACTCAGACTCGGAACCTTCTTGGTGTACTTTTTTTTGATTTGCTTTACCATCGCAATTTTCTTTTCACGTCATTTAGTCATTTCCTTGCTGAGGTGGGATGAAAAGTTACGTGTTGCACTCGAGTGCAATTTCTTTTTACCTAGTGCTCTTTTTATTCCCTCGCTGACGCTCAGGAGTATAATTTTAGAATCCTTCGCTTGCTCGGTCATCAAATTGAGCACGCGGTTAAAAAGCAACTTTGCACTCTTGTATAACAAATAACTATTGTAAAAAAAACATAAACCCAGCTCAAAATCTATCAAGCTCTTTAGACTATATAGATGGCAAAAAAATATACATAATGTATTCACATATACAAAAGAAATACTCAATAGAACACAACCCTCTGGCACTCTCTACATCTATACAATAGAAATAAATAGAATTGCGGACACTCGAATTTGAGGTCTGCCTGCTTGTAATATTAAAATAACCACTTTTTACTAAATGCATATGCATATGTATGTATGTATACACAGTACATGTACCAAAATAACATTTTATATTTTTTTTGTCTGTCTGTTGGTTTGTTCTGGCTAATCTCTGAAATGGCTGAACCGATTTTGACAGGACTTTCACGGGCAGATAGCAAAGGTAATAAGGATTAACTTAGGCTACTTTTTTTTATGACAAGCTTTGTCCCGCGGGGCTCAGCTAGTTTAATCTAATCCTACTAGTATTATAAACGCAAAAGTTTGTAAGTATGAATGGATGGACAGATAGATGGATGGCTGGATGGATGTTTGTTACTCTTTAAGGCGAAAACTACAGAACGGATTTGGATGAAACTATACAGTAATATAGCTTATATATCAGAATAACACAGACTACTACTTACTGCGATAACTGACAAACATGCGGGCGGAGCTGCGAGCAAAAACTTGTACCTAATATTTTATATAGGACAAAATAAGAATCATCAACGTTTGCCTACTCCTCCAAGAAATATATTTACTCAGTAATAAGATGAGATTAGCTTTATGAAACCTCAAAAACTACAAAACACTAAAAAACATAAACATGCAACAAATAATAATAAAGCATTTTCTACCCTTACCTAGAGAAGCAACAATCGGTACAGGTTCTTTAGGGAAGTCCCACGACATAGAAGGGTGGTCCTTTTGCCAATTAGGTAGCTCTAGGCTGCTGTACCAGTTGGGCCTCAGTTTCGACTCCTTCTCTTCAAACGACTTCATTACTAATTTCTTGCTCTCGTCTACAGCTTTTAGGAGCTTGTCTTTAATCTTTATCCATTATTATGACATATGAAAAAAATAGTTTAACATAGCTTTTCTTTTAGTGTTTTCTTTTTCATATATTTTAAAATGTGACAATGTAGTTAACATTGTGAGAAACTTGTGCCTGTAATATGCTAGTGCACAACCTGTTGGTCACCAGGCTCTTCCTACAGGTACCTTTGATCTAATAAACCAAAAGTTGGGATACAATTTAAGGAATCATGGAAATTAAATAGGATATAATACATACCAATATTGGTTAACTAGAGTTTAGGAAGTAAATTATTTTTGTATATATGACTTTGAAGGATAATGACAAAACTAAAGTAATACTGATATAATCAGTGTACATAACTGTATCATAATATCATACCTGAGGAAGGTCTTCTTTAGTTATTTGATGTTTGTTGTCTCCGAGTATAGGCTTTGGTGCTACTTTTGGTTTTGAGATCTTTGACTTCTTATCATCACACACCAATTTATAAAACAATGCTATTATGTATGACAAGTTGTCAGTGCTACAATAAAAATAATTCAAATAAGAGTAAATCATAGTGAGCATAGGTTGATTTTGCATGTCTTAGTTACTGCTTGTTGGAATTAATTTCAGTGACTTAAATAATACTCTAAAAGGCTGGTAATAAGCATATTTTCTTAAGTATAAAATACATACTTTTTGCTCTTGAGATCTTCGTACTTTTTTAAAAATGTTTTAGAATTCGAAGCTTTTAGCGCCAATCTCTGTGCGTATTCGTTCACCTGCTTCGATGTAAAATTACTGTTACCATAGTTTGGATCATTCTGGATATAGTCTAATAAAGTGTCCACTTCCAAAGTACATCTATAAATTAAACACAAAGGAGAATAACATCAATTACAATTGTACACAATGATCCTATTTGAGACACCAAAAATACGTTGTGTACTAAAACAACGCTAACCCTAAAGCGTCAAGGAGTTCCTTAATAGTGCTCTGCATTTTATCTTTAGAAATTATCCAGTTTTGATACATTTAATAGCAGAATATTTTAAAAACTTAAAAAAGCTGCATTTGTGTTTAATAAATTTATTTCAATTTGACAGTTAGTAGTTTGACAATTTGATTTGACCATGGACATCATCTCCACAAAGGCCACAATGAAGAAGTGAAGTGAAGTGAAAGTGGTCGGTTGGTAGTTTGGTAGCTTTTACCTCGCTCGCTTTTAGTGCTAGGCCGCACTACGACTAAACCGCCGCGGTTTTTAACCGCCTGATTTTGTAACTAAAGGAACTAATGGAAGCGGCCTCACTGGCGGTTTTTTTACCGCGAGTCGCGACTGATTTTAAAACCGCGACCTCCTAAAGAATGGCGGCTAGCTGGAAAAACCGCGAAGCCGCGGGCGGTTACGTCCAGTGTTGCCAGAAGGTTACTTTTGTAACGTTTTAAGTGATTTTTCATCTCTTGGTTACTTTTAGGTTACACAAAAAATGTTGAGAGACTATATATCAGTATGAATATATTAAAAACAAACAGAGAAATAGAATGAGGTTAAATCTTTTATCTGCTATATTGAGAGTACGCTGTTTTTTGATGGAATAGGGGGCAAACGAGCAGACGTATCGCCTGATGGTAAGCGTTTACCGCCGCCCATGGACACTCGCAACACCAGAGGCATCACAAGTGCATTGCCAGCTTTTAAAAAGAAGTATGCTCTTTTCTTGAAGGTTCGACGGTCGGAAGGCGAATGCTGCTTTTATTATAAAAGTCTAGACCATTATATTGTATATTTGTTAGTGGTTTTAAAAGTTGAATCTAGTGAAGAGCTAGTTTATCTGTTGGCAACACTGCTTGCGGTTTTTAACGGTAGTGTGTGCGCTTAGGGCGGTTTTGTGGTTTGGTGGTTTAACCGCTCCAAACCCAGGTAAGGCCTCAGCCTTACGGCTGAGGCCGCACTATCGTTTTTTCCAGCCAGCGGTTAAACCGCCAAACCGCAAAACCGCCCGAAGCGCACACACTACGGTAAAACCGCGAACAGTGTTGCCAACAGATAAACTAGCGCTCCTTTAGATTGAACTTTTAAAACCACCAGAAAACCAAATCGAAATGAAATGACAGATCTGACATAATTACTGAGCTTATAAGAAAGCAACTTCAACAGCATGATCTTTTAACTAAATGTATTGCATTTTCTGGAGATAATTGTAATACGAACTTCGGTGGAATAGAGCGCCATGGAACCAACAATGTTTTATAATTCCATAAGTTAAAAAAAAAATTGCGCGTTGGCGAAATCTGTTTCCAGCTATCGAGTGAGTCCTGAATGTGGATTATTTCAAAAGCTTAAAAAAGCCCCCTGATCTGATTTTTTTTAAATCGGAGGCATACCTGTTTTTCATGCATTCAATTATGCACATCATTTACTCAAAAATAAAAGCATTAGAAAAAAAATATAATTCAGTCTTTAAAACCAGAAGGATACCTACTTGCAACCATTTCAAAAAGCTTGGATGATCGAAATAGAGAAAGTTTCTTGCCATTGAATGTTCAGAGTACATATTCTAAATAAAGAAGATGAAAACACAAAAAAAACTTAATATGACTGCTGATGAAAACTTTAAGCAGATAGTTTTTTATTTGTTACTAGCTGTGCCCGCTAATTCGTACATGGGAGATTTGGATTTTCAAGTTATTTTAATTTTTTTACAGTTTAAACCTTTCCTGGACTACGACAAACATTTCAAAACCAAAAACAGCTAAATCAGCCCAGCCGTTCTCGAGTTTTAGCAAAGACAAACGAACAGCAATTGATTTTTATATAATAAGAAGATAAGACTAAAAAACTTAGAGCTTGAATACTGGAATGATATCTTATGAGTTTCAACTTAAAGATATTTTTGTCAAATTAGTCTGGTTTAAAAAAAAAGGTTGTGAAAAATATACTACTGTTCGAAAAGCATTTTCACAACTGTGAGATTTTACTTTTCTATCACTGATTTCGATGAAAAATAACTAAATTTAATTAAATTGAATACCTATGAAAATAAATAAAATTCTCTTTTGACTAATTGAACTATGTATTCTTTTTATTTCGACTAAATAAAATAAAAAAATATAAAAATGTTCGGATTATGACCGCAAATATCCGGGGATTTTACGCTTGTTGTCCTGGTTTCTAAATTTTTGAGATGGCCCTATCTCTAGGTCAATGCTTATTATATAAGAATTTATTTAAGAATTTCTTAAAAGTTTTATGAAAATCCTAAAACTTTAGAATACGACATTACAGATTTATGGCGGCATAATACGAGTATAGGGCCCTCAGTTCAGTAACGTCTCTACGGAGGAATCTGCAAGAATGCAATTATCTGAACTGGACTTCGCTCGATATGTAGACACCAAGTATTCCAATTTTGGCAGAGGCAGATAGGGGAGTGTATTAAAAAAAAATCTTATTTGTGTAACGTTAAAAGTAACCAAGAGATGAAAAATCACCTGAAACGTTACAAAAGTAACCTTCTGGCAACACTGGACAGAACCACTCGCGGTTTTAAAATCAGTCGCGGTAAAAAACCGCCAGTGTGGCCGCTTCCATACATTTCCTTTTGTCACAAAATCAGGCGGTTAAAAACCGCGGCGGTTTAGCCGTAGTGCGGCCTTGGCCTTAGACATGACGGTAGAAAACGGAAATGTTGTATCTCGAAATATTTAACTTTACACCAGAGCACCATTTCAAAAATTTGTAACTCGTAGGTTAATAAAGATAGAAAGTTGACATTTGAAATAAATTTTTCTCTACCTTATCCTCTTGTAATGAGACACAGACAGACAGAGTTTTTGTTCTGATCAAAATTATATCAAAAGCCATTTTGTAAAATTTTCGAGATACGACATTTCCGGTTTCTGTCGTCGGTGTAATAAATACACCGAAATTTTTATTTTTGCCAGATGCTGCTACAAAATTGTAAGGCGGGTAATTCTTTAGTTGGAATGTTTATTTATGTATTTAAACAGATTTAACGTATTGGTTCTATTGTTGCCTGTAAATACTAATTACGCAAACCTTAAACAAAGGCACTACAGTGTGTGTCAAAACGTTTTAACTAAAACTCATAAATTCTGAAAAAAACCTGATTATCGTAACTATTGATTTTAGCGATTTATTTTTGCTGACATATTTTGAATTTTGGCAGCTTTGAAGCGTCAGCAGCGGCTAATTTGTAGTTGCAAATATTTCTTAAAAGTTGCTGTTGGTGACATCTAGCGAGGAGTGGTGTAACCATTTGGCACGAGACTACCGGTAAACTATTGAGTGTGCTTGTGTTGTATGAAGCTGTCAATAGAGGGCAACCTCGGGAATTAACTATTGCAATCAAACGTAACACTTATTAAAATGAGAACAGACTTGGGCCGGTGTTTCAATAGTCAGATAAATAGAAAGGTTAATCTGAGGTAGGTATATCTTTATCTGTTGTACCAACCTCAGTTAGTGATAGTATCTGTAGAATAGTGATTTTGATGTGTGGGTATTTCTATAAATTATCTTAGTAATGGTTGTGATAAAAAAAACCGACTTCCAAAAAACATCCAACGAAAACTGTCTGCCAAAAAAATAGGTATAGGCAATTTATAAGAACCAGTTTATTTTACGCTTTTAAGTGTTTTTTTGGCAGAGAGTTCTCGTTGGATGTTTTTTGGAAGTCGGTTTTTTTTTATAAAAAGTTTTTATTTTTCAGTTTTTAGTGCAAACAACCGTAGGTAAGTAGTAAGTTGGACTATTTCATCAAATTTCATCATCAAGAATACAAATTAAGGTCTATACGTACGTGTAATATTAAAATCATCTTCTAATCCCTAACTGTTGAAGAGTTTAACCTTCTATCATCAGCTCACCTAAATAACTTGAAAGTATACGACTAAAGGTCTTAAGATACGTATGAAATTAAAATAATTATCCTCCAACTCCTAGCCGTTGAGGAGTTGTACCTTCCATCATCAGCTTACCTAAATAATTTGAAAGAATACGACTAAAGGTAACATATATACATATGATAGTTAAATATTTATCCTCCAACTCCTAACCGTTAAGGAGTTGTACCTTACATCATCAGCTCATCATCATAAAATGATGACTACCAGACGCAAATACCGGTGTAACTTCAGAAAATATACGAAAAACATAGTATGTGCCTATAAAAAATGAGGGTTTCTCTCGATTTCCCTGGGATCCCATCATCAGATCCTGATATGGTGGCAATGGGACCACCTCGGGAGCATACCCTTTCGAATACAAAAAGAATTTTCAAAATCGGTCCACAATTGACGGAGTAATCGGTGAACATACATAAAAAAAAAAAAAATAGGAACATAGAACCTCCTCCTTTTTGGAAGTCGGTTAAAAATTACATACACTGCCACAATTATGTAATTAATTTTGCTTGACTGAATATGGATGTTTTGACTCGGTGGACGCGACGATTTAAGTATCGAAGAAAACCGTAGACAGAGAATAGTATTCTATTCTCTGTCTACGAAGAAAACCATCTGAAAGTAAACTTTTTTGTTCTGAGAAAAAAAAAGTGTTATTAGATAAATATAGGTTATAGATACTATAGGGAAGATAAAAAAAAACATTTCACACACTGTTATCTATTTCGAAACAAAACAGAGCTTGTACTATAGGTACAGAGAACTAGTGGAAGCGGCGGTGTCGTCAGTCCATTAGATACTGTGTGGTTTGCATTTAACCAAGTCTCGTCAGTGAAAATAACATTTGACCAATCTGAACCGATGTCACACGACGTAGTTGGCGTTTTTTCTTCGGCGTACCAAGCTTATTTTCCTGTGTGCCGCTAGTAATTTTTGAAATTGTAGGTCCACTAATTCCTAATGCGGCCTAAATATGCTCTCGCACTTGCGACAGTGGTAATAGCGGGCCACCATTTTGATACTCTGCTTCAAAGTAATTACGAACCTTGATCACCAGTTCTCTCGCCTGCCTTTTCAGAACAGATCCTTTAGGCATTTTGACATTTGACAGCTGGGCAGCAATCAACACGGAGGAACACAAAATACACAACGTAACGTATGTATGGATAATGTGAAAAAACTCAGCGAACAGAAATGTAGTGACTTTAAAGCACGACCGTCTTGTTGCGAGTGACAGATTAAAACAAACACAAAATGGTGGTGGGTCATTGGGTGTTCCCAGCTTGCAAAAATATATTTGAATGTTTTTGTTGTATTTGTCTTTGTTCAAAACATAATAAATATATGCGATCGATATCACTACTTATTTGGTCACAACACTACAACTATCAAATTAGAACTGTCATCGAGAAAATAAAGAAATGGAAATATTATCGTCTCATTGCATCTCCGTTTCATTCGTTCCACGATAGTGAAGCGAAACGATGCAATAAGCAATATTATTAAACTATAATTAAATATAATAAAACAAAACAAAAGGTAAACAAAAAACGTGATCGCGCATCACGTGACCGACCACTGGGTGGCTTTGGACACCCAGGCCATTATTGACAATACCCAATTTTCGGTTTTGGACATCGGAGAGGTAGTTATGTGACAGTTTAACTGCGGATTGAAAAACCGGCCCTTAATAGGACGACTGAATCACTGAACTTTTCATTTGAATCATCAACTTCTGTAGCGGAGTACCTTGATAAAAGCTAACCAAACTTGTCCACGCTAAACCTGCGCGTAATGAAAATGTGGAACGTTACAAGCATCAAATTCATAAGCTTAAAGGATCGTTGAAACCTACGCGTCAGCGACGCGGGACGCGGGACGCGAAGCGGGAGCGTCCACGACGCGAAACTTATCGTGCACACCTGCGCGACTGCGACGCGAACCGCTAACTTCATTTACTAGTGAACAGTCACTAAAGCTGCGCGTCTTTATCTGGTACTAGCTGGGTCCCGCGGTTGTTGTCGTACCGCGGGCATGGGCGTAGCCAGCCATGGGCTCAGGGTGGGGCAACAGTCTAAAAAACTTTTTATAAAAAAACCGACTTCCAAAAAACATCCAACGAAAACTCTCTGCCAAAAAACACTAAAAAGCTTAAAATAAACTGGTTCTTCATAAATCGCCTATTCCTTATTCATTTAAATAGTAGTATTATAATGTGTGCTAGGTACCTAGAATCTGTTTGAAGTCGGTGCCAAGTGACTATCGCTTAGACTTCTGTAATTGTTCGTTTGTATTCTTTTTGGCTTAGCACCGACTTCAAACAGATTTTAGGTACCTAGCACACATTATAATACTACTATTTAAATTAATAAGGAATTAGGTATAGGCAATTTATGAAGAACCAGTTTATTTTACGCTTTTAATGTTTTTTGGCAGAGAGTTTTCGTTGTATTTTTTTTGGAAGTCGGTTTTTTTTTTATAAAAAGTTTTTATTTTTCAGTTTTTAGTGCAAAAAATCGTAGGTAAGTAGTAAGTTTAACTATTTCATCAAATTTCATCATTATCATCATCAAGAATACAAATTAAGGTCTATACATACGTTTAATATTAAAATCATCCTCTAATCCCCAAATGTTGAAGAGTTTGACCTTCTATCATCAGCTTACCTAAATAACTTGAAAGTATCCGACTGAAGGTCTTTAGATACGTATGAAATTGAAAGAATTATCCTCCAACTCTTAACCGTTGAGGAGTTGTACCTTCCACCTTCCATCATGAGCTTACCTAAATAATTTGAAAGAATACGACTAAAGTTATCATACATACATATGATATTTAAAGATTTATCCTCCAAAGGAGTTGTACCTTACATCATCAGCTCATCATCATAAAATGATAACTACCAGACGCAAATACCGGTGTAACTTCAGAAAATATACGAAAACCATAGTATGTGCCTAAAAAATGAGGGTTTCCCTCGATTACCCTAGGATCCCATCATCAGATCCTGATATGGTGGCAATGGAACCACCTCGAGAGCATACGCTTCAGAATACAAAAAGAATTTTCAAAATCGGTCTACAATTGACGGAGTAATCGGTGAACATACAAAAAAAAATTACATACTATGAATCACAGAACCTCCTCCTTTTTGGAAGTCGGTTAAAAATAATTTGTAAAAATAAACTAGCAAACTACTTAGTTTTGCCATAAATATTGTTATGTTGCTGTGCTGTTGGCGTTATCGTTGGACATCGCCAACGCATTCAATAGTCTGTCATTCAGCGATCATCAGCATTAGCTGCATCAGGGAAGCACTCGTAGTGAGTGCTTGCCAGAGTACCTGAGGCGGCTAGTGGCAGACTATTTAGTACGTACCGTCATGTAAGAGGACCGAGACGGCGTCTTGAGATGGCGACCCATGTCGTGCGGTGTTCCGCAGTGGTCTGTCCTTGGACTGCTCCTGTGGAATGTGGGATACGACTGGGTCCTTCGAAGTTGTCTCCCCCCGGGCGGGGCATAAATTGTTACGCCGATGACACTGGTCACGACCGGGGGGGCAAACTTCCAAGAGGCGGCGCGCCTGGCCACCAGGGGCGTTTCTATGGTGGTTAGGCGAATTGAGGTGAGGACAGCGGCCCTATTGTTCGATGGTCCGGCCCCCAGCGCCTCCATCATAAACAACCCAGTCCTCGTACCGCTTCGGGCCCAGATAAAGCCTGATCCTTGACGGTAGGTGGCTCTTCGACGAACACTTTAGACAGCTTGCTCCAAAGCTGGTCGACGCTGACTTTGACCTTGGGCGACTTTTGCCCAATTTGACAAGACGGCTCTACACGGGGGTTGTCCGGTCGATGGCGCTGTATGGTGCACCGCCACCCTGAAAGCGGGCTTCTGCCGTCCCCAGAGGATATTAATGATCAGAGCCATACGCGGTCACCGTACTAGGCGG
The DNA here is from genome assembly GCA_949125395.1 of Diaphora mendica. Lineage (NCBI taxonomy): Eukaryota > Metazoa > Arthropoda > Insecta > Lepidoptera > Erebidae > Diaphora > Diaphora mendica. The sequence goes on from OX421310.1 coordinate 28,293,889, forward strand.
TATGCGCCTTTGCTCGGAACTTCCCCGTGGGATTTAGAGGTGGAAGTGCTTGCCGAAGTTGATCGGCGGACGACTGATTTCCGGACGGAGAACGGCTTTCGCCCTCCACCTAAAGAGATACGCGAGTGGCGTGAAACTGCTCGTCAAACCACCATGGCTCGCTGATCGTCTCGGCTAGAGACTCCACGCGCTGACTTTTCGCTATCCAGGCGGTCATCCTCGAGTGAGCAGAGCGGCAGCACGGAACCCTTTCCGACTGACGCAGATCTTTTCCGGGCACGGTTGCTTCATGAAGTACCTGCACTCGGTCGCTATTAGGGAACTGAGTCCAAGGGCGGATCCAGCTTTGGCGCCAGGGGGGGGGTCATATAGTCGTGGTCAAGTCACAAGAACTCATAATTTAATTTTATATGTAAGTGTAAAAATGTAAGTAAGTGCTTGGTTTTCCCGGGCTGTTTCCGCACTTGAGCGTGGGCGCCCAGGCTGCCCCTCGTATCCGTTTGGGCAAAATTGCGCTCGATTATGCCCGGGGTATGAGCAGAATTAACATGGTACCCCCTACCACCAGGTCGTGGACCTTTGCAACATCAGGGGATTTTATAGTAACCTTAATGCTGTCCATCACCACCTCGAGACAGCATAGCCAGCCTTGCTCTTCCTAACCGAGACGCAGATATTGTCTCCAGTGGGCATTTTTTTTGTTTTCTTTGTTTAAAAAGACAACTCCCGCGCTAGGAATGAATCCTGTGTCGCGGGGGACTTTACAAATATACATGAAACGGACACAAAGAACACCCAGACTCAGAACAACAATTTGTGGATCACACAAAGTGTTGTCCTACGTGGGATTTGAACCCACGACACTTGGCGAAGTAGGAAACGGCGTGGTGACCGTTAAACCACTAGGCCAAATGTGCAGTCATAACACTCCTACCGCACTCACCCAGGGTACAGACTAGAACAGTCCTTCATGTCTAAGGCCGGAGTGTACGTGTACGTTTGAGACGATATTAAATTTCGTTGCTTTAGCAATCTTGAAGGGACTTCTCAATGTTACGGCTCAATGTTACGGCTCCGTGTAGGCGACCTTGACAGCGACGACCACTCCCGCGTCTATGCGTGCCTCTACAGATCCCATAGCGGTGATGCGGAAACTGACAGACTCATTGAGTACATCCAGATAGCTACAGACTTCGTGCAGCAGCAGATTCCGTCCGCAGAGATCATCTTACTTGGTGATTTTAACGCCCACCACGCAAACTGGATTGGTAATTAAACGGATCATGCGGGGAGATCTGTTCACGACTTCGCACTTGTATATGGCCTGACACAACTGGTTACCACGCCCACGCGAGTCTCAAATGTGGAGGGTCAGAATTTTTCATTGTTGGACCTTCTGCTGACTTTCCGGACGGACGGTTACCACGTATCCGTAGACGCTCCACTTAACTCCTCAGAACATTTTCTTGTGCAGAGTACAGTGCCTTTCATATGCTCGCCGCGATCACGAGTTGCACGCAGCCGCCTGTGTAGCACTACAAGTAAGCAGATTGTGGTGCACTACAGTCCTACCCTTGGAGACAGGTATGCTTCTCGCCGGATGATCCCAACACAGTTGCTGATGTGGTGGTGCACGGTGTGGAGCTTTTCATTCCATCTTCTGTGGTCCCCATTGGTGGCAAATGTCGGGTCCTGGTTTGATCCATCTTCCAAAAAGGCTTCTGGCAGGAAGCAGAGCTTGAAAAAGGAGTACAACTATGCCTCCAGGTCCTTCAAGAGAGACATTGCGAAGGGCGAAATTGGAGCACATTGCTAGGATTCGCGAGAGAATTGAGCGTCTTCCTCCGGGAACTCGTGCGTTCTGATCTCTTGTCAAGGCAGAGAGAAGAGAATTTCTGTAAGTCATCCTTTCCACCTCTACACATAGGAAATAATTCGTCATTCTATGGCAAAAGAGAAAGCCGATCTTCTGGCCATACGCTTTGCGTCTAACTCGACCTAGGATGACGGGGAATAGGATCCACCTATCATACCGCGGTGCAAGAGCTGTATGCTCGATATCCAGTTCTACCAACGCTCAGTACGCTTAGCACTTCTAACCCTAGATAAACATAAGTCAAGGGGCCCTGATGGAATCCCTCCTATTGTGTTGAAGACAAGCGCTCCGGAGTTGGCACCGATCTTAACTCGTCTTTTTGAGCTCTTCTACTGTTCTCTCTCTCTCTCTAATTGGACATTGCGAAGGCTTTCGATCGAGTCTGGCACAAAGCGCTTCTTTCGAAGCTCCTTTTCTATGGGTTTCCAGTGAAATTATGCGAATGGGTCACTAGCTTTTTAGCAGAAAGAAGCATAAATGATCGTAGTCGACGGTGAGTGCTCTGACTTCATATCTGTGAATGCTGGTGTCCCGCAAGGCTGTCTGTGTGCTATCGCCTACTTTGTTCCTCCTCTTCATTGTTATGCGGATGACAGCACGGGCGATGCTCTCTATACTGGCCCCACTAATATTTCTCGGGAAAAAGTCATTGAGAGTCGAAACAAACTTGTGTCTGAAATTGAGACTCTTTGGAAAAGGTCTTAGATTGGGGTAGACTTAATTTTAATTTAGTACAATTTCACCGCTGAAAAACTGCCATTGGTCGTATGTCCTCGTTTTGAAGACGCTCCCTTATCTGCCTCAGCCAATATTGGAATACTTCATGTTGGCATATCGAGTGAAGTCCAGTTTCGTGACCATTTGGGAGGGTAAGGCCAAATTGGCCTCGAAGAAGCTTGACGTGCTCAATAGATAGAGACTGTATTTCATTTCTGCTTTATTAGGCGCAGGTTCGGCCTTATACCTATGGAATACTGTTCTCATCTTTGCAGAGGCACCCTAGTACCAGCTCCTCCCTCTGGACCGCATCCAACGGAGATCGTCAAGATGTTTCCAATCGCCTGGACTCTCTGGCGCTGGGTAGAAATGTGCGGACTCGCTATGCATCTTCTATCGCATTTACTATGGGGAGTGCTCCGAGGAATTGTTCGAACTGATACACTGCCGCCTCTTTTCGCCATCGTCCTATGCGACAGCAGTTTCATCCCATCGTTTAGATGGTTGGCAGTCCACAGCTGTGCACTTTTCTAGAAACTTTCTGCCTCGCACAACTAAACTGTGGAATGAACTGTCGCCTGCGGTATTCCCGGAACAATACGACCTTCAAACTTTCAAGAAAAAAACGTAGGTACTCCTTTTTTAAAAGGCCGGCGATGCACTTGTGACGCCTCTGGTGTTGTGGGTGTCCATGCGTGGCGGTAATCGCTTACCATCAGGCGATCTTTCTGCTCGTTTGTCACATAAAAGAAATTAGCCTCTTGATTGGGCACAGGGGTTTAGAAGTACTATACTTAAAAATGGTACGTTTCTATGGATGTAGAGAACTGTCGGTCCGGTTAGACGTTCTTCAAACATTGAAGCTCTTAGCCACTATTAAATTCTATATTGTGTACGATTACAATCTATATTGTGACAAAAAATATAAAGAAAATGTTGTTTAACAATTTAATTTAGGTCATGGACACAGTCCAGGGGGGGGGGTCATGACCCCCATGACCCCCCCCCTGGATCCGCCCTTGACTGAGTCCCGCCTGTCATCACTGCGATTGCAGTGAGGACTCGGCCCAGCACACGCTGGCGGTTTGCCCCGCCTGGGCCTCACTGCAGTCATCGGAGGAGATCTCTCGCTATCTCGGCCGTCATACGCTCCATGACCGGTGGCGATAGCTGTTTTATCGCGGTCGTAACCTTTGGCGAAGACGTAATCTCGCAGAAGGAGGCAGCGGAGAGGGCCCGGGACGACGTCCATTCGGACCCAATTCGCCGCCGGCGAACCGGGGGGTAGAGACGCGCGTGTCAGTGCCTCTTGCCGCCCTGAGTGTGTCCGCGGATGGACGTTTCCCCTCCATCCATTTAAGAGATCAGCCGCGAAGGGGCGACGTATGCGTGTGTCGAACGTGGCGTAGCCTAATTAGAGAGTCCACGAGCAGACGGTGCCCGCTTCAGTGCGGGCAAGCGCTGGGAGAGGTTCGGATGTGTTAATAACAACAGTTCCCAGATCTCTCCCTTCTCAGATAGAGTGGCACACCGTGTGGTTTTCGTTGGTCGGATTTCGATACACCACCCCGCCGCAAACCCCGGTGGGGTGACGGGCCGTGGGAGTTTCCACACGTGAAAAAAATTACCTTATAGGTCAGAGCCAGGGTGGGGCAAGCGCCCCACCCTGCCCCACCGTGGCTACGCCGATGACCGCGGGTAACACCGCGGGGCAAAGCTAGTTTAAAAAAAGTAGCCTAAGTTACTCCTTATATCATCAGTTACCTATCAGTGAAAGTCCCGTTAAAATCGGTCAAGCCGGAACAAACGGACAGACAGACTAAAAATTGTAAAAAATATTATCCATACAAATAAATGCATATGTATACACGGTACATATACCATAGATATAAATAAAATTGGAGTGTCTGTTTGTAATATAAAAATAACCGCTTTTTACTAAATGCATATGTATACACGGTACATATACCTATTTTATTTTTTACTGTCTGTTCCGACTAAGCTCTGGAACGGCTAGACCGATTTTGACGGGACTTTTACTGATAGGTAGCTAATGATGTAAGGAGTAACTTGGGCACTTTTTTAGACTAGCTTGGCCCCGCGGCGTCACCCGCGGTACGACAATACCCGCGGGTAACACCGCGGGACTCAGCTAGTTTTGGTATAGGTATGTATCGTGTATATACTATACACACTCATGTTTTAATTGCCTCTCATTATGCAACAGTCACTTAAATAACTATTATTTACTTACCATCCATTTGAAATTCCGGACCGATCGAATCCCATATTTTGTCTTTTTTGCGTAAATTCTTAAAATTTTATCTTTATTCTTCAAATTATACATGATGGGATATCCTCTCCCTTTTTCAATGAACACCTCTATAATATTATCATCTGTTGTAGTCATCTGATGATGTAAGGTAAAACTCCTTAACGGTTAGCAGTTGGAGGATAAATCTTTAAATATCATGTGTATGTATGTTACCTTTAGTCGTATTCTTTCAAATTATTTAGGTAAGCTGATAATGGAAGGTACAACTCCTCAACGGTTAGGAGTTAGAGGATATTTCTTTCAATTTCATACGTATCTATAGACCTTTAGTCGTATACTTTCAAGTTATTTAGGTGAACTGATGATAGCAGGTTAAACTCTTCAACAGTTAGAGGATAGAGGATGATTTTAATATTACACGTAGGTACGTATGGGCCTTAATTAGTATTTTTTCAGGTATTCATATGGATCGTTTTATCGACTAGACACCCACTAAGCAAGGAATTTAGGAATTTCTACCCCTTAGGTGGTGAAATCAACATTAATCACACTCAAGCTACGTTCTAACTATGCTGTTTTTTGCATCCACACGCCTGAAATGAGGTCAACACTAATTATTATTTATTTTATCAGTACAAAATTAGCTACGCCTAAGGTCGTCTTAAATAAAATTCGATAGTCAAGGTATTGATACTGTTAATCATGATTTGGACTCTCTCTCAATAGCCAAAGCTACAAGATGTGACATTGAAGACGTCAAAAGTTTGTTAACTCCTGGTAAAAACCTGAAAATTCTATGCCAAAACATTAGAAGCTTAAATTGCAACTTGCATAATTTTATTACACTGCTTTCCCGATCACAGATCGATTGGGATGTGCTTGTCATGATAGAGAGTCCAACTATGGAAGGATATAGGTTTATTGCTACTACCGCTCACAAAACACAAAACGAAGGAGTCGTGATCTATTATAAGAATGATTTTAAAGTATTGTATGAGGAGCCCTGCTTAACGGACGCTAATTGTCTAATTTTAAAACTTGGTGTTGATATCTGTATTCTCGGTATCTATCGACCGCCTAGCCAGTACAATACTTCTGGTTTTAATACATCACTAGACACTTTATTATGTAAATTATCCAGCTACAAAAACATTATTATCTGTGGTGACATAAACATTGATATTGCACATAACACTAGTGATAGGCGCTCGTATGAGTATTTAAATATTCTGGCAAGTCGTTGTATATTATCGGCTCACTTTGAGCCTACTCATAAGAAAACATGTTTGGATCATGTTTTGCTAAAAACTAAATTAGAGGGTACATGTTTTATAGTGGACTCCTCCATAACTGACCACGAATGTGTGGGCCTTTTCCCTAGATTGAAAACACAACCTGTGCAAACTGCCAAATCTATTATAAGCATTAATTACGATGGTTTAGATACAGCTTTTGAAAACTTTGACTATCATCATATCCTTGACTGCACTAATGCTACTATTGCTACAAGTCTTCTCATATCCTCTATATCCAAATTACTTGAGAATAATTCTAAAGTTTTAAAGATACCTAACAGGAAGAAAATCAATAAGCCTTGGGTTACTATAGGTCTGCTACGTTGCATGAGGAATCGCGATAATTTACACAAAAAAACTGAAAAAGTCCCCTGAAGATGAAGTCCTTATGACGATATACAAGCGCTACAGAAATTATTGTAATGCTCTTACAAAAAAAATAAAAAGAGATTATGATAAAATGGAGATTGATAAGACGAGAAATAATAAGAAGAAACTGTGGCAAACAATCAAAAACATTTGTAACTTTTCTAAAACACACAGTGCTTCTGGTATACTCATCAATTCTAATAACCCTCAACTCCATGTCGATGAAGCAAACCACTTCTTCACAAATATAGGTAGAAATCTTGCAGAAAAAATAATTAATGAACGATTTGCTGAGTGCTTAGAATTTTCCAACTGCTCGCCTGTTAACTCGTTATGGGACTTAGAGAAGATGCGGCGGTGGGTATTGACCAAATCCCAGGAAAACTCATCAAGCGATACAGGAGTGTTTTCGTACCCGTTTTGACACATATTTGCAGCCTTGCTTTTGCAACTGGTGATTTCCCTAAACCCTTTAAGACTGCACTTGTGAAACCAATCTACAAGAGTGGGAATAAGGACAATATTACTAATTACAGGCCAATTTCAATTCTTCTCACCATGTCTAAGATCTTGGAGCGCCTTATGAATACCCGTCTCATGAAATTTCTTGAAACTAATTTCCTTATCTCACCATTTCAATATGGTTTTCGCTGCGGTAAATCGACCGACGGAGCTGTCCACGAACTCACTAACTCTATTGCTGTTAATTTGGACAGGGGAAGCAAGTGTCTGACGGTGTTCCTAGACCTGGCCAAGGCCTTTGACACTATTTCCCCCCGCCTGTTCATTCAGAAGCTGAATAGAGTTGGTATCAAAGGTCTTCCATTAAAATTATTTGAGGATTACTTGTGTGACAGGAGTCAGCGAGTTGTGATTGATTCGTGGGTCAGTGACGAGCTTGCCATATGCTACGGTGTGCCGCAGGGTAGCATCTTGGGACCAAGCCTCTTCCTGGTGTATATTGATGACCTTTGTCAGCTTAATCTCCACTCTGGAAAGATATTGTCCTACGCCGATGACACAGCACTTTTTTTCAGCGGAAGTACTTGGGAAGACGTGTTTAGTAGTGCACAGACTGGCTTAGACGCTGTTTGCAAATGGCTAAAGGCTAATGTTTTGTCACTTAATGTCGACAAAACTAGGTACATTGCTTTTGCCCATCGGAAAAATCTCCTACCATCTCAAACACGCTCCATAACTGCCCACACATGTACACGAATGGATACCATCGCTTGCTCCTGCTCACCCCTTCAAAGGCTAGAATCCATGAAATACCTTGGAGTGCAGATAGACCAAACTCTCAGCTTTAAGCCTCAAATAGCTACACTTGTTACGAGAGTACGCAAGTTGATGTACATTTTTAAAGTTCTAAGGCACGCAGCTGATTTAAAAACAATAAATATGGTATACTATGCTCTTTGCCATTCAATCATTAACTATTGCATTCTTTCGTGGGGGGAGCAGGTAAAGTCCAATTTCTAGAAATAGAAAGAGCTCAGAGAGCTGTGCTAAAGGTTGGTGCGGGACTACCATTTCGTTATCCGACCACAGACCTTTATAGGTTGTGGGACGTATTAACAGTTAGACAAAATTTTATACTGGCCATCATTTTGAAACAACACACTCAGACAGTCTACGATCCAAATTTAAAAAGAGGCAAGCGTCGCCAGGGTAATGTTTGCAATAATGCACCCTTCCACACTAGTCTGTCACATCGATTTTTCTGTTTTCTCGGCGGGTATCTTTATAACAAAATAAACACCTCTTTATCAATATACCCTCTGACGAAATCCGAGTGCAAACTCAGGGTATGTAGTTGGTTAAAAACTCTGGACTACGATAAAACTGAGAATTTACTCACCGTTTTAACATAACAACAAAATAATTGCATATATAAATAAATAAATTATTAATGAGAATAATAAATGTATGGGGACATACACACACACGCTCACGCGCACACACACACACACACACACACACACACACACACACTCAAACTAAGGGCATGTGTTAGGTAGTGTTTAATTTTAATTGATTATTAATTTTTCTATCATTTAATATAGTTTCAATTGATTCTATCGGATTTTAGTTTAATTGAGAAAGATTTAATTTTGATTTAAGTTGATGTGATTTAGCTTGATTTGATTTCATCTAGTTTGTTTTGATTGTTTCTAATTTGATTTGATTTATTTTAATTTGGCTTATTTTGATTTAATGTTTAATTTAATTGTTAATTTCTATTTTTCTCCTTATCTAGCATGTATATCGCTGTCCAATATGTTAGCTAATTTTTAAACTAAGTAGCGTGGGGACCTGGTGACTTGTAACACAGGTATCTAATACCTATCACAGGCACCAGTCTCTCTCAAAATGTGGTTCAAATTAAATGTATTGGATTTAAGTATTATTGTAAGAAACATTTTGTGAAGAGAAAAAAATAAACTTATTATTATTATTTAGATTTTTTATTTTTCTCCCTTTTTAGAGGGGTAATTTACGTGTCATGGGGGCCAAAACCAAGCATGATACGTTAAATTGAGTAGGTAGATGATATAGATGAAGATGATTTTGAGTGAGAGTTTTTGGTACTATGCCTGTTGATGATAAAACTATTGGAACTATGTGTACTGTGTTAACTTTCCATTGGGTTTTGAGTTCTATTGCCAGGTCTTGGTATTTTGAGAGTTTTTCTGAAATAGTGGACTGAAGATTATGGCTGTTCGGGATTGCTATGTCTATGATGTAAATAACTTTAGTGACTTTGTCGTGAACTGTTATATCTGGACGGTTGTAATGAATAGTTTTGTCTGTTAAGATTGTTCTGTCCCAATAAATTTTACAAGCTCTGTTTTCAAGTATTGTGTTAGCTTTATACTTATAGTATAAAATCTTGTGACTGATGAAGTTATAATTATGTGCTAAATGTTGGTGAATTATTGTTGCTACTTGGTCATGTCGGTGTTTGTAGTCTGTTTTTGCTAGGGCTTTACAGGCACCGGTTATATGTTGTATGGTCTCTGGAGCGGAATTGCAATGTCTGCATAAGTCTATTGTCTGAGTTGGATCTCTAATGATAAATTTCTTATATTATTATTATATATACTTATTATTTACTATATATATATACTTATTATTATTATATACTTATTATTATTATAGGGGTTGAAATTTTTTACGAAAGCCCTTCATTTTTTAAGTAAGAAACAAGAAACTTTATCTTTGGGCTACTGATTATAAATGAGTAGAAATGTTTTTAAGCGTTTCTGGATATTCTACCCCTAAGAGGGTGAAATAGGGGTTGAAAGATTGTATGAAAGTTCGTATTTTTTAAAGTTAGAAACGTGAAACTTTATTTTTGGACTACTGATAAAAATGATAAGGTTTTAACGATAGCATTTCTGGATATTCTATGCCTAAGGGGTGTAAAAGGTGTTGACATTTAATCCATCGGTGCCAAGCAACTATCGCTTAGATTTTTGTAATTCTTTTTGGCCCCCCACCGACTTCAAACAGATTCTAGGTACCTAGCACACAATTAAATATTTTTTTAAATGAATAATGAATCACACTTTTTTGGCAGGGAGTTTTCATTGGATGTTTTTTGGAAGTCGGTATTTTTTTCTAAAATGTTTTTGATACTAATGTTCTGGTATGTTGCAAGTATAATCATAATAATAAATATTTCGGACATTTTAACACACAACGCCATCTAGTCCCAAGCTAAGCAGAGCTTATGTTATGGGTACTAGACAACTGATATAAATACATATATACTTTTTTTTTTGTAAATACATACAAATTATACATAGAAAACACCCAAACTCCGAAACAAATATTTGCAGATCATACAAACATTTGATCCAACCCGGGAATGGAACCCGAGACCTCGAGCACAGCAGTCACATACGCTACCACTGCGCCACAGAGGCAGTAATAAATAATAAATATAAGTAATAAATTATGCATGTTTTATTATACCTGTAAAAGTCAAGAAATCATTATTATTCACTTTCATTTACTTATACATTTTTTTTCTGGCTTTACTGCAGCTCTACATGAAATTCTTTGTCAGTTTGACATTACGGAGCCACACAGTCTGGTGCTGTTTAGTTTGTCTAGTTTGACTTTTGGAATTTGGAATTTTACATTAGAAGATTTAACTGTTCTGTAATCGAAGTAGCCACTAGCCATTAATGAGTTCTAGTTATTCTTATTTAAAATAAGTTAAAGGGTTTTTGTGGAATTATTATACAATATTATTATTTCAAAAAAGTGGTTTACTATTTACAATTTATCTATATTTTAGACAACACGTGAGTTAACCTTTTATGATCACCTAAGTATTCAATTTTAAAACACAGTACGGTTGGAAACTGAAGGTTCTTTTGTACTATTACTATATATATTGTCTGAACAAAACAATTTAGACACGAGTATTCGGATAGATTGGACTAGGATTTATTATATTTAGAGATGGTTGAAATATGAGCTGAATCCTTTTCGAATATTAACCAATTCAATAAGAGTTTAAACTGTACTAATTACAAAAACCAAATACGCAAATCACCATATCGTTGTTTGGTTGGTCCTTCAGAAATACCTATTTTGGAATATAGTAAACGACTGTGAAAAATTACGATGCACACAAGTATCTCGATTTTTTCACCATTATACTACTTTTAATTTATTCGGTGGGTGATATCATAGCAATGAAAAAACATCGTACAAAGGAACTTGCCATCATTTATTCACAACGTAATCCGATTTTATAAAAAGAATACTAAACCAGTGGGAAACGACCTTAAAAAAGCGGTTCCTTAAAGTAAATGTTGTGTCATTGGCGTAAAACTTTTTTATTTTCGGCAACGGCGGCATATACAAAAGATTTGACAAAAGCTCGGCGTCCGTCACAGTGACAAAGAACACATTCTATTTTGATTGCAAAACTTAAAGCTTCGGCACTTGCGTGAAAAAGTGACGATTCATGATCAAAATCGTTTTGATGGAGAATAATGTATAATATGATATGTGTTACCTAACAAAGGTGTCGGCTGTATTTGTTTTGATGTTACTTTCAACTACTCTTGTTGCTTTAGTTGTAGTACGTAGACATTTAACACTATACACCTGTATTTAGTGTTGTATTGTTAGTATTATTGTATTGATTTTAAAGAAAGTTAAATCTTTTCAAAAACAATTAGCCCTAGAGTTTGATGAAGAGGGGTTTGATACTTTACACAGTACACTTACTTTAATTAATTTTTAGAGTAGTTTATGAGGAGTTAATAAATATTGTGTAATATGATGTCAACTGTCAAAGATGCAGAAAAAAAAATGCCGACTGAGAGTTTTATTCACTACCTTGTAAACCTGTGTTAATTATACTCTTCTTAAAGAAAAAAAATATGGCATTATATTATAAAAGCAACAATGTTATCAAAAAGGACACAATGACAAAATTAAAATTGGCATTTTAATTTTTACTAGTAGGTATGTACCTACCTACCTAATAACTTTGGAGTTTGGAGCCGCCGGGAGCCGCGCAAATTCTGAACACCTACAGGTTATAGTCCACTGAATACTCATTCTTAATTACTACTACTCAGGGTTGATATGATTTAAATCAGTGATTTAAATCGTGATTTTAATCAAATGATATTTTTTTAAATCAATGATTTGAATCATTAAATTTTTACTGCAACTAAATCGGCCAAAAATTGGCTAAAGACTTCCCCCAACATAGACTACGGCGCGCACACCGCCGCACACGAACACAATGCGAGCGATTACCGGGATTCCAAATGCTAGGACATGTTTTAAAAGTTATCAAATATTTCAGAAATCATTTCGCGCATGCTATTCAAATTCAATGCAAAGCGACAAGTATCATTCAGATAGTTTACTCATCTGGAAATAATTAGAATATGTACTTTAATGAGTTGCTAAGTTTTTACTTTTCTTGTTATTTTTTCAACACTACTGTTTTTTAAAATGTGCATTTTAGTAGAACTTGTTAAATTACCTACCTTTTAATTGTATTAATATTTAAATTTAAAAAATACGTTGTTTTAATGAAATAATCAAATCAAATCAATTAATTGACCATTAAAGTATTAAAAAAGGCAAGAAAGTAAAAAAAAAAACGAAAAAATCTGATTTAAATCAAAAAACTCCGATTTAAATCAAATTAATCCGATTGTTATGTTTTTTTTTAAATCATGATTTTTATCAACCCTGCTACTACTGCAAACATGCTTAGGTAGATATAAATATGTTATCATAATCTGTGTAACTTAAAAAACTGGTTCGTACGATTCATCCGTTTTTTCTTTCATAAGACTGAACTATTGAATTCATCCGTAGAGCGTTAATAAATAGCTAAACATTAACATAGCGTAGTAAATAAAATTGTATTTAGCAGTAATTATGAAACGGATTATTAGAACAAGTTATAGCGCTATAAATATTTCCTCATATAAAAAGGGCGGTAAAAAAATGCGAAAGTGACATTGCCCATAAACACCTGAGTTTATGGTCCCAATGAAAAACGACGTGCCTTTGAAATCTGTTTCTGTGATGTTGGACAGGGTACGCCATTCTTTTGGTTTCGATTTATGTGTTTTATACAGTTAGTCTATAAATGCCGCACTTTTATTGGCCGCGAGACGTTTACTGATTAATGAAGTGGGTGGAGATGTGGAAGATGGTAACGAGTGTTTCCTAGAAACGAGACATTTGATCATAATAAATTATTTTCTGTTTTTATTAAAAATGAACGATTTAGTCGTAGTATGCGAGATATTTTTTTTACCGAAGCAGGTAAACAAGCATTTTAATGCCAATTGTCATTCGTTAGTCAACGCTATGATCAGGGTCCACTAGGACACTAACCCCATAGAGTTTTAACGAGTGTTTTTTATTATTATTACACACGGGTTATGACGCTTTTAAAATTTATACAAAACTTTGAGCAAAATTTTCCAATGCATTTTCTAAAAGTGTACTTGCCTACCATCTCTAAGAAAATATTCCATATTGTGATTTTTTTTTCTTTATTTCCCAATCTTTAACGTATGTTATTTTTAAATAAAGGAAATAAATCAAAAGAGAAATTTCAACAATGCTATTAGTTATTCTGTGGTAGTAGCTGAAATGAAATAATAATGTTCGCTATATATTTCGGACATTTTAACACACAACGCCATCTAGTCCCAAGTTAAGCAGAGCTTGTGTTATGGGTACTAGACTACTGATATAAATACATATATTACTTTTTTTTTGTAAATACATACATATTATACATAGAAAACACCCAAACTCCGAAACAAATATTTGCAGATCATACAAACATTTGGTCCGACTCGGGAATCGAACCCGAGACCTCTTGCACAGCAGTCGCATACGCTACCACTGCGCCACAGAAGCAGTCACGCAGTTCGCTATAGATCGCTTAGATATCTATTATGTTTCTAAAATAGTCGGTACTGGCCCTACTATTTTTGAAACATAATAGCTAACGATTTACGCACCTAATTATGCCATAAGGCTTTTCATATTTATTATTTATTAAGGAACCGAAATAGAATTACATATTCTAGATTTTAAACTCGTTAATAAATACTTATGAATAAAACACAGGGAAAAACTATTAAAGTCAAAGTTCGAACAGGCCGAGGCATCCGTATTGTCGCATACCGACTCGTGCGTTTCAACATTCAATCTGAATTACAATGTACGGAATTTACAGACTCCGACCGGTCCGCGTGTTCATATCCGAGCGGAATAAGAAGCAGCTTTACTGTTAACTCTATTGTTCACGGACACACCGCACAATGTAGGTATTTCTGCCAAATAAGGCTTTACGATTATGTCAACGGATGTGTTCTGTTTTTAAATAACGATCAAAGTTACGCTATAGGCATCAAAAATAGCCCGGGTACATGTTGTACGTAAAGCGATTGGCATTTTAATTTTCGAACGACAGCTCAACTATTTAAATATTTTATACATGTTGCATGACTTTTGACCAGTGGCGTAGCGTGGACTTACATAGACGTGGGCGAAGTCACATCAGCGAGGACCCTTTTCTTTCGCCCCCAAGATCTACCTAATAAATTCATCTTACCAAACATGCTTCGATATGACATGCCTCTCGATTTCGATACTTATGGTAGTAAAAAGAAAATATAAATGAGTAGTATAAGAATACTTTTTTTATTATTGATTTAGGGGCAAACGAGCAGACGTATCGCCTGATGGTAAGCGATTACCGCCGCCCATGGACACCCGCAACACCAGAGGCGTCACAGGTGCGTTGCCGGCCTTTTAAGAAGGAGTACGCTCTTTTCTTGAAGATTTGAAGGTCGCAATGGTCCGGGAATACCGCAGGCGACAGTTCATTTCACAGTTTTGATATGCGAGGCAGAAAATTCCTAGAATACCGCACAGTTGTGGAGTGCCAACCATCTAAGTGATGGGGATGGAACTGCTGTTGCGTAGGACGATGGCAGTAAGAGGCGGCAGGAGGCGGTAAATGCAGTAGAAGATGTATAGTTAAGCAGTACATCTCTACTGCAGATGTAGCTTCGCGAGGCCAGCCGAATTGAAAATTCCTGGCAGTTGACGACTCGAGTCGCTCTATGTTGAATGCGGTTCAGAGGGAGGAGCAGGTACTGGGGTGCCCGTGCCCAAAGATGAGGACAGTATTCCATATGAGGCCGACCCTGCGCCTTATATGAAATACTGTATTCCATATGAGACCGACCCTTCGCCTTATATGAAATACTGTCTCGATCTGTTGAGCACGCTAAGCTTCTTCGAGGTCAATTTGTACTTACCCTGCAAATGGCCACGGAACTGGACCTCACTCGATATGTTGACACCAAGTATTCCAATGTTGGCTGAGGCAGATAGGGGAGTGTCTTCAAACCGAGGACATACGACCCACGGCAGTTTTTTAGCGCTCAAATTTGTGTCTTTGTGGGGTTTAAATGGACTAAATGGAGTTTACCCCTATCTGAAACCTTTTTTAAAGAGGTCTCAATTTCAGACACAAGTTTTTTCGACTCTAAATGACGTTGTTCCGGGAAATATTAGCGCGGCCGGTGTAGAGAGCATCGCCCGTGTCACTTGCATAGCAATGAATGCCGCTAGTTTGCAGCATGTCATTGATATGGAGGAGGAACAGAGTAGACGATAGCACACCGGGACACCAGCATTCAAAGGGCAGAGCATTCACTGTCGACTACGACCTTTATGCTTCTACCTGCTAAAAAGCTGGTGACCCATTCGCATAATTTGTTGGGAAGCCCATAGAAAGGGAGCTTCGAAAGAAGCGCTTTGTGCAAGACCCGATCGAAGGCTTTCGCAATGTCCAAACTAACTGCCAAGGCTTCCCCCTTAGTCTCAATCGCCTGTGCCCAGCCATGTGTCAGGTATACCAGAAGATCACCAGCTAATCGACCCTTACAGAAACCGTACTGCTGGTCGCTAAGCAGATGGTGACCCTCTAGGTACCGCAGGAGTTGATGGTTAATGATGGACTCCATTATTTTCGAGAAGAGGGAAGTTATGGCTATCGGCCTGTTGTTGGACGGATTTGAGCGATCGCCTTTTTTAGGGATCAGGTTGACCAATGCTGCCTTCCATGATGTCGGGACTGCGCCAGAAGAGTAGAAGAGACGAAAAATACGCGTTAAGACTGGTGCCCGCACATCTTCAACACAATAGGAGGGATTCCACCCGGGCCACTCCACTTATGGATGTCAAGGGATAAAAGTGCTAAGCGTACCTACTGAGCGTTGATGGAACTAGATATCCAGCATACAGCTCTCGCACTGCGATATGGTAGGCGGCTCCCGTTCCCCGTCGTCCAAGGTCGAGTTGGACGCAAAGTGTTTACCAGAAGATCGGCTTTCTCCTTTGCGTCATAGGTCAATTATTACGTCGGATTATTTGCTATGTGCAGAGGTGGAAAGGATGACTTACAAAAATTCCTTTCGATAGCCTTGGCAAGAGACCAGAATGCCCGAGTTCCCGAAGGAAGACGCTCAAGCTTCTCGCCAATCCCAGCAATGTGCTTCGACTTCGCCCTTGCAATGTCTCTTTTGAGGGACCTGGAGGCAAAGTTGTACTCCTTTTTCAGAGTGCTGATATTTTGATAACGTACCGCCACAGCGTCAGCCCAGGCTTGGCAAGCTTCCTGCTTTATGCGAGAAGCTTTTCTGGAAGATGTCCATCTTCCAGAAAAGCTTCTCTCTCCAAACCAGGGCCGACACTTGCTACGGTTGCCACAGATGCCACCAATGGGGACCACAGTGAATGAGATGAAAAGCTCCATACCCTGCAGCACAGCATCAGCAACAGAATCAGCAGCGGTGTTGGGATTATCCGGCGAGAAGCACAACTGTCTCCAAATCGCCAAGTACGATCATCTCTACGGAGGGGAACTGCTGCTGCACGAATTTTGTAGCCAATGTAGCCATCTGGATGTGCTCAATAAGTCGGTCAGTTTTGGCAAACGCTGCTATGGGCATGTGTGTATGTAGAGGCTATGTAGAGGCACGCATAGACGCGGGGATGGCCGTCGCTGTCTACACGAAGCCATAAGATGGGGAGGTCCCTACCTACAAGATTGCTGAGGCGACGAGAGCTGACATTGTCTCTGATGTACACGTACGTCTCTTTCCGGCGTTAGAGATGAAGGAGTGTTCGAGTCCGTACCCAGGGTAAGTGAGGTAGGACGACACCACACAACTTTTTTTTTATATAACGACCCGGTCCGGGTTTGCACGGTCTTTGAAATTCTCAGATTTTCTCTACTATAAATGCATGTATTACACATATTTACGCAGTGGCGGATTTACATATTTGCCGCCAGTAGGCTATTAAAATTTTGCCGCCCCTTCTCACTTCTGCAATTCAATAACCTTTTGTGCATGTGGAAACCATTGCAAGCCATCATTCTACAGGAGTTTTCATGGGTAGTGTGTCGCAATCGAACCGAGTAATGTTATACGGTGTTTAGAGGGAGGGGGAATAAGTCTCAGTTGTGTCTCAGTCACCGTAATCGCCCTAAATGCACGGACTTACAATTATCGTCATCCGCTTCATTAGGCCCCTATTTTGGAGACTCTTCAGAGTTTGCCTTTAATCAATTTCTGCAGGAGCAGAAAAGTTTCCCTACAATACAGGTGGAACTCACTTCCCCTTTTACGGCCTCTACGATGGGAAGAACGTGAATGATGTTCCACCCGTCACGGATGCGGCGATTTAAACAACTCTGTCTTTGGTACTAGTAGCCGAGGAACTAGAATAGAATAGAATAAACTTTATTGTACACAAGATATTACAGTTTACATAAAAATAAAAAATCAATTAAATTACCATGTACAAATGGTGGCCTTATCGCTAAAAAGCAATTTCTTCCAGGCAACCTTGGGATGGAAAAAAAAAATTGTAAAAAAAAAAATAGTCGAATTCATGGGCAGTTTTAGCAAAAAGAAATGTAAAGGAATTTAAGTGAATTCAATAAAAGTAAATGTCAAAATAAATATTATTATAGATACTAATACAAGTAAATAAAATAAATATATATACACAAATAAAATATCTACATTTCCAAAACAAAATAAAAATAAATAAACAATAGATATTTCAGGTAAAATATGTTTTAGGCACTTAACATGCACTAGATGTAACTTAGATAGGAAACTTCTGGTACCCTGACAGATTTCAAGCCATCTACGGTTTACAGATGGTCTCCTAGTATATGGTGACCACAATCTCTCCTTCCAGGTTCTAAAGATCAAACACTGGTCCCTTGCCTGCTTCTGCTATCGTCACAAAAAATATCGCCTCAATCGTGTTCAATTCGGTCCTCGTACCGGTCCAATCCCAAACAATGTATCTATACTGTTTGGTATGTAGCATGGTGCGGGTGACAGTTTCAGTAACATTTCGTTTCACTCTTGAAAGTTGCCGCGATTTACAAATTATGACTTAGTACATATTTCAGCTGTACCACATTCGCAATATATCAAATCATTAATAACTGTAGTAAATTAAATTAAACCAACCAGAATGTTCTAGTCAACGTCGTACAGGCAACTGTCACCCGCACCATGCTACAGCGCAAAGAGTATAGGCCCGTTCTTTAGTGCGTTGTTACTATCTATGTCCCTCTACGGAGCGCCAATATGGGCTAAGCTTCCATCGGCCTCCTCCTGCTGTCGAGCCAAGCTCAATCAAGAGATCGGGTAGCGGCCATTCGGATCGTACGAGGATACCGCACCAACTCATCAGAGGCGGCGACAGTCCTGGTTCGTTTCCCGCCTTTTGATATCCTGGTGGACATGGACGCGAAGGTCTATGACCAGACTCGTGCTACCCGCCGAGGTAAGAGCAGGGAAGACCAAGACGAGCTTGAAATGCAGTGAAACGCTCACTAATAGGCCTTGGCACAATGGCGCGCGTGGCTGGAGCAGCCACAAAATGGGCGTCAACGAATTGTTGGTGCCTATCTGCCTAACCTCGAAGCTTAGGTAGGCAGGGAGGCCGGTCGGATTACCTACCAGATGACGCAGATGGGCATGGTTGCTTGTTGAGTATCTGAATAAGATCGAACGCGAGGAGGTGGCGCAACACCACCACTGCGTTACTGATTGGGACTCCACTTGGCGTCTGAACAACAAAGTCGACCATATCGGACGAGACCTGTTCCCACCAGCAACCAATGCTGATTGAAGGGCTGGGGCGCAGGGGCCTCTATTTGTGAAGATGGAATGCACCAGAAAGATACCGCTGAACGAGATCGGAACAGGGGTGATCACCAGCATAGACGACGTTGACGGCGAATCCAATCGTTGACAGAGCCGCAAGCTGCCAGAGAGTGGGGACCTCTGAAAGGCCGGTTCCTAAAAGGTAGTTGGCTCTTTGACGAGCACTTTCGACAGCTTGCTCAAAAGCTGGTTTCCTCTGCGACTTTTGCCCAATTTGGGTAAACCGAGCATCGTGAGAAGGCTGTACGCGGAATTCTCCGGTCGATAACGCTATACGGTACCCCGGTGTGGACGCTAGCTCTGACCGCCCAGAGTAGAGCGCGCCTTTGTCACCCTTGGAGAGTATTGTTGGTCAGAGAGATACGCGGACATCACATCGTGTCTACGCATGCGGTGTGCGCGTTGGCTAAAATATACATTTCGGATTCTTTCCGGGTAAAGCAGGTTCTTTTTGAGCACGGATGCATTGGGAATTACATGCACGTGGTTACTAGGAGTTAGTTGAATCCCGCCTGTCCCATGTATTTAGCCGATTCGGTGTGCCAGTACTTGGGCATCGCAGCGTTGAATAATCAATGCAGTTATCGGAGAACAACTCTCGCTGCCAACTGTGGTACTCACCATGGTCTGCACCATGGTCGGTAGCGGTAGATGTTTTCCTCCTTCTGCGAAGATGATATCGCGCAGAAAGAGGCGGCGAAAAGGACCAGGTATGAAATGTCTATTCGAACTTAATTGTCCGCCGCCCGGTGAAACTGGCGGTGCTGTGCATTCTAGGACCTCATGCCGCCCAAAATAGTGATTAAGGACCAGGAAGTTAGTCAAAATTAGTAATTTTAATTGTAATATTAAACTGCTATGGAGATGTTTTAAAAACCCTTAATTTCAAAGATTTTTTTACAAAGCGTTTAGTAATTTTTAAAATAGTATTAAAGTTGAGAGTATTTGGTACACTGCATAATACAGTGTCTCTTTTATTAAATTGTCAAGACTTTTTTTCTTCGTTTGTAATATAATAATTATTATTTCTGTATAAAAATAATTCGTCAAAATTTGCCGCCCCCTAAAATTCGCCGCCCTAGGCTCCAGCCTACTCAGCCTAGTGGTAAATCCACCACTGTATTTACGTATGTGTCAGCTGGAGACGAAAAAAAATTATGGTATTTAATTTAATCTACAAAAAAGTTACTACAACTTTCATCATTGATATACCATTTAAACAAACGAATAAACTATCTTAATCTGAATTAATCACTTTTAGAATTTTAGAAATCCTCCCTGTTTTCCAAAATTACTATCAACTTTGCTGTTTTGTATGAAGTATGTGTGTAAAGAAACGTTACAAAGCTAAGCTGTGTTGCCAGTCTGTGACGAGTGTGGCCAATATTAGGTATTTATTTCATTTTTTTTTTTAAGTCTGGTGGCCTCGCGAGGCCCCTTTAAGTGTGTGAAGTGGGCGAGGGCCCACTTCGCCCACGCCTAGCTATGCCACTGCTTTTGACGAAAGGACACAATACTTAAATAGACTACTACCCGTGTCGAAAATTGATGGGTCATGTGTACCACCAGGAGACCTTTTTAGAAAGATACAGGGGTATAAAACAATAACATTCAGCACTATGCAGGCGCGGTTCCAGCCTGAAATTTTGGGGGGGTTTACTAATACAATTTCACATACAATCACAATACACAATTTTATCGTGCATTGCCCGTGGTCCACCTCCGCAATCCACCTGGGTGGACCACGGGAAAGTATACTAAAAAAAAAAAAAGAAATTTCAATTTAAATTTATCTAAGAAGATGTGATACACAGAGTATTTTTAATCTGTTACTCGAGTTGTTATAATTTTTTGGTACCTTCATAGTTCGTTTAGGAAAGTACTTGACAATTAAATGTTTTTTTCACGTTTCTGCATTTTCTATACTTCTTAAAATCCTTGCTATGCTTTCGTATTTGCATGTGATCAACATATAGACATTCGGGTGTCCCACGGGAAAAAAATACTTCCCGTGGTCCACCCAGGTGGACTACGGAGGTGTTCCACGGGCAATACACGAATTTTATTTCACACATTAAAAACAAATGTATATCTTTTGTTTTTATTGGTAAATCTATTGGGATCATAATATTTGAGACGTCTTTGATAATCTCTGGATGAATATTTAGAGGATCTGGCTCCATAGAGGGACGAAGGGCGGGTATGGAACTCCCGAAAAATCGGTCTAACCACTAAACCCCGGCGGCGGCCTACATCGGCAGTCAAGAGGAGCTCCAGGAACGCATCAGCGGCTTCTGGAGTCCCCCCTACATTACCTCATCACTGAGGTACATCCCTGGGTAACCAGATTCAAACCCGAGGCATGTCGCTGTCGTATCTCTCACCGCTCTAAACAGTAAGAGAGTCGGCACACCGACCCGCCTGAGACGACACCCCCGGCCGCACCGAGGTGTCGGGTCGTTTGCAGTGGTCACATCTCCCCTGCATGTTTCGGCCATTTCCCGATCCCGCTCTTCGGACTCCTTCTGGAGCATAATGTCTTCACACTACTCGCCAGCATTGCCGCGATCAATGCTGTGCTGCTGTGACAGGTTTCATCCGATCTGTCCGACCGGGCGAAGTCACTGAAGCAACCGTGCCCGGTGAGCACCTGAGTGAATCGGTAGATGACACAGTTGGTTCTCCCTATACAAGCTTCGAAGCTCGGCAGAACGGCTCCGACAGCGCGTTGGCTGGCACAACCCTGGGTGTCGAGCCGTGCTCGCCAAGCTCGAGATTGGGCAGCAGACAACGTGGCGCCCCTGCTACCCTTCGTACTGGGGACTAGACGCCCGAAATGGCATCGGTTTCATACAATTTCAATACCTCTTCTAATCCATTATTCCGCAACTCTGTACAAAAATCATATGACAAGGGAGCAAAATCAAGGGTAGCTACCCCCTCCCCTTCACCTGTACTCAGTTGGACAGCTTACAAGTGACGGCATAGTGCTGAATGTTATTGTTTTATGCCCCTGTATCTTTCTACAAAGGTCTCCTGGTGGTTCACATGACCCATCAGTTTTCGACACGGGCCCGTAGTCTAATACTGTTCATGTCTCAGATTACAAAAGAAAGCCAGATGGAACGTTCTTGTCAAATCACATGACGCCGATTCATTTATTTTAGTGTGCGTGTCAGCCGGAGCGACACTGTAGGAACACGTACATCTTTGTGTGTATATACGCAGTAAAAAAATCCCTATTTTTTTATAAATATTACGATTGAAAAAAAGATATTTTAATATTAAAGAACTTTAAATATTATTGTTTTTATTTCAGTTACTGTTACGTACTATGCAAACTCTCAGCAACCTTTGTTTTGCACAAATTTTATAATATTGTCGTTTTGCGTGTAAATTTCGTGTAAAAATTATAAAAAGGTAAAATAACTTACTTTACCAAAAATACTTGTAATTTATGTTTTTTTTTATATTTTGCGTTTATACCTGGGAATCAAGTTTAGTACTATCGATCATTCTCAACCATTCAATTATGATGTGTAGCACAAGTTAAGGACATAAAACACATCAAGACACAGAACAGCAATTTGTAGAAACATCCACAAATTGTTCGTATCAGAAATAATTGTATGTATCACCAAAGAATACTTTCATATATCCTAAATATAGAAATGAGGTTCATTAATGTCTGGAATAACAAGTAATTTCCCTAGTTGAAGGGAAAAAAAATAGACAACAACTGGTATCACAGTCGAACTACGGTTGAGGTTTTGTGGTAACGTAGTGATTTATATACTCTTTGGTTTTGTGTTCCGACACAACAATATAATTATCGGGTAAATAAATAGTTATAGCTACTAATTAATCTGTATTTACATGTGAATAGATATTCCATCTTCTTTTTTTTGTTTTTGGGAACGACTCTTACAGTGCATTTTGAAAATAAAATCAAAAATCACTCGTGACGTGAACACAATATGGCGGTTTGTCAAACACTGATGCGAGAATGTATTCGCTTTCTAATTCATATTTACTTTGTAGATTTATTGTCATGTTCTTTACGGTCTATCTGGCTTTCTTTATTAATCTGAGGTTCATGTGTTATTAGTAAGTATTGGGAAGATTGGAAACTGTCTACTAAATGTTATTTTTATTATCTTCTGTTTAATATGAACTTGCCCCGTTTAATTTGTTTTGATTCGATCTCTTTAGAGTCATTGTTTCGTTTCATTTGTCATTATTTAGTATTCATGATCATCTATAAGTTCACTACTGGAGCTATGTCCAGAAGCCTATGCTTCTCCTTAGAGGTTGTGACCTACATTACCGCCTGGCTGGACGGGTTGGTATTTGTTCTTGAAATGTTTTTGTCATAATCTTTAGCTATAGAGAAGAAGTAAAAATACAAAATGCGTTATCCACTAACTGTGTGAAGTTCTAATATTGAAACGACTTTGTAATGAACTCTGTCACGGCAAATTGAGGAGCAAGAAAATTATGCTATGTATCAACTTTGATGAAATCTCGAAAAAAGTAGAAAAATTAAAAAGTAATCGATTAGTACACAGCCCTATCAATTATATACTAAGAACGTGGAAGACATTGGTTTAAAACAATTGTATTTACATTACATTTTGGAATATAATCATAATGAATGACGCAAGGTAATCTAATTATTTCCGCGTGTGTGCCTGTCACCGTATATGTAGGTACCTACAATGTAGGATCAGCTGGTATTGCGTCAGTAGCGGAAAGGTTGCGGTGCACGCGGTTACATCAAATGCCTGAGATTGCGTTGGCGTCCCCGTAGTTACTCAATACGGATCCGGGGGCAAACCTGCGGTCCCAACACCAATATCAGAAGTATATGTATCAATTTAAATATTCACAGATAATCGCTCCAAGAATTTTACGACCAGGTGTTCTATGAGTAGACTGTTCCACGTACAATTGATAAAATAAAGAATAATAAACTCAATTTTTTTTTATTAACTAACCAATTTTGACAGTTGAACAATTAGTCAAATGTCAATTTGTTGTTTATGTATTCAATTACATCCACCTACTTACATATTTTTATCCAAAAATGTTTTCATAGTAAATATAGAATGTATATAGGGTACGTAAGTAGATGCTTTGGGTAGCTTGGGCTCCACTTTCCAACAGAAAGAAAATCAAGCATAAAAATTTTCTTAAGAGATAAGGATAAATATTATTTTTATGACCAATTAAAGAATTGGAACATAGGTAAGAAATGATTTTGCTTCAGTCTGTTACGCAAGCTATTACCCGTAAGATAGTATAGATAGATACAAGATAGTGAAAACATTGTTTTAAATTGAAGCATGTCAAGTATTAACTTAGCAATACCAACGAAATAATTTGATGTGCATGCCAAGTTCCGGTAGGTTCGTGGAAATGGTCATTTTCACAGTATGTATGCTTCGTCGCACGTGGCCTGTAGGCAGATGAGGCGGGGAGGTTAGAACCGAAGTCGGTGACCGCTTATGCGCCGTGCATAAGGAGCCGACTGTCTTTGTATTCCAGTAAGGTTGCGGACTCCCCAACTAGCAAGAATGGTGCGAAACTATTCATGTTGACACTTCTCAAGTACTATTTAACAATTGTCATTTTTTTTTTCATTGTCATATTGATGAATAACGAACGAGTTGTTGTTCCATGAAAGTAGCGCATAATTTATCGTATACTTTAAAAAGGTGACTTCACGCCAGTTGTATAATGTGCGGTGTATTGTTTTGCGTTGGTTGTTTTCAAGTGTTCGGATTGTTAGGAAGTCATTAGCATTCAAGGGAATGTCCAGTTACAAGTAAATATACATTGATAGTTGGGCGACCGAGCTCCTATTGACTTATTATTGTAGGATAAATACAAAAATGAAAATTAGAAACTAACTTTAGACCTATACTAATTTTATCTGAAATACAAAAATGAATAAATATTTTGTATTTCAGATAAAATTATTATTATGAATTTGATCTTTTAACGATATTCAATTTTACTCAAGTCAAATTTTACAATGTTAACAATCTGAGAGCTCGTAAAATATAAAGATGCTTATGTTGTCCAATGTGCCTACATAAATAATTTGTTGTCAAAATTACCTACATGGCCCATGGGCTGCTTCATAGAACGTGGTTACCGATGCCTTTAAGCTTTGTTTGTTTAGGTTTACTTAGAAACTTTACAATAGCAGAGTATAATAAAAATCCCAACAGCTCTAAATATTCAAAATACATTACCAACACAGCCTACCTTTGTAAACAGTTTTTTGCTCTCAGAAAACTTTATCTGCAATCAAAGAATCTTACGCGTTCTCAGTTTAATCGCTTTGGTAGTTTAAACTTCGACTAGACTAAAAGATGCAGAAGCATCACTAGGCCGCCATGGTGTTGGTCGCCATACTCGCCATGCTGCATTGTCTGCATTCGCAGTGAGTATGGTGACCACCACTCTGCTTATGCTTTCCATGAGGCAGAGTAGTCATTTTGGCGGGCCATACATAAAAAAAAGAAAAACCTACTGTCATCGGTGTTGCATTGATCGTGATCAAAGAAGAGCTCAGCTCTCCCTTGATCACGATCAATGCAATTCTATCGAAAAAATATTTGGTGTATTAGGGCGCCGCACCGTATCTTCTATGTATAATGTATACGCATTTACTAACCGCGAAGTTTTAAACGTTCCTTAAGGCAATGTAATTTAATGCAAATACTGATAAATTTGACACTTTTCTGCGTGAAATTGGCAAATTAGAAAATCTCTAGGCTTGTATGGATGACAATAAATTTATAATACGATACTAGGATATAACAGATGAGATAAAACTTGTCAAACACCGGAACAGGGTCGCTCGGTAAGTTAACTGTGGATGAGTTTCACTACGGTTCACAGAGTACAATATGACAGTGAAAACGGACATTTGCTATTCGTTCCATAGATTGAGAGGACTTTGTATTAGAAGGGTCCGAGTAAAACAGCCGCGTGCCAATACGGTCTAGTTCCAGAGAAATTAATTACCAAAGTTTGCCTTTTTTACGGTTTTAAAAACAGATAAAATTAATTTCTTTGAAATCAATGTCAGTTATATATAATCAGTTAGGCTGAAACATATAACATAAATGAGAGGAATTAAAAATATATCTGGCGCTTTAAAATATCATAGATTATATTCTTAACTGACGCACGTACATACAAGTAGGTAATACAACTTATGTGTTAGTAACAATTTAACTTACATCTGTGTAAGTAAAATATTTTTTTGGAATTGAAGGTATATTGGTGTGACAATATGCATTTGCGTCCTCGAATAAAATAGACTGACAAAATGTCTGCTTCGTAAAATACACAAATTTAATAAGTTACTATACTTAAACGAAATATTTACTAAATTTATTTTAGAAAAAAATAGTTTCTGATATTTTAAGGTAACCTTAAAATATCAGAAACTACTTTTCGAAAATAGTATATCCTTATAGATAGGTAATAACTTATGGTATTAAGTTTAAATCAGTAGTAGGAACATCACATTTTTCGGCAAAGTATGTAACTAATACTATTCACAAAAAAAAAACAGGAGTTCATTGACAGGCTGTTATTTATTGACATATTTATGTACATAGAAGGTAATATAATGTCCGAAGGTGTACGATTACAAAGCGCTGCATCAGTATGCAGCGAAGACAACTGCTTCCTGCTGGCCGCGTTCCCGCAACCGCTATGGTAATTTAATTGTACAATACGACAGTGGAATGGATTAGGTGCCTCCGACATAGTAACTTCGGAGTAATGGGGGAAAACCACTGTATTGTTCTGCAGCTTGAGTAATTTATAGAGCTTGCTCACCGGGGTTTAGAATCACGTAGTCGCTAAAGGAAAATATTACTTATGTATTATGTCATCGGTTTCTCAATTCACACCGAGAAATTTCTTTGTTATTTAAGTGATTATATGGATCGATTAATATTTATGACATGTTATGACAACCGTGTATTACCTCTGACCATAAAGATTATAAACAAATATCAAAGCAACAAGCTCAACAGGTGGTAAGCACAGACTTTTGCCTCTTACCGCGAGGCAATACTACTTATGCCAGCCTTATAAATAAATAATAGATATGTCTGCATTGAGCAATACATGAAGTTTTTTTTCCAAAAACATGATTAAATTACTACACATGGGTATTGTAAGAGCCGAATACGAGCCGAGCAAACTACGCAGAACAATATCACTTTAAAGAGAAGAAACTGGAAGAAACACTTGAAACAAGAAGTAGGTCATAACCTCCTTTTTAGGGAGAAGCTTGTCCAGCAATGGACTGTTAAAGACTGTCGATTGTGATGCATTTCAGAACCCTAGGAGAGATATGTTTTGGCACATACCTATTTACCGACTTGACCGGAAAAGATATTTCTTTTCGTTGCTTTTCAGCGGTTGTGTGAGGTTACCGTTGCCTGAACCTCTCTGAAAACCTCTGATTCTAGAAGATCAAAAATCGAAATTCTTTTTTATTTCAAATGGCCTTTTCAGGCATTTTCGTAAAGTTACATTACGCGCGGTTCGAAAATGTCATTCCTATGGAGAGGAAGCGGCAAGAAGCAGGAGTCCAAGCGCGTTGCTTTGCAGATGTTCATGGGTTATTAACATTAGGTGACCTACCAGCTAGTTAGATACTATAAAAAATGTTTTAAGTATTATAACTTGGTATAGCATAATCTGGTGATTCATTTTTGATCGGTTACGAAAGTATTCGGAACACTGTTGTTACCACGAATTTAGTATGACTAAGATTTATAATATGTGACGACAACAACTGCTGAATCAAAGCTATTGTTTCAATTATTGATATGATAAAAGTAAAAATGCGGAAGTTATTACACTATGAGAAATAAACGATCACAACAATCGCTCCTCTTTATCGGTATATTTTAAAAACATCTCATGTAGAGGTAAGTTCCAGCAAGAGCCCATAGCGTTACGTGATCCGGGATCCCTACAAGCTGTAAGGGCGTTGACACCGCGATCCAAGTCGGCTTTGTGCCAAATGAGAATAATAACTATGTGCAGACGACCCACACGTGTTAGAAGCACTAAATTGTATTCAGATCCTTGTTTGACAACAGAATTCAAATGTGGCGCGATATTGATCAAAGTATAAATACTTCACATCTAAATGCAGTTGACAAATTCAAAAGACTGATACATAATTTTGACAAGTTGATCTTAAATGTAGTTTTAATGTAAATAGGCTTCTTGTAAACTATAGCAATCTAATAAAAGCGTAATATTATATAAATCATTCTGACTGTGAACCACTTGGGGATTTTTTTTCTGGTCGCGCTAGTTCACGTTTTACTTTTGAAATATTTGTGGTGGCCCATCAATCTATCAATTTTAATTGAAAAATATAGGTGAATTCAGAATTCACATTTATTTTATTGGTGGTGAACATAAAAGAACTTATAGATAAGAAAAATGAACTTATAGATAAAAACGATTTAAAAACTGTTACAACTTTTAATTTCTTAACATCAGGTTATTATTTTCAGGGACCGCAACTACAATTTATAGACATTAACCCTTTCCAATATAACTTTATATTTAATCTTCTTAGATAGTAATGAATTACAAATCGATTAGTAAAAAAGACATCTAACATAAGTTGGACATTTAATTTCTGTAAAACATTTTTCGCGTCCTGTTTTTGAGGCAGCCTTCTTAAAAAGTCGATTCGTAGAAGACAGTTGGTGGTAATAATTATTGTATAACCCTAACTTTTGCATTTAGAGGTGATTGAACAGGTATAGGAAGTTCAAGTTACGGAGATTCAGTAATTCATTAATTTTCATACGATGATGACATGACTATAAAATAGTTCACATTAATGCAGCCACCGCGTTGATCTGAATTATGGACAACACACAACGCGTAAGTATGTAAAATCTCGTAAACCACTTGTGCTTTATGTTTTATTAAAACACACCAATAAATCGACCATGAAGAAAATTCAAGTATTCAAATTAATTCAACCGGAATGTTTAGAATGTACATCCTTGTTTAGTCAGTATGTATTACAAGTTATAAAACAATAGGGTACTCGCTGTTCAATACGGCACGAATACTTATAAAGAGAATTAATGTTGTTTATTTAAATAATACTGTATTATAATAGACAGACAAAAAAGTTTCCAGCCATATGTGACTTTTTGCAAACTTTAGGGAGTGTGTGTTTCGTCAATGGGTTATAAACCTAGCTGATTCATTGTTTAGGAATTAGTAAGCTAACTACATGAGTTAATTGACCTTTGTTTTTTTGAAGTTATGAAGCAGGCGGAGATAATAGTCCCTGCATTTTCCTGATGTTGTCAAAAGACAACTCCCGCACTTGGACCACATTCTGTATCGCAGGGGATCCTACAAATATACAATAAACAGACACAAAGAACACCAAAACTCAGAACTACAATTTGTGGATCACACAAACCGTTGTTCCACAACATCGATCGGATCGAATCTACAACACATCGCAGTAGGAAGCGGCATATGACCACTTAAACCTTAAACCATTTCACCATCCAGGCAACACTTAATATTTATTAATTTAATATTTTCTCTATACCTGTAGGTGAGAAACACAACTTTAAGTTTCTTACATTTTTATTTAAATATATACCTATACTACTACTATAAATTCGAACTTAGTTTTGTAATTTTGTAGAAAATTCATATTGTTCATATTTTTAACTTTACTGCTTATTATTACTTACTCTTTTTTCTTCCAATATCTAAAATTGAGGACAAAATGAATTACTCTAAAAGGTTTTTAGAGTAATTAATTCTATTTCATATTTACCTGTACTACTTTTTGAATTGGAGATTTTTCCTACATTGTTTTATTCTATATTGTGGTATGCATTTTATTTTTTTATTTTACATACTTTTACACCTGTTTTCTTCCACAACCTAGTTCTTGAAGTTTTTACTATTGGCGTCAATCAATTATCAAGGTAATCAAGTATCAAGATACAAACAAATATTTTAATTGTTGCTTCTGTTTTTAACCCAGGAAACTATTATCAAATGCTTAAAGAATTCGAACACACTTGTCATGATTTTAAATTTAAAAAAAGTTTTTTTTATATCCGGCCCTGCCAAAATGACTCTACTCTGCTTGATGGAAGGCATAAGCAGAAGCCAAGAGTGGTGGTCACCATACAAGTACTCACTGCGAATGCAAACAATGCAACGTGGTGACCCACACTATGGCGGCCTAGAGATGATTGTGCACCATTGGGCCTCCGGTCTCGCACTCACCAACGAAACACTCAGCATGAACGCTGTCATTTTGCGTTGATCTTCTGTGCGAGGGTAGTACCGCCCGGTCGAGCCGGCCCACAGAACAAGCCGGCCTGTTCGTGCTGAAATCAGCCTGGCTCTACTACATGTAATTTTTTTACTTTAACTTGTTTACTGTAATTTGCTTACTATTGGGCAGCTATAAATAAAATGAGTCCTTGTTTAGTATAGAATCTATTTTTAATACATGAAGCAAAATTTTCAACCATTTTTACGAAAGTTATGCGAATGGAGGAGTATGAAATTTGGCACAGTTAAAGATAAAAAAATTAAATAAAGATGTATCATGTTCGAATTCCGACGTCTGGGCGACCACTAGTATTAAATGATTACGTAATATAAAGAGGATATATGTATCTTTACATACATAAAAAAATAATTTTCTCAATAATTTTAGTAACCCTAAAATGATGTTTAAAAACTGACTGAAGGAGGTAAATTCAAACAGTGACTTCGATGCGCGGTATTAAACCGCATGTTGAATACAAATCACGATATTTGGCGGTCAAAGCGGCCACATACTGAAGTAAATTTATTAGTGAAGTGTACACAGCAACATTACACCTACGTATCATCACGTAGAAGTGTAGGTACGCATGTGAAAATCGGTTTATAGCTATTGATACCACGAATGTTGTCGTAATTGCTTCCGGTCACACATGGCTATTTATTTTCTTGGAAAATACATTATACCTACACATTATGTGTGTTGGCACTTTATGGTTCCTTTATGTTTTTAGATAACAATCAACAGTTTGGGGAATTTTTGCAACCGATACCGGTACTAGTCGTGTTCTTCTAACAGACTTATCCATAAAATATAAAGAATTATTGTTGATCTTAACATTACAAGCAAAAGTGTACAGGAGAGACAGAAAATCGTTAATTCCCATGCCAATTCGCCTGTAAAAATTTAGTTTTGATATTAATGCCGCTTTTTATATTAAATTTGTTGATAAGTTTCTTAAGTTTTAATAAAAAAATCCACTAGATATAGCGTAGAAGTTTCTGGGAATTCATTTCATTATTAAGCTTTGTAGATCTTAAAATATAAAAAATAACAAGGCACCTAGAGCTATATTTTGGAGTACAAGATTTAAGGAGTTAGTTTTAAAAATTCACGTCAATGATGCTTGTCTTCCACTTCTCAATAACAGTCCTATGTTAAATTTGTCTGCAGATCTTAGGTTATTGATTTATTCCAAAAGAATCCTCTGGAATAAACAAGACCCTGATTCCTGCATAACTTCTAAATACATAGATGAAATTACGATCTTTAACTCGCCTTCCATAAATAGTCTGCCAACATTTGCCCCAGACAGGACTGATGCAGTTAAATCAAATGTGTTAAGGCTGTTCAAAATTTACACTCTTGAAAACTGCTTTTGTGTCGCATCCAATTTCTGTCCACAGACTAGGTTAGGCTATGTCAACCAACAAACATACATGTAAAGACATTCTTTTAAATTCATACTACATATGTAGGTACTTTTACACATACATTTAACATTACATACTAGTGACCGACCGAAGGTTCGGTTTCGGTTTCGGCCAAAAAATCTAGATTCGGTCGTAGTTTCGGTTTCGGCCAAAAAAATGGCCGAACATTCGGCCGCGCCGAAACTCGGGTGACTGTAAATAATCGTGCGTCATTTGACGAACTTCGTAACTAAGTCGTGCTCACACGCCCACATGGCCGGCTCAGTTCGCTGCCGGTAATTCCATCAATAATCGAATTAAATGGATTTTATGTTTAACATATGTATATATGATTAACATATGACATACTGTATTTGTTTAGTTCAGACATATTCATGACACAAAACATAAAAAATATATTTACTACGTACTTTAATCATAGAATATGCAACTGCATGCATAAAATATCCACAATGTTTCAGTATATAACAGGAATTTTAAATATGTTTAACTCTTATTCTAAAAAGGTAACTATCATCACTTTGAACTTTTTAAAACTATCAAATCAACTTGACACGGTTATGTTAAAGTTCTAATCTTGTTCTTCATTCAGTGGCACAAAATCATCATTTCAAATATTTTTATTATTTATCTTTTTTAACAACTTATCAAAGTCATCCATCGCTACAAGTTGATATCAAAAACGACCAAACCTTTTTTGTGTGAAAATATTAACAATTTTCGAACGCTATTGTAATACTGTCGCAAATTTATTCAACGAAAACTGCAATAAGATTTTATCGATGTAAATACGTAAACTATGATATTTTTAGGATAAGTTCACTTGTTAGCTAAATTATATAACAAGCAAATGCTGAATATTTTGCTTGTGATAAAATAATACTAGGCTAAACAAATATTAAGGAACCTTTCTAGCTCACTTCTGCACTTTCGATTTCCACTATTAGTAAGACAACAAATAGAAATTATTGAATATATGTGGAAACGTAACGAGTGAGTTCGTATCAATAATATTTATTTAACATTTAAGTTTGCAAGAAAAAATAAACATAACAAAATTAAACTGAAACAGATAGTTGTCACTATTTTATCACTTCTGCATGGATAATTTCAAATTATTTACTATGTCAAAAACTAACCATTCTTGTTTTGTTCAATTTTGATAAAAAAAGTAATAATAAACTGACTTCAAAACAACTTCAAACGAAAACTCCATGCCTAGAAACACTAAAAAGCGTAAAATAAATTGGCTCTCCTTAAGTTACTATGTAGCAACTCTTGTGTATTGTATTTCTAAGTATTTATTAATTTAAACAAAGCAGTGTTATAGTGTGTGCTAGGTAGGGCATGCAACCCGGTTTTTCGGTTACCCGGTATGTATGTATGAACAAACAGGTATGTATGTGTTTTTTTCATGTTAAAATTAAAAAAGTGTTAATATTAGTATTGTGGTAACGGGATGCCAATTTGATCACAGATAAAAAATTACGCGACGAATACTCCACCATTAGTTTTTAACTTGCACATTTTTTGAGAACCAAATAGTTCAACGAACGAACGAAAGCACTCAGCATGACAATATTAATAAAGCAATCGCCTTCAACAATGATGCAGTACGAAAGTTCATTGTAAATATTATTAAGAATCATTTTGTGAACACTAAAGCTCACAAGAAAGTGATAATGTTGAAGAAGTAGCAGAAATGAGTCTACCATCGAATGACATAAAAGAGCAAAGCAGATTTTGACGGGACTTTTACTGTTATGTAGCCTATGATATAGATAGGCTACATAACAGTGAAAGTCCCGTCAAAATCGGTCCAGCCGTTCCAGAGAACCCGGCGCAAACAGACAGACCGACAGACAGACAAAAAATGTAAAAAAATAATTTTTGGTATATGTGCCGTGTATACATACATAATTATGTATTTAGTAAAAATCGGTTAATTTAATATTACAAAAAGACACTATTACAAATATAGACTGATTTCATTTAAATAACCCGAATTGTCAACTAAAACCGACGCAATTTACGCATAAAAAACCGGTTAACCGGTTTTTGAAACAGCCCGGTTTTTGCATGCCCTAGTGCTAGGTACCTAAAACCTGTTTGAAGTCGGTGCCAAGCCCAAAATAATACGAACAATTACAAAAATATAAGCGATAAGGCCAGGGATTTATGAAAAAAAAAATTGCGTATAGTCGCGTAACCGCACTAGATGGTCTTGCTCTTTACGACTTAGAGCCCAACCATATTCCTAACAAGCTACATGATGAGAAGCGAAGAATCGTGACGCAAAGAACAATAGTTGAGACTAATTGTAAATATTTAAATGAACCCACTAAAATAAACTAGGCGTATAGATATAGTGTAGGTTCCTAATCCAAACTTCTGTTTTGAATGTCTTTTATTTCCTACAGACGGCTAGTTTCTCTATCCTCTATCTCTTAATCTCACCTGTCACAACTTGAAAGATTACAACTAAGGCCCTATTTGTGTATATGGTATGCAAATAATATTTCTCTAACCCCTAATCGTTTTACTTTTTATTAGTTTTTATTATCAGGTCATGTGAATAACTGAAAGAAAACGACTAAAGGTAACATACATACATATAATATTTGAAGATTTATTCTCCAAATTCCAACCGTTAAGGCGTTGTACCTTCTATCATCAGCTCATCATTATGAAATGATGACTACCAGACCCAAATACCGGAATAGCTTTAGAAAATATATGATAAACATGGTCCCTGCCTAAAAAAAATGAGGGTTTCCCTCGATTTCCTTGGGATCCAATCATCAGATCCTGATATGGTGCCAATAGGACTACCTCGGGAGCATGCCCTTTCGAATACAAAATCAATTTTCAAAATCGGTTCACAATTGACGAAGTAATCGGTGAACATACATAAAAAATACATAGGGGAAAGTGGGGAAGATTCATACAAGGGGCACCGTCATACATTGGATATATCTGATGTTAGGTGCACTTCAACAGAATGACTTATGCGTGTATACGTAGCTTAATCTTGTGTAAGGTTGCTGACGTAGTTTGACAGCAGTCGGTGAGAAACGCGCATCGGTGTGACACGGAACATGATTTAACCAGCCATAAGTAATTTAATAACCCCACTGTTAAAGTCTTTTTTTTTAATAAAAGCTGCTCTCTAGATTATTAAATTCTATTTTATCTAAAAGATAATAGGATCAAATTTGTGAAATGATGTCTAAATAATTCTATATATGGTTGTCATTTTTCTAGCAATATTTTGATTTTATTTTCTTGTGATGGGGTAGGTTCATACTACAGTGAACGGGGTACATTCATACTAAGATTCCTCATGTTGATTGTGATAATTTTTTAATTGTTGGTTATTGATAGTACTATTACATAAGAACTAAGCAATGGGACGTAGATATTGACATAGTGATGAGACTGATTAGAATTACTGTTAGTTTTACCTAGTTCCCTCGGTGACATCAAAGAAAAACTACCGATACTTATGTTAATGTATTTTATGATGATTAAATATGATTTTGTTAAAGAGAATATGTTATTGCTTTTGTTTTCATGAACGTCGTATTTTGTTGCTTTAATTTTGATAATTAAATAAATATTTCTTGCACAACTTTCATATTTTTTCACATGCATGAATCTGCCCCATAGCTTGTATGAACGTGCCCCGCACGTGGGGGTACATTCATACAATTCTCTTTTTTTTAAAGTGTTATAACAAGCCGTACAATTTTTTTTTACACAAATTTCATGTTTTTGAAAGACTACGTAAGGGGCTTAGGACACTCTTCAACCAAGCTAAAAATTCCAGGACTATAGAGGACTGGCATAATTATAAGGCTGCACAAAAACACTACAAGAAGCGGATCAGGTTCCGGAGAACGGAGGCCTGGCGTAACTTCTGTAGCAGTATAAACTTGACAAACCAAGCCGCGAAAATAAAGAAAATCCTAACCAAGGGTGACCTAGATCTCTTAGGCTCCCTTAAAAAGGAAGACGGCACTTACACCAACACAAACGATGAAACCAGTGCAGTACTGTTAGATACACACTTCCCCGGGTGTCTAATTACATCAGACAGGGAATGGCATGACAAAAAATACAGCACACCAACAACCCAAGAATGGGAAGTCGCATACAATGTAGTAACCGAGGATAAAGTCAAATGGGCGCTTAAGAGTTTCTAACCCTTTAAATCCTCGGGGCTGGATGAAGTCTTCCCAGCACTTCTACAGTGGCATCCCGAAGAGGTAACTAAACATGTAACACCTATCTACAGGGCTTGTATAGCATATAAATACATACCAAAACTGTGGAGAGAGGCGAAAGTAGTCTTCCTACCAAAACCAGGTAAGGAGGACTACACACTAGCCAAATCATTCAGGCCCATCAGTCTCACATCTTTCCAAAACTTTGGAAAGACTAGTGGACAGACACCTACGGGATGGATTTCTCAAAAATACTCCACTACATCCCCAACAACACGCCTACAGAAAAGGCAGATCAACAGAGTCGGCCCTTCATATGGTAGTACAGAAGATTGAGTCGGCTTTCGCAAATAAACAGTCAACAATGGCGGCCTTCATAGACATAGAAGGCGCCTTCGATAAAACTATACACAACAGCATTAACCGCGCCCTACAAAAACTTAAGGCAGAACCAGTCATCACAGACTGGATCACCGAGCTGGTCGGCAAAAGGGCGGTTCAGACAGCGGTGAATACTACTATGAGAGCAAGGGTAGTCAGAGGATGTCCACAAGGTGGGGTCCTATCACCGCTTCTATGGAACATAGTAGTAGACAGCCTCATAAAGAGACTAAATGATCAAGGATACACTACTATCGGTTATGCGCATGACCTAACAATTCTGATAAGCTGGAGCGCGGAAATTGTGTTATGTGAGGTCATGCGTTCGGCTTTTCAGATTGTAGAAGAATGGTGTGACGAATAGAAACTGTCAGTAAATCCGAGAAAAACAGAACTTATCCTCTTCACCAACAAAAGGAAGTTACCAGAACTAAAGTTACCAAAATTATTTAACACCAATCTCTCCCTGTCAACTCAAGTAAAATATCTGGGTGTTATTCTTGACAACAAACTGAACTGGGCGAGCCATATCGAAGCAAAGACAAGAAAGGCCTGTATAACTTTCAATCGGTGTAGAAGACTCGTTGGTAAAAGATGGGGTCTTAACCCAAAGATCACACTTTGGTTATACACTGCAGTTATCAGACCCTCCATTACCTACGGATCAGTTGTATGGTGGCCCAGAACGCAACTATCCACAGCTAAAATGAAACTCCAGAGTCTACAACGCTTGGCCACAGTAGCAACTACTGGATGCATGAAAACTACTCCATCAGCCGCATTAGAGTATCTCTTGAATTTGAGACCTCTAGATCTAGTCATCCAACAGGAAGCGACAGCAGCTGCCCTAAGACTAAGATCAAACGGACTGTGGAAGATAAACACAGAAGCAACACACTCA
The DNA here is from genome assembly GCA_949125395.1 of Diaphora mendica. Lineage (NCBI taxonomy): Eukaryota > Metazoa > Arthropoda > Insecta > Lepidoptera > Erebidae > Diaphora > Diaphora mendica. The sequence goes on from OX421310.1 coordinate 28,331,527, forward strand.
AAAGTTCTGCAGGGGATCCTAAAGGAAATTCCACTCCTCGAGGCACCCACGGACAGAACTCCATGTCAACATGTCTTCGATCGAAGTTATTATATGCAACTATCCGCAGAAACAAACGATAGCTCTGGCGTCGGCGAAGTTAGGATATATACAGACGGCTCCAAAACACAAAAGGGTACCGGAGCTGGCGTCTTCTCGAACGACTTAAATTCGAACGAATGTTGGAATAATCAAAGCAGCACAAGCAATTGCAGCCAGAGATGTGAGAGACTCAAACATCAAAATTGTCTCTGACAGTGCATCCGTGCTTCAAGCTCTGCAAAACAACAAGATGACCTCTGCCCTCATTAAGGAATGTCATGACAATCTCCAGTCCATTGCAACTACGAACAAAATTACCCTGCAATGGATAAAAGGGCACAGTAACTCAATGGGTAATGACGCTGCAGATGAATTGGCTAAAAGGGGATCGGAAACGACAGTGTGTGGACCGGAACCACTACTGCCTCTGCCCCAAGCCCAAATAAAAACATGGCTGCGCGCCAAAACCGAAGAAAAACACAAAAAAGAATGGAAAACCAACGAAGGATGCAGGCAAACAAAAAGTGCAGTTCCGGTGGCATCAAAAAGACTAGCCCGCAACCTGATCAGACTAAAAAGGGACGATCTCAGGAAGGTCACAGGTATCCTGACAGGGCATTGCCCCTGAACAAGCACCTATTCACTATAGGTGCAACAGACAGCCCTCTGTGCAGGGGATGCATGGAGGCAGAAGAAACGCCGCAGCACGTTCTCACATAATGTAGAAGTGTGGCAGATCAACGGGTGGACATTCTCCAATCAACATCACTCCCGGAAGCATGTAGTGACCTGAAAAGGCTGCTGAGCTTCTGGGATGATCTAGGATGGTTGGAGTAGGAAGATGACATACCTACGTACAACGGCCCAATCAAGAGGCTAAGTGCGGAAATGGCCCGGTAAAACAAACAAACAAACAAACAATGTTAATGTATTTTTATGATGATCAAATATGATTTTGTTAAAGAGAATAATATGTTATTGCTTTTGTTTTCATGAACGTCGTATTTTGTTGCTTTAATTTTGATAAATAAATAAATATTTCTTGCACAACTTTCATATTTTTTCACATGCATGAATCTGCCACATAGCTTGTATGAACGTGCCCCGCACGTGGGGGTACATTCATACAATTCTCTTTTTTTTAAAAGTGTTAAAACAAGCCGTACAATTTTTTTTTACACAAATTCATGTTTTTGATGTAAGCTCAAATAGAAAGACTATTGATTTTATATGAATCATTATAGATATCGATAACCAAAGGAATTGTATGAGACGAAACATAAAAAGTGTACGAAGCTGCCCCACCTTCCCCTACCCTAATTACCGAAAATAGCAACGTCGTTTGAAAAAATGGGTTTTGACTCACGTGTTTATCAAGGGCAAGTAAGGTTCGGTTTCGGCTGAAACTGAGAGCCAGGCCGAAGGTTCGGTTTCGGCTGAAAAACCAGTTTCGGTCGGACACTATTATATACCTACTTTTAAAGTCAGTTACAGGAAACAAGACATCAGCAAGTCAGAGGCCGGCCACGCGCTCAGCTCATACCTCTTTAGTTTACTTCAGTTTAGTTCGCGTTTATGGACGTCGGTAGTCACTTTCCATCAGGAGATCATAGAAACGGTGTTTTCAAGGATAGGTAGGCGGATGCAAACAAATTCTTTACAAACATGGAACGGGAGCAACGGCAGTAAGAACAGAAAAACTTGTAATACATGTACTACACAACATAAGAAAATAATGTAATGTATACGTAGGTACATTACATTAAATTTCTTAAATTCGATGAAGCGACACCTTTTAGGGAATAGAAAGCAGTTGTAAGTTTTCATTTTATTTTCTGCACGCTAGATGGCGCTATAAGCTTGAAGTTTGTAGTCATGTTTTTATAAGATTCATTAAATTGTTTACTTATTTTCTTGCATTCAAGGAATTTATTCACATATGCAAAGATATTTTCTGTAACTTGCACATGGGATGTAGAATTAAGTACTGAGGTATTAAAAGTAATGGTACCATTATCATGAAATGTAAGTACCTACCTAGGCTAGGTGCTGTTTATTTCAAATTATTATTTATTAATAATAATCGAAGATTAAAATGAAATATGACAGTTCCAAAGTTTAATGTCTTCAAAATATAATAAAACCGGTATAAATAAGTCGTAAAGTTTAGGAAAGTAATACGAAAACATTGTTAACAATTCTAGTCAGCGCCCAGAATATCATAATATAACTAACCTGTAGTTGCTATTGTTATGTAAGACGTTATGTTCATGTTAACAGTAACTCAAGTATATAAATACAATGTGAACACCTGACTCATATGTAAAAGCAGTGAAGGGATTATGAAATGTAAAATAGAGGTGTACTTGATTGCATGTAAGCATATGCCCTGGATTGTTATCGCATACCTACGCATTTTGGAGAGAAGATTTGTTTGAGGGATAGAAAATACATATGCCTAAACACAGAAGCTGAAAAACGCTATATTGACTACCTTTAACAAAATGAAAATTAAAGGTATTAGACTATACACCCATAATAAAAAAACCTAACCGAGAACTCAGATTATTGTTTTGTGATTTGATACCGAGAAACTTCTTTATGATTTTTCATTTCTCTGTAAGTAGGTAGATAATATATCTACCTACTTACAGAGAAATGAAAAATCATATATGACTATGTTTTTTTTTTTTTTAAATTGTAAGTCAAGGTGTAAACTTAACTTTATTTCTGTCTTCTATACTAGCAAAACATTACCAGCGTATAGCGTAGCATTCGAGTAATACTGAGAAACAGCACTATTTATATGTAACGGTCGGTTCCCGGTAGGTCCATCTGCGTTTATATCAATGCTCTGTTCACAGATTTCGTAGAGTGATGTTACACAGCCCATGACCTTCCCCAACAAATACCCTATCCAATCCAAAAATAATTATTCCAATCCGATTGATAGTTGTAGAGCATAAAGGTGTTTAAACCACAGAACACGATAGAATGGTGAAAGAGGCGTGGCACATGTGCCGAAAGCTTGCACTATAGTGCATAGTATTAATTTCGCCCGCTCATTACACATCGAGATTCACGAAACGGCGTTCGCAGCGTAACAAAACAACAAAAACTTCATTACGATGCCGTATTGTGCAATCACTAACTGTTAAAATAAGAGTAGTGAAGTTAGTCTGAAGAAAGGAGGCATTTCCTTTCATCAGTAAGTACTATTTTTTGGTAAAAACAAAGATGAACAAAAATCAAAATGTTCTTTCAACCAGTATTATGTTGCCAACTAGAAGAAATTATCTATTTACTTTTTCGTATATAAGGCCAGCTTCCGAAAAAAGTTTTTCGCTATATAAACTGCCACAGGGCGCTGAAAGGTAAACTCTAGTAAACTTCGTAATTTTTTATTTTATTTTAGTTCAGTTTGGGTATTGTACAGCATTAGCTGACCACCAAATATAAGGATCACGATCGCGACCAATGCGTACTGAATTCAGATAAGAATAAATTTCACACGCAATTGCGTTTTTTCCTTGATCGTGACATTGACTAGTGTCGTTTTCTGTCGCTACGTCATTTAAGCAATACTTAAAGTCGTATAAAAGGAGATAGGAGAAACTGTTGCCTGCGGTATTCCCGGACCAATACGACCTTCAAACATTCAAGAAAAGTGCGTCCTCCTTTATAAAAGGCCGGCAACGCACTTGTGACGCCTCTGGTGTTGCGGGTGTCATATGGGCGGCGGTAATCGCTTACCATCAGGTGATACGTCTGCTCGTTTGCCCCCTATTGAATAAAAATATGTAAAACTGTTTTTGTTTGGTAAATACCTGCCTTCTTTCCTTCCCCACCACGAGAAATTTTAACATTATATACCTAACGAACAAGTAGCAAACTTTTAATCGTCACTTTTATATATCAAAATATTTCCATACAGGTGTTCTTTTATTTATCAAAGACATTTTTCTTCAGTACCTAACTTTAGGTTTATAGAAACAAAAACAATAATGAAACTACCACGAACTCAAACAACAACAACAACACGTTTTCTCATAACCTCTTAAGATCGTATTTGCAATCAATTCAAGAACACAATAAACCGAATCCACCCGATCGCTTAGTGATTCACTCGTGGAACGAGTCGCTATTCGACTATATTTGGCCGGATATTCGGCGGCCGGAAAGTCGGCTATCCGGCTTCAAGGTTGGCCGGATATTCGGTATTCGGTATCCGGCAAAACATTTATCCGTTTCATCTCTATTTATTATCACATTTCAAAAACATACCTACCTAAATTACGTTTATGTTATTATAACCGATAAATATTATAAATTTGGAAAAAAATGCTGTCCTAAAAGTTTATTATATTTTTTTATAAATAATCTTTATATGCAGATGGTTTTTAGTATTCGAACTTACTTTATATACTTAATTGTTAAATTTTATATTAAATATTAAGTTGTATTTCAGTTTTTCAATGATTCCATTCTTCGATAAATAGACATGAATGTGTGACACTTCACTAGCCGACGCTCGCGCATTGACCAATCGGGTGCGTTTAGGGGGCGCGGCTTTGTGATTTTTTGCCACGCAGGATTTATATGGCAAAGTACTTTCATCACCAATCTATCTTGATCGATATCTGTGGTTTAAACTGACAATCAATAAAACTAAAAGCGCTTTATTTTTATTGTACTAGAATAGATTACTGTCAATTTAAATATATGTTATATATATCTACTAGCTGACCCGGCGAACTTCGTACCGCCATATTTATATACAATAATTAACAATAAATTAAAATTGCGACTATAATTTGAGATTTAAACTATCCTATCTCTCAATTTGGATCGAACTGAACATGGTGTGCAAATTTTATTATAATCGGTTAAGTGGTTTAGGAGTCCATTGAGGACAAACATTTTGACGCGAGATTTATACATATTAAGATGTTTTACGTACTATTTCATTACCAAAAGAAGACAGGTACTTAAGTCATTGCAGCTGGAATTAGTGATTATAATGCCTGTCTTCTGAATAACATCTTAATAAAAGGGGATTGTAATCATAATTTTGAATGCCTTTATAAACAAGAATCGCGGTTGAAGTGGTGTAGTCTGCGCCAGTCTGCGGGTACATTATACACGCTCCGCTCCAACGCACTTACCAAGGGACAGCTCAGAGACATACCTATTGACTTTTTATTTGAGTCATCATACTCATCATTGTTTGATTACCCTATTTAAAACCAGAAGCGTGCCCTTTACCAGAATCATTTATTTTCGGTTTGAATTTATATCCAACCTATGTTATGTTATAGATACTTACGTCCTCGAGAGATGCATTTGTATTTTCCTCTCTAGTGATGAACATCAACTAGAGGGGACATCAATCTCAATAGGCCGCCGTAGTTTTGTTACCATGTTGCATTGTTGCTTTGTCTGCATTCCCAATGAGCGTGGTGACCAATACTCTTGGATTCTGCTCATGGTTTCCATCAGGCGGAGTAGAGTCACTTTAGCAGGCCCATTGTATATAAAATGATAAAGAAAGAAAAAATTTAAATGTTGATCATTGTTCCAGCAACACGAGTATAGATTTTAAAGAAAATGAAAAAGTGGGCCCCCTTTATTTAGCAATAGGTACATAGTGTTATACTAAATAAATAAACTTATTTCAAGCATGAGGTGAGTCAATCATTGCTCGTTTTGGAAAAAATTGTCGCTGAGTACCCTGAGGAGAAAGTACTGTTTCGGATAGTTTGTACTTAGGTCATTGTACTATCTTTGTTGTAAGAGAATTTGGTAGCAAGAGTAGGCACAATCAAACTTCTTGCTGTATTGGAATATTCGTTTTACATTCATGAGACACACAATCTTGAGACAATATATATGATTTAAAGATGTCACCTAACTTGTCATAATATGTTCTTTCAAAATCATTGTTATCAATTTCTTGCTTCTATCATGCCAAATAAGAGTTACCTTGTTTATTTTTGTTCTCTTTAAAGTTTTTATTTAACTCTGTGGATATTTACTATTGTACACACATGCATATTATTATAAGAAGGTTATGCTTATGTCTAGCAGTGGCCTATTAAAAGCTGATGACGATGATGATGACACACATACATGTATCATTCTAATATTTCTAAATACCTAAAAATATTATAAACAAACTGCACCCAAACACGGAACGGATTATGATTGTACTTATCACAGACTATTTGTCCTGATTGGGAATAAAATCAATCCTGTTGTCTAACAATATTTAGGTTCGCTAACCAATAGACGGCCCCTAGCCAAGTTGCAAGCGTTCTTCTTTCTGCCATCGTTAACGCCTTAATTCTCGTGTGTCATTGGCTAATAATACTTTGTCTGAGATTACTTTCTCTAAGATTAGCCAATGACACACGAGAATTTAGGCGTTAACGATTGCAGAAAGAAGAACGCTTGCAACTTGGCTAGGGGGGGGGGAGGGGGGAGGTCTGTTGGTCTGTTTAAAAGGTGCTCTTATAGCACTTATGAAGAGTATTTTTATAAACATGCCTGTCCGTAAATTAAAAAAGTAGTCTCATAAAAGCGAATACTAAAAAAAGGTTGAGTAATGATTGGAACTTCAGTGTAGTGGATGTAAGTATCGTAGTCCGCGTTCCTACTTCCTAGCGTAGCGGGGGACGGGCGGCAGGCGGCAATAACAACATTCGCAATGAGGGAAATGTCAAGGTCAACCCCCTCACTTCCTCTGCGCTGAGAGCCTACCGATATTTACGTCCCCTCCCTTCAACCTACGGCCTCTATAAAGCCACCTTTACTGATAAAATCGTTTCATATTGATGTGTGTGGAGAATCTGTCTCTATTTTGATTTAAGCGTCAACTTTGATTTAATGTGTAAGTATAAAGGGCACTTTTGAGTCGTTTAATGGCCGTTGAAGTGGAAAAAATTGTACAGAAAGTATTTGTTTAGTTTGAAAGTGATAAAAGTATGGAGCGTTTAACATAATAATACAGAATATTTAATTACAATTTTGGGACCACACTTGACTGGTCTGTTGGTCTCGTGGTCTATTGAGTAGTTATTCTTAGAGACATGAAAAAGAGAGAGAGATGATTATTGATCTTTGTTTATTGTGATTTGTCTGTACTATGTTGAAGTATAGTAAATATATACAGTCTTTTTACCATAGCAAAGGCTTTGCTTAGTTTAGAATGATATGGAAATGTCGTGTGTCAATACTTCACACACGACACGTCCGTTTCATTCTAAGCAATTTATGTATATTTATTATAAATCATTAAAACACTTTCTTACAAGATCTAAACGAATAGATTGTAGAATTTCTCACCATAGTAATCTCCAAAACACGAAATATTTATTTCATTATTTCACAAAGTAGGTAGGTACTTACAACTAATTAAATATCAAAATTTATGTTTCCTCACGATCTGTCTGATTTGCGAAAAGGCTCTAGGCAAAATAGTGAAATAAAAAATCAGAAATGGGTCAAAGTATAACAGGTTTTTTCTTACAACTTTCTCACTACGATTCGTAATTTAAATGTTATTAATTAATTTTATAGTAATTACACTTGAGATTGTCTCAAATATTTCCCAGGATATTAACTGGTAAGTAATTAATTATAACTACCTATCCACCGACAACATTTTAATTGACCAATAAGATAATCTGTAACGCTATATACAAACAGTACCAAGCAGTACAAATCAAATAAGCGTAATAATTAATAAAAAATTATAATTAAGAGTGTCAGAGGATATCCTCTAGTTTAATTATTATTTATCTTAATTGGACAGGTATCTAGATACATGATAAAGATATCTCAGCTATGCTGTGATAATAAAATTGTCTTTCATTGTGCACGAGGGAACGTTTCACTTTTTATGCATCACTAGAGTAAAATCGGGAGACAAACTTCAAAATTCCTTTTGCTAACTTTTGGTTTTATTGTATAGGGGGTCAAACGAGCATAGGGGCTACCTGCTGGCAAGTGATTACCAACGCCCATGGATACCAACAACTCAAAAATCAAAGAGATCGTTTTCAGTGGGCTCTAGTACCATCTACTCAGAATAACTTTACTCACTTCGTTAAAGCAGTTTGACTGCACAGATAGATGGTGTAGTGGTTTTAGCGGTCGTCATACCGTTTTCGACTGCGCTGAGTGTTGTGGGTTCAAATCCCACATTTGACAACACGTTGTATTGTGTGACCTACAAATTGTTTTTCTGAGACTGTGTGTTCTTTGTGTCCGTTTCATGTATGTTTGAAGTCCCCCACGACACGGGATGTACTTATTCCTAATGGGGAGTTGTCTTTTAAAAAAAAAACAGCAATGAAAAAAAAAAAACATATTTTTTATGTAATTTTCATAGTACTTTTTATCTGTATTCCACTAGTCAACCCCTTTCATCTGATACTCATATAGTGACAGTCGTGACAAAATGTGTAAACCACCATTTTGTAGCGTCGGCCATCTTAGATTTTAATTTGTTTTCATAGTGAACTTTGTTCTACTAGTCAAGCCCTTACATTTGATACCCATATTGAGGTAGTCGTGACAAAATTTGTAAACTGCCATTTTGTAGTGGCGGCCATCTTGGATTTACAATGAAACAGAATTTATATAATTGTATTGTCACCAGAACTAAAGGTGTGTACCAAATTTCAGATCAATCTGTGAACAGGAAGGGGTCAAATTTCAGTTACTAGATTTGACCTAAACAAACAACCAGGGCAAGCTAAATAAAACCGTTTAATAAAAATCGCTTAACACCGGTCTTCAGTGGTATCATTTCAGTCAAGTTGGCCCATTTGTGGCCCCATTTCCTCAATCCTTCCCACCACGTTATAATCGCTTTCAGCGTTACAATGTTGCCACAATAATAATTTGAGAATAGTTATTACACCGCCAACTTAAAATTGTATTTTATTACAATTTAATTAATTCAATTTACTATCCAATATCTAAAATTGTTCAGTTTATATACGTCATCTTTGCGTAATATGCTGTCCTATAGAAACAATTAGAAGGTATTAGTTTTTTTTATACAATTCTCTATACTCAATTGAGCAACAGTTGAGTTACGAGTTTCTGTTGCCGTAATGGAGTAAGTAATACTGTCAGATGTCAGTTGTGTCGAAGGGCCCGTAACGACGGCGCCAATGAAGCGCGCTTCCCCCAAACCTTTTCTTATTATGTGCAGTGATTTAAAACAACGATACTAGGGAGTCTTATTCATACTATTTTTTTTTTAAATTTAATACAGCTCCCGCATTAGGAATATACATCCTGTGTCGGGGGGACTTTACAAACATACATGAAACGGACACAAAGAACACCCAGACTCAGAACAACAATTTGTGGATCACACAAAGTGCTGTCCCATGTGGGATTTGAACGCACACCACTTGGCGCAGTAGAGAACGGCGGGCGTGGTGACCGCTTAAACCACTAGGCCAACCGTGCAGTCATTATTTGTACATTGACATGGTATTTACACTTCGACAAAATGTTTACTTAAGAAATTACACAAAGTAACGGTCATTCAGAGGCCGAAATGAGACGATAATTAATTAAACACAATAAAGCTCTTTTGCAAAAAATACAGTTTTTCTTTATTGATAACTATACTAGTATAGTGTATACACTACAATCAACATCATTATAACATTTGCTATTCGAAAACGGGGAAGAACACGACACTAGGTAGGTAGGTAGATGTCCGTATCTTAAAGCTTATCACATTAAATGGTTATTATACGTCGGTTTACATAAAAATAGAGATGGAAAGGTCAGCTGTTAACGACTGGAGACCCGATTCCCAGCCGACCTTGAAACCGGATCGACGGATATACAGCCGCCGTATATCCGGGCGAACATTGCCAAATTCCTGTCTATCGTGTTTTGTTAAAAATTGTTTAATACGACTTGCGATGTGTTGTAATTACACTAAATAATATTCTAGTAAAGCAATTTATGATTTCCTAGCGAAAACACTCTTACAGAAATCTGAAGTAGGCACATACATTACCGTATAAATAAAAACGAAATAGCGGACACATTACTTCGACGCGATATTCCGTTCACCAGTTAAGAAGTTAATATGCGAATATTATACATGACTTTAATTATACTAATATTATAAACGCGAAAGTTTGTAAGTATGAATGGATGGATGGATGGATGGATGTTTGTTACAAACTTTCGCGTTTATAATATTAGTAGGATTATGATAAAGTGCATCTCCATGACATCATTGTGCCAGGAGGCAGTTTTCGTAGTCGTTGGAGCGTCAAGTGGGTCCAAACGCCTCTACAATTTTCCCACCGCACCAGGGCGAATCGGTGCACCCCGTCATTGTCACCTGAAGCCTTATTACTGTTTAATTAAGACACGCAACCTACACACATTAGTTTGATTGGAGCACACCCACCCAAACTAAGATTACATCGCGACACGAACTGGTTTCCTTTTTGTCAAAGTAATGTTCCAATGAGCTCAGAGTTCATTTAGGTAAAATTAACAACCGCGTGATATGAAATACTTTGTGATTAATATTAAGAATAACTTTGCATATTAGAATTCATAACATCAATTTTTACTGATCATTTCTCACCTATAGTTTCTTGGCAAAATTTATATGCTAACTAGTTTAACTTGTTAAACATTTTTGCATTAGAAACATTTCGTGAATTGTGCATGAGGCAACTATTAAAGAAAAAATATTTATTATTTTTCAGACATGCCTAGCTAACACTTTATGATTTAAGAAACTGTAGGCACGCCAGCTCCAATAGCGATATTTTGATATAAATTAATATCAAAGTTAATGGGGAAAAAATAGTCAAAAAAGGAACCTAAAAGTTTGAAGTTCTTTGATGTATTAGACGAAATAAACCAAAAACCACCACAGTAAGCAGGAATATCATAGACAAAGGGATTAAGAATATGTACAAGGGATCATTATCAACTGGATCGCATCTACTGCGCCTTAATGAAGACTTAATAAGAGGCACAGATACCATTAATCTGATGTTTTTATAAGTTAAAACCGATTGTGTGTCTTGCGTCACTTGCGTGATAGAAGCAACCATTGAAGCGCGTGCAAGGCAGCGAGAGTGCATTCCCAGCTATCTAATGACAATGATGGAGCATCCCCGCTTTCCAAGTTCATTGACAACGAAAGTGTTGCGCATGCGTGAAAACTCGCGCCAATTATAAGCGCAGGCGGGCAGGCGGCGCGGGCGCAGCGGTCGTTGCGCGACGACGCGCCCGGTTGCGCGCGCTTCATTGCCAAGGCCGGCGTGCTTTCTCCACGATCTACGAGCTATTACGTGGCAATTGGGACTGCTTGTGTAATGTGATGTAATAGGAATTTCTTATGCTTTTGTAAAAACAGACTTATGAAAGGCTGGCAATGTGGAAGTGAAAAGTTGCGTTATGCTGATAAGACGCGATATCCAACAAGTCAGTTTAGCTTGTAGTATTGTAGTACAATAATTGTAATAAATCATTGTCCGAGGAACATTATCATTAATATAATATATTATGTGGCTCCATTAAAGTGGTCCATCCGTCCCATTTGTACTGATAAACAATGGTTGCTTATTGGTCTTGACCTAATCTTTCGAATGACAAATAATTTCAAAACGTTTCCGCGTGGGTTTGATAACATAATTAGTAATGTGCGTTTAGTACATTTAACAAATAAAAAAACGTATAAATTGTGTCAAAACTATTTCAGTAAAAAAATTCATTAATTTAAGCCACAAAAAATCACGTATCGTTCATTTTCTCAGTTAGATTGTAAAAATGACGTATGACATTTAAGTGGTATGAAGTTATTATTTTTCAGCTGACCTGTTTTTTACTCTTCGCTAATTAAAAGACAAAGTGCAATAACAGAATGAATCCAAATGTGGACCAGAACTTAATTCGCAATTAGAAATTACAGAAAATGCTTCCTACTAGGACTAAGATGAATATGGATCATCATACCCCAACCGTATCAGGGCAAAATATTTATGGACCACTAGCTTTTGTCCATGGTTCCGCATGTGTAAGTATATGTTGGTCATCGCGACTTAAGGTAAAATCTATCTCTATACCGAAATTCATAAAAATTGGTCCAGCGGTTTAGCCGTGAAAATGTGACAGACAGACAGACAAAGTTTCTTTTAAATTATTTAATATTTTAGAATGCGTACCGCGTCTTTAAAATGTATGTAGCACGGCAACAAGCATTGACAATTATTGTGTCAAATGATGAAAATCCGTTCATCGTCAATATGTTTTTATGTCAGCTAATCTCAATTATATCAGTAGCAAACTCATTTGCTTTTTTATGAGTCAGGGCGATCGGGCTCATCTCTACTCAGTCTTTGTATTGTTAAAACGCTTTTCTTTCAAGCACCGCAATACATAGATTTTAAAACCATATTCACCGTCATATTTAAGTAAATATAAAATTTTATACAAGTTATTATAAGCGTTTCCGAAATACTCGAAATTAATTTAAATATACGTTGAAGTTTCCTCATTGGCGGTTTCCTTATTCGCGTTTCCATTGATCGTGAATTATAAATGAGACAGAGTTCCTGTATGCACGGCACAAAATGAACTTCGTGGATTCCTATGGTAACTTATGCATATCTTGGATTGGCTCCGGGTTTTAAGAGACCATCAGTTAGAAAGACAGTCTTTTATACCCTTTTATTGTCTGTTCGGAAATCCCATATACAAGCTACTGGTGGTTATGTCCGACTCGAACCTATATAAGCTATATATAAGCTATATATAAGCTATATTACTGTAAAGGTTCATCCAAATCCGTTCAGTAGTTTTTGCGTGAAATAGTAACCAACGTCCATCCATCCATCCATCCATACTTACAAACTTTCGCCTTTATAATACACACATCAAAAGTGTCTAGGGATCAAGCATTTTTATGCGGATTTCTTGAGATTGAGATGTGGCTTTGGCCCTGGCCTGCTCAGTCGCCAGACTTGAACCCGATTGAGCATGCATGGGATATGCTACAGAGAAGAGCTCTGCCGAATATGGAGGGTATCCAGTCGCAAGAAGACCTTTTTTTGTTGTTGCAACGAACATGGGCGGCCATTCCACAGCGTGATTTGGATGAACTCATTTTGAGTATGCCAAACCGATTCTTGTGTTGTTAGTGTTCGCGGTAGAAACACGGATTATTAATTGTTTAAGTTACCTAATAAAATTTTAAAGAAAACTGTTATTTCAGTCTTTTTTTCGAACTTTAATGTTAGTGGTTCAAATGTCAAAAATCCCTTTATTAGGAAAATGGCAAATTTCTTTATTAATGCAAAGGTGACTTGGTTTATCGTTACTGTGACAAACGAAAACACTTTATTTGATGAATCCTTAAAAAAAATTTTAATTAATATCAATCAGGAGAAAAGTTATTGCAAAAATATATGTTGATCCCTAGACACATATGTTGATCCCTAGACACTTTTGATGTGTGTATTAGTATAGATGTAGCAGTGCTCAATAGGAAGCATAATAAAAAAAAAGTGCATGGCCTACTATTCATAAATGGTTACACCATGAAATTCTGGTTACCTATCAGATTATTAGAAACTGGTACTAAGAAGCGTTCCAAGGTAATGAAAAAATATATTTTGGTGTAAGTGGCAGTGTTATTTTTTCAGTTCGGCTGTAAAAACAATGTCTTCCAGCTGCTGATACGATTTATGTACCGGCCTACTGCTCTCAATATCGCTGCTCCAGTCACTTGTGTAAGGTTTACTTGAGAGACGAAATAAGTACCATGTGTTATTTTAATAGCAATTATTAATGACAAAAAAAATCTGCAAATTCTTTCGGGGCAGCACAGAGTACAAATAGATGAGGCTGATGTCTGTCTGTGTGATAAGAAAATATATATACAATAACTACTGATAAACAACAAAAAATGATAACAATGTAGATTATGTACAATGGCTATTATACAATATTTATTTACATCTGAATAAGTGCGTTAAATTTATTATCAATAACTAATTTGTCTTAAATCCGTGATGTGTCTGCCTTTTAGACTATGCCGGAAACCTGAATTTGACAGAACAAACTTCAAGGTTATTTTTGTAAAAAATAATCACTTAACTTGTGCAAATTGAGGAGGTGAAAAAAATAATTGATTCAGTTTGTCGGCCGTTACTCATGTGTGACTGTTAAACGTTCACACATTAAATGCGAATAAAGGGAAAATAGGGAAATTAATTCCATTATATTTTAATACGATTTAAGATTATGCTAACGAATTAAGGCGCCGCATGTAAATATAACGCTACGTTGAATGAAATAATCGCCGAGTATCCACGTTATACCACTAGTAATACAGAATTTATTTAATTATAACATCATCAACAATAATCTTGTAACTTTATTCACTCGTGTCACGCGGGATGATGTAATATACAAGGTGGATATGACGATACGACATTAAACAAAACCGTGGGCTATTTAAATGTATTGGTTTACTTTGGGATTGTTTAAATTATCCGAAAACGAATATAAAAAAATCAAAATTTTCAAAGAAACTAAATATCTTAAAATTTAAAATCATAAGGACACCATTTGTAATTTAAGGTCACTAACCTGAGTGGCCGCGGCGCGGTCCGTGTCGTAAAATGGGTACCTAGAGCACCGAACGACGCGCGACGTAAGTTAATAAAGAAGATACGGAAGATGCCTAGCTACTTTATCAATGTAAGCTAAACAGCACAAGTAATATTATATGTATTCACTTTTTTTAAATTACAGTCACCATAATAATCACAAAAAAACGAAAACTGCAAGTTTTTAAATTTGGTCATCTCGTATCTCCTGGATATTTTATCCGTAGTAAATTATTCACTAGACGTGGAAGTGTATAGCCGAGTCGAGGCATGGTTTCATTTAAATTCACACAAAATAACATAACGTCACGTAACAACTAACAAACTTAACCAATGTGCCCTGTCACTATAAAATACCTATTAATTAATAACCAATACAACACACACACACACACACAACGCGACACAGGGCTCTCGAGCCGATGGCGGCGCGCGGGGGCTGGTTCGAAGGGAGCGCGTGCGATGACGCGACGCGGCGACGATAGGTAACATTGGTCATTGACCCAACCACATCGTGTAGTAAATTTCATAAACGGAAAAAAGGGTCCTATGGCTAAACTACTGAAGATTTTTTTTTTGAAATTTTGTAGGTTAAATTGTAACATGTGCAGGTAGGTCTAGTTCAAATTAATGTCGTATTGTCATATCCACCCTGTATAAGGACACTCTCACAAGGAAATGTTCAGACATTTAGAAGTTATGTTTGCAATAAAATTGCTGTAATTTAACATGTGTTCTATCCTATCAGTCAAATTAATTTATTTTAAGTGCAGTAGGTACCTAGTGCAGTTTTGGCTCAAATTTACATCCGCATAACTGATAAATTATTCCAACCATCAATCATATCTGTTTACTGATAGAATATCTAAAGCACATTGGCAGTTTTTGTCTCAACTTCCGTGATATTACTCTGATAATTTTCTTCTTCATATCTGTGAAACTGTTAAGCCGTTAATCAATGCAAGATGTCTTGAACGATTTTCTTTCAAGCAAACAATATTTTTCATTTTACTAAGTATTAGGTGTTAAAAGTAAATCAAAATACCAACTTCTTGCTATACCAAACTTCTCAAAAATCTGTCCAAGACAAACATCTACCTACTTAATTATAATAACGTACTTTGCTGCTTAAAATTAGCATCTTATATCATGTAGCGATCCCCTTATATTAAATCAACGTGCAGACTTCCTGACAACCTAAATAACGTATGCTAAACGTTACCGAGATACTTCCTCAATGTATGGCATAACTGAATCTCCCGTATACACAATCTACCTAATTAGATACAGCACTTCCACAGAGTAGGCGTTAAGTCATAGTTTGGTATGCGATCTCATTGACGAGCGTTGAACCGGGAAGTGTATGACAACTCGACTTGTGCTATCACAATAGATATTCCAGACTGTAACAGGACAAATGATGTCTATTGCGTCAAACATTAAGATTTCACTATATAAGTTTGGTTTTCGCTTAATATTGGAATACCATAATTTGAGGGCATTATATTTTATTTGTATAAAAAAGTTGTTTTGAATTGATAGTCTTAAACGGGACATTTTAGTAGATAATGTAAAAAAACCGACTTCCAAAAAAACATCCAACGAAAACTCTCTGCCAAAAAAACACTTAAAAGCGTAAAATAAACTGGTGCTTCATAAATTGCGTATACCTTATTCTTTATTCATTTAAATAGTAGTATTATAATCAAGTGACTATCGCTGACTGACCTTTGTAATTGTTCGTTTGTATTTTTTTTGGCTTAGCACCGACTTCAAACAGATTTTAGGTACCTAGCACAGATTATAATACTACTATTTAAATGAATAAAGAATTAGGTATACGCAATTTATGAAGAACCAGTTTATTTTACGCTTTTAAGTGTTATTTTGGCAGAGAGTTTTCGTTGGATGTTTTTTTGGAAGCCGGTTTTTTTTTTTTATAAAAAGTTTTTATTTTTCAGTTTTTAGTGCAATCAATCGTAGGTCAGTAGTAAGTTGAACTATTTCATCAAATTTCATCATCAAGAAAACAAATCAAGGTATATACGTACGTGTAATATTAAAATCATCTTCTAATCCCTAACTGTTGAAGAGTTTAACCTTCTATCATCAGCTCACCTAAATAACTTGAAAGTATACGACTGAAGGTCTTTAGATACATATGAAATTGAAAGAATTATCCTCCAACTCCTAACCGTTGCGTTGAGTTGTACCTTCCACCTTCCATCATCAGCTTACCTAAATAATTTGAAAGAATACGACTAAAGGTAACATATATACATATGATATTTAAATATTTATCCTCCAACTCCTAACCGCGAAGGAGTTGTACCTTACATCATCAGCTCATCATCATAAAATGATGACTACCAGACGCAAATACCGGTGTACCTTCAGAAAATATACGAAAAACATAGTATGTGCCTATAAAAAATGAGGGTTTCCCTCGATTTCCCTGGGATCCCATCATCAGATCCTGATATGCTGGCAATGGGACCACCTCGGAAGCATACCCTTTCGAATACAAAAAAAAATTTCAAAATCGGTCCACAACTGACGGAGTAATCGGTGAACATACATAAAAAAAAAAAAAAAATACATACAGTGGAACATAGAACCTCCTCCTTTTTGGAAGTCGGTTAAAAAGCTGGGACGACTCAACATTGACAGATTTTGGGTTGTTATTCTAACGTGTCTGTAGTGTGGTCTGTCACTTTTTATAATAGTGATACTTATTATCATCAACAGCCGTTAACAGTTCACCGCTGGACACAGATTTTAGGAAGGAGGCTAAAGGTTTTGGGCTACTAATACCAAACTCGCCACACTCGTCGTGATATAGAGTTTGTTTTCAGTTTTCCTGCTTTTTGTAATCCTCTTTTCTACATACATCTATATAAATAAAAATCAATCGCCGAAATGTAGGTATGTACGGCACATAATTTACGATTGACAGCACCAACTTCGATAAAAAAAAATCTATGTATTCGTTATTGTCAGGATAAGGTTTGTGTAGAAGAAAATTAAAAGATAACCGGAAAAGTTACTTTTATTGGTCTACGACTGTAAGTGGGTACACCTGTGGTAGCTGAGGCGAGCATAATTACTAAAACAAGTTTTATAGAAATTTTGAAAATATTTACAAAATAAAAATATGGCGGTACGAAGTTAGCCAGGTCAGCTAGTATTATATAACATTAACTTAAATAAAATTAATATAAGGCTGTTTTGTTTACATAGTAGCTGGTTTATCAAAGTCTATATTTTCACTTCAAAAACTCCTGATTTCTCTAGTAAACTTGACTAGTAATAAAACTTTTTTTATGCATTTTTATCAGATATCTGAACATTATGAAAACAATTTCACTTCAAATTAGAAGATTGTATGTCTTGTAGAAGTTTAATGATACCTAGTGGCTCATGAAAGATTTTTATGTACCATCAAGATTAAAATAGACAGCTCTAACATGTAAAGTTTTATAGCAAGTGGTTATTAGTGTTTAGGAATGCTCCGAATAACCAACAATTCATTTATGCCAGTCATAAATTGTCACTCCCGAGGTGTCAAATGTTTCACAGGAGGAATTACCCACATTCTTTTGTATGCTGATATTATACCCAACCTTCTTCATTGTATTAATAAGTAGGCATAGTTACTAATATATTTTGCCAAAATTTTATGATTCTTGACACAATATTTTAGCTGATTTGTCACCTATTTTTAAGACTTTGAGTTTACATGTTATTAAATAAGCTCAGAGGTTGTTTAGGTTATGGCTACCACAACTTTAAATACTGCTGTTTTGCTTTACCACTCTTTTCTTTAATATTCTAGACACTAAAATAAATTAGACTGGCTGGGTTGGCTTGAAATTAGGGTGGCTTAACCGTGGGAAAGCCACGCTTCGGCATGAATGGGCCGGCTCGACCGGAGTGATACCACGGCCTCATAGAAAACCGGTGTGAAACAGCGCTTGCGCTGTGTTATACCGAGTGAGTGAGGATACTGGAGACCCATATCCCAAGCCCGCCTCCCGAACCCCCTCCCCATCCCCCAAAGGCCGGCAACGCACTTGTGACGCCTCTGGTGTTGCGGGTGTCTATGGACGGCGGTAATCGCTTACCATCCCCCCATATTCCATTATAAAAAGTAAGAATAGTATCGTCTTACTATTTTGAAATCAATGATAAACCAATCAGTTTTACTTAATACCTAAATATATCACATTAATATGTTAGTAACACATTCTTCGCAGAACAATAGCACTCCAAATAGAATATAAACTTTAAACACTATCTACGAGTATACCAACCCGTATAACCAAAACGTGGTATTAGTAGGTCAAAATCTAGATTATAGCCTAACTGACTTTGACGGCTGAGTACTAAAAAACATTTTATAAAAAAAAAAAAACCGACTTCCAAAAAACATCCAACGATTCCAGGTACCTAGCACACATTATAATACTACTATTTAAATGAATAAAGAATTATGTATAGACAATTTATGAAGAACCAGTTTATTTTACGCTTTTAAGTGTTTTTTTGGCAGAGAGTTTTCGTTGGATGTTTTTTGGAAGTGGTTTTTTTTTTTATAAAAAGTTTTTATTTTTCAGTTTTTAGTGCAAACAATAGTAGGTAAGTAGTAAGTTGAACTATTTCATCAAATTTCATCATCAAGAATACAAATTAAGGTATATACGTATGTGTAATATTAAAATCATCCTCTAATCCCTAACTGTTGAAGAGTTTAACCTTCTATCACCAGTTCACCTAAATAACTTGAAAGTATACGACTGAAGGTCTTTAGATACGTATGAAATTGAAAGAATTATCCTCCAACTCCTAACCGTTGAGGAGTTGTACCTTCCACCTTCCATCATCAGCTTACCTAAATAATTTGAAAGAATACGAGTAAAGGTAACACATATACATATGATATTTAAAGATTTATCCTCCAACTCCTAACCGTTAAGGAGTTGTACCTTACATCATCAGCTCATCATCATAAAATGATGACTACCAGACGCAAATACGGGTGTAACTTCAGAAAATATACGAAAAACATAGTATGTGCCTATAAAAAGTGAGGGTTTCCCTCGATTTCTCCGGGATCCCATCACCAGATCCTGATATGCTGGCAATGGGACCACCTCGAAAGCATACCCTTTCGAATACAAAAAAAAAATCAAAATCGGTCCACAACTGACGGAGTAATCGCTGAACATACATTTTTTTTTTTTTATGTATGGCTCGCCAAAATGACTCTACTCTGCCTGATGGAAAGCATAAGCAGAATCCAAGAGTATTGGTCGCCATACTCACTGCGAATGCAGACAATGCAGTATGGCGACCCACACCATGGCGGCCTAGTGATGCTGCTGCATCTTTTAGTCTAGTCAACAAGTATGGAACTTGTTGACTAGACTATTTGGGCCTCCGGTCTCGCACTCACCAACGAAACACGACAGCACGAACGTGGTCATTTTACATTGATTTTCTGTGCAAGGGTAGTACCGCCCCGGTCGAGCCGTACTTTCGTTCGTACGTGCTGAAATCAGCGTGGCTCTTCATAAAAAAAAAAAAAATACAGTGGAACATAGAACCTCCTCCTTTTTGGAAGTCGGTTAAAAAGTCACTACAAAAACAACTAATCAGGAAAAATCATGTAAAGAAAGAAAATAGACTACTAAATATACTATACTAATCAATTATTTTATAAATCTGACAGTGTATGTACTCTCTTTTATCTACAAATAAAGAGTTTTCTATCTATTAGTCTACCTATAATTCTAAAATGTAATTAAATTGCATAGGTAGTCTTCTCAGCTGCCAGGTGTTTGATGGAAAACAAGGTAATAAATCAGGCGTTGCGTGATAGGACTGTAACCACGTTCCGGGACAAACGACGTAAGGGCTTTCCTTGTAGATATTTCTGTACATATTAATCACATAATAAAGTCTTTATAAAATTGTTTATTCCTAATTCCGTACCTCAAAAGGAAAAACAAAGATATACCTTATAAGATCACTTTGTTGTCCGTCTGTCTGTCAAAACCCTTTTTCTC
Source organism: Diaphora mendica (assembly GCA_949125395.1). Lineage (NCBI taxonomy): Eukaryota > Metazoa > Arthropoda > Insecta > Lepidoptera > Erebidae > Diaphora > Diaphora mendica. The sequence goes on from OX421310.1 coordinate 28,352,351, forward strand.
AGGAACGCGTGGAGGTATCAAGCTAAAATTCATATCAAATGCTCAGGTCTACTGTCCTTTGGAGCTGTGAAAAATCAAACTTCTAAGCTAACGCAATCAAAAGATAAAGCTGTTTATGCTGCAAATTGTCAACATTCGCAAGGGAGAATCAAAACCTACAGGGTACCAACCGTGAACTCAGAATCTTGAAATTTTCTACGATGCAACGTCTTATGGCACAGATAACGGAAAAATTACGAAAAACATTAATTTTTAGTTACATCATATAATATGCCTACAGGTTTGTACCAAATCCTCGGTGCGCGAGTCCGAAATTATGAAATTGCTCTAATTAACCGTCTCAGTATTAAGTGAGTTTTATTTTTCATGTTATAATTATAATCTACGTCTATATATCTAATCCTAGCAAATATGTTATTTCATACGCGTATTAGGAACGTTACATAATAGAGGCTAGCGACAGCCCTACTAGCGTTTAGTAGGAAGTAAATGAAGTAGATTTGATTCTGACGCAAGCGGACGGTCGCCGTGGCCTGTGGGTGTCGGTAGGCATATTAGCTTCCGTGTCATTCTGTCATGTCATCGTGTGCATATCGGCTCTCGCACCCACTTTTGCTTCCACTTGCTAATTTATGACGTCCTCTTAGGTATTATCGCATTCCACTTCATGGATATTTATTATATCTTTATTAACTGTAATAAAATATAACTAGACAAAGATGAGATAGAGACCCTATTTATATATCATCATCATACTAGGTTTTGATGCATACTACACACAAAAAACGACCTTAGCTATTGGAATACGGAAATGAAATGTACATATTTAAATTGACGATTGTCGTATAATCTCAAATATATTTAAATCTTAACACAATATGTACGCACACGTGATGGCGATATAAACTCACAACCAGGTAAAAAAACTGTAAAACGACAATAAATAAACACCCTGCGAACATATTATTTTTCCATTGAAAGTGTAGGAAAGAATAGAAAGGAAACAGTCAGTCGAACAATTAATCTTATATATAAAATTCTCGTGTCACAATGTTAGTTACCATACTCCTCTGAAACGGCTGGACCGATTTTTATGAAATTTGGTGTGCATATCGGGTAGGTCTGAGAATCGACCAACATCTATTTTTTATACCCCATTTTTTTATGGCATAACAACGTTTGCCGGATCGGCTAGTATTTAATATAAATAAACATTTGTGTCCATTTAAGTCATTCTGAAAAGAACCATAATATGTACAATGTACATAGTACTATTGTTTTTTTTTTTGGATGGATGTTTTAAAGTCAATCGTTGACCAATAGCCGATGAAGCAACGCGTCGCTGACCATGTTTACGCACCATATTTGTTCATTCACAAAGCCTACATTATTGCGCATCGATGAACAGAAAGCGCTCTATCTATGAGGAGGCATAAGAAGTGCTGCATAATGCGAGCGCGAGCCGGACACCCACGACGCAAATTCCTGTCCATTATCGCTTATTCACTTTAATCCCACGGGCTCATATGACGTACAGAAGCCAAAGTTGGGCGGAGCTGAGATTTACTTTTTGCTTACAAATACATTCTTCCCAGGAGATCACGCGAAAACTATTTACAAGCGGAGACGATTCCAAATGCCTTGAAGGCATAAAGTGACAATACGCAAGACACATAAATAAACTGAATAGAAAACCAAAATACTGGCAATGTAGCAACAGCGATTTAAAAATATAATACTGTAAATAATCACTAACATGATGTTCGACAAGATTGAGCATTTTAATTGGTTCCAATAAAGTCTGCGCCACAAAGCCGATCTCTTATGTAAGGAAAAGTGAGGTATAGAAATAAAGTAATTCCGTGGTAACGCGATTAACACCACGTGTAGGTGCACTGTTAGTAGATATCGTAAACTAGTCATAACTAAGATAAATAAAATAACGGCGTGTTATTGTTTACGGACCACCGTGCGGGGCGGATCATGTCTGAACGCGGTTACGTCGATGTGTAACTCAGTATCTCCCCCGCGAAGTCGCTTCACAATCTCGGCACCTTCGTCTGTATTTTGTTAAATATTATTTTTAAAACATCCTAAACAGGAGTGCACCACATGTGCCACCTGACCTCTCTGAGCTTTCCCACGCTGAGAGGCAACAAGTCCTTGAAACATAAACGCATCAGTTAACGTTAAAGCTCGGGTAGAATGTTGTGAACAAAGTTACTTTAAACTAATAGATTTGTTTTCGGGTGCAAATGCCTTGGTCGCAGTGAGGCTTAAAGCTTTTTTCTGTTTACTTAAATGAATCGGTGATTGTTTTTTAAGATATTCTGACGTTCGACGACGTCATGTGGTTCCAATCAAGGACCGTTGGGGGCTTCCATTTTTTTTATCGATTATCTATGATTTACTTTATTTTCGACGTTGACACAATATGTTGAAAGGGCAGGTGTAGGAGAAAAATATTCTGAACATATTAAAATCAATACTAGTTGTTCGATTTAAAAAGTAATGTACTAATAAGCCTTTACCTGCTTCGATTACACTAGGAAAAAAATAATATAAATCGCCTACCTACCAATCCTGTTAGTCGCCGAATTCGCACACGGTAAGAGCTTTTGAGAGACTTTTTAAATAAATTAAAAATAAATTGAAGTTTACATATTAACAAGGGCAGGTCTATGTAAAATAATATCTACGTCCACCGCAGATTAAAAGATTCTAGACTAAATGTAGTGCTGACTGACAAAATTATCAAAAAGTAAAGCATTCGGACATCAGAATTTCTCCTGAACGAGGACGTCAGAAAGGAAGAGAGTTCCAGAATAACAATGTAAAGCGTCAAAAATATTAGCGTTGAGAAGATTGTAATTTGGGATTGTAATTTGAGTCATTGTAATTTGGATTTTTATCCCCATGGATAAGATACCCAAAAAAACACAAGTAAGCACCTTTTCCTCTACTTTAATTTTAAGTATAGGTACTCTAACCTCTACAAGGTTCAAGGTTACAAGGTTTCAAATTCGTGTATAGATTGAAACACTAACAGAAAATCCACTATGACTATGAGCGAACCTAAGCCTATCCACCTGCATTGTCAATTATTGCAGTGGTAGCGTATGCGACTTCTGTGCTCGAGGTCTCGGATTCGATTCCCGGGTCGGACCAAATGTTTGTATGATCTGCAAATATTTGTTTCGGAGTTTGGGTGTTTTCTATCTATACTTATAATAAAAATGGAACAGGTTAACAGGTCCAATTCTGTACATTAAAGATATTTAGATTTTTTTTTTTTTGGAGGGCTCTCTATAATCGATACTGAAGCCAAAACTGTATTATTTTTCATTTTTGTCTCTCTGTCTGTATCTTGGCCGCGCATCACGCCGAAACTACTGAACGGATTCAAATGAAACTTGGCATGATTGGAGTTCATACTACGAGGTAGGACATAGGATACTTTTTATCTCGAAATTCAGCACGGTTTCCTGGAGAGAGGGGGATGAAAGTCAAAATATGTACTTAGTTTAATTCAATAACAAATACCAAATTCTTTTTTTGCTAGAAAGAAAAAAAAATAAAAGATAACGAGAAAAGTGTTTTTTTTCCGCGACTGTACACTGCCTGTGGGAAGCTGAGACAGATATGTACATATGGCGGTACGAATGTCGCCGGGTCAGCTAGTGTTCAATCCTCTCTCCAATGTTGCGTTCACCTTGGGAAATTTGAGATGTCTTAGGGCCCATCAATAAGGCATTGATAAGATGGCATAAAGAGCAATGAACCACGGCTGTGTCACCGTTTTCTTATTCTAAGCATATGTAATCAAGCACTTACTGAAGATGTGTAGACTCCTTGTTCTCGGCGCCCAAGGGATCCCTTTGGTATTCTCTCTGCGTCGTTACACATACATGACTCCTAAAGTGCTGTACAACCTCCAAGATATTCGAATTACAATACACTCGTTTCAACTATCGCGGACCGCGCCTAAATTCACGTGACTACTAAAACTCGCGAGTCCAAATCAGACCACTCATAACGGTAAACCACTAAAGGAACCGAATCTGAAGACAGTTAGCTAAATTACAATCAATCGGCTCTTTTTTAACGAAGCTCCAGCTCGACCGATCCAAGCGTCTCGAAGTACCACTCTCAACGTCAAAACGTCAAACAAGAAAAATGATAATCAAAATTGTTGCCATTACAATGACGTTAAATTTCTAACAGATAGTGTATAATATGTATGTATTTATATCAGTTGTCTAGTACTCAAAGTAGTAAATAAATAATTAAGTAGCAATCTAATATTCTGTTCTTAGACGAAATAAAAATGTCCAACTGTGAGTAGGTCTATTAAGTTCCTGTAATACAAATAAGCAATTAATATTACGTTATAGTGCTGGATAGGAGCAGAACTTACATGTATATATGCTTAAAAGCCCATTATTCACTTTCAAAGCAACAAGGTAGTAAGTCAGTAACTAAATGAATTTATCTATTAATTGCTCGCGAGTCGTTATTCGTCGGACAAGGAAGCGCGCGGGCACAGTAGTCGATGACGTCACACACCGAATTAACCCGATTCTGAGAATTGAACCGTTGTATGTCAGTGCACTTGTCTTGATCGCAGGCGCACGTGTGGACAATGTACATAAGAAATTATATGGACTTGTGTATAGAATGTTGGCACTCTATTGAATTACATATTGATTTCGAGTTGCACAATTGAATAAATGCAGAGGCTGTTTACTGTTTAGTATGTGTAAGGAGAGTAGAGAATACAATAGGTTCAGGCGATTTGTCCTACTAAGGTCTTTATTCCCTTTAAATTTATTTATACTAGTTTTTGCTCGCGGCTCCTCCCGCTTGTATGTCGGTTATAGCGGCAAATAGTAGCCTATGTGTTATTCTGATGTATAAGCTATATTACTGTAAAGTTGCATCCAAATCCGTTCAGTAGTTTTTGCGTGAAAGAGTAACAAACATCCATCCATACTTACAAACTTTCGCGTTTATAATATTAGTAGGATAGGAATATGAGCTCAGAAATTTGCACTTAATTGAAGTTAATTTTCACAACATTATTCTATTACTAGTTGTTGCCCGCGGCTCCGCCCGCGTATATGTCGGTTATCGCGGCTAATAGTAGCTTATGTGATATTCTGATGTATAAGCTATAATACTGTAAAGTTTCATCCAAATCCGTTCAGTACTTTTTGCGTGAAAGAGTAACAAACATCCATCCATCCATCTATACTTACGAGTACAAACTTTCGCGTTTATAATATTATACTATTTCCATTTCTTTATTTTCTCGATGACAGCTCTTTGTGGAAACTTGAACAAGCGTCTTTTTTACATTATGTATACAATTACATTATTTTATAAAAATATGACACTTACGCACGTACAAGGTCATAGCAGATGGATGGAAACTCATAGGGATGGAGCTATCGATAAACGTAATACGTTAACAGACCCGATAGTTTTTACAAAGTGTAAGAAACTAAACTATTGCCGGATAATTTTGTACAAATTTATTAACTAATATTACATTTCATTACAAGATGTAATTATATTATGTTGATTCTTTATTTATTTATTTTAATCAAAATCTGATGAATCGTCACTGTCACTCGATGAGCTCTCCCTAACATATAAGTTCCTGTACTTCTATATTATCGAATGCCACATGAATTTCCCAATCCGACGCTATAATGTTTTACTTCCGCACATGCATTTTTTTAATAAATATAACATCTTGTTTGCCGTAAAAGGGGGATGGGATTTTTCTTATTATTTTATTTATTTTTATTATTTTTTGATTTGTGCCCATATTAGTTCTATAGCATTGTACTGGCAATTATACGGCGGAAGTCGAAGAACCCAATGACCACATTCAGCAGCTATTTCGTCGGTAATATGTCTTTTAGGGAGGCTTTTTTTCGATTTTAAAATATTCACTAATTGTACTTTAAATAAAGTATTATCCACATTTTCGCCATGATGTTAGAGCCAGTCAATTATTTCTTGTGTTTTATTGGCCTGCCTCGGCATTTTATCAATTTGTCTGGAGTGATAAACTCAAACTCAAAAATATTTTATTCATATAGGCACTTATTTTACAGGCACTTATGAATAGTCAATATTTAATATTAAAAAATCGAGTGATTCTAGTCGCCAGTTCCAAGTGCAGCCTACCCTTCATGGAGAAGAATCTGGTAAGAAACTCCATTGTTGCTCCTTTTAAAAAATAATAATACGGTTTACAATATTTTTTTCACTAAGAGACTTGAATGAGAACGAAGTCGACCAAAGAAAACAAAATAAAAGGTTTGGAGTCATTGCTGCACAGCCATGAGCTAACCAATCATGCGCCGTTCTTACTGATAGCTGCAAAATTTTTACATTGTTATATTGTGACATTGTATTGTTATATTGTGAGGTCCACTTATGGAAAATAAAATCCAAATAGCACTTTCACTCACAGTCAAATTTAAAAAGATGTAATATATCCAAATATAAAATAATCAATAAATGTCACAAATGTAAAATAGAGTAAGACGCATGGATCAGCCATCGACCTATTCAACCGTAGTTGAGCTGCGTACTCAGGCCGCACGGCAAATCATCAGGTCAATATCAAAGAAATTAATAATTAATAATAATCATAGTCGACAAGGTGCTCATACAATAACAAGTGCGTATTTAATAAATTGGGAAACATTGTTAGATAAGTACTAAAGTACCATCATATATTCATTCACATTATACAAGTATGTGTGTATGTTTTCATTTATAGGTTGCAACTAAAACAATCAACAATTTGTATTTAAGAAAAAAAAAGAAAGATGAAAATTAAGTAGAATTGATACAAGAAAGAGATAAAATAGAGTAAAATTTAAACAAGAACAAACTAATTAACAGAAAAAGGAAATTATTAAAGAAAATTATACAGAAAATAGTTACAAACAAATCTTAACTTAATTAAATGTCGGAATTAGATGTCGTTAGGTTAAAGTATACAAACAATTCATACCGGAGCACCAACATGTCAAAATTTATACATTATTCAAAAAAAAAAAAAAAATTTATCTCAATTTCAAGACGAAGTTAGTGTGTATATAATAACATTAATAACACCTTAAACCCATGACTCTTTGTCATTCAGATAATCGCCAATCGTATAGTAGGCTTTCCTAATAAGGTGATTTTTTACAGTACGCTTGAATTTATCTATAGGAAGGTCAATTATATATGTAGGAATTTTATTATAAAGACGTATACCAAGACCTTCGAACGAGTTGTGTACCTTATGTAAACGATGATAGGTACCAACGAGTTTAGACTTATTTCTTGTATTAATATTGTGTACATCACTGTTTTTCATATAGTCATTAATGTTTTGCCTAACAAACATAACATTTGCAAATATGTACTGTGATGCAACAGTTAAAATACCTATATCTTTAAACAACTCTCGAAGAGAGACTTTAGCACCTAAATTGTATATTGAGCGGATGGCTCGTTTTTGTAGAATAAAAATCGTTTCAATATCAGCCGCCTTGCCCCAGAGTAGTATACCATAGGACATGACGCTGTGAAAGTAGCTAAAATAAACTAGCCTAGCTGTGTCCGTATCAGTGAGCTGACGTATCTTCCATACTGCATAAGCTGCCGAACTAAGTCTACCTGCAAGGCTATCTATCTGGGCTCCCCACTGTAGTTTGCTGTCTAATGTAATTCCCAAGAATACTGTTGAGTCTACAATACTTATGATTTCACTATTTAGAGTTAGATTAGTGCCTAGCTGTTTTACATTTGGCATAGTAAATCTCACACACTTTGTTTTATTTGAGTTAAGTAGGAGATTATTTGTTGTAAACCAAATCAATACATCATTAAGTGCCCTATTCACATCGTCAAAAACTGTTTGCTTACGATCGACTTTAAAAAGAAGTGACGTATCATCAGCAAATAGAACTATATCACAGATATCTTTTAAATAATATGGTAAATCTATACTAATATTATAAAGCTGCAGAGTTTGTTTGTTTGTTTGAACGCGCTAATCTCAGGAACTACTGGTCCGATTTGAAAAATTCTTTCAGTGTTGGATAGTCCATTTATCGAGGAAGGCTATAGGCTATATTTTATTTTCAAAAAAATTAGGGATCCGTAAGAAAATTGCTATTTTCTAACCCAAGGTGTGAAATCGAAAACCTATTTTTGCGTGCGCTGCAAAGACTATTGACAATAGAACAAAATAATGTATTACGGGTTTGTAGGGCCCATTTAGATCTACAAAAAAGTACGCCAGAGCATATATCTAACTATCATGGTTTAGACACAATAACCGCTTTTGTGTTCGAAAAAAATATTAAATCGTCTGAAGAAAGAAACTACGTTAAATGTGTATCGTAATATTAATCCTTATCCAAATTAAGTATTATGTTATCAAGGGTATTTATGTAGAAGTAAAATACTTTTTGTTTCATCCCAATCCGACATTCCGTTTAGAAGTTATCACGAGTAAAAGACGCTAAGAGTTGGTACCTAATAATGAGTTATTTGCCAAAGAGTTTTTATCAACATAATACCTAATATTAATCTTTATCTAAATAATTGTTGTTTATTATGAGTATTAGATCTTAGAAGAGTATAAATACATCTATACTAATATATAAAGCTGAAGAGTTTGTTTATTTGTTTGGACGCGCTAATCTCAGGAACTACTGGTACAATTTGAAAACTTATTTCAGTGTTAGATAGCCCATTTATCGAGGAAGGCTATCCATACTTCCATACTTTATATTATAAATGCGAAAGTAACTCTGTCTGTCTGTCTGTCTTGCTTTCACGGCCAAACCGCCGCACCGATTACAATGAAATTTGGTACACAGGTAGTCTAGAGCCTGAGAAAGGACATAGGCTACTTTTTATTGCGAAAAAAAGGTAATATGGGGTTGAAAGGGGGGATGAAAGATTGTATAGAAGAGTGGTGGTTTAATCGCCACACGCCTGCGCATTACCTTGGTGACACCGCCCGGTACACCGGACACTCTTGGCAACGAGGTAACAAGGATGTCAAATTCATTAAAAATATTTCTCCTTTTCAACGAAGACTTAAATTAATATGATAATAATAATATAATAAATAACATACATTCATAAATATGATTTGTATGTTCATTATATTAATAGAAATAAATAAGACAAATTACAAAACAGTGTATACAGTATCGTCATTTTAAGCTAAAATCTTAAACTTTATTTTTTAGGTTGTTGATTACATATAAATAAAAATGTCATTTAAATTTCGTAAAAATTTTAAGATCAAGGAGGTAAAATAGCAATAGGGGATGAAAGTTTGTATGGAAATATGCAAGGTTTGTGAAGGCAAGGCAAGGCCTATGTCCAGCAGTGGATTGCGATAGGCTGATGATGATGATGCAAGGTTTGCAAAAATGTTTCATGAGTTTGGGACAGGAGACAACATATTAGAGCTATTCAGATGTAACATTTACTGAGTTATCACAATATGCCTAAGTGTGCTTACCCGAACGGGCAGACATGTGAGGGCAGACGACTGTGCCGCATGCGGATGTTGAATTTTGCTACTACAAATTCGTTATTATTCACTAGGATTCGATTTGTTTACATGATTTTTTGTTTATTCAAATAATTTTATTCGTGAAAAAATCCGAAGGAAAAGTATCCGGCGGGATTTAAACACAAAAAAAAGCAAAAGGGGTACGCCGCAAGATGAAATAAATGCCTGTATGAAACATATGTATTATGGTTACATGTTAAAAAGTTTTGTCTTACTACAATTATGCGAGTACAACTTCACAATGATTTATGAGCAGTGTCAATATGCAAATGCTCTTCTAAAAATAGGAGATGATTGTATGCCAAATGACAGTAACGACATGATTACACTGAGACGTGAGTTCTGGTATATGATAGCACACATGATCTAAAAATAATATATATTCTGATCCGCCGACTAATGAGACAGTTATCAAATAAACGAACGGATCATGTCAGACGTGGAGGAAGATGTTAAAGATTACCTCTCAGGAAACAATGCAAGGGAAACTGAACCAGTCATATCATAGCTTATGCATAAAGTTTTTTAAATCTTTAGAATTATCAGGAGCGCCTTCCCATAAGTTAAAACTGAAAGTTAATGTTCCAGTCCTATGTAATGGTACACGGCTACAAAATACACATCTGGGGTACAACATTGTAAAAGAAAATTTTTTAATTCCCCGTATTCCAATAATTCAAACTTATTTGCAATTTCAATTTAAAAGAATGCAGTTTCCGCTGAAAACAACATTTGCACTACCAACTATCAAAGCCCAAAGACAAAGACAGTTAAAGTTGCAGTTCATTTAAAAAAAACATGTTTTTCAAATGGGCAGCACAATCGCGTGTATCAAATCAGCTAAATCACTATATTTTGACAAAGGATGGCAAATCAAAAACGTAGTATTTTAAAAATGTAAAAATTGAGAATTTGCTCAGACTGAGGGAAAACTCAAGCAGAATCCAACAGTGGAGGCAACCATACTCGCTGTGAAAGCAGACAATGCAGAACCAAACCGTTTGGTTCGAGAGCGTATTTCTAAGACTGAGGCGGTGACTTCCAAGACCAACACGTGTTGTTCTGTAGAGGAAGGGAGAAGGTGGGATCAGTTGGAAGAACGCTTCAGAACACTCTCCATGGTAAAGCGGTAGAGGACTGCCATAGAGGCGATATCTCTCCGCAACTGCAGAGGCTCAAAGGAATCGGTAGTATTGGGACTGTTGATAATGCGGACTGATTGCCGCTGCAAAAAATCGAGAAAATTAATGCCTAGATCCATCACAAAGATGAGAACAGTACGGACGAGCGTATCTGGGTCTTATAAAGGAGTCACAAATGCTCGGGCGCGAAAAACCGCCTCACCCTGTTCAGGCTGCCTTAGTGGTGCCCTCGATGTACTCCCGTGGGTTGAGGTCTCGGCAAATATCCATGCCCAGGACACCGAGCTTATCCCGTAGTGGCAGTTGAGTGCTCTGAAAAGTGGGGAGGGGAAGAAACGGAGACTTTTTGGTAGAGAACGGGCACACCTGTGTTTTCTTAACGTTGAACTCGACCAGATTCTCATCACCACATTGTTAAATGCGGTTCAAAACCAGGTCAAGCTCAGCGACAATCTCCTATCCATTTTCCTCAACGTCTACTATGTTGGCTGCAGGGTATCCATAATATCGCCCATGCACTGTGCTATCGTCTGCATAGAGTCTGGCCAACGAAAGCTGTCCAAGAAAAAAGGCGGGAATTTTAAAAAATCAAGAGCTGTTAACCCTGGCTATACACTGCATAAACGGAGTTGATACTATTTATTTTTCAGCAAGTACATTTTTTTCGAGTTGTAAAAATTTTGTTTTGTTAGCAACTGTTGTTGAAATTTTCGAATGTATTATGAAGAATATCAAATAAAAGATTACTTTTAATTCTGTCTTTTTATTATTTTCAAATAATCCATTATTTATGTACAGTCGAGGACCCCGAGGAGCCGTACAAATATAGGAGCTATGAGTCATAGTTAAAATCGGATTCCAAAAACTCTACACCTGATATTGAATCAGCTTCATTGCTTTCTTCGCTGCTGCTGCTACTGTCCCCAACATGTATTATGAATGGTTCAAGTTCGTTTTCAGTAATACGGTCCCTTAATTTGTAATGATTTTCCACATTTAGTACATGATCAGTGTACTTCTTCCAGTCATCAGCAGTTATGGATAGAAAACATTATTTTATTAAATTTTGCATTTCAGACCCTGGTATTCCTATATTTTTGCTTGCTACTTTTCTCTTCGCTTGACTCCATACAAGCTCAATAGCATTGAGGTCGCAATGATACGGTGGCAGCAACAAAATTTCGTGATTGTGGATATGACTGTGTTTTTTTAGAAGCACTTCTGCTTCGTAAACAACGGCAGGTTTATTATCTTTCACCAAACACATTAATTCAGCTTTGGTGTGATATTCTTCAAAATGAATATTATTTTCTTGAAGCCATATTCGGAGATTAGCTTTAGAATCAGACATAGTAGGGGGTTTGTTTACTTGTTTCACATGGTAACTTGCATTGTCCATCACGATTACACTAGGTTTAGTGAGATTAGGTATCAACATTTCCTCAAACCATTTCATAAAGTTGGTAGCATTCATATCATCATGGTAGTCAGCTGATTTGGATTTTGTGCTGAATACCAATAATGCACCTGGCACGAACCCTTCCTCCGATCCGGCATGCACAATAATATGTCTTTTTCCTGATGATATATTAGTAGTGACACCGCTTGTAGAAGGTCCTTGCCATGATTTTTTAACTTTATAGTTCTGATGTACATATGTCTCATCAAGGTAAATAATCTGTTTACCTTCTAGCCTCTTTTTATGTATTGTCCTCAAGAATCTATGTCTCCATGCCGCAATTTCATATTTTTCTGTAAGTAAAGCCCGTTCATTTTTATTGTTTTGAAACTCAAACCCGTTCTTGTGTAAAATTTTTCTAAGGGTTTCACGGCATCCCTTAAATTCAATTGCTTCCCTCAGCTCATTGTGCAGGCTTTTCAGTGTTGGGACTTGTTTTCTAACTCCATAAAATTCGTTTATTTTGTTTCTTATAGCTGAAATATCAAAATTATCCAAATTGGAAACTGTTGCTAAATGTGGACGATTTTTCCCCGGAGTATTCCACTGTCCTTGATTTTTAGACCCTTCAATTTTAATTCTTCTTAGAGTCTTCACACTGACATCTGAAGATAACAAATACAATAAATTATGTATGTAACAGTATATTATTAATTATCAGTCATTAAAGTCAAAAACCATAATAATATACAAAGACATTATTACAAAACAATAATATTATATTATTTAATTTAGCCATCCATACATTGTCATAAATTTATATAACTCTTCGAAGTAACTGTTAAAATCTATAATTTCTAAAGTAATACCTGTCATTGAAGATATATTTTCTAAATAATGTGTTTCAGAAGTCGCCATTTCATTTTTTTCGAGAGTTTTCAATTTCTTTACTGCTTCCACAATTTTAAGTTTTGTCTCCTCGTTGTTAATACTTCCTGAAAAGTAGATACACCATGAAAAATATTGCGATTTGTCTTAAATAGTCTAAAAGTATCAAAATGTTTCATTAGAAATTCAATAAACTAACCTGAAAGTGAAAGGATTGAATCCAGTCGTAGTATTTTCTCTGCAGATTTCTGATTTAAATCACTTTTTATGTCTTTATATTTGTCAATCATAGTAAATAGAAGCTTCCTCGTCGAACTTTTAATTGTTCTCGGCATTATTTTAAACAAAATCAATGAAAATATGATGCACATAAACCAACGTAAACAGAAGATGACTCAAGTACGAAACGTCAAAGTGTCAATTTTGACAGTCTTAAATTATTGCCATATCAAAACTTCTGAAAATAATACGTGGACAGCTTTCGTTGGCCAGACTCTAGCAATGTATATTGCCAAGGGCTAATATGTCATTGACATGCGGAAGAAACATCTTGGGCGACAGGACCGAATTCTGAGGTACGCTAGCGTTTACCTCCAGAAAAACAGAGGCCGCGCCGTCCGTCGCAAAGAACCCGAATGCGAAGGCGCTGATGAAGAAAAGAGTAAATCTAGAGACGACTCTAAGAGGCAGACCGAATGCTTAGAGATCGGAGAGAAGCGAACGGTGCAAGAACAGGTTGAAAGCCTTGGCCATGTCGACTGTCGAAATAATTTCATACAAAATACTTTTTATTTTATGTACTTATATAAATACTTAAATATGTTTTTAACAGTGAAAAGTGTGTCTTATCTTAAAATAATATTAGCCTTAATAATTAAAACTGCTACCCAAAGTCACTGTTCCACGCGGACGAAGTCGCGGGCGCAGCTAGTCATTTATATATATGAGAAAAAGTAGAGGACCCAGTATAGAGCCCTGCGGAACGCCCATAGTAACAGGTAGTCCAGAAGACCTCGCACCATTGACATCTACGTGTTGAATTCTATCTTTCAAGTAGGAAACAATTAGTTCCAAAGCAATACCATTAACGCCATAATGCCTAAGTTTAAGAAAAAGCGTGCTATGTTCTACGCAGTCAAAAGCTTTTGAAAGATCGCAAAATACACCTATCGCATCCTGCGAATTCTCCCATGCATTAAATATATGTCTCAAAAGAGTTGCACCAGCATCAATTGTTGAACGACCCTTTGTAAAGCCATATTGTTCTTTGTGAAATAAATTATTTAGATTAAAATGGCTTTCTAGTTGTTGCAAAATGACTTTTTCAAAAATTTTACTAATAGCCGGTAAGATTGAGATTGGCCTAAAGTTACTTGGTTCAGTTGTACAACCCTTCTTGAATAAAGGTATTACTTTGCTATACTTCATGAGGTTAGGAAAAACACCCGAATCAACACATCTATTGAAAGTTAGAGCTAATAATGGTGCTATATCAATTATAATAGTTTCTAATAATTTAACAGAAATCCCCCATAAGTCCCCTGTTTTTTTAGAGTTAAGAGACTTAAATGTTTTCATAATATCTGTAGGGTTTATGTATCCAAATGCAAATAAATTCTTACATTCATTTACATTGGCCTTTAACAACAGTTCAGACCCGGACGCACAAGAATTCAAGATACCAGTTGTACTAACTGGTATATTTGTGAAAAAGGTATTAAAAGATTCAGCGATGTCTAAGTTGTTTGTTAAAAACCTATTATTAATATTTAATTTTAAATCATTGTCTCGAGGTTTACTACGTCCAGTTTCATTGTAAATAATGGTCCACGTAGCTTTTATTTTATTATTTGAAGACTTAATTTTATCACCTATGCACAAAGACTTCGCCACGCGACACGTCCTCCTAAAAATCATTGAGTAATTTCTAACATAATCATGAAATTTTGGGTCAAAATTAGTCTGTATTAGTATATAATAGTAATATAGTATAGTATAATATAGTAATTGTAACATTGTCCATAATAATTATCGACGGTTCTTCCAGAGATTGCACCATTTCTTAGATTGCATCATTTCTTTAAACCATCCTTCGTAAATCTCTGCGTTCATTTCTTCGTGGTAGTCCACTGTTTTCTTGGATTTAAAGGCCAGTAAAGCATCTGACACGAATCCTTTCATAGACCCTGCATGACATATGATAAGGCGTTCGCCTTTTCCCATTGGCACTGAACTAGTGGAAGCGGCGGTGTCGTCAGTCCAGTTCTTAGATACTGTGTGGTTTGCATTTAACCAAGTCTCGTCAGTGAAAATAACATTTGACTAATCTGATATCTTTTTGGCTTCGCTTAAAAATTCGCAGCGAGCCATAGCAACGTCGTGACGCTCCATCAATATTTTACGTTTGTTCGATTTTTTATAAGAAAATCCAATTTCTTTCAAAACCAAGCTAAATGACGATTTTTGGCCATGGAACAAACCACATTCACGTAAAGAAACAACAAGTTTTTTAAGTGTTGGAATTTCTTTGCGCAAGTAATAGTCATATATATGACGGCGAATAGCGACAGCGTCGAAGTTATCAACGGATGTCACATGACGTGGTTGGCGTTTTTGTTACGAAGCTTATTTTCCTGTGTGCCGCTTGTTTGTACCGGTAGTAATTTTTGAAATTGTAGGTCCACTAATTCCTAATGCGGCCTAAACACGCTCTCGCACTTGCGACAATGGTAATAGCGGGCCACCATTTTGATACCCTGCTTCAAAGTGATTACGAACCTTGATCACCAGTTCTCTCGCCTGCCTTTTCAGAACAGATCGTTTAGGCATTTTGACATTTGACAGCTGGTACAGCAATCAACACGGAGGAATGCAAAATACACAACGTATGTATGGATAATATGAAAAAACTCAGCGAACAGAAATGTAGTGACTTTAAAGCACGACCGTCTTGTTGCGAGTGAAAGATTAAAACAAACACAAAATGGTGGTGGGTCATTGAGTGTTCCCAGCTTGCAAAAATATATTTGAATGTTTTTGTTGTATTTGTCTTCGTTCAAAACATAATAAATATATGCGATCGATATCATTACTTATTTGGTCACAACACTACAACTATCAAATAAGAACTGCCATCGAGAAAATAAAGAAATGGAAATAGTATAGTAGGATTAATTTCTTCTCTTTAATAGGTAGTAGGTACTTATATAAAAAGTTACTTATTGTCGATTCTTAGAAAACTAAGAATCGACATACATCACACGAATAAATAAAAAATTATTCGTGTGATACTTCCTAATAATACTCGTATAGTTCATCGTTCATTGTTCTAAAATACTAAACTATTTAAATTAAGAACATGTCATAATGACAGTGATTTTAATATTTTAAGAGAATAACATAGAATAGGTACCTATTTATTATTCTGAAGCGAACAATGACCCGGAAGGAAAAATAACTTAGCATTATTCTACCTATGAATCATATTTTTGACTAAAACTCCAATGACAATTCATATTTTTATTTACTTTAGCAGAAAATAGTTACAAATTAAATGTAGATAGTAATACCTTGGCACAATCTAGGCAGAAAAAACATCACTGCAAAGAGAAGAAAATCTTGAAATAAAACAAATCCTGTATGAACCCGTCTGACCAGCGTGGTCTTTCTACGGAGAGGCCTATATCCAGCAGCGGATGTTGATGGTTGTGAAGATGATATAGTACTAAGTCCTATAAAGAAGGAAAGGTGGATATAATCGACATAAAAGGATTGAAAACAGAGAGCCCTAGGCATCGTCAGAGAGTAGATCGTTGATTGCAACATAAATAAAATGCACAGCAATTTAATAAATCTATTGAAATAAACTAATATTTAAACATAAATCAATACCGAACGTACTCTTGTACGAGTATATATATAAAACATATAAATAATGTAAAATTGTATTAAAATTACAGATAAAAAAAAATAACAAATAAATATTGACTCATCTACTTTCTGGTTTTTGGTTAGCATATCCTTCCTATTACTAACGCATTATTAATCGATCCCTGGTATGTGAATCGATTACGTCACACATCTCTATCTTAACTTCTTCCTCAACTAAATCTTATACGTCGAGGCTAGAGCTTATACGGACATTACGCAACTCTTTTTGTACTTGTACAACATTTACTATGGGGAGTGCTGCGAGGAATTGTACGAACTGATCCCCGCCGCCTCTTTCTGCCATCGTCCTACGCGGCATCAGTTTCATCCCCATCATTTAGTTGGTTGGCAGTCCACAACTGTGCGCTTTTCTAGAAACTTACTGTTGCGGATAACCATAGGTGGCGGTAATCGCTTACCATCAGGCGATACGTCTCGTTTGCCCCCAATTACATTAAAAAAATCGGTTGTCTGTAAAGTCGGTTTACTGACGACAGTTGAACGTGACAACGTCACATAAGAAAATATGTGCCTCTTTGTCCCTCGTTCCGCGCTCTCGCTTGCACTTCAAGCCTTAAATGGAACGCCTCAGAGCGAGGTAACGCCGAGTCATGTTTTTTCGTGCGTGCAGCCGGCTCCATCGAAATAAAAGACGTTGTCACGTCAAAAACTTATTGCCTTTTGCTAGAGACTACTCACTGCACTGATTGATATTAAAGTGGCAGTTTACTGGTTACGTTTTCAATTCGATTACATTTTTATGTTTATTTTCACCAATCTTCCTTGAAATTTCCCCTTTCAGGGCCTAAAGGAATTAATTGTATAGTACAACACAATTCATAATGAGGTATCGGTGCGTCCATAGACTTTCATGTGATACTTTTAAAATATTAATATACATAAACAATATTAGAAAAAATCTTTTTCACAACTCTATTATCTCGACATGCATAGTGTCACCTGTGTATTACCAACCAATAAGGGCTGAACCGTGAAATAATTATATTATTACTAAGAAATTAATGAATTTACACTCTCTATCTCTAAATCCGTTCACTACTTAGCTAAATTATAACGTGGCCGTGGTGAAAACCAAACAAAATGGTATAATTAACAATCCGCTCTCCCACTAAGTTCCTATAAAACACAGTTTCGCCGCTTACAGATGGAAGCTTTACAATAATAAAAAATATTTACTTTTCGGTTCATATTAAGTAGTCTTTAAACTACACTTTTATTGGCAAATTAGAGTAGCTATTAAATCCTTACGCATCACAAAAGTGTACGGTTTTATGAAGTTTTTTTTCAATATTTAAAATATTCTTCAGAACAAGTCAAGGCCTGCCACATATGGCCAGATATGACCAGTTGATGTCCGTATACTAGTGGCCTCTTTGGGGTAGTCTAGTCTTACCTTAATGTCTTGTGTAGTTTTGATAGAGTCTCTCGTCCGAGACAAGTGATTCCCAATTTAGGCCCTGGACCCTATCCATTTTCCTTACTCCAATTAACCTTCCTTTATTCCATTTGTCAACTATAGCATTCCCTTAGACGGTTGACATACTTGACATTGTATACACATACAGCCGGTCATAAAATCAATTCTATCAATCAACAAACGTTAATCAACGTTATTATAGCCAGATATCCTACAAAAATATCACTTCATTTCTCACATCCATATTTAGTCTACACGTATTTAGGTTATTTTTATTAAAAGTAATAAATAACCATATTTGAAGTTCCTATACGGAAGGCCTCACGCGGTGCGCTCCTCTCCCGGACTCTCCGGGAGTCTCGTCACTCATCCCGTGAAGTGTCATGCTCGCCACCGAACGGCATTTAATCAAACACGTGCAACACAACATTTAAAATAAGAACAGAAATAAAGAATACGTATCTCAATGACGCGCAACAGTTATAAGGCAGTTTGTAAGAAGTCCGAATTAAATGTCGGATGATCAAAGGTTATTTAGTCTGTATTTAATTATTGTAAGACGGTTTATTTAGAAGTAGCGAACGGTTACCACCGACGCTTTTTTATGTTTTTAACACATTTGAACATTGTAATATGTATTATGCTAATGGGTGTCAGATATTAGAAGATTAACGCTCAAAAATGTTTTGTATATTAAAGAATATCATTCAATCATAAATATATGTATTTTGTTAAACATTTCCGAACCCCAGTAAAGTAGTTACCATCACTTGGGAGAGGATACCTAATTCATTGAAAATATTTTTGAAATGTTTTTAAATTGACAGCAAACTGTTAAATGAAAATAAAGCGCTTTTTAGTTTTATTGTTTGTTAGTTTAACTGATGTGAGGTTTTAAGTCATGGCAATTGAAATAGGGAGCCGAAGAGTTAACCTTTAAGTTCCTATTTGACTAGGAAACTGTTTATACGAATGAGACATGAATTTGTTGCTTCCTAGAAGTCTCATATTATTGCGCTTCAAAACACAAATTCACGGATGTCGTCCAGACATTGAGTGAAATACCTACTAACTAGATTAGTCATAATAATAATACTCATTTTGGTCATTTATTGGCAAAGGTCACTTACAGATTACAGATGAAAACATGTTATGATAGAGGAGAAAAAAATTTGGTTAAATCAAATGTGTCAAGGAAGTCCAGATACGCGTAGAGAGTTCTAATGAGACGGTTGACTTTGTCACATGAAAATAAGGAAAGGAACCATGCACTGCAGCGAAAATACATATAATATTAGCTGTACTATACGTATAAACATAATTACATATAACACAGGATAAGGTCGACGGATTAATTTGTGACATTTCCATATCATCGAGCATGAAATTTTGTTAAAATATTTTATATAATTTTACTCTCGACAGCCGAAGAGAGAAAATCATAGCGATAGTGAACCGGAAGTTAAAGTCCGGATAGGACGTCACCGGATATATGCCCCCAGCAGCCTCCCCACCTACCGGCATCCGGTAACAGGACTTCCGCACCCAACTTTCCAGACCGAATTACACTAAAAATAGACATAAAGTGCTTGAAGTTCTTTGTCATAAGTTATTGCTTTACCTTGTTGCAAAGGGCAAAGTGTTTAAGATATTAAATCTTGAACACTTTGCCCTTTTTAAACACGAATATTATGTTATATAATTTAACAATTCCTTGTCTACGTATAAGAGAGTATACTCAGATGTAGTATTACAATGTTTACACTCGCTTTTGCACGCAGTTTAGCTCACGTTAATAACAAAATAGCTTATGAGCTATTCCAGACCATGATCGTCCTAGTCGTCTTTAATTAATAAACTCTACCGTGGGAGAGCCACGCTTCGGCATGAATGGGCCGGCTCGGCCGGAGTGATACGACGGCCTCACAGAAAATCGGTGTGAAATAGCGCTTGCGCTGTGTTTCACCGAGTAAGTGAGAATAGAATACCGGAGGCCCATACCCCAACCACTCCCCATACCCCTCCTCATCCCCCTCCCCATCCCCCTACTCATCCCCCTCCCCATCCCCCAAAGGCCGGTAACGCACTTGTGACGCCTCTTGTGTTGCAAGTGTCCATGGCGGCGGTAATCGCTTACCGTCAGGCGATACGTCTGCTCGTTTGCCCGTTTAGTACATAAAAAAGAAAACACTTTTTTACAGTTAGCATTGTAGTAGGTATTACAAATATAAACTAAGTTATTGGACACAGAAGTGTAAGTAATTTTCTTTCGTTATTTAAATAAAAATATAGTGGGTTATCTTTAAAACTCAAAAAGTTCTGCATCGATTTAGCTCAAATTTAACAAAATAAAAAATTACTTATTTCGAAGATGATTTTTATCTATTTTCGCGAAGCTTTGTTCCTTATTTCTCAGCAATGTAACCACATTATGGCAAAGTGAAGTGTAGCCATTCTAGCTAATCTATCTATACTTATATATATACTTATAATAAAAATGTAACAGATCCAATTCTGTAATTTAAAGTTTTTTTTATTTAAAACTTTAAATAGTAAAAATAACACTTATTACAGGCCAGTAGCTTATGACAGAACAAAGTCTGTTGGAGCAGCTAGTATAGGTATTATAAATTTTGTGTGCTGCTATTATTATATTATATTAGTATAGGTATTACAAATTTCGATGACGCATACCCTATGCATCATAAACATAAACTGTGCATATTTAAAATGCTACTACATATTAACGTGACAAGAACGCAAAAAAGCAAACGTTTTCGAAATAAGAAATGTTGTTTTTCGAAGAAAAACGGACATCGTGACATGCTTTTTATTCTTGAAACAGCACTTGAATTTCCATTTTTCAAAACACACAAGGTTATATAAATATGTTATGCTATTAGGTATAACTAAAACAGTAATAACTATAATTTTATAATATATATTTTGAAGGGTAATGATTAAGTAGTGAAGATGTACAAAAGTGGTAGTAGGTATACGATTGTTTTTTAAATAAGTATCTTAAAAAGATATCGTAAAAGACAAGCATAATTATATACCCTATCCTACATTCTGTGTCGCACGGAACTTTTCACCCATACTCGAAACGGACACATTGATATACCTAATGGTGTAACTGTAAACTATTTAATACACGCGTACTTATTTGATAAGTTTAGCTGCTAAATCGAATTTTTTCAGTAACTTACACAAATATATCACCAAGAAAGTATCATAGAGGGTATTACGAGTACAGTCTTTTAAATTACTTAACGCCTGATGTGTAATTTTTTTGTTAAAACTGAAAAATGAGAATGGAAGTAAATATCATTGTATTACCAGGCATGACGACAGAAAATTGAATACTGGTTCTAATAAACAACTCAGCGTATATGCAAAGGAATGATATTCGATTCCAATTAAAGTAACTGCTAAGCTTATCAGTGCAACGTAAAACGAGAACTGAAGACATTTTCAAAGATATCATTCAATATGTGGTCGGTGTGAGTTACAAGACTCGCACTGTCTCGGTTCAATTTAGCGTAAAAACATTTTGAAGATGTACGTCGTCAGTTCACGTTACATTTTTCTTATTAAGGAAGGCTCTATCACGGCGGTATTCGATACCGTACAGGCAGCTGGCGCCTACCGCTTCCGTAAAATGGGTGCATTCGATTCCAATCACGGAATTTGATCTTTTGTTGATGAAGGCGAGATTTGAGCATATATCTGACTGAACAATCTGCGATGTCTCGTGCGCATGCCATCTTCATTTGTAACTCTACACGCGGCTTTTGTGGTAGCGTTATAAAAGGCAGATGAGTGCAAATGGTTTGGGTGAAATGAGATTTTAGATTGTCACAGACATGACGAATTGACTACCTGAAGCTCTTAAATCCGAAACTCGATATACGCAGCAGCTTTCCTACAAAAATGATTTTAATTAGCCCAATCTTATTCACAAAAAAAGACATCATCTTAGGTTTAAATGTTTTTTTATGACTAGTGTAAACTAGTCATAAACACATATGCGGTGTTTTTTTACAAATTTAGTTTCGATGTTAGTTTTTCCATTTATTTAGCTCCTAGTCGTCTTCTTCTATCTAGGTACATTTGCTTGATATAAATTACAACCCTCACTATTGTGTATAGTTATTCCGGTTATTGGTTATTCGGCATTCAACAGTAATTAGATATTTTAAGATTTTATTTGGCTTAGGTTTGTTGAAGCGTGATCATCGTAAAATAAATGTTAATCTGTAATAACATTATAAAGCGAATATCTACCTGTAATATTAATTCGAGGGTGGACGTACCAAATGACTTTTAGCCATAAACTAAGTATAAATGTCAGAGTGACGTCATCTAATATTACTAGATCATACACGAGCGATGTCGTCGTCAACATGTTTCCTACACCAGGACCTACATGCATAATATTGTGTTGTTGCGGCGCGTTACGTGCGCCAGGCAGCGGCGTGCTGCTCTGGGCTGCGCCGGCGCAAGCCGTTACGCAAGCCGTGCGGAACCTGTCGTGAGAAGCAGCGCACCACCTGTAATACACCACCGCTAAGCATGAGCACGCTTTTAAAGTCGCCTAACGGCAGCACTCATGCAACTACCACTGATCAACCATTGTGAAATCACGTCAATGAATATATTACCGATGTGTTACATACCTTGTTAAACATTGTTACGATGACATCATTAGTCGCCTCGTGTCTTGATTACACGAATTACCAATATTAAATAACAGCAACTGATTTCGCCGGTCTTCCAAACGAATTTCGAATGCGAATGGGAGTACGTTTGAATGTTACGCTTTCACGCTCAATTAATTACTCAACAGATCAGCATTTTTTTCTTACACACGTTGTTTGGAATACAACACGTTGTTTGGAAAGCATATTTTTATGATCTGAGGATACACTCGTATCCCACGTTGTACCCCAACATTAAATTAAGGAGGAAGTAGTGTCCTCGGGAGATAGGTAATGTATTAAGTAAGTGACAAAATGTATTCTTGATCTTGAAGTGTCAAGTAAGTGTCAAGGAATTCCTTCTCACTTGGTATGTTAAATTCCACTTTAAACTAATTTTAAATTAATTAAGCACGGGCGTAGCCAGGGGGTAGTTTTTGGGGTTCAAACCCCCTAAAACCCCCCTGAAATGTTTCTACACTATTGAATTTATAAATATTGAAACATTGACAGCGAGTAACAAAACCCTGACCCCAACGAGCATTAAATTGGCCTGGCTTAGTTAGGCCGATTATGATGGGACTTTCACTCGTAGAAGTCGTAAATACCGTAAGAGTAACTTAGCCTAGTTTTATTTAGAAAAAAATTGCGTTACGCAGAAAAAATAAAACCAATGAAACAGTGAACAATATCCGATTCAGAAACAATAAATCCCGCGGATAATATCGCGGAGCGCAGTTAATAGAAAATAAGTATTGTCGTCAGGCACCAAAAACTCGTAAACTGACGCTTGTGTTGAACCAACATGTGCGCTGCAGTTCCTTAAAAAACGTTGTGGCCTGAAAAAATGGAAGAAAAAAGACACTCGAATACTGAAGCTTGCGCGTCTGACAGGAAATATGATATTTTATTTTAAGCGTGGGATCAAACTGAGTCGATAATTTGTGTTCCGAATAGAACATCACAAGCAACGATGAAATTAAATTGTTGAAATCGTTTTATGTTATGTATAAATAAAGAACAGGCGACTCCCCGACAATAATAAAATGGCTTTGAACAAAATTGAATAGGTGAAACGTCGGTATTTCAAAGAAGGTGTCACACACAATATGATATTTTCTCCTTGTTAATAGAATGATAACATCACTATTTTTTATATGAACGTAAGTAAAGTTAGGTTGGTTTCCGTTTTTTTTCGGATGGCAACAAAATAAACATTTTTTGTAGATGGATCTAGAGAATAATTTTATACCTTATGTTTCAATATATTTTTCAGTGGAGAGTTCGCCTGTATGTCGGATATTGCGGGTTTTTTTTCGTATGTATGACACTAACAAGTAATGTGGCTTTTTAATGGTAAAAGTATTTTCAAAATTGGTTTAGTAGATCCAAAGATTAGCCCTACAACCTTATAAACTTTACCTCTTTGTAATACTAGTATATATAGTAGATATCTTCTTTTGTAAATATAACGGTACCGTACAAGTGAGGTATCACGAGATACAGGACAAGTGTACAAATCAATATCAATCAGCAGCAATCAGCACCCGGAAGCCTTGTAGCTGGTTCAACTGATTATTCGCTGGCGACGGGACTTGCCACAACCACTTACTAATATTGAATTTGTTTAAGTGTGTTTGTTGTGTTACTAATCTATGATTATGTTATTCAAGACGTCTGGTTATAAATCGATTCTGATTAAAAGATTTGAAACCAATAAAGAGTTTGTAGAAGAGTTCAACTTTTATTTACTCATAGTGCAATATCTCTTAGAATAGTCTGAGGTTGTTTTGCTGCTAGTTCCTCATGTTTTACCTGCCCTAAAGTTGTTATTACATAAGGTTTCTCTCCGAGGAATAAAGTTTTGCCAATTTGCTGACTACGAACTGGCATAAAGTCGTAAATTAGAAATATACCACGTGTATTAAAGTTAGTTTGATCGTGTATGGTAGTTAAACATAGCTGTTACGTAATAACGCAATGGTGCTAAAGTGCTCCTTATATGTTAATATGGCACATGACGGTGTCGTTGCGCCTATAAAATCGTCTGAAGTGTAAACACACGTAAATATCGCGCCACACGCACTCGTAAAATCTATTTCTCGCGCTGTTGCGGCTCGTAGGCACTACACAAATAATTTTATTCAAACGACAATCAACATTAAAACGAAAATAACATTAGAACTAATTTATTATAAACAACATTTCTATAACTTAGTATAATTTAAAAAGATTAATATACGTAATCAGACTGATTAACATTCAAGCCAAAGTCGTTTTTCGCCTGTCGTCATAGGTTGCAAAAGATATTGACAATTAAACAAAAAATGTAACCATTTTCAGTTTGTTCCGTACAACTATTATTATGTGTGAACTGTTTGTTTGTTTGTTGAATAAACAATGGAAATAATACGTTATTTATTGGCTTTTTTGGACTTTAAATTTCAAATTTTTTTTATTTCGAAATAATTTGACTCTTAATGGGTTTCGTAGCGTGTAGATTATTCCTAAATAAAGAATACAATAAAAATTGTTTTTCTTACAATTAAATAAGACTTACATTTTTAAGTGGATGATATTAAAGTATAATAGTAAACTTTCAACACTTAGAATGTGTTAGTAAAGAGATTATTGTCACTAGCTAATAAAGATAAGTTAAAGTAAGTTAAGCAATACTTGATTTATAATTTCTTATATTATTGCCAATAAATCAATAGCATGTTCAGGTAAACACATAGATAGATTTAGGTTTATAAAAAAGCCTGACTGACAAAGACTCATAAAAGAGTGCTTATGAAAGGCAACGCAAAAAAAACTGTTCGTTCAAAACTGAAATGATGCAAGAACTAAAAATATATTCACAGGTTATTAATCAATGTCTCTACTCTCTGTAATAATGTTAAAGATGAAAACAAAGGAATTGAGTCACCGACGAGATTATAAGGCCTAATATTACGACGCGGGAAGTACCGAGTTGGGACTACGGCTGCGCACGCGACGAGAAGGACCGTTGCCGATTCTTCGTAAACTTTGACAGTTTCGAAACCGTGCCACATTTTACAATTTATTTATTATGTTGGGTAGTCAATTTCACAAGTGTAGCATTATTTCAAGTCTAAGTATAATAATTATTTTGAAATGCAAAGGGTTAGTTATTGTAAAGTCAACTTCATTTAGTCTTCTTTAAGATACCTCGATTTCAGATAGAAATGTTATTTGTGGTATGTAACCATGCCATGCCTTGGTGAAATTAACTTATACATTTAACAAACTCAAAAAAAAACTTAGTTCTTTCAAAAATAATAATTAGGGACTATCATGAATTCAGTTTCAGATTACTGCAGTCATACGTTAAATTTACTCATAACTTGAACGAATTCTTTTGAAATTCTGGATAAACCAAAATTCTAATAAATTTCTATCATTCTAATATCAATAAAATTATTTTATCACTAACTCCACCATCTCTTTTAGGTATACTAATTCTAAAAACCGAGCTTAAGCTGTTTTTTCATGGTTTTCACTAACAAACCGATTTTCACATGCCTAAAAAGGATTACAAAGCCATGACAAGTTGTTTACAAATTAAAACATTCTAATCTTAGATAAAAAATGTACTTCCTTTATCAACTACATAATATTATCTACATAACTATGTTTATTTTAACACGTACGTAACGTATCTTAAGATATATATAATACGTATATTATATCTAAACGGATGTTAACAATTTCTTTACAATTCATATCTCGAGATATTTTTGTTATTATGTTGTACACAACTATGTTAAGTAGGTACAATCATACTGCTGAATAACAATTACCATCGCCTTTACCTGTCTAGACGGGATGACAATTTTGTGTTCCATACTCTTACTACCTATTTCTGCAAAATAAAGTTTTTGACGATTTCAACGTGAAAAGAAAAAAACATCACCACAATGAAATTTCCTGCCTTCTCTGCATCACCCAATTGTTGACTTCGGCGCGGCATTAAGTCCGTCAATGCACCATGTGCATGAAGTTAAAATAAATAAATATATTTTAGCAGAATTTCACTTAATTTAGAAACAAGAATAGTAAATCAATTAAAATACATTATTCGGTGCTTAATAACAATAATTATGATTATTTTTAACAATTATGACGTAACAATAATATCTTATTCTCATCTTAGCAAGGCGCACGGCGCCAGTGCGAAATAATTTACATGATAAAACAGGTTATAAACAAGTCTAAAATATATACTTATACCTAAAGCGAAGTCGAATTTCAAAGTCAAGGATAAAATATATAAAAAAGGAACCATACATCTCCGTGAGCATGCAAATTAACATTGTATTAATTTTAATTTATTTGATAAAATCCTTATGTCTCTAAAATAATTTAAGCCGTTTTATATATCAGACAAGTTTGAGTTTGTATCAGTTATTATTAAGTTTTCATTCGGGAAACAAAGTCGTAAAATGAAGAATGCAGTTAACATACACATTGCTCTAAATTAAAATGCGCCTTCATGTTACGTCATTTATTATCCAACTCTGAAGGAAAACAATTTCATTACACATCCTAAGAATATAGCCAGTTTTTTTTTATGTGTGGCCCGCCATAATGACTCTACTCTGCCTGATGGAAAGCATAAGCAGAATCCAAGAGTGGTGGTCACCATACTCACTGCGAATGCAGACAATGCAGTATGGCGACCCCCACCATGGCGGCCTAGTGATGCTGCTGCATCTTTTAGTCTAGTCAACAAGTATGGAACTTGTTGACTAGACTATTTGGGCCTCCGGTCTCGCACTCACCAACGAAACACGACAGCACGATCGCTGTCATTTTACGTTGATTTTCTGTGCGAGGGTAGTACCGCCCCGGTCGAGCCGGCCCATTCGTGCTGAAATCAGCGTGGCTCTACTACCTACTAAAGGCTTAAAAGGTGGCATAGGAACTCTGCAGCTCAAAATAATACTAATACGATAAAGGAGTCTACACGATTTACTTGTTATTTGCTAGATTAAAGAGCTACTTGTACAGTAATTTACAGAATTTTATAATCAGAATCTCTTACGTAACATTTGACCTAATAAACTTTCAATATGAAAAAAAAAAAGGATATAAGCCTCTCCTTTAAAAGGAGGTTTTAGCATAATATACCACGCTGGCCAGACGGGTTGGCATAGGGTTTATTTCAAGTTTTCCTTCTTTTTGCTCTGATGTTGTCCTGCCTAGTTTGTTCCCTTAATCGCCTCTTACGACACCCATGGGATGAATAGGGGTAGTGATACTTTGTGTTCTTAATCCATCACCACACGGACTGAAACAATTTATAGTAAAATAAAACGCTGCATTAATGTCTCTTCAGTGAAGTTTTAATACAAGAATTATCTTTATTCACCGCAAACTGGTTTGTATTTTAAGAAATATGTCTTTATGGGGATCGTAAAATATCCCGTGACGTTATCCCTTAAATGACTTGCATCGATCTGTAGAGCAGAGATAGCTGACGCGACAGGTGTACTCGGATGGGGTACTGCTCGGACGTATAGGTTTGTGTGGAGTCCTGGAGGTAGCCAGAATCTAGAACGAGGGTAGGATCGCCAACTAGCACCAAGTCGCGACTTATCGCCCCATAGTCCACAGCATTGCAGGTAGATTGGACGAGCAGAGCAATTTATAACTCTGTGCAGTAAACGATTAGTTGTTTACATACTCGTATTAAACTTCAGTATTTATACATTTTAACAGTTCACAGTGTGTATTTTGAAAACTGCTTCGTTCTTGGGACTAGCGAATTAATAATGGCAACTCAAATTAGTAAATTTTGTAAAAAATACTGTATTATTATATAGAACAATATATATAGAAACAGTTATGATTACCGTTCGAGTTCTTTAGTTAATAGTTATTATTCGAGAGAGCTGAATCCTTACCCAACTTTAGCCAGTACAGGTTCATCTATAAGCTCAAAACGTAAACACTTGGGTGAACAACAAATAACTAATGGATATGCTGGCATCGGAACCGGAGGAGGTTTCATGCGATAATATACAAGTTGCTCATGGCTGTCCAATGCTTCCTTTTCTTCTAATTTTATTACATCGACAGGTATCTGTAAACCAAGCATTAATAGAAGGTAGGAACCTTAAGGTTGACTGGAAGAAAATGCCATGGGCATAAAGTCTGCCGATGCACAAAGTGCATAAAGTGTGAAATAAATAAATAATGGAACTAATAGATCAAGTTTTTTTTTCTGGTTTGGATAGTTTGACTGGCTGATGGCAAAGTGGTTTGTGTAACGAATTGCTACGCTAAAGATTTCAGTTCGATTTCCGGTCAAGTGAAACATTTGTGAGCATACAAAATCTGTTTGAAGTCGGTGCCAAGTGACTATAGCTTAGACTTTTGTAATTTTTCGTTTGTATTCTTTTTGGCTTAGCACCGACTTCAAACAGATTTTAGGTACCTAGCACACATTATAATACTACTATTTAAATGAATAAAGAATTAGGTATAGGCAATTTATGAAGAACCAGTTTATTTTACGCTTTAAAGTGTTTTTTTGGCAGAGAGTTTTCGTTGGATGTTTTTTGGAAGTCGTTTTTTTTTTTATAAAAAGTTTTTATTTTTCAGTTTTTAGTGCAAACAATCGTAGGTAAGTAGTATGTTGAACTATTTCATCAAATTTCATCATCAAGAATACAAATTAAGGTCTATACGTACGTGTAATATTAAAATCATCCTCTAATCCCTAACTGTTGAAGAGTTTAACCTTCTATCATCAGCTCACCTAAATAACTTGAAAGTATACGACTAAAGTTTTACATCATCAGCTCATCATCATAAAATGATGACTACCAGACGCAAATACCGGTGTAACTTCAGAAAATATACGAAAAACATAGTATGTGCCTATAAAAAATGAGGGTTTCCCTCGATTTCCCTGGGATCCCATCGTCAGATCCTGATATTCTGGCAATGAGACCACCTCGGAAGCATACCCGTTCGAATACAAAAAAAATTTTCAAAATCGGTCCACAACTGACGGAGTAATCGGTGAACATACATAAAAAAAAAATTAAAAAAAAACATACAGTGGAACATAGAACCTCCTCCTTTTTGGAAGTCGGTTAAAAACTAAAAGACAATTGGACATAATAGGTTTAAATTGCCAAAACAACTATTTTATTATTAAATTAAAGTTGTTAAACATGAAGTATTAGCCCGGTTACACGGGACAAGTAATAACTTGATATATTTTACCAAGACAAACTTGATGAAAATCAAGCAAATTCGTAAATTTTGCGCAATCGTATAATTGTCGAATGGCCTGTTGGTTAGCGATATTAGTATCAGAATTTCTTGAAAAGCCCGCAGATATTATACCCAGAACAGGAAGATATTTAAATGAAAAAGCCAGTGTGTTGGGTTTGAATATTTTTATGTAAATTGATTGAACAACGTGTATTCTTGGCACATTTTCATTTGATATAGGACTAGCTTTTGCCCTGTGTATGTTATTATTCTGATGTAAAATCTATATTACTGTAAGTATCATCTAAATTCGTTCAGTAGTTTTGACTAAGTCAGGGGTCTTGGATTTGATCGCTATTTCTTTTCTTGAAAAATACAACTACCGCATTAGGAATTTATCTCCTGTGTCGCGGGGGACTTTACGAACATACATGAAACGGACACAAAGAACACCCAGATTCAGAACAACAATTTGTGGATTATTTCCTCAGATTTTCCTTTCTATGATCTGTAGACATTTCCATCCTGAACTTAGAAAATTCATGATAATTGTGATCATTTCTTGTGTCTAGGTGGAATTTATCTAAAATGGGTATTATGCCGATTTATTACCTTATCAGCTTCAATTTTTGGATGTATGTTTGTGTAGATATCTGGAGGTAAAATATTTTTTCGAGCTTCATCATCACTAGACATAATATTTTTTAGTATTTTTTTTTTATAAAAATGTGTAAGCCTAAAAAATTTAACGAAACTCTACAAGTAGCTATTATGTGTTTATGACATCTACATTCAAAATTGACTGGTTTAAAAAAATAATCTTGTCGTGAACTTCTAGCCATAGATGCATGAAACCTCTTTAATACTTGATTCACAACTACTCACAACATAATACTTTTTTTAAATGCGAGCGAAGCCACGGGCGAAAGCTTGTATATTATTAATGTGAATGTAAGTTTGTTTGTTACGCTTTCACGCGAAAACTACTTAACCGATCATCACTTTGTACACATATTCTTAGCGGTACTAGAAGTAACATAGAATGTTTTTTATTAAATGCGAGCAAAGCCGCCATTTAATAAAATATTGAAAGCAAAAGAATCACGGTAATAAATAACATGATAACGAAGGCTAAACAACGTAGAGAGATAAATTTAACGGTTTACTAGGTACTAGACACTAGCTGCAGGTAAAATAAACTTCGTGAACAATAACCAATAACAATATATAGGAAATATTAATATAATAATACTGTAGGTACATAATAATAACCAGATGTTGTAACTAGGACATGTGAAAACCAGGTAGGTATACAACGTTTTTCTTGTACAAAACTGTCAAAATCGGTTAGTTCGGGTTTTTCAGGTTTGTATAAGAGACAATGAAATTCTGAAAATAATGAATAGCATTAATATATTTTATGGACATTATTAACTTTAATACGAAGTATGTAGGAAGAAGTTACTGCGGTTGACCTCAGGGAACAACCATTTACTGGACATTAACGGTAGTAGACTGATTTGCGTAATAATGACAATAATATCAAGAATCCTACTCTGTGATTAAACCGAGATATTTGAGTCTTTTTCTTCGCGTATCTTAGTTCTCTAATCAAAATTAATTCAAACAGTTCTATTTCCAAAGGATTTTTGCTAATGAGCGATTTTGAATGTTTAACACGTTCAAAGGATCGTCTAATTTCTTCCATATTCCACTGGCTTCCATATTTAAAACTCATTTAATATTGGTTGTGTATGTTGTTGTGTCGTGAAAGCCGCTCGTTGGCAAGACACGGTTGCGCAGTCGCCGCGACGCGTGACGGTGACTCCCGAGGGAGCGGAAGTCTTGCGCACTTCCGCTCGCCGACGCACACGCCGGAGATCCGGTCCACTTGTACGATCACGACGCTCTAACTATCACTCGATTTATGTGCGACGGTTTATGGTTTGGTTCAGTGAATAATGTATAGATTTCTTTATAGCAATTTCTGAACACGAACCCTTACGTCTAAATTATCTTACACTTGGCTGTAAGATCCCAAACTAGGTACAGTTTGTACCACAAAACTAAGCTGTTGATAAATGTCACTGAAACCTAAAATAAATCATTATTATCACAACTATTTCCCCTGTGCTATGTGTTTTAGTATATTTTAGAGACAGGATCATTATAAGGTTAGCATGTCGGTAGTCAAGGTTTGGAAAGTTCACGCCGCTGGTTTTGAGGCTATTTCCACCGCGAAAGCAGGAAAGGTCTGTCTGGGGTATGTCGTAGTTGTAGTCCAGCGAATCTTTAAGCCAGAGTTGTTGATCAAGTGTTCAAGGCTCCGCTGACGCAAGTAGGTACCATACCATAACTGAAGCATTTAATTTTAGAGTTTCACTTTCTGTAACATCCATTTATGTTTACGGAATTAACACGATTACTACTAATTAACCTTTCATTTGGTAGACTTTTGAGCTGAGACCACAGTGTTAAGATAGCATCAAAGACCACATCAAAGAAATATGTGACTAGAAGCTATCAAAACTTCACAAAAAAATGCATTTTAAAAAATACTCCGACAATCGTAACTCATAATACATACACATCAAAAGTGTCTAGGGATCAACATATGTGTCTAGGGATCAACATATATTTTTGCAATAACTTTTCTCCTGATTGATATTAATTAAAATTTTCTTTAAGGATTCAAAATAAAGTGTTTTCGTTTGTCACAGTAACGATAAACCAAGTCACCTTTGCATTAATAAAGAAATTTGCCATTTTCCTAATAAAAGGATTTTTGACATTTGAACCACTAACATTAAAGTTCGAAAAAAAGACTGAAATAACAATTTTCTTTAAAATTTTATTAGGTAACTTAAACAATTAATAATCCGTGTTTCTACCGCGAACACTAACACAAGAACATCGGTTTGGCATACTCAAAATGAGTTCATCCAAATCACGCTGTGGAATGGCCGCCCATGTTCGTTGCAACAACAAAAAAAGGTCTTCTTGCGACTGGATACCCTCCATATTCGGCAGAGCTCTTCTCTGTAGCATATCCCATGCATGCTCAATCGGGTTCAAGTCTGGCGACTGAGCAGGCCAGGGCCAAAGCCACATCTCAATCTCAAGAAATCCGCATAAAAATGCTTGATCCCTAGACAGTTTTGATGTGTGTATATAAAATAACTAATTATTACCGTTTAGAGTAATCGTAAGCACATGGTATTGTAATGAGTTTTGCTGAGAATTAAAAGCGTTCATGTGTAGACTAAACAATGAGATCAGCTGAGCCTATTGTGGGTGTGACGTTATACTGCCTAGTATTTCTTCGACAAAGACATCGGTTCTATTCGGAATCGCTAGATCGTGTTCGATACTGTAAACACGAATCAAATTATCCATTACCATTGTTTTGAAGTTGGCTACAGCGTATCAGGTATATGCTTTGCTATGCTACTAACTGCTTGTAAATCTTAATCAGTAACTAATACAAATGTTAATATACTTACTCAAGATTGCGGGTGGCAAGTAGTTACTATAGAATAACAGCTATATTTTCTCAATTTCAAGACCATAATCAAATCAAAGTCATGACAAACTGCGGGACCAAAATGCAGTCAAAACGACGCAAAAAGAGTGTGATTATAAACATCAATGTTCATGAACTCTCCATCTCATTCATTTGTTGAATTATATTTTATGTATTAATAATATGTCGATTTATAAAATTATTTGTTTGTTTTGAGGTTTTGCGTATAAGCCAAGATTCCTTAGACAGTGATGTCTAAGCAATGTGCTGAATGAGCAGTGACTACACCGTTTATTGCTTAAGAGTTTTAAATAAAGTTCTTAACTAACATAAATTTCAATGCTTTCTTTGAGTAATTTAAAATATTTCTTTATCAGTTTTCTTGGAAAAGGATCAATACAGTACTTATACGATATTACTAAGAAGACTTCGGGGTTTTCCAATCATACGAGCGAGCGTAATTAACAGACACAGCACATCAAGACTTATAACAAATATTTGTGAATCACACAAATACCTAACATGATGCTTTAATTCGGAAAAATATTTTGCAGTAGGTACTTAGCATACATAACTATATTCTAAACTCATCTTCCTGCTTAATTATGTATACTAAATAAGGAAATCTCACGGGAAAACTGAGAAGATAACTAGATACCAGTTACACTCATAATAATAGCCTTTCCTTATCAACCGATAAAGATTAGGCCATGATATGGGAAGTTAAAGATGTATCTAATATCAAATATAAATAATAATAAATTTTTGTAAATAAATTTTTCATACGAAATTAATGATAACGAATTAAATTAATATTATTCTTCTCTGCCTAATAATTGAGTTAATTAGCAGGTAGATTCAATCAGCAATATTAGATGCCTACTTTTAGATATAATACTAAATAATAGTATATAATAAGTCATAAACTTTTTGGTCTAGTGGTTAGTGACCCTAACTTCTAAATAGGAGGTTGTAGATTTCCCATCCAGGACAGAGATAGTTGTGTATTAAGTATAAATTGTGTGCATTTACAAATATGTATTGCAGAAGCTTATCAACAATCTGGCAATCATACGAGTAACACAGACTCTACTTAGTTAAGAATCAGATCACCGTGTGTGAGATATGTTAACTTATTATTTTTTATATTTTTATAAATAAAAAAAACTGTAAACTGTTGATATTTAAGAATTAGACATTGTTTAAAACGATAATATAATTTCATACCCGTAGGATGACGTTTAAAAATTATAAGAAGATGGGTAAACTTATACTATTTACTTAATTATAAATAAATATAAATAAATATTTTTGGACATCTAACACACAACGCTATCTAGTCCCAAGCTAAGCAGAGCTTGTGTTATGGGTACTAGACAACTGATAGAAATACATATATACTTTTTTTTTTGTAAATACATACATATTATACATAGAAAACACCCAAACTCCGAAACAAATATTTGTAGATCATACAAACATTTGGTCCGACCCGGGAATCGAACCCAAGACCTCATGATCGGCAGTCGCACACGCCAACCGCGAGACCAACGAGGCAATTAGATCTTATATAAATTATAAGGCCGTCTCTGTATTATTGTAAGATCCATCTTGAAGTCCTTTGAAAATGTCTAATGAAATCACAAGCACTCTGTAATGCAATGCTTCGTGTAATCATCTCTGATGAATCATTTATCTGTCTTAAATTATTTTTGTTCATTATTGCCCTTCTTCCGTCGCTCGGTATGTCGATCACCTTGAATTGCCCTCGGGCCTTGACCAACATTCTGTTTATCCTTATAATATAAAGCTTCTATTTAATGTCTCTTATCATATGCTAGTCTGGTCTGATTGCAATATTCATAAGTTTGTCCCGATATAATTCAATATTAATTCTTTATCAATTAATTGGAGACTAATTGAGTCCCGCGGTGTTACCCGCGGTTGTTGTTGTAAATATACTAAGGCGAAGCTAGTCATATATCATCAGTTATCTGTCAGTGAAAGTCAGGTCTAAATCGGTCCAGCCGTTCTATTCCGTATTTTAAAAATAGATTAATTATGTAAGTACCTACTACCTACCGTATAAAAGTTTCATATAATGTATTTAGTGAAAAGCGAAAAGTGAACAAAAAATATTTATTTTTATAGAGAGTTGTGACATATCACATAACACAATGATAATATCATTGACATAACAGTATAACCTCATACTGACGAAAAGTAGCGTAGTTTATAGCATAGTTAGTGCGTATCGCGTGTGTTTACTTGAAACTACGCTACTTTTTCTGCTTCAAAAAGAACAAGGCGGTGCGTTATCTACCTTTTTTTATTTGATTTGAGAGTATAACGAATATTATTTCCTAATAAAAAGATGTAAGACAATTATTTATTTTGCTTAAAAAGGTTTAAAAATATATGAAAATATAAATTGTTATGAGGTTATGAATTCCGGATCACGGAAAAGTCAAAATATTATGTCATATCATCACAATGTCACAGCGCGCTGAGAACCAGATAACGATAATATCCGAAATACCTACGAATTTGATGCGAATATATATTTATTAGATAAGATAAAACACGGCCACTATCTATTCAAGTACCTACTAAGTGGTTTTTTCTTCTTACATCGGAATGAAAAAGTAGGTACGAAATCACTACGGAATTGAAATGAAATTTATTTGCATAGAACATAGGTTAGTACCAGGTGTAACATAGGTGGTTTTTGATCATACCATATTCTGCCTTGTTTTGGCATGCAAATATTTATAAATTGACATTTTGACCTAAAAATATATTCTATTAAATAAAACTAAAAACATAATCTATTACATTGTTTAGCATCATAAATATAAAATTGAAACGAACAACAAATTATTTTAGTTCTTAGAAGTTATTTAGTTTACTAATGATTGCCTGCGGCTCCGCCCGCGTATATATCGGTTATGGCGGCAAATAGTAGCCTATGTGTTATTCTGATGTATAAGCTATATTACTGTAAAATTTCATCCAAATCCGTTCAGTAGTTTTGGCGTGAAAGAGTAACAAACATCCATCCATACCTACAAATTTCCTACCCATGACAGTTGATAGCACTTGTCATGGAAAGTTAAATTCATCTTTATTTGTGTAACACCAATCTATTTCAAAGCAAGATTCATAGTTGACTATGAATCACCCAACAGACCTAGGTATATTCGTCAGGTCAGGAATATTATTCACCTATATTATTCATTACATAATCCATCAGCTTTTAATAGTCTATTGCTGGACATAAGCATTTCCTTCGAAAGGAGATTTTATTTCAAGTTTGCCTTCTTTTCGTAGTGATGTTGTCCTACATAGTTTTTTTCTCTAGTCGCCTCTTAGGAGACCCATGGGATGAATTAGGGGTAGCATTCGGTATTCTTAAACCGGTATTCGCAACAAGAAGTGGAGAATCCATTTTACACACTTAGTTTCAATCCTTTGAAAGATTAGCAGAAATATCTATATACTAATATATAAAGCTGAAGAGTTTGTTTGTTTGAACGCACTAATCTCAGGAAGTACTGGTCCGATTTGAAAAATTCTTTCAGGGTTAGATAGCCCATTTATCGAGGAAGGCTATATATCATTACGCTTAGACCAATAGAAGCAGAGCAACAATGAAGAATGTTTAAAAAACGGGGGCAAATTATCACGCTACGGGCAATAGGAGACGCAAACGAGGTTGCGTGGGTCTTCTAGTATTACAATATTTTTTGTTACCAATAACACAAGATTTCTCGCATTCTTTTACAATTATGCATAGTTTAGTTAAGAACTTATTTTTATAGCATTATAATACCGACTTTAAATCTTATTCAAGTTGTTACGAGTGTGTCGTTTGGATGGATTACATCGACCGAAACCTCAGGACTCAACGAGTCGGAACCGTCTACCCATGACGGTTGTCTGTTATTCTTATCTGGGATATTGCTGGACCTCCGACCACAGAACCCCGTGACGAATCCCCCGTATAGTCTGTTTTTCACGATAGAACCGCCATGATGGAACTGCAGTAAGAACTAAAAAACTGGATATATCGAAAATAAAGTTAGTGCTCTTAGCTTCATTTGTTTTCTGATGATCTTCTATGTACTATCTTATATCGTGTCTAATAGTAGTTTAGAACCAATGTTTACAAATAAGTTAGTTAGAAGTTTAGTATACAATATCGCGTTAGCAATGATTCAACAAGACAATTTACCGTGTAGTGTAACAGAACACCTAATTTGTTATTTAGTTTTCCGAAAAGCCATATTGAAGGGGACATTTTGTAGCGGTCATTGTTTATGTTTCATTGTTGTGCTCGATATACCCAGATTTTCCAAGAAAGTAATGGGAGGGGTATAGGTGAGGAGACGGGGAGGTGGGCGGGTGAGACGAGGTGAAGTAACGGATGAATGTCCGTGGGAACGGTCGCCACTTCCGCTCCGATCTGCTCGCTCGCGCCTCGGCACTCTCAGCTATTTCCTTTATGTAGGGTGACCTTAAATAATGATGTTGAAATATAGACGTTTAATCGCTTCTAGTGGACAATACGTTGTTTTTTTTTGATGTCACAATTATATGTCAGTTAATGGTGTGCATCTACAGTTTAAAGTTTGATATTAACTTACAATCAATCGTTATATTTAGACTAATTGGGGCACTTATTATTATACTAGCCACTTACCCTATCTTCACGTCATAAGAGCACAATAGAGGTGAATGCTAATAATCCTGCTCTATAAATAAATAGTTTTAAAGATAGTTTCCTTACAACATAAATGCCGTATTGTTTTAGTTATGTAGTTTTCCTTAAACCTACTGGGACAATTTCCTTAGAAAAGTCTTATCTACTTAGAAGGAAAATGATTTCACATTTTTCTTTATAGTTACAAAATACATGTATCACAGTAAAGATTAGAAAAAGTGCAGCGTAGAGCAGTGACAAGGAAATAACGCAATAGAATCACATGACCAAATGATGACTCCATAATGAAGATCTATAATGTTATTACCGACTTATCGTTGTTGAAATGGGGTGATTTGGTAATAGTAAAGTTTAGAATATTTTATCCTTGTTTTATTTAGCTAGTTACTACCGAAGGCACTGTTAATTTGGATTTGTCAACAAGACGCTGTTCAGCCTCTTCTATTTTCTGTGGCATTGACGGTAGGACTACATAGACGATCACTGTATTGTAACTATTTTAAGTTATTTTGATACGATCTTAACATAAGCAAAACCTTAACAAAAAATAATATCCAAAAAAATTGCTCCAACTTAAATCCCACCCACAAAGTTTTTGAGGAACGTTTGGTTACTAGCCGAGTCCCATCGAAGCGCAAACGCTTGGTTCCACTACATTTATTAACGGACTGTCTAAGTAAGTTGCACAACAGGACTTTGCAATGTATCTGCTCCGTTTCTCTGTAAATTTTGCAATATTTATCAATAAGTATCTGTTGAATGTCGACACAACACTCAGTATCGTACTTATCACATTAAAGTGAAGAAAAAGTTAAACATGTACTAACATTACATGGCAAAATAAATAAATCAGAAGGAACCTTGAGCTTTCCTTTTTATTCCTCCATTTGTAAAGACCTATACGTGAGTGAACTGAAAAGTTTTTGACCTAACAATACAAGACATTTTTTATTTTCATTTTCTTCATAATCTCCTTAACTCTACACTCTTCTCCCAGAGATGCACAATGCAAATGTAAAGATAAAGATGCATACATAAGTACATTCACTAGTTTTTATTAACGAGTGCGTGAGTGAGTATCTTCATGTTGAAGTCGGAAACTTTTCAGATCACCTTAGTAATAGAGTAAAGTTTAATCTTTAGATTAAACTTTACTCTTCAATCATACAAGCTTTATAGTTATGAGATATGAAATATAATATGTTGAAGATTTTGCGTCATTTTTAATTCACTACCATCTTTCAGCTTACCACTACGTGACCCGGCTGCCCGTTTGCCCATTAAAACATTTAAGTTGACAATCATCACATTTGTATATCATGACCCAAATAGTAGGTATATAGAACTAGTGCAAATAAAACTGATCGATAAAACTACAAACTGATAGCACAAGGAAAAAGATAATTTCTCCGCCAAAATTAATGTGTTATCATCTCTATTAACTTACTATTTGCAGAGTTGTCTAGAAAAATGTTTTGTGCTGATCGATCTTCTGTTGAGTGGAAGTGCTTTCTTGAAACTGCAACTCCCATTTAAGTACAGCTCATAACTCTTTCTTTTCATTCTTTTCGACATGCATTGGGTTTAGATCTAATACCTAGTGATTTTTCATTCACCTGATTCTGCATAATACCATTATTGAGACACCTCAACCACGGGTCAGAAAGATCTCAAACTATACAGAGCCCGTACGAATCATCGTCCAGTACTAGCTCAGATTAGTTGAAAACATGCATAAAATATTACCAAATACATACAGATTACACCCGGATAGAACCGATAATCGAATCTATAACCTCTGTCGATCACTAGACCAGGCAATCTATAAGATGGGATTCAACATTTTCAATAATTTCCGGTATTATACAGATCGAATATCATATATTATTCGATATTTTTGGAGTGTGAAAGCCGAATCGATTGGTATTGATTGCCAGAAGTCGACGTGAATACATAAACTTATATAATAAGCCATCTTCAAATCACTGCACCAAGTTCAAATCTAACTTTACATAGACACATGTAATGTATATATACGTATTTGTAGTCGCGGGCAATGACTAGTCCTCTATTCGTATGCGTAAGGTTCAAGCAACTGTGATTCAGCCTACCGACATAGCTTACGACATCTCCATAGACTTTAAAATCAGGAAAACACATCAATACCCATGCTTTATGACAAGTGACTAGTCAGTGGCTGCTATTTCACAGTTGTACGGCTTTGTTGATTTGAAACATGTTTATTTAACCTTATTGACAAATTATGGGTAATATTTATTTGAAAGAGTCAGATAATATAACATCAACAGCCTTTAATATAATCCACTGCTAGAAATAGGTATACACTTAAAATTTAGGTTTCGGCCTACCATACCTCGGTGACCACGCTGACAAAAAAAGGACATGTCCTACCTAAACAATTAGTAAATTTTTTGTTACCATAGATATTGTAAAAAAATGTCTTCTCCACAGCTGTCTGGCGAAAGTATGGTTAAAGACTTTCCTTTCAATTGGAAACTAAAGTCCTTTTTAAATATAAATTTAGATTTTATCAATCAATTGAGGCTTCCGACGGTAAAAAAACTTTTCCCTTGTATACCATGTCCTTTTCTGGAGCCCTTATAACACGTTTTCAAAAAGTCATGGTAACCGGTTGAATTGTTAGACTGTGTACGGTGTACTTATGCATAGGTAATACATAAACAAACAATAACAAAATAGTTCGTAATAAGATTAGTCCAAAGAATGATACCTCTGTTGCAACATTCTTTAACAACGCTGAACGTTTAATTCGCCAAAGTAAACTACCTCACGGGTCCGTTTAGTTCTCAACTTTAGAATATTTCAGTTAAAGACCGTGACTAAGCCGAAAAGCATAACGACGGACGTAGCCAACGAATAAGTACTTTTCGTACTGAGCAAGTCCGTTGACCGCTATAGTAAGTCCGGCACTCTAGCACTTGCAATGCTCTTGCTGTTATCGACCGGAAGCGTCGCGACGGAAGCGCGCAATCTCAACCAATTGGACACTCGAGCTGTCACGCCGCGTGAGCATGCCCCTTGCTCTCTACGCTGGAACTCAGTCCACAGTACTCGTGCGCATGTACCCGTGGCGATGTAGTGGTATGGGTTCAAAGTACCTCTTTATGCATGATGGGCAAAAACTCACCAAAATGAATTGAGTTTAAATATATTTCCCCAAAGGCCTATCGACCCACTGAAAACATTAAAAAACATAGCATACAGGTCCATCAGGTTGTATTAGTGTGTGGCCACAGACGTGCCAACACACTATAAACCTGTGACCTGAGCAATAGAACCAGGTCGAACGTCTGGCGATTCTAAGGTTACGCTTCAATTCCGGTGTAGATACATAATTGGGTATTGACCATATTACCCTATACATATATACCTTTAAAACATAAGCAGATGCAGAAGCATCACTACTAGACCGCCATGGTGTGGATCACCATGCGACATTGTTGCATTGTCTGCTTTCGCAATGAGTATGGTGACCACCGCTCTTGAATTCTGCTTACGCTTTCCATTAGGCAGAGTAGAGTCAAGGCGAGAAAAACTAGGTACTTCCTTTGTTGCTGAAATGATTTCTTCTTAGTCGTTTAGTCTTGACAGAGCAGTCGTGGTTGAAGATGCTGCATTTTAGTCGGGCAATGAGGCTCCCGCGATGTGTCTCCACGGTCTCCACCTGTTACGATCCATTGCGTCTCTGGATGAAATGGTTACATCTTCCTAAAACCGCGAGAAGAACCCGCTAATCAAATCCACTCCGTCTCAGAATAGCAGCTCCAAAGAGCTATGTAGATATTTACTTCAGCGTCAGTATCCTTTTATATATAGGTACATTTCCTTTTACTAATACACTTATTTAATTATTTCCTACATTTATTGGTAAGGTACTAATTAGTAATTCAATTCCTGTCTACTTCTATTAATAGTCAAATTAGACAGTTTTTTTACTTTTGAAAGGAGGAAGCTACAGTCATTAGTTGTGATAGTGGAAGCTGACAGAGGTGACCGGCCGTCCTTGTACAATACTAACTCAACAATTCAAAGCAATTCAAATACATTTTTCTTTGTATGAATACATTATCTCGTGCATTCAATTAAATTCAAAGAGAACTTTTAGGAGCAAGTTGTATTTGTAAGTTATCAATGTCATTGTACTCTTAAAAACAGGATCTAAATTTTTGAAATTCAAAAATGACTAAAGTTTCTAATTTTCCGCTGTTTAATATAATATATGTAGTTCTACTCTCCGTGTGTTAATGGATAAAGAATAGTGAAGAAAGAAAGAAGAAATAGAAGTGTTGCTGTTGCTGCAAGCTGATGATAAATATGTTCATTTCTTACTGTTTCTTACATATAACTATTTGATTCATTAAACTATTATAGATTGTTCCTGCTGCCTTGTTATATTAAATTATGTCCCAACTACGAAATATCTAACACACTTTTAAAGCTGAAACTCATCTCATTACATTAAATATGTAATAACTTTAAGTGTACTTACACCAAGCGGAACCGGTAGTCTGTGTGATAACCGGCATAACTTGAGACTTCGTCTTTCCAATAGTATTTCGTAAATGTAAGGGGAGAAAGGAAACATGAAGTGTCTGCGAAGGCTCTCAATTGAGTGGTCAAGTGTTTTAACTGACATTGACCTCTAGAGCGGTCGTCGAGGCCTCTTCTTGGTGATTATACATATTCATTACAGCTTCATCTACATATTCATGAAGCTAAGATGAGAGTAAGACGACGACAGGCTTATCTACGTCGTTAAATATCCTCATCATTCAATTCTTGTAAATATGCTAAGCGTTTAACTGGTTATTTATAACAAATAAATCAGAATGCTTACAGTGTAACATGTTTCTTAATCGAAAAAAACCACTTGAACTCTAATGAGAAATGTATAATCTATACGGAATAGGGACAGGTGGCAGTGTTCAACGGGATGACGTCAACTTTACAAAATATAAATGTACATTGAACCGATTAGAAAATGTTACAATATTCCAGAATATTATGTTAAAAACTCGATATAGAGTAATCCAATGCAGTGTACAAAAGTGGTTGCTTTAGACTTCAGAATAATTTAAAGTACCGCAAGATGTACTGGGCCAGAAAAAACCTTAGGAAAGTATTAAATGTCCGGCTTTTTGGAACCCAGAGTCATTTACATGATTAATAATGCCAATAGAGGAATGACTGATCCAAATGCAGTTGTCTTGAGTGCGTATTTTATGCAAATTAATCTTTCATTTCAATAACAATTTATTTACCGTAAGACCGTAACGAATAATATTCAAGTTAGTAGATACGGGTTAG
The DNA here is from genome assembly GCA_949125395.1 of Diaphora mendica. Taxonomy (NCBI): domain Eukaryota; kingdom Metazoa; phylum Arthropoda; class Insecta; order Lepidoptera; family Erebidae; genus Diaphora; species Diaphora mendica. Next base: position 28,396,304 of record OX421310.1, read on the forward strand.
TAAGAACATCAAGATTTTAAATTTATTTGATCCTTAATGCGTGATTATAATTAAACTCATCATAAAAACATTAAAATATGTGTGTAAAGCGAGTTAGGTAGGATCCACTTGTACAGATTGTCATAAAAACACCACATAATGTTACCCGTTCTATCAAAGCAACTAAGTAAGTTTTTTATTACTTCCTTTGTAATTACAAGCAGAAATGATTCTCGTTGAACTAGACTCAACACAAGTTCCGCGTGACCTTCGATTCGTCCGTCAGTAAAAAGTTGATTGTAGTCCTCCACATATGAGCGACACAAAAAAGAAGTGTAGGTAAGAATAAAATGTGTGATCGGAAAGTCCAGAGACGTCTCGTTTACAGAATAACACTTGTGAAACCGGTCGAGAACCAAACGCTAAATATCAACTTGTTTCCTTCCTCGTGCGGAGACGCGGTAACTTCGTAATCGTTACTAACATTAATTCGGTACTTTATTTGTATTTTTTATATAACAAAAACCCATGTCGTCAGACGAGCTTCTGCTAAGTAATAAGTGTTGAAGAATATAAACAAGCTCTTATAAGATAATATGTTTTAGTATTAGTGATGGTAGTTTATCCAATCTATTGGATGGAAAAGTTGCAACTCAAATCCGGACCAGGGTCTCATCGACCGACGCGCGACGCTTAGGTTATTATTTTCGACTTTGGGTAGATATTTACAGTAATCCCTAATACCTCCTTATCAAAAATACTGGAACTTGAATGCCCTATCTAGTATTAACAGCTGTGATAAGAATGACGAAGGCGCCGGGTGAAAAAAAATATTGATTTCTTTATTTTTAAAATAACACATATCTAATTAAGTACTTATTTATTTCCAGAAGTTAGATACGTAATGTACAATCAATCTTCTGATTATTGTTTTAATTACCAAATTCCTCTTATTTAGTACAAAACAAATTAACACTATCTATACATATAATAAAAATGTAACAGGTCCAATTCTGTACATTAAAGATATTTTGAAAATTTTTTTTTGGAGGGCTCAATAATAAATAAATAAATAAATAAATATTTTCGGACATCTAACACACAACGCCATCTAGTCCCAAGCTAAGCAGAGCTTGTGTTATGGGTACTAGACAACTGATACAAATACATATATACTTTTCTTTTGTAAATACATACATATTATACATAGAAAACACCCAAACTCCGAAACAAATATTTGTAGATCATACAAACATTTGGTCCGACCCGGGAATCGAACCCAAGACCTCATGATAACCAGTCGCACACGCCAACCGCGAGACCAACGAGGCAGTCGGCTCAATAATCGACACTGAAGCCAATACTGTATTTTTTTTCTTGTCTGTCTGTCTGTCTGTCTGTCCGTCTGTCTGTATCTTGGCCGCGCATCACGCCGAAACTACTGAACGGAATCAAATGAAACTTGGCATGATTTGAGTTCATACTACGAGGCCTACCTCGTAGTATGAACTCAAATCATGCCTCATCATCAACATAGGATACTTTTTATCCCGAAATTCAGCACGGTTTCCTGGAGAGAGGGGATGAAAGTCAAAATATGTACTTAGTTGTAATTCAATAACACATAGTCCGATTTCATTCATTATTATTTTGCTAGACAGAAAAAAATAAAAGATAACAGGAAAAGTGTTTTTTTTTGTGTCCGCGAGTGTACACTGTCTGTGGGAAGCTGAGAGCTTCCCACAGACAGACAGACTGAGAGCTATGTAAATATGGCGGTACGAAGTTCGCCGGGTCAGCTAGTCTTTAATATACGTTAATGAAAAGTAGCTCATTCTTCGTTCTACTTACTTCCGGGTTAATGATAACCACAGCACAAGTATAAATACATTATCGCATACCAAAAAATATCTTTGTTATGTCAAGTGGTAATTAAAAATAGATATTGCACTTTAGAATCTTATCAAACTATATGCAGAAGAAATAAAAAAAAACTAATTTTCACCCTAGAGCCCTATAGTTGTAAAAGAAATGTTGTTATTTTCGGTTTCGGTTTAGTAAGATTAACAGATAAAAATAAATTATCTATACTTCTTGAAGATTAAGAGATTACTAAGTTTCCAAACAAAATGCTGAAATTCCAACTATGCAGTCCTTGTTAGCATATCAGACACAAAGACTAGCTGATTGACAAAAACAACAGTCTAAAAACGAACATGTAACGAATAAAATAACTTTTTTGTAATTGTTTGTTTTGTTTCAAATTTTAGTGTTTATTTTAACAGTTGTTTAACTTCAGCTCATTACACTATAACCGCTTATTTAAGTACAATCGATATATCGAGAACTTTAAATAAATATATCTAGGTACAAAAAGTTGTATTAAAAATATTTTTGCAACCATTAGATTTGGTTGTTCATCATATTGAATTATGCATGAGCAAAACCGTATTAGCTATAATTTTAATAACTTGAATAAACACATCTGATAATGTATAAATACATTCATAAAATCGCTTTACGTATGTAAATGATCATAATTATTAAATTTAAATAAATGTGCGTATAAATTAAGGTGGTGGTGTTACTCCTGTAAACGGTTTAAACTGATTTCTACTTAAACTCTGAATATCAACTATGTAGGTGTATAGGGGAATTGGGAATGGGATGGGAATCATAAATGGAAGTGGGCCGGCCATGTGATCATATCTCCTGCGCCTTAGCCAAGATTTAAGTGACTCGCGTGGATTCGATCACTAACGCCTCTTTTTTCTAGTATTATCTATCTATACTTATATACTTATAATAAAAATGTCACAGGTTCAATTCTGTACATTAAAGATATTTTGAAATTTTTTTAGAGGGTCTTTTAAATCGATACTGAAGCCAAAACTGTTTTTTTTTCGTTTTACTCTGTCTGTCCGTCTGTCTGTCTGTCTGTATCTTGGCCGCACATCACGCTGAAACTACTGAATGGATTCGAATGAAACTTAGCATGATTTCAGTTCATACTACGAGGTAGGACATAGGATACTTTTTATCCCGAAATTCAGCACGGTTTCTTGGAGAGAGGGGATGAAAGTCAAAATATGTAGGTTGTAATTCAAACTTAGTTGTAATTCAATAACACAGTTCGATTTTTTTAATTCTTTTTTTGCTACAATAAAAAAAAAGATAACGGGAAAAGTCTTTTTTACGCGACTGTACACTGCCTGTGGCAAGCTGAGACAGATATGTAAATATGGCGGTACCAAGTTCGCCGAGTCAGCTAGTTGGTTAATATTTTGTTTTGACTATGTGACTTAGTCATTGAGAGACGTCATTCCAATACATTTGTTAGTTATCTATTAAGAATGTCAACTGGGCTAGGGGGGCGGTTGGACCGATGGTCGTTGGTGCCGATCTGTATCAGAGTGAAGACCGCGATTGGGCAGTCGTAGAGTCCCACTCTAGAACTGATACTCTAGAACTAGAAACTTTTACGTAATCTTTTATATTATATATGTCGGAGACACGAGAATGAACGAGAACATGAATCACAGATACAGCCGATCTGGACTGAAGCGAAACACTAAGCACTACTAAACGGATACGAATTCACTTAAACACCATCAGCAACCCCCACGAGGGGGTTGGGGCAACGCTCACTCCACCGCGGTGCCCTGTGGAATTCGTCTCCAGACTTGTAATTCCCCCACAGGTAATATTGCCTTGTACACGCGATATAAAACACAGAGATACAATAAATCACAAATCAAATAATAGAAAACTACTACGACTCAGGAGTGACCCATGTCACAATCAAGAGATATGGTCGTCGCGAGATCTGAAGAGAAACTGTGTCCTGTTGGCAATCGCGCCGCTTTACATAGAGTTCATCCCCACCTCGCCCGACTTACGGAACCGTTCGATAGTGGCAAATGTTTGTATCACTTTTTTATTCGGATACCCTCATTCCGACATATATATAAAAGAGTAAGGTGACTGACTGACTGATATACCGCTGAAGCTAGAATCCTGAAATTTTGCATGTAGGTTCTTTATATAACGTAAGTGAGCATTAAGAAAGGATTTTTTGAAATTCCACTCCTAAGGGAGTAAATCAGGGGATGAAAGTCTGCGTGAGCGCAGCCGCGTGCAAAAGCTAGTGTGTTGTAAAACAAAATATGTATTGCAACGGTGGATTAGCCAAAACGGCGGCAAAGCAAACACGTTTTAGTAGCACAAACTCACAATACTCTCCAATGCACACCAAGTTGAACGTCCAGAATATGAATGCGATGCGTGTGAATTACTCGAACCGAGCGACGGTATTTTATAGTATCTGACAGGCTTGACCCAATTTAATATTAAATTCACATATTTGGTAGATAATATCAAAAATTGCTTATCATAATTATTCTAATGATTATTAGCATACAATTATTATTTGATAATACAGGATTGTGTAACATTAAAGATTTATTACGCCGGAAGCAGGAGTAATATGATGAAATATCAGTCGCACCGGAAGCTGACAAGCGGAAGGCGCCAAGATGTTAATATGAATCAACTATTTACTCTTTTATATGTTACTAAATGATTTCCTAAGCTTTACTTGCTCTTGGCTTAAGCACAAACCGTGCATAGCTATAAAAAAAAACTCGTACTTGATTATAAAATCACCAATTAAATAAGGTTATAATATATTTTATTGTATGCCTAGTAATTATTAAGATTTAAACGAACTAGGCGTTTATACGAAGTTGGATTCGTTACTTGATAGTATACTTATAAATAGTTTCGATATTCTACATTTTAAAAGCAGGTGAGCTGGAAATAAACTACTATATTATATACTAGCGACCCGCCCCGGCTTTGCACAGGTGGATTTCAGATGCCCCCGCCGACGACACGATTCGTGCATTTTAAATCTGTAATATCTTCGAATATATTCATTTAAATGGCCCTTTACAGTATCTACTGTAAAGGGCCATTTTGATCTATATTAAATGCACAATGTATTTAATTTACTTAATTGTATAAGGATTAATTTTGTATTGCTTAAAATCACTTCGTAAATAAGCCATTATATCTCGTAAAAAGAAAGGAATAAAAAATGGTTGTTGTGGGTTATCCCTAAGCGATAGACATACCGTCGCGGAGTTTTTTGTAGTACTTTTTAAGGTGTACAATACTGTAGTACATTATTTTGATCTATCTCGTAGGGTGCAACCAGCGTTTTCAATGTAAGCGCAAAAAATTGTGTTTATTTGCTACATCACATTAGAAACCTCGAAAATTAACAGTGTTTCCATACTATATTATGCATTTATTATACATAAAAACCTTCCTCTTGAATCACTCTATCTATTAAAGAAACCCGCATCGAAATCCATTGTGTGGTTTTAAAGATTTAAGCACACAAAGGGATATAGGGACAGAAAAAGCGACTTTGTTTTATACTATGTAGTGATTAGATTGTCTAACGTCTGTACTCCGTATAAAACTATATACAATATGTCCGTTTCCGAGAATTTTCGCCTTGCCTCTTATATGTGTATGTACGTTCATAAACAACATTTTTAACAATAATTTGTTTAACTACGTCATAGCACCAGACGTTGATGTATTAGAGTTTTTCTTAGGTTTTAGGCGTATAATGTATGGTCTTGCCAATGCACAATGTAATCATGTTATTTTTAGCCGACTACGGCAAAACCAAATGGAAGAGTAAAAGTTTTGTCAGTGTATATTTTTGCGTTCGATTTTAATGAATGAGTTGTCAATTAGATTCGTAATAGTGGTCCGAGTCACATAGGAAATATAAATATGTATTTTCAAAAAAAAATAAGTAGTTGGGTTTAAGTTTTTTTCAATTATAGACACATTGAAACTTGCAACCGTTCGATTATTTTTCTCTTATTTTTTATTAGGTTAGTAAAATCAAGATTCAATCATCAACTTGTTTTTAAACTTGCTATTAATTAGTATGTAAATTGACAAATGATTTTAATTATTTTTTTTACTTTTTGTTGTTGTTATTTTACCTTCGTACCACAAAAGTTCACTTATCTTAAGTTTATCCACGATCATTAGTTTTGTTTTTCTTTCTGGGATTGTTTTTCCCTGTGTAATGCATGATTTTGAAGGTGCTTTTTGTATTTACGTAAACTTGGCTAAAGAATAAATCTGATCGTTACTTTACTAATAATAGTATAAAGAATGCAAAATAGTTATTTAATACTTTATTAGCTATTTTTGTCCTAGGTTTTCTGAAGCCTAAAGTGTTAAAGTAAACAGGAGACGGAAGTCGTACATAATGAACATGCAAAACCAAATGGATTTATCGATTGGAGTCCGGCAATATGGCGTCGGTTTATTTATCTATTCTCTATCTACCCACCTTCCTGGCGCCGTACTTCCGCCGGAAACGGGCGTCGTCTCCGCTCTAACCCTTACCGCGGTTCCGGTTTCCGGCTGCCTTTGAAGTCGGTCGAAGTTTCCTCTTCGCGACTCTGTTGTAGGAAAGGCTTTGTGGTTCAGTAGATACTGTAATTACAATCAATAATACTAAAATATAATAAAAGTCAGAAGTAATGTTAATACTTTAATAATCATCACATACATATAATATAGGTCATTTAACCTAAGGTTTTCCCCCAATAATTATCTTACTCCTATCCGCATTTTTTTTATTTCATTCTAGTTTTTGCTCGCGGCTCCGCCTGCGTGTATGTCGGTTATCGCGGCAAATAGTAGCCTATGTGTTATTCTGATGTACAAGCTATATTACTGTAAAGTTTCATCCAAATCCGTTCAGTAGTTTTTGCGTGAAAGAGTAACAAACATCCATCCATCCATCCATCCATCCATCCATACTTACAAACTTTCACGTTTGTTTATAATATTAGTCGCATAGGGGTTTTGTAATGTGTAATGTTTTAATTTAAATTGGTTTCTTTAATGACCACAAACGCCTTCTTGGGAATGAAAAGGAGGGTGCTAGAATCACTTCCCCAAACTTTTATGAGGAAGGAGTTCAAGAAAGAAAAATTGAAAAAAGAAACTGAGCGTGAAAAATTTCTTTGACTAAAGGAGGCCACTAGGACAAGCTTGACTCAAAATTAACTTTTCTTGTTACCATGAAATCATGAAAACCCAGGAGACGCAATTCCAGTTTAAGTTTCTGTTTGAAGTATTTTTTTATTTGAACCAAATCGTCTATAAGTGCTCGAATTCATCTGCTCAAAAAAAGTTTTCATGTAACCTAATTGCAGAATAAATTATTTCATTTAATTTTATACAACCTAACATACAACTCATTTCGAGATAAGTTGCCACATTATCAGAATTTAGAAAGGAGGCTTTAGCCTAATATACTACGGCGCTGGCCTGACGAATTTTTACGGGGTATGTCTCAAGTATTCTATAGCAAACTACAACTCGTATGCTGTTGTGGTATTGTAGTTACATCACTAGTTTTCTGTAAGCCCATGATATCACTCCGGTCGAATTGAGCCAGTTGTTCCAAAGTACGGCTATCTGAAGATTATAGTTTAGTGCACTTTTTTCTACTATTATTATATTCTTCCAGCTTATTAATTCTTCCCGTAACTCAGAGAGAGCGTTAAGTCGTCAGTCCAGTTGTCATGAACATCTATGGCAATCGTTATTAGGAAGTCAGTGCCCTCGAATATTATGACAACTAGTTCAATCTTCGAATTCAGTTCGCCGATGTCAGTTGCTCCGTGAAAAAACTGATATTTAGGTAAAACCGGTGAAACTAGTAGCCGACCCCAAAATATCTTGGGAACAATAAAATATGGGAAGATGATGCTTATTATTTTCTTAAAAGTACAATCATTTTTGGTTGACAAAGTTGAAGATAAATGGTTTGGCAATCTATAAATTAAGATCCAACAAATACATTTAAATAATTTAAAATTCAAAGTTTATATCTATTTGCCGTATTTAAAACGCTGAGCGGTCGTTAAACTTTTATTGCAGTTTTAGAATTCTTGGTTTGTCCTTCTATTTTAAGAATTATATAATAACTAGCTGATCCGGCGAACTTCGTACCGCCATATTTATGACCCACGTAACATCGTTTACGTTTTTGTGAATCTAAACCATTCCCAGATCCCCTTGAACACACACAAAAAATTTCATCAAAATTGGTCCAGTCGTTTAGGAGGAGTTCAATCACATACACACACACACAAGAAATATATATATTAAGATATTATCTTTTAAGTTTATAGTTTAGTTATAAAGTTAAATGACACTTTGGCACGACTACGAGACTGTATTTACAAGCTTTTTATTAACTTGCAATGTATGTATGTATGCTTGTATGTTTGGGTGGAATCTTGCAACTCAATTTTGAAGCAGATATCTTCAACCGATTTTGCTGAAACTTTGCAAACATATGTATACAGCGTGACAATACAACATTATGATGACATGAAGCTGATCTGATGCTGGAACTGGAAGGTGGCCATAGGAACTCTGTAAAGAAACGTCGCAACATTATCGAGTTGAACTCGTCTGATTCGGCTCTAGGCATTCTAGTAAAAGCTTGTTTTTAAAATCTTTTTAATTTTATTTATTTATTATAGGACTCTGAATTCAAGTAGGTATGGTTGCTAAGGAACTGCTAACTTCTTATAGATGACCCAGATCCGAAACGGTATTCAAGAAGACAAAGATTAGATAAACTTAGATAACATATTTAAAAATATAGGATATTAATAATTAATATTAAAAATATTTATAAAAACCTATTTGATATGTTTATGGAGTTTTTTTATTATATGACATCTGTTTTTTGCCATTTTACATTTTGACTATTATTTTATCAGGTAAACAAAGAAACTTATAGAACTTCATATCTAATTAAGTTTATTTTATATCAAATTGTACAACTGTAACAATGAATATATATTTTACACAAACGCTTGTATATTTAGAGACTTTAAAAACGACTCTAGGTATAAAATTGAGTTTCACCTAAATTAACTCTGAACTCCTATTTATATTTATTTTTCTAATTCTTAACATCAAATAACTTTCAAAACTATCTTAGTCTAAATGGTTTATTTAACTTTCTTATAATAAGTACACGCGTCATAAAATGTTATAGCTATTAGGCCAAGGTTAAAAATAAAAGATACCAATTTTACTATTCCGTGAATCCTATCCAACATATTATTTTTGGAAAACGTGAGCAACTGTAACTAATTTGTGTAGGTAGGTACGAGACTTCTGAGTTCAGTAACCGAGGTGTAAATCTGAAGGATTTATTTAATTTCAAATTATTTCAACTTCCGCATCATTATAATACCTATTACAAGACTAATAATAAAATATTTTTTATTACTAGTAATGCTCGTTCTTTCATTTCATCAAACACATAGAAGACGAAAGTCGGATCACGATCAATTGGAGGAAATTTATACCAGTGTCTACTGGTATAAATTTAGAAACCGCTTAGTGTTCGAAATTCGAACATAATAAATTATTTTTTAACCGACTTCCAAAAAGGAGGAGGTTCTATGTTCCACTATATGTATTTTTTTTTTATGTATGTTCACCGATTACTCTGTCAATTGTGGACCGATATTGAATTTTTTTTTTTGTATTCGGAAGGGTATGCTCCCGAGGTGGTCCCGTTGCCACCATATCTGAATCTGATAATGGGATCCCAGGGAAATCGAGGGAAACCTTCATTTTTTTCAGGCACATACTAAGTTACACCGGTATTTGCGTCTGGTAGTTATGATTTTATGATGATGAACATTTTATGTGCCAAGCCAAAAATAATACGAACGAACAATTTCAAAAATCTAAGCGATAGTCGCTTGGCACCGACTTCAAACAGATTCGAGGTACCTAGCACGCATTATAATACTACTATTTAAATAAATGAATAAAGAATTAGGTATAGACAAGAATTGGCACATAGCAATTTATGAAGAGCCAGTTTATTTTACGCTTTTTAGTGTTTTTTGGCAGGGAGTTTTCGTTGGATGTTTTTTGGAAGTCGGTTTTATTTTTTTAGCTATACGCAATCCTCTCCCATATAAGCTTTAACTGTGCCAAATTTCATACTCCTTCGAGCATAATTTTCGTAAAAAGGGTTACAAAGGATTTGCTTCACGTATTAATGAGATATAGCTTTCAATTTAAGTAATTGAAGAACACTGATTTATGTACCTGGGTATCGTTTGAACTCATTAGTAACTTAGTTTTAACAATTGCTTAGAACATCTTCTTCAATATAACATCGAACAAGGAAGTCACAACTGAAAACTCATCAACAATTTTTAATAGTCCACTGCTACACATAGGCCATTACTTAAAAAAAAGGATTTTTTAAGTTTGACCCACTATACTACACTGGCCAGACGGGTACAGGAGTTGTTTCAAGTTTTTCATCTCTTGGTAGTGGTATTGTCCTGCGTAGTTCCTTAGTGGGCTCTTGAGGCGCGTCTCCACCAAAATTGTTTGCAAATTCAGTGTTTCCAACAGTTTGCAACACTTCAAAAAATCGCCAACATATTTTGTTTCCATTGTGTCTACACCGAGTCGCCAACAATTTGAAAAACATTCGAACTAAGCGTCTCCATAGAGCCAATAAAAAACTGCAACAAGCGTATTCTTTTGTTGTTTACCGCCAAAAACAGAAACACGGTTGCCAACATATATTTACAATTTTTGTTGCCAACACAAGGAAATTACAGAAACTTTTGCCACCAACACGTGTTGACAACACATAAATTAACAACTTTTGTTCGGTGGAATCCCGGCTTTAGACATCCACAAGATGCAAATGAGTTTTGTTTGATACTCCGTATTCTTCATAGTCGCTCATAGCCCAGTTGCACTCGGTGATTAGAAACAAGCAACGACCCCTCGGTCAGTACCTGGATGAGTGACCGCTAGTGGCACTATTACCATGAGCGTCTCCGTGATGCGGAGGTCACATTAAGCAGTCGGTCCCGGTTGTTATCGTAGGATAACAGTCGTGAAGCTTAATTGGAGGCCTTTCTGCGGCTTAAAAACATCCAACGATAAGATTACGTACCCACAACGTTCTCTTGCCAGTCCCCAACCGGAACGTGCGGGCACTGGCCAAGTGGCCAGCGTAGGGACGAGACCCGAGCCCAGCAGTGGGACGTTATAGGTTGTTGATGATGATGATTCTTCATCAGTCACTACACGGACTTGAATTTAATAATCACTGTTTAGTGTTTACAACAATATTTCTCAGGTTTTAATTTCATGGATGACTACAAATGCGGGTTAATTTTTGCGGGAAAATATCAAAAACAATGAGTCGGAAAAACCCATAGCATATTAGCGGAATAGACAAACAGGCTCTTTATTATCACGTCACTGAAACTGAAATGTTTGTGTGACAATTTTGAAGGCGTGTGACTGAGTTTTAGTGGAGGAACACTGACGATATTGCAAAAACGATGTTTAAATATCCGACATAATATCTACTAATGATATCTACTACGAATATATTTTGAACGGGATTCCGTTAAATGCTGGCAGCACACGACCGGTTGTTGAAGAGAATCTTGACTTCTTGAGTGGCTTCATGTCTAGCAGTGAACGTTTTTTGGCTGAGATGATGATAACGATGATGATACATTTAAGATTTAGAATCCTTCACATGCCTACTTAAAAGCACAGAATAACTTATAGTACTTACGTACAGAAGTTCCACTGTCGAAAAAATGTCAAGTTTAGGCATAAACATTTTTCAACTCTGTCACCTCGCAAGCGAAATTGAATCTTGTCGTGTGACCCGAGTGTTCAATTTCGTTAAACACCGCTCGATTTACAGCAAGAGTCCAGGGTTCCCACTTGCTGCCGATTAGGTAAATATTACAATAAATAATAAAGATAACACCTTTAGTAATAAAGTAAGTAAACACGTTTTAACAAACATGATAATCTTGTCTACTACTGGTCCTGCCCTACGTTTCGTACTAGGTACCTATTTGATTTTTTATTTACTTTATGTATTTTTATTTTCTTTATTTATTACGCAGAGAAACACAAACTGAATTACAATCTTTGTCCCCCAAAACCTGGTTGATGGTTTAACTGGGGGATCGAGTCTCCGTACAATTATGAACTTATAAAATAGTATTACTAAAGAAAACTATCAATTTGGAAAACAAAACTTACAACTATGAAATTAATAAATTATTTTTAAACTTTTAAAGGTAGGTACAAACATTTATTACAGTGAATCTAATGAATACTTTCTAGTTTCCTTCTAATAGTTATTTGTTATACAAGAGTGCAAAGTTGCTTTTAAACCGCGTGCCTAATTTTGATGACCGAGCAAGCGAAGGACTCTAAAAATTAGAATCCTGAGCGTTATCGCGTCAGGGAGGGAATCAAAAGAGCACGAGGTGAAAAATCTTTGCACTCGAGTGCAACACGTAACTTTTCATTCCACCTCAGCGAGGAAACAACTAAATGCAAAAAAAGCATTAACAATCACAAGATACTTTTATTTCAGTTTAGGTATTAATATTTATTAGGTACTATATGATAGGTAAATATTACAGATTTATTTTTAAATTATTTCAAAAATACTTAGGTACTCGCTCAACCCCGCGGTGTTACCCGCGATTTTTGTCGTACCGCGAGTTACACCGCGGGACAAAGCTAGTCTAAAAAAATGAGTCTAAGTTACTCCTTAGATTATCAGCTATCTGCCAGTGAAAGTCCCGTCAAAATCAGTCCAGCCGTTCCAGAGATTACCCGGAAAAAACAGACAGACAGACCGACTGACAGACAGACAATGTAACTGAAATTGTAAAAAAAATATTTTAGCATATGTACCGTGTATACATACATATGCATTTCGTAAAAAGCGATTATTTTAATATTACAAACAGACAATTTTATTTATTTGTATGGCTGTATAGATAAATTAAGAAAAATTGAAAGTTACGTTGCTATAGTTACTTAAGAAGAAAATGGTGCGGCCAGAACAAATAAAAAAAAAAACTACACCAAGAAGGTTCCGATGCTGAGTTTTGGAGTTTCATAGGCATTCACTTTTTGACAGGCAAGTGTTCATAGGCATATTTGTTCATACATTTTATTTGATAAAAAATACGTCTCACCTGGTTATCAGATCGGTGAAGGTCGATGTTCCACCGTCTCCTCTACTATTATTGATGCCCTTCTTGTAAAAATCAGCTGGACGGGAGGCAACAAACTCTTCAAAGGCATTTTGTACTGCCTCTAAGGCAGGAGGAGGAATAAAGGAATTTATAGAAAAAGGAATAAATCTAAGAAGGAATTTTTTACCCACTAACAAGTTGTCAAAATTTTTGAAAAAGTAATAGTCGGTAGGTGCAAGGTCTGGTGAGTATGGCGGATGAGGGAGAGCTTCCAACCCCAGCTCTTGCAGCTTGTAGACTGTCTGTTGCGCAGTATGGGGTCGCGCGTTGTCGTGAAGCAGCTGCAAGAGCTGGGGTTGGAAGCTCTCCCTCATCCGCCATACTCACCAGACCTTGCACCTACCGACTATTACTTTTTCCAAAATTTAGACAACTTGTTAGTGTGTAAAAAATTCAATTCCCGAGAGGCAGTACAAAATGCCTTTGAAGAGTTTGTTGCCTCCCGTCCTTCTGATTTTTACAAGAAGGGCATCAATAAACTGCCAATGCGTTGGCAAAGATGCGTCGATTGCATGGGGGATTACTTCGAATAACAGAAATAAAAAAGTTTGAAAAACCTATTAATTAGTTCGTTTCGTAGTCATTTTTGCGTGCGAGCCGAGCGCAGAGTGGCAACCGTTGCCTAGTAGTCCTTCCCGGGAGGCGCTCGGCGGAACACACCTAAACTGAGAAGTGAAACCCCCGGTAAAAATCAATACCTACCTCACGTAGTTACAATAAAGAAATAAAGAAGGGAAATGATTTATTTAAATAAAAGAGAGGGAGATAAGTAAGCAAAATAAACTTAGTGCAAACCTGCTGGTTGCTTGTTCCAAACGTAGATTCTAAATCCAAGTCAAGAAGCTTCAAGAATATTCTTTTTCAACATTGGTACCTATAAAATGTATAAAATTTGGATTTTAAATTTTGTATAAAGTATTTATGCATAACAATATAGAAAACTTTCTATGTGAAAAATCAAAATAAAGACAATTATTTCAAACTTTCGGTTTTACTATTTTCCTGTTTTATCTCTTTCTTACGTCTTGTTTTTGTGTTGCCTAAACGCAAATAGGTACGCACAGTTATACAATTTTTATTGTGAAATGCTTTAGTACCTACTTTAGTCTTTCATATTGTTAACTAGCTGACCTGGCGAATTTCGTACCGCCATATTTATATACTAGCTGACCCGGCTAACTTCGTACCGCCATATTTACATATCTGTCTCTCATATCTATATTCCCACAGGCAGTGTACAGTCGCGGACAAAAATAAAAGACTTTTCCCGTTATCTTTTTTTTTTTTCTTGTAAAAAAAGATTGAATAAAATCGGACTATGTGTTATTGAATTACAACTAAGTACATATTTTGAATTTCACCCCCTCTCTCCAGGACACCGTGCTGAATTTCGGGATAAAAAGTATCCTATGTCCTACCTCGTAGTATGAACTTAAATCATGCCAAGTTTCATTTAAATCAATTCAGTAGTTTCGGCGTGATGCGCGTCCAAGATACAGACAGACCGACAGACAGACAGACAAAAATGAAAAAAATTACAGTTTTGGCTTCAGTATCGATTATAGAGAGCCCTCCAAAAAAAATTTTCAAAATATCTTTAATGTACAGAATTGGACCTGTTACATTTTTATTATAAGTATATAGATAGATTTGTCTCAGCTTCTCACAGGCAGTGTACAGTCGCGGACAAAAAAAAACACTTTTCCCGTTATATTTTATTTTTTCTTTCTAACAAAAAAAGAATTAATGAAATCGGACTATGTATTATTGAATCAGAACTAAGTACATATTTTGACTTTCACCCCCTCTCTCCAGGACACCGTGCTGAATTTCGGGATAAAAAGTATCCTATGTCCTACCTCGTAGTATGAACTTAAATCATGCCAAGTTTCATTTAAATCCATTAAGTAGTTTCGGCGTGATGCGCGGCCAAGATACAGACAGACCGACAGACAGACAAAAATGAAAAAAAAATACAGTTTTGGCTTCAGTATCGATTATACAGAGCCCTCCAAAAAAAAAAAAAAATATCTTTAATGTACAGAATTGGACATGTTACGTTTTTAACCGACTTCCAAAAGGAGGATGTTCTCAATTTCATCGGTTTTTTTTTTAATTATAAGTATATAGATTTCGTATTTATTATAAAATTGTTGTATTTAACCGTTTTCGTAAGATTTCTTTGAATGCATGTGCCCTATAATTCGCAGTGCTTATTTGTCACCATGGCCATGATATTATAAAGCAAATTATGTTATAATGAAATGAAATGAAATGAAATATAAAGTTATTAATGAAAATGACTACATATAACACATCCATTTACTCTTGTGCTATTGAACTATAGAAGATTTAAGATGAGAATTGCGTTTTCACACCCAGATTATGTTAGTTACCGATTTCCTTTCAACTGTCTGCTATAAATTGTTTAGTCTGGGATGGTATCCGTCATTCATTTGTGTAACCTAAAAAGCATTACTAGGAACAATAAACACGGTTTTATTCGTTTTGTAATGGTCCAAATTCACATAGCGCACTCGAGACAAGTTCTACGGAAAACGTTTATAATTACGAGCCTGCGATTACGAATTAATTAGAAAAAAACCAAAGTAGGATATAGATAACCTAGTAATGTGTTAAAACAATAAGAAGTTACTCTAAATAAAATGAAAACAATCAACTTTCTTTTAAGTCCCGTGACCCCCGCCATTTTTACCATATAATTCATTCTAACTTTATCTTATGATAAAATGACCTAAGAATCCTAAGATGCAATAAAAACGCACGATAGTGTAAGTAATAAGTTCCGTGAAGGACAAATATTTTTGAATCTATTGTAACTTCAAATTATTTCTTGTGTCAGATAAACGTGGTCTGGTCTCCTTTTACATTCGTTGGAAGTCAGCAGTAGCGAAACGGTAATACGATATGATGTCTACCGACTTCCCTTTCTGACATACATCCATTGCCCTCCATCTTGCCATCCATGTGATTCCCCCTCGGTTTGGTTATTGCAAGATACACATCATCTTCACACCTAAAATTGACTTACGATACGATATACTTCCCCTTTGCTTAACCATTCTCCCCTTTCCATTTCTGAACATTGCTACCTTAACCTATAGACGCTAGACAATTACAAAACTTTCTGTTGTCTTAATCAGAAAACTGAGGAACGCTATTTGGTCCTCATAACATAATATAACTGTCGAAATTTTCGTATTAATGTAATTGTATGCTTCGTAACAGGTAAAATTTCGCAAGGTGTCTGGCGCAAGCTCATCAGATAGTAGCGCTTCCTCTATTGCATAGTGAAGTCTCGCGCGCCAGTGCTGCACGCGCGCCGTGCCGCCCAATTTCTTCAGAGGCTCACTTAAATCGCGCCCCGCATTCGCGAGTTTTGCGGTGACTTCCTGTATACTGATGCAATGCTATCACGGTTATTTTACAAATTTTTCATCAGAATGATATAATAAATAATTTACATTTAAGTTTTATTACAAAGTATGTCAAGCAAAATTACAATAATTTTTTGAACACATGATTTTGTCCATAAAGGAGCGTACCATGCAGTCTACCGGCGAATTGTCACATCGAGCGACGATTAGATTCAGATGTTTAGGTACATGAATTCTGAGAAGCTGTATTCTATTTGCTCACATATTATAAGTCACATAAACTGGAAAAAAAATTGAGTAATTAGGTTTTTACGTTTTCTTAACAATCAGTGCATAAACATAGACAATGATATAATAATATTAACAAATGTCTGTAATTATCCTGGAATCACACATGACGACGACGGAATAGCAGATTGCGCAAACGATCAGTTTCGGCACATTTCGGGTCTCAGCCCAGTTGGAGCTGTGCTCGCCCGATGCTTGCCGCCGAGCTTACGTCATACTGCCAGTGGATTGGGTCAGAAGCGACGCCTGCGCCTGTGCCTTGTCCATGCAAGTTATGTCATATAAACGTGCGTGCGTAACACATATACGTGATGTTCTATCCTATAATACTGTTACAAAATAACATTTGCTTCAATAAATTATACCCAATCTATTTCAAGATAATTTATTTAAATCTTCCGCAATATTGAACTGATAAAATATCGGTTGTTTTAACTCACTATTATTTTATGAAATACATTACTGATTGTTTGTATAATTCATCCAGTTCATATACATACAATTGTCACAACTACATAATATATTAACCATGAAAGAATGTTACAAGTCGAGTGACATTTAGCTGATTGACGCCAGCAGCGTTGTATTCACAGGTGATCACACCGCAGTCCTCAACCTATATAAATATAGTAAACATCAGTATGCAGGCACGTTGCCAATTACAGTGGAGACCTACTTTCTTACCTTCGAACTTTTACTTCCTGCGGGCCAGGCAAGGCGGCCGGTCGCACCACGCAACGAATTACGAAAGTGGCGCGAAATGCTCGGCCGACATTCGCGTACCGCTTGCGCCACCTTCAGGAAGTGCCGTTGCTGCGGGATTACGTAGTTGCGGCTGTTGCCCGCTGTCACCACCGCTGCGGCGCTGACGGGCCTGGGCCTGCAGTCTCGACATAGATAGCGATCGTTAAAGTTGCGAATTCGGTAGCTAATTCATATCGTTAACTTTTTAACGATTTTTGGTAGTCTCTACCGTTGCAACTATCGATTTTCATCGGTATCGTATCGTTTTTGCTGTCATTTTGGCAGCCCGCTAACTCGATAAGTATTCGAAAAGGATCGTTAACTGTGAAATATTATAAAAATAGAAATTGTATGAAGATACATATTTATCAGATTGTAATAATATCTTTTGCAAGTGTAGTGCACTAATTTATAATATTAATTGTACATAATGGCGGAGGTTTATTTGACTTATCAATGATAACAAATACCTATACCTATACCTATACCTATACCTACACCTACACCTACATCTATACCTATACCTATACCTATACCTATATCTATACCTATACCTATACCTATATCTATACCTATACCTATACCTATATCTATATCTATACCTATACATTTACCTTTTTTTTTTTTGATATGCTACTACTATTAAAAATGCGCATAAAATACTCAAATTATTTTAGAAATAATCAAACAATCAAATTTAGAAAAACAACAAATCTGAAAATAAATGCAAAAAGCCAACATCACTTTACAACTTTGCTTCCAAAATGTCAAACTATAGATAGGATTTTCGTTAACTTAGCGACGTCCCTGTTTACGATTTTGCACGGTAATTCATGAGTAGAGACTTGCCCTTGTGATTAAGATCGTTACGGCAAGCGAAAATATTCGTTAACATTTATCGATCGTTAGTTTGAAATTTTGGAAGCAAAATGGTGCCACGTACAATATCTTGCTTAATTTTAGGGAAGTATTTTAATGTTTCTATTAATTATATTTATTTAACTTGATATTTATAAGGTATAGGTATAGGCATGGGTATAGGTATGGGTATGGGTATAGGTATAGGTATAGGTATAGGTATAGGTATAGGTATAGGTATAGGTATAGGTATAGGTATAGGTATAGGTATAGGTATAGGTATAGGTATAGGTATAGGTATAGGTATAGGTATAGGTATAGGTATAGGTATAGGTATAGGTATAGGTATAGGTATAGGTATAGGTATAGGTATAGGAATAGGTATAGGTATAGGTATAGATATAGGTATAGGCGTAGGCGTAGGCATAGGTATAGGGATATGTATATGTATATGTAAAATACATTTAAATTGTCATTTTTTAATAGGACACATATTTATATCCTTGCAACATTCTGAATCAATTGTTATCATTGATAAGTCAAATAAACCTCCGCCATTATGTACAATTAATATTATAAATTAGTGCACTACACTTGCAAAAGATATTATTACAATCCGATAAATATATATCTTCATACAATTTATATTTTTAAAATATTTCACAGTTAACGATCCTTTTCGAATACTTATCGAGTTAGCGGGCTGCCAAAATGCCTCGATAAGCGATTTGCGACTGTCGTTAAATTGACAGCAAATTCGATACGATACCGATGAAAATCGATAGTTGCAACGGTAGAGCCTACCAAAAATCGTTAAAAAATTATCGATATGAATTAGCTACCGAATTCGCAACTTTAACCATTTAAAAACCATTTAAACCATTTATTTTTGCTACAAAACAGTACAACATACAATATAGTAACACGTAACAATCATTAACGATCGCTATGTCGAGACTGCAGTCCTTTACGATTTTGCACGATAATTTATGAGTAGAGACTTGCCCTTGTGATTAAGGTCGTTACGGCAAGCGAAAATATTCGTAAACATTTATCGATCGTTAGTTTACGATCGTTATGCTATCTAAGTCGAGACTGCAGGCCCTGGACACTATCCTTGCTCAAGAAACACGTAAGGGAGTCTGTGGTCGCGACCTGTGTTACCACACCTCGCTATGCAATGTATACATTGCCGGTTGCCATCCTTTCTCTAATTATTAAAAACAGCCGTGTTACAACCATTGCGTACTCCTATTATTGGGTTTTAGGTACATTATTTATATCCTTTCTTATCTAACGTAATATTAGTGTTTTTATAAATCTAATAGCTTTTTTGAACATCGTCAAAGAGATGAAACAAATATATTGGATTCAAGTTACTTCAACTACTGGCCCAGAAACTTTGTTTTTATGCTAATTTGTATTATCATTTCGAAGCACATTGTTACATAATGCACCGAATGCACGTATGTTACGTAAATTTTTATTAAAGATCTTAAAGTCGCCTTTAAGGCTAAGTATGTTTATTAAAAGAAGTACCTATACGTGTTTGTACGATATCAGTACTTAAGGTATGGCCGACGCCTACAGCTATTAAAAACAAATCTTATTGCTTTCGTCCGCTAAGCAGGATGTATATAATCTCTCTCGGAACTATGCCGAGTTACCTAAGGCTGGAGGCTTGCTCAACGTACTATAATACAGTTGTTATGAAACGCAACTTGCAATGTAAAATGGCTTCATATTTTGCTTTAATAATATTGACAACTGCACAATAAATCTCAAACACTACGAGAACATTTACTAAAAAAATCTGGGTCTATTCCATGTTTCCAATTACGTACAAATGTCAAGTTAATATAAATTTAAAGTTTCTTTATTTTTATCACTTTTTATATGAATAACTGAACTGAAATAGGCTGATTATGATTTAAATAACGTCCCTCATTTTTTTTTTTATGTTAACGTATGTTATTTTTTACATGGTTAAAGGAGATTTTATCTGTCCTTTCCTATTTTAAAACTTACGGCAACATTATGAGTAAGTTCTAACTTATTTTTGTATTAGATAGTCGAATTATTAAAAAAGGCTATCTATTGATGATGTTCTCAAACACAAGTGAAATTGCGTAAATTAATATTTAGCTTGTGAGTTGTAAGGCTAAAGTTATGAGAGGCTTACTGACTAGGGCAGAATTGGGCAATGCAATGTTCGATCTCGGGGTCAAGGTCGTGTTTACCGCCTGAACTGACGGATACCGACAAATCCGAGAACTCTCTTTTTCCTCTCACTTTTAACCCATCCATACTAAAATATTGCAGATTTGCATAGGCAACCACTATCTGTAAATTGAGATTGATGTTGATCAATTACTTTAATATATTTAGTAATTATTCCACTTCTGACTTCACATACCTACTATTATACTTAAATGTGGCGAAATATAACAAGAATGCAATCTACATTTTTTACTTAATACGCTAATAAGACACACGTGCCTATTTTTTATAATTTAACCTCCTTTATATTTATGCTGAGAAATGAAATGCAGCCGTGTCAGCCATTGCACAAGCGCCGACGGCAGCGTTACAAAATCGGAAAAAGTACGCAAAAACGGTATTAGGGCGAGAAAATTCACATCGGCTATGTTCCGTTACACCAGCGCAGTTCGCGCATAAACCCCATCTTCTAACACGTAATGTGTGCAACGGTGCGCACCCGATCTCGCACGACCGGTCCCGAAAGTGGGTCATCTCTTTTTGTTCCACCAACTAATTCCGCAATTAGAAAGAGAGGGTGAGGGCACATACGATGATTTCGCATTATTATGCAGAAGTAACCGTATGTAAAGTAGATTAGCATTAATTGCAAGAGCATGTAAGTACTTGATGAACACGAAATTTGGGGCATTTATCATTGTGCGGTTTGGATGGTGTTGGAGTTAAATTTCATTCGTAATTGAGGTATAGATTACAATTAAATAGAGAAAAACAGTTTAGTTTTCTCACAACGATAAAAATAAGGGTATATTGGCAAATAATTATAATGAAAATAAAAGTTTTAATTGTCCATGTATTTACAGACGAAGTTAAAGAACGTCGGTACCGTATTAGTTGAGACGTCAAGTTTAGAATCGATAGGTGGTGGGTTCGGACCTGTCCCACATGAGCATGCAATAAGTGTTACTGGGACGACTCTAGTAAAGTTCAAGTGTTACTGGGACGACTCTAGTAAAGTTCAAAATGCAACCTGGAAGAATTTTGGATATGAAAAAATATGTAGAGTATTTTAGAAACAAGGACTTTTATGTTCAGAAATAAGGCAAATAGTTTTTTCGAGTGGATTTCGGCTATCCTAGCTATCTAACAAACAGGATACCGGATAGTTACTGAATGTACGTACGTTCCATCTCTAATTTCAAATACAATAATCGTATAAATAATAAGATTTTACATATAACATTATACGAATAGACAAATAAGGTAGTAGAGCCACGCTGATTTCAGCACGAACGGGCCGGCTTGACCGGGGCGGTACTACCCTCGCACAGAAAATCAACGTAAAATGACAGCATGCTGTCGTGTTTCGTTGGTGAGTGCGAGACCGGAGGCCCAATTAGTCTAGTCAACAAGTTCCATACTTGTTGACTAGACTAAAAGATGCAGTAGCATCACTAGGCCGCCATGGTGTGGGTCGCCATGCTGCATTGTCTGCATTCGCAGTGAGCATGGTGACCACCACTCTTGGATTCTGCTTACGCTTTCCATCAGGCAGAGTAGAGTCATTTTGGCCGACCAAACATAAAAAAAAAAAAAATAATAATAATATGAGTTCAAGAATTTAAAATTACAAACTTGTCGATTAGATTTTAAAGTTATCTGCCGTTAAATCCAAACTGGTTGTCATTAAATCTTAGCATCTTGGAAATGTGAATCAATTGATAAATTGTTAAAACTCTAATGCTCAGGCAATATTTAAAATGTTTTTTGTAACTATCCGGTAACAGTAGTTATTATACATACAGCTAAGAAGCCAGTACAAACATAAACATGAAATTCAATCATTCAAAAAGTTGGCCAAATTATTTAATTACAACCTTTCCAATTATTCCGACAACGGGAGACACTTGTTTCTTTCGAGTGTGTTAATTTCATGCAAATGTAAAACTGCTCCTACTTATCTAACACTTACCATTAAATATTCATAAATAATTAGTAAACCAGTCCGATCAGTTTATCTTGAAATAGGTACGTCAAAACAATAGTCTCTGAACATAATTCTGTGTGAGTAAAGAGGTATGATGTCACTCGTTAATATTGGCAAATCATATTCCTTTCATTATCATCATCCCATTGCAGTCATCTGCTAGACATAGGCCTCTCCCATTGCACGACGCTCAGATCGATTTTGGGCTATTCGCATCTAGTTCCTGTCAGCCTCAGATTACAATTTCTTTTGTAATCTGAGCTGCCAGCCATTGGGCAAATCGTAATTCTAAATTCTAATGATATTCCATTGGTCAAAATTTTATCCCGGAGGCGGTAGAAGTAGAAGTCGTAAGGTCAGGGTATAAGGGTAACGTTAAATCTGTACTTAAACCCACCGCTAAGAAACGAGCGAATCTCACGAGGTGTTAACCAAGATGGCGGCACGCGGAAGTGTGTGTGACTTCCGCGTTGCCCTGCGCGTGCGCTCTACTCGTGACTGTTACTATACATTATTAAACAACCGCTCGTAACATAATTATGAGACATCCAAATGGAAGACAATTATTAACAAATGTTGTAACAAGATATCTTTGTTTAAGTTAAACACGTGTGAGCTTTAATAAAACTAACAAAATAGGAATTCGGTTTTTTTTGTAATACGATGATTGATAATAAATAACAGGCCGAATAAGGGAATATTTTGTTATCTCTATACGTACAAATTTCATGTCATATACAGTTCTATCGAGATTGTCACCGGTCATTAAGGTTTCAGAAACAAGTTCAACGGCACAAAATATATCACGTTCTTATGTAAGTGCTCTATTTAGTGCTAAAGTTTGCTGGCTTCTTGGTAGGTGGTGACCATTTTGGGTCCCAAATTATATTATGTGTAAAGTCTACAAATTCACTTATTAATATGTTCAATGTTTCATAAAGAATTTTTGTTTACACGATGCCTTTTTACATAATGAACATCTGATAATATGAAGGCTACCCATCACCTTCACCATTGATCTTCGAGGTCATTCGAGTCAAACAACGGCTTCGAGACACAACAAAGTTGGGATTGATAAAGATATATTACGATAGCAGAACCATAGTTGGGTCATAATAGTCATAAAAGATACGAAATCATAATAATATCGAGTAGGAAACAACATTAAACTTTATTTCCTTATGATTTACGTCCAAGAAATCAATTACCTACATAGAATTACATTAATAGCTGCATGACTTCATGGATTTATAAGTTTAATTTGTCAGGGTACTAACAGTGAGCTCAGCAATTGATAATGTAAGTCCAGAGTTTTGTTTGGTATGTTGTTCATGCCTGGTTGTAGATACCAATCGCCAGACGAACGGAGGACCACAGAGCAGCAAATTCAGTATATAATTTAATAATAAAAATAGTACATCATGTCATTCTGTACAATAACACTCGCAGGAATTACACAGCCGATTTGGACACCATTACAAGAATCCTCTTTGAATATTCAGTTAATAAAGAGTTCTAATGTGGGTCCGACGAACTGTGAACGTCCTTCTTTATTAGGGACTTCTTTCTCTGACCTACTCGTAAGTAAATGTTGTATTTGGTCTCGTTGGCATCAGGTAAGGATCACATCGCACTAGGTGTGTTTGCTATTAATTTATTACACATACTTTGTAAGCAATAATCTTACTCTGTACCTTTAAGATTTTGTTGGTGTCCGCATTATCAACGACAAAGACATTAAAATTGGAAGTGAGAATTCGAACAAGATATTTGTATTCCGAATACTTATACATATTTGTGTCAGAGTCGACAGCGACTCTTATTAAGAATGTACTCATCTAAATATAAATCTCAACGTATGACGTTTTAATAATAAAATTATTCAACAAAGACAATGCAACAGTGATGAATGTCAGAAATTACATTATTTATAACCGACATTTGAAGTAAATATTTAATTAAAATAACCACACATTGTACCCACCTTCCACTCTTTAATGAGACCTACACAAGAATAAAAATACATCTATTTTTAACCCCCGACCAAAAAAAGGGGTGTTATAAGTTTCACGTGTCTGTGATCACACAATCAAAATTTGAATATTTCAATAGAGTTGTTTGTGGATGTCTAAATACTATGTCAACCAAAATAGATAGTTCTAGGTACTCTAAAATTTATCTCTAGATAACGGGAGTCAATTCTTAGTAAACCTATTAAAATTTGTTTTAAATAAAAATACTATTATGATATTATAATATGCAGTTGTTGGTTTAGTTTATAGTCTGTGACATGGCGGCGTCCGTCTGGGGTCGCGGCGGAGCGCGCCCGGACATGCCACCCACAATTACTGCCAATTGTGCCAATTGACGACACTGCCACCCTTCCGCTTTCTATTCCAACTAGCTCGCCATTATCATCCTCAAAACATCTGCCACTGTTCTCCGTATTAATAATATGGTGCGAATGATAGTTACGTGCGAAACCTTTTCTAGTCCTTCATTATGTTAAGTTTCCTTACGTCATGTTGCACCTAAGAACCAGTCTACGTTGTGCAATATTTTATTACGCAATAGAATACCTGTTCCTTTATTAGTATTAATACTAAAAGGCGTACCTTACGAGCAAGTACGTAACTCATCGTTTGCAATTCACGCTACTTGATTCGTCGTATATTTCCGCCATCGAGCTTGCAGTTTTAGTGTCCAGTTATTCAGACACTAAGGAGGTATTCGTTTTTGTAACACGAGTTTAATTTGTGAATTAAGGTCGTCGTATTCGGTTGTATGGGACAATTGAGCTCGTCGCACGGTCACGAATATTATTATGATACTGGAGGATATACAGTAAGAATGGTCTATATCAAACATGAACTATGTATTTTCAAATGTAGTTAAATCTCTAATTACTGCGGAACTTGTAGATGTTGTGTGCGTAAATGTTATTTATTTCATACTTATGTATTCTTACGTGTTATCTATCGCACGTCAGCTTATAAATAATCAGTCACAGTAACATAATACGGTCCCGAATCTTGAAATGATAGCGAAATCTTTATATCAGTCGTAGCTCGTAGCCGGTACGAATTGGTGTAGTAGGTAGGTACATAGCTACTAGCAGGTGCCACAATTAAGTGACACAACAGTTTTTGAATAATGTGTCTTTCCATATGCATATTTTTTAAACTAATCACGTGCGGAGGTCAAATCCTTCTTCAAAATTATCGTACAATTAGACTTGGGTGGATTCCTTTTGAATAATGTTTTAATTCATCAGTCGGTTTTTATTAAGGTTAATTAATCTATACTAATATTATAAAGCTGCAGAGTTTGTTTGTTTGTTTGTTTGAACGCGCTAATCTCAGGAACTACTGGTCCGATTTGAAAAATTCTTTCAGTGTTGGATAGTCCATTTATCGAGGAAGGCTATAGGCTATATTTTATTTTCAAAAAAATTAGGGATCCGTAAGAAAATTGCTATTTTCTAACCCAAGGTGTGAAATCGAAAACCTATTTTTGCGTGCGCTGCAAAGACTATTGACAATAGAACAAAATAATGTATTACGGGTTTGTAGGGCCCATTAAGATCTACAAAAAAGTCCGCGAGAGCATATATCTAACTATCATGGTTTAGTCACAATAACCGCTTTTGTGTTCGAAAAAAATATTAAATCGTCTGAAGAAAGAAACTACGTTAAATGTGTATCGTAATATTAATCCTTATCCAAATTAAGCATTATGTTATCAAGGGTATTTATGTAGAAGTAAAATAATTTTTGTTTCATCCCAATCCGACATTTCGTTTAGAAGTTATCACGAGTATAAGACGCTAAGAGTTGGTACCTAATAATGAGTTATTTGCCAAAGAGTTTTTATCAACATAATGCTTAATATTAATCTTTATCTAAATAATTGTGTTGTTAATTATGAGTATTAGATCTTAGAAGAGTATAATAAATACATCTATACTAATATATAAAGCTGAAGAGTTTGTTTATTTGTTAGAACGCGCTAATCTCAGGAACTACTGGTCCAATTTGAAAACTTATTTCAGTGTTAGATAGCCCATTTATCGAGAATGGCTATCCATACTTCCATACTTTTTATATTATAAATGCGAAAGTAACTCTGTCTGTCTGTCTTGCTTTCACGGCCAAACCGCTGCACCGATTACAATGAAATTTGGTACACAGATAGTCTAGAGCCTGAGAAAGGACATAGGCTACTTTTACGTACTACGTACGTACTTTTACTTTTACATAGGCGACTTTACTGCGAAAAAAAGGTAATAAGGGGTTGAAAGGGGGGATGAAAGATTGTATAGAAGAGTGGTGGTTCAATGGACTTAAATTAATATAATAATATTATAAATAACATACATTCATAAATATGATTTGTATGTTCATTATATTAATTGAAATAAATAAGACAAATTACAAAACAGTGTTTCTAAACTTCAAAAATATCCACAGAAGTATCGTCATTTTAAGCTAAAATCTTAAACTTTATTTTTTAGGCTGTTGATTACATATAAATAAAAATGTAATTTAAATTTTGTAAACATTTTAAGATCAAGGGAGTAAAATAGCAATAGGGGATGAAAGTTTGTATGGAAATATGCAAGGTTTGTGAAGGCAAGGCAAGGCAAGGCCTATGTCCAGCAGTGGACTGCGATAGGCTGATGATGATGATGCAAGGTTTGCGAAAATGCTTCATGAGTTTGGGACAGGAGACAAAATATTAGAGCTATTCAGATATAACATTTACTGAGTTATCACAATATGCCTAAGTGTGCTTACCCGAACGGGCAGACATGTGAGGGCAGACGACTGTGCCGCATGCGGATGTTGAATTTTGCTACTACAAATTCGTTATTATTCACTAGGATTCGATTTGTTTACATGATTATTTAAATATAATTTTTTGTTTATTTAAATAAGTTTCTTCGTGAAAAAATCCGAAGGAAAAGTATCCGGCGGAATTTAAACACAAAAAAAGCAAAAGGGGTACGCCGCAAGATGAAATAAATGCCTGTATGAAACATAATTATGTATTATGGGTACATGTTAAAAAGTTTTGATTTACTACAATTATGCGAATACAACTTCACAATGATTTATGAGCAGTGTCAATATGCAAATGCTCTTCTAAAAATAGGAGGATTGTATGCCAAATAACAGTAACGACATGATTACACTGAGACGTGAGTTCTGGTATATGATAGCACACATGATCTAAAAATAATATCTATTCTGATCCGCCGACTAATGAGACAGTTATCAAATAAACGAACGGATCATGTCAGACGTGGAGGAAGATGTTAACGAATACCTCTCAGGAAACAATGCAAGGGAAACTGAACCAGTCATATCACGGCTTATGCATAAAGTTTTTTAAATCTTTAGAATTATCAGGAGCGCCTTCCCATAAGTTAAGACTGAAAGTTAATGTTCCAGTCCTATTAATAAGAAATCTTGAGCGACAAAGATATGTAATGATACACGGCTACAAAATACACATCTGGGGTACAACATTGTAAAAGAAAATGTTTCAATTCCCCGTATTCCAATAATTCAAACTTATTTGCAATTTCAATTTAAAAGAATGCAGTTACCGCTGAAAACAACATTTGCACTACCAATTATCAAAGCCCAAAGACAGACGGTTAAAGATGCAGTTCATTAAAAAAATATATGTTTTTCAAATGGGCAGCACAATCGCGTGTATCAAATCAGCTAAATCACTATATTTTGACAAAGGATGGCAAATCAAAAACGTAGTATATTAAAATTGTAAAAATTGAGAATTTGCTCAGACAGGGAAAACTCAAGCAGAATCCAACAGTCGAGGCAACCATACTCGCTGTGAAAGCAGACAATGCAGAACTAAACCGTTTGGTTCGAGAGCGTATTTCTAAGACTGAGGCGGTGACTTCCAAGACCAGCACGTGTTGTTCTGTAGAGGAAGGGAGAAGGTGGGATCAGTTGGAAGAACGCTTTAGAACACTCTCCATGGTAAAGCGGTAGAGGACTGCCATAGAGGCGATATCTCTCCGCAACTGCAGAGGCTCAAAGGAATCGGTAGTATTGGGACTGTTGATAATGCGGACTGATTGCCGCTGCAAAAGATCGAGAAAATCAATGCCTAGATCTATCACAAAGATGAGAACAGTATGGACGAGCGTACCTGGGTCTTATAAAGGAGTCACAAACGCTCGGGCGCGAAAAACCGTCTCACCCTGTTCAGGCTGCCTTAGTGGTGCCCTCGATGTACTCCCGTGGGTTGAGGTCTCGGCAAATATCCATGCCCAGGACACCGAGCTTATCCCGTAGTGACAGTTGAGTGCTCTGAAAAGTGGGGAGGGGAAGAAACGGAGACTCTTTGGTAGAGAACGGGCACACCTGTGTTTTCTTAACGTTGAACTCGACCAGATTCTCATCACCCCATTGTTAAATGCGGTTCAAAACCCGGTCAAGCTCAGCGACAAGCTCCAATCCATTTTCCTCAACGTCTACTATCTTGGCTGCAGGGTATCCATAATATCGCCCATGCACTGTGCTATCGTCTGCATAGCAATGTATTTTGCCAAGGGCTAATATGTCATTGACATGCAGAAGAAACATCTTGGGCGACAGGACCGAATTCTGAGGTACGCTAGCGTTTACCTCCAGAAAAACAGAGGCCGCGCCGTCCGTCGCAAAGAACCCGAATGCGAAGGCACTGATGAAGAAAAAAGTCAATCTAGAGACGACTCTAGGAGGCAGACCGAATGCTTAGAGCTCGGAGAGAAGCGAACGGTGCAAGAACAGGTTGAAATGTTAGGTTGTTAAAAAAAAAAGCCTTGGTCATGTCGAATGTCGAAATAAGCTCATACAAAATACTTTTTATTTTATGTACTTATATAAATACTTAAATATGTTTTTAACAGTGAAAAGTGTCTTATTTTTAAAATAATATTAGCCTTAATAATTAAAACTGCTACCCAAACTCACTGTTCCACGCGGACGAAGTCGCGGGCGCAGCTAGTATTTAAATAAAAATGTTCCATTAATAATTAAATAAACAAAACAGTCGTAAAGTAAACGTATAGATTTACGTTCGTTGTTTCATAGTTACTATAATTAACATTAGAAATAGTAACATTGGTACTTGACATAGACTTACCACTTACATGATGTTTATCTTCATAAACGTGTCTCATATTAAATAAGACAAATTTATTTACTAACGACTAATATGAACGCCGAACGTAAGATGCTAATGTAATTCTTCATTAATTTCATTAATAGGAAAGAGAAAAGTGTTACAAATAAGCAATTATCGAGAATTATTATTATAGATTCCAGAGGAGTCAGTAGCTACGTCATAATGGATTTTCAATTTTCTTGTGTTTAAATTAACAGTTCTTGTAATTATGTGAAACGCATCCTTCAGCCCAAGTAGGCGATCGTCGATCGTCGAAAGTCGATGTTAACCAAGTCTGTTCTTACTTTTCATTGAGTGAATAAATAATAATGAATGTTTATCTTCTCACCAAAAAATTTTAGGTACATATTTACAATTATTATGCCTAGTAAGTAATGCACTCTCACAAGACAATATTGTGGAGGACAATTAATTTACCTGAATAAGATTATCGGAGCCCCAAACCCTTTGTAACCTGACCCCCTAGCCAAGTTGCAAGCGTTCTTCTTTCTGCAATCGTTAACGCCTAAATTCTCGTGTGTCATTGGCTAATACTTTGTCTCAGATTACTTTGTCTAAGATCAGCCAATGACACACGAGAATTTAGGCGTTAACGATTGCAGAAAGAAGAATGCTTGCAACTTGGCTAGGGGGGGCTGATTGTATATCATGAGCACTTAGGTCGGCAACGTACTTGTAACTCTGTAAGCAGGTGACCCAGGTAACCAATCTAAAAATTTGTTCCCTATACCATAAAAACTAAATTAAATTTAGTGTCATATGCTCAAAATAGTCATAATGTCAACACAACTCGGTAGATGTCGGTAGGTAGTTAGGTAGCAGCAATCTTTCGGTATTGTACAGTAAAAAGTAAAATATAAAAATAAGATTCTTACTATGGATATATTAAACATTGACAACGTGACCCTCGTTCTTTTCTACAAAAAGTTTTAATTTTCAAATCATACATAAGCACACTTAAAATACAGTACTGCGTAACATACTCGTATTACGTGCAAATGACTGTCAAAGGAACATTAATTGTTTGCTTATTAATTAGCGCGTTATTGTGTGCGTTGTGCCAACACCATCCTAGTGCGATATTCCCTCAATTTCCGGGACAGACGCGGACGTTGATAACGATATCAGTTGCGCTGACACCGAGGTGGATGATCGATATATCGCAGTGTTTGTAGAAGTGCAACACTTATACTCGTACATATAACAAATAATTGTTGTTTATCTAGCATATTAGTAATGAACGTATTTCTATAATTTGTGATATTGAGGCATTGAATACCATACTTTATACATCTCAAGAATAAAATAGGTATACATTTTACTCATCGGATTAACTTCAGAAAAACTGAGGCGACTTGGTCATGAAACATTACTTCGAATTTGAAAGACGGTTTAAACCAATTCCATTGAATTCACAAAGTTCATTGATTTACTTGTAATGTAGGTACCTATCTAGTAAATGATAGCTTCTTTCTAAATAGAGGCTGATCTCCAGCAGTGGACTTTTAAACGCTGTTGGTGTTCTTCCTAGCCTTTATTATTCCCAAGATTAATTGGGGTCGCCTACTTCAACCGGTTTTACCTGAATATCAGTTTTTGTACGGAACGACTGGCATCGGACCTCCGCAATCCTGAGGGTGAACTGAATTCGAAGGTCAAACTAGTTGTCAGTATATTTGAGGGCACTGACTTCCTAATAACGATTGTTATAGGTGTTCATGACAACTGGAACCGACGCGACGGCTTAACGTGCGTCTCTGAGGCACGGGAAATACCGCCATATTCCATACTCCGGATTGCTGTTAAGAATTTCTTGTAAAAAAACCAACAGCAGTCCAACCCGGGAATCGAACCCGAGACCTCTTGATCGGCAGTAGCTTACGCTAGCCGCTAGACCAACGAGGCAGGCTTTAAACGCTGTTGATGATGATTGTGATAAAAATATTTATTGTTTTTAAGAACTTCTATGCGTTTTATTGGGAAGGTAATTAGTAAGAATAGTACTAAATTATGTTAGGTGGGATGCCTGCATCGTTATGATTGCTCTGTAACGATAAAATGTAAAGTAATTTAGTAAGACTTGTAATCCTCAGATCGATCAGGCATTCGATCTCATCTTATGCCATAATGTATGAGTATGACTCATGTTGCTAGTAGTAAAACTGATACCAATAAATAACACAAACACGGAAAAGTTACAACAAAATTATGTGTTTATGTCTGTGAATTCCGCTTATAGATAGCCATATGTTAGTCAGAATATCGGTGAAGATGTGTCAAAACTTTCGTAGCGACAACGTTTCCTCATATCTTCTATACTAATATTATAAACGCGAAAATTTGTAAGTATGGATGGATGGATTGATGTATGTTACTCTTTCAAGCAAAAACTACTGAACGGATTTGGATTAAACTTTACAGTAATATAGCTTATACATCAGAATAACACATATGCTACTATTTGCTGCGATAACCGACGTATAAGCGGGCGGAGCCGCGGGCAACCACTAGTTTTCTTTTATAATTATGTTTAGAACTTCACACAAGAATAGCGAAAGTCTAAATTCACTCAATTTCCGACTATAAATTAATTTACAAGAAAAAGAATAAGACACTATAACCTTTGATAAAATGTATAATAATATAATATATCCAGTGTCAAACCACAGAATAACTAATTAGTACTTACGGAGTCAAACGGGCCATTATTACAAATCTATTAAGGGGCGCGTCCCTAAAAACGCGCGAAAAGGCACTTGCAGTTTTGCAAAACACAAACAACTCAATTCATATTTGACACTAAAAAAAATATGTCAGTAGTTTAATAAATCAGTCTACCACTCTACCGAGTGACATTTATAAAATAATTCTTTATTTTTGTGAAAAAAAGCCTTAACAAAGACCAAAATCATCGAAATCGACCTTTTTAATTAGCACACTCTGTCCTATTTCGTGCTCTAATTTAAATGTTTTTTTCTTATTTCGCGAGAAAAAAGTATGGAGAAAAGATTTACCGTTTTAGTTTTTTATTAATTCTCACCAAAAAGCCATAATCTAAGGCTAAACATCATTCATTTTTAGCGACAAAAGTTCCATACATTTTAGTACGTAGATATCGTCTCCCGTAAATTGCAATAAATAAGTTTTATCGCGCTCAAAAAATTCAGTGCCCGCCGAATATTCAAGGTGACACCACGTCCGTTTGTAGTTCGCACTGAGCTCCATAATACGTAAATGACAAGTTTTAGGGTGGGTTGCCAGTGAGTGTCGAATTGTAACTGTTAATTTGTATTCTTGAATTTAATTTAATTTTTTTAAAGAAGTTTTAGTATTTTTTATTAACACAGAACTTATTTTTATGTTTTTTTAACTTGCTATGTATGTATATATCTAACTATATTTGTTAAGACGGAATCTTGCAACTCAATTTTGCAGATATCTTCAACCGATTGTGTTGAATTTTTATAGGCATATGTATATAGCGTGACAATGCTATATTATGATGACATGGAGCTGATCTGATGTTGAAGCTAGAAGGTGGTCATAGGAACTTTGTAACGATGGAACCTATCGAGTTTGGAGTCGTTTGATTTGTCTTGACGAGTACTTTGAATACACTTTGACAGACCGAGACACTTTGAGAAATTGTTTTTAAAAAAGTAAAAAAAATTTTTTTTTATGATTTCTGTTAGAATTGAATAACTACTACTGAAATAATGAAAGACCTTAAAATTACAGTTTTATTTTTGACTGCATGGTTGGTCTAGTGGTTTAAGCGGTTGCCTCGCCGCTTCCTACTGTATCAGGTGTTGTGGGTTCAAATCCCACATGGGACAACACTTTGTGATCCACGAATTGTTGTTCTGAGTCTGGGTGTCCATTGTGTCCGTTTCATGTATGTTTGTAAAGTCCCCCGCGACACAGGATTTATTGGATATATACGGAAGTTGTCTTTTTTGAAAAAAAAACTAGCTGAGCCCCACGGTCTTACCCGCGATACTACACCAACCGCGGTTACTCCTTATATCATCAGCTACCTATCAGTAAAAATCCCGTCAAAATCGCTCCAGCCGTTCCAGAGATTAGCCGGCACAAACAAACAGACAGATAGACAAAAATTGTAAAAAAGTGTCCCATCACGTCATTTCCATTATTATTTATCCCTTAAGTTCGAATTTAATCAATTGGTGAATTGTAAAACAATAGATCCCTTACATTATCTGATATCTGTAATCTATATAAATAAAAGAGGAAGGTGACTGACTGACTGACTGACATACCCCGAGATCAACGCACAGCCCAAACCGCTGAAGTTAGAATCCTGAAATTTTGCATGTAGGTTCTTTATATAACGTAAGTGAGCACTAAGAAAGGATTTTTTGAAATTCCACCCCTAAGGGGTAAATCAGGGGATGAAAATCTGTGTGGGCGAAGCCCCGTGTAAAAGCTAGTATTATATATTTAAGGAAGTTTCCATTTCAAAGTTTTACACTCTTAATATTAATTTTAAGACAAATAGTTTGTTTTTTAACCGTCTTAAAAAAAGAAGGAGTTTAAAAATTAACTGTATTTTTTAATTTTTTTACCCGACCACGGCAAAACCAAAGGAGGGTTATGATTTTAACAGGCTATGTATGTATGTTCATCTGTTCCCTCATAGCTCCTTAACTACTAATTAGAACTGGATAAATGAGGTATCGTTAGAAGTGTCTTGATCGTCCGCTGCTTAGAGGCTATATGACGCGTCACTCAATTTAATGTGGCGCCCTCTAGCCGACATAAAGTTCTGTATTAAAAAATGAATTTGACATAAATATGCCGTGTTTGGTATCATCGGAAAGGGTGTTACTTGTACATTTCAAATATATATATTATTAGCATCTGCTGGTGACTTTGTTCGTATTTATTAAAAAAAAATTATATTTCTATGTTAGGTATTTAAAATATACTTTGCATATAAATTATTATTATCACTACACCAAAACATTTTAAATAAAAAAAGTAAAAACTTAAATTAAAATAGAAACGTACCATAACTCTTAAAAACACGTGACTACGGCTTTTCAAAACTTGTTTCATACTTTTTCAGCGTCGTTTTTTTGTCAAAAAGTGAAAAAAGTACGTAAGTAAGTAAGATCTATGTAGTAAAATTTAGTCAATTAAATATGAGCAATAAAAGCGAATAAAAATTATATTTTTAAGAAACATTATGTTCCATTATTATAACATATATCATACAAATTTTATTTCATAACATAGCATTAAAATCCGTTGATTACTATAAAAGGTCTAAGCTGACAGATAGCGCGAGCGACTTAATTTTATACTGTGTAAAAATATATTATTTGTTCATGAAATGAATTAAAAATGAATAGGTACACTTGAACCCCATTCTCGGCCGTTGACGAGTTACTTAAAGCCCGCTGGCTTTCCGATATGACTAAGATACATTGCGTGCTTTGTAAGACATTCTAAACATTCTTCAAAGGCGAACAGTTAATGAATATGTAACTAGAAGGAAAAACCGAAAATAAATTTATTAGTTGCCAGGGTTAGTATGCAACAGTGCCCGATGCGTTTGTGTGCATGTAAAATATGAATGTGGGTGTTCAATCACAAATTCCCACGCTCAAGGACTACAGTCTTAACACCTATTTTATTTAAATCAGTTCAGTAGCCTATGTAGCACTAGGTGCTACGGTGGGACATACCAAGTAAAAATGCCAAAATATTACCCTGTCTTTTGGCTTCGTCGTGTTTGGGTAAAGATAGGGGAAAAGATACTACTTTTAAGGTAGGTTTTTAGGGTTCCGTGCCAAAGGCAAAAAACGGAACCCTTATAGATTCGTCACGTCTGTCTGTCTGTCTGTCCGTCCGTCTCCGGTATATTATATAATACGGTTGTATTAAGATTTTCACACAAAAATAATTTAAAAAAACAATAAATTTTGGGGGTCCCCATACTTGGAACTGAAACTCAAAAATGTTTTTTTCATCAAACCCATACGTGTTGGGTATCTATGGATAGGTCTTCAAAAATGATATTGAGGTTTCTAACATCATTTTTTTCTAAACTGAATAGTTTGCGCGAGAGACACTTCCAAAGTGATAAAATGTGTGTCCCCCCCCCCATGTAACTTCTAAAATAAGAGAATGATAAAACTAAAAAAAATATGTGATGTACATTGCCATGCAAACTTCCACCGAAAATTGGTTTGAACGAAATCTAGGAAATTGTTTTTTTTTTTATACGTCATAAATCTTAAACCGACAAATATCGATCAAACTTACAAGGAACTACAAGAACTTTTATATTATGTTACTTGCTGCTACGGAACCCTTCATGGGCGAGTCCGACTCGCACTTGGCCGCTTTTGTTTCTGACGGTATTGCTCTAATAAATGAAAACTATGCGTCTTCCATATTGGTCTTATGCCTTAAATGCATTGCAAGTGTTTGTAACCAGTAGTTTACAAAAGCATTAGAATTCGGAGTTTGCAATGGGTTGATTCATTAATAGCTTGTAGAAAATGCTCATCTTAAGAAATTTACCTCCTTGGTCCTTGGAGACCTCGTTGGTCTCGCGGTTGGCGTGTACGACTGCTAATCATGAGGTCTCGGGTTCGATTCCTGGGTCGGACCAAATGTTTGTATGATCTACAAATATTTGTTTCGGAGTTTGGGTGTTTTCTATGTATAATATGTATGTATTTACAAAAAAAAAAGTATATATGTATTTTTATCAGTTGTCTAGTATCCATAACACAAGCTCTGCTTAGCTTGGGACTAGATGGCGTTGTGTGTTACAATGTCCGAAAAAAAAATTTAGGGTCTTATAAAATGTTCAAAGCTTAACATGAACAATAAAAGCAGTGTCACGAGAAATGACGCAATTGAAACTGACACATATGTAGATATTCGACCTAGTTGCAGTTTGCAATAAAATAAATCATAACAAGTGTGGTCAGTTAAATTACTGTGAAAGTATTTACACTTGCAGTATGTATGATATTTTTGTGTATAATAGATCAATTAATTCAATTTTTATTTGAATCAATCAAAAAACTCTAAGAATATTTACAAAAACAGTGTTTTTATTGATTTTCTGATACCAAACTGGTATAAGTTTTGGCACCTAAGTCTTTTAAAAAGTGAAAACTATTTGGAATACATAATAAATAATATTTCTATTAGTAATAAATAAGAATGGGTTAGATAGTTTATAAAATAGACACCTGTAAGGAATTAATAATAAGCCTAGTGACGTACGTACATAACTTTACATACCTACCTATTTAAAATTTTATTTGTGTAGAAATCGGACGTGCCCGAGTTGTCTAGAATCCATCAATATTAAGCTTATCGTAAAATACCAATGACGTATTTCGCTAATAATTACCTACTGTGTACTTATTACAAATAAGGCAATCGTAAAAACTAAATCAGCTCCTAGATAAGACAAGAGACGGAAATAATAAAATGACTATTCACTTGCCTTAGATAAACGGCGCAAGTGTTTATCAATAATCTGCAATAGGTATTAAAGTACATCACACGTAAGACTCGTGTATACATATTTAATAGTCACGTTGACAGTAAATAGGAAAACACTATGTATGTTATTTCTCTTAATACCCACCGCCTTAAGTGAATGAAATAAATTATAGACATTTTTTCTCTGTAGGACGACGATCATTACATAGGTGATTTAAAAAAAAAATGTGTACATTTATTAAAAACAGCTGCGAAAACCAAACGAAACAGTATTAATGAATGTAATGACAAATTGTAGTAACAACTGTCTCTATTCTCTATCTTTGGAGGAATATTTATGTGAATATGTACCTATATTTTGTGGATAAAGGATATCCGGTCAACCTTCAAACCGATTAGCAGGATATCCTAACGCCGAGTATCTGACTAAACATTGTCTATTTGCTGTCTTGTCTGTAGGAAGTCTACAGCCGTTAAAATAAAGATTACAAGGACTCCAGATTACTAAATATGATGATTCTTTTAAAAGCTGCGTCTAAACTAGTCCAAACAGTTATACTTTATTGTAATCTATACGATAGAATACACAATATTACGGATTTAAGTGATTTAACAGCCTCAAAAGTAACACTTCATAATTGATAGGCCAAGTCGGAAAAATTCGTCAGAGCACAAATATATCGGAATTCATAAAAAAGTTTTCTATTAAGAGTACCTGCTAAAATTGCTCTTTCTTGTGTGATTTATAGTGGATAATATAACAATGGGTTGATTCCTTATTGGTTGCCAGATATTGCTACACAATTTAAAGTCTTGTCCTAATTTGTACACCTTGCCGTAGTATGCACGAAGAAACTTTTTCTCAAGCTCGTCTTGTCTTTACTCTGTTATCAAACATAAGCTCTCTAGAATCATCGCACCTCGTCTTCAATATCAAAATATTCAGCTAACTATTAAATTCATTGTAACAATAACAATTGACGCACTTCAAAAATTTTGCTACTCAAGCCTACCAACATTGGTTGATAATAATAACTTTTGCTATTATTGAGTAGAAAAAGTTATAGCGTTGAGCATCTGAAGATTTATTCGCATGACATTTTTTTCGCTAAAGAAATCACATTGTTTTCCTCTCGCGATACTGGAGAATGACGGAGCGGGTGTAGCGTGTGTACAGTCGACGCCCCCTGGGTTTCTATGCTCAACATGCGTGACCAATTGATATCATGTGTCTTCAATTTAGATCTAACACACTGTGTATCATGTAACCTATTGTCAACATGATTACGTATTTTTGTTGCTACAGAGGGGAACATTTGTTCTTTTTAGCAGGATATGAACTGTTGATGAACTCGTTTTTCTATTCCAACAAGGTGATAAACAATCATGGGTGCCAATTTTACAAAATAATAAACAAAATATGTTGCAACGACCACTTTTCATTTTTTTACACATTATACTCATATCAATTTAATGCCATACCAATAAATCTAAGTAGGTTGTAGTAGGTACCACGAAATTTTCCATAAACTAATAAAAAAATAGTACCTACATTAAGGTTTTGAGCAAGGAGGTCATTTAAAAGAATATAGCAACTGTAACTACCTACTAATAAATTTCAGTTTAATGAAACTAATCCCTTAACTTAACTGAGATTCCTGAGAGAAATATTATTTTTTAAAGTGCACCAGTATGCATTCAAAATCATTTGAATTAGATACGAAAACTAAAATTCTAATTAAATGATATTAAAAAGAACATTGCGACCAAAATGTTCCTGAAAGACTACCAACGAAACATTAGATAGTCAAGTCAAAGATTATGCATTGACACTTTGAACTGCAAGCGGACCAATGATATTATGTCAAAATAATATTGAAGCGAACCATAACATGCTTGTTTAATAGTTATTTGTTATACAAGAGTGCAAAGTTGCTTTTTAACCGCGTGCTCAATTTTGATGACCGAGCAAGCAAAGGATTCTAAAATTCTAAAATCCTGAGCGTCAGCGAGGGAATCAAAAGAGCACGAGGTGAAAAATCTTTGCACTCGAGTGCAACACTATTCTATGGCTACCGCGCAGTTAACACCTTATTAAGTTGCTCCTCTAATAAATTTTTGTTTACAAGTACACATTAAGTATTCGAACATAGCTTAGTGAATATAGTATGCCTCTTAGTGTTTAACAGTGTATGACAGTGTAATTTGGTCAAATAATAGTGCATAATAAGGAATAATTTAGTGAAAATAATTTACATTGGGTCACTAGATACCGACATAGTTGCATATTTGTTACTGTTCATTCTAACGCGTAAGTGACACGGATTGCATGGCGCTTGTGATCTTTTTCGCACGACCTTCGCTCGTAACAACAGCGGCGGCATAAAGTTGGAGCATTTTGTTACTTACCAGCTATACTTGGAATTATTATAGCTACCTACTACTACTTTAATAATATCTAAGATACGTATTTACTATCAATTATCATGGCTTCAAGCGTACGTGCTTGGGGATGTTGCAATAATATCAATTCAGAGAGTAATGATGGTTTTATAAGCTGTAAACGGTGCAACAAATATTTTCATTTTCTATGTTTGTCTGTGCCGGAAATATCCCCGAATTCAGAGACTTTTAATAAATGGAAGTGTCCGGAATGTCTGGGATTGCAGCCAAAGACCTCAAATAAAGATTCTACTCCAGTTCGGAACGTTTCTACGGCGAGAGGTAACAAGAGATTTGCATTAAACTCACCACCCGCAGCGATATATCTGGCGCCTTTGACAATGCGTGGTGGCCCATGCTATTGCTAAAATTAAAATTAAGAGGTTGCTTTAAAAATATTTATTCCCTTATCTCCTCGTACTTCTTACAAGGTACTACTAAATTGAGACTTGGGCATCATTCTGTGTCGAAGGCGCTTACGATGGGGTGTCCTCAAGGGTCAGTGCTAGGACCATACTTGTGGAACATAGGCTTCGACGATTTTCTGGCAATGCCTGTGCCGTCCGGATGTACCCTGAATGCGTACGCGGACGACGGTTTGTTATTGATAGAGTCGGATACTAGAACGGGGCTTGAGAGGCTGGCCAGTGAATGTTTGGACTTAATATCTCGGTGGGGTGGGCGTAATCGGTTGACGTTTGCACCAAACAAAACCTTCCAGCTACTTCTGAAAGGTAACCTCAAATCACCGCCTTGTATTAAATTTGAAAATATTACTATTAAAAATAAAACCTCGGTTTGTTATTTAGGATTGGTTTTAGAAAGAAATTTTTCATTTATTGAACATATTAGAACAGTTAATGAAAAGTCTAAAAAGAGTTTCTTTGCACTGACGAGGATATCAACTGCGACATGGGGTCTGTCATATATTACACTAAAGATCATATATGGAGCTACTTATTTGGGTTCTATTTGCTATGGTGCTCCTGTATGGGCAGATAGGGCGACTGTAGGTGCTGTCCGTCGCAAACTGTTACAAGGCCAACGACCTGCATTGATTTTCTTGTGCAAGGCATATAGGACGGTTAGCACTGAGGCTTTACCGGTGTTGGCGGGTGTTCTTCCGGTCGATCTCGAGGTGCAAAGACGTGCAGCCATGTACTATTCCACACTACAAAACATGGAATGCGATTTTTTGGGCATACGAGACCGCGGTAAAATCATAAGATTGTTTCAACAAAAAACCAATGTCTATAACGACCTCTTGGATGAATGGCAGAAACGATGGGACGAATCATCTAAGGGGCGCCACCTTTACCAGTTCTTTCCATCTGTTCGCGAAAGGTTGTCAAGGACATGGCTCGAGGTAGATCACTGTGTCGCTCAATTTCTTACAGGCCACGGTAACTTTAAGAGCAAACTATACTCATTTAAATTAGTCGATTCACCATTGTGTCAATGCTCAACACCTGATTCTAGCTGTGAACAGTCGGCTCATCATATCCTCTGGGAATGTAGTCTTTGGTACAATGAACGTAACATGATGCTAAATAGCTTACAAATGACGTCTGGGGTAGTATATTATGGGGATCTTGTGTCAACTGCGGTGAATTTCCGTGCGTTTAAGCGATTCTGCCATACATACTATAGAAATCAAATATAGCTCACTTAGGACCCATAATATTTTTATCCGTGGTGCTTCCCGGTTTGAAAAAGGCGTCTGCCTATTTTGACTCCATTTTGTCTCCCGCTTTGCTAAGGAGGGAAGTGGACTTATTATATTTCCAACTCCTCCAGTTTTCTTCTGATTAATTTCGTTGCGGGTTCCAAGACAGTTAAATTTTTCCTGGGACTTCCCGAGTGTCATAACTCGGTGTTTTCGTGGGTCACCGCTGTTGATCCTGGTGTACAGGAGTTACAGTGGTGGGCGTGTGGGCGGGATTAGTCCATCACCACCCGCAGCGCAACCTGTGACTCGAGAAGAGGTTCGGGACGTTGTACAGGATGTTATCAAAAGGGAACTGGCAGTGATGATGGAGCAATTGAACAGTACTATAGTCACCGTTATTAATAGAGAATTAGAACCGATCAAGAATGATGTCAGGGACTTATCCGAATCCCTGAATTTTCACACCAAAGAGTTTGATAAACTTCAACAAGAGAACGAGAGGTTGAAGAATAATTTTACAATTTTAAAGAAAGAGAATGAGGAGTTGAAAACCACAGTGATAGACGTCAAACAGCGACTCGGCTATCTTGAACAGCAAACTCGCTCGAACAACCTTGAGATACAGTGTCTACCAGAGAATAGAAATGAGAATTTAATCGCAATGGTTAAACAGTTAGGCTCAGTGGTTGGATGTGTTGTGGAGGATAATGATATCTTGAAATGCACGCGTATAGCTAAACTCCAAGCCACCAGTACGCGCCCTCGTTCGGTTGTGATTCAACTTGCGTCCCCTAGAACTCGTGATCACCTGCTAGCCGCAGTTATTAACCACAATAAAAAGAACCCAGAGAATAAACTCAACACAGCTGATTTCGGAATTGCAGGCAACAAAAGACCAGTCTTTGTGACTGAACATTTATCGCCGACACTTAAAGCACTTCACGCGGCCACAAGGGTCAAAGCTAAGCAAATAGACTACAAGTATGTATGGGTGAAAGGCGGTAGGATTTATGTTAGGAAGAATGAGAACACTGACACCATTTTGATAAAAAATTTGGAAACACTGAGCAAGATTAATTAGCTACACAGTAGCATTACTTTAATTATATTATTATATTGCATGTTTCCTTGTTAATTACATATTAAAATTCAATATATTAGAATTATATTATCAGAACTGTAGAGGGTTAAGAACAAAAACTCATAGTGTTTATCGTAAAATTGCTTGTCAAAATTTTGATGTTGTGATATTTTCTGAAACATGGCTCAACAGTACTGTTAAAGATAGCGAATTATTTGACAACAGATACATAGTATATAGAAGAGATAGAGAGAACTCTAGTCAGCAATGTGGAAAAGAAGGCGGTGGAGTTTTGATAGCTGTTAAAAAAAACATCACTTCTAAACGCATAATGAATTGGGAAAGCAACTCTGAGGACCTCTGGGTGTCTATCGATCTTCTAGGATACGGGAAAACTTGTCGCTTAATTTTATGTGCAGTTTATCTCCCTCCACCAGTACGCCGTAATTATCTGGAACAATATCTTGATCGTTGTAATGCTGTTTTTGAACAAATTAAGGACACCGATAAAGTTTGCATAGTGGGCGATTTTAATTTAGGCAAAATTGACTGGATAACCAAAACACATTCTGATTCCAATAGTAATGAATTATCTTCCATATGTGAACTTCTGGTAGATTTCTCATCCTTGAACCGACTAAAGCAATTTAACTGTGTACCTAATTCTGCGGGCCGCACACTTGATTTAGTATTCTCGACGCATAGTGTATGTGAGGTTAGAAGGAGTCTAACTGAGGTCAGTAAGATAGATCAGTACCATCCGCCGCTTGATATAGTAATCTCTTTATGTAGACAGACTAGACTTCCATACAAAGATAACAATAAAAGGCCAAACTACTATAAGGCAGATTATACCAGCATTCGCTCTTATTTGAAAAAACAGAATTGGGATTTATTGTTCGCGGTTAATAGTATCGATGAAATGGTGGATACTTTTTATGGAATTCTTAACACAGCTATTAAAAATAATATACCTAGTCACATACCAAACAAGTTTAAATATCCACCATGGTTTGATCGAAATCTAATTAAGCTTTTAAATACTAAAAATAAAATACGAAAACGCTTCTTAAAATACAAAAATCCCTTAGAT
This sequence comes from Diaphora mendica, assembly GCA_949125395.1. Classification (NCBI taxonomy): domain Eukaryota; kingdom Metazoa; phylum Arthropoda; class Insecta; order Lepidoptera; family Erebidae; genus Diaphora; species Diaphora mendica. The sequence goes on from OX421310.1 coordinate 28,439,959, forward strand.
GCTATTGAGTTAAGGATGATAGGTAAGCAATGCGATAGAGTTGCAACACTCTGTTATAATAACTATATAACTACAATTGAAAAAGGTATCGTGGAAAATCCAAAGACTTTTTGGGCATACGTTAAAGCTAAGCGAGGTGGTTCCAGCTCATACCCTGCAGCCATGACCGATGGATCAACGACGACTTCAGATGTAACTGAAATCTGCGACTTATTTGCAGCTTATTTCTCCTCTGTTTACAGCACTAAACAGATTGACACCGAACCTGAGGAACCTTTTTATTCTGATTTTTTGAAAGATTTACACAATAACAGCCTATGTTTAACGAAACCACTTATACAATCTGATATTTTGTTAAAAAAATTAAAGAACTTAGACTGCAGAAAAGGTGCAGGTTCAGACGAAATACCGCCAACTTTTATAGTCGCGTGCGCTCACGAACTGACTACACCACTTTTGTTGATTTTTAATAAATCCCTTTCTTCGGGGATATTTCCGTCTAAATGGAAAATTACCAAGGTGGTTCCAATTTTTAAGTCATCTGACAAAAATATTGTAAAGAACTACAGACCCATCTCAATCTTATCCATTTTTGCAAAAGTTTTTGAATCACTGGTTTGCCCTTATATACAGAAACATCTGAAACTGTACTTAAGCGACCATCAACATGGATTCGTTCAATCAAGATCCACATCCTCTAACTTGTTACCTTATACAGAGTTGTTATCAAGGGCCATTGACTCGGGGCGACAGGCCGATGTTATATATACTGATTTCAGTAAGGCCTTCGATAAAATCTCTCACATTAAATTAGTGAGTAAATTGCGTGCATATGGCATTACTGGTTCTCTTTTGGATTGGCTGCGGTCGTACCTAATAGAAAGAAACTTTTTTGTAGTTGTAAATGGTTTTCAGTCAAAGTCATATAGCATTTCATCGGGTGTGCCCCAGGGATCCCATTTAGGTCCTGTTTTGTTCAACTATTTTATTAATGACATACCCCAGTGTTTTTTGTATTCGGACATTTTTATGTATGCGGATGATCTAAAATTTGTTAGAATAATAGAGACTAACGAAGATGCCTGTCATTTGCAGAGTGACTTGAATAGACTAGAAAACTGGTGCAAGTTGAATGAGATGCATTTGAATCCTGATAAATGTTACCATATAAAATTTTCGAGAAAGCGCAATGTTTTACAATATGATTATTTTATAAATACATATAAACTTGCCGAAGTAGATACTATTCGTGATCTTGGAATATTATATGATTCAAAATTAACATTCTCCCCACATATTAACAACGTAATCAAAATTTCTACTCAATTATTAGGTTTTGTCATAAGGAACTGTAGACCTCTCAGAAATAGTAAAACCAAAATAATTCTGTTTAACAGTCTAATTCGAAGTCACTTAGAATATGGTAGCGTAGTCTGGCGGCCACATTATGCAGTACACTCGTTGCGTCTGGAACGGGTGCAAAAACGCTTTCTCTGGCATTTGGCGTATTCCAGCGGCTTATGTAAACAGATTCGTTCATATAGTAAAAGATTAGAACATTTTAAAATGTTAACCCTGGAAAAGCGCAGACAGTTGCTAGATGCAATGTTTGCGATTAAAATTATGAATCATAAAATTGATTCTCCACGTATACTTGCCTTATTCAACTTTCGCGCCCCGGCTAGAATGCCAAGAACTGCTATTACTCCACTCTGTCCGCCTCTAAGAAGAACAGTGTTAGGAGCCAACTCACCGTATGCTAGATTATGTAAAATAATTAATAGCTACAGCGACGTTATTGACTTGCACGTCGACTCCATACGTAAATTGAAGAGCATCGTAAAGAGTAACCTCTCAGAATCTTGATTAATACATAAAATTCATACACACACATAGATACAAACATGGTACACGCTATATATATACACACACACGCACACACACACACACACACACACACACGCACATACACACACACACACACGCACGCACACACACACACACACACACATCTGCAATTAACGTTCTGTGAATCTGTTGTCAAACGTATATCGCATGCATTTTATAGTAGGTAAGTATTATCCACCACTTGAGTTTGTGTTTCTACTTTGTGTTTCTTGTTTTCTTATTTTACTTATACCTTCAAATATATGTATATAAATTAATAAATATAGGGTAGTTAACTCAAATTTAGCATGATGTGTTTACCTATAAGTGTTTGTTACACATTATTATGACCTTTGTGAATGTACTATATATAAGTTTTAGTGTAAACAAATGTTGGTGAACCTAAATAAATAAATAAAAAAAATAAAAACACGTAACTTTTCATTCCACCTCAGCGAGGAAACAACTAAATGCAAAAAAAAAAAGCATTAACAATCACAAGATACTTTTATTTCAGTTTAGGTATTAATATTTATTAGGTGCTACATTATGATAGGTAAGTATTACAGATTTATTTTTAAATTATATCAAAAATACTTAGGTACTCGCTCGACCCCGCGGTGTTACCCGCGGTTTTTGTCGTACCGCGAGTTACACCGCGGGACAAAGCTAGTCTAAAAAAAGTAGCCTAAGTTACTCCTTAGGTTATCAGCTATCTGCCAGTGAAAGCCCCGTCAAAATCAGTTCAGCCGTTCCAGAGATTACCCGGAACAAACAGACAGACAGACAATGTAATAGAAATTGTAAAAGAAAAATATTTTAGTATATGTACAGTGTATACATACATATACATTTAGTAAAAAGCGGTTATTTCAATATTACAAACAGACATTTCAATTTTATTTATTGGTAGTAGGTATTGGTAGGTAGTGTCTAGCTTCTTCTGCTAACGGGTGGAGGGAACGGGGGTTCTGCACTGTTTGTAGCGCAGCCATGGAATCGCTGTAGATTCCAAACGCAGTCTTCCTGCGGGAGGTGGTCCCAGGTGGTCAACCTCGTCGCCCTGCACAGTGCCAGGAGCTCAGCCTGATAGACTGTACAATAGTCTGATAATTTCAATTTTGTTGTGCCTATCTCGGTCTCATCAGCCCATACCGACAAAGCAGCCCCGACCTTTCCTAGGATTTTACTGCCGTCAGTAAATATTTTTATTGCCGCGTTGTTGCTCTGCAGGTACTGTGTCCTGTCTGCTAAAGGGCTTATGTCGAGGTATATGTGCTCGGCCGGGTGCGGCGCGTCTATGGCCCGAGCCATGCGCTCCACTTCCCGATCCCCTAGTGCCTCCCAGCTTATCCCTCTCTTGTTCTCGTAGAGGAGAGCGACCTCACGTATCCGGAGGTCAAGGGGGAGAATCCCCGCCAGTATCAATGCCGAGTTTAGGGATACTGTGCGGTAGGCCTTGCACATTTTTTGGGCTCTACGTCTTTGTACTCCATCCAGCTGCTTCCTTACGCCTAGCTTGTTTGCGGCCGGTGCCCAGGCATAGGCTCCATATATTAAAATGGGTTCTATGGTTGCTGTATAGATTACCCGGATAAACTCTGGATGCAGTCCACAACTAACCCTTGCTGCCCTAGATAGTTGTTTGTATACCCCGACTGCCTTTTTACAGACGCTTGTGACATGACTATTGAAAGTCAGTGCCTGGTCGATAGTGACTGCCAGTATTTTGATTTCCTTGGTCGCTCCAACGTCGACCCCATGTTCAGTCGTGGGGTGTCATATTTTAACTTTTTGGTCAAAGACATTGCCATGGTTTTAAGTGGTGCGAAAGCCAGTTTATTGTCAATTCCCCACTTGTAAACATGTTCGAGGGCAGCGTTGGCGCGGCCCTGGATTTCTCGTGCAGTTTGCCCGTGAAAAACCAACAGTATGTCGTCGGCAAAAGCTTGGCAGTAGTCCCCTCTTGCTTCAAGGCTCTTCAGAAGTGGTTCCAGGAGAAGGTTCTATAGAATAGGACCTCCTATGGATCCCTGTACACAACCCCGGCTAGTGCCTTTTTTATATTCCTCCCTAGCGTAGCGGACCCTTACACATCTCTGTGTTAGGTAGCTGTCCACCAGTAGCCGGAGGTTTACGGGGCACTTCTCTTCCGCCAGACGTACTCTGATGGCAGGCCACCATGCACTGTCGAATGCTCCCTCTATGTCAAGAGACACTACGGTGACTATTTGTTTCTCTTTTAGTTTTATGCGGATGTGCTGCATTAGGTCGTAGAGGGAGTCTTCGGTGCTCTTTTGGGGCATGAAGCCGTACTGGCAGGTGCTCATCCCGGGTAGTAAGTGATGCTTAAGGCGGGCGACTAGCATTTTCTCGAGTATCTTTCCAAATATGGGTAATAGTCCTATGGGTCTTAATGATTTGGGGGTTGTGTAAGTGTCCTTCCCCGGTTTCCTCAGGACCACGACGGTCGCTTCTTTCCAAGCCCTAGGGAAGTAGTGTAGGGTCAGGCATTTATTAAAGAGTTGGAGGAAGGTCTCGGGATCGTTATCTATCGCGTGTCGGCATATGTCCGCAGTAAACCCATCCGCTCCGGGGGCCTTCCTCGGGTTGAAGGATTCTGCTGAGGTTTTTAGTTCGTAGGGTGTGAACTCCGGGTCCCACTTATCGTGTTGCTCACCTGAGTTCACTTCCTCAGTCTTCCGCCTGGTCTGGCGATGATGGGTACTGTCCAACTCTCCCAGGTCGTCGGGGTAAAACGTTTCCGCGATATACTTCACCGATTCCCTCGCATCCAACACGTCTCCCGATTTCACCATCGGCAAGTCCTCCGCTCTGGCGGCGGTACGGCCGATAACCCGGTATATTCCCTCCCATACGCCCTCTTTGTCCTGTTTCGCACAGAAGTTCTTCCAGCTCTCCGTTTGAGCCTTCACTACTGCCTTCTCATATTTCTCTTTCTGTTTCAGGTACTCCTCTACTACTTTACACCTACGCACCTGGGCGGCGCAACGCACTCTGTTTTTCAGAGTGGCTACGGTCTTCTTCATGTTGCTGAGCTCTTCGGACCACCACGGCATGGTAAGTAATTATTTATTTCTAATTTTGGCTATGGTATTATCGCATGCTAATTTTATTGTATTTGTATTTTTTTGTGTAATTATTTCTAATTGTTGTGGCGTTGTTATTTCTTCTATTTCTTTTTTGTTTATTTTATTTTCTATTTTAAATTGTTCCAATTTCGTATGAAATTGGCTCCAATTAGCCTTCTTAGTGTTGTATACTCTTGTTGTTCGCTCTGTTTTTATATGTTTAGGTTTCCGAAAGTATATACTAAATGTCATGCCGTTGTGGTCAGAGGTTGTGAGATCTTCTTCCACTCTCCTGTCGTTCACTACATCTAAGATGTCCGTGGTGCAAATGGTCACATCCACGTAGCTGGTATAACGTTGGCCACCCCTCACGGTGTCAAAAGTAGGAGTTTCCCCTCTGTTCAGAATATGCAGGTCCAGTTCGTGTAGGGTTCCAGAGACCTCCTCTCCTCTTCTGTCAATCTTGGGGCTACCCCACCAGGAACTTTTGGCGTTGGCGTCCCCTCCAGCGACCCACCTTGTTTTCACAATGGTGTTGATTTGTTTAAGGTGCTCCAGATATGGCTGTATCGGTGTATCTGGTTCGAGATAAAATGAGACGAGGGTCACCTCCCAGGCTTCCGCCTGTATAGCCAGTACTACAAAATTGTTAGTAGTGAGGTTGGGGTACGGTTTGACCTTGAGGTTTTCGTCAAAGACTGCGATGACCGCCTTCACAGTAGCATCCCCACAGTTGGTGTTTTGGTACAGGCGTACTCCCTGGCGACTCCTCGTCTCTTTAGCACCACCTACGTAAGGTTCCTGTAGGAGCGCTACTGCGACTTTCCTTTTCACAGCCTCTAGCAGCACCTCGTCCGTGGCTAGTTTCTTTCGCTGAAGGTTAGCCTGTATGATGCGATGGGAGGGTATTTCCACATCGGCGCCCTTAGCAGTACGCTACCGCTGACCGGGCAAGTCTGTCCCATTTCTTCCTTATCGGGCATTCTAGGTTGAATGCGTTGTGCTGGGTTTTGTCCAGTTGCGCTTTAGTGCAATTTATGCACCAGGCGCTACACCCGTCAGCCGATCCTCACACTCGCTGTTAAGGTGGGGACCTCCGCAGTGACTGCATAGGTCCACCTCTTCCTTGCAGAACCGCTTACCGTGCCCGTAGCCCAGGCAGCGGGTGCACTGCACTAATGGTGACTGGTCTTCCACTCGGATTCGCTGCAAGTCGATATGCAGCGTCCCGGTCTGGAGGGGTGGAGTGGGTCCTTGTTTTTCAATTCCTCGAGCAGGAGTCGGTCGCCATCCTTCTCTAGGCGCTCGCGGGCCTTGCTCCTCTCTTCCCTGGAGCCAAAGCCCAGGATCACCTTCCGATCCGTGGCTTTCCTCACCCTCTAAACCTTAATCCACCCTTCCTTTGCGTCTGCCGCCTGCCTCACCGGGGTTTGCGGCGGGGCGGTGTGTCAGAATCGAACCGACTAAAACCACACGGTGTACCACTCTGCGCCTGAGATGGGAGGGATCCGGGTACTGCTGTTATTAACACATCCGGACCCCTCCCAGCGCTTGCCCTTACTGAAGCGGGCACCGTCTGCTGGTAAGACTCAATTTAGGCGACGTACGACACACGCATACGTCGCCTCCTCGCGGTTGACCACTAAAGCGGATGGAGGGGAAAACCCGTCCCGACCATCCGCGGCCACACTCAGGGCGGCATGAGGCGCTGAGGAACTTAAACAAACCCTATACCAACTCGTCTGGCCACCATGGTATAGTAGGCCAAAACCTCCTTTCTAAGGAGAGGCCTATGTCCAGCAGTGGACTGTTAAAGGCTGTTGATGATGATGATGAGGCAACAATAAGTTTTGTCAGTATGTAACTTTAATGTGATTAGATTTTCTTTCACGGTAATTGGTAATCTATTTATTAAGTAATCGTTAAGAAAATAAAGGGCCCTCTCCTACACAGGTCAACCTGACAGGGTTACCCACATGTTATTGCTGATAAACATAATTAAATAGAATTGACTGCCTCGTTGGTCTCGCGGTTGGCGTGTGCGACTGCTGATCATGAGGTCTCGGGTTCGATTCCTGGGTCGGACCAAGTGTTTGTATGATCTACAAATATTTGTTTCGAAGTTTGGGTGTTTTCTATGTATAATATGTATGTATTTACAAAAAAAAAAAGTATATATGTATTTGTATCAGTTGTCTAGTACCCATAACACAAGCTCTGCTTAGCTTGGGATTAGATGGCGTTGTGTGTTAGATGTCCGAAATATTTATTTATTATTATTATTTATTTAATTTTCTTTTCGATGAGAATCAGGTGACGGAATATCTATGTACCTACCTAACTATCAGTTTAGAAGCTTTCCATATTTCCGATAAAATAAAGTATCCGATAAAGTAGAGCCACGCTGATTTCAGCACGAACGGGTCGGCTCGACCAGGGCGCTCGCACAGAAAATCAACGTAAAATGACAGCGTTCGTGCTTCGTTGTCGTCGTGTTTTGTTGGTGAGTGCGAGACCGGAGGCCCAAAAATGCAGAAGCATCACTGGCCCCCATGGTCTGGGTCACCATGCTACATTGTCTGCATTCGCAGTGAGTATGGTGACCACCACTCTTGGATTCTGCTTATGCTTTCCACCAGGCAGAGTAGAGTCATTTTGGCAGGGTCAAACATAAAAAAATACTCTGTCCGGGAGAAACAAATTCCTTAAATCTTAGTAACAAATGTATTGATATATTATATTCTTTACCAACAAAATTAAACAAAAGCCCAAATCAGTATAACCAGCAAAGTTATACACACACAGCGCATCACAACACGCTATAACAGCTGGTTCTCATAAAAGCAATTAGCGACTAATAAGGACCAATCAGGACATATTACGCTTTATCAGGTAACATCCGGGACATTGCAGTTTGTAAAGAGTTAATTAGAGCCTGTTTATATCCTGAAACTCGAGGAAATTCGAATGACGGTTGAACAATTGCCAAGTTGCGAGGCATGAAATGGCAAAGTACGAATAATTACTCGTGTGAACCACGATATCCGGCTCGAATTCCATTTTCCTCTGGCTCGCAGTTTTTCTCAAGTTGCGTGACGCAATCGCGGATGTTCTAACTCTGCTAATATTAACTGCAGCGACATAGTAAAACATTGTTTACTCATTAATAGTCAAACATCTATGATTGGATAAAAGTACTAAGTGTCGAGTTATTATTATGGTTCTACAGGGAAGCCATAAAGAGAACAATGTGGTTCGATTTACGGTGACGTTAACAGGTTTGTATTAGAATATGTAGAAGATATGGTAAACAGTTACGTAAGAATATATATTAAACACCTACCTAAATAGTATCCGAACGAATGATATCCACATCCTATTGCTTGTGAACATCTTGACAAATTAAGTAGGTACTTAACGAGTATGTTATCTTAGTTTCTGAGAATAAAATATTCTGCTCAACAGGAAAGAAATATGTAATCGGCAGATGAAAAAATGCATAAAAATGAACAAAAAGTAAAATTAGTAGGAACTACGAACGTATCACAATGAAATAATTAAAGTTCGACCATCGAACCGTATTTGAATTGTAAGATTTTGTCTTCACCAGTAAACGGTAGAAAGTCGAGACCTTGGCATTAGCCTTGCGCGTGGAAAACGATTGACGATGCGGAAGTGTCGGGGCATTGTTTTAACGTAGATTACGTAGATCGACAATAGAGGCAAGCGGGGGGCGAAGAAAACGGATACATTATGCGACTAATGACTCGTATTTACGAACTTCGATAGATAATACTTATAAAACCAGTTTCAGTTTTAAAAGAATTTTAAATTGAAATGCGTAGGTAGGTACCTATCTAGTAACAGTATGTAAATAGTGCAATACTCGAGAGATGTAAGTTTAGATTCAGTGTAATAGAGCTTTCAAATTCATATTTTTTTTGGTTTAGTAAATAATAAATTAATCTATCAGACTGGCGTGCAATGTCCAGCAGTGGACTGCAATAGACTGATGATGAAGATGATTTTTTTTTTTAATTTTCTGATTAAAATATTTAAATAAATTATAGAAACATAAATTAAAAATTTAAAAAACCCCCTACGCAGCATCAGGTCGAAGTTATCAATTAATTGTAATTTAACGATTATACTGGCACGACAAACACTTAATCGAGTAATAATACGCCAAAAATGCCTTACACTGCTGGACCAATATTAACCAAACATAGCTAAGAACCACCGCAATGCAAGGAAACTGGCTTTCAAATAAAAAAACCGCATCGAAATCGGTCCATCCGTTTGAGAGCTACGATGCCACAGACAGACACACACACAGAGACAGACAAACAGACAGACATCGACGTCAAACTTATAACACTCCTCTTTTTCGTCGAGGGTTGAAAACAGCCTAAGACATATTTTAAGACAAGTTATCATAGCATTACCTATTAAATTTTACCCTACCCCTACTACTACTACTGCTATTCATCCCATGGGTGTCGTAAGAGGCGACTAAGGGAGAAAACTACGCAGGACAACATCAGAGCAAAGAGAAGGAAAACTTGAAACAAACACCACCTGCGTGGTATAGTCTCAGATCCAAAAAAAAAGGTAGATAACGCACCGCCTTCTTCTTTTTGAAGCAGAAAAAAGTAGCGCAGTTCCAAGTAAACACACGCGTTACACGCTTATAAACTACGCTACTTTTCGTCAGTATCGTATAAGTATCGACAACTTGTACGATACTGACGAAAAGGTCTGGGGATATAGTAGGCCAAAACCTCCTTTCTGAGGAGAGGCCTATGTCCAGCAGTGGACTGTTAAAGGCTGTTGATGATGATGATCTATTTTAACTAGTGGTCGCCTAGTGGTCGAAATTAATAAAAAATAATTCATTGAATTTTTTTTTAGCTGTCTGCTAACTTGTTACAGATAAACTTTAACTGTGCCCATAGTTTCGCATGATTTTTGTAAAAAGGATAGATCAAGGGAATCAAATCAATTAATAAATAAATAAATATTTCGGACATCTAACACACAACGCCATCTAGTCCCAAGCTAAGCAGAGCTTGTGTTATGGGTACTAGACAACTGATATATATATATACTTTTTTTGTAAATACATACATATTATACATAGAACACACCCAAACTCCGAAACAAATATTTGGAGATCATATGTAAACACTCAAGCACAGCAGTCGCATGGCATAAGCTACCACTGCGCCACAGAGGCAGTCATTATTATAACTAGTGGTCGAAATCCGACCATAATTCTTGTTTTTTTTTTAATTTTTTTAGCTGTCTGCAATATATAACTGTGCCAAATTTCATACTCCTTCGATCGCATGATTTTCGCAAAAAGGATAGATCAAGAGAATCAAATCAATTAATAAGTACTTAACATAGTTATGTAGGATGACATTTACTTTGGTTTTTAAACGGCAATGTGCACCTCCATAATTGTAATGTATCTAGACACGCGGTAGCGTGTCAAGCCAAGTTCAAGCAAAGGAACTGGCTAGCAAGCGCCGAGTGTAATATTACACGAACCACTTGGTGCCACTTTTGACCCTTTTATAACTCAAAACCTCTTTAACGTAAACACATAAAACTACGTGTATTTAATTATATCCATAAGGACATCTAGAAGCACAAATTACATGAAGCTAGCTCAAACGGTTATAAAGATATGAAGGTCAAAAAGTCGTAAATTTTAGCACTGACTGACATATATATATTACCTAAACCTAACCTACTTCCAGATGACCTAGAAGGATGAAATTTGGAATCCAGCTCGGTAATTGTGTGTAAGCGTAGGAATAAATCTAAAAATAAAAAAAAGTTTAAAAATTAGATTTGCCTTGGCCAGTTTTTATCAGAATTAAAATATATGTTGAATAACTTCATAAAATGACTGATGTTATGAAAACTTGCTAAGTCAAATCTAACCTACTGTAAGAAGAGAACAGCAATTGTTATAGGTATCCAATAAAGCAAAGAAATAGAGTTTAATACTTCTTCATAATTTTATTTTGTTCCTATAAATACATATTTGGATTTTGCGTAGAACTTGGCACTCATTTAGATCTCCATTCTTTTTGCGACGAAGCCCACAGCCAAGCATAATTTTTGTATTGAACTTGGCTCTCCTTTTTTACATTTATGTTTTTGGTGGGATCAGGATTTCTTTACAGTTTAGACATTTAACATTAATGAAATAGTTTTAAGCAGGGTTAATAAAAATCATGTATTTTTAAAAAAAATCATAAAAATCGGATTAATTTGATTTAAATCAGTTTTTTTTGTTTTTTTTTTACTTTCTAGTCTTTTTTATTACTATAATGGTCAGTTATTTATTATATGAAAACAACGTAGTTTTTAAATTAAATTAATAAATTAATTAAAAGGTAATTAGACAAGTTCTACTAAAATCAACAATTTAAAAAACAGTAGTATTGAAAAAATAACAAAGAAAGTAAAAACTTAGCAACTCATTAAAGTACATATTCTAATTCTTCTGAAATATTTGATAACTTTTAGAACATGTCCTGTATAGCATTTGGAATCCCAGAATTGGTCGGTAATCGCTCGCTCGCACGGCATTGTGCACGTGTGCGTGCCGTAGTCTATACCGGGGGAAGTCCCTAGACAATTTTTGGCCGATTTGGTTGTAGTAAAAATTTTATGATTTAAATAATTGATTTTTATAAAGAAATCATTTGATTAAAATCACGATTTAAATCACTGATTTAAATCAAGTGATTTAAATCATATCAACCCTGGTTTTAAGCATCTTCATATAGATTCGAATACCTACAGCTACAGAGTGGCCGAATTAAAACAAAAAGTCAAACGGGATGTTTAAAAGTCGCCTAGTAATAACCAGATAGGTATTTGAAGCAAATCATTCTAACATTCAAAACTACAGTCCACACTCTACATCATTGCGAATGCTGCATGATTTTTATGCTGTAGAAATAAAAAAATATATATTTTTATATTCGAAAATACCTACATAAAAATTGTAATACCGTAAAAGGCTTAACACATCTTAAACAACTATAACTAAAAAACTCGAATAGAGAACACAAATAGCGAAACAAGAATTTTCATTACTTAGTCATTGGATTTCTTCGTATTTAGAACGGCAAATATTGAGTTTCCAGTTAACCACCTTTTTATGGAAAAACCAACGAAAGAAGAATAAAAGTAAAAAGCGAAAACTAAGAACAAATTTTAAGAACAGGATTTAAGGACTCATTTAAACACCTAAATAGTTTATAGACGACATCAAAAATGAAAAAAACACAATTGAAATCTTATGTAGGTATACTTGTGGATATTGTGTATGTTTAAATCTTCAGATTATACTTTTAAAAATGCTTTAAAACAAAAAAAACACTGCTCAGTTTCTAGTCATAAACCATGGTTAAAACGGATATGAACTTAGTCGGTAAAGTCGATGGATAACACATGATGTGTTATCTATTTGCTATTTATCTATTTATTAACTATTTACTGGTAAAATATTGTTGTCATAGTTACTAATACGTAGTAGTCATAGAATACAGCTCGGTGTTTTAATTCGTGTATTTGCTCCCAAAGTCAGATATCGTGTTGTGTTACAGTGACCGCAGCGCAATAAAAACAAACCAAGAGCATGTCCTCAATCGTGCGTGTCGTGCGCACCCGTCTTAACACAGGGTTCACTATCAACCAGAATATAACCCGTCTTTTTATTATAATAAAAATTTAATATAAACAAAAACCGACTTCAAGGTTCGACTCGATTTCTCTTGGATGCTATCATCAGATCTTAACGTCCTTATCATCGTACCACCGTTGGGATATCTCCTTTCCATTAAGAAAAAGAATCATCAAAATCAGTTCATAAACGACGAAGTTACCCTCGAACAAACATAAAAAAAACATATACAGTCAAATTGAGAACCTCCTCCTTTTTTGAAGTCGGTTAAAAATTAGTTCTTTTAAAATAAATACCTAATTATTTCAGTGTATCATAAATATATTTCCTCCAAATTTGAATTGTAAATGAAGTGAAGACCAGAGGCTATATCCTTTTCGTGGTTTTTAAAATCCGGTGTTTAATAATTTACCTACTATGTTGTATAATGCTTATTCTTTAACCAAATTTATTATTTTATTTATATCTTTTTTTCGTATTCATCAAAGCGGAAGCTGTAAAAGTTTCGGAAGATGCATGTAAGTAGTAGGATGTTAAAAAACTTGTGTGCGGAAAACAACCCGCTCTAGTACAATTTAATATATAAATTTCGATGTTGAAATCAGAATTTTTTTTTAGTATTAGCTCACTAGACGTTTCTTTTTTGCAAAATAAATAAACTAATAAAGTTAACAGCTCATATACAGGTACATACTAACGAACTTTTCTTATCAAATGTCTGACAGGAATGACAAAAAAATGCTTAGAAATAATCATCCCTTCAAAAATATCTGACATAATGTCTGTCTGACTAAATTATCGTCTTCGAATTACTAAAACGAGAAGTTCAGCCAAACAACACAATACAACAAACAATTGACCAGAATTTAAGGGAAAATCCTTTAGTCGTAATCGTTGGATGATCACCTCTAGTATCTAACTCTGGTCATGATATCAGTTCAAGATTATGCTATATCTGTAACCATTATATTTAAAAATAAGTGTTTAAAAAATTAGTGTAGTACAAAAATATTTCTTCACAAAGTAGGTAAAATATTGATAAGTGGTATAACAAAAGTTACGTATACGTGAGAAGTGTGAATTGTGACAAATTATATTTAAGTGTCAATCGTTGTGACGTTTATTTACATTCGAGAGCTGTTGCTAGCCTAGCTGTATTTATAAACCTTTATACTTTAACAGTATCACTAAATATATTCACATTAGTTCATGTCAAGTCCATGAAATCGTGACCAATCATATTTTTTTATTTCTCTGAAGAAAACTCACTGAAGTAACATCCTACACTTAAGTGTTATAGTAGGAGGGAAACTAGTACATATTTCTTATTTGAGTATCAGTAATGGAATGACATCATTATTTAAAGAAATAAAAACACTTATAGATTTCTTGCACTTCAAGTTCCTAGAGTAACCTTACGATAAATAGAATTACTTACGTGTAGATGATCATTCTTTGTTTCTGTTCCATAATGTACATCTTTAGAACTCAAGACTATTTATATTACTGTCTTTTTTGATAATATTTAAAATGCAGTAAATACTTCGTGATTTGATTTAGTTGCAGCCCTACTCGGACCTTTTTCTTTGCCTCTGAGGTAGGCGGGGAAAGGGGCAGGAAGCCGCAGGACATCCGACACGTACAGGAAGCAAAACCAGTTCTTGAGGCTTTGTCCCTCAACAACCTCCCGGACCCACTCTCGGCCCCTCCCGTCCCGCTTGCCGGACCACATTCCTTTAGAAGCTCTTTGCGCGAGCGCACCCTCTCTTTAAACACCACACTGACAATTAATATCTTTACATACATAATTTATTGTCATAAGACTTTTTGAGTTATAGAGACTATTTAAATTTTGATATTATAAGAGATTGAAGTTAAATTTTATTTGAAAAGTTCGTGTTTTTTTTTTTATTTTACAATAAATTTGCAGAATTCTACATTGTATATTATTATTATATTATTATACCCATGTACGTGAGAAAGGAAAAAAAAATGTACCATTGTAACACATACACTAATAAGATATATTTAAAACTTTTCCCCCAAAAAGAAGTAGGTACTTCTTAAAGATACTGGTTGTTGTATCATAAATATTAAACGCTGACGTTACACAGTATAACAAAAATTTACACAATTTGTCTATATTTATGCAAATTTAATCATTTACAGTGTGATTCACGTGTCTTAGAATTAGTTGTTATTGTAATATTCTTGCCGGCCAGGAAACAACTCAAGTGATATAACCTGTAAAAAAGTGTTAAATTCGATTATGGAACTATGAGCTGTACAAAAGTACGAACACATAGCCACAAACATGTTGCCAGACTTGAGTTCGAAACTCTTAAATCTAAATGCGTCTCTGCAAGCAATTTTCTCTATAAATACGACGGACTCCGTCGTCAAGTATATGATTAACTCCGGCGAATGTCTCCGTGAAGCGGAAAAACGTCGCCACCCAAAATAGATGCTGGATATTTCCGACTCGTACTCCTCACTACTTGTGAAAATGGTATCTAAAGACGGCCGGCGCGCGCGCAACTTCCGGAGCACCGATAAACATGGCGGACGGCGAGCCAACATGGCGAAGTTTCCGGTCGCGCTGATTCACATATATATGATGGCGTCTGACTTTGGCTTGCTCACTGCATATCTGCGTTGTGATTCAACCTTACACAACACGTAGGTGTCGAGACTCGAGACTAATATCTTTTGGTATTCACTGTCTAGCATCCGTCTAAAAATAATGCGATGTGTAGGCATTCAGTGAATACAGTTATGTACACGATTCGCTTGCTAACAATTAGTATAATAATATATCGCTGTAATTTAACACATAATAATAAACTAAACTTGTCATTGCCTACGTCGATTCTTCATCTACATCTACATACATACATGATTGCCTAAATGTTCAAGTTATCTTAGGTTAATTTATCAACAGCAGAAAGCATTAGGTTACTTTCGTTACTTGATGCTCAATTCAATTTCAAGTAAATTAGTTTCGGTAGATAAAGAAGCAGATAAAACGTTGTAAATGCATCAAGTCATCTTATATGAATTCGAATCACCTAGTTAAATTCTGTCAAATACTGCGTCCGCGTCAGTGTGTTTGAGAATCATGTCTCAAATCGTGATTTCAATTTATTATTTATATTGTTAAAATGGAAATGAACATCATGCAAAGAATTTATGCCAACTCGAGTAAAATAATGCATTATAACATTTATGTCTTGAGTATTAGTGATTCATAATTATGAAACGTATACCTACCACGATTATTAAAGATGTTAATGAATGAACCCATTTATTTATTTATTTGTCATATTTCAAAAGAGGTTATTGGGAAAGATCCCGGTACAAGAAATGTATAACCGGACCCAGGGACATTCCGCAAAACAACGGTGCGCACCCGCAGTCGCGCTGGGCCGGCGCCAACCTTAGCCATGCAAGTACGTGCGCCACTGTATGTTAGCTGTCTAGGTACCGTGTGCTGTATGACTGACTATACATTTTACACTATTACAAATATAAATATTTATGTGTAGGTACATCTACATCTGACTGTCTTTCTACAATTTTTTAATAAAGAGACTCACTCATATCGGACGGTAAATACTTAGCCTATCCTAAAAAGCTTTACTCCTGACATTTATTTCCGAATGAAAAGTCACTGCGCTGTATATGTCATTATAATTTTAATCAAAACAAATTCTTCTATTGATGAAATGGCAACCAGCCGGATCTCTCGGATCAGCTATTTCTGCCAATGTCAAGTGGTAATAATCTTCATATCATAAGTCTTCAAGTCTTTAGTCTTCGTCGTGATGAATGAGATGTGGATATGATAAAATGGGGACCGTCATCCGAAAAAACAAAAAACGATCCCATCAAAACAAATTACATAGATAGAGCTGCATGTCAGTGACATTCCCATGAAAATCTGTCAAACATAACAATTTAAAATTTGACAGAGACCTAAAATTGGTATTTGGATAAAATAAATGTGTAAACAGAAACACCTATTTACTAATACTGATACATATATTGAGTTTTGATGCAGCAGACACTTCAATGAAGAATCGAGAAGAATGTTATTTGTAGTAGTAGTAGTATTTGAAAATATTTACAAATAATCCTTAATATCTATTAAAAAATCTTAGTTGTGATTTATAGGCTATCTGTGAGAAACCCTATGTTCTCAGTAATATTCTGTCTGAGTATTCTTGATTTCACTTAAAATTATTTATATGCAAGTAGGTTTAGCATTTAATATTATTTCACATTAATACTAATCTAACTGTTGATAGTTCTGCTTGATACGAAAAAGTCAAGTAATTTTAACAACCCGAAGTCTAAAGCTGTGACACAAATGTCACAGCTTTAGACTTCGATATAATGAGAATGATCTGAATGTATAAATAATGTAAAAGTTGTAATTTGGCAGTAGACAGTGTTACGAATTCACGATGAGGAACGAAGATGCTAGGGTTGTCTTTTACATTCAAAAAAAAACTTTGAGCTTTAGGTAGGTACCCGCTTATTTTAAAAGGCAATGAAATAAACAATTAAGAATAAAAAAGAAGTCGGTTAACTAGAGAACAACTCAGCCTAGAAAAATGAAATCCAATCTAAGAAATTGTAATGCGTTCGTAGTTCGTTGTTTGTTTTGCACTTCGTTATTTTATATTTCCTACATTCATGAATATACACATATTTATTGAGAAATGTAGACCAGGAAGTGTATAACATTGACTGATGTTAATGTTTTCTTCACTAGCAATATATTTAATGAAGTTGCTTCAAATGCATGTCTGGCTAGTTAAACAAACCTGGATTTTTGAACCATTATTCGATCCGACTATATATTTTTGACCTGTTGAACGGATTTCCTTGAATTATAACCTTAAATTAATTTCAATCGTGATTTGTTACGATTCAAAGTCAAAATTAGTCCATCTCTAAAAAGTTATGCACAAACAGATAAGTATTTTTTTTCACAAATAGAAAAGTTTTAACTTATAGAAATCTTTCTCGCCCGGGCTTAAAAAACTAGTATCTACTAATATCTTAATCAGAAATACAAATTAGTAATGTGTCAACTATGTCACACTTCATATAAAAACAAAAGATGTTATCTCGCACGCATTATACGGTAGTAAAAAACAATGTAATGGCAAAAAAAATTAGACAACCCTGAGTTGAGCAAGGTTGTCGTACCGCGCACGACCGTGGCAGTGAACTTACTTTCTTTGGCTTGCGCACAGCCTGCGCGCCCGTGCCGACCAAGCGTAAATCGTGTTTGTTATAAAACACAAATCGTCACCGTGCCTACAAAATAAGCCTAACCCAATAAATACGACAATGATGTTTTAAGCCTAGAATGTTATTTATCTGAAAATATGGATTTCCTTCTATCGATACTTTCGACACCAATCGTTAGTTAGTTGAATTTGATAGTTTCAATCATATATTTCTTGTTGTTGGTTGTTAGCAGACAAAATATGTTTGAACCAAGATATTTATTTCATACTATATTCCGACGTGGATGGGTACATATACAAATCATTTCAATATCCTATGAACAAAATTTGGACAAGATTCAAATTTAAAGCCAACATACTTCTAAAAGCAGCCAGGTAAGATACTGTACCTATCTATATTTAAATCGTCAAGAAGTGACTGTAGATACTGTAAGATAGGTAAAATGTCTATCGGCTTACAAATCATTGATGTAGGTATTCATTGAAACTATTCTATTATATGATTGAAGATGATAACATCATAATTGTAATAAATAAACTGGATATGCAAACCCTACCTTTTAACAAAGTAGAAATATACACACATTTACAATATTATAAATTTTCCAGCGAAATACCTAGATTTTAAAAATCGCACAAAGGCAGCCCAGAATGTGGATCATTCGATTATTAAAATAAAAATATCAATAAAAAGCTAGGGAGTCGTAGCTAAGAAGTGGATTGCTTATTGGAATCACATCATCATGAACTAATCCAAAAAAAGATAATAATTCAAAAAGTACCTAATAGAAAATTTGTATCTGTAGTAAGTTGAAAAAACTTACTTTTACACCATTACCAATAGAGCATAAAACCAACCCAAATCATTCGGATAACGTGACATAATTGCAAATATCTCAAAAACCTATTCTTTCAATGTCTTGCGGGCTGAGGAAATCAAAGAAACAAAACAGAAAAAGTGAACATTTATAATAGTTGTGGTACAGGACTGCTAGGCTGTTTCAATAGTGCCACGTAGGCTATAATCGTCGTCCGCAATCCTACTTCCGCGTAGCTCATCCCGCTGCGCGACCTAGGCTAGGCTGGGCCTTGCCGTTATCATCGAGCCCGTTACGTGACGCGCATGACCCGGATCCGAAGCTCGGCAGCGGCGGCGGCTTGCTGTAAACGCACACCACATAGAAAAATGCAGTAATCAGCTGTCACATTACATACTGTATTGGTTGATGCTATTTTGTGTATGTTTGCCGACAAAGCGTCCATTGAAACAGCATTTTCTTGAACATCTGTGCATCTGAATACGTACTAATCGAACTTCTCGGATCTTTTACAAGATTATTTTTTTAGGTTCAGTTATGCGAAACGCGAGACCTAACGATATTCGAGGGCATGAGATCTTATTCGCGGACATTATTCAAGGGCGTTCTACAGCTGTTCAAGCCCTTGGAGGTTCCCACCCAAAAAGCAAAACCAAACCATAATACTTCCAAAAAAAAGATAAACGAAATACCTTTTTCATCCCACCAGCTCGTAAAGAGTAATTTTTGCGCTTCGATATCTGAGTGCAAAAGCCGTTTTTATCCTCTAGACGAATAAAGTAAATTGAATTTAGAACATCGCTCGAGTGCACTAAGTTTGTGAATTCAAAACATCATTAAACCTATTTACTTCTACCTCCATGGTGCGATTAATGATACAATATTTTTTAATTTGTTAAAAACTCAGACTCGGAACCTTCTTGGTGTAGTTTTTTTTTTATTTGCTCTGCCCGCACCATTTTCTTGTTAAGTAACTATAGCAACTTAACTTTCAATTTTTCTTAATTTATCTATACATCCATACAAATAAATAAAATTGAAATGTCTGTTTGTAATATTAAAATAACCGCTTTTTACTAAATGCATATGTATGTATACACGGTACATATACTAAAATATTATTTTTATAATTTCTGTTATATTGTCTGTCTGTCTGTTTGTTCCGGGTAATCTCTGGAACGGCTGGACTGATTTTGACGTGACTTTCACTGGCAGATGGCTGATAATCTAAGGAGTAACTTAGGCTACTTTTTTAATACTAGCTTTGTCCCGCGGTGTTCCTCGCGGTACAACAAAAACCGCGGGTAACACCGGGTAACCGCGGGGTTGAGCGAGTACCTAAGTATTTTTTTAATAATTTAAAAATTAATCTGTAATACTTACCTATCATAATGTAGTACCTAATAAATATTAATACCTAAACTGAAATAAAAGTATCTTGTGATTGTTAATGCGTTTTTTGCATTTAGTTGTTTCCTCGCTGAGGTGGAATGAAAAGTTACGTGTTGCACTCGAGTGCAAAGATTTTTCACCTCGTGCTCTTTTGATTCCCTCGCTGACGCTCAGGATTCTAATTTTTGAATCACTCGCTACGCTCGTGATTCAATTTCAGAATCCTTCGCTTGCTCGGTCATCAAAATTGAGCACGCGGTTAAAAAGCAACTTTGCACTCTTGTATAACAAATAGCTATTATTAGTAATTAAAACCTCGCGACAATTGTTTATCACTTTATGGAGGTAATAATTCTATTGAGGTTGCCTACGTTTAGTACTTAATCTGACTTTCTTCATATGCATTTAGGGTAAGATAATTTCATAATTTTTAAACCCAGCCTTCGTAGTTATGTCATATTTTATTACATAGTTCTTTATACACTCTAGTTAACAAGCGATAAGTATTTGACCCTTTTGGTGTCTGATACGCGCTTACCTGTAGCGATAACCTATTGCAAAGACCAGTGATTTTAATCTCTCTAAATGTTGGAGCTGACCGGAGATACATAGATGCGGTCGTGAAGCGATGAAGATGTTAAAATTGTTGTGTGGGCTTTTAATGATAATCTATACTAATATTATAAACGCGAAAGTTTGTAAGTATGGATGGATGGATGGATGTTTGTTACTCTTTGAAGCAAAAACTACTGAACAGATTTGGATGAAACTTTACAGTAATATAGCTTATACATCAGAATAACACATAGGCTACTATTTGCCGCGATAACTGACATATACGCGGGCGGAGCCGCGGGCAACAAATACTTAAAAATATTTCATTATTGCAAATACCAACTGTAATTAGCTATTAAATTAAATATCTCTAATGTGATTGGACTCCCTGTTTATTTAATGATAAAATGCTTCAACGGGTGTATTTACATCCATTAATTTTAAACATTTAATCAATTACTTCCATATTACCAAATTAATTAAAGGTACGGCGCGGCGTCTTTGGGTAGTGGATTATTTTTTTATTTCGAGGAAATTGTTTTTCACAATTTTTGACGCCAATTACCATTCGGCACCCCATCTGCTCTTCCACAAAATCGGTCTCGATCGATATACATAAGTTACAATAATTTTAAATAATAAATATATTAATGAACGGTTATGGCGGACGGAAATGGCGGTTATGGCTCAACCACAGAAAAATCAAGCACTGTTAATACTGTTATTACAGCCTGTATTCATGCAATTGACAATTTACACTTACATGCACTAATAATGCGCTATTCTACGACGAATGCACCGTTCCGTTGTTCCCAGTCTACATACCAAGTGGGGTGTCAGTAAGATGTACCTAGGTAGTTAAAATCACAAGTAGAGTGCAAGGTGGACCGCTAGTGTCGCAGTGACACTTGACAAGCGGAGTGGAAGCTATGCCGCCAACGTGACAATGCAGTCGTCCGTTGGCGGCCACGGTTACTTCATTTCCAGCAGTGTTGAACCTGTAACGATTGATTACCTATTGAACTTTGTTTACTCTTTATGTATTACTGACTAGCTGACCCGTGCCCACTTCCTTGGGCGGTATTTTTTTTTTTTCTCCGACTTACTTTGCAAATCCGGCTACCATGAAAATATTATCCACTTATCGGGTTATTATATATCCTATATCACTCACAAATAACGTAGCCCTCTATTGGTAAAATAATTTTCAAAATCGGTTCAGTAGATCCAGAGATTACCCCCTACAACGTCACAAACTCACAAACTATCTCTTAATATAGATGTATATGTATAGATAACATAATATTGAAGTAAGCCACCAACTCTGGGGACTGTATGAGCAATGAAACCTATTTTCACTACTAATCGCATCGTCAATAGGTAGTATATCAGTTCCTGATATAGTCCGAACCAAACTTTATGGCGGCTCGGAACATCGTGCGTGTCGATGCGCAGTATACAATTTTAGGTATCAGCGGGACGTATAGGTGTGCGGGGGGAAGTCAACACACGTCGCATCTTCCATGTGTGTGTGACTTGTGTACACTACAGATGCACTCATAATCTTGTCTACGTACAGTCGAGTTGTTAATAGTTTTTAATTGTTTCGTAACCTACTCGTTTTTTTTTTTTTTGCTTACTGGTTTTATTATTTACGGTTGTAGTTTTGTGTATTTTACCTAAAATTTGCAATAGTTACTTATTTGATGTGTTTATTAAAATGACTAGCGGACTGTATAATCTTCTAAGACAAAGTCATTTATTTCTATAAATAGGTGTTCACAAAACACTTCAACTTGCTAGAAAAGTTTTAATATAATCGGCCTACCGCGCATTGACCAGGACCTGCGCTCACGGCTCCCCTGACGTTGATCGACTAAAAGCAGTGCTTAACAAAGCGACTAGGGAATTCAAAAAGGCTTACATCAGAGCGGATGCCCAGCGCATCGCGCGGCATGGTCAAGAACTCGTCGCATACCCTACGGGTAGCCGAAAGTTCTGGCGATTGGCCAAAGCCGTGCAGTCCAACTTCTGCCAGCCCTAGCTACCACCGCTGAAATATCCAGACGGGTCACTGGCCCATCAGCCGCAGGAGAAAGCGAAACTGCTTGGTGATCTTTTTGCGGCTAACTGCCGAATCGATGACCGCGGCAAGCACTCGCCTACCATTCCGACCTGTTACACTACAATGCGGATTATTCGTATCCGGCTGAATGATGTCCGTGCGGAGCTTCGGTCATTCGATGTCCGGAAAGCCAGTGGACCCGACGGTATCCTAGAGGTGGTGGTTCTTAAGAACTGTGCACCAGAGTTGTGACCGGTATTGACGCGCCTGTATCGCCTGTCATATTCCTAGAGAACTGTTCTGGAGGCATGGAGAGAGGCGAATGTTCAACCCATCCCCAAAAAAGGTGACCGCTCCGATCCGGACAACTACCGTCCGATAGCCGTCACCTCCATTATTTGCAAAGTGTTTGAGTGGATTATAAACAAAAACTGGTCCACTACCTGGAAGATCACTCCCTACTAAATGATCGTCAGTATGGTTTTAAACCGAACCGAACGGGTGATCGTCTAGCGTACGTCACACACCTTTCGGGTGAGACTATTGACAGGCATGGGGAATTGTTGGCCATCAGCCTCGACATGGCCAAGGCCTTTCATAGGGTTTCGCACCGCTCGCTTCTCTCCAAGCTACCGGCTTTCAGTTTGCCCCCAAACTCTGCAACTGGGCTGCCGCATTCCTGCACCAGCACCGCATCAGAGTCCTTTGCGATGGTGCGGCCTCCAATTTTCAATCGATTAACGCCGGAGTACCGCAGGGCTCCGTCCTGTCGCCCACGCTGTTTCTTCTGCATATCAATAACATGTTAGCCCTTGGCAGCATACATTGCTATGCAGACGACAGCGCAGTTCATGAGCGATATTTTGGACACCCTACAGCGAAGCTAGCGGATATTGAGGAAAAACGACAGGAGCTTGTCGTTCAACTCGACTATGTTCTGGGCCGCATTTCTCAATGGGGCTGTGAAAATCTGATCGAGTTCATCGCCAAAAAATCACAGGTGTGCGCGTTCTCTGCCAAAAAGTCTCCATTCCTTCCCCTTCCCACTTTTCAGAACACTCAAATAGTCCCAAATAGGAGGGCTTTATTTCGAGACGACCATCAACGACGTCGCGTCAGCCCGCGCGTGTCTGCTCGCTTGTGTTGTTTTATGCTAGCTATCCGGCAGCGGCGAGTGCGGTACCTCCTATTACATTTTGGCTTGGCGCCGACTTCAAACAGATTTTAGGTACCTAGCATACACAATAATACTACTATTTAAATGAATAAAGAATTAGGTATAAACAAGAATTGGCACATAGCAATTTATGAAGAGCCAGTTTATTTTACGCTTTTTAGTGTTTTTTGGCAGGGAGTTTTCGTCGGATGGTTTTTTGGAAGTCGGTTTTTTTTTTATAAAAAGTTTTTATTTTTCCATTTTTAGTGCAAACAATCATAGGTTATCAGTAAGTTGAACTATTTCATATAATTTCTGCTGATGCGAATAACTTTAGTGGTTTGAACACGTATTAAAACTGAGTATGATCAGTTTCCAAAATTATGCTGAGATGCGAGATTTCTGTTCCCGAGAACGTGGTCTGCGGGGCAATAGGAATCGTGTCCAAGCTTAAATGTCGTGATGAAAGAGAAGCAGGCGAGTTACTTAAAGCAAAATACATTAAGGGGTTAGTCATCATAGCGCCTGTGACATCAGCTCACCTAAATAACTTAAAAGTATACAACTATAGGTCTATAGATACGTATAAAATTGAAAGAATTATCCTCCAACTCCTAACCGTTGAGGAGTTGTACCTTCCATCATCAGCTTACCTAAATAACTTGAAAGAATACGACTAAAGGTAACATACATACATATGACATTTAAAGATTTATCCTCCAACTCCTAACCGTTAAGGAGTTTTATCTTTCATCATCAGCTCATCATCATTAAATGATGACTACCAGACGCAAATACCGGCGTATCTTCAGAAAATATACGAAAAACATAGTACGTGAGATCCTAGTTTCCTTATCATGGCACCACCGTCGGGACATCTACTTTCCATTAAAAAAAGAATCATCAAAATCGGTTCATAAACGACGAAGTTATCTCCGAACACACATAAAAATATATATATATATACGGTCGAATTGAGAAACCTCCTCCTTTTTTTGAAGTCGATTAAAAAAAATCTACTTACTAGATTTCTTTCAAACCAATTTTCGTTGGACGTTTACATGGTAATGTACATCATATTTTTTTTTTAGATTTATCATTCTCTTATTTTAGAAGTTAAAGGGGGGGGGACACTCATTTTACCACTTTGGAAGTGTCTCTCGCGCAAGCTATTCAGTTTAGACAAAAATGATGTTAGAAACCTCAATATCATTTTCGAAGACCTATCCAAAGATACCCCACACGTATGGGTTTGATGAAAAAATTTTTTTTGAGTTTCAGTTCTAAGTATGGGGACCCCCAAAATTTATAGTTTTTTTTTTTTTTTTTGTGTAAAAATCTTAAAGCGGTTCACAGAATACATATACTTACCATTATAGGTCTAATAGTTTCGGAAAGAAGTGGCTGTGACATACGGACGGACAGACAGACGGACAGACAGACAGACAGACATGACGAATCTATAAGGGTTCCGTTTTTTGACTTTGGCACGGAACCCTAAAAAGTAGGTACATAGTACATGTAATAATAAATTTCATATTATAATTATATCCACTCATCTAATTATTTCGACTTAACTGTACCTGCGCTCACCTGCTTGCGCAGCTCACTTCAGAACCGCCATAAAGTTTGGTTTGGACTATACTAATTTGTAACATTCGAATTAATTAATTTTGCAATGCCGCCTGAAGGAAAAGTACTCTTAATATTGTAGATAGTAAAATTTTACTCAAAGAAAACATACCTTTATTTTTAAAAAGAAACAAAACCACATTCAAAGATTTCCGAATATTCGCTTGCCACACCCGGGAATTGAACCGACTAAAATCTGTAAAAATTACAGGTACTTTTATTGCAACGATCGTTAGGGTCAAGTATAAGAATGAAATCTCTCTAAAAAACTTGATAAATCAAATGAGAGAAATCACCCCAAATCCACCCTGTATATGTATTACATTTAGACATAAAACGGATCTTCCGTAATCATCGTGACAAAGCTATTTTCTTTTTAATATTTCGTCATATGTAATTGCCAGTAGATATAAGATTATTTCTATATAAAAACAGAGATCGCTCGCGCCGTATCAGATTAGACTACAGCTGGTAGTAATCTTTTACTAATCGATAAATACGTACCTATACTCGTATATTCTATATTTAACGATGTTAATTATTTTGTAGTACGAGTATTATTGTTTTAAATACCTAAGTCTCGACTGACCTTTATAGTTAACCTGCTTTTGCCCGCGCCGCGTGTATGTCGGTTCTCGCGGAAAATAGCCACGCGAAAATAAGGAAACAGAAGGTACTATGAAGGTTCTTCAGCTGAATAACGTACATTAAGATTGGCCTTAGGAAAGAGGCACGTATGCGGTGGGAGAGCCGCGCTTCTGCATGAATGGGCCAGCTCGACCGGAGTGATACCACGGCCTCACAGAAAAACGGTGTGAAACAGTGCGTGCGCTGTGTTTCACCGAGTGAGTGAGGATACCGGAGGCTCATACCCCAACCACTCTCTCCATCTCCCCCTCCCCATCCCCCAAAGGCTGGCAACGCAATTGTGACGCCTCTCTGGTGTTGCAGGTATCCATTTGCCATCCATCCTTAATCGCTTACTATTAGCGATACGTCTGCTCGTTTGCTACCTATTCCACAAAAATAAATGAAATGCGACTACTTCTGTGTGGATAAAACCTTAAATAGCGGCTTCTAACACAAATCTTCCTCCGAATCTCTGTCCCATCTAGGTTGGGGTCGGCTTTCGGTTCGGCTTTAAGTCTATAATGATATCACGGTTGAACCCTCAACGTGAAGCGACTGCCACCAGACCTCTACAACCTAAGTATGTAACTACGACTAAAATACTGGTTGTAGAAGTACGTACTGTTATCGGATTGTTTATGGCTCCATCTACCCGTAACAATTGCCCAAGATGTTCGTATGATAACCGTTCAAGGTAGTAGAGCCACGCTGATTTCAGCCGGCTCGACCGGGGCGGTACTTCCCTCGCACAGAAGATCAACGTAAAATTTATTGAAGAACTGAAAAGATAGAACGAACTGAAAAGAAAATATATTTTTAAATTTTTTATTTTATTTTAATGTAGGTAGGTAGGTAGTGTCACTCTCACGACTAAGACGAATCTATTGACACCACTCACATAAAAATAAAACAAGCCATTTAGGCTCTAGGACGTGCCAAAGAAATATACATACATACACCCGAAAAACATAACCGTCCTTCTTTCGCAGTCGGGTAATGACAGCGTTCGTGCCGTCATGTTTCGTTGGTGAGTGCAAAACCGGAGGCCCAACGATGCAGAAGCATCACAATGCCGCCTTGGTGTGGGTCACCATGCTCCATTGTCTGCATTCACAATGAGTATGGTGACCACCACTCTTGGCTAAAATTTATAAAGCGTGCTTAGGCTTTGCTTAGACTTACCTCAGGAGTTAAGTGTGCATTGAAATTTTTAGTCATTATGCTTAGCTCAAGCTGAGCAAATGCTTAGCATAGTCTAAGTCACCGAAATCCTTGACTTAGCGAATACTTACGCGCTCGTAAAGATGGTTCGATTGAGCAGGTAAAAAAACCGTAATCTAGTTTGAAAACTTTATAACGTATCGCCTGATGGTAAGCGATTACCACCGTCCATGGACACCTGCAACACCAGAGGCGTCACAAGTGCGTTGCCGACCTTTAGGGTGGGAGGGGAGGGGGATGGGCCTCCGGTATCCTCACTCACTCGGTGAAACACAGCGCAAGCACTATCACACCGGTTTTCTGTGAGGCCGTGGTATCACTCCGGTCGAGCCGGCCCATTCATGCCGAACCGTTGCTCTCCCACGGTGTCAATCCGGTTTTTTTTTTGACTGACAAGTCTAAGATACATTCTATTTTACTTGTACATGTGTTATTTTGGCCCCTTTTCACTTATAATCAATAAAAAATAACGGTTTAAATTGATTGATATACAATTATACGATAAAGATTATAAGATTACTAATATTTAAGTTTAATACAGCTATTTTAAAAATAATATGTGTTTGAAATACCTATATAATTTAAATAAATATGCTATGCAAATTGAAACGTTAAACATTTTTTCCTGAGCTCTTGCTTAGCATACACTCAGTAAATACTTAGCCCAAAGGACTATAAATTCGAACGCTAAGATTACACTGAGCAGGAACTTAAGTAAGTATAGCGTAAGCAAAGTCTGAGCAAAGTCTAAGCACGCTTTATAAATTTCAGCAGATTCTGCTTTTGCTTCCCATCAGGCAGAGTAGAGTCATTTTGGCCGGAAAATAAAACCGGGACCGACGGCTCAATGTGCTCTCCGAGATATATGTTAAGAATGGTTACCCATCCACAGACTGACCTGGATAGGGTTGCTTAACTTTGCAATGTGTTAACCTACTCACTTTTTTCTAAGTCTGTTTCTAACTCAAAAATGTTTTGAATTGAATAGCTATATACTATAAGTAGGTATACAAATCTTACGAACACGCTTCAGTATTTTTGTAGGTATGTGGATGACGTCAAATTATTTCCGTCTGACACCGGGGCTCGAAGGTGTTAATGAGCAGTCGGTTTATGTTCTGTTGTGTAGCGTCCAAGAACCGATAATGACTCGGAATTAAATGCTATCAAGTACTTCCAATAAAATATTTAGCTACCGTACAATAATATCACATTGTCACATACATTTTCATAAATTACAAACAATTGTATTCTAAACGGTTAACATAATTAAAATACAACAAATCGATATTAATTTCTTCGGTTGAAGTTTAAAATGTAGGTGTTTACTTAACTGTTTTAAGTCCAAAATTAAACACAATATCAATGTATCTGGTCGTTATAATATAAACATGCGTACGTAAGCAGAATAGCACAATTTGAATTTGTTTAAATTCAGATCCGTATTTCAAAATGAATATTAATGCATGGTTCTGCTGCAAATCTATACTAATATTATAAAGCTGAAGAGTTTGTTTGTTTGATTGAACGTGCTAATCTAAGTAACTAATAATTCAAATAGATAAATTATTTTACTGTTGGATAGATCGAGGAAGGGTTACATAACACTTCGCGGTCGCGGGGGACTTTACGAACACTCATGAAACCTCAGATCATAAAAATAATTGTTTATATGATCTGTGCATGAAACGGGCACAAAGAACACCCTGGCTCAGAACAACAATTTGTGAATCACACCAACTGGTTTGAACTCACAACAATGGGGGTAGTAGAAAATGATTAAAACACTATGCCGTTCGTGCATTCACTTATCCTACTAATATTATTAACGCGAAAGTTTGTAAGTATGGATGGATGGATGTTTGTTACTCTTTCACGCAAAAACTACTGAACGGATTTGGATGAAACTTTACAGTAATATAGCTTACACATCGAAATAACACATAGGCTACTATTTGCCGCTATAACCGACATACACGCGGGCGGAGCCGCTGGCAACAACTAGTTACATTATAAGTATTTTACGTCCATTTGAGATGAGGTGGGCTGAGATAGAGTTTCACAGACAAAGACGAGGTTTTCCAGTACTTTTAGTACGTACATACATTGTAGGTGTAATAGAATTAGTTTTAGTTATATAGTGAATTCTGCGTAACATAAGTTATCTTTACTAATAGACAATCTTCCTATGGCCTATGAGATACGATTGAGGCCAGGAAATAAACGTAACGCTATCTGAGAACTTGTTTTTTGTTGAACCCATCGTCTTAGCTTGTTTTGCCACTGGCTGGTTGTGGACAAAAAGTATGCATATATTTGAATTTAATTTTGCAAACAGGAAATACTGAGACGATCAGACAATCCGAGAAGCAAAAAAGACAAAGACGAAATAATATGTACGTCTACAATTTACTTATTTATACTGGAATGTGTTATGTGGCTATTTTTCTTTTTTTAAGTTACCTACCTTAATTAAGATTTTATTTTTGTCCTTATATTTATATGACTATATTATATATGTTTAAATTATTTTAAAGTTATTATAAGTTGAGAAGAGATCTCAAAGTTGTCTTACTTTTAAAGCATTATTTTCACGCCACTACGTAAGTACTATTAATTATTCTGTGACGCCACGTTGGGAGTTGTGACCAAATTGTAGTGTTCTCATGAGTGCTGCTAAAATGGTAATTAAAACTTCATGTGCATTGATCCTCAGGAGGCATTGTGTAAGAAAAATTGGGGGTCCTCAGGTGGCCCGTGCGCTTGTTTTTATAAGAATAGAATTACTACAAATTGACAAAAAACTAGGGTTACGCCAGTGCGTCTGCCACCGAACAAAAACACAAAGGTATAACCGTATGATCCTTTTCACGAAGGAAGGATATTTTCGACCCCCCGTAATTTCGTTGTCGAAAAAGATAGAAAGTAATAGAAACCTTGTTTTCAGGTGACTAAGAGGGCATAATGTAAAAGATATATTTACATTTTATCCTGCCGATTAAAAACGTTCAATTTATTGCAAACAAAATTTTGAGAAAATAAAACGACCATGGGTCACACGTCTAGGTACTTCATACAGACGCAAATTTAAGATTATTAATGTTTAGAAAAGAAGCAAACATACTACAATTTAATTCCAGTTTCTTGATATATCAACTCTGTAGGAAAGTTTGTAAACGTGAATAAAAGTTACGAACGAATTTATTTATAAATAAGAACACTTATTGTAAAGATTCAATAGGTGTTGTCATTATTCTGTAATGTATCTATAAATATTAGAGATGTGCCGACTAGTCGCCGACTATCCGGCAACTATCGTAGTCGACGACTAGTCGGCAAAAAGCGCCGACTAGTCGGCTAATTACTTTGTTTGTATTTCTCAATAATTATGTATGTAAATTTTTATTTTATAATCACTTTTAGACATTTTAAAACGTAAAACAAAGCAATCTTTCTTTTGGTAACTAGTTTCTAAAATTACTTGCTGATAAAAAACATATCTGACATTTATTAAACAAAATGTTTGCTTGTAGTGTTTGCTATTTTTTCCTACCCACCACAAGAAATAATCACTGGCATTGATTACACATGACAGTATTAGGGTTCACGCCTTGACGGCGCGGCCTCATATTTTCTCTAGGTAAACGGTGGCCTACCTCAGGGCTCCGTCCTGTCGCCCACACTGTTTCTTCTGCATATCAATGACATGTTAGCCCATGGCAACATAATAAATTGCTAGGGAGAGAACAGCACAGTCCATGGGCGATATTTTGGACAACTTACAGTCAAGCTGGCAGGCGTTGAGGAAAAACGACAGGAGCTTATCGCTGAGCTCAACCATGTTCTGAGCCGCATTTCTCAATGGGGCAAAAGATGCAGCAGCATCACTAGGCCGCCATGGTGTGGGTCGCCATACTGCATTGTCTGCATTCGCAGTGAGTATGGCGACCAATACTCTTGGATTCTGCTTATGCTTTCCATCAGGCAGAGTAGAGTCATTTTGGCGGGCCATACATAAAAAAAAAAAAAAAGAATCTGGTCGAGTTCAATGTCAAGATTAACAGGTGTGCGCGTTCTCTACCAAAAAGTCTCCATTCCTTCCCCTTCCCACTTTTCAGAACGCGCAAATGCCATTACAAGGTAAGCTCGATATCTTGGGCATTTATATCTGCCGAGATCTCAACCCGCGCGAATACGTTGAGAATATTACCATAGCGGCCTCGCGGAAGCTAGGTGTTTTAAACAAAGTGAGACAGTTCTTCTCGCCTGAGCATCCGTGTCTTCTTTACAAGACCCAGGTTCGTTCGTGTGTGTCGGAGCCGTTCTGCCGAGCTTCGAAGCTTAGATAGGGAGGATCGACTGTGTCACCTACCGATTCACTCAGATACTCACCGGGCACGGTTGCTTCGGAGAGTATCTGAACAGAATCGGACGTGAGGCTACGGCACAATGCCATCACTGCGAGTCTGACCGAGACTCCGCCCAGCTTACGCTGGAGGACTGCCCTGCGTGGGAGTCCGAGCTTCGAGTCCTGGTCGGACAGATCGGACGAAACCTGTCACCACCGCATTGATCGCGGCAATGCTGGCGAGTAGTGAAGGATGGGAGGCCGCGGTCTCTTTCCGTGAAGACATTATGCTTCAGAAGGAGTCCGCAGAGTGGGACCGAGAAAGGGCCAACCGCGCTCGTAGGAGGCGACGAAGGGGACGCGGTAGAGGTCGCTAGCTCCCCAATCGTCGCTAAAGGGTTGTGGCCACATCTACGGGAGATGTGGCCGCTACAAACGGCCTGAGACCGGTGACACCCGGGGCGTCTGGGGAGTGTCGTCTAAGGCGGTCGGTGTTCCAACTCTTACTGTGTAGAGCGGTAGGAGGTGCAACAGCGACCCGCCCCGGGGGTGACTATGGTTACCCCGGGATGTACCTCATAGAGGATGTACGGCAGGAGGGTTTCCAGAAGCCGCTGATGCGTTCCTGGAGCTCCTCCCGACTGCTGAGGTAGACCGCCGCGGGGTTTAGTGGGTAGACTGATTCGTCGGAAGTCCCACACACTCCCTTCGTGTGCCCACGGAGGGTATGGTGCACAATGCATTACCGCGTTAAAAAATTAGTTTGCTGGTGTGTGGAGTACTGTTCTCATCTTTGCGATGGTGCCGCACATTATCTGTTTGACGCTCTCGACCGGTTACAGCGGCGAGCAATCCGCATTGTCGACTAAGCCACCGAGTCCCTTGAGCTGAGCTTCTGCAGTTGCGAAGAGATATAGCCTCGATGGCAGTCCTCTATCGCCTTTATCATGGAGAATGTTCTGAAGAGCTCTTCTAACAACAATCCCACTTTCTCCCATCCTCTACAGGACAATACATACTTGCATTGGAAGTCACCGCTTCAGAGTCGTAGAAATACATCTACAATACAACAAATACATGCATCTCACTAGGCCGCTATAGTGTAGGACGCTATACTGCATTGTCTGCGTTCGCCGTGAGTATGGTGTTGGATTGTTGGATTCTACTCAAGCTTACATCAGGCTCAGCAGAATACTTTGGCAGGCCATCAAATAAAAATAAAACAAAAAACATTGTCCCCTTGTTTTAAAAAACATCGCCACAAGTGATTTTCTTTTTCATTTGATGACTGCCTCGTTGGTCTCGCGGTTGGCGTGTGCGATTGCTGATCATGAGGTCTCGGGTTCGATTCCCGGGTCGGACCAAATGTTTGTGTGATCTACAAATATTTGTTTCGGAGTCTGGGTGTTTTCTATGTATAATATGTATGTATTTACGAAAAAAAAGTATATATGTATTTGTATCAGTTGTCTAGTACCCATAACACAAGCTCTGCTTAGCTTGGGACTAGATGGTGTTGTGTGTTAGATGTCCAAAATACTCAAATACTCATTTAACTCTTCATTTCAATCTATCTTTACACAAGAGTATTTTTTACACTAAAACACCGCTCCGACTCCGAACCTTACAGAAGCAAAATGAAGAAACGGTTCACAGGCGAAGTTTGCGACTGGGGCGCGAATCTGCTGTTAACGAAGAATTACGTAAATGTCCGAAACCATGATCGGTTTGACCGATTAGTCGGCCGACTAGTCGGCCTTTTTAGGACCGACTAATCGGCTAGTCGGCCAAAGTACTGATCGGCCCATGCCTAATAAATATGCATTATAGCTCTTGTTAATTATACCAACGTTTTGCAAAATAAATAGGTTCATAGTTCATAATAACCCCACATATAGGTAATGCCCTCCTATATGGTATTTTATGATTTAGGAAAATTGAGTCTTAAGTTTTGATTAAACTACTGATAGTAAAGCAATAGAGGTTGATACATTCACTATTTTTGCATTTCAGAGAAGTGAACACGGTCTGGCATGACCCTAGCAATGATTTAGAAATTGTGATTTTCCGAAATTATAAAAAACTTTGAAAATATTAAGGTACTAATATACTGGAAAGCTTAGTGAACATAATAGATGGCTTGAACTCCCAATCATAGCGATAGCGCCCTTGCCGCCGGTGAGTAGCCTTCCTGTATGTAAGTGCCTACTTAATTTTCATGATCAAAAACACTACGTGACTGTAAAACAATTTAGTTGATATTGATGAAATTCAGTAATGAGAATCATTAAAGCGCGTATGACAGGGTGAAGATAAGTTTTAAAGGACTTAACGTCCTTTCTCGTACCTACCTATGCGTTTTGTACAATGTTTTCATCTTAAACAAAGCAGGTATCTATATATTTAATCAGATAATTTTTCCCTTTGTTTTTGTGTTATAAGTACGTGGTCAAAATATATTACGTGGGCATTTGAAAGATTAGAGTATCATACCTTGTTTTTGTAAGATACATATTGTAAAATATATACCTATTTGTGAAATAAAAGATTTTTTTTTAAATAATAATATAATTATTAAGCAGCGGTGACGCCAAACGGGCGTTAAGTGGTTATTGTATGTCTTTGTAGAATTTTAAAATATTTAATTAAAATTTTATGTACTTCGAGGCAGGTATCTAGGTAAATACGAATACTGAAGTAAAATTTATATCAACAAAATGGCATTTAAGTTGAAAAATCACAGATAACTTCATATAATCGATTTAATCTCATTTCTGGTAAATAATGATCAACAAAGAGCAAGTCATTCAATAGACGTACAACAAAAACAGTCTATAAACGTAAAAATGTGACAATTGCAGGAGTTCATCAATCTTCGCCATTTGAATGGGCGTAGGTGCGGGACGATGGTTTAACAATGACTTCGGTCATCCAGAGAAATTATTAATTGGCCCAAAGACATCACAAAGAAGCGGAAATATAAAACTTTAGCGATGGAACCCCGCAGCGTGAAGCGCTTTACCTGACTCTTGCCCTGCCATTGTACCTTGACTCAATAGAAGGTATTTACTTTTGGTGGCTGTGGGAAAATTGCGCAACGACCGTTAAACGTTACAAGAAATGTTGGATCCATCATCTCAAAAGCAGTATCATGTCAGATAATAGTGTGTAATATGCGTGAAAAAAGGTTCATATGTATAAACCCTTTCGGTTCACAATACACACGCAATATACATCTGATGTTCCAATGTAAGCCTTTAACTATAACCCGAAACCTTACCTAACAGCGATGATGCACCAAATGTTTATATAGAGCCTTATTAGAGTTCTACATTTGTTCAGTGCGTGTTGATCTGGAATTAAAAAAAATATTGATTGGTCCCGTAGAACTTAAAATTGTGTCATCTCATATAACAGTCGTTTTAATACGCCATTTATTGTTATCTCAGAAATCCAGCGGATAAATTTATATTTCACCATAGTTATCAACCCCAAAATCTTTGTGAGTGATCTTATTCTTAAGTGCTTCGTGCAAAATCTGTTCAGCTGTGAATTCACACCTCTTTGTCCCCCGCCGATGTCCAAGAAAAGTCCGATTCATCGAAATTCTTGTCCACTGGGCGCTCTACATATCACAGATGAGTGTCAAACAAATCCGAGATCGCTTCCTAGAAGGGACCCATCGGCGCCTTAAAGACCCTAAATTTTTTGTGCTCTTAAAGATAATAAATGATGCACTTGAAAAAAAGAATCCGACCTGTTCACGAAGATAACGATCAAAACGATTTTTATGGAAATGCTAGCCGGAATTATAACAAACAGGAATCCTTTTGGGATGTGATGGAGCGAGCAGACAATGCGTCGGCGCAAGAGGCATCTTAAAGTGTAGTTTTACCCATATCATCTTTATATCTGATAGGATCATAATAATTACTAATAAGTGATACAAAAAATCTACAAAAGTTTTGAGTAGGTACATACATAGATTGATTAAAAATGTACCTACCTACTATTCCATAACCTTATATACTTTTGTATCAGATAGCATAACTTAAAACGTTTAATGTTTAGTACAATAATTTCTCAGAATGATTCTTTAATCTATAACAACATTCTCATCAGATTTTGAGGATATTGTTATCACTAGTTATTCACAAGACACTAATATTTGAAGTTACTAGGTTATCATATTTTAGTTTTGTGTCACAAACCTATCCTGAAGTCCGTGAATAACGGATAAAAAATATACATAACCGCAGATAATAATTCTTGCTCTTGAACTACCTCTTTGAAAACATCCCGGTGTAGAAGAATAACAAAAGACCAACGATCAAACCTATTACTTGCCAAAGATGGAATCCTGCAAATTGTTCCGGGATTATTCAATATAACGCCGGCGTCTATTAGACAATGTACTGAAGCTACGAAGAATTTTTAGCATTTCGTTCATATCCTTTGTATTTCAACAAATAATAAAATACTTGTAAAGCACCTTTTATTTCCTCTTTTCGTTTATGGTCTTGTAATGTGAATAGGCCTCTCAATGTCCTATTTGGAGCTTAGTTTGGTCACTTCGTATGAAAAGGTTTTCAACAGAAATTCACTAAGAATCTATTATCTACTTGTATGCCGTTAGAGAAATATAAACAAGCAGAGAATCAGTTTGTTTCGTGTAGATTATACTTTGATAGTACTATGTAAATATATCATGAAATGAATTTCTCGTTTAATTGAAAATGCTAACATTAGATAAAGTCTGAGATAAACTGACTGAGACTGGTATACCCAGACATAGGTATTCTATTGTGACGCTAGTATATAAACCAAAGAAATACAGGTAAGCAGCCCCGTTCTCCGAGGAGTATGAGGCTGGAGTGTGAGGTTAAACAGGGAGAACTGACGTCACTTATACTTTTTAACCTTTATTAATGGATTGACTGATGAACTCAGCAACACCGGGTTTGTCTGTTGAAATGATTGTTTATGTGTAAATATTATTAGTTGGTTATGCAGATGACATTGTGCTTTTATAGCGAAACAACGTTGACCGGGTTTGCCGACGTTTGCCGGGTCAGCTAGTTTATATATTTGATCGTTGTTATGTAGCTATATTGTTCCTTGTTTGTAATTGCCTAGTGATTTCATTCGGTCACTTTTGTAAGTACAAAATGTTATTTTTTAAGATTATTGTTTTTTTTTCCTGTACAATTAACATTAGATATGTGGTGTTTATCTGTAATTGTTTGTTACACTTGAATTAATTGTAAGTTATGTATTATTCATGAAATAGTGTTAACAAATGTTGGTAATCCTAATAAAAAAAATAAAAAATGATATTGTTGTTCAGATGGGTTAGGCTTTACACAGTTTGATATTCATATGTGAGAGG
Source organism: Diaphora mendica (assembly GCA_949125395.1). Classification (NCBI taxonomy): domain Eukaryota; kingdom Metazoa; phylum Arthropoda; class Insecta; order Lepidoptera; family Erebidae; genus Diaphora; species Diaphora mendica. Next base: position 28,477,113 of record OX421310.1, read on the forward strand.
TATGCAGTGGCTCATGATCTCAGATATAATAGAAGTAAGGCCGAGACAAGAAATTATTTGGAAAATAAACTGTGAAACCGTTGCGAAAGTAGATTAACTAAATTTTAAAACCTGGGACGCACTGGGTCGCTAAATTCTAGTAGAGCAGGAATTAAAGAAAATAAATTGTATAACCGTTGCGAAAGTAGATTAACTAAAATGAAAAACCTGAGACACACTGGGTCACTAAATTGTAGCAGAGCAGGAATTAAAGAAAATAAATTGTGAAACCGTTACTGTAGTGTATGTGTCTATGGTCAGTCACTTCACTAGTAATGCATTCATTCATTGAATGAATGAGAAGGAAGCATTAGGTCATCTCTAGGCATGTGATGTGCGGTCGCACACAGTTCAGTCGACTGTGAGCGGCGCAGGTGAGTGTGCACATGTACCTTGGAGCCGACAATGTAGTATATGGATATACTACAGTTACGAAGATAGATTAACTAAAATGAAAAACCTGGGACACATTGGGTCACTAAATTCTAGCAGAGCAGGAATTAAGCAAATTCAATATGTTGTCTCGCGGCTAACACGTCAAAATGGTGCTATTTAGGTAACTGCAGCCTTTGCTGTACCAGGTCCCAAAAGATCATGTGACTATTTTTAAATCTTTTATTACAAAAGCTCTAGGGCTAAAACATGTCAAACAACCACCTTGTGTTGATTTACACTGCAAAAGAACTACTGTTTACCACTTCGTTTCCTATTCAATGTATTGTTCGGAAGTGAAGAAGTATTCCATACTTGGAAATATAATGTTTCCCTTTGTAAGAAAGTTAATATTTTAGAAGAACGAAATTCGTTCCATTGTGCACCGCAAACGTTACCTGCCATTCAAAGGAATAATGGCACGGATTGCACACAAATAATGAGAAGGTTATAATAGTGCAAATATTCACAACACAGCAGATCATACATTTGAGTGTAAACCGATGAACGAAAAACGAAACGTCTACCAAACATTTTATAAGTGGGCTGGGCGAAGTAATTGATCTTTGGAAAAAATAAGAAGATATTATAGATATTCGGATAATGCACTTGGAGAAAAATTAGGTATACTTTAAAAAAAAAGAAGACGCGAACTTGGTTCATGTCTAGGTAATTTTTTGAAAATAGAAATCACATTGTGAAGGACGATACGGGTGTGGCCACCTTCCATTTATTGCCTTTTAGTCACAACGGTTTTAAATCTCGGCTAGAGAACATTTTGATTCTTTGTTTTCGAGTTAAGTATATTTGAACGAAATAGTAGTACCTAGTGCAGAGATACCAATGCACAGCCATAAAAAATTACTACAACAGTAGGATTCTCGTAATGACCATTGAGAAAACTATTGACATTTAAACTGGTTAAAATCCATTAAAGATTTTCTGTTCCAATGACAGGAACTCTGTTCTTCTCCTTATTTAATTTCATAATTTTTTAATGTTTTAATGAAATCATATCAATAAACAATTAGAAAATTTCCCATGCTCTAACAATTCAAACACTTGATTCTCGACGTTATTACGGTGGAGAACACACACATAAAATAATCAGTTATTCGTTTATTGTCTTAATAAAACTAACTATAACAATTTGAAATGTTATATTTTTATAGGAAAGTTAATGATTTAGAGTTATCAAGAAATCTTTTCTACCGTCCTTTTGGAATGCAAACCTTATGAGGATATTAATACTATGAAATAGCGATAAGTAACCTTCTATGTACAGCAATAGCCACTAACTTTGACAGTCAATTTGAATACATGTTTTGTGCGTGTACCTATTCTGAAATACACCGAAACCTGACTAATTACAAAACAATTGGTTTGTCAAGCAACGTGCCGGTTATAGCAAGCGAGCTGGATGGAGTTCGTCGTAGTCAACCTTGAATGTCGCTAGAACGTTTTCCTACCTCACTTCCTGCTCGAAGTCATCTTGATTTGGTTTGAAACGAACGTCGCGCGTCGTCGGCACCAGTCACTTGCCTGTTTGTACTTAATAATTATTACAACGACGTTATGCGTATAACACTTGTACATACTCAACATCATTAAGTACCTATACATAATAGGTTAAAAGTTTGACGAAGTGTTTCACACCTTGATACAAGTTCACACACAGCGTAGGTTAGTGTAAGAATATAACCATATTGTTTTATTATATAATTATCATCCAAAGTATCGCTATTGCCCAATTTTTTACCCGACTACGACAAAGCCAAAGGAGGGTTATGATTTTGACAGACTATGCATGTATGTATGTTCATTTGTTCCCTCATAGCTCCTTAACTACTTATTAGAACTGGACAAATGAGATATCGTTAGAAGCATCTTGATCGTCTTCTGGTTATAGGCTATATGACGTGTCGCTAAATCTAATGTGGCGCCCGCTAGCCGACATAAAGTAACGAATTAAAAAATAAATTTGAGATAAATATGCCGTGTTTGGTATCATTGGAAAGGGCGTTACGTGTACATTTCAAATATATATATATTATATATTAATAACGACAATAAAAAAAGTAAAATCTAAAACCCAACTACGACAAAAAACGACGCTGAAAAAGTATGAAACAAGTTTGAAAAGCCGTAGTCACACGTTACATAGAAACGCACCATAACACTTTAACAACGTGTGTTAGTTTTTACTTTTTTTTATTTACGATTGTTAATAATAGATCTGTATATTCACTAAGGTCAACAGTGAATTATTTTTAATTATTATCTAATATAAATACTTTATTGACGTCATATGTTAAGTAAGCAAAAATACGTAAACAATGGACTCATTAGAAGTCGAATACATCATTACTATTGCCTTACTTGAATATTCAAAGCTTACATCACTTAGGTACACCTATAATAATGTAAGCAATGACTATATCTATGTGTATCGAACGATACGATCACGTTATAAAAAAATCTTACAAACTGTTGATACTTATGTCAGTTATGTTCAGCAATTACAGTAATAGAAGACAGGTATCATCCATTTACTACACGTTCCAACCGTCAGAACCGCATCCACTTTCTTTACGCTATAATGCAGCCTCATTTCTTTTAATGTGGAGAAATATAAACTTCCTGAGTACAGGCAGCGATGTAGCCTTAGAAACAGTGGAGTACTACGCGCAGACAATGTATGAGCTCAACCACGCATAGTGTCTGCACCACACTGCGCCCTCGCAATCTTCCTAATGAGTGAACCCTTTCACACTTTGGACAAAGCTGGGGTTTCACGGGTGATGTGACACGTATTCATAACATCGTTCTTTGTTAATTCCTGAAATGATTTTTTGCTCTTTAAGTAAAGAGCAGGAAAATGAAAAAATATCTGTAGTATCTTTCAAAAGCTCTTTTAACCCCCGACCAAAAAGAGGGGTGTTATAAGTTTCACGTGTCTGTCTGTCTGTGGCACCGTAGCTCCCGAACGGATGAAGCGATTTCAATTTAGTTTTTTTTTGTATGAAAGGTGAGTTACGTGCGAGTGTTCTTAGACATGTTTTATGAACATCGGTGGAGCCGTTTAAAAGTTATGGGGGTGAAAGTGGGAAGAGTAACCGAATGTCTGCAAAAATATCATCGAGTGGGGTCTCAAATGTGCGCATAACGTGTTTTTTACTTTTTAAAGGGAACTCAGGTTATTATGTCAGGGGTTTTTTTAATTTTGAGAATTTATAGTTAATAGAATTAGAATACCTATCATATAATCAGTAACATGTGATGCAATTACCACTGATATCTTAGATAAAGATAACATAATTACCATTGTATCACTTTTATAGTAGCCGAAAGTCAAATTCGTACATTTTGTACAACAAGATCTTTCAAATTAAAAACTTATAGTACCTACTGTCTCATCGGCACACAGGCTGTCACAGACTAAGCGCTAACAGCTTTGGGGTAAATCCATCAATCTGATAAATTTTTATACTGTGAGTGAAATACCCTTTGACACCCGCAGTTATAATGAACACCAAAATCTTCTCTATCATCTAACTGATACTTTACTATTCGATTGACGAAACTTTATAACTTTATGAATCAATATCTCGCTGGTATGGGATATGAAGCCCACCGATACATAGTTCCCATAAGTAACATTTTATGGTTTTGATTCCCTTCATCATTCTACTGTAGTCCACTGCTGTACATAGGTCTCTCGTATTGGCCGCCACTTAATTCCCTTGTGACTGTCAAAATATGCAGCAAAATCGGAGCGTAAAAGGCCGTATCCTTTGATGGCGTCGACTCAGAAGTTTCATTTTTAGGGTTCCGTGCCAAAGGCAAAAAACGGAACCCTTATAGATTCGTCATGTCTGTCTGTCCGTCCGTCTGTCTGTCTGTCCGTCCATATGTCACAGCCACTTTATTCCGAAACTATAAGAACTATACTGTTGAAACTTGGTAAGTAGATGTATTCTGTGAACCGCAATAAGATTTTCACACAAAAATAAATTTTTTCATCAAACCCATACGTGTTAGGATTAGTTAGGAACTATGGATAGGTCTTCAAAAATGATATTGAGGTTTCTATCATCATTTTTTCTAAACTGAATAGTTTGCGCGAGAGACACTTGCAAAGTGGTAAAATGTGTGTGTCCCCCCTGTAACTTCTAAAATAAGAGAATAATAAAACTAAAAAAATATATGATGTACATTGCCATGCAAACTTCCACCGAAAATTGGTTTGAACGAGATCTAGTAAGTAGATTTTTTTTAATAAATGGTAAACCACAAAAAATACACTATTATTAAAACATCGATCAAAGTTACAACGAACTACAAGAACTTTTATATTATGTTACTTGCTGCTTCGGAACCCTTCATGGGCGAGTCCGACTCGCACTTGGCCGCTTTTTATTGCTTTAAAATATCACAGACCTGACAATCCAGAGCAGTGGCGGACTAACCCCGTCAGAGGCCCGGGGCGGCAAAGTTGAATTAGGCCTTAGTGTAAAAATATTTTTATTAATTTCACATTGCGTATGTATCATTGAGTATGTACTTATGTTGATTGATTAACATTTCACAATTGACGTTTTAATTAGACTTTCATGAACAGTTAGGAAAATAAAATACGTTTAAAAAAAAAACATTTGATAGAATCTATATAACGTGCCAGACGTGATCTCCAAAGTATGTTTTCTGGACATCATCTGCGTCAGTCGGTACGAGGGGGTGCTGTGTTACTACTCGTGACCATCCTCCCAAACGGCAGTATGGTACCTTTTCCTCTCTCGCACTGCACTCGTCGCTAGGAGGAAATGAATGAATCATGTCGTGTAATGCAGATCTCGAGAAGCTCTCCTGCTTGGGCTAAACTGGCTGCGCTGACACTTTAGTTAGTGGCGAACTTCCAAAATGCGGCGCACCTGTCTGCCAGAGGTACCGCACTGGTAGGCGCTAAACTTACGGGTGACAGGGACACCCATAAGTATAACACAGAGGTCCTCTTATTTTATGGGCCCTGTCGTTGCTCACTCCCTGCGGACTTAATCTTGATTAACTCGATCCTCGTACCGGTTCAGGCCTAAACCAAGTAGGTATGTGTCTAATCCTTAACGAAAGATGGTTCTTTGATAAGCGTTTCCGATGATTTGCTCCAAAACTGGTCGCTGGAACACTGGTCTTGACTGTGGCTCTAACCGTACAAAGAAGGTCGAGCATATGGCATTCTCAGAGAGCGGTATAAACAGTTAGCTATACGTGGTTACAGTACCAGAACCACCCATCGAATTTACTTTCACTGTGATTGTAGGAAGGACTTATGTAACTTGCACAGTTTAGACATAACAGCGTAGGTTCCTCCTTGCCTTCATCTGACCCTTCTGCTAAGATGTCATCTCGTGAAAGAAAGCGGCGAAGAGGGTTCGTAAAGAAGATTCCCACTCAGACACAATTAGCCGTTGACGAAACAGAAAGCAGAGTCACTGACTGGAGGGCCTCATGCCGCCCTGATTGGTGTTTAAAAGATAGTTAAAATTAAAAATTACTACTTTTAATCTACAGCATTACATTACATTACATTATTTTTAAAATCCATATTCACGAAGATATGTGTCACAAAGTGTTTAGTACTTTTTAACTGAGTTCAAAAAGGAAAAGGTTATGATTCGGCCGGTGCGATTATATTTTTCCAAGTTGGGAGTAAACTTTAGGCATTTTTGTAAAAAAAAAAAATTGAGCCGTCACGGGCCTGGCAGATGTAAAAAAAAAAACGTTTTACACCAAACATTTTGGCCCAATTCTGCCGCCCTCTAAAACTTGCCGCCCTAGGCACCTACTCAGCCTAGTGATCAATCCACCACTGGTTTTTGTTAGTATCACAAGATATTTCACCTAAACTTGTTATATCGACATAATTTATTTGAATGTTGGAGACCGATTCAACAGTTTGATTAAATTCTTCGCAAACGGCATCTTTCTTTCCTTTCATGTATAATAGGAATTTGGATAAAAATCCAGCAAGTTCTTTGGCCTGTTCACTTGACTCTAACGAGAATTGCCACTATAAAGCTTAATAAGTCACGAACGGTTCACCAAATTGAAAAACATTATTCCAAACCCCTATTATTTTAAAATACCTATCCAAAGATATCCCACTCTATGGGAGAGACAACTAGAAAAAACACTATCCCTATTTTACTTATAGAGGTAAGTACCCTAAAAATTAGTTTTCTTGCAACTTTTTATTTCAACACTGTCGACGGCGTAATTAATGTGTGTACCCATATTTTTTATCTAAACCGCGGGCAGACTGATATACAGACGAACATGGAGAAACTGTGAGGGTTCCTTGTTGACTACGGAACCCTAAAAATTGTTAGAAAATATTCACTACGGGAGGGACCGGCAATCCGTATTCCTATTTTTCTTTCTCCATAAACCACAAAAAAAACACACTAAGAAATATCTGAATCCTAGCGAAGCGGACACTGGTCAGCTAGTTAATTATAATTATGAGGATTTTATTAATTTAAATATTAAATATTTTCGGGCATCTGACACACAACGCCATCTAGTCCCAAGCTAAGCAGAGCTTGTGTTATGGGTACTAGACAACTGATATAAATACAAAATAATTTTTTTTTGTAAATATACACATATTATACATAGTAAACACCCAAATTCCGAAACAAACATTTGCAGATCATACAAATATTTGGTCCGACCCGGGAATCGAACCCGAGACCTCAAACGCAGCAGTCGCTTACGCTACCACTTGCGCCACCGAGGCAGTCACTTTTACACAGTCGTTCAGGGATTCCCCGCTAAGACGGGAATTCCCCGACCGATTCAATATAAAATAATATTAGTACCGCGTATACAATATAGATGGCTGTAGTATTTTAAAGTTGATGAAAGTAAAAAACTACGAAGCTGAACATTAGAAAGATAAGGCAGTAAAAGTAATTTTATTTTGAAAAAAAATGTAAACTACCGGTACATGCTGTTCTTATTTATCTACGGGGCCTCCAACCCAAAACTTCCTCTTATGTTTCAAAGGTTTGTTTACGATTTGATCAAGGGAACTTGCAGCCATTTGGAGGCCCCCAGGACCGGAGGCCCGGGGCGGCCTCCAAATTTAATATCACGCATTTTAAAGAGCGAAACATAGCACGAAAGTATTCGCATGAGCTCTGTATTTTAGGTAAAGTCAGTTGATGAAACTGAAGACCGATCATGGCAGACTTCGCAGACTTTTACTGTCGAAACCTGAGCTTCTAAGTGAAATTGGAAACTTCTACGTACAGTTTTACACAACAACTCTGACTTGCCGAAAGATCCAAGGACCAAGTGAACCCGACTCTGAACCGAAGATTTACTAGACGCCAGCTTGTACGAGATTAATGTGGTTCTCAAACAGCTCAAGAACTAAGCACTGGGCGAAGACGGAATTACGCCAGTGCTTCCGGAGACTGGTGGAAAGTCTTAAAGGTCCTTCAGAAGATATTTAATTCCGTCATGCTCGATGGGAAGCCGCCTGAAGAATAATTCAAAGATAGTGCTTTTTTCAAAAAGGGCGACAATCTCCAATTGTAAATAATTACATACTCATCTCCATTTTACTCATGTCTATAAGCTATAATTATTCTCGAGAGCCATTATCTCGAACTACCATTTCACGTCTTCCAGTCTTCCGAACAAGCTGGTTTCCGAAAAGGCTTCAGCACCATAGATCACATAATATTTATTGTATGTAGGTACGTGGCCAAATCAACTATCTGAGTACATCTAAATGTTGAAGTGTTTTCATGAGAACGCCATTATGATCTACAGGATCAGATCTAAAAACCTATCAAATGAGGCCGGAAGACGTAATATATCCGAAACTACTCACCACGCCGTTGGAGGGCGTGATAGACGTAAAAACGTCTTCAAGAACCGTGGTGAGTATTTCTGGAATGTTAGGCTTTTAACTAGGACTTGCCATCAACGTTAACGGCGAGTTAATTACTTACTTCGATTTGTTGATGATTTAGTGACTGTAGTAGGTTCAGTATAGTAGGTAGCAAAATGCTCGTTGGGGTCAGGGGGGTCTTCAAAGACACGTTGGTCTTAAAATGGATTAGACGAAAATTATTGTCTTGTCGCTTGTCTAATTTTCACTGGAGTGGGAACTCCAGTGAAAATTAGATGCACTATCCAGCTAGATGGGTCCAACTTTGAAACAGAGGTAAATCGTCGAATCCGAGTAGGCTGATTGGCGTTTGGAAAGCTGCGCCTTAATCTAATAATTAGTTTTGTTACTCGCTTTCAATGTTTCAATATTTATAAATTCAATAGTGTAGAAACATTTCGGGGGGGAGGGGGGGGTTGAGCCCCAAAAACCACCCCCTGGCTACGCCCGTGCTTCATTCGCGACCATCAACAATAATGTGACAAAGTAATTTGAACTTTATCGTAATGCTTATTGCAACGTAAATTAAAAGACCTGAATGTTATTAACTATGTATTTCTTGATCTAGTGATCACAATAAAATCCATACATCCATACTAATATTATAAATACTAACTTTTAAACTTTCGCGTTCCATGATGTAATAATTTTTATTGTTACGGTTATTAACGCGATCACTTATTTCAAGGTATTACATACCTCTGTTTTGCCTGACGATTCGACCAGGTTGCACTGGCCGTCATGGGCGTAGCCACGGTGGGGCAGGGTGGGGCAAGCGCCCCACCCTGCCCCACCGTGGCTACGACCTATAAGGCTCTGACCTATAAGGTACCTTTTTTTCACGTGTGGAAACTCCCACGGGCCGTCACCCCACCGGGGTTTGCGGCGGGGTGGTGTATCGAAATCCGACCAACGAAAACCACACGGTGTGCCACTCTATCTGAGAAGGGAGAGATCTGGGAACTGTTGTTATTAACACATCCGAACCTCTCCCAGCGCTTGCCCGCACTGAAGCGGGCACCGTCTGCTGGTGGACTCTCTAATTAGGCTACGCCACGTTCGACACACGCATACGTCGCCCCTTCGCGGCTGATCTCTTAAACGGATGGAGGGGAAACGTCCATCCGCGGACACACTCAGGGCGGCAAGAGGCACTGACACGCGCGTCTCTACCCCCCGGTTCGCCGGCGGCGAATTGGGTCCGAATGGACGTCGTCCTCCCGGGCCCTCTCCGCTGCCTCCTTCTGCGAGATTACGTCTTCGCCGAAGGTTACGACCGCGATGAAACAGCTATCGCCACCGGTCATGGAGCGTATGACGGCCGAGATAGCGAGAGATCTCCTCCGATGGCTGCAGTGAGGCCCAGGCAGGGCAAACCGCCAGCGTGTGCTGGGCCGAGTCCTCACTGCAATCGCAGTGATGACAGGCGGGACTCAGTTCCCTAATAGCGACCGAGTGCAGGTACTTCATGAAGCAACCGTGCCCGGAAAAGATCTGCGTCAGTCGGAAAGGGTTCCGTGCTGCCGCTCTGCTCACTCGAGGCTGACCGCCTGGATAGCGAAAAGTCAGCGCGTGGAGTCTCCAGCCGAGACGATCAGCGAGCCATGGTGGTTTGACGAGCAGTTTCACGCCACTCGCGTATCTCTTTAGGTGGAGGGCGAAAGCCGTTCTCCGTCCGGAAATCAGTCGTCCGCCGATCAACTTCGGCAAGCACTTCCACCTCTAAATCCCACGGGGAAGTTCCGAGCAAAGGCGCATACCGCCTAGTACGGTGACCGCGTATGGCTCTGATCATTAATATCCTCTGGGGACGGCAGAAGCCCGCTTTCAGGGTGGCGGTGCACCATACAGCGCCATCGACCGGACAACCCCCGTGTAGAGCCGTCTTGTCAAATTGGGCAAAAGTCGCCCAAGGTCAAAGTCAGCGTCGACCAGCTTTGGAGCAAGCTGTCTAAAGTGTTTGTCGAAGAGCCACCTACCGTCAAGGATCAGGCTTTATCTGGGCCCGAAGCGGTACGAGGACTGAGTTGTTTATGATGGAGGCGCTGGGGGCCGGACCATCGAACAATAGGGCCTCTGTCCTCGCCTCAATTCGCCTAACCACCATAGAAACGCCCCTGGTGGCCAGGCGCGCCGCCTCTTGGAAGTTTGCCCCCCCGGTCGTGACCAGTGTCATCGGCGTAACAATTTATGCCCAGCCCGGGGGGAGACAACTTCGAAGGACCCAGTCGTATCCCACATTCCACAGGAGCGGTCCAAGGACAGACCACTGCGGAACACCGCACGACATGGGTCGCCATCTCAAGACGCCGTCTCGGTCCTCTTACATGACGGTACGTACTAAATAGTCTGCCACTAGCCGCCTCAGGTACTCTGGCAAGCCGTGGTAGTGAGTGCTTCCCTGATGCAGCTAATGCTGATGATCGCTGAATGACAGACTATTGAATGCGTTGGCGATGTCCAACGATAACGCCAACTGCACAGCAACATAACAATATTTATGGCAAAACTAAGTAGTTTGCTAGTTTATTTTTACATATTATTTTTAACCGACTTCCAAAAAGGAGGAGGTTCTGTGATTCATAGTATGTATTTTTTTTTTGTATGTTCACCGATTACTCCGTCAATTGTAGACCGATTTTGAAAATTCTTTTTGTATTCTGAAGCGTATGCTCTCGAGGTGGTTCCATTGCCACCATATCAGGATCTGATGATGGGATCCCAGGGTAATCGAGGGAAACCCTCATTTTTTAGGCACATACTATGTTTTTCGTATATTTTCTGAAGTTACACCGGTATTTGCGTCTGGTAGTTATCATTTTATGATGATGAGCTGATGATGTAAGGTACAACTCCTTTGGAGGATAAATCTTTAAATATCATATGTATGTAATGATAACTTTAGTCGTATTCTTTCAAATTATTTAGGTAAGCTCATGATGGAAGGTGGAAGGTACAACTCCTCAACGGTTAAGAGTTGGAGGATAATTCTTTCAATTTCATACGTATCTAAAGACCTTCAGTCGTATACTTTCAAGTTATTTAGGTAAGCTGATGATAGAAGGTCAAACTCTTCAACATTTGGGGATTAGAGGATGATTTTAATATTAAACGTATGTATAGACCTTAATTTGTATTCTTGATGATGATAATGATGAAATTTGATGAAATAGTTAAACTTACTACTTACCTACGATTTTTTGCACTAAAAACTGAAAAATAAAAACTTTTTATTTAAAAAAACCGACTTCCAAAAAACATACAACGAAAACTCTCTGCCAAAAAACACTAAAAGCGTAAAATAAACTGGTTCTTCATAAATTGCCTATACCTAATTCCTTATTAATTTAAATAGTAGTATTATAATGTGTGCTAGGTACCTAAAATCTGTTTGAAGTCGGTGCTAAGCCAAAAAGAATACAAACGAACAATTACAGAAGTCTAAGCGATAGTCACTTGGCACCGACTTCAAACAGATTCTAGGTACCTAGCACACATTATAATACTACTATTTAAATGAATAAGAAATAGGCGATTTATGAAGAACCAGTTTATTTTACGCTTTTTAGTGTTTTTTGGCAGAGAGTTTTTGTAGGATGTCTTTTGGAAGTCGGTTTTTTTTATTAAAAAGTTTTTTAGACTGTTGCCCCACCCTGAGCCCATGGCTGGCTACGCCCATGCTGGCCGTGGTCACAGGCTGACTGGCTCAGCGGCGCACGCCCTCCGTCGTCGAATCCGTGAAGTAGAAGGTTCTTCATCCACCCGCACATTTTCGATATTATTGATATTTTTTTTTCGCCATGTACCGTCACATACCACACTAACAGGGTCCCTATTCTGTAAGCAACCCGATGTGTTCCTATTCTGGTGTTTATCCAACTGCGCAGAAAAGCGAGGTGGTATGATTTTTAACACTGGATTCAACGCTGTAGATAATTTAAAACCATCTTCCCGATTGAAAGTTTTATGCTTTTTAATATCAATCGCTTCACGTACAACTCTTGAGTAAAAGTGACGTTCGGTGGAAAGGACTTGCGTGCGGTGAAATTCAATCCAGTGGTTGATGCCTGCATCGAGTGCATGTTCTGCAATCGCCGATTTGCTCGTCTGTCGGTTCTTCACAGCAGCGATATGTTCTTTGACCCTTTCAGCAATAGTCCGTTTCGTTTGGCCTATGTAGGAACTTCCGCAGCTGCAGTCTATTTTATACACACCCGGAGTTTGTAGTGACAATATATCCTTTGGTGTGCCGACGATGTTGTGAACCTTTATGCCTGGTGTGTATGCTGTCGGAATGGAGTATTTCTTTAACACGGACCCGATCTTATCCGTAACTCCCTTGACATAAGGCATATAGGCTGGTTGCCTGTTCACTTCTGGATACTTGCGTCTTATTTTCGGTTGCTTCCGTCCTCCATTCACTTGATATCCGTTACCTATGAGTACCTCCTGAACATGTTCTAGCTCCCGTTCTAAATGTTCAGGGTCACAGAGATCGTAAGCTCTGTTCTTGAGTGAAGTCATAACAGATTGCAAGTGCCGGGGGTGATGATGAGACGTGGCGTGTAGGTATCTATCCGTATGAGTAGGCTTACGGTACACACAGTGTGACAAGGACCCATCTGATCTCACGGTTACTTTAACAGCCAAGAACGACAACGACCTATTACCGCGATTGGGACTTATTACCTTCGTGTGTTCGAATAAAACCGCGTAGTGATATCGCATTTTCAAGTGAAATTCTAAAAAACACGAGTGCACGCCTCCTGAGACAATTAATTCGAAACAAACACAGTGATTTGGAGTGTATACAGAGGGAGTTATATGCGTTACAATTGAAGTGTAGTGTTAATCTATCTCAATCGGACTATGATTTGTGTGACCGGGTTACGTTTTTACAAGCGAGTCGTACCTTCGAGTTATGCAGCGCAAGCTTTGATCGAAAGTTCTGGAAGGAATATAATCGGCGTTATACAGAAAACAAAACGTCACTCATGGTACCCGACCGATCGAAGGACACCGTTGTAAACTTATCGAACGTGAGTTTAGATGATACAACAATGAACATCTTGGCTAAAGGTATGAACTTCGCTCCGACGCCTAAACGAATACCGTTTGAGAATGTAATCAGTAGCGTTGAGGAATCGATTGCACGGAACAAAGTACCGCCCGGTGATGCTGATATCCTTAGACAGGACGTCGCGGTAATATTACGTCGGTCAAAGCTTCCGGCTAGTAATATCGCTATGGAAGAGCGTCAAGCATTAAAAAACATTAGGGATAACCAGGATATTTTAGTGCTCAAGGCCGACAAGGAAAACGCCACTGTAGTGATGAATTCAACTGATTACCAAAATAAAATACTCGAACTGTTGAGTGATAATAAGGTATACAAACCGGTAACATTTGTATGTTACCGGTTTGTATACAGCCACAGTACACACTACAGCCAGAGTAACGCGTAAAATACGATCTCTAATCCGGGATAATGAGGACCTATTTTCAGAAGACGAGTACAACAGACTGTACAAACCAAAGTCACACCAGCCACCGAAATTATATGGTCTGCCTAAGATACACAAGCCTGACGTGCCGCTGCAGCCTATTGTGAGTCAAATTGCTTCTCCTACTTACGATCTTGCAAAGCACGTTGCTTCAGTATTGCAGACACTTGTAGACAAAACACCGTCTTTTGTGAAAGACTCACGGCACTTTATACAAATCATAAAAGATCTCACGTTGGAACCTCACGATCTGCCGTTCAACTATATGGATCTACTTGAACACTGTTTAGATGGCAACTATTTTCTTTTCCAAGGTCAACATTACCTCCAGATTGATGGTGTCGCGATGGGAAGTCCTGTAGCCCCAGTACTTGCCAACATCTGGATGGAACAATTTGAAGAGCAGGCTCTAAGTCTCGGCCCGAATACCGTCAAGCTGTGGAAGCGATACGTGGATGACATTTTCAGTATCGTTAAAGGAAATAAACAAGAAGTAGATCAATATATACAACATCTTAACTCTATTCACCCTAAAATAAGGTTTACATATGAAATGGAGACGGATAGGTCGTTGTCGTTCTTGGATGTTAAAGTAACCGTGAGATCAGATGGGTCCTTGTCACACTGTGTGTACCGTAAGCCTACTCATACGGATAGATACCTACACGCCACGTCTCATCATCACCCCCGGCACTTGCAATCTGTTATGACTTCACTCAAGAACAGAGCTTACGATCTCTGTGACCCTGAACATTTAGAACTGGAGCTAGAACATGTTCAGGAGGTACTGATATCAAGTGAATGGAGGACGGAAGCAACCAAAAATAAAACGCAAGTATCCAGAAGTGAACAGGCAACCAGCCTATATACCTTATGTCAAGGCAGTTACGGATAAGATCGGGTCCGTATTAAAGAAATACTCCATTCCGACAGTATACACACCAGGCATAAAGGTTCACAACATCGTCGGCACACCGAAGGATATATTGCCACTACAAACTCCGGGTGTTTATAAAATAGATTGCAGCTGCGGAAGTTCCTACATCGGCCAAACGAAACGGACTATTGGTAAAAGGGTCAAAGAACATATCGCTGCTGTGAAGAACCGACACACGAGCAAATCGGCGATTGCAGAACATGCACTCGATACAGGCATCAACCACTGGATTGAATTTCACCGCACGGAAGTCCTCTCCACCGAACGTCACTTTTACTCAAGAGTTGTACGTGAAGCGATTGAGATTAAAAAGCATAAAACTTTCAATCGGGAAGATGGTTTTAAATTATCTACAGCGTGGAATCCAGTGTTAAAAATCATACCACCTCGCTTTTCTGCGCAGTCGGATAAACACCAGAATAGGAACACATCGGTTTGCTTACAGAATAGGGACCCTGTTAGTGTGGTATGTGACGGTACATGGCGAAACAAAAATATCAATAATATCGAAAATGTGCGGGTGGATGAAGAACCTTCTACTTCACGGATTCGACTACGGAGGGCGTGCGCCGCTGAGCCAGTCAGTCTGTGACCACGGCCAGTGCAACCTGGTCGAAACGTCAGGCAAAACAGAGGTATGTAATACCTTGAAATAAGTGATCGCGTTAATTCCCGTAAAAATAATAATATTATAAAGTAAAGTAACTCTGTCTGTCACGCTTTTACGGCCAAAGTGCTGCACCGATTACAATGAAATTTGGCATGTAGATACTTTGATTCTTGAGGAAGGAATTGATTCTCAATACATTGTTTACCCGCAAAATCAGACATCGATGCGATGCGGGCGAAGCCGACGGCAAAAGCTAGTAACTACATAAACGGATATAAATATCTAAAATAAATATAGCGATACGCGGTTATTCGGGTCTGTACTACCTATTAAAAAACCTTTAAAGTCTTTGACTCGTCAAAGTGTAACAAAGTTGTCAAAAAAATCACCCAAATACCAAATTTTAGTTTTCCTCAAATACAAACCTCGCATCACACCTTGCCACCTTTAAGTCACACCTCGCGGAGGCACAACAGTTTATATACAAATTTTGTTATGAATTGCCACCAATTCTCTTGGATATGTCAATATTATTTGTTACTAGTTGTTGCCTCCGCCCGCGTATATGTCGGTTATCGCGGCAAATAGTAGCCTATGTGTTATTCTGATGTATAAGCTATATTACTGTAAAGTTTCATCCAAATCCGATCAGTAGTTTTTGCGTGAAAGAGTAACAAACATCTATCCATCCATCCATACTTACAAACTTATGGGTTTATAATATTAGTATAGAGTATAGATTTAAATGTTGCATATACCATAAAAAAAAGTTTATTAAAAAAAATGTTGGAATTAAAATAAAACAAAGCATCACATGTACCTATAGTAGTAGGCCAATAATTCACTAATGGAACAAATTATTGCTTCAAAAATTAGTTCCTTTGTTTATGCATATACAAAAAAGATTTAATGAAGGTAGGTAATATTGTTAATAATGACTAACTAGGTTGTGCAGTTTGATCGCCAAAACAGCGGAAATTCCGTCATAACTTGAAGCCTGTTAATTGTTATTGTTGCAAATATGATCTGCTTGCTCATACCATATTATAACAACTTGAAAACGGTTTAAATGCTAATAGAAATAATGAAATAAGAACAGAAGGTAACTGCAGAATACATAATATTTCTGTCCAGTAAATATTTTGAAGTTAAATATGTTTAACATTTCGTATGCTTTCACGCCTTAGCAAGGATTTTGTTATTAACATAGGTACAATTTTTAAGGACACAAAAAAAATACCACCGGTACCAGAGAACGTAAAATTTGATTAAAAAAAAGGTTTACCGGAGGTTTAAATAAAAAAAAACCGACTTCCAAAAAACATCCAACGAAAACGCGCTGCCAAAAAACACTAAAAAGCGTAAAATAAAGTGGCTCTTCATAAATTGCTATGTATGTGCCAATACTTGTCCATACCTGATACCTTATTCATAAGTAACCAATTAAATAGTAGTATTATAATGTGTGCTAGGTACCTAGAATCTGTTTGAAGTCGGTGCCAAGTGACTATCGCTTAGATTTTTGTAATTGTTCGTTCGTATTATTTTTGGTTTGGCTTGTATTTCTCTTTGGAAGTCGGTTTTTTTTTATAAAAAGTTTTTATTTTTCAGTTTTTAGTGCAAACAATCGTAGATAAGTAGTAAGTTGAACTATTTCAGAAAATTTCTGCTGATGCAAATTAGTTTAGTGGTTTAAAGAGACGTATTAAATGTCAACCCCTATTTCACCCCATTTCTACTCATTTTTAATCAGTAGCCCAAAGATAAAGCTTCATGTTTCTAACTTTAAAAATGACGGACTTTCGAACAAACTTTCAAGCCCTATTTCACCCCCTTAGGGGTAGAAATTCCAAAATTCCTTCCTTAGTGGGTGTCTACTCAGGTCTTCTCAATGAAACGATCCATATGAATAACTGAAAGAATACAAATTTAAGTTCTATACGTACGTGTACTCGTAGTATTAAAACCATCCTCTTAATCCCTAACTGTTGAAGAGTTTAACCTTCTTTCATCAGCTTACCTAAATAACTTGAAAGTTTACGACTAAAGGTCTTCAGATACGTATGAAATTGAAAGAATTATCCTTCAACTCCTAACCGTTGAGGAGTTGTACCTTCCACCTTCTATCATCAGCTTACCTAAATAATTTGCAAGAATACGACTAAAGGTAACATACATACATATGATATTTAAAAATGTATCCTCCAACTCCTAACCGTTAAGGAGTTGTACCTTACATCATCAGCTCATCATCATAAAATGATGACTACCAGACGCAAATGCCGGTGTAACTTCAGAAAATATACGATTTCCCTGGGATCCCATCATCAGATCCTGATATGGTGGCAATGTGACTACCTCGAAAGCATACCCTTTCGAATACAAAAAGAATTTTCAAAATCGGTCCACAATTGACGGAGTAATCGGTGAACATACATAAAAAAAAACTTACAGTGGAACATAGAACCTCCTCCTTTTTTGAACTCAGTTAAAAATGTTAAGTGATCGATTCGCTTGATAGCTACAATTCGCAAATTTATTTGGATGTTTACATTGTACCTATACAGATATTTGTTTTTAAGTATTACATTTTATACTGCTTTCTGTTAGGATTATTGCGTATCTGCAATTTTATCAAGAAATAATAAAAAGATATTCTTCACAAGATCAATAAATTGCTAAGTCGTTATCGTGAAAACAAATAATGCGTAAAAATATACATATTTTTATTTTTGATTAAATTAAATGTAGGGGAGGTAGGGGACCATTGGGCACTTTTTTACATAGATGGTAATAAAACTGTTATTTTTTAACAAACTCTAAATTTTATTTCACATATATCTAGCACACATATTTGGTAGTAATTATTGCAAAGACAAGTTTTTGTATCGTAATCAGTCTCAAAGTTTCAAAAGATCTTCTGACACATATCCAAAGTGCCCGAACCTCCCGATGGTCGGGTGGTTTGGGCACCCCAGTAGGGAGGTTTGGGCATTGTATTTAATACGCTACATATTGCTATATTATACTACTATCCTTAAGTATTATGCAATATTGCTATTATAACTTGTAAAATAAATATTATTTCTTATCATAGACTTAAAAAATTAACAAAGTAAAGAAAGAATGAATCCTGCAAGATGTTGGACTCAATTAAATAAATATAATTGATAATTATTATAATTAATAATTATATATTATTATTAATTAGATATTATATAATATATTATATTATTATGATATTATATGTGGTTAACATTTTTCTTACTTCTTTTTTCACTTTTTTAATAATATATTATAATTATATTTTATCATTATTATAATATATATTAAAATAATTATTATTATTAAAAATAATTATTATTTTACTTAATTAATTATTAGCATTGCGCATGCCCAAACCTCCCTCCTATGTGCGTGCCCAATGCCACCTATACAGTATTTTTTTTTATAAATTTGAATATGTTTATTTTTATCAGATGTTGAATCCTTAGTAGCAGGTAAATTTAATCTTTTATAAACACAAAAGTAGAAGTTAACGTAGATACATACACTTTCTTGCAGATTGCTTTGTTATCTCTCTCCAAATCGCAACCAAAATATTCACTTCCGTACGCAAGAAACCGTTAACCGCATATAACTTTGACAATCAAGTGAAATAACAGATGATGTTTAGATAAGTGGTTTTACCAGTTATTAAACTATAGTGCTAGGGTA
The DNA here is from genome assembly GCA_949125395.1 of Diaphora mendica. Classification (NCBI taxonomy): domain Eukaryota; kingdom Metazoa; phylum Arthropoda; class Insecta; order Lepidoptera; family Erebidae; genus Diaphora; species Diaphora mendica. Next base: position 28,496,312 of record OX421310.1, read on the forward strand.
GAAAACAAAAATAATCTACTAAGGATTTCGAGAAATAAAGGGATGCCCAAACCTCCCGACTGCCCAATGGTCCCCTACCTCCCCTACCTATGTCTAAAAAAAGTTAAAAGTAAAAGTTAGTATATCAAATTTTAAACGAAGGCTTATGAAAGTATTAGTTGATAATTTTTTACCCGACTGCGTCAAAAGGAGGGTAATGTTTTTTTGAGTTGCTTCATCACAATTTAATAATATAATTAATATAAAAAATAATATAATAATAATATTAATCACAAGTTCAAGAAATAAAGTTACACAAATATATTACATAACTACCTATTCTATAACAAAATCTTGATTGTAAATACAACACACTACAACACACAACAATCTTTGAAATCTTATAAAAAACCAAACTACTCGTAAACGTGTGGATTCTTTGGCTTCTCCGTTCGAAACTTTGAAGGGTTGATATCAGAGAAGTGTGTACACCTGTGTGTGTATCTCAATAAGGGGCTGAACTTGCTCTTCTTCTCACGCTCCTTGATGCAAGGTGTCGTTTGACACACAAGTGCCATCGAACAAATTATATTTTCTAATAAAGTGATCAAATACGGGATACAGTTTATATACATAATATATATCGTCGCTTTTCATATTCGATACGATCTTTGATATAATACTTTTATTTACAATCAAAAGTTTATATTTAGATTTTAGAATAATACTATTTAAAAAAAAAAAGTAGTTTTTTTTCTACAAAATACGATAAACACTGTAGCAGGACGTCATATGAAAATACCGCACGATACCTTACAAGTTCGTCCCTCGTCACATTCCTCCTTCTAGAATGTAAACAAACGTAACTTCTGTAATTAGATTATGAACTGCAATTGCGTCACTTTCATGGGCAATCTAGATATAATACAAGGAAACGATCTAAAGCTAAAGAGACTTCGTATATACCTACACACTTTGACAGATTGCAAAATAAATTAAAGGTTCTTTGATAAACACCAATACCTGTGTACTTTTTAAGTTATGAGTCATACACTCATACCTATATTCTACAAAAAATTGAACCCTTTTTCCATAATCTAAATCTATTAACGTTGCTGTATCTAATCTGCAGTCGATGTAGGCGACAGATGTGAACGACAGGGGGTTTATCGGTAAAAATTCATAGATCTCCCTCTCTCATTGGACCCTACCAAATTGTGCAAACTGCTCGATATGCGATGCATCTGTCCACTTGCCACGATAGAGCAGACCATTACTTTAAACAACTTAGACATCGATATAAACTTTGATTTATTTGAACTCTTTGTAAATCATTACCGTTCGAATTTCCAAATACAAGGATACACTTTTTCAATGTCAACATTAAGTCATTTTTAAACACTTCCTTTTATAATTGTATCGTTGCTCAGTAACTACGCAACAATACAGTTCTCAGCTAACAGTTAAAGCAACTCAATTAAAGTGCGGTCATTTCCTGAAAGGAGTACAGTTTGTGTTTGCTACACAGCGGAACTGGTATTGTTTCATACCGAGAACAGTATAAGTTTGACACAAATTACGGTTTTTATGCTTCCTGTTTCCAATGTGAATATAAACATTGACTCTTTGTTTCACGTAAGTAGCAAACTAAAGACGAGACGATCAACAACGAATATTATGGCAAACAATTCGAAAGCACATTTAACTTTAATACTCCTAAGCTCAAGTAATTAAATAACATGATTAATGATTATTGCAACTATAAAGCAAACAAAAATAATGCAATAAAATATCGATAAAGCGAGTGTTCCGCCCTAAAGTAATCGGACTCTGCACTCTGTCCCTCACTGAGATAAAGTCGCCCTAGCATTCAAACAAGTGGCTCACACACACTGACGTGTAATCAGGAAGTACAATGAAGATTAAAGAGACTCAATACACACATGCGTGGTTAATGTAATAATATTCGTGTTGGTACCATCCCGCGAGTAGAAGTAGCTGAATATAAATAATATTGCGTACGCACACAAAGGAAGAATTTAAATAAAGAGTCTCGCTCGGCTGCTGTACCAGGAAGTAGCAGCTCACTTACTCACACATAGGAAACGTCTATAACAGCTATAGGTAGGAGCGCTATGTGGCGCTGGCGCACACTTGTACGTCAACTATGCGTGGGACCGCGCGCACATGGCCTGATTGGGACATACCAAAGTGAGCCCCCAGACGATACTCGTTTAATGACAAGTAGTTATTATAATATTATTATTCTTAAATATTTTTCTGTACATATACTTGAATATTTTTAAATACTATAAAACGCATAGAAGGTTTAACACACATAAAGATGCGAGTTATTCGTCCCGCCATAAAGTTTACAAAACACATTCACGGTAATAGATTTGTTAACTAAAAATAAGTAATTTACTGCTACACAAGTAGGTAGCAGATATACCTACTAACTATTTAAAATATACCTACTAATCAAGAGTTTAATAAATACACACTGTAATTTAACCCGTAGAACAAAAATAAATTGCTGTTGAGTGAACTTATAAAACTATATCGATGTTAACAAAACAAGAAACCGTTGAATATTTGAGTATACACATACATCGGCACCTATATGTATACATACAGCACAGCGCGTCATGTGCCCTCATCCATACGGATGCATTCCCAACCCGGTTTTTTGATCATGTCGATCCGAAACGAGCGAGGGTCGCTTTGTCATGTGACACTTGTGCGCACAGAGACTCACCCAGGGGGTTACTCGTTAAATCAGGGATTAATTGTCCATTGAGGGTAAGTTCGCGTTGCTACATCAACGTGATCAATAAAACCAAATGTAACTAATATTTTATTTTAAGAAATCTCATAACGTGTCGTTAAGTTCTTATTATGTAACGGAGGCGGACTTTTTAGTAAGTTAAAGAAATCCTCAATCCATAAGTGGAAATTTGAAACAAAAATATAAACGCAACTTATATGATTTCTTAGTGAATTACTTAAATGGCAGCAATATTAAATACAAGTTGAGTTTATATTACACGAACTACTTACATACATAATATTATAAAGCCGTGCACATTGAATCTTGGTTGTTTGTTGCGTGACCACGAACAGTTGCGCGATGTGCGTCTTGCCATCGACATCGGCTGAGGTCGACGGAAGTTGATCATTTCTTAACGGATTGTAAGGAGTTTGTAACAAGAACGCAGTGTCTAATTTATCGTTACTTCACTGTTGAAACTAGATAATAATAAAACATACTTTACAGAGGTCGGAATTTACACATTTAGTCTGACCGACCTTCAACTTATTAGCGTAGGTGGAGATAAAGAATAATACCTAATTAATGCACAATTATTGCGACGTGTGTACGTATACTCGTCAAATACGTAATGTGGTGAATGTCAGCAGGAATGGACATAAGACTGATGAATAAATAGCCAAATAAAAGGAATGATAGAACAACATTAGTAGGTAGTAGAGCCACGCTGATTTCAGCACGAACCGGCCGGCTCGACCGGGGCGGTACTACCCTCGCACAGAAAATCAACGTAAAATGACAGCGTTTGTGCTGTCGTGTTTCGTTGGTGAGTGTGAGACCGGAGGCCCAATTAGTCTAGTCAACAAGTTCCATACTTGTTGACTAGACTAAAAGATGCAGAAGCATCACTAGGCCGCCATAGTGTGGGTCGCCATACTGCATTGTTGTATTCGCAATGAGTATGGTGGCCACCACTCGTGGATTCTGCTTATGCTTTCCATCAGGCAGAGTAGAGTCATTTTGGCGGGCCAAACATAAATTAAAAAAAAAAAAAAAAAAAAACATTCCAGGAATATGTTAACAATAACAACATATTGTCTTTAAAATAAATACTCATCACTACACTGCATTTTATCGCAAGCGCATCATCACGTTATGTTCTTCCTTTCTTAAGTCCAGATAGGATAATAGCACTATTCAAAACAGATACAAGATAAGTAATTCTCATAGTTGTAAATGCTCAGTATGTATTACTTTACAAGTAAAATTTTAACTAAATAAAAACCGACTTCAATGTTCACCTCGAATTCTCTTGGATGCCGTCATCAGATCTTAGTGTCCTTATCATGGTACGGTAATCACGGTACCACCGTTGGGATATCTCCTTTCCATTAAAAAAAGAATCATCAAAATTGGTTCATAAACGACGAAGTTATCCGCGAACATACATAAAAATATATATATGTGTAGACCTATATACGGTCGAATTGAGAAACCTCCTCCTTTTTTTGAAGTCGGTTAAAAATACCAGTGGCTTTAGTTCATAGCGTCCAATTTGCTACTTGCTACATATCATCAACAGATGATATCTTGAATCTGTTATAAGAAGAAGCAAACATTGCGGCAAGTGTAAAGCAAAATGATTAATTCTGGACATACTCCGTTTATGTTGCTACAAGAGAATAAGGCAAACAAGTGTTTTGTACACCAATTTCGTCATCTGCTATCCATTATGTTACTTTCATAATTTTATATAATTTACTAGTGAAGAATTTTGATAATGATAATTTCCCAATCAGAGTGCGTCATTGCAAAGTAAAGTTGTGGTCGACGCTAAAGGCAAGTAAGTGGCGCAATTTTTCGGTGTGACATCGTTGCCTAGTTCTGAGTGGCACCTGATTATGTAACACGAGAACAACGGCGTCTGTATCGGGGTCGCGGTCTGCAATGCCAACGAACGCTCGGAAGTGCGTCGAGAGTCGAGACTGAATGAATTGCTGCGAATGTTACAGCACCACATCAATTATCGTGATTGCGAGTACTAGAAGTTATACAACTATTTATATATGCATATTACATAGGAATTCTTATTACACTGTATTACCAATTATATTACAAATTCTGTGAATAGGTGTGGCATTCCTACTGAGTTTGTCATCCTGCAAATTTTACGTGAGAACAAATCTGAAAGGCAACCTGTAGAAAATACTTGCAGTTGTCTTAAAGTATGCTACAGAACGTTAGTTCTGTGATCATTGCATCGGAAAAATCTTGTGTAATCAATTTAATGCTGACATAATTCTCCATGCTTGAATATGCGGTTTTAGGCCACTTTGTTCTACCTACTGTAGGCGAATCAACTAAAAAGTGTCTACTTTGTTATTTTATTTTATTAGTATTATTAGGGAGTAACGACGACTGCTATATATAGTACATAATATATACACAGTTCTTTGGGGAACTGGCAAACACTCCAGGAAAAAGATTTGCACGTGTTCTTATGCACCCCCATAGCAGCAATTATTAATAAATATACATAATTACATACTCGTATTTAGCACTGCAGAAACATCCACAAAATTTGATATATAACAATTATCTAAGCTTAATCTGATTAGGATGAAAAAACCCCATATCAACTACACTCAACGAAAAGATTAGATTTGCATAAAACTTAAGGCATAAAATTATATTAAATAAATAACATTTTATGTTTTTGAGTACTCATATGTACCTAAACTTTATCCTGATCAGACCACAAGAAGTATTTACTACTATTTCTATACGAATACAATTAATATTTAATTTTGTTACTTTTAAAGGCAGTGTTTTCGATAGAGGCGCTCTAGAAGCAAAAACATATTGGAAGAACAATGAAACTCGTCGTAGACGTAAACTGTTAAAATTCAAACCTCTTTAGAGGTCAATGAAACAGAGTTAGGACCTCATTTCACTCTCAAATAATATTCATGCAATAACATTAAATTAAGTATTACGGATTTGCTGATGTGATACACTGGAGTTTTATATACCTGTACGTTCTAGTTAAAAACTAGAACGTTAAGTGTTACCTACATGAACGCTCGGCTTATCTACAATCGATAAACATTGTTTTTTTCTTGTCGAGTAAAATGAGCAACAATTGTACCTTTTTAAACGATTGATATTAATGTCTACGCCGGTTGATATCGTTGTCCTAGTGATCTCTTCAATCATAGGACGATCACAATGGTAAGCGACCCCGGTCTCTCCAAGACGGTTTTCCGTAATGTCCCCGAATTTCTCACCGTATTGCCTTATCTTACCCCAATTTCTAACTTCCTTTATCGAGTCTATAGTCGATTAAATGCCCAGATAGGGTTCCCCGGTTGGTGGCAGCAAAACAACAATGATCAAAACTATTACGTTTTATTTCAACATAGCGCCAAACCAAAAATGTTCGTGATTCGGAGAAGGGTAAGAACTAGATAATGGTGACGATGATTAAAGATTAAAGTGTCTAGAAATATGACCATTGGTGGTAGATTTTAACATATAATTTTCCTTTAGAATTACTATAAACTTGTTATTTTAAGATAGTTGGTGGTCACATAAATAAAAATTATAATAAAGACCGCTGAAAACAATCTTAGCTCGAGAATTTAGTTTTAAATCGCAAAGATTAAGGCCTTTAAAATTTACACCTTGATTTAACTCAGATAAACCAACAATTTTGATTGAAGTGTCTTAAATTAAAAACAGTAAGTTTGTTCCGTCAGTAGAGCTTAGATATTGATGCTTCGTTTCCGCGCGTAGCCGTTCCTTTTCCGTGGTACTGCCATCATCGGAAGTAGGGACAGAGATTTGCGCGTTTTCCCCCCTACCGCCCCACAACCGACGCCCCATACGTCCGGTGCCCGTAGGCCGCCGCTGTCCAATTTCCTCTTCCCGCGTGTATTAATTTCCGGCTTCAACTATTTAATGTCTTTCATTTCCTATTAATATTCGTTATGATTTTTGTAACACTTTTAACGTTTAAGATTCCATTGAAAATATAATTTTGTGTGTGCTTTGCATTATATTCTGTTTCACAACAATTCTGCAAAATACATTTGATAGTGAGATGTCATATCAATTCTGCATAATATATTTGATAGTGAGACGTCATAAAAGTATTGATTATATTTTGATAAGTGATAATTTCAAAAAGTAGGTACCTATCAGCAGTATATCGATCAGATTTATCAATTTAAAAAAAACAAACCAGTTTTAAACGGAAAACGTTATTTTAAGCCTATTTCATATTTATAAATAGCCCAACTAAAACTTAATTTTAAGACGAAACATACATACATATGTGCAATGTCCAGCTGTAGACTATTAAAAACTTTTGATGATGATGCTATACATGCTAGATTGACAGATAGAATACCAACATACTTTCTTACTTAACTGCATACTTACTAACATATTATACATAGATAAGACCCAAGCTCCGAAAAAAAAAATTGCCGATCATACAAACATTCGGTCCGACCAGGGTATCATGAGATCTCATGCACAGAAGTCGCATACTGCGCGACTGTGCCAAAGATAGTCCTTTATGATAGTCGTTATTTATTATATAAAATGATAAAGCCATAACTATGACAAAGTACCTTAAGTAAAACGTCTTTAGTATCCTGTTTTAGTCCAATCATTTGGTCTGTGTTTTTGACCTTGAAGGAGTAAAAAGCTAGGTACATTCTTACTTTTTTCTTTACACGCCTAAGTACCTAATGGTTATTTATTTAATTATCTAATACATATTGCTAAGAATTGCATCCAGTTCCGTTTCCGTTGAATATGTTTTTAAAATTCTATTTCCTCTTCCTTCAACATGATGTTTCCGTAAAATTTAACCATGTTACTATGTTGATTTATCTATATATATTTTTAACGTTGCGTTACAGAATACCTACAAATCATGATGTAACCAAAACCAAAAGACATTAAAGTAACAATTACAACCACTTATTTTGCGTTTGTTTTTATACAACCTTACAGATATACCTATAGGAATTACAGAGCATCTTTAAACAAGTACACTGTAAGAACGACGCTAAAAGCATGCGCTCACGCAATGAACTTATTTCGGGTACTTCCGCATGTGTTCGGATTCAAATCCGACCCAACCGTTCGACGCATTCCGACTGGGTCACAACTCACACAACCTCATTTTAAAGTTTGCTAATACAGATAGCAATAACAACCTCAAACGGAAGCTTAAGGTATGGATTATCGTAACAGAAGTATCTACAATTATCTTTAAGTTTGGTTATAAATGTTCTATAATCTAAAACTCTTTAGTCGGTTGGACGATGCTGTATATTTTTTACTTGCTTACATAGACAGCGTGTTGCTATATCTAATCACAAAATTCAGCGAATTATACATACAGACTAATCATCTCTAAACCTAGTCCCCGTAATTCAATATAAAAGTAACAAGACTAGCGTTGCGTATTACTTTTATAGTATATGATTACACGTAATACCAAAACATTAGAACTTTAACAAAGAAAGTAGCATCCAGTTCTGCGGTCACGGTCACGTATGACCGAACATGATGGTCTTTTCTTCTCTAAATTACTGCACATAACTCCACGATGGTCGTCTGCACGCCGCGCCGCCCGAACACCAAGCTATAGGTACCGACCAACGAGTAAGAGCGAGATAATATGAACAGGGAGTGCGGGGCGGGCGAAGGGAGCAACAGGTAAAGATTCCGAGGCCACTTCCGTCTTGGCTGCCGAATATTTCTGTCTCGAACCGGTAGTGGGAAGGCGGCCAGGGCACCAACAAGATAATCTCAACCTACACGTATACACGCACATTAAACTTAACCATCTAACTACATATATTGCCTCGCATTGCGAGGTGCTTCGTTAATTAATTTATTGATACATTCAATATGTAGTAGGTACTGTTATCATAAAATACAAAAATATCTACTATTAAAAATTCATGATCAGAAAATTACTGACACTTTATTTTTTTTAATCTTTATGATTTTATGCTTGTCGTAAACTTCAAAAGCAAAATGCGCACGTACCTGATTTGAACGAGCTCACCTTAAACCGGTTAGCGCTCATATTGTCTCACTCTGCACCAGGAAACTGTCGGCCCGTTGCTAAGACGTTTCCTGTGCTTTGTCTCAGTAATGTCACGATATCTTTAACTACTCATTGATATATTACATTCGTGAGTTCCTATTATGAATTCTTTCCTCCAATATTAAACATAATCTCACACATCTACGAACATTCTTAAAAATATTTTATCTTTTAAAAAGTAGATACATTTGCCCGGAAATTAAACGCATTAAATCCGTATAAAAAAACTTGTAGCTCTGTGATTACTGTACAAACAAGGAAATATTGTGAGTTATTAAAAACTGGCGCTGACGTAATCTTGCCACATTAATTACTAACACTTCCGCATGCCCTAAACGGGCTCTCTCATACAATAGTCCTATTCTAACGTCCCTCTACAGTGAAATATTATATTAGGTACACTTATTACTTAATACCTGACGTGTCAAGTGATAATCGTATAACGTCGTGTGTCAACACTAATCTACCCCGATAACGGTTTGCGGAAACAGTTCTCATACGTTTAGTTAAAAATGGGACATGGTCTAGCTCCCGAACTTTTATCTCAAATGTGTGAGGTGGCGCGGGGCGGTAGTATGGGGGAGGGGAGTGGTCGGCGCGTCCGCCCGCGCCGCCACCGCATCATCATCAGTCCGCGTCGGAGAGTTGCCCGCGACGGTTGTCTGCGAGCTCGATCCCTCAGATACGCTGCTGGTTTACGGCGTGCCGTAACACGACACGTTTGGAGGGACCGCCGCTGCTACGCGTGTGTCTGGTGCTCATGAACAGTTTTCTGTGCTTTTAGTGTTGTGACGATGTACATGTGCTGACTATCAAATAACCGTCTACTAATAGGATTTTTACGACGCAACCAGTTCCGGATCAGCTCAGCCGGTAAGTAGCGGTGCTTATCGCAGACCACGCTATCGCGGACCCACGCATTTCCGACCGCGCCCGATAAGGCAACTGTACAGTGCTTAGCGATATGAACTCCGAATCCGGCAACAAAATCAACATGTAAGAATATAATTACAGGATACCGGTAGTCCCTTAGGACCATAATGATGACTAATGTTAGGGTTTACGATAGACTAGGCTCCACGGAATATAGCAACATGTGTTTCGTATAAATACAATAAGAAGTCGATTTGACTAACAAATTTAAAATCCACGACTGCCACGCATGTATTAACAGTTGACAATTGACATTCAAAGTTGTAAATGAATTTAGTTTTACGTGTTTGTACTGGAAATTTAATTAAGTTCATAGTTAAAAACTGAGCGAATTTAATCTTGGATTTAGAGATAAATGCTGAAACCTAGTAGTAGTCGGTATAAACATATGGTGGTAAACTAAAATGCCAAAGAATAAAATTAGTTTTGAAGAACATAAGAACATAAAAGTAACAAGAGAATAAAATAATCTATCTCATATTTCGAAAATACTTATCACAACGATACAGCGAAAAGGCTTAAAACATTTATAAAAACTTTGTGTTATCAGTTGGTGATAACCCAAGACCGACTCAACAACAATGCTTAGCCCATAAATTTAAAGAAAACTACAAGTATGTAGACAAAACAATGAACATTAAACGTAATCATGACCTTATAAGCTAATAAAATTGTTATATGCACTTGTAACATATTAAAATATGTAAAAATATAATATGTAGGTATAAGACTAAATTATGTAACAGCGAATTGTGTATGAGTTATCGTCAGTCATACCAAAGGTCGTCATAATAAAAAAAACAATAGAAATATTGATTTCAATAAAATTTAGTTCTGCTAGGTTCTGCTTATATAATGTAAATCAGAACTTTTACTATTGAATGTGATTGCACTGTATTATTAGAACCTGAGAAAAATATTTTAAAATGTCGCTATGTCAGTAAGATTCATAACGACAGACAAGAGATGCCATTAATATCTGATAAGTGGCGTAAACAAACTAGCTAACTCTGTAGCGCCCTCTGTTATCGAATAGCCAAACTAAGTTATTAGTCATCAAGCACCTCTCGATTCTATTCAGACATCAAACAAATGCTAAGTTATATCAGTCACTGTTGTATAAGGTTTTTATTGATTTTTGTTACAGAATATCGAGATGAAAGTAGTTAGTCTGCAACTGCCATCTGGGCCAAGTATGGAGCGGTTACCGCTTCCATTCAGCCCTACGGAGCTATTATGGCGGTACCCATTACCTTGGGCCCCGCCACCACCTTCGCCGCTTGGTGATGCGAAGGCACAATTACCGGCCGGTCTTCCTCCAGAACCAAGATTATGGACCAGGGAAGATGTAGCAGTTTTCATCAAATGGTGCGAAAGAGAGTTTGACTTACCAAACTTCGATATGGATCTCTTCCAAATGAATGGTAATTTCTTAACAATATTTTTATTAAACAGATTTATCTGTTACTTATGAAACACTTAACAGAATAGGGAATATGCATGTCTTTTTTTATTTCTTAATCATTTACGTCTTTATAACATAGAAAAAAATATAAATAGGCTTGAAAATAGTTAAACTAATTTTCAAAGTAAAATTTTAAACACTGACTAAATTTGAGCCATTCAAACGCCGCCATTTTGCGCGCGCTTTTGACATGACCAATGACGTCATTGTCATTTCGTGTTTGTTTACTATTCGGTGTTTCAGTTACTTTATACATATTTACAGTTTTAATTGCTATAAAAATCGTGGAAGTTGTTAATGTTTCTCACAAACACTACTAACACAGTACGAATTTCGACGCCGATTATTTCAATGAAGTGACCATCAACGTCACATTTCGTTTCGACCAATGTGACGCATTTTGTACGTTTGAATTTCCCTCCCTTAATTTTCACTTTTTATTTAATATTTTCTGGGTTTAAAGAATCAGTAAATAAAAATGTCATTACGTGTTTGTTTACTATTCGGTGTTTTAGTTACTTTATACATATTTAGTTTTAATTGCTATGAAAATCATGGAAGTAGTTAATGTTTCTTACAAACACTGTTAGCACAGTATGAATTACGACGCCAATAATTTCAATGAAGTGACCACAACGTCACATTTCGTTTCGACCAATGTGACGCGTTTTGTACGTTTGAATTTCCCTCCCTTAATTTTCACTTTTTATTTAATATTTTATGGGTTTAAATAATGTCATATAAAAAAAATGTTTTTAAGAATTTTGTAAAGACAATAAAGAATCTAGAAAAAAATATTTGAGAATAAAATTTTATGCATATTGCAACTATTTATGTGTAAAATAAGTACTTTTTTTTTAATTTACAATAATTTGTCTATTACAGGTAAGGCTTTATGCCTTTTAACCAAAACAGACTTGGGCGAACGTTGCCCAGGTGCGGGGGATGTTCTACACAACGTTTTGCAAATGTTAGTACGTGATGCAGCTTTATTAGGAAGAGTTCCTTCGTCACCTGTGACACCTACGGCACGTGCTGCACCCTATCCCCCATCTCCACACTCACACCCGCCAACACCCACGTGGGCCATTGACGGTTTCCACCATTTTCATAGTGCCGCAGCAGCAGCTGCACAACCTAACTCAGTAACGTTAAGTCCTGCTCCATCAGTTGATAGCTCAGGGAGTCCACAAAGAGGAGAGGCAGTAAACTATGGACCAACATATGCCCCAAACGTGCCTGCTTCTACCCAGGCGGCTAGTTCAGGAAGCAATCATTCTGATTCTGATGAAGAACAGCAATTTGCTCCACCTCCACGGTCTCCAAAAGAAGCGCCGCTTGTCAGTCCCGCTCCGCAAGTACATGCTGCACCCCAGCACTCACATTATCGTGCGCAACACAGAGAATTCTTTCCAAATGATATGCCTGAATCTAATACAAGTAAGCATTACAAAAACATTTTGCTCAGAGTTATACATCTCATAATCTCTGTTAAGACTATTATTGAAACGTAAAAACACGAACTTTAACAATTTTTTAATCATTTCAGACGGAAGATTACTTTGGGACTTCCTTCAACAACTACTAAATGATCCATCACAGCGATATACCAACTACATCGCGTGGAAAAACAGAGAAACTGGGGTATTCAAAATAGTAGATCCTGCAGGATTAGCAAAACTTTGGGGAATCCAAAAAAACCACCTCTCTATGAATTATGACAAAATGTCGCGCGCATTGCGATATTATTACCGCGTCAATATTCTGCGGAAAGTTCAAGGGGAAAGACATTGTTACCAGTAAGTACACAAGTAATTAAATAACACCGCATTCCTCGGTATTTATCTTTTTGCCCAGATATTTAATTCTCTTATTTTTATTACAGGTTCCTCCGGAATCCTACAGAATTAAAAAACATTAAGAACATCTCACTTTTACGGCAACAAATGAGTCCAACAAGCGTTGTCTCTCATGCCACCGTGAAAACAGAAATGAAAGAAGAGCGTTGTGAAATTGATGAACCTGTCGACGAAGATATGCCTACTGACTTAAGTATGGCGGCATCGGAACCATGGCGGAAGCGTGCGCGACCTGATGCACCTTCCGCCCCTCCTCCACATGACAAACATCATATAAGTGCGCTTATCGGTGACAATATGATGATGAAACGGGAGTCTGATTACGCAACAGAACATTATGCACTTAATCTTAAAAGTGAAGTGTGAACAATAATTTAAAAGACTTTGAACGTGGAACACTTATCAGTGCGATGCGGTTTTCATGCATAATCAACATGCAACTAACTCCACCCACTAAAACTCTAGTCAAATTCCTCTCAGCCAGGATATTTAAGTCTTCCTCTAAAATATTAACGTACCTGATGAACAATAACTGAGAGTACTTTGACAGATTTGGAATGGTCATTGGAGTTAAACGGGGTATGGACCTATATAATGCCTTTGTGCCAAGTGAATTTTATACCTAATAGTGTCAATTATCTAAGTAGTTAGTTGAAATGGACAAGAGTTTGTGTTAGTCATAAAAACGTTCGAAAAAATTGTGCAATGGAATTACTAATCGTGTAACTATCAACGGAGATCTAGAAGTGGCAGTAAACTCAATACTGACCTATGCAGCAGCACACATTCGGCAAATAGTCATCACATCTAGGGCAGGTGTGTACCTGCCATTTGCCAAGACGCCCAGGAAGTAATCGCTCAACATAGAAATCTTCCGAAAATATGCATCCGAATCTCTAGCAAGTAAGTATATTATTTTAAGTAAACTTAAAAATCGTTTTTTACGTATTCGTAAACTTGCTCCACTTACGAATTAAATACTCAGGGTATTACTAAAACCGTTTTTATTTTAATTTCAGATGGAATACTTTCGACTACATCTCCATCCTTCAACAACTTCTGGTTCATCAGTACAACATTATACGGACGCTACATGAAAAATTAAAGAAGCTCATTGTTAAAAAAGTTGATTCGGCTAGATTGACCAAACAAAGAAGTTTAGAAGAACAATAACTCAATCAATTTTAAGAACACGTACTGTGCTACATAGTTACATTTTGTAAAGAGATTGATATAGAAAATCACAACATTTAGGTTCTTTGTAGAACGATGTAGGTATTTGACGAATAAAATTCAAACAGAGATGGCCTTGAACTTGAACTCGCGGGCTGGGTTTCCGCAATTCGACGACTTTGATGCGCTTATTTTGCGTAGATAGAGACAGAGATGGCCTTAATAACAAAAGTAATGAGAAGTAATGACGTTTCTTACGTTAACGTTCCGATTAGTAGAACATGGATAGATTATTTTTTCACTAACCAATGTTAAACATGACACATGTAATAATTATGACTAAAAATAGTGCGATGCGCATTATCAAAATGTAAATAACTCCATTCCCTAAATATCTAAACAAATTCCTCTCTGAAAAAATGTACAAGTATTCGTTTTAAAATAAGGTACTTTTTGAATGACCACTGAGAGTGCTTTGATAGATTTTATGGTCGTTGGAGTTAAAGAGAGTATGGACCCTAACAACGACTTCGTACCAAAATTTTTGTAAATATCTGCCTGTACCAATTGCCTAAATTATTACAAGAGTCATTTTAAAGATTACGGACTTTTCGTAATATACCATTGTGCTGTGAAATTGTCTATGACTTTAACACCCATGTCATATTGTAGGCAGCCTAACAAAGGGGAGAAGCAGTAAACTACGCTCCAAGATATGCTATTAATAATAGACTGTTACTACAACCACACAGCAATTACAAACAGTTGCACGTGTTTGCAAATGTTCAATTTTATGCTTGAATTTATTGCAGTTTAAAGGTCAAACTGCTTAACCTTATTTTTCTAAACTTTTGCTTTCACGGATGCAAACGTTATAATGGTTCTGGTGAAGAACCAAAAATCGCACCAACTTCTTATTGACCGTTTTGGTTAATCGCACGCAAAGTAATTCAAGCAGTTACTGTTGATTTTAAAATTGTTGCCAAAACTCAGCTATCTGTAAAATGTGCGTAATTCGCACTTATTAAATGCATTTGCGTAATTTAATTAGTTTTACGAGTGCTTCATGTTTGTTACGATTTGCTGAAGAGAATATATAAAATAAAAAGATTGAGAATTATATAGATTATTGTCATAAACAATGTAACGTCTTCCATTCGTTCTTTTTGGCAAACCTTCAATTGTAGCATGTGAAATGTTAGGTACTATAACATCTACCACATATGTATTTCTAAATTACGTTTACTATGATTTGTAAAAAGGATGTGTTTATGTCTTTGAATATATTATGACAATAAGATGTCAAACAAATTGCTAAAAATGCCTTGGAATCAATAAAACGCACCCACTGTGATAAAAATATAAGTGGTAGACATATAGTAGGGTAGAATAGAGTAGTGTACTCAAAGATTTCCAGCTACAATTTTCTGTGATCTCTTTAATCAATGTAGGTAGTTAGATGTTATAGAGTAAACATATTTCTTGTAAATATTAATATAGTGGTAGATAAGTTAGAATAAAAAAACCGACTGTAAAGAGAGTGTATGTATGAATTGTAAAACAAAAAGTGGAGCTTTATCAAAGTACCTAGGGTATATCTGTAAGTTTGAGTTTGTATTTTTACAATTATTTCTATTGACATGTATGTCTTTTTCCAGCTTGTTGTACACAATAAAAAAAACAAAAGTTTCACATTTTAATATTGTGTCAGATTTATTATAACTTAAAATAAACGAGAAATCATATTATGAATAAAAATGTGTTTTGTTATTAAAAGTTTAATACAATCAATCATTTCATAATCCTCTAAAGTTACGAGACGAGAGTTAATGAAATAAAACTACGCTCTCTACAGTGAGACCCTTACTAATGGCCGGTAAAGTGCGTGGGAACTGAGGGACCAGTGATTTTTTTTTTTTTTAAATTGTAAGATTTAGTAGTAGGCTCAAAACAATTGTATAACAAAATATATGAGAATTTGTAATAAGATGTATTAAAAACTACAGTCCTTTAGTGTGGTCCCTCAATCCTCACAGACCATCAGCCGGTAACAGCCATCAACAGTAAATTAACCGTACAACCTTGGGTCTCGACTATTACAATATAAATTATAATAGTAGTCTACATTTAGTTTAATTGTGTGGTTACACTACTCGTATATCTGATTTAAAGCTCATTGAAATGCTATAATCACAGTTTAGAGTAAGGGTCAATTTATACTAGCGCAGAGTAGAAGCAGATCGGAGCGCCAAATAATACTAGCCGACCCACGCAACCTCGTTTGCGTCTCCTATTGCCCGTGGCGTGATAATTTTCCCCCGTTTTTGAAACATTTTTCATTGGTCAAAATCTGCTACTAGAACCTCATTTTCTTATTCTTATCAGTTTCCATAATTGTTCAATCGAAATAAGAAATCAAAGGATAGGAACTCTTTGAGAGTTATCTCTGGCCGTATCAGCGAGCACCTGTCGTGAGTGGGCCCTGATCTATCGGACTGCCAATTTGGATTCTAACGGGGACGCTCGACAGTGGACGCTAATATATAGGTGTGTTCGCTCCCTGTCGGGGTCGGCAGTCCAATCGAGGGTTGGTGTTGGTAGTTAGCCTTGATATCGTTAACGCTTTCGGCACCCTTCAATGGGGCGCGATTAGGGCGGCCCGTGAACATCGCGAGGTGCCGACTTACCTGCGTGCCGTCATAAAGGTCTATCAGCGCGACAGGACAGTGACGTTTGTCGATCGGAACGGAGTGGAAAATTGAAGGGAGGTGTGTTGTGGGGTTCCCCAGGGCTCTGTATTGGGCCCATTGTTATGGAACCTCGCATACGATGCGGGCCTTCGCACTAGTCGGACTTCAGGCATCAGTGTCGCCTGCTATGCAGACGATACCCTAATACTGGCTAGAGGGTCACGCTTCGGGGAGGTGCTTCTGCTCGTAAGGGGTGACTTGTCTCGTGGATAAGATACATGAGCTGGGCCTGAGGGTGGCGCCAGGTCATACCTCCGGTTGGATGACACCGATGTCCAAGTGGGTCAGTACATGAAGTACCAGATCATGGACAATCGGTAGAGCTTCGAAAAGCATCACCTATCGATTCACTTAGATGCTCACCGGGCACGGTTGCTTCGGTGACTTCGCCCGGTCGGACAGATCGGACGAAACCTGTCACCACAAGCATTGATCGCGGCACTGCTGGCGAGTAGTGTCAAGACGTTATGCTCCAGAAGGAGTCCGAATCGGGGAAGGGATCGGGAAATTGCCGATCCCGCTCGAAAGAGGCGACGAAGAATGCGCGATAGACGACGCTAGCTCCCAATAGTCGGTTAAGGGTCGTTGTGGCCACATGCAGGGGAGATGTGGCCACTGGAAACGACCCGACACCTCGGTGCAGCCAAGGGCGTCGTCTCAAGGTCGGTTTTCCGACTCTCTTACTGTGTAGAGCGGTGAGAGGTACGACAGCGACATGCCCCGGGTTTGAATCTGGTTACCCTGGGATGTACCTCAGTGATGAGGTACCTCCCAGGCAGGCCTGAGGCCTCCCCTAAGGCAGGGGGAACTCCAGAAGCCGCTGATGCGTTCCTGGAGCTCCTCTTGACTGCAGATGTAGGCCCACCACGCCGGGGTTTAGTTGTTAGACCGATTTGTCGGGAGTTCCATATACACCCTTCGTCCCTCAACGGAGCTAGATCCTCTAAATGTTCATCCAGAGATTGTCACAGATGTCTCATATATTATGATCCCAATAGATTTACCAATAAAAAGAAAAGATATTCTTTTGTTTTTAATGTGTGAAATAAAATTGTGTATTCTGCAATAAAGTCTAATTTACTCGACTTATTTAATAAGTGACCCCCCCCAAAATTTCAGGCTGGTACCGCGCCTGCTTCCTCGATAAATGTACTATCCAACACTGTAAGAATTTTTCAAATCGGACCAGCGGTTACCGAGATTAGCGCGGTTATAACAAACAAACAAACTCTTCAGCTTTATATAATAGTATAGATGTGCGTATGCTTGCTTGGGTATATCTACGCACATACGCGCACTCTTTTACGTTTAGTAATGGGCATCAACAGCAGTGCTATTGAATCACTTGCCAGTTGACTCTTGTAGCTGAAACGTGTGTAAAATGGTTGACATTGATCTTGGTATGATATTACTTATATCGAAAGTTGAAGAAGAAGAAAACGAAGAAAGAAGAAAAAGAAAGCGACATTAAAACGTTCCGTAATTTCCGACTGATGACGCGTAGATTCGCTAGTGGGCACATGGATACGCGAGAATGCGCGCACACCAATAGCCGGATCCACACCGGACGATCCAAAATGGATCGGCGATCGCGCGATCCGCGATCCAGGATCGCGATGCGTGGAGCGTGGATCGTACTAGGCCGATCCAGTTTGTTGAAACTGCGATCCTGAACTACGCTCCAGGCGATCCGGGACTCAGCATTACGCAGAGTTGGTGTCGAATTTCGCAAGAAATCTGACGCCAAGCATCGTCTCTTACACCTCTATTGGTATAATTAACCTCTTTTGGTCCCATAAACATTTAAATTCCTTATAAAGCGTTATCAGACGGCGACTTTGCGAGATGTTCACGGTGTGGTGGATCGCGCGAACCACGCACACCGTCCACATTGCGGGCGCCACGCAGGCAAGGCACCTTTGAGGCTGGCAAAAAAACCGACAACTGACGGATCGCGCGAGGCAAGTCCACATCAAACGCTCCTATGGAGCTATTATGACGACCTTGTCAAATTAGTTTTTAAAAAAGAAATAGAAGAGAAAACTATGTTAATAAAATATAAAATAAAACAAATCAATTGTTTTTAAAACTGAACCGGCGTTGAAGAGAGATGGGAAAGAACTGAGGATGCGAGGTGTGGGGTGTGTGTGGGAGAGAACAACGGAAAGCTGACAACGCAAAAATGGAAGATGGGTAGGCAAAGTAGCATACAAAGGGGCGACATAACACCTCCCCCAACAAAAGTGAACTCATGGTTGTGATGAGTTTACTTGGTAAATTATATAGTATAATAGTTAGGTAGCGCGTAAGCGGGGTGGAGTAGTTGGAGTTAAAGATGGGATGGATACATTATCAAGGACCGGTTCAACATGTTTATTTCTTAATTTAATTAGGACAATTACACATACAATAATTATAACTAATAACATTGAAACTATACTAAGGCTGAATCCAGCATAATTAAGGACAGTGTCATCAGGAAGCGGTATGTCATCATCATCTGTTATTATGGGTGCGGGAACAAATTCTATGTTGTCCAAATTTACATTTTCGATTTTGGTAGTGGAGATATTGACTTTTAATTTTAAGAATGTATCTATATTACAGCATGTATCATTTATAATATTAAAATTAGAAATGACAGGGCTGGCAGTAATATTTACGTTTTCTACTGCTTGTAGCTTATTTTCTTTGCAAAATGCGATGCAGTTTGGTTCTAAGTTTAAGATACCCGTTCCTGAGATGATATTGTCCTTGAAAAAGTTATTGTTACAATGAATGGTGAGTTTGACAGGTTTCGATTGGATACATATCCACTTATTACCATTTAATTTGTGCCAGATGTTAATATTGCCAAAGATAAAGTTTGTTTCACAATTATCTGGGAGACTATCGATGGCTTTTGTCATAATATTAATTTCACAAGTTGGGTTAGTTGTAACACTGGAAACATCTATGGGCTTACAAATAAAAAGTTTACTTATAATTAGTTTACATCTTACATCTAAATTATCTATATAAAAATATGTATTACGGTCTTCACTTAACCCTATGTATGGTTTATGGGGTTTGATTAATGCAAAAGAGTTTGGTGGTTAAGTCGACCATAGGTATCTTAATAACAAAAATTAACTTATCATTAAGAAAGTATGATATAATATCTGATAGGTTTATCAATGAGTGAATATTATCTAAGTTTAAATCTAATGGTAATTCTTTAAATTTTGTTAGGTTTTTTATATTGTTCATTAATTCATTAAACAGCTCTTGTGAGGTAAAAGTTGACGGATGTAATGTATTAGTTTTGGCAAATAAAATGGTATTTACAATATCTTCCATTTTATATGAAAGTATTAACAAGTGGGCTTGCAATACATTTAATACTTCTTCTAAGTTATTCTTAAAGTAAACAGATTTCTTATTCTAACAGATTCTTAATTTTAAAGATATTCCTAACAACTAATGATATATATTTTTTTTTTTTCATCGCATCATTTGGTAGGAACTGATTTTTATTTAGTTTTAAGGACAGTCAATTTAAGCAGAAATAACCGTGGCTGGTTTGATTTGATCAATATGATGTCTTATGTGTTTATTATTGATTGAAAGAGTAACGGTGTTATTATTATGTACTTTGACAATTTGGTACGGGCCTTTCCACAACGGAGACAATGCCTTTCTAAGTCGCAGATGATTCTTTAGGTAAACGAGATCTCCTACTTCATATATTACGATTCTAGTATGTTGATCATAATAGGTTTTTGATTTCTCTTTAGAATTTTGAATATTTTCGATGGCTTTGTCTCTTGAGAATTTGAGACGGTGACAAAGCACTTTTAAATATTCTGGGTAGGTGGTTTCAGAATGTAAGTCATAGATGGAGTCAGGTAAGAAAGGTTTATGGCCGAATAAGAGCTCATAGGGTGAGTAATTAGTTGTGCAGTGAATATTAGTATTATAGGCAAGGATAGCAGTATAGACATAGCGGGACCAATCACTTTGATCGTCGTTTACGAATGATTTTAAGTACTCTTTTAGAGTTGAGTGGCTACGTTCAAGTGCACCTTGAGTCTGTGGGTGATAGGGACTTGACCATAATTGTTTTATTTTCAAGTGATCACATGTTTTCTTAAATAGTTCTGCTGTAAAGTTAGTACCTTGGTCCGTTAAAATTGTTTTAGGTATTCCGAATAGGGATATAAAATGCAGGAGGCAATCGCTAGTTTCTTCGGCTGTCGTAGATCTAATGGGATAAGCTAGTGAAAATTTAGTAAGGTCGTCTTGTAAGGTAAGGATATATTTTAATTTAGCTAATCCTGCTTCTGGTAATGGCCCAACTATGTCCATTGCCAGGCGCTGGAAAGGAGCAGTGGATGTTGTCGTAATTTGCATGGGTGCTCTATGAGTTTTTCGGAGCGCTTTGTTTTCTTGACAGAGCTTACAGGATTTAATGTAATCTTCGATATCACTACGCATTCTTTTCCAATAATATCTATCTTGTATCCGTTTTAGCATCCTTACATTACCCAAATGACCGGCGATAGGTATGTCGTGGTTTTCACGGAGAATTTTCTTAATTTCGCTAAGTGACGGAAATATGATAGTATTACGATAAATCGTGACAGGGATGTTTGTGTTATGGAAGAGGAATTGAGTTATATTATACAGTTTGGTGTAGGAGTGTGTTTCAAATGGGTCTCTGAAATCTGTTATGCTTATTGGGGTTGCAGGTTGCTGGATAAGTGAATTACGTATGTTTCTTAAGGATGAATATATGTCTTCGTAACTGGCAGTGTCGAAGTGGTAAACTTTAGTGAACAACAAATAAACGCTGCGTCCACTGTGATGGAAATTAATAAAGGAGTGCAGTGATCGCTCCATTTCTAAAATTTCGGATTTTTCATTGATTTGAGATAATATTTCTTCAACATAGGGATTACTTTCGTCGAGATCTATGGAAGTAGGTATAATAATTATTTTATTATTGCCTTTAAGAATACTGGTATTGGATTCTAGAATCGTTGCATCTGATATGAATGTCTTACTATTTATAATTTTTAGGAATTGGGAGTAATTGTTATTAATTGACGTATACTGTCTGTTTTCAGTTTCATCAGAGTTGGTGCTGTCCTGGGCTGAAGGAGGCATATTCTCGTCAGCATGTGGTTCTAACGGGTAGTCAGTAGTCGAACCAGGAGTGAGTCGGGACGTTGAAGGCTGGGCCAGTGCAGAATCAGAGGTGAGTTGAGGATTCAGAGGCAGGTTAATATCGGGCACAGTTATTTCAGGAGTAGGTGGAGTTGGAAGCGGTGGAGGTGTGTTTTGCGTTGGATTGGGTAAATCGAGAGGGTTGAAGTCAATGTCGGGTTCACCAGTAAATGGGCTTATGTTATCGTCAAAGTTCAATGGATCAGAGTCTTCTATAGGATTTACAGGGTATCGTGAAAGCGCATCGGCGGCTGCGTTTAATTTACCTTTTTGGTAACCAATTTCATATTCATACTCAGAAAGCTTAAGGCGCCATCTCTGAAGTTTGCTGCCTGGGTCCTTGTGATTCATGAGCCAGGTCAATGGTCGATGATCAGTGATGATGAAGAATTTGCGCCCATAAATATATGGACGGAAGGTTTTGCAGCCAAAAAGGACGGCCAGGAGTTCTTTTTCTGTAGTATTATAATTTGACTCGCTTTTATTGAGTGTTCGAGACGCGAAAGCTATTGGTTTTTCATATCCTTTAGCCCCTTGAGAAAGAATTGCTCCTATTGCATAGTTAGAGGCATCGCATGATAAAATGAATGGTTTGGAGAAGTCTGGGTATATCAAAACAGGCGCTGAAGTTAGTTTGTTTTTAAGTTCATCGAATGCGACTTGCTGTTGGTTTTGCCAGAGGAATTGAATGTCTTTTTTAAGGAGATGGGACAAAGGTTTAGCAATCTTTGAAAAATTAGGAATGAATCGGCGATAGTAGGAGACTAAACCTAGAAACGATTTGATGTCCTTGGGACATTTAGGGGTTGGAAATTTAGTAACGGCTTCGATCTTTTCAGGATTAGGCTTAACACCTTTTTCAGTGATAACATGGCCAAGGTAAGCTACTTCTCGGCGCAAGAACTCGCACTTATCTGGTTGTAGTTTCAAGTTAAAGTCCCTAAGGCGTTTAAAAACAAGCTCTAAGTTTTCGATATGGCTGGAAAGATTATGCGAGTAGATAACTATGTCATCTAAGTAAACAAAACACCGAATATCTTGAAGGCCAGCTAATGCAGTGTTCATGAGCCGTTGGAAGGTAGCCGGCGCATTTTTGAGTCCAAACGGCATGCGAGTAAATTCATAATGACCCTGAGGTATACTAAAAGCTGTTTTGGATGCATCCCTTTCGTCCATAAGGATTTGATGGAACCCGGATGCTAAATCAAGTGTGGAGAAGTATTTACTTTGGCCTAGTTGGTCTAATATTTCGGATATCTGTGGGAGTGGGTAACTATCACCTATAGTTACGTCGTTTAATTTGCGATAGTCTATAACAACGCGCCATTTGCGTTCCCCTGAGGCGTCTAATTTTTTTGGAACGACCCAGATTGGTGATGACCAGGGAGACATGGAAGGTTTTATTATACTCTGTTCTAGCATTTGATCGATTTGCCTAGCTACTTCGGGTTTGTGGATTTCAGGGAAACGGTAAGATTTAACGTGAATTGGATTTTGTGATGTAGTTTTAATTTCATGTTTGACTGCAGTGGTAAATGTGAGTTTATCGCCAGGAATATGGAAAATGTCGGAGTATTCACAACAAACATCATGTAGGGCATTAGCTTCTTCTGTATTTAAATGTTTGATTCGAAGGAGATTCAGGACTTCTTGGGTGCGGAGATACGAGTCATTATTTGAGTTCTGGTCGTCCATAGTAACATGAATAGGTAAGTGGGTTGTATCGTCAGGACACAGTGGAACAAGTTGTATATTCAGATTAGGTTTAAGAGTTACAGGTGAGTCGGAGGTGTTGATTACTGAAACATTGATTCTTTTATTTTCTTTAACTTTTACTAAACAATTTGCGATTAAAATGTTTTTGAACTGTTTCTGATCTAGGACTAATCCTTCTTTGATTTCAGGGTTAGAGATGGAGCATTCGATTATAGTTTCAGATCTAGCAGGGAGGTAATATATCGGTTCATGAAGTTGTAGTGGTATTTGGATATCATTAATGGTAAGTTTATTTAAGTTATAATCAATGTTGCAGCCAAAATTATTTAACATGTCGGTTCCGATCACGCCGTCGAATGGGAGGTGGATTTCGTTAATTACGTGGAATTTATGAAATAATATTGTACGGGTGTTGGTAGGGTTTGTGAAATGCATTTCTAGCTGTAAGTGCCCTAAGGTTTTTGTAGGGTTTTGTTCGACAGGGTCAATGCCTTTAATTTGGATAGGTTCTTTCACTAGATCAGGAATTTTAGATAAAGAAGTTGATTTAATCAGGCTCACTGATGCACCAGAATCAATTAAAAGAGTTAGTGGTGCACTGGATATTGTACAGTTTACTTTAACAATGGGAAGTAGTATTTTACCGGCGTTATTGATCTTAAAAATTTCCATTCGTTTAATAGAGTCAGAGTGTTCGGGTTTAGGCTCGCTGAAAGTTTCTGTGGCTGCAATTTGTGCATAAGATTTGGCATTTCTATTAGATGTAGCAAGTTTGGTAGAGATAGTAGATACAGTGGATTTAGTATTTTTAGTAGATTCAGTGGATTTAGTATTTTTATTAGATTCAGTGGATTTAGTAGATTCAGTGGATTTAGTATTTTTAGTAGATTCAGTGGATTTAGTATTTTTAGTAGATTCAGTGGATTTAGTATTTTTATTTGATTCAGTGGATTTAGGATATGTATTAGATTCGGTGGATTTGGTACATTTATTAGATTCAGTGGATTTTGTATATATTTTAGATGCAGTGGATTTAGTAGGTAATTTGGTTAAAATGGATTTAGTAGGAGCAGTGGAGTTAGAAAATTTGGTATCGACTTTGGATTCAGAATTTCCTGTGCGACACCGTTCAGGAAATTTTATTCGTTTAAATTATTAATATCGACAGTGTCATAACCGTCTTGACTACGTTCAGTCTCGGCATTATCATATGTCATATTGTGGATAGGGTGATTTAAATTTTTATTAAGTGAATCACCTACGTTTTTGAATTCAGGGTTATTGCGGCGATTATTATTGTATTGTCGTTTACGACAATTTTCGATAGTGTGTCCAATATTTTTGCAATATCGGCACACTGGGGCTTGTGAACCAGAGGGTTGATTTGGACCTTGAGGTCTGGCAAAATAAGATTGACCTTGTGGTCTAAGTTGATAAGATTGTCCTTGAGGCCTAGAATAGGATGAGTTAAGAGTGGGTCTGAAATTGTAGTTAGGTTGGTTAGATGGTACAAAAGAATTTCTTTTATAGGTAATACCGAGGATTTTTTCTTCCGCGGTGGCGAAGTTTATGGCTTCGTTCAATGTGGACGGGTCGCGACATCTTACAACTGTTGCTAATCGAGAGTCAAGACCCATCATGAATCTATTTAGTGCTAAGTCTTGCATGGTAGCTACTCGGCCTGACAATTCATCTTTCTTTTTTGTTGGAATCGTAATATTAATTTCGGTAAGTAATTTCGACAAGCAAGCCTCTATTCTTAATGAATATTGATTGACGTTTTCATTTGAGAGTTGTTTGCAACTTTGAAGATCAGCTAGTAGGTGTGCATAATGTTTTCGATCCCCAAATTGGATTTTTAAAAATTCTTCGAGCTGTGACCATTTTGCGAGTTCTTTAATGGCGCATACTGCTTCGGCTTTCCCCGTCAGTCGACTTAATATATATTTAAAAAGAATTTCTTGTTGTGAGGATGATGCTAAATTAATAGCGTTGCGGCAGTTATTAAGAAACGGTATTAGGGTGTCTCGAGAACCGTCGAAGGTTCCGATAAATTTGATAAGTACATTAAGATCGATATCCGACATTTTTACTTGCATTTCTTCGTCTTTTACTTCTGTTGCTCTGGGCATATTAAGGGTATTGTAAAAAAAATAGAAATTTTAAAAAAAGAATATGTCTAAGAAAATAAAAATAACAAGTAAGATTCAAGTTTAAAACACGATTAATAAAATGATCTTATAAATAAGCAGTGACTCGGGTGCGAGACAGTGTTATCAGTTCCTAGAAAATGATGTGTGGGCGATGAGCGACGGTTGATTGTTTAGACTGTACGATCAATTCTCTGAATTTATAATAAGGTGATAACAATTAGTACGTAATGAACAATTGGAGAGGCCTATGTCCAGCAGTGGACTATGATAGGTTGATGATGATGAACTTATTAAGTATCTAATTTATTATAATATAAATTACTTTTAACACTTTTTTAATCACTTTATATTTTGCTTTTAAATATAGTAAAGTAGTGGTACAAGTCTGTATTTATCACTATTCACCGAAGGTCACGAAGAACACTCAAATCACAGTATATTACAAAACTTTATAACTCACAGGAGAAACAGGAACATTGTAGGTGATGGGGACACGTAGTACTCCTTGCTCGTTACAGGATACAGCGGCGCGGCGCGACAACCACGGCACCACAGCAAATAGCAGTTTGGGTTTTTGATTATTTGTTATCGACTACGATTGCGCTAAGTCGGATTTAGAAAGGTTGATTTTGATTTACTTTGATTTAGTACAGAACTCGAAGGTATACGGAGAGTTTTTTGTTAATAGTTCCACTTTATACTTCACGAAAAGATATGGTAGAAAGTTCAGGAATGTTACACACACAACACGAAGAGTTAATACACTGGATTTTGTAGTTAATACACTGGAAGCGTTACCAGGGACTTTTAAAATCCCTTTTCGCTGCCACCAAATATTATGACGACCTTGTCAAATTAGTTTTTAAAAAAGAAATA
Organism: Diaphora mendica; assembly: GCA_949125395.1. NCBI lineage: Eukaryota > Metazoa > Arthropoda > Insecta > Lepidoptera > Erebidae > Diaphora > Diaphora mendica. The sequence goes on from OX421310.1 coordinate 28,523,327, forward strand.
GAAGAGAAAACTATGTTAATAAAATATAAAATAAAACAAATCAATTGTTTTTAAAACTGAACCGGCGTTGAAGAGAGATGGGAAAGAACTGAGGATGCGAGGTGTGGGGTGTGTGTGGGAGAGAACAACGGAAAGCTGACAACGCAAAAATGGAAGATGGGTAGGCAAAGTAGCATACAAAGGGGCGACATAACAGAGCGCGCTCCTGCCGCCAGCGATCAGAGCGCGTTGGATCGTCTGGTGTGGATCCGGCTAATCAGTGTTGTTCACGCGTAGACGCGCGAATTCCGAAGAATGCGCCAGTCTTTTTAAAATCTCAGAAGTAATATGTGCGTTACGCTGTGGAGTTAAGGTTGAATTTGTTATGTTCAGTTTTGGATAGACGCTTCGTTGCGCTTCGACTCTGCGCTAGTATAAATTTACCCTAAGATACAATTTTAGATACCTATTATATAAACAGAACCAAACGAGGAGTCCGCCTTAATAAGCAAATTATTCGAGTTGCTTTAAAGTTACATCAACTTGTTATTGTTAATCTATTCTATACCCTGTTCAAGTTAGCTTCACCTTTTTGACAGATGTATTTTTTTCTGATCGACATAACTTTGCAATGACGAACATATTATTTTCTTAATTTAATGATTTTAAAAATATTTTAATAAATACATATAACACAAGTTCCTAAATATTCAAGCGTTATCCGAAAATTTTAAGACTTTATTGCTTCAAACTAAAGTTTAAATACGAACACTGAAAATAATAGACGCTTGTACAATGTTACATCGGTCGGACGGATGGGACACGAATAACAGGCAGTAACTGTTACAAATATCGATTACAAAATAATACATAAATAAATATTGTGGACATCTAACACACAACGCCATCTAGTCCCAAGCTAAGCAGAGCTTGTGTTATGGGTACTAGACAACTGATATAAATATATATATGTATATACTTTTTTTTTGTAAATATATATACATATTATACATAGAAAACACCCAAACTCCGAAACAAATATTTGCAGATCATACACACATTTGGTCCGACCCGGGAATCGAACCCGAGACCTTATGCACAGCAGTCGCATACGCTACCACTGCGCCACCGAGGCAGTTTCGGTTGGTAAAAAATCATTATTAAAGATCATTGTTATGTTATTGTTACGAACGGGGGTCCTGTCGTTTTAGTTGGGGTCTCTTTAGCTGGTATAACTCTTTTTAGAAAAATAAGGTAAAAAAAATGAATTCTAATTTGAATGCAATGCATTCCATCGTTCCATCGACTGGCCATATAAGCCGAACGTCGGGAACACTCGGGGTCAGTAGTGTGGAGTAAAGTCAAGAGGAAAGAGGAGGTTAAAGGAAGCAAGACTACCTGCCCGTAACATTATTATTGTTGAATTTAAGTTTTTGTTTTGAACTTTTGTTAAACATGCCTAAGAGGGCGAAAAAAACTGTACTTAACAGTGATCGTGAGTTTGTGATTCGTTTACGCGATTATTTTGAGCGTGAGTTACAATATGTATTATTGTCTCAAGTGCGGCAACGTGTAGCTGACGCTTTGGGGATTGGATTAGCTACTGTCACACGAATCTCTACGGAAAAATATGGTAAAGGTGATGAGGAGAATAAACTGTCGTCTCCTAACAAAAAACGTAGGCGTATCCAACCTACCGTCAATATTGTCGATTTTCAATGTGCGGCCATACGGAACCACATTTATGGTTATTATTCAAGAAAAGAATTGCCCACACTTGACAAGTTGCTGGTGACACTAAGAGAAGCTGATTTATATGACGGCGGCGGTCGAACCCCGCTGTCAAAACTATTGCGTAGAATTGGATTTCATAACCAAAAACCCTACAACCGCAAGATTCTTATGGAAAGGAATGACATTGCCCTCAAACGAGTTGATTTCTTAAGAAAAGTTAAAAATATTACCGATTGGGAAAAAGTTGTGTTTTTAGATGAAACTTAGTTGAATGCCAATCACAAAATTAAAAAAACATGGAACGATGATACTGCCCAATCGTCTACAAAAGTACCAGAAGGAAAAGGGGAGAGACTGATAATTTGCCACGCAGGTACTGCCCCAGGGTTTTGTGCCAAACTGATTACTGGCATTTAAATCCAAAAAAACGAATGAGTATCACGAAGAGATGAACTTCGAAACTTTTTCGGAATGGTTTTATAAAATGATGGACAACCTAGATGGTCCTTATATAATAATAATGGATAATGCATCCTATCATTCCACGCAACATGACAAAAAAAAAGAAAAAAAAAATCGACCCTCCCATAGAAAACTGCTCGATCACGTGGTCGATTTCGTATGGAAGGTCTGAATTTTTATTTTTACTTTTCGACCCGTGTTTCTTTGGGGAAAGTTGTTTACTTTCATGGTCTGAACCACCTATTTAAATTTGTACTCATTATGAATATTGACCCACCGTCGCTTATCTACCCAATCTATACTAATATTATAAAGCTGCAGAGTTTGTTTGTTTGAACGAGCTAAGCTATATTTTATATTCAAGAAAATTAGGGATCCGTAAGTTTTGTAACCCAAGGTGTGATATCGAAAACTTATATTTGAGTGCGTTGCAAAAACTTTTCTTTGTAGGTCCCATTAAGATCTACAAAAAGTCCGCGAGAGCATCTAGCTTACTATCATGGTTTAGTCACAATAACCGCTTTTATGTTCAAAAAAATTATTAAATCGTCTGAAGAAAGAAACTACGGTAAATGTGTATCGTAATATTAATCCTTATCCAAATTAAGCATTATGTTTATCAAGGGTATTTATGTAGAAGTAAAATACTTTTTGTTTCATCCCAATCGGACATTTCGTTTAGAAGTCATCACGAGTATAAGACGCTAAGAGTTGGTACCTAATAATGAGTTATTTGCCAAAGAGTTTTTTATCAACATAATACCTAATATTAATCTTTATCCAAATAAATGTGTTTTGATTATGAGTATTAGATCTTAGAAGGGTATAATAAATTCATTTTTAAAATAACTCCGCAACGGAAATCCACGCGCGCTTGATGCGCAAGGCAAGACGCTGCGCTGCTTGGCCGGCGCGGCGCGCGATGGAGAGGCGGTGTTGACCGCCCGATGCCGCCTCACCGCCCGCGCGTGTACTACAACGTACCATGCCGCGACCACGCGGCTCAGTCAGACGCGTGGTCGGCTCCCTACGGAACGGTCGAATGCAGCGTCGCGTTTTCTGAAGTCATTTACGATAATTCCTTTGACAGATATTTTATCCGATTTACGTGCCAGAAGCAGGTATAGGTACCTAGATAGATAAGTACCTAATCACTCACCTTACGTTTCTTTTACTTGATTACTTTGTTTAAGTTTAGTTTGGTTGAGTTTTAATTTCATACGTTCTTTCTTTTACCTTTTTACAACGTTTAACTGCACAGAATTCCCGCACTTTGGCAAACCGCGAACGGGAATCACGTGCTGAACGTTCCCATCGATTAGCACAGCAAAATGCACGATCAGCAAGGAACAGAACTCGCAGGCAACATAATTTATTGTATTCCGTGTTTGCTTATGATTGTACCCTTGACTATGCTGAGCTAAATGATATTGATATTTGCAGAATTGATAAAATATGTGACTCATATCAAGCAAAAAAATGGCCGGCTGAAGCGCCTGGACTGTGTTGTAGTGGTGGCAAAGTAAATACTACCGTACCTAAAGTCCCGGCACCAACATCAATTTTTAAAGACCTCATAACAGGCTCACATCCATCTTCAAAGCATTTCTTAAATCACTCAAGACAATATAATACACTTTTTCAGATGACTTCATTTGGTGCCAAAGAAATTCGTGAAGGAAACTTTATGCCCACTTTTAAATTCCAGGGGCAAGTTTACCATTTGACCGGTAATTTACTTCCAGCTGAAGGCGAACAACCCGATTTTTTGCAAATATATTTTGTTACTCATGCAGATCAGGTATCCTTGTGCTCAAATTTAAACCCAACCTTACAAATCGATCTCATCGACCCTCTCCAAACATATCTTCACGATCATAATACTTATATTCAAAGTTTTAAATACAATCTCGAAAACAGACCAACGAATGATTTTTAACTTATTATTCATGCTGATGTGAAACCTCCTAATGAGCATCGAGGTCGATATAACGCGCCGATAGTAGATGAAGTAGCTGTTCTTTTAATAGATGAAGACAAAGGTCCCCGAGATAGTGTGTTAAATGCCAGAGACGGGCGACTCCAGCGAGTTTCTGAAATACATAGATCTTATGACCAACTTCAATATCCTTTACTGTTTGCCTTTGGAAATTACGGATATTCTATGAATATTCCACAGCAGAATACTGCTGCTAGATCTAAAACTGTATCATGTATACAGTTTTATGCATTTAGACTCATGGTGAGTGCTATAGTATAACGAAGAGCGTGAGCAGCGCCGTCTGGCGAGAACTGTTGTCACTAGTTTGTCTAGATTGGTCTAGATGTCGTGTCACTGCACCGTAAGCATTGTAATTACTATTTTCTGTTAATAAAAGTGTGTAAACCACATATATGTGTTATTTAGCCCTTTAACCCTTCAGGTTATGGCCCAGCTACTGTCAGTGAGTGAAATATAAACTAATTAGTGAACAATTGCAGTGATTTGAACTAAAACAGTTCGTCGTTATAAAAGTAATAAACGCGTCTGCGCGCGTTAAGGTTTACTGTAGGTGAATAGTGTAACGCAGACTTGCAAGTTACGTTTCGCCGTTTGTTTACTACTTTTAATACGAAGATTCATTGCTATTGTTTTGGAGTTGAAAAAACTTCGATATGGCTACAACTATAAAGATAGATCGACTTACTGGTGATAATTATGATACATGGAAGATACATATGCGAGCAATATTGATTAAAAATGATTTATGGGAATATGTATCGGGATCGTTACCAAAACCACAGCTAAGTGATTCAAAATATACCGATTGGGTAAAAATGGACAGAAAAGCCGAGTCAGATATACTGTTAGCGGTGAGTCCGAGTGAGTTAGTTGCATTGGATGGTTTGGAAAGTTCCAAGGCTATTTGGGATAAGTTAAAATCTATGTATCAGTCGAGCGGCCCTGCAAGAAAAGCGTCGTTATTAAAAAGGCTTGTATTGACTCGTATGCAAGAAGATGACGATTTGAAAAAGCACATCGCGGATTTCTTTGATGCGGTTAAGAAATTAAAAGAAATCGGTTTGATAGTTATCGATGAACTACTGGCTATATTATTGTTGTATAGTTTACCGGATTCAATGGGATCGCGTGATGATTTACCATCAACGGAAACCTTAAAGGTCAAGATTATCGAAGATTTCGAAGCACGTAAGTCTAAGACGACTGATCAAGGGGCTATGTTCGTCAAACGTTTCAATAAGAATAAGAATGCCAATCTGAAGAAGAATAATGACAACCATGGTTTTTACAAAAACAACGTCGAATGTTATCGGTGTGGTCGTCGTGGGCATTTAGCGAAACAGTGCAGAACCAAATATATTAATAAGTATAAACAAAGCGCACAAAATGTAGAAAATGGTAATGACAGCAAACAAAAGACAACAATGTTGTTGAGTACAGCCGAAGAGGTTATGTTAGGTGAGAAATTAAATCCTAGTTGGTGTATTGATAGTGGATGCACGGGTCATATGTGCAATGATAAGCAGTTGATTCAGGATTATACGCGGCTAGACTCCGAACTGAATTTAGCTAATAGTGATAGTACGACAATATCAGGCACTGGTAAAGTAAGGATGTTGATTGACACAGGCAGTGAAAAACGCCAGATTGATGTCGAAAAAGTGTTTTACGTATCCGACTTACGAACAAACTTATTATCAGTGGCCAAAATGACAGATCGTGGGTTCGAAGTTCGCTTCAGGAAGAAAGATGCGATTGTGATTGATAATAATGATAAAATTCATATGCGTGCAGATAGAGTTGGTAACCTATACCATGTTCGAATGAGTCAGAACTCTGTCAATAATGTTGAAGCCACGAAGAATTCGTTAGATATATGGCATCAACGACTCGGACATCTCAATGAACGTGACCAACGAGATATGGCGAAGAGTGATGTAGTACACGGGCTATCATTCAAGGATAATGAAAAAATGACTGAATGTGAAATCTGTATAAGTGAAAAGCAGACTTGCACGCCTTTTCCGAAGAAAAGGGAGGACCGTACCAACGAACTATTAGAGACAGTGCATAGCGATGTTTGTGGTCCCATGAATCATCAGTCTTATGGCGGTAAGAAATATTTTGTTACATTTATCGACGATAAATCTAGATGGTGTGAAGTCTGCTTCATAGCGAATAAAAGCGACGTCCTAAGCGTATTTAAAACCTATAAAGCCTATGCTGAGAACTTAACTGGGAAGAAAATAAAGAGTCTTCAGTCTGATAACGGACGAGAATACGTGAACAATGAATTTAATGATTTTTTAAACAAAGCAGGAATCCGAAGAAGATTGACAGCACCGCATACGCCTCAACAGAACGGAATTGCTGAAAGAAAGAATAGGACATTGGTTGAAATGGGACGATGCATGATGCGTCAAGCAGGTAGTCCTCCTGCGCTTTGGGCAGAAGCAGTTAACACTGCTAATTATATTAGAAACCGGTGCCCAACTACAGCTTTGAGTGGTCAAATACCTTTCACTCTATGGAAAGGGAAGAAACCTACAGTGGTATATATGAATGTGTTCGGCTCTAAAGCTTATTATAAAGTAAAGGGAAAACCGAAAGGAAAATTTGAGTCCCGTTCACAGTTAGGAGTATTTGTAGGTTATGATACTCAATCAAAAGCATATAGAATACATGATCCTATGACAAGAAAGATTATTGTGAGTCGTGATGTGAAGTTCATGAATGAAACTGCATTTAGACATGAATATAAAGAGATACTTGTTGAAGAAAAGAATAATGATGAACACAAAGACACTGATGAAGAACAAATAAGAGTAGAATTAAACGTATCGAATGAAAGAAAGGACGATAATAGTAGAATACTAAGAGCCCGGAGAGATGGCAATAGATCAACCTGGGAAAATGCAATAGAACCTTCGAAGAGAGGAAAAGGAAGACCTCGTCTAATACGTACTGGTCAGGCGGGTAGACCGCGAAAAGAATACCATACAATAAAGGAGAATACCACGGATAGTGAAAATGAACCAGAACCAGATGATGAACCAAATGAACAGATGAGTGCAGGAATAACAATAATAAAACAAATGACATGGAAAGATATAGAGAAAAGAAACTATGAAAGTTTATGGAAAGCTGCCTTAGAAGACGAGTATCTGTCGCAGATAAAAAATAAGACTTGGGAAATTGTACCAAGACCAATACAACGAAAAGTTATTGGAAGTAGATTCGTGTTTAGTACCAAAAGTACTGGCAAGAAGGTACGTCTCGTCGCAAAAGGATGTTCACAACGTCCAGGGGAGGATTTTCATGAGACCTCATCCCTTGTTGTAAGATCTTCATCCATAAGGCTAATAGCTGCATTGTCAGCGGAGTTAGGATTAGAAATCCATCAAATGGACGTAGTAACAGCCTATTTAAATGGTTCACTCGATGAAGAGGTATATATGGAGGTTCCAGACCAGCTAAGCGAAGTTCTAGAGAGAGTACTCGCAAAAGATAAAGTTGGATCGAATAAGAAGATAATAACAGAGAAAAATATACTGGAGACAGCTAAATGCTGGAACAAAGCTCTTGACGAATGTGTGGATAGTGAGTGTTTACTAAGAAAATCTTTGTATGGCTTACGTCAATCAGGACTGCAGTGGTATAAAAGGTTAGTGAGCATGTTGAATGATATTGGTTTTGAAGCATTACCACAGGATCCTTGTGTGTTTATTGCACAAAAGGGTGAGCGAATTATGTTGATAGGTATTTATGTTGATGATATGATACTAGCGACAAATGATACAGTGTGGATGGAGGATATAAAGAAACAATTAGGGAGTACATTTGAAATGAAAGATATGGGAAAAATTTCTACATCTTTAGGTATCGAATTTAGTCGTGATCATAAAAATGGAGTGTACTTAAGTCAAAAATCATATTTAGATAAACTGTTAGAACGTTTCGGTATGAGTGAGTGTAAACCTGTTGTGACACCTATAGATGTGAATGTAAAGCTAGAGAAACCAGAATTTATTAGGTCTGATATAATGGAACAGTATCCGTTTCAGAGTTTGATTGGTGCGTTGATGCATTTGGCCGTATCAACTAGACCAGATATCAGTTATGCCGTCAATTATTTGAGTCAATTCAATACAAATTACAATATTGGGCATTGGAAGGCTGCTAAACGCGTGCTAAGGTATTTGAAAGGTACATCAGATTACGGACTAGTGTATGAAAGGACAGGTTTGCCCCTCTTTGGTGTGGTTGATGCAGATTGGGGTGGGAACTCGATAGATCGCAGATCCTATTCCGGTTTTGCTTTTATTTTAGCAGGTGCCCCAATCAGCTGGGAGGCGAGAAAGCAACGAACGATTGCTTTATCGAGCACTGAAGCCGAGTATATGGCCATTTCCGAGGCTACTAAGGAAGCCATTTACTTGCGTGATATTTTAAATAGCATAAGTGTGAATTGTGAGTGTGTGGTGTTGTTCAACGACAACCAGAGTGCTATTAAACTTGCTCAAAGTAAAAACTATCATTCTCGTACAAAGCATATCGATATCAGGCACCACTTTCTTCGCGATAAGTGCGAAGAAGGCATAATTAATCTTAAATATTTGTGTACGGAACGAATGCCTGCTGATGTTTTGACCAAAGGTTTGAGTGGAACAAGGCATCACGAGTGCATGCGTAATTTAGGTATGATGAATGAATGTCTATAAATTTCAAAGATATGCTCACGACTTCGAGGGGAGGTGTTATAGTATAACGAAGAGCGTGAGCAGCGCCGTCTGGCGAGAACTGTTGTCACTAGTTTGTCTAGATTGGTCTATGTCGTGTCACTGCACCGTAAGCATTGTAATTACAATTTTCTGTTAATAAAAGTGTGTAAACCACATAAATGTGTTATTTAGCCGTTTAACCCTTCAGTGAGAATAAATGACTTTAATAGCATACATCATTTCAAAGGATTATTCAACCAATACTGTGTTAATATGGCGGCAAAAATGATTTCTGAGAGGCTTGACTTCATCAAAAGAAATTTAAAAAAAATTAGAGCAGAAGAGTACATTCACTAAAGAGATGCCGTGGTTAATGATGGCAATGGTTTGCCAACCTGAAAATCTTAGTAAACACATCAACGAAACAAAACACCCCACTACGATTTTGCATCTGAATATCCGTAGTATTAATTGTAACTTTGATGGTCTCACAGTATTGCTATCACGTATAAATATTGAACTCCACATAATAGTTCTCACTGAATGTTGGTTAAGTAAAATAAATAAACCTCCTGAGATTTTGGGATATACTTCCTACATGTCTAGTTTTCTAAATCAAAACGACGGTGTTATCGCATATGTACGTTCTAATATCCATCACAGGGTAGTGGAACCTCAATTTAAGGATGGAAACTGCCTGGTGATTGCGTGTGGCCATGAAATAGCAGTTGTTGCCATTTACCGCTCTCCCTCATACAGGACAATTGACAAATTTACAGAGAGTCTGGATGAAGTCTTAACATCTTACTCGTCGACTAAAACGGTAGCGTTGATTGGAGATCTAAACATTAATATTTCAGAAAGTAAAAATGATACATTATTGGACAAGTATTTAGATTTAACAGCCTCTCATGGTCTTCTACCTGGCCATCTTCTACCGACGCGAATGGATAGATGTCTCGATCACGTGATGTTACGTTCTGATAAAAAATCATCTGTCTTTGGATTAGACTCTTATGTAACCGACCATGCCCCTGTCGTTTTTTCCACATATAACCAGTTGTCACGGTATAATGATGTAAACAGTTATACACGAATCAATTACCCTAACTTAATTACAGAATTATCTAACATTGACTACAGTTCGGTTTATTTTACTACAGACGCCAATCTTGCAACTCATAATCTAATTAGTTTAATTTCAAGTACAGTTCAAAATAATTCTAACATAGGAATAACTCCTAACCGAAAACGTTGTATCAAACCCTGGATCACACCGGGGATGCTGAGATGTATACGACACCGTGATCGTCTTCATATCAAATCTAAGCTGTCTCCCACTAACATGATTTTACTAACAACATACTCCAGATATCGAAATTTCTGTAATAACTTAATCAAAAAACTCAAAACTGAACACGAGAAAGCTGAACTACTCAAAAATAAAAACAACCCTAAGGGTATGTGGCGAACCATAAAGACGATTACAGGTATGAATAGAGACAACAGGCCACCTCACGAGTTATTAAAAATATGCGAAAATCAGGAATTATCTTTGAATCACATAAATAATTTATTTGCTAATGTTGGCAGCGACCTAGCTCAAAAAATACAAACAACACAATCTGCACCACCTTGTTTAGCTGTAATCTACAGCGAATCCCTTGAGCAACTCTATGGGGTTGTTAGATACCGATGAAGCTGTAGTATATCCACTTCTGTAATTAAATCTGGAAGACACATTCTTGTTCCACATATAACGTATGTGTGCAACCTGTGCCTCAGAACTAGCATTTTCCCATATATACTAAAAAGAGCTCTGATTAGTCCAATCTTCAAAAGTGGTGAAAAAGACAAGATCACTAATTATCGGCCTATATCTGTGCTAACTAATATCTCAAAAATAGTAGAAAAGATACTAAATAAAAGACTAATAAATTACCTAGAAACTAACCACCTCTAGCAGAAACACAGTTTGGCTTTAGACAAGGCAGGTCAACTGAAGACGCGATAGTTGAACTCACTGAAACGGTTGTTCGGCAACTTGACAGAAACTCCAAAGTTATAGGCTTATTCCTAGACCTTTCTAAAGCCTTTGATACTGTCTCCATTTCAATTTTGCTTACTAAAATGGAATGTATTGGAATCAGGGGTAGTGTTCTAGGAATATTTAAAAGTTACCTAACCCGTCGAACCCAGCAGGTGAAAATAGGTAATCGTTTGAGCCTGAGTGATTCTGCCAACCCCGTTTAGGGCGTACCCCAGGGAAGTGTACTAGGACCCACGCTCTTCCTTATATATATCAATGACCAGTGTACTAAAGCTATCCCATATTGTAAAATAGTTGCATATGCGGATGATACAGCGTTATGGGTAAAAGGAAAAAGCTGGGATGAGACTCGCAAGTATGCTGAAAATGCACTGAGTGAAGTAATGAACTTTCTGAACTCCAATCTATTGGCACTCAATGTTGCTAAAACTAAATATATCTGTTTCTCCCAGCGTCAAAACACAATTCGTGATGTAAATCACCTCATTGCACATTCATGTGATTCTAAATCTCAAACATGTAGCTGTAAGACCATTGAACGCGTCAATGAAATTAAATATCTAGGCGTCATTTTAGATAGCGCACTATGTTTGCAAACGCATATCAATAACACCATAAATCGCGTTAGAAAACTGATGACAATATTTCGCAAATTAAGAAACTCTGCTGATCTTGAGACGCTAAAAATGGTGTACTATGCCCTGGCACAATCTATTATATCGTATGCTATTCTAGCATGGGGAGGCACGGGTACAACTTGTATGATTGGACTGGAGCGAGCTCAAAGAGGAGTTTTAAAGGTCTTGTCCCATAAACCTCGGTGGTACAACACAGCAGCTTTGTATCGAAAATGCGGTGTTCTCACGGTTAGGCAATTATTTATTCTGCAGGTAATAATGAGAAGGCACAGTAATGTCTCCAGTGGCCTTACTGATACGGGTCGTAGGAATGTGGGATTATGCTTCACAGAATCTCATAACACAGCTTTAGCAAGAAGGCAATATTATATCATAAGCAATCGCATTTAGAGTTAACAACAAATTAAACATTTTCACTTTAAACTACAATCAAGTAAGATCTGAAACTAAACGGTGGCTTTTGCTACTAAACTATTTAGAAACAGAAGCATTGGTAACCTAAAATTTCCAAGATATACACATACGCACACTTATACACGCGCGTGCACACACACACACACACGCAAGTACACACACACTTCATTTAGTTATAGTTTGCATCTTTTGTCTGTTTTGTTTAGATTTTTTCTTTTTTTTTATCTTTTTTGAGTTACTATCACTACTGTTATAAATTATTACTCTTGGAAGGCGCTGATAGCTGTCATACAGTTAATACTAGTACAGCTGTCAACGTTCCACATATCAAAACTATTGTTTTTACCAATAAGTCGAATTGTAAATAGTATAAGTGATATGTAAACTGTACCATTATCTTGAAATTCATAAATATCATATCATATATCATATCAATATAGACGCAGAGGCGGATTAACCCTAAGGCAAAGTAGGCACGTGCCTAGGAGCGCGAGGTTGCTAAGGGGCGCGCGCGCCAAATTTTTAACATAGCAAAAATATATGCCTCACATAACACAACTTCTAGTTCGACTAGTGCTGTTTCCATACAAAAATGTAGTAGATACAACTGCAGCTGTAGTTGAGATTATTCTATAAGTTTTAGGAAGACCAGATTTGTCCATTGCAGCAGGGGCACTGGAGTGGGCGGCGACGCCGACGGCAAACAATAAGCTGTGGCAGTATAGGACAAATTGCAGGAGGAATTGCGCCTGTAGCCACCACCCTGCCTGCCTGCCACCCTGAGCGTATTCACAGAACGGGTTTCACTGTCCACTCGTTACAAAGGTGTACCGCAAGAAAGTGACGTTCGTGTTCGTGACTTCACCTCAATACAAATTTTTAACCACGGGTTGTGCCCATGCTTTTAAAAAGAAGGCGCTAGGAGAACTCCAGCTGGAGCTGTCATCTATACTATTAGTTCCGCAAGGGTCAGTGTTAGGACTCCTACACACTATACCGGTTGCCTGACCGTGCGTCGGGTATGTCGTCAAACGTCAACAAGCTCGGCGGCAAAACTGGCATCTAATTGAACTGTTTGCCGTGCAAAGTAGCCACTGACCGAAAAATGCGTAAAGGCTCATTTTCATTGGTCGTTAATTCAGTCGTTATACAGCAGTCGGGGAGTCCCAGAATACTTGCTATTTACTAATAAATCGGCATTTAGGTATCCCCCGCACGCGGCACACTAATAGCCAATGACAGCCAAAATAGTTATAGGTAAATAGGAATTCACGTAACGATGCAGAGCGCGCAATACATTGCTGGCTATCAAATGGAATAAAAATCTTGAGACGTCGTTTTCTCCGGGTATTTTTTTTAAGGACAGCTGATATTTTTTTTCAATGGGTTTTGGGGTGCTGTATCAGATCCTTTAATCTTCGAGAGTCGTCTTTTTCCACCCTGCATAAATTCAATCTAGAAGAAGACGTGGAGAAGATGTTGAAGAATATCCCGGTATAAAAAAAGACTCAACTCTAGGCAACTGTAGACACGCTACACGTTCATCCGACACAAACTGAATGTTACTATTTAAGAATGTTGCTGCATCATGTTCGCGGTCCAATGTCGTTTGAACATCTAAGGACCGTAAATGGTGTTATTTTCCATACCTACTTATCAAGGCGCTTGCAAGGAATTAGGTTTACTGGAGGGAGTTGAAGATTGGCAAAATACCATGTCAGATGCTGTCATGTCCGAGCCGGCTACAAAATTAATAGAATTATTTACCATCATCCTCATATTTTGCCAGCCATCTGACCCCTTACAGCTATGGAATAAATTTCGTGATGATTTGTGTCAAAGTATATTAAACAGAATGCTTAATAAGAATCAGGATATGACATTAGCATATAGATATATACAATGATGGACTTATCATAATTAAAGATAAGATTCATGAGATTTGCAATAAATCACTAACTGATTTTGGGCTTCCTGCAACAAAAAAGAGTAACACACGTTATAATTTGGATCCTTTAGAAATGGCGTTGCGGAAGCCATACGATATAAATGAATTAAATGAGTATATTACTGAAAATGATCAGAAATTAGTTAATGACCAGGTGACGGCGTACAATCGTGTTATGCACAGTGTTCGTTTCAATGAGGGAAAAATATTTTTTTTGGATGCTCCACGTGGAACCGGCAAAACTTTCATTACTAATTTGATATTAGTAAAAATAAGGTCTCAGGGAAAACTAGCTTTGGCAGTAGCGTCATCAGGAATCGCTGCAACTTTATTAGCAGGTGGACGCATAGCTCATTTCACTTTTAAACTGCCTCTAACTGTTTCTTTACAGAGAGATAGCGTGTGCTCTATTCGTAAAAATGACCCTTTAGGAAAAGTTTTGCAAGACGTCACTTTAATAATTTGGGACGAATGTACCATGATTCATAGAGCTCATGTAGAGGCTCTAGATAGGACTCTTAGAGATATTAGAAGCTGTGATAAAATCATGGGTGGGATATTACTGTTATGTTTGCTGGGGATTTTCGACAAACTTTACCGGTAACAGTAAGAGGAACTAGAGCAGACATTGTAAAGTCTTGCCTTAAAAGTTCCCCATTATGGAAATTTGTTCATAACTTAAAACTATCTACGAATATGAGAGCACATTTGGGTGGAGGTAGTACGAATTTTCCTTCAAAGTTACTTTTAATAGGAGACGGGAAAGTACCTCCTTTTGCAAATAAAATAGAAATTGATTAAGATTTAGGATAAAAAGTGACTAGCATTGAGGATTTAATATCGAAAGTTTACCCTGATATCGTCGAAATAGAAAATAAAGATTATCAATGGATGTGTCAAAGGGCAATATTGGCGGCGAGAAACAGTAGCGTTGATGAAACAAGATATAACAAGAAGATGCGGTCCATTACCCACAGCAGTTTCCTAATTATTTAAACCCGAGTGGCCTTCCCTCACATTCCTTCAAGTTAAAAATAGGTGCCCCAATTATTTTACTTAGAAATCTTAAGCCACCAATTTATGTAACGGGAACGGGACTCGACTTCATGTTAAAGGAGAACGGCAGATTCTGTACCGCTGGCAAAATGTTATGAACGGTTATGAGATTTATACCGTTTATAAAGTGAATCATCCTAATTATTTTCATGTATTTATTATATTTATAGAACTCTGCTAAAAGAATTTTAATTCTGCTCATAAAGTTGTTACAACTGCATTAATAAAACGAATTCCTACGTGTTTTAAACACGCCATGCTTAAAGTCTACTTAGTCTGAAAACTAGATGGCGTTATGTGTCAGATTGCCAAAATATTTTACATTACTTTAAAATATATATTACATAAAAAAGATTAAATATTTGGATAGATATTTATGAATGAGCTTACTGGTGAATTTAGTAAAAGAGCAACATTTTATTGACGGGTCAAGAAAATCGTAAGCGTATAATTTTGATTTAAAAAATATCTAACTTCTATCTAAATATCTAACGCCATCTTGTTGACAATAATGACAATTCACTTGTGATCCATGAATTTTATTTGTAACTAGCTGACCCACGCAACGTCGTTTGCGTCTCCTATTGCCCGTAGCGTAATAATTTCCCCCCGTTTTTGAAACATTCTTCATTGGTACTCCGCTCCTATTGGTCATAGCGTGATGATATAGATAAACTCGATAAACTTTCTCGATAAACGGGCTATCTAATACTGAAAGAACTTTTTCAAATTGGACCAGTAGTTCCTAAGATTAGCACTTTCAAACAAACAAAAACTCTTCAGCTTTATATATTAGTATAGATGACCCACGCAACGTCATTTGCGTCTCCTATTGCCCGTAGCGTAATAATTTCCCCCCGTTTTTGAAACATTCTTCATTGGTACTCCGCTCCTATTGGTCACAGCGTGATGATATAGATAAACTCGATAAACTTCCTCGATAAACGGGCTATCTAACACTGAAAGAACTTTTTCAAATTGGACCAGTAGTTCCTGAGATTAGCGCGTTCAAACAAACAAAAACTCTTCAGCTTTATATATTAGTATAGATGACCCACGCAACGTCGTTTGCCTCTCCTATTGCCCGTAGCGTAATAATTTCCCCCCGTTTTTGAAACATTCTTCATTGGTACTCCGCTCCTATTAGTTATAGCGTGATGATATAGATAAACTCGATAAACTTCCTCGATAAACGGGCTAACTAACACTGAAAGAACTTTTTCAAATTGGACCAGTAGTTCCTGAGATTAGCGCGTTCAAACAAACAAAAACTCTTCAGCTTTATATATTAGTATAGATGTATTTATTATACTCTTCTAAGATCTAATACTCATAATCAACAACACATTTATTTGGATAAAGACTAATATTAGGTATTATGTTGATAAAAACTCTTTGTCAAATAACTCAATAATAGGTACCAAAAAAATAGGTTTTCGATTTCACGAAAACCTATTTTTGCGTGCGCTGCAAAAAGTATTGACAATAGAACAAAATAATGTATTACGGGTTTGTAGGTCCCATTAAGATCTACAAAAAAGTCCGCGAGAGCATATATCTAACTATCATGGTTTAGTCACAATAACCGCTTTTGTGTTCAAAAAAATTATTAAATCGTCTGAAGAAAGAAACTACGTTAAATGTTTATCGTAATATTAATCCTTATCTAAATAAAGCATTATGTTATCAAGGGTATTTATGTAGAAGTAAAATACTTTTTGTTTCATCCCATTCGGACATTTCGTTTAGAAGTTATCACGAGTATAAGACGCTAAGAGTTGGTACCTATTATTGGGTTACAAAATAGCAATTTTCTTACGGATCTCTATTTTTTATGAAAATAAAATATAGCCTATAGCCTTCCTCGATAGATGGACTATCCAACACTGAAAGAATTTTTTAAATCGGACCAGTAGATCCTGAGATTAGCGCGTTCAAACAAACAAACTCTGCAGCTTTATAATATTAGTATAGATAAGTTTTATTCTATTATCAGCTCGGTGAAGGTCGATCTAGGGTCGGATCTTAGACCATTAAAAGTAACCTGTGAATACGCATGAACTGTGTTCGTTCGTTTTCTTTTGTTTTAACTTTACATATCATTAATTTAACTTAATCTATATTTTATCAATATTATAAAGCTGAAGAGTTTGGTTGTTTGTTATAAACGCGGTAATCTCGGGAAATACTGGTCTGAAGTGAAAAACTCTTTCAATGTTCAATAGTCTATTTATTGAGGGAGGCTATAGATAGGCTATATTTTATCTCGGTATTTCCATGGAAAGGAGAACAACGCGGGTGAAACCGCGGGGCGCAGCTTTAGTTTTATATGTCTAGTGCAATAAAGAATTTCACACATAATACATCCACACCATCTCGTCACAGTTACAAGTATTTTAAAACGTTATTTTTTGGACTACTAGATATTTTCTGTTTCCCATCACTTTTTTTTAAAAAAGATCAAGCTAACTTGTACAGGGTATAATATTACAAAGCTAAAGAGTTTGTTTGTTTGTTCGAACGCGCTAATCTCAGGAACCGCTGGTCCGATTTGAAAAATTATTTCAGTGTTGGATAGTACATTTATCGAGGAAGGCTATAGGCTTTATATCATCACGCTAAGACCAATAGGAGCGGAGCACCAATAAACAATTTTACAAAACGGGGTTTTTTTAGGCTACGAGCAGTAGGAGACGTAAACGACGTTGCGTGGGTCAGCTAGTTATTGATATGATAAACAATCCATAATTCATAACATAATAATGCTCAAAACCCCAATGACGCAGTAAAACGGTTCCGCTTTATTTCCTTGTACCATTGTGTAGATTTTATTTATTTTCTACTAGTATTATATACCTCTTTAATTTTGATTTTGGGAGCTTATTACGAAGAAATATTTGAATTCATAATTTTTTTATCATTTTATTTTTAACGAACGAGGGTTTACAGGTAATTCTTAAATGTCAGTTGGAGACTTACAACAGTTAAATATTCGGAAGAATACAGTTCATTCTATGCATTGATTAGAAGTGCTCAATTAGGGAAATAAATTTTATTAGAGAACAACACGGAGCACCAGCTTTACTTATCGTATCGCTGTCCGTTTTGTCCTCACTTCTCAGGTCTAGTTCAAGAAAGGCCGAACACATTTGCTTAAAAAAGTCTAACATGCAAAAGTTTCTGCCATTGTCCTATTAACACATCATTTATGATACAAAGTGATAGTAGAAGTCTTCTACTATCACTTTGTATCGACTCTGGATCGACCTTCACCGAGCTGATAATAGAATAAAACTTATTTTATACTAAATTTCGTTTATTAGAAAATATATTAAAAATAGGTTGTCTAAAAAAATCCTAAACAGAATGGTACTAATTAATATTTCTTTTGTTTATAATACAACTAATAGAGATTAACAGCACCGTTATTGTATAACACATAATTTAAAAAATCACTGCAAAATTGTGTTTGTGATCACAATACCAAAAAATGCAACCAAGAATGTTGGTTTCCAACTTTTTTGAAAAAATGTCTATTATCGCTTAACCAAGTGACATGGATTTTTTTTCTTATTTTTTCCAGAACTGTTATGACATGGCCTCCCGCCCGGTGCCGGATTATCGTGGAGTTTTGGGACACCTTGTATATTTATTTGTTTAATTTATGTTACATTGTTTAATATTTTATTTTTAATATTTATTAGTTTTGTTATAAACTTTATATAAATTTACATATTTTTTTTTTATTAAAATATTCAGTCCAGGATTTTTTTAGACAACCCATTCTTAATATATTTTCTAATATACTAAATTTATTATAAAACTAGCTGACCCACGCAACGTCGTATGCGTCTCCTATTGCCCGTAGCGTGATAATTTTCCCCCGTTTTTGAAACATTCTTCATTGGTGCTCCGCTCCTATTGGTCTTAGCGTGATGATATACAGCCTATAGCCTTCCTCGATAAACGGGCTAACTAACACTGAAATAATTTTTCAAATTGGACCAGTAGTTCCTGAGATTAGCGCGTTCAAACAAACAAACAAACTCTTCAGCTTTATATATTAGTATAGATGTATTTATTATACTCTTCTAAGATCTAATACTCATAATCAACAACACATTTATTTGGATAAATGTTAATATTAGGTATTATGTTGATAAAAACTCTTTGGCAAATAACTCATTATTAGGTACCAACTCTTAGCGTCTTATACTCGTGATAACTTCTAAACAAAATGTCCGAATGGAATGAAACAAAAAGTATTTTACTTCTACATAAATACCCTTGATAACATAATGCTTTATTTGGATGAAGATTAATATTACGATACACATTTAACGTAGTTTCTATCTTCAGACGATTTAATAATTTTTTTGAACACAAAAGCGGTTATTGTGACTAAACCATGATAGTTAGATATATGCTCTCGCGGACTTTTTATATATTTTTAGCAGCGCACGCAAAAATAGGTTTTCGATTTCACACCTTGGATTACGTAATAGCAATTTTCTTACGGATCTCCAATTTTTATGAAAATAAAATATAGCCTATAGCCTTCCTCGATAAATGGACTATCCAACATTGAAAGAATTTTTCAAATCGGACCAGTACTTTCTGAGATTAGCGCGTTCAAACAAACAAACTCTGCAGCTTTATAATATTAGTATAGATAAGTTTTATTCTATTATCAGCTCGGTGAAGGTCGATCTAGGGTCGGATCTTAGACCATTAAAAGTAACCTGTGAATACGCATGAACTGTGTTCGTTCGTTTTATTTTGTTTTAACTTTACATATCATAAAATGAAGTGTCTTCTGCTCTGTTCGCTTAGATGTTTTAAACTACTCAACAGATTTTAATGTAGTTTTCATCAGCAGTAGATAGAGTGATTCAAGAAAGAAGAGATTGACTATAGCATGCCTATAGTAGAGAAAATGCGAGAACTTCTAAGATTTCCGTGCGAAGTCGGACCGGGTCGCTAGTTATACCTAATATTATCTAAATTCAAATTTTCTTTCTACAGTAAAACCAAGCAGTCTAGTAGTATTATAAAATGAAATAATGATTTAATAATATTAATATCCTATCTTTACTTCACCCAAATATTTTTATAGGTTGCATTAAATTTTTACCTAAGCATTAAAAAAATATTGTTTACTGTTAATAAAGATGGAGCCGGAACAACAAGAGCATGAAATAAATTATTTGTAAAAGTTTTACTTAAAATATTTTGTTTCTAATAACTTTTTAGTATTAAATGTATATAAAAATATGTGAACTGAAATGCAATTTTTATTAAACAATTCTGTATTTATTACCACATACTTCTCTACAATTATGCTTAAACCTATTATAAACAATTAACACAGTTCTTTTAACAGACTTCTTCACTGCTCTGGTGGTGCATTTTGGAAAAATATGACATCATCTGCTATGATTGTAGATGCAGTTCTAACTTGACCATCATCCATTTTTACTTCGCCATAAGATAATTTACCAGTAACATAAACTCTATGGCCTTTCTTTAAATATTTATAAACAGTGTCTCGAAGACCTGGTTTAAAAATGCTGATTCGGTGCCAGTCAGTTCTTTGCAGAATATCACCAGATTCATACTTGTAACTGTAGTGTGTTGCTAGTGGAAAGTTTATGACGGGATGTTCCTGTGAACCACGCTTCTGTGGATCAGAACCAGCTCTCCCTAGTAGAGTCACCTGATTTATTGCTGAAAAATATGCATTAATACTAAAATATTTGATTACTTTCAACTATATCAGTTAGGTATATTATAAAAATATTAATAATTCAAAGGTAAAGTGTATCAGGCATACTTTTTTCTTGTTTTTGAGATTCATGTCTGATTGTATTTGAATTAACCTGCTGCATCCTCACTGCATGCTGCAATATACCCCCATTCTGAAAATTACAATATTATAATTGTATAATGAAATGGCATAAAAAGATTATTTCATATAATTTAACTATACATCAGCCAAATTCTCTATTCTTTAGTTGGTTAACAAATATTCCACATCCAATTTGATTGAAGTATAAAATAAAACTTAATGAAAATAAAAGCTACTAATACATTTTAACAAAACAATTTTAGAATTAACATAGGTATTTACCTCGATATAAATTTTGTGTATTTCAATCTATTTTATTGAGATTTTGATTATGTTCAGTAATATCACTAATATCAGACCTGTTGCAATACACCAATAAGAAGGCAAGGAATCAGATAAATCTTTGGTTCGAGAAACACTGATTATTGTGCCCTACATAAGCTATTTATTAAACAAACACTTAAGTAAGCCTTCATTCACTAGTGTTTATTATTAATAAAGTAATATAAGAATCATTTAATTCACTCTTCACAAACATCGGACACCTTACTTGCCGATAACCTAAAAAACTGAGTTGCCTATTTCTTTTACGGTAAAATAAAGTATAATTAAATTATAAAACAGTTGTAAACTGAGTCTAATGTAAAAAAAAATATAGAAAACATTCCCACCAAAATAAAGTTCGTGTGAAATTGGGACTACAGATTTATTATTTCCGTTAAAATGTGGCAAATTGAAAACAAGTTTACTTACTCTTAAAGTTTTAAACATTATGAAGATGAGAAGTTACTCTGTAGTTTACTATCACTATTTAACAGATGAGAGACATGAAAATTACGAAATAATGTTATTATGTTTATCGTAAGTTATTATTTCACAAACATCTATCTATCGCATTATCGCAACATTCGCAACTTGAAGAAGTTCAGATTCAGAGTCTATCTATGAGTCTAGTGATGTTCGATTCGATATTCATCGATGTTGAGAAAACATCTTAATCTTTGATCTTAGGCCGCAAAATTTCGATGTTTTGACATCTATGATTTGGCTTCGAAACATCGTCATTTTGTAAACCATCAGGATTTAAAATTAAAACTTAAAGGAACCTCTTACCACCAAAAAAAAATCGGTGTTTAAATATATCGATCTGGTAGGTCCGTAGGTGCAAGTAAAATTTGTTCATAGATATGTGTTTCATAGTTTAAAGTAATGACAACTAAAAAAAGGCATTATTCGCAGTATTTTTGGGCACTTGTTGCCCAAAAATACTGTGAACGACCTTTTTTTTTCATTGTCAAGACTATAAAGTATAATTCTCAAAACGAATTTTAAGTGCACGGTATACACGTTAACATTCCACTTTTAAAATACTGTTCACCCTCACAAAGTGGTCATAGTATTTTTTACTACTCCGTAGACGTCTATCAATGAAATAAAACAATGCTCTCGCTCTGTATATTAACTGTCAGGTAGAAGTATCTGTCATACGTTAGTTCCGTAAACGGCCACTAGGGAAATCTTCTCGTTACCAATATTTAAGCATTTATGTTTTTCCACCGATGTTTATCGTACATCGGTTGTTGGATCGTTTTTAACATCGATCCTTTCTTACGTCGAGCATCCCTAGTTAAGGCAGAAAGGAGCAATGTTGCCAAGTTTAATTTCTTCTATGTTCTAATGCCGCGTTTACATGCGTGGCACGCCTCGACCCCTCCACATACACACGCGTGTAAACAGGCTGTTTGGCTTGGGTTGCGTGAGGTTGTGATAGCTTGTTGCCGACCCGAGTCGGTGTCGGTTTTTGAACACAGATCAAAGGAAGCGTGCGCTCGCCGCTTGCGACGCGTTTACACGTTGGCGCGAGGTTGGTGCTGCTCAGTGCAGTGTTGCCGGGTCTTGTCAGAAGTTACCTGAATTATTTAAAAAAGCTGAATATTAAAAGAAGTAAATATAACTAGATATTTATAAAAATTATCTTATTGTTATTAACGGGTAGCATGTGTAAAGATTTGATAAATAAGACATTCGATAATAATCTTATTGTAATTTAACTTGACAGAAATGAAATTACTGTATGCCACCTATGATCCACAATAAAGATATATTCAATTGAATTGAATGTAAGATACTTAGTGGCTGAGTGATCGCAGTTATAGTAATTAAAATTATTATTTTAAAAACCGCTAGAAAAATCCACCAGCCACAAAAAACAATATTTCGCCACTAAAAGAAGGATTCAAACCACCAGTTTTAGTGGAAAATCCACTAAGTTGGCAGCACTGCCAAAGTGTGTGAGTGCATGCGAGCGCTTGTAGTTTGTCAGCGACTGTCAAGTCCTCGCACGCCTGTAAACGTAACACGAGCGTTTGTGAAGGATTGTAGTTTGTGAGTGACTGCCAAGTCCTCGCACGCATGTAAACGTAGCATAACATAGAAGAATTTTTATGATGCGATGTTTTCTACCAATAGGCCTTAGAGCATATAGGCAGCCGAACAAGCGGAAAGCGTGATCGGAGTAGAGAGAGAGAGAGACTGAGTTTGGGTAGTGTATGTCTCTCTCACGCAAGCTTCTGATTGGTTAGTGTATTTCCCGCCAAATCAGTCATGCAAATTAATATGTGCGTCCACCAATCAGAAGTTTGCGTGAGAGAGACAGACACTACCCAAACTCAGTCTTTCTCTCTCTCTTTCTACTCCGATCACGCTTTCCGCCTGTTCGGCGACCCCTTCAGATATATATGCTCTAAGATGCAACCTAACATATTATTATTTTTCTTTTTTTTTAGTCATTGCCACCCTAAAATGTTCGCCAATGCTACCAACATCTAGAAAAAATTGGCGTTTACGACTTGCGTCGTTCATCGCCGAATGACAGTTGTTTTGTGGTTATAAAGCTAAAGAAAATTCTAATCTCCTCCACCAACCACCACCATACGCAATCAGGGTAAAGTTGTTGCCTGTGAAGGATGCCTTCAGCAGCGAATGGAAAGTCTGAGAAGGCAGCCTCTTCGGAGGCAATGGATAACTCACCAATACGACAAATTATGACGATTATTGAACACAAAATCCGTAATTTGGAGAAAAGAAAGGTAAGCACTCCAGTCAACAGCAACAATTTTAATTTTCTAGTGAAGATTAAGTATTTTATATGCCGACCTAATGTACCCAGTTTCAATTGTTTTTTGCCAGAATTAGTAACAAACAGTGCATCAATAGTTTTGTAGCGCTAATATTACCGCAGTATTGACGCCATTTTCATACATGTGCTCATGGAATGTTGATGATACAATATGATGCTTAAAACTTTATAAGCCCCGGTTAATAAAGCAAGATTATTATTTCCTTACAATATTAAATACTTGCCTAATGTAGTGACCTTCGTAGTACTTACATAGTTTTTTACATACACGTAAATAAATAACATGCACACAACAAATACATTTATCATCTTTAGTGCATAGTAAGTAGGATTTACTATGTTTTTGTGATATATATTAAAGATTAAATCGTTAAATTCATTTATCCCTGCAACATTTGTTCATAATTGTTTAACTAAATTTGAGAAATAAGTAGCAAAGCATAAGATAATATGAGTGTCAAGTTAGTAAGCAAACAAATCTTTTCTTTCATGAGGTTTAGTTAAAAGTGTTATAAATTACAGAATTCTACAGTAGTTTATAAGGAAATGGTTAAAATTATGAATTACATCAATAAGAAATTATCATCATCATTAACTCAAGAGCTACGCTCTTGTCGATGCAGCTTTATCCAGCTCTCCCTATCTAGAGCCGTTTCCTTGACCTTATACGTCGCAACCGCCACTTTTACCCTAATCTGATCTATGTAACTGTGTCTCGGTCTTCCTTTTCCTCTCTTCTATGATATTACTTAAAAAGTTATTGTGACGTATAAGGTGGCCTACCATCTTGCCTCTTCTAATTTCTATAGTAGAAATCAGCAACCTTTTCTCTTTCTAGAACTTCTTCCTTGGTAATTTCAAACGCTTCCAGTCTTTTCTTATCCTGATTAGTTATTGTCCAAGTTTCACAACCATAAAGGGCACTGCTCCAGATTTACGAGTTAGACTTAAAAAGATCTATTTTTTGCATAAAATGCTTGTTTAGCCATCACAATGCGGCATTTGATATCTGCAGTACATCTAGAGTCAGATGTTATATAGCTTCCCAAACACTTGAAACTTGTTCCAGAACTGTATAATAAATTATAGAAAACAGTAGAAATATCCTGGATTAGACAATAATGTACTTAGATACATAGAAATATTCTTTATGACACATAAGATAAACTAAATACTAGTTAAACACGCAAACATGCATGTTGTTGAATACTTATTCCAAGTAATATCATTCCCCTAAAATCACCACATGTCGTTTTCCATGTTTTTAAATTGCCATCTTTTTTATTTCTTTTATCTCTTTAAAACGACAACTCCCGCACTAGGAATAAATCCTGTGTCGCGGGGACTTTACAAACATACATGAAATGGATACAAAAAACACCCAGACTCAGAACAACAATTTGTGGATCACACAGTGTTGTCCTACGTGGGATTTGAACCCATGACACTTGGCGAAGTAGGAAATGGCATGGTGACTGTTAAACCACTAGGCCAAACATGCGTTTTTATTTTTGTTGTTGTTCTGTTTTAATTTTTGATCAGTATGTCTTGCAAATGTATTTAAAGATACATAGACATTCAGATGTGTTTTCTAGAGAGGGACGTCTACACATTTAGTATTGTGAAATGTTATGCAAGAATGTTTGTGCCCTTTCTAACCTTTTCTGGGATCTCAATCCTTTTTTTTTATTGTCTTAAACTCATATGGACTAATTTTACTGTTGATTATCCAAATTCGCGATCAGGTATTACATTATTATTTTCTAGTAAAAGCAGTATTCGCTAGAGCAGCAGCTTTTCAAAGATCTTCGATAGAATGGGCATTGATCTATAACTTTACTTCAGTAATGTTTGCCCTCTTTAAAGATAACTATTTAAATATTTCCCATAACTTCAGGAAGTATTGAATTCTCAGGACAAAATTAAGAAATGGTCAGCATTTTTAGCAGATCATTGTAGAAAGAATTTAAAATAACAATGCACTCGCTCTGTATATTAAACTGGCAGATTCCCTAGCGGCAAGTCGCAGAACTAATGTATGACAGATAAAAATACGTATACACGTTAAAATTCCACTTTTAAAATACTGATCACCCTCATGAAGTGGTCTTATAGTATTTTTTTACTACTCCGTAGACGTCTATCAATGAAATCATTGTAGAAAGAATTTAAAATAACAATGCACTCGCTCTGTATATTAAACTGTCAGGTAGAAGTATCTGTCATATGTTAGTTCCGCAAACCATATGTGCCTTTGCATTAGTCTCAAAGGGAATTTTTTTTTTTACAGGCAAGAAATACTAACTCGTTACTTGATTGTCCTATTTATTTTATGAAAAACTCTCATGTATATTGCTAACATAATGTACTTTTTTATTTGTAGAGCAAGTTGACGTCATATCGAGACCTGCAAAAAGCTGGGAAAGAACTAAATTCTGACCAAAAAGTTGCAGTTGCAAAATATGATGAGGTTGCTCAGACGCTCGAATTTGCAAGGGACTTTTCAAAACAGGTTACTGGAATAGCCCTTTCAGCCGAGAAAGAGGCCAAAAAACAAGCAAAGAAGGTAAGATACTATCCATACTAATATTATAAATTCGAAAGTAACTGTCCGATTTCAAGGGGCATGGAGTACTTTGAATCTTGAGAACGTAGGCTACTCTTTTCAGATAATATTCTCAGACATCTAACACACAATGCTATCTAGTCTCAAGCTAAGCAGAGCTTGTGTTATGGGTACTAAACAAATGATAAAAATATATATAATACTTTTTTTTTTGTAAATACATACATATTATACATAGAAAACACCCAAGTCTTTACCGCGATAACCGACACACACGCGGGCGGAGCCGCGGGTAAAATATAGTTTCTGATAATTATGGATTATATCCTTATCCAGATGGGATAGGGTAAGTACAATCCACAACACCCGGAAATGAGCCATCACTCTAACAGGACTTTTAGTGGGAGTGTGTATCAGTCATCTGAAACTGGTGTGTAAACAGCCTTTACACAGATGTCAAAACCACTGTTGGAGCTATTACAGTCTCATACCCAATTCCTCATACAAGGCATGTATGACGAGTAATCAAACCTTTTCTTTACTATGTTGCTGATTAATGTTATTCTACTATTACTTACGTATGTTATCACTGACCTCCTTATTCATAAACGGTAACGAATTGGTAACGAGAAGATTTCCCTAGTGGTCGTTTGCGGAACTAACGTATGACAGATACTTCTACCTGACAGTTTAATATACAGAGTGAGTGCATTGTTATTAATTCTTTCTACAATGATTTCATTGATAGACGTCTACGGAGTAGTAAAAAATACTATAAGACCACTTCGTGAGGGTGAACAGTATTTTAAAATTGGAATGTTAACGTGTATTTTTATCTGTTATACGTTAGTTCTGCGACTTGCCGCTAGGGAATCGGCTCGTCACCAATAGGCATCTTGAACCTCATACGGTTTCTTTAGCCACTGACCCTCTGTCTCAAATGTTCATAGCACATTTTGCAAACAATTTGAATTATCCACGGCTTGTTTTCGTCTACAATTTGCGACTTAAAGTACGAAAAATAAGCACTTTTTATAAATCTGTACTTTTTGACTGTATATTCCCCACATTTGGATCATTAAGACAACTTCTTCGCGACGAATACATGACATCAAAATCTATTTATTTATAGAAAGGTACTAGTAAGACTCGAAACCGCGCTCCCGAAAGGACTAATTACAGCTAATTTAAAAAACAGGGGGTAGACACAAAACTACACGTAGGAAAAAAAGTAAAAAATATTTTTAGTGTTGCCAATGCATACCTAATACAAAACCACTAACGAGATCTCGGCACCACAAATTTTATTTCTTTTGTTGAGCTGTGTTATGTTTATGCATAAGGGGTTAATGTTTTCTGAATATTTTTTTACAGGATGCCTGGGTACGTTATGCAGCTGATACTAACAAAATTCGCGAGGTGTTACTCATATTGGACTGTCTGAATCAAATGGGAAATGCTGAAGCTAGAAATGACTTCCTTACTGGATCAAATGGAGCTGTCAAACTCACGGAAGAGGATCTGAAAATTCTAGATGACTTGTGAGTATCAAAAATAAACATTTACTATAATACAATATTTTTAACTCGATAAGTCTGTACAGTATATATATTGTCTACAGACAGAAATTCAAATCAAAATATCCCAGATGAACTAGTTATTACCAGTTCATTTCTGTACTCTATAATTTATATGCTCAACATTTAAAGTTATGTTTGTGATGTAAGTGACATTCACCATGTTTAAATTAATATGGAATGCAATGATAAATGTTTCAAATGCAGATCAGTTCAGACATTCAAAACACACACACACACTTTCGATAATTTTGAAAGATCAAAAAATTCTTCAAGAAAATAAATTATGCATATTATTTACCTATAGATTAACCTTTAAATTTATTTTACGAATTAACTTTTACTAACGTTTTTTTCTGCAGATATCCTGAAGTTACCCCCAAACATGAGCTAACTGAAGAAGGTCAAACTGGTTTTCACATTCATACTGCCAAAGCTGCTGAACATCTTTATGCTATAATTGATGGTAAACCTAAAGAAATTTTAGGTACTACATACACCCACATAAAGGAGATAGTGGGCGCTGTGCATGAGTGTGGTTACTTCGACCGTTCGCTGGATGCCGTACCGGCGGAAATCGAAGAGAACCACGTCCCTGTTCCAGAGATGGAATCTGTCGAAGTCGAAAATGAAGTGGAAACCGAGGTCCAGGCCGCATATCCACCCACACTGCCGGTGCCGCCGGCGCCCGCCGTAGTACCGGCTCCCGCTTACCCGCTCAGACCCCTGCCTCCCATCACGTTGCAGGAGGTGGAGCACGCATACTTCGCTCAGCAATATCCACAGCAGAGACCTATCGCCGAGGTCATCGGCTCCCAGAACTTTTTCTTCCTGCAGGAGTCTGAAATCGACAGCCCAGTCGGAACGCCACAGCCGCCGCTGATACCGAATCAGGCATCACCCCCGGCACCGATTCCAACTCAGACGTTCACAAACCAGCACTTCGTGCAGCCCGGCGCGATGGCTCTTCCTCCACAGCCGCACTTCCCTCCGCACCCTGATCACGCCGCTTACGCGTCTGCCGTCCCGCTGCAGGCCGTGCACGTGCCCGCGATGCAGCCCGTGCTGGCGCCCGCCCCGCCCGCGCATTCGCCGCACTCGGCGCACCCCGCCACGCTCCCCGCACACCCCACGCACCCCACGCACCCCGCGCACCCCGCGCACCCCACGCACCCCACACATCCCACGCACCCCGCACCACACCCTATCCCCTCCGTGCCCCCTCAACACGAAGAACGTTCCGCGAGCTCACCGGCCGATGAAAACAATGAGGACGAAGTAAAGGAATCTGGAAGCCCAGACCGCGAGGACGGCGGTGAGCGAAAGATTCAGGGCCAGGGGGATGGACAGTCTAGATACAGGCGATACGGCCGAGGCGGCGGCGGTGGTGGTAGAGGCGCTCCCAACGGTCATCGAGGTCGCGGCTCCTTCCAGAACAGGCAAGGAGAGGGTTACCGCGGCAGACACCCCGGCGACTACCAGGGGAGATCCGGCAAAGACGGATACCAAAACAGACAGTACGACGGTTATCAAAACAGACACAAAGACGGCGGCTACCAGAGCCGCGGAGTGGACGATCGCGACGGTTACTACGGGAACGGTGACACGGGAGATAATCATCAGCAAAATGAGAACGGCGGGCGCGACAGGTACAACGACAACCAGAGCTACCAGGGCGGGTTCAAGGGCCGCGGCAGAGGGCCCCGCGCCGGCCCGCGCGGGCCCGCCCGGCCGCGCCCGCCCATGTACCGCAAGCCGGAGAAAGTGGAATAGTTCCCGCGCAGCTCTGTACGTGTGTCGCATTCCTTGCGGTATTGCCACCTTACAAGTGTATTATTATGATGGACAAATTCATTCGTGGAAGGCAGATTTCACCGGCAACAACGCGCTGTGGTTAACAAACGAGAGATTATGGTAAAAAATAAAAAAACAATAAAAAAAAAGTAAAATATTGAAACTACATAAAAAATAAGTTACTCGAGTTTAGATGTATGATATATGCGATTATTGTAACTTACATAATTCTAGATTCTCGTATAAGTTATATTAGTGACGCGGTACGGGAGCGACGGCCGTCTGTCGCTCAGTACCTCGTGCGTGCCTCGTCCTCGTGATAATTTAAGTACAGGAGACGTGCACTCTACAGACACAACACTGTCAACTGGGACCTCTTTCCAAACCACATTGATCTTTGTACTTTTAATACGGTTGGTTTTAAATAGTAATTATAAATGTGTTAAGATATTCTATACATATTTGTTGCAAATAAATAATTAATATAGTATATATAACAAAGCATTCTCAACCATTTAATTTTGCTACTATTTCTTCCCGCTTTTTTTGAGCTTTGTTGAATTAAAAGGTAGTATTTGTATACCTTACATCTGTCTCATATATATGTATACCGATACTATACGAAAGGACTATAGCTCGCGTAATTTCCTTTGACTTTGTTGTATGTTGGTATACTCTTTATTTAGAAATGTTTAGAATCGAACTGAATTCTCATGTAGTTTCACAGCGCACAGGTGTTTTAAAGTTAAATGGTTGATCCATTATAATATTTGTGATTAACAACTTTGTGTATAATTATTTATCAAAATGTGCTGTAAAGGTATTAAGCGAGTTATAGCTCTGTATTATTCCTTTTGACATTTTATGATTTAAGAACCTTACTGGCCATATCACATTAATTATGTACAATCAAGATACATTTGAATCAAATCACGTACATAGCTCTATTTTGGTCGGCTTGTAATTATTTATCGCGCAGATAGAGCTATTATCGTTAAATTGATCAGATGTAACTTACTTTTGTGATAATTGGTTGTTCTGTTTTATTTTTGTTTGTCTTGTCCAGGCTTTTTTTTACATATTCCTTAACATTGTTCTCAATAGAGGCTGTGTGCAAGCAAATTAAAAGTATTCTATAAAAATTATACATTTGTTTATTCTAATTATTACCATTTGGTACACGTGTCATATGGACATAAGACAGTACCTGAATGTACCACTAAAATTCACTTGAATTATAAAGCCGAGTCTCCACAGAACAAAAGTTGTCAACACGTGTTGGTGATAAAAGTTTCTGTAAAGCCGAGTCTCCACCGGACAAAAGTTGGTAACTTTTGTGTTGTCAAATGTCGGTGGAGACGCGCCTTAAGAAATGGTCTTCTTCTTCAAGTGTCTCTTCAATCTCGAAGGTTGGCCGTCAGCTTCCTGTACTCCTTGTCGTGGGCCAGGCGAAACAGTTGTTCAACGGAGGTGATACCGGTCCACTCCCGGATATTTCATAGCCACGATTTTTTTCTTCGTCCAGCGCGTCTCTTACCCTCCATGCCTTGCCCATCATTATCAATTGAAGCAACATGTATCGTTCGTGCCTAAGGACATGGCCGAGATATTCAATTTTTCGCTTTTTAATGGTCTGCATTAGTTTTCTGGGCATGTGGACACGCCGCAGCACAATTTCGTTCCTTAACTTTTGTGTCCAACTGATGCGAACCATGCGACGGTAACACCACATTTCAAAAGCCCCTAGGCGTCTCATTGTGTCGTCTTTTAAGGTCCATGCCTCGCAGCCGTACAAGACTATGGGCCAGATGTAACACAGAAGTATCCTAACTCTGAGTTCTATGTTAAGTTGGCGACAACATAGAACTTTCCTCATTTTATTTAATGAAACTCTGGCAAATTCTATCCGGGTTTTAATTTCTTGGTCGGAGTCCCATGCTTCATTTACCCAAGCACCGAGATACTTAAATTGTTTTACTCGTTCTAGTTGCTTTCCTTCTATCGTTATGTTAGGATTTAAATCTGGATTCCTGGAGACTACCAACAGTTTCGTTTTGCTGATATTTATCGACAGACCAGCTTTCTGGCTGCTCTCGTTGACTCTTTGTACAATTTCTTGCAGGTCGCGTTTGGAGGATGCGACGAGAACAGTATCGTCTGCGTAACGCAAGTTGTTGATGACAGTTCCGTTGATTTTTACTCCAGCTTCAAGGTCTTCAATGGCTTCAGACATCACAGCTTCTGATTAAATATTGAAAAGCAACGGAGACATAATGCATCCCTTGCTAACTCCACGACGGATTTCAATTTCATCGGTGTCTTCTTTGTCCACCCTTATTGTAGCCACTTGTTTTTCGTAAAGATTACGGATAATTCTTACGTCTTTACCATCGAGACCAATGTCCATTAAAAGGCCCATGAGCTGTTGGTGTTTAACTCGATCGAATGCTTTTTCGTAATCAATAAAGCACAGCAGTACGTCGGTTTGCATATCTCTTCATTTCTGCACCAGAACATTGAGAGCGAATAGAGCTTCCCGAGTGCCAACCCCAGATCGGAAGCCAAACTGGCTGTCTCCCAGTTGCTCGTCACATTTCTGTCTTATTCTGTTCTGTATGATGTTTAAGAACACTTTTAGGACATGGCTCATTAGACTGATCATACGGTACTCTGCACATTTGCTAGCATTTCGCTTTTTGGGTATTGCGATGAACGTGGTCTTTAGCCAGTCATCTGGGAGGATGCCGGTTTCATAGATGTTGTTGAAGAATTGTGTCAGCACATCTAGATGATCTTCTTCCAGTAGTTTGAGGATTTCGATGGGTACGTTATCTAGTCCTGGTGTTTTCCCTGATTTAGCTGATCTCAAGGCGCGTAATACCTCGGATTCTAAGATAGAAGGGCCAGTGTCGTCTGTAATTGTTTGGATATTTCTTGTCAGATCAGCAAACATTTCCGAAACGTATTCACACCATTGTTTCCTTTTACTACTGGGGTCCAGAATCAGATTACCAGTTTCGTCGGTAAGAATGTTGACCATTCTTCGTCTTTGACCTACCATTTCCTTTAAGTGTTTATGCGCATTAAAGCTGTCATGCTTTCGAAGGATAACTTCCATGTGTGCGCATTTATCGCTGTAGTAGGTGTTCTTAGCCCTTATTATGTCCTTCGGATGGTTTCATCGACTTGTTTATAACGATCTGGATTTGTGCTCTTATATAGTCTACGTTCTTCCATTAGCTGCAAAATTGAGTCTGTCATCCAAACCTGTTTTTTAATTAGTTGTTGTTGTCTCATATATTTGTTGCAGATATCATTCACACTGTGTTTAAGGCTTGTCCATGTATCCATATCGACGTTAGCAGTTTCAGTGCGATGATCTATGGCCCATTGATTAATAGCGTTGTACACTTACATTCGCGTATCAGGTTCAGATAGTTTCCGTACGTTTGGCCTACTGTCTCTTCTTTTTGGTGCCATTTTCTTCAGCTTGCACCTTATGTTCACCACTACTGGGTTGTGATCTGATCCAATATCTGCCCCAGGGTATGTTTGTGCTTTAGTAATGCAGTTTCGGTATCGTTTGTTTATCATCACGTAATCTATTTGGTTCCTCACAATGTGGTTTTCCGTGTGCATTGGCGATGTCCATTTGTATAGGCGGCGAGGTGGTAGTTTGAAGAGGGTGTTCGTCATAATCAGATCTTTTTCTTGACAAAATTCTACTAGTATATCACCCCTATCATTACGGGTTCCAAGACCGTAAGCACCCGTAACTCCCGGTACGACGGTCGGTCCCACCTTCGCATTCATGTCGCCCATGACAATGACCACTTCATGGTTTTTAGTAAGGCGTCAATGTCTTTGTACAAGTCATATATTTCTGTTACGGGTCTATCTCCATTGGGTGCATATACCTGTACAATGTTAATATTGTATGGTTTGGCTTCCAATTTGATCAGCATTAATTACCGTGGGAGAGCCACGCTTCGGCATGAATGGGCCGGCTCGACCGGAGTGATACCACGGCCTCACAGAAAACCGGTGTGAAATAGTGCTTGCGCTGTGTTTCACCGAGTGAGTGAGGATACCGGAGGCCCATACCCCAACCCCTCCCCCTATCTCCCCCCCATCCCCCAAAGGCCGGTAACGCACTTGTGACGCCTCTGGTGTTGCGGGTGTCCATGGGCGGCGGTAATCGCTTACCATCAGGCGATACGTCTGCTCGTTTGCCGGTCTATTCCATAAAAAAAAAAAGCATGGCCCGATCAGCATCGGACAAAGGAGCAAAATTAATGGCTGATTTGGAGATTTCTTTTGTGAGGAGAATTCCCACACCATATCGTTCTGTTGGTTGATCACCTCCTGGGTAATACAAGGCATAGTCGTCAGATGCTATAGATTTGCCCTGACCTGGCCATTTGGTATCACTAATACCAATAATGTCAACTTGTATACGTTTGATCTCCTTTATAACGTTATGGAGTTTTCCATCTTGTTTTAAACTTCTTACATTCCAATTTCCTATCCTAATTTTTTTCCTCCCAGGGATTCTTAGCACCCCTGTCCCATTTAAGAGACGCTGGGCACTCGGGGCCGTGGCTATAAGTGACTTTTCCATTGAAGCTAACTACTAGGGAATATAGTGCAGTGGTTTCCCGTTTCCTTCTGCACCAGTCTTTATAAAGGTTATTTAGACCTTCATGCTACTGAGACCTCTTCTAACTAGTTTCCTGGTTGGGCGTATGGTTATACAGCCATGGCTCGGTCACCAGAGCCTCGTCCGTTATCTAGCAGGGAGCACCACTCCATGCCTGGGGCCTGGCACCGCTAGCTATTCTAAAAGAAACCACTAGCGCGAGCAGGTGAGGTTGCCAATAGGGCTGGATAGATGTTATACTCCGTTCTCCCCTTACTCCCTTACATAAACGTATAGACCTTAATTTGTATTCTTGATGATGATGATGAAATAGTTCAACTTACTACTTACCTACGATTGTTTGCACTAAAAACTGAATAATAAAAACTATAAAAAACTATTTCCAAAAAACATCCAACGAAAACTCTCTTCCAAAAAACACTTAAAATCTTAAAATAAACTTTTTCTTCATAAATTGCCTATACCTAATGCTTTATTCATTTAAATAGTAGTATTATAATGTGTGCTAGGTACCTACCTAAAATCTGTTTGAAGTCGGTGCTAAGCCAAAAATAATACAAACGAATAATTACAAAAGTCTAAGCGATAGTCGCTTGGCACCGACTCCAAACATATTTTAGGTACCTAGCACACATTATAATCACTACATAGTATAAAACAAAGTAGCTTTCTCTGTCCCTATGTCCCTTTGTTTGCTTAAATCTTTAAAACTACGCAACGGATTTTGATGCGGGTTTCTTTAATAGATAAAGTGATTCAAGAGGAAGGTTTTTATGTGTAATAAATGCATAATATAGTATGGAAACACTGTTAATTTTCGAGGTTTCTAATGTGATGTAGCAAATAAACACATTTTTTGCGCTTACATTGCAAACGCTGGTTGCACCCTACGAGATAGATCAAAATAATGTACTAGAGTATTGTACACCTTAAAAAGTATTACAAAAAAGTCCGCGACGGTATATGTCTATCTCTTAGGGATAACCCACAACAACCATTTTTTATTCCTTTCTTTTTACGAGAAATAATGGCTTATTTACGAAGTGATTTTAAGCAATACAGAATGACTCCTTACACAATTAAGTAAATTAAATACATTGTGCATTTAATATAGTTGAAAATGGCCCTTTACAGTATCTAATTTAAATGAATATATTTGAAGATATTACAGATTTAAAATGCTCGAATCGTGTCGTCGGCGGGGGCATCTGAAATCCACCCGTGCGAAGCCGGGGCGGGTCGCTAGTACTACTATATAAATGAATAAAGCATTAGGTATAGGTAGGAAATTTATGAAGAGCCAGTTTATTTTACGCTTTTAAGTGTTTTTTGGCAGAGAGTTTTCGTTGGATGTTTTTTGGAAGTCGGTTTTTTTTTATAAAAAGATTTTTCAATAAATTTTTAAAGGCACATCAAAAATATCGCATTTATTAATAGTGATAAGGCAAATAGGCACATTAACAAAGCATGGCAGCTTTTAAATTATATAGTTATTATCGGCACTTTTAGGCCCGTTATTAGAATAAAGAGCCACGCCCTACTGAAAACTGAATTTAAAAAATCCTTTAGATTTAAAACGACTTCTTACTATGATAATTCCTTCACCAAAACCGACCAGTTCTCAAATAGTCTTAAGTACGAATAACTACGCTTCAGAGGCGGACTATCCCCGTCAGAGGCCCGGGGCGGCATAGTTGAATGAGGCCTTAGTGTAAAAGATTTTTATTAATTTACACATTGCGTGTGTTCCATTCAGTATGTACTTATGTTAATTGATTTATATTTTATAATTAACGTTTGAATTAGACTTTCATGAACAGTTAGGAAAATGAAATACGTTTAAAAAAAAAACATGTGATAGAATTTATATTATAACGTGCCGGACGTGATCTCCAAAGTATGTTTTCTGGACATCATCTGCGTCACGAGGGGGTACTGTGTTTCTACTCTGGCCCATCCTCCCAAACGGCAGTACGGTACTTTTTCCCCTCTCGCACTGTACTCGTCGCTAGGAGGAAATGAATGAATAATGTCGTGCATTTACTGGCCTTAACTCTCTCCAGAGAGGAGACCCGAGCCCAGAAGTGGGACGTTATGGGTTGTTGATGAATGAATGATGATGTCGTGCAATGCAGACCTCGAGAAGCTCTCCTGCTTGGGCTAAACTGGCTGCGCTGACACTTTAGTTAGTATCGAACTTCCAAAAAGCGGCGCACCTGTCTGCCAGAGGTATCGCACTGGTAGGCGCTGAACTTTGACACCCGTAAGTAGGTATAACACAGAGGTCCTCTTATTTTATGGGCTCTGTCGTTGCTCACTCCCTGGTGACTTAATCTTGATTAACTCGATCCTCGTACTGGTTCAGACCTAAACCAAGTATCTGTGTCTAATCCTTAACGAAAGATAGTTCTTTGATGAGTGTTTCCGATGATTTGCTCCAAAACTGGTCGCTGGAACACTGGTCTTGAACAGTCAAGCAGCAGAGCCACAGGGCTCTAACCGCACAAAAATGGTCGAGCATAATGGCATTCTCAGAGAGCAGTGCGCGTTCCCCCAGAACCACCCATCGAGTTTACTTTTACTGTGATTGTAGGGAGGACTTATGTAATTTGCCCAGTTTAGACATAACGGCGTAGGGTCCTCCTTGCAGTCATTAGAACCTTCTGCTAAGATGTCATCTCGCGAAACTAAGCGGCGAAGAGGGTTCGGAAAGAAGATTGCCACTAAGAAACAATTCGGCGTTGACGAACCAGAAAGCAGAGTCATTGATTTCAGGGCCTCATGCCGCCCTGAGTGGTGATTAAAAGATAGTTAAAATTAAAAATTACTACTTTTAATCTACAGCTACTGCAATAATTTTAAAATCCAGAAAGAGACTAGTGAGTTGGAGAGCGTTGCCACTACAAAAATATCTCCACGCCAAAAATCAGGTTTACCCCTCGCCTATAGATGTTTCACATCAAAAAGTGAACCGTCACGGGACGCCTGGCAGATGTGAAACAATTGCAGATGTAAAAAGAATTGAATTGCAGTGGCGAAGATCAGCGCTTCGCGGCGAGCGTCGTCCCGCCAGAAATCTCGCCACTCCAAAAAACTCGCCACGCTAAAAATAAGGTTTACACCTCGCCTAGAAGTGCTGTGACGACACTCGCCGATGAAGCATTGATCGCGGCAATGCTGGCGAGTAGTTAGGAATGGGAGGCCGATTGGAGTCTGTGCAGACGTTATGCTCCAGAAGGAGTCCGCAGAGCGGGATCGGGAAAGGACCAATCCCGCTCAAAACGGACGACGAAGGGAGAGCGATAGAAGCCGCTAGCTCCCCAATCGTCACATGGCCACAACGACTGTTAACCTCCTGGATGTCCAGGGGAGATGTGGTCACTGCAAACGACCCGAGACCGGTGACACCTCGGTGCGGCCGAGGGATGTCGTCTAACTGCGTAGAGCTGTGAGATGCTCAACAGCGACCTGCCCCGGTGTGAATCTGGTTACCCCGAGATGAACCTCACGCGTGAGGAACGGCAGGGGTACTCAGGAAGCCGCTGATGCGTTTCTGGAGCTCCTCTTGACTGCTGAGTTAGGCCGCCGCGGGGTTTAGTGGGTAGACTGATTTGTCGGGAGTCCCACACACGTCCTTCGTGTCTCTCCTTGCCTATACTTGTTATATCGACATAATTTATTTGAATGTTGGAGACCGATTCAACAGTTTGATTATTTTTTTCGCAAACGGCATCTTTCTTTCCTTTGATATATAATAGGAATTTGGATAAAAATCCAGCAAGTTCTTTGGCCTGTTAACTTGACTCTAATAACGAAAATTGTCACTATAAAGCTTAATAAGTCACAAACGGTTCACCAAATTGAAAAACATTATTTCCAAATCCCTAATATTTTAATAGACCTATACAACGATATCCCACTCTATGGGAGAGACAACTAAAAATAAATAAATAAATAAATATTTCGAACATTTTAACACACAACGCCATCTAGTCCCAAGCTAAGCAGAGCTTGTGTTATGGGTACTAGACAACTGATACAAATACATATATACTTTTTTTTGTAAATACATACATATTAGGTATACATAGAAAACACCCAAACTCCGAAACAAATATTTGTAGATCATACAAACATTTGGTTCGACCCAGGAATCGAACCCAAGACCTCATGATCAGCAGTCGTACAAGCCAACCGCGAGACCAACGAGGCAGTCAAAAAAAAAAACACTATTCTTTACGTGTAGAGGAGGTACCCTAAAAATTAGTTTTTTTGCAACTTTTTATTTCAACACTATCAGCGGCGTAATTAATGTGTATACCCATGCCAAATTACAACTTTCTAAAACCGATATTTTTAATCTAAACCGCGGACAGACGGATAGACAGACAAACATGGAGAAACTGTGAGGGTTCCTTGTTGACTACGGAACCCTAAAAATTGGTAGAAAATTTTCACTACGGGAGGGACCAGAAATCCGTCTTCCTATTTTTCTTCCTCGATAAACCACAAAAAAATCACACTAAGAAATATCTGAACACTATTACAATATAATACTAAACGTTTACAAAATTATTTTAATTTGAAAAAAGGGTGTGTGCTTATTCGACGTACATATTCAGGCGCACGAGAACTACGAGAGTAAAAAATACACTTCGTTCATTCGTTCAGGGATTCCCCGCTAAGACGGAAATTCCCCGACCGATTCACTATAAAATAATATTAGTACCGCGTATACAATATAGATGGCCATAGTATTTTAAAGTTGATGAAAGTAAAAAACTAAGAAGCTGAACATTAGAAAGTTAAGGCAGTAAAAGTAATTTTATTTTGAAAAAAATGTTTTTTGTCTCTCGCGCAAACTAATCAGTTTAGAAAAGTATGATATTAGAAACCTCAATATCATTTTCGAAGACCTACCCACACCCACACGTATGGGTTTGATGAAAAAAAATTTATGAGTTTCAGTTCTAAGTATGGGGACCCCCCATAATTTATTGTTTTTTTTCTATTTTTGTGTGAAAATCTTAAAGCGGTTCACAGAATACATCTTCTTACCAAGTTTCAACATTATAGGTTTTATAGTTTCGGAAAAAAGAGGCTGTGACATACGGACGGACAGACAGACAGACATGACGAATCTATAAGGGTTCCGTTTTTTGCCTTTCGCACGGAACCCTAAAAATGAATTGCTGTTCGTTTGTTTCGCTAAAACTCGAGAACCGCCGGGCCGATTTAGCTAATTTAGGTTTTGAAATGTTTGCCGTGGTTCAGGGAAGGTTTAAACGGTGAGAAAATATGGAAAAATTGCGGGGAAGATAATAAAAACAACAATTTCCTTTTGCCCATAAAAACTGTTCTACCAACTTTCCTGTCAAACTTTTGACTGTCAAATTGAAGCACTTATTAAATTAAGGGTTTTAAATAGGCATCATATATTATTACACGAATGAAATTAAGGGTTTTAAATAGACACCACATATTATTTATATATTATTATCGCGTATTTTAATATTATTATTTTGATGGTTGTTATTGTTGGTTCATTCAGAAATTGTCATTGTATTGACATATTTTGTTGGTTGTCACTGCTTAGAATGCAAATAAAAATGGTAAAGATATTAGATAATATTTTTAAAATTCAGTATCAACATAATATCTATTTATATAAAAATGTATCGCCGAAATGTTAGTACGCGCATAACTTCCGATCGGCTGCACCAAATTAAATGATTCTTTTTTTATGTGTAGGACCTTATTGTTAGGACAAGGTTTGTGTATAAGAAAAATTAAAAGATAGCGGGCAAAGTATTTTTTTTTGTCCGCGACGTCTATCTGTATCTTGGCCGCGCATCACGCTGAAACTGCTGAATGGATTAAAATGAAACTTGGCACGATTTGAGTTCATACTACGAGGTAGGACATAGATTTTTTTTAATTTTTTTTTAATTTTTTTTTTTTTTTTACTAACGGGAAAAGTCTTTTTCTTTGTCCGCGACTGTACACTGCCTGTAGGAAGCTGAGACCAGCTGAGACAGATATGTAAATATGGCGGTACGAAGTTTATTTTTATTCTACCCTTCCTGAATATTTTCGCTCCATTTCTATTCTTCTCTTCCTGAACATTTTCACCGTATTCCTATTCTTCCCTTCCTGAACATTTTCGCCCTAATTCTATTCTGCCCTTTCCTGAATATTTTCGCTTTATTTCTATTCTTTCCTTCCTGAACAT
Organism: Diaphora mendica; assembly: GCA_949125395.1. Taxonomy (NCBI): domain Eukaryota; kingdom Metazoa; phylum Arthropoda; class Insecta; order Lepidoptera; family Erebidae; genus Diaphora; species Diaphora mendica. Next base: position 28,564,147 of record OX421310.1, read on the forward strand.
TTTCGCCCTATTCTTATTCTTCCTTTCCTGAAAATTTTCGCCCTATTTCTATTCTTTCCTTCCTATTCAAAGTGCTGCAGCTTTCAGAATTTACTTATAGACAAGTCTGTTCTGATTTCTGAGGACTTTTTATTTTTTATTCTGTAATTTCTGAGATCTTTTTATTTTGTCTAAATATGCCTAACCATAAAACTAGATAAGAAATTTTTTAAGTTATGTGGATTAGGATTTTTAACTCTTACCACAGTAAAAAACAAAAAAGGGAACGCCTCAAGACGATCGACGAGAGATGAGACCGCCTATGCTCAATTAAAGTGTAAAATAAAAATATAGTTTTGTGACTAATAAGAAACATTGTTTTTTATTACTTAAAAATATTTTTAAATTATGGTGTACCTCCAAAATTTTTAATCTTCCTAGATGTACCTTGAACCCAAAAAGTTTGCGGAACACTGAATGTACTATGGTGATGTGTGTTACTTCGACCTGAATGCAGACCTCCTTAACAAGCTTGACCGTCTTCTTAATAACTGCATTCGATTTATTTTCAATATTCGAAAGTACGACCATGTGTCTGCTTTGCGTTCCCAGTTAAAATGGTTACCTATTCGCCTACAGTGCAATCAGCGAGCACTTACCTTCCTATTTTCATTTCTCAACTCGCCATCCTTACCTACCTACCTTGCGCCGTATTTCCGATACCTGTGCTCTAATCATGTTGAAATCCTAGCTCGGTCAATAATCTGCTTCTCTCATGTCCGTCTCATTACTCCGACTTCGTGAACTGTTCCTTCTTTGTTCGAGCAGTAATACTCTGGAATGCGCTCCCGCTCGAAATCAGTATGTCCACTAACCGATATACATTCAAAAATAAAGTACATGAGCTCTTTCTCAATGAACTGGCAGAATTTTCTAATCTATAGCTTACCGTCCTTTTTAAACGACTACCAAAAGGAGGAGGTTCGCAATTCCATCGATTTTTTTTCTTAATGTATGTATGTACACGGATTACTCCTCCGTTAATTTATGGACCGATTTTGAAAATTATTTTTGTATTCGAAAGGGTATGCTCCTCATGTGGTCCCATGGCCACCATATCTCCTGATATGGCGTGACCTTGAGCGGGATAGCTGCTCTTCGCGTAGAACAAAACAACCGAAGCGTCGGTGACGTCGTTAACGTTCGTCTCGAAATATAGCGAGTGTGGTACCTACTATTACATTTGGCTTGGCACCGACTTCAAACCTATGAATAGGTAGCATATACAAGTTATTTGATACTTTTTAGTTTTTAAGTCGGTTTTTTTAAACGAAGTTTTTTTTTCTCTTATTTAGTGTATAAATGTTGTATTTATGTATACGTAATCTGTATATGTATATCTACTTATATATGTATGTTTGTATGTATAACGTTGAATATGATGTGATTATTGTAAATTTGAACGGACTTCTTATGTATATAAGATTTCACACACCTGCCTTATAAGATTTCTCCACCACCCGAAGGTCGACTGGAAGAGAATGCTCTGGGCATTAAGTCCGCCGATGTACATTCTTAGTGCATAAAGTTAATAAATAATATATAAATAATCTACATTGTATTTATATTTCCAAAAAAGTGTGTGTGACCAGTTCCTAAAATTATCATCTCAATGTAACTAACACAACATCCACATCTGGTAGTTCTTAAACAGTTCCTAAAAGATACTTTACAATAGGTACGTTATATGATTACTTTTTTATCGTATAATAAAAATGTAAAAGATCAATTTTAAGTTTAAAATACTTGAATTAGGCGTTATAATTTTTAATATAAACAAACATATAACTTAATAGTTATGATAATTTACCAGAAACAAAACACAAAATGTGTGTGTGTGTGTTTGTTACTCTTTCACGCTAAAACTACTGAACGGATTTGGATGAAACTTTACAGTAATATAGCTTATACAGGTTACTATTTGCCGCGAAAATCGACATTCACGCGGGCGGAGCCGCGGGCAACAGCTAGTGTATAATAAATGCATAATATAGTATGGAAACACTGTTAATTTTCGAGGTTTCTAATGTGATGTAGCACATAAACTCATTTTTTTGAGCTTACATTGCAAACGCTGGTTGCACCCTACGAGATAGATCAAAATAATGTACTACAGTATTGTACACCTTAAAAAGTACTACAAAAAACTCCGCGACGGTATATGTCTATCGCTTAGGGATAACCCACAACAACCATTTTTTATTCCTTTCTTTTTACGAGAAATAATGGCCTATTTACGAAGTGACTTTAAGCAATACAGAATCCTTATACAATTAAGTCAATTAAATACATTGTGCATTTAATATAGATCAAAATGGCACTTTACAGTATCTAATGTAAATGAATATATTCGAAGATATTACAGATTTAAAATGCACGAATCGTGTCGTCGACGGGGGCATCTGAAATCCACCCGTGCGAAGCCGGGGCGGGTCGCTAGTATATCATAAACTTGAGCACTACGCAATATTATTACATTATAAAATCTATGTCTTCAAAACCATACCTACGAATTGGTTTTACTACTCTTTTGGGACGATTCACCGATATTGGCGCAGGCGTTTTATCACCTGACTGTTGTGGGTTACTCACTGTTTCCTCAAAAGGTCCAGATTCCTGCGCGCTCGCCTCGGGTAGACTAGACCCCACATGTTGTTTGTCAGGTCCTACGTTCCTTACTGTTTCATCTTCCGAAATCTCCACAGTGGATCTGGTTTCTGGTGATGAAATCGTGTCATTTACAGATGGTACCCCGTAACTACTTCTTCTCTTTTTAAGTTGGTCGATATGTCTTTTTAGGAATGGACCACCTTCTTTACCTACTATATAATTACGAGAGCCTATTCTTTCTGTGATGGTGCCATCTGACCACTTCTCTCCTGTGTAATTACGAGCCCACACTGGGTCACCTACTTGGAAGTGTCTATCCGTGCCACCTGCATTAAAAACTTGTTTATTCTGAGCCTTGTAAACCCTATCTTCTACCTGCCTATCCTCGCCTAGTAATTGTAACCTAGTTCTTAGTTTTCTTCGCTGTAATAACATAGCTGGTGACTCGCCAGTAGAACTGTGTTCTACATTTCTATACATCATCAGATATGTTTGAATGCTTCATCTAAATCTATTCCGTCACGTATTAGTTTTTTTATAGCTCGTTTACAAAGTTTAACAGCATTTTCGGCTGCACCATTAGAAGCAGGGTGATATACTGGTGTAAAGGTTACTTTAATGCCGTTATTATCCATAAATTCTTGATATTCCCTACTTGAAAATGGTGGACCGTTGTCTGAAACTATTTCTTTTGGCAAACCAAAGCGTGCAAAGGTAGTACGAAGCACCTTTACAACTGCACCAGCTGTGGTTCGTGACATTAAAAATACTTCTAACCATTTACTTGTAGAATCTATGATTGAAAAAGTCTACATGTAAGCGTGACTATGGCTCTGTGACATAAGGCCACGGCTGTGGCGGTGCCTTTGGGGGTTTCGTTCCTTCAAGACAACATGTGACGCACTCCTGACAAGTCGTTTCAATAACGCGGTCAATACCTGGCCACCATACAATACTACGCGCAAGACTTTTCATTTTTACTATACCTAAATGACCTACGTGCAATTCTTGTAATATAGGGTTTCTTAACTCACTAGGTACTACTAAACGGTATCCCCAAACAACGCACCCTCTGTCTAGGTACAGTTCATTGCGTCTTAGAAAATACGCCTTTATGTCATTATCCTTACAATCACACACAATACAAACAAACAAACAAAAAAAAAAAAAAAATCGTTAGGCCACCCCGTCTTAATAAAATTTGTGACTCTAATTAGAATGTTATCTTTACAAGTACTTTGCCTTATATTTTTCCTTGTGATTGGTAAAAAACGCTGAATGAAATTTAAATATGTGTATTCCTCATTTAATTGTCTTTCTTTATCTACTGGTAGCCGAGATAAGGCATCTGTGGCGTTCCTATGACTACGTAGGTACATACTCTATTGTATAATCATAACCGGCTAAAATTATTGCCCAACGCTGCATTCTACTAGCTGCCATGATAGGTATACCTGTTTTATCGCCAAATATAGTGACTAACGGCTTATGATCCGTCCTTAATATAAATTTTCGTCCGTATAGATATTGGTGAAATTTACGCACACCATAAATTATAGCTAAAGCTTCTCGTTCAATTTGCGAGTATGCAATTCAGCTGTATTGAGTACACGTGACGCGTAAGCCACCGGTCGCTCATTTCCTTCTGGAAAGATATGTGAGATGACAGCACCGATGCCGACACTACTCGCGTCAGTCGTTAGTACCAGAGGCAGCTCCGCGGCATAGTGAGCTAGTACTTTGCTAGATACTAACAGATACTTTACTTTATTAAATGCTTGTTTACACTCTGCATTCCATTCATATCTGACATCCTTTTTTAATAATCTATATAAAGGCTCTAGAATAGAACTTATATTTGGCACAAACTTGGCATAATACATTACCAACCCTAAAAACGAACGCAATTCCGTAATATTTGTAGGTATAGGTGCCATTTTAATAGCATCTACTTTTTCTGTGTGTACACCTTGCTTACTAATCACAAAACCTAAGTATGTTACGGTGTCGGCGAAAAATGTGCATTTTTCTTTCTTAATTCTCAAGCCGTACTGACGTAATCTCTCAAACACTTCGTGTAATGTATCTAAGTGTGAGGTGGTATCTACTCCAGTGATAATTATGTCATCTAAGAAGATACCTACTCGCGGCATGTCTGCAAAAAGCTGCTCTAACTTTCGTTGAAAAATACCTGGACTAGATGCTAATCCATAAATCAGTCTGTTGTACATAAATAAACCTTTGTGTGTGTTTATGACTGTATACTTTTTTGACTCATCTAATTCTAATTGTGCGTACGCCTGTGATAAATCTAATTTTGTGAATTTTTCACCACCGTGTAATTTTGTAAGCAAGTCATCTACCTTAGGTAAAGGATAATGGTCCACTTCTAAACACTTATTCAATGTAATCTTAAAATCTGTACATACTCTTATGGTACCATCTTTTTTCATTACCGGTACGACAGGTGTCGCCCATTCCGATGTGGAGACCGGCGTGATGAATCCGTCTCGCACCATCTGATCGAGCGCGCGTTCAACCGGTTCCCGCAACGCATAGGCAAACGGCCGTGCGCGCAGGAATATGGGCCTTGCTCCCTCCCGCAGGCGAAACCCCACTTGTTCGCCGGTGAAACGCCCCAAACCATCCTCAAAAACTTCAGAGTACCTGGAACTGAATTCGCTTACATCAAAAACATTGTTTATTTTAAGTACATTGCATGTTGGCATAGGTATGTTTAGTTCTTTGAGCCAACATCGACCTAATAAATTAGCCTTTCCACTGTTTATCACATACAAGTCTAATAATTTTGTTATGGTTTTAAATTTCACCTTGATGTCAATCTTGCCTACAGGCGTCACTGTTTCGCCTGTATAGTATCGTAATTCTAAGTGACTCGGCTTTAGTTTACAATGAACAAAGAAGTTTCTATAACAGTCACAACTTATACATGATATAGCACTGCCGGTGTCGATCTCCATGTTTAGTAAACAGTTCTGAACATAAACATTTACAGTAAATGGTTCAAGTAATTGTGGCTTCTTTGTACTTAGGGAATAATTATTAAAATACTTTACCTCGTCACTATCGCTGTCCTGATTATTTATACGCACATTATCTTCATAAAAAAAGCTTGGATTTACGACAACTACTTAACATCACGTCTCAACTGGCCGTTTCTAGTATATGACATAAACCTTCTGGGTTCTCCACATAGAACACTGGACGCGAAAGTCACTAAGACATTGAAGTCGTGGCTCGGGCTAGCACCATCTGCAGACCCGTCAACGTTGTACAGGGGCTCGAATAATTTTGGAATGAAATTAAAAAACCTTCGGAACTCTACAAACACCTAAGAGTTACCAAAATGCATATCTTGTCAAAATCCCAAGACGAAATCGTTAGATCCCTTCCAAAATACAAAAAATCATCAGAGCTAGAGTCACGGCTCCAATTCCACAAAAAATTCATGGTGGGTACGCAGTCCAGTAGAGTTGGATTGGGAAATGCTAGAAGACAGACCGACAAAGAGATAACAAAATCTTTCGAACGAGACCTACACGCGTGCACCTACGCAATGAACCTAGAAACGCAGAATGAATGGTTAACTCTAGGAGAATTTTGTATCCCACCAGCTTTGAAATGGCGCACACTTTTATATGATTGGTCACCCGCCCTGTTAAAATTCTACCTCGACGCCTTTCAATTAACTCTCCCCGATCAAAGCAACCTAGTAAGGTGGGGAAAAGCTACAGAAAAGGCTTGTACGATGTGCAATGCGGCAATAGGTACAGCCAGGCACTTACTGACAGGTTGTAAGGCGCTATTAGACCGGGGTCATTATTCACGTCGCCATGATAGGGTATTACTCATCATACGCGAAGCTATGAGTTTATCACTGGCGAGAGCGAAAAAAGGAATAACAACAAACATAAAAACTAACATCGCGTTTGTAAAGGAAGGCTCAACAAAAAAGACTTCACTCACACAAAAGCCGTACTCAATTATAAATACCGCCAGTGACTGGACATTATTAGTGTCCACTAATATGAAAATCACTACAGAATACCGGAGGATATCTGTGCCTGGCGTCCAGACCGGACATATTTCTGTATGCAATGTCAATTAAGCGTGTAGTACTAGTAGAACTCACGGTGCCGTGGGAAACGAACATCCCTAAAGACCACGCTTTAAAAAGAAACAAGTACTTTGACTTAACCAACGAAATAACTAAAAATGGTTATGTCGTTGCGCTGTATGCCGTGGAAGTGGGTGCGAGGGGTATACCAGCTAAATCCCTCTATAACCTGCTTAAAGACCTTGGATTGCCAAGAGCTTCAGTAAGCTCTTTTCTTGAACGAATATCCAAAGCGGCATTGCTAGGCTCACTTCAAATATGGTTAGGTAGAGGGGGTAACACGGCGGACAGTGGAGGTGAGCGTTGACGCGTCATAAGGAGTGCTCCTTAAACCTAAACCTGGGTCGCAATTCCCAGGCACTGTCGAAGTCGCATGTGTTACCCCCATCTATCACGCGATGGACCCGGCACCCGCACGGTGAATCCATGGAACGCTAAGAAATAGGTCTGTAAGGATGTACCTTCTCGTAGTTTGGGACACATCTTCTTTAGATGTCCATCCTTGTTGCACACTCTACATACGTACATTTTTGAATTTGCACGTATTTTCTTCGTGAGTACCACCACACACCTTACAGTTGTGATCCGTGCTCCTTGTGTTTGTTCGACTAGTGTCCGCCCGGTATTTACCGCTTCTCGCTCCACCTGTGCCGCTCGAACCAACGCCGCTCCCGCGGGCAGGAACACGCGGTGCTTGTGTGCTATCCTTTTGGAATTTATTTTTGAATGTTTACCCCGTCCCATGAAGTTCACTGCAGTGTCGACATTTGGTACGCTGTCACCTGCATTTCTGCCCCTGGTACAACCTTCAACCAATGCCGCATTTGTTTCTGCCGCTTCCATGGACGTAGCCATAGTAAAGGCTCTGTCAAATGATATGTTATCATCTTCAGTAAATAATTTCTGGCGAATGTCTTCATTTGATAAGCCGCATATAAACTGATCGCGGAGGTTCTCTGCTAAGTCTCGAAAGCCGCAGTTTTTACTAAGTTTTTTTAACTCAGCTACATACACAGCCACCGATTCTTCCTTACGTTGAATACGTCGGCGAAATTTAACCCTTTCTGCCAGCTGACTCGGCTTTGGGTTTAAATAAGTCTTCACCAACGCCACTAACTCCTCATAACTTTTTTTGCAGGTTTGTCAGGTGTGCACAAATTTATCATTAACTCGTAAGCTTCACTGCCTATCACTGTAATCAATGTAGCCACTTGTATCTCGGTTTTTACTTGGTTTGCCACAAAATATTGTTCTTATCTGTCAATATACGTCTCCCAATTATCCTGTTCAAGGTTAAACGGCCCTATTTTTTCGATGGACATTTTGTACATTGATGTTATAATTCACTAACACTAAATTACACGCGTGAAATCTTTGAGTCACCTCGTCGCCACTGAAAGGTAAGTAATTAGGTACTTGAGGTAGTGGCGCTAGCGCAGTAAAACACGTCCGTTCTTTACTCGCTTTATTTGAAGACTGGCGGGACAATAACATACTTATGCTTACATACATTACAATACCCAATGGTATAAACCCAGTTTCAGAGCCTTGCTTTTGCAGAGAGTTGCTTAATTTTAAAGCTGGTACGAAATGGGGGCGACTGCCACGACAACATGAATTTCGAGAACTATGAAAAATGGCTCAGAATTCAGTTAATGCCTAACCTACCACCCAATTCCGTCGTGGTAGTCAACAACGCCTCCTATCATAATAGACAGTGGGCATCACGCACCAACCTCTAATTCCAAGAAAGCTGACATGCAGGCTTGGCTCACTGAAAAAGGCATACAGTACGAGGAAACACTACTGAAACCTCAGTTATACAATTTAATAAAGGCAATTATGGAAAGATTCAAATCATTTTCGATTGACCGAATCCTAGCTGAACAAGGTCATCTGGTACTGAGAGTCTGAGACTACCGCCATACCACCCAAATCTCAATCCTATCGAAATGGCATGGTCCGTTAAAAAACAATATGTTGGCAGCAATAATGTGAAATCGAGTGTTACTAAATGTATAGAACTAATCCAAGAAAAAGTTTTACTGATGGGTGCATGGGATTGGCTAAAATGATGCCAAAAGGTGAAGAAAATAGAGGAGCAATATGCAAGGAGTGACCAAGTCGTGGACTTGGTAACAGAAGAGTTTATTATTTGCGTTAATGATTCCGATGACGATGATGCTTCTGGTGCCGACGACAGAAGCAGCCCTGAGCCCGGACCCTCAACAAGCAAAAGGCCCTGTCGTGATACCATTGAAGGCGTAAAACCACTGTCTGATTCAGACTAGGAAAAGGGCAGCATAGGCTGTGTAAATGTGTGCATTTTAACCATCACTAATTTAGAAAACAGTTTTTTTATCTCCAAAATAAAAATTGACTTATTCTATGTTTTAATTTTTCTATTACCTATAAACTTGTCAAAACTCCCTCCCTTTACCCTGGGTAACATGAAAATTTGGACATTGGAACTATAAACTAAAATATTGACATTGTGTAGGTATGTCACTAGCACACTATAAACACAAACTGTAAACTATAATATTGACACTCACGCATATACACACACGTACACCACGCTAACGCACAAACATAAACTACATTTTTTTTCACATACTTAAGTTTTAAATGTGTATTAAACATATTATACTTACATACTATACTCATATTCTCAGTTTTCTCTATAACATCTTGTTCAATCCTAGAGCTCCCTTCTACCTGAAAGAACGATTCAAGTTCCTCAATGACACACATGGAAGGTCATCCGAAAATTTGGGACTGGAGATGCCTCAGCATTCCACTAAGTTTTATGATCAGTATTTCAGTGTTCAAGCTGTACGCTTGTGGAATGCATTGCCCATAAACATTAGGCAAGCGAAAACAATGAGTGGATTCAAGAAGATGGTTCACGAATATTACACATCATAATTGACTCAGTCACGCATTAAGATTTGTTTGGGAGTCTTCTCTCTCTTAAATTATAGTTATGCTTATATGTATGTATGTTTATCTATTAGTATGTAAAATTATGTGTTTTATAACTATGTGTGTATGTTTATAAATAATATATATATATATTATACATATATAAATATATGTGTGTATTTATATAAATGTTTTTTTTTTTAATGAACTGCAACTTTAACCGTCTGTCTTTGGGCTTTGATAATTGGTAGTGCAAATGTTGTTTTCAGCGGAAACTGCATTCTTTTAAATTGAAATTGCAAATAAGTTTGAATTATTGGAATACGGGGAATTGAAACATTTTCTTTTACAATGTTGTACCCCAGATGTGTATTTTGTAGCCGTGTACCATTACACATCTTTGTCGCTCAAGATTTCTTATTAATAGGACTGGAACATTAACTTTCAGTCTTAACTTATGGGAATGCGCTCCTGATGATTCTAAAGATTTAAAAAACTTTATGCATAAGCTATGATATGACTGGTTCAGTTTTCCTTGCATTGTTTCCTGAGAGGTATTCGTTAACATCTTCCTCCACGTCTGACATGATCCGTTCGATTATTTGATAACTGTCTCATTAGTCGGAGGATCAGAATAGATATTATTTTTAGATCATGTGTGCTATCATATACCAGAACTCACGTCTCAGTGTAATCATGTCGTTACTGTCATTTGGCATACAATCATCTCCTATTTTTAGAAGAGCATTTGCATATTGACACTGCTCATAAATCATTGTGAAGTTGTACTCGCATAATTGTAGTAAGACAAAACTTTTTAACATGTTCCCATAATACATATGTTTCATACAGGCATTTATTTCATCTTGCGGCGTACCCCTTTTGCTTTTTTTTGTGTTTAAATCCCGCCGGATACTTTTCCTTCGGATTTTTTCACGAAGAAAATTATTTGAATAAACAAAAAATCATGTAAACAAATCGAATCCTAGTGAATAATAACGAATTTGTAGTAGCAAAATTCAACATCCGCATGCGGCACCGTCGTCTGCCCGTTCGGGTAAGCACACTTAAGCATATTGTGATAACTCAGTAAATGTTACATCTGAATAGCTGTAATATTTTGTCTCCTGTCCCAAACTCATGAAGCATTTTCGCAAACCTTGCATCATCATCATCAGCCTATCGCAGTCCACTGCTGGACCTATGTCCAGCAGTGGATTGCGATAGGCCTATGCCTTGCCTTTCCTTCACAAACCTTGCATATTTCCATACAAACTTTCATCCCCTATTGCTATTTTACCTTGATGTTAAAATTTTATTTATTTTATTATAAATTTAATTATTATCTTATTATTTTAAGGAAGCCTTCATGGATAGCCTTCCTCGATAAATGGGCTATCTAACACTGAAATAAGTTTTCAAATTGGACCAGTAGTTCCTGAGATTAGCGCGTTCAAACAAATAAACAAACTCTTCAGCTTTATATATTAGTATAGATGTATTTATTATATTCTTCTAAGATCTAATACTCTTAATTAACAACACAATTATTTAGATAAAGATTAATATTACGCATTATGTTGATAAAAACTCTTTAGCAAAAAACTCATTATTAGGTACCAACTCTTAGCGTCTTATACTCGTGATAACTTTTTTTTTTTTTTTTTTAATGTTTGGCTCGCCAAAATGACTCTACTCTGCCTGATGGAAAGCATAAGCAGAATCCAAGAGTGGTGGTCACCATACTCATTGCGAATGCAGACAATGCAGTTTGGAGACCCACACTATGGCGGCCTAGTGATGCTGCTGCATCTTTTAGTCTAGTCAACAAGTATGGTACTTGTTGACTAGACTAATTGGGCCTCCGGTCTCGCACTCACCAACGAAACACGACAGCACGAACGCTGTCATTTTACGTTGATTTTCTGTGCGAGGGTAGTACCGCCCCGGTCGAGCCGGCCCATTCGTGCTGATATCAGCGTGGCTCTACTACCTTTTGACTACTTCTAAACGAAATGTCGGATTGGGATGAAACAAAAAGTATTTTACTTCTACATAAATACCCTTGATAACATAAAGCTTAATTTGGATAAGGATTAATATTACGATACACATTTAACGTAGTTTCTTTCTTCAGACGATTTAATATTTTTTTCGAACACAAAAGCGGTTATTGTGACTAAACCATGATAGTAAGATATATGCTTTCGCGGACTTTTTTGTAGATCTTAATGGGCCCTACAAACCCGTAATACATTATTTTGTTCTATTGTCAATAGTCTTTGCAGCGCACGCAAAAATAGGTTTTCGATTTCACACCTTGGGTTAGAAAATAGCAATTTTCTTACGGATCCCTAATTTTTTTGAAAATAAAATATAGCCTATAGCCTTCCTCGATAAATGGACTATCCAACACTGAAAGATTTTTTCAAATCGGACCAGTAGTTCCTGAGATTAGCGCGTTGAAACAAACAAACAAACTCTGCAGCTTTATAATATTAGTATAGATTACTTAGGTACTTACCTTTTGTACCTATTGTTGAGAAAATAATTTATCAACTTCAGAAGTCACGCTCTATAACATTAACTATTAACTAAAGTAATATTTGCGTGCGCGACAGTACCACAGAATAATTAATAGTACTGTCGCACAGAAGCTTCACTCGAACAAAAGTCAAGTTTAGGCATAAAAAGTTTTCAACTTCGTCACCTTGCACGCGAAATTGAATCCTGTCGTGTGACTCGAGCGTTCATATACCGTTAGACTTTAATATAACAGCTTTAGTAATGAAGAAGAAAAATTTTAACAAACATAATACAATTTTTAGACTTTCGCGACATTTATCTACACATGGTTTTTCTTGTATAAGCGGGACTTGTGATAACATTATGTTCTATGTCCCGACGTCTCGAAAGGGTTAAAACGCATCGTAGTCACCCATGAAGTAACAAGACACCCTTGCTACGAACAATCCCTATACCTACTGGGCGTGACGTCACACGTATTTGGCTGGTTTTTACAAGCTTTAATTTAACTTGCAATGTATGTTTGTTCGGGTGTAATCTTGCAACTCGTTTTTGAAGCAGACATCTTCAACCGATTGTGCTGTAATTTTGCAGGCATATGTACCTACCTACCTATTATAACGTGACAATGCAATATTATGATATGGAGCTGATCTGAAGCTGGCGCCACCTTCCAGGTGGCCATATGAACTCTGTAAGAAACGACGCAACACCACGAGTTTGGAATCGTTTAATTCATCTTGACGAGTAGGTACTTTGTTTTAATACTATTATTTAAGGTCTGATGATGACGTCGGAAGGTGGTCCTAGGAACTCTGTTATAATGAAACGACGCAACACCAACGAGTTTGAAATCATTTGATTGGTCTTGACGAGGTGTGCGTGTGAACTGAGGGACCATAGTGATATTTTTGTTTGAAATTTTTATAAGATTTAGTAGTAGGCTCAAAACAATTGTAGAACAAATATGAGAATTTGTAAAAAGATATGTTAAAAACTACAGCCCTTTAAGTGTGGTCCCTCAATCCTCACATACCATCAGCCAGATCTCGGCAAGTATGTAAGAAAATAAGGTATTGTGACTGTAGACATTTAGTAGAGAATTTGTAAAGATATATACTAAATAACTGAGCACAAATCATCAACGATTAAAAAAATACAACGACTATACTGTGGTCCCTCAGTCCACACACGAAAGATTTTGTTATACTGAATATTATCACATCAACGGAATAAAATCTTTATTTTCTTACATAATGTTTTAGAACAAGTCTTATAGCAATTTGTAAAAAATTAATTTAAAAAAAATATCGACGCACTTTGAAGATATATTATTTATAATTAAAGCTGGTCCCTCAATCCTCACGTTCTCAAACATACTTACATGTCTAGCTGCTAGACGACTAAAGTATCACAAAGTGTAGTGTATTAAACTTTTTGTAAAAAGTTTCTACAAAATAATAGGTATCTTTAATTGTGTGTATCTTACCTGTAAAATGAGATTATAGCGTTTCAGTGATCTTATGAACAGATATACGAGTAGTGTGACCACACAATGAAAAAAAATGTAGACTACCAATATAATTTTTATTGTAATAGTCGAAACCCAAGGTTGTACGGTTGATTTAGTGTTATGTTACATTACGTATCTTTACAAAGCATGAAATAAAGTAGCTTTTAGACGCTTATCACCATTTAGGCTATGTTTTAAGGAAGCTTTATGTACTTATAATACCCCAGTATTTTACAAACCATTATGGTAACATAGTGGTATTATTTATACAGCTCAGTTTTATACGTTCTATTAACACATAAAATTGAACATTTAAAAACACAGGATTTTGTAAAATATTTACATAAAGTCCGCGATAGTACCTATCGCGATCTATATTAATATTATAAATTTGAAAGTGGCTTAGTCTGTTTCTCTATTACGCTTTCACGGCTAAACCAATAACATTGCCAGCACTTGGTAAGGCATATAACTTATTGTAATACTTTTGTTTAAGTACATAAAATTTGGTTATAACTTAATGAATGTAATAAGATTTGTTGGTCCGTACTGTAACGCCCTGGCAAAAAATGCGAATGACTCTGTTTTGTGAAAAAAAGTTCTATCTAGCTTTTTTTCACATACTTAAACAAAAGTATTACAATAAGTTATATGCCTTACCAAGTGCAGGCAATGTTATTTGTTTAGCCGTGAAAGCGTAATAGAGAAACAGACTAAGCCACTTTCAAATTTATAATATTAATATAGATCGCGATAGGTACTATCGCGGACTTTTTGTAAATATTTTACAAAATCCTGTGTTTTTAAATGTTCAATTTTATGTGTTAATAGAACGTATAAAACTGAGCTGTATAAATAATACCACTATGTTACCATAATGGTTTGTAAAATACTGGGGTATTATAAGTACATAAAGCTTCCTTAAAACATAGCCTAAATGGTGATAAGCGTCTAAAAGCTACTTTATTTCATGCTTTGTAAAGATACGTAATGTAACATAACACTAAATCAACCGTACAACCTTGGGTGTCGACTATTACAATAAAAATTATATTGGTAGTCTACATTTTTTTTCATTGTGTGGTCACACTACTCGTATATCTGTTCATAAGATCACTGAAATGCTATAATCTCATTTTACAGGTAAGATACACACAATTAAAGATACCTATTATTTTGTAGAAACTTTTTACAAAAAGTTTAATACACTACACTTTGTGATACTTTAGTCGTCTAGCAGCTAGACATGTAAGTATGTTTGAGAACGTGAGGATTGAGGGACCAGCTTTAATTATAAATATCTTCAAAGTGCGTCGATATTTTTTTTTAATTAATTTTTTACAAATTGCTATAAGACTTGTTCTAAAACATTATGTAAGAAAATAAAGATTTTATTCCGTTGATGTGATAATATTCAGTATAACAAAATCTTTCGTGTGTGGACTGAGGGACCACAGTATAGTCATTGTATTTTTTTAATCGTTGATGATTTGTGCTCAGTTATTTAGTATATATCTTTACAAATTCTCTACTAAATGTCTGCAGTCACAATACCTTATTTTCTTACATACTTGCCGAGATCTGGCTGATGGTATGTGAGGATTGAGGGACCACACTTAAAGGGCTGTAGTTTTTAACATATCTTTTTACAAATTCTCATATTTGTTCTACAATTGTTTTGAGCCTACTATTAAATCTTGTAAAAATTTCAAACAAAAATATCACTATGGTCCCTCAGTTCACACGCACACCTTGACGAGTAGGTAGGTACTTTATGTTTTGATAGTATCCACTATAGTACTCGTATAAAGTATGTACTTAGTTCAGTCAAATTAAGTTATTTAATTTCCTTACTTAGCTATACAAGTAAATCTCGCAACAAGGTTTTGTTTTATATAAATTATTTAATGAAATTTTAAGTTGATAGTAAAAGTTTTCAAGGAATACTTTGTGGCGACAGAGCGCCTGCGGTGGCGCCGTCCTGTCGCGCCATGCGTACGTACGTCCATCCGCTGCCCTAGCAAACAAATTATGAACGGAATCTCAGCGCGCGCACGTATTTATATAAACTGTCACTAAGCGATAATCGTTCTCTCTCACTCAATTATATCACTCTCTCACTCACGCGTAAATTCAAGCTCGCTGGTACAGCCACGAGTTGTATGCCAATTTTGTGTATATATTAAAGTGCATTTTAGCAAATAAATAAGAAAAGTCGTAACCTCCTCCGAGTTTCACTACTATGCTATCTACGGATCAAAGGCTAACAGCTGGGCCGGTTAGGATAGTGAACCACCACCTCTCCCTGGTATTTAGGCTACGGATCAAAAGCTAAAACAGCTGGGCCGGCCACATACCTATATCCCAGTACCTACACTCTCAGCCAGCTGGCATAGCGTGTAGGACCAAGTTATAGGCAAACTATACGGGTCAGCAAGCACACAGCTGTCCCGAAATTGGTGACCCCGAACCCAAACAAACGCTCCTTCGCATTCACGGCGACGACTCGGCGGCGTACCTACTGGCGAGACGTCGTTCGGCTGACCGCGTGTACATACCTATCGCACAGCCGACGCGTCGTACCTACCTTCTCGCCGCTAACGACGCATCAAGCGCAGTATCTACCACTACTGTCCACGTGTACCTACAGCCATGACGAATGAAGCGAACACAGAATTTAGCGATGCCCAGGTAGTTACAATTCAGAGCGACGTAGCCACAATCTCGCTGCCTGCACGTCTACCACCATTTTGGCGCCAAAACCCACGACTATGGTTCGCGCAGTTTGAAGCCGCCGTCGCTGCAAGTAAAATCGGAGAAGAACAGAAATTCAATTTAGTTGTCCCGCTACTCGGCTGCGATGACCTCGAACAAATCGCCGACATTATATTAAATCCACCTGCTACAGGGAAATACATAACGTTGAAGAACAGACTTATATCCACGTATCAAGAATCAGACCATCGTCAGTTACAGAAACTACTTTGTGGTCTAGAACTTGGAGACTCAAAACCTAGCCAATTACTACGTAAAATGCGTGAACTCAGCGGCAAGTTATTAACAGACGAGGCGTTACAAGTAATATGGCTTAATCAATTACCTACACAGATCCGCGGCATCCTAGCCATCAACAAAGAATCTTCACTTGAAATCCTAGCTGCAATGGCCGACAGAATGTTAGAACACTTCGAACCCGCAATCACTGCTGCCATTACAACCACTACGTCGTGCCAAAGTAAAGAAAATAATAATACGGAAACAGGAAACCTCCAAATCAACCTACTTACAAAACAAATCGAAAAATTGTCACTAGAAGTAGCCGAACTAAAATCAAACCAGCAACGCTCAACGTACTTCCCGCCTTACCATCCACCACACCGTTCGCGCTTTGAAGGACACTCAAGAGCGCCGAGTAAACATCGTGCGCCGTCGCGTTCCCGCCAACGCGGGCCCGACGACGCCGATTGGCTATGCTACTATCATTACCGCTACGGTGACTACGCTCGTAAATGCGAATCACCATGCTCGAAGAATAAGCGTAATGATATTATTAATACAAGTAATAAACAGGAAAACTAACGAAAGCACCGACTGTGGCGGGCGTCGGTGTGAACCACGAAGCAAATACAAAGAGGAGATGCCCTAATGAAATTTTTGGATGAAACAATGCGTGACAATTTGCGGGGGTGAGGGGGGGTTACTTTGCCCTTTGCCATCTACCAATCAATAGCAAAACTACTTGCATCGTTACATGTTTATGTTGCTATGTAGTTTAGCTATTTGACACTAAAGCGTACGATGTAAGGGACATACAGGGACGTACTCAGAATTTTTTACCAGGTAGTTATTTTTTTAAAGTCAATTTTGTAAATCATTTTGATGCATGTATCGCAAAAATATTATTAGTAAGAAACATCGTACATAACATCTATACTAATATATTCTATACTAATATATGAAGCTGAAGAGTTTGTTTGTTTGAACGCGCTAATCTCAGGAACTACTGGTCCGATTTGAAATAAAAAATGTGTAACATTTTTTTTTTCAAAAACAAAGTGTTTTTTTTTTCAAAAAAAAAAAGTTTCAGTGTTAGATAGCCCATTTATCGGGCAAGGCTATAGGCTATATATCATCACGCTTAGACCAATAGGAGTGGAGCACCAATGAAGAATGTTGCGAAAACGGGGGAAAATTATTACGCTACAGGAAATAGGAGACGTAAACGAATTTGCGTGGGTCAGCTAGTATAGTATAAAAGTGAAAGTTTGTGTGTTCTTTATATCTTCCCCGTAACCTTGGTGATGTATTTGATTTATTACTTATTTAAATACTAGCTGTTGCCCGCGGCTCCGCCCGCGTGAATGTCGATTTTCGCGGCCAATAGTATCCTGTATAAGATATATTACTGTAAAGTTTCATCCAAATCCGTTCAGTAGTTTTAGCGTGAAAGAGTAACAAACACACACACTCACACACATTTTGTGTTTTGTTTCTGGTAAATTATCATAACTATTAAGTTATATGTTTGTTTATATTAAAAATTATAACTCCTAATTCAAGTATTTTAAACTTAAAATTGATATTTTACATTTTTATTATACGATAAAAAAGTAATCATATAACGTACCTATTGTAAAGTATCTTTTAGAAACTGTTTAAGAACTACCAGATGTGGATGTTGTGTTAGTTACATTGAGATGATAATTTTAGGAACTGGTCACACACACTTTTTTGGAAATATAAATACAATGTAGATTATTTATATATTATTTATTAACTTTATGCACTAAGAATGTACATCGGCGGACTTAATGCCCAGAGCATTCTCTTCCAGTCGACCTTCGGGTGGTGGAGAAATCTTATAAGGCAGGTGTGTGAAATCTCATATACATAAGAAGTCCGTTAAAATTTACAATAATCACATCATATTCAACGTTATACATACAAATATACATATATAAGTAGATATAGATATACAAATTACGTATACATAAATACAACATTTATACACTAAATAATGGAAAAAGAACCTCGTTTAAAAAACCGACTTAAAAACTAAAAAGTATCAAATAACTTGTATATGCTACCTATTCATAGGTTTGAAGTCGGTGCCAAGCCAAATGTAATAGTAGGTACCACACTCGCTATATTTCGAGACGAACGTCAACGACGTCACCGACGCTTCGGTTGTTTTGTTCTACGCGAAGAGCAGCTATCCCGCTCAAGGTCACGCCATATCAGGAGATATGGTGGCCATGGGACCACATGAGGAGCATACCCTTCCGAATACAAAAATAATTTTCAAAATCGGTCCACAAATTGACGGAGGAGTAATCCGTGTACGTACATACATTGTGACGATGAACGATGAAATTGAGAACCTCCTCCTTTTGGAAGTCGTTTAAAAAGGACGGTAAGCTATAGATTACATAATTCTGCCAGTTCATTGAGAAAGAGCTCATGTACTTTATTTTTGAATGTATATCGGTTAGTGGACATCCTGATTTCGAGCGGGAGCGCATTCCAGAGTAGTACTGCTTGAACAAAGAAGGAACAGTTCACGAAGTCGGAGTAATGAGACGGACATGAGAGAAGCAGAGACCGTGGGAGAGCCACGCTTCGGCATGAATGGGCCGGCTCGACCGGAGTGATACCACGGCCTCACAGAAAACCGGTGTGAAATAGTGCTTGCGCTGTGTTTCACCTAGTGTAGTTGCGGGTGTCCATGGGCGGCGGTAATCGCTTACCATCAGGCGATACGTCTGCTCGTTTGCCGGTCTATTCCATAAAAAAAAAGCAGATTATTAACTGAGCGAAGATTTCTATCGTGATTAGAGCACAGGTATCGGAAATACGGAGCAAGGTAGGTAGGTAAGGATGGCGAGTTGAGAAATGAAAATAGGAAGGTAAGAGCTCGCTGATTGCACTGTAGGCGAATAGGATTGCATTTTAACTGGGAACGCAAAGCAGACACATGGTCATACTTTCGAATATTGAAAATAAATCGAATGCAGTTATTAAGAAGACGGTCAAGCTTGTTAAGGAGGTCTGCATTCAGGTCGAAGTAACACACATCACCATAGTACATTCAGTGTTCCGCAAACTTTTTGGGTTCAAGGTACATCTAGGAAGATTAAAAATTTTGGAGGTACACCATAATTTAAAAATATTTTTAAGTAATAAAAAACAATGTTTCTTATTAGTCACAAAACTATATTTTTATTTTACACTTTAATTGAGCATAGGCGGTCTCATCTCTCGTCGATCGTCTTGAGGCGTTCCCTTTTTTGTTTTTTACTGTGGTAAGAGTTAAAAATCCTAATCCACATAACTTAAAAAATTTCTTATCTAGTTTTATGGTTAGGCAGATTTAGACAAAATAAAAAGATCTCAGAAATTACAGAATAAAAAATAAAAAGTCCTCAGAAATCAGAACAGACTTGTCTGTAAGTAAAGAAGAATAGAAAAAGTAAGGGAAGAATAGAAATAGGGCGAAAATTTTCAGGAAAGGAAGAATAAGAATAGGGCGAAAATATTCAGGAAGGGTAGAATAAAAATAAACTTCGTACCGCCATATTTACATATCTGTCTCAGCTTCCTACAGGCAGTGTACAGTCGCGGACAAAGAAAAATACTTTTCCCGTTATTAAAAAAAAATTAATTAAAAAAAATTAAAAAAAAATCTATGTCCTACCTCGTAGTATGAACTCAAATCGTGCCAAGTTTCATTTGAATCCATTCAGTAGTTTCAGCGTGATGCGCGGCCAAGATACAGACAGACGTCGCGGAAAAAAAAAAAGACTTTGCCCGCTATCTTTTAATTTTTCTTATACACAACCCTTAATTTCATTCTTGTAATAATATATGATGCCTATTTAAAACCCTTAATTTAATAAGTGCTTCAATTTGACAGTCAAAAGTTTGACAGGAAAGTTGGTAGAACAGTTTATATGGGCAAAAGGAAATTGTTGTTTTTATTATCTTCCCCGCAATTTTTCCATATTTTATCACCGTTTAAACCTTCTCTGAACCACGGCAAACACTTCAAAACCTAAATCAGCTAAATCGGCCCGGCGGTTCTCGAGTTTTAGCGAAACAAACGAACAGCAATTCATTTTTAGGGTTCCGTGCGAAAGGCAAAAAACGGAACCCTTATAGATTCGTCATGTCTGTCTGTCTGTCCGTCTGTCTGTCCGTCTGTCTGTCCGTCCGTATGTCACAGCCACTTTTTTCCGAAACTATAAAACCTATAATGTTGAAACTTGGTAAGTAGATGTATTCTGTGAACCGCATTAAGACTTTCACACAAAAATAGAAAAAAAAACAATAAATTATGGGGGTCCCCATACTTAGAACTGAAACTCAAAAAAAATTTTTTCAATAAACCCATACGTGTGGGGTATCTATGGATAGTTCTTCGAAAATGATATTGAGGTTTCTAATATCATACTTTTCTAAACTGATTAGTTTGCGCGAGAGACACTTCCAAAGTGGTAAAATGTGTGAAGTGACAGGGGGGGGGGGGAGCCGGCCTGTAATTTCTAAAATAAGAGAATGATAAATCTAAAAAAAAAATATGATGTACATTACCATGCAAACTTCCAACGAAAATTGGTTTGAACGAAATCTAGTAAGTAGTTCTTTTTTTAATACGTCATAAATCGTAAACTGCAATTTACCTTTTATTCAATCAACACAAATATAAAAATAAAATAAAAATTGTATTATGCCACTTGCTGCTGCGGAACCCTTCATGGGCGAGTCCGACTCGCACTTGGCCGCTTTTTATAGGATATAAAAGAAGAAGAAGATATACAAATTGTTTTGTCAACTTTGCAAGTTTTTTCTAGTAATCTATTACTGTAAAACCAGCAAATTAAATACAGTCTACTGAAAAGACGTCTTCCTTCATACATTTGGACCTTGCTCCTTTACAATGACCATTTAACGTTATTATGATATTTTAGTTTTTGGTTCAGAATCGATTAGAGCGTCCTCCCAAAAAATTTCTCTAATGTACAGAATTATTATAATTATAATATAATTATATTAATCTGTTTTTTTTTATTATACCTACTTTAAAAATTAATCATATATAGATTACTCGTATATAGGATAGGTATATCCTACTGTGAAGTTAGTGTTACTTAATTCCAATACATGTCGCTGTTAAGTTCAGAAAAAATTTTCAAGAAAATTTCATTGCTTCAGTAACGATTAGAGAGCCCTCCCGATAAAACATCTAAATTTCTTTAATGTACAGAATTGATCTGTTACATCACATTTTTATTATACGTTCAAAAGAAAATCATATTACGTACCTATTGTAAAGTTAGTTACTTGATTCCAAGAGATGTCGCTGTTTTAAGCAAAGAAACTGACAAACTCAACGTCTACAGATTTATTATACGTGATATATTTATAAATAGATCACGGAACAATATTTAAAGTACTTGCTGTCTAGCAAAAAAAGAATGAATGAAATCACGTGTTATTGAATTACAACCAAGTACATATTTTGACTTTCATCCCCCCTCTCCAAGAAACCGTGCTGAATTTATGGATAGAGAGGTTGCGATAAATCAAATACTTAATGCTACACCGAATTATACGTAATACGTTCTACGATTATTCCACGATATATTAATCAAAGTGTTATTAATTACGCATGGCTGGCAATAGGTGTCGCTACATGTTGTTTTACGTAATGATAAATTCTTTATAAATTTTTTTCCAATAGATAGAGAGATTGTGATAAATTAAATACTTTATGCTACAATCTTCAGAGTATCTCCCTTCTAACAAAAAAAGAATTATTGCAATCGGACTACTCGTTAATGAATTACAATTAATTACACATTTTGACTTTCAACTCCCCTCCCAAAGAAACCGTCCGGAATTTCGGAATAAAAAGTATCCTATGTCCTACCTCGGAGTATGAACTCAAATCATGCCAAGTTTCATTTGAATCCATTCAGTAGTTTCGGCGTGATGCGCGGCCAAGATACAGACAGACAGACAGACAGACAGACAGACAGACAAAAATGAAAAAAAAAATAGTTTTCGTTTCAGTATCGATAACAGAGTGCCCTCCAAAAAAATTTTCAAAATATCTTCAATGTACAGAATTTGACCTGTTACATTTTTATTATAAGTATAGATGTCACCGTAAGATTATAAAAATCATTAGATTATAATCTACCTAGCGAGATTGCCAACTATCGATAGATTGTCAACTGTGATATACTACTTACGCGCGTCAAATTGTCAACTTTCCCTGATTGTTCGGTTTTATAGTAGGCCGATCAATGCCCATAGAGATAGTTTAGGTTATTATTTCTTTGATTAATCACAAATAATTTTTTCTGCCAACAGCAACTTCAGCAACTTTATATAACTAATCCTAAAGCTGTGAGGTATTTTCAACATGAAATCAATTTACAATCACAGAAATACTTTACATTTGGCATCAAAGACAAATTAACAAACAAATATGGCGGCGCGGGGACATATGCTGTTCAACCAATCAGCGCGCGACTTGCGATTCGTAGATACCATTTTACAATCTCGCGAGATAGATTACAATCTAACGGTTTTGACAATCTGACGGTAACATATATATTAAAGAGAGAGAACAAAAACAAAGAAATATAGTACAACAACAAACACATACAATAAAGAGAACGATAACATACAAGTAGGAGTATAATACAAAAAAAAATGTTTCTACAAATTAGTTTTTCATTTATTATATTTTCAAATTCTTCAGTTTTCGTTTGATTAATTTCGTTGTGGGTTCCGAGAAAGTTTAATTTTCCTGGGATTCCTGGGATAGAATTTTAGTTAATTAGAAAACCTATCAAATAATCAGTATAAGTAAAATTTGTTTCATTTTCAAGTACTTTAAATTCTAGATTAATATAGATATAATTTGAATATAGATAAAAAAAAAAATTCTAATTACGACCCTGTCTCTTTGTTCTGTTGATGTTTGTTTTCCTAGTTGACGATAGACGTCAGTGTTCACAAAATGATTACAAAAAATACAAAAAATAATACTTTTTCGATTAAAAATTCTTTAGGCAAGAATGCAGAACATATTTCAATATTTTTTTATGATTTACTATATAAATACTCAGCTCTACGAACCTTTGTATTTTTATTTCCCATCACACAAAGTTTTTCCATCTAGTGGCGAATAGATTTAACTATATTTCAACGACACACTGAGAGATTTTTCTAGAACTATTTTAAGAAATTAAGTATAAAATTACTTACAAATGAAATATTATGCCATTCATGGCACCAGAACGTCTATCCAAGTTATTTGTACAAGATAAAATACAACACTTCATCTTTTACTTAATTGTACCGAGAATATTCAAGGATTGCAATTTTTCGATAAAGTTCTAGAACATTGACGTTGACAGTCTTATTTGTAAGTCGCGATAACTGCGATGACGTCGGGACCTGTATTTTGTCACGGGACCTATGCGCTTATGCCATCTCCTCTTTGTATTTGCTTCGTGGTGTGAACCATGGAACCCACCGCTTATGTATTATAGATAGCAATAACAAAGAAAAGTTTCTAGTCGACACAGGAGCCGACATATCCGTACTGGCCGCAAAGAAAACGAGATTTTTAAGACCTACAGAAAACAGTTATAAATTATACGCTGCGAACGGAACAGAGATACGTACCTACGGCGAGCGCACACTAGAGCTCAACTTAGGCTTACGTAGAAGTTTTAAATGGACATTTATGGTCGCCGACGTAAAAACTTCAATATTAGGTGCAGATTTTCTCGCAAAATATAAGTTATTAGTCGACTTACACAACAGAAAATTAATAGATTTGGTCACCGAGCTCAGCATTAACGCCTTTGAAATATGTAACACTGAAGAATCCGTCTACCTAATTAACCGTAATCACCCTTATCATGAGATACTGAAGCAATATCCTGACTTGTTACGACCAATGTCACTCAAAACTACAGCCAAACATGACGTCACACACCGCATCGAAACGACGGGACCGCCTTTATTCTCAAGGCCGCGTCCGCTCCCGCCCGATAAATATAAAACCGCGAAGATTGAGTTCGAGAAGATGATAGAAATGGGTATATGTAAGCCATCAAACAGCCCTTGGGCCAGCCCACTACACGTCGTAAAGAAAAAAGACGGTTCATTACGAGTGTGTGGTGATTATAGAAGACTCAACGCCGTTACAATACCAGATAGATACCCTATACCGAGGATTCACGACTTTACCTACCAGTTACACGGAAAAACTATATTCTCGAAGCTTGATATGAAAAATGCTTTTTACGCTCTGCCATTAGAAAAAGAAGACGCCGCGAAGACTGCAATCATCACCCCGTTTGGGCTCTTTGAATTCAACCGCATGCCCTTTGGTTTACGTAACGCTGGTCAAACCTTTCAACGATTTATGCATGAAGTGTTAAGGGGACTTGATGACATCTGTTTTTCTTATATGGATGATTTAATCATATTCTCAAACCTCAGTGACCATGAAAAACACTTACATAAAGTACTCGAACGCCTTAACCAGTATGGAGTCACACTTAACATCAATAAATGCGAATTTGGTAAAAACAAGATACAATTTCTAGGCTACGAAGTATCATCAGACGGAATCAAACCCACGGAAGAACGCGTCCAAGCGATAAAGAATTACCCGAAACCCACTACGATACAAGAACTAAGAAGATTTTTAGGCATGATTAACTTTTACCGCAACTGTTTACCTCATCAATCAGAACATCAATGCCTACTCAATAAATACTTACACAACTCTAAGAAGAATGACAAATCACCAATTCAATGGACTCCTGAAGCTGAAAAATCCTTTGAGCAATGCCGCCAAAGCATACTCGAAGCGACTACACTCACGCACCCAATACCTAACGCGCCACTGTGCTTATTAACTGACGCATCCGACACGAGCCTCGGCGCTGTACTACAACAAAAAGTTAACAGCGTATGGAAACCGCTTGCCTTTTACTCGAAAACAATGAATGACACACAGCGCAGATACAGCGTGTACGATCGCGAATTACTAGCTATGTACACCGCTGTTAAGAGCCTACGCCGGCTGATTGAGGGTAACGATCTCACTATATGCACAGATCACAAACCCCTTACCTACGCACTTACGAGAGCACCGAATAGCAGTGATACACCGAGACGAGAACGACAACTACACTACATAAGTCAATTCTGTTCAAATATAAAATACATTCACGGAGATCGAAATGAAGCAGCCGACGCGTTATCACGAATATCAGAAATAGAAGTACTTAATCACACAATCGACTACAATAAATTAGCAATAGAACAAGAGAACGACACAGAACTACAAGCCTGCATGAAACAAAGTAATCTAAAGTTTTCACACATCACACTACCCGGGGGTCAACGACCGATATGGTGCGAAACATCTACAACGAACATTCGACCATACCTACCACTAAGTTATCGTTTTGTAGCATTCAAAGCGCAACATGAACTAAGTCACCCCGGCATACGAACAACAAGAAAAATAATGACTACAAAATTCTTCTGGCCGTCTATGAACAAAGATGTAACTACGTGGTCAAGGTCATGCATCGGTTGTCAACGCGCGAAAATACAAAGACACGTAATTAGTCCACTCGGCGAGTTTCAACAATCATCGCGTTTTGAACACCTACACGTCGACATAGTTGGACCGCTACCACCATCAAACGACTATAGGTATTTAGTCACAATGATCGACCGCTGTACTAAATGGCCCGAGGCAATACCTACTCGTGACATCACCGCCGAGACAATAGCGAAAGCTGTTTACGAAGGATGGATAACACGATTCGGTTGTCCATTAAGAATCACAACCGACCAAGGCAGACAATTTGAGTCATCACTATTCTACTCACTAATGAAGAAACTCGGCGTCACTCGCATACGCACCACTGCATTCCACCCACAAGCAAACGGACAGATAGAACGATGGCATCGTACTTTAAAAGCAGCACTAATGGCAAGATCCGCGAGTTGCAGATGGAGCGAAGAATTACCTACTGTGCTACTAGGACTACGTACAGCACTTTGTCAAGACTCTTCAGTTAGCCCTGCCCTAATGACCTACGGTTCTCCACTGCGCATCCCGTCGGATTTCTTCGTGCCTACAAAGCCGAACATAAACGACGCAGAGTTCGTTCGTCAGCTGACCGAAACAATGTCGTCATTAACACCTACAAAAAGATCGCATACATCGAACCTGCACACATTCGTACATAAGGACCTACAAACATGTACACATGTGTTTGTGCGAAACGACACCATCCGCCGTCCACTTACACCGCCATACGAAGGTCCTTACAAAGTTTTACAACGTAGCGCAACTGGCAAACAATTCACCATTCAACTACCATTACGTACGACAGTAATATCAACAGATCGACTGAAACCAGCCTATACATATAGCGACGAACAATGTACATCACATCCTCAAACATATCCCAATACGACAATGCAAGCAACACCGCCAACTTCGAGTACCAATACTACGAGTGCAGCCGCCGCGACGTCGAGCAACACAGATGAGCCAGCCACGAAACGCAACACCTACGTCACCCGAGCCGGGAGGCCAGTTAAACCCAACGTACGCTTCGCTTGAGGGGGAGTAATGTGGCGACAGAGCGCCTGCGGTGGCGCCGTCCTGTCGCGCCATGCGTACGTACGTCCATCCGCTGCCCTAGCAAACAAATTATGAACGGAATCTCAGCGCGCGCACGTATTTATATAAACTGTCACTAAGCGATAATCGTTCTCTCTCACTCAATTATATCACTCTCTCACTCACGCGTAAATTCAAGCTGGCTGGTACAGCCACGAGTTGTATGCCAATTTTGTGTATATATTAAAGTGCATTTTAGCAAATAAATAAGAAAAGTCGTAACCTCCTCCGAGTTTCACTACTATCCTATCTTCGGATCAAAGGCTAACAGCTGGGCCGGTTAGGATGGTGAACCACCACCTCTCCCTGGTATTTAGGCTACGGATCAAAAGCTAAAACAGCTGGGCCGGCCACATACCTATATCCCAGTACCTACACTCACAGCCAGCTGGCATAGCGTGTAGGACCAAGTTATAGGCAAACTATACGGGTCAGCAAGCACACAGCTGTCCCGAAAACTTTATTTATTACTAGCTGAACCCCGCGGTATTACCCGCGGGTAACGCCACGGGGCGATGTTAGTCTAAAAAAGTAGCCTAAGCCTAGGTAGCTGATAATATAAGAAGTATCTTATATCATCAGCTACCTATCAGTGAAAGTCCCGTCAAAATTGGTCGAGCCGTTCCAGAGGTTAGCCGAAACAAACAGCCAGACAAAAATTTAAAAAATGATATTTCGGTATATGTACCGTGTATGCACAATTAAGCATTTAGTTAAAAGCAGTTTTGGAACAACATGTAAAACTTTGATGTTTAAGTTTTGTAATGGTCGTTGGGAATAAGCCTTTATTTATTACAATGTATCTGTTCGCCTCCAGTGCTGGCGGGTTGGGAACAGATGTAAAATGTTGCCTAACGACCACCAGTGGTGGCAGTTATGTAAAAAATGAGGGTTATTTTTACACGCTTTTTATTAACTTGCAATGTATGTATGTGTATGCTTGTATGTTTGGTTGGAATCTTGCAACTCAATTTTGAAGCAGATATCTTCAACCGATTTTGGTGCAATTTCGCAAGCATATGTATATAGCGTGACAATGAAATATTATATTGACATGGAGCTGATCTGATGCTGGAGCTGCAAGGTGGCAATAGGAACTCTGTAAAGAAATGTCGCAACATCATCAAGTTTGGACTCATGAGATTCGTCTCGAGGCATTCTAGTAAAAGCTTGTTTTAAAAAAGCTTTTTAATTTAAATTATTTACATTTGTTCCCAAACGTCTCCGGTTGTAGTGGTTGGGAAAAAAATATAATACTTGTCTAAACGACAACAAGTGATGGTAATTGGGACAAGTTTTTTTTTTGACAAGACAAGTGGAAGCTACTTGGAATTTAACATGTTAAGGAAATGAAAAATAGTCTTAGCTAGTAATAGGTTTTATTCGATAAAGTTGCCGTTATGTCTTATAGCAAGAAATGGATTTAAAACAAATATGACCTATACCTGTCCAATCTGAACAAAATAAATAAAGTTATCGTTAACTTTAATTACCAGAAAGAACTTGTAATTTTTACAATGCTATACCTAATGTGGAACTACATTCGCGTAGTCTTTTTTTTATTAAAAACCTATACAACCTAAAGCAATTATACAAAATATCTTTCCATAGTGTACTTACATTTAAAATAGAAATTTAATATCGTCACATTTTGTTCATTTATAAATTATAGGGCAGATAACACCTGTCTCACCAAATTGTTTCACTTAACATATAGGATTTTTACACAAATGATTTTCTAAGTAGCTCCAGGAATGTGTGTGATTTCCAATTGAAACATCCCAACTACCGAACACATATTCCAATAATGGTCTACAAAGCTTTTATAAAATAATGTAGAGTGAGATCATCAAGGCTGCAATGGATGGTAATATATTATCGCAAATTATTGCACTTAAAGCCACTTACATACGTTATAATCGGGTCAATATATGTAATTTATTTGTGTACAAACCTGATGAAATGGTTAATTTACCAAACAGAAAAGACCAACACCCGTTTTTGAAAGTAATCACATTTCCCTGCTTTCTCCACGTAGATTTCAAAAATAATTTTGTAACAAAGTTACTGTAATGTAAAATAAGAGTATGAATTAAATCTGCATGTTTATAGCGATTTATTAGTTGGAAAGTATTTTGTAAGTGGTCTTTTTTACCACCATTAAAAATCCTAAATAATAGATGTGATGATGATGTTGATTTGTGATACCGCAAACCAACATCTATATTTTGTGCTAGCACTTAAGTTAGACGTAACTATAATTATATTGCCAGATACATTTAAATTCTTCGTATTACATAGAGGTAAACCTCTACTGGCCGACACCGGTCGCAACATAGTCAAAGCACGTCGATTAAACTTATTAGGTATTTTTAATTACTGTTTATATTGTTAATTACTAATTCAATCAATATTTAAATAGGGTTCAAGGTATAAGTGTATTTACTGGCTATGTCCGATTTACGCGGCAACGTTCGAGCGCCTCCGAAGCAAACTTATGTTACTAATAACTAGATAACGGATTATATCCTTTACTCATTAAATATGAATTGAAAAAAAAAACCATAATGAGTATGCTGCGACCTATGTTAGCCTACCTAAATCATGATTCCAAATCAATTGAAAAAAAAAAACTTTTAATAATCGGCCTTACCAGGCCTAATTACAAAATTTGCAACATTGAGGTATAATTGTTCTTAAAGGGCTTGTGTACTTTACGTGTATATCGTTTATTTA
Organism: Diaphora mendica; assembly: GCA_949125395.1. NCBI lineage: Eukaryota > Metazoa > Arthropoda > Insecta > Lepidoptera > Erebidae > Diaphora > Diaphora mendica. Next base: position 28,594,372 of record OX421310.1, read on the forward strand.
CCTGGTACCTGAAAACTATTTACACGTACCATTAGTCTTTTTAAATGTTGCTTTGTTTGGCGGCCGAATTAAAAATAATGTAGCATAAATAAAATATTACTTGAGATTACAGATTATACGCAGAGATATATACGAAATTGTGCATTTAAAAAAAATTGATGTTAAATGTTTTGGTTGTGAGGAAGGTATATCTCCAAAAGCACAATGGCTAAGTATTTGAAACTGAGTCTTGTGTTATCCGGCCTCTCAAACATTAGCCACTTAATTTGTGGAGATCTCAGCATCTTCAATCACCAGCTTCAGCCGTTACATTACAAAGATCGATATGTCTACAGGACTAAGAGGTACTATTGTAAAATTTGACACATAACAATAAATCAACTGGATATATAGATTCTGTCCAAGCTTATGAAATATGTTTTAAATTGCGTGTGTATAAAACTCTATATTTAAGTTCCTGAAGGGTCTATATGTCGTTTTTTTTTCGTTGCCATATTTTACAACTTAATTAAAACTTTCTATAACTGATCAATGTGGACTATTGAATAACATGAACTTATGTTTAATTCCTTAACTGTTCATTACTAACTTCAATATCCAGCAATAAAAGTATTTTGTAGTAGTTGTCGTTTAAATATTAACTGGTACTACGTAGAACTAAAATTACTATGGAGTACAAAGAACATCATTTATTGTTTGAAAGGCCTGCGAATATATTACTCATATTAAATCTTGAATTACTGGTACTTATAGAAAAAATTAACACATTGTTTATGGTATTGTCTGTTTACTTTTTCGAGCCCACTATATGCTCTATTTTCTTATAAATAACGTTGAATTTAAGTCAGTGTTGCTGCAAAAGGAGTTTAATGCTGTGATATAAATTTGTAAAAAAAAACTGCCACTTTTAATGACGTCACACGGTGTTGATGCTAAATTGCGGTCACCGTGTGAGGATACCGGAGGCCCATACCCCAAAGGCTGGCATCGCACTTGTGACGCCTCTGGTGTTGCGGGTGTCCATGGGCGGCGGTAATCGCTTACCATCAGGCGATACGTCTGCTCGTTTGCCCCCCATTCCCCATTATTTAAAAACTTTATGCACTTATGTACATCGGCGAACTTAGGCATTCTCTACTCTCTACCAGCCAACCTTTGGGTGGTTTAGTAATCCACTCCCGGACATAGGCCTCAAATTGGGTAAAAGTGCATTGTACATGTAACAATCACGTCAGAAAGTTAATTATCGGCGCAAACAGCATTTTCGATAGGCTGTGGTACTGTTCTATACCCAAATCTCTTTTGTGGCCCAGAATATTTCTATGTTAGTAGATCAGTATACTATTTCTTCCTAAGCGGGGTAGATATCGATTGTGCCTTCGTGTATAAGAATTAAAATTCATATTAAATATGTTTGTAATCGGCCATGAGAAGGTTTGACAGTTTTTAATATAAAAGTGAGACGAAGAGCTGTTGAGGTAAATGACAAACCCATTTAGATTAAACTAAAATGAATGGCTAAGAAGTAAATTAGAATGATTTTAATTTTAAGACACGGTTATTGGAAGTGAAATTTGATTTTGTCGAAAATGCTAAGTTTAATTGTAACATATTTATAATCAACTATTAAAAATAAAAGGTTTTTATCATGATCTCAGAACATACTAATTTGACTGCCTCGCTGGTTTCGCGGTTGGTGTGTGCGACTGCTGATATGAGGTCTCGGGTTCGATTCCCGGGTCGGACCAAATGTTTGTATGATCTACAAATACTGTTTCGGAGTTTGGGCGTTTTCTATGTATAATATGTATGTATTAAAAAAAAAAGTATATATTATTGTCTAGTACCAATAATACAAGCTCTGCTTAATTTGGAACTAGATGGCGTTGTGTGTAAAAAAAAAACTTGCAACAACACTGACTTACATTTGCGGTAATTAAAACATGAATTCATAATTGTGACAGAGTATATGTTATCTTTTTATTAATTGTGTAGGGTTTCACATGTGAACTTTGCTGTTACAATGTATTATGATACGTAAGTTTGTTACAGTTTGTAATGATATCGTATAATTAGCTTGTTTCTATCGCTGTTAGATTAATGCATTAAACGAACATACAATTATGTAATTTAGAGCATACAGGAGACTCTGACATGTCGCAACAGATATAACAATTATTCAAGGCCGCCTTCGGTTATAGAAAAATATTTCTCGACTTGAAAAGCGTGAAGTCAGATATAAAACCTACTCGATTGTAGCTTTATTCCCTTTTGAAGCTTTAATAGCATTGTTACTCATTATTAAATTAAACATTATCAAATACTTGATATTCCTTCTTTATTCTTTTGAAAACTTGAGAACGACCTCACGCTTTTCACGTCCAGACGGTAATATCAATCCACACATACACTAAAATAGAATACATACAACCAGATTAAAATCGTGTAGACTAAGGGAAGAGCATACATGGCACCGGCGTATCGCAAGTTACAGCCTAAGTAACAGCCAATCGAACAAAGAGATACACATTGAAAAAAGTAACAACGCACGAGTTCCTCATTTAAAACTACCAATGACCCCGCCCCGGGTTTCGCATAGTTAAATGCTAAAAATAACATACAAAAACAATTCCGCACATACAACACGTTCCTTTGTATAAAAACGAAATAGAAATATAGTCCAGTGTAGAGTGACGGCTACACCATCTGTCGCGCCATGGCGTGGCGCAGCTTCCGCTCCCACGACTCCGCCTCCGCCCACGAGTGTCTCACGTCGCGGAACAGCTGCAACAAACCAACACTCATCTCATTTTTGATGTGACAACGTCTAATAAATTGATGCAACACAGACTGCATGCACGAAAAAGGATGACTCATTTTTTTTAATGGAATATGGGGCAAATGAGCAGACGTATCGCCTGATAGTAAGCGATTACCGCCGTTCATGGACAGCCGCAACACCAGAGGCGTCACAAATGCATTGCCGGCCTTCGGGGAATGGGGGGAGGGGTTTATGTATGGGCCTCCGGTATCCTCACTCACTCGGCGAAACACAGCGCAGGCGCTGTTTCACACCGGTTTTCTGTGAGGCCGTGGTATCACTCCAGTCGAGCCGGTCCATGCATGCCGAAGTGAGGCTCTCCCACGGAATTGTCCCGTTACGCTCATTGTACGTCATTGTATGAGAGATAATATTATCATCATTTCATCAATGTTTTGTTATGACGTTGTCATGTTAAACCATCTTTACGCTTGTAAGCCGACTTTACAAACAAAAATTTTTTTTTTATTATGCCTGCCTGCCAAAGTGACAAGTGAGCGGCATCCAAGAGTGGTGGGCACCATACTCATTGCGAATGCAGACAATGCAACCATGCAGCATGGTGACTTGGTGACCCACACTCTGGTGGCCTAGTAAGATGCTTCTGCATCATTAAGCCTTTCGTCTCGCACTCACCAACGCATGCATGAATGCTATCATTTTAGGTTGGTCTTCAAGTTGGTCTTTAAGTAGATATCTAAAGGCGCGTCTCCACCAAAATTTGACAACACAAAAAAAGGTTGACAACACAAAAGTTGCCAACCGTTGTTCGGTGGAGACTCGGCTTTACAGAAACTTTTGTCACCAACACGTGTTGACAACACAAAATTTGCCAACTTTTGTTCGGTGGATTCCCGGCTTTAAGAACATAGTAATGACAAGATTTAAGGTGTATTACGAATCTGCACAAAACGCAACTCAGGTTTAGTATTTGAAAATACTTTTTTCTAAAGGATTTTACAAAAAATATAATTCCTCTAAAGATAAGTCCTTAACATAAATTAACTGTCGGTTCACCATTGGAGACTAACAGTGTTGGCATTAATCGATTAATTTTTCAATCGATTACTTAATCGTGATTAAATTAATCGCCTTTAAAATATTAATCGTAATCGCGATTTAAATATTAATCGTAATCGCGATTAATAAAATTAATCATTAATCGTTAATTTGATTAAGCCGATTAAAGTACTTTTGTTAACGGTACTTACTTTTATTAACGGGCAAAAAAAAAATCTTAGTCTATATTTGAAGCCAAAAGCTTTAAGGTTACATGCGAGATGAGTGAGGAATCATATCCTATTTTTTCGATTTGGAGTCTTAGCTGTCATTTTTAGGGTTACACATAAAATAAGGTAGTAGAGCCGCGCTGATTTCAGCACGAACGGGCCGAATCGACCGGGGCGGTACTACCCACGCCTCGCACAGAAAATCAGCGAAAATGACAGCGTTCGTGCTGTCCTGTTTCGTTGGTGAGTGCGAGGCCGGAGTCAAATAGTCTAGTCAACAAGTTCCATACTTGTTGACTAGACTAAATGATGCAGAAGCATCACTAGGGACACTAGGCCGCCATGGTGTGGGTCACCATGCTGCACTGTTGTAATCGCAATGAGTATGGTGGCCACCACTCTTGGATTCTGCTTATGCTTTTCATCAGGCAGAGTAGTCATTTTGGTGGGCCATACATAAAAAAATTAAACATAAAAATTGTGCAGCCGATGGGAAGTTATGCGCGTACATACATTTCGGCGATTCATTTTTAGAGTCCCGTTGCCAAATGGCAAAAAACGGAACCCTTGTGGATTCGTCATGTCTGTCTGTCTGTCTATAAGAAATATAATGTTGAATTTTGGTAAGTAGATGTATTCGGTGAACCGCATTAAGATTTTCACACAAAAATAGGAAAAACAATAAATTTTGGGGGTTCCCCATACTTAGAACTGAAACCCAAAAAATTTTTTTTCATCAAAGCCATGCGTGTTGCCTATGGATGACCTATGGACAGGTCTTCAAAAATGATTCTGAGGTTTCCAATTCCCCCAATCCCCACACCCCTGTAACTTCTAAAATAAGAGAATGATAAAACAAAAAAAAATATATGATGTACATTATCATGCAGACTTCCACCGAAAATTGGTTTGAACGAGATCTAGTAAGTAGTTTTTTTTAATACGTCATACTCGTAAATCGTAAACCGCACTCTTCACTCAATCACTTGACTCAATCAACACGACTATAAAAACAAAACAAAAAATGATATTATGTTACTTTCTGCTACGGAACACTTCATGGGCGAGTCCGACTCGCACTTGGCCGCTTTTGTTTTTATCTATGTATGTATATGTTATATAAAATTGTATATTACTTATATACATATTATATATAAATACAGTACACATTTAAAGTACACACAAATATACATAAATTTACGTATGTATGTTTGTGTGTACACCTACAACTACCGCTGTTTCCTGCATACATGTACATACATAGGTTGCCTGGGAGAAATTACTGTTAGCAATAAGGCCGACCATTGTACTTTATAATTAAGACAAAAAAGGAGCAAAAAATTTGATTAGCAATTAAGTTTTTTATTTTCCAACTTTTCAAATTTATCTATTAATCATACATTTTTAATCGTGATTAACGAATACGATTAATAATTATAATCAGCAAAATTCTGATTACGATTAATTAATTTTAATCGCAAAATTTTCGATTAACTTTTTAATCGTAATTTTTAATCGTTAATCGGATTAACTTTTTGCCAACACTGGAGACTAATGATAACACTATTAGAAAACTGAGACCTCGACGTATGACCTTATCTGACCCTCACCTGAGATAACCAGCTTTCATCGGCTAACAGCTCGTTAAGAATCACAGTTGTATCCTTGCTGGGATTTTGCATCCTCTTTTCGGCGACTCGTTTACTGCACTCAGCGTACATTAAATACTTTTGATGTGATATCCTCGAGTATAATTGTACACGACTGCAACACGTCGCACATACCAGGAACTCCTGAAAGTGAGTTGATTTTGTTTTTTTTTAAATAAATAGTTTTGTGAGCCCTATAACAGAGTTTGTGATATTGTACGTTAAGGAGAAGAGAGTTCGAATCCTGCAAGGTTACTGGCAGGCCACTCAGTAAAAAGCAACGAAAGAAATGTTTTACGTTTAGTTTATACACAGTTTAGGTGTCTAATCATCATCAGCCTATCGAAGTCCACCGCTAAATATTTATCTAGCTGTTTCACACCGGAACCAAGTGACAAGTGCAATCTAGATAATTCCACCGCTAGATATTTATCTAGCGGTAGAATTATCTAGATTGCACTTGTCACTTGGTTCCATTATCGGCTTTTCGCATCCAGCCACTGCCAATCATATTGCGTAGAGCATCACATCACAATAGGGTTTTTTACTGTTTACGAGAAAAAATCTAAAAATATATTATTTAGATACCTTAGGCAAAACCAAATGTTAGTTTTAGTTTATAAATTAATAAAATATATTTTTTAATTTATTTAAAAGTTTTTAGTTTTTTTAAGCTGTTCTATAACACGATGAAATAGTAGCCGCCATGTTATTACGTCACACCGCTTTGTAAGTACACTCGTGGAGTATAGAGGTAAGGAGTACAATCTTTGATGGGCTCTTAGGGGGAAAATTGTACGTCAAACATGACTAAATAATAAGTTCGAGAACCGACCACGTAGGCGCTGGAGTGAGAAGAGAGTATGATTTCGTTTTAATTCTTTTTATTAAATTGTGCTTTAAAAATAAAAAAACTTTGCCTAGTAAGTGTCCGACAAACATAAACAAATAATTAAATTGTGGTTTAAATATTAAAAACTTTGCGTAGTATCCTGTCCGACAAACATAAACAAATAATAGTTCATATCTAATTTTCTAATTCTTTAAATTTACACTCTTTGCACAGTGGCGTCACCTAATTAGTGCATTTTGGCGGACTCTTTTTTGACTTCTAGATTATACTCCTTATTTATCTCTACACTCCATAAGTACACTAAAGTGTCAACTAATCAGCGTATGCTTTAAATTGTTTGTTGAAATTTTATTCATGTCATCCACATTTTACAAAGCGAACTGACGTCATTACCACAGAGCAATATGACGTCTACTGCGTCCAGCGTTTTTGACAATTTACGCGCGAAATTTGAAAATGTAAAATTTAAATGCATTTATGGCACTTATCGATTGAATAAAAAATTTGAGTTTTTTTCTGTGGTTTAATAGCACTTTAGAATCTAATTAAGTCACTTTTCAAAAATGGGTGTAATACCCTATGAATATAGGTAAGTAAATCGGTACCTTCTCGTAGGCGAGTCTCGCCTCAGGCTGGACGGGCTCGAGCGTAGCGGGGTTGTAGGGCTGGCCGTAGAGCAGCAGGCGCGCTACGGCGGGCCGCGAGCAGGCGCGGCACACGCCCGTGCCCGCCGCCACGCTGAGGCCGGGCCACGTGCCCACGGCCGCGTCCAGCGTGCGCGCCCCGCCCGCACCCCCCGCACCGCCCGACACCCGCGACCGCATCGTCTCCGTCACCTCGTCCACCGTTTTCACATTCGAAAGGAAATAATCGTCTGAAACACGGGCCATGAGTGTGTTACGTGTGAGTTCATTTTCACAGATGATGATGATGTTCTCCTAGCCGATTACGGCCACGGCGACCAGTCTCAAGAGACCGAGCCAACTAAGCAAGAAATATTATAGTGCACAAATGTGTGCGTAAACACAGGTGCACTCTCTGTTCTCTCTCTCTCATAATCCGATGGGGTGCTTAACCGACGCGATCGGGGAGAGATCAGGTGCAGGACCGTCAGCTTTGCGTGCTCTCCGAGCCACGGGAGTTCAGACCCCAACTTCCAAACTCCAAGTTGCTATAAAATATTTCCATAATCAGAAAAACTCAATAACACATTTTGGTTTCGACACTTTTCGGTTTTCAACCCGGGTTTCGAAACCGAGATCTCTTGACCGCTCGGACCAACGAGGCGGTTACCCAGTAATCGACTGATCAAAAAAAGCATCCTCAAGCACAATAACCGTCAATCGGCTCAAAATATATTTCACAAGCATCAATAATTCGTCGCGCCGGCAGCGCAGCCCACAGCATCCTATGGTTAAAATTCTTGCAGTTGAACAAAATTCAAACTTTCAATTGAGATAATTTGACTTAATCGAATTCAACGAAAATTCAACGGTTTCAACCGACTTCCGAAAGGTGGAGGTTCTATGTTCCACTGTATGTTTTTTTTTAATGTATGTTCACCGATTACTCCGTCAATTGAGGACCGATTTTGAAAATTCTTTTTGTATTCGAAAGGGTATGCTCCCGAGGTGATCCCATTGCCACCATATCAGGATCTGATGATGGGATCCCAGGGAAACCCTCATTTTTTATAGGCACATACTATGTTTTTTGTATATTTTCTGAAGTTACACCGGTATTTGCGTCTGGTAGTCATCATTTTATGATGATGAGCTGATAATGTAAGGTACAACTCCTTAACGGTTAGGAGTTGGAAGATAAATCTTTAAATATCATATGTATGTACACACATCAAAAGTTTCTAGGGATCAAGCATTTTTATGCGGATTTCTTGAGATTGAGATGTGGCTTTGGCCCTGGCCTGCTCAGTCGCCAGACTTGAACCCGATTGAGCATGCATGGGATATGCTACAGAGAAGAGCTCTGCCGAATATGGAGGGTATCCAGTCGCAAGAAGACCTTTTTTTGTTGTTGCAACGAACATGGGCGGCCATTCCACAGCGTGATTTGGATGAACTCATTTTGAGTATGCCAAACCGATTCTTGTGTTGTTAGTGTTCGCGGTAGAAACACGGATTATTAATTGTTTAAGTTACTTAATAAAATTTTAAAGAAAACTGTTATTTCAGTCATTTTTTCGAACTTTAATATTAGTGGTTCAAATGTCAAAAATCCCTTTATTAGGAAAATGGCAAATTTCTTTATTAATGCAAAGGTGACTTGGTTTATCGTTACTGTGACAAACGAAAACACTTTATTTGATGAATCCTTAAAGAAAATTTTAATTAATATCAATCAGGAGAAAAGTTATTGCAAAAATATATGTTGATCCCTAGACACATGTGTTGATCCCTAGACACTTTTGATGTGTGTATGTTAAATTTAGTCGTATTCTTTCAATTTATTTAGGTAAGCTGATGATGGAAGGTGGAAGGTACAACTCCTCAACGGTTAGGAGTTGGAGGATAATTCTTTCAATTTCATACGTATCTAAAGATCTTCAGTCGTATACTTTCAATTTATTTAGGTGAGCACGTACGTATAGAACTTAATTTGTATTCTTGATGAATATGATGAAATTTGGTAGAATAGTTCAACTTACTACTTACCTACAATTGCTCGCACTAAAAATTGAAAAATAAATAATAATAAAAAACCTACTTCCAAAAAACATTTAAATAGATTAAATGAATAAAGAATTAGGTATAGGCAATTTATGAAGAACCAGTTTATTTTACGGTTTTTATTGTTTTCGTTGCATGTTTTTTGGAAGTCGGTTTTTTTTAATACCTAAGCTACGTCAAAAAGTCGTCTGAAAAAAACTACTTTAATACTACAGATAAATATATTTATCAGATTTACCTTGTTCTTGAAATATTTCCGTAAGAAAATTGGGGTCTAACGCGTGAGATATTAAAGTTTGTATATAAACTTCAAAGTTCTCTTGATACATCTGCGTCTCTAACATCCTCTTTTCTATGAAACTGCAATCGTCAAATGGTAGTTCACTTCTAACTAACTCTACTATAGTTTCCAGGTGAGATTGCGACCTCACTTTTACGGGTATTTGTGTGTACAATTTCTTGTTTTCTGGATTCCATACGGTATACTGAAAATACAACAAAAACACATTAACGTAAAATTCTGATAGATATATTTCATACATTATTCGACATTCGATGGACAAAGAGTTAAAGCATATAATTATATCGTAGGATACATCATTAAAAACAAGTTTCTAATAATAGGATTTCATCAATTACATTACATGGTCACTCAATCGAATGACCGTGTTTATAACCAAGTAGGATGTTTCTTTTCAAAGAATAGGCAAATGGAATTTAATAAATGTACTTACTGTAGATATATTACGATATAATACTTTTCCATTTTCTTCAAAAGGCTCATACTTTTGTAATAATGTCTTCCCATCAACTCTCCAAATTGCGGGCCACATTTCGTTTAATTCTGCTTTTAGAGCTATAAATTCACCAGACTGGAAGGTTTCAACATTGTATTTTAAAATCAATTCTTTGAAGATAACCTGTTGCCTAATATATTTATATATCATTATCAACATCCCATAACGTCCCACTGCTGGGCTCGGGTCTCCTCTCTGAAGAGGGTTAAGGCCATACATCCCCACGCTTAGAAATATGTGCTTAGATAGAGCATTGTATAACAGAAGTAAATAATAACTAACATATGTTAAATCTTATCATGGGTGTCATAGTTCGACTACGCTTGTGTACATACATACATTGTTTGTTTGGGTAAAGTTGTAGTTAATATTTTTTGGTTTCAAATAAAAATAGTGTCCCTGATAGAGAATGACCACTGCCAATGATCATAGAATAATAATCATATATGATGTAGAAATAGGAAACAAAATGCCGAAAATATGTTGTGTAAATTGTTACTCAAACAGAAGTGAAACAAATAAGAACAAATCCTGCATTACATTTAGTGCTTCCGAAATGTGCTATTATCTAATACCTTTAAACAAGCAATTCTTGTATATATCTATATATATATATATAATCTGAATCTCGGAAACAGCTCCAACGATTTTCATAAAATTTTGTATGCAGAGGGTTTCGGGGGCGATAATTAGCATTTTTAGAAAATGTTTTATTCGTGTTTTTAACAATTAAATATATAAAGTCAATGTACATCTAGCGCCATCTAACGCAACTCGAGCGAACTACATTAAACTGTACTGGAATAAGGTGCAGAATAAACAGTATCAGGGCGTACCAAGAGAGGGCGCCACTTGACTTATTTTTTTATTGGAAGAAAAATAACAAAAAGGTGGCGTTTGGATAGTCCCAATGTTGCCAAAAAACCCATTTATAAAAAAAAATACCGAGCGACGCTCGGTCATCCAGGTACTAAGTATTTAACTAAGTTATATTGCTTTTATCAACTCTACTGTTTGGCAAGAAATATGTAAACCCTGATGTCCGAAAAACATTAATAAATGCACAATACATATAAATGTAACACATATAAATTTAATATTTTACATAGGGTATGTGGTACACCGTCAGGTTCTAGAGTTGTGACGAAGACGAAGAAGTTCGCGTAATTTACGTCTTGAATGTAGGACGATTTGTAGACATCGTGGCGGGGAGTGTATTTCAGAGAAGAAGATACTGCATATAGAAGGAAGAATGGATAAAGTCGGAGGTGTGAGGAGGACATTGCAGAAGCATATTGTTTGTTGACCGAAGATTTCGGTCGTTGATGGAGCATAAGAAACGAAGGTGGTATAGTATACTCGTAGTGCCTCAAAGTGCGGCGCTGAAGAATTGGGAGCAACTAGGAACGTAAAGCAGAAACATCATACTTGCAAAAATTGAAAGTGTTTTTTTACGATGTTCATGTAATATCGTAGTGACATATCAAAAGAAAACCAACTTTCTGATAAATGATACTGTTTATTTGATCATTTGCTCGACAGAAAAATAAGTTTAGAAAGTGATCAGGGTGCCTAGTGTGAGTTGATTTCACTTTAACCCGATCGCAGCGCGGTCACCGTAACGATTGAGTAAAACTTGCAGAAAAAAATAACGATATTTATCTCTCTGTATCGGTTGATACGGTTATATCACATTTCATGTTGTGTCCAATATATTATTATGTAGATCTATAAGAGCAACCTCTTTGACGACTTTGGAAGACCTGACGTCTCCAGATCAAATTATTTTATTATCATATTGTAGTAGGTGACCCGCGCCACGCAGCGCCGTCTGCGTCCTCTATTCTCCGTAGCGTGATATTATATAGCGGAAACAAATGTGTTTACCATAACAAGTGATTAATTTAAAAAGTAAAAAAACAAGCCTTTATCCCTTATTTTATTACCCATATTGAGTGGGTTGTTCGGAAACATGTACGACGCCATCTTATTACGGCGGCGCCATTTTGAATTAATAAAAATATCGATTAAATAAAATTGCATTGTCATCAGAACTAAAGGTACATTTCAAATTTCAGCTCAATCGGAAATCGGGAAGTGGATCAAAACCTGCAAGATTTGATTACAGACAAACATCGGGACAGGTGAAACTAAATAAAAGCTTGTAATAAAAAGGTCATAAAAGGTTAGTGTAAACCAATCTTAAAATATAGACTGACATACCTACCTATGCTTTCGCGGACTTTTTTACATTTTAAAGGGGAACAACTCGTTCATACATTGTTAATCGTTAACACGGCGCACGCAATGGAATGGAAGCTCTCAAAAGGAATAATTTTCCTCCGTATTTGCGACTTTTTCATTGATACTCCGCTTCTTTTGGTCGTAGCGTGAAGACACATAGCCTATACCTAACCTTTCTCGATAATTGGTCTAACACTGAAAGAATATTTCAAATCACCGGTGCTGCCTGAGATTAGCGCGCTCAAATAAACAAATTCTTTTATAATATAAAAAGTATATAATGTACTTAGTGTTAAGTATTTAGATAAGATTTTACATAATTTGCTAAGTTGAAATTGTTAGTTATGAAAACATAAAATATTAGACTACGGGCCCGTGTCGAAATTGATGATTCATCTGAACTACCAGGAGACCTTTTTAGAAAGATACAGCGGCATAAAAAAATTACATTAAGCACTATGCCGTCACTTGTAAGCTGCCCAAACGATGCCGTACAAAATAGTGCGCCACAAAGTTGGATTTCTTTTTTGATTTCGGCGCTTCCCTCGGTCAATTTGATCATTTGATTTTGTACGGCATCGGTTCCATACAATTTCCAAATCCATTATCATGGATATCCATATTATCATGCAACGCCGTACAAAAATCATGGGACAAGGGAGAAAAATCGAGGGTCGCTACCCCGTCCCCTTCAACAGTAGGTACTCAGTTGGACAGCTTACAAGTGACGGCATAGTGTTGAATATTATTTTTTTATGTCTCTGTATTTTTCAAAAAAGGTCTCCTGGAGGTTCACATGACCCATCAATTTTCGACATGGGCCCGTATTCTATATTACCTACACTGTTTCTTCAAACGAGGTTGGGTGGGTGCAGTGGCGGACTAAGGGGGGGCCCTTAGTCCGCCACTGCACCCACCCAACCTCGTTTGCGTCTCCTATTGCCCGTAGCGTGATAATTTTCCCCCGTTTTTGAAACATTCTTTCATTGGTTCTCTTCTCCTATTGGTCTTAGCGTGATGATTATAGCCTTCTTCGATAAATGGGCTATCTAAGACCGAAAGAATTTTTCAAATCGAACTGAGATTAGCGCGTTCAAGCAAACGAAACTCTTTAGCTTTATATATTAGTATAGATATGTACAAGCTTGCCGACGACTTTGCCCGCACAATTTATTATTCATTTTGAAGAAACAGTGTAGGTAATCTATACTAATATTATAAAGCTGCAGTTTGTTTGTTTGTTTGAACGCGCTAATCTCAGGAACTACTGGTCCGATTTGAAAAATTCTTTCAGTGTTGGATAGTCCATTTATCGAGGAAGGCTATAGGCTATATTTTATTTTCAAAAAGATAGGGATCCGTAAGAAAATTGCTATTTTGTAACCCAAGGTGTGAAATCGAAAACCTATTTTTGCGTGCGCTGCAAAGACTATTGACAATAGAACAAAAAAATGTATTACGGGTTTGTAGGGCCCATTAAGGAATAATGTTTCAAAATCGGGGGAAAATTATCACTAGAAGACGCAAACAACGTTGCGTGGGTCAGCTAGTATAGAATACGGGCCCGTGTCGAAAATTGATGGGTCATGTGAACCTGTGAGGGGGCGGTCCGCCTCGGGCCTCCGGTCCTGGGGGGCCTCCAAATGGCTGCAAGATCCCTTGATCAAATCGTAAATAAACTTTTGAAAACATAAGAGGAAGTTTTGGGTTGGAGTTGGAGGCCCCGTAGACAAATAATTAGGTACAGCCTGAATCGGTAGGGGAATTCCCGTCTTAGCGGGGAATCCCTGAACGAAGTGTATTTTTTACTCTCGTAGTTCTCGTGCGCACACTCCCTTTTTTAATTTTTTTTTTTTTTTTTTTTATATAATACAATTATCTGCAATCAGCCTCAGCTATAAGCAGGTGAGTTCCACGAATATTGTCTTTGAGTGTATCTTTCAGTAAAGACATCTACTCATCCTTAGACCACTGTATAAACAATATGTTTATAAGGCCAGTATGTCCTTTCGCTTCAGCCTTTTACTATAGCTACATGTTGTCAGCTGGATGGCTAGTGCATTGGGATGCTTTTCAAGTCTCCCTTTATATATCTCTGTACATTTCCCAATTTCCTCCTGTACAGTACTCATCTCGAGATGTTGGTGTATTTCTTTGTTTGTAATGAACCATGGGGCATTACATAGGTTTCTGAGTATCATATTTTGTACTCGTTGTAGTATGATGATGTTGGAGTTGCTGGCGCTGCCCCATAGTTGTAAGCCATACATCCACACAGGCTTAAGCACACATTTGTAGATGAGCAGTTTGTTGTCTGTAGACAGCTTGCTGTTTCTGCCCAGTAACCATGACAGACTGTGATAAAGGAGCTTGAGTTCACGTCTCTTGGTCGCAATGTGTGGTCTCCATGTTAAGCGTCGATCGAGATGTAGTCCGAGATACCGTACTGTGTCTTGATGAGGGAGTGTGGCATCTCCCAGATGCACAGAAGGACAGTTCCCCTTACGCAGCGTGAAGGTAACATGAATGGATTTAGATGTACTGGCCTTAATCCTCCATTTGTCGAGCCACTTATTGACATTGTTTAAGGACTTTTGTAGTTTTTGTGTTGCTATTTCAGGGTTCTTATCACTAGCTAAAATAGCGGTGTCGTCTGCGAATGTGGCTGTAGTGGCATCCTTCTCTTCCGGTAGGTCAGATGTGTATAGGATATAAAGTACCGGCCCTAAGACCGATCCCTGGGGTACACCTGCTTCTATCTGACAAAAGCTCGAGGTGGACCCAGCTTCTTTTACTTGGAAGAGTCTATCCGACAAATAGGACTCAAACAACAGGTAGTAGCTATGAGGCAAACTATTCTTGATCTTACAAAGGAGGCCCTTGTGCCAGACTTTATCGAAGGCCTGTTGCACGTCCAAGAAAACCGAAGAACAATACTCCCTTTCCTCCAGTGTCTTTCTTATTTTATCTACAACTCTGTGGACTTGTTCTACAGTTGAGTGCTGCTGTCTAAAACCAAACTGGTGATTTGGAATTATGTTATTCCTTTCCAGTTCGGGCATGACTCTGTGTAGGAGTAGTTTCTCGAAGACCTTGGATAATATTGGGAGTAAGCTTATAGGCCTATAGGAAGTTACTTCGTTGGCTGGCTTTCCCATTTTGTGGACCATTAGGATCTGTGAAACCTTCCAGAGTGTGGGGAAGCACTGTACTCTTAGTATGCCATTAAAGAGTGTTGTTATGAATACTATAGCTTTTCTTGGTAATTTAAGGAGTACTTCCTTTGTAATAAGGTCAAACCCAGGAGCTTTCTTATCTTTAAGCTGCCTGATTACTTTCCAGACTTGGCATATACTAAATGGATTTGGGGGTGGTGACATTTGCAAGTCCTGACTGATAACAAGATCTATTTCTTTTTCATGGTCTAAGTCTTTGGCCTCGTTAGGACGAAATACATTCGACAGATAGTTTGCAAATGTGTCGGCCTTATCTTGAGACGTGCGCGCCCAACCACTATTGGATTTTAAAGGAGGATTGGCTATTTGGGGTCTGTCATAGTTTTTTGTGAACTTCCAGAGAGAATAATTGTTTGCAGCTGTTGCAGAGAGTGACTGGAGTTGTGATTCGAGAGTGTTATTATTCCAGTTAGATAGTATTTCCTTTAAATCTCGGGCTGCCCTGTTAAATCTTGTTCTATCAACACTTAGTCTGGTATCCTGCCAAATTCTTCTAAGTCTCCGTTTTTCGAGTACCGCTCTTTTGACTTCCACAGGGTAATTGTTCTGTGTAATTCCAGTGTTCAGAGCAGGGGTACTGAGCCAGCAAGCTTCTTGAATTAAGGTCGTGATATATCCAGTAGCAGATTCAATATCCTCACATGTTTTTAGAGCTACTTTCAGTTCTATTCTATCCTCAAGGAATTCCTGAAATGACACCCAGTCAGTATACCTATTGCATAGCTTTTCTGCAACTGTGGGTTCCACAAGCATTGTACTGACAGTTAGCAGAACAGGACTGTGGTCGGATGAGCCATCATAACAGGATTCGATTTTCATGTAGTGCTTACAGAATCCTTTCGTAATAAAGAAGTCCAAGAGATCAGGGATTTTCTTTGGATCAGCTGGCCAGTAGGTTGGTTCACAAGAGGAAATGGTTGTCATGTGATTTTTGTCTATACTACATTTCAGTTGCCGTCCTCTAGTGGTAGTTAGTCTACTACCCCAATGCTCACTCTTAGCATTCCAGTCCCCTCCTGCCATAAAGCGAGGTCCCAGGGTACAGGGTTTTTTAAATTAAAATAATTTTGTAAACGTTTAGTATAATATTGTAATAGTGTTCAGATATTTCTTAGTGTGATTTTTTTTGTGGTTTATGGAGAAAGAAAAACAGGAAGAGAAATTTCTGGTCCCTCTCGTAGTGAAAATTTTGTACCAATTTTTTTTCGTTCCGTAGTCAACAAGGAACCCTCACAGTTTCTCCATGTTCGTCTGTCTATCCGTCTGTCCGCGGTTTAGATTAAAAAATATCGGTTCTAGAAAGTTGTAATTTGGCATGGGTATACACATTAATTACGCCGCTGACAGTGTTGAAACAAAAAGTTGCAAAAAAAAAAATTTTTAGGGTACCTCGTCTACACGTAAAGTAGGGATAGTGTTTTTTTTAGTTGTCTCTCCCATAGAGTGGGATATCGTTGGATAGGTCTATTAAAATATTAGGGGTTTGGAAATAATGTTTTTCAATTTGGTGAACCGTTCGTGACTTATTAAGCTTTATAGTGACAATTTTCGTTATTAGGCCATTGAACAGGCCATAGAACTTGCTGGATTTTTATCCAAATTCCTATTATTTATCAAAGGAAAGAAAGATGCCGTTTGCGAAGAAATTAATCAAACTGTTGAATCGGTCTCTAACATTCAAATAAATTATGTCGATATAACAAGTATAGGTGAAATGTCTTGTGATACTAACAAAATCCGGTGGTGGATTTACCACTAGGCTGAGTAGGCGCCTAGGGCGTCAAAATTTAGGGGTGGCAGAATTGGGCCAAAATTGATGGCCGCGAAGCGGCGAGTGTCGTCACTGCACCTCTAGGCGAGGTGTAAACCTTATTTTTGGCGTGGCGAGATTTTCGGCGTGGCGAGATTTTCGGAGTGGCGAGATTTCTGGCGGGGCGACGCTCGCCGCGAAGCGCTGATCTTCGCCACTACAATTCAATTCTTTTTTACATCTGCAATTGTTTCACATCTGCCAGGCGTCCCGTGACGGCTCACTTTTTGATGTGAAACATCTATAGGCGAGCGGTAAACCTGATTTTTGGCGTGGAGATATTTTTGGAGTGGCAACGCTCTCGAACTCACAAGTCACTTTCTGGATTTTAAAATTATTGCAGTAGCTATAGATAAAAAGTAGTAATTTTTTATTTTAACTATCTTTTAATCACCACTCATGGCGGCATGAAGCCCTGAAATCTGTGACTCTGCTTTCTGGTTCGTCAACGGCTAATTGTGTCTGAGTGGCAATCTTCTTTCCGAACCCTCTTCGATTCCTTTCGCGAGATGATATCTTAGCAGAAATTTCTAATGACTGCAAGGAGGACCCTACGCTGTTATGTCTAAACTGGGCAAATACATAAGTCCTCCCTACAATCACAGTAAAAGTAAACTCGATGGGTGGTTCTGGGGCAACGCGCACGGCTCTCTGAGAATGCCATTATGCTCGACCTTTTTTGTGCGGTTAGAGCCACAGCCAAGACCAGTGTTCCAGCGACCAGTTTTGGAGCAAATCATCGGAAACACTCATCAAAGAACCATCTTTCGTTAAGGATTACACACAGATACTTGGTTTAGGCCTGAACCAGTACGAGTATCGAGTTAATCAAGATTGTGTTATACGGGTGTCAAAGTTCAGCGCCTACCAGTGCGGTACCTCTGGCAGACAGGTGCGCCGCTTTTTGGAAGTTCGACACTAACTAAAGTGTCAGCGCAGCCAGTTTAGCCCAAGCAGGAGAGCTTCTCGAGGTCTGCATTGCACGACATCATCATTCATTCATCAACAACCCATAACGTCCCACAGCTGGGCTCGCGTCTCCTCTCAGGATAGAGTTAAGGCCAGTAAATGCACGACATGATTCATTCATTTCCTCCTAGCGACGACTGCAGTGCGAGAGAGGAAAAAGTACCGTACTGCCGTTTGGGAGGATGGGCCCGAGTAGAAACACAGCACCCCCTCGTACCGACTGACGCAGATGATGTCCAGAAAACATACTTTGGAGATCACGTCCGGCACGTTATAATATAAATTCTGTCACATGCTTTTTTTTAAACGTATTTCATTTTCCTAACTGTTCATGAAAGTCTAATTCAAACGTTAATTATAAAATATGAATCAATTAACATAAGTACATACAGAATGGAACACACGCAATGTGAAATTAATAAAAATCTTTTACACTAAGGCCTGATTCAACTATGCCGCCCCGTGCCTCTGACTTTCTTAATTGAAATTGAGACAATCTCAAATATTGTTGATATATATTTTTTTTTATGGAATAGGCGGGCAAACGAGCAGACGTATCGCTTGATGGTAAGCGATTACCGCCGCCCATGGACACCTGCAACACCAGAGGCGTCACAAGTGCGTTGCCGGCCTTTGGGGGAGGGAGGGGAGGGGGATGGGCCTGCGCTTTCCTCACTCACTCGGTGAAACACAGCGCAAGCACTATTTCACACCGGTTTTCTGTGAGGCCGTGGTATCACTCCGGTCGAGCCGGGCCCATTCATGCCGAAGCGTTGCTCTCCCATGGTGACAATCCGGTTTTTTTTTTTGACTGAATAGTCAAAGATACATTCTATTTTACTTGTACATGTGTTATTTTGGCCCTTTTTCACTTAAAATCAATAAAAACTAACGGTTCATTTAAATATTTTAGTTTAATACAGGTATTTTAAAAATAACATGTGTTTGAAATACCTATATAATTTAAATAAATATGCTATGCAAATTGAAATGTTAAACATTTTTTCCTGAGCTCTTGGTTAGCATACACTCAGTAAATACTAGATTATACGCTAAGATTATACTGAGCAGGAACTTAAGTAAGTTTAGCGTAAGCAAAGTCTGAGCGAAGTCTAAGCACGCTTTATGAATTTCAGCCTTATACTCGTGATAACTTCTAAACGAAATGTTCGATTGGGATGAAACAAAAATTATTTTACTTCTACATAAATACCCTTGATAACATAATGCTTAATTTGGATAAGGATTAATATTACGATACACATTTAACGAAGTTTCTTTCTTCAGACGATTTAATAATTATTTCGAACACAAAGCGGTTATTGTGACTAAACTATGATAGTTAGATATATGCTCTCGCGGACTTTTTTGTATATCTCAATGGGCCCTACAAACCCGTAATACATTATTTTGTTCTATTGTCAATAGTCTTTGCAGCGCACGCAAAAATAGGTTTTCGATTTTACACCTTGGGTTACAAAATAGCAATTTTCTTACGGATCCCTAATTTTTTTGAAAATAAAATATAGCCTATAGCCTTCCTCGATAAATGGACTATCCAACACTGAAATATTTTTTAAAATTGGACCAGTAGTTCCTGAGATTAGCGCGTTCAAACAAACAAACTCTGCAGCTTTATAATATTAGTATAGATTAATCCTTATCCAAATTAAGCATTAGGTTATAGAAGTTGTCACGAGTATAAGACGCTAAGAGTTGTTACCTAATAATGAGTTATTTGCCAAAGAGTTTTTATCAACATAATACCTAATATTAATCTTCATTATCCAAATAAATGTGTTCTTGATTATGAGTATTAGATCTTAGAAGAGTATATAAATACATCTATACTAATATATAAAGCTGAAGAGTTTGTTTGTTTGTTTGAACGCGCTAATCTCAGGAACTACTGGTTCAATTTGAAAAATTATTTCAGTCTTAGATAGCCCATTTATCGAGGAAGGCTATAGGCTATATATCATCACGCTTAGACCAATAGGAGCGGAGCACCAATGAAGAATGGGGGAAAATTATCACGCTACGGGCAATAGAAGACGCAAACGACGTTGCGTGGGTCAGCTAGTTGGTTATAAAGTCTTGGTGCAAGATGACTATAGTGCTGTTGGGCAAATTTGCTTGCCAGTCTTGGCACTGGACACTTTTCTATCCTTTTGATATCTATACTTTGCTATACTTTTGTATCCCAATGTTTTTAAATGTGGAACAGTGTTTTGTGATATCTGCGTTTAGTTTGGTAAACAAATAGCTTCCGTACTGTAAGCACATCAGCTATTTTATAGACTAAATGTGTAGGGTGGCGTAATGGTAGATAAAGAAGGACTTTAAGAATGACGCGTTGTGCCCTTTCTAATTCTATTAAATGTGTCTTGTAGTAAGTATAAAAGCTTTGTTAATGAAATGACTAGTGAATATGTCCCAATTACATAATTATGTGCAGTATTTAACTCATTAGTCTTTACCTACAGGCAGCGCCTCTATAGGTGATGCATTAAAGTAGTAGTACTTGTTTCTTGCATAGGGGGCGCACCTAAAACTCAGCCGTCGACATCATAACATTTTCCTTTTTACAGATATGAAGTGCGAAGGTGAGTCATTAAACTGGTTTTAGAAACACATACTTAGTCCACTATTAAAAACTGCATAATATTACGTAATGGCATTAGTTTTACCTAAACTAGCACAATAGAGTTGTCGATTTGCTATTCTATAGTTCGTTTACGTCAAGTGTCTGAATCATATTAATGAGCTTGAATGATAAAATGGAAATTTTCGACAAATAATAGTGCTGTCCTTATATTAATAAGCATAACACTCTGATGATGAGGAATAAAAAGTTTAAATATTCTTATTAGTGTCTGTCATCTGACCAACTGGCTATTATTTATTTAACTGGTCCATTTTATTACTATTAACAATTTTTTTATCATCAAAACATCACTCGCTCGAATCGATCTGTCCCAAGGCTAGGTTATTTTCTTTTAGTCCAGTTAAAAAATTAGGCCACAACACATTTGTCATAATTTATACAACTGTGCTTATCTATTCCTTTTTGGCTTAATAAATTATTTCGTACCTGATAAGGCATTTCTTCAATTGGTCTTGAGCTGTCTACTTGTCCACTACTGGAAACTTGTTGATGAGATTTCATGTGCTGCATATTCCTGTTCACTTTGTCAGTATCTGTCGTGCCATACAACCCATAACCCATGTTAGCCCCATGAGCTGCAACTAATTAAGAAAAACAAATCTAGCTGAACTGAAAACAGGTTAACTATGCAAGATTTATTACACATTAAGGAAATGAGTATTTTAATTGCCCTTTACCAGTAACCTGACTCGGTCTACTTTTAGCAACTACTGATCTATTTTTTGTTTGTGTATATTTAAGTAGCAAGTACCAAAAAGTTTGAATCACACAAGTTATTTCGAATACTAATCAAAGAAAAAATGGTACTCCAAATTTTAGAGTACTTTTCACAGAAAAATAATTAACATGATAAACAATTCTCCTTCAAACACTCCTTTAAAAAAAGTATTATATGACCATATTGGCTAATATGGGCCTAGAATACTTTTTATATGAATGGTTAATTTTATAAATAGTGGTAGGATGGGTTAAGGAAAAGGATTGCCAAGTGATGAATAAATTCATCACTGTGATAACATGTACACACATCATAATATTGTAGTTTTACTATTACGATTTAATTATTATAACACAATTGACAATTCTTTATTGTTGTATTGTACATGTTATCCCTATTTTGGCGATGTGAAGGGTGCTACCAGGAATAATTACAAATTAAAATTATTTCACACATAATCGGTAATATACTCATGTTTATTTTATGTCTTCTCCTATTATACAAAATTATTTACATAAAATATTGAGTTGTGCATAAACAAATAACAATTAAATAGAAATACAAAAACTTATGTTCCGGACATGGCCTTCTAATACATTATCTCGTACTTACTCATAGCTGTCAATGTATTATGCAATAATTTCCCTTATAATATAAAATCACTTTCAGCTATATAGAATATGCATACACTATTGTAAGTACTAACTAATCTCAAATACTGTAAAATACAATACATTATTTCATATGTACAACAGACACCCACTGGTATGAATTCCATAAAAAAATATACCACACTTTTGGAATTATTAATGGTAGCACCCCTTCAATAGCGAGTATGACAAGAGTCACAAATTCTACAATTTACAATAAAATGGCACTAATAATGTGTCATTAACAACAATTTAAGTGAAATCTTGTTACAGGCTAACCCTAAAAATATCAGCGTTTACTAGAATAGGTACATCACAATTCTGTCACAGAAAATATTTACAAATAATAATCATAGATTTCATCTAATAAAAATTTACATTATCACAGTTAAAATGTAACAAGTTTTCACGATAACCTGCCTCAACAGCAGTTAGCTTGCTCCTGTCATACAAGCTTCAGGGCTAGCTCTTCACCATCGCGCTCTACTTCTTAAGTGGAAATCTAATAAATTGAACGCACCTTCATCAGGCTGGTGTTGATAATAGTATTGTTGCTGCGGCGCTGGCTGCAGCGACGTCACGGGTGGCGGCGCAGGAGGTCGTGGCTTCTTAGGAGCGGCCGGCTGAGGCGCCACTACCGCCGACGGAGTCGGTTTGTTCACGCTTGTTCGACCCTTGTTCTTTCCTTTATCGTTTAAAGGCGTACTAGGCACATTAAGCACTGGCTTGTTAAGTCGTCTAGCTTCTTCTTCTGCATCATAAGCTGCTTCTTCGCTACCGTCATATTTTCGTTTTCTATCCTTATTTAAATTATAATAACGGGCATCGTCTTCTTTCGTCTGGGACGTAAGAAGATTCGTTGTCGCGCCGTGTATTTGATTAGCACCCAACAAGCCTGTACTGCTCATACTGGCGGAAGAGCTCATGACTGGATTACTACTAAGTGACATACCTGCGTTAATCACGTTCGTCGGCGCCATGGCTCCATTCGCGCTTTGTGTTTGATTAGTATCACACTGACTTTTATTATGATCATTTTGAGCATAGGGCTTATTATTTGTTGTATTATTGGTAGTTCTAGACCACGTCGACTTCCTGGCGCCTCTGCCAGCCGGTGGAGGAGAAGTATCTCGCTCTCCTTGTAAAAACTTCAAGTAAGAAGCCATGAAGCCTGAACCGGGACCCGTGACAGGAACATTAAATTTTTTATCCATTATTTTTGAAGTAGCGTCTTGTGAAGTGCTGTTAATGTTCTGCTGCTGTGAAGAGGGTGCTACCGACGATGCAGTATTTGCTCGTTGTTCTGCAAGGAAACCAAGTTCTTCCTCTATATTTGGTACTACCACCTTAGGCTGTTCCTCTTCACGTGTTTCAGGCGTCGAAAACGATGACGAGGAAGCCGAAGGTGGAGTCTCGCTATATGACGACAATGGTGTTAACTCCACAGAAGACTGGAATTCAGGATGGGGGCCAAGATGAAAGGGTGGAAAATAAGTCAGGGTATGTCCATGTGTCATGCCTAGTGCCTGGTGTTGATTAGCAAAATTTGTTGCATGTAAGGGAGCTTGTGAACCAAAAGCTGAAGTGCCAGGAAACATTTTAGGTGGAGGAGGTGGGAGATTCCACCTCTCAAAATCAAAATAGCTACCATTCTGTTGTTGGTTACTAGTGGAACTATGTGCAGGTGGAGGAATTCTATTTGCTAAATAATCAGCCATAACCACATTTGACAATTCATTCATATTTGTGTGGGGGACAGGTTTATCAACACTTTTTCTTCTAGGAGGTATTTTACTTGGTACAACAGGAGTTGACACTGGCGCTTGACTTTTACTTGTTTTTGTATCTTGTAATTGACAGCTTTGTTGAAGACTTTGTAAGTTTTTTACTATACTCATGGGATCGCCACGACAACTGGAAAGATCTTGTAATGCAACATTACTACCATCAAAATAGTTTTGTTTGTCTGATATACTAAGTCTACTGGAAGATTGAGAAACAGGTTCTTCATTATGAGTATTAACTGTTAAACCACCATTATTATAACTAGTGTTACTATTGCTAGAAAATTTTCTGGGTGTGTGTCTATCACTCTCCCAACAACTTTGACTGGAAGTTTGATTTCTTTCATATCTACTTTCATTATAAGATTTAGTTTGTTCAAGACCTAAAGCTCTAGTTATTACTGACGGATAAGCTACTTGACTGTTTTGAGAGGGTGATCTGGTTACAGATGCATCTAAAGGAGATCTAGGTGCAGTATTATTCACTTTATTGTAGTGATCACCATGTTGTTGTGGAGAATTTATGGAGTTCATAGGACTATGGTACATAGGATATGCAGGACTAGACCCATGGTCTAAGGGTGAATTTTGTGGTGCAGCTTGAGAGGGACTTGGTCTCCTAGGCACAACCACTCCACAATCTGGACCGTTTTGTGAACTACTACTAGAATATCCAGTATCTGTACTGGAGCTGCTTTTGGCTCTGACATGGTAATCAGATTCAATATTGTTTCCACTTTGATAATGTCTAAAACTAGAATTGTGAGTAGTGGAATACTGAGAATTATTTATTCTATTTGGTTTAGATGAACTACCACCACCACTACTACTACTGTAATTTAATCTACCAGGGGCATCCATTATAGAATAACTAATTGGGGATGATTGGGGTTGTACTTTTTCATTGGAATCACAACTCTTTCTTTGATCATTAGTACTTATTTCTGGATATATTTTACTTTGAGCCTTAGTCTGTACTTGGGAAGGTTTGACTGTAGGAGACACAAAACTACTTATACTATTTGTTCGTGAAGACTTTTCATTACTATTATTTTTGGGAGATTGTGAATTATAAATGGATGCTGAAGGTCTTGGGGTAGAACTGGATGTGGGTCTATAATCTTTACTGGCAGGAGAAGAGGAAGAGGTGATTGGTGGAGTTGACACTATACACGATTGCTGTGAATGAACAGTTGAACTTGCAGAACTTGAATAGGACTTACTTCCTGCATAATCCTGTTGTGAAGAAAGCTGACCACTCTTTGCACTGCTTGTACTATATGAATTATCGTTCTGGTTTCCAAAAGAAGGAGATTGAAAAAATGTTGATGATGTTGAAGTTGCTGGTTGTTTAGATGCTGTGGCTGGTGACCCAGACCTATTTGTCTGTTTACCAGCACTGGAAATCTGTGAGTTGAGGTGGTTATTGAGAGTTTGCGCTGCAGCAAAGTGTGCATTAAAATTTTCGTAAGATGCTGATGCTTTAGTTGTAGCTGGGCTTGGTGAAGAGGGTACCACACTTTCATGCGGTAAAATTCCAAATGGGCTAGGAAGTTGATTATTTCCTTGCCAACTTAACCCTGTAGTGCTGCCTGGAGTTGAAGATTGATCAAAAAATGATGTTCCTTGCGCTGCTAATGTTTGATGAGAGTAGTTTTCTCTTAAAGATGAGAGTTCTGATTCCACTGAAGATTGTTTAGAGGCAGCTGCTGCCTGAGCTTGAGCTATAACCTGACGGTGTTGTGCTTGCAGAGCAGAAGAACTATAGTGTGCAGGTTTAGGATTTGCATGATGAAACAGTGGGGAAAACACTGCATCATACCCAACTGTCGGTGGAGACAGAAATCCTGCAGGGTTAAATGGTGCTGTAGATGAACCAAGCTGTCCTGCTAATGACGCTGTTGTGTGAGCTGCTTGTAGTAGCAACTGACTTGTAGTTGATGGCACTGATTGGCTGCCTAGTCCAGAACCACCACTTGCTAGGTGGTGATGAAAATCTCCACTTGCAGCACCGGCCTGAACCCCTGCTAACCGATTGTATTGATAGGCTGACCATGGTCCTACTGGATCCATTACCACCTCCGTGATACTCAAATTTCAATGTATGCAATATGTCAATAGTCCACACTGTAATCCATAGTTTGTAGCACACAAGTTTAGTTATTTCTACCACTTTACTAGTGCACTTGATTCCATATTGAATTTATATACTCTTAATAGAGGTAAAACACTCCTGAAAAGAAACAAAAATAACTTGAAATATCAAAACAATAGGGTTACAAAACACTTGTATTCCTATTAGAAAAACAAATTACACTTTTCTACTACAACATAACATTTACGAAACAAATAGATGTAATTATTGATACACAAATGTTTATTCTTGTGAAAATTTTATATTTGGCTTGTAATACAATAAAAATAATCCGGCGCTTCGCTATACAAGCGTCAATGGGTGACGGAACAATACAAAATCTTATTTCTCTGTCACGTTATTATCTTAATGAATATATGCAGAGAAACATACCATCGCCTTGGTTTTCCACAACCATATATCAATGTGGTTTCGGAGGACGCTCACACAACAGATAACATCATAAATATGGCCTCGACTCCTCAAGAGCTCGTTGCGACGGGTTTTGTCTATTGTGAAATGAAAAGCGTTTCAAGTCATATGTTGTACACAACAGACCACTAAACAAATTACACTCTGAAATGTTGAACCTTCTGCCGTCCTTGTTCTGACAATAATATTTCAAAAAAGTAATAACTTTATTTACAAGTACAAATAAGACAACGTTTCGCCTTTCACATTAATCGCCGCCATCTTACTTGTCGAATATCTGTCGGTCGGTCGAAAGAACGAACGACCGCACACAAAACAAGCGATATAGCGCCCTCTACAAAGTAATTTTAAATGATGATTTCGAAAATCTTATTTATTAAGTAATTAAGAACTCTACCAACTTTAACTAGCTGTAGTCGAAATAGATTGTTATTACTACAGTGCAATTAAACTTAAAATAAAGCACTTTATTTTAGCTTACTTAGGTAAAGTAATTGAATTTTTTTTTGAATTAGCGCCATTTCCGTTCAGGAGTTGCGTTTTGTTACTGCTTAACTGTTTTTGATGCAAGAATTAGCTTGTTTTTACATCTTAGAGCATATATATCTCGAAGGGCATCTCAACGGGCGGAAAGCATGATTGGAGTAGAGAGAGACTGAGTTTGGTTAGCGTCTGTCTCTCTCACGCAAGCTTCTGATTGGTTGCAGATTGTTTTTGCAGATCACGCAGAATGTAAATATTATTACACAACTGGTCCAAAAATCAGTAAATCCAAATTAATTTTGCCAAACTGATGGACGTTATGGCAATGAATGCCAACGTACGGAAATGAACCAGAACGATTTTGACAACGCTAAGAAGCTGTTTGATAATAATTTAAACAACCGGATTTTTGTTTTGAGATACCTACCAGTTTCAGTCTCCCTTGTAATTTTTTTAAGTACTATTTTACCAATATTTTAAGTAAATAAAACAATTAATAATTCAATTAAGAACGTGTACCCATATAACTTTCTAGAAAAAATAGAAAATGTATCAAAATTGTTTACCGACAACTATAACACTATCTCGTGAATCGAAAAAGTTTGTTTGAAATCCTAGTTTGCGCGAGCGAGTTGTCACCTGCTGTCACCGAGCTTCAAATACTTAAGCCATGTTCAGATGACGAGCGCTCAACGCGCGTTTTGCTCACGCGCGTTGACAGCTACATGTATTTTGTTCTAGGTGTACACATGCTAACGCTAGTTTTTACATGAAGTTGCTAACGCGCGTTAGCAAAACGCGCGTTGAGCGCTGGTCATCTGAACATGGCCTTAATCTTTCAGAACGAAATTCTGTGATAGCACTCACAGTATATTATTTCCCTTCAATTGCGGACATCTTATTTTATTTGCGTTTATGATATGTAATAGGTAAACAACACTTCTACTAAAATCCCGAAAATTTTTCTATTATTAGTTTTAGAGAAATTTAGAAAATCGAGAAATGTCCATAGAAATCAGAAAAACGCTGTATCTGCATAATAAAACATTGTTTCAAGTGGAGGATTATTTATTATGATTCAGATGTATTTCAGGCACTAATAAAAAAAATAAATGAGTAACTAAAATACATCTAAATTGTAATAAAAAAATTGGTATTGATTTATTTAAAAAAAATAATGTATAATCCTTAGTTTATTTAGAATAAACTTAATCTATTTCGGACAAAAATGTTTTCCTATATATTTTTGTTTTATATTTTTTCTGATGCCTCTCATCAAGGTAGCTTTTTTTAGATACAAGATTGTAAGTAGTAGTGACTACTACTACCACAAAAAGAAACCAGACGCTTCAAAGTTCAAACACAGGACTTCAAAGATATTGAATCTTAAAATTTTGCATTAGGATTGGCTCTCATGTCCGTGGTATTATTTCAGTGGTATTATACCAAGTTTTTAAGCTTTATATATTTTTATGATAATAATCTAAGAAAAAACATATTATATCTATTATAATAATATATAAACTTAATCTAATTCGGGCAAAAAAATGTTTTCCTATATTTTGCTTATTTTTTTCAGAGGCATATCATCACGGTTGCTTTTTTTTAAATCCTAGATTATAAGTTGCAGTTACTATTACTACTACAAAAAAAACAGACGCTTCATACAGAGGACTTCCGACATATTTATTTTTTAAATTTTGGTTTCAGATTACCACTCAAGTCCGTGGTTTTATTTTAGTGGCAATCATCCCAGTTTTCTAAAGGTTTACATGTGATAATAATTTAATTACAAAATTTTGAAAAGCCTCATCTATTTGGCGATTTTTATTTTTCTGTCATTGGGTTAAATTTTTTTTCTGAGACATCTCATCATGATAGCTACTACTACAAGGTATTTAATTTTTAAAATTTGAATTAAGATTGCAACTCAATTCCGGGGTTTTATTTCAGTGACAGTCATCCCAGTTTTATAAGTTTTATATGTGATGATTATCCAAAAAAATCTTTGTCCTAATGTAATATTTTGCATAGATAGAGATTATTACAGAAAATTATTTAAATTCATCATATTTTTTTATTTTTTTTGTAATTATATTTTTGAACCGCTTGGCGTCGAAACGCTAGGTTCATGGGGTCCGAGTGCTCGCGCTATGTTTAAACAACTAGCTAAGCAACTGATCGACGCTTCTAGTGACCAGAAGGCCGGCCTTTTTCTAGCACAGAGAGTTAGCATTGCCATTCAACGTGGCAATGCTGCCAGCCTTTTGGGAACGCTTCCAGTAGGCGTTGATGCGGAGGAATTTTTGACGCTTGTATGTAAATATTGTTGTTTCCTTTTTTTATTATTATTTCCTAGTATTTTAATTTAATTTTAAGATAATATATTATGTTGTTTTTTAAATTTCATGAATAAATATACAAAATGAAAAAAAATAAAAAAAATACATAATTTTGTATGTTTTTATTATTAAAACAGTAATAGGGCTTTCTATTTTGTGAAACAAATCCACTTCAAAAGTGTAACACGAATTCACTAAGATTTAACTATGTATAGTAATTTATCTGCTAACGAATTTTTTTCACTATGCATATATTACTGTAAGGAACTGTGATAACATACACAAATAACACAAACACAGTCATACAAGTATCCTATTTAACTAACATAATAGATATATGGTATCTAAAGCATCTATATACATTTTTTTTGACAACCCTATTTCCATAGAAAATTCGAAAAAACTTAGAATCGTTATATCTCTGAAGTCCTGCATTATATAAATTCAATTCTTTTAGAATAGGAAGGTACACGACTGGAGTATTTTTTGTTGGTAAAAAAAATGCGACCGTCCCATAAGAAATTTTATATTATTTTTTTTCTAAAAATTATAAAATATTTTTTATCTCAATTTCTGGAGCACATAAAGACTTGTTATTAATATAAATAATTATGTTTGTATTCTTAAATTTATTGCTAATTTTAATAAAGCAAGTGTTGGTTATTTTGTGAATTATCTGCAAAAAATGTTAAGTTATGGAATCAGGCGTTACTTTGCGGAAATCCATGACATTGACTTGACTTAAGGTCCTATGTCCCCTAGATGGGGCAGAGGGCGTCCACAGTGCATCGCCATCCCGCTCTGTCTTGAGCGTCTCGCTTGATTTCGCTCCAGGTCTTGCCAATTGCCTTCGCTTCATCGATGACAGTCCGCCGCCAGGTTTGTTTTGGACGGCCACGCTTGCGTTTTCCTTGGGGATTCCAGTCTAGGGCTTGCCTCGGGATGTGGTTGGAATCTCTTCGGAGGGTGTGGCCTATCCAGCCCCATTTGCGTCGTTTTATTTGTTGGTCAATCGGGACTTCATCGCAGCGATCCCACAAGTAAGCGTTGGATATTCTCTCGGGCCAGAATATACCGAGTATATGGCGAAGGCATCGGTTCACGAAGACCTGAAGTTGATGCGAGATAACCTTTGTGACCTTCCACGTCTCGCACCCGTATAGCAATACGGTCTTCACGTTAGACCGGAATATTTTGAGTTTGACTCTCCGTGTCAGTTTCCGTGATTGCCAAACGGGTCGCAGCTGCGCAAAGGTTGCTCGTGCTTTGGCGATCCGGGAAGCGATGTCCTCTTCAGTTCCTCCAGTTTCTGACACGCAGCTGCCGAGGTAGGTAAACTTGTGGACGCGTTCCACTGCCTCTGTGCCGATGACCAACGAGAGAGAACTCGTTGCCCCACACCTTATTTCCTGTGTCTTCCTGGTGTTGATCTTTAGCCCCGTCTTTGCCGCCTCCACATGTAGGTCATCTAACTTAGCCTGCATATCTGCGCGAGTGTGGCTTAAGAGGCATATGTCGTCGGCATAGTCCATATCTTCTAGGACGTTGGTTATGCCCCATTCTATACCGCGGCGTTTGTTGTTTGTGGTGTTGTGCAGAATGCCATTAAGTACGACCAAGAAGAGAAGCGGCGAAAGGAGGCACCCCTGTCGTACACCTGCGTGCACCTTTATGTCCTCCGAGACGAGTCCGTTGTGCGTCGCTTTGCAAGAATAATTCTAATAATAATATAATAATTGTATAAGGCTCGTGTTATGTTGATGATCTTCTCGGGGACACCCATCTCGCGTAGACGGGACCAGATGCTAGCCCATCTCACCGTATCAAAGGCTTTTTCGAAATCTACAAAGGTAAGATACACCTCCCTTTGCCATTCTGATGCCTGTTCCAGTATAATACGGAGAGTGTTAATCTGGTCTGTACACGATCGGTTCGGACGGAATCCTGCCTGCTCACTGCGAATTAGAGGGTCAACAGCCCTCGAAAGCCGATCCAAAATTACTTTGCAGAGCACCTTGGAAGGGATCGAAAGCAAAGTAATGCCTCTCCAGTTGCTGCATTGACTGAGGTCCCCCTTTTTTGGCACGGTGATAAGGAGGCCTTTGTTCCAGTCATCCGGTAGCTCTTCGTCTTGCCAGACGCGCCGTAGTAGGGGCGTCAGGGCATTAGCAGCGGAAGCCACATCTGCCTTCAGCATCTCAGCCGTAATAAGGTCGACTCCCGGGGCCTTGCCGTATTTGAGGGAGCGAATGGCGTGTATTACTTCCTCTCCAGTCGGTGGGGAGCAGTCAATGTTTAAAAGTTGCAGAGGCAGACTGCTTTCAGGCGTGGTATTAGCGGGGTCATCCGGGATGCGGAAGATTTCCTGGAAGTGCTCCTGCCAGCGTCGCAGTTGCCCTTCCGATGTCACAATTAGGTCGCCCTCCTTGCTTTTCAGCGGTTTCTTTCTGACGCTTCGTTTCCCTGAGAGAATCTTAGTGGCTTTGTACATCTCCTTCAGATTGCCGGTGTCCGCTGCTCGTTGGGCTCCATCAGCAATACCATCAGCCCACACTCTTCTATCCCGACGGGTACTGCGATAGATCCTCTTACGGATCTGCCGGTATTGCTGTCTGAGGTCTTCTTGTACAGATGTCTCAGTTGCTGCAATAAGTTTGAGGTGAAGCTGTCGTTGCTGTTCAATGAGGTCCCAAGTTACATGTGACATCCACTCTTCTCTGGTGTGTGTTTTATGTCCTAGAACGATGGAGCTGGTTTCTGTATAGACCATTTTGAAGCGATTCCACTCCTCGTCGACAGTTGTGGTGTTTGCATCGAGAGCGGCGAATCGGTTCCTAAGCTCCAGTCTAAAAGTGTCTCCGATGTCCGGGTTTTTCAGTTTGCTCACATCAAAACGTCGGCTTGTTTTTGTGGTGTCAGTGGACGCTTGGGATGCAGATACCTTCAATCGGACTTCGGCGACGACAAGGTGGTGGTCACTATCAATATCAGCACCCCTGCGATTACGCACATCAAGCAGTGACGTTCGCCATTTAGAGCTGGTAGCGAGATGGTCGATTTGATTTTTGGTGACGCCATCGGGTGAGTTCCAAGTGTATTTGTGATGATCTCCGTGTATAAATAAAGTCCCTCCGATGGTTAGGTCATTGTTCTGGCAGAACTCCGTTGCGCAGTCCTAACCCGTTTTTGCCCATATGTCTCTCACAGCCTGCGTTGTTTGCACCAACTTTTGCGTTCAAGTCACCCATGACGATTACTATGTCCTGTTTGCGGATGTTCCGGAGTGTGGCGTTTAGTGCGTTATAGAAATCGTCCTTGAGCTCCTCGCTTGCACTGTTGGTAGGCGCGTAGCATTGAACAACGCTGATTTTTCGGGCCTTGGTGTAGAAACGGGCCGTGATAATTCGGTCTGAGATCGGTTTCCAGTCCAGAAGCCCACGTTTTGCCACATCAGAGAGTAGGAATCCCACGCCATGTTCTCGGGTATCCTCTTCATCCTCCTTCCCTGAGTACAGTAGTGTGAGTCCTCTGGACGTTCTCAGTTCTCCGAATCTATTTCTGCGTACTTCACTGAGGCCGAGTATTTGCAGTTTGTACCTTAGCATCTCTGCTTCTGCTTGGGCTAGTCAATTTTCGTCGCTCAGGGTTCGCACATTCCAGCAAGCAATTCGTGTCCGTGTTTTCATGCCAAAAGTCGTTGGTGTAAGATCGGTCCGGTTTTGCACTGTTTCTGTTTCATGAATCTGTTATATTCAGGTAAGCGAGTGATTAGCCCACTATACCCTAGCCCATCGATGGGGTTGCCACCTTTTAGCCTACGGGCAGGCTCGGTTTTATTCGGGTTTCCTCCCTAGTGAGTAACTTCTGTTTTGAGGCGCAGAAAGTTCGCCTTTCGCCCTGCATCGTCGGCTCATCTGCATCTCTTGGTGGCGGCGCGCATCTGCGCGGATGCAGCAGTTTCCAGGGGGACGAGCGTGGACGTGGATGACTCGGACTGGTCAGGGCTCTGCTTTGTTGGTGTTCCGCCACTTGGCACCGCAGATGGTTTCTTGGCATTTTGTAGGTAATGCTGTTCTCACTACAAGCGATTCCCACCAAGAGCATACCCTAACTTCCCACCCCCATGAGATTAAATGCTATGAAATATATTTAGCTTTAATTCCGCGAGACAAATAAAGACAATTGGATCTAACAATCACAAGAGTCAATAACAAACTCGATTTCCAAATTTATCGAAAGCCCACACACACGGACACAACGATTCCCGCTTCATCCTGTCACCCACTACAGCATAAACTAGCAGCCTTCCGCAGCTATGTCCACCGTTTAATGTCACTCCCACTGTCCACGGATAATTACGCAAAAGAACTCAAAATATTGTATCAAATCGCGACTTCAAACGGTTACACCAAACAAGTTATTGATAATATAATTAAGGAAAAGCAGAATGACCGGGCGCGCTCAGCACTTTATGCATGTACCCCCGAAAGAATTAACAAGAATGTCGGGAGTCTCACTTACATAGGCCCAATTTCAGATAGAATCGCGAATATTCTAAGAAAACACAATGTTTACGTAGCTTTTCGATCGGATCATAACTTGCGTAAACTATGTAACGGTAAACATAAATTAAAGAATTCAAAAAAATCCGGAGTTTACAAATTAGTATGCAATGATTGCACCGGGGTCTATGTGGGTCAGACAGGCCGTAGTTTCGAAATTAGGTACAGGGAACATGTTGCCGCTCACAGGAATGGCCATCCAGATAAATCACATTTCGCAAAACATTTAATAGACACCGGCCACTCCTTGAGCGGCAACAATACCTATAACATTCTGCATGTTTGCGATAAGGGTTTCCGGCTGAGTGTGTTGGAACAGTTAGAAATATCAAAACATAACAATAATAATGCATATACACTGTTGAATGACCAAACAAACTTAATTCCATCACCACTTCTAAGTATGATTGCAGGTAGTTCGGCACAGATGTCTCGATGACATTGTATCGACCATTATTATAGCGTCATCGAAACGGTATATAAAGGCCCGACAGCGGTGCGGCGAGCTTATTCGAGCTCAAACGCTCGACGAGTCAACATCTCCTGAGGATGCCCCGTGGAGGGGCCAAACA
This sequence comes from Diaphora mendica, assembly GCA_949125395.1. NCBI lineage: Eukaryota > Metazoa > Arthropoda > Insecta > Lepidoptera > Erebidae > Diaphora > Diaphora mendica. The sequence continues at coordinate 28,629,012 of OX421310.1, forward strand.
CGTGTCGAGTATAGGTTTGGTTGCTTGGCATGCTAATTATTTCTCACTTGTTTTGTATGTGTACATATGCATGATACCCATATTTGCATGTGAGTATGCATGACGGTGGGATTTGTGCCCTGCTTTCAGACCTGGATATTTGTCTCGCGGAATTAAAGCTAAATATATTTCATAGCATTTAATGCAAAAAATGTTTTTAACAAAGTTCATTGACCTTTCAATAAATGCGTTATAGTTTCAAAATTATAAAATATGTTTAAAATCGTGTTTCATATTTAGGTGTATTACAGTTATATGTATACTATTCAGCGATAAAAGGGTGTCCTTAATTGGAGGAAAATAATATACTGCGCGCTCTTAAGGGTTCCGAGACGTGACGTGAACTACCTACGCGCTACGGAACTCTCAAAAGTCATCGGTAGGTACTATTCTTAGATTATAAATAGTAGATACGCTCTAATTGTCTATACATTTTTTAGTTATGTATAAAACCAGCCTGGAACGTATCATGCTTACAAAAGTATGTCTGTCTCTTACTAACACAGCTGTCTTGACTTACGTGATAGAGCTAAGATTTATGTCATGGAGTTCTTTCTTTTTTTTTGACATTATTTTATGACGTCATCAAACCCCGCCATGAGGCCAATTTTTTGACAGGCAGCCATTTTATGGGAAGATTTGTGGAAGTAATTGTGCTGTCAAAGTCCTGGTGTTTCAGACGTTTTCTTTTGTTTTCTTATACTACACAGAGTACAATGTATGGTATACTATTTCCATTTCTTTATTTTCTCGATGACAGCTCCTTGTGGAAACTTGAACGAGCGTCTTTTTTACATTATGTATACATTATTGAATAAAATTATGACGCTTACGCACGTACAAGGTCATAGCAGATGGATGGAAACTCATAGCGATGGAGCTATCGATAAACGTAATAACGATAACAGACCCGATATTTTTTTCCAAAGTGTAAGAAACTAAACTATTGCCGGATAATTTTGTACAAATTTATCAACTAATATTACATTTCATTACAAGATGTAATTATATTATGTTGATTCTTTATTTATTTATTTTAATCAAAATCTGATGAATCGTCACTGTCACTCGATGAGCTCTCCTTAGCATGTATTATAAGTTCCTGTACTTCTATATTATCGAATACCACTTGAATTTCCTAATCCGACGCTATAATGTTTTACTTACGCACATGCATTTTTTAATAAATCTAACATCTTGTTTGCCGTAAAATGGGTATTATTTCGAGCGGCGTGTCCTTTGATTCGTGCCCATATATATTCTATAGCATTGTTCTGGCAATGATACAACGGAAGTCGAAGAACCCAATGACCACATTCGGCAGCTATTTTGTCAGTAATATATCTTTTAGGGAGGCTTTTTTTCGATTTTAAAATATTCACTAATTGTACTTTCCAAAAAGGAGGTTCTATGTTCCACTGTATGTTTTTGTTTAATGTCTGTTCAGCGATTACTCCGTCAATTGTGAACCGATTTAAAAAATATTTTTGTGTTCGAAAGGGTATGCTCCCGAGGTGGTCCCATTGTCACCATATCAGGATCTGATGATGGGATCCCAGGGAAATCGAGGGAAACCCTCAATCCACCATTGACCCTCAAACCACCGCACATACTATGTTTTTCGTATATTTTCTGAAATTACACCGGTATTTGCGTCTGGTCCTCGTCATTTTATGATGATTAGCTGATGATGTAAGGTACAACTCCTTAACGGTTAGGAGTTGGAGAATAAATATTTAAATATCATATGTATGTATTTTAGAATCATCTTAAACAGCACAGAGAGCTTCAATACAACCCAACAACAACAGACAAAAGACGTAAAGACTTAGTCTGTGGAACCCCGCAGACGAGGCATGCTTATGTAGACAGATTTTACTTATTTTTAGGACCGTTTATATATAATAAACTAAATAAATTATTAAACATATATAGTGTTAATAATACAGTATGTAAAAAAGGGTATCAGAATATTTAGGTTCATTAAACTATTCAGACACTGAAAACATCTTAGCAATTTTAAAGTAGAATATAGTATCGTAACATGTACACTTAGTCATAACCTTTGTTTTAAGAAAAATATATTTTTTACAGTAAAAAAGTTACTCGCGTCAGTCTCCTGGACCTCCTGGGTCACATGCACGGCTGCTATTATACCAGAGTCCATAGACAACTTCGCGTTGTTAAGGGGCCAATCCGACTCCTTCCTTGCCAGCCAAGGAGGGCCCCACCATAACTGATGGTTAACTAACTCAGTAGCCCGGCATCCCCTGGATGCGCAATCCGACGGGTTCAATTCTCCTGGCTCATGTCTCCAAGTCAACGAGACTTCTGATGTCTGTATTTGGGAGACACGGTTTGCTACAAAAATCTCCAGATTATGAACTGAAGCCTTCAGCCAGCACAACACTATATGACTGTCAGTCCATGCATGCACCGTGTTCTCCAACTCCAATGAACCGCGGAACTCCGATACCGCGTGGTTCAGGAGTCTGGTTAAAAGAGCTGCCCCAGACAGTTCCAGCTTCGGAATCGTCAATCTTGTCCGTACGGGAGCCACCTTACTTTTAGCCAGAACCAATCGAACGTCAACATCCCCAGCGGAAGTGACTGTTCGCAAATAAACCGCTGCCGCGTATCCCTGTTCAGAGGCATCACAAAACCCATGAAGGGTAGCCCTGAAATCACCAGCAGGGAACAATTTTCGTGGCAGTGAGACGTTATTAATCTCCGTAAGCGAGGAGAGAATCCATGTCCAATCCCTCAACAGCTCCTCTGAGAGGTGGGTATCCCAGCCTAGCTGCGCCGTCCATAACCGCTGCATGAAACATTTTAACAAAAATGTGACTGGAGCGATCCAACCGTTCGGGTCGAACGTTCTCGCAATCGTCGATGGCACAGTTCTCTTCGTCCAGGTTTTCGGGATGTCCAAAACCACTCGATAGGTGAACACATCCTGGACTGGCCGATATTGTATGCCGAGCACTGACAACATATTAGGGTTGTCAGGATTTTCAAAGACGTGCGGATCCTGTTGGAACTCATCTGGCAACCCCTCCACCAACTCGGGAGAATTGGACATCCATTTCCGCAACTCATAGCCTCCACGCTTTAAAAGCTGGATGAGCTCGTCCGGGCGAGCAAGCGCTTCCTCGACACTGGCTGCCCCTGAGCAGACATCATCTACATACAGATCCTGCTCCAGGATAGCAGCAGCCCTAGGGTAGTTTAAGCGGTCCCGTACCGCTAACTCTCGCAGTGTACGAATCGCGAGGAAGGGACTAGAACGCAAACCGTACGTGTTTGTGTTCAACTCGTAAACCTTTACCGGTTAGTGGGGCGACTCACGCCATAGTATCAGCTGATACCTCCTGTCTTCCGGATGAATCACCGTTTGTCTGAACATCATCCTTAAGTTAGCAACAAAAACCACCTGGTGTTTCCGAAAGCTCGTGAGGATATCCGACACGTCCCGATTCAACTTCGGTCCCGAATGCAAACATTGGTTCAGGGACATACCATTCGAAGTTGGAGCAGACCCATCAAACACTACTCTAATTTTTCCAGTAGGGGTCTTTAGGACAGCATGATGTGGAAGGAAGCAATGATCCTCGGATCTCCAATCCACACACGACACAGACATGCGTCCCAAAGATTCATACTCCCTCATGAAATCCACGTATTTGGTCTTAAATACAGCATCCCGAGCCATACGACGCTCCATCGACAACAATCGAGTCTCGGCTGTCTGCCGAGATTCACCCAACAGTGGCCTATTCGCCCTGAAGGGGAGCCGAGTTACAAACCGACCAGAACGAAGGCGATCAGTATTATTCTGGTAAAACAACTCGCACTCTTCTTCGTCTGGGTCTACTCGACGCGCGGTGGGGGGCTCCTCGACCTCCCAAAACCTTTGCATCGTCTCGGATAATGCTGAACCTACGAGTATACCATCTGACTCAATAGGTCTAACCATGGGTAATACCGGTCCCATTATCGCATAGCCAAACTTAGTCTCCACAGCCATGAGTCGATCATGCTGCAAGACTCGCCGATCCGACAGCAAAAACTTAACCAGAACGTCTACTCCCAGTAGCACGTCAACCGTACCTGGAGTGTCGAAATCGGGATCCGCCAGTTTCAGATCTGATGTCAGGAGTCGAACAGCCGAATTCAACCTCACCTGAGGGTGTCGTCCCATCACATCAGTCATCACTAGTACCGGGGCGGATGTCCTACGCATCGTGTCAAAACGTGAGGAGAACGTAATCGTCGTTTGCCCGACGATGTTCGTTACCGCGACATTCCCCACGCCTCGAATGTTCCTATTATACTTAGTAATTTTCAAGCCCAACCAAATCGCCAATTCGTTCGACATAATACAGCCCTGGGCACCCGAATCCAACAGGGCGCGAACGTGTGCTGACTTGCCATTCAAACCCCAAACACACACGGAGGCAGTGGGCAAGACTATAGCCTCCGGTTGGGGACCAAAATTTGATTAGGCTGCAATTTCCTAGCGGGGGCCCCAAGGGGCCCCACGCATCATAGCCCGAGCAACCGGGCATATCAGTGCCGACGTAGGGATCCCATGGTCCCTCGTAAGTGCCCATCCAGTCGCGGCGCTCTACTTGACGCCGTCCACGGATAGGGGGGGTGCGGTGATCCAACCGAGGGCGTTCCATGATGGGCGGCGAAAATCGAGAAAATGTAGTCGTCTTCGGCGATCGCGATGACACCCGAGGCGGCGTTCTAACTAATCGCTCCGTATTCGAGGGTGCATCCGTACACCCGCCCGTGCCAGCTCCAGCTGAGGCACTGGCCTCCCAATAGGTCGGGGAACCGCCCGCGATGTTGGCCTGAACATCGGCCCAAAGTCTTCCCTATGGGGGCCCTGGTCCCGTGTACCCAGATTCCAAGTCCGGCCCTGTGTATGTGACCCCATCTGTCCCTGAGTCCTGCCCTGTCCATCTGCATGATGTTGGCAGGGCCTATTCAGGCAGAGCAACTCATGATGGTGGCCTCCACAAAACGTACACATTGCGGACCGAGCGCAATCCCTTACTAAATGTACTAAATGGGGACCCAGACACAAAAGACACCAGCCACGCTGCTTGGTGATCTGGCGTCGCCCTTGGACTCTCTGGTCCCTAAATCGAAGGCAGGCGGCCACACCATGGCCATCCTGTTTACAATATAGGCAGGCATCCCGTTCAGGTGTTGAGGCACCCATGTGCCCATACAACTTCCTTGGCCCTCTCTGCGGAAGTCCCCTCCTCACAGGGCTCCGAGTAGCCTTCTGTGGTTTCGCAGCGGGCTTCGAGAACGAACCCATGTTCTCTGCCCTCCGACACTCTTCCTCCATAAACTCCATGAGTTGAGAAGAGGTGGGCAAGTTGTCTGCACTCTGACCGTGATGCTGCTCAAATCTGGTCTGCACATAGACTGGCAGCCGGGACAGTACTATGTATACTAACATGTAAGACCACTCTTCAACCGGCAAGCCCAAATTTCCCAATGCCCTAGTGACACTCAATAACGGGTTCAACACTTCTGCCTGTATGGCAGAGACCCGAGTCACTGAAGGGATGCTAAACAGCCTCTTGAGCTGCGCATCAACCAGCCTTCTTTTGTTGTGGTAGCGCCTTACGAACATTTGACGGGCAATCTCATAATTGTCCTCTGTCACCGTCAAATGGGCTACCAGCTCCCTAGGCTCTCCCTTTAAAGCTGACATTAGTTGTGCCATCTTATAGGATTTAGGCAAATCTTCCCTTAAGTGGACCAAACTATCAAATAAATTGATGAAGCTGACCCACTCACCGAGCTCTCCATCAAAACTAGGTAGTTGTATCTGAGGCAGTTTTGATACAACCCCGCGAGAGTGTGGGCGTTCCACAGCTTCTTCATTGCGGCCAGTTCCGGGCTGGCGCTTTATTTCTGCTACGCGCTGCTGAATGTCATCAGCAATTGAGAGGCACAGGTCAACATCAGCCTGCATCGCGGACCTTATCTGATCGCTGACCTTCTCCTCCTCAAGGGCCTCGACTTTGGTAAGCGTTTCCATCATTACCTCCAACTGGGCTGGCGCATCCAAAGCTCGAGCCAACACTGCATCCTGTCTATCTGGTCGGCCTAGGAGGCCTTGAACCGATGTAAACCATCTCAATTCCGTTTTAATCTTAGCCCGGTACAATGACAACGACATAGCAGCAGAACTTTACTTACAAGTTACAATATTTTATGTATGTAATAAAACTATTTAGTGCTTGTGCACTCACTTAATCTCAGGTATATATCTGCCTACAAGTTTCAACTTTATCAATGCCCAGTAACTCAAAATAATTGAATTTAAGTTTCACTAAACAATATTATTCTAGTAATAATGTCTGTGGGCTAGCAAAATCTAATAATGACTCTACTCTGCCTGATGGAAAGCATAAGCAGAATCCAAGAGTGGTGGTCACCATGCTCACTGCGAATGCAGACAATGCAGCATGGCGACCCACACCATGGCGGCCTAGTGATGCTTCTGCATCTTTTAGTCTAGTCAACAAGTATGGAACTTGTTGACTAGACTAATTGGGCCTCCGGTCTCGCACTCACCAACGAAACACGACAGCACGCTGTCATTTTACGTTGATTTTCTGTGCGAGGGTAGTACCGCCCCGGTCGAGCCGGCCCATCCGTGCTGAAATCAGCGTGGCTCTACTACCTTGGGATTAATATATTGGACCAAATGTCCCAGACAATCAATATTAAGTTTTACAATTTAACCAATAATTAAATGTGTCACCTACCTACATTTAATCATTATGCTAATAAATTGTTTTAAATACTATTTAAATAACTATTTCAGTGGAATCAAGGATATGTGGACACTGGAACAGTATAGTGACCTACCTAGCAACGAGGTATTACCTTCTGAAGCACTACGGAGTGCTCACAGCTCAGAGGTCTTAACCACGCTCTGCTACCAAAATGGTTCAATCCTTTCGCCAATGTAGCGTTCACCGTGTGAAATTTGCAATGTCTAGAGGGCCCATAGTATAGGCATTCAATCGCTAAGCTTGTTCACTGGCATAAGAATTTAACTTCAGAGCGCTTCACCCTGTTCTTATTCTAAGCTGATGTAATATCAAGCACTTACTGGAGATGTGTGAATTCCTTGATATCGGCGTTCCAAGAGGCCCCTTGGTAGTCTCCCTGCGTCGTCACACATTCATCACTCCTAGTGGCTGTACAGGCTCCCAAGTATTCTAATTATAATACACCCGTTTTAACTGTCGCGGATCGCGCCTAATTTACGCGACTACTAATCTGGCGTGTCCACACCAGACCAACCATAACGGTAAACAACGAAAGCACCGAGTTGGTATGGATAATCAGCTAAATTTCCATTAAACTGCACCCAAAAACGACAATAGTCGACCGTTGACACAAAGCCTCTCTTCACTTCAAACGTCAAACAAAAAAACATGACAATCAAAATGTTGCCATTATAATGACGTTCGATTTCTAACACATGTCTTTTGTTTTTAGATTTCTAAAAAATGAGTCTTCATATGTTGTGTGAAGAAAACATTGGCATCGAAGACATAAAACCTCAGTTTGCTCACAGCGTTTTGAAGAAAAGCAAAATTTGAAGAAAAAATTGATCAACAAAATTTTGATCAGAAGACACAACCAGAAAAATTCTTTATACCTATATAAATTTATAATGGAGTGTTTCGAATATTTTTTCAAATGGAAATTCTGACCCTGAAAACACTCACAGATTAATGTTGATGAAGGCAATTATTTTTATTCATTTAATTATTTAGATATAAGATACAAACATTTTGGATTAATAACTAAAGAAGTTTCTGAACTAAATTAATATTGTTTAGTAACGAATAAAAATCATTAGTAAAATTGACATATTTTTTATTTGATTATTATTTCCTTTATTATTATTCTTTCCTACATATTTAATATGAATATTCATTTTAAATTAGTCCTTTAATGGTTTATCGATATATTAGGATACAGGTAAACAAATGAGTCGCATCACTATAGAAGGCGGGGTCAACGCCATTTTAAGGAAAATTTTGGCTTCACGTTCTTCACACTAGTTCATATCCTCTCTATTCTTTAATCAAAGGTACTATTCTTAGATTATAAAGTACTACTATTTTTTAATGCTTTATGACGTAGTGGTGGCGTACGCGACTACTGTGCTGAGGTCTCAAGTTCGATTCTCAGATCGTACCAAATGTTTGTATCATCTGCGAACCAAATATTTGTTTCGGAGTTTGGGTGTTATACATAAAAAAGTATATAAGTATTTTACCAGTTAATGTAACTTTCATAATAAAAGTATTGCTTAGTTTGAGGCCAGATGGCGTTGTAAAACTGTAAAAAACTATTATAGGTACCGATGTGTTGTAAATTGTAATACCAACTTCTCCTTAGTCTATAGTAATTTATAATGAACTAGATAAGCCTTGTGGTGTTACTCGCGGTATAACTTCGCCCGCAGGCAACGCCGCGGGTCGAATTAATTAGCTTCACAATTAGCTTTTTTAAGTTTTTTTACTGAATTGTGAAAGTAAACCATTCTCGAATCATCAGGAATAGACAAAAAAAAACATTAAAATCGGCTCAGCCGTTTAGGAGGACTTTAGTCACATACACATGCACAGAAGATTTATACAATAAATCCTTTTTTTTTTTTTAACGTGTGGAAATCCTCTCGGACCTTCACCGGGGTTTGCGGCGGGGTGGTGTGTCGGACTTGAACCGACTTAAACCACACGGTGTGCCACTCTGCGCCTGTGAAGGGAGGAATCCAGGAACTGCAGTTATTAACACGTCCGGACCCCTCCCAGCGCCTGCCCGCACAGAAGCGGGCACCGTCACCTGTTGGACTCTCAATGTAGGCGACGTACGGCACACGCGTACCTCGCGGGTGGCCACTAGAGCGGATGGAGGGGAAAACCAGTCCCGACCATCCGCGGCAACACTCAGGGCGGCATGAGGCGCTGATAAACGCGCCTCCGCCGCCCGGTTTGCCTGCGGCGGATTGGGTCCGAGTGGATATCATCCTCCCGGGCCTTCTCCGCCACCTCCTTCTGCGAGAAGCTTGCTCTGCTTCTTACATCTTTGTAGAAGGTTGCGACCGCGGTAAAACTGCTTTCGCTACCGGCCATGGAGCGTATGACGGCCGGTAGCGAGAGATCTCCTCCGATGACTGCAGTGAGGGCCCGACGCTGCGGCGTCCAAGCGGTGCAAACCGCCAGCGTGTGCTGGGCCGAGTCCTCACTGCAGTCGCAGTGGTGGCAGGCGGGACTCAATTCCCTCCTGGCGACCGAGTGCAGGTACTTCCCGAAGCAACCGTGCCCGGAAAGCACCTGCGTCAGTCGGAAGGAAAGGGTCCCGTGCTGCCGCCCTGCCCACTCGAGGATGACCGGCTGGAGAGCCTCCACGGCGGCAAAGCCAGCACGTGGAGTCTTCAGTCAGAACGACCATCTAGCCATAGTGGCCCGACGGGCGGCTTCACGCCACTCGCGTACCTCTTCGGGCGGAGGGCGATAGCCATACTCCGCCCGATATTCAGCCACCCGTCGATAAACTTCGGCGAGCACTTCGCCTCCAAATCCCACGGGGGTGTCCCGGCGAAGGCACACGCCGCCTCGGTCGACACCGTGCGGTATCCGCGTATGGCTCTGACCGCCAATACCCTCTGAGGCCACCAGAGGCGCGCCTTATTCAGGACGGTCAGAGCCGCTACCCACACCGGTGCACCATACAGCGCCATCGACCGGACAACCCCCGTGTATAGGAGTCTCGTTGCGACGCTGGCTCCGCCCGAATTTGGCAAAAGTCGCGGAGGCAGCGTCGACCAGCTTGGGACCAAGCTTTCGGAAATGCTCGTCGAAGAGCCACCTACCGTCGAGGATCAGGCCCAGATACCTCATCTGGGCCCGAACCGGTACGAGGACCGAGTTGACCTCTATGGAGACGCCGGCGGGTGGACCACGACGGAGCCCATGGAATAATAGGGCCTCCGTCTTGTCCAGGGCCACCCGTAAGCCCAGCGCCTCGATGCGCCCGACCACCAGAGAAACACCCGTGGTGACCAGACGCGCCGCCTCTTGGAAATTCGCCCCTCGGGCTGTGACAAGTGTGTCATCGGCGTAACAAATTTAGCCCAGTCCGGGGGGCAGACGACTTCGGAGGACCCAGTCGTATCCCACGTTCCACAGGAATGGTCCAAGGACAGACCCCTGCGGAACGCCGCACGACATGGGTCCGTCTCAAGACACCCTCTCGGTCCTCGTACACGACGGTACGCTCCTCTAAATAGTCTGCCACTAGCCACCTCAGGTACTCTGGCACCCCGTGGTAGTGTAGTGCTTCCCTGATGCAGCTAAATGGCAGACTATTGAAGGCTTTGGCGATGTCCAAGGACACCGCCAACACCACGCCGCCACAGCTCACTGCCTCTTCGGTCACTGCCCTAATGCGCATCACGGCATCGACCGCCCCTCTCGGAATCCGAATTGGACGTCCGACAGGTCGGGTCCCACCTCGCAGAGGTGCCGGACGATGCGGGCAGAGAGTATCCTCTCGAACAACTTGCCCGCCTCGTCCAGCAACACGATGGGCCTATAGGCCGCGACCGAATCGGCAGGCCGTCCCGGCTTCCTCAACAGGACCAGCTTCCCGCATTTCCAGCACTCAGGGAAGCGTCCGGACGCCAGGATAGCGTCCAACACGTCCCTGAGACGGTCCGACATACGGTCGAAGGCTCGGGCCATCACTCGGGCAATATATATATAATATATACTAGCTGAACCCTGCGGTTATTGTCGTACCACGGTTATCGCCGCAGGGCGAAGCTAGTAGAAAAAAAGTAGCCTAAATTTTTCCTTATATCATCAGTTACCTATCAGTGAAGTCCCGTCAAAATAGGTCCAGCAGTTCCAGAGATTATCCGGAACAAACAGACAGACAGATAGACAACAACTAAAAAAAATGATATTTTGGTATACCTATGTACGGTACATATACCAAAATAATAAGCTTTTTTTTAGAAAAAGCTAGTCTAAAAAAAGCCTATGTTACTCCTTAGATCATCAGCTTTCTGCCAGTGAAAGTCCCGTCAAAATCGGTCCCCCCGTTCCAGAGATTATCCGGAACAAACAGACAGACAAAAATTTAAAAAAAAAGTTATTTTGGTACATGTACCGTGTATACATACATATGCATTTATTAAAAATCAGTTATTTTAATGTTACAAGCAGACACTCCAATTTTATTTATTTGTGTTGATATCATTTTTTACAATTTATACATACAGAAGTATGCATTTAGTAAAAAGCGGTTATTTTACTTATTACAAACAACACACAAATACATCCGTCCACCAATCAGAAGCTTACGTGAGAGAGACAGACACTACCCAAACTCAGTCTCTCTCTCTCTCTCTCTACTCCGATCACGCTTTCCGCCCGTTCGGCTGCCCCTCTAGCTATATATGCTTTAAGCATATAAGACTTAGATATAATAGGTCTTTACCTATGAAATTGCCGTTTTGTATGCATTAAGTGAAAGTACTTATTTTTTCAAACTTTTTTATTTCTGTTATTCGAAGTAATCACCCATGCAATCGACGCATCTTTGCCAACGTATTGGCAGTTTATTGATGCCCTTCTTGTAAACATCAGCTGGATGGGAGGCAACAAACTCTTCAAAGGCATTTTGTACTGCCTCTCGGGAATTGAATTTTTTACCCACTAAGAAGTTGTCTAAATTTTGGAAAAAGTAATAGTCGGTAGGTGCAAGGTCTGGTGAGTATGGCGGATGAGGGAGAGCTTCCAACCCCAGCTCTTGCAGCTTGGAGACTGTCTGTTGCGCAGTATGGGGTCGCGCGTGGTCGTAAAGCAGCTGCAAGTGTTGGTGGGACATGACACACCTGTCCCCCACACAGTCGACCAACATAATAATTTGTAATACATCAATGCATCGACCTGAAATAATCGCCCAAAACATCCCTGGAGTCATACGTGCGCTGCTACTCTTTGATTCCCCCTTCCCCTGGTTTTCTTTAAGATTCGGTAAGTTCAATAACTCGTTGAAAAATAAAGAAATATTTTCCCAAATCTGAGTTTTTGACGTGACAACGTCTTTTAATTCGATGGAGCCGGCTGCACGCATGAAAAAACATGACTTATGCTATGCGGCGTTACCTTGCTATTAAAGGGTTTCTTATTTCACCAATTTCAGTATCGTAATGTATCTCATTACGTACTTGTGCGGTATTGTAATGTAAAACGCACGTTTTTTAATAAAGTAAAACTCACGGTTTATCAAGATGCTCGAACAATACTCTTTCAAATATTAGCAAAGAGTTTTTATGTCAGAAAAGTGGTCAACATTTTATGAGTGAAAGTAGGAGAAACGAGACCACAGAGTTCCGCAGCCGCCTCCGCCGACTGCTGAACTCTGTGGTCTCGTTTCTCCTACTTTCACTCAAGAGAGTGAGAGACTGGTGAAATTTTAATTAATAATAATAACTTGACAAGCTTAAAAATGCCAACTGGCAACGTAATAATCAATTTTACAAATTGTTCAAATTTTTATAACTGCTTTAACAAGTAATTAAAGATTTATTCGATCAAGAAAGTCCGAGTTTTATTTATTTCCTCGTAAATATGTTATAAAACGTCGTATGACATACGTGCGCTTGATAATTACAGCCTCAGCTTTCTTGTAGCACTCGCCTGCGGCTCGGGCTAGCAATATCGCCTTGGTTGTAATTTTCAACTTACCGCACTTATATCATAATGTACTATTACAGACCACATCCATTTTTTTGTGAGGATTTGGTATCACTCAGGTCGATCCGGCCGAAGGTTGTGCCGAAGCTCTGGTGGTTCTTGGTTAAAAAAATAAGCGAAAAGTTCTATAATTTTATTTATTGGACACATCCTTTTCGGTAGCAGTTTAGTTATTTTTTCTTTGGTAATTTTTCTTTCAAAGGAATATTAAGACAGATAGGTTTCTTTCTGTATTGTAAATGACTTAGCTCCATAATTGAATAATATTATTATTATAATGACAAAAAATCGAAAGTAGTTCAGTGGTTTGAGATTCATTTCCAAGGTGGAGTAAAAAACCGGTGTAATTAATCTGTTCCAATTGGTGACGAGCAGATTCCCTAGCGGCAAGTCGCAGAACTAACGTATGACAGATAAAAATACGTCTAAACGTTAACATTCCACTTTTAAAATACTGATCACCCACACGAAGTGGTCTTAAAGTACTTTTTACTAATCCGTAGACGTCTATCAATGAAATCATTGTAGAAAGAATTTAAAATAACAATGCACTCACTCTGTTAATTAAACTGTCAGGTAGAAGTATCTGTCATACGTTATTTCCGCAAACGGCCACTAGGGTAGCGATGAGACATACTTGCTGAATTGAATACCAGGGCTTCTAAGTACGAGTACGGAAAAATACCAGGGTCAAAAACCAGGTTTTAAAATACTTGAAAGTATTTGTTAGTATCAAAGATTTCTAAGTATCAGCATCAATTTAAAGAAAATACTTGCATAGGAATTCGACCCGTATTCCGTGACGAATAAGGAGCAAAATCATATAAATAAAAAAATACTTTGAAGTACAAAGTATTTCTTTTTATTCACAAATCCGATTGTGTTTCTTATTCCTTTTAAGATATGAATCATTTTCCTATGCAGTATTTTTATGTATAGTGTTCAAGTTTTTTACTGCTTGAGACGCGACGCGATAGACGCGTCCGGCCCTTAGTCCGGCGACGGTGTACAAATTTGAAAATACTTGCATAGGAATTCGACCCGTATTCCATGACGAATAAGGAGCAAAATCGTAAAAACAAAAAAATACTTTGAAGTTCAAAGTATTTCTATTTACAAATCCGAGTGTGTATATATATGAATAACTAGTTCCAGTCGGGCCACAATTCTAAACGTTTTTTAAATTTTTTGTTCATGAAATGAATGTAATCTTTCCTTCTTACTTATTAAGGGGGAGTGTCTTCAGTTACCGTGAAATTCAAATTTTACAAATCGCAGCTCTGCATTAGGTAGAAAGTTGATCAAAATGGCGTTTTTATAGTACTGATTTAAAACCATAAATATCATCTCACATATATGCAATTGCCATGAGTATAAAATTATGTTATAGTATATGAATATTTCGTGAAAAAATCACAGTGTACATAAGTGTACACTCATTCCTTATGTGAGATAATATTTATGATCTTATTTTAGTAAATTAACTATATGTAATTATAAAAGCGATTTGTATGTGTACAAATATGGAGATAATATAATACTATAGATGATATAATACTTAATGGAGAGCTGCAATTTGCAAAAAAAAGTGAGAAGAATTTTAATTTCGCGGTTATCGGGAACACATCACCTTAAATTACAGGCTTAGGACTGTCTGCTAAGTTAATTCTATGTTTTTATGGTATTTTGACATGAGCTTGAATAGAAACTTGTATTAGCAGGCGTAGTTATAAGATTTCATTCTATATACATACATGTTTGGTATTTTTTTGTATTGTTTTTTGTTTATTCTTTTTATTTTTTTGGTAGTTTTTTAGTTTTTGTTAGTAATTTGATTTATTTTTTATTTTGCTGTAGAAACAATAACTGTTCTACTTTACGACTCCCCAGACGATTCCTCCTCTCCGTTAATATGTTCCCTGCTACAGAAAACAACCGTTCACAAGGTACGCTAGAGGCCATTGCATTTAATTTTATTTTGGCCAGTTTCGCTAAATTTGGATAAATTATTTGATTTAAACGCCACCACTCTAAAGGATCCATATCTGGAGACAAAACTGCGTCATCTAGGTATTTTTGGGTTTCAATGATTGCCCTACTATTGGCCGTTCCAGCTGGTCGTACATTTTGCATTTGCCTATTGTAGTGTTTCCATAATAGACTATTAGATCTTTTACCCTGGTTATCAGAAGCTGATGCTGAAGGCTCATCAGAAGTTGATGCTGAAGACTGACATCTTTCATTTTCATGAATCATCGTGGTTACTAGGCCCACGATATACTTTTTTGTACTGTCCGCAACGATTTCACTCTCAAAGTACAACTTATACCTCGGGTCTAAAAACATAGCGACAGTGTAAGTTCGGCTCTGTTCTAAATTAGAAAACCGCGTGCTTATTTCTGAGAGGAGATTCTGTCGACACATTTCGACTTCATCAGGGAACACGTCAATATTATTTTCTTGGCGATATGTTGGACTTGCGATCTCGTTGAGTGCATTGGTGAGACCAATTGTTAATGGAATGACTGAGCTTCCACTTACATATTTTTGGCCGCTGATTTCCCTCGTCACTTCTTCACACGGTTGTAACACTATAATCAACGACTGGCAAATATCCCATTCATAACTGGTCAACATTATTAAATTACCGGTGTCTAGATTACTGAGTGCACATTTAATTTCATCTTTTAGTTCCACAAACCTGTGTAACATGTAGAATGTGGAGTTCCACCTTGTAACGACATCTTGGATTGGCCTCTTTACGACTTTATTAGCCTGTTCCTGGTATTTTTTTAATTTATTCCAGGCTAAATTACTTCGTTTGAAGTGGGAAACTATAGCCTTCACTTTGTTAATTAAGTCGCTTATGTAAGCATTTCCTAATACTTTTTGTTCTGCCAGGTTAAGCGTATGAGCATAACAGCCAAAATGCTTCCACTCTAATTGTGCTATCGCACTTTTGATGTTCGCACCGTTATCTGATACTGCAAGGAGGATTTTGTCAAGAATATTCCACTTCAGAGCGACAATTTTTAACTCTTCAGCTAAATATAGCCCTGTGTGACGATTCTCTAATACTTTGCATTCAAGGAGCACTGATTGTAAAGTATAATTTTTATCAATATAATGACACGTGACCGCTAAATACGAGTCATTATTTCTCGACGTCCACATATCGGTAGTTAAGCATACACTACTTGCATTTTCACTTAGAGCTGCTTTAGCATTCGTCTTTACCTCTTCATACAGCCCCGGCAATAAATTATTGGCGAAATATTTTCGCGATGGTATTACATAATTTGGGAAAGCAAATTTTAGTAATTCGCGAAACCCCTTGTCTTCCACTATAGAAAATGGCTGCAAGTCAAATATAAACAAATTCATCAAATGGTCATCAATTTGCTTTTTAATTTTTTGACAATCACGTCGAAGGAATGCTGAGATAGTGGCTGTATTAGACCTTATCGTACTAGATGTCGATGGTGCGACAGATTGCAGCGGAGTATTGGACGTGGTCGTTAAGTGTGTACTTTGTGAAGCATGCTCCGATTGCACCTCTTGACGTGCCACTTCTTGCTCCCTTCTCACTAAATTAACAGACATATGTTTTCTCTGTACATGTTTAGTAAGGTTTGACACTCCAGATTTGTACGATATAATTACTTTGCGCATCTTGCATTCGGCTTTATTTTCTCCTTTATCCACAAAATGATCCCACGCCAAACTTTTCTTAGGAGCCATACTTGTGGATAATTACCTATTTTACTATTAACTAGTAACGACAATAACGTATGATCTATCTATACCTACACAAAAACACTATTAAGACACACTATTATTTACAGTTTGAAAATCGTTGTTTCCAACTAATAAACACAATAATGTTCAGTTTTATTTATTTACGCACTTTAACACTAATTAATAAAAGTTTATTAAACACAATAATGTTCAGTTTTATTTATTTACGTACTAAAACACTAATTAATAAAAGTTTAATAAACACAATAATGTTCAGTTTTATTTATTTAGGTACCTATGTACTTAAACACTAATTAATAATAGTTTATAAAATTGTCTTTAAATTCAATAAACACGCGAAATCTATAGTGAACTATTTAAAAAATAGGTCACGGTCAGTAGGTTACGCAATCAGTTCACAATAACAACTGAATTGACAAAAAAACGGAACAAAACTTTTACTTTCTCGAATATAAACAAAACTCTTAATACTTACAATTTTTTAATAAAATACTGGCAATAATGTCCCTTTTGGCTATAGATTTAAGGGTGAATGACGCGTCATAGTCAAAAGATATTTTATGAATGCATGTTTACGCAATTTTGCTCCTAATTATGTTTCAGTTATGTTAGCTTATTTGATTGACAAGTTCCCGACCCAAATCGAATGGCATGTGCATTAAATTTTCGGTTCATGCATTCGGCTTTCATCGGAAATACTCGGGCTCGGCAACCCACTACCTGCGCGTCAAGTGCGTCAACGCGGCGAGCCGCCGAGCCGCCGAGCCCCGTACGCGTACGTACTGCTTGAGACGCCGCGGCGCCACGGTGTTCAAACTTGAAAATACTTGCATAGGAATTCAACCCGTATTCCATGACGAATAAGGAGCAAAATCGTATAAATAAAAAATACTTTGAAGTACAAAGTATTTCTTTTTATTCACAAATCCGATTGTGTTTCTTATTCCTTTTAAGATATGAATCATTTTCCTATGCAGTATTGTTATGTATAGTGTTCAAGTTTTTTACTGCTTGAGACGCGACGCGATAGACGCGTCCGGCCCTTAGTCCGGCGACGGTGTACAAATTTGAAAATACTTGCATAGGAATTCGACCCGTATTTTATGAAGAATAAGGAGCAAAATCGTATAAATAAAAAAATACTTTGCAGTTCAAAGTATTTCTATTCACAAATCCGATTGTGTTTCTTATTCCTATTACGATATGAATAATTTTCCTATGCAGTATTTTCATGTGTAGTGTTCAAGTTTTTTGAGCATCGGACTTCGCGCATATACTTTCAAAGACTTGCAAGTATTTTTACTCGTACCAGGGCGCCGTACTTCGAAGTAAAAACCTGGTTTTAAAACCTGGTAGCGTAAATACGTCTCATCTTTACACTAGGGAAATCTTCTCGTTACCAATAGCCAAATGTTTTAATATTTCCTTTGAGCTTTTATTATATCAGTTGGGAAGACTTATAGGTTTACAAACAATGTTATCAAACCTAAGTTGTAGTTATTTAAGAATGAGTAAACTAAATACTAATGTTTAATTACTAATGAAGTTGCGACCAGCTGCCTTGTTTTGTATTTATGTACTACTATTGTTGTCAACATTTATTTCAATATTAAAATATACATTTTACTAAAGATAGTCGGATGCATTGAACCTCTTTCTTTGAAAATGAACGGTCATGTAAATACTGTACAAATAATATCCGTTGAGTAGTACGAAGTACCTGTAAGTTTAATGAACTATTAATAAAGAAATTTAAATTAATGAGTGAAACAATGAGTATACACATGTAAGCATATAATAATATGCTTATCGGAATAAGAGATACCTATAAACCTGACCTGCTAGACACTCGAATGTGAAAAGGAGCTCTAGAAGATAGACAGGGATTTAAATTATTTTCTATATTTTATAGTAGCCGAATTTGCAAAATCAACACGGCTCAAGGCGGTTTTTCTTTAGCCCTCATTGTCGATGGAATGCTGGATTAATAAAAATAATATATGTATTCACATTCATAGGTACTTTATATTTGATAATCTATATAATTTTTTGCTCAATTGTTTTTTTTTTCAAATAAAGAGACTGAAAAGATAATTATAAAAATATTCCTTCTTTTGTGCATGCCTACAAGTGTGACTGTTATAAGAATCGTTACATAAATGATTTAAGTTGTTAAGTATGTCGTTATGACTATAGTACCAGATAACTACGTTAATTTATTACGACGAATGATTTTATAAAAGTATCTCACGAGAAGATTTTGGCACAACATTACGTGCATGCTTTTCTTGTGCACAAAACTTTGAGTTTTGTTGAATAAGGCTTTTAAAATATTTTGCACAGTTACATATACAATGCCTTTGCAGAGTTTTTCAAGCAAGACATTTCTATATCTATATATATTTAATGATAATGAACATGTAGGACGGCAAAAACTACAATCAACTATTAAATTCAAAAGAGCAAATTTTAAATTATTGTTTAAGAGTGCTTTTACATACAAGTGCAACCGTTCAATGTTTAGAGAGCATTTTCATGATTTTGTTACACTTAGCATGAAATGTATTATACCAGATCAATTGCGTGTTCTTAAAACATATTTCTAAATACTAATACTATGCAAAAATACATTTATATTTTTAATAAAAAATAGGATAATTCTGCTATTATGATGAACTTTAAGTAGAACAAGCTTCATGATACGTAAAGTTTCAAACACGAACACTAAAATGGCAGGTGATAGCTTCACCTTAAATAATGTTATCTAATGAACAATGGGCATGAACACTCGAACCTACTTTGCTGGAAATTATGATATAATTGATATCCATCGCTTAAATATTATTATTGTTTGATTAATAGCTAAGTAGATTCGATATAGTATAGCACAAGTTATACTAAAGTGATTTAAATTACCTATTTGATGACATTGTTGTTTTAATTATAAGGCACGTATTCACTTTGATTAGTGCGAGTGTAGGTGCGAAGTGCAGGTGATCAATGATTGGTAGAAAATACGTGTGGACCACGAATTGGCTCTCCACACGTATTTTCAACCAATCATTGATCACCTGCACTTCGCACCTGCACTCGCACTAATCAAAGTGAATACGGGCCTTTAGTCACAGTAGAATACAGTTATAGAAGCACACTGTTTTTTATACTTATTTTAGAATGCATGTTGGTATAAACAAATAGAGAATGCTTATATAGTAAAATCATGTAAAGAGAAAACTCATGAGTAAAGATACTGTTTTTAGCTTACAATATTTCTTAGATGTTATTTAATAAAAACGGATATGCATAATGTTCAAAATTCATCGCATAAGGGTGCTAAAATACTTATTTAAAATGAGGCAAGCCAGAACATACATTTAGAGGTAAATATTTCAATGGAACAGTAGGGAATATGCATTTTTTTTAATATCAGAAATTATTTTTTTCTACTGTCTTTTTGTCTTTACAATATACATACTTCAAAGGTTTTTTTTGTTTAGTGATTATTTAAACCCAGAAAATTTTAATTAAAAAGTGAAAATCAAGGGAGGGAAATTCAAACGTACAAACGCGTCACATTGGTCGAAACGAAATGTGACGTCCATTGTCAGTTCATCGAAATTATCGGCGTCGAAATTCATAGTGTTAGTAGTGTTTGTGAGAAAAATTTACTTCTTACATGATTTTTATAGCAATTTATATAAATAAGTATAACTGAAACACTAAATAGTAAACAAACACGAAATTACAATGAAGTCATTGGTCGTGTCAAAAGTGTTATTGGCAGTGTTTTAAATTTCTCTTTTAAAATTATTTTGACTATTTTCAAGCCTTTTTATATTTTTTCTATGTTATAGAGACGTAAATCTATACTATATTATATAAAGCTGAAGAGTTTGTTTGTTTCAACGCGCTAATCTCAGAAACCGCTGGTCCGATTTGAAAAATTCTTTCAGTGTTGGATAGTACATTTATCGAGGAAGGCTATAGGCTATATATCATCATGCTAAGACCAATAGGAGCAAAGCACCAATGAAGAATGTTACAAAAATGGGGGATTTTTTTTACGCTACGGGCAAAAGGAGACGCAAACGAGGTTGCGTGGGTCAGCTAGTGATCAGATAAAGATAAAAAAATGCATATTCCCTATTCTTATAAAGAAGAATATCATAGGTGAAATTTGGCTTAACAAAAAAAACCCCTAATTTAAGTTGTTTAATCCAACAACTTAAAATCATAAGAAGATATTTAAAGCTAAAACAGCACCACACCTAATATTTATTTAATTAATTATAAAAATGCATAAGAAAAAAAACTTATATTAGCCATAAGCACCATTACAAAAATAAAATCTTTGGGATCACTGGCAAGTTAACAGAAATAATAATAATCACATTTAAAACTTAACAATTAAACTATAAAATAATCAGACCCTGATAGATAATATCAAATAGGAAACATAATGAGTATTATGGTATAAAAATATTCAATATATACATAGTTCCCAAGTGTCAATGGTGCTAATTCAGTTGTTGCGCCTCTAACTAAACTAAAATTTCTCTAAATTTATCTATTTTACTAAAACGATTTCTAAAATGGTATTCTTGTATGTATGTATTTAGATGATGTCTATTTTTAGTGTGACATATCTAATTTTAGTCAATCTTCGGAGTTTAGAAAGTCGTTTGGCAGAATTAAACCTACTTTTAAATAACTTTTAGTTTGGCTTAGAAAGTTTTCGAATAACAGAATTAGCACCAATAGCTGTTTTATCTACATGAGATTGACCTTAGTTGATTTGCGGGTGTAAATGTAACGAAAATTAAATGCCTTGTGTAAGTGAGTTTTCGAGCACGATGTCGAATTCATCGAGTGGTTCTAGTATTTGTCTGAGGAATGTGAGCAGGCCACGCTTGCGGAGGAAGCTTTGTTCTTCATACATTTCGACGGTGACGCGCGTCATCGACATCGGTACCAACATTCGATGTAGCCAATGTTCGCTGCAAATAATCATCTATGTATAAAATCAAAATAAAAAAAAATAAAAAATATAAAGATAATGCAGTTTAGTCTTTTTTCTGATCTTTTTGTCAACTTTTTTGATTGGCAAATTGATTTTCTCCAAGTAGTTGTCCATAAATTTATTTTTGTTTTTAAATAACTCAATAGTTATTTATGAAATTTTCTTGAAAAGAGATAGCTAAAGAAAAGTAATAATTAAATGAAGTAAAAATAGAGGATAGGCCAGTTATTTAATGGGGTTTCTTGAATTTCTTTAGCTGAATAGGAACAAAAGTTTTGCTATCCATGCCCAAAGATTAATAATTAGAAATATTCATGGTCACATTTAGAATCAAAAACTTACCGTAGACTAAGACATATGAAGAGCTGAAATTTTCCGTCCTTGCCAAGCGTTCGGCCCACAGAGTTAATTTCATCCATGAGATGGCAGTAACATCTCCAGATGGCTCTATGTTCTTGATCTTGGCGGCAGTTATAAGCCATACCGCAACTTTTATTATTCTGAGTAGGTTGCTCGTCGCATAAACTCATTTTAAATTCGTCTTTCACTTTAGCTGCACATGAAAAAAATATTTAGCGCAATGTAGTAATAACTATCAAACATAACAGTATCATCAAGTATTTTAAAAGACTTTTAGTGCGATTTATCAACTACTTAAAATAGTCTACTTTTGTTGACAGCAATGACAAGAATTTATCTTACAACCAGTGATGAGCTGTTTAAGATTTACTAATGTAATGCTTACCAAAATAGTCCCAAATAAAGAGATTCTTCCCAAACAGCCGAACTGACTTGAAGCCACACAGAAAAGCTTGCTCCAAGCATTTGACAAGACCATTCTCTCCACACAGAAGCACACTGAGCGAGTTGGCATCCTTTTCTCTCTTCGCTTGGTAGTGCCACTTCACAATAGCGTTTACACAATCACCTATAATGACATTTTGTTTAATCTACTGCTACATAGCTAAAATGGCTTACCCAGTCATCCTTAAAATTGAAAAAACAACTGCCACCTGAGCTCCCATATTATTACGCAAAAAGCTTTCCCGAGCATTAAAGCAGTGAACCCTACCCTAGCGCAGCCACGTAATATATAGAAATACCAGCACATATTCAGGAATGTTACACGCGCAGTTTGTTACAATGAAAGAAAGTATATATTTCCCCTTCCATTACCAGCATACTTACATGGCGTATCGTGGTTATAGTCTTGGTTTACAAAAAAATCAGAGGAATACTTTATTATGACATTATGTTTTTAACGGGGGATCCAGGATCTAAAGTACGTCGTCTGAGAAGATGTAAAAATTATACAGATCTAAGGCAGGATCGTGCGATTGTTAAATATATTAATTTCAAAATCAAGTTTTCAGATATTAAGTGATCGATTCGACTGCTGATTTTTAAGAGTAGTTGTAATAGATAGCACTATCTATTAATAAAATAGGTTAGTGTGTTTTAATAAAATAGGTGTGACGTGTGTGTAGGGAATTAGCAAGTGGAATAGCAAATGTGTGTACCATGTTTCTTCAGGATGATAATAATGGTGCTGATTTGTGGAACGGAATTGAGTTTTGAGGAAATCTAACCTTGCCTCCTGATAATACTGGTATTGTATCTGGGGTGAACTGGTATCCAGGGTACATTAAATATTAGAAATCAGCGCCAATCTACTTTGACAGAATGTTGACGCCAACACCCTTGGAAAAAGGCTAAAAATCGTTAAAGGAATGTGTGTGGATGTGATAAACAGTTTAAATGTATGGATATTATGCTAATCTCAATAATATGATCAATTTTTAACTCGTTAAGAGGCAATGAAATAAGTATTAACGTATTCTTACATTACTAGTTTTGACCTGCAGCTTTGTATGTGTTTAAGTTTTCCTTGTTAAAAGTAGCCTATGGGTTATTTATGTGCCAAATTTCATCCAGATTCGTTCAGTAGTTTTGACATTATAGTTTTTTATGACGTAATTAAAAAAATCGCATTTATTGGAGTATTTATGAAATTTTGGTGTGATTAAATATATATTCGTCCACAAGTAAGTAAGTCGTTTTACCATCACTCTTGCACAAATACACACAGTAACACAGACAAAGTCAATTAAGTTCATTGTAAAGGGAATCAAAGCATGGAATGTAAATGGAAAAATTTAATCTATTATAAATTTGATTTTCTGATTTTGATAAGTTACAAATGTTTTTTCTTTATTTATGTTTATCTATATTATCATTTGTGTTTAATTTGACTTCAAATATGGTTGTCCGTCAGTGGTCAATACAATCGTAGTAGTTTTGTATAAGAAATTTAAAGACATTAAAATTATGCAAGTTAAAGAAAGTTGGCCGATGAAATCCGATTTTGAGTGAAAGACGCTAAAAATGATAATGGGTTAGTGCGCGGACACTTAGACAAATAAGAATTTGACGACAATAAGCGTAAACTGACCGAGACATTCTGAATTCATTTCAGTTGTGACAGCAAGGTAGGATGTTTTCCTCTATGATGTCAAGTAATTTGACACAAAACCCATATCTAGGAAAACAGTTTAGTGAAAAAGATAACTTAATAATAATAAATACTTATTTACCTTTATTGAGTACATATCCATATGAGTACATTTCACAACCATCGTTACATTCTATTCTAGTCGGATTCGGTCAAGAAATACTTATTATCAGTCTCACAGTTTAAAACTATCTTGACACATATACTCGCTATCTAATAAATACCAACTATAAAAGGTACTTATCCTAATTAAGAAATATTGTAAGAAAAAGATCTGCAGACAAGGCTTGATATCTCGAAAATAGATGAGGTTGCGATACTCCATTGGATGCTAATCCAAACCTGCAAAATCAGCATGCACCGCCAGTAAATCACTACATTCGTCGCTGCCAACCTAGCGAATGATAAGTTTGGGTGGGCGAAGAAGCGTACGGACGCATTGGTCTTCATTCATGCTCCTGGTGGAACAGAAAAATATTCAGTTTTCACTGACATCTTGCAGAGGTCAAGTTTAGAATGTTTTTTTTTTTTGTATTTGATGAGATTTCTTTAGCCTTTATTATCTTTCTGACGGTTACCACGAACTCCTTTAATTAACGTTGTCCGTGTTAAATATATTTGTGCAATATGGTTGTAATACCTACTATGATGGTTTGTTGGCAGAATTATTATCGTCAAGTAAAAAAATGAAATTAAAAAATAAATATCCGAGAGGGTTTGCTGTAGATAGAGATGTATGAGCTATAAACAGTTTTCTCAAGAAGGAAGGTTTGAATAAGATTGGACCTTCCACTCATTGTAATAATGTTCTTCTAGCTGATAACGGCCACAACGGCTAGTCTCAACGGAGACCAGCCAACTACGTAGGAGAAATTATAGTGTATAGGTGTATGCGCTAACACAGGTGCACTCTCTGTTCCCTCTCTCTCATAATCTGATGGGACGGTTAACCAACACGATCGGGGAGAGATCAGGCGCAGGATCGATAGCTTTACGTGCTCGCCGAGGCACGGGGGTTCAGACCCCAACTTCCAAACTCCGAGCTGTTATTTAGTTTTTCTATAATCAGAAAACTCAATTACACCTTTGGCTCGACCCGGGATTCGAACCTGAGACTCATTGTAATAATGCTTGGCACATGGCATATTGAGCTTCGTTTGGGCTACTTCATAATTTTTTTATGGAACAGTCGGCAAACGAGTTGACTTATCGCCTGATAGTAAGCGATTACCGTCGCCCATGGGCATGGGCATGGGTACACCAGAGGCGTCACAAGTGCGTTGCCGGCCTTTAGGAGATGGGGAGGGGGTAGGTGTTGGGGTATTTACCTATCATATGTTGTATTGTGGAGGTGGAGAGATGGGTGGTGGTGGGCGTGTGTGGCGGCGGCGCGGGCGGCGCGGGCGAGCGAGGCGTGGCGCCACTGCGCATGCGCGACGCCACGAGCAAGCGCTCTGTGGAACCATCGTCTACGCCTGTCCCCAGCCAGCGATTACACGGGAACCTGTCAGTACGTTGTACATGTTTGTGAAATATATTATTGCATATAAGCTAAAGGAAGTGACAATTAAGTTAATCTTTACAGCTAAAAGTCGAATTTCATTACTGAGGAACTAAGCCATGGTTATAAACTACGGAAACGTTATATTTTACATATAAATTGTAGATGTTTATTGGCAAAAAAAATAAGGACGTAAACATACAAATTATTATTGATTTTGTACTAAATTTATACTTATTGAAACAACTAAGACTGAATTTTTTGTTTAGACTTGCTTTTTACCCAAACCTTTAACTTAAATTTATGTTTTTAAAATAAGAATATTGCATAAATTTAAGATAAAATGCTTACGTATAGGTGTGTCCTGTGACTTCGTTTCTCACGTACACTTGATCTAATAACCATCTCGGCGATAGTCCAGAATTATCATGTCCAATGCGTAACGTTGATAGTATTCCCAAGTTCTTGTGCTGATATTCAAATAACAACTTAAGATAATTAGAATAAAGCTTAATTTAGATCAACCAATTCATTTATTAGCTATACCATCACTTATAGTCCTTAATTAGGATCAATACGTAAACTAATTTGTTTATAGATAATTAAATGTTGATAAACTAAGATATGAAACCATTTCAAGAGCAAAATGTGCAGGATAGTGCTTGCTGTTATAAAAATGATGAGAACGAGTATCGCAATCAATAGCTACCATGGTACTTAATAGGTCTACTCGCAGACCTAACAAATTAATGTTTTTTAGAGAGAAAAGATTTTGTGGCAGGTCCAAAAGTCTTACTTAAAGATATTAATAAATAAGTTACCCTACTTACGTGGAAAACAAATTCATTTGTATTCCGAGGGATAGGTATTTTAGGTGTGGATTCGCCATTTGCCCCCGATATAGATATCCAACAATTTGCAGTCGTTTGGCTAGCTTTCCGTGACGGCAAAATTAACACTCGATAAGGTAGTTCTGTTAAAGTAACACATTGATATATATTATTAAAGGCTGGCTTATTAAACACTGGCTATGAAAAACATGCAGAATAATACATTTGTGGAAGTATGCGAAGAACAATTCTGCCGAAATTATTATTGATGAAGATATAAAATGTACATTCTTGGTTTTGAGATTCTAAATGTACCTACTGGCATTTGCTCGCACGTGTATGTCGGTTATTGCGACCAATAAGAACCATGTCCTTCTCCAAGGTTCAGTCTATCTCTATACCGAAATTCATCTAAATTGGTTTAGTGGTTTAGCCGTGATAGAGTAACATACAGACAGACCGAGTTACTTTCGAGTTTAAAATATATTATGGATTACATACAAGACAAGGCCTAAGATACTTACTTGTGGTAGGATAGGTATTCGTGAAACAAAAATAGTCGACAGCGTTCAAAGTTAACAAATGATACAAAAACTGTTCTCTTTCTTCTTCCGATCGAAGAAACGCTGTTCTTTTGTATTGAGATCGTAACAACGTGGTGTCTGCTAAAAGTTCTCGAAGATGCTTTGACAGTAATTTCTTTTCCAAAGACAATCGGACCCACGCACGAGCGTAGCCAATTTCTGTTTTAATGTCTGTCATTGCTTGAACATTCCTACAAATAAACTTACACTATATAAAGTGGACACAAAAACAAAGATATGTACCTTATAAGGGTCAAATTCGACAATAAATGTATAGTAAGTTAAATACAGCGTAACTTTTTTAACGTTTTAAATAATTAGCCAACTAGCTTAATTAGCCGTTAAAAAACCTAACCTAACCGCTAATTAAACGGCACTGTTTAGTAAGCTAGAGTAAGCTACACTTAATTTAACGACTAATTAAGCTGCGAAATATACACGTAATGTGGGAACTGCTAAATTAACAAGTAAAATCATTTTTGAAAAAATATTGAACCGATTTCAAACACCGCTACGTGATCGCGTAAGCAATGCATATTATGCGACAGCACAAGCGCTGTTGATTTGTTGTCATTCTTTGAAGAGTTTTGTTATTCTTCTCCGAAACTCATCATCAGATTTATATGAAATTTTAATTGGATCATAACTAATACCTTTAAACGAGCAATTCTTGTATATATATATATATTTATAATCTGAATCTCGGAAACGGCTCCAATGATTTTCATGAAATTTTGTATGCAGGGGGTTTTCGGGGGCGATAAATCGATTTAGCTAGGATTCATTGTTAGAAAACGTCGTTTTATTCGTGTTTTTAACAATCAAATATATAAAATCAATGTACATCTAGCGCCAACTATCGCAACTTGAGCGAACTACATTAAACTATCCTGGAATAAGGTGCAGAATAAACAGTATCAGGGCGTACCAAGAGAGGGCGCCACTAAACTATTGGAAGAATTATAACAAAAAGGTGGTGTTTGGGTAGCCTAATATTGCCACTTAAACAGAAAAATATGACTCTTTAATAAAATATAATTTCTAAAAAACACAATTTATCAAAAAAAAAGGTACTAGGAATAAATAGGTACTTTAGAATAAAAATAATTTTGCACATACATAAAAAAATATGAACATCCGAATTCCGAAATATTTATTTATTATTTTCTATTAGAGATATGGAAAGAAGACTAAAGGCACGAAAATTTTCAAGAGTCGGTTTAAGTACTATACTATTTCCATTTCTTTATTTTCTCGATGACAGTTCTTTGTGGAAACTTGAACTTTTTTACATTTTGTATACATTATTTAATAAAAATATGACGCTTACGCACGTACAAGGTCATAGCAGATGGATGGAAACTCATAGGGATGGAGCTATTGATAAACGTAATACGATAACAGACCCGATATTTTTTTACAAAGTGTAAGAAACTAAACATTGCCGGATAATTTTGTACAAATTTATTAACTAATATTACATTTCATTACAAGATGTAATTATATTATGTTGATTCTTTATTTATTTATTTTAATCAAAATCTGATGAATCGTCACTGTCACTAGATGAGCTCTCCCTAACAATATTATAAGTTTCTGTACTTCTATATTATCGAATGCCACATGAATTTCCCAATCCGACGCTACAATGTTTTACTTCCGCACATGCATTTTTTAATAAATCTAACATCTGGTTTGCCGTAAAAGGGGGATGGGTATTGTTTCGAGCGGCGTGTCGTTTGATTTGTGCCCATATTAGTTCTATAGCATTGTACTGGCAATGATACGGCGGAAGTCAAAGAACTCAATTACCACATTCGGCAGCTATTTCGTCGGTAATATATGTTATAGGGAGGCTTTTTTTCGATTTTAAAATATTCACTAATTGTACTTTTAATAAAGTACTATCCACATTTTCGCCATGTCGATAGAGCCAGTCAATTATGTCTTGTTTTTTATTGGCCTGCGCCGGCATTTTATAAATTTGTCTGGAGAGATATGTAACATTGTCCATAATAATTTTCGACGGTTCTTCCAGAGATTGCACCATTTCTTAGATTGTATCATTTCTTTAAACCATCCTTCGTAAATCTCTGCGTTCATTTCTTAGTGGTAGTCCACTGTTTTCTTGGATTTAAAGGCCAGTAAAGCAAAGATTCGTGTCAGACACGAATCCTTTCGTAGACCCTGCATGGCATATGATAAGGCGTTCACCTTTTCCCATTGGCAATGAACTAGTGGAAGCGGCGGTGTCGTCCGTCTAGTTCTTAGATACTGTGTGGTTTGCATTTAACCAAGTCTCGTCAGTGAAAATAACATTTGACCATTCTGATATCTTTTTGGCTTGGCTCAAAAATTCGCAGCGAGCCATAGCAACGTCGTGACGCTTATCAATATTTTACGTTTGTTCGATTTTTTATAAGAAAATCCAATTTCTTTCAAAACCAAGATAAATGACGATTTTTGGCAATGGGACAAACCACATTCACGTAAAGAAACAACAAGTTTTTTAAGTGTTGGAATTTCTTTGCGCAAGTAATAGTCATATATATGACGGCGAATAGCAACAGCGTCGAAGTTGTCAACCGATGTCACACGACGTGGTTGGCGTTTTTTCTTCGGCGTACGAAGCTTATTTTCCTGTGTGCCACTTGTACCGGTAGTAATTTTTGAAATTGTAGGTCCCCTAATTCCTAATGCGGCCTAAAAACGCTTTCGCACTTGCGACAGTGGTAATAGCGGGCTACCATTTTGATACTCTACTTCAAAGTAATTACGAGCCTTGATCACCAGTTCTCTCGCCTGCCTTTTCAGAACAGATCCTTTAGGCATTTTGACATTTGACAGCTGGGCAGCAATCAACACGGAGGAACACAAAATACAAACGTAACGTATGTATGGACAATGTGAAAAAACTCAGCGAACAGAAATGTAGTGACTTTAAAGCACGACCGTCTTGTTGCGAGTGACAGATTAAAACAAACACAAAAGGGTGGTGGGTCATTGAGTGTTCCCAGCTTGCAAAAATATATTTGAATGTTTTTGTTGTATTTGTCTTTGTTCAAAACATAATAAATATATGCGATCGATATCATTACTTATTTAGTCACAACACTACAACTATCAAATTAGAACTGTCATCGAGAAAATAAAGAAATGGAAAGAGTATAGTTACATGATCTTTAGTTAATATCAATTGTATTTGTATTTTACTTACCTCATATCGAAAGTTAAACTTTCAGGCAAAGGTCGTAAAGGATTTGGAGGTGGACAAGATTTTCTTTCAAGAGTTCCGGAGTTGCTGAGACGATCTCGTGAACTATCCCGCGATCCACCTCGAGAACTGTCTCGAGATCTATTCCCTGAACTAGTGCTTTGCTGTGCTTCAACTTCCGCACCCACCATTGAAAGATCTGGTTAAATATTATGAGAAATAAATATTTTAGCAGTTCCATCAAAATGGAATATAATTATCGCTCCTAGTGTTTTATAAATTCTTGTCTGTATTGTGCTGAAATAGCAAACCATAACGATTCGACACACACCATGTTAAGCTGTGCTATATACATTTAAAACACCAGAAAAACTCCAGGTACTCTATCTCGCTCGACCTTTTTCAGCCCAAACAAATATCTACTAGACATTTTCACAAGCAGGAACCTTTGGAAACTTTATCAACAAAATACCTAATTCTATCGTTAACAGTGGACTTACTACGGAGTTGTCATCAAAGTTTTTCATCAAGTAAACGTGAATCGATTTCTATAATCTGATGCCTAAGTGCGTTAAATTTAATCGTTTAACAATTGTAAGGACTTCATATTGCTGTCTAAGAACTTATAGTGTGTAACATATATGTACCTAAGTGTTAGCAAAGCAAACCAGTTACCAAATCGCGCTTGTGCAAATTTGTAACATTCTGAAAAATAAATTATTCCGTCCCTTACCATTAAAATGGACGTAAACATGATAAAGAACATATACAGAATAAATTTACAATAACAAATTTCAAAAATAGTTTTATACTTACAGTCCAGACGTTTGCGCAATACGCACCAAGCCAATGCTGCATGTTATAATTTAAAAATAAATTATTACTAGAGATTGCCCGGTAATCGAATGTTCACTAAATTTAATTATCTTATTTCTTGACTTTCTATGCCATAACTTATTAACTAATATTACCTACTTATGTACTAGACCTTGTTGGAGTTTTATGCATTTTACTATTTTCGGAAAATTTTAAAGTTTAACATAATATGTGTAACTAATGTAAATTAAATACTCTCGATTGTCGGCACTTGTTGTAATATATTCTAGAATTAAAATCACTCGTGGCATGATGGTATATGGTGGATATGGTAACCTTTGATGATGTCATAAGGCGAAACCGGTCAGGTGTAAACAAAAATAAAATAGTGGAATAAGTACAAGTGATTTTAATTCTAGAATCCCCTGTTTAAATCCCCTGGGGATTCATTTGGAATTTTCGTCCACACTGATCCCCTAGGGGATCTTATTCGACTGCCTCTGTGGCGCAGTGGTAGCGTATGCGACTGTTGTGCATGAGGTCTCGGGTTCGATTCCCGGGTCGGACCAAATGTTTGTATGATCTGCAAATATTTGTTTCAGAGTTTAGGTGTTTTCTAAGTATAATATGTATTGTATGTAATTACAAAAAAAAGTAATATATGTATTTATATCAGTTGTCTAGTAACCCATAACACAAGCTCTGCTTAGCTTGGGACTAGATGGCGTTGTGTGTTAAAATGTCCGAAATATTTATTATTATTTATTATTGGATTTCATTTCCATTTTGATCCGCCAGGGGATTCATTTGGAAGTTTTTGTAAAGCACAACGTTCATTTAGATCCCCTACTTAAACCGATGGGGGATTTATTGGGATTTTTTGTCCACAAATGTGATTATACTTCGAATTCAATATTTTTATAGGTATAAGGATAATTTATATTTACCAGGTGTAAGGTAATTAGGATCAATGGGTTTAATGGAGTTGCTACATTGTTCAAGCTCTTGATAGTTCGTTAGGTGCATCCAAAGCGCTGACTTTCCCATTTTATGTTGCAAGCCGTGAGACCATAGCCTCTCTAGCAAATCGCACAGCGAAGCGATCATAGTACTCTCTTCAACACCCGTTATTGATACTTCTGCTCCCAAGCCCAAGTCAGATTCTTCTGTGCCCATTTTTTCAAGAAGCATTCGTTTCGTTTTACTTTTACATTCCTGAAATGCAAAGGATCGTTTAGACCTTGGATGGAAGGTCACCGAGTGGTGTCTGTAACTAAAGTAACAGAAGTGTCATAAGTGCTTTATAAAGATACTCGCAAGACTGCAGTCCAATAGAAGAATTCATGTCTGAGAGGATTAGGCAGTAGTGTCATAACGTTTATAGAAGATCGTGTAAAGCTGTTCATAGATAAATACCTTAAGGAGTTTCTCAACAAACGTCCTGTTATTTTGTGCAATAGCTGCAGGTGTAACTTCCGTGGATAGCCTCCTACTAATGTCACCAAGTAACAGTTCAGGCGGGCAATCCTTCACTTGCCATTTCGCATTCTTTATCCGCTTTAGACTGTTTGTTCTGAAACATTAAAAGGAATACAATAAATCACAATTTCATTGCTCTACAAACAAAGCATTAAGGCATAGCAAGAAGCAGTTCAGTAAAACTTTCATATACAGATATTGTGCGCGTGTTGCATGTACTTTTCACTACGAAAAAGCCTGTGATTAATATATATTGGCTTATAGACCTTCATAAATTACTCATATAGACCAATACAATATATAAAAAATCAAGCGGTGTAATTACATAAAACTCGCACATACTATATACGCATATTTAGCTTCAAGTATACAGATGAGGGACAGAGACAACGATAGAATAATAACTTTCGTTGTTATTCTATCGATAGTCTGGGCCCCTAGCCAAGTTGCAAGCGTTCTTCTTTCTGCAATTGCTAACGCCTAAATTCTCGTGTTTCATTGGCTAATCTTAGACAAAGTAATCTCAGGCAAAGTATTAACCAATGACACACGAGAATTTAGGCGTTAACGATTGCAGAAAGAAGAACGCTTGCAACTTGGCTAGGGGCCCAGAGGTGCATTCACGTACGTATGTATTTGTAGCATTCCATTGTTTGCTAACGAGATAGGACGCTATTGAGTTTCTTCAATAGTTTCTTTTGGGCCCAAATATACATACGTGAGTATGAAGATATAATTTTAAGGTTTACAAAAATTTAAAATACGAACGATTCTAGATTAATAGCTTTATTTTTATTTTTCTTTATTTACATAAAACTTACATTTTCTAAAATAGCTTGCATTATAAAGTTACCTTATTTAAGAATGAAGATCTGTCGATATCAAATTATTTTACATATAAAGAATTATTATAATCAATATTAATCTCATGTAAGTTCGAAATACAATTAGAATGAATAACAAAAATAAATTATTACATTTTGATTTTCACACTATAAAACTAAACATAAAAATATATAAAATCACATTATACATGAAAGTATTTCATACCACATGCAAAAATTTAAAAAGTCATGCACTTTTAGTACAAAACACTGGTATATCACATAACATTCATAGATAAATTTAACTGGAACTTAAGAAGAATGGAATAGATCTATATTTTGCTTGAAGTTTTTATTAATTCAGACACTTACTTGAGTCGACTTTTGTACTTCAATCATGAAACTGAAGCAAAATTGTCAAAAATAAAAAAGCTGCCTACTATATATTAAATGATGGCAAGTTACGATAGGTTGACAAACTACACGAGTTCAATTATTTTATTAATGCTGATCTGAAGATTTTCTTTAAGTAACGTAATTTAAAACTCATAGTTCTGGTGAAATAGAATTTTTAAATTAATAAATTATCTTTTTTCTTTCGTGCTCTGCTTAGTATTAATATTATGAAAAAGTCATTACCGATTTCAATTTGAGTAGGTTTTAATTTTCTGTAACAAGTTTTGTTTTCATCCCCATTTTTATTATGTGCTTGAGTTGATTTCTATAAATTAGATAGGAAAAGAATATCGATACACAGGGCAAGTAGTTGACATTAATTGATTTTAATATAATATGTCATCTGGCTAAACAGCTATCCGAGTCGACTTTTTGATTAATAAAATTCATAATTATTTAATACTAGCTTTTACGCGCGGCTTCGCTCACACAGACTTTCATCCCCTGATTTACCCCCTTAGGGGTGGAATTTTAAAAAATCCTTTCTTAGTGCTCACTTACGTTATATAAAGAACCTACATGCAAAATTTCAGGATTCTAGCTTCAGCGGTTTGGGCTGTGCGTTGATCTCTGGGTATGACAGTCAGTCTGTCAGTCAGTCAGTCAGTCACCTTACTCTTATATATGTATATAGATAGATATACTGTTGTAAAGTCGCCAACATATTTCTGCTACTATATATCAGGAAGACGAATTTGGTAGAAGTAGCTAACTTATTTTAAATTCTATTTGCAATTATGTCCTTTTGTCTAATACGAAACGAGTCGGGAATAACTTATGCCATTCCCACATTCAATCGTACATGCAATGTTCTACACGAATTTATATATTAATCAATAACTTCTGAACAATTGTTATAACATTTGCATCTACGGGATTAAAGCTCTATCGTTTATCGTGTTATAAATTCGAATAGTAAATACATACTTTATATTCGTTGTCAATATACAAAAAGGTTAGTACATTTTAAAATATACTGAGCGGCTTACTCCTCTAAATGAGCTTACTGTGTGTCCGAAGGCGAGATGAGGAAAGATTTGATTTTAACACTATACTAGTGTGTTTGTTTCTTTGAATTTTAAAAGGAAATTTAATTTTTGCAATACGATATTAAACTGAAATAATTGGCAATAAAATGTAATTATTCTTACATTTCAATTCAATTTATTTGAAAACTAAACACGATACTGATTTTTGGACTGACTGGTTGTCGCTTTCTGATAGATATGAGCCCAGAAATAACATTTGTATACAATCAAATCTCTTCCGCGCCTCGCCAGGGACGGTCATTAAGCTGTCATTTATTTATTATAATAGGATTGATCTTAATATCTAATTAAAACTTTTATAACAAAATCATTAAGTAAGTATAATTATTTTAACAACTGGACTATAGGTTATGCTAGAAGTTATTTGATTTTCTACTAATTGCAATTTCTAATACACATGCATCTAACTATGGGTTAACGCCGACTGACGGAGTGGCGGCGAAGAGTCTAATTCCATAACAATTAAAATTAAACCAAAAGTTCTTCAGAATACAATTGTATTTGTTGCAACGAAATAAAACAAACCCTCACTCGCTGTCATTTTATTTCGTTACATCAAATACAGTTTTATTCTGAAGAGCTTTAGGTTGAATTTAAATTGTTATGGAATTAGACTCTTTACGGCCACTCCGTCCGTTGGCCCAAGCCCTATTACAGCAATAACTAAGAATACTTTATACATTTTGAGGTACTTGTTATTGCAATAAAATTTTAGTATTACAACTTATAACAATCATGTACATGCTGACGAATACAGTTTATTATGCGTTCAACGCTTAGCTAACAGTTCTATGAACTTTACTGAGTATGCGTATCACAGGATGTAAAATATTTCTGATAGGTACAATTACATTTAAACAATTGCTTGAGATTCATTTTAGGACCACATAATATTTACGCATTCATGTATAATTAGAAGCAACGATTACTTTAAGCAAAACAGTACCAAGTAGTGAAATACTACTTGGTAGTGTTAGGCCCTATTTCACTGGTTACAGATAAGGTTACAGTTCAGGATAGCTTATCTGATAGATGGTTCGAAACAATTTATATAGAAGATACGTCATCTTTCTGATAAGTTATTCGAAACTTATCTGTAACCGGCGACACAGGGCCTAAATATAATAAAGAACAAATAAAACACACGTAACAGGCAATTACAATCGCATGCTTTCAAATTAAGCTTTTATATAAATTATTTATGTAAATAACAAATATTGTATGCCCACCGAGTCAACAATTTTCATATTTATCTCTTCAATATTTTTATAGTTTAATAATAACAAATTTTGTTAGTATAAGTTAACATTGCATACTCATTATGTACTCATATCGTATGGTGCTCAAAGCGTACATATATATAAAATAATCCACTTTATGTAGTTGTATCGGTGACAATATATAAAGGTATAAATTCAATTCAAAACAGTTATCTCGGTGCGCATCGGGACGAGGCGACATGCAGCGGAACAAACGTTACGAATACACGAGGCACGAACAATAAATATATACTTATGAAAACATGAAAGCTGGACTCGAGGTTAGTAAACAAAGCGGCCATGGTCGAACAACTGAGTAGACGTCACTACAGAAATGGATAATTTATCGTTTTCTGTTATATTGTCAGAACGAATCTTCGATTTGAGAAGTAGAGGAACAGAGTTTAAAAAGTTCACAGTCTAAAATACTTGTCGGGAGGACCGTAGCTATGACGTCATGTTATAAAGAAAATGTTAATAGATTTTAAGAAAATTGAAAATCTGTTACTAACAGGAACTATCGAACTAAATTTAAAATATAGAAACGGGAACTGAATTTGTAGGCCGTCAAATAATAGGGTAGTTGACCTTATTCAAATTAGTAACTTTTTATCATCTGTCAAAACGATAACTTTGTATGAAAAATGTACTAAATACAAACTTCTGACGTCACTGATTTAGACTACTCAATTGAGCAATATATTTCAATATTTATTTGATAAAAAAATTTAATAGAAACGAAAACCTGAAATAATTATATTTTCCGAGATGTTTTGTAATATTCCTTTTCTTAGGAAGGGGACATAGGTATTTATTAACCGACTTCAAAAAAAGGAGGAAGTTCTCAATTCGACTGTATTTTTTCGTGTGTTTCCTGTTTGAATGTTTGTTACCTCATAACTTTCGACTGGGTGAACTGATTTTGATGATTATTTTTATTTGAAAGCAGCTGCTTCCCGTATGGTCCCATTTAAATTTGGTTCAGATTGAAGTCGTTTTTTTTTTGTTAAAATGAGTGATTATTAAGGATACAGTGAAGTACCCTATTGAGTTAGGTATGTACGGGTGAGGAGGGGGGGATCGTGGAGCGCGCGGTAGGTTCTGTGTTGGCGGGCGGGGTGGAGGCGCACCTGGTGTCGGGCGCGGGCGGGCGGGCGAGCGCGGCGGCGTCGAGGCGCGCGGGGAAGGCGCGGTAGTAGGCGGCGCGGTGCGGCAGGCGCTCGGCCGGCGCGCCCACCTCCAGCGACGCGCCGCCCCGCGCGCCCGCCGCACTCCCCGCGCCCGCCCACACGCTGTAGCCGCGCGTCAGACCGCCCTCGCCTATCCGCCGCCTGAAACACACCTCACCTTACTCCCGGTACGCCTGCCATCGAGTTTGCCTTCAAACGGTATATCACCAGGGGCGTCTTTACCTATAGTGCTAGCTGCGGTGACAAGGGGTGTTAGAGTAATTATTGCACACGGGCGCTTCACGGGCTAAATAGGCCTCCGTATATCAACTTAGAGAACGGTATATCGGGTTCAGTGACGCACTGTCAGAGCATCTTTGCTTTCGATTATACCATACTATATATAATATACTATACTAAACAAAGGACATAGTTTAGGACGCGATAAAACGTGGTATTATCGATCAAAGAAAATTTACTACTGAACATTGACCTCTCCTTATGAAGCAGGTTTTGATCTATTTATAACACAGTGTCCAGACGGGTTGATACAGAATTTGTTTGAAGTGTTCCTTTTTCAAAGAAATAATTTTCTTTCAATTAACAAAAAAATATGAATTTACCGTAACACGCTTTTACCGTAATTTGA
The DNA here is from genome assembly GCA_949125395.1 of Diaphora mendica. Taxonomy (NCBI): domain Eukaryota; kingdom Metazoa; phylum Arthropoda; class Insecta; order Lepidoptera; family Erebidae; genus Diaphora; species Diaphora mendica. Next base: position 28,666,996 of record OX421310.1, read on the forward strand.
ATGCAATCGATAAAGATATTTAAATATGAATCATTTTTGATCTTGCTTGCACCGAATCGCTTGTCGGCTAATTTAAAAGAAATAACAATATCGCCCACTGCCGTGGCGCAACATGCCTGTTTTCATATCTATGATTACATTAACTGGATTTCGAAGGATAATTTACAAAAAAATTACGACCCCACTTTATCATATTTTTTTGGAAAGATAATCATTAGCTCTATTGGTTCCTCTAATATGTCCTTTCTTTACCAGATCACCCTGCATATTATGGCAACGATTATGAGGTAAATCAAATGGTGTACCAAAACTTCTGAAAACGACTGTTAGTAATGCCGTTTACAAAACATTAATTACTTTAATTGATGCATATGGTGAACATTAGTCTTATAACCCACTATAACCTTAGTTAACTAGACGCTCCAAAACTACGTCTATTCATAGAAATAATAACTATGTCCCTGGTGGCATCACGTTAGTATGCGGTGGCACCTGTCAAACATGTGCTTATACCAATTTGTCATTCAAAACCGTTACAAAACCCCAATCCCATGCTGTGAAATCACGTGCTTTAAATTAACATACCTGACAGTTTTTATTCGATGTTCAAAGACTTGCAAATTTGCGTCATATTCTCCCCAATTGCCCATAATCTTGTTATCGATGAGAGAGGCGAACATTTGTGTTTCGAGAAACCGCGAGAGGAACGGCCGATGTCTTTGCGGCTGGTCTGATAAAAATGATGCTTTATCGAAATTAACCATAGATTCTCTTGATGACAGCCAAGACTCTCGATCCTGTAAATTAAATTGCGAACCATAAATCGATGAGAGAGGCGAACATTTGTGTTTCGAGAAACCGCGAGAGGAACGGCCGATGTCTTTGCGGCTGGTCTGATAAAAATGATGCTTTATCGAAATTAACCATAGATTCTCTTGATGACAGCCAAGACTCTCGATCCTGTAAATTAAATTGCGAACCATAAAACACTTTGGATTAATTTATTTACATATTAAATTGGCTTTGTTTGAGTTAACCTCGTTGTTGAGATAATATGATACAATGTCGGTGAGGGTAGTATGCAATATATTTTTATGCTTGTGGTCAATGCTCTGAGTTTCTCTGCGTGGTCGAATCTGTAAGAGAGGACTCGTAGACGAATCAATGCCACCGATATTGCCAGAGAAATGCCACACTTACACACTTAAGTAGTAGTTAGGGGGTACATTGCTCGCCGACAAAACGACCGATGGGACCAAAAAGTTCTAGAGTGCCGACCACGTACTGGAAGATGAAGCGTGGGTACCTACAAACGTGGTCTGACAACCTGGTGAAGGTCGCGGAAACGCTGGATGAAGGCAGCACAGGACCAGTTGTTGTAGGGAACCTTCGGGGAGGCCTATGTCTAGCAGTGGACGTATTTCGGCTAAGATGATGATGTGTTGGCTGTACCCATTACCGCACAACGCACATCATTGTTATTGACATCGTTAAGAGTGCTTTTACATCACTTAATCATTCGTGTTTATTACAATATATTATATACCTACTAAATGACCCCCGCAATTTTATCTGCAAATGGTCTAAGCGTAGTGTTAGCTATCATAGCTTAGACATGCAGGCAAAACATACAATAAATCATCGTGAGTAAAAACGTGATACGAGAATAATATATAATAGATATTTACCTGATCAGGCATTATGACAAAGTTTTCATACATGAGGAACATATGCACGAATCTGTTCAAGAAAGTCTCTCTGATCGCGATATTAAACCTTATATCTTCATTGTATTGTTCCTCATCATTCAGTATCTTCTTTTTGGTGGTAGGCATTACTGTATCGGCATCTACATCGTCTATACTAACACCTGTAATAAAAGTAGTAAAAGTGTTTTAAGTACTATAATGAAAGTGTACGTTTCTAAATTCGCATTCACCAATATAATATTAACTAGCTGACGCGGCGTACGTCGTACCCCCATATTTACATATCTGTCTCACCTTCCCACAGGCAATGTACAATCGCGGACATAAAAAAAACCGACTTCCAAAAAACATCCAACGAAAACTCTCTGCCAAAAACACACTTAAAAGCGTAAAATAAACTGGTTCTTCATAAATTTCCTATACCTAATTCTTTATTCATTTAAATAGTAGTATTGTAATGTGTGCCAAGTGACTATCGCTTAGACTTCTGTAATTGTTCGTTTGTATTCTTTTTGGGTTAGCACCGACTTCAAACAGATTTTAGGTACCTACCTACTACCAGACGCAAATATCGGTGTAACTTCAGAAAATATTCAAAAAACATAGTATGTGCCTATAAAAAATGAGGGTTTCCCTCGATTTCCCTGGGATCCCATCATCAGATCCTGATATGCTGGCAATGGGACCACCTCGGAAGCATACCCTTTCGAATACAAAAAAAAAATTTCAAAATCGGTCCACAACTGACGGAGTAATCGGTGAACACACATAGAAAAAAAAAAAACACAGTGGAACATAGAACCTCCTCCTTTTTGGAAGTCGGTTAAAAAAATTACTTTTCTCCTTATCTTTTAACTTTTCTTGTATACAAACCGTATCCTAACAATAACGAACACATGAAAAAATAATTATTTAATTTGATGCAGCCGATCGGAAGTTATGCGCGTACATAAATTTCGGCGATTAATTTATATAAGATAAATATTTCGGACGGTTCACACACATCATGCCATCTATGTAGCTTATAAAGCAGAGTTTGTTTTATGTCAGTTAGATTAATGACTGATATTCTACTTTTTTGCAATTACATACATGTTGTACATATATATTTACCAATTTATGTAACTAGTTTGACTATAGCGTGATTCCTTACTTCAGCGAAAACGCAAAGTAGTAAAGTAATAAAAAGTTAAGGCATGCATTTTTTTTTATGGAGATGGGTATTTTGACCAGTTTAGGTAACTCGATTTGATTGCTGCCTGAAGTTAACCACGATCATTTATTGGTTTTCTCAGACTACTTCATAAATTTGAGTTTATATTTTTACCTATATTTGTAGAATATTGACTTTCCGGCCCATTCAAGCTCGACCGTGGGAGAGCCACGCTTCGGCATGAATGGGCCGGCTCGACCGGAGTGATACCACGGCCTCACAGAAAACCGGTGTGAAATAGTGCTTGCGCTGTGTTTCACCGAGTGAGTGAGGATACCGGAGGTCCATACCCCAACCCCTCCCCCTATCTCCCCCCCCATCCCCCAAAGGCCGGTAACGCACTTGTGACGCCTCTGGTGTTGCGGGTGTCCATGGGCGGCGGTAATCGCTTACCATCAGGCGATACGTCTGCTCGTTTGCCAGTCTATTCCATAAAAAAAAATAAAAAAAAAAAAGACAAATAATCTCTATATTAAAAGTTTCGATCGTAAATTCATTTGTTATCTGAATTAATATTTTTTTCTATCAATTTCTATCATTCGCAACCCTAAATTACAACTGTCAAAATGCACCTTTCAAAATTATTTCAAAGTGAAATAATACCTTTATGATAAATTAATGTAATCATGATGATTAAAGTAATTGAGATAATGTTCAAATTTAGCAAAACTGATAGCATTCAAATAAGCAGCTTACCGCTTCGTTTAACAATATCCACAATACGTTGTAACGCCTCGAGACGTAAAGGCGCCCGTCTCGTGGGAGAGGCCGGCGGTGACGAATTCAAGGGCCGGTTTTCGTCCCACTCTAATACGTCGTGGAACGAGTGTTTGCGCCGTAGACCACCTGGAAAACATAAATATGTATAAAGAAATTAATTACATTCTAAGTATTTATGTAGTTAAAATAAAGTAATATGGAAATCGAAATTTGGAAATTGTGTTGGCAAGCTTTTCCACCCTACAGAAGACCACCATTTCTATGTAGAGTTGTATGAAAGTGGTATACTTGGCGTGTGTTATTTGTTAATTGTGTTATTTGAAGTAGCTATTCGAAAGTTAGAATTAATCTGTAGTCCATTCGCGTTAAGAAAATACTGTCGTATCGATTAAGCCCCGCTATCTACAAATCGTTTTCAAAAAAGCTTGGAACCTGACTAGATATGGAGTTATAACGTATTTTATTAAATAAACAAAATACCTGATGGTAATGTACAACTGCTGCTCATGCTGTCATTCATATGTTTGTATGAAGTGCCGTTGATAGGGACGCCCAGTTTAGTGGGTTCGGTTTCTGGTCTCTGAATCTATAAACCATAAATAAAATAAAAATTAAAACGTTATATTTAAAACTAAATGTAGGATGAGTGCATAAGTCCCAAACTACAAACCACTTCATTTAACAGCATGTGGTTAAATTAAGGCAAATCTCAAGAGAATCACGATTAATTTTACAATTTATCAGTAGTCCAATAGACAACTACATACTTTCATTTAATTCTGGTTCATAATAAGTTTGTTACTTGTGGACCTTGGGGTGACATAGACTTCGATTAGCTTCCAAATCGTTCTATTTCACGTTTTTTTTAAATGCATCTTTTCTAATTAGATACTGTTTAAATAAAGTAATACCGATTAATTTATACAGTTGCAATAGAGTAGATGACTGTATTTAAAAATAAATACCGATGTCGCCTTGATTAAAACGAATATTACAAAACATCTCAGAAAATATAATAACTACAGCTTTTCATTTGTATTATAAATTTTAATCAATTAAACATTGAAATATATTGCTCAATTGAGTAGTCTAAAACAGTGACGTTGCAAGTTTGTATTTAGTAGATTTTTCATACAATAATATCGTTTCGACAGATGATAAAAAGTTACTTATTTGACTAAGGTGCACCTACCGTATTAGATAAGTACATGTAGTTAATTACATGTAATGTTGATTCAATACAAGTACATTCAATCAGCACTAGTGGGTAGCTTTGTATTTCTGTGGAATGAGTAAGGGATAATGGACGGAAAACGCCTACTATTAGGTCACCCTTTGAAAGTCCTATACTCTCACCTGATGTTTATCCAGTACGTGATTCAACTCTTCAATAAACGGCGTCCTATGCGGGAATATCGGTAGTTCTTCAGGAAGTTGTATGTCTGGTTTGTCAATATCTACTAAACAGAGAGCTGCTTCTGAGCCGAGAGCGATGTTCCGCGGGCCCCCAGAGCCTATGCTCATACCTGCACTGTCTGCATGGAGACCTGAAGAAAAGGTTGCAATCTTGTCATGCCAAGGCTGGTCTAAACTGTTAATATTGACTTGCAACACTGCAGTAACTTTATATTTACCAATAGACGCTCAATTTAAAACATATATGCATACAGTAGAGATACACACACATACATAACTAAGTGCACGTGCATAGCCTTCAATGTAATAATTTTCTAAAAAATATTTATCATAGTTACCTATCTATATTACTATAATAAAGCTGAAAAGATTTCTTATTTGTTTAAAATAGTCCGTAAAGGCGCGTCTCCACCGAAATTTGACAACACAAAAGTTGTCAACTTTTATTCGTTGGAGACTCGGCTTTACAGAAACTTTTATCACCAACACGCGTTGACAACTGGCTTAAGATTATCACAATGTTTGAAATGATCAGCCAGATTTGTATGAATATTTTTGTATTGATAGAGTATTTATTGAAGTTTTATATAGACTACAAAACATCACGATCCGACCACTAAAATCGTAGCAGTGTTAAGGAAAAGTTATTGCCATAATGAATTCCATAAAATAAGTAATTATGGGCTTTTTGCATGATAAAACAACTGTTTACATATATGTTAATGATTATATGTATAGATAAAGAAGTAACTAATTTGCTTGCTTTGCAGGTTATTTTATTTTTTTTTTAAATACCGATAACTCTAACAAAAAAAATGACCGAATTAAACCTTACTAGTAATTAAACACAACGTACAGATGATGCAAACGAGCGTTAAGTTAACTAGGACGTCACAATTAGACGTGGAACCCATTGACCTTTTCAATAAAGAGTATTGTCTTACCCATGACGAATGGCACTGGTGCGTCTAGAAAGTGGTACAAAGGCGCCGGCAGTATCGGAACATAGACATGCGCCCAAGTAAACGGTAGGAGCAAAGATACTATACATTCTGCAACCAGCATTAACTTGTTGTAATCTGAAAATTTAATAAAACAAAAATTGTAGGTATTATTGTGATGGGTCTGTTGGTCTAGCAGTGACCCTGACAGAGGTCGTGAGTTGGATTCCTATCTCAGATAAATAATGTTCTCAGTGTGATTTATCTATAATATGCATGTATTTAAAACTACATATTGAGTATGTTTATTAGCTGTCTCTTTACTCGTACTATAGTACAAAATCTGCTTCTTTTAAGATCAAAGCGCCGTCGACCGTCGACGTGGACAAATGGTCGGAGAAGGCCTAGCTTTTGTACTGAAAAAACTTAATTGCCAACACTACATATAAAAGTATCTATAGGTACATGATTATTTTTGTATATACAGGTGTATATTAGGTATTCCGTCGACCTTCAAGGTGTACACAAATTTTACTTATTATTCCTATATTATAGCGACTCAGCCCGGCTTCGCACGGAAGGCTTTAAAATTCTCGGATTTCCTCTAATATTTTATTTTTATTTTATTTAAACTTTATGCATACATGTACAATGGCGGGCTTAATGCCCAAGGCATTCTCTACCAGCCAACCTTTGGGTGATGTAGAAATTTTGTGAGGTAGGTGCATTGTGATGGAAGTCAGAGGTTATAATTGCTATCAATATATGGAACTTACATAAACTAATATAATACGACTACACATATACTTTAAATATACATATATACTCATATGAATACATACATACACCAATACATAAACTTTACATAGGCACACTGTGAGTAGGTACAAAATTGTATCTTAATTAAGGTTTTCCTGCCATTTTGTCATGAGGTGGTTTTTGACGTTCTTTTTGAATGAGACACGACTTGTTGACATCCTGAGTTCGAGCGGGAGCGCGTTCCAAAGCAGTACAGCTTGCACAAAGAACGAAGAGTTCACGAAGTCGGAATTGTGGGAGGGACACGAGAGAAGCAAATTGTTAGATGACCGAAGATTTCTATCGTGATTCGAGGATAAGAAACGGAGGTAGGGTTCAAGGTAAGCAGGTGAAGATGCGGATTTGAGGAACGAAAAGAGATAGGTCAACGCTCGCTGACTGCGGCGCTGGCGAATAGGTAACCATTGCAATTGAGAACGGAAAGTAGACACGTGGTCATACTTGCGGAGATTGAATATGAATCGAATGCAGTTATTAAGAAGACGGTCAAGTTTATTAAGGAGGTCTGCATTCAGGTCGAAATGACACACATCACCATAGTCGATTAAAGGGATAATGAGGGACTGTGTGAGTGAGAGTTTCGTTTTAGGAGGCAAGAAGTTCTTAAGACTGTAGAGTGTTCGTAGGTTACCTGTTACTTTCTGGCTCACATGAGTAATCTGGGCTCGCCAATCAAGAGTTGAGTTGATGAACAGGCCAAGGTCTATGACTACGTGGCTCCAAGGTATCACTAAGCCGTTGAAGACGACCGGCGAGATTGACGTGGTATCCAATCGATTTATCATGATCTTGCTGCCTACTAATATTGCTTGGCATTTAGTAGGGTTAACTGACAGCCCGAATCTCATCGACCAAGACTTTATGAACTCCAGGTCCCTGTTGATGTTGTCGATGGCTTGCGATATGTCCTCCACCCTTGCCTGTGAATACAGCTGCAGATCATCGGCATACAGGTGATACGAACACCGAAGGTGATCAGTAATGAGGTTGATAAAAATAGAGAATAGAAGAGGAGATAAAATTCCGCCTTGAGGGACGCCAGTGTAAAGGTTACGCCAGTTCGATGACGAGTCTTGAACACGAACACACTGCTGACGTCCCTGAAGATAGGTAGAGAACCAATCCAGTGCCTCAGGGGACACCCCAATATACCCAAGGATTGATAGTAGGATTTCGTGACTGACGGTATTGAAGGCATTGGAAAAATCCACTAAGACCAGAACAGTAACTTTGGTGTCTTCCATGCCCTTCCTAATATCGCCAGTCACTTTGAGGAGAGCGGTAACAGTACTGTGACCAGGCCTGAAGCCGGACTGCAGAGGACTCAGCAATTTGTGTCGGTATACAAATTGAGAGAGCTGCTTGTATACGCAGGCCTCGAGCACTTTAGATAGGAAAGGAAGGATGGAAATAGGACGAAAGTGTTCGGGTAGTGAAGGATTTTTTTTTTTAGGAAGAGGTAAGATGAAGGCCTTACGCCAAAGAGAGGGAAAGGTTCCGGAGTCAAGAGAGTAGTTAATAAGGTGAGTTATTGCTGAGAGCGTATGGTCCAAGATGGTAATGATCATGCGTCGGCTAATGCCATCACATCCCAAAGCATTGGAGCGGATAGATAGTATGATTTTCTTGATATCCCCAGAAGGCACCGGAGAAAAATCGAAGGAGTCGATGTTAGGGCTGGTAAGACCAGATAGGTAATTAAGCGTTTGGCACTTGGTTTGAAGATAGATCATTGTTGTGGGTGAGAAATAGCTATTGCTATCGTTCAAGCCAATGGTGTTCTTAAACTTTGGAAGTTGCTTATTGCCAATACCTAACGTGCCAAGAAACTTTCAGATGCTGGAAGAAGAGGATGACTCTATATTCTGCAGAATGTGTGTAATATATTACCTATGTATGTATACCACATAATGTTATAAACTAAAAATAAAAATGAATCACAAAAATGTATGTACGCACATAACATTCGATCGACTGCACCACATTGGACACTTCTTTGTTTCATATATTTGTTATTGTCAGGACAAGGTTTTTAGAAGAAAATTAAAAGAACCGGCAGTGTTAATATTTTCTTACGGCCGTTTTCAATAACCTATCTATCCTTAGTTCTCATTACTACAGTTAAACAAATCTATCTTTTTACTCTTACTTTCGTTTCAATAACCTACCGGCAGATAGCATTTCCTATCGAAGTTGTCTATCTATCATTGGGAGGACGGATAGGCAACTAGAGATAGGAACTCTCATAGTAATCGGACTAACTTGCATTTCAATATAAGTTTCGAGTTACTCTCCGATAGGTGTAGCTAACTCTAGTAACGTCAGTTGCTTATCTGTCAATATCGGCCAGTTACGCGCCAGATAGAATTTCGAAAATAATTAAATTTTTATGTAAATATAAAAAATGGAAGGTTTTATCAGTGATGATAGCGACATGGAATTATTATGGATTATGATCAAAGCAGTGATAGTGATACTTAAGAAAACATACCTTTACAGTTACAGAAGGAATATAAGCCGCGTGTGAATTATATGAATAAATTATATGACTACGAATTTGCATATAAATCTAGACTAAATAAAAGTGCTGTGAATCAGTTAATAAATTTGATACAACCATATTTAAGTGTAACATCTAAAAGGTAAGTTAAGTTATCGTTTAAAATCTCAACTTTATACTTCAGCCAAATTTGATAAAAAAATATAAAGAACAGATAGGTATTCAACTATTCTTTAATTTGAAAATTACTAGAAATTGTATTATATTTTCTTCATTGGGTTTGGTTCATGTGTAGACTCATAATGGTGCTAGTATTGCCATAATATCAAGTTTTAACAAAGTTCTTATTTTTCCAGAAATCATGGTATATCCACCCTCCATCAGATACTTTTGGCTACGATTTTATACATTGGGCACTATGCTAGTGTCTGTTGCAGATTTTATCGGAGTATTAATAGCATCAGTGTCTCTCACTGTCACTCATCAACAATACAGTCGTATTGTCTATGCAGACGTATCCAGAGCCATAGCAAGATTATACCCAAACTTTGTTGTGTTACAAAATCACACTCAACAAGAGTTTTATAATATTGCTAGATTCCCCAGAGTACATAGTGTCATAGATGGCACCCATATATTAATACAATCACCAAGTAAGTACCTCATCTCATATTGAACTATCTCATACTTCTATTTAGGTGCTGGTCTAACTTAATTTTTTGATGCTTTCATACCATCTGTACATACATAGTAAATACTGTTTTCATATTATTTGCAGACTCAAATATTGGAGAAGAATTTAGAAACAGGAAAGGAATATTCTCTATCAATGTACAAGTTGTGTGTAATATTGTTCATTAGTGTTTCTAAATGTTGTTGCCCAATGGCCAGGGATGTCCACTCAGGATGCAACTATATTTAACCACTCTATTTTAAAAGGTCACTCATTTAGTTGTTTATTCTGTTAATAATACATTTTTAGAAGCGGCTGTAGCCTAGTGATAAAGGTATTGGACTTGCGAAAAAGAATTAAAGAGGTTGTTGGTTCTAATCCTGACCGGTACACTACCGACATGAACCCACTCCTAACACAAGCAATTTAGCTTAGCTGGAGGGGTTAACGAGAATACTAGTAATTTCCTTTTAAAAAAAAGAAATAAGTACACTGTTCCTGTTGCTTAAAAGACTTATATAAAATATTAAACTTGCAGATTATTGTGAACAAGGTGGACTTGGAAATCGCTGGCGGCTTGGTGATAGCGATCCATGTACACCCTATCTATTGACACCCCTACTCAACCCAAATACTCCATCAGAGCAATGTTATAATGAAGCGCACATTAAAACAAGAAATACTATAGGTTTGTTTTGTTTACTAAATATTAGATGCATGGTAAATGGTTTAAATACACTATTAATACCTACTGTAATATTGCAGATGCATTGGAGTTTGGAAAAGAAGATTCTCCATACTATCTTTAAAAATGAGGCCAAATTTAAAAAATATGCAACATACAATATTGCCAGGAACATGAATTTGGCAAAGATAGAGCCTAAAATATCGATTTCAGAAACAACACAGGAGGAAAATGTAATTATTCATGACAATTCTCCAATTTTAAACATGTCAGAACGGCAATTGGTAATAAATATATACTTTAATGTGTAAAATAAACAATAATTAATCATATTTTATGTAATTTTTATTACCTTTCACAAATTTGAGATCACAATACAATATAAACTAATCACACAATGAAAATGTAATGATAAAAATTTAAATTAATTTAAATCCTTTTCTTCACTTCACTTGTGGTGGAGGTCCCAGCTCTTCATAACTTCACTTCAATGTTTTCTGTTTCATCCATCATCAAATTAGTATCTTGCACAAGTTATCATCAATGTAGATACTTATAGGATTCATTTTGATTTACAAATATATATCAATAATTTAAATAATCAATATCAATATTTAAATAAATATCACAAGATACGCGCGCACAAACAAACGTCAATTCGATATGTCGAAACGTTTTATTTCATTTTGAATGTGGTAAACAAATAAAAAAAATCAAGTTAATGTTGATTCACTATAAAATCTTTTAAAAATACAAACAACAAGTACTTTTAATAAAAATAAATAAATAGTGAATATTTGTTTTTAACATTAAAGATTTGTGTAGCAAAGCACTAAACGTGTCAAGAGGGAAAAAGCTATCCGTCGTTGGTAAGAGATAGATAGCGCTTATCCTTGATTGTGAAACGCAAGTTATGGATAGATAAGATCACGCTGCAAATCGGAGATAGCGATCTATCCTTAACTGGCGATAGGTTATTGAAAACCGCCGTTAGTCCGCTTAGTCCTATACACTACGGCCCTGCGGGAAGTTGAGTTGGACTTTGTTACGGAACTAATAGGTCTTTACCTATGAAATTGCCTTTCTTCAGTACTGGTCATTTCAAATAAAAAAAGTTTGTACTGGCTCTGTATTCTAAATTCAAATCAAATTTTGTTTTAAAACCATGACATTCTATTTACAAACTCAGTCTTTTGTTTTTTGATTAGCGTTGTATTTTCATTACATTTGAACATTTTTCGTCATAATGGATACTTAAAAAATTCGTGTAATTATGAATGAAGAACTGGAGAGAATGATGGAGAAGCTTGCACATCTGCAACCAGCTTTGGTCAAACGGTCGTCCCCACTGCTCCTTTACGACAACGCGCGACCCCATACTGTGCAACAGACAGTCTCCAAGCTGCAAGAGCTGGGGTTGGAAGCTCTCCCTCATCCGCCATACTCACCAGACCTTGCACCTACCGATTATTACTTTTTCCAAAATTTAGACAACTTTTTAGTGGGTAAAAAATTCAATTCACGAGAGGCAGTACAAAATGCCTTTGAAGAGTTTGTTGCCTCCCGTCCAGCTGATTTTTACAAGAAGGGCATCAATAAACTGCCAATGCGTTGGCAAAGATGCGTCGATTGCATGGGTGATTACTTCGAATAACAGAAATAAAAATGTTTGAAAAAATAAGTACTTTCACTTATTGCATACAAAACGGCAATTTCATAGGTAAAGACCTATTATGTATATCATTTCATTGACTGCCTCGTTGGTCTCGCGGTTGGTGTGTGCGATGTGCTGATCATGAGGTCTCGGGTTCGATTCCCGGGTCGGACCAATTGTTTGTATGATCTACAAATATTTGTTTCGGAGTTTGGGTGTTTTCTATGTATAATATGTATGTATTTACAAAAAAAAAGTATATATTATGTACTAGCGACCCGCCCCGGCTTCGCACGGGTGGATTTCAGATGCCCCCGCCGACGACACGATTCGTGCATTTTAAATCTGTAATATCTTCGAATATGTTCATTTAAATTAGATACTCTAAAGGACCATTTTGATCTATATTAAATGCAAAATGTATTTAATTTACTTAATTGTATAAGGATTCATTCTGTATTGCTTAATATCGCTTCGTAAATAAGCCATTATTTCTCGTAAAAAGAAAGTAATAAAAAATGGTTGTTGTGGGTTATCCCTAAGAGATAGACATATACCGTCGCGGACTTTTTTGTAGACCTTTTTAAGGTGTACAATACTGTAGCACATTATTTTGATCTATCTCTCAGGGTGCAACCAGCGTTTGCAATGTAAGCGCAAAAAAATGTGTTTATTTGCTACATCACATTAGAAACCTCGAAAATTAACATTGTTCCCATACTATATTATGCATTTATTATACATAAAAACCTTCCTCTTGAATCACTCCATCTATTAAAGAAACCCGCATCAAAATCCGTTGCGTAGTTTTAAAGATTTAAGCAAACAAAGGGACATAGGGACAGAGAAAGCGACTTTGTTTTATACTATGTAGTGATTTGTATCAGTTGTCTAGAACCCATAACACAAGCTCTGCTTAGCTTGGGACTAGATGACGTTGTGTGTTAGATGTCCGAAATATTTATTTATATATGTCAATACATATTGTTAAGGTATATAGCAATCTTGGAGCATTTTCAGAAAAAAAAGGTGGCAGCAGCTTGCATACTGTTTACCTTTCATGTAATACTAACACTATTGTACCTGAATATCTGACCTTTAACTGTAGCTTCAATTTAACGATCATAAATGTCACTTAGTGTCTTAATTGAATAAATGATTTTGAATTGAATTGAATAATATGAAGACTTATAAAATATACCTCAAATACGTCAAATAGATCGTTGACATTAACCATTTCACAATGTTTTCTTACAAAGTACTACAAATTCTCTATTGTATTTAAATCCAAACTATTTCCTGGCTATTCTAACACTGACACCAAATTGGTCAATTACAAGCTTTTGCGCTCTTGTGTACCTATTTTAAATCTATACTAATATTATAAAGCTGAAGAGTTTATTTGTTTGAACGCGCTAATCTCAGGAACCGCTGGTCCGATTCGAATAATTCTTTCAGTGTTGGATAGTACATTTATCGAGGAAGGCTATATATCATCACGCTAAGACCAATAGGAGCGGAGCACCAATGGAGAATGTTACAAAAACGGGGGAATTTTTTACGCTACGGGCAATAGGAGACGTAAACGACGTTGCGTGGCCGCGTGGGTGAGCTAGTTATATTATGTAGTTGTGCTTTAAGTATTACAGTGGTATGTAAAATGTTGAAATGTCTTTTTTATGCTATTCTTATTAGCAAACTTTTCATTACTTTTTAACATAATCAACAGCTTTTATTAGTCCTCAGCTGACCTGTTTAGAAAGGCGGTTTTGGAATAATATTTCTTCAAGAAGCCAACATTTTTTTTTCTTTAAAGACAACTATCGCATTAGGAATAAATCGCGAGAAACCTTACAAACATACATGAAACGGACAAAAAGAACACCCAGACTCAGAACAAGAATTTCTGGATCACACAAAGTGTTGTTCCATGTGGAATTTAAACCAACAACACTTAAAGCAGGAGAAAGCGGCGGGGCGACCCCTTAGACCACTACGCTGTTCGTGCAGTCTATTTGTAATTAAAATTTTAACAAAAAAACCAACTTCAAGAACTGGACCAAATTGAAATGTAAGCTGGTGCTTCCCGTGTGGTCTACGGGAAGCACCAGCTTACAAATAAGAAATAATAATCAAAATTGGTTCACCCAGTCGAAAATACAGTCGAATTAGAACCTCCTTTTTTGAGTCGGTTACAAATATACTGAGATTTAAAAGCATAGGATAATGTTTTACTATAAAAACATAGATTTAAGGAACCGGAGTGGTTTAGGCGAACATTTAATGCGTCTGCTTTTGAGCAAGAAGTTCGTATTCGCATTCAAAACAAAAAAATAATATTTTTGGAATAAAAGTACAAATTGTTATTTTACATTACTGCAGTTGATAATTAAGTATTCGTTCGTGATATCGGTTGCGTGACCTATCTCAGTTTATGTAAGTGAACCTGAATATGTTATTTACGATATAATATGCTACATAATAATACTCATCTATCTATGAGTATATCTATACATTGTATTTAATTGTAAGGTGCAGGCGCAATTTGGATTACATGCATTATATCTATACAACCTATTATTACTCTATACGAATAAATAAAATTTGAAGTGTCTGTTTGTAATATTAAAATTACCGCTTTTTACTAAATGCATATTATTATGACGTATGTATATACGGTACATATGCCAAAATATCATTTTTTACAATTTTTGTCTGTCTGTTTGTTCCGACTGATCTCTGGAACGGCTGGACCGATTTTGACAGGACTTTCACTGATAGGTAGCTGATGATATAAGGAGTAACTAGGCTAATTTTTTTAGACTAGCTTCGCCCCGCGGCGTCACCCACGGTACGACAATAATCGCGGGTAACACCGCGGGCCTCAGCTAGTACTTATTATAAAGCAGAAGAGTTTGTTTGGTTGAACGCGCTTGTCTCAGGAACTACTTTCCGATTTGGAAAATTATTTCAGTGATAGATAGCTCAGCTATCGATGCAAACTATATTATCACGCTACGACTAGGAGAGGAGGAGCGGAGAATAAATATTAATAATAAATAAATATTTCGGACATCTAACACACAACGCCATTTAGTCCCAAGCTAAGCAGCGCTTGTGTTATGGGTACTAGACAACTGATACAAATACATATATACTTTTTTTTTGTAAATACATACATATTATACATAGAAAACACCCAAACTCCGAAACAAATATTTGTAGATCATACAAACATTTGGTCCGACCCGGGAATCGAACCCGACCCCTCATAATCAGCAGTCGCACACGCCAACCGCGAGACCAACGAGGCAGTCAACCTGAAGAATTGATGAAAAATGTTCCAAAAACGGAGGAAAGTTATTACTTTTGAGAGCTTCCATTGCGTGCGCTGCGTAAACGGCTGAAGTTTTGCAAACGTAAGTAATCTATTAAGGAAATGTTCTCCTTCAAAAGATCTATAATAAAGTCACCAAGAGCATTATGTCTATCTTTTAAACTTGGCTGACTATAACTTTTACTATGGTAAACATTTTTTTTATCTGTATAAAATTATGCTACGAACAGTAGGAGATGCAAACGAGGTTGCGTGGGTCAGCCAGTTTTTAAATAAAACCTTGATGTGATTTGCGCAATATATTAGCATCTCAATAAAGACTCAGTATCTGTGCATGTACAATCATTTAAAAGTTAATATGTTATATAACAGTTATTTAAATCTGGTCTTAGTTTCATTGAATGAACAAATAGATATAACACTTACCACTTGACCGGAGCAATACTTGGTGTTCTAATAGAACACATGTAAAGAGCTGCACAACACATTCGACACCTAAAGTCGAAAACATCACCCTTAACGGATAATCTAGAAGAGGTAACTCGTCAGAAAGATTTGGCATTCTTATCACCTGAAATAAATGAAAACTGTGACACTCTGAATTTTTATGCCCATAAAACCAGTGTGTATTGAAATACAAAATTTTGCAGTGAATATTATAAACTAATAGATAGATTTCTTCTTAATTTCTAAGCTACTAGAGTTGGCAAATAAAATATTCTTATTATTCTTTCAATGTCGCCGCACACGGGCCATACACGACAGCCACAAACGCCGCCACGAGTAGCTAGAGACGGCTGCAAAGGTAGCTGAAGCACGCGACGGCCACTTCTGGCCGGTGGTGGACACTTGCGGTCGGTGGCTGCTACTTTTTGTAACCCTTGCGCGCAGTATCATAAAGACGAAGGAAGGAAATATGCCGGTGGCGGCGTTTTGTGGTTGTGGCCGGTGGCCCGTGTGCGGCGACCCTTAGAGCACAATCCAATGATGTCTGAATGAAAAGCAAAATATTTAAGAAAGCTTAACTTTCACGAGCCGATCCACCAATTCTAGCAAGATGTAAGCTTTTGAAAGTGCTGATTCACATAACTAGAATCTAAAATAAATAGCGAATAAAAGTCACGTCACCATTTCGATTACAATCCATATAGGTTTACTGCTAACTTTCAAAAATTTGCTTAAACAATTACATGTCTAGCCTTATAGTTAGCGACAATAGATGCCTATAAAGATCGTCTTCCCCACTTACTATTGCTTAAGCTACTTAATGTTAGAGATTAAGGGTTCAAATGAAAATAATACTTACAACAGGAATTGGATCCAAATGTGGTTCAGAAGGAGGCACATATAAACGTAAAGCTTGACCAGGCAATGGCACTGGAACTTCATATAACAAGTTGTAGACATAAGACTCGGGGCTAAGCCCTGGGCCTGGTTGTCTAGGCAGAGATCTGAAAACAAGAACACATTGAGAATAACATAACATACAGTCTCGACTTTTTCCGAAGTCCCTCTGGGACAGAGACAATTGATCTGATTGAATTACGGTCCTGACACACCTCTTTTGCTTCGTCCACATTCATAAATCGCTGCATGCATGCTCGTCGGTTCCTGGTGCTCTTCACATTGCCTTTTTCAGAACATCACCAATTTGGTAGGTAAATGTTCGCCGCGGACGACCTCTTCCGACACTTCCACACACATTCGCTCCATGAATTTCTTTCGTGAGTCTTCTATCATCCATCCTCTCTAAATGGCCAAATCATCTAATCATACCCTTTTCAAACCTTGTCACTACATCTTCTTTCAATCCCCATTGTTCTCTTATAAATACATTCCTGCCACTAATTTGTTGTCACTAATTTTCTCATCACACATACTTGTTAGGGAACGCATCTCCACAGCATTTATTCTACTTTCGTGCTTCTCCTGCCATACCCAAGATTCGCTACCATACGTAAGGGTTGGGACGAGCACACCATAGCCTATTTTTCTTCTGTATGCCATACTACTGCAAAAGTATGGCATCTTTGACATTGATTATAATTGGTGAAATTAATGTAACTAAGTAGATGTTTTTATTTTATTTTTTAGAAGACTACTCCCGCATTAGAAATGTATCCTAGTTTGCGGTAGACTGTACAAACATAAATGAAACAGACACAAAGAATACTCAGACTCAGGATCACTCAAAGTGCTGTCCACGTAGGATTTGAACCGACAACACGCAACGTAGTAGAAAATGGTGTGACAACCGTTTAAAACATTACCCGATCCATGCAGTTATGTGTTTTTCTGCCAATGAAAATATCTTCTTCTTCTATGTAGACATATTTTCATCATCAAAAGATGTAACCTAGTTGTTTACAATCCCGCAATTCAACACCTATCATATGATATCAGGTTAGTTATTTTTTTTTTAAATATTACTAATAAATATTTTACAAAAATTACCTGAATAAATTTTCTAAAAACAGCTGGGCAACCCTCACATATGGATATTGACATATGAGAGCTATACTTTTGGCTACATATAGTTTATCTTTGGCTATATCATAGTATGTTAGTGCAGCACCAGTATGTGGAGTGAGTTTGAATGATCTTGGAAGCGATCTAGAACTTTCTTTGCCTGAAGCTTTTCTATGCCCAGGCGGAGTTTGGCCACTAGACAATTCTGTAATATACATTGCCTGCAACATAAAGAATTAAAAGTTTTAATTGAGATATGTAAAGGGTCTTGCTCACATTTAATCAAGTTTAACTTTTTTAAACTGTTAAACAGATTTTTATTCTGTCTTTGTTGCAGTTGAGGATGGGTTTGAAATTTATTCATTTAATAATCCACAATATATGGCAGTTCCAATTACATTGGTTGATAAAATAAATAATCTTAAAATTAATTAAGCATAATTCCCAACAGGACATTTATTACATAATTAGATAAATAACATTAACCACATTGGCAACAAATGTT
The DNA here is from genome assembly GCA_949125395.1 of Diaphora mendica. Classification (NCBI taxonomy): domain Eukaryota; kingdom Metazoa; phylum Arthropoda; class Insecta; order Lepidoptera; family Erebidae; genus Diaphora; species Diaphora mendica. The sequence continues at coordinate 28,685,637 of OX421310.1, forward strand.
TAACTTTCAAACAATTCTTTAAAGCTACTGATGTCTACTATGTGTTTAAATCTTACTTGTAATGTATGCATGGCACTACATATGTTCCTGTTCCTAACTTCCTCATAGAAGATAAGGCTGAATCCATAGTAACGAGATGCATTTTCTCTTGTTACTACAAAACTATGAAACTTGGGTTCCAATGAATGTTTCTGTGTCCTAAACTGAAGTCCTGCTGGGAGACAAAGCTGCAAATAATAAATTATATATTAATTCTTGTTACATAGTAATTAATTTATTACACAGTCAGAATAGTACATTGAATAGTTATAAAATAATATATTAAATCACTTTTTTTATGTGTGTATAGGATCCTGCCAAAGTGACTCTACTCTGCCTGATGGAAAGCATGAGCAGAATGCAAGAGAAGTGGCAGAATTCACACTGTGACAGCTATTGATATGCTTCTGCATCATTGGGAAATTTCATTTGATTTTTGAATGAATTTACTAAAGTGTTTTCATAGGTAAATTAATAGAATCCCCAGATTCATGGGACTCTATTCTAAATCCAACCCATATAAAACTATATTTACCTATATATAAATATATATATACCTCTCTAAGGCAATAAAACATATAGGTATTTAATTATAACATATTAGTAAATAAAGGGAAACCGTTTTACAGTAAACACTGACTCTCAAGATAACATTTAAATCTGATTAACCATTGTGTGGAAGTCTAAGTTACTGAAAAGAAAATCGCAAGACCAAGACTTCTTATAAATTAAAAATCTCATGAACTTACCATACACACTGCATGCTCATCAAAAGGATTACTAGATATATTTTCAGGATAGTGAGCTAAGACTTTCCCTTTATAGGAACGATCCAAGGGAGATACATGAAGATTGTCACCTAAAATTAAGAACGGTTGCTTATCATTCCAAGATAAAAATAATGCAAAACGTGTCGTGGGACCAAAACTTACCGCACAGCCTATCTGGTTCCAAACCAGAGTCAAAGTCTAGACCACATATTGCAAAATAATCCGCAAATCGACATCCAACAGACAATTCAGAGACAGACATATTTCTATCGACCCGTTATTTACTATTTGAGACACTTTCTCTTCGACTCTCCAGATGAAGGTTTTGTCTCAGCATTGTACAATTACACTTAATTTTCGTTACAAATATTTTTTTTGTAGTTTACATATTTATTCTTACAACTAATTCTCATTGTCAATGAAATAAATACAAATAATAATGAAAATTTCTTCACGCCATCACTTTACACAGAACATACAGACCGTACAGACGTGCACAAACGACAGCTGCCAAAGTTACGACAACACCTCTCCTCTCCCCTTCAAATTCTAGCCTTCCCCGCAAATTCATATTTCTGAACGTGTCGTCGCGGTTGTAAAGACATCCTAATGCTACGTTTACACGCGTGCGAGGACTTGACAGTCACTCACAAACTACAAGCGCTCGCATGCACTCACACACTTTGGCAGTGCTGCCAACTTAGAGGATTTTCCACTAAAACTGGTGGTTTGAATCCTTAATTTAGTGGCGAAATATTGTTTTTTGTGGCTGGTGGATTTTTCTAGCGGTTTTTAATAATAATTTTAATTACTGTAACTGCGATCACTCAGCCACTAAGTATCTTACATTCAATTCAATTGAATATATCTTTATTGTGGATCATAGGTGGCATATAGTAATTTCATTTCTGTCAAGTTAAATTACAATAAGATTATTATCGAATGTCTTATTAATCAAATCTTTACACATGCTACCCGTTAATAACAATAAGATAATTTTTGTAAATATCCAGTTATATTTACTTCTTTTAATATTCAGCTTTTTTAAATAATTCAGGTAACTTCTGACAAGACCCGGCAACACTGCACTGAGCGGCACCAACCTCGCGCCAACGTGTAAACGCGTCGCAAGCGGCGAGCGCACGCTTCCTTTGATCTGTGTTCAAAAACCGACACCGACTCGGGTCGGCAACAAGCTATCACAACCTTACGCAAGTTCACGCAACCCAAGCCAAACAGCCTGTTTACACGCGTGTGTATGTGGAGGGTTGTCGAGGCGTGCCACGCATGTAAACGCGGCATAAAACTCCAAACAAACTATCGGACGCGGCTGACGGACGCGGCTTACAGCCGCGACTATAAGGCTGAGGCCGCACTACGGTTTTTTCCAGCCAGCGGTTAAACCGCAAAACCGCCCAAAACGCACACACTACGGTAAAACCGCCAACAGTGTTGCCAACAGATAAGCTAGCTCTCCTTTAGATTGAACTTTTAAAACCACCAGAAAACCAAATCGAAATGAAATGACAGATCTGAGATAATTACTGAGCTTAAAATAAAGCAACTTCAACAGCATGATCTTTTAACTAAATGTGTTGCATTTTCTGGAGATAATTGTAATACGAACTTCGGTGGAATAGAGCGCCATGGAACCAGACGCGGTTCCAGGGGGGGGGGGGGGTCACAGGGGACATGACCTCCCCCAAAATCGTACCCATGTATCTTTTTCCCTGCTAGTAGAACCTGATTACCTAATATTATCATCCCAATAGATTTCCCAATAAAAAACAAAGGGTATCTATTTGTTTTTAATGTGTGCAATAAAATTGTTTATTGTTTGATAAAGTCTAATTTACTCAACTTAAATTGATTATATATTAGTGACCCCCCCCCCCCAAAATTTCAGGCTGCGACCGCTCCTGCATGGAACCGACAATGTTTTATAATTCCATGTTAAAACAAAATCTGAATTCGAAAATAGTTGGTGTGGGATGCTGTGCGCACATTATCAATAACGCTCTGCACCACGCATGTGATTGTTTGCCAGTATCGAGTGAGTCCTGAATGTGGATTATTTCAAAAGCTTAAAAAGGCCCCCTGATCTGATTGTTTTTTAAATCGGAGGCATACCTGTTTTTCATGCATTCAATTATGCACATTATTTACTCAAAAATAAAAGCATTAGAAAAAAAAAACAGTATTTAAAACCAGAAGAATAGGTATCCTTCTGGTTATAAATACAGAATTATATTTTTGCAACTTGCAACCATTTCAAAAAGCTTGGATGATCGAAATAGAGAAAGTTTCTTGCCATTGAATGTTCAGAGTACATATTCTAAATAAAGAAGATGAAAACACAAAAAAAAAACTTAATAAGACTGCTGATGAAAACTTTAAGCAGATATTTTTTTTATTTGTTACTAGCTGTGCCCGCTAATCCGTACACGTGAGATTTGGATTTTCAAGTTATTTTAATTTTTTTACAGTTTAAACCTTTCCTGGACTATATAATCTGCTTCTTTAGACGATCATTGGACGCCGTAAGATGTTCTTTAGGCGCGCCATGTCTTCGAAACACATATACCGCGGAGGAGGAGTCTTTCAGAGCCCTGACAAAGAAAACTTCAGATTAGCGAACTTTGTGGCTACTTTGTTAAAAACCGCTTAAATTTAAATTTAAATTTTCGTCAGGCAATCTGCAATTTCCTCCCCAGCTGATGTCTGACTTCGCCTTCCGCACGGGATCGCCTATGCACTTCCGTGGGACTGGTGTGCACGACCTCGACATCCCACTTTGAATACCATCCAATTTGGGAGAGAACATGTCATCATCCTCTCTCGAGAGACCTCGCTTTCTACTCTTGAAATTGTGTATTTCTAACTGCATGTCCATCACCTCACGAGATTCGAATTTGGAACGTAATTGTTCTGAATTTCGACTGAGGAAGAGGAGGAGATAAGTGTTTGGAGCAAAGTTTCTTTGAGACTTTGTTTCATCCGTCTGTTGCATATATACCCTTCACCTTCTGTTTATTTTGTTTTGAGTACAGTTTCATAATAAAGCCCACGAGAGGAGGATAATTAAGGGTCATTAATGCCCAATCAAAAGCCGAAGGTGCTCCGGCTAGGAGTGAGCTCATGACTGAACTACCTATCAGCCATCCATGCTACACGGGATTTGAGGTGATTTTTTAAAGAAGTTATCTTCCTCGCAGTCCGGGCGGCTAAGCCAAGACCCTAGTCTCCATTCTGTTGCAGGAAGACAGTCTCCCAGGTGCCTGTTCAGTGGCAGCCAATCCCGTCCTCTTTCCTCCACCCCTGACAGTGGCGAAACTCCAACCCGTGAAAGAAGTTATCTTCCTCGCAGTCCGGGCGGCTAAGCCAAGACCCTAGTCTCCATTCTGTTGCAGGAAGACAGTCTCCCAGGTGCCTGTTCAGTGGCAGCCAATCCCGTCCTCTTTCCTCCACCCCTGACAGTGGCGAAACTCCAACCCGTGTGAGTGTCCTATCTTCGCGATTTTTTGTCTCCTTTTACCTGCTCTGTTAGACCAATCTTCGAAAGCCGTTGGTCGTAACAAATAGCGCAGGATGAAACAGCATCACCGCAAACGTTATCAGGGTGCACTGAGTGGAAGATTTTTAGCTCCCTTTCATTTTATTTACGTATCTTTTTTTATATATGAGCCTGCCAAAGTGACTCTACTCTGCCTGATGGAAAGTATGAGCAGAATCCAAGAGTGGTGGTCACCATACTCATTGCGAATGCAGACACCGCGACAATGCAGTATGGTGTGTTAGAAAGAGGTTTGCAAGCGTGACTCAGACTGGCTGATATAAGAGATGACGGATGTTTGAATATGTTTGTTAGGAACATTACATCTTTGATTATAATAATCTAAGCATTACATATATTACTTCTGTTTTTTTTTGTTTTTTTTTTTTTTTTTTTTATGTTTGGCCCGCCAAAATGACTCTGCTCTGCCTGATGGAAAACATAAGCAGAATCCAAGAGTGGTGGTCACCATACTCATTGCGAATGCAGACAGTGCAGTATGGCGACCCACACTATGGCGGCCTAGTGATGCTACTGCATCTTTTAGTCCAGTCAACAAGTATGAAACTTGTTGACTAGACTAATTGGGCCCCCGGTCTCGCACTCACCAACGAAACACGACAGCACGAACGCTGTCATTTTACGTTGATTTTCTGTGCGAGGGTAGTACCGCCCCGGTCGAGCCGGCCCGTTCGTGCTGAAATCAGCGTGGCTCTACTACCTCTGTTACTTATACATTCCGTGTTTTTTTCTATAATTTTAATTTTATATTCTTGCATCTTATTGTGTTTGGCGAATATATTATTTAAAAACTACTACGTTGTTATGTTTTTTTTTTCATTACGTACAGTAATTGCGAAATAAGTCAAGAGGATGGTATTTGAGTCTTCACTTTTCGGGCGCTGATAACATATCTGTTTTTTTTACAAGTTTTTATTGTAGTCTTGTCAACAAGTTCAAAAACGTGTTTTAAAGTATTAAAGCACCCAAAAAAATATGTGTGATAGCTCATTCGATGCGGAATGACGTCTAGAATTTTTTTTTAAAGGGTTTGTTACTTTGATTATAGAATATAGGTACTGATATTTAAGGAATTAAAAAAAAAGATCCCGAAAGAGTAGGTAATTGCCACTAAAAAAGTCCTAACTCTTAACTCCTGAAACAATATCTATATTATTTATAACTGTAAGTAAATTTTTAACGCTGAAAATTGGGCACCGCGAGGTCGTTACGGTATAGGCGCGCGGTGCGCCGCCTGAAAAGCCGGTATATCACCTAAAATATTTTTTTATAGTATTAGATAACCATTAAAAAAACTGAATACATGAAACGAAAAAAAACACGGTGAAAATAAACATTTATATCGATTTTTCAAAAAGTTACACCATTGTTAATTTACTAGTTTTATCTTTTTCGTGAGTAGTCTAGTAGTAGTCTCTCTCTCTCTAGTCTCTGTTTTTATAAATTGCGGCATTCGCCCGCTTATATGTCGGTTATCGCGGCAAAAAGTAGCATGTGTTATTCTGATGTATAAGCTATATTACTGTAAAGTTTCATCCAAATCCGTTCAGTAGTTTTTGCGTGAAAGAGTAACAAACATCCATCCATCCATACTCAGAAATTTCGCGTTTATAATATTATTTTATATATTAGTCATGTGAAGGAGTCGAATGCATCATTTCGATTTAAATCGACTATAGTGCGATAGTAATAACACTACACTAGTACAGCAACTGAACTGACTGTCAGTCAGAGCAGAGCAAAGGTAGTTTTTTCAGAAATCAGAAACAGAACCTGGAACGGTGAGAAGAATAGTGTTGTGTTTGTCTTGAGATGAAGTGAGCTTAAATGAGGGGCGTGAATGTCATTTCTTTAATAAGCATAAGTTCTGCAATTACTGTATTGATCGATATTACATCATAGAAAACGTATTTGTTGAATTACAAGTTAAAGATTTTTCAGTTCAAGTGGCATTTAATTTATCGCAGTAATTCAGGAGATTCAAGGTAAAGTAAATTTAAAAAAATATAATTTTTAACTTTCGTTTTGAGCTACTACTAAACACGGTTAAATTTCACTTTTAGGTTTGTATAATACATGGGATTTTGCTATCATATTTCGTAAATTTAAACCCAAATCGTTATCATCAAACACAATGATGAGGAAAACGAACGAAAACTAACGTCATTATTTTTGCATGACAAAATATTTTCCTTCAATAAATATCACCTTTTAGTTCATAGCCATATCTTTAGTTAGCGTGGTTTATATTTTAAAATATATTTTATCTGTTGAAGCCTCTGTTGCATTTACTTGTAAGATGCATAATCTTTTTAAGACACTATGCATTTATTTAATTTCCTGTATAAAATAGTGCATAATAGTAACAATTGAAATTATTGTTTTAGAATGATGAGAGGACGGGTAAAACATTTGATGCATTGCACCTTTTTCTTTTCCTTTATATTCCTCTTTCTTGTGTGTGCTGGAGCTATAAATTTGAGTGCAACAGAAAAAGAAATAATAGATCCCTGGGAAAGATATGGAATTTATGGTACATTAATTTTATATGCATTAAGACTTTTTACATTACTAACAATACCACAAGTTTTGTGTAACTTTGCGGGTCTCACACTTTTCAATGCTTTCCCTGGAAAAGTTATGCTGAAGGGCTCTCCTCTACTTGCACCTTTTATTTGTATAAGAGTAGTCACTAGAGGTGACTTTCCTAAGTTAGTGAGGGATAATGTAACAAGGAATATGAATCTGTGCAACACTGTTGGAGTGGAAAATTTTATGATCGAAGTTGTAACTGATAAAGCGATAAATTTACCGAAACACCAGCGAGTCAAAGAAGTGGTTGTGCCACCTGAGTATAAAACTAAATCTGGTGCTTTGTTTAAATCGAGAGCATTGCAGTATTGCTTGGAAGATTCTGTGAACATACTTGCTGAAAATGATTGGATTGTGCACTTAGATGAAGAGACATTGTTGACTGAAAATTGTGTGAGGGGTATTTTAAATTTTGTGTTGGATGGCCAGCACCAGTTTGGGCAAGGACTAATAACATATGCAAATGAAAATATTGTCAATTGGCTGACAACTCTTGCTGACAGCTTTCGAGTTTCAGATGATATGGGAAAATTGAGGTTTCAATTTTACTTATTTCACAAGCCATTGTTCAGTTGGAAAGGGTCTTATGTTGTGACACAAGTAAGTTTATTGATATGATTTCCTATGTTTAAATACTGTTAATTGAATAAGAATTATGATGTTTCTTAAATAAGTTTAACACATAAAATGTTTATTATTTAGTTTATGCATTCATCTTCAGGATAAAAGTAATCTTCACTTCTTATCATTAGTAATATATAGGTATTTAAGCATCAATTGATAGTTATTTGTTTATAGTTAGGTTGCCATTTTATTAGAGACATTTGATAGAAAAAGTTTGATACCCTAATATTTACTATACTCTGTCCATTACTTTATTTTCTTTTTGACAGCTCACGCCTATAAATTATCATATTTTTTTTCGGAATTATGTACTACAGTAATGTTGTACTTTATTGACGGTGACGGTACTTTAGTGAAGTGGTCTGTGCATAACAAACAACCAAAGACTATAAAACAGTACTTGAAATACGACAAATCGATCATATGATAAAAATAATTTGACTCCATGTAAGTATTTTTTCTGTAAATTTAATATAAAAAGGAAATAAAAATTGTATCTATGACTCCGAGATTGCATTTTTGCAAGGAATTAAGTCGAAATCTTGGAATTTAGGATCAAACCAAGAGTAAAGAACAATAACTCTGTTCATTCATCTAATTTACTGATTTATTATTTATATTTTTGTTTATTTCTTACATAATATAAAAAACTAATGAAGGCATAATTAATATTTCAACAAAAAATATTTAACTAAAACGATTGAAAGTTCTTCATAAATAAAATCGCTATTCGTTTCAAATCGAATCGGTAATGAGTGAGGGCGTCACTAATTTCAAAATTTCTTGAACTGTCAAAAAGAAAATAAAGTAATGGACAGAGTATAATATTAAGGTGTTAATAATAATAATAGATAACATAAAAAATACCATTTTTTTTATTACAAAACAAATACATATAGTGGAATATAGAATATATAGATCATAGTAAAGATCAATATATAGTAAAAAAAAACTCCATTATTGTTTTGGCTTTCGGTGTTTTTGTTGTGTTGAGCAAATATATTAGCAACAACTAGTATGTATAGTGGCCTTTATTAAGATTAATGTAGACAACCGATACACCTTTAAATATTCACTTTAAATTTGAAATATTACAGATACATGTAGGTAAATGTTATAAATACATTCCTGCACCATTTTGATCTGTAGTAGTACAACAAAATAATAAACAATGATTTATATTCTTCCTTGAAAATACTATTGAGCTACAGAATATAATGAAGGCAGTTATCAGTACTTACAGTATTAATAAGAGCCTTATTAATCATTTCATAAACTATCTGATTAAATTTTGTACCTTTGGTTTAAGGTAATGTTAGCTTATATGCATGTTATTACCAAAATACACACATCAAAAGTGTCTAGGGATCAACATATGTGTCTAGGGATCAACATATATTTTTGCAATAACTTTTCTCCTGATTGATATTAATTAAAATTTTCTTTAAGGATTCATCAAATAAAGTGTTTTCGTTTGTCACAGTAACGATAAACCAAGTCACCTTTGCATTAATAAAGAAATTTGCCATTTTCCTAATAAAAGGATTTTTGACATTTGAACCACTAACATTAAAGTTCGAAAAAAAGACTGAAATGACAGTTTTCTTTAAAATTTTATTAGGTAACTTAAACAATTAATAATCCGTGTTTCTACCGCGAACACTAACACAAGAACATGGGTTTGGCATACTCAAAATGAGTTCATCCAAATCACGCTGTGGAATGGCCGCCCATGTTCGTTGCAACAACAAAAAAAGGTCTTCTTGCGACTGGATACCCTCCATATTCGGCAGAGCTCTTCTCTGTAGCATATCCCATGCATGCTCAATCGGGTTCAAGTCTGGCGACTGAGCAGGCCAGGGCCAAAGCCACATCTCAATCTCAAGAAATCCGCATAAAAATGCTTGATCCCTAGACACTTTTGATGTGTGTATGTGTTTGGCCAAACACAATTACTTACAACAATATTATTTACTGCCCAGTTGGTCTCGCGGTTGGTGTGTGTGACTGCTGATCATGAGGTCTCGGGTTCGATTCTCGGGTCGGACCAAATGTTTGTATAATCCACAAATATTTGTTTCGGAGTTTGGGTGTTTTGTATGTATAATATGTATGTATTTACAAAAAAAAAGTATAAATGTATTTGTATCAGTTGTCTAGTACCCATAACACAAGCTCTGCTTAGCTTGGGACTAGATGGCGTTGTGTTAGATGTCCGAAAATATTTATTTATTTATTTATTATTATGTGTGTGCGGTATGTATTGCAGGGATCTACATATTGATGTTGATTATTGACTATGACAATATTATTGTCATAAGTTGGAAACTAGAACTCTCTCTTGATTACAATTCCCAAGTATATTATGAATAGATATTAACAATTAATCAAATATAATAATTTATTTAAATTCTTAATTTGCAGGTAAGTGCAGAGAAAAAAGTTTCCTTTGACAATGGTCTTGATGGCTCTGTTGCAGAAGATTGTTACTTTGCAATGAAGGCATACACGGAAGGATACAGTTTTAACTTTATTGAGGGAGAGATGTGGGAGAAATCCCCCTTTTCCTTGTGGGACTTCATGCAACAAAGAAAAAGGTGGATACAAGGAATACTTTTAGTGGTACATTCCAAAGAAATACCTTTAATGAATAAGATTTTTCTTGCAATATCTTGTTATTCATGGGTGACACTGCCATTTTCAACGAGCAATATTTTTCTAGCTGCAGTTTTTCCTATACCCTGTCCATATGCATTGGATTTGATATGTGGATTTATAGGTGCTGTCAACATTTATATGTATATATTTGGTGTTATCAAATCATTCCCTATTTATAGGTTTGGACACATCAAATTCTTCTTACTTATTGTAGGAGCATTAGCAACAATACCTTTTAATGTTATAATTGAAAATGTGGCTGTTATTTGGGGAGTGTTAGGTAAAAAGCACAAATTTTATATAGTGAACAAGGAAATTAAGATTCCAGTGACTGTGTGATTATTTAAGATATAGTAATATAATTTCGAAGTTTTACTTGTTTTAAGATAGTATGTGCACAAATACTTAATGTCTGGCACTTACTGTGAAGTGTGAATGTTATTCCAGTGAATCAGTTATTATAATATGTACAACACTGATAATGCTCTGAGTCATGCTTTTTTAAATGTTTACAGTTTATACGAAATGTGAAAATATTTTTTTATTTATATTACATGAACACTGAAAGCTACCATAGATTTGTTTTTATATATTTACAGAATAGTTTTTGGATGGCATGTTGTCACATATGAATGACTTTTTTTGGTATAAGTCTATAGTTTTGAGTCATTGACATTCACTTGTTATTGTATTTTATTAGCCTAATGTTTTTCTTTTGGCTATGGTTCTGGTCTGTATTTCTAGCTTTGTTATATTCCGTAGATTCATATCATACTTAAAATTATCCACATTTCTAAATTAAATGATCTAGCTATAAACTTATTGTGCATATTCATATTGCACATGTAGATCAATTGAATGTGTTTTAGAAAAAATACTTTTATTGTATATTGGAATATTTATAATTATACAATATTGATGAAAATATGGCAAGGTAAGTTCAAACGTTTTAAAAAAAAGTCTTAAAAACGGATTGATGTTATAACATATGTATGTACTTTCACCAATCGTTGTACTCTCGATATAGTGATATTTAATATTGCGTATTAGACGTAGTGACGCATTATACATACGGAAAATTTGTTAAAAGATTTTACTATTCATTTTAGCATGCAAGTGAGTCAATAAACATTGATGATAAATGGTTCACCCGCAGTATGTTTTAATCTGGTTTGTCAAAGTATACTAGGTGAATAGTCAGCACTGTAGAAGCTAGCTGAAAATGTTAACTTTAAGCAATACCGTACCTACCGTACATGTGGGTACTAGGGCTGACAGATAGAAACTTATCAAATCCGGGACAATTCTAAAAAAAAAGACAACGATGTCGGGTCACTCGGTCGTGACCATAGTACAAATATCTTGTTCGTCACTGAATTTTGCCATTTTTATTAGTTTTTCTTAGTCAAAGCTTTGCAAAAAAATAAAATTTCTGAGCAAGACACGCCTAAATTGATAGGAGTCTGCAGTTCGAACTTGGTTAAATTCACGGACATCTGTCATCGGTTTCGCTCTTTAGTCCATAAACTATTCAGTTAGTTAAATACTCTTTTACAAAAGGCATTTCTTGTTAGAATTGAAAGAACAAAACAAACTACTTTCTTTAAATAATTGAAATTTGTGGACGTGTTATTTCGAAAGCGCCTTACATACAGTTTTCAGACATGCAAACTATATACTCAATATCGTGAAAAAATCGGGAAGCATTTCCCCCTTACTCACAGGCAGGCTAGCCGTGTCATTCGTTGTTAGTTTATGTTGTCACAAAGCTTGTAGGTTTTCGGAATCCGGAAGAAGGTCTAATTACTGGACACGGGACAAGATGCAAAATTCCGGGACAATCCCGGCATCCTGGCCATCTGGCAACCCTAGTGGGTACCGATAAGTTTTGGTTAACATCACAATTAGGTAGGTACACTTAGTTTAAAAAGTTATTAAATATTTAAAAAAAGTTATTTATTAATCATTAATTCCACTTTTCGGTTCGACTTAACAATATCGCATGTTTTATCGATCTGCAAATATGAAATAGGAATTCAAAATATTTCGTTTATCCAAAATAATTCCATTTTGCTATTTGCAGTAAATATTTATTTCTCGAGTAGGGTTAAAAAGTTAAAACATAAAACAAATTAAAACCTGGTAGTGCCGTTTATAGATAACGGAACCATTTTATAGGTCCATAAAAGTATCTTTGGTATGGCCTCGGTGTAAATGTACCTGATGGGTATTTGATTATGACTACATACATGTATATCATGTAAACAGCATATCGTAATAAATATCCTTGAATCAGGTGCAGAAACTGTTAATCTGTGCTCTCATCTGATTTTAAGTGAAGTTAAGCACTTGCTAGTAAACAGCGTGTAGAAAAATATTTAGGTTCAAAGATTGTAGATCGAGAGAGAACAAAGGAGAGGCCTAAACGTATGGCAATGACGTCATCCCAATGTTAAGTCACGTGGTCAAAAGAAAGTAATGAGAATAAAGACCATTGTAGGTATTATGATATTCGACGCAAAATACTTCTATCTTGGATGGGCCCCCTGTTCTCCTAATGTTTTTTTTTTATAATTAATGCTAAATTGATTCTTGATGTCAGTGAGTTACATTGTAAATTGTATCTTATCTCGATAAAGTGTTAGTATTATAACGGCTGCCACCGACAATGAAGTCAGTGTGGCCGCTGGTCTGGTCTGCTAAGATCTAACTACACTGACACGAAACATTTGCCGTCGCAACCCTAAGAAGAATCTATTAGACTTACAGGAAACTGTGACAGCTAACTGCACATTATGTTAGTTATAACGTTCGTAGTGTACTTAAAATTTACAGATAATTCAATTTCATAGCTAATTTAACTACTACAGATAAAACGTGTATACATCATGTAATTAAGATGTTTGTGGTGTACCTATATTTAAAAATTCGTGACGATTATGTAGATACATACGTATGTTATAAAATACAAAGTCCTTATCTAATAAAGTACTTGTCCAAATTAGGTACCTAAATCTTTTCTTAGTTTATAATTACATATATCCTTTGGCTACCTTTATATCGTTGGTTATATAATGAACGCGTAGCCGCAATGAAAATGTTACTTGCATTTGTATGTATAAACCTATTTTTTTTAAGATACATCTCATATTGACTTAATTTAAATGATTGTAACTTGACGCCCATACATTACCTTATTCCCCTTTAGAATAAAAAAGCAGAAAAAATTCATTGCACCGTAAAACTGCTCACATATACTTGCTTGTGCTTGCATCTTATTCTTCATAAAACATATGTTATTAATTCTGTACATGTTTTGTGTGTTATTAATATAGCTTGTTAACAGGAATATGAAAAAGGTTGATATCTAATAAATAGGTCTTTTACAATTTAGCGATGTGACGTCGTTTAAAATTGAGTCTGGTTATTTTTACCTTTGTGACTGGTTTGGTCCGCTTTTAGTCCGGTCCGGTAAGGCCGATTTTTGTATTCCTATTACTAAATCTTGTTTACCTATATATCTACCTATTTCGAAGTTAATAATTATAATGTACATAATAAATTTTGTTTCTAGGTTTAATTTGTTTAAAAAAAAGAGAATTTGGAATACTTTATGTATTCAGGCATTTTTAACATTGTATGGGTAATAAAAAATCTCATATGTAATAAGGTTAATTGAAAAAGTTGAGTGAAATGATTACTATGTGAGTCACTTCGATTACAGTATTTTCCAATGGCATCATTTTTATATATAGGCACAGATTGTAATAAGATAATAAGTTCCACTTTATGTACTTAAGTCTAAAAACGTATTGTATTGAGCAGCTGGTTGTGCTGAGAAAGATTAATATTATTGCAAGCAATCTATGGAATGTATCCGTAGGTATATTGTGAACGGCTCTTGGTTGAATACTCGACCTTTCAGATTAAACTTAAAGGGGTGTAAGTGACATTGAAGAGATTCTTTACGATTTCTGTAATGTGTATTCTGTAATCTAAAGTGTCAATATGTTTAAGTCGTAAATGGATTTATTAAATGAGGGTGTCTTGTGTCTATGCGTCTATAAAGTGTTTGCTATCTGATTTATCATAACAATTTTTTAGACATTTAACATTAGATATTTAAACTGTGTTAATTTTACTTAATCAAATTCGAGAACAAATGTTTATTTCGTAAAATTTTTGCTAAGGTTTATTTTGAACTTATACTTGCCGCATCCTTGGGTTAGTCTAAAATAGTCTGAATTAATGCGAACAAAGAATTGACATTACTAAATACAGTTGATTAAATACAGCTGTTATTCTTGCTTGAGACTTCATTAGTTTGTTGCCATTATCGACGCGATAGGATAAAAATGTCAATTATTTTCATTAAACGTTGAACTAAATTATTGGGCATACTCGCGTACGATACTCATAATAACATAGATTCTGAAAGTTTCCTAAATATCAGATATAGTTGTTTTATTCGATACTAGCTGAACCCCGCGGTGTTACCCGCAGTTATTGTCGTACCGCGAGTAACGCCGCGGGACAAAGTTAGTCTAAAAAAAGTAGCCTAAGTTACTTCTTAGATCATCAGCTATCTGGCAGTGAAAGACCCATCAAAGTCGGTCCAGCCGTTTCAGAGATTACCCGGAAGAAACAGACAGACAAAATTGTAAAAAATGTTATATTGGTACATGTACCGTGTATACATACATATGCATTTATTAAAAAGCGGTTATTTTAATATTACAAACAGACACTCAAATATTATTTATTTGTATAGATGAACTACATATTGTTGTTAAAATATTTTAATAGGATTAAAACTGTAACATTAAAACGTGTTATAAAGAGATACAGTCATATCTTAGTATAGTACATTAAATTTAAAAGAAGAAAAAAGTTTTGAAAGTAATTCAAAATATAATGCAGTAATATTTGAGGATATGCTTTTCAAAAACTTTTTAATAATAGTAAAAATACTAACAAAGATGTGGACGAATGGGAAAAATTGTTTTTGAGCAAATTAAAAACAAAAGATTTTTGGCCATTCTAAAGTATGATCACACTCTTTTATAACATACTATACAGTATAGATAGTATACTATAAGAGATAATATACATTTGTGAAAATATCTATTAGTAACTTTCACTGCTATTTTTAGATTTTTGTTAGCAATAGCTTAACTTTGACTTGCAGTATTCTGTCCAATAAATTTTAAGTTTGTATTTCGTAAAAACTTGATGTCCTATTGTCGTCATACTTATTATCATTTAAATTATAGTACCATGTCTGACTAGTCATATAGATAATAATTATGAATAAATAAATAACTAATTATACGGCGTAGTATGTAACTCGGTAAATATCAGTGTTATTTGGGGTTTGTCTCCAGTTTCAAATGAAAAGAAAGGCCAGAGCTTAACTATTTAACCTACATTAGCCTTTTAATTATTCAATTACACAGTTAGGTTTGTTAATTGGCGTATTAATTCATGACAAAAGACATTTCTTTATTTTAAAAATTCGATCTCTCTGAATATAGTTGTTATTTTTGTTAAGATTAGTAGTAAAATCCCTCCCGGGATTTGAATATTTGAATTGAAGTATTTTGAAACTTTTGAGTGTTATTTCATTATAGTTCCTTGCCTTGCTGATTGGCTCAAAAATGTTTTAAAATTACAAATTACCTACCAGATAGGTAAAATAAATGCGAACATTGAATTGTTTTGTATTTCACAATAATTGTATTGTTTTATTTCCCTACCTAATTACTTAAAGTGGCTAAAAATACTTGACGTTTTGCCGTAAATGTATGTTCTCATGTATGACATTCATAATAGAGTAAATACGTGTCGATAATATTTGGGGAGCCCAAGAAGGAACTTCGGGATTTATTAAAGCGCGGCAGATTAATATACAGGAGGATCAATATACCTTGTACCCTGATAAGTACCTTCACCAATTATGAGCCCCATATATATGGCCGCCCGTCAAGGATAAAGGATGAGATTTGTAAAAAAAAATTGATCATCAGAAATTCTCGAGCGCGTCAGATTATGGTAGGGTGAGTTAATTACATGCTAAAAAGTGTATATTTCACTAATCTGACAATTTGAGAGTGACGAAAAGAAAGGGGAGGCTACAAAGTTGTAAAAAAAAAACCGCCATCTCGACATTCTCGAGCGTGGCTAAATTTTTATTTTATTTTAAAGGAAATAATTCAAAGATAACGAAAAATTGGTATATAGTCGGACGGTTTCCACTAGCCGAAGTAACAAAAATTCGTCGATGAAGCTGCGTGATGCGTGCAGCTGCGTGATGCCTATATTCAAACTGATAAGTCAGTATATTAACTCATTGGATAGAGAAAGAAGTCGAAGATATGGAGCAACCGCCATTCCAAATTGACCTTGTAATTGCAGATGGGCGATGGCTTCCTTTTCTTCTTCTTTTCTACACTAGAGGCTTTACAAGTGCTTTCCAGGTTTTTGAGAAGACGTACGCTCTTTTCTTGAAGGTTTGAAGGTCGTATTAGTCCGAGAACATCAGTAGTAGGGTAATCTATATACTTGGGTCATTTTCAGAAAAAGTGTACACTATTAAAAATATGTTAAATAAATTTTTTCGTTCTTTATCCTTTTTTTTGCATTAAATTTACAATTAGTAACCTTTCAATAATCGAAAAATAATAATAAAACGTCATAATATGGATTACTTATTAAAAAATAACTCATTTATTGCCCCTGGGGAATAAAATCTACTCCATTCCGCAACCGATAGTTTTTCATTAAAGAAATAAAATAAAACACGTCTGGATTTTAAAATAAAGTTTATATAATGCAAGATCTTTCGTTCTTTAATAAAAAATAGATACAAAATAAAATCAACAATAACAAAATATGTATTCATCATTTTAATTTCCATTACGTTACTCTTTGGACCAATTTAGTTGAATAATTTTTGGTATTTTTCTTAATTACAGTACAACCTAGGAACTCTTTTCTTAATTTTATTATTCACACGACTACGTAAACTCTGAATCATTAAAAAATGTATAACACATAATATTTCGCTGTAAAAATAATATCTAAATCAAAATATAAAATGGGACAGTCACGGAATAGACTGTATCTATAACGGAAAAGAATTCCTAAGACTATTACACATTGACAAGATAATGAGATCAAATTATTACAACATACACTTATATTATAGGTATTTTAATTACTTAATTTTTCACAAAAATATAAAAGAACTAACAAATAAAATTATCTATTATTAATATTTTTTTTATAATTAGAATTACATATTAATAAGAAAATTAAATCAAATTATTACAATATAATAATCTTCACCAAAACATTTACGACATATAAAATCGATTCTATTAGTACTACCATCACTGCACGTCATGCAAAACAATTTTTTACACGATATACATTTAATAACATCTACCGACGGGAATTTAACATTTTTTTTACATGCATAGCATTGCAAACTTCTAGATATTACTTTCATAACAGAAGGGTTTTTATTTTCGGGGCCGTTTTCTTTAATATCGGAAAAGTCATTTTTTTCCACTACTTTTTTAATAGTAATAGTGGAAGAAGGTCGGTCGGTCGGTCTTGCATTATTTTGACTGTGATGCACATAATTTTTATTGTTAATTTGAATTTCGTTTAAGGGTTTTCTTATTAGAGGACCATGTATGTTTTCAGATGTTTTTTCCTCAGGGACCATGTGCCTATAATTATTGTCAGTAGGAGTTAAATCATAACTTAACAGTGCGTCATCAGGTTCCATGATAGGTTCAGGACAGAAGTTACTTAAAAGGAAAGTTGATAAGTCTGGTGATTTTACCCCAGCTGTTAAATTATTGTCGTGATCGAAATTCAAGCCCTTTAAATTTTGAGTAGGATCAAGTTCAAGTAATATAGGATTGATCACGTTTGCAATAGCGATCTTGCTGGTTGATGGTATTGGAATTAGATCAGAAGGTCCTTTGTTTAATGTACTATTTTGGAAAAAGTGTTTTTTCAATTCATAACATTCACAAGTATGTTCCTTTTCAATTTGACAAAAACAACTTAACACTCTGTGTTGTAAGTGTGATGAATTAGCAAAACATAGTACTTGATGTATTTGCAACGTTCCAGCTACTGGTTTAAGAGCAATGGGAACGTTGTCTTGAACCGTTTGTATTTCAGAGTCTTCAACGAAAAAGAACTGTATTGATTTGGATACCGACCTAAGTATTTTGAAGGCTTCTTTACCGTTTGTGATATCACAGCCGTAAGCAACTTGTTTGTCTAGAGTTCTTTTCACGGACCCGCCTATTCCATCCGCCACACCCTTTCCATGTCCACTTTCAGAAAAATTCCAGGTACAAACGTCTAGGCCCAGTTTAGTTGTGTAAAATTGCAAAAGAAAAAAATTTTTTTTTTGCCTGTATTGTGAACTGGGTCCATCAGAGAAAAAATGAATGCGCCTGACTTCAGGGCATTTCGTATTTATTAATTCAATAACGGGTAAGAGGTGCGCCCAAATAGCATGTGGTTCGTGACACTTATTGTCCGAAACAGAGCAAAACGATTGCGAACCAGAAGCCCAATAAACCATACCACAATGCAAAGTAATCTGATTTTTGGACGCTCCAAAATGGGTGGCTTGTACCTCTTCATGCGACTTGCATTCATAATTTTCGCTAAAATCACAAAGAATCAAAGCTTCGTGTGGACCTAATGTTTCTATTTTCCCGCGATATTTACATTGTTGGTGTTTCCAATTGTGTATATGAATCTTATACAAAGGTATATTTTTTTCGAAAAGTTGTATTAAGTCTGTTATGATGCCATGTTTCCTATTTTTGACTATCTTTTTTGTCATACAGTTTTTTACTACCCCTTTTTCTATTTTTTCATAAGAATGATCTACACGTTCCCACTGTTCCCAGTACACTTTTTTAAACAGAGCCTCTCCTTCAAAAGCATAAACCAATTTTGCATTTTTACAAATTGTACATCTCCCGCGCATACAATTGTAGGAACTTTGATTGCAAGACAACTTAGAAATTACGTCAGTAAGAGACTTAATATTTTTAGGAAACGCACCGTTTTTTAGTAAGCTAGAAAACATCATTTCCATATTGCTGTGTTTTACGCATAAGCAAGTGTTACGATTGTGAATGTTTGGTGAAAGAACATATGCTGGTTTGTGTCTAAAAAAAGTAGTGAAACTAAACCGTCCTCCCTCATTCTTATATATTTTGAACAAATTGAATAATTTATCAGTAAGATATCGAATTTGATGCTTCTCTTTACTAACTGTTTTACACTCTTTCTTTCCACTTGTGCTACGGCTGATATCATCACGAATGAAAAATAATTTCAACTCTTCTGTAATCTTACCTCTTTGTTGCTTTCGAGCCGGTTGCAGTACTCTTATACGCCCACGTAATCCTAAAAGTTTTGAAACGTATGATTTGCATTTATTCTTCTTCACTATAACGGTATTAGCAACACTTTTAAGTACACGTTTATCTGCCTGGCTTCTTGGTTTATTATAAACTGAGCGTAGAGCAAATTCTATAACTTCTTCTCTTGCTTTCATTTCTGTTATTTTATCATTTAAATTGTCCACCTTTTTTCTATTTGCTACCTTTAAACGATACATTTTCTTTCTTGTTTTTGCTATAGTTTTAGACAATACGTTTATTTTATTGATCGCAGTTTCGTTCATACGCCGCAATTTCTTAATAGTAATCAAATGTTTTATGTTCATACATTTTTTGGTAAGTTCTTCGGAGGATGTAGGTTCTTTATTTTTAGTTTTGTTCTTTTCAATGTCAGTCTTTTTCGCTTTTTGTCTTTTTTTCTGTTCTCTCCATTTTTCTCTCTGGTCTGCCTTCTCTTTTTCTGATAATTCTGTTATTTTCTTATTTCTTAATTTAATTCTATTCAAATCTTTTTTCTTATACTCCTCATATCTCTCGGGGTCTTTTTTTAGTCTTTCCCGATATCTTTTCATCTTCTCGGCTGGCGTAAGTGGCATCTTTGAAGCAAAAAATAGTATTGAAATATTGTGTAAAACGCGAAAAATACTAAGTAATGAACCTACATCCTAAATTATCATCAAAATGGTAGGTACATTATAATAATATCACCATAGGTACCTACTATAACTGTTAACATAATCATATTATTCGGTACAATAATCACATTCATCTTCACAATAGTGATCATATATGGCATAAAATTTACATTGCTGACACCAAAAAAAGTCAACATTTAATAAATTCTTCATTTTGGTATCAGCGCATATAAAATGGTATGGTTTGTTGACTAAAGATGTGGGAAATCCACATCCGAAACATTTCTCCGCGATTCGGAAATGCGTGATTAGCCATGGCCATATAGATTCCTTCAATAATATAAAATCATTTTTGTTTAGGAATTTATCAACGTTCGCAAGAGCAACCATTTTTATTACTTATGTAAATACCTGAAAACAAAATATTACTCTCATGCAACATCAACCATAGAAATTTAATATTATTAAAGAGCATACGTTTTACTAGAAGATATTTGTATGTTATTTTAAGCTCGATGTGTGACCTTATATAATAGTTATGTCAATGATATTTGATAATTAATTACCAAAAAATAAAAATTTAAATTACAAACTATTATTTTGCACAAACGAAAACTAAAAACTCAAATTCATTTGAAACACAAAATACCACAAATTCACGTTAAGAATTAATTTAGTCTGGTACAAAAATTTAATATTGTTTAGTTAGACAGAAATATAATGTATAATCTCCCTAAGAATTCCATTCCGAAACTTTTAAATTCCAATCCTACGTTACCTACGTTTTGGTTACGGAATGGAAGTATCGGAAGCCTAACTTTATACAGTTTTGTATTTAATATTTTAAACTAAAACATCACATCAACAAGCTTAGTATCGAATTGGGTTCACTGAAAGCTAATAGAGATATCAAAATAATTTTCAAGAAATAAACATATAAACTTACTTCGAAATTGGTTGCGGTTGCTGAAAGTCGAAAACAGACCGTTACGAATTGTGCGTGTTGTTACTTCGCCGATCGCCGTCAAAATGGACCATTCAAGCTACGGAATCTGTTTGACAGGATTTAAAATGATGACAAAGAAAATAAAAAAATACTTAGTAATTTTATTGCCATCATTTCGCAAAAATTGTGGTTTCGGAAGGGAATTTTCCACTTTAACTAATTATGTCCTCACAAATTAAAATTATTTTAAATAATTTGATAGACATTACACGGTATATGTTATTGTGAAACAAATCTTAATTAACTATACTTTCCGAAATATCAAAGACATTAGTATATTTAAGTCAACAAAATATATTAAACTAAGGTTATTTTATGGAAATTGGTAGTGGGACAGCGCTAAAATAGAAACCTTCTACCATTTTTTTTTAAATTAAGGTATTATGACTGCGTTAATAGGCATTAACAATAAAGATTATTGTTAGAAACTGACCACAGATCATAATTTATAATCTTGTTTTTCTAAAAAGTAAATATTATTCTTTTAATTTTTTTCCAAACTTGTGGGACACACCCAAACCGCGAATGTACACTTTTTCTGAAAATGACCCACTTATAATAAAAATGTCAAATTCTGTACATTAAAGATATTAAGAATTTTTTTTTGGAGGGCTCTATAATCGATACTGAAGCCAAAACTGTAATTTTTTAAATTTTTCTCTGTCTGTCTGTCTGTCTGTCTGTATCTTGGCCGCGCATTACGCCGAATCTACTGAACGGATTCAAATGAAACTTGGCATGATTTGAGTTCATACTACAAGGTAGGACATAAGATACTTTTTATCCCGAAATTCAGCACGGTTTCCTGGAGAGAGGGGATGAAAGTCAAAATATGTACCTACTTAGTTGTAATTCAATAACACATAGTCCGATTTCATTAATTCTTTTTTTGCTAGAAAGAAAAGATAACGGGAAAAGTGTTTTTTTTTGTCCGCGACTGTACACTGCCTGTGGGAAGCTGAGACAGATATATAAATATGGCGGTACGAAGTTCGCCGGGTCAGCTAGTTTATTTACATAATTCATGATTTGTTTTATGATTTTCCGTTTAACAGAAAATTCATAAAACATTTTAATTTATCATTTTAATTAATTTAATTTATTGTCAGTATTACTGACAATAAATAATAAATTAAGAAATATCATGTCCTGATCATGAAGATTGCCAACAAAATAAAGATACTACTATTACTATCATAACTTCTGATACTGATATAGTAGTAATTTTCTGAACAGCATTTATGGATTTGGGCAGGGCCGGATTTAAACTTAATGCCGCCTCTGGGCACCGGAAAAAAAATCCGCCCCAATACGGGAATTTTACATAAACTTATAGGTAGTTTATTTTTCAAAATTAACATAACTAATTTATTGCAGAAACTTCATCCCGTGATTCATCAGCATGTGATTTTCTCTTTATTTTTCTAGAAACTGTTGTTTTATTTTCTTGACTTTCCGAAATTTTTAAAGCCGTTTTTTCATAGATTTCAACTTAAATTCGCGTATCAGCAACAACGTTGATAATTTATGTATTATATTGAACAACAAAGTTTGTTTCATTTATTGCCGGTCACTTATACTTCCATCGTATGATATAAACAAGGCCAAATGCTCCTACGCTTGGTTTGTTGACTCTAATCGTTAGGTAGGTATATACAATTAATTGAATTAAGCGTTAGCAGCGGAAATCCACTGTTAAATGATAGTTGAAGGATAACCTTAGACTTATCTTTAGCAGACTTCTTTATGGGGTTTCTGAGGATGGCCTGTGTATATGCGAAAAACGTGTCGTAATATTACATCATGCTAGCCGTATACAGCTACTAATTGAGAAGGCTATGCGTAACGGAATCGCTAAGTGTAGGTAGGTATAGTTAGAAATACGTGCGTGGTACGACGAGACGACGATAATATCACCGCGATCCACGCACTTGAAGACGTTCCCTATAATTATTAGTGATGATAATAAGGTCTCCGCTCAATGTTTCTGTCAGATATTTTTTTTAATCTATACGCAACGTAGTCACAATTCAAAAATTATTATTAACACATCCAGCTAAAAGTAAAGTTTTTTTTGAGAAATGGTGTCACGTTATAAGTGTACGCCGCGGCGCGCGTAAGGTTCGATCCACTATCACTTTTTTGCAAGTCCAAGGTCTTTATTTCTCAGGTCCATTTTAATTCTCATAGGTAAATCTCCTTAGTCGTTTACCTACTCTTGACAGAGTAGTTGTGGTTGACGATGCTGCATTTTCGTTGTCCTGTAAGTTATTACTCCCAAAATATAACAATTTACAGCCATGGTAAAAGACACTACAATTTAAGTATCAATCAGCTACCAATATCTTAAGAGACACAATAACTTTTAGGAATACAAAAAAAATATTCATGTAAAATATTTTATTATGTCAAGACAAATAATTAAAAGCAATTAGATACAATACAATACGCTAAAAACGTTATATAAAATAAAATAAAGAAAAGAAAATAAGCCTTTATTGCCGTTTTAAATTTTAAGGCGATCGGTTACATCCACAGCTTGTCCTTCGATATAGGCCTCCTTTAGAGTTTTCCATCTATCTCTTTCTCTAGCCATTCTCATCCACTCTGGGCCAGCCACTTTTTTTAGGTCATCTTCATAACATTTAATTGGTCTTTATCTACTTCTTTTCCCATCTCTGGGGTACCACTCTGTTACCATTTTAGTCCATTTATTGTTTGTCTCCCTTAACATAATTATGTCCTGTCCATTTCCGTTTTAAGGTTTTACTTCGTTCAATTTCTTTGTGCATAGTATCTTCTGTGGCTATTAGTTGCCCTAGATATACATAGGTACTCTTCAACATATTCTATTTTCTCGTTATTGACTATGATGTTGTTAGCCTTGTTAGTCATAATTTTTGTCTTAGCCGAGTTGATTGTGAGCCCTGCTTTTGCACTTGGGTCTGACAATTGCTGTAACTGCTTTAAATTGCTTTAATTGTTTTTTTTATTTCACCAGTTTTTTCGATGTATTTTTTCAATGTGTTTTGTCTTTTAATTTTCTTGTCTTTTCTGATATTTTGGTTAATCTTTTAACTGAGTTCTGATATTTTAGGACGATTACTTTTTTTATTTTTATTTTGTAACAATTCTTTCCTTTCTTGTGGCAACTGGTGTCTCGTTTTTTTGTTCAGTTTCTTTATCTTCTTCGCTTCTGTTTTCAATCTTTAGCACGTACCATTTTTTATGGTCAGAATTGAAATTTAGGTTATGTATGATGGATATGTCTTTGATGATTTTGCTATTATTGGACATGATATAATCAATTTCGTTTTTGTGAGTTCCGTTTGGATAGATTCATGTCCATCTTTTTGTTTTCTTTTTGTTGAAAAAACTGTTCATGATTTTTAGTTTGTTTTCCAAAGCAACTGTGACCAGTCTGGATCCATTCTTACTCCTTTTACCTTGTCCACATTTTCCCACAGTATGATCTTCTCCGCTATTATTACAAATTCCTATTTGTGCGTTAAAGTCACCTATTACTATAATATTTTTGTTGCAGTTTTGTATAGTTGATGTTAGATTTTTGTAGAATTTTTCAATTTTGATTATATCTTCTTTTTTTCTGATTCAGTTGGTGAATATGCCTGGATGATAGACCACTTTTCTTCTTTATTTAAAGGTAACGGTATGTTCAGTATTGATATTCTTTCAGATATTCCTTTTATTTCTTCTATTCTGTGCGCAAGGTGTTTTTTTATTAGAAATCCCACCCCATACAGTTCACGTGTTTCGCCTTTATAGGGTGAAATATAGTTTCCATAGTCGTCGATCCCTTCACCAAATCTTCTCATTTCACTAATTCCTTTTATATCCCACTTCATGTCTGTAAGGGCTAGTTCTAGAGCCACGCTGATTTCAGCACGAATGGGCCGGCTCGACCGGGGTGGTACTACCCTCGCACAGAAAATCAACGTAAAATGACCACGTTCGTGCTGTCGTGTTTCGTTGGTGAGTGCGAGACCGGAGACCCAAATAGTCTAGTCAACAAGTTCCATACTTGTTGACTAGACTAAAAGATGCAGCAGCATCACTAGGCCGCCATGGTGTGGGTCGCCATACTGCATTGTCTTCATTCGCGCAGTGAGTATGGCGACCAATACTCTTGGATTTTGCTTATGCTTTCCATCAGGCAGAGTAGAGTCATTTTGGCGGGCCACACATAAAAAAAAAAAAAAAGTCGTTTTTCAGTAGTTCGTAGTGATCTGGCATTATAAGTAGTTTTATATATACCCGATTTAGATTCCTATTTAGGATGGTTTATCTTTAGAGGGTGTGGAGGTACGGGTGTCATGACCCTCCAACACAAAGGAAGGATCCTCCGAGCAGGCGAGGTGATCATGCCTGGCGGGCCACTGCCCAACGGTTAATGTTGGGTGGGATTTTGTATATATGATAATCGGCGCGAGAACTTAGTAGTACTTAGTAGAGAACAGGATCGGTAGTTACTCCGTGTTGTGCGTTACTTCGTAGTTCAGTGCATCTTCGGTAGATGGCGCTGTCATATGTTTCTGTTGCCGCTGTATGTGGAAGTCGCCACAGAGGGTCTTGTTCTTTTTCCCCCACGAGGACTAGTCGGCTAGGAGGAGGAGGTTTTGTTTCTTTCTTGTTTCGTTTCTCAAATTTTATTTGCTTTTTCCGATCGTCGGTGCTTAATTGCTATTATTTCGATGTTGTTGGGATGAATGGGATGGAGTTAGACCTAATCCTCATCACATCAAATGCATTCTTTCTGTTAGTCGCAGATAAAATTAACGTTTGCTGTTTTTTTGGTTGGGCGTCTTGTGGAGAGTTGGATATTTCCCTTTTTCTTTTTTCTTTGGTGTTGGGGCAAATTTGTGATTATTTATCAATACATAAATAATATAATACATTAGTAATCAGTTGCGTAAACTAATCTTTCAATTGGTTCAATAGATTAGTCTAGTAAGATATGTATTATTATCTACCTATATTATATATCAGTAGAGCGTACCCGTATCATAATCATAATCCTAGTAAGATTAGTGATAAACCTCTTTCATGTAACTGTCTTATAGAATATATGTAATTACATAATTTACATACCTAGTTATATTATATTTCGGCTGCATATAACTGTTATAGGGCGATTTATGCGAGTTTTGGAAGAACTTTAATTCGGTGACGATCAGCTGTTATTATGAACATAATTCGTTTTCTCTGATCTGCAGTATAAAGGAGACTTCATTATCGACTAGCTTAACAATAAAGTATATTACTTTTGCATAGCATGATACATTTATAATCAAGTACTTAGACAGGTAAATACTTGTGATAACGAAATTATTATCTTGATAAGGATTTGAAACTAATAGGTATTATAAGTACACATATTGTTATGAAATAGTCATAACTGCTGCGCAGTTTACACACGTGAGTTCTATAAATCAGAATAAGATGTATAGTAAACATGAATCATATCTATGAAAGTTTTTATGATGGTTAAGCTTATTTAGGACTAGTCAGACATGCAAATGTTCGGTAACACACAACTTCGGTACTCTTACTTAAATGCATGTGACTTTGAGTATATTCTAGATTCACTATTCACTATTCATTCATACATGTATATTTAGCAACAAAGCAACCGTAATTAACTGAGAAAAGGCTACAGAGAAAATAAGAAGTTCATAGTTCAACATAACTAATTTCGTTACTCCTTAACGGTCTATCCGGTTTTCGCCTTCCTCTGCCTTTGTTCAAAAAATGTACTATGTTATGTGCTATGCATGTTACTATGATATATTTTTACTATGATAGTAATAGGTCTGTACCTATGAAATTGCCGTTTTGTATGCAATAAGTGAAAGTACTTATTTTTTTAAACTTTTTTATTTCTGTTATTTGAAGTAATCACCCATGCAATCGACGCATCTTTGCCAACGCATTGGCATTTTTTTTGATGCCCTTCTTGTAAAAATCAGCTGGACGGCAGGCAACAAACTCTTCAAAGGCATTTTGTACTGCCTCTCGGGAATTGAATTTTTTACTCACTAAAAACTTGTCTAAATTTTGGGAAAAGTAATAGTCGGTAGGTGCAAGGTCTGGTGAGTATGGCGGATGAGGGAGAGCTCCCAACCCCAGCTCTTGCAGCTTGGAGACTGTCTGTTCCGCAGTATGGAGTTCGCGCGATGTCGTGAAGGAGCAGTGGGGACGACCGATTGACCAAAGCTGGTTGCAGATGTGCAAGCTTCTGCATCATTCTCTCCAGTTCTTCACAGTACACATCTGCATTAATGCTCATGCCGTTTTGTAAAAAGCTGTGGTGAATCACACCCGCACTAGACCACCAAACAGTGACCATCACCTTTTTAGGGGTCATTTTTGGTTTAGGGCATTGATTTGGTGCTGAACCAGAGTCTAACCAACTTGCTGAGCGCTTTCGATTGTCGAACAGAATCCATATTTCGTCGCACGTAAGAATTCGTTTCAAAATTCCTTCATTTCTTTGTCTGTTGAGCAGCGCAAGGCAAGTCTCGACGCGTACGTTGCGCTGGCGATCGTTAAGGT
The DNA here is from genome assembly GCA_949125395.1 of Diaphora mendica. Taxonomy (NCBI): domain Eukaryota; kingdom Metazoa; phylum Arthropoda; class Insecta; order Lepidoptera; family Erebidae; genus Diaphora; species Diaphora mendica. The sequence continues at coordinate 28,713,554 of OX421310.1, forward strand.
CGAGGAGCACCCATCTATCAAGCTTTTTTACCTTGCCAATTTGTCGCAAATGGATCAATATTCTTTTGATGCTTACATTAAAAGCTGCTGCTAGCTCAGCTGTAGATTGAATTGATTCCACAATCGCCTTTAATTCATTATTGTTAACCAAAGTCTCCGGACGACCACGAGCTTCATTTTTCAAGTCAAAATTTCCAGAACGGAACCGGGAAAACCAATAACGGGTTGTGCGTTCGTTTGTACAGTTCTCTCCGTAAACGTTTTTGATGTTACGTGCCGTTTGTGTCGCGTTGATGCCACGACGGAACTCATGTTCCATAATTACACGAATTTTTAAAGTATCCATTATGACGAAAAATGTTCAAATGTAATGAAAATACAACGCTAATCAGAAAACAAAAGACTGAGTGTGTAAATAGAATGTCATGGTTTTAAAACAAAATTAATTTGAATTTAGAATACAGAGCCATTACAAACTTTTTTTTATTGGAAATGACCAGTACTGAAGAACGGCAATTTCATAGGTAAAGACCTAATAATAGAGATTTATAATTTAATATCAAAACATACAAGTATTAAAAGCAAATACTTCATTTGTGATGAATACAATAAATAAAATGGTCTAAGATCCGACCCTAGATCGTCCTGCACCGAGCTGATAATAGAATGAAACTTAATAATTTCATATAATATAAAATATTTTAGAACTGGGTTGTCTAAAAAAATGCTGGAGAGTCTCGACCGTGACCCTTGGGGTCGCCCATATCGTGCGTTGCGTCAGAAGCTCCGCACGTCGGGCCCCCCCTCTTACCGAGACTCTCCAGCCCAGCTTCCTGCAGGAAGTAGTCGAGGGCCTTTACCCGCAGCGGGCGGAGCACACACTCCCGTCGATGGCCATTTAGCTGCATCAGGGAAGCACTCCACTATCACGGGGTGCCAGAGTACCTGAGGCGGCTAGTGGCAGACTATCTAGAGGAGCGTACCGTCGTGTACGAGGACCGAGAGGGCGTCTTGAGACGGCGACCCATGTCGTGCGGCGTTCCGCAGGGGTCTGTCCTTGGACCACTCCTGTGGAACGTGGGGTACGACTGGGTCCTCCGAAGTCATCTGTCCCCCGGGCTGGGCGTAATTTGTTAGGCCGATGACACATTGGTCACAGCCCGAGGGGCGAATTTCCAAGAGGCGGCGCGCCTGGCCACCACGGGTGTTTCTCTGGTGGTCCGGCGCATCGAGGCGCTGGGCTTACCGGTGGCCCTGGACAAGACGGAGGCCCTATCGTTCCATGGGCCCCATCACCCGCCGGCGCCTCCATCGAGGTCAACTCGGTCCTCGTACCGGTTCGGGCCCAGATGAGGTATCTGGGCCTGATCCTCGACGGTAGGTGGCTCTTTGACGAGCACTTCCGACAGCTTGGTCCCAAGCTGGTCGACGCTGCCTCCGCCCTTGGGCGACTTTTGCCCAATTTGGGTGGAGCCAGCTTCGCAACGCGACACCTCTAGACGGGGGTGGTCCGGTCTATGGCGCTGTATGGCGCACCGGTGTGGGTAGCGGCTCTGACCGCCCTAAATAAGGCGCGCCTCTGGCGGCCTTAGAGGGTATTGGCGGTGAGAGCCATACGTGGATACCGCACGGTGTCGACCGACGCGTTTATCGACGGGTGGCTGAATATCGGGCGGAGTATGGCTATCGCCCTCCGCCCGAAGAGGTACGCTAATGGCGTGAAGCCGCTCGTCGAGCCACTATGGACAGATAGTCGTTCCGGCTGGAGACTCCACGCGCTGGCTTTGCCGCCGTGGAGGCTCTCCAGCCGGTCATCCTCGAGTGGGCAGGGCGGCAGCACGGGACCCTTTCCTTCCGACTGACGCAGGTGCTTTCCGGGCACGGTTGCTTCGGGAAGTACCTGCACTCGGTCGTTAGGAGGGAATTGAGTCCCGCCTGCCACCACTGCGACTGCAGTGAGGACTCGGCCCAGCAAACGCTGGCGATTTGCCCCGCTTGGGCGTCACAGCGCCGGGCCCTTATTGCAGTCATCGGAGGGGATCTCTCGCTACCGGCCGTCATACGCTCCATGGCCGGTAGAGACAGCAGTTTCTGATTGAACTGAGTGGATTGGGTCCACTCGGACCCAATCCGCCGCCGGCAAATCGGGCGGCGGAGGCGCGCCTGTCAGCGCCTCATGCCGCCCTGAGTGCGGCCGCGGAGGGTTGGGACGGGCTTTCCCCTCCATCCGCTCCAGTGGCACCCGCGAGGGGGCGACGTATGCGTGTGCCGTACGTCGCCTAGTTAGAGAGTCCATCAGGTGACGGCGCCCGCTTCTGTGCGGGCAGGCGCTGGGAGGGGTCCGGACGTGTTAATAACTGCAGTTCCCGGATTCCTCCCTTCACACGCGCAGAGTGGCACACCGTGTGGTTTTAGTCGGTTCAAGTCCGACACACCGCCCCGCCGTAAGCCCCGGTAGGGTGACGGTACGAGGGGATTTCCACACGTTAAAAAAAAAGGGTTGTCTGCAAAAATGTTGGTCCTAATAGAGGTTTGCTAATTTTAAAGATTAAAATTTTCAACGCGTGTGGAAATGAGTCACAGAGAGGTACGAGGTAAGTATACCGTTTAATAATAAGTTAAGTGATTTTACTAATGAAACTTTTAAAAATTGTTCGTTAAAGCTAGCTTTTCGTAAAAAAAAATAATTTAATATCATGAAGCTGAACTAACTGAAGCAGCACTCGATTTTGTTGGTTACCATACCTCGTGTTACAAAAAAGTAAATGTTTTAGGAAATATACAATGAAGATTTTTTTTTCTTACAGAGTATTCAGTAAGTACATAATATATGATTCTTTCAGTTATTATCTAATAGAATTCGAAATGGCACAATTTTAACTTTTTTATATAATAGCACAATTTTATAGAAGAAAATAAGAAAAAAAATTATTGATGTAAATAAAGCTTTTCATAACAAAGAAATTTCAAACATTAACATTAAATATAAAGATTTGCTTCTAGGAACATGTCAATACTTCAATAGCATTAACTGCATCGATTTAGCATTAAAGTTGGGACCTAAAAAAAAGTAAAAGTAAAGTAAAAGTCTACCTGCCTATCATGCATTTACACGTTGTGATTACACTGCGGCATTTTATAATAAAGGAAAGGTCAAACCATTTAATGTTAATGTTTTCTAAAATTGAGACGTATCAAACTATTTTTGCATCATTAATTGATGGAGCTGATATTTTCATCGAAGAAACAATGAATGCTGTTGCTGTTCAAGAGTTTACTGCACAAATGTATGGCGTAAAGCACTGTCAGTCAGTTAATAATGCGAGAATTCGTTTTTTTTGAAGAAGTGCGGCGCAAAAGAAGACAGCGATCAATTTTAAACAATATTAAAAGTTTTGACTGCAACTTTATACCGCCATGTTGGATTTCTCAACTACAAAAAAAAAATGAAGATACAAAAAAAAAGAACATAATATGTAAATTCTATGTGGCCTTATGCAACTGATTCTATATGTGCGAAGTTAAACCCTGTAAACTACGGTTGGCATTTAGATGGTTTTGGAACGAAGTTCCTTATCGCGCCTTGCAAAAGGGGGCTAGACGGAAAAAAATGTAACGACACTTTTCGCGCCAAAAGTTGTGACGACACTTTTAACATTGAGTTGACGACATAGTGCTGGATACTCAACGTTAAATATAACAAACTGATTGCCAACGTCCGTACCATGTTGAATACAACGAATACAATCGTCCGATCACCGAAGTTAAGCAACATCGTGCGTGGTTAGTACTTGGATGGGTGACCGCCTGGGAATACCACGTGATGTTGGCTTTTTGCATTTATTTACAGAAAATATATTGTTTTATAGTATATTTTGTACAGTCTGATTATTTCTAAAATAATTTGAGTATTTTATGCGCATTTTTATTAGTAGTAGCATATCAAATATTAGGTCTTTACCTATGAAATTGCCGTTCTTCAACTGGTCATTTCAAATAAAAAAAAGTTTGTAATGACTCTGTATTCTAAATTCAAATTAATTTGGTTTTATAACCATGACATTCTATTTACAAACTCAGTCTTTTGTTTTTTGATTAGCGTTGTATTTTCATTACATTTGAACATTTTTCGTCGTAATGGATACTTTAAAAATTCGTGTAATTATGGAATATGAGTTCCGTCGTGGCACCAACGCGACACAAACGGCACGTAACATCAAAAACGTTTACGGAGAGAACTGTACAAACGAACGCAAAACCCGTTATTGGTTTTCCCGGTTCCGTTCTGGAAACTTTGACTTGAAAAATGAAGCTCGTGGTCGTCCGGAGACTTTGGTTAACAATAATGAATTAAAAGCGATTGTAGAAGCTGACGAAACTCAATCTACAGCTGAGCTAGCAGCAGCTTTTAATGTAAGCATCAAAACAATATTGATCCATTTGCGACAAATTGGCAAGGTAAAAAAGCTTGATAGATGGGTACCCCACGACCTTAACGATCGCCAGCGCAACGTACGCGTCGAGACCTGCCTTGCGCTACTCCACAGGCAAAGAAATGATGGAATTTTGAAACGAATTGTTACGTGCGACGAAAAATGCATTCTGTTCGACAATCGAAAGCGCTCAGCAAGTTGGTTAGACCCTGGTTCAGCACCAAAGCAATGCCCTAAACCAAAAATGACCCCTAAACCTGATGGTCACTGTTTGGTGGTCTAGTGCGGGTGTTATTCACCACAGCTTTTTACAAAACGGCATGAGCATTAATGCAGATGTGTACTGTGTCGGTCGTCCCCACTGCTCCTTCACGACAACGCGCGACCCCATCCTGCGCAACAGACAGTCTCCAAGCTGCAAGAGCTGGGGTTGGAAGCTCTCCCTCATCCGCTATACTCACCAGACCTTGCACCTACCGACTATTACTTTTTCCAAAATTTAGACAACTGTTTAGTGGGTAAAAAATTCAATTCCCGAGAGGCAGTACCAAATGCCTTTGAAGAGTGTGTTGCCTCTCGTCCAGCTGATTTTTACAAGAAGGGCATCAATAAACTGCCAATGCGTTGGCAAAGATGCGTCGATTGCATGGGTGATTACTTCGAATAACAGAAATAAAAAAGTTTGAAAAAATAAGTACTTTCACTTATTGCATACAAAACGGAAATTTCATAGGTAAAAACCTATTATATATATACCTATACATATATATACACTTCGTTCTATCCGGGTGTCCCTTGACACCTCTCAATTTTTTAAAACCAACAGGTTTTATCGGAGATCAAATTCCTTTGAAAATTCAGGACATTATTGAAATGGAAGTTAATGAGGTAGACCTTGATGAGCCCGATGAATTCGAGAGTCACTGTTGGATTTCGAACGTCATTGTACTGGCAACATTTTGATTGTCTCTGGTTCGTGTTTGACGTTTTGTCGTTTGAGGTTGATAGGTGAAAAAGAACTTGAAAGACGCGTGTTGAAACCGGCCGACGATTTATTTTTATTGTTAAAATTAATGGATAGTAAACTAATTGTATTGTCCATCGACCCGCGGTCTCTTTAGTGATAAACCGTATTGTGTTAGGTCGTGGACTCGCGAGTTTTGTAGGCGCGTTCCGCGTTAGCTGAAGCGAGTTGTTGTAATTCGAATACCTTGGAAGTTGTACAGCACTTTAGGAGTTTATGTTTGTGTGAAGAAGCAGAGCAGAGAAGATTCTACCCAAGAGATATCTCTTGGAACGCCAAGGTCGAGCATTGAAGCCACACACTCCAGTAAGTGCTTAATGATTTTAGTGTAGATTAAGAACACGGTGAATCGCCGTAAAGCTCATTCTTCTCGCCAATGGACCAATAGCTTAGTGATTGTATGCCTATCTATGGGCCATAGGTACTATAAACTTCATCAAGGTGGTCGCTATCATTGGTGGGAGGAATGAACAATTTGGTAGCAGAGCGTGGTTTACCTCCGGGCTGTGAGCACTCCGTAGTGCACTCAGAAGGTGAAACCTAGTTGTTAGGCAGGTAAATATATTGTTCCACTGTCCACATATCTTTGATTCCACTGATGTAGCTATTTAGAATAGTATTTGAAACAATTTATTAGCATAATGATTGAAGTGGGTATGTGAAACATTTAATTATAAAACTTATACATAAATTGTAAAATTTGTGTTACTAGTTGATGTTTACTAGTTTGAACTTATAATGTAAAACTATATTGTATACTTGATATTGACTGTACATTTGGCCCAATATATTAACCCAATCACACATTTAATTAGTGGTTGAATTGTGAAACTTAATATTAAATATTAATTGTGTGGGACTATTGGTCAAAGATATTGGTGTAATACAATTAGATTTTGCTAGCCCAAAGACAATATTACTAGAATAATATTGTTATATCATTCTAATATTGTTTAGTGAAGCTTAAATTCAGTTATTTTTAATAAAATTAACTTATTGTTAGTGGGCATTGATAAAGTGAAACTTGTAGGTAGATATATACCTGAGATTAAGTTACTGCACAAGCACTTAATAGGGTTTTATATGAAGTTCCTAATAGTGTTTAAATAAATAGTTTTGTTACATACATTTTAAAATATTGTAACTTGTAAGTATCGTTTGCCGCTATGTCGTTCTCATTGTACCGGGCTAAGATTAGCACAGAATTGAGATGGTTTACATCGGTTCAAGGCCTCCTAGGCCGACCAGATAGACAAGATGCACTGTTGGCTCGAGCTTTGGATGCGCCGGCTAGGCTGGAGTTATTGATGGAAACGCTTACCAAGGTCGAGGCCCTTGAGGAGGAGAAGGTCAGCGATAAGATGAGCTGATGAGGGCTGATGTTGACCAGTGCCTCTCAATTGCTGATGACATTCAGCAGCGCATAGCAGAAATAAAGCGCCAGCGCAGAACTGGCTGTGATGAAGAAGCTGTGGAAGGCCCACACTCTCGCGGGGTTGTATCAAAGCTGCCTCAGATACAGCTACCCAGCTTTGATGGAGAGCTCGGTGAGTGGGTCAGCTTCATCAACTTATTTGACAGTTTGGTTCACTTAAGGGAGGATTTACCTAAAGCCTAAAAGATGGCACAACTGATGTCAGCTTTGAAGGGAGAGCCTAGGGAACTGGTAGCCCATTTGACGGTGACAGAAGACAATTATGAGATTGCCCGTCAAATGTTGGTAAGGCGCTACCACAACAAAAGAAGGCTGGTTGATGCGCAGCTCAAGAGGCTGTTTAGCATCCCTTCAGTGACTCGGGTCTCTGCCATACAGGCAGAAGTGTTGAACCCGTTGTTGAGTGTCACTAGGGCATTAGAAAATTTGGGCTTGCCGGTTGAACAATGGTCTTACATGTTAGTATATATAGTACTGTCCCAGCTTCCAGTTGATGTGCAGACCAGATTTGAGCAGCATCACGGTCAGGGTGCAGACAACTTACCCACCTCTTCTCAACTCATGGAGTTTTTGGAGGAAGAGTGTCGGAGGGCAGAGAACATGGGTATGTTCGTGATGCCCGCTGAGGAGCCACAGAAGGCTACTCGGAGCCCCGTGAGGAGGGGACTATCGCAGAGAGGGCCAAAGCAGTTGTATGGACACATGGGGGCCTCAACACCTGTACAGGATGCCTGCCTGTATTATAAACAGGATGGCCATAGTGTGGCCGCCTGCCTTAGATTTAGGGACCAGAGAGTCCAAGGGCGACGCCAGATCACCAAGCAACGTGGCTGGTGTTTTTTGTGTCTGGGTCCCCATTTAGCAAGGGATTGCGCTCGGTCCGCAATGTGCAAGTTTTGTGGAGGCCGCCATCTTGAGTTGCTCTGCATGAATAGGCCCGGCCAACATCATGCAGATGGACAGGGCCGGACTCAGGGACGGATGGGGTCAAGTACACAGGGCCGGACTTGGAACCTGGGTCCACGGGACCAGGGCCCTCATAGGAAAGATGTTGGGGGCGATGTTCAGGCCAACATCGCGCGCGGTTCCCCGACCTATTGGCAGGCCAGTGGGTCAGCTGGAGCTGGCACGGGCGGGTGTGCGGATGCACCCTCGAGTATGGAGCGGTTCGTTAGAACGCCGCCTCGGGTGTCATCGCGCTCGCCGCCGACCACTAGAACGCCGCCTCGGGTGTCATCGCGCTCGCTGCCGACCACTAGAACGCCACCTCGGGTGTCATCGTGCTCGCCGAAGATGACGACATTTCGTCGATTTTCGCCGCCCATCATGGAACGCCCTTGGTTGGATCACCGCACCCCCCCTATCCGTGGACGGCACCAAGTGGAGCGCCGCGACTGGAGGGGCACTTACGAGGGACCATGGGATCCCTACCACGGCACTGATATGCCCGGTTGCTCGGGCTATAATGCGTGGGGCCCGGGGGCCCCCGCTAGGAAATTGCAGCCAATCAAACTTTGGTCCCCAACCGGAGGCTATAGTCTTGCCCACTGCCTCCGTGTGTGTTTGGGGTTTGATTTCGACACCCCAGGTACGGTTGACGTGCTACTAGGAGTAGACGTTCTGGGTAAGTTTTGTTGTCGGATCGGCGAGTATTGCAGCATGATCGACTCATGGCTGTGGAGACATGTGCCAGGAGAATTGAACCCGTCGGATTGTGCATCCAGGGGATGCCGGGCTCCTGAGTTAGTTAACCATCAGTTATGGTGGGGCCCTCCTTGGCTGGCAAGGAAGGAATCGGATTGGCCCCTTAACAACGCGAAGTTGTCTGTGAACTGTGATATAGGAGCAGCCGTGTATGTGACCCAGGAGGTCCAGGAGACTGATGCGAGTTTCCTGATTGAGCGGTATAGCTCTCTTGATAAATTGATCAATGTCAATTGCTGGATCAGAAGATTCACTCGAAATTGTCGCACTCCACGCGAACAGCAAACGCTAAGCCCAATTCTGTCACCGGCAGAGCGAAATGAGTCGCTCCTGACTTTGATTCGGTTGGTACAGTCTTCGAACTTTGGAGCAGAATTGGAGAGTCTACGAACTGGGCGTTCGAAATTGAAGGGTGCTGTCGCGCGTCTCAACCCGTTTATAGATTCGGCCGGGTTGCTTCGAGTAGGAGGAAGATTGCGCAATGCGAATCTGCCGTATTCGGCTCGTCACCCCCTACTGCTCCCCAAGAGGGGGCAGTTTGTTGAGTTGTTGATGACTGACCGGCATGTTAAAAACGCTCATGCAGGTTGTAACGCCTTGTTGGCTACACTCCAGAGGGAGTTTTGGATATTGTCTGGGCGTCGTACCATACGGAACATCGTGTTTCGTTGCATGCCTTGTTATAGGAGCAAGGCTGCCACGATGCAGCCCCACATGGGGAATCTGCCCCCTGATCGGGTGAATGAGGCTAGGCCATGAGCGGGTGTCGGTACAGACTTTGCGGGCCCATTCTTAGTAAAAAGCTCGCGGCTGCGGAACGCTAAACAGTACAAGGCGTACCTTTGTGTGTTCGTCTGTTTATCCACCAAGGCGGTGCATCTCGAGCTCGTTGCTGATCTCACGATGGAAGCTTTTATTGCGTGCTTGGACAGATTCGTTTCCCGAAGGGGACTGCCAGCACTGATTCGTTCCGATAACGGAACCAACTTCGTAGGTGCAGAACGATACTTACGAGATGTCGTTAGGTTTTTAAATGAAAACAAAGTGGATATTGGAACAGCCCTCTCCCGTCGGGGTATACAATGGACCTTCAGTCCACCAGGTTGCCCCCACTGGGGCGGGATTTTCGAAGCCGTAGTAAAGTCAGCTAAGACGCATTTAGGGCGTATTGTAGGTCAGACCGCGATGACACAATGTCAGCGCGGTCTGACCTACAATACGCCCTCGTAACTCGCGACGTTGTTTTGTAAGATAGAAGCCGTTCTCAACTCGCGACCGTTGTGTCCGCTCAGCTCGGATCCAAATGACCTGGAGGCGTTGACTCCAGGCTATTTCTTAATTGGTCAGCCACTTAACGCGCTGCCCGAACACCCGTTCGAAGATGTGAAATTGTTTCGGTTGTCTCGGTATCAGATGTTGCAGCAGTTTTCCCAGAATTTTTGGAAACGATGGTCTCTAGAATATCTGCACATTCTGCAACAGCGCCTTAAGTGGACTGACAAAACTAGTCCCCCTAATGTTGGTGACCTCGTGCGGGTTAAGGATGCTAACCTACCGCCACTGCGTTGGCGCCGGGGGCGCATTGTTAACTTGTTCCATGGTAAGAATGGGACCCCCCGGTCCGCAGAGGTTCTTGTTGGGGACTCAGTTATCAAACGAGCGGTAGCAACGTTATCTCGCCTGCCTGTAGATTAGGGAACAGGTACGTACCTGTTCGAGCGGGTGACTGTTGGATTTCGAACGTCATTGTACTGGCAACATTTTGATTGTCTCTGGTTCGTGTTTGACGTTTTGACGTTTGAGGTTGATAGGTGAAAAAGAACTTGAAAGACGCGTGTTGAAACCGGCCGACGATTTATTTTTATTGTTAAAATTAATGGATAGTAAGCTAATTGTATTGTCCATCGACCCGCGGTCTCTTTAGTGATAAACCGTATTGTGTTAGGTCGTGGACTCGCGAGTTTTGTAGGCGCGCTCCGCGTTAGCTGAAGCGAGTTGTTGTAATTCGAATACCTTGGAAGTTGTACAGCACTTTAGGAGTTTATGTTTGTGTGAAGAAGCAGAGCAGAGAAGATTCTACCCAAGAGATATCTCTTGGAACGCCAAGGTCGAGCATTGAAGCCACACATTCCAGTAAGTGCTTAATGATTTTAGTGTAGATTAAGAACACGGTGAATCGCCGTAAAGCTCATTCTTCTCGCCAATGGACCAATAGCTTAGTGATTGTATGCCTATCTATGGGCCATAGGTATTATAAACTTCATCAAAGTGATCGCTATCATTGGTGGGAGGAATGAACAGTCACAATTAAAGTTCAGATGATTCAGATATTGAACAGAAAATACTGTTTTTTTTTGTTAATATTATTTTTGTACTTTTGCGGTTCTGTAATATTTTTTTTTTATATAATACAAGAACTTTACTCTATCTTTTTTGTTATTTATTATTTGAATTTTCGGCAGTCCACTTTGCTTCCCTTTTAATTTATTTGTTTAATTTATGTTACATTGTTTAGTATTTTTGTATGATATTAAATACATTAGATTTAACTATTTTTTTGCAATCCAAATGTCAGTTGCTCCAAAATAACGCCGTACTGTTTACAAAATTACAAAATGGAGGTTTGTAGGGGCTGTGTACCCCCTCTCCATAGTTTATGTACCGAGCATGCGAAAATGTTAATCTTAAAAATTAGCAAACCTCTATTAGGATCAAAATTTAGGCAGACAACCCTATATCAACGTCTTCACAATAAAACAGCGCATAAGCTGATTTTTTTTTTTCTATTAACACACAAGTGAAAGTAACTGGTATCGACATACCTGTTTATACCTGGCAACCCAGTAGTTCGTTCAGGTAAATAATAGACAACCCTATGTCGGCATATTCTACATGTCTTTTACTTTAAGTCCAGTATATAATTTTCTTATTATTTCGATGTTGCAAAATTTAGTAAAAAATCATTTTTCAAAAAATAATAAAAAATATTCTGTCCAGGATTTTTTTAGACAACCCAGTTTTAAAATATTTTATATCCTAAGAAATTAATTACAATAGTTATTTGTTATACAAGAGTGCAAAGTTGCTTTTTAAACGCGTGCTCAATTTTGATGACCGAGCAAGCGAAGGATTCTAAAATCGAATCACGAGCGTAGCGAGTGATTCAAAAATTAGAATCCTGAGCGTCAGCTAGGGAATCAAAAGAGCACGAGGTGAAAAATCTTTGCACTCGAGTGCAACACGTAACTTTTCATTCCACCTCAGCGAAGAAACTAAATGCAAAAAAGCATTAACAATCACAAGATACTTTTATTTCCTTTTAGGTATTAATATTTATTAGGTACTACATTATGATAGGTAAGTATTACAAATTTATTTTTAAATTATTTCAAAAATACTTAGATATATATATATTACTCGCTCAACCCCGCGGTGTTACCCGCGATTTTTGTCGTACCGCGAGTTACACCGCGGGACAAAGCTAGTCTAAAAAAGTAGCCTAAGTTACTTCTTCGATTATCAGCTATCTGCCAGTGAAAGTCCCATTAAAATCAGTCCAGCCGTTCCAGAGATTACCCGCACCAACAGACAGACAGACCGACTGACAGACAATGTAACAGAAATTGTAAAAAAAAAATATTTTAGTATATGTATCGTGTATACATATGCATTTCGTAAAAAGCGATTATTTTAATATTACAAACAGACATTTCAATTTTATTTATTTGTATGGATGTATAGATAAATTAAGAAAAATTGAAAGTTACGTTGGTATAGTTACTTAAGAAGAAAATGGTGCGGCCAGAGCAAATTAAAAAAAACTACACCAAGAAGGTTCCGAGTCTAAGTTTTTAACAAATTAAAAAATATTGTATGATTAATTCGGCACCATGGAGGTGAAGAAAATAGGTTTAATGATGTTTTGAATTCACAAACTTAGTGCACCCGAGCGATGTTCTAAATTCAATTTACTTTATTCTCTAGAGGATAAAAACGGCTTTTACACTCAGATATCGAAGGGCAAAAATACTCTTTACGAGCTGGTGGGATGAAAAATAAGTTTTATTCTATTATCAGCTCGGTGCAGGTAATCTAGGGTCGGATCTTCTACTAAAAAGCCTCTGTAGCGCAGTGGTAGCGTATGCGACTGCTGTGCTTGAGGTCTCGGGTTCGATTCCCAGGTCCGACCAAATGTTTGTATGATCTGCAAATATTTGTTTCGGAGCTTGGGTGTTTTCTATGTATAATATGTATGTATTTATATCAGTTGTCTAGTACCCATAACATAAGCTCTGCTTAGCTTGGGACTAGATGGCGTTGTGTGTTAGATGTCCGAAAAATAAATAAATGATTTCGTCAGATTTGGCAATCCCATTTATTAATAGGACAAAACACGAATAAAAATTAGAAATTTAAAAAAGGGTGCAGATTTTTACTAATGACAAGGCAGAAAGAGGGGACTAACTAAACAGACCTCGCCAGCAGCCAATTTGAGTTATAATTTTTGCGAGCCCGACTTACTGGTTCCACTCTTTATAAAACCTAATTCATCCGGATATTAACAATCTAACAAAATGGACACAAAGTGGTCTGAATAAATGATTTTTCATTATTCTCTTTATTACATTTATATATACATATTATTTACATTTTTAAATATACATATAAAAACTGTTATAGTATAACGAAGAGCGTGAGCAGCGCCGTCTGGCGAGAACTGTTGTCACTAGTTTGTCTATGTCGTGTCACTGCACCGTAAGCATTGTAATTACTATTTTCTGTTAATAAAAGTGTGTAAACCACATAAATGTGTTATTCAGCCCTTTAACCCTTCAGGTTATGGCCCAGCTACTGTCAGTGAGTGAAATATAAACTAATTAGTGAACAATTGCAGTGATTTGAACTAAAACAGTTCGTCGTTATAAAAGTAATAAACGCGTCTGCGCGCGTTAAGGTTTACTGTAGGTGAATAGTGTAACGCAGACTTGCAAGTTACGTTTCGCCGTTTGTTAACTACTTCTAATACGAAGATTTTATTCATTGCTATTGTTTTGGAGTTGAAAAAAACTTCGATATGTCTACAAATATAAAGAAAGATCGTCTTACTGGTGATAATTATGATACATGGAAGATACATATGCGAGCAATATTGATTAAAAATGATTTATGGGAATATGTATCGGGATCGTTACCAAAACCACAGCTAAGTGATTCGAAATATGCCGATTGGGTAAAAATGGACAGAAAAGCCGAGTCAGATATACTATTAGCGGTGAGTCCGAGTGAGTTAGTTGCATTAGATGGTTTGGAAAGTTCCAAGGCTATTTGGGATAAGCTAAAATCTATGTATCAGTCGAGCGGCCCTGCAAGAAAAGCGTCGTTATTAAAAAGGCTTGTATTGACTCGTATGCAAGAAGATGACGATTTGAAAAAGCACATTGCGGATTTTTTTGATGCGGTTAAGAAGTTAAAAGAAATCGGTTTGGTAGTTATCGATGAACTACTGGCTATATTATTGTTGTATAGTTTACCGGATTCATTCGCCATGTTTAGAACGGCAATGGAATCGCGTGATGATTTACCATCAACGGAAACCTTAAAGGTCAAGATTATCGAAGATTTCGAAGCACGTAAGTCTAATACGACTGATCAAGGGGCTATGTTTGTCAAACGTTGCAATAAGAATAAGAATGCCAATCTGAAGAAGAATAATGACAACCATGGTTTTTACAAAAACAACGTCGAATGTTATCGTTGTGGTCGTCGTGGGCATTTAGCGAAAGAGTGCAGAACTAAATATATTAATAAGTATAAACAAAGCGCACAAAATGTAGAAAATGGTAATGACAGCAAACAAAAGACAACAATGTTGTTGAGTACAGCCGAAGAGGTTATGTTAGGTGAGAAATTAAATCCTAGTTGGTGTATTGATAGTGGATGCACGGGTCATATGTGCAATGATAAGCAGTTGATTCAGGATTATACGCGGCTAGACTCCGAACTGAATTTAGCTAATAGTGATAGTACAAAAATATCAGGCACTGGTAAAGTAAGGATGTTGATTGACACAGGCAGTGAAGAACGCCAGATTGATGTCGAAAAAGTGTTTTACGTATCCGACTTATGAACAAACTTATTATCAGTGGCCAAAATGACAGATCGTGGGTTCGAGGTTCGCTTCAGGAAGAAAGATGCGATTGTGATTGATAATAATGATAAAATTCATATGCGTGCAGATAGAGTTGGTAACCTATACCATGTTCGAATGAGTCAGAACTCTGTCAATAATGTTGAAGCCACGAAGAATTCGTTAGATATCTGGCATCAACGACTCGGACATCTCAATGAACGTGACCTACGAGATATGGCGAAGAGTGATTTAGTACACGGGCTAACATTCAAGGATAATGAAAAATTTACTGAATGTGAAATCTGTATAAGTGAAAAGCAGACTTGCACGCCTTTTCCGAAGAAAAGGGAGGACCGTACCAACGAACTATTAGAGATAGTGCATAGCGATGTTTGTGGTCCCATGAATCATCAGTCTTATGGCGGTAAGAAATATTTTGTTACATTTATCGACGATAAATCTAGATGGTGTGAAGTCTACTTCATAGCGAATAAAAGCGACGTCCTAAGCGTATTTAAAACCTATAAAGCCTATGCTGAGAACTTAACTGGGAAGAAAATAAAGAGTCTTCAGTCTGATAACGGACGAGAATACGTGAACAATGAATTTAATGATTTTTTAAACAAAGCAGGAATCCGAAGAAGATTGACAGCACCGTATACGCCTCAACAGAACGGAATTGCTGAAAGAAAGAATAGGACATTGGTTGAAATGGCACGATGCATGATGCGTCAAGCAGGTAGTCCTCCTGCGCTTTGGGCAGAAGCAGTTAACACTGCTAATTATATTAGAAACCGGTGCCCAACTACAGCTTTGAGTGGTCAAATACCTTTCACTCTATGGAAAGGGAAGAAACCTACAGTGGTATATATGAATGTGTTCGGCTCTAAAGCTTATTATAAAGTAAAGGGAAAACCGAAAGGAAAATTTGAGTCCCGTTCACAGTTAGGAATATTTGTAGGATATGATACTCAATCAAAAGCATATAAAATACATGATCCTATGACAAGAAAGATTATTGTGAGTCGTGATGTGAAGTTCATGAATGAAACTGCATTTAGACATGAATATAAAGAGATACTTGATGAAGAAAAGAATAATGATGAAGAAGACACTGATGAAGAACAAATAAGAGTAGAATTAAACGTATCGAATGAAAGAAAGGACGATAATAGTAGAATACTAAGAGCCCGGAGAGATGGCAATAGATCAACCTGGGAAAATGCAATAGAACCTTCGAAGAGAGGAAAAGGAAGACCTCGTCTAATACGTACTGGTCAGGCGGGTAGACCGCGAAAAGAATACCATACAATAAAGGAGAATACCACGGATAGTGAAAATGAACCAGAACCAGATGCTGAACCAAATGAACAGATGAGTGCAGGAATAACAATAATAGAACAAATGACATGGAAAGATATAGAGAAAAGAAACGATGAAAGTTTATGGAAAGCTGCCTTAGAAGACGAATATCTGTCGCAGATAAAAAATAAGACTTGGGAAATTGTACCAAGACCAATACAACGAAAAGTTATTGGAAGTAGATTCGTCTTTAGTACCAAAAGTACTGGCAAGAAGGTACGTCTCGTCGCAAAAGGATGTTCACAACGTCCAGGGGAGGATTTTCATGAGACCTCATCCCCTGTTGTAAGATCTTCATCCATAAGGCTAATAGCTGCATTGTCAGCGGAGTTAGGGTTAGAAATCCATCAAATGGACGTAGTAACAGCCTATTTAAATGGTTCACTCGATGAAGAGGTATATATGGAGGTTCCAGACCAGCTAAGCGAAGTTCTAGAGAGAGTACTCGCAAAAGATAAAGTTGGATCGAATAAGAAGATAATAACAGAGAAAAAAATACTGGAGACAGCTAAATGCTGGAACAAAGCTCTTGACGAATGTGTGGATAGTGTGTGTTTACTAAGAAAATCTTTGTATGGCTTACGTCAATCAGGACTGCAGTGGTATAAAAGGTTAGTGAGCATGTTGAATGATATTGGTTTTGAAGCATTACCACAGGATCCTTGTGTGTTTATTGCACAAAAGGGTGAGCGAATTATGTTGATAGGTATTTATGTTGATGATATGATACTAGCGACAAATGATACAGTTTGGATGGAGGATATAAAGAAACAATTAGGGAGTACATTTGAAATGAAAGATATGGGAAAAATTTCTACATGTTTAGGTATCGAATTTAGTCGTGATTATAAAAACGGAGTGTACTTAAGTCAAAAATCATATTTAGATAAACTGTTAGAACGTTTCGGTATGAGTGAGTGTAAACCTGTTGTGACACCTATAGATGTGAATGTAAAGCTAGAGAAACCAGAATTTATTAGGTCTGATATAATGGAACAGTATCCGTTTCAGAGTTTGATTGGTGCGTTGATGCATTTGGCCGTATCAACTAGACCAGATATCAGTTATGCCGTCAATTATTTGAGTCAATTCAATACAAATTACAATATTGAGCATTGGAAGGCTGCTAAACGCGTGCTAAGGTATTTGAAAGGTACATCAGATTACGGACTAGTGTATGAAAGGACAGGTTTGCCCCTCTTTGGTGTGGTTGATGCAGATTGGGGTGGGAACTCGATAGATCGCAGATCCTATTCCGGTTTTGCTTTTATTTTAGCAGGTGCACCCATCAGCTGGGAGGCGAGAAAGCAACGAACGATTGCATTATCGAGCACTGAAGCCGAGTATATGGCCATTTCCGAGGCTACTAAGGAAGCCATTTACTTGCGTGATATTTTAAATAGCATAATTGTGAGTGTGTGGTGTTGTTCAACGACAACCAGAGTGCTATTAAACTTGCTCAAAGTAAAAACTATCATTCTCGTACAAAGCATATAGATATCAGGCACCACTTTATTCGCGATAAGTGCGAAGAAGGCATAATTAATCTTAAATATTTGTGTACGGAACGAATGCCTGCTGATGTTTTGACCAAAGGTTTGAGTGGGACAAGGCATCACGAGTGCATGCGTAATTTAGGTATGATGAATGAATGTCTATAAATTTCAAAGATATGCTCACGACTTCGAGGGGAGGTGTTATAGTATAACGAAGAGCGTGAGCAGCGTAGTCTGGCGAGAACTGTTGTCACTAGTTTGTCTAGATTGGTCTATGTCGTGTCACTGCACCGTAAGCATTGTAATTACTATTTTCTGTTAATAAAAGTGTGTAAACCACATAAATGTGTTATTCAGCCCTTTAACCCTTCAAAAACAAATACATTTAAGAATATAAAAAATAGTAGACCACCGACTTCGGGTACTGGGACCAAGAAACCGGTGGTTAGGGCTCCAGAGACAGGAACCTCCTCACAATACGAGCCGTGTCAAGAAGGACTGCCCTCTGCATCAGACCCTTGATCCAGCCCTCCAACGTGAGCCTCTTAAGATGTTAGTCGAGGCTCTTGGCTATCAATCCGTGAGCAGATACGACTATCGGAACAATGATCACCGAATCCACATTCCACATATCGACAATCTCGTGAGATAAATCCAAATATTTTATTTGTTTTTCTTTTTCGACTTTCACGAGATTCTCGTCATGAGGAACGGCGATATCGACAATCATTGCGCGGCGCTCTAATCGATCTATCACCACAATATCAGGCTTATTGGCAACAATAGCCCTGTCCGTGATATTAGATCGATCCCAATATAACGTAGCACGACCATACTCGAGAACTGGGTCGGGCACATACCTGTAATATGGCACCTCTGAACTCACAAGTTTGTATTTCAGGACAAGTTGTTGATGTACAATCCTGGCTACTTGGTTGTGTCTATGCAAATACTCGCCGTTAGCAAGACGAGAACAACCAGAAATAATATGCCTGATAGATTCTCCAGTACGGTGACATGCCCGACAGATGTCGACCGTACCATCCTTCAGGATATACTTCCGATAGTTATTCGTCATGATAACTTCATCCATAATCGCACAGACAAAACCTTCAGTTTTCCGAACAGATCACCATACTGTAGCCAGGACGTAGATGCATTAAAATCTATATCAGGCCCATTTAGGGCCCGATAAAATCGACCATGAAGTTCTTTGCCCTTCCATACCTTCCTGCGATCATCAGTACCAAGTACTACAGGTTTGCGCCAATTCTCTTTAGCCAAAGCGAGCGGAGTGAGTACGGTATCCACTGCAACTACACTGCGATGCATTCCCACATCAGTATGAAGAAAATATTCTCTAAGATTGTATATCTCGCGATTGTGTAGGGTCTTGATATTTAATACACCACGACCCCCGTACTTGTAAAAATAATAAATAAAATAATAAACTTAGACTCGGAACCTTCTTGGTGTAGTTTTTACTTATTATTCTCTTTATTACATTAAATATACATATTAATTACATTTTTAAATATGAATATAAAAACAAATACATTTAAAAATATAAAAAATAGTAGACCACCGACCTCGGGTACAGGGACCAAGAAACCGGTGGTTAGGGCTCCAGAGACAGGAACCTCCTCACAATACGAGCCGTGTCAAGGAGGACTGCCTTCTGCATCAGACCCTTGATCCAGCCCTCTAACGTGAGCCTCTTAAGATGTTGGTCGAGGCTCTTGGCTATCAATCCGTGAGCAGATACGACTATCGGAACAATGATTACCGAATCTACATTCCACATATCGACAATCTCGTGAGATAAATCCAAATATTTTATTTGTTTTTCTTTTTCGACTTTCACGAGATTCTCGTCATGAGGAACGGCGATATCGACAATCATCACGATCACAGTGACATCACAGATGTCGACCGTGCCATCCTTCAGGATATACTTCCGATAGTTATTCGTCATGATAACTTCGTCCATAATCGCACAAACAAAACCTTCGGTTTCTCCGAAGAGATCACCATACCGTAGCCAGGAAGTTGAGGCCTTGAAGTCTATATCGGGCCCATTAAGAGCCCGATAAAACCGACCATGAAGTTCTTTGCCCTTCCATACCTCCCTGCGATCATTAGTACTAAGTACTACAGGTTTGCGCCATTTCTCTTTAGCCAAAGCGAGCGGAGTGAGTCCGGTATCCACTGCAACTACATTACGATGCACTCCCACATCAGTGTGAAGAAAATATTCTCTAAGATTGTATATCTCGCGATTGTGTAGGGTCTTGATATTTAATAGTCCACGACCCCCAAACTTTCGCGGGATATACAACCTCATAACCGATGACCGTGGGTGATGCATTCGGAATGCAGTCATAAATGTCTCTGGAGCCCTAACCACCGGTTTCTTGGTCCCTGTACCCGAGGTCGGTGGTCTACTATTTTTTATATTTTTAAATGTATTTGTTTTTATATTTATATTTAAAAATGTAATTAATATGTATATATAAATGAAATAAAGAGAATAATAATAAAATAAGCTAGCAACACTGAAAGCACAACATGGAATTTTGCACACATATTTTTCAATAATTAATTTTCTCTATTTATAACATTTTGGAGTCTATTACTCCAAAATGTTATAAATAGAGAAAAAAATTTACAGCTACTACTAGACCAGAAAATACTGTGCCAGCTTGGCAGTGTAGAATTGAACGTCGTGTTGCTGAGGCCAGGACACTCATTGGTAAGCTAATTAGTTTCCGATCGGGTAACACGCGACCGAGAGTGATGCGCTTTGTGAAACAGGCATTCTTGGGGACTACTATTAGTCCTCAACAGTACATATCATGTGTCACAGAGTGCATAGACTTTCTGAAGCAAAAAGTTTATGCATGGGCAAATAGAATAAGGCGGTATAGAAAGCGAGTAGATCGGTATAGTCAGAATCGCATGTTTCAAAGAAATGAGAAGTGGGTATACAGGAAATGGGAGAATCCGGGTCCGTGTGTGAGTGATAGGCAATTCCCAGATGAAAATGCCACTAATTTATTTTGGCGTAACATCTGGTCAGTGCCTGTCACTCATACAGAAGGTGATTGGTGTCGGGATGTCGAACGCTCATGTGAGTCTATAACACCAATGGAACCAGTTAGCATCAATAAAGAGGATGTAAGTTGTGCGGTCCGTTCATTACCGAATTGGAAAGCACCTGGTCCAGACGGACTGCACAACTTTTGGCTTAAGTGGTTCCGAAGCTCACATGCGTGTTTGGCATCTCAATTCCAAACAGCATTGGATTCGGGTTCATTACCACAATTTTTAGCAACTGGCATAACTCACTTACTCTATAAATCTGGTGATGCCATGGATCCCAAAAACTTTAGGCCTATTACTTGTTTACCAACGTTATATAAACTTCTTACATCTATTCTGAGACTCAAAATCACTACTCATATTAATAACAATTCGATAATTTCCGTATCTCAGAATGGATGTAGAAGTGGGACCCGTGGCACTAAAGAGCTCCTAATGATAGACATGACCATTAGCCAGCAGGTACGTCGTAATCGTAGAAGTCTGGCGACATGCTGGATAGATTACAAGAAGGCTTATGACTCGGTTCCACATACATGGCTTTTAAGGGTGCTGGAGTTGTATAAAATTGATACAACTCTGAGCACTTTCTTGAAGTCGTGTATGGGGCAATGGAGAACAGTACTTCGCTATCCAGGATGTCGGCAGTCTACGATGAACGACGTACTTATAAAGATCGAGCGGGGCATCTTTCAAGGTGACAGTCTGAGTCCCTTGTGGTTTTGCCTAGCTTTGAACCCTCTCAGCACTCTATTAGAGGGTTCAGGGTTAGGCTATAGGTTGCAGAAAGATGATCGAGTTATATCTCACCTCCTTTATATGGATGATTTGAAACTACTTGCCCCCACTAAATTACAATTGACAGCGTTACTAAAGGTCACTGAAAACTTTAGTAATTCTATCAAGATGGAATTTGGTATAGACAAGTGTGCAGTAATGTATGTAAAGAAGGGAGTGATTGTGGAATCTGAAGGAGTAGAGCTTTCAGATTCTACAAGACTCAGATCTCTGTCTGCGGCCGAAACCTACAAGTATCTAGGTTTTTCACAGTCCTTAGGAATACCAAAATCTGATATGAAACAGTCGTTGCGGGAACGCTTCTTTGGCCGCCTGAAAAAAGTACTTAAAATTCTTTTATCAGGCGGTAACAAGGTGCGAGCCTACAATGGTTGGGTCATGCCGGTTCTGATGTATTCCTTTGGTATACTTAGATGGACTCAGACTGAATTAGATGCCCTAGACCGGAGAGTCCGTACATTGCTGACTACTTCCATACCTCCCTGCGATCATTAGTACTAAGTACTACAGGTTTGCGCCATTTCTCTTTAGCCAAAGCGAGCGGAGTGAGTCCGGTATTTATTTATGTTTTATTATTATTATTATTAATATCCTTTTCTTAATTTACGTTGCTTTTCCACCTTACTAACTTTTTCTTTCACATTTAACTCTCTTTTCCCGTTCAAATTATTACTATGCAAAATAAATAATGTATGTCTAACCTATT
Source organism: Diaphora mendica (assembly GCA_949125395.1). Lineage (NCBI taxonomy): Eukaryota > Metazoa > Arthropoda > Insecta > Lepidoptera > Erebidae > Diaphora > Diaphora mendica. The sequence goes on from OX421310.1 coordinate 28,735,744, forward strand.
CTTCTATTATAATAACTAAATTTTCGTTATTTTTACCTGAAATAGTTATCCGTAAAATAATGTAAAATAGGTAAAGTCCATTTCACGAGCGCTGGATTCGCGCGACATAATGTTGCCAGGGTTAAATATGGGGAAATCAGGGGAAATTATTTATCGTTAATTTACTTTCATTGTATTAAACTACTACGACTCGCATATTTAGATAAGAAAAAAAATGTTTTTAAGATAATATATTTTTAATATAGGTACCTATTTGATGTCCATACTGCTAAGGTCAGATTAATGAAAAATAAATCTTCCTGTAATTTCTAAAATATAAAATGGAGATGTTCGACCAACTTTAAATTAGAAAAATAAAATAATATTTAAAAGTTTTATTTAAAGTTTTATTGAATAATTATGATCGGCCATACTATGATCACTGTCAGAAGAGTGAGAGAATCAGATTCTGTTTCACTATCACTAGCCGTGGATAGAATAAATCGATCCATTTCTTCATCCATAAGACCATCATTTTTTAAATATTCTTTCTCCAAATGCTGTACATGTTTACATTGAGCTGCCCAATCTTCCGCTTTAACAGTCTTTACAAGGCTCCACATTTTTTCGATCGGATTTACATCGCAGTGGTAAGGCGGCAATTTTAGCAATTCATGATTGTGAGATTTTAATAATGCATCCACAGCATATATAGGTGGACCTTTGTTTTGTTTAATTAATTCAAATAATACAGCTTTTGTCCAAGTATCTTCAAAATATACTCCCTTTTCTCGCAGCCATTCCTGCATGTCACGTTTAATACTTGACATTGTAGGCGCCTTAATTATTTGAGTGCAGTGATACGGAGCATTGTCCATTACCACAAGTGACCTTTCAGGTAGGTTAGGAATTACTTTTTCACTCATCCATTTCAAAAAATTAATTGAGTTCATGTCATCCTGGTAATCTGAGGATTTTGATTGGGATTTAAACATTAACAATGCACCATTAATAAAACCATTTTCAGTTCCCGCATGAGCAATTATCCAACGACTCCCTGATCACTTTCACACGAACATCCCAGGCTCATCCTCACTTTGCCAGCAACTTTTGGCATGATAAGTGTTGTGTATATAGGTCTCCTCTAAATATACTACAGATTTTTTCTCCACATTGTGATTTCTTCGGATTCTCTCCAAATATCTTGAACCCCATGCGTTAATATCATAACGTTCCATAAGTTATTTACGTTTCAATTGGCATCGCTTATACTTGAAACCGATACTTTGCAATATAAGGTGCAATGTTGTGATGTTTCCTTGAAAATGTATGTCTTCTCTCAAAGCTGCACGTAATTTAGCCAATGTTGGTAATTCCTTCCTCACAACATAAAAACTGTGAATTTTTTGCCGTATAGCGCACAAATCAAATCTATCCCAAGTCGAACTTTTTGATATGCGGGCGACTCTTCCCTGGGGTAACGATAACTTAAGAAGTACTCGCCGCTCTGTTGCGCCTTCTTTTGTAACTCTCGTTACAGTTTTCTCTGACACACCTGCAATTAAATGAATAAGTTTAAATGATTATTTTCGTATTTAATTACATTATTGCAATCAATATGTTTTATTGCAAGCAATGTCCGGTACAATTTTGACCTCTCATGCTGCGCTAACATATGAATACAGTAATACCCCGACCAAAGCTACCCCGTTTTACGCGAATTCGGAGATACGCGATTTTTCATTTTGATAGCCGCGCACATCTCTCTCTCTCTCACACACTACCAGCTTGCTTCAACCATGGACCAGGGAGTCATTAAAACATTTAAAGCTTACTACACAAGGCGATCATTTGCACATCTACATGAAGCTATGAGACAAAACAATGAGCTTTCTGTTAAAGACTTTTGGAAGCAGAGGTCGACATGATGACGTTCAAGAATTGCTAGATTCACACAATCAAAAGCTAACAATTGACGAGGTTATAGAAATGCGTAAGCATGAGCAAGACATTGAACAAACTGATTCGCTAGACCCAGTTGAATCGGTAAGTCAAATGACTATTGCAAACTTAACAGAAGGACTCAATTCAATTGAAAAGGCATTACAAACTTTATAAAAATAGATTCTAATGAAGAACACGTTTCTACTACAAAATGGAGAATAAAAAAATTACTGGTATGCTACGAGGAAATTTTGCGTGAGAAGAAGAAATACTTAACTCGTCAGGCAACATTGTTAGAATGTCTGAAGCGTTCGACATCAAAATAATCAGAATCAGCTATGTTGGGATCATCCGGCATGAAGCATACCTGTCTCCAAGGGTAGGATTGTAGTGCAACACAATCTGTTGACTTATATCACTATATATATATCGCTGTACACGCAGCCGCCATGTGTGGCACACATGGCGGCTGCGTGTACGCGGAGAGGCACTGTACTCCAACAAGGCAATGGTCTGAGGAGTTAATTGGAGCATCTACGGATACGTGGTAACCGTCCGGATGAAAGTCAGCAGAAGATCAAACAATGAAGAATTCTGACCCTCCACATTTGAGACTCGCGTGGGCGTGATAAACAGTTGTGTCAGGCCTTAAACCAGTGCGAAATCATGAACAGATCTCCCCGAATGATCCATTTTATTACTAAGCTTGTCGGCGTGGTGGGCGTTAAAATAACTAAGTATTCTCTGCAGACGGGATCTGCTGCTGCACGAAGTCTGTAGCCATCTGGATATGCTCAATGAGTCGGTCAGTTTCGCACAAAGTCGCCTACACGGATTGAGAAGTTTCTGCCTTCAAGATTGCTGAGGCGACGAAAACTGATATCGTCTCAAACGTACACGCACATTCCAGCCTGAGACATGAAAGAGTGTTCTAGTCCGTACCCAGGGTGAGTGAGGTAGGAATGTTCGCTGGAGCCGATATCTGCGTATCTGGGTGCCATGTTAATTCTGCTCTTACCCCGGGCACAATTTAGCGCAATTTTGCCCATATAATACGAGGGGCAGCCTGGGCGTCCACACTTAAGTGCGGAAAAAACCCGGGAAAACCAAGTACATTACTTAAATTATTACACTTGCATACATTATTAAAATACCTACTTTTTATCTGTATCTATTTATTATTTAAATTAAATTATAACTTCTTGTGGCTTGACCACGACTATATGACCCCCCCTGGCGCCAAGGCTGGATCCGCCCTTGGTACAAATACAATAATAATAACAACATTGGAGGATAATAATAACATTGTGTACTCTATTTACACTTTTATTAGTTTTATTATATTAAAATTTTATTGTATTCCTATTTTATATTTGTGTGAACTTTCTTGTGCATGATGTGGTCTCCTGTAAGTGAGGAAGCACATAACTTGTTATTCTGTTAATTATTCTTGTTTTGTTTTTTTTGTATTTCTTGATGTGAGATCCATAAATAAATAAATACTATATTTTTTAGATGTTGTAGTTTTAATACTTAGAGGCAAGGAAATAATTTTAGCCTGGCCCTTAAAAACCGTCAATATCTCCAAGTCAGTTTCATTAATAAACTAGCTGACCCGACGAACTTCGTACTTTCATATTGTTCTTTAAAAAAAAATTCCCCGTTAATCTTTGATTTTTAACCGACTTCCAAAAAGGAGGAGGTTCTATGTTCCACTGTATGTTTTTTTTTTTTTTTTTTTTTTTTATGTATGTTCACCGATTACTCCGTCAGTTGTGGACCGATTTTGAATTTTTTTTTTGTATTCGAAAGGGTATGCTTCCGAGGTGGTCCCATTGCCAGCATATCAGGATCTGATGATGGGATCCCAGGGAAATCGAGGAAAACCCTCATTTTTTATAGGCACATACTATGTTTTTCGTATATTTTTTGAAGGTACACCGGTATTTGCGTCTGGTAGTCATCATTTCATGATGGTGAGCTGATGATGTAAGGTACAACTCCTTAACGGTTAGGAGTTGGAGGATAAATCTTTAAATATCATATGTATATATGTTACCTTTAGTCGTATTTTTTCAAATTATTTAGGTAAGCTGAAGATGGAAGATGGAAGGTACAACTCCTCAACGGTTAGGAGTTGGAGGATAATTCTTTCAATTTCATACGTATCTAAAGACCTTCAGTCGTATACTTTCAAGTTATTTAGGTGAGCTGATGATAGAAGGTTAAATTCTTCAACAGTTAGGGATTAGAGGATGATTTTAATATTACACGTACGTATAGACCTTAATTTGTATTCTTGATGATGAAATTTCATGAAATAGTTCAACTTACTACTGACCTACGATTGATTGCACTAAAAACTGAAAAATAAAAACTTTTTATAAAAAAATAAAAACCGACTTCCAAAAAAACATCCAACGAAAACTCTCTGCCAAAAAAAACACTTAAAAGCGTAAAATAAACTGGTTCTTCATAAATTGCGTATACCTAATTCTTTATTCATTTAAATAGTAGTATTATAATGTGTGCTAGGTACCTAAAATCTGTTTGAAGTCGGTGCTAAGCCAAAAAGAATACAAACGAACAATTACAAAAGTCTAAGCGATAGTCACTTGGCACCGACTTCAAACAGATTCTAGGTACCTAGCACACATTATAATACTACTATTAGGTCTTTACCTATGAAATTGCCGTTCTTCAGTACTGGTCATTTGAAATAAAAAAAAGTTTGTAATGGCTCTGTATTCTAAATTCAAATTAATTTTGTTTTAAAACCATGACATTCTATTTACAAACTCAGTCTTTTGTTTTTTGATTAGCGTTGTATTTTCATTACATTTGACCATTTTTCGTAATAATGAATACTTTAAAAATTCATGTGATTATGGAATATGAGTTCCGTCGGCACGTACGGCACACAAACGGCACGTAACATCAAAAACGTTTACGGAGAGAACTGTACAAACGAACGCACAACCCGTTATTGGTTTTCCCGGTTCCGTTCTGGAAATTTTGCCTTGAAAAATGAAGCTCGTGATCGTCCGAAGACTTTGGTTAACAATAATGAATTAAAGGCGATTGTGGAAGCTGACGAAACTCAATCTACAGCTGAGCTAGCAGCAGCTTTTAATGTAAGCATCAAAACAATATTGATCCATTTGCGACAAATTGGCAAGGTAAAAAAGCTTGATAGATTGGTGCCCCACGACCTTAACGATCGCCAGCGCAACGTACGCGTCGATACCTGCCTTGCGCTGCTCAACAGGCAAAGAAATTAAGGAATTTTGAAACGAATTGTTACGTGCGACGAAAAATGGATTCTGTTCGACAATCGAAAGCGCTCAGCAAGTTGGTTAGACCCTGGTTCAGCACCAAAGCAATGCCCTAAACCAAAAATGACTCCTACAAGATGATGGTCACTGTTTGGTGGTCTAGTGCGGGTGTGATTCACTACAGCTTTTTACAAAACGGCATGAGCATTAATGCAGATGTGTACTGTGAAGAACTGGAGAGAATGATGGAGAAGCTTGCACATCTGCAACCAGCTTTGGTCAATCGGTCGTCCCCACTGCTCCTTCACGACAACGCGCGACCCCATACTGCGCAACAGACAGTCTCCAAGCTGCAAGAACTGGGGTTGGAAGCTCTCCCTCATCCGCTATACTCACCAGACCTTGCACCTACCGACTATTACTTTTTCCAAAATTTAGACAACTTTTTAGTGGGTAAAAAAATCAATTCCCGAGAGACAGTACAAAATGCCTTTGAAAAGTTTGTTGGCCTCCCGTCCAGCTGATTTTTACAAGAAGGGCATCAATAAACTGCCAATGCGTTGACAAAGATGCGTCGATTGCTTGGGTGATTACTTCGAATAACAGAAATAAAAAAGTTTGAAAAAATAAGTACTTTCACTTATTGCATACAAAACGGCAATTTCATAGGTAAATACCTATTATTTAAATGAATTAAGAATTAGGTATACGCAATTTATGAAGAACCAGTTTATTTTACGCTTTTAAGTGTTTTTTTTTGGCAGAGAGTTTTCGTTGGATGTTTTTTTGGAAGTCGGTTTTTTTTTTTTATAATCTTCTATACTTGTCCTAATAATAACGAACATATATAAATACAATTATCCAATTTGGTGCAGGCGATCGGAAGTTATGCGCGTACATACATTTTCGGGATTAATTTTTATATAATATACACACATCAAAAGTGTCTAGGGATCAAGCATTTTTATGCGGATTTCTTGAGATTGAGATGTGGCTTTGGCCCTGGCCTGCTCAGTCGCCAGACTTGAACCCGATTGAGCATGCATGGGATATGCTACAGAGAAGAGCTCTGCCGAATATGGAGGGTATCCAGTCGCAAGAAGACCTTTTTTTGTTGTTGCAACGAACATGGGCGGCCATTCCACAGCGTGATTTGGATGAACTCATTTTGAGTATGCCAAACCGATGTTCTTGTGTTAGTGTTCGCGGTAGAAACACGGATTATTAATTGTTTAAGTTACCTAATAAAATTTTAAAGAAAACTGTTATTTCAGTCTATTTTTCGAACTTTAATGTTAGTGGTTCAAATGTCAAAAATCCTTTTATTAGGAAAATGGCAAATTTCTTTATTAATGCAAAGGTGACTTGGTTTATCGTTACTGTGACAAACGAAAACACTTTATTTGATGAATCCTTAAAGAAAATTTTAATTAATATCAATCAGGAGAAAAGTTATTGCAAAAATATATGTTGATCCCTAGACACATATGTTGATCCCTAGACACTTTTGATGTGTGTAGATAGATGAAGTAGTAAATATGCGTAATTTAAGAAGTATATTCGATCTGTAGCAACACAATGTCCGAAAATTTGTAGTTTTAGATATATTTAACGGGGCCAGGCTGAAAACGTAAGGCAGGCCCGGCTTCAAACAAGTGCCTCTAATTTATTACAAAAAGGGTACATTGAAAAATAAGTAAGAAACTATAATTATTTTTACGGGAATTAACGCGATCACTTATTAAAAGGTATTACATACCTCTGATTTGCCTCACGTTTCGACCAGGTTGCACAGGCCGTGGTCACGCGCTGACTGGGCTCAGCGGCGCACGCCCTCCGTCGTCGAATCCGTGAAGTAGAAGGTTCTTCGTCCACCCGCACATTTTCGTCATTATTCATAAATTTGTTTCGCCATGTACCGTCACATACCACACTAACAGTGTCCCTATTCTGTAAGCAAACCGATGTGTTCCTATTCTGGTGTTTAGCCGACTGCGCAGTAAAGTGAGGTGGTATGTTTTTTAACACTGGATTCCACGCTGTAGATAATCTAAAACCATCTTCCCGATTAAAAGTTTTGTGCTTTCGCAATCGCTTCACATACTACTCTTGAGTAAAAGTAACGTTCGGTGGAGAGGACTTGCGTGCGGTGAAATTCAATTCAGTGGTTGATGCCTGCATCGAGTACATGTTCTGCAATCGCCGATTTGCTTTTCTGTCGGTTCTTCACAGCAGCGATATGTTCTTTGACCCTTTCAGCAATAGTCCGGTACGTTTGGCCTATGTAGGAACTTCCGCAGCTGCAGTCTATTTTATACACACCCGGAGTTTGTAGTGGCAATATATCCTTCGGTGTGCCGACGATGTTGTGAACCTTTATGCCTGGTGTGTATACTATCTGAATGGAGTATTTCTTTAACACGGACCCGATCTTATCCGTAACTCCCTTGACATAAGGCATATAGGCTGGTTGCCTGTTCACTTCTGGATACTTGCGTCTTATTTTCGGTTGCTTCCGTCCTCCATTCACTTGATATCCGTTACCTATGAGTACCTCCTCAACATGTTCTAGCTCCCGTTTCTAAATGTTCAGGGTCACAGAGATCGTAAGCTTTGTTCTTGAGTGAAGTCATAACAGATTGCAAGTGCCGGGGGTGATGATGAGACGTGGCGTGTAGATATCTATCCGTATGAGTAGGCTTACGGTACACACAGTTACAGTTACAGATCTTACGGTTACTATAACATCTAAGAAGGACAACGACCTATCCGTCTCCATTTCATATGTAAACCTTATTTTCGGGTGAATAGAGTTGAGATGTTGTACGTATTGATCTACTTCTTGTTTATTTCCTTTAATGATACTGAAGATTACATCTACGAATCGCTTCCACAGCTTAACGGTTTTCGGACCGAGACTTAGAGCCTTCTCTTCAAAATGTTCCATCCAGATGTTAGCAAGTACTGGGGCTACAGGACTTCCCATTGCGACACTATCAATCTGGAGGTAATGTTGACCTTGAAAAAGGAGATAGTTGCCATCTAAACAGTGTTCAAGTAGATCCATATAGTTGATCGGCAGTTCGTTGTCTCTCAGCAGGTCTTTTACGACGTTTAAGCACTCCTTTATTGAAACATTGGTGAATAGCGACTCCACGTCAAAGCTCACCATGACGTAATCCGGTTCCAACATGAGATCTTTTATAATTTGTATGAAGTGTTGTGAGTCTTTCACAAAAGACGGTGTTTTGCTTATAAGTGGTTGCAATACTGAAGCAACGTGCTTTGCAAGATCGTAAGTAGGAGAAGCAATTTGACTTACAATGGGCCGCAGTGGCACGTCACGCTTGTGTATTTTAGGCAGACCATATAATTTCGGTGGCTGGTGTGACTGGTATGTACAGTCTCTTGTATTCGTCTTCTGAGAATAGGTCCCCATTATCCCGGATTAGAGATCGTATTTTACGCGTTACTCTGGCCGTGGGGTTGTATGTTACCGGTTTATAAACCGCAAATATATACTCAAGCTCCGGTTAACCTGCTCTCGGAGGCATTCAATACAATCAATGCTGATCTTTTGCGTATTGGAGAATGGAGTCATAATTATGGACTCAAAGTTAATCATGTGAAAACGCAGGTATGTGTTATCGGCAGTTCCGGGATGGTCTCAAGAATTGACTGGACACAGTTGCCACAGATTGATTTCAATGGCACCCCCCTCGCAATTAGTAATACCGTCAAAAATCTAGGGGTCTACATGGATGGAACTTTATCTTGGGGTCCGCATATTCAGGAAGTCAGCCGAAGGATATTTGCTTCTGCCGGATCATTGCGCAGACTACGTAACTTTCTTCCAACTGCCACTAGGGCTGCACTTGCACAAGCACTTCTCCTCCCAATTCTCGACTATGCCGATGTCAGCTATCTGAATCTCACCGAAGCACAACTTGATAAACTTGAGCGACTACAAAATTTCTGTATACGATTTATATTTGGCCTTCGAAAATATGATCATGTCTCTGAATTCCATCAAATGCTCAAGTGGCTTCCAATTCGCTCTCGCCGGAATACTCATATACTTATCTTCCTTTATAACATCTTGTTTAATCCTAAAGCCCCCTTCTACCTCAAAGAACGATTCAAGTTCCTCAATGACACACATGACAAATGTCTAAGGTCGTCTGAAAATTTGACACTGGAGATGCCTCTGCATTCTACAAAATTCTATGACCAATCCTTTACGGTTGAAGCTGTACGCTTGTGGAATGCATTGCCGGTAAACATTAGAAAAGCGCCAACAGTGCATGGTTTTAAGAAAATGGTTCAGGAATTTTATACGACATAACCGAGTCAATCACGAATATGTATATTTAATGTAATATTAGTATAACTGATTAGTTAAAGTTATTGGCATGTATGTGTATGTATGTTTATGTGTATGTATGTATATGTATATATGTGTGCATGTATGGAGATATACATGTGTTTCTAGTTATATTTTTTAGAAAATTATAATTCTTCAAAACTACCGCACCGTCAACTACTGTCTCTCCGATACATTTTTATCCATCCTAAGGTTGTCTGGAAGAGATTGCTTTTGGCAATAAGGCCGCCCTTTGTACATTATACTTATACATTCGTCATTTTCTGTACTCTATTTTAAATCTGTGTTACGGTGTACAAATAAAGAGTTTTCTATCTATCTATCTATCTTATTATCACTCAACAGTTGAGTATTTTGGTAATCAGTTGTATTTATCACTACGGTGGCGTTTCCCTTGTCGGCCTTGAGCACTAAAATATCTCGGTTATCCCTAATGTTTTTTAATGCTTGACGCTCTTCCATAGTGATATTACTAGCCGGAGGCTTTGACCGACGTAATATTACCGCAACGTCCTGTCTAAGGATATCGGCATCGCCGGGCGGTACTTTGTTGCGTGCAATCGATTCCTCAACGCTACTGATTACATTCTCAAACGGTATTTGTTTATACTAACTTTTAAACTTTCGCGTTCCATGATTAATAATTATTATTTTTACGGGAATTAACGCGATCACTTATTTCAAGGTATTACATACCTCTGTTTTGCCTGACGTTTCGACCAGGTTGCACTGGCCGTGGTCACAGGCTGACTGGCTCAGCGGCGCACGCCCTCCGTCGTCGAATCCGTGAAGTAGAAGGTTCTTCATCCACCCGCACATTTTCGATATTATTGATATTTTTGTTTCGCATTGTACCGTCACATACCACACTAACAGGGTCCCTATTCTGTAAGCAAACCGATGTGTTCCTATTCTGGTGTTTATCCGACTGCGCAGAAAAGCGAGGTGGTATGTTTTTTAACACTGGATTCCACGCTGTAGATAATTTAAAACCATCTTCCCGATTGAAAGTTTTATGCTTTTTAATCTCAATCGCTTCACGTACAACTCTTGAGTAAAAGTGACGTTCGGTGGAGAGGACTTGCATGCGGTGAAATTCAATCCAGTGGTTGATGCCTGTATCGAGTGCATGTTCTGCAATCGCCGATTTGCTCGTCTGTCGGTTCTTCAGAGCAGCGATATGTTCTTTGACCCTTTCAGCAATAGTCCGCTTCGTTTGGCCTATGTAGGAACTTCCGCAGCTGCAGTCTATTTTATAAACACCCGGAGTTTGTAGTGGCAATATATCCTTCGGTGTGCCGACGATGTTGTGAACCTTTATGCCTGGTGTGTATACTGTCGGAATGGAGTATTTCTTTAATACGGACCCGATCTTATCCGTAACTCCCTTGACATAAGGCATATAGGCTGGTTGCCTGTTCACTTCTGGATACTTGCGTCTTATTTTTGGTTGCTTCCGTCCTCCATTCACTTGATATCCGTTACTTTTGAGTACCTCCTGAACATGTTCTAGCTCCTGTTCTTGTATTTGTTTAGGCGTCGGAACGAAGTTACCTTTATACCTTTTTACCTTTACCTTTACCATTTTATACCTTTGGCCAAGATGTTTATAATTGTATCATCTAATCTCACGTTCGACAAGTTTACAACGGTGTCCTTCGATCGGTCGGGTACCACGGGTGACGCTTTGTTTTCTGCATACCGCCGATTATATTCCTTCGAGAACTTTCGATCAAAGCTTACACTACATAACTCGAAGGTACGACTCGCTTGTAAAAACGTTACCAGGTCACACAAATCATAGTCCGATTGAGATAGATTAACACTACACTTTAATTGTAATGCATATAACTCTCTCGGTATACACTCCAAATCACTGTGTTTATTGCGAATTAATTGTTTCAAAAGGCGTGCACTCGAGTTTTTTAGAATTTTACGTGAAAATGCGATATCACTACGTGGTTTTATTCGAACACACGACGGTAATAAGTCCCAATCGCGACACTTCACAAATATATCAACGATGTTTCCATTCGCGCCCGTTTTTTACGTCAAAATTCTAGATGACGCACTTGTTTTGCAATTTGGCCTATGTAGGAACTACCGCAGCTGCAGTCTATTTTATACACACCCGGAGTTTGTAGTGGCAATATATATAATACCTTTTAATAAGTGATCGCGTTAATTCCCGTAAAAATAATTATTGTTGTATCATGGAACGCGAAAGTTTAAAAGTTAGTAAGTAAGAAACTGTTTGTATTAAGGAGCACATTCGATTGATATAACTTTCGACAACAAATTCAGACTGACGACGATGATAGTTATGGTGTTGAAGCATTAAATACTGTGTTTAATTTGATACAGTTGGACCACTACTTACTACAAGATATAAAATATGTTTCTTTAAATATCACGTGTAAGAGCGTTTTCACATTATACGATCCGATATCGGTGTCGGGCGCCGATACGATATCGAAGGAAGTAAAATGTATGTATGTGTCGGCTCTGATATCCGATATTGGGCCGGACAATATGAAAGACAGATACATATTTCATACATTTTACTTCCTCCGATATCGGATCGGCGCCCGACACCGATATCGGATCGGATGATGTAAAATATATCTAACTTCAAAAGGAAAATAATGTGGACGAATGAAATCTGATAATAAGCGGTAATAATCAAAGCATTTTGACGAAAAAACAACTTGATACACCAATATTCAGCTTTATCATATTATGTTACTTTGATCTAAGTAATTATATAGCTATCTAAGCAATTATCTGGACCGATTTCTTAGAAATTGTATTAGTTCCTTTTGCTATCTACGCAAAAATAGCTTTACGCTATCAACGATGAAAAAAAAAATGCTTAAGGAATTGCTCACTCATGAGTAAAGATGGTGCCACGAATTTCTGTTCACTAACTTCTAGAAAGTCTTTCTCTTGGCAGCATTACCTGAACTGCTTTTTAACAGACGATAATCAAAATACAAATCTTTAGAACAGGACCGAACAGGACGTTTGAGGTAGTCGAATCTTAAAAACAACCCAGACGTGATTCTTAGAGCCATAAACAGCATCACCGTTAAATTCTCCACGGCCACCAACATACTCTTACAACAATGCTTTTATAAAGCTATCCAACCTTTTTAACAAGCCTTTTTAAAAGATAGATTGGACAAATCGCAAAATGATGCCTCTAAAGATAATCCCACCAAAAACATTTTCATGTAAAATGTTGCCAAGACGACTGCATATGGCTTACCCTGTGAAAAAGATATCAGATCTCATGTAGAGCCAAGGTTCTGTATCTACACGCACTAACTCTACCAACCCTAACTTCACAAACTCTGCATCTCAGTAAAAATATATGGCTTCGCCGTTTCGCTACCATACCGTCACGAAGGGGAAACGAACGCCTTTTGTGTTTGCAAATATCTAGTTTCTGAAGTAATGTGTTATACGAATATTTAGTTTCTGAAGTAACGAAACAGCCAAGCCATACATTTTTACTGAGATGTAGAGTTTATGAAGTTAGGGTTGGTAGAGTTAGGGCGTGTAGATACAGAACCATGGCTCTACATGAGATCTGATATCTTTTTCACAGGGTAAGCCATATGCAGTCGTCTTGGCAACATTTTACATGAAAATGTTTTTGGTGGGATTATCTTTAGAGGCATCATTTTGCGATTTGTCCAATCTATCTTTTTTGGGGGTTGGGGGGCAAAAGTAATAGGTTTATGAATTTTTTTGTTGTTTGTATACTAAACTTAGTTTACATACCAAATTTCAGCTTTCTAGCACTTCAGGAAGTACCCTAACAGTTTTGATGATCATCAGTGTGTCAGTGACGAAATCGGTGTTTTTTTGGTATCAATAAAATCTAAATTATCAGAGCTATGCAATTGAAACTTTGTACGTTTCATTAGTCTATTGGTAACATCATATGCTGAAAATTTGAACGATCTGGTATATCGGAAACCAAAGTTATGGGGGTTCAAAAAAACGACGAAACGCTTCGAGAAAAGGTAGGTAGTGCCCTTGCGCTACGCTTGGCTCGTCTTGGCGGGGGCACGACCGTGCCCCCAGATTTGAAGAAAAAACTAGTCAATGGAATATTTTCTTTTTTCAAGACATTTAAAAAAGGCATAAGAAGTAAACCATTACTATAGTTGTTTATTGATACTAAAACAGTATACTGTAAACAGTAAAGATGCATACTGAAATATATTCCAGTATGCACCTTACAGATAAATACACTCTCAGTGGCCATTAAAATTAAAATTGGGTAGTGTTACATCTCAGAAGATCGGCTGTAAGAAGTCCGGCAATAAACAATCCTATCTAACAACATTTCCCATGAGAAATTTATAGTTGTTTAGTAGGTAGGAGCCGGTGTTCCTTCGTAGCAATTTTATGATAGGAGTTAACGTGACTTGCTTCAATAGATATCTTATGCGAGCAAACAATCACAAGGCTATTACGGTAAGTACTGGAACGATCGAAGCCAATCTATTAAAACTTTATGGACGAACGACCGTTCAGATTGATTGCACAGCTTATTTTATTTGTTCTATGTGTCACAAGGGATTAATGGAGCGCTTCTTTCGAGATTGCTGCGAGGCTGTGATCTTGTGCAGACATATATATGTAGCTTTGATTACATGCTAACCAAATACTTTTTGAAATATAAATTTATGTTCATCAATAGTCACAAATGGTTAGACCCTGCACAGCTTGCGAACACAAAAGCGGGTATAGTGTATAATGTTTGTCAAGTTAGACTCCCACCAATGAAAATGTTATTTTATTAACTGAGTAAAATGGCGGCAGTTGAATCAATTACCTTGTATTTTTTTTTGAGTCAACAACTCTATTACTGTATGTTACTTGTAATGAACTGTGTAATTAAAGTAGGTGGTACACTTTACTTTTGCTACTCTGATAATACTTGTTTTCCGATTGAAAAACAATGCAACATCGCAATGCAATGCAAAAAGTCGCCGTGGGCGGGCGCCCTTAGACATTGTTTCGCTATCAAATTTTTTTTTTTTTTTAGAATTATATTTTAAGAATTAGGGGGAATTAGAAGAAGGTTGTAGACATCCGCTAAGAACGGATTTTACGAAACTCCACCTCTAAGGGGGTAAAACGGGGTTTGGGCGTTTGTATGAAAGTCCTATGTTTTTGAAGTAAGAGACTTGAAATTTAAAATGTATGCTCTACAGACAGTGTGGAGGTGTACTAATAATGTATCTTTAGAAATCAACCCCCTTTTGGGGTTAAAACGGGGGATGGTAGTTTGGACGCAAACGAGGTTGCGTAGGTCAGCTAGTGTATATATGTTTCTTTGCCATACTTGCCTTTTTTGTTATTCAATCTTTGGCAGTTATTTGTATTTTTCCTTAACTCGATATTTTTAGGTAGTTAGCTGGTGCCATACAGAACTAGTAAGTAGAGTTCATTTTGTTGTAATATTCCCAGTGGTCAGGGACTTAGCATAGCAATGATCTGCCCCAATCTACAAAATTCATTCTTCCAACATTAAAATGAAGAATCAGTTACAAGAGTTTAAAATTTAATTTGGTGTCTTAAACTTCGCCATGTATGTGTTCGTTCAATTCAACTGTATCCGTCGGTTGACTTTTACTACTTTGCTGTGATAACTAGCAGCTGTCGCGTTGTATATTTTTCCATTTCCCAATCAACACGGAAATGAAGCTGTAAATAATGAATGACGGCTTTACGTTTTCGAGGAAATACATAATACCATGTTTTGTTGCGACGAAGACTGAATATATTATCGTTTCGCAAGATACCGGCTACAAAAAAACTTTACTCATTGCGATAAAATTTAATTTTTGATGATTTAAATCATTTTAGCAAATCATGAGGAATGCCCATTAAGAAACTGAAATAATACCGTACATTAACTAAGTTTAATGTGTAAACTTAGTTAATTTATTTGATAAAAAATAAGCATTACGATTCTTATAGTTTCAAAATGTTTGTGGTTTAGCAAAATTGATTTATAACTTTATACGTCTTTTACTAAATATTCATAATATTATTAAGCATAAAAAATTTAACGAGATGGTCGGAAAATAGTCTTGATGAGCACTCATTTTAGTTTAAAAAAAATGGTTGTCTGTAAAGTCGGTTTACGGACGTCATAACAAAACGTTGAAGAAATATACTACGACGTACAATGAGCGTAACGGGACAATGAAAGTAACGGGACAATGAGTCATCCTTTTTCGTATATGCAGCCGGCGTTCATCAATTTATTAGAGATTGTCACGTCAAAAAGTTTTATCAACCTTAACACATTTTTAAAAGCTACACAAGTACCTTCAAGGTACTTGTGTAGCTTTTAAAAATGTGTTAAATGTGTGCTGAAATCGAACGGGCCGGCTCGACCGGGGCGGTACTACCCTCGCACAGAAAATCAACGTAAAATGACAGCGTACTGTCGTGTTTCGTTGGTGAGTGCGAGACCGGAGGCCCAATGATGCAGGAGCATCACTAGCGCGCCATGGTGTGGCTCACCATGCTGCATTGTCTGCATTCGCAGTGAGTATGGTGTCAACCACCTTTTGAATTCTGCTTATGCTTTCGATCAGGCAAAGTAGAGTCATTTTGGCAGGGCCAAACATAAAAAAAAACGTTAAATGACGATTCATCTATCTACAGCCTTAAAAAGTCCACTGCTGCACATAGGCCTCTCATTATGACTATAAATGTAAAATTTAAAAACCCCCTATGCAGCAGCAGGTCGAAATTATCAATTACGTAAGTGTCATTTAACAATTGTACTGGCACGACAAACTTAACCGAGTAATCATACGCCATAATTGATTTTGTAAAGTGCACGTTATGCGCTTTCATTTGAAACCCCACTCGATGATATTTTTGCAGACATTCGGTTATTCTTCCCCACTTTCACCCCCATAACTTTTAAACGAGTCAACCGATTTTCATGAAATATGTCTAAGAACACTCGCACGTAACTCACCTTTCATACAAAAAAACTAAATTGAAATCGCTTAATCCGTTCGAGAGCTACGATGCCACAGACAGACAGACAGACACGTCGAACTTATAACACCCCTCTTTTTGCGTCGGGGGTTAAAAGGAGGTTTTGGCTTACCACGCTGTCCAGACGAGTTGATATAGGTTTGTATCAAGTTTTACTTCTCTGTGCAGTAATGTTGACCTGCGTAGCTTGCTCCGTTAATCATCTCTTACGAAACCCATGGGATGAATCCGTCACCGCACTAAAATGACGATTGAATTAAAACAATAAGATTCAGCTGCTTAGAAAGGCTGGGCAGATCGCAGACTGCTGAAAGCATTTCAATTCACTGTGATAACATCTTACTTCCTACTCTTTATAATACTCATGATTATGAATGCTGTAAGTGACAGCTGAAAGCTTTTATGCAGATATCACAAGTAAAATGGAATCGTGATGTTTGTAAATCGTCTTTAGTAATCTGTTATTTGTGTAGACTGTAGAACATTGCTTGATATCTAGTGATCTTACAATAAAAATTCTATTTATGTACCTACGCCTGCACCTACTACTTCACAAAAAAAGTAAATACATATTTTTAGAATTTTACTTTTTTACACGGTGCCGTTCTCGAAGTTGTTCAAAATTATGTGTACCTCGGGCAGACTTTGCAGTTAGGTAGTTTGGGGGTTGCGTTGTGTTCCAACTTCAAGATGTTCGCAGAAATATATCACCGTGTAAAATAAAACACAAATAACACTGTGCTAACAATATCATTCTCGATAGTACACACAAAATCATTAATACTATTACAAGGTAACGACGGTTCTTCTTCTTCTTCTTTTGATGAAATGGCAACCAGCCGGATCTCTCGGATCAGCTATTTCTGCCAATGTCAAGTGTTAATAATCTTCATATCATAAGTCTTCAAGTCTTTAGTCCCCGTCGTGATGAAATCAATGATAAAAACATAAAAAAACGTGGATGAGATGAAATGGGGACCGTCCCCCGAAAAAACAAAAAACGATCTCCAACGACAAAGGGTTAGTCCACTCGTGTATTGTACATAGACAAATCTTTTTCTTCTGTCAGATGACAAAATCACTCGGAGCGCTACTTATGGTTGCGTTCGGAAAAATACATAAAAGTGGGGGCTACGCCGCCACACCATCCCCCACGGAGTGAGATCAGTCGAGGATCTTAAATTTTACGCGTCTACCAGACCGGGTAGTATACTGTGGTTTGGTGGTGCCTGTGGTGGGTTCTGATGGAACAGAAGATGAGGGTGGAATCTGTGTAGGTACAGGAGTGGCTGGATGCTGTGAAGAAACAGTGGTGCGAGTTCCCACAGTAGGCTCAAAGGTAGATGGGCCAGTGTGGTCTACAAAAGCAGGCTTGAGACGATCAACGCTAACGACGACTTGGCGGCCCTTTATATCCAGTGTCATTGTTTTGCCATCACTGGAGCGGTCAATGACCTGGTGTGGGCCGGTGTAAGGGGGCTGCAGCGAACGACGAACACGGTCTTCACGTAAAGAAACATGTGACGCTGTAGCTAAATCCTTAAATAAGAATGATGCTGGATCAGAGTGTCGTGAAGCAGGTACTGGCTGAATAGACAGCATGTGGCGACGTAAGGTCGCTACAAAGTCCGAAGAATTGTAGTTTAAATCAGGTTTAGTAGGTACAAGGAACTCTCCAGGAAGGCGAAGTGTTTCGCCATACACCATCTCAGCTGCTGTAGCTTTAATGTCTTCTTTAAAAGCGGAGCGCATGCCAAGGAGGACCAGAGGGAGTGCACGTACCCAAGATTCCTGGTGACACATGAGGGCCGCATGGCCGCGAGGGTGTGTCATCAGTCGGTGGAACAGTTCAGACTCGAACTGGGTTCCCTGATCTGTTGTTATTACTGATGGAATGCCAAAACGAGGAATCCACTCTCGAGTGAAAGTTTCAACAACTTCTTCCGAGGTGATGGTACGCATTGGCCAGACCTCAGGCCATCGGGTGGCTCTGTCAATAGCTGTCAAGCAATAGCGGAAGTCATTGCAGATCGGCAAGGGACCAACAATGTCCATATGGAAGTGTCGGAAACGACCAGATGGAAGGTCGAAATTGCCGAGGGGAGCAGAATTGTGGTGTGACACTTTGGCGCGTTGACACGCCTCGCAAGTGCGGGCCCATTCCTTGCAATCCTTATTGACAGAAGGCCAGACGAAGCGTTCAGTCACCAGACGAGTGGTAGCTCGTGCACCGGGATGGCTCAAGTTGTGAAGTTTGTTAAAAGTAGGTCTACGAAAGGGAGGGGTTAAATAGGGACGGGGCTTGCCAGTGGAGACATCACAAGTAACGGAAACATTTGTACCCGGGATGATAACTTTAGACAGCTGAAGATGGGATTTGCTATGATGCAAGGCAGCTAACTCCTGATCTGTCTGTTGAGAACGGGCAAGTGCGTCGTAGTCGTGTTCCAGAGCGATAGCGTCAACTCGTGACATCGCGTCAGCGACAATATTGTTCTCTCCTTTGATGTATTTGATGTCTGTTGTGAATTGGCTGATGAACGAAAGCTGGTTTAACTGAGCCGGTGGGAGCTTTTCTCGGCGTTGTACAAAAGCGTACAAAAGCGGTTTATGGTCCGAGAAGATTGTAACATGTTGAACCTCGAGAATGTGACGGAAATGTTGTACGCTTTCGTACACCGCCAGCAACTCGCGGTAATAGGCTGGCCACTGCGCTTTTTTGGGGGTCAACTTCTTGTTGAAGAAGGCAAGGGGTAACCACTGACCATTCACTAGCTGTTGTAAGCAGGATCCGATGTGTACGCTGGATGCATCCGTGAATAATCCAAGAGGTGCGTCGCTGATCGGATGTTGCAGTAGCGTGGCGTTGGATAAACTCCTCTTGCAAGCTTCAAACTGGTCCAGAAGCTCTTGTGTCCATATGAACGGTTTAGCACCTTTTCCGTTGGTAGCTACGACTGCATCGATAAGTGGAGCCTGGAACTGAGCGGCTTGTGGGACGAAGCGGCGGTAGTAGTTCAACATGCCCAGGAAGCGTCGAACACCTTGGACAGTTTTAGGAGGGGGAAAATCCAGGATAGCTTGCATGCGGTCCTGCGGAGGTCTAGTACCTTCAGGAGAGATGTGGTAACCCAAGAATGTTACTTCTTGGGAACCAAGAACGCACTTCGAATGGTTGATGACAACCCCATAATCTTGAAGACGTTTGAAGAGGATACGCAGATGTTCCTTGTGCAGGACCTCGTTAGCTGAATATACGAGGATGTCATACACGTACGGAAAGCAGAAATCGAGACCCCGTGTGACCTCGTCGATGAACCGCTGGAAGGTCTGACCAGCGTTGCGGAGACCAAAGGTCATGAAGGGAAATTCGAAGAGGCCAAACGGGGTAACGATGGCTGTCTTCGGTACGTCCTCTTCAAAAACGGGAATCTGATGGTATGCCTTAACAAGGTCAATAGTACTAAATATTTTAGAGCCAGTAAGGTTATGAGCGAAGTCATGAATGTGACGGACAGGATAACGGTCAGGAATGCTCCTTGCGTTCAGCGCACGGTAGTCGCCGCAGGGACGCCAGGAATTGTCCTTCTTCGTAGCCATGTGTAAAGGGGACGACCATGAGGTCTTGGAAGGCCGTGCGGTGCCGGATTGCACCATGTCCTCGAATTGCTTCTTGGCTTCCAACAACTTTTGAGGCGCGAAACGACGAGGGCGGCAACATAAGGGCGGTCCATCCGTTGTTTTTATATAGTGCACAGTATTGTGCTTGACTGTTCTTGGACAACCGGGTGGCCGAGTGATATCCGGGAACTCAGCGAGAACTAGAGTAAAAGGACAGTTTGTTGAAACTATGGCCTTGACACTTGGTTGTTCCCTAGATGCGGAGGAAGCAGGTGCTGACATATTGGTAAGGCCATCGACCAGGCGCTGGACACGGCAATCTGGAAGGAGATGGTAGTAGGCTAAAAAGTCAGATCCTATAATAGCGGCAGTGACATCAGCAACCACAAATTCCCACATAAAGCTCCGCCGAAGACCAAGATTCAATGTTAAGGTAATGGTCCCATACGTTTTGATTGAGCTACCATTAGCGGCGCTGAGTTCATAGTCGGAGATCTTCCTCTGTTCTGTGAGCCAGCGGCGGGGGTAACAGCAAAGATCCGAGCCGGTGTCAATTAAAAACTGCCGTTTAGTGACCCGGTCCGTGACGAAGAGACGGCGGCCGTGTGAATCGCAATCAGTTGCCACCGCTACTGACTGCTGGTGGGGTTCTCCGGCTTCCAGGTGCAGGGGCCAATGCACTTAACAGCTTTACGACCAAATTTTTTATGGTACCAGCAAAGCTTGTTAGCTGACGTTGGAGTCCCGGCGCGCGAAGTGCTTC
The DNA here is from genome assembly GCA_949125395.1 of Diaphora mendica. NCBI lineage: Eukaryota > Metazoa > Arthropoda > Insecta > Lepidoptera > Erebidae > Diaphora > Diaphora mendica. Next base: position 28,756,751 of record OX421310.1, read on the forward strand.
TAGAGTTAGAGCGAGTCCTGGAACGAGACCGTTCCGAAGATAGGGCAGCAACTTGTCTGCTGAGTTCTTCGATGCGCTCCATCATTGCATCAAGAGGGGATGCGGCAGCAGCATGAACGTAGGTAGGGCCGGGCTGAGCCTCGACAATCTTGTCAGCAATGTCAGCAACCTTGTCCAACGAGAGATCAACTTGGGTAGCAAGAATGCCCTGGACATGTTGTGGCAAGCGTCGGAACCACAGCTGCCGTAGGATCTTGTCGTCGGACAATGCAGTCCCAGCCAAGGATCGAAGGTGGCGGAGAAACTGCGACGGTTTCCGATCTCCCAACTCCTCGTCACTGAGTAACCTTTTCACCCGCTGTTCCTCAGAAGAAGAGAGTCTGCTGATAAGCGTCTCCTTCAGCTTTTGATATTTTCCTTGTGCGGGTGGGTTTGTTACAATGTCCTCAATTTCACCAGCCATCCGGTGGTCCATCTGGCTAAGTACATGACTATACATAGTCTCGTCTCTGGTGATGCCAGCCAGAAGGAATTGTGCCTCAGCTTGGGCAAACCACACTGTAACCTTGTCGGGCCAAAATGGTGGCAATTTTACAGAAACCGAGAGCACTTCAGGTGTTTTCTCAAGCCTAGGTAGAATGGTGACCTGTTCTCGAAGAGCAGCTGTTTCAGCTTCAAGGGCAGCAAAACGGGCTTGTAAATCAGCATCCATGGTGAAAAAGGATGGAGGAAGGTAAGTAATAAAGTATTAATGTTAAGGAACTAACCAACAAACACCACACACCAACAGCAAACTAATTCAGTATACGGGTAAAAACTCAGACCGTGGATGAGCAATGGAGTATTTACACATAAAAAGAAAAAATATAAATAGTTATAAGCAGGTAAGTACCATGACAACAATTAACAAAATAAAAAGTTTGAAAAGTATTAAATTTTTAGCCTTAAAAATTAAATTTAAGATTTTTAGTATGTACAATTTCTGTCAAAAAGGTGTATAATTTGTGAAGTTGAAATGTCTGCAAAACAATAGAAATATGGTTATTTAAATGAGTAATACAAACTGTTTCAACTATTTCAGACAAGAGTTAACCTAGACACTCAAAAAAATAATAAAAACAAATTGTAATTAACCTGGACACCTATCGATTAACTGACAAAACACAGAAATAGAACTAACACTAGACAAAAATGGTAACTAGAATTAGTTTTAGTTAAACAATTCAAAATAATATACACAAGTAACAAAAATTTTCAAATGCTTCAGTAGCAACACCGCAAGATGAATATAACAATATGCTGTTGCTTGTAAATCTTGTAACCATAATATTAGTAGTCTATTATGTATAAAGATAGAAAAGTCAAGTGTACGCTATACTTGCGTGAGCTGGAACCTTGTTATGATACATTATAGTGATATAATTATAACCTTGTTATGATACACTATAGTGATATAATTATAACCTTGTTAGTGTCTGTTAAATGCTAATTGCGTATCAAACACTATTTGGGCCTTTTGCACTGCAGTTGTACTGAACTTTTAGCACTTTTAAGCACACTAGCGATATATTAGCAGGGCAGGGCTGCGGGGGCACGCTCCTTGCGCGCATCCGCCGCGGGAACTCCTAAGTCACCGTAGAGGATCGCTGACTAGCACGAAAGATTGGCGGCCGAATGCCGGAGCTAATTATGAAGGCGGGCTCGGTCGCTACTACTCGAAGTTATTATGCATCCACTAGAAGATGCGTCGCCGCAAACTCGTTAACAAAGACCGGCCGGCGTGGCGTTTGCCAACGAAGGGGTCACCAGTTTGGGGGTTGCGTTGTGTTCCAACTTCAAGATGTTCGCAGAAATATATCACCGTGTAAAATAAAACACAAATAACACTGTGCTAACAATATTATTCTCGATAGTACACACAAAATCATTAATACTATTACAAGGTAACGACAAAGGGTTAGTCCACTCGTGTATTTTACATAGACAAATGTTTTTCTTTTGTCAGATGACAAAATCGCGCGGAGCGCTACTTATGGTTGCGTTCGGAAAAAGACATAAAAGTGGGGGCTACGCCGCCACAGTAGAAACAGCTTTGAGGATGAGGTGAACAGGAGAATTCAGCTGGGTTGGGCAGCGTTTGGGAAACTTCGTCGGGTCTTTTCATCGTCGATCCCACAGTGCCTTAAGACGAAAGTCTTCTATCAGTGCGTCCTACCCGTCATGACATACGGAGCCGAAACGTGGACACTTACGGCACGGCTGGTCCACAAGTTCAAAGTCGCTCAGCGTGCTATGGAGAGGGCTATGCTCGGCGTTTCTTTGAGGGATTGCATCAGGAATGAGGTAATCCGGCAGAGAACCAAGGTCATCGACATAGCCCAAAGGATTAGCAAGCTGAAGTGGCAGTGGGCTGGCCATATTAGCCGCTGAACTGATTACCGTTGGGGTAAACGGGTTCTTGAGTGGAGACCGCGTCTCGGCAAACGTAGTGTAGGACGTCCACAGGCCAGGTGGAGTGATGATCTGCGCAAGATGGCTGGCACGAGCTGGATGCGAGAAGCCGAGGATCGAACCAAGTGGCGCGCAATTGGAGAGGCCTATATCCAGCAGTGGACTGCGATAGGCTGATGATGAATATTTTTCCTTTTTGTCCTTTTGCTATAGATGACGTGAGAGGCGATTAAGGGAGCAAACCATGCAGGGTACCATCACTGCAAAGAGAAGGAAAATCCGAAGCAAATCGTATACCAACCCGTCAAGCCAGTGTGGTATAGTAGGCCAAAGCCTCCTTCCTAAGGAGAGGTCTATCCGGCAGTGAACTGTTAAAGGCATGTCACCATGTTGTTGATGATGAAATATTTATTTCTAAATTTAAATATTTTTCCACTATGTACTAAATATCAATAAAAAGATATCGGAAATCGATGCCTTTTGAATAAAGTTTGCAAGTTTTACTATATTTCTTAGATTTACTGTAAAATGTGTACTTTTATATCTTATTTCTTAGGTTTTAGAGCATAACAAGCAGACGGATTACCTAGTCAGTGACGAGTACAGCCTACAGACAAATATATTAAAAAAAAAAGAGAGATGCCGTTCTTATCTGAGCTTATTGACCCTCCTGCAGAATAAAATGATGGCCTAGATAGAATGATAGAATGAGAACCTAGATGATAGAATGGTCTAATTGGATCTTCGGTATCACAAAGATGGGATCTCTACTCAAGAACTCGTTTCAGCTTCCTATGTCATAACGAGTGGAGTGCGCTGATTGAAGACTCGTATTCTTGCACAATGGGATCCACGTAAAAAAAACTTTAGGTTAATTAACAAATGCTGCCCAACCCTAAATGTTTTTTTCTGAATTGCAATGTACTCTCCGAGGTACAAATATTTTTAAACGATTTCGAGTACGGAAACTGTAACGCAAAGTGGAGAAGAAGGTGTTGGAAAGCGAACTCCAAAGAGTAGAATTTGGAAGCAACCGGGAATGATGCCAGGATGACCGTGTACCGCAGTCCATATTGTTGTTTGCAACTTCTGTAGAGGGTAGATGACACCTTAGTCAACGTGACGTCACTGTTTTAGCATACTCAATTGAGCAATATATTTCAATGTTTATTTAATTAAATTTGAGATAGAAATGAAAAGCTGTAATAATTATATTTTCCGAAATGTCTTGTAATATTTGTTTTAATGAAGGAGCCATCGGTATTTGTTTACGACACAGTCATCTACCCTATTGCTTAAAACAAGAGACGTTACTCACACCCCTAATACGAGTAGTAAAACACGTCCCTTATAGACTAGCCAAACTAACAATATTAAGGTAAAAACTAGAGGTGTTGATCAAGTCTTGGCAAGTGAACGTAATCGTGACAGTTTATAAACTTTAGCCATAGTCACACCAGAAAAACCCTTCGAAATGTTACATATTGCATCGATACTAAATGAAGTCCATTAGCTATCAATTATCTACAATAATTGACAAAATAATATTACATAATAGCAAATAACTCATGTATGTCAATTATTGACAGACAATAGCGATGAAGCGAATGTTGAATCAAATTCAATTGGCAGTTGCCTCGGTGGCGCAGAGGTAGCGTACCTATGCGACAGCCGTGCTTGAGTTCTCGGGTTCGATTCCCGCCGTGTCGTACCAAATTTTTGTATGATCTGCAAATAATTGTTTGGGGTTTTAGTGATTTCTATGTATACGAGTAATATATATGTATTTACAAATTTATATTTCCAACTCCTCCAGTTTTCTTCTGATTAATTTCTTTGTGGGTTCCAAGACACTTTAATTTTTTCTGGGACTTCCCTAGTGTCATAACTCGGTGTGTTCGTGGGTTGATCCTGGTGTACAGGAGTTACAGTGGTGAGTGTGTAGGCGGGATTAAAGACATGTATTTACAAAAAAAAAGTATTTATATTAGTTGTCTAGTACCCATAATACAAGCATTGCTTAGTTTGGGACTAGATGGCATTGTGTGTAAGTTGTTCGAGATATTTATTTATATATTTATATATATATATATTTTTATGTATGGCCCGCCAAAATGATTCTACTCTGCCTGATGGAAAGCATAAGCAGAATCCAAGAGTGGTGGTCACCATACTCATTGCGAATGCAGACAATGCAGCATGGCGACCCACACCATGGCGGCCTAGTGATGCTTCTGCATCTTTTAGTCTAGCCAACAAGTATGGAACTTGTTGACTAGACTATTTGGGCCTCCGGTCTCGCACTCACCAACGAAACACGACACCACGAACGCTGTCATTTTACGTTGATTTTCTGTGTGAATTATTATTATTTATTTATATTATATTTCCTTACATACAACTACACCTTTATATACTGTAATTTTTCATAAGTGTATATCTAATATCTCCAAACTACTTGCATTGCCAATGGTATTAATAACGTTACGTTCAATTATACCACAGTGAGTGCATACGTTATTAAATTTTGTTCTGACTACAATACGCCAACTGCTCTTTAAAGGGATTACTTTGCTGAAGCCTTAACTGTGCGTTCGTGACCCGTTTGCCATCCACCGCGCAAGCGTACAATAGCCCACTAACAAAAACCCCCGGATTCACTTTAAAACTTTCCAACTTCTTTTAACAAATAACACGATAATTTAAGCCATTCTCTGTTATTATTTATTCTCATGTGAAAATGCGAAGGTAGAAAAAATAATATCATAATGAAAGCTACTTTCATTTGTACAAAAATATCCACACAACCCTGGAAATTCTTTTGTATAATCGGGTACTCCACAACAATATTAACGAGAGACTTATTTATTTTCCATTGTTATAAATAAAACAGTTTCTTTGCAAAAATAAATCAATGGACAAAATATTCTTGAAACATCAATTTTTTTTAAATATAGATGTTGTCTGTAGTAAGTTACCCGCGCTTAATTTAATAATAGAACTTGTACTTACAGTAATCTTTTACCAAGGGCGATGTGGTAGTCTGTAATATTGGTTCGCAGAGGTCCGTCCGGGTGACTTGTCCCGGCTAGTGCAGTGATCAATGGTCATGAGTGAAGTTCCTGAAGTGGTTGTGGAACATTGTAATGGTGTGGAGGAGCAGGCTGATGTCACCGATGTAGCTGAGCAAAACGGAGACGATGGGTATGTGAAATTGTCGCCGCCATACGAGTTCAATTAGCTAGAACTTTATTGTTATACAAAGCTAACAAGTTACTTGTAAGTAACTTCAGTGAAATAGCTACATTTCCATTATACTTACATAACGTCTACTAGAAATTTCTTCATTTTTAACAGTTAAAATACTCTAAATTATTAAATACCTATTCTAAAGAGCGTAAAAATATTAAATTAGCACTTGAATAGTGCGATGAGATTGTGAATTGGATTTTTCTATTTTTGTAGATTGGCCATTGGCCGCAAACTGGGCTACCGTGTACATTTCCCGAGTGACGTCATAAGAGAAACGTGAGTTACCTTAGTGGCACGGTCTGACCTGGCGGCGAGCCTGTGACGTCACACGCTGTCCCTATCACGTTATGACGTAGACAGACAAGAGCGCACGACATCAGCTTGTAACGCTTGCATCATTCATTTACTCATTCACATTCCTGTTTATTCATGCGCTGTTGAGCTTAGTGTACGGAACCGCTTTGCTGTGTTGCACTAATGACAATAAACAAATGTAAACAACTGCCTGAGCTTTACATATTGTCGGAAAATAAATATTGTGTTTTAGTTTGCAATCATTAGTTATGTTACATGAACTATCGATATTCGCAGAATAACAAGAACAAGCTATTGTATGTAACAATATTGTATCCGGTTATATTACTTTATTATATTACCTCCGATATTTCCACAATCTTATGTTATAACAAAACATTTAGCTTAAACTTAGATACTCTATAGACTGAACACAAAACCATATTTACCTTAAAAACCTTTAAAAATGCCGTTAATTCTGTGTAGATGAAGTGCTTACGTGGTACAGAAATATTTGTTTATACAGGAATGGATTTGTGTTGGAGTAAAATTATTATGTATTTGTGTATTTCGTTTCCTCAGTTGGATTTGTGACCGATTTTGACCAAGTTCGAACTCGTTTTTCGAACTAATTTTTCAAACTAGTGCTATCACAGACTTGAACAGTTATTTGCTTAATAGTAATAAAAGATTTGTGATGATGGTTTAAGAAAACAGCGTGTCACCGCCACTGATAATCCTGTGGGTGTCGTGGTTTTCACCGTGGGAGAGCCACGCTTCGGCATGTACGGGCTGGCTCGATCGTAGTGATACCACGGCCTCACAGAAAACCGGTGTTAAATATCGCTTGCGCTGTGTTTCACCGAGTAAGTGAGGATACCAGAGGCCTATACCTCAACCCCTCCCCCCATCCCCCAAAGGCCGGCAACGCACTTTTTTTTTAATGTATGGCTCGCCAAAATAACTCTACTCTGCCTGATGGAAAGCATAATCCAAAAGTGGTGGTCACCATAATAATTGCGGATGCAGACAATGCAGCATGGCGACCCACACCATGGCGGCCTAGTGATGCTTCTGCATCTTTTAGTCTAGTCAACAAGTATGGAACTTGTTGACTAGACCATTTGGGCCTCCGGTCTCGCACTCACCAACGACAGCACAAAAGCTGTCATTTTACGTTGATTTCCGGTGCGAGGGTAGTGCCACCCCGGTCGAGCCGGCCCGTTCGTGCTGAAATCACCGTGGCTCTACTACCTGTAAACTTGTGACGTCTTTGGTGTTGCGGGTGTCCATGGGTGGCGGTAATCGCTTACCATCAGGGGATACGTCTGCTCGTTTGCCCCCTATACTATAAAAAAAGGCAGGCTAGGGAGCAAACTACGCAGGACGACATCGCTGCAAAGAGGAGGAAAGCTTGAAACAAATCGTGTACCAACCCATCTGGCCAGCGTAGTATAGTAGGCCGAAACCTTCTTTCTAAGGAAAGGTCTATGTCCTGCAGTGACGTTGCATTGCTGTTAATGCTGTTGATGATGAATAAGAGATGTACAGACTAGGTATTTACATAAGCACGTTATATACTATAAATGTATTTTTCATCCCACCAGCTCGTAAAGAGTATTTTTGCCCTTCGATATCTGAGTGCAAAAGCCGTTTTTATCCTCTAGAGGAATAAAGTAAATTGAATTTAGAACATCGCTCGAGTGCACTAAGTTTGTGAATTCAAAACATCATTATAAGTACCTATTTACTTCTACCTCCATGGTGCCGAATTAATCATACAATATTTTTTAATTTGTTAAAAGCTCAGACTCGAAACCTTCTTGGTGTAGTTTTTTTTTAATTTGCTCTGCCCGCATCATTTTCTTCTTAAGTTACTATAGCAACTTAACTTTCAATTTTTCTTAATTTATTTATACATCCATACAAATAAATAAAATTTAAATGTATGTTTGTAATATTATAAAAACCGCTTTTTTCTAAATGCATATGTATGTATACACGGTACATATACCAAATTATATTTTTTATAATTTCTGTTACATTGTCTGTCCGTCAGTCGGTCTGTCGGTCTGTTTGTTCCGGGTAATCTCTGGAACAGCTGGACTGATTTTGACGTGACTTTCACTGGCAGATAGCTAATAATCTAAGGAGTAACTTAGGCTACTTTTTTTAGACTAGCTTTATCCCGCGGTGTTACTCGCGGTACGACAAAAACCGCGTGTAACATCGCGGGGTTGAGCGAGTACCTAAGTATTTTTGAAATAATTTAAAAATTAATCTGTAATACTTACCTATCATAATGTAGTATATACTTAGAATATTATTCTAAGAGTACATACATACCTAATAAATATTAATACCTAAACTGAAATAAAAGTATATTGTGATTGTTAATGCTTTTTTTGCATTTATTTGTTTCCTCGCTGAGGTGGAATGAAAAGTTACGTGTTGCACTCGAGTGCAAAGATTTTTCACCTCGTGCTCTTTTGATTCCCTCGCTGACGCTCAGGATTCTAATTTTTGATTAGAATCATTCGCTTGCTCGGTCATCAAAATTGAGCACGCGGTTAAAAAACAACTTTGCACTCTTGTATAACAAATAACTATTGCAATACTATATACCTAAAGGAAAAAGTTTAAATGTCAAGAATTTTTATCTCGTATGCAGTCAACTAAAATTGTAATTTGATCGGCAAACTCCACAGCTGTTCTATAGTACAAAGAATGTCTAAATGTCAGTCGCATTTCAAGACAATAGAATATCACGTGAAGTTACACAGCGAGAAAAGCTATAATATACTAGACTGGTAGTCATTTCAACTGGAATTCTCCACAATGTGGAAAGTAATCTCAGAGTATTTGATAAGTAAGTTATATGCGGGATCCACTAAAGCTTTGCATGTTTAATAATGTCTGAAAAGTTATGCAAGATTGGTTTCGGGTGCCGGATCTTTTATCCAAATATTACTTTTGTTACTTATACGCTTAGATTCTTATACGTATTAGTTTTCAAGTTCGAAATTCTATAGTATGTTTTTCTTATAATTATACATTCATACATAGAGTTACGCCTTTTTCCCAGAGGGACAGGTAGAGATAACCAATTCCTACTTACTACTATCCTAACACACCTCTCTTGTTTCATCCACATTCATCAATCGCTGCATGCATGCGCTTCGTTCCTGGTGATTTATTATAAATTCTGTCTCTGTATTCTGTGTGAAATGTCGATTAGATATAGTATTGTCAAGGCTGTGACGAAAGATTCAGGTTTAGCTTTACCTAAAAAAAGAATGTTATAATCTCTATGTTCTTCATTTACGGATAAAGTTGTTTACACTATACCATCGATCTATGACAAGTGACTATTTAAAAATTTATCGCCCTATTTAAAAACATGTCTCAGTCGTGAATCTAGTTTTAAAACTAATTTTAAGTAGAGATTTTATTATTGAATGCCACTTGAAACGAGATTCACTCATCCATACTGAAGTGAGTATGGATTAGTGAATTAGTTTTTAGTGAGTTCAACGGATACTTGAGACGCCTTTTAAAATACGGCCGAAGATTCTGAAAACAGATTTCTAAAAGTTTCTTTAAATATTTTAAAATCTGTTTTCTTGTGAGTTTAACTATTTTGGTTTTCGCGACTTTCGAAACCATAACGACGATACTCTTGAAATCTGTTGCTACTGGAACAACTAAGTTTGATTCATTAACTATCTACTAGGGTCCCAAACGCGTTTTAACGCCACGAATATACGATTTTAATGTACATCTTTTATTACTGCGGTCACAGCATTGCTTTGGCACTGTTTGATGTTACATACCCTTTTCAATTAATCAATTTGTATTGGTAGTTGCTAATATTAGTGTTCAAAGCGTATGAACATGTTCTTAAAGCCTTCAAAACCGTCCACTGCCATGATAGCAGCGGCATTCGGTTTTGTAAGGGTCACACAGAACACATGAAAAAGAAAAAGATAATTACATTTTCGGATTTTATTTTATGCATTTAATAATGATAGCATAAAAACTTTGTATAAACTATAAAAACTATAAAGTAACTCTGTGATATTCTCATGGTTAAACTACTGAACAAATATTATGAAATTTAGAATGTTTTCTATGGTATACAGTCACAGACTACGGTTTGATGGGAGAAATGAGATCTTACACTATATTTTATTCGAAAATTTCAAGGAACCTCCAGAGAACTACAGGCTGACTTGTAGGGAAACGCGGCTTAAAATCGTTCAATTTAATACATTGACATGATACATGAATTAGTTTTGAATGCCGTAAAATACTACATAATTAATAACTTTCAAATATCTTGATGGACTCAAATTTTAAAGATACATTATTTCATATTTATTTAATGCCAAAATTTTGTTATTCGTCGATAAATATTAGTCTTCAAAACTAAAATGAACCTTTGTGTTTTCCTTCTGTTAAGGTTCTTGGGGTACAAAAAGGAGCAAAAGTTGTTTTCATTTGATGAATTTCACGATTTTTCACATAGTTTTTGTGGTATAGTGCAACTTATTCGCGATAAAATTATTTAGTGCGAATAAATCCCGCTGTAAAATAAAAACTATAGGAACGAATTTTTTTTAATACAACTCTCGCCTTATGAATAACCATCCTGTGTCGCGGGGGACTTTACAAACATACATGAATCGGACACAAAGAACACCCAAACTCAGAACCCAGAGTCCCATGTGGGATTTGGCGCAGTAGAAAGCGGCGTGGCGACCGCTTAAACCACCAGGCCGGTTGGCCTGATGCAGTCTTTTCTTTTTTCTTTTCTTTCTTTAATTTAAGAGTTCTTAATAAATAAGCGTGACTCTATGTATGTATGTAAAAACTCTAAATATGTTTACGACCATAAATATTTTTGAGACCTTTTAGCTGAAAACTGTGGCAATCTAAGAGTTTACCTTAACCATATCTTTGATTCAATTTAAAAAAAAGAGGAACTTCTTAATTGGTTGGTAAAGAATCCGTGCCGACTAAGGCTCTATTGGCAAACTCCAGCTGGATGCCTACTTCAGATGTACCTGTTGTGGTATAGTGACGCAAACTTTAGCCTAAAAATTCTAACCGTGGTCGGCACATTTTATAGTCTTCTCATGTGTGATGAATTTCGATAAATGAATGGCCTTCTATAAAATGTTCAATCTGAACTTGAGGGAACTGTTTGTTTATTTGAATGCCTTTTATGTGGATATTTACTCGGATACTGGCTGAGTGAAAAGAGCATTTGTACACATAGAAAAAGGTACCATACAGATATAGGAGGCGGTCGGAGTCTGGTCTTTATGTGTATCGGATGGAGTTCACCAATAATACGATGTACGATATCGACGTTTAGATAATTATGAACGCACTGTGTATGTATTTACAAAAAGTGAAGTCATAGATATTAAGAATTCAAGGCTTTTCACCGTCTATAAAAGACCGTAAGTATCCATGCTCTCTGAAGTATAGCTAATTTGAAGTTGTGAGTCCATTTAATACCTAATGGAGCCTCAACCAGCTGTTTAGAAGTAAATCCTGAACATTTATATTCAGTAGGATATACAATACATCAGCCAAAAACATACACATGATAAATATTTATTCCATTGTTATAAATAGTTTCTTTTACTTATGACGCATGTCTTAAGTGAAAGAAACTGACCAGTAACATAAAGCTCTTTCAGACAACTAAATTTGCTACTTTTAATGCATGTTTTACTTAGCGTATGAAAATAAAGGTTTATTTGTCGATCTTCATACTAGAATATTCCGTTTATATTGACAGTAAGATGTAAACCAGGAAAATATTCGTATATAATACGTGACAGAATAAGACATTAAGTGCTAAGGGTCTTTTTAATATAAAATCATGTGATGTAAGGTTTTTCAAGAATTACTCGATTTGTATTTTGTATTTATGTTGTGTTCTGTAGAACAGAAATATAAACTATAGAAGTATACTGTAAAAAAATATTGTTACGGCAAAGTCTGAATATATCGGACTGGAATATTCCATTACCTGGGGGCACGGACGTGCCCCCGCCAAGAGGCAAGCGCAGCGCAAGGGCACTACCTACCTTTTCTCGAAGCGTTTCGTGTGAACTATGGGGTGAAAGCACGGATGCGCCAACACTGTTCACAATGCAAAAGAAACTTATTAGAATCCTAGCAAACATTGACGACACTTATAGCTGCAAACCTTACTTTCGGGAACACGAAATACTCACTCTCCCTAGCATCTATTTATTAGAAATATGCAAATTTGTAAAAAAACATCAATATTTATACACAACCAGAGAAGAAAAACAACAAAGATACACACTACGACATAAATCAAGACTAAATCTACCAAGTTCAAAACTAAAAATTCACTCCTCCAGCACCTACGTCATGTCCATCAAAGTATACAATAGATTGCCGCCAGAAATAAAAAATGAAAACAAATTTAATCACTTTACAAAAAAATGTATGGTATGGCATTGGCAGTAATAAATTTTAAAATTTTAAATGTGATATATGGATTCATGTTCATACAAATACACATACACGCACACACACAAACATACATATATTTAATATTAAATGCATACATATATATTAAGCTGGCTGTGCCCGCAACTTTTTTGGGTTTTCGGGTTGTTTTGATTTTTCACCGTTTGGACCTTTCCCTAGACTGCGTCAGGCATTTCAGGGCCAAGATCGGCTAAATCGGCCCAGCCGTTCTCGAGTTGTAGCGAGACGGGCGAGCGGTAGTAGATTTTTATATATAAAAAAATTGTATTATTGATTTGAATTGTATTAGTTTTAAGTTTGTGTCATCTCTTATTTGTAATTTTGCTGTGCCCGACAGGGTTCATAGTGGAACAATTTAATATTACTGTAAGACCTTGTTAAACCTATGTGATGCAATAAAGTATTGAGTATTGAGTATTGAGTATTCGTCGTTTTTTTGAACCCTCATAACTTTGGTTTCCCATATACGAGATCGTTCAAATTCCTAGGATATGTTATCAGTAATAGACTAATGAAACATACAAAGTTTCAATTGCATAACTCTGATACTTTAGATTTTATTGACACCTAAAAAACACCGATTTTGTCACTGACACACTGATGATCATCAAAACTGTTAGGGTGCTTTCTGAAGTGCTAGAAAGCTTAAATTTGGTGTGTAAACTAAGTTTAGTATACAAACAACAAAAAAAAACATAAACCTATTTTTTTTTACTTTTGCCCTCGAATCCCCAAAATTGGGGGTGGAAGTTTGTATGAGACTTTCACAAATTTTTATGCTTGATGTTTTATTTTGATACACGGACTTTTTCGAAAGAAGAAAGAAGATGTACAAGAAAAAACCCAAAAAAAGAAAAAAAAATACTGCCCTAAGCAACTTAAAAAAAGAAATGAAATCTCACCAAAAACATTTTCATGTAAATTGTTGCCAAGACGACTGCATATGGCTTACCCTGTGAAAAAGATGTCAGATCTCATGTAGAGCCAAGCTTCTGGATTTACACGCCCTAACTCTACCAACCTTAACTTCACAAACTCTACATCTCAGTAAAAATGTATGGCTTGGCTGTTTCGTTACTTTAGAAACTAAATATTCCCATAACACATTACATCAGAAACTAGATATTTGCAAACACAAAAGGCTTTCGTGACTGTAGCGAAACGGCGAAGCCATACATTTTTACTGAGATGTAGAGTTTGTGAAGTTAGGGTTGGTAGAGTTAGGGCGTGTAGATTCAGAAGCTTGGTTCTACATGAGATCTGATATCTTTTTCACAGGGTAAGCCATATGCAGTCGTCTTGGCAAACTTTTACATGAAAATGTTTTTGGTGAGATTAAATAATTTAAGAATAAAAAACTTGACTCCAAAAAGATAAGTTAAAAGAAATGCAGTGAATATCACAAGGTCCGACACAATATCATTGATTTAGATACCCTACTCGTTAGATTTTGTTAAGTAACAAAATCAATATGGAGAATTTTTTAGCAAATTTTTATATATAACTAACTGGACCCACGCAACGTCGTTTACGTCTCCTATCGCCCGTAGCGTGAAATTTTTCCCCCGTTTTTGTAACATTCTTCATTGGTGCTCCGCTTATTGGTCTTAGCGTGATGATATATGTATAGCCTATAGCCTTCCTCGATAAATGTACATTTATCCAACACTGAGATACTTTTCCAAATCGGACCAGCGGTTCCTGAGATTAGCGCGTTCAAACAAACTCTTCAGCTTTATAATATTAGTATAGATAACTATTTTATATATAAAAATTGCTAAAAAATTATCCATATTGTTTTTTTATTCAAAAAAAGCAAAGGTTTTCGGCAAAGAATAAAACAATACCATAACTTTCAAAATCCATCCAGCTATTTTAGACTGAGATCCCAGTCACGCCAGACTTACGTCATTTAAGGAAAGATGATTTTTTTTGGATCAGTAATCTAATATAAGCTCAAAAAGGAATGGATACTCGCTAAGCTGAAAGCGGGGCCGTTTTACAGTTAGCGGGTATCAAAGATGGAAAAAAAAACATGCTAACTTACGTCATTTTAGGAAAGCTGAATTTTATATATATCATTAAGCATATTATTTTGAAACATTTTTCAATTAGCCAACCATTTCAAGCCGGCCGAAGATGGCCCCAGACTCGTGTGAAGTTTATATGAAACAACGCCTTTCTGCTGTTGACGGTAAAAAATACGCCTCATGTGTATTGCTATATGAGTTATTGTAGGCGTTCATACTTCTCAGCAATAATGACTAAAGACTAACTAGAAAGGAATGGATATTCGCTAAGCTAAACATGGTTATTCACACGAACTTGGTGTGATTAGAAAAACAAATAATATTTACTTTTATTGAAAAGGATATTATTATATATGTGTTAATTATATGTGTATTAAAACGTGGGAGAGCCACGCTTCGGCATGAATGGGCCGGCTCGACCGGAGTGATACCACGGCCTCACAGAAAACCGGTGTGAAATAGTGCTTGCGCTGTGTTTCACCGAGTGAGTGAGGATACCGGAGGCCCATACCCCAAACCCCTCCCCCTATCTCCCCCCCCCCATCCCCCAAAGGCCGGTAACACACTTGTGACGCCTCAGTGTTGCGGGTGTCCATGGGCGGCGGTAATCGCTTACCATCAGGCGATACGTCTGCTCGTTTGCCGGCCTATTCCATAAAAAAAAAAAAAAAAAAAAAAATGTATCCAAATATCCTTTCTTTCAATTTCTAAAAGAATGGGCTTTTAAATCTACACAAATAAATAAAATTGGAGTGTGTTTGTAATCTATACAAATAAATAATCTATACTCTATACAAATTAATAAAATTGGAGTGTCTGTTTGTAATATTAAAATAACCGCTTTCAAATAAATGCATTATGTACATATGTATACACGATACATGTACCAAATTAAAAAAATTTAAAATTTTTGTCTGTCTGTCTGTTTGTTCCGGGTAATCTTAGGAACGACTGGGCCGATTTTTGACGGGACTTTCACTGGCAGATAGCTGATATCTAAGGAGTAACTTAGGCTAACTTTTTTTAGACTAGCTTTGTCCCGCGGCGTTTCCAGCGGTAATAACCACGGGTAACACCGCAGAGTTCAGCTAGTATTAAAATAAACTACAAGTAAAATTTTAACAAAAATAAAACCAACTTCAAGTTTCAACTCGATTTCCCTTAGATGTCATCATCAGATCTTCGTACGTCGGTACCACCGTTGGGATATCTCCTTTCCATTAAAAAAAGAATTACCAAAATCGGTTCATAAACGACGAAGTTATCCGCGAACACACATAATATATATAAAACCGAATTGAGAACCTCCTCCTTTTTTTGAAGTCGGCTAATAACCGCTTTTAAAGTATGTACATGGTACACATACCAAAAATGTATATTTTACAATTTTTGTCTGTCTGTCTGTTTGTTCCGGCTAATCCTTGGAACTTCTAAATCTTTGGAGTTTTGACGGGACTTGCACTGGCAGATAGCTGATGATCTAAGGAGTAACTTAGGCTACTTTTTTAGACTAGCTTTGTCCCGCGGCATTACCCGTGGTACGATAATAACCGCGCTGCGGGGTTCAGCTAGTAGTGTACTAAAATATAAATAATATTGAATTAACTTGAATAATACCCTCACGCGTTCTCGCACAGCGGAACTTTAAACGAGTCTGGCAGTATGTTTGGCCCATCAGATTTGTCTGGCTCTTTGGAAAATATTATATAACAGTATGCTTAATAATACATATAAAATTCAGCCTTCCTAAAATGACGTAAGTTCCCACATTTTTTAACGACTTTTAAAGTGTCTGGCAAAAGTTACAGCCCACGGGAAGAGTGTGGCAACTATATATGTTTGTTTATTACAATATCATATATAACATATTTAAAATCCAGCCTTCCTACTCTGACGTAAGTTAGCATGTTTTTTTCCAACTTTGATACCCGCTAACTGTAAAACGGCCCCGCTTTCAGCTTAGCGAGTATCCATTCCTTTCTGAGCTTATGTTAGACTACTGATCCTAAAAATTGCATCTTTCCTAAAATGACGTAAATCTGGGGTGACTGGGATCTTGTATTATTTAGAAAATACAAGGGATAAAGAAATTTAAAAACAAAAATACAAGATGCGTGCGAAAAACATATAATCCCTCATTGGCATTCGGGTTAGAAACCCGCCGAATGTCAGTGCAAAATTAATCTATTTGAAAAATCGATTGATTTAGAGAGAGATTGATGTGTGTCATTATTGCCCGCAAGTAGAATTTAACAATTTTACCTTTATTACTATACCATTTCCGATCAATACTTCTGAATGCGTCAATAGACGTTGCCATTAAAATCTTCACATAAATTCACCCTTTTTTTTATTTCCTCCGTGCGGAAATCCCCTCCTCCTCCTGATGGTATGTCGGACTTGAACCGACTAAAACCGCACGCCGCCTCGGGTACTAGATGCCGGGGAACCAGGTGCACCCTAGAAAGGAAAACACTGGAACGCAAATAATTCACCCTATCCCTAGGTCTTAAAAATAAAAAAATTACTATATGGTGTATGGTGGCTGTTGGGTTGCAAAAAACTAATCACTATTTCACAGGTCTAGCATGTTTTTAAATTAATAACTGTTTTACCAGAGAAACAAGCTTAATTTTGCAGTTCTAAAAACACAATGCTAAGTACATATTGATAATCGTTACATACAAATTTTTAAGTCGCAATATTTATGTTTATTATTTATTTTCATATTATGATCGATTTGCTGTTACAAAAACAAATTAACGATTTTCCACTATTTATTAGTTTTAGATATACATATTTTATTATAATTGTCGAGTTTTATAATTATTGCCAAATATTGTATGCGTATTGTATGGTGGCGCAGTGGTAGCGTATGCGACTGCTGTGCTTGAGGTCTCGGGTTAGATTCCCCGGTCGGACCAAATGTTTGTATGATCTACAAATATTTGATTAGGAGTTTGGTTCTTTTCTATGTATAATATGTAAGTATTTACAAAAAAAAAATAGTATTTATATCAGGTGTCTAGTATACTTAACACAAGCTCTGTTTATCTTGGGACTAGATGACATTGTGTGTTAGATGTCCGAAAATATTTATTGATTTATTTAACTGCCTCGATGCCGTAGTCGTAGCTGTTAATGCACATTTTAACGTAGTGCAAGGTTATAGCGAATAACAGTAATAGCATTTTTCAATGCTTTAAGTAAGAAAACTTTAAAACTACCTTACATTCAAATGAGAATGTTAAATAAATATACTGACTCTATTATTTTTTCGTGGTATAAAATTGTATGGGTAGTATAAATACTAAACCATAAATTAATTTGATCTATTTTTTCCTTTTCAGGTAAGTGCCTTATGGAATTCCTCGGTTCATCCTCGGACGTAAAATCGATGACTTCATCGTGGTAATGGTGAGCTGCAATGGATTTCCTATATTCAACCTTTTATAGTTTCAAATGCGATACATTAAAAAATTATAAGAAATTGATATACCAATGTACACTAAAAATGTATGATAGTTTGAATTCAAAATATCTAAAGCAATGTTTTACAAACTCAATAGAGAAATTACTCAAATAAACGAAAAAAATATTAATATTAATTTAATAAAAGAAATCGCATGCAGTATGAACCAGTTTATTAAATAAAACACACAAAAGAAATTTAATTATGACCTGTTATAAAAGTAATAAAAATTCGCTTAAAACAAAATTAAATAGCCTCTTCGATTTATGTTTCGTCCCCACGTAGACCAATACGGTGCCGTAGAGAACGGCTACAGCAAGCTACAGGTTACACGTGTCGAGACATCTACGACAATCATACTATTTTGCTACGTGTTTAAACTAAAGTCTGGTTAAATGATGTTTGTGAAATTAATCATATAGGAATTAAAAAGAAAAATTGTTTACGTTCCATAGTGATTCTTTAATTTTATTGTACGTATATTTTTGTATCCAAGATTTCTAGTTTGATCAATATTATATATTTATTATGTCAATGCATATAAAAATAATAATATAAATTTTGTATATTTGTCTCAGTGGCAAACTGAATAAAATACATCGATTACCAATTTAAATATTCGAATATAACAAAAAGTTTCGAAGTAACGAGCCTGATACAAACATCGCCTTATTTGTTATCGGGGGCGACAAAAGATTCTATAGGGCCTTTTTCTTTAAGCGAAATATAAGGAACATGATACTTAACTTTACATTTTTATAAGTATTAAACTTTAATAGATTCTGTTGTTTTTTATTGTAAGTGTATTACAAAGTTTTAACTTCTCGCGTTCCATGATGTTTACGTAATTTTTTACCTGTAATCACACATTTCAAATGATTGTAATAATACCTGTTATTTATTACTATTATTATTTATATTCATTACTTAAATACAAGTGTATTACAAAGGCTGCTTTAAAACAGTTTGTTTTATGTGACTGTACACTGACTGATAACACGTCAGGTCAGCAACAAAACAGCAGACGTAGAAATCCATACTTAATTAGTAAATGTTCTCCAAAATTACAACAATAGCAATTGTAATAATACAAATCATGTAATACCATAACGCTATTGTGTTGCGATATGAATAATTCTGACTAATTAGACCCGAAACAAAATAGGCATGTAATTTTTGTACAATATAATTATGGTGCCGGTTGCTGTATAATTTCGTTGAAATTGGTAATGAGTTGCAAAATCTAAATTAGATTTAAATATTTGCGTAGTTTATGTTTTAAAATAATAAGATATTCGTAGGTGGCTGTTCTATGCTTCCAAAATCATAATATTGTACTACATAAAAATGTAATAAAAATCTTTTGGTACAGTAGGACGATACAGAAACACAATTCGATAAAATTAGAATATATTAATACATATTGCTAAACACTAATTATTAAAAATGTTAAGCTACCTGTAAGTAATTGCTATCTCATAGGAACATATCGTGATGTACCTACGTAAATTATTCAGGAGCATGTAATTAATAACAACGCCATTGATTTTTTTTGTATATTATGAAATTTGTTGTGCGTGGAAGAGTTTGTGGGTGTAATATGGAACGCATTCAAAATAAAAAATGTATACTGAAGTATTGATGTCTATATTTTACGTATATGATTTACATCTTACGATTGAATGATATCACTCTTCGCCCTCTATTTAAACAATTGTTTTTTTTGGTTGTTATTCGCTACTACAATATAGTGTGCAATACATTGGCAGTAATTTCATTGAATATTAAACGAGAATGTTGACAGCGCTCCATTAAAAACGTCAGAGTTCATGTCGAGAACAATTAGAGATCTCTTATCGGGATCGCACAAGCTTCGATAAACACTCAGGTACGCTTAACAGTGTGGGACGGTATGTGAAGAATTTAAGGCAGTGGGCGCGGAGTGCGAGAGGCGGGGGTGCAGCCGCCCGCCCTAGCTCCACACGAGTGGCAACCAGCCAACAGTCAGCTTCGCGACGTCCGTCCGGTACGGTGGGCACGTTCTCGCTACGGTTCTGCATACTCTCGCGTACTACTCTCGTAAACACGCGGCGTCCGCGTTCTCTCTTTTAAGGTTAAACTTAATTTTTAGTTAAAATCAATTTTAATAAGTAAGTTAAACTGAGACTTTCAATTGTGGGTGTTGGACCTTGGACTTGAACAGAGTTGGTGGTGCAGCAGCGAGCGCCATGTGTGGTGATCACCAGGCGGGTGCCAGTGCCGGCTAACCGCTCGCATTGCACACTACCAACCCCACGAGCTTTGGTGAGTTAATTTTTATGTTAATTTTATTATGTTATTAACAAGTCCTCTTGTGCCTGTGATAAAATATTTATAACATCTAAAAACAACGATTTTTTTAAAAATTCTAATTACTGCAACTGGAAATTATTGTGATTCAATTTCATAATAATTAAGTTTTATTGTCTGTTGTTAGTTTCTTAATTATTACGTAGGTAATTATTAGGTTATACAGATAACGTTGAGGTTTTTTCGAAAAATAATGATTCCGAAATATCATAAATGTCTTACAAGACCTTCATTTTTAAAATCACTTTAACACCTAACCATTTTACTCTGTGGAAGAGTTTATACTTACTTAGCCGAGTCTAGGAATTTATTGAACCTGTTTTCTAGGAGTTTACTTAACTGATATAATTTAATTTGTTGTACCTTGTTTTACAAAAGAAGGGTAGAAACCGAATTTTTCATTTGCTCTTTTGCAACTATCTACCCAACTAACAATACCTAACAAAATCTGTATATATAAAAGAGGAAGGTGACTGACTGACTGACATACCCAGAGATCAACGCACAGCCCAAACCGCTGAAGCTAGAATCCTGAAATTTTGCATGTAGGTTCTTTATGTAACGTAAGTGAGCACTAAGAAAGGACTTTTGAAAATTTCACCCCTAAGGAAGTAAATCAGGGGATGAATGTCTGCGTGAGCGAAGCCGCGTGCAAAAGCTAGGTCAAATATACCATCGATTTTAATAGTGTTTTACATGTTATAAGCCAATTTGATTGGTTATTATTAGAGCACGATTTGTGTAACAGTTACGTTTGCCATTAATAAACATTCAACAAGTATCAAATATTCAATTCATGAACATTAGATGGGTCGACATTTATATAACATAATTTACAACGTCATTGAACCATAGTTTCCATGGAACGAATTATAACTTCTCGTCAATCTATGAAACGAGCACAATTGGTACATGTTTAAATCAAAATATGAAACACACGCGTCACAATAGGTTGGAAATTACCGTAGCTATTCTCGTTTCATAACACAGATGTAGTTGAAGATACATTTTATAATATGTAAGCGACTATAAACCTGAATATAACTCATATTTTTAGCGAAAAGTATACGAGCAATATTTTAACAAATTACATTATACGCGAGCTTTCGACTCATGTTTTATGATTTAAAATAAAAATGTAACAATACGACGACTAGCTAATTAAATTCCGCCTTCTCATTATATATTTAGTTATTTCATTACAACAGTGTTACAAAGTTAAACATTAACGGACTGAACCTTTAGAGTATAGTAGCGAGAGTATAATTATGTATTCCAAGAAAGTATGGAAGTTAAATCGACTTTCATATATGTAGTTGAGATGGAAACGTTCCGGAGCTTTTGCGATAGAAATAATCAAAAAATATAAGAGAAAACAGTGAGACTTGTAAAGGGTTTTGCAAAATGTGGATTTAATTACTCTACAATCTAAGAGAAATCTACCATCAAATCTGTACATAGGAAAATGTGCAAATGATCCAATCGACAAATATTCTACTAGCCCTCCCACTACAAAATAGTAGTTTTAATAAACCATGCTCTTTTGGACACAAATAAAATTATAGCGTCGAAACCGTTAAAAAGTGTAAAACAATCGATGCCCGATGGTAGAAGCTATAACTGAATTATCTATTAAAACAATTTTTGGGCTTCATTCTCTTGATTGATAATTTTATTTAAGAAAATTGTTAAGCTAAGAATGTACTTAAAAATAAGTGACAAATTACTAAAACGACTAATTGAACGAAGCATATAAACTGTGGGCCACGGTAACTGTAGGAACGAAAATACTTGTTTAACAGTAAAAAAATAAAAGCAGACGTCGAGATCTAAATAAATCACAACCACATACATTCTGGTATGCTAAGGTGGCTAATAGTCTTACGGCTGCCGATATTTGAAATAACAGGCATCACACCTTATTGAACTTGAAAAACACATATGAATACGCTGTCCTTGTTTGGCTGTCTAAAAACTCACTTATAGGCGGTCCACACTACAACGATTCGTTTGTGCAGTTTTATCGTACGTGTGGACGGAAATTGGCTCAGATATTTCTCAAAAAATCTGAGCCAATTTCCGTTCACTCTATCGATAAAACTGCACAAACGAACTGCACAGTTAAATCGCTACGATATATCATTGTAGTGTGGACCGCCTATTACTGGGGGTACTGATATTGGATACGTAAAGTGCCCTACAAATACACACGCACTTATTAAAATGTACCTGTACATACGTTACGGCTTCTTGTTTATAATAACAACACTTTGACAGCGGTCTGTTATAGGGTACTGGCTTTTTCCATGTATAAATTAACGAATAAATTGTTTAGACGAAACTTTTCTGACATGTCCGTTCTAATATACAGAAGTTCATAACGGAATAAAACAAAGGAAATTTCATTTTTGGAGGATCATCATCAGGCATGTTAAAGGTCACTGGGTATGCATTTGGGTATCTTCATGATTGAAAGGCTACAAAATAACAGGCACCACCCTCAAGTCTATATCCTCGTAATCCCCTGGATATTGAAAATAATTTCGTAGCCACAGTGCTACCTTTGCGGGTTGGGCTTTATTTTGTTTTTTTTTTGTTGTACCTACCAAAAAATATTTACGATATCCTGTGTGCGATGTAGTACGATACAAATTGCGAAACACAATGAACTCTTGCACAGAAAATCAACGTAAAATGACAGCGTTTTGGTGCTGTCGTGTTTCGTTGGTGAGTGCGAGACCGGAGGCCCAAATAGTCTAGTCAACAAGTTCCATACTTGTTGACTAGACTAAGGTCATGGTTTTAACAAATCTGTTGTTTATAATACTTGTATAAATAACTCATAGATCAACAGCTGCTCATATTTACAGGTTTATGTCTGTTAGTGGATTAGTTAGTACGTATAACAAAAGCGCCTCTAAACGTGTTCTAGTGTAAATAATTTCATACACAGCTACTATTTATTAGGGATTGCTACTTATATTGAAATACTACATACTAAGTACATACTAAATACATACATAAACTACTCATATTTCAATTATAGTTATGCACATGCATACAGCATATTTGAAATGGTATGGTCACCTATTAAAGCCACATCATTAGATTTAGATACAGAAATCATTTTTTAAACTGATAACATTGATATTGAAAACATGCCGATAAAGCTATTATTAGGTGATTAGGTATCATATGGGAGAATGTTGGCACGAAATAATAAGCATTTAATATTAAATATTTGGGTATTTTTTAAATATCTGCTATATTTGTTAAGTTAATTATAATCATGTTATCTGGGAAAGGGGTCCCTTTGCCAAAAAAAATATGTGCCGAAGAATTCAAATCCACTTACTGGAATCTACATCAGTTGCACTTAACACTCTCCTGAATTTGACAACACTTTTTTGTAACACTGTATAAATACGGGGTAACAAAGTAACTAAGTACCTTTGAAATAAGGTCCGAGTTCTTTCTCTAGGTCGTGTAGTCGGGTGTATATAAGATTGCCTTTTACTCTAGTATACAATGTAGACCTACAATGCAGACTTCTACAAACATTCATAAATAATGTTAAAACATTGTGTTTGTTGAAGGTATAAATAAAACTCGCAGTGGTCCAACGCGTTAGTAGTAATTTAATAGATCAAACGCTTTACGCAAGCAAAAGCTTATCTATTATCTAAGGAATAACTTTCTTTTAACTAACTCTTTATAAGTATAACAACGAGGAGAGATACAGCCAGCACTGCAAATACGCCCGCTATAA
Source organism: Diaphora mendica (assembly GCA_949125395.1). Taxonomy (NCBI): domain Eukaryota; kingdom Metazoa; phylum Arthropoda; class Insecta; order Lepidoptera; family Erebidae; genus Diaphora; species Diaphora mendica. The sequence goes on from OX421310.1 coordinate 28,780,908, forward strand.
AGACTATTTATGCTTTAATAATCAATAAAGTTTGTGATAAATAATAACGTAAATACATAATATATTTTTAACGTAAATATATAATTATAAAATGTATAGATAGATTAGTATAGATAACCTCTCGCGGTCTTGCAGTCCCTCTTCAATCGACGGACTGATATACATATATGCAACCCTGACCACTCTAATTTAGACTCTAGATTACTTACTAGAGAAAATATTTAATAAAATTAAGAGGTGCATATTGACTCACAGAAGCCGAAAATGTAAAAAACATTAAAACGATCATAATAGCTCCTTGTCATTTTGTTCATCGTGAGCATCGACATGTAAAATAAGGTTCGAAATGCACTTCCGAACTTTTTCAATTACGAGTGCAGCAGTGTGCGGAATAGTACATTACCGCCCTAATACCATAAAATTACTGAAAATGTCTATTAGTTGATTATTCAAATTGATTAGCTATTATATTTGTTTTTTTCTGCCATTCTATTTCCTCTATTATTTGGTTTGGAAAATTTGTATTATATTTCAACCGGAAAAATAAATCCATAGGTACAAAATCTATTTACCGATACGACTTCTCTAAGCAATTGTATTTGCTCGTGCTAATAATATTGTGAAGATTTCCTAATAGCATTCACGTCTTTCACAGCCAAAAAAGAGAGAAAAAAACGACGCTTTCAAACGGAGCTGTAACTCAGTCAATTTTAGGTTAAATATAATTACATCGCGCTTTTATTTGTATGAACTTAAGTTCTATGTGAATTGCTTATGTAAAGAAAACTTAGGCTTGGATTCAAGTTAAACGTTTATGTTGTTATTACTGGCAACTCTGCAAAACGTAATCTATACAATGAAAATATTATAACAATGAAGAGTTTTGCTTATGTAAGCTTAATATGATTTTATATATTACTTGTGCGGTTGCGTGTAGAGTTCTTTAGGGTTACAATTGAAAGATAAAAGAAAGAAGCGCCTCTAATTAATTAAACATAAAACTATGAAGAGCTGCATTTTTAAGTTTTTTAGATTAACTTTTATTTAATTATATCTTCAAAAAAACTTTTACCGTAAGTACGAAAAAAAACAACTGAAATTTTATGATTAATTTACGACTGCAGATAAATACTCAAAGTAAATACTAAAATTCTACGATCTCAAGGTTAAATTTTAATATCGCGTACAGAACACATACAGACGAATCCTTAAACAGTTTTTGTTTATAGATATAAGAAATATGTAAGCGAAATCTACGATTGTAGAAATTTTGTTTAGGTATTACATTTATGAAAATTGTGACCTATTTACTGATCAACAAAACTATTTTAAGATGGTTTTCTGCTGATGTTTTAATAAAAGGCGTTTTAAACTATAGTTATTTTATTTATTACTTTGATATATCAAGCACATTTGTTGCATGAGCGGCATTAGTGCCTACGGCATTCTCTACTAGTCACGGGAAGTAGTTTCATTTTGGTGGAAATATCAGAATAAACAAACTAAATAACATATCAATTACACCTACAATATAACTCTAAAACATGAACATATACTACACACTAAACCATAATATACACTCTTATCTTACAAATAAATAAAATTGGAATGTCTGTAGGTAATAAAATAACCGCTTTTTACTAAATGCATATGTTTGTTTACACGGTACATATACCAAAATAACAAATTTTTTGTCTGTCAGTCGTCTGTTCCGGCTAATCTCTGGAACGGCTGGACCGATTTTGACGGGACTTTCACTGATAGGTAGCCGATAATATAAGGAGTAACTTAGGCTATTTCATATATATATATAGACTAGCTTCGACCCGCGGCGTTACTTGCGGTTGATGTTATACCGCGGGTAACACAGCTGGGTTCAGCTTGTACTAAATATAGGCGGATCTGTTGGGCCAGTTAATAGGGATCCGCTTAGCTTCGCCGTTCTTCTTCTTTCATTTACCCGTTAAGAGGGTTCTACGTTTGATATTCGAGGGGAATATGTTCTACCAATAGCTGCAGGTAGTTCAACAAAAGGTAGTTTGTAAATTGGTCTGGGAAAAGCCAACAGATTCAATTTTCATTACGTAATACCATGAGCTTATTTACTGAGCATAATATATCTTCTACCCTTTTATACAATTCGATAAGTACATCATAACTATCCCTACATAGTATAAAACAAAGTCGCTTTCTCTGTCCCTATATCCCTATGTCCCCTATGTCCCTATGTTTGCTTAAATTTTTAAAACTACGCAACGGATTTTGATGCGGTTTTTTTAATAGATAGAGTGATTCAAGAGGAAGGTTTTTATGTATAATAAATGCATAATATAGTATGGAAACACTAGTTATTTTCGAGGTTTTTAATGTGATGTAGCAAATAAATATAAATAAATATTTTGGACGTCTAACACACAACGCCATCTGGTCCCAAGCTAAGCAGAGCTTGTGTTATGGGTACTAAACAACTGATACAAATACTTATATGTTTTTTTTTTAATCGAACCCAAGACCTCACGATCAGCAGTCGCAGACGCCAACCGCGAGACCAGCGAGGCAGTCAAAATAAACACATTTTTTGCGCTTACATTGCAAACGCTGGTTGCAACCCTGAGAGATAGATCGAAATAATGTACTACAGTATTGTACACCTTAAAAAGGTCTACAAAAAAGTCCGCGACGGTATATGTCTATCTCTTAGGGATAACCCACAATAAACATTTTTTATTCCTTTCTTTTTACGAGAAATAATGGCGTATTTACGAAGCGATATTAAGCAATACAGAATGAATCCTTATACAATTAAGTAAATTAAATACATTGTGCATTTAATAAAGATGAAAATGGCTCTTTACTGTATCTAATTTAAATGAATATATTCGAAGATATTACAGATTTAAAATGCACGAATCGTGTCGTCGACGCGGCGGGGGCATCTAAACTTCATCCGTGCGAAGCCGGGGCGGGTCGCTAGTTGGTAATAAAATGATGCAAAATAATAACTGATCTTTGTTTTAAAGATTGAATATTTAAAAGTACAATTATATCAAATACAGAACATCTCGCCTCCCTTCATTAGTAGTTGGTCTGAGAGCGGTGTGGTAGCGAAATGATAACCGTCCAAGTCGGCTCGTTACTGCGTTCTACTGAAAAAAAAAAACTTTCTAGCTAGCGCTACTTGTCTTCCAAAGTTCCGCTAATTAGTGTGATTTATGCTTCAATTTAAAAAGAAAATAAAATTAAACGTTTAAAAATTTTGCTAAATCTTGAAAGAGGCATTAGGTATTGTGTCCTGGTATTCTTAAAAAAATAAAAATACCTCTGTAATACATCGCATTAATGGTATGATTGGGTATTACATTTAAATAATTAAATTTGTATTAAAGAATGGTTACACGTAAGGTAGTTAACATTGCGTCATAACTTACTATATCAATACACATACATCTATTATTGCTTGTTGCGCACGATGAACTTCGAACCTATCTAGCCGTTTTTCACGTTTTTAAACGTATTTTTTGCTAGCGTGCCTTTATAAGAATTGTTTACATCACACTTAGACCTATATGAGCTGAGCATGACTGAAAAGAGACGTAGACGAAGTTGCGCGGGTCAGATAGTTACATTACATATATGTATATTAAAATATTGATCTACGTACAGTCGTAATTACAACAAGTTCCATCAAGTGCCGACAATCGAGAGTATAAATTACTATTACTATGAACTGTTGCTAACGTGGGAGAGCCACACTTCGGCATGAATAGGCCGGCTCGATCGGAGTGAGACCACGGCCTCACAGAAAACCGGTGTGAAGCAGTGCTTGCGCTGTGTTTCAGCGAGTGAGTGAGTATACCGGAGACCCATACCCTAATCCCTCCTCCATCTCCCCCCCATCCGCCAAAGGCCGGCAACGCATTTGTGACGCCTCTGGTGTTGCGGGTATCCATGGACTCCATGGGCGGCGATAATCGCTTACCATCAGGCGATACGTCTGCTCGTTTGCCCGATATCCCATAAAAATATGGTCATTATCCCATAAAAATCCCATTGGTTGATATGATGGATGATGGATGGATGGATGGATGTTTGTTACTCTTTCACGCAAAAACTACTGAACGGATTTGGATGAAACTTTACAATATAGCTTATACATCAGAATAACACACAGGCTACTATTTGCCGCGATAACCGACATATACGCGGTCGTAACCGCGGGCAACAACTAGTACATTATAAAGGAATCTACAGTTATGTAAAAAAAAAACCGACTTCCAAAAAACCATCCGACGAAAAGTCCCTGCCAAAAAACACTAAAAAGTGTAAAATAAACTGGCTCTTCATAAATTGCTATGTCCCAATTCTTGTCTATACCTAATTCTTTATTCATTTAAATAGTAGTATTATTGTGTATGCTAGGTACCTAAAATCTGTTAGAAGTCGGCGCCAAGCCAAATGTAATAGTAGTTACCACACTCGCTTTATTTCGAGACGACCATCAACGACGTCACGTTAGCCCGCGTCTGCTCGCTTGGGTTGTTTTATGCTAGCTATCCGGCAGCGGCGAGTGCGGTACCTCCTATTACATTTTGGCTTGGCGCTGACTTCAAACATATTTTAGGTACCTAGCATACACAATAATACTACTATTTAAATGAATAAAGAATTAGGTATAGACAAGAATTGGGACATAGCAATTTATGAAGAGCCAGTTTATTTTACACTCTTTATTGTGTTTTGGCAGGGAGTTTTCGTCGGATGGTTTTTTGGAAGTCGGTTTTTTTTTTTATAAAAAGTTTTTATTTTTCCATTTTTAGTGCAAACAATCATAGGTTATCAGTAAGTTGAACTATTTCATATAATTTCTGCTGATGCGAATAACTTTAGTGGTTTGAACACGTATTAAAACTGAGTATGATCAGTTTCCAAAATTATGCTGAGATGCAAGATTTCTGCTACCGAGAACGTGGTCCACGATTCCTATTGCCCCGTAGCAATAGGAATCGTGTCCAAGCTTAAATGTCGTGATGAAAGAAGCAGGCGAGTTACTTAAAGCAAAATACATTAAGGGGTTAGTCATCATAGCGCCTGTGATATCAGCTCACCTAAATAACTTAAAAGTATACAACTAAACTTCTATAGATACGTATGAAATTGAAAGAATTATCCTCCAACTCCTAACCGCTGAGGAGTTGTACCTTCCATCATCAGCTTACCTAAATAACTTGAAAGAATATGACTAAAGGTAACATACATAAATATGACATTTAAAGATTTATCCTCCAACTCCTAACCGTTAAGGAGTTTTACCTTTCATCATCAGCTCATCATCATAAAATGTTGACTACCAGACGCAAATACCGGTGTACCTTCAGAAAATATACGAAAAACATAGTATGTGCCTATAAAAAATGAGGGTTTCCCTCGATTTCGCTGGGATCCCATCATCAGATCCTGATATGCTGGCAATGGGACCACCTCGGAAGCATACCCTTTCGAATACAACAAAAATTTTCAAAATAGGTCCACAACTGACGGAGTAATCGGTGAACATACATAAAAAATAAATAAAAAAATATATACGGTCGAATTGAGAAACCTCCTCCTTTTTTTGAAGTCGGTTAAAAATAATAGTCCTTTTAAAATTTAAATAGGCCATAGTTTAGTGATCACTTGTTGCTTTTTGTGAAAATTATTTTTAGGGCACCTGATTATTTGAAAAATAGTAAAAGAGAACAGTCATGTTAAAGCATAACAATATGCTAATTTTTAATTGATATCGACTGATATAAATACTTTAAATAAAAATAGATTGTATTCGTAACAATTCCAACAGAACGGTGGATTTCAAAACATAAATCATAAATTCGTGACTCGATTCCCTTAAGCAGCAATCGATCAAGTTAAAACCATTGTTTTGTTTTATACCTGATACCCAATTCTTGTTTCTTTTTTAATATCACAAAAGGGTGTGGTTTTTTCTAAAGTAGGTAAGTAGGGCAAACTTTTGAACGATTTTTTTTTTTAAATACTTCGGTTGTCGCATTAAGGATTTGCAGACATACAATTAGGTCATTAAGTGGTTTTAACCTAAAAAGAACAATGCTATCTACATAATTCGGTTGCTATGAAACTTAAGGAAGTTTTAAAGGATTGTGTGAAAGTAATACCGTAATACCGTGATATGAACAATGCATATCACGGTACGCACAAAATATTTATCTTACATAAAAATGCCGACTTTGTTGAAAACCCACATATGGGTGACATCGGGTATGAAATATTTATACGAACATGGCTCTCTTTTGTCATCGTATCTATGTCTACATTTTTATAGTATGCTTGAGGCACGTCATGAGGGAGCTAGCTGGCTCAAAGATTTGAACGATGGCAATCATGGCAATGGACTTTCCATGTACATTTTTGCGTTTACTAAATATTTTCCTACAAAATGTATAACAACATCACTGTAAGCAATATTCACTGCGTGGTTTGTCAATTCACATTTTTAGGGTTCCGTGCCAAAGGCAAAAAACGGAACCCCTATAGATTCGTCATGTCTGTCTGTCTGTCTGTCCGTCTGTCTGGCCGTCCGTATGTCACAGCCACTTTTTTCCGAAACTATTAGACCTATAATGCTGAAACTTGGTAAGTAGATGTATTCTGTGAACCGCTTTAAGATTTTTACACAAAAATAAAAAAAAACAACAAATTTTGGGGGTCCCTTACTATATACTTAGAACTGAAACTCAAAAAAAATTTTTTCATCAAACCAATAGGTGTGGGGTATCTATGGATAGGTCTTCGAAAATGATATTGAGGATTCTAATATTTTTTTTTTCTAAACTGAATAGGTTGCGCGAGAGACACTTCCAAAGTGGTAAAATGAGTGTAACTTTTACTTCTAAAATAAGAGAATGATAAATCTAAAAAAAATATATGATGTACATTACCATGCAAACTTCCAACGAAAATTAGTTTGAACGAAATCTAGTAAGTAGTTTTTTTAATACGTCATAAATCGTAAACTGCAATTTACCTTTCATTCAATCAACACAAATATAAAAATAAAATACAAATTATATTATGTTACTTGCTGCCGCGGAACCCTTCATGGGCGAGTCCGACTCGCACTTGGCCGCTTTTTTTAAATTTATTTATTCATTTATTAAGAAAGTTACAAAAGTGCTTACAATTGATGCAATCACAATCTCATTTACCTAGATTTACCGTGCATCAAGGTCATCCATTACAATGAATAAATTACACAGTCACATTACACAAACGCATATCGCGGGTAGATAAACAAAACCCGTGATATACAAACTTAAAGGTTAAGGTTCTCTCTTAAAATACTAGATACTTCTTTAATATTTGAAAAAGTTACTTGAAAACAAAAGATTTTGGATTTATTAAGAAAGATGTATTTTTACTTGGATATGCTGCATAGTAATTTCCATTAAGATAGTTAGTGTAAGCGCGATTTCAGATCGAGTTCCATTACCTCTTTGTATTGCTGTCAAACTTACACAAATCGCAAATTGAAAGGAAGTTGTCAATTTTCGAAACGTTAGTCCATACCACATCCATACTAATATTATAAATGCGAAAGTAACTCTGTCTGTATGTCTGTCACGCTTTCAATGCTAAACCGATGCACCGAGTTGAATGAAATTTGGAATGGAGATACTTTGATTCTTGAGGAAGGACATAGGCTACTCTTTACTGCGATAACCGACAAACACGCGAGCGGAGCCGCGGCAAAAGCTAGTAGGTTATAACTCTTTGCCAGATTAAACATGAGCTAATTGAATGCGAAATATGTAGGTATTCAGATGCCTATTAAGTACCGGGCAAGCCAAATAAATAGGACCAAGCAATAAGGTAGAATAACATATGTTTTAATATACGTAGGGAATAGTCCGAAAAAGGTCGTTAAGAAAAGAAGAAAATGAAATCTAGTTCGGATAATTGGATCATTGGGAATACAGTTTTTTATAAAGAAGTCAAGGATAAATTTGATAAACGTCCTTACTACTGACAGTATTGGCTTTATATGTATTTAATTGTGGTGCACGGATCGTAATATATTTAGGGTAAGTGGGTAAGGATAGGTAGGCTGCTGATGAAATCTAGAGATATAAAATATATTAATAAGGGAAGCAAAAACTTTGTACCATTTTTTACGTAAATTGTGCGAACGGGGGAGTATGAAATGCACAGTTAAAGTTTGTATGGAGGAGGAGTACATAAAACTAGAATAAAAATGGTCGAATCATGACCACTAGGCGACCACTACTCAAATTAATTATGTCAAAAATATCTCCATCGGTTGAAAAAGTTAAAATCTAAAAAATATATAGATTTTATTACATAGAAACGAGTAATATGATGTAATTGATGAAATCATAGTGGTCAAAATAAAACATTTCTTGTTTATTTACCATCAATCATTGGCCGATATTTGTAAGTCCGGTGTATGTACAACACTACAACCGTTTTTTAAATTTATTACACACAAGCGACATCACGGATGTGTAGGTAATTTCGATTTTGCATCCGGATGATACAGATATTTAAATTATATTGGTTTCAGATCTCAAATTCTTATTTAGGACTAGCTGACGCGGCGAACTTCGTACCGCCACTTTTTTTTTGTTAAAATTTTCTACATTTCTGAAAATTCTAGAAATAGAAATACGGCGCCACCTACCGGATATATGTGCAACTTACATGCCAAACCGCCATCTATTGGGATTTTATAGAACTAACCATAAATACACACTAAAGTCGTATAATAAACAAATAAACAGATCACGGAACAATATTTGAAGTACTTGCTTGCTAGCAAAAAAATAATGTGTTATTGAATTACAACTAAGTACATATTTTGACTTTCATACCCTCTCTCCAGGAAACCGTGCTGAATTTCGGGATAAAAAGTATCCTATAGTCCGGGATCCCCGAAACAAATTTTAATATTGATATAATTTAACGATATACGTTATCCCGGTCCTACGCTCAAAAGTTTTTTTCCCTGCTAGTCCTGTTAGTTTCCACAATCGATTTTTTTTAAGGTGAATGGTGCGCCCTCATCAAAATGAAACCACTCACGAAAAATTAGCTTGATAGTAATAACTTGTAAAATTTGATTCTGGGATCCCGGACTACTATGTCCTACCTCGTAGTATGAACTCAAATCCTGCCAAGTTTCATTTGAATCCATTCAGTAGTTTCGGCGTAATGCGCGGCCAAGATACAGACAGACAGACAGACGAAAATAAAAAATATAGGTTGGGCTTCAGTATCGATTATAGAGAGCCCTCCAAAAATTTTCTTCAAAATATCTTTAATGTATAGAATTGGACCTGTTACATTTTTATTATAAGTATATAGATTATCCAATAATTGCCTCGCTGTTATGTATCTATCGATGGATAACGAAGTGGTCCCGTAAAAGTTCTTTCTCTCTTCTGAACAATGGAATCCTAAAAAAACATAATGACACGCCTATTTTATTTTAATAATAAAATACAACAATAAAAAAATTGATATTTGTTATGAAATTGGGATAAAAAAGACAAACTTTTTGTTTGATAATTGTTTGGTACATGAAAAAAATACATTGTAAATATCTATCCTCTGTACGGAACTATCTCTACCCGGTTGAATTCACACTTTTTTAAATGCTTCGCAACAATTCTATAAAGACTACTAAAAAGAGAAAGCTCTTAAACGTTCCTTCTAAATGCATTCACACTCAATTGAAATGTATGAAATGTATTGAGATCGTTACTTCTCCTTTATCTATAGATATTTGTACGGATTAAAGTGTAACCTTAAATTTTATTCATGCAAAGTACTTGATGTACCAAAAGTTAGCAGTGTACAATATTTATAGACCCGTGTAGGATGTATTGAGAATTGGAGAAGTGGCACCATCCCTATTTTCCAATGAGTGTGGTAACCGACTAAGGAAGCCAACCACGGAAGATAACAACACATAGACAGCACGATTAGCGTAGTGGTTAAACGCTGCTTTCTACTGCGCAGCGTGTTGTGGGTTCAAATCCCACATGGGACAACACTTTGTGTGATCCGCAAATTGTTGTTCTGAGTCTGTGTGTCCTTTGTGTCCGTTTCATATATGTTTGTAAAGTCCTCTGCAAAACAGGATGTATATTCCAAATGTGGGAGTTGTCTTAAAAAAGAGACTACTAGAAAAAAAACTGCTTTTTGATGAGTGTCCTATTAGTATACTATTGAAGGCTTTTGATTTGATATTGTACGATCTTTTGACCTTTATTAGACTACGTATTTTATAACATTCTATAATGATTTATCCAGTTTTTTCTGATTAAATATGTATATTTTGCAGTGGAGCAATGTAATATTGATAATATTTAAGAATCCAATTGTTATTTGTAATTTGCGTTTGGAAAGTAGAAACCGAGATCTCCAAAAAATCGTTAACGAACAAAGTAATTAATTGGTACGTAATAAATTAAGATGGTCTCTGCAATAAAACACGTAGCAAACGAGAATGTTACTGATTTATCAAGATTTATAAATTCGTAGTTTTTAGGTGATGTTGGCCAAGTCTGCACGGTTGGCCTAGTGGTTTCAGCGGTCGCCATGCTGCTTTCTACTGCACAAAGTGTTGTGGGTTCATTTCCCACTTGGTGCAATACTTTGTGTTATCCACAAATTCTTGTTCTGGGTCTGGGTGCTCTTTGCGTCCGTTTCACGTATGTATGTAAAGTCCCCAGCGATATTCCTAAAAAATCTTTAATGCAACCTTTCCTATTAGGTTTCTGATTGGGCTTTGTTACGTGTACCTATCTATTTTTATACTTAAATTTAATAGAAGATATTGATAACACTAACATTATGTGTTGAATAATAAGCTGTTTAAAAATTGCAAAAATCCGCTGTATTTGATATTAGTTAGTGGCTTAGTGGTCGTTTATCACGATCGGTTTACTTGCAATGTACCGGTGTACAAATATATTTTTTCAAGCGCACTAAATGATTCTCTTTACAGAAAGTCAAACAAATTTATTTATTTCATTTATAGCATAGTAAAAATACCACATTTATGTAGTGAACTAGGACTTTTTTTCTCTGTAATTATTCAACTACGCAGCGTCAAAAATACGTAAAAAGTTCAAAAAGAATATTCTCGCGTCTTTTCCGTAATGTGGGATATATTTCTGGAAAAGTTGTTAAAGAATATTGGGGGCGTGTAAAATAATATTTACTAGTAATATACTAGGCTAGCTAATATACTAACTGACCTATGTGAATCGGCACACCAGTGGTATAAATTCAATCTAAACAAACAAAGAAATAAAATTAAAGTGACAATTTGTAATTTCAAATTAATAGCAGCTTTTCCCTAAATGCATATTTATGAAAGTATAGCATATACGGTACTAACATGATTACATAAAAAAAACAATTTTAAATTTTTTTGTCTGTCTGACCGATTGTTCCGGCTTATCTGTGGAACTGCTGGACCGATTTTGGCGGAACTATCACTGGCAGATAGCTGATAATATAAGAAGTAGGAGACACTTTTAATTTTCCTTGAAATTTCGAATATCTATCGAGGATAACACTAACTTCATTTAAAAGTGAAAATAAAGTCGAATTCTTTCAGCCTTTATTTGAAAAGCGGTAATAATACAGTATCTTTCAGACACCGGCGCAGCAGTTCATTAATTCCACATGAACAACTCGTACAGTAAACAACTCATATACAAGATGCTGAAGTGCATTAGCGTGCTAAATTCAAGTTTTCCGATACTAATACTAATAGTAACTCTATCTGTTTCGCTTTCAAAGCTACACCTCTGAACCGATTTAGATGCATTTCGGTACAGAGATATATTGGACCTTGCAGAAAAATCTCTATCCTCACGAGTATTGGACCTTGGAGAAAGATCTCTATCTTTCTCCAAGGTCCAATACTTTTTGTCGCGATAACCGACATATACGCGGGCGGAGCCGCATGCAAAAGCTTGTTATTAATAACTAGCTTTTACACGCGGCTTCGCTCACGCAGACTTTCATCCCCTGATTTACCCCCTTAGGGGTGGAATTTCAAAAATTTATTTCTTAGTGCTCACTTACGTTATATAAAGAACCTACACGCAAAATTTCAGTATTCTAGCTTCAGCGGTTTGGGCTGTGCGTTGATCTCTGGGTATGTCAGTCAGTCAGTCAGTCACCTTACTCTTTTATATATATAGATAGATTTACAGGTTTATTATATAGATGGATAAGTATTTGATATTGTTACGGTTTAATGGACAATTTTTTTATGCTAGGTGCCAGTGTCTTACCATTAAAACCAGTTTATATATTTTTAAATATTTAATTTAGCGAAATGAATAAAAATTCCCGTCTTCTGGGAACGTTATCAGTAGGCGATGAGGCGGAGGAGTTTTTGACGCTTGTATGTAATTATTGTAAACAGTTAATTATTGTTTACTGTTGTTTAGTATTTTATTTTCTCAAAAGTACGTTAAATTTATTTTAAGTTTTAACTATCTATATATTAATACGTGAAGTAATAACTTCGTACCCCTTTCTACGAAAATTATACGAACGCATATTTCATTAGTATGGAATTGGGCATAGTTAAAGTTTATTATTTATTTGACTGCCTCGTTGGTCTCGCGGTTGGCGTGTGCGACTGGTGATCATGAGGTCTCGGGTTCGATTCCCGGGTCGGACCAAATGTTTGTATGATCTACAAATATTTGTTTCGGAGTTTGGGTGTTTTCTATGTATAATATGTATGTATTTACAAAAAAAGTATATATGTATCTGTATCAGTTGTCTAGTACCCATAACACAAGCTCTGCTTAGCTTGGGACTAGATGGCATTGTGTGTTAGATGTCCGAAAATACTTATTTATTTATTATATGTAGCAGAAGTGCGGAAAGCTAAAAAAGGTGAAAAAGAAAAATGTATTATGATAGAATTTCTTATAGAAAATATGATAAATCTATACCAGCACAACATATTATTAGTTCGAAGAAAAGTGATCACTCTGAAATACCTTTTATTTCTTTATTTTTTCTCTTCGAAGTCGACAGTCGACAGGCTAATAGCTTGACAGAACGAAGTCTTTCGGGCAGCTAGTATCGTAATATAAATACGTAAAGGCGGTTTATGATTTATCTTACTAGGAATATGACTATAATATGAAATTTATCTCACTAGACTAACTTGGTGAAATAAGTATTTCTTACGCTCTTAGAAAGTTTCAGTTTATACGTCGCTAGTCGCAACTTACTACTTACGTATCAGTTTTATGTTTTTGATTACTTAGTAATTTTGCTTGTAGACTTGAACCTCCACAAGAAACCTGTGGAAAACTTATTGGGTAGTATAAGCCTAATAAATATTAAGTTTACTTTTAATAACAAAATTTCACATACTACTGTTTGTGTTCCCAAATTGAATAAATAAACAAATTTGTATATTTTCTTAAATAGTATGTAGACTAAAATAATACGGTTACATAAAATACCATACTTACCATACTTAATATCCAATTTGTTTCGTCTGTAAATCCGATACGGTTTCTTTGTACTTAGTACTGTAAGCTTGCATTAAGAATCAGATTCAGATAAATTTATGATTAATAAGGTTATATAAGACATCGCGATTGGTATTGCAATTATTATGATCGAGATTTTATTAAAATAGCATAACTGATTACATTATAAAACATAAGAAAACTGAGTATTAATGAAGGTTCTAACTTAAACACAACTATGAATGCTTTTACAATTGAAGCAATTCTCACGATTCCTTTGCTAAGTGAAATATTTGAAATCAAAGTTTAATTAATTATGTTCATTGTTTCTGTTCTACTGTCCTCTGTCGTAGTTTGTTTTCGAATGGTTAATTTTTTTTTTATTTTTTTTTATGGAATAGGCGGGCAAACGAGCAGACGTATCGCAGATGGTAAGCGATTATCGCCGCCCATGGACACCTGCAACATCAAAAGCGTCACAAGTGCGTTGCCGGCCTTTTGGGGATGGGGGAGGAAGGTAGGGGTAGGGGATAGGGGTATGGGCCTCCGGTATCCTCACTCACTCGGTGAAACACAGCGCAAGCACTATTTCACACCGGTTTTCTGTGAGGCCGTGGTATCACTCCGGTCGAGCCGGCCCATTCATGCCGAAGCATGGCTCTCCCACGGTAGTATTAATCCCAATTAAGTATACATAGCTATATACTTTACGAATCCTACATTACGAATAATATATGTATTGTGTATGTACATTATCTATGCGTATCTATAACTTGCTCAAATATATAATTTTAACAACCTGAAATTTGAGTTTTCCACTGTGACTTTAGATAGGTATGTCCTAAACGATTTCGTATTTTTATGATGAAAAAGAAAGTACTGATATTATTGATTTAAAATGAACGTTTTTATAATTGAAAAAACAAAGAGATGCGAGAATTATATGTAATCAATTGTTCTCGCTTTCAGTACACAGACATCTACAAGTATTATAAACTAATTGAATAAAAAGGAACTAACATAGCTATTAATCGAATGCTTTTTGCAAATAAAAGTTTTTAGATGTTGTTTTTGCGTGAGGTGTCAGTTTACAGTTTTAAAACTAAATTTATAGCTCAATATATAAGCATGAACACAATTTGTGATGTTAGGCGGTTTATGAGCCTGTTTGTTTGTAAACTATTTTACGGAATTAACTTTGTGTTTGAATGCTTTGAGACATTCCAGTAGACATTTTCGACAAAGTTTGAATATGTCCCGTCTTGAAACCTACGCAACAATTATTTTACATATTAAATTGTTTTCTTCTTCTGAATAAACCATCTCCTAAAATATATAGTTCTTTACGAAAAATATAATATAGCCTATGCTACTCTGAGAAGATGTGCGGCTTAATTTATTCCGACGTCTTCAACAAATATCGTTATATTTTTAGCGAATATACTCAAAAATTTATCGAATTAAATATGAAAACTTTCCTCAAGAATCACTCTATCTTATATCTATAAAAATCTGTGTAGAGCTATAGAGTTTATCGCGAACAGATAGACAGACGCGGCGGAGGACTTTGACTTATGATGGTGCTAAAACATAAGGTTCATTATTACAATTATATTGACACGTATCATTCTTACCCGACTACGGGAAAGCCAAAAGGAAAGGTAATGGTTTTAATTTTTATCCTACAGCTAGTGATTTCTTCCCTTAAACTTTCCCTGAGCTTATAACAATACATCACTGATTGAGAAAAATGGTTTTTGTAAACGGTTAACCATGTATGATTTTACCCTCGGGAATCTGTTTTTGTTGTCTTAGTTTGCGAGGTAACAACACTGCGATTCTAGCTTTATCTAAAACTATAATGAAATACAGTTATTTGTTATACGAGTATATCAGAGAACAATTATATTTGTTTATTTCTATGTACACATTGTACACGTATTCTAAAAATAAGTTTGTTTAACGTTACAGTATTTTATTCCCTTCAAACGCAAATATGTGGGCGATCTTCATAAATTAAATTTAAACCATTGTGGAACCTATTTATGTTCAATTCATAGTTGGCTAGCTGTGTGTTTATCTTGTGGGCACTTTCGCTAACGTTTTGCCTGAAAGTCGATACAGTGGAGCAATGTGATGACGTCAATCTTGCTTTATGATTCAATCTGCTGTTAACTGAGCTCTCGCCCAGCTGAGTGCAGCCCGTTCTAAAAATATCTTAACAATTTTA
Source organism: Diaphora mendica (assembly GCA_949125395.1). Classification (NCBI taxonomy): domain Eukaryota; kingdom Metazoa; phylum Arthropoda; class Insecta; order Lepidoptera; family Erebidae; genus Diaphora; species Diaphora mendica. The sequence goes on from OX421310.1 coordinate 28,796,691, forward strand.
CTTTTACACATTTCATTTCGCACCGAATTTCCTGATGGCGCCTCTATAACACCTGTACTATAATAATATGTTGGAGATTTTCACACGCATGTCAAGAATATCAAGCACGTGAGAACGCTGCCAGGAGTACCGCGATTTCATTGAGATACGCACGTTAAGTGTGAATGGACTTTTGGTGAATTAGTATATCTGCTCACTAAAGCACTGGAAATAAATATTATTTTAAGTAATTGTTTATAATATATGAGCATATGTTTGAAGTAAACCACGTATACATTACGGAATTATTTGTTTTAAGTTTTAAACTAAATCCATTACACAGAAGATTTGTGTTATTTTCGAGTCACGAAAATTATCACTACCACGCTTCTTAAAATAACGCTTATATTTACTTACAGACACATCAATAAATAACAAGATCTCAATATATCTTTCACTCAATTTTTCACTGCAAGTTTAACTTTTTTTTTTGTCGGGGTGGAAAATCCTTTTCAATCTGCTGCTCCATGGGGCGTCGGGGATTCAGAAGTCAAGAGTTTGTGGTGCTACATTGTCTTTCAACATGGCATGGTAAAGAAAATAGGACAATTAACTACTTTTGTTATTTGCTTTGACTATTACTCCACTTATTCTCTTTTCTTTAAATACGCTCTAATATGGTGGAAATTAAATCATTTATTCTGCAATTAGGTTACATGAACACTTTTGCAAGTTAAACTTTTTTTGAGCAGATGAGTTCGGCCTTTCCTAACTGGACTAGTCCTGAGAAGAAAGAAAAGAAATACGATAATTACAATTTGAGTCACAATTACAATAATCAGTAAAGATAATAATTTAAAAAAAGATGTCAACAATAGCAATAATTTAAAATGATTTTTTTTCAAACTATAACTTATCGTCCAATCAAAATCACTTGAAACATTCAAAATAAACAGCATGTGCAGAATGGGCAGCGCAATCCCAGGCGCTTTTATCATCAAGATATTCTGCTATGGTATAATACCCCTTTACGGATAACTTAGATTTTATGGTATTCTTAAATTTCTTTAATGGCAATTTCCTAATATCAATAGGGAGTTTATTGTAAAAGCGTATACATTGTCCCATGAACGAGTTGCCTACTCTGTGGAGACGAGTGTCGTGAACACTAAGATTATGTTTGTTTCTGGTATTTACAGAATGAACATCACTGATTTTAGGAAACTTTGATATATTTTTTTGAACATAAACTAAATTTTCGTATATATATTGTGAAGATACAGTCAGAATATTTATCTCTTTAAATTTGGAACGGAGCTGTTGCTCAGGACCACCATATTAGAGCCATACAAGATGTAGAGTTTGTGAAGTTAGGTTTGGTAGAGTTAGGGCTTATAGATTCCGAACCTTCGCTCTACATGAGATCTGATATCTTTTTCACAAGGTAAGCCCTATGCAGTTGTCTTGGCAACATTTTACATGAAAATGTTTCTGGTGGGATTTATTTTTCATATGGAGGGCTTACAGCTAACACAATAAGTAAGATTAACGTTACGTTAGTTGAAAATAATTTGTAGTTCCTATAAATTTGATGTAGAAGCCTAAAGTTAAATAATACGATTATTTCCATAACAACAAGGACACTACAATTGATTTGTTTGATCGATTCCAGTAGATACACATGCATGTATTTTAATACAAAAGAATTGAATTTTCCACTGTCGTGTTACGCCGCAGTTACGTTATTTTTAACTCTGTGGGACCTATCGAGTGGCAAAATGGGGTCGCCAGTTATAAAATTTAAAAGCCCTGACCAGAAACCTGTCTGGTTTGCTTATTAATGGTACTGGAAAGGTAGTCTGGAACATGTTTGCTAATTTTTTTATTATTAGCTAATATATTTAGATATAATAAGAGAGAAAGCGATAGCACTAGATGAAGAATACATGTCAGTCTATTTACGTTGGAACTAGTCATAATATTTATAAGAGTAAAAGAAAACCATACAACCTTTTTTCATACAAATATGCAACCATATATAGGACGAACTAATTTGAATATTTAAGTCTCAGCAGCGTGTACAGTCTTCCTGTTTACATTTCGCTGTGTGCTTTGAAACAAGAAATACCTGAATATATATCCTCGTAATGTTTCTAAAGCGTAATTGTGAGTTCCGACTTTCAGAATAACATTTTCAATTCGTATTAAAACGACTTTCTCATTGCAATGACACAGATCTCTTCATATAATGTTAGACACGCGGTTGCCATGTGATATTTTACTGCTAACTCAATAAGTAAGTGTTGAGAAGAAGTAAATGTTTTCCATTTAATTAAAGTAAGTTAACGTTAAGAGAAAGCTTAACGTATTTTATCTGTCGATGTCAATCAACCTCTTGAAATCCACTGCTGAACGAAGTCCTCTCCCAAGCAGCGCCAAGTATTCTGATGTTGGGCAGTCCGTACCCATCTACTGCCAGCCACTATCTTTAAATCATCATTACATTATGCTGAAGGCGTCCGATTATCTGATTATTAACAGTATCTCGAAATAATACTAACTTGATGTTGGAAATAAATAAAATAATTACGAGTAAGTAAACGAGGAAGACATGACTTTAAATAACAAACACTCTGTTATACAGTGTTGACTACGTTTCATTAATACACGAAAGTTTATTGAATGTTTGTAAAACCTTGAGTGACTGTTTAATAATATTTCTGTCAAGGAAAGCGCTCCTCGTAAGAGCGCTTTGTACAGGTAACAAACGTACGTACGAACATGAATAAAGTAAGTAAAGAAATACATTGTCTTTAAAACATTACGTATTTGTTTATTAATCGTCTTAACCGAGCAGTATTAATTTTACCCTGTGCCCTTTATTTGTACCGCTGACAGGGTGCAAATTAAGGACATAGGGTACTTTATAGGGTACCTAGCTTTTTTATGTAGGGTAATCAGGGTGTAACTGTAGGGAAATGGTAAGTCGCATAAAATATAAGGGGTGTGATTTTAGAGTTTAATATTGCTGTAAGTCTATATCCGAGTTTCGGTTATGTAATCTAATTATTTAGGTAACCTTATCAAAAAGATCTTATCTCGATCTCAAGAATGCGAAACGCATAAATACTTCACAGTTTTTATTTGTAGGCGAATGATTGAAAATTAAAATAATATTCTTAATTTTGAAAACTATAATTCTATGTGGGTTGGAACTGGAATGAATTTACTATCACAGTAATAAATCTTATTGTAATCAAAGACTTACAGAGCGTCTCTACTTTTATCCAAAAGGTAATTGGTACGAAACTTTATAAACCTCTGCGAGTCGGTTGGATGACTTTGTCACTGTTACTATCAAATTTAGTAAGCAATTCTATTGATAGAACACTAAATCGCATACGATAGTAATCAATTTCAACCCTTGAAAACCTTTTTAGCCTTGGGCAAAACATACACTGTAAACAGAACTCTTATGTATGTTATTATTAAGCCTAACCACCCTGTTCTATATTAGTCCTTGATCAATTATTAAGTCCCACGACTGTCTAACACGTGTCAAGAATTAAATGAACAAATACGAATCACATTGTTTTTTCTACTCACCTTTCGACCTTGACCTTTATATGTTTTCTGAAAATTTAATGAAGCTATTAATATTGATGAGAGATATGCCAGGTGAGTATGTGATTACTGTCGAGCTTGTACAATTTAAAATTATTGACACTTAAATTCTTAATGACGATAAAATCAGTTAGCTCGCAGGTTTTGTACTGCTGAGATGTCTAGAAACACTTCAATAAACGCAGTAGCACTTGTAGTTGAGCTACATTAGGTAAACCAGTTTAGTTTTGCTTTAGTCTATCTTCTTCCGACAGTACTCTTTAACATTATCAAATAGTACCTACACTTAAGAGTACTATTAAAAAAATTTTTTTTGCATTACCAATTGGGTCGTTATGTAGGTTACAAAATAGAAATTATATTTTCTTGATTTCAAGATTTTGTAAATAGAATCAAAAGTTATATTTTTAACCCACAGTACCTACTTTCCAGGTCACAATTAAATGACACAGCAATGGTGTTAGTCTTCAACATAACATGATATAATTGTGAAATGTATATAGGATTGGCAAATTATAAGCACATGTAAATTCTCTGATTGCTTCCTGACACCGTTGGCGTTGGTATGTTTATCATTTCTAGAAGAAATGTGTTTCCTGCTTCTGATTAGCGTTGGCCAACAGCTATTCGAAGTTTCCCAAAATATTCCTGATATAATTCGTCTGAAGCTCATCGGAAAGTAATTTTGACGCGAGATATGCGTTCTATAATACCAACAATGGAATATCTCAACTGTTCGTGTCACTCGCTGTCGACCCGCCAGACCTTGATTATACCTACATCAAAGTAATGTGAAAAGTATTTGAGGTAGTTTGAATTAAATATCGGGTTTGCCCCAATTTCCTTTATAAGTTTTGTTTACAGACGCTGACATAGTCAATACAAACTGTTTTTTCAAAGTTATAACGTTCTCACAGGCTCTCTATTCTTCTTTGTTATCTAATTGTTAATTAACTTCATTTAATTTAGGTGGTGGTGTGGTTTATTACCCGATGGCGAAAGGAGGGTTATGTTTTTGGAGTGTATGTATGTATATTTCTTTGGCACACCCTAGAGCCTAAACGGCTTGTCGTATTTTTATGTGAGTGGTGTAAATAGATTCGCCTTAGTTGTGAGAGTGACAATGGGTACATTAAAATTAAAAAAAAAAGTATTTTTGGCGCCAAAAAGTAATATAAAAAAATGTTTTCAAAATACATCGAGTGTGGTAACAAAATAAAGGATTTTTACGGTGATTACGAATATATATAAAACTTATATGTTTTTATTGTTAAATATTGACGCAGTTGGGTTTTTTATTTTTAATAATTTTTGTGATAGCAGTTGGATATACGTGTATACGTTTGTACAATATTGAGTCAATACACTGTGCGTAGTATTGTTTTCAACAATTACGACTGCTGAGAATCGACAGATGTGTGCACACAAGAAATTTAAAATAAACGATTTGTTTTAATTCATTTATACCGGATATATTTATGCTAAGCGCACAATAAATTTGTGTTATTTTTAAATTTGTTTCACGGTAATAATTACGACTGTTATTTATATAAACCAACGAGCGTGTAAAGAATATAAATATCTTTGAATACTTTATCTCGTTGTCTCAATTTATACTTATCATTTGGAGCTTGATGAGAATGTTTTGGACTAAAATTGTATTTTTTTTTTTTTTATTTTTTTTTTAAAAGACAACTCCTGCATTAGAAATAAACATCCTGTGTCGCGGGGGACTTTACAGACATACATGAAACGGACACAATTAACACCCAAACTCAGAACAACAATTTGTGTATCACACAAAGTGTTGTCCCGTGTAGGATTTGAACCCACAACACTTGGCGAATTGGCAAGCGGCATGGCGACCGTCTAAACCACTAGGCCAACCGTGCAGTATTCTCTGATCTTATGAATAATAAAGGTTTACTATGTAAATATCTTAGGCTCTGCGAGAATATTTAGATACTAACCTATTCAAGAATTTATGAATTTAAATATTTATTAGCTTTTTAGAGTCCACGACTCCGCTTGCGTGTTTGTCGGTTTAGGTGTAAAGAGTAGCCTATATCCTTCCTTAGGAATCAAAGTATATATATATATAATAATAATATATGTTTTAATGTATATGTCTAGTCGTATTATGTTAGATTATATCAGTACCATATTAAGGCAATTGCTCGTATAACCTCTGACTTCCACCACGATGCACCTATCTCACAATATTTCTACATCACCCAAAGGTTGGCTGGTAGAGAATCACTTGAGCTGTAAGCCCGCCGTTGAACATATGTGCATAAAGTTAAAATATAAATATATTTTATAGTAATAAAGTACTAAATCTAATTGAAAACGGTGCAGCGGTTTAGCCACGCAAGCGTACCAGACTGACCAACAAATTGATCGAGGTACTTTCGAATTTATAACATTCGTATAAATAAATGTTCTAGATTTACTCGATAGCTTTTTATATTTTTTGCCTTGAATATTCTGTAGCTTGTACCACTGACAATATATAGCTTGTATACTGAGCCTATTGAAGATAATGAAAGTTCCTTTTCACCTACGCAAACACCTTCAACACGCAAATTGTTAAATAACCGAGCCACACTATTTTTGCTAAAAGATCAACTCTTCCTAGAAAGTCATAAAAGATATAGGATAGCAAACGAGCTAGTCCTTCTTTAGATATCAGGTGGAATATATACTTAGTCCTTGTCTCTACATTTATTACTAGGTAAACTAACTCCGCTTTTGTACGGTCTCGAAATTGTCTACAGTAATGACCTTAGATTTTAGAAATTTCCATGTATAATGGTGCTTAATATTCCTTGAGATATATTTCTAACACGTCAAGGTCACATGCTTTTCTTCAGGATCGACCTCAAGAATGTTATTTAGGCGCAGTCAGATTAGACTACGATTTTTTTTTAACATTCATTGATAAACGCTTACTAATATTGAACATGAATTTGATTTGTTTGTATATTATTAGTTGCGAAAAATATAAGAAACCACTCATATTAATTTATTAAACAATTATTATTCATATTATTTATATTAGATAATTTATGCCTTAACAACGTTAGTTATAAGCTATATCTCTGCTCTTTTAAATACTCTATTTGTCTGTAACAATAAGTCAATTATTTTTTGTCTTACCATTCCATAGGTTAAGATTAGAAGCTCAAAAAACCGGCTAAGTACACTTTAAACTTGAATATCTTGCAAATGGAAACCTAAATAAAAAATCGTCTACCTAAAAAACAAATTTTTGTGATTGTAGAATCACAAAAATTTCTTTACTTGTTTAAACTACTTTAGCACTTTGTCGAGGTGGTAAATACACATATCCATGCAAAGTTTCATCTTTCTACCACTAACCGTTTGGAAGGTAAGCCGAGAACGAATGGACGGACGCACTTGACGAAACTATAAAGCTTCCGAGACGTGAAGTACGGAACCCCAAAAAGGTGGAAATCCATAAGCAAATAAAATAATACGACTAAGCTAGGGTATGTGTAATAAGCGGATCAATAGTTGTTTCGGTTTAAGTAGTGATAGTCGAGGGCTGTGACAAACATCTTAGGTACGCAGATTAACAGCACACTACAGTGAAGGCTTAAGCATCTTACTACATTCAGTATTAAAAGGTCATTACTTAAGAATGTATGTTCAAATAGTTACCTAAATGATAGTATTATTATTAACACATGTCATTGCCTTTTCAGACAGCTATCACTGACTAAAATTCGGTTCGGTTCAGAAAGTAATTAGATTAGTGTAGTTCTTTTAATTTATTTGGTGCAATAACTACCTTGTATTTATAACAGAAGTTTAAAACATTTAAAGTATATATCTTAACTCTAGACGTCAACTGAAACACATGCATATGAAATTAAAGTTGCTGCATAAATTAAAAAAAAGAGATAAATTGTAAAATGAGGACACGATTAACCAAATACTGCGATACAAATATCGTACCCGGCTTTGAAGGAAAGAATCCAGTTCATATGAAGCAGACAAAAATGGACTAAAAATCATTCACGTGTATTATTTCTATATTATGTCACGTTAAGTTTGTTGTATGGAGACGTTCTCGATCGATTATCGACTTACACGAAATATATAACTAAACTGTCCGTTAAATAGCCATAAATTAAGTGGTATAGGTTGAGTAGGTCTAGGAGTTAATCTTTAGGGCTAAATAGCGGACTAGTTAATCATTAGCTACTAGTGGGTGGGATTATCTGTCACTATCCATTTACTCGGCCATCAGATGGTGACTGACAGTTAATAATGGCAGGCGATGATTAGGCGTGGACGGTAAATAAATACTTGTCGTAATAAAATCTATTAAATTAATTTACTTTTCCAATTCTATACTACGTTTCAATTTTACAGTCTTTATTAACGTTGGTAACTGTTATTTAAAATAAGAATATTCAGGTTTATTACAGAGATTCGACTAAAAGAAGGCATAAAAAGGTATAAGGTTGAAAGGAGTAAATACTATTTATTAAGGTCCTGAGGCTACAAAATACCTTTACGGTTTCTTTACGAAAAAAAATAAAATGAGGTCACAGGCAAATAAAAAATAAGGTGGATTTATCTATATATAATAATGAATCTCTATTTCCATTGGTCACGAAATCACGCTTAAACGGCTGTACCAACCTTAATAATTGTTTTAGTGTTAGGGAGCCCCTTTATAGAGGAAGGGAAGGAAAGCGTGATGATATATAACACTTTCCTTCGACCAATGGGATCCGAACATTAATGAAATGAAACGCAGAAGAAGTTGTGGGGGTCTGCTAATACACAATAAAGAAACGAACAGAGCCTATGCAATATATCGTGTGCATAGAACTCAAAGACAAGAACGTAACAAGTAGGCATTCCTCCGTTGGATGCTCCGATAAGAGTGTTTGCTGTCACACTTCAATGGCTACATTCACGAAGATTAAGATTGTTGACTTAAATCTGTATAAGTATTGATTTATCTCTGAGTTTTCTGCTTTGTAGTCTTGAAAGTCTCGTAGAGAGTCGAGAACAGGGAGACAAGTGACATAACGAGCCAGCAAACAGCCGATATAAAGGGGCAAACGACTTGTTTGTCTTCTCGGAACACTGGCTATGGCTGTAAAGCGCCATCGTGGATCTGAACATTTTAACTCATAATTTTTAATTAAGTTGTCAAATCCACTTAATAAGGTTGTTTTATAGTTATTGTGAGGTATTTTTTATAATAATTGCTTGCTTTTGCCTGCGGCTCCGCCCGCGTGCTTGTCGGTTATAGTGGTGGCATATTAACATGCTAAACATTGAAATCGGAGCAGTTGTTTAACTGTGAAAGCGTAAGAGACAGACAGACCGACAGAGAAACGGGCAGACAGACAAAAATGAAAAAAATTACAGTTTTGGCTTCAGTATAGAGAGCCCTCCAAAAAAAAAAAATTCAAAATATCTTTAATGTACAGAATTTGACCTGTTACATTTAAAATTAAATTTAAGTATAAAATTAGCATGTCTTGTTTATAAATAACTTTTCATGGCAATGATTTTACATATGGCCTTCAAATGTTATTTTTTTCAATTTAATGGTAGGATTCGAGTTAATGATTTTATTCAAGTATAAAAGGGATATCAAAAGCGCTCGTTAGATTCAAATTATACTGATTCACTTGCCTTTGTTCGGAATAAATTGATGGGCTTATCACAACACCGCAGTATTCAATCCTAATCATGGCAGAGAATTGTAAATGGGAAATGTTTTCGCTGTTACTCACAAAACCAGCCTTAAAGGGCGTTAATACACAGTCTCGCGAACCGCTTGTCGAATGATTTTAGAGTTACAATAATATTAAAATATGCCATACAAATAGTAGTCAAATTTACAACAGTATGTTTTAAAATCTAATGCCAGATATATTTTCTGAGTATTATTAAATATATTGCTAGTATATGCGTCATTAGAATTTAAATTGCTTCAGTAGAATAAAAATGGCGATTTTTAGGGTTCCGTACCCAAGGGGTAAAAACGGGACCGCTGTCCGTCGGTCTGTCCGTTCATAGTTAAACAGTTGAAATTTTCACAGATGATGTATTTCTATTGCCACTTTAACAACTAATTAATACTAAAAATTGAAGAAAACAAATATTAGTATTATATATTTTTCCGATTATTTATGATTAGACCAACTCGTAGTAAATTCGTTTGAAACATTCTGTTATTGTACTCTAACCTCTTTACAATCTTACTTAAAAAACCTTGTAACACGAAGGGAGGAAAACAAAACTTTTGAAGAAAAAAGTACTTTTTACAGTTTATCATAATTTAGGCCCATTTGTGATACTTGTATATTAGAACAGCACCTAGGCTACTATTTACTGCGATAACCGACATACAGCGGGTGAAGCCGTGAGCAAATGCTAGTAGAGACTTAGTGCCTCTAAAACTTGAATCTATGTTACGTAGGATGGAAATACTGTATATAATAAAACTGAACTATGTTATATTAAAAATAAATTTTAGAAATGATTTCTAAATAGATTCAAATAAGTTAAAATATAACTATTACAAAAACCGCTTCAGTGTGTGTAGGTTTTACAGGAATCAAATGTATTCATATATTAAACTCGAAACCGCATTTAAACTTTACCGAGTCATGAATCTTTCCTTTATCTGGTAAAGTTAAGAGACAAAACAAATTGGGTGTCATGTGGGATGTCTTAACTTTTTTCGGTATCACGATCCGTTGTATTATATATGTATACAGTTTACCTATTTGTATATTCGACTTATTTTGATCCTAGGTTCAAAAGGATGTGAGGTGTCGGCATGAAATAAGATCTTCATCATTATCAGCTTATCGAGACATAGATCTCTCCAATTTCACGTCACTTGGTTCGATTTTCGGCTTCATATACACAGATTTATTTTACGACTAGCTGTTGGCTGAGGCTCCGCCCGTGTGTATGTCGGTTATCGCCGCAAATAGTAGCCTATGTGTTATGCTGATGTATAAGCTATATTACTGTAAAGATTCATCCAAATCCGTTCTGTAGTTTTTGCGTAAAAGAGTAATAAGCACACACACATCCTTACAAACTTTCGCATTTAGGTAGGATAACAAAATAATGTTTTTTTAGTAAACAACAATTCTTTAAAATAAATCCGTTCGAACATATTCCGTTTCCTGTTTTTTATCCCGAGAACCTATTACTTACAATAAGACAACGTTATGCCTGAATATAAATGTATATTGATACAAACATCTCTTTAGGGGATTAAGTTACGAGGTTTGTTGTTTACATTGAGGTTTCAACAACGTTTGATCCAAAATAAATATTGAGTTTCGATTGCAGGTCGTATGGCAGAGTAGAGATACTACTCTACTTACAAAGAAGTATCATGTGTATGTTGTAGATTGTAAAATCATTTTATGATAAAGTATGTTTTACATATGGTCAGACGACCTAGTAAAGGATGCGGGCTGCACAAGCCTATGTTCAAGCGGGCCAGTGTCCGTTGACATTCTTCGTCTGAGATGATGATAATGTTAATATCTAGATATGGAAGATGTGTAGAAGGAAGTGTAAATAACACCAAGTTTTTAAATGCAGTTAACGTAGAGTTGTTTACCTAGTATAATAGGGTGTACTATGGTAGGGGCAAAGATGCAGATACAGTTACGCTTAAATAGTGAATGGTTAGCGGCAACTTTTCCAGTTACCGCCCTTGTCGCATATTATAATGATATGCATATATATGTTAACCTTGTGCGTATGACAGCTTAGTAATTTCTTCGTTATCGTTATATAGACGTACAATGTACATCTTATATCTTTCTATGATGTGATAATGTGAGGGTATATTAGAGATAATATTAAACATGAGCTTTGTAATAACAAAGCTCATGTTTAATATTGTTTAGAACATAATTATATTGCGTGTAAGGTGAATAGGTTACATACGTTTTATTTTATACAATAACTTCATAGTAAATTGCGATGTTGTTATTTTTTTTTACTTAATTTCACTAACCACATATAAAGACAAATTATGTATTTACGCAAGAAGAAGAAACAAATAGACGTGATAATATTTAGTGATAAAAATTTTTGGCGAATAATGTTTGCATGTTTTAACATAATGTAAATAAATATGTAATATAATAATGTAATTTATAAAATTGTAATAGAATGTAATCTATTTTTATATATGTCACCGTAAGATTGTAAAAACCGTTAGATTATAATCTACCTAGCGAGATTGCAAACTATCGATAGATTTTCAACTACGATATATTGCTACGCTCGTCAAATTATCAACAGTCCCTGATTGGTCGGTTTTAGAGTAGGCCGTTCAATAGCCATAGAGTTCGGTTAGGTTAGGTTAGAACTTCTATAATTAATCACAAATTAATTTTACTGTCACAACAATTTTATTTAACTAATTCTAAAACTGTGAGGTATTTCCAACTTGAAACAAATTTACAATCACAAAAATACTTGACATTCGGCAACAAAGACGAATTAACAAACAAATATGGCGGCGCGGGACATTTGCTGTTCAACCAATCAGCTCGCAACTTGCGATTCGTTGATACCATGGTTGATACCATTTCACAATCTTTCGACTGTTTGCAATCTCGCGAGATAGATTACAATGTAACGGTTTTGACAATCTCATATATGGTACACGTTAGTCTATACGCTTGAACATGTAGCTAATACTGATCACTGACCAGGCTAACAGTTATTTATGTCAACGGTAAATCCTACGAATATTAATTCGTTAAAGTAAATTATTTTTCTTTCTTCTTCTTTCTTTCTTCTATTATAAACGCGAAAGTTTGTAAGTATGGATGGATGTTTGTTACTCTTTCACGCAAAAACTACTAAACGGATTTGGATGAAACTTTACAGTATTATAGCTTATACATCAAAATAACACATAGGCTATTATTTGCAGCGATAGCCGACATACACGCAGGCGGAGCCGCGAGTGTTAAAGTAAAGTAATTAAATATCTTAAATAATTAAATATGAATACCAGGCGAGCCGAAAGAAATAAGGTCATATCATTTAAGAGTCATTATACTTTGCTTGTATTTCATATTTTTCTTTAATTATTATTTGTATATAAAGACTAGCGTGCTTATATCAGATATTAATCTCAAGTAATCACATCAATATCACTTCTATTATAGTTTACCCTTATTTTTCACTTTTTACCTACTAAACATTCCATTTCTATAAATCACGGTGTTCCAGGAAGACAAATAGTCATAACAACTTAGACATAAATATTTTTAGATTTGTATTAGGTAATAAGGTTTATTCTTAACCAATAAATAGGTACACTATCTAGTTATAATTAGGCGGTCGTTTTTAGTACCAATATTTAGAAGTCACAAGATACTAACTAAGCATTGTTGAAACCAGCACAATTTGGATTTTTTAATCTTTACTATATTTGTACACCAGGCTTTACAAACAATATCAGTCATAAAACTTACAAAAAAATATGATGTATATAGGGCGGCCTAAATGATTATAGCAATTTATTCCAGGCAAACTTTGGATGTACAGGTTTCAATTTAAGCAGGTGCAAAGGTATTTAGGTACGAGTAATAAATAAGGTCTTTACCAACAAAACAAAAATCTATATATATATATATATATATATAAAAGCGAAATACCACTCACTTATTAATCACGTAATCTCAGAAACTTTAACACCTACAAACTTGAAATTTGGCAGGTAGGTTCCTTATAGGGTGTAGATATCCGCTAAGAACGGATTTTACTAAACTCCACCCCTAAAGGGGTAAATCAGGGGTTGAAAGTATGCGTGAGCGAAGCTGCGTGCAAAAGCTAGTATTATATGATATTTGAATACCATACATACATAGTCATATGAACATACATAATATATAAAATTATACCCTACTTACATACAAAGATATGCGCTAAAATATGTAATGTTCATTTATATCGTTTGTTAACATTTTGTAAATAAAGCCCAATGAACCAAAAAGGAATTCGAGTAAAAATAGGCAGGTGATCACGTTACAACGCCCTTGGAATTGTATTTCGCTTGGGACATTTTCGTTGGGATGTTCTACTAAGATGTACTATAGATATAATAAGATAATATAACTGAATATTACATACAGTAGGACTAATATATGTGGTAGATTGTAAAATAAGTGTGAGTTTGTGTTACAATCGTGCCAAGTATAATAATGTACACTTTATATTTTCTCCACTGCTGTTTGGCTGTTTCTATATATTAAGTTTAAAAAGAAAAAAGGTCTACGTATACGGGTTTCGACACGTTTTTTAATTTTATTTTACGTACTAATGGAAGGTAGATAGGTCTTCGTTGTGTGTGATGAATGTGATGATTTATTTATAGCTATCAAGACTGTGCTATCAAGAATAATAACGCCAACAGCTCTACTAGTTCACTAACATTTATCTTTGTTATTAGACCAAGAGCCCACGACAACCAGACCTTCGTTATTTTATAAAGGCTGAAAGTTTTTCTGTGCATGACCCCTATATAGGTAAGAACAACCAGCGACTATAGAGTTTGGGTCGTGGTTACTTTGGCAGATAACAGGTAGTAAAGATGTATAAAATAGTACCCAACTTTCGTTAAAGTATAAAGCTCAATTTGTTTATATTTTCTTCCGTATAACTTTAGGAATCTCGACAGCCATTGCCGGACACTTATGACAGTTGCTACCCCCTGCCAGACACCCCTAAACTTTAATAAATTATAGTTATACTTTCGTTATTGTATAAAAGCTAAATTTTAAACCGACTTCCAAAAAGGAGGAGGATCTATGTTCTACCGTATGTACTTTTTTTTTTTTTTTTTTTTTTTTTTTTTTTTTTATGTAAGTTCACCGATTACGCCGTCAATTGTGGACCGATTTTGAAATTTTTTTTGAATACCTTTAGTTGTTACCGTCAAGTTCTAGGTAACATAACTACATATGACATTTAAAGATTTATCCTCCAACTCCTAACCGTTAAGGACTTGTATCTTACATCATCAGCTCATCATCATGGAATGATGACTACCAGACGCAAATACTGGAGTAACTTCAGAAAATATACAAAAAACACAGTACGTGCCTGAAAAAAATGAGGGTTTCCCTCGGTTTCCCTGGGATCCCATTATCAGATCCAGTAATGGTGGCAGTTGGACCACATTGGGAGCATACCCTTTCGAATACAAAAAAAAATTGCAAATCGGTCCACAATTGACGGAGTAATCGGTAAACATACATAAAATAAAATAAATAAAAAAAGTAAAAAGTACATACAGTGGAACATAGACCCTCCTCCTTTTTGGAAGTCGGTTAAAAATTTAGCTTTTATACAATAACGAAAGTATAACTATAATTTATTAAAGTTTAGGGGTGTCTGGCAGGGGGTAGCAACTGTCATAAGTGTCCGGCAATGGATGACGAGATTTCTAAAGTTATCCGGAAGAAAATATAAAAAAATTGAGCTTTATACTTTAACGAAAGTTAGGTACTATTTCATACACCTTTACTACCTGTTATCTGCCAAAGTAACCACAACCCAAACTCTGTAGTCGCTGGTCGTTCTTACCTATATAGGGGTCATGCACAGAAAAACTTTCAGCCTTTAT
This sequence comes from Diaphora mendica, assembly GCA_949125395.1. NCBI lineage: Eukaryota > Metazoa > Arthropoda > Insecta > Lepidoptera > Erebidae > Diaphora > Diaphora mendica. The sequence continues at coordinate 28,811,968 of OX421310.1, forward strand.
AAAATAACGAAGGTCTGGCTGTCGTGGGCTCTTGCTCTATATTTTTTGTGCAGCTTTTACCTGAATGTATTGTTCGTCAATAAAATCAGTTGTTTTTCGGAAAGAGTTCAGTACACTTGCCGAAGAATCCTATATATATATGTATATATAGTACATATTTACTCGCTGATCCGGCAAACGTTGTTTTGCTATAAAAAAAATTATTAGGGTATAAAATTTGATGTCGGTCGATTCTCAGACTCAGACCCGATATGCACACCAAATTTCAATAAAATCGGTCCAGCAGTATCAGAAGAGTATAGTAACTAACATTGTGACACGATAATTTTATATATAAGATAAAAGGCATAGTATGCGTACTTTTGGATCCTGAAAAGGTTTATTTTCATATTCTGACAACGTGAGTAGAAAATGACGATGAAGAGGAAGACAATAGACGAAACCTAGTCACACTAAAACGTTGCCGGGTATAACTATTTGAAATAGACTCAGGTAGTTTATTCCAGACTTGTGTTCGAAATCCGAAAAGAGCTGTCAAAAAAATTGTTTCTCAGAAGTTCAAGCAACCTCATCTGCGGAGATGCACGAACATCCTTTCCATCCTGCTGTCGGTAAAATTAGCGTCTGTAGAAATTTCAACAATTAGCTAAAAAAATGGCTAAAAATAGAAATTAACCTTTAGGAAATGGACCGTTTACAAACAACTAAACACTAATGTGAGTAACTCCCGTTTCAAAGATAATATAATTAATTACATAGCAGTGTAGTAAAAGTAAGTTCCTTGCTTATTGTGTGTTTATTTGGAAATAAAGTAAATTTCTCAACACACGGACATCTCCTAGACGTAGCAAAAACTTTTCTTTAAGAATTAAGGCAGGTAGTTGGTCGAGGCTCATTCAGTGTAATGTGTATCATTAGAACCCAATGCTACGTGTTACGCATTCGCTCGAATACCCTGCCATTTGCTTTGACTACTATGTATGAAGTTACTAATGAATTACTTTACTGTAATGGCCAACTATATCATTATTGTCTTGTCATTTCTTTTTTTTGTTCCAAGGTTTTTATCAAAATTCATGTGGTTTTATACTCCCTGTTTAAATAATAATACTAGTAGTGTGATAGTATGTTAGCTACCTATGTATGACACGTGGGTAACGAGGTACCTAAAATTATTTAAAAAACCTTCATATAATCTATGTATATAAAACTTTTTATAAAAAAAAAAACCGACTTCCAAAAACATCCAACGAAAACTCTCTGTCAAAAAACACTTAAAAGCGTAAAATAAACTGGTTATTCATAAATTGCCTATACCTAATTCTTTATTCATTTAAATAGTAGTATTATAATGGTGCTAGGTACCTAAAATCTGTTTGAAGTCGGTGCCAAGTGACTATCGCTTAGACTTTTGTAATTGTTCGTTTGTATTCTTTTTGGCTTAGCACCGACTTCAAAAGTTGAATTATTTCATCAAATTTCATCATCAAGAATACAAATTAAGGTACGTGTAATATTAAAATCATCCTCTAATCCCTAACTGTTGAAGAGTTTAATCTTCTATCATCAGCTCACCTAAATAGCTTGAAAGTATATGACTGAAGGTCTTTAGATACGTATGAAATTGAAAGAGTTATTCTCCAACTCCTAACCGTTGAGGAGTTGTACCTTCCACCTTCCATCATCAGCTTACCTAAATAATTTGTAAGAATACGACTAAAGGTAACTTATATACATATGATATTTAAAGATTTATCCTCCAACTCCTAACCGTTAAGGAGTGGTACCTTACATCATCAGCTCATCATCATAAAATGATGACTACCAGACGCAAATACCGGTGTAACTTCAGAAAATATACGAAAAACATAGTATGTGCCTATAAAAAATGAGGGTTTCCCTCGATTTCGATGGGATCCCATCATCAGATCCTGATATGCTGGCAATGGGACCACCACGGAAGCATACCCTGTCGAATACAAAAAAAAAATTCAAAATCGGTCCACAACTGACGGAGTAATCAGGTAACATACATAAAAAAAAAAGAAAAAAAATAATACATACAGTGGAACATAGAACCTCCTCCTTTTTGGAAGTCGGTTAAAAAGCGAAATACCACTCACTTATTAATCACGAAATCTCAGAAACTATAACACCTACAAACTTGAAATTTGGCAGCTAGGTTCCTTATAGGGTGTAAACATCCACTAAGAACTGATTTTACGAAACTCCACCCCTAAGGGGGTAAGACGGGGGTTGGAAGTTTGTATGAAAGTCCTATGTTTTTGAAGAGACTTGAAATTTAAAATGTATGCTCTATAGATGGTGTGGAGGTGTACTAATAATGTATCTTTAGAAATCAACCCCCTTTTGAGGTTAAAACGGGGAATGGTAGTTTGGACGCAAACGAGGTTGCTTGGGTCAGCTAGTAGTAATATAAATGCTTGCATTAGAATAATAATAATAATAATAATTTATTTTCTGTAAATATAGTTTGAAAATTTTTGTAAAATTCATTTCTTTTTGATATAATCTTACAATTGTAACAACAAGATGAAAAATAAAATAGCACTTTTTTATGCAAACAAAATATGTTAGATCTTGGCTCCCAAACTAGGTTTATCACCTGTGACTTTGGAGCCAGTGTGAATATGTTAGAACACTGAATGGGGTTTAAATGTGCAATTACTTCATCGCAAGATTGCGATTTGCCATCATCTCCCTACTCTTTTCCCAACTTTATTTTGGGGTCAGTGCAATGAGTTTCCCTCCGCCATTCTCCTCTATCACTCGTCAGTTCACTGCTTACCCTTCCTGGCCATATCCTCTTTTATGCAGTCCATACTCTTATATATATATATATTTTTATGGAATAGTGGGCAAACGAGCAGACGTATTACCTGATGGTAAGCGATTACCGCCGCCCATGGACACCCGCAATACCAGGGGCATCACAAGTGCGTTGCCGGCCTTTAGGGGATGGGGGAGGGGGATGGAGGAAGGGGTTGGGGTATAGGCCTCCGGTATCCTCACTCGCTCGTGAAACCTTCGTCCATTAATGCTGAAGCGTGGCTCTCTCACGGTGTGTGCGGAGTATCATCTTTACAATTGCTACAATCAAGATTCCGCAGACTTTTATCCGTCGACTTCCTTAATTAACACTTTCTTAACCACATTTTGCTACGCAATCACATGTCCATACCAGTTTAACCTGTGGCTTCTCAACTTTTCATTCACTGGTGCTGCTTTTCAGGCTTTCTCTAATGTAGTCATTGTGTAAGTTAACAAAAATGTATACAATGAGGTACTTATCTAGTTTTGTTATTCAAATTAACAAGGAATCTTCTTGGAGTGGATTTCGATTTTGATACCTTTTTCATTGCATTGCACTAAGGTTTAGAACATAGACGTAAGACCTATATTATTTAACTTGTTTTTAGTTATGAAATTGTGAAGCTAGCTTGCTTCTTTTCTGAAGGAGCCTTGTTGGATGTTACCTAACTTCCAAAGGTTAATAATGCCATAATATTTTTTTTGCTGAATGAGAGAGTTGGGTAAGCGCTTCAGATCTGGAATGAATATTGACTAAGTTGTCCTTGTTTAATGATAAAATTTAAGGACCATACAGTACATGTGTGACTGATAATTAAATTGAAGAAGCGTGTATCAGAAAATTATATGCTGCTAAGTTCACCCAAGAAGCTTGTTAAGTTAATTAGTCTCTCTCTGAAAGTAAATTTAAATTGTTTCAGACTTTATAAATCACTTCAATTTAAGTTATTATATTTTAAACTTATTTATATGACCGGAACTTTTTGTCAAGGTTTTTGGTTTTTCATCAAATACTTTATTGTGAATCGGGACAATATCAATCATCGTGCGCTGCCCGATTCACCAAGCCTGCTTCGCCTTAGAGAAAGGATCCCTGATAGCCGCCTACTCGATTACAACCTGCGTCGTGACAAAGCCAACACGTAGTGCCTCTATCGGCATGACCAGGCTCACTCCTAAAACACAAGTTTAGTTTGTTATTCTTATTATAGTACAAACAATAGTAGTTAACCGTATCCACTTCGTATTTTTTTTAAAGTCCCTATCTAAATTATAAATAGCTCATTTGCAGTACAAAGCCGAGTTGTTATTATGCATTGAATGTAGAGCTAGAGATGTACCTGTGCATCCTCAGTTCGCATGTGCTCTTTAAATGTTTAACTGTATTTCCACGACGTTACATCCAAGTAAAATTAAGTCAGGTTCATAATATGCAGTTCACGAAGTGAAAATAAGTCTCCTCAATATACAGATTTAATTTTTCCGGGTTTTTAGCGACTTAAACTAGAAATGTCTCGTATAATTTTGTTCAGAATGCAAATGTAAACTAAACATTGCAACTATTTATAGATAGTACTTGCCTTTTCGTGCTTAATAAGTATTTATGTAGTAGTTATGGAAAAATAGTAAATACGTAGAATAATAAGTATTTAAAACATTTAAACGTGTTTTCTCTGATTTTTTTAGCCAAAATGTTAATCACGTGAGTAATATTATGTATATGGTACATAGTAATCAGCTTGGACCTTTTATAGAAATACTCAGAAAATGTGGTTCTCCTTCAAAATCTATTTATTTTCCAACTTTGTCCTTTAACCTTAGTGGAAAAAAAAAGTTTTGTAGCAATTAATTTAATTTTTAATCAAAATATGATTTGTACAGGTAGATTTGATCAAGTAACAATATATTGACGACAATCGGTTAAATACAAAGTTCAATTCAAAACATGGAATTAGTGTAATTGTCCTCGGTACCATTCCTAATATTATTCAAAATTCATGAATGTTATGTTACTATCTCAGAGACGTTATGGTTTAAAAACACAAACATGAATTTCTGAAGGGGTGGTGGACCAGCAAGCTTGGCCAAAACAAAAATTCTGTACAATTTATGCGTTCACAAAACAAGATACACATATATTTTCAGTAGAAAAGCGTAGTCAAATCTGCGAAGAAAAGATTTTCTTTCTTTAATTATTTGAACACAAACAGCCATGACGAACCCAAATTTGCATCAGATGTTGTGTAATTTTATTCAAGCTGCAAGTGCAAACTCTTTTTAACCCCCGACGCCAAAAGAGGGGTGTTATAAGTTTGACGTGTCTGACTGTCTGTTTGTCTGTGGCACCGTAGCTCGCGAACGGATGAAGCGATTTCAATTCAGTTTTATTTTGTATGAAAGGTGAGTTACGTGCGAGTGTTCTTAGACATGTTTCATGAAAATCGGTTGAGTCGTTTAAAAGTTATGGGGGTGAAAGTGGGGAAGAATAACCGAATGTCTGCAAAATATCATCAAGTGGGGTCTCAAATGAAAGCGCATAACGTGTTTTTTACTTTTTAAAGGGAACTCAGGTTATTATATCAGGGGTTTTTTAAATTTTGAGAATTTATAGTTATTCAATGAGTGCCACAGGTTAGCAGATCCATGTCAAAATAAAATAATATACATACAATTTAGCTTCAAATACTTATTCAATAAAGTACATTTTACTTTGCTATAATAATTACTAAGTGTAAAACAAGTGCTACGCATTGAAAGAGTATCTATGTGGCAAATGCGGGAGAATGAAACAAACTTTGCAGACTTCCACATGGTCTATCTGAATAGAGTATCTGTGTTGTTTTCCTTTCTTTGATGCTCAAGTGTTCCACGTCCTATTTATCGTGCATTTGTTCAAAGCGAACCTGTATCCGATACTCGTAGATAATACCTACGAGAACGAACGCAATCGTACGCTCAAACAAATAAACATGCACTTCTAAACCTAAAAATAGCTAGTTTTGTTTTCAATTTGTATAATGGTAACACTCATGTTTTATTTCTAACTCAATCTTGTTTGAGACATACCTAGACTTGTTCAGTTTTCGGAATATTGCTTTTTGAGGTTAGGTATTTTCTTATAGAAATAAAAAATAGAATATGGAATAAAGTATATTATTTTTCGGCGTAGCTGCTGAAATGGTTAACTATCATAAAGATTTATTTGATTCACTTTAAACATACATGTTTGTCTTGTACGTATACATCGACATAGCCATTATATAAAATTTAAAATGTCGATTATCATTGCTTGGGCGTTTTTATTTATAATAATATGTATTATTTTACTAAAATGTTTACGAAAATGATTTATATACCATAGAACTAGTATATGTAGGTAGTAGTGTGATTACATTTAGCTAAATTGCGGCGTGTCATATAACAAAATAATAAATTATTATCACATAACTGTTCTTTGAATACCTACTTTATTAACCATTACTAAAACTACTAGTATATGTAGGCAACATGTTTCCCTTTATGATGTTGATTGATTGAGCGATACGAAATTTAATACAAAACACCACTACGTTTATCGTTAACAATTTAAAAACTACTAATGGACGAAATTTCACCGTAATTCGTAAAACTATGGAGTTTATTGGTGGTTTAAGTAATTCGTTTGTGAGAAAAGTAAATATGCCATATTGTTATAAATTCATAAACTATAATTAGGTATATACAAAGTGTTCACTTTATATATTATTTTATACTCTTTATTACAACATTCGTGATATGATTTCTTTAGTGTTAAACTAAAAAATAGTGCGATTTTGATGTGTGTACTTTATATTGATAGTTTTAAAAAAAGTTAGTAGTAGAGGCTAAATAGCACTCGATCCACCTTTTGTGCGTGAAAATATTGATCAACATGCTTCTCATAGACATTAAAATATTTATTTATACTATCAGAGTCAATTATGGAAACAAATATTACGTCCACGTAAAATTCCTGGAATAAAATGGTAAAGAGACCGTCGAAATTTAAAAGTAGAAAAGAGTTACTGAAGTAAAATAGGGGATCGGAAAAATCAATAGTGTGCTTATCGATAACGTATGCAGTCACGACAAATCGAGCTGCGCCACCCAAGCGAACACAACGTTTAGTAGCTCAATTATTTTACTTTAAGGACATTTTGTGTCAGGATTGCGCCAAGCTAAAGTCAATTAACAATTCACTATAGACAATACATTTACCATTTCACGCGTTCGTTCATTCATTAATGATGCATGAAAATTTAATTGCCCATGTCACACATTACTCGACTAGGCCCAACTACTTTGATAAAGCGGGACAGGAAATAAGGAAAAGTTTTCATTTGCTTAAGACTCCCGGCGTCCCTGAAGGAGTTAGACAAAGCCGCATGACTAAGGACTCTAATTAAAAGTTGCGCTGCAAGCCACTTGCTGCTATGTTAATGCACAAAAATATATAATTACTAGCTGTTGCCCGCGGCTCCGCCCACGTGTGTGTCGGTTATCACGGTAAATAGTAGCCTATGTGTTATTCTGATGTATAAGCTATATTACTGTTAATTTTCATCCAAATCCGTTCAGTAGTTTTTGCGTGAAAAAGTAACAAACATACACACAAACTTTCGCCTTTATATATTAGTGTGATTTACACCTAATGCGTACGTGCTTGTACCGTATATTAACGTTATATTGATTTATTTTTATTAACTTTGAATAGTATTAAATAAGTATAGTATTAATACGATATTTATAATAACTTATAGATAGTATCAAATCAATAATATCAGATTCATCTGTTTCTCATCTACATAAAATTAGGCACCCTAGTAAGCGGATAGTCTTGTCGCTAATGTTAACTTAGTTTTATTACAAGTTTCGATAGTGACAGAATAATCGAAATATCAATTATTCAACAAGATATATATTGGGTTCAATTTACTGATCTACCCTTAAAATCACAAGTAGTGATACGTTATGCATATATATAAGCGATGCACTATGCACAAAGTTATAAATTATGTTATATTATAAAAAGTGAAGCAAAACTTTGTTCTCCATTTTATGAAAATTATGCGACTGTAGGAGTATGAAAAAAAAAGAATTGTAGTTGAATTTCGACCACTGAACGACCACTAGTATTAATTAAAAATACTTGTTTCCACTGATGGTATTTACTTTGTTAACGGAACGTTTGCCAATGCCCCCGCCAAGACGAGGCAAGCGAAGCGCAAGGGCACTACCTACCTTTTCTCGAAGTGTTTCGTTGTTTTTATGAACCCTCATAACTTTGGTTTCCGATATACCAGATCATTCAAATTCTCAGGATATAATGTCAGTAATAGACTAATGACACATACAAAGTTTCGATTGCATAGCTCTGATACTTTAGATTTTAATGATACCTAAAAACACCAATTTCGTCACTGACACACTGATGATCATCAAAACTGTTAGGGTACTTCCTGAAGTGCTAGAAAGCTGAAATTTGGTGTGTAAACTAAGTTTAGTATACAAACAACGGAAAAAATCATAAACCTATTACTTTTGCCCCCCTGCCCCCAAAATTGGAGGGTGGAAGTTTGTATGAGACTTTCACAAATTTTTATGCTAGATGTTTTATTTTTGGTATACGGACTTTTTCGAAACAAGAAAGAAGATGTACAAGAATTACACCGCAAAATAAGAAAAAAAATAAACATTAAAAATACTGCCCCAAGCAACTTACAAAAACATTTTCATGTAAAATGTTGCCAAGACGACTGCATATGGCTTACTCTGTGAAAAAGATATCAGATCTCATGTAGAGCCAAGCTTCTGAATCTACACGCCCTAACTCTACCAACCCTTACTTCAAAAACTCTACATCTCAGTAAAAATGTATGGTTTCGCTGTTTCGCTTCAGTCACGAAGGCGAAACGAACGCCCTTTGTGTTGTTGTGTTATGGGAATATTTAGTTTCTGAAGTAACGAAACAGCCAAGCCATAATTTTTTACCGAGATGTAGAGTTTTTGAAGTAAGGGTTGGTAGAGTTAGGGCGTGTAGATTCAGAAGCTTGGCTCTACATGAGATCTGATATGTTTTTCACAGAGTAAGCCATATGAAGTCGTCTTGGCAACATTTTACATGAAAATGTTTTTGGTGGGATTACTGTTTTGGTTGACCTTTTTAATAAACACAGTAGCTTTGTTTGTGTGAGAGACGTGGTTATATCGAAATTGAGCTGATAATGATAAACACACGGAATCGTGTGATTTTATCACACGATTCCGTGTGTTTATAGCCACAGGGTTGCAGGCACGAAACAACAAACGGTCTGAAAATGACTTGCGAGAGTTGTGCCTCTGTTGAATTTATACAATTTCAGTCAACGGTCAGCCAGCCAGCTGCTCCCACCTAATCTTCCTTAGTCGTTGGTTTACGCCACCCAATGCCCTCAGAGTAGCTCTCAGCTAATCCAGGGCTCGTTAAGTATCTAAAGTTCACTGGTGCATTCTTTGCGATATAAGTTATCTACTAATACAAGGTATTTTGATTCACCCAATTATAAGAATTCATTTGGATAACATAATCGACTTCGTTGATTGAAGTTTTGTAGTTTTCAATGGGTTTTGTCATAACATAATCCATATCTTTACATAATGTAAAAAGAAGTCGCTTCCGCTGTCTGTTCGCTTAGATTACTCAACGGATTTTAATGCAGTTTTCAGCAATAGATATAATGATTTGAGAGGTAGGTTTATATGTGTAATACATGCATATTATAGCAGAGCAAATCTGAGAATTTTAAATACTTCCGTGCGAAGCCGGGCCTGGTCGCTAGTTAACATTATAAACTCTTTATTGACTGTCTGTCTTATGCTTTCACCGCTGCATCGATTACAATAACATTTGCTTTTTACTGTGGTAACGAACATACATGCGGGCGGGGCCGCGGACAAAACGTAGTACTGTAGGTATTATATAAAAAACTTTACTAAAATATAAAATGGCAAAGAAACATTACGTCTATTTTATTAAATGTTCTACTCATTTTAATTCCTATAAGCATTTAAAGACATAATGTTATACTCATTTAGATAATGTACCACCCTCTTATGGCACGTCTACAAAAACAACTGGAATTAGACGAGCTTATGTTCCATGAGTATTGTATTACTCTCACATTTATTGTTTCCGTTTATGGTAGATTTTTTTTCTATCTAACATTACGTTTATGTGGTGAAATATCTTTTATATGAAAAAAAATTGTGCGTTGCGTGCGCAAAGTTGGTTTTGTGCGTGCAAACTAATAGCTTTTCACTCAGTTCATATGAACGTACAGTACACTCAAAATAATCATTTTTTAAAATTTTTGTCCGTCTATCTCTCTGTTCCTAATCTCTGGAACGGCTAGACCGATTTCGATGGGACTTTATCTGGTAGATAGGTAATAGTATAAGGAGTAATAAGACTATTTTTTGAGCGTTTTACGCCCTCGGCGTTACCCGCACTTACAAAAACAACCGGGGGTAATACAGTGGAGCTCAGCTACTATATAAATAAAAATTGGTTTTTTTAAACTTTTAAAACTCAATAAAAATCTTTGATATACAAAACACCTCAGCGATGGTTTTTATCTATTTTTTTCAACACCATAGTACAACTGCGAAACATGGTAGGTTGCAACAAGTTGTTTTTTTAAACGCTTATCTCAAGCTGCAAGGCTTTCAAATACATATTTTTTAATTGTTTTTCATTGAGAAACGATTAACATTTAACATATTACTAAACGATGAGTATTAATTTGAGCATCTACAAAAAACAACTGGAATTAGACAAGCTACAATACTCAATGAATATATCATTGAGTATTGTATTACTCTCATATGTATTGTTTCCGTTTATGCAGAGAAATACCGGAGAGCGATGTTTGGGGATCAGAGTCTGAGACGCTTTTGCGAAGTATTCAGCACGTATCTCTAATGTGTTAAAATGTGTTGTGGGATAGTCTGTTGTTCTAAGGGTTAAGATATAGAACAATTTTATTCCTAAGTTACTCTTAAGGCTCTGATAATGAAACCCCTTATCGGAACACCATAATATGTCCATAAATAGATAACGGAAACACACGATGTACAAAATGTACTTTATGTTTATATAATTTTATTTTTGTATTACTACACTAAAAGAGTTTTTTTTTTTTGGTGGTGGTCTCCATACTGCGAATGCAGAAAATGCAGTATGGTGAACCACATCATGGCGGGCTAGTGATGCTTCTGCATCATTGGGCCTCCGCCCGGTCTCGCACTCACCAACGAAACACGACAGCACGATCGCTGTCATTATACGTTGATTTTCTGTGCGAGGGTAGTACCGCCTCGGTCGAGCAGGCCCGTTCGTGCTGAAATCAGCGTGGCTATACTGCCTACGGTATGATGGATAAAAAGGAAATTTAGATTTTCTGTGTGTTTGATGCATTGTTTTAGTTGATTAAAACCATTTTTGCATTTCTAATCAAGTGAGGACACATTTACAAATATTTATAAATATTTGCATGTCAAAACAAGGCAGAATATGGTATGATAAAAAACCACCAATGATACACCTGGTACGTACTTAACCTTTGTTCTATGCAAATAAAAATTTCATATCATTCATTTCATTTCATCGATTGCACGATTTCAAAGTCTATAACCGAAATAGCTAGAAACAATTTTTGTGTTTTATATTTATAGATACATACTATGTATTTATTTTAAAACAACATGTCTTACTGCGACATACATGGATGGTTTGGAGGTTAATTTGAAACGCACTTGTAGTTCCTCTAATTACAATCCAAATACATTGAGTGTACAAGAAGATTAATGGTTTAACTACGTAATTCTATGTCACGAGCATAAGCCGTTACCTTCTAGCAAAAAAAAAGTTTCTTTTATATAAATGTAATCAATAATTGTCTTATGATTCTCAATCTATAGTAATTTAACAATTATTAATTCACAATAGGAAATGCGTTATAAAATTGTGTCGTAGTATGTTAACTGTTTCAATATATCTCAAGATGGCTGATAGAATAAGCTATGTTATTTACTTAAACACAAATAGAAGCAACCCTTGTGAGGATATTTGAACTGTGTCGTCTATTGTTTCTGATATCTATCCAGTTTAATATCGTTATTGCGAGTTGTTATAATGGATCTTGTTTTCGTAGACAATAATGATATTTGATAGTTCATTACTGTGTTTCATTCTCCAAACAACGTTAAAACCACATAATAAATTTACTTAGCTAATTTCAGAGAGAAAAAATGCCGACAAATAAAAAAAAACTTTAATTATGATGTAAAGAAATTCTTATAGGCTAATATCTACCTAGTAGCAGGTCTTTTATTTTTAGATTCCCTCTTATTATATTAGATTCTGGCTACTAGTGACACCTGCAATTTTTTGTAATTATATTACATGCCTGTTAAGCATGCGTATTTGCCAAACGTTTGGCCATGGTTACAGGCTGACTTGCACAGTGAGTTAAGTAACAAATTTATAACTAATTATTATTTATGAATGATTTACAATATATTAAACCTAAAAAAACCTTAAATGGTTGCATTACCTTTTTAATAGTTGATACACAATAAGTCAATAACTATAGTTTTCAACACTTGATTAAATGTTAAAAGCGATTTAAGGCAAATGAAGTCGTTTATTCGCTTGAGACTACCATTTATATTTTCGTCATTCGTATCATCCATTTCGAAGTATTTTTTTGCACCATATTTTCGTATCTGGATTCAAAAGACTTGCTCTCAAGCTTCCTCACAATAGACTCGTCTGTAGCTTAAGAATTTATTTACTGACGGAAATGTAAAGGATATTAAAGATTTATATCTTATCAAACAACTTTTTCCGTTTAGCTGTAAGTATATCTGTTATGCTGCTTGATAAGAAACACTTCTGGGAGCTGGACAACGGACGACGTTGCTATGAGGTTGCCATGGGCTTTTGAAGTTGTTTATTTTTATCGATAAAAGGTTTGATATATAAAATACAAAGCCATAACGCGGTAGCCATATAGTTAGTTAAAATACTACGAAGTCATAAAAATAAATGGTATTATATACATATGTGTACAATTAAGAGACTTTCACATCGAGAAGAGAGTAACTTTAAGAGGTTCTTAGTTAGTTATTTCCCATGTTGTTTATGATCTTTCATGAGGAGTTTTTTTTCATAAATAGTACTTGTGCCAAAATTGGCTGACTCCTTAAAGAATACTTTATTTTAAGTTATTCGTTTGTAGAGCTTTTTATTATTTGAAGATATAATCGCACCTTATCAATAACAATGTACTCCCTTAACTTATCTTGGATGGTTGTAGGTGAAAACGAATCAGTTGAATCTTTACTCGGACACTATTGGCCATCATTCGCAAACTATATGTATGTGTGATTGGCAAAGCCTTCGAATATTTAAGTCTTTTTATTTTCAAAACTGAAATAGGGAAGTTAATTTTAAGTGTAGCAAGCAGGCTCCATCCTTCGTTACTGTATGGTCCGAAATGGTCCATGGTCCCAACACACAGAATTCAACTTTACAATACTTCTTTTTTACGTAGGTATTAGAATTACAACGAAGGTTTAAACTAATTCAAAGTTTACCCTATTAATACCTAAAGGTTAACAGTAATTGAAGAGCAAAATACAGGTTAAAGTAACGATTTATTGATTAACAGACGATTTTTTCGGAGAAAGGTCCAACCCAATTACGACTCTCAAATACATTCATGTTTACCAATAAATAGTCATAATTGATCGAAGTATAACTATAAAATTCACATTGCTTACTGAAAGCATGCAATTGTGGAATTTAAATATGGATACGGTTCATTCATTGACACAATTGGCCTAGTGGTTTAGGCCCGCGGCGCTTACTACTGTTCCAAGTGTTGTGGGTTCAAATCCCACACGGTACAAAACTTTGTGTGATCCACTTATTGTTGTTCTGAGTCTGGGTGTTCTTTGTGTCCGTTTCATGTATGTTTGTAAAGTCCCCCGCGACACAGGATGTATATTCGTAATGCGAGAGTATTCTTTTCAAAACAAAAAAAAAACGTTTGAATGAGAAAACTCGTGAAATAGTGAATTTCTAACAACACATCAGATTGTAATTATACAGACTGATTTATTTAGAGAAAGTTTCGTTTGTTCTTTGTTGAGGGGTAGACTAATGAACTCGATTGATGTAAAAGTGACGTGAAATGTCGCTGACATGTGGTCTGTTGAACAGAGTTTGAATACCTAACAAATTCTCTACATAATTACTTTTATTGTTCTGTGTATGAATAGAATACTGTAAACTTTAGATCGATATTATATATGACTAGTTGATGCCCGCAGCTCCGCCCGCGTATATGTCGGTTATCGCGGTAAATAGTAGCCTATGTATTATTCTGATGTATAAGCTATATTACTGTAAAGTTTCATCCAAATTTGTTCAGTAGTTTTTGCGTGAAATAGTAACAAATATCCATCCATCCATCCATACTTACAAACTTTCGCGTTTATAATACTAGTATAGATGTAATCTCATTATGGGTAGTTTTTTTGCCTAATAAATTACTACATTTTTATTTTGATTTCATAAAAGAAGTACACATAAAAGAAGTATACATAAAAGAATAAATGAAAGTTAATATTCTTAGGGTTCTAGGGTATTTCTTTTTAAAGGGCAAATCGGAAATATCGGCAACCTTGGCGTAGACTTGGATTCTAACTTAGCTAAAGTACACGACACTTGCAGTGTCGAAAAGTAAATATTAAACGAAAGAAACAAGAGTTTTTCTCGAAAGAGAGATTTAACTTTAACATTAAGAACCTCAATTTTCCTATTTCCTCGATTTCCAACGAACAAATTCGTTGAAATCCCTAAAACTGCCCATTAAAGTTAATGCAAATGATACCTTTAAGTTACCAATACTTTGTGTCGGAAACCTTTTTACAACGAATTCTCAACTATTGGACTATTGCAGAATATAAATCCCACCAAAAACATTTTCATGTAAAATGTTGCCAAGACGACTGCATATGGCTTACCCTGTGAAAAAGATATCAGATCTCATGTAGAGCGAAGGTTCTGTATCTACACGCCCTAACTCTACAAACCCTAACTTCACAAACTCTACATCTCAGTAAAAATGTATGGCTTCGCCGTTTCGCTACCATACCGTCACGAAGGGGAAACGAACGCCTTTTGTGTTTGCAAATATCTAGTTTCTGAAGTAATGTGTTATACGAATATTTAGATTCTGAAGTAACGAAACAGCCAAGCCATAATTTTTTTCTGAGATTTAGAGTTTATGAAGTTAGGATTGGTAGAGTTAGGGCGTGTAGATACAGAACCTTGGCTCTACATGAGATCTGATATCTTTTTCACAGGGTAAGCCATATGCAGTCGTCTTGGCAACATTTTACATGAAAATGTTTTTGGTGGGATTTCATTTCTTTTTGTAAGTTTTGCTTTTTTTTATTTTTTGGGCTGTATTTCTTGTACATCTTCTTTTTTCTTTCGAAAAAGTCCGTGTACTAAAAATAAAACCTCTAGCATAAACATTTGTGAAAGTCTCATACAAACTTTCACCCCCCAAATTTGGGGGTTGGCGGGGCAAAAGTAGTAGGTTTATGAATTTTTTTGTTGTTTGTATACTAAACTTAGTTTACATACCAAATTTCAGCTTTCTAGCACTTCAGGAAGTACCCTAACAGTTTTGATGATCATCAGTGTGTCAGTGACGAAATCGGTGTTTTTTTGGTATCAATAAAATCTAAACTATAAGAGCTATGCAATTGAAACTTTGTACGTTTCATTAGTCTATTGGTAATATTATATCCTGAAAATTTGAACTATCTGGTATATCGGGAACCAAAGTTATAGGGGTCCAAAAAAACGACGAAACGCTTCGAGAAAAGGTAGGTAGTGCCCTTGCGCTACGCTTGGCTCGTCTTGGCGGGGGCACGACCGTGCCCCCAGATAAAGAGTAAAATATATATCTGTTTATTGATTTGACACAAAATTTCAAAAGTTGACTTACTTGATTGATCAGTGTATCAATCAAGTAAGTCACAATCACTCATAATTTCCTAATTTGTTAGTCCCCCAACCAAAAAGAGGGGTGATATAAGTTTGACGTCGATGTCTGTCTGTCTGTCTCTGTGTGTGTGTGTCTGTCTGTGGCATCGTAACTCTCAAACGGATGGTCCGATTTCGATGCGGTTCTTTTTCATTTGAAAGACAGTTTCCTTGTGGTGGTTCTTAGCTATTTTTGGTTAATATTGGTCCAGCAGTGTAAGAGTATCAGCTCTTTTCCAAAATGATGCAAGGCATTTTTGGCGTATGATAACTCGACTAAGTGCTTAACGCGTGCCAGTATACTCATTAAATGACAATTAATCGATAACTTCGACCTGATGCTGTGTAGGGGGTTTTTTAAATTTTTAATTATGATTTTAATTTTATATAATTCAGGTCACGACAGCTAGACACATTAAATTTGTCGTCCGACAATCATAGTTGCTTAGTGATCAATGTGAACACTATTGTTTGTTTCGAATATAATTTTTATCATTTTATTACAACTGGTGGAAGATCAAGTTTTGGGGAGGACTCTTTCCGACTAAAAACCATCCCGGTGTTGCTCTGCTTACCATTGGCCGGGAGAGCGAGAATTGGAAATGCTTTCTTCCACCACCTCGGACCTTGCAGTCATTGAACCGTCTCATTTTAACCATTTCTTGATTAAAGGATGAATATTATAGCGATTATATTATTTAGAGAACTTATTTAGTACACTGTTACTAATTAATACATAAGTTCACTAAATAATATAACCGCTATATTAGATTCTGTTTGTTAGCAACAGCTAAACAACCGTTTATACGCCAGATTATTGGCAACATAGTAATCTGGCGTACTATATAGTAGGGGAGCCCACGATGCTAAATGAGGATTTACTCGAGCGTCATAGAGACCTATTGGGTTGCAAAGCTTAGATGATAAAAAGAAAAAAAAAATTATTACTGTATACCTTTTCATCGGTGGGGTGAGCAGCTATAGATGTTCAAAAATGTAAAAAAAAATTGATGCATGAACATACTCGAGCGCGTCAGATATTGATAGCATCCATGTCCTACGTATTTTTAATAATGTACGTATGTTAATCTGATCGTTTGCATGGTGGGGGTGGTCGTACGTAAGGTTTGAAAATGTCAATTTTTTTTTTATCGAGCGCGTCAGATTTTGAAAGGGGGTGTTAAGTGAACCTAAAATAAAGCTCTCATTCAATAATCTGACGATTTGGATGTGACGCGAACTCACGGTCGTTATAAGAATGTGCAAAAAAAATCGTCATATTGACATACTCAAGCGCGTCAGATTAAGATATATATGGTTCATCTTTATGTCCTAGACGTGCTGTCTCATAATCTGACGATTATCTGGAGGGGTTCGCTTAATCTGACAATTTTAAAAAAAAGATCCCAAATCCAGACGTGCTTTTTAGAAAATTACCACAATATTAGTATCAAAAGTAATAAATGCTATGTTCGTCTTCGCTCCTTCATGATCAGGGCATGACAAATCATAATCAATTTATAAATTAATTATCAGTAACTGAATATTTATGACACAAATCGAGGTAATTACATAAAATTACCTTAATACCTATAATCGTTGCCATCTCCTAATCAGCCCAATGATCGATCAACAACTTAGTTACTTACAACTTGTACTTAGTTTGAAAATTTTAGACAAAGTCAAATCAAGTTATTTTAATTACTTCCTTACACGCAGGTAAATCCTGCGACAAGCTTTTGTATTCTATAAATTGTATAAAGACCGCCTTCCGGGTCCATCATCAGACCCTGGATACTATCAAAACACAAAGTACTTGTCAAGATGAATCAAACGATTTCAAACTAGATGGTACTGCGACCTTTCTCTACAGAATTCCTATAACCACCTTCCGGCTCCATCATCAGACCCTGGATACTATGAAAACAAAGTACTCGTCAAGACGAATCAAACGAGTCCAAACTCGATAGTGTTGCGACGTTTCTTTATAGAGTTCCTATGACCACCTTCCAGCTCCAGCATCAAATTAGTTCCATGTAATTATAATATTGTATTGTCATGCTGTATACATATGCTTGCAAAATTTCAGCAAAATTGGTTAAAGATATCTTCTTCAAAATTGAGTTGCAAGATTCCACCCAAACATACATACATTGCAAGTTAAATAAAACCTTGTAAAAAAGAACCCATCTACATTTATAAGGTCAAATTGGGATGGCGGTTGCTCCATGTCTTCGACTTATTTCTCTAACACATGAATTAGTACTGACTTATCAGTGTGAATATAGGCCATCATCAATATATTAAACTTTATCTAAGAAATTTTGTTACTTCGGCTTGTGGCTATCGTCAGATTATATATTTTTCGTTATCCCTGAATGATTTCCCACAAAAAAAAAAAAAAAGCCACGCTCGAGAATGTCGAGATGACGTTTTTTTTACATCTTTATAGCCCTCCCCTTTCCTTACATCACTCTCAAATTGTCAGATTAGTGGAATATACACTTTTTAGCGTGTAATTAACTCACCCTGCCTTGTATGTATGTAAGTATGTCTGATGATATTTTTTTTAACTAATCTGATCCTTTATTCCTGACGGGCAGCCATATATACGGGGCTCATATTTGGTGGAGGTACTTAACCGGGTATAAGGTATATAAGGCATGTAAGGGTATATATATTAATCTGCCGCGCTTTAGTAAATCCCGAAATTCCTTCTAGGGCTCCCCTACTAATACTGTGTCAGTGGCAATAAAAGTGTTAGTTGCTCAACCGGTAGATTACCTTGATTAAAAGCCGATTAAGGTTTGAGAAATCGTAGAAAGCCAATATTATTTTAAGTTTTTGTCAGGAGTGTTAGTTAGTTTAATATTCTCATAAAATATATTGTTATATGCTTGAAATCAGGTTTTAATCATCAATAAAGGCTATCTCTGATTAGATTTCAGATTTTCCTAGAATCATATATAATTTCCCTTTACAGCTGAATAAGTTTTAAGTACTGACGTCTGATATAATTCGAAATTTGTAGATAACCGGCCATGTCATTATTATCGCTATCATGTATTATCGTTATCATTGCCGCAATAATTCCAAACAATTGTCTGTATATTGAAGTTGCTATATGCGATAATATCGTGACTGCATTGGATATATGATAAATCTTCATTTCTCATCGATCTTTCACTACCTTATACATGATGACAAGATAATTTAGTTTATTATTTTAATTCCAAGTAGTTAAAGCATTAATGGAAGTAGTGTAAGATTTTTGTAATAATTTGTTTCGTTATTTATTTATTTACTTAAATATATACCGTGGGAAATCTACTTCTTGGCACATGTGGACGGCTTGATTGGAGTGACATTACGGTGTCCCTGAAAACACACGTGTTAGCACACACATGCTAAGAAACTACTCTACTTTTCGTACTACTGACGAAAAGTAGCGTAGTTTATAGCATAGTTATTACGCTTGTCTTTACTCGGAACTATGCTACTTTTTTTGCTTCAACTAGAACAAGGCCGTGCGTTATCTACCTTTTTTATTTGATCTGAGGTAGGTATATAATTAAGATGCCGACACATCGTAAGAATATGATTTCACTCTTACTTTAGTAGTCAGATTTTATACGAGTACTCGTATATACAATCTAAGTACGAAACCATAGAAAGTATCAGTTTCTGTTAGTTGAAGAGGGCGTCGACTGAGACACTAAAGTTTAAATAAGTGTTGACCGGCCAAATTCCAGGACGGCGAATATTTCTTAGTCCTTAATGTCGCAAAGGAGATGTCCAAAAATGTACGGGCTTGTGCCCCAGACTATTCGGAGATCAAATTTAGTGGTATTTGATAGCTAAGATCTTCTAAAAAAAAATTAAAAGGTTCATGAAGCAAAGCAGATTCTGAAAAAAGTTATGAAGGTTTAAAAAAAAATATATATAATACATACAATACATATTTTTTTCCCAATATGTTTTAAAGTTATACTGTCAGGTCTACTATAAAGATTTTTTATGTGTGCTCATGTCAATATACTACTGGCTTATTCCCATGGCTCCATTTGTGTGGAAAGTCCATGAAAAGTAAATTGTGTTATTCTCCAACGTTTTAGATCTCCAAAAACAAATATGTCATCTGTCCA
Organism: Diaphora mendica; assembly: GCA_949125395.1. NCBI lineage: Eukaryota > Metazoa > Arthropoda > Insecta > Lepidoptera > Erebidae > Diaphora > Diaphora mendica. The sequence goes on from OX421310.1 coordinate 28,832,068, forward strand.
TTGTTAGTTACAAGGTTAGTTTTATAGAATGAAAATAAGAGAAAGAACATTATTTTTATGCATATAACTGCATGTTTTTACAATATTCTTTCAATACCACTGATGGAATAATATGGTTTTTGACCATTTTCATTTCAATTTACATCATGACATCCTATAATCTATACCAAGTTTCTTCATGCTACTGCTCTGTAAAAAATATATGAATCATAATTCACATTTATTAAAATTGTGCTATCATTGTTAACTTCAACCTTAAAACAAACGGAATGAAAATCGGCGCATGAGACGAGTTGTTGCAATTTTTTTTATGTGATTGACAATAACTAGATTTTACGGCTCTGGGTTCTGACCTTTTAAGTGTGATTCACAAGTTTATTGAATGTTGCCAATGTTCAAATCATAGTTCGACTTTTTATAAATGCTCTTTCTTTATTGAAGCGCACATGAATAAAAAATTAATTCAATATTTTACCCCACTTTGCGTCATGTTTTTATCATATGGCAAGTAAAATTCTTTCAAAGCAAATTTAAGATGCAAGCATCGCTTAAAATCTTTTTGATTTTTGAGTTTTTTTCCGAATTTGATATGGACTTTATAAAATCAAATCAAAACACATAATTTACTAGCTGACTCGGCGAACTTCGTACCGCCATATTTATATACAATAATTAGCAATAAATTAAAATTGCGACTATAATTTAAGATTTAAACTATCCTATCTCTCAATTTGGATCGAACTGCACATGGTGTGCAAATTTTATTATAATCGGTTAAGTGGTTTAGGAGTCCATTGAGGACAAACATTGTGACACGAGATTTATATATATTAAGATTTTATTTATTCCAAAAACTAAAACATGTTCTCGGATTATTCTGGGGCGAAAATTAGACATCTCCTTTCAATGCCTTCTTAACCAAAAATCGTTTGATCAATTAATTCTTATGCTAAGATCTCTGATTACCACAGTTATATTGGCTTTTAAAACGCGGCCCCTGTTTTCAACTGTTTCTCAATCCATGAGATAATTGCCTGAAAAAGATTACAATTACAAAGTATACGTTAATTGTTAACAATTAACGTATACTTTGTATACGTTAATTAAGCTAATCCCAGCTAATAGCTGGGACTCCAAGCTAAACTACAATGGACCTGGACTTATATAATCCGTGAATTTTGTCAATTGTTTCATATACACCAGTAATATTATATCATTTAAATGTATGTATGTAAATATATGTAATGTGTAAAAATATGTGTAATGTTGTATGTATGTAATGTACGTATACAAAAACTATAGCATTGTGATGTGACCGTTCTACATATAGACTACTTTCATTAAAATAGGTCATTTTCATTTCATCACGGGTTGCGGACGATGTTATACAATAACATACAAAAATGCCAACATTTGTCATGACCACAACTTCTATGACGTGGCCATTTATATGCCACTGCGTGTTATATATGCTAATCTTCTTTAACAAAATGTTTGGTATAAATCTGTGGGTTGAGTATCTAATTTACTTTTCTTGCACAAAGAACACATGGTATTCCAAGATAAATATTATTTAATTAGGTACTAGCTGACCCAGGCAACCTCATCTGTGTCTCCTATTGCCCGTTGCGTGACGTTTTAACAGCATAAACAAAGTTTCGTGTAAAAAAAGATTATAGTGAGTCAACCTTGGCTGGCCTTGGCAACCAAACTCGCTTTCAAATGAAAAAAACCGCATTGAAATCATCCATTCGTTTGTGAGCTACGATGCTACAAACAGACACACACACACACACACACACAGACAGACAGACATCGAAGTCAAACATATAACACCCCTCTTTTTGGGTCCGGGGTTAAAAAATCGAAGTTTATCCGTAGCAGACTTAATGACGGTCCCAACATAGGCTGAACAAAGGTAATTTTTTTTAAAGAAATGCTGTTTTCTATTATTTACAAAAGATATGTAAATATACATTTTATCTTCACTGAAATAACCTCAAAAATATTAGAGATCTCTTATTGATAACAATAGGACACTGTAACTTAGCCAAATGGTCTCCATTTATCTTGTTCGACATCATAAGCTCCTTTGAGCGAGGTTGCAGATTTAGAAAGATAAGACAAATGTTATGTTTTCACAGAAAACGAATGTAGGAAAAAATATTTAAGGTCGTTATCAGAATATTCTGTTCGAATTAATTGCTAATAAATTTACTGTAATAAGTTTATTCAAATCAAGAAACTTAAAATCACAACAATTTGGTGTACATTAAGTAATGACATTATAAAAAAACCAATGAGGTATGTATATACAGCACAGTACGTGCAGGTGAAAAACATAAATAACACCATATCCCATTATATAAAAATACTAGATTTTTCCCGAGACCCGCCCACGTGTTAGTGTCGGATATCACGGCAATCATTTTCCGGGTTTTTAAATGGCCTGTGACCTCACAAATAATGTGGCTTTCCATTGATTTAAGAATTTTCAAAATCCGTCCTCTACAACTTCACAAGTTTTACCTCTTTATAATATTAATATAGATAGATGATACAAAATGAATTAGGTGAACTCTCGTTCAAAAATAATTCTTTTACTTTTTGCGAATATTACCTACTTTCTTTCTAACGTGATACAAGGCGATTTACTAATGATAGCAATTTAGTTATGAAAACTCAACTTTAATTCAACTCAACATTGAGTCAAAGTTGAGTTAAAGCATAACAAACAAACTCAATTTTGCTTGTAAAATATTATTTACGATGTATCTGTTATTCATAAAATTCAAGAGAAATCAAGACCCTTTCCAAAACTTCCAAAACTTTATCAGGTACTTTAATTAAATGTTAAGTTAAAAATTCTTAACAATTATGTATTTGAAATTCTTATTACGTGGCTTTTAGCAAAGAAAATCATTAGAAGTATTTTTTTAGTATCTATTTATGAGACTGTAAATTTCTTGTATGTAACATGTCATGATTAAAGATGCCCAACCGATTGCTTCTTTGTTGGCTTTTTAGAAGCAGAGGATCCAGCCCCCATAGCCTAGGTGCAAGTGTTTCACGTCGAGTTTCTTTCTACAAATACTTACGCTTCCATTCTCTTGTATTATTGGCTCATCTTTTGATTTGACAACGTGACTGCGTTGAGACGACGTCATGATCATACATTTGTTAGTTTCCTAATAATATTTACGTTTATAGAATGTCAGATTTGCTAGGGGGCTGGTCTATAAATGTCAGTTTGCTAAGTGTGGTGCTAGTGTATATGTCTACTAGCTTTTTTTTATGAAATAGAGGGCAAACGAGCAGACGATTCACCTGATGGTATGCGATTACCGCCGCCCATGAACACCCGCAACACCAGAGGCGTCACAAGTACGTTGCCGGCCTTTGGGGATGGGAAAGGGGTATGGGCCTTTGGTATCTTCACTCACTCGCTGAAACACAGCGCAAGCGCTATTTCACACCGGTTTTCTGTGAGGCCGTGGTATCACTCTGCCAATATGACTGCCTCGTTGGTCTCGCGGTTGGCGTGTGCGACTGCTGATCATGAGGTCTCGGGTTCGATTCCCGGGTCGGACCAAATGTTTGTATGATCTACAAATATTTGTTTCGGAGTTTGGGTGTTTTCTATGTATAATATGTATGTATTTACAAAAAAAAAGTATATATGTATTTGTATTAGTTGTCTAGTACCCATAACACAAGCTCTGCTTAGCTTGGGACTAGATGGCGTTGTGTGTTATAGATGTCCGAAAAATATTTATTTATTTAATATCACGGCCGCTTGTTGGCTGCGACACAATTACAAAATTAATACATAATTTTATCTTACTTTGAAAGACAGATCATCTAACTAGCAAGAAATAAATATTGAAAAGATCATAATTATTAAAAAATTACACGTTAAACCATTAAAACCCTCTTCTGTAAAATTAATAAGTTTTGAGATTATACAGTTTTAATGCGAGAAGACGATATATCTAATAATTTAATTGGTGGTCAAATTTGTTTTTATAATATTTTATACGTATAATTCAAATATTAAATGAAAATTAGAATGATATTATAATATATTATTTTATAGCATTAGGGTTTGGTACGTCAGATGTAGAGCGAGGTTCAGCAATATTGCGCCAGGTGAGTCTTCGAGGGCCATTGATGTCATATCACCGCATTACGTAGCAGGATTTTATTAAAACCTAATAAAATGCGGATGAAGGAATAATTTTTTCCTATCTACTAAAAATACTTACGTAGGTAATGCACCTAGGCTGTATGTCAGAGATATATGTAAGAACAGTTTAAGCTTAAGCCACTTTTTGTTAATAGCAGGGTTTAGATTTGTTAGTAGCCTTCGATTAAATGATATCTGAAGCTGATAGCTTAGGTACTTAATGACTACTAAAACTGGAAGTATATTGATGATAAACCCCCTCTGGTATGCCTTCTACAATAGTATAATAGTGCCATATATAAAATTATCATGAATATATGCCAAAGTCATTAATATTCGACACACGATACTTAAGTTTGAAAACAAGTAGTGTAACTAAGTACTGTGACTACCTAAGTCACAGTACTTATTTTATGCATCTGACTACGACCAATTTTTTCTTAGTTCAGGTCAACTGGCAACAAAACTCGTGATCTTTTAAGAATAATACCGAACTATGCAAGTAATTTTAGTTGGGTAGGAATGCAATCTATCAACCAGTAGACAGGTTCTAATCCATCAGTGGTATTACAGTGCATATCGGTTGGGCATTCTGCCAAAGTTATGTACTGCAGTGAATATTGATTAGAAAGAGTTACAACTTTTTTTGTCTTTGTATAAGTTCATAACTTATCTCACGGAATCCATTCTTAATATTATAAATTCTAAAATAACCATGTTTGTCTATCTAGTAAGCTTTGACGGCTAAATCACTGCACCGATTTCAATGAAATATGGCATAGAGATACGTTGATTCCTGAGGACTCTTTACTACGATATTATGCATACGCTTATGGTTGGGCCGCGGGCGAAAGCTGGTCTTGAATAAATTTGAATACATCCCTTTACTGCAATATTATTTCTCAAGATAAAGCTTTTAAAACAAAATCTTTGCGGTTACTGCGATTTCTTTTAGCTATTACTGTTTGCGTGTTGTGCCTCACTGTGTATCTAAACTCTGTATTCAGAAGTGACGAGAGAATTCATTTCTATAGTATAATACAATTTTTACACCTTTATTTGCAACATAAAACTGTTTGCAAATTGCAGTTCATACAAAACCATTCCATCATCAGCATTCATCGCACCAAAAAAAAAATGAAATCTATTTTATAACTCTAATACGATATTATCCTGTCATTAGCTTTGTCAATTATATAATTTGAATCACACTTATTGAATGTATTGCTACTGTATATTATATAACCATGGCCGAGCTATATTTACACGACTATTTATAATGATATTTCAACTTACCAAACCATTACAATTACACAGAACAAAATAATATTCCACTATTTTTACTCTAGTAGTTGCATGGCAACGTATTTAACTGAAGAGACAGATTGACATAAATTTTAAAGATGCTCTTTTTCCTTTTAGTCTTTGCTAGTTTTCAGAAGAAAATATAAAGCGAAACTAAAGTTCTACATTTTTTTTACATTTTGGATGAAGTACAGACTTTTAAATAAATACCGTGGCGCATATAAAGGAAAAGGGTTACATTTCTAACACTTTTGATGTCAATCACAGGTTTGGTGACCCTATCCTGTTAACTGGATAGATAGATTGATTGAAAGGTAGATTGAGAACCCATGTAGGGCGGCGCTCATGCATTCGACTAAAATATCAGGTCGTGGACTGATTGATAGGTTCCCTTTACTGTAAACGTAAAGAGTAGGTATCGATATTTATATTTACAATGGTCTGGGTGTTTGTTTATTATAATTTTCGAAAAATAATTATAGATAGTTATAAGCTTTGAGAAAGCAGCTACTACAAGCTATCATTATTACGATTATTAAATCAGCACAGTTTGGGTATAATAGTCCGTATGAGAGTACTATAGCTTCGGTGATTATAAATACAGATCGTTACATAAAATTAAAGAAGTCCTTGCATCAATATGCAATTTGTAATATGAATTGCGATTAGCCAATGTTAATCGCAATTCCTAAGTCTCGTAAGATATGTTCTTAATTATTTTTAATAATAATATTGCTTTGACGCAGAGAGGGAAATTTTACCGTGCTTTTCTCTTTGTATTCTCAAAGTTTAGTAGTCTAACATATTTGTAGTTTAGTTTTGAAGATATTTATTTATGTATTAATAAATATGTGTGGATTACCGTCTGTTTGCAGACAATGATCGCCACGATGGGGATGTAAGGCATTCCAACCGCTACAATAGGGCTCTGAATGAATTGTTCTTTTTAAACTATATTTATCCATATTTCATACCTTGTCCTTGATCCACATATCTGTGGACACATAAGAAAGTATGTAGGTCTTCTTCATTTATTAAATTCTACACTCTCTTAAGAGGTTATTGAAAATTTTCTTGAATTACCGTGTTTATTGTAGTTTTTAAGATAAAAATATAGAGACAGTGAATAGATTAAATATATTTAATTTGAACGTGAACAAAGTATCAAAATATAATTTTAACATTAGAGAAACAAAAGCCTATCCTAGCAGAATTCAGGAACTAGCCAATTAAGGGGGCCTCAGTAGCGATAGGCAGTCACTTAAATGTTCCCCCTTAGGCTTGTATCTATTTAATAATACGTAAAGAAAAAACTTTGTTCCCCATTATTACGAAAATTATGCGACGGAGGAGCATGAAATTTGGCATAGCCAATGTTTATATGGATTAATGAATTATGGTAGAATTTCGACCATATTGTAAAAGTAGAAATTACCAGAAGAATAAATAAACTATCTAATATACGCTATCTATCTACGTATATACATTATATACACACATCTACGATATTATATCAAGCGGCTAAAACAAATTGTATTCTATAGGATCATTAATCTTCTGCTATTATTTGATATAACAAAGACATTATACCTATTTGGCTGCTGCTAATGCAGCCGATTAGCTAAATATGTTCCGTCGCGTTAACGGGGCATGTCGGTAATTAGAGGGTTCCCTATGAGGCATGAAATACCACTAAATGGACGTTATTAATTTTTATAATGTGGACATTTACTTATTTAGATTTATAATTAACACAAAAGAAAAGTTCTGATTTTTTAATGGAATTTTTAAAATATGAAAAATGTTATATATTTACACTTTAAAAGTTAAAAATAAATATTTGTAATATTGTTACGAAATATCACGAGGTCATTGTTGCAAGTTTGCAATAAACTTCAGTAAAGTCTCTTTTAGTCGTCACAAGGTTTATTTTTCAAAATAACAAACTCTAACTATAACAACAACAATATAGTGATGATGTTACATTCATTTTAATTCTACCTAATGAATATAACAAAGTAATTACAGTAATTTAAATTGAACACAAAGAAAAGACTATAAATATTTTAATAGAATGAAAGTAATTTTGTATTTTTCTTTGAAAAAATAAAACCGTTTAATAATTCACTGCCTATTGTGTGTGCCAAAGTAATTTTATTTATCTCGCGGAAAATTCGGCAATTTTTATTTTATTTTGATATTGGATATATCTAATTATTGTAGACATCTAATTACGGAATAAATACGTAATAGTATTCGAAGAATAAGCTTCTAAATAGACTAAAGAAACCCTAATTTTCTATTTACACGTGGTTTTTATGGTTAATCTAAATCTGCCTTTAATTACGAATAGTGCAAGTTGTGTTATTTCGATGCTCCGTGCTTGTATTAAACTACAAAGTGAATGAACGCGGTCGACAATCCGTATAATCGCTAATCCGTATAACTGAAATTCGGATATTGACGTATCCAATACTTGCATGAAATTAAATTGTAGTTAACACAGATAAACAACTGACATGGACTAAATATAATGTATTTAATATAAAAAAAAACAACAATTATATTATAGCTATGGTGATCACAGTAAAACACGGTCATTTTTATTATCATTTTCAGAGGGTCATTTAAAATAACGAGCTATAATTATATGTAAATGAAAGAATACTTATCACGCCAGAATATTAATTTTCACACGAAGATCATTATAATTTGTGTGTTGGTTTCGTGGAAATCACGTATTAAAGTTTTTCTAGAACAACCTATCTATTAGCTCGAATGTCACTGGTACGCTTACATGGTAATATACTAGGAAATCTATAGTATTTAAAACCTTTTGTACTGATTGTTAAAATTTTATATTATTCTATAGTACTCGTATTTAAAATATTTTGTAAAAGATAAAGAACATCTTTAAATGTAAGGTTTAATTCAACAAATTTAAGTAGATCACAGTAAGCAATTATCTCCCTTTTTTTCAGACCGAAAAACTATCAGAATAAGCACTTTTATTTGTAGACATATATTTCTATTTTAGCTACTTCGTCGATAATTACTTAACATTAGTTAGGTTGCACAATATACTGACAACTTCTTCTGTGTTTCTCAATAGGTAGAAATTAGAGTTGCCACGAATGTTATTTAGCCGAATATCGAATATTCGATAACGCTGTCGGCCGAAGCGCCGAATATTCGGCTGCCGAATATTTGGCACATTATAAAAAAAAAAAACGACTTCCAAAAAACATCCAACGAAAACCTCTGCCAAAAAAATACTTAAAAGCGTAAAATAAACTGGTTCTTCATAAATCCCCTATACCTAATTCTTTATTCATTTAAATAGTAGTATTATAATGTGTGCTAAGTACCTAGAATCTGTTTGAAGTCGGTGCCAAGTGACTATCGCTTAGACTTTTGTAATTGTTCGTTTGTATTCTTTTTGGCTAAGCACCGAATTCAAACAGATTTTAGGTACCTAGCACACATTATAATATTACTATTTAAATGAATAAAGAATTAGGTATAGGCAATTTATGAAGAACCAGTTTTTTGGATGTCGGTTTTTTTTTTATAAAAAGTTTTTATTTTTTAGTTTTTAGTGCAAACAATCGTAGGTAAGTAGTAAGTTGAACTATTTCATCAAATTTCATCATCAAGAATACAAATTAAGGTCTATACGTACGTGTAATATTAAAATCATCCTCTAATCCCTAACTGTTGAAAAGTTTAACCTTATATCATCAGCTCACCTAAATAACTTGAAAATATACGACTGAAGGTCTTTAGATAGGTATGAAATTGAAAGAATTATCCTCCAACTCCTAACCGTTGAGGAATTGTACCTTCCACCTTCCATCATCAGCTTACCTAAATAATTTGAAAGAATACGACTAAAGGTAACATATATACATATGATATTTAATGATTTATCCTCCAACTCCTAACCGTTAAGGAGTTGCACCTTACATCATCAGCTCATCATCATAAAGTGATGGCTACCAGACGCAAATATCGGTGTAACTTCAGAAAATATACGAAAAACATAGTATGCGCCTATATAAAATGAGGGTTTCCCTCGAGTTCCCTGGGATCCCATCATCAGATCCTAATATGCTGGCAATGGGACCACCTCGGAAGCATACCCTTTCGAATACAAGAAAATATTTCAAAATCGGTCCACAAAACGGAGTAATCGGTGAACATACATAAAAAAAAACATACAGTGGAACATAGAACCTCCTCCTTTTTGGAAGTCAGTTAAAAATACATGCTTGTCGAGCGTGTAAACAAGAATAAGACAAGGCGCAACCTGTCTCCCTTGTTGCGGTGCATACGGGAGCGCGGGCGGGTATTCAACTGGTTGTTTTAATTGCGAGTTAACCACGTAACGGCACGCATTGTCAAATCATTATATATAATAATATAAAACATTACTATTTTGGATGCTACTTTTCTTGCTCCACGATTAAAATAAGTTTCCTAGGATTGGTTCAGACAGTAAAAGCAAAACAAAAAAATCTTCTAGAAGCTCTGATAATAAGTTGTAATGAATGAGTAATAGTAGTACAGACAACTATTCTTCCATACTTCGTAAGAAAAGAAACTTGAGTGACAATGATAAGACTAATAAAATACACGCCAGTTTCTGGAACTGCTTTAAGAAAATCGCTACTGATAATATGCGAAATGGTAATTAAGAGGAGAATGTGGAGAAGAATGTTGTGGCAAATAAATTGGATTTTTATTTGAAAACAATTCGCCTCGATCGGACGACTGATCCTTAAAAGTGGTGGTCAGCAAACGAATAAAATACCTGAACCTCTCGAAATTTGCTAAAGTTTATCTTTCGTCTCTTGGGACTAGCGTGTACAGTGAGAGGTTATTTTTAATGCTGAAAAACTTGTTTTAAACATAACAACTTACCATCAATTTACATACTAAAGTATTGTATTTTGGTAATGAATAATATAATGTAATAATATAATGTAATCTTGAGTAATATGATGTGTATTTTTGCATGATATACCGACTGCACGGCTGGCCTAGTGGTTTAGGCGATTACCACGCCGCCTGCTAATTCGCCAAGTGTTGTGGGTTCAAATCTTACGCGGGACAACACTTTGTGTGATCCACAAATTGTTGTTCTGAGTTTGGGTGTTAATTGTGTCCGTTTCATATTTGTCTGTAAAGTCCCCCGCGACACAGGATGTTTATTCCTAATACGGGAGTTGCCCTTTTTACAGAAAAAAAAGAAATAATGATTTGGTATTCGGTATTCGGCCGAATACTACGCATTATTTGGCCGAATACCGAATACCAAAAAAAAAGTGGCCGAATAGGCCGAATACCGAATAGTAGTGGAATATTCGTGACATCTCTAGTAGAAAGTTTCTCCGTTTTTGCAACATTTTTCACTACCTACCTACTGCTCTGCTACCTACTGTTTTTAGTTTAGTTTAGCTTGATGTAGCTGTCTATTAAGTACATATAATTCTTGTGTCACGTTGTTGCTCACTATGAACTCCAAAACTATCTAACCGATTTTCACGTTTACCGTGGGAGAGCCACGCTTCGGCATGAATGGGGTCGGTTCGACCGGAGTGATACCACGGCCTCACAGAAAACCGGTGTGAAATAGTGCTTGCGCTGTGTTACACCGAGTGAGTGAGGATACCGGAGGCCCATACCCCAATCCCCTACCCCTACCTCCCCCCCCATCCCCAAAAGGCGGGCAACGCACTTGTGACGCTTCTGGTGTTGCAGGTGTCCATGGGCGGCGGTAATCGCCATCAGGCGATACGTCTGCTCGTTTGCCCGCGTATTCCATAAAAAAAAGTTTCTTAAAGACTTTAAAAAACTTTTTGCTGTCTTAGGATAGGATAGTAAACATCACGCTTAGACCAATTGGAGCCAAACATGATTGAAAAGAGACGCACGCAGATCAAGGTTTGTGGGTCAGCTAGTGTTCCTATAAATTTAAAAAATGATCTTAAGAATGTCATATCTACATGGGTCTATTGAAAATCCCACTAGTAACCCCCGAACAAAAAGAGGGGTGTTATAAGTTTCACGTGTCTGTCTGTCTGACTGTCTGTGGTACCGTAGCTCCCGAACGGATGAAGCGATTTCAATTTAGTTTTTTTTTGTATGAAAGGTGAGTTACGTGCGAGTGTTCTTAGACATGTTTCATGAAAATCGGTTGAGCCGTTTAAAAGTTATGGGGGTAAAATTGGGGAACAGTAACTGAATGTCTGCAAAAATGTTATCGAGTGGAGTCTCAAATAAAAGCGCATAACGTGTTTTTTATTTTTTAAAGGGAAGGTTAGGTTATTATTACTCAGGGGTTTTTTTAAAGTTTGAGAATTTATAGTTATTGTTTCGATCGTTGTGTTGTGTTCAGATAATGGTTCTAAAACAATTGGCTGATACGTAAAAAACCTGTTGTATCTACACATACTAAAAATATGAATCCTAGAAAACTTTGCTAACTAGTGGTCACTCAGTGATCGACATTCGTCCCTTAATAATAAATTCTTTTAGCTTTCTTTCTCCATATAAACTTAAATTGTCCCGAATTTCATATTCCTTCTTTTGCTTAATTTTTGTAAAAAAGTGTTTGCTTCACGTAGATATCAAATATTGTAAACACACATTTGTATGTAAAAAACCTTATTTTTATTTTTATAACCCATGCACACATTAATTTAGTCGATGATTTTTATTTATGTCAAAAATAGTGCTTAATGAAGTGTTAGTTTTAGTAGTATTAGAAGATAAACTTAATAACTATTACGATAAGTTCTGAAAGGCAAGCGGAAAACTTTCTGTTCTACAGATGTTCATAATCTTTATTATTTAGTAGCTTATACATGCGGCTTCGCTCACGCAGACTTTCATCCCCTGATTTACTCCCTTAGGGGTGAAATTTCAAAAAATCCTTGTTTAGTGCTCATTTACGTTATATAAAGAACCTACATGCAAAATTTCAGGATTCTAGCTTCAGCGGTTTGGGCTGTGCGTTGATCTCTGGGTATGTCAGTCAGTCAGTCACCTTCCTCTTTTATATCTATAGATCGATAGATGATGTTGTTGACTTAGTCTAGATTAGATCAAGTCGACGGGCTCAAAGTTTGGATCAAAAGGAGCAGATATTTTTTGCCATTTATTCTCTTCTTGTACTGTTAGTAAGTTTTTTTCGTATTGATAGCATCGTGATTACTGCTTTGTGAATTTCTATGAATCTTGAGGGTTTTTTTTTAGTTTTGTGATTTTGTTATCGTACACAACTGCGTAGTACCTACTTTAATGTATTCTGTTTTCCGTGCCGTCAAAATGTTTGTGTTAAAAACTATTACACGATTTGGAAGTTTTAAACGTGATATATTATCGAGAAAATGATAAATACGGGCCCACGCTTAAAATTTTATCGTCAGTATTTGTAATGGTCTTCATTAAATGTTTAATATTTCTCTGATTACACTAAATATACAAAACTTCAGACTTTGTTAGATACTGACTTTGTACCTGAAATAGGGTAAATATTGTAACTTTTAAGCTGTGTATTTTATTACATGAACTTCTTAACTATCAAAGGTTATTAATTAAATATCCTGACAAATTCTTTTTAATAACAAATAATGAATGTTTTGATTAAGTTGCTAATGTGTGGAGCTTTTGTATTTTTTTTGATTGATTCTTCACTTTTTGAAAGAGGTACACACAAGTGGCTAATACTAAGTATTCCGAAAGTTTGGCTGATTTCAAGTAAATCTATGCGTTTTAATGAATAAATTTACTAGAGAGTGCACTAATTAAGTTATTTTGTTATTCTTCGTGGATCAAATTTAATCAAACATTATAATCTTACAGAATTTATTTTATTAAGCTAATCCATACAAGTTTATTAAAATTAATGAAATCCATTGGTTAAAACTTGTTCATTTAAGTTAAACTAATTTCACAAGGGGAGAGATTTGTTGAATTTGTTTGATTTTTATAATCTATACTAATAATATAAACGCGAAAGTTTGTAAGTATGGATTGATGTTTGTTACACTTTCACGCAAAAACTACTGAACGGATTTGGATGAAACTTTACAGTAATATAGCTAATACATCAGAATAACTCATAGGCTACTATTTGCCGCGATAACCGACATATACGCGGGCGGAGCCGCAGGCAACCACTAGTTGGTACATATATTTAAACTAAAATTGTTTCCATTTCACTTTAAAGTAAATATTTTGTATCTGAAGACCTGGAAACTTAAAAGTAAGGAATTCAGCTTTAAAAATGTGTCATTAGACGGATTGAAGTTATAGATAGTTTCATTCAAGTTAATTACTGCTAAAGATTTAACATGATTAGAATACAGAAACATAACAGAAATAGAATATTGTATTTAGGATATTATTTTAGTTCGTAAAACTATTTTGACTTCGTTCCTTACTTTATTGCTTTTTAGCACACGTGAGATATAATAATAAAATCCGCTTAACAAAGGTTTAAATAAATTTTATTAACTAGGATATTACTGAGCTTTATGTTGACTTTATTACTGAGTTTACGTAGCGTTTATTTTTTTACTGACGTCTTACATTTGAGCACGGCAATTAAGCTGGAAAATATATTCTGGATGTGGGGGTTAGAAGATTAGTATTTAAATTGTGGCATTTAGTTATACCTTGTTTTTTAACGCATGGACCCTCATATAGGTTATTATCTTTTCCGAGCTAATGGTAACCTATAAAACGACATATTCAAACCGATTAAAGTCACACAGTTCTTCATCATGAACGATTTTATTACCCGATGTGCTTTGAGGAGGATAGTTTGGGAACCGTTGCAGAATTTATTTGACTTTTGATGAGAAAGGAGTTACACTGGTAAAATTTAATAAAAAAACAGTTTTTATTCTGAAATATTTTTGTTATGTTTATTGGAGCTCCAGGTAATATGTCAGAGATAGTAATGACCGCGTTTATAGATTCTGATACCTAACAAACAGTTGATAAACTTTTACGTTCAGAAAGAATGCCATACTCCTGTGTTCTGTGTTTCGTATTTGTGGCAAACAACAAGTAGTGCTAACGAACCTTTTGCAGCTTTTCAAATGAAACGTAGGTATGCCTCAAACTATCAAAAAACCGCATACACCTGCATATTGTGTAAGATTTAAAAAACATATTTGAAGGTAAATAAACATTGCTTTCGTCTGTGTTATATAATATCTGAATGTATTATTTCAATAGTTCATTATGTAGGAAGATACCAGTTCAAAAATGTTCTTAAAAACCCCGTACACCTCATTAAAATACTATTATAGTAAGATAAGCAATGCACACAGTGCAAAAACCATTTCAGTCGGTGAGAAAAGATTTAGTCTTTATCCGAAACGGTAGTGGGATTCTCGTTTTAAAATGGGTCTGGCAGCGGGAAAGGTTTCGTTGAATATTTAACTGCGGTGGAAAAGCTGCTATACAAAGTAAAAGTGCGCACGAGTTAGATACGAAAAATGAATACAAAAATTGAAAGTAATGTTTTCGATTATGTTATTATATTAAATATACCTACAAGTTACACTAATTAGTGTCATATATAACGAGCTATCATTGAATGCCCAATTAAACTCTAGAACATGAAAGTTAAAGCAGTATAAGGTTGGACATTTCCATGTTCCCGTTTCCCTCAAAAAGTTGTTTTGTCGGTGATTACTTTTTATCATCAAATAAGTGATACAGTTAAATATAAGAGCTTAAACAATCTAACATTGTTGTAGAAATCATAAGTATCCACGTACAATGGCCCAATCAAGAGGCTAAGTGCGGAAAAAGCACGGGAATACCAAAGTATCTTTTGTTTTTATGATGTGAAGAACAAATGAACAAACTATCGCCACTCGTCTCCTCCTGCCACTTAAAATTCATAATGGCAAAAAGTTTCTAGAAAAGACCGCAATAGGGAATATGCATGTCTTTTTTTATTTATTAATCTGATCATATAAGTCTCCATAATAATAATAAAGAAAAAAATGTAAATAGGCTTGAAAATAGTCAAACTAATTTTGAAAGTGAAATTTAAAACACCGACTAAATTTGAGCTATTTAAACGCCGCCTTTTTTCGCGCGCAATTGACATAACAAATGACGTCATTGTCTTTTCGTGTTTATTTACTATTGAGTGTTTCAGTTATTTTATACCTATTTACAGTTTTGATTGCTATAAAAATCATGGACGAAGTTATTTTTTCTCACAAACACTAGAACACAGTAGGAATTTTGACGCCGATAATTTCGATAGTGTATTTTTTTTTTTTTTTTATTTGGCCCGCCAAAATGCTTCTACTCTGCCTTATGGAAAGCATAAGCAGAATCCAAGAGTGGTGGTCACCATGCTCACTGCGATGCAGACAATGCAGCATGGCGACCCACACCATGGCGGCCTAGTGATGCTACTGCATCTTTTAGTCTAGTCAACAAGTATGGAACTTGTTGACTAGACTAATTGGGCCTCCGGTCTCGCACTCACCAACGAAACACGACAGCATGAACGCTGTCATTTTACGTAGATTTTCTGTGCGAGGGTCGTACCGCCCCGGTCGAGCCGGCCCGTTCGTGCTGAAATCAGCGTTGCTCTACTACCTTCTAAATGTAACAATCGACGTCACATTTCGTTTCGACCAATAGGACGCGTTTTGTAGGTTTGAGTTTCTCTCCCTTAATTTTCACTTTTTATTTAATATTTTCTAGGTTTAAATAATCACTAAATAAAAAAATACTTTTTATTTAAATTGTAAAGACAATAAAGAATCTAGAAAAAAATGTTTAGGACAAATAAAAATGTTATGCATATTCCCTATTGTGGAGTACCAATTACCCAAAGCTGCAACAAGTACAAGTCCATAAAATTACTTGGAGCACTCCATAATACGAGCGATAGACTGTGCAGATAGAGCTAAATCTTTACGGAACGATTAAGAATATCAGATATATCTTGTGAGAGGTCGATTTTCATTGAATTCGGTTCGGGTTCGGCACTGGGATGACCCCCTGGCTAAAATGATTACTTCACATGCTGCTCATAAAAAGTTTAAGGCGATGGGTTCAAGTAAAATACTGTGTAGATAAGTGTTTAATTTAAAGTTTTTATAAATTCATTACCCAATCATATTTGATAACTCAACCCATTATAATAATGAAACAGCCTGTGAACACTCGTACACATGAAGCTCATCAATTGTACAAACGGAATTGTCATCCAATATTCATGCGGAGATAACTGGTTTGCTATTAATTACGTTACAAATGTAAATTGTAAACCATGTTAGGAATATGTGTTCTATATTGTTTAAGATAAGTTCAAAGGGTTTTAGGGTTCATGGTTAACAGGCATGCGTATAAACTTCCTTAGATTAATTATATTGAGCCGAATATAAAAAAGCAAAAGAAAAGCCATTTATGTGGTAATGGTGACACTATTTTTGCAGAACAACATAGCGATCAGATTTTTACAATCCTTAATAAAAGTATTTTAATCAATTTTTCGTTGTCTAAACATTTACGTTAATGTAATAAGAAATTATAACTACTAAAATGATTTAGTGTTTTGTTGAGAGCTATAGTTTCAAAAGTTTTTCTCCAGTCTTGTTAGAATTTTGTACTGAAGCTCAGAGTAAAAGCAAACAAAACTAAACAGTACAATATTATTAATAATCTCCTTCAACATACAGAAATAATACACTCTTATTAATATATATAACACTATTGACTTGATTGAATATTTTGGTTTCATTTAATTCAGTACTAATAATTCAATTTAAAAAAGGAGATGTATTGAAAAATATAAGCACTATGTTTACAGTTCATTAGTATTTTTTTGTTTTTATAAGGCAAATCTGCCTCTCTAGGCGAGTTGACATTCTAAAGACGTAAACGAAAATATAACGTTTAGTAGGTAGTAGAGCCACGCTGATTTCAGCACGAATGGGCCGGCTCGACCGGGGCGGTACTACCCTCGCACAGAAAATCAACGTAAAATGACAGCGTTCGTGCTGTCGTGTTTCGTTGGTGAGTGCGAGACCGGAGGCCCAATTAGTCTAGTCAACAAGTTCCATACTTGTTGACTAGACTAAAAGATGCAGTAGCATCACTAGGCCGCCATGGTGTGGGTCACCATGCTGCATTGTCTGCATTCGCACTGAGCATGGTGACCACCACTCTTGGATTCTGCTTATGCTTTCCATCAGGCAGAGTAGAGTCATTTTGGCGGGCCAAACATAAAAAAAAAAAAAAAAAAAAAAAAAAAAAAAAAAAAAAAAAAAAAAAAAAAAAAAACTAACAAACGTATGGAAATAACGTCTTACAACGCTAAGTCACAAAGTCAAAACAAAATGAAAATGGTAGCATATAATGGACGAAGTACGAAATAAATATTGATATTATTATTATAACACAAGAGAATAGAGGCGTTAGCGATAGAGGAATGATATTCGACTGAAACACTGCTCTTGTTATTTAGCATGAAGATGATGGACGATAGTGAATATTTAATTTTTAACCGACTTCCAAAAAGGAGGAGGTTCTATGTTCCACTGTATGTATTTTTTTTTTTTTTTTTATGTATGTTACCTGATTACTCCGTCAGTTGTGGACCGATTTTGAAATTTTTTTTTGTATTCGACAGGGTATGCTTACGTGGTGGTCCCATTGCCAGCATATCAGGATCTGATGATGGGATCCCAGGGAAATCGAGGGGAACCCTCATTTTTTATAGGCACGTCTGGTAGTCATCATTTTATGATGATGAGCTGATGATGTAAGGTACCACTCCTTAACGGTTAGGAGTTGGAGGATAAATCTTTAAATATCATATGTATATAAGTTACCTTTAGTCGTATTCTTACAAATTATTTAGGTAAGCTGATGATGGAAGGTGGAAGGTACAACTCCTCAACGGCTAGGAGTTGGAGAATAATTCTTTCAATTTCATACGTCTCTAAAGACCTTCAGTCGTATACTTTCAAGCTATTTAGGTGAGCTGATGATAGAAGATTAAACTCTTCAACAGTTAGGGATTAGAGGATGATTTTAATATTACACGTACCTTAATTTGTATTCTTGATGATGAAATTTGATGGAATAATTCAACTTACTACTTACCTACGATTGTTTGCACTAAAAACTGTAAAATAAAAACTTTTTATAAAAAAAAAAAACTGACTTCCAAAAACATCCAACGAAAACTCTCTGTCAAAAAACACTTAAAAGCGTAAAATAAACTGGTTCTTCATAAATTGCCTATACCTAATTCTTTATTCATTTAAATAGTAGTATTATAATGGGTGCTAGGTACCTAAAATCTGTTTGAAGTCGGTGCTAAGCCAAAAAGAATACAAACGAACAATTACAAAAGTCTAAGTGATAGTCACTTGGCACCGACTTCAAACAGATTTTAGGTACCTAGCACCTATTATAATACTACTATTTAAATGAATAAAGAATTAGGTATAGGCAATTTATGAAGAACCAGTTTATTTTACGCTTTTAAGTGTTTTTTGACAGAGAGTTTTCGTTGGATGTTTTTGGAAGTCGGTTTTTTTTTTATAAAAAGTTTTTACTATTGTTTTAATAAACATAATGGGCATTCTTATAAATGTTCATACGTTTATTTTTTAAACATGTCGAGGTTCTTACGGCTCGACTAGGTTGTGAGAAATATTTCAGGCACCGTGTTTATGACGTACCTACAATACAAGTAGGACTAAGAACGCTGTGGTGGTACATTTGTGCAATATATCACATTGTACATACCCGAAATTTATATTTCTATCTTCTACAAGCAAATAGGAACACGTCCTTATTATCTTGCCTCTTAAACCCGTAGTGATGCTATACCTTTTTAAAGTTCCAGAATCAAGAAGTGGTTTTAAGTTAACGTTGCACAGTGATGTAAGAGAACCGGTTCGGAGGATTATTTCTGGTAGTCACATTGAGTAGACATCGCAAGAAATCATGTTTTAGAAAGTTAAAAAGTATATCTGAGCGTCTATGTATTTTACCTATCTGTGAATGTGTCTATTGTAATTAACCGACTTCCCCATTGCCACCATATCAGGATCTGATGATGGGATCCCAAGGAAATCAAAGGAAACCCTCAAATTTGTTAGGCACATAATATGTTTTTCATATATTTTCTAAAGATATTACAGTATTTACATTTAGTGGTCATCAGTTCATGATGATGAGCTCATGATGGAAGATAAAACTCCTTAACGGTTAGGAGTTGGAAGATAAATCTTTAAATGTCATGTGTATGTATGTTACCTTTAGTCGTATTTTTTCAAGTTATTTCGGTGAAATAATGATGCGAGACTTGAGAAAGACTAAGAAACGAAAAAAAAAAAAAAAAACTTCGTTTAAAAAAACCGACTTTAAAACTAAAAAGTATGAAATAAGATTTAATTAAATACACCTCATATGCAAACCTTTAATATTGATGAAACACTATTATTTGTATGTGCTACCTATTCAAAGGTTTGAAGTCGGTGCCAAGCCAAAATGTAATAGTAGGAACCGCACTCGCTATATTTCGTATGCCAATGGTTTCAAATTTATGTAGGAGTATGGAAACAGAGACCGTATCAAAGGCCTTCGCTAAGTCTAGAAAAATTGCATAGGGCACTTCGTGTTCCGTACCAGGGCACGTATATCGCTACGGTGACATACGCTGCTGTGTGCTGGTACGAGCGTGCGTCCCTTCACGTTGTGCGGAGTGCGCTGTTGCGCACACAGAGACCGTTATTTGCTTACAGTAGTTCCCGTCTGGTCTTTTGTTAAAAAGCAATAAAAATACAGCTATTCTTAATGGTGTAAGTTTAGGTAGATCAATAAAAGATGTTTACTTGAAGATTACGTTGATGTTGACATATTTATGACACTCATTAACTGTTCCAAACATAATTTTTATTATACCTTCCAGTATCAAAAGTTTTAGTATACCTTTTTATAGGTGCCGTATGTTATCTTATGATTAATGAATTTAATGGGGGAATGAATTTTTACGGTATTCACCAGGGTTATAGTACTTGCTTATATTATTTGAATAATATAACAGTCTTTCTACGGGTCTGTTTTAAGTTTGTTAAATAGATGTGTGTTTAGTGCAAGTATTTTACGAACATAAAGTTTTAGATTATCATATAGTTTCGGATGTCAAAGATATAAAAATATAGATAAAATCACTTCTTTATCTCTAGGTTTTCTTTTGGTACTATTATTCTTAAAACAAAGTAGCTGTGTTTTTCGCTTTACGCATCCAGTTTTCTTTGATCTGTAATTTTGAGTTGAACAATTGTCAGTTAAAGACTTTTTCATGCAATAATATAACATGTTTCCCGTCTTTGCAACTATCCAGTTACTGTATCGGTGGTGTTACTAAGGTGTTGCCAAATACACTAACCCTCTACCGTAAAGTTTGACAAAGGTTCAATGACACTCATGATAATATGTTTTATTAGTCTATAAAACGTATTATCATGAGTGTAGTCAGTTTATACCAGCTGATAGATATAGTTTATTCCGAGTTCGAACTCTACGTATATTTAATTAGAATAAGTACTTTATTTTATGAACTTATTTAGTATCAGATTTGGTATTTGTATGTAAAATGTTTTATTCATTAATGTCGTGTGTTTAGACAATATATTAAGTGAAAAAATTACGATGCGATATAATAAAACTGTTTATTTAATCACACTTTCTACAAAACAACACCGTCTTACAGTAAATAATTAAAATGAAAACTCGGGTGTATATTACTAAATTCTATTTTAAATTAGAATTGGTTTAGGTACAGTAAACTTTTCTGATTGTGCATAATTAAAACTTGGGGTGAATGTTGTAAAACCGAAGCGGGCTTCACAGTTGGAGATTGATTTGTAGTCAAGTTGTGTTCGATCGATTTTCAAGAAACAGACTAAATATGGGCTTAGTAAACATTTTGTCCGCAAGCAAGATTCGTAGAGCCAACTAATTTAATTAATATTCTATAATTTATAGCACAGCTAAGTTATCCTAAAAAAAACAGTTTAACGATTATTGAGTAATCATTTACATGGGGAATAAATTTAGTACAAATGTAAGAAATATTTTTTTAAATGAAATGTGAAAGGTTCAAATTTATCTCATGCTTGAAATAGAAAAGTACAAGTGATTTTAATTCAAAAATGTACTTGAAATAGAGTTAATGATGAGTACATCACCCTTCTCAGCCAACTGCTGAACACACTGACCACAATAACTTTTATTTAATCAAAATAATGATATTATAAATAAGAAATAATATTTGCATTACAAATGGCTAAAAGGCCGCAGGCTTCATTGTCGTATGGAAACCTTAGGATTCCTGTATCACTATACAGCAATCCGAAGGTTAAGGTAAGGTAATACGAGATGAAAATCCTGTTAAGAATCTAATCTAAACAACTTAAATAAGGTTCTCATGAAGGTAGTCTAATTTCATTATCTGTTCATCCGTTCATCAATGTAGCATACATATGTACTTCAGATAAGTGAAATAAACGACTAAACAATTAATTAAAACACTTATAATACATTCGTTTAGATTGTGTGGGTGCACCCGCACGCAATTGTGGTCATTGTTGTGAAATACGAATATATTAATTCATACAACGGCGTAAACTAACAAACAATACTTGCTTTTGAATGTATCGTGTACGCTGCAGGCGGGCCTTTGGTTTTGTGCCGGCTTGCCGCACCTGCGGCGGCGACGCGATCAATGTGACCGTATCTAAGCGAATGGGCTATATGCAGAAATCTACTTATCTATATCCGATAGTTGTTTATTTAGCTAATATAAAAATTTGATAAAAATGGTTTCATCATCAACAGCTTTCAATATTCCTATCTGTACATAAACCTATCATTAGAAAGGAGGTTTCGGCCAATTATACCAGAATTTATTTAATACTTCACAACATTATAAATTATGTAGGTCCTACACGTTTTATTACTTCCCTACAATACATCACGATCTTGGTGATTGGTACATGTTTGAGCCTTTTGTCGGGCAGTTTCTTACACTTAGTCCTTTTTACATCGATGGAGTCCCTAATAGACACTAAGGCAAAGGGGTCCGAGTACCCTTATACTTCAAAGAATTGACAAAAGGTTCGATCAATGCTTCATGTGAGGAAAGGGTTTTTTTTAAAGGATTTGTGCTTTTGACATTGAGCGTGATAATATGTATTGCCAGTCTTCTCCAAATGTTAGAGGTTCGAAGCGAAATGGAATTGGAGAATTCTGTAACGTTTCAACTCCTAATTTTTAACACACTTTATTCGTTGGACTCGCGGTTGGCGTGTGCGACTGCCGATCATGAGGTCTCGGGTTCGATTCCCGGGTCGGACCAAATGTTTGTATGATCTGCAAATATTTGTTTCGGAGTTTGGGTGTTTTCTATGTATAATATGTATGTATTTACAAAAAAAAGTATATATGTATTGATATCAGTTGTCTAGTACCCCATAATACAAGCTCTGCTTAGCTTGGGACTAGATGGCGTTGTGTGTTAGATGTCCGAAATATTTATTTATTAGTTTCATCTGTATGTATGGAAACGATCGGGTGATATAATAAATTTACTTTTATCAATATCTATCAATAAAGTTTTTCCAACAATCGATATATATTATATAGCAGCCATTTATTGAAATAAACCGTTTTTACCCTAATTACATTTTAATTTAAAGAAAATTCTCTATGTCAAAATGTGGAACAAAACTAAGGTGAAAATAGTAAAAAAAAGTCTTTGATGCGAGTTGTATGTCTTAATTTGAGCTCAAATGATGAACTTTTTGAGGTTTTGTTGCATACACAAACCAAGTTAACGTTTATATACAAACTAGCTTTTACACGCGGCTTCGCTCACGCAGACTTTCATCCTCTGATTTACCCCCTTAGGGGTGGAATTTAAAAAAATCCTTTCTTAGTGCTCACTTACGTTATATAAAGAACCTACATGCAAAATTTCAGGATTCTAGGTTCAGCGGTTTGGGCTGTGCGTTGATCTCTGGGTATGTCAGTCAGTCAGTCACCTTACTCTTTTATATACAGGGTGGATATGACAAAACGATATTTAACGAAACCGCGGGCCATTCAAATATGTCTGTTGACTTTGGGATTGTTAAATTTATTTGAAAATTGAAATTAAAAAAATGAAACTTTCAAACAAACTAAATGCCTAAAAATATTAAAACCGATAAGAACAGCATTTGCAATTTAAGTTCACTAACCTACGTGCATACGAGTACAGCTGAGGAGCATGGCATGGCGGCAACGTCAAACGGCACCCGCGCGGTGCTGCCGCCTACTTATTGTAATAATAATTTACATGTATTTAAACAATCACAATATTTCACAATAATATCACAAAACATGAAATTCAATTAATCATAATTTAAATTTTTCAATTCTGAATGAATACACAGATCGTATCTTTTAATAATGTAATTTTTTCGCAACTTTGGAAATTAGTAAGTAACTAACAAATAGCTTTGCAAATAAGTAATAACAAAAAGTATGTCTTACGGGCAATGTCTTACAAAAAGTATATCTCGTCGATCTAATAAAGCCTGTACTTACTTATATTTAAAGGTTTACGCTTGTTATTTTTAGAACGTTGTGAATAGATCTATGGCTTACTTACTTGAAAATGAGGAGCAGCTGTACGCAAACTACATTTCAGTGTAGGTACGTAAAGCCAGAGCGGCGTTCCCTCGCCTCGGCATTCTCCATAAATTAATATCATATCCGAGTATTCACTAGCCGTATAACCAAATCGAGGCATTGTTTCATTTACACTCACACAAAGTAATCGTTAAGTAACAACTAAGTACTAACAAACCTAACTAATGTGTCCTGTCACTATAAAAACAGTTTTTCGCACTAATCACTTTAAAATACCTATTATTAATCATCAAAACAAACACGACATGGCCCGCCGGCTACTTCAAACGTGCAACGACGCGATAGACTTTGCCAAAATGTGCAACACATCACGGGTTCCCGTACTACGACACACTGACTCACTAATCAAAAATCAAATGCAGTTTTTAACGTTTGAAATTGGAAAAGGATAGAAAAGATATCTTCGGTTGACACTTTTACTCTCCCGGGTTAAGCAAAACCTACCTATTGTTTTTAACTATTTTGTGATTACGTGTGTGAGGATCTTATTGCTCAGACATAAGGTATATTTTAGAGTGAAAATTATTTGAGTAGTTAGACCTAAGGTCGTTAACCCGTTGATGATAGCGCTGCATTGAACACATCGTGTAGTAAATTTCAAATACGAAACCTGTGGCTAAACTACTGAACCGATTTCATTGAAACTTTTTAGGTGGACTTGTATCGTGTGTAGGTATACCTAGTTAAAAAAAACTCTTGCTTTGTGGTATCCACCTTGTATATAGATTAATGGCGTTATTCATAAAAGCTATTTAACTTTAAGCAACGCAATGTTTCGGCGTTACTTTAAAGTTACTGCTTACAACCTTAAAGATCAAAATAAGACAAAACTGCTGCTAAATGTTAAGTAAAATTCATGAATAGTTTTTAGAATTTAATGTCAAATGCTGTATTTATTCTTTTTATCTGGAATTGATTGAAAGTATTGAGACGGTTAGATGAACTAGTTTATCTTCTCTTATACATAAAAATCAATTGCTGTTCGTTTGTCTCGCTAAAATTCGAGAACGGCTGGGCCGATTTAGCTGATTTTTGAAATGTTTGTCG
The DNA here is from genome assembly GCA_949125395.1 of Diaphora mendica. NCBI lineage: Eukaryota > Metazoa > Arthropoda > Insecta > Lepidoptera > Erebidae > Diaphora > Diaphora mendica. The sequence goes on from OX421310.1 coordinate 28,857,371, forward strand.
CAGTTCAGGGAAGGTTTAAACGGTGAAAAATTAAAAAAATACTTGAAAATCCAAATGTCACGTGTACGAAGTAGCGGGCACAGCTAGTCTTAATATATATAAATCTCGTGTCACAATGTTTGTCCTCAATGGACTCCTAAACCACTTAACCGATTATAATAAAAATTGCACACCATGTGCAGTTCGATCCAAATTGAGAGATAGGATAGTTTTTGTCAGCGAATGTACACTGCCTGTGGGAAGCTGAGACAGATATGTAAATATGGCGGTACGAAGTTCGCCGGGTCAGCTAGTTAGTCTATAAAACGTATTATCATGAGTGTAGTCAGTTTATACCAGCTGATAGATATAGTTTATTCCGAGTTCGAACTCTACGTATATTTAATTAGAATAAGTACTTTATTTTATGAACTTATTTAGTATCAGATTTGGTATTTGTATGTAAAATGTTTTATTTATTAATGTCGTGTGTTTAGACAATATGTTATGTGAAAAAATTACGATGCGATATAATAAAACTGTTTATTTAATCAAACTTTCTACAAAACAACACCGTCTTACAGTAAATAATTAAAATGAAAACTCGGGTGTATATTACTAAATTCTATTTTAAATTAGAATTGGTTTAGGTACAGTAAACTTTTCTGATTGTGCATAATTAAAACTTGTGGTAAATGTTGTAAAACCGAAGCGGGCTCCACAGTTGGAGATTAATTTGTAGTCAAGTTGTGTTCGATCGATTTTCAACAAACAGACTAAATATGGGCTTAGTAAACATTTTGTCCGCAAGCAAGATACGTACAGCCAACTAATTTAATTAATATTCCATAATTTATAGAACAGCTAAGTTATCCTAAAAAAACAGTTTAAAGATTATTGAGTAATCATTTACATGGGGAATAATTTTAGTACAAATGTTAGAAATACTTTTTTAAATGAAATGTGAAAGGTTCAAATTTATCTCATGCTTGAAATAGAGTTAATGATGAGTACATAACATCAGCCCACTGCTGAACATACTGACCACAATAACTTTTATTTAATCAATATAATGCTATTATAAATAAGAAATAATGTTTGCATTACAAATGGCTAAAAGGCCACAGACTTCATTGTCATATGGAAACCTTAGGATTCCTGTATCACTATACAGCAATCCGAAGGTTAAGTTAAGGTAATACGAGATGAAAATCCTGTTAAGAATCTAATCTAAACAACTTAAATAAGATTCTCATGAAGGTAGTCTAATTTCATTATCTGTTCATCCGTTCATCAATGTAGCATACATACTTCAGATAAGTGAAATAAACGACTAAACAATTAATTAAAACACTTAGAATACATTCGTTTAGATTGTGTGGGTGCACCCGCACGCAATTGTGGTCATTGTGGTGAAATACGAATATATTAATTCATACAACGGCGTAAACTAACAAACAATACTTGCTTGTGGATGTATCGTGTACGCTGCAGGCGGGCCTTTGGTTTTGTGCCGGCTTGCCGCACCTGCGGCGGCGACGCGATCAATGTGACCGTATCTAAGCGAATGGGCTATATGCAGAAAATATAAATAATTAATAAAATACTAAATATTTTAAACGTCGGTGAGAACGGAGCCAAGAAAAAGAAATCTAGAATAAAGTTGGTGTTTTTGTAACCGATTAAGTAATAATAAATAATTAACACACAACGCTATCTAGTCCCAAGCTAAGCAGAGCTTGTGTTATGGGTACTAGACAACTGATACAAATATATATATACTTTTTTTTTGTAAAACATATTATACATAGAAAACACCTAACCTCCGAAACAAATTGGTCCGACCTAGGAATCGAACCTCATGATCAGCAGTCGTACACGCCAACCGCGAGACCAACGACGTAACGTGTAGTAAAGTTTTTCAGTACATAAACATGTTTAAATGTATCGCTTATTCATTTACGCACAGAACTTTATTGGGTACGCGCGGAGAAAACTCTGCGAAAGTGGGTATATACGTTTTTATTAAATGAATTAATTACACAAAGGGAAATTGAGCGTCAAGCTTCCTTGACAGAAAAAAAAGCTTTTCGTGATTTTCACAACGTAATCGTGAAGTAAACGTTGAATATTTACCTCGGCAATAAAGATTCCACTTAAAACATTTACTTTCTGAATATTAATGTAAGGTTTCCTCAAATTTCTTTGTAAATCATATTATATTAACTCATTGGAGTTTCGTTATATAAGTTAGTGTAGTAAGTGTTAGTATTTGTGTGATCTAAATTTTCAAGAACTCAAGACGAATGTAGTACCACTTATTATTATCATGTAGTGGTAGCTCCCGGTTCCGCCCGAGTGTGTGTTGCTCAGCAGCATAAAAATTTCTCAAGTTACCTACTCGTTTATAATGCAAGCTTCATTCCACTGCATTGATTATATAATTTTTAAGATAGGTTTGGTGGTTAAGAAATGAAGTCGTAACAAACAAACCAACTGACATTCGTATTTATAACATTAGCTAGGTGGAAACAAGCTATTTAATATTATTATTTTCAATTATAATATAATCAATAGGTATACATATAAATCAATGCCACTTTTCGTTGAAATTTTATAACTCAAGAACTGGCTCACCTATCCAAACCAAATGTTTAGGCTTTGTTCGGAATATTTAGTAGATGGTTTATGTGAAGTTTGCACAAAATCGGTTGAGCGGTTCTTCATTTATCGACATACACGCGGGCGGAGCCGCGGGCAACAGCTAGAAAAGACCTATTTCTTAGCGTTCCATGGATTCACCGTGCGGGTGCCGGGTCCATCGCGTGATAGATGGGGGCAACACATGCGACTTCGACAGTGCCTGGGAATTGCGACCCAGGTTTAGGTTTAAGGAGCACTCCTTACGACGCGTCAACGCTCACCTCCACTGTCCGCTGTGTTACCCCCTCTACCTAACCATATTTGAAGTGAGCCTAGCAATGCCGCTTTGGATATTCGTTCAAGAAAAGAGCTTACTGAAGCTCTTGGCAATCCAAGGTCTTTAAGCAGGTTATAGAGGGATTTCGCTGGTATACCCCTCGCACCCACTTCCACGGCATACAGCGCAACGACATAACCATTTTTAGTTATTTCGTTGGTTAAGTCAAAGTACTTGTTTCTTTTTAAAGCGTGGTCTTTAGGGATGTTCGTTTCCCACGGCACCGTGAGTTCTACTAGTACTACACGCTTAATTGACATTGCATAAAGAAATATGTCCGGTCTGGACGCCGAGGCACAAATATCCTCCGGTATTCTGTAGTGATTTTCATACGTGTCCACTAATAATGTCCAGTCACTGGCGGTATTTATAATTGAGTACGGCTTTTGTGTGAGTGAAGTCTTTTTTGTTGAGCCTTCCTTTACAAACGCGATGTTAGTTTTTATGTTTGTTGTTATTCCTTTTTTCGCTCTCGCCAGTGATAAACTCATAGCTTCGCGTATGATGAGTAATACCCTATCATGGCGACGTGAATAATGACCCCGGTCTAATAGCGCCTTACAACCTGTCAGTAAGTGCCTGGCTGTACCTATTGCCGCATTGCACATCGTACAAGCCTTTTCTGTAGCTTTTCCCCACCTTACTAGGTTGTTTTGATCGGGGAGAGTTAATTGAAAGGCGTTGAGGTAGAATTTTAACAGGGCGGGTGACCAATCATATAAAAGTGTGCGCCATTTCAAAGCTGGTGGGATACAAAATTCTCCTAGAGTTAACCATTCATTCTGCATTTCTAGGTTCATTGCGTGCACCTTTTAGGTCTCGTTTTCATCTTGTTGTATGAAAGATTTTGTTATCTCTTTGTCGGTCTGTCTTCTAGCATTTCCCAATCCCACTCTATTGGACTGCGTACCCACCATGAATTTTTTGTGGAATTGGAGCCGTGACTCTAGCTCTGATGAATTTTTGTCTTTTGGAAGGGATCTAACGATTTCGTCTTGGGATTTTGACAAGACATGCATTTTGGTAACTCTTAGGTGTTTGTAGAGTTCCGAAGGTTTTTTTAATTTCATTCCAAAATTATTTGAGCTCCTGTACAACGTTGACGGGTCTGCAGATGGTGCTAGCCCGAGCCACGACTTCAATGTCTTAGTGACTTTCGCGTCCAGTGTTCTTATGTGGTTCTGATTTATATCATATACTAGAAACGGCCAGTTGAGACGTGATGTTAAGTAGTTGTCGTAAATCCAAGCTTTTTTTACGTTACTAATTGGCTGTTGGTCTACCTTGTCAATGTCTTTTACGAAGTCATCGACTATTACGTTTATAGATGGAGTACGACCTTTGTAGTCTATCTTTCTTCCAAGGAATTTAAAGGGCACGGTTTCTGATATTATTGAAACACTTTCCCCACTAATAGTTATCCCGGGGTCATATGAGGTATACCTGGTGCCTCGCCGGCCCAGACAAAGGCAATAGCATTTGCTAGGTTTTGTCCTCACTCCCTCCGTCCAGGTACAGAAGTCATCTACCTTACGCAGTAGTTCTTGGCACTGCTTTGGATTATGTGTAATGATCGCAAGGTCGTCTGCGAACGCTAAGATGGATTCCGTATATTTTCCATTGACCTTAAACCGATAGCCCCACCTCTTTTCGCATGTTGCGATATTATCTATTAATATATTTATAACTGTATTAAATACTACTGGCGATAAGCAGCAACCTTGGAACAACCCTACTCTGTATTCGAGGGGTTTCGTATGCCCCTCTTTTGCTGTGATTACAAATTTTAATTTACTGTAGTATGATGCAATTATTTCACAAACTGTTGGCGGGAAGTTATACCATTTCAAGGCAAATAACATAAGCTCATGCTGTACTGAGCCAAAGGCATTTTCTAAATCTATCCAACAGACTGTAATTTGCCTTTCATTTTTCCTAGCATCTTTGAGACTTTCCGCAAGTAATGAGTTATGTTCCAGACATCCAGAGATTCCGGGCATGAACCCTTTCTGGTAATTTGGTCTGAAGTAATTATTGTTGGACATATACTGTATTATTTTTAATTGAAGACAGGAGAAAAATATTTTAGAAATTGTATTGGTTAGGGCTATGGGTCTAGTGTCCCTGGGATCTACCACTTCACTTTTCTTAGGAATGAGGACAAAATTAGCTTTGCCAAAGGTTGCTGGTATTTCCTTGTTCGATCAGATCTTGCCGAATATACTTTGAAGGTGTTTACGCACTGATGGACATTTTTTATATACTATATATGGTATACCATCAGGCCCTGGAGCTGATTTTGAATTTTTCCTCCTAATTTGGATTTCTATGTCTTCTAAGGTTGGCGGGTTACAATCAAATTTAAAACGAGGGCTTGCTGGGTTTTGTGCACTTGGTTCATGATAGGTCTTCTTATGTGTTTGCACCTCGTACGTAGTTTTATAGTGTTCGTAGATCTGGTCGGCCGTTAGAAGCAGTTGTCCGCGCTTCTCTTTGAAAATATTTCTGGAATATTGGTAAGGGTTTCTATCGAACTCTACTTCATGCTTTGCTCTGTTTAAGTTATCAGTTTCGTAAGCAATTTGTACTGATACTCCTTGAATAAGTTTTAGTATTGATCTTAAAGCCCTGGCCAGTTGGTGGCTCAGGTGGACATCGCCCCTTTATTCTCAAAGAGTAGATACAAATGAGTTACAAATAAATGAAAACACAATAAGTTACACAATGAATTTTAGACATATGTACGTAGGCATTCAGTAAAGTGACATGCCGACCCCAAACTGAGCCAAAATAAGTAAGGTAGTAGAGCCACGCTGATTTCAGCACGAATGGGCCGGCTCGACCGGGGCGGTACTACCCTCGCACAGAAAATCAACGTAAAATGACAGCGTTCATGCTGTCGTGTTTCGTTGGTGAGTGCGAGACCGGAGGCCCAATTAGTCTAGTCAACAAGTTCCATACTTGTTGACTAGACTAAAAGATGCAGCAGCATGACTAGACCGCCATGGTGTGGGTCGCCATGCTGCATTGTCTGCATTCGCAATGAGTATGGTGGCCACCACTCTTGGATTCTGCTTATGCTATCCATCATGCAGAGTAGAGTAATTTTGCATAAAAAGAAAAAAAAAACTCGTACCTTGGGAAAAGAATTATATGAAAGTGGCTGTTGATGAATTGAAAGTATATTAAAAACGCCGGTTTTAATCGTAAATTCCTGTAGGTTTTCTTCTTAAAATGTAACAACTATATCAAAGTTTTTCAGGTAAACATTTATCTTGTTTGTATGTAATAATATCCTTAATTGTTTCCTCGCCCGAGGGCCTTGTTGTCTTTTGTGTTTTTGCCAACCCACATCCATCAATGTTTTCGTTCAAGAAAATAATACAAAAATGTATTCGACGTTAAGAGAGTTTCATGTATGTCGTTTTACACTTTAATTCTATACTGCTTTTATACCATTTACTTGATAGATGACGTCTAGGCATACCTTTTTACTACATAAATGGCACTGCATTGGTACTAGTAACATATTCATGGGCTATAAGCAAAATGTGTATTTGCATATGACAGTCACATATACATGTCATGCCATATGACAATGACATATAACAATTCTGAACTAAAATACACGTAGGTAGTAGAACCATGCTGATTTCAGCACGAACGGGCCAGCTCGATCGGGGTGGTTTCGACTTTTACAGAAGACCATCCTAAATTAACAGCTTTCGTGCTGCCATGTCCGGAGGCCCAATGATGCAAAAAACATCTCAATAGACCGCCTGTATGGGTCACACATGCTGCATTGTCTTCATTCGCAATGAGTATGGTGACGACCACTCTTGGATTCTGTTCATGCTTTCCATTGGGCAGAGTAGAGTCACTTTGTCAGGCTCATATATAAACGTACCTCAGACTACCCTAAATCAAATTTTACAATTTTCACACAAAGGTGGTCTGGAAGCCATTTTAGAATCAAACCCACTTGAACTTATTCCACTATTTTTATTAAATTTGCACCTGACCGGTTTCGCCTTATGGCATTATCAAAGGTTAACCTTTGCTTCCAACAAGTTCCATCAAGTGCCATCGAGAGTAGGTATAAATTATATTAGTCTGGAAGAGATCGCCGTGAGTGATAAAGCTGCCTATTGTAATATCACATGTAGATCTCCATCTATGTCTGTACAAATTAAAATTTTAGTGGTGTATAATGAAGTTATATAAATAAATATTCTATCAACTTCTACCGGTTCACCTTTAGAACACAACCATTGTTGTCTTCTTAAGGTGAACTTTCCTCACGTACGATTAAGTTGTGTTGACTATATTCGTCGTTTACTGGTACTTGGCTAGCACAAACTATTCAAAAGATCGTGACCAAACAATCTACCTTGTACGAGAAGCGTTAGGGAATGGATTCTATCTATTATCGAAGAATACACAATGTTCATCTCGTAGTAATCGTTACTTTTACTGTGGGAGAGCCACGCTTCAGCATGAATGGGCTGGCTCGACCGGAGGCCCATCCCCAACCCCTCCCCATCTCCCAAAATGCTGGTTATTGCTACTTAAGTTTGTTATTAACCAGTTACAGTTTCCAGTTAAACAAATAGCAAAGTGAGAAAGGTTTGGAACACTGTTTATGAGATATATATTCCAATAGGTGTTAGATACAAATACTGAGCTTGTGGATATTTAATTAAGAAATAAATAGAAGAAAAGAATATTGACTATGCAAAATAATCTAAGTGTTAAAAGTCAATAATGTCAATGAAATTCACAAGTTATCTGTTTGTGTACACATACTGATTGAAAAATAACAAGGAAATGTAAAAATATAAAACAATTTAATACATAAAAATATGAGAAATTGCAAAACATCGTATTCTTTAACATTGCAAAATATTTATAACCTCATCTATGCTCTATATGATAAAGCGAAACAGTATATGTATATCTTTTAAGCTTGACTCACTATAACCGTTTTATGTGAACTAATTTGTGTACGCTGAATAACATCACGCTACGGGCAATATGAGACGCAGATAAGGTTGTGTGGATCAGCTAGTATTTTATAAGTCCACACATAAAATGTACCCGTATGTAAAATGTACGTAAAAATAGTCCATTTCCAAGTACTCATGTAAGTGGAATCACTCAGAACCGCTTAAATTAGGCGCAAACATCTGCCAAAATCCCATTCGAGAAGTATTTTCGAGCAATATAAAATGTCAATACAATATTAGAAAGCTGAAGAGTTTGTTTGTTGAACGCGCTTATTTTAGGAAATACTGGTTTCAATTGAACAATTATTTAATTGTGGTATAGACCATTTATCGGGGAAGACTATAACATGCCGAGGAGCCGAATAGGTACTAAGAAAAAATGTTGCAAAAACGGGGAAGGTGATTCCTTTTAAGAGACGCAGGCGACGTCAGTTAGTACTTTATAAAAAGACTATATAGAAGTTGAGTCTCAGTGAATTTGTGTGATATATAAGATCTTATATGTTTGCGTGCGACCGTGAATATTTTGTTCGGTTGCCATGCTACATAATTTCTTACTAGAGATGCTCGATGCCTATATAACGTGATTAGACGCCAAAAGGGTCACGAGTTAAGTGGGTTAAGAGTACAGTTGTACAATGTAGGTGCTTAATACAACTAATGTTACTCTTACAGGGACAGATACATAATTACGTGAAAGGTATCTATAATAGGGTTGGACAAATTGTTTATAATAAATAATTTATACAACATATCGTATAATGGGAATGGACATATATTAGGCTCCGCTATGTATATGGTGATAATAGCATTTATCAAAAATAAGTAGTGTTACGTAGCTAGTGGTGTAACATGAAGAATAGTTAAAATAAATAGCTAGTTTTACTATATCGACGATTTGTTTCAATGAGTTGCAGATTAGCCATTCTATAGGTTATGAAAATCTAAAAGTAGCATGAGGTTATAAGACAAAGCACTGTAACAGAAACCGTTTGCCCAACCAGTAGTTCACATCTAATAGAAATCTTAGTTAACCAATTTAAGTAGACAAAAGCTCAAACGAAAAAGGTCATACCATATAGTATTCCTAGACCAAATGGAATCGCAAACCTATCAACCAGAACGATCGACTAGTAAAATAATTCAGATATTTCATTTTCAAAGTGAAAACTTCTTTAGCCGCGTTGAGCATTTTTTGGTAGGGGATAATCTTATGAGTTCACGTCACCGACATGCTAATGTTATGTGTTCAAAGTTTTTACTTCTATTGGCAGTCCCTTTGACTACCAATTTTTTTTGTAAGATTTGTAATACAATAAAGCACTGGTTTAAGTGATTTATTGTATATAATGAGGCGCTCATAGCCCTGTTGCACTCGGTGATTAGAAACAATCACCGAGGGTAAGGAACGACGGCGCGGTCAGTATCTGAATGGGTGACCGCTAGGGACATGTTACCATGATTTGGAGGTCACGTTAAGCAGTCTGTCCCGGTTGTTATCATATGGTAACAGTTGTGAAGCTTAGTTGGAGGCCTTTGGGCGGTTTTAAAACATCTAACGGCAAGATTACTTAGCCACAACGTTGTCTTGCCAGTCCCCAACCCGCACTCGGCCAACGTTATGGATTGTTGATGACTCGTTTAAGAGGTAGTCACGCCGCTTTCTACTGCACCAAGTGTTGTGGGTTCAAATCCCACATGGGGCAACACTTTGTGTGATCCGCAAAATGTTGTTCTGAATTTGGGTGTTCTTTGTGTCCATTTCATGTATGTTTGTAAAATCCGGTATATTAAAACCCGGAAGTTCTGTTAAAAAAAAACAAGTTTTTTGTACATTTTTATTTTATCATTTACGTTATCATGTTATTCGATCTTTGTATAAAAGGTTCCATTAAAATAAGTACTTAGCTATTTTATGCTAAATGCCCGTTTATCATTTTATCATTTGTGTATAAATTGAGCTATGTAATGATACTAATGATAGACCATTACCACTACGAGCTAATAAAGGGACGTGATTGAAATTGTATGTGGTAATTTTATGTCCTGTAGACTTATGTAGTAACGAAGAATACAAAATGAGTAATTATTAAAACTTCATGGCTTATTTATCAGCTAATCTCATCATTTATCAAAAGTTTTTGCCTTCAGTTGGTTGAGGTTGAAAAATTCAGTAGTTTTAGGGTTACAATGGCAGAGATATTTCTATCGTTATCAATCATTTTCATCAATGGCACCATTAGAATATTTTTTACCTTTCAATTTATTCCTTCAATAGAGCGTGTTCTTTAGTATTACTAAACTATGGTTTATTATAATATACAAATTTTAACAAAAAAAACCGACTTCAATCTGGACCAAATTAAAATGGAACCATTCGGAAAGCACCAGCTTTCAAATAAAAAAAGAATCATCAAAGTCGGTTCACCCAGTCGAAAGTTATCAGATAACAAACAAAAAATAAAATACAGTCGAATTGAGAACCTCCTCCTCTTTTTTGGAGTCGGTTAAAAAGAATAAGCTATCAAGTAACAATTTAGGTTAATGAGTTTCAGGTGTGGCTATATTATTTCGGTTATAATTTATAATACGTAATTAACAAAAGTAGTATAAAAAAGCCATCACGGTCCTTATAAGAAAAGTTATGTCTTTGTCCAAATACAACTTTTTAGATATTGTTTTTGTTGATATTGTTGTATTTGTAAGCGATGTCGGTACCAAGTAATTTCTTCTATAGGCTTGTTTGAATTCATTAAACGAACGAACCGTGAGTTCTAGTTATCGTAATTATCAATTGAACTGCCAATGGTATTAAAATGTTAATTTATGAAGTACCTATGTCTAATATACGACTGTTGGAAATGGTTATGAAATTATTTGAACAATTAATAATAAGTATAGCTGTTCAAGCACACGATATCAATATTCACGAGAAGATCTTTCGCTAAGCTGAGTTCAGTTTCAAATCATATTTGTATGTTAGTAGATTAATTTAACATAATTTATTGAAAAAAAACATGTTATTCGTGTTTACTTAAGAATTTTTACCTAACGTAGCTGTTTCTCCATAACGTATCGAAAAATAAAACGTAGTACTAAAAAGGTCTCCAAAATAAATACACACACGTAGTAAACCTTCTAACTTTAATAAACCATTTTTTCTGTCATATCCAATATAGTACTGCTATAAAATGCCACCTTGATAGTCGAGAGGGGAGCCCTACTCCTTGTGGGGCTTACCATACATAATTATTACGCTTCATGAATAAAAAATTATGTTGAATTAATTGTAAGGTAGCACGCAAGTACAACGAGCCTGTTTACTTTATATAAGTAACGATAACTCATGTTCTTTTATACGATCCAAAAATATATTTTACTAGCTGTCCCGGAGAACTTCGTACAGCCATATTGACATATTTGTATCAGCTTCCCACAGGCAGTGTACAGTCGCGGATAAAAAAAAGATAAATAACGAACACATAAAAAAAGAATTATTTAATTTGGCGCGGACGATCGGAAGTTATGCGCGTACATACATTTCGGCGATTCATTTATATATTTATATATATAGATTATGGCAACAAGTTTAATTTTCTTTTTTAAATTTTGCTATGAGCTAGTTCATTTAAAACTATTTTATAATGTGTTTAATCCATACTTCCATTATTATTTAATATTACAAATTCAGTAGTAATTTTGTCTGTCGGTCTGTTACGCTTTTACGGCTAAACCATTGCACCAATTTCAGTGAATTTTGGCTTGGAGATACTTTGATTCTTAAGAGAGTTTCTCTTGTTACTATTATACTGTTGAGGCATAGAGAAATGGGTCTCGTATAATCAAGAACATTCGAGAGCCGAGCACAGCGCCATCTAGTATCAAGTAGCGCACGACTATTGAGAGTATGATTAATGATTCCAATATTCTCGGCGCTAGATGGCACTGTAAGTAATGTATTATTTGTTCTAGGAGTATTTTTTTGGTCTAGAATGATTTATCCAGGGATCGGATTATCCAGGATTTACTAGGGATCATTCTTGATATTTTCATAGCACTATAAAAGCGGAGCGTGTTAGCCGTACGGGCAATATTATTTAACGATACAGCGGTTTAACATCAAAGCGATTTTCTAGTGCAACTAACGAGTGATTTAGTGAATTAAGTATTTTTGTAAAAGTGTTGTCATTAAATAATGTGTTATTTTTTTGGTAATAAACCGACTACTTTTATTTAACTAATACCCGGCTCGTAACAATACTATACTACTCTTTGCCACGATAACCGACACACATGCGGGTGGAGTGGCGGGTAAAAGCTAGTACCAAACATTGTGGCAAAATTGATTTTCCTTCCTATAAGGAAAATGAAAACTAAAAATGATTACAGAAACTAAGCTTTTAGAGGAAGATGCAGTAATTTTTATATTAACTAATAGAAAACAGAACAGTTCTGTTTACTTTCAGTTTTTTGCTAACAAACAATCCTCGGTATGCTTTGAATTTCAACGTTTATTGTTTGTGTTATAAATTAATTATTCTAAAAGGGTTTAAACATCTGCATATCTATTTGAGAGTTATCGCAATGTTTTTTTAGTTGCATTTTTATATTTATACTGTTCCGTCAAATGCAAATTTAATATAAAAGCGATTAAAGTTCTTGTTTTGGTAACCGTTCATAGTTCAAAATCGTGTTAGTCATTTAGGAGTGAAAGCGTAACAAACAAACAAACTCATATTTTATAAAATTAATTAGGATATTTTCACAATTTATTGGCGAACATTTGAATTGATTAATAAATATAGTTTTTTTTGGAATATGAAATATGTACCAAAGTTATAAAAGTGGCAACAAATATCTGTCACCATATTAGTCACATAATAAATTTAAGTATAGAAGCTGGAGTTTTTCCTGATAAATTAAAAACAGTAGTAATCAAACCCATACTTAAAAAAGGTGATAGTGATTACATTGGAAATTATAGGCCTATAGCTCTGGTACCTATTTTATCAAAAATATTTGAGAAATACTTAAACAAAGAGTTAAATTATTACCTTGAAAGTAACCATATCTTAGCTAACGAACAAAAGGGTTTTCGTTGCAATAGGTCAATAAACATGGCCATATATGATTTTTTGAAATATGTAATCAATAATGTTGACAATAAAATACCTGTATGTTCCATATACATGGACATGACTCAAGCCTTTGACTATGTGGATCATGCAACTCTCCTAGGTAAACTAAATGCATATGGCATAAGAGGTAATGTTCTAAAACTTATAGAATCCTACCTAAAAAACAGGAAACAGTACACCGATATTTTAAAAATAGAAAACGATACTAAAACGGAAAAAGTATACCGATCTGAATCACGCATAATTCAATATGGCGTGCCACAGGGTAGCGTTCTAGGCCCATTGTTTTTTATTCTCTACATCAACGATTTACCTAATGCAACTGAGAACCAAATATCCCTTTTCGCAGATGATAGTACCATTACTGTTAGATGTAACGATGCCACCACTTATGAATCCGACATTAATGGCTCACTAAGTTCAGTTGTCAATTGGCTAGACGGAAACAATTTAAGACCTAATGTTGATAAAACAATGATAATGCATTTTAGTCAGAGAATTCTAACACCACAACTTAATATAAGTGCAAATGGGAAACTTTTGAAAGAAGTTGAGTCCACCAAGTTCCTTGGAATACTAATTGATAAAAAACTGACATGGAAGCCACAAATTGAGCAATTAACTAAAAGGGTTAATAAATCAGTGTATGCTCTTCATGAACTCCGCCAAATAACCGATGAAAATGCACTTTTGACTGCATACCATGGTCTAGTGGCGTCGGTTCTTAGGTATGGCATTATATTTTGGGGGAACTCTGTGCATAAAGAAGTTATATTTAAGGCACAGAAACGATGCATAAGGGCAATGTTTTCTTTGTACCAAACAGACAGCTGTAAACCATACTTTAAAAAGTATGAAATTTTAACCTTGCACTGTCTGTATATACTAGAAGTGGCTTTATTTGTAAAATGTAACTTGTACCTATTTGTTTTAGCTTCAGACGCAATTGGTAGAATCCAAAGGGACAAAAATAGACTATGCATTTATAAATCGAATACTACACTAATGCACAAAAGCGTATTCGCCATGGCACCAAAAATTTATAATAAATTGCCAAGAGACATAAAAGAATTAAATGTGATCAAATTCAAAATAATATTGAGGAAGTTGCTATATCAGAAATGTTATTATAGTGGCGATGATTTTTTGTCGGATAAATTATAATTATGATGTTCTTGACATATTAGTTTTTAATTAATTTATTAGTGATTCCTGACATTCTCTTCATTTTATTTTTAATTTCAATTGACATTTTTTTTTTCTTATATAACAATTTGACTAATATAACCTTGACATACCTAATACCTATGCATAACAATCTGAAATTTATTTGTATTTTTACTTAATTCGACGTTTGAAAATTTGCACACCTGAGAAAGGTAATAAATCAGCGCACCTATTATTATGTATCATGACAGCTTTGTACCTACCTGTTTTATGCAAATAAATAATTTGATTTGATTTGTATATAAGTTTAACAATAAAGAAAAAACCATTTAACGAATAAAAAAGAAACACAGTTCAAAATGGAAAACAACCATGGAAAATTTCAGAAATAATCATAACAGTACAAAAAATTGAGACAGTGTCTATGGAACAAATAAAATTGTTACCTACATCAAACACATTTTTTCAGCCGTCGTATTAAAAGTTTTCGTACCTACTTTTGATAAATATTCTTAAAAGTAATACGAGGTTGTCATAACGTTTATTTTATGTTTCCCTGCACAGCCAACAGTAATTGTTGAGCGCATAAAGCTACCCGTTCTTCTTTGACTTATTGTGGATTTAAAAGCATATAAAATGGTTCAAGTTGGCAGAAAACAGCTTCAGGGCAAAACTGTCGGTTGTGTTATCCTCGGTTTTTCTTCATTCCGCTCTGCTGCCTGGCGCCTTAAGGCATTCCTACAAAAAGATACTTACGTCAAATATAATTACTCCATTTTCGTTTTCTTTCTTATAACTTTTATTCAATTACAGCGTCTTAAGGCGTTTTTTATTCTTAGTGACAAGTATTTTATTTCATTCTGTAAATATTGCTTACTAAGACGTTATTATTTATGAGTCGTAATGACATGTCTGATGGATATTTTTAACCCCCGACCAAAAAGAGGGGTGTTATAAGTTTCACGTCTGTCTGTCTGTGGCACCATAACTCCCGAACGGATGAAGCGATTTCAATTTAGTTTTTTTTTTATATGAAAGGTGAGTTACGTGCGAGTGTTCTTAGACACGTTTCATGAAAATCGGTTGAGCCGTTTATAAGTTATTGGGGTGAAAGTGGGGAAGAGTAACCAAATGTCTGCAAAAATATCATTGAGTGGGGTCTCAAATGAAAGCGCATAACGTGTTTTTTACTTTTTAAAGGGAACTCAGGTTATTATATCGAGGGTTTTTTTCAAATTTTGAGAATTTATAGTTATATAAGTTGAATACGTAGAACAGTAATCAATTTTTTTAGATGTTTGAAAGGTTGATCTTGAAATCCCAATAAAATATTTTCATTGATCCTGTTGGAAAGGCTTTAGTTAGTTCCCTCTATCTTATTATTCCCTGTTTACCAAATATATACAGTATAATATTATTAGTTATTATTAGGCAAAGTTCATTGAGTAACACTTCACTTGCTTAAGAAACTTATTTATTTCTGTTCTAAAAGTACATAACTTATTTAGGATTATAACATATTTATCGCGAGTATGTACGCACGTGAGCATCGTGCCTGAGGGTGAGGTCCGTCTCGCTTATTTCATACAAAGTGGTTTCGTCCCCGTCATGCACGTGTGTCACTACACCTGCATCGTCTTAATGGTAGTTGACATATTTTTAATGACGACACAAGGAATAGAATCCTTTTCAAGAAACTGATACCAACAAACAATATAACGAAACAATAAAGTAATCTAGTTCTGTGAGTGACTAAGCGACACAACTCAGATCACAGGTTCTGAAAGTGACCAATACGCTGATTTTCAGCTGAAGCCCAAAAAAGATAAAAAAATCTGAAGGAAAAAATGGAACAATTTAAATTACAACAAGTGTCTCAATACGCTTGTTAAAATATAAAAAAGCAAGTGCTAGAAACATGATGAAAGCTATCTAACTTTAGTGTTCAAAATTATCTGTCCACGCGACGGGGCTATGATTTTGTTGATTCGCTGATGCATGATTTGATTTCGCTGATATAGTACATATACTATATCAGCGAAATCAAAAGTGGAATCTTAAACGAAAGTAAAATTCAACGTAGTACCATCTTTATGTGTACAAACTCTATAAATCTTTGTGCTTGGTTTGGCGAAAGCTATCAGCTGTCACTTGGGTTTTCGCCCGACCTTTTCAATGTTTATCCTACCTCCCTATATTAATTTCATAATTTACCTACAGCGTCAAATACCTGTTTGTGAATATCTAAATACGATTAACGAACGAAAACAGATAAAACAGCTGTCTGAATGTTGGATCATCTATGTTTCTAAAAATGATATTTTTTGTGTAGGTGTACATTTCAAAAACCCGAAAAAATCTGAATTGTTTGAGTTCAAATATTACAACTCGCTTAATATGATGGTTTTCATTTATTTGATGCAACCTAAATGTGCGATAGAAAAGCGTAACATTTTGAAATCGTATCTCGAAGAATCGTCGGCAATCTAGGCCAGTTTTCCGACGAGGTCCTTACTTTATACATATGTTTAATACGTGTTTTAGATTGAGATGTTTTGTAAAAAAATGCGTATAAACGGAATGGCACTTAAGTACAAAATAGTAAAAAAAATTAAACAAATAACAATGTATGAAATGAGAAAAGAATGATGACAATTTATTCTCTTAGGCTACATATTAAATCATTCGTATTTTTTTACCGTCTTTGCTGACTAAATATAGGTTGTTAGGTCGTGTAACTCGTGTACCACAAAATGTGACTTGGTAAGGGTAAGTAAAAAGAGATAGACTAGAAATGTCAGACCGTAAAAACAACATTTCAATAGTAGAATATGTTTTTCCTTTAACTAAATCAGGTTTATTAGGTTAATCTTTGTGTAGATACTCTTTAGTTGTATTTACTATTATTAACTGCCTATACTGTTGATACTAACACGTGTGTGTTCCTGTTAAAGGTAAAAAAAACTTTACCTTAAAAAATACGTTAATATGCAACAATATTCCATAACGGTATAGTACTTTACATAACAATCTTCCATACAGTCATTCGAGCACTCTGCCTCGTTCTGAAATCATAAAGAGAATTGCAAAACATACGACAGGTAGTTTCTAGCAGTAAAACTATTAAAGATTCAAAAGCTTACAGCTTGAAATATGTATAGAATTCTCCTAACTTCAGTGACTATTAAAATTTCTAAAAAATCTATTATTCAGTTTCAATTTCTTAATGGTCACGTACAATGATTTTCAATTGAAATAACAGAATGAATAGAACCAGGGATAAACGACACGCGGCGTCGAAAAGAGTATCACATTTACAAACGCGAGTAAATAAACATTACCGCGCTTTGACCTGAAAAGTGATTTCTGGCTGGTACCGTAAATTTCTATTTGATGTCAATAGATATCATATGCGAGAATAGAGTTGACATCTTTTTTTTTAATGGAATAGGCGGGCAAACGAGCATACGTAACGCCTGATGGTAAGCGATTACCGCCGCGCATGGACACCTTTAACACTAGAAGCGTACAAGTGCGTTGCCGGCCTTTTGGGGATGGGGGGGGGGATAGGGGTAGGGTATTGGGGTATGGGCCTCCGGTATCTTCACTCACTCGGTGAAACACAGCGCAAGCACTATTTCACACCGGTTTTCTGTGAGGCCGTGGTATCACTCCGGTCGAGCCGGCCCTTTCATGCCGAAGCGTGGCTCTCCCACGGTGTGTTTTATTTTATTTTATTTATGTAAGGAAAACATACAGTGATATATATTCGATCGATTACAACTATAGAAACAGCTAAACACCATTTAAAAGTTTTCACATATAAATGTCTAAAGCTTACTTTAGGGATGTAATAAACTAATAACAAAACAATTTTTAGAGAGTGAACAAAAAGAAAAATAAACACAAAAAATCGTTAATCCGTCGTAGAACCATTAAACCACGAATGCGACAAGACATCTTTGAACTTGTTAGGTTTGGTTGTGAATAAGTCAAGGCTCGGGAAGTCAGTCAGCGCATTCAATTCGTTGGCAGATCTAATTAAAAATGAATTTTGCCTATAATTTGTTGAGCATATAGGGATTGAAAGATAAATTGGTTGCCTTAAAGACCTGTTTGGCACACGTAACTTAATTTTGGAAAGTAGATGGGGTGAATCTAATTGACTTTGAGCTATTTTGACTAAACACACAATATCCGCTATGTCCCGTCTCTTAATTAAAGGAAGCATATGGTGTCTCTGACATCTCTGTTCGTACAGTGGATCGCTAGAGTTACATTTATACTCGAGGAATCTCAAAAACCTACGTTGAATAGATTCCAGTCTATTAATATAGACTTGGTATCGAGGGTTCCACACTTGAGAGCAATACTCGAGAATACTACGCACAAAAACACAATACAGTATTTTGATCACCTTTACACTCTTAAATTGTGAACTAGATCTTAATACAAACCCCAATGATTTGTTTGCTTTTTTTGCAATATAATCGATGTGCATATCGTACATAAGTTTGGAGTCGTGTATCACACCCAGGTCACGCACCTTATCAACTCGTTTCAGTTGAAGGCCTTTGATGGTATAACTGAAATTTATTGGTTTAGGTTTCCGAGTGAAAGAGATGATGTGACATTTAACAACATTGAGATCGAGCTTGTTAGTTGAACAATAATATTGGAAAGCATTTAGATCTTCCTGGAGCAAATAGCAGTCGCTCACGGAATTAATTGTTTTGTATATCTTCATTTCGTCTGCGTACAAGAGAAATTCTGAGTGTTTTATGCATGTGGTAACGTCGTTTATGAAGATATTAAACAATAAAGGCGCAAGCAGGGAGCCCTGGGGAACGCCGGATGGCACGATGCACCATGAGGAAGCATAGCCGTTGAGTACGACTGCCTGAGAACGATTCTCAATGTAAGACGTGAACCATCTGTACAAGTTTCCGTGGATTCCCGAGAGTGAAAGCTTACGCAACAATATGTCGTGATCTATACGGTCGAAGGCTTTGCTATAGTCAGTAAATATGGCATCTACTTGTCCCCCAGATTCCATACCCGAGGCCACGTATTCAGTGAATGTCAGCAAATTCGTCATAGTGGATCGTTTTCCCAAAAATCCGTGTTGTTCAGGGATGAATGACGCCGAAAGTGTATCATAAAGTTGAGAATACACGATTTTTTCTAAAACTTTAGCGAAGATACATAGTTTTGATATAGACCGATAATTTTTTATATCACTACGACATCCACTCTTGTGTATGGGGGTTATAAAGGCTGACTTCCATACTTTAGGAACAATGCCTTCTACGACGGAGCGCTTGAATAGTATTGTTAATGGTTTAGTCAGATAACGTGCACACTTGACAACAAATAAAGGCACTATGCGATCTGGTCCAGGCCCCTTGGTCAGGTCTAGTGTTTGTAATAATTTAAGTACAGTAAGTTCACATATCTCTATGTCGCCAATTACGTTAGACACATTATGATTAATATCGTCATGAGCCTGATCAGGATGACTTGAAATACTAGGTTGAGGTGTAAGAAATACGGATTGAAAATAAGATGAGAAAAGGTGACAGATCGCCTCCCCCATGTCAGCCGACTGACCTTCGTATTGTAGTGTAGATGGAAGAGAGTGATAATCCTTTTTGTTTGCTTTTATGAAAGACCATAGCATTTTGGGGTTGGTAATGATTGATTCTTCAGATCGTTTGATAAAGCTATTGTAACACTCAATTTCTAAAAATTTTGCTCTTTTTCTTAAGAGAGAAAATGTATCATAATCACAAATGTTTTTGTATTTATGGTACTTGCGTAAAAACTTGTGTTTTTCTTTAAGTACTTTTTTTAAAGAAGTACTATACTAAGGAGGGAAAGAAGATAAATTAACTAATTTGTGAGGAATATGTTGGTCAATAAGATCATATAAATTTTTAAAAAAAATATCAACGGCGTTTTCAAGCGGAAGGGACTTTAGGATTTCCCAGTTTATTTCATTTAATGCAGAGTTTATCGAATCGTATTCATCTCTGTGGTAATAGTATTTATTTAATAGTATTTAGTATTTTTTTAAAATTTTAATAGTATTTAAGCGGTTTTGTTTTTAATGTGTCTGACTGCGTGTGTGCTAAAATAATATTCAAAGACTTGTGGTGGGGGTCTTCGGGTACTAGAGGATCAGAACATGGCGTAACTGTTAATGTGGTGTTACAAAACACTAAATCTAGCAGGCGATTATTGACATTTGTGCATAGACTAAATTGATTTAGATTGCATTCGTCTATGATGTCGAAAAAATTAGTTTGTGCGTCCCCTAATATCGCAGAAGGCGACAACATGTTGTGTTCATTAAGATGCCACTGGACGTTACTCATGTTGAAGTCGCCAATAACCAAAAATAAATCATCAGGGTACAAATTCATAATTAATAATAATTTATTTGAGAAATTTTGTAGCTGTATGTTGTAGGTATTTCCTAAATTTTGTTTGCATAAATACAAAACACAAATATGTAAGCGATTGCTAGGCTTTGGTGTGTTCCGTAGTGTCAAAGTGACCCACATATCCTCTGCGGATGTGTACCACTCAGACCGCTCAAATGCTGTGAAGTCACGGCGAACGGCTAAAAGAAAAGTTTTGTTTGAATGTTATTCACGAGGCCCAAAAATAATTAATCTCTTTATTATCATTGTATATACATATTAATTACATTTTTAAATATACAAAAAAGTAAAATAAAATACATACCTATTTAAGAATATAAGAACCACTGAATATATAGACCACCGATTTCGGACACAGGAACCAAGAAACCGGTGGTTAGGGCTCCAAACTAAAACTAAAACTATTCAACTCTGTACATATACAATAACAATTTTGATATTGCACTGTAACAAATGTACATATCGTACTTACATAGGTATGTATGTATGTGTGACAAAATGTTCTAAAAGCATGAAATAAAATGTAGTAGGTCTTAGCAGCATCAAGTCTGTTTAGCTTAATTTCTTTTGTATTTTCTATCTAATAAAATGAAAATAAAAAGTAAACTAATATTCAATAATAATTGAAATGCTCCAAGAAAATGTTAAGTTATATGTGAATTCTGAGAGCGCGGAGCGAACGACCCGATTAGATTATGCACAGCCGCGTGGCGATGCGTCCGGTTGTTAAGGTTGACTTTTATTCTGTATGTGATTATTGATGCGACGTATTTTGTAAAATGATGACTACTGGTGGATTAAAAAAATAGAAATGTGATATCAGATGCAGATCTGAAGGTCATTTCGCGTAATTATAATTCGGTCAAAATATGGTCCTGATCTACTCTCGATCTCATAACTGTCCGCTATTAATCACTACTAAACTTCACCCAAACTTGGTACTTGAGATAATATTTACTGTGTTCAGACGGTAAATTTTTCTATTTGTTCTCAATACGAGATGGAACTTACCGTATGGACGGTGACACGGGCTACGGGCATATAGCTCCTCTAATGTTATTAAGGCTTGCAACCCATAGAGTTTTTGCGCTTTGAGTACTTTTAAAGTTTGGCCATTTTGGCAAAAAAATCGAAAAAAATGACTGCGTTATTTTGGATTTTTCTATAAATGATAGCACACGTAGAAATTAGCAAGTGGCAATAATTGAAGTTATGAAAAGCAGTTTATGAGTTGTTAAACATGTTTACTCTTGAGTAAAAGAGAAAATAAGAGTATTATTTGAATAATATGACAATTAGGATTAAAAGTGTCTACATATAAATATTTCAATTGACTTTTTTTACGTCTGTACAGAGATTTTGTGCATAGTCTGCTTAACCGTTATATTGCGTCATAGCATTTTACGTGACGTCATCTTGCGTCTAAAACGCTTGATGAATGTCTATGAATATCAGAAAAGGGGTGTACAGAAAAAATATCAGCAAAAGAGAGATAAAATAATTTGCGATTTGTAGCGGTTGTGCATTACCACGCGGTAGTAGAGCCACGCTGATTTCATCACTAACGGGCCGGCTCGACCGGGATGGTGCTCAATCTCATGGAAGACCAACCTAAAGTGACAGCATTCGTGATATCGTGTTTCGTTGGTAGATGAGTGAGTCGTCTACCATAGTGTGAGACACCATGCTGCATTGTTGCATTGTCTACATTCGCAATGAGTATGGCGTCCACTACTCTTGGATTCTGCTCATGATTTCCATCGGGCAGAGTAGAGTCACTTTGGCGGGCTCATACATAAAAAACAAGTTTTGAAATAAAAAATAAAATTTGCATGATATTACTATTCTTGTTAAGATGTTTCACTACGCTAGATGTTTGATTAGAAACAATCAGTAGAAAAAAACTTACTAATCTATGTATATAAAAGAGGAAGGTGCCTGACTGACTGACATACCCAGAGATCAACGCACAGCCCAAACCGCTGAAGCTAGAATTCTGAAATTTTGCATGTAGGTTCTTTATATAACGTAAGTGAGCACTAAGAAAGGATTTTTTGAAATTCCACCCCTAAGGGGGTAAATCAGGGGATGAAAGTCTGCGTGAGCGAAGCTGCGTGTAAAAGCTAGTGTCCATATAAATAATACTTACAATAAACAATAATGCTTTAAGTCAGCAAAACACCTTTGATAATATATATTCCGACGTCAGTCCTCTATAGCTACGATTTTCCTGATTTTATATGCTAGAGGAAAGAACCTAATGAGCATACAAATCAACTAAGTAAAGATACGTTCGAGTGCCTGCTATAAAGGCGATAGCACACGAGCTAACGATGTGTAGACAGGCGCTTCTACACTTTAACCAATACTCTTAAGCAGCTAAACATTATCGCTACATTCACTAAACATGAAAAGTAACTCTTTTCTGTCATATGACAAAACAACACCTTTAAAAGTTTGGAGCTATATTTAGAATTAGTGTCACTTGGATTTAAAGATATTGTTGAAGCAAGCGCTTTTACACTTAAATCATAATAATATCTACCTTAACTTTAAATATCGCTTCATTTACTGAAAACTAAAATAATTCATTTGGGTCATAAAACGACACCATTAAACGTGTGGTGTTAGATTGAGAATTAGTGTCAATTTGATTTTAAAACAAATGTTGTGGCGCCTACGCTTAGATATGTAGGCGCTATTTACACTTTCTAATTTACATATCATTACGTGCCTTATATGTACGTAGAACGAATATAGTATGTATGTAGAACATGTATGTAGGTATAGATGTTCCTACATAAACTTAAAAGAGGCAATACTTGAATAAATGTGTTTTTTTTCACGATATATATTTTTTAATAATTTTCTGAGTAATCGTCTTAAGGGTTACTTAATTATTATTAGGTACAGGTGGATATTGAATATACGCCTCTTCCAATTTGCACCATAGATTAAAGCTCTTCACCCTCTTTTCCTTGATTTATTTATTCATTAAACCTAAGAACCTATCTACTTCTTGAGTCTAGTAGCTTTCGTTAACTTCTTGCATTTTGCAACATCAAATAGTCGAAAATATTCAAACATAAAATCTCTTGCATTTTACTGGACGTCCATTACAAAATTGATAACTACGTCTTGAAGGTACGCCGAGTAGACCCAATAGGTACATCACTTCACTGTTTTCAATAATATCATGGAGAATTCTTCTGGATAGCAATTTTCTGTGAGCAAGCCAGGTGTTTAATATGTAACTAGGGTGACCAGGTGACCATATGCACTTTGATTCACTTACAACTATAAATCGATCGATTTTATCGATTCAGCTCATCCATCTCTGCTTTTTAATGTACTTTGTTATTCTATTTCATGTTGTATCTATGCATAATTTACAATTACATTTTATGCGCCAATACCGAGTCATGATTCAGCAAATATGGGCCGTGACCTGAATAGCACCACTGCCTTACAATCCTCGTTTGCTCCCTTATTCCATGTGTACGTACGGACACATCGCAGTGCAGCTAACCGAAAATGCGTTTTCACTATTTGCTCAAATGGTTAGGCTACACAGGTTTTATTACTCTCAAACACTGAAATACTAAGGAAAACTTCTAGGAAATCTAAATCTTTATCCTTTACAAATTTGTCGATATAATTACTCGTTAAGGTCAAGCTCTAGTAATCTTTACAATTGACGACCTTTTCTTTCTGCGACTGGAGTAAAATGTAAACGAAAAAAGAAAATAAACAAAAATGTTCGGTAAGTAAACATTTTATCTTAAAGCTTTTAAATACAGATAAAGTTAGCCCTAGATAAACAAATCGAAGAACTGTAAGGTTTTATTTAGATATTACATGTAAAAGGAGTTGGAAAAAAGTATTTGTATTCTATTTTTGAAATGTTTTTACAGTGCTCTTAAATGACAGTTATTTTATCTAAGTAAATTATTAAGTAAACAATACTTTACAAGTAAAATACATTCAGCGAATATTAAATTACTTATCTCAACAAGAACTCTTAAGTCCTAAAGCAGAATAACTGTATATCCATGTCTCGGTATGTTTCAACGTGTTTTTCACAAAATTTAAAACGTAAAATAATCTTGAAAATTCACGTAACTATAACAAATTTAATAATGTATAAACTGCTGTATTACTATAACAAGGTAACAAAAGGCCAGTTCAAACAGTTCCTGATAAAAATTCAGATAGTTATCTGCCGAATAAAAGTTGCATATATATTTATCTATCCACGACTTGTGAAACCGAGATCTGTTATTATTTGACAGGTAAAATCATGATAGTCTATCAGGGACTTTATAAGTAGGTAGTGAATCTGGACCTAAGTCTTATAAAAACTAAAAAAAAAACGCGCAGGACACAGTTTTCACATATTTATAGATGTTTTACATCAAATGTTACAAATAGTTCATCGGTCCACTATCTAGAAAACTAAAGTTATTATAAAAATATTTTAAAAAACAGATTAACTGGCTTGTATGACGTAGGTTGTTGGATATTGTGAAAGCCTACCTGGTACTTGTTTGTGTAATCCAATACCTTGTGGCGGATTTTAGATTTGCCCGGCTTTTACCGTATAGTGGGTCCTCTTTATCAGGTAGGTGTAATGCTGTAAGCCTTTTCGTTTCATTAGTAATCCTAATCTCAATGCTTACTTTCCTTATTGTACACACATCGATGTAACAACCTATGAAAGAGTAACAATATTTCAGGATCTACACGTGAAATGTTCGCCGTTTACTTCCACTGCGCATCCCGCATTTTCACTGTTTTTCGTTTGTACGAGTAGGTACTATTTACCATTCTGTGTATTTTTCACTCGTTGTACCTACCACACTACGTTACTAGAATCAAACTACACCATATATATAAAAGCCAGATTTATTTCGTAAGAAAACTTTCAGAAGTTTTGTGATCTTTCCCAAAAAGTCTTGTAATATTTCTATTCGCTCTTTGGCGTTCGGTTAGTCTCATACATCTGAAGTTGAGACAATAGTAAGAATACTTTTTGTATATATGAACGTTTCTCTCTCTTTGAATTCCTGCAATTCCGGAATGCATTGACATTCGATATTAATTCTAAGGTTTGGGCCATAGGGTGACCTGAACAAGTTGTTTACCTAGACCATCTCTATTTTATAATCTTGGTCTAGACAGACAACTGAAATAATCCTCCCCCTGATTCTGTGGGAGCTACTCAATGAACTTGTGACTTTTGGGTTGCAGGCGTCCGTGTGCGGTGGCAGATACTTACCATCAAGGTGACCCGTCTGCTTATTGGCCTCTTTTTTCCTTAAAGGAAATTAACAATTGAAACACAAAAAAGTTAAAAAAACTATAACCCGACTGTGTAAAAATTTAAATAAACCATATTACCCGGGCTATTATTACGAATCTATTGATACCTCATTCATTAAAATCGGTTCAGTAGTTTAAGTGCTACGGTGGAACATACAAACTTACATAGACTGTCAAAACCTTCCCTAATGAGTTTTTTCTAGAATTTGCTATCAGAACTTATAAAAAGTCACATTGTTTGTTATCATAATTGTACCTTTATCAAAAATGCATCAAGAGAGATTCATAACGAGCTTTTCTAATTAGATTCACAAATGTATACTGAAGTAGTAACGCCTTACTAAAGTCTTAAGACTTATTTACATTGTATAAATGCTTCCATATAAATACAAAAAGAGATGATAACATAATATTGTTCCTCAGTATTTTCCTCAAACGTTAAGAAAAGCTGTAAGAATATTAATTTTTACTTACTTTGGAGTTCTTCCATTGTAATTAAATTATGAATCCATTTATTTTACAGCAAGGGAAGTAGGCGTCAAAGTTTTGTTTTTAAACTTGTTGATATTTGGTTTTAATGTTTAATTTTTACCCAACTACGGCGAAGCCAAAAGGAAGGGTCCTATTTTCTGCATATGTTCCACCGTAGCGTCTAAAAAACCGATTTTAATGACTCGTCATTGATATAGACTATTTAATTTTATGAAAAGTTTTTACGTAGTTGGGTTATAGTTTTTTAAACTTTTTCTTTTCTATTATCAATTTTTTAAATGAATTAATGTATTATCAAACGTAAAACAAAATATTCTTATAGTCCATCTAATCTGAAAGGTACCGTATAAAGTATAATTTTCAACCAGAACTAACTTTGTACAGACGTAACTCACAATAAAAGTTAAAAAAACAAACGTGTTAGTTTTTTGAACTTTACTCAACAAAAATTATCATTTATTTAAATTCATCTTATAGAGTCCGTGTCCGTGTGGTGATTGATTGAAAATATAGAGTGTCACTCCTACTCATACTGGGTATCGTAATAGCCGACTAAGGGCGCTCGCCCACGGATACTTTTTGCAGCGCTACTAACGCGCTGTAGTCGCGTTTGCAACGCGCTACTAACGTGCTACAGCATCGCGACTATATCGATGCAATGCGCGAGCGTGTCGTACGACATCGGGGGTAGAATGGAGGGAGGGTGGCGTTTGGCATCGCGGCTGTATTGCTGCGAACACGCGACAGCCTTGCTGCTGCAGCGCTGCAAAAAGTCGCCGTGGGCGAGCGCCCTAAGAGATCAAACTACGACGGGCAACAGCACTACGAAAAGAAATAAAACTTTAAACAAACCCTCTTTGGTAAGGACAGACAATTGTGCAGCAGTGCAATGTTGGTTTAAGTTATTATTAGAGTAGCCAAAGCTGTTAAACCAAGAAACATATCTTCAACAGTATTCATTTACGCTTCTTTATCATTTCATATTGATAAAAAAACTATATTTGACTTATTCAGAAACCTTTTATTAAAAGAGATTATAGATATATTTAAATTATATTAAATTATAGATAGATTTAAAAGAGAAAATTGTTTTCAGACTTCACCGTGGTTATATTTAGAGGGCCTTTCGTTAACATAATACTCGTAGTTCACAGGTAGGTTGACGATAGTTTCGGTTACTGCCGCACTTGATTTTTGTTGTTGTTGTATGAGTATCGAAACTCTGACAGATCGATGAGGAATTTGTATTTAGAGAACTAAGTTCCATGATATTTGATTTCTTGATTTTCACTGTTTCATGTACTTACTTTTACGATGGTTAATTGTATGAAGTGCTGTCCTCGTTCTTTTTACAAGCTTTTATTTAGCTTCACCTGTCCCGATGTTTGTCTGTTCTCAAATCTTGCAAGTTAAATTTGAAGCAGATATTTTTTTTATTTGTTTTTTATTTAAGTCTTCATGCATAATTGTTGCACAGGCGGACTTAATGCCGTAGGCATTTTCTACCAGTCGACCTTAGGGTGATGCAGAGCCAAGAATGGTAGATGCACAATGTTCAGCAATGTTAAATAAAATAATTCCATTATATTATGTCATATTTCCAGAGAGAGAGAGAGAGAGCTTACAAATGTAAATTACTTAATGATTTTACATTATTACTTATATCATTAGGATATTAGTACACATAATATTTAAGTAATTATATACTCACACATATATACATATATACACACATAATATACATATACATACATAATACCTTATATATATTTTTGTTGTGAAGAGGATAAGATTTAGGATTGTGGTGTTAACATTTTTGTGAAATGTTTCCGCAACAAGTATTTAAAGGCTTGACGTGTTTTCGCCATCCTGATCTCGAGAGGGAGCGCATTCCATAACAGGACAGATTGAACCAAGAAAGAAGAATGTACAAAATCCGAGCGGTGAGAGGGACAATGAAGAAGTAAGTTGTTTAACGATCTAAGGTTTTTTGCGTGATTAGCACCTACATATTGAAGTTGGGAAGTTAAGTAAGAAGGAGAACTTGGTGAGTAGAGTAAAGAATATAAAGTGGTTAATGCTCGTACCTCTCTGCGTTGGAGAATTGTAAGCCACTTCAATAGGGAGCGATACTGTGACACATGATCATGTTTACGTAAATTGAAAATGAATCGAATGCAATTATTGAGAAGACGGTCTAGCTTATTGAGCAGATCTGCATTCAGGTCAAAGTAGCACACATCACCATAGTCAATTAAAGGGAATATTAGAGTCTGAACAAGCATTACTTTAGTTTTCAGTGGCAAAAAGTTTCTAAGCCTATAGAGGGCGCGCAATGAGCCTGTGACTTTCTGGCACACAGTTGCAATTTGTTTACGCCAGCAAAGGGTTGTGTCCATATGCAGTCCGAGGTTCTTCACACTATCACAGTATGGAATGACCATACCATCGTAGGTGAGTTGCGGAATTACAGTGGGGTCGAGCTGGCTAATACCACGGTTGCTACCAATTATGATGGCCTGACATTTATTTGGATTCACCGAAACACCAAACATGTCAGACCATTGTTTTATAGCTGTCAGATCGCTATTTACGACTGAAACAGCGGATGATATATTGCACAGCTCAGTTTGATAGTATACTTGCAAGTCATCAGAATAGAGATGATAGGAACACTGAAGTCTTGGGGTGATAAGATTGATAAAGATAGAAAATAGGAGAGGAGACAGAATACCGCCTTGTGGGACCCCAGCAGTGAGGTCACACCAGTTAGAAGAAGAATCTTCCACAGTGACTGATTGCTGACGGTCCCGAAGGTAGGAGGAAAACCAGTCCAGTGTTTCACGAGATACCGAGAAATGGGATAGGACAGCAAGGAGGAGGTTATGACTGACGGTATTAAAGGCATTGGAAAAATCAACCAGTACTACGGTTGTAATCTTAGAATCCTCCATTCCCACTTTAATATCGCCAGTCACTTTGAGAAGAGCAGAAACCGTGCTATGGCCTGGTCGAAAACCAGACTGAAAGGGACTAAGTAAGTTGTTACAGTAAATGAAGTGGGAAAACTGTTTGTGGACGCAGGCTTCTAGCACTTTAGAGAGGAAGGGAAGGATAGAAATAGGACGAAAATGATTTCGAAGTGACGGATTAGGAGTTTTAGGTAACGGGCGTACATACGCTTTCCGCCAAAGAGAGGGAAATGTGCCGGAAATGAGAGAGAAGTTTACAATATGGGAGATGGCGGGGAGGAGGTAGACTAGCAATATGGTTATCATTTTTCTACCAATGCCATCACTACCAATCGCTTGAGATTTAATGGACAGAATAATTTTCTTAACTTCCTCCTCTGTGACTGGACTGAAGTGGAAAAGGTTTACTTGAGGGCGCGGTAGACTATTAATATAACTAATGGTGTTCGTTTCAGACAGACTATCCCAGGTGGAAGAGGTAGCAAAATGTTGATTTAAGGTATCGAGACTTATGGATTGCGGATAGTCTACATGTCGCGATTTGCCAATACCAAGAGTTCCGAGGAACTTCCATATATCCGCAGGAGATGAAGAGGAAATATTATCTAGAATATGGCGGCGTTTAGCGTTCCTTATCAACTGGTTACACCGATTTCTTGCAATCTTATACCGTTCCCAATTGACCTCGACGCGGTCCCTCTTATAAGTCTTAAAGGCACGATTTCGACATTTCGTGGCCAACTGTATATCCTTGGTCATCCAAGGCGCCGGTGGCCGCTTGACTCTTATCATCTTAACTGGGGCATGAGTATCATACAGTTTAGTTATTACTGCATTAAATACGTGCACCTTATCATCGATCGAAGTGGAGTCGATCAAGGGTGCCCAGTCAATCCGTGAAGCATCGTCATTCAATTTCTCCATATCCATTCGCCTAAAGCTACGCCTGTACAGAATCTTAGGTTTGGGTTTAGGAGGTTTGAGGACATAGGAGAGGAAAATCAGGTCATGATGTGAGAATCCGGGAGCGTCAAGTTGACCATGAGAGGAAACAAGGGAAGGGTTAGAGGTGATGATTAAGTCGAGCCAAGTGTCCTCGCCGGTATTATTATGGTGAGTGGCATGTAGTGGTAGAACACGAAAACTGACCGACTCAAGAAGATATCTTCAACCGATTGCGCTGAAATTTTGCAGGCCTAAGTAAACAGCGTGACAATGCAATATTATGGCGACATGGAGCTGGTCTGATGCTGGAGCTTGAAGGTGGCCATAGGAACTTTGTAATGAAACGATTAAAACCCATTGAGTGTGGAATCGTTTGATTCGTCTTGACGAGTATTGTAGGTTGTGATAGTATCCAGGGTCTGATGATGGAGCCGGAAGGTGGCCATAGGAACTTTGTAATGAAACGACGAAACCCATTGAGTGTGGAATCGTTTGATTCGTCTTGACGAGTATTTTATGTTGTGATAGTATCCAGGGTCTGATGATGGAGCCGGAAGGTGGCCATATGAACTTTGTAATGAAACGATGAAACCCATTGAGTGTGGATTCGTTTGATTCGTCTTGACGAGTATTTTATGTTGTGATAGTATCCAGGGTCTGATGATGGAGCCGGAAGGTGGCCATAGGAACTTTGTAATGAAACGACGAAACCCATTGAGTGTGGAATCGTTTGATTCGTCTTGACGAGTATTTTATGTTGTGATAGTATCCAGGGTCTGATGATGGAGCCGGAAGGTGGCCATATGAACTTTGGAATGAAACGATGAAACCCATTGAGTGTGGATTCGTTTGATTTGTCTTGACGAGTATTTTATGTTGTAATAGTATCCAGGGTCTGATGATGGAGCCGGAAGGTGGCCATAGAAACTTTGTAATGAAACGACGAAACCGATCGAGTGTGGAATCGTTTGATTCGTCTTGAAGAGTACTTTATGTATTGATAGTATTCAAGGTCTGATGATGGAGTCAGAAGGTGGCCATAGGAACTCTGTAATGAAACGACGCAACACCATCGAGATTGGAATCGTTTGATGCGTCTTGGTCAGTACTTTGTTTTGATACTACCCGGGGTCTGTTGATGGAGACGGAAGGTGGTCATGGAAACTCTGTAATGAAACGACGTAACCCATCGAGTTTGTACTCGTTTGATTCGTTTGGACAAGTATTTTATGTTTTGATAGTAACCAGGGTGTGATGATGGAGCCGGAAGATGGTCATAGGAACTCTGTAATGAAACGACGCAACGCCATCGACCTTTGAATCGTTTGATTCGTCATACCGAATACTTCATGTTTTGATAGTATCCAAGGTCTGGTGATGGAGCCGCAAGGTGGCTATAGGAACTCTGTAATGAAACGACGCAACACCATCGAGATTAGAATATTAAAATTAGTTTAATCAAGTATTTAGTTTTAAATGGTAACCAGGGTTTGACGATTACATTGATAGGTGTTCATAGGATTTTTCTTCGGTCTTCGGTCGTCGATGTCTTGCAATATTGATGCGTTTAAATGAGATGAATAGACTGAAAACCTGTCCAGCGATAACTAAAAAGTAAAAAATAAATTTAATAAAAAAAACTTTTTAAAATCAAGCTTTTATTGGAATGCTCTAAAAAGAATAAAATAAAGTATTCCTTGAAAACTTTTCTATCTACTTATAATGTCATTACACAATTTATATTATACAAAAGCTTGTTGCGAGATTTCATTACCAGTATTTACTTAGTTTGAGAATTTTAAACATTGATATCAGTCACACTAAGTTCTTTAGTTGACTTTCTTATCTACACAGGCAAATCTCGCGACAAGCTTTTGTATAATATAAATTGTGTAATGACATTATAAGTAGATAGAAAAGTTTTCAAGGAATACTTTATTTTATTCTTTTTAGAGCATTCCAATAAAAGCTTGTTTTTAAAAAGTTTTTTTTATTAAATTTATTTATTTTATTCCGTGGTCTGATAACAACTTCCGAAAATGTGCGAAAGGATTTTACAAATCATATATACCATTGGCTCGTCAACAATTACACTTTGGATGTATCCTTTATATAATTTTAACTGCCTCGTTGGCCGAGCGGTGGGCGTATGCGACTGGCGGTCAAGATGTGAGACCCCTATTTACTTAAAGTCATTGGCTTACATTTAATAAACAAAAATGGTAATCAAGCATATTTTGTCGTAGGATATGAAAAATTACAATGGCAATAGAAATTGCGAGATAGACAGAAATTACGATATTCTTAGCAAAGTTGATGCACGATTTGGGATTAAGTGAAATAATTTTATTTAACAAAGAGAAACCCTACAAAAAATTGTAAACCTTTTTGGAACCAATTGACTCTGCTCTAATTTATTATTGAACTTTTACGTTCGAACAGTCCCTAAATTCTTGTGATACCTTTTGAAAGTAAAACCGTATTTCGTACCTTTGGACAGACATAATTTATGAAGTAAATATTAGATCTATCGACAACCGAGTGGGAAACTGTACTGTCCACGTGTAACCTGGTCCAGTCATATATGGCGACATGAAAGGTCTTCTGTGATGTCCTGTTATCACTCTGGCTGAGCCGGCCCGCATAATATACCGAGCCGCGACCAGTCTACTTTCTGGAATCAGCAGCGATAAGTATTTCTCATAATTGTATAGATACAAAATATATATCAACTGATTTTTTTAACAATAAAAAAAAGTTCCCCGTTCATGGCATATGTACTTTTACATTTGAATTTTAAACCATGAAATCGCTATCACATTGATTATTTCAATACCGATTGAATGGCTATGTATTAAGATAAGGTAATATACTCCTTGTCAAAACTTTCCGTATATAGCTTATATAACACACAAAAGATTTTGTAATGTAACCGTATTTATAAAGTGAGACTAATCTTACAGACATGCCATACGAGTATACTAGATCCTTTGATTCTTTGTTCGATATCTTTTTATCCTCGATCTACACACGAAATAGTTTCTTTCTGTTTATGTTAATCCTGTTTGTTTACGTTTATATAAAGACTACATAGAGCCCCAGTACATCTGTCTAAATAATGCATTTAGGAACTTTCATTATTTATGTAAATAATGTATTACCGTGGGAGAGCCACGCTTCGGCATGAATGGGCCGGCTCGACCGGAGTGATACCACGGCCTCACAGAAAACCGGTGTGAAATAGTGCTTGCGCTGTGTTTCACCGAGTGAGTGAGGATACCGGAGGCCCATACCCCAACCCCCCTCCCCCTATCTCCCCCCCCCAGCCCCAAAGGCCGGTAACGCACTTGTGACGCCTCAGTGTTGCGGGTGTCCATGGGCGGCGGTAATCGCTTACCATCAGGCGATACGTCTGCTCGTTTGCCGGCCTATTCCATAAAAAAAAAAAAAAAAAAAAAATGTATTTTCACACCGTTGGGATACGAGCGATGTTTATTAAGGTCTGTATACAAAACTAGTTTCTTTTATATATATATAATATATTGAAGTTCTTATTTATTTTAGACATATTGACAACCAAATTATGCAAGCATTTCTATCCTTAGCCTGTGACTTAGTCCGCCTAAAGCAGAACTAGTACTTTTCTTCGCTTTTTCTTTTAATATAAATAAACAATACATACTTGTATTTTGATCTCATGATATGCCACTTTTTTAAATACATTTTATCACAAATTCAAGTAGGTAGTAGGACAAATAAAAACACCAATAATGAACACACTCACCAAAAAAAAAAATTAACAAATTAATCTAGTCTGTTCAGATTAAAAAAAAAACAAAAAGTTTAAATATAATACTATGTCAATTATATTTTGTTATATTGTATCAATTAGTGTGACACGAGTACTTATTATTTTATGTTGACAGTGAGTTTTCAGCTTATAATATACCTAGTTGTCTCTTATGTTGACGACATTTATGTTTGCCTTCATTTCAATGATGAATGATGAAGCCACTTTCTTAGTAGTGTGAATAATACTGTCAAATGACTGAACAATTGACAATTGACTGCACGGTTGGCCTAGTGGTTTAGGCGGTAGCCACGCCGCTTGCCAAATCGCCAAGTGTTGTGGGTTCAAATGCTACACGGGACAACACTTTGTGTGATCCACAAATTGTTGTTCTGAGTTTGGGTGTTAATTGTGTCCGTTTCATGTATGTCTGTAAAGTCCCCCGCGACACAGGATGTTTATTCCTAATGCGGGAGTTGTCTTTAAAAAAAAAAAAAAAAATATACCTACCATACCATACTAAAAGGATATTTTCGAACCGACGATGTGATAAGGAAATAACAGTAAACTATACTAGGTCCTCCCCCTTTAATACTAAATAGTGGATGTTGTGTGTAATATTGATTTGCAAATTTGGTGTCGTATTTAGCATATTTTTTTGTAAACTGAGCCTAGCTTACATTGTTAAATAAAAGTCACTCACTATCATCATCATCACTTCAGTTAAAAGATGTTCAGTACTGGATATCCATCTCCACTAAAGTTCGCAACAACAGCCAGACCTGTGCTGCCCGTATGCAACGGCTTCACTGAACTAATAATTCACGTGACTGACTGATTACCCAACCAAGGGATGAACGGTTTTATGTTTTTAAGTTGTAAGTTTCAAAGTGAGAGACATGAAATACGACATAATTAGATGAGCAATTAGTATGTTTTTATAAACACAATGTCGCACCCGTATTCAGGAAAGAGTAAGCAGAGTCAGGTAATGTAACTCATACATTACGTAGCAATGTTTGTGAATTCTGAAGTTGAGTGCTACGAGTTTGTTACATTTCGTAGGCGTAGCTACTAGTTTATAGGCCGCTCCCAAAGAACGAAAAACTCTCACCTAATTAATCCATGCATGTAATATTATAGGTATATTTTAGCTATAGTTAGCGTGCAAGCGTGTTTACTTGCAGTTAATTAGCTTGTTATGAGAGTAGCTGAATATTTACGGGGTTTAAAATAGAGAATCTGTATAAATGATTCATAAAAAGGCAAGTCTCGTATCAGGAATAAATCCTGTGATGCGGAGTATATTACAAATATTTAAAAAAATCCCAGACTCATTTCAATAGTTTGTGGATCACTGAGCTTTTTAAAAGTCGTAACCTCAGTAGTAAGTAAAAAGTAAGTGGCGAGGTGGCCGCCTCCACTACGCTATATACACACATCAAAAGTGTCTAGGGATCAACATATGTGTCTAGGGATCAACATATATTTTTGCAATAACTTTTCTCCTGATTGATATTAATTAAAATTTTCTTTAAGGATTCATCAAAAAAAGTGTTTTCGTTTGTCACAGTAACGATAAACCAAGTCACCTTTGCATTAATAAAGAAATTTGCCATTTTCCTAATAAAGGGATTTTTGACATTTGAACCACTTACATTAAAGTTCGAAAAAAATACTGAAATAACAGTTTTCTTTAAAATTTTATTAGGTAACTTAAACAATTAATAATCCGTGTTTCTACCGCAAACACTAACAACACAAGAATCGGTTTGGCATACTCAAAATGAGTTCATCCAAATCACGCTGTGGAATGGCCGCCCATGTTCGTTGCAACAACAAAAAAGGTCTTCTTGCGACTGGATACCCTCCATATTCGGCAGAGCTCTTCTCTGATGCATATCCCATGCATGCTCAATCGGGTTCAAGTCTGGCGACTGAGCAGGCCAGGGCCAAAGCCACATCTCAATCTCAAGAAATCCGCATAAAAATGCTTGATCCCTAGACACTTTTGATGTGTGTAATATGGTCGATGAACAGTAATTAATCAACTACAGAAATAGAAACGCAACAAATAGGTAGATAATATTTATTTTATTAGCTTCAGACTGTGCGTTAAGCCGAGATTTTTAGTAGAGAGTTAGATATTTAAAAATATTTTATCACAGGGTCACACAACCACATAATTATATTTATTGAATGGTAACATAACAATAATAGTAGGTATGTTTATGTAATAAATAGAGGTGGTGAGTGGTGGTTGCGTGCGGGGTGCGGGCGACGGCGGCGGGGCGGGCCCGCGACATGAGGAGCGCGCGCGCAGCCCGCCCCGGCCGCCATGCAGCGCCTGCGAACTACATTCAAACGATCTCGCACGCCTACTCCTGCCGATATGAAGACGCAAAGTAGCTTGGAAGTGCCTAAACAGGTAACAATTTCTCTTCTATTTGATATATTTTATATGATAATGGTGCTAATTCTGTTATTTGAAAACTCTCTAAAACTAAAGTAAAATCACTAAAAATGAGTTTTGTACTGTCCAACCTCATTCTAAATGTCAAATCCCGCCAAAAACCTTCACTGAAATAAGAGAAAAGAAGATGATTTTAATGAAATTTTAGGTTAGTAACGCAATTACAGAATTTAACACCAATGTTCAAGATTTTTTTTATGTTATGTATATAATATAGTGAAGATATTTTGCAGATAATATTCTTATGATAGACTAATTAATATTAATCATTGTTTTAAGCCTAAGTTGTTTTTACCAGGTCCGGTCAGCATCTTTCGATGAGATACAACTGGAAGCGGCGCGTAGTTCTGGCTCAAGCGTCCTACTTTCAGTGCCACAGCATGGGGGTCGAAGCCGTTCCTTTGACTCAGCCGGATCAGATGATTCTGGCACGTATCTTGAGGTGATTATCGCTTTGTAAATTAACTAAAATTAGGCCTACAACTTGACTACAGAATAGGTTACCATAACTATGTCTTAAGATTATATTACATTACTATCGGAAAAGTTTCCCAAACGTACAAATTCATATCCATATACAATATATAAAATTCTCGTGTCGCGGTGTTTGTTACCAAACTCCTCCGAACCATCAGGACCGATTTTTTGAAAATTTGTGTGCATTTCGGGTAGGTCTGAGAAACGGCCAATATCTATTTTTCATGCCCCTAAATGATAGGGGTGACTCACCATTTTTTAAATTTCTTTTTATCTCAAAACAACTTTTGCCGGGACAGCTAATTATTATTATGAATTTGATAGTAACTATGTCTGTTATGCTTTTATGGCTAAACCACTGAACCGATTTGAATGAACTTCGGTAAAGACGTAGATTGGACCTTGTAGAGGGAGATATGGTATTTTTTGTCGTAATAACATACATTTATGCGGGTGGAGCCACGCGCAAAAGATAGCTTAATATAAGTGCTTCATTGACATTTTAATCTTCCAAACGTAATCAATTCATAGGGTGACAAACTACATAATTATATTGATTTCATTGAGTAAATCACTTTTTCATCCCACCAGCTCGTAAAGAGTATTTTTGCCATTCGATATCTGAGTGCAAAAGCCGTTTTTATTCGCTAGAGGATAAAGTAAAATTGAATTTAGAACATCATGTGCACTAAGCTTGTGAAGTCAAAACATCATTAAACCTTAGCATTAAACCTATTTACTTCTACCTCCATGGTGTCGAATTTATCATACAATTTTTTTTTATTTGTTAAAAAAACTCAGACTCGGAACCTTCTTGGTGTACTTTTTTTCTATTTGCTTTGCCAGCGCCATTGTCTTTATACGTCATTTAGTCATTTCCTCGCTGAGGTGGGATGAAAAGTTCGTGTTGCACTCGAGTGCAATTTCTTTTTATCTAGTGCTCTTTTGAAAGTTGAGCACGCGGTTAAAAAGCAACTTTGCACTGTTGTATAACAAATAACTATTAACGTTTCTTTGACATATTCATAAGATGAAAAAAAAACTGAAATAGTACCAATAAATCGCTGTTTCTAGGCAATATACTTTTAGACTTTAAGCCTGTAATATTTTTGCCCACAATAAGCTATTGTGCACCGTTGAATCTGATTCAGAAAAATCTACTTTAAAGTTCCAATTTATACAAGTTGCCTAAAAAAATTATTTTGCCGTTGCCGGATTTTTCTCATAAATATATTCCTTATCTGCCTAATAACGAATATATTTATGATAAAAATCCGTTTACCAATTTATGTGTATCTGTAAATCAGAATAAGAGGAAATTTTCACTACAAAGAGGAAATTCCTGTAGATTGTTTAAATCGTAAAATATAATTCTCTGACTTGAATAATAGTAGATAGAGCAATTAAAAGCTGGGTTACAGGTAAAAACTGACACCGAGTCGTATTTTATTGTTGATCTCTTTATATATTTCATACTAGCTGTAACTGCAGTAGCTTCGCTTGCGCAATTAGTTCTTCGTTTTTGATTTGAAACATAAGTTTACCCTCGCCTATAGATGTATAGGCGAGGGTAAACTTGATTTTTGGTGTGGCGAGAATTGCCGTGGCGACGCTCGCCGCTTTGCCTTACCGAAGTCACTGATGAAAATAATTGAGTTGCGATTTCAAATAAATTAAAAAACAATGTACACACATCAAAAGTGTCTAGGGATCAACATATGTGTCTAGGGATCAACATATATTTTTGCAATAACTTTTCTCCTGATTGATATTATTTAAAATTTTCTTTAAGGATTCGTCAAATAAAGTGTTTTCGTTTGTCACAGTAACGATAAACCAAGTCACCTTTGCATTAATAAAGAAATTTGCCATTTTCCTAATAAAGGGATTTTGACATTTGAACCACTAACATTAAAGTTCGAAAAAAAGACTGAAATAACAGTTTTCTTTAAAATTTTATTAGGTAACTTAAACAATTAATAATCCGTGTTTCTACCGCGAACACTAACAACACAAGAACATCGGTTTGGCATACTCAAAATGAGTTCATCCAAACACGCTGTGGAATGGCCGCCCATGTTCGTTGCAACAACAAAAAAAGGTCTTCTTGCGACTGGATACCCTCCATATTCGGCAGAGCTCTTCTCTGTAGCATATCCCATGCACGCTCAATCGGGTTCAAGTCTGGCGACTGAGCAGGCCAGGGCCTAAGCCACATCTCAATCTCAAGAAATCCGCATAAAAATGCTTGATCCCTAGACACTTTTGATGTGTGTATTTTGTATTTAATAAAAATGAATATTAATGTAATAAACAGTCATTTTATTTTTTGGAAAAAAAGTGAAAATAGGCACTTTTTTATTATATAACTTACACAAAACAATTTCGATGTTTCACATCTGCCAGGCGTCCCATGAAGGCACAATTTTTTATAACTTTAAAAATACCAAACTTTCCTTCTATAACGAGCTATACTAATATATAGCATGACTCTAACTAATAATGTAGCTTTCTATTGCTAATTAAATTTATAAAATCGGTTCAGTAGATCCTGAGAGAGAGATAACTTCACAAACTCACTAAATACTTTTTTATAATATTAGTAACTTGCAACTGTAGCAACCCGACCCGGCTTCGCAGGGGCTCTTTACGGAAACTATGTATATTATAGCCTATGTTACCCCGAGAAAATACGGCGGTGCGGCTTAATTTTTTCCGACGTCTTCAACAAATATCGTTATATTTTAGTCAATATACTTAAGAATTTAACAAATCATGTACGAAAACTTCCTCAAGAATCATTCTAACTGTTGGTAAATCCCGCATCAAAATCCATGCAGTATCTTTTGAGTTTATCAAGAACAGAACAGATAGACAGACAGACGCGGTGGAGAACTTTGTTTTATAGTATGTAGTAAAAAATATCTTTTCTTTGCTTGATGACGTAGTCAATAAGTATTTAAGTGAAAAATAGGTGTAGGTTAAGGCTATCAGTTTACAAAACCATCACCACGAAACCCATACAATTTCATAAAAATCGTTGGAGCCGTAAATTGCCTAGAGACAGCGATATTTTCATTCCGTTTCCGGGATTCAGATTTTATAAATATACTAGCTGATCCGGCAAACGTTGTTTTGCCATAAAAAATAGATGTTGGTCGATTCTCAGACCTACCCGATATGCACACCAAATTTCATAGAAATCGGTCCAGCCGTTTCAGAGGAGTATGGTAACTAACATTGTGACACGACAATTTTATATATAAGATATACAAGAGTTGCTATTTTTTATGTGTGGCCAGCCAATATGACTATACTCTGCCTGATGGAAAGCATAAGCAGAATCCAAGAGTAGTGGTCACCATGCTCACTGCGATGCAGACAATGCAGCATGGCGACTCACACCATGGCGGCCTAGTGATGCTTCTGCATCTTTTAGTCTAGTCAACAAGTGTGGAACTTGTTGACTACACTATGTTTAAAGGTATTAGACGAAAATAAGTGACTTACCTACGTGCGTCGCCAATTTGTTGTAACACCAGTAACAGCTATCTGTTAAAAATATTAACATACTCAGTCGGATGAAAAGAACTTGTAGTTCAGGTTTAGACTATTAATGGATTTGCTACTTAACTTTATTCTGCGAATCCCTTACACAAAGTTCAGGTAGGTACAATCTAATGTCCAGAATCGTAAATAAGCGTGTACTCTCAGCGACCCTAAAAATTAACATTCAAATGAAATTAAAATATAATAATGAAATGTACTTCTACCTAACTCTTCAAAGTAAAACAGAATATTATGCTAATATAATTTTGTTATGTTCTCCAAGTAACTTATTTAATTTCCTTCTGCAAATAGACGCTGTTCTAGAAATTAAATTTAAAATTTAAAAGTCTTTACAAACGCCCAAGTTTCAGTGTAGAAAAGGTAGCAGTAGGTGTATTCCAATAAGTATATGGATGTTTAATTTAATTATGGAAGGTTTTATAACTGTGGCAGGCAGTTTAGAGTCTAACAAGAACTGGAGATATATACCTACATATTAATAAATTTCTCGTGTCACAGTGTTTTAAAGCAAAATCTTCGAAACGACTTGACCAATTTTTGTGACGAGATAACGTCTTATAAATCGATGCCGTCATCAAAGTCAATCAAAGTCGGCTGCACACACGAAAAAGCATGACTCATTGTTACATTCCCCCTGAGCCGAGCGTGCAAATGAGAGCGCGAAACAAGCGTTAAAGGCATGATCGGCCAATGCGTTCGGCTTGTTTTTGACGTGACAACGATTGAACGATTCGATTGAACTGCAGTACGAAAAAACATGACTCATGCGGCGTTACCTGAGGCGTTCCATTAAAGGCTTGAAGTGCAAGCGGCGCTTGCGCCACATCTATCTCTCGCTTGCACTTCGCACGAAACATTGATGAAATGATGAGAGATATCGCAAGCGCCGCATCTATCTCTCATTATTTCATCAATGTTTCGTTATGACGTTGTCACGTTCAACTATCCTCAGTAAACCGACTTTACAGACAACCAATTTTTTTTATGTAATTGGGGGCAAACGAGGAGACGTATCGCCTGATGGCAAGCGATTACCGCCGCCCATGGACACCTGCAACACCAGAAGCGTCACAAGTGCGTTGCCGGACGGGGGGGTGGGGGAGGAGGTAGGGGTAGGGGTTTGGGGTATGGGCCTCCGGTATCCTCACTCACTCGGTGAAACACAGCGCAAGCACTATTTCACACCGGTTTTCTGGTTTTCTGTGATGCCGTGGTATCACTCCGGTCTAGGTGTAGTAGGTATCATTCATGCCAAAGCGTGGCTCCCCCACGGTAAACACATTTGTGACGCATATTTTTCATCAATGCTTTCTTATGACGTTATCACGTAAAAAAAAACTTCGTTTAAAAAAACCGACTTCAAAAACTGAAAAATATAAAATAACTTGATTTGTATGTGCTACCTATTCATAGGTTTGAAGTCGGCGCCAAGCCAAATGCAATAGTAGGTATCACACTTCACCGACGCTTTGGTTGTTTTGTCCTATGCGAAGAGCAGCTATCCCGCTCAAGGTCACGCGCGGCGAGTGCGGTACCTACTATTACATTTTGGCTCGGCACGGACTTCAAACCTATGAATAGGTAGCACATACAAATTAAGTTATTTTATACTTTTCAGTTTTTGAAGTCGGTTTTTTTAAACGAAGTTTTTTTTTATTTTTCGCTTTTTAGTCTTTCTG
The DNA here is from genome assembly GCA_949125395.1 of Diaphora mendica. Lineage (NCBI taxonomy): Eukaryota > Metazoa > Arthropoda > Insecta > Lepidoptera > Erebidae > Diaphora > Diaphora mendica. The sequence continues at coordinate 28,899,807 of OX421310.1, forward strand.
AAGTCTCTCATCATCATTTCACCTAAATAACTTGAAAGAATACGACTAAAGGTAACATACAACATACTGTATAGAATAATAAATAACTATTTCGGACATGATGTTTACAGAATATGAAAGCATGCAGACAATTGCCTTAACTTTATTTGTTTTTTTCTTTGTTTTTTAAAAGACAACTCCCGCCTTAGGAATAAACATCCTGTGTCGCGGGGGACTTTACAGACATACATGAAACGGACACAAATAACACCCAAACTCAGAACAACAATTTGTGGATCACAAAAAGTGTTGTCCCGTGTAGGATTTGAACCCACAACACTTGGCGAATTGGCAAGCGGCGTGGCGACCGCCTAAACCACTAGGCCAACCGTGCAGTCTCTCAGGCAGGCGCTCACGTAAATTTGAGGGTTTCCTTCAATTTCCTTGGGATCCCATCATCAGATCCTGATATGGTGGCCATGGGACCACATGGGGAGCATACCCTTCCGAATACAAAAATAATTTTCAAAATCGGTCCACAATTGACGGAGTAATCAATTACCGATGAAATTGAGAACCTCCTCCTTTTGGAAGTCGGTTAAAAATTATCAGAACCCGACTTTACAGACAACAAATTTTTGTGTAGGTATATTTGGTGGGTATGAGAATATGTTGCTAACAATTTTTTGTACTCCTAAGTGATAAGGGGGGCCCACCCCAAAAGATTATTTTTTAGGTAATTGTATTTTTATTTTTTTATGATTTGGTATCTAAAATACATATGATAATCGTTAATTTTCAGCTTACTAACACCAACTCCCATTTTTATTACTGATACTAGCTGACCCACGTAACATCGTTTACGTTTTTTTTAATCTAAACCATTCTCAGATCCCCTTGAACACACACAAAAAATTTCATCAAAATCGGTCCAGTCGTTTTTGTGAATCTAAACCATTCCCAGATCCCCTTGAACACACACAAAAAATTTCAGCAAAATCGGTCCAGTCGTTTGAGAGAAGTTCAGTGACATACACACTCACAGAAGAATTATGTATATAAAGATTACGGCAAAACAATATTTGCTGGATAAGCTAGTAAATAACAACAAATTTTTGTGTAGGTATATTTGGTGGGTATGAGAATATGTTGCTAACAATTTTTTGTACTCCCAAGTGATAAGGGGGGCCCACCCCAAAAGATTATTTTTTAGGTATTTGTATTTTTATTTTTTTATGATTTGGTATCTAAAATACATATGATAATCGTTAATTTTCAGCTTACTAACACCAACTCCCATTTTTATTAGTGATACTAGCTGACCCACGTAACATCGTTTACGTTTTTTTTAATCTAAACCATTCTCAGATCCCCTTGAACACACACAAAAAATTTCATCAAAATCGGTCCAGTCGTTTGAGAGAAGTTCAGTGACATACACACTCACAGAAGAATTATGTATATAAAGATTACGGCAAAACAATATTTGCTGGATAAGCTAGTAAATACATATAATAAATCCACGAGGGTCGTGAAACAATCAAAGCGAATTATTTAATAAATTTTTCGAATACTATAGCGCTTTAAGTTTCAATGTGTCGTATTTAATATTACTATTTGTTATTGTTTTTTATAAACTGAGTAACAAGTAACTTTAAAAAACATGTTGAAAATTAGTGTCCATGATGTTTCCTGTTAAGAACGGACAAGAAACTTCAACTTTATGTAACATTGTTCTCTTTTTGTAGGTCCCGCGTCTGTGGTCCCGTCGTCGATCAGGTAAAGGGACACCACCACCATGCGTGCATTGTCGGCACATGGAGACTTGGCTTGCTCGGCGCAGCGAAGAAAGGGTCACGCCAGAGAGAGCGATCGCCTCATCATCAGCTGAAGACGACGACGATGACGAAGAAAGCGAAGTGGAAGTTCCACAAGTTTTGCTAGCGCCTCCTCCACCTCCACGGACGTTTTTACCACCACCAGTGCATTCTCCACCTCCAACTCCTGGTGCTCCATCTTTTGAACTACAACCACCAGTCGATGAGCCTCCTATACTCCCGCAGCGGCGGCGTTCCATCTCACGGCAAGAGGCTTTCTTCGTAGAACCAACCGGCAGTTCTCTTGAGAATGTTCGTGCTTCTGAAGAAGAAGCTGCCCACGCAGTGAAAGAGTCGCTTGTTCACGACATTTATTTGGCAGTTCCCGAATTAAAACGGGACCGCGCCGCGTCTGTCGATTCGTGTTTTTCTAAAGTTTCGGGTGGTGCTAGAGCTGAGGAGTTGAACGGTACAGATAATTGTCTTACTGTACCTGGAACTGGACTAAGATCGAGATCTGTGGATATCGTATTGCCCACGGCTGAGCAATCTCGTTACAAGGCATTAGCGTTAACATCTGTTCAAGTTCAAACATCTCCGTCTAATCAGAAGCAAGAACAGGCTCTTCGCCAACCCGTAGCAACAGTCGAGCCCAGGTTAGTCCATTTGATGTACTAGTTTTTGAAATAAATTACTTTTTGTTGTTTTTGGTTACTTTTTATTTCTTTACCTAGTTATTCTACATTTTTTTTTAAATTATTATTTTAGAAACTGGACCGATTGCTTATATTAGAAATTGAATACTATGTTTGTATTATGTACACATATTATTATATAATCTTTTATTCTATCCTCAGTTTTGTTTGAACTATTTTTAAAGAAACTGTGTAAAAAAGGGCTAACAGGGATATTTATTAAGGTACCGTCCATGTATTGACGTAAATATTAGGGAAAAAATTAACTTCGACCTTCGGTAACCTATATTTATAAGGGGCAAAGTAACTACCGCCGTCCATGGACACGCACACTTGCAAAAATTATGAGGAATGGTGGAATAGTAAGTTATACAAGTTTTAAAATTTTCGGACTAAAAATACAGTTTCTCAGCTTCTTCTTCTCTTTAAATAATATGTAAAAGTTCAAAACACGCTAATATTTTGTAAAAAAACTGATTTTGCATTGACGGTTACAGGCTCAATTTTTACTATTGGCTAAACTAGTGGGTGATTAATTAAGCTGGTATAATCTACAACATGACATTTGCAAGCTCCATTATTCCATCTGATTCAACTGTCCTGAATTTCTCTAAATATGGTTTACCTTATTTGTTCCAGTGACACTGTTATAACAAATAAAAAAAAACTTCGTTTAAAAAAACCGACTTCAAAAACTGAAAAGTATAAAATAACTTAATTTGTATGTGCTACCTATTCATAGGTTTGAATTCGGCGCCAAGCCAAATGTAATAGTAGGTACCACACTCGCTATATTTCGAGACGAACGTCAACGACGTCACCGACGCTTCGGTTGTTTTGTCCTACGCGAAGAGCAGCTATCCCGCTCAAGGTCACGCGCGGCGAGTCCTACTATTACATTTTGGCTCGGCACCGACTTCAAACCTATGAATAGGTAGCACATACAAATTAAGTTATTTTATACTTTTCAGTTTTTTCGGTTTTTTTAAACGAAGTTTTATTTTTATTTTTCGCTTTTTAGTCTTTCTCAAGTCTCTCATCATCATTTCACCTAAATAACTTGAAAGAATACGGCTAAAGGTAACATACAACATACTGTACAGAATAATAAATAAATATTTCGGACATGATGTTTACAGAATATGAAAGCATGCAGACAATTGCCTTAACTTTATTGCAGGCGCTCACGTAAATTTGAGGGTTTCCTTCAATTTCCTTGGGATCCCATCATCAGATCCTGATATCGTGGCCATGGGACCACATGGGGAGCATACCCTTTCGAATACAAAAATAATTTTCAAAATCGGTCCACAATTGACGGAGTAATCAATGTACATACATTAAAAAAAAAAACAAAAAAAAACCGATGAAATTGAGAACCTCCTCCTTTTGGAAGTCGGTTAATAAATAGTGTTTTGTTTCATCTAGTAAGTTTAGGTGTGGTTTATCTTATAAGTCTTGATTTCCCACGCGGAAAATTTCTTACATAAAGTTTGTCTTCGCGTTTGAGTCGCTCTGTATCATGGCAAAATAACAATTTGAGCACTAATAAAATTATAGATAAGGCTATTTATTTGAACCGTGTAATGTCCTGTGGTTGTTGTATAAGTTTTGCCATTTTGTTAAATTGATAATGAAATCGTCGTACCTGCTATTTATTCTATTTTATAATACAAACTTCATATATGTACGCTCGAATACATCTCAATAAATGAAAGGCAAACTCTACATAACCTTTTTATTGGAATACTTTAAATAGCTGCACAAGAATTCAGTCTTATAATTTTGAAGATAACAGTAAGATCCCTTACTGTTATGTAGTACAAAGTTATAGGACAGCTTTGATACATCCAGGCTTCATTGGCGTGGTACGTGTACTAGTCGGTGAAATTGCCATGATTGAAATAAGCTATAAGTTTAGTATGCAACTTAGCGTGCAGCGATAACTAGCCGCACAGCGATAAAGCGGTACTTAAACAACCCCAAAGTCGGTGTACACGCATTGAGTTTTTATTTCATACGAAAGGCTTGTCGTCAGCGTTTATGATCGTATAGGGAGTTTTATGCCAATATCTGCCTTCTGTACACTGTTTGATCTGCACTCTTTACATTGTAGTCTATTGCAATGAATCTGTAGTATGTGATTTGCATAGAGCTAATTGTAGATAGAGTAGGGAAGACATACGGCTGCCTGTTAAGCGGAAACATCCAACGATTAAAAAGAGAGAGAAGATTGCGGTACCCCATCTGACTTTCTCTACTGACGCATGCGCAGTAAAGGACTAATAATGGTAGTCCAATCACAACAAATAACCGTCGAATCGGTCTGCTATGCTGCTTTTCCGCTCTAACTGCGCATAGGCGAGTAGAGAGAGACAGATAGGTCCTGCAATTGTCTCTCTCTCTTTCTAACCGTGGACGGCTGGAGGCCTGGCTCCCCTGCTATAATACCTCTATGGTGATTTGGCATTAAAAGTATATTTAGAATCACATATAAAGCAAGTCCCAGAAAGGGAAGAAAATATAAATAATTTTAATTATTCTTTGTATTGTTTAGATATTTTAAGTATTTTCTTCTCTCTATTCTAAAAGTAAATACTAAATTTAAACTTTTACTTAATTAGTAATTATTTCACTTTTAGTGTAATGTTACAAATAAGCCTAAATCGGAGCACGATTCTCATATTAACAGATGTCAATTTTTATAACCAAAAGATAATGTAAAGTATTTAAATTCAATAGGACCAGGTAAACTAAATTGCTGTTTTCATTTTAAAATATTCATTTTATCAAGTAAAGAACTTGACAATCAGACAAAATTAAATACATAATTTTCAACAAGTGTCTAGATAGATACTTTAGTTTTTATATTGAATCTTATTACTTTTTAAACGTATTTGCTCTAGCTTTAATTAACTTTTTTACAGAAGGTTGTCTACTTACGTTACAGGACTTTTTGTAACAACTTACTCAAAAAACTTAAACGGGAGTATGAGCGCAGTGAATTTGAGAAATGCCACAAAAATCCCAAGGCTACGTGGAACTTAATTAAAAATATCACCAATATGCAAAAGAAAAAGACCACAGCGGACGACCTTCTCTCCCTGTCTGGCGACCCCTCCGCCTCAGTTGACGCTGTAAATAGCTTTTTTGCAAATATGGGTAAAAATCTGGCATCTAAAATCTCTCCAGGGTCATTGGATTGTTTGGGATCCACGGACTCTTTCCCCTCACATTCCCCTTTGAATTCTATGGGTGTCTTGAATACGGACACCAAGGAAGTGGAACTTCTTATTCAAGGGCTGAAAACAAATAGCTCAGTGGGGTGGGATGGCATATCTACCTCCCTGGTTAAGGCTTCTAGTCATGTTTTAAGGCCTGTTATTTGTCATGTCTTTAATCTTGCCTTGACTGCCGGTATTTTCCCAACTGTATTTAAGAGAGCCTTAGTTCACCCAATATACAAGAGTGGTGACAGAGATAGTGTTAACAACTATCGGCCTATTTCAGTTTTGAGTACTCTCTCCAAGATCTTAGAAAAAATATTAAATAATAGACTCCTTAGTTACCTAAACACTAATAAAATAATTGCAAACAATCAGTATGGTTTCAGGCGCAGCAAAAATACTGAAGACGCCGTCTTGGATTTGGTAAATAATATTGCTCTAGATACTAATGATAAGTTGAAAACAATAGGTATCTTCCTCGATCTTTCAAAAGCATTTGACACTGTCTCTGTCCCACTCTTACTAAAGAAACTTGAACGTATTGGCATTAGGGGTCTACCTCTCAATATTTTTGAAAGCTATTTAGCAGATCGAACTCAGAGCGTTACTATTGGTGGTTATACAAGTGGACTGGAACATCTTGACTACGGCGTTCCTCAGGGAAGTGTCCTTGGACCTACCCTGTTTCTTATTTACATAAACGATTTGTGTCGCCTGTCCCTACCTAACGTTAAAATCATTTCCTATGCAGACGATACAGTGTTACTGATTCGGGGTAGGAGTTGGGAGGAGGCTCGTTCTTTTGCGGTATCTGCACTTCAAACCACCATGAATTGGTTAACCACTAACCTTCTCACGCTAAATTTAAAAAAAACAAAATTTATAACGTTCTCTCCAAGAACTTCATCACAGCCGCCCTCTTCTTTTGCTCTTATTGCCCACCGGTGCAACTGGGATCAAAATTGTGACTGTATCAGTATTGAGCGCAATGATTTTATTAAATACCTTGGGGTGTACGTGGATAGTACGATGTCCTGGAGGGAGCAAATTAGTTCATTGGTACCAAGAGTCCGAAAATTAATATTTGTATTCAGACACCTACGGACAGCAGCCGACCTACAAACACTGAAAATAGTCTACTTTGCTCTCGCCCACTCTGTACTGACCTACTGCATTGTTGCATGGGGTGGCTCAGTGAAGTCCTCAACATTACCCTTGGAGCGGTCACAGCGGGCTGTGCTGAAGGTTATGTCTCGTAAACCTATTCGTTTCCCAACTGTACAGCTGTATGCTTTATGCAAGGTACCCACAGTGAGACACACATATTTACTGAACACTATATTGCGTAAGCACTCGGAATTGCCATTTGACGCGGAATCTGTTTCCCGGGTGCGGAGGTCAGACCGAGTGTGCCATATTAAATTAGCTCGATTAGAGGTTCTTAAGCGCCAATATTATTTTATAGTTCCTACTATATATAACAGGGTGAATAGAATACTGAATATTTATCCCCTTACAAGTAAGAATTGTAAAATGATTACGAACGAATGGCTGCACACTCTGAGCTACGGAGAGCTGGAAGTCATGGCTAAACCGCATGCTTGGAGATAGTTCTTGCAGATTTCCTCCAATACTTTTCAGCCCCACAGTAGTACACACACGCACACACACACACACACCACACACACACACCACACACACATACCACACACACTCACCACACACACACACACCACACACACACATACCACACACACTCACTACACACATATACACACAAATAATAAAATTGACATACACCTCTCCCTGTATCTTACACATACTCATAATACACATTCAAATTTAGTAAATTTTGTATCCACAACATCTGTTGTCAGCAATATTATTATTATTAAGTAGTTTAATTCCATTTAATTTGTATTCTTTCTTTATTGTATTTTTGTGTAACTCTGACGGCCTCGGACCGGAGGAGGCGTTAATGGCTGCGACACAGTTTTTAACTTATGCAGACATTCTCGCACATATTGTTACTGTTTCTTTTTCTCTCTTTTTAGTTTCCAATAAAGATTTATTTATTTTATTTATTTTATTTATTTTATTTATTTTATTTATTTTATTTATTTTATTTATTTCTGCGTTTTATAACATATAAAAGAAAAATATTCCCAGGAGCCTGCTACGTAAATGAGTTTACCTTGCAAATTAACCATCGGTGGAAAGCCAAATTGAAGTATGAATAATTCAGAGAAATGTTGCATTTCACAAGATATTTAAACTACACCGTGTCCGCATTCATCAGGCTCTCGGAAGTTATGAGTTGTGCAAACGTAAATTCATATTATAGGACGTCACAGTCCGTAGGCTGTGATACGTTATTTTACTACAGGTTTTATTAAAGGTAAAATTTGCAAAACAAAACGAAATTCTATAAGAAGGTTCCGAATTTGTGCAAGATTGAACGCGTAAATCAACAAAATGACTGCACGTTTGGCCTAGTGGTTTAACGGTCACCACGCCGTTTCCTACTTCGCCAAGTGTCGAGGGTTCAAATCCCACGTAGGACAACACTTTGTGTGATCCACAAATTGTTGTTATGAGTCTGGGTGTTCTTTGTGTCCGTTTCATGTATGTTTGTAAAGTCACCCGCGATACAGGATTTATTCCTAGTGCGGAGTTGCCTTAAAAAAAATAGAAATAAAATTCAACGTGGTAAAAAGAAGTATTTTTGATGTAGGTATACTAAAACTTCTTTGTTGTATCTATATTTAAATTAATAAAAAGCTTTGTTTTCATGACAGGTTTTTGGACGCCTTTGTACGTTTGTTATAAACACAGGGTCACACTTCACATTGTTGAAGTCTTCGTTTCTTGTTAAGGTTTGTGTGAAATGACTTCTAAGACAAATAAAATTTTAACAAAAAGAAAAACCGACTTCAAGGTTCAACTCGATTTCTCTTAGCTGCCATCATCAGATCTTTGTATCCATATTATGATATCCATGATTGGGATATCTCGTTTCCATTAAAAAAAGAATCATCAAAATCGGTTCATAAACGACGAAGTTATTCGCGAACACACACATTAAAAAAAACGGTCGAATTGAGAAACTCCTCCTTTTTTGAAGTCGGTTAAAAAATGCAAACCCCCAAACGTTGTTTTGCAATAAAAAAAATAAAGTTGAGGTATAAAAAATAGATGTTGGTCGATTCTCAGACCTACACGATATGTACACCAAATTTCATAAAAATCGGTCCAGCCGTTTCAGAGGAGTATAGTAACTAACATTGTGACACAAGAATTTTATATATAAGAATTTATACTCGTATTATGGGAATAACTATGGATAAGTCAATGGTAATAATGTGTGTGTAGGTGTGCGTGTATGTGTGCGTTTATGTGTATGCGTGTGTGTGTGTTTATGTGTGCATGCGTGTGCGCGTGTGTTTGTGTGTTAATAATAAATTGAAGTTAAGAAAATTTGTTGTCATTGAACTAGTAATAAATATATTTATTTGACTATATTTAGTACAGTCAGTTGTGAATGTAATTGTTTGTCAACTATAATTACTCTGAGTTATCTGTAATATAGCTTTATAGTCTTGGCCGAGAACTAAATAATTAGCTTAATCCCTATTTTTACCCGACTACGGCAAAGCCAAAGGAGGGTTATGATTATGACAGGCTATGTATGTATGTATGTTCATTTGTTCCCTCATAGCTCCTCAACTTCTAATTAGAACTGGACGAATGAGGTATCGTTAGAAGCGTCTTGATCGTCTGCTAGTTATAGACTATATGACGTCTCACTGAATCTAATGTGGCGCCCTCTAGCCGACATAAAGAACTGTATTAAAAAAGACGTGGGGCACTCGGGGACTGCCGCGGTAAATTTGTATTTGTACGACTGAAAATACTTCAATACATATTTTGCCGGAAACAGAGTCCAAGTCCATGAATTTGCATAAACTCAGTTATCTCGGAATTAGAAATAAATTTCGAAAAAAAAACATCTGAATCATCATCAACAAAACATCAAAACAAGGTACTGACACATGTAAATAGGTACGTTTAAAAATTTTAAATGTTCCAAAGCGAAATTGAGGAAAGTATGATCGAGAATTCCTTTGTAATATTTCAGAAATTTGAACTTCGCTTCGCAAAATAGAAAATTACTGTAAGAGGAAAATTCCATTTCATATAATTATATTTAGGGTATTAACGCGCTTACAATAGTTAATAAGTACATACCTTTGAATTATGTAACGACTTTTATCCATGATGTGATCAATTAAAGCTATCTATTTAATTTAGCTATGTCTGCAACTTTTTAAACAAAGCTTTTGACAGCTAAATCTACAAAATGATCCGAAAATAGTTACGATTATTTTGCTTTTTCATCTAGCATTACCTTTTACTGGTAACTCAATAACTATTATTGTTATTTCAACTTTCAAAGAGACATGTAAACACAAACAACATTCAGTTTCGGCAAAGTCAATTCGATATGGTGATTGAGCTTTGAGACGTAACGTTTGTTGTACCACAAAAGCAATCATAACACATATCGAATACGCACAGTTAAATATTACTCGGGTAGTTTTCTTTAGCGTTTCGAAAGGGGACAGTGTATAAAACATAAAACTAAGGAACATGGAGATAACCATCGAGATATTACGTACTACGTACTAGAGGAGCCACTCAAAACCCATTATATGTTCCGTTTATATTTGAATTAAAACTAAAAAGCGCTGCAGCGCAGCCAAACAATAATTAGTAGTCTAATCCAACAGTATTAACAAGCAGCGCTCTATCGCATTCGAGCTGTAGTTTCCTCGCGAGCGAAATGTCATAAGCGCCGTGATTTTCATGGCGCTTACGCGTTTTGGCCAACGAACTGTTGCAAAGATTCGCTTTTATAGAGTAAGCGCCAAACAAGAAAGCAGAACGGATAAATAGCTTTATACCTACGAAGCTTTATTAGGAAATTCACTTTGAGTAAATAGTACTTCAATAGCTTTACCAGTTTCAGTTTTTTTGTAGAATTCATCGAGGTATAAAATATAAAAGCCGAATATTCAATTTTTAAATTATGCTTTAATGATAATTTAAATATAATTATTGCAAAAAAAATGTTATGGGTTATTTACGAAGCTATTTTTAACAACATATTATTTTTCCTTATCCAATTAAATACGTTAAATACGTTGTGCATTTAACGTCAGTTAATTCTACCTAAATATCACTTCTGTATGTTTTACTCTAAGTACTCTATGTCGAATGAGGCAACAATGGCGTCTTAAAATATTTTGTTCGTATTTAATTTTAAAACAATTATATCTAGTTAATTACTGGTGAAAAGTTATTCCTTTGTTTTTCTCCATATTCCTTGTATTATTAGTGCAATATCTCAAGACACAAAATGGCATAATTCACGAGTTTTAGAACGTTTTTAAATTTAAACAATCACACGCTTAAGCCACCGCTTCATCAGAGTGTAGCTAGCAAGCGACTGAAGGAAGTGCGGCGCATGCGCCGCAATTGCATGGAACACCGCACTAATGAGTGGCGTCTTCTCTATACATTATATCTCGATGGAGATAACATTTCTAATATTTACAGAAATAGAGACGTTAAATAGTTCAGAAATAAATCTTTATTTGCCTCATACAGGAGACTCACTTTTCAGCTACCAGCAGTTTATGTTGCTTAACAGTTTTTAAGCGAATCTTGCCTTTTTTTTAAAATATCCTATTATTTATAGTATACTAGGAATTGCCCGCGGCTCTGCCCGCGTATATGTCGGTTATTCTGATGTATAAGCTATATTACTGTGAAGTTTCATCCAAATTCGTTCAGTAGTTTTTGTGTGAAAGAGTAACAAACATCCATCCATACTTACAATCTTTCGCGTTTATAATATTAGTATAGATTGACATACCAATCAGTAAAGAAGCTTACAGCATAATAATAACACAGAACTGATTCATTTAAAATATTAAGTTGTACGGAAATGTGATAATACATCTTGAACTGTATCGGTTTTCATATTTTTATACTGTTTAACAAAAAAAAAAATGATTTTTTTGGTCCAATTCAATTCAATTCCAATTTTTGGTTTTCATATTTTTATACTGTTTAACAGAAAAAAAATATGATTTTTTGGTCCAGTTGGAGTTCCTCTAAGGTTAAAATTGAGTGAATTCGTTTTGGTGCAGTGTTTTAACTAAGCATTTTTTACATTCATCAATGTGTTATTATAAGATACCTACCATTTATTGATATCAAAATGAACAGACCAAATATTTGAATTTCTTTAATGCATATTAATGCGAGTGTAAGTAACTCCTGTTACGCCACTTAAATATTAAGATTTGAATTAGTTCAAATTTATATAATTAGGTACACCAACTTACCCTACAACTACAAGTTTTTGTTTTATAAGCTCCTTATAATCAATCATTCAACACCAAACCCATTATAACTGTGTTAGATCATTTTAAACTAATTGTTGTGTTAAATGATACAACTGGATTATTACTTGTTAAATTGCAAAAAAAAACATTTATGATAATATTTTCTATCGTACACTAAAACATGCCCTAAGATATTGTTCTCAATTTTGTGTTAAGTGTTGTTATCAATAGCAGTAATCAGTTTTTTTTTTAGTGAAGTAGAAAAGAAGCCAGAATTTTTCTTAGCTTTAACATAAATTATCTCAAAATCATGATTTTTAGTTGCATCAGATTTTATTGAAGGATATAATATTTATTTAAATAAATATTTACAAAACACACACACAAAACATTCAGACTTAAATAGTCATCGAATTATCGTGAATTTATGCACACCCTTTGATTTTGTAGGTAAAAGTTTAAAATACATTCAATCCAACAAAACGAAGACTATTTTACGAGAACGTAGTCACAGACAAAAGCTAGTATGAAATCTTTACAATACTAATATGAAATGTAGTGTTGGGCTTTTGCTCTACTTAAGAACTTCAGACCCGATGACAACGCTGCTCACTTTCTTAATTGTCTGATTTCGCTTGAAGCACACTAGGGAAATTGGATATTAATCGAATCGAATTCACGGTACGGTTTCAATTTTTAGTAATGAGATTTTCTGCTCCTTTACATCTTGCACGTTGATTAAACCTCACTTGTCGATTTTAGAATTAATATTGCGTTGTCAAATACACTTCTTAAATATTCATAAGAACGTTTAAATGTTGTAATTAATAGACTTTTAAACATAAAATGAATGAGAAAGGTATGTTAATTTCTCTAAACTTAAATTTTATTGACTTTTCTCGTTTAGAATTCAATTAAACATAAAAAACTTAACAGTTTCTTAAAGCTATTAAAATTCTTCAAGTACCACCTCGAAATTTGTGTTTGTCCTTTTGTTAAATAGCGTTTTTTGTTCCAAGAAATTTCTTATCTCTGACACTAAGGCATTAGAGGGATTAGTTCTACTGGGCAATGAAGCTTAAATGTTCAAGATGTCTGCTTACAACTTGTTTGAAACCGTGAAATATGTAAATGAGGATCATTATAACAGCATTCAGACAGACATTCAGCGTGATAAATGGTCAGTTTTACAAATTTACTTTTTTACTAAAAGACATAAATATATTCAAGTTACATAATATATTTTTAATAACATGGAGAAATCCCTATCGCAAAAACATACGGCAGAGTGATACCGACATACGTAGTAACTACTAGTCCTAAATGCCTCGAAGAAAGTTTTCACGTCGAAATTATAGGTATGACGATCTTGTCTGCACCTATTTCTGAACATTACAAAAAAAAACTTCGTTTAAAAAACCGACTTCAAAAACTAAAAAGTATATAATAACTTAATTTGTATGTGCTACCTATTCATAGGTTTGAATTCGGTGCCAAGCCAAATTTAATAGTAGGTACCACACTCGCTATATTTCGAGACGAACGTCAACGACGTCACCCACGCTTCGGTTGTTTTGTTCTACGCAAAGAGCAGCTATCCCGCTCAAGGTCACGCGCGGCGAGTGCGGTACCTACTATTACATTTTGGCTTGGCACCGACTTCAAACCTATGAATAGGTAGCACATACAAATTAAGTTATTTTACACTTTTTAGTTTTTGAAGTTGGTTTTTTTAAACGTAGTTTTTTTTTATTTTTCGCTTTTTAGTCTTTTGTCTAACTTTAACTCTAAATTTGAGGGTTTCCTTCGATTTCCTTGGGATCCCATCATCAGACCACATGGGGAGTCGATCCAAATCGAATACAAAAATAATTTTCAAAATCGGTCCACAATTGACGGAGTAATCAATGTACATACATTAAAAAAAAAACGTACCGATGAAATTGAGAACCTCCTCCTTTTGGAAGTCGGTTAAAAAACTTTTGTTAAAGTAAATCTAAACGACTTTGCCCATTACACAAAAAAATAGGAGTACCAAATGGTAATCCTATTTATACTTTAATCTAATACTGCTTAGCAATGATCTTATTGTTGAAAGCGATCCTGCCAACCATTGAAATTATCTAATAGGTTAATGACAGGAATGTGTTTGCAAGTGAACTCTGTTTGTTGGTAGCGTATTTTTTTTTAGTCGGTATTCTATTATATAAAAGTATATTTCAATCCAAACTAATATTATAAAAGCGAAAGTAACCATGTCTGTCTGTTACGTTGTCACTGATAAGCCGCTGCACCGATTTCAATGAAAATTTTCATGATTTTTTTTTTATTCTTGAGGAAGGGCATAGGCTACTCGTTGCCGCAATAACCGACAAACATGCGTGTGGAGCCGAAGGCAAAAGCTAGTTTATTATAAGCAGTATGTACTTTTTCAATTGATGTAAATAAATAATGATTTCAAAAGGTTAATCGATAATTCTAAGAAAATTTAACTTTTGTGGCAATTTAAAATCAATCGAATGGTTCATACTACTAATTATAGGGTTGAACTTAATTACCCGATTAATGCAAGTCGTCATTAAATTTGACATTAACAGCGCGTAGTATTCGTCTGTAAATCGGGACTTAATCGCGATAATATTAACAAGGTACAATACCTTTTTTGATTACCCGACGTTTAGACCGAATTGCACCGATCGTGGTCACGGGTAGCGCGTAGTAGTTCACTGCCGGACATAGGACTTAGAAAGCTTTAAACATACTATTAATTTATAAAATGTATAGCTCAAGTCAGTTGGTTTCAAGGACAAAAGTTGATTAATTTGGTTTACTGGCAAGTATAAGCGAATATGAATAGTAAAAAAAACCGTCTGTCTGATAAAAAGCGCTCTTTTATCACACTTTAACTAACAATCTATTTTCAGTAGACTCAATAAAAGACTAAAAGCGAGTCTCCACGCCCTATATTTCATTTCATTACTGGATCAGGCTTTAGCTTCTTTTTACAAAAAACACATTTTACGTTAAGGGGATACCGCCTGCGGTTACGTTCTACTTTTTGTGTGACCCGAGAAAATTGCCGCGAAAATTGTGATTTTATAAAGGTGGACCAAGTTTTATTGTATCAATGTGTAAATTTAAAAAATGTTTTTGCATTTCAAAATGTCTCTTCTATTGAAATCGAAGTGACTTACATCAACAGTCTTTACTAGTTCACTGCTGGCCTCTCCATAGAAAAGTAATATTGACCTAATATACCACGCTGGCTTGGTAGAGGGTAATTTCATTTAATTTTCCCTTCAATAGGTAGGGTGTATTTCAATTTTCCTTCTGTTTACAGTGCTTTAATCCTTGCTCCCTTAGTCAGCAATCAGTCTCCTACGACACCCACAGAATGTGACAATATAATTTCAATGACTTACAATTTTCATTAAAATCATATTGTCACTCATTCATTCTGTTGACTGTTATAAGTTCCTCGGATTACCCCTTCTAACGTTTTTTAGTTAAGAGATTTTCTGAAATCGTATCGTAGGATTGTATATGTACGACAATGGGCAAAAAATGAAGTTGTAAAGAAAAAAAAACCTCATTCAGGCGGTAGAGCTGTTTCTGTGTACCGCGAATTTATTTAATGAATAAGAATAAAATTTGGCGCAGACCATCACTAAGACTACATCTGTTCGTGAATATAAGCGCAGGTAGTTTTGTTTTAGCTTTTTCTTTTATTTAAACCTCGACACTGAAGGTCACTCAAGACCAGACTTCTTCTTTGTTAGAAGATTTTTTTTATAAAAATTAATGATTTTTTTTCTGCTTTAGTTGGAATACATACTTATATATAGTAGCTCCCTTAATATAATTTTCTGAATAAATTAATTTGAATAATACCTATTTATTTTTGAATGACCTAGAAACTGTTGGATGTAAGTCTACTCATAGTGATTTAAAACATCGCTTTTTCAGAATTATATCGTTTTATAGATAGATATACTTTGTTATACGTGTGGCGACTTCCACAAATTTACTAAGACTTTATGAGTATTGAAAAGCAAGACTGTTCGGTTTACATATTGAAAAGTCAGCACTGCAAACTTTCACTCACTCAACGGATCGAAGTTTGTGACTGTGTTTGTGATTTTGAGGTTGAAAAGACCCAGACTGTATTTGTATAGTGTTTGTATGTATTTGTTTAGAAGTATTTCATTTGTTTTATATAAGTCTGTGCATGTGTGCGTGAATATTTTGTTTTACAGAGACTTTCATAATCATAATCTTCTTTTATCTGCGAATTTTCATAACATTGGCGAGGTACTGTTTAATAATGATTTTTGTAAAATCCTTTGTATTAATGTTACTTTAATCTTATTTCGTCTTAAAATGTTCTTATTTTGAAATTTATAGATTTATATCTATATCAGTGATAAAATGTGATTAAACAACTAGTTTGATCATCTCTACGTTAAGCGTTTTGTTGATTTTGTTTCATCCAAAATCACGTAAAAATTAGAAGTTTTCATAGTTATTGTTTTTGATGATAGCAAACATCATAATAATATAATTGATAAATACTACTCTACACGTGTTTTCAGTCAAGTAAATTACATTTGAATACTTTATAAATTATTTAATATTTTTCTTCTATATTTACTGCATACTAGAAACACTTTTATTGATTATCTTAATTGTTAGGATATCCAGACGATATAATAATGATAAATTAATACATCTCTTTAGAATGCTAATGAATGAACGAAAGGCTATTTATGATTCAGTAAGCACTCAACCTGGTTGATTACCGGTTTAAATCCCGAGAGTTCTTCCTTTTATTAGGTAAAATCGACTCCACAAACCATCGCATCCTTTCTACAATATCAATAAATGATCAGCAATTAGACAAGTTAATGAGACAAGGAGAAACTCAAACTTAGTAATAATAGATTCTAAATAAGATCTTAATTCGAGATAGTATTGATTGACATTTTCAGAATTTAAAGATTTTTGTATTTTAGATAAATACCTAGTAAATTACGGTAATTTTTTTAACTAATTCCGATTGTTGATATCTGATCTGATTTGAAGAAAACTGTTGGGTGTTGTGTAACCTTGTATCGCATAAAGTAGATTATTTTGCCATATAGTCCCATGTAGACAATGACGGTGTATACCATACACAATCTCCTCTAAATGTATATATTCCTTCCTTAATTTTATGTAAAGTTTTTGTGCTTGAGTGTGTAATTCACTTCCGACCTTGACTGAGGTTGTCACGTTACAACACGCGGCGTGTTAGTAATGAACGTGCCACGTAGCCACACCTCCGTGAAACATAGGTACCTCGACGAATGAAGTTGTTTTTCCTGTTGTAAGGCATAGTATGCTTGAACTACCTGAAACTAAATGAAATAATTTTGCTTAATGAGGGCCTCCTATCTCTATAAGCACACTGGCTAGGATCAAAATGTATTCAAATGAGAAAATATTAAAATTTATTTTCCGCTGTACTTGTGTTAATGGGCGTAATGTTTTGGAAGTTGAAGGCCCTATTAGTTATTTTTTAATACTACACAGTTGTGGAAAAACTAAATATACAATCATAATCTGGGGGCACGGTCGTGACCCCGCCAAGACGAGCCAAGCGAAGCGCAAGGGCACTACCTACCTTTTATCGAAGCGTTTCGTCGTTTTTTTGAACCCTCATAACTTTGGCTCCCGATATACCAAGTCATTCAAATTTTCATGTTACAATGTCAGTAATCATAATATCATAATGTAATGTTATAGGAATATTTGTAACGAAACAGCCAAGCCATACATTTTTACTGAGATGTAGAGTCTATGAAGTTAGGGTTGGTAGAGTTAGGGCGTGTAGATTCAGAACCTTGGCTCTACATGAGATCTGATATCTTTTTCACAGGGTAAGGCATATTATGCAGTCGTCTTGGCAATATTTTACATGAAAATGTTTTTGGTGGGATCTAAAATAATTTAGTTAAGATCCTATCAACATTTATAACAAAGGTACATAACGTCTTTCACACATCAAAATTATCGGAACTGGTGCACGAAATATTTGCATGTTTTAATTAACATGTAACAGAATACAAAGTCTATAAATCTACAATATAATTAATTCACCTCGCTACCTCTTTAATCTGACTGAACAACTCAATTTCACGTGTTGTAAGGAAAAGCCCTACACCTTACAACATTCATCGTTAAACTTATGATTTTATATCAGTTCGAATATCGTACATTTTTTTTTTGATGAATCTGTTAGAAAATCTTCACTTCGATTTCAAAATTATCATATTATGAAACCAATTTATTTAAAAGAAACATTATTGAGGTAGGCTTTTTCTTTAAAATGTGATCAAACTAACTGTTGCCCGCGGCTCCGCCCGCGTGTATATCGATTATCGCGGCAAATAGTAACCTATGTGTTATTCTGATGTATAAGCTATATTACTATAAAGTTTCATCCAAATCCGTGAAAGAGTAACAAACACACACACATCCTTACAAACTTTCACATCTTACTAATATTATAAACGCGAAAGTTTGTAAGTAGGGATGGATGTTTGTTGCTCTTTCACGCAAAAACTACTGAACGGATTTGGATGAAACTTTACAGTAATATAGCTGATACATCATAATAACACGTAGACTACTATTTGCCGCGATAACCGACATATACGCGGGCGGAGCCGCGGGCAACAACTAGTTTTTAATATTAGTAGGAAGTAGGATATGTCAAGTGTCTCAAACACAATACTTAATCTATCGCGCACTTAACATAATAATTCGCCGTATTTATATTTTACCAGGCCAACAACTTGTGTTAATGGCTTATTGTCCTCAGTTAAAATAGTCTTAAAAACTTTCTTCACGTATTTTTAATTTTTTCCTGACTGTCTCTCCTTTTATTTAGCTAGGCAACGGTAAAAGACAATAGATGTTGCGGCACACGACAAGTCTGTTATACCCAGTTTTTATGACCATTTTGTCATACTTTATTATTTTCCTTGAAGAGTTTTAATTAGTAATTTTATACCTATACCCTTTGGTAGATCAATATAAGGATAGTTTCCTAAAGTATATTTTTAATTGAAATATCAAAATATGAATTTATAAATGTGTTAAAGAATTAAACTATACAAAGAATGTCTCAGTTCACGTTTTGCTATTTTTATAGATTTTTTTCAATAGAAATCTAATAATTTAATTATTAGATTAATTCTAATATCTCTGTATTTAAGACTTATTTTTTATTTTATAACACATATACTAACAGCTTAAAAGTACCTATTCGTTTTGTGCACTTTAACGTATTATTATAAACATTAAGCCATAACATAAAACTTATAGCCTTTAAGTTGAAAGTTAAATAACGTATATGAATAAGAATATTTCAAGTTTCTGTGCGTCATATTTATTTAAAAAGAGATACAAAACAAACCGAACCTTATGACACAGAAAAAGACATTTGGCATTGGTATTTTATATATTGGTTGTTGCAATAACTACTCACTCAAATATGTTAACAGTTATGAGAAGATTTTCCAATATAAAACAGCATAACTTTGAGTTATATACCCAATTTGATAGTCCATAACATGGATCGCTTAAAAAGTCTTTGTTGAACATTTATGTTAAAAAGTAAAACTTGATGTTTAGAGTATACCTATTATATTGGCAAATTGATATTGATAAAGGACTTTTCAATTCTCCACCTTCCCAATCGACCCACGTCATAAAGGTATTTATAGCCTTCATTTCATACGAGGTGAATACTCGTTCTGTTTTAGGGAGGACGGTCCTATCTCCGAGTTAGTCTATGTGGAGTAAATCCCTACTCCCACGTTGAAGTGATCCCTCATAAGAATTTTGTTAGATAAACTATATTTGAAAGTAAGTGTCATAAGTAGCACTAGAATTATATAATGAAAATAGGATGACTGTGAATCGGATGCCGTTTAAGGTCTATGCGAACTGTTACGTGAATAGTCTTTAATCGATCGGAAATTAGTTCTTGAGAACTTCGAAGATAATGTTGAAATAGAGAACGTAACTTTATCGTTCTAAGAATAAAAAATGATAAATCGAAAAATAGAATTGATGTAATTAATTTTTTTAACTAAAAAGCACTTATGAGTTTGTAATCTCTCAAAATGGTCCTGTTTGTGATTCCATGTTTTACGGTAAATGACTTGTCTCACTTATATCAGGTTATACCTGTTTATTACTGCCAATGTAGTAACGTGGAAGTATATATTTACAGTCTATAAAAATAATGTTACGGATGTCAGTACGAAGGAAGATGATGAAAAAGTAGAAAATACCTTCTTTGTCCTTGCGTCCTTCCAGACGATTTATCGATTTTTCTGTAGCCATTGACTTTGTTTCGTGGCTACGTAAGTCAATACTAAAGGTACGGTAAAGTAATTATTTTTGGTTCTAGGATACACCGGACCTTAAACCTACAAATAAATTTAAAAAAATAACAAAAACCGACTTCAAGGTTCGACTCTATTTCTCTTGGATGCCATCATCAGATTTTAATGTCCTTATCATGGTACCACCGTTGGGATATCTCCTTTCCATTGAAAAAAGAATCATCAAAATCGGTTCATAAACGCCGAAGTTATCCGCGAACACACATATAAAAAAAACATATATTATACGAATTGAGAACCTCCTCCTTTTTTGAAGTCGGTTAAAAAATACTAACACGTTTCCGAAACGTACATGTTGCTGTTACCTAAATTATTGAGTTGGAGGAAAACTGTGTGTGAGTATTTAACTTAGACTTAATGGTATAAAGCACCTCTCAAAGGGTCCTCTCCCGTAGTTTGTAAATGTATTATTTAATAAAATTAATAGAATATTCAGCGAAGTGAACGGTTTACCGGTCGTATTAATACACGCTTGGTTAAAAGCAACTGGAAACAGAAACAAACGAAATCTTCTCTTCGCGTCGGCGTCGGTTGATTGTACTACAAAGATTTAGTTTATTTGTTCATAAACGTAATATTAGCACACACTTTGAATTTGTGTTATTTAAATATATGATATGAAAGTAGCAAATATTTAATTTTTCAAGTGAAAACTTCTTTAACCACTTTAAGTACTTTTTAGTAGGAGAAAATCTTATGAGTTCGCGTCAAGCTGACATGACATTTTCGAACTGAAAACTTCAAAAGGCGCGTTAAGCCCTTTTTAATAGGGGAAAATCTTATGGGTTCACGTCACCGACCTACTAATGTTTGATGTTGTTAATTTTTATTTAAACATTATGAAATTTCTAATTTTACACATTAATTTTACAAATAAAATTCTCAGTTATAACTTTTCACTTCTATCAGCAGTCCTTATGACTGCCAATTTTTTTATTCACTAGCTTTTCAAGCCATTTTTCTGTGAATTTCTTATTACAATGGATTATCTGATATCCATTGTAATCTATCTATACTTATAATAAAAATGTAACAGGTCCAATTCTGTACATTAAAGATATTTTGAAAAAAATTTTTGGAGGGCTCTCTATAATCGATACTGAAGCCAAAACTGTAATTTTTTTCATTTTTGTCTGTCTGTCTGTCCGTCTGTCTGTCTGTCTGTCTGTCTGTCTGTCTGTATCTTGGCCGCGCATCACGCCGAAACTACTGAACGGATTCAAATGAAATTTGGCATGATTTGAGTTCATACTACGAGGTAGGACATAGGATACTTTTTATCCCGAAATTCATCACGGTTTCCTGGAGAGAGGGGATGAAAGTCAAAATATATACTTAGTTGTAATTCAATAACACATAGTCCGATTTCGTTCATTCTTTTTTTGCTGGAAAGAAAAAAATAAAAAATAACGGGAAAAGTGTTTTGTTTTTGTTCGCGACTGTACACTGCCTGTGGGAAGCTGAGACAGATATGTATATATGGCGGTACGAAGTTCGCCGGGTCAGCTAGTACTTATAATAAGAATGTAACAGGTCCAATTCTGTACATTAAAGATATTTTGATTTTTTTTTTTGGAGGGCTCTCTATTATCGATACTGAAGCCAGAATTGTAATTTTTTTCATTTTTGTCTGTCTGTCTGTCTGTCCGTCTGTCTGTCTGTCTGTCTGTCTGTCTGTCTGTCTGTCTGTATCTTGGCCGCGCATCACGCCGAAACTACTGAACGGATTCAAATGAAACTTGGCAAGATTTTAGTTCATACTACGAGGTAGGACATAGGATACTTTTTATCCCGAAATTCAGCACGGTTTCCTGGAGAGAGGGGATGAAAGTCAAAATATGTACTTGGTTGTAATTCAATAACACATAGTCCGATTTCATTCATTCTTTTTTTGCTAGAAAGAAAAAAAATTAAAATAACGGGAAAAACTTTTTTTGTCCGCGACTGTACACTGCCAGTGGGAAGCTGAGACAGGTATGTAAATATGGCGGTACGAAGTTCGCCGGGTCAGCTATAAGAAATAAGATAATCATTATCACTTAAAACAAAACTATTAAAGCTATTTTTAATGCTGTAAGAAGGAATTGTTGTTTCATTTCAAGTCGGGTTCGGATAATTAAAATGTTTCGTCCGAGGGTCCAGAAAAAGAAAAACCTTAATGAATGTTGAAAGTGGTCATTTAAACGTCATAGACGCGCCAGTCAGTCAGTCACCTTCCTCTTTTATATATATAGATTAAATATGCCAACAGAAGAAGCCCACAATTGATCTCAGTGGCGTGCAATGGATGATGCCTATGTCCAGCAATGGACTGCAGGCTAGTAGGCTAAATATGAATGAGAAGAAACTGTAAATTTAATTAATAATTATTTAACAGATTAATTAAATTAAATTAAATTAAATTTATCGCTTATAACATTCAGAATGCATTTTAACTATTTTCTTAAATCTAATATTATCTCTATATATTTTATGAGATTGACTGAGATTATTCAAGATGGCAGTTCTATCTATTACCATTAAATCTGTAATTATGGAATATGCAATTTTAAATTTCAATTTTTTTTTATTTTACCTTAGGTTTTAATTTCGATTTTTGTATAGTAATCAAACCCTTGAAGGCCTATAAAATATTGACATAAAGTAATTTGAATGGATTCATAAGAATACATATTGAAAATATATGGGATACAGAGCGGCAGCACGTTTACCCAAACATTAATATATTCTACTGGATATCGAACGACCTTTGACCTGACCCGACTTGAACAGAATAAAGGTCCATCAAGAGTTAAAATTATCATCTGTGCATGTATACCTGAAAGGAATTCTTTGTGCGGATTTAAAAAATATATGCCAGCAGAGAAACAGGTAATTTGGCAAATTAAAGTTTATATGAAAAGGTAAAGTATAGAAAGCCATATGTAATACGTTTAATATGTGATGTGATATTGGCTACATTGATTTACACGTCAGGAATTTTCTTACTGCAGAATGTCAATGCAATGGGAATAAGTAAATAACATTATTGTGCAACATTAACAATCTGCGGCTTTAAAGACCAGGTTAAACTGGCTGATGGTTAAACCTAATAAACTATCATCATCTTCCTAGCCTTTATTATTCCCAAGATATGGGGTCGGCTACTAGTTTAACCGGTTTTACCTGAATATCCAGTTTTTAGATGGAGCGACTGGCATCGGACCTCCGCAACCCAGAGGGTGAACTGAACTCTAAGGTTGAAGTCAGTATATTTGAGGGCACTGACTTCCCAATAACGATTGCCATAGATGTTCATGATAACCGGGACCGACGGCTTAACGTGCTCTCCGAGGCACGAAACCTAATAAACTATAATAAAAATAAATTCACCATGTTAGAGCCGTACTTCGGCAGATACTAGTAGGTAGGTACTATACTACGGTCTCATATAAAATCGGTGCTAAGCAAATTACTCGTTACTTTCATTAGTGAGTAAGATAAGTAGATCCCCGAATCTCTAATTATTATGGGAGGCACTGAATAGACCAGCCACGTATGTGTTTTGTGGGTGTCCACTGAGCGTTGAAAACTGCTAACACCGTAACAGTGAAACCCATTTGTTTCCCAGGATTAACTCTTACTGAACAAATTAACTCCCACCACTAAAAGTATTAGCTACTAAAATATATGTTGAACTATTATGTTTTATAAACATTTTTTTAGTAGATGATAAATAATTTCCGGATTTAATGAAACTGTAAAATACTCGTTGTAAAATTCAATCAACGAGCCGGCTAAGAAAACTTACTTGACATGGACTCAAGACGGTGCGGTGGCTTCTCTATTTATTAACCTAAATTTATTAACGTATCACATTTTCTCTTCTAAACAAGTAATCATTAGAAAATAATATTTGCGGACACATCAAACTATGTATTTAGGAGCAAAGTAAGTAGGTATAGCTTTTAATTTGATTTATATTTTTATGGCTTTTGAACGTAAATAGGTTATTTAAACATTTACATACTACATATAATTAATATAATTATATATATGTGTATAGCTATTTTAGTATGTTATGTACATACTAAAATAGCTATACACATATATATAATTATATTAATTATATGTAGTATGTAAATGTTTAAATAACCTATTTACGTTCAAAAGCCATAAAAATATAAATCATTATTTTGTATTATTTCTTCAGTCATATTACAATCGAATAGTCCACTTCTACGTCTCAAAAGGTGATTGGTTTAATCATCAGGATTTATTACAACTTTAATTATTCATCTCATACCGTTTCATAACGTACAGTTGAATAACCTTTAACCATGTTGCATAAAAATGACAATTGTTAGTAATGCTTTGGTTTTAAACTCAACAGTAGTTATAGACCATACAGGGCTGTACTCAATACAAATAGAAATAAATATGCCATATTTTCATTAAAACGATTTTCGATATTAATTTAGCTCTGGTTACTGGTTGCATTAATTAATGCCGGTCTCCGTTGCTTTCATAGTAAGAAGATACTTTCTTCGGTTACTCCGCTATATTTATAGCATTGATAAATTAGCTACGCGGTATCAAGTGATGCATCTTGTGGAACTATTTCAATTAGCAGTTCTTATCACTGTTGTCTTTTTCTTGAGTCTTTTTAAACTCCATTTATATACAATCAAAAATGTGTAATACATCATCACTATACTCTGTCCATTACTTTATTTTCTTTTTGACAGCTCCAGCCTATAAATTACCATATTTTTTTTCGGAATTATGTACTACAGTAATGTCGTACTTTATTGACGGTGACGGTACTTTAGTGAAGTGGTCTGTGCATAACAAACAACCACAGACTATAAAACAGTACTTGAAATACGATAAATCGATCATGTGATAAAAATAATTTGACTTCATGTAAGTATTTTTTGTGTAAATTTAATAAAAAAAGGAAATAAAAATTGTATCTATGACTCCAAGATTGAATTTTTGCAAGGAATTAAGTCGAAATCTTGGAATTTAGGATCAAACCAAGAGTAAAGAACAATAACTCTGTTCATTCATCTAATTTACTGATTTATTATTTATATTTTTGTTTATTTCTTACATAATATAAAAAACTAATGAAGGCATAATTAATATTTCAACAAAAAATATTTAATTAAAACGATTGAAAGTTCTTCGTAAATAAAATCGCTATTCGTTTCAAATCGAATCGGTTATGAGTGAGGGCGTCACTAATTTCAAAATTTCTTGAACTGTCAAAAAGAAAATAAAGTAATGGACAGAGTATAACATTTTTTTTCCGCACTTGGATTATTGTTGTATCGCTGAGAGCTTTACAAACATACATATAACGAATAAAAAGAACACCCAGACTCAAAACAACAATTAGTGGATCACATTATGTTGTGGTGTTTGAACCCACAACTTCTTCTCCTTCATACTATTGCCGTCCACTGCTGAACGAAAGCTTCCCCCAAAGCGCCAACCATCCCGATCTTGGGCAGTCCATGATTTACGATATCTGTGCTGTAAGTTAATTTTAAGGGGTTCTGTAAATATCTCAATAAACCCTTATCAATTACAATGATGACAGACATGACTGGGCTGGCGGCTGGTGGACAAATTTTCAGTGATTCTGACCACTAAGCCAAAGCTTGGCTAACCTAAAATAGTTTCCTAATTTGTATGATTGTGTGATGAGAATAATAATTTTGTTCTATTTCTATGTATTTAGTAATATATTTATTTATTAAGGTAATTACAACAGGTAAGAAATAAGACATGGTGAATATAAGGATAAACTAGGTTTAATATCCTCTTCCGTTATGTAAAATGATATTCGAAGGTTATTAGGTATCATTGACTTAGCCTAAATGGATTATTATTATTTTCTTATCTATCTATATATTTGAAAGAGGAAGGCGACTGACTGACTGACTGACTGACATACCCAGAGATCAACGCACAGCCCAAACCGCTGAAGCTATAATCCTGAAATGTTGCATGTAGATTCTTTATAAAACGTAAGTGAGCACTAAGAAAGGAATTTTGGGAATTCCACCCCTAAGGGGATAAATCAGGGGATGAAAGTCTGCGTGAGCGAAGCTGCGTGTGAAAGCTAGATAACTCCCGGATTAAGAAAATACATCCGGCGTCGCGGATAACTTTACAAACTACTTGAAACGGATACAAAGAACACCCAGACTCAGAACAACAATTTGTGGATCACATAAAGTTGTTGTCCCATATGGAATTTGAACCCACAACACTTGGCGCAGTAGAAAGCGGCGTGGCGACCGCTGAAATCACTTTTTATACGTTTGGAAACCCCTCGGGCCGTCATCGTCACCCCAACGGGGTTTGCGGCGCGGCGCGCCGGCGGGGCGGTGTGTCGGGATCGAACGCCTGAGACGGTAGGGATCCGGAAACTGCTATTATTAAGACATCCGGACCCCTCCCACAACCGCTTAAACCACTAGGCCAACCGTGCAGTCAAATTAAAAACAACGATATATTGTTGTTTTTTTCTTTTAAAGTGATGGGGCGAGATTATTTCTTCTGTAAACGGTCGCTCGTGAATTGAAGATTTCAACGTAACAACCATTGTTATATAGATATGTTTATCAGCAATCTAATAAATTAAATTAAAAAGCTTTTTAATAACAAGCTTTTACTGGAATGCCTCGAAACGAATCAAACGATTCCAAACTCGATGATGTTGCGACGTTTCTTTACAGAGTTCCTATGGCCGCCTTCCAGATCCAGCATCGGATCAGCTTCATTCATTATAAATAAATAAATAATAAATAATAATAAAATATGGTATTGTCACGCTGTATACACATCCTTGCAAAATTTCAGCAAAATCGGTTGAAGATATCTGCTTTAAAATTGAGTTGCAAGATTCCACCCGAACATACAAGCATACATACGTTGCAAGTTAATAAAAAGCTTGTAATTACCATATTGCAGGCTCTGTCTAATTTGAGTGTGTGAGATATGAGAAGTTATTGTAATTATAATTGTGAGCCTGCTACTGATAATTAAGAGATAATGATACTAAAATCAATAAATTCATTAGAACGCCACATTGTTGCAAATTATTGGTGTTAATCTTTAATGAGGCAAGCGGTGATTATAATGAAATTAGTTAATAAGTTTCACAGAGGTCCACAGCCATTTATGTATGTAACCTTTAAAGCAGGAAAAATGCATAAGTATTACCCTTTATTTACCCAAATTTAAAAGCTCCCTAAAGCTTTTGTTTCACTGTTTAAACATATTTTTTCCTATTCATGTGACAAAGATTGATGATTTTTGTATTACTTTAATACATCCCTTTTAATAATAAATTATAATTATCAAATAACCTAAAATACGACGCGACCTAATAACCGCGTGATATTTTACTCTATACGTATGTCTTCTTTTCTAGCAAGAAATAAAATATCCTTTTTTTTCATGCAGAAATCCCCTCGTATACCACCCCCTGGTAAAGAATTTAAAGTTTTGTTTCCAGTTTCCAATGACTAGAATGTCAGTTAGTTACACTATAAATATATCGAAAAGCGCCATGATTTTCACAGTATTCAATAACTTTCCAAACTTTACTTTAATAAAACCACCTGTATTCTAATCCTCTAAACATTTTATACCGGATAGAACAACATTTTGCCATAAAAGCTATTACTTATTAATTTTATAAATGAAAACCAATACGTTAACGTCGGATCATAAATCATAATCATGGCATAAAATGCAAAGCAATTATTTTGATCATTTATTACAGCCTCACCTTATACTGTTTATTCTGTAATAGAAATAAGTTTCAAATTAGGTCGTTCAAAAATTTCGACTTAAAACCTTCTTTACAGTTTTATTAATAAATGCGTGAAGAACTTTTTTGTTTAATGAATATCGCGGAAGGGAAACCGTTATAACAAGTTTCATTAAGAGAGAGGGTTGTGGAGGAACGTCGCAATAATTAAGAAAAAGTAAAGAATATAATAGCTCAAGCTTTGGCCAAGTTGATTTTAATTGATACATGAGCCATAACAAATTTAATTACTTTCATTAATTTTTGAGGCGATTATTTTACCCTTTTAAGCAAACTGCTTTGCCCTACTATATTTTATAAAATTCACTTCTTAAAATGTCACAATATACGTCATTGAAAAGGGAATGATGCAGTAGTGGAATTCTTATTTCTGATTCGTTCTAAAGCGGACTTAGAAGATTGACTTACTTATTTGTGGTTGTGTAGTTGTGGAATAAAAAATAATGTGAAGCCTGTAATAATAATAGTAAGGTTTCGTAGAACAGATTTTACCGTTGATACGTTTCAGCTTAGAAACTTAGAACGTGTTCTAAAAATAAATAAATTAAATTTTTATAGAAAAGCCTACCAAAGTAGAGTCACTTTGGCAGTCTCATATATAAAAACTCTGCCTGATGGAAAGCAGAAGCAGAATTCAAGAGTAGTGGTCACCATTCTCATTGCGAATGGAGACAGTGCAACAATGCAGTATGGTGAACCACCAACGGAATACGACACGATTGGTCTTCTATGAGAGTATAGTACACGCCCTTTCGTTCTAAATCAGCGTGGCTCTTGGCGTGACCTCGGTTACTTATATCTGACATTTTTAGAATAAATTTCATATTACAATCAGTCAGTATACATAAATAGCACAAAATATACAGTAATAAGCAAACTGCCACAGACTTAACCCTAAAAATCGAACAACTTGTTTATATAAACATTATAAACAAAAACCGGATTCCTCAAGAACAAATGACATGGCAAGTTTCAGCCTAGTTCCTCAGTGGCATGTACATTAATGTACGCCTAATTATAAATAAATAAAAATAGAAATAAAAATTACAAAACTATTTACATTTTCGTACAACTTCAGAAAAAATATTTAAACTTAAATATAGTACAAGATCCCAGTCACCCCAGACTTCGTAATTTTAGGAAAGATGAAATTTTTAGGATCGGTAGTCTAACATAAGCTCAGAAAGGAATGGATGCTCACTAAGCTGAAAGCAGGGCCGTTTTACAGGTAGCAGGTATCTAAGATGGAAAAAGACCATACTAACTTACGTCAAAGTAGGAAGGCTGAATTGTGCATATGTTATATATGATATTGTTATAAAGAAACATATATAGTTGCCAGACTCTTCCTGTGGGCCGTAACTTTTGCCAGACACTTTAAAAGTCGTAAAAATGTGGGAACTTACGTCATTTTATGAAGGCTAAATTTTATATACATAATTAAGCATACTGTTATATAATATTTTCCAAAGAGCCAAACAAATCGAATGGGCCAAACATACTCCCAGACTCGTTTAAAGTTCCGCTGTGCGAGAACGCGTGAGGGCATTATTCAAGTTAATTCAGTATTATTACCCGACTGCGAAAGGAGGGTTATGTTTTTTGAGTGTACGTATGTATATTTCTTTGGCACGCGCTAGAGCCTAAACGGCTTGTCGTATTTTATGTGAGTAGTGTCAATAGATTCGTTTTAGTCGTGAGAGTGACACTGAGTACATCAAAATAAAAATAAATAAAAAAGAAGGATTTTTGGCGCCAAAAAGTAATATAAAAAAATGATTTCAAAATAAATCGAGTGTGGTATCAAAATAAATATTATTTTATGGTGATTACGAATATATATAAAACTTATATGTTTTTATTCTTAAAAATTGACGCAGTCGGGTTTTTTATTTTTAATAATTTGTACTTGTTTATATTTAAATTTTAGTACACTACTAGCTGAACCCCGCGGCGCGGTTATTATCGTACTATGGGTAACGCCGTGGGTCAAAGCTAGTCTAAAAAAGTAGCCTAAGTTACTCCTTAGATCATCAGCTATTAGCCGTTCCAGAGATTACTCGGAACAGACAGACAGACAGATAAAAATTGTAAAAAATGTTATTTTGGTACATGTGCCGTGTATACATACAGTCATATCCATTTATTAAAAAGTGGTTAATTGAATGTTACAAACAGACACTCCAATTTTATTTATTTGTACAGAGTATGATTATTTATTTATATAGATTACAATCAGACACTCCAATTTTATTTATTCGTGTAGATTTAAAAGCCCGTTCTTTTAGAAATTGAAAGTGTGCTTATAAAGGACATTTGGGTACATATATATCCTTTTCTATGAAAGTAAATATTATTTGTTTTTCAAATCACACCAAGTTCGTGTGAATAACCATGTTTAGCTTAGCGAATATTCATTCCTTTCTAGTTAGTCTTTGGTCCTTATTGTTGAGAAGTATGAACGCCTACAATAACTCACATAGCAATACACATGAGGCGTTTGTTTGCCGTCAATAGCAGAAAGGCGTTGTTTCTTATAAACTTTACACGAGTCTGGGGCAATCTTCGGGCTGCCTGATTTGTCTGTCTAATTGAAAAATGTTTTAAAATAATAAGCTTAATGATATATATAAAATTCAGCCTTCCTAAAATAAAGTAAGTTAGCATGTTTTTTTTCCATCTTTGATACCCGCTAACTGTAAAACGGCCCCGCTTTCAGCTTACCGAGCATCCATTCCTTTCTGAGTATTACTTAGACTACAGATCCCAAAAAAATCATCTTTTCTAAGATGACGTAATTCTGGCGTGACTGGGATCTCAGTCTATAGCTGTTTTTCGTATCTGGCGTATCGAGATAACGCGTCATTTTGGATAAACGTTTCTTTATATTATATTATATTATATGATATTTTAGCTTTACAGGGTAAAACTAAAATATTAATGTTCCATCACAGTAATCTATACTAATATTATAAAGCTGCAGAGTTTGTTTGTTTGTTTGAACGCGCTAATCTCAGGAACTACTGGTCCGATTTGAAAAAATCTTTCAGTTTTGGATAGTCCAATTATCAAAGAAGGCTATAGGCTATATTTTATTTTGTATTTATTGAATATACTTTATTGAAATAGGGATCCGTAAAAAAATTGCTATTTCGTAACCCAAGGTGTGAAATCGAAAACCTATTTTTGCGTGCGCTGCTAAAAGTATTGACAACAGAACAAAATAATGTATTACGGGTTTGTAGGTCTCATTAATATCTACAAAAAAGTCCGCGAGAGCATATATCTAACTATCATGGCTTCGTCACAATAACCGCTTTTGTGTTCAAAAAAATTATTAAATCGTCTGAAGAAAGAAACTACGTTAAATGTGTATCGTAATATTAATCCTTATCCAAATTAAGTATTATGTTATTTTTATTTATGTAGAAGTAAAATATTTTTTGTTTCATCCCAATCGAACATTTCGTTTAGAAGTTATCACGAGTATAAGACGCTAAGAGTTGATACCTAATAATGAGTTATTTGCTAAAGAGTTTTTATGAACATAATACCTAATATTAATCTTTATCCAAATAAATGTGTTGTTGATTATGTGTATTCGATCTTAGAAGAGTATAATAAATACATCTATACTAATATATAAAGCTAAAGAGTTTGTTTGTTTGAACGCGCTAATCTCAGAAACTACGATTCAATTTGAAAAATGCTTTCAGTGTTAAATAGCCCATTTATCGAGAAAGGCTATAGGCTATATATCATCACGCTAAGACCAGTAGGAGCGGAGCAACAATGTAGAATGTTTCAAAAACGGGGGAAAATGATCACGCTACGGGCAATAGGAGACGCAAACGACGACATTGCGTGGGTCAGCTATACTAATATATAAAGCTGAGGAGTTTGTTTGTTTGTTTGTTTGAGTGCGCTAATCTCAGGAACCGCAGAGCCGATTTGAAAAAATATTTCAGTGTTGGATAGTACATTTAACGCAGAGGAAAGCTATAGGCTATATATCATCACGCTAAGACCAATAGGAGCGGAGCACCAATGAAGAATGTTACAAAAACGGAGGTAATTTTTTACGCCAAGGGCAATAGGAGACGCAAACGACGTTGCGTGGGTCAACTAGTATTAAATATACAGACAGACAGATTCGTTGATTCGTCGTTCGGAGCAGCTCGTGTCGAGCCATGCGAGCTTCAGGTGTCAGGTTTTATTTTCGTTACGTTACGTTACGGAATTTCTTGATTCGGTCACCGCGCTCAAAGGAATGGGAGCCCGCGATAAAGCTATGCAATAGCTTAAAAATAATACCAGTTCCGTTTGATGTGAGTCAGTAAGATGATTTGTTTACTATACACAATAATTATGTCTATTGAAAGCAACTTAAACTGAAACATGTGAAAGTTAGAATACAGCCTGATTTTCCTCGTAAGCACATTAAATAGTCAATTCAAAACTACTTTTGAATTGACTATAGTAATATAGTAGATTGTATATTGTAAATTGTCTCTTTGCAGGATCGCACCTTAAAGGTTTTACGGGTTAATAGGAAGTGAAACTCAGTGTGTTTTCAGTTACTAAATGCGTTCGAAGTAATATATATATATTTAATCTAGTGATATTGAAGTAGTATATTATAATTAGCAAAAATAAATTCTTATACTTCATACTATAATTTTGTTTTCGAATGTAATTGTACACTTGTTACCTTTTCATAAAAGTTTTTCTTACCGGACGTGTAGCCCTCTTCGTTATGTTTTGTATTGGAACTTATTAGAGATGATAAAATTGAGAGAGATACTTATACTTTCGAATTCTTAACTAAGTGAAACTAAATACTGAGACAATATGTCTGAAATGCAATTGTTTATTTTTTTTCGTTTTATTCATTGAGTTTTTTGATTAAGGAAGCAGTTAGGCATTCCTTAAATGGGTAAAGTTTGCAGAATCGCTACTTTTTTATTTTTTATTTTGAACATGTTTATAAATAACCATAAGTTGAAAAACATATACCTATATGTTTATAAGATACTGTCCAATAAAATTTAATGTATTCTTTTGTGTGAATTCCTTCTGATACGATTTTGAAAACAATTATAAAACTCACATGAAAAAATGTGTTTACTACAAACGACGAATTGACAAATGTTTTTACGAGTGGAACAATGCCAAGAATGTAGCGATTCCCTTCCGTATTTATCTTTGAACAGCTTTTTATCAACTTAAATTAGACGAGTGTCCCAAAGCGGTCGGTCACGCGCATATTTGTGGTCTAAATATAACTATCACTTGGCATATGTCCTGGCGATCCCGACGCGATGGGCAATATGCACAAAATGTCGCGAGCGATATTCATTAGCTCTGCCGTCTCTAGTATGTTATTTTTATTTGTCTACTGACAAGACTGTCGATAGTCAATTCTTAATCTGTTAACATAGGCATTCGTCTCTGTTATAGTCATAAATATTTGGAAATCGTTAGCGAACGAAGTATTTACGTCAGTGCCGCGTCAGGTTGTTTTCAAACACAAACAAGCGAACTTAGGCGTGTAGAATCTCAAAAATGAGCTTCGTGATTTTACATTACAATAATATTTTGTGATTGAAATTGATTAAATGTAAATTTATTGTAATTATAATTATTTATAGGACCAACTATTATTTATATTTAGAAGCATGCAATGTGAGAGGCCTATCTCCAACAATGGGCTGCATTAGGAAGATGATGATGATAGAACTTATCCTACTAATATTATAAACGCGAAAGTTTGTAAGTATGGATGGATGTTTGTTACTCTTTCACAAAAAAAACTACTGAATGGATTTGAATGAAACTTTACGGTAATATAGCTTATACATCTGAATAACACATTGGCTACTATTTGCCGCGATAACCGACATACACGCGGGCGGAGACGCGAGCAAAAACTAGTTTTAAATATAGACATAGGAATTCTATATATGTATGTTTACTTTAGTTTATATTATGTTTAGTTGTAGAAGTGGATAAAATTAAAAAAGCTTAAACTTATAGAGAGGTCCTTAAAATAAATTCTGAAAATTTC
The DNA here is from genome assembly GCA_949125395.1 of Diaphora mendica. Classification (NCBI taxonomy): domain Eukaryota; kingdom Metazoa; phylum Arthropoda; class Insecta; order Lepidoptera; family Erebidae; genus Diaphora; species Diaphora mendica. Next base: position 28,934,292 of record OX421310.1, read on the forward strand.
AAATAAAAGCAACAATTTATTTGCAGCTTCTTTCGTGGAAGACAAACCAGTTAAGTCCAAAGACCTTTGTGGTATCGTTTCAGATATCACTGTCAATCCGCAAAACAATTTTTTGGAAGGTTTCCAGACTTAATAATTTTATACTACAATTTTGTTTTGTACACTTTCGCTGTTGGCGGCTTAGACCTGAGTTACTTTCAATTTATTATAATGTAACTCATTTTGCCTTTTGTTGAGTCTATCAATAAAAATAACGATTCTTTTAAAAAGTATGCGATAAAATTATTTTGTGTAATAAAGTAAAAAAAAAAACTATTTAAGTAAAACTCTAAATACCTTTTTATTCTGCTTGAAATCAACTATTAAAACACGCTAATATGTCGGATCTCAAACATTATAAAAATATAGTTAAAAAATTTAAAGAAAACGCTTACAAAAGTCGGTTACAAACAAACATCTAGGTGAAGCTAATAAAATTTTATTAATAAAAAAAGTAAAAACTAAAACTCAACTACGACACTAAGCGACGCTGAAAGGTATGAAACAAGTTTGAAAAACTGTAGTCACGCGTTGTTACAGTGCTATGGTACGTTTCTATGTAACGCGTGACTACGGCTTTTCAAACTTGTTTCAAATGTTTTGGTACCGTTATAATATTAATTTATTTGCAAAGTATATTTTAAATGCCATAGAAATAAATACGGACAAAATCACTAGCAAATATTAATAATCACTACATAGTATAAAACAAAGTCGCTTTCTCTGTCCCTATATCCCTATGTATGCTTAAATCTTTAAAACTACGCAACGGATTTTGTTGCGGGTTTCTTTAATAGATAGAGTAATTTAAGAGGAAAGATTTATGTATAATACATGCATAACATAGTATGGAAACATTGTTAATTTTCGAGGTTTCTAATGTGATGTTGCAAATAAACACATTTTTATGCGCTTACATTGCAAACGCTGGCTGAACCCTACGAGATAGATCAAAATAATGTATTGCAGTATTGTACACCTTAAAAAGGTCTACAAAAAAGTCCGTGATGGTATATGTCTATCTCTTAGGGATAACCCACAATAATCATTTTTATTCCATTCTTTTTACGAGAAATAATGGCTTATTTACGAAGCGGTTTTAAGCAATACAGCATTAATCCTTATCCAATTAAGTACCCTAAATACATTGTGCATTTAATATAGATCAATATGGTACTTTACAGTATGTAATTTAAATAAATATATTCGAAGATATTACAGATTTAAAATGCACAAACCGTGTTATCGGTGGATGCATCTCAAATCCACCCGTGCGAAGCCGGGGCGGGTCGCTAGTGTAATATACATACTTAATAACTCTTAAAACAAAAAACTTTCAGGAAGACTTGTTGTTTCAGTGCCTTCTGATGTATATAATTAATTACTCTTGAATCTTCTTCTTCTTCTATCTGGCGAGGCGAGTGATTTCAAAGTATTTAGTAAAAAGAAAAATAAAAAAATATCATCAACGCAAATTTGAGTAGAATTGATTAGAAAAATCGACGAAACCATTTAACAATACCCGAGATGTAGAAGCATCACTAGACCGCTATGGTGTGGGTCACCATGCTGCATTGTTGCATTGTCTGCATTCGAAATGAGTATGGTGACCACCACTCTTGGATTCTGCTTAGTTATGCTTTCCATCAGGCTGAGAAGAGTCATTTTGGCAGGGCCATAAATAAAAAAAAAGTAGCTTTTAAATATGTTAAAAATAAAACTCAGGCCAATGACATATAAAGTGTTTGCCAAAATTGATTAAGAAATATAAAATAAAAACTTTTTAACAAATAAATTAAACCCCCGAAAAAACTGAAAAGCAACAAATAAGAAACATTTTTTATTTAACCTTAATAACCAAGTTCTTAAAGTAAATGTAAGTATCTAAGTAACTTTGAGTCGGCGCCAAACAATAATTATTTGGATAACAATTTTTATTTTATTAATTTTGTGTGCCTATAGACTACATGCTTAATTTTTGATAACTTTTAATCCAAAAAAAAAAAATTATTAAAATCGCGCTACTCTGTATGTGTTGTCACATAAAAAAATAAAATAAATACGTCGACTTGAGAACCTCCTCCGTTTTGTTTCTTCGGTTAATAATTGAACACACTTTATGTTAGATAGATTGCTTATTATTCTTAGTATTATGTCAAAATTGTAAATGTTTCTGACCGAAACATAAGGCGACATCTGGAAGCAAACTATGAAAATATAAGTCTGTTGCGAATACTAACGTTTTTCATTACAGGTTATGGGCTTAGTTTAAATTAGATAAAAGTGTACGTAGTATCGCGGAAACATGACTTCGAGTTATATTGCCAGTGTGCCGAAGTTAAAAGGCAGAGATAATTATGATGATTGGAGTTTTGTGGCTGAAAATCGATTGGTGCTAGAAGGCATGGAGAAATATATCAGACCGACAGCAGATTTCGAAGTGAAACCAATGGATGACGCAAAGACGAAAACTAAACTGATCTTAACCATCGATCCAGTGTTATATATATGTATAATTGTATAATATAAATCACAAGCATTATGGCACGCAGTACCTGCAGAGGATATGCGGGTTCAAGTCTAAATGTAAAATACGTAGTAAAAGTATAATACCTCAGTTCATTTCGTTATTCAGTCAAACAGTCTATAAAATATAACCGGCAATTAAACTGTCTTAATACCCAGGTTATAATAATAACAAGAATAATTGATTATAATCATAATATTATTAACAAACATTCTTATAAAAACACAATTACCAAATTATTTTACAATTTGAGTTCATAATTATTTGTGTCTGAATTAGATAAAGGATCTGTATTTCAGACACTGCTCTATTCCTTAGCTTTATTTTATCTATATATAAATATATAATATTAAAGTGTCTATTTGTACTTTTAAACTATCAGCTGTTCCCTAAATGCATATGAAAGTACTCGTAGATAGTAGATCTAGGTACATCAAAAATCTTTTTTTTTCGATTGTCTATCTGTAACTGTGTATGTTCCTGCTAATCTCTGGAAAAACTGCATCGATTTCAACGGAACTTTAAGTAGCATATAACTGATGATATAAGGAATAACTTAAGCTTCTTTTATTTCAAACTACACACATCAAAAGTGTCTAGGGATCAACATATGTGTCTAGGGATCAACATATATTTTTGCAATAACTTTTCTCCTGATTGATATTAATTAAAATTTTCTTTAAGGATTCATCAAATAAAGTGTTTTCGTTTGTCACAGTAACGATAAACCAAGTCACCTTTGCATTAATGAAGAAATTTGCTATTTTCCTAATAAAGGGATTTTTGACATTTGAACCACTAACATTAAAGTTCGAAAAAAGGACTGAAATAACAGTTTTCTTTAAAATTTTATTAGGTAACTTAAACAATTAATAATCCGTGTTTCTACCGCGAACACTAACAACACAAGAACATCGGTTTGGCATACTCAAAATGAGTTCATCCAACACGCTGTGGAATGGCCGCCCATGTTCGTTGCAACAACAAAAAAAGGTCTTCTTGCGACTGGATACCCTCCATATTCGGCAGAGCTCTTCTCTGTAGCATATCCCATGCATGCTCAATCGGGTTCAAGTCTGGCGACTGAGCAGGCCAGGGCCAAAGCCACATCTCAATCTCAAGAAATCCGCATAAAAATGCTTGATCCCTAGACACTTTTGATGTGTGTAGCTTCGCGTCACGGTGTTACCCGCGGTTGTTGTTGCACCTTTACAACAACAAGCGCGGGGCGCAGATAGTTATAAGATATAAATTAATTATACTTTTCTTCGTCATCATCAGCCTATCCCAGTCCACAGCTGGACATAGGTTTCTCCAATTGCACGCCACTTGGTTCGATTATCGGCTTCTCGCGTCCAGCTTCTGCCATCCGTCTTGCGCAGATCATCAGTACACTTGGCCTATGGAGGTCCTACTTACTTTTCCTAATTAACTTAGCAGATCATAATCATATTTAAACTTAAATAATTAACTATAAAACGAATACTTCTATTAGGTAAATCATGTTTTGGTATAAATAAACAAGCAAAAACATATTCGTATACCTATGCTACAACATTCGAACATAATAAAAGGTACTCTTCAAGGTATTTAATTTTTTTACTTTTGCTTCAAAGAATAAAGACATGAACTACGACTATAAATGAATAAAGGCAAATATGTTGTATGCTAGTAACTATATAATAATTGATACCATACATTCACCTACATCTCACGCTAATCTTCCTTACATATATCATATATATTGAAACATTTGCTATGTCTTTTTGATGATTATTTACCACGCAATGTGCACTTATATTAGCATCATAAATAACTGGTAGAATATGCGGTGCTCTCCTTGAATTATATAAGCTAGAAGAAAAATAAATAATGTCTAAGATTTGCATAGTGAGAAAAATACAAACTGTAAAAATCATTGCTATAAAAACAAATAGGTTGACATAGAATAAGAATTTTAAGTTGTTGAGAGATAAGCTAATTTTGAAGCATTTGGGCCATTAAATAGTCCGCATGCATGGAGGTGGAGATGGTAGGTGAAGTACAGGTCTGTCCGGAAAATAGCACTCGTTTAGCTTGTAAGCTAAACGAATAAAAAATAAGAAAAAAAGCGGTATGTTGTTTTAACATGAGTGTTAAATTTTAAAATGAGTAACATTTGTCGAAGTCACAAGCTACAGTGTCATTTAATTCCGTGTTCTCAACACTTTTAATCCTTTTAAACAGTAATAAAACCACAATAAAATGTCAAGATAGGAGAAGTATTGAGTCTGCGGCCCACATTAACGTACTACAGTCGTCAGTCACTCCTGACATTACTTCAGCTGTAATTTCAACAGTGTTTTGATGTATCAGTAGACTTAATACGATTCTTATCATAGGAGAGACACATATTAATCAATCGTAGTGATAAAAGTATTTCTTTCGCTGCTTCTCACTGAAACAGGATTTTTTTCAAAGGCAACTCCCGCGTTAAGAATTAATATTCTATGTTGCGGGGGACTTTAACACCCAGCTAGACTCAAAACAATTATTTGTGGATAACACAACACAAACAGTGTTGTTTCATGTGGGGTTTGAGCACTTTGAATCCACAACACTCAACGCATTAGAAAGCGACGACGCCACGAGGCGATCGCTGAAACCATTAGGTCAACCGTGCAGTCAGATTCCGGAGACCAATCTTCGGTTCTGTGGCGAGGAAATACTTTTGCAACTAGCCCCTGGCGCAATCCTGTGGAATGAACTGTCGCATATTATTCCCGTACCAATACGTCCTTCAAACCTTCAAGATAAAAGCGTACTCCTTTTTTTAAGGCCGGCAAGGCACTTGTGACGTCTCTGGTGTTGCAGCCTGCAGGTGTCCATGGGCGGCAGTAATCGCTTATTACCGCCTGCTCGTTAGCCCTCTATTAAATGAAAAAAAATGCTTTTTATCCTTAAGAACTGGTAATGCAAAAGACATAAGACAATAAAATGTCATAATAAATAAATAAATAATAATAACAATAGAAACAAACCTATAGCTAAAACTCACTATATTAGTAATTCAAGCAATAGTATATAGTATGTACATCTATGTATTCTTGTTACCGAAACGCTTCAGGTATCGATAATCTCACTATCTATAATGGCTTGAAACTTAAACACTTAAGGTTTGGGTCTGAATATTAATTGAATTAAATACAACACCAAAATTGTATCCACTGATGTAAATTTTACTTGGTATTTGATAGCTTAGCGCGGATGTATTTTATCGTAGTTTGCTAACAAGTTAGTATCATGTAACATGGAAAGCGGTATACTTGTTGAACTTCAAGTTATAGGTTTTTTAAAACAAATATCTCAATTGTATGTTATCTCTTTACTTAATACGTGAAGCAGAAACTTTGTACCCCTTTTTACGAAAATTATGAGAACGGAGGAGTATGAAATATATACGAAGGAGGAGTGCAGAAAGCTAAAAAATAAAAATATAATTAATATTCAATATACCAATATTCTAGGCTTCTATACCTACATACTTATAAAAAAAGACAATTATATTATAATAGCAACCCGGATAATTATATCCGGGTTGCTATTAAGCAATACGGAAAATATGGTACCCTGAGAAGATGTGCGGCTTAATTTTTTCCAATTCAACAAATATCGTTATATTCCGGTGTGATATTGAAAACCGGTGTGAAATAGTGCTTGCAATGTGTTTCACCGGGTGAGTGAGGATACCGGAGGCCCATACCCCAACCCCTCCCCCTATCTCCCCCCCCATCCTCCAAAGGCCGGTTACGCACTTGTGACGCCTCTGGTGTTACGCGTGTCCATGGGCGGCGCTAATCGCGTACCATCAGGCGATACGTCTGCTCGTTTGCCAGGCTATTCCATAAAAAAAAAAAAAAAACTAGCCAATATACTCAACAATTTAACAAATTATACACGAAAAACTACCTCAAGAATCACTCTATCTATTGGTAAAAACCGCATCAAAATCCGCGCCGTAGCTTTTGAGTTTATCGCGAACAGACAGACAAACGCGGCGGAGGACTTTGTTTTTATTAACCGACTTCCAAAAGGAGGAGGTTCTCAATTTCATCGGTATTTTTTTTTTTTGTTTTTTTTTTATTCCGTTATACTCGGTCAATTGTGGACCGATTTTGAAAATTCTTTTTGTATACGAAAGGGTATGCTCTCCATGTGGTCCCATGGCCACCATATCAGGATCTGATGATGGGATCCTAAGAAAATTGAAGGAAACCCTCAAATTTACGTGAGCGCCTGCAATGAAGTTACGAGCAATTGTCTGCATACCTTCATATTCTGTAGACATCATTAAATTTTAAATGAAATGATGATGAGAGACTTGAGAAAGACTAAAAAGCGAAAATTAAAAAAAACCTTCGTTTAAAAAAACCGACTTCAAAAACTAATAAGTATAAAATAACTTAATTTGTATGTGCTACCTATTCATAGGTTTGAAGTCGGTGCCAAGCCAAAATGTGCCGCGCGTGACCTTGAGTGGGATAACTGCTCTTCGCGTTGAACAAAACAACCGAAGCGTCGTTGACGTTCGTCTCGAAATATAGCGAGTGTGGTACCTACTATTCCATTGGCTTGGCACTGACTTCAAACCTATGAATAGGTAGCACATACAAATTAAGTTATTTTATACTTTTTAGTTTTTGAAGTCGGTTTTTTTAAACGAAGTTTTTTTTTCATAATATGAAGTGATTGTATAATTTACATTAATCTAGTGGGGGAAGTGTTAGTTTTGCATAAAAATATATATTTTATATATGTGTGTAGCCGGCAAGTGTGTTTCGGCACATTTGCCGGTAGGTTTTGGTATAGATATTTGCTATGGCTTTCGCCATAGTGTCCGTTTTATGTATGTTTGTAAAGTCGACAAAATCTTAAAATCTATAAAGATTGTGTCGACTTTACTTAATTGTTTTGCGTTGAAATGTGAAAATAGTCTACTGACATCTATTGGCTCCCTAGTAGATTAAAATTACTGCTCTAAGTTTCCTGAAACAATTCCTTTTCACCATTAAAATACAGTAGAGAGAGTATAGAACCAATTAAGATGGAGACAAATACTGTAGACTGGAAGTAACTGACAAATGGAAGTAAATAGTTGCAGCAATTCGATAGAAATATTGTCTCATTTTACAAGCTTTTTATTATCTTGCAATGTATGTATATGTATATTTATGTATGTATCTTGACTGCCTCGTTGGTCTAGCGGTTGACGTGTGCGACTGCTGATCATGAGGTCTTGGGTTCGATTCCTGGGTCGGAACTAATGTTTGTATGATCTACAAATATTTGTTTCGGAGTTTGGGTGTTTTCTATGTATAATATGTATGTATTTACAAAAAAAAAAAGTATATATGTATTTGTATCAGTTGTCTAGTACCCATAACACAAGCTCTGCTTAGCATGGGACTAGATGGCGATGTGTGTTAGATGTCCGAAATATTTATTTATTTATTTATTATGTATACATATATGCTTGTATGTTCAGGTGGAATCTTGCAACTTAATTTTGAAGCAGATATCTTCAACCGATTTCGCTGAAATTTTGCAAGCATATGTATACAGCGTGACAAAACAATATTATAATGACATAGAGCTGATCTAATGCTGGAGCTCGTAGGTGGCCATAGGAACTCTGTAAAGAAACGTCGCAACATCATCGAGTTTTGGCTCGTTTTGATTTGATTTTGATTTATCTCGAGGCATTGCAGTAAAAGCTTGTTTTTAAAAAGCTTTTTAATTTAATTTATTAAAAAGCTTGTAAAAACGTCCTTGCTGAACAAAGTTAGGTCCTGTTTACTATGTTAAAATACAACCAAAAGTGAACCGAATGTACCACTTGTGATGTCAAAATATATACTCACAACCTCAAAATACAAAACAAAAATTACCTTTGTTTTGTAATCTGAGCTTACATCTAACAAACTTGGCCGACCCATACACCGCACATATCGTAAAAAATCTTTTAAAGGTTTATAACCTCAAAAAAGCCTTCAATTAAACATATCTAAAAGCAATCACTTTGCATTTGACGTTATCTTAAAAAACCATATCACAGTAAACAGCATGTCATTGCTAAGGTTCAGTGGGTAGAAATAATTTGCCCATCCATATATAAAATGAAGTTGCTCTTTACCTACATGCACTATGTCGGTTTGCTTTCTTTGTGTTTGTATTTTTATACAATTATGGTGAAAAATCTACAAGTTTACAAACAAAGTTTCTAAAACATGAGCCATTGAATGCCAGAGCTGGTTAATCTAGAAATCGACTGCCTCGTTGGTCTCGTGGTTGGGATGATTTACTGCTGATTATGAGGTCTCGGATTTGATTCCCGGGTCGGACCAAAAGTTTGTATGATCTACAAATATTTGTTTCGGAGTTTGGGTGTTTTCTATGTATAATATGTATGTATTTACAAAAAAAAGTAATATATGTATTTATATCAGTTGTCTAGTATCCATAACACAAGCTCTGCTTAGCTTGGGACTAGGTGACATTGTGTGTTATAATGTCCGAAATATTTATTATTATTATTTATTATAAAAAAAAACTGGGTTCATTTTATATTCTTGTACGAAAACTATTCCCGGTACAACGGAACTGCCGATGGTGGCAAACGGCTTCCAAAGAGCATTATGAAAGTTAATTCAGTTGTTATAACTTAGCTACAGTGCACTTCTCTTGTAACCAAACAAGGTAATTCATAATAGAATTGAGAATTGTTCAGCTGTGTAAATCATGTACGACTATTACTTAGTAGATCTTGTACACAGTTTCGATTTCTGTTCAGTATTCTGTCAGTTATAACTAAATATGATAACCCCTGCCTTAAATTCTAGAAGAATGCTTAGTGCAGTGAACGTAAGCTAAGTAATATGCCACAGTTTTTTTGATACTCGACACCGATTTTTTTAGGTTCAGTTGTAGTATGTAACAACTATCTGATGTGATATCTTGTAGATGAAAATGAAGAGTTTTAGTCGAAACAATCGAACTGCATAATATCTGGTGTGTATTGGGACTGGGTTCATTGTCAATAATATTCTTACTTATTAATTAATATACACCTTTATTAGTAACACAGTGATTCTAGGTTCTTTTTGCCTCTGTCTCATTGTATGAGCGGGACAAAATTTTGCAATTAAGTAAACTCCCAGTAGAAATCTCTAACATTTGACAAATATGCTATGTCTATATCTTAAAATAATTACTAACGGTTAGTAACTTGTATATCCGTAAGAGAACAATAGCTCGAATGACTTTTGTATCCAAGCAATAAATTGAGTATTCAGTCACATTTTTTTAAAGTTGCAATCCATCTTTCACTACGTAGGCGTAAAGCGTAGACGTCAAAAATCGTACGTAACGTAAGTATTATTGAGTTTATAAAGTAAGATGTATACAGATTTAACGGAATAAATTCACAGAACACTAACGTTTATTAAGAGGTCCCGGTTATCTGAAGTCGGTCAGGGTTGTGGGTTGACTGAGCGAAGGTTTGTTTCTGACCCGTGAACCCGCCCGCTCCGTAAGTAGCTATTAACCTGTCATGTCTAAAGTAAGACACATACAATTTATTGTACTTTATACTATTCGGAGATTCAGATTTAAGAAATAAACTGAGAAATTTTAGTATTTCAATTGAATTTATTTTGCTATTAGGTTTCTTTTATTAACCGACTTTTAAAAAAAGGAGGAGGTTTCTCAATTCGACCGTATATATATAATTTTTTTTATGTGTGTTCGGGGATAACTTCGTCGTTTATGAACCGATTTTGATGATTCTTTTTTTAATGGAAAGTAGATGTCCCGACGGTGGTACCATGATAAGGAAACTAGGATCTGATGATGGCATCCCAGAGAAATCGAGGGTAACCCTCATTTTTTTCAGGCACGTACTATGTTTTTCGTATTATTTCTGAAGCTACGCCGGTATTTGCGTCTGGTAGTCATCATTTAATGATGATGAGCTGATGATGAAAGGTAAAACTCCTTAACGGTTAGGAGTTGGAGGATAAATCTTTATATGTCATACGTATGTATGTTACCTTTAGTCGTATTCTTTCAAGTTATTTAGGTAAGCTGATGATGTAAGGTACAACTCCTCAACGATTAGGAGTTGGAGGATAATTCTTTCAATTTCATACATATCTATAGACATTTAGTTGTTTACTTTTCAGTTATTTAGGTGAGCTGATGTCACAGGCGCTATGATGACTAACCCCTTAATGTATTTTGCTTTAAGTAACTCGCCTGCTTCTATTTCATCACGACATTTAAGCTTGGACACGATTCCTATTGCCCCCTAGACCACGTTCTCGGTAACAGAAATCTTGCATCTCAGCATTATTTTGGAAACTGATCATACTCAGTTTTAATACGTGTTCAAACCACTGAAGTTATTCGCATCAGCAGAAATTATATGAAATGGTTCAACTTACTGATAACTTATGATTGTTTGCACTAAAAATGGAAAAATAAAAACTTTTTATAAAAAAAAAACCGACTTCCAAAAAACCATCCGACGAAAACTCCCTGCCAAAAAACACTAAAAAGCGTAAAATAAACTGGCTCTTCATAAATTGCTATGTGCCAATTCTTGTCTATACCTAATTCTTTATTCATTTAAATAGTAGTATTATTGTGTGTGCTAGGTACCTAAAATCTGTTTGAAGTCGGCGCCAAGCCAAAATGTAATAGGAGGTACCGCACTCGCCGCTGCCGGATAGCTACCATAAAACAACCCAAGCGAGCAGACACGCGCGGGCTGACGCGACGTCGTTGATGTTCGTCTCGAAATAAAGCGAGTGTGGTAACTACTATTACATTTGGTTTGGCGCCGACTTCAAACAGATTTTAGGTACCTAGCATACATAATAATACTACTATTTAAATGAATAAAGAATTAGGTATAGACAAGAATTGGCACATAGCAATTTATGAAGAGCCAGTTTATTTTACGCTTTTTAGTGTTTTTTGGCAGGGAGTTTTCGTCGGATGGTTTTTTGGAAGTCGGTTTTCTTTTTATAAAAAGTTTTTTTGAGGAATTTAAATAAGAATCGCACTAAAACATTTTCATGTGAAATGTTACCAAGACGACTTACCCTGTACTACGAAAGCGAAATGAATGCCTTTTGTGTTTGCAAATATCTAGTATCTGAAGTAATGTGCTATGCGAATATTTAGTTTCTGAAGTAACGAAACAGCCAACGTGCCCAGCCAACACGCCCGTGCCCCCAGATTAAGAAGTTTTCCTAAAGTAAAATTTTTCGTTTGTACTTTAAAGATTTAGACTTACAAAAAATAACTCACACCGTTTTAATAATAAATAACTAAATTTACAATTATATAGTTATCGGTTTTTCAGAGTGTTATAAACAAAACTTGTGTGAAACGGTTTTGATTAAAAAAAATTGTTAGTGACAATTACAGCGTAGGTATAAAGTATAAAAAATACGTGATCACAGAAGAAAAATTGTAACTAAATATAGAAAAAAATTAAATTACATTTTAGTTATCTCTTTCGCACTTACTCCTTGTTTGATTCAAAAGGTCGCTTATGGATAGGAAGCGTTAATAAATTAACTAATTCTCTTGGATTAAAAAAGTTGGGCATAAAAGATACATATTTAAAATTACCGGTCATTATCCCATAAAGCCCTTAAATAATAGTCTGAACGTATAATATCAGAGCGTTGAATTTATTAATATCATTACGATTATTGCTTACTTTATTGTTTTTATTCGGACCTATCTGAGTAAACACCTTGCCTAAAGTTACCTACGTATGATTACGAGACTAACATCATTTATTTTTTCTATTCTCAATGATATATTGTCCTAAACGAAAAACTAAATTTCAAACAAAAATGCCGAAACAATTTTAAAAGCTTTTATTTTATGTACCCACTTTTAAAAGGTTTTATGGAATTAAATCAATTGAGACACGGTTAGGTAGATTAGAATAGGTTGTGCTATTCAGCTAGAAGCATCGCTATGACCCAATCTGCGACAGTGAATTCTTAAATGTAAATTAGAACATGCAACCATAAAATATACTTGAATTAATGTAGAAGGTTTTTACATATAACTTAGAATAGCTGCCAACAAAGGTCGAGCTTGGATGATTTTAAAATAATATTACAGCATGTGTGCACATTTGATCATACGCAATAGTTACAAAATCTACCAATATCGTTATGAATTAATGTAGAACTGTGTACAATAATCACAAGCATTTCTTTGTTTGTATACATATTACAGTATACTTTTTAACATAATATAGAAACCTATGTACATAACCATAATTAAAAAACAATAACAATAATTACATACAAGCGTCAAAAAACTCCACATCTTCGCCTACTGGTAGCGTTTCCTAAAGACTGGCAGCATTACCACGTTGAATGGCAATGCTGATTCTCTGTGCTAGAAAAAGGCCTGCCTTCTGGTCCCGAGAAGCGTCAATCAGTTGCTTAGCTAGTTGTTTAAACATAGCGCGAGCACTCGGACCCCATGAACCTAGCGTCTCAACGACATACCATCTGGTATCTTTCCATCGTCCCGTACCAGACCATTTGGTTCACGTAAAGCTGGAACACTGGCGGTAACAAGAGCACGACGGATAATGTCGGTAGAATTGGCATGTCGAGATATTTGGCCAGCGCTTCTGATACAAGAAAGGCCATGATGTCCGAAACTGTCAACAGCTTCTCCACGGTGACAAAAATGCGGATAAACACAAGGCGCTCCTAAACGGAGGCAAGTGGCAAAGCGAAAAGTAGTATTGTCCAACAAGGTACCTATGTTGGGTGATTGAAGGGCCTGAATCCATAAACCTGATTCCCACAGCTAACAAACAAGCTCGCTCAGCAAGACTGGTTGATATATCTAAAAGTATATTTTGCTTTAAAATACAAAACGGCGAGTCCCATTGTCGCTGAGAAAAAGGATTAACAGGTAATGCAGTACTAGGACAAGCTATCTGCCAAGCATTTATGGCAATGGCCTTGCATGATACTTCAGAATCAACCAGTGTGTTTGTAAGAATTTTCCTGGTTAACTCTTCTGTGCCCTGAACCGAAGACAGAAATGCTGGAAGGCTGACATCTACAATTTTGCGTACTCCAAGACCACCCAAACGAACTGGTAAGGATGCTTGGAGCCAGCCTCGATCGTTTAAAGCCATATTCAAAACTTTGCTAAGCATGTTTTGTATAATTTTGTCAACTTTTTCCAAAGGTGATGAATATTTTCGCATGTGTAGCGAAGCGCATGTGTAAAATTAGGTACAAAAAGACAATAACGAATAATAGTAAAAGCCGAGTGATTATTAATTTTAAGTAAACGATCCGAAGATTCATCAAAGTTTTTAATTTTGTCTTCTATGAATTTCTGAAAACCATCTTCCAAGACCGGAGAACCAAGAAGGCGAAGATACCTTTTCTCTAAAACTTTAATGTTAGGTGCCAAGGAATTAAATTTTTGTATAGTCGAGAATCTGTCTGTATTGTCACAAATAAAAATTTCACATTGAGGTCTAAGCCAATGGATTTAAATTTATTTTTAATAAAAGATAAATCTTCTAAAACTGTATCTACTTCCCCTCCTAAAGTTCCGTCGTCAAGATACCAAATGTTAAAATTAGATTTTATCTGCTCTATAATGGGATGTATTGCTAAACCGAAGATAACTGGTCCCAGTGGATCACCATGTTGACACCCAACGGCAGAGTCTAAAAGATAGTCCTTATACATTGATCTTGTTGGATTTCTATAACACTGCCAAAGAAAATTATATATTTTAGGAGTTTCAATTTTGGCTTGTGTCAAAAAAGCATCCCTATTTACAGAATTGAAAGCATTCCTCAGGTCAACCTTCAAGATCACCTCCCCTTTCCCGCTGTCAAGATACGTGGACAGAGCATGTATGTCAGCCTCACAACCACCTACCTTTATTTCTTTTTAACTGACTTCAAAAAAAGGAGGAGGTTTCTCAATTCAACCTTTTTTTTTTTATGTGTGTTCGGGGATAACTTCGTCGTTTATGAACCGATTTTGATGATTCTTTTTTTAATGGAAAGGAGATATCCCAACGGTGGTACCATGATAAGGACACTAAGATCTGATGATGGCATCCAAGATAAATCGAGTCGAACCTTGAAGTCGGTTTTTATTTTGTTAAAATTTTACTTGAAATGTTAAAAATATTAACCAATAATTCTCTGACGCTTGGCAGTGAGAATAACAATGTTTCCTTTGTAAATAGGAATAGGAAAAGAACATATATAATGTATAAAAATATATAAGAAAAGTATATTGTAGCAAAAACTTTAAAGTAATATTAAACATTAATATATAAATCAAGTTTCGAGAAGGTGACAAAATGACAAGAGTCGTTAGTGCAGGTCTCGTACAGGCGCGGCTGAATGACTCTGGAAGTATTTCTATTTCGGCACAAATGTCGCGACACCAGTGGCGCACCGAGACGCGGCGGCACGCGGCGCTTGCGCATACAGTTGTGTTGGTAGGTACACTCTTTAGTTTACTCTTATGTTCCCTGTACGGAACACGTTTGTTCTCATTAACTGTGAACGCTCAATGTTTCGGGTTTCCGGCTGCTCCAGACCGTAATTGTGTTGACAAAAACAAGAACTAAAATTATTTAAGTGAAGTGTCAAGGACAAACAGCGTAAAATGCAGTGAATCAACAAATTACTGTGACAAATTTACGATCCATCCAATGAATACTATGAATTGAAACGTTGTGAAACAGAACTGAAATGATTATACTGTTGTATGATTGTAAAAATATTTGAGGACAAGTATTAATTTATACCCTTATTTCGTTAGTGAATTGTAGTGCAGGTTAAAAACCTCGTCGCCGCATGAAATAATGACTCATACAATGTGTTTATTATGGTCGTAGTTAATAGTCTGTATTTTTTCCTGTATCGTTCCAATTATTTCATGAATGTAAATAATTTTAATCATTCACTTCACAAACAACATTTATTTGTAGTTGCATAATAAATAAAGTTCAACCAGTGTAATAATGCAGAGACAGACTATGTAAAAGACATTAATTGCTGGTTTAGTGGCAGATCGAGTGTCAGATATCCCGGCACTACCTATTTATGTTCGTCAGTCATTAATGATAGGCATGTGGCACAGATACTGCTGTTTGTACAATGATAATGAAAGAGCTAGGACACTGCGTGCGCACGCCGCTCGCCCCAGTCACATTCTTTGCATAATCTCGTCCACGTGTTTACTTGTTTGAGGTAGAGTCCGTACTGAAATAGTGACGTCACATAAAGGAGCATGTAGAACGAACAATCAGTAAAGTTAATGTTGAAGAGTGCGCGTAGTTCGTGTGTGCCATTCGTGGTCGACTGTCGGTGCGCCGATATGTTGTTGCATGGTAGCAAGGCAGTGAGAGGGGCTGTACAACGGAGACGCTCAGGTCCCTGCGGAGTTCCATGCTGTCCTGTGGCAGGGCCGGGGGCTCCGCAGGCAGCTCAAAGCCTATGCCTGCACTTAGCTCCCACCAGTTCCAGACGTATTCAAGTGGCGAGGAAGCTGTTAGTGAATGCGAAGCTCAAAGCCCGTTGCTCGCGGGCCCCACCGCCGTGGTTAGAAGACGACATGCCATAAGGTTTAAAAGGAAGTCTAAAATAACCTTCAGAGTTATTAGGTGCGGTAACTAGCTTTGAAATAATCTATTTAACTAATATGACATGTAGGTAGTTTAAAGGCTCAGTGGAAAGACTTATTTTCTTAAGGCTTGAAATCAAAGTATACTACGAATCAAAGTATACTACAAACTTAATTTAGTGTTAATATCTCCAACATATTTTAACTAAAGACTACATTGTAAGTTATTCAGTCATTTATATCTAGTCACGTACCTTATTTAATTCCTATTAATTACACAAGTTTGTAAGATATATGATAAAAAATAAAGATTTACCTACTGTGTATCCAACTAGTTTCGCGCACTATGGGGGTCCTTTTTCCAGGAACGAATAGTCTGGCCACATCCGTGTGAGGCGTCACCGTGACGTATATTGTGTAACAGTACCATATAAATGAAATAAATTTGAATACCCCTCCCAAAACTCTTCATTTTATATGTAATAGTACTGAGATGCCAACTACATTTCGATTTAATAAATCAACCCGTATTTCTGAATATCTCTTTACTCGTAATTGAGGCTTGTGAAACAAAAATATATCATTTTTGGCTCATTATCTACCACAAATTACAGCCTTGTTTAAAGCGGTTCTAGCCAGAATATTGTCCCCTCTATTCGGACGTTATTGTTTCAAGATTGGGGTCAATCAATGAATTGGTCACTTAACCCCGAACGACTAGGCAGGTATCTGAGGAAATAAGAAAATGAATTTATTATCAAGAGGAAAACGTAACACAGCAAATAACCGGTATTATCAAACGAATTAAACCTTAGAATTACCTTAACTAACAGAATATAAAATTAGATATATACCTGTTATAATATAAAACCTTTTGAAGGAGAGGCCTATGTCCCGCAGTGTTAAAAACTGTGGATCTCATAATCTTATCAATGTATTAATAATCTTACAATACATTTTTGAAAACCCAAAAAAAAAGGTTTTTGTTTCGACGGCCTTTACAAATCTCCACCCTCAAAAATAAATTAACGTTCACACCGTAAACGTAAATTTAAACGTTAAATGCAAACGTTAAATTTATTTGCAGAAATGCTTTATGTTTTATTCAACTTCTATAAATCTTTTGACGTTACAACTACATATTTTTAAAGTTCGCACTTGTTTTGCTACTACATTTTTGTCCATACATCTATTTTTAACCGACTTCAAAAAAGGAAGAGGTTCTCAATTCGACTGTTCTTTTTTATGTTTGTTACCTCAGAACTTTCGCCTGGATGAACCGATTTTGATGGTTCTTTTTTTATTTGAAAGCTGGTGCTTCTACTTGGTCCAATTCTTGTCGTTTTTTTGTTAAAATCATAGTTATTAATAGTTGGTACTTAGCACAGCTAGCTATTATGTAGGATGTTGAGAATAAATAAAATATATCATCGATCTTGTACGTCGCTATAGAGCTGTGTGATAGGTGCAAATAGCGACATCCGGCATAATGCCAATTAGTATTCTATACACGTGTGCGGTGGCTCGTCTCAGCAACAGGTACGAGACACGAGACGATGTCGTCGTTAACTATGACGTCATAATACTTAACAGTTTATAAAATATTGTACTTCTTACATACACATACGAAATAGACTTTTATCAAAGCAAAATTGTGATACAACAAACGAACAATTAAATGTTCGTTAAAATACCAAGAAAGAGAAACTACTGAGTTTATCTTTTATGTTTCATACTAGTCTCAATCTAATCAGAGCTTGTACATAGTACTCAATGGGGTTACTAGACAACTGATATAAATACATGTATACTTTTTTTTGTAAATACCTATCATACAAAATACAAAGAAAACATCCAATCTTCGAAACAAATATTTGCAGATCACACATATTTGATTCGACCTAAGAATCGAACCCGAGACCTCAAGCACAGCAGTCGCAGACATTACCACTGCGCCACTGAGGGCACGATGAAATGATGCGAGAGTAGATTTCTGTTATTCAAACTTTTTGTGCCTCAGCTTCTTTGAATTACGATTAAATTTTTAAGTAGTAACTTAAGTATTGATTGCTATGGTTAGGTGTCCCATGAATTCACTTTCTTGTCAACTGTAAAAACTCGAGACGACTGAAATTTAAGTCAATTTTACGTTACTTTATTGATATACATAAATTACGGATTAAGTGGCTTCTCTTAGATAAACTAATTCACAAAATGCGTATTTGTATAATTCATTCACTGCTTATGTTTCAACCTAAGTAGATTTATAAGGAAAAATCGAATAAGTAGAAACAAAATTAGACAGTACCCTATAACGTTTGATGGACGAAAATAAATATTTACGAGAAACCTTTTTAGAAAAAAGCATTTGATTTATCCTTGATATTTAATGGTAATTTACATCAATTTATAAGAAAGATTTTTTTTTTAAAGTAATTTAACCATTGATCGCCATAAAAGCTTGGAAGGTCAGAGAATAGCCGCTCAATAGATGAACATTAATGGATTGAATTATTTAACGTAGACTAATTATACATAAACACTAGGAATAGATAGGTTACTTAACAAAATCAATTAGTTTCTCGACCGTTGGATTGTCTGCCATAACTAATACTCAAATAGCTATCAACGGTTCTTCAGAGATCGTTCCGAATATAAACGAAGCTTTTATTAGAAATACTGACAGATTAATTATATTATTGTAGTTTGATCGCATGATGATTATTACTGGTTCGTTCATGGCACGGGGCTGTACGAATTTCTGTGATTTTAGTATTTTCAACCGACTTCAAAAAAGGAGGAGATTCTCAATTCGACTGTATTTTTTTATGATTGTTACTTCAGTACTTTCGAACGGCTGAACCGATTTTGATAATCTTTTTTATTTGAAAGCGGGTGATTCCCGTGTGGTCCCATTTCAATTTCAGTTCTTAAAGTCGTGATTTTTATTAAATTTCTATTGTAAGGGTTATTATTGAGGCAAATTAAGTTAAGTACAATTTATTAATAATATTTTTTTGCCAAAACTGATGTAAACGATGTTTTTGAGAGTGAGATATATGGATATAGTTTTCAATAACTTGTCTTGAACGAGCACAAACTTGTTCTAGTATTTTAATGTAGTGGTTTTTAAAGGGTACTCTTGCCCCTTATATTTATATAATTATGTATAGTATTAATGTTAATATCGTAGTGCCAAACACGCTAAAATAGTACTTATAGTTACTGTTTAAATCAGTATCTATAGCAGTTAATAATAAAAAATAATACTAGACGATCTTACTGCTTTTCTGGAAAACTTATAACGTTAAAATACACTTGAATATTTTGTTTTGAAGAAAAAATGTTTTGGTTTTCTTGCGTAGCAGAATCTATACAAATCTAAAGTTACTTATCTATCGCTGTTAAAGTATCTACAGAAACATTCGGTTGAGAAGTATATGTATTTGTCTTAGTATATTTTTAATGCGTAAAAACTAAGAAAGTTTACTTGTAAAATTTACTGTACTGTACTCTGCCTGATGAAAGCACAAGCAGAATCTAAAAGAAGTGGACATGCTTCAATATTCACATTCGCAATGAGTATGGACTCATTGCGAATGTGAATATTGAAGCATGCGGCAATATGTAATTGGTCGTATTCTAATTAAGTTGACTTAGTCTAAGCTGGTTTTTATTAGCAAACTATAAATCTTAGAAATAGATGTTAATTTCCACTTCTTGTTTACAGACTATAGAAATGTTAATTTGACGAAAATTCTGTCTGACAAACAGATAGGAAAACCAGAATAGCTATTTTATCTAAGTAAGATACAAAAAATTATTTGAAATAATTAAGGCTAAAGGAAATAAAATTTCATTTCTGCAGAGCGAAGCAGGTTTCGTTTTACAATCAAAGCGAGTATCATCGAACTGATGAACGTTCTATCGTGATTGAAATTAAATTGTACCGCCCATCAAGTTACGCGCTGTTCAATATTGAGCAGTTCGATCCACTCAACGCCGAAATATTGAGAAACTCCCACTCAATGTCTGTACTGTACATATTATTAATATTATGCTTACATGACTACCACACGTCTGCTCTACATCAACTAAATTAATATTCACGTTTATGATTTTGCGCACATCTGTCAGTTACGATTACGACAAAATAGTAAATGCTATTTTATAGTTGACATTTTATTAAGTACGCTTGGCGGGAAACAGCTTTATTGGTAGTAATCCCAGGTCTTACTTGAACGATCGTAGCATTCGTCTAACGCAGTTTGCCGGAGTTCAGTGTATTTAATAATCTATAAACTGTTTTATTAACTTTTTAATTTTAACCGGAAATACAACCATTTCCTTAGCTTTTAGTATTAACACAATTAAGTTGCTATTAAAAATCAGTTACTGTCATGACTTTTAATTTTTTTCCGTCTCTGAATGATTTAATTGTTTGGTGCAGAAATGATCAAATACACAAACTTGCAAATTCTCGTAACATTAAACTCAAACCATAAAATGAATTTGTATTTATATTTTTTCTAGGAAAAGTCCTTTTGATTTTAATAATAAAGATCAATTTTTGATCACACATTGTACCTAAAAAGTTTTTTCTTAAAATGAATGAATACTTTAGATAACTTTGTACTTTATGTGGCCTTAATAATTTGGCTAGTTTAAAAAAATCCCCAATTTCATCATCATCATCATCATTTCAATCCTTTATGCAATTTTACTAACAGGTATCATACTGAAGTTCATAATAAAATATATAGCTTCGTAAATCTTTAAGCTTATAGTAATAGGTAATACATAGAATCTATAAGTTATGATTCCCCTAAAGGTAAATTTAAGCCACTAAATGCCTATTTCAATATTTTCTAAAGTTGTAAGGATTAGAGCAGTACTGCTCTTAAATCATGAATCTGATATCAGATACAAGTAACTTCTAAAAAAAATAAAAATGAGAAAAAAGTCTAACACTTTTATCGCTTGTTTCCACGCGGCTTGTTACGGCCAGTAAACCATCCTAAGTTAGCATCAGTAATAAATAAAAACTGCCGTAGAAGTGTTTCTAAAACTATTTCACGATTGTTTGTCGAGTCACTGTTCTGTTTGGCTTCGGTTCTACTCAAGTCTTAAAGTTGCCAAATTCTTAATAGTTTAAGTGCAAATGATATGGAAAATTTACGATGTATGACCCACGTTCACACATTAAAACAAAAATCAAAAGGGGTGTTCAATAAAAAGCGTAGGTTGTAAATTCATTACTAGAAATCTTCTGCTTCTACAAAATATTGAATCGAAAATCGCTTTATGTTAAATTTAAGTTTTATACAGTTTACTGCATTGTAAACAGCGCTTTTCACTCTTAGTAGTCAAGTATTACCGTAGGTCTAAGTCTGTCCAAATCAATAATGTTTAACCTCGATATATTTACTGTGTGACTGTGAGATTCGTATAATATTGACTAACATAATTTTAGTATGCTTTGCTAAGTCAATTTAGTGAAACCAGTCTATATCTTGTCGATGGTAAATTTAGTAACACCTCCTCAATTGATCAATAAACGAACGATCTATTTAAGGTTAAAACTGAATTAGTTTGTTATTTTAAGAAAGACTTAGTGCAATATTTGCTCTTTAGTTTCAAAGCATATCTACATTTAATCACCGTAACATGTGAAAACAATTAATCAGAAAATTTTAAAAGACTGATGACTGAATAAAACTGTAGCTGTATGAAAAGATAGAATGCCAGTTTAAATAAAGTTTCACGTAGCGGCTCGTGGCGTAGCCGCAACCTACTGCCAAAAAAACCACTGATGAATGATATGAAGATTTAACTGGCCTATTGAGATATTATCCATTTTATTAAAAAGGTACTACAACTACTACTGTATAAGCTATTCAGTAATTAGTATTTAGGATTAGCTGCTCTAATTTAAGTTTATATGTGGAGCAGTCTTGTGATCCACATCGATGGTCACATGGTTTTTTGTACTGGCTGCATTGTGCGCATTTCGGTTTAAAATCTGGTGTGTCCTTATCCGGGCAAGCCCTTGTATCGTGGCTGGCCGCGCAATTAGCACACGTAGGAGTTTTAATAGTGTAAAATTTTTGAACATGACCGAATTGTTGACAGTTTAAGCAACGAACTACTTCTAAGTCGTCTATAAACCTACATGTGGCCCAGTCTATATATAATTTATCTTTTGTGCTAGCCAAGTGTTTCCTAACCTCTGTCTCTAATTCTAAGCCTATCCATTGACGTCCGTTTTCCAGTTTACGATGCCTGACAATTTTGGTTGTTTTTAAAAAATCGCTTTCGCTTAATTTTAATTCGTCCTTGATATTCTGACGATATAAAGCTGTTAGGAAGGTACGATCCTCCATAGAACCGGGCACGTCTTTTACAATTATACGGGGCCTTCTGCCTTTCGGCTTTTCTAAGCGTAAGCCTACAGATTTAATGGCGTTTACTGCTTCTAGTTTTTTAAGCTGCCGTTCATTTGCGACCCGCAACACGACGCCTGCCTTTGCGGTTTTTTTGACGCCTACAATTTGAAAACCTTCGTCGCTAGGTTTAATAGCCTTCATGAGAGCTTCTTTTGTAGCTGACGAAGTTGCATAGTCCGCTGAACGTTCCGTAGTAGGATACGCAATAACACACGGCCTAGATACGCGTGCCTCAGCGGACACCGGACACGGGGCTGATCCAGGTGGTAAGCGAAGCCTAAGCTTGTCCGCGTACGTCAAGCCCGGCTGTTGAACGGCGACACCCCCCACCTGGCGCTCGAGATTCGCTAATTTCGTTTCATTGCTAGCAGATTTAATTGCCAACAATGAGACGATACCGGTAATCCGCTGGGTTACGTCCATAATGGCGGTCCTATTCCCCACATTCATTCGCGACCCCTGATCGTTTACCAATTCGTTGATTTTTGCCAAATATTCGGTTGCCTGAGACACCAACTCAAAATAATCATACTCCCCACAGTTATCACGACCACTAAGAGACGAAACACTCTCGCCCAAGTCCGAAGCCCTAATTCGTCCAGTTCTACTTTCATTTGACGATAAATTTGATGGCGACATTCTACCAAACAATTTATTTCCGGTTGGTGTTCGAAATTCATTTGTACCACCGGGATCCGGCAACTCGCCAACAACCGACATGGCCAAACAAAGACACACCAGACAAAAGAAATATCAATAGAAAACAACTTCAAAATCAAAAAACACGAAAAGAAAATTAATACAAACAAAAATATTACTCCTACCTACCTTTAAGAATAAAAATAAATTGACTTACCGATAGCCGTAGTAAAAAAAACTAACACAATATTTGTATTTATAAGGCGTAAAACTTACAGATTATTTGTCAGAAACACTATACACAACCTTATACCGCCCACAAACCGGGTAACAACCGCAAGGATACACAAAAACAATATTTAAATTATTAAAACGCGACGTCACACGTGAACCGCAGCGAGCCGCGGAGGGAAGTGAGGTATATTATCAAAGCTTATAAAAATATAGTGAGAAAGGTAATTCATTCACTATTTTAGCTATTTATCTAAATACGAAATTGATATACATGATCCTTCATTTTATAGATACACACATCAAAAGTGTCTAGGGATCAACATATGTGTCTAGGGATCAACATATATTTTTGCAATAACTTTTCTCCTGATTGATATTAATTAAAATTTTCTTTAAGGATTCATCAAATAAAGTGTTTTCGTTTGTCACAGTAACGATAAACCAAGTCACCTTTGCATTAATAAAGAAATTTGCCATTTTCCTAATAAAAGGATTTTTGACATTTGAACCACTAACATTAAAGTTCGAAAAAAAGACTGAAATAACAGTTTTCTTTAAAATTTTATTAGGTAACTTAAACAATTAATAATCCGTGTTTCTACCGCGAACACGAACACAATAACATCGGTTTGGCATACTCAAAATGAGTTCATCCAAATCACGCTGTGGAATGGCCGCCCATGTTCGTTGCAACAACAAAAAAAGGTCTTCTTGCGACTGGATACCCTCCATATTCGGCAGAGCTCTTCTCTGTAGCATATCCCATGCATGCTCAATCGGGTTCAAGTCTGGCGACTGAGCAGGCCAGGGCCAAAGCCACATCTCAATCTCAAGAAATCCGCATAAAAATGCTTGATCCCTAGACACTTTTGATGTGTGTATTTGTGGATCACATAAAGTGTTGTTCCATGTGGGATTTGAACCTACAACACTTGGCTCAGTAGGAAGCGGCGTGGCAACCGCTTAAACCACTAGGCCAACTGTGCACTCAAATTTATTATGAATCCAATAAATCATATTTGGCAGAATTAAATATATATGTCTGCCTGACATAATATGTGTCTAACCAGCGCAAAAACGTTATCAGGCAGTACTGGCTCTTTTTTATTTCACTGAAATACCATTTCAAAGACGAATTAACTCGAGGAGCTACGGTGCTACGCAATATATTTTATTTTTATACCAATTGTTATAATAAATTCAAATAGCATAATAAAAACAAAGCAGCAATCGTAATAATTTATTTATCAAAACCGTTAGCGGTTATAACGACGGCTCTCCGTTTGGAATAAAGTGACTAAGTAAGTACCTTCTGTGGAAATTAAGTTACTGAACATTTGCTCCCTGCTTGAAATTTTCACGTGTCAAGAAAATTTTGTTACCTATGCATTCAATACACTTCCTTTGAAGTTTTGAAATTGCCTTCAATTCACAAAAATATATCGATTAATTCCGATTCATATAGTATTTATTCTCCTTGCTTGCTGTATTTAACTTGTTTTGTAGACTATTCCCTACCTCATTATTATATTGCACTTTAAAGCGCTTATCTTTAAGTTTATTTATACATTTTCTTTTTTCCTTTATAGTTACTATAATAAATGTACTGACTAGCAAATTATGATCTATGTTCAGATCGGTCTCTGGTTTTACACGATTTGACCTGGTTACGATATATATTTTTTGTTTAAATATAATCTAACCGACATCTTCCTACATCACCAGGCTTTTGGGAGTAGCATTGCATTGAAGACTCAGTGTCTACATTTTCTTTACAAAACTGTATTAATATTCTTTCTTTGCAGTTATGTTATAATTAGTTAAATATAAGTAGAGTTAATAAAAATTCTTCCTTAGGTACTTACATTACTTTTACAATTTAACTGCTATACCTATAACATAATAACATTATTATTTGTTATAAATGTTTACATATCACTTTTATGATTTCCCTTTTATAGTTTTAAGTGCTATATTTCCTTAAATTATTAAAAAATAAGGTTTTTTATTACTACACGTTAACAATCCAAATGTTAATAATAATTAATGTCACATTGAAATACGAAGTAAGATCACGTTCAGTAAATTAGTCTAGTAGACATAATTAAACTTGCATTAATAAAACGTTCCAACTTCAGTACAGCGCAAAGACAGCTTCTTTATAATTCAAAGCTCTGTCTCTCTGCAGAAGCACTAGAATATTAACAATGGCCTTGTATATCGGTACAAAGACAAGCCTTGAGAATTGCCGATTTGTTGATTGGATTTTAATGCCGTTCTCGCATAAGCATTGTCACTTCTAACTGTACCTACCCAAGATTTGGCATCATAGTTGTGGATCAAAAATGGTTAAGGCATTATAATTTTATGAAGAAACACTAGTTATGGTTACTGATTTTAAATAAAAAACAATTACTAGAATAGAAATGTTTGCACTTTATCGCATGCTATCCTTGTCCTCTCTTTAAAAAGGGATTGTTATCGTATGTTCCTACTAGGACCGCTACAAATTGAATCTAATCTAAATTAGGAACGACATAATTTAAGTGATTACAAATTTATGACTTGTTTGCACGTAGCACGTAATTATATCTGCAGACATTTTGTCAATTATTTACTTCAATCTCTTGATATTCCGAATTTAGTGATATAGAATGAAATAAAAGTATTTCATGTTGACTTTCAACGGCGTTAGTCACTTTCCTTCTAGTGACCTTTATCCCATTAGCTCTTTGCAAAATGTGAAAATAATATCTTTAGGGTTCCGTGCCAAAGGCAAAAAACGGAACCCTTATAGATTCGTCATGTCTGTCTGTCCGTCTGTCTGCTATGCAATAGCTTTACCGTGGCAGTCCCCGAGTGCCACACGTATTGTTTATTTTTTCATCAAACCCATACGTGTCTATGGATAGGTCTTCAAAAATGATATTGAGGTTTCTAATATCATTTTTCTCTAAACTGAATAGTTTGCGCGAGAGACACTTCCAAAGTGGTAAAATATGTCCCCCCCTGTAACTTCTAAATAAGAGAATGATAAAACTAAAAAAAATATATGATGTACATATTACCATGCAAACTTCCACCGAAAATTAGTTTGAACGAGATCTAGTAAGTAGTTTTTTATTAATACGTTATAAATCGTAAACTGCAATTTACCCTTCATTCAATCAACTCAAATGTAAAAATTAAAAAAAAAAGAATATCTTACTTGCTGCTACGGAACCCTTCATGGGCGAGTCTGACTCAAACTTGGCCGCTTTTTTTTCACATTTCACACTTAACCAGATGTAAGTAGCAAAATATGTTTACAAAATAGCCTCAATATCATATTTATACCTAGTTCTTAAACATAACAAAGTAGTCAAAAAAAGAAATGTCATTTTATTATTGTTGGGTTTCAAGTGTAAATAATTAAAAATATGGAACACGATGATATTATGATACACTTATAAAGACATAGTGGTTTACTACAAAAGATAAACAGAAACAGCTGAAAAGATAAACAATTTAGACACGTCAGTTGACAATGTTTTTAAAAACTGTTGGTTGTCAATAGTATCAAATTCAAAGTACAGAATCCCAGTCTTTGTATTTTTTCTTACCACTTTGTAACAGAATTCATCCGAGCGTGAAGCAAGTTTGTTTACATTTTAATGGGTTTACAGCACTTACAACAGGATTTATATTTATTTTAGGAACTAATAAATATAAACCACAAATGTTTTAACGCTTCACAACATTGTTTGTTGTACAAACTTTTCTATTTTTATGCGTTTCTTCGAACACCGTTTCCAATACTAAATCATTTTATGGCAGCTATTAATAATCATTTTGTTTTTGTCATTATTAATCACCATAAAAGTTTTAATCACTTTCATCAATGGTGGTAACAAAATAGAATAATATCTTTCTGGCGCCGAGTTCGGAATCTGTGGATATTTGCACCTTGTTTAACCTACTAATAATGAGGTGAATGAATGCATAATAAGTTCCCGGAAAGCAGCAACGGGTGTATATTAATATAAATAGAAATGATCTTTCAGATATAAACATGTAAACTTGGTACTATCAACATCGTCAAAGACCTTATACAATGTGTCAAAGATTATTTATACGGCGTTCTTGATGTTTGTTTAGTTTAATACTCATATTATTATATGGATGTGTCAACTTATATACCTACAGAACCTTAACTTAAGTTAGCGTTATCAACAAATGAAACTATACAATACTATATATTGACTGCGACTCCACCCACGCGTATGTTGGTTATTGTGGTAAAAACTTGCCTATGTCCTTTTTTTTATTATCATTATTTAGGTGGCAAACGAGCAGACGTATCACCTGATGGTAAGCGATTACCGCCGCCCATAGACACCCGCAACACCAGAGGCATCACAAGTGCGTTATCGACCTTTGAGGGATGGGGGAAAGGTATGTGGGGAGGTGTCGGGGTATGGGCCTCCGGTATCCTCACTCACTCGGTGAAACACAGCGCAAGCGCTATTTCACACCGGTTTTCTGTGAGGCCGTGGTATCACTCCGGTCGAGCCGGCCCATTCTTATGCATTTAGCAAAAAGCGGTTATTTTAATATTTCAAACAGACACTCCAACATTAATTATTTATATAGAGTATATATTTTAATACAGTTTGCAGTACAAACTGTCTCGTTGGTCTAGTGGTAAGCGTAAGCAACTGCAGATATAGAGGTCTCGGGTTCGATTCCCGGGTCGGGCTGCTGTTGGGTTTGTCTTACATAAATTTTTAATAGCGTTCCCGATTGTCATGAACATCTATGACTATCGTTATTGGGAAGTCAGAGCCCTCAAATATACTGACAACTAGTTCAACTTTCGAATTCAGTTCACCCTCAGGATTGCAGAGGTCCGATGACAGTCGCTCTGTGGAAAAACTGATATTCTGGTAAAACTGGCTGAACTAGTAGCCAACCCCAAATAATCTTGGGAATAATAAAGGCTAGGAAAATGATGATAGATTTTAATACAGTGTACAAATTATCTGAAGAACAAAAAATCAATTGTAAATTTACGATCTTATTAAGTAAGACAACATCACTGCCAAGAGAAGAGAAACTTAAAATTAAAACAAACACTTCACCAATCTGTCTGGCCAGCGTGGTTCAGGTTAAGACTACCTTTCGCTGGACAGAACCTAGCAGTGGACTATTAAGGCTTTTAATATGATGTCCTATGTTCTATGACTTCAAAGGAGGTTCTCAATTTGACCGTATATATGTTGTTTTTATGTGTGTTCGCGGATAAATGACTGCACGTTTGGCCTAGTGGTTTAACGGTCACCACGCCGTTTCCTACTCCGCCAAGTGTCGTGGGTTCAAATCCCACGTAGGACAACACTTTGTGTGATCCACAAATTGTTGTTCTGAGTCTGGATGTTCTTTGTGTCCGTTTCATGTATGTTTGTAAAGTCCCCCGCGACACAGGATTTATTCCTAGTGCGGGAGTTGTCTTTTTTAAACCAAAAAAAAAAAAAAAACAAACCAAACCAAAAACTTCGTCGTTTAAGAACCGATTTTGATGATTCTTTTTTTAATGAAAAGGAGATATCGCAACGTCGGTACCATGATAAGGACATTAAAATCTGATGATGGCATTCAAAAGAAATTGAGTCGAACGTTGAAGTCGGTTTTTGTTTTAGTTAAAGTTTTATGTTTTTTAAGTTGTATTACAGAAGTTTTCATTTTGTACTTACTTTAAATATGTCACTCAATTATGAGGATATACACAATTGTGCTTTATGTTTTGGTACATATGTTCAATGTTACTAGAAGATGAAATTCTTGTATCATAAAACTTACCAATTTTGCTTTTATTTTAGACTCATGTATGAATTGTTTTCAAATATCATTGCGATCAAATGAATGATGTTACAAAGGTTGTAAATAGATACATAATCTTTGAACTTAACTCGAATTGAGCTTTCTCATCTTCTCAGGCTGCTTTGTATTCTATTCAACTAGGGCGGTTAACAAGATATTGGTTTGCATGCTGATCTGGGGGCACGGTCGTGCCCCCGCCAAGACGAGCCAAGCGAAGCACAAGGGCACTACCTACCTTTTCTCGAAGTGTTTCGTCGTTTTTTTGAACCCTCATAACTTTGGTTCCCGATATACCAGATTGTTCAAATTCTCAGGATATGATGTTATCAATAGACTAATGAAACACAATAAGTTTCAATTGCATAGCTCTGATACTTTAGATTTTATTGATACATAAAAAACACAGATTTCGTCACTGACACACTGATGATCATCAAAACTGTTAGGGTACTTCCTGAAGTGCTAGAAAGCTGAAATTTGGAATGTAAACTAAGTTTAGTATACAAACAACTAAAAAATTCAAAAAACCTATTACTTTTGCCCCCAAACCCCAAATTTGGGGGTGGAAGTTTGTATGAGACTTTCACAAATGTTTATGCTAGAGGTTTTATTTTTGGTACACGAACTTTTTCGAAAGAAGAAAGAAGATGTACAAGAAATGCAGCCCAAAAAAAGAAAAAAAAGCTGCCTTAAGCAACTTGCAAAAAGAAATGAAATCCCACCAAAACATTTTCATGTAAAATGTTGCCAAGACGACTGCATATGGCTTACCCTGTGAAAAAGATATCAGATCTCATGTAGAGACAAGGTTCTGAATCTACACGCCCTAACTCTATCAACCCTAACTTCATAAACTCTACATCTCAGTAAAAATGTATGGCTTGGCTGTTTCGTCACTTCAGAAACTAAATATTCGCATAACACATTACTTCAGAAACTAGATATTTACAAACACAAAAGGCGTTCGTTTCCCCTTCGTGACGGTATGGTAGCGAAACGGCGAAGCCATACATTTTTACTGATATGTAGAGTTTATGAAGCTAGGGTTGATAGAGTTTGGGCGTGTAGATTCAGAACCTTGGCTCTACATGAGATCTGATATCTTTTTCACAGGGTAAGCCATATGCAGTCGTCTTGGCAACATTTTACATGAAAATGTTTTTGGTGGAATAAATTAATCTATTACCGGTGTAAAAGCTCGCCTTGTTTGTAGCGTTGTCGTTTGAATACACTTACGGGCACTAGGCACTCATTCGAAACTCAACAGCCGACTTAGTTGGCCTACGGGAATCCTCCTGTATTGTGTAGTCTAGGGTATAATTGATTAACACCAGCTTTAGAACGTAACATCGAAAAATAACGATTATTTTAAATTTGTCTATTGAAGTGTTGCCTCAAGTCTCTGGAAAAGGTTGTCATCGTCTCAGCCAAAAGACGTCCACTGCTAGACATATGCCCACTCAAAGCGTGTATACTGTAACATAAATAATTATTTTGGTCGCTATCCTGCACGAATAGATACTTGTGGGAATTGTGTTCATGTTTATACCTTAAAAAGATAATATACCCGTACATGCCTCGTAAAATGTTTAATAAAGATGTAGACAAAAATAATGTTTATGCTCATTTAAAATGCAAAACCCACTTGATAGGTATGTCAGTACAAAACAGATTAACGTAAGGGTTTAAACAAAACAACCTTCTGATTGCGGTGTCGTTTCTCATCTCATGATCCCTTTTGTAATATTTCTTCAAAAACCTTTTTGTTCAGTACCATTACTTTATCCGTTAATTTAAGTAAAACAAACTGTCATTGTCATTTTTGAGCGACGACCAATTTAAACGGCCAACTGCGTACCTCAGTAAACACTTAACTGCCACATAAAATATACTTAAAACGGCTAATAAATTCGAATAAAATAATTAATTACCTCACCGTCGTTTTTTATTCTCTAAAAATAATATTGCGTTTTAGTTTTGCCTCAGTACTTTTTTAACTTTAGAATTTTGGTTTTAATTATTATTACTGAGCTTATTTTATTTATATTCACCTTATTAATTTAACCGTAATCATCACCTTAATATATAACGAAAAGTTAAGCTAGAGTAAATAATTCCATTATAGGGAATCTTGGCCAATTTGAATAAAAAACAATAAGCTATTTTTTATGCTTAGGTGCACAGCAATATTATATAGGATTTTTTTTAAATAAATAAATAAATATTTCTGACATCTAACACACAACGCTATCTAGTCCCAAGCTAAGCAGAGCTTGTGTTATGGGTACTAGACAACTGATACAAAAACATATATACTTTTATTTGTAAATACATACATATTATACATAGAAAACACCCAAACTCCACAACAAATATTTGTAGATCATACAAACATTTGGTCCGACCCGGGAATCGAACCCGAGACCTCATGATCAGCAGTCGCACACGCCAACCGCGAGACCAACGAGGCAGTCACGTCAGTAAATATACAATTACTAGAGCTAAATTCCAGCTTGCCACATCCTGAGCATACAGATTTACATATTGATGCCCAAGTTCACAAATAATTAAAGCCTCTCGTGAGGGGTTTCCTAGAGTCTTGAACATTCTTCAAAGGCTCTCTGTCACTTGACCCGGTAAGTCCATCTAGTGGATACTTAATTCTGTCATAATACTAGTAAATCTGTAAAAAATGTGTTTTCTGTAAATAGAATGAATAAAAAACGTTAGTTAACTGAAAATCACAATTTTATTGAAGGTCTGACAGATTCAGAATACATTTTCCATTTGATTTTTAGGAAATGCATGTATTTCCTAGGAAAAGTATATATTAAAAAATTAATCATGCATTTACTAAATATTTTAGAAATTGTACAAATTTCATAAATATTGTTTAAAATGATTTTTCCATTCACAAAAACTTTTCTACAAACTCAAAATTGTGTAAAATATTGTAAGAAAATATACTACAAAGATAACATACCTAGCTATTTTTCTATTTTTTGTGACTATGCGTATAATGGCGATTGCAATAGGCTAAAATGCTAGAATACTTGCAGTATTTTTAGATCAAGTATAAATAACCGCTCTAATAGGAATGATTATTCAAATAAACATTTATTATATATTAGTCATAGCCATTATTAGCCCCCTGCATAGTCCATTAATTATTAAGATTCATCAAGCTTTAATGATTAATACCGGAGTTATTATACCATTTCATATTATTCACCATCTACAGCTTCCAGTAACTTACCGTAAAATCAACACGGAAAGGTTACTGATCCGAAATGTAAATCGCTCGGAAAACATCTCCATTATAAATGTCGTGGCTTTCCCAGCCGCCATTCAAATAAGTAGCGCAATCTCAGTGTTGAAATAGTTCTTATTGCATTTGTATGAGGATAATATTCCGGAAGACACCGTCAAAAGTACTCTCAGTAAGGAAATCGATATTTCTATGTACATAGAAATGCAGATTATAAACATCGGGAAAGATTATTGGAATCGTGAGGCTTTTGGGACCGCGGTCCTGGATTTATATGAGTATTTTTGTAGTATTTTCTGAGCAAGTATAAACAAATGATAAAAACGTATAGATCGATTATTTATGATACTTGATTATTAACATAGAAAGAAATAGCTAGAAGAAAACTGATTTTAGGACTGAACAAAAGTAAGGAAAAAATAATAAACCGATACTTATTTTTTTAGTTTTGAAAACCTTTCTTTTTTAGAAGGAAGGTTCTATGTTCAGATTTTTTATATAATTTGCATTTCAAATATAAAACTTTTTTTTTAATCCAAATAAATTTCATATTTATATTTGTGTACACCCTACTTTTTTGAGAACAATATTTATATGTATACTAGAAAATATAGCATGGGCCAGTTTTACCACCTACTGTTAAAGTTCCTGAAGGGACTCTCCCTTCTATAATCAAACTCACTTGTACTTATACCACAAGTGCCGACAATCAAGAGTATGATTTCCTGATAGAGTATTTATCTGTGAAATAACTACAGATTTCCGCCTCGGTGGCGCAGTGGTAGCGCATACGACTGCTGTGCTTGAGGTCTCGGGTTCGATCACGGATCGGACCAAATACATTCTTAAATATGTCAGCAATTTGTATCTGTCAAATAGTGTTACATGGCAGAAAACTATCTGAAACTTTATCAAGAACTGGTGAAATTTTACATAATGTACCTATTTTAAACTATTTACTAATAAACCTTATTGTTGTTACAGGTAAGAAAACTACTATTGGCACACCAGCATCAGGTATTAAGTTTCTATGTCAATATGGTGTATAATGATAAACCTAAGAAGCTTTATTTAGCATAAGTTTTTTTTCTTCGGAACTAGCCGTATTTCTGAAAAAAAAGTATTGTAGCTATTAACGCCGGTATCTAGGAGAATACTTTGCAAGTTGTAATGACATTAATCTTAGCCTTATATAATAAATTTTACAATAAATACATTTGATTTTGGTCTTGAACAAATGTTCAAAAAAAGTATAGACGGTGAAAAAATAAAAAAAAATACCAAGAAATAATAAGAATAATAATTTTATTTACCGATACAAACGAAAACAGTAAAAAAAAAAAATTTTCGCAATCACTCGAATGCGAAAAGAAAGACGAAGACGCAAAAGCAGACGAATTTGCATTTGTCGTCTAGTATTTTCTATTTAAGCATTTTAATACTAAACCGTTTACCTATCTCTATTTGTAGAGTATTGCTATGACTGTCATTAATCCATAAACGAATTCTACTGGATTTACCAATGGACTAATCGTTTTATAGTAAGTAAACTTAACAAGGCCCATAAAATGTTAGTTGTCTCACCGAGGCGAGGATCGATTAAATGCCCTTTCGACCTACTGAAAGAAACTTAGATTGTAAGCTATGACAATTAATACAGTCGTAATTACGACGAAATTTTTAATAAGTCTAATTAGACTTATAAAAAATTTGGTACATTTAAATGCTAGAATAAGTGTAGGTAAGTGTTTTGACGTCGATATGTGAGTGTGTACCACAAATTCATTAGAATTAAACGAACATGTTAGAAAAGAGGTGGTACTATATTTTATTACTATTTCTTTTAATGTACATCGCCTAGGACCGGCAAAAATATTTTGAAAGACAAAGGCACTTACAGTAGGTATATTATTTATCATAGGAATAAATATAAAACGAAGACACTTAAAAACGGATCAGTAAGTGTTTATAAATATTTCATTTCAGAATAAATTTTATTGTATAGGCTTAAAATAAGCTCTATGCTTGAATGTACAGTAAAATAATAAATTAAATTAAAAAGCTTTTAAAAAACAAGCTTTTACTGGAATGCCTCGAGACGAATCAAAGGAGTCCAAACTCGATGATGTTGCGACGTTTCCTTACAGAGTTGCTATGGCCACCTTCCAGCTCCAGCATCAGATCAGCTCCATGTCATTATAATATTTTATTGTCACGCTGTATACATATGCTTGCAAAATTTCAGCAAAATCTGTTGAAGATATCTGCTTCAAAATTGAGTTGCAAGATTCCACCCGAACATACAAGCATACGTTTTTAACCGACTTCGAAAAAAGGAGGAGGTTTCTTAATTCGACCGTTTATATTATCTATAGTGTGGTAACTAATATTACATTTGGCTTGGCGCCGACTTCTAACAGATTTTAGGTACCTAGCACACATAATAATAATACTATTTAAATGAATAAAGAATTAGGTATATACAAGAATTGGCACATAGCAATTTATTTTACGCTTTTTAGTGTTTTTTGGCAGAGAGTTTTCGTTGGATGGTTTTTGGAAGTCAGTTTTTTTTTATAAAAAGTTTTTATTAAATATATATTTTTAAATTTACTAAGTGTTACAATATTTTTTGTTCAACTCGTCTGAGTAAGTAGGACATGTCTGACACAAAACAAATTCATGAAGAAATATATGAAAAACTAAAATTACATTCTCTTTCTATTATAACAAGTTATTACGAAGTTCAAAGAAAAACTTAAAAGTATTAAATATCATTGTTTTAACTATTAAACTTTCTTGACTTAAAATTCTACGTTTTATTATGATGTGCTGTATAAAATTCCATGTTATTTTTCTCTTTATGTAGTCTGTAAAACCCTCTCGTTACAACCTTGATATTTTGAATTGGCCGTATCACTTGTTTACGTCTAGCGTCAGCAATCCGCATCCCTCTTCAAAGGCAAATATTGCATCTATATATACGCATGTTTAATGTGCTCATTTATCTTTTTCCTGGTGAACATTACTGTTGCCAGTAATAAAAATTAACAAACTAACCAGAAACTTCCTTCCGAGCCCGCTTGAATTGTGAATTGACCTCTCCGCAATGGTTTTATCATGTGAGTACTGTACGAGATTACTCGAAAAGGACTTTTAAAAGTTCTTAGACGAGGTAAAGGCACTAATGTCATAACAGGATTGAGATTACCATTGTAAGTATTAAAATGTATTTTAAAGTTTCTATTCATCATAGACAACCTATGCAAACATTATAAAATTAAACAAAATAATAAAATTGAACATGATAGCCGGATCTAAATCTAACGAGGCAATTAAGAATCTTCCACCAATATTTCCAACTCCTCCAGTTTTCTTCTGATAAATTTCGTTGCGGGTTCCAAGACAGTTTAATTTTTCCTGGAACTTCCTGAGTGTCATAACTCGGTGTGTTCGTGGGTCACTGCTGTTGATCCTGTTGTACAGCAGTTACAGTAGCGTGCGTGTGGGCGGGTTTAGTCCCATTACACCACGGTGCACCTTACTTATAAAATTTCTACATCATTCAAAGGTTTACTCGTAGTGACTTGGACATTAAACCCGCCGATTTACATGTGTCCATAAAGTTTTCAAAAAAAGGAAAGTGATCAAAATTAAATAAGTTGTTCACATTAAGTAAAACGACCGCCTGACGCATTTTCTAAGAAATCGAATGTTTAAAATATATTATACTACGAGTATTTCATTTTCATCAATATAAATAGGTACCTAGGATGTATACCTTTTTTTTACGCGGGGAATGCTTTTCGCACCATACCCTCCGTATGGGGGACACACGAAGGGCGTGTGTGGGACTCCCGACGAATCGGTCTACCTACTAAACCCCGCGGCGGCGTACCTCGCACATCTCCCCTAGATGTGGCCACAACGACTCTTAAGCGACGACTTGCCGCGATCAATGCTGGTGGTGATAGGTTTCGTCCGATCTGTCCGACCAGGACTCGACACTCGGACTCCCACGCAGGGCAGTCCTCCAGCGTGTGCTGGGCGGAGTCCTGATCGGACACCTAGGGTGTATACCTAATCAAGATTCTAGAATAAAATAATTTAAATATTAGAATCAATTATCGTTTAAAATTTGAATACAGTCCGACAGACATTAGTCATATATTAAACAGTTCTACTGAATCGTATTATGAAAAAATATATGTTGCTACGTGCTAAAATAAAGATTTCATTTAAATTCGAAACATCACTCCTAAACCGCATTATTTTATATCACATAAAAGATCTCAACTATTTGTGAGATGTCCTTATCCGAATTTAGTCATTTCATATAATTCAACCTTACATTTTATTTTCTGTGAAGCGGAAGCAGTACTAAGTACATATTTACAAGGAGAATGGTTAAACAGAAATACAACGTAAAGTTCAATAGCGGCTTTTAATATTACTTACTGGAAATAAAAGGTCTAAGGTCATCCAGTTAAGCTCAATGTTTCTCGGTGATTACCAAAACAAAACTTTACAAACAAGTAAAATTTTACCTAAAACAAAACCCGACTACAAGGTTCGACTCGACTTTTCTTGGATGCCATCATCAGATCTTAGTGTCCTTATCATGATATCACCGTTGGGATATCTCCTTTCCATTAAACAAAGAATCATCAAAATCGGTTCATAAACGACGAAGTTATCTGCGAACACACAAAAAAAACATATATACGGTCGAATTGAGAACCTTCTCCTTTTTTGAAGTCGGTTAATAAAGCGGTGTAATTGAGCAAAGGATTTTTTATTCGTATATTTAGTAAGTAGGTTGTTTAGATTCCTGATTAAGACTAAATTTCTTGTCTTTGGGAATAAATAAAAAGCTTATTAACATTTAACTCACTCAGAGTGCACGGCTGGCATAGTGGTTTAAGCATTCACTTCATCACTGCCTACTGCATCGAATGTTGTGTGTTTGTTCCCACTTTGTGTGATCAAAAAAAGTTGTTCTGAATCTGGGTGTTCGTGTGAACGTTTCATGTATGTATGTATATAAAGTCACCCGCGACACATGATTATATCCTAGTCTAGTGCATGAATTGTCTTTTAAATAAAACAAAACATAATTAGAATTCGTTTTTTATTAGAATTACAGTTTATTGGTTAAACAATAAACTGTGTCTGTAACAACAATACTTATAAAACTGTTCTGTTTATGTTTATATATGAACACGACTTAATCAATATGATTTATTTTGTAGTGGTAACAAACTTTTCATGTACAACTATTTTGACGCTGACAAATAGCATAAAATGTTGCTCTTTACGAGATACCATAACGGTTTTGATGACATTGTGAATGTAGAATAAAATCCAATTTTGCACGTCAACTCTAATCGTCAAGGAAATGAAAATTAAAAAATAAACATTCAAAGCTCAATAGAGTTACATTATGAAATGTTATTTACAAAGGTATTTCATAACTTTGATAAAAGTTGTAAAGGTGCCAGTTTAAATTTTGAAATATGTCTGTAGCTCAAAGGTCATGGTTCTATTACATTATTAATTTTAAAACAGATAAAGAAGATGCTAAAGATATTAGATTTTTATAATTCTACGAAGTTTTAATTATGACTGCCCAAATGACGTTTCCTACTAAAAGTGCTGTGGGTTTGATACCGGCACGACCAGCACTTCATGTGATCAACAAATTATGAATGAATTGTGAATTATTTTGATTTACATCAATATTTTTTAGTTTTCTTTTTTAAAATTAGAATGTTTTAAATTTAAAAAATAGTTTACTTTAAAAACCTTTAAACGATTTTCTTTCACAGTTTTATATTAAATTAAAATGGAACACAACGAAAATAGCCATTTTACTTTTAGCTCACTGTAGCAATCTGTATTTTTATATTTATTTAAAACTATCTGAAATGCTAACATTTATCAACCGGCTCCATCTACATTTAGGTACGAATAATAAAACACCTAGTTTTATTTTAAAATCGATAACAAGATAGGCCAGTTGGTAAATAATACACTTTTGGATATTTTTAGCTGCAAGTTATTTTTTTTAGCGACTGTCAATTTAGTTGTTTTTTTTTTGTTTACACGGTTGACTCCGAATATACGCATATGAACCGATTAGGAAAGTTTTATCTAGTTAGAAGGATATACTTCGCGTTTTGTATCTTTGAAATTTGAAGAAAATATATGACGTAGTAGTGTGTATCTGTAGATAATGGAATATTTAGGAATGAATGATTAAAAAAAAACCATGATAATTTTTGTTAATAATTTTATTCACTCTTTAGAACATTTACAGAAGAGCTCTGTACCATAATTAATTACGAAGTTTTGAGAAATAAGAATATCCTTCTTTTTTAGGTCGGTTAAATTTGATCATACTCATAATTTTCCAAGCCTTAATTATTCCCAAGATTAATTGGGGTCGGTTACTAATTCTACCGGTTTTACCTGAATATCAGTTTTTCCACGGAGCGGTTGGCATCGGTAATGATTGTCATAGGTGTTCATGACAACCGGGACCGACGGCTTAACAATCCGGGTTACTATTAAGAATTTCTTGTAAGAAAAATCCAAAAGTAGTTCGACCTGGGAATCTAACCCGAGACGGCTTGATAGGCTGTCGCTTACTCTAACCGCTAGACATACGAGGCAGTATTTTTTATTAATGACAGAATTAAAAATTAAAGTTAATGATTTGACTGAAGCAACGTGTGATGTCACAAGCTGTTATTTCATACTGATTCCGACAGGATATACTTTTTTGAATAAAGAGGAGCTGATTGGATTTAACAGTCCACTATCTACCACATTGTGTGTTTGGCAAGTCAAAACCTCGCCAAAGTTTTGGCACTGATAACAACATTCCTGACGTAATTATAATTTGAATTTGCCTAGTTTGAATATATAAGTACGCGATTCACTGAGAGAATATTCATCGTTTTAGAGACAAATATGCTGATTACTAGTTTGTACTAAATTATTCTAAAGTGCTCTCCTGTTCACGGGAGCAGCTGTTCAGAGATTGACAAGTTAAATGAAGAGATTGTGATTATACATTAATTTTTAACCGACTTCAAAAAAAGGAGGAGGTTATCAATTCGACTGTATTTTTTTATTTTATGTTTGTTACCTCATAACTTTTGACTGGTTAAATCGATTTTGATAATTATTTTTTATTTGAAAGCCGGTGCTTCCCGAATGGTCCCATTTAAATTTGGACCAGATCAAAGTTGTTTTTTTTTGTTAAAATTTGTAGGTAATTATTAAGTAGTATGTATGCTCTGTCGTTGACAGTTATGTAAATTTTTTATAGTACCTATATGGCGTACGATGACAAATGAATGGTCGGGTCTCCTGATATTTAGCAACTAGCGCCACCCATACCTTTTGAGCGCTTCTCTTAGGTGTCCCGAGGTACATTGGCGTTCCAGGAATTTCCTTCCTAGTCTACTAGTGCCCGTGACGACATGGAGTTTTTGGTCGATTAAATTCCGACGTAACCACCTGCGGGTGGTATCCGGAGTCCGGAGGGATTTCCGCACAGGTAAAAAGGGGGAGCAGGGATTTGGGTTCACGTAACTCGCACGGTAAAAAACAGCAAAATTGCTTAACGGTTTTCTTCGAGGTCGTGGTAGAACTCCGGTCGAGCCAGCATACCTATTTGTGTGGAAGCGTGGTTTTTCTACGTGTATTACCTACTTTCGTTATTGAAATGTAACTGGAGTACTATGTATATTGTTTAGAAAAAACATATGAAAAAAAATCCTAAAGCTCAACTCAGCTAACTATAGTGCTTGTTACTTTGAATAATTTTGGAAACTGCAGTGAACACACAAATGTATTTATTATTCGTTTATACTAAACTAGTTGTTGCCCGTGGCTGCGCCTGCGTGTATGTCGGTTATCGCGGTAAATAGTAGTAGTAGTATGTGTTATTCTGATGTATAAGCTATATTACTGTAAAGTTTCATCCAAATCCGTTTAGTAGTTTTTGCGTGAAAGAGAACAAACATACATCCATCCATCCATCCATCCATCCATCCATACTACAAACTTTCGCGTTTATAATATTAGTAAAGATTACATTATTTTCTTCTACAAAAACATTTCCAGAATACGCTTTGTGTTGCTCGCGAATCTACCGAATTAGTTTACCATTTCTCCTTACAACTACACGAAGGTACAATTCATTAACACACTAATGAATTCGCACAGGAATCATACGGAATATTAATTGGCAACGCGCATTAAAACAACAGCCAATCACAGCTTGGCGACAGACAATTAAAACTTAAAACAAGTTACATTCAACATAATTGGCTGTCAAAATACTCGTGCTGCGTGTTTATGCTGCACGATACTCAACTATACTCTTTGCGCTGTAGCATGGTGCGGGTGACTTTCGTCGTTTCGTTAGTTTCACTCTTGAAAGTTGCTGCGATTTACAAATTATGACTTAGTATTTCAGCTGTACCACATTCGCAATATATTAAATCATTAATAACTGTAGTACATTAAATTAAACGAACCAGAATCGTCGTACAGGCAACTGTCACCCGCACCATGCTACAGCGCAAAGAGTATAATGACTGCTATTGACATATCGAAATATTGATATTGATTAAATCAGTGAACTCATAAGAGGCCATTATAAATTAAAGTTACTAATAAGTAAAACAATATAGAAATTACAACAGTTCTGTCAAATATTCGCAATATCAATACCGATAAAAACCCAACTAAATTATGAGTTAAATATAAAGTTATTTGAGTTGATCTCATTTTAGTATTCACACACATTAAAATTGCATAATAAAAGTGAAGAGTTGTGATTGCATCAAAGAAAACATTAATACAGATTTGTTATCTTATTTTGATAATTACAATCGCTCTCCACCAGCGCTGTGTTTTATCAAAGATCTTTAACGGTTACGGTTTCTAGTTCCCATCACTAAGTATTAGAACTGTGAATAGGCTCATACCATAAACTATTCACTGAGTTTAATACTAACAAATTGTGTATGAATAGTTAACAAGAATAAAAAAGTTAAAAAAAAAACTATAACACCATTACGTAAAAACATTTGAATTGAGTACCTATGTCACTCGGGACATAACTATTAATTACCCTTTCGTTTGACTTCGCCGTGGTAAAGTAAATATGAGCAACATTTAAATAAACGTATTTATCACTAAACAGTACTGAACATTATTGTACTAGTTTGTTCTTAATATAACTGCTTCTTATTCGTTTCTTGCATCTGGCTGCCCGACAAACCATAACATAGGCAAAATTTTGGGCTTTTTAAGAATTTCGGTAGTTTAGTTATTTTCTATGTTAGGCTACTGAGACGTCGAAGTTCACGTGCTGGTGTGACATAAAGGCATTGACATCATCATAACCTTCATAAAATAATGACATAATAGATTAAGACACATTTATTTATCAATATCGGCTAATAACTTTACATATTTGAGTGCTCGAAACCAGTTTCGTGCGTCAAGCCGCTGTGTATCTACTACAATGTGCCTGACCTAGTTCCTCGTCTTATTGATGAACCGCGATTGGATATTTGCGTTTTGATTTTTTTTTAAACCTTTACAATATTAGTTACATTTCTACATCTTTAAAAAATATACATAATATATTTACTGCACGAATGGCGTAGTGGTTTAAGCAGTCATCCTGATATTTCGTGTTGTGTGGTCTACAAAATTATTCTGAGTCTGGGTATTCTTTGTGTCACTTACATGAATGTTTGTTCAGACTCTCACGATAGAATATGTTCAGCGATGTTTTTATTTTTATGTATGGCCCTGCCATAATGACTGTACTCGTCCAGATGGAAAGCATAAGCAGAATCCAAAAGTGGTGGTCACCATACTCACTGCGAATGCAGACAATGTACCATGGCGGCCTAGTGATGCTTCTACATCATTGGATGTAAATTACATTGAGCATTTATTACCAACATTTGTAAACACTTATGTAAAATTTTGTTTTGTAGGTATAATTAAATTACTGTTCATATGTTTACCTTACAACAGTTATGTTACAAACGTAATGTCAGCCAAGCGAAACTCGTTATGTAAAAATGTTATTACGTTATCGATATCACGTAAGTTGTAAACTTGAACTTGCTGCCTACTTGAAATTTAGTTTTATTAGGCATACAACCTTGTTAATATGTAGATATTTATGTAAAAAAATAAGTGATGATTATTTTTAAAATGGATACCTAACGAAAGCTGTCGATTTTAGTAAAAAAAATAACCATATGATATAAAAAAATCATTCACACAGGGATAACGTTACAGTTACCGTTTAATTACGTATATGAAAAAGTGTAGAGTTTCCTAAGCACATAGACCTATACTAAAGGCAAAATTTGTGAGGTTGTTGGTGGTAATTTCTAGATCTAATGAACCGATTTTGAAAATTCTTTCATCGATAACTATATTATTTGTGAGTGTCATAGGCTATAAAATTTAATTCGATCTATAATATTTTATATTCAAAGTGGCGTCATTCGTACACCTATTCGTATACTCCACCAAAAGACGTAAATGGAAATCCCATCCTATTTATATATAGGTAAAGAACATTCTTAATAAACCACAATCTGTATTCGCGTCACGAAATACATTTCTTAGTAAACATGGTTTTAAAACTTT
The DNA here is from genome assembly GCA_949125395.1 of Diaphora mendica. NCBI lineage: Eukaryota > Metazoa > Arthropoda > Insecta > Lepidoptera > Erebidae > Diaphora > Diaphora mendica. The sequence continues at coordinate 28,977,696 of OX421310.1, forward strand.
AAGACCATACACAAGCCAAAATTGACATCTCTATACTTACTTAAGGTCCTATGTCCTGTAATGGGGCAGAGGGCGTCCACAGTGCATCGCCATCCCGTTCTGTCTTGAGCGTCTCGCTTGATTTCGCTCCAGGTCTTGCCAATGGCCAAGTATGTTTTGGACGGCCACGCTTGCATTTTCCTTTGGGATTCCAGTCTAGGGCTTGCCTCAAGGTGTGGTTGGAATCTCTTTGAAGGGTGTGGCCTATCCAGCTCCATTTGCGTCGCGTCGTTTGATCTGTTGGTCGATCGGGACTTCATCGCCGCGATTCCACAAGTGAGCATTGGATATTCTATGGAATCTTTGAAATTCTCGGATTTTCTCTACTATATCATATATGTATATTATGAATATAAATATTATTTAAATCACTGCTGAAAACTGCATTAAAATCCGCAAAGTAGTTTAAAAGAACAGATAGCGAAAGCGACTTCATTTTGTACCATGTAAAAGAAGAATAATTAACTGCCACAGTAAAAGTGTTCCAACCCAAAGCTTCTTAAAGCAACCAGTTAGTTTAAAGCCACAGGCTTGCTTCGTACTGTGTAAAGTGAAAAATTAGAAGCACTATTAGAAATAAACATTAATTCATTACTTTCATAATAAATGTTAATGTATTTTTGATAAGTTGTGCCCTTTATGTAAAAACACGTAATGTAATAATATATAATGTAATAATGTACACAAAAACACAATCAATTAAAATAATTAAATAAATAAAAACAACACTCCGACACAACATAAACAATTATTCAGTCCCGCGGCTATGTAAATGATTAATTCAATAGCTTGTATTCGACGTTTGATCCTAGATAGGCTTATTGTATGTACATTTATTCAAAGGATTGTTAATTGTAGCGTTATGCCATTATGTATATAGTTAGGAACTAATTTATTTAACCTAGTACTGGCTGACGGCCGCTCCTCAGGATCCACACCCCTAGGAGCTCGAACTCGCTACGCACAGGTTACCACACTGGACAAGACCCTTACTAGCAGATCCCTGTTAGTTACGCCCCTTCCCCCCCGACCAACACCCCGGGAACTACCAACAGGTCCATTGGGCTCAACCCCGTGATCCACCTGTAATTGCAGGCGGCGCGGAAAATTAATTCAACAGGCCGTAAGCCTGGAAAAGTTACCACGAGACCCTACGGGGTCTACGAGAAGAACCACCAGGAGGACTAATTCAATTTCGTCGAATAGTGAGACTCAGATCAAACAAGCTTTTTTTTTCAGTAAATAAAATTAATCTTTCCAACAGGCAATTCATTTGAGTTTTCTGAATACATTGTGCCCATGTATCCAAGTTGCACATGTAAAAGACGAATTTTTATACCCAATTTTGGTGAGAAATACTTGATGAAATAGTAAAATTAGTTCAGTACCTTCTTATAAGGTAAAAATCCGGTCTAGTTTCAGTAAGAGTTTGTTAAATTACATTTTTGATGTAGTAACAGCAAAAATCACTCTGCACCTTTTAGAAAATTTTATGAGTAGCTAAGGATTCAGACTTAAACCACCTCTGACTTTGACGATTTTATTTTAAAAGAAAAACTCGACTTTGTACAGCACATAATATTATAAGTTGAACAATTGAAATTTTCACAATGGATATAGGTATTACAGAATTCCTAAACAGTTTTTGCTGTAGGTATAAGTAATAAGGGGTCACACTGAATGAATATGTGTACAAATTTGTTTTCTGCTTTAACAAGAAATATTATACTCATAGTATATATTTTTGTATGTATGTAATTTAGATATTCTTAATTATGGGTATTTGTTATTGTTTATAATTATCGTATTACTTATTTTAAAATACGCCTGCCACACACAAATTTGCAACACCCAAAGGTTTGACTGGAAGAAAATGCCTGTGGCATTAAGTCCGCCTTGTGCAATATGTTTGCAGGAAGTTTAAATAAATAAAAAAAAATAGTGAAGCAATGGAGAATCTGTATTTTTTTATAGTAACTTTACCACCAACGCTAGTATAACATTTTTATCTAATACCTTTAAACGAGCTTTAAATACATATATGTATATTTGAACCATGGAAACGGCTCTAACGATTTTTATGAAGTTTAGTATGCAGAGGGTTTCTGGGGCGATAAATCGATCTAGCTAGGATCATTTTTAGAAAATTGACCAATAAAAAATTATAATAATAGGTACTAAACATAATTCAGCACCATTGCGTCCTTTACGTTTTAAAGTCATTCCAGTAGCAAAATGTATCTCAATGTTATTTACTTACCTGCACTCACCACTTAGGTACCTATGTTTTTTGCATTGAGTGTATAATCGTGATTGTTAAATTGTGAATTGAGCCGATTGGGTACAGTTACTGATAAACATTACCTTGTTTTTTTTTAATTTCCGCAAATCGCTTTTTATCCTCAAGTAGTAATGCTATTGTACCTACCTACTTTTCTTAAATTGCATTGTGTGATATCAAACTCATGTTGTAATCCATGCAATAAAATGTGTCTATTAGATATAAATAAATGTTGAGCTTTTTTTCGATAAATGGATAAAAACGTAGATGGATATGGGTTATTTTTTTGAACTTGCTTTATAGCAAAGTTGTCGAAATGTTTTAAATTGCTAAACACTAACTGATTTTTTGAAGGTGATTAAAAATGTAGTCGTAATTTTAGGTAAAAAAATAAAATAATATTTGATATTATTCGAATAATATAAAATATTACTTTCAACAGCATGATTAATCACTTTTCCCGCCCATTATGAATAATGCCCACCCTATCTTGGGCAAAGTAATAAAATAGGTGAACTGTAGTGTTTTTGTTTATGGTTAAGTTATTTTTGTGTTTTTATTTATGGTAAAGATAGGTTATTATTTCTTTTTTAAACAACAAAAAACCTAATCTAACCATAAAGAAAAACACTAAAAAGATCACACTGCGCGTACGCGCCCCTCATATGTTGCAAGGCAAGCCGCGGCCCAATTTATCACATATCACATTGCCCGGCTTCAAGTAGGGAATTATTCATACTGCCCGGTCCAAGTGATAAATTTAAGCTATCTCTACACTGATTTCTTACATGGACCACGGGCCGTCGGGCATTATTAATAATGGCCGGTCAAAGTAATAAATTAATCACTTTGCCCGACGCTCTTGGGCATTATTAATAATGGCCGGTCCTTATTAATAATGCCCAGTTAATCACGTTGCCCGTAACAGGCACAAACGTTATTTATAGACCTAAGTGTTGCAAGCGTCATAACTCATAGCTAAAGCACCCTCAATTTAGATGATCGCACAGGAATATATCTCATAGAAAGTGCTTATCACACCAAGAAACGACCAAAATACTTATAGAATGCAGTTCTCTCCGCTATCGTTATCTGATTATTCGGTTATACATATTTATTTTACTAGTAAGGAATAAAGATTGGCAAAAAAAAATAGATAATAGTTAAATTACATTAATAAATAGTTGTATTGCGTTAATAAATAGTTGTGGCATGTCACGCTTTGCTGTGGCACTTTGTAGTTGCATTGGTGAGAAAAGAAGAACAAGAATAACATAAAAAAGACAAAAAGAGAGACACAATACGAGATTGTATACTTCTACGTCAAAAATTGAGCTCAAACAGTGCGGCACTTTAGGTTTTGAAGTCTCAGATAAAAAAAAAGGTAGATCGTACGGTCTTGTTCTTGTTGAAGCAAAAGAAGTTGCGTAGTTCCAGGTAAACAGATGCGTTAACGCACTGCGCACTGTGTTAGTTATTCAGTAGTTATTCAGGTAGTTTTGTCAGTATCGTACAAGTATCGACAACTTGTACGATACTGACAAAAATTAGCGTAGTTTCTTATCATGTGTGTGCATTAACGCGTGTGTTACTTGGAACTACGCTACTTTTTTTGCTTCAACGATAACAAGGCCGTGCGTATCTCCTTTTTTATATTTGATCTGAGTTTGAAGTGTAAACAACTAACATTTTTGCATACATATAATTTTTTAAGTGGGGAAGTGAAGACACAAGAGTGCATCTCGCATCTCATTTATTAAGAATCACTAAAGAATTATGTGGCGTGATGTCTATTCAGTTTTTAACAACAAAGCGAGGTTTGTGGAGCACGTAATGTAAAAATGCAGTAGTTAGTGAACGCGGCACGTTCAGTGAAGTGCATCGTGGATGTGAATGAAGCACGGAACCGCTGTCACGCTCAGCTCCGAGTGGCTCAGTCCGATGAGTCGGGCCCCGGCATGCGGCTCTTGCTTACGGTCGCCGCAGTGGTCGCGCTAATCGCTTAGTCACGGCGCATGCCGCTTGCCGCCTCGCTCGCGCACGATATCTGTGATAAAATACTATTTTACCTACACTTCTGTGATAAATGTGTGATATATTGTGATTTGTTATGGGGTTCTTAGATGGTGTATCGTTGTCCATTTTCAAAAAGTGTCCTAAGCTCAAACTGAAACGGAGATGTAAAAAACGAAGGTAAATAAACAATAGCTTACTACCTGTACTACATCTGTATACATTTTAGCGCCTTGAGCATATGAATACACAAGGATTGTCTCGAAATCAGGTTATTATTTGAATACGGATATTCTCTTGTGGTATGGTAGATAATGTTTAGTACCTATTGTGATCTGCAAATATAACTTGGTTTACGTTACGTTAGTTTTGATTAGATACACAGATTACATTAAAGTTAACAAAACACATTTATTTAGTTACAAATATCGTGAATTACTTTAATGACCTTTAAGGCTATTTACAGGTACCTATTATTATAAATTGGTTAACATAATAATTATTCACTTACTTTTGAAACAGAAAACCTAAGTACTAACAACCAAAAAATTTGAAAGTAGTTGCACCTAATCTTATTATTTTTATTGATAAATATTTCTTACCTATATATTTATAAGTCTTATTTGTAACGTTTTACTTTGAAATGACAATAATGCGGGCTTCCATAATATATTTGACGTCCCTAACAATAACACAAACATATCCACACACGCCTATGTAAGCAGGCATGCTTCGCTGGGCAGCCCTATTTGGGTGATATTGTAAACACGGCAGTGAAATGCCGGTATTCCTTATCTACGTTGATAAGTCAGTGAGAGGTAGGTAATCGTGAAGATCGCCACATAACATCTGACAGATAACTGTGAACACACAACCGATAACGTAACTTTGAATGTAGTACAACGTTAACTTTATCTCACCTACATTATTATTATGAATCATAACTTACATGAATTATTGAAAGTAATCACTTTAACTATTTTGTTAAATGAAGGCAACATGCTACCGATTTAACAATCAGTGAAGTATTTCAATACCATAGGATAGTCATTATCTGACAAAAATTACTTCAAAACCAGAATTTTGTTTTAGGAAGATATCAAACAGTCCATGTGATAACAGATTGAGTATACCTATTCGTCTCGTAAGTGTCGTAAGAGCCGAATAAGGGTCCGTTCACACAGACCGGCTCGGAGAGCATCGGCCCACTTTTTTCTTTTCACACAGACCGGATCGTATACGATTGGAATTGGCCGGAGCGGAGCCGCCAACTATTTCACATAGACCGGCTGTGGAAGAGATTGGAGCCAATCGGCGCCGGTCGGCTCCTCTTATTATTTCACACGAAGCACGTTCAAGCATTCTTAATGACAAAAGAAGTGCACATGCAAAAATAAACTTTACTACAATAATTACTCAAACCTCTGTTTCCAATGTGATAAAAATCTGCTCTCCTCTCCAAACCGGTCTGTGTGAACGAACCCTTAGCACACAAACTACGTAGGACAATTACAGCATTGCAACCTGTCCGGCAAGCGTGGTATAATATACCAAAAACTAATTTCTACGCAGAGTCCTAAAACCAGCAGTGGACTGTTATAGATTGTTGATAGGAATGATGATAATGATCATAAAATTGGAAATTAATAATCTAATTCATCTAACGGTTTAATTAATGTTTCCCTATTTGATGATAACTTCTTGTGCCGATGGGTTTTTCTCCTTTTAGGTGACCAAATATATCTATTTATTCCATTTCAAATTAATTATAATTTCGTTATCTTTAATCAGTTCTTAGCACTTTCAAAATACATAATGTCGGATTTAAACTGTAAATGACTACACTAAACTTAGTGGTTGTTTCCGTTGTTTAACAGCAGTCTTTTTTAAATTCACCTATTTAAATATATTATTATTATTTTGTGTTATTATACGCGTATTATTACCACACGGTGCGCTACGCGGTATGGTAGTTTAACATGTTATAGTATTCAACTGTTTTCTGAGACCTTAATCTTTGTATCCAAAAGTAAATCTTGAAATAACAAGATGTACCTCAAGCAAGTTTTGCCTTAGCTATATTGTTGAAATTATTTCTGTTCATTGACTCACTACTTACTTGTTTCAATATTTTTACTGTATCATTTTCGGTTACAGTAAGTATCACAATACGTAGATAAATAATGCTAAAAATACGTAACATAAAAGAGATTTACGACACACTCGATAAAATATAGGACGAAGTAAAGTTGATACCAAAAAGGTATGCCAGAAAGTTAAAACACTTCATTCCATTGCTGTTTACGTACCGTTGCAAAGTATCACCATCAAGTACACACACCTACAGTTAACGCAATGTACAGGTTTAGCCTTGAGAGTAAACGCTAAACAATGAGATTACAATCATGAATTGATGCTGATATTGATGAAATATCAACGAAAACGTTTGAAATGTTTGTTGTTCGATTGTATGTAATGTAGTTTTAATGATGTCGCTCCAATATTTTACTCGAATATTTTGCTCTGTAATTGTACCGGAAATTAGTCAAATCACAACGCTATAGCGTGTTAGCTATTTCCTGATTTTTTTTGACGCAATAACCTACCATATTTGATGCCACTATTTCAAGGTTCACTTTGAGGAAGGATGGGAATTTCATAGTTATCTAGTTTTGCACCAACAGTTAATACAAGACTCGATTGGCGCTAACATATCCAATGGACTAAGAATAATTCTTTCTGATTAATAATATCTTAAAATAAATAGCTTTCATATTCAACTATGCTAAAATTAAAAGGTTAGAGATGATGATGTAAGCAATGGAAGTCTCGGCTCGTGGGTGGTTAAATGATGATTGAAAGTAAAGGGAATAGAACTTTCCATAGATAAATTTATTTTTGTAAACGTCAGAAACTATATCTTGAAGTTATATTAATAAAATATCAAGCCATGACGTCTATTCATTTATACACTGAATTTTATTGTGATGATACAGATTATATTTAAAAGTAATTTTTGAGAAAATAAATATTATTTGAGCATGTTAATACGAGTAGGAAGGAACTCACAGGAGTACACGGTTCGGAAGAAATGTCCGTCAAATACAGTAATCGAGGTCTTATTCGCGACAATTCATTGCAATATTATACTACTTATGCGTGCAAAGTAAACAGTTTTATGGTTCAACAAGATTAAATCAAAAGTTATCACAACGCTATGCTGAAATTTCACGTGAAATTGTCATTTAGCTGGAACTCTTATTGACCATTTACGCCATTACAGGAAAACAAACTGGAGGTTATATTTAATTAGTTTCTGCTTGATCGACCGTGACACCCTTGAACCACATCTTACAGTATCGAAAGACCACCAATACCTTGATTTGCAAAGTTTCTCAAGTCTGTCAATGTTTCAAAAGAAATATGTGATAATTGAAACAGTTATTTCAAGAAACTGGTGTCATTTACTCAAAAATAAAAAAGTAAACCTGTAATGAATCCTAATATAACGCAGATTATAGTAACTACACAATACCTAGATTATTTCAATGAAGATTAAAATGGGTATATTGAATGAAATAGTTTCATCGAATTAAAATAAATAGTTTACGCAAGACGGCTGGCAGAAGCTGGATGCAAGAAGCCGAGGATCGAACTAATTGGCGTGCAATTGAAGAGGCCTGAAGATGAAAATAAATAGTTAAAAATCTGTCAAATTCCAGAGATGGAATACGGAATCGCCTTACGGTTAAGAATCGGATATCTTCATAGGGAAGGAATTCTATCCTATACAAGTATAGTATTATTAGTTATTACTATAATAGTATCGCCAGAATTCCATCTAACGCTTACTCCTTAAAGTTTCTGGAAATGCTATCGGCAGAATAAACGACGTTACGTTCCTCATTATTCAGAGACATACGAGTACGTATAGTACATACGATGAATTGGCTCCGCAATCACAGACAGAAGAGTGCAATCAATTTTGTATTCAAATTGTTTCATTCTATAAATATCAAGAACGATGTTCAGTTGCCTACTCTGCTAGTCTTTTATATCGTACTAGTATTCTAGTATATTCCTTTTTCTAAGCATTTGTACTTTTAATTTAAATTTAACGATATTAAAAACTTAATTCTTTTGTTCAAATGGATTTAATTCCGCCACTTTTTTATAGCTAATTCGATGCTTTATCTTGAAATTGCAATTATGCTATTTACTGGTGGTATTTTTTTTTGTATGACTTTTTTGGACTTTACAAAAGTACTACGCTTTATAAAATTCCCTCTGTAAAACGCTGGAGATGATTTTTTTCAAGTTTCTGAAGTTCAATTTTGGTAATAAAAATTCTGTCTGAATTCAGTCCCGATATCCATATCCAATATCCATACTAATATCATACATTCGAATATAACTCTATCTGTTTTGTTACGCTTTCACGGCTAAACGCTGCACTATATTAATAAAACTTGACATTGGGATACTTTGATTCTTGAGGAAAGATATAGGCTACTTCTTTACCGTAATAACTGACACACACGCGGGTAAAAGTACGATATAGTAAACTAGCTGACTTACGCTACGTCGTTCACGTCTCCTATTGCCCGTAACGTAAAAAAAATCCCCAGTTTTGTAACATTCTTCATTGGTGCTCCGCTCCTATTGGACTTAACGATGATATATAGGACTGCCCCGTTGGTCTTGCGTTTGGCGTGTGCGACTGCTGATTGGTCTGTGGTCGCGGGTTCGATTCCCGGGTCGGACCAAATGTTAATGTGAAATGTTTGTATGATCTACAAATATTTGTTTCGGAGTTTGGGTGTTTTCTATGTATAATATGTATGTATTTACAAAAAAAGTATATATGTATCTGTATCAGTTGTCTAGTACCCATAACACAAGCTCTGCTGAGCTTGGGACTAGATGGTATTGTGTGTTAGATGTCCGAAATATTTATTGTTTATAGCTTATAGCCTTCCTCAATAAATGTACTATCCAATACTGAAAGAATTTTTCAAATTGGACCAGCGGTTCCTGAGATTAGCGCGCTCAAACAAACTTTTCAGCTTTATAATATTAGTATAGATGAATTGATCACATTACAGATAACGTTGAATGGTCAATGCTTTATTACGAAAATACCCTTTTAAAGCAGTTGTCTTGAGGTGATCTTAACTAAATTAAGACCGAACTTTTACAGAACTTTAGTAACAGTTCAGGAACAGACATACAGAGTTATTTTTAAATTTATGATATTAGTTTGGATGATTAATATTATAGTTACGATTAATTTTATTAACAGCAGCCCGGAGTATGGAATATGGCGGTGTTTCGCGCCCGTGCCTCGGAGAGCACGTTAAGCTGTCGGTCCCGGTTGTCCTGAACACCTATCGTTATTGTGAAGTCAGTGCCCACAAATATACAAACAACTAGTTTAACCTTAGAATTCCTTTCACCCTCAGGGTTGCGGAGGTGTGATGCCAGTCGCTCCGTGGAAAAACCGGTTGAACTAGTAGCCGACCCCTATTATATAGATAATACATTAAATGGTAATTTAAAAGGTTATAGTTGGTAACTGGAATTAGATTTAAGTCCAACTAAAGCTATCATTACAAAAAAAACTATATCTATACTTCTCTATTATCTATATTAATTAATAATATTATAAACGCGAAAGTTTGTAAGTATGGATGGATGGATGGATGTTTGTTACTCTTTCACGCAAAAAGATTAGCATGAAACTTTACAGTAATATAGCTTATACATCATAATAACACATAGGCTACTTTTTACCGAGATAACCGACATATAACTAGTACCTTAATATAGCAAATAATAGCAATCTGCATACTACAGCTACCTGCTAACTAGCGTACCTATTTCAAATTTTACCACACTCTACTTACAAGAACGCCGAAGTTCTAGAACTTTCAAACTGATTTGAAAAGCAGGTAAAGTTTTGTATAATTAAGGTTTGTTAGTAGGTTTGAAATGAAAGGTTTAAAGTAAGACATTATTGTGTAAGTAATTTAATAAAAATATATAGCCTACTTCAACAGGACTTATCTACAAAGAGAACCAAATTGGTAATTTGTATAGTTTCAGTCACAGGTTGGGTCACACATATATTTCACCTCTTACAAAGCCAATGAGCATAGTGAGAGGTCACAAAACTAGGTAGGGCACAGAATCTCCTCAAATTAAAATCACTTTACTTGAAATTCTTTCTATTCTTTGCCATTTCATTTACTGTCTTTTTGTGATTTCGAATAATAGTCAGTTAGTTAGAAGGGACTTGACGTTACTGAATCAATTAAAAATAACAATCAATTTGATTTATAACGAAATTTTAATCGATTTTATCAAAGCAAAAGTACAATCGTAATTTTCACGAATAAAAATCAAATGAAATAAGAAATTTATTCACTAAGCGTTTCAAAGATAAATTTTACAAACACGCATTCTCATGCATCTGTCAAAAAGAAAATAAACGGACAGCTAGAAGTGTGATGAAATGAATAAGATATTCACCATTTTCATCAGGAAATTACCTGTAATTTCATCTTTTTAAATTATACTGATTACTTACTTAGTTTAAAAATGCCTTGTCTCTATTACAATTAAAACAACATAAACTAAGTGCAAAATAATGACATGATATTATTTTTAATGTCAATAATGACTTGACTTGCATAATATGATTTTAATGCGATCAATACGTTTTATGGCGGACACGAATGTTTAAAATATCAGTATTATGTGTTAAACTCATTAACCGCCAACATGAAATTAGCAGTCGTGCTTTTGTTGCTCATGAACATAAATTTTATTTATAAACAAACGAAGATAAATAAATGTTTTAAACTAAGGACCTTCTGTAGCGCGTCCATTCCATTAGTCGTCCATTTTATTAAAATGAATGCCTTAAAGGATAAATAACTGATTTCTGTAATAAAACTGTAATAATATAAATTAAATTAAAAAGCTTTTTAAAAACAAGCTTTTACTGGAATGCCTTGAGACGAATCAAACGAGTCCAAACTCGATGATGTTGCGACGTTTCTTTACAGAGTTCCTATGGCCACCTTTCAGCTCCAGCATCAGAGCAGCTCCATGTCATTATAATATTGTATTGTCATGCTGTATACATATGCTTGCAAAATTTCAGCAAAATCGGTTCAAGATATCTGCTTCAAAATTGAGTTGCAAGATTCCACTTAAACATACATGCACACATACTTGTTGCAATGTACCGCATAACTTGCTTGGCGAGAGTATACTACAAATTGATGGCCAGAATAAAAATTGATTAATCAATGGAAATATTGAAATACACTAAATTCAACATCGGAATTTAATTCTATTTTATTCACTATTATTTTACTTTAGTTTTTGTTTCACTGTTAAAAAGTAAATGCTATTTTGTTGTCTGAGAATTTCTGTCTTAACATGGAACGTTTAACTGCCTTTTGTACCTATGTTTTGCCTGGATAATTTTCTCTCTTGCCGCCTCTTACGATAGCCATACGCTGTATAGGTTGTCATCGTCTTACGGTTATTTTCCCGGTTTTAACTACAATTCTAAATTCTGAATTTACCTTAAAAAACGTATTTGTTCTTTTTTCGTCAACTAAAACTTGTAAAAAAGAATTTATCTCACATATCAACGAAATTATTAAATCAATCTTATTGAAAAAACATTTAACTGAAGTTAGGTTTTTGAACAGGGCCATTAATCTGTCATCGCACGGATGTAAATTAACATGTGGTTGTAATTAATTCACAAAGCTAACTACATAATCATGAAATTTTTGTATAAGAAAACCATATTATAAGATCTTAAAGCCATCTTCACTACTCATAGTCTGGGTTTTAACCGACTTCAAAAAAGGAGGAGGTTCTCAATTCTACCGTATATATATTTTCTTTTTTTATGTGTGTTCGCGGATAACTTCGTTGTTTATGAACTGATTTTGATGATTATTTTTTTAATGGCACTAAGATCTGATGATGGCATCCAAGAGAAATCGAGTTGAACCTTGAAGTTGGTTTGTTTTTGTTAATAAATGTCTATATGATTTTTCTTCAAATATTGAAGAGTTGGCTAATATTCATACCGGTTGCTGACGATTGACGGTGACTTCATTGTTTTTTTTATTTTTATTGTCACTTTTGATGATGTAATAGTTATTCTTAAAAACTTCAATACCGTACATCTAACAGTAAAGAGGCATTTTTATTACCGTTTATGTATCTGTTCGTTCAGTCACGACGGTAGATACCTACGATAGCACAGTTATCGCAAAGCATACCTGTTACTCGTACTGACTGTTGTAGAACTTAAATTTTTATTTATTTGTTAGATAGATAGATTACTAATATGTAACCTAATTAACTCACTACTAGGTATAATGTATAATAAACACATTATACATCAATTGCACGGAAATCACTCTGATTACTACCTTATTTGTCTTTGGTATGAATTGTACTCACGATTTCTTACTCCGCATTCAGTACATTCAGTAAACATTCATATTTTGCCTGAACGAAAAATAAACTTTATCAACATACAATGTAGTGTAAAATGAAATGAAATGAAATAATTTATTCTGCAATCAGGTTACATGAACACTTTAGCAAGTTAAACTTTTTTTTGAGTAGATGAGTTCTGCCTTTCCTAACTGGACTAGCCCTGAGAAGAAAGGACGAAACAAAATACACAAGTGTGTACACAAGGTACCTACCTTTTTATATTGTGTGGATATGTTTTATTCAGTTAACTATCATATGGAAATGTGTGTAATAAAAGATACATGTAGACTATACATGACAAACAATTGTGTTACGGGGGCAGCGTGGCTTGACATTAAACGGATCAGTGATTTTATACACAAAAATGTAATGTAAACTTTAAACCACAAACAATAGAGTACAATCTTCAATGACTGTTAAAAAAAGAAATAAACACAACTTTTGTCGCATAGGGCAAGCTAATTGTTGCAGTGAGTTGAGTTATTGTATTGCAAGCTCTAACTTTTAAAAAACACAATGAATTCTACCTTGTCTTACAGGTCACTACCGGAATATTGTTCATGATTATGGAAATTTAAATTATAGGAAGTAATTTAGTTCGTCTACAAGGTTTTGTTTGTTTCAACAAACTATTGTAGCAGTTGTACTCGTAGATATACGTTTAGTATATTTGCATAAGACGATAGTACCTCCATTGCAGACTAGTTATACCAGATACCAGACTAGAGAGTAAGATTTCGAGTATTATTAGGACTCAACCTATGAAAAGGGTCAACATCCAACATATTAAGATACCAATGCGATGAATAAGACCAAATCTAAGTTATAACCTTAAAAAATTGGTGTTATAAGCTGTGTTTACTGGAAATGTTCTGGCATTGTAAGATTATAAATAATTTTAAAACCGTACATTTTATACAAATAATAATTGTGTTAACTTTATTCTTGTACGCTTCAAATAGTCAAGTTCTGCACTGATTGAGTTTAAGTTTTGCCAAGATGTGTAAAAGTAAAAATTCTTAAAATAATATTTTTATCTATTTTTTGTATCACTGTTGTTCCCCATTTCTCAACCGGGTACACTGTGCCGTATGTGCTGCATATAGCTGTACCGGGTACAGCTATATGCCGCACATACGGCACTGCTGAATGCAATGCTGTACAGTGTCACAGCATTACATTCTAGACAAATATTGAAAACTGTTTTTTGCATCTGTTACCAGAATGTCGAGCTATTTGTTCTGTCTGAGCTGACGGCATAAACAAATCTTATGCATTATTTTACAGGTTACAAATACCTAAGCAGTTTTGTGACTCAAGCAATGTCACATGGTGATGCAATGTCAGTAGAAATTATGAATATATCTCGTGTCTTTATTGAATTGAATGTTATTACTTATTGAAATACAATAAAAAAATTGAAACAATGTAATACTTACTCGTAAATCTTCAGTTATATGGTATTAGATAAAGTACTCATAAAGTCATTATTTATTTATAATTCTTAGTCTATTATTCGAATATTTTACTGTATTTGCTTATACAGGCTGGAAGAAAAACATGTTTACTGAATAATAACATCAAACATACATTCGACCACCTGACGCAATTATGTTTACCAATAATATCACGTAATACGTAATGTATATTTATATCCTATTCATAAAACTAATACAAATACAAATATACTATTCTATGAATATGAAAAAGTAATTTTTATGCTTATCATTTTGTACCTATTTTCATAAAATCACCTATTATTCTAAACTAAATTCTTTTTCTCGCGGCTCCGCTCGAGTGTATATCGGTTATAAAGTTAACATAAAACAGTAAGCGGTCAAAGCTTTTACACTTTTAGATAATGACTAACCATATTAACTGTAAAACGTGCTAAGTTTGAACAGGTAATCCTAATACTGCCCACATTAAGCCCATTATTATTTATAAGCTCCTTTAATCTTCGTGCGTCATACGAATGACATCAGAATGTAGGGTAAGTCTGAAATGGAAATTATCTACGTGCCTGCAATCAGAAAGCGTTACACGTTGCCAGCACAGACGTAATAATTTAAATACAAAAATCCAAACAATTTGCAATACAAGATTGGTAGACAATAAAATTGGTAAACAACTTCAATCAATTTAGCTTTTTTACAGGTTCATATTTGTTTCGAAGATAAGATTATAAGATAAGATTGGATGAATGGATTTCGGTTGAAATTGTAGTTATACTCTCCATAACACATCGGTTAAACAATACCATAAAAGTATATAACTCATTAGATATAACTCACTCAAAGATTCGTGTTTAAATAACTTACTTTTCGGCAAACAAGGATAGGAGCAAATAAACAATATTTCGTACTAACCGCGTCCGTGTTAGGCAAATAATTAAAAAAAGCAATTATTTTGATTTAAATTAAAAACTAACGACACAAGTGAACTGAGCCAAGATCTTATATGGTATTTGATCGGTTATGGATAAGATACATTGTTGATTTTTTTTCAAATATAAATACTAGTCGGTGTTTGACGAGTTTTTGGTTATGGTTTATGTAATTGTACCTATTAACAAGCTAAAAATGGATAAGAAAAAAAAACTGAATTCGTCTGTATAGTCGTACTTAATTTACAAATCAGCGATTTAAATTTTAAATTTTTTAAACTACCTTATATCACCCTTACAACTAAAACTAATCAAACGACATCTGAAATGCCAATATCTATCAAGTAATTTTTAAGGTAGAAATCTGCTAAAGAAATAAACGTGTATGTAAATACATACACTCAAAATTATAACGCTTCTGGCTCATTGTATTAAAACATCATGAGTTTTTACAAATTGATATCTATGTGTACATACATACCAGATGCTGATAATCACACTAATATGTAAAGGCGAAAGTTTGTGAGTGTGTATGTTTGTTACTTCTTCACACAAAAACTACTGAACGGATTTGGATGAAACTTCAGAGTAATATAGCTTATACATCAGAATAAAACATAGGCTACTTTATGCCGTGATAACCGACATACACGCAGGCAGAGCCGCGGGCAACAACTAGTGAGTAAATAATTTAATGCGTTTCAACATCATCATCTTGTCCGAAAGACGTCCACCACCGAAACCGTGAAGACGTACCTTAACCACGCAGTCTTATTAGACCTATCCCCATAGTCTTTTGGCAATCTACGAAAAAAAACTTATCTAATAAAAGAATACCTTTTACTTGACTTCAATCAAATTATGGATTGGGACTCGACACAAAATGACCGCTGCAGCGGAAATCCTGAAGGGAAGCCTTGCTAGGTAACAAGTTTATATTCCTCGAAATAATTTCCCGTTCCGTTCCGCTTGAAGCGCTCAAAGCGTTTGTCTTGATATAACCATACATATAGCAAAACAGACTGTACCTACCGCAGGCGTAAACCTTACCACCTGCAGTAACGACCAAATGTACGATGTACGTGTCTCTTTTCTGAGTAAGCAATTATTCTAGTCATATTTTTGCTCAGCTTCTTATGGTGTATTATTATAAACGGAAAAGGTAGAATTTTGATTGAAATTCTTTAAATCAATGATAATAAAATAGTTCGGAATAAGAGTTTGTTTCCAAACTTTGTTGTTACTTTTCCATAAGCTCTCTGAGGTTGGTCAGTGGCTAATTGGCACAAAGGAAATCGGTGAAAGAAAACTTCAATAAACCTATTGTGTTGATGATATCAATGCATTGAATTCGCATATTTAGGTATATAAATTTTATTTTAATGGTACCCTGACTGCCTGACCTGTACCTATAGCATGACCTATTAGTTCACCATCTTGTACTTTTTCGTATTAACTTTTTTATGAGAGACCCTTAATTTTATAGCAACAAGTAGTGCATATAATAACTTCTAATTCTCAACCACCAACTTTTCCAAAAGTACCAAAACTCGCTCCCTATTATGCGAGGCGAATCAAGTTCAGCATCTTCCTAGCCCGTATTATTCTCAAGATTATTTGGGGTCGGCTACTACTTCAACGGGTTTTACCTGGCATCGGACTTCCGCAGCCCCGCAACCCTGAGGGCAAACTGAATTCGAAGGTTGCATTAGTTGTGAATTTAGAATAATAGTGTAGTGTGTAGTGATAGAAGGGTGTATTTGAGGGCAATAACTTCTGAATAGCGATTGCCATGGAAGTTTGTGATAACCGGAACAGTAAAACACCACCAAACTTACATACTACAGCATGTTATTGAGAATGTCTTGTACGAAAAATCACACAAAAGTTTTGACTCGACCAAGGAACCGAACCCGAGACCTATTAATCGGCAGTCGCATATGCAAATAGCTAGATCAACGAAGCAGTTGAGCAAATTATAGTTTGTCACATGTTTGTTCTCGATATTCCTCTGCTGAATCCTTAGAAAATACAAGCATATTCTTTTAAAACGACGTTTTTGATTTTAAGGAATTGAAAAGGACCATTGTCTCCGTCAATGCCAAAAGTTTTCAAAGGTTGTGTCACGCTCCATTTATGTAGAAGTCGAAACGTGTATTATACTTTTAACAATAGACGGTATAATACACTTTTTGGCTTTACAAACGCCTATACTCGTATGTTAAAATTACATCGTCACGACGTAAAAGTACGTCGTGACCTATAACGGCAGATGTTTTTTAATTTTTAGCTTAGGTTCTATTTATATGTACTGCATATCAGTTGCAAATTACTTATAAGGTTGTTTTTTATGCAGTTGACATAACTGCATCACACCTGCCATCATATTGCGTACTTCGTTTGCAGTCGACATGTAATTGGCGCGAGTCTTAATATTTGTAAAAATATTTTTTTATTTTGGGAAATGAAGTGCGAAAAGCATGTTCCAGTTTCCGTTTCAATTTTAAGATATATTATTAGAAATATGTTTGTGTATAATTTTAAATGCATTTTAGGAAAGCGCATTACGCAATCGGTAGGTAGTTTTGATGTTACCATAACAAAGTTTGCAGTTGATTTACAGTTCAAACGCAGGCAGTCTGGTTAAAACCCTTACCTTACCTAACATTGCACGCACCGCAATTTGTCTTCGCATACACCGGTGTTGGTTATCATTCTCTGCAATAATTTAATAGATCTTTTTTCAAAGTGTTATAAAGACACTAAATTAGTAACAGTACGGTAGAAATATCTAATACCTAATTATAAATATGTAAAATTCTCGTGTTGCGGTGTTTGTTACCAAACTCCTCCGAAACGTCTGGACCGATTTTTATGAAATTTTGTTAGCATATCGGGTAGGTTTGAGAATCGGCCAGTAACAAACAACATCTATTTTTCAAATGAAATTTAAGGGTACCCTTATCATTAACCTCTAAATTTTATTTTTTATTTTTATGGCGAAATAACGTTTGCCGGGTCAGCTAGTATGCATTTATATTATTATTTTCTTCTTAAAGGTACTATTCAAGTGGCATCAATAATAGTAATTGAATTCAGTGGTATATGTTCGACTTTAAAATTTATTAAAATACCTATATCATGCCACAGTTATAATAGGTCTTTACCTATGAAATTGCCGTTTTGTATGCAATAAGTGAAAGTACTTATTTTTTCAAACTTTTTTATTTCTGTTATTCGAAGTAATCACCCATACAATCGACGCATCTTTGCCAACGCATTGGCAGTTTATTGATGCCGTTCTTGTGAAAATCAGCTGGACGGGAGGCAAAAACTCTTCAAAGGCATTTTGTACTGCCTCTCGGGAATTGAAATTTTTACCCACTAAAAAGTTGTCAAAATTTGGAAAAAGTTATAGTCGGTAGGTGCAAGGTCTGGTGAGTATCGCGGATGAGGGAGAGCTTCCAACCCCAGCTCTTGCAGCTGCTTCACGACAACGCGCGACCCCATACGGCGCAACAGACAGTCTCCAAGCTGATCCATAAATTTTTGTTCTGAGTCTGAGTGTTCTTTGTGTCCGTTTCATGTATGTTTGTAAAGTCCCCCGCGACACAGGATGTATATTCCTAATGCGCGAGTTGTCTTTTAAAAGAGAAAAAACATATATTGTATAATATGTTGGAAAAATATAAACACTAAGTTCACTTAGGTAACTTATAGACTATATTGCCTACATTACACATTTGTCTGTTACACTTTAATAGTCTTAAAAAATTAAATAGCATGTCACATCAACAGCCTTAACAGTCCACTGCTGGACATGAGCCTCCCCTTAGAAAGGGGATTAAAATGAAATACCATTTTACATAAGAAATATCTCGTTCATAAATCCCAAGAAAATAGGTTAGTGTAATCAGAATTTATAAAAACACTAGCTCCCGACGAACTTCAAACCGTCAAATTTTTCTTTCAAAAAAAAATTCCTGTTAATCTTTGATTCTAATAATAACGAACATTAAAGAAAATAATAATTATCCAAATTGGTGCAGGCGATCGGAAGTTATGCGCGTACATTTCGGGGATTCATTTTTCTATACATAAATTTAATAACACAGGATAAACTTCAGAACAACGAAGAAAAACGCTGATTCTCATAATACCTGTATAAATTAAAGCATCCTTCTAAATGTCTAAGAATCCCACTCCATTTCAAATAAAAACCACTTTCGTATTCTGAAAGGGAACTTTCCCTTTCCCTTAGATTTATCAAGAGCTCAATTGATGACGAAACCGAGTGCCAAATTCAACCCGCAATATTGAGTTGACCGATTTTGAACGTAAACAATGTTTTAAACTGAAAGATTTTATTTGAAGTAAAATACAGAATACTTTATCACTTTAACTGTAAAATTTTATTCTAAGTTTATTCCTTACTACGTTATGTGAGATGTGTTTTACATACTTATTATTTTATTGGAAAGCAGTGTCTTTCAATTTAACCACAAACAACCCCGAAACATATTCAATAAATTATAATTTATTCCATTACATGCTATACTACATGCACTACGAGCTATAACAGTTGCTTGATGTAAAATTTTAGAAATATAGTAATTTATAGATAGATGATTTTTAGTCAATGCTTTACAAATTAAATTAGACTTTTACAAAATGAAAAATTCTAAACAAAAAACTAGAAGCTTATGGGACACTAGGTATGACGGTTTCCTTCCCTCTTCCTTAACAATATTAAGTTGACACATTTGTTAGGTTCGGTACAATATACAAATTTTAAATTCTTGGCAGTCTCAAGAAGTACCTCCTACACTCTGCTAAAAAAACAGTAGTTTCTAAAACTATGCGTATTGGATAAGGTTAGGTATGGTAAAATTCAACTATATTAATCACCTGACGACAATTTGCCTATATCAAATATACTGTACAGTCATACTATTATGTCATCATAACAGATGTTATATGACGAACCAACTGTTCCTTTTTATACTTTAACTTATTATCATACAAATGCTAAATATCTCAATATTACGGGACTGGTGTAGTATCGATAGGCGAATAACAAGCTTTGTAAAATTAAAGGCACTCTTAAAGTTACATCATTCAAATACAACGACTACAATATCGAGTCGACAATGACATTACAATCTTAAATGTGCTAATAATATAATTACTGCGTGTAGGTAAACCGGTTCCAACGTCGAGTCAACTTACCTCAACCGGCTTGCATATACCTGTCTTGCAAGGTTTAGACCTTTATGTAACCGTAGGCCCTATAGGGAATTGATTTAATTAAATTTCTCCGTAAATAAGGGAACTTGAAGATCCCGTTACTCATTACAAATATGCATAACAGATCTTATATATTATTATCTATGAAATATTACGGTATGAATATTCCTAAAATAGATCTATCTATATACATTTAGAAATGTTATGTTGGTTTGTGTACGCTTCAAGAATTTAGTTAATTGTGCACAAATTTAACTCAAATTTTGACACGATAAACAATAACTTCAAAAATTGATTGTGTCATTTTTTTTTAAATCACGATCTGCCACAGAGAAGTGTGACAGAGCACATTTTGTATTTTATAAGTTTTTAGAATTACTTTTGTACAAACACGATTCTGTCCGTAGTTGCAATGTGCAGTGATAAATTGATAGTAAAATTCCGTAAATAACTGTAGTAACATAATAGGTTTCAGTGATAAACACTACAAAATTGGCTAAGTTGTTACCTAGAGTCCTAGACTCTTGACGTCGCCGTCGAGAAGATTAACTTTGACACTTATATGCCATCAAGGTATTTGGGATGAGTACTAAAATGAATGAAGATTGATCAGTTTAATATTTACTCCTGTACATATTTTCGGATGTTTCTATCTATCGGTTACAAAACTTTGCTTTTGGGATTCCCTGCAATTGGGTAAAGAAAAGAAAATATTTTCTGACGCTCCATCAGCTTGATTGCGAATATCATTCCGACGTCGGGGCGCTATTATACCGCGAGTTATAAAATAAGCACGTCGTGAGTCATATCATGGTTTCCTTGCTAGAGGTATATAATTTTGCTTGTGGTAAAAAAAGTGCTCTAAATGTGTGTATATTATTATCTGTTAAAAAAAACAACAACTAAATAAAGATATCAGTTTGTTGTAATAAAAACTCGTTAAAGCAAACGTTATTTTGCAGCATAAGTTATCAAAGAAAATAAGAGAAAATTACGATAAATAAATAAGTGATTTTTTACTTTTTTTTTCATTAGCGCCTGATACTAGTTTTATTCATGAACTTTGCTTAATTGTTTCACTTTACATCGCGCTACCTAAACAACAACAAACTTAACACTTTTTATAACAATTGTAAAAAACGCACATTACATTTTAAATACATAACCAAAGAAAAATGTATCAACAGAATTAATAGAGTACGAATTGCAGTCATCTATATCGCTGTATAAATCGGAAACACATTTATTGTACATAAACATTTTAGTGCTTATTGTTTAAAGTACGCTATTAGAATCTTGTAACTGTTATTAGTTACCAAAGTAGCATTAATATAGTAATGTGAAGTAATTTCTTGAAATAAATTTAAAAAAGAATACCCTAGTTCTATGGTGGTCCAAATTAATGAACAACATAATTTATTACACACATACTTATATTCACATACACGAACACACTCCCACACACACACCTGTGTGTGTATACCGACTGCGTCTGCTTGTGTGATGCATAGTGACGCATCACACAAGCACACACACTTGGTATATATTCAGCACTTCTTTATTTTGTTTATTTATTTACTTTATGTTTACTTATTTTTTTTTTATGTTTATCTCATGACATATGTCTCGAAAGGCAATTAGACTAGAACACAACGACACGAAATCCAGGAGTGGAATTTAGGGATTAAACCCTAAATGTGTATATTACATGTACATTTTAAGACCAAAAATTGATCATCTTCAATTATATTTATGCTTAATGTGGGAAACATTAAGTTTTTAATTTCATCGCTTTATAACGGCCTACTCCTTTTTTCTCTTAAACCCACTGAGCCCCACTCTGAGGGGCTTGCCAGAAACACAGAATCTTTAACTTTTAACAATAACACATCAGACCTCCCAGAAAATATAACAGGACATTTAAAACGGTCAAAATATGACCGACGTTCCCTAGTTGTTGCAAATGAGTGTCATTATGTCCTAAGTGAGCAATTTTTTGCAGAAAAATAAATAACTTGTATTCTGTAAGTAAAAAGTTAGGCTCGTAAATGTACTTCTCATTACAAACAACGTTCCCAACGAAACTGCTATTTTATTTCTTTCTCATCAATTAATGGGGCCAACCTGGATGAGACCACCAACGCTATCTCATTGTTTCAAATTATGTATAATATCAAATGATAAAGTAATATAATACAAAATAATAAATTTAATGAATGTAGTAATTAAAAGAGCCTTCAGTCTGAATGTTTGTCGGCGGAAAGTGGTAACTGAAATAGAATGAATGTGCAAGATAATTGGTACTAAAATTTTAAATGTTACTTTTATTGAAAAGTAAAATTACCTATTTATTTTATAATATATTTTCTTTATTTGGCTCACCAACAATTGATTACACTGATACAATAAAAAAATACATTCAATGAACTTATAGCCTAGTGTAACAATTTCTTACAGGTAAGCACATCAAGCACTACTTATTTGTTAACATAATTCAAAAGTGTCACAATGAATTGAAGATCCCTACCAGACCCTGAACTTAAAAAAGAAACATATAGAGTTACGGTGACGATGCTGTAACCAGCGATGGTAAAAAATACGGACGCTTTTACAATGTCTTATAAATAGCACTTGTGAACCTACCAAGTGAGTCAGAGTGCACATCAATGAGATCACTGCAGCTGTTTAACAGTTTGGAGAGGCGGGGGATGGGAGAATTGGCACCAAGGGCGGTTCTGCGAAGAGGAGGATGTAAAGGAGTTATATGGGTTCTTGGGTATTTTGTAGGTACACGGATTTTTATTCTGCTCAGTAGCTGGGGACAGTCAATTTTGTATCTTAGTATTTAAAACAGAAACATGGAATCCACTATATCTCTCCTCTTTTGTAGGGATATCATATTGAAATGTGAGAGTCTATCCTTGTACGATGGTTTCTTTTTAGCTATCCCAGAAGAATATTCCAAATGCCACATAAATCGCTTCTGTACCCTCTCCAATCTTAGTATGTGGGTGGCGTAGTGAGGTCTCCATACAGTGCTACAATACATATTCAAGTGAGCTACGGACCAAACAATTATAAATTAAAATTTTAGTTTTTCTATGACGGAGATGAGTTATATTCCTGATAACAAACCCATTCTTGAAGCTTTTTTAACCACATTCTCGATATGTGGGATGAAGGTTAACTTACTATCGAATATCCAAATCCCTTATCTGTTCCACTTCTTGAATCGGGCTGCAACAAATATAATAAGTGGATGATTTCAATTTTTTTCCTAGTAAATTTTACGTGATATCACTTGCTGATATTTACATTCATGTCATTATCATAACACCATTGCACCAACAGATCGATATCTTTCTGCAGCAACTCAAAATCAAGATCTGAGTCAATGAATCTGCAAAATTTTAACAAATTGGCATACATGAAACACTCAGAGAATTTTAACCTGCTGGGGAGATCGTTAATAAAGAAATTAAATAACACTGTGGCCCAGTGTTATTTAATTTCTTTATTAACATGTGATCTCTGGGGAACGCCTGGAGTGACCACATATAATCATTTAAAAGGTAAGTTTTTCTTGATACATACTTTTAATACATTCTATTGACTCGTCCAGAAACCCACATAATAAAAATCTTTCTAACTTCTAATGTGTTCATTAATATCCTACTTACCACGATATTTATCAAGAGAATGACATGGCTAGTTGAAATAATAAATAAAGGTGTTGTTATATCATACCTACGCTAAGCTGCGGCCTTAGGCAAATGACGGATAATCTTGGAATTAATGAGGGGTTTCTGAAAGACAAACGGCGCGGCGGCGTAGCGGGCACATTTGCGGTGACGAACAGTACCGTTTCTGCATAATTTTCTCATCTAAATATCGCGAATACTGCCTTAAAAGTTCTTCTTTCTTCTCCTATTCCTTCTACAAGTAATTCAAATAATTATAACGACACGGGACGGCTGCTGTAGTCGACTGCAAAGTTAAATGGTTAAAGGAAGCTTCTTTGTTTCTCGTCTTTTTTGAAATTGTTTGTGTGTTTGCTAACTATATATGTTTTATCTCTTGAATACAAAACATGATATGCTAAGTTTATTTTGTCAAAAAACTTTTTGAATCCTCTTTTAGCAAAGCACATTTGCATAATAATTAGTTATTCTTTAATTTGCATATAAATACTACGTGTGGTATTTGTACTGATTAGTCAGCAATGACTAGTATTTGTTTAGTTATGCTCATGTTCGTATGTTTTGTGTTGAACTACAACTCCCTCCGGGCTAAACGTAATTGGCGCGAGTTTTACAAAGTGTAGTTTGTGCGAGTGCTGATCAAACAAATTGGGTTATATCCTTGTTTGATATGGATATTATGGTACATTCAGTACAGTAATAGAAGGTGTAGGTATTTTTTTTTATACTTGTATAATACAAGAATTTGTTATCCCTCCAACTTAAAATATGTCAATTTATACAATTAGCGTAATATTACAAGCTTTTTATTAACTTGCAATGTATGTGTATGTATGTATGCTTGTATGTTCGAGTGGAATCTTGCAACTTAATTTTGAAGCAGATATCTTCAACCGATTTTGCTGAAATTTTGCAAGCATATGTATACAGCGTGACAATACAATATTATAATGAAATGGAATTGATCTGATGCGGTAGCTGGAAGGTGTAAAGAAACGTAGCAACATCATCGAGTCCGGACTCGTTTGATTCGTCTCGAGGCATTCCAGTAAAGCTTGTTTTTAAAAAGCTTTTTAATTTAATTTATTTATTATTTATCTTATGGCGTTGAGATTGAATTGATACTAAAACGCCCATAAGAAAGCTGTTGTGAATTCCGTTCCGTATATATTATCAATATATATAAAAATCAATGCCACTTTTCCTTGTAATTTTATAACTCAAGAACGGGCTCACCTATCCAAACCAAATGTTTATCCTTTGTTCAGAATATTCAGTAGATGGTTCATGTGAAGTTTGCACAAAATCGGTCGAGCGGTTCTTCATTTATCGACATACACGCGGACGGAGCCGCGGGCAACAGCTAGTGTACAATATATTGATATAATAGTAATGTCTTTATTTTACACCAGGTATATTATGAAAGGTCTTAATATAAGATAAGTAGGTACGATTGGCAGCCTTATCGCCCGGAGGCAATCTCTTGTTACAGGCATATTTTTCTGTGCTACAGGCAACCATAGGATGGAGAGAAAACAATATAGGAAAAGTAGAGGGTTGTGTCTGGTGTATTAAAGATTATATAAGTAGGGGAAATTAAAGAAGTATTTAGGATATGTACCTAAGGTGAAAGTTAGACAAAATATAGATTATTAAATAAAAAATTAGAAGAATGTGAGTGAAATGCCTATAAAATATTTTTAACATAATTATATGGAATAAGGTGACCTCATGTCTACGCGAGAAAATGTTATGGGATCTAGATGTCTCCCAGGCAAACTGACAAAGCTATTATTAATATCATCTATTACATACTTACGACCTGGCCCGACTTCGTACGGAAATCTTTGAAATGTTCGGATTTTCCCTACTATTACATACATGTGTCACACATTTATACCTTCCTCTTAAATAACTGTATCTGCTGAAAACTGCATTAAAATCCGATGAGTAAATTAAAAGGTATAAGCGACCAGACAGTGGAGGCGATTTCAGTTTATACCTACTATTTAAAGATAATTCTCGTGTCATGTGGTTGCTCATGACGAACTCCAAAACTATTCATTTCACGTTTTTTTTATTTTGTTATGCTGAGCTTGTCTAAGATAGGATAGTTAACATCACACTTATACCAATAAGAGCCAAGTATGATTGAAGAGACGCAGACGAACTTACGTGGGTCAGCTAGTAAGTATTGTGTATAGACGTTGTGCATATTTATGCAATCTCAACTGATTAATCGGTTCTTTTTTTAACAAGCCATTACATGATAGGTGATTTATTAAACCATTACAAAAAGGAGGCGGTCCTCGATTCGAATTGTTTGGTACCTCAGAGCTTTCGACTGGGTGGGTTTCGATTTTCATCATTCTTTTTTGTTCGAAAGCTGGTGCTTCCCGTGTGGTCCCATGCCCAGTTCTTGAAGTCGATTTCTTTAAAATTTATCGTATTATATTTACTAATAATATTGAACACTAGATGTCTTACTACCATAGCAATAAAGTCACACTACCCACTATCTGGAAAACATCAAAATTGGGAGATTTTCCCGTTAATTCGACTTACTACATTGTTCATTGTATTTTACTCTTATGAGCATAAGAAACTGTAAATCCAATATTCGATGATTTATAAGTATCGGTACTATTCTTTCTAAAATAATTTTTAATCAAAGTATCTGAAAGGTAAACTTAATTGGCTTTGGTTTAAAGGGTTTTTGCTTCACAAAGGAGCTATTGTTTTCATCAATATTGTTTACAATCAAGGACACCGATATACATAATTGCATGAAATGTGGACAAAATAAATAGCCGTGGACATCGATATTTCCGTAAATTATTACGGCAGTTGCATGCTGAATAGCAACCGTTATATTTAGTTTATGTTTAAACGCAGCATTTCTTTGCAATTATAATTTGATTTAATATCATGGTTGCCAAATGGAGTTTGTGTACGCGAATATGTTGAAGGATTCTATTGAACGGTGATTATTGATTTTTAATAAATGAAACTCTATTATATTATGCAGACGTAACTGCAAATATACAAATACATTTGTTAAGGTTTATTTGTTGTTTTATCATCCATTCAAGTATATAATAGACTAGCTTTTGCACGCAGCTTCGCTCACGCAGATTTACCCCGTTAGGGGTGGAGTTTAGTAAAATCCGTTCTTAGCGGATGTCTACACCCTATAAGGAACCTACCTGCCAAATTTCAAGTTTGTGGTTGTTATAGTTTCTGAGATTTCGTGATTAATAAGTGAGTGGTATTTCGCTTTTATATACACTGACGGACTCATAAACTGCATCAAAGTAAAAAACGACTTTGAAATAAATATTTTAATCAAGTATTACAAGTATTACAGATTTAAATTGAAACGTCTAGATTGGTTCGTTAACATTAAAACAGCGTAGGGTCATATCCTTAAGTTTAAATTTGTGTACTGGAAAGGACCTTAAAACTTTTTTGAAGAAAAACAGAAATTTCAAGAAAATTGGTTTAATTAAAAAATGGTTTTAACAATAGACACAAGCTTTATGCAAGGGTTTTTTTGTTTTAATAAGGTGTGATTACCTCCACGTACCCTTATTATGCTACTTATTCTAATCGGTTCCGCATAGATTTGATTAGGGTTATTAAAATATCTTGCGGAATATTGTCCCATTCTTCTGAAAGTGCTGTTCTTAGTTGTGCCACTATCGTAGGCACAGGATTTCTCGCATATACAGCTCTTTTTAAATTGTCCCAAAGATGCTCAATGGGATACTGATCCGGGCTCAATGGGATATTATGGTTCAGAAACTCTCGATGAGTTAAAAAGCTAACCCAACAATTCTGCTGGTAACAATAATTCAATTGTCAAAAGAATAAAAATCAATAAGAATCAATTTTAAAAAACACGCAAATCTGATACTACGAATAAATTTTCTTTTCCCGGCTATATTCATTTGTTTTACTGCAGTTTTCTATTTTTAAATATTGCTTTTTTTTTAAGATTAAGGGCCAGTCTCTCCATATTTATATAATTTAATCTAAAAATTTTGCATACTTATTAAAAAAAACATTTCAAAGTAATCCTGAAGTTTGATGCAGTTTATGAGTCCGTCAGTGTATATAGATTTTTGATGTGAAACATATATAGGCGAGGGGTAAACCTGATTTTTGGCGTGCCGAGAATTGGCGTGGCGACGCTTATTTAATAAAAGTGAATATTAATGTAAAAAACAGTCATTTTGTTTTATACAAAACAATTTCGATGTTTCACATCTGCCAGGCGTCCCGTGACGACTCATGTTTTTTTTTTAGTTTAATTTATCTAGTTTAATAATGGCCGGGTAGTAGACTGAAAATAGATGAATGAAATGGAAATAAGATCAACAATTTCCTTAGTCCTGGAAAATATAACATTTTTTTAATTACTCAAAGTTCAACTTGTTAACCGATTTCAAAAAAGTAGGAGGTTCTCGATTGTATTTTTTTCCTTCAAACCTTTCGAAATGAAATGAAATAATTTATTCTGCAATTAAGTTACATCGTTGTTAGATACATGTATTTTTCGATGCTCCCAAAATAATCATTTTTCTTTATAATCTTTCTACATAATGTTGATTCCAGACTATTCAACTTCTATCAAGTTGAGAAGTCCAATTATCCGTAATAATTACACATGTTTTATGCAAGTTGGAGATACATTAATCCCATTGACATACAAGTTGGCAATAAAAATAATTTTCAAGGTTCCGCATTTGAACAAAGAAATTAATAATAGTCATATACGCATTACCGTAAAATTGGCTTCCGAATTTGCCCATGATTTGACGAGAAACTAATAACTGCTGTATATGTGTCTGCTGTCTTTTTGTATCATGGATTAACGTTTTTTTATCTACTTAACGAATCGAAATTACTATACATTTACCAACCCTAATAGTACATACAATGGTCAATTATCAGTTGAATGTAGCGTCATGGTTTTGACAAAATTGTTTGTTTGGCAATCAGATTCACACATCTTTACATTCTTTACTAATATTATAAAGCTGAAGAGCTTGTTTATTTGATTGAATGCGCTGATCTCAGCGATTTGGTGATTTGGAAAAAAAAATCGTGTTATATGATAGCCCACTTATCGAGGAAGGCTATATATCATCGCGCTATGACTAAAAGGAGCAGAGTGTCAATGATGAAAAACAGGGCAAAATCATTCCATACCGTTTACGCAGAGCACGCGATCTGCGTAAACGGTTAGTTTCACAAAGATAACGTATGAAAAATTTGTTCCCTTTAAAATTTCTAAAAACTTCTCAGCTTGGCTCACTATAATCTTTTATTATGGTAAATTTGTTCACTCTTTGTAATATCACGCTACGGGTAATAGGTAAAAGACGCAGATGAAATTGCGCAGGTCAGCTAGTTACTAATATGAAAAAATATTACAGCGATTCACGGCTTTAACTACCATTTATTCAAGATATGACGTCATAGGACGAAACAGGACATTTTTACAGACATCTTAGTTCAACAATATTTAGTCTTGGACTTAAAGTAGCTAGTACTATAAACTTTGGAATAATGATAAACATTAAAAACGTAACTGCTTATATTCAGTAAAATGGATAGAATGTATACCCACAACGGTTCCCTAACAAAATCGAAGCACGTTTGTTCAAACATCAAGAGCTCTACCAAATGAGCTTGCGGTTTGACACACCAATTACTCCAGAAATTAAATTCAAGGACGTTAACATTCTTAAATGCTAGTAGAACCAGTTCTACCTAGGATTCTTTTGTATCAATATATTGTTCTGACGACCACTAAAAATGAATAGAGATCAAATACCAAATATATAAACAGAAAATATTTATGGGCTATGGCGCAAAGCTAAAATAGGGCGATAATAAAACGGTACCTTAAAATTAATTACAACATTTATTTCCGATATCCTAATTACGGCTTTCACAATAAATTTACTAGAAACTTAACATTATACTCTAACAGACGTGTCGATCGTTGGGGGTGCCGCCGCGGCGAGCGACTCGCATCTGCAGCACCGCCAGCTGTTCGTATTTGGCACCAGGTGCTCACTACTCACACACTCCAGATGATACTGCGACTCACACAGGCTACACTTAATGGACGCACAGCCCTCCATCGTACGTTTACAGAATGCACAATCCATCTTATTCGACTTGGATATAGACCAATTGGAGCTTGAACCTTGAAATCTTCTTTTCGAGTTAATCAAAACGTAATATTCACAACTCACACAATTTTATGTTATTGTAGAAGGGTAAAGAAAACTATTACTTTAAAATTTTTATAACGAACGACACTATTTTAAGAATTTTTATTCTATTTTCATGTGTATTGAGTGACTGGTAATATTCGACTGTAGAAGTAGGCAAAAAATTGACAGTATTCTTTTCATTTAAATTGAATTTAAAAATCTCTAGGTTCCATATATAACAAAAACAGCCAAACACTTTTAGCGTACAATGAGGTTTATTGAGGAATAGGTTCCAATGAATACCAAGAGTTTTCTGTTGATTTTGACATCCTCTTAGACACTCTATCATCTCTGAATGTTTCTAGATCTGTAATTGCTTGGTTCAGTTCTTACCTTCGGGATCGCTCGGAAGAGTCGTCCTCTGACTGGTGTAATCTTAATGCGGGTGTTCCCCAGGGTGTCGTACTGTCTCCTCTACTCTTCTCCATTTTCATAAATGCTATTATTAAAGTTATCTCTTCTCGTTATCATCTTTATGCAGACGATTTGCAGCTTTACAGTCATTTTAAGGTTAATGAGCTCACGGACGCTGTCACTGCCATCAATAATGATCTCCAGAACATCTATACATGGGAAAAATCGTTCGGACTGCTTGTCAATCCCGCAAAGTCTCAAGCTATCATTATTGGTGGCAGGTACATGTATAATAGTCTCGATCTGAATTCACTACCTACAGTGTCTTATAACAATACTATCATACCGTATTTGACACAAGTTAAAAATCTTGGGATTTTTATGGACTGCAACTTGTCATGGAGCACACACATTACAGAGGTGAGTATGAAGGTTTTTGGCACATATCATTCTCTCAAACGCCTTCAAAATTTTCTCCCTTTTTTTTCTAAAATCCTTCTTTCTCAGTCCCTTCTCCTTCCACTTCTTAAGTATGCCGATGTTTCTTTTCTTGACGCTACCGAAGAACTTTGAAGTAAGCTAGAACGACTACAAAATCTTTGTATCCGCTTCATATTTGGTTTGAAAAAGATCGACCACGTCACACGTATGTGTTTATTGTGTACAATAAAGAATAAATACAATACAATAGTTTTCTAATATTTTTTAAACGATTTAAAATGCCATTATATATTACTTTTCTCACTATGTGGATGTGTGTATGCCAAAGGATAACGTATTACTGTAACCCGACTGAAGTATAATAAGTCTAGAAAACATTTTATCTGGTATAATAGTTATTTGTTATACAAGAGTGCAAAGTTGCTTTTTAACCGCGTGCTCAATTTTGATGACCGAGCAAGCGAAGGATTCTAAAATTAGAATCCTGAGCGTCAGCGAGGGAATCAAAAGAGCATGAGGTGAAAAATCTTTGCACTCGAGTGCAACACGTAACTTTTCATTCCACCTGAGCGAGGAAACAACTAAATGCAAAAAAAGCATTAACAATCACAAGATACTTTTATTTCAGTTTAGGTAATAATCTAAGAGTTTAGGTATTAATATTTATTAGGTACAACATTATGATAGGTAAGTATTACAGATTTATTTATAAATTATTTCAAAAATACTTAGGTACTCGCTCAACCCCGCGTTGTTACCCGCGATTTTTGTCGTACCGCGAGTTACACCGCGGGCCAAAGCTAGTCTAAAAAAGTAGCCTTAATTACTCCTTAGATTATCAGCTATCTGCCAGTGAAAGTCCTGTCAAAATCAGTCCAGCCGTTCCGGAGATTACCCGGAACAAACAGACAGACTGACTGACAGACAGACAATGTAACAGAAATTGTAAAAAAATAATATTTTAGTATATGTACCATGTATACATACATATACATTTAGTAAAAAGCGATTATTTTAATATTACAAACAGACATTTCAATTTTATTTATTTGTATGGATGTATAGATAAATCGAGAAAAATTGAAAGTTACGTTGCTATAGTTACTTAAGGAGAAAATGGTGCGGCCAGAGCAAATAAAAAAAAAAACTATACCAAGACGGTTCCGAGTCTGAGTTTTTAACAAATTAAAAAATATTGTATGATTAATTCGGCACCATGGGGGTAGAAGTAAATAGGTTTAATGATGTTTTGAATTCACAAACTTAGTGCACCCGAGCGATGTTCTAAATTCAATTTACTTCATTCTCTAGAGTATAAACACGAAAACGGCTTTTACACTCAGATATCCATGGGCAAAAATACTCTTTACGAGCTGGTGGGATGAAAAATTTATTTGTACAATATGTAAGTGCTTCAGTAAAAGACCTTTGAAAATGTTCAGCTGGGTAAACGCTGGCCGGTGACAACCTAGAATAGTTTTCTGGCAATGCCTGTGCCGTCCGGATGTACCCTGAATGCGTACGCGGACGACGGTTTGTTATTGATAGAGTCGGATACTAGAACGGGGCTTGAGAGGCTGGCCAGTGAATGTTTGGACTTAATATCTCGGTGGGGTGGGCGTAATCGGTTGACGTTTGCACCAAACAAAACCTTCCAGCTACTTCTGAAAGGTAACCTCAAATCACCGCCGTGTATTAAATTTGAAAATGTTACTATTAAAAATAAAACCTCGGTTTGTTATTTGGGATTGGTTTTAGAAAGAAATTTTTCATTTATTGAACATATTAGAACAGTTAATGAAAAGTCTAAAAAGAGTTTCTTTGCACTGACGAGGATATCAACTGCGACATGGGGTCTGTCATATAATACACTAAAGATCATATATGGAGCTACTTATTTGGGTTCTATTTGCTATGGTGCTCCTGTATGGGCAGATAGGGCGACTGTAGGTGCTGTCCGTCGCAAACTGTTACAAGGCCAACGACCTGCATTGATTTTCTTGTGCAAGGCATATAGGACGGTTAGCACTGAGGCTTTACCGGTGTTGGCAGGTGTTCTTCCGGTCGATCTCGAGGTGCAAAGACGTGCAGCCATGTACTATTCCACACTACAAAACATGGAATGCGATTTTTTGGGCATACGAGACCGCGGTAAAATCATAAGATTG
Source organism: Diaphora mendica (assembly GCA_949125395.1). NCBI lineage: Eukaryota > Metazoa > Arthropoda > Insecta > Lepidoptera > Erebidae > Diaphora > Diaphora mendica. The sequence goes on from OX421310.1 coordinate 29,011,151, forward strand.
TTTCAACAAAAATCCAATGTCTATAACGACCTCTTGGATGAATGGCAGAAACGATGGGACGAATCATCTAAGGGGCGCCACCTCTACCAGTTCTTTCCATCTGTTCGCGAAAGGTTGTCAAGGACATGGCTCGAGGTAGATCACTGTGTCGCTCAATTTCTTACAGGCCACGGTAACTTTAAGAGCAAACTATACTCATTTAAATTAGTCGATTCACCATTTTGTCAATGCTCAACACCTGATTCTAGCTGTGAACAGTCGGCTCATCATATCCTCTGGGAATGTAGTCTTTGGTACAATGAACGTAACATGATGCTAAATAGCTTACAAATGACGTCTGGGGTAGTATATTATGGGGATCTTGTGTCAACTGCGGTGAATTTCCGTGCGTTTAAGCGATTCTGCCATACATACTATAGAAATCAAATATAGCTCACTTAGGACCCATAATATTTTTTATCCGTGGTGCTTCCCGGTTTGAAAAAGGCGTCTGCCTATTTTGACTCCATTTTGTCTCCCGCTTTGCTAAGGAGGGAAGTGGACTTATTATATTTCCAACTCCTCCAGTTTTCTTCTGATTAATTTCGTTGCGGGTTCCAAGACAGTTAAATTTTTCCTGGGACTTCCCGAGTGTCATAACTCGGTGTTTTCGTGGGTCACCGACACTGTTGATCCTGGTGTACAGGAGTTACAGTGGTGGGCGTGTGGGCGGGATTAGTCCCATTAAAAAACCTAGAATAGTGGACGTTCGGGAATACAAAACAGCATGAATACGACGCCCGTTCCTATATATTCCAGTATTGGAGTTGTAATATTTTTTTAAATGTAGGTAACTGTCGCAGTGATGTCTCTTGGGGCTTATCAATCACAGTATATCCAGCCACGCTACAACTTGAAGGGACAGACTGAATTCAATATTTAATAATGTAGATGTGGCAATAAAATAGATATAGAGTCACATCTATAAAAATTAACAATGGGAAATTTAAAAGCATCATTTATCAATTGGTCTTGGTTTTTTTTACAAACTTTTTATTAACTTGCAATGTATCTACGAATAAATACAATGTATGTATGCTTGTATGTTTAGGTGAAATCTTGCAACTCAATTTTGAAGCAGATATCTTGAATCGATTTTGCTGAAATTTTGCAAGCACATGTATACAGTGTGACAATACAATATTACAATGACGTTTAGCTGATCTGATGCTGGTGCTGTAAGGTGGCCATAGGGACTCTGTAAAGAAACGTCGCAACATCATCGAATTTGAACTCTTTTGATTCGTCTCGAGGCATTCGAGTAAAAGCTTGTTTTTAAAAAGCTTTTTAATTTAATTGATTTTTACTAGAATCACAAAGCAAGCATATTGTGAGCAAGCCAACCCTATAGAAACTAAAACTAGGGATGTCACTAGCAACTTCAAAACATAAAAGAAATCACGCTATAAACCGTACAGTAAAGAAAATGGGGGATTGTTTCAAAGGCCACAAATATACAAATAATTTCACTGCGAAAAAGAAATCAAAACCACGTTTGTGGGTCAGAAATGTTTTTATATATCCTATATCTATACAAATAAATAAAATTGGAGTGTCTGTTTGTAATATTAAAAAACCGCTTTTTACTAAATGCATAATTATGTATGTATACACGGTACATTTACCATAAATGTATTTTTTTAAAAATTTGTCTGTCTGTTCCGGCTAATCTCTGGAACGGCTGGACCGATTTGGACTTTCACTGGTAGGTAGCTGATGATATAAGGAGTAATTTAGGCTACTTTTTTTTCAACTAGCTTTGCCCCGCGGCGTCACCCGCGGTACGACAATGGCCGCGGGTAACACCGTGGGACTCAGCTAGTTAATAAGTAAAACTGAAATAAAGATTGTATAATAAATAATATACAACAAATTAACTCTACGATGTTATAATAACATCTATCGAAAATAATTATTCTCTGTATTCATTTCGACTGTCTTCCTTGTTTTCCTGGTCTTTCTCTTTACCGTAGGTTGTCTACGCTACATCAAATGTTATCATTACACCGAGCCAATTATTTACATCTCGGACAATACTCGTATTATTATTTTCAACTAAGATTTTATATATCTGGGTGGGAATAAGCTTAAGTTAATGTAAATAATATTTCTTAAAAAAAGGTATCTGTAGTCTATCATGCTTTCCGGATTTCGTAAGAGAAATGTAACCTCCTTAGTAGGTGTCATAACTCGCTTTTTAATTAGTTCGTCAGTAACAAGTTTCTGAAGTTTAGAGTTTATGAATTGGAAAAATGCAAACACTAGTAATTGTTTTCTTCCAAAATTCCACATATTTATTCCACAATTTTGTGGTTTGTTATCTCAATTGAGTTGAACGCTTTAACTGATGTTAAATCAAACGATTAGTGCTCAAACAATTCCTTTGTACATTTTCCGCTCTTTTTATCTGAAGTGTTGGCAGAATTCGTTGAATCGTTCATGTGGCACACACTGTTTTCCTTTTTCACGCAACTTTACTGTGAAAATTAAGAGACAAGCAATTTTTCATCCCCCCATCTCGGAAAGAGTATTTTTGCCCTTCGATATCTCAGTACAAAAGCCGTTTTTATCCACTTGAGGATAAAGTAAATTGAATTTAGAACATCGTGTGCACCACTTATTACTACCTCCATGGTGCCGAATTGTTCATACAACCATTTTTAATTTGTTAAAAACTCAGCCTCGGAACCTTCTTGGTGTACTTTTTTTTAAATTTACTTTGCCCGCACCATTTTCTTTTCACGTCATTTAGTAATTTCCTCGCTAAGGTGGGATGAAAAGTTACGTGTTGCACTCAAGTGCAAAGATTTTTCACCTCGTGCTCTTTTGATTCCCTCGCTACAGCTCAGGATTCTATTTTTTGAACCACTCGCTGCACTCGAAATTCAATTTTAGAATCCTTCGCTTGCTCGGTCATCAAAATAGAGCACGCGGTTAAAAAGCAACTTTGCACTCTTGTATAACAAATAACTATTATTGGTTCGTGAGGTGTTTTCGAAAGATCTCTTAGTATAATAGTTTGGCAACCCTGTACCAAGTGCCTTACAGGGTCGTTTGTTATTTCAAACTTTTTGGAATACTTTAAGCTTTTCATTTAAAATGTATCTCAATAGCTAGCCATACACACACAGATCTGCCCGTCAAAGATAAGCAATTGTACCTTATTATATAATTAAAGGCACATGCATACGAAAAATTGGTCGAAAAAACAACAAAATCAATCCCGCTGCAGATACAAAGTAATTTAGGCTTTGAAATATACATTTTTACAGACAACCGTATATGCTGGAGTTACGATTTGAACTACTGCCCGTCAGTTGCCCGTACTCGTGTGTGGTGAATCACGGATCTGCCTGTCGGGCAGATCCCACTGGCAGATATGTGCGTGTATGGCTAGCTATTCTTGACGATGTTACGGAAGGTGCTTATTTATTAACTAGTTGCGCCCCGTGGTGTTACCCGCGGTTTTAGTTGTAAAGGGGTTAACGCCGTGAGGCTAAGCTAGACTAAAATTAAAATAGCCTAAGTTGCTCGTCATATCATCAGCTATCAGCAAGTGAAAGTACCGTCTAAATCGGTCCAGCCGTTCCGGAGATGAGTCGGTATAAACATACTGAGACTTTTTTTTATAAGGGCCGTATAAAATCATTTAGTCATCTATGTCACCAGTCACCTAATCATCATTATACATTCAGTGAAAAGCTGTCAAACTGGAAATTACAAACAGACACTTCAATTTTCTTTATTTGTATAGATGTGTGATCTTCCGGTTTCTAAAACAAATGAACCAGTAAGGAGTTTCTTTACAAGTTATAAACTGTGAAGATCTGCAATACCTTTTTAATGGAACTTATGACAACTGTCTTAAATTGTTGTCAAAGATAATTTATTATAGTTTATTGAAATAAAGATTAATTATAGTTATTTTAATGGATTGTGTTCAGCAACATGGTACAACTTAGGAGCATAAAAGGAGTAAAGATGGGAGTTATTTTTAGTATTTTACCCAACTTGTTGAAGTGATATATTTCTAGGTATTCATCACTCATACTAACCCCCTTCTTAAACTTTATTTCACATTAAGCAACGGGTATGTGTTATTTCCATCATTAAATTTACAGTCTTAAAGTTGATAATAACGCAAAATGATTTAATGAACCAAGTGGCGCGCAATTGGATAGGCCTATGTCCAGCAGTGGACTGCGATAGGCTGATGATGATGATTTGATGAATGAAGATTGCCCCCTTGAATGTCTATATAATCAGTTCACGTCAGAGAAGTTCTAATAGAACGTAAGTAAAAATGAGCAGGAAAACTTAATAACTGTTCAATTTAAATCCAAACAACATTTTATGCCACTGTTTTTAGGAAAAAAAAAAACTATATTTTACGTATATTTAAATTGCTTTTAGCTTCTTATCAACTCAAATAATCTTCTTGATCATGTTGCGGTTGACTTACACTGTTTCAAACAAGTAATTTTATTTAATTTTATACGCAGTACATTTAATGTGACTGCCTCTGTGGCGCAGTGTTAAGCGTATGTGACTGCTCTGCTTAAGGACTCGGGTTCGATTCTCGGGTCGGACCAAATGTTTGTTTGATCTGCAAATATTCGTTTCGGAGTTTGGGTGTTTTCTATGTATTTTTTTTTATTGGATCAAAATTATACAAGTAAAGGGTTTGATCCCTAGATTCCACACTAGGATTCCCTGTGTCGTGGTACTTTTTTTGTAAATACATAATATGTATGTATTTACAAAAATATATATATATCTAATACCTTTAAATGAGCAATTCTTGTATATATATATATATATTTATAATTTGAATCTCGGAAAAGGCTAAAAAGATTTTAATGAAATTTTGTATGCAGGGGTTTTCGGGGGCGATAAATCGATCTAGCTAGGATTCATTTTTAGAAAATGTCGTTTTATTCGTGTTTTTAACAATCAAATATATAAAATCAATGTACATCTAGCGCCATCTATCGCAACTCGAGCGAACTACATTAAACTATACTGGAATAAGGTGCAGAATAAACAGTATCAGGGCGTACCAAGAGAGTGCGCCACTAAACTATTGGAAGAAAAATAACAAAAAGGTGGCGTTTGAATAGTCCCAATGTTGCCAAAAAACCCATTTATAAAAAAAATACAGAGCGACGGTCATCCAGGTATATGTATTTATATCAGTTATATAATACCCATAACACGAGCTCTTCTTAGCTTGGGACTAGATGGCTTTGTGTGTAAGATGTCCGGAATATTTATTAAAATATTTATTTAAATTTATTGACCAAGAAAAAGTTTTAAGAACTTATAACCCAACTACGTAAAAAAATTCATAAAATTTATAAAGCTATTGTTCCCGGGCTATTTTTACTAATCTACTGACACCTCGTTCATTAAAATCGGTTCAGTAGTTTAACTGCGGTGAAATATACGGTCTAGCTATGGTGAAACATATAAACATACATTTAAAAAATATTATCCTTCTTGTTGGCATTTATTTTTTGTATGGCCCTGCCAAAATGACTCTACTCTGCCTGATGGAAAGCATAAGCAGAATCCAAGAGTGGTAGTCACCATACTCATTGCGAATGCAGACAATGCAACAATGCTGGCTATACTACCTGTTTCCCCAAAGTCGGGTAAAAATACGGCACTATCGGATAGTTCTACCTTTCTGAACTGTTAAAACGAATTACGTAGTCTTTCGATCGAATCGAATGATATCAAAATATTCTAACAGCAACAAAAAAACTTACGCACTTTTAGAAATTCTCTGGCGATTAGTTTCTTACACATCAACTTACAAATCGAATCTGTAATGATGCTGAAAAGTAATCAATTTTTATTTCCAATTTTCTACCTAAATTTAGCAACTCGCTTAAACTTTGTCGTAATTCCTGCATTTGAAATCAATCTTTTTAAAGAGTTCATCCTAATCAGACTTACTAATAAACAAACTACTAACAAAACCGAAATGCGTTTATAATTACATATTAGATTTAATTTTCTTTAAAATGTTATTTATTTTATTTCATTTCTAATAAGGTTAACTTTAGGCCCGTATTGCCAATAAATACAAAAAGTTTGATCAAGTATTTTGCGAAGAGCTTATATATTTATGAGTAAGAGCTGAAGGTTTGCGACATAATGGAAAACTGCCAAAAGCGACAAGGGACTAAACAATGAATATGGAAGGCGAATTATTAGATATTCCCTCGCACACCGCCTCTTGGTACATACCACGGGAATTATTCGAAAGGTATGAATTACTTAACAGTTTGTCAATATTACTTGGTGTAATTCACATGCCGTTACAATTCATGTCTTGCTTTTATCTGAAATATTTTAAGAAAGTAAAATTTACAAGTGAAGGAATTTTAAGTACAGTTGGATACTGAAAGTATTTACTTATCCAAATATATCAATAATCATAAATTTAAGAAAATTCTCGAGTCAAGTTGTTGATCACGATGAACTCCAAAACTATCTAACCGAATAGGATTGATGATAGTCAAATTAGTCACTTTTTATCATCTGCCAGAACGATAACTTTGTATGTAAAACCAGCTGTTGCCCGCGGCTCCGCCGGCGTGTATGTCTATAAATGAAGAACCGCTAGACCGATTTTGTGCAAACTTCACATAAACCATCTACCAAATATTCCGAACAAAGTCTAAATATTTGGTTTGGATAGGTGAGCCCGTTCTTGAGTTATAAAATTACAACGAAAAGTGGCATTGATTTTTACATATATTGATTGAGGTACTAAATACAAACTTGTGACGTTACGTTACTGTTTTAGACTACTCAATTGAGCTTGTGGTCCGAGAGCTGGTACCATTTTTTGAGTAGGTATTTGAGGCAAGCTGAAAACTTATCACAGACCTCTCCTATTATACCCCAACACGGAACTGCAGACCTGGCTGGTGAGTAGCGGGGCTAAATCACCCCCCCCCCCCCTCTGGCGAGGTCACGTGACTTACAATAGCCATGTTATAACCTAATCAAAGGTTATAACGATATACTTCGCAAGTTATAGCACTCTGAGAAACAGTGCTCACGTGGGAGACACAAGCCTACGTCATCATCACTATTGCTGGTTGTCAAAAATTTGCCCAGCTACTCACCTGCCAGGTCTGCAGTTTCGTGTTGGGGTATATTAGGAGAGGTATGTGACAATTTTTCAGCTTGCCTCAAATACCTACCCAAAAAAAGGTACCAGCTCTCCTACTATTGAGAAACATATTTATTTCGATGTTTATTTCATTAAAATTTGTAATAGAAATGAAAAGCTGTAATAATTATATTTTCCGAGATGTTTTGTAATATTCGTTTTAATAAAGGAGATATCGGTATTTATTTACGATACAGTCATCTACCCAGTTTCACGTTTTTAATCCCCGACGAAAAAGAGGGGTGTTATAAGTTTGACGTCGATGTCTGTCTGTCTGTGGCATCGTAGATCTCAAACGGATGGACTGATTTCGATGCGGGTTTTTTTATTTGAAAGCCAGTTTCCTTGCGGTGGTTCTTAGCTATGTTTGGTTAATATCGGTCCAGCAGTATAAGAGTATCAGCTCTTTTTTACAATGATGTAAAGCATTTTTGGCCTATGACTACTCGATTAAGTGTTTGTCGTGCCAGTATAATCGTTAAATGACAAATAATTGATAACTTCGACCTGATACTGCGTAGGGGGTTTTTAAATTGTTAATTTATAGTTATTTAAATGTACCTATGTTTTGCTAGCGTACCTACGATAAGACAGTTATAATCACGCTTAGATTAATAGGCGCCGAGCACGATTGAAAAGAGAACGCAGACGAACTTGCGTGTAATAAATAAATAAATATTTCGGTCATCTAACACACAACGCCATCTAGTCCCAAGTTAAGCAGAGATTTAAATTCCTTAAATAAATCAAATTGCCTAATATGGAATTATAAAAATAATTCACACTATACTAAAAATTACCCTAAAACGTAAATTTATATCTAAAAATATATATATAAACCACCACACCTAAGGAATGATTGACTGGAAGAGAATACCTTGGACATTAAGTCCGCCAATGTATAAAAGTGCATTGGCCATATAAATTGCCATATAAAATGCTTGCCTCGTTGGTCTCGCGGTTGGCGTGTGCGACTACTGATCATGAGGTCTCGGGTTCGATTCCCGGGTCGGACCAAATGTTTGTATGATCTGCAAATATTTGTTTCGGAGTTTGGGTGTTTTCTATGTATAATTGGTTTGGGCCTAGATAGCGTTGTGTGTTAGATATCCGAAATATTTATTATTATTTATTTATTAAGGCGTAACAGCGTATCAATGTAAAGAGGAAAGGCTTTACAATGTCCCTCCTATACACAGAAATGATCCTCCGACGAAGCTAGTAGACATGTTTACAATGCCCCGACTGCAGCTTTTAGCATACTTCACAGGATTGACAACTTCTTAGGTAGCCGCCTGTCTGCGCTAGATTAAACAAAATTCTTACACATGTTTGCCAACACAAAACAACCATAGGAACTCACAGTTACATAGTAATACATACTAAATCTGAAATTAATATTCATAAAATGAAAAAAAAGGGAAAAATATATATTCTGACATTCACAGAATAAAATAAATTCCTCAAACTTCAGTTGACAAATACATTTTTTTTTCAATGAATTTAGAAGGGTCTCTTAAGGGTCTCTTGGCAAGCTTTTTAAACATGCATTTTGTAAACATCTGACATCATAATTCTCAATTTGTGCCTCATTTCCCATATTAAAATTCAATGTTAAAGGGCGGAATTTTAGATGAAAACCTTTTCTTTCATATTCGAAGGAATTAAGAACATATGTAAAAAATAAACAAATCGGACAAACCGTCCTCAAGTGAGGTTCCGACATACATCAATTGATAAGTATTTGCATAGTTGGCTAAAGAATTACCTGAATTTTATTTAATATTATTATGCTTAAAAATATGACATATAGAACCATTATTGAACTTTAGGAGTATTATTTTATTGTAACCCTAATGAAAATTTATTTTAATCTTTGATAAGTACTCCATTCAATTTCATTTAAATTATTTTTTGGCTTTTTGTCATGCGTGGATACACTTTACTTTAGGAATAGTTAACTAGCTTTTAGACATTTAATATATTCATTAAAACAGAAACTTACCCTTATTTAGATATTGAACAGCTACGTAATTATTTTCGTAGGGTAACCTATTGTTTATTCACTATCGGACTAGACTTAAACAACAACACTAACACACTGCTTAGGACAGAGTTTAGGAATGTCTGATGTTACTACACATAACCTTTTTTAGTGCCACCTTGCAAAAGCACTAACTAAACTCTAATTTAAAATTAATAGAAGACTAAATACGCCCATAAGAACTATTTCAAATATTTATTTATCTATAGTAGTAGAAATGAATCGCTAAATGTGTCGCTAAGCGCAAAACTCGAGAACCACTTGACCAACATTAGTTTTTTTTTCTATTTTCGTTAAGGCCCCAGAAAGGTTTTTGAGTGGATGGAGAGAAGAAACGTAAAAAATGCTAGGAAAATAGTAAAAGCAATACTTTTCTTTTCCCACAAAAACCATAGACTAAATTAGAACATTCATGTCAACAGAACATGAACAGAACGAAGTCTGTCGGGGCAGTTAGTCTGAAATATAAGTTTAGTGTATATGTGAATGTACGTATGTATGTGTGTATCAGTATCTTAAAGTTAAAACATTTAGTAAACAATAGCAGATTTATCCAATATTATTTGAATACTTTGATTTCGAAAATTAAACTACACACATCAAAAGTGTCTAGGGATCAAGCATTTTTATGCGGATTTCTTGAGATTGAGATGTGGCTTTGGCCCTGGCCTGCTCAGTCGCCAGACTTGAACCCGATTGAGCATGCATGGGATATGCTACAGAGAAGAGCTCTGCCGAATATGGAGGGTATCCAGTCGCAAGAAGACCTTTTTTTGTTGTTGCAACGAACATGGGCGGCCATTCCACAGCGTGTTTGGATGAACTCATTTTGAGTATGCCAAACCGATGTTCTTGTGTTGTTAGTGTTCGCGGTAGAAACAGGGATTATTAATTGTTTAAGTTACCTAATAAAATTTTAAAGAAAACTGTTATTTCAGTCTTTTTTTCGAACTTTAATGTTAGTGGTTCAAATGCCAAAAATCCCATTATTAGGAAAATGGCAAATTTCTTTATTAATGCAAAGGTGACTTGGTTTATCGTTACTGTGACAAACGAAAACACTTTAATTGATGAATCCTTAAAGAAAATTTTAATTAATATCAATCAGGAGAAAAGTTATTGCAAAATATATGTTGATCCCTAGACACATATGTTGATCCCTAGACACTTTTGATGTGTTTATAAACTAAGGGTCCTAGACATAAGCAAAAAAATCGCTAAATTAAGTTTTTTCGTTATTCTTAAATTATTTCCCTCAAACTCTTTTCGTTTGAGGGAAATCATTTAGACTAATTTAAATAAATTAGACCGCGTTGGAAAATGTTGATGTGTCTTTTTGCGAGTTCGTTAACCAGCCTTGCATCACGCTCAAATAAATCAAACTAATGAAATGCACACTCTTCGGCTCCTGACCGTAACTTGACGAGCTCAAGTATTTTTATCGATTTTTTTTTTCAACTATACGAATTGGCTGCCACAGAGTCACGTATACGGTTAAGGTACTTAACAGAAAATAAACTATCAATCCTTAAGTTATGACGCGTTTCAGTAGATCCCACAATCCGCTATTGGGTTCCCTACTCCATTTATTACTTAATATTTGTACCGTATATACTTCCATATGAATCTAGTGAATAGCTGCCAATTTTAAATTACAAACAGACGCTTCAATTTTATTTATTTATACAAAACGATGACTGGTCAAAATATAAGTTTTCAAAAAACCGTAACTTATGTATATATACTCGTAATCTTTCAAAGTTAAAGATTCACTGTCATACAGTTTATATACTTCGTGAATATCATTGCACCTAATAATGAAAAGGTAGCCTGAAGCACAAATCGATCGCGTTGAATACCCAATTCGACGCCGTGGCTCTACGTTGGCTGGAGGAAATTATGCTTAACTAGTTTTTGCTCGCGGCTCCGCCCGCGTGTATGTCGGTTATCGCTGCAAGTAGTAGCCTGTGTGTTATTCTGATATATAAGCTATATCACTGTAAAGTTTCATCCAAATCCGTTCAGTAGTTTTTGCGTGAAAGAGTAACAAACATCCATTCATCCATCCATACATCTATCCATCCATCGATCCATCCATACTTACAAACTTTCGCGTTTATAGGATTTTACCGAGCTGATTTTTACTTATGTTTCTTTAAATTGTAGATAGTTTTTATTTCTTCTTTCGTAGATAGCTCATAAACCATATTTCAAAATACTCTACATTCTATCTCAAATTGATATTTTGATGAACAAACACAATATAATATAATCAACCCACACATGACATCTTTAAATAACAGTAGTAGAAAAGTAAATACCTACATGAATCCATGACAAACCGTGTCCGCCAAGAATATACAATTGAAATGGACCAAATTCAATACATACATTATTTTCCACGTTTTTATATGTTCAATTCGGGTTTTTTACCATTTTACTTAGTAAGGGTCGAGTCGAATACACACATCGCATGTTTATAAAAAGAAAGCCTATTCTATTAACCCCTATACCCTAAATTCGTTGCATATGCAGGTACAATAACTCTAAGATTTCTTATCCTAAAAGCATAAAGATTATATTATAAGAATAGACGACATTTAACTTTATGTATAAATTCTATAATACCTCTATGGTATAAATACTACTTTTCTTACGTCATCTATTTGTGAACGTCAGACGACATTTATGTGGGCGATGAGAATTTGGCGCCAAATCTCTATAATAATAATTGTATTATATCGGAAAACATCGAACGATACAGTATTTTATACTTTTTATGGATGTTATATAATAAAATAAATTTATGGGGAAAATATATAATAATGACATTAATTTTCATTACTAAAATATATGGACTCAATAAAATACTGTCGTAACAATATATGGCGCACTACCAACATCAACTCTTGAGTTAGTAGAAGGATCGAAATGTAGGTATATATAATATCAGAGGTACGTACTTGTTTTCAAACAAGGAAAAAAAAATCGGCCAAGTGCGAGTCGGACTCGCGCAGGAAGGGTTCCGTACTATTATCTATACAATTCAAGCGTCTACCTGTTGCTGTTATCAATATCGAGTCAAAACGAGCAAAAAAATCACGTTTGTTGTATGGGAGCCCCCTTAAATATTTATTTTATTCTATTTTTTAGTATTTGTTGTTATAGCGGCAATAGAAATACATCATCTCTGAAAATTCCAACTGTCTAACTATCACGGTTCATGAGATAGAGTCTGGTGACAAGCGTACAGCGAAGTCTTAATAATAGGGTCCCGTTTTACCCTTTTAATTCGGAATCCTAAAAATAGTAAAAGTTTGCAGTGCAAAACTGCTTGACAGATGTGATGACTTTTTTAAGTTTTTGTATTCATCACAAGCATAAAACAGATAAAACAATTTTAACTTAGGTTTAACTAACCTACTCATATTATTAGCTCAAAGTTGGGTCAAAACCTCATTGCTAAAAAGAGGCATAATATGTTCAACAGTGGATTATTAACAGCTGTTGGCACATATTAGCAACTTTACATATACTTGTGAATCATATATGTTGTGTAATATCTACGTAATTAAGCTAAAAAAAATAGCTTTTCTATAGTACAGGTACCTACTAAATAAAATTATGTCTAAATATATGTTTTCTTTGCAGACGAACAGGTGATACTGGGGGTGGAGCGCGAGTTCTGCGCTCGACGCCCGATTGGAGTGATGTTGCAATCAGTGGGGAGCACCTTTGGTCACCTACTTCTGTTTCTGGTGACTGCTGCTACGTTGGAGATGCGGAGTGTCAGGTACCTATACATTATTTTACATCACATCAATCCTGATAGTTCTGGTTTACTTTAGATACTAATTGGTTACAAACTTTTAATGTATAAAATGTAAAAATATAGGAACATTTTATTCAAATTAAGTTTTTCCGTATTTTTAACGCCATATAACGTCCATCACTGAATTACTTTTGAATTCACCATTGTGTGGTTTTTAGACAACTTTTGTGCGCATATTTAATTTATCTTAACATGAGATTTGTTTACCAAACCTCCAAGAAAAGAGCGTACTCTCACCTTAAAGGACGTCAACAAAGTTATGACTCATGAGTTGTTGGTGTCAGTATAAAGAGTAATGATGAGAACCTCTACACCATAGAGAAGAAAGAACCTCAAATTTCGATATTGTTTAATAATATCTTACACTTTACTATCCTCTGCTATAATTTTACTAATGGCATTAACAGAAATCTTAATTTATACAGTTTATTTAATTTATTTATTTATATCTTTATTGTGTACATAAAAAAAAAAATAACAAAAAACGAGTAACAAATTTGTATAATAATATGTAACAATTGGCGGTCTTATCGCTCACGGCGATTTCTTTCAGACAACCTTAGTATGGATATTGGGTGTTTATGATATTAAGGCAGTTTATACACCAGCGACACACCATCACGCCAATATTCAATCAATAAATAAATTTTAAAAAGAAAACGTATACTTACACATATACATACATACACATAAACATACATATATATACAAGCTACACACATCAAAAGTGTCTAGGGGTCAACATATGTGTCTAGGGATCAACATATATTTTTGCAATATCTTTTCTCCTGATTGATATTAATTAAAATTTTCTTTAAGGATTCATCAAATAAAGTGTTTTCGTTTGTCACAGTAACGATAAACAAAGTCACCTTTGCATTAATAAAGAAATTTGCCATTTTCCTAATAAAAGGATTTTTGACATTTGAACCACTAACATTAAAGTTCGAAAAAAAGACTGAAATAACAGTTTTCTTTAAAATTTTATTAGGTAACTTAAACAATTAATAATCCGTGTTTCTACCGCGAACACTAACACAAGAACATCGGTTTGGCATACTCAAAATGAGTTCATCCAAATCACGCTGTGGAATGGCCGCCCATGTTCGTTGCAACAACAAAAAAAGGTCTTCTTGCGACTGGATACCCTCCATATTCGGCAGAGCTCTTCTCTGTAGCATATCCCATGCATGCTCAATCGGGTTCAAGTCTGGCGACTGAGCAGGCCAGGGCCAAAGCCACATCTCAATCTCTAGAAATCCGCATAAAAATGCTTGATCCCTAGACACTTTTGATGTGTGTATAATATATATTTTAAGTAAAGAAACCAAAATCATTCATAGTGACAGATAATAATTCTTCAACAGGTTTTTAAAAACTGACAAGGTTTTAGCTTTTCGGATGGTCTCCGGCAAGCTGTTCCACAGTCTTAATGCTTGCACAGTAAAGATTTGTCGTTAAACCAAGTGGAGTGTTGTGGCAGTTTTCATTTTAAATTTTCCGATGACCTCAGGTCCTTGCAATGCGTGTTTCGCAAGGACTGAAAACGTTCTTTGAGATAAGAAGGTGTAAGAGGATGGAACAGAACACTGTATAAAAGAGAAAGTATATGAAGATTCCGGCGAAAGCGTATTGGTAGCCACTTGAGTTTAGAACGATATTCTGAGATATGGTCATATTTGCGCAATCCAAATATGAATCTGATGCAGAGATTTTGAAGTCGCTCAAGTTTATTTAATTGGTCTTCTGTAAGATCGAGATAGCTGACATCACTATAGTCAAGGATAGGAAGAAGAAGAGATTGTGCGAGCGCATTTTTTGTGTTGATGGGAAGGAAGTTCCGTAGCCTTCGCAGAGACCCTGCTGCCGCAAATAGTTTGCGACTAACTTCCCTAATCTGAGGTCTCCAGGAAAGATAGCTGTCCATATAGCTTACTAGCTTTTGCACGCAGCTCCGCCCGCGTGTATGTCGGTTACCGCGGTAAAGATTAGCCTATTTAACCCTGAAAGCATAACAGACAGATACGAGTTACTTTTGAATATGGATGTGTAATTAATCCTTACTCCTCGTTAAAAAAACTTTTTTTTGCTAACCGACTTCAAAAAAGGAGGAGGTTCACAATTCAAACGTATGTTTATTTTTCGTTTTTTTTATGTGTGTTCGCGGATACCTTCGTCTTTTATGAACCGATTTTAATGATTTTTTTTTTTTAATGGAAAGGAGATATCCCAACTGAAACAACAAAGGACACGTAAGATCTGATGATAGTATCCAAGAGAAATCGAGTCGAACCTTGAAATCGGTTTTTATTTTGTTAAAATTTTATGTTTGCATAAAACAAGTAGGTACAAAAGTAATACACGTGTAGTCTTGTTGATTTATTACCTTTCTCAAGTGTGCAAATTTTAATGGTAGTTGTCATTGTCTTGTTCCTATAACCTAAAAACCGATTGGAGTTATAAGTAAGGAGGTTATAAGTAACCGCCACCATTATAGTCAATTTCACCTTACTGAATACCTTTTCCAAATCAATGAATGTTATGTAAGTTCCGAAGCTTTAATCCATTCACCTGTCTTTAATAATCCCTCATACCCTTGTATCATGACAAGCTTTAGTCGAGGCCTGTCAAACCCCTTATCTCTTTCTTATAGATATCGGTTAACAAAACCGTAAAACCTGATGCCTGTCATCTTAAATTAGCATATTTATGTATTAAATTAGCCGATTAGCGGATAAGGGCCAAAATACAACTTTTGGGTATCCCCAATTTGTGAAATTGATTGATAACAATAATATGCATTAATTAAAGAAATGTCAGTAACTAATTACGAAAGTTCAGTTGCAAATGTGAATGATAGATAAAAAGTAAGAGGCACACTAAATGTACTCTTTTTTCAAGAAAATGCTTTTTGTCATATTTCTTCTATTTGGGACACCATTTGAGCATAACCTTCCGTGTATTCATTTTAATCGAGTATCGTATAGGCGCCTAACGTCAGGCTTGTGAAGAAGTTTAACAAATAATTAGATAACAAACTAATCACAGGCAGAGCAGATATTTTGGCAGCTAAAACATAAAAAAACACAATACTGAGAAGTTATGAAATACCTACAAAAAAGTTTAATAGAACAAAATAGAAATGAAAAAAAAATTAACAAAATAAAAACCGACTTCAAGGTTCGACTCGATTTCTCTTGGATGCCATCATCAGATCTTAGTGTCCTTATGGTACTACCGTTGGGATATCTCCTTTCCATTAAAAAAAGAATCATCAAAATCGGTTCATAAACGACGAAGTTACCCCCGAACACATATTAAAAAAAAAACGGTCGAATTGAGAAACCTCCTCGTTTTTTTGAAGTCAGTTAAAAACGGTAACAACTGTAATTATGTAAATGTTGAAGTCACTGAAAAAATGTATTTATCTATGAAATCTTTACAAATTAAATAAATGGTTCGAATTGTACGCATATATTATTATACAAGTATATATGACTAAACACCTTTAAAAGCAATAACTAATCTATTATACGTTTAAAAAATTATAGCATAAAATGTTTATAGTAAAATTGCCATGGTTATAATTGATGTTGCCACCATGTTACCATCGGACGGTCGTATAATTTACCATTATGTGCGTACGTTGATACTAGCCTTGATAAACGATCTTTATTGCAGGTTTATACATACTTACTTTGTTGCTTCAATATATTTATAAAATTTACATTATGTCAGTCAGCTAGTTAAATAACTAGGCTGACTCGGCAAACTTCATACTGCCATATTTTTTGACATGAATATTTTCTAACTTTTAGAAAAACTTGTTTTAGAATTATGTCCTACTTAGCTTCCCACGGATAGTTTACAGTAGCAGACTAAGAAAATGTAACACTTCCAGTTTTATTTTAATGTTCTTCTATACAAACTTTGTTCTGACAATAACAAAAAGAATAATCCAATTTTGTGCAGTCGGTCAGAAGTTATGCGCGTACATACAATTCGGTGATTCCTTTTTATTTATAACTACCTGACCCGGCGAACTTCGTATCGCCACTTTTTTTTTTGTAAATATTTTTCACATTTCTGAAAATTCTAGAAATAGAAATACGGCGCCATCTACCGGATAATCTAGAAATAGAAAAACGGCGCCACCGTGACAACGTCATAACGAAACATTGATGAAATGATGTTGCGCCGCATCTATCTCTCGCTTCCATTTAAGGCTTGAAGTGCAAGCGAGAGATAGATTCGGCGCAAGCGCCGGTACATTATGTACGTACATAACATTAAATAAATACATACATATTATGATTTAAATGTTTTTTATCTATTGGTTACCTAAATATTAATAAACACATTACACAGAAGTGATTAATCAAACACAAAAATTGTCTGTTCGTTTAGTACGCCTTTCGGTTAGTACGACGTAATATCACCGGTCCCTTGGCCGTCGTTATAACCGGAAGCTACTGTATATATATACTATTCAGCACTATGACGTCAACTCAATGTCAAAAGTGTCGTTACAACGAAAAGTGTCGTTACAACGAAAATTGTCTTTAAAACTTAATCCGTCTAGCTCCCTTTCGCAACGCGCCATAAGGAACTTCGTTCCAAAAGATCATGATTTTAGTATGCTTAACACAATGTTTCATCATCATTTCATTAATAAGTAGTAAAGCCACGCTGATTTCAGCACGAACGGGCCGGCTCGACCGGGGCGATACTAGCCTCGCACAGAAGACCAACCTAAAATGACAGTTTTAGTGCTGTCGTATTTCGTTGGTGAGTGCGAGACCGGAGGCCCCATGATGCAGGGGTGTCAGTTATCGTGGTAAGACTGTGAGCAGTGGAATGCTCGTAGAGTCATGTTGAGGGTGACGTGGATCGAACCGTCGGCCAGGGAGACCTGTAGAAACGATGGTGTCGCTGGCCGCCCGCGGCATAGAGAGGGGCCCAACCGCGGCTAACCACCCTGGGAGGCTGCCCCGTCAGGTCGCCCATAATCCACGGAGTCGTGCCGGTTGGTGACCGGACGGTCGGACCAGGCGACCACTTCCGGGAGGGTACGGGAGCCCTTCCGTCCGACGGTTTGGTCACCGTCATGCCTTACCGTTATGACGAAACAGCATTCTGAGTCTCAGTATTACACTGCCACGATGACTGTCACGCCTTTTACATTCCCATCCCCCTCCTCCTATGTTTTTCATGGCAGCACAAAAAAAGCGTAGATGCGCAGCTATGCACAGCTTCACTCCACTCTCCCAGCATCTCGCTTTTTGAGGTGGAGTTCACTAACATCCGTGGACTCCATGCAAACCTCAACGCCGTCCACCAGCATCTAGAGAAGGCACGGCCGGCCATGCTTTTTCTAACGGAGACTCAAATACGCTGCCCTGCCGTCACATATCTTCACTACCCCGGTTACGTGCTTGAGGAGTGCTTCCTCGCGAAGGCTGGGGTATGTCTTTTCGTCAGGGCGGATGTTTGTTGTCGCCGATTGCGAATTGCCGAGCCGAATCTACGTATGCCTACACCAATCCCACTCTGGAGACTCTGAGATAACTCGAATTTTTGAATATCTCAGTCAGGTAGCGGACAAGGCGCAGGAGCAGTTTCCGACTGCCGAACTGGTGTTTCTGGGCAACTTTAACGCCCACCATGAGTCCTGGTTGGGATCTTCCAGAACTGACCACGCGGGTCGGACTGTCCACGCATTCGCTCTCACGCATGACCTCACCCAGCTGGTACTCCAGCCCACCAGGATACCAGACATACCGAGTCAAGCGCCTTCCTTACTGGACCTACTGCTGACGAGTCACCCAGCGCAGTACAGTGTATCGGTGTTCGCCCCTCTGGGATCCTCCGATCACTGCCTGGTTTCCACCAGCTTGCTGCCCGCAAGAGGCACCGTGGTTCCACCGCTCCACAACCAGTGGCAGCAAAAAGACGTATATGGCACTACTCGTCGGCAGACTGGGATGGAATGGGGGATTATTTTGCATCCATCCCGTGGGCTCAACGCTGCTTTTAAGAAAAAGATCTGTCACAAAGTGCAGCCGCCGTGGCTGGCGAAATCACTGTCGGAATGGAATACTATATTCCCTACAGTGAGGTCGCCAGCCCGACGACCCGTCCCTGGTTCAATCGCGAGGGCGCCCATGCTGTTTCACAAAAGCAATCGGCGTATCGCGCAAAGACCAGGGCCCGCGCTTACGGCTCCCCTGAAGTTGATCAACCAAAAGCAGCGTTTAACAAAGCCACTAGGGAATGCAAGAAGGCTTACATCAGAGCGGATGCCCAGCGCATCGCGCGGCTTGGTCAAGAACTCGTCGCATATCCTACGGGTAGCGGAAACTTCTGGCGATTAGCTAAAGCCGTGCAGTTCAACTTCTGCCAGCCGCTGAAATATCCAGAAGGATCACTTGCCCATGAGCCGCAGGAGAAAGCGAAACTGCTTGTTGATCTCTTTGCGGCTAACTTCCGAATCGATGACCGCGGCAAGCACCCGCCTACCATTCCGACCTGCGACACTACAATGCGGGATATCCGCGTCCGGCTGAGTGATGTCCGCGCGGAGCTTCGGTCACTCGACGTCCGGAAAGCTAGTGGACCCGACGGTATTCCAGCGGTGGTTCTTAAGAACTATGCACCAGAGTTGTCTCCGGTATTGACGCGTCTATATCGCCTGTCATATTCATCGGGAACGGTACCGGAGATTTGGAGAGAGGCGAATGTTCAACCCATCCCCAAAAAAGGCGACCGCTCCGACCCGGCCAACTACCGTCCGATAGCCGTCACCTCCATTATCTGCAAAGTGTTTGAGCGGATAATAAAGAAACAACTGGTCCACTACCTGGAAGATCACTCCCTACTAAATGATCGTCAGTATGGTTTTAGACCGAACCGATCCACGGGTGATCTTCTAGCGTACGTCACACACCTTTGGGGTGAGGGTATTGACAGGCATGGGGAATCCATGGCCATTAGCCTTGACATGGCCAAGGCCTTTGATAGGGTTTGCTCTGAAACTCTGAAGCTTTGCAACTGGGCTGCCGCATTCCTGCACCAGCGCCGCATCAGAGTCCTTTGCGACGGTGCGGCCTCCGACTTTCAGTCGATTAACGCCGGAGTACCGCTGGGCTCCGTCTTGTCGCCCACACTGTTTCTTCTGCATATCAATGACATGTTAGCCCTTGGCAACATTCATTGCTATGCAGTCGACGGCACAGTTCATGGGCGATATTTTGGACATCCTACAGCCAAGCTTGCAGATATCGAGGTAAAACGACCAGCGCTCGTGATTCCCTCCCACTATGATCCCGGGTCCTTTAAGCGGGGCGTAAAAAAGCATCTCGCTAGGCGGCCATAGTGTGGGTCACCATGCTGCAATGTCCTTATTCGCATTGAGGATGGTGATCACCACTTTTGGAATCTGCTCATGCTTTCCGTCAGGTAGAGCAGAGTCATTTTGGCGTAGCTATAACATTTCCAAATGGACTGTAGAAACTAGCTTGAATGAATAGAAAAAAGTTTCAAATTCTCAAATTAACTTTTTTGGCCAATTTACTAACTTTGTAATTGCTTTGACAATACAGCTTTAAGGCTACAGTTCAAAAAGTTATCGAACTTCTATCACATTTTCAATATTCACAAATTTTCCACAAATTAATTATCTTCTCAGTATCGCTATAAGCTATTACTTACGCGTAATTTATTGTCTGAACACCGCTACGAAATTAAGATTTCCATAATTTTTTTTCAATCTTCCATTCACCTGGAATAATAAGCTTTATGTAATGCCATCTTTAGAATTACCATGCAGATTAGACACTATGTTTTTTTCGATATAGAATAGGGGGTAAACGAGCAAACGTATCGCCTGATGATAAGCTTATAGGCCGCCCATGGACACCCACAACACCAGAGGCGTCACAAGTGCCTTGCCGGCCTTTGGGGAAGGGTATTGGGGGGAGGGGTTGGGGTATGGGCCTCTGGTATCCTCACTCACTCGGTGAAACCCAGCGCAAGAGCTGTTTCACACTGGTTATTTGTAAGGCCGTAGTATCACTCCGGTCTAGCCGGCCCATACATGCCGAAGCCTGGCTCCCCCACGGTAATTTCTGTTCTTAGTGGAACATGATAAAATTTACGAATAAATAGTGTATTGTATACTTATATGTCTTAGGAACCAGCTGAAGGTGTTTATTATTACAATATGAGTAATTCCAGAAAGTAATCAGATATATCCATTTTTTTTAACTATTTAAATTCACATTTTGCCTCTTATTCACATTGTGTCAATTTCTAGATGTGTCTTTTCTCGAAATATTCTTTCTTAACCGATCAAGCTTTCCATTTCCTAAAACGTAACGTGTGTACTTGTTTACTCAAGTAGGCAATATTTAGGAACGCTTAATTCAACTGTATTTAAACTAAATATTTAGTTTTGAAGGCGGTGGATGATTTTGCATGTTTGTGTGTTAAAAGCAACACATTGTTTAATAAATTATACATTTACATTTAGCGGGACATTGAATTTAGGCTCGTTGAAACATCAGACAACACATTAGCCTTAGGCTATTGTTGTGTCTATAATATTGTTCTTACTAAAACTGTATAGGTCTGTATATATTATGTTGTAACAATGCATTGAAAGCTTTAGAAAGTTATATAATAGAGTGAAAAGCATTTCACTTTGAGTGACATTCGTCTATTAAATTACGCAGACAACAATCAACTTGCTTTGTCCGAGGTGATAATAAGTTGTCTCAGGTGCTATCATTACAACGAGGTTAAATGTTTAGTTTAATTTTATTTTCTTTTTTTTTACGGAGATTTAATATATGTAAATATATCGTCCTAGACTTAGTAAGTACGTTTTAAGATGTTACTCTAATAATAGTCATTTAAAGATTATAAAATTATCATTAGCGGAGTACGCGCCAATTACCTTACTAGCAACAGTGCGCTGGTACAAGTCTGTCTATTTAAAAGAGTCTTAGTACATGGTAGTATAAGTAAATACTTTTTTTAAATCGTATTATCATGATAACATTTTATTCTGTTTTCAAAACGTTAATAAAAAATATCCTTTAATTTTGACAATACATTTCAACTAGTAAACATTTATTTCCTTCATTAAATTTCACTTAATGAAACCCACATCCAACTCTTTATGTTAATAAAAAATATGAAGAAAGAAAGATAGAATAAAGAAAGAAATCTAAAATACAAAAGATTTATGATAAAAATAGAACATTGTTATTGATTAATCGTTAAAGTATACGAAGCAACAATACCTTTACTTACAACTTGTTCGTCTTGGTTAAACAACTGTGGAAGAAATGTAATTTCCCAACAACCATTAGCAAGTTTACTGTCTATTGTGACGCTGGTCGACCCTGCTCGTATAAAAGATTGATGATGATGCTTCTATTTTACCGTGGCGATGAACTGTCACATAGGGTGCTACAAATGACTGCCTTTCAAACCTGATGCTCGCAATCAATAGTTAATTTTAATAGCGAACTCCTCTTGCTTAGAACGTAAATACTTGAAAACTTTTCATAAATACTGGGGTGTTAATCTATCATTTTTTAATTTAGCCTACTTGAATAGAATTATTTTCAGTTTTATTTGCATGCTGATTTATGTTGATCATACATAATCAACATAAATCCTACCTTTATATGATGTCCTATTCACATGATATTCAACATAAGGCTGATATTATATTCATTTCAAATAATTTAAGCATGTAGTTTAACAGCACGGATCCCATATTGGTCTAAGTGGTCCCCCGCCACTTTCTACTGCGCTGTTTTGGTTCCAACCCAACGTGGTACAATACTTTGTGTGAATTACAAATTGTTCTTCTAAAGGCGTGTCTCCTGCGGCTAAAAATAACAAAACAAATTAACAAAACTTGTTAACTAAACATGTTAGCGAAAAGTCGCAGGAGACGGACTTTTAAACGAACATCAAACACGATTACACGAGAAGCAAAAATATTTTATCTACTCGACAAAATGACTTATAGTACACTTACTTACTTACTTTTATAGTATAAATATGAATAATATAGGTATTAATGTTAGTTCAGTTCAGTTTCATTATACGAGAAGTATACGCTGGGATGTTTTGAGTCCGCTTTGGATAACATGTTTGCTTGTTACAATTAACAAAACAGTTAAGCCACGCTCATATTTTGATAAAAATGTGATGTTTGGTGTTTATAAAAATTAAACAGTGTCGCAGGAGACCCGGCTTCAGTCTGCGTATTCTTTGTGTCCCATGTATGCGCATCCCCAGCGTCACAGAAATATTCGTAGTGCAGTCTTTTTTAAAACGGAAACAAACGAAAACAGTTTTTATTAAGATATTTCTAATGTTGATGATTTGTCATCCGTGTATCTTATTACAATGACGATATTCGTTTACCTACACTAAATATGTATAAGTATGTAGCAGCACATCTACAAATTAAACATACTTAAAGGATTTTGGACCTGTTCCCAGCTGCTCAAAAACCACATAGGAGTAATCTTCAAAATTTTAGGCAGGTATATTGCCAGAAACAAAATTAAGCGGTCTGGAACGCCGTGAGCTGGGGATTTAACCGGGGCAGCTTAGAACTTGGATTAGTCTAAACAATGTATTTATTACTTTAAATAAGTTTTGGAAGACTTCATTCAAACTGAACAAAATGACCTCCTTCGTATATCCAACTTCATCTAATTTTCAAGAATAATCTAAATAATTAGAACCAACTCCCTAGACATTCCTGATGAGAGTACGTTTTTGGAAGATTTTAAATATTCAGACGCCACTGGGACCTTTGGTCGCCGAAGCATTTACTCAGTGAACACAATCGGCATACAAAATAGAAGCGAATTTGTATTTAGTAGGAAAATGAGAACATTTTTATTCGGAATGAAGTACTGTTAGGGATAAAAAATGTCATTATGTCGATTAGAGACACCTTTTTTTTGTTTTGCTACTTTACAAATCGTAAGTAAATTTTCTTCACGTTGTGTAAAGTCTTAGTCCAAGAGCTTAAAAAGGTCTACACTGTAAATTAAAGATTACAAAACATATTATTTACAAAAGAAAGAGCCACAAATTGATTTTATGTTCATTTTTCTCCAAAATATTTTAATTAGAACTAGTTCTTGTTCTCAGTTCCACTTGCGCTTATTGGCACTGCTCCACTCCTAGCACTATGTAGGTATAGATCGTAGCATGAGGTTACATTGTCTTTAATATTCCCTCAATACTCTATTGAATACAAAAACAATTATTTTAATTTGATGTATAATTGAATAAGTTACAACAGGTTAAAAATATCAAGAGGAAGGAAGAGGCCTGGAGCGCCGCGGCCCGTGTTTTGATGTTTGGAAGTTGCTTAAATCTTGAGAATTTCTATATTTCGCGATTCAACATTAGTAGTGACTCCATAGTTGAGCGAGTCTTCGTTAGATGGCGCTGTAACAAGTATTTGTTGCTGTATGTATAGTCCATTGAAATGTTACATTTTTTAGGCCTTACCTTGCGTTTTTTAGAGGACGCAATTTTATTTTTTGATGTGTAGGGACCCCCCTACACATCAAGCTAACCTGTAAGTTACACTACAGTGTAAAGCTAAAACCAAGTTTGTGGGGTCGCCACCCTTGTCCCACGGCCGCCATCTTGAAAATAGGGGTTGAAATGGCTTCTACGATATTTCTCTTATACTATTTATTTGATAAAAAAAAATTGTTAACATTTTTTATTGCAAATTAAATTCTCTACAACTTTGGTTCAGTAACTTTTTGTCGTAGAACTATAAATAAAACCGATGGTGGCGACCCCACAAACTTGGTTTTAGCTTTACACTGACCCCCCCTAAACATCAAAAAAATTAAATTGCGTCCTCTAAAAAATGCAACCCCAAATGTAACTTTTCAATGGACTAGTAAGGTGTTCGCTAGAAGGTGACG
The DNA here is from genome assembly GCA_949125395.1 of Diaphora mendica. Taxonomy (NCBI): domain Eukaryota; kingdom Metazoa; phylum Arthropoda; class Insecta; order Lepidoptera; family Erebidae; genus Diaphora; species Diaphora mendica. Next base: position 29,036,239 of record OX421310.1, read on the forward strand.
GCTCGAGCAGATTTCCATAATTTAAAAGAATACAAGATTACCCAAACAATCAAACAAAAACCTTGATTATATTAGGACAAATTAATTTCATATGCTATTAACACGAAACACTGGGAAACATAGTTACTTTGTTGATGATGTGCACTAGTATTATCACGGGACATTCATTAATAGAATATGTTAGAATATGTCGAGAATAGTTTTGGTTTAGGTATTTTCATTATTAACAGGTTTGTAACTACTTTGACGTCAGCTGTAATCTTGAGGCTAATGACAAATGGACAAGCGAAAATTTAAGTTGAATTATTTAGAGATTCTTAGTCCTTATTCAACCTGCTACTGGATTATGTAAGTTTACTTATTTCTTTAAGGAATAACATTTAAAATTGTTATACTATTAAATTGTTTTGAAAATCAATTGTGTATAAGTAGTAGTGTCTACACAAATTTTATAATGGATCTTGAGTTATTCCACTTTTTAAATTGAATACTATGAATAGTATGCAATTAAACAACTCATTAAACATTAATTCATTAGTCATAGAAAAATATGGTTATTTTCATCAAAGTATTAAAAGTTTCGCAAGATATTCAATGAATTGAAATAAATTAGTCTCGTTTTTAAACTCGACTCGACTCATTGTCATAATAAATTGCCAAAGAGAAAAAAAAAAGTTTATTTGCTTGTTTAGTTTGGTTGAACACGCTTATCTCAGAAAGTACTGATCCGATTTTTAAAATTCTTTCACTGTTCGATAGCCGGTAGCCCAGTTATCGAGAAAGGTTATAGGCTATATACCATCACGCTACGACAAAAAAAAACGGAGTCTCGATAAAATAAAATACAAAAACGGGGCAAAGTTATTCCTATTGAGAGCTTCCATAGTCTACGTAAACGATTAAAGTTATACAAAAACAATGTATAAGACAATTATTGTTCCCTTTCAAAAGTTCTAAAAAAACATATATCCCACCAAAAACATTTTCATTTATATGTTGCCAAGGCGACTGCATATGGCTTATACTGTGAAAAAGATGTCAGATCTCATTTGAGCCAAACTTCTGAATCTACACGCCCTAACTCTACCAACCCTAACTTGACAAACTCTAAGTCCGTATACCAAAAATAAAAGCTCTAGCATAAAAAATTGTGAAAGTCTCATACAAACTTCGACCCCCAATTTTGGGGTTTAGGGGGCAAAACAAAAGGGGGTTTTGTTGTTTGTTCACTAAACTTAGTTTCATACCAAATTTCAGCTTTCTAGCACTTCAGGATAAACCGTAACAGTTTTGATGATCATCAGTGTGTCAGTGACGAAATCTGTGTATTTTAGATATCAATCAAATCTAACGTATCAGAGCTATGCAATTGAAACTTTGTATGTTTAATTATTCTATTATTAAAATCATATCCTGAGAATTTGAACGATCTGGTGTATCGGAAACCAAAGTTATGAGGGTTCAAAAAAACGACGAAACACTTCGAGGAAAGGTAGGTAGTGTCCTTACGCTTCGCTTGGCTCGTCTTGGCGGAGGTACGACCGTGCCCCCAGATCTGTCTCCTCGTGAGACGAACGTGTAAAATGGACTTCAGAATTTTTTTGATTTACCGGATACTACGACGGCGACATAACAGAGGTATAGCATCAGGATCAGCTAGTAAATTATAAAAACGATACATGTCATCGCAAAAATATACAAAAGCATTTTTGACCTCTACTAAATAATTGCTCTTTCCAGAAATAAAATCATGATGTAAATATATGGAAATTTACATGCCGGCTAAAGTAACAGAAAAATACGTCTCATTTTGTTTGAGCCAGTTGGGAGAAATGTGTCACGATATGCTACTTTTATTTACCCCAGTATTAAGCTCGATAATCAGATCACTTTATTATTATTTCAGAATTCGATCCGATTTTGTATAAAACATAAGGAAATTTCAGGTGCAATCAGGTCGTCTATCGGATTTTACGAGTTTATTTAGTCGAATATATCAACTTCTTACAATTATTATTTATTACTGGAGTTAATGACTATGATTATTTTTAAATTGAGATTCGCATCATAGAATGCAAAAGCTTAAAAGTTTGAATTTACAGCAAATATTTTACACGAAACTTAGAATTTTTATCAATACTAAAGTAATTTTAAATACACCATCCAACCGACATTACTATTACATTGCTAATAATCCCTTTGTGATAATAATGACAAATTAAATTTAAGTATTTACGGTGGTTCTACACAACTTATTTATAACCAAACATTTACAAAATGCATTTTGTTCAACAGAAACACGGATCCCGTATGAAATGCTCGGCGTGCAAGATCGTCGCGCACACAGCGTGTATAGACATATTAATGGACCGCGTGCAGTTCTTATGCAAGCCAACATTCCGAGACGTGGGCGTGAGGCAATACCGTGAACAGACAGTGACACACCACCATTGGGTACACCGGCGATCGGAGAAGGGCAAGTGCAAGGCTTGCAGTAAGGTGAGGGCCGCAACTTTACGCTTACGGCATACTTGAATCATGTCATAAAGAAAACAGATTGACAAAAGTATGTTCTAGAGAGAACCGTTCATTTGACACCGTTAGTTGTATATGACTGCATTCCGAAGACTATTATACTATAGGTAGGTATAGTACTTTTGGTTAGTGCACTTTCCTATTTTTTTCTATCAAAGTCTGTTGTTAGAGGTCAAGACACAATTTAGGTTTCTGATCCAGTGAAGTTATTAAGTAAAGTCTAAAACACAAATAGATTAAAATAAAATATAATTTCTATGATAAAGCGTAGGATTTTATTTTTACAAAAATATTAGTGTAAAACCCTTAAGGGCGAAGAAGCAGAAAATAAAATTAAAATTGGTGTAATCCCACCTTTAAATTACAATGATGTTATGTAACTTGTTCTAAACTTGCTGTATATAAAAATGTCTCTGAAAATATTCCAAAGTGTTTACAGTACAGAACTGAATCTATGTATTAAACAAGAAACTATTGTAAACAAAATCGCTTTAAAAATGTTATGGAACTAAAGTTGGCCTAAAAGGCACGTATCTTAAATCGTTTAAAGAGTTCTACCAAAATTGTAATGGTTAGAAATTATCTTTTTAGTACAAAATAAAGTCCTACTACTCGCACTATGAAAATTTAAAAGGAACAATTGAAAATCAATCAATTGTAAATTTTGTATTACTTGTTGCTTTTAACGTCAAAAAATTGTTAAATTTTGCTTAACGGCAATGCAATGCAAAATAGACATATACCATAACCAATTTGCAGGAAACATGTTTATAGCACAAGTAAATAAAATATTATTAACAAAGGTTCACCAAATGTTTTAAACAAGAAAAACTACGCAAACCTCTAATCAATACGCTTTACAAGTTACAAAGGAAAAACACTAACCACAATATAGTTTTATAAAAATGCACATTTTATTTAGTCCTAATACTTATACACATGACCCTTACTTACCTATAGAAAGTTACGACTACCTTAATAAACGAACCTTTCTATTCACTAAATTAACGTCCTACTCGTCACTAAATTAATGAGTACCATTAATATATTGCACGTAAGTTAATCTTGACGGAATTGCACCATACATAACTAAATAAAAACTAAACCCTTATATATTTTTTGTCTTTCTTGTGTCCGTTTTCTTTGTGACAAGGGCATATGGTATATTGTTTTTAAACATGTACAAACATTTCCATATTGTTTTAATATGGTGTTTATTAATTTTTATATAATTCGTTTAGATTCATCATTATTAGTACTACACCATCTAATGTAGACAATTTTTTTCATTCTTAGATTAGTAATTTATTTCATTTTTGAAGTAATCAAATCAATTGAATTGAAATGTAACTCAAAAAGTATTCGACTTTGTATCTATGAAACCGGATACTTTTTGAATGTATTATTTAAATCATTGTCATTTCATTAATCAGCGGGTATTTTTGTAACAGAATAAAAATACGTTTGTTTATAGACTAAAAGCCCGTGTCGAAAATTGATGGGTCATGTAAATCACTAGGAAACCTTTTTAGAAAGATACAGAGCATAAAACAATAACATTCAGCACTATGCCGTCACTTGTAAGCTGTCCATCTGAGTACTGGTGTAAGGGAGGGAGTAGCAATCCTTGATTTTTGGACGGCATTTCGGAATAATGGATTAGAAGAGGTATTGAAATTGTATCGAACCGATGTCGTACAAAATCAAATGACCAAATTGACCGAGAGAATCGCAGGGAAATAAAAAAAATGCAACTTTGTGGCGCACTATTTTCGACATGGGCCCGTAGTCATTTACTGGCACACCCATATTGGGTATTTATTCATTCAAGATACTATTTGTTTTGAATATTATTTTGACTTAAATTTGTTCACTGAATATTAAATAACATTTGAACAATGGAACGTAATTTGGATCGGTATCATTTTTAACAGTACTTTTTTAAGAACAATAACGCATTAACAACTACATTTTACTCGCGGTTTGGCCTGCGTTGCGGTTTGTTTTTAACCGACTTCAAAAAAGGAAGAGGAATTTGATCGTATATTTTTTTTATGTGTGTTCGCGGATAACTTCGTCGTTTGTGAACCGATTTTGATGATTCTTTTTAATGGAAAGGATATATCCCAACGGTGGTATCATGATAAGGACACTAAGATCTGATGATGGCATCACAGAGAAATCGAGTCGAACCTTGAATTCGGTTGTTTTTTTGTTAAAATTTTACTTGTTACTGTCGGATATCACGGTAAATAGTGACCTATTAATGTATTGTTCTGCAGCATGAGATATATTACTGAAAAGCTTAATCTAAATTCGTTCGATAGTTTTTGCCTGAAAGAGTAAGAAACATCACATATATAGGTAACTAGTTGTTGCCCGCGGCTTCGCCCGCGTGTATGTCGGTTATCGCGGCAAATAGTAGCCTATGTGTTTTTCTGATGTATAAGCTATATTACTGTAAAGTTTCATGCAAATCCGTTCAGTAGTTTTTGCGTGAAAGAGTAACAAACATCCATCCATCCATCCATCAATATATCGTAGCGATTTAACTGTGCAGTTCGTTTGTGCAGTTTTATCGTACGTGTGGACGGAAATTGGCTCAGATTTTTTGAGAAATACCTAAGCCAATTGTAGTGTGGACCGCCTATTACAAACTTTCGCGTTTATAATATTAGTACTTATATATAATCAGTAGGATAGGATGTTCATAGGATTTTATTTTCAAACAATTCCTGTTTTGTTTGACTTAGAGGCTAGACCGTACATCCAATAATATTGTACATCACTAATATAATGCATGTACTATGTATATATACATATATGTCGATAGTAAAGTGATGATCACTACGGATATCTTTTGTGGAGGGGCAAGACACATGGTTTAACGCAGAATTGCTTTTGTTTGTGGTATTACTTTCATCATCCTTTCTTTTTAATCTACTTCTTGTGTAACATAAAAATATGCCTTTGTACTTCAGTATACCCTTCAAACTTAACCATTTTAATAAGACGAAAAGAAAATCTTTTACCAAAGAAAAATAGTAGTAAATTTTGTAAAACACAGTTTCTACGCAGCTTGGTGGACAAAAATTACATTCGCATTTTTATGGTAAAACGGCCTAACTTGATGAAACTTTGTTGGAAATAATTTCATTACCCTCATATTTTACTGCTACAGATTTGATCAGTTTCTTTTAATAAGTTTTAGAAATAGGTATACATTTTTTAATGTAACTTCAGAAATGACCGTACAGTTGCAAGGGAAATAATTTGTTTAAATATTCTCTTCGTTTTTTGCGTACGAGGCATCCACTCATAAGTATGGTCAATGTTGTATATATTTTATACTCTTCTGACTGTGACAAATAAAGCAAAGCCCGTTTTATTATGATACAGCGGAATTTTAGTAAAAAAGTTTTGTCTTATCTTGAACGACTTGGTCGGATACGTGTGTCGGTTGGAAAATCGGTCAGAGTGTGGGCGCACACCAGACTCGACAAACAGTTTGTCGAGGCTCGACGAGGTTGCCGTAAAAAGCGCTGTGTTAGGTGGAAATATAAGTATAAAAAAAGTAAACAAACACTCTTTAAAGGCGTAATATCCATAATCAAATCGTCTCTTCCTCTTCTTCGACCGTTTGTTCGGTCTCATGCGGTGTGCGTCAGCACAAGACAACTGTCGAAAACCGTCTTGTCGCGGACGGTCTCGTCGAAGACCATTTGGGTGTGCGCCCGGCCAGATAGTTTCGGATTTCATTGTGAGCAACAATGCATCACGACAATTATATATAATAGATATTTGAATCCGAATCCCTATAGAGCTGTAGCGTTGAGCAGGTACTTACACATTTACCAACTAATTACCCACAAATACCCCTTTTAGTTTAAGTGCGTACAGTTCGCATTAAGTTCCCATTAAGCGGATACTCTACCTCTACAATTAACGAGTCGCAGAGGTAAGCACTCAAGACTGCGGATATCAATCTCAGAATGAATTGTTTTAATATCTATCACTTTTTTGTTTACCTTGTACACATTAGAACGAAACTATGTACATTGTACTGTAATTCAACTTCAACTTAACAGCTTTTCACTCAATACACATAAAAATATATACTGTACTTAGATCAAATATTCGACAAGAAATCGATCGATTTTCACGGGCAGATAGCTGATGGTATAAGCAGTAACTTAGGCTACTTTTATTTTAGACTTGGTTCACCATAACCGCGGTGCTTAGCTAGTAAGCCATATAAAGCTGTTATGGCTAAATACTTCACCTATCTGTAAGAATGTATACTCTATTGAAAGCTTTCTGACCGCGCACTATATTTAACTAACCGTAGAAATATTTTATTGGAACCCGTATTTGCATAAACAGAGTCACACAGAGGATGCCAACACTATAAACTGGTATAACAATAACTCTTTACTCCAACGAATTTACGATGTTCTCCGTACCATTCATAGCTGATATATGTATTTTTTTCTTTTGCGTACAATAGTTGAATAAATAGTTTATATGTGTGTATGTGAGTGTTGTATTCCTCGTATATTATTGAGAGTAGGTACTTCTCTCAAAAAGTGTAGTATGTTTTTAAAGGCAACAAATTAAATACTAGTCCATTACAACGTCAACACGCCACATCGTGTATAACATTTGATCACTTCAGCCTTGATCATGTTAGAACGACATACGTTGACTAGACTTTTATACACATTAATTCGACTGCACGCTTGGCCTAGTGGTTTAACGGTCACCACGCCGTTTCCTACTTCGCCAAGTGTCGTGGGTTCAAATCCCACGTAGGGCAACACTTTGTGTGATCTACAAATTGTTGTTCTGAGTCTGGGTGTTCTTTGTGTCCGTTTCATGTATGTTTGTAAAGTCCCCCGCGACTCAGGATTTATTACTAGTGCGGGATTTGTCTTTTAAAAAAAAAAAAAAAAAAATAATAGTTTTTACTGTTTTCTGAATTATATCTATTAGGTAGATCATTATTTGTATGCGTTATCATAGTTTGTGAAGTACTAGTTGACCCATGCAACTTTGTCTGAGTCTTTTTTCAATCATGCTCAGCTCCTAATGGTCTAAGAAGCGTGACGTTAACTATCCTATATTAAGAACGCCAGCGTAACACATGAAAAAAATTTAAATCATTTGGAGTTTATTGTGAACATTTTAGCGGGCCATACGTAAAAAAAAACGATAATTATATAAATACATACATAGTTTTTTTTTTGTTTTGCCGAAAACCGAAATACAGCAAATTAATAATGTATTTTACATGGTAAAAACAAAGTCGATAATGTTTTGATTCTAGTTAACATAACCAATATATTCTATGTGTAGACTCACAACAATAACATACCCTCACGGCGTCGTTCTCAATAGACCGTAAGAAAAAAAAACATGCTAATCAACCCATGGCCACGTTTTCAATTATTAACAATCAAAATGTTTGTGCTCATAAATATGACAGTTGTGTTATGTATGTATGATACCTACGAGTATATGTTAGCAAATTTGTTTAAGTGAGATATATTAGAGTTCTAGGTTATTTTCATCTGCTGTAATCGTGAAGAGTGCCTATTATAATATATAATATAATATTGGATATTATAAGTTGTGTAATAATTTTCTAACCATTCTAATAGAGAAAGAAAACCGCTCAATCAATATATGCCGCTTTGTCAGCTATGTTAGACTAAAGAGCCAAATAGTTGTAAAGACTATTGGCAATATTACATTTTAACATTTATTAATATGAAAAATGATATTCAAAGACTGTTTTACATAAAACAGGAATGCAAAGAATGGCTGCATAATGGGCAAGAGTCCTTGTAAGCGTGTGTGCGAATCTTCTAAATCCTATACCTATAAACCCCGAAGCTTCTAAATTATTGAAAATAGCGCTAATTACTACATATTGTACTGACTGCAGAGTCTACGCGGTAACTAAACTAGAGTAATTTCAATATAATGTTGATTGCACTTTATTTTAAATGCAGAAGTCAAAATTTTGTCATTTAAAAAACTTCATATACTTAACTCTAAACAAAAATAGGCTGAAGAAGACATCCCTTATTTATATAGATACTTAATATACTTAAAATAAATCCGGAACCATAGCAGTCTATAGTTAACGTAAATTTTTATAAGGATCAAACTGTTCCTTACAAAACTTTAAGTTATAATCTTTTTTTTTCAATTCCAATCCTTTACATCAGATTTTTTTACAAAGTAAATTTTTAAAACTGACATTAACCCATATACAGTTAAATTGTACGAAAAAATGTCCACCCCAATGTATTTTCTGCTTTTTGACGTGCGTGTCATCTACACTCGTTGTGTTTTGACATGAACCCGGCAAAACCGTCATGACAAAAAACACATTCTAGCAAAATAACGAGTAAAACGGTGTGAATATATTCTTTTGAAAGAACACTCTATAGTATTCATGAAGCCGCTTTTGTCGAAGCCCTGCCTTAATTAGATTGCTATTTACATAATTAATGTTTTTACGTTCGTATACAGCTGTCCCTATGTGTAAAACTTACGTATATTACAATAAAGCTAGACAAAACTCGTTCTTTGAAACTCTGAAAAACCAACAACGTACAAAGTCTGGAAGTTTGTCTACTCCAACCAAAAACTGAATCACCTGCTCAGACGTACATTTTAAAAGAAAACAACAAATCAATATTGTATATGAATTGAAACGAAATTGTAATGAAGATACCGGAGGCCCATCCCCAACCCCTGCCCCCTTTCCCCCTCCCCATCCCCCTAAAGCCGGCAACGCACTTGTGACGCCTCTGGTGTTGTGGGAGTCCAAGGGCGGCGGTAATCGCTTACCATCAGGTGATACGACTGCTCGTTTGCCATGGATTCCATAAAAAAAAAAAACAAAATTATAAAGATACATTTATATTTTGAAATCATTTATATTGTTGGAAACTTGAGAGAGTATAATAAGGCTCTTTAAATTCTGTCCATGATTAAGTATATCAACAAAGTACTCCTAAAATTCAGAATCAATTTCGTAAGGCGCATATCCCTACCTATATACCGTATACCTACTCGTACAATTATAATTGTAGGAGCTAGCCAGACAAACTCATTACATTAAAAGTCATTTGTTCCAGCCACTTAATTATGACTTAAATAATTAAGAATCAGTAACCACCAACGCGACGTATACGGCCGGCAATTAATGGACTAAGTTTTCCACCAGTAGGTATGTATGTAGGTATCTAATTCAAAGCTCCATTAATGTTGTTCGTACAAAATGCGGTCAAATAGTTCTAAGTGTAGGAGTACACTCCTAAATACTTGTAGGACTATTCTATTGGATTGGATTCGAACTTTTCGTAATATGTTATAGAATCGCAATGTCTGACTTTTGGAAAGTTTTGGGATCTTTGGAAACTATGATATATTTTTCATGCTATACTATTTAAATTATTCTTGAAGTTATCTTATAATGGTGTTTTAAAACACATGCATTGTCATTAACGTATCACTTCTTATCGATTGCTTCTGACGGACTGATGCAGATACAGATTCTTGTCACTTTGACGTTCTTAAATTGCACCGCCTATATTGCAAATCTTAGCAATGATGCTTAGAAAATATCAGCGTTTTAAGATTTAATTTTGTTACTGGCTATTGTTATCGTATTAAAGGCTACGGTGAATGTGTGTTTTTACAAGCTATTTATTAACTTGCAATGTATGTATGTTCGGGTGGAATCTTTCATTTAAATTTTGAAGCAGATATCTTCAACCGATTTTGCTGAAATTTTGCAAGCATATGTATACAGCGTGACATTATAATATTATAATAACATGGAGCCGATCTGATGCTGGAGCTGGAAGGTGGGCAAGGTGGCCATAGGAACTCTGTAAAGAAACGTCGCAACATCATCGAGTTTGGACTCGTTTGGACGTCTCGAGGCATTCCAGTAAAAGCTTGTTTTTAAAAAGCTTTTGAATTTAATTTATTTTAAATGACATAGGGGGGGAGGGGGGGGGGCAAACATGCCACTGATATTACTCGACTTTCAATTGTCATGCCTTCTTATGTCATTGCATACTTTAATAAAATGATAACAATTACCTATTTATTGTAGGGGACTAACTAACAGGAAATGAATGAATAAATTAAATTTTAATGCCCTCAATCCCTATATAAAGTGGTTTTGCATTACATGGTGGCCGAGATTCCATTTATTCGCCTCTATTGTTCCCCGATGTGCGCTGACGTGCAATGACGTGGGTATGCCTACAATTTATTCAAATACATCAACCTACAACGTCAATGCTGCAATCAGTCGGATGACATGTATTTCATCGTATAATTTTAATGTCAGATTAATAACATTTTTTTTATCAATGCTTAATGTTATAAAAAGGTTAAGTTTTTAAAGTTGTAGTCTCTAAGATCCACTACTTGCCCGATAATTTTAACCCCGTAAATTTTTCTCCACAACTAGGTAGGTATTAAATTTTCATCTCTTTTCTAAACTTATTGAAATTTGACGATAGTTCTGCAATAGTTAAATCCTTAATGCGATGTTTTGCGTCAACAGTAATAAGTCTTCATGTACATGTAGGGTTTAAGACAGCATATGAAATATAAAACTAATGATTGCACCATACATATGTAATCCTACTAATATTATAAACGCGAAAGTTTTAAGTATGGATGAACGGATATTTGTTACTCTTTCACGCAAAAACTACTGAACGGATTTGGATGAAACTTTACAGTAATATAGCTTATACATCAGAATAATACATAGGCTATTTGCCGCGATAACCGACATACACGCGGGCGAAGCCACGGGCAACAACTAGTATAAGATAATTTAAAAGATGAATTTATAATGATCAGTTTATAAAAATTTAATGCCTTCGGAAAACAGTTTTTTTTAGAAATACGAATGTAGCATATCGTACATGCGTTAATTTATCTTGTTATTACTAGACATATGCTAAACTTCAAAGTTCAAATATAGTACATTTTGATCAAATTTTAATAATGTTTAATTGTGCTAATTGTATTTGCCTTTTCTCTACTAGACTTATGAACACTAGTACTATCTAACTGAATAAAGCACCGAGTCTAACACTTAACAAACTCTGTTTTAAAATTTGACTAACTGTAAAAAGGGCAAGAGGTCGAGTCAAATGTGCTTATCTTAATTAATGAAAACTAGACGTTAGCCCCTTAACGAACCCATCGCACCAAAGGTGTTTGTCAGAAGTGTCACTTGGCTCGGTTTTAATAGTAGCGGTTTGGCGAACGACGTCTACGTTCGTTTGTCAGAATAGGGACTTAGTACAGTTGTTTATAGTTTCAAAATTCTTTCCACTTGGTGACTTGTGTATATATCTAGCTTAAGTTATTCCTAGTTCTTTCGTTTTTCTATTCCACTTTCATTTTAGGAAATAAAAAGTCATTTGTCCAAACAAGGTGGCATATAAACTTTCTGTGTTATAATAATTTAACAAGACGAAGGTGTATATTTGCCACTTAAGCTATATCTAGCCGGTTTTTTCATTCTCAAAGTATTGATTAAATTATTTAGAAATGTTAGCTTTTTATTTTCTGTAATCCGTGCTCATCAGTCCAATTGCCTAAAATGGCATCAACAAAAAAATAAGAGAAACTGATAGACTAAAATAAAGTTCGTATCTTTATCATTTCTAAGGACTTGGTGGCAAATGTTGAATGACTATTTAAAAAAAGAAATTGGAATAGATTACGCTTTGACGTTTAAATAAACCGCCGATATGTACAGTGAGCTCAACATGTGTGACCGAGGTAGAATCAGATAGGAACCTCGTGCTTGTACACGCGGCGTCGCGCGGCTTGACAAGTTAAATAATATGAATTTACATACGTAGGTGTAGCCTCGTGCCACGAATCTACCCAACGAACCTTTTAGTAACACGACACGAGAGCGATGTGAAAAGATTTAAAATCCCCGTGACACATTTTGTACTTAACTATATCGACGTGTAAAAATTAAGGGAAAAGTGTGTTGAAGTTGTGATGCCAATAAAGAATTCGAATCATAGCGATAAAATATTTTGCTCTTAGATCAGACCAGATGTAGTAAGCTCTCAATACTTTTATATTTCCATCAATAAACTAGTGGTTATAACAATATTTTTATTGATGACAAATATGAACCGTGTCAACCCGTCTGGCTTGCGTGGTATAAATAGTAGGCCAAAGCGTCCTTCCTAAGGAGAGCCCTATGTTCAGAAGCGGACTGTAGAATACTTTTGATGATGATTATGAAATGTGATGCAATTATGGGTGATAATGAACTTCTGTTGTATCACCTGAAAGTGGACATAATAAGTAAACACATACTATAAAATAAAGTATCAAAATCCTCCATTAGGCAGCATATAATAAATAAATAATAAATAAATATTTCGGACATCTAACACACAACGCCGTCTAGTCCCAAGCTAAGCAGAGCTTGTGTTATGGGTACTAGACAACTGATACAAATACATATATACTTTTTTTTTGTAAATACATGCATGTTATACATAGAAAACACACAAACTCCGAAACAAATATTTGTAGATCATACAAACATTTGGTCCGACCCGGGAATCGAACCCGAGACCTCATGATCAGCAGTCGCACACGCCAACCGCGAGACCAACGAGGCAGTCAACGTTGTTGTGTTTTTTTTAATAAGGATTACTTAAATCATATTTGTTTCTTGTTTAAAGATCTCGTAACAATCAAATCAAATTTTGTTAGTAATTTTCTTTTAGCTGTTGTCCATCTCATTTTCTGTAATAATAAATTGTCATTAAACGTTTTCACTGTTATCTTGTATTGTTTCAGCGATATCTGCTTTTGCAATATACATAATTAAATATGTATTTCGTCAGTAGTCATACACCTATTTCATATTTATTAAACACAGTATCGAAAATAAAAATGGCACTCAGCGTCACCCTCAAAAACGATTAAAAGCAATCAAATCGAGACCTTTTGTGTGGTTGACGTTACGAAACCCTTTCGAATAAAAAAATAGATTTACATTGTAAACCTCCCCTTTGTTTTGAGTCAATTAATTTTGAAATTCATATCATGAGGTTTCGTGCATTATTTACCTACCTGCTATCTTTTCCATTCCAAAAATGCATGAATTTGAATTTTTAATTGGTTGCAATAGTGTTAAGATTTTGTATCACTCGTAAGTTATAGATCGGACAGACGCAAAATAATTACATTTTTATATCATGACAAAAATAAATCTGTAATAAATTTGTGAAAAGATTCTAACTTACGCACTACCGCATACGTACTTTTAAGTGTACTTAATTTAATTTATAAACATAAAGATTCAGATATATACAATACATACGTACATACATCATAATAGTAGGTATATATACTTCTTGAATTGCTGTCACGTCACCTCACCCGATAGTGAAAAATGTACTGCATTGAGTATGAAAAAAAAAATTCGTTTATTCACTTTCGCGATATATTTCTGACAAATATGAGTTCGTAACGTATCATTAGACAAAATCGTGTAATATAAGATCGTATAATATAATATCCCGCATCGCATGCAACACGTCATGTGCTTCACCCCCTCACTCTGCTCAGCGCGAAATTAAAACTTCATTTTTAATGACGTGTTACCATATCGCTCGCCTAGAGGGTCTCTCTATGAAAAACAAAAATTATTTCTTTTTCTAGCTGATATTTTTAAAGTTACTTGCGTGTTAGTAATGCAGTTTATGCTAAAATTTATTGAGAGTACTGTTGAAAATATAATCCTTAACTACATTGTTCCAGTTATTTTATGTTTGTTGAACGTATTTCAAAACATTTTATAATACTGAACAAATGTTTTAGTAGCATTTAGTCTACGTATAATATAACCTACCCATAAATATTTTCAAATTTGTTAATCAGATGGCAATTATGTAATTCGAGCTGGTCTGAGATTGGTGACAAAAAGTCAAATAGAATAAAAGATTATCGTCCTAGAATATATAGAAAGTTTTTAATGCTGTAAATGTGTAAGAACAATTTTTCAATAGATTTTTTGTGCTCTAGTTTCAGTCAGTCATTCAGTCAAATGTTTGCATTCCTAACAAATTGCAAATGTTAAGAATTTGTTCTGAAACAAGTCGCAATGATATTTAATATCTGTTTCTATGAAATAGTTACCAGTTTCTGATAAATATATAAAAAAAACATAATTATAAACCACAGCCTACATTTATGTCATACCATATAAATATCATAAAATAGCATTGTGATGTTGTTGTGTAACATTTATACTTTTATGTTTGCTTATTGTGTTTTATTTCATTTGTGTTCACGTGGTTCACAGTTTATTCATTTTGCATGTGTGTTGCATGGTTTTGTTGTCACAGTCATTCCGGCGCAGATGCTGTCAGTGGTGCATACCTACACAAGACACTGTAGACAAAGCTATAGGAGTAGAAACTGGTGACAATATTAACGTGCGTACTGTCGTATCTTTGCTTGGTTGAAGCCAACTACAGGTTAGAAAAAGTTATTCATTCACATTTCCAAACCTGAAATATTACTTAAAATAAAGTCAGTTAAGAATCTCAAATGTATTTTCAAATACAATCCATGAAACCCGACTACTGAACTTTGGGAGAGGATTTCTTTGTAGAATGAAAATGTAATATATTGCAATCTAAATCAAACCGTGTTACGTATTACAGGATTCGGGAATGTGAGTAATTACGATCTACCCTGTACGTATTTTATATGTTGCTTGCTTTTCATTTAGAAATCGTTGGAGCTAACCTATATTACATATTATATTTTTGTGACTCAGTGTCGTGTTTTAAATTAATGTTATTTTTCTTATTTTGACAGTCGCTGCAGGCTAAACTGTCTTTTAGCTCTAAGGAGATTGTGGCTTTGAGCTGTTCTTGGTGCAAGGATTCGTACCACAACAAAGAGAGTTGTTTCAATCTTCAACGAATAGGAGAAGAATGCTCATTAGGTAGAGTATAGTCAACCGAAAAAGGCATACGTTACCTGAACCAAATATTTGTAACAACAATTTATTTTCTTAATAGGTTCTCAATCAAACATCATAGTTCCACCGTCATGGATCGTCAAATTACCACGAAGAGGTAGCTTTAAGTCTTCATTGAGAAAATCACCGAAGAAAAAAAGTGCGTCTAAAAAGAAAGGAAAGGATTCAAAGAATGAACAGAAGACATTTGTGATTAAACCAATTCCAACTGCAAATGTTAAACCTGTACTAGTTTTTATTAATCCTAAAAGTGGTGGCAACCAAGGAGCCAAACTCTTGCAGAAATTCCAGTGGCTCCTGAATCCACGCCAGGTGTTCGATCTCACGCAAGGTGGACCAGGACCTGGGTGAGTATTTTTTTTTATTTTCTTACTGTAACTTGGATTCTTAAGACAGAAACACAAAATTTCTATATTTTTTAAGATCGTTTTTAATTCATGTGAGTGCGAGACCGGAGGCCCATTGATGCATAAGCTTCACTAGGCCGCCATGGTGTGGGTCACCATGCTGCATTGTCTGTATTCGCAATGAGCACGGTGACCACCACTTTTGGATTCTGCTTATGCTTTCCATGAGGCATAGTAGAGTCACTTTGGCAGGCCCATACATAAAAAAGCGATCCCTTATGGAAATTAAAATTCGTTATTTTTGATCTTATTTTTTTGACAGTTGCGTAAATTGCATTTTTAAACCATTCCCTTGCTCCAACATAATTGTAATTAGACAAATCTAGAAACTGAATTTAAATTTGTAACATTAAATAAAGTATTATTTGGACTCGAGCCGTATGGGTATTATAGGTACTACTTGGGTCAAAAATACCCGAAATGTTCCTTATAATATTTAGAATAAAGAGAAAAAGGTACAAACTCCTTCCTAATCAAGAGATTCGACAAACCCTGTAGTCAGTTTTACCTACAAAATTTCCGTTGAAACGTTGTTTGAGTTGTTAACAAACCACTCAAGCCATGTCAAGCTAAATGGAATTGGGGACCCTTCGTGTCTTTTCTGTCGCTAATGCTTTCTCACAATCCGTTATCATATTCTTTGGCTGAGGGCGAGGCTTGTAGATTTTAATTTAGCAAACCATCAATCTTGATTGTAACGTAAAATTTTAATATTGCTTCTGTTCTGTTTTTAATCGAGCATACCAAATCAATCAATTTATAGAACCTAACATCTCGAATGAATGATCTTTTTTTGCCATCATTTCAATATTACATTTGAAATTGGATTTCAGAGGTGAAATTATTTCCTAAATTGCTTTTTCACAATTGGAGTTCATAAAAGCCCTTCTTTGTTTCACATTTTACTAGATTTTACATATTATTATTATGTATACGAAAAAATTATAGACATGAGTTACGGGTCTAATTAACATAGGCTGAATAGTCATTCAGTAAGGGGTATTATTGGTTAAAATTATAATGTAAATTTTATAACATTAAAATGTCAAAGGGTTCTTTCTATTCTCATTTGACATTTTAATGTTATAAAATTTCACTTACAGAAAAGTTATAATGAAATAAACAACTCCAAAAACTCGAACATCACATAGCTTCTATGGAACCAGTTCAGAACCCGGTATATAAAAATATTAAACTTTTCAGTGCCGTTATTTTTATCTCCTCTTCACAATTATCGCGTGGTTGGTCTGCAAACATTAAGATTCTATTGGTTTTATTTATTTATTACTCATTAAAGTTACATTAAAATTGAAGATCGTAAATAGTTTTGATTCAGTAAGATGATTGATTTCAGACTGGAGCTGTTCCGCAAAGTGCCAAATTTGCGCGTTCTTGCGTGTGGTGGTGACGGCACTGTAGGATGGGTCCTGAGCGTGCTCGATCGCATTGGATCCCGGCCAGCTGTTGGTGTTCTTCCACTCGGCACTGGCAACGATCTCGCTAGAGCACTCGGTTGGGGCGGGGTAAGAATATTATTATTAAACACTAAGTTATAGGATTTTATTTGGAAACATTTACAACGTACGTATCTTTCACAACTTACACAATAGTGTAGTCATGGTGATTTAACCGATCACTACGCTGCTGTTTTCTACTGCGCCGATTGTTGTAGATTCGATCTCAACACGGGATTACACTTTATATGATCCACAAATTGTTGTGTTAGTTGGAGTATTCTCTGTCTCTCTTTCATGTACGTTTGTAATTTTTTCCGGGTATTTTCCTAAGACCCGAGTTGTCTTATTAAAAGCAGAAAAAATGGATAGGAACGAAATTTATCAATGTTAAAAAAGGTGTGAAATAATTGGTCTCAAAAGCGTATAAGCCTGATGAGTGTAGATTCATACCGACCTCGTTATTGTTATGGTCGTACGATCCTTTGTTTCGGGGTTCAGCGCGTTCATGTGTGAACCCGTAAAATATGTATGCCTCGAGTTCACGATCATTATGCAAGTGCTTTTGGACTATGTTATATATGTGGTATATTATATTGTATGGGTCTTAAACCTAAGTGAAGAAATATTCAGTAGCTTGAAAAATGATGCATTTGTTTTAATACTTTTATATCTCGGAAACAAAAGCGATGAAACTGAAGTTTGGGTCTATATAAATAAATAAAATTGGAGTGTTTATTTGTAAATTGAAATTAACAGCTCTTCATTAAATGCATATGAAAGTATATACAGTACTTACATCATAAAATCTATTTTTTTAAATTTTGTTTTTCTGTCTGTTTGTTCCGGCTAATCTTTGGAACGGTTCGACCGATTTTGACGGGACTTTCACTGCCAGGTAGTTGATGATATAAGTAGTAACTTAGGTTACTTTTCTTTTAGACTAGCTTTGCTCCGCGGCAATGCCTGCACCACGGTGGGGCTCAGATAATTCTCAATGTCATAATAATTTACCCGATTAGATATAAACTTTAGCACTTATAATTTTGTACAAAATAACAATCGCTTGCATCCCATTATATAACAGCCTTCAACAGTCCACTACTGGAGATGTCCCTTTCCTTAGCAATTAGGTTTTGGCTCACCCTGCCTAGGTTTGGCCAGACGGTTTGGTATAGGGAATGTTTCAGTCGCTCGTTTATTCTCTCACAATCCATTAAAATTGTAATCGATCTACTAGAGATACGATGAACTGTAAGGTGTATTTCCTCGAGCTTGACTAGTACAAACAGTATCAGAACTTCCTTAATTAAGTTACCAGAAGAACCCCTTATCTGTTCCGCACTAATATTATTAACCCAAAAGTTACCTGTTAAGGCTTTGTTACTTATACATACTTATATTATAAACGCTAAAGTAACCCTGTCTGTCTGTCTGTCCTGTTTTCACGGCCAAATCGCTGCACCGATTTCAATTTGAAATTTGGCATGGAGATACTTTGATTCCTGAGGAAGGACATAGGCTTCTCTTTGCTGCGATTACCGACAAAAACGCGGGTGGGGCCGCGTGTAAAAGCTAGTACTTTATAAGTAAGTAATTGGGCTTTATAAACGCGTGGGTGGAGCCGCTGGCAAAAGTTACTATATTTATAATAGTGCATAAATGTAACACACAGACTTTTTCACAGATTAGCGATATTTGAAATAAGCGTAGAATCTAAGAGCATGTGACGGTTTCAACATACAAGTAAACCAATACACAAAAGAAAAGTCATTCATTTTTATTATAATCTACTTATAACTTACCCTCTGACGCTTGCTATAAGGCATTATTTTAACGAGCTCATAAACGAAGTTTATGGCGTTGTTCATGAAAATTTCAGTGTTTTTCAAAACAACGAATAATCTCCAGCCTACCTCTGGATCGGTGTAGGTATTCATTTATTTATATAAGTTCCGTCATATTCACGGACTGCCTATTTATTTATCAACACTTAATCAAATCGGCGTAATTTCCCTTAAGACTGTTGTGGAGGCATATTAATATTAAATCGCTGGCAAACGCCAGTCTTTTTGTGGTTAATTTTAAATATTGTACACTTCAAGCTATCTTATATAAAAATCAATTGTTGTTCGTTTGTTTTGCTAAAACTCGAGAACGGTTGTGCCGATTTAACTGATTTTAGTTTAAAAAAATTAAAAATTAAAAATAAGTTGGAAATCAAAATGTCATGTTTACGAAGTAGCGGGCACAGTTAGTTTACAATAAATACGAATAATCAAGTACAAAATTATATGTATAGATATTTATTCAAGCCAATAAAGTATATTCAGCAGAATAAAGAATTTTCAGATTTAATTATTATGTTTTTCAAAGACCTTGTTGCTATTTAGTTATCAAAAGTTTTGATTGTTGTAGAAAATTATGCAATCTATCCTCAAACAGTAGTAATAGATATATATATATATAGTTTAATCCAAGTTATACGAGAACTCTAAATAAACAAGACCAAAAGTAGTTTCAATTACAAACAAATTTAAACAGCAAGTCAACACGAACTTTCGGGCAATTTGTGGAACTCAACAATAAGTTTTAAAGTTTGTGAGTGGCTGACTTTTCTTGTTTATAGGAAGATATTCATAGCTGTATCGTAAATTGATTTTAAACTTTCACTACCTCTTTGTGCACTAAGTATGACCAGAAGTTATGGAGAAAAAAGAGTGATCCCAACAAAAACATTTTCATGTCAAATGTTGCCAAGACGACTGCATATGCCTTACCCTGTGAAAAAGATATCAGATCTCATGTAGAGCCAAGGTTCTGAATCCACACGCCCTAACTCTACCAAACCTAACTTCATAAACTCTACATCTTAGTAAAAATGTATGGCTTGGCTGTTTCGTTACAAATATTCCTATAACATTACATCAGAAACTAGATATTTGCAAACACAAAATGCGATGGTTTTGCCTTGCAACGGTATGGTAGCGAAACGGCGAAGCCATACATTTTACTGAGATGTAGAGTCTATGAAGTTAGGGTTGGTAGAGTTAGGGCGTGTAGATTCAGAACCTTGGCTCTACATGGGTTCTGATACCTTTTTCACAGGGTAAGGCATATGCAGTCGTCTTGGCAATATTTTACATGAAAATGTTTTTGGTGGGATCTAAAATAATTTAGTTAAGATCCTATCAACATTTATAACAAAGGTACATAACGTCTTTCACACATCAGAATTATCGGAACTGGTGCACGAAATATTTGCATGTTTTAATTAACATGTAACAGAATACAAAGTCTATAAATCTACAAAAGAATTAATTCACCTCGCTACCTCTTTAATCTGACTGAACAACTCAATTTTACGTGTTGTAAGGAAAAGCCCTTCACCTTACAACATTCATCGTTAAACTTATGATTTTATATCAGTTCGAATATCGTACATTTTTTTTTGATGAATCTGTTAGAAAATCTTCACTTCGATTTCAAAATTATCATATTATGAAATCAATTTATTTAAAAGAAATATTATTGAGGTAGGCTTTTTCTTTAAAATGTGATCAAACTAACTGTTGCCTGCGGCTCCGCCCGCGTGTATATCGATTATCGCGGCAAATAGTAACCTATGTGTTATTCTGATGTATAAGCTATATTACTATAAAGTTTCATTCAAATCCGTGAAAGAGTAACAAACACACACACATCCTTACAAACTTTCACATCTTACTAATATTATAAACGCGAAAGTTTGTAAGTATGGATGGATGGATGGATGTTTGTTGCTCCTTCACGCAAAAAATACTGAACGGATTTGGATGAAACTTTACAGTAATATAGCTGATACATCATAATAACACATAGACTACTATTTGCCGCGATAACCGCCATATACGCGGGCGTAGCCGCGGGCAACAACTAGTTTTTAATATTAGTAGGAAGTAGGATATGTCAAGTGTCTCAAACACAATACTTAATACCACCAAAAACATTTTCATGTAAAATGTTGCCAAGACGACTGCATATGGCTTACCCTGTGAAAAAGATATCAGATCTCATGTAGAGCCAAGGTTCTGTATCTACACGCCCTAACTCTACCAACCCTAACTTCACAAACTCTACATGTCAGTAAAAATGTATGGCTTCGCTGTTTCGCTACCATACCGTCACGAAGGGGAAACGAACGCCTTTTGTGTTTGCAAATATCTAGTTTCTGAAGTAATGTGTTATACGAATATTTAGTTTCTGAAGTAACGAAACAGCCAAGCCATATATTTTTACTGATATGTAGAGTTTATTAAGTTAGGGTTGGTAGAGTTAGGGCGTGTAGATACAGAACCTTGGCTCTACATGAGATCTGATATCTTTTTCACAGGGTAAGCCATATGCAGTCGTCTTGGCAACATTTTACATGAAAATGTTTTTGGTGGAATTTCATTTCTTTTTGTAAGTTTTATTTTTTTTTATTTTTTTTGGGCTGTATTTCTTGTACATCTTCTTTTTTCTTTCGAAAAAGTCCGTGTACTAAAAATAAAACCTCTAGCACAAACATTTGTGAAAGTCTCATACAAACTTTCACCCCCCAAATTTGGGGGTTGGGGGGCAAAAGTAATAGGTTTATGGATTTTTTTGTTGTTTGTATACTAAACTTAGTTTACATACCAAATTTCAGCTTTCTAGCACTTCAGGAAGGACCCTAACAGTTTTGATGATCATCAGTGTGTCAGTGACGAAATCGGTGTTTTTTTGGTATCAATAAAATCTAAACTATCAAAGATATGCAATTGAAACTGTGTATGTTTCATTAGTCTATTAGTAACATCATATCCTGAAAATTTGAATGATCTGGTACATCGGGAACCAAAGTTATGGGGGTTCAAAAAAACGACGAAACGCTTCGAGAAAAGGTAGGTAGTGCCCTTGCGCTACGCTTGGCTCGTCTTGGCGTGAATGTGTGCCAGTGTGGTGACGGAGTTAGTAACAATATTTCGGACACTTAAAACAAAATTTTTCGCCATCTGACCAGAAGCGTGGTATATATAGGTAATATAGTAGTCTAAAACACCTTGTCTACGGAGAAACCTATGTCCAGCAATGGTCTACTAAAAGATTCTGTTGATACTGATGATGAAAGTAGCAGCTGGCAACCGGACTTTTTCCAAAAACTTTCTGGTTCTTAACCGTAGACAAGAAATAATATATGCCGTGTATTAAAGTATTCTCCCGGCCTATGCTCATTACGGTTTGAATATTGCAGAAACATAAATCCCTGTTATAAATCATCGTTAACAAGTTAGTTATATGAAGCTATTAATTTAATGCTTTCGTAAGTTTTTTTATGCTGATGATTTGGACTCGGCTCAAAATTATAAATATTCTCTGAATATTATAAGATATCTATTCAAAATGGACGAAATCAATTTTATAACAGGTTTTATATCTTAATTAATCAATTTAAACTATCGTGTTGCCGAAAACTTTTACTATAAATCATCTTATCTCAACTTTGGGGGTGAATTTTGTTGTACAATAATAACTGTAATTAATAAATAATAACAACTCCTATATAATGTGCATGTTTGTACGTAGTAGTTGGTACATAAGTAGTTACTATGTGATTTATTCCAAACAAATACGGAGTCTGTCTTTAAAGGAAAGACGACTCGGACTAAGTATGTTCCTACTTATACACGAATTTAGACGATTATTACAGTAAGAGATCTACTGAACCTTTCGACTAACGGTGTGTCTGTAAGGCTAGAAACTCTTTTAGTGATGAGTCATAACGTGCTAAGTACGGAACCATCGCCTGGCAGGCCTCAGCCTTGCACATCACTATCTTTCATGGCTTTGAAAGTGTAAAAAAATGAGAAAAAATCTTGTTCCTGTAAGGCTGATTTTTTTATAGGATTTAGTTCATTCATTAAGAAGTTCAAAACCAAATGACAGGCGATTCCGATGAGCACAAGTACCGGCCAGGCGAACAGAAAGACACACCTTTCTTCAATTACATCATCAATGTAAATCAATTTTATTCTGTAAAGTTGTAATTCATACTCATACGTTACCTAAGGCGTTATACGCGTTACCTAAGGCGTATACGGTATACCCCTTGATCCAAGATTTGATCATGGTCACAACTTTTATTTACAATAATTTTCCCCCGTTTTTGTAACTTTCTTCATTGGTGCTCCGCTCCTATTGGTCTTAGCGTGATGATATATAGCCTATAGCCTTCCTCAATAAATGGACTATCTAACACTAAAAGACTTTTTCAAATCGGACCAGTAGTTCCTGAGATTAGCGCGTTCAAACAAACAAACTCTGCAGCTTTATAATATTAGTATAGATTTCATGGGCATTGTATTGATTGGGGATTGTACATATTTAATGGACACGTCCACCTTCGCAGCAGTACCTATATGAAGAAGAACTTTCAGCCGTGGTTTTTTTTTACCTACACTTATTTTTAACCCCCGACCAAAAAGAGGGGTGTTATAAGTTTCACGTGTCTGTCTGTCTGTCTGTGGCACCGTAGCTCCCGAACGGATGAAGCGATTTCAATTTAGTTTTTTTTTTGTATGAAATGTGAGTTACGTGCGAGTGTTCTTAGACATGTTTCATGAAAATCGGTTGAGCCGTTTAAAAGTTATTGGGGTGAAAGTGGGGAAGAGTAATCAAATGTCTGCAAAAATATCATCGAGTGGGGGGGTCTCAAATGAAAGCGCATAACGTGTTTTTTACTTTTTAAAGGGAATTCAGCTTATTATATCTGGGGTTTTTTTATTTTGAGAATTTATAGTTATGATACAATATTTTCCCACTCCTACAGTCCATGGATTATTCTACGTTTGTTAAAACAAACATGCAGATTAAAGCTCTTTAGAGTACGTATGTGTAATTTTTATTTCACGTTGCTCAATAAAGTTTTCAATCAATCGAATTTACCTTTCCCGGCACATGTCGAGGGCGGCAATCACTGTAACATGATTAGCACCCTAATGGGAAAAGCGATTAAGTATCGAACCCTGTCAAAGGTGGGGAAACCGGTAATGTGTAGATTAATCCGAGTATAACGCAGATACCTTGCTGAGGTATGGTAAACTTTATCGTTATAATTATATAGGTATTAATTTTTATAGGTATTATTAAGACTAATTTCGTCAACAGCACAATATTATTTTTATCATGAAACCTGTTTTACTGTACTACTACTTTTTTAATTACATTCAATACTCTTAAACTTAGTGACTTCAACTACCTTGCTAATTCGAAAATAAACCCAACTACGACAAAAAACGACTCTGAAAAAGTATGAAACAAGCTTCAAAAGCCGTAGTCAAACGTTACGTAGAAATTTACCATAGTAAATTAAGAACGCATGACTACGGCATTTGAAACATGTTTCATACTTTTTCAGCGTCGTTTTTTGTAGTAGTTGGGTTTTAGTTTTTACTTCTTAAGCTATTGCATAGCTTTTATCGCGGGCTTTGAGCGCGGCGACCGAATCAAGAAATTCCGTAACGAAAATAAAACCTAACACCCGAAGCTCGCACGGATCGAGACGAACTGCTCCGAAATCGGACGGATACATAAGCAGCTGTTTGTGAAAATGTATATAGGTGTAAAGGTATCTGTCATATCTTTTTAGTATTAAAATGTAATTATAACACATAATATGCACATCATTGTCATCTTTATGAAATTTGCCGTGTCGTTAACTATTTAAATTATCAGGAAATACTTATAAATATAGGAGAAATCATGTGATATATTTGTATGTTATGATTTTTTCACTTACTTGATGTCAATATTTCCAAAAAAAATACTGGCAACAACTAGTATTTATATACTTGAATATTTAATTATTTTCGTGAAATGTAACGCTGCTAACTTTTATTTAATAATATTAATTACTTCTCAAGTTTTACTCAAACACGACGTTCTCCTGTACATTAATTATATTTTCGTAACTTACTTTCTCCATATCTCCGGTTCTAATTTAAGTACGCCCTTAATAACAATCACTGTAATAAGCTCTTTTGTTTGAGCTAATGCCCACCTAAACGGATGAAAGCTAGACGTGAACATTTAACTTAAACTCCTTACTGAGGAGTAGCACCGGCCTTTGTTTGCACGTGACAAACACTGGCATTTTTTATTAAATAATTTATCGCACTAATACTGCCTTTTCCAATAGGGATACGAGGATGAGCCGATATCGAAGATTCTGGCGAATATCGGTGAGAGCGACACAGTGTTGTTGGACCGATGGCAGTTGACTGTAGAACCTAATACAGCAGCTTCGGGCGAAGACGTCAGTAACGCAAAGCCAGAGTTGCCTCTCAATGTCGTCAATAACTATTTCTCTTTTGGAGTAGATGCCCATATAGCGCTGGAGTTTCACGAAGCAAGGGGTAAGACGATTTGATTACTATTGCTTAATAGGCGTTTACAAATTTCTTTATCTTCAATTTACAAAACCAGGGATATTCCGGTTAGGGTTAACCTAACCGAAATAATCTGTTATTAACCCTTTTGGAAATGGGTTAACCTAAATTTAGGATTAACCTAAATATGTGTTACCGAATTATAACTGTTAACAGGAATAATCTAATACAGGATAATTACGGTTAACCTTAACCGAATTTGATATAGGTTTCTGGATATTTGTAGGTCCGTGATTCATTTTTCGTTACAGTCGTCGGTGACGTTCATTATTTGCGTGGAATGGGAAAAGGGGATAACAAGTTAATTTTTTTTCACAAGAGATCAAGTAAAATTGATTAATTTTCGAATCGCGTCACGTCGTAAAATAACCGAAATCTTGGGTTAACATCTATCATTTGGGTTAACAATTTCAAAAACATAAACCCTTTAATTTGGGTTAACCCTTATTGTTGGGGTTAAAACAATAACATATATAATCTGTTAACCGAATCGATTAGTAACCCTTTGAAACGGTTACAGATTTATTCGGTAACCGTTTATAACGAACCGTAACCGTTATGCATGGGTTTTCCGATCCCTGTACAAAACACCTAACTTAAACTTTTATCTCTTTTTCAATCTATCGAGTACTTTAATGTCTATGCAAAAAAAAAAGTACTTAGAGATTTTTTAAAATGATAACTGCCACGGGGATAAAATTGTTTACAGGTATAAATGCTCCAGATTGTTATAATGATAATTATTATCACACACACTGGCACAGCTTACCAAAACTCATCTGTATTAAGATATAGGAATTCCTGAAAAAGTTTTACGCTAATAATTTTAAAAGTATCGTCAAGTGGATGAGAACTTGAAGAAAATCTCCGCAACAAGACCGCATTAAGCATAGGAAATATTTTAAATATATACTACGTCAGCCACTTTTGAGGCAAAGTAAACCTGTTTACTTTTACTCAAAATATATTTACATTACATTGAAAGTATGATTTTAGGACTTAAATTGACTTCATTTTTTGGGTTGCATGCTTGAACGCCTAAGCTCAAACAAATAGCATAATGTGCTACAGTTTTTTCTTATCACAAAAATCAAAGCATGTTATGTTCGCAAATATATTTTGTTTGAACTATACCTTTATACATTTAAGGATTTACTAACTTAAACTTTAGTAATTCATGATAATTAAGTGTCGTGGGATCTAAGGTTTTATGTAGCCATGTAGAGGAACGGTATTTATGTTCTTCCAAAGGGGGGAGGCAGCCGAGATTATCATGCCTGGCGGGCTACGACCCAACGGTTGATGTTGGAATTGGGATGTTGTATATAATGCTAATCGGCCCAAGAACTTCTATATCGCGATTCAGAATTAGTAGTTGCTCCGTAGTTCGTAACTCCGTAGTTTGGAGTATCTTCGGTAGATGACTCTGTAGTATGTTTTTATTGCGTTGTAAGTGGAAGTCGCCACAGGCATTTCACCTTTAAATAGCTTCGGAGACCATGTTAAGGGTCGGTACCGGCTGCCATGCAAAAATGTATTGCAATCGTTACGGGTAGTTCAGGATACTTTCTACTCAATCGGAAGATCATAGCAATATATGACCAGGGTAGAAAGGGTATAGGTAGAAAATATACAAAAAATACATTCACCTCAATTGACTCACAAAATCTGAATTAATGACGAGAGCGGAGTCGCAGGCAAAGGACACAGAGGAGAAGAAAAACATTTGCAAGGTAAAAATAGTATTTTTACCCTGAAAAAATAAAAAAAATGGTTTTTGAATTGGGTCAGTAATCAGAGAACTAAAGTCCAAAAATTTTTAGTTTTGGCTATACCAATTAAAATATTTAATAATTTGAAACACAAGGAATAACAAAGCAATCGGCTTTTGACGGCCCAATTCTAAAAAACAAAAACCACAGTCGTACATCTACAGACCATAATTTTACTCAAAATTATGTTGACAACATGTACCTTAGTTCTAAAACTTCAAAGGCTTTGAATATTTAATAGAAGGCTAGGACCTCGCTTAAAAATTAAATGAGAGCTTGATACATATTTAAAGAGGTATGCGTGCGTAGGGTGTTTATGTTCGCGCTAACTTTAAGTCAAACTTTCAATACAAAACAAAGGTTCAATAACATATTTCAAATGTAAATTTACTTTGCGTATAATTTTAGTTTACACTTTCCAGGAAAGCAAATAAAGGTACACCTTGTACCTACGACGGAATTAAATGAATGACTATCACCTTTTATCAAATAAAATATATGTTTCCTATTATTGTTAAACTGATTTTGAAACCAGTACTTCAAATTGAAAAACGAATTCAAAGATTGATAACCTATTTATTAAGAAACGCTATAGGCTCGTAATAAGAGGAGAAATTGGTCAGCTAGTTACTAATAGTAATGGTCACAAAGTGATCGGAATTCGACCATATTATTTTTTTTGTATACTTTTAGCATTTTTTACTCCTTCTCCATATAAACTTTAACTGTGCCTAATTCCATACTTCTCCCTTCTCGTGATGAAGTCGAAATCCGTATTTTTTTAAACTTCCGCATTCTTCCTCCTTATGAACTTGTGCCAAATTTCATACTCCTCCGTTCGCATAGTTTTCGTAAAAGGGGTACAAAGTTATTGTTTTTTTTTTGTTTTAAAGAAAACAGATTACCTTGAATAAATATTCCTATTAGATGGCGTTCTCATAATTCGAGCATAGCATCTTCCATTCACATTTTTTATAATCTACATTTCTCGCGTATTGGCACAAAATGCCTCATCCCTACCCATTGTCGTACCGCCATATCTCTCATGCAGTCTTTTACTTCAGGCTAATCGCAAATCTGATTTCAGATTGATATTTTCAGTATTGCTTGTTCCGATTTCTACTCTGACAATTTCAATGGATTTTGGATCAAACGTCGCCTCTTTATAGATTTGTCTCAATTTTCCTAGATGCATGGCTCGAACCTTGCGTATTCGAATTTTATTTCGTTGTTTACTTCCATTCATTTTACGCTTAATATCCATATCGTTCTAGAATAAAACTCACTTGTACGTATTCCACTTATTTTGAATGTGTAGTGGAGTTTCATTTTAGAATGTATTACAACAGGTTCCATCAAGTGCCGACAATTGAGAGTACCTATAAATTACATCCATATCGTTTTTGGCAAAGGTTTTGCTTTCTGAATAGTATATATTATATGTACATAGCACAGATATATCTCTGAAACAGTTCTTTTTTGTTGATCTATAATAATCTATTACATCTATTACTTTAGATTGGTGTCTGGTTTGGTGGTAAAAGCGGTCGGTCCCGGTGGTTATTATGATAACAGTCGTAAAGCTTAGTTGGAGGCCTTTAGGCGGCTTAAAAACATCCAACGGCAAGATAACGTAGCCTCAGCGTTGTCTTGCCAGTCCCCAACCCGCACTTGGCCAGCGTGGGGACTTAACCCTCTCCTGAGAGGAGACCCGAACCCAGCAGTGGGACGTTATGGGTTGTTAATGAATGTTATTTTTTAGTTTTTTTCAAATGGTCTCACCACTGTTTACATTAGTTCTGATATCGTTACATAAACTCTGCTTTAGTAACAATTTAGGTCTTTTTAACTTTTAAAAGTTGAAACACGAAAAATATACACGACTTCTAAGTAATAAATACGAAATGTAGGGCAATTATGATATACATTACAAACAGGAATACTGTATACATAAATTAATTGATCTTACGACTTTATCTCTCTCTCTCCTTCCTCCTACTAATAAAACTTTGCGAGACTCGTATTATTGTATTTCAATATTTTAATTGTTTGCAAAGTCGGTAACCAACATTCCCGCCAACTATTAAGTGAATATTTACAGAATATTTCAACACTGAAATCTTAATATTGAGGATGATAACTCAATATTTTTATGCCTACTTAAACACAAATCATAATTATAGATCTGTTTATTCATTTATATGTTAGCAGGTACCACTCTGTTGTAAGTTTTTTTAACCGACATCAAAAAAGGAGGAGGTAATCAATTCGACTGTAGTTTTTTTATGTTTTGTTACCTCATAGCTTTCGACTTGATGAGTCCAGTTCTGACATGTCATCCATGAGAAAACCATATAAGTCTTGAATTTGCATTATGTATGTGCGCGACAAATTGACGATACAACTCAATATCACGCCAACCGATTTCAATAATTCTTTTTTTATTTGAAAGCTGGTGCTTCCTGTGTGGTCACCCATTTCATTTTGGTCGTTCTTGAAGTCGGTTTTTTTTTGTTAAAATTTTGTATTATTCTTTGTCTGTCCTTTTTAGGGTTCCGTGCCAAAGGCAAAAAACGGAACCCTTATAGATTCGTCATGTCTGTCTGTCTGTCTGTCCGTCTGTCTGTCCGTCCGTATGTCACAGCCACTTTTTTCCTAAACTATTAGACCTATAATGTTGAAACCTCGTAAGAATATGTATTCTGTGAACCGCTTTAAGATTTTTACACAAAAATAAAAAAAAAACAATAAATTTTGGGGGTCCTCATACTTAGAACTGAAACTCAAAAAAAATTTTTTCATCAAACCCATACGTGTGGGGTGGGTATCTATGGATAGGTCTTCAAAAATGATATTGAGGTTTCTAATCTCTATCTTTCTTTCTAATCTTTCTTTCTTTCTTCTTTCTTTCTTTCTAATATCATTTTTTTCTAAACTGAATAGCTTGCGCGAGAGACACTTCCAAAGTGGTAAAATGAGTAATAAAATAGTAATGGTTATTGAGGAAGTCAATAACTTATAGGTCTTATAGCATTATAATCTATGCTAAACTGAACGCTAACGATCGCAGAAATCTGAGTAAATAAACTATGCTTTATGACTACTATTAAACTCTTAAGGCTTGTTTCACCAGTTCCTGAAAAAGTTTCAGATAGTAGATCTGACATATTAATCTGACATATTGATCTGTCAACACTATTTAGATAGACAAGTTGAGATTAATCTGTCAGGGACTTTATTAGCAAGTGGTGAAACCCCTTAAAGTCACAAACTTGACTATCTTGTCTTGGTTACTTCCACATAAAAGAATGGTCAATGGTGTCCAGATTTCTATTGCTTTTACGACTCTGACAAACCAAGGCACGTTTCATTAAGATTGAATGCCGAATTTATGAAAAAAAATTTTTTCACTTGAACAACTCAGTCGATCACTTCAAATTTTACGAAATATAACTTTTACAGATCTACCATTTTCATAAAGAATTTTAATTATTTTAATGCAATTTTTGAGTGAAATTGAATGAATTTTAACAAGTGTCCTAGCTTCTACTACAGATATTTGGAAAACTAAATGTTAAAATTGTTAATTAGTTCCAGTGGGACCATATCGAAAAACGAAGTTCTTGTTGAAAAATATTTATATTATACTAAATTTTATTTATCGATTTATACTTATGTGCATCATTTTATTGATTACTCAGAGGCGCACCCAGAAAAATTCAACTCTCGAATAAGAAACAAGTTATTTTATGGTACGGCCGGAGGGAAGGATCTCATGCAGCGCAAATGGAAAGGCCTCGCCGAATTCGTCACGATGGAGTGCGATGGAAAGGATCTCACACCAGTTCTTCGAGAACACAAAGTTCATGCTATTGTCTTCTTAAACATTCCAAGGTAAGACGTTCGTCTCATTAATATTATATCCCAAGGGGAAGTATATAAAACATTAAAAATAATGTCTTCTTCCATAATTTCTACTAGAATAGTTACTTTTTTTCCATATTACTTTATATCTTAAACTTTCTAGTTTGTTTATAACATACTAGCTTTTATCTGCATCTCCGCCCGCTTGTATATCGGTTATTGCAGTAAATAATAGCCTATGTCCTTCCGCAAGAATCAAAGTTTCTGTAGTCCAAATTTCATTGATAGAGTTACTTTCGAATTTATAATTTTAGTATAGATTATTTTTCTAAGTTAAACTAAGTTTACTTTTGCTAAGAAGTCTAATTAGATTTTCCTTTTATCCATGTTATTATCTAAGAAATGGAGCTTAAATCACAAATCTCTTCTTGTAAAGCTTTCAAGTGAATAAGGAATAAAGGACGCGGACCCAGAAATACATAATTTATTGAGGCCTTTCTTAAAAAAGGCTGATCGTCACAAGAATATTATATTTATTAACCAACTTTAGAAAAGGCAAGAGCTCTCAATTAAATTTGTTTTTGATACTCAAGATGAATAAGTCTCGGGACTAATTGGAGTCAATCTTTAGTCCTCTATATCAGAAAAATTCAAGTCAAGTAGGTATATTTTTACGTTACATTCTTAAATGTTGCTCACAAATATGCATTACTTGCTTTCGCCCTCGGCTTTGTGTGCGAATATGTCGGTTATTGCGGTAAAAAGCAGCTTATTCCTTAAGAATCAAAGTATCTCCATGCCAAATTTTATTGAAATCCGTGCAGCAGTTTTACCGTAATGGCGTAACAGAATTTCGAATTTATAGTATTAGTGTACATAGTTAGTTTAACTTTATTTACTTTATGAATGGTCAATTGATTTTTATACTATCTTTTATTTGTGTAAAATATGTTCGATTTGTAATAAAAGTGCCTGTTGTGTAATCAGTTGTTTAATAAATATTCGGTACCTCGGGAATTAAGGAGCCCATGGAATTTAAACGTATGCATTTAATTTCTAAGTATGCAATCACAAAACATATTATGTACTAGCTGACCCAACGAACTTTGTACCGCCATTTTTTTGTTTTTATTCTAAACTTCCGGAAAGCTTGTTTTTAGCCGACTTAAAAAAGGAGGAGGCTTCTCAATTCTACAGCTTGTTACAGGTAGCACAGTCGCGGATTAAAAAAAAATCGGTTTTCTCATAATTTTCTGTAACAAACCTTGTCCTGTCAATAGCAAACACATAAAAGAAAAATATCCAATTTGGTGCAGTCGATCGGAAGTTATGCGCGTACATACATTCAGTGATTATTTTTTATTTATATAGATTAAAGAGAATAATAATTTACTACAATTTTATTTTGATATACTCTAAATCTCTAAGACTTATCCAAGTTTACTTAAATTAGCTGTTTTTCATTATAGTAACACCGTCTTATTATAAGATTACGCTATTAAAATATTCATCTTTGGCTTTTTTCAACTATTGATATTTTTTCCTAGAATTCCTTATGAAATAACCTGTGGACTTAAATATGTATGCGGGCAATTGTATTGTTAATTATTAATAATGAAACACATTAATTAATACTGCAATGGTTCAATCAATTTCATTACTTGTGACGACATCACTGCTACGAGAAAGAAAACTTGAATTCAACCCATCTAGCCGGAGTGTTATAGAAGGTCAATACCTCCTATGTAAGGAGAGCCCTATGTCCAGCAGTGGACTGTTAACAGCTTTTGATGATGTTAATAATGTGATACAAACAACCGTACCAATATTTGGTGTTTTTATACATAAGAATAGTTAGAACACATTTTGGTTAATTAATCAAACTGATGATTAACTGTATGAAAACAGAAAATATAAACATAACTTGACAACTATACAAAGACTTTGTATAGTTGTCAAGTTATGTTTATATTTTCTTTGTATAGTTGTCAAGTTATGTTTATATTTACTGTTTTTATACAGATAATCATCAGTTTGATTAATTAACCAAAAGAGTTTCTAAGCCTTAATAAAAAGTAACAACGCGAGTTCATTCCGTTTTAATTTGCATTGGACGAACAATAAAGAAGTTATAATAAAGGTTATTTTAGAAAAATATTTATACAACGTTTCCGGAAATTACGAATCATTTATTCGGAACAGCTATTTATTAGAGTACAGATGAATTGTTTCTTTTAATAAGTGCGGCATTTATATTTTTATTTTCATTCAATCTAGATAAGATTGTTTTGTAAGTATGAGGAGATACACAGTTGATTTATATTTGGAAGTAATTCTGTTTTTTTCGAAATACCAGATTAATAGGATATCCTTCTTCATTCCAGACGGTTATAAAAATTTAAGGTAATTTTATATTTTAATCCCTGAGAAAGAATTTTGTCATACATACATCTGGTTATTTAAATCAATTAAGAAGACATACATACAGTATTCCTTTTAAGTTTATACACATACAACACCATAAGAAGGATATTAGTATACCTTTTTTTTGTTCACAGTTACGGGGGTGGAACACACCCTTGGAATAAGTCCGGAGGAGCTTTTGAACCCTCTACTGAAGACGGCTTAATAGAAGTAGTAGGATTAACTACCTATCAACTGGTAAGTCGGTTTCAGAGCCGTTTTTGAATATTTATGAATTATGTATTTACTTAATAGTTAATACCTTCATAAAAGGGTCCAGGTAGAAAAGACAAAAAAATAACTTCCATTTAGAACTCTCAAAGCAGTACGAAATAGATTTTATTTATCCGAATACTTTTTCTTCATTCGAATAAATCGTTTCTATGTGTGACAGTCAAAATTAATTCAGAGAAAGTACAAATTAGTAAGTAGTTATCATCTGAGAAATAGTTGGTATGGCCTAAAGATTTTTTTTTAATTGTGTTGCCTTGTGTGAATGCGAAACTTCGTGTTCGAGTTATTTGAGAGATGAGAATGACAACGCGTTGCTATCGATAACAATTAACATATTTCTTTTTAAGGCGAAAGGATATTAATTTATTAAACTTCTGTAAATACTAGTTATGGAGTAAAGTTAGGTTTTAGAAGTTATAAGAATTTATTTTAGAAGTTAACTAAATCCCTAAGTATTTTATAAATTCTAATGAAAACTTACACATTATAAAGAAAAATGAAAAAATAAATGTCGTAATGCCAAAACTGAAAAACTTTTGAATTCCTTGATACATAATTACAGTCCGTGTATATTTAACCGCAGCCAATATAACCTTGTCTAAACGTCCAACAGTTCAAAAGTGTGTTCAAACCCGTATCACGTCGCTTATTCCCGTTTTTTGTATTGCACAGCCATTATTGCAAGCGGGTGGCCATGGGACCTGCATCACTCAATGCAAGACGGCGAAGATTATTACCACGAAAGTAATACCTATGCAGGTAGATGGAGAAGCATGCCGACTTGCGCCCTCTATTATAACGTTGTCAAGACTGAACCAAGCGACCATGCTTGCCAAGAGGAAGCCTGGAAGAGTGTTAGCACCGTAAGTAGAGCCATACGATATACTTAATGATCACCTGGTTGTTGGATTTTGATCTTAATCTTTAATAGATTTAGATCAAAACTTAACTATTTTGTTTCGAAGTGTTAGCCCATGTTCAGATGACAATTTATAAGTTTCAAATATCATAAGTAAACTTACGTAAATGACTATGAGAACCTCCTCCTTTTGGAAGTTGGTTAAAAACAAGTATCAAAAGTCGTACCCACTGTAGATATAGTCTAGATATACAATAAGGCCATGTTCAGATGGCGCCGTTAACGTTCAGTTGTTACCGTAGTCAGTTGTTAACGCGCGTTAGCAAAACGCGCGTTGAGCGCTCGTCATCTGAACATGGCCTTATTGTATATCTAGACTTTTTCTACAGTGGGTACGACTTTTGATACTTGTTTTTAACCAACTTCCAAAAGGAGGTGGTTCTCATAGTCATTTACGTAAGTTTACTTATGATATTTGAAACTTATAAATTGTCTATTTAAACCCAATAGTTTTACTTATTTGACTTTTATTATTCTATTTTGATATGAACTTATAGTATGAAGAATCTTGTGAAACAGAGGTTGTTATACCTAATACAAAAACCCGATAAGATTAGGTAGTTGCCTAGGTTCAATCTTGTGGAAGAATCGGCTTAACCTAAAGTACCTCAAATAATAATGTGTGAACTGAAATGCCCCTAAAAGCAAATGAAAAAGCCTTTAAAAGCTGAGACCAATAAATCGTAGTACCGCAGTAGAATCTTGGTACTTCAAAAGCGGTCAGTGGCTTCAAGCAGATGGCTGCTTGAAAAACAATCTGACTGGCAACGTATTTCAAAATAATGTTTAAGCGCTGCGATAGTAGAAAACTCGGCAAATATACCGATAAAGGTAGGCCGCTGCCTACTTCTCAAGAGGGGAGAAAGGTCCGTTTTCTTTTGATTTCACGATTGCGGCTGATTAAGTGGCCGAGTCTTAACGACGTCATTTTAAAAGTGAACAAATAAACGATTTGATATTTCTATTATTGCTGTTAACAATGTCATTATGTCATAGAAAAAACCTGCAAAACAATATACGAGAATTACTGTATAAATTGAATAACATAAAATCGACCGCGATCGAAACCGACTGCGAAAGGCGGGTTATGTTTTTCGAGTGTATGTATGTATGTATATTTCTTTGGCACGCCCTAGAGCCTAAACGGCTTGTCATATTTTTATGTGAGTGGTGTCAATAGATTCGTCTTAGTCGTGAGAGTGACACTGGGAAAATCAAAATTAAAAAAAAAAAGGATTTTTGGCGCCAAAAAGAAACAAATGTTTTCAAAATACATGGAGTGGCATATCAAAATAAAGATTTTTTTACGATGATTACGAATATATATAAAACTTATATGTTTTTATTGTTAAATATTGACGCAGTCGGGTTTTTTATTTTTTATAATTTGTAATTGTTTATTAAAAATATTGGCTTCTAACGAATACAGGTCCATGTTCCATTCAAATAAACATTCTGATATTTTTGTGTATAATTGTCAGAATAACATATAGAAATACTTGTTCGGTAGTATTGGGTTTTCGAAATAAAATAAATTACCTATGTTAAATTTTGACCATTTCTTACAAAAGTCTCAATCTTTATGTTTTTAAAACTTTATCATAATATTGGTGTCTAACGTATACGGGTACATGTCAAATTGAAATTGTGAAACATTGTCATTTTTGTATAATTTAATTATCAGTTTAGTAAATAGAAATATTTGCTCGAAAACATCGAATTTTCTCGATATATTTATGTTTTACAAATATGAAGTGAATACGTTTGTTAGGATTTTCGTGCTCAACTGGTCATCACATATTATTATGAACATATAAATAATTATTATATATACATAATTATTATGCGTATAAAGACTCCTCATCTAAGATTTTATAACTAAAAGAAACAAGATATTTAAGAAAACCTTTAGATGGTCTGAAGTGAATGTAAATAGATCAAAGAAAACCCTAAACAAAAATCATAACATTAACTTGGAAAACACAAAATATACTAAAATGACGTCATTCTCAAAACTAACGGAGCTGAAGTGCCTTTGTATTTCCTATCAAAAGTTTTCATTTATAGGGTCACTTTACGATTTTGATATTATGATAGAGTAAGAATAAAGATGAAAGGATTTCTGTATTTCTTTTACTTTAGTTTGACAAAGCAATCTAAAAATATACCAATCTTACTTGAAGAACTTTTCATAATATGGGTAAATACGTTACGTTTTTGTCGCGATAGAAAACAAGTAATCCCCATCCCTACCAGTGGAATATGATCCCTGCCATTCAGG
Source organism: Diaphora mendica (assembly GCA_949125395.1). Lineage (NCBI taxonomy): Eukaryota > Metazoa > Arthropoda > Insecta > Lepidoptera > Erebidae > Diaphora > Diaphora mendica. The sequence goes on from OX421310.1 coordinate 29,073,696, forward strand.
AGTGCTGGCTTCGGTGTGGTAGTGGGTAATAGAGTCGCCCGTTACCATTGCAAAGTCAGACTTTAGCATCGACATATTCCACAAGCAATGCCTTTATCCTTAGGATTTTAAGTTCTAGTCACTACAAGATCTGCAAAGATAAATGCAGGTACATCATCATCAGCCTATCGCAGTCCACTACTGGACATAGGCATCTCCAATTGCACACCACTTGTTTCGACCTTCGGCTTCTCGTTTCTAGCTCGTGACAGCCAAATTGCGTATATCATCACTGCAATTGGCCTTGGCAAATGTAGTGTAAGACGTCGACTATAGGCCATGCAGGACATATCTTTTTGCAATGGACACGATAATTTTTTCTATGTCTGGGTGTAATTTATCTATAATATGCTTTTGGAAATATATGAGTATATTTATAAGCGGCCTGATTACCACTGTACAGGCTTTGCCTAGTTTGAAATGAGATTTGTGAGGATATTATTAATATCAACTTTTAAATAATTAAAATTCCAACACAACTAAACGTTGTGAGGGTTAAGTATTTAGTTTTAGTTGGTTCGGTAATACTTAACCATTGAAAGGTTCGTGGTATTCCTATCACAGTTATTGAGAGCTTCAATACTTAAACCATGCTATTTAATATGAGATAGTAAATATATTGTTTGTTGCAGTCAAACCACATCAGACAAACTCACACTCACAGTGAATCTCATAACAATGGTGGACTACGAGAGGCATCATTACGACAAGGAACTGTTAGCGAAAACAGGTAAACATTACAACTATTAAACTTTAATTTATTCCATTAACGGGTTGTTAAGGACTTACTTTGAAAATACTGCAGTTTATAAAATTCGCCTTGTTTAAATAGAATACGCGATTGAAAAAGCATGAAACATATAATAATTAGTCATCATATTGTCTAATAGGCCACTACTGGACATATATCTCTCCTTGGAAAGGAGATTTCATAAATTCCCGTAATAAATTTATATGAGTTTTATTTTATAAGCATAAATAAGGGCTTTGTAACACATGATAAATTAAAACGTTAGTTAATTTCGAAATACGTAAATTTCACACCTGTACTGTTCTCGCGAGCATTTGTGTGGAATATGTACCTTAAGTCTAATATGCTCCATAGTGGTAAATAACAAACGAAACGATATACATTGAAGTTTTGCTGCTATTATTTACATAATATATGTACAAAAACATTCATTGTAGTAAGTATTCAGTGTAATTCAATAGGACGCCTAATAAAACACGTTATTAGGCGTAGGAATGTGTACTAACTATTTAATTACTAAATGTATTTTGTTATATACGTATCTCAGGTGCTACTATTTAACATAAGTTTCGTTTCGAAAATGTGTACATGATAATTGAATTGCAATCTAAATATCATTAGGTACTTTCAGCATTTTATCTTTGGGTTCGGAGTTACCGAAAATACTTAATGTTACTACTAAATAGCAAAATCTTTGAAGTTTGATTTCGGTTTACAAATAATTTATCATCCGTACAGTTCTTAAAAGGAAAACGTATTTAAATTACAACCCAACTTAAAGAAAGAACCATCAATAATACATAAATTCAGGTGATATAATAATACAAACACCCCATTTCGCTAAATTTCCTCTCAATATTAATGGCAAAAGTTCAAACAGAGTTTTAATAAAGATAAAATCGATTTTACAGCTTGATTTCACTTCAACTGATACAGTCATTATGTAAAGCCACGGATTCTGCATTTCTCACTTTTTTACAGAGTAAAATTTGATAATATCTCTTATATTCTTATATTTTTATAAAGCAGAGTAAACATAAGCAACTGCTCGAGTTAAACAATACCTGCTAACATTAAATTTCCTTTGATGTCAATGTTAGTTACTATTTATACTCCTGTCATTCCGTTATGAATCGAACAATACTCGATGTTCCGGATCGATTTAACATTTCAATGTTAACATTGCAATGGAAATTATAACTACCACTGTGAAGGTTTACGATCAGTTTGCTGTCTATCTAGCTTTTGAACCGACTCCAAAAAGGAGGAGGTTCTCAATTCAAGTTTTTGTGTATGTTCAGGCATAACTCCGACATTTATAGACGAATTTACAAATTTATTTTATTAAATTTCGTGTTGTATAATATATCATGTTAAAACTTGATATCAATCGGTGCTGAATTTTTGAATTTTACACAAACCAATAAACATTTATATTATTAATGAAAACTGCTTTCACCTGGATACTATATTTTCAAAAAGCGAAGTATACTTGAACTAGACCTCTTCATTTACTAACATTATGTTTAAACTGTTTAAAGTGTCTGTTCACTGCGCAATGGAAATAAATGTAACTCACAGTGCTAAAAAGGCACCTCACACAAAGTAATTCAAAGAACACCGCAGTAATAATCTCTTTGACAATAGTTCTAAAAGTCTACATTTATAGGCTACTAGCTGACCCACGCAACGTCGTTTGCGTCTTCTATTGCCCGTAGCGTGATAATTTTCCCCCGTTTTTGAAACATTCTTCATTGTGCTCCACTCCTATTGGTCTTAGCGTGATGATGTATAGCCTATAGCCTTCCTCGATAAACGGGCTATCTAACACTGAAAGAATTTTTCAAATTGGACCAGTAGTTTCTGAGATTAGCGCGTTCAAACAAACAAACAAACAAACTCTGCAGCTTTATAATATTAGTATAGATAATGAAACAAGCTTCCTTTCTAACTAATGAGTATCCAGTTTACACTTCCACTTGAAGTAATAGAAAAAAGCAAATAGGTACTGTCACGGGAAAATAAACTCTATTGATATTTATGTGTGAAATAATAAATGAACAAAGTTTTTTAATTGCACACCGAAAATATAACTAGTTAGAAATTATCATTGTCAGATATCAGCCGAAAGACGACCACTGCTGGACATAGACCTCCTACTAGTCTTGTGATGCCTGCATCCAACGTTATTACTCCTTTTTAAATCTTTTAGCTTAAATATTAAATTAAATTCACTAGGCACTTAATGTATAAATTTGCCTATATTTGAAATGTGTTGTGAATCTGAAATGAGTTCTGTTTTTAAACAAAATGCTTTTCTTTGTAATTGTTGTATTACATAAAATAAAAACAACAACTATGAAATGTCTATATGATTTTAATATTTTTGTCTTTGGGTTTTTCAGTTTTGCTTTTTTTATTTACATTTACATATCTTACAATTATTGTCAAAACAAATAAAGTTTGTGGTAAACTTTGAAAGCTAACATTATTATCGTATACTACTATATTGTATGATTTTAAAGGGATTATTAATACTGTTCAAATATTGTTTATAGCGGAGCGTGTAGGCAGCTTAGAAGTGAACCCTACAGCGGACTTGGAACAAATGCGACGCCTCATTCAAGGCTTGATCAAAGAATCTCAAGCGTACTCAAATCTCACCGACTGGTGGTTTGTCGATTGTGAGTTATTAACGTTACTTTGTATGATTTATGTCTTACCTTCCTCTTCAATAACACCTTACAACATTGTATTTGCTTTTCCTGTATAACCTGTGTTACCCACAGCAGCTGTGAAACCCATATCAATTTTAATCTCATACATTTTAACTGGGTTCTTAAAAGCTACTACAACGTTGACAAGATGCTAAATATTAACAAACTCGTTATTATTGGAGTATGTCAAGTGTATTTGCATTACCTTGCAAGAATTCCATTATATTAGTCTCTGTTCAACCAGTAACTTTTCCCAAACGTGTTGTTTTACCATTATTTATTGCGCTTGATCTACTAAAGTGCGACTAAGGCTTTTTACTAATTACTAGATAAAACCCACAAAGTGTATGATATATTGAATTAACAAGGCCAAACGCTATTTCGTCTTTACAATATTTGCCTCTTTTAATTAAATTGGGAAAAGCACACCGTCTTACTTAATTTCATAGTAATAAATGTGGTCAGGTTACATAGCAGCCAAATACCATGTATCAAACAAGACAATTTTACAATTATTTATTTCCTTCGTACCAGCTGTAACAGCGGAGCGTTTCTTTCGAATCGACAAGGCACAAGAGAATCTTCACTACTCATCGGATATTGGTCATGAAAATATTTATATTCTGGATGCTGCTCTTCATACACCTGACACTGAATCAACAGCACATCCGGACACCACGGCGACAGGGTCTTTGGAGCGAACTGCAGCTTCAGTGTCCTTGGACACTACTACTGGGCTGTCAGTGTCACTTGATATTTCACAAAGCGTTGATACACCAAGCGCGGCGGTGTCATTAGATGTTCCTGAGTCGCATCCATGGTAAGTCTCTTCCATCCCAGATTTTTTTTTCTTGAAACTTTATTACAATCGGCGATAACTCAATGGCTACGGGGATAGACTGGTTGCAGATTATTATTTCACCCAATAAACTAACGCGTAAATCCATTTCTAGCAGAAAATCTTGCTAAATATTAGTAGTAATGCTTTACAGTGCTTTACAGAACTAGTAACATTAAATCGTTGTCTTTAAATTGCAGTAACTTTGTTACAGTTACTTTGAATCATTTATTTGTAACGAGAATTTGTATTCAAAATAACACTTTGTAATTATTAGTAATTAAGTGTGACGGTGTTCTCACAGATATTTATATTTTTCCATCTCATATAGTGAATCTGGATTGGGCAGCCCACTAAGGTCGTCAGAGGAGCTCCTATCTCCACAAACACCACCTCCGAGTTCAGTGACTATAACTACTGCTGTAACTACGGCGGTGCCAATAGCTTCTATTACATCTTCAGCTCCCGTGATCTCGAAATCGCCTACAAAAACGCCAGCACCTTTGACCCCTCCAGCTACGCAACAGGAACCCTTGTCACCGCCATTGTGTACCAGCCCACTTACCAAAGACCACGAACCTACTATGGACTCAATAGCGCGGTTCAAAACGTGAGTACGTCGTGAGTTTTATTATTAACGTCGTCGTTGTTAACAAAGTTTTCTTTTATTGAGAGCTAATTGATCGAAACAAAGCTTTTTTAATGAATTTTGGGTGTTTTGAGTTGGAATGAAATATTATGGCCATAGACATGTATTTACTTCTCAAATAACGATGAACCAGAATTTAGTTAGCATTAACAGTTGTAGACTGACCAAAGTACGAAAAGATCTAGGTGTAAGGTTTACCTAATTCTTGGAATTTCAATCATTTTATTTAGTAATAATTACCGTCAAAAAATATGATGAAACGTGTAAATGTGAAATAAAAATTGATATCCTTATTAATGTCTTTATTTCGCTGGTCAGCTTATAACTTTAATTTTAATCCAAAGACCTCAGCAGGTTAAAAGATACAAGGTAAATCAAACATTATTATTGATAAAGTGTGTATATTAAAATTAGAAAACTGCACGTCTTGGTTAGCTGAACTATTCAATACTGTATTTGACAGCATGGTGAGAGAAACATTACATTATTAAAATATTGCGTTTTAACTCATAGATTCTTATTTTGCTTAAAACCTCATGTTGCTTTTCTTATGGAGAAAGTACTATTTGTTGTTCTAAAAACTTTATTATTCAATACATGCCTTCTTAATTTTTTTTTTTCGCCTGTCGCCTTGTTGTCTGATAAATACAATATAATTCATGTTCCATTATTATTTTCCTCACATGTTCTACTAATTTCGAATTAAAACTAATCTTGTAAAGAAATAGGTATATTATATTCCTCTCACTTTATTCTCATACCAAGCTGTTTGAAATACGGAGTGGTTCTCATCGGACGCTATAGTTCCGTTAATCTCTCTATGCTGTTAGGTGTGCACAAGTATGGCCATTGAAGCACGAACCACCAATGTTTGAGAATTGAAATCTGCACTCTATCTCTTCTTCTATTGCATGCAGCATTCATGAAAAGTTGTTTGGACTTGAGCAAGAAGTGTTTGGCTATAGGTGAGACACATGAACGGTAATAGAGTAGATACATATTGTTAACAATGTAATATACTGCTAAATGTAAAGTACAAGTACGTACACCTCTTTCTTTTAAAAGAAATAAATTATGTGTAATATAAAGACGAGATTCTATTAAATAAAATAATAATAATGCGATATAAACGAATTCAATCGGAATAAAGTAATAAATTTATAAAAAAAACCTTAATTGACATCATTTTCTGATCTTCTATATTCCAAGTCTGACGTGAAATGAGACACTCGATCCATCAATGATAAACCTTAATTATATGCCTTAAAATCAAAAAGGATCTACATTATTTCGTGAAAAAAAATATGGACTTACAATCGACAATGTTTATTTTGCAATAATAATTAAGTACTTATTTGCTTTTTTTCAAATTTTGTTGGTGAAATGTAAGTATGTTTAACTTACGGAAAAATTAAGAAAATAATGCAAAAAACTTTGTGTATGCTACAACACATATGTGGCATGTACAATGTATGAGTAGTATTAAAAGCGTTATCACTTATCAGTTGTAAAAATTCACAGCAATTAGGCATTATTAATGTATGTATAATAGGTACCTATGTGCGTTAGTTATTAAACAGCTGAACATAACATCATAGTTATAGCTGAATCATTGCGCGAATTTACGCATTAAAATTATTTTTATCTGTACTTAATAGAAAATGACGTATATGGTAATTAATGCGCAAAATACCTTGCAATCTGGAAAGATTTGTTTGAATTCCAGTCGACGAATTACTATATTCATAAAATATCCTAATAACAAAATGGAACATTTTTATTTGAGAAAAATTATATTAGTTCGATAAAGTAATAATTTTAAAAAAATGTTAAATAAATAAAAGAGATCTCACACTCTCTAAGTCAAATAAAATGTGCTTGAGTAGAAAATACAGCACAATGTTTATCTACTACTTTAAATGTTTACAGACAACTAAATCAACTGAGCTAATTAAAAAAAAAATTAACTGGAAGAACTATATAATCTCTTTACTATTCTTATTCCTAAAAAGCTAAAATTCAAAATTTAAAAAAACCCCTACTCAAGCACATAATCGAGTAATCATACGCCAATGATATTTTTGCAGACATTCTGTTGTTCTTCCCCACTTTCACTCCCATAACTTTTAAACGACTCAACCGATTTTCATGAAACATGTCTAAGAACACTTACCTTTTTTTATTACCTTACGAGCACGTAACTCACCTTTCATACAAAAAAAAACTAAATTGAAATCGCTTCATCCGTTCACGAGCTACGGTGCCACAGACAGACAGACAGACACGTCAAACTTATAACACCCCTCTTTTTGCGTCGGGGGTTAAAAATAGTATTGATCGGAATTACGCCTTTGTTAAAAATTTAACGCGTTATTGTAGAATAAATAACCTGGAAGAGATTTTGCCAATATTTTGAGTAGATTGCAATTTTTGCAACTTATTTATAAATAATTCCAGATCTTTTCACATGAGCTCTTAATATTTCTAGATTATTCCATCCGTAGAAAATAGATAGCAATTCCTTAATTTTTTTGTGTCAAAGTCAAAATTCTAGCTAGATTATCACAGGCTAAAATCTTCAAAGGATACATAACTGTAGATAATGTTTGAGTGTCTATTTATGGTTTGAATTATGTTATAATTTTCTTACAAAGAACAAAGTAAAAGTTCGGAATTGTTTCAGAAATTTATTGGAAAAAACATCTGACGCTCTGCTCAAAGCGGCTAAAGTTGGTGATCTCCGAATGGTGAGAAACAGTTCTTTATTTATTTTCTACGTGACTTTCATCCTGATATCTATAAATTAAAGATGTTGTTAGTGAACACAGAATGGCTTACAAGCTCATAGAAATAAATAACATTGATAGAGAATGTACTTACCGGCTATAGCATTCTTGATTTGGGTCGACGAATATGTACAGTGTTGGTGAATGTGAATGTAAGTGTTTGTATAGTAGATTTCTTGCCCAATCTTCACGGTTAGCAGGTTCGATTCCGAAAGCTCACAGTAGCACAAAGCGAGAACTCGCGAATATCACGACACGAATACCCAAATATCCCAAGTATCACAGCCGAGCCCTTCGTTTAACGAAGGGCTCGGCTGTGATACTCAATCGAGTCGCGAGTTTCAGGCGTAAAACTCGACTCGCCGGTACCGCTTAACTACCGACTACTAATACTAACTCTTCAATTAGGTAATGACGCGCCAAGAACGCGGCTGCGCGAGCCGCCCGAGCCGGGAAGGATTTTTTAGTCCTATTTTAGTCCTACCCTCACACCTATTACACAGTAAAAAACATCAGTTCTGACGTCCGATTCTCATTAAACTTACAGATGTTACATACGAGAAAAGGTTTTGTTATACATCTAGAATATAGATCAAACCAATCGTAGTTTTTTACAAAACAATAATTCCACAATATAAGCTAAGCACAATTTAAAAAGTGATAGTGAAATTCTAAAACTGTAGAATTTATAAAAATAATGTTGATACAACGTATACTATGCGACTCATATACGAATAGGAACGTCAATTACCTCTATCTGTAAAATGTCCCTTGCAAAGTACGGTCTGCTACGAAACCTTATTTGCGTATCAATGTTTTTTTTCTCTGTTATTAGTTTAGAGTCGCAGTTATTCAAAGTGAAAAAACGTCTTAAATTAATTAGTCATGATCATTACAAAAAAAAATAACACAAAGCAGTCATGAGGACTGCCGACAGAAGTGAAAACTCAAAACTATAAACAAACAGTTGTTTAAGCTCATCATTCTCGCTCGGGTACACTCGGCAGTCCCGAGTTCACCCGAGCGGTCCCGAGTTTATCCGATCGAGCCTTTCACCTCAGAGCGTGACGGATCAGCCTAACTTACTACCTACGAAAAAATGTGCGTGCGGTGCGCGAAAAGAAGTTTTCACTTCAAAAATGCTATTGTCCTTCATAATACACAGAGAGTGATGCCGAGATGAGTGGAATTGAGCGGCTAAATTCTGATTTAATTTTGTCATAAATGCAGGTAACAATAACTAATTTTATTTTAAACAACAGTAATTGGTGGAGTAAATATTAAAAACCTACCTTAATCCATGTTTTATTTTATAGGGGAATGCAACAGTGATGATGATGGCAATGACGACGACATTGACCACTCAGTCTATGATGCAGAGATGAGCGAAATTGAAAAGCTCAATTCTGATGAAAAATTATTCGTTCATGATTCGTAAATAAATTATATTTAAAAATATCTTGTTTTGCTGACCCTACCCAATTGATTCAGCTACGACGTCACAACATGGCGCAAAGTCGATCCTATTCTTATTTGAGTTGCATTGTATGTATGTTACTTACCTTCTTAATCTAAAAATATTTTAAACAACAGTCTGATATGATCTTCTATTATTTCATTGTTATTCAACAGATAATAAAACCTCTATTCTATTTAATACTGGTGACAAAAGTACTAATTACAACTTTTTTTTAAAGATGAAAGACCTACATGCAGCGGGCTACTCACTTCTGTCAATTGACGCGACGGGCCAAACAGCTCTTCACGTTGCAGCACGTTATGGCAACAAGGAGATCGTAAAATACCTTATTGCTTGCGCTCCAACCGCTATTCTCAATATGAGAGATAATGAAAAAGGTCAGACAGCATTGCACAAGGCAGCTGCACATAAAAGAAGAGCTATTTGCTGTATGCTGGTTGCTGGAGGAGCGTCTCTAACGAGGCATGATCATGCTGGACTCACGCCGCGACATCTTGCTTTACGCGCTGAGGATCACGATCTAGCTGCTTACTTAGAAAGTAAGTGAAATAATGTTGATGACTGTACGGTTGATGCAGGGAAAAGCGAAGACCACGCCGCGTCGCTTTGTGTAATCCACAAAGAACGATGGCGAAATCATAGCTGACATAATTTAAGCGTGCAGAAGTGTCTTTATTTGAAGGAAGATCCGAGTGAGTCACAAAACGAAAGGAGTAAAGAAAAAAGTGTTTTTTTTTTTATCTTATTTAAGGAGCTTAGCCACAATTATGATTATGTCGCTCAAAAAAATAAGTGTATTTGATATTGTGTTATTACTTTCAAATCAAATATTTTCTTTTTCCGTAAAAAACAATAGAAAAAATAAATAAATTATAATTGTATTTTTTTGATAGGACTGGTAATAATAAAATAAAATCACAATAGTAAATAAAATCAAGTTTGGCAATATTGACCACGTAAATCATCTTGTTGACAGTTAACAATGACACCTTGTCTTTGTGCCACAGATAAAGAATACATTTGGTTAATTTGCATTACCATTTTTTTTAATCAATAATAGTAATTTCTATGGCATACCTAATTGTTTAGGAATTGTTTCAATATAGTTTTCACTATATTTAACTACAAAAGTGTGTTTATTTACTTATAAATAAATTTCATAGGTTTGTTTTGATATCACATAACCTTTCCAAATTCAACCTGAAATGTCTTAGACCAAATTGCTTAGGACTTTAATCAAATTTTTTAATATGTTTTGACCACTGCACGCTAAAAAATATGTCAATAAAATTTGTTCGGGACTTCGCCATTGTTCTTTATGTTTTAAGTCTATGTCTTAGAATAATAACGCATAGAAAGATTTTCAGAGGCGTTGTGACACAATTTAATTGAACAAACCGTCATAATTGTTTTCTTTCGCGAGACACGTTCGTAAGGTCTATGTGTTAGGGGGCGTCCATAAATTACGTGAGATGTTTAAGGGAGGGGAGGGGGTCGAGTCAAATCTCATCTAATCTTACGTTGGAGAGAGGGGGGGTCTCGGCAAATATCACGCAATTTTTTTTTCTGATTGAAACAAAAAAAATTTACTATTTTGGTACATGTAATCCAGATTGTACATAATATGCTTAAGATTTAATCTTAAGCGTAATCGTAATACGATTAAGATCATTCACTAATTCGTTCGAAAGAAAATAATTTCATTCACACTTCGACGTTACAGCACCAGCTAAGCAAGCGCGTATGTTCCGCAAAGTGCGACCCTCACGGATTGTCACAAGACGAGCTAATGAGTTACTTCGGCAAGCGCCAAGGGCTTAGAGTGGCTAGATCAGAACGAAGTTGAAGGAGCAGATGATTTTACTGAAAATTACTTGGACATGTTGGTTCCAATAGTCTCTCTTGAGACCGCGCCTGATTCTCCATGGACTGAATTAGAGTAGATATTCTTTTTTAATCACAGTAGTTACGATTTAAGTATTCTATTGTAATTTTTTTATTACACTGATAATTAAACTCTCAGCAATATTGATTAATAGTCGTAACTAGTTGTAAATAAAAGCACGAAGCAATTTTTTTTTCTTATTACAATAACAATCCAACGCGTTTACGTAAGAAACCCACATTTTGAAAAGTCTCACGTGAGATTGGGGGATGGTGGAGGGGGTTGAATAAAATCTCACGACATCTCACCAGGGGGGGGGGAGGGGCAGAATTTAAAAAAAAAACACCTCACGTAATTTATGGACGCCCCCTTATTTGAGTCCGTATAAATGTTTTTAATGTCCCCGGCGACATAGAATATATTCTTAGCGCAGGATAAAAGTATAGAAGTTATAGAAAGATATGGTTTAATATAGAATAGATAGATAGATATAGTACAGACGTACTTTACTCACGGTAATGATGCCGTACGGCATATGCCACAATGTGTACATTGTACGGCATTGTCAAATAAGCTCTATTATGTGGTACCCAGAACTGTTATTCGGAGGGAGGTGCGCGTACCTCGATTATTCTACACGGAAAAGTTTAGAACTAATGCTGGAGAACGTGCACCTCTTCGCCGATTGTTGATAACGTACAACTTGCATTTCATGCATTTGGACATATTCGCTCTCACTCAGTCTAAATTTAAAAAAATAGCTTCTGAATCTCTTTCTGCTCAATAAGGACCCTTACCATGCATTTGTTGGAATTGTTTAAAAATGTAATCTCACCTCACCCTCTTTTTCTTTTTTCTTTTTGTATAATGCACGTCCGTTACTTTACCCTATACCTTTAATCACCTCGTGGACAATAGTGTGGGTTATACGTTATAAACACAATCTGTTAGATATTTGTAAAAACTATAATGTATAACTGTTTTTGTCCCAAATAAATAAAATAAAAAAATAAAAATATACTTTTTCCCAAAAAAAAAGATGTGACTTACTAAAGTCATCATCATCATGGGGTGCCAATTTGAAGTTTGGAGGTCAGCAGACGGCAGCCCTCGCGATCATGAGCAGCCTCTTTCGATTCATGATATATTCCTCCAGTTCAGGCCCTGATCCTGATGTCATATATCCACTTTCTTCGTGGTCGACCTGGTGCCTTCCTTCTTTTTCCATCTAAAAGAAGCCTCAGGAATTCATTTTGAGAGCTTTGAATGTTTCCAAAGAAAGCCACTTTCCTCTTCACTAGAGATCAGTTCCCTCTTGCACTTTGGATGTAAAGCTAGTCCACGGTATTTTGAACATCCTCCGCAATAACCACATCTTGAAGGCTTATAGTCGGTTACGAATGTCTTTCCTTAGGACCTACATCTCACACCCATTTACCAGTGTGGACCAAACGTCCACTCTTCATGACGCGGAGCTTCAAAGGAAATGGGATTTTTGGATCGCATAAAACTGTGTAAGGAAGAAATAAAATGTCGAAATGTTGAATAGGAAAAGTTTCATTAAACTACCCACTAGAAATTTATTTAATTTAACAGCTAATACAATGATCGCGCATTTGTTTAAATGGTAATAACAACGTTTAAATAAAGCTGCCCTTAATTTTTAAACTTAACCTATATGAATGATTTGCTTGTTTTTAGGTCAGGAACATTTCCAATTGGTATCTGAGGATTTAGAAACCGCCGTTTAAAGGCAACATGTGATGACATCATGAAAACGGCAGATGGTCGGTCAGACGGAGCCTCAGACTCAAGTGATAGTGTTAATAAGACGTTGTTGTAGTCTAACACCGAAGTGATATTTAAGATCTGGAGTAGCCTAATTTACGATTTGCAATTGAATTCCTAATAAGAAAAAGTTTTAAATACAATCAATTAATATATTTTCATCATTATAATTAAATAATAATCAATTTATATATATGATAAAATTCCTGTAAATGTTACAGATTATAAAAAAAAATCATATTAGTACAACTCATATATATATGTAATTATAAATTTATCAAAACTCATGATTAATTGATTGAGATAAAATGTATTCTGTAACATTTATAGTTGTAAATTTTAACTTATTTTAAATAAATAAGGTTGATCTTTACGCAATTTCTTTAAAAACTACATCTCGTTTCGAAAATGAGGAGTGAATATTCTCATGAACTGTGAAACAGCTCCTAAATAAAAGTGTGTGCCTTTCCCATACGTGGAACAAACAAAGAGACGCTGTAATGTATCCCGCACTTCCGTACGTGAATATTAAAAGAAAAAGTAGCGGACCAGTATCCTAAAGAATTTTGTGTATATAAAAACTATGAGAATAAACATGTTTTTTTCATGCCCACGACTAAAAAGTTGGTAACTGTTAGGTAGAACACTCGATAACATTAAAACGCCAAAACTATACAAGTTGTGTTCCGTGAAACGAAAAGTGTAAGTTAAAGTCGAATTTTTATTTGTGTCTGCCGATGCATTTTTCCGATTTCGATTTTCCGATCGATCAACGGACAAACAAATTGAATTCTCGTGGAGGTACAATAGTAGTACGTCTCTCTTGAGTCTCATATACAATACCAATAGTAATATAATAATCTGTTCCTAGAAATTTCAAAATCGCTTTGAAAAATCAACAGATATATATACTGCACATCATCTGACTATAATAATAGAATGCGCATGATACTCAGGACCTAAATTAAGTATTAAATAATAAATGGATGTAACCCTTAGGTACTAGAACCATATTTTCTATGAAGCATCGCAATTTCATATGCTTTAAATACAATGTGTTTCTCAACTAAATTCAAAAAACTAAAAACACATTTACAACAGTCGTTTACAAACGAACGAACAAACGCGTGCTAAAAAGGTGAACATTCTTCTGAAAGTTATCAAGGCAAATAAAGGATACGTTACAACGTCAACTTTGTTGTTCCTCTTAACGTATATAAATGCTTTCTATACATTTACCTATTTAAGAGTATTATTATCACTTATGGACGAATCGCCTTCCTCGATTTCCTTCTAAATTACTTCAATTATGAATCCATGGGACCTTAACTATGTATAATTCTTCATAAATTGTAAGACGTGTTTGTGATAGTTGTACACGTATAATTTGCTATGCAATTATGCACCTTATCTTAGAACACCTGGATCCTAATTCCTATGAGTACAGTTTGTGATAGTACAATGTTTCTTTTAATAAATCTTCTGTTGATAGGTTATTTTTATAATTTTATTGAAATCAACTTTGAATCCAATAACATGCGTAATTTTTATTCAACTATTAGGCCTTAATACTTAATCATTGTTTATTGTATTGTTTTTATGCAATATTTTGGTATATCTTCGTCTAAGGCAAAATTTTGTATCCTACTGAGTTTACGGCGCTGATCAAATCAGTGTTTTTGATAATGATCTCAGTATTTGTATGTACTCGTATTACGGTGTACCAAATATCTATTTAATTCTTTTTATAAGTTATTTTTTTGTTATCTCATAATATACATGTTAGATTTTAATATTTTTTTGAAATGTCTAAAATGTAAGTCGCAGGTTTAGAGACTTTGTTACAGTCGGTCTTCGTCACATAAAATATGATTACTGTTGTATCTAATGACACTATATTCATGTAACTAGATACCAGTAATCATTTTTGTGACTTATTTTTATATGGACGTAGATGGGAACCTTTTGTGTAGGTATCTTCATTTCAAATTTTTTTTCATCACAGAATCATTTTGTAATGCGTCTAAAGCGATGTTAGTATATTATTTATGTTTGCGAATCGCCTATTGTCCAAAGGTAGTATCGTTCGATATATTCGATTGTAACTATTATATATAAATTGTTATTTATATGTATCTGTGACGAATATAATCCTCAATAATTTGTATATTTGCACGAGCTCGGGCGATGCGTGTTTTGTGAGTTTTACGCCAATACCTTTATTAGTAGATATACCTAATAGTTTAGTGTTTATCGAATTTACTCGTACCTACTACTCGCTGACAAGCGAACAATGAAAGACAAAGCTGTGAGAATTTTTGTCGTAATGTAAAAATGTAAGTTCATTTATGTCATAGTTAAAACGATATGCAACGTTATACCTTACACTGTTTTGTGATTTTCTTCGTTTGTGGTTGTACATAATCGTTCTTGATATTTAAATAATATTATGTAGAATATAAACTCAATTTATCGAGAGATACACATTGCTTGCAGATATTTGAATTCTTGCAAATCTTCGTTTAAAAATCTCAACTTAATATTAATCAATTCATATAGGTAGTTTAAGATTATTAATGAAGACATATACATTTATGTATACACGTATGAGTGTATACATAGGGACGTATATCTCCAAGCTTATATCATCTTCATATAAACACACATTCATTTAAATATAAAAATAAAAGTGAGATTATGTAACATTAGAGCCGATTCGCCGGCACTAGTTTGATCTTTAAATTGTTAGTGAAACTGTAAACGAGGCCTTTTTTCAAGTAGTGTATCGTGTAACTCTTAACACGATTAGTAGGTATGTATATCTCGTGACCAACTTCTGTCTAAGAATGGAAATATCACTAGGTTAACACTTTTTACACAGGAGTTAGTTTTGGATCGAATATTTACTAAATTTAGAAGGGAAAGGCATTGATGTTTAATAAAAACAAGGTACCCGATTCTAGAAAGCAAAATAAAGAATACAGTTTTCTAAAGTGTCCGAACCTAAGGAAAGTAGGTGTATTAGAAGTAAGCGATGTTTTGTGCTGTATTTAAGATAAAATAAAACTAAACTTTTGGCGTCATTTCATTAGATTTTCTGTAGCTTTAACAAGCAGTTTTCATAAGCGAAAATTACTGTACTGAGTCCATTCGTTTATTTTCTTTTTGACAGCTTACGTCTATAAATTACCGTTTTTTTTTTCCAAATAATGTACTACAGTAATGTCGTACTTTATTGACGGTGACGGTACTTTTGTGCCTGTGCATAAAAAACAAACACACTATAAAACAGTTTTTGAAATACGATAAATCGATCATATAATAAAAATAATTTGACTTCATGTAAGTATTTTTTCTGTAAATTTAAAAAAAATGGAAATAAAAATAGTATCTATGACTCCAAGATTGATTATTTGCAAGGAATTAAGTCGAAATCTTTGAATTTAGGATCAAACCAAGAGTAAAGAACAATAACTCTGTTCATTCATCTAATTTACTGATTTATATTTTTGTTTATTTCTTACATAATATAAAAAACAAATAAAGGAATAATTAATATTTAAACTAAAAATATTTAATTGAATCGATTGAAAGTTCTTCATAAATAAAATTGCTTATCATTTCAAATCGAATCGGTAATGTGTGAGGGCGTCATAATTTCGAAATTTCTTGAACTGCCAAAAATAAAATAAACGAATGGACAGAGTATAGATGTAATAATCTTAGCAATCTTAGTCAGTAATTATAAATTTAAAAAAATGACACCTCGTATTAGGTTTCTTTTAAACCCCTGAAGTGAGGTTAATACATTGTCGACGATATTTTGTTCCATAATTTCTAAGGTTTCATAGGTGGCTCCTGCACTGGCTAGACCGATAAGGAGATAGTTTTAAGAAACCGAGGGAGGAAAAATTTAATAAAGGCGGAAAAGAAAGAACTATATTACCTTTTTATACCTAAGTCGTTGTCGAAATCTATCAAAGTTTTTATTTTTCATCAATGAAGTGAGTGTGGATATTATAATTACATCATTATAATACCCATCCATTACTTATTATTTCCGTAAATAATCAAAATATTCGTCCAACATGTTATATATAAAAATTGTTTTCGACTGTAAAACGGAAATGTATTATTGTGTCTTGCAAAGTCATTACATTTATCGAAGTAGTGTATGTATGTCGAGATGTTGTTTGTCAATATCTGCTTGGGCAAATCGCGTTATGTCGGTATATCGTTAGGTCGTAATATACGAGTATAATAAACAACAATGAAGTTCCGATATGTCACACTTTGCATTTGCATTCTATCAATTGTGTGCGAGAAAAATGGCAGTGTAGGTATGCGCTGATATATTTAAGTTAAAAAATATATATTACATTCAAGGTGCTTAAAACCTTATTTAAGAGATTTTTTAGATACTATAATATTATCTATCGTTTAACCTGAGATAATGAAAAAAATAGAAAATAACGGGATTAAGTCGTGTACGAGAAATACAGAACAAAACCTATGCTTTTTAAATAATACTAGCTGACCCGGCGAACTTCGTACCGCCGTATTTACATATCTGTCTCAGCTTCCCACAGGTAGTGTACAGTCGCCGACAAAAAAAAACACTTTTCTCGTTACCTTTTATTTTTTTTCTTTGTTGCTGTGTTATTGAATTACAACTAAGTACATATTTTGACTTTCATTCCCTCTCTCCAGGAAACCGTGATGAATTACGGGATAAAAAGTATCCTTTGTCCTACCTCGTAGTATGTACTCAAATCATGCCAAGTTTCATTTGAATCTGTTCAGTAGTTTCGGCGTAATGCGCAGCCAAGATACAGACAGACAGACGGACAGACAGACAGACAAAAATGAAAAAAAAATACAGTTTTGGCTTCAGTATCGATTATAGAGCCCTCCAAAAAAAATTTTCAAAATATCTTTAATGTACAGAATTGGACCTGTTACATTTTTATTATAAGTATATAGAAGTGGGTATATAATAAATTTACATGCGCATGTAGCGGGTGTAACTGAAATACCGAGCCTTGTTTTCAGCCCTAAACATTGATATATAAAATGTAATACAAAATAGATACGTATCTAAATATTACTGAGTACCTATAGCAACATTAACTGAAAAAAAAAACAAGACATAATTTCCTGATCTACCCTGGCAGATTCCATTTGGTCTATTGGAGTGATGGGATTCTAGTTGGGATAAACATCCTATGACCTATGGATGAATAAAGCATATAAATAAACTCGACATACATCACTTAATAGAAGATATTAACAGCTTATTACTTAAGCTTAAGAGAAAGCATGCCATGTGTGTCATCGGCTGGCTATTGTCGTCTTAAATTCTATGTTGGGCGATTGGCACACTGTCCCGCTCTATACTGCGTGAGTATAGAGCGCTTGTAATGCTCAACTTACGCGTAGAGGCACGTATTTCTCTGCATGTAGGCGCCAGACCTGCAGCACTGCGCGGGCACATGTTTTCAATACGAAGATATATCTTAAAAGCAACGTAAGAACACGTGCTTCTACACTACGCTACATGATGCGGGGTGGTGTGTGAACCACCGTACTCCGTTCTTTGTACGATAAGAGCTGATGTTTGAACGGTCTGCTAAGAAGTTTTCACCAAGTCTCCTCCGATTTGGCTCGGAGCAGTATATGGAGTGATTTCTAATCGATTCGATACCGTCACATTGGCGTAATGACGCAAAGATGTTTCCACATTTCCAAAAGTGTTGTTGGAAGAAACATACTTTGTTGGTTCTAGACGGACATGGATAGTCGTAATATGAATCGGGATAATGTTCGTAGCCCTTCACTTTCATTATATATATAGAAAGGCACAGAAACTGTTAAAAGACTAATACATGACAAGAACATTTAAATATTATCAACAACACACGTGAGATGAGATTCTGTTAACTCTACGTAGGTGTACGTACTTTTTAAGAGAAGGACTTCTCTTTAAATTTCGTGATTCAATAACAGGTTGTGTAAATACGAGTATACTGATATATTATAATATTCGTTATTGAACCGAATTCCAAATTATTATTTTGTAACTTTTTCCAATGCTTTATTGGATTCGTTTTTATTTTTCTTCATAATTCATACGCAGCATTCCTTTAGATAGTCATTAACGATATTATATGTTGTCATCTGCAGTTTGTTAAGGCATTATATTTAAGGATAGTTTTCTTAAACTCTCCAAACTCTAGGTTCAGAATTAGATCCAATGTCAAAATATAAGGATTAACAGAATATTCAATACTGTTATCATATTTTGATTTATATGGGCTAAAACAAAAGCAAGGCATTGTGAAAATAGACAAGAGTTTGAACTTTTTCTACTTTAACACAAAGTAGTTTTTTTCTGCAAAATATTTTTGATTTCTTCTAAATTCAAGTATATTAACTAAGTGCGATGAGCCTTAACAATCGTAGTGTATGCCTCGCAACTGTCATATAGTTTAGCATGCGCCACAGCTTATTCAAATCAGGCATTGCGTGCAAACTTATGCAGAAATTGGCTTGCCTCCGTACACATCATTTTCTAATGTTCCTTAAAAGTGTGTAAAGCAAACGGTAATATAATTTGACCCATTTTTTTTTAGTATAGTGTAAAATACAACTTTAAATATATTGGGATATTATACACATGTCGCTGAAATATTATGACTATTACTCATAAATAAAGTATGTACATACTCACTGTGAGTTTCATCTGGTTATAAATTGTATTTGCTCCTTATTCGCGATGTAATATTCGTTTCCCTTAAATTTACATTTAATAAATGTAAATCTTATTGCCGTAGAGACAAAAGTTTATTGATAATTTTGTTGATGTAATCAATTTAACATGACACACTAATAATAATATAAAAAATCCAACATACGTGATGTATATCATGTTATCATATAATCCGTCTTGTTATCATCGTTGCTTTTTAACAACGTTAAAACATACACATAGTTTTCGTTGCATGCGGGACTTCTTCGCGACTAAATTTAATAAAGAATATTAATAATTTAGTTTAATTATTTGAAAGGTTACAATATCTTCTATTTTCCTGATGTTTCGAACGAGTTATACCAGCCATGCTCACGGGTAGACTAGTGTGAACACCAGTCTACCCTTCTACTTCTACATACTACAGTTAACGTTATAATGTTTATACGATTTTCAGTTTTGATTTTCAGTTCTACATAAATTGTTTGTTACTTTTGATAAAAATTATGCTGTGACGTGGCTTCGTAACAATCTTAGTCTAAATTCCAGAAAGCTTGTTTATGGTATAAATATAAGTAAACTTAAGTATTCGCAACGAAGCATTGGCTTAATGTTACGTCAACTTAAAGGAGTATTAACAAAACAAGTCAATGCATACAGTTTGACATCACAGTAAGTAGGTATGTATGCATCAATTTCTATACATATATTGCGTGAGTCTTTTTTTAAACCTAGTGTGAAAATGTATAAAAGCAGTAGATACTTTTATGAATTGTGAGTAAAAGCACTATTTATATTCCTCTTTACTATAGATACCTAACTGGATATTATAATATTAAACGATAAAGGTATTATTAGAGTTTCGAGAGCACTAATTTCAATGTAAGTACATGATACTTATTTTTGCACTCAATAAAGTCACTATTTTAAATAAAATTATTTAAATCAAGTACACTGGAAGAACAATAAATAAAGTACGACCTAATAAGTGTTTAATTTCATAGGTCCCTACCCTTATCCCTTCTAACTGTTATGATTACGTACGTACAATAAAAAACCACAACCAGACCCTTTGCATAACACATTACGGTAGAGCCGGATAAAATAAAATTAGGCAAGGCAGAAAAGTGATTATGGTGATGATGGAGAGATTAGGGATTTTAAATAGCTCCGTAAGAATAAGGTTTATTCTCAGAAGATCCATTGGACAGATCCATAATGAATGTAATAAGAATATTTTTAACCGACTTCAAAAAAAGGAGGAGGTTTTTCAATTCGACCGTATATATATTATTTTTTTATGTGTGTTCGGGGATAACTTCGTCGTTTATGAACCGATTTTGATGATTCTTCTTTTGTTGGAAAGGAGATGTCCCGACGGTGGTACCATGACAAGGAAACTAGAATCTGATGATGGCATCCCAGAGAAATCGAGGGGAACCCTCATTTTTTTCAGGCACATACTGTGTTTTTCGTATATTTTCTGAAGCTACGCCGGTATTTGCGTCTGGTAGTCATCATTTAATGATGATGAGCTGATGATGAAAGGTACAACTCCTTAACGGTTAAGAGTTGGAGGATAAATTTTTAAATGTCATATGTATGTATGTTACCTTTAGCCGTATTCTTTCAAGTTTTTTAGGTAAGCTGATGATGGAAGGTACAACTCCTCAACGGTTAGGAGTTGGAGTATAATTCTTTCAATTTCATACGTATCTATAGACCTTTAGTTGTATACTTTTAAGTTATTTAGGTGAGCTGATGACACATGCGCTATGATGACTAACCCCTTAATGTATTTTGCTTTAAGTAACTCGCCTGCTTCTATTTCATCACGACATTTAAGCTTGGACACGATTCCTATTGCCCCGTAGACCACGTTCTCGGTAACAGAAATCTTGCATCTCAACATAAATTTGGAAACTGAGCATACTCAGTTTTAATACGTGTTCAAACCACTAAAGTTATTCGCATCAGCAGAAATTATATGAAATAGTTCAACTTACTGATAACCTACGATTGTTTGTACTAAAAATGGAAAAATAAAAACTTTTTATAAAAAAAAAACCGACTTCCAAAAACCATCCAACGAAAACTCCCTGCCAAGAAACACTAAAAAGCGTAAAATAAACTGGCTCTTCATAAATTGCTATGTGCCAATTCTTGTCTATACCTAATTCTTTATTCATTTAAATAGTAGTATTATTATGTGTGCTAGGTACCTAAAATCTGTTTGAAGTCGGCGCCAAGCCAAAATGTAATAGGAGGGGTTGGAAGCTCTCCCTCATCCGCCATACTCACCAGACCTTGCACCTACCGACTATTACTTTTTCCAAAATTTAGACAACTTTTTAGTGGGTAAAAAATTCAATTACCGAGAGGCAGTACAAAATGCCTTTGAAGAGTTTGTTGCCTCCCGTCCAGCTGATTTTTACAAGAAGGGCATCAATAAACTGCCAATGCGTTGGCAAAGATGCGTCGATTGCATGGGTGATTACTTCGAATAACAGAAATAAAAAAGTTTGAAAAAATAAGTACTTTCACTTATTGCATACAAAACGGCAATTTCATAGGTAAAGACTGGTAAAGACCTATTATTTAAATGAATAAAGAATTAGGTATAGACAAGAATTGGCACATAGCAATTTATGAAGAGCCAGCTTATTTTACGCTTTTTAGTGTTTTTGGCAGAGAGTTTTCGTTGGATGGTTTTTGGAAGTCGGTTTTTTTTATAATAATCATTATTAATAATCTGTGATTATTGCATCAAACAGTCAATTTTTTTTCTCTTTTTGCGGAGGTATACTTCAGTCTATTGCCGTTCATTGCTGATCAAAGACCTCCAAGAAAGAGCACTGTCCATCCCGGTCTTGGCCAGCCATTTTCCTCAAGTCATCAGGTTACCATGCCGCAGGGTGCCCTAAACTCCAATTACCTAATCACGGTCTCCACTCTAATACGTGTCGGTTTTAGCGACCATACGCGATATCATACCAATACCTAAATAAAAATAATCTGTAAATTGGGTTTTGAACGTGTCACAATTTGAACTTAATCGGTTCAGAGTTTTTGAGTTTTTGAAGCGTACACAAATCGCTTAACATTTTTATATTAATATATAAGTTTAAATAGTTTGACTTTTTCGCAGTAGCGTATTCGAGCAACAAGTTTTGGGATCTAGTCAACCATTTAGCTTATATTCCCGTGTCCGTGTCCGTTTACACGTGTGGCAAATATCCGTCCCTTTCATATATTTTATATATATTTTCATATATTTCTTTTCTTTTCTTCGCTTTTCTTTTAAAATATTTCGTATTTTCTCATCGTTAGTTCCCAATGTTCACGTTAATGACAATAGGATAGCCCCTTCGTTAAGGGTCAATTATAGTAAAATATATATGTGTTGGTACTGGCTGACCTGGCAAACTTCGTACCGCCATATTCATTTTCGTAAAAAAACTGTATTACCGAAAAACTTATTTTAGTGAGCCCGTGTAACTTCCCACAGGGCCGCAGTGTATACGACTAAGTGGACTAAGAAAATATAACACCTCCGGTTTTATTTTATTTTTTCTATACATACCTTGTCCTAACAATAACAAACACATTAAAAAAGAATTATGCAATTTGGTGCAGTCGATCGAAAGTTATGCGCGTACATACATTTTTGGGATTCATTTTTATTTATATAGATATACAGGTGTTACAAAAAGTGTTTATAATCGCCTAGTATATATAAACAAAAAGATATAAAATGCTATCAATTTTGAAAAAAAAAATTAACAATGAAATTGTAATCTAAAAATGATAAATTGTGTGTATTGAAAATAACCAATCACCGAAACCAATATTTGCAGATCATACAAACACTTGGTCCGACCCGGGAATCGAGCACAGCAGCTGCATGCATTAACACCGAGGCAGCCTATTAATTTTATTATTATATATCTCATCATGGCAATTGTGTAGGTACCTATTAAAGTCAAAGTTAAAAGATTTTTATTCAAATAGGCACTTATTTTACAGGCACTTATGAATAGTCAATATTAAAAAATCGAATGATTCTAGTCGCCAGTTCCAAGTGCAGCCTTCATCCACCCTTCATGGAGAAGAATCTGGCAAGGAACTCCATTGTTGCTCCTTTTCAAAAATAAATAGGGATTACAATTATTTTTTTAACTGACTTCTTCACTATGAGACTTGAATAAGAACGAAGTCGATCAAAGATACAAAACAACAATTTTGGAGTAATTGCTGCGCAGCCATGCTAACCGATCATGCACCGCGCCGCCGCCGTTATTACTTAAAAATTACAAGATTTTTATAATGTGAGGACCACTTTTGTAAAATAAAATCCAAATAACACTTTCACTCATAGTCAAATTTAAAAAGATGTAATATGTTCAAATATAAAATAATCAATAAAATGTCACAAATATAAAATAAAGTAAGGAGCATGGATCAGCCATTGATGTATTCATCCATGGTTGAGCCGACATACTCAGGCCGCACAGCAAAGCCTAAGTAATTATACAATCATACCCAGCAACGGAGAATAGCAGTACTCTAAACAAAATAAAATGCCCTTCTGACATGCAACCAAATTCCTCGACCATTCCTTCACTGTACAGGCAGTTCGTTTATGGAACGCCCTACCAATCTCAATAAGACGTGCGAAAACATTGACTGTCTTTAAGAGACTGGTAAAGGAATATTACCTGGGAGAAGTCAATGTCCCATAGTCTGCTACACTGAGTGGGTCGGGGTATTCACTTTTATGGCTGCATGGAATGTCTGTATGTTTCACTCATCTGTCTGTATGTATTAACACAATCCTTTACACTACGTGTTGCTATTAGTTCATATAATGTGTAAACTTTACCTTAATTTCCTATCCACCAATAATACACCAGGCACTAACATATACTTTTCATCCCTAGGTACTCTTCTTTCCATCCCATGGTTGCCTGTAAGATATTGCTTTTAAGCAATAAGGCCGCCACTTGTACATACTTTAAAAAAACCTTGTAACTACATAAGCTGGTGTACAATAAAGAGATTTATTATTATTATTCTCTTTATTTCATTTATATATACATATTAATTACATTTTTAAATATAAATATAAAAACAAATACATTTAAAAAAAAAAAAAATAGTAGACCACCTACCTCGGGTACAGGGACCAAGAAACCGGTGGTTAGGGCTCCAGAGACAGGAACCTCCTCACAATACGAGCCGTGTCAAGGAGAACTGCCTTCTGCATCAGACCCTTGATCCAGCCCTCTAACGTGAGCCTCTTAAGATGTTGGTCGAGGCTCTTGGCTATCAATCCGTGAGCAGATACGACTATCGGAACAATGATTACCGAATCCACATTCCACATATCGACAATCTCGTGAGATAAATCCAAATATTTTATTTGTTTTTCTTTTTCGACTTTCACGAGATTCTCGTCATGAGGAACGGCGATATCGACAATCATTGCGCGGCGCTCTAATCGATCTATCACCACAATATCAGGCTTATTGGCAACAATAGTCCTGTCTGTGATAATAGATCGATCCCAATATAACGTAGCACGACCATTCTCGAGAACTGGGTCGGGCACATACCTGTAATATGGCACCTCTGAACTTACAAGTTTGTATTTCAGGGCAAGTTGTTGATGTACGATCCTGGCTACTTGGTTGTGCCTGTGCAAATACTCGCTGTTAGCAAGACGAGAACAACCAGAAATAATATGCCTGATAGATTCTCCAGGACGGTGACATGCCCGACAGATGTCGACCGACAGGATATACTTCCGATAGTTATTCGTCATGATAACTTCATCCATAATCGCACAGACAAAACCTTCGGTTTCTCCGAACAGATCACTATACCGTAGCCAGGACTTAGATGCTTTAAAATCTATATCAGGCCCATTTAGGGCCCGATAAAATCGACCATGAAGTTCTTTGCCCTTCCATACCTCCCTGCGATCATCAGTACTAAGTACTACAGGTTTGCGCCAATTCTCTTTAGCCAAAGCGAGCGGAGTGAGTCCGGTATCCACTGCAACTACACTGCGATGCATTCCCACATCAGTATGAAGAAAATATTCTCTAAGATTGTATATCTCGCGATTGTGTAGGGTTTTGATATTTGATAGACCACGACCCCCATACTTTCGCGGGATATACAACCTCATAACCGATGAACGTGGGTGATGCATTCGGAATGCAGTCAGCAATGTACGGACTCTCCTGTCAAGGGCATCTAATTCGGTCTGAGTCCATCTAAGTACACCAAAGGAATACATCAGAACCGGCATGACCCAACTATTGTAGGCCCGCACTTTGTTACCGCCTGATAAAAGACTTTTAAGTACTTTTTTCAGACGGCCAAAGAAACGTTCCCGCAACGTTTGTTTCACGTCAGCTTCTGGTATTCCCAAGGACTGTGAAAAACCTAGATACTTGTAGGTTTCGGTGGCAGACAGAGATCGAAGTTTTGTGGTATCTGAAAGCTCTACTCCTTCAGATTCCACAATCACTCCCTTCTTTACATACATGACTGCACACTTGTCTATACCAAATTCCATCTTGATAGAATTACTAAAGTTTTCAGTGACCTTTAGTAACGCTGTCAATTGTAATTTAGTGGGGGCAAGTAGTTTCAAATCATCCATATAAAGGAGGTGAGATATAACTCGATCATCTTTCTGCAACCTATAGCCTAACCCTGAACCCTCTAATAGAGTGCTCAGAGGGTTCAAAGCTAGACAAAACCACAAGGGACTCAGACTGTCACCTTGAAAGATGCCCCGCTCGATCTTTATAAGTACGTCGTTCATCGTTCTCCATTGCCCCATACACGACTTCAAGAAAGTGCTCAGAGTTGTATCAATTTTATACAACTCCAGCACCCTTAAAAGCCATGTATGTGGAGCCGAGTCATAAGCCTTCTTGTAATCTATCCAGCATGTCGCCAGACTCTTACGATTACGACGTACCTGCTGGCTAATGGTCATGTCTATTATCATATCATTTATTATTATTATTATTATGCGTCTGGTCGACTGTCAAAGACTGTTGATGATGATGATGAATATGATGATGAAATGAAATGAGTGAAAAAATATTATCTTTAAAGCAAGTAATTTTCCAGTGGTCTAAAGGGAAAAGATCTATCAATAAATTAAAACCACTTACGCTGCAACAAGTGCACTCTATTATTTATACCAGAATTATTCCTCCGATGGTAGTGAAAATGGAATTAGCGGACAATTATATAACCCTAGGAAGTTATTCACTTACTGATTGAAAGGTAAAAATAGTTCTGATCTGAGTTTTCGCTGGGCTCACAAGGTAGTTGGAATATGATAATGAAAATGAACAATGCAAAAAAGTTTCATTCGCTTTATGAGGATACTAGTTGTTGCCCGCGGCTCCGCCCGCGTGTATGTCGGTTATCGCGGCGAATAGTAGACATGTCATTGTGTTATTCTGATGTATAAGCTATATTACTGTCAATGACACAATATATATATTTCGTCAGTGATTACTGTAAAGTTTCATCCAAATCCGTTCAGTAGTTTTTGCGTGAAAGAGTAACAAACATCCATCCATCCATACTTACAAACTTTCGCGTTTATAATATTATTACTGATTTAATTAACGTAGAACCCACTAGCTTAGCACAACCCGCAACTCCAAACGGCGCAGACCTCTACGACCAAACCGACTGTGGCATTCACTTAAATTTATGGATTCATTAGAGCTTTCTTACTTCATTATTGTTTTAGACTGCTCGATTACAAATATTACCTTAAATGTTATGTTGTTAGAGACTATGTTGTGATGGGATGTGATGTTCTTCAACAAAATACAGAAGAATTGGATTATACTTAATAATATTTACATTTTGGTTTGTTACTTTTTCGTTTTTTTCCATTTCACTGACATGATTTCTGGTCATTGCCATTGCTTTACATAAATTTAAATCTTGTTTCACTTGTAGTACTGTCTACATTTTTCGTCGAAAAAATATGTAAAGAGAGAACCTTAAGAAACGCCAAAAACCTACGATTTTAGTAGTTACACTATGTTACATCAATTATAATTACACTAAACATAATTTGCGTAAAATGATTTTTTATACAATATCAGTGATAAGCTTATTAATCTGTAGTGAATGATAAATCGCGTTATCCATAACAATAAATTATTAATCATGGTCTTGAACGATTTGAAATAAACTTATCTGTCTTACATATTATAAATTTGTCCTTATGTATAAGTATCGTGGTCATAGAGCAGTTAATCTTTTTCATATTTAACCGACTTCCAAAAAGGAGGAGGTTCTATGTTCCACTGTATGTTTTTTTTTTTTTCTTTTATGTATGTTCACCGATTATTCCGTCAGTTGTGGACCGATTTTGAAATTTTTTTTGTATTCGAAAGGGTATGCTTCCGAGGTGGTCCCATTGCCAGCATATCAGGATCTGATGATGGGATCCCAGGGAAATCGAGGGAAACCCTCATTTTTTATAGGCACATACTATGTTTTTCGTATATTTTCTGAAGTTACATCGGTATTTGCGTGTGGTAGTCATAATTTTATGATGATGAGCTGATGATGTAAGGTACAACTCCTTATCGGTTAGGAGTTGGAGGATAAATCTTTAAATATCATATGTATATATGTTACCTTTAGTCGTATTCTTTCAAATTATTTAGGTAAGCTGATGATGGAAGGTGGAAGGCACAACTCCTCAACGGTTAGGAGTTGGAGGATAATTCTTTCAATTTCATACGTATCTAAAGACCTTCAGTCGTATACTTTCAAGTTATTTCGGTGAGCTGATGATAGAAGGTTAAACTCTTCAACAGTTAGTGATTAGAGGATAATTTTAATATTACACGTACGTGTAGACCTTAATTTGTATTCTTGATGATGAAATTTGATGAAATAGTTCAACTTACTACTTACCTACGATTGTTTGCACTAAAAATCTAAAAATAAAAACTTTTTATGAAAAAAAAAACCGACTTCCAATAAACATCCAACGAAAGCTCTCTGCCAAAAATACACTTAAAAGCGTTAAATAAACTGGTTCTTCATAAATTGCCTATACCTAATTCTTTATTCATTTAAATAGTAGTATTATAATGTGTGCTAGGTACCTAAAATCTGTTTGAAGTCGGTGCTAAGTCAAAAAGAATACAAACGAACAATTACAAAAGTCTAAGCGATAGTCACTTGGCAACGACTTCAAACAGATTCTAGGTACCTAGCACACATTATAATACTACTATTTAAATGAATAAAGAATTAGGTATATGCAATTTATGAAGAACCAGTTTATTTTACGCTTTTAAGTGTTTTTTTGGCAGAGAGTTTTCGTTGGATGTTTTTTGGAAGTCGTTTTTTTTTTTCATATCTACTTAGATCAGACAATAGAATCATTAGAAATAGAATACCGAATATAGAATACTCAAAACCAGGCAAATATCTTCTGTTATAATGTTTTATTTAATGTTATATTTTAATGAAATATTATTATTTATATTTCATAATAACATTCAATAAACCACTACCATGCATTAACTAATCTATGTACCTATATAAAAAAACTGTGTAGTGTCATGGGACACCAGATAGGAACGAAGTTCCTTATTTTAAAAGTTAATTTTTCGTTCACGAGATAATTTAAATTAAATTAAAAAGGGTGAAGAAAAAGTTAATTAGTATTGATTTTTATATTTTTTTTGTAAAAACACATATTATACATAGAAAACATCCAAACTACGAAAAAACAAATATTTGCAGATCATACAAACATTTTGATCCGACCCAGGATTCGAACCCGAGACCTCAAACACAGCATTCGCATACGCTACCACTGCGACACTGATGCAGTCAATCTTACTAACGTAAGATTTAACGTTACGGACACTTTTTACCGGCTAGGGTACCCCTCCTCAATGCCCCATAAGGAATTTCGATCCAAAACTTCGTTCCAATAAAAATGAATCACAAAACCCTTGACCCCCCTGCTGTGCCCCATATGTGCATACTAAATTTCTTGAAAATCGTTAGGGCTGTTTCCTAGATCCAAATTATATATATATATCTGTATCTGATGGATGGACGGATGACGAGGTTTATTAGATTTCTTCAAAACTAAAGAATTCGACTATTTTCATTACACAAATACTTATCTATGTTAAGAGAAGCTATTTTAAATACCTGCGCCCTGATAAACGCAAACGTTTCCAGATTCCAAACTTGTGTATTCCAAACAAATTTAATAATTAAGTGAATTACTAAAAAACAACTGGTACAATATAAACTATTATAATATAACAAACATTTTCTATATAAAATGCAGTTTTCTTAATTTTTGTGTCTTAACCTTTTGATGCACAATATCGCGCACAATATTCTTTCTTATTACATTTTTATTCGGTCAGTTTATGAGCTGGCTATTAGATTTAGCCAAGTGTATCTATAGATGTGTATATAGTGCACGTCGACGACTGTTATCTTCGTACTTATGTCGACCTTGGTCGTCATTTAATCTTGTCAACACACCTTCTAAATGGACAGTAAGTCCAGATTTTTATTGCAGTTCCTTATGTATCTCGTAATATCTGTAGTTTGTTGGTATGACAAAAAGCGAATGGAGGAATAAATAAATATATGACTTTTAAATTGAAAGTCAAGTTCTGAAAGTCAATATAATACTTCATAAAAAAATTAATCTGAGCTTTTACACTTTTTTAAAAAGAACAGTAGGTAAAACTATGAAATTATTATTCGAGCACATTGACACCTCATTCATTATAATCAGTTCAGTATTTTAGGCGCTACGGTGGAACAAACAAATGTACATAGACTGCTAAAACTATAACCCTTCCTTTTGGCTTTGCAGTAGTCGGGTAAAAATAGTGTTATAAGTAACGATTCCAACCTCGTATAAATGCCTTATTTGTTTAAATCTTAATAATTACTAGGCATACAATAAAATATATTATAAACTTATAATTCAATTGGTGATTTTATAAACAAGTAAATAGTTGATTCATATTAATATCTTGGCGCCTTCCGCTTGTCAGCTTCCGGCGCCACTTATATTTCATATCAAATCTTTAATGTTACACAATCCTGTATTATCAAATAATATTTGTATGCTAATAATCATTAGAATACTTATGGTAAACAATATTTGATATTATCTACTAAATATGTGAATTTAGTATTGAATTGGGTCAAGCCTGTCAAATACTATAAAAATACCTTCGTTAGAGTAATTTCACGCATTCATATCCCGAACGTTCTACTTGGCGCTAATCCACCGTTACATTTCAGAAGTGGGATCTAGCATTCTCGCGCGTCCTGTTTTGAAAATATTTAAAAGTTAACGCAATCTTTATATGGATACCCTACGAAATTTTCTTGTTTTCGTTCGAATAATTGGTGAAGGTGCAGTAAAGTATATCTATCGGTACATCTCGTGAGTACGTTCCAGTTTATTTATAATGAAATTTAAAAGTGTAAACAAAAGTTCATGATTTCCATTTACCTATACTTGTCTGCAATTATATAGTACCTACACTGTGTGATAATACTAAGTAAACAGTTATTTACCGCTGTGTGTTAAATCTTACCTGTAAAGACGGCTGTGTGATCAAGTCTATTTACTTAAATTAAGCTATGTTTCCAAATTCAAGTAAGTACTACATGTGAAAACGGGCGGCTATGTGATAAAGTCCGTGTAACAACTATAGCTGTAGTACAAAATAAAATCTGTGTGATGTAGTAAAAACAAAAGCTGTGTGATGTAGTAAAAACAAAAGCTGTGTGATGTAGTAAAAACAAAAGCTGTGTGATGTAGTAAAAACAAAAGCTGTGTGATGTAGTAAAAACAAAAGCTGTGTGACGTATTACAAACAAATACGAAACTGTGTGACGTATAGCAAATACGAAACTGTGTGACGTATAGCAAATACGAAACTGTGTGACGTATAGCAAATACGAAACTGTGTGACGTATAGCAAATACGAAACTGTGTGACGTATAGCAAATACGAAACTTTGTGACGTATAGCAAATAAAGCTATGTGATCTAGGAAAAATAAATAAATTGGTCAGTACCAGATTTAATTAAATTAGTGGCAGCTCTGATCGCCGTGGGACACGGCATGCACAGGATGGCCGAATGTTATAAGTAACGATTCCAACCTCGTATAAATGCCTTATTTGTTTAAATCTTAATAATTACTAGGCATACAATAAAATATATTATAAACTTATAATTCAATTGGTGATTTTATAAACAAGTAAATAGTTGATTCATATTAATATCTTGGCGCCTTCCGCTTGTCAGCTTCCGGCGCGACTTATATTTCATATCAAATCTTTAATGTTACACAATCCTGTATTATCAAATAATATTTGTATGCTAATAATCATTAGAATACTTATGGTAAACAATATTTGATATTATCTACTAAATATGTGAATTTAGTATTGAATTGGGTCAAGCCTGTCAAATACTATAAAAATACCTTTCCCGAACGTTCTACTTGGCGCTAATCCACCGTTACAATAGTTAACACAAAGTATTTCGAATTTTAATTAGTGCAGTATTATAATCCCACTTATAACACTTTACACTAATTTGTTAGATCTCAGTTAAAAAAAAAAGATCACTGTGGTGTTTTATTTATTCGGTAAAGGGATCCGGTAAAGGGATCACATAGTACATTTATGTGCATTGAGCACATAAATGTACTATGTGTATCCATGTGATGGATTCTTTTCAAAATATAGTTTTGCTATGCACAACGAGACTTACTACACTTTCTTCATTCGTCATTATCAATGGCTTGTAATAGTCCAATATTAGACCTCTCCTTTTACAAGAAATGTTTTCGCCTACTATCCGATGCTGGCCAGACTAGTTGGTTTAAGAACTCCTTCACTTTGCAGTGCTTTAGCTTTTATGTCACAAACTGTTTAAATTCTTTAAATAGGGGTGGTGAAACTCAGTACTCTTAATCTGTCTCCGCGTGGATAATACTTCATTGATGATTGAACTCTTCATGTTTTGATTTCATCCTTCTTTTGTTGTAGTCCTTAATGCAATTATTATACGATAGGTATTTTTTCCATTCTCTGAGATTGCACTTCTTACATGGGTGGATGCTTTGATCACATGTAGTGGTCGTGGAGTAAGGACAGAAGTACCATAATACACAACATAGTTGTTATTATTGAACACTTTATCTAAATATAACAACACAATTGTCAGTATCACATTTTTTTCAAATTGTGATAAGTTGGGAAAATCCAGTAGGTAATTTAATCTATGGCGTGTTACTCATTTGATACAGTATCGCCGAAAAGATAAATCATGATATAATTTAGTGATATACACAGATATACTTATTTAAGATTCTGATTATCATTGATATTGACTAATTTAAGTTATATCCTGACATCTTTTACTATGTTAATTATTTGTATATCTGTATTATTGATATAAACAGATTGTATACAGACTACACACATCAAAAGTGTCTACGGATCAAGCATTTTTATGCGGATTTCTTGAGATTGAGATGTGGCTTTGGCCCTGGCCTGCTGTCGCCAGACTTGAACCCGATTGAGCATGCATGGGATATGCTACAGAGAAGAGCTCTGCCGAATATGGAGGGTATCCAGTCGCAAGAAGACCTTTTTTTGTTGTTGCAACGAACATGGGCGGCCATTCCACAGCGTGATTTGGATGAACTCATTTTGAGTATGCCAAACCGATGTTCTTGTGTTAGTGTTCGCGGTAGAAACACGGATTATTAATTGTTTAGTTACCTAATAAAATTTTAAAGAAAACTGTTATTTCAGTCTTTTTTTCGAACTTTAATGTTAGTGGTTCAAATGTCAAAAATCCTTTTATTAGGAAAATGGCAAATTTCTTTATTAATGCAAAGGTGACTTGGTTTATCGTTACTGTGACAAACGAAAACACTTTATTTGATGAATCTTTAAAGAAAATTTTAATTAATATCAATCAGGAGAAAAGTTATTGCAAAAATATATGTTGATCCCTAGACACTTTTGATGTGTGTACATTAACTGATAACAATCTCGTAACTGGTTATATAATCTTTTAACAATATGATTGTTGTCACTATCGACATATAGCAACATATCGACAGTTATATTAACAACATGTTAAAAATAAAAGCTTTACCTATATCAAAGATATCAGTTTAAGGTCAACTTTTCGTTTTACTTTCACCGAATCTATGGATGTTCAAGACAGGACAATTCACATGCAACAATAATGTATGTTCAAGTTACGCCTATTTGTACCCAAATTCATCTTTTTAATTGGTTACAGCAGCGATTTATACTTTCGATTGTCGGCACTTTATGGAACTTGTTGTAATACATTCTAGAATTAGCGAATAAGTACACGTGGAAAGTACAAGCGACTTCAATTCTTGAATGTACCGCTTCAATAAGGATTCAAATATTTTGATGTTCTAAAAGCTATTTAAAAAAAAGATGTTTTAATTTGATTTGTCTTCCAATCAAAGTAATATTGTGTCTTAAATTACATGATTTGCATCGCGATAATCGCGTTAAGAATGCACTCACGCGCATTATCGACGCGATAAGATTGTTGCACAATGCAAGTAAAAAGAGAGTTGATATGTCCAAATTAAGATATGATTATAGTGGTTTCGTTGCACCGGCTTGGAACATTTGTAACTCTACATGTTAACTGCACCGGTTGGCATATTGATTTACGCCGTCACCTCATCTATTGAGTTCTATTGATCGTTTCCTATTGAGTGTTATGGGTTCAAACCCTAAATGGAACAACACTTTGTTTGACCATCAACTGTTGTTCTGAGTGTGGGTGTAATGAGCCCATTTCGTGTATGTTTGTAAAATTCTTGCACCGCAGGAATAAAATATATAAAATGTTACCATCCTGATCCAACATCATTTTTATAATATAAATATGTAGTAGTATACACCTTATTATAACTTCTTCAATCGTTTTTCATAAATTCAATGTATAATTGAACAAACTCAAACAAAAACTCAAATTTGATGCGCTCTATGAGAAATCGGTAACGAAAATTAGACAGCAAATATTTCGTGTTGTGTTATATGAATTATAGATCTTACTAATCTATACTTAACATTATAAAGCTGAAGAGTTTGTATGTTTGTTTGAACGCCCTAATCTCAGGAACCACTGGTCCGATTTGAAAAACTCTTTCAGTGTTGGATAGTACATTTATCGAGGAAGGCTATAGGCTATATATCACAACGCTAAGACCAATAGGAGCGGAGCACCAATGAAGAATGTTTCAAAAACGGGGTAAATTGTCACGCTACGGGTAATAGGAGACGCAAACGAGGTTGCGTGGGACAGCTAGTTTTTCATAAATTCAATGTATAATTGCACAAACTCAAACAAAAACTCAAATTTGATGCGCTCTATAAGAAATCGGTATCGAAAATTAGACAGCAAATATTTCCATGTTGTGTTATATGAATTATAGATTTTACTAATCTATACTATATCTATACTATTATATAAAGCTGAAGAGTTTGTTTTTTTGTTTGAACTCGCTAATCTGAGGAACCGCCCGTCCAATTTCAAAAATTCTTTCAGTGTTTGATAGTACATTTATAGAGGAAGGCTATAGGCTATATATCATCACGCTAAAATCAATAGGAGCGGAGCACCAATGAAAAATGTAACAAAAACGGCGGATTTTTTTTACGCTATGGGCAATAGGAGGCAAACGATGGCGACGTTGCGTGGGTCAGCTAGTATATAGATAAAGTTTGCAGTCGTAACAGTCTTTTGTTTTTGTTGTTTGATAACGTTTAACAGTGATAATGATAATTATTGAAAGGTATAAAATGGATACAAAATCAGTGTCACGGCAGTGTTCGATATTCTCTCTATACCTATCTATAACATGATGGGTCTGGGTGTTATGCTCGCGGCATTCCTGGTTGCTTCAGCTACCCTCGCTGCTGAACTTCCAGATCCATCTCGATTCGCCCTTGAGCTCGATGAAGACGAGTTTGAAGATTATCTGGACGCCTGGCTAAAGCAACAAGAACCAAGATGGGCCAATGTATCAATCGGAAATGGTCCTCGCAATGGTAAATAAACCTATTGTATTACTAGTCTTAGCTGTGCTGTCTAGTGAATAATTCGAATACCCTAAGTTGTAAAGGCTATTGCAAGAAAAACGGCAATAGGCCTATTATTATAAGTAGTAAGAAATAGGCCTGTTATGTTATGGTATACTAAAAGGCTTTGTTGTTAGTTTGCCATGGATTGTTAAAAAATATAGTGTAAGTCGCAATTTTTTTATTGAATTTTCGAATGTTTTGTCTTTATATAAATAATAAATAAAAACTTTATTGACAGTTTACAAATATTGCAGTACATGGGCATAATAGTTGCTACATTGTAAAATAACTAACATGTTACAAATACTGTGGGTGCAGTTCTGATCTCCTAACTAGGTTACATTATAACCTGTGTGAAGGAGTACATATACAATATACCTATTGTATATACACACATCAAAAGTGTCTAGGGATCAACATATGTGTCTAGGGATCAACATATATTTTTGCAATAACTTTTCTCCTGATTGATATTAATTAAAATTTTCTTTAAGGATTCATCAAATAAAGTGTTTTCGTTTGTCACAGTAACGATAAACCAAGTCACCTTTGCATTAATAAAGAAATTTGCCATTTTCCTAATAAAAGGATTTTTGACATTTGAACCACTAACATTAAAGTTCGAAAAAAAGACTGAAATAACAGTTTTCTTTAAAATTTTATTAGGTAACTTAAACAATTAATAATCCGTGTTTCTACCGCGAACACTAACAACACAATAACATCGGTTTGGCATACTCAAAATGTGTTCATCCAAACACGCTGTGGAATGGCCGCCCATGTTCGTTGCAACAACAAAAAAAGGTCTTCTTGCGACTGGATACCCTCCATATTCGGCAGAGCTCTTCTCTGTAGCACATCCCATGCATGCTCAATCGGGTTCAAGTCTGGCGACTGAGCAGGCCAGGGCCAAAGCCACATCTCAATCTCAAGAAATCCGTATAAAAATGCTTGATCCCTAGACACTTTTGATGTGAGTATTATAAGTGTGTATCATTTAATTAAAGGGCATAAATGCTTAATTATCAAATTACTGTTTCTTAAAACTATCAAAAGATCTTTAAATTTTGTAACTATTATTGCTTTATTATGAACTAGCTGACCCGGCGAACTTCGTACCGCCATATTTGCATATCTGTCCCAGCTTCCCACAGGCAGTGTACAGTCGCGGACAAAAAAAAACTTTTCCCGTTATCTTTTATTTTTTTTCTTTCAAGCAAAAAAATAATGAATCAAATCGGACTATGTGTTATTGAATTACAACTAAGTACATATTTTGACTTTCATCCCCTCTCTCCAGGAAACCGTGCTGAATTTCGGGATAAAAAGTATCCTATGTCCTACCTCGTAGTATGAACTCAAATCATGCCAAGTTTCATTTTAATCCGTTCAGTAGTTTCAGCGTGATGCGCGGCCAAGATACAGACAGACAGACAGACAGACGGACAGACAGACAGACAAAAATGAAAAAAATTACAGTTTTGGCTTCAGTATCGATAACAGAGTGCAAAAAAAAAAAATATCTTCAATGTACAGAATTTGTCCTGTTACATTTTTATTATAAGTATAGATATGTGAAAACAACCACTAGTGTGTAAAGTTTTGTGCAGCTAACAAAAATCTAATTGAAGGTTTCGTCATCAGGCTGTACATTTCGAATCAACGGTGACTTTGGCCAGCCGCAACCAGTATACATCCATAAGGGTATTTTACTCAAACCAAACGGTAATTCTGGTCAAGTCCACCTCGATAGGGGTGAGCAAGTAACGATTGCTTGCACCGGCCCCAGACGTAGAATTAGCCAGCACACCATTGTTGATGATGTCGCAATTGGAGTAAGTATGCTAACTCAAAGAAATAACGTCACGGTAGAAATAACCATATAAGATGGATCTTATATGGTTATTTCTACCGTGCGTATAAATGCGTAATCTTGTAAAGAAATTATGTTGGACAAAGACGCGACACGGGAATGGGAGAGGAAATACTCTGATGTCCCACAGTATATGTAGGTACCCGACGTCAGAAGCGATGGAGAGCATGGGTTATAGGTCAGACTAGATCGGTCTGGAGTCCGTGGATTATTCCATTGTTAATGTTTTAGGAAGTAATCAATCTGTTTCAGTAACATATGAAACACTAAAACCTATCAAAGACTAAACAAGGTTCATTCGCCCTTATACTAATATTAACTGGAGGAAAAGATTGGCTAGTTCAAGTTCTCACATGAATATACCAAGTCATATATACTTTTCTTTAATATTTTTCTTAATTTTTAGAGAGCGACGTGTGTAAACAATAATTTGGTATCTGGCCGTGGCTGGTTATACGGTAATAGATCATTCAATGAACTAGTCTGTTCATCTAATGCTGCTCACGAGGCTCAAGCCACCAATTACAGATGCTATGGAAATAACCTGGTAATACGGTATGTTTCTTTTTTATGATTGCTTTAATGATTGTTGGTGAAGTAACCTAGTTTATGACAATGTTCTTTAATTTTTAAGGGTTGGATTCGTCGTGAACAATGTTTTCCAACATCTTTTTTATTCATGCTTCGATCAACAGCGCTTGGAAGTTTTATATGTTTCATACGACCAGACACCTGAAAATACTATTCACCAAAGTGGTGTCAGCAGACCCGGCTTCGCGGGTAATATATATTTTCTTTATTATTTTTAGTATTCAAACATTGATAATATTTTAAAACCATTAATTTAATTATACAGTTGCTTCCTTCTTTCCTGGTGTTGGTGTTAACAACCTGTATACCCAAGTTCAGCAGAGGCAAACTATTGCTAAGTTTGTTGGTCAAGAACTAGCCGACAAGTACGTCACTAGTCGCCAGTTCCTGGCCCGAGGTCATCTTGCAGCTAAAACTGATTTTGTTTTCGCTACCGGGCAACGTGCATCTTTCTACTTTATCAACGTTGCCCCTCAATGGCAACCTTTCAATGCTGGTAACTGGAACTGTTTGGAACAAGTAAGTTTATTTATGGACAAGTATATACCCAACCTTATGTACTTTTTTATGTTCTTAAAGTTTTTCTTTTATTATTTCCATATAATGTTATAATTTTAGAATCTCCGTGCCCGTATTGGAGCTGCTGGTTATAGAGCTAAAGTATACACCGGAACATTTGGTGTTTCACAACTGCGTGACCAAAACAATCGACTTGTTAGCATCTTTCTTGATCGTCCTCACAGTCGGATTCCAGTACCCCTATACTTCTATAAGGTATGAAAAAAAAATAAGAGAAAATGTCTGCAAATTTTATTTACTAAAAGACATGCTGAAAACGTATTAAAAAATAGTCAATAACTAATTATTACTAATTTTATTTCGACTTCTTAGAAATGCACGCACAAGCAAAGATAATTTGAAGACCTATTATTATATTATTTTCAGTTTTGTGCATCTACCTTGTTTAACTCTGCATCACCCTAAGGTCGACTGGTAGAAAATGCCTACGGCATTAAGTCAACCTTTGTCACCTTTAATGTGCATAAAGTATAAATAAAAAGAAATAAAAAATATTTGTACGACCAAAACTTGCATTTCACATGAAGAATTCATCAATTGCCTAATATTTAGTAGTTTGTATATTGAAAAGAATCTAATACGTTATTTTTGTAACCACGTGCTTCTCGTTTTTGCTTAGTTATAAACAACACAACTCTATTAAATTGATAAAATCTTGAAAACCAATACGAAACTTGAAAAATGGTTAATTTTTCTCAGGTGGTGTATGACCCATCTCGTCTTCAAGGAACAGCCTTCGTAAGTATTAACAACCCCTACTACACCGAGGCTGAAGTTCGTAACCTTACATTCTGTACGGACCGTTGCCGCAACAACAGCGCCTTCAGCTGGCTCCGCTGGCAGCCTGACCGTATTGATATCGGATACAGCTTCTGCTGCACTGTTGAAGATTTCAGAAGGACTGTCCCTCACCTACCTTACTTTAAAACTATCGGTCTTCTGGCATAAGTACCGATGAAAAGATAATCTTTCAACAGTTTAGACTTAAAGAAACATGTTAATGAAAGAAAAATGCAGAAGCAGTAAACAGATTAGCCGTTTAAATAAGTCGAGTTTTCGGCTTTAATCTAATATGTTTCTACCACAACCACGCGACTAGTTGATTAAAGTTTTTTCAATTCTATGAATAGATAAATCACACTAATATATAAAGGCGAAAGTTTGTGTGTATGTTTGTTACTTCTTCACGCAAAAACTGCTGAACGGATTTGGATGAAACTTTACAGTAATATAGCTTATACATCAGAATAACACATAGGTTACTATTTGCCGCGATAATCGACATACACGCGGGCGGAGCCGCGGGCAACAGCTAGTATAACATAAAGAAAAACCTGACAAAGGAATTGTAACCGCTTAATGGAACCCGTTGGTCATTGTTATCAAGATCAGATTTGATCAGAAGCTGATTCGATCGTAAAATATATCTGCTACATCATCAGTTATTAAAATTTTAATTTATTTAAATTTGAAATAAAAATGTTACTATTATATCCTATTCACAAAATGATAATATAATTGACGAATGTGTCGAGAAGCTTCAAGTGGATCCTAATGTATGGCTGAAAGATTAAATACTATGTCAAAACTTGACAAATTCTTTATAGACCTGCTTGAGCTATACGTCCAATAGTATAGCACAGTTTAGTTGTCTAAACACAATATTTGTAGAGATGTGCCGACTAGTCGACGACTAGTCGGTAAAGCCGACTATCCGGCAACAATCGTAGTCGAAGATTAGTCGGCGAGTATTCGGCAAAAAGCGCCGACTATTCGGCTTATTACTTTGTATGTATTTCTTAATAATATATTTGTCAATTTTTATTTTATAATCAGTTTTAGACATTTCGAAATGTAAAACAAAGCAATCTTTCTTTTGGAAACCAGATTCTAAAATTACTTGCTGATAAAAAACATATCTGACATTTATTAAAAAAAATGTTTGCTTGTAGTGTTTGCACTTTTTTCCTTTCCACCACGAGAAATAATCATTGACATTGATTACACATAACAGCATTAGGGTCCAATGCGACGGCGTGGCCTCTGATTTTCTAGAGGTAAACGCTGGCGTACCTCAGGGCTCCGTCCTGTCGCCCACACTGTTTCTTCTTTAGCCGTTTAATTAAGCAGACAACAGCACAGTCCATGGGCGATATTTTGGACAACTTGAAGTCAAGCTGGCAGAAGTTGAGGAAAAACGACAGGTCTCTGAGCTCATCCATGTTCTGGGCGGCATTTCTCAATGGGGCTATCAGAATCTGGTCGAGTTCAATGCCAAGATTAACAGGTGTTTGCGTTATCTGCCAAAAAGTCTCCATTCCTTCTACTTCCACTTTTCAGAACACTCAAATGCAATTACAAGGTAAGCTCGATATCTTTGGCATGGATTTCTGCAGAGATCTTAACCCGCACGAATACGTTGAGAGTGTCACCAAAGCAGCCTCGCGGAAGCTAGGTGTTTTAAGCAAAGTGACACAGTTCTTCTCGCCCGAGCATCCGTGTCTTCTTTACAAGACCCAGGTTCACTCGTGTGTGTCGAAGCCGTTCTGCCGAGCTTCGAAGCTTAGATAGGGAGGACCGACTGTGTCACCTACCGATTCACTCAGATACTCACCGGGCTCGGTTGCTTCGGAGAGTATCTGAACAGAATCGGACGTGAGGCTACGGCACAATGCCATCACTGCGGGTCCGACTGGAACTCCGCCCAGCACACGCTGGAGGACTGCCCTGCGTGGGAGTCCGAGTGTCGACTCCTGGTGGGACAAATCGGACGAAACCTGTCACTACCAGCATTGATCGCGGCAATGCTGGCGAGTAGTGAGGGATGGGAGGGGAGGCCGTGGTCTCCTTCTGTGCAGACGTAATTCTTCAGAAGTAGTCCGCAGAGCGGGAAAGGGCCGTCCCCGCTCGCAGGAGGCGACGAAGGGACTGCGGTAGAGGCCGCTACCTCCCCAATCGACGCTAAAGGGTCGTTGTGGCCACATCTAGTGGATATAGCACCCATGGCAGTCCTCTATCGCCATTATCATGGAGAGTGTTCTGAAGAGCTCTTCCAACTGGTCCTCTCCTCTACAGGACAACACGGGTCGGCATCGGAAGTCACCGCTTCAGAGTGGTAGACATACGTTCTCGCACTCATCGCTTCGGTTCTTCCTTCCTGTGCCGAGCGGTCAAAACCTGGTACTCAGTACCAGCGCACGTGTTTCCTTCCCACTATGATACCGGGTCCTTTCAGCGGTTCGTGAAAGAGCATCTCACCAGACCTCCATAGTGTGGGTCACCATGCTGCATTGTCCTTATTACCTACCTAATACCTACATTGAGGATGGTGACCACCATTCTTGGATTCTGCTCATGATTTCCATCAGGCAGGGCAGAGTCATTTTGGCAGCAAATACATAAAAGAAATTGAGAGCATCACTAAGGCGGCCTCGCGGAAACTTAGCGTACTGAATAGGGTGAGACGGTTCTTTGCGCCCGAGCATCTGTGTCTTCTTTATAAGACCAAGGTTCGCTCGTTCGTGGAGGACTGTTCTCATCTTTGTAATGGATCCACGCAGAATTTGCTTGATGCTCTTGATCGGTTGCAGCGGCCAGCAGTCCGCATTATCAACAGTCCCGATGCCACCAAGTCCCTTGAGTCTTTGCACTTGCGGGGAGATATCGCCTCTGTGACAGTCCTATAGCGTGTTTACCATGGACAGTGTTCTGAAGAGCTCTTCCAACTAATCCCACTTTCTCCCATCTTCTACAGGACAACACGTACTGGCATTGGAAGTCACCGCTTCAGAGTCGTAGAAATACGCTCTGGAACTAAACGGTTCCGTTCTGCCAGCGCACGTGTTTCCCTTCCACTATGATCCCGGGTCCTTTAGGCGGCGTGTGAAAATGCATCTCACTAGGCCTCTCTCATCACGCTATACTGCATTGTCTGTGTTCGCAGTGAGTATAGTGTTGGATTGTTGGATTCTACTCAAGCTTTCATCAGGTTCAGCAGATTCACTTTTGCAGGCTTTCAAATAAAAAAAAAAACAAAAAAACATTGTCCCCATGTTTAAAAAAACATCGGCACAAGTAATTTTATTTTTCATTTAACTCTTCATTTCAATAAAAAAAGAAATATATATCTTGTCACAAAAATATTTTTTACACTAAAACACCGCTCCGACTCCGACCATTAT
The DNA here is from genome assembly GCA_949125395.1 of Diaphora mendica. Classification (NCBI taxonomy): domain Eukaryota; kingdom Metazoa; phylum Arthropoda; class Insecta; order Lepidoptera; family Erebidae; genus Diaphora; species Diaphora mendica. The sequence goes on from OX421310.1 coordinate 29,116,824, forward strand.
AGAAGCATAAATGAAGAAACAAGGTTCGCAGGCAGCGTTTGCGACTGGGACGCGAATCAGCTGTAATCGAAGAGTTACGGAAATGTCAGAGACCACGATCGGTTTGGCCGATTAGTCGGCCGACTAGTCGGCCTTTTTAGGACCGACTAATCGGTTAGTCGGCTAGTCGGCCAAAGTACTGATCGGCCCATCTCTAAATATTTGTCAAATAAGAGATTGAACTTATATGTACTTCCCATATAGAAAAAAAGCGGCCAAGTGCGAGTCGGACTCGCCCATGAAGGGTTCCGCAGCAGCAAGTAACATAATATTTTGTTTTTTTTTTTGTTTTTATATTTGTGTTGATTGAATGAAAGGTAAATTGCAGTTTACGATTTATGACGTATTAAAATCAACTACTTACTAGATTTCGTTCAAACTAATTATCGGTGGAAGTTTACATGGTAATGTACATCATATATTTTTTTTAGTTTTATCATTCTCTTATTTTAGAAGTTACAGGGGGGGTCACTTTCTTTTTTTAACACACAACGCCATCTAGTCCCAAGCTAAGCAGAGCTTGTGTTATGGGTACTAGACAACTGATACAAATACGTTTATACTTTTTTTTTTTTGTAAATACATACATATTATACATAAAAAAAACACCTAAACTCCGAAACAAAGATTTTCAGATCATACAAACAATCGGTCCGACCCGGGAATCGAACCCAAGACCTCAAGCACAGCAGTCGCATACTTTACCACTGCCAGTAATACCAGTACGGTGAATCTCCCTAAAATGATATTGAGTTCCATGATTATGAACCAATTTACTTGATTTACTTACCACTTACTTACTTACTACTTAGCACCTTATGTGATTGACATTAAAATCTCTAATTCATGTAAAGAAAATTTTAGACCAATTAATTAGTAATCTATATATATATTATATAAATAAAAGAGTAAGGTGACTGACTGACTGACATACCCAGAGATCAACGCACAGCCCAAACAGCTGAAGCTAGAATCCTGAAAGGAGAATGAAAGCGCTTATACATTCTTGGGCCCACGTGTTAACTCAATAAAAGTGGCCTTATTTCAAACATGATATAATTACAAATCTAAACTGAAAATTTGGTAAAATTTGGCTATCCAGGAACCAAGATATATGAAAATCAAAAATATAGTAATAGTGAGGTTATGGCTCAATATGGTAGTTTTCTTTAGGTTACTTTCTAATTATTTTTAAAGTCTTATGCCGAGAGTTCGAGTTATAAACCATAAATGTTAATATTGGGGGATGTTTACACTCCCAGAAACCTTAATTAGTATTACAGCAAGCCGTATTTATAAGTTTTCGATTGCATTTTTCTGTCTGCCGCCGCACTGCAGTATTATACTTTTCAGCTATCATCATCTCATACATAAGTTGATAATAGTAGTTGGTAATAGATAATATAAATAAACAATTATTATAATTATGATTAAAGATGATTATAATTAGCTACTTATATCTTATGTATGTGCCATAATTTATTCTTACCTTCTCTTAAGGCAAAAAGGGAGATATGAAAGAAAAATAAAACACCAATGAATCATGTCTACAAAATGTTTTTATTCGTCTTCAATAATTAATAATATATTATCTAAAAACTGTGCAGGTGCTAATATCGCCTCGTCATCCAAGATTCTTCTGCCAATAGAATTATTGCGACTAGTCGCAAAGGCACAATTCACACAGCGATCCATGTCGTCAATATCCAATCGATAGGCGTAATCGGTAGTCCAAAATAGTGAGCCAGGTAATCCAAAATAGCAATCAGTCGTATAGTCTGTTATAAAGCCGAAATTATTAGAAATTGAGAATAAACAATAAACGCAGCGCACTCCGAACCAAAAAAAACGAACGAGTGTTGTTTTGAATTTTGACATACCTGACATCGATGATCAGTGTTGACAGGTGTAAAAAACAAAAATCTTGATTCACGGTATATTATCGATTGTGAAACACAATTTGGATGTTTATACGATCTTTTTAATTCTTAGGTTCTTCGTCATAATATAATTAATCTACCTCAAAATATTATACATCACAGGAAACTATTTAAAAATATAATAATGAAATACCAATTTAGTGAATTTCCTTAAACTTTTTAGCATTTTACTAATTTTTTTAAACTCGATGATTAGGAAATCGAATATGGTATTTATCGATTCTATATTTTGAAAGACAAAAATGTTAATTACTCGTTTTCTAGATAGAAAAATGCTGCTATATTTTGTAATTTCAATCACAAAAATATAATGTATTTTTATAAACATATTTCAACTAGTTAACTGTTGGGCCCAGAACTTTCCTTCTCCTTTGCATGTAGTTTCTTTATATAGCGAAAGTGACCACTAAGAAAGGAATTTTCGAAATTCCACCCCTAAGGGGGTAAATCAGGGGATTAAAGTCTGCGTGAGCGAAGCTGCGTGTAAAAGCTAGTTTTAAATAAACTTGAATCATTGGGTCTATTTCGATGGTTCTCTAAGATTGGTTATAAATTAATATAAAATAAATAAATATTGTTAATACTCGTACAATGCTGTTAATTCAACTGAAAACAATGATGTTAAGGTTACCATAATAGTTAAAATTTTCAATAAAACAATGTAGAGACAGTAACTAGGTATATTGTCCAGCCAGATACAAAATTCAACGAGAGAAAAAGAAATGCTAGATTCTTTATTCTAAACTTAAACAAAAGAAGACTAGTAACAGTCAGAAAATTAAAGATGTTTATATGAAACTATTTATTAATCTCATAGAATAGTGGTCCATTCCGCCTACTCAAGTCCATTTGGCCTATTCAAAGTTCAATTGATAGTATTAAGTCTAAACTCATGAATTACAAAGTTAAAATAACCTGCAACAAAAGCAAATCCAGATCTTCAAAGTTTCTTTGAGTCCGAAGATAATTCAAGAACTTGAAAAGCTGCAGTCTTCAGTAGTAGTCACTAACTATACTCTTTGCGTTGTAGCATGGTTGCTTGGTGGTTTAATTTACTTTAATTTCCTACAGTTTATGGTTTAATTTAATTTACTACAGTTATTACTGATTAATATATATTATTGCGAATGTGGTACAGCTGGAATACTAAGTCATAGTTTGTAAATCGCGGCAACATTCAAGAGTGAAACAAAATGTTACTGAACCATGCCACGCACCATGCTACAGCGCAAAGAGTATAGTCTTCACCCTTACGTAAATTATTCAACAAGTTTAGTCATTACCATTTTTTCAACCGCTACATTTATTAATTTTCAATTCTTACAGGATATTTCATAATTGAAAGTAATATTTTCCTCAAAGCGATCTTTCATATCATTAATCGATTGTGTATATCTGCTAATTCCATCAGAAATTAAGTAGATAGTTTATCATTTACATTATGTATCATTGTATATCAGATAAATAGCATAGCTTTAATTACTTTTCAAGTACAATAAGTATTTTAGCCATTGCAATAAATAGTATACACACTTCAACAAAGTCTAGGGATATCATGATCCTATACTATTGACGACGTTATAGTTAAAAATCTTTTTAGTTTCCATAAAAAGTGTATACTAAATGAAACCTCTTTTATTCTATTTTCAAAATTTAAAAAAAAAAAAAAATAACAATGCTAAAAACAAAATACGGCGTCAAAATTGTTGGTATTTTTTTTTATTTTTATTTTTTTATGTTCGGCCCGCCAAAATGACTCTACTCTGCCTGATGGAAAGCATAAGCAGAATCCAAGAGTGGTGGTCACCATACTCACTGCGAATGCAGACAATGCAGTATGGCGACCCACACTATGGCGGCCTAGTGATGCTGCTGCATCTTTTAGTCTAGTCAACAAGTATGGAACTTGTTCCAAACGCAATTCGCAATTCATTACGACAAGAAAAATTTAAATTGTTTTTATGCTGTTAATGAATTCAAATTGATTAGATTGTCTTTTTTAGGGTTCCTTACCTCAAAAGGAAAAAAATGGAACCCTTATAGGATCACTTTGTTGTCCGCCTGTCTGTCTCTCAAGATCCTTTTTCTCAGGAACGCATGAAGGTTTCTACCTGAAATTCATATGAAATAGTCAGGTCTACTGCCCCTCGGAGCTGTGAAAAAATCAAACTTCTAAGCCAACGCAATCAAAAGATACAACCGTTTATGTTGCAAATTTGCGACATTCGCAAGGGAATCAAAACCTACAGGGTACTTCCCGTGAACTCATAATCTTGAAATTTGGTACGAAGCAACGTCTTATAGTACAGATAAAGGTAAAATTGCGAAAAATATAACTTTTTAGTTACTTCGTGTAATAAGTCGTTTATGATGCAAATTTACGACACTCGCGAGGAAATCAAAACCTACAGGGTACTTCCCGTAAACTCAGGATCTTGAAATTCGGTACGAAGCAACATCTTATAGCACAGATAAAGGAAAAATTGCGAAAAGCATAAATTTTTAGTTCCATTATATAATAAAAATATTTTTAATTATTTTAAACTTACAACCCTTTTCCTCATGAATGCGTAAAGGTGTTAAATTGAAATTCATGTTCACTACTCAAGTGTATAATGCCTTTAAGCTGTAACAAAATCAAACTTCTATGTCAACGCAATTCAAAGAAACAGCAATTTAAGCTCCATATTTTGAAACTCACAACTACTCGCAAGGAATCAAAACCTACGGGGTACTTCCCGTGAACGCAGGATCTGAAAAATTTGGTACAAAGCAACGTCTTATAGTACAGATAAAGGAAAAATTGCGGAAAGCATAAATTTTTAGTTACATCATACAATTAAAATATTTTTTTAAATTTTAAACTTACTGCCCCTTTCCTCAAAAACGCGTAGAGGTATTAAATTGATATTGATATCAAATACTCAAGTCTATAATACCTTTAAGCTATAACAAAATCAAACTTCTATGTTAACGCAATCAAAAGAAACAGCCATTTAATCCCCATATTTTGAAACTCGCAACTACTCGCAAGGGAATCAAAACCTACAGGTTACTTTCCGTTAACTCAGGAATCTTGAAATTTGGTACGAAACAACGTCTTATATCACAGATAAAGAAAAAATTGCGAATTGCATATTTTTTTAGTAACATCATATAATGAAAATTCAAAAAAAAATAAACTTACTACCCTTTTCCTCATGAACTCGTATGGGTATTAATTTGAAATTCATACCAAATACTCAGGTCTAAGAGGTGTAAGCGGGGCCATCTTCCATCCCAGGCCCCGTACAGCCAACCTCACCTGCTTGCGGTGCACCCTGCCGAACAACGGACGAGGCCCTGACTACCGACCCCAGGCGGTATATCCACACTACAACGAGAGTCAAAAATTTAGATCTTGGTGACGGGCAGCAACGTCACCAAATCAATGACTCTCGCCACTGTGGTCACCAACCCGCCTGCCAAGCGTGGTGACTATGGTAATTATCCCCCATGGACTGCAATCAAATTCAACGGCCCCCAGTTCCCGGCAGTCGCACTATTCCTGGTCATGGTACCGGCCATGATAACGGTGCGGTGGGGGGTGAATCCCCGGGATACGGCAGAGTAGCACCGACGACTACATCTGGCTACGTACAATGGACGCACTCCGCGCCTGGACGATCGCCTTTCAGAGTTAGAAGCGGAGTTGAACCATATAAATTGGCGTATTTTGGGGCTATCAGAAATCTGAAGACAGAGTGAGGATATGATAGCTCTAAATTCTGGTCACCTCTTTTACTTCCCATAGAGAGACCAACCGGTGAGACGGTGTTGGATTTATGATCCATAAATCGCTCAAAAGCAACGTGGAGGAAGTTGGCAGTATATCGTCAACACTTCTTTCACTGTTGTCATGGGCGATTTCAATGCAAAAGCGGGAGTACAAGACTATGGCGAAACCAAGGTAGGACCGTTCGGCTATGGGCGTAGAAATCACTGGAGGCAAACGCTGGTAAACTTCCTCGAGGCCCATGGGCTCTATCTAATGAATTCCTTCTTTAAGAAGAAGCCTCAAAGGAAGTGGCCTTGGCAAAGCCCCGATAAGCGACAAAGAACGAGATTGACTTCATCATTACAAACAAACTCCAAATTTTCAGGAAAGTCTCTGTGATCAATAGGTTTAACACCGGGAGCAGTCACCGACTCGTAAGAGGCACCCTGAATTTATGCACCAAAACAGAACGGGCGCGTCAGATGAACTTAGGCCAACTCTGCCCCAGGGTGAAGCTGATTGTGAAAGCTTCCAGCTAGAGCTTAAAAACCGGTTCGCTATGTTGGAAACCGTGCAGGACGTTAACGAAAGCGCCGACAGTCTGGTGCGGGCCGTCCGTGAGGTGGGCTCAAATTACTTTCACCCAAAAGGCATTGGACGCAAATCAAAACTCACAAGCGAGACCCTGAATCTTATGAGGAAAAGACGAGAAACAACAAACGCCAACCCATCTGAGCGTCAGGAACTTAACAGGCTGGTAAAGAGGCTGATAAGACGAGACATTCGACAAGCTAATACTCGAGCGATTGAAGCCGCTATTGTCCAAAATAAAGGCACAAAAGTCTTCGCCAAGCCAAATATCTCCTGCTGACAAAACTCATAACAGCACAAGGCACCACCGTTACCTCTTAATCCGAGGTTCTCGCTGAAATCGAAAGGTTTTACAAGGATTTATACTCTTCGCAAACCCGTCCACCCACGACCCACAGCGCGGATGACCCGCGTGCTAGACTGTCACGCCACCTCACAGACGAGCTTCCCGACATCGATCAGGGCGAGATTAGAATGGCACTCGAACAAGTTTGGATTCAAGGCAGCATGACTGCACGAATATATCTCGAAAAGGTAGTAGAGCCTGTGATTATCTCACACAGAATCCAAATGGGCCTGGAGTTTCTATTCATGCACGATAATGCTCCTTCTCATACGGCACGACTGGTGTCGACAGCTCTTCCAGATCATTCAAGTTTTGGATTGGCCTGCGCAGTCGCCCGACTTAAATCCCATCGAGCATGCCTGGGACATGTTACAACGAAAAGCATTGCGAGATTTCCCGCCAAATTTGACGACTGAACAAGAACTATACAGACACTTGCAAAGACCTTGGGACCTCATACCGCAGCAAGACATTGACAATTTAATTTTAAGTATGAACAAGCGATGTCGATGTGTAATTAATGTAAGAGGTGGCAACACTGACTATTAATAATTAGATTTTATTACATTTTAATTATTTTATGAATATTAATAACGTTACAAAAATTCTATGACATTTGTTTTCGTACCAATTTTCTACAACAATTAAAAAAGTTAACTTTTTAATTAAAAACAAAAGAATCACGAATCGCTTTCTTCTTTTATTAAAGTCCCCAAAATAAGGTACTTTTCTTCCATGTACTATCTATGAAAATTCTTCTTAGATTTTTAGATATTTGATGAAATATAAAATATCCCTAGACTTTGTTGAGGTGTGTATATAAAACGCCTAATTTTATTAATTGAGAATAATTTAGCGTTGTAATATGGCTAGTTTGTTTTTAACAGGTATTAAAATTTGTTACGTACCCTACCTATCAAAGTGTAGGTACCTACGTTAATTTTTAAGACTTGATTTCTTTCTGTTAAGACGCAGACGCTAAGAGCTTAAATTAAATTTTCAATTAAGGAAAACCTTACATCATTTTTTATATTTTTAATTGTTTTGTATTATAAATTAAATATTAAGCTCAAATCAACGGAAATCCTTTATCGAAAATCATCTTAATATTTTTTAAGTAATAAGAAAATTTCTTTTCTTATCACTACATAGTATAAAACAAAGTCGCTTTCTCTGTCCCTATATCCCTTTGTTTGCTTAAATCTTTAAAACTACGCAACGGATTTTGATGCGGTTTCTTTTAATAGATAGAATAATTCAAGAGGAAGGTTTTTATGTATAATAAATGCATAATATAGTATGGAAACGCTGTTAATTTTCGAGGTTTCCAATGTGATGTATCAAATAAACACATTTTTTGCGCTTACATTGCAAACGCTGGTTGCACCCTACGAGATAGATCAAAATAATGTACTACAGTATTGTACACCTTAAAAAGTACTACAAAAAAGTCCGCGACGGTATATGTCTATCTCTTAGGGATAACCCACAACAACCATTTTTTATTTCTTTCTTTTTACGAGAAATAATGGCTTATTTAGGAAGCGATTTTAAGCAATACAGAATGAATCCTTATACAATTAAGTAAATTAAATACAATGTGCATTTAATATAGATCAAAATGGCTCTTTACAGTATCTAATTTAAATGAATATATTCGAAGATATTACAGATTTAAAATGCATGAATCGTGTCGTCGGCGGGGCATCTGAAATCTACCCGTGCGAAGCCGGGGCGGGTCGCTAGTTCCTTAAAGAAACACATTTATTATTTACACTCACAAAAGAAACGCGAAAAATAAGACACTTAATAATAATTAAGGTGAGTGTGACTAAACAAAAAACAAACAAACATACCTAATACAAAACAAGCAATATAAAAAAAACAGTGAGATAATCTGGCTGTGTCACTAAAGGGCCACAGCTCAGTCAGCTTATGCTACGGTCCTGAAAGTGATAAGTGATAAAGTAGCCCTGGCAGAAGACAATAGTCGACAATGCTGCTATTTGAAGTCGTATTTATAATGTGTATGTAGACGGACACAAGTATTTGTCAATTTTTCAGTAGTGTTTGTCTGAATCGTCTGGACGCTTTTTAAACCTTCATCTTTCTTGTTACTAATTTGACAATCCTTTTAAATAATTCTTCTGCTTCTATGCCCTTCTTATTATTTTAGTAAACTGATAAAACCAGACTTAACTAAAATGTTGTACGTTAGTTCATTTCTGCTTGTTGGAGTGGAGTAGAAAATAAATGGTAAATAAATTAAAACCTTAGAAATTATGAAAACAATATAGATTTAAAACACAACTAAAAACAACAATAAACAGTTATTATTTTTATTGACATACTTCATTCCGCTCAATAACTACACTACTATACCTTCTTTTTGTGCGAGATGCCCCTTCTCCCGGATAGCTCTGGCTGGTGGTTATGTGGTACAGGAACGGACTAAAAACCTGGGAACCAGGTGCACCCGCGAAAGGGAATCCCTGGAACCCCGACGTACCTCGAGCCATCTACGGTCTATAGATGGCCCCCTTCTGTGCAGAAACCCATTAAGCTCCTTTTCTGTAAATTCCTGTTCAGAAAAAGGAGCGCGTGCTATGTAACACTCGCACCGCCACCCCGGCCCACTTCTGCTAGGGTGACAGATGGCCTCGCCTAACACTCAGACTTGCGCTTATGGAGGATGGAGCTCGTTTTGCTATCTGTGGCGCCTTAGTCGTCTGCGGTAACTGCCCGTTCCCGGGCCTGGCTGAGGCCGTTCTAAGCCCCTCCCGGTGCTGCTCCGCCATCTCTTTCGCGAGCATAACGCGCTTTCGCTCCGTATCATGGCCGCAATCATGTTACCGAGAGAAGGAATCCACACACCTATACCTAAGTACTAAGTGATTTTAATTTAGTCCTATGACAAAAATACAAAAATTAATTTAGTTTTATAGATATACAAGTAACATATAACTATATAGTCTAGCTGTTCTTTGTGTCCGTTTCGTGTATGTTAGTAAAGTCCCCTGTATGTATATATAGGCATATGTGTCGCAGGGGACTTTACGAGAGTAGTCTTTTAAGAAAAAAGTTGATTAATCATTCATAATACTGTCTGTAGATTAGTAGTTGTATTTATTTAAAAGTACCTGAATTGGATTTAAGTGCTAGTTTTAAGTCATCTAGGTTTTATATTATTCTAATGCATATGAAAACAAACAAACATAAAAAATCTACATTCCTTACATTATCCCATAAATCAGGGATTTTTACCAGTTCGCGAAATTTTAAACTGTACTTAAGAGAAAAATCTGAAACAGCTTCAGTTGGTAGCAGAGGCGGTCTTCGCAGGTAGCGAGCAGGGGAATCGCCCGGAGCCTCGCTCATGCAGGTGCCTCGCGCGCTCTCGTAATATCCCAAGATTCCCAAATGAAATTTTTTATTAAATTTCAATTTCGCGTCTTACGACGTGCATACTTGTCACTTAGTTTAAAACTAGCTTAACAAAGACAATTACCACATGGCTAACAGGTCATTTAGAAAAAGGACCTAGTATAAATAAAAATTAGTATTTCATCAATAAAACTTCAATTCATTAATCAATCAATTGCTACAAAATAAAGAAAACAGGAAAAACTAAACTGTTTTGTCCCTGCCTATTTATATATTTGCACAAAGATTTACTCGATAAATATATAATCTTCACGTATATAACTTTTGTAACGTAGTGTAACGAAAGAAAAGGGTTTTTTTTTAATAGTACTACACATCAATAGAAGGATTACAAATTAATTTTTGTCCAAGTCGTCGGTCAGAGAACAACCAAATAAAAACAACAACCAAAGGTTGTTCAAAAAAGCTCCAGTAATAAGACGCCTCACAGATCGCAATTTTATACTTTTATTAATAGAATTTGTTATTACAATAAAAAAGTTGTATTAAATTCTATTTCACAATATTTTGTGAAACAACGGCTACATTTACATATTAATACATTAGTAACATAATATGTAAATTTCTTCGACATGTAGGTATTCATGTCAAAGAATTTTACATATAGTGTTTTTGACATACAATTTCAGAACAGTGATGTAAAAAAAAAAATTAAGTTGTCTAACTCTGTTTTTAAAATACATTAAGTATTCACATTTACTTTTTATGTCAATAGACCGGTGGTGGTGAAGGAAGGTAGATGAGGAACAGTCCTCCTGAAATCATCGATAGTACAGCAGAAACTGTATCCGATATCAATACGGTCCGGCTGCCAGCGGAGCCAGCTGAAGGCGTTGTTGTTGCGGCAACGGTCTGTACAGAATTGAAGTCTGCGAGCTTCAGCCAAGGTGTAGTAGGGGTTGTTAATACCTATGAAAGCTGTTCCTTGACGACGAGATGAGTCATATACCACCTAAATCAAAATAATTAAAGAAATGTATTTAATAGAAATAATAATCATAAAAGATCAACGTCGCCACGCAATTCAGGTGACTCAAAAGTAAGAATATAATATCCTCACACATCTCATACATGGCCATGTGATCCCAAACTAGGTAAAGCCAACAGTGACCAGATTTCTGATTAACAAATTTATAAATGTATAAATCTATATCTGTACTAATATTATAAACACGAAAGTTTGTAAGTATGGATGGATGGATGGATAGATGGATGGATGGATGGATGGATGTTTGTTACTCTTTCACGAAAAACTTCTGAACGGATTTGGAAGAAACTTTACAGTAATATAGCTTATACATCAGAATAACACATAAGCTACTACTTGCAGCGATAACCGACATATACGCGGGCGGAGCCGCGGGCAACAACTAGTCTATTATACTAATATTAAAGTTTGTAAGGATGGATGTTTGTTACTCTTTCACGCAATAACTACTGAACGGATTTGGATGAAACTTTACAGTAATATAGCTTATACATCAGAATAACACAGGCTACTATTTGCCGCTATAACCGACATATACTCGGGCGGAGCCGCGGGTAACAGCTAATATATACATATTATAGATAAATTACACCCAGACACAGAACAAATGACCGGCTCACCACACAAAACTTTCTCGTGGGTGGGAATTTACCCATGGCCTCTAGCTTAGGCTAGACTTAGCAGTCAGAAGATGTAATCTCGCAGAAGGAGGTGGCGGAGAAGGCCCGGGAGGATGATGTCCACTCGGACCCAATCCGCCGCCGGCGAACCGGGCGGCGGAGGCGCGCCTATCAGCGCCTCATGCCGCCCTGAGTGTGGCCGCGGATGGTCGGGACGGGCTTTCCCTTCCATCCGCTCTAGTGGCCTCCCGCGAGGAGGCGACGTTACGCGTGTGCCGTACGTCGCCTAAATTGAGATTTTAACAGCTGACGGTGCCCGCTACTGTGCGGGCAAGCGCTGGGAGGGGTCCGGACGTGTTAATAACTGCAGTTCCCGGATTCCTCCCTTCACAGGCGCAGAGTGGCACACCGTGTGGTTTTAGTCGGTTCGAGTCCGACACACCGCCCCGCCGCAAGCCCCGGTGGGGTGACGGTCCGAGGGGATTTCCACACGTAAAAAAAAAAAAAAAAAAAAAAAGGCTTAGCAGTCAGGAATGTAAGTTGTGTGTAAATTTTGAAGTACATACCTTATAGAAGTACAGAGGCACAGGTATCCGACTATTTTGGCGAACCAAAAATATGTCAACAAGACGGTTGCTTTGGTCACGCAGTTGAGTTACCCCGAAGGTGCCAGTGTAAATAGTGGTTCTGTAATTCGCAGCAGCGATACGAGCACGGAGATTCTGAAGAAAATAATTAAATAATTCTTATGAAACATTTTGACTTAAATTGTGATTGGGAACATCTTTACAACTTTGGTTACTAATCATTAATCATGTTTTATATTATTAGAGATTCTAAAATAACTTTTTTGGTTAAAAACTAAAGCATACTTGTTCCAATGAGTTCCAATTTCCAGCGTTGAAAGGTTGCCATTGAGGGGCTGCGTTGATAAAGTAAAAGCTAGCGCGTTGACCGGTGGCAAAAACTTTATCACTTTTAGCAGCAAGGTGACCACGTGCGAAGAACTGGTGGTTGGTGATATATCTATCAGCTAGAGATTGACCAACGTACTGAGCAACGGTCTTCTTTTGTTCAACTTGAGTATACATCGTATTAACCGCAACACCAGGATAAAATGAACCAGCTGTAAAATTTATAAGAATAAATTAACTTTACTAAAGACCGATAATTCAATATGCTTTAATAAATGTAATAATTTATATTCACCAATAAAGCTGGGTCTGTCAACACCTGTCTGATGCACTCCGTTTTCACGATTCTGTTCATACCAGACATAAAGTACTTCCATGCGTTGTTGATTAAAGCAGGAATGGTACAAAGTATGGAACACATTGTTTACGATGAATCCAACACTAAAAAATCATATGGACAATTATTACTACATTAATTAACCTTACTTTATCAGTGATCATTTAGTAAATACAAGAATGATTACCGAATTACTATGTTACTTCCCCAACATCTGCTGTTCGTGGCTTGGGCTTCATGGTAAGCATGACTTGAGCAAGTCAGTTGACCAAATGCTCTATTGCCGTTTAACCAACCAGCGCCAGACACTAAGTTGTTGCTTACACATGTGGCGGTCTACACAGAAACAAAATTACTCAGAAACAAAACAGGATACATTCATTTTGGGGGTTGGGTGGGGGTTTGAAAAGTTTCTGACCTAACGATGATAAAGATATTTTTTCTTATTTTTTTAATTATCTACAAATTTTATGTACTCTACACAGTTATCCCAGAGACGCACAAAGCAAATGATAAAACTACATTCACTAGTTTCTGTTATTGAACACTGCTATCTATACGTCAGAAACTTCACAAACTACCTAGTTACCATTTATCTTAAACTAGCTGACCCACGCAACCTCGTTTACGTCTCCTATTGCCCTTAGCGTAGAAAATTTCCCCCGTTTTTGCAACATTCTTCATTGGTGCTCCGTTCCTGTTGGTCTTATCGTGATGATATATAGCCTATAGCCTTCCTCGATAAATGGGCTATCTAACACTGACAAAGAATTATTCAAATCGGAAAAGTAGTTCCTGAGATTAGGGCGTTTAAACAAACCGTGGGAGAGCCACGCTTCGGCATGAATGGGCCGGCTCGACCGGAGTGATACCACGGCCTTACAGAAAACCGGTGCGAGTGAGTGAGGATACCGGAGGCCCTATACCCCAACCCCTCCCCACATCCCTTTCCCCCATCCCCCAAAGGTCGACAACGCACTTGTGATGCCTCTGGTGTTGCGGGTGTCTATGGGCGGCGGTAATCGCTTACCATCAGGTGATACGTCTGCTCGTTTGTCACCTATATCATAAAAAAAAAAAAAAATCTTCAGCTTTATAATATTAGTATAGAAGTATAGATAAACATTTTAATGGCATAAGAGATTAAATACAGCCATCAAATTCACATCATACAAATACGTGACAATTTAGAAAATACATCCTTGATTTTATTAATATAAAAGATTTAAATGTCAACTAACATATGTAAAAAAATTTCAAGAAAATAAAAATAGAAGGCTTAAGCTGTCTATCCTTTTGAATACGTACGGCAACGGCTACTGTTGAAGCAATGTTAGGATGTCTGATGGTGCGTCCGGGGCATCCAATGATAACCTGCTGGCCGGTATTGAGACGGATTTGTCCCGTGTTACCGTTGGGTCGTAGATACGTGCCACTGTGAATGTATACAGGCTGAGGCTGACCAAGATCTCCATTTATTCTGAATGTACAACCTGGATAGAAACAGAGAATTAAAGGGGGTTTCAAAAACAAAACATTTACCGAAAATAGAAAAGCAATTGCTTATGGTGATTACGTACATTACGGATGGTCTTCATTACGATATACTCTTTACAGCAATTGTCATAGATAGGTAGTTTTTGCATGCATAATTCTTTTGAAGAACTTTAATTCAGTTTTTTTTTTCGTCACACAACGCCATCTAGTCCCAAGTTAAGCAGAGCTTGTGTTATGGGTACTAGACAACTGATATAAATACACATATACTTTTTTTTGTAAATACTAACATATTATACATAGAAAACACCCAAACTCCGAAACAAATATTTGCAGATCATAAAAACATGTGGTCCGACCCGGTAATCGGACCCGAGACCTCAATCACAGCAGTCGCATACGCTACCACTGCGCTACCGAGGCAGTCAACTAACAACAAACTTTAATGTTGATAGAATTACTTTACGCCTTTTTATTATTTTATTTTCATAGTACAAGTTAATTATAATAGTTACCTAGAGACTTGCGGAATGTGAAATTTTAATAGATATATCAACTCCACTTTCTCATAAATATACATAAAATATTTCATATCAAATGTAAATATGCATAAAATGTATTTACCACTTCGAGGACTAATTTCTGGGTTTCCAAATAAACTAGTGTTTGCCCATTTGGGTTCTTCTTGTGCTAACCAAGAATCCAAATAATCTTCGAACTGATCTTCATTGAAAATGGTAGCAAATGTAGATGGATCTGGTAGTTCAAATCCTGCAACAGCAGCCAGAAACGCAACGAACACGACAAACAGGCCCATTTTCGAAGAGAAGCCACACCTACCACTGTTGTCTTAATATCATTTTGTGTATTTTATACCTTTCACTTATCCTCACTCAATCTTTATATTGATAATAATTTTTAAACTGTTAATCCGTTAAGTGAGCATAATCCATGTACATGCAAAAAACTCATTTTTGTTATCTCAGTTTTACAATATATTTATTAAATTTCTTTGATGCTCAATATAAGAATGAATTATGTTAACTACGGGAAGCAGAGCCAAAAATTTAGCATCTATCTGATGGCTTAGCTGGGCAGAGTAACAAAATCATGTTAAATTCACCGATTTAACTATATCGAACTCAAACCGACTACAATAGTAGGCACTTCTTTCAGAATGAAGTCCAGTTGAACTGTCTTTAGGAAACTAGACCCAGTTTTTAAAGCTCTGAAGAGCCCACTCAATTAAAGTCCGATTCGGACTTAAGCTGTGATGTGCTGACCAGTCACTGAACGAAAATCTTGACTTAAAGAACCTGAACCGCCACTTTTTATTCTATTCGTATAGACGTTCGGACGTCTATAGGCAAATTGATATTGTGTTTATCATAAAGAATTTAAGTTACATTTAAATAATGGAAAAGGATATGCAACCACCTGCAACCGGAATCTGAGAACTCAACACTCTCAAGCAGTTTTGGCTGGAGTAAATGAGTTAAATTAGTTTGCTATACAAAGAAATAAGTGTATCTCATGGACCCCAATATTCTCCAGTAGTTGCCATTAAAAACTATTTACCGAAGAATGGTATTAACAACGCGATGGCGAGGATATGCAACTTTTCAGAGATCAGTTCTGTCTAATCCTCCCTCAAACCTTAGTTTAAAATGAGCATCTTGAAATATGAACAAAGATCAATATCCTTAAACTATAAATAAATTGGTCTCAGTTACCAATTTAGATTACCTGCTTGGCTAACTTTAGCTCGATTTTTGAAAAGATTCATTTACCCAAGGTGTTCTTCACATTTATATGCCAAAATTCATCATAATTGGTTCAGACCTTGAGGATAGTGACCACCACTTTTGGATTCCACTTATGCTTTCCATCAGGCAGAGTAGAGTCATTTTGGTAGCTTGATCATAAAAAAAAGACATATGAATTTTGGCGTTGTAAACTTTTGTCGTAAATAGGTGTCAATCAATTATAGTCCAAGATCCCCGAGCCGTAAGACACAAATTATTTTCTAAAGCATATAACTTTCGGTTCTCAGTAGTCTCTTGTGTACTTTTTAATACCTGAATGTTTGTGGAGCTTGCCCGGTGACACCTACACAGGTACCAGGTGCGAAAGGTAACTAATAAAAATCAGACTTACTTAACTTAAATTTTTATGACTGATTTTTATATATGTTTTGTAGAATATTACTCTGAAGTCATATAAAAAAAATCAGACGCTTTCCAGGGGCGAAAACTTTTATCAGACGCTTTAAAGCTCTAAAGAAAATAAATGAACTTAATTTATTTTCAAATGTCTGATTTTTTATATGTTATTAAGATAACTATTACAATGTTATATTTAATCAGTCAGACAAATTGCAATGACCAAACATCCCTTAAACACAAAAATTACTCAACCATGAGTATGAGCGTGAGAGCACTATACATGCGTTTTAGGGTAAAATAAGAACGGATTTTATGAAACTCCACTCCGTCCTATGTTTTTTAAGTAAGAAATTTAAAATGTATACTCTATAGACGGTGTGGCGGTGTACTAATAATATATCTTCAGAAATCAACCCCCTTTTGGGGTTAAAACGGGGGATGGTAGTTTGGACGCAAACGAGGTTGCTTGGGTCAGCTAGTAAGATATACAAAAATCAGACATTTAAAAATAAATTAAGTTCATTTATTTTTCTTAGAACTTTAAAGCGTCTGATAAAAGTTTTGGCCCATGGAAAGCGTCTGATTTTTTTATATGACTTCAGAGTAATATTCTATAAAACATATATAAAAATCAGTCATAAAAATTTAAGTTAAGTAACTCTGATTTTTAGTTACCTTTCTCACCTGGTACCTGAATAGGTGTCACCGGGCAAGCTCCACAAACATTCAGGTATTAAAAAGTACACAAGAGACTACTGAGAACCGAAAGTTATATGCTTTAGAAAATAAGTTGTGTCTTACGGCTCTGGGATCTTACTCTATTACATTAAAGTGTACTTTTTGACTTTTATCCGCATTTCAAAGACACAGTTATTATTAACTTAATATGAATTCAAATAGTACCGTATTCAGCTTGATATTTAGCCAAACTCTGTATGCCACAGACTATGACTATGTTTAAGATGACAAACTATAGGAATAGATCTAAATTATACGTGTATGTGTGATTTAATATTTGCATGTCCAAGGCGTGGGCCATCCTATATTATAAGGTGAGGATCAAGTGTTCAATTAAAATATCTTATCGAAATACATCGATAAACCTAGCAATAAATTTTACTGTATTTAAGAAACAAACAATTATATTATTTCATTAATCTTGTCGTCATTTGTTGGCATCTGGTGCAATATAAACGTGTTTTTTTCTTTGTATTGATGATTAAATTAATAAAACAATAAAAAATGCTCTTTTTGTAGTACAAAGAGCATTCTTTATTGGTCACAAAAATCTGTGAAACTTAATGCCTGAAACTTAGAACAAATATACACAATAACTACTTAGTGTTTAGAAACTAGAGTGTAGAAGAATGTTTAAATATGAAAATAGTTAATTGTATTTATTCAACAAATAGCGTATGTCACGCGTCATCCGGCGCTCGCCTCCCACCGCTGAGCCGCTGTTCCCCACCGCTGGGAACGGTGATAAAAGGACACGCGCTTCGAGCAACAACCTCTTTCTGCTGGCGTCTACTACGCCCGGTGGCTGTGCCGGCAATTCGCCTGGGACTCGGCCACTAACGTCGAGTCCCGCGCCTCTGCAAGGCGCCTCTCCAGCTGTGACCCTCGGTTGCTTTCGCCAGGGTCACCTGACTGACGCTTGGGCCTGCAGCCCTGCGTCCCTTTTCTCATCGCAGCAGCCCTAAGTACCCCATGCTACCATGGAAGTACCTACGCTGATAGAATCTCTCAAGGACCTACGCCCTGTCTGTCTACTTATATATTTGTGCTCACTACAATAAAATTGTAAAAGTTTACTTTTTAACAATAAATAGTGTTCAAATTTTCGTTGTAAAGCGTCTGATTTTATCTTCAACTGAACCTCGTGGCTTCACCACTACCTTCTCGGCTCCTAAAGCCCACTACGTCCACGTATCGATATTCGAAACCACCTTGCGAAACGTCTGCGCGAAGACTCGACGAATTTCAACCACCGGAGCAAGCTGGGTTTCGGATCGGTTATGGCACCATAGACGACATCCACACTGTGCGGCAGATTATACAGAAGACCGAAGAGTATAATCAGCCCCAGGACTGTGAGAAAGCCTTTGACTCGATCGAGATCTGGTCTGTTCTGGAGTCCCTGCAGCGTTGCCAAGTGGATTGGCGATACATCCAAGTGTTAAGATATCTCTACGAAGCCGCCACTATGTCCGTCTAAGTATAGAATCAGCAAACAAGATCCATACCAATGCATCGAAAAGTGAGACAAGGGGACGTTATATCCCCGAAATTGTTCACTAATGCAATGGAGGAATTGTTCAAGATGCTGCACTGGAAAGGGCGCGGCATCAACATCAATGGCGATTACATCTCTCACTTGCGATTTGCAGACGACATCGTCATCATGGCAGAGACGCTGCAGGACCTACAACAGATGCTGAACGACCTAGCTGACTTTTTGTACGCATCGGCCTACGGATCAACTTGGACAAGACCAAGGTCATGTTCAATGAACATGCTATACCGGAACCGGTTGCGGTACACGGTGCCGTTCTCGAAGTTGTTCAAAAATATGTATACCTCGGGCAGACTTTGCAGTTAGATAGAAACAACTTTGAGGACGAGGTGAACAGAAGAATCCAGCTGGGTTGGGCAGCGTTTGGGAAGCTTCGTCGGGTCTTCTCATCGTCGATCCCACAGTGCCTTAAGACAAAAGTCTTCAATGCGTGCGTACTACCTGTAATGACATATGGAGCTGTAACGTGGACACTTACGGCACGGCTGGTCTACAAGTTTAAAGTCGCTCAGCGTGCTATGAAGAGGGCAATGTTCGGTGTTTCTCTAAGGGTTCGTATTAGAAACGAAGTTATCCGGCAGAGAACCGGGGTCATCGACATAGCCCGCAGGATTAGCAAGCTGAAGTGGCAGTGGGCTGGCCATATTTTCCGTAAAACCGACAACTCTTGGGGTAAACGGGTTCTTGAGTGGAGACCGCTTCTCGGCAGACGTAGCGTAGAACGTCCACAGGCCAGGTGGAGTGATGATTTGCGCAAGACGGCTGGCAAGAGCTGGATGCGAGTAGCCGAGGATCGAACTAATTGGCGTGCATTTGGAGAGGCCTATGTCCAGCAGTGGACTGCGATAGGCTGATGATGATTCAAAACCAGAATGGATTAAAGGAGTTGCTTAATTGACTTAAGCAATTAAAAAGAATAAATGTAGTTTTATTGAAAGTCAAGACTGAAATTCATCCAAATGGGTTAGAGGTTTAGCCGTGAAAACAAAACAGACAGACAGAGTTATATTTGAATTTATAATATTATACTTCAGTTAATAATTAAGAATTAATAGCAATGGTTACCTAATCAAAAAGTGTATGAAGCCGTGTTTGGCACGTGAAGTTAAACTGGCGATTAAGCCTATAATATATAAAAAGTGCGATTATACTGATTATAAATTAATAACATTATCGGCACTTGTTGAAAATTGATACTGATATAACTAATTAATAATATATATGCAAGAATAATTGATAGGTGGAGGAAACCAGGCCTACCATAGTCGTCTTCTCTAATAATATTCTCGTATTTTTTTACACCTTAACCGTAGTAGAAAAACACAAAAATACTTTTATTGTAAGTGTAAATCAATCATCAACAGCCTTTAATAGTCTACTGCTCGACATAGGCCTCTCATTAACAAGGTGGTTTTCGCGTAATATACCGCTGGCAGATGAGTTGTTGTAGGATAGATAGAAATTATTTATTACATAACAAACTTTCATCAAATCATTCAGAATTTCAAAACATTACAAGCCTGAAATTTATCAAATTGACATGCAATTGGAGAGGCCTATGTCCGGCAGTAGACTGAAGTTAGGCTGATGATGATTTAAAACTTGCAGGATATAGTAGAGGGTACAAGCCATCGTTGCTTTCGCCTTGGTTTGTGGGGGTTAATGAAAGGACAATATTATGAAATCTAACTAATATATTTTATTAATTAGGATTAATTTAAATTACACGCAACCAATGATAAAACTTAAATCAAATTTGTTGTACACTTTTGAAATATGTACCTGACTATAGTATTTCTTTAAAAAAAAATTTACACTGTCATAATGCAATTTTAATACTACAATTTGTATTTTGCTATTACTTCAGCTTTTTGTGGGACATAATTATAATTAAATTTTCATTTTTGTCGCCCCTACTCTTTGCAAGCGACATTAAGTAGGTTCCTTTCTAAGCAATGGGTTCAAGAATCGCTTTTTCTTCTTTATAAGTAGCAACCCGTTCCGGCAACGCAAGGCAATCTTCTAAATTCTCGAATTTCCTCTTTTGTGCTATGAATGAATTAAACATATAAATATTTCTCTTGAATCACTCGATCTATTGCTGAAAACAGCATTAAAATCCGTTGCTTAGTTTAAAAGGTCTAAGTGAACAGACACCGAAGAGCGACTTCATTTTATTCTGTGTAAAATAATGTAATCGAGCAGATGAATTACTTTTTGGAAAATGAAGACCCTTGAAAAAAAAACAGGAGTTCATTGATAGCCATAAATTGAGAGTACGCTCTTTTCTCGAAGTTTCGTTTTCTTGACTTGACGAATATGGGTAAGGTTTGATTGAGGAATGTGCACATATCTATTGACTGTCACGTTTAGTCATAACTTTGATGAGTTATACCTATGTACTGTTTATATTGAAAACACGCCCATTACACCTATAATATTTCAAAGTAATACGTCAAGTTAACAACTGATAATTCTTTCATATTTCATCATACATCATGAAGCAAAAGATAAAGCAACAACAAATAAATGAGGTCACTGACTTTTCTTGTTACGACAAGTTATCTGCTTGGTGAAGTACCGATATCGTAATGGAAGGAAGTGAGACTTACTAATTGGCAATACACTTGTGACATTTGAGTTGCAGGTTTCCATGAATCTCGAAAACCACGTACTGTCAGGTTACCCGTCCGCTCTCTTGCCCTCCTACGCCACAAAAGAGCAATTAGATTTTAGGTCAAACTCACATCACACGACGCATCAACATTCAATAGCCAGATATAGGCATAGCCCATGGGCTTGCCAAAGTGACTACTCCAAGAATCCAAGAGTAGTGGTCACCATACTTATTGCGAATGCACACAATGTAACAATTCTGCATGGTAACCCACGCTATGGCAGCCAAGTGATGCTTCTATAGGTACATCATTGGGCCTCCGGTCTCGCACTTACCAACGAAACACAACTGCACGAATGCTGTCATTTTAGGTTGATCTTCTGTGCGAGGGTAGTACCGCCCCGGTCGAGCTGGTCTGAGGTTTGGCCTACTACACTTCACTGGCAAAATATGCTGATTTGTAATATGTAGTTTCTCCCTTCAGTCAACTCTTAAGGCAGCCACTGGATGAATAGAGATGGTCACACTCCATTCGTAATTCATTACTACAAGAAAGGGTCAAGATAATACACATGTAGATAATGTATACTCATTGAAATTACGCATACTTGTTTATTTCCTTGTGTGAAATGCCCAGCTAAACTATTTTATCGTATATTTTATCGTATCACATATGAGACATTGAACTGATTTTACGATTTACCAATTCTGACTAACTTTTTTATATATTTATGAAAGCATTTTCATAAAAACTTATATTTATATTATTTATCGTGTAGCCACACTTGGTAGCAACATTGATTGAATAAATAAGAGCATGTCCAGAGTTCCCTAAAACTGATTAACTTGCGCAAAAGTGTTAATAATAATAGATAAAAATATTGGGTATTTAAAGAAAGGCTCAAATATCTATAACATATTGTATATTTATTTTTTATTTGATTTGATTTGAAATTTGATTACTTTTTAAAATTATTTTAATAATCGCTGCTTGCACAAATCATTTATTTGTCTCCATGATGCTTCATAAAAAACGTAAAGATATCTTCAGTTTGTAACTTCTAACTGTAAAAATTGCCAGGAAAGGGTTTATAACATCTCAGATTAATAATTTTTGTACGTCGTGGTACATATACATTTACATATAAACAAATTAATATAAAATCCTCAAACATCAAAATGAAGAGTTCGTAGAAAACAAATTATAAAAGTTTTGGCATGAAAAATATTTTTACTCAGTGTTGTTTAATATTATGTTGTTTAATGTTATGTACAATATTATGTTAAACACCTAATGTTTTGAAAACATACAATTTGCTTTTATAGTTTATGTCAAGAGACCGCTGGTGGTGAAGGAGGGTAGATGAGGAACAGTTCTCCTGAAATCATCGATAGTACAGCAGAAGCTGTATCCGATATCAACACGGTCCGGCTGCCAGCGGAGCCAGCTGAAAGCGTTGTTGTTGCGGCAACGGTCCGTACAGAATTGAAGTCTGCGAGCTTCAGCCAAGGTGTAGTAAGGATTATTGATTCCTATGAAAGCTGTTCCTTGACGACGAGATGAGTCATATACCACCTAAGTGAAAACATTTTTAGTGATTAACATTAAGAATAATCATGAACTTAAGATCAGCATTAACATTTTGATGAAGATAATAATATTTTATTTTTATTTTTATTTGCACTCAAAATTTTACAATTACTCTTAATCACATAATTTTATACAACCGAAAAATGATAAATATAATTAAAAAGAGGTTGTCGTTGACTGCTATTCTAGTGTTAACTGTGTTACAGCAGCCAGCGTCTGCCACCCTGTATGACACTCGTTACATCATTTTAGTGGCGATATCGTTAAACAAAGTTAAATTATTAAGTTTTTTTTTTTTTTAATATAAACAAAGGATATCATTCTCTGTTTAAAAACGATTCGATGCGATCAAGTTGCGTTAGAAGCGGATTTGTTCACTTTAACATAGGTTAAAGTACATACCTTGTAGAAATATAGAGGCACTGGTATCCGATTGTTCTGACGAACCAAAAATATGTCAACAAGACGGTTGCTTTGGTCACGCAGTTGAGTTACTCCGAAGGTACCCGTGTAAATAGTGGTTCTGTAATTCGCAGCCGAAATACGAGCACGGAGATTCTAAAGAAATAAATTAAATAATTCGTTATTGAAATCTCTCGTCTAAAATTGTGATCACAAGCATCTTCACACAGGTTATATAATTTATAAAGATGTAAATGATGGTTTGTTTTGTAACATAAGTTAGAATTACGTAGGTGTTAATAGGTAAAACATACTTGTTCCAATGTGTTCCAGTTTCCACCATTAAAAGGTTGCCACTGAGGGGCAGCGTTAATGAAGTAAAAGCTAGCACGTTGACCGGTAGCGAAAACGAAATCACTTTTACAGGCAAGGTGACCACGTGCTAAGAACTGTTGGTTGGTGATCAATCTATCAGCTTGAGCTTGACCAATGTACTGAGCGATGGTTCTCTTTTGTTCAACTTGAGTATACATGTTATTAACCGCAACACCCGGGTAAAACGAACCAGCTGCAAGTATTATGAGATTAAATAATTTGTCTACTTTTTCAATATTAGTTAATGTGCTCTATTACATACAGAAATATAGACCTACCAAGAAAACTGGGTCTGTCAACACCTGTTTGATGAATTCCGTTTTCACGATTCTGTTCATACCAGACATAAAGGACTTCCATACGTTGTTGATTGTAGCAGGAATGGTACAATGTATGGAAAACATTGTTCACAATGAATCCAACGCTAAAAAACATAGTACAAACATGAATAAATAAGCCTTACTTAAGCAATGGTAATTTAGCAATTTTAAACCAACTTACTTACCGAATTACTATGTTATTTCCCCAACATCTACTATTCGTAGCTTGGGCTTCATTGTAGGCATGATTTGAGCAAGTTAGTTGACCAAAAGCTCTATTTCCGTTTAACCAACCAGCACCAGACACTAAGTTGTTGCTTACACAGGTTGCGGTCTGCACAGAAATAAAACACGTTACAACGATAACTTCTGTCACTTCTAGACATTTACCTATAACAAACGTTTTGAAATGCCTAATGAAAAGAAATGTGGCTAACAAACTCACAATATACTATCACTTGACAAGTAAAAAAAACCATAAGTTGCTTAATTAAATTAAGACTTAGATTTCGGTACATCTTAAAACCTTTTTACAAAAGATTTAAATTTAACTAGTGATCATTTTGTATACGTACGGCAACGGCAACTGTTGAAGCAATATTGGGATGTCTGATGGTGCGTCCGGGGCATCCAATGATAACCTGCTGGCCGGTATTGAGACGGATTTGTCCCGTGTTACCGTTGGGTCGTAGATACGTGCCACTGTGAATGTACACAGGCTGAGGCCGACCAAGATCTCCATTTACTCTGAACGAACAACCTGGATAGAGAGACAAATATGAACAGAAAGTCAACGGGGTTATAAAGCTTAAAAATCTACTATGGTAGAATTTACAATCAATTGTATGCTTAATCACTACTCTTTCTTCACAATTATTGAATAATGAATTAAGTAGGTAGTTTTTTTTTAAATAAATTTAATTCTTTGAACTTTTCATGACTAATTTATTTCATTTCATTTTTATAGTATGTATAACTAAAATACTTATGTATAAGAAATTAAATTAAATAAAAAATGTAATTACCACTTCTAGGACTGATTTTTGAGTGTCCAGATAGACTAACGTTTGCCCATTTGGGTTCTTCTTGTGCAAGCCAAGAATCTAGATAATCTTCGAACTGATCTTCATTGAAAACCTTGGCAAATGTAGATGGATGTGGGAGTTCAACAGCAACAGCAGTAGCCAGGAAGGCTACGAACACGACAAGCGGACCCATTATTGAAGAGAAGCCACACCTATCACTGTTGTCTTACTATCATTTTGTGTAATTTTATACCTTTCATTTATCCTTATTACTAATCATTATTTTGATAATGATTACTAAACTGTTAATCCATTAAGTGAGCGTAATCCATATCTAGTCTATCTACACTTACTGAAAACATTTTTTTTTTTAATTACTCTATCTAACTGACGGCTTAGTCACATAAATCTTCAAATAAGTGAAAATATAGTAAACTCACCCATTGAACTATGACTTTTGTATCGAAGTCAAACCGACTAACACCAAACAGTTTTCGAGGGGGCAGTAGCAGTGCATTATAGTTGATGTCCAGGTTAACCATCTTGCACTGTTAGAGAGACTGACCTCGTTTGTAACATTCTCTACGGAGCCAATCAGTTAAAATCTGATATCTTTAAAAGGGCGAAATATTTTTGTCATTCGAGTTTAAATTTGTAACTAATCTCTGATGGCCTGTTCGTAATATCTATTTCTATGAAATACATTTGTCATTATATTTATTAAAACAGTCTAAACAGTCTCTAAACATGAATCTTGATTAATGTTTAGGTATTCAAAAGGAAGTATAATAGTTTTAGCAATTGATATCAAAATTTTGTCTATATCGAATTCCAGTTCTTTAAACTTTTCTTGTTCTATTATCTGTTATCCAAATAATAGATCTGTCATTCAAGAAGTTAAGGTGATTAGATTTGGTATATCTATAAATCGATTGGTTTTTATGATATAGGAGGGCAAACTAGTAGGGAGGTCACCTGTTAGTGTCACCTATGGGACTTGCAACTCAATCATCATCTCCGCATTCCAAGACTGACTCCAAATCTGAAACTCAAACTCAAAAGGATTTTATTCATAAAGGCACTTACGAATAGTCAATATTTAATATTAAAAAATCGATTGATTCTAGTCGCCAGTTCCAAGTGCAGCCTACCCTTCATGGAGAAGAATCTGGCAAGAAACTCCATTGTTGCTCCTTTTAAAAAATAATAATACGGTTGACAATATTTTTTTTCACTAATAGACTTGAATGAGAACGAAATCGAACAAAGAAAACAAAACAAAAGGTTTGGAGTCATTGCTGCACAGCCATGAGCTAACCAATCATGCGCCGTTCTTACTGATCGCTGCAAGATTTTTACATTGTATTGTTATATTGTGAGGGCCACTTATGGAAAATAAAATCCAAATAGCACTTTCACTCACAGTCAAATTTAAAAAGATGTAATATGTCCAAATATAAAACAATCAATAAAAAAAAACTTCGTTTAAAAAACCGACTTCAAAAACTGAAAAGTATAAAATAACTTAATTTGTATGTGCTACCTATTCATAGGTTTGAATTCGGCGCCAAGCCAAATGTAATAGTAGGTACCACACTCGCTATATTTCGAGACGAACGTCAACGACGTCACCGACACTTCGGTTGTTTTGTCCTACGCGAATAGCAGCTATCCCGCTCAAGGTCAAGCGCGGCGAGTCCTACTATTACATTTTGGCTCGGCACCGACTTCAAACCTATGAATAGGTAGCACATACAAATTAAGTTATTTTATACTTTTCAGTTTTTGAAGTCGGTTTTTTTAAACGAAGTTTTTTTTTTTTTTTTTTCGCTTTTTAGTCTTTCTCAAGTCTCTCATCATCATTTCACCGAAATAACTTGAAAGAATACGACTAAAGGTAACATATAACATACTGTATAGAATAATAAATAAATATTTCGGACATGATGTTTACAGAATATGAAAGCATGCAGACAATTGCCTTAACTTTATTGCAGGCGCTCACGTAAATTTGAGGGTTTCCTTCAATTCCCTTGGGATCCCATGATCAGATCCTGATATGGTGGCCATGGGACCACATGGAGAGCTTACCCTTTCGAATACAAAAATAATTTTCAAAATCGGTCCACAATTGACGGAGTAATCAATGTACATACATAAGAAAAAAAACAAAAAAAAAATACCGATGAAATTGAGAACCTCCTCCTTTTGGAAGTCGGTTAAAAATGTCACAAATGTAAAATAAAGTAAGACGCATGGATCAGCCATCGACCTATTCAACCATAGTTGAGCTGCGTACTCAGGCCGCACAGCAAATCATCAGGTCAATATCAAAGAAATTAATAATAATCATAGTCGACAAGGTGCTCATACAATAACAAGTGCGGATTTAATAAATGGGGAAACATATTGTTAGAAAAGTACCATCATGTATTCATTTACATTATACAAGTATGTGTGTATGTTTTCATTTATAAGTTGCAACTAAAACAATCAACAATTTGTATTTAAGAAAAAAGAAAGATGAAAATAAAGTAGAATTGATACAAGAAAAAGATAAAAATTAAGGAAAATTTAAACAAGAACAAACTAATTAAGAGAAAAAGGAAATTAATAAAGAAAATTATACAGAAAATAGTCCCAAACAAAATCTTAACTTAATTATTTGTCGGAATTAGATGTCGTTAGGTTAGAGTACAAAAACAATATTCATACCGGAGTGCCAACATGTCAAATTTTAATACATTATGCAAATATATATATATATATTTTAGCTCGATTTCAAGATGAAGAAGTTAGTGTGTATATAATAACAGCTTAATCCCATGACTCTTTGTCGTTCAGATAATCGCCAATCGTATAGTATGCTTTCCTAATAAGGTGGTTTTTTACAGTACGCTTGAATTTATCCATGGGAAGGTTAATTACATCTGTAGGAATTTTATTATAAAGACGTATACCAAGACCTTCGAGCGAGTTGTGTACCTTATGTAAACGATGATAGGTACCAACAAGTTTAGACTTGTTTCTTGTATTAATATTGTGTACATCACTGTTTTTCTTATAGTCAATAATGTTTTGCCTAACAAACATAACATTTGCAAATATCTACTGTGATGCAACAGTTAAAATACCTATATCATTAAACAGCTCTCGAAGAGAGACTCTAGCACCTAAATTGTATATTGAGCGGAGGGCTCGTTTTTGTAGAATAAAAATTGTTTCAATATCACCCGCCTTGCCCCAAAGTAGTATACCATAGGACATGTGGCTGTGAAAGTAGCTAAAATAAACTAGCCTAGCTGTGTCCGTATCAGTGAGCTGACCTATTTTCCACTGCATAAGCTGCCGAACTAAGTCTACCTGCAAGGCTATCTATCTGGGCTCCCCACTGTAGTTTGCTGTCTAATGTAATTCCCAAGAATACTGTTGAGTCTACAATACTTATGATTTCACTATTTAGAGTTAGATTAGTGCCTAGCTGTTTTACATTTGGCATATTATATAGTAAATCTTTGTTTTATTTGAGTTAAGTAGGAGATTATTTGTTGTAAACCAAATCAATACATCATTTAGTGCCCTATTCACATCGTCAAAAACTGTTTGCTTACGATCGACTTTAAAAAGAAGTGAAGAAGCAAATAGAACTATATCACAGATATCTTTTAAATAATACGGTAAATCATTTATATATATGAGAAAAAGTAGAGGACCCAGTATAGAGCCCTGCGAAACGCCCATAGTAACAGGGAGTCCAGAAGACCTCGCACCATTGACATCTACGTGTTGAATTCTATCTTTCAAGTAGGAAACAATTAGTTCCAAAGCAATACCATTAACGCCATAATGCCTAAGTTTAAGAAAAAACGTGCTATGTTCTACACAGTCAAAAGCTTTTGAAAGATCACAAAATACACCTATCGCATCCTGCTAATTGCATGGGAGCATTAAATATATGTCTCAAAAGAGTTGCACCAGCATCAATTGTTAAACGACCCTTTGTAAAGCCATATTGTTCTTTGTGAAATAAATTATTAATATTAAAATGGCTTTCTAGTTGTTGCAAAATGACTGCAAAATGAAAAATTTTACCAATAGCCGGTAAGATTGAGATTGGCCTAAAGTTACTTGGTTCAGACACTTGATGGAAACTACTCCTAGACACAGAAAGATTACATTAGAAATTGTTGTTAATTTCCTTACGAATATCAGATTCCTTCGTGTGATTTTATGTCCTAGAGAACGGGGATTAGTCATTCAAAAAAGTGAGTGTTTAACATTTTTGATAAGATATTATTTTCGAGAAATTAATACCTTTTTAAGAAAACTACTTTACATCATTTGTTGATTTAATTTTGATCATACTTCTTTTTATCAAAATTCAATACAATCTTTTGATGACTGATATTATTTCCAAGTAATTTTTAATTATATTAAAGTGACAAAATACCTCAAATAGTAGTGTTTCAGGAAAAATATTATTCATTTGAATATTGGAAAAAAAAATGTAGGTGATCGATATAATCATATCCTTTTAAAAGCCAATATGGTATGCTATGCGGTCCCAAGGTCTTGACTTAAATGCACTGAACCTCCGCCTTAAATTCTAACCGGATATCATTAGAAACGATGATTACCTTTTATTATAGTAAATGGACGATCTAATCAGCAGTAGGAGGGATTGTAGTAGGTAGGTGCGGTAGGAACAAATATATTGCAATACATACAAACAGATTTAGTTTAGTTCTACAAGTCTAGGTTAATGGCAGGGCACCTACCAAATTGACATTTTCATTTGTTTAGCTATACGAGTAGAATTCATTTTTTCAATAGTAACAATTAAATTCCTTGCCTAAATTAGTTCTTATTACATCAGCTATCAATCAAAGGAATTTCCGTCAAAATCGACCCAACTGGAACAAACAGGCAAACGGGCGGACAAACAGACAAATTTTTTGAATTTTTTTTTATTTGAAATAAGTACCTTGTAGACTTACAAATACATTAATAAATGAAAAGCTGTTTATTTGAAATAACAAACAGACACTTTAATGTTATATATTTGTATTCTCGAAACAATAAAGTTCGAATATTTTGGAATATGTTAAATATTGTCATTACATAGGCGGAAGCCATCTAAAGTGAATGTATGTATGTAGTATAATATTTGCATGTCCGAAGCGTGAGCCATTCGATAATATAAGTTGAAGATCAAGTGTGCAATTAAAATATCTTGTCAAATAATATCGATAAAACCTAGTAATAAATTTTTATTTTGCTAATAAGTAATAAATAAACGTTTATATTAATTAGGTAATTTAAGACTTGTTGACATTTGTTGGCACCTGGTACTCTCCATTTTTTTTAGCAACATTTATTGCTTCTATCAGCAATGTCGCGCAAATTGTCACTCCACCTAAAAAAAAATTTTTGAAAAAGTGCTCATTTCTATTTTAATTAAAGTCATAACGAAGTGAACCCAAATTCAATCCATTCCAATACACAATTTTCATTCAATTGAATAGTGGTTATATTTACCAAGTTAAGTAATAATTTTATTGTTGTGTACGGTAAAACTTTAGCTGAATCCCGGATTCCTGCGTAAAATTTACAAAATTATCCTTATTTTGGATGGTTGTCAAAAGTTGCTCAAATTCATTCAGATCATGCTCAGTCAAATTCCATATGATCGTACTCGGTGGTGCAGTGGCAGATTACATTACCGCTATGCTTGGGAGCTCGAGTTTGATTGACGGATCGGACCAAATGTTTGTATGATCTGCAAATATTTCTTTTGGAGTTTACGTGTTTTCTATGTATAATATTATGAATATATGTAGACCTCGTTGGTCTAGCGGTTGACGTATGCGACTGCCGATCATGAGGTCTCGGGTTCAGATCCCGGGAAAAGTGCTATTGCGTTTTTCTGATTATAGAAATACATAATAACAGCTCGGAGTTTGGAAGCTGGGGTCTGAACCCCCGTGCCTCGGAGAGCACGTAAAGCTGTTGGTCCTGCGCCTGATCTCTCTACGATCATGTCGGTTAACCATCCCATCGGATTATGTGAGTGATGGAACAGAGAGTGCACCTGTGTTTGCGCACACATTTGTGCACTATAATATCTCCTGCATAGTTGACTGGTCTCCGTTGAGACGGGCCGCCGTTGCCGTAATCGGCTAGGAGAACATCATTTACAAAAAAAAATAGTATTAGTATTTATATCAGTTGTTTAGTACCAATAGTATAACCTCTTAGTTAGGCACTAGACGACGTAGTGTGTCAGATGTCCGAAATATGAAAAAAAAGAGTGGAGAACAGATATTGCAGAAAACCTGCGTAATTAAAAGAAGTGAACGAAATATTGGTAATCTGAATAATGACTTGAGAGTTTTAAAGTCTCCGGCTGATTATCGCAATAAATTATCTAAAACCGCGTAACAAATATAATCCCCATATCTTAAATTGGTATTGTCAATGATACCAATGGCGACATGGGGTCAGTCACTTGATTCACTAAAGATTTTTAACTATATTTATCTAAATTCTATTTAAAACATCTGTGTGAGCTGATAGAATACCTGCAGCCTAACCAAGATACAAGTGTTTCACGCTCTCTTAACGCTTCTATTATTTTATTTTGATCACGTGACTTATCGTTGAAATAATGTCATTCCCATACATTTTATTAGTTTTCTAATAACTTTTAGATACGTTTGTGGAATATCAACTTGGCCAACGCCAATGCTGTGGTAGGCGCTGTGCGTAGAAAAATATCACTTTAAAGGTCAATGACTCGCTCTGTTATTCTTATGACAGGCATCTAAGATGTTTGGCACCGAGTCTTTATAGGTGTTTGCAGATGAGCTAATCTCGAGGTATAAAGACGTGCAGCCATGTACATTCCAACACAAGAATATAGGGACAATAATTTTTTTGGGTATGCGACATCGCGATGAAATCAGAAGATTGTCAATGGTTCTAAACATTACGTGGAATATTTTAGAATGTATTAACATTAAGGATAAGAACTAATTATGAGTATGAAATATAATTTTTCCCTGAACTATAGAAGCTATATGCAAATAAAATCATAGAAATTTGTGGTTATCTAGTGTGTATAATATTTTAGTAAAAGCATTTTTTACTTGTATTTATTAGTAAAGTAATTATCAGAAGGATTAAATACAAGAGTATTACTTCTTTTAATTGATAGATTATCACTACTTATGTTAATAATACAATCAAAGAAGTAAAAACAACGGTTGATCAAAAAGTGTATGAAGCCGTGTTTGGAGCGTGATGTTCAAATGACGATTAAGCCTACATTGTATGAAAAGATTACATATATATTAATAACATTATCAGTACTTGTTGAAGACTGCCACCTATATAACTAATTAAAATATGCAAAATATTTAAAAAAATATTATCGATAGCTGAGGTAAACCGGGCCTACTGTACTCATATCTGATAATATGTTTACCTTTTTACACCTTGACTACATAAATAATGGGATAAACTACCAACACTTTTGGTATACATCGAGATTACGTTAAACATGTAATTTCCAAAATTACGTACTTACCTCTCAATAGAATGTAAAACTTAAAAAATATGTAAAAAAGGTTTTTGATTTAAACGGTTTTATCGAAAATAATGTACTAAAGGTAAAAAATAAATAATTTTAAAAATAAAATCGTTGGGCGTAGCGTAAACTGAGTTGACTTAATGGAAACACGGGCCCAACGATTTTATGTAATGAGACAAAAAAAAAAATTCCTTTTAATACATTATTTTCGATAAAACCGCTTAAATTAAAAACCTTTTTACATATTTTATATTTTTAAGTTTTTAGTTTTTAATTTTTCATAGTGAACAGTTCACTATGTAAAATTAGAAACTAAAAACTTGTGTGAAAAATATTCTACTAGTCAAACCCTTTCATTTGATACCCATATAGTGGTATGTATATATATGGTATAATGTATAAAACACCATCTTGTAGCGGCGGCCATCTTGGTTTTTTTTTTTCATAGTGAACTATATTGTACAAATCAAGCCCTTTCATTTGATACCCATATTGAGGTAGTCGTGTCAAAATTTGTAAACCGTCATTTTGTAGCGGCGGCCATCTTGAATTTACAATGAAACATAATTTATTTAATTGTATTGTCACCAGATCTAAAGGTGTGTACAAAATTTCAGATCAATCTGTCAACAGGTAGTGGGTCAAATTTCAATTACAATATTTGACCCAAACAAACAAATAAACAACAACCAGGGCAAGCAAAATAAAACCGTTAAAAAAAAACCGACTTCCAAAAAACATCCAACGAAAACTCTCTGCCAAAAAAACACTTAAAAGCGTAAAATAAACTGGTTCTTCATAAATTGCCTATACCTAATTCTTTATTCATTTAATAGTAGTATTATAATGTGTGCTAGGTACCTAGAATCTGTTTGAAGTACATAAAAAATAATAAAAAATAATAATACATACAGTGGAACATAGAACCTCCTCCTTTTTGGAAGTCGGTTAAAAAAGACAAGTTAGGATATGGGTATTATTCATTTAAATTTTCTTACAAAGTTTTGAAATTCTATACGTAAAATATAAATGGAGTTTTCATATTTTGAGCCTGTTCTATTTTATAAATATGTGTGTAACATATATTTTACTAGTTCTCATCTACTACTTCTCATTTTCAATTTTACTATGAACATACTCAAATGATTACCTACGGCAATAGTCTCAGATAAATAATAATTTTACTAAATTGTTATCTATCTATCATTCTTCCATTGTTTTCCCATTAATTCTGTCAGGATGACAATGGGCTGGCCCCATATTGTTGGAAGGTAACAAATTATAGCTTTTTCTTTTGTATGTCATAGGGGACAAAAGAGCAGATGGATCACCTAATGGAAATTGATCACCGTCACTCATTGACGCCAGCTACATAGAAGTCACTAGCGCGTTGCCGGCCTTTGAGGGTACGCTCATTTCTTGATGGTAAAATTTTTCTTGGCTTGCTTAAATGATGATGTTCTCCTAGCCGATTACGGCCACGGCGGCCATCCTCAACGGAGACCAGCCAACTACCTAGGATTATAGTGGACAGTGTGTGCGCAAACACAGGTGCACTCTCTGTTCCATCACTCTCATAATCCGATGGGACACTTAACCGACACGATCGGGGAGAGATCAGGCGCAGGACCAACAGCTTAACGTGCTCTCCGAGGCACTCCTTGACTTGCTTAAATAATAACAATACGATTCTTCAAGCCCCCGGGGGTGTGGCTTTAAAAACATGTTATTAGCTATATGCATCGATCTCCTTCTCATCGTAAGTTATAATTTTAAATGAAAATATATACTGTTTAAAGTGAAAATAAACCACATTACAGATATAATATCAAATATCAAATTTTTATTATTATTATTATTTCCTAGTATTTTAATTTAATTTTAAGATAATATATTATGTTGTTTTTTTAATTTCATGAATAAATTTATACAACATCGTGTAGTAATATATAAAAAAATAAGTATACTTCAAGTCAACAACTGGTAATTGTTTCATATTTCATCATACAACATAACGCAAAAGATAAAACAACAAGAAACTATTGAGGTCATTAACTTTTCTTATTACGATAAATTACTTGCATGGGGCAGTTCTAACTTACGACACACGTGTAACATGGTTGTATGCAGATGCATTCAACCATGTTACACAAAGACCTTCGTTGTCATCGTTCGTGTAAAAAAATAGATCGTTACACGGTATATAGACAGTGCTTTAAAAATTGCTAGGTACTGAAGAGACTGTTGAGAGAGAAAAAGAGGCTACCATAATCTTATACGAGTGGACTCACAAGTTCAATTAAAAGCTTAATGAGTTAGAACGTTTATGTACTAATTCAAAAATAATGAAATAATCACTGATATTACTTCACTAATACCGAGTAATTTGTCCACATTTAAATTTAATTACTTAAATTGAATTTAGTTTTTGTTTTTACTGCATAAGATAAAGTATTCCTATAGTAGGGGAGCCCTAGAAGAAATTTCGGGATTTACTAAAGCACGGCAGATTAAATATAATATACCTTGCGCCCGGTTAAGTACCTCCACCAAATATGAGCCCCGTATATATGGCTGCCCATCAAGAATAAAGGATCTGATTTGTAAAAAAAATGGTTGTCTGTAAAGTATGTTTACGGATGATAGTTTAACACGTTCAGTGCGAAACGAGGCTTGAAACACCTCGTACGTGTCTCGTCGTTATAGCGATAAGGAAAAACTTAAACTTCTCTGTCGTGCGAGAGGCGTAACTTCCATCTTGGCGTAACTTCAGTCTAGGAAAGAGATAACTATATATCTGAGATGTGCTATTGATGCCGAGTTTTTTGGTATACCTACCTTAATACCCGATATCTTAGGCCTCGTATCGCACTGAATAAATAAAAGTTTAATACAGTGCGTTACGAGGTTGCGAACACCTCGTACCCCCGCACTAGCTTCACGTGGTTAGTGTTGTGCAAAACGTTGAACGCTGCGCCCGCGACTATATAATAGGATGTGGATACGTTGCCGAAGAAAGTTAATTAATAATATTATTGATGATGAAGAGGAATTGGGTGGTAAATCTAATTCGAAATTACCGATATTTAAAAAACAAGTAAGTTTCCAATCAATATTTACAAATTATACTCAGTCTAAGTGAAATAATTATGTAGAAATATAATAAATGAATTCCAGCTATGTATATTTAAGAAGAGGAGATGTGTAGGATGCTACGAAAAACTTCGCACCTTCTTATCAAGTCGTGAAGCTGACAAAAAGTAAAGAAAATTCTCACAGAATGTATCGGTTGCAAAAAATATTATTGTTTGACCTGTTTTAATAAAAAGCATCCATAAGTAACTACAATTAAATGAAATCGGTATTTTTATTTCCCATCACTAAACAATATGAAAAACTGCCCTTTTTCATTGCGGTATGGGGTACATAAGACCCCACATTTTATCTTACCTATAGAATCTAAACTAAATAATCTGATTAGGTTAGATTTAGGTTAATCAACTCATTGATAATAATAATAATAATATGTACAGGAAGTGGGAGAAACCGAATCCGTGTATGAGTGATGGGCAATTGCCAGATAAAAATGCCACAAATTCATTTTGGCGTAACATCTGGTCAATGCCTGTCGCTCATACAGAAGGTGATTGGTGTCGGGATGTCGAGCGCTCATGTGAGTCAATAATATCTATAGAACCAGTTAGCATCGATAAGGAGGATGTAAGTTGTGCGGTCCGTTCATTACCGCATTGGAAAGCACCTGGTCCAGACGGACTGCACAACTTTTGGCTTAAATGGTTCCGTAGCTCACATGCGTGTTTGGCATCTCAATTCCAGACAGCATTGGATTCGGGTTCATTACCACAATTTTTAACCACTGGCATAACTCACTTACTCTATAAATCTGGTAGTGCCATGGATCCCAAAAACTTTAGGCTCATTACTTGTTTACCAACTTTATATAAACTTCTAACATCTATTCTGAGACTCAAAATTACTACTCATATTAATAAAAATTCGATAATTTCCGTTTCTCAGAATGGATGTAGAAGTGGGACCCGTGGCACTAAAGAGCTCCTTATAATAGACATGACCATTAGCCAGCAGGTACGTCGTAATCGTAAGAGCCTGGCGACATGCTGGATAGATTACAAGAAGGCTTATGACTCCGTTCCTCATACATGGCTTTTAAGGGTGCTGGAGTTGTATAAAATTGATACAACTCTGTGCATTTTCTTGAAGTCGTGTATGGGGCAATGGAGAACAGTACTTCGCTATCCAGGATGTCGGCAGTCTACGATGAACGACGTACTTATAAAGATCGAGCGGGGCATCTTTCAAG
The DNA here is from genome assembly GCA_949125395.1 of Diaphora mendica. Lineage (NCBI taxonomy): Eukaryota > Metazoa > Arthropoda > Insecta > Lepidoptera > Erebidae > Diaphora > Diaphora mendica. The sequence goes on from OX421310.1 coordinate 29,154,021, forward strand.
GTGACAGTCTGAGTCCCTTGTGGTTTTGTCTAGCTTTGAACCCTCTCAGCGCTCTATTAGAGGGTTCAGGGTTAGGCTATAGGTTGCAGAAAGATGATCAAGTTATATCTCACCTCCTTTATACGGATGATTTGAAACTGCTTGCCCCCACTAAATTACAATTGACAGCGTTACTAAAGGTCACTGAAAACTTTAGTAATTCTATCAAGATGGAATTTGGTGTAGACAAGTGTGCAGTCATGTGTGTAAAGAAGGGAGTGATTGTGGAATCTGAAGGAATAGAGCTTTCAGATTCCACAAAACTTCGATCTCTTTCTGCCACCGAAACCTACAAGTATCTAGGTTTTTCGCAGGCCTTGGGAATACCAGAATCTGACGTGAAACAAACGTTGCGGGAACGTTTCTTTGGCCGCCTGAAAAAAGTAATTAAAAGTCTTTTATCAGGCGGTAACAAAGTGCGGGCCTACAATAGTTGGGTCATGCCGGTTCTGATGTATTCCTTTGGTATACTTAGATGGACTCAGACCGAATTAGATGCCCTAGACCGGAGAGTCCGTACATTGCTGACTGCATTCCGAATGCATCACCCACGGTCATCGGTTATGAGGTTGTATATCCCGTGAAAGTTTGGGGGTCGTGGACTATTAAATATCAAGACCCTACACAATCGCGAGATATACAATCTTAGAGAATATTTTCTTCACACTGATGTGGGAGTGCATCGTAATGTAGTTGCAGTGGATACCGGACTCACTCCGCTCGCTTTGGCTAAAGAGAATTGGCGCAAACCTGTAGTACTTGGTACTGATGATCGCAGGGAGGTATGGAAGGGCAAAGAACTTCATGGTCGGTTTTATCGGGCTCTTAATGGGCCTGATATAGACTTCAAGGCCTCAACTTCCTGGTTACGGTATGGTGATCTCTTCGGAGAAACCGAAGGTTTTGTTTGTGCGATTATGGACGAAGTTATCATGACGAATAACTATCGGAAGTATATCCTGAAAGATGGTACGGTCGACATCTGTCGGGCATGTCACCGTCCTGGAGAATCTATCAGGCATATTATTTCTGGTTGTTCTCGTCTTGCTAACGGCGAATATTTGCACAGGCACAACCAAGTAGCCAGGATCGTACATCAACAGCTTGCCCTTAAATACAGACTTGTGAATTCAGAGGTGCCATACAACAGGTATGTGCCCGACCCAGTTCTCGAGAATGGTCGTGCTACGTTATATTGGGATCGATCTATTATCACGGACAGGACTATTGTTGCCAATAAGCCTGATATTGTGGTGATAGATCGATTAGAGCGCCGCGCAATGATTGTCGATATCGCCGTTCCTCATGACGAGAATCTCGTGAAAGTTGAAAAAGAAAAACAAATAAAATATTTGGATTTATCTCACGAGATTGTCGATATGTGGAATGTGGATTGGGTAATCATTGTTCCGATAGTCGTATCTGCTCACGGATTGATAGCCAAGAGCCTCGACCAACATCTTAAGAGGCTCACGTTAGAGGGCTGGATCAAGGGTCTGATGCAGAAGGCAGTCCTCCTTGACACGGCTCGTATTGTGAGGAGGTTCCTGTCTCTGGAGCCCTAACCACCGGTTTCGTGGTCCCTGTACCCGAGGTCGGTGGTCTACTATTTTTTATATTTTTAAATGTATTTGTTTTTATATTTATATTTAAAAATGTAATTAATATGTATATATAAATGAAATAAAAATAATAATAAATCTTTATTTAGGTAATTTACAAAATTAGTGCATAATGTCCAGTAGATATACAAGAACTTACATGGGGCAAACAGCGAGTCGCCTCTGACCCTCAAACTAGGTATAAACCTGTGTGATATTGATTTTGATTATTATTTTTTGATTTTGATTTTGATTATTATTGATAATAATAATCGCGACAAAAATCGTAAAATTCGCCTTATTTGGCGCCAAAAAAAGGATTTTTGTCTCCTGTGGGCGGTGGGGTTTATTAAGCCTCATGCCGCTACAACGTCTGGTTCAGAACGAGGTTTCAAAGGCCTCGTAACGCACTAATGGAAAATACAGATACATCAGTCCCGCTGCGAACGTGTTAACGTGACAACGTCATAACGAAACATTGATGAAATGATGGCTTCCATTTAATGCTTGAAGTGCAAGCGAGTGATAGATGCGCCTCAGAGCGAGGTAACGCCACATCAGTCATGTTTTTTGGTGTCGCAAGAGATGCTGAAGATCGTGCGAAGTGGAGGAAAAAGAATCGGAAAATGAGTCTCAGGCGACATTGGGGATTGCAATCCGGAAAACCGGATCCGGTAATCCGGCGGATCCGGCATAATTATACTTCTACCGGATCCGGTACAATTCCTCCGGATCCGGGACCGGATCCGGTAAATGTATATTTTGGCAAAATAATCGCGCTGTCACGAATGAAAGCACTTTAAGAGTATGCTTTTGACATTGCCTGTTCGTCCCATGCCCGCAGGTCACAATTGCAGCTCTATTAAAGTCGATTAATCGTCGATCGTCTTAAGATCGTTGTTTCAAACCAATAGTTAATAAACAATATTTGTTTACTAGCTAAAGAGTTCGAACACAAACATGACAGACATATAACTAGACATAAATTTTCCATGTTAAAACTAGTTGAGTTCAAAGCAATCAAAACGACTGCTTTCCATTTTTCATGATACTATTTGACACTTGAAAAATCTATTTAGATGTCAGATCAGTGAGTTTAAATATTACAATTACGAATTTTTGATCTCAGTTAAGGTTAATCATTACTTTATGTTTAGTTAGTTTAATGATGTTGATGAATAGTATTGATCTCTGATTAATCTGTAAAAAGAAGACTGTGTCACCACGTTATGTGGTAATAAAACCATTACTATTTGACTTTTCTTATATCTTAAAAATCAAGTTGACGTAACGCTATTGTCACTATAGAATGGGGAAGATACTAATACCTGCAACACAGTCTTTACTAGCACAGGTATTAGGGAATCTCATTATGTATTGAAAATATTTATTTCAATGAATAAATTATTATTATTTTTTGAAAATTTAATTGCTTTTAAATTTAGCTTGTGATTTTATTTGTTTTGGCGATGAACAACGATAAGTTATGATAATAAAGTCGACTTCGTATATAGCTATCGTTTTTTTTACACATCATTAACGATCCATATTGAAACTCACAAGGAAATGAATTTATCTTGGTAAAATCAATCCGACCGGATCCGGTCGGATCAGGCCGTATTTATGAAATTCAGTCCGGATCCGGCTGGATTGAAAATGACACCGGATTGCAATCCCTAGGCGACATCGGACGAAATTGAAATTAGCGCTTGGATTATATTTATGATCTTCTTATCTTCTCTTCTCCTTCGAATGACAAGTACTTTTCCGTAACATCATTACAATTTTTTTTTATTTTTATTGTATGGCCCGCCATAATGACTCTACTCTGCCTGATGGAAAGCATAAGCAGAATCCAACAGTGGTGGTCACCATACTCACTGCGAATGCAGACAATGCAGTATGGCGACCCACACCATGGCGGCCTAGTGATGCTACTGCATCTTTTAGTCTAGTCAACAAGTATGGAACTTGTTGACTAGACTATTTGGGTCACCGGTCTCGCACTCACCAACGAAACACGAAAACATGAACGCTGTCATTTTACGTTGATTTTCTGTGCGAGGGTAGTACCGCCCCGGTCGAGCCGGCCCGTTCGTGCTGAAATCAGCGTGGCTCTACTACCACGCAAATTTATAATTGTGTAATTCAGTTTCAGTACGTGATAGCCTATTTTCAATTGTTTTTAAGAGACAAATCAGGAAAATTTTAATTTATCGCAAATATAACCATACTAATTTCTGTAGGTATAAACATGTAACGTAACTTAAATGTATACTGTAATTATGTCTAATATACTCATAAGTATACTTACCCAACCTTTGAATTCAGTTCGATTTTAGGGTTTCAGAGGTTCGATGCCAATCGCTACGTGGAAAAACTGATGTTCAATTAAAACCGGTTGAACTAGTAACCGACTCCAAATAATCTTGGGAATAATAATAGCTAGGAGGATGATAATGACTTGCAGGTATACCAACATTATATTTAGTTTTTATTTTATGTATAATTAATTTAGATAATTTAGTTAACTATTTATATACAGCTATACACGACTTTCAGTTGTTGTTAACCAAAAATAAATAATATTTCTTCACTCATAAGGTTAGCTGGAAAAGAAGTCAACTTTTGGGTAACGTTTAACGGACTATGTTATTTCAAGTACTAGGCCAGGAACGACGCCGAGTCTATTCAGACTCTATTCTGGGGGAAGCCTGGGCTTCCCCCTGCCTGTCGGCCCAATCATTATTTGTCGCGACCTGACCGCTGTTTTGCGACCAGGCGGTCCCCCTACCGCTGACCGTATTAATTGATATGCCATCAGAGGTCCCCACTCTCTGGTAGCTTGCGGCCCTGTCGACGGCTGGTGTCGCCGATGACGTCATCTGCGCTCGGGATCGGCCCTCTCCCGAACCCGTTCAGCAGTCTCTTTCTAGAGCATTACAGCTTCACAGAAAGAGACCACTGAATCCCAGCCCTCTTGACCCGCCAGCATGGCAGCAATTATTTACCTTCGCATATGAATGCGAAGGTAAATAAGCCACTAGCATAAAAAGGGCGGGAAATGAGCCAGGACTGACGCCGCCTCCGAAGAGACGGAGCGCTATCCTCGTACGATCCAAATGGCCGCTACTCGCTGCGCTTGGTTGAGCTTGGTTCTGCAGCGGGAGGAGGCCGATAGGCGCTTGACCCATATCGGCGGTCCATAAAGAGCCATGGTTCGTATCACCGCACTGTTGAGGCAGAGAACTTCCTCCCGCGGTATCCCTTAATTAGGCAATAGCCTCTGTAGGGAGCCCGCCACCCACCGAACTCGGGGGATCATCCGCTCGAAATGCTCTTCGAAGCTCCAATGGCTGTCCAGGTTGAGGCCGAGTCACGAGCGCAGCGAGTGATTCAAAAATTAGAATCCTGAGCGTTAGCGAGGGAATCAAAAGAGCACTAGGTAAAAAGAAATTGCACTCGAGTGCAACACGTAACTTTTCATCCCACCTCAGCGAGGAAATGACTAAATGACGTGAAAAGAAAATGGCGCGGGCAAAGCAAAAGCAAAAAAAAAGTACACCAAGAAGGTTCCGAGTCTGAGATTTAAACAAATTTAAAAAAATATGATAAATTCGGCACCATGTAGGTAGAAATAAATAGGTTTAATGATGTTTTGACTTCACCAGCTTAGTACACACAATGTTCTAAATTCAATTTTACTTTATCCTCTAGCGGATAAAAACGGTTTTTGCACTCAGATATCGAAGGGCAAAAATACTCTTTCCGAGACGGTGGGATGAAAATAACTATTACCCGTCTCTTGCAGTGCGTTAATGCCAAAGACAGCGCAGACTATACAATAATGAAAGTTACGTCATTGTTTAAATCTGAGAGAATTAATAACGTCAATAACGTCGTAAACTTATCTTTATCGATTTGCAGCATTATTATCCACAAAACACAATTTATATGAGCGATTGAATCCTAATCTAATATTTAATAATTCGGATTAATTAATCTACTATTTACATTGTTAAACAAAACGGGCCTCTTGACTCGACAGGTATTAAACAAAGAAAATAGCTAGACTTGTGCGTAATTATAAGCATGAGACCAGTAATCACGAATTGCCATCATTATAAAAATATTTAATTGACCTAATGAAATAGGATTGAAGGATTTTGAAAATAGAAATAATGTAATACTGACGAATGACAGCCGAAACACCAATCGAAACTATGCGTTTCGATTGGTGTTTCGGCTGTCATTCGTCAGTATCAATCACACCCTAGTTAAAGGCAGGTTTGAGCATCCACGATACCCGCATTTTTTTCCTGTTTCCTTATAAATATCCCTGCAGCATATTTATTTTGTTTGTGTTGTCAATTCTCAACGCAAACATCAGCCACTTAACAAGGCAAATATCATGAATCTGCCTGGAGTTGGTTTATTGATGTTGAGAAATCTTCTACCTTCAAACAAACACTATTGTTTATATTAAAAGCAATGTTCTGCCATGATTTTAATTTCAGTAAGAAGGTTAAATTTTCTAAACAGTTACAATTACTATATGTATAAATTAATCTATACTAATATTATAAAGCTGAAGAGTTTGTTTGTTTGTTTGAATGCGCTAATCTCAGGAACCGCTGGTCCGATTTGAAAAAATATTTTAGTGTTGAATAGTAAATTTATCAAGGAAGGCTATATATCATCATGCTAAGAGCAATAGGAGCGGAGCACCAATGAAAAATGTTACAATAACGGGGGAAAAAATTTACGCTACGAACAATAGGCGACGTAAACGACGTTGCGTGGGTCAGCTTCATCATCAGCCTATCGCAGTCCACTGCTGGACATAGGCCTCTCCGATTGCGCGCCACTTGGTTCGATCCTCGGCTTCTCGCATCCAGCTCATGCCAGCCGTCTTGCGCAGATCATCACTCCACCTGGCCTGTGGACGTCCTACACTACGTTTACCGAGACGGGGTCTCCACTCAAGAACCCGTTTACCCCAACGGTAATCAGTTCTGCGGCTAATATGGCCAACCGACTGCCACTTCAGCTTGCTAATCCTTTGGGCTATGTCGATGACCCTGGTTCTCTGCCGGATTACCTCATTCCTGATGCAATCCCTCAGAGAAACGCCGAGCATAGCCCTCTCCATAGCACGCTGAGCGACTTTGAACCAGCCGTGCCGTAAGTGTCCACGTTTCGGCTCCGTATGTCATGACGGGTAGGACGCACTGATTGAAGACTTTCGTCTTAAGGCACTGTGGGATCGACGATGAAAAGACCCGACGAAGTTTCCCAAACGCTGCCCAACCCAGCTGAATTCTCCTGTTCACCTCATCCTCAAAGTTGTTTCTACCTAACTGCAAAGTCTGCCCGAGGTACACATAATTTTGAACAACTTCGAGAACGGCACCGTGTACTGCGATCGGTTCCGGTAGTACATGTTCATTGAACATGACCTTGGTTTTGTCCAAGTTCATCCGTAGGCCGATGCGCACAGAAGAGTCAGCCAGGTCGTTCAGCATCTATTGTAGGTCCTGCAGCGTCTCTGCCATAATGACGATGTCGTCCGCCAATTGCAAGTGAGAGATGTAGTCGCCATTGATATTTATGCCACGTCCTTTCCAGTGTAGCGTCTTGAACAAATCCTCCATTGCATTTGTGAACAATTTCGGGGAAATAACATCCCCTTGTCTCACTCCTCGATGCAATGGTATGGGCCTTGTTTGCTGATTCTGTACTTGGACGGACATGGTGGCGGCTTCGTAGAGACATCTCAGCACTTGGATGTATCGCCAATCCACTTGGCAACGCTGCAGGGACGCCAGAAGAGACCAGATCTCGATCGAGTCAAAGGCCTTCTCATAGTCCACGAATGCTAGACACATGGGCTGATTATACTCCTCTGTCTTCTGTATAATTTGCCGCACTGTGTGGATGTGGTCTATGGTGCCATATCCGCTCCGAAATCCAGCTTGCTCCGGTGGTTGAAATTCGTCGAGTCTTCGCGCAAGACGGTTCGTGATGACTCTTGAGAACAGCTTGTAGACGTGGCTTAAAAGCGAAATGGGTCGATAGTTCTTCAACCTGGTCTTGTCACCTTTCTTGAAGAACAAGATGACCACACTTCTGCTCCACGCCTCTGGAGTTCTCCCTTCGAACAGGACAGCGTTAAAAAGCTTTTGGAGCTTTAACAGTTCTGTTGTAATGCCGTCCTCTCCATGGGCTTTTCCATTTTTAAGCTGTCCAAGAGCCATCTCGATTTCGTCAATGCTGACTTCTGGCAGATCTCCTTCTTCCTTGCACCGGTGACGCTGCTGCCCGTCACCGGCCTATTACATTTAACTACGCCTATTGGGATGGGTATACCGCCATCGGTCGGTTAACAAGTGTGTCAGCTAGTCATTATATATTTCTACAATTTGAGATATCGCTTGTAATCCATAATTATTTATTTATTTATTTATAAGAGGTACACTTACAGATCACTGCCAGTACATGTTATTAGACGTTATGAGACAGGAACATAAAAGCTAGACAGTAATCCAAATTTAGCATACACAACATGAGTGAAGGCAAAATACAAACATTTCTTACGACTAATCTACAATAAATTATTGTTTAATAAAGAAAATAATACAATACAAAAGAAAGAAGCATCTCAAAAACAAATAATAGAAATTAAAGGAATATCCACTACGAACACTGTGACTTAGTTAAACGTGTGATGACACTCTTGTAATGGGAAAATCTACTATTAAATATGTCTACGTCTTCAACGCGATTCAGTTCGTTGTATGTACGACACATTCTCACGACAGGACTAAAGAAAGAGGTGTTGTTACGGGAAACTTGTAATAAAAATATGTTAGGATTGCGCGACCTGTGCCTGATGTTAATAGAGACCGCAGATAGCAAACCCGATGCATCGATGGTGGAGTGAACAATCCTGTGAAGGCAAAGAAGATCATACCTTCTACGGCGAGCTTGAAGGGAAATCATGTTGAACTCAACTAACCTATCACCATAATTTTGTAATGACCTACCATAGCCAAATTTGCGGGCGACGTATCTCAGACAGTGCCGCTGCACACTCTCAATGGCATCTGTGTGAACCCTATAAAAAGGCGACCAGATTGGACAACAATATTCAAGGCCGCTTCGAACAAGGCTTGAAAAAAGTGTCAAAATACTCTGTTTGTTTTTAAAATCTCTTGTTGACCTTATAACGAATCCCAAAAGTCTACGGGTTCTACTCACTATATGTAGATAGTGAGGACGGAAAGTCAGTTGGTCATCAAAGAGCACACCCAGATCCTTAACCACATCTTTTCTCTCTAGGGTTTGATCTTGTATAAAATATTCAAACTTGTATATATTTCGTTTCCTAGTAAATGAGATAAGGCAGCACTTTTTCACATTTAGGCTCATTTTGTTGAGCACGCACCAGTCAGAGATAGCTTTTAAGTCACGTTGAAGAGCTGTACATTGTGCATGATCTCTGACATCAGTAAAAATTTTGAGATCGTCGGCGTATAAAAGAGACCGGCAGGATATTTGGCTTACAAGATCATTTATAAAAATGACAAAAAGAAGCGGGCCCAGGTGCGAACCTTGTGGAACGCCCGATGAGCCTGAAACAGGTGAGGAGGAGAAGCCCTTTACCGTAACGAGTTGACTGCGGTTACTAAGGTAAGAAATGATCCATCTCAGCAAGGAGCCATTAATGTCATAGTGCTTAAGTTTGAGGCTCAGAAGATTGTGATCCACCTTATCGAAGGCCTTACTGAAATCCAGGTATATAGCATCGACCTGACCTCCCGTGGCAAAAGAATGACACAGATAATTTTTGAACTCCAACAGGTTACTTAATGTAGATCTCTTTTTGACGAACCCATGTTGATTCTCCGAGATATAATTACTCAAGTGAAAATAAAGGGAGGAGTATACCAGGGTCTCGAATAATTTGGCCATACAAGACAAGATACTTATAGGCCTATAGTTGGAACACAGTGATTTATCGCCGGATTTAAAAACAGGTACAATGTGAGTTGTCTTCCAACGTACTGGAAAAATGCCTGATTCCAAAGATTTATTAAAAATTATTGTCAATGGAAGAGACAGCTCTTCACAACACTCCCTTATAAAGCCTGGCGGGATACCATCGGGACCTGACCCCTTACGCGTATTTAGCTGTTTAATTTTTGATGAGATATCCTGTTGGCTAACCCTGACCTGATACAGAGACAGATTTCCGACCAGAGGCATATTATGCAGCAAGGAGGATTCCCCGCCAGAAGGAGCGTCATAAACTGAACCAAAATACTCGGCAAATAAATCACAGATATCCTGTCCATTTGAACAAGTTTTAGATTCGTACGACATTGTGAGTGGTATAGTAGAACCACCTTTTTTGTTATTAACATACCGCCAAAACATTTTAGGATCATCCTTCAAAGACTCCTCAACAGAAGACACAAAGTTCCTGTAGCAGTCTGTAATGAGGACTTTACACCTGCTGATGATTTTTTTTTAAAACGCTTGTGATTTTTTTTTTCCTTTATACAACGAATTAAAGCCTGATTGTACCAAATTGGGTACTTATTTGACACCGTGTTTCTTACAAGTGGCGTATTTTTTGAAATTATCTCATTTAACTTGTTATAGAAAGCATCCAAACATTCATTGACATCCTCTGAGGAGAATAAATTCTCCCAATTGATGCAATTCAACTCAAACTTTACCCTGGCATACTGACACTTATTGAAGTTATAACGCGCGTTAAATTTAGGTTTAGTGACCCTAACAGAACCATATGTAATTTCAATGTGATACGCCAGGTGATGCTTATCTGAGCGGCATAAATTATCTAGGTATAATAGTACATTGTTCACCGAGGGAGGAAAGGTGATTACTAGCGAGGGAGCAGTTTGTGGCCCGAAGGCGCAGCCTAGGGCGACAATACTCCCGAGGTAGGAATGGGACTTTCACCCGAATGCTACACAGTGCTTTATACTACACCTGTGAGGAACATTTAAAGACTTATATTGTAGAAAGTATTTAAATCAAAACGTAAGACACCATGTAAGACACAATTTAGCTTAGAATTTGACCGATATTTCGCGATTCTTTTGTTTATTTTTATTCTTCACAAAAGGATGTCAGTGGCACGGAGATTCCATATTTAAATTATATGAAAACTCCTTAGGCATACAACTTTCTCTCCCGCTAAAACACGTTAGAAATGGATTTTCATACATTTTTTCCTCCCGCTTATTCAGGGCAAGGAAAAGACGAACGTTCTCTTTTCATTTTCAGGGAACGATAAGCGGGCGCCAAAGGGTAGACCTGCTCATGAGTACATAAGGAAAAATAATAAAAAAAATATACCTAGTTTTTTCTTAGTTACAAGAAAAATTTAGAATTTCTTTGAACATTTACACCCTTCATGATATTTTGAACGACCACGATGACAATTTCTCAAATATGCTTAAGATTTTTTTTTTATCTTATACCTCAATAGTGCTACTATTCACCACAATTCTTAAAAACACCAAATTGCCCGCAGTTTTTACACAAAAAACGTTCAAAATCATTTTTTTCCCTAAAATTATGAAATATTTTTACTCTTACTGTACTTTGACTCATGGTCTATATCATGAAAGGTATAAATTTTCAAAGAAATTCAAAATTTTTCTTGTAACTAAAAAAAAAACTAGGTATATTTTTTTTTATATTTTTCCTTATGTACTCATTAGCAGGTCTACCTTTAGGCGCCCGCTTATCGTTGAATTTTGGGACACCCTGTATACTTATCAGCAACTCGAAACTTTATCAGGAACTGGTAAAACTAGCTCTTACTAGTGTCAATATCTAAATTTGAATGGGCCTCTCTATGTATTTTAGAAATAAACTAGGATGTTTATCAGCATCCAGATCACAATAACACAGCCTCGTTTTATTTGTTAGCGTATGTGAGATATTGTTGTTAAATAAATTTAAAACTAGCTGAGCCCCGCGGTGCTACCCGTGGTACAACTACAACCACGGAAGACGCCGCGGGGCAAAGCTAGTCTAAAAAAAAATTGCCTTTGTTACTCCTTATATCATCAGCTATCTGCCAGTGAAAGTCCCGTCAAAATCGATCCAGCCGTTCCAGAGATTAGCAGGAACAAACAGACAGACAGATGGACACACAGACAGACAAAAAATTTAAAAAAATGCAATTTTGGTATATGTACCGTGTATACATATATATGCATTTAGTAAAAAGCGGTTATTTTAATATTACAAACAGAAACTTTATTTATTTATAAAGATTATTGAAAATAATACCCTTGAAATGAGTGTTCCGTCAATACTTTATAAGTATTTATACAACAGTCCCATTCAATGAGCTTCTCCAATCTGTACACATAAATGCTTAATATGTGCTTATACAAGCATCTAACTGTGACCAGGCCAGTAGCCAGAAATACTATGGCAACAAATGTTCATCGAAAAGTAAAATTCTAAAGTATAGGTATCTGAAATAAAATCGACAAACTAAGTATAACAGATGGCCTAAATGTGCTTTCGGGCAGCGCGATAGCTTTTCAATCTGTACCTAGCAATTCGTTAATCGGATCGTTTCCGGTCAGTGCTTCTATTGAGACCACCACCCGCGCCCGCGGTATGGGATCCCCTCCATACCGTGGAATGCATTCATTTCATTAAATTTATCAAAACTCTTACATTAGCTCTGAAGCATTTTTATTTACAAATAGCTTTTGTTCCAAGACAGATTAATTATTGCCTGGGACTTCCTGAGAGTCATGGATCACTGCCGTTGATCTTTGACTGTCGTGTACAAAAGTTATTCCCTATTAAAAGAAATTGGCTTATGTGGACGGCTTTTCATAAGTAAATGTAATTTTATCAGTCAATTTATCGTAAAACCGTTTTGACCATGAGTTACAAGCCTGTTTTTTTTTATACTAATGAGTTTATGAGTTGTACATAAACTCATTAGTATTGTTGTACAGGGCATCTGAGACAAGCCGCCGGGGTGGTTTTTAGTAGAATCACAATCTGGCTCCTCAGCCCCCGAGGAGTCGAAGATCCGAAGTAAAGTAATTCATCACTACCGACGGCGACGTGACGTACGCTAAATTCCTACTTTGGGTACACTTACTTGTTTCATGTTTGTTATCGACTTTAAGAAGCGTGTTTTTTAGTCTTTCAAATTATATATTCTTTTCTATAGCATTTTGGGTAATTTTCTTTCTTTTTTAAAAAGATAACAATACTAGAATAATATCCTTTGTTCATGTTCCCTCTTTCTCGAAGTTATGTAGAACGTTTTAGAAAGTACAATATAATAATGAAATGCTGGAATCGGTCTTAAATTCTGCGTGCCGATTTTAAACAAAATATTTATAAATGGGCCTCAGCGATAACAATCGAAAAAGGTCAAGCTAAAACGAACGAGCTGAAAACAAGAAATAAACATCTACATGACGTATACCTACGTAATAAGGGCTGTTGTCTTTTATTAGGGTTCCGTACCCAAAGGATAAAACGGGACCCTATTACTAAGATTTCGCTGTCCGTCTGTCTATCTGTCCGTCCGTCTGTCACCAGGTTGTCTCATAAACCGTGATAGTCAGACAGTTGAAATTTTCACAGATGATGTTTTTCTATTGCCGCTATAACAACAAATAGTGAAAAATAGAATAAAATAAATATTTAAGGAGGCTCACATATAAAAACGTCTTTCTTTTTGCCGCTTTCATAGATAACTAGCTTTCACCCGCGGCTTCCCTCGCATTTAATAAAAAGTATCCTATTGTCACGTGTTAGGGTTCGATTTATTTGAGAGAGAAGCCTTTTGACTTGTTAAAGAGACTTTATTAAAACCACTATTAAAATCACAATACTACTCTGAATTACAATCCTTAAAGGTCGCCGAGGTCGCTAGGTTGATCGCTGATATCACTTCGATGTTTATCTCACTATAGCTCAAACTGTACTGAACTGCCTGCGGTCCGCGAGACGCTCTATTTATACTCGTATTATTATTACTGTTCCATTTCTAGACACAACGATAAAACACGAGAATCTACTAGTAAAAACGCTAGTAAAAATAATCGAAGTTAATAATAATTAGGCAGCAACCAATCGATATCCGACACTATGCGTATAGAAATAAGGTCCATTATTCCTTGCCTCAGGAGATCAATAAGAAGTGTGTGTGTATTTGTGTGCTTGTGTGCGCAGATAAGGCTTGAAGATTATTATTATTGGTAACACTATGTTAATTCTAATACCTCCAAGAATATGTGTACAAAGTTTCATGATAATCGGTTATCGGTATGAAATAGAATATTTTTTCAATAAAAGTAGATATATATTTACTTGTTCAATTTAAACGGAATCAATGAATATCTATGGCCTAGTTGAAGCCTTAAAAATTCCGAAAACAGAACTGGTATATTTAAAGAACATCGGTACCGTCTAGTACTTGGGTTGTGTAGGTCTGATGGCAGTCACTTGACGTGAAAAATCGAAGTTCACACGCGCCGTAGTGGACTGTAAGCTCCAGCTTGTTGGGAAAACATATGGGAAGATTAGGAGGATAGTGATTAAATGTTTTCCAGTAGTTTTGATTGTTATTTGTCATCATTTTTAGGTATACTTGTGGACGCCAAATTTTATATTCCTCCGTTCGTATACTTTTCGTAAACAAGTTAAAATTAAAATACGCAAGCACTTAATCGAGTAAAACATACGCCAAAAATGCATTACATCATTTTGGAAAAGAGCTGATACTCTTACACGGTGGACCGATATTAACCAAAACTACAACATAAGCACCGCAAGGAAACTGGCTTTCAAATGAAAGAAGCAGCATCGAAATCGCTCCATCCGTTTGAGAGCTACGGGTTACAGACAGACATCAACGTCAAACTTATAACACCCCTCTATTTGCTTCGGGAGTTAAAAACCGGTCAAATGCGTATCAGGCCACGCATAGAATAGGGTTCTGTAATTACCGATGATTTGTTACGATTTTATTTTTTTACATTTTACATGTTTATTACGTATTATTTCGTTAATTTGTACGAAGTATTCTAAGTAAGCAAATTTTACGAGTCAGGTCTCTATAACTCCTGAACTAACAAAGTTATCCAAGCCGTTATAGTTTTCCTTCAAAGTTCATCACATGGTCTACCATAACGATTTTTTTGGATTTTTCGCGCCAGCCGTTTAGCTTTTTAGGAGGGAGGGACGAGGAACGCCTTGTTTTAACAAAAAAAATGCACTTTAAAGTTGAATTTCGCGCAAAGAAATACCTAAATCAAAAAAACGTCTTATCTAACTCTTCATGTTTTTGAAAGACCTATCTAATGATATGGGGTAGACGCTATAAAAAAAACAGCCCCATTTTACGTGTAAGGGAGTTACCCCAAAAAAAATGTTGGTGATTTTATTTTAGCAATCTTGCGCAAATTGTCACTCCACCTAAAAAGCTAAATAAAAATTTGGGAAATTTCTCATTTCGATAGATACGTCTATGTCATGACAATGATTCATGTCTGTCCGAAGAATGACCATTGACTTCTACCCTCCTTTACTTTTGTCAGCAAATCATCATCATCTTTGTAGCCTTTATTATTCCCAAGATTATTTGGGGTCAGCTACCAGTTCAAGCGGTTTTACCTGAATATCAGTTTTTCCGCGGAGCGACTGGCATCGGATCCCACAACTCTGAGGGTGAACTTGATTGAACTCGTTATCAGTATATTTGAGGGCACTGACTTTCCAATAACGATTGTCATAGATGTTCAAGACAACCAGTACCAACTGCTCTTCGAGGCACGGGCGGGAAACACCACCATCTTCCAAAATCCAGGCTGCTATTGAGAATTTCTTATAAGAAAAACCCAACAGCAGTCCGCCCCGGGAATCGAACCTGAGACCTCTTGATCAGCGGTCACTTACGCTAACCGCTAGACCAATGAGGCAGGTGACTTTTGTCAGCAAATTTTCGAATGAAAATTAGGCAGATAGTTTGCTCAAAAATTCTTACATGAACATTTAGAAGGGTTTGTACTAGATGGATATTTCATAATTTGATGGAAGATGAAAAACGGTTGTTGATGTCTCGGTATGCCTCGGTGGCGAAGTGGTAGCCTATGCGACTGCTATGCTTGAGGTCTCGGGTTCGATTCCCGGGTCGGATCAAATGTTTGTCTGATCTGCAAATATTTGTTTGGAAGTTTGGGTGTTTTCTATGCATAATACGTATGAATTAAAAAAAGGATAGGTATATGTATTTATATCGGTTGTTTAATACCTATTGTATAAGCTCTGCTTAGTTTGGGACTAGATGGCGTTCTGTGTCAGATGCCCGAAATACTATGACAAATCATTACTATTATTATATGATATATTTATCTTACCACGATAACGTTAGTGTTTGCGAGTGTATACGAGTCTAAATAGTACTATACTTAAAGCTGTTTAGTCGTATCATTAATGTAAATCTAATTTTTCATGCTATATATCAGTTTATCACAATAACGAAGGAATTTATTCGTAATTTTTCTTTTGGTTAACATAAAATTCACTATTACAACATATCAATTATTCGCTACAGTCTGTTTAGAAAACTAGTTCAAAATCTTATTTCACAAAAGTATCTAACAATAAAAAAATCAACTTGGTTATAATGGCCCATTAACATTTATTGTTTATGTCAGGAGACCACTGGTGGTGAAGGCAGGTAGATGAGGGACAGTCCTCCTGAAATCTTCAACAGTGCAGCAGAAGCTGTATCCGATATCAATACGGTCAGGCTGCCAGCGGAGCCAGCTGAAGGCGCTGTTGTTGCGACAACGGTCCGTACAGAATGTGAGACTTCGAGCTTCAGCCGCGGTGTAGTAGGGATTGTTAATGCTTACGAATGCTGTTCCTTGACGACGAGATGCATCATATACCACCTGTAACATTTTTTTTTAATATTATTAAGTACCGTGTAACGAGAAACTGTGTAACGAAAAGTGAAGTGGAATAAGTTAGTACATACCTTATAGAAATATAGAGGCACTGGTATTTGGTTCTTGTCACGAACCAAATATATGTCAACAAGGCGGTTGCTCTGGTCACGCAGTTGAGTTACTCCGAAGGTACCCGTATAAATAGTGGTTCTATAATTGGCAGCAGCAATACGAGCACGGAGATCCTAAAGAAATACGAAAAATAGAAAAAACACTCCTTAATATTATAAAGATGCAACTTATAATTTGTTAATTTTGGTTAGTAGCTGTAATATTGTAGTTTGAGTAAATTAAAAACATACTTGTTCCAAAAAGTTCCAGTTTCCAGCATTGAAAGGTTGCCACTGGGGAGCAGCATTAACAAAGTAAAAGCTAGCACGTTGACCGGTAGCGAAAACGAAATCACTTTTAGCGGCAAGGTGACCACGTGCAAAGAACTGTTGGCTGGTGATATATCTATCCGCTAGAGTTTGACCAACATACTCTGCAACGGTCTTCTTTTGTTCCACCTGAGTATACATGGTATTAACCGCAACACCCGGGAAAAATGAACCAGCTGCAAGTATTAATAGAATATGTAATATTATAGCGTTCTCAATATAAATTAATGTTCTTTTCACATGTACTTACCAAGAAAACTGGGTCTGTCAACACCAGTCTGATGAATTCCGTTTTCAGGAGTCTGTTCATACTCAACATAAATTACTTCCATGCGTTGTTGATTGAAGCAAGAATGGTACAGTGTATGGAAAACATTGTTCACGATGAATCCAATACTAAAATTTTATAATATACACACATGAATATATATAACCATATAACTAAAGGTTAGCTATCAGCTGGCATTTAAAAAGAAATCTTACCGAATTACAATATTATTGCCCCAGCATCTGTTGTTAGTGGCTTGAGCTTCGTGGAAAGAATGACTTGAACAAGTCAGTTGACCAAATGCACCATTACCGTTTAACCAACCAGACCCAGACACAAAATTGCCGCCTACACATGTTGCCGTCTGAACAGAAAAAAAAATCTCAGGAACAAAACTCGTCACGCAGAATTCTTCAAACACTTATATTTAATGATTAACAACGATTAAAGATGATCAATTAAATTAAATGAGAAGAAATAAAATAAACTCACATTACACAAAATTGTCCTTGACAATTCAACACCTGTACTACGAGTATATCAATCTAAATTTGGAGTAGTTAAATGAATGAATTTGACAAAACTACTATATAATATTTGATCCTTTTCTATACGTACACCAACGATGAGTGTTGTAGCAGCAATATTAGGGTGTCGAAGATTGCGGCCGGGGCATCCGATGATAACCTGGTCGCCGGTATTCAGGTGGATTTGCCCTGAGTTTCCGGTGGGTCGGAGATATGTGCCACTACGAATGTACACAGGCTGCGGCTGTCCAAGATCTCCATTTATGTTGAGTGTACAACCTTGAAAGGAAAACACACAAAAACACGGCATGATAAAATTTGCGATCAACAATGTGCTTGATTACTGTGCACTCTTCCTACTAATTGTCGTTGACAGATTATGCCGACTTAACAAACTTTCATTTTTTATGTAAAGAAAAGGCACATTTTATTTACCTGAAAAGGTAATTTCAAAAAAATTGAATTTCTTAGGAATAATGAGATATTCTAATTTTAAGGACAGATAATCTAATTTTTAGTCTAATTTTTAAGGTGATAGGAACCCATTTTTCATGGAATATATCAAACTACTTCATAACAAACGTTCAACGTTACTTGAACGTTAAGCGTTCGAACAAATATTAATAAACGTATTTACCACTACTCCGGGAACTAATTTCTGAGTGCCTTAACGAACTAGATGCGTTTGCCCATTTAGGTTCTTCCTGTGCAAGCCAGAAATCCAGATAATCTTCGAACTGATCCTCATTGAAAACCTTGGCAAATGTAGATGGATGTGGGAGTTCAACAGCCCAGTTCCCTGCAGCAACAGCCAGGAAGGCTACGAACACGAAAAGCGGGCCCATATTCGAAGAGAAGCCACACCTATCACTGTTGTCTAACTATCGTTTTGAGTAATTTTATACCCTTCATTGATCCTTATAGCCAATCAATATATTGATAATGATTGCTGTTAATCCGCTAAGTAAGCGTAATTCATATCTAGTTATACCTATCTACACGTAGAGGCTTAAAATAGTCAAATTATTTAGTATTTTAGTTTTGTTTTTTCTTAGTATTTTTTTATATTGTTAATTTGTTTAGATTCATTTAAATTTTTTAAACGTCTATGGTAACTAAAAGGCTAAGCTAACTACAGAAAGAAATCCAGTCGAGAAGGTTACCTAGCTGACGTTAGGGAACTTTGCTTTGAAAATTATATACAATGAAACCTCTTAAAAAAATTTTTTTTCAGTATTTGATTGCCGATAAGTACACACTAAATCCAGTTATTGTTATTGTTTTCTTCCTTTTTTAACGTATAACTGTTTTTCACAATTTATGAATGCACAATTCAATAAATCTGATCTGGAATCACTTTGTGTGCCGTACAATTGAATTAGCCTCCTGCGCTTTTTATCCCTGTATGATCTAAGAAACTTCATACCATAATTGTACTGCTTTTCCCTCCTGAACTCTTACAGATCAATACCTCACCACTGCAAGGCGGCATGTCGGACTCGAACCGACTATGGGGACCCAGTGTTCTTAAATGGAATTCCACTGCTTGAAACGTATACTCGAGATCTAGATAGAGAAAAACTCTGTAATCCTAGAGACACAGATTGGAGGTAAGAGGAGTGGTTGATAAACCGTGCAGATAGGTGTTCGAGATATCCCGTCACGTCCCTTCAAACTAGGTTGACAGAGCGACTGTGTGACCCTGTCAATTTTTGCGATCTGGTTTTAACTCCAACACCTCACCCATCTTTAGCGAGACACATATTCTATCTCTGTAACCTGGAACATCCTCTCAGTATTATTTACTTGTTCTCTCCTGAACCTTTTGTGCCACCGAAATTAGTTCCCGGAGCAGTGGGAAATATGTTTATTAACATTTGATTTGATATGAAATAGTTGGATAAATTCCATGAAAATTGGGTTCTTAACCTCCTCCCAAAATAAACAAGATTTTAAACTCCTAAAGTTAAAAAGTTATTAAACTGAAAGTAAAATGATATTTTTGTAAATAATCCCTGATTATCATAGTATATGAACATTTATTATTCATATACTCCACTTGAGTACTTGAACTGCTTGGTTTTCGGAGGCCTACTGATGAGGTCATATTATTATTATTGTAATGTTAAATATACGATTTTATGTTAAGTTTATCTAAATAAACTAAATGGCAATTAGGTATTTAAATTTCTAAATATCTTTTACTAAGTGACTATTGTTGATATTTTCGCAAAAAGGTCCCCAAATATGGTGAGTAAACCAATAAAATTATCCTAACATTTTATCAATAAGTCAATCGGATTCAGTAATCTTGGGTTTTTTGGTAATAATAAGATAAGCACTTTAAGATTAGACCAGTGAGTTATTAGCGTAGTGTAACCCTAGTCTTAGCGAGATACTCCTTGTCATACATACTTCGTCATTAGATGTGCTGTTAGATTTAGATAGACTCTATTATTTCTATATTGCAGATAAATTGTAAGAATATCGCCTCAAGTGACGTTTTGCAGTCAAGATTTGCGGCAACCGCCGAGCTACGTAGGGAAGAAATCACTGGACATGCCGGCTATGGCCAGCACCGTTAAGAAGGGAGAAACCCAGGAAAAGTTTTTTTGGTGTCGCAAGACATGTTGAAGATCATGCGAAGTGGAGGAGAAAGAAATCGAAATTAGCGCTTGGATGATAATTATGATCTTCTTAGCTTCTCTTCTCTTTCGAATCTTCTTGTCTTCTCCTTCGAATGACAAGTACTTTTCCGTAACTTTGGTACAATTGTGTAATTCCGTTTCCCATTTAATACGTGATAGCATATTTTCAATTGGTTTTAAGAGATAAATCAGAAAAACATTACTTTCATAGCAAATATAACCGGACTTTACCAGACTAATTTCTCTAGGTATTTACATGTAACGTAACGTAAATGTTTACTGTAATTATTTGTAATAAACGTATAGGTATACTTACCCAACCTTTGAATTCAGTTCGATTTCAGGGTTGCAGAGGTCCGATGCCAGTCGCTACGTGGAAAAACTGATGTTCTGGTAAAACCGGTTGAACCAGTAGCCGACCCCAAATAATCTTGGGAATAATAAAAGCTAGGAAGATAATGATGACTTGTAGGTCTACATTACATTTTTTTTTATATTATATGTATATTGACTACCACTCTTGGATTCTGCTTATGCTTTCCATCAGGCAGAGTAGAGTCATTATGGCAGGGTCACACATAAAAAAAATAGTTACCTATTTATTTACAGCTATTGATACACGACTTTCAGTTATTGTTAATCAAAACTAAATATTTTTACACTCACAAGGTTAGCTGGAAAAAAAGTCAACTGCTGGGTAACGTCGTCTGCGCTCGGGATCGGCCCTCTCCCGATCCCGTTCAGCGGTCTTTTTCTGGAGCATTGCAGCTTCACAGAAAGAGACCACTACGCCCCAGCCCTCTACATCCACCCACATGATTGACCTTCGCGTCCATACCCACCAGGATATCAAAGGGCGGGAAACGAGCCAGGACTGTCGCCGCCTCCTACGAGATGGTGCGGTATTCTCGTACGATTCGAATGGCTGCTTCCCGCCGCTTGGCTCTGCAGCGTGAGAAGGCCGATAGGCGCTAGACCCACATCGGCGCTCCATTAAGGGCCATGGTTCGTATCACCGCGCCGTACAGGAAGTGAACTGCACGTTTGGCCGAGTGGTTTAAGCGATAGCCACGCTTCTTTCTACTGCGCCAAGTGTTGTGGGTTCAAATCCCACATGGGACAACATTTTGTGTGATCCGAAAATCGTTGTTCGATACGAGTCTGGGTGTTCTTTGTGTCCGTTCCATGTATGTTTTTAAAGTCCCCCGTGACACAGGATGTATTAGGTCTTTACCTACGAAATTGCCGTTCTTCAGTACTGGTCATTTCAAATAAAAAAAAGTTTGTAATGGCTCTGTATTCTAAATTCAAATTAATTTTGTTTCAAAACCATGACATTCTATTTACAAACTCAGTCTTTTGTTTTTTGATTAGCGTTGTATTGTCATTACATTTGAACATTTTTCGTCATAATGGATACTTTAAAAAATCGTGTAATTATGGAATATGAATTCCGTCGTGGCACCAATGCGACACAAACGGCACGTATCATCAAAAACGTTTACGGAGAGAACTGTACAAACGAATGCACAACCCGTTATTGGTTTTCCCGGTTCCGTTCTGGAAATTTTGACTTAAAAAATGAAGCTCGTGGTCGTCCGGAGACTTTGGTTAACAATAATGAATTAAAGGCGATTGTGGAAGCTGACGAAACTCAATCTACAGCTGAGCTAGCAGCAGCTTTTAATGCAAGCATCAAAACAATATTGATCCATTTGCGACAAATTGCCAAGGTAAAAAAGCTTGATAGATGGGTGCCCCACGACCTTAACGATCGCCAGCGCAACATACGCGTCGAGACCTGCCTTGCGCTGCTCAACAGGCAAAGAAATAAAGGAATTTTGAAACGAATTGCTACGTGCGACGAAAAGTGGATTCTGTTCGACAATCGAAAGCGCTCAGCAAGTTGGTTAGACCCTGGTTCAGCACCAAAGCAATGCCCTAACCCAAAAATGACCCCTAAAAAGGTGATGGTCACTGTTTGGTGGTCTAGTGCGGGTGTGATTCAACACAGCTTTTTACAAAACGGCATGAGCATTAATGCAGAAGTGTACTGTGAAGAACTGGAGAGAATGATGGAGAAGCTTGCACATCTGCAACCAGCTTTGGTCAATCGGTCGTCCCCATTGCTCCTTCACGACAACGCGCGACCCCATACTGCGCAACAGACAGTCTCCAAGCTGCAAGAGCTAGGTTTGGAAGCTCTCCCTCATCCGCCATACTCACCAGACCTTGCACCTACCGACTATTACTTTTTCCAAAATTTTGACAACTTTTTAGTTGGTAAAAAATTCAATTCCCGAGAGGCAGTACAAAATGAAGAGAAGAACTCTTTGAAGAGTTTGTTGCCTCCCGTCCAGCTGATTTTTACAAGAAGGGCATCAATAAACTGCCAATGCGTTGGCAAAGATGCGTCAATTGCATGGGTGATTACTTCGAATATCAGAAATAAAAAGTTTGAAAAAATAAGTACTTTCACTTATTGCATACAAAACGGCAATTTCATAGGTAAAGACCTATTATATTCCTATTGCAGGAGTTGTCTTTCAAGAAGTAAAAGAAAATCTTCCTCCCCCGGTCCCCCTAAATTAGGCCTCCTGTAGGGAGCCCGCCACCCTACGAGCTCGGGAGATCATCCGCTCGAAATACTCGACGCTCCAGCGGCTGTAAAGGGTGAGGCCGAGGTACTTGATATGTCGCCAACCTTGACCTCCGTTCCTCCCACTCTAATAAATGAGCGAGTAGGAACGGCACCTCCGCGTTTCCTGTGAAACCACAGGGCTTTCGTCTTATGAGGTGCAACCCGTAGACCCAGACCTCTGATCTTTTAAACGACACAGGCCACCCCTAATTCGGCGAGCTCCAGAACTTCCTGGAAGCCATCTCCCCAGCCAGTACTATAGTGTCATCCCCGGTAACAGACGACACTCAGTCCAGGTGGTAAACTGGTCCTCAGGACCGCGACCGCATCATAAGCGAGGTCCCACAGAACCGAACCCTGGGGAACCCCGCATGTGACCTCCTTTCGCTACTCCTTGCCTCCCGACCCACATATGATATGGACCTATCGCGAAGATATCCCACATGTAGAGGGGCAACTGGTAATACACCAGTGCCTCTCTGATCACCCACCACGAGAGGGAGTTGAAGGCGTTGACTATGTCAAGACTGACCGCCAACGCCACTTCCCCCCGACATACGTAGAGCCTACCATTCTCCTAATTAATTATAATTATTTGTAATATAATTGTGTACAAAATAATAAATTAGTAATATAAAACTTTTATCTCATTTACAAATAGTTAGGTACTAGACAGAAGCAAAATTTGGTTTCAAGATTTAAAAAAATATTTGATCTAGAGTTTATAATTTTTTTTACTCGTCTTCTTTCGTGAGTTAATGCCAGTGACAGCGCAGAATACACAATGATGAAAGTTACTTCATTGTTGAAATCTGATAGAATTAATAACGTCAATAACATCTAAAACTTATCTTTATTGATTTGCAGCATTATTATCCACAAAACACAATTTATATAAGCGATTATATATCCTAATCTAATATTTAATTAGTCGGATTATATCTACTACTTACTGATATTGTTAAACAAAAGGGGCCTCTCGACATGACAGGTATTAAACAAAGAAAATAGCTAGACTTGTGCGTAATAGGCATGAGGCCAGTAATCACGAATTGCCATAAAAACTATTTAATTGACTTATTGGATTGAAGGATTTCGAAAATAGAAATAATTTAACAATGACGAATGACAGCCGAAACCCCAATCGAAAAGCATAACACCCTAGTTGAAAGCACATTCATTTGTTTGAGCATCCACAATATCCGCATTTTTTTCTTGTTTTGTTATAAATATCCCTGCTGCTCATTTAATTTGTTTGTGTTGTCAATCCTCAACGCAAACATCAGTCACTTAACAAGACAAATATCATGAATCTGCCTAGAGTTGATCTGGGGGCACGGTGGTGCCCCCGCCAAGACGAGCCAAGCGTAGCGCAAGGGCACTACCTACCTTTTCTCGAAGTGTTTTGTCGTTTTTTTGAACCCCCATAACTTTGGTTCCCGATATATCGATTCCCGATCTGGTATACCAGATCGTTCAAATTTTCAGGATATGATGTTACTAATAGACTAATGAAACGTACAAAGTTTCAATTGCATAGCTCTGATAGTTTAGATTTTATTGATACCTAAAAAATAACGATTTCGTCACTGACACACTGATGATCATCAAAACTGTTAGGGTACTTCCTGAAGTGATAGAAAGCTGAAATTTGGTATGTAAACTAAGTTTAGTATACAAACAACAAAAAAATTCATAAGCCTATTACTTTTGCCCCGCAACCCCCAATTTTGGGGGGTGAAAGTTAGTATGAGACTTTCACAAATGTTTATGCTAGAGGTTTTATTTTTAGTACACGGACTTGTTCGAAAGAAGAAAGAAGATGTACAAGAAATACAGCCCAAAAAAAGAAAAAAAAAGTAAACTTACAAAAAGAAATGAAATCCCACCAAAAACATTTTCATGTAAAATGTTGCCAAGACGACTGCATATGGCTTACCCTGTGAAAAAGATATCAGATCTCATGTAGAGCCAAGGTTCTGTATCTACACGCCCTTAACACTACCAACTCTAACTTCATAAACTCTCCATCTCAGTAAAAATGTATGGCTTGGCTGTTTCGTTACTTCAAAAACTAAACATTCGTATAACACATTACTTCAGAAACTAGATATTTGCCAACACAAAAGGCGTTCGTTTCCCCTTCATGACGATATGGTAGCGAAACGGCGAAGCCATACATTTTTACTGAGATGTAGAGTTTGTGAAGTTAGGGTTGGTAGAGTAAGGGCGTGTAGATACAGAACCATGGCTCTACATGAGATCTGATATCTTTTTCACAGAGTATGCTATATGCAGTCGTCTTGGCAACATTTTAGATGAAAATGTTTTTGGTGGCATTTATTGATGTTGAGAAACCTTCTAGTTCCAAACAAAGTCACTGTAAAAACTGCTACGTATCAAATGGATAAAACTAACGAAGTGGTTAAAAGCAACGTCCTGTCACGGTTTTAATTTCAGTAAGAAGGTTAAAGTACCTAAACCGTTACAATAACCATATGTATTAATTAATGATCATATATTTAGTTCTACAATTTGAGATATCGCTTGTAATCTTTCATTATTGTCTATAAATAAATTTGCCATGGTGTATCTAGGTCTTTCTCCGAACGCTTGAAAAAACGTGTCCAGATCGAAATCTCTTTGAATTGATTACTTACTATTTAAATTTTTTTATATGTAATAGAAAATTTTAAAATAATAGGGGGGGCCTATGTTCTTTTTTAGATAAATTAAGTAGAAGTAAGTATAAAAAAATAAAACTTACTAAAACATTGACCTCGGTGGCGCGTCCGAACCCTACGTTGCAGCGGAAATTATTTTTAAATTTTTTTCCTCTAACAAATTACGCTATTTTGCATGTGTTCACAAATGACCAAATAGTTATTTGTTCATTTTATATTTTTGTTAAATTAATATATGCAACAATAGAGAAGATACAACAGATTGTATACACGTCCGACGTTTTGAGTTGATATCAGTGGCGCGCACCGATCTGCTCATATTTCTTAAACTAAACTGTCTGTGAGGATAGTTATTGGCGTTAGCTGAAGCATCAGTCGTGTCGCGACAGCAACGAAGAAACCATGGCTGTACGTCTTACGGTCACCTTTTTATAGAGGTAAGTAACTGTTTTCGCTGGCTTGGTATACTAAAAATTTGATTTCGGTGAACCTATTTTTTCATGTATACTTTAAACTATCATATTTAAAATATAAAAATAGTATATATTACATGTAATAGATTTTAGTAGAAAATGTAAATATATGCATTTTAAATTGTTTTTTAAGTTATTTACAAAATACCTTAATATTTTGATTTCAGTGGTATTGAATTCGGTGTTTTCCGTGGTAATGTGTCCACCTTCTACTAAATGTGTCCACCTTCTACTAACTTTTAAGACCGTAAATCATAAAATATTTATCTTGTTCTAGTATTGTCATTATGTCAGATTCTAAGCAAGGGCACTTGGCTAAGAAAAGATTGGCTTAGACGTCGGAAAGGCCGAATCAAGAGTCATCCAGGACTTTACGCAATACACAAGGAAAAAGACAGGAAGCGTTATTATGAAAGGGAGAATGAAGGAAAACCTGTTAGTGAATTAATTCGTCGTTAAAAACGCATACATAGAGAGAGGAGTAGAATATCTTCGGACTAACATAATCGGAAAAAAGGCTCAGAGAGTTGAAATGCCTTGAAGAAGATTTGATTGTCATACCAGAAGTAGTCGATACAAATGATGATCCTTTGATAACTTCACAATCGCAACTGAAACTTTTATTACAATGCCAATTAATGCCACCGATAATAAGGACTCGGCTTAGCACTCAATCAAGTTCCTTCAGTGACTTATTACTATAGAGTCAGTCAGTCATTTCATCTTCTTTAACACAACGTATTAAGACTTATCGAGAATTGTCAGTACCATTGTGTCCATCTAGTGATGCCAGTTTTGCTTCAAACTCACAGACTGGAGTTGCCAGCTCTTATGACTGATAAGGAGTTGCCTTTTACTCTGAAGGCTAATGGGACCAATCCCGCCCTCACACCCACCACTGTAACTCCTGTACACCAGGATCAACAGCAGTGACCCACGAACACACTGAATTATGACACTCGGCAAGTCCCAGGGAAAATAAACTGTCTTGGAACCCGCAACGAAACTAATCAGAAGAAAACCGGAGGAGTTGGAAATAGTAAAAGTCCAGTTCCCTATTTAGTAAAGAGGTAGACAAACTGAAGTCAAAATAGGCAGACACCTTTTTCAAACCGGGAAATACCACGGATAAGAAAATTATGGGTCCTAAGTGAGCTTTATTCGATTACTATAGTATGTATGGTAGAATAGCCTAAACGCACGGAAATTCATCGAAGTTAACACAAGATTGACATAGTATACCGCCCCAGATGTTAATTGTAAGCTTGAAAAGCATTATATTACGTTCATTGTACCAAAAATTATATTCCCAGAGGACATGATGAGCTGACTGTTAACTGCTAGAATCAGGTGCTGAGCGTTGCCACAATGTGTGACAAAGGTGAATCGACTAATTTAAATGAGCGTAGTTGGCTCTTAAAGTTACCTTGGCCTGTGAGAAATTGAGCGACACAGTGATTCACCCTCGAGCCATTCCCTCGACAAACGTTCGCGAATAGATGGAAAAAAACTGGTAAAGGTAGCGCCCCTTAGATGATTGGTCCCATCGCTGTTGCCTTTCGTCCATGAGGCTGTTATAGACATTGGACTGCTAGGCTCGGCTAGGAGACCGGCTCTAGATACTAATAAAAAGCCAGATAGCAAAGACTTACAATACCGCATGAATATTTATGTTATTCATACATCTTGTATGAATTACACAGAAATGTAAAGGCCACACCTTTTTGATTTAAGAAATGAAGAAGTAGGAACTATACACTAAACTTTTTTAAGCTTCATGCCAAAGTTAATTGTAGTAAGTTTATGTAACGTAATAAACAACGTGTAATTAATCAAATAATTGTTTTGTTGTAATATATATCAGAAGTCCCTTAACGGTATTAGTTTTGCTTACCTAAATTTATAATAAAATACATTTTTTTTTAAATATAGAACTACTATGTAAATAATTTGAACACATAATTAGGTAACATTTTTGATTTCGGTGAATATAAAGTTGATTTCGGTGGACGCCATTTTTTAAAAATTAAATTTCTTCGTAACCGTTCATCCAATAAGAGTGCCTCCAGTACAGATATTTTCCAAATAAAATATAGTTTTTTAATTTCTTACTAATAATTGAAATTTAGAAAAAAAATCAGCCACCGAAGTCAACTGAATAGTGAGTTACTTGAGAAATACCCATCTAATTCTAATCTAATATACGACAATTGAGTTTAAGAATGTACTTTGAAATTGTCATCGTCTTTGAAGAAGGTAAAGACCAAAAATAAGTATAATAATAAATAATAAGATCGATGGATGGATGGATGTTTGTTACTCTTTCACGCAAAAACTACTGAACGGATTTGGATGAAACTTTACAGTAATATAGCTTATACATCAGAATAACATATATGCTACTATTTGCCGCGATAACCGACATACACGCGGGCGGAGATGCGGGCAACAACTAGTACTTAATATGTACATAAACAAGCCACAAATTCTATAGCAAAAGCGAAAAGTAAAATTTTGAAGTATAACTAAAATTAAAAATCGTCAAACGAAGTACAACAGATAGCCTAAATATGCTTTCGGGCAGCGAGATAGCTTTTCCATCTGTGCCTAGCAATTCGTTAATCGGATCGTTTCCGGTCAGTACTTCTATTGACACCAGCACCCGCGCCCGCGAATCCCACAGAGTCGGGATCCCCTCCATACCGTGAAATGCATAATCATTTAATTAAATTTAACAAAACTTCCACAGTCGAAATATAATTTAAAAATATAATTTAGCCTATGTTACTCTGAGAAGATGTGCGGCTTAATTTTTTCCGACGTCTTCAACAAATATCGTTATATTTTAGTCAATATACTCAAAAATTTTACAAATATATATTATATACTAGCTGTTGCCCGCGGCTCCGCCCGCGTGTATGTCAGTTATCGCGGCAAACAGTAACCTATGTGTTAATCTGATGTATCTTCTATACTTATAAAATAACATGTCCTGACTGACTGACTGACTGATTCATCATCGCCGAGCGGAAACTATTAAACTTGGGAATACAAAATTTGGTGAGTATGATCGTTTCATTAAGTAGATACCCATTAAGGAAGGAATTTTGGAATTTCTACCCCCAAGGGGGTGAAATAGGGGTTGACGTTTTGTATGTAGGTTAGTCTGGAAGTCCGTCATTTTTGAAGTTAAAAACATGAAAGTTTATTTTAGGGCTATTTAAGAAATATGAAACTTTATTTTTGGATTACTTATAAAAAATTGTAGATATGTATTTCAACGTTTCCTAATATTCTACCCCTAAGGGGGTGAAATAGGGGTTGAACTTTGTTTGGAACTTCGTCATTTTTAAATTAGAAACATGAAACTTTTCTTTTGGTTTGGGCTACTGATTAAAAATGAATAGATACGTATTTAGGCCTTTCTCGATATTCTACGCTGAAGAGATGAAATAGGCGTTGACATTTCGTAAGCGGGTTAGTCTAGAAGTCCGTCAGTTTTGAAGTTAGAAACATGAAAATTAATTTTAGGGCTATTGATAAAAAAATAGGAGATACGTATTTAAGCGTTTCCCAATATTCTACCCGTAAGAGGGTGAAATAGGGGTTGAAAGTTTGTATGGAAGTCCGTCTTTTTTAAGTTAGAAACATGAAAAATTATCTTTGGGCTAACAGTTAAAAACGCGTAGATACTAAGTGTCTCTGGATATTATACCTACCCCTTTTTTTGTGCGGAAATTCCCTCGGATATCACCAACTGGTGGTTATGTCGGACTCGAACCGACTAAAAACCGCACACCGTCTCGGGTTCTAGAAACCAGGGAACCAGAGCGCCCTCAAAAGGAAATCCCATGAACGATATTTCTACCCCTAAGGGGGGAATTAGGTGTTGAAATGTCGTAAGTAGATTAGTTTGGAAGTCAGTCATTTTTAATTTAGTAACCTGAAACTTTGTCCTTAGGCTTTTAAGTACAAATAAATTAATACCTATATCATCATTTATGGGAATTCTATTTCTAAAGGGGTAAAAATAAGGGTCGAACGTTAGTATGAAATCCTTTTTAATGGGCTATTGATTAAAAATAAATAAACAGGTACGTTTAAAAACATGAATAAATTATTCATACATACTTACACAGTTTTAATTAAATATATTGTAAATAATCAACTTCCACACGAGCAAAGCTGCGGGCAACAGCTAGTAAGCTACATTACTGTAAAGTTTCATCCAATTCCGTCCAGTGCTTTTTGCGTGATGAAGTAACAAACATACACCCTCACAAACATTCGCTTTTATAAATTAGTGTGATGTGATAAAATCGAATACGAAAAACAATGTTAAATTTATCACTACAGTTAAATGAAAAATTAGACATAACGAATGAAGCTTATTTTCAAAGCGTAAATAAAACTAAATTAATTAAGTATCTACAACTAATTCAACGAAAAAAATGGAAGGTATCTACAACTTACTAAAAGAAATTAAAACACCAACAAATAAGGCTAAGTAATTAAATATTTGCAACGAAAAACATCTGCTTACCTATGCCTATACCAATAACCTAACAAAATCCTATAAAAAGTAAATTATAGGTACCTAGGTACCTATGCTATAACCTTACAAAATTCTAAAAATTCCGAGAAAAGCAATTAGTATCTACAAAAGACTATTTGCTAATTATTTAGGTACAATAAAAATCGCCTGCTTATACCTATGCTATAACCTGACAAAATCCTAAAAAAAAAATTCGTTTTAAAAAAACTGACTTCAAAAACTAAAAAGTATCAGTTAACTTAATTTGCATGTGCTACCTAGGTTTGAACCCAGTGCCAAGCCAAATGTAATAGTAGGTATCACACTCGCTACATTTCGAGACGAACGTCAACGACGTCACCGACGCTTCAGTTGTTTTGTTCTACGCGAAGAGCAGCTATCCCGCTCAAGGTCACGCGCGGCGAGTGCGGTACCTACTATTACATTTTGGCTTGGCACCGACTTCAAACCTATGAATAGGTAGCACATACAAATTAAGTTATTAGGTACTTTTTAGTTTTTTCGGTTCGGTTTTTTTAAACGAAGTTTTTTTTATTTTTCACTTTTTAGTCTTTCTCAAGTCTCTCGTCATCATTTCACCTAAATAACTTGAAAGAATACGACTAAAGGTAACATACATGCTGTATAAAATCGAAAGGACTTCAGGTATTTTTTTGTAATAAAATCTCAAATGGACTATCTTCTATAGGTTACTATAATTCAAGTGATTTCAGGTAAACTGACTATCTGAGGTTAACTCTGATATCGTTAAGACCCGTTTTATATATTACGAAATTAAATGATGTCTACAGAATATGAAGGCATGCAGACAATTGCTTTAACTTCATTGCAGGCGCTTACATAAATTTGAGGGTTTCCTTCGATTTCCTTAGGATCCCATCATCAGATCCTGATATGGTGGCCATGGGACCACATGGGGAGCATACCCTTTCGAATACACAAAGAATTTCCAAAATCGGTCCACAAATTGACGGAATAATCCGTGTACATACATAAAAAAAAATATACCGATGAAATTGAGAACCTCCTCCTTTTGGCAGTCGGTTAAAAAAAATATACCGATGAAATTTAGAACCTCCTCCTTTTGGAAGTCGGTTAAAAATACAGAAGAAATATTATAATACCAAGTAATATTTATAATAGGTAAAACAAAAATCAAGTAAATAGTTCCAAAAATAACTTTTTATCCGAATTTACATTCAAGAACTACTACTGAGTTTTGAAGTCGATTTGGGTGCGTGTGTCGTGTAGGGAGCCGACCGACCGCGCGGGTACTGCTTTTTAAACAATTTGGACGTGTCTGGTAACCTACGCAGGGCAGTACTATGTATTAGTTATTCTGTGGCAGGGCGCAGGCCACGCGCCCGCGCTGCCTTTCGGGTACCTATCATAAAGATGTTTTGTATCATTTTCTGGTAAATTATGATGAACTATTATGTTATATGTTTACTCCTCTTTCAAGTATTTTAAACTTAAAATAAATATCATAATTATAAATGACCATTTAACGTTTATGGCATTCTAGTTTTTGGTTTAGTATCAATAAGAGCATCCTCCCAAAAAATCTAAATTTCTTTAATGTACAGAATTGATCTTATACACTTTTCTTATGCGTTTAAAAGTAATCATATTACGTACCTATTGTAAAGTTAGTTACTTGATTCCAAAAGATGTCGCTGTTTTAAGCACAGTTCGTCAGTGAGCACAGAAACAATTTTCAAGAAAATGTAATTGCTTTAGTATCGATTAGAGAGCCCTCCCAAAAAATCATCTAAATTTCTTTAATGTACAGAACTGAACTGTTACATTTTTATTATACGTTAAAAAGAGTAATCATATTACGTACTTATTGTAAAGTTAGTTACTTGATTCCAAAAGATGTCGCTGTTTTAAGCAAAGAAAGTTTGCAAGAAAATTTAAAATAACCCTTTCTATGGAAAGAGAGAACATAAAACAAATACCTACCTATCACATACTAACTATATACCACATTAATCACAATGCTTGTGCATAAAACGTTCCCACGATTATTTTGAATATTTAAGTCATGCGGGCACAACCAAACACACAGATTCGACGTCTACAGAGAGATATAGATATTCTTTTTCCTATGGATAGAGAGGTTGCGATAAATCAAATACTTAATGCTACACCGAATTATACGTAATACGTTCTACGATTATTCCACGATATATTAATCAAAGTGTTATTAATTACGCTTGGCTGGCAATAGATGTCGCTACATGTTTTTTTACGTAATGATAAATTCTTTATAAATTTTTTTTCCAATAGATAGAGAGATTGTGATAAATTAAATACTTTATGCTACAATCTTCAGAGTATCTCCTTTCTAACAAAAAAAGAATTATTGCGATCGGACTACTCGTTAATGAATTACAATTAATTACACATTTTGACTTTCATCTCCCCTCCCAAGGAAACCGTCCGGAATTTCGGAATAAAAAGTATCCTATGTCCTACCTCGGAGTATGAACTCAAATCATGCCAAGTTTCGTTTGAATCCATTCAGTAGTTTCGGCGTGATGCGCGGCCAAGATACAGACAGACAGACAGACAGACAAAAATGAAAAAAAAAAATAGTTTTCGTTTCAGTATCGATAACAGAGTGCCCTCCAAAAAAATTTTCAAAATATCTTCAATGTACAGAATTTGACCTGTTACATTTTTATTATAAGTATAGATGTAAACCTTCCTCAAGAACCAGTCGATCTATTGGTAAAAACTGCATAAAAATCAGTGCAGCATCTTTTGAGTATATCGCGAACAGACAGAAGCGGCGGAGGACTTGGTTTTATAAAATGTAGTGATTCACATTTTATTTATTGAATCGATATCTGGCATCACAGATTAATAAAAATCTATCCCAAATCTTATGCGTAACCTATGTAAAATTTCCGAATAGTTTCAGATAACGGATCGTGTATTTTGTAAGGACAAGCATGCAGGCAGGAGGACAAGAAAATGCCGCAGCCCATGGACACCAACAAGTCAAGAGTCCTTTAGGTCTTCCTCTCCTACAACCGGTGAAAATCAACGAAAGAATTGCTATACATCAAATTCAAATTCAAAATCATTTAGATATTCAATTAAGACACCAAGTGACATTTATGAACGTTAAATTGAAGCTACAGTTAAAAAAGTGTGCCAAAAAGTAAGTAAGTATCAGTTTCCAAAATGCGTAGAGCCTTATGAGAAGAATACTGGCAAAGAAACTCAAGGCCACTCTTTTTAAAAGTCAGATCTTCAGGTACTATTTAGTACTCGTAAGTATTACATGAGTGGTTAACAGTATGCAAGCCAACTGAATTTCATTTTATTGAAATGCTCCAAAGCTAACGTACTAACATAAAAAAAACCTGAGCCACCTGCACGGGACACCTGGCAGATGTGAAACCTAGAAATTGTTTTGTATTAAAATAAAATGACTGTTTATTACATTAATATTCATTTTTAATACAAAATTTAAAAAAAAAATGGAATCCCAGCACTTCGCCACAGCAATTTTCGCCACGCCAAATTACTCAGTGATACCATATACCATTGAAGGTTTGAACCTATTAAACATACAAATCATTCAAGGTGCACATCTACTTTACATTCAGTTTTAAAATCAACTGTTAAATATAATTCGTGACTGGATTAAGAGGCTAGAGTTGCAGTTGAACCAACCAAATTAATCGTATTGGCTAAAGCATCGGTGACTAGGCCGACCAGACACCCCAAGCAGCACCCGTTCACGGGTATGACACATGGACCAGTCATCATCTCCTTCGCCATATTAGAGGGAAAGAAACGACCCGCCCCACGACGACACCGCAAGCAATGACATTTTAGTGAGCATGACAAACCATTGTCGGGATACTGATAAAAATCACTACTAATTAAATTACCTTAAAAAAAGACGTGTGGCACTCGGGGACTGCCGCGGTAAAACTATTGCATAGCATTTTTTATCAACTTATGCAATTATAAATATTTATTTATTTTTTATTTATGCAGTATGTATAATATTATGAATGAAAAATACTAAACTATTAAATTAGTACCAACATCGTCACTAAATGGCGTTGATCATTTTTTGTAAGTAGCGGTATGGTTTCGTTACACAGCATACTATAAAAGGTTTAAACTATTCCTCATAAATGTCTTCGTCATTGAACAGGTTGTTTTATTCACAGTATTTATTTTTTCTTTGAACGTGTATACTTGGCAGTATAAAGATATGATAGATACTTATACACCTATATACTTTCTGACAAACAATTGCTTAAGCCGGACATACACGTTCAAGTATACTTGCGCAAACCCAGACTGTTTTGTCTGTCAGATTTCGGAGCAGCTCGTCAACAAATCTGTCTGACAGACAGATTCGTTGTTTGGAGCACCTCGTCTCGATCCGTGTGAGCTTCGGGTGTCAGGTTTTATTTTCGTTACGTTACGGAATTTCTTGATTCGGTCGCCGCGCTCAAAGGCCTCAAAGCCCGTGATAAAAGCTATGCAATAGCTTCAAATTCGTCACTAATTACTTTCAACTAATTGGTTGGTTTCATCGGTATTACACATCATCATTATTACATCGGTATACATAGAATTATGAGGAGTTAAGTCTTCGTTGGACACCTCTGAACTGGTCATAGTTCAAGCATGCTACAACCTACGACTGTCCGTGTGGTGACGGATTCATCATCCATATTCATCCCATGGGTGTCGTAAATGGCAACCTAAGGGAGCAAACTACGCAGGACAACATCATTGCAAAAGGAATGGTAATCTTGAAACAAACCCTATACCAATCTGCCTGGCCAGCGTGGCGAAAACCTCATTACTAATGAGAGGCCCATGTTCAGAAGTGGACTGTCACAGGTTGTTGACGTGTAGATATTACGACCGTGTAGTCTCAAGTAGAATGTTCTATAAGTTTATTAATTTTGAATTCTTAAGTAGATGTCATTTAAAATTGAGTGACTATCATAATTAGTTAAAAATATCCTAATAAATGATTACTTTAATACCAATAATACCATTCCGACCTAATAATTGTCGGGATGTATTAACAACAAATGCCATCTCAAGAAGATTATAGAAGTTAGCATTAAAGCCAGAGTCTATCAGCAACGGTCACGCCCTTATCACTAATGCGATAAAAAATGCCAAGCCTTAAATACGTAAAATAATCTTACGCATAAAAATTAGGTTTTTTAAAACACCTAATAGTTTATTAAATAAAAACAATTAAGTAATTAATGTGAGCATTTCAGGCGAGTGACATCTTTATATGAAACTTTCCAAGAATACAGCCTTTGGGCGAAAACTTTATCCCCGTAAGACTGCATACATTCGTATCAAGTGGGAAGTATTATTTCATCTACCTTTTATTAAACACACCATAGTTTTACATATTAACCATTAACGTATGTTTTATCAACTTTAAGTATAAGTTCTGTTATTTTCTCACCTTATGCCCAAACCCGCTCGTCTAGCTCTCCTAGTTTATTCTGTGATAGTACGGACTGCCTGTAAGAGTGCATTCATGGAAAGGAATTAAAATTAAAAAGAGATAAAGAAAGTCTTAGTATTTAATAGTCCAGAATGACACTTTCAAAGGCCGAATCGTATCAACAAAAGAGTTTCTTTTGCTACAATCTACGGCGCAAAAATTCAATAATGCTTGTTGTTTTCTTTATCATTTGTAGGACCAAAATTAATAGAAGCAATCAACAGGTCATGGCTTATTTGTATTGCGATAAGAACCTGAAAGATAAAATAAAAACAAAGAACTTATAAACCATTACCACAACATGCCCAAATAGGTGATACATGTGCGAGGCACGTTCGTGACATAACTAGATAATGAAGTTATTAAAACGATTATCGATTGACAGAAAATATTAACTACATATTTATTTATACGCATTATAATACAGATTATCTCCTTGTTCCTAGTTTAGGTTGAACAAAATTCATCAAGTTTGATACTCGCAAGGGCGGATCCAGCCTTGGCCCCAGGGGGGGGTCATATAATCACGGACAAGTCACAAGAAGTTATAATTTAATTTTGTTAATAAATACATACAGATAAAAAGTAGGTATTTTAATAATGTATGTAAGATTAAAAATTTAATAAGTAATGTACTTGGTTTTCCCGGGCTATTTCCGCACTTGAGTGTAGACGCCCAGGCTGCCCCTCGTATTATATGGGCAAAATTGCGCTCAATTGTGCCTGGAGTAAGAGCAGAATTAACATGTCACCTAGATACGCAGATAACGGCTACAGCGAACAGTCCTACCTCACTTACCCTGGGTACGAACTAGAACACTCCTTCATGTCTAAGGCCGGAGTGTGCCTGTACGTTTGAGATGATATCAGTTTTCGTCGCCTCAGCAATCTTCAATTTAGAAACTTCTCAATGCTACGGATCCGTGTAGGCGACCTTATGCGAAACTGACCGACTCATTGAACATATCCAGATGGCTACAGACTTCGTGCAGCAGCAGATCCCGTCCGCAGAGATCGTCTTATTTTGTGATTTTAACGCCCACCAACGCCGACAAGCTTAGTAATAAAACGGATCATGCGGGGAGATCTGTTCATGACTTCGCACTGGTTTAAGGCCTGACAACTGTTTATCACGCCCACGCGAGTCTCGAATGTGGAGGGTCAGAATTCTTCATTGTTGGACCTTCTGCTGACTTTCATCCGGACGGTTACCACGTATCCGTAGACGCTCCAATTAACTCCTCAGACCATTGCCTTGTCCGGAGTATAGTGCCTCTCACATGCTCACAGCGATCGCAAATTGCACGCAGCCGCCGTGTGTGGCCTATAAGTCAGCAGATTATGTTGCACTACAATCCTACCCTTGGAGACAGGTATGCTTCTCGCCGGATGATCCCAACACCGCTGCTGATTTTGGTGCTGATGTGGTGGTGCAGGGTATGGAGCAATGCATTCTAACCTCTGTGATCCCCATTGGTGGCAAATGTCGGCCCTGGTTTGGTCCATCTTCCAAAAAGGCTTCTAGCAAGAAGCACAGCTTGAAAAAGGAGTACAACTTTGGCTCCAGGTCCTTCAAGCGAGAAATTGCAATTGCGAAGTCTGAGGATATTGCTAGGATTTGCGAGAAGCTTGAGCGTCTTCCTCTTCCCAGACGAAAACGCTCAAAATTCTCGCGAATCCGGCGCGAACTCGGGCGTTCTGGTCCCTTGCCAAGGCTATCGAAGAGAATTTCTGTAAGCCATCCTTTCCACCTCTACACATAAGAAATAATTCGTTGGCATACGGCAAAGGAGAAAGCCGATCTTTTGGCCAAACTCTTTGCGTCTAACTCGACCTTGGATGACGGGGAACAGAATCCACCTACCATACCGCGGTGCGAGAGCTGTAAGCTGGATCTGTTCTACCAACGCTCAGTACATTTAGCTCTTCTATCCCTAGAGATATATAAGTCGAGGGGCAGTGATGGAATCCCTCCTATTGTGTTGAAAATGTGCGCTCCAGAATTGGCATCGGTCTTAACGCGTCTTTTTCAGCTCTCCTACTCTTCTGCCGTAGTCTCATTAGTCATTGCGAAGGCCTTCGATCCTATGGTCTTCATGTGAAATTATGCGAATGGGTCACTAACTTTTTGGTAGATAGAAGCATAAAGGTCGTAGTCGACGGTGAGTGCTCTGACTTCATATCCTAATGCGGGAGTTGTCTTTTAAAAAAAAAAAAAAAACTTGTGTCTGAAATTGAGACTCTTTAGAAAAGGTCTCAAATTGGGGTAGCCTTAATTTTTATTAAGTACAATTTCATTATATTATATTTCCTCGTTTTGAAGATACTCCCTTATCTGCCTCAGTCAATATTAGAATACTTGGTGTCAACACATCGAGTGAAGTCCAGTTTCGTGGCCATTTGGAGGGTAAGGCCAAATTGGCCTCGAAGAAGCTTGGCGTGCTCAATAGATCAAGACTGAATTTCTGCTTTATAAGATATTTCAAATCGGCAGGACTCTCTGGCGCTGCGTAGAGATGTGACCTCGCTATGCATCTTCTATCGCATTTACTATGGGGAGTGCTCCGATGAATTGTTCGAACTGATCCCTATCGCCTCTTTCCGCCATCGTCCTACACGACAGCAGTTTCATCCCCATCGTTTAGACGGTTGGCAATCCACAACTGTGCGCTTTTCTAGAAACTTTCAGTCTCGCGTAACAAAACTGTGGTATAAACTGTTGCCTGCGGTATTCCCGCACCAATACGACCTTAAATCTTTCAAGAAAAGAACGCAGGTATTATTTTTTAAAAGGCCGGCGATCTCTTGTGACGCCTCTGATGTAGCGGGTGTCCGTGGGTGGCGTAATCGCTTACTATCAGGCAATACGTCTGCTCGTTTATCACATAAAAAAAATTGCCTCCTGATTGGGCCATTGTACGTACATGGGTTTAGAAATACTATACTTAAAAATACCCATATTTAAATAAGAAAATCAATTTTTCTTTCACGTCTTCTCCGAAAACGTGTTATCACTTCTATTGCTACTTCAATGGGTACGTTTTTAGTGTGTATCCAGAGAAGTGTCAGTCCGGTTAAACGTTTTTCAACCATTGAAGCTCTTAGCCACGATTAAATTCTGTATTGTGTGTGTACGATTAAAATCTATATTGTGACAAAAAATATAAAGAGCATTAAGTTTGACAATTTAATTTAGGTCATGGACACAGCCCAGGGGGGGGCAATGACCCCCATGACCCCCCCCCCTGGATCTGCCCTTGGATACGCCCTTGGATACTCGTCAAATCGTCTTTTTGTCCATACCAAATATGCTATGGGTCATGCCGTGTGCCGCATGTCATTACTGTAAAAATTTAAGAAGTATGGTTTCATCGAAGAAAATTCTATTATATAATTTTATTTAATTTATTCGCTTGCTAAAACCTAGGTGTACCTACCTATCAAGTTGTAATAACACACGACGTGTAAATTAGGTCGAGACCTTTTCGAGACCCAGGTGTGCAGAGCGCTAATATGACCTATACGAAATTATTATTCGTCTTCTATTCTATTTTTAAAATAAATTACTTTGCTGTAAGATTTATTAACAAAACATTACGTTATTACAAGAAAACAATAATATTTAAAAGCAGAAAACAACACGAGTTGCATGCCTTAACAAATAATAGAATATTTAGAAATTTATCATAATGAATTGCACATGTTTACGTTATTACCACTTTCGAGGGTGTTTTCAAAACTACATTAAGTATTAAGCACAATAACTAAAAAAGTAAAATTAATCTAGCCTTATTTTAAGCCATAAACAAGGGTTGGTTATCTCAAATTAACCAATAAGATAGTAGAACTTTCTGTCATTACTTGACAACGGATTACCTACACAAAGTTTGACACATAGGCCTCGCAATTAGTGTGATGGCAAGCGAGATTAAATTTAACTCCTTACCTATGCCTAACCATAAAGTTTTAGACATTATGTTATTTATATTATTAGCATTCGCCCGTGACTTTGTCCGTATTTATTCGATAAGTGTGATATTTCTATGGTATGCTTGTCTGTTCCCACATTCTTTTTTTAAACTACTAGTCAGAATAAGACAAATGAGATATCGTTAGAAGCGTCTTGATTGTCCGCTGGTTATAGGCTATATGAAGTGTCACTGAATCTAATGTGGCGCCCTCTAGCCCACATACTGTATTAAAAAAAATATTTGAGATAAATATGCCGTGTTTGGTATCATTCGAAAGGGCGTTACTTGTATATTTCAAAAATATATATATTATTAGCATTTTCTCGTGACTTTATCCGTATTTATTGGATAATTATGATATTTATATGGTAAATCTTTAAAATATTATTTGCATAGAAATTAATAATATAGAGGCACCAAAACATTTTAAATAATAAAAAGTAAAAACTAAAACCCAACTACGACAAAAAACGACTCGTTGTTAAAGTGTTATGGACTATGGCACCAAACACTTTAACAACGCGTGACTACGGCTTTTGAAACTTGTTTCATACTTTTTCAGCGTCGTTTTTTGTCGTAGTTGGGTTTTAGTTTTTACTTTTTTTTATTTCCAACTGATAATAGAACCTGACTTTTTTTTCTCCTCAGTTTCCATAATTGTTCAATCGAGATAAGAAATCATAGATCAGGAATTGTTTAACACCTATAAATTAAAACTGTAATATAATGTGGTATAAGTAATGTACGTAAAATTATTATTATGTAACTTACATTTGTAAGCTCTCTCTCGCTCTCTGGAAATATGATGTACTTTAATGGGATTATATTATTTAACATTTCTAATCATTGTGCTATGCATCTACCATTCTTAGCTCTGCATCACCCTAAGGTCGACGGATAGAAAATGCCTACGGCATTTGCATAAGAAGTTAAATAAATAAAAAATAAATGTGGATTACAAAACTTTGCCCTCCAAGGCTGTCGTGGTTCGAGACCGGGACTCCGCTAGGTCGGACAGATCGGACGAAACCTGTCAACACCAGCATTGATCGCGGCAACGCTGGCGAGTAGTGAGGGATAAGAGGTCGCGGTCTCCTTCTGTGAAGACGTTATGCTCCAGAAGGAGTTCGCAGAGCGGGATCGGGAAAGGGCCGATCCTGCTCGAAAGAGGCGACGAAGGGGGCGCGGTAGAGGCCGCTAGCTCCCCAATCGTCGGTTAAGGGTCGTTGTGGCCACATCCATGGAAGATGTTTTGTGTGGTGACACCTTGGTACGGCCGGGGGCTGTCGTCTAAGGCGGGTAGGTGTTCACGGTCGGTCTGCGTAGAGCTGTGAGAGGCGCGACAGCGACCAGCCCCGGGGGTGCAGCTGGTTATCCCGGGATGTACCTCAGTCGTGAGTCGCCCTGGTACGGCAGGGGGGACTCCAGAAGCCGGTAATGCGTTTCTGGAGCTCCTCTGACTGCCGAGTTAGGCCGCCGCGGGATTCAGCAGGTAGACCGATTTATCGGGAGTCACACACACGCCCTTCGTGCAACTCCTCTAAATATTCATGCAGAGATTTTCCCTGATGTCTCAAATATTATCATCCCAATAGATTTACCAATAAAAAAAAAAGAAAAGTGTGTGTGCAATAAAAGTCCAATTTACTCGACTTATAATTATTATATTATTGACCCTACCCAAAATTTCATGAATCCGTATATATGATGAAGGTATTTTGAATTTATTTTTTTGTTTATCGACTGAACAAGAACAACAACAATCATCACTCGATAAACAAAAAATAAATAAAACAAGAGCCTTTTAGAAATATCAGAGCAAGAATATATGTAATGACATAAGTGTTCAACCCACTAAAAGATGAAAAAAAATACAAAGATACGGTACCTACCTACATCTATATATTAATACGTAAAGCAAAAACTTTGTACTCCTTTTTACGAAAATTTTGCGAATAATACATCTCCTGCGTGAAATTTGGCAAAGCTAATGTTTATGTAGAGGAGGAGAGCAGAAACCTATTAAAAAAATGATAAATTGCGACCACTGGGCGACTATTAGTTATATTTAAAAAGCCTTTTATATTTTGATACTATTACTATTTCATTTAAGGTGAGTGAGAGTGAAAAGGGTAGGTACTCAGAGTAGTTACCTACTTGTTCTAAACAAACGAAGGCGCATATACCTAATAGGTAACTAAATCTAAAAATAGCAAGGTAGTAGAGCCACGCTGCTTTCAGCACGAATGGGCCGGCTCGACCGGGGCGGTACTACCCTCGCACAGAAAATCAACGTAAAATGACAGCATGCTGTCGTGTTTCGTTGGTGAGTGCGAGACCGGAGGCCCAATTAGTCTAGTCAACAAGTTCCATACTTGTTGACTAGACTAAAAGATGCAGTAGCATCACTAGGCCGCCATGGTGTGGGTCGCCATGCTGCATTGTCTGCATTCGCAGTGAGCATGGTGACCACCACTCTTGGATTCTGCTTATGCTTTCCATCAGGCAGAGTAGAGTCATTTTGGCGGGCCAAACATAAAAAAAAAAAAAAAAAGCAATTCCTAACGTAATCAACCAACATGTAATGTACCTGAATCCTGATACTAACTTTAAGCTATTATCCTCATATGGGTGCCAACATGGAGAAACTTTTAGGATTGTTCTATTAAGACGGAGGGTCTCATTTAAGTTGATAATTATTTAACATCAAAACTTTGTGCCGAGAGCTGAACTTGACGTAGATCAATTTTGAGAAGATAATAAACAGGATGCGTAATGCCTTTAAACCTACAAAGCTTCTCCAGTTTAACATTAGCGGTTAATCATTTGAAATTAACAGAGTCAGGATTACGTAATTTGTCAGCAGTTTCACGTATATTGGGCACCTAAATCCTGTAAAAGAAAGGTTATTAAATTTACAAATACAATTAAAACGCGCATGTCTTTTTATTGCGCCCATATTTAA
This sequence comes from Diaphora mendica, assembly GCA_949125395.1. Taxonomy (NCBI): domain Eukaryota; kingdom Metazoa; phylum Arthropoda; class Insecta; order Lepidoptera; family Erebidae; genus Diaphora; species Diaphora mendica. The sequence goes on from OX421310.1 coordinate 29,197,332, forward strand.
AATCAATGATTTATTCAAAAATGTACTTAAACCGGTTTAATGTTTGAGAAATACCTACCTATACTTCTTTTTAGTAAAATTATGAAATGAAGTAGAAAATCTACGTGTACCTATGTTTTTCTAAAACGGCGTTTTTAAGTTTAATGTTACAAACCTTGTCATAGCTGTAACACTCTCATTTAACAATGTAGATTATGATAGTAAAATAATAAACGGACGTAATTGAGTTTATAACATATTTGCTCGCAAAGGGTGTCTTATTTGACCCATTTCAATATCGTAATGTACGGACTCGTCCGCGGACCGTTGTCGAGTGTGCGCGTGTCGCTCGCCGCCAAAGTTTAGTGAACGACATCATATAATTTTAATAATAACTTTGTGTTGTATTGCGTTACAAAGGATGTCTGAGTAGGTATTTACCTTCATTATTGCTCGCATTATGGAGGATGATAGCAGTTACAATAAAAAAAAAAAGCGGCCAAGTGCGAGTCGGACTCGCCCATGAAGGGTTCCGCAGCAGCAAGTAACATTTTTTTTTATATTTGTTTTGATTGAATCAAAGGTAAATTGCAGTTTACGATTTATGACGTATTAAAAAAAAACTACTGACTAGAGTTCGTTCAAACCAATTTTAAGTGGAAGTTTGCATGATAATGTACATCATATATTTTTTTTAGATTTATCATGCTCTTATTTTAGAAGTTACATGGGGGGGGGGACACATTTTACCACTTTGGAAGTGTCTCTCGCGCAATCTATTCAGTTTAGAAAAAAATGATATTAGAAACCTCAATATCATTTTTGAAGACCTATCCATAGATACCCCACACGCATGGGTTTGATGAAAAAAAAATTTTTGAGTTTCAGTTCTATGTATGGGGACCCCCAAAATTTATTGTTTTTTTCTTATTTTTGTGTAAAAATCTTAATGCGGTTCACAGAATACATCTACTTACCAAGTTTCAACATTATAGGTCTTTTAGTTTCGGAAAAAAGTGGCTGTGACATACGGACGGACAAACGGACAGACAGACAGACAGACATGACGAATCTATAAGGGTTTATACTCTTGATTGTCGGCACTTGATGGAACTTGTTGCAATACACATTCTAGAATCAAACTCACTTGTACTTATTCCACTATTTTAATTTAACTTTACACCTGACCGGTTTCGCCTTATGGCATTCTCAAAGGTTATGGTTACATAAAATATTTTTACATCTAAACCTAACAACTGTGGGTACATAGAAATATCAGTGTGCCAGTTTAAGAAATTCTCCCTGAAAAATAGGGAAATGTAAACTTATAACATTATATAAAGTAAAGATATGAAATTTCAAAATCTGAAATATTATTTTAATAAGTAAATTCGATAAATCGATAATCATAAAAAAATAGATGTGAAATGTTAATGTCCTGTTATATATAAATTTAGTGTCCAAATTTGTATTATACTGTATGTCTATTAAACTACATATATGTCTATTAAATTACATGTCAAAAATTAATAAAGTCATTAAAATTATACACTACAATCCGTCCAAATTATTCAAACTCACAAATGATGTAGACGACATTATTTGAAATATTTTAACAGTGGTGAATTATTGAAGTCTAATTGCTAATTCAGAACCTTGTCACGATTCCCTATTAACAACCTATTGATTTCCAAAGTCTCCAAAGCGGTTAGTTTTCTGCCCTTGTCACATACGTGTAGTGCCTTAAAGTCTACTTTAGGATCGAACGAATGATTTTCCAATAGCAAATGTTCTGCAAAATTGGACTCTGTCTTTTTTAGCCTCCAACCCCTAGTATGTTCTGTTATTCTGGTTTGGAAAGACCTTCCTGTTTGGCCAATATATTTTTTGTTGCACACTGCACATGTGAGTTCGTACACCCCGCTTTTTTCAGTCATAGGAGTTTTATCTAGACTGCTGTTACCTATGAGGTTTTTTACACTACGAGTCGTGTAAAAAGCTGTTTTTTTTACATCTAAAGATCTGGAACACATATAGGAGATTTGTCCTATATACGGTAACCGAGCCCAACGTTCTTTTTCGGTATCTGAAGTTGGAATGTTAGCCTGATATGCACAATTTAAAACCATTTTCGATGTCTTATGTTTAACCATTGCGTCTATTAGATTGGACGAGTAGCCATTATTGTGTGCTATTGTTTTTATTATTTGTAGCTCTTTATTAAACTCCTCCGTAGGCATTGGTATCGAAAGAAGTCTATGTACCATGGCATGGAATGCTGCATGTTTGTGGCTAACAGGATGGTTTGAATCAGCGGGAATAAAGTTGTCCGTGAACGAGGGCTTCCGGAAAATCTTAAAGTGGTGTTTATGGTCTAATAATTCAATTTCAATGTCAAGGAAGTTTAGCTTTTTATGTCGTATTTCTATTGTGAATTGTATATTATTGTGTATAGTATTAATGAATGTCAAAAAATTGTTAAGTTTCTCTATATCCCCGGTCCACAGGCAAATAATGTCATCCACATATCTGTACCAATATTGGATATACTGTTTAAATGAAACATTATCTAAAATTTGTTTTTCTATGTGATTCATAAAAATGTCTGCACAAAGTGGAGAAAGCGGACTCCCCATTGCCAAGCCATCTATTTGTTTGTAAATTACATTTGAAAATTTGAAATAATTCTGCTCCAGACACACTGATATGGTATGTTCCACGTCAACTATGATTAGTGGATCAACAACCGATTCTATTAAAATGTTACCGATAATACTCTTAAAGTCTCTAATAGGAACACTAGGAAACAAGTTTACTACGTCAAAGGACACCAACACTGCATTTTCCGGCACGTTTACGTTTTCAATCTTCTTAACTAATTGTATGCTATTTTTTATGGCGTGGTTCGGTACGAATCCTGTTATTTGTTTGAAGATCCGATTCGTTTTCGCGGCTAACTTATAGGCGGGAGCTCCAGTATATGCCACCACTGGTCTTATTAGTTCTCCTGGTTTGTGTAATTTATAAAATGCCTTCAGTTTTGGTGCCCGAGGGTTCATTACCTTCAGTCTATACACGTCCTTGGTAAAAATACTATTTGCTGACTGTATGGTTCCTTTGACTATTTCGTTAAATTTTTTTGTAGAATCTCTTTTGAGTTGTACGAACTTAGGGTTATCCAAGAAGTTGGTGATTTTTGACACGTAGTCTCCTTTTGTTGTCACCACTACCGTATTACCCTTGTCTGCTTTTGTAATAACCAGATCATGGGCCTTAATTTTGTTTTTAATACTATTTATAGTTTTTAGCTCAGAGTTATACGTGTTTTGATTTTTTGTTGTTGCGTCAATTCCCTGCTTTAATATTTTTGTCAAAATGTGTTTTTGTGATGTCTCTGTGCATGCCATTTCCAGGTCAACCGCTAAGTTGTCCCAGTCTTTTTGTGATGGTTGCAGTTTGGGACAATACTTTAGTCCTTTTCCTAACAATAGTGCTTCGTTAGGGTCAAGTTCAGTTGCTGACAATTTTTTTATTCTTTCATAGAATGGTATATTCGGATTATAGTATGATTTAGGGATATATTGTTGAGACATCTTCAACTTCACCAATTTTTTAAGGTGTCTTGCATGTATATTTGCAGAAATGTAACGCATTTCGTCGTGAACCCTATATTATAGTTCCTCAAATTCTAAATCATGTAACCTGTTATAAAGTTCGATATGACAAATTTTTGTGTGGATACCTATGTTATCGCGCTGGCAATACAGAAATTTTATTTCTCGTTGAAGTATTTTTTTTCTCATAAAATCCAAGTTCTGTTTATAATATTCATCAATGTTAAACTTAACACTTCCAAGTATATACTGAGGTATTAGTCCTTCACATTTACATTTTGTGTTAAACCACAGATGTTCGTTGGTTTTAGAAAATTTTATTTTTAATGTTTTGAACATGACAATCAATTCAGCCGTACCTGCTGTCCTTATATAATTTATACTCTCGATTGTCGGCACTTGATGGAACTTGTTGCAATACATTCTAGAATCAAACTCACTTGTACTTTTTCCACTATTTTAATGTAACTTTACACCTGACCGGTTTCGCCTTATGGCATTCTCAAAGGTTATGGTTACATAAAATATTTTTACATCTAAACCTAACAACTGTGGGTACATAGAAATATCAGTGTGCCAGTTTAAGAAATTCTCCCTGAAAAATTGGGAAATGTAAACTTATAAAATTATATAAAGTAAAGATATGAAATTTCAAAATCTGAAATATTATTTTAATAAGTAAATTCGATAAATCGATAATCATAAAAAAATAGATGTGAAATGTTAATGTCCTGTTATATATAAATTTAGTGTCCAAATTTGTATACATAATAATAACTTTCAACCCTTATTGAGAAACGCTGAAACACGTATCAATTCATTTTTAATCAGCAGCCATAAAATAAATTTTCATGTTTCTAACTTCAAAAATGACGGACTTCCAGACTGACCTATATACGAAATAACAACCCCTATTTAACCTCTTAGGGTAGAATATCCAGAAACGCTTAAATACGTATCTATTCATTTTAAATCAGTAGCCCAAAAATAAAGTTTCATGTTTCTTACTAAAAAAATGACAAATTTCCATATAAACTTTCAACCCCTATTTCACCCCCTTAAGGGTAGATTATCCAGAAACGTTTAAATACGTATCTAATTTTTTTTAATCAGTAGCCCAAAAATAAAGTTTCATATTTCTTATTTAAAAAATTACGGACTTCCATACAAACTTTCAACCCCTATTTCACCCCCTTAAGGGTAGAATATCCAGAAACGCTTAAATACGTATATACTCTTTTTTTTTAATCAGTATCCTAAAAGTAAAGTTTCATGATTCTAACTTAAAAAATGACGAACTTCCATACAAACTTTCAACCCCTTTCACCCCCTTAGGGGTAGAATATTAAGAAACGTTTAAATACGTATCTATTCATTTCAAATCAGTACCCCAACAATAAAGTTTCATGTTTCTTACTTAAAAAATGACGAATTTCCATACAAACTTTCAACCCCTATTTCACCCCCTTAAGGGTAGAATATCCAGAAACGCTGGAACAAATATCTACTCATTTTTGATCAGTAGCTCAAAACTAAATTTTCATGTTTCTCAGTTATAAAATGACGGACTTCCTTACAAACTTTCAACGCCTATTTCACCCCCTTAGGGGTGGAATTTCAAAAATTCTTTTCTTAGTGCTCACTTACGTGACATAAAGAACCTACATGCAAAATTTCAGGATTCTAGCTTCAGCAGTTTGGGCTGTGCGTTGATCTCTGGGTATGTCAGTCAGTCAGTCAGTCACCTTACTCTTTTATATATGTCGGAGACACAAGAATAAACGAGAACATGAATGACAGATACAGCCAATCTGGACCAAAGCCAAACACTAATCACTACTAAACGGATACGAATTAACTTAAACACCATCAGCAACCCCCCATGAGGGGATTGGGGCAACGCTCACCCCTCCGCGATGCCCTGTGGAATTCGCCACCTAGGCTAGTAATTCCCCCACTGATAAATATCGCCTCATACACACAATATAAAACACAGAGATACAATAAATCGCAAATCAAATAATGGATATGGTCGTCGCGAGATCTGAAGAGAACTGTGTCCTGTTGCCGATCGCGCCGCTTTATATAGAGTGTTCCGTAGTGTTCGACAGTGGCAAATGTTTGTCACTTTTATTATTTGGATACCCTCACTCCGACACGGCCGTCCTGACGTATTACACGTCCTCGTGTGATGTTGAAGGCATCATCATCATTATCCGCAGAAAAAAAAGAGATTTTTGTGTTGTTCGGCCACTCCTGACCAAGGACATTGGGTACATTATTACATTTTATCTTCTGTGGAACAACTTCATTTAGGACATTCTCATAAAATAGGCTTTTCGTTATCAAATCTGAATGCTAATAGACTTCTCGCTACATACTAAATTAATAACACCAGTAAGTAGTATCGCAACAGTCACCTCACCGTTTATCGCGTTACACATTTTTGGATTATTAACAATATCTAGATGGCCTCTTATTCTACCAATTTCACTTTTCAATGGCCTCCTCGCCTTTCAGTGGCCACCTCGCCTTTTAATGGCCACCTCGCCTTTCAATGGCCACCTCGCCTTTCAATGGCCACCTCGCCTTTCAATGGCCACCTCGCCTTTCAATGGCCACCTCGCCTTTCAATGGCCACCTCGCCTTTCAATGGCCACCTCGCCTTTCAGTGGCCACCTCGCCAAAAACTTAACTTACTTACTTTTAACAAAACTTAACTAAACTTTAACAACCACCACGCTGTTAGGATATCTCATAGTCTCATTATAGAGACTACTCGCCACACAATTACAACGCAATTTCATTCCATTGCATCAGCATTAATTAACCCTTGATTATCATCATCAACATCAATAGGGACTTGATCTACGGGGATTTTCCTCACTATTATCAATGCCAGACAAATCTACCTCCTCGGGTATAACACTTAAAGGAGACTCTCGTATACGAACGCAAGCGCATTTGTAGATTCTGTTAGTAGTTAAAGATTTCAAAGTATAACGATCGCCATCGAGCAACTCTACAATTTTAAACGGTCCTTTATACTTAGGTTTTAACTTTGTCTAATTTTTTTCTTAACTTTGAATCAAAACTAAGTTACTGAGATCAAACTTTACTAATTTACACTTTCCCTATCAAATGTCACATACGTGTACACACAGTATCACTCTCACTCTGCCATATCTGACCTCACTGTCTATTCTGTCTCAATAAAACAGTACACTACTGAACAGCAAAAGAAAACAGTAATATCGTTATTAAAATCAAAACAACATAAAATAAGAACTTTAGTAATTGACTAAGCTGCAAATTCTCAAAGCAATCAAAATAAATAGTATCGTAGGTCATCCCTGTGACCACCACAAGTGTAACAGTTAGTTATCCCTTGTGACTCCCACACGTGTATCTGCCAACTACATAGACATGCCAGCTACAATCACCCACTGCTGGTGAGATAGCCGACACCAAATAGAAGTCCGACCAGTTTTTTTTTATCTTTACTGAAAATATCGACATTTCATCACAAAATAAAAAAACGGTAATTATAATTCGAGTCACAACTATCTCAAATTGGTCAAAATAATAATTAAAAAAAATGTTAATAGCTACAATCAAAGATGAATCCGCCTCAAACTAAAAATCACATCACAATCATAAATTTAAAATTGAATAAATAAAAAAACCCCTTAAGCAGCATCAGGTCGAAGTTATCAATTACACAATTGTCATTTAACGATTATACTGGCACGTTTTGCAGACATTCGGTTATTCTTCCCCACTTTTACCCCCATAACTTTTTAAACGACTCAACCGATTTTCATGAAACACGTCTAAGAACACTCGCACGTAACTCACCTTTCATACAAAAAAACTAAATTGAAATCGCTTCATCCGTTCGCGAGCTACGGTGCCACAGACAGACAGACACGTCAAACTTATAACACCCCTTTTTTTTGCATCGAGGGTTAAAAATAAGAAATAAATTTAAACAATAAACAAACAGCATGTGCAAAATCGGCAGCTCAATCCCAGGCAGCTCCATTTCTGACAAATTTCTGCTATGGTATAATACTACACTCTAAATTTCCTAAATCGACTACCTTTGTACCGATGCCACCAATAGAAACGACCTTATTATTTTTAAGAACAAGATTCTTTTCGAAAATTGCTGCTTAAAACCCTAATGCAAGCAGATCTCTTCCATAATTATGTCGTTTGAAATATAGTAATCGTGTACTACATGAAACAATAACCGCAATGAATAAATCTGGATTAAAACTGTACATAGAATTTCGATGCTACAATAAGTGCGGGCATTACCTACCCTCAATAATGTTACTGCACAATATTGTCCATTTTTGAATTAAAATCACTTACTTATTCCACTATTTTATTTTTGTTTACACAAAAATCAAAAATCAATCAAACAATCGAGAGTATAAATTACACAATATTGTCGTTTGCCTAGAAATTCATCTGACAGAACTTATCTTATTAAAGAGCACTCAGCACAAAATAAAAATAGTACGACTCACCGGATTGTTGGAGTTGTCCGTACATACCGGTTACTTCCCAGTTATCGATGCGTTACTTTTACTACCGCACGCTGCCGCTGTTGTAGGCCGCACGTCTCATAAACCGTTCGTACGCGAAAAGGCTATACCGACACTTTGACACTATGTGAGCGTTCTCGCTTACAAAAATTTAACAAATGACACCTCGTACGATTTTCGAGCGGAGGGTAGTTCGACAGCTCGCCGCGACTGACGATCCGTTACACTCTCAAACGTTGTGGGCAAATGAGATTCAGATCCCACTTCTGATGTCGGAGACACAAGAATAAACGAGAACATGAATGACAGATACAGCCAATCTGGACCAAAGCCAAACACTAATCACTACTAAACGGATACGAATTAACTTAAACACCATCAGCAACCCCCCATGAGGGGATTGGGGCAACGCTCACCCCTCCGCGATGCCCTGTGGAATTCGCCACCTAGGCTAGTAATTCCCCCACTGATAAATATCGCCTCATACACACAATATAAAACACAGAGATACAATAAATCGCAAATCAAATAATAGATATGGTCGTCGCGAGATCTGAAGAGAACTGTGTCCTGTTGCCGATCGCGCCGCTTTATATAGAGTGTTCCGTAGTGTTCGACAGTGGCAAATGTTTGTATCACTTTTATTATTTGGATACCCTCACTCCGACATATATATAGATTCCATGAAAAAGCAGTTACCGGATCATGCAAAACAGGTTTTATTAATATTATTTGATCATTTCCTTGAAAAAGGTTTCGTACCTAAACAGTGGAGGGAGGTAACTATTGTGCCGATCCCGAAACCAGGCCGCGATCCAAATTGTACATCGTCATTGAGACCAATATCAATGATCTCTTGTGTTTGTAAAATATTTCATACTATTCTAATGAATAGATTAGAGTGGTTTATGGAGAAAGATCATCACATGTCAATGGCAACTACTGGCTTTCGGAAGTGTCGTTCTACAATAGATAATTTAACAGATTTAGTTTTATCAATACAAAATGGGTTCCTTGAGAATCTTACAACTATAGGATGTTTTATAGACATAAATGATGCATATAATAATATAGATATAACAAGTTTGTTGCATATAATGGACCGTCTAGGTGTAGGACATGGAATGTGTACATATATCTGGAATTACCTTATGGAAAGAAATCTTAATATTACTTCTTTTAATTACTCCTTGTCTCGGATGACAGGACGATGACTTGCACAAGGTGACCCACTCTCCCCACTATCATTTAATATTGCTACCTCAGCCATTTGCAAGGAAATTGTTAATGTCAGTGTTTCACAGTATGCTGATGACTTTGTGTTGTACATAACCGGCAGCAATGTATCACACATGGAGCAAAATTTACAACAGGCACTGGATCTACTTAGTAAGCTACTCGCAAATATAGGTCTTGAAATATCGGAAACAAAAATTAAAGTATGTTTTTTTAAAAAATCGAGCTCATAGTTAGGGATGGATCGTTGCCGGTTGTGAACAATGTTAAGTATTTAGGGTTATGGTTAGATCGCTCTTTAAATTGGTCTAAACACATAAACGAAACAGCTGATAAAGTGACTAATTTTGTTAATATTTTTAAAGTACTCAGTGGAGTAAAATGGGGTGTACATATTATTCACAAGAGACGATTGTATATCTCCCTGATTAGGAGTAGATTTGATATTGGTGGTATGTTATATGATAATGCAAGTCAAAGTAATCTCAACAAGCTAGATAAATTACAAAATATATTTTTGAGATTAATAGGGGGATTCATTAAGAGCACTGCTATACAGATTATGGAAAATGAACTCTGTTTACAACCTTTACACATACGTAGATATTACTTGGCTGGAAAATTTTGGCTTACATCGAAATATTTTACGAAAAATAACGTTATAACTTTGTTAGAGGAGTTTCAAAATTTTAAAGATAATACGTATTGGAGGAAGAGGAAAATACCTCTATTAGTTTCTATACATGAGTATCTTAAATTTTTACCGGTACATTTTAGTCCACAATTAGATATGTTTTCTTTGAACACTTGGGTCAGCTATGTGGATATTTCTAAAAATATCAACGACAATATAGAAGATGTTCATACTGCAAAACGATTTTACACACCATCTAAACTAAGAGAAGTTTGTAGTCAATACATTAATCGGTATTATGACGCATGTTATAAAATTTTCACTGACGGGTCGAAGGAAGGTAGTAGAGTTGGAGCGGCGATTTTCGATCCACAAACCAACACTTCTATGAAACTCAATATAAGCTGTAATATGAACATAATGTATGCTGAACTTATTTCAATAAGTGAAGCCTTAGCATATGTTGAATCATTTAATGGCGGCAAGTATGTGATTTTCTCAGATTCGAAGAGTGCTCTCCAGCATTTAGCTCGATGTTCTTCGAAGATTCGAGGAACCCCGATAGCCTATAATATAATGCGTTCTATACAAAATCTAGAAAGTAATAATAAGTATGTAACATTACAATGGATACCTGCACATATTGGATTGACCGAGAATGAGACTGTGGATAGACTTGCTAAAGAATCTCTTGTTGATGGCGTAAATTTTGCGTACACACCTTATTATTCTGATTTATTTTACGTGGTTAAAGATCGGTGTTTCCAACTATGGTCAGAATATTTTGATAAAAGATCGCTGACTAAAGGTATTTGGTACCGGACCATTCAGCCTACTATTGTGAAACATCTCTGGATCGATCAAGCTAATATGAGCAGGTCAGACATAGTCATGGCTCTTAGACTTCGATCTGGACATATCCCACTAAACAGCTTTGCATTTTTAATGGGGAAGGTTGGTTCCCCCAACTGCTCAATTTGTAACAAAGTTGAATCTGTAAACCTAATTTTAATGTGCGTGAATGTACCTAATAGCATTCTCGCTCGCCAATGCTCGGGGGAAGCGCGAACACTATATTTTATAGCTAAAATGTATATGTTTAATAGGCCATAAGTTATATTTTTCTATGAGGGCGGTATAATCACTTCGTGACTAAGCCCTCATTAAATAAATAAAGAAAAAAAAATATCGTAATGTATCTCATTACGTACTTGTGCGTTATTGTAATGTAAAATGCACGTTTTTTTTAATAAAGTAAAACTCACGGTTTATCAAGATGCTCGAACTTTTAAATATTAGCAAAGAGTTTTTATATCAGAAAAGTGGTCAACCTTTTTTGAGTGAAAGTAGGAGAAACGAGATTAGCAATATCGCCTCGGTTATAATTTTCAACTTACAGCACTTATATCATAATGTACTATTACTGCTATGCTGCTATTAGTTCCAATGTACCATAAAAATTAAAAGTATATTATGTTGTTTTCATAAAAATATAAATAATTTTGAAGTGAAAACTTCTTTAGCCGCGTTGAGCTCTTTCTGGTAGGAGAAAATCTTATGAGTTCACGTCATCGAAATGCTATACGCTGTCATTGCGCATCCAACGAATATAATAATTTGTACATAACAATCACACTAATATTATAAAGGCGAAAGTTTGTGAGTGTGTATGTTTGTTACATCTTCACGCAAAATCTACTGAACGGATTTGGATGAAACTTTACAGTACTATAGCTTATACATCAGAATAACACAGGCTACTATTTGCCGCGATAACCGACATACACGCGGGTGGAGCTGCGGGGGACAGCTAGTAACTTATAAATGTGACGTCTAGCGAAGTTAAAAGGTCATTATTTTCAAGTTTCTATATCGATTGCAACGACATCTCTTAAACATATAAAACATAGGTAGGTGATAAAGTGATAACATTTAGTTTTGCAATTGAAAAAAAAAAAAAAGCAAGCATTAGAAAGCAATATTTTTATTCGGAATATAATTACTACAATTGAAGCTTATGAATTAAATACTGTTAACCTTTGTTAAACTGTTTCTTGTAACTTATTTTGAGCGCCATTTAGATTTAGTTGAACTTTTCTAGCTTTTTCCGGAGTACAGTATGGACCAGGGGAGTCACTTCGGTCCATTAGTATATTAGTATATCCATTAGTTCATTAACCTCCTAATTTTACCAACCCAAGAATATTCTAATTATACGTTGTGATTCTGGCAACACTAATTGTGTCATACGTAAATGTGTTCTGTTCTGTGGTCACTGGTCATACGTCACATAAATGTTTGATGTAGGTGGTGTAATGTAGGAAATTTTATGAATTTCATACATATTTCCGCAAGTAATGTGTTATTTATTATAAATTTTAAAAATAGCGTAAGATTAGGCGTTTTTCTTACTTGTTCTTATGAGCTTTAGTGCTACAAGTTTAGCGATACAACCTACTAAGCGAAAATAACAAGATAATGGCAGAGGAACTGAAACCTGTAAAGGAAGATGATTTGAAACAGCTCAAAGAGAGGATGAATTTAATTGCTAGTGCAGACCCAGCACAGTATCATAACGACTTTTCATTACGTAGATACTTGAGAGCATTTCAAACAGTTGATAACGCTTTTCAGGTTAGTCCAAATACCTTACACGAAGTTTTATTATTTACTTACATCACTATAAACCTAATAATTCTTACAATCTTACGTATTTCAGGCTATCATAAAAACTAACAAATGGCGTGTGGAGTATGGTGTTGCACAGTTAGGTGATAATAAAGAGCTGATAGAAAAATATTCCAATAAAGCAAGGGTACTTCGACATAGAGACATGATTGGCAGACCCATTGTATACATTCCAGCAAAAAACCATAGTTCCAGCGACAGAAACATTGATGAACTGACGAAATTCATAGTGTATTGCTTGGTAATTTTTAAATAAAATATATTATAGTAGTTTAAATCATGTCAGTAATGTCCATAGCATGAAATAATATGAATTGTTAAAGATGCTCTCCAACCTTAAAACTCATATTAATCAAAATTAGCAGCATAGTAACTAGCACTATGCTTATTATTGATTAATTTTGCCTCTGTCTCTTACTGAGCCTAAAAAACATTAGTAGTGTTAAAAGCAAGGTCCTTTTTTACCTTACTGGACAGTTTAAAGTTTGTTTGTTTATCACTCTCACTGTAATGCTTACAAGACTTTCAAACATTACCGTCTCACTATCACTCTCACTGTAATGTTTAAATGTAAATATAATAATACAAATTAAAATACTTAAAAGTTTAAGTTGATGACCAACAATCACTTACATAAGGGTAGTCTACAGTTTATGCTGTTTAAAGTTACTAGAATTATAGTAACAATAGTTATTGCCCGCAGCTCCGCCCGTGTATGTCGGTTATAGCGGCAAATAGTAGCCTATGTGTTATTCTGATGTATAAGGTATATTACTGTAAAGTTTCATCCAAATCCATTCAGTAGTTTTTGCGTGAAAGAGTAACAAACATCCATCCATACTTACAAACTTTCGCATGTATAATATTACTTGTTGTTGCCCACGGCTCCGCCCGCGTATATGTCGGTTATCGCGGCAAATAGTAGCCTATGTGTTATTCTGATGTATAAGGTATATTACTGTAAAGTTTCATCCAAATCCATTCAGTCCAACCTTGACCATTATTCATCATATCGGTATACTAATAATCATTTTATATTTTAGGAAGATGCAAGTAAAAAGTGTTTTGAGGAGGTGATTGACAATTTATGTATTGTGTTTGACTTGAATAACTTTACATTATCATGTATGGACTATCAGGTGTTGAAGAACTTGATATGGCTGCTCAGTCGACATTATCCAGAGAGACTCGGAGTCTGCCTCATAATCAATGCACCAACTTTCTTCTCTGGATGTTGGGCTGTTATAAAAGGATGGTGAGATTTGCACATTTTACAATACATATTTAGCATTAATGTATCTATATTTTGACTGCACCTATAGTGTAGCCAATCCACTTTCTACTGGACTAAAGTGCTGTGGGTTCAAACTACACATGAAATAACACCTTCTGTTTTCACAAACAGTTTCAGGGTGTTCTTTGTGTCCCTTTCATATACGACTATAAATATATATTATAAATAATTTATTTCACAAAGAACAATATGGCTTTACAAAGGGTCGTTCAACAATTGATGCGGGTGCAACTCTTTTGAGACATATATTTAGTGCATGGGAGAATTCGCAAGATGCGATAGGTGTATTTTGCGATCTTTCAAAAGCTTTTGACTGTGTAGAACATAACACGCTTTTTCTTAAACTTAGGCATTATGGTGTTAATGGTATTGCTTTGGATCTAATCGTTTCCTACTTGAAAGATAGAATTCAACATGTAGATGTCAATGGTGCGAGGTCATCTGGATTACCTGTAACTATGGGCGTTCCGCAGGGCTCTATACTGGGTCCTCTACTTTTTCTCATATATATAAATGACTTACCATATTATTTAAAAGATCTCTGTGATATAGTTCTATTTGCTGATGATACGTCACTTATTTTTAAAGTCGATCGTAAGAAAACAGTTTTTGACGATGTGAATAGGGCACTAAACCACTAAACCACAGCTAGGTTAGTTTATTTTAGCTACTTTCATAGCGTCATGTCCTATGGTATACTACTTTGGGGCAAGGCGGCTGATATTGAAACGATTTTTATTCTACAAAAACGAGCCATCCGCTCAATGTACAATTTAGGTGCTAGAGTCTCTCTTCGAGAATTGTTTAAAGATATAGGTATTTTAACTGTTGCATCACAGTATATATTTGCTAATATTATGTTTGTAAGACACAACATTAATGACTATAAGAAAAACAGTGATGTACACAATATTAATACTAGAAACAAATCTAAACTCATTGGTACCTATCATCGATTACATAAGGTACACAACTCGTTCGAAGGTCTTGGTGTACGTTTTTATAATAAAATTCCTATACATGTAATCGACCTTCCTGTAAATAAATTCAAGCTAACTGTAAAAAATCACCTTATTAGGAAAGCCTACTATACGATCAACGATTATCTAAATGACAAACAGTCATGGGCTTAAGGTGTCATTAGAATTTAAATAGATACACACAAACTTCTTTGTCTTCTAATAAAGCTAAATATTAACAAACCATTGTTAGTTGAAAGTAATGCGTGGCGATTATCATGGTAATTTAATTAGTAGTGATTTTTATCAGTATCTAGACTATGGTTTGTCATGCTCACTAAAATGTCATTGCTTGCGGTGTCGTCGTGGGGCGGGTCGTTTCCTTCCCTCTGATATGGCGAAGGAGATGATGGCTGGTCCATGCGTCATACTCGTGAACGGGTGCTGCTTGGGGTGACTGGTCGGCCTAGTCAGCGATTCTTTAGACAATACTATTATTCTGGTTCGTTCAACTGCAACCCTAGCCTCTTAATCCAGTCACGAATTATTTTCAACAGTAGATTTTGCAACTGAATGTAAGTGGATGTGCACCTTGTTTCTATTTTGTTCTATGTTTAATAGACTCAAGCCTTCAACGTTATCACTGAGTGTTTTTTGTTTGTTTGCGCGTTAGATTTTGGAGCTTTTTAATAAAAGGAATTTCAGGTGGCAACAGCTTGCATACTGTTTACCTTACATGTAATACGAACACTATTGTACCTGAAAATCAGATTTTGAAAAAGAGTAGCCATGAGTTTCTTTGCCAGTATTCTTCTCATGAGCTCTACGCATTTTGGAAACTGGAAGTTATGGATCGACACAGGCAGGCAGTAGATTTTGGTGTTTTCGCCTAACTTACCTCGACAATACAGCACATGCTGTGGCCTCTGTTTGTGTCGATCTATGATTTTTAACTATAGCTTCAATTTGACGTTCATAAGTGTCACTTGGTGTCTTAGATGAATAAATGATTTTGATTTGATTTGACACAGAAATATATTCCTAATGTGGGAGTTGTCTTATTTAAGTTTCATAGCCTTAATAAGAAACCATTTTTGTTTTTGCCATGTAAAGCCCTTTTTATAGGCGGTCCACACTACAACGATATATCATAGCAATTTAACTGTGCAGTTTTATCGTATGTGTGGACGGAAATTGACTGACATTTTTTGAGAAATATCTGAGCCTATTAGTCATGTTTTAAGTTTGTATCTGTTTGTAAGTTAATTAATATTATATGTTGTTTTGATTGCCTTAGTTTTTGATGAGTAAATATTATAATGAATACATACACATAGTAATAAACTAGAGAATCCTACTACCTATTTTGTTGTAATTGTTGTTCATTAACATTTGACACTTGCCAGTATAGTTATTATAGCAACACACAGCACAGGGCACTATTAACTATGTAACATCTCTAAGATTTATGGACTTGCCCTCGCTGTGTTATCTAATTAAGTTCATAGACCAACTTTCCATTCAATAATTTACCTACATTTGTTGACTTTATAACATGAATTGACAAATAAAATTTATAACCAAATGTAATTTTTTCAGGCTTGACGAGAATACCTCAAAAAAAGTTACATTTGTAAGTTCAGAAATGGACCTTTGTCAATACCTGATACCAGATATCTTGCCCACCGATATATAAACCAAGGAGTGCTAAACATGACGAACTTTGCTAGTATGGATGACATGTCTTTCATTAAGGTATAGCTTTATAATATATAAATACATTATTTATAGTTCATATTATGTGAGTTAATAAGAAAAAAATAATCAACTTGGATTAATATTATACAAGTATGTAAAAATACAAGAAGCAAAATCATTGGTGTAAATTAAACAAAGTTTAACATTAACCTCTTTAGTCATAATTTTTTTTTTACATTAAGCAAAGGTTTTGTGTTATTTTAAACTTACAGCCTTAAAATTTAAAATAACAGAACCATTGCATAATTTAAAATAATTTTTATGAAGGGATTAATGTGTATTTTTTTTTTTTCTTATTATGAACTATTTACTTGATCTTGCCTGAAGTGTTCAACTGGGATTTATAATATTATTTTATCAATCATATTTATAAAAATTCTGTAAAACTGATAAAAATAGATTTTATTGGAAATTGAATTGAATAGATATAAATTCCTGGCTATAATGGATATAATAGTAATATTTGTAAAATACCAGTGCAGTGTTCACTTCTCTACAATCAATGAATATTAATCAAAATCTATACCATACCAGTTTCTTGGCCTTCAATCCTAAATTTGTTACTATTTAATACTGACACTTCTTTTACATAAATTATTACAACATCCAACCAATTCCAGAGCTTATTGCTCTGATACTTAAAACTTTTGATTTGAATACAGAATTAATAATTCACAACCTTATTTATTAGTGCAAAGAACTTTAATTTCTTTAACGGTATATTTTTAAGTAGTGAACTTAATACATATTATGTTAAATATATGGCCATTAGCAGTAGAATCCAGATGCACGATGAATATTGAACTTTATTATTTTGTTGTTAGTCACTATTTTAATAAAATATTCATTATATAAACCATCTGTTCTACCATTATGAACTTTGTAGTTATAGTTTGTAAGTTTTTATTCAAATTAAGTTTTTTAATAATTTAAAATTACCTTATTGTTAGGCTTATGTTGTTAACACAAACATTACACCAAAAAGTCAATTAGTCATTACATTTTGTTAGTTTTTTGCCATTACTTAGCTTTACATATTATGTATATCTTTATTTTTTTCTAATTTATCAAATAGAGGAAGGATTGTACTTATTTATTTATAGAAAATCAATATGTATGTGTTTAACACGAGAATTGATAGCTTTTTACCCCTCTTATCATATCATCTGAGAGTGTTCTATATATAAATATAAGTGTGTGGGTATAAAATGTGTATCTAATGTAGATTCATACATTACAAGATAAATACAAAAGTACAATTCAATTTTAGATTTGTAAGTACACAAGTTTCTCTTTTTTTTTAAATTCTATTCTATCCTTCATGAATGTCTTGGTATTTTATTATATTCCTTGTACACTTTATTAAACTTGTAATTTATTTATGTATCTATATTTACTAGTTTATGTTATATGTTTTGCAATAACCGTAAGAGGATATGCAAGGACGAGAGATAACCTGCTCCAGATAAATCATATAAATAACATACTTGAGATATTCAAATATTACATATTATTATTATCGATTTTTAATATTATACAACACTAACGGCGCCCTGCGGTATTACCCGCGGTTGGTGTTATAAAGGTACATCAACAACCGCTGGGAACATTGCGGGACGCGGACGCGGCTAGTTGTATATATAAACCTTCCTCTTGAATCACTCTATCTGCTCGGTGGCGCAGTGGTAGCGTATGCGACTGCTGTGCTGAGGTCTCGGGTTCGATTCCTGGGTCGGATCAAATGTTTGTATGATCTGCAAATATTTGTTTCGGAGTTTGGGTGTTTTCTTTGTATAATATGTATGTATTTACAAAAAAAAACAAAGTATATAATTAAATATTTATATCAGTTGTTTAGTACCCATAACACAAGCTCTGCTTAGCTTGGGACTAGTTGGCGCTGTGTGTTAGATGTCCGAAATATTTATTTACTTATATATTTATATTTATTATTATCTATTGCTGAAAACTGCATTAAAATCCATTGAGTAGTTTAAAAGATCCAAAAGAGCAGACAGCGAAAGCAACTTCATTTTATACCAGGAATTTGATGATACAGATGATAATCCATACCGTAATTAACGCTATAAAATAATAATTAAATTTGTATGTATAGATATTATTCTTTCTCGAAAGATAAATTAACCTTTTTATTGACAATACATTACCAGAATCGCTAATGTATCTAATCTAAAAACATCTTATCTGATCTCTCATCTGAATATTATCAACCGAAAAAATCGTCACGTATTGTAGACGTGATTAATTCGACATTCCATTGCTTTATGTAACTATTTTCTCAATAATCAATCTTGTTGCATGCAAGCATAAGAATGCACTGTGTTAATTTATTTTTAGATTTTATTTACTAAATAATTCTTTAGAATCCCATCTCAGCTACCCAAGCTTAGAGAAAATTGTAGAGAACTGTTCCATAACAAACAATATTACAAAATTTAAATTTAATGTTGTCTTGTTTCTAAACTTCGTTGCAGATGCGATTAAGTTTCTAACTCTTTAGATTTAGTTTCGTAGTACTTATCATTATACTAAATTGTTAATTAGCAACTGTTCATGTTAGTTACTTAGTTATAATATGTTGTTTTGTCATTGCAAAGTGGTTTCATTCGTGCGAAGTGGTCATCTCAGTCAGATAAAATGATACCGAAACGTTTCAAATGTTGTTTTAATGAGTATTTCAAATAGACGCATAAATCTGCCATTACGGAACTTGTTTTTTTTTTAAATTTGAGTTGCTGTTACTTCTGCTAGTTTGTTTTAACTGGTATATTTTAATAATAGGTCTTTACCTATGAAATTGCCGTTTTGTATGCAATAAGTGAAAGTACTTATTTTTTCAAACTTTTTTATTTCTGTTATTCGGAGTAATCACCCATGCAATCGACGCATCTTTGCCAACGCATTGGCAGTTTATTGATGCCCTTCTTGTAAAAATCAGCTGGACGGGAGGCAACAAACTCTTCAAAGGCATTTTGTACTGCCTCTCGGGAATTGAATATTTTACCCACTAAAAAGTTGTCTAAATTTTGGAAAAAGTAATAGCGGTAGGTGCAAGGTCTGGTGAGTATGGCGGATGAGGGAGAGCTTCCAACCCCAGCTCTTGCAGCTGCTTCACGACAACACGCGACCCCATACTGCGCAACAGACAGTCTCCAAGCTGCAAGAGCTGGGGTTGGAAGCTCTCCCTCATCCGCCATACTCACCAGACCTTGCACCTCCGACTATTACTTTTTCCAAAATTTTGACAACTTTTTAGTGGGTATAAATTTCAATTCCCGAGAGGCAGTACAAAATGCCTTTGAAGAGTTTTTTGCCTCCCGTCCAGCTGATTATTACAAGAAGGGCATCAATAAACTGCCAATGCGTTGGCAAAGATGCGTCGATTGCATGGGTGATTACTTCAAATAACAGAAATAAAAAAGTTTGAAAAAATAAGTACTTTCACTTATTGCATACAAAACGGCAATTTCATAGATAAAGACCTATGATTATCTCCACTATTTTTATCGTCAAATTTATATTTAGTCACTGTAAAGTAGGTACCTACATGAAAAAAGTTTGTTTTCAAAATTTGTATTGACAGGGACATAGAACTACAGTGCCATTTTATATAAAAAAATATATTGTTATAATTAAAGACTATTATGTCTTTCTTTGTATAATACTATCAAAGTAGTTTTACTTTTAAGTACCTGCTATAATGTTTCAACCTATTTGAGATTTTATAAAAGTTTCTAAGTTACATATTTGTTAAGTTGTATTGTGACATTACGCTATTAATAAATGATCTATTATGTACCCACTCGTTTTTTTTTTGTCGAAAAGCTTGGCAACTATCTGTACTGAGTATTTTGAAGTGAAACTTCTAATGCGACTTCCAACACAGTTGCGTTAAACGTTTAACGCTACCATGGAGGGGTATGAAAGCACTGTTGCACATTACGAAGTTTTCAAACGTTTAATGTTACCATGGAGGGGGTATGAAAGCACTGTTGCACATTACGAATTTTTCAAACGTTTAACGTTACCATGCAGGGGGTATGAAAGCACTGTTGCACATTACGAAGTTTTCAAACGTTTAACGCTACCATGGAGGGGGTATGAAAGCACTTGCACATTACGAAGTTTTCAAACGTTTAACGTTACCATGCAGGGGGTACGATAGCACTGTTGCACATTACGAAGTTTTCAAACGTTTAACGTTACCATGGAGGGGGTATGAAAGCACTGTTGCACATTACGAAGTTTCACTTCTTCCGCGCGGAGGGACTCCACGCATTTTTTTGTCTTCCTTTTTTGCCGGTCTTGAAAAAAAGTGTCAATGTATAAGTCTGTCAAGTTTGTTTTGAATAGTTAGACCAATAAACAAAAGTTGCAGAGTAAAAGCGTTAAGACGTCTTTCCAATTCAGCTTTCTTTAAGGACTTCACGCGGTTTCAATTAACAGATTTAGCCGTTTCATTGATATATTTTAAGACTGAATTCGAATTTTAAATATATTATGTCATGTATCGAAAGACAACTTTCGGCCAGTATAACTTCAAGGTCGATCCGGCAAGACAAGTATATGTTTCTATTTCTTAAAAACTAGTTATCACGCGCAACTTGATCTGCGTCTCTGAATAGTTCCATAACAGTGTTCCCGTTTCTGCAACAGTTTTCAAATTCAAACCAGTAAAGCATATCTTCAGTAAAATATATTAAAACCGCTAACGGATTTTTACTGTTAAGTATGATCAATTCTAATGATTATTTACAGCGCCGCATAAACCCGTCGGTCGCTATTAAATTGATAGTCTCATATCTTTTTCGGCACCACATAGTTCAAAGCTCACGATCTCGTAACGATATGCGAAGATTATACCTACACATAATAATAAGTCTACGAAATCATGAACTTTCGTCATATCAGACGATGCCACTTATCGTAGCTTTCAGCCTTCGTCTGTCTTTGATTTTCTTAGCAAAACCATAATATTTTATAAATGACAGGTTATTTGTCTAATTACAAATCTTGATAAAATATAGTCAGGGAAATTTATCTTTCTATGAATCAGGATTTGATTATAGGAACTTTTGTTTTTATCTGTGTAAGAACAATTCACTTCATAGACTCACGTGACTTTTACGAAGAGAGCTGGACAAAAAGCCAAAGCAAAGAAGAAAAAGTAAAAAAAAAAACCATAGACTACGTAAATTTTCTTGATAAAATTTATCGAACCTATGTTATCCAGGCCATTGTTACGAAGCTATTGACACCCTCATTCATTAAAATCAGTTTAGTAGTTTATGCGCTAGTCGCTACGGTGGAACATATAATGGAAAGGTAATGTTTTGGCAATATATTATATACATAGATTGCCAAAACATTACCTTTCCATTTGGCTTTGCCGTAGTCGGGTAATAAGAGTTAAATATTAGGTAAAAGGTAAGAGAAAAAAACAATATTATAATAATTATTTTACTTGACTTAATAGTTTACAAAACAGTTATACAAACACGCTCGCTGTACAATGTGTAGCGATTTACATCAAACAGGGCCATTTAGTGCTTTGAGCTTGAGCGAAAAGTACTATATCCCATCCAAGAGTTAGAAACGATATAGATACCGCAAGGAAGTGGGCAGTACATTAAAGTTTAACATGCAATATTTATATCATTCCTATAGTGGGTCGCTCATATGTTACAGCACAAATCGTCAGTCGTAAGTTGCATTGATTACATGTCGGTTGTAAAGTTTAATACTACAAATAGTCTTCTCTTCAATATAATTACAATATCGAAAAAGTATTAAAAATCAAAATTTATCACAAAAAATACAGTTATCTACTTAAAACTTAGTTGAATTAAAATACCGTTTTGTAAAATGTTTTATAAATACTGGTTAATCAAATGTCACTCACATTTTAGTAGTAATTACAAACCAGAAAAAAGTACTTAAAATTATTTATTGAGAATTTTTGTTCAGTCGTAGAAGCCTAAAATTAATAAGGATTAATACATAATTGGCACATTTTCTTAGTGTCACCACCATTTCAGAATACCTTAGTGTCAAGTAAATTGTAACCCAATATTTTAAGTACAGGATACAAGAATGTCCAATGGCCTACAAGTATTACTATTTAAACAGCTAAACGCCATCAAATCTCTATATACCGGTTACATTTACCCAATCACTAAAGTTCCTTTTATATAATTTTGATTTATAAGGTTCCGGCACTAAAGTTGTGCTTGGGGCATGTTTTTTTAATTAAATATTGACTAAATGACTAGTACTTTTTAAAGGAATGTACAAATATATTCATATAACATATGGAATGATTTTGTGACGGTATTTGTAAAATACTGTAAGCCAAAAATATAGTTTTTTTCATCAAATCAATGTCACATCGTTAAAAGAAAACGCGCCGAGTATAGGAACATCAGAAATCATAGGGTAAAGAGAATATCGACGGCATGTACACGAACTGTAAGGTCGCTGTTATGGAACGACTAGTATATTTAAATAGCTACAGTATATTATTTACAATTAAACTACCATGGATAATGATATGAGGTTGTATGATGAAGTATCTACTGCGAAGTCGTAGCTATATACAAACAAACGACTTTGCTAACAAAACATATACACGTAAACATTTAATAGTTTTTCATTTATTTTATTCTTAGAGCAAATCCTTCTGTCGATGATACATATGGAATTAAACCGCTATCTGTCTGTTTAATTTTAATATTTGGGACTACTTCAAAATTAGTGGTACAAAGCTAATTATTATTACTTATATCGGAAACTTACTGTGGCGGTGGACGGCGCCTACGATTACTCGCACCTCTTTCATTCCTACCGTGGATACTTAAGAGCGTCATCGAATTTGTACCAATTATTGTCGGTATCGCTAAACCCGCTCGGTCCGTATCGTATCGCGAACGAACACACTACAACTACACGGCACGTACACAATCATCGATAACTACGCAACAACACTAGCGACTATCGTTCAACTCCTCCCTGAATTTACACCGTCAGAAGCCGAGTGTCAACCTGGAAGCGCGAGTATCGCGGTCGAAACCATAAAATTAGAAACGTCTTACGGCAGATATATTTTACAAAGGGTATCCCGGGTGCATTCTTCCTGCAATAGGTCAGTCGATTGTATAATAAATAAATCCCAACGTCCGTTTCAACAAAACAAATATCACAAACCATCTCGAAAAATAGAGCAGCTTTTAATTACTATTACAAATTTGCATCAAATAAATTGTTCGATCGAGTCTTGGTAATATTCTCTATAATCGAGTGGTCTAAAACAGTGACGTGCCGC
The DNA here is from genome assembly GCA_949125395.1 of Diaphora mendica. Taxonomy (NCBI): domain Eukaryota; kingdom Metazoa; phylum Arthropoda; class Insecta; order Lepidoptera; family Erebidae; genus Diaphora; species Diaphora mendica. The sequence goes on from OX421310.1 coordinate 29,221,392, forward strand.
GGAGTGTCGACAGGGCGGGACGCTAGACTGGGGTGTCATCTACCCTATTGATACACGGCGGCTGGGGGTCACGGGGGTGGTGGGGGTCACACGCGCTCGGCGGCGGGGTGTCGCCGGGGCAGCGTGGAGGCGGGGCGGGGCGCGGGCGCGGGGTCGCTGGCGGGACGCAGCAGCTGCAGCAGCAGGCGCAGTCAATCGGCCAGCACGCTTTGCGCGATCACGCTCAGGTCGTCCTTGAGCACGCGGAACGACGGCCGCTCCTCCGGCGTGTGCCGCCAGCACATGCGCATCACCTGTAAACGTACATATTCATTACTACTGAGCTCCGAGACCTCTGTGTGGTGATGGACTAAGAAAACGGAGTTCCCCCCCCCCCCCCATTCATCTTGTAGGTGTTGTTTAAGGCGACATCATTACTACAGGAGAAGGAAATCTCGAAATAAACTATACACTGACCCTTCTAGCCAACGTGGTATATTAGGCCGAAATCTTCTTGCTAAAAGGAAGGCCTATGTCTACTAGTCGACTGTTAATGATAATTTAATAATGATTACTTAACTGCATTTCAATTGGATAACACTAATCATCATCCCATTTTAAACGTTACTGTAATGATTTTTTTAGACATTTTCTAAGAAATATTGTCTTACATTGTATATTTCGTTGAGACAGCCCTTGGGTTTCTCGAGTACCTGTCGCCGCGTCACCACCATGTCCACCACTTCAGAGTTCTTCATTCGTCCGTACGGCACCTTACCGCATGTGAACACCTCCCACATTAGCACTCCTAGAAATTAAAAGACCATTTTGTTCTTCAGGTATGTACTAATTAGGTAGATTTAATTTCGTGTACAATCACAAGCATAAATATTACAAACATATTATATAATAAACACGTTCTATTATATGCCTGCATAAACATAATAGATTTTTTCGTTCATTTAATATTTTAATAGATAAGAAAATGACTTCAAATAATTGTGACAACCATCCAAAACAAAACCTTATGATCACAGTGGTCATTAGTGAAATAACTCTTGAAGTAGAAATATACATCATCATCAACCCATAATGTCCCACTGCTGAGCTCAGGTCTTCTGTCAGGGGAGGGTTAAGGCCATACGAAATATACATATATAAATATTTTTGTGTTTCTGTAAGCATTTGCATCGATTCCTCAGGAATATGCACAAACATATCTGTCTATAGTACTATACTAGTAGTCATTATTTGTCCCTATATTAGCTTCTTTTTTCTAGTAATTTTGTTTTAAAATATTATATTGCTTTCAGGGACAGCATAATTGACTTAAAGACACGTTTGCTTGTATTAATATAATTAAATAGTACTTACCAAATGCCCACACATCGGATTTAGAGGAGAATCGTGTATAATTGAGTACTTCGGGAGGTGCCCACTTGATAGGGAACTTGGTGCCGCCAGAACTTGTGTACTGATCATCTAACACGTATCGCGCTAAACCAAAATCTGCTACCTACAACACAGATATTAACAAATGAACAATCTGCTGATATGAGTATAGTGTAAAGGTTTGTAAGTGCCCTACAACGCTTTATGGTGGATGGACCAAATGAAGTGTTGCAAGTCTTTTATTTTTTTTATATATATTATTATTATATTTAAATAAAAAAATAAAAAAAATAGAAGATCATTATCTTCTATTTAAAAAATATATATGTACATAGTTACATAAAGTACTGAAGTTTATGTAAAATACCCATTTTTTTTTTAAATTAACTAATACTAAGTGCCTTAGCATTTAAAATACGTCTCCCATTTTCAAGAATATTCATTTATACAGGATGGCGCAATAGAACGTGCATTTATTAAGTATAGGCTAAAAAAATAAATAAAAAAGGTATAGCTGAAATAAAAGATAGGATGATTAGGTAATTAAATGTAGTTTTTTTTTTAAATAACTACATCTAAATAACGGCCCTCTCGAAGACGGCACGCCTCTAAACGCAAACACAGATTTGTGAATACTCTTTTCAATAAAACTGGGGTGATTGCTGCCATTTCCCCACGGATATTTTCCTTTAGCTGACTGATATTCCTCGGATTGTTCATGTAGAGTTTATGTTTGAGGTATCCCCACAAAAAAAAGTCGGGAGATGTCAAGTCAGGGTTACTTGGGGGCCAAGGGATATCACCTCCTTTGGAAATTATTCTTGCAGGAAACATCTGTCTCACAACCGGCTCCGAAGTCGGCCTCTTTTAATTCCTGTGTTAACTGCAGCTTATAAGGATGCAGTTTAAGATCCAACTTCAAAATTTGCTGTAAACTTCGTCGCGGCAAGTTTAAAGCCGCCGATCGCTTCCGAGTAGACACTTGCCGATTTTTCCGTACTGACTCCTTCACCCTCTCAATATTGTCTGTGGTCCTAGACGTTCTTGGGCGACCTTTTGCTGGTGGTTTAAACGTGGAACCGGTCTCTTCAAAACGCTTTATCCATATTTTAATTAAATTTGCACTCGGAGCTTCATTAATGTGTGTTAATCCATATTCAGAACAATACAGTCGCCTTGTAGAGATGTATGAACGACCGTTCTCGTAAAACGTGCGAACACAAAAAGGGCGACGCTTTCCGTAGAAGTGACTCATGGCTACTAAAACTCGACGAGTGCCACTATCCAACCACGCCAGGCGCCCCCCGCCCGCGCACTGTTACCCCGCGGAAAAAGAGGACGCAATATGCACGTTCTATTGCGCCACCCTGTATAACACATAAAATTATACACTCGAGTTTTTTAAACTTCAAACTTACTTTTACGACATTTTCATCTCCCACCAAACAATTCCTTGCAGCTAAATCTCGATGAATATAATTATGCCTTTCCAAATAAGCCATGCCTTTGCAAACCTGAAAATCACAAATGGGTTTTGAGATTTCTTAAAACATGTATTCCTAAATTAAATAGAAATATTAATAAAGTGATAAAAATAGCAATGCGTTGATTAATTATTTAAAAAAATATTTCATAAAAAAAAACACTAGCTTTTTATGATTTGTAATATCGGGGGATCTAAGAGCTCGTTCCCACTTGTCGTGTGTCGGGGGGCCCTAATATTATTCGGGTGTCGGCGCCTCTGTTCACACTACGGTTAATAATCGGTTGTCGTCCACAAACCGTACCTACAATAAAGTGTGTGTGTGTGTGTGTGTGTGTGCGATCGCAGCGACATACGCACGGACGAAACAAGGGGTAGCGGGGGACGCCAACAGTCGGCCCGACACCCGACAAATGTGAGCGCCATTCTTACTTTAAGGCGAGCGACATCCGACACGATTTTTTTCCGGGCGTAGAGGGCTGGCAAAACACACGACATTTATTGTCGTGGCAGACACAAAATCGGTTAACGACAAGTGTGAATACCTTCATATAAAATGTTTTGCCACTGGAACCTCTGAATAATAACCGAATCCGACACACGACAAGTGTGAACGGGGTGTAAGTGTACGAAAATCTTCCTAATGAATCCCCTGGGTGATCAAAATGGAATTGAAATCCAAATAGATCCCCTAGGGGATCAGTGTGGACGAAATTTCCACATGGAAATCCCCGGGGATCTAAGCAGGGGATCCAAGTGGACGGAGCCGTATTATCGTAGTACCAACCTGTATGCACATGTCGAGTAGGACGGCAGGACCTAACTGATCTTGCATTGTACGTCGCAGATAGTTGAAGAGAGAGCCATTCCTCATGTATTCCGTCACTATGTAAATCGGCCGGTGTTTTGAACAAACGCCGTACAGTTGCACTAGGTTCGGATGTTGGAGTTTGCTGAAATAAAGAGTAAGATTATTAATCATATGTTTCTACTTTACTAGCTATTATTCCTATGAACAAACGCGGGGATGTTTTCCGTGTATCCGCTTCGGATAACTTGTTTGAGCTAACAAAACAGTTAGGCCACGGCCAAACTTTCTTAGATGTTTGATGTTAGGTGTTAGAAAACACAAAACAGTGTCGCCGGAGACGCGGCTTTATGATTTTTAAAATAAATAGATTTTAATTTACATTCATGTCCTGGCTGTTTTTTTGTAATAAAATCGTAAATCATAAATACTAGTGCGGATTTAAACTAAAATAAATAAAGAAATATAATCAGACATCTAACACACAATGCAATCTAGTACCAAACTAATCGTCATTACATTTTGTAAACCAAACGAACAAAAACAACATCGGGATAGGTATATTACTGAACGATGTATTAATTGTAATAATCTCGGTCAACTTGATATGCAAAAACTTCCATTTATTCAGATGCCACGACCATTACAATCGCTAGGCTGTTAATGATATTGACATCTATACTAATATTCTAAAGCTGAAGAGTTTTTTGTTTGTTTGAACGCGCTAATCTCAGTAACCGCTGGTCCGATTTGAAAAATTCTTTCACTGTTGGATAGTACATTTATCGAGGAAGACTATAGGCTATATATCATCACGCTAAGACTAATAGGAGCGGAGCACCAATGAAGAATGTTACAAAAACGGGGGAAAATTATTATACTACGGGCAATAGGAGACGTAAACGAGGTTACGTGGGTCAGCTAGTTAATTGATAAAATATAAGTTACTAGCTGTGCCTGCTACTTCGTACACGTGACATTTGTATTTTCAAGTTATTTTTTACCGTTTAAACCTTCCCTGGGCCTGCAGTCTCGACATAGATAGCGATCGTTACAGTTGCGAATTCGGTAGCTAATTCATATCGTTAATTTTTTAACGATTTTTGGTAGTCTCTACCGTTGCAACTATCGATTTTCATCGGTATCGTATCGAATTTGCTGTCAATTTAACGATAATCGCAAATCGCTTATTGAGGCATTTTGGCAGCCCGCTAACTCGATAAGTATTCGAAAAGGATCGTTAACTGTGAAATATTATAAAAATAGAAATTGTATGGAGATACATATTTATCAGATTGTAATAATATCTTTTGCAAGTGTAGTGCACTAATTTATAATATTAATTGTACATAATGGCGGAAGTTTATTTGACTTATCAATGATAACAATTGATTCAGAATGTTGCAAGGATATAAATATGTGTCCTATTAAAAAATGACAATTTACATGTATTTTGGATTTAAAACTATAAATAAAAACTTGAGAGGTGTCAAGGGACACCCGGATGGAACGAAGTTTATATATATACATATACATATATACATATCCCTATACCTATGCCTACGCCTATGCCTATACCTATACCCATACCTATATCTATACCTATACCTTATAAATATGAAGTTAAATAAATGTAATTAATAGAAACATTAAAATACTTCCCTAAAATTAAGCAAGATATTGTACGTGGCACCATTTTGCTTCCAAAATTTCAAACTAACGATCGATAAATGTTTACGAATATTTTCGCTTGCCGTAACGATCTTAACCACATGGGCAAGTCTCTACTCATGAATTACCGTGCAAAATCGTAAACAGGGACGTCGCTAAGTTAACGAAAATCCTATCTATAGTTTGACATTTTGGAAGCAAAGTTGTAAAGTGATGTTGGCTTTTTGCATTTATTTTCAGAAAATATATTGTTTTATAGTATATTTTATATATGTATATATATATATAAGTCAAATAAACCTCCGCCATTATGTACAATTAATATTATAAATTAGTGCACTACACTTGCAAAAGATATTATTACAATCTGATAAATATGTATCTTCATACAATTTCCATTTTTATAATATTTCACAGTTAACGATCCTTTTCGAATACTTATCGAGTTAGCGGGCTGCCAAAATGCCTCGATAAGCGATTGGCGACTGTCGTTAAATTGACAGCAAATTCGATACGATACCGATGAAAATCGATAGTTGCAACGGTAGAGACTACAAAAATCGTTAAAAAATTATCGATATGAATTAGCTACCGAATTCGCAACTTTAACCATTTAAACCATTTATTTTTGCTACAAAACAGTACAACATACAATATAGTAACACGTAACAATCATTAAGACTGTAGTCCTTGAGCGTGGGAATTTGTGATTGAACACCCACTTTCATATTTTACATGCACACAAACGCATCGGGCACTATTGCATACTAACCCTGACAACTAATAAATTTACTTTCGGTTTTTTCTTCTAGTTACATATTCATTAACTGTTCGCCTTTCAAGAATGTTTAGAATGTCCTACAAAGCACGCAATGTATCTTAGTCATATCGGAAAGCCCGCGGGCTTTAAGTAATTCGTCAACGGCCGAGAATGGGGTTCAAGTGTACCTATTCATTTTTAATTCATTTCATGGACAAATAATATATTTTTACACAGTATAAAATTAAGCTTAGATCTTTTACAGTAATCAACGGATTTTAATGCCATGTTATGAAATAAAATTTGTATGATATATGTTATAATAATGGAACATAATGTTTCTTAAAAATATAATTTTTGATCGCTTTTATTGCTCATATTGACTAAATTTTACTACATAGATCTTACTTACTTACGTACTTTTTCACTTTTTGATAAAAAACGACGCTGAAAAAGTATATAACAAGTTTTGAAAAGCCGTAGTCACGTGTTTTTAAGAGTTATGGTACGTTTCTATTTTAATTTAAATTTTTACTTTTTTTTATTTAAAATGTTTTGGTGTAGTGATAATAATAATTTATATGCAAAGTATATTTTAAATACCTAACATAGAAATATAAAAAAAAATGAATAAATACGAACAAAGTCACCAGCAAATGCTAATAATACCTATATATTAATTTGAAATGTACAAGTAACACCCTTTCCGATGATACCAAACACGGCATATTTATGTCAAATTCATTTTTTAATACAGTACTTTATGTCGGCTAGAGGGCGCCACATTAAATTGAGTGACGCGTCATATAGCCTATAAGCAGCGGACGATCAAGACACTTCTAACGATACCTCATTTATCCAGTTCTAATTAGTAGTTAAGGAGCTATGAGGGAACAGATGAATATACATACATAGCCTGTCAAAATCATAACCCTCCTTTGGCTTTGCCGTGGTCGGGTAAAAAAATAAAAAAATACAGTTAATTTATAAACTCCTTCTTTTTTTAAGACGGTTAAAAAACAAACTATTTGTCTTAAAATTTATATTAAGAGTGTAAAACTTTGAAATGGAAACTTCCTTAAATATATAATACTAGCTTTTACACGGGGCTTCGCCCACACAGATTTTAATCCCCTGATTTACCCCCTTAGGGGTGGAATTTCAAAAATTCCTTTCTTAGTGCTCCCTTACGTTATATAAAGAACCTACATGCCACATTTCAGGATTCTAACTTCAGCGGTTTGGGCTGTGCGTTGATCTCTGGGTATGTCAGTCAGTCAGTCAGTCACCTTCCTCTTTTATTTATAATAGATTACAGATATCAGATAATGTAAGGGATAGGGCATCTATTGTTTTACAATTCACCAATTGATTAAATTCGAACTTAAGGGATGAATAATAATGGAAATAACGTAAAGTGTAGATGGGACCCTTTTTTACAATTTTTGTCTGTCTGTCTGTTTGTTTGTGCCGGCTAATCTCTGGAACGGCTGGAGGCTGGAGGGATTTTTACTGATAGGTAGCTGATGATATAAGGAGTAACCGCGGTTGGTGTAGTATCGCGGGTAAGACCGTGGGGCTCAGCTAGTTTTTTTTCAAAAAAGACAACTTCCGTATATATCCAATAAATCCTGTGTCGCGGGGGACTTTACAAACATACATGAAACGGACACAATGGACACCCAGACTCAGAACAATAATTCGTGGATCACACAGTGTTGTCCCATGTGGGATTTGAACCCACAATACCTGATACAGTAGGAAGCGGCGAGGCAACCGCTTAAACCACTAGACCAACCATGCAGTCAAAAATAAAACTGTAATTTAAAGATCTTTTATTATTTCAGTAGTAGTTATTCAATTCTAACAGAAATCATAAAAAAAAATTTTTTTTACTTTTTTAAAAACAATTTCTCAAAGTGTCTCGGTCTGTCAAAGTGTATTCAAAGTACTCGTCAAGACAAATCAAACGACTCCAAACTCGATAGGTTCCGTCGTTACAAAGTTCCTATGACCACCTTCCAGCTTCAACATCAGATCAACTCCATGTCATCATAATATAGCATTGTCACGCTATATACATATGCCTACAAAAATTCAACACAATCGGTTGAAGATATCTGCAAAATTGAGTTGCAAGATTCCGTCTTAACAAATATAGTTAGATATATACATACATAGCAAGTTAAAAAAAAACATAAAAATAAGTTCTGTGTTAATAAAAAATACAAATATTTTTCTTTGAAATTATTCTTTAAAAAAATTAAATTAAATTCAAGAATACAAATTAACAGTTACAATTCGACACTCACTGGCAACCCACCCTAAAACTTGTCATTTACGTATTATGGAGCTCAGTGCGAACTACAAACGGACGTGGTGTCACCTTGAATATTCGGCGGGCACTGATTTTTTTGAGCGCGATAAAACTTATTTATTGCAATTTACGGGAGACGATATCTACGTACTAAAATGTATGGAACTTTTGTCGCTAAAAATGAATGATGTTTAGCCTTAGATTATGGCTTTTTGGTGAGAATTAATAAAAAACTAAAACGGTAAATCTTTTCTCCATACTTTTTTCTCGCGAAATAAGAAAAAAACATTTAAAATAGAGCACGAAATAGGACAGAGTGTGCTAATTAAAAAGGTCGATTTCGATGATTTTGATCTTTGTTAAGGCTTTTTTTCACAAAAATAAAGAATTATTTTATAAATGTCACTCGGTAGATTGGTAGACTGATTTATTAAACTACTGAGATTTTTTTTTTAATGTCAAATATGAATTGAGTTGTTTGTGTTTTGCAAAACTGCAAGTGCCTTTTCGCGCGTTTTTAGGGACGCGCCCCTTAACGATCGCTATCTATGTCGAGACTGCAGTCCTTTACGATTTTGCACGATAATTTATGAGTGAGACTTGCCCCTGTGATTAAGATCGTTACGGCAAGCGAAAATATTCGTAAACATTCATCGATAGTTAGTTTACGATCGTTATGCTATCTATGTCGAGACTGCAGGCCCTGGACTACGACAAACATTTCAAAACCAAAATCAGCTAAATCGGCTTGGGCGTTCTCGAGCCGTTCTCGTTTAGCGAGACCAAACGAAGAGCAATTGATTTTTATATTTAAAAGAAGATAATGTTTATATAAGTATTTCAAATGTTACAAGTTTTCCTTTATAATATCCTAGATTTAAGAAAAATATTTATAAACTTACGTCATAACCTTAGCCTCATCGATAAAATCGTCTTCGGACATGGTACCCTCCTTCATCATTTTGACGGCAGTGTCAATCCTGCCCCGCCACTTGCCACGTCGCACTACACCGAACTGTCCTGCGCCTAGTTCCTCGTTCAACACCAGCTCTGAGGGGTCGATCTCCCATTTGTCTAAAATAAATATATTTTAATTAGATTTCGTGTCTCAATTTCGAACTAAAGCATATGTTACTTAAGCCGGATCTCGAACGAACAAAACTTGTCAATTGTTGTGTTGTCAACACGTGTTGGTGACAAAATTTTCTGTAATTTCCTTGTGTTAGCAACAAAAATTGTCAACAAATGTTGGCAACCGTGTTTCTGTTTTTGGCGGTAAACATCAAAAGAAAACGCTTGTTGCAGTTTTTGTGGAGACGCTTAGTTCGAATCTTTTTCAAATTGTTCGCGACTCGGTGTAGACACAATGGAAACAAAAGTTGGCGATTTTTCGAAGTGTTGCAAACAGTTGGAAACACTGAAATTGCCAACAATTTTGGTGGAGACGCGCCTTTAGACTACTGCATTTAAAGCTAATTAAAATAAAAAACGTTTTTTAAATAATAAGTATGTAATTGTAAGGGAACACGTGTTGGAATACTTTTTATAGACACATAAATTGTTTCATCACTACATAGTATAAAACAAAGTCGCTTTCTCGGTCCCTATGTCCCTGTATCCCTATGTTTGCTTAAATCTTTAAAACTACGCAACGGATTTTGATGCGGGTTTCTTTAATAGATAGAGTGATTCAAGAGGAAGGTTTTTATGTATAATAAATGCATAATATAGTATGGAAACACTGTTAATTTTCGAGGTTTCTAATGTGATGTAGCAAATAAACACATTTTTCGCGCTTACATTGCAAACGCTGGTTGCGCCCTACGAGATAGATCAAAATAATGTACTACAGTATTGTACACCTTAAAAAGTACTACAAAAAAGTCCGCGACGGTATATGTCTATCTCTTAGGGATAACCCACAACAACCATTTTTTATTCCTTTCTTTTTACGAGAAATAATGGCTTATTTACGAAGCGATATTAAGCAATACAGAATGAATCCTTATATACATTGTGCATTTAATATAGATGAAAATGGCTCTTTACTGTATCTAATTTAAATGAATATATTCGAAGATATTACAGATTTAAAATGCACGAATCGTGTCGTCGACGTGGCGGGGGCATCTAAACTCCACCCGTGCGAAGCCGGGGCGGGTCGCTAGTACACTATAAATTCTCAATTTACATAACATTAAAAAAAGTATTCTTTCACGTTAATTTTATTTAATTTCTATTGTCGCAAGGTATTTCTTGACACATAGTCTTAAAGATTAGAGATAAAGGTGATGATGTTACAAGATTCAGAAAAACGAAACAATATTAAATGTCTCTCTTTAGCCATCGACGTTATGTCGCCATATTTTCAATGTATCCACCAATATCTGATCTTGACCTTAACATTAATATACTTTTGAACACCAAACCTAACATAAATACATTATTAAGATTCTTCTACTGCAATAGTAATAAGAGTTATTAATTTATTACACGGATCTTTAATCAGGATTTCACATCGTTTTCATAATAAATACAAACCAGACTTAGTACTATTAATTTTTAATTCGTTTCGTATGCCTTAAAAGTTAATAAGAGTTGCTTACCGTGTGAAAATCCGGCAGTCGGAGGAGCTGGTCTATCGCAAGGGGAGGTTTTGAGTCGAGAACACAGTCCTCCGCTGTTATGCTTGTGGTAGTTTATCAGTTCTGGTATACTTGAGCAGCAATGTTTATCCGACAAGTAGAATTCTCCGCGAGCATTCTGTTTTATATGGTAATGTTTAGTTTGAGAGTGATAGTGTTCCGTGCCGGAGTGGTAGCGTTTTTGTGGGTCGATACTGTAATTTAAGAAGCACAAATATTAACTTTTTTTTTATCACCGCTTGTATTTAAGGTTATGACTTATAAGAAACTATCTGAACCCCGATGTGCTGCCCGCGGTACGGCAATAACCGCGGGTGAAGCTAGTCTAAAAAAGTAGCCTAAATTACTCCTTATATCATCAGCTACCTATCAGTGAAAGTCTCGTCAAAATCCGTGCAGCCGTTCCAAAGATTAGCCGGAACAAACAACAAAACCGACAAAAAAAAATAATTAAGTATCGTATATACTTTTTTGCATATAGTGAAAAGCTGTTAATTTGAAATTACAAATAGACACTTCAACTTTATTTATTTGTATGTATAGACCACCCGGATCCAGCGACGGAGTAAGATCACTATCGGTGATGATTACTATCTATCACAGGCAATTAAATGCGGCTGGTAAAAAACGGCAATTGATATAATAGAGTATATTATAATAACAATCTTAAAGGTTTGAGAAATAGATGTGATCATCTAATTTTATTCTCAGCTATCAGTAGCCTTGGGTTGAAGTGCGAACTGTGAGAGCATAACGTTGCAGTCAGAACTCGAGGTGTATATCCTAGTTCACGACTAATCATTAAACTAGATTATTTTATTATTAGTCAGAAAAACACTAAGATTATTTCATTCATCAATTCGACCGTATATATATTTAGATATTTTATTTGTGTTCGCGGATTACTTCGTCGTGTATGAACCGATTTTGATGATTCTTTTTTTAATGGAAAGGAGATATCCCAGCGGTGGTAACATGATAAGGACACTAAGATCTGATGATGGCATCCAAGTGAAATCGAGTCGAACCTTCGAAATTTCTAGGGGCGACTAGTGCATTTGTTAATCTTTTTATTTTATTTGTAAGCTGGCCATTTCAATTTGCTCGTTATTGAAGTCGTTTTTTTGTTAAAATTTTATTATAAAGCTAGCTGACCCACGCAACGTCGTTTGCGTCTCCTATTACCCGTAGCGTGATAATTTCCCCCGTTTTGAAACATTCTTCATCCCTCAACCCCTCCCCATCCCCCAAAGGCCGGCAACGCACTTGTGACGCCTTTGGTATTGAGAGTGTTGATGGGCGGCGTTAATCGCTTACCATCAGGCGATACTCGGTTGCCCCGCTAGTTTTAAGCAAAACTTATTTTCTATAAAGTGGTTCTATCTCTGTAGTAGACTACCAAAGCCTGTTGTTGATGATAATGGGCTATTCAAGTTTGTTTCAATCTTGTGTTGCAAACAACGAAGCATTTAATACTCTTTTACCGGTTTGGTTGAAAAAGGGTAAAGTTAGTAATTTTTGGTATAGTTATACTTACACTTTGGTGTATAGCGAGAGTGTGTACATGCCCTTAGTAGAAGAGTTGCGGACTACGAAGCATCCTTCTTTGTCTTCTTGTTTGAGCAACGACTCGGCGCGTTGGCGAGACATCTCACCGACATACCACCTGCAAATTGATGACCAGACAGATGAGTGAGTGATATAAAGCAAAATACCATACCTATAGCCAAAGATGACATCTATACTTATCTATACTAATATATAAAGCTGAAGAGTTTGTTTGTTTGAACGCACTAATCTCAGGAACCGTTGGTCCGATTTGAAAAATTCTTTCAGTGTTGGATAGTACATTTATCGAGGAAGGCTATAGGCTATATATCATCACGCTAAGACCAATAGGAGCGGAGCAGCAATGAAGAATGTTACAAAAACGGGGGATTTTTTTTACGCTACGGGCAATACGAGACGTAAACGACGTTGCGTGGACGACGACGAATTTAACTACATTAAAATTTAACATCCATAACTGTCACCCACGCAACAAAAGCGTTTATCCCTTTAGATGACTTGACTATTTTGTTTTTGGGAACTTTATTAGCAGATAATTAAATACCAATATTTTTCGCAATACATTGTACAGTTATCTGGGAGTGGTAATCTAGGGAAAACCCGTTGGCAATAATGTTGAGAAAGTACAACAACACCAACACAAATACGCGAAAACCCCATTCAAAGGCAAAATGTAAAATACCCATACGTAACTATCATTAATTTCTATAGCTATCTATACCTACTATGCATTTGGATATTTCACATTAAATCTTAATTAACCAACAACCGCATTCTATTAAATACATTTAATACATACAAGGAAGAAGAACCTATTTAAAATCGAAATTGTTAATATAAATCATTGAAATTTTCCTCATGTTAATTTATATCCGACTTTAAAGTGTCATCACCAACGTCAGATCAATAAATCGAACCGTATATGTCGCAAAAATAATTTAATTTAGTTAATATTAACCTTTGGCTGCGGTTTCACTCTGTTTATATCGATTATTGCGGTACAGAGTACCGTATGTCCTTCCTCAAGTATGAAGATACAAAATTTCATTGAAATCGGTGATTCTGTTTAGCCATGAAAGGGTAACAGATAGTCATTGTTAGTTTCAAATCAGTAATTTATTACCTGGATGACCGATCGTCGTTTGGTATTTTTTTCCTATTAATGGGTTTTTTGGCAACAACATTTGGACTATCCAAACGCCACCTTTTTATAATTTTTCTTCCAATAAAAAAAATAAGTTAAGTGGCGCCCTCTCTTGGTACGCCCTGATAATGTTTATTCTGCACCTTATTCCAGTATAGTTTAATGTAGTTCGCTCGAGTTGCGATAGACGGCGCTAGATGTCCATTGACTTTATATATTTTATTGTTAAAAACACGAATACGACATTTTCTAAAAATGAATCCAAGCTAGATCGATTTATCGCCCTCGAAACCCCCTGCATACAAAGTTTTATGAAAATCGTCGGAGCCGTTTCCGAGATTCAGATTATATATCTAATACCTTTAAACGAGCAATTATTGTATATATATAATCTGAATCTCGGAAACGGCTCCAACGATGTTCATAAAATTTTGTATATATATTCATTTATATATATACAACTAGCTGATCCGGCAAACGTTGTTTTGCCATAAAAAAAATTGGGGTATAAAAAATAGATGTTGGTCGATTCTCAGACCTACCCAATATGCACACCAAATTTCATAAAAAAAATTTCTTGTAACTAAAAAAAAAACTAGGTATATTTTTTTTTTTTTTTTTCCTTATGTACTCATTAGCAGGTCTACCTTTAGGCGCCCGCTTATCGTTAAATTTTGGGACACCCTGTGTACAACAATTGCTCGTTCAAAGGTATTAGATTAGATATGGATTTAAGAACTTACTCATATTTCTGCAATCCAATCGTTTCTTTTTCCTTAACATAATTACTTGGAATGTAACCAACAGATCTGAAAACGAAAAGAGGAATGTAAATATCATAAATTCAAAAACTTTCCTTTTCTTAAAAAATGAAGGTAATTCATAGAAAATTATATTAAACTAGTTGTTGCACGCGGCTCCGCCCGCGTATATGTCGGTTATCGCGGCAAATAGTAGCCTATATGTTATTCTGATGTATAAGCTATATTACTGTGAAGTTTCATCCAAATAAGTTCAGTAGTTTTTGCGTGAAAGAGTAACAAACATCCATACATCCATCCATCCATCTATCCATCAATACTTACAAACTTTCCCGTTTATAATGTTAAGTATAGATATTCTTAACTCATAGGCCAACGCGAGAGGCGTTACAAACATACATGAAACGGATACAAAGAACATCCAGACTCAGAACAAAAATTTTTTGATCACACAAAGCTTTGTCCCATGTGGGATTTGAACCCACAACACTCAACGCAGTAGACGACGGCGCGGCGCTGGCTTGGCGAGTGCTTATACCGCTACGCCATCCGTGCAGTTTCAATACCTATAGGTGGACTGTGCGTACATATAATGTATATTTTAAATATTACAATGATTCGTTTCGTAAATTCACTGTCAGACACATTCAACAGGTTCTAGCACGTTGGGTACTTAATATAGTCATTGGTATTCAGATTTTATGATAAGATTGTCTTTTTTTTATAACTTCCGCGCTCCACGCGGGACAATTGACAGTAATATTACAGTCTGTATAATAAGTTTTCAAATGTTAATTATTTACTAAAACTAACAATAATAAATCATTCACCAAAATTATTGATGAACAAGGAATAGAACAAGTCACAGTCAGTGTATATCTGTACTCACCCATTTTCGTCTTTTACTTTCCACCAATGGTCTTGTGAGTCGTCTATAACTTCGTATTCTGCGCCCTGTAATAGAAAAGTATTGTCAAAGTGAAATGTATCGGTATATTGTCGATCATGATTAGTTCAGTGAAACCAAAAAGGTTTAGCAATACATAGTATTAAGATGTTAAAATCATTCATCATCATCATCATCTCAGCCAAAGACGTCCAGTGCTGGACATAGGCCTCCCCTAATCAGAATCATTACAGTAATATAATTTACTAGCTGACCCACGCAACGTCGTTTACGTCTCCTATTGCCCGTAGCGTAATAATTTTTCCCCGTTTTTGTAACATTCTTCTTGATGCGCCGCTCCTATTGGTATTAGCGTGATGATATATAGCCTATAGCCTTCCTCGATAAATGGGCTATCTAACACTGAAAGAATTTTTCAAATAGGACCAGTAGTTCCTGAGATTAACGCGTTCAAACAAAAAAACAAATTCTTCAGCTTTATAATATTTCTAGGTAATAGTATAGATTAATCTGAAATTCATCTACAATTACAGAGGAGAAGAACATGCGTTATTGTAACAATTTCGATTTGATTATTTAATATCGCAAAGACATATTAAACGATTATTTATCGGCGACAACGCCCTGAATTTTTTTTTGTCTTTTACTTAACACTAAAATGTTCCTGTGTCGCAGGGGATTTTACATACAAACGTGAAACAGAAAAAAAAACACTTAAGACTCAGAACAACAATTTGTGGATCACCTAGAGTGTTGTCCTTTGTCGAGTGTGTGTATCCAAATTTATTACACTTTAGAGTAGGTATTTTGCATTGGACAAATGACGCAGTTATAGGCCAACCTATTTAGCAGGAACAGCCTGCGATATTGTATTAAAATTTTAGCTCATTTCAGTAAAACTGCACAGTATCATTTAGAATTTTGTCTCCCAACATTATAAGATTAAAGTTGATTGTTTATTTTGTGTGTTTAGTTTTTTGTATACGAACGCCTACTAGTCTAACCAAAAAGTGATACGGCTGATTGATCGCGTAATCATGCTGAACGGCCATTATGTTTAAGAGACTTCCAACTTTAGGCCTTATAGACAACTTTGGAAAAAATTAAATCAAGTCTAAAACGGAATGTTTAATTATTACATTTTAAGTTATTTAATTACTAAGTCGCTGATCATAGCAATGTAACTGTAATGTGAAGAAAAAATTGCTTAATTAGGACCAATGTTGGTACAACCATAACCAATACACAATACACCAATATTAATAATATAAAATAATAGCGTTGAATTAGAAAAATTGTTATTTTCGTTACTATTTTGTTGACTACACAATTATAAAATCTAAAATCGCATTATTATTCTCATTTAATTAGCCTGATAGTTTATCATCCATTAGTGGCCTACCGGCTACCACACGAGCCACACATCACCACAGTTTTGCCTGCGCAGGCACGGCTTGTAGTTTGTACACGGAACACCGTGCGTGCGGTTGGTAAAACTGTATCACGTGCCAAACAAATGTATAACGACCTAATGAAGTTTTACCTGCGCAGTTATAACTGTGGTGATACTTGCGTGTTGTTGCGTGGTAGGCCTTGGCATGTCCTGGGGTGGCAGAATACCGGGCGAAACACCTCGGATCGCCGAGGTCACTTCAGGAAGTCGTCGGCAACGCAAGGGGTCTGCTAGGCTTCCTGGAGGAACTGGGTTGGCACCACTAGTGCCGACCCACTACGCAAAATAGGCGCATCAGAGTCGTCGAGTTGCGGAAACCCAGCCCGCGAGTTCAAGTATCAAGTATCAATCCATTAAAACACACGAAAGAGCAGCATATTCACTATATCGTATGTACAACTACAAAGTACTTTGGAACATTTCGATCTCCTTGTTGCACAGCTTTGGATATGTGATAATTGAGTTCACTAATCCAAAATCGTTGAACAAGGAGTTCTGTAGAAGTGAACAGCTAAATTTGTAGAATTATTAAATTTCTTGGAAGAGGACTAATATCAGTGGCTTTTTTTATGTAGTAGGCGGGCAAACGAGCAGACGTATCGCCTGATGGTATGCGATTACCGCCGCCCATGGACACCTGCAACACCAGAAGCGTCACAAGTGCGTTGCCGGCCTTTTGGGGATGGGGGGGGAGGTAGGGGATTGGGGTATGAGCCTCCGTTATCCTCGGTAAAACACAGCGCAAGCACTATTTCACACCGGTTTTCTGTGAGGCCATGGTATCACTCCGGTCGAGTCAGCCCATTCATGCCGAAGCGTGGCTCTCCCACGGTTTAGATTAATTTTCGAATAATTTATAGCATGAAAATTATGATTTTTAAATAGTCATAAAGTCTATTTCCGCCGATTTTTTCTCCAAGTACCTAATGGGTAACATAATGAATTCTGGTACTAAAAATATTTTTTGAGATACCTAGTAATTTTGAAATGTTCTTTTTTTAATGACGAGATTAATTTGATTGGGTTAAAATATTTGATCAGACCTAAGTCTCAACGCAACTTAGATGGTCCAAAGAACATTGTACAAAAAGTATGAACACAAAAAGCATGAAACTCAACCAATAAAACTCCATTGTTACCGACATTTCTGTTGGTGGAAATGAAACCCTTTACGTCATACTTACTTTAATGTTTTTTTATAAGCTGAGTCATAATGAAACCACGTATGACAATAGCACTGTCAAGAAAATAAAATCTTGATTTAAACTGAAAACCTATTAAAGTGTTTCGCCAGCTTAGTACAGTGGACCAAAACCTTCTTTCTGTGAAGTAGTCTATGTCTATCCGTGGTCTATTAAAGGCTCATGATTAAATATATAATATTTTTTTTATGTTTGGCCCTGCCAAAATGACTCTACTCTGCCTGATGGAAAGCATAAGCAGAATCCAAGAGTGGTGGTCACCATACTCACTGCGAACGCAGACAATGCAGCATGGTGACCCACACCATGGCGGGCTAGTGATGCTTCTGCATAATTGAGTCTCCGGTCTCGCACTCACCAACGAAACACGACGATCGATTAGTCCGGTCAATTTAGACCAAAAAATGAGAGTGAAGTTACATAAAGTCCCAACAAGCTGAATTTCAGTGAAATTGTTCAAAACATAATTATAAACAATGTCTAGAAGTTCCCCATCATTCCCGTGTAAGGAAAAAAATTAATTTAAGGTCAAAGGTCAAAAAAATGAGTTTTTCGCGATTTTCAGCAAAACGGTAAGTTTTATCATAAAGGTACCTCAGACAAAAATTGTAGATCATACAATTATCTAAAAAATTTATAAATATTTTTTTTCTTACGAGCCACCGTTTCTGAGATATAACCATTCAAAAAGTTATAAAAGTTGTTTCGACTGCACGTTTGGCCTAGTGGTTTAACGGTCACCACGCCGTTTCCTACTTCGCCAAGTGTCGTGGGTTCAAATCTCACGTAGGACAACGCTCAAATTGTTGTTCTGAGTCTGGGTGTTCTTTGTGTCCGTTTCATGTATGTTTGTAAAGTCCCCCGCGACACAGGATTTATTCCTAGTGCGGGAGTTGTCTTTGTAAAACAAAAAAAAAAGTTTTTGAATCGTTATATCTCAGAAACGGAGGCTCGTAGAAAAAAAGTTTTGATAAATATTTTAGATCATTTTATGATCTACAATTTTGTTTAAGGTACTTTTATGATAAAACTTACCGTTATGCTGAAAATCGCGAAAAACTCATTTTTTTTTTACCTTTGACCTTGAATAAATTTTTTTCCTTACACGGGAATGATGGGGAACTTCTACACATTGTTTATAATTATGTTTTGAACAATTTCACAGAAATTCAGCTTGTTGGGACTTTATGTAACTTCGAATGTCTAAATTGACCGGACTACGCTGTCATTTTACGTTGATCTTCTGTGCGAGGGTAGCACCGCCCCGGTCGAGCCGGCCCGTTAGTGATGATGATGATGTTTAAAGTCATGATATTTTTGTGTATGTTTATATAATATAATTGTTCTTTATATAATATTTAATGGCACATTGTCATACATCAGACGTAAGCCACTATAATACTTATTATTATAAAAAATATTTTTGCAAAAAATTTACATAATCCTACTGCAAAGTTACTGAGTGGCTTTAAGTGGAAATTATAATAAAAAGCTTTAGAAGAGGTTTGGGTATTTGTTACTAATAAAATACTAATACTAATAAAATTTGTATAAAATCTATCACTATGGTATAATAATACCGTAGAAATTTAAGAATATTACGCACCTTCTCCAAAGACAGGTCTCCACTTTCGATGGCTTTGAATGGGTACAAAGCTACAACAACCTTCGTCCTCTGTTTCTCCTGTGAACAATTACGACACTTTAATTAATTATCTAGGCAAAAAAGTAGGTACCTAATGCAGCCTCCTGTCAATAGGATACTCGAGCACAAATATACTTATATTTCAGACATCTTACACACAACGCCATCTAGTCCCAAACTAAGCAGAGCTTGTGTTATGGGTACTAGACAACTGATATATATACACATACTTACACCTTTTTTTTGTAAATACATACATATTATACATAGAAAACACTCTAACTTCGAAACAAATATTTGCAGATCATTCAAACATTTGATCCGACCATTTGAGACCTCAAGCATAGCAGTCGCATACGCTACCACTGCGCCACCGAGGCAGGCAAATATAATTTTAGTTATTATACTGGGTTTATGAATATCAATGAATGATCATCGCTTATTTAGCTTTTGCCTGCGGTCACGCCTGCGTATATTTCGGTTATTGCAGTGATTCTTTATACTAAGTACCTAGATGACCGCAGGCATCGCAAGACCGTTTTTTTTTTTATAAATGGTTTTTTTGGCAACATTGGGACTATCCAAACGCCACCTTTTTGTTATTTTTCTTCAAATAGTTTAGTGGCGCCCTCTCTTGGTACGCCCTGATACTATTTATTCTGCACCTTATTCCATTATAGTTTAATGTAGTTCGCTCGAGTTGCGATAGATGGCCCTAGATGTACATTCATTTCATATGTTTGATTGTTAAAAACACGAATAAAACGACATTTTCTAAAAATAAATCCTAGCTAGATCGATTTATCGGCCCCGAAAACCCCTGCATACAAAATTTCATGGAAATCGTTGGAGCCGTTTCCGAGATTCAGATTATTAATTTATATATATATATACAAGAATTGCTCGTTTAATGGTATTAGATATATAACTTACTAGTTGTTGCTCGCGGCTCCGCCCGCGTGTTTGTCGGTTATCGCGGTAAATAGTAGCCTATGTGTTATTCTGATGTATAAGCTATATTACTGTTAAGTTTCATCCAAATCCGTTCAGTACTTTTTGGGTGAAAGAGTAACAAACAAACATCCATCCATCCATACTTACAAACTTTCGCCTTTATAATATTAGTAGGATTTATTTGTCAACCAATTGAAATAAAACGAACACTAAATGTGAAGTGAAGTTTACTACAATACAGAACCACATCCAAATCGATTAAGCTTCTTCTGAGATTAGCGCGCACAAACAAACAGACAAATCGATGCTCATTAATGGATATTCTTTTATTAACCGACTTCAAAATAGAAGGAGGTTCTCAATTCGACTGTTTTTTTTATGTTTGTTACCTCAGAACTTTCGACTGGGTGAACCGATTTTGATGATTATTTTTTTATTTGAAAACCGGTGCTTCCCTGCTGGTGCTGGTCCCATTTCAATTCGGTCCAGTTCTTGAAGTCGTTTTTTTTTGGTAATTTTTTTAACATTAAACGGACTAAATATTTAATTATCAATTAAATTCAAAATGTGACGTGTTGTAGACACAAATGACTGAAACGGTACCAATTGGCCTACATCAGTGTGCTACTTTTAAGAGAGCATTATAAAGCTGATCGCCTCGTTTTACTTACGACCTCAATTTCGATTATTTCGCATGACACTGATTATTAATTATTATTTGGTTTTATCATACAAGTGCATTTACGTCCGATAAGATCCTGTTCTATTTAAAAGTCATGTAATATGCATTTACAAAAGTAATTCCAAAACTTGGACCCTGATAATACCACAATTACAACGTTATGTTTATCTTGAATCAATCATCATTAACATCTTTTAATATTCCAATACTGGATAAGCCCCTCCTTAGAATGGAGGTGTGGACATACGATTGCCACGCAGGTCAGACGGGTGACGGCGTTTAATGCTAGGTAATAATATTTTTTGAGAACCTTTAAGTAATGGTTTTACTATTCTTCATTTTCTGATTAGCAACTTTTTTTTGTACTTGTAATGCAGAGTAATAAGAATAACTCTGCGTAAATTGAAGACGGAAAAAAGGTAAAAAGGTTTTTCTTCAATTCAGAAAATACAACATAATGTTTATATGTTAATTAAAAACGTTTTACCTTAGGTTTAGCAGACGGAGTACCCGGAGGAGCGCCGCCTCCCCCCGGCATCGTGACTGCCGTCAAGGCGGCTGAGCAAACAACAAACCAATTTTAAAAAAACAGTTAGGTACATCTTCATACATTAAAGTTCAAGGCCCACTCAAAAACTGAAGATAAAGGGCTTGCAAACAGACCTTACGTTAAAATATAGACGTATAAAGAACACAAAGCCTTGAAAATGCCTATAATATGGTATGGATATCCAAAAAAATCTTTATGACATCACTGATCATCACAACCCACAGATGTCACTTGGCTAGATAGGCTCACCCAATATTGCAAAAGGTTGTATCGTTACCTTTGGATTGACAGTTGATAAGATGTGTATTGAAGTTCATACATAGGTATTCTTTGGCGTGTAACAGATTCCTGAACTATATCAGGTTTCTATCTTCATTAGGTATCGTAATGCCTTCGATAGTAAATACTGATATTCTATCCTATTTCGTTTTAGTAGCTGTCTTTGTAAATAAATATGTAGACAAAAATAAACGACTATATTGTAAAATAAAACGAATCTGCGCCGGAAATAATCTCTGTAGCGCCATGGTCGTATATTTTAAGCACAAATTATCATAATAAAGTAACAGTAAGTAACAAAAACATTTGTCCTTTAATGTTTACGATTTAGTCATGTAAACTTGTTAAATATGTAAATATAAAATTTACTATAATGAAGAAAATGAAATAGTGGAAAACAGCAAACACGCAAACTTTTTAATTATGAACCGGAAATAATTAGTTTAATACTTTAAGAAAGACTTTCGAACAAAATACCTAATGAATTTTAAGCTTAGATTCACAAATAAATTCTAATAGGATTTATGAATAGTTAATTAAACCTTAAATAACTTGATGTAAAACACATAACATATTCCTTATCCGTAGTATATTCATGACACAGAAACCACAATTTTTAACACTTGGTATCAAAAAACACTAAACAATATCACTTTTGCGGACATTACAAAAAGTCATTACATTACACCTGACCAAGACAAGAAAGTGAGTGCAACGAGACCAGTGAACGCAACTGATGGCGGCGAGGCCACATGAATAGAGGTCACACAAAATTTACCGTACCCTCGACTGCAGGAAGAAACGATGATAATGATAGACATGGTATCTTAGACTTCTTCTTTGTCACCATTGGTTCGTCCTCGGATTTATTAGGCAACATGAGAACGGGACTTTGTGACCGGACGTCCGCGCGCGACACCTCGCTCCGACTGCCTACAAACGTGTCCAAGTACCGCAGTGAACGTAAAGCGTCATACATAACATTGCCGATACGGCACGTAAAACTGATTGAGATTAAGATACTTTATTTGGTTAGTTGTTTGCCTTTAAGTAATTAATGCTGTATGTTTGCCGTTTGCAGGAAAACACCCAGAAAAACTATAAAAAGATCGTCCCAGCATTATATTTATGTAATGCCTAATTTAGTCTCGTAGTTACCTACACTGAATATTTGCCATCAGAATAATAATATTGTGATTTAAAAAAGGTTTAGTGACAATTTTTGGTAGGCAATTGAAGAATGTAATTCACGATATTAAAAGTTAAATTTACTGCAGTCAATGGAGAACAAAGCCTTATAGTTGTCGAGACGAGGAGCGAGTGCTTCAAAGATGGTCGCGCTCGGCCTACATTCACCATTCGATGCGCGCGCGCAAGCGTTACGTGCTCTCCCTTTCACTTATTTGTCGTATATAACGTTTGAAAGAGACAGGATACTTAGAGATTAAAACATCTCCTCAGAAGCCTTACGACTGCAACTTTTTTGTCGTTTCTTTAAATATTGTTGTATTTTTACAAGTAATTTCGACTATAATATTTAATCTTAAATTTGTTTTCAGATTAGTGTGATGTGGAATTCCTTTAATATTTAATTTACCTGAAGTTGGTATAACTTTTATTGATTTCAATGACATATACTCAATCAATAAAAGTTTAACTTACATTCACATCTTTCTTTGCAGTTCAAATATCAAGGTCATCTAGATTCAACATATATTATTATTGCCTTAAACATTTTAAAATCAACGTGTATAATGTGCTCCGCAAAAGGAGAAATACATGGAGACTAATCTAATATAAATTTGTGTTCCACGTTTCTCATTGAAATCATCATAGTTTTACGTAAATGGTACTTGAAGGTCACAGAACTACTTGTTATTACCCAACTACGGCAAAGCCAAAAGAGGGTTATGATTTTGACAGGCTGTGTATGTATGTATGTATGTATGTTCATCTGTTCCCTCATAGCTCCTTAACTACTAATTAGAACTGGACAAATGAGGTATCGTTAGAAGCATCTTGATTGTCTGCTGGTTATAGGCTATATGACGTGTCACTGAATTTAATGTGGCGCCCTCTAGCCGATATAAAGTACTGTTTTAAATAAATAATTTGAGATAAATATGGCGTGTTTGGTATCATTTGAAAGGGCGTTACTTGTACATTTCAAAAATATATATATTATTAGCATTCGCCCGTGACTTTGTCCGTATTTATTCGATAAGTGTGATATTTCTATGGTATGCTTGTCTGTTCCCACATTCTTTCTAAACTACTAGTCAGAATAAGACAAATGAGGTATCGTTAGAAGCGTCTTGATTGTCCGCTGGTTATAGGCTATATGAAGTGTCACTGAATCTAATGTGGCGCCCTCTAGCCCACATACTGTATTAAAAAAAATATTTGAGATAAATATTCCGTGTTTGGTATCATTCGAAAGGGCGTTACTTGTACATTTCAAATATATATATATAGCATTTTCTAGTAACTTTGTCCGTATTTATTCGATAATTATGATATTTCTATGGTACCTATTTAAAATATACTTTGCAAAGAAATTAATATTAAAGAGGCAACAAAACATTTTAAATAAAAAAAAAGTAAAAACTAAAACCCAACTACGACAAAAAACGACGCTGAAAAAGTATGAAACAAGTTTCAAAAGCCGTAGTCACGCGTTGTTAAAGTGTTATGGACTACGGTACATTACTAAGTTTCAAAAGCTGTAGTCCATGTAGTTTAATTTATCATAGTCCATAACACTTTAACAACGCGTGACTACGGCTTTTGAAACTTGTTTCATACTTTTCCAGCGTCGTTTTTTGTCGTAGTTGGGTTTTAGTTTTTACTTTTTTTTTGGATATATATTTAAAATGCGGTGTGCGATAGGGAAAAGTTCACTTTAATTGTTTAAGATTGATAATTATCACTGAACAATTTCGTCCTAAAGGGGTTTTCAGGATACACTACCAAAAACTTCAAGAGTTATGTATATTATACGTACGTGCAACTTCTTTGGATATACACTTGTCTTGAAGATTTAGGGGGCCCAGAGGCTCGAGCAATGTCCAAATTTCTGCTAACGCACACCCCTGAGCCAATCTTCTTTCAGCGTCGCAGCACAACCACCGGCGAGCGGCCCACGCCGCTGGATGATAGTATTTCCTCCTGGCGCTACCTACGCACACTACAATCCAGCTCGTCTTAGCCCTACAACCAAACTAACGCCATAATTCCTTATTTGTCGTTAAAAATATGCAACCAACATGTAACCATCTCAGTTAAAAGTTATAACTCTAGAGAATGTACCATGTATTACGGTATTACCATTTGACCATTGACAAAATTGCATGCCCGTAAACATAATAAGGAAGAGATTATTAAAAGTTAATTGCAGATTTTAATTACTTATATGATGACATTATATTTTGATTATGTGTACGCACCGGATCTGATTGTGTGTATCCACAGGGAACGTTCAGAATGATCACTGGCGACGAGATATAGCGTGTAGTCGTTTCCCAATTCTGTGTAGCCCACCTTACAAAAGAAATAAATTTAAACCATCTGCTATAGAAAAGCTAATAATATTTTTTTTTGTTATATATCTTACCTGAAAGGGAAATCTGTAAATGGGATTCTTCTCAGCGTCGCTCTCGGAGGAGAGCTTATCCAGTTGAGCGTGCTCTATAGTGTGGATCGTGGCTGTATCAATACGTCCCCGTTCTTTTCGTCTCTACCGTAGATAATAGGATAATTTTAATGCACATTCTCCAAACATCACTAAAACTATTATTCCTTAAATGTATATTTGTATCGTTTCACATTTAAATTACATTAATACGAAGCAGTTATCCTATCCTATATATTGTGAAAGTTTGTAAGGATGTGTGGTGGTTGCTCTTTCTGCTCTTTGCTCTTTGCTCTTTCTTAGCTTAGACATCGGAATAACATAATAAGTTAAAATTTATAGAGATATTTAAAATTTTAATCCCGACATAAACGCGGGCGGAGCCGCGGGCAAAGCTAGTAGTGCTATAAAATAAGAATATCTTACAACCTATAAAATGACTTGTATAAAGTTCGGAGTACTGATAGTAACAAATAGAATAAATCAACTTATCAAGGTTGCCTGGAAGAAATTGCTATGAGCGATAAGGCCGCCCTTTGTACATCACATTTTCTTTTTTTTTTTTGTTAATTAGGATTGTATATTGTTTGTAAACCCTGGTGTGCAAATAAAGTATTATCTATCTATCTATCATCGTCCGTTATAAACATTGAATTTAATATTCTGGATTCGGCCAAAATTTTAATTGGAAACTGGATTAAATATCTTCTACAGAACAATAAGTTCACGCTACAGTGCCCACTAATTGAACCTGTCGAAGGCAGTTTTTTTTTTTTAGAAACCCATGATACAATACAGCTTCTAACGAAAAGCCAATTTCATTTATGGAATGTATTTTGTTCAACATAATAATATATCTAACTAAAAACAAACAGAATTAAATAATAGCAGTCAAATTATTATTTTAATATTTAAGTACTTTCTTCTTGGTTATTTATTTGTAATATTTTATCTATACAAATAAATAAAATTGGAGTGTCTGTTTGTAATATTAAAATAACAGCTTTTTACTAAATGCATATGTATGTATACACGGTACATAGGTATACTAAAATAACATTTTTTACCATTTTTGTCTGTCTGTCTGTTTGTTCCGGCTAATGTCTGGAACGGCTGGACAGATTGTGACGGGACTTTCTGTGATATGTAGCTGTTGATATAAGGAGTAAATTACTTTTTTAAGACTAGCTTCGCCCCGCGGCTTTACCCGCGGTACGACAATAATCGCGTGTAACACCGCGGGGTTCAACTAGTGTACAAATAAAATAGAGAAGATGACAGACAGGCTGGCACTCAGACCAGGCCTTTTAATCGATCTTTCCCTAGCATCGCAACTTTCTCCTTTTTTCAGTGGTCAACTCAAAGCTGACAAACAGGTTGTTTGAGCAAAGGTTGCTCCCCCAGAGTGCGAATAGAGCCGACTAGCGCCCAGATAGTTTCCCTAGACGAAGCATGTCTGAGATCCTACTTATAATTGGATCATTATACTTTGTCCATTCGTTTATTTTCTTTTTGACAGCTCACGCCTATAAATTACTGTTTTATTTTTCGCAATAATGTACTACAGTAATGTCGTACTTTATTGACCGTGACGGTATTTTAGTGAAGTGGCCTGTGAATAACAAACAACCACAGACTATAAAACAGTACTTGAAATACGATAAATCGATCATATGATAAAAATAATTTGACTTCATGTAAGAATTTTTTCTGTAAATTTAATAAAAAAAGGAAATAAAAGTCTCTATGACTCCAAGATTGATTATTTGCAAGGAATTAAGTCGAAATCTTGGAATTTAGGATCAAACCAAGAGTAAAGAACAATAACTCTGTTCATTCATCTAATTTTTGATTTATTATTAATATTTTTCTTTATTTCTTACATAATATTAAAAAGTAATAAAGGAATAATTAATATTTAAAGTAAAAATATTTAATTAAATCGATTGAAAGTTCTTCATAAATAAATGCGCTTATCATTTCAAATCGAATCGGTAATGTGTGAGGGCGTCACTAATTTCGTAATTTCTTGAACTGTCAAAAAGAAAATAAACGAATGGACAGAGTATAGATAGAAAAAAAAAAACAAAAAAATAAAAAACTAAAGACTTAAAGACTTATGATATGAAGATTATTAACACTTGACATTGGCAGAAATAGCTGATCCGAGAGATCCGGCTGGTTGCCATTTCATCAAAAGAAGAAGAAGAAGAGTATAGATACTTATTTCTTAACCTTGGCCGTCGTGTGAACTTTATATTTTGACTGGTTGACCGATTTCCAATCCGCCTTTATCCCGAATAAAGAGTGAGAATGAGTGAGTGAGTTTGGAACAATTCAGGATAACGGCCTAGCGGGAATGTGGGTTATATCCGAACGATTTGATTTGGTAATTTATAGGGGCTTTCTTCATTGCAACCCCAAAGGAAGGCTGGCCTTAGTCCATGTCCACCCACTGTCTAACATACAGTCCCGTTGTCTATCGGCTAAAGAGGCCAGAGTTACGGTTGGGCTAAACGCGACTGAGTTACGATTGGGCTAAACGCGACAGAGTTACGATTGGGCTAAACGCGACATTGGGCTAAACGCGACAGGGTTACGATTTGGCTAAACGTGACAGGGTTACGATTGGGCTAAACGTTTGTTTTTTTTATGTTAGACTTATTTCCATATACACACATCAAAAGTGTCTAGGGATCAACATATATTTTTGCAATAACTTTTCTCCTGATTGATATTAATTAAAATTTTCTTTAAGGATTCATCAAATAAAGTGTTTTCGTTTGTCACAGTAACGATAAACCAAGTCACCTTTGCATTAATAAAGAAATTTGCCATTTTCCTAATAAAAGGATTTTTGACATTTGAACCACTAACATTAAAGTTCGAAAAAAAGACTGAAATAATAGTTTTCTTTAAAATTTTATTAGGTAACTTAAACAATTAATAATCCGTGTTTCTACCGCGAACACTAACACAAGAACATCGGTTTGGCATACTCAAAATGAGTTCATCCAAATCACGCTGTGGAATGGCCGCCCATGTTCGTTGCAACAACAAAAAAAGGTCTTCTTGCGACTGGATACCCTCCATATTCGGCAGAGCTCTTCTCTGTAGCATATCCCATGCATGCTCAATCGGGTTCAAGTCTGGCGACTGAGCAGGCCAGGGCCAAAGCCACATCTCAATCTCAAGAAATCCGCATAAAAATGCTTGATCCCTAGACACTTTTGATGTGTGTATTATAAGATGATGATGATGAGATCAGTGTTTGGAAATCTTGAAGTTTTTTTTGGCCGGAACAGGCCAAGGGGAGATAGATAGATAGAAAACTCTTTATTTGTACACCATAATATTACACAGTTACAAAAGTACATAGAATGTGAGATGAAGTGTACAAAGGGCGGCCTTATTGCCAAAAGCAATCTCTTCCAGGCAACCTTAGGATGGGTCAAAATGTATAGGAGAGACAGTGGTAGTTGACGGTGCAGTGAGTTTTTACCTGACTACTGCAAAGCAAAAGGAGGGTTATGATTTTGACAGGCTATGTATGTATGTATGTTCATTTGTTCCCTCATAGCTCCTTAAATACTTATTAGAACTGGACAATGAGGTATCGTTAGAAGCGTCTTGATCGTCCGCTGGTTATAGGCTATATGACGTGTCACTGAATCTAATGTGGCGCCCTCTAGCCAACATAAAGTAGGTAATGTATTAAAAAATAAATTTGAGATAAATATGCCGTGTTTGGTATCATTGGAAAGGGCGTTACTTGTACATTTCAAATATTATATATATATATTTGAATGTTTTGGTGCCGTTATTAATCTATACTAATATTATAAAGCTGCAGAGTTTGTTTGTTTGTTTGTTTGTTTGTTTGTTTGTTTGTTTGAACGCGCTAATCTCAGGAACTACTGGTCCGATTTGAAAAATTCTTTCAGTGTTGGATAGTCCATTTATCGAGGAAGGCTATAGGCTATATTTTATTTTGAAAAAAATTAGGGATCCGTAAGAAAATTGCTATTTCGTAACCCAAGGTGTGAAATCGAAAACCTATTTTTGCGTGCGCTGCAAATCCTATTAACAATAGAACAAAATAATGTATTACGGGTTTGTAGGTCTCATTAAGATCTACAAAAAAGTCCGCGAGAGCATATATCTAACTATCATGGTATAGTTACAATAACCGCTTTTGTGTTCAAAAAAATTATTAAATCGTCTGAAGAAAGAAACTACGTTAAATGTGTATCGTAATATTAATACTTATCCAAATTAAGCATTATGTTATCAAGGGTATTTATGTAGAAGTAAAATACTTTTTGTTTCATCCCAATCGTTCATTTCGTTTAGAAGTTATCACGAGTATAAGACGCTAAGAGTTGGTACCTAATAATGAGTTATTTGCCAAAGAGTTGTTATCAACATAATACCTAATATTAATCGTTATCCAAATAAATGTGTTGTTGATTATGAGTATTAGATCTTAGAAGAGCATAATAAATACATCTATACCAATATATAAAGAGTTGATTTGAAGCCTGAAGAGTTTGTTTGTTTGTTTGAACGCGCTAATCTCAGGAACTACTGGTCCAATTTGAAAAAATCTTTCAGTCTTAGATAGCCTATAGGCTATATATCATCACGCTTAGAGCTATAGGAGCGGAGCACCAATGAAGAATGGGGGAAAATTATCACGCTACGGGCAATAGAAGACGCAAACGACGTTGCGTGGGTCAGCTAGTATAATATATATATATACACACATCAAAAGTGTCTAGGGATCAAGCATTTTTATGCGGATTTCTTGAGATTGAGATGTGGCTTTGTAATAAATTTATGATTTTATAAATTTATATGGCTCCATTTTGGTGCATTTCATAATTTGAATCAGGAACTGTCAATCAAATTCGAGTAAAAGATGAAAATCAGCTGTCAATATTTTCCCTATAAAAACATACAACGCATTGAAGACATTATTAGGGCTACTGTTTCCCTACTACTGATTAAAACCAACGTTATTATGGAGCGGCGACGTCATTTAAGCAGGGAAGAAATGCTCAGAGCCGTGGGAATGATAGAAGCTGGTTCCCGGCAACGTACTGTGGCTTTAGCTCTGAATACAAGTCAGAGTGTTATCAGTCGACTTTGGATACGTTACCGAAGCACTGGTACCGTGGCTGAGCGCCATGGAGGACGGTATCGCTGCACCACACGGAGACAAGACCGATACATTCAAATCTTAACTCGAAGAGCTCCAACAATAACCGCCATGATGTTAGCCGTGAGGCTTCATCACTCTTCAGGGAACTTAATTAGCGACTAAACAGTCAGAAACCGCTTGCATGAAGTGAACCTTCATTCCCGAAGACCGCTACGGGTACCACCTATAGCAATGCACAATCGTAGGATTCGATATCAATAGGCTCTTGAACACAGAAATTGGGCAGAAGAACAATGGCGTTTCGTGTGCTTTTCTGATGAGTCTCGTTTTGGTATGAGACCGGATACAAGACGTATACGACACTGGAGAACCCCTGGACGCCAACAGCGATTAAAATCCTGCCAGGAAGTCCATCCTTATAGTGGTGGAACCATCATGATATGGGCGGGTATTTGGATCGGCGGAAGAACTGAGTTGATTTGGATCAGAGGCAACCTCAACGCTCAAATTTATGCTGAGACGATTGTATCAGACGTCATCGTTCCTCTACAAGTGCAAATCGGTCCCTTATTTCAGTTAATGCATGATAATGCACGACCGCACACCGCAAGAGTTGTAAGACAGACTCTCGCCGCAGCTAACATCAATGTCCTGCCCTGGCCTGCTCAGTCGCCAGACTTGAACCCGATTGAGCATGCATGGGATATGCTACAGAGAAGAGCTCTGCCGAATATGGAGGGTATCCAGTCGCAAGAAGACCTTTTTTTGTTGTTGCAACGAACATGGGCGGCCATTCCACAGCGTGATTTGGATGAACTCATTTTGAGTATGCCAAACCGATGTTCTTGTGTTGTTAGTGTTCGCGGTAGAAACACGGATTATTAATTGTTTAAGTTACCTAATAAAATTTTAAAGAAAACTGTTATTTCAGTCTTTTTTTCGAACTTTAATGTTAGTGGTTCAAATGTCAAAAATCCCTTTATTAGGAAAATGGCAAATTTCTTTATTAATGCAAAGGTGACTTGGTTTATCGTTACTGTGACAAACGAAAACACTTTATTTGATGAATCCTTAAAGAAAATTTTAATTAATATCAATCAGGAGAAAAGTTATTGCAAAAATATATGTTGATCCCTAGACACTTTTGATGTGTGTATATATTATATTAATAACGGCACCAAAACATTTAAATTTTTTAATTAATCATATCATTTGCTAATAAATATAACTTAAAACATATATTTATATATACACATACACACACATACTTATACATACTAATAGATACACATACATATATAGATAACTAAATCACGTATGAACAAATATATAAATCCACAGCATACCCTAATTCGTGCCTGTTTTAATTAAGATAATGTTCATGAACCAATTTCTTGAATTCGTTTATTGTCTGCGCTTTCCTGATTTTTATCGGCAGTGCATTCCACAAGCGTACAGCTTCAACAGTGAAAGACTGGTCGTAAAACTTTGTGGAATGCAGAGGCATCTCCAGTCTCAAATTCTCGGATGACCTTAGACATTTTTCATGTGTGTCATTAAGGAACTTGAATCGTTCTTTGAGGAAGAAGGGGGCTCTAGGATTAAACAAAATATTGTAGAGAAAAATGAGGATATGAGTATTCCGGCGAAAGCGAATCGGAAGCCACTTGAGCATTTGACGAAATTCAGAGACGTGATCATATTTACGAAGGCCAAATATGAATCGTATACAAAGATTTTGTAGTCGCTCAAGCTTATCAAGTTGTGCTTCAGTGAGATTCAGATAGCTGACATCGGCATAGTCGAGAATTGGAAGTAGAAGTGCTTGTGCAAGTGTAGCCCTAGTCGCTAGCCCTAATCGGAAGAAAATTACGAAGTCTTCGCAGAGAACCGGCAGAAGCAAATAGCTTTCGAATGACCTCTTGTATCTGTGAACCCCAAGATAAAGTATTGTCTATGTAGATCCCTAAATCTTTGACACTAGAACTGATCTCAAGAGTGGCGCCACCAAATTGAATTTAGGGCAGTTGTGCACAGTTAACTCTTGCGATCATCCTGGGACTGCCAATAACACATACCTGCGTCTTAACAGGATTTACCTTGAGTCCATAATTGTGACTCCATTCGCTAATGCGACGCAGGTCAGCATTAATAGTGTTGAACGCCTCTGGTAACAAGTCAATCGGAGCTTGTGTATGTATATAGATAATCAAATTCAGCGCCCCTGTTTGTGATCAATTTGGAAAAAATACTTAACATAGATTTTTTTTTAAATTATGATATTGCACTTCCAATTGTTGTAAAAAGTTTTAATTCAAAATTAGAGTTTCTAATATTTACAGTTTTTGTAATTATTACAGTTATTATCTCTATGAATTTGAACAAGTTGATGCTATTTTTGTATCGAGGTAACTGTTCGGAACCGAACGTAGGAAATAGATTGTTGTACTGGCAACACTAGGTCATGTCAAAGTGACATTTTAAGCCAGTTGTCAAATGTCATTCACTATGTAGATCGAACGTTCTGGAAGCTGGATCCGGGAAATGTAGCCACGCATGGACGTGTTGTGATTTAGGTCTACTTTAATGATAAACCCTCCACCTTGGGAGTGTATTGATAGTTTTGTTGCCCGCCGAGGGCGTAATTATAAGTGCCGAGTGTTTGGTTGTCGAGTTATTGCGCGACGCCTCGTGGACTCGGATATAGAATTTGCTAGAACAAGTTGAGAACGGCGGTCGGTGACGGTTTAATTGTTGAAATTCATGGTACTTAGCTCTCGATGAGGATTTGAATGGCCATCGAGGTTTGACGGGCTAAATAAACGAGTTTGAAGCCGTTCGGAACGGCCATTGTATAAACTTAGTGTAATTGTCGGTCGGCGAGACCGCGATCGGGTGTAGATTATAAACTATCTGGTGTAGTGTACAAAGATCTGCGCAGGAGACAGCGTCACAGGGGTGCCCCTAACCGCTTCGGATGTCGACGCAGCATACACCAGGACAATTGTGAGTTACTTTGTTTTATGTTTTTTTTTTATTTTTTAATTATGTATGGCCCGCCATAATGACTCTACTCTGCCTGATGGAAAGCATAAGCAGAATCCAAGAGTGGTGGTCACCATACTCACTGCGAATGCAGACAATGCAGTATGGCGACCCACACCATGGCGGCCTAGTGATGCTACTGCATCTTTTAGTCTAGTCAACAAGTATGGAACTTGTTGACTAGACTATTTGGGCCTCCGGTCTCGCACTCACCAACGAAACACGACAGCATGAACGCTGTCATTTTACGTTGATTTTCTGTGCGAGGGTAGTACCGCCCCGGTCATTCGTGCTGAAATCAGCGTGGCTCTACTACCTACTATCGATATGTTATATCGAAAGAGGTGAAACGCCTCTAGTTTCAATTATTTGACCAGGAGGATAGTTCTTCGATTGACTAGCTTCTAACTGATGGGCCCTTACAGGCTGGTATCAAGGTTTCCTTACTTCAAGAGGAACGAAGCACTGGTGAAACAGCAACATTTACACTGATTTATTATTTACTAGCTTTAGCAAGCGGCTCCGCCCGCCCGCCGTCGGTTGTCGCGATAAATAGTAGCCTTTGAGTTATTCTGATGTATGAGCTATATTACTGTAAAATTTCTTATAAATTCAATAACTAGTTTTTGGTTAAAGGGTATCGTACATCTATCCTCACAAACTTTCGCATTTATGATATGAGTATGATAGAATACAGTCAAATTAAAAAAGAAGCAATAAGACATTTTATATTTATATCCCAGTCACCGTATTTAAAAATGACAAGGGCCATTTACGTTGAAGTCGCTTCCTGGACCTATATATATATATGGAAATACAGTGGAGAGTTCTTTACAAGTCTCTATAAGCGCACTTAAAAGGCTTCAATGAAAAAAGCGCTCAGTAAACTGACATTTTGAACACCATTTTGTTACATGTTGAATGAAGAATGAACTAAAATGTTCTATTTACTACTAAGTTCACATAACGGTTTAAATACGTGAATATGTGGACTACCAAATACTTCGTATATGTATAGAACGTGTGGCGGTACTAAGCTGCGATAAGAGCAACGACTAAGTTGGCTTCATGCCAACCGGCTGCCAAGCCCTCAGTAACACATTACACCAATTACTGACATCACAACCTGTTTCTTATTAGTTGATTTATATAATACACTAAACATTTTATAACATTACTAGCTGACCCACGTAACATCGTTTACGTTTTTGTGAATCTAAACCATTCCCAGATCCCCTTGAACACACACAAAAATTTTCATCAAAATCGGTCCAGTCGTTTGAGAGAAGTTCAGTGACATACACACTCACAGAAGAATTATATATATATAAAGATATATTGCTATTCAAATACATACATGTCGCGTTTATGCTTTTATAAAAAAAAGCATTCGCTACTTGTGATGCCATAACAACAGATTTTTATTATTCCATCTGAATGTTTACACTTAGCTGCAAAAACCTGTTTAGAACCTGTTTATTCCATTCTATATGCTGATCACCAGAACGGGTTAACCTATTTCCAAAGGACTTTCACTGACATATACTAATAATACCTAAGATGTTAATTTACAACTTCACTTCTTAAATAAGGAAATGAATTACGGTCGAATTTTGACCACTCAGCAACAACTTGTGTATACAAAAATAAATGAAAG
This sequence comes from Diaphora mendica, assembly GCA_949125395.1. Lineage (NCBI taxonomy): Eukaryota > Metazoa > Arthropoda > Insecta > Lepidoptera > Erebidae > Diaphora > Diaphora mendica. The sequence continues at coordinate 29,257,090 of OX421310.1, forward strand.
TTATTTTCGGCGAATAAACGAAAAAAAAAATTGTTCGAATGTTACAGCACAGAATTATCTATAATATTTTCCCCAAAAGTTAAATAAAGCAGAATAATAACTCAATGCAACATTTAGATAGATATATCAATTTTGTCCACTGAAGTGCAAAATAATCCAATAACGCTCGAAAATTGCACAACAGCGAACACCGGGCGCCGTAATGAATCAAATCACTGAATTGTGTATCAACAGGGAAATACAGGTTAGCTTACAGGAATACCCAGTGAAGCAATCTCCGCCACAGCTAGCTCATCTGAAATAAGGTTAATTACCCTGAGTCCTATCTGCGTCACAGAATCAACCTTTTATTCCGTTTCATGCTATCGATTCCGGACACTGTGTATGGAATCAATCGATACACGTTTATATTTTGGTAGAATTAAATATTTAATTTCTAAAACAAAAAACACTCTTTCATTAAAATATCCGTTATAGATTAAGATATACACTTGTCAGGCTTAAAATCAAAAGATGGTGAACAAATCAAACAATATAAATAATGTCATTAAGACCGCTAAAATTTTAATACAGAATAGAAAATAGAATAGAAACAACAGGTAAAACAGCAAAATAGAGGCGCGATGGAGTGTTCCCTTTTCAAACAATTAGAGGGAGTCGTAGAGGGTTCTCTATCAAAATTGCTCACATAACGAAGGACCACACGCGGCATGACTGCACATACATTAAAACGAGGGACAACCCTCGTAATGTACAACGACAACGTTGTAGGGGCATGATGCGATAGCGAAGTGAGCCAAGTCTATTTAAGTATAGGAGTTTGATTTTATACTTTTTTTTTTTTTAGATGTGCTTACAAAATAATTAAAATTTTATTTTACTGTCGAATTTCGTTCTCCTTTTTTCAACTGAATCAAGTTTATAACCACTTAAATTGATTTTAATAAGTGAGTGTGATGTGTTCGATTTTGAAATAAGTATACCTATATATTTCATTTTTTTTTTAATACAACATTAAGAAAAAGTGTAGACGTATAATAATTTAACAAATACTACTTAGTTTTATTTTATTTCTGCGGCTTTAAAATGTCAATAAGTAATACGTTTGTTTAGGTATAGGGAAAAACAGTATCTGTAATTACAATTTATAAATCTCAATAGCTCTCATTATGAACAATTGGCATATGATATCCACATCCACATGGCACATGTCAGAGTAAGGATAAATTTAAATTGTCTTAACAATTGCCACAAAACGCGATTTTACCAATACATGAACACTCATCTTAATAAATAAATTTTAGTATCATTCATCTCTATGATTCCATTCCTTACACTGGGAACATTCATTTTGAGAATCAGAAAAAAGTTTTGAATAATTCTCACAATTAAGTCTTTAGATCTGCCAAAAATTAAAAGGAGAAATGAGTTAAAAGAAAGAGAACAAAGTACTGAGTTTTTGCGTAGGTGGGAACTGAAAAAGGAATGCGCACAAATCTGGCCACTGGTGCGATGTGTCAATATTACTAACAACCAAGATAACAGATGAAGAAAATTATAATTTAAGACTTTTGATTGAATTATATGAGTAAAGTTTTGAATGTTAAATGTGTGCAATTAAGTATAAGTGATGGGTAATTACCAGGGGCTTGTCTGAGGTGCGATGCAGCCCGACGTCGAACGATATTGCGGAACTGCCGCTGCCGCTGCCGCCGCCAGGCGACACGCGCCGGCCGATAGACACACCCAGCTCGCGCATGCGCTCCCACCCCACATTCACCCCTAGTCCGATAGCTTTAATATGAAACGTCGCCGTCGTCCCTCTAAAAAACCTAGCACTACCTGCGCTCTCTCGCTCTCAAGCGCTTAGTTAACTCTAAGCTATGAATGAATACACTTTGTTATAACTTTTATGTCTACACTTAATCTATACAAATAAATAAAATTGAAGTGTCTGTCTATAATATTAAAATAACCACTTTTTACTAAATGCATATGTATCTATACACGGTACAAATACCAAAATAACATTTGTTTCAATTTTTGTCTGTCTGTTTGTTCCGGCTAATCTCTGGAACGGCTGGACCGATTTTGACGGGACTTTCACTGATAGGTAGCTGATGATAATATAAGGAGTAACTTAGGCTACTTTTTTTAGACTAGCTGCGCGGGTATTGTCCTACTGCGGGTAGCACCGCGGGGTACAGCTAGTATGTACATAAAATCATTACTATTTATTACTCTCACACTCGACAGAACTCAGAAGGGCTAGGGATGTCAATACAAAACTTGTTTTTTTCAGTTTTAACGTTTTAATGTGTTACAAAGAAACTTCAAACGTTATGACTAGCTAACGTTATGATGTTTCACGTAGCAAGGGAAAAGTTAATAAAAATTGAGTGGCAATTTTTATATTATAAAAAAATTAACTTTGAGCATTTCAAGCACACTGCTCCATAATTTTTGTAGCTGTAATTTACATAAAGTTTCCATCCAATTTCAAGGTAAGGAAATACAATAATAGACATAGTACATACTTATGTAAGTTTTTCCAGTTACATCTTGAAGTAGCTTGAGAAACGAATTTATCTCTACTTCATGAAAAGTCATGCTTCCCAAAAGGAAAAATAGTAATTTTAGATTTATTATTTTTTTAGGATGAAAAAGAAGAGCAACGGAGAATGTTTTATATAACACTAATTACAATTTTAAAAATATGTATTTACTTATTATACTATATTTTCATTTTAAATCAAAGAATTGAGAAAATATTTTTTTAAATTTAAGTATTTAATACATAATTTACTTAAGTGTTTTATGGATACGAATCATGAACTTTTAAAAAATACCGATGAAATTGAGAACCTCCTCCTTTTGGAAGTCGGTTAAAAAACTTTTTATAAAAAAGAACCGACTTCCAAAAACCATCCAACGACAAGTCCCTGCCAAAAAGTACTAAAAATCGTAAAATAAACTGGTTCTTCATAAATTGCTATGTGCCAATTCTTGTCTATACCTAATCCAAATGTAATAGTAGTTACCACACTCGCTATATTTCGAGACGACCATCAACGACGTCGCGTCAGCCCGCGCGTGTCTGCCCGTTTGGGTTGTTTTGTGCTACACGAGGAGCAGCTATCCGGCAGCGGCGAGTGTGGTACCTCGTATTATATTTTGGCTTGGCGCCGACTTCAAACAGATTTTAGGTACCTAGCACACATAATAATACTACTATTTAAATGAATAAAAAATTAGGTATAGACAAGAATTGGCACATAGCAATTTATGAAGAGCCAGTTTATTTTACGATTTTTAGTGTTTTTTGGCAGGGAGTTTTCGTTGGATGGTTTTTGGAAGTCGTTTTTTTCTTAAGTTTTTTTTTCCATTTTTTAGTGCAAACAATCGTAGGTTATCATTAAGTTGAACTATATCATATAATTTCTGCTGATGCGAATAACTTTAGTGGTTTGAACGCGTATTAAAACTGAGTATGCTCAGTTTCCAAAATTATGTTGAGATGCAAGATTTCTGTTACCGAGAACGTGGTCTACGGGGCAATAGGAATCGTGTCCAAGCTTAAATGTCGTGATGAAATAGAAGCAGGCGAGTTACTTAAAGCAAAATACATTAAGGGGTTAGTCATCATAGCGCCTGTGCTGTGACAGCAGCTCAACTAAATAAGTTAAAAGTATACAACTAAAGGTCTATAAAATAGGAATAGGAAATTGAAAGAATTATCCTCCAACTCCTAACCGTTGAGGAGTTGTACCTTCCATCATCAGCTTACCCAAATAACTTGAAAGAATACGACTAAAGATAACATACATAATGACATTTAAATATTTATCCTCCAACTCCTAACCGTTAAGGAGTAGTATCTTTCATCATTAGCTTATCATGATTAAATGATGACTACCAGACGCAAATACCAGAGTAGCTTTAGAATATATACAAAAAACATAGTACGTGACTGAAAAAAATTTGGGTTTCGCTCGATTTCTCTGGGATGCTATCATCAGATCGTAGTTTCCTTGTCATGGTACCACCGTCGGGACATCTTTACAACAAAAGAAGAATCATCAAAATCGGTTCATAAACGACGAAGTTATCCGCGACCACACATAAAAAATATATATATTGTTACGTGTTAGGGTTCGATTTATTTGAGAGAAAAGCCTTTTGACTTGTTAAAGAGACTTTATTAAAACCACTATTAAAATCACAATACTACTCTGAATTACAAAGGTAATCCTAATCCGATCCTTAAAGGTCGCCGAGGTCGCTAGGTTGATCGCTGATATCACTTCGATGTTTATCTCACTATAGCTCAAACTGAACTGAATTCTGCGGTCCGCGAGACGCTCTACTTATACTCATATAATTATTATTCCTACATTTCTAGAACCTACGATAAAACACGAGAGTCGTCTCGTAAAGACGCTAATAAAAATAATCGAAGTTAATAATAATCAAAGGCAACAACCAATCGATATCCGACACTATGCATATAGAAATAAGGTCCATTATTCCTTGCCTCAGGAGATCGATAAGAAGCCTGTGTGTATTTGTGTGCGCAGATAAGACTTGAAGATTATTATTATTCGTTACAATATATACGGTCGAATTGAGAAACCTCCTCCTTTTTTTGAAGTCGGTTAAAAAAGAAACGAGCCAAGGGCTTGAAGCCCTGAAAATGTGGTTTTACACCGACAAATGCTTCAAGTCAGCTGGACTCACGGAGTCACGAATGAGAAGATTCTTTCTCCGATGTGTGCAAAAATGCCGTGGGCTACTACCGATCATCAAAAAGCGTAAGGCTAAGGTCACATTTTGGGTTACTCGCAGTACCGCCTTATTCATGTAATTATGATGCGAAAATATCCAGCATACCTACGTCACATCGGAAGGCGAAGAAAATTGTGGCTCAGTAACACAACAGGGATTGCCAGCGTGAAGAATAAAATTGTTTCGTCTGGCAAAAGACAGAAAGGAGTGTGCAGAGCTAAAGGCCGTAAATCTTTGATTAAAATATTTTGTGTTAGAGAAAAGCAGTCGAGTTAAAATATGTTAAACTATTAACTGTATGATTTTTTTTTTTTTTTTTTTTTTTTTTTTTTTTTTATGTTTGGCCCGCCAAAATGACTCTACTCTGCCTGATGGAAAGCATAAGCAGAATCCACGAGTGGTGGTCACCATACTCATTGCGAATGCAACAATGCAGCATGGCGACCCACACTATGGCGGCCTAGTGATGCTTGTGCATCTTTTAGTCTAGTTAACAAGTATGGAACTTGTTGACTAGACTAATTGGGCTTCCGGTCTCGCACTCACCAACGAAACACGACAGCACGAATGCTGTCATTTTACGTTGATTTTCTGTGCGAGGGTAGTACCGCCCCGGTCGAGCCGGCCCGTTTGTGCTGAAATCAGCGTGGCTCTACTACCTGCATGTATAATGTATTCACATGAATAATGTATTCATGTTTTAAACGTGTTTATTTTTAATCAATAGCCTATTCTACTCTACTACGTAGTACTACTACTACCTACCCTACCTACCTACTACTACTTCTAGTAAGGACTTTCATACAAACTTTCGACCCTTAGTTTACCCCTTTAGAGTAGAATTCCCATAAATGCTGATAAGTATTCATTAAAAGCCCGAAGACAGTTTCTTGTTTCTAACAATTTTCTAACAACAAAAAATGACGGACTTCCATAAAATATACTCTATGTAGGTATTATGAATCATCATGGAAGTGTGCGTTGCGGTTAAATCGCTATACGTAACACCTATAGCTATGGTCAATTTATCACGCAGTGTTTCCTGTTACACGTGTGATACCTGAAACCAGTGGTGGATTTACCACTAGGCTGAGTAGGCTGGAGCCTAGGGCGGCGAATTTTAGGGGGCGGCAAATTTTGACGAATTTTTTTTTATACAGAAATAATAATGATTATATTACAAACGGAAAAAAAAAGTCTTAACAATTTAATAAAAGAGACACTGTATTATGCAGTGTACCAAATACTCTCAACTTTAATACTATTTTAAAAATTACTAAACGCTTTGTAAAAAAAATCTTTGAAATTAAGGGTTTTTAAAACATCTCCATAGCAGTTTAATATTACAATTAAAATTACTAATTTTGACTAACTTCCTGGTCCTTAATCACTATTGAGAGCGGCATGAGGTCCTAGAATGCACCGCACCCCCAGTTTCACCGGGCGGCGGAGAATTAAGTTCGAATAGACATTTTCATACCTGGTCCTTTTCGCCGCCTCTATCTGCGCGATATCATCTTCGCAGAAGGAGGGAAAACATCTACCGCTACCGACCATGGTGCGGACCATGGTGAGTACCACAGTTGGCAGCGAGAGTTGTTCTCCGATAACTGCATTGATTATTCAACGCTGCGATGCCCAAGTACTGGCACACCGAATCGGCTAAATACATCGGACAGGCGGGATTCAACTAACTCCTAGTAACCACGTGCAGATAATTCCCAATGCATCCGTGCTCGGAAAGAACCTGCTTTACCCGGAAAGAATCCCAAATGTATATTTTAGCCAACGCGCACACCGCATGCGTAGACACGATGTGATGTCCGCGTATCTCTCTGACCAACAATACTCTCCAAGGGTGACAAAGGCGCGCCCTACTCTGGGCGGTCAGAGCTAGCGTCCACACCGGGGTACCGTATAGCGTTATCGACCGGAGAATTTCGCGTACAGCCTTCTCACGATGCTCGGTTTACCCAAATTGGGCAAAAGTCGCAGAGGAAACCAGCTTTTGAGCAAGCTGTCGAAAGTGCTCGTCAAAGAGCCAACTACCTTTTAGGAACGGGCCTTTCAGAGGTCCCAACTCTCCGGCAGCTTGCGGCTCTGTCAACGATTGGATTCGCCGTCAACGTCGTCTATGCTGGTGATCAGCCCTGTTCCGATCTCGTTCAGCGGTCTCTTTCTGGTGCATCCCATCTTCACAAATAGAGGCCACTGCGCCCCAGTCCTTCAATCAGCATTGATTGCTGGTGGGAACAGGTCTCGTCCGATATGGTCGACTTTGTTGTTCAGACGCCCAGTGGAGTCCCAATCAGTAACGCAGTGGTGGTATTGCGCCACCTCCTCGCGTTCGATCTTATTCAAATACTCAACTAAGCAACCATGCCCATCTGCGTCATCTGGTAGGTAATCCGACCGGCCTCCCTGCCTACCTAAGCTTCGAGGTTAGGCAGATAGGCACCAACAATTCGTTGACGCCCATTTTGTGGCTGCTCCAGCCACGCGCGCCATTGTGCCAAGGCCTATTAGTGAGCGTTTCACCGCATTTCAAGCTCGTCCTGGTCTTCCCTGCTCTTACCCCGGCGGGTAGCACGAGTCTGGTCATAGACCTTCGCGTCCATGTCCACCAGGATATCAAAAGGCGGGAAACGAACCAGGACTGTCGCCGCCTCTGATGAGTTGGTGCGGTATCCTCGTACGATCCGAATGGCCGCTACCCGATCTCTTGATTGAGCTTGGCTCGACAGCAGGAGGAGGCCGATAGACGCTTAGCCCATATTGGCGCTCCTCTAGATAGTAACACCGCACTAAAGAACGTTATAATTTACTACAGTTATTAATGATTTGATATATTGCGAATGTGGTACAGCTGAAATATGTACTAAGTCATAATTTGTAAATCGCGGCAACTTTCAAGAGTGAAAATGTTACTGAAACTGTCACCCGCACCATGCTACATGCCAAACAGTATAGATACATTGTTTGGGATTGGACCGGTACGAGGACCGAATTGAACACGATTGAGGCGATATTTTTTGTGACGATAGCAGAAGCAGGCCAGGGTTTAATCTTTAGAACCTGGAAGGAGAGATTGTGGTCACCATATACTAGGAGACCATCAGTAAACCGTAGATGGCTTGAAATCTGTCAGGGTACCAGAAGTTTCCTATCTAAGTTACATCTAGTGCATGTTAATGCACTAGATGTAACTTAGGTAGGTTAGGGCTATTACGGTGACTGAGACACAACTGAGACTTATTCCCCCTCCCCCTAAACACCGTATAGCATTACTCGGTTCGATTGCGACACACTACCCATGAAAACTCCTGTAGAATGATGGCTTGCAATGGTTTCCACATGTAAAAAAGGTTATTGAATTGCAGAAGTGAGAAGGGGCGGCAAAATTTTAATAGGCTACTGGCGGCAAATATGTAAATCGGCCACTGCCTGAAATCATTAAAAATTATGAGTATTGTCATTACAATACTCGTCATGACGATAAACTTTTTATGGTGTATATTTAGGGAAGCAAACTTGACTGTAAGTGCCTACCGAAGTCTATGAACACTTGCAACTCTGTTACAACTGCGTTACCGTCCTTTTAAAATAAGAGAAAGGGTCCCCTAATTTTCAACCAACTACAAAAAAGGAGGAGGTTCTATATTCCACTGTATGTATTTTTTAAGCTATTGTATAGCTTTTATCAACCGTTCCCGGTGAGCATCTGAATCAATCGATAGGTGACACAGTCGGTCCTCTATAACTGAGCTTTGAAGCTCGGCATAACGGCTCCGACAGCGCGTTGGCTGGCACAGCCCTGGATTTCGTTACGTGCCCGCCAAGCCCGTAGGGTTTGCGTGTGTGCGTTCCGCAGTAGCATTCCGAGCTCATGATCCGGCTCTGTCTCTTCGTCATTCCGACCGACTGAACGAATTTGGTCGTAGACCATCGTGTCTATGTCGGCCAGAATGTCGAAGGGTGGAGATCGCGCCAGGACCGTAACAGGATTTACTACAAATCAATATATTCTCGATGTAATTTTCAAAAACTATAAATTGTTTATCTGCTGAGTCAGGCCAATCTCATGCATCTTAGACAATATTAAAATTTATATATTACTAGCTGTTGCCCGCGGCTTTGCTCGCGTCGAAGTTGATTATATGTATTTAATTAAAACTGTGTAAGTATCTATATTATAACGTCAAAACACTCTCTTCATACGAAAGATTGTTAGAACTAGAAGAAGCCCTGGCAAAAATAAAATATGACGTCACTGGTCTGTCAGAGGTTAGAAGAACTGACAGCCAAATAAAAGAATATGAAAATACAATATTATGTTACATAGGCCATACGCCAGGTCTATATGGTGTTGGTTTTTTAATAAAAAAATCCTTACAACCTTATATTGAAGAATTTATAGGTTTGACGGAAAGAGTTGCCTTACTAAACCTTAACATTCAAGGCCATAAAATAAGCATTATACAAGCCTATTCGCCCACAACTTTATCAAGGGAAGAAGAAGTAACAAAATTCTATCAAACTTTGGATACAGCAATACAGATATCGTATAAAAAGCTTATAATATTAGGAGATTTTAATGCTAAAATAGGACAGCCACTAAAAGATGAACACCCAATTACTTACAGGAAAATATGGATACGGAGAAAGAAATGACAGAGGTCAAAGAGTATTAGATTTTGCATTTGAGAATAAACTTTCAGTGGTCAATACTTACTTCAAGAAGAAACCAAAGCACAGATGGACATGGCGTTCACCCGGCGGAGTATACAAAAACGAAATCGACTACATAATGTCCAACCAACCTAAAATCTTCCAAAATATAGAAACACTAAACCTTAACTTCTCTACAGATCATAGAGTGGTACGGGGCACAATAGCCCTTAAAGTCATAAGAAAAACCCGAACTAAGTTCACCAAATATAAAATCAGTACCTTAAAAACGGCAGATGAAATTGAAACATATAAGCAACATCTAATGCACCATATACCAAATATAGTTGAGAATCAGGTGGAGATGACAGTACAGGAATTTTATAACAAACTGCTACATGCTATCAACGTCAGCTTGCATCAGGCAAGACAAGTTAAGAACACTTCTACTAGGCACAAAATTCTTTCGGAGCGGACAATCCCATTACTAAATAGAAGACAAACACTACAAAAAATGAAAGGCAAATCTCGATCGGAAAAAAATGAACTTAGCGCCCTATACAAGTTAACTAGTAAGTACATAAAAAAGCGGCCAAGTGCGAGTCGGACTCGCCCATGAAGGGTTCCGCAGTAGCAAGTAACATAATATAATTTTTATATTTGTGTTGATTGAATGAAAGGTAAATTGCAGTTTACGATTTATGACGTATTAAAAAAAACTACTTACAAGATTTCGTTCAAATCAATTTTCGTTGGAAGTTTACATGGTAATGTACATCATATATTTTTTTTAGTTTTATCATTCTCTTATTTTAGAAGTTACAGGACACACATTTTACCACTTTGGAAGTGTCTCTCGCGCACACTATTCAGTTTAGAAAAAAATATATTAGAAACCTCAATATCATTTTCGAAGATCTATCCATAGATACCCCGTAACACTATGGGTTTGATAAAAAAAATTTTTGAGTTTCAGTTCTTTGTATGGGGACCCCCAAAATTTATTGTATTTTTTCTATTTTTGTATGAAAATCTTAATGCGGTTCACAGAATACATCTACTCACCAAGTTTCAACATTATAGTTCTTATACTTTCGGAGAAAAGTGGCTGTGACATACGGACGGACGGACAGACAAACAGACATGACGAATCTATAAGGGTTCCGTTTTTTGCCTTTGGCACGGAACCCTAAAAAGGGATTATAGAAACTACAGAAATGAGAAAATACAAACTTTCCTTACAAAAGGTAAAAGTTTCAAAAAAGCTTTAAAAGAACTCCGTACAAACAAGACTTGGATCGAGGGACTAAACGACTCAGGACAAACAACACACAACCGTTGAGAAATAATTAATATTGCTACAGAATTTTATAGAAACCTATATAAGGTGCCGACGCATCAGATAAAAAATGACAACCAGGAAGAATTAAACAGCCACGAAAAAAATAATGTAGACTGTATCGACGAAATGGAAATTATACTAACAGCTAAGAAGTTAAAACTAGAAAAAAGCCCAGGTCCGGACTACATTACCAATGAAGCAATAAGAAATGAATGTGAAGTACTAGCATAACCACTTGCATCACTATTTAATTTAATACTAAAAACTGCGAACACACCTACACAATGGTCAGAATCCAATATAATCTTGCTCTTTAAAAAAGGAAACCCTAACGACATCGGCAATTATAGACCAATAAGCCTTCTCCCAACGATTTACAAACTCTTTTCCTCTATAATAAATCAAAGAATAACAAAAACTTTAGAAAAGAAACAACCCGTAGAGCAAGCTGGTTTTCGTAAAGGTTTTTCAACAATAGACCACATACATACACTGGAACTCATTGTGGAGAAATATCAAGAAAACCAAAGACCTATCTATAATACAATCATACATAGATTACCAAAAAGCTTTTGACACAATTTCGCACACCAGTATATGGGAAGCCTTCAATAAACAAGGAGTATAACATGAATACATAAATGTAATAAAAAATATATACAACAACAGCGTAAGTAGGGTTAAACTGGAATCATTTGGCCCTGATTTTAATATCAATAGAGGAGTGAGACAGGGTGACCCACTGTCCCCAACTCTATTTATTGCAGTATTGGAATTAATTATAAACAAATTAGACTGGAGAAAGTACGGCTTGTATATCAAAGGAAAGTATCTGAGTCATCTAAGATTCGCAGATGACCTGGTACTTCTGTCTGAAACAGGTGGAAACTTAGAATGTATGATACAATCGCTAAACGAAGCTAGCAGACAAGTCGGATTAGAAATAAATCTATTAAAAACAAACCTTATCACCAATAGCTACAAACAAACAATCTCACTAGAGCAAAAACCAATACAGTATGTTGATCAGTATATCTATTTGGGAAAACGGATATCATTTGACAGCAATAGCAACAAACTAGAGGTAGAGCGCAGATCAAGAATTGCATGGAATAAGTTCTGGAGTTACAAGGAAGTGATGAAAAGTAACATGCCAATAGAAGTGAAAAAGAAAATGATGGACTCGTGCATTTTACCATGTCTCACATATGGCTGCCAGACATGGAAATTCACCTGTAAGGTAAAAAATAAAATAATAACATGCCAGCGAGCAATGGAGCGTAGCATGCTAAAGATAAGAAAAACACACAGAATCCGTCACACAAAAATAAGAAACATCACAAAAACAGTAGATGCGCTCAATTTTGCTCAAAGACTGAAATTTAAATGGGCTGGCCATATAGCACAGCTTAGAGATAATAGATGGACATCTGAAGTAACTACATGGAACGGTCCTCAGGTGAAGAGGCGTGCTGGTAGACCATGTATGCGCTGGGAGGACGACACTAAAAAAATCACAGGACCGGACTGGATCAAAGTAGCAAAAGGCAGGGAAAAATGGATATCTTTGGAGTAGGCCTTCACCTGAGAGGGGTCCATGGAGAAATTACTAATTTGAATTTAATATTTATTTTTAAATTCAATTATAATAAACAATAATAATATTATTCAAATTTATCTGAACATTCGAATTATTTACACTTAAATTATTTTTACATTTTAATTATTTACACATTTATATTATATTTTGAATTAGATTAAGAATAAGATTATTGTTAATTTCATTTGTAAATGCATGGAATAAAAGGCTTTTTTATTTATTTTTATTTTATTTATAAGTATCTATGAATACTGTGTTCACGTTATTAAACGTATTTATTTATAATCAATGGTCCATTAAAATTGACTTTCATACACATTTTCGACGCTTATTTTAACACCTTTAGGAATAGAATTCCCATAAATGCTGATATAGGTATTCATTTATTTGTAATCAAGAGCCTGAAGACAAAGATTCAGGCCGTCTAGCCTAGGGATAGAATATCCAGAAACGCTTAAATACGTATCTCATCATTATCATCGCAGTCCACTGCTGGACATAGGCATCTCCAATTGCACGCCACTTGGTTCGATCCTCAGCTTCTCTTATCCAGCTCCTGCCAGCCGTCTTGGGCAGTTCATTATTCCACCTGGCCTGTGGACGTTCTACGCTACGTTTGCCGAGACGCGGTCACCACTCACGAACCCGTTTACCCCAACGGTTATCAGTTCTGCGGCTAATATGGCCATCCCACTGTCACTTCAGCTTGTTTATCCTGTGGGCTATTTCAATGAGCTTGGTTCTCTACCGGATCACCTCATTCTTGATGCGATCCCTTAGAGAAAAGTTGAGCTTTTGTGAAGAGAAAAATAAATCATTGTTATTATAGCCCTCTCCATAGCACGCTGAGCGACTTTGAACTCGTGGACCAGCCGTGTCATAAGTGTCCACGTTTCGGCACCGTATCTCATGATAGGTAGGATGTGTTGATTGAAGACTTTTGTATTTAGGCACTGTGGGATTGACGATGAAAAGACCCGACGACGTTTCCCAAACGCTGCCTAACCCGGCTGAATTCTCCGGTTCACCTCGTCCTCGAAGTTGTTTTTACTTAACTGCAAAGGCTGTCCGAGGTGCCACACATATTTTTGAACAACTTCGAGAACGGCACCGTGAACCACAACCGGTTCCGGTAGAACATGTTCCTACATACGTATCTATTCATTTTTAATCAGTAGCCATAAATAAAGTTGCATGTTTCTGACTTCAAGAATGATGGACTTCCAGAATAACCTACATACGAAATTTCAACCCCTATTTCACCCCCTCAGGGGTGGAATATCCAGAAACGCTTCAATACGTATCTACTCATTTTTAATCAGTAGCCCAAAACTAAATTTTCATGTTTCTCACTTAAAAAATGACGAATCTTTACAAACTTTCAACCCCTATTTCACCCCTTAAGGGTAGAATATCCAGAAACGCTTAAATACGTATCTACTGTTTTTTAATCAGTAGCCCAAAAATAAAGATTCATGTTTCTTACTTAAAAAATGACGAACTTCCATACAAACTTTCAACCCCTATTTCACCCCTTAGGGGTAGAATATTAAGAAACGTTTAAATACGTATTTATTCATTTTAAATTAGTACCCCAAAAATAAAGTTTCATGTTTCTTACTTAAAAAATGACGAACTTCCATACAAACTTTCAACCCCTATTTCACCCCCTTAGGGGTAGAATATTCAGAAACGTTTAAATACGTATTTATTCATTTTAAATTAGTACCCCAAAAATAAAGTTTCATGTTTCTTACTTAAAAAATGACGAACTTCCATACAAACTTTCAACCCCTATTTCACCCCCTTAGGGGTAGAATATTAAGAAACGTTTAAATACTAATACGTATTTATTCATTTTAAATTAGTACCCCAAAAATAAAGTTTCATGTTTCGTACTTAAAAAATGACTAAGTTCCATACAAACTTTCAACCCCTATTTCACCCCCTTAGGGGTAGAATATTCAGAAACGTTTAAATACGTATTTATTCATTTTAAATTAGTACCCCAAAAATAAAGTTTCATGTTTCTTACTTAAAAAATGACGAACTTCCATACAAACTTTCAACCCCTATTTCACCCCCTTAGGGGTAGAATATTAAGAAACGTTTAAATACGTATTAATTCATTTTTAATCAGTAGCCCAAAAGTAAAGTTTCATGTTTCTTACTTAAAAAATTACGAACTTCCATATAAACTTTCAACCCCTATTTCACCCCCTTAGGGGTGAAATTTCGAAAATTCCTTTCTTAGTGCTCACTTACGGTACATAAAAAACCTACGTGCAAAATTTCAGGATTCTAGCTTCAGCGGTTTAGGCTGTGCGTTGATCTCTCTCTGGGTATGTCAATCAGTCAGTCAGTCACCTTACTCTTTGATATATATAGATTTTTATTTATCTTATTTCTCAATTTTCAATAACCCTTCAGTTCTTTCCATCTATTCGCAAACGGTTGTCGAAGAAAAGGCTCGAGGTAGATCACTGTGTCGCTCAATTTCTTACAGGCCACGGTAAAGAGCAAACTACACTCATTTAAAGTAGTCGATTCACCGTTGTGTCAATGCTCAACACCTGATTGTAGCTATGAACAGTCGGCTCATCATATCCTCCAGTTCCAGTTTATCCATCCAGTTTAATTTTTTCCTGGGACTTCCCGAGTGTCATAACGCGGTGTGATCGTTGGTCACCGCTGTTGATCCTGGTGTACAGGAGTTACAGTGGTGGGCGTGTGGGCGGGATTAGTCCCACCAAAAAAAACCCTCCTTTGGCTTTGCCATAGTCGGGTAATAAGGATAGAACATCCTGTGCTTTATCTTAAGATAAAGTCGCCGATTATGTTTCAATATCTTAAGATGTCATTGGTATGTTAAGATATAATAGGTCTTTACCTATGAAATTGCCGTTTTGTATGCAATAAGTGAAAGTACTTATTTTTTCAAACTTTTTTATTTCTGTTATTCGAAGTAATCACCCATGCAATCGACGCATCTTTGCCAACGCATTGGCAGTTTATTGATGCCCTTCTTGTAAAAATCAGCTGGACGGGAGGCAACAAACTCTTCAAAGGCATTTTGTACTGCCTCTCGGAAATTGAATTTTTTACCAACTAAAAAGTTGTCTAAATTTTGGAAATAATAATAGGCGGTAGGTGCAAGGTCTGGTGAGTATGGCGGATGAGGGAGAGCTTCCAACCCCAGCTCTTATGTGAAAAGTACTTAACAGAACTTTTCACAATATGAACTTTACAACTAGGAGGCGCCGGCATTTCCTAAGACTCACTCTGGGAAGCTGATATTTCAGCTTTTCTTAGGTGTAGGGGCCATTATCAGCATGACAATTTATGTGGAGACGCATAGTGACGCCAAAAATAGCTGAGAAGACCTCACATCACACATGGTCAGGTGTAGGTGCTTCAGAATACCAAGGAATTCTCTGGCTTGCAGTGGTATGTTTAGGAATGTCGAGTTCTCACCCATGATGAGGTCTGCTTAGGAATGCCACTGCAGCCTGATCCTAGCTTAATTTAGAATACATAATAATTAATAATAATTTGGGTATGCCTTATGCGGTCAGAGACCAAGGTGTACTTTGAGAGTGTCTTGACCTGCTACCCCTTGCCAATAGTGGGAAACGGTCCTCATCTATACTAATATTATAAAGCTGCAGAGTTTGTTTGTTTGTTTGAACGCGCTAATCTCAGGAAGTACTGGTCCGATTTGAAAAATTCTTTCAGTGTTGGATAGTCCATTTATCGAGGAAGGCTATAGGCTATATTTTTTTTTTTTACATTAGAGATTCGTAAGAAAATTGCTATTTCGTAACCCAAGGTGTGAAATCGAAAACCTATTTTTGCGTGCGCTGCAAAAAGTATTGACAATAGAATAAAATAATGTATTACGGGTTTGTAGGTCCCATTAAGATCCATAAAAAAGTCCGCGAGAGCATATATCTATCATGGTTTAGTCACAATAACCGCTTTTATGTTGCAAAAAAATATTTAATCGTCTGAAGAAAGAAACTACGTTAAATGTGTATCGTAATATTAATCTTTATCCAAATAAGGCATTATGTTATCAAGGGTATTTATGTAGAAGTAAAATACTTTTTGTTTCATCCCATTCGGACATTTCGTTTAGAAGTTATCAAGAGTATAAAGGCGTGTCTCCTGCGGCTTATAATAACAAAACAAACAAAACTTATTAACTAAACATGTTAGCGAAAAGTCGCAGGAGACGGACTTTTAAACGAACATCAAACACGATTACACGGAAAGCAAAAATCTTTTATCTACTCGACAAAATGACTTATAGCACACTTACTTACATACTTTTATAGTATAAATATGAATAATATAAGTATTAATGTTAGTTCAGTTCAGTTTCATTATACGAGAAGTATACGCTGGGATGTTTTCAGTCCGCTTTGGATAACATGTTTGCTTGTTAAAATTAACAAAACAGTTAAGCCACGCCCATATTTTGATAAAAATGTGATGTTTGGTGTTTATAAACATTAAACAGTGTCGCAGGAGACCCGGCTTAAGATGCTAAGAGTTGGTACATAATAATGAGTTATTTGTCAAAGAGTTTTTATCAACATAATACCTAATATTAGTCTTTATCCAAATAAATGTGTTGTTGATTATGAGTATTAGATCTTAGTAGAGTATAATAAATACATCTGTACTAATATATAAAGCTGAAGAGTTTTTGTTTGTTTGAACGAGCTAATCTCAGGAACTTACGGTCTAATTTGAAGAAGTTCTTTCAGTGTTAGATAGCCCGTTTATCGAGGAAGGCTATAGGCTATATATCATCACGCTATGACCAATAGGAGCGGAGTACCAATGAAGAATGTTTCAAAAACGGGGGGAAATTATTACGCTACGGGCAATAGGAGACGCAAACGACGTTGCGTGGGTCAGCTAGTAAAGTATAAATATTAATCACCAGCTAAGAATGTATGATTAAATTGTGGACATCTAAATCCCAGACAATGCTTGAATGTGTGTATCGAAATATTTGCAAAGCAACATTGCATCTATTTGTTAACCAACTTAAAAATAAGAGGTTTGCAATTTATCATAATCTTTTTTCTTATTTAGTAAATAGGTAAGAATGTTGCAATTAATTAAAACTAACTAGCAAAAGAACTAGTGAGATTTATAACTTCACACAGAATCTAGAACATTTGACAATACAATATAAAACAAGAAATTAATTAAATAAAAAATATCTTCAATTTTCTTAACCACTAAACTAAATATTACAAAATAGATTACCTACATTCATACAGATTATGCTTTACATCAGATACACAATAACAAAGTGGGATTATAGATTTACTCATGAATATCCCTAATATTATAAATGTAAATGTAAGTTTGTTTGTTACACTTTCATGTGAAAACTACTTAACCAATCATCATGAGACTTTGTACACATTTATTGGATGTATTAGAAGTAACATAGGATACTTTTTATTAAATGCGAGCAAAGCTGAGGGTGAAAGCTAGTAGTTTATATTATAAAACAATAGTGGTTGCCTGCGGCTCCGCCCTCATATATGTCAGTTATTGCGGCAAATAGTAGCCTATGTGTTATTCTGATGTATAAGCTATATTACTGTAAAGTTTCATCCAAATCCCTTTAGTAGTTTTTGCGTGAAATAGTAACAAACATCCATCCATCCATACTTTTAAACTTTCGTGTTTATAATATTAGTATAGGTATACAATAAGTCAATCGTTTTTCAGTAATGTAATGGTATTTGAATCTACTTAATTCCATCGACAAAGACATCGTCATTATAACAGATCTAGTGCTAAACACAGTAGTATACCTCCTTGCTAGTATTGTTTAAGCTCATGCATAACGCAATGAGGTAAACTCAGCTTGTGTTCCATTATTGCTTCACAGATAATTCTTTCATGAGTTACAAATAGAATAACATGCATTTTGAAGCAATAAAATTGTATTATCTACACACCTTTAGATTTTGGCTTCTTGAGTATCCTTGGCAGCACAAACAATAACATGTTTCATTGAGTATATTATAGTTAAGGAATTATTACAAATGTATGAGTGGAATATACAGATACAGCCGAAACCAATGATAATATAAATCATTTTTTTATATTATCATTGACGGAACCACATAATAATGAAGACGAGTTTTAACATAGAAATTAATCATATTTTATATTATTACTTAATATAAATTTTAAAAATCATTGTATATAATATAACGGGGCCAACAATTCTTACCTCGCCATTCGTGTCATAATAAATAAGCGCCCGACGAGTCAGAACCAGCCAGCGTTCCTTGAAGTTAACCGGTGAGAATAACTTTTTGTTTTGCGATCTCTTGATCATAAAAGTCTCAAGTATTATCTCGTCGTCATCCTTCCCAGCCATTTTAGCCTTGATGGATCATTAATTATATCTAATATTTATAAGAAAACACCGGGGAGACGTGTTAATAACAACGTAAGTAGGTAATATTTTATCAACATCTTCATACCACAATACTCATCACAAATAAATCAATTTTGTATCTATACAGTTTGCATGTGAACAATATTAACGAATTAGTCACCAATACACAACACAAAATAATAAAACAACGATTACCGCATTCCTCACAAAAACGTCAAAATATTTTTTACAAGTACTGCACTGCACTAAATTTGTAAGTTTTAAAATGTTCGTAGATAAATTATTACGTACTCTCGCTCTTCTAGTGAATGTATGAACGAAGAAATAGAACGATAAAATGACAAATAAGCAAGGACAATACCAGGAGTACAATATTTGATTACAGAATATAGAATTAGGTGACGCCACTGTGCAAAGAGTGTAAATATGAAGAAAAAAAAAAAAACAAATGAACTATTTTTTGTTTATGTTTGTCGGATAGAATACTAGAATACTACGCAAAGTTTTTAATATTTAAACCACAATTTGATTAAATTATGTTTGTCGGACATTTAATACGCAAAGTTTTTAGCTAGCCATACACGTACAGATCTGCACGTCGGATCTGCCCGAATATAATATGATATGATATAATATGATACTGAAGATGTCATCTACGAATCGCTTCCACAGCTTAACGGTTTTCGGACCGAGACTTAGAGCCTTTTCTTCAAAATGTTCCATCCAGATGTTGGCAAGTACTGGGGCTACAGGACTTCCCATTGCGACACCATCAATCTGGAGGTAATGTTGACCTTGAAAAATGAAATAGTTGCCATCTAAACAGTGTTCAAGTAGATCCATATAGTTGAACGGCAGTTCGTTGTCTCTCAGCAGGTCTTTTACATCTTCAGTATCATTGAAGGAAATAAACAAGAAGTAGATCAATACGTACAACATCTCAACTCTATTCACCCAATAAGGTTTACATATGAAATGGAGACGGATAGGTCGTCGTCCTTCTTAGATGTTAAAGTAACCGTGAGATCAGATGGGTCCTTGTCACACTGTGTGTACCGTAAGCCTACTCATACGGATAGATACCTACACGCCACGTCTCATCATCACCCCCGGCACTTGCAATCTGTTATGACTTCACTCAAGAACAGAGCTTACGATCTCTGTGACCCTGAACATTTAGATCGGGAGCTAGAACATGTTCAGGAGGTACTCATAGGTAACGGATATCAAGTGAATGGAGGACGGAAGCAACCGAAAATAAGACGCAAGTATCCAGAAGTGAACAGGCAACCAGCCTATATGCCTTATGTCAAGGGAGTTACGGATAAGATCGGGTCCGTGTTAAAGAAATACTCCATTCCGACAGTATACACACCAGGCACAAAGGTTCACAACATCGTCGGCACACCAAAGGATATATTGTCACTACAAACTCCGGGTGTGTATAAAATAGACTGCAGCTGCGGAAGTTCCTACATAGGCCAAACGAAGCGGACTATTGCTGAAAGGGTCAAAGAACATATCGCTGCTGTGAAGAACCGACAGACGAGCAAATCGGCGATTGCAGAACATGCACTCGATGCAGGCATCAACCACTGGATTGAATTTCACCGCACGCAACTCCTCTCCACCGAACGTCACTTTTACTCAAGAGTAGTACGTGAAGCGATTGAGATTAAAAAGCACAAAACTTTCAATCGGGAAGATGGTTTTAAATTATCTACAGCGTGGAATCCAGTGTTAAAAAACATACCACCTCTCTTTTCTGCGCAGTCGGATAAACACCAGAATAGGAACACATCGGTTTGCTTACAGAGAGGACACTGTTTGTGTTGTATGTGACGGTACCAATGAGGAAAGAAAATATAAGGAGATGCCCTATTCTACTATACGAACAATTCATTATACAAATATATATAAGATCGACACATTTATACAAAAAAGCATTTTGTCTCTTTTTAACTTATGATTTTGGTCTTGCCAATGTTCATCCAAAGTTTAACTCGTTTCGAAAAATCGTTGAAACTGTTGAGCATTTCTTCGAAATCATGCAGACTCTGCCAGGATTCCAGGACAGCCTAGGACTGGATGGTGTCAAACACACATCCGCTAAGCAGAGAGGCAGGTTGCAATCCTTTGTTTAGCTAACGAGCCATCGTGGCTCGACGAGCGGCCTCATGCCACTCTTCGGGGGGAGGACGAAAGCCGCTCTCCACTTGGAAGTCAGCCGTCCGCCGATAAACTTCGGTGAGCACTTCTGCCTCCAAATATCACGGTGTAGTTCCACCAAGGCGTACGCTGGCTCGGTCGACATGAAGCGCTAACCGCATATAGCTCTAAACGCTAATATTTACGGTCGAAAATCAGGCCCTCAGATACTTTATCTGGCCTGATCCTCCGATTCCCTGACGGTGGAACATCAGTCTGCTACTCCCATCTTCTCCGACCGAGAAGGCCAACGACAGTGGTAGTTTGCCCCAACCTAGGCCAAGAGCTGGAGACGCCCTTGATTAAGAGTATGCTGTGGTTGGATTACAGACAAAAATGATTCGTCTGAACTAGACGAATTAATTTAGAATAGTAGTTACTGAAAAAAAATATGTTGATTTACCTACAGATAGTGTATTTTTAATGTAGTACCATTTAGTTAGTGGTTTTCTGGTGATTTTTAAAGATTCTAGTGGAGAGCTAGTTTGACAGTTGGTGGCAACATTGCCGACATGACATACCTTCATTTCAATGAGTAAAGAAATATAAGGAGGTGCCCTATTCTACTATACGAACAATTCATTATACAAATATATATAAGATCGACACATATATACAAAAAAGCATTTCGTCTCTTTTTTACTTATGTTTACCTTGGTGTGAAAAGAGAGATAAACATAGTTTAGTGAGCACTAATATTGGCAGCACTTTTGAGTGACGTCATGCACTTGTCAATTCGTGACCGGCGACGCCATTGTATGCACCAAGTTCTGAGGTAGATCTGCTGTCAAGCGGTTGTTGTTGGAAATTTTGTTTTTGTTTTCGTGCCAATTACGGCTTTAAATTTGTTTATAATGTATCCAAGGCTTTGCCCTAGACATGAAAATCATGCCTTCGTGCTCCATTAAACAATCTGGTGCAAGAAAAAACAAGAATCATTGTACATTGACTCTTTACAGGTTAGTACAAAAATGCATTGAAATTGTTCAATATTTTACGATATTGTTTATTGTATTGTATTAAACATATTCGTTTTATAATTTCCGAAGACGTTTGTTAGTTTTTTGAGGTTCTCAATAGTATTATTTGCTTTGTTTCACTTTGATTTGTTTACATACGACTAAAGATAGTGATGTAGAGTTAAAGTGTCGATACTTATATTATTATATAAAAAAATATGTTAACATGGTGTTTTCTTCATCAGATTTCCTGTAAATGAAATTTTAAGAAAGAAATGGATCGAAATCATTGGTTTGGAAAATATAAACCCTCAACATAAAATGTGCTATGTCTGCTCGACGCACTTCCATGAAACATCCTGCAACAGAACTCTCGACGTGACGCGATTACGTGACTGCGCAGTGCCCTAACCTGAATGTGTGAATAAATATTACAACTATTTAAACGTGTTTTATTTACTCAATTTGTTATTTCGCTCAATGTCAACATAATATAAGTACTTTTTATGTTGATATCGGTATCCCAGAACCGTCGGAGCTATGAAAAAATAGGTAAACAACGATATACATTCTCGTTGGTTTGAATGCGGAGGTATTCTGTTCTATCTTTAGTCTTGTTGCTGATAGAACGGATAGGGCTGTTTTCATAGCCGATAACAAATGGTTTTAAAATAATAATTTGAGAAACCTCATCTACGATCATCTATTCCCAGACTACGGAAAGACCAGGATTTTAGGGATTCCAAGAGCCTCATTTTGGGAGGAGGTGATGTACGCCTAAAAGGTGGGAAAAGGGAGAGGACTAGCACTCTCCTATCCCACAATGGACTCACCAAACGCTGTAGCACCTCTAATGGCCTACGGTTTCTTGGGTAGAAGCCCAAGAATCGTTTAAGTAATATTTCGCACATATATCTAGCCGGGTGTCCCGTGATGGCCAGCTTTCATTTTTGGATTTAAGTCTTAAGTCCATCATTCAAAATTTAATCCATCTATTATGTCCATTATAAATTATAAAAAACAATCGGAATTAACTATAACTGTTTAATGTTATCGTTATTTTTGCAATTTATTAAATATTTCAGTTAAATATCGATATCGACATTTCGAGTCACTCTACATAGGTACAACCCTAAAGGCAGCCATTTTATGCGCCAACTTCTTGTGTAGGTAGGCACGATAATTTTGTAGGTATGCGTAGTCCATGTACTGCAGGTCAATGGACGGTACATGGCTAAACAAATTTATCAATGTTGTCGAAAATGTGCGGGTGGACGAAGAACCTTCTACTTCACGGATTCGACGACGGAGGCCGTGCGCCGCTGAGCCAGTCAGCCTGTGACCACGGCCGATGCAACCTGTTCGAAACGTCAGGCAAATCAGAGGTATGTAATACCTTTTAATAAGTGATCGCGTTAATTCCTGTAAAAATAATTATTGTTATGCCGGTATTTTCCGAACTGTATTTAAGAGAGCCTTAGTTCACCCAATTTACAAGAGTGATGACAGAGATAGTGTTCACAACTATCGGCCTATTTCAGTTTTGAGTACTCTCTCAAAGATCTTAGAAAAAATATTAAATAATAGACTCCTTAGTTACCTAAACACTAATAAAATAATTGCAAACAATCAGTATGGTTTTAGGCGCAGCAAAAATACTGAAGACGCCGTCTTGGATTTGGTAAATAATATTGCTGTAGATACTAATGATAAGTTGAAAACAATAGGTATCTTCCTCGATCTTTCAAAAGCATTTGACACTGTCTCTGTCCCACTCTTACTAAAGAAACTTGAACGTATTGGCATTAGGGGTCTACCTCTCAATATTTTTGAAAGCTATTTAGCAGATCGAACTCAGAGCGTTACTATTGGTGGTTATATAAGTGGACTGGAACATCTTGACTACGGCTGAGGCCGCACTACGGTTTTTTCCAGCTAGCGGTTAAACCGACAGTATTGCCAACAGATAAAACTAGCTCTTCTTTAGATTCAACTTTTAAAACCACCAAAAAACCACTTATAATTTTTTACTTTTTTGACGCCTGAAGCGTGAATAAATTTCTCAAACGTGAAATAAAGCAGTTATGATCAATTAACTTGGGTGGGCCCTCAGTTCTGATGCTTGCAAAAAATGACATAGCCTAGATCTCAGAAAGTGCTGTCTCTATCTAGGTTAATGCTTTTTAAGAATTTAGTTAAGAATTTCTTAAAAGTTTTATAAAAATCCTAAAACTTTAGAATACGACAATACAGATTTATGGCGGCATAATACGAGTATAGGGCCCTCAGTTCAGTAACGTCTCTAAGGAGGAATATGCAAGAATGCAATTATCTGAACTGGACTTCGCTCGATATGACGACACCAAGTATTCCAATAGGCTATTTGACTGATTTTTGGAAATCGTTTTAAATTATTATTTATTACGTAATAAGCACACTGCGTTAATATTTTGCGGAATTTCTACTGTAATAAAATTAAAAATTAAGGTATAGTTCAAGTTTGATAACCGCGTCAAAAAACGACATTTCTATTGGCGCTGGTCACATGACACGTGTGACGTCACACGCTAGTAAACAAATTCACAAAACGCGAACAATACGCAGTCGAGGAATCATTCGTTTACTAGCATGTGACGACAACAGAGTTCCAACAAATCACAAGGCGTTCATGTCGCAGAAAATATTTCAAAAAATTGTTACAATTTATTTCGTGCAATCTGCGAAAAAATCACATTATTTTGTTTAATTCATAGTGAAATATGTCTTTTTAGGCTATTATCTGATAGGATGACCACAATCCATAGTTCATTTTGAATATTGTCAAATAGCCTATTTTGGCATAGGCAGATAGAAGAGTGTCTTAAAAAAAAAATCTTTGTTGTGTAACCTATAAGTAACCAAGAGATGAAAAATCACAAATCACCTGAAACGTTACAAAAGTAACCTTTTGGCAACACTGGACAGAACCGCCCGCGGTTGTCGCGGTTTTCCCGCTAGCCATTCTGTACGAAGTCGCCGTTTTAAAATCAGTCGCGGTAAAAAACCGCCAGTGCGGCCGCTTCCATTAGTTACTTTAGTCACAAAATCAGGCGGTTTAGCCGTAGTGCGGCCTCGGCCTACGGCGTCCCTCAGGGTAGTGTCCTCGGACCTACCCTGTTTCTTATTTACATAAACGATCTGTGTCGCCTGTCCCTTCCTAACGTTAAAATCATTTCCTATGCAGACGATACAGTGTTACTGATTCGGGGTGGGAGTTGGGAGGAGGCTCGTTCATTTGCGGTATCTGCACTTCAAACCACCATGAATTGGTTAACCACTAACCTTCTCACGCTAAATTTAAAAAAAAACAAAATTTATAACGTTCTCTCCAAGAACTTCATCACAGCCGCCCTCTTCTTTTGCTCTTATTGCCCACCGGTTTGTGGACTGAATATATAAAATGTGGACCAATATAAAATTGTAACTGTATTAGTATTGAGCGCACTTATTTTATTAAATACCTTGGGGTGTACGTGGATAGTACCTTGTCCTGGAGGCAGCAAATTAGTTCATTGGTACCAAGAGTCCGAAAATTAATATTTGTATTCAGACACCTACGGACAGCAGCCGACCTACAAACACTGAAAATGGTTTACTTTGCTCTCGCCCACTCTGTTTTACTGCATTATTGCATGGGGTGGCTCAGTGAAGTCTTCAACATTACCCTTGGAGCGGTCACAGCGGGCTGTGCTGAAGGTTATGTCACGTAAACCTATTCGTTTCCCAACTGTACAGCTATATGGTTTATGTAAGGTACCCACAGTGAGACACACATATTTACTGAACACTATATTGCGTAAGCACTCGGAATTGCCATTTGACGCGCGATTTGTTACCCGGGGAGGTCAGACCGAGTGTGCCATATTAAATCAGCTCGATTAGAGGTTCTTAAGCGCCAATATAATTTTATAGGTCCCACTATATATAACAGGGTGAATAGAATACTGAATATTTATCCCCTCACAAGTAAGAATTGTAACTCTGAGCTACGGAGAGCTGCCCCCCTAGCCAAGTTGCAAGCGTTCGTTTTTCTGCAATCGTTAACGCATAAGATTCTCGTGTGTCATTGGCTAATATTTTGTTTTGATCACGTGACTTAGTTCCATTACAAAAGTCGTAGCCAAGTTGACGTTTGTTCGTAGTGATGGAATGGAATGTGATCGTTTCCATTCGTTCCTACAAATTCGACGCCAAATCCCATACAAATGCTAGCCAAGTTCCACTTTTGACAAACGCAAACGAAACGATATCCATGCGTTTGAACGATCACTAAGCGATTTCAAATATCTATAGTTATCGCTATTTAAATGGCGTCTATTTGACAGCTAAACAGTATAATATGACCACCGAGAAGTATTTTCTTTGCTTAAGATAATTAGAACTTTTAAAATGCATACTGTAAATATGTTGTGGTGCGCTCGTGATGAGGAAGTATGGCTTAGACGTAGAAAAAGACATTAATCGTCAGTGCAACGATACATTCCGCGAAATGCCGGACACTTTATTTGTGGAGCAATTCCGGCTATTATAGACAAGTCAAGCTTTCGAAGCCCTTTGTCAAGAACGCCAAAACAAGTAATCACTAAAGGGAACCAACGAGATTCCTCTAAAAGTTAAGGTAGGTAAGTTATAATCTGATTGTTTTGCAGTATTGACTACTTTTGTCAGGTGCATTTTTATCATTCTTTTTCTTAATGTTTGTGTTTTTATAGGTATTACGCGCTCTTAGTTTCCTAGCCACAGGATCCTATCAGTGAATTGTTGGTGTCACTCAGCATCATGCTCAACGGACAGCTAGTCGGTGCATCAGACAAGTTGTTGATGCTTTGAACCACCCTGCTATCATGGCAAAATGGATTAGGTTTCCAATAACACAACAAGAGAGAACAGCTATAAAACAAGAGTGAGTACCTACTTAACAAGCTAACTATATTTAAATGAATGTGTACATTTAAAGTAAATTTAAAGTGTATATTTAAAGAAGATTTGGTTTGCCTGGTGTAATTGGATGCATAGATTGTACTACACATGTAGCTTTGGTAAAACCCATTACTGAAGAGCATGTATATTTCAACAGAAAAGAGTATCATTCACTGAACGTTCAAATGGTAGATTATTTTTATTTATAGGGTATAGCATGTAAGAGACTGATAAGTCACTTCATTATATTGATTTGATTTTCAGATTTGTAATTGTATGTGAATTTTTAATGTGAATGCAAAGTTTGGTGGAGCTACACATGTTTCACATATTTGGTCTTCTAGTAGAGCTGAATCATATATGTGTGAACTTAATCAACATAATAACCAAGTGTGGCTGTTAGGTTGGCATTTGTAACAATAAAAATATTTATAATTACTTTTATGTACGAGCCTTATAAAGTGACTCTACTCTGCCTATTGGAAAGCATAAGCACAATCAAAGAGCGGTGGTCATTATACTCATTGCGAATGCTGACATTGCAGCATGGTGACTCACACCATGGAAGCATCATTTTTGAACCAGCCCATTCATAATGAAATCAGTGTGGCTCTATTACCTTTAGTAAAAGTTCTATAGTTTTCCTGTGAGTAACATATTTTTAAACTACTTTTTCAGGTGACTCTGGATATCCACAACGTCCTTGGCTAATAACACCTACTGTCAATGCAGATCAAGGTTCTAAGGAAGAACTTTATACTCAAAAGCATGTGCGAGCCCGTAACTACATTGAGCGCTGTTTTGGATTTCTCAAAGTACAGTGATGTTTCCTCAGAGACAGGGTTCTTCACTATCATCTCCATGAAGCTGGCAATAATATAGCGGCATGTTGTATATTACACAATTTAGCATTACAATGAAGGTGATATAAATTTGTAAGGTCCCACACCCGCTATGATTGTGGGTAACCAAAGTGAAGTAATCGAAGAGCTATGCTGAATTCTTTATTGAATAGTATATATTAAGGTTATTTGAAACTTTGCTATTATTTTCTGTCCTTGTCAGGGTGGAAATTCTCCAGTAACATAGGAATATTACTTTTGTGATGGATAGAAAGAAGACACAAAAATAGATTTTAAGTATTTTATTTCAAATTTCCTGATTATAAATTATACTTTTTATATTTTCTATGTCTGTTTGTTACTCAGATGTTAAAACAATTATTAAATGGCTTTATTATTACAGTGTATGTTTATTTACCCAGTAGAAACATTACAAAATATTATGTAGTTATTGACATAAAGTATTTCTATTATCAATAATTTTTAATGTAGCTGAAGGAATAGATTAGTAACCCACAATTAAGACCACTATCATTATCATGATAATGATGATGGTCTCAACTGTGGTAAAGTTTCTATTATTTTTTCTGAAATATCAGCAAAACAATTAAAAATTATATTCTGTTTATTTAAAATTCTGTTATACAGTGCATTTAAAATTGGATCTATCTTTCACTTCAATTCTTCGGGATGCTAATTGCCTCCTTTCCAGTTTCCTCACATCCAAGTTTTTTGCCGGTCTGCCTTTGGTTGCAGCCGGTTATTTTCTATGGCCACGAACTCACTCAATGTCACTGCTATGGACACACTAGGCTACGTGTTGCTGACTGCTGCTGACTGATATGCCATCAAACTTCTCCAGAGGGAGGGGGCAGTTAACAAGCAGCCCCTGATGTTGCTGAAAATACATTATTAATTAATTAAATTAGAAGTACCTTCCTGCTATTAACGGTTATGTGAAAATCAGTCCACTCATTCTGTAGATTAGTCACAACAAACAGACTATAAGATACCATAATCTGGGGCAGAGAATGGACAATGTTGTTGTACAGTACTACTTCAGCAATCAAAGCCAACAGCCTCTCTTCTAAAACAGTAAGTGTTTGCCTGATGCTAGGACCACCACCAGTCCTGAAAGCTTCACCCCTTTTTGCTATGGCTCTCTTTTTGGTTTTAGTCTGACCACACATATTAAAACATATCTATGTATTAAACATTCACTGCTAGAATAATTTCTCCCATTACAGGAGAGGCTTATGTCCAACAGTGGACTATTAAAAGCTGTGGAAGATAAGTCAATGAAAATATATGACTCATCATGTCAATTTTTTAATGAATTTTATCACCATTATATATATTACATGGGTACAACAAAAGTTATAGATGACTTATTGATTAATTTTTATAGTGCTTGTTTTTGTCTACGAAGTAAGCTGTTGTATAATATATGCTTTGTGTTGTAGAAAACTAAATGTTATAATCAAGCGATAGAGTGCGATACTTTCATACAACAAAGAATAAGTAATAATTTACATACCTTTCCATGAATTCCAATAAAACGAGGAATTGCCCTGGGTTTGTTCTGTCTGGCTCTAGATTCCATTCTGAAGAGGTATCACGTCATTTATTGTAAGTTTATCCTCAAGCAGGATCTTTATGTTTCCAAGTCACAAAAATGTTAAAACAACATTTCACACTGTGATATTATAATAAACCATTTACAAATAGAACTTATGCCTTATTTTAATTACTTTTTAAAATTCAGCCAACTAAAATTAACAATAAAAATTGTTGATTAACAATGTCAACGTTACCATGACTACTATAGCGTTTCGATGGATAGACCATAGACTATATTTTAGGTTATTTCCACCTAGATTGTAGAACGAGCGATTGAATCATTTGTGTCAACATGGCTGCCAACTTATCGCTTTCTAAAATTATTGAAGACAAAGCGTCAGCGATTGCAGAAAGATAAGCGATTGGAAATGCTTGCAACTTGGCTAGGGCCCCTGGAAGTCATGGCTAAACCGCATGCTTGAAGATAGTTCTTGCAGATTTCCTCCAATACTTTTCAGCCCCACAGTAGTACACACACACGCACACAGACACACACACCACACACACATACCACACACACTCACTACACATATATACACACAAATAATAAAATTGACATATACCTCTCCCTGTATCTTACACATACTCATAATACACATTCAAATTTAATAAATTTTGTATCCACAACATCTGTTGTCAGCAATATTATTATTATTAAGTAGTTTAATTTAATTTCATTTGATTTGTATTCTTTCATTGTATTTTTCGGCAGCATTGCGCCAGTTTTTTGCATTGACCTACAGTACATGGACTACGCATACCTACAAAATTATCGCCTACAAGAAGTTGGCGCATAAAATGGCTGCCTTTAGGGTTGTACCTATGTAGAGTGACTCGAATTGTCGATATCGATATTTAACTGAAATATTTAATAAATTGCAAAAATAACATTAAATAATTATAGTTAATTCCGATTGTTTTTTATTATTTATAATGGATATAATGGATGGATTGAAGTTTGAATGATGGACTTAAGACTAAAATCCAAAAATGAAAGCTGGCCATCACGGGACACCCGTCTAGATATGATATGAGCGAAATATTACTTAAACGATTCTTGGGCTTCTACCTAAGAAACCGTAGGCCATTAGGGGATAGGAGAGTGCTAGTCCTCTCCTTTTTCCCACCTTTTAGGCGTACATCACCTCCTCCCAAAATGAGGCCGTGGATTCCTCTTGGAATCCCTAAAATCCTGGTCTTTCTGTAGTCTGGGAAAAGATGATCGTAGGTGAGGTTTCTCAAATTATTATTTTAAAACCATTTGTTATCGGCTATGAAAACAGCCCTATCCGTTCTATCAGCAACAAGACTAAAGAAAGAAGAGAATACCTCCGCATTCAAACCAACGAGAATGTATATCGTTGTTTACCTATTTTTTCGTAGCTCCGACGGTTCTGGGATACCGATATCAACATAAAAAGTACTTATATTATGTTGACATTGAGCGAAATAACAAATTGAGTGAATAAAACACGTTTTAAATAGTTGTAATATTTATTCATTTATTCACACATTCAGGTTAGGGCGCTGCGCAGTCACGTCGAGAGTATTGTTGTAGGATGTTTCATGGAAGTGCATCGAGCAGACATATCACATTTTATGTTGAGGGTTTATATTTTCCAAACCAATGATTTCGATCCATTTCTTTCTTGAAATTTCATTTACAGGAAATCTGATGAAGAAAACACCATGTTAACATATTTTTTTATATAATAATATAAGTATCGACACTTTAACTCTACTATCACTATCCTTAATCGTATGTAAACAAATCAAAGTGAAACAAAGCAAATAATACCATTGATCCTGGACTATTTTATCTTGCGAAGAAAATAAGGCGATTCAAAACTTGCCTTCAAACTCCACGTGGCTGGTTCCAGAATTTCATTTATTCTTTGAACAATTTTTATAGCCGGCAATAAAAGCTTGGCTAAGAGGCACCATGAGCGAAGATCGTCTCACTGGTCTGGTCCTGATGAGTTTATAGAAAAAAACTTAAAAGAAAACATCTCGTTTTTTTAATGTACGGCGCTGCCAAAATGACTCTACTCTGCCTGATGGAAAGCATAAGCAAAATTCAAGAGTGATGGTCACCATACTGATTGCTAATGCAGATAATGCAGCATGGTTACCCACCATGGCGGCCTAGTGATTCTTCTGCATCATTGGGCCTCTGTTCTCGCACTCACAAACGAAACACGACAGCACGAACGCTGTTACTTTACGTTGATCTTCTGTGCGAGGGTAGTACTACCCCGGTCGGTCGAGCCAGCCGGTTCGTTCTGAAATCAGCCTGACTCTACTACCTGTACCTGTACGTTGTCAGCCAATTGCTATCTATTGCTGAACTAAAGCCTCTCCCAAAGAGCGCCATCCATCCCCGTCTTGGGCAGTCCGCATCCATCCGCTGCCAGCTATTTCCTTCAAGTCGTTGGTTCATCGTGCCTCAGGGCACCCTACACTACGTTTGCCTAATCGTGGTCTCCACTCTAACACTTGTCGGCTCCCACTTTCACTTCAGCGTGCTGATCTTCTATGCGATATCCGTTACTCCAGTTCTCTGTTGAACACCCAGCACCACATACTCTATCGCACGCCGAGTGCCTTGAAACTTGTGAACCTGTCCAACGGTGAGTGTTCACGTCTCAGTTCCATATATATGTCTTTACGGGCAAGACGCACTGGTTTAAAGCCTTGGCTTTCAGTGATTGCGGGATGGACGACTGGAAGATATGAAGAAGCTTCTCAAATGCTGACCAGCCTAAATGAATTCTTATATCGGCCTCCCAATCGAACTTGTGCCAGCCTAGTTGGATAGTTTGGCCAAGAAAGACGTATTCTTGCACAACCTCGATAGCTACGCCATTTACGGCCACGGGACTCCGTGATACATGCATATTATGCAATGTAATGCAATTATGTTCATCCAAAGTTTAACTCGTTTCGAAAAATCGTTGAAACTGTTGAGCATTTCTTCGAAATCATGCAGACTCTGCCAGGATTCCAGGACAGCCTAGGACTGGATGGTGTCAAACACACATCCGCTAAGCAGAGAGGCAGGTTGCAATCCTTTGTTTAGCTAACGAGCCATCGTGGCTCGACGAGCGGCCTCATGCCACTCTTCGGGGGGAGGACGAAAGCCGCTCTCCACTTGGAAGTCAGCCGTCCGCCGATAAACTTCGGTGAGCACTTCTGCCTCCAAATATCACGGTGTAGTTCCACCAAGGCGTACGCTGGCTCAGTCGACATGAAGCGCTAACCGCATATAGCTCTAAACGCTAATATTTACGGTCGAAAATCAGGCCCTCAGATACTTTATCTGGCCTGATCCTCCGATTCCCTGACGGTGGAACATCAGTCTGCTACTCCCATCTTCTCCGACCGAGAAGGCCAACGACAGTGGTAGTTTGCCCCAACCTAGGCCAAGAGCTGGCGACGCCCTTGATTAAGAGTATGCTGTGGTTGGATTACAGACAAAAATGATTCGTCTGAACTAGACGAATTAATTTAGAATAGTAGTTACTGAAAAAAAATATGTTGATTTACCTACAGATAGTGTATTTTTAATGTAGTACCATTTAGTTAGTGGTTTTCTGGTGATTTTTAAAGATTCTAGTGGAGAGCTAGTTTGACAGTTGGTGGCAACATTGCCGACATGACATACCT
The DNA here is from genome assembly GCA_949125395.1 of Diaphora mendica. Classification (NCBI taxonomy): domain Eukaryota; kingdom Metazoa; phylum Arthropoda; class Insecta; order Lepidoptera; family Erebidae; genus Diaphora; species Diaphora mendica. Next base: position 29,290,178 of record OX421310.1, read on the forward strand.
TCATTTCAATGAGTAAAGAAATATAAGGAGGTGCCTTATTCTACTATACGAACAATTCATTATACAAATATATATGAGATCGACACATATATACAAAAAAGCATTTTGTCTCTTTTTTACTTATGTTTACCTTGGTGTGAAAAGAGAGATAAACATAGTTTAGTGAGCACTAATATTGGCAACACTTTTGAGTGACGTCATGCACTTGTCAATTCGTGACCGGCGACGCCATTTTAAGCACCAAGTTCTGAGGTAGATCTGCTGTCAAGCGGTTGTTGTTGGAAATTTTTACGACCGTTATTATAGCGTCATCGAAACGGTATGTAAAGGGCCGACAGCGGTGCGGCGAGCTCATTCGAGCTCTAACGCTCGACGAGTCAACATCTCCTGAGGATGCCCCGTGGAGGGGTGAAACACGTGTCGAGTATAGGTTTGGTTGCATGGCATGCTAATTATTTCTCACTTGTTTTGTATGTGTGCATATGCATGATACCCATATGTGCATGTGAGTATGCATGACGGTGGGATTTGTGCCCTGCTTTCAGACCTGGATATTTATCTCGCGGAATTAAAGCTAAATATATTTCATAGCATTTAATGTCATGGATTTCCGCAAAGTAACGCCTGATTCCATAACTTAAACAACGATATACATTCTCGTTGGTTTGAATGCGGAGGTATTCTGTTCTTTCTTTAGTCTTGTTGCTGATAGAACGGATAGGGCTGTTTTCATAGCCGATAACAAATGGTTTTAAAATAATAATTTGAGAAACCTCACCTACGATCATCTATTCCCAGACTACAGAAAGACCAGGATTTTAGGGATTCCAAGAGGAATCCACGGTCTCATTTTGGGAGGAGGTGATATACGCCTAAAAGGTGGGAAAAAGGAGAGGACTAGCACTCTCCTATCCCCTAATGGCCTACGGTTGCTTGGGTAGAAGCCCAAGAATCGTTTAAGTAATATTTCGCTCATATCATATCTAGCCGGGTGTCCCGTGATGGCCAGCTTTCATTTTTGGATTTTAGTCTTAAGTCCATCATTCAAACTTTAATCCATCCATTATATCCAATATAAATAATAAAAAACAATCGGAATTAACTATAATTATTTAATGTTATTTTTGCAATTTATTAAATATTTCAGTTAAATATCGATATCGACGTTTCGAGTCACTCTACATAGGTACAACCCTAAAGGCAGCCATTTTATGCGCCAACTTCTTGTTGGCATGATAATTTTGTAGGTATGCGTAGTCCATGTACTGTAGGTCAATGACACATTTACTCAGAGAGTTCCGTGCCTTTGACTTTGACATACCTATATGCAAAACAATAGGTCTGTTTCTGATCTTTCTATTAGTTTGTATCGCCGATACTTATTTGTTACTTGGTTTATACATAGTGCTAACAATAACTTAACTTTTTAAATCCGTACTTTTTAAAGGCAATCATGTCTTCAGAAACAACACAAGTTAGTTCCTTGCCATTGCCACCAATGCAATATATTAACTTTTACACGGATGAGAATGTACGAAGAAATAGAGCTCCTTTACCTCCACGACCTATTCCTGATTCATATTCAATGTTTGGACACAATTTCAATGTTGATGATACTATTATTCGATCATTGGAGAGTCAGGTATGAAGTTAAATTTGGTATCATAACAAGTTACAAGAAATGTTTATCTGGCTTTTTTTAGTCAGTGAATATACTTTATTTTTTCAGGGTTTTCGACGACTTTATCCCATGCATTTTGAAAGAAGAAGGGAACTGAAGAAGTTAAATCATTCTTTACTTGTAAACTTTTTGGATTTGTTGGACTTGTTAGTACATTGCCCTGATTCGCCAAAAAGAGCCGAAAAGGTAGAAGATCTGAGTCTGTTATTTATCCATATTCATCATTTATTGAATGAGTTCAGACCCCACCAAGCAAGAGAGACTTTAAGAGTAATGATGGAATTACAAAAAAGGCAACGAGTTGAGACTGCTACCAGGTAAACACATTTTCTATGTCTTTAATCTTCTAGAACTTATAACTAGTTATGTTGTAATTAAAAAAAACGAGCCGAGTGCTCTTCGAACTTGTGCACCGAGGGTCCCGTATTTACTTGTAGGTATTTTATATGATGTAACTAAAAATTTATACTTTTCGCAATTTTTCCTTCATCTGTGCTGTAAAATGTTGCGTCATACCAAATTTCAAGATTCTAAGTTCTCGAGGTCAAATATTTGCAGCATAAACGGCTGTATCTTTTGATTGCGTTTGCTTAGAAGTTTGATTTTTTCACAGCTCCAAGGGACAGTAGACCTGACTATTTGATATAAATTTCAACTTGAAACCTCCACGTGTTCTAGAGAAAAAGGGTTTTGACAGACAGACAACAAAGTAAGCCTATAAGGGTTCTGTTTTTTCATTTTGAGTTACAGAACCCTAAAAATGTAAATGTCTGTAAAAACTTACACAGGTCCAATATAGATATATGTTGACCTGCATTAGTAGACACCATTTTACATAATATTATGAGGCTGGCTACCCAAGCCAGCAGAACTATCATTCAGGAATTTTGCAGCCTAGGCCATTCACAGGCTCCTAGGAGTTTCTTCTGTGTTAAGACAGAATGTACATTAGGGTCTCTCCATTCTATTAATGTTGAACAACTGCCAAATCAGAACTGGATCATCTGTCATAGTTTCAACAACTATTTGGGTCTCTATGCTGATAGATGTGAATTTTAACCCTTAAGCAAACACTCATATGTATATTATGTATGTATTTACAAAAAAAGTAAATATGTATTTGTATCAGTTGTCTAGTACCCATAACACAAGCTCTGCTTAGCTTGGGACTAGATGGCGTTGTGTGTTAGATGTCCAAAATATTCATACTCATATTCATCTTGAAATCTCGATCATGTGCTTCAAGAGTCTGTTTTATCCAGAAATTAAGTTGAATGAAGGGCAGACATTTTAGCATGGTTAGGCCAGCTATGGGTTGGGTGAAGTTTGCCAATCTTGAAAGTAGTTGGGCATTTATTAGTTATATTATTTAATACTAATATTATAAAAGCGAAAGATTGTTAGTATGGATGGATGGATGTTTGTTACTCTTTCACGCAAAAACTACTGAATGGATTTATGGATGAAACTTTACAGTAATATAGCTTATATATCAGAATAACATAGGCTACTATTTGCCGCGATAACCGACATATACGCGGGCGGAGCCGCGGGCAATCACTAGTATACTATAAAAATAAATCGCCGAAATGTTAACTTCCGATCGGCTGCACCAAATTAAATAGGTAATACTTTTTTTGATGTGTTTGTTATTGTTTGGACAAGGTTTCTGTACAAGCAAAATTAAGAGATAACGGGAAAAGTTTTTTTTTGTCATTAACTGTACACTGTCTGTGGGAAGCTGAGACAGATATGTAAATATGGCGGTACGAAGTTCGCCAGGTCAGCTAGTACTTACATAAAGTAGACTAGAGTGCTCCAGTGCTTTCGGGTTTAGCCATCTTGTCTGACAGTCTATGAATATTAAATTAAGAGATATCTGATTATCAGTGCTGTTTCAGTACAGCATGTACTGAGGTGGTAGCTTTTGCTGCACAATGCAATGATTGTTCTAGATTGTATGTTGTAGCAAAAATAAACAGTTTAAATGGTTTAATTGCCAAATATTCACATTGGAAATGTTTCCTTATCTTGCCCCTCTCAAAATCATTAAAATAGATTTAAACTGCATTATTGCCAAAATGATTTAAACCATTTCTATGTAGGTAACTTATTATCTTTCAACAAATACATACATACAATATGCAGTCACTTTCAAGCAGGCTACTTGTCTGGTCATTTGTGCACTACTTCATATGAATAAACAAGGAAATTATTATGACATCTTATTCATTAAAATTAGTTCAGTAGTTTAGGCACTATGATGAACATACATACATAGACCACCAAAGCGATATTAAATATCTTTGCTGTAGTGGTTGGTATTCTACTAAATGCTATTATCTTCTATATATAAAGAGTAAGGTGACTGACTGACTGACATACCCAGAGATCAATGCACAACCCGAACCGTTGAAGCTAGAATCCCGCGCCAATGGCGGCGCGCGGTGGTTGGTTCAAAGGGAGCTTGTGCGACGACGCGACGCGGCGACGATAGGTAACATCGGTCATTGACCCAACCACATCGTGTAGTAAATTTCATAAACGGAAAAAGGGTCCTATGGCTAAACTACTGAACCAATTTTTTTGGAAATTTTGTAGGTGGAATTGTAACATGTGCAGGTAGGTATAGTTCAAATTAATGTCGTATTGTCATATCCACCCACCTATTATATTATGTAATGTATATTATGTAATGTAGAATGAGGTTCCTTCATGATTGTACCTGTGGTAAAGGTGTTTTGAGTCTTATTCAGATGTCATGGCAGACTCTTGTTGCATAAACATTTCTAGTGGTGTGATATTTAGAAAATTTGGAATGAAATGTGACCCATTAATATTTCACATTTAGTACATAATTTGTATTTCATTTTCAGGTTCAAAAAACATCTGGACAAAGTACAAGATATATTACAAAATGCATTGCAAACTTTACCAGACCAAAATGAAGTAGAATCCAACTTTAAAATACCTGTAGAAATATTGGAACACATGGACTGCAGTATGAATGATGTAACCAGCCAAGATCCTTGTTGTGAACTGGATAGAATTATGTGTAATGTAGTTGATAATATGAGATAAAAAAAAATTGTATAGTATGTAGATTCGAGAATTACTTTTTAGAACTAGTTATATTCTTTTATAAATTGAAAAACTTTTACTCATTTTGGTATGATTGTGATAGTGGTGAAGTAAATTTCCATTATCAACAAAATATTTAAGTAGAATTGTCTATCTTTTTAATCTTTTACCGTAGAAAGCAACCTCAGTAACATTTGTCACTTTCACTAAACAAAACAAAAAAACATCCTTCTCAAGTGTGCGTATGAAGTGAGGGATCATAGTGATATTTTTGTTTGAAATTTTTATAAGATTTAGTAGTAGGCTCAAAACAATTGTAGAACAAATATGAGAATTTGTTAAAAGATATGTTAAAAACTACAGCCCTTTAAGTGTGGTCCCTCAATCCTCACATACCATCAACGGATCTCGGCAAGTATATAAAAAAATAAGGTATTGTGACTGCAGACATTTAGTAGGGAATTTGTAAAGATATATACTAAAATAACTGAGCACAAATCATCAACGATTAAAAAAATACAACGACTATACTGTGGTCCCTCAGTCCACACACGAAAGATTTTGTTATACTGAATATTACCATCTCAACGGAATAAAATCTTTATTTTCTTACATAACGTTTTAGAAAAAGTCTTATAGCAATTTGTAAAAAAAAAAAAATATATATCGACGCACTTTGAAGATATTTATAATTAAAGCTGGTCCCTCAATCCTCACGTTCTCAAACATACTTGCATGTCTAGCTGCTAGACGACTAAAGTATCACAAAGTGTAGTGTATTAAACTTTTTGTAAAAAGTTTCTACAAAATAATAGGTATCTAAAATTGTGTGTATCTTACCTCTAAAATGAGATTATAGCATTTCAGTGATCTTATGAACAGATATACGAGTCGTGTGACCACACAATGAAACAAAATGTAGACTACCAATATAATTTTTATTGTAATAGTCGAAACCCAAGGTTGTACGGTTGATTTAGTGTTATGTTACATTACGTATCGTATTACATACGTATAAATGGTGATAAGCGTCTAAAAGCTACTTTATTTCACTATCTTTAAGATAAATTTGTAAATTTTCTTCATCATCTCAGCTGAAAGTCGTTCGCTGCGGGTCATAGGCTGCCTCCAGGGCTCTCCACAACAACCGGTTCTTTTTGCCTGAATACAAAGGCTTCCCGCGACCTTCACCGGTACGTATTTTTTTTATTTTATTTGTAATCACAGGTGTACAAGATGTTACATATATGTGGTTACTCTATAATCTGCCAGTTATTGGCGTACAAATGTATTTTCGTTTTTTAAAATTAAATTTTATAATAATAATATAATTTTAATCAAATACAATCAAAGAAATAAAATACTATACATTACAAAATATTATTCAATATGTCACAAAACGATTACAGAGTCATGTCATTAAAAAAAAAGGATATAATATTATAATTCAAGTCAAATGCAATCAAAGAACTAAAATACTTTAAATTACAAATTATTATTCAATATGTCACAAAATTACTACAGAGTCATGTCATTTAAAAAATCGGAAATTGAATAATATGATTTATCAATTAAAAATGAAAACAGTTCCTTTCTGAAAAGATTTACGTTGTCAACAAGTCTTATGCGTTTTGGTAATTTATTGTATAATTTTGGTATAGCGAAAATACTCTTACGGTGTAAAGCAGTTCTACCTGGTACTAAGTGTAGTGTGCCAGATCTACGTAGACTATCAACTTTGGAGAATTTATTAATATTACGTCTTACAAACATAACAGTTTCATAAATGTATAGGCAAGGCATTGTAAGAATTTTTAACTTTTTAAAATAACTTTGGCAGCTATCAGTTCTACGCAGATTACACATCGCTCTTATACAGCGCTTTTGTGCTATAAATACCCTTTCTTTTCCAGTTGCATTGCCCCAGAATATAATATCATACCTAAGAGTAGCTGAAACCTGACCATGATAGGCTGTAACTAGAGTAGTTAAATTCACTGTTTTTCTAAGCATGTATAGGTTATATGAATATTGATGCAGTTTATCACACATTTTTTCAATTTGTTCATTCCAATTCAGTGAATTATCTATATGTACTCCAAGAAACTTCGTAGCGTTCGTTTCATTAATTATTTTCCCTTTATAGTTTATGATTAGATTTAATATTTTATTTGTCTTTTGTCCAAATGTCATCAATTTTGTCTTATCAAGATTAATTTTCAGATTATTCATATTTAACCAGTCAATTACTGAAACAAGGTTTTGATTTATGTCTGGTTCCAGACTATTAATATCCCCTTCATTAAATACTAAACTACTGTCATCGGCAAACATTGTCATAGGATATGGAGTAGATAATGGGAAATCATTTATATAAATAATAAACAATAGGGGCCCCAGTATGCTCCCTTGTGGTACTCCGTATTTGGTGATGGTTTGACCAGATTTAAAAGTTATTTCAGTCTTATCAACTATTCTATTCATTACGGTCATCTGTTTTCTGTTGCTAAGGTAGGATTCCAATAATTTCGACACGTTACCCCTAACACCGTAATCGTCAAGCTTTTTCATTAGGATTGTATGGTCTACGCGGTCAAAAGCTTTTGACACACCATATAAAGCCCTAACACTTGGTAGTCGCTATCTACTCGGTCAATAACTATATTCAAAAACTCATATATCGCCATATTAACAGATTTATTTTTTCTAAAACCTTTTTGATTCTCAACAAATAGTTTTTTCGTTTCAGAGTAGGTGTTCAGTCTATTATAAATTACTTTTTCAAATATTTTTGAAAGAATTGGAATTAGGGCTATTGGCCTATAATTAGACATCTCTTCCCTATCACCAGACTTAAAAAGAGGTTTGATAATGGTTGGCCTATAATTAGACATCTCTTCCCTATCACCCTATCACCAGACTTAAAGAGAGGTTTGATAATGGTGATTTCGAGTTTATCGGGAAAAACACCTTCAGCAATACACTTATTAATGACGTGACATAATACGGGAGAAATAATTGTTGATACGTGTTTGATAACTTTCGTATTTATATCATCATACCCTGTACTGCTGGTATTATTCAGAGACGTATAGTTTACGTATAGACTATACGTCGGATAGTTTTAACCGTGTGGAAGAGCCACGCTTCAGCATGAATGAGCCGGCGCGACCGGAGTGATACCACGGCCTCACAGAATAACGTGAAATAGCGCTTGCACTATGTTTCACTAAGCGAGTGAGGATACCGGAGGCCCATACCCCCAACTCCCTCCCGATCCCCCAAAGGCCGGCAACGCACTTGTGACGCCTCTGGTGTTGCGGGTGTCCATGGGCGGCGGTTATCGCTTACCATCAGGTGATACGTCTGCTCGTTTGCCCCTATTCCATAAAAAAAAATCTTGTAGGGAGCCTAAACATGCTCCATCTCACTCCAAACATTCGTCACGCCATATTCCCATTTACCGTGGGAGAGCCACGCTTCGTCATTAATGGGCAGGCTCGACCGAAGTGATACCACAGCCTCACAGAAAACCGGTGTGAAACAGCGTTTGCACTGTGTTTCACCGGATGAGTGAAGATACCGGAGGCCCACACCACAACCCCTCCCCCATCCCCGAAAGGCCGGCAACGCACTTGGGACGCCTCTAGTGTTTCGGGTGTCCATGGGCGGCGGTAATCGCTTACCATGTATTTCTATGTATGTTTTTTATGTATAATATGTATGTATTTACAAAATTCAATGTTTGCTCAGAAGTCAAAGCGTAAACGATCGAAGTGGACAAAGAGATGGCTGTTAAATAGAAAAATCCAATCGCATGTAAAATTACTAAAGGACTTGAGAGAAAACGCAAATGAATGGTGAAATTATTTACGGATGAATGAAAATGCCTACAGTGAATTATTAAAATAAAAAATAACGTCAATACACTTGTCAAAATAAATCTATGGAACACATAAATTCCTTGTCACCATAAGCTTCGACTGCGGCTTGAACACTGAACATCCAACCACTTGCGCAGACAAGTACGCGTAGGCCGGGTTTGTGCAGGCAAAATTTTAAACAAGTGAAAAATGCTCAAGCCGCGCTATGGGGTTGGCGCGTGATACAGTTTTACCAACCGCACGCAAGTTGTTCCGTGTACAAACCGGCCTGCGCGGGCAAAACTGTGGTGATACTTGCGCGTGTGGTAGGCCTATTAGCCGAGCTTGTATTATGGGTACTAGACAACTGATAGAAATATTTACTTTTTTTTTGTAAATACAGACATACATAGAAAACACCCACTCCGAAACAAATATTTGCAGACATATTGTACAAACATTTGGTCCGACCCGGGAATTGAACCTGAGACCTCAACACAGCAGTCGCATACGCTACTACTGCGCCACCGACTTAATTTTATTTTTTTCTTTATGTTGCTCTAGTATTTCTTACAGAAGTTTGTGTAATTCGTTACAAAGCAAGTGGAATTAAACTGCCAGTTGAGGTGAAAAAAAAACAATATATACATAGCAATACACCTGACGCGTATGTCTGCCGCTATTGAAGAGAAAGATGCAGGGGCACAAAACAACATTCAGCACTATGCCTATGCCGTCACTTGTAACCTGTCCAACGGAGTATTGGTATCGGTTCCATATAATTTCAATACCCCTTCTAATCTATTATTCATATTATGTACAAAAATCATGTGACAAGGGAGAAACATCGAGGGTTGCGGCCTCCTCTCCTTCACCAGTACTCCGTTGGATCGGTTACAAGTGACGGCATAGTGCTGAATGTTATTGTTTTGTGCCTCTGTATCTTTCTAAAAAGGTCTCTCGGTGGTTCACATGACCCATAAATTTTCGACACGGGCCCGTAGTCTAGTACATGCGGGCGGAGCCGTGGGTAAAAGCAGATCGTACTAAATAAGAAAACAAAATATGCATATTAAGAATGTTTTATTGACGTGTAGATTTCCATAACTATTCTCATTGAAAAAAAGTAGGCTTCTCTGTAGACTAAATAAGATTTCTGCAACAAGAATCATTGAATCTGAAGAATCTAAAAACAAAGTCTCTGCTAGATGCTGGAAGTTAGGCTATAATAAAGATCTAGAAATAAAACCAAATATATAATATACTTACAGTATGTTAAAAACCACTACAGATTAATTACTAAATAAAATATCTTAAGTTTATTACTTACAAGCCGCCTTACTCCCCTTATGAGGTGGTAGACACGATGACTGTGTAATTAAAATAAAATATGAAACAGGCTACTTACCATGTTTATAGAATATATTGACTACCGTTGTTCTGCAACACTCGTGCTAAAAAAATTACAGGCCACACTCAAACGTCCACTGCTCAAAAAGTTAAGTCCTGGCACCTGTACCTATTACTATACAGATAATATTACAAATATCTGAAAGAAAAATAAGGACTACAAAATATGAGAAACCAAACTGCTGCATCATCGACAAGTAGGTAGTATGACTAATACTAGTAACATCGCATCTCCTGTAAAAAAGTTAAAAAGGAAAACAATCTAATCAACCATCAATTTCATCAAACGAACCAGATATTCATTCCGCCATCTCAAATTTGTTAAAGTTATTTCTTTAGATGCTATCAACTCCAGCTGCAGCGTAATTGTTTCGCCGAGCTAGTACGATTAAAAAGTCACTTCACTATTGAGTATTTCGAGACACCTATTAATAATTATTACGCCTTCTGAATGGGGCTCCATTATTTCTGAAGTCACGTCTACCATAACCACCTCGTCCACCCCTAAAAGAGTTAGACCCCGAAAATCTTCCATTGTTATTAAGACGTGAACTGTATTTGCCAGAAGGAGGAGTGTACATTTTTAAATGTCTCTCTCCACTTCTTGATCGTTTCTCGGGCCTTTTGTCATGTTCATTATCAAAGGTAATAGGATGGTGTCGTTTTTGGCTTGATGACTGTTTTCTATCTTCAGAATCTGATTGTTCTTTAACCTGAAACAAAAAAAAAACTACTTTAACACATAACATGGACAATATAACAATTTAGATCTGGGCATGTCAGTGGTGGATTTACCACTAGGCTTAGTAGGCTGGAGCCTAGGGCGGCGAATTTTAGGGGGCGGCAAATTACGAAAAATAAATTTTCATACAAAAAAAAGTACATTATTTTAATATACACGGAGAAAAGGATTCTTGACAGTTTTACAAAGAGAAACAACGTATTATGCAGTGTACTAAATACTCTCATCTTGTAATGTAAAATATATCTTTGTAAATATGGGTTTTTAAAACATCCCAATAACAGTTTAATAATAAAATTTTAATAAGTAATTCTGACTAATATTTTTCTTAATCACCACTGAGCTCTAGAATGCGCCGCACTGCCCATTTCACTGGGCGGCGGCGAATCAGATTCGAGTAGAAATTTTCATTCCTGGTATTTTTCTTCGCCTCTTTCTGCGCGATTTCATCTTCGCAGAAGGAGGTAAAACATCTGCTACCGGCCATAGCGCGTAACACGGTTGGCAGCGAGAGATACTCTCCGATAACTGCAATGAGTATTGAACACTGCGATGCCCAAGCGCATGCACAGCGAATCTGCTCAGTACACCGGACAGGCGGGATTCGACTCACTCCTAGTAAACACGTGCAGATAATTCCTTTGGGAAATGTGATGGGAAAGAACTACGCTACCAGGAGCCGCGCACATGAATATTCCGGCCAACGCGCACGACGCATTCGTAGACACGATGTGATAACCGCGTATGGCTCTAACCAACAATACTCTCTAAGGGGGCCAGAGGCGCGTCCTAGTCTCGGCGGTCAGAGCTACCGTACACACCGAGGTACCGTGTAATGTTATCGACAGGAGAATTCCTTGTACAGCCTTGTCGCGACGCTCGGTTCACCCAAATTGGGCAAAAGTTGCCGAAGGGCAGACCAGCTGCCAGCTTTTGAGCAAGCTGTCGGAAGTGCTTTTTTAAGAGCCACATATCGTTAAGGAACAAGCCTAGATACATTGTCTGGGATTGATCCGGTACGGGGACCGAATTAAACACGATTGAGGCGTTATAAGGTGGATTACGATCACTAGAGAGAAATCCCTGGTGGTCACCTCTTTAAAGGTCGCCCTTTGGGCTGTATCAAAACTGTCAATGGCATAACAGATTACGCCCAGCCCTGGTGGGAAGTCTCCTGCAGGGCACCAGTACCCTATGTTTCAAAGGAGGATGCTGAAAACAGTCCCCTGTGGAATACTGCACGACACAGAGAGGGCCACGCTTCGGCATGAATGGGCGGCTCGACCGGAGTGATACCACGGCCTCACAGAAAACCAGTGCGAAATAGTGCTTGCGCTGTGTTTCACCGAGTGAGTAAGGATACCGGAGGCCTAAACCCCAATACCCTACCCCTACCTCCCCCCCCCCATCCCCAAAAGGCCGGCAACGCACTTGTGACGCTTCTGGTGTTGCAAGTGTCCATGGGCGGCGGTAATCGCTTACCATCAGGCGATACGTCTGCTGGTTTGCCCGGCTTTTCCATAAAAAAAAAAGATCGACGCCTCAGCCTCAGATATTCAATTACAATACGTGACCCACTAGTCGCGTCATGTACTCTGGCACCCCGTGGTAGTGGAGGCTAATGAGCACAGATGGGCGGAGCGTACAATGCACACGGTCGGCAATTCCAAGCCAGCCGACATTTATGTCGATTAGTAAACGAAAATAAATGCAAACGCTCTTAGACATTACTTTCAAAAAAAGTATAATTTAATCTTGACTTACTTGGCGTTTATAGCTTAGCCATTTTCCTACTAATATGAAAAATTCGAAAATTTGTGAGGATGGATGTATAGTTTGTTACTCTTTTATGCAAAAACTATTGAACGAATTTTCCGGAATTGTAGCTCATACATTTGAATAACACATATAGTAGTGTTTACCTTTTGGCTCGGGAGGATATATGGGACAAGTAAAGGTGAAATATCAGGATGGTCATTAGTAAGGATTCTCTCACTCAGATGGAACTCGTGAAAGCGGGCGGGAACTGGGAAAGATCATCATCATTCACGTTCTTCTCATCGATTCCGGCCTTCATCGAGGCCTTGGATGATGATAATTGTAAATCCGTACAATTAGGGCGATTACGGTGACTGAGACACAATGCCCCACTCCTCCCAAACACCGCAAAGCGTTACTGGGTTCGACTCACTAAACGCAAACCCCTGTAGAACGTAAAAAATGGTATTGAATTGCGGGAGTTAGAAGGGGCGGCAAAAATTTAATAGCCTACTGGCGGCAAATATGTAAATCCGCCACTGGGGCATGTATTAATCCGTTTTTCATAACTAATCATGATATCATAAGAAACTGATTTACTTTTTATGAGTATTTAATTTTTTTACCTCTTTTTCAGATTTCTTTGATTGGAATGACAGTTGAACTTTACTTTTGAAGCTTGGTGGTGTACGGAATAGATCTCTAATAAGAGTGTTGATATTAGATGTAGTCTTCAATGCAGCAACTTTCAATTTGTTTTCTTCTGAATTGGCATCTTCTCCTTTCTGGTCCTGAACAAGAACAATTGATTATAATATACACACATCAAAAGTGTCTAGGGATCAAGCATTTTTATGCGGATTTCTTGAGATTGAGATGTGGCTTTGGCCCTGGCCTGCTCAGTCGTCAGACTTGAACCCGATTGAACATGCATGGGATATGCTACAGAGAAGAGCTCCGCCGAATATGGAGGGTATCCAGTCGCAAGAAGACCTTTTTTTGTTGTTGCAACGAACATGGGCGGCCATTCCACAGCGTGTTTGGATGAACTCATTTTGAGTATGCCAAACCGATGTTCTTGTGTTGTTAGTGTTTGCGGTAGAAACACGGATTATTAATTGTTTAAGTTACCTAATAAAATTTTAAAGAAAACTGTTATTTCAGTCTTTTTTTCGAACTTTAATGTTAGTGGTTCAAATGTCAAAATCCCTTTATTAGGAAAATGGCAAATTTCTTTATTAATGCAAAGGTGACTTGGTTTATCGTTACTGTGACAAACGAAAACACTTTATTTGATGAATCCTTAAAGAAAATTTTAATTAATATTGTCGGCGACGAAGACCCCACTCAGGCAACGTAGCGCAAGTAGCGACAGCTCTAACGAGCGTTCAGCCTTTAATATAAATAAGGTAGAAATTTTAAGACTGAATCATATAGTAATACTTAGTTCTTATATACATATTTTGACTTATATTTGGTACTAAACATGTCCTTAGTATAGAGTAATAGTTGTTTAGGTAACATTTCTATAAGATTCTAATAAGAACGTAATATTTATTTTACTTATTACTTAAGAAAAAGAATTGCTAGTAAATCTAGTAAGAGTGATAACAATTAAGTCCTATTGTGTACGGTTTCGTAATTACGTAATTCTTTGTTAGTAAATTTTATGTGATAAATACTAATTAAAACTAATCTAAATGGATAGAAATAACATAAAAACTCGTAATATCATAATAAGAAACTATTTTATACTATATTTAAGAACTATTAATAGGAATAGCAAAACTGTCTTAAGAATTTTTGTTGTTTTCGCTCTAAAAACACAATTTGAATTGTAGTAATTATAAAAATTGTTATACCATTATATAGAATAAGTCATAACGAGTAATTTGATGTATATATTGTAATAGTTTTTATAAGGGTTTTTTAAATAAACGCTTTTAAAGGGTTCGGCTCAAGTGAAAAAGGTTCAAAAAAGCGATCAATTTTACGTGGTCGCCTATAAGGGCGGACCGGCCGCCTTATAAAGCGAGCCGTTTGACGGTTCGAGTCAGTCGCAGCGTAGCCACCGAAGAGGCAACAACACCTAGATAGAAGCCGAACCCTGAAGCAATAAAAGAAAAAGCATTCTTTTTATTTTATCCCTTATCCCTTAGTATCAAGATTAGTATCAAGATTAGTATCAAGATTAATATCAAGATTAGTATCAAGATTAGTATCAAGATTAATATCAAGATTAGTATTCAAGTTTCCTCTAAACAAGTCCCTTCGAAATACGCATTCAGGGGTGCGTGGGACGTACGTTACCAGCGCTAAATTAAACGTACGTCAATCAAGTGGGAGAAGTCCCAGACTGCTAGGGAGTAGCCCGACAGTCGCAACAGTTGGTCCTTCGAGCCGGATCCCTGCCAGAAGATGCCAGTAACTAGGTCACATAAGGATGCCCCCTCACACCCCCCGTCTCGTCCTTCAGATAAGGACGCGACAGAAGACAGTTCTGGGTCAGAAGGGGTCACTACGGCAACTTCTTCAGGAACCGAAGGGACTTCCGCAACGGAAACTACGACTACGACTGCGACCACGGCGGCAACCAGTGACGCCGCACGAAAGGGAACGACCAAGAAGACTCCAGAAGATGTTCCGGAAAAGGGTGCTGATGGTTCTGCCGCCACCCTGAAACCGAAGGGGGTCGGTCGTCGCGCCAGGTCCACGAAGACCACGAGTTCCTCAGCCAGAAGACGCGAGCTGGAAGCCAGAGAAGAATTGGCACGCCTGGAGCTAGAACAAGCACAGGCTGCGGCAAGACTGGCTCGTGTCAGATTGGAGCTGGCACAGTGTGCAGATGAAGACTCCGTGGATGAAGACCTGGAAGATAGAACAGCACAGGTGCAGAACTGGATTCAATCTTCAGTACTAGAAGACTGTCATACAGAAAGACCAGAGCCACGAGGTCAACGCCCATTGGAAGAGCCACAAGAGATGAAACCTGAAGAGAACTCCTCAACGAAAGGTGCTACGATTGAAATTCAAGCGTTAACGACTGCGTTGAAAGAGGCCTTTGCCACACGAGGAGGATCAGGAGGAGGTTCAGCAGAGCAGCCGAAGTACATTCACGAGTTACCTTACTTCGACGGCAACAGCAGAAGTGGTTGGCGTTCAAGGTTGTCTACGAAGACACTGCACCAATGTTCAGCGAAGTTCAGAATATGGCTAGACTAAGAAGAGCACTGAAAGGAAATGCAAGAGAAGCTATCAAGAGTTTGCTGTACTCCGAAGCCTCTCCGTTAGAAGTAATGCAAGCCCTCAAAAGAAGATACGGAAGACCTGATGCGCTGGTGCTGGCAGAATTAGAAAAGGTCAAGGCGTTACCAAGGATTACAGAAAACCCAAGGGACATATGCATATTCGCAAGCCAGATCAACAACAGCGTAGCAGCGATAAAAGGGTTGAAGAAACCACAATATCTATATTCACCTGAGATGGTGAAACAAATTATAGAGAAGATGCCAACGATACTCAAATTCCGATGGTACGACTTCACAGCAGCAGCAAAAGAAGGCGAGTTCTCCGACCTGACACTTGTGTCGAGGTTTTTAAATACAGAAGCAGACAAGTGTGGAGCCTTCGCAACGACGGAAGACAAAAGCGGATACAGGAAGACTCTTCGACAAACAACGCATTGTGCAAAGGAAGGGGACTTCAAAGGAAAAGGAACAAAGCCAGCAGAAAGGACCTGTCCTGCATGCCAGGGTGAACACTTTCTCGTCGACTGTCAGAAGTTTCTGAAGGCGTCTGTACAAGATCGGTGGACGACGGTCAAGAAGAGTCGCGTCTGCTTCAAATGTTTACAAGGAAGACACCGGAAGGAGAGCTGTAGGAAACCGCCGTGTAAAGAATGCAAACGGTGGCACCATCATCTGTTGCACGTCGACCCAGAAGAAAGAACCTCGGAAAGGAAAACAGAAACACAACAAGAGGTGACAAGCATCATGGCATCGGTAAATTCAGTTAACAATGCAAGGGCGTACCTGAAGATAATTCCAGTAGAAGTCTCCGGTTCGCGAGGATCAAAGAGGATACTGGCCCTTATGGATGAAGGGTCAACGGTGTCACTAATCGATGAAAAGGTGGCAAACGAAATCGGCGCCAAAGGAAAGGCCGAGGAACTGATCATCGAGACCGTCGGGGGTAGGCTCATGCGAAAGAAAGACTCTCAAACAATGGACCTTGCAGTAAAAGGGGTTCATCAACCAGAGGAAACAAGGAAGATTCTCAGAAGAGTCCGGACAATAGACGAATTGAAGCTTACACCACAGTTCCTCAACAGAAGAAGAATCGAAGAGTGTGAACATTTGAAGAACTTAGCCGACACTCTACATTACCAAGGGGAGTCACCACGATTGCTCATCGGTCAAGATAACTGGGAGCTGATCGTGACTCAAGAAGTAAGAAGAGGGAAACCAGGACAACCAGTTGCCTCCAGAACAGAACTTGGCTGGGTGCTGCACGGGTCGGATATGGGAAACATAAGACAAACACACTTTGTAAATAGATGTCTTCATGTTAGCACACCAGAAGAAGATATGCATCAGACTATAAAGGAGCACTTCGCCATCGAAGCACTTGGTGTACAGCCACGCAGACCCACCACCGACTCGGAAGGAAAAGCACTCGCCATCTTAGAAAAGACCTGCAGAAGATTAGAAGATGGTCGATTTGAGGTTGGACTTCTGTGGAAGAAAGAAAATGAAGAAATGCCAGAAAGTTACACTTCTGCCAAGAACCGACTGACGAACATCGAAAAGAAGATGGACAAAGATCCTCAGTTGAAGGCGGAATACGGCAAGCAAGTCCAACACTTAATCGACAATAAGTATGCAGAAGAGGCAGCTGAGGGAAAGGAAGATTCAACGAAGTTATGGTATCTCCCTCACTTCTCCGTAGTTCATCCGTTGAAGAAAAAGATAAGGATTGTTTTCGACGCTGCAGCCAAGTCAAAGGGAAGAAGCCTCAACGATGCTCTCCTGCCGGGACCAGACCTATTGCAATCGCTTTTTGGAGTGTTGCTGAGGTTTCGGCAAGGACCGTTAGCAGTAGCAGCAGATATCAAGGAAATGTTCCTTCAAGTTCGCATACGACCAGAAGATAGAGACAGCCTAAGGTTTCTGTGGCGCGGAGATCTTAGAGACGTGCCGCCGAAGGAATACAGGATGACATCAGTGATCTTCGGTGCTACATCATCTCCGAGCACGGCAATCTATGTGAAGAACCGAAACGCGGCGGACTTCAAGGAACAGTATCCGGAGGCTGCGAGAGCCATCGAGCTGAATCACTACATGGATGATTATCTACATAGCTTCCATTCAGAAGAAGACTTCAGAAGAGTGACAGCACAGGTGAACTCTATTCACAAGAAGGCAGGCTTCGAACTAAGGGGATGGGCATCAAATCAACCTGAGCTGTTGCAAGACATAAGCATCGAAGACACAGAGAAGACTGAAGTAGAACTTGGAGAAAAAGAAGAGAAGACGCTGGGCCTCCGCTGGTTTACAAAAAGGGACTCCATAGGGTTTAGGGCGAATCTTCGAAACACATCAGAAGAAATAGTCAAAGGTTTCAAGGTGCCCACCAAGAGGGAAGTCACCAGTGCAGTAATGTCCACGTTCGATCCACTGGGATTAGTGTCACCGGTCCTCATCCAAGGAAAGAAGCTGCTCCAGAACATATGGCGAAGCGGCGTAGGTTGGGATCAAGAAATAGAAAAGGAAGAGTACGAAGCTTGGAAAACTTACCTTGAGAAGATGAAGCTGCTCCAAGACCTTCAGATACCGAGATGCCTAGCACCACATCGCACCGAGGGGGAGCTACACACGTTCACTGATGCAAGCGAGTCGGCGTACGCAGCCACAGTATATTGGAGAACAGAGGAACAAGATGGGACTTACTACGTAAGCTTGGTTGCGGCAAAAGTAAGAGTCGCTCCATTAAAGCCGGTTTCAATCCCTAGACTCGAACTACAGGCTGCTCTATTAGGCAGTAGACTAGCACACTCGGTGGAAGAAGAAATGGATCTGAAGGTGCAGAGAAAGATCTTCTGGACAGACTCCAGCATCGTACTCTCATGGATCAAAACAGACCCGAGAACATTCAAGACATTTGTAGCTCATCGCTTGGCGGAGATAGAAGACCTCACTAAACCACAGGAATGGAGGTGGGTGCCCTCTGCTAAGAACCCCGCGGACGACGCAACACGTAACGTGCCAGAGCAATTCGACCATAACCACCGATGGTACACCGGTCCAGACTTCCTGAAGAAAGAAGAAATGCACTGGCCTGAGGCAAGAAGCTTTAAGAAAGAAGCCACTGGGGAAAAAAGGATACACAGCATAGACGCCACAGCAGCAATGAGCACCACCAAGCCATTTCCAGAACGAGAAAGATTTTCATCATGGCTGAGACTCTGTAGAGCCACAGCACGAGTACTGCAGTTCATACGACGCTGCAGAAACAAAGAAAGGGTCCACGTAGGAAGACAAGATCCCGCCTGGAAGATGACGCAACCAAAGAAGCTGAAGACCATAGAAAAGATTAATCGGCCTTCTAGAAAACCAGAAACGAAGTACCTACCGATAGATGCAGACCTACTAGAACAAGCGGAAGCTCTGTTGCTGAAAGGGAGCCAAGAAAGAAGCTTCAAAGAAGACATCAGGCACATACAACAAGGGAAGCAATTAGAGGGCAATAGCAAATTAAAGAGGCTCGACGTAGTACTAGAAGGAGGTCTTCTGCGTCTAAAGGGACGGATCGACGCGATACAGGGTGTGACTAGAGACTACAAGCGCCCCGTCGTGCTGGACAACAAGGACAAGATTACAAGACTCATCCTAGAACATTTCCACTGCCGTTTCAATCATGGGAATCATGCGACAGTGATGAATGAAGTAAGACAACGCTTCTGGATATTAGGATTAAGATCAGCAATCAAAGCGGTCCAGCATCAATGTCAGTGGTGTAAGACAAAAAGGGCAAGGCCGCAAGAACTACCGACCGGAAACTTACCAGTTGAGAGGCTGATGCACAGTACCCCTCCGTTCACATGCACCGGCATAGACTACTTCGGCCCGATGACAATCACCGTAGCGAGAAGACACGAGAAGCGATGGGGAGCACTCTTCACCTGTTTAACCACCAGAGCGGTACACATCGAGCTTGCTCCGACACTCTCCGCCGACTCCATGATAAATGCGCTACGACGATTCGCCGCAAGAAGAGGAATGCCTAAGACGATCTACACAGACAACGGAACTAACTTCGTCGGTACAAGTAAGGAATTAAAAGAAGCACTCGACAAAATGAACCAAGAAGACCTCGTCTCGGAAGCGGAAAAGATTGGTGTGCAGTGGAAGTTCATACCACCCGGTGCACCCAACATGGGCGGTGCATGGGAGCGTCTGGTGCGATCTATCAAAACCGCATTAAACGCCACGCTCAAAGAAAGGCATCCCCGAGAGGAGGTACTCAACACCCTCCTTTTAGAGGCCGAGCACATAATAAACTCTCGACCTCTCACTCACCTCTCCGAGAACCTAGAAGAAGAAGCCCTCACTCCGAACCACTTCCTCATCGGGCGATCATGCGGCGCAGCGAGAATCGGCAGCTTCGAAGACCACGAGCTCGTCGGGAGAGACACCTGGAAGACTACGCAGCGTCTTGCCGACCACTTCTGGCAACGATGGTTGCGCGAGTATCTGCCCACTCTACTGCCAAGGAAAACGAAGGGCAGAACCAGCGCCACAGACCTGCAAGTTGGGGACATCGTGCTGATCGTCGACCACACCCTACCAAGATGCACCTGGCCGCGTGGCAAGATCCTTGCGGTGTATCCAGGACCTGATGGGAGAACCCGAGTCGTCGACGTCGAGACGCGAGGAGGTGTATTACGACGACCCAGTTCAAGAATAGTGCTGTTAGTGCCGAAGGAGTCGCCGAGCCAGGAGGATGGTGCCATGCACGAGGGGGAGAATGTCGGCGACGAAGACCCCACTCAGGCAACGTAGCGCAAGTAGCGACAGCTCTAACGAGCGTTCAGCCTTTAATATAAATAAGGTAGAAATTTTAAGACTGAATCATATAGTAATACTTAGTTCTTATATACATATTTTGACTTATATTTGGTACTAAACATGTCCTTAGTATAGAGTAATAGTTGTTTAGGTAACATTTCTATAAGATTCTAATAAGAACGTAATATTTATTTTACTTATTACTTAAGAAAAAGAATTGCTAGTAAATCTAGTAAGAGTGATAACAATTAAGTCCTATTGTGTACGGTTTCGTAATTACGTAATTCTTTGTTAGTAAATTTTATGTGATAAATACTAATTAAAACTAATCTAAATGGATAGAAATAACATAAAAACTCGTAATATCATAATAAGAAACTATTTTATACTATATTTAAGAACTATTAATAGGAATAGCAAAACTGTCTTAAGAATTTTTGTTGTTTTCGCTCTAAAAACACAATTTGAATTGTAGTAATTATAAAAATTGTTATACCATTATATAGAATAAGTCATAACGAGTAATTTGATGTATATATTGTAATAGTTTTTATAAGGGTTTTTTAAATAAACGCTTTTAAAGGGTTCGGCTCAAGTGAAAAAGGTTCAAAAAAGCGATCAATTTTACGTGGTCGCCTATAAGGGCGGACCGGCCGCCTTATAAAGCGAGCCGTTTGACGGTTCGAGTCAGTCGCAGCGTAGCCACCGAAGAGGCAACAACACCTAGATAGAAGCCGAACCCTGAAGCAATAAAAGAAAAAGCATTCTTTTTATTTTATCCCTTATCCCTTAGTATCAAGATTAGTATCAAGATTAGTATCAAGATTAATATCAAGATTAGTATCAAGATTAGTATCAAGATTAATATCAAGATTAGTATTCAAGTTTCCTCTAAACAAGTCCCTTCGAAATACGCATTCAGGGGTGCGTGGGACGTACGTTACCAGCGCTAAATTAAACGTACGTCAATCAAGTGGGAGAAGTCCCAGACTGCTAGGGAGTAGCCCGACAGTCGCAACAAATATCAATCAGGAGAAAAGTTATTGCAAAAATATATGTTGATCCCTAGACACATATGTTGATCCCTAGACACTTTTGATGTGTGTATATTCTGTAGTTGCTTATAGTAAAATAATACATCCCACCAAAAACATTTTCATGTAAAATGTTGCCAAGACGACAGCATATGGCTTACCCTGTGAAAAAGATATCAGATCTCATGTAGAGCCAAGGTTCTGTATCTACACGCCCTAACTCTACCAACCCTAACTTTACAAACTCTACATCTCAGTAAAAATGTATGTATGTATGGCTTGGCTGTTTCGTTACTTCAGAAACTAAATATTCGTATAACACATTACTTCAGAAACGAGATATTTTCAAACACAAAGCTGAAATTTGTGAAAAAAAAGCACAAATTTCAGCTTTCTAGCACTTCAGGAAGTACCCTAACAGTTTTGATGATCATCAGTGTGTCAGTGACGAAATCGGTGTTTTTTAGGTATCAATAAAATCTAAAGTATCAGAGCTATGCAATTGAAACTTTGTACGTTTCATTAGTCTATTGGTAATATCATATCCTGAAAATTTGAACGATCTGGTATATCGGGAACCAAAGTTATGGGGGTTCAAAAAAACGACGAAACACTTCGAGAAAAGGTAGGTAGTGCCCTTGCGCTACGCTTGGCTCGTCTTGGCGGGGGCACGACCGTGCCCCCAGATGTGGTCATAATATTACATACCTGTGTAACCTCCTTCAATTTTTTTATGTATCCTTGTGTGAGACGCGCTGTATATTGTAGACGTAAGCGCAGGGGCTTGAGTTTAGCAGCATCGGCGCTTAGAGCATCCGGTGCCTTCCGACATAAGGAGTGGAGCGAGAACAACGCACATTCTACATGTGAAAATTGAAGTGAAGGTGACGGTTTAGCTTCACTTTTAACTGTCTCATCATCTTCTAGTGGTGCCTCTGGTAGATATTTCTGTTGAAAAAAGGAAAAAGTGTTTAAACTGACACTTTAAATAATATAACATCAACACGTAAACTTCACCTAGCTATTCACACTCATTTACAAAGTAAGGACAAATATCTTCTTCAAATCTTTTATCTTTATCGCGGTAAAGAGTCAGCCTATGTCCCTCCGTAAGATTCAAATTATTTCCTTGCCAAGTTTATTAAAATCGGTGCAACTTCAAAGACCTATATTTTAAAACTAAGCTTGCAAATGCAAAAATATTATTTCGTATTTGTATCGAGGATATGTACAGGTATAACATACTAAAATATAAACGAAATCGGAATCCTGACCCTTTTTTCGCTGTCCGCTTCACGTGAAATGCCTTTAATAATTATTTCCGACATATATCACACCGCCATCTAGTCCCAACCTATGCAGAGCTTGTGTTATGCATACTAGACAACTATATAGAATTTTATTCAAATGCATGAATATTACTATTGTGTTGTCTTCAATAAATAAAAATTGTTACTATTGTGTTTTCAATTGTTACACTACATACAGTACCAGTGAATGGTGACTCACATAACGCTTTTGCGTCAAGCAATAATGTTTAGATATCTCATAATCCTGACATTTTAAAAAAGCCGATTTACGTTTATTGAACAAATAAACGTATCTTGTATCTTAGACAAAATTTAATATACTTACCATGAGCAAATCATAAACAGCATCAATTTTCTGCTGTGGATTTTCCAACTCTCCACAATGCTCCGAGAGTTCAGCAAATAATTTCAGCAGATCTAATTTTGCATCTGTGGCTCCTTCAGCAGTTGGTATTTCATCCCACCTTCTAAGTACATGGTCACAGAAGAAATTGATAAACTGGTTAGAATCCACTTGAGCCTGTTCAAAGAAAAATTGGAATGAGTTCACATGGTCGAGGAGTTCTATAGATCAATTGGAACAAAATTATTCAATACTTACAGAAAACAGGGGTAGGGCATGTTGGGAACACTGTGTGATCCTTTCTAAATATTCAGGGTCTTCCGGGTGATAGTCATCAGGGGTGAATGCAAGAGCAGCAACAATTTGTAGAAGTTCCTTTCTGCCTAAGGGAGATTTCCCTAATTTTGACCATGTCAATAAGTCCATAATATGGTCAAACTCTTCAGCTACAACATCTTGACTCTAAAAAAATATACAAGATCTTAAATCACACACAATATACTGATGATAAGTTGTAGAAATCCTATTTATTTACTTTGTGTAGTATATTAACTGTGCACCTCCAACCTAGTTAAATACTAGCTTTTGTCTGCAGCTCTGCAGTCCACAGGTAAAAGGTAGTCTATGTGTTATTCTGATATATCAGCTATATTATTGTAAAGTTTCATATAAATCTGTACAAGTTTTTATGTGAATGTGTAACAAATTTTCACATTTATAATATTAGTATGTAAGATAGCACTTTAAAATAGGAAAGCAACCTGGCTTCACATGGAAATCTTTAAAATACTATAATATGCATTTAAACCTTCCTCTTGATTCACTCTATTAATGAAAACCATATTAAAATCCCTCGAGTAGCTTGAACAGAGTACAAGAACAGAAAACAACTTCATTTTTAACCAACTTCAAAAAAAGAGGAGGTTCTCAATTCGATTTTATATATGTTTTTTTTTTTTATGTGTGTTCACTGATAATTTCCTCGTTTATGAAGGATTTTGATAATTCTTTTTCAATGGAAAGGAGATATCCCAACGGTGATACCATGATAAGGACACTGAGATCTGATCCAAGAGAAATCGAGTAGAACCTTGAAGTCGTTTTTTTTTTGTTAAAATTTTTCATCTATACAAATAAATAAAATTGGAGTATGTGTTTGTAATATCAAAATAACAGATGTTTACTTAATGCATATGTATGTATACATGGTAAATATACCAAAAATGTATTTTTTCAATTGTTGTCTGTCTGTTCCGGGTAATCTCAGGAACGGCTGAACCGATTTTGACGGGACTTACACTGATATGTAGCTGATGATATAGGGAGTAACTTAGGCTACTTTTTTAGGACTAGCTTCGCCCAGCTGCGTCACCCGCGGGACTCAGCTGGTACTATATAATGATGTTAAACATTATAACTTTAATGGGTTTCAAAAGTGGTAACAGAACCTATTCCTGTTACCACTATCATTTATGTGAGTGACTCACATCACTCCTAATTTTTTTTTTTTTTTAATTTATTTAAGACAACTCAATATCTAATATTCCTGGGTCATAGGGGACTTTAAAAATGATGAATATAAAGATAGCTTTTGAGAACTACAAATGTGTGCGCTGTGTGAACAATTAAAATTTCTCAAAAATAATGTATGACCAAACTTTTCCCCTTTAAAATTTCTAAAAAGTCTATCTTTAAATGTTAGTAGCACAGCTTTTTTTAGGAACCAAATGAGTTCATGCACTATAACATCACGCTACAACCAATAGGACGACACATATGAAGTTGGACAGGTTAGCTAGTAACACTGTATAACAGATAAAAGATACTGTTTTAGTAATAGTTTTGGTCGGTTATTATTAAATTTAAAAAAAATTTTAGTCTGACTTAAGTTTTTATTTAAGACTTGTCAAACCGAAAGTACAAGCTACCAAAATGACTCTACTCTGCCTGATGGAAAGCATAAGTAGAATCCAAAAGTTGTGGTCACTATCCTCAATGTGAATGTGGACACAGCAGCATAGTGACCCACACTATGGTGGCCTAGTGAGATACATTTTCACGCCCCGCTTAAAGGACCCGGGATCATACTGGGAAGGGAACATGAGCGGTGATTGTGAGTTCCATGTTTTGATCGCTTGGCACAAGAAGGAAGAAACGTTGCGTTCGAGAGTGTATGTCTTCCACTCTAAAAGGGTGACTGCGAAGGCCAGCAAGTGTTGTCCCATAAAGGAAGGGAGAAGGGGGGACCAGTTGGAAGTGCTCTTCAGAACACTCCCCATGATACAGGCCATAGAGGCAATTCTTCGCAGATGCAGAGGTTCAAGGAACTCAGTGGCTTCGGGACTACCGAAGATGCGGACTGCTCGCCGCTGTAAATGATCGAGAGTGTCAAACAGATACTGTGCAGCATCATCACATAGATGAGAACAGTACTCCACACACAAGCGAACCTGGGTCTTGTAACAAAGACAGATGCTCGGGCGAAAGTACCATCCCACCCTGATAAGTACATCTAACTTTCACGAGGCCGCTTTAATGACTCTCTCCATGTACTCACGCATGTTGAAATCACGGCAGATTCGTTCACATTACTCTATCTAGAACTTTCTCAGTAAGTGGTGAAACTGCCTAGAACTAGAAAACCCTACTACATAATTAATTGAGATTAAATGACAGACAATCAAACACATGTACCTCTAACAGTTTCTTGCATTCTGCAATGATTAACTCTTCAGCTTCCTTGTTAATGACTTCTCTGCCCAGTTGTTTCACTTTAGTAGCTAAGAACTTAATACACCTTTCCCTAACAACTTCATTTGTGACTTCAGTATCTGAGTTCTGATGTATTTGTGAAAATAAACCTGTTAGTGCACCTTTAGCATCTATCTTTAAAATCGACAACAGCGAGTTAGTGACAATGTTTGTTTCAGCTGTGTCGTCAGTTTGTAAAAGCTGAGCCAGTATGTCAGCAATCCTTTGAGTATGTTCTTTGTGGTCTTTACATAGTGTAGGTAAATCTTTGATAGCTTGTTTCCGGATCTACAATGAGAAATTTAAATGTTGGTTACTGACTTTACATATAATTCAAACAACACATAAATGAGAGTTTAACTTACGGCTATGTCATCATCCTCACACAAATCAAATTGTGCTTCAATTGCTTGATCGGCTAAATTAGGAAAACTGTTGAAAAATTTCGCAATAAATTGTGATGCCAATCGTTTTTCCTTATCGGATCCTTTGACTGCTCCTAATATCTCCAAGTACTCTTTTTCATGCTAAAACAATGAAATGATGTTGAATACAAGTACAAGTAATAGTAACAAAAATAACACACGGTATAAATTTTAGAAAGGTTACCTTTGAGATGTCATCTTTGGCGTCGGCTAGGATGCCATAATTTTGATATAGTTTTTCAATGTTATCCGTAGACATCTTAAGAAATATTATTCACAGCGTGAATAAGACGAATTTGAACACAATATTATATTCTTAAATTCAAGAATTAATAACACCACGCGAAACTACAACTGTAATAATTATACAAGATGGTATCAATTGGTATCAATAATTCACTAACTCTGAGTCTGAGTACATTGTGGAGTACATATTCTTATCTATGGTATTCTGAAGCTCCAAACAAATTATCGGACGCGGCTGATAATGTGCACAGTCTCTTCGGACGTTGCTTTCGGACGTTTTCAGTGTTGCCACTTTAGTGACAGAGATATTCTAAAAAAAATCACTGAGAAATTAGTTTAAGGTTTTAACCTTAGAGTATCTATAGGTATAGAGCGCGCCTATCGCACCGCTTACATAATGCGCTTTGTAAGCAGGTGAACTATAGATAATTAAATGTATATATTTGTGAACAATAGGGATGTGCTAATGTGCAACACCGTCTAAGTCGATGATCGATAATTATAATCAAGGATTACTTTTGTCGTAAAAATTTAACTATTCAAGAAAGTAAATAATTGATTGGAACTTAATAACTAAGCAATATAAGATAAATGAATTTTAGCTACCTAATTATTATGTATTATGCTAATTTAGTTTTATTCACTCCCCATAAATAAAAAAAGTCCTTATTTTTGCATACATTGTTTTTGTGGAAAATAATAAGAACTGTGTTTTCAAAAATAAAATATTTTTTTACTTTATTTATGTAGATTAAATTACCAACATTTGTTAATTTTAACTCATGTGGAAAGTCGTTTAATTTCATTTCATGAGTAGCTATTTGAAGTTTTATAATGAATAAAAACTAGCGCGGTCTATGCATCTT
This sequence comes from Diaphora mendica, assembly GCA_949125395.1. Taxonomy (NCBI): domain Eukaryota; kingdom Metazoa; phylum Arthropoda; class Insecta; order Lepidoptera; family Erebidae; genus Diaphora; species Diaphora mendica. The sequence goes on from OX421310.1 coordinate 29,317,754, forward strand.
TGAGAACATTTGTTCCTAAGTATCAGAAAACATGATAAAAAACTGTAATTAAATTTTTAAGGAACGTAAAATGAAAATCAGTATTATTAGCTAATATTTATTTTTAATTCACATAATAGATATAATGGTGTTGTATTTATTGGCCTTTAAAAAGAGTAAGCTTATTGTAAAGCTGCCTCTTTGTCTCCTTCACATTTGCTTTTCGAACTAAATATTTTACCCGTATCTGAACATATTTTTGGACTACAGCCCGTAGCAAATGAACTAGATGATTACTACAAGGTTCTTGTTCAAATATATGTGTATGAAGAACACTAAATATGTCTATTCCAATAAATAATTTTAATGTTTTGGCGACCATATTTTTAGGATCACGTTCAAATTTCGTTTTCGCATCGATATTCGACCTCACCGCTTTTTCTGTGGCAGTACAAATTTTAATTACATCATCTGATGGATATATCAGTCCACCCCGGTCTTTAAGTAAAATAAATGAATGTGAAGGTACAATGTCTCTTGCAACCAGTGCCCCTAAGCAGTCGATGCAGTCCAGCTTGTGTAGTAGATACCTTACTATATAACCTGCTATATATGAAATAACTTCCTGTGAAATAACTGAATGAGAGATTGAGGGTAAATTCAAACAATCCTTCTGGAAATCGCTTATGAATTTGTCGTCTAAATTGTTCATGTCTTCGTGAGATTTGAATCTGTGTCCTTTCGTGGTTAAGTTGATGTGATCAGCCGATGATGAACACGATAATAAAGTAATTTGTTCTAATGATGCACAGTTTCCTCTGAAATTTTCTTTGAGCTCCATGTGAATAAGAAGCTTTTTATAAATAGCCTTGAACTGCATAGCAGACGGATTATTATTGAAACCACCATGTGCACGTATCACTGAAAAAAGAATTTCCAAGTGATCCTGGCTGATTTTATACATGGGGATAAAAGACAACATTTTTTCATGTTTAACTAGCCTTTCATACAATCCTTTCATGCTGGCAATGCAAACACAGAGTCCAAGAAATCCAACTTTATTTCTAGAGGACAAGACTTGCTGCTCATTTTTTGAAATTACTAGATTCTCTAAATAGATTTTTGTATCGTCTAGAAACTTTAAATATTTGGTTGCATTTTTTTCGTTAATAGGAGCTTTATAGTCAATTCCAGGAAATTTTCTTGAATTAAGAATATCAAATAAATTGTTAATAATGGTAATAAATTTGACAGTTGGATCAGAGTCAGCAAAATTTACCAAATGCAGATTTTTGTCACAAAATTGTACAGCTTTTGCTACACTAGCACTGAACAACTGTACTGCGAGTTTAACCTTCATAATCTGGTTTTTGAAATTGATGTGACGTGTCGTCAATTTATTGGCCAAATGAAAATTTTCATTTTCCTGCAATTCGTTGAGTTCGGCAAAATATTTCCATTTGATAAGGCCTCTATTGGCGTCACGTAGCTCTTTTTTACTTTCTAATGTATTTCGAACAAGTTTTACCATATGACATGGATCCAAAAATACATAAACTCGTTGATCAGTTACAGGATGTTGGAAATAGGTTTTAATTTCAATTTGATGGTCAAATTTACAACCAAGCTCCCGAGTCATAGCGATATTTGCCGGACAACCGTCAAATGTCATAGACACTACTTCTACGCCAACATCATGGCAATTAGATAGACACATCCTTACTAAGTTGGCCCTTTGCTCACCTGTCACACCGTTTACCAAAAAATATCCTATTGGAATTTTCCAGTTATCGTTTATAGCTACTAAAAGAAATACCAGAGCCTGCGTACATAGCTCTGCCGAATCTCCCGATACGTCAATCCCGACCCCAAAATCAACATAACCTTGTACAGTATTGCCGTCAAATTCCTTTTGTTGACGAATTGACATTTCATCTGTAACTAAGTTACAGAAAAGTTTTTTATCAGACGACTTTATTTTTTCATCAAGCACTTTGAAAGCTTCAGCCGTGAAACCTGGACTAGCGTTGACGCATTGGTACCATTTCCTAAGGGTACTAGGGTGTGGCAGGCACGTGTTAAAAGTATTTCTTATGTAAGAGTAAGCCTTCGGTGAGTAAAAATGTAAAGTCAACGCAAACGAACGAAGCTCAGGCGAATATTTTTTCCCTTTATGAAGCATTCTCTTGATAAGGGCTGCTGCAGAAACACCACAAGATTCCAGAAGGTCTACTTGTTCTTGAATTAGTAGTCTTTTATCTTTTAGCTCATTTAATAGTTGAGATAAACTCTTGACTTTCTTCTTTAAACGCTGACGAGCAACGTAAAGTGCATTGCATCGCAAACGACGGCGTTTTGCTATGTCTTTTAATCGAGCGATTTCTTTTTTTAACTTTCGTTTTCTTGGTGTATCAGTTATTTCTGAAACAGATGGATATGCATATGATGTCGCTGCCGGGTTTATTTCCTGGTTAACGGAATATTGATGAACAGTTGGTGAAGTTACTGCGTTTTCTACTGGGCCTGAAGTAGATGGATCTTCCGCTAGAAAAAGCGATGGTACAGCATCATTTGTTAATCTGCGGAGTCCTTTTTTTGTTTCATAGAAGCTAGAATCCGGAAAATGCAATGAACATATTTTACTCCAAACATTTGGTTCCCATTTTGCCTGTTTTACGTTTTGAATCCACTGTTTCATTAGGTTCGGATCTTTAGGAAACCTGGAAAAGTGAAATGGGTTTAATGAAAAGAAATTCTCTGTAAAAAAACGGAAAATACCCAAACATTTTAAGAGAAAATAAAACATAATCCAATAATTTGGAAAAAAAAATCGTTTATAGAAAGTATTTTTTTTCTAATTTTTTTTGGCAAATTCAAATTTCATCTTATCTAAAAGCTAAATCAACGCCGAGAACACGCAATATTGAACACACCCGGATACGAAATTTCAGCCAGATCGGTGAAATTATTTTCGAATCGATCATCTTGATTTTTTTTCATGTGGCACCTTTGCCCCGCGCCGCGTTGACTGACCTGACTGACATTTATTTTAGTACCCACACCTATCGCTAACGGTTTCATCAGAGCTATAAGACGTTGAATTTTGTTTAGCCATAATTTAATTTTCCACCATTTTGAATCTTTGTAACACTGATCAATTTTGACCAAAGTATTGATATACAATCAGTATTAATCTTGTAGTTTTGGCAGGCTAGGTGACTACCTGTACCTGATGGGAAGCAGATTTTAAAGAACTGAAAGTTTTCCCATACTGACTTTTACTTATAAATTAGATCCCCCATACGTAATTTTTACCAACAACTCCTCCTGGGAGAACAATTATATCAATAAATTTTGTACATTAATGTTATTTAAATAATTGTAATAATTAACATTCACAGGTGTTAATTATTACAATTATTTAAATAACATTAATGTACAAAAAAATCGAAATAACTATCATAATATTAATATTAAAAAAAAATATATCGATATCGAGTTTCGATACTTTGTCACATCACTAAATGAACCCAACGTCCAAGCGGAGTTGCGGGGTAGTGCGGGGAGAACGCCTACGCCCGCCCCTCGCGTCTCTTTCGTCCCCGTAATTCGTAATTTATTTTTACCTCAAAAGTACAAAAAAATTACTTACCTGTGAAATGTGATACTCGATTTGTGTTTGTTGTGTTTCCGAGTATCATTTTTACACGATTTTACCGCACATTTGACCATTTTAATGTCATAAATATTTAAAAACGCTTCTTGAAATTCCCAACTGACGCGCACCATTAGCAGTCGACCTTGACTACTAGAGTTCGTTCCAGTGTTCCCACCTGTGCTTACTGTTCTCACTTTGCTAGGCGCGCTCTATACCTACAGGAAATAGATACTCTAAGGTTTTAACCCTAAATATACTCGAAAAAAACAAGTTGTTGTAAGGTTCCTATGTTTATACATATTTGAAAATATTTTATTTATCAAGATACATCTACATCCACAAAGATAATCGATCAAGATGAATAAAAAATACCAGCAGAAGTATTTCAAGTTGATTTTAAAAACATAATACCGTGCGCATTAATGATACTAGTTAGCAATAAACCAGAAAGTAAAGCGAAAAGTCATAAAAAAAAGTAACCTTCTGGCAACACTGCAGCGCTCCAGATTCCTTTCGGACGTCCGAAGGCTCAAGGTCAGTCAAAGGTTACGTCCGAGACTTGCGTCCGAAAGGAATCTGGAGCGCTGGATGTTTTTGTCGCGTCCGTGTCAGTGTTGCCAGAAGGTTACTTTTGTAAACTTACGCAAATGAAAAGGTTACTTTTTAATGACTTTTCGCTTTACTTTCTGGTTTATTGTTAACTAGAATCATTAATGCGCACGGTATTATGTTTTTAAAATCAACTTGAAATACTTCTGCTGGTATTTTTTCTTCATCTTGATCGATTATCTTTGTGGATGTAGATGTATCTTGATAAATAAAATATTTTCAAATATGTATAAACATAGAAACCTTACAACAACTTGCTTTTTTCCAGTATATTTAGGGTTAAAACCTTAAACTAATTTTTCAGTGTTTTTTTTTTAGAATATCTCTGTCACTAAAGTGGCAACACTGAAAACGTCTGAAAGCAACGTCCGAAGAGACTGTGCACATTATCAGCCGCGGCTGTAAGCCGCGTCCGTCAGCCGCGTCCGATAATTTGTTTGGAGCTTGAATCTGAAGTCTCTGACCACAGAACAGTGTGTCACGCGTCATCGGCGCTCGCCTCCCACCGCTGAGCCGCTGTCCCTACCACCGCAGGGACACATAAAAGGACGAGCACACTACAGCTCGACCTCTTTCGCCCGGCGTCTACCACGCCGGACGGCTGCGCTGCCCTCTACGGGGGGGTCGGCCTCTAAAGCCGCCCCCAGCACTGCACTCTTTCGCCCGGCGTCTACCACGCCGGACGGCTGCGCTGCCCTCTACGGGGGGGTCGGCCTCTAAAGCCGCCCCCAGCACTGCACTCTTTCGCCCGGAGTCTACCACGCCGGACGGCTGCGCTGCCCTCTACGGGGGGGGTCGGCCTCTAAAGCCGACCACAGCACTGCACTCTTTCGCCCGGCGTCTACCACGCCTGGTGGCTGGGCTGCCCGGCCTACGCCGGAGCCCCAGCACTGCACCTCTTTCGGCCGGCGTCTACCACGCCAGTCGCCTGCGACGCCTCTACGGGGATCGGCCTCTAAAGCCGACCCAGGACTACACCTCTTCCTTTTCTCATCGCAGCAAACCAAGTTAAGTGCCTTTAACTTGGAGGACGACCGCTTGATCGAATCTCTCAAACCCACACCCTGACTGTACATCTATCTGTTTGTGTTATACTTCAGTAAATAAATTCTTTAAATTGTTGTTGTGAAGCGTCTAATTTAATCATCATCAGAACCTCGTGGCTTCACCATAACCTTCTAGGCTCCTAAAGCCGCTACGTGACACATGGCGCCCGACTGAACTGAGAGATTCGACCACGGTTTACCTCATATTCTTTTTATTGTGTATATTTTGTGTATATTACTTGTTTTGTGTTGAATCCCATCCAGGAAAGTGTTTTTTTCTATTATTTCGCTGTGAACACGTGCCAATCAGAACCGCGTGTACATTCATGTGCTTCTAATTGCTTTTCTATATATTCTTTTTCATTAAAACACGTGCCAGTCGAAACCGCGTGTATATTCACGCACTTTTATTTGCTTTTTCATATTTTTTCGCTAGAACCGCGTGTGCAAAAAATACTTTTAATTACTTTCGCTTAAATTTTGTTCGCTTGTGGCTTATATAAACCGCAATTTAAATGCAAGTCGCTGGAATGCGTTTGAGTCGCAAACGAAAACCGGTTTCGCACGCGCAGAACCACGCCACGCCCTACGGCTCGCTTAATCTTATTGTAACAACCTGGATGAAATTCGATACATTCTATTTTTCTTTCAAACACACCTTAATGGGTTCGATAGCTATATCTAACTTAATTAATTCTGTTCAAATATCTAACTAGACCAAACTTGGCTTCATTACTAAAAACTTAATTATTACTTTGAGTCATTATTAAACTTATCTAAACTTAAACTACATACTCGTATTATTCATCTTACGCGTAATTTTTTTCTTTCAACTTCTGTATACATCTGCGGCTATGGTCATTTCATTTACTATCTAAAACTCAAAAATGGTACATGTTGATACCTCTCTAAAACTAATTCCTATAACTTGTTTTTCTGGTAGGTACAATGGATGCGATTTGTTTTCTAAATGAGGTTACTAACATTAAACTATACTTTTCTAAACTATATTAAATATGTGTTAAATAATATCTAACACAGTTGTTCTTAGTCTTGTCGTTTCTCGTTCATTTGTTGCTTGATATTTTCTTAAAAATTAGCTATAAATGATGTCGATCGGTGTAGCATCGATTACATATTACATATATATATTTGACAAAACACCTTGAGTCTTGTCGTTTCTTGCCCGTCTATTGTTTACGTATTCTCTTAAAAATGCATTCTAACAATGATAGAAGCGTAAACCTATAAAATAAAATCTATACTAATATTATAAAGCTGCAGAGTTTGTTTGTTTATTTGTTTGTTTGTTTGTTTGTTTGTTTGAACGCGCTAATCTCAGGAAGTACTGGTCCGATTTGAAAAATTCTTTCAGTGTTGGATAGTCCATTTATCGAGGAAGGCTATAGGCTATATTTTATTTTCAAAAAAATTAGGGATCCGTAAGAAAATTGCTAATTTCTAACCCAAGGTGTGAAATCGAAAACCTATTTTTGCGTGCGCTGCAAAGACTATTGACAATAGAACAAAATAATGTATTACGGGTTTGTAGGGCCCATTAAGATCTACAAAAAAGTCCGCGAGAGCATATATCTAACTATCATGGTTTAGTCACAATAACCGCTTTTGTGTTCGAAAAAAATATTAAATCGTCTGAAGAAAGAAACTACGTTAAATGTGTATCGTAATATTAATCCTTATCCAAATTAAGCATTACGTTATCAAGGGTATTTATGTAGAAGTAAAATACTTTTTGTTTCATCCCAATCCGACATTTCGTTTAGAAGTTATCACGAGTATAAGACGCTAAGAGTTGGTACCTAATAATGAGTTATTTGCCAAAGAGTTTTTATCAACATAATGCCTAATATTAATCTTTATCTAAATAATTGTGTTGTTTATTATGAGTATTAGATCTTAGAAGAGTATAATAAATACATCTATACTAATATATAAAGCTGAAGAGTTTGTTTATTTGTTTGGACGCGCTAATCTCAGGAACTACTGGTACAATTTGAAAACTTATTTCAGTGTTAGATAGCCCATTTATCGAGGACGGCTATCCATACTTCCATACTTATATTATAAATGCGAAAGTAACTCTGTCTGTTTGTCTGTCTTGCTTTCACGGCCAAACCGCTGCACCGATTACAATGAAATTTGGTACAGAGATAGTCTAGAGCCTGAGAAAGGACATAGGCTACTTTTTATTGCGAAAAAAAGGTAATAAGGGGTTGAAAGGGGGGATGAAAGATTGTATAGAAGAGTGGTGGTTTAATCGCCACACGCCTGCGCATTACCTTGGTGACACCGCCCGGTACACCGGACACTCTTGGCAACGAGGTAACAAGGATGTCAAATTCATTAAAAATATTTCTCCTTTTCAACGAAGACTTAAATTAATATAATAATAATAATGTAATAAATAACATACATTCATAAATATGATTTGTATGTTCATTATATTAATAGAAATAAATAAGACAAATTACAAAACAGTGTATACAGTATCGTCATTTTAAGCTAAAATCTTAAATTTTATTTTTTAGGTTGTTGATTACATATAAATAAAAATGTCATTTAAATTTCGTAAAAATTTTAAGATCAAGGGGGTAAAATAACAATAGGGGATGAAAGTTTGTATGGAAATATGCAAGGTTTGTGAAGGCAAGGCAAGGCAAGGCCTATGTCCAGCAGTGAATTGCGATAGACTGATGATGATGATGCAAGGTTTGCAAAAATGTTTCATGAGTTTGGGACAGGAGACAAAATATTAGAGCTATTCAGATGTAACATTTACTGAGTTATCACAATATGCCTAAGTGTGCTTACCCGAACGGGCAGACATGTGAGGGCAGACGACTGTGCCGCATGCGGATGTTGAATTTTGCTACTACAAATTTGTTATTATTCACTAGGATTCGATTTGTTAACATGATTTTTTGTTTATTCAAATAATTTTCTTCGTGAAAAAATCCGAAGGAAAAGTATCCGGCGGGATTTAAACACAAAAAAAAGCAAAAGGGGTACGCCGCAAGATGAAATAAATGCCTGTATGAAACATATGTAATATGGGTACATGTTAAAAAGTTTTGTCTTACTACAATTATGCGAGTACAACTTCACAATTATTTATTAGCAGTGTCAATATCCAAATGCTCTTCTAAAAATAGGAGATGGTTGTATGCCAAATGACAGTAACGACATGATTACACTGAGACGTGAGTTCTGCCCCCCTAGCCATGTTGCAAGCGTTCGTTTTTCTGCAATCGTTAACGCATAAGATTCTCGTGTGTCATTGGCTAATATTTTGTTTTGATCACGTGACTTAGTTCCATTAAAAAAGTCTTAGCCAAGCTGACATTTGTTCGTAGTGATGGAATGGAATGTGATCGTTTCCATTCGTTTCTACAAATTTGACGCCAAATCCCATACAAACGCTAGCCAAGTTCCACTTTTGACAAACGCAAACGAAACGATATCCATGCGTTTGAACGATCACTAAGCGATTTCAAATAACTATAGTTATCGCTATTTAAATGGCGTCTATTTGACAGCTAAACAGTAAAATATGAACACCGAGAAGTATTTTCTTTGCTTAAGATAATTAGAACTTTTAAAATGCATACTGTAAATATATTGTGGTGCGCTCGTAATGAGGAAGTATGGCTTAGACGTAGAAAAAGACATTAATCGTCAGTGCAACGATACATTCCGCGAAATGCCGGACACTTTATTTGTGGAGCAATTCCGGCTATTATAGACAAGTCAAGCTTTCGAAGCCCTTTGTCAAGAACGCCAAAACAAGACATCACTAAAGGGAACCAACGAGATTCCTCTAAAAGTTAAGGTAGGTAAGTTAATAATCTGATTGTTTTGCAGTATTGACTACTTTTGTCAGGTGCATTTTTATCATTCTTTTTCTTAATGTTTGTGTTTTTATAGGTATTACGCGCTCTTAGTTTCCTAGCCACAGGATCCTATCAGTGAATTGTTGGTGTCACTCAGCATCATGCTCAACAGACAGCTAGTCGGTGCATCAGACAAGTTGTTGATGCTTTGAACCACCCTGCTATCATGGCAAAATGGATTAGGTTTCCAATAACACAACAAAAGAAAACAACTATAAAACAAGAGTGAGTACCTACTTAACAAACAAGCTAACTATATTTAAATGAATCTAAATGAATATGTACCATGTAATAAACATATAGGTAATTTTATTTCACTGGGTTCCAAAGAAGATTTGGTTTGCCTGGTGTAATTGGATGCATAGATTGTACGCATGTAGCTTTGATAAAACCCATTACTGAAGAGCATGTATATTTCAACAGAAAAGAGTATCATTCACTGAACATTCAAATGGTAGATTTATTATTATTTTTATTTATAGGGTATAGCATGTAAGAGACTGATAAGTCACTTCATAATATTGATTTGATTTTCAGATTTGTAATAGTAGTATGTGAATGCAAGGTTTGGTGGAGCTACACATGTTTGAATCATATATGCATGAACTTAATCAACATAATGAACAAGTATGGCTGTTAGGCTAGGTTACAATAAAAATATTTATTATTATTTTTATGTATGAGCCTTATAAAGTGAGTCTACTCTGCCTATTGGAAAGCATAAGCACAATCAAAGAGCGGTGGTCATCATACTCATTGCAAATGCTGACAATGCAGCATGGTGACTCACACCATGGAAGCATCATTTTTGAACCAGCCCATTCATAATGAAATCAGTGTGGCTCTATTACCTTTAGTAAAAGTTCTATAGTTTTCCTGTGAGTAACATATTTTTAAACTATTTTTTCAGGTGACTCTGGATATCCACAACATCCTTGGCTAATAACACCTACTGTCAATGCAGATCAAGGTTCTAAGGAAGAACTTTATACTCAAAAGCATGTGCGAGCCCGTAACTACATTGAGCGCTGTTTTGGATTTCTCAAAGTATGGTGATGTTTCCTAAGAGACAGGGTTCTTCACTATCATCTCCATGAAGCTAGCAATAATATAGCGGCATGTTGTATATTACACAATTTAGCATTACAATGAAGGTGATATAAATTTGTAAGGTCCCACACCCGCTATGATTGTGGGTAACCAAAGTGAAGTAATCTGCTATGCTGAATTCTTTATTGAATAGTATATATTAAGGTTATTTGAAACTTTGCTATTATTTTCTGTCCTTGTCAGGGTGGAAATTCTCCAGTAACATAGGAATATTACTTTTGTGATGGATAGAAAGAAGACACAAAAATAGATTTTAAATATTTTATTTCAAATTTCCTGATTTTAAATTATACTTTATGTCTATTTGTTACTCAGATGTTAAAACAATTATTAAATGGCTTTATTATTATTACAGTGTATGTTTATTTACCCAGTAGAAACATTACAAAATATTATGTAGTTATTGACATGAAGTATTTCTATTATCAATAATTTTTAATGTAGCTGAAGGAAAAGATTAGTAACCCACAATTAAGACCACTATCAATATCATGATAATGATGATCATCTCAACTGTGGTAAAGTTTCTATTATTTTTTCTGAAATATCAGCAAAACAATTATAAATTATATTCTGTTTATTTAAAATTCTGTTATACAGTGCATTTAAAATTGGATCTATCTTTCACTTCAATTCTTCGGGATGCTAATTGCCTCCTTTCCAGTTTCCTCACATCCAGGTTTTTTGCCGGTCTGCCTTTGGTTGCAGCCAGTTATTTTCTTTGGTCACAAACTCACTCGATGTCATTGGCGCTGTGGAACCCCTTGAGCCATGGACACACTAGGCTACCTGTTGCTGACTGCTGCTGACTGATATGCCATCAAACTTTTCCAGAGGGAGGGAGCAGTTAACAAGCAGCCCCGATGTTGCTGAAAATACATTATTAATTAATTAAACTAGAAGTACCTTCCTGCTATTAACAGTTATGTGAAAATCAGTCCACTCATTCTGTAGATTAGTCACAACAAACAGACTATAAGATACCATAATCTGGGGCAGAGAATGGACAATGTTGTTGTACAGTACTACTTCAGCAATCAAACCCAACAGCCTCTCTTCTAAAGCAGTAAGTGTTTGCCTGCTGCTAGGACCACCACCAGTCCTGAAAGCTTCACCGCTTTTTGCTAGGGCTCTCTTTTTGGTTTTAGTCTGACCACACATATTAAAACATATCTATGTATTAAACATTCATTGCTAGAATAATGTCTCTCATTACAGGAGAGGCTTATGTCCAACAGTGGACTATTAAGAGCTGTGGAAGACGAGTCAATGAAAATATATGACTCATCATCTCAATTTTTAAATGAATTTTATCACCATTATATATATTACATGGGTACAACAAAAGTTATAGATGACTTATTGATTAATTATTACAGTCCTTGTTTTTGTCTACGAAGTAAGCTGTTGTATAATATATGCTTTGTCTTGTAGAAAACTAGATGTGATAATCAAGCGATAGAGTGCGATACTTTCATACAACAAAGAATAACTAATAATTTACATACCTTTCCATGAATTCCAATAAAACGAGGAATTGCTGGGTTTGTTCTGTTTGGCTCTAGATTCCATTCTGTAAGAGGTATCACGTCATTTATTGTAAGTTTATCCTCGAGCAGGATCTTCATGTTTCCAAGTCACAAAAATGTTAAAACAACATTTCACACTGTGATATTATAATAAACCATTTACAAATAGAACTTATGCCTTATTTTACATACTTTTTAAATTCAGCCAACTAAAATTAACAATAAAAATTGTTGATGAACAATGTCTTTTCTTTCTTTTCTTTTTCTTATGAATGGCAAACTGTGCCGTGCGGTGTCGACAATTCTGCCAATGTCAAGTAGAATGGAGATACGTGGGTTATAATAAAAAAAAATTAGAATTTTGCAGCCATCCAGAATTTTCCAAAATTAGCAGTGGACTAAATGTGGGACTTTTTGTTGCGGTTAGTAAACTGAACAACAAAAACATATGTATTATTTCTAAATAAAAATAATTGGTAAACAATCACAAAACAACATTGTAACATCCATAGGGTCATAGGTTAGAATTTCATGTTATTACTTCGAATAAAAATCATTAGTGCTTGGAGAAGCTTAGGGGATGAAAAGGTTAATAGGGATGGGAAGTTAATGGGGATGGGGATTTTTAATTTTGGTAAGTAGGAGTAGAGGTCTAAGGATGGGTTATTATTATTACAATTGAAGAATATGTGGTCCAGACTGCCTTCATCCAAACCACATTCACATAGAGATGTATCACGTACCCTGATTTTGTGCAAGAAGACTGGTGAGCTACAGTGGCCTATACGGAGCCTGCATATAGAAGAGATGACTGGCTTGGAAGCCTTTTTAAATTTAAAATACCATGGTTTTGGGTTTAAGTATGGCTGTATTGCATAGTAATGCTGTCCCTTATGTTGAGACGAGCTGTCCCATTCCAGCTGCCAGGATGTGACCAAGTCTCTTTGTGGTAGCCTTAGAAGGTCATAGTGCTGATGAGTCAAGTGCTTCTGGTCAGACATATCGGAAGTAATAGCATTTCTGGCCAATGAGTCTGCACACTCATTGCCCACAATGCCACTATGGCTGGGAATCCACACAAGTTGGATCATGCTACCGTTTCTGTAACTTTTAAAAAGACTTTCCTTGATTTGCAGGATCAGGGGGCTATGAAGCTTGTTACGGAATGGGTCTTGCAGCAAGGCTTTTAGGCAGCTAAGGGAGTCCGTGAATATAACTGCCTTAGAAATGTTGTGGCACTCAGCATACAGGCATGCCTCTAAGATAGCGACGGATTCGCCCGTAAATACTGAGGCCTCTTTTGGGCACTTAAATTGTAAGACGATTTTGGAATTTTGGTAGTACACAGCGGCTCCTGTGTAACTATCACTAGACAGTTTGGAAGCATCTGTGAAAAACCTCTCAAACCCAACCCAGTGATCATCTATAAGAGAATTAAAGTCAGCAACAGCAGAGGCGGAGCCCTTAAGAATTCCAGCATCCAGAAGAACATTAGGTTTGAAACAGAGTATACTATATTGGAAGGAAAAAAGAGGAAATTTGTCAAATTTTACAGCAGAGTTCATAAAACGAAAGAAGAGGCGAAAGGATTGTAGAATCAATGGAATTTGTTTGTGAGTCCAGTATGAAGAGGAATTACACATAGTGTCTAAGACAGTCATTTTTTGAAGAAGAGGGTGGGAAGATTTACATAAAAATTTTAAAATAAAACGGGAAGCAAAGTATTGTCTTCTTAATGTTAAGGGTGGGTCTGAACATTCAACCTGAAGAGCGTTGATTGGGGAGGATTTCATGCAACCAGATATGATTCGCAGGCATCTAGATTGAAGTCGGTCGAGAGTTGTTAATGCAGCTTTATTGCATGGGATCAGTAAAAAGAGGCCATAATCCAGTATGCTGCGTATTAAGGCGTTGTACACTAGCTTCATGGTGTATGGGTGGGCTCCCCACCAGACTCCAGCCAGGGCCTTTAAGATTGGAATAACCCTTTCACATTTGGAGGCTAGATGATCAATGTGGTGAACGCCGGTCAACCTGGAGTCTAGGTATACACCTAAAAACTTAAATTTATTAACTATTGGGACTTCCTGCAGCTGTACTTGGACATCAATCCGTGGCAGAGTCTTCTTTCTTGTAAAGACAACAATAGCACTTTTCTGCACAGAAAGGCTTAAGCCATGAGCTGATAGCCACTGCCACAGAGAATTAAGGGAAATAGAGAGTGATGTAGCTGCATCTTGGATAGAATGATTGGAAACATATAGAGCCAGATCGTCGGCGTATTGTAGTATACTACAATTATTATTGAGGCATGAGCCTATGTCTGCAGTGTACAGATTGTACAGCAAGGGACTCAATACCGAGCCCTGAGGTAAGCCCCTCCAGGTCCTTCTCTGGTCAAACTCTTTGCCTAAGATCCTTAGGACTAGAGTTCGAGACATAAGCATTGCACATACGCAACGGATCATCCTAACCGGTAGTCTCAGCTGCTGCAGTTTCTGCCTGAGAATGGGTAGTAGGACATTGTCATATGCAGCAGTTATGTCAAGAAAAGATGTTACAACAGAATCATTTTTAGACAGAGAAAGACGGATATCCGTTACCAGTACTGCAACACTGTCCATGGTACTTAGCCCCTTGCGGAAGCCAAACTGATAATTTGGTAACAAATTCCTTGATTCCACAATCCATTCCAAGCGGTTTTTAATTAGACGTTCAAACAACTTGACAAGGACTGATGAGAGAGCAATTGGCCTGAAACTGTTTGGATCACCAGCATGTTTACCTGGTTTTAAAATGGGGATAATAATTTGAGTTTTCCATTTATCTGGGATCCAACTATGAGTGTAGCAAAAATTTAAAATGTTTAAATAAAAAGATTTTGTGCTGGGCCCAGCATGAACTAAAAGAATGAACAATGTCAACGTTACCATGACTACTTGGACGTTTCGATGGATAGATCATAGACTATATTTTAGGTTTTTTCCACCTAGATTGTAGAATGAGCGATTGAATCATTGGTGTCAACATGGCTACCAACTTATCGCTTTCTAAAATTACTCAAGACAAAGCGTGAGCGATTGCAGAAAGATAAGCGAATGGAAATGCTTGCAACTTGGCTAGGGCCCCTGGTATATGATAGCACACATGATCTAAAAATAATATATATTCTTATCCGCCGACTAATGAGACAGTACTCGAGATCCCGGCAAATATCCATGCCCAGGACACCGAGCTTACCCCGTAGTGGCAGTTGAGTGCTCTGAAAAGTGGGGAGGGGAAGAAACGGAGACTTTTTGGTAGAGAACGGGCACACCTGTGTTTTCTTAACGTTGAACTCGACCAGATTCTCATCACCACATTGTTAAATGCGGTTCAAAACCCGGTCAAGCTCAGCGACAATCTCCTATCCATTTTCCTCAACGTCTACTATCTTGGCTGCAGGGTATCCATAATATCGCCCATGCACTGTGCTATCGTCTGCATGGCAATGTATATTGCCAAGGGCTAATATGTCATTGACATGCAGAAGAAACATCTTGGGCGACAGGACCGAATTCTGAGGTACGCTAGCGTTTACCTCCAGAAAAACAGAGGCCGCGCCGTCCGTCGCAAAGAACCCGAATGCGAAGGCGCTGATGAAGAAAAGAGTAAATCTAGAGATGACTCTAGGAGGCAGACCGAATGCTTAGAGATCGAACGGTGCAAGAACAGGTTGAAAGCCTTGGCCATGTCGAATGTCGAAATAATTTCATACAAAATACTTTTTATTTTATGTACTTATATAAATACTTAAATATGTTTTTAACAGTGAAAAATGTGTCTTATTTTTAAAATAATATTAGCCTTAATAATTAAAACTGCTACCCAAAGTCACTGTTCCACGCGGACGAAGTCGCGGGCGCAGCTAGTCTTCAAATATTTCTAGCCACAAATTTTTTTATTTTGTAAGGAGTGGGCCAAAATCAAATTAAACTAAAACAATTAATTTGATGACTAAGTAGCTGTTAATAGTATCGTCGTCGATCTTTCACTCTAAATTGTTCTGGGCTAATTTAAAGCCTCGTGGCGACATAACCTCAAAAGGTACTTAACCATATAGCTACTATTTAAACAAAATGGCTACCATAGTTTTTCTGCACAATGTGATCGTCTCGGATCCTTGTTCTAAAATTTGTATTCTAAAATACTACTTTTTGATTTCTTCGTGTACATTTAGTACCTACTTTTCTACTTTGTTTCGTTCGATAAATTTCGAAACGCATTCTAAATGTCTACTAATAAATAATATAATACCTATATCACAGATTACTGAATAGTTACCCCATATACTGTGGACCGCTGCAACTTACTTCAGTACTATATACTATAGCTACAATCTACTATATCATATTCTATCAACCTTTGGAATTCACTATACAGATGTTCCACTATAGCTACATGCAAAATATATCTATAAACATGTTGTTCTTACAACATTCTTGCACTATTCTCAACTTGAGACAATTTTAACTAGTGATGCTTGAGATGTAGGTGGATTTATATAAAGTTGCAATACGACTACATAAAAATAATCACATAATGTGGGTATCGTATTGGCATGTATGTTTCTAGTCTGTATGTTCGTTTGTGTATATTTTGGTCTAAACCAATATACCTACTTATTTAATCTCTTTATTCTCGTTGCTAGAATCCTATAACTTTTTAAATTTACTCTCAAAATGAGTATATCTATCTCTAACCGGCTATACTGCCACTATAACTAATTAACTCTTAAAGGTTTACTGACAATTTTGATTGGAATTTAAGCTTTGACTGTTCGCCTCTATCGGTGGCAGGTATCGCTCTGTGCTAAGCACTTGATCATCCACCAAAATGTCATAAACCCTGTTCCTCTAACCTTAATGACGTCCGACATCATGTCTTCTGAAAGACACTCAAGGCCCTAACCCTTGATAGTTACTACTTGTAACCTTTATGATGTTGTGACATCATGTCTTCTGAAAGACTCAAGGCCCTACCCCTTGATATATTACTACTTGTACCTCTTATGATGTTGCGTCATCATGTCTTCTAAAAGACCTTCAAGGTTCTAACCCTTGAATTCTTGGTACTCTTAACTTGGACTCACCAGTTTCTTCTAATGATTCTTGGTACTTTTAATACTCTTTGGAGCGGTTAGTGACTCCTAAAACTTAAGCCTTAGTACTAAAACTTATTATTATTATTGGGGATTTATTTATTTATAACAGAGCGGTCGGTAACTCTTTAAACAAGCCTTAAAGCCAAACTTATTATTATTATTGGGAATTTATTTATTTATAACAGAGCGGTCGGTAACTCTCTAAACAAGCCTTAAAGCCACATATATATATATATATTTAATTTACTACAAACAGTAATTTTGTTCCCTTATTCTCCTAAACAGTCGTTTCAATTTCATTGAAAATGACCACATAAACTTATCTAAATACCCTAATCGACACACCGCTGTATACACCCTAAACTATACTCGGTGAAACGATACATCTAAACTACAATTACCTACTGATATCTACTAAAAACTACCAAAAACTACTAAACAACTTTTTCTACTTGATAATTCGCGACCAGAGAATCTATCATCAATTTAAATACTAAAATCATTCATTTCTCTAAACTACTAAATCTAATACTACAATGTATATTGAAATTTAAGTCGTCACTGTGGTCGCATCTATATTGCTACGGATTTTGATCCCAATATAGTTGATGAACCACGAGATGTATGTATACACCAAGACTTTAGACTATCAACCTTCTATCTTTGAGAAGGTACTGGCAGCTCGATAATTTTATTTTCTCAGTGACGAACACAAATATTTTATAAAAATTGGCCCCTAAATAAGTCAAATCTAATATCGTTTCTAAAAGGTCTCGTTTGATTGGCAAATATTAGCCAATGTTAGTTAAATCAATTAATAAACAGTGATTTTGTTTACTCATTCCATAACTAACACTTTTTACAGATGGGTTTCTGTTTTATTTATCTGTAATATTTACTTCCTACGTCGTGAATCAACTTTATCTTTTTGTTCTTAAATAATAATTCATTCTTGCTTACTACAAAAAAATAAAAACAAAATAAATATCGCACTATAAAATCATAATCTACAAAAACTTTTAACCTATGGCTTGGTAGTTAAAAAGTCGAGTCAAACCCGACTTACAGGTTCGATTCTCAGTTGTTGTTGTCGATCTGGTTGTTTGTTTTTCTTTTTCGCACATATGTCTTAGCTAGCATACCTACTTATAACTACAATTTTCTATTACTGCATCTACCTAAACAGTTAAACAAGTTTGCAACTATTATACTAAATTCTTTAAACATTTCTAACGGAGCATCGGAATGTATGACTCACTTTGTTTATGTTCTCAATTGAACTTTTTATTTGAAATTTTATTTCAAACCTTTAAACTTTTAACTTCACTATATTTTTGCTATTGAACTAAGCTGATATGACCTTAGCCTGTTAGTTTGTCTTTTCCCTCTTATCTCTTTAAACTTTTTTTGTCTCTAAAAAAAATCTGATCCTGCTTTAATCTTGTTCCCAGGGTACCAGCGAGGAGCTGCCGACAGTGGCGACCCCGAGGTCAGCGAATTTCCCCTAGGAAAAATTCTCGCCTAATGAGGGGGGTGTCACGCGTCATCGGCGCTCGCCTCCCACCGCTGAGCCGCTGTCCCTACCACCGCAGGGACACATAAAAGGACGAGCACACTACAGCTCGACCTCTTTCGCCCGGCGTCTACCACGCCGGACGGCTGCGCTGCCCTCTACGGGGGGGTCGGCCTCTAAAGCCGCCCCCAGCACTGCACTCTTTCGCCCGGCGTCTACCACGCCGGACGGCTGCGCTGCCCTCTACGGGGGGGTCGGCCTCTAAAGCCGCCCCCAGCACTGCACTCTTTCGCCCGGCGTCTACCACGCCGGACGGCTGCGCTGCCCTCTACGGGGGGGGTCGGCCTCTAAAGCCGACCCCAGCACTGCACTCTTTCGCCCGGCGTCTACCACGCCTGGTGGCTGGGCTGCCCGGCCTACGCCGGAGCCCCAGCACTGCACCTCTTTCGGCCGGCGTCTACCACGCCAGTCGCCTGCGACGCCTCTACGGGGATCGGCCTCTAAAGCCGACCCAGGACTACACCTCTTCCTTTTCTCATCGCAGCAAACCAAGTTAAGTGCCTTTAACTTGGAGGACGACCGCTTGATCGAATCTCTCAAACCCACACCCTGACTGTACATCTATCTGTTTGTGTTATACTTCAGTAAATAAATTCTTTAAATTGTTGTTGTGAAGCGTCTAATTTAATCATCATCAGAACCTCGTGGCTTCACCACAACCTTCTAGGCTCCTAAAGCCGCTACGTGACAAGTGTTACCAGAATATTTTTTTCTCGAATAGCCTTGCCGAGCACGCGTGTAGCCCCGAGATAGCCCCCCCCCCACCCCAGCCTGTAAATTTGAGATTTAAAAGAAAAAAAAAATACCAATCGACGTATTTTAAATAGCACTTTCCAAAATTATTTATTATTAAAACAGCACCCTCCTAGTTTACGAGTAAAAAATAAATAAAGTTACTACATGCTACCCCGTCGATATCACCTGAAATACTTCGAATTTCGTACTTTTTACACAGTGAAAAAACTGCACCCTACTCGAAACTAACTGCACCATCATTAGAATTTCATAAAATGCATTAGTTATTGCAACAAACCAATAAAACGCAATCAGTCAATTGCCGAAGGCGCGTGGTACGTTTGCGCATGCGCAGGCCAAACATAATGCCAAACATCTAAATGACGCATTTACATGCGTGGCACGCCTCGACAACCCTCCACATACACACGCGTGTAAATGGGCTGTTTGGCTAGGGTTGCGTGAACTTGCGTGAGGTTGTGATAGCTTGTTGCCGACCCGAGTCGGTGTCGGTTTTTGAACACAGATCAAAGGAAGCGTGCGCTCGCCGTTTGCGACGCGTTTACACGTTGGCGCGAGGTTGGTGCCGCTCAGTGCAGTGTTGCCGGGTCTTCCCATGTCGTGCGGCGTTCCGCAGGGGTCTGTCCTTGGACCACTCCTGTGGAACGTGGGGTACGACTGGGTCCTTCGAAGTCATCTGCCTCCCGGGCTGGGCGTAATTTGTTACGCCGATGACACTCTTGTCACAGCCCGGGGGGCGAACTTCCAAGAGGCGGCGCGCCTGGCCACCTGGGGTGTTTCTCTGGTGGTCGGGCGCATCGAGGCGCTGGGCTTGTGGGTGGCCCTGGATAAGACGGAGGCCCTATTGTTCCATGGGCCCCGTCGTGGTCCACCCGCCGGCGCCTCCATAGAGGTCAACTCGGTCCTCGTACCGGTTCGGGCCCAGATGAGGTATCTGGGCCTGATCCTCGACGGTAGGTGGCTCTTCGACGAGCACTTCCGACAGCTTGGTCCGAAGCTGGTCGACGCTGCCTCCGCCCTTGGGCGACTTTTGCCCAATTTGGGTGGAGCCAGCGTCGCAACGCGACTCCTGTACACCGGGGTTGTCCGGTCGATGTCGCTGTATGGGGCACCGGTGTGGGTGGCGGCTCTGACTGGCCTAAATAAGGCCCACCTCTGGCGGCCTCAGAGGGTATTGGCAGTCAGAGCCATACGCGGATACCGCACGGTGTCGACCGAGGCGGCGTGCGCCTTGGCCGGAACACCCCCGTGGGATTTGGAGGCGGAAGTGCTCGCCGAAGTTTATCGACGGGTGGCTGAATATCGGGCGGAGTACGGCTATCGCCCTCCGCCCGAAGAGGTACGCGACTGGCGTGAAGCCGCCCGTCGAGCCACGATGCCTAGATGGTCGTTCCGGCTGGAGACTCCACGCGCTGGCTTTGCCGCCGTGGAGGCTCTCCAGCCGGTCATCCTCGAGTGGGCAGGGCGGCAGCACGGGACCCTATCCTTCCGACTGACGCAGGTCCTTTCCGGGCATGGTTGCTTCGGGAAGTACCTGCACTCGGTCGTTAGGAGGGAATTGAGTCCCGCCTGCCACCACTGCGACTGCAGTGAGGACTCGGCCCAGCATTCTCTGGCGATTTGCCCCGCTTGGGCGTCGCAGCGCCGGGCCCTCACTGCAGTCATCGGAGGGGATCTCTCGCTACCGGCCGTCATACGCTCCATGGCCGGTAGCGATAGCAGTTTTACCGCGGTCGCAACCTTCTGCGAAGATGTAATCTCGCAGAAGGAGGTGGCGGAGAAGGCCCGGGAGGACGATGTCCACTCGGACCCAATCCGCCGCCGGCGAACCGGGCGGCGGAGGCGCGCCTATCAGCGCCTCATGCCGCCCTGAGTGTGGCCGCGGATGGTCGGGACGGGCTTTCCCCTCCATCCGCTCTAGTGGCCTCCCGCGAGGGGGCGACGTACGCGTGTGCCGTGCGTCGCCTAATTGAGAGGATACCAGCAGACGGTGCCCGCTTCTGTGCGGGCAGGCACTGAGAGGGGTCCGGATGTGTTAATAACTGCAGTTCCCGGACTCCTCCCTTCACAGGCGCAGAGTGGCACACCGTGTGGTTTTAGTCGGTTCGAGTCCGACACACCGCCCCGCCGCAAGCCCCGGCGCGGGTGAAGGTCCGAGGGGATTTCCACACGTTAAAAAAAAAAAAAAAAAAAAAGTGTTGCCGGGTCTTGTCAGAAGTTACCTGAATTATTTAAATTATTGTGTAGTAAGAAACCTTCCATATTTCAAATACTAAAAAAATGTAACTTTGATGTTGTACGGTGAAATATCGATTCTCTGTATCGATTAAGTGCTACATTTTTATTCAGAACTAAAAAAAATCCTTTATGCAAATAATTTGTGTGAAGGTTGGTTGGAATTTCCATAGAACCTTATGCCGCATTTACATGCGTGGCACGCCTCGACAACCCTTCACATACGCACGCGTGGAAATGGGCTGTTTGGCTAGGGTTGCGTGAACTTGCGTGAGGTTGTGATAGCTTGTTGCCGACCCGAGTCGGTGTCGGTTTTTGAACACAGATCAAAGGAAGCGTGCGCTCGCCGTTTGCGACGCGTTTACACGTTGGCGCAAGGTTGGTGCCGCTCAGTGCAGTGTTGCCGGGTCTTGTCAGAAGTTACCTGAATTATTTAAAAAAGTTGAATTATTTAAATTATTGTGTAGTAAGAAACCTTCCATATTTCAAATACTAAAAAAATGTAACTTGATGTTGTACGGTGAAATATCGATTCTCTGAATCGATTAAGTGCTACATTTTTATTCAGAACTAAAAAAAATCCTTTATGCAAAAAAATTGTGTGAAGGTTGGTTGGAATTTCCATAGAACCTTAGAGGCGCATAGCAAGAAGGCATATTTTTGATGACGGAACTAGAGATGCTAACTCGTGTGATGTGAAAATGAGTTGAGACGAAAGGTGGTTTTGTCGTTAATTAGAATAATTATAGAAATTCGTGAGCATTTTTTGTAAGTACAGAGTTTAACGGATAAGTTAGCTTTTTATAACGCCGGTTAGATTATTATATCCAGACGACACTAAATATAATCTACACTACGCATCTGTCGAAATTGACAAGCAGGAGTTCAAGCCGGAACGACTATGAACTTTCGTTGCTGCTACAGGCAACGAAAATAAACGAATTAATGCACTCACTTGAATTATTTAAATTTATTGTCAAATTCAAGCTAGTAATGCTACGAATATTTTCCACAGTTGCCATAAACACTGCCAGCAGGCTGTGAGAGAAGTTTTTCCAAATTGAAGTTGATTAAAAATTATTTAAGATCAACAATGAGTACTTTAAAACTAGTTCATATGGCTATCTTGTCTATTGAGCAAGATATGTGTGATGCTATAGACATTGGTAGTGTAATAAGACTTTGCTCTTAAACAAAGTAGACCTATAAATATTTAATTGGAGGCTGAAGTTTGATTTTTATTCTCAAAAGTTTTAGTAATATTTTTCAATAAAATATAGTTCTGGTTTGTAATAAGAATTGATTTAGGTTTTTGAATTCGCTAATTATTTATTTTTGTCTATCATCAAGTTGTAACAATGTATAAAATGTGATTGAAGTAAAATAATTTTTGTACTAATAAACGATAAGCGATTGTAAAACTTAGATAAACTTATTTTCATCCCCCCATCTCGGAAAAAGTATTTTTGCTCTTCGATATCTGAGTGCAAAAGCCGTTTTTATCCACTAGAGGTTTTTTTTTGGCCCTGCCAATATGACTAATCTGCCCAATGGAAAGCATGCAGAATCCAAAAGTGGTGGTCACCATACTCACTGCGATCGCAGACAATGCAGCATGGTGACCCACACCATGGCGGGCTAGTGATGCTTCTGCATCATTGGGCCTCCGGTCTCGCACTCATCAACGAAACACGACAGCACGAACGCTGTCATTTCACAGTGATCTTCTGTGCGAGGGTAGTACCGCCCCGGTCGAGCCGGCCCGTTCTTGCTAAAATCAGCGTGGCTCTACTACCTATTAGTAGTAGAGCCAGCTATTAGAAGCTTGCGTGAAAGAGACAGACGGTAACCAAACTCAGTCTCTCTCTCTCTACTCCGATCACGCTTTCCGCCCGTTCAGAGGCCTCTTCATCTGAAGAGGCAACTGTGGAAAATATTCATAGCATTACTAGCTTGAATTTGACAATAAATTTAAATAATTCAAGTGAGTGCATTAATTCGTTTATTTTCGTTGCCTGTAGCAGCAACGAAAGTTCATAGTCGTTCCAGCTTGATTTCCTGCTGGTCAATTTCGACAGATGCGTAGAGTAGATTAAATTTAGTGTCGTCTGGATATAATAATCTAGCCGGCCTTATAAAAAGCTAACTTATCCGTTAAACTCTGACTTTGAAACACTGAGCACTAGAGCACTGCGTACTGCGTACAACGTATTGTACAACAGCGTAAAGGCCGGTTCCCACAGTCCGCGATTCTGCGGATCACCACGCACAGCCGACGATCCCGGACGGCAACGCACACAGACAGGGCTCCTCTAACGGTGCGTGTCGGTCTGTGTAAATCTTTTGATAACTTCATTTCAAAATGGAAAGAGAACGTGTCGTCGCTGTAGCCGCGGCTGTGGTATTAATTAACAATTACCAAATTATGCGATCTAGTAAAAGTAAAAAGAAACCACATCGCTGGTGGATATCAGCATACAACAAAAGTCGTTTAACGTAAGTGTACATAGACCTAGATCTAATTTTATTTATTTTCTGTTTTGTCACCCATAGCAGTGGGATCACGGTATAAAATTAAAGAATGACATAAAATATTCCCTGTCCTGTGATCCTACGGTGCCGGTGAATACGGTGGTGATTCGGAAAACTTATCATAATATGATACTTATTTGTTCCAAATGACTTGTCGTCGTCTGTGCTACCACGGACGCGTTCGGATCGCGGCGTACGCGCTCGGATCGCGCCGCACCGCACCTTTGAAGTTACCGCCTCGCGACGGATACCGGCGCACCGCCACAGACATCCTCTGCTACCACGGACGAGACCCTGCCCACGGTGTGTCGTGCGAGCTGGTCCGCGTCCGTTCGCGATATCGCAGACCGTGGGAACCGGCCTTAATGCGTATCTATCTTGGTATCTGTGGAGCACCTGCCGGACGCCGGTCATGATTTTGATTTGCACTATATTGTTTATTTGTTTTGTTTTGATATTTACATCGCGTGTCGCTATGAGTGCATAGTCAAACGAAGAATCGATGGCCTTTCTCCTTTTTCTTATTGAATGTGCCCGATAATATCCCTATCGTAACACACAGCATCGTTGTCTGAACTGGACAACAATAAGAGTTTTATGATTTGTTGATATCCATATGTATACTTTCAAAGCCGCACTGTAATGAAAAAATCAAGCGAGCGAGTATCGCTGAACGAGTTTTTCTTTGAAAGCTCTTGTCAATCAGCGACAAAACTAGTAAAGCAAGTCGTCGCTGGCAGTGTGAACAGTCAGAGAGCAACTTTAATATATGCATCTCTTTCGTTTACACGTAATGTATATTTATTGTACGTTCCTTGAGGGAGAAAATCGCCGATGGTTGCCAAGGCTCGACAAGCATCCACAAGCCTTATGCGTCCACAAATCTCGCTTGGCATTTGGAAGTCATTTACACGCTTGCGTTTTTCGCTTTCATGTGGTTACTTTTTATCCGGGACCAAATTAGGGGTTTTATGGGACTAATCCCGCCCACACGCCCACTACTGTAACTCCTGTGCACCAGAATCAACAGCGGTGACCCACGAACACACCGAGTTATGACACTCGGGAAGTCCCAGGAAAAATTAAACTGTCTTGGAACCCGCAACGCAATTAATCAGAAGAAAAGTGGAGGAGTTGGAAATATAGTAAGTCCACTTCCCTCCTTGGCAAAGCGGGAGACAAAATGAAGTCAAAATAGGCAGACGCCTTTTTCAAACCGGGAAGCACCACGAATAACATATTATGGGTCCTAAGTGAGCTATATTTGATGTCTATAGTATGTATGGCAGAATCGCTTAAACGCACGGAAATTCGCCGCAGTTGACACAAGATCTTCATATATACTACCCCAGACGTAATTTGTAAGCTATTTAGCATCATGTTACGTTCATTGTACCTGATTGTACCAAAGACTACATTCCCAGAGGACGTGATGAGCCGACTGTTCACAGCTAGAATCAGGTGTTGAGGATTGACACAATGGTGAATAGACTAATTTAAATGAGTATAGTTTGCTCTTAAAGTTACCCAACTTCAAATTTCATTTTGCATTAAATTTTATATTGTAATAAATTGTTTGTTTTAACTAATTTTTAAATCCTCTCTTCGTTCGACCAGCCACTCATTTTGAAGACAGAACTAGACGTGCATTCATCGCGAGATCCCAGCGGCTACTAAGCGCGCGCCAACCAACGTATAAACACGTCGCAAGTGGCGAGCGCACGCTTCCTTTGATCTGTGTTCAAAAACCGACACCGACTCGGGTCGGCAACAAGCTTTTTTTTTTTTTTTTTTTAACGTGTGGAAATCCCCTCGGACCGTCACCCCACCGGGGCTTGCGGTGGGGCGGTGTGTCGGACTCGAACCGACTAAAACCACACGGTGTGCCACTCTGCGCCTGTGAAGGGAGGAGTCCGGGAACTGCAGTTATTAACACATCCGGACCCCTACCAGCGCCTGCCCGCACAGAAGCGGGCACCGTCTGCTGGTATCCTCTCAATTAGGCGACGTACGGCACACGCGTACGTCGCCCCCTCGCGGGAGGCCACTAGAGCGGATGGAGGGGAAAGCCCGTCCCGACCATCCGCGGCCACACTCAGGGTGGCATGAGGCGCTGATAGGCGCGCCTCCGCCGCCCGGTTCGCCGGCGGCGGATTGGGTCCGAGTGGACATCGTCCTCCCGGGCCTTCTCCGCCACTTCCTTCTGCGAGATTACATCTTCGCAGAAGGTTGCGACCGCGGTAAAACTGCTATCGCTACCGGCCATGGAGCGTATGACGGCCGGTAGCGAGAGATCTCCTCCGATGACTGCAGTGAGGGCCCGGCGCTGCGACGCCCATGCAGGGCAGATCGCCAGCGTATGCTGGGCCGAGTCCTCACTGCAGTCGCAGTGGTGGCAGGCGGGACTCAATTCCC
The DNA here is from genome assembly GCA_949125395.1 of Diaphora mendica. Classification (NCBI taxonomy): domain Eukaryota; kingdom Metazoa; phylum Arthropoda; class Insecta; order Lepidoptera; family Erebidae; genus Diaphora; species Diaphora mendica. The sequence goes on from OX421310.1 coordinate 29,344,250, forward strand.
TCCTAGCGACCGAGTGCAGGTACTTCCCGAAACAACCATGCCCGGAAAGGACCTGCGTCAGTCAGAAGGAAAGGGTCCCGTGCTGCCACCCTGCCCACTCGAGGATGACCGGCTGGAGAGCCTCCACGGCGGCAAAGCCAGCGCGTGGAGTCTCCAGCCGGAACGACCAGCGAGCCATCGTGGCTCGACGGGCGGCTTCACGCCACTCGCGTACCTCTTCGGGCGGAGGGCGATAGCCATACTCCGCCCGATATTCAGTCACCCGTCTATAAACTTCGGCGAGCACTTCCGCCTCCAAATCCCACGGGGGTGTTCCGGCCAGGGCGCACGCCGCCTCAGTCGACACCGTGCGGTATCCGCGTATGGCTCTGACTGCCAATACCCTCTGAGGCCGCCAGAGGTGGGCCTTATTTAGGGCAGTCAGAGCCGCCACCCACACCGGTGCACCATACAGCGCCATCGACCGGACAACCCCCGTGTATAGGAGTCGCGTTGCGACGCTGGCTCCACCCAAATTGGGCAAAAGTCGCCCAAGGGCGGGCGGCAGCGTCGACCAGCTTCGGACCAAGCTGTCGGAAGTGCTCGTCGAAGAGCCACCTACCGTCGAGTATCAGGCCCAGATACCTCATCTGGGCCCGAACCGGTACGAGGACCGAGTTGACTTCTATGGAGGCGCCGGCGGGTGGACCACGACGGGGCCCATGGAACAATAGGGCCTCCGTCTTGTCCAGGGCCACCCGTAAGCCCAGCGCCTCGATGCGCCCGACCACCAGAGCAACTCCCCTGGTGGCCAGGCACGCCGCCTCTTGGAAGTTCGCTCCCCGGGCCGTGACCAATGTGTCATCGGCGTAACAAATTACGCCCAGCCCGGGGGGCAGACGACTTCGAAGGACCCAGTCGTACCCCACGTTCCACAGGAGTGGTCCAAGGACAGACCCCTGCGGAACGCCGCACGACATGGGTCGCCGTCTCAAGACGCCCTCTCGGTCCTCGTACACGACGGTACGCTCCTCTAGATAGTCTGCCACTAGCCGCCTCAGGTACTCTGGCACCCCGTGGTAGTGGAGTGCTTCCCTGATGCAGCTAAATGGCAGACTATTGAAGGCGTTGGCGATGTCCAAGGACACCGCCAACACCACGCCGCCACAGCTCACTGCCTCTTCGGTCACGGCCCTAAGGCGCATCACGGCATCGACCGTCGAACGCCCCTCTCGGAGGTCGGCAACAAGCTATCACAACCTCACGCAAGCCAAGACAAGCAGCCCGTTTACACGCTTGTGTATGTGGAGGTTTGTCGAGGCGTGGCACGCGTGTAAACGCACCTCACAACCTCACGCAACCCAAGCCAAACAGCCCGTTTTCACGCTTTTAACCGACTTCAAATGAAATTGAGAACCTCCTCCTTTTGGAAGTCGGTTATAAAAGGAGGAGGTTCTCAATTCGACTGTATTTTTTTTTTCTTTTTTTATGTTTGTTACCTCATAACTTTTGACTGGGTGAACCGATTTTGATAATTATTTTTTTATTTGAAAGCTGGTGTACCCGAATGGTCCCATTAAAATTTGGTCCAGATTGAAGTCAGTTTTTTTTTGTTAAAATTTATAGGTAATTATTACATTGTTTTTCATTTTGAAATACAATACTTCCATACAAAAATTTTCATTCGTCATCCTCTCTCACAAAATTTAATATTAAAAGAAGTAAACATAACTAGATATTTATAAAAAATAACTTATTGTTATTAACTAGTAGCATGTGTAAAGATTTGATAATTAAGGTATTCGATACTAATCTTATTGTAATTTAACTTGACAGAAATGCAATTATTGTATGCCCACTGGGCATGCTGATCGCAATGTATACGAAACATCTATTAATACGTATTTGTTTCGGAGTTTTGGTGTTTTCTATGTATAATATGTATGTATTTATTTACAAAAAAAATGTATATATGGATTTATATCAGTTGTCTAATACCCATAACACGAGATCTGCTTAGTTGAGACTAGATGGCCTTGTGTGTTAGATGTCCAAAATATTTATTTATTATTGGAACGAAGTTCGTTATGGGGCGTTGCGAAGGGTTACCCTAGCCGGTAAAAAGCGTCCGTAACTTAAGATGGACGCCTCGGCGTCACAATGGTAGCGTATGCGAATGCTGTGCTTGAGGTCTCAGGTTCGAATCCCGGGTCGAATCATATATATATTTTTATGTTCAGCAAATATTTGTTTTTTCGGAGCTTGGATGTTTTCTATGTATAATAGTAGGTATGTATTTACAAAAAAAAGATGTCTGAAATATTTATTTAGTAAATGAAAAATTTAGTATAGCGCAGTAATCTGTAAGTTGTATGTAACAAGTACGGAGTAACTCTAGACAGAACTTGTTTCAGTAGAGATTACTAGGTAGCAGCAAAAGTCACCAGTTTAGTTTTTTATTTTTATTTTTATCGATAAAAATCATATTAAAAAATGTATAGCGCCATCTGTAATTATTTATTTAATAGTGGTAGCCCGCGGCTTCGGTCGCATATATATCAGTCACGCGGCAAATGGTAGCCTATGTGTTATTCTGATGTATAAGCTATATTACTGTAAAGTTTCATCCAAATCCGTTCAGTAGTTTTCGCGTGAAAGAGTAACAAACATCCATCCAACCATACTTACAAACTTTCGCGCTTATAATATTAGTATAGATTTCGTGAACGAAAAATTTTGTATAGCGCAGTAATCTATAAGTTGTATGTAACGAGTACGGAGTAACTCTAGGGAGAACTTGTTTCAGTAGAGAATACTTGGTAGCAGCACAAGTCACCAGTTTAGTTTAATTTTTTATTACCATCGTACCATCTTTCAGGATATACTTACGATATTTAATTGTCATGATAACTTCGTCCATTTATTATTATTATTATTATCTTAATTATGTACCTACCTATGATCCACAACAAAGATATATTCAATTGAATTGAATGTAAGGTACTTAGTGGCTGAGTGATCGCAGTTATAGTAATTTAAATTAAATTTTTAAAAACTGCTAGAAAAATCCACCAGCCACTAAAACCAATATTTCGCCACTAAATGAAGGATTCAAAGTATTCAAACCACCAGTTTTAGTGGAAAATCCACTAAGTTGGCAGCACTGGGGCAACGTGTGAGTGCATGCGAGCGCTTGTAGTTTGTGAGCGACTGCCAAGTCCTCGCACGCGTGTAAATGTAGCACGAGCGTTTGTGAAGAAATGTACACACATCAAAAGTGTCTAGGGATCAAGCATTTTTATGCGGATTTCTTGAGATTGAGATGTGGCTTTGGCCCTGGCCTGCTCAGTCGCCAGACTTGAACCCGATTAAGCATGCATGGGATATGCTACAGAGAAGAGCTCTGCCGAATATGGAGGGTATCCAGTCGCAAGAAGACCTTTTTTTGTTGTTGCAACGAACATGGGCGGCCATTCCACAGCGTGATTTGAATGAACTCATTTTGAGTATGCCAAACCGATGTTCTTGTGTTAGTGTTCGCGGTAGAAACACGGATTATTAATTGTTTAAGTTACCTAATAAAATTTTAAAGAAAACTGTTATTTCAGTCTTTTTTTCGAACTTTAATGTTAGTGGTTCAAATGTCAAAAATCCTTTTATTAGGAAAATGGCAAATTTCTTTATTAATGCAAAGGTGACTTGGTTTATCGTTACTGTGACAAACGAAAACACTTTATTTGATGAATCTTTAAAGAAAATTTTAATTAATATCAATCAGGAGAAAAGTTATTGCAAAAATATATGTTGATCCCTAGACACATATGTTGATCCCTAGACACTTTTGATGTGTGTAGTTTGTGAGCGCCTGCCAAGTCCTCGCACGCATGTAAACGTAGCATAAGGGTTTTTATATTCGAAGGTTCGAAGCGAGTTCCCACCCCTATCCGTACCTGTGTTTTCTTACTTTTCTTTTCTGCTGTGAATGTTGATGCAATGATGCTAAAAAAACAATGTATTAAATGCGTTCACCTAATATAAAGAAATATAAAAATAAAAAAATTTGTAAATATAAACCACATAATAAAATTATTATTTAATAAATGATATAAATGTAAAATTATAACTAAACTGTAAACATGAAAGTTATTACACTATATATAATTATAGAGCAACGCACTCTTAAAAATGTAGTCTTTCAGTGTTGCATAATGCTTAAAAAGTTCCAATTTTTGTACAATATTTTAAAATTGGTGATATATTTTTAATAGAGCAAATTATATTTTTTATATTATCTATTTATTGTACATAATATTCATTTCATATTTTTGGGAAACAAAGTTCGACATCAATTATACTGATATTTTTTTGGATTGAACAATGGCGAACTCCCGAACAAAATTTTGTGGAAGTATTTTTTAGCGTCTAGCAATGAAAAATATACAAAAATATGCAGATGAAATCCCTGAACAATTTTGTCTTAAACAGTATTAGTCTTAGAAGTCTAAATCTTAGAGCATACAAATACATATGGAGCACAGAACATAAAGAATAGGTAGAAATCTTAGAGTATCTATTTCCTGTAGGTATACTCTAAGGTAGAAATGTTATGTCTCTTAATTTACAACGGAACGACTGTCGCCAAACTCATACAAATGAAAGCACTATTTTATTACTGCACACTACTAACGAATTGTTTTGATTTGATGTTTTTATTTGCTCAAAACTAGCCTACAATACATAAAGTCACACGTTTGATAATATATCTTATCGCGTAATGTTAACAGTTATTTTGCCATAGCGTAAGAAGAACTTACAACGTTTCGTAATCTTGAAAGTAAGAATACTTCATTGCAAGCTATTCAAAAACAGATGGCGTTATTCTAAATGCACGCAATTATAACATTAATCACTATAAGAATAAATTCGATATTTGTGTCATTTTTCGATATTTACCGCTACTCGCTTAGTGTTGTGGCACATATTACAATATTATCAATAATATCGATACCTAACTTTTGTTGTAATAGGACGGAGCAGAATAAAAAACATGAATTGAAGGATATCTGAGGAGGTAACATTATAAAGGTAAAGAAGCTAAAAAATAAGTACTTGCATAATAATGAGAAGCCGAGGATCGAACTAAGTGGCGTGCAATTGGAGAGGCCTATGTCCAGCAGTGGACTGCAATAGGCTGATGATGATGATGATAATAATGTGTATTCATTTTAAGAATCTGTATTATTATTTATTTATTTATTTAGAAACTTTTACAATATTATAACAGGATAAATTCCCAAGGCAATATTGCAAGCTTAAAACTAATTATACAATATAAAAACAACAAAAATGTTAAATACAATTAATATTATAATAAAACGAATTAGAATAATAAAAGTAATGAATAAGTAGGTATACCTACCTTAACTTAATATTTCAGAAATAATGCAACTTTGCGCTATTTCAGTGAATTTCGGATTAATTAATTAATTATAATTATATTTAATAAAGACTGTTTAGATACTTAACAAAATTCAAAACAGTGGTTACATAATTAATATTTGGCACAGTATGTATTCATATTTAGTTTTATAGGAAATACACATGGTATCAATAATCATAATTTTTATTGACTGCAATGAACAAAAATGCAATACGTCTAATTGTCGACCCGTTGGTATAGTGTTTAGCGATCCTGACTGCTGAGTCAGAGTTCGGAACAGAGAGAGAGACAGACAAAATTTAAAAAAAATGTTATTTTGGTATACGGCCCGTGCCTGCAAATTTCGCAGAGAAAAGAATCACGCTTCGACATAAATGGGCCGGCTCGACCGGAGTGATACCACGGCCTTACAGAAAACCAGTGTGAAATGGCGCTTGCACTGTGTTTCACAGAGTGAGTGAGGATACCGGAAGCCCATATCCCAACTCCTCCCCTCCCCACCCCCCAAAGGTCGGCAACGCGCTTGTAACGCCTCTGGTGTTGCGGGTGTCCATGGACAGTGGTAATCGCTTAGCATCAGGTGATACGTCTGCTCGTTTGCCACCTGTTCCGTAAAAAAAAATTGTACCGTGAACCTACACATGCAGATGCATTTAGTAAAAAGCGGATATTATATTACAAACAGACACTCTTATTATATATATATATTCTTACTATATACTTATTTGTATAGATATTCAATGGTAAAACAAGTGTTTTTCTTTCAAGGCCACGTAAACAAACAAGCAAAATTTAATATTTATAATTATTATAGTAAGTAAATATAACACGTTTAAAAGTATGCAAATCGATAAAGCTAACATCCTACCTGGCTACATCACTAATCGAGTAGAATAGAAAATACGAGAATAACGTTGAAAACTGATAAGACCCGATCATACCAGATTGAGATTTATGTGAATGGAATAAGGAAGAGTTTAGCTTAAAACTCTAGTCAATTATCAGTTAAATAAAATTTTAAGATTTTATTGATAAAACTTATAAAATTGTACCTACAGATGTTAAGAAACACCTCAATTATCAATCTTTTTCCTTCTGCTATCATTTTTACACTGTAAAACAGAACAGTACTGCATTATGGCGTAAAAAAGAACTTTCATTGGACGACCTATTCAACGCAGCGTTGTAACACGACTATGATACAAAATACCTACAACTCATAAAGGTATGCGGTGCAACGCTTATCAGTGGCAAGCGCGCCACGCCTACTAGTCACTTCTACTTATATCTTTTTGTTTTGTGATATGGAGGAAGCGCTGAGAGTTTATCTCTCTCACAGTCTCCGTGATTGGTTGGTGTGATTTGGTGGGAAATACACCAACCAATCAGAAGATTGCGTGAGAGAGACAGACTCTACCTAAACTCGGTCCCTCTCTCTCTACTCCGATCACGCTTTCCGCTCGTTCAGCGCTCTCTCTACATATTGGATGCTCTAAGATGTAAACGTGGAAGCTAAGTAGCTGCCACCCAGTTATAAGCAGATTGGTTATTTATTTCACAAACTAATAGTACTGTTCATAATTGCACGGTATATTTCATATTATAGTAGCCTATATTTTTATAGTGCGCTGTCCGGTCCCTATTTTAAGTATCATTTTTTTAATAACTGCATTTTACGGTTCTGGGTTCTAGCTCTTTTAAGCCAGTCGTTGATATTTGATTGGAAACAGTTTGATGGAGAGTTTTCTTTTAATAGGCGGTACACACTACAACGTTTATATACTACTATGGCGATTTTTTTTATGTATGGCCCGCCATAATGACTCTACTCTGCCTGATGGAAAGCATTAGCAGAATCCAAGAGTGTTGGTCACTATACTCACTGCGAATGCAGACAATGCAGTATGGCGACCGACACCATGGCGGCCTAGTGATGCTGCTACATCTTTTAGTCTAATCAACAAGTATGGAACTGTTGACTAGACTATTTGGGCCTCCGGTCTCCCACTCACCAACGAAACACGACAGCACGATCGCTGTCATTTTACGTTTATTTTCTGTGCGAGGGTAGTACCACCCCGGTCGAGCCGGCCCATTCGTGCTGGCTCTACTACCTATAAAGTTACTTTGTATAGATTTAACTGTGCAGTTCGTTTGTGCAGTTTTATCGATAGTGTGGACGGATATTGGTTCAGATTTTTTGAGAAATATCTGAGTATCCTATAAGTTTACAAGTTTTTTTCCGTAACATTTTACAGTTCACTTCACACGCGTCACTCGGAATTAAGTTGAGTCTGTTTAGGTGAGTGGGAATGTAGCAATGGCCAAACTTTAGTCTGTTCCTATGGTAATGAAATTTCTACTGTCTATGTTTTAATTCTTGTAGACGTACCAAGGTTTAGCGGGCGGGCTTCCCTGGATCGTCGCGTACCATTTTCCCTTTTGTGTACTTGCATATTCCAGTATTCATGCCATAACCTCTTCAGATCATGGGTGATCGCTGCTTGGTAGTCAATGTGCGAAATCTTCATAGAAGCAGATTGATCAACATCAAACCTATTTCTCGCAGCGTGGTCCACAGTTTCATAACAGAGAATAATACAAAGATACAATTTTACGCATACCTACTGGTATGTTTCAGCTTTGAAGAACATAAGTGTAATAGGATCAGTGACGGAAAGGTAAGTGTTGATTGTTGTATATAGTAGATTTGTGTCAATTTGTCTGAGTTTGTGTATTTGTGTAAAGTTGTACTGATGTAGCGTGGGCTCAGGCGTGATCGTGATGTGAAATAACGCGTTGTATGGAAATTATTTACCTTTTTACATGTTGTAATTAAAAATAATCGATAGAGTGACACTCGACTAGCAGAATTAAAGTAGTAATCACTCCAAATATGATCGGAACATGCAACAAAGAGAACACAAATAACGTTAAGAGACCACTTCGGATGATTAATCTTGCTGCCAACTGTCAGCTAGCATGCAGTTTTGGACGATGAGCATTAATAAGTTGGTGTACTTGATTTTCATGTGTAATCATGATAATCGGTGAGTGTTCGTTTTCTCTTACATACACTTTTCCGTAAGCAGTCCAGCAGAATTTAAAGTTATTTGTCTTGGCTAAGTCCCGTGCCAAGAAATACAAGCGCTCACCTCTAGGAGTTAGATGCTCCGATAAGTATATAGGGGTGTCTGGATTTATTTTAAAACCTAGATGTTTGGCGCACAGCTTACCTTTATTTCTATTATTGAATGACTTAGCGAATCTGAAAATTTTGTTCTTCTATAATGTTGATTTAGTTGCCACAATAATGGGGCTTTTGATTTCAGCTGACTTTTGTTTCATACTGTATATATCAGCGATATCCAATTTTTGGATGGCGCTGTCTAAGGTCCCTGAGAGATTTGCAACATAGTCGATGAGATCTTCTTTATTTTCATTACACGTTTTTGGGACGTTCTTTATTTCAAAACTGGACTTCCGGCCATTAACTTGCATTTCTTCTATTTTATTCTCTAGAATAGTGATATAGTCCCTGTCTTTCGTCGCCTGCGTCTCCAAGTCTACGATTCTTTTCCGAAACTCCTCATTTTGTGCAGCGAGAAAGGAAACAGTGTTCTCAATGTTATGGTTAGATTGCTTTATTTCTTTGAGAGCAGTATTCAGTTCCCTTAGCTCATTAGCTTGTGAGGTAAAATTAGCTGTCATTAGCTTTCGCATCTCTTTCTTGAAATCAGCCATTTGAGCGGAGATCATATTTTCCATTTGACCCCGAGATCTCTTGTTTCTCTGTGATACATAGTCCTGCGGGATGGCATGGGACCGATCCGAATCAGAGGCAGATCTATTCATAGCATTTTCTACCGATACCACGGACTCGGAGCTAGTTGAAATTGTATTAGCAGGCACCTGCTCAGTCATAGTTTCAATTTTCGGAGGTGTTCTCTTAAGTGGCATTATGTAGCAGGTTTGGTTCCGCTATTTTCTGCTAGATGGCGCTAATGGTGGGCCAAAGCAAAGTTACCCGACTGTCGCTAACTAACATAGACAAATGATAAATAAGATATTATAAACAAAAACCAATTCATTTGATTAAAAAAAATACAATTTAATTTTATAAAGAACACTAAAACACTATCTGGTTATTTAACTCTAATACATAATTAAAATATAAGGGCTAAGTAATCAACTATAGTTTACGTTATACACTACACTGAGAGGCACCGCTTTTTAACTTTATACTTAAACAAGGTTATGTAATCAACGTTAAACACTACACAGAGATGCACCCGTCCGCACACCGCGAGGTCCCGAGCAAAAGAGGGCGAGCTTCACAATACTATTCCTCACTCGATAGTCTCATTCGAATGACGACACATCGTAAGGTTAGGTACAGACCACCATTGGCGTACCTCACTCTATTCCTTTATTCCTTACACGGCCTCTCCTGACACCCTGACGTCCTCGTCAGGTTCAGGTAACCGCACCTCTTCATTGTTCTCATTTGCAGTGGCTTGAACCTCTAATAAAAGTTCATTAGGATCCTCTGTAGGTACATCGTCGTCTGATTTGTCAGTTGCTGCAAACAGTTATCCAATTTAGTGTAAACAGTTAACAAATAGCTATCATGATAATAACAGTTAACAGGAATAGGAAAAGGTCTGAACCCCCAGGGAAAAGAGTGAAAGATTGTTTATAATCCATTCTAAACTACAAACAAACATTCACTGTTACAAGCATCTAAAACTAAACAACCAGAAGTTTAGTACCATGACAAGAGTAGACCTACAGCATGAAGATCTACTGTTACCATAAAAAGACCACGAGTTCGGGGCTGGTTACCCTGTCCATAGGCCCTAAAGTTCACTCAGGAAGACCATGAGTTTGGGGCTGGTTACCCGGTCCATAGGTCTTATAGTTCTCTCAGGAAGACCACGAGTTTGGGGCTGGATACCCGGTCCATGGGTCTTATTGGTTTACTAAGGAGGACCATGAGTTTGGGGCTGGTCACCCTGTCCATAGGTCTTAGGACACACTGTAAAATCTCAAGATCTACTGTCGCAGTGACTTAATCGCAAAGAAGGCTGCACATTCTTCAGGCGTCCATTCACCTTTCCAAGGTACCATGAATTGAGCTGCGGCATAACTCACTTTGCCATAAGCTCCGGCCAGTAATTTTAACTCATAACGACCATTTCCGAGGACTCTAGTTATCTTATATGGGCCGCGCATACCAGGATCCAATTTCCCTTTGGATTGTGCGTATTTAATAACAAATACAAGATCGTTCATCTGGAAAACACGAGGCGGGCGTCGAACTTTATTGACATATTCATCTTGTCGCTCTTGATTTTCTTTAAGACGTTCGGCCGTCCTTTGTTTGTCAAGCTCTCGAAGGGATTGCCTTTCAGAACTTGAGCAGTCTTGAGTGACATCACGAACTAGAGCTTGTATTACGGGAGTGACTCCCTCGGTGCCTATTAAAAGATGTAACGGAGACGCCCGTGTGGTTTTTTGTTAAGTAATGTTGAGGATAAGCTGTAAACGCCATAACTCTTCAGACCATTTACTTTTCTTATGATTGATCTCTATACGTAACATGTTAAGTAGAGTGCGAATATATCTTTCAACCTGACCATTAGAACGATGCATTTCTGGAGTGATATGATGTATTGAACATCCTAAATCGTCAATCCACTTAACAAATCGTGCAGATTCAAACATACGGCCTCTGTCAGTGACCAAAAGACGTGGAGTACCGAATAAGGACATAACATTTTGAAATACTTGTTGTAACTCATCCAAATCTTGTTTATAAATAGGATACAGGAATTCCTATTGACATCTTGATAGATAGTGGCGCTTTAAACGTTTCACTTATCTCCACCTCTGTCGTGAGCTATTTGTCGAGTTTTTCGAAACCCATTTATCGCGAGTTGAAAGGTGTCGGTCATAATATCACTCGAGTGTTCTCTTATGAAACGCTTACCATAGAGTTTGAAGAAATCACTCTTGAGGTTGATTTATTGGTTGTGCCCAGTGAGAGTATGAACGCACCTATCATAATCGGTACAGATGTTTTAAATCGTGAGGGAGTAACTTATGTACGTACTAAGGGTTGTCAACGATTAATTTACTATTCGGTCCCGACAAAAGTTTCGACGGTAGAAGCGGATAAGCACGCTATTCAGACCTCACTTGTAGGAGATGACTACAAAAAACTTTTAGAGATTTTAAATCAGTTTTTAAAGTTTATGATTACCGGAACGGCTACTTCAAGCGTGACTACTGGTAGCATGCACATCCGTTTAAACAGTGATGCACCCATACATTACTGGCCGTACCGCTTATCTTTTAATGAAAAGTTGAAGGTTCGTGAAATTATTGCAGATCTTTTATCTAAAAGAATAATACGTGAATCGGAGTCAGCGTACGCGAGCCCTATACTCTTAATAAAGAAAAAAGACGGTACTGATCGAATGTGTGTAGATTTCCGGGCCTTAAATAGAATTACGATTAAAGACAGATATCCTTTGCCGTTAATGGAGTATCATATTGACCGGTTGGGTATGGGTAAATATTTTACGACCCTTGATATGGCATCAGGGTTCCATCAGGTTTGTTTTGATAATGACTCGATTCCTCTTACGGGTTTTGTGACGCCAGAAGGTCATTATGAATATTTAAAAATGTCTTTTGGACTTTTGAATGCGCCAGTTGTTTTCCAAAGAATCATTAGTAATACCCTGCGTTCTTTCATAAACAGCGGCGCTGTCGTGGTGTATATTGATGACGTGTTACTTATTAGTGAGAGTATTGACGCTGGTTTACATACCCTAAATAGTGTTCTAAGGACTTTAACGGATGCTTGGTTTTCGTTGAATATGAATAAGTGTTCTTTTTTGAACACTGAAATAGAGTATTTAGGACGTGTAATCACTAACGGTGAAGTTCGTCCATCAAAATCTAAAATTACGGCATTCATAAACTCAACTGCACCCAAAAATGTGCGTCAAGTTAGGCAATTCTTAGGACTTGCGGGCTATTTTAGAAAATACATAGAGAATTACGCTTTCAAAACTTCATGTATCGCACGTTTAACTAAAAAGGATGTAGAATTTAATTGGGGTGAAGAACAGTGAACCGGTTCTCATTATTTTTAACCCTAATTTAAATACAGAGGTCCATACGGACGCCAGCAGTCAAGGATACGGAGCTGTTCTAGTTCAAATTCATAGGGATGGTCGTAAGTGTGTAATTGCCTACTACAGTCAGGTAACTAGTGGAGCGGAAGTACGATATCACTCCTATGAATTAGAAACGTTGGCTGTAATTCGGGCCTTACGTCATTTTCGTCACTACCTTATTGTCAAATTCAAAGTTATTACCGATTGCAACGCTTTAAAAGCTACACAAAATAAGAAGGATCTCTTACCTCGGGTGGCCCAATGGTGGGTGTATTTACAAGATTTAACATTCACCATTTACGTTTACCGTAAAGGCGTTTTAATGCCTCATGCCGATTACCTTAGTCGCAACCCTATTCGTTTTGTAAATAGCATCGACAAACCACGTAATTGGGCGCAAATCGCACAGTCAGGCGACGAAGAAACTCTAAAACTAATTAGTCAATTAGACGATGGACAATTAGACGCCAGTCGTTATGTAAAAAACAACGACATTCTTTACTACCGGTACTCGCCGGTAGGAGAACAATCACGCCTGTTATGTTATATACCAAAGGGACATAGGCTTAGCCCACTTAGGATTTTTCACGATGAACATTGTCATGTAGGGGTAGATAAAACAATAGCGTTGATATTAAAACATTTCTGGTTTCCTAGCTTACAAACGTTTGTTAAAAAATACATAGGACATTGTTTAACCTGTATAGCCAATAAAAGGATTCCACGGGCTGCTTTACAGCCTATCACATCGTGGCCTAAGCCAGATATAGCTTTTCACACCCTCCATATGGATGCTCTCGGTCCGTTGCCAGAGTCCAATGGATATAAACATATTATGGTAGTAGTAGATGCTTTCTCTAAATACTGTCTACTGTACACGCAGGTTGAATTCGATTCCAGTTTTATATCACTATTAGTTGGCTTTACAGTAGTAGACGGTATTACAGTCGCACTAGTGGAAGGTACTTGATTCGTGTTTACTGATAGTTTGTGCTTGGAGCGACAGTTAACTTGTTTGTGGCCCATCAGTCCACATGAAAAACATTTAATCGGAATGTTTGATAAATACCGTTTGCCAACATGCGGTTTAACAAATCGTTTACTAATACCGCGGTCAGAACTAGAAAGCTTTTCGGCTTTATTACGCGCTGGCTTAAGGAAAGTAGCTAGATAATTAACTAATTCACAGGGCTTCAGATTATGCTCATACTATGCTCATCTTTTTTAGTTTGAATTTGTGTAGTGTGTGGATTGTATACACGGTACATATATTCCATAATAACATTTTTATGGTTTTTGTCGATTTGTTTGTTCCAGCTCATATCTGTAATGGCTGGACCGATTTTGATGGGACTTTCGCTGGCTGATAGCTGATGTAATAAGATATAAATTAGAAGGAGGAGGTTATCTATTCTACTGTATTTTTTCATGTATAACTAGTGGCTGGACCGATTTTGATGTGACTTTCACTGGCTGATAGCTGATGTAATAAGATAAAATTTGAAGGAGGAAGTTATCTATTCTACTGTATTTCTTCATGTATAGCTAGTGGCTGGACCGATTTTGATGAAACTTTCACTGGCTGATAGCTGATGTAATAAGATATAAATTAGAAGGTAGAGGTTACCTATTCTACTGTATTTTTAACCGACTTCAAAAAAAGGAGGAGGTTCTCAATTCGACTGTTTTTTTTTTGTTACCTCATAATTTTTGACTGGGTGAACCGATTTTGATAATTCTTTTTTTATTTGAAAGTTGGTGCTTTCGCATACGCCCATTTTTGGTCCAGATTGAAGTCGGTTTTTTTTTGTTAAAATTTGTAGGTAATTATTTCATGTATAGCTTGTGGCTGGACCGATTTTGATGATTTCTTTCACTGCCAGATAGTGAATTTTATTAATGTGTGGTTTTCCTTTTTTGTTTGCTTTTATATTACACAGGTAATGAGAATGAGAACAGCAGCGGTAAGCGCGCTCAACACCTGGCGGCTGCGGCTGACATCTGACAACGGCTCCAACTGACTTCTGAAGGGCAAACGAGCAGACGGAGCAAGACAAATGCGGGAGGGCAAATGAACAGACCGGGTCATCTACAGAGTGGACAAACGAGCAGACGGAAGCAACGTCTTATATGTAGTATAGATAAAGGAAAAATTGCGAAAAGCACAGATTTCTTATATCGCATAATTATTATTATTTTTATTTAAACTGGCTACCACTTTCCTCATGAACGCGTAGAAGTATAAAATTTAAATTCATATCAAAGACTCAAGTCTATAACACCTTCAAGCTGTAACAAAATTAAACTTTTATATTAACGCAATCTCAAGAAACAACATATTAAGCCCCATATTTGGAAACTCGCAACTACTCGCAAGGGAATCAAATCTAAAGGATACTTCCCGCCGTCCTAGAATCTTGAAATTTGGCACTAAGCAACGTTTTATAGCACAACTAAAGGAAAAATTTCGAAAATATAAAAATTTTAGTTACATTACATATTTCTTTTATAATTATATAACTATGTATTACCGTTTGCCTCATGAACGCACAGAGATATCAAGTTGAAATTTATATCAAAATTAGGTGTAATAGCCTTTAAGCTTTGAAAAAAAAAAAGTCAACGCAAAAACGCAAAACGCAAAGGTACAACCATTTATACCACATATTTTGAAACTCGCGACTGCTCGCAAGCGAATCAAAATCTAAAAGCTGCTTCCTGTTGACATAGAAAATTGAAATTTGGTTAGAAGCAATAGCTTAACAGCACAGGTAACAGAAAAATTCAGAAAACTTGTACTTATATACCTACAGGTTTGTACGGAATCCTAGGTCCGACTCGCACTTGTCCGGTTTTTTTTTACACTTTGTCTATCAAAGAGCTTTTGAAATTGAGGTGAGGTAGAAAAGTCATCATAATTTACGTACTATAAACCAGTAAGTTGACTGTTAAAATACTTATAAACTCAGCGGTGGCTTCACAGTATAGTAAACCAGTAAGTTGACTGTTAATATACTTGTAAGCGGTGGCTTCCTGATATAATATCTTAGTATATATTGTAAGGGCTATGTTTTGGCCTGAATCAGTGCAATTATTATGTATGTGTATTTATGTCTGACACTCAGTTCTTTCCACGGCACTGATGGTGAGCTCGTGCTGCACAGATCCCATTTTTTTATTGTATATTATTATTAAGTATGTGTTACCTATATGTAAACAACGGTAAATTTTTAATCACCTCATGTCATGTTATGGTTGTCTAAAAGAAATTGCCGTGAGCGGTAAGACCTCTGATTGTTATACTTGGATACTTTGTTACTCTAATTTTGAACCATTTTGCTTTGAGTGTGCAATAAAGAAAAATAAATAAATATTACTTCCAGAAATAAATAAATAAAAAATCATTGCTTACAATAGATAAATAAATAGGTACATATTTAAAAAAAAACAATACTCACAACACATAATTTTTATAAATATAACATTTAAAAAATCATATGAAAAAAATTTTTGACTATCACAATGCCATGTCCATTTCACACTCTACGTACGTAGTTTCCCGCGCAATGTTAAATTAACCGCTTGTCGTGCTCTTGTCGCGCCCTTGTCGTGCCCTTGTCGTGCTCTTGTCGTGTATGTTTGTCAGCTTATTTCTAATTGTTTTTGTTAGCAAGTACTTATTGTTTTTTATGTATTCTATAGTAAATATTGTGTACTATTTGTAACAAACAAGCGATAATGAAAAAACCGCGTGATTGTCGCTTTAAAAGTGTAAATAGTAAAGTTAGTCATTTGAGTGTCGATTTGAATGGGTTGATTAATATGCTCCGTTCTTTGAAATAAAGGAACTTATACATCTGATACCTATATTATATAAAGTTCATGAACCATACTACTCAGAAACGATTAAATCAAGCCACTTCATTACGGCATCTGTCGTCAAAGCCACTTGAAACTCTCATGTTGTTCTAGGAGTGAGCGAGCGCGGGAGAAATGGCGCGCTGAGTTCTAATAGTCGTGGTGTAAAAACTTTGTATTGAATTTGTCTAGTGATGATTAAATTGAATAGATTTAAGGTTTAGCTTTAGAATAACACAAAAAGTATGTGTAAGAATGGTTTATTTTAAAAAAATATATACAAGTTTATACAAATTTTTCGTTTTTTTTTATCTCTTCCTTAATTTCTAGCGATTTTAACAGCAGATACGTAAAAAACTTTACAATATTTTTACACTACTCTGTAGGAAATTTTGTCAGGAATCCAAATATAATAAATATTAGTAGGTCTTCTTAGAAAACCATTGATAAATTGGCGAAAGAATGCATCGGCGCATACGTAGCGCGGCCACCCTGCAGAGGCCCCGCCACGCGACGGTTTCGCGCCCGCCGCGGCCCGCCACACGAAGGGATAAACTTGGTGATAAATAATATAGATTTTTTTTTTAAATATTATCTATTTCTTATACATAATATTCATTTCATATTTTTGGGAAACAAAGTTCGACATCATATACTGATATGTTATGTTCATAAATTTAAGCTGTGCAGTATGGCAACATCAAGAAATCGTGGAAAAAATGGGTGTGTCAGGGACTGTTATGTCAGGCAACAACAACTGTTTTAAAATGTTCGAATGTTACTTTGTGCACGATCATTTAATTTGCATTTTTGCTTTTTATCCACCTTCCTTTATGTGCATTTATTTTCGTGGGATTTTCCGCTAAGTATGTCGAGTTGAGTGTATCTACTTCTCCGGCTTCGCGACGCTATGTTCACGAAATACTGCCTGACTGTGATAAAAAGTGTTGAGATAGGATTCCCTGTGATCTAGTTTTAGTGGATTTATAATAATACCTATGAGAAAATAGACTCTTTATCGTGCCTCAAAGATTCTGTTGTGTTGTGCAACGTTAATTTTGTTGTGTGGCAAAAGTAGTTATTATCGACAACAGTGATTGTTTATAGAAATTAGCCAGTGAATATAATTTCAAAAATAAAAAGAATAAGTTAATTTATTTGTTTAATTTTTGTTCTCACATAGCGATTATTGGCATGTTTTTTTTTGTTTTTGATTATAAAAACAAAAATGCCAAGTTAATACAATAGATCCGTTGAGTTGCAGTAACGTATTTTAAAGTAATTAAGTCAATTTTTTTTTATGGTTTCACTATTTTTATCAATAGTGAAAACATTAGACATCTTTACTTTAAAATGCGTTTCTGCACCTTAGCGGGTTTTCAAAGTATATAGGGCGTATATATATATATATGTGTACCTAGGTATAAATATGTATATGTACCTAGGTATACATATATATATGTACCTAGGTATACGTATATATACCAGTGACACTACGTTTTAGTTCAGGGACTGGTAACTAGATGGCGTAATGATGCAAAACGAAGAGTTGGCTATCTATACGTAAGTACATATTCTTATCTATGCTTACAATATAATATCTAAAAGTCTATTTTGCCTTTGGTATTACCATCTGTTTTTAGTTCGGATACTTGACACTGTGTCGCTAAGGTCGTTAGTCAATTCAAAATAATTTTCATAACGACTATGATATTGTTACGTGTTAGGGTTTGATTTGTTTGAGAGAGAAGCCTTTTGACGTGTTAAAGAGACTTTATTAAAAACCACTATTAAAATCACAATACAACTCTGAATTACAATCCTTAAAGGTCGCCGAGGTCGCTGAGTTGATCGCTGATATCACTTCAATGTTTATCTCACTATAGCTCAAACTGTACTGATCTCTGCGGTCCGCGAGACGCTCTATTTATACTCATATAAATTATTATTCCTACATTTCTAGAACCTACGATAAAACACGAGAGTCGTCTCGTAAAGACGTTAATAAAAATAATCGAAGTTAATAGTAATTAGGCAACAACCAATCGATATCCAACACTATGCATATAGACATAAGGTCCATTATTCCTTGCCCCAGGAGATCGATAAGAAGTGTGTGTGTATTTGTGTGCACAGATAAGGCTTGAAGATTATTATTCGTAACAATATAATCGAAATTGTTGTTACCGAAAACAAGATTGCCCCAATCAATGTTACTTCCTCACAATTGTATTATAAGTTAGTTATATTGAAATATACATCCAATGCTTACAAACACAGTCCTTGTATTGTTAGTGTATTGCCAACTTTTCTAACTTTCTTAATTTTTCTTTTCTCACTTACTTACTTAATAGTTGTTCCCAACAGTATCACTTAGTTGGAACAATATTTGCACTAGAAAACACAGCTTATTTCACAGAATTTATACCAATTTTCAATGTTTACTAATTTATCAAATTTTAAAATACGCAGACAATGTTAATTTTTATTGGTTGAAGCCTTAGTAATTTTATTTATATGTGAAAATGTAATTGAGTGTGTACAAGAATTTTATATGTGGATAGTGTTTGTGTGGTGCATGCAAAAAGCACCTTGTATGTTTCACTCGCACATTTTTTTTTACATATACAGTTCTGGTTTCAAATTGTAAGGGACTAAGATAATTAGACGAAGTGTTATTTCACAGTGACTGAGAATGAAGAACCTGAGGCCCCGTTTTGCCAGTGGCTGCTCCAAGTCGGGCGCCATCGATGCCATTGCTTGAATGGGAGCTTCATCAGGATGCTGAAATTCTGGTGCCAGAGGATGCAGAGGTTCAAGAAGTCGTCGAGTACGACTCCACGTCAGGAGAAGCCGTATTAGATATCTCATAAGCTAAGACTATAAAAGGCGGTGCACGCCTGTTTATGACACATTTCTCGTTCGACGCTCGGCGTGGTAACAACTCTGCAGGAACGGTGTGGTGATCTGTGTTATATTATTAATATCGAATTATAACTTGTAAAGTAAGAACTGCGTGTCATGTAAGTGATTAACTTTTATTGGAGTTCGAGATCAAATGTAATTAGTTCTATTTAAATATTAATAAAGGGTAGTTTCTGGTATTCTTATTTTTTTTGTTTTTATTTTACTTCTGTTCAGTCCTCTCACCAATGGAGCGATCACTCTGTGATACTTGTAATACCTATAGGACCCATGAGTATAAGCATTAACTCGCTACTAGTCCATTGGCGAGAAGAATAAACCACGGCGCTCCACCGTGTTCTTAATCTAAACTAAATTCATCAAGCACTTACTGGAGTGTGTGGCTTCCGTGTTCTCGGCGTTCCAAGAGATCTCTTGGGTAGCTTCTTCTCTGCGTCGTCACACAAACTTGCTCCAGGTGCTGTATATCTTTCAAGGTATTCGAATTACAATAAACTCGTATCAGCTATCACGGATATTCGAATTACAACTCACTCGCTTCAGCTATCGCGGAACGCGCCTACAAAACTCGCGAGTCCAACCAGACCTAACAAAACGGTAAATCACTAAAGGGACCGGGTCGATGCTTAATTAGCTTAATATCAATTAAATTTCGGTTCTCAAAACAACAATCGTCGACCGTTCACAACACGCGTCTTTTTCGTACTCACTTAACCTCAAACGTCAAAACGTCAAACAAAAAAACTGACAATCAAAATGTTGCCATTATAATGACGTTCGAAATCCAACAGTCACCCGCTCGAACAGGTCCGTACCTGTTCCCTAATCTACAGGCAGGCGAGATAACGTTGCTACCGCTCGTTTGATAACTGAGTCCCCAACAAGAACCTCTGCGGACCGGGGGGTCCCATCCTTATCATGGAACAAGTTAACAATGCGCCCCCGGCTCCAACGCAGTGGCGGTAGGTTAGCATTCTTAACCAGCACGAGGTCACCAAGATTAGGAGGACTAGTTTTGTCAGTCCACTTAAGGCGCTGTTGCAGAATGTGCAGATATTCTAGAGACCAACGTTTCCAAAAAATCTGGGAAAACTGCTGCAACATCTGATACCGAGACAACCGAAACAATTTCACATCTTCGAACGGGTGGTCGGGCAGCGCGTTAAGTGGCTGACCAATTAAGAAATGGCCTGGAGTCAACGCCTCCAGGTCATTTGGATCCGAGCTGAGCGGACACAACGGTCGCAAGTTGAGAACGGCTTCGATCTTACAAAACAACGTCGTGAGTTCCTCAAATGTCAGCGCGGTCTGACCTACAATACGCCCTAAATGCGACTTTACTACGGCTTCAAAAATCCCGCCCCAGTGGGGGCAACCTGGTGGACTGAAGGTCCATTGTATACAGCGACGGGAGAGGGCTGTTCCAATATCCACTTTGTTTTCATTTAAAAACTTAACTACATCTCGTAAGTATCGTTCTGCACCTACGAAGTTGGTTCCATTATCGGAACGAATCAGTGCTGGCAGTCCCCTTCGGGAAACGAATCTGTCCAAGCACGCTATAAAGGCTTCCGTCGTGAGGTTAGCAACGAGCTCGAGATGCACCGCCTTTGTGGATAAACAGACGAACACACAAAGGTACGCCTTGTACTGTTTCGCGTTCCGCAGCCGCGAACTTTTTACTAAAAATGGGCCCGCAAAGTCTGTACCAACACCCGCCCATGGCCTAGCCTCATTCACCCTATCAGGGGGCAGATCCCCCATGTGAGGCTGCATCGTGGCAGCCTTGCTCCTATAACAAGGCATGCACCGAAACACGATGTTCCGTATGGTACGACGCCCAGACAAAATCCAAAACTCCCTCTGGAGTGTAGCTTACAAGGCGTTACAACCTGCATGAGCGTTTTTAACATGCCGGTCGGTCACCAACAACTCAACCTACTGCCCTCCCTTGGGGAGCAGTAGGGGGTGACGAGCCGAATACGGCAGATTCGCATTGCGCAATCTTCCTTCTACCCGAAGCAACCCGGCCGAATCTATAAACGGGTTGAGACGCGCGACAGCACCCTTCAATTTCGAACGCCCAGTTCGTAGACTCTCCAATTCTGCTCCAAAGTTCGAAGACTGTACCAACCGGATCAAATTCAAAAGCGACTCATTTCGCTCTGCCGGTGACAGAATTGGGCTGCGATTTCCTAGCGGGGGCCCCCGGGGCCCCACGCATTATAGCCCGAGCAATCGGGCATATCAGTGGCGACGTAGGGATCCCATGGTCCCTCGTAAGTGCCCCTCCAGTAGCGGCGCTCTACTTGACGCCGTCCACGGATAGGGGGGGTGCGGTGTTCCAACCGAGGGCGCTCCATGATGGGCGGCGAAAATCGACGAGATGTCGTCGTTCTCGGCGAGCGCGATGACACCCGAGGCGGCGTTCCAGTGGTCGGCGGCGAGCGCAATGACACCCGAGGCGGCGTTCTAACTAACCGCTCCGTACTCGAGGGTGCATCCGCACACCCGCCCGTGCCAGCTCCAGCTGACCCACTGGCCTGCCAATAGGTCGGGGAACCGCACGCGATGTTGGCCTGAACATCGCCCCCAACATCTTCCCTATGAGGGCCCTGGTCCCGTGGACCCAGGTTCCAAGTCCGGCCCTGTATACGTGACCCCATCTGTCCCTGAGTCCGGCCCTGTCCATCTGCATGATGTTGGCCGGGCCTATTCATGCAGAGCAACTCAAGATGGCGGCCTCCACAAAACTTACACATTGCGGACCGAGCGCAATCCCTTGCTAAATGGGGACCCAGACACAAAAAACACCAGCCACGCTGCTTGGTGATCTGGCGTCGCCCTTGGACTCTCTGGTCCCTAAATCTAAGGCAGGCGGCCACACTATGGCCATCCTGTTTACAATACAGGCAGGCATCCTGTACAGGTGTTAAGGCACCCATGTGTCCATACAACTGCTTTGGCCCTCTCTGCGGAAGTCCCCTCCTCACAGGGCTCCGAGTAGCCTTCTGTGATTCCGCAGCGGGCTTCGAGAACGAACTCATGTTCTCTGCCCTCCGACACTCTTCCTCCAAAAACTCCATAAGTTGGGAAGAGGTGGGCAAGTTGTCTGCACCCTGACCGTGGTGCTGCTCAAACCTGGTCTGCACCTCAACTGGCAGCCGGGACAGTACTATGTACACTAACATGTAAGACCATTGTTCAACTGGCAAGCCCAAATTTTCTAGTGCCCTAGTGACACTCAACAACGGGTTCAACACTTCTGCCTGTATGGCAGAGACCCGAGTCACTGAAGGGATGCTAAACAGCCTCTTGAGCGGAGCATCAACCAGCCTTCTCTTGTTGTGGTAGCGCCTTACCAACATTTGCCGGGCAATCTCATAATTGTCCTCGGTCACCGTCAAATGGGCTACCAGTTCCTTAGGCTCTCCCTTCAGAGCTGACATCAGTTGTGCCATCTTATAGGCCTTAGGAAAATCCTCCCTTAAGTGGACCAAACTATCAAATAAATTGATGAAGCTGACCCACTCACCGAGCTCTCCATCAAAGCTGGGTAGTTGTATCTGAGGCAATTTTGATACAACCCCGCGAGAGTGTGGGCCTTCCACAGCTTCTTCATCACAGCCAGTTCTGCGCAGGCACTTTATTTCTGCTATGCGCTGCTGAATGTCATCAGCAATTGAGAGGCACTGGTCAACATCAGCCTGCATCGCGGACGTTGTCTGATCGCTGGCCTTCTCCTCCTCAAGGGCCTCGACCTTGGTAAGTGCTTCCATCATAACCTCCAGCGGAGCTGGCACATCCAAAGCTCGAGCCAACAGTGCATCCTGTCTATCTGGTCGGCCTAGGAGGCCTTGAACCGATGTAAACCATCTCAATTCTGTGCTAATCTTAGCCCGGTACAATGAGAACGACATAGCGGCAAAACGATACTTACAAGTTACAATATTTTATGTATGTAATAAACTATTTATTTAAACACTATTAGGAACTTTATATAAAACACTATTAAGTGCTTGTGCAGAACTTAATCTCAGATATATATCTACCTACAAGTTTCAATTTATCAATGCCCAATAACTCAAAATAATTGAATTTAACAATAACAATAATAGAATAATATAACAATATTATATATATATATATATATATATATAATAATATGACAATATTATTCTAGTAATACTGTCTTTGGGCTAGCTAAATCTAATTGTATTAGACTTATATATTTGACGAATTGTCCCAAACAATTAATATTTAATATTAAGTTTTACAATTCAACCACAAATTAAATGTGTGATTGGGTTAATATATTGGACCAAATGTCCCAACAATCAATATCAAGTATACAACACAGTTCAAACCAGCAAACAATAGTAAAATAAGTTTTACAATTAATCTTAATTAAATGTGTGACCTACCTACATTCAATCATTATGCTAATAAATTGTTTTAAATATTAGGTCTTTACCTATGAAATTTCCGTTCTTCAGTGTATTCTAAATTCAAATTAATTTTGTTTTAAAACCATGACATTCTATTTACAAACTCAGTCTTTTTTTTTTGATTAGCGTTGTATTTTCATTACATTTGAACATTTTTCGTCATAATGGATACTTTAAAAATTCGTGTAATTATGGAATATGAGTTCCGTCGTGGCACCAACGCGACACAAACGGCACGTAACATCAAAAACGTTTACGGAGAGAACTGTACAAATGAACGCACAACCCGTTATTGGTTTTCCCGGTTCCGTTCTGGAAATTTTGACTTGAAAAATGAAGCTCGTGGTCGTCCGGAGACTTTGGTTAACAATAATGAATTAAAGGCGATTGTGGAAGCTGACGAAACTCAATCTACAGCTGAGCTAGCAGCAGCTTTTAATGTAAGCATCAAAACAATATTGATCCATTTGCGACAAATTGGCAAGGTAAAAAAGCTTGATAGATGGGTGCCCCACGATCTTAACGATCGCCAGCGCAACGTACGCGTCGAGAGATGCCTTGCGCTGCTCAACAGGCAAAGAAATGAAGGAATTTTTAAAAGAATTGTTACGTGCGACGAAAAATGGCTTCTGTTCGACAATCGAAAGCGCTCAGCAAGTTGGTTAGACCCTGGTTCAGCACCAAAGCAATGCCCTAAACCAAAAATGACCCCTAAAAAGGTGATGGTCACTGTTTGGTGGTCTAGTGCGGGTGTGATTCACCACAGCTTTTTACAAAACGGCATGAGCATTAATGCAGATGTGTACTGTGAAGAACTGGAGAGAATGATGGAGAAGCTTGCACATCTGCAACCAGCTTTGGTCAATCGGTCGTCCCCACTGCTCCTTCACGACAACGCGTCGCAACAGACAGTCTCCAAGCTGCAAGAGCTGGGGTTGGAAGCTCTCCCTCATCCGCCATACTCACCAGACCTTGCACCTACCGACTATTACTTTTTCCAAAATTTTGACAACTTTTTAGTGGGTAAAAAATTCAATTCCCGAGAGGCAGTACAAAATGCCTTTAAAGAGTTTGTTGCCTCCCGTTCAGCTGATTTTTACAAGAAGGGCATCAATAAACTTGCAATGCGTTGGCAAAGATGCGTCGATTGCATGGGTGATTACTTCGAATAACAGAAATAAAAAAGTTTGAAAAAATAAGTACTTTCACTTATTGCATACAAAACGGCAATTTCATAGGTAAAGGCCTATTACTATTCTAAATAGCTATATCAGTGGAATCAAAGATATGTGGACAGTGGAACAGTATAATTACCTACCTAACCAACGAGATATTACCTTCTGAGTGCACTACGGAGTGCCCCAGAGGTTAACCACGCTTTCTGCTACCAAATGTTCAGTCCTCTCACCAATGGAGCGATCACTTTGTGATACTTGTAATACCTATAGGACCCATGAGTATAAGCATTAACTCGCTACTAGTCCATTGGCGAGAAGAATAAACCACGGCGCTCCACCGTGTTCTTAATCTAAACTAAATTCATCAAGCACTTACTGGAGTGTGTGGCTTCCGTGTTCTCGGCGTTCCAAGAGATCTCTTGGGTAGCTTCTACTCTGCGTCGTCACACAAACTTGGTCCAAGTGCTGTATATCTTTCAAGGTATTCGAATTACAATAAACTCGTATCAGCTATCACGGATATTCGAATTACAACTTACTCGCTTCAGCTATCGCGGAACGCGCCTACAAAACTCGCGAGTCCAACCAGACCTAACAAAACGGTAAATCACTAAAGGGACCGGGTCGATGCTTAATTAGCTTAATATCAATTAGATTTCGGTTCTCAAAACAACAATCGTCGACCGTTCACAACACGCGTCTTTTTCGTACTCACTTAACCTCAAACGTCAAAACGTCAAACAAAAAAAACTGACAATCAAAATGTTGCCATTATAATGACGTTCGAAATCCAACAACTTCCAATCCTAAATATATAATTATTCATATTATAAAGCTGAGGAGTTTGTTTGTTTGTTTGAACGCGCTAATCTTTAATCAGGAACCGCTGTTCCGATTTGAAAAATTATTTTAGTGTTGGATAGTACATTTATCGAGGAAGGCTATAGGCTATATATCTTCACGTTACGACCAATACAAGCGGAGCACCAAAATGTTTTAAAAACGGGGGTAAATTATCACGCTACGGACAAAAGGAGACGTAAACGAGGTTGCGTGGGTCGGCTAGTTAGTTAATATTTCGTCAATTAGTTATTCATTTGACATATTCTGTTATTTGTTTTCAGAAGCAGTTGAGATCGGGGTAGGGACAGTAGAAACAGAGAAAGGAGATGCTGGAGAGTCTCGATCGTGACCACTGGGGTCGCACATACCTTGCGGTGCGTCAGAAGCTCCGCACGTCGGCCCCCCCCTTACATAGACTCTCTAGCCCAGCTTCCTGCAGGAAGTGGTCGAGGGCCTTTTCCCGCAACGGGCGGAGCACACACGCCCGTCAATGGCCTACGCGGTCGGAGACGACGGGGGTAGAGAGGACGATGTGCTGCCCGTTAGGGAATCGGAGGTTGGGGTGGCTGTTCTGCGGATCCGTTCCAAGAACACTGCCCCCGGGCCGGACGGGATACCAGCCCGAGTGATGGTCCGAGCCCTCGACCATATGTCGGACCGCCTCAGGGAAGTGTTGGACGCTAGCCTGGCGTCCGGACGCTTCCCTTTGTGCTGGAAATGCGGGAAGCTGGTCCTGCTGAGGAAGCCGGGACGGCCTGCCGATTCGGTCGCGGCCTATAGGCCCATCGTGTTGCTGGACGAGGCGGGTAAACTTTTTGAGAGGATACTCTCTGCCCGCATCGTCCGGCACCTCAGCGAGGTGGGGCCCGACCTGTCAGACGCCCAATTCGGATTCCGAGAGGGGCGTTCGACGGTCGATGCCATGATGCGCCTTACGGCCGTGACCGAAGAGGCAGTGAGCTGTGGCGGCGTGGTGTTGGCGGTGTCCTTGGACATTGCCAACGCCTTCAATAGTCTGCCATTTAGCTGCATCAGGGAAGCACTCCACTATCACGGGGTGCCGGAGTACCTGAGGCGGCTAGTGGCAGACTATTTAGAGGAGCGTACCGTCGTGTACGAGGACCGAGAGGGCGTCTTGAGACGGCGACCCATGTCGTGCGGCGTTCCGCAGGGGTCTGTGTCCTTGGACCCCTTCTGTGGAACGTGGGATACGACTGGGTCCTACGAGGTCGTCTCCTCCCCGGGCTGGGCGTAATTTATTACGCCGATGACACATTGGTCACAGCCCGGGGGGCGAACTTCCAAGAGGCGGCGCGCCTAGACACCAGGTGTTTCTTTGGTGGTCGGGCGCATCGAGGCGCTGGGCTTACGGGTGACCCTGGACAAGACGGAGGCCCTGTTGTTTCATGGGCCCCCTCGTGGTCCGAGCCCCGGTGGAGCGAGCGTCGCAACGCGACACCTCTACACGGGGGTGGTCCGGTCGATGGCGCTGTATGGTGCACCGGTGTGGGTGGCGGCTCTGACTGCCCTAAATAAGGCTCGCCTCTGGCGGCCTCAGAGGGTATTGGCGGTCAGAGCCATACGCGGACACCGGAATCCCCCGTGGGATTTGGAGGCGGAAGTGCTCGCCGAAGTTTATCGACGGGTGGCTGAGTATCGGGCGGAGAGTGGCATTTGCCCTCCGCCCGAAGAGGTACGCGAGTGGTGTGAAGCCGCCCGTCGTGCCATGATGGCAAGATGGTCGTTCCGGCTGGAGACTCCACGTGCTGTCTTTGCCGCCATGGAGGCTCTCCAGCCGGTCATCCTCGAATGGGCACGGGACCCTTTCCTTCCGACTGACGCAGGTCCTTTCCGGGCACGGTTGCTTCGGAAAGTACCTGCACTCGGTCGCAAAAAAATACAGTCGAATTGAGAACCTCCTCCTTTTTTGAAGTCGGTTAAAAAAGGGACAGTAGAAACAAGTCAGTTTCGTAATTTTTAACAGTTGAACTACTCTTAGTGTTTAAGACCACTTTAGCGTAGATTCTACATTCTAGATTTTTAATGGAACAGGACAGTCCCGAGAAATAGCAAGGTGTGCACCTTGGTAGTTGATACATTTGGCTACTTTCTTAGAAGTGCACTCGCTAAAGTGGTGCTCCTGTGAGCAGATAGAACATTTTTGCGCTGATTATCAAATTTTTGCACCATGATTAAATTTAAAACACTTGAAACATTGGAGCAAAGGCGCGTTGTATTCATTGGGAGTATAATAGATGAATGGTTGTAATAGGTCTTTACCTATGAAATTGCCGTTTTGTATGCAATAAGTGAAAGTACTTATTTTTTCAAACTTTTTTATTTCTTTTATTCGAAGTAATCACTTAGTGATCGGAGAAGGTAGATTTTACGTACTTGCACCATGAATAGTCATAGAAATCATAACATGGATAAGCCTTTTTAAACTTTTTTAAACTTAATTAAATTAAATTAAAATTCTTCTTGCGGCTTTTTAAACGTTTCTTTATGTACTGCGCCTTCAATGTGTCTCAACATTAAAGTTGCCTTTGTTTATAGTTTCCACGTGGCTTTCACACCTTGTACAGTATATTGTACCACTAGAATGATCGTAAAGTAGTTTGGGATAACCTGATATCCACTTTTCGACTGGTTCAGCCTTGATATAATAAATGAATACTCCCTTTTATTTAATTAAGTTTGTTGCAATTTAAAAACAATATAGAACTTACTTATATAAAAGTCTACTACTAATTGTATTGATTTATGTGGGATTCGCGACTTGATCGAAAAATGGTACAGATTTTTATTAGAATTTAATTATTTAATAGGCGAATCTATAAGAATAAACTGATATTGCCATATCGTAACATCATGATTTGTATGGGCGTATCTATTTAAAGTACATGAAAACCACCTATTGTTTTTCAACTGTGAAGTAACAAAATATATAAAAAAATAACTAAATCGAGCAATTAATAATATATTTTATATTGCAAAGAAAAGTGCATTAGCGTACGTTACATCAACAAGGTCAAATTGATATTGGTAAATCGTCAATAATTACCTGGGTCATTAGAAAAATATTTTAAAATACACTCTCTTTTGGATAGTCGTGTAAAAAGTATGATTATTCTTACGAGAATTTTACTAGAAAATCACAATTACAAAAGGCTGAGGTACTCGAAATATGAAAAATAGTATTAACTTCCCAAAGTATAAAAATAACTTCAAAAAGGTCCACTTTACGTTTTCTACATTTTTACTCAAGTGGCATAGATAACATGCCATAGTTTTTTTACAGTAGAAGGCCGATCACCTATCTATATACAATTAAAAAGACAGCAAAAGGGTTAAATATTTCTTATTCATATTGATATATTCTTCATCCTACACATTTCAACACTTGAAATTCGTAAAAAATCTTAATAATTTCAAAATCCCGGAGGCATATCCATATTCATATATACGTGCCAGCTTATTAACCCCAAATCAATCTACCTACTCCGATCTAAGTCAATCACCCATGCAATCGACGCATCTTTGCCAACGCATTGGCAGTTTATTGATGCATTTCTTGTAAAAATCAGCTGGTCGGGAGGCAACAAACTCTTCAAAGGCATTTTGTACTGCCTCTCGGGAATTGAATTTTTTACCCACTAAAAAGTTGTCTAGTTTCATCAGCTTCCACAATCGCCTTTAATTCATTATTGTTAACCAAAATCTCCGGACGACCACGAGCTTCATTTTTCAAGTCAAAATTTCCAGAACTGAACCGTGAAAACCAATAACGGGTTGTGCGTTCGTTTATACAGTTCTCTCCGTAAACGTTTTTGATGTTACGTGCCGTTTGTGTCGCGTTGCTGCACGACGGAATCATATTCCATAATTACACGAATTTTTAAAGTATCCATTATGACTAAAAATGTTCAAATGTAATGAAAATACAACGCTAATCAAAAAACAAAAGACTGAGTTTGTAAATAGAATGTCATGGTTTTAAAACAAAATTAATTTGAATTTAGAATACAGAGCCATTACAAACTTTTTTTATTTGAAATGACCAGTACTGAAGAAAGGCAATTTCATAGGTAAAGACCCTAATATTAGTAGGTACACTCGAAACCTAAACAGGTCCAAATACACATAGTCAGGTAATGTTGTTGATAAGAATGTGAGACTCACAGTTTGGAATGTTATAATTAGAACATTTTCTTTCTTTGTAAACCTACGTACGTCTATAATTTCAAATGAACATGATAGTTTTTCAAAGAGCGCCTCATTACTAATACTTGTGGGTACGTAACGTAGCACGCCGACTGTTTCCATTGCCATCGCCGGGATATAAGCCTTTAGTTGGTGCTTCAGTAAATAATTGTTGTTTTTTAGGAAGTTGTTTGCATTATTTGACTGGGAAAAGGTAACGCAGATTTTATTTGCGTTGATCCTCCTAAAATTAGTCATGCCCTTGATGTAATTTTTGAAGAGATTTGTGGTAACGATCGGGTTGTTGTTTCCAATTTTCTCATTATACTTTCTACAAAAACATTAAAGTCTCCACTCACCGAATTCTCCAGAAACAGTCTCTTATAACCAGGTCTTACATACACTTTGTAGAAGTCTTCATTGTCTGCTGCAGTGCCGGGATTTCGGTTTGGAATTTTTCTTTTTTCCGTTCCCCCGGGCGGGTCTTTGCCGTACCCGTCCGGCATTTTTAATATTTAAAGACTCCCAATGAGATTCTAACAATTAAAACAGCATAAAGCTTATAAAATTCGCGTCTAGAGCGTTCAAAAGCCCGCCAAACAGTTCTGACTGACTCCACTCCACTCCAGTACACTGAGTATTGCCAACAGTTACCTAAACTAGCTCTCCACTAGATTCAACTTTTAAAACCACCAGAAAACCACTAACAAATATGGTACTACTTAAAAGATTTTTAAGTAGTACCATATTTGTTAGTGGTTTTCAAACACTATCTGTAGGTAGATCAACAAAAATTCAATTATTCAATATCAACTATTCTAAATTAATTCGTCTTCTTCAGACGAATAATTTTCGTCTGTACTATAATAATTCATTTCAGATTGATATGACTCTTTTGTACTGAATTTGTTTAAAACGGCTCCTGGAATTTTATAATCATTGCAGCATTTTCCTTCCAGCCTCAAACCACAGCGTTCTCTCAATATAGCAGATATAAGATTATATCTCATTCTATTTCAATAGTTTTCCATTAAATTTCCTCTTTTTTTTGGTGGGTAGGTGCTAAAAAGTCAACACAGATTTTTAAAAGGCTCTAAATTGAAAAAATATTTAATACTTATATTAGTGCTAATTAAATAAAATAAGTGAATAGTTTTCATATACTTACAGTTACTGTACTGCGCATATGTTGAATTAAGTTCTTAACCACCTGCCAGCCATTCACACAGTTTATAATTTCATCAAGAAGAAAGGAACTCTTAAGTGGTATTTTGAATCATAATGTCGCAGCTCAATGATATTCAAACGGCTCAGAGCAGTTTAGAAGAGAGCTTCTCCAAGAGAATGGCTCAGCTAGAAGCACAACTGCAATCTGGTGGGAACTCGAAGGAAACTGTGGCTCGAGTATCTGAGGAATTCAGAGCATTCAGGGAGCTTATGTTCACCATGCTGGGTCTGCTGCGCAAGCAGATTAATGAGTGTGCCAAAATGGTAGATGTCATTGAGACACGCCACAGACGTAAGGCACTAGTGGTTCTCGGAGTGCCTGAAGCTATCCAGGAGGATTGTGTGAAGACCATGTTGAATATCCTTAACCAGCGGATGGGTCTCAAGGAGGTCACAGCATCCAACATCAGAAGCTGTCATCGCATTGGTACTCCTTCCAAGGAACGTCGTCGCCCAATGCTGGTCTGGTTCTCTGCCGTGGAGACCCGTGCTGCTGTTTGGAAGGCGAAGACAACGCTGAAGGGTTCCGGCTTCACGGTAAGAGAGTTTTTGACTCGAACTCGACAGACGGCTTTCAGCATGGCTAGGCAACACTTCGGTATGTCGGCCTGCTGGACACAGGACGGCATCATAGTCGTCAGGCCCTCTGATAAAAGCCGCCAGAAGATAACATCACCAGACGAGCTCGAACCTCTCATAGCAAAATACCCTAAGGCAACATCACCGCCCAAAGCAACTTCGAGCACGAACACTAAAAGCTCACGGCGACATTGATTATACTGCTATCGTCACCATTTTTAACAATTAACTTCCTCACAGTTACTTTAAAGTATCGTTTAATAGTAACACTTTATTTTATTCCAACCCATCAGCCCATTCTTCATTGTGGCCTTTGTGGAGATGTAACCACAATTTCGCCAGTGTCAAGTTTGTAAAAGACCAACAAACGAAGGAAGTTGTCCGGAGAGCATAAAGGCCAAAAACCATTAAGCAGATTGAATATCACACACATATTTTATTCCAAACATATACACTCAATATTACCTTTTGCTTTGTTTACAATAAATACCTTCATGTTTTGCAATCAACGCAACTGACAACTATATATCTAATGTCACCTGTCACGATCACGTATTATTGTTTTCCGTTCCGATACGCTCAGAACGTGTTAGGTTAGTAGTAATTGTGAGTATTTATTTGTGAAAGTATGTCTGTTTTCATTTTGGTTGTTTTTTGTTTGTTTTGTTTCTTTCTTTTTTCTCTTGATCTATTGTTTATATTTTTTTTTTGTATGCTTATTTAAAAATGTCACAATGTCACCAAAAATTAAGGAAAAAATATATATTATTTTTGTATGTGTGTCCGCTGGCGGGTGGTGTAGAGATACGATCTGGTTAGTTTGCATTTAGATTCTCATTACATTTCTATTTTATTTTAGCGGTACGGTCCTGTACTTTTATTTTTAATAGGTACACCTATGAGCGACGATGATGTTGATGTGTTTTTTTCTGCCGATGACTCTTCTGAAGATGTTAGTTTCAGTTCCATAGTAGAGACTCTGGGTGATCAAGTGCGACAAATATTTCTTCCTCAATCGCGTCCTTATTTTAATGTTTGTCACATAAACGCTCAAAGTGTTCCCAGCCATTTCAGTGATTTAACTGAGACTTTCTCCGACAACAACGTTCACGCCATCCTGATTTCGGAGACCTGGCTCAAACCCCACCTACCTTCCACCTCATATACTCTGCCTGGCTTTACCCTTATTCGTAATGACCGTTCAGATAAAAGAGGTGGCGGCGTTGCAATCTACCTTCGCAGCTTCTTACCTTACAAAATTGTCTCCGCTTCCTCTTCCAATCTATCTACCAGCGCAGAATATCTCTTCCTACAGGTTTGTGTCAGGGGAGTCAACGTCATTCTGGGTGTAGTTTACTGCCCCCCAACTGTTAGCTACTTCTCCAGTCTGGAAACAGTTCTGGAATCTTTAGGGTCTGAACATTCGCATCACATCATCATGGGAGATTTTAATACCAACCTCCTAGCCCAAAACTCTCCTCGTACACGCAGTCTACTTCACATCATCCAAGCAACCAACCTCCATGTCCTACCGCTTCAAGCCACTCATCATAACATTGAGCATCAGGATACCTGGCTTGATCTAATCCTCATCTCTGCCCCACACCTTGTCTCATCCCACGGTCAACTCTCTGCTCCTGGCTTTTCCCATCACGACTTACTCTTCCTCTCTTATATCCTGAAACCTCCCAAACCACCTCCCAAAATTGTACACATACGCAGTTTCCGAAGCATGAATGTCGAAAAATTACACGCAGATGCTGATGCAATAGACTGGACAGATATGGCTGCTGCTACAAACGTGGATAACAAAATCATCATTTTCAACGACAACATTGTTAATCTGTATGACGTCCACGCTCCCATTAGAGCAGTTAAATTAAAACGGGCCCCAGCGCCTTGGATGACGGATGAGGTCCGTGCAGCTATGAAGCGAAGGGATCAGACATTTCATCGGTTCAAGAGAAATCGCAGCGAAGATAGTTGGAATCTTTATAAAATTGCAAGGAATCGGTGCAATCAGGTGATACGCAACGCTAAACGCCGACATATTCTACAAAACATAGAGTCTTCTTCCTCTTCCAGTATCTGGAAATTTCTTGGGTCATTAGGTATTGGTAAAAAACAACACCAAGTGTTCAATAATACAATTGGTTTGAATGACATCAACGATTATTTCGCATCTACGCCTTCTCTGGATCTTCTAACTAAGTGTCAAACGCTGGAATACATATCTGGTCTCACCAGTCCCACTACCAACCCCTTCGAATTTTCTCCGGTGCCTCCCGAGGATATCAAGAAGATTATTCTATCTGTCCACTCCAATGCCGTAGGATATGATGGCATAAGCCGTCGTATGATTGTCACCATACTTGACTGCATTCTCCTGGCAATCACACACATAATAAATTTCTCTCTTGATTCCGGAACTTTCCCCGCTCTGTGGCGAAAGGCTTATATCATTCCTCTTCCAAAAAAAAATAATCCTACACATCCTGAACACTTTCGACCTATCTCTATTCTTCCCTTTCTATCTAAGGTACTCGAGGCCTGTGTTCACAAACAACTCTCACACTTTGTTCACAGAAACCAGCTATTAAGCCCTCTGCAATCCGGCTTTAGGGCCGGTCACAGCACAGTTTCCGCTCTCCTTAAAGTGACTGGCGATATTAGGAAAGGTATGGAAGACACTAAAGTTACAGTACTAGTATTAGTTGACTTCTCAAATGCCTTCAACACCGTCAGTCAGGAAATCCTTCTATCTATCCTTACATATCTTATGGTACCTTCCGAGGCACTGGAATGGTTCTCCACTTATCTTCAGGGGCGACAGCAGTGTGTTCGTGTTGATGACTCGACATCGAGTTGGTGCGACCTCCGCGCTGGCGTCCCTCAAGGCGGTATTCTCTCTCCTCTCTTATTTTCAATATTTATTAACCTCATAACTCAACAACTTCGGAGTGCGTATCACCTGTATGCTGACGATCTGCAAGTGTATTCGCAGGCAAGAGTGGACGACATAACGCAAGCTATCGAAGAAGTCAACAGGGACTTAGAGACCATAAGGTTATGGTCGACGAGATTTGGCTTGTCGGTTAACCCAACTAAATGCCAGGCGATAATAGTAGGAAGCAAACGCATGATAAGCAGAATCGATACTGCTTCAATCTTACCAATAGTGTTCAGTGGCTCAGTCATTCCGTTCAGCCCCGTAGTTAAAGACCTGGGCTTGCTCATCGACTCGACCCTTGATTGGCAAGCTCAAGTTACTTATGTCAGCCAGAGGGTAACGGGAAACATGCGAACGTTATATCGTCTCAAAAACTTCTTGCCAACTACCACTAAAACAACTTTAATGCAATCCTTAATAATTCCAATAATTGACTATGGTGATGTATGTTATTTCGACCTGAATGCAGATCTCCTCAATAAACTTGACCGCCTTCTCAATAACTGCATTCGATACATTTTTAATCTTAGGAAGTACGACCATGTGTCAGCCTATCGTTCCCAACTAAAATGGTTGCCCATCCGCCTGCGCCGCAATCAGCGAGCACTTACCTCCCTATTTTCATTTCTCAACTCACCATTTTCTCCTACATATCTTGCTCAATACTACCGTTATCTGTCCTCGAATCACGACAGAAATCTTCGTTCAGAAAATAATCTGCTCCTCTTATGTCCCTCCCACAATTCAGATTTCATGAACTCTTCGTTCTTTGTCCAAGCGGTACTACTCTGGAATGCTCTCCCACTCGAAATCAGGATGTCAACAAACCGTTTTACTTTCAAAAAGAAGGTACATGATCTCCTTCTTAGCGAAACGGCAGGAACTACTAATCGATAATTGGTTCACCTTAGACTCGGACTGTCATAGTGTACGAATATAATGTGTATGTATGTATATTTATATAAATATTTATGTATTTACCATGTCTATGTTTATTTTTATGTGTTTTGTTTGTTTTTATTGATCATGTAACCTCTGTGCACCACCTACCTTACTAGATTTCTACACCACCCTAAGGTTGACTGGAAGAGAATGCCTTGGGCATTAAGTCCGCCAATGTACAAATGTGCATAAAGTTTTTAATAAATAATAAATAAATAAATCATTCCTGTAAGAAATGTTAAGACTGTTGGTAAAATGCATTCCACAATTCACAGAAATTACAAGACTTGGATCACAATCCAAGACGGAATCCTATCTACGCAGCGCAGCGCGTCGGAAAAAAGATCAACGAGAATTTAATTTTTACTGACAGGGTGAATTTTAGTAACGTTTTTTACTGTGTTACATTCAGAGCAAAAGCTAAAAAACTTATTAGTTAAAAAAATTGCAATTTGCAGGGGTGCAATTATCCTGCATGAGCTGTTGTGCATGTTTGTGCATGATGTTAAAAGCCTAGCTGTTCTAGTGAAGAAACAGACAGACTTGCAAAACTGTAAAAGAATTGCATTTTTCAGATTCTATAATTAATAACTACGTAGCTTCAGCTTATACGCATGACATTCAGTCAACGTGACGTCGAACAGATCTTTCAGCGGTTTATAAACCACACAGTCTTACAGGGGATACAAAATATCGAGTCACGTCATTTCTCTCTCATTTGCATTAAGCCTGAAGGTGACGTATCTGGGGGATTCCCGCACAGAAAAATTAAGTTGGCTATTATTTTCTAGAAAAAGTTCAATATTTTGCTACAAAAGTCCATGAATCAGGAAAATGTAGAAACAAAGGTACTGCTAGATGCTGGCAGTTTGGCTATAGTAAAGATATAGAAATAAAACCAAATTTGTTTATTTTTACATACAGTATATTCATGTTTAATTCACTAAAATATGTTAAAACTATTACATATTAACAAGCCGCCTTACTCCACTTCCAGGTATTCGAAACGATTACTATGCAATTAATATAAAATATTGTAGTTGTTGTATTTCTTTCTTTAAATGCTAACAACTGCAACTACAACATAACAGTTTTGCGGAGCTACATAGTATACATTCCAAGTCACTTCAAGACTGAGTGTTTCAAGACACCTATAAATTAGTTATCGTGTTCCTTTAAAAGAGTAAGATCCAGAAAATCTTGCAATGTTATTAAGACGTGAACTTTATATATTTGCCGAGGTAGTTTGATTAAAATGTCACTTCAGAATTGAGTATTTCAAGATACCTATTCATAATTATTACGCGTTCTGAATGGGGCTCCATTATTTCTGAAGTCACGTCTACCATAACTACCTCGTCCACCCCTAAAAGAGTTAGACCCCGAAAATCTTCTATTGTTATTAAGACGTGAACTGTATTTGCCAAAAGGAGGGGTGTACATTTTTAAATTTCCATCTCCACTTCTTAATCGTTTTTCAGGTTTTTTGTCATGTTCATTGTCAGAGGTGATGGGACGATGTCGTTGTTGTCCGGGTGACTGCTTCCTATCTTCAGGATCTGATTGTTCTTTAATCTAAAAAAAAAGATAGAATTAGATATAAATACATTATCGGTAAGTAGTATGATTTGTTATTTATATTTAGGCATTTATTAACCTTTGTAACGTAACTTTGTTTAATTAAGATAGACTCTAATCCATTTTTCATAGATAACAAATTTATTGTTACGAGAATTCCAAAACAAAATAATAATTGATGAAATTACCTCTTCTTCAGAGTTCCTTGACTGGAATGACAATTGGAATGCAGCGACTTTAAATTTGTTTTCTTCTGAATTGGCATCTTCGTTTTGACCCTGGATAAGAATATTTAATCAAAAAATTTATTCTATAGTTGCTTATAGTAATATAAGGCACATGAACAGAATATCACATACCTGTGTATCTTCCTCCAATTTTTATGTATCCCTGTATAAGAAGCGCTGCATATTGTAGACGTAAGCGCAGAAGTTTGTGTCTAGCAACATCGGCGGTCAGAGAATTCGGCGCCTTCCGCCATAAGAAGTGGAGAGAAAAAAACGCGCATTCTATATGGAAAAGTTCAAGTGCAGGCGATTGTTTAGCTCCACTTCTATCTTTGTCACCGTGTTCCAATGGTGTCTCTGGTAGATATTTCTATATGACAAAGAAAAAATATTAAGAAGTCGAATGCCGAATTTGTAAAATGAGAAAAAATATCAAAGTTATTTTGTATAAGAATGCACATGCAACAAATTAAATAGGAGTTTCAACACTTTTTATCAAAGTTTAATGTACTCACTATGAGCGCATCACGAATAGCATCTATTTTCTGTTGTGCATTTTCCAACTCCCCACAATGCTCTGAGAGTTGAGCAAATAATTGTAGTAAATTTAATTTAGCATCTGGCGCTCCTTCAGGAGCGGTTGGTATTTCATCCCACCTCCTAAGTATATGATCACAGAAGAAATTGATAAACTGGTTAGAATTCACTTCAGCCTGTTAAAAAAATGGTTCGAATTAATAACATGGTCGAGTTGTGTAGTTCAATTGGAGCATAAAAGTATTTGATACTTACGGAATACAGGTATAGGGCATATTGGGAACACTGTGTGATCCTCTCTAAATATTCAGGGTGTTCCGTATGATAGTCACCAGGGATGAACGCAAGAGCTGCAACTAATTGTACAATTTCTTTTTTGCCCAATCGTGATTGCCCCAATTTCGACCATGTCAATAAGTCCGTAATATAGTCAAACTCTTCGGCTATAATATCTTGACTCTTAAAAAAAAAAATTCGATGTTAAAACAAAATTAATGATATTCCACACATAATTATACTGCGGATAGATTTTGAAATCTTGTGCTTACGTATTACCTACGTCATAGTACAAAATTGATAATTAAATAATGCGTGAAATTAGTAGAAAGGCATATTAAAGTAATGAGCTTTTTATTTTTCATATCCTGATTCGAAAATGAAGTAATAATGATTCGCAAATCAATTAAATTAAATCTTACACTACAAACACTACTAAATAAAACAATACATTTTATACTTATTTGTTCATTATTGTGATTAAATGACAGTTTTAGAACATACCTCTAAAAGTTTCCTGCATTCCGCAACGATTAACTCTTCAGCTTCATCGTTAATGACTTCTCTGCCCAGTTGTTTCACTTTAGTAGCCAAGAACTTAATACACCTCTCCCTAACAACTGGATTTGTGATTTCAATCTCCCAGTTCTGATGTATTTGTGAGAATAAGCCTGTTAGTGCACCTTTAGCATCTATCTTTAAAAGCGACAACATCGAGTTAGTAATACTGTTTGTTTCCGCCTTGTCGTCTGTTTTCAAACACTGGGCCAGTATGTCAGCAATCCTTTGAGTATGTTCCTTGTGGTCTTTACGTAGCGTAGGCAAATCTTTGATAGCTTGTTGCGGGATCTACAATGAGACGTGTAAATTTAAATGTTAGGTGTACCTACCACTGTAGACCTATTTTGCTTAGTTAATTTCTACATAATCAAAGGGTATGACGTATTTACAGCTTTGTTTGTTAAAAAATAAAAGTAAAATGTAGTGTACTGTCTGAATATAGACTTTTAATAGTATTTTCATTTGATCATTAGGTTAAATTCGTTTCAGTAGTGTAAAAAAACGGGTTTTTAGAAAATTACGTTTTATTATAATATTAGACATAACAGATTCAGTTGTAATACAAAACTAATAAAAGTGAATTACAATATAATCCTTCCGATAAATTTTCGACTTCAACGAGAACCTCTAATTCAAGAGTGACGATGGTGCCTTGTGCTGTTCTGAGTTTGGGTGACAAGGTGTCAGGTGACAATAGGAGACCATTGGCTTAGCGAAGACATAGATTCAGGGTATCTCTTACTATTAGTCAGTGACTGCTTTCTAAGTGTTAAATCTGTTGTCTGTTGATCACAGAGACATCCTGATTATTTGGGGTGATTTTCTGGACTTCTATACGTGTATGCTGATGTTTAATTTTTGTGCAATCAGAGACTAGAGCGGTGCTTGAGAAATTGATCCTTGGTGGTAGTATTTACTATTGGTGGTATTTAATATTCGCGCAAAATCCTCACGCACACCGTTAACAGCGATCAATATTGCCAGTTGTAGTGTTTGATTACCAAATAGTAGAAAGTGTTGTAGGTACACACACGACACCGTACATTTTGGAAAAAAGTACTATGCTGAATTAATTAATCCTTACTTATATTATAAATGCGAAAGTAACTCTGTCTGTCTGTCTGTCTGTCTGTCGTGCTTTCACGGCCAAACCGCTGCTCCGATTTCAATGAAATTTGGTACACAGATAGTGTAGAGCCTGAGAAAGGACATAGGCTACTTTTTAATGAGAAAAAATGGTTTCAAGGGATTTAATAGGGGATGAAAGTTTGTATAGAAGTCTGGAGGTTCACACACGCATGCGCGTTACGTACGCCGGGCGTCTTGACAACCAATAAACAAGGCTGTCACACTCATTAAAAAGATATTCGTCAATCTGATTTGTATGTTCATTGTATTAATAGAAATAAATAAGCCAAATTAATTTGTAAAATTCAAAATCTCTAGAGAAGTATCGTCAATATAAGCTAGAAGTTTGAAATTTATTTTTTAAGCTGTTGATTAGATAAAAATAAAAATGACATTTAAAGTTTCCACACGCCTGCGCGTCGTCTACGCCGGGCGTCTTGACAACCAATAAACAAGACCGTCACACTAATCTATAATCTATCTATACTAATATTATAAAGCTGCAGAGTTTGTTTGTTTGTTTGTTTGTTTGAACGCGCTAATCTCAGGATCTACTGGTCCGATTTGAAAAATTCTTTCAGTGTTGGATAGTCCATTTATCGAGAAAGGCTATAGGCTATATTTTATTTTCAAAAAAATTTGAGATCCGTAAGAAAATTGCTATTTTGTAACCCAAGGTGTGAACTCGAAAACCTATTTTTGCGTGCGCTGCAAAAAGTATTGACAATAGAACAAAATCATGTGTTACGGGTTTGTAAGTCCCATTAAGATCTACAAAAAAGTCCGCGAGAGCATATATCTAACTATCATGGTTTAGTCACAATAACCGCTTTTGTGCTCAAAAAAATTATCAAATCGTCTGAAGAAAGAAACTACGTTAAATGTGTATCGTAATATTAATCCTTATCCAAATAAAGCATTATGTTATCAAGGGTATTTATGTGGAAGTAAAATACTTTTTGTTTCACCCCATTCGGACATTTCGTTTAGAAGTTATCACGAGTATAAGACGCTAAGAGTTGGTACCTATTATTGAGTTATTTGTCAAAGAGTTTTTATCAACATAATACCTAATATTAGTCTTTATCCAAATAAATGTGTTGTTGATTATGAGTATTAGATCTTAGAAGAGTATAATAAATACATCTATACTAATATATAAAGCTGAAGAGTTTTTGTTTGTTTGAACGCGCTAATCTCAGGAACTACTGGTCCAATTTGAAAAAGTTCTTTCAGTGTTAGATAGCCCGTTTATCGAGGAAGGCTATAGGTTATATATCATCACGCTAAGACCAATAGGAGCGGAGCACCAATGAATAATGTTTCAAAAACGGGGGAAAATTATCACGCTACGGGCAATAGGAGACGCAAACGACGTTGCGTGGGTCAGCTATACTAATATATAAAGCTGAAGAGTTTGTTTGTTTGTTTGAACGCGCTAATCTCCGGAACTACGGGTCCAATTTGAAAAATTTGATTATTATAAATGCGAAAGTAACTCTGTCTGTCTGTCTGTCTTGCTTTCACGGCCAAACCGCTGCACCGATTTGAATGAAATTTGGTACACAGATAGTCTAGAGCCTGAGAAAGGACATAGGCTACTTTTTAATGCGAAAAAGGGGTTGTAAGGGGTTTAAAAGGGGGATGAAAGGTTGTTCTGGGAGTTCACTCGCCACACGCCTGCGCGTTACCTACGTCGGGCGTCTTGACAACCAATAAACAAGGCTGTCACAATCATAAAAAATATTTCACTTTTTCAATGAAGACTTAACAATGATAGCAATGATATTATATACTTAGATTATTAATATGTCTAGATAGAGCATCACGATACAAAAGAACAAAATTAAATGACACAACTTTTCGATATTTGTGTGCGTGACAGCTACGTCTTACACT
This sequence comes from Diaphora mendica, assembly GCA_949125395.1. Classification (NCBI taxonomy): domain Eukaryota; kingdom Metazoa; phylum Arthropoda; class Insecta; order Lepidoptera; family Erebidae; genus Diaphora; species Diaphora mendica. The sequence goes on from OX421310.1 coordinate 29,386,218, forward strand.
CGCCTCATGTCATTCTAAATTTCCTAGTGTGAGTGCGTAAATGATACCAGTTGTTGAGTTTTTTTTGTGAAAATGGGGAAACAATTATAATAGTGTTGAATAACTTTTCTATCTAGAAAACTATGCTAGGAAAACAAAATGTGATACAACCTAATAATATATCTCGTGTTTTTTTACTATTTATTATTATTAATTTTGGTCTGGTATTGTAAAAAAGTACTTAACGATTTTTTAACCTTTTAAAATAGGTAAGATATATAATTAGCCCATCTAATTGTCTTTTTGACCAACATTAAAAAAGAAGAAAGGTAAGAAAAAATGTTTACATTACTTTTTTAATGGACCGGTTTAATTTTTTTTTGTGTTAGATTTAGGACATCTTCAAGATAGCTCAGTATTAATATCATGGGGATTAGACCTTGGGCTTTCAATTTGTTTTATTAGATTTACAATCTATTTTTTTTATCTGAATGAGATCTGACGAGTAGTTTTTAAGTTAAATTTTCTCAATTCTTATCTGTTGATAAGAACGTTCGAAGATATACTTGTTTTAAAATCATAAAAACTGGACTTCAAAAATGCATGACTGCACGGTTGGTCTAGTGGTTTAAGTTGTCGCCACGCCGCTTTCTATTAAGCCAGGTGTTGTGGGTTCAAATCCTAAATAGGACAACACTTTGTGTGATCCACAAATTGTAGTTCTGAGTCTGGGTGTTTTTTGTGATGTATATTCGTAATGCGGGAGTTATTTTTTTTAAAACAGAGAGGAACTCATATCTAGTAAGTATACCTAAAAACCCTTAAACGATGCCCATAGTGACATTTTACAAAAACGGTGCGGCGGCCATATTTGATTCAAATAATGACATGAAATTAATACTCAGCATACCTAAAAACACCTTACACGATATCCATAGTGACATTTTACAAAAATGGTGCGGCGGCCATATTGGATTTAAAAAAATGACAAGAAATTAATACTCAGTATACCTAAAAATCCCTTACACGATACCCATACCCGTAGTGACATTTAACAAAAATGGTGCTGCGGCCATAATTATTGGATTCAAAAAATGATATGAAATCTAGACTCGGTATACCTAAAAACCTCTTACACGATACCCATAGTGTCCTTTTACAAAAATGATGCGGCGGCCATATTGAATTACAAAAATGATTTGAAATTCTTAGCGTATCTATTATCTACCATGAAGTATTTTATACAACACAACTCCGCCTACCATATTTTATGAGGGAGTTTTGACTTCATAAACTAGCAACACCCAAAATGGCGACTACAATAATTATTTATTTTAGAAATTATTTAATGGCTTTGTTTGCTGTAATAGATACATATCAATCGTACTTAACGATAATAGGTAACTTTCTTTGTTAATTTAGATCGTACTCTGTAATTTCTACACACCTATATCGCACAATTCGCCATTTTTATCAACACAAAAATGACAGCAACATGTGTGCATCCACTGACAGTGCATTTGGTACTAAACGCGGAAAAACATTTAGGCGTCAACAGTTAGAGCCTATTTTTTCGTGTGTTTTTACAGCTTTGACAGTCCATCTAGACATATTAATAATCTAAGATTATATATATAAAAATTAAATATTAAGATATTAAGTATATATTCGTCAATCTGATTTGTATGTTCATTATATTAATAGAAATAAATAAGCCTAATTAATATATAATTAATTAACAGCATTTCTTAACTTCAAAATTCTCTACAGAAGTATCGTCATTATAAGCTAGCTGTTGGTTAGATATGAATAAAAATGTAAATAATATCGATCCTGATCAGCTGACTAATGAGATAGTTATCAATTAAACGAACAGATCATGTCAGGCGTGGAGGGAGATGTTGTCGAATACTTAGTAAGTCTTTGGAAATATCAGGAGTGCCTACCCATAAGTTGAGGCCGCAAGTTAATGTTCCAGTACTATTAAATGAGGTATCTTGAGCGCCAAAGCAATGTAATAGTACATGGCTAAATATTACACAACTGGGGTACAACATTGTAAAAGCTACAATGATGACGCATGGAATGGCAAAAGAAGATAATGTTTTAATTCCCCGTATTCCAATAATTCCAACTTATTTGACATTTTAATTTAAAAGAATGCAGTTTCCGCTGAAAACAGCATTTCCAATAACAATATTATCAAAACCCAAGGACAGATGCTTAAAGATACAGTTTTTTTTTCTCATGAGCAGCATAGTCACGTATATCAAATCCACAAAATCTCCATATTTTGGCAAAATATGGCAAAAGAAAAAACGTAGTTATTAAAATTGTACTTTTTTTATTTGAAGCTGCCAAAGTGACTATGGTCAGCCTGATGGAAAACTCAAGCAGAATCCAACAGTGGGGGCAACCATACTCACTGGGAAAGCAGACAATGCAGTATTGCGTCCCACACTATGACGGCTTAGTGAGATGCTTTTTCACGCCCCACTTAAAGGCCCCGGGATCATAGTGGGAGAGAAACACGTGCGCTGGTAGTGAGTTTCAGTTTTTAGCTGCTCGGCACAGGAAGGATGAACCAAACCGTTTGGTTTGAGAGTGAACATGTTATTCTGCAGAGGAAGGGAGAAGAGGGACCAGTTGGAAGAGCTCCTCAGAATACTTCCAATGATACAGATGGTAGTGGACTGCTATAGAGGCGATATCTCTACGCAGCTGCAGAGGTTCAAGGAACTCGGTGGCTTCGGGACTGTTGGTAAAGCGGACTGTTCGCCATTGCAACCGATCGAAAGCATCAAGCAAATACTGCGCGGATCCATCACAAAGATGAGAACAGTACTCGAGGTCCCGGCAAATATCCATGCCCAGGACACTGAGCTTACCCCGTAGTGGCAGTTGAGTGCTCTGAAAAGTGGGGAGGGAAAGGAATGGAGACTTTTTGGTAGAGAACGCGCACAACTGTGTTTTCGTAGCGTTGAACTCCACCAGATTCTTATCACCCCATTGTAAAATGCGGTTCAAAACCCGGTCGAGCTCAGCGACAAGCTTCTGTCAATTTTCCTCAACGACTGCCAGCTTGGCTGAACGGTGTCAAAAATATCGCCCATGAACTGTGCTATCGTCTGCATAGCAATGTATGTTGCCAAGAGCTAACATGTCATTGATATGCAGAATAAATAGTGTGGGCGACAGGACTAAACCCTGAGGCACGCCAGCGTTTACATCCAGAACATCAGAGGCCGTGCCGTCGCAAAGGCCCATAATGCGGCGCTGATGAAGAAAAGCGTCAACCCAGTGACAGGGTCTAGGAGGCAGACCGAATGTCGAGAGCTTGGAGAGAAGCGAGCGGTGCCAGACCCGGTCGATGTCAAATGTCGAAATAAGCTCATATAAACACTTTATATTTTATGTACATATATAAATACTTAAATAAGTTTTTAATAGTAAAACGTGTGTGTATTAGTTGTAAAAAAAATCGGGTGGTGTCGTGGGACATCAGATAGGAATGAGTTCCATATCAAATATACAGATGGCGCTATACTACATTAATCGTTCACGAAATAAATAAATCATTACAGATGGCGCTATACTAAATTTTTAGTTTTCACAAAATTGTCTTAACCCCTTTATTTTATTTAAACTGATTTATAAAAATATATAAAATTTCTATGCGAGGTAAAGAAAATAAAACTATTCAGGTACCAATACATTTTGTATCATGATTTTATATCGATAAAATTCCTACCTATATTAATAACGCGAAAGTTTGTTAGTATGGATGGACGGATGTTTGTTTCTTTTTCACGCAAAAACTACTGAACGGATTTGGATAAAACTTTACAGTAATATAGCTTATACATCAGAATAACACATTAGCTACTATTTGCAGCGATAACCGACATACACGCGGGCGAAGCCGCGGGCAACAGCTAGTAATCTATACTAATACTAATATTATAAAGCTGCAGAGTTTGTTTGTTTGTTTGTTTGTTTGTTTGTTTGTTTGTTTGAACGCGCTAATCCTGAGATTAGCGCGTTTAAACAAACAAACAAAATCGGACCAGTAGTTCCTGAGAACTACTGGTCCGATTTGAAAAATTCTTTCAGTGTCGGATAGTCCATTTATCGAGGAAGGCTATAGGCTATATTTTATTTTCAAAAAAATTAGAGATCCGTAAGAAAATTGCTATTTTCTAACCCAAGGTGTGAAATCGAAAACCTATTTTTGCGTGCGCTGCAAAGACTATTGACAATAGAACAAAATAATGTATTACGGGTTTGTAGGGCCTATTACGATCTACAAAAAAGTCCGCGAGAGCATATATCTAACTATTATGGTTTAGTCACAATAACCGCTTTTGTGTTCGAAAAAAATATTAAATCGTCTGAAGAAAGAAACTACGTTAAATGTGTATCGTAATATTAATCCTTATCCAAATTAAGCTTTATGTTATCAAGGGTATTTATGTAGAAGTAAAATACTTTTTGTTTCATCCCAATCCGACATTTCATTTAGAAGTTATCACGAGTATAAGACGCTAAGAGTTGGTACCTAATAATGAGTTATTTGCCAAAGAGTTTTTATCAACATAATGCGTAATATTAATCTTTATCTAAATAATTGTGTTGTTAATTATGAGTATTAGATCTTAGAAGAGTATAATAAATACATCTATACTAATATATAAAGCTGAAGAGTTTTTGTTTGTTTGAACGCGCTAATCTCAGGAACTACTGGTCCAATTTGAAAACTTATTTCAGTGTTAGATAGCCCATTTATCGAGGAAGGCTATCCATAAAGGCTTCCATAAAATAATAAGATAATAATTAAATTTATAATAAAATAAATAAAATTTTAAGATCAAGGTAAAATAGCAATAGGGGATGAAAGTTTGTATGGAAATATGCAAGGTTTGTGAAGGAAAGGCAAGGCAAGGCCTATGTCCAGCAGTGGACTGCGATAGGCTGATGATGATGATGCAAGGTTAGCGAAAATGCTTCATGAGTTTGGGACAGGAGACAAAATATTAGAGCTATTCAGATGTAACATTTACTGAGTTATCACAATATGCTTAAGTGTGCTTACCCGAACGGGCAGACATGTGAGGGCAGACGACTGTGCCGCATGCGGATGTTGAATTTTGCTACTACAAATTCGTTATTATTCACTAGGATTCGATTTGTTTACATGATTTTTTGTTTATTCAAATAATTTTCTTCGTAAAAAAATCCGAAGCAAAGTATCCGGCGGGATTTAAACACAAAAAAAAGCAAAAGGGGTACGCCGCAAGATGAAATAAATGCGTGTATGAAACATATGTATTATGGGTACATGTTAAAAAGTTTTGTCTTACTACAATTATGCGAGTACAACTTCACAATGATTTATGAGCAGTGTCAATATGCAAATGCTCTTCTAAAAATAGGAGATGATTGTATGCCAAATGACAGTAACTACATGATTACACTGAGACGTGAGTTCTGGTATATGATAGCACACATGATCTAAAAATAATATCTATTCTGATCCGCCGACTAATGAGACAGTTATCAAATAAACGAACGGATCATGTCAGACGTGGAGGAAGATGTTAACGAATACCTCTCAGGAAACAATACAAGGGAAACTGAACCAGTCATATCATAGCTTATGCATAAAGTTTTTTAAATCTTTAGAATCATCAGGAGCGCATTCCCATAAGTTAAGACTGAAAGTTAATGTTCCAGTCCCATTAATAAGAAATCTTGAGCGACAAAGATATGTAATGGTACACGGCTACAAAATACACATCTGGGGTACAACATTGTATAAGAAAATGTTTCAATTCCCCGTAGTCCAATAATTCAAACTTATTTGCAATTTCAATTTAAAAGAATGCAGTTTCCGCTGAAAACAACATTTGCACTACCAATTGTCAAAGCCCAAAGACAGACGGCTAAAGTTGCAGTTCATTTAAAAAAAACATGTTTTTCCAATGGGCAGCACAATCGCGTGTATCAAATCAGCTAAATCACTATATTTTGACAAAGGATGGCGAATCAAAAACGTAGTATTTTAAAATTGAATAAATTGAGAATTTGCTCAAACTGAGGAAAAACTCAAGCAGAATCCAACAGTGAAGGCAACCATACTCGCTGTGAAAGCAGACAATGCAGAACCAAACCGTTTGGTTCGAGAGCGTATTTCTAAGACTGAGGCGGTGACTTCCAAGACCAGCACGTGTTGTTCTGTAGAGGAAGGGAGAAGGTGGGATCAGTTGGAAGAACGCTTCAGAACACTCTCTATGGTAAAGCGGTAGAGGACTGCCATAGAGGCGATATCTCTCCGCAACTACAGAGGCTCAAAGGAATTGGTAGTATTGGGACTGTTGATAATGCGGACTGATTGCCGCTGCAAAAGATCGAGAAAATCAATGCCTAGATCCATCACAAAGATGAGAACAGTACGGACGAGCGTACCTGGGTCTTATAAAGGAGTCACAAATGCTCGGGCGCGAAAAACCGTCTCACCCTGTTCAGGCTGCCTTAGTGGTGCCCTCGATGTACTCCCGTGGGTTGAGGTCTCGGCAAATATCCATGCCCAGGACACCGAGCTTATCCCGTAGTGGCAGTTGAGTGCTCTGAAAAGTGGGGAGGGGAAGAAACGGAGACTTTTTGGTAGAGAACGGGCACACCTGTGTTTTCTTAACGTTGAACTGGACCAGATTCTCATCACCCCATTGTTAAATGCGGTTCAAAACCCGGTCAAGCTCAGCGACAAGCTCCTATCCATTTTCCTCAACGTCTACTATCTTGGCTGCAGGGTATCCATAATATCGCCCATGCACTGTGCTATCGTCTGCATAGCAATGTATATTGCCAAGGGCTAATATGTCATTGACATGCAGAAGAAACATCTTGGGCGACAGGACCGAATTCTGAGATACGCTAGCGTTTACCTCCAGAAAAACAGAGGCCGCGCCGTCCGTCGCAAAGAACCCGAATGCATAGGCGCTGATGAAGAAAAGAGTCAATCTAAAGACGACTCTAGGAGGCAGACCGAATGCTTAGAGGTCGGAGAGAAGCGAATGGTGCAAGAACAGGTTGAAAGCCTTGGCCATGTCGAATGCCGAAATAAGCTCATACAAAATACTTTTTATTTTATGTACTTATATAAATAGTTAAATATGTTTTTAACAGTGAAAAGCGTGTCTTATTTTTAAAATAATATTAGCCTTAATAATTAAAACTGCTACCCAAAGTCACTGTTCCACGCGGACGAAGTCGCGGGCGCAGCTAGTATAATATTATAAAGCTGCGGAGTTTGTTTGTTTGTTTGTTTGAACGCGCTAATCTCAGGAACTACTGGTTCAATTTAAAAAATTCTTTCAGTGTTGGATAGTCCATTTATCGAGGAAGGCTATAAGCTATATTTTATTTTCAAAAAAATTAGGGATCCGTAAGAACATTGCTATTTTGTAAAAAAAGGTGTGAAATCGAAAACCTATTTTTGCGTGCGCTGCAATAACTATTGACAATAGAAAAAAATAATGTATTACGGGTTTGTAGGTCCAATTAAGATATACAAAAAAGTCCGCGAGAGCATATATCTAACTATCATGGTTTAGTCATAATAACCGCTTTTGTGTTCAAAAAAAATAATTAAATCCTCTGAAGAAAGAAACTACGTTAAATGTGTATCGTAATATTAATCCTTATCCAAATTGAGCATTATGTTATAAAGGGTATTTATGTAGAAGTAAAATACTTTTTGCTTCATCCCAATCGGACATTTCGTTTAGTAGTTATCACGAGTATAAGACGCTAAGAGTTGGTACCTAGTAATAAGTTATTTGCCAAAGAGTTGTTATCAACATAATACCTAATATTAATCTTTATCCAAATAAATGCGTTGTTGATTATGAGTATTAGATCTTATAAGAGTATAAGAAATACATCTATACTAATTATAAAGCTGAAGAGTTTGTTTGTTTGTTTGAACGAGCTAATCTCAGGACCTACTGGTCCAATTTGAAAAATTATTTCAGTGTTAGATAGACCATTTATCGAGGAAGGCTATCTACACTAATATTATAAAAAGGAAAACTTTGTTTGGTTATAATGAATAGGCTTAAAAACTACTGTCCCGTTTTTAAAAATTCTTTCACCATTCGAAAGCTACATTATCCACGAGTAACATAGGCTAAATTTAATTTTGGAAAAAAATAGGGTTCCGTAAGATATTTGGGTTATTAGGACACAAGGTGTAAAAAATCAACCAGAAAAGCAGAAAAGTTACTTATTTTGCGTACGCTGCCTAAACTATAAAAGATAGAAACATAAAATGTTCCAATTAATTGTAGATCTTATAAATATCTACATACAAATCCGCAAAACACTATACCTATCTATGTCAAGTGAGGCACAACAACCATTTTTTATCTAAAAATTTTGATTTTTTTTGGACTACATTTAAACGCATTTATTTTGTAACACCGTAATTTCAAAATTAGAAATATATTTTTGTACTAGTAGAGACCTCTGTGATCGCAGAGTGTAGTCAGGCTCTTTAAGGAACTTCATAGTTAGTTCACGGATTGTACGAGAGATGGCAGTAAATTAGACAATATATAAATTCGATCGATTTAGGTTTTTGAACGAATTAAGGAATCATTTCAGGACGAAAGTTTAAATGTTACTTTTAGCTGTGGTGGGAGAATGGAAAAAGTAGGAATAAACTTCTCGAACAGTCGATGGACTGAATATAAAAGGAATTTCTTCCAATTTGGGAGCCCTTTTCTTTCCTGAGCTGTTCAAGAAACATTCATTTATAGTCATTCGTTAATAGTTTTAATATATTTTGTGAAATCATCCCGTGTGAAGCGGTAAGTGGAAAAAATGTTTTTTTATTGTGTTAGTCGTTTTCAGTTCTTAAACAATACTGAGGTATTCCATTCTTCCTTAGGGTCGTTGGTTACTGCAGAATAACACTGCAGTCACATTATGTTGAGGATGCCACGACTATGATGTAGCTTATGATGGAGCGGCCGGTAGGCGGAAGATGGCCTGACCGCTGATGTAAATATAAGGGTACTTAACCCACTATTAATTTTAAGATTTAGTTTTAAGATGTAGATAATTTTATTAGTAACTTGTATGATATAGTGTTAATGTTGTAAATATATAATAATGTGTGTATGTTTTTATAATGAATATACAATGTGAATATGTGTAGTTGAGTTTTTCTGAAGTGACCTAATAGGGACCTACCCACACACACAATAAGTTATTTTTTTTAGTAGTGTAAATATTATTTAGATTATATATATTTGTTGAACGGCACCCTGGGTAAACTCTTGCTCTTCATACTGACTGGGTCGTGCCGGTGGTAGCACCCCCTGTTCAGGTTAGGGGACTGCAAGGTCGAACCCGCCTCCTAGGTCGGTTGATGGTTGCAACATGTGATCTGCATGGTTGGACCTGCCGCCTAGGTGGGCCATTGGTTGCGACTTGCTAACCTCCTGACAGGTTTGGGTGTTACAATTTTACTCATGATATTAATCCTTATCAAAATAAATTATTTAATCCTTACTTATATTATAAATGCGAAAGTAACTCTGTCTGTCTGTCTGTCGTGCTTTCACGGCCAAACCGCTACTTCGATTTCAATGAAATTTGGTACACAGATAGTGTAGAGCCTGAGAAAGGACATAGGCTACTTTTTAATGAGAAAAAATGGTTTCAAGGGATTTAATAGGGGATGAAAGTTTGTATAGAAGTCTGGAGGTTCACACACGCATGTGTGTTACGTACGCCGGGCGTCTTGACAACCAATAAACAAGGCTGTCACACTCATTAAAAAGATATTCGTCAATCTGATTTGTATGTTCATTGTATTAATATAAATAAATAAGCCAAATTAATTTGTAAAATTCAAAATCTCTAGAGAAGTATCGTCAATATAAGCTAGAAGTTTGAAATTTATTTTTTAAACTGTTGATTAGATATAAATAAAAATGACATTTAAAGTTTCCACACGCCTGCGCGTCGTCTACGCCGGACGTCTTGACAACCAATAAACAAGACCGTCACACTAATCTATAATCTATAATATTATAAAGCTGCGGAGTTTGTTTGTTTGTTTGTTTGAACGCGCTAATCTCAGGAACTACTGGTTCAATTTAAAAAAATCTTTCAGTGTTGGATAGTCCATTTATCGAGGAAGGCTATAAGCTATATTTTATTTTCAAAAAAATTAGGGATCCGTAAGAACATTGCTATTTTGTAAAAAAAGGTGTGAAATCGAAAACCTATTTTTGCGTGCGCTGCAATAACTATTGACAATAGAAAAAAATAATGTATTACGAGTTTGTAGGTCCAATTAAGATATACAAAAAAGTCCGCGAGAGCATATATCTAACTATCATGGTTTAGTCATAATAACCGCTTTTGTGTTCAAAAAAAATAATTAAATCCTCTGAAGAAAGAAACTACGTTAAATGTGTATCGTAATATTAATCCTTATCCAAATTGAGCATTATGTTATAAAGGGTATTTATGTAGAAGTAAAATACTTTTTGCTTCATCCCAATCGGACATTTCGTTTAGTAGTTATCACGAGTATAAGACGCTAAGAGTTGGTACCTAATAATAAGTTATTTGCCAAAGAGTTGTTATCAACATAATACCTAATATTAATCTTTATCCAAATAAATGCGTTGTTGATTATGAGTATTAGATCTTATAAGAGTATAAGAAATACATCTATACTAATTATAAAGCTGGAGAGTTTGTTTGTTTGTTTGAACGAGCTAATCTCAGGACCTACTGGTCCAATTTGAAAAATTATTTCAGTGTTAGATAGACCATTTATCGAGGAAGGCTATCTACACTAATATTATAAAAAGGAAAACTTTGTTTGGTTATAATGAATAGGCTTAAAAACTACTGTCCCGTTTTTAAAAATTCTTTCACCATTCGAAAGCTACATTATCCACGAGTAACATAGGCTAAATTTAATTTTGGAAAAAAATAGGGTTCCGTAAGATATTTGGGTTATTAAGACACAAGGTGTAAAAAATCAACCAGAAAAGCAGAAAAGTTACTTATTTTGCGTACGCTACCTAAACTATAAAAGATAGAAACATAAAATGTTCCAATTAATTGTAGATCTTATAAATATCTACATAAAAATCCGCAAAACACTATACCTATCTATGTCAAGTGAGGCACAACAACCATTTTTTATCTAAAAATTTGGAATTTTTTTGGACTACATTTAAACGCATTTATTTTGTAACACCGTAATTTCAAAATTAGAAATATATTTTTGTACTAGTAGAGACCTCTGTGATCGCAGAGTGTAGTCAGGCTCTTTAAGGAACTTCATAGTTAGTTAACGGATTGTACGAGAGATGGCAGTAAATTAGACAATATATAAATTCGATCGATTTAGGTTTTTGAACGAATTAAGGAATCATTTCAGGACGAAAGTTTAAATGTTACTTTTAGCTGTGGTGGGAGAATGGAAAAAGTAGGAATAAACTTCTCGAACAGTCGATGGACTGAATATAAAAGGAATTTCTTCCAATTTGGGAGCCCTTTTCTTTCCTGAGCTGTTCAAGAAACATTCATTTATAGTCATTCGTTAATAGTTTTAATATATTTTGTGAAATCATCCCGTGTGAAGCGGTAAGTGGAAAAAATGTTTTTTTATTGTGTTAGTCGTTTTCAGTTCTTAAACAATACTGAGGTATTCCATTCTTCCTTAGGGTCGTTGGTTACTGCAGAATAACACTGCAGTCACATTATGTTGAGGATGCCACGACTATGATGTAGCTTATGATGGAGCGGCCGGTAGGCGGAAGATGGCCTGACCGCTGATGTATATATAAGGGTACTTAACCCACTATTAATTTTAAGATTTAGTTTTAAGATGTAGATAATTTTATTAGTAACTTGTATGATATAGTGTTAATGTTGTAAATATATAATAATGTGTGTATGTTTTTATAATGAATATACAATGTGAATATGTGTAGTTGAGTTTTTCTGAAGTGACCTAATAGGGACCTACCCACACACACAATAAGTTATTTTTTTTAGTAGTGTAAATATTATTTAGATTATATATATTTGTTGAACGGCACCCTGGGTAAACTCTTGCTCTTCATACTGACTGGGTCGTGCCGGTGGTAGCACCCCCTGTTCAGGTTAGGGGACTGCAAGGTCGAACCCGCCTCCTAGGTCGGTTGATGGTTGCAACATGTGATCTGCATGGTTGGACCTGCCGCCTAGGTGGGCCATTGGTTGCGACTTGCTAACCTCCTGACAGGTTTGGGTGTTACAATTTTACTCATGATATTAATCCTTATCAAAATAAATTATTTAATCCTTACTTATATTATAAATGCGAAAGTAACTCTGTCTGTCTGTCTGTCGTGCTTTCACGGCCAAACCGCTACTTCGATTTCAATGAAATTTGGTACACAGATAGTGTAGAGCCTGAGAAAGGACATAGGCTACTTTTTAATGAGAAAAAATGGTTTCAAGGGATTTAATAGGGGATGAAAGTTTGTATAGAAGTCTGGAGGTTCACACACGCATGTGTGTTACGTACGCCGGGCGTCTTGACAACCAATAAACAAGGCTGTCACACTCATTAAAAAGATATTCGTCAATCTGATTTGTATGTTCATTGTATTAATATAAATAAATAAGCCAAATTAATTTGTAAAATTCAAAATCTCTAGAGAAGTATCGTCAATATAAGCTAGAAGTTTGAAATTTATTTTTTAAACTGTTGATTAGATATAAATAAAAATGACATTTAAAGTTTCCACACGCCTGCGCGTCGTCTACGCCGGACGTCTTGACAACCAATAAACAAGACCGTCACACTAATCTATAATCTATAATATTATAAAGCTGCGGAGTTTGTTTGTTTGTTTGTTTGAACGCGCTAATCTCAGGAACTACTGGTTCAATTTAAAAAAATCTTTCAGTGTTGGATAGTCCATTTATCGAGGAAGGCTATAAGCTATATTTTATTTTCAAAAAAATTAGGGATCCGTAAGAACATTGCTATTTTGTAAAAAAAGGTGTGAAATCGAAAACCTATTTTTGCGTGCGCTGCAATAACTATTGACAATAGAAAAAAATAATGTATTACGGGTTTGTAGGTCCAATTAAGATATACAAAAAAGTCCGCGAGAGCATATATCTAACTATCATGGTTTAGTCATAATAACCGCTTTTGTGTTCAAAAAAAATAATTAAATCCTCTGAAGAAAGAAACTACGTTAAATGTGTATCGTAATATTAATCCTTATCCAAATTGAGCATTATGTTATAAAGGGTATTTATGTAGAAGTAAAATACTTTTTGCTTCATCCCAATCGGACATTTCGTTTAGTAGTTATCACGAGTATAAGACGCTAAGAGTTGGTACCTAATAATAAGTTATTTGCCAAAGAGTTGTTATCAACATAATACCTAATATTAATCTTTATCCAAATAAATGCGTTGTTGATTATGAGTATTAGATCTTATAAGAGTATAAGAAATACATCTATACTAATTATAAAGCTGGAGAGTTTGTTTGTTTGTTTGAACGAGCTAATCTCAGGACCTACTGGTCCAATTTGAAAAATTATTTCAGTGTTAGATAGACCATTTATCGAGGAAGGCTATCTACACTAATATTATAAAAAGGAAAACTTTGTTTGGTTATAATGAATAGGCTTAAAAACTACTGTCCCGTTTTTAAAAATTCTTTCACCATTCGAAAGCTACATTATCCACGAGTAACATAGGCTAAATTTAATTTTGGAAAAAAATAGGGTTCCGTAAGATATTTGGGTTATTAGGACACAAGGTGTAAAAAATCAACCAGAAAAGCAGAAAAGTTACTTATTTTGCGTACGCTGCCTAAACTATAAAAGATAGAAACATAAAATGTTCCAATTAATTGTAGATCTTATAAATATCTACATACAAATCCGCAAAACACTATACCTATCTATGTCAAGTGAGGCACAACAACCATTTTTTATCTAAAAATTTTGATTTTTTTTGGACTACATTTAAACGCATTTATTTTACTCATGATATTAATCCTTATCAAAATAAATTATTTAATAATAATAATAATAAAAACTTTATTTGATACACACAGCATACAAACTAAAAAAAACTTAATCTAAATTTTCCAAACATAAAATAAAAATTAAAACGAACATTTAAGAGGCTTGCAACAATAAGTTAAAGTCAAATGACGTGGCATTGATGACGTGTACATCTGTGTTGATATTTTGGCACACGGTTCATTTGAAATTTGTGACTTTAAATGAAATTCAATTCGAATTTCGAACAAACACTCACTGACATTCTTTCACTCTCATTCATTACACATGACATCCATTATGCTTAAATGTTTCTCATGCACACTATTTCACCACGCCAATCGTAGCAATATAATACGAACCACACAAACAATAACTATCTCAATCTTTTATATTATCACAATATCTTATTGGTTAGGTGTACTTGTTTTGCATATTCTTCTCAATGGCTACACTTTTATGTATTTTTTTATACTTATAAATGGATGATACAGACATGATAGGAAATGCATTAGATAACATCTCTGTTTCAGAATCGTTCATTTGTTCCCCAGAAGAATCAATTCGTGACATAAGTAGATCGCATGACCTGTGGAAAATATTGCATGTAAATATAAGAAGCATTTCTGCTAACTTTGATGAACTTACTGTGCTGCTTGAGAGACTTGGTAATTTACCTCAAATTATTATACTCTCAGAATGTTGGCTTAGTAGGATCACAAATATTCCGCCTTTAACCGGTTTTATTGCTCACTGTTCTAAATTTAATAATCAAAATGAAGGTGTTATTATTTATGTTAATGAATATATTGATCATATCGTTACTGAGCCTGATGTTATTGATTCTAATTGTTTGGTTTTTACACACAAAACAGATTTGGCTATAGTTTCTATTTATCGTTCCCCCTCTTATAGTAATATTGATAACTTTATAGATTCCCTTGACATTATCTTAGGATCCCTAAACGCATATAGGACTTTGTGTATTATTGGTGATATTAATATTAATATTTCCTCGCACCACAGTGACTCCAGAACTGATCGGTACCTCAACATGGTCTCGTCCCATGGCATGCTTCCCGCACATGTTCTGCCAACACGTAACGAAAATTGTTTGGATCACGTGATCGTCAAAATCAATAACAAAGCAATGACATTTGTCTTAGATTCCTATATTACAGATCACGCCCCTATATTTTTTACATGTGAACGCAGACCTACAAACCGCCGGAAAAGGAAGTTGGTTGAGTTCACTGATTTCATGTTGGTGGCACAGGAGCTGGAAGTAACTGATTTTTCTCCTGTGCTTTTGACTGATAGTGCGGAGAGGGCCTCTGTGCTCCTTATCGACACCTTGACACGAGTGATGGATAGTCATACTGTCACACGTTCAGTCCCTCACAAACGTAGAATCATCAAACCTTGGATCACCCCTGGCCTCTTGCGTTGTATACGCAATAGAGACAAATTATATCGTAAAACGAAAAAAGAACCCTTAAATCAAACTTCTGTAATAATTTACCACCGTTATAAGAACTACTGCAATAATCTCCTCAAAAAAGTTAAGCGTACCTATTATAAACTGGAATTGCAGCAGACCAGGGGTGATCCAAAGGCAACTTGGAAGTTATTAAAAAAAATATCAAATATACCTGTAGATAGAACATCAGCCAATGAACTTCTCAATCTGGAACCAGATTGCCTGGCTTCGGCTAATTTGATAAATAACCATTTTGCTAATATCGGAGCTCAACTTGCGAGTGAGATCACATCGAATCCTAGTAGCTTAAACAACTCTCTCCTTGATCAGGTTGGTGGGGACTACCGGTGTCGCAGCGTCCTCACCTCTATGGCATTGACTGAGATTGATGAGATTGAATTAGAGCGAACAATCCTTGGTCTTAGGGATGGGACTGCTGTGGGCTGGGATAGGATACCCACTTCTTTAGTAAAGTCAACTAGACACATTCTTATACCTATCTTAAAGCATATAATTAACCTTTGTATAAACACAGGTACCTTTCCAAAACTGTTTAAAAAGGCATTAGTCCATCCTATTTACAAGGGTGGTAACAGAGACAGTGTCAACAACTACAGGCCTATCTCTGTGCTATCAACTTTTTCGAAAATATTTGAAAAAATTTTGAACAATAAACTTATAGAATACATAAATAAAAATAGTTTGTTATCTGATAGGCAATACGGATTTAGGCGTAAAAAATCTACGGAAGATGCTGTCCTTGATGTCATAAATGAGATTATAGCAAATGTTGATGATAAGGTAAAAACGATTGGTATATTCCTGGACCTAACCAAGGCCTTTGATACTGTCTCTGTCCCACTTCTTCTGAAGAAGATGGAGCATTTAGGAATTCGCGGCTTACCACTTGAGATTTTTTCTGCTTACTTGCAAGACCGCACACAATCTGTTGTTATTAATAATGTCACTAGCGAGGAGACTACTCTCTCATACGGTGTGCCGCAGGGGAGTGTTCTCGGTCCCACGCTATTTCTCCTTTACATTAACGATCTTTGCTCCCTTAAATTGCAGGACTGTAAAATTGTCTCTTACGCTGATGATACTGTTCTCCTAATAAAGGGCTTTACTTGGGATCTTGTAAGGACAAAGGCTGAAACCGCAATCCAAACTGTAATGGCCTGGTTGAACTTCAACCTTCTAACACTGAATTTGAATAAAACTAAAATGTTGACCTTCTCCTCTAGTAAAAAGTCTCAACCATCCTCACCATTCGTTGTCAGGGCCCATTCTTGCAGTCGCTCCACAATAAATAACTGTGGCTGTCATAGTTTAATTCCTTCTGATAAAATCAAATATTTAGGCATCATTATAGATGTAAATCTAACCTGGAATTTTCAAATTAATATGCTCACCTCGCGCTTAAGGAAGCTTATATATGTCTTCAAAAATCTTCGTTACATTGCTGACCTTTCCACCTTAAAAATAGTATATTACGCTTTTGTTCAGTCAATTATAGGGTACTGCATCGGTGCTTGGGGTGGTACTTATAAAACTAGCTTATTACGATTGGAAAGAGCTCAAAGATGTATTCTTAAAGTTATGTCCTGGAAGCCGTATAGATTCCCTACTTCGGACCTGTATAACCTGTGTGAAGTCCTTACAGTCCGACAGGTGTACATACTTCAAGTAATTCTCCGTAAACATGTGGAAACCCCATATGACACTAATTTTGTACTCAACACACGCAGGTCGGACCGAGTCTGTAAAATTTTTAAACACAATACGGCTATAGCCAGCCACCAGTACTATTTCTCGGGTCCGAAGTTGTATAACAGAATAAACAAAGAGCTCGATATATATTCCTTGACATTGCGTAAATGCAAAGTTAGAGTTACAGACTGGCTTCTCTCTTTGTCCTATACTCAAACTGAGGAACTTATGGTGAGATAGTATTGTCTTTCTTGTGTGTATTTATATTACATGAACATACGTATAATTATGCAGACACACTTGAGCTCCCCGTCCTACACTCAATGTATAGAATGTTTGGTGAGACCTCCTGTTTAACTATATATCTATTATTACACACTATGCCATCGTTAATCTAAAACTAACACAATACTGACCACGCACACACACACACACACATACATACTCACACACACACACACCCACACTCATACACATACACACTCAATCTAACTTAAATTTCCTCACTCTCTTAAACACACGTGCGCTTAGTATTGGTTACATACATGCTTGGTTTTCTTTGTTTCATGGTTTTTTGAGAGTTGAGTTACTTGATTTTCTATTGACTATAACCACGGATGTGAGCGCTAATGGCTGCGTCACAGTTTTAACTATTGCAGCCATTAACGTATTTTTCTATTGTATCAAAGATGGATTATCAATAAACAATTTATTATTTATTATTATTATAATTTCAAACAACAAATTAAGCCACATATTATAAACAAACATACAAGATTAAAATAAGCCTCTAAGACAGAACATTAAAATAAATATGGACTATGTTAACTAGGTCTGTACACCGTGTCTAACAAAATGGTGGACTCTCAGCGTTCACTGCGATGCGATTATTTCATCACTAAGTACAGTTTATGTAGATAATATTTGGTCTTTGAATGATTAAAATTGGACGTTTGGTTTTGAAGATATAGAGAAATTAAAATATACGATTTGGGAGTTTAGATCTATGAGTAAGGTACCCGCGCGGCTCGGACGCGAGGTCGGCTCCCTACGCAGCGGTCGTGCGCGAAGTCTAATAATTTTCGTGCGATTTTTTTTAGATTTCGTTCTTAAAAATACACCTACGCAAAGTTCTTCTCAGAGCTAAACAACAGTTCTTCTCAGAGCTAAACAACAGTTCTTTTCAGGGCTAAGCAACAGTTCTTTTCAGGGCTAAACAACAGTTCTTTTCAGAGCTAGAATATTACACGCTATTAACATTTCCTTAAAAATTTCAAAATGCCTAAGAGAGCCAGGTCTCAACTTTCTAAACATAGTTCTCAAGCACAGGCAGCAAGAATACGTCGTATGGGAGAATCTTCACCTGAACGTTCACAACGCCTTGCTGAATAAAATCACAGAAACTCTCAGGTACGCGCACGAGAGTCGAGTGTCGAACGTTCGCAACGCCTTGCATAACAAAATCTGAAAACTTCTGACTTACGCGAACGAGAGTCAAGTGTTGAGCGTTCGCAGCGACTTAGAGCTCAGGCAGAGAGACAGCAGTTGTCTACAAATGGAGTTCGCAATCGAATTTCAGCTAACAGCAACAAACCGGCTTTCAGATATGATCCGCAGGTTGATTATGCACAACACATTTTTTGTTCTGTGATGCACAAAAAGCGTCCGTCCAAATAGGAGTCATGAATAAGATCTGCTCTAACTACTCTGCCAAGAAATGGGCGGACGAACCTAATGGTATGTGCTGTGCTTCAGGTAAAGTTTGTCTTCCTAACCTTCAGGAGCCGCCACAACCAATAAAAATTCTTTTAACTAATAACCATCCATTATCTGGTCAATTTTTAACAAATATACGTAAATACAATAGTCTTTTTCAAATGACTTCTTTTGGCGCAAAAGAAATCAGGGAAGGTAATTTTATGCCAACTTTTAAAATTGAAGGACAGGTGTGTATCATCTCATTGGTAGCCTTTTACCAGCATCAGGCGAAAACCCACAGTTCTTGCAAATATATTTTATTTCGGATGCCAGTTATCGTTGCGATCAAGCATCGCACCAACCTTAAAAATGGATTTAATTCGCGAATTATAGACCGCTCTGAATAATCATAACGTGTATATACGAAGTTTTAAGCAAAACTTAGAACTAAACTCCTCAGATAATTTAAAGTTAATTATTCATTCAGATCGCACTCCACAGACAGCACACAGAGGCAGATATAATGCTCCTACTGTAAACGAGGTAGCCGTTCTCTTGGTAGATGAAGACAAATTTCCCAGGGATATGGTCTTAAACGATAGAGACGCACAGCTCAAAAGAGTTTCTGAGCTACATCGCCATCGGTCGTATGATCCACTACAGTATCCTATAATGTTTGTGATAGGAGAAGACGGTTATTATTTGACTATCCCTCAGCTGGGTTCTGCGCCGTTCTGGGTTCTGACAGATGGCCGACATACACGCGGGTGGAGCCGCGAGCAACAGCTAGTAATAATAATAATAAAAACTTTATTTGATACACACAGCATACAAACTAAAAAAAACTTAATCTAAATTTTCCAAACATAAAATAAAAATTAAAACGAACATTTAAGAGGCTTGCAACAATAAGTTAAAGTCAAATGACGTGGCATTGATGACGTGTACATCTGTGTTGATATTTTGGCACACGGTTCATTTGAAATTTGTGACTTTAAATGAAATTCAATTCGAATTTCAAACAACAAATTAAGCCACATATTATAAACAAACATACAAGATTAAAATAAGCCTCTAAGACAGAACATTAAAATAAATATGGACTATGTTAACTAGGTCTGTACACCGTGTCTAACAAAATGGTGGACTCTCAGCGTTCACTGCGATGCGATTATTTCATCACTAAGTACAGTTTATGTAGATAATATTTGGTCTTTGAATGATTAAAATTGGACGTTTGGTTTTGAAGATATAGAGAAATTAAAATATACGATTTGGGAGTTTAGATCTATGAGTAAGGTACCCGCGCGGCTCGGACGCGAGGTCGGCTCCCTACGCAGCGGTCGTGCGCGAAGTCTAATAATTTTCGTGCGATTTTTTTTAGATTTCGTTCTTAAAAATACACCTACGCAAAGTTCTTCTCAGAGCTAAACAACAGTTCTTCTCAGAGCTAAACAACAGTTCTTTTCAGGGCTAAGCAACAGTTCTTTTCAGGGCTAAACAACAGTTCTTTTCAGAGCTAGAATATTACACGCTATTAACATTTCCTTAAAAATTTCAAAATGCCTAAGAGAGCCAGGTCTCAACTTTCTAAACATAGTTCTCAAGCACAGGCAGCAAGAATACGTCGTATGGGAGAATCTTCACCTGAACGTTCACAACGCCTTGCTGAATAAAATCACAGAAACTCTCAGGTACGCGCACGAGAGTCGAGTGTCGAACGTTCGCAACGCCTTGCATAACAAAATCTGAAAACTTCTGACTTACGCGAACGAGAGTCAAGTGTTGAGCGTTCGCAGCGACTTAGAGCTCAGGCAGAGAGACAGCAGTTGTCTACAAATGGAGTTCGCAATCGAATTTCAGCTAACAGCAACAAACCGGCTTTCAGATATGATCCGCAGGTTGATTATGCACAACACATTTTTTGTTCTGTGATGCACAAAAAGCGTCCGTCCAAATAGGAGTCATGAATAAGATCTGCTCTAACTACTCTGCCAAGAAATGGGCGGACGAACCTAATGGTATGTGCTGTGCTTCAGGTAAAGTTTGTCTTCCTAACCTTCAGGAGCCGCCACAACCAATAAAAATTCTTTTAACTAATAACCATCCATTATCTGGTCAATTTTTAACAAATATACGTAAATACAATAGTCTTTTTCAAATGACTTCTTTTGGCGCAAAAGAAATCAGGGAAGGTAATTTTATGCCAACTTTTAAAATTGAAGGACAGGTGTGTATCATCTCATTGGTAGCCTTTTACCAGCATCAGGCGAAAATCCACAGTTCTTGCAAATATATTTTATTTCGGATGCCAGTTATCGTTGCGATCAAGCATCGCACCAACCTTAAAAATGGATTTAATTCGCGAATTATAGACCGCTCTGAATAATCATAACGTGTATATACGAAGTTTTAAGCAAAACTTAGAACTAAACTCCTCAGATAATTTAAAGTTAATTATTCATTCAGATCGCACTCCACAGACAGCACACAGAGGCAGATATAATGCTCCTACTGTAAACGAGGTAGCCGTTCTCTTGGTAGATGAAGACAAATTTCCCAGGGATATGGTCTTAAACGATAGAGACGCACAGCTCAAAAGAGTTTCTGAGCTACATCGCCATCGGTCGTATGATCCACTACAGTATCCTATAATGTTTGTGATAGGAGAAGACGGTTATTATTTGACTATCCCTCAGCTGGGTTCCGCGTCGTTCTGGGTTCTGACAGATGGGCGACATACACGCGGGCGGAGCCGGCGGAGCGGAGAAAATAATTTATTCTAACCCAAGAATCAAACATTTTTGTCGTAATCTTAAAATATTTTTTTTTACTTATATATACAAAATGTAAAATAAAAATGATTTAAGAGACGTACAATAATCTGTAAAAAAGTTTGACGACTCGTCCTATAATAAATCAAAGTCTATATGTGTATACATCAATACATATAATAATGTAATAATAAATGTATAGAACATTGGCCAAATTTGCCAAATTAGCAAAGTATTTTTTAATGATAAAACTAGCATACCGTTAGTCGAAATTCTATTGAATTTTTTATTTTTTATTGAATTCTTCATTCATTGTAGAATTATTAATTACTAGCTGTTGCCCGCGGGTCCGCCCGCGTGTATGTCGGCCATCTGTCAGAACCCAGAACGGCGCAGAACCCAGCTGAGGGATAGTCAAATAATAACCGTCTTCTCCTATCACAAACATTATAGGATACTGTAGTGGATCATACGACCGATGACGATGTAGCTCAGAAACTCTTTTGAGCTGTGCGTCTCTATCGTTTAAGACCATATCCCTGGGAAATTTGTCTTCATCTACCAAGAGAACGGCTACCTCGTTTACAGTAGGAGCATTATATCTGCCTCTGTGTGCTGTCTGTGGAGTGCGATCTGAATGAATAATTAACTTTAAATTATCTGAGGAGTTTAGTTCTAAGTTTTGCTTAAAACTTCGTATATACACGTTATGATTATTCAGAGCGGTCTATAATTCGCGAATTAAATCCATTTTTAAGGTTGGTGCGATGCTTGATCGCAACGATAACTGGCATCCGAAATAAAATATATTTGCAAGAACTGTGGGTTTTCGCCTGATGCTGGTAAAAGGCTACCAATGAGATGATACACACCTGTCCTTCAATTTTAAAAGTTGGCATAAAATTACCTTCCCTGATTTCTTTTGCGCCAAAAGAAGTCATTTGAAAAAGACTATTGTATTTACGTATATTTGTTAAAAATTGACCAGATAATGGATGGTTATTAGTTAAAAGAATTTTTATTGGTTGTGGCGGCTCCTGAAGGTTAGGAAGACAAACTTTACCTGAAGCACAGCACATACCATTAGGTTCGTCCGCCCATTTCTTGGCAGAGTAGTTAGAGCAGATCTTATTCATGACTCCTATTTGGACGGACGCTTTTTGTGCATCACAGAACAAAAAATGTGTTGTGCATAATCAACCTGCGGATCATATCTGAAAGCCGGTTTGTTGCTGTTAGCTGAAATTCGATTGCGAACTCCATTTGTAGACAACTGCTGTCTCTCTGCCTGAGCTCTAAGTCGCTGCGAACGCTCAACACTTGACTCTCGTTCGCGTAAGTCAGAAGTTTTCAGATTTTGTTATGCAAGGCGTTGCGAACGTTCGACACTCGACTCTCGTGCGCGTACCTGAGAGTTTCTGTGATTTTATTCAGAAGGCGTTGTGAACGTTCAGGTGAAGATTCTCCCATACGACGTATTCTTGCTGCCTGTGCTTGAGAACTATGTTTAGAAAGTTGAGACCTGGCTCTCTTAGGCATTTTGAAATTTTTAAGGAAATGTTAATAGCGTGTAATATTCTAGCTCTGAAAAGAACTGTTGTTTAGCCCTGAAAAGAACTGTTGCTTAGCCCTGAAAAGAACTGTTGTTTAGCTCTGAGAAGAACTGTTGTTTAGCTCTGAGAAGAACTTTGCGTAGGTGTATTTTTAAGAACGAAATCTAAAAAAAATCGCACGAAAATTATTAGACTTCGCGCACGACCGCTGCGTAGGGAGCCGACCTCGCGTCCGAGCCGCGCGGGTACCTTACTCATAGATCTAAACTCCCAAATCGTATATTTTAATTTCTCTATATCTTCAAAACCAAACGTCCAATTTTAATCATTCAAAGACCAAATATTATCTACATAAACTGTACTTAGTGATGAAATAATCGCATCGCAGTGAACGCTGAGAGTCCACCATTTTGTTAGACACGGTGTACAGACCTAGTTAACATAGTCCATATTTATTTTAATGTTCTGTCTTAGAGGCTTATTTTAATCTTGTATGTTTGTTTATAATATGTGGCTTAATTTGTTGTTTGAAATTCGAATTGAATTTCATTTAAAGTCACAAATTTCAAATGAACCGTGTGCCAAAATATCAACACAGATGTACACGTCATCAATGCCACGTCATTTGACTTTAACTTATTGTTGCAAGCCTCTTAAATGTTCGTTTTAATTTTTATTTTATGTTTGGAAAATTTAGATTAAGTTTTTTTTAGTTTGTATGCTGTGTGTATCAAATAAAGTTTTTATTATTATTATTACTAGCTGTTGCCCGCGGCTCCACCCGCGTGTATGTCGGCCATCTGTCAGAACCCAGAACGGCGCAGAACCCAGCTGAGGGATAGTCAAATAATAACCGTCTTCTATCACAAACATTATAGGATACTGTAGTGGATCATACGACCGATGGCGATGTAGCTCAGAAACTCTTTTGAGCTGTGCGTCTCTATCGTTTAAGACCACATCCCTGGGAAATTTGTCTTCATCTACCAAGAGAACGGCTACCTCGTTTACAGTAGGAGCATTATATCTGCCTCTGTGTGCTGTCTGTGGAGTGCGATCTGAATGAATAATTAACTTTAAATTATCTGAGGAGTTTAGTTCTAAGTTTTGCTTAAAACTTCGTATATACACGTTATGATTATTCAGAGCGGTCTATAATTCGCGAATTAAATCCATTTTTAAGGTTGGTGCGATGCTTGATCGCAACGATAACTGGCATCCGAAATAAAATATATTTGCAAGAACTGTGGGTTTTCGCCTGATGCTGGTAAAAGGCTACCAATGAGATGATACACACCTGTCCTTCAATTTTAAAAGTTGGCATAAAATTACCTTCCCTGATTTCTTTTGCGCCAAAAGAAGTCATTTGAAAAAGACTATTGTATTTACGTATATTTGTTAAAAATTGACCAGATAATGGATGGTTATTAGTTAAAAGAATTTTTATTGGTTGTGGCGGCTCCTGAAGGGGATGGAAGACAAACTTTACCTGAAGCACAGCACATACCATTAGGTTCGTCCGCCCATTTCTTGGCAGAGTAGTTAGAGCAGATCTTATTCATGACTCCTATTTGGACGGACGCTTTTTGTGCATCACAGAACAAAAAATGTGTTGTGCATAATCAACCTGCGGATCATATCTGAAAGCCGGTTTGTTGCTGTTAGCTGAAATTCGATTGCGAACTCCATTTGTAGACAACTGCTGTCTCTCTGCCTGAGCTCTAAGTCGCTGCGAACGCTCAACACTTGACTCTCGTTCGCGTAAGTCAGAAGTTTTCAGATTTTGTTATGCAAGGCGTTGCGAACGTTCGACACTCGACTCTCGTGCGCGTACCTGAGAGTTTCTGTGATTTTATTCAGCAAGGCGTTGTGAACGTTCAGGTGAAGATTCTCCCATACGACGTATTCTTGCTGCCTGTGCTTGAGAACTATGTTTAGAAAGTTGAGACCTGGCTCTCTTAGGCATTTTGAAATTTTTAAGGAAATGTTAATAGCGTGTAATATTCTAGCTCTGAAAAGAACTGTTGTTTAGCCCTGAAAAGAACTGTTGCTTAGCCCTGAAAAGAACTGTTGTTTAGCTCTGAGAAGAACTGTTGTTTAGCTCTGAGAAGAACTTTGCGTAGGTGTATTTTTAAGAACGAAATCTAAAAAAAATCGCACGAAAATTATTAGACTTCGCGCACGACCGCTGCGTAGGGAGCCGACCTCGCGTCCGAGCCGCGCGGGTACCTTACTCATAGATCTAAACTCCCAAATCGTATATTTTAATTTCTCTATATCTTCAAAACCAAACGTCCAATTTTAATCATTCAAAGACCAAATATTATCTACATAAACTGTACTTAGTGATGAAATAATCGCATCGCAGTGAACGCTGAGAGTCCACCATTTTGTTAGACACGGTGTACAGACCTAGTTAACATAGTCCATATTTATTTTAATGTTCTGTCTTAGAGGCTTATTTTAATCTTGTATGTTTGTTTATAATATGTGGCTTAATTTGTTGTTTGAAATTCGAATTGAATTTCATTTAAAGTCACAAATTTCAAATGAACCGTGTGCCAAAATATCAACACAGATGTACACGTCATCAATGCCACGTCATTTGACTTTAACTTATTGTTGCAAGCCTCTTAAATGTTCGTTTTAATTTTTATTTTATGTTTGGAAAATTTAGATTAAGTTTTTTTTAGTTTGTATGCTGTGTGTATCAAATAAAGTTTTTATTATTATTATTACTAGCTGTTGCCCGCGGCTCCACCCGCGTGTATGTCGGCCATCTGTCAGAACCCAGAACGGCGCAGAACCCAGCTGAGGGATAGTCAAATAATAACCGTCTTCTCCTATCACAAACATTATAGGATACTGTAGTGGATCATACGACCGATGGCGATGTAGCTCAGAAACTCTTTTGAGCTGTGCGTCTCTATCGTTTAAGACCATATCCCTGGGAAATTTGTCTTCATCTACCAAGAGAACGGCTACCTCGTTTACAGTAGGAGCATTATATCTGCCTCTGTGTGCTGTCTGTGGAGTGCGATCTGAATGAATAATTAACTTTAAATTATCTGAGGAGTTTAGTTCTAAGTTTTGCTTAAAACTTCGTATATACACGTTATGATTATTCAGAGCGGTCTATAATTCGCGAATTAAATCCATTTTTAAGGTTGGTGCGATGCTTGATCGCAACGATAACTGGCATCCGAAATAAAATATATTTGCAAGAACTGTGGGTTTTCGCCTGATGCTGGTAAAAGGCTACCAATGAGATGATACACACCTGTCCTTCAATTTTAAAAGTTGGCATAAAATTACCTTCCCTGATTTCTTTTGCGCCAAAAGAAGTCATTTGAAAAAGACTATTGTATTTACGTATATTTGTTAAAAATTGACCAGATAATGGATGGTTATTAGTTAAAAGAATTTTTATTGGTTGTGGCGGCTCCTGAAGGGGATGGAAGACAAACTTTACCTGAAGCACAGCACATACCATTAGGTTCGTCCGCCCATTTCTTGGCAGAGTAGTTAGAGCAGATCTTATTCATGACTCCTATTTGGACGGACGCTTTTTGTGCATCACAGAACAAAAAATGTGTTGTGCATAATCAACCTGCGGATCATATCTGAAAGCCGGTTTGTTGCTGTTAGCTGAAATTCGATTGCGAACTCCATTTGTAGACAACTGCTGTCTCTCTGCCTGAGCTCTAAGTCGCTGCGAACGCTCAACACTTGACTCTCGTTCGCGTAAGTCAGAAGTTTTCAGATTTTGTTATGCAAGGCGTTGCAAACGTTCGACACTCGACTCTCGTGCGCGTACCTGAGAGTTTCTGTGATTTTATTCAGCAAGGCGTTGTGAACGTTCAGGTGAAGATTCTCCCATACGACGTATTCTTGCTGCCTGTGCTTGAGAACTATGTTTAGAAAGTTGAGACCTGGCTCTCTTAGGCATTTTGAAATTTTTAAGGAAATGTTAATAGCGTGTAATATTCTAGCTCTGAAAAGAACTGTTGTTTAGCCCTGAAAAGAACTGTTGCTTAGCCCTGAAAAGAACTGTTGTTTAGCTCTGAGAAGAACTGTTGTTTAGCTCTGAGAAGAACTTTGCGTAGGTGTATTTTTAAGAACGAAATCTAAAAAAAATCGCACGAAAATTATTAGACTTCGCGCACGACCGCTGCGTAGGGAGCCGACCTCGCGTCCGAGCCGCGCGGGTACCTTACTCATAGATCTAAACTCCCAAATCGTATATTTTAATTTCTCTATATCTTCAAAACCAAACGTCCAATTTTAATCATTCAAAGACCAAATATTATCTACATAAACTGTACTTAGTGATGAAATAATCGCATCGCAGTGAACGCTGAGAGTCCACCATTTTGTTAGACACGGTGTACAGACCTAGTTAACATAGTCCATATTTATTTTAATGTTCTGTCTTAGAGGCTTATTTTAATCTTGTATGTTTGTTTATAATATGTGGCTTAATTTGTTGTTTGAAATTCGAATTGAATTTCATTTAAAGTCACAAATTTCAAATGAACCGTGTGCCAAAATATCAACACAGATGTACACGTCATCAATGCCACGTCATTTGACTTTAACTTATTGTTGCAAGCCTCTTAAATGTTCGTTTTAATTTTTATTTTATGTTTGGAAAATTTAGATTAAGTTTTTTTTAGTTTGTATGCTGTGTGTATCAAATAAAGTTTTTATTATTATTATTACTAGCTGTTGCCCGCGGCTCCACCCGCGTGTATGTCGGCCATCTGTCAGAACCCAGAACGGCGCAGAACCCAGCTGAGGGATAGTCAAATAATAACCGTCTTCTCCTATCACAAACATTATAGGATACTGTAGTGGATCATACGACCGATGGCGATGTAGCTCAGAAACTCTTTTGAGCTGTGCGTCTCTATCGTTTAAGACCATATCCCTGGGAAATTTGTCTTCATCTACCAAGAGAACGGCTACCTCGTTTACAGTAGGAGCATTATATCTGCCTCTGTGTGCTGTCTGTGGAGTGCGATCTGAATGAATAATTAACTTTAAATTATCTGAGGAGTTTAGTTCTAAGTTTTGCTTAAAACTTCGTATATACACGTTATGATTATTCAGAGCGGTCTATAATTCGCGAATTAAATCCATTTTTAAGGTTGGTGCGATGCTTGATCGCAACGATAACTGGCATCCGAAATAAAATATATTTGCAAGAACTGTGGGTTTTCGCCTGATGCTGGTAAAAGGCTACCAATGAGATGATACACACCTGTCCTTCAATTTTAAAAGTTGGCATAAAATTACCTTCCCTGATTTCTTTTGCGCCAAAAGAAGTCATTTGAAAAAGACTATTGTATTTACGTATATTTGTTAAAAATTGACCAGATAATGGATGGTTATTAGTTAAAAGAATTTTTATTGGTTGTGGCGGCTCCTGAAGGTTAGGAAGACAAACTTTACCTGAAGCACAGCACATACCATTAGGTTCGTCCGCCCATTTCTTGGCAGAGTAGTTAGAGCAGATCTTATTCATGACTCCTATTTGGACGGACGCTTTTTGTGCATCACAGAACAAAAAATGTGTTGTGCATAATCAACCTGCGGATCATATCTGAAAGCCGGTTTGTTGCTGTTAGCTGAAATTCGATTGCGAACTCCATTTGTAGACAACTGCTGTCTCTCTGCCTGAGCTCTAAGTCGCTGCGAACGCTCAACACTTGACTCTCGTTCGCGTAAGTCAGAAGTTTTCAGATTTTGTTATGCAAGGCGTTGCGAACGTTCGACACTCGACTCTCGTGCGCGTACCTGAGAGTTTCTGTGATTTTATTCAGCAAGGCGTTGTGAACGTTCAGGTGAAGATTCTCCCATACGACGTATTCTTGCTGCCTGTGCTTGAGAACTATGTTTAGAAAGTTGAGACCTGGCTCTCTTAGGCATTTTGAAATTTTTAAGGAAATGTTAATAGCGTGTAATATTCTAGCTCTGAAAAGAACTGTTGTTTAGCCCTGAAAAGAACTGTTGCTTAGCCCTGAAAAGAACTGTTGTTTAGCTCTGAGAAGAACTGTTGTTTAGCTCTGAGAAGAACTTTGCGTAGGTGTATTTTTAAGAACGAAATCTAAAAAAAATCGCACGAAAATTATTAGACTTCGCGCACGACCGCTGCGTAGGGAGCCGACCTCGCGTCCGAGCCGCGCGGGTACCTTACTCATAGATCTAAACTCCCAAATCGTATATTTTAATTTCTCTATATCTTCAAAACCAAACGTCCAATTTTAATCATTCAAAGACCAAATATTATCTACATAAACTGTACTTAGTGATGAAATAATCGCATCGCAGTGAACGCTGAGAGTCCACCATTTTGTTAGACACGGTGTACAGACCTAGTTAACATAGTCCATATTTATTTTAATGTTCTGTCTTAGAGGCTTATTTTAATCTTGTATGTTTGTTTATAATATGTGGCTTAATTTGTTGTTTGAAATTCGAATTGAATTTCATTTAAAGTCACAAATTTCAAATGAACCGTGTGCCAAAATATCAACACAGATGTACACGTCATCAATGCCACGTCATTTGACTTTAACTTATTGTTGCAAGCCTCTTAAATGTTCGTTTTAATTTTTATTTTATGTTTGGAAAATTTAGATTAAGTTTTTTTTAGTTTGTATGCTGTGTGTATCAAATAAAGTTTTTATTATTATTATTACTAGCTGTTGCCCGCGGCTCCACCCGCGTGTATGTCGGCCATCTGTCAGAACCCAGAACGGCGCAGAACCCAGCTGAGGGATAGTCAAATAATAACCGTCTTCTATCACAAACATTATAGGATACTGTAGTGGATCATACGACCGATGGCGATGTAGCTCAGAAACTCTTTTGAGCTGTGCGTCTCTATCGTTTAAGACCATATCCCTGGGAAATTTGTCTTCATCTACCAAGAGAACGGCTACCTCGTTTACAGTAGGAGCATTATATCTGCCTCTGTGTGCTGTCTGTGGAGTGCGATCTGAATGAATAATTAACTTTAAATTATCTGAGGAGTTTAGTTCTAAGTTTTGCTTAAAACTTCGTATATACACGTTATGATTATTCAGAGCGGTCTATAATTCGCGAATTAAATCCATTTTTAAGGTTGGTGCGATGCTTGATCGCAACGATAACTGGCATCCGAAATAAAATATATTTGCAAGAACTGTGGGTTTTCGCCTGATGCTGGTAAAAGGCTACCAATGAGATGATACACACCTGTCCTTCAATTTTAAAAGTTGGCATAAAATTACCTTCCCTGATTTCTTTTGCGCCAAAAGAAGTCATTTGAAAAAGACTATTGTATTTACGTATATTTGTTAAAAATTGACCAGATAATGGATGGTTATTAGTTAAAAGAATTTTTATTGGTTGTGGCGGCTCCTGAAGGTTAGGAAGACAAACTTTACCTGAAGCACAGCACATACCATTAGGTTCGTCCGCCCATTTCTTGGCAGAGTAGTTAGAGCAGATCTTATTCATGACTCCTATTTGGACGGACGCTTTTTGTGCATCACAGAACAAAAAATGTGTTGTGCATAATCAACCTGCGGATCATATCTGAAAGCCGGTTTGTTGCTGTTAGCTGAAATTCGATTGCGAACTCCATTTGTAGACAACTGCTGTCTCTCTGCCTGAGCTCTAAGTCGCTGCGAACGCTCAACACTTGACTCTCGTTCGCGTAAGTCAGAAGTTTTCAGATTTTGTTATGCAAGGCGTTGCGAACGTTCGACACTCGACTCTCGTGCGCGTACCTGAGAGTTTCTGTGATTTTATTCAGCAAGGCGTTGTGAACGTTCAGGTGAAGATTCTCCCATACGACGTATTCTTGCTGCCTGTGCTTGAGAACTATGTTTAGAAAGTTGAGACCTGGCTCTCTTAGGCATTTTGAAATTTTTAAGGAAATGTTAATAGCGTGTAATATTCTAGCTCTGAAAAGAACTGTTGTTTAGCCCTGAAAAGAACTGTTGCTTAGCCCTGAAAAGAACTGTTGTTTAGCTCTGAGAAGAACTGTTGTTTAGCTCTGAGAAGAACTTTGCGTAGGTGTATTTTTAAGAACGAAATCTAAAAAAAATCGCACGAAAATTATTAGACTTCGCGCACGACCGCTGCGTAGGGAGCCGACCTCGCGTCCGAGCCGCGCGGGTACCTTACTCATAGATCTAAACTCCCAAATCGTATATTTTAATTTCTCTATATCTTCAAAACCAAACGTCCAATTTTAATCATTCAAAGACCAAATATTATCTACATAAACTGTACTTAGTGATGAAATAATCGCATCGCAGTGAACGCTGAGAGTCCACCATTTTGTTAGACACGGTGTACAGACCTAGTTAACATAGTCCATATTTATTTTAATGTTCTGTCTTAGAGGCTTATTTTAATCTTGTATGTTTGTTTATAATATGTGGCTTAATTTGTTGTTTGAAATTCGAATTGAATTTCATTTAAAGTCACAAATTTCAAATGAAACGTGTGCCAAAATATCAACACAGATGTACACGTCATCAATGCCACGTCATTTGACTTTAACTTATTGTTGCAAGCCTCTTAAATGTTCGTTTTAATTTTTATTTTATGTTTGGAAAATTTAGATTAAGTTTTTTTTAGTTTGTATGCTGTGTGTATCAAATAAAGTTTTTATTATTATTATTATTAAATAATTTATTTTGATAAGGATTAATATCATGAGTAAAATAAATGCGTTTAAATGTAGTCCAAAAAAATTCAAAATTTTTAGATAAAAAATGGTTGTTGTGCCTCACTTGACATAGATAGGTATAGTGTTTTGCGGATTTTTATGTAGATATTTATAAGATCTACAATTAATTGGAACATTTTATGTTTCTATCTTTTATAGTTTAGGCAGCGTACGCAAAATAAGTAACTTTTCTGCTTTTCTGGTTGATTTTTTACACCTTGTGTCCTAATAACCCAAATATCTTACGGAACCCTATTTTTTTCCAAAATTAAATTTAGCCTATGTTACTCGTGGATAATGTAGCTTTCGAATGGTGAAAGAATTTTTAAAAACGGGACAGTAGTTTTTAAGCCTATTCATTATAACCAAACAAAGTTTTCCTTTTTATAATATTAGTGTAGATAGCCTTCCTCGATAAATGGTCTATCTAACACTGAAATAATTTTTCAAATTGGACCAGTAGGTCCTGAGATTAGCTCGTTCAAACAAACAAACAAACTTTTCAGCTTTATAATTAGTATAGATGTATTTCTTATACTCTTATAAGATCTAATACTCATAATCAACAACGCATTTATTTGGATAAAGATTAATATTAGGTATTATGTTGATAACAACTCTTAGGCAAATAACTTATTATTAGGTACCAACTCTTAGCGTCTTATACTCGTGATAACTACTAAATGAAATGTCCGATTGGGATGAAGCAAAAAGTATTTTACTTCTACATAAATACCCTTTATAACATAATGCTCAATTTGGATAAGGATTAATATTACGATACACATTTAACGTAGTTTCTTTCTTCAGACGATTAATTTTTTTTTTTGAACACAAAAGCGGTTATTATGACTAAACCATGATAGTTAGATATATGTTCTCGCGGACTTTTTTGTATATCTTAATTGGACCTACAAACCCGTAATACATTATTTTTTTCTATTGTCAATAGTTATTGCAGCGCACGCAAAAATAGGTTTTCGATTTCACACCTTTTTTTACAAAATAGCAATGTTCTTACGGATCCCTAATTTTTTTGAAAATAAAATATAGCTTATAGCCTTCCTCGATAAATGGACTATCCAACACTGAAAGAATTTTTTAAATTGGACCAGTAGTTCCTGAGATTAGCGCGTTCAAACAAACAAACAAACAAACTCCGCAGTTTTATAATATTATATTATAGATTATAGATTAGTGTGACGGTCTTGTTTATTGGTTGTCAAGATGCCCGGCGTAGACGACGCGCAGGCGTGTGGTAACTTTAAATGTCATTTTTATTTATATCTAATCAACATCTTAAAAAATAAATTTCAAACTTCTAGCTTATATTGACGATACTTCTCTAGAGATTTTGAATTTTACAAATTAATTTGGCTTATTTATTTCTATTAATACAATGAACATACAAATCAGATTGACGAATATCTTTTTAATGAGTGTGACAGCCTTGTTTATTGGTTGTCAAGACGCCCGGCGTACGTAACGAGCATGCGTGTGTGAACCTCCAGACTTCTATACAAACTTTCATCCCCTATTACATCCCTTAAAACCATTTTTTCTCATTAAAAAGTAGCCTATGTCCTTTC
The DNA here is from genome assembly GCA_949125395.1 of Diaphora mendica. Lineage (NCBI taxonomy): Eukaryota > Metazoa > Arthropoda > Insecta > Lepidoptera > Erebidae > Diaphora > Diaphora mendica. The sequence goes on from OX421310.1 coordinate 29,419,837, forward strand.
TCAGGCTCTACACTATCTGTGTACCAAATTTCATTGAAATCGGAGCAGCGGTTTGGCCGTGAAAGCACGACAGACAGACAGACAGAGTTACTTTCGCATTTATAATATAAGTAAGGATTAATTAATTCAGCATAGTACTTTTTTCCAAAATGTACGGTGTCGTGTGTGTACCTACAACACTTTCTACTATTTGGTAGTCAAACACTACAACTGGCAATATTGATCGCTGTTAACGGTGTGCGTGAGGATTTTGCGCGAATATTAAATACCACCAATAGTAAATACTACCACCAAGGGTCAATTTCTCAAGCGCCGCTCTAGTCTCTGATTGCACAAAAATTAAACATCAGCATACACGTTTAGAAGTCCAGAAAATCACCCCAAATAATCAGGATGTCTCTGTGATCAACAGACAACAGATTTAACACTTAGAAAGCAGTCACTGACTAATAGTAAGAGATACCCTGAATCTATGTCTTCGCTAAGCCAATGGTCTCCTGTTGTCACCTGACACCTTGTCACCCAAACTCAGAACAGCACAAGGCACCATCGACACTCTTGAATTAGAGGTTCTCGTTGAAGTCGAAAATTTATCGGAAGGATTATATTGTAATTCACTTTTATTAGTTTTGTATTACAACTGAATCTGTTATGTCTAATATTATAATAAAACGTAATTTTCTAAAAACCCGTTTTTTTACACTACTGAAACGAATTTAACCTAATTTATTTATTTATTTATTTATTTCGGTGTGGAAAACCAACAGCTACATAAATGAATATAGTTAGTTTGATAAACAACATCAAGCCAATTACAGGTTTTCACGAATTGCAACATAATAATTTAACAAAAGTTCTGGAACACTGACCAATACACTACACCATCATAATAAACAACAGTAAAAAAAAAAAAAAAAAACAATAATGTCATCATTGAAAAAACTTAAGATTTAGCATACCGCGAATAACATTAATATTAGTGTTAAAGGGATCAATACAGTACTCCTTGCACAACCTATTGAAGTCGCCGCTCGCTCTAACGATAAATGAATTTTTTCTGTAGTTGGAAGAGGAAAAGGGGACACAAATGGGTGGATTAAATCTAATTGACCTACGGGGGACATTAAATTTTAATTTTTGCAACAGGTGTGGACAATCAATCTCATTAGAAATAATTTTCAAAAGGAAACAACAATCCGCTAATTGACGTCGATTTATAAGTGGCTGTATATGAAACCTTCTGCACAGACCAATGTAATTATCTGCGCTATATGGAATATTCAGTCGAAAACAAAGAAATTTCAAAAAACGTTTCTGAATATTCTCGATACGATCGATGTATTTGTAATAACAAGGGCTCCAAATTTGCGAGGCATATTCTAGGTGGCTCCTAACAAAGGAACAGTAGAGAATTTTAAGCGTTTTAGCCTTTACAAAGCATTTGGAGATTCTCATCACAAATCCCAATGCCTTCGAAGCCTTTGCAATAATTTGTTCGATATGCACGTCAAACAGTAGCTTTGAATCGTGGTATACGCCGAGGTCCCGCACTCCATCACATCTAGGTATTACTTGCCCTTTAAGTTCGTACGACGCTAGTATTGGAGAACGCTTTCTACCAAACGTGACGACTGAGCATTTAGCGGGGTTAAGTTCCAATTTATTTATCTGACAGTATTGGTCAAGTCGCGATAGGTCTGCCTGCAATGCTTGCACGTCCTTTGCCGATGATACTACAGAATAAATCTTCATATCATCGGCAAAACAGAGCAAATTAGAACTATGGAAGCAGGAGTCGATGTCGTTCACGTAGATAGTAAAGAGCAAAGGACCCATTAAAGAGCCCTGTGGTACACCGCTGGGGACAGAAACCCAGCCAGAAATATAGTTACTGACTACAACAGCCTGCGTCCGATTTTCCAAGTAAGAGGAAAACCACCGAAGTAAGTCTCCTCTTATGCCATTGTTAAATAATTTAATTTTGAGCATGTTGTGATCTATTTTATCAAACGCTTTGCTGTAGTCGGTGTAAACGACATCGACCTGAGCTCCATCCTCCATACCCTGTGTCACATAATCATTCAACAGTACCAAGTTTGAAACTGTTGAGCGACCTCTCAAAAAACCATGTTGTGATGGATTGAAACAATTTTTGAGTGCTGCGTATATCTGACCGTAAATAACCTTTTCAAAAACTTTGGCTAGTACACATAATTTGGAAATGGGTCTATAATTAACGATTTCAGTTTTTGGCCCTTTCTTGTGCACTGGCGTAACATACGCGGACTTCCAAACCCCAGGAACAGTACAAGTAGTAAGCGATTTCTTAAATAACAGCGATATCGGCAGAGCAATAGTTTTAGCACATTTAATGATAAATTTGGGTGACAGATGGTCGGGACCAGCAGCCTTCGATGGATCAAGGGTAGCTAGAACCTTAGTAAGATACTCCAAATTAATTTCAATTGAGCTGATATCACAAGACGTGTATGATGTACTTGTAGTGCAGGTATTTGTAGAAGCGTCAGTAACTGGGTCAAGAAAAGCGGAGTGGAAATGTGCAGAGAATGCATTGCATATTTCATCGGCAGATGAAATTGATACGCCACTGTAGTTAAAGTAACTTGGCAGTGAGTTTGATTTAGAGCGTTGCTTTACAAAGCTCCAAAAGTATTTGGGATTATTTTCAATAGACTCCTCAGCAGAAGTTAGGTATTTAGAGTAGCAGTCGGCCTCAAGCTTCTTTACTGTATCACGTAAGAGCCTGAACGTAGCCCGGTCAGAGAGTCTACCATATACTTTAAATCTATTAAAGTATTTAGATTTTTCTTTTATTAGACGTTTGAGTGCAGAGGAGTACCAAATCGGATAAGAAGTGTAACAAATGTTCTTGCTAGGTACGTATTTATTACGAATGTCAGCTATAGTATTGTAAAAATATGTCACACATTCTTCGAGTTCTAATTTCATAAACACGTTATCCCAATCCACCGCTGAAATTTCCCTACTTATCGAAATAAAGTCACCTTTATCATAAATATATCGAGTGTACGACGCGGGAATCAAATGTGTGTACTCCGCAAAATCCAAATCAATTATTAAAGCTGGGTGATATTTATCGATAGGTACCAAAGGGTTTGAACATTCACTTACTGTCACACTTTCATTACACAAAACTAAGTCCAAGGTCTTCCCGAAACTATTTAATATACCATTGTACTGGCTCAGACCTAGAATTCGAAGTTCGTCCGTTAGCGTATACTCGTCCCTGCTACATATGTTTACAGGCAGTAGAACATTTTTCATCAATTGCCATGAAATACCACTTAAGTTAAAATCGCCTATGATTAAAAATTTTTCGTCTGAATTACTTAACACTAAACTGTTTAAATTGGTTAAAAAGTTGGACAATTGTTCCGAAAAAGAGAATCCTCGACCTTCCGGACATAAATAAATAACACTTACGTTTAACTTGAAGACATCCCTTGTACCAGGGTAACGTAGGTTCACAGTCACCCATAAATCTTCTGCCGAGGAGTGAAAAAATGGCTGTGGCACTGCAGATATGTGTTTACGAATAGCTATTAACACCCCGCCTCCGCGCGTCTGACCAGTCCGAGAATAATTACGATCACGGCGCCACACAATATACTGATCACCAAATAGTTCTGAATCCGAGATGCCGTCCACTAACCAAGTTTCCGTTAACACAATCGCGTCATATAGATTAACACTCACTTCCCTATAAAAAGCATCAGTCTTAGTACGAAGTCCTCGCACATTCTGGTAGTAAATGCGAAGATTCTTAATTATTGTGTTAGCCATTAAAAACTTTAATAGTAATAGCCACTGCATAAATAACTATAAATAACATTATTTTAGGAAAATATACAATAAGCGTAGCATGATTTAAATAATTACTTTTATAAAGCCGAAAAGTAGGTAGGTTGCAAAAAAGGCACAAACGTGAGGTAGTCGGGTGAGCGAGAAAGCAAAGATCTGATTCAATTACAAGTGCAAGCAGTGTGAGCAGGACAGATAGGTTTTGAGTTAAATTTATGTTATGGATAGAACAACGGATATTTATAACCGGCAAGCGAGTACAGCAGCGACATATCACACCTTCGAGATAGGCAGAGATGCTAAACCTTTCACAAAGGATAAAAAGTTTCTCAGTATTTAAATACTTAATATGTTGAATTATAAAAATGATGACATAATAATACAAATACTCAATACAATACAAAGAATAATGATTACAGCAATAGATTACGATAGTTTGTTTAAATCTTTTTCATTATTTACTACAAGTACACGCTGTCCATCAGACTTACGAACATGAATTTTACCATGTTTAACCCAAATAAATTTATAATTCATCTCCCCTGCCAATGTCCTTGCCTTGTTAAGTAACTTCTTAGAGGTTGAGTTCAGATGGTCATTTACGTAGACCCTCGTTGTCGATCCCTTTAATCCAAGGTCCTCGGTAGTCAAGTTCTTAAACGCACGAGCAGCCGCAATGAAATCCTCCTTGACGTATCTATTGAGGAAACTCACAACAATAGACTTCTCCTTAGTGTTGAATAGTGGTATTCTCGACACGTAATTCACCTGAGTTTTCGGAAACGTATAAACAACCTTTTGAGAGATAGTTTCTACGATGGAAAACAAATTCTCATTGTTGCTCGATGGTATACCCTTTATTTCTACATTATTTAGTCTAGACCTCTGGTCGTGAGCCGACAATTCCAATTTTACAGCATGTATATCCTCATGCATGGATTGAACCTTAGTCTCAAGAGCCTCCAGGCAGACAATGCGGGACTCACAGGTATTCAGTTTAACAGCAAACTCTTCAACTCTGCCGCTATCAAATTCTAGACTCCTCTTGAGTTCTCTGAGTTCGTCCTTCATGCTACGAACATCTTCATGGAGCAACGCCAGTCCAGAAAGCTGTACCTTCATCTCCCTGATCTCGTTAAGTATGGTCTTATTCGAGACAGATTCTGTAGATAACGCACTGGGGGACTGAGTAGTGTTTCGACAGGTCATACACTTCCACAAGGCTCTTCTCTCAGTTCCCAATTTTCTCCATCCAGCTTCGGTCATATGAACACAACCAAAGTCATAGTGTTTCTTACACATCCCACACTGAACTCCATCCATAAACTCTGCGTTACAAGCCGCACACTTCATAATGAACGAAAAAGATGTTTACCACAAAATTCAACAAAAGGTTGCGAATCGCTGATCAATTAGATTTACAGGTGCGGGCGTGCTTAGCCAGTGACAGCGCGAACGCAACTGAATGATCAAATGAAAATACTATTAAAAGTCTATATTCAGACAGTACACTACATTTTACTTTTATTTTTTAACAAACAAAGCTGTAAATACGTCATACCCTTTGATTATGTAGAAATTAACTAAGCAAAATAGGTCTACAGTGGTAGGTACACCATTAGTCATATTTCTGAGTATTAGTGTATTATTTTAGTATCTATTCAATACAGAACAATCAACGCAGAGAAACGAAGGAAAGGAAAGAAAATCCTGCAAAACAAACGATGTAGGAAGTACATTACACTATTTTTAGAGAGCAAAAAAAACTGTTTAAGTAACTTTATCTATTCCTTTGGTATATTTCAAGAATACTAAAAAAGAACATGTGCTTGTTAGGCCACGCATAGACGAGGGCTTCGTAGTCACCCAAAATGGCACGTGGACATAGAAGGTGGCGAATGTTGTACTTGTGGTAATTTCTATTAGTTTTTTTAATAAAATACAGAATAATAATGTTTCATATATGAAGTTTTTGACGTATTTACAGCTTCGCTTGTTAAAAAATAAAAGTTAAATGTAATGTTACGTCTACGAGTTTTTTTTATGTGTGTTCGGGGATAACTTCGTCGTTTATGAACCAATTTTGATGATTCTTCTTTTGTTGGAAAGGAGATGTCCCGACGGTGGTACCATGATAAGGAAACTAGGATCTGATGATGGCATCCCAGAGAAATCGAGGGGAACCCTCATTTGTTTCAGGCACGTGCTATGTTTTTTGTATATTTTCTGAAGCTACTCCGGTATTTGCGTCTGGTAGTCATCATTTAATGATGATGAGCTGATGATGAAAGGTACAACTCCTTAACGGTTAGGAGTTGGAGGATAAATCTTTAAATGTCATATGTATGTATGTTACCTTTAGCCGTATTCTTCAATTTATTTAGGTAAGCTGATGATGGAAGGTACAACTCCTCAACGGTACAACTCAATATTTATTTATTATTTAAAAAAAATTAGGTGAGCTGATGTCACATGCGCTATGATGACTAACCCCTTAATGTATTTTGCTTTAAGTAACTCGCCTGCTTCTATTTCATCACGACATTTAAGCTTGAACACGATTCCTATTGCCCCGTAGACCACGTTCTCGGTAACAGAAATCTTGCATCTCCACATAATTTTGGAAACTGAGCATACTCAGTTTTAATACGTGTTCAAACCACTAAAGTTATCCGCACCAGCAGAAATTATATGAAATAGTCCAACTTACTGATAACCTATGATTGTTTGCACTAAAAATTGAAAAATAAAAACTTTTTATAAAAAAAAAACTGACTTCCAAAAACCATCCAACGAAAAGTCCCTGCCCAAAAACACTAAAAAGCGTAAAATAAACTGGCTCTTCATAAATTGCTATGTGCCAATTCTTGTCTATACCTAATTCTTTATTCATTTAAATAGTAGTATTATTATGTGTGCTAGGTACCTAAAATCTGTTTGAAGTCGGCGCCAAGCCAAAGTGTAATAGGAGGTACCGCACTCGCCGCTGCCGGATAGCTGATGCCTCGTGTAGCACAAAACAACCCAAGCGGGCAGACACGCGCGGGCTGACGCGACGTTGTTGATGGTCGTCTCAAAATATAGCGAGTGTGGTAACTACTATTACATTTGGCTTGGCGCCGACTTCAAACAGATTTTAGGTACCTAGCACACATAATAATACTACTATTTAAATTAATAAAGAATTAGGTATAGACACGAATTGGCACATAGCAATTTATGAAGAGCCAGTTTATTTTACGCTTGTTAGTGTTTTTTGGCAGGGACTTTTCGTTGGATGGTTTTTGGAAGTCGGTTCTTTTTAATAAAAAGTTTTTTAGAAAAAGTTCAATATTTTGCTACAAAAGTCTATGAATCAGAAAAATGTAGAAACAAAGTCACTGCTAGATGCTGGCAGTTCGGCTATAGTAACGATATAGAAATAAAACCAAATTTGTTTATTTTTACATACAGTATATTCATGTTTAATTCACAAAAATATGTTAAAGCTATTTCTTAACAAATAGTTAATATAAAATATTGCAGTTGTTGAATTTCTTTCTTTAGATGCTAACAACTGCAACTAGAACATAACAGTTTTGCGGAGCTACATAGTATAAATTTCAAGTCACTTCAAGACTGAGTTTTTCAAGACACCTATAAATTAATTATCGTCTTCCTTTAAAGGAGTACCTAAGACCCAGAAAATCTTACAATATTATTAAGACGTGAACTTAATATATTTGCCGAGCTAGTTTGATTAAAAAGTCACTTCAGAATTTGAGTATTTCAAGATACCTATTCATAATTATTACGCCTTCTGAATGGGGCTCCATTATTTCTGAAGTCACGTCTACCATAACCACCTCGTCCACCCCTACAAGAGTTAGACCCCGAAAATCTTCCATTGTCATTAAGACGTGAACTGTATTTACCAGAAGGAGGAGTGTATATGTTTAAATTTCCATCTCCATTTCTCAATCGTTTCTTAGGCCTTTTGTCATGTTCATTATCAAAGGTGATAGGGCAAAGTCGTTTTTGTCTGGGTGACTGTTTTCTATCTTCAGAATCTGATTGTTGTTTAATCTAAAACAAGAAAATGAAGTTAAATATACGATATCGGTAGTGTGATTTGTTATTTATATTTAAGCTTTTTTTTATGTATGGTCCGCCAAAATTACTCTTCTCTACCTGATGGAAAGCATAAGCAGAATCCAAGAATGGTGGTCACACAGACAATGCAGCATGGCGACCCACACCATGGCGGCCTAGTGATGCTTCTGCATCTTTTAGTCTAGGCAACAAGTATGGAACTTGTTGACTAGACTATTTGGGCCTCCGGTCTCGCACTCACTAACAAAACATGCAACACATTAAATAGGAGTTTCAACATTTTTTATCAAAGTTTAATGTACTCACTATGAGCGTATCACGAACAGGATCTATTTTCTGTTGTACATCTTCCAACTCCCCACAATGCTCTGAGAGTTGAGCAAATAATTGTAGTAGATTTAATTTAGCATCTGGCGCTCCTTCAGGAGCGGTTGGTATTTCATCCCACCTCCTAAGTACATGATCACAGAAGAAATTGATAAACTGGTTAGAATCCACTTCAGCCTGTCAAAAAAAATGGTTCGAATTAATAACATGGTCGAGTTTCGCAATTCAATTGGAGCATAAAAATATTTGATACTTACGGAAAACCGGTATATATTGCGAACACTGTGTGATCCTTTCTAAATATTCAGGGTCTTCCGGGTGATAGTCATCAGGGGTGAACGCGATAGCTGCAACTAATTGTACAAGTTCCTTTTGGCCCAAATCTGATTGCCCCAATTTTGACCATGTCAATAGGTCCATAATATAGTCAAACTCTTTAGCTACAACATCTTGACTCTAAAAAGATATTTGAGATATTAAAACAAAAATAATGATGATGACACACATAATATTGCTGAAATTTTTTGAAATCTTATGCTTACCTATTTACCACATGTTGGTAAACAAGAATATCGAACACCCGAACATAATTTTGTTGGCATAGTTATTTAGTATGCAGTGGCGAAAAATACATTTAAAGAAATAAAATTAATTCTTCAACAATTTTGTCCTTATAAAAATTAATCAAATACACTTTTTATAGCTCATTTTTTCTTGTGACTCACTCGACAAAAGAAAGACTTCTGCACGCTTAAATCAAATCAACTATGATTTCGCTATTGTTCTTTAATCACGCACTTATAGTTAAACATTTCTAAAGAAAACATTTAATAAAAAAATGGTCTATAATACGTTTTTGAAAGTTAAGGTATTCCTATTACCATTACAAAGGTAGGCTACCTTTTTCTTTGTTAAGAAATTAGTGTCTATAGTACAAAATTGATAGTTAAGTAATGCGTGACATTAGTAGAAAAATAGATTAACGTTATAAGCGTTTTTTTTTCATATCCTAATTATAATTCTTAGTTCATTATTGTGATGAAATGTCAGCTTTAGAACATACCTCTAAAAGTTTCGTGCATTCTGCAACGATTAACTCTTCAGCTGCATCGTTAATGACTTCTCTGCCCAGTTGTTTCACTTTAGTAGCCAAGAACTTAATACACCTGTCCCTAACAACTGCATTTGTGATTTCAATCTCCCAGTTCTGATATATTTGTGAGAATAAGCCTGTTAGTGCACCTTTAGCCTCTATCTTGAAAATCGACAACAGCGAGTTTATAATAATGTTTGTTTCCGTCTTGTCGTCTGTTTTTAAACACTGGGCCAGTACGGCAGCAATCCTTTGGGTATGTTCCTTGTGGCCTTTACATAGCGTAGGCAAATCTTTGATAGCTTGTTGCCGGATCTACAATGAGACATGTAAATTTAAATGTTAGTTATTTGACTATACACGTAATTCCAACACAAACACAGAAATGAGAGTTAAACTTACGGCTTTGTTACCATCCTCACACAAACCAAATAATGCTCCAATGGCTTGTTCGGCTAAATTAGGAAAATAGTTGAAAAATTTCGCAATAAATTGTGACGCCAATCGTTTTTCCTTGTCGGATCCTTTGACTGCCGCTAATATCTCCAAGTACTCTTCTTCATGCTAAAACAATCAAATGATGTTTTTTACTTTTCAACCGATTTCAAAAAAGGAGGAGGTTTTCAATCAACCGCATATGTTTTTTTATTTGTGTTCGCGGACAACTTCGTCGTTTATGAACCGATTTTAATGATTCTTTTTTTTAATAGAAAGGAAATATCCCAACGGTGGTACTATGATAAGGACACTAAGATCTGATGAGTGCATTCAAGAGAAATCGAGTCGAACCTTGAAGTCGGATTTTATTTTGTTAATTTTACTTGTACATATTACAGACCTACAGACATGAAACATCCATACTATCCATACTTATCTGTCTGTCTGTTACACTTTTACGGAAAACCACTGAACTGGTTTAATTTAGATTAGACCATGGAGAAGGACATATTTGTAGCGATAACTAGCATACAGTGATATCTATTTTAAATACCTTTGAGAAGTCATCTTTGGCGTCGGCTAGGATGCTATAATTTTCATATAGTTTTTCAATGTTATCCGGAATCATCTTGATTAAGAAGGTAACTATATTTTATTAATAATGCGATTTTGTGAACACAATGTTTAACTCTTAAATTCAAGAATTAAAAACATCACGCAATACTATAAATTGTACGAGCAGAATTAGAGACACTGTTAGCACTACCACACTCAAACGCAGACTGAAGACTGACTGGCTGGGTACTTTACTTTTTAAAGTGAACAGTCCCGCAAGTGTTACCAACTTGGTTTAAAGTTTATCTACTATTAGGCACTTATGTGAGCGACAGATAAATTGAACGATTCATAGTACTTTTGATGGCTACATTGTATTGTTTTTAGGAAAATAAAACATGTAAATAATTAATAATTCTACAATAGATGAAGAATTCAATGAAAAAATAAAAAATATACTAGATATTTGACTAAAGGTATGCTAAAGTTTTATAATTAAAAAATACTTTGCTAATTTTTCAAATTTGACCAATGTTCTATACATTTATTATTACATGTATACAAATATAGACTTTGATTTATTATAGGACAAGTCGTCAAACTTTTTTACAGATGATTGTATGTCTCTTAAAGATTTTTTTTTACATTTTGTATACAAATTAAAAAAAAAAAATAAAGATAACGACAAAAATGTTTGATTCTAAGGCGTGAATAAGTTATTTTCACTGAGTCATTGAAATGTGACACTTTAAACTACAGTTAGAATTTTTGTTCATTTTCGATTATGTAATATATTAAATATTAATTCAGCATAGTATTTTTTTTCCGAAATGTACGGTGTCGCGTGTGTACCTACAACACTTTCTACTATTTGGTAATCAAACACTACAACTGGCAATACTGATCGCTGTTAACGGTGTGCGTGAGGATTTTGGGCGAGTATTAAATACCACGAATCGTAAATACTACCACCAAAGGTCAATTTCTCAAGCGCCGCTCTAGTTTCTTATTGCACTAAAAATAAACATCAGCATACACGTTTAGAAGCCCAGAAAATCACCCCAAATAATCAGGATGTCTCTGTGATCAACAGACAACAGGTTTAACTGTTGGAGTGCAATGTCACATCACTAACACTCGTCTATGATTAACTGTGGTTACCTCTATTAATTGTCGATGCTTTTTCTTCCCTTGCAATATGGAGTCCGCAGAATGTAAGCGTATCTAAGTTGTTTCCTATAATAAAAGGCTTCTCAAATATATACACTGTCTTTCCCTGGTGTCCCATATGACCTAAACCAATAGGTTATGGACCCAGATAAGAAATCGTGAGTAGATTAAATTAAAGTTTCGTTTGGTTCGAGTAAGACGCGGTGAAGCAAAGGTTGGAGCCCTACGCGACACGTGGTTCGAGCAAACAAACAAAAGTTGTTGGCGTATCTTGCGTTGCATAGTTAAATAAAACAAAATGTCAAATTCGGAGTGTAGAACGATCGAATTGGCAAGCGTGGCGTTTTCAAACTATGATAGTTCTTCGCGGGAAAAAGTTGTTAGAAATCATACAAGGCACAGAAGCGAGGCCTAAAGTAGAAGGCAAAGCACAAGATTCATGGGATGAAAGAGAAATTAAAGCCCAAGAGCTCATAGTCACCAGGGTGGAAGAGACAGTAATGAGATATTTAATATCGTGTACTAGTAGTGCGGATATGTGGAAAAAGCTGACCACGATATATGAACCATCTACAACCCGGTCACATTATCTAGAGACCTGGCGTCGATGACGTCACGTTGCGTCGGCGCTCTGATATGGTGCGCAAAACAAGTATCCTCTAGTAGGATATTATTATAAACAAGACTTCCAACAAAACAAAGATTGTGTTACTTAATTAATTTAATGTAGGTAATATTATTATAATAATATTATCATTATCACATTAATTTTAATTTATCTATTTTACAAGCACACTGTAAATTAAATTGTACTATGAAATGCAAGAAATAAAAGGCTTTTTATTTTATTTATTAATATTATTATAATGATATGATTAAAATGATGGGAAATAAATGAAACAATCTTGGTTAAGTGGGTACAAGAAGTGTTTATTGCACAAAATTACAGACTAAAAATCTTCTTCAGAATATATGATTGGCTCGATGCCAGTCATTGTCTCATTATCGCTATCGCTGATCTCACTGTCCGAACTCTCTTCGCCTAGGGATTTCAAAATACTTTCACTGTCCCACTTCAAAGCAACGAAATAGTAACAAACATGTCCAAACTAAACCAAAATGTCTAAACTTAACAAAAATGTCCAACGTTGCAACAAAAACAATATTTTAACGTAACAGCAATAACAAAATAACAATAAAAGTCCAAACGTAACAATGAAATGTTTAAAAATATACCACGAAAACAAGTCGACGCGTATCGGCAACGAAAGTGCTAACCGTACTGACGCGCCGTGGCGAGCGCGGGGAGGTGAAAGGAGAACGGGGCGGGAGGTTCGCATTCCAGCGAGGTCTCTAGATAATGTGACCGGGTTGTACAAAGGTCGGTGTTCATCTGTTACAACAGAAGTTCTTCAACTTAAAATATGAGGATCCCATAGCTGTGTTTATAGCCAACGTTGAAGAGTGTGTGACCCAGCTAATAGCAACAGGTGAGCAGGTGTCAGAAAATATGGTCATTACTAAGATACTTATTTCACTACCAGATAAATACAAGCATTTCATCTCTGCCTGGGAGAGTATGCCAGAAGAGAAGCAGAAACTGCAGGAGCTGACAGGCCGGTTGCTAGTTGAGGAGGAGCGGAGTGGCATTGGTGCCACCAGCAGCATCAGCAGTACACCGCAGGATTCAGCACTAGTGGTTGGTATGCGAAATAAAGTCAAATGTTTTGAGTGTGGTAAAGTCGGCCATAAAATAAGTGAGTGTAGAAATAGAAAATGTTTTAATTGTCAAAAGAAGGGTCATTTAATAAAAGATTGCAAATTAGTTAAAAATAAATCTAATGAGAAGAGTAAATATAGCGAGAAAAATAAGTCTAAAGAGAAAAGTAAAAGTTCTAGTTCAGAAACGTTTGTTTGTCATACAACCAGAGAGATTGAATGTAATTCATTAAATATAAAAAGTTTTGTTTTAGATTCAGGTGCTAGTGACCACATGTGTTTTATTAAAGAGTATTTTACAGAGTTTTGTGAGTTAATAAATAAGAAATTTGTCACAATAGGCGATGGTACAAAGTTAGAAGTATTAGGTATTGGGAAAGTGGTTTTGCATGCCTTCAATGGTTCTGAATATACTACCTGTACACTAGAGAATGTATTGTATGTACCAAACTTGAAAGTAAATTTGTTTTCTTTATCAGCAGCAATTAATAAAGGTCACAAGATGTTATCAGATTCTAATGGGTGTAAGTTTTATAAAAATGATGTTATTACAGCGATAGCGGACAAATGTGACAAAATGTATGTAATGAGATTTAAATTTAGTAATGTAGCTTTGTTAACTTTGACAGATTGGCATATTAAGTTTGCACACCAGAATTATAAGTATATAAAAGAGTTTTTAGATTCTAGAGGCATAAAATATGAAGAGCAGACTGATCAGTGCTTACCGTGTATTCAGGGAAAACAGCATAGGTTACCTTTTGGCCATAGTAGTAGTAGGTCAGTTGAAATAGGTGAACTTATACATATGGATCTATGCGGCCCGATGGAGGAAGTATCTGTGGGGGGTTCTTCATATTTTCTTTTGTTGAAAGATGACTGTAGCAGTTTTAGGTTTGTTTATTTCATAAAAAATAAGTATGAAACTAAAGAGAAAATTGAAGAATTTATAGAGCAGTTTGAAAATGAGTTTACATGTAAAATAAAAAGATTTCGTTCAGACAATGGTACAGAGTTTGTGAACAGAGCAGTTGATAATTTATTTAAAAGGAGAGGCATAGTACATGAGTTAACAGTAAGTTACACACCTGAGCAAAATGGTAGGATAGAACGAGAAATGCGTACCATTGTAGAATCAGCGAGAACATTGATCATACAATCAGGTCTAAGCAAAGAACTTTGGGCTGAAGCTGTGAATACAGCGGTATTCGTAATAAACCGAACAGGAAAAAGTAAAATTAGTAATAAAACACCATATGAGATATTGTATAATAAGAACTTTGATGTTACTTTGTTAAGAGATTTTGGCACTACAGTGAGTACTCACATACCAAAACAGCATAGACTAAAGTGGGACCCAAAGGGAAAATTAGGAGTTTTTGTAGGTTATAACGTTCACACAAAAGGATACAGGGTGTGGTATCCAAATACAAGAAAAGTAGAGACTCATAGGGATATTATATTTGTCAAGGAGAAAATAGATGTTAAGAAGAATATTAACTCAAACAGTACATTACCAGAGAGTGAAGAATCAACAGAGAAAGATGAAGAAGAAAATCAAAATCAAGAAGATAATATTGAGAAAGAAGAATACAGAGATGTCCAGCAGCAAGAAGAAAGAAACATAGCAGAAGATGTAGCATCAAGTGAAGTAGACATAATGGAAGAGTATCTTGATGAAGAACTCTTAGATTCCGAAGATGTTTCTAATACCAAAGAAAAGGTTTCTAGAAGAAAAAGGCAGGTGAAAAAGCCAGCATGGACAAAAGATTATGATTTGGCAATCATAGCTCAAGAAGAAGAACAATTAACATATGAAGAGGCGGTTAGTGGAAAACACAAAGAAGAATGGCTAAAAGCTATACAAGTAGAGCTAGAAGCGTTAAATAAAAATGAAACATGGAGAGAGGTTATTTTGCCACCCGAGAAGAAATTAATAGACACCAAGTGGGTTTTCAAGATTAAGAAAGAAGGAAATAAAAATATTTATAAAGCAAGACTGGTTGCAAGAGGCTTTAAGCAAGAAGATCAATTTGATCATTCAGAGATCTATTCCCCAGTCGCCAAACTACCTACACTGCGTATTGTATTAGCAATAGCGAGCAAATATAATATGGAGATTCAACAAATGGATGTCAAGAGTGCATTCTTATATGGGAACATAGAGGAAGAGGTGTTCATAGAGAAGCCAAAAGGAATGAAGCAAGATGGCAAAGTATTAAAATTACAGCGCTCTCTATATGGTCTCAAGAAATCGCCAAGATATTGGAATGAGAAGTTTAATCAATTTATGATTCAGGAAGGATTTACACGAAGCCAGTGTGATTATTGCCTATATTATAGAATGGATAAGAAGTTCTATGTTATATTATATGTTGATGATTTAATGTTAGTATGTGAAGACAAGCAGGAAATACAAAGATTAAAAGAAGCATTGCAGAGAAAATTTGAGATGAAAGATTTAGATGGCAATAACATGAAATATTTAGGAATAAATATCACTAAGAAGAGAGATATAATTGAGTTAGACCAAGAGCAGTACTTAAAAGATTTATTAAAGAAGTATAATATGGAAGAATGTAAACCTGTGTCAACACCTATAGAACAAGGATTAGTATTACATAAAGAAGAATCTTCTAATAACGAATTAATCAAAAGATGCAGACAGTTAATAGGAAGTCTCATGTATGCTATGCTAGGAACACGTCCGGATCTGTGTTATGCATTAAGCTACTTAAGTCGGTTTCAAGGATGTGGTAATGAGAGCTTGTGGAAGGCTTTAAAGAGAGTCTTAAGGTATATCAAGGGAACAGTAGGATTAAAATTAATTTATAAAAATGGGGTTAATGTGCAGTTGGAAGGGTATACAGATGCTGATTGGGCAGGAGATCATAGTGATAGAAAATCTACATCAGGTTATGTCTTGAAAGTTTTTGGTAATACAGTGTCTTGGTCCTCCAATAAACAGCAGTGTGTATCTTTATCAAGTACAGAATCAGAGTATGTCGCACTAGCCAAGGGAATTGCAGAGGGTTGTTGGATAAGGAATTTACTAATAGAAATAGGGGTTAATTGTAAAAGTTTTATTATTAATATTGATAATCAGTCTGCAATTCATGTTGCCAAGAATCCAGAGTACCACAAGCGTCTCAAACATATAGATATTAAGTATCACTTTGTGAGACTCAAAGTTGAAGATAAAATTGTATGTTTGAAATATGTACCATCAGAAGATCAGCTTGCTGATCTATGTACTAAGTCATTAGGTACAGTTGCTTTTGTAAAATTGAGATACATGTTGTTTTCATAAGAGTATTTAACTAATATTTCTTTTGATTTATATAAAGTTTGGAAAGAACATTTAGTTTTTGGATTTTGTTTAGAGCTGAGGTTATAGTGTTCTGTAAACTTGAGATTTTAGTTAAGTACCTAGTTAAGTTAAAATTTGTATTGCAAGATTGTAAAGATTTGTTTTTGTAAGTGATGTTTACATTGAGGAAGGGTGTTGGAGTGCAATGTCACATCACTAACACTCGTCTATGATTAACTGTGGTTACCTCTATTAATTGTCGATGCTTTTTCTTCCCTTGCAATATGGAGTCCGCAGAATGTAAGCGTATCTAAGTTGTTTCCTATAATAAAAGGCTTCTCAAATATATACACTGTCTTTCCCTGGTGTCCCATATGACCTAAACCAATATTAACACTTAGAAAGCAGTCACTGACTAATAGTAAGAGATACCCTGAATCTATGTCTTCGTTGAGCCAATGGTCTCCTGTTGTCACCTGACACCTTGTCACCCAAACTCAGAACAGCACAAGGCACCATCGTCACCCTTGAATTAGAGGTTCTCGTTGAAGTCGAAAATTTATCAGAAGGATTATAATTATTGTAATTCACTTTTATTAGTTTTGTATTACTACAGAATCTGTTATGTCTAATATTATAATGAAACGTAATTTTCTAAAAACCCGTTTTTTTACACCACCGAAACGAATTTAACCTAGAGTCATGACATTCCTTATAGGAATGATCAACTGTAAATACTATTAAAAGTCTACATTCAGACAGTACACTACATTTTACTTTTATGTTTAAACAAACCAAGCTGTAAATACGTCATACCCTTTGATTATGTAGAAATTAACTAAGCAAAATAGGTCTAAAGTGGTAGGTACACCATTAGTCATATTTCTGAGTATTAGTGTATTATTTTAGTATCTATTCAATACAGAACAATCAATGAAGAGAAACGAAGGAAGGGAAAGAAAATCCTGAAAAACAAAAGGTGTAAGAAGTACATTACACTATTTTCAAAGAGCAAAAAAACTGTTTAAGTAGGTTTATCTATTCCTTTGTTATATTCCAAGAATACTAAAAAAGAACATGTGCTTGTTAAGGCCACGCATAGACGAGGGCTACGTAGTCACCCAAAATGGCACGTGGACATAGAAGGTGGAGGATTTTGTACTTGTGGTAATTTCTATTAGTTTTTTAATAAAATACAGAATAATTATGTTTCATATATGAAGGGTATGACGTATTTACAGCTTCGCTTGTAAAAAAATAAAAGTTAAATGTAATGTTATGTCTGAATGTAGACTTTTTAATAGTTTTTCATTAAATCATTCCTGTAAGAAATTTTAAGACTGTAAATAAAATTCATTCCACAATTCACAGAAATTACCGGACGAGTCCTGTAATTTCTGTGAATCTGTGATCCGAGGATCACAATCCAGGACGGAATCCAATCTACGCAGCGCAGCGCGTCTGAAAAAAAGAACAACGGAAATTTATTTTTTTACTGACAGGGTGAATTAAAGTTTTTTACTGTTTTACATTCAATGCAAAAGCTAAAAACTGTTTAGTTCAACAAATTGCAATTTGCAGGGGTGCAATTATCCTGCATGTTGCCTGCACTACTTCGAAAAATCACCGCCTGTGCGTAACTAACTCTACAAGTGGTTTACGTTTTTCGGTATATACTTGTGCCAATGTCTCATTAGTACCTCATAATAAATATCATGATTCAGTAAACTAAGATAATAAGTTTTACACAACAACAACAACAAATTTATAATTACTAAAACCTTTATAACCGCCGATAACTATTTTCTGTGCGGATACAGACTATGATAGGTGCTGCTTTCCTTGCACATTTTGGTTTGTTAGCCGATCTTAAATCCCTAAAATTAAGTGATAAATTGACAAATTAATATATAATAGCGTTTAATAAAACTAATTGTAACCAGCTGCATCACGAATCGTTATCGCGCTACCCAAGTTTTACTAAACCGATCTATTACAGACATGTTGACAGCATTGTCGTTTTACATCTTAAGAAAACCACGGACTCGTCAGTACAAGCACGCGCTCGAAGGTTTTCCCTGGACAAGTATAAACGAGTCAAAACAGAGTTTCAAACTCTCCAGGATAATGCAGACTATTATATTAATAAATTCATAATTATCTAATGATATCTATGCCATCCCTCCATGTTGCCATGGGCGAATCCACTCCACTTCGTTGAAAAGATAAACAGCGAGCTATGCCCGTGTGGTGATTGTGGGGGTACGGGTGTCATGTCCCTCCAATACTTTGATGGAGGATCCTCCAACCAGATGAGGTGATCATGTCTGACGGGCCGTGACTCACCTGTTGATGCTGTATAGATATGCTTATCGGCTCGATTACTATTTATTTACCATGTAGATCGTTACTCCTTAGTTCTGTGCGTTCTCGATAGATGAAGTTTTTTTGCTGCGCTGTATGTGGAAGTCGCCACAGTAATCACCTACATCCCAATGCTATCAACAAGCCCGATCGATGCCCGATTCCTAAGCTGGACGACTTTACCAATGTGTTAACAGGTAAATCTATTTTTCTAAATTAGATATTCGACGTGCATGTCATGCTATCTTTGTCCACCCAGACGCCATCATAACGCCATTTTGTCGTTTAGAATATAGTTTCATTTCATTTTACACTAGTTGTTATCTGCGGTATAACAACAACAGCAGGGAACGCTGCGGGGTGAAGCTGGTCTAAAAAGAGTAGCCTAATAATATTTCTTATAGTATCAACTATCCGCAAGTGAAATTCCCGTCATAATCAGCTTAGCTGTTCTAGTGATTCTAGTGAAGAAACAGACAGACTTGCAAAACTGTAAACGAATTGCATTTTTTTAGATTCTACTCGTATAATTAATAACTTCGTAGCTTAAGCTTATACGCATGACATTCAGTCTACGTGAATTCGAACAGATCTTTCAGCTGTTTATAAACCACACAGTCTTACAGGGGATAGAAAATATCTAGTCACGTCACCTCTATCTCATTTGCACTAAGCCGGAGGGTGACAGGTGAGGCCATCTGTCACTGCAGTATCTGGGGGATTTTCACACAGAAAAAAAAGTTGGCTTTTATTTTTTTAGAAAAAGTTCAATATTTTGTTACAAAAGTCCATGAATCAGGAAAATGTAGAAACAAAGTCACTGCTAGATGCTGGCAGTTCGGCTATGGTAACGATATAGAAATCAAACCAAATTTGTTTATTTTTACATAGAGTATATTCATGTTTAATTCACTAAAATATGTTAAAACTATTACATATTAACAAACCGCCTTACTCCACTTTCAGGTGTTCGAAACGATTACTATGCAATTAAGATAAAATATTGTAGTTGTTCAATTTCTTTCTTTAGATGCTATAAACTGCAACTACAACATAACAGTTTTACGGAGCTACATAGTATAAATTTCAAGTCGCTTCAAGACTGAGTGTTTCAAGACACCTATAAATTAATTATCGTCTTCCTTTAAAAGAGTAAGACCCAGAAAATCTTACAATGTTATTAAGATGTGAACTTAATATATTTGCCGAGCTAGTTTGATTAAAAATTCACTTCAGAATTGAGTATTTCAAGATACCTACTCATAATTATTACGCCTTCTGAATGGGGCTTCATTATTTCTGAAGTCACGTCTACCATAACCACCTCCATCCCTAAAAGAGTTAGACCCCGATAATCTTCCATTGTTATTAAGACGTGAACTGTATTTGCCAGAAGGAGGAGTGTACATTTTTAAATTTTCATCTCCATTTCTCAATCGTTTCTCAGGCCTTTTGTCATGTTCATTATCAAATGTGATAGGGCGAAGTCGTTTTTGTCCGGGTGACTGTTTTCTATCTTCAGAGTCTGATTTTTCTTTAATCTAAAACAAAAAAATGATGTAAAATATACAATATCGGTAGTATGATTTGTTATTGATATTTAGGCATTTATTCAACTTTAACCTAATTTTTTTTAATGAAGATAAACTTTAGTCAATTTTTCATAACTAACAGATTTTTTTTTACGAGAATTCCAAAACAAAATAATAATTGATGAATTTACCTCTTCTTCACATTCCCTTGACTGGAAAGACAGTTGAACTTTACTTTTGAAGCTTGGCGGTGCACGGAAAAGATCTCTAATAAGAGTGTTAATATTAGATGTAGTCTTCAATGCAGCGACTTTAAATTCATTTTCTTCTGAATTGGCATCTTCTTTCTGACCCTGAATAAGAATATTTGATCAAAAATTGTATTCTATAGTTGCTTGTAATAAAATAATGCACATGATCAGAATATCACATACCTGTGTATCTTCTTTAATTTTTTTATGTATCCCTGTGTAAGAAGCGCTGCATATTGTAGACGTAGGCGCAGTAGTTTGTATCTAGCAACATCGTCGCTCAGAGAATTCTTCGCCTTCCGACACAAAGAGTGGAGAGAAAACAACGCGCATTCTATATGGGACAGTTCAAGTGTAGGCGATGGTTTAACTTCACTTTTATCTTTCTCATCGTGTTCCAGTGGTGTCTCTGGTAGATATTTCTATTGCACAAAGAAAAAATATTAAGATGTCGAACGTCGAATTTGCAAAATGAGGATAAATAATTATAAGTGATTTTGTAAAAGAACGCACATGCAACAAATTAAATAGGAGTTTCAACACTTTTTATCAAAGTTTAATGTACTCACTATGAGCGTATCACGAACAGCATCTATTTTCTGTTGTAAATTTTCCAACTCCCCACAATGCTCTGAGAGTTGAGCAAATAATTGTAGTAGATTTAATTTAGCATCTGGCGCTCCTTCAGGAGCGGTTGGTATTTCATCCCACCTCCTAAGTATATGATCACAGAAGAAATTGATAAACTGGTTAGAATCCACTTCAGCCTGTCAAAAAAAATGGTTCGAATTAATAACATGGTCGAGTTGTGCAATTCAATTGGAGCATAAAAGTATTTGATACTTACGGAAAACAGGTATAGGGCATATTGCGAACACTGTGTGATCCTTTCTAAATATTCAGGGTCTTCCGGGTGATAGTCATCAGGGGTGAACGCGATAGCTGCAACTAATTGTACAAGTTCCTTTTGGCCCAAATGTGATTGCCCCAATTTTGACCATGTCAATAGGTCCATAATATAGTCAAACTCTTTAGCTACAACATCTTGACTCTAAAAAGATATTTGAGATATTAAAACAAAAATAATGATGATGACACACATAATATTGCTGAATTTTTTTGAAATCTTATGCTTACCTATTTACCACATGTTGGTAAACAAGAATATCGAACACCCGAACATAATTTTGTTGGCATAGTTATTTAGTGTGCAGTGGCGAAAAATACATTTAAAGAAATGGAATAAATTCTTCAACAATTTTGTCCTTATAAAAATTAATCAAATACACTTTTTATAGCTCTTTTTTTTGTGACTCACTCGACAAAAGAAAGACTTCTGAACGCTTAAATCAAATCAACTATGATTTCGCTATTGTTCTTTAATCACGCACTTATAGTTAAACATTTCTAAAGAAAACATTTATAAATAAAATGGTCTATTATACGTTTTTGAAAGTTAAGGTATTCCTATTACCATTATCATTATGCGAGTCTTAATTTACAGCCCCTGTCAATATGTAGTATTGTACTAACGAGCCTACCTGCTTGTTTGTTAAGAAATTAGTGTTCATAGTACAAAATTGATAGCTAAGTAATGCGTGAAATTAGTAGGAAAATAGATCAACGTTATGAGCGTTTTTTTTCATATCCTAATAATAATTCTTAGTTCATTATTGTGATTAAATGTCAGTTTTAGAACATACCTCTAAAAGTTTCCTGCATTCTGCAACGATTAACTCTTCAGCTGCATCGTTAATGACTTTTCTGCCCAGTTGTTTCACTTTAGTAGCCAAGAACTTAATACACCTCTCCCTAACAACTGCATTTGTGATTTCAATCTCCCAGGTCTGATATATTTGTGAGAATAAGCCTGTTAGTGCACCTTTAGCCTCTATCTTGAAAATCGACAACAGCGAGTTTATAATAATGTTTGTTTCCGTCTTGTCGTCTGTTTTTAAACACTGGGCCAGTACGGCAGCAATCCTTTGGGTATGTTCCTTGTGGTCTTTACATAGCGTAGGCAAATCTTTGATAGCTTGTTGCCGGATCTACAATGAGACATGTAAAATTAAATGTTAGTTATTTGACTATACACGTAATTCCAACACAAACACAGAAATGAGAGTTAAACTTACGGCTTTGTTATCATCCTCACACAAACCAAATAATGCTCCAATGGCTTGTTCGGCTAATTTAGGAAAATAGTTGAAAAATTTCGCAATAAATTGTGACGCCAATCGTTTTTCCTTGTCGGATCCTTTGACTGCCGCTAATATCTCCAAGTACTCTTCTTCATGCTAAAACAATGAAATGATGTTTTTTACTTTTCAACCGATTTTAAAAAAGGAGGAGGTTTTCAATCGACCGCATATGTTTTTTTTATGTGTGTTCGCGGACAACTTCATCGTTTATGATCGTCGATTTTAATGATTCTTTTTTTTAATGGAAAGGAGATATCCCAACGGTGGTACTATGATAAGGACACTAAGATCTGATGAGTGCATTCAAGAGAAATCGAGTCGAACCTTGAAGTCGGTTTTTATTTTCTTAAAATTTTACTTGTACATATTATAGAGCTACAGACATGAAACATCCATACTATCCATACTTATCTGTCTGTCTGTTACACTTTTACGGAAAACCACTGAACTGATTTAATTTAGATTAGACCATGGAGAAGGACATATTTGTAGCGATAGCTAGCATACAGTGATATCTATTTTAAATACCTTTGAGAAGTCATCTTTGGCGTCGGCTAGGATGCTATAATTTTCATATAGTTTTTCAATGTTATCCGGAATCATCTTGATTAAGAAGGTAACTATATTTTATTAATAATGCGATTTTGTGAACACAATGTTTAACTCTTAAATTCAAGAATTAAAAACACCACGCAATACTATAAATTGTTCGAGCAGAATTAGAGACACTGTTAACACTACCACACTCAAACGCAGACTGAAGACTAGTGAAGACTGACTGGCTGGGTACTTTACTTTTTAAAGTGAACAGTCCCGCAAGTGTTACCAACTCGGTTTAAAGTTTATCTACTATTAGGCACTTAAGTGAGCGACAGATAAATTGAACGATTCATAGTACTTTTGATGGCTACATTGTATTGTTTTTAGGTAAATAAAACATGTAAATAATTAATAATTCTACAATAGATGAAGAATTCAATGAAAAATAAAAAATACAATAGAATTTTGACTAACGGTATGCTAAAGTTTTATAATTAAAATTTATTTATATATTAATTTATAGTTTATTTTTCAAATTTGGCCAATGTTCTATACATTTATTATTACATGTATACAAATATAGACTTTGATTTATTATAGGACAAGTCGTCAAACTTTTTTACAGATTATTGTACGTCTCTTAAATCTTTTTTTTTTACATTTTGCATACAAGTTCAAAAAAAAATTTAAAGATAACGACAAAAATGTTTGATTCTTAGGCGTGAATAAATTATTTTCACCGAGTCATTAAAATGTGTCACTTTAAACTACAGCTAGAATTTTTGTTCATTTTCCATTATGTAATATATTAAATATTAATTCAGCATAGTATTTTTTTTCCGAAATGTACGGTGTCGCGTGTGTACCTACAACACTTTCTACTATTTGGAAATCAAACACTACAACTGGCAATACTGATCGCTGTTAACGGTGTGCGTGAGGATTTTGGGCGAGTATTAAGTACCACGAATAGTAAATACTACCACCAAAGGTCAATTTCTCAAGCGCCGCTTTAGTTTCTTATTTCACAAAAAATAAACATCAGCATACACGTTTAGAAGCCCAGAAAATCACCCCAAATAATCAGGATGTCTCTGTGATCAACAGTCAACAGGTTTAACACTTAGAAAGCAGTCACTGACTAATAGTAAGAGATACCCTGAATCTATGTCTTCGTTAAGCCAATGGTCTCCTGTTGTCACCTGACACCTTGTCACCCAAACTCAGAACAGCACAAGGCACCATCGTCACCCTTGAATTAGAGGTTCTCGTTGAAGTCGAAAATTTATCAGAAGGATTATAATTATTGTAATTCACTTTTATTAGTTTTGTATTACTACAGAATCTGTTATGTCTAATATTATAATGAAACGTAATTTTCTAAAAACCCGTTTTTTTACACCACTGAAACGAATTTAACCTAGAGTCATGACATTCCTTATAGGAATGATCAACAGTAAATACTATTAAAAGTCTACATTCAGACAGTACACTACATTTTACTTTTATGTTTAAACAAACCAAGCTGTAAATACGTCATACCCTTTGATTATGTAGAAACTAACTAAGCAAAATAGGTCTAAAGTGGTAGGTACACCATTAGTCATATTTCTGAGTATTAGTGTATTATTTTAGTATCTATTCAATACAGAACAATCAATGAAGAGAAACGAAGGAAGGGAAAGAAAATCCTGAAAAACAAAAGGTGTAAGAAGTACATTACACTATTTTTAAAGAGCAAAAAAACTGTTTAAGTAGGTTTATCTATTCCTTTGTTATATTCCAAGAATACTAAAAAAGAACATGTGCTTGTTAAGGCCACGCATAGACGAGGGCTACGTAGTCACCCAAAATGGCACGTGGACATAGAAGGTGGAGGATTTTGTACTTGTGGTAATTTCTATTAGTTTTTTTAATAAAATACAGAATAATTATGTTTCATATATGAAGGGTATGACGTATTTACAGCTTCGCTTGTAAAAAAATAAAAGTTAAATGTAATGTTATGTCTGAATGTAGACTTTTTAATAGTTTTTCATTAAATCATTCCTGTAAGAAATTTTAAGACAGTAGATAAAATTCATTCCACAATTCACATAAATTACCGGACGAGTCCTGTAATTTCTGTGAATCTGTGATCCGAGGATCACAATCCAGGACGGAATCCTATCTACGCAGCGCAGCGCGTCAGCAAAAAAGAACAACGGAAATTTATTTTTTTACTGACAGGGTGAATTAAAGTTTTTTACTGTTTTACATTCAATGCAAAAGCTAAAAACTGTTTAGTTCAACAAATTGCAATGCTGTTTAGTTCAATTCATGTTGCCTGCACTACTTCGAAAATTACCGCCTGTGCGTAACTAACTCTACAAGTGGATACTTGTGCCAATGTCTCATTAGTACCTCATAATACATATCATGATTCTGTAAACTAAGATAATAAGTTTTACACAACAACAACAACAAATGTATAATTACTAAAACCTTTATAACCGCCGATAACTATTTTCTGTGCGGATACAGACTATCATAGGTGCTGCTTTCCTTGCACATTTTGGTTTGTTAGCCGATCTTAAATCCCTAAAATTAAGTGATAAATTGACAAATTAATATATAATAGCGTTTAATAAAACTAATTGTAACCAGCTGCATCACGAATCGTTATCGCGCTACCCAGGTTTTACTAAACCGATCTATTACAGAGATGTTGACAGCATTGTCGTTTTACATCTTAAGAAAACCACGGACTCGTCAGTACAAGCAGGCGCTCGAAGGTTTTCCCTGGACAAGTATAAACGAGTCAAAACAGAGTTTCAAACTCTCCAGGATAATGCAGACTATTATGTTAATAAATTCATAATTATCTAATGATATCTATGCTATCCCTCCATGTTGCCATGGGCGAATCCACTCCACTTCGTTGAAAAGAAAAACAGCGAGCTATGCCCGTGTGGTGTATGTGGGGGTACGGGTGTCATGTCCCTCCAATACTTTGATGGAGGATCCTCCAACCAGGCGAGGTGATCATGTCTGACGGGCCGTGACTCACCTGTTGATGCTGTATAGATATGCTTATCGGCTCGATTACTATTTATTTACCATGTAGATCGTTACTCCTTAGTTCTGTGCGTTTTCGATAGATGAAGTTTTTTTGCTGCGCTGTATGTGGAAGTCGCCACAGTAATCACCTACATCCCAATGCTATCAACAAGCCCGATCGATGCCCGATTCCTAAGCTGCACGACTTTACCAATGTGTTAACAGGTAAATCTATTTTTCTAAATTAGATATTCGACGTGCATGTCATGCTATCTTTGTCCACCCGGACGCCATCATAACGCCATTTGGTCGTTTAGAATATAGTTTCATTTCATTTTACACTAGTTGTTATCTGCGGTATAACAACAACAGCAGGGAACGCTGCGGGGTGAAGCTGGTCTAAAAAGAGTAGCCTAATAATATTTCTTATAGTATCAACTATCCGCAAGTGAAATTCCCGTCATAATCAGCTTAGCTGTTCTAGTGATTCTAGTGAAGAAACAGACAGACTTGCAAAACTGTAAACGAATTGCATTTTTTTAGATTCTACTCGTATAATTAATAACTTCGTAGCTTAAGCTTATACGCATGACATTCAGTCTACGTGAATTCGAACAGATCTTTCAGCTGTTTATAAACCACACAGTCTTACAGGGGATAGAAAATATCTAGTCACGTCACCTCTATCTCATTTGCACTAAGCCGGAGGGTGACAGGTGAGGCCATCTGTCACTGCAGTATCTGGGGGATTTTCACACAGAAAAAAAAGTTGGCTTTTATTTTTTTAGAAAAAGTTCAATATTTTGTTACAAAAGTCCATGAATCAGGAAAATGTAGAAACAAAGTCACTGCTAGATGCTGGCAGTTCGGCTATAGTAACGGTATAGAAATAAAACCAAATTTGTTTATTTTTACATAGAGTATATTCATGTTTAATTCACTAAAATATGTTAAAACTACACACATCAAAAGTGTCTAGGGATCAAGCATTTTTATGCGGATTTCTTGAGATTGAGATGTGGCTTTGGCCCTGGCCTGCTCAGTCGCCAGACTTGAACCCGATTGAGCATGCATGAGATATGCTACAGAGAAGAGCTCTGCCGAATATGGAGCATAGAGTATATTCATGTTTAATTCACTAAAATATGTTAAAACTATTACATATTAACAAACCGCCTTACTCCACTTTCAGGTGTTCGAAACGATTACTATGCAATTAAGATAAAATATTGTAGTTGTTCAATTTCTTTCTTTAGATGCTATAAACTGCAACTACAACATAACAGTTTTACGGAGCTACATAGTATAAATTTCAAGTCGCTTCAAGACTGAGTGTTTCAAGACACCTATAAATTAATTATCGTCTTCCTTTAAAAGAGTAAGACCCAGAAAATCTTACAATGTTATTAAGATGTGAACTTAATATATTTGCCGAGCTAGTTTGATTAAAAATTCACTTCAGAATTGAGTATTTCAAGATACCTACTCATAATTATTACGCCTTCTGAATGGGGCTTCATTATTTCTGAAGTCACGTCTACCATAACCACCTCGTCCATCCCTAAAAGAGTTAGACCCCGATAATCTTCCATTGTTATTAAGACGTGAACTGTATTTGCCAGAAGGAGGAGTGTACATTTTTAAATTTTCATCTCCATTTCTCAATCGTTTCTCAGGCCTTTTGTCATGTTCATTATCAAATGTGATAGGGCGAAGTCGTTTTTGTCCGGGTGACTGTTTTCTATCTTCAGAGTCTGATTTTTCTTTAATCTAAAACAAAAAAATGATGTAAAATATACAATATCGGTAGTATGATTTGTTATTGATATTTAGGCATTTATTCAACTTTAACCTAATTTTTTTTAATGAAGATAAACTTTAGTCAATTTTTCATAACTAACAGATTTTTTTTTTACGAGAATTCCAAAACAAAATAATAATTGATGAATTTACCTCTTCTTTACATTCCCTTGACTGGAAAGACAGTTGAACTTTACTTTCGAAGCTTGGCGGTGCACGGAAAAGATCTCTAATAAGAGTGTTAATATTAGATGTAGTCTTCAATGCAGCGACTTTAAATTCATTTTCTTCTGAATTGGCATCTTCTTTCTGACCCTGAATAAGAATATTTGATCAAAAATTGTATTCTATAGTTGCTTGTAATAAAATAATGCACATGATCAGAATATCACATACCTGTGTATCTTCTTTAATTTTTTTTATGTATCCCTGTGTAAGAAGCGCTGCATATTGTAGACGTAGGCGCAGTAGTTTGTATCTAGCAACATCGTCGCTCAGAGAATTCTTCGCCTTCCGACACAAAGAGTGGAGAGAAAACAACGCGCATTCTATATGGGACAGTTCAAGTGTAGGCGATGGTTTAACTTCACTTTTATCTTTCTCATCGTGTTCCAGTGGTGTCTCTGGTAGATATTTCTATTGCACAAAGAAAAAATATTAAGATGTCGAACGTCGAATTTGCAAAATGAGGATAAATAATTATAAGTGATTTTGTAAAAGAACGCACATGCAACAAATTAAATAGGAGTTTCAACACTTTTTATCAAAGTTTAATGTACTCACTATGAGCGTATCACGAACATCATCTATTTTCTGTTGTAAATTTTCCAACTCCCCACAATGCTCTGAGAGTTGAGCAAAAAATTGTAGTAGATTTAATTTAGCATCTGGCGCTCCTTCAGGAGCGGTTGGTATTTCATCCCACCTCCTAAGTATATGATCACAGAAGAAATTGATAAACTGGTTAGAATCCACTTCAGCCTGTCAAAAAAAATGGTTCGAATTAATAACATGGTCGAGTTGTGCAATTCAATTGGAGCATAAAAGTATTTGATACTTACGGAAAACAGGTATAGGGCATATTGCGAACACTGTGTGATCCTTTCTAAATATTCAGGGTCTTCCGGGTGATAGTCATCAGGGGTGAACGCGATAGCTGCAACTAATTGTACAAGTTCCTTTTGGCCCAAATGTGATTGCCCCAATTTTGACCATGTCAATAGGTCCATAATATAGTCAAACTCTTTAGCTACAACATCTTGACTCTAAAAAGATATTTGAGATATTAAAACAAAAATAATGATGATGACACACATAATATTGCTGAATTTTTTTGAAATCTTATGCTTACCTATTTACCACATGTTGGTAAACAAGAATATCGAACACCCGAACATAATTTTGTTGGCATAGTTATTTAGTGTGCAGTGGCGAAAAATACATTTAAAGAAATGGAATAAATTCTTCAACAATTTTGTCCTTATAAAAATTAATCAAATACACTTTTTATAGCTCTTTTTTTTTGTGACTCACTCGACAAAAGAAAGACTTCTGAACGCTTAAATCAAATCAACTATGATTTCGCTATTGTTCTTTAATCACGCACTTATAGTTAAACATTTCTAAAGAAAACATTTATAAATAAAATGGTCTATTATACGTTTTTGAAAGTTAAGGTATTCCTATTACCATTATCATTATGCGAGTCTTAATTTACAGCCCCTGTCAATATGTAGTATTGTACTAACGAGCCTACCTGCTTGTTTGTTAAGAAATTAGTGTTCATAGTACAAAATTGATAGCTAAGTAATGCGTGAAATTAGTAGGAAAATAGATCAACGTTATGAGCGTTTTTTTTCATATCCTAATAATAATTCTTAGTTCATTATTGTGATTAAATGTCAGTTTTAGAACATACCTCTAAAAGTTTCCTGCATTCTGCAACGATTAACTCTTCAGCTGCATCGTTAATGACTTCTCTGCCCAGTTGTTTCACTTTAGTAGCCAAGAACTTAATACACCTCTCCCTAACAACTGCATTTGTGATTTCAATCTCCCAGTTCTGATATATTTGTGAGAATAAGCCTGTTAGTGCACCTTTAGCCTCTATCTTGAAAATCGACAACAGCGAGTTTATAATAATGTTTGTTTCCGTCTTGTCGTCTGTTTTTAAACACTGGGCCAGTGCGGCAGCAATCCTTTGGGTATGTTCCTTGTGGTCTTTACATAGCGTAGGCAAATCTTTGATAGCTTGTTGCCGGATCTACAATGAGACATGTAAAATTAAATGTTAGTTATTTGACTATACACGTAATTCCAACACAAACACAGAAATTAGAGTTAAACTTACGGCTTTGTTATCATCCTCACACAAACCAAATAATGCTCCAATGGCTTGTTCGGCTAAATTAGGAAAATAGTTGAAAAATTTCGCAATAAATTGTGACGCCAATCGTTTTTCCTTGTCGGATCCTTTGACTGCCGCTAATATCTCCAAGTACTCTTCTTCATGCTAAAACAATGAAATGATGTATTTTACTTTTCAACCGATTTTAAAAAAGGAGGAGGTTTTCAATCGACCGCATATGTTTTTTTTATGTGTGTTCGCGGACAACTTCATCGTTTATGATCGTCGATTTTAATGATTCTTTTTTTTAATGGAAAGGAGATATCCCAACGGTGGTACTATGATAAGGACACTAAGATCTGATGAGTGCATTCAAGAGAAATCGAGTCGAACCTTGAAGTCGGTTTTTATTTTCTTAAAATTTTACTTGTACATATTATAGAGCTACAGACATGAAACATCCATACTATCCATACTTATCTGTCTGTCTGTTACACTTTTACGGAAAACCACTGAACTGATTTAATTTAGATTAGACCATGGAGAAGGACATATTTGTAGCGATAGCTAGCATACAGTGATATCTATTTTAAATACCTTTGAGAAGTCATCTTTGGCGTCGGCTAGGATGCTATAATTTTCATATAGTTTTTCAATGTTATCCGGAATCATCTTGATTAAGAAGGTAACTATATTTTATTAATAATGCGATTTTGTGAACACAATGTTTAACTCTTAAATTCAAGAATTAAAAACACCACGCAATACTATAAATTGTTCGAGCAGAATTAGAGACACTGTTAACACTACCACACTCAAACGCAGACTGAAGACTAGTGAAGACTGACTGGCTGGGTACTTTACTTTTTAAAGTGAACAGTCCCGCAAGTGTTACCAACTCGGTTTAAAGTTTATCTACTATTAGGCACTTAAGTGAGCGACAGATAAATTGAACGATTCATAGTACTTTTGATGGCTACATTGTATTGTTTTTAGGTAAATAAAACATGTAAATAATTAATAATTCTACAATAGATGAAGAATTCAATGAAAAATAAAAAATACAATAGAATTTTGACTAACGGTATGCTAAAGTTTTATAATTAAAATTTATTTATATATTAATTTATAGTTTATTTTTCAAATTTGGCCAATGTTCTATACATTTATTATTACATGTATACAAATATAGACTTTGATTTATTATAGGACAAGTCGTCAAACTTTTTTACAGATTATTGTACGTCTCTTAAATCTTTTTTTTTTACATTTTGCATACAAGTTCAAAAAAAAATTTAAAGATAACGACAAAAATGTTTGATTCTTAGGCGTGAATAAATTATTTTCACCGAGTCATTAAAATGTGTCACTTTAAACTACAGTTAGAATTTTTGATCATTTTCCATTATGTAATATATTAAATATTAATTCAGCATAGTATTTTTTTTCCGAAATGTACGGTGTCGCGTGTGTACCTACAACACTTTCTACTATTTGGAAATCAAACACTACAACTGGCAATACTGATCGCTGTTAACGGTGTGCGTGAGGATTTTGGGCGAGTATTAAGTACCACGAATAGTAAATACTACCACCAAAGGTCAATTTCTCAAGCGCCGCTTTAGTTTCTTATTTCACAAAAAATAAACATCAGCATACACGTTTAATTAACTCTTCAGCTGCATCGTTAATGACTTCTCTGCCCAGTTGTTTCACTTTAGTAGCCAAGAACTTAATACACCTCTCCCTAACAACTGCATTTGTGATTTCAATCTCCCAGTTCTGATATATTTGTGAGAATAAGCCTGTTAGTGCACCTTTAGCCTCTATCTTGAAAATCGACAACAGCGAGTTTATAATAATGTTTGTTTCCGTCTTGTCGTCTGTTTTTAAACACTGGGCCAGTACGGCAGCAATCCTTTGGGTATGTTCCTTGTGGTCTTTACATAGCGTAGGCAAATCTTTGATAGCTTGTTGCCGGATCTACAATGAGACATGTAAAATTAAATGTTAGTTATTTGACTATACACGTAATTCCAACACAAACACAGAAATGAGAGTTAAACTTACGGCTTTGTTATCATCCTCACACAAACCAAATAATGCTCCAATGGCTTGTTCGGCTAATTTAGGAAAATAGTTGAAAAATTTCGCAATAAATTGTGACGCCAATCGTTTTTCCTTGTCGGATCCTTTGACTGCCGCTAATATCTCCAAGTACTCTTCTTCATGCTAAAACAATGAAATGATGTTTTTTACTTTTCAACCGATTTTAAAAAAGGAGGAGGTTTTCAATCGACCGCATATGTTTTTTTTATGTGTGCTCGCGGACAACTTCTTCGTTTATGAACCGATTTTAATGATTCTTTTTTTTAATGGAAAGGAGATATCCCAACGGTGGTACTATGATAAGGACACTAAGATCTGATGAGTGCATTCAAGAGTGGTCGAACCTTGAAGTCGATTTTTATTTTCTTAAAATTTTACTTGTACATATTATAGAGCTACAGACATGAAACATCCATACTATACATACTTATCTGTCTGTCTGTTACACTTTTACGGAAAACCACTGAACTGATTTAATTTAGATTAGACCATGGAGAAGGACATATTTGTAGCGATAACTAGCATACAGTGATATCTATTTTAAATACCTTTGAGAAGTCATCTTTGGCGTCGGCTAGGATGCTATAATTTTCATATAGTTTTTCAATGTTATCCGGAATCATCTTGATTAAGAAGGTAACTATATTTTATTAATAATGCGATTTTGTGAACACAATGTTTAACTCTTAAATTCAAGAATTAAAAACACCACGCAATACTATAAATTGTTCGAGCAGAATTAGAGACACTGTTAACACTACCACACTCAAACGCAGACTGAAGACTGACTGGCTGGGTACTTTACTTTTTAAAGTGAACAGTCCCGCAAGTGTTGCCAACTTGGTTTAAAGTTTATCTACTATTAGGCACTTAAGTGAGCGACAGATAAATTGAACGATTCATAGTACTTTTGATGGCTACATTGTATTGTTTTTAGGTAAATAAAACATGTAAATAATTAATAATTCTACAATAGATGAAGAATTCAATGAAAAATAAAAAATACAATAGAATTTTGACTAACGGTATGCTAAAGTTTTATAATTAAAATTTATTTATATATTAATTTATAATTAATTTTTCAAATTTGGCCAATGTTCTATACATTTATTATTACATGTATACAAATATAGACTTTGATTTATTATAGGACAAGTCGTCAAACTTTTTTACATATTATTGTACGTCTCGTAAATCTTTTTTTTTACATTTTGCATACAAGTTCAAAAAAAATTTTAAAGATAACGACAAAAATGTTTGATTCTTAGGCGTGAATAAATTATTTTCACCGAGTCATTAAAATGTGTCACTTTAAACTACAGTTAGAATTTTTGATCATTTTCCATTATGTAATATATTAAATATTAATTCAGCATAGTATTTTTTTTCCGAAATGTACGGTGTCGCGTGTGTACCTACAACACTTTCTACTATTTGGAAATCAAACACTACAACTGGCAATACTGATCGCTGTTAACGGTGTGCGTGAGGATTTTGGGCGAGTATTAAGTACCACGAATAGTAAATACTACCACCAAAGGTCAATTTCTCAAGCGCCGCTTTAGTTTCTTATTTCACAAAAAATAAACATCAGCATACACGTTTAGAAGCCCAGAAAATCACCCCAAATAATCAGGATGTCTCTGTGATCAACAGACAACAGGTTTAACACTTAGAAAGCAGTCACTGACTAATAGTAAGAGATACCCTGAATCTATGTCTTCGTTAAGCCAATGGTCTCCTGTTGTCACCTGACACCTTGTCACCCAAACTCAGAACAGCACAAGGCACCATCGTCACCCTTGAATTAGAGGTTCTCGTTGAAGTCGAAAATTTATCAGAAGGATTATAATTATTGTAATTCACTTTTATTAGTTTTGTATTACTACAGAATCTGTTATGTCTAATATTATAATGAAACGTAATTTTCTAAAAACCCGTTTTTTTACACCACTGAAACGAATTTAACCTAGAGTCATGACATTCCTTATAGGAATGATCAACTGTAAATACTATTAAAAGTCTACATTCAGACAGTACACTACATTTTACTTTTATGTTTAAACAAACCAAGCTGTAAATACGTCATACCCTTTGATTATGTAGAAATTAACTAAGCAAAATAGGTCTAAAGTGGTAGGTACACCATTAGTCATATTTCTGAGTATTAGTGTATTATTTTAGTATCTATTCAATACAGAACAATCAATGAAGAGAAACGAAGGAAGGGAAAGAAAATCCTGAAAAACAAAAGGTGTAAGAAGTACATTACACTATTTTTAAAGAGCAAAAAAACTGTTTAAGTAGGTTTATCTATTCCTTTGTTATATTCCAAGAATACTAAAAAAGAACATGTGCTTGTTAAGGCCACGCATAGACGAGGGCTACGTAGTCACCCAAAATGGCACGTGGACATAGAAGGTGGAGGATTTTGTACTTGTGGTAATTTCTATTAGTTTTTTTAATAAAATACAGAATAATTATGTTTCATATATGAAGGGTATGACGTATTTACAGCTTCGCTTGTAAAAAAATAAAAGTTAAATGTAATGTTATGTCTGAATGTAGACTTTTTAATAGTTTTTCATTAAATCATTCCTGTAAGAAATTTTAAGACAGTAGATAAAATTCATTCCACAATTCACATAAATTACCGGACGAGTCCTGTAATTTCTGTGAATCTGTGATCCGAGGATCACAATCCAGGACGGAATCCTATCTACGCAGCGCAGCGCGTCAGCAAAAAAGAACAACGGAAATTTATTTTTTTACTGACAGGGTGAATTAAAGTTTTTTACTGTTTTACATTCAATGCAAAAGCTAAAAACTGTTTAGTTCAACAAATTGCAATGCTGTTTAGTTCAATTCATGTTGCCTGCACTACTTCGAAAAATCACCGCCTGTGCGTAACTAACTCTACAAGTGGATACTTGTGCCAATGTCTCATTAGTACCTCATAATAAATATCATGATTCTGTAAACTAAGATAATAAGTTTTACACAACAACAACAACAAATGTATAATTACTAAAACCTTTATAACCGCCGATAACTACACACATCAAAAGTGTCTAGGGATCAACATATGTGTCTAGGGATCAACATATATTTTTGCAATAACTTTTCTCCTGATTGATATTAATTAAAATTTTCTTTAAGGATTCATCAAATAAAGTGTTTTCGTTTGTCACAGTAACGATAAACCAAGTCACCTTTGCATTAATAAAGAAATTTGCCATTTTCCTAATAAAGGGAATTTTGACATTTGAACCACTAACATTAAAGTTCGAAAAAAAGACTGAAATAACAGTTTTCTTAAAAATTTTATTAGGTAACTTAAACAATTAATAATCCGTGTTTCTACCGCGAACACTAACAACACAAGAATCGGTTTGGCATACTCAAAATGAGTTCATCCAAATCACGCTGTGGAATGGCCGCCCATGTTCGTTGCAACAACAAAAAAAGGTCTTCTTGCGACTGGATACCCTCCATATTCGGCAGAGCTCTTCTCTGTAGCATATCCCATGCATGCTCAATCGGGTTCAAGTCTGGCAACTGAGCAGGCCAGGGCCAAAGCCACATCTCAATCTCAAGAAATCCGCATAAAAATGCTTGACCCCTAGACACTTTTGATGTGTGTATTTTCTGTGCGGATACAGACTATCATAGGTGCTGCTTTCCTTGCACATTTTGGTTTGTTAGCCGATCTTAAATACCTAAAATTAAGTGATAAATTGACAAATTAATATATAATAGCGTTTATTAAAACTAATTGTAACCAGCTGCATCACGAATCGTTATCGCGCTACCCAGGTTTTACTAAACCGATCTATTACAGAGATGTTGACAGCATTGTCGTTTTACATCTTAAGAAAACCACGGACTCGTCAGTACAAGCAGGCGCTCGAAGGTTTTCCCTGGACAAGTATAAACGAGTCAAAACAGAGTTTCAAACTCTCCAGGATAATGCAGACTATTATGTTAATAAATTCATAATTATCTAATGATATCTATGCTATCCCTCCATGTTGCCATGGGCGAATCCACTCCACTTCGTTGAAAAGAAAAACAGCGAGCTATGCCCGTGTGGTGTATGTGGGGGTACGGGTGTCATGTCCCTCCAATACTTTGATGGAGGATCCTCCAACCAGGCGAAGTGATCATGTCTGACGGGCCGTGACTCACCTGTTGATGCTGTATAGATATGCTTATCGGCTCGATTACTATTTATTTACCATGTAGATCGTTACTCCTTAGTTCTGTGCGTTCTCGATAGATGAAGTTTTTTTGCTGCGCTGTATGTGGAAGTCGCCACAGTAATCACCTACATCCCAATGCTATCAACAAGCCCGATCGATGCCCGATTCCTAAGCTGCACGACTTTACCAATGTGTTAACAGGTAAATCTATTTTTCTAAATTAGATATTCGACGTGCATGTCATGCTATCTTTGTCCACCCGGACGCCATCATAACGCCATTTGGTCGTTTAGAATATAGTTTCATTTCATTTTACACTAGTTGTTATCTGCGGTATAACAACAACAGCAGGGAACGCTGCGGGGTGAAGCTGGTCTAAAAAGAGTAGCCTAATAATATTTCTTATAGTATCAACTATCCGCAAGTGAAATTCCCGTCATAATCAGCTTAGCTGTTCTAGTGATTCTAGTGAAGAAACAGACAGACTTGCAAAACTGTAAACGAATTGCATTTTTTTAGATTCTACTCGTATAATTAATAACTTCGTAGCTTAAGCTTATACGCATGACATTCAGTCTACGTGAATTCGAACAGATCTTTCAGCTGTTTATAAACCACACAGTCTTACAGGGGATAGAAAATATCTAGTCACGTCACCTCTATCTCATTTGCACTAAGCCGGAGGGTGACAGGTGAGGCCATCTGTCACTGCAGTATCTGGGGGATTTTCACACAGAAAAAAAAGTTGGCTTTTATTTTTTTAGAAAAAGTTCAATATTTTGTTACAAAAGTCCATGAATCAGGAAAATGTAGAAACAAAGTCACTGCTAGATGCTGGCAGTTCGGCTATGGTAACGATATAGAAATAAAACCAAATTTGTTTATTTTTACATAGAGTATATTCATGTTTAATTCACTAAAATATGTTAAAACTATTACATATTAACAAACCGCCTTACTCCACTTTCAGGTGTTCGAAACGATTACTATGCAATTAAGATAAAATATTGTAGTTGTTCAATTTCTTTCTTTAGATGCTATAAACTGCAACTACAACATAACAGTTTTACGGAGCTACATAGTATAAATTTCAAGTCGCTTCAAGACTGAGTGTTTCAAGACACCTATAAATTAATTATCGTCTTCCTTTAAAAGAATAAGACCCAGAAAATCTTACAATGTTATTAAGATGTGAACTTAATATATTTGCCGAGCTAGTTTGATTAAAAATTCACTTCAGAATTGAGTATTTCAAGATACCTACTCATAATTATTACGCCTTCTGAATGGGGCTTCATTATTTCTGAAGTCACGTCTACCATAACCACCTCGTCCATCCCTAAAAGAGTTAGACCCCGATAATCTTCCATTGTTATTAAGACGTGAACTGTATTTGCCAGAAGGAGGAGTGTACATTTTTAAATTTTCATCTCCATTTCTCAATCGTTTCTCAGGCCTTTTGTCATGTTCATTATCAAATGTGATAGGGCGAAGTCGTTTTTGTCCGGGTGACTGTTTTCTATCTTCAGAGTCTGATTTTTCTTTAATCTAAAACAAAAAAATGATGTAAAATATACAATATCGGTAGTATGATTTGTTATTGATATTTAGGCATTTATTCAACTTTAACCTAATTTTTTTTAATGAAGATAAACTTTAGTCAATTTTTCATAACTAACAGATTTTTTTTTACGAGAATTCCAAAACAAAATAATAATTGATGAATTTACCTCTTCTTCACATTCCCTTGACTGGAAAGACAGTTGAACTTTACTTTTGAAGCTTGGCGGTGCACGGAAAAGATCTCTAATAAGAGTGTTAATATTAGATGTAGTCTTCAATGCAGCGACTTTAAATTCATTTTCTTCTGAATTGGCATCTTCTTTCTGACCCTGAATAAGAATATTTGATCAAAAATTGTATTCTATAGTTGCTTGTAATAAAATAATGCACATGATCAGAATATCACATACCTGTGTATCTTCTTTAATTTTTTTTATGTATCCCTGTGTAAGAAGCGCTGCATATTGTAGACGTAGGCGCAGTAGTTTGTATCTAGCAACATCGTCGCTCAGAGAATTCTTCGCCTTCCGACACAAAGAGTGGAGAGAAAACAACGCGCATTCTATATGGGACAGTTCAAGTGTAGGCGATGGTTTAACTTCACTTTTATCTTTCTCATCGTGTTCCAGTGGTGTCTCTGGTAGATATTTCTATTGCACAAAGAATAATATTAGGATGTCGAACGTCGAATTTGCAAAATGAGGATAAATAATTATAAGTGATTTTGTAAAAGAACGCACATGCAACAAATTAAATAGGAGTTTCAACACTTTTTATCAAAGTTTAATGTACTCACTATGAGCGTATCACGAACAGCATCTATTTTCTGTTGTAAATTTTCCAACTCCCCACAATGCTCTGAGAGTTGAGCAAATAATTGTAGTAGATTTAATTTAGCATCTGGCGCTCCTTCAGGAGCGGTTGGTATTTCATCCCACCTCCTAAGTATATGATCACAGAAGAAATTGATAAACTGGTTAGAATCCACTTCAGCCTGTCAAAAAAAATGGTTCGAATTAATAACATGGTCGAGTTGTGCAATTCAATTGGAGCATAAAAGTATTTGATACTTACGGAAAACAGGTATAGGGCATATTGCGAACACTGTGTGATCCTTTCTAAATATTCAGGGTCTTCCGGGTGATAGTCATCAGGGGTGAACGCGATAGCTGCAACTAATTGTACAAGTTCCTTTTGGCCCAAATGTGATTGCCCCAATTTTGACCATGTCAATAGGTCCATAATATAGTCAAACTCTTTAGCTACAACATCTTGACTCTAAAAAGATATTTGAGATATTAAAACAAAAATAATGATGATGACACACATAATATTGCTGAATTTTTTGAAATCTTATGCTTACCTATTTACCACATGTTGGTAAACAAGAATATCGAACACCCGAACATAATTTTGTTGGCATAGTTATTTAGTGTGCAGTGGCGAAAAATACATTTAAAGAAATGGAATAAATTCTTCAACAATTTTGTCCTTATAAAAATTAATCAAATACACTTTTTATAGCTCTTTTTTTTTGTGACTCACTCGACAAAAGAAAGACTTCTGAACGCTTAAATCAAATCAACTATGATTTCGCTATTGTTCTTTAATCACGCACTTATAGTTAAACATTTCTAAAGAAAACATTTATAAATAAAATGGTCTATTATACGTTTTTGAAAGTTAAGGTATTCCTATTACCATTATCATTATGCGAGTCTTAATTTACAGCCCCTGTCAATATGTAGTATTGTACTAACGAGCCTACCTGCTTGTTTGTTAAGAAATTAGTGTTCATAGTACAAAATTGATAGCTAAGTAATGCGTGAAATTAGTAGGAAAATAGATCAACGTTATGAGCGTTTTTTTTCATATCCTAATAATAATTCTTAGTTCATTATTGTGATTAAATGTCAGTTTTAGAACATACCTCTAAAAGTTTCCTGCATTCTGCAACGATTAACTCTTCAGCTGCATCGTTAATGACTTCTCTGCCCAGTTGTTTCACTTTAGTAGCCAAGAACTTAATACACCTCTCCCTAACAACTGCATTTGTGATTTCAATCTCCCAGTTCTGATATATTTGTGAGAATAAGCCTGTTAGTGCACCTTTAGCCTCTATCTTGAAAATCGACAACAGCGAGTTTATAATAATGTTTGTTTCCGTCTTGTCGTCTGTTTTTAAACACTGGGCCAGTACGGCAGCAATCCTTTGGGTATGTTCCTTGTGGTCTTTACATAGCGTAGGCAAATCTTTGATAGCTTGTTGCCGGATCTACAATGAGACATGTAAAATTAAATGTTAGTTATTTGACTATACACGTAATTCCAACACAAACACAGAAATGAGAGTTAAACTTACGGCTTTGTTATCATCCTCACACAAACCAAATAATGCTCCAATGGCTTGTTCGGCTAATTTAGGAAAATAGTTGAAAAATTTCGCAATAAATTGTGACGCCAATCGTTTTTCCTTGTCGGATCCTTTGACTGCCGCTAATATCTCCAAGTACTCTTCTTCATGCTAAAACAATGAAATGATGTTTTTTACTTTTCAACCGATTTTAAAAAAGGAGGAGGTTTTCAATCGACCGCATATGTTTTTTTTATGTGTGCTCGCGGACAACTTCTTCGTTTATGAACCGATTTTAATGATTCTTTTTTTTAATGGAAAGGAGATATCCCAACGGTGGTACTATGATAAGGACACTAAGATCTGATGAGTGCATTCAAGAGTGGTCGAACCTTGAAGTCGATTTTTATTTTCTTAAAATTTTACTTGTACATATTATAGAGCTACAGACATGAAACATCCATACTATACATACTTATCTGTCTGTCTGTTACACTTTTACGGAAAACCACTGAACTGATTTAATTTAGATTAGACCATGGAGAAGGACATATTTGTAGCGATAACTAGCATACAGTGATATCTATTTTAAATACCTTTGAGAAGTCATCTTTGGCGTCGGCTAGGATGCTATAATTTTCATATAGTTTTTCAATGTTATCCGGAATCATCTTGATTAAGAAGGTAACTATATTTTATTAATAATGCGATTTTGTGAACACAATGTTTAACTCTTAAATTCAAGAATTAAAAACACCACGCAATACTATAAATTGTACGAGCAGAATTAGAGACACTGTTAACACTACCACACTCAAACGCAGACTGAAGACTGACTGGCTGGGTACTTTACTTTTTAAAGTGAACAGTCCCGCAAGTGTTGCCAACTTGGTTTAAAGTTTATCTACTATTAGGCACTTAAGTGAGCGACAGATAAATTGAACGATTCATAGTACTTTTGATGGCTACATTGTATTGTTTTTAGGTAAATAAAACATGTAAATAATTAATAATTCTACAATAGATGAAGAATTCAATGAAAAATAAAAAATACAATAGAATTTTGACTAACGGTATGCTAAAGTTTTATAATTAAAATTTATTTATATATTAATTTATAATTAATTTTTCAAATTTGGCCAATGTTCTATACATTTATTATTACATGTATACAAATATAGACTTTGATTTATTATAGGACAAGTCGTCAAACTTTTTTACATATTATTGTACGTCTCGTAAATCTTTTTTTTTACATTTTGCATACAAGTTCAAAAAAAATTTTAAAGATAACGACAAAAATGTTTGATTCTTAGGCGTGAATAAATTATTTTCACCGAGTCATTAAAATGTGTCACTTTAAACTACAGTTAGAATTTTTGTTCATTTTCCATTATGTAATATAGTAAATATTAATTCAGCATAGTATTTTTTTCCGAAATGTACGGTGTCGCGTGTGTACCTACAACACTTTCTACTATTTGGAAATCAAACACTACAACTGGCAATACTGATCGCTGTTAACGGTGTGCGTGAGGATTTTGGGCGAATATTAAGTACCACGAATAGTAAATACTACCACCAAAGGTCAATTTCTCAAGCGCCGCTTTAGTTTCTTATTGCACAAAAAATAAACATCAGCATACACGTTTAGAAGCCCAGAAAATCACCCCAAATAATCAGGATGTCTCTGTGATCAACAGACAACAGGTTTAACACTTAGAAAGCAGTCACTGACTAATAGTAAGAGATACCCTGAATCTATGTCTTCGTTAAG
Source organism: Diaphora mendica (assembly GCA_949125395.1). Classification (NCBI taxonomy): domain Eukaryota; kingdom Metazoa; phylum Arthropoda; class Insecta; order Lepidoptera; family Erebidae; genus Diaphora; species Diaphora mendica. The sequence continues at coordinate 29,462,462 of OX421310.1, forward strand.
CCAATGGTCTCCTGTTGTCACCTGACACCTTGTCACCCAAACTCAGAACAGCACAAGGCACCATCGTCACCCTTGAATTAGAGGTTCTCGTTGAAGTCGAAAATTTATCAGAAGGATTATAATTATTGTAATTCACTTTTATTAGTTTTGTATTACTACAGAATCTGTTATGTCTAATATTATAATGAAACGTAATTTTCTAAAAACCCGTTTTTTTACACCACTGAAACGAATTTAACCTAGAGTCATGACATTCCTTATAGGAATGATCAACTGTAAATACTATTAAAAGTCTACATTCAGACAGTACACTACATTTTACTTTTATGTTTAAACAAACCAAGCTGTAAATACGTCATACCCTTTGATTATGTAGAAATTAACTAAGCAAAATAGGTCTAAAGTGGTAGGTACACCATTAGTCATATTTCTGAGTATTAGTGTATTATTTTAGTATCTATTCAATACAGAACAATCAATGAAGAGAAACGAAGGAAGGGAAAGAAAATCCTGAAAAACAAAAGGTGTAAGAAGTACATTACACTATTTTTAAAGAGCAAAAAAACTGTTTAAGTAGGTTTATCTATTCCTTTGTTATATTCCAAGAATACTAAAAAAGAACATGTGCTTGTTAAGGCCACGCATAGACGAGGGCTACGTAGTCACCCAAAATGGCACGTGGACATAGAAGGTGGAGGATTTTGTACTTGTGGTAATTTATATTAGTTTTTTTAATAAAATACAGAATAATTATGTTTCATATATGAAGGGTATGACGTATTTACAGCTTCGCTTGTAAAAAAATAAAAGTTAAATGTAATGTTATGTCTGAATGTAGACTTTTTAATAGTTTTTCATTTAATCATTCCTGTAAGAAATTTTAAGACTGTAGATAAAATTCATTCCACAATTCACAGAAATTACTGGACGAGTCCTGTAATTTCTGTGAATCTGTGATCCGAGGATCACAATCCAGGACGGAATCCAATCTACGCAGCGCAGCGCGTCAGAAAAAAAGAACAACGGAAATTTATTTTTTTACTGACAGGGTGAATTAAAGTTTTTTACTGTTTTACATTCAATGCAAAAGCTAAAACCTGTTTAGTTCAACAAATTGCAATTCGCAGGGGTGCATTTATCCTGCATGTTGCCTGCACTACTTCGAAAAATCACCGCCTGTGCGTAACTAACTCTACAAGTGGTTTACGTTTTCCGGTGGATACTTGTGCCAATGTCTCATTAGTACCTCATAATAAATATCATGATTCAGTAAACTAAGATAATAAGTTTTACACAACAACAACAACAAATTTATAATTACTAAAACCTTTATAACCGCCGATAACTATTTTCTGTGCGGATACAGACTATCATAGGTGCTGCTTTCCTTGCACATTTTGGTTTGTTAGCCGATCTTAAATCCCTAAAATTAAGTGATAAATTGACAAATTAATATATAATAGCGTTTATTAAAACTAATTGTAACCAGCTGCATCACGAATCGTTATCGCGCTACCCAGGTTTTACTAAACCGATCTATTACAGAGATGTTGACAGAATTGTCGTTTTACATCTTAAGAAAACCACGGACTCGTCAGTACAAGCAGGCGCTCGAAGGTTTTCCCTGGACAAGTATAAACGAATCTAAATTAGATATTCGACGTGCATGTCATGCTATCTTTGTCCACCCGGACGCCATCAGAACGCCATTTTGTCGTTTAGAATATAGTTTCATTTTATTTTACGCTAGTTGTTATCTGCGGTATAATAACAACAGCAGGGAACGCTGCGGGGTGAAGCTGGTCTAAAAAGAGTAGCCTAATAATATTTCTTATAGTATCAACTATCCGCAAGTGAAATTCCCGTCATAATCAGCTTAGCTGTTCTAGTGATTCTAGTGAAGAAACAGACAGACTTGCAAAACTGTAAACGAATTGCATTTTTTTAGATTCTACTCGTATAATTAATAACTTCGTAGCTTAAGCTTATACGCATGACATTCAGTCTACGTGAATTCGAACAGATCTTTCAGCTGTTTATAAACCACACAGTCTTACAGGGGATAGAAAATATCTAGTCACGTCACCTCTATCTCATTTGCACTAAGCCGGAGGGTGACAGGTGAGGCCATCTGTCACTGCAGTATCTGGGGGATTTTCACACAGAAAAAAAAGTTGGCTTTTATTTTTTTAGAAAAAGTTCAATATTTTGTTACAAAAGTCCATGAATCAGGAAAATGTAGAAACAAAGTCACTGCTAGATGCTGGCAGTTCGGCTATAGTAACGATATAGAAATAAAACCAAATTTGTTTATTTTTACATAGAGTATATTCATGTTTAATTCACTAAAATATGTTAAAACTACACACATCAAAAGTGTCTAGGGATCAAGCATTTTTATGCGGATTTCTTGAGATTGAGATGTGGCTTTGGCCCTGGCCTGCTCAGTCGCCAGACTTGAACCCGATTGAGCATGCATGAGATATGCTACAGAGAAGAGCTCTGCCGAATATGGAGGGTATCCAGTCGCAAGAAGACCTTTTTTTGTTGTTGCAACGAACATGGGCGGCCATTCCACAGCGTGATTTGGATGAACTCATTTTGAGTATGCCAAACCGATTCTTGTGTTGTTAGTGTTCGCGGTAGAAACACGGATTATTAATTGTTTCAGTTACCTAATAAAATTTTAAAGAAAACTGTTATTTCAGTCTTTTTTTTCGAACTTTAATGTTAGTGGTTCAAATGTCAAAAATCCCTTTATTAGGGAAACGGCAAATTTCTTTATTAATGCAAAGGTGACTTGGTTTATCGTTACTGTGACAAACGAAAACACTTTATTTACTGAATCCTTAAAGAAAATTTTAATTAATATCAATCAGGAGAAAAGTTATTGCAAAAATATATGTTGATCCCTAGACACATATGCTGATCCCTAGACACTTTTGATGTGTGTATTACATATTAACAAGCCGCCTTACTCCACTTTCAGGTGTTCGAAACGATTACTATGCAATTAAGATAAAATATTGTAGTTGTTCAATTTCTTTCTTTAGATGCTATAAACTGCAACTACAACATAACAGTTTTACGGAGCTACATAGTATAATTTTCAAGTCGCTTCAAGACTGAGTGTTTCAAGACACCTATAAATTAATTATCGTCTTCCTTTAAAAGAGTAAGACCCAGAAAATCTTAAAATGTTATTAAGACGTGAACTTAATATATTTGCCGAGCTAGTTTGATTAAAAATTCACTTCAGAATTGAGTATTTCAAGTACCTACTCATAATTATTACGCCTTCTGAATGGGGCTTCATTATTTCTGAAGTCACGTCTACCATAACCACCTCGTCCATCCCTAAAAGAGTTAGACCCCGATAATCTTCCATTGTTATTAAGACGTGAACTGTATTTGCCAGAAGGAGGAGTGTACATTTTTAAATTTCCATCGCCATTTCTCAATCGTTTCTCAGGCCTTTTGTCATGTTCATTATCAAATGTGATAGGGCGAAGTCGTTTTTGTCCGGGTGACTGTTTTCTATATTTAGAGTCTGATTTTTCTTTAATCTAAAACAAAAAAATGATGTAAAATATACAATATCGGTAGTATGATTTGTTATTGATATTTAGGCATTTATTCAACTTTAACCTAATTTTTTTTAATGAAGATAAACTTTAGTCAATTTTTCATAACTAACAGATTTTTTTTTACGAGAATTCCAAAACAAAATAATAATTGATGAATTTACCTCTTCTTCACATTCCCTTGACTGGAAAGACAGTTGAACTTTACTTTTGAAGCTTGGCGGTGCACGGAAAAGATCTCTAATAAGAGTGTTAATATTAGATGTAGTCTTCAATGCAGCGACTTTAAATTCATTTTCTTCTGAATTGGCATCTTCTTTCTGACCCTGAATAAGAATATTTGATCAAAAATTGTATTCTATAGTTGCTTGTAATAAAATAATGCACATGATCAGAATATCACATACCTGTGTATCTTCTTTAATTTTTTTTATGTATCCCTGTGTAAGAAGCGCTGCATATTGTAGACGTAGGCGCAGTAGTTTGTATCTAGCAACATCGTCGCTCAGAGAATTCTTCGCCTTCCGACACAAAGAGTGGAGAGAAAACAACGCGCATTCTATATGGGACAGTTCAAGTGTAGGCGATGGTTTAACTTCACTTTTATCTTTCTCATCGTGTTCCAGTGGTGTCTCTGGTAGATATTTCTATTGCACAAAGAAAAAATATTAAGATGTCGAACGTCGAATTTGCAAAATGAGGATAAATAATTATAAGTGATTTTGTAAAAGAACGCACATGCAACACATTAAATAGGAGTTTCAACACTTTTTATCAAAGTTTAATGTACTCACTATGAGCGTATCACGAACAGCATCTATTTTCTGTTGTACATTTTCCAACTCCCCACAATGCTCTGAGAGTTGAGCAAATAATTGTAGTAGATTTAATTTAGCATCTGGCGCTCCTTCAGGAGCGGTTGGTATTTCATCCCACCTCCTAAGTATATGATCGCAGAAGAAATTGATAAACTGGTTAGAATCCACCTCAGCCTGTCAAAAAAAATGGTTCGAATTAATAACATGGTCGAGTTGTGCAATTCAATTGGAGCATAAAAGTATTTGATACTTACGGAAAACAGGTATAGGGCATATTGCGAACACTGTGTGATTCTTTCTAAATATTCAGGGTCTTCCGGGTGATAGTCATCAGGGGTGAACGCGATAGCTGCAACTAATTGTACAAGTTCCTTTTGGCCCAAATGTGATTGCCCCAATTTTGACCATGTCAATAGGTCCATAATATAGTCAAACTCTTTAGCTACAACATCTTGACTCTAAAAAGATATTTGAGATATTAAAACAAAAATAATGATGATGACACACATAATATTGCTGAATTTTTTTGAAATCTTATGCTTACCTATTTACCACATGTTGGTAAACAAAAATATCGAACACCCGAACATAATTTTGTTGGCATAGTTATTTAGTGTGCAGTGGCGAAAAATACATTTAAAGAAAGAAAATAAATTCTTCAACAATTTTGTCCTTATAAAAATTTATCAAATACACTTTTTATAGCTCATTTTTTTTGTGACTCACTCGACAAAAGAAAGACTTCTGAACGCTTAAATCAAATCAACTATGATTTCGCTATTGTTCTTTAATCACGCACTTATAGTTAAACATTTCTAAAGAAAACATTTCTAAAAAAATGGTCTATAATACTTTTTTAAAAGTTAAATTATTCCTATTACCATTACGAAGGTAGGCTACCTTTTTGTTTGTTAAGAAATTAGTGTCTATAGTACAAAATTGATAGCTAAGTAATGCGTGACATTAGTAGAAAAATAGAATAACGTTATGAGCTTTTTTTATATCCTAATTATTATTATTCTTAGTTCATTATTGTGATGAAATGACAGTTTTAGAACATACCTCTAAAAGTTTCGTGCATTCTGCAACGATTAACTCTTCAGCTTCATCGTTAATGACTTCTCTGCCCAGTTGTTTCACTTTAGTAGCCAAGAACTTAATACACCTCTCCCTAACAACTGCATTTGTGATTTCAATCTCCCAGTTCTGATGTATTTGTGAGAATAAGCCTTTTATTGCATCTTTAGCTTCTATCTTGAAAATCGACAACAGCGAGTTTGTAATAATGTTTGTTTCCGTCTTGTCGTCTGTTCTTAAACACTGGGCCAGTACGGCAGCAATCCTTTGGGTATGTTCCTTGTGGTCTTTACATAGCGTAGGCAAATCTTTGATAGCTTGTTGACGGATCTACAATGAGACATGTAAATTTAAATGTTAGTTATTGACTATACACGTAATTCCAACACAAGCACAGAAATGAGAGTTAAACTTACGGCTTTGTTATCATCCTCACACAAACCAAATAATGCTCCAATGGCTTGTTCGGCTAAATTAGGAAAATTGTTGAAAAACTTCGCAATAAATTGTGATGCCAATCGCTTTTCGTTGTCGGATCCTTTGACTGCCACTAATATCTCCAAGTACTCTCCTTCATGCTAAAACAATCAAATAATGTTATTAACTATTACATATTACAGAGCTACAGAAATGAAACATCCACACTGTCCATACTTGTCTGTCTGTCTGTTACACTTTTATGGCTACACCACTGAACTGATTTAATGGGGAATATGCATTTTTATTTCTTAATCTGATAATTTACGTCTCTTTAACATAGAAAAAAATATAAATAGGCTTGAAAATAGTCAAACTTATTTTCAAAGTGAAATTTATAACACTGACAAAATTTGGGCCATTCAAACGCCGCCATTTTGCGCGAGCTTTTAACATGACCAATGACGTCATTGTAATTTGTTGTTTGTTTACTATTCAGTGTTTCAGTTACTTTTTACATATTTACAGTTTTAATTGCTTTAAAAATCAGGGAAGAAGTAATTTTTTCTCACAAACACTACTAGCACAGTAGGAATTTCGACGCCGATAATTTCGATTACGTGACCATCGACGTCACATTTCGTTTCGACCAATAGTGCGCGTTTTGTAAGTTTGAACTTCCCTCCCTTAATTTTCACTTTATATTTAATATTTTCTTGATTTAAATAATCATTATTAAAAAAAATACCTTTTATGTATATTGTAAAGACAATAAAGAATATGAAAAAAAAAAATTACACAAATTAAAATTTTATGCATATTCCCTATTTAGATTGAGCCTTAGAGAAGGACATATTAATAGCGATAACTAGCATACAGTGATATCTATTTTAAATACATACCTTTGAGAAGTCATCTTTGGCGTCGGCTAAGATGCTATAATTTTCATATAGTTTTTCAATGTTAACCGGAATCATCTTGATTAAGAAGGTAACTATATTTTATTTACAATGCGAGTACGACAAAGTTAAACACAATGTTTTTTTTTTAATTCAAGAATTAAAAACACCACGCAATACTACAATTTGTACGAGCAGAATTAGAGAAACTGCTAACACTACCACGCTCAAACGCAGACTGAAGTCTGACCGGCTGGGTACTTTACTTTTCAAACTAAACAGTCCCACAAGTGTTACCAACTTGGTTTAAAGTTTTTCTACCATTTAGGCACATAAGTTTGTCTGTCTGTCTGTTTTTAAAATCCTGGTAAAGAAATACTATCTATCATTATGAATAATTTTGATTCATTATTTATAATATTATATTATGGTCTGATATGTATATATGTATGTATATGTGTATGTATGTGTGTATGTATATGTGTAGGCATATGTATGCATTTTTCTATTTTATTTGTTGTTTGAGTATTCACTTGATGGTGTGTTACTAGTGTAAAAACTGCCTTAAAATCTTAAACACCCAATATCCATACTAAGGTTGTCTGGAAGAAATCGCCGTGAGCGATAAGACCGCCAATTGTTACGTTTTCAACTTTGTAAATAATTCTTTGTTATGTATCTATCTTGTGTATACAATAAAGTATATAAATAAATAAATAAAATAAATAAGTGAGCGATAGAGAAATTCAGTTATTTATAGTTTACTTTTGATTGCTACATTGTTAACTTTAGAAAAATAATACATGTATATAATTAATAATTCTATAACAGATGAAGAATTCAATTTAAAAAGAAAATATTACAATAGAATTTCGACTAACGGCATGCTAGATTTATCATTCAAAAATACTTTGCTAATTTGGCAAATTGGCCCATGTTCATTCAAATTGGTCCATACATTTATTATTACACTGAAACTTGGTAAAGTAGGGCCTGGATAAGTGAGAAACTCCATAACTGTAACTCATGCTGAAGTCCCAACACTTAGGCACTGAATTACTTCTGCTAGTGGGACAAAGGAAACCTCTATATCTGGGATTCGTTCTTTAGATTTTTTCATCACAGTTACCTTTATAATTGAGACAGACGTTTAAATTAAAAAAGAATTGACATATCTAAAAAAAAAAAAACGGTTTTATTCAAAGTAATGTACTAAAAGTTAAAAAATATTTGGTAAAAGATACTCAGTATAAAATCGTTGGGCCCCTGTTTCCACCCAGTCATCTCAGTTTACGCTACGCCCAACGATTTTATATCGATTTTTTTTTACCAAAATATTTTTTAGCTTTTAGTACATTATTCTCAATAAAACCGTTTAAAATCATTAAAAAAGAAGACAGATTTTTTTATTAAATTCTTTTTTTTTTTTTTAAAGACAACTCCCGCACTAGGAATAAATCCTGTGTCGCGGGGGACACAATTTGTGGATCACACAAAGTGTTGTCCTACGTGGGATTTGAACCCACGACACTTGGTGAAGTAGGAAACGGCGTGGTGACCGTTAAACCACTAGGCCAAACGTGCAGTATTGCAGTGCAGCATATTAATTTGGCATAGTAGTTTTTTTTTCTACCGTATCCCGTGTACAATACTTTCTACTATTTGGTAATCAAACACTAAAACTGGCAACATTCATCGCGGATAACGGTGTGCGTGAGGGATGTGCGCGAGTATTAAATATCACCAATAATAAATAAGTACTCCAAGGGCTAATTCCTCAAGCCCCTAGTATCTAATTGCACTAACAATATCTAGACACGCGGCAGCGTGACAAGCCAAGTTCAAGCAAAGGAACTGGCTAGCTAGCGCCGTAATATTACACGAACCACTTGGTGCCAGTTTTGACCCTTCTATAACTCAAAACTTATGAAGCGTAAACACATAAAACCACGTGTGTTTAATTATATCTATAAGGACATCTAGAAGCCCAAATTTCATGAAGCTAGCTCAAACAGTTATAAAGATATGAAGGTCAAAAAGTCGTAAATTTTAGCACTGACTGACATATATATAGTACATAAACCTAAACTACTTCCAGATGACCTAGAAGGATGAAATTTGGAATCCAGCTCGATAATTGTGTGTAAGCGTAGGAAAAAATCTAAAAATTAAAAAAGGGGGTCCCCACATTTTTTTTTAAATTTTAGCTTTGGAACCGTCGTTGCAAGCAGATATTTGAAACTATCCCAATGTATATATTATTAAATCTCAATACCTGCCTAGTTTTATTTACAAAAAGTAATGATATCCCACCAAAAACATAAATGTAAAAAATGAGAGCCAAGTTCAATACAAAAATTATGCTTGGCTGTGGGCTTCGCCGCAAAAAGAATGGAGATCTAAATGAGTGCCAAGTTCTATGCAAAATCCAAATATGTATTTATAGGAACAAAATAAAAATTTTGAACAAGTATTAAACTCTATTTCTTTGCTTTATTGGATACCCATAACAATTGCTGTTTTTTTTTATTTATTTAAAAATGTGAGATCTTAAAGTAGGTTAGATTTGACTTGGCCTTTGATTCTTTAAATTCTATTATCTATTCTCTAAATAGATACTAACCCCGCTTTCAAAATCCACGTGCCATTTTAGGTGACTATGGAACCCTAGTCTATGCATGGCCTGACACGTACTAGGTCGGTTTAATTTTTCTATTTTATAACAAAGGAATAGATAAACCAGCTTAAAAAAATATTTTGCTCTAGATAGTCGAGATAGACGCCTTTGTTTAAGTAGGGTTTCCTTCCTTTCTTTTTCTCTGCATTCATTGTTCTTTAATGAATAGATGACACTTGAAATAATATGCTAATACTCCAAATATGACTAATGGTTGTGATTAAATATTCTGACAACCAAGTCGCCCACCAAGGACGAATGATTGCATCATGAGCACGATCATTATTTTGTTGTATCCGGGTATTTTTATTAGGCGTTAACGATTGCACAAAGAAGAACCCTTGCAACTTGCTAGGGCTCGTGCTGTCTCATTTCGTTGGTGAGTGCGATACCAGAGGTCCAATGATGCAGAATCATCACTAGGCCGCCATAGGTCACTATGCTGCATTGTTGCATTGTCTGCATTCGCAATGAGTATGGTGACCACCACTCTTGGATTCTGCTTATGCTTTCCATCAGGCAGAGTAGAGTCATTTTGGCGGGCCCATACATAAAATGGGGGGGAGGGCTGAACGGAATCCTATCTACGCTACGCAGCGCGTAGGAAATTACTCACAAGGCACAACTAAATTGAAATTTGGGCAACATTCTGTGTCGAAGGCGCTTACGATGGGGTGTCCTCAGGGTCAGTGTTAGGTCCATACTTGTGGAATATTGGCTTCGACGATTTTCTTACAATATCTATACCATCCTGATGTACTCTTAACGCGTATGCGGACGACGGTATATTATTGGTAGAATCTGATCCTAGAACGGGGCCTGAGAAACTAGCAAATATATGTTTGAACTTAATATCTCTTTGAGGTGTACGTAATCGCTTGCACTTTTGTACCAGGCAAAACCTTCAGGCTACTTCTGAAAGGTAACCTCAAATCACCGCCGCATAAATTCGACAATCTTACTATTAAAAATATAACCTCGGTTGGTTATTTGCGATTGGTTTTATATATATTTTGTTTGGTTTAGTAATATTACATTCCAAATTTAAAAAACCCCCTACTCAAGCACTTAATCGAGTAATCATACGCCCATGATATTTTTGCAGACGTTCTGTTATTCTTCCCCACTTTCACCCCCATAACATATAAACGACTCAATCAATTTTCATGAAACATGTGTAAGAACACTCGCACGTAACTCACCTTTCATACAAAGATAACTAAATTGAAATCGCTTCATCCGTTCGCGAGCTACGGTGCCACAGACAGACAGACACGTCAAACCTATAACACCCCTCTTTTTGCGTCGGAGGTTAAAAAAGAGTTTCTATGCATTGACTAGCATATCAACTGCGAAGTGGGGTCTGTAATTTATACACTAAAGATCATTAATAGCAGCCCGGAGTATGAAAGATGGCGGTGTTTCTCGCCGTGCCTCGGATGCACGTTTAACTGTCGGTTCCGGTTGTCATGAACATCTATGGCAAGGCAATCGGTATTGGGACCTTCGAATACAGTTCACCCTCAGGGTTGCGAAGGTCCGATGCCAGTCGCTTCGTGGAAAAACTGATATTTAGGTAAAATCGGTGGAATTTGTAGCCGACCCCAATATTAACCTTGGGAATAATAAAGGCTAGAAAGATGATGACAAATACTATAGTATTTTATTTCTTATTTCAATTGAATTGTATTTATATTTTGTCATGATCTTGTACAGCCCGTAATATAGGTACCTTACCTACCTGTATTTTAAAACCATATAAACGTGCATACCTATAATTCTTGCTCGGATTGTCAATAGACGTGAAAACCAGATTGATGTTGATAATTTTAATTCAAACATTATGAAATTTCAAAGGACAATGGCAGGTTTGTATGGGACTTTATGGGACCGCTTGGCGTATGTCATGGTAGGGATTATTTTTGTATTTATTTGGCTGCTAATAGCACCGACAATAACATTTTAAATTCCTTACAACACAGCATTAAAAAGTTATTTTAGTATTTAGTTTACAATAAAATACATGGATCACAAATGAGTTGTCATTATTGTCAACAAGATGGCGTAATATCATATTTTTGAAATCAAAATCATTCGTCTACGATTTTCGTGATCCGTCATTAAAATGTTGCTCTTTTACTAAATTCACCAGTAAGCTCATTCATAAATATAAATTTTAATATTTAAAAGTTTATTTATGTAAAACATATTTTAAAATAATGTAAAATATTAAACACAGATTAATATAGACACACAACACCATTTAGTTTTCAGACTAAGTAGACTTTAATCATGGCGTGCTTAGAACACGTAGGAATGCGTTTTGTTAATGCAGTTGTAACAACTTTATGAGCAGAATTAAAATTCTGTTATCACAGTTCTAAAAATATGATAAATATATGAAAATAATTAGGATGATTCACTTAATAAACTGGATAAATCTCATAACCATTCATAACATATAGCCAGCTGTACAGGATCTGCCATTCTCCTTTATTATTTATCACTTCTATCGACAGTCCTCATGAGCAATACAGCATAAATCCTTATCCAGTTAAGTACCTTAAATACATTGTTTATGTTAATATAGATTGATATGGCCCTTTACTGTATGTCATTTAAATGAATAGAGTAAGTGGTCCAACAATGAGACACCCAAATTTGAAAGTATTATATCTGCGCTATTAATAGGAGTAGAAATATTGTTTTTTTATTTAAAGATAGAACATTTATTTGGCTACAGACAGGCATTATTACTTTTTCGATACTTACAATATATTTCCTATAAATTAACTTTTTTTTTTTAAATGGGATTTGTCTCATTGTGTACGCAGGTATGTACACAATGCGACTGGCTATTTTCTACAATGAGACATAACACATTTACTTACTTTTTACCATGAATATAATTGAAAATGCGTTGTAATATTTAGTACCATTTATTTCAGTGTTTATAATTATCACAGACTTTTCTTAATTAGTCGTATTAAATAAAATAAAATAAGACAAGAAACAAAAACAATTAACTTCTTAAAGGTCATAAAATCAACAAAACATAACTTATGTTATCTAACGTAAAATTAAATTAGCTGTTACACGGATGGGAAAAATGTAAGTGGAGTTGCGGGTTTTTGTTCCATTTACTTGTGGTGGGGGTAGAATCATTTTAATTTGTTGTATTTTTACTTCCGCTAAATCCGGTTCTAACGGCATCTTATATTTCATGTTCTGTTTTGTTTGCAGTCTCTTAAAAGATACACCGTACGTTTCGGCATTCATAACTTCAATAATTACAGCAGCATAATAAACATTAATTTTCTTTGCATGAAATGATACCAAAACATAATCTTTACATTTTGGTTTTCGATCTAATTGTCTAAATTTTTCATTAACGATAGGGAGATCTTCAGCATCAAAATCTTCCTGTTCCAGTACGCTAATATCGGATTCACTTGAACATATTATTTCAATATTTTCTTCTCCACTGGTTTCAATATCAGATGCAATCTTTACCTTCCTTTGTTTTGTTCTTCTCTTTGAAACTCTTTCGTTTTTTTCCACTAATATTGGTCGTTTCACTGCGTTTGCTGCAGACTTTCTTTCTTTTGCTTTCTGTCTTTCTTCAGCAATCTGGGCCTTCTCTGGTGTATCTGTAGCAATCATGCTTCTTCCTAGCTTTCGTGGCTTCCTTTTTTCAACGCGCGGTTCACTTTTCAAAGGTGGCATAAATTCTTTAGGTGATATAAAGTTGGTTGGGCTGTCAATTTGGGCTCAATCCCTGCAGATGCAATAGAAATGGGCTTAGAAGGTGCGGTATCTAGTAGAGAAGGACTTTCATTATTACGCGTCACAATGTCTTCATAATCGTCGTCAGCAGAATTCTCATCAAACCGTATTGGGCTTTCAGCATCAGTAACATCTGATGACGGACTTATACGATTATGACTCTCTTGGATTGCAAAACTCACAGTATCTTCGGAAGGGATAATTTTAATCTGTGTTGGGTTTTCAATGTTGGTGAGCACTGACGTCGGTTTAAAAGGATTCTCAAACTGTATGGGGCTTCCTGCATCAGTAACATCTGATGCCTGACTTATACGATTGTTACTCTCTTGGATTACCAAACTCACAGTATCTTTGGAAGGGATTCTTTGAATCAGTGTTGGGTTTTCAATATTGGTGAACACTGATGTCGGAGTAATAGGATTCTGCCTCTCTATTGACTGTTCTGTTAAAGCGACTGAAGATGAACAAACAGGATCCTGTCTCTCTGTAACATCATGCAGCTCTCTAGATGACACCTCTGATGGCATGAAATCGATTTCATTGAATACATCTGGATTAAACGGGAAGATGCCGCATTTCTTGAAAGAGGAAGCAATATTATTCGGCGTCATTGCCTTCGTATAGGCCTGCCCCACGAGCTCGGCAATATTATATATGGTTATTTGCTTTCCAGGATTTCTCATCAACCAGAAGTCCATTGCACTGTTGTAATAAATTTTAAAGGGCCCATACAAGCCAACGTCGAGTGGCTGCATTTTGGCAACGTGTTGCCGTGGGCCGTGGGTAAAAACTTGTTTAGGTATAAGTAGGTATTATCACTGACGAAATATTAATGTTGTGTCAGTGGCATTATACACAATGTGATATTGTTCCTTTATTAGCCGTCTTAAGCTCAGCTGGGGCCCCTGGGCACACAAAAATTTGTGGCAATTTTGGAAAGTAAAGAAAGCGAATTACACTAACATTCTACTATGATCATTTATGAGTAATAATCAAGTATATAATTTATTAAGTCATGAATGATATTAATATGTAGCTAGTTTTTTGGTTACAATAACGATAATGTTTTTTTTTCAGGTTTTCTGCTAAACAAAATCCTCTATTATACACTACGTGTTAGGGTTCAACGAATATAAGAAATAAGCCTTCTGCCGTGTAAAAGAGACTTTATTATTAACACTCTTAAAACACAGAATAATTTAGAACAATAGTCCTTAATGTTCGCCGAGCTCGTTGTGTTAATCACTTATATCACTTAGATATTTGTCGTACTATAGCCCAAACTGAACTGCACTGCGGTCCGCGATACGCCTTTCTATAATATATGCCGCTATAGATAATTCGAGATAATTCAACGGCCTCTCGATGGGACTGCCAATCTCGCGACGATCATTCTTTACCTATTCGATTCTATTTACCTACATTTACGTTATGTTCATTGGTTGTGCCTCAAGAAACCGACTAGAACTTTGAAGGCTAAACCGATTCACGATTCTTTTTGTGGAATGTTATTTTTTCGTAACACTTACTCCTTCTTAGAGATGCTCGTCACGAGAACCGCTATGGCTGCCACAATATTTAGCCAGGCGGTTTATTGCACTACTTTAAACCCCTCTTGGTAGTCGCCGACCTTGTATGAACCCTCCCACTTGGTCTGTAGTTTAAGGGATTTCCCTTTCCTACGGGTTGGGTTAAGGAGTCAAACCAGTGCACCTTCATCAAAATCGTTTGAGCGCTGGTCGTTTCGGGTTTTCTTG
This sequence comes from Diaphora mendica, assembly GCA_949125395.1. NCBI lineage: Eukaryota > Metazoa > Arthropoda > Insecta > Lepidoptera > Erebidae > Diaphora > Diaphora mendica. The sequence continues at coordinate 29,477,477 of OX421310.1, forward strand.
TTATCGCTCGCGACGTCAACCGTGATTTGTTACCATGATGTGCCGACGTTTTACAGTTGCTGGTTTCCTTGACTTCGCATCTGTGGACCTTTTACGACGGTACAATTTACTGCACCAATCTGGTATATCTTGCCAAGAATGAAGCCAGTAGAATGTCTCACGTACTGTTAACAGTGTCTTCTTGACACTAGAATGGCCTCCTGAATCGTGAACTTCACGGATTTGCAGGTAGAACTCTCTTTCGTTGATATTCTTCCATCTCCGGTAAAGGATCCCGTTTTGTAGAACCAAGCTATCCCATTGTGCCTAATAAGCTTTAGTAGTACTGATTGCAGACGATATATGACTCCGAGCAGGTTAAACTTATCACATAGAAAGCACAAGGTTATCCTTGTGATAAGTTGCATAAGATCAACGTCATACGTGCTATCTTCATTGTTTCATCTTCACGGGACCCATGAAGACGAAACCCCAAACGAGTTCACCAAGGTCCCATAAGGAGTAACGTTGATGAGCTTCACCGTCAAGCCAATTGATTTCGAGTTTGGACTTGGAGTACACTTTCTCTAAGAGACATATCTTTGCATTGTATGATGACGTCACCTTTCATTTTGCTGTCATGTTTTCCCAGATCGTTTGCGTTTTGGATCAACAAATTTCTTTTCACAATGTTTTCCAGGTAGTCTTATATCGTCTTCATCTGCAAAATCCTTAACCGGCAACTTAGCTGCAGAAGACCGGCCGATAGGTACGCTTTCCGTACGAGGTTCTCAATTTGCAATGCCCATTGCTGTAGGCCTTCTCCCAGACCTTAAACTCTATCGCGTAGTAGGGCGCGGAAAACGTGTTCCAAATGGCGATCCCCGTATCTCGACTCGAGCGCTTCTGACAAATATTCATACTCGCTGCCTGCTGCTATTTCCATGCTATCTGCTCCTGACTGCTTCCTGGAACCTTTACCAGGTAGTCGGACCACCTTGTGGGGGGCCTAACAACTTTGCAATTATCTGTACGCGTTCGTCTCGTAAAAAATTAGTAGCCCCATCGATCATCGTTTCTGCAAGAAATGTGCCTCACCCTCTAGTTAACACTTAAGTTTAGTTATTTTCTTAAACGATTTATATTATAGGAAACAGCAGCTTGACTTTGGAATCAAAGTTTTTATTATAAGTGATCGCCAGATGATGTACTTAGTAAATTAAGTAGGATACGACGCGAAAGTTTGTAAGTATGGATGGATGTTTGTTACTCTTTCACGCAAAAAGTACTGAACGGATTTAGATGAAACTTTACAGTAATATAGCTTATACATCAGAATAACACATAGGCTACTATTTGCCGTGATAACTGACAAATGCGCGGGCGGAGCCGCGGGCAACAACTAGTAATTGTATATACATCAAGCACATAATGTCAACATTGAATATTTAACGATTTAAAGATTTTTCTCCTACTATAATTCAGTAAATACAAAGGCAGAGAAAGTATTTAATTTAGGATTTAACGATCGTAAAGAAGGTGAAAGAGACACAACTTTTTACGCTTTCATTTTTCAACCGTTAAAAATATATGAACTGAAAGCTTAGTAATTATTTCGAATAATACATACTGAACTGTTTTTTTGTAAAAAAAATGTAATGTGCGAGAGAAATTGACGGTTCCTCGGGGCCCCCCTGAGGATGGAGGCCCTGGGCACTGGCCCCGTGTGCCCTTGTGGTAAAGACGGCACTGTCAATGTGTCTAATTTTTATCTTGAATGGTCTCTGCCTAAATGTCGGTTTTGCAAGGAGAGAAGTCATTTTCAATAATTGCACCTTATATTTTTTTTTATTATCTATTGTCTGTCGTAATATATTGTTTAAAGATCAAAGGAATGCCGACGGTTTATATCTAAATAATAAAAGGATACCGCCGCAGGCCAGGTGTGAGGCCCGAGCCCCTGTACTGATAAGGCACTACGGTGCCTACCTAGTTACGTAGCAAAAAATAGATAGATAATAAAACAATTATAATAAAGTATTCTTATCTTTTCTAAGTACAAAAAAAATTAGCAAATTGTCACTTGAAGAAAATCTTTGAAAGCGGAATCATCCCATAGGTTAATTGGTTAGAAAACATTTTGTGCATTAGTAGGTAGGTACACAAGAGATAGAACCGTGCTATTTTTATAATTGAATCTTTTTCTTATTTTGCCTAGTTTTTTCACGCGTACGAAAACGCGGTAGGTCTCTTCAACAGTTCAACCTATAAAAAACTCTCTTAAAATGATAATGACAATGGTGAAACAATAAATCAATGATACAGTAAAAGAAAATATTGAAGCTATAAATTAAATACAATTGAATGAAGAATATTTCTACAGTTTTAGAAAACATCTAAAGCTATTCGTAATATGACCACTTCATTGAAGTATCTCAGTCGACTTAACCAGTACCTAACCCTGTAGGTATGTATAATTATAAGTACAGACTCCATGTAGTTTCAGATCAGACTCCCGTGTTGGAAAAGTTATTTATTATTATAGACATGTAAGGGGCAGGTTAATTTAAACACACACGTGACTTTGTACTATTGATAAATTTGAATCATGACCCACCATAAGCTTACTTTCTTACAGACATTCAAATACAATTAGGTCGACATTCGCTTTAATATGTGTCATTTAATTACACAGAGAATTAGATGTTGCAGAATCCATTTTTGTTCTGCCACTATACGGTAAATGTAAACGAATTATTTTTTATTTGTTCTGAGTTATAGTTAACTAGCTGACCCACGCAAGCTCGTTTGCGTCTCCTAACCCGTAGCGTGATAATTTTCCGCCGTTTTTGAAACATTCTTCATTGATGCTCCGCTCCTATTTGTCTTAGCGTGATGACATATAGCCTATTGCCTTTCACATTTATCGAATCGAACATTTATCGAATGTAGGTACTATCCAACACTGAAAGAATTTTTCAAATCAGACCAGCGGTTCCTGAGATTAGCGCTTTCAAGAAAACAAACTCTTCAGCTTTATAATATTATAGTATAGATTTAAAAGTGCATGGATTCAAAAGATTAAGAACATAATGTCACAACCCTTATTAATCCCATGGGTGTGATATAAAGCAACTAAAGGAGCTAACTATGTAGGACAACAGGCAAAGAGAAGTACAACTTAAAACAAACCCGCTACGGACCCGTCCAGCGTGGGTTTGTAATAATAATAATAATAATAATAATAAATTCTTTATTGCAGCAAATTACATTTAACAATATAGATATGAGCCCTGACTCCCAAACTAGCGTGAGCTGTATGTTGGGAGCCAGTGTCTTCCCAAGTATAAATTACACTGTTACAAATATGTTTGTTGCAAAGTGGTCCAAATATAAGCAGTAGATTCCCACATTAGATCTAGCATTAACAACAATAACAATATAATAATACTTCTGAGTGATATGTTTTCCTTCTGTGTGTGTATGAATGAGTGTGTGTGTGTGTGTGTGTGTGTGTGTGTGTGTGTGTGTGTGTGTGTGTGTGTGTGTGTGTGTGTGTGAGTGTGCGTGTGTGTGGAGAGAATGTCCATTTTTTGTTTTATCAGTTTCATTTTATAATAAGTAATAAATTTTCCACCTCACTGTAATTTAAATCTTTAAGCCACATTTTAATCGTGTTTTTAATTTGATAATTAGATAGATGTTTCGTTTTGTATACAATATTGAGTTTGTTGTACAGTCTAGGTGCAGCATTATAGTATTGTTGTTGGGCAAATGTGCTTTGAGCTCTTGGTACTGGGCACCTATCTAGTCTTTTACCTGAGTCGTGAAGAAAGGGTATAATGGTTTTGTGATACTTACGAATACACTGGTATACAAACAATTTTCGTACTGTTAGAACGTCAGCTCTCTCATAGACTAAATTTGTAGGATGTCGAAATCGTAGACCTAGTAGCACTTTGAGCACCGCTCGCTGTGCTCTTTCGAGTCCAAGTATATGTGTTTTAGCCGATGAGCCCCACGAGCAGATGCAGTAGGTAATTACACATTCGGCCAGTGCTTTGTATACTTGTATCAGCAAAGTAGTGTCTGGTATTATCCGTAATTCCTTAAAAATATAAATAAGTTTCCTTAATCGATTGCTAACGATAGCTATATGCTTCTTCCAGTTTAGTTTGTCATCTATATTTACTCCTAAATATTTGATGTCTGAAGTTCTCGTTAGAGTGGGACAATCACAGCACGAAAGAAACACATCTCTTGATCGATTGCAAGGGTAGCAATGTGTGCGGAACTGAAAATTCTTTGGACTGGATACTATGGTCTTACTAAAACAAAGAAACCTGGTTTTACTGACATTTAAAGTTAGCAGACTGTCTTCGAGCCATGCAGTGACAAAAGACATGCCTTCTTCAGTCAGTTTTCTTACATTCTCCCACGTATTGCTATAAAATAATATAACCGTGTCATCGGCGAACATTTGTATTTCAGCACCTTTAATTTGCTGTTTACATAGGTCATTAATGTATGCCAAAAACAGAGAGGGAGCCAGCGTACTGCCCTGCGGCACCCCGTAGGTACTCACACTGAAATCACTGGCATGATTACCGACTCTTACACACTGGTGCCTATCAGTTAGGTAGTCCCTAAACCACAGAAGCGCATTCCCCCTAATACCTAAGTTTTCTAAGCGAGTTAGGAGGATTGGTATCGAAACGGTATCGAATGCCTTCTGTAGGTCTAGGAATACCCCTACACACTTGTCTCCTTTATCTAAGTGTTCTGTGATTGTGGAGGTTAATTGTAAGACGGCACCGTCAGTGGAGTGATTTGCACGAAACCCGTGTTGATTAGGACTAAGGAGTTTATTGCCTTCTAAGTATTTTATCAAGCGTTTGTTCATAACTTTTTCTATTACTTTGGAAAGAGTACTCAGCAGAGAAATTGGCCTATAGTTTGTTGGAAAAGACTTGTCACCCGACTTATAAATGGGACACACAATAGCATATTTAAATACTTTAGGGAAAGTGCCGTATTCAAAACTGAGATTAATTAAATGAGCAATAGGATCAGCGAGGTGGTAACGAAATGTTTTTAAAACTTTTGCTGTTATTTTATCTAACCCTGGAGCACTGTGGGTCTTAAGGCTGTATATTACATTTATAACCTCAGCAGCATCCGTTAAATGTAAGGCCATAGTATCCAAGGGTGCATCAGATCTTTTAGCTTTTTTGGCTAAGGTAACCTCATCCGTGCCAAGCTTTTGGAGTGTTTGATTGGCAAGGTCTGACCCCACCGACGTAAAAAAATTATTAACTTCGTCCAGTGATTCGGTGACTGTGGCTTTTAACTTCATTAATTCTGTAGATGTTGGTACATCAGGTTTATTCATGTTACATAGATCTTTTATTGTATTCCAAGTTTCCTTTATATTACCTTTATTTCTATTGAATTTTTCAGTATAATAGTTCTTTTTTAATGTTTTAAGTAGTCTTTTTAAAGTGTTTCTGTAGTTTAAATATTGGTTCAAAAATACCGGATTGTCTGGATTTTTCCTTACAGCCTTATGCATCTTGTCTCTTTTCTTTATAGATTTTACTACCCCTACTGTAATCCACGGTTTTAATGGTCTGATACGCTTATTAATTTTTCTAACTGTTGTATTGGCATCTATGATGTTTCCTAATTTTGTTATAATTATATGAGCAGCTTCATTCGCATCTGGAGTCGAGTACAGGTCGTACCACTTTTCCTTCTCTAAAAACTGATTTATACCATCCATATTAATATCAATGTTGGTAAGAGACACCCTCTTCTTTTGCGTGCATGCGTAGTCCATGTGCAATAGGATAGGCGAATGATCAGTCAGTTCGTCAAAAACAAAAGTTTGTGTTTTATAAGTTGTTTTAACCATAAAATGGTCCAATAATGAACTTTGTCTAGTAGGACAATTTATTCCTTGTTTTAGACCATAACTAGCCATCAGCTCAAGATAAGTTAAAGAATTACTATTAAGGTTATTGGGCATGATATCCAGATTTAAGTCGCCTGTCAATATCAATGCTTTATATTTGTTGCAAGTACTTAAGATACTCTCTAGAGAGTTTATATAACTAAGTGGATTCCTAAAACTTGGTGGACGATAAGTACAGACAACACAAATCCCACTCCCAACACCAACAACAATACAATTTCCCTCTGAACAATTTGGTTCAAACGAAGTAGTTTCATACACGTCCCTCACATATACGACAACTCCATCACTTTTATTTAGAGAGGTTTTCGTTCTAAACATTTTATAATTATTTAAAGTTTGTGGTGAGGAATGTGTGTTCGTCCAGCACTCTGTTAGTACTATGACGTCAATTAACTTGCTAAACTTAGCGAGATATAGACTAAGCATATCAAAGTTTGCGTTCAAACTTCGTATATTCACTGTCAATATTAGGAAGGAATTACCGCCCAAACTGCATGTCAATTTTGTGTAGTCCGTAGGATCACTCACCTGTCTACAGTTAATGACGTCCCTATCAACATCACTTATAATCATATTATTTAGCAAGTTGAATTTTATTTATAAAAACTTTGTTGACACAATTAGAAATTAAAATGTGGGTATTTAAAAATTTTGTTTGCGCTATGTTAGTGATTTCAGCTTCATACATTGACAACCGAGCTTCATACATTGTAGGCCGAAACCTTTAAAAAGAGAGTCCTATGTCCAGCAGTGGACTATTTAAACTGCACGTTTGGCCTAGTGGTTTAGGCGGTCGCCACGCCGCTTGCCAATTCGCCAAGTGTTGTGGGTTCAAATCCTACACGGGACAACACTTTGTGTGATCCACAAATTGCTGTTCTGAGTTTGGGTGTTAATTGTTTCCGTTTCATGTATGTTCGTAAAGTCCCCGCCACACAGGATGTTTATTCCTAATGCGGGAGTTTTCTTTAAAAAAATAAAAAAAGAATTAAGGCTGTTAATGTAAATATTTCCCACATTTCGGACATCTAACACACAACACCATCTAGTCCCCAGCTAAGTAGAGCTTGTGTTATGGGTACTAGACAACTGATATAAATAGGTACATTTATATTTTTTTTTTTGTAAATACACACATATTATACATAGAAAACGCCCAAACTCCGAAACAAATATTTGCAGATCATACAAACATTTGGTCCGACCCAGGAATCGAACCCGAGACCTCATGCGCAGCAGTCGCGTACGCTACCACTGCGCCAACGAGGCAGTCAATGTGTCAATGATGATATCACTAAAAATATAATGTTAACTGAGTCTTCTATGTGCCCTGGTTTTAATGATTCCAATATTTCTCAACTAAAGCAATACACTTTTATGTTACAGCCTCGCGCGCCCAGACAAGTGTTTATATAAAATTTTAACAAAAACAAAAACCGACTTCAACGTTCAACTCGATTTCTCTTGGATGCCATCATCAGACCTTATCATGATACCACCGTTGCGATATCTCCTTTCCAATAAAAAAATAATCATTAAAATCGGTTCATAAACGACGAAGTAGTCCGCGAACACACATAAAAGAAAAAAAAAACATAAATACGGTCGAATTGAGAGCCTCCTCCTTTTTTGAAGTCGGTTAATAAAAATAAACTACCTTTATAAATATGTTGGTTATCGCGACAGAAATTAAGCTATGTCCTTCTCCAAGGTCCAATGTATCTTTATACCGAAATTCATCCAAATTGGTTTAGCAGTTTAACCGCGAGAGCGTACCAGACAGACACAGAGTTACTTTCGAATTTATAACATTAAGTATGGATAAATAATACAATTCAGTCATCATGTATTGTTTAGAGTTTACCCTCATAGAACACAATGATTATCCTGCCATTGACAAATTATATAATCGGGTACTAGTTGTTAAAAAAAAACCTAGAACCACCTAGAAAAAGTGTCCGCTCATAGGTAATAAGCTTAATATTCACTAGATGTCGCTATGTGTATCAAATCGTGAACGTCGACGATATTATCCGAGCTCCTATTCAGATACAAACCCGACATTCACTTTTGTTCCTTTAATATCGTATGACACACATGAGCCAGGATCGTCCGACGATACCACGACCTTAAAAAACTGATGTTTAGTAATTCATAAGTAGCTTTTCACTGAGTGAATGTGGTTCCGGAATCCCACCTCTCTTGGACTGATTAAAGTGCATATAAAAGGTATGCTAACCGTATGCCGTTTCGTACTTTTGAGCATAAATTAGCTTTGTACAGGCGTAACTCGGAAAACCTCACTTTCCGAAAAACTATGAAATTATGAAGCTATTATGATTTTATTACAAGACTAGCTAAACCCTGCGGTGTTACCCGCGGTTACTGCCGTACCGCAGGCAACGCCGCGGAGCGAAGCTAGTCTAAAAAAGCCTTAGCCTTAGTAGCCTTAGTTACTCCTTATATCATCAGCTACCCATCAGTGAAAGTCCCGTCCAAACCCGTTCCAGAGATTAGCCGGAACAAACAGACAGACAGACACAAAAATTGTAAAAAATGTTATTTTGGTACATGTAGCGTGTATACATACATTTGCATTTAGTAAAAAGCGGTTATTTTAATATTACAAACAGTCAAACAGACACTCCAATTTTATTTATTTGTACCTATAGACGAACAATTATTTATTAGGTACTAAATTTAAATCTTTAAAATAAAGTCACATAGTCAAGTCCTTTATCATAGTGTTATGACTTGTGTAGGTAAATGTATTAATTTTAATCGAACTTATTAATAACTAGCTGACCCGGCGAACTTCGTACCGCCATATTTACATATCTGTCTCAGCTTCACACAGGCAGTGTACAGTCGCGGACAAAAAAAGACTTTTCCCGTTCTCTTTTTTTTTTCTTTCTAGCAAAAAAGAATGAATAAAATCGGACTATGTGTTATTGAATTACAACTAAGTACATATTTTGACTTTCATCCCCTCTCTACAGGAAACCGTGCTGAATTTCGGGATAAAAAGTATCCTATGTCCTACCTCGTAGTATGAACTCAAATCATGCCAAGTTTCATTTGAATCCATTCAGTAGTTTCGGCGTGATGCGCGGCCAAGATACAGACAGACAGACAGACGGACAGACAGACAAAAAGTTTTGGCTTCAGTATAGATTATAGAGAGCCCTCCAAAAAAAAATTTCACAATATCTTTAATGTACAGAATAGGCTATTTGACAATATTGAAAATAAACTATGGATTTTGGTCATCCTATCAGATAATAGCCTTAAAAGACATATTTCACTATGAATTAAACAAAATAATGTGATTTTTTCACAGATTGCACGAAATAAATCGTAACAATTTTTTGAAATATTTTCTGCGACATGAACGCCTTGTGATTTGTTGCAACTCTGGTGACGTCACACGCTAGTAAACGAATGATTCCTCGACTGAGTATTGTTCGCGTTTTGTGAATTTGTTTACTAGCGTGTGACGTCACACGTGTCATGTGACCAGCGCCATTAAAGAAATGTCGTTTTGTGACGCGGTTGTCAAACTTGAACTTTATCTTAATTTTTAATTTTATTACAGTAGAAATTCCGCAAAATATTAACGCAGTGTGCTTATTACGTAATAAATAATAATTTAAAACGATTTCCAAAAATCAGTCAAATAGCCTATTGGACCTGTTACATTTTTATTATAAGTATAGATTAATCGTTTTCAATCCAAACGTTTTTTTTAATTTTTTATAATACCTACCCACATAGGTTTTTATGACAGGGAACTCGTTTTGTTTATTTTCACAATATGTAATACCTATCGAATCGAGTTATGTCCTACGGGTCTGGAACAAAAATGTGTAAAACTGAAATGTATTTGTAAATATATAAAGGAAATAATATCAAGAATCGGATATTGTAGTGACCTTTGACACCCTCCATATTCTTCAAACTGTCAGAACTGCCAAACAGTACCTAAGTACCTATTTCTTAGATTACATGAACTATTAATTAAAAAATAAGAGAATAGCATCGAGAATCAAACAAACGTAGCTAACTAACTTTTAAACTTTCGCGTTCCATGATATAATAATTATTTTACGGGCACGTCAGGCAAATCAGAGGTATGTACCTAATTACCTTATATAAGTGTTCGCGTTAATTTCCGTAAAATAATTATTATACCTATAGCTAAGTAGGTACCTACTTCTGAATTTTTTATTGCGTATCTGGATGCGCTTATTTATATTTTGCTAACATAGGTGTAAATTAAATTGTTACTAACACAATGAGTTTTATTACTTGAATAAATTATTATTATTAATTACTGCTGCAATATTAATGACTGCACGTTTGGCCTAGTGGTTTAACGATCACCACGCCGTTTCCTACTTCGCCAAGTGTCGTGGGTTCAAATCCCACGTAAGACAACACTTTGTGTGATCCACAAATTGTTGTTCTAAGTCTGGGTGTTCTTTGTGTCCGTTTCATGTATGTTTGTAAAGTCCCCCGCGACACAGGATTTATTCCTAGTGCGGGAGTTGTATTTTAAAAATATATATACCTAGGTATTCCAGGTGGGAATCGGACCTGCGACCTTATTTTTTCAATTTTTATCAATATTATTATTATCAATTATATTATTATCAATAGTTTCATTGCTCATTTTTTTGCAGGATGCAGGATCATTTTTTTGACAAAAAAAGAACAAATACCTCCTCTTTTTATGGTAAAATCACGCCGTTTTTAATATCGAGAAAGAAAAAAATATTTATCTTGGCAACAAAAGAAAGTAATAAAATAATAAAAATGTAACACAACAATTTCGCAAGGCCAAAAATGGACCCAATTCAGCATTGTGTCAGACAAAACGCTAGTTAAAACTAGAGATATGTTATTAAAAACGGCCTTAGATCAACAAGCCCTTGAAATGTTGGTTAAGTAGGTTACACAATCATAATCAATTGCTGTTCGATTGTCTCGCTAAAACTCGAGAACGACGGGCCGATTTAGTTGACTATGGGTTTGAAATGTTTGCCGTCCAGGGAAGGTTTAAACGGTGAAAAATTAAAAATAAGTTAAAAATCCAAATGTCACGTGTACGAAGTAGCAGGCACAGCTAGTAACTAATAATTTCATCTCATCATTAACTTTTAATAGATAGATATTATTGCTTTTGGACTGAATGTTAGTTCGATCTTCAATATTTGTTTCGGAGCTTAGGCGTTTTCTACGTTAATACAATATGTTTAGGTAGATATTATTAACATAATATAGTATTTAAGTATTCTATCACTTATTCTAGCTTTCATACTACCTGCAAGTTTTGCTTATTTTGAAGCTAGATGGCGTTGTGTGTCAGATGTAAGAAATATTTCAGATTTTCTTATCTATACTAAAATTATAAATTCGAAGGTAGCACTGTCTGTCTGTTAAGCTTTCACGATAAAACCGCTGCACCGATTTCAATGAAATATAGGATGGAGATATTTTAATTCTTGAGGCCAGGCATAGGCTACTTTTACCGCGCTAACTAATCCATGCGAGCGGAGCCGCGGGCAAAAGCAAGTGATTTAATATTTGATACGTCACATTTAATCCGCAGTAGGTGGGATAAACGAATTAATAAAATGTTACGTGATCGTTTATGTCTTTTGTTATCTCTATTTATAAGGTAAGTACTAAACCAGTGAACAACTTAGGTACGTACATATCATCAACGTATCTGATATTGAAAATAATCTTCGATTTTAGGTACCTAAGTAGATAGCATGTGAAATATTAATAGCAAAATTTCAAATAAATAATTAAATATAGGTATTATACTTGATACGAAAACACATGGATACATACTCTTTATTGTTACCTACCCACAAATACCTTAAGAATTTAGAGGTAACTACCTAATTAAATATACCTATGTACCTACTTACGATACCTACCTAGATAAAGGTATACAATTCCTATTAGGTAGTGTACCTAATCCTTGTATTATTTTTGTATTAGGTTCTATTTGTTTAATTATTATTTATTAACCTAATATCTAAGTAGGTACTTATGTAGGTAAGTTTTTAGTGTTCCCCACAATAGAATAAAAAATATTTTTGTACGCCCAATATAGAAGAGAATACTTCGTATCATCACTACATAGTATAAAACAAAGTCGCTTTCTCTGTCCCTATGTCCCTTTGTTTGCTTAAATCTTTAAAACTACGCAACGGATTTTGATGCGGGTTTCTTTAATATATAGAGTGATTCAAGAGGAAGGTTTTTATGTATAATAAATGCATAATATAGTATGGGAACACTGTTAATTTTCGAGGTTTCTAATGTGATGTAGCAAATAAACACATTTTTTTGCGCTTACATTGCAAACGCTGGTTGCACCCTACGAGATAGATCAAAATAATGTACTACAGTATTGTACACCTTAAAAAGTACTACAAAAAAGTCCGCGACGGTATATGTCTATCTCTTAGGGATAACCCACAACAACCATTTTTTATAACTTTCTTTTTACGAGAAATAATGGCTTATTTACGAAGTGATTTTAAGCAATACAGAATGAATCCTTATACAAATAAGTAAATTAAATACATTGTGCATTTAATATAGATCAAAATTACAGTATCTAATTTAAATTAATATATTCGAAGATATTACAGATTTAAAATGCACGAATCGTGTCGTCGGCGGGGGCATCTGAAATCCACCCGTGCGAAGCCGGGGCGGGTCGCTAGTTTCTTATAAAATCTTCACAATAGGTATTGGTACTTCTACTGTAGGTACTCTACGGTATTCTACTTAACTATGTTACCTAAATAGGTAAGTAGCCTCTTAGTAAAATAGGCTAAGAAAAGGTCTCTTCTTAGATAACTATTCTTCTAATCGATTGGTAATTTATGTAGGTAGGTAACATGTTGTATTTAGAAACATACAAGTCCGCTACCAGTCAAACTATCAGATATTTTATTTGTAGTTATTATATATGCCACTGAAATACTTTCCGAGGTATGATATTACAAATAGGTACCTATTTTAGTGCTACTAGTTCAATTATTAGGTAGGTACTAAGTACATCGAACTTTGTACTCTTTGATAAATGTTTTTTTAGAGCTTCAAAAAGTTGTAGAACCTTTTAGGTGCAACAGAAGATTTTTTTAATGGGAAAAACATGCAGTATCTACGGTTCAGTGCTTATTCTTAAATTTTTCGATTTAAAAGTAAGGATAAACACATAGGTATCTAGGTAGGTATGTAAGAATGTATTGTCCTAAATAAGTTAGGCATCTGACTAAGTAGGCTGTGCCTGCCGAGGTACCATAAAATGCATTAACAATAGAATGTGACAAATATATCAATACCAGGTGCATTTTTTAATACCTAGTAGGTACATAGTGCTATAGCACAAGTACCTAAGTAGTATTTAAAAATGTAACAACAAAAATACAGAATCCAGTTCTAAAATAAATTATGACTTCTTAACAAAAATATGTGTTAAGGAATTTGAAACAGAGCTGCACTTCATTACGGCATTCATTATTTTTGTAGTAATTAGGCAAATGAAACGCGATCGCGGCGTATCGCGGCGACGCGGAGCGGTGAGCCGTATGGAGTGTACCTTGCGTGCAGCGGGGCCGGCCCGAGCGCTCTCGCTCCTCTCATTGGCCACAGGCGATACCGCCCTCTACCGATACTGAAGGCCCACCCGTTTTACTGCTCTAACCACCTCGCCTCCTTCGTTTCCATCAGTTGCGCCCGCTGCGTCGCGTGAAGTGTATCATACTAGCACTGTAACGAACGGTTGTGTTGTGATAGCGAGTGTATGTGAAATGCTTGGACGGTAAACAAAGCATGGTGAATTACGTCAACCCGCTCGCCATGTATCAAACCAAGGGAGGCCAATACGGCGGCGGCTGGTATGGCTGGCAACATCAGAACTTTGAGGAACAACAGTGGTGTGCTTGGAATGGTGCACCTGCTGGTGGAGAATGGGCGCCGGATCCGCATCATTTCCCGAAAAGAGAACCTGGAGAGAGAGAGATCGCTGATATGCCATCTCCTGCACGAGGTGATCTTGCTAGCCCTAGTGAAGGATCTCCTGGATCGAGACCCGCTCAGCCGCCAGCTCCTCCGAGATCTCCCTACGAATGGATGAAAAAGCCAAATTATCAAACGCAACCCAATCCAGGTTTTTATTTTTTTTATTGTTTATTTAGTAGGTACATACGTAAACATATTGGTAAAAAAATCATCTACCTACACATGGTATAAAAATAAACACAACAAAATCAATTCACCCATTAAACTTTATAGTAAATATCTACATGGGTAGGTACCTATATTTAGAAATTGTTGCTATTTTTGTTTATTTTTAAAAGGACTAATGCTCTACAAATTTTAACAAATGCTTAAGTTCATTTGTGTCATTTTACTGCTACAAAATATGTTGTAGCTTTCTAAGTTTTGATATTGTAAGTACCTACATATTTAGAAATTAGACAGGCTGTCGGTTTTGTTATCTTAAATATAATGAAATGATATCTTTTAAAGAAGTGGACAGGTACGCTTAGCTTACTGAAGTAACAATAAAATGTCAAAACAATGACTAAATCCATCATTTTAATGCTAATTTTGTCTGTAGGGAGTTATGTTATGGTAGAGGGTAGGTTTGTTTAAAAATACTACACGGAGCTTTTTAATTACTTTTAATTATAACAAAACAAATACAATTTATTATACCTGTGCAAGGGATTTAATCCTCATATAATTACCTAAGTATCTATCCCTTTTATAGTTATAAATCTTTATTTATTATAACATTCCGTGACCTATAATATAGCAAAGACAAAATGTTTTGCTTTTTCATTTGTTTATTTACTTTTTGTTTTTCAATAAAAACGAATTAAGTGATTTTTATGCACTGCTTGTTATGCGAATACTAATTATCATAAACATAACAATAAGAAAGGATATATTTTTATGGCTACACTTTTGACACTTTCCTTGCCGTCGGGAAATGTATTTCGTATATTTTTATTCCAAAACAATGAATTTATTATTCTATGAATATTGAGTTTTAAAATACCTTTCATAGATGCATAGGTTCTTACTTTAAAAGATTTATGTTTAAAATATAGCATAATAGGAAGGTATATATACCTAATTAGGTACAATATAATTTGAATATTCTAGAAGTTCACGAGCTCTGTTGAGTGACCAAGTTGTTGACGGAATCTTATTATAGGTACCTACTTACCTATAGGTATATTAAAGTTTCTTTATTATTTATATATGTATGGTATATTATGTACCTATGTTATTTATATGTTTTATGTTCTGTTCTGTGTTATTTATCAATACTAATATTAGGTATAAAGAGGTATCTAAAGTTTTGTAATTATGTATGTAAATGTGTGTATGTATTCAAACTAAATTTTCATGGGGCATGTTAATTTCATTACCCATTGATCTAATTCATTTGAAATATATACCTGCTACACGGCTGTGCACCACTCAAAGGTGTGTTAAAAGAAAATGGAATAACCCACCTTATGCAATATAAATGCAGGATGTCTAAATAAATAATCCATAAGAAACTGGCGTCGTCGGCCGAAGAAATAGCAAAGAAATAAAAATTTATATTTATTCTTTATTATCTATTATGTCTGATGTATTAACATTGGATAAACAATACCTTATTCACAAATTGATTTGTATCAATTTGTTATTGTTGTATTTGTATCCTAATACAATTATTAAATTATTTGGTTACATTTATTTGGTTACATTTATCTCTTTAATTATTTATATTTTTATTATTATTAACATACTTGGTTATACTGGATTCTTTTCTAACATAGTTATAATATAACTATAAAATACTCACTGCAGCCGAAGCTACGAAGCCTGATTTTTACTTGATGTCTCTTTAAAATAAGAGCACGCTGCTTCTGGTATGTTTGAATATTTGTTATGTTTTGTTATAGGTATGTAATATATACCTACTTATATAACAAAACATAGTAAATATGTTACAAGTTTATATGCTTTTAAAAATAAGCGTACATTTTAAATTGTCATTTTAATACTATTTACCTACATTACCTAAATATAATGTAGTTGTGAAGAACTCCTTCAATCGAACTCAACACTAGCATTTGTTTGTAAGATGTCTCGACTTAAAAACACCCCGACGGCCGGACTTTAGCACCTTACTCAGGGAGGACCGTCTATGTGATTTCAGGTCCTCTCCGAAACGACACTATCTCTTCGACTATATCAGGACCTAACATAAAAAGGGGGGGAGGGGGACATGCGGTTCGGTAACAGTGCGGGCCCGCACGGTTAGGCTTGTTACTTTGTGACTTGCATCTCATAACTTTTAAAACTGATTCAAAAAAAAATTTATACCTAGTTGGTTTCCAATGATTGTCCAACATTCATTCTTTATTCGCCTCAATGATGTTGGTATTATATAACAAATAACATGTACATCCTCCTATGTATATTTATTTTATTGTGGTTATTAATAATAAAGCTTAAAGCTAAGTGCTATTAAAAAGATTTTTAATGCTCCTGATTTACCTAAAGACCGTGTTTTAATAACTATTGCCAAGTGAGTTACGTATTCACGTTTATAACCCAATTCGGAAATAGCAACAACATCACGCAAGTTATAAAGAAGTCAAAGAAGTATTTCTGGTTATATTTTAATAAATCTTTTTGATATGCGAATTGTTTTAAATGGGCCTTAATAAAATATACCTAATAAATGTGAAAAGAAAACATACAAAGTTTATTTTAAACGAAAAAATACAAAATATAAAACACCAGAACCTCATTAGGCGTTTAATTTTAGTTTTTAATCGTGAAATAAAAAAGGAGTTACTATCATGCAATTATGTAAATGGAATAATAAAAAGGACATAATTTTTAACCGACTTCAAAAAAGGAGGAGGTTATTCGTTAACCACTTGAGGTATAGGTATTATAATTAGGTGATTCAGAAATTGTTAATAGACGCCCAATTTACAATCCTATGTGTAAATGGGCCCAAATTGATCTAGCCCCGTTGTTGATAACTTATCTTCAGTTGAAAAAGAGTACTTATTTATTCTTTTTGACAATAAAATCTGTCAAAAAAAAGCAATCCTACATTTCATATTGATAATACAAAATAAACAAGAATTTTTTTAACAAAAACAAAAACCGACTTCAAGGTTCGACTCGATTTCTCTTGGATGCCATCACCAGATCTTAGTGTCCTTATCATGGTACCACCGTTGGAATATCGCCTTTCTATTAAAAATAGAATTATCAAAATCGGTTCATAAACGACGAGGTTATCCGCCTCCATATAACCTCCTCCTTTTTTGAAGTCGGTAATTTTTTTTAACAAAAAACCGACGAAGTGGACCAAATTAAAATGGGACCACACGGGAAGCATCAGGTTTTAAAAAAAAAGAATCATCTAAATCGGTTCACCCAGTCGAAAGTTCTGAGGTAACAAACATAAAAAAATACAGTCGAATTAATGAAGTGAAACGTCCTCCTTTTTTTTAAATCGGTTAAAAAATAGAAAAAAGCATACAGACTACCTCTAGTTTAACAAGAGATAGGTTGTTGAAAATGGCCGTCAGTGTTAGCGATTCTAGGTTTCAAGAACCGTGGGTTCGGTTCCCACCCAAGTCAAATGTGTGTGACGTGCAAGATCATTTATTCTACGAGTATGTCTGGGTATAGTTTATGTATAATAAATTATGTATGTACCTGTTAACCAATACTATATCTGTGTACTTATATAGATATGAATCTATACTTATACTTATAATAAAAATGTAACAGGTCAAATTCTGTACATTGAAGATATTTGGAAATTTTTTTTTGGAGGGCACTCTGTTATCGATACAGAAGCCAAAACTGTATTTTTTTTCATTTTTGTCTGTTTGTCTGTCTGTCCGTCTGTCTGTCTGTCTGTCTGTATCTTGGCCGCGCATCACGCCGAAACTACTGAACGGATTCAAATGAAACTTGGTATGATTTGAGTTCATACTACGAGGTAGGACATAGGATACTTTTTATCCCGAAATTCAGCGCGGTATCCTGGAGAGAGGGGATGAAAGTCAAAATATGTACTTAGTTGTAATTCAATAACACATAGTCCGATTTCATTCATTCTTTTTTTAATAGAAATGAAAAAAGTAAAAGATAACGGGAAAAGTCTTTTTTTTGTCCACGACTGTACACTGCCTGTGGGAAGCTGAGACAGATATGTAAATTTGGCGGTACGAAGTTCGCCGGGTCAGCTAGTATATAAATAAGTATGTTTATTCCCACACTCTACTATGTACCTATTGGTCAAATACCTCCTTTCTAAGAGGCCTCCGAATAGCAGTGGTCTGCTAAATAAATGATTTATAAAAAAAAAAATCAATAATTTTCCTCATGCAACTAGTTATAGGCACCAAAGAAAATGTGGATGCTTTTTTTGTCAGTGTAACATAACCTCATGAATAGATCACTTTTTAAAGCTCATCTAAACTTAGATTAACTTTTAAAGTTTTTTTTTATGTCTTTAATTATTTAGCTTACTGTCTGTCTATTTCAGTAGAAATGGTTTGGCTAAACGCAATGTTCTCAAAGTGAATTTTAAAACCAGTTTACATGCATTGTTTAAAATACGCCGGTGAAGTAAAAATTAAAAAGCTATAAACAACTTTTAGCACCTGATTGTCTAAAGTAACATTTCTCACAATTCCATAATAATTGAAATACGAAATAACTAATTTCGTATTAAACATGTTGACGCATCTGAGGCTAACAATCATAAAACACTTAAAACAAAATAAAAATCAACTCTAAGAAGTTGAATTAAGTGCTGAAGTTGTTTATCTAATCAATTAATGTTTATGAAAATCGGAAAGTCATTGCGGACAAAAAGGATATGTTAATCCAAGTTATTGTTATTGTACAAATGTCGGGTATTCACTTTACGATTTGCTTGCTTCAAAACTTCTTAGGTCAAACACCAAGTACCTACCTACTCTTTTATAAATGTTCTTGAAGAAAGGTGAAACACAAAGGTTCATGATAAAATATATATCATCATCATCAGCTTAGCGCAGTCCACTTTTGGACATATGCTCTCCAATTGCACGCCACTTAGTTCTAAAAACAATTTATCTACTCAAAAATATAAATTCCACCTTGAGACCAATACCTACCTTGTAGCCCGATGGCGTCCTGGTGCGGTCAGAATAATCTAGATCCCTAATCTAAAATTGAACTATTACCTATTATGAATAATTATACAAATAATTAATTTAATGACAATTTTAAGAAAAGTTTTGTCGTCAAAAGAGGCTTTAATATTATCTCTCAAAGTTTAAAAAAAACACAGAACACATTTAAGTACATTGTGTTAGCTAATGAATTAAGATTGTATTTTTGCTTACCAACCTACACTTTAACAAATAAAATTTTAGATTACTCTAAAAAGCTCGAATCTCTACGAGAATGCTTTGAACCTATAGAACTTTGAAAAATCCCTGAATTTGCTATTTTAGTTGCGAAATTACTTCTTACTCGAAAGAAATATATTTTAAAAGGTGGTCAGTCTGTGCAAATAGGGAAAAACCCGGGATAGATGCCGCACTGGGTAGACGCCTTGTTTTTAAAAACCTAAATAAAAAAAGGAATAAATGCATTATTTAAATACGTAATTAATACGCCCTCTATATGTTTATTGACACGCTTACCTCGCAAGGAGGACAGTTCTTGATTTTTAGTCTGAAAGCATTTTGTAGTGGACGCGACGCGACGAACGCCTCAAAGTTTTACATGTAAGGAGGTATTAACTGTTTCATATCTTCATAATTAGTTATTCCATTTACATTTCATTTTGACTGTGTTAATACACACATACATTTATAGAGAATACCTTTAAGAGTCAACATTTTTTTGGCATTTGTTTAAATATAGGTAATTTAACAACATAATATTTTCTGGCATACAATGCCATCCAGTCCCAAGCTAAGCAGAGCTTGTACTCGTATTATGGGTACTAGACAACCGATACGAATACATATATGTACTTATACTGTTTTTTGTAAATACATACATATTATACATAGAAAACACCCAAACTCCGAAATAAATATTTGTAGATCATACAAACATTTGGTCTGACCCGGGAATCGAACCCGAGACCTCAAGCGCAGCAGTTCCTTACGCTACTACTTGCGCCACCGAGGCAGTCTTACTTGCTATATAGGTACCTAAAGGTTTATCCCTATCAAAAGGAGAGCGTATATTTATTTAAGGACCTATAGCAACGAATAATCTCTGGGACAGCCGAGCAACTATAACTACAGTCAGCCTTCACTACTGAAATTTGAAAATAAAAGACAAAATAATAGAAAAGAGGATTATTTAAAGGAATAAAAGCAAAAAGAAAAAAAAGGAATAAAAGTTTCTTAATAAAAGAACATCAGACACGCTAAAACAAAAAAATATACAAAAAAAGAACAAAAAATAAAAAAATGATGAAAAAGAAATATTGAGATAAATCATGGATCAAGTAAAAACCGATTGTGACTGATGATAAAAAGAAAATTGTTTTTTAAGTGAATATGGAGTCGGAGATCACATTATAAAAGACTTGCTATTAATAGTGAAAATCGATCACTAAAAAAAATTATGAAAAATCAAGTTTTGACGCACGGTTGGCCTAGTGGTTTAGGTGGTCGGTCCGGTCGATGGCGCTGTACGGTGCACCGGTGTGGGTGGCGGCTCTGACTGCCCTAAATAAGGCTCGCCTCTGGCGGCCTCAGAGGGTACTGGCAGTCAGAGCCATACGCGGATACCGCACGGTGTCGACCGAGGCAGCGTGCGCCCTGGCCGGAACACCCCCGTGGGATTTGGAGGCGGAAGTGCTCGCCGAAGTTTATCGACGGGTGGCTGAATATCGGGCGGAGTATGGCTATCGCCCTCCGCCCGAAGAGGTACGCGACTGGCGTGAAGCCGCCCATCGAGCCACGATGGCTAGATGGTCGTTCCGGCTGGAGACTCCACGCGCTGGCTTTGCCGCCGTGGAGGCTCTCCAGCCGGTCATCCTCGAGTGGGCAGGGCGGCAGCACGGGACCCTTTCCTTCCGACTGACGCAGGTCCTTTCCGGGCATGGTTGCTTCGGGAAGTACCTGCACTCGGTCGCTAGGAGGGAATTGAGTCCCGCCTGCCACCACTGCGACTGCAGTGAGGACTCGGCCCAGCATACGCTGGCGATTTGCCCCGCTTGGGCGTCGCAGCGCCGGGCCCTCACTGCAGTCATCGGAGGAGATCTCTCGCTACCGGCCGTCATACGCTCCATGGCCGGTAGCGACAGCAGTTTTACCGCGGTCGCAACCTTCTGCGAAGACGTAATCTCGCAGAAGGAGGTGGCGGAGAAGGCCCGGGAGGATGATATCCACTCGGACCCAATCCGCCGCCGGCGAACCGGGCGGCGGAGGCGCGCCTACCAGCGCCTCATGCCGCCCTGAGTGTGGCCGCGGATGGTCGGGACGGGCTTTCCCTTCCATCCGCTCTAGTGGCCTCCCGCGAGGAGGCGACGTTACGCGTGTGCCGTACGTCGCCTAAATTGAGATTTTAACAGCTGACGGTGCCCGCTACTGTGCGGGCAAGCGCTGGGAGGGGTCCGGACGTGTTAATAACTGCAGTTCCCGGATTCCTCCCTTCACAGGCGCAGAGTGGCACACCGTGTGGTTTTAGTCGGTTCGAGTCCGACACACCGCCCCGCCGCATGCCCCGGTGGGGTGACGGTCCGAGGGGATTTCCACACGTAAAAAAAAAAAAAAAAAAAAAGTGGTTTAGGTGGTCGTCAGTCGTCACGCGGCTTCCTACTGCGCTGCGCCAAGTGTTGTGGGTTCAAAACCTACATGGGACAACACTTTGTGTGATCCACAAATTGTTGTTAAAGTCTGGGTGTACTTTGTGTCCGTTTCATGTGTGTTTGTAAAGTCCCCCGCGACGCAGGATGTATATTCCTAAGGCGGGAGTTGTCTTATATAAAGAAAGATAAAGAAAAAAAAGTTTATCCATGAGTAAAACTTTCATTTCTAAATGTTCACCTAATTTAGAAAGAGATGATTCTACGAAAATTTTAGGTCTTCTTTCTATGTTTCACTATAATATTTTTTACATTCTGTACTTCATGTATGAACTTTCAAGCAAAATTGTCACATTGCATCGTATTTTTTCTCGTCGCGTCGTACTCGTTGCTCACGTAGGAGTTAGGACATTTGTCACGTACCTAAGCATCGCGTATCATTGCATTGTGCCATATTACGTTGCCGCCTTGGCGTTATCTTTCAGATGTCCGAAAAAAAGAAAATTGTCATGTTCTGCAAAACCCGTAACAATTAAGGTGACAAATCTATATATATAAAAGCGAAATACCACTCATTTATTAATCACGAAATCTCAGAAATTATAACATCTACAAACTTGAAATTTAGCAGGTAGGTTCCTTATAGGATGTAGACATTCGCTAAGAACGGATTTTACGAAACTTCACCCCTAAGGGGGTAAAACGGGGGTTGGAATTTTGTATGAAAGCCCTATGTTTTTGAAGTACGAGACTTGAAATTTAAAATGTATGCTCTATAGATGGTGTAGAGGTGTACTAATAATGTATCTTTAGAAGTCAACCCCCTTTTGGGGTTAAAACGGGGGATGGTAGTTTGGACGCAAACGAGGTTGCGTAGGTCAGCTAGTAAATCATAAAGGTTTATGAAAGATCAAATAAAGCTATCATTGTCAAAAAGGTTGCAACTTAAACGGAAAACCAACGTCATCCAACGTAGCAAAACCTTCATTAGCATATATCAATCTGTAGATACAGAAAGTGTGTAGGAAAGCCAATATTTCCAGAAATCTGCTCTTATTGGTGGATGGTGAACTAGTTTGGAATTTCCTTAAATCTCTTGGATTTGGAAAATTAAGACTAGACACAGTTCCTAAATATACCAATACTGATTTACTCAATCAACATTTCATAGCAATGTCTAATTTAACTGGATAACCAAAATAAATATTTGGGATGCTTTTCATCAATTAACTAGTTCAACTAAATAAATAAATATTTCGGACGTCTAACACACAATGCCATCTAGTCCCAAGCTAAGCAGAGGTTGTGTTATGGGTACTAGACGACTGACAAAAATTTACGTTTTTTTGTAAATACATACATATTATACATAGAAAACACCCAAACTTCGAAACAAATATTTGCAGGTCATACAAAGATTTAGTCCGACCCGGGAATCGAATCCAACGTGCCAACGAGGCAGTCAAAACTCCTGATTATCTTTCATTTTAGTAACGTCGCTTGTGGTGTTAAAAATTACTTAATATCAATTACTTGTAATGCAATTACAACTGATTCTATAAGCCGTATTATCACCTCACTTTGATTGGCAAGAGATTCAGCTAAAAGTGTTAGGAGCTTAAATCGTCTTAGACGTGCGGATTGCTCTCATATATAAACTAAAGTCTGAAACATTAACTTTAGTACCGGTTTTTAAATTAATTACGCAAACTGGCCTTTAAAAATTCCGGTTATATTAATTCCGGTTAAAGGTTAGTTAGCCGTTCGGCTAGAATATTTTGGAAGTAAAGATTGAATACCTACTAATGATGTTAAGTTAATTATTATATAAATTTAGATGATTATTATTAAAGTTTTAGGTATTTCAAACATTAATTATAGTTTTAATTTTAGGTGTATATTTACCATACACATCTAAAATTGTTTTAAATATCAATTGTTACGTATATTAGGTAGGCATTTGGCACAGGTACCTACTCGCCTGCGATCATATGATCTTACGCAGTAGGTAAATTGTATGCCAAAAATGTATACAATACCAATATATCCAAGAAGTTTGAAAAGTGCACTTTTAAACTGCCAAAAGTTTCGACCACATATTATACAGTCCCTGGTCGCTCAGACATGACCAGTCAGCTTCTGACGACGGGAGGAGGGAGGACTTCTGAAGGGAGTTAACAGGTATCTAATACCTTATAGGTAATCGTGCTAATTTCCATATTTACATATAGAATAGAATATTTTTTAAGTACACTAATCAAAATAGTAGGTTTATTTGAATTGTAACAGAAGATATATAGAAAGGGGGCCATACTGCTAAAAGCAAACTCTTCCAAGCAACATTTGTAGTGAAAGCTTAAAACTTAGTACATGCTATTAATTAAAAGAAGGAGAAGCCATGTCAACGGGTAGCATTTATCATCTTGCCCCCCAAAGTTCTGCTACAACCATGGTATTGTCCTTTGCTCTCCACGTTGTAGTTTGAGGGCACAGTGGAGAAGAAAGCAAGTGTGATATAATTTGCAATGGAGCGCCACATTTACAGCGCCTTTGTATCTGGTCGATGTAACCCCATTTTGCCATATTGCAATCTTGCAATGTCGAACCTGCGTACTTTAGCGATTCAGTGACAGACTTTTGCAGTCTGTCTCTAAGTGATAGGTTTTCTGAAAGGGCAATGAAACCTATTGGGACTGGACGTTTAGTAACTACTTTGCACTCTTGCAAGTTAACAATAGGTAAATTATAATATAATAACTGTGTTGAACCTAAGGCGTAAAAGATTTCTACTCGAATCGGAGATTCACTAATATCCGAAGACCATGGAGGATGGAGGACTTTTTTCAATAGTAAAACTTATCAGAACAAAGCTTAAGCGTCTATAATATTGATGTTGTTTGTGTTTATTCAAGTAGCAAGCTTACAGATAAAGGTCACTTCTGATTGCCTTTTTGGCAGTCATTGAGGTCAACCTTTATTGTAACACTAAAACATACTAACAGAATAATTACAATAGCTTTATTAATATACAATAAGGACATAAAGTTGGAAAATAACGTAAAAAAACTCACACAAAGTTAGTTAAATTACTTTGTGTTTTAAGTTAATGAAAAAGAAAAATTAAAGAAAAGAAACATTCAAAAGTGTGGTTCGTAGTTAAGTGGTATGACTGACCATTTCTTACGCTCGGCGCAGAGCATCTAAAGTCGTTGGTCCTGGATGTCATACAAACACCTTTCTCAATTGTTAGTTGAACCTCAAAGAGTCCGACAACCGCCTTTCTACAGATCTTTGGTATCGCCTAGTATCTGCCTATATAGGTTGTGGAGGTCTGATGGTAATCGCTGCAAGTGAAAAATCGAAATTCAGCTGAATCGACCGATTGAGCCGACCGTCACGAAGTTTTGAAAAAAAAGGCTTGCAAGAAAAAACAGACAAAAAGGCACATTGCAAAAGGCTCCGACTACACAAATTTAACTCAATTTATCATCATATCTCAGCCACATCTACTTCTGGACGCAGGCCTCCCCAAGTTTTTACTTATACTTACTATTACTATAATTATGTTGTTGTTAAACCTCCTTTTTAGAGAGAGGACTTGGTTTACCAGGATGTTGATGATAATGATATGTGGGTGACGATGTGAGTGACCTTTAAATGGAATAATAATAACATCTCACACATGACTGTCTGTCTAGGCAGTCAGTCAGTCTGATCCTAAACTAATAAACTTGCTTATATACTTTTAAATACATCACCATCATGCGGTTCCATTTTCCAAATGAAGTTTTGAGGTCCGCAGGCGGTTTCCCTCGCTATCATCAGCGGCCTCTTTTGATTGGAGATATTTTAGTCTAGTCTATGCCCGAATGACATCTAATTACTTCCTTCATGGTCGACCTGGTGTCTAGGCATTCCTTCTAAAAGAAGCTTAAGGAATTCATATATAGGGCCCATTTGTATGTGTCCAAAGAAGGCCACTTTCCTCTTCACTATATTTAGATATCAGTTCCCTCTTGGACTTAGCTCTAAAATATACCTAAATATTATTGAAAAATAGCACAAAGACACGGAACAAATGATCGTGCTCAGCACAATGTTGTTCAGAGTGGGATCGAACCCACGACCTCCAGCTTAGCAGTCAGAGGTCACCCGTCACTATACCAGATCCGTTAATTAATGTATTTGTAATATAATGGTAATAAGTTTTCCTGTTTGTCTACCGAATACAAATCCAGTAACTAATTTGTAAAGGCGCGTATCCACCGAAATTTCAGTGTTTCCAACTGTTCGCAACTCTTCAGAAAATCGCCAACTTTTGTTTCCATTGTGTCAACACCGAGTCGCCAATAATTTAAAAAAACATTCGAACAAAGCGTCTCTTCAGAGTCAATAAATAACTGCAACAAGCGTATTCTTCTGATGTTTACCGCCAAAAACAGAAACACGGTTTCCAACATTTGTTGACAGTTTGTGTTGCCAACACAAGGCAATTATAGATACTTTTGTCACCAACACGTGTTGACAACACAAAAGTTGCCAACCTTTGTTCGGTGGAGACTCGGCTTAAGTCATGAAATATAAATACAACAGCAACAGACAACAAAAACAAATCATTTTTTTGTCTAAGTAGGTATATAGGTACCTACTTCCATTGGTAAGGAAGTTTAGTGAAAATTTGTGTAAGAAGTTTAAGTTTAATTTAAGAAAGTTTGAAATTGAAAGCAGACACATACCCTACTAATAAAAGGATTAGATAGTTGTATGCCAAAGCAAAGGTTAATACCTGAAAATTAACTGATCTCAATTTAAATACAGTTATCTGGTATATATTTTTTTTTTACGGAATCTGCTAGTAAGCTTAGGTACTATGGATAGAAAATTATTTTGCCTCAGTAGGCAGAAACACGAATCATTCAACATTCCATAAAGGACAATAAAATTTAGCCGTAGAACAGACGTCATTTGGCAAGTGCAAACGAAAGAGACAGAAGATTAAGAGAGACAGAAATATAGTTGGTGTCATGTCGCCATGTCGGTCAGAAAGGCGTGGTCTCATTTTAAAGCCGGATAGTAGACGCTATGCTATGAGTAATGGAGCGCAAAGGAATTTTGGAATTTCCTTGAGTTTCAAAATGATCATCAGTACATCAGAGATAAGTAGGCAGTTACTGCGAATAACAATATAGGTATATTAATGTCCTATAATTATATGAGTATATATAAATTCATATGTTCGTTATTTCAATAAGGTCTCGTTAAAATTCGTAAATTATGTTATTTTTTCCGGGTAAAAGTTTTTTCGTCTGGTGTGTGCCAATAATGTCTCTAGTACGTATTGTGACTGAACTGTGGAATACATACCTACATTGCACAAAAATCACAATTGTATCGCTAATCAATTAAAACTGGACTGCCACAAACAGTGTCTTAACTACGATTACATTTTCCCGATCTAAACTTCTGGATCCCTCTGTCAATTCATCAATTCCGAACCTATACCTTTTTGAAGTTTCATAAAAATAAACTTATGCGACTGAAGACTTAAAATCATAGAAGTGTATAATACCAAAACATACAACCCAAATATTAAGTTGTTATCATAGCATTTAAACAGCTTCTTAATACGGTAATGGAATTTATGTTAACTTTTAAAAAATGGATAATTCCTATATTGTTTTTTTTTATGGTTCGTAGGCATCCATACCTATCAAAATATGACTGTTATAATTCTTAAAAGTCTTTTTATCATTATTAAGAAAAATAAATGTAACAATACCAACATGAACGCAACAATTTAAATAATCACAGCGTCTATTTGCGGAAACCCACACTACGTTTCGCATTTGTAACCGTCACCCCAAAAAATAGGCAGACAATTTTAGCAAGTTGTCGCAATTATCATTGAGTATAAAATTAGATGTGTTATTTTGTGTTTACTGGAGCCGGAGTGTGTTAACGTGTGTCCTGGGAGCTGGTACAAGGAGCGGCAATTAATCCGCGGTACGGGGGACGGCGTTCCGGCGACAATCACCGAGAACGGCGCCCCTGGGACCCAACTGAACAAGTTAAATCTTTGCCAACTAACTTCTCGCGCTGGCGCTCCCGGCTACACTCCAAGCACAATTCGATATTACTTGTTCCATTTGCCAAGTTGCAGACTGAAAAGTTATTTTACCTCTTAGATTTTTAAGCTCAAGAAGCTGTTTATTATACGACGCGACGTTTAAAGCACTGTGAACATTTAAGTTAACCCGTCTTATTATTTTAGATTCCTTCTTTCTGTTTATTGTTTTTATGGATTTTCACTGTATGTTGTTCATTATTAATTTAATATTTTTTGCGTTCAACAAGCATTTTTATTTGTAGTTGTAACTGTCTGCACCACTAGTAAAATATTTAGATATTCTTATTGTTAGTATAGGTCAGGTAACAATATTTTAGATTCTAGAGCTACTAATGGTAGCTATTAGGACCAAAAAACCTGAAGAAAGAATCTAAAGATGTTAAATTTGTTAGGGATTGAACGATGGGTACTTTAACTTTCACTAGAATTAAAATCAAAAGTCAACCAAACAAAATATTACGTCACAAGCGCATAAATATCGATACCAAAATTAAGAATTTCACGCAAAATTATACACGAATGTTAAAACACTAGGCCAATGGTTATGTTACATCAATACAATGTCAAGTTTACACATGTAATACGTGTTTGTATTGTAGTTGTGTCCACAACGTCCTTCCCGACCGGATTTTTGTGTACCAAAACCTTCTACGTGTATTTGTCCTCGTGTCGTGTTTGCACAATCTTGTGGACATTCAAAAGAGATAAATCTCTATTTGTCTACATTCACCAATCCCAAGTCTCGATGCGCCCGGCGGGAGATTACCTACTGTCGAAATGTCTCGCTCGCAAAGATAAATTATGTCAGGATTGATAAATGACTTTCGAAACAAAAAATATGACAAACGAGAAATCTATGACAATAGCTTTCACCACTTTGTCTTTTCATTGACTGTTTAAATGGCTTAACTGTATTGGCGGATTACAAAACAACTTAAGGCGAAAAGCATTCTGAACGAAAGGAAAAAAAGCACTCTTGTCACAGTCTCCCGAAATGATTTCAGATGGTGTTGATAGTTTTGCTTTGTTTATGTGGTGTTCGCTCGGTAGGGGTTCGCAAAAAAATTGAAGTGACGACAGTAGGCGGCGATTATTATTCATTATGTGTGTTGGAGTTTGTAAATTGACTTCTTTTCGAATTTCTTTTCAATGTTGTCTGTTTTCTGTCAAAGGTATCACGCTGGGCGTGACTGCTGTTGTGACCGAGAGTTGTTATTAAGATAGCTATCTTTCTAATTGTGAAGAGACTAGGAGCTCCTAGTCTCTTCACAATTATGAGTTCAAACATGTTTGTATAGTATTGTGACAATGTCAGTAGCATAGTCATATGCTTAAGAGGACTATTTGTGTCAATATTTTGTTCGATCTTAAATATTTGGGATCAAGCAGTTACTTACAAAAACCTCACTTAGTTTTCATTTAGGCTTATACTGAGTTCTTGACATCATTTATAATATTTTGCATTAGAAGTTAAATTAATTATTGTGTTATGTGAAAGAACAAATTTAAGTTTCAAAAATTTTGATCGGTGATCCTTACCTACTTACGGTACTTACTTAATATAATATTTTATGTTCATCTATCAAGATTTCAACTACTTAATGAGGAAGTTAAATAACATTTTTCACTTTTAAAAATGAACTACGTTTTGAATTTTTTTCATGTTTGTTACCTCAGAACGCCTCTAACTATGTATTTATGGACCGATTCGGTTTTTTTATTCTGTTTACTTCCCGTGGACCCCTGTCGGTCCCTTTTAAATATGTAGAAACGACACCAACCCTAAAGGTGGACAATTAAGGACTATAGAATACAGACTTTTAAACTTTCGCGTTCCATGATATAATAATAATTATTTTTACGGCAGTCAAGGCAAAACAGAGGTATGTAGTACCTTGAAATAAGTGATCGCGTTAATTCCGTAAAAATAATAATTATTATATAGAATACAGTTCTGTTTATTTCTATTCATCATGCACATAGCACATTGAAGTCGGTAGATTTTTTTTAAAGTACTCATTTATTATTTAGCTATTCAACCGGCCTTAATTAATCTTTAATGTAACATGTTGGTGCGTACAAAAGGATAGCTATGTCTTTTTTCTGTATCTCTGACAACATATCAGAAAAGTTGATCTTGAATCGATCGACTACATTCGATAGAGTAAAATCGCGGCTAAAGGCTAATTTACTACAAATGTAAGTCTACCTTAAAGGGCGTATCGTAATTTTAAGTGCCGATCGACGCCTTAATGAAACTAAAACCGGAAATAAAGTTAGTGGGGATTGCTTTATGGCCCGCCTTCTGCGAGCCTTTCCACACAAACACCGGTCCCCTCTAGGGATGGGGAGTGCAGAGAATTCGCTGTAATAATTTTAATTCACCCTCTTCTCTAAGGGTTGTTTAAACAACATTCGTATCTATGCCAGTTAACTTTTGATTTGATTTGAATTTAGTTACCTACTGAGTTTATTTCAGCTTGATTCAAAACATGACGAATAGGGTGCAAACTTTCGGGGTATATGTGAGTGATATGAGTGCAAATTGCATCAGAAGGACTTAAGGCGGTTTTTTGTGATAAATCTATCTACGTTTTCAGCCTTAGCGAATACTTAAAAAAATACTAACATTTGAACTTTCGCGTTCCATGATACATATAATAATTATTATTTTTACGGGAGTGTGTGATCGCGTTAATTCCCGTAAAAATAATTATTATTACTTCAAAAAGTGTTTACAAAACAGGATTAATATAAAAATCGCCACAAATCGCTTTTGTCTATAAGCGGATGTCTTCTGACGCTCAGATAATAACATACGAAAAAAATCTCTACCTATTTGATTTTGACAGTTCCTCTTCAATACAACTTGATAAATTCACTATCTTAAGAGGAATCAAATCTCTTTCATCTCCAACAGTAGTATCAGAATCGCTTTTGGATCCATTTATTACAGTGATAGCCAATAGCTGGCGCGCCCTCGTCCATCAAAAACACGTTACAGGCGGTTACAAGAAGGTAACTACGTGATATGACGCGTATTTGAGTCAACATGTTCAAAGACGCCGCTATCACGAGCGACTCGCGATAATCGAGCGTTAACTGAAAGTAGGATTTCGGCAGGCCGACAAAGCCTCGGCCGTCGCTGATAAACACCGATTAATAGATTTCCTTTCACAATTTAACCCGAGTACATACATGTTCGACAAGCAATCGGTAATGATCGATAAAGTGATACGCATGTAATCCTATTTATTATCAATGGAACGGATGATTTTTAGATTTTATTGGAATTATGAGTTATCAAATAATTTTAGTTTTAAATGTCACGAAATTAATACAAATTTTAATATTATTTTATATAGTAAAAGTTCTTTAATAAATAATAGTACAGCTAGCTTTTGTTCTAGATTTCTATGGAATTTAGATTTGGATTTTAGACGTTTATTAAGAAGAATTTAAATTGACTGGACCGTTGGCTTCCGTTTTTATACTAATGTATATAGTATATTTTCAATTAAGCGTGTGCCTTATATTTTTTTAATTTAGTAAGTATTCAAAGAGTTATAATAATCTTGTATATAAAAATCAATTGCTGTTCGTTTGTCTCGCTAAAACTCGAGAACGGCTGGGCCGATTTCCCCTAGCTGATTTTGGTCTTGAAATGTTTTTCGTTATAGGTACAGGGAAGGTTTAAGCGGTGAAAAAAAAAGACTGGAAAGTGTACGAAGAAGCGGGCACAGCTTAGTAGTAAATAAAAAAAACTCCGTCTATATCCAAAAATATTTATTTCATCTGGTAAGAAAATTAAATAGCTATTTTTACGTAAATAAATACATATATCGAACCTTTTCTTAACTATAAAAATTCTTTTATTATAGGTATTTCTATCTATTATACCTAGTAGGTACCTAACTAGTCCTATATGTGGGACTTTTACATATGTACATAGTATATCTAATTCCTACAGTACTGAAGTAGGTATACTCACTTGCTTATCAGTGAGTGTTACATATTGTTGTTCATAGAAATAAATGTAGACACACACATACACCGCAAACTGCGTAATAATACCTACGTAACTAAAATTTCACTAAAGACAATTTTTTAACTTTTTTTTTGTATTTTAAAAGCCGATTAGACGATAGCAAAATAATTGTATTTCGTATACGTTTTAATGTTTTCTTTTGTGTTAGTTGACAACTATTTAAAATAATCCAGGTAAAACTGACCAGATTAATCCTACAGATTGTAGCACTACAAAAAAAAGACATTTAAAAGGTATTAAATTTTTTCACGGCAGATGTTTCATTTAATACTCATGAATCAAAAAACATTACCGTTATTCTAAGTAGTCTCAGTTTTGAAAAAGGTGAAACTATTGCTACATTTGCTGGTAGCAACATATTACTAATATAAGATGCTAGGATGTACAAATATTATAGTAAGATAACTATTATTATGATCACGATCATTTTTATATACCTAAGTAATTCATCTATGATATGTATTTATAAATATTTAACTATATTACCAGCAGTCTGGTTTATTACATAATGTTAACTGCCTCGGTGGCGCAACCGGTAGCGTAAGCGACTGCTGTGCTTGAGGTCTTGGGTTCGATTCCCGGGTCGGACAAAATATTTGTATGATCTGCGACTGTATTGAGAAAAAAACGTATAAACGTATTTATATGCGTTATCTAGTACCCATAACACGAGCTCTGCTTAGCTTGGGACTGGAGGGCGTTGCGTGTTAGATGTCAGAAGATAATACAGACACTGCCTAGTTTTAGCTCAGACCGAAGAGTTTGAAATGTGAGAAGTTTAACATGACTTTATTTTTAATTTGTGATCCGTTTTTAAATAACAGTACATTACAAAAAAGTTAGGTATATACAGAGGTTTTCAATATTTTCACGGCAGATGTTGCTTTTTTCCTACTAATATTATAAACGCGGAACTTGTAAGTATGGATGGATGGGTGGATGTTTGTTACTCTTTCACGCAAAAACAACTGGCCGGATTTGAATGAAACTTTACAGTAATATAGCTTATACATAAGAATAACACATAGGCTACTATTTGCCGCGATAACCGACATAATGCCGCGGGCAACAACTAGTTAGTCATTAAATAAAAAACCATTGCCGTTAACTCTATGTAGGTAGAGTCTAATTTTTGAAAAGTGGCAGCTATTGCTCAGCATTTGCCAGTTAAAATACATTAAATGTGAGATACTAGGAGATATATTTTTTTATTTAAATAACTATTAATATGATCACTGATGATATCAAAACTTGGAACATTCTAAATGTACAATTTTATTGATGTTGCAATTCAAAATCCATAAAATTTTATTCATCACTTGAGTTGTAAATTAAATTAGAACTTCTTGCCACATTCGCAGGCTAATAAATTATTAGTTTCTTTATTTTTAATATGTAATGACTGATTTATAAATAGTGCTATTATTTATTTTTGATTGTGTTACAATAGCATCTAATACCCACTACGATATATAGTAAATAAATAGTTGAAATTTGAGTTAATGATTGTTTTGGACGCACGATGTTTATCTACTTATAAACAAATATGTTTTTCGTTATCATAATACCCATATTGTAATACTAATAACACGTAGGAATAAGTGGTATGCAATGCACATTAACAAACAATCATTATATTTTATGTAGTTATATATTTTGATAAGTTAAATATATTATATTAATGATTTACTGTGGGAAAATGGCTTCCCGCTTTTGCTGTCACTTGAGAAAGGTGGATAAAATAATATTATTTGATTTACTTTTGAACTTTTGGGTTTGTCTAATATCTAGCAACTTTAATTTAAAATTACTATTGCATTTCTTCATCGCTAACATACACAAGATTTTTATAGACCTAGTCAGCTATGTACCTTTATAATACATATACCTATTTATACTAGGAGTTACCTGATGGTAAGCCACTATTGATGCCTGAAAATAGCAGCATCAATCGCTTACTCCCTCTATTCTCTTGTACACAATACTATTTCAAAAAACTTAGATATTAACTTCGTTCAATAATTTTGAGTACAATAATCTGCAGAAACGACTAATGTATAGTCTTTCTTTAATAGTTATTCGGTGTTTCAAAGTCTGACGGCAAATTCCTGCATAATTCGTTGAGTATAGGTACTTGAAATGTGTGCATATTATCTCGCATATTCAGGCTGGGCACGCCAAGTATTCCTTCCTCCGTCTAATATTCTACGGTTTATCTGTCAGTTGGGCTATCTTGCCTATGCACCTATTTGTCCATGATAACCACTGACTAAACAGTTTCGCCGCCGCCCTCCGGCGCGCCCGCCCGCACTGTTTGCTTACACAAACATCATTTTTTTTCTCCTTAAATCTTACACTGATAATACTGTATTTATTTTATTAGTTGCCCTATAAAATTGCCATTCCAACCTTTGATGCTTAAGTGGGGTCGTATTCATAAAGATAAAGTGGTAAATCATCTGAATAAAAGGTGGTTAAACTCACTTTATGTACACTTTGTCACTTCTGAGGCGGTCGGTCATCTGAAGCTTTTATGTCACCAAAGATTTTATATTCCATCGAGTTTTTTTACGTTTTTTAAAAGGTGCGCGAGTACAGTGAGTTGCTTTATACCTCGTCAAACATCGTAAAGTAATACTTGTGAGTACACCGATAGATTCAAAATTGAGTTATCAGCAACGGCGAGTGTGGTGCTTATGAAAAGCCAGGTCTTGAAATAGGGTAAAAGAGTTGTAGAGTTAAAAAGTTGGGCATGACTAAATGATCAGGCAGAAGTTTATTTATATTATAACTGGCTTTTACATGCGCCTCCGCCAGCGTGGGTCTTAGAATCAAATCCTTCCTCAAGAATCAAAATATCTCCATGCTAAATTTAATTCCAATCGGTTTAGCCGAGCAAGCGTTAAAGACAGACAGAAGAATATCTTTAGAATTTTTAATATTAGTAGATATGAAAGTATGGATATTTTCATTATCAATTAGATAAATAGGTATTGCTATTGTTATGCAACTGAGATGGTTACCTTCTGTTCACATTTTTTTGCCTGATGGTAAGCAATTACCGAATTATGTAGTCATTTTCGATTAGGTACATGCTGCATGCATACATACATGATTGCAAATAACCCAAGAAGGATAATGAAGAAACATACCTACTTATAGTAGGTACACTACAAAACGCGTAAATTTCGTTGTATGACACCTGATGATTTTTATGGCCTATGTATATCAGCCCTAGAATTATTATATTAGTTAAAATAGAAATCTACGGGATTGCTACCATGTACCTTTTTGTTTGTGAGTATCCGATATTTCGGCGCTGTTGCAAGTACATGGTAGCAATCCCGTAGATTTCTATTTTAATGTTACTGATCATGAAAGTTTAAAACAATATAATATTAGTGTACGTAAAATTCGTAAGAGATACACAGTAATTTTATAATTTGATAAAAAGAAGTTTAACAAATATTTTTGTTAAAACGGACTAATAAAAAAGATCGAAATGTTATTCACGCGGACACACGTTTATAGTTCCACTTAGCGCCTGCTATCAAACGCCGCATAGCCATCGGTTCTATCGTCTATACTAAGAACACAGTTTGCTTTACTAGTTATACACCACCCCCTTTTGTTTGCTTCTCTAACCGGAAATTTATTTTGGTTATAATTTTCTGTCATTCGTGCACTCTAAAGAGTTATCTCATAATGTTCGAAGATGTAGGGTAACATGTCATCGTGTTGTCTTTTGACCCTCAGCAGTAAAGACAACGCCACTGTCTTTATTATGTTGTAAATATTTAAATCCGACGTATATCATAATATTATATAACGTGTCATAGCTTAATAACATTTGATAATTGTTTTTACAGCGCTTTAAAGCAATTGGCTAGGTCAGTTACCTTTTTGTTTGTTTTTCTTTACATCATATGGTATTTTATTCATAGTTTTATATTGAATATGTAACAATAGAAAACTAATATTCCGTAGATCTTATTGTATGTCTGCTATCAGTGATAATAAACATTTTCGTTTAAATCTGCGTCTAGCGTCTAAAAATATTGTACCTATGTAATATCAGGGTTTTCAAATTAAATTAATACTATAGCATTCTAGTACCAATTCAATTATTTCAAGGGGATTTACTTCTTGTTGATTTTAATAATATTTTACCAATAACTTTATTAAGTTACTCTTCAACTTTTTCCCCATAACTCTTGATAAGTCAAACTTGGGTTCAGAGCATATTTAAAGTTAATGTCTATTTTATCTTACACATTCTGGTCATGGAATATGTCGACTTTGCTGTATGAAAATAGAACAGTAGAATTAGTTGAAAGTCGTAGTGTTACGTAAATGTCTAATTCCTCAGTGATTCTCTCGCGAGTGACAAACATAATTTATGAAGTTCTTAATACCGAGATAAGGAATATTTACACACTCCGAGTAGGTACACAAGGAGACACCTCACCTCTGTCTAAGTGTTATGTACATAGATATACGTATCTTGGTAATTTTACTCGTTGAGAAATCTACAGTTCTGATAAAAATTGTAAACAAAAATTAACATTTTCGACACTAAGAAAAAATTCCTTGTTACTTACAGATTTAGTGTCTAATCTGTGTGTTCATACAAGTGCAATAAAGTGTCAATGTAAATATTACCTATCGTTTAGAACACTGGGTTTTTTCAGTCTCAGTGCTTTTTACGTATCTGCGACCGGTACACAGACTGGTAATGGTGATATGGTATCACACAGCTAATAGGCTTATGTGTTAACTAAATATATACATAATAGTTAACTTTTTCAATAATAATCATTCTTGTGATATCTATTCTTTACGCGATAGACCGTCACTGACATGCGATGTCAATCTTAATTTTATAGAAAATAAGAAAAAAATTAAAATTAGGGAAAGAAAATTGTAGTATTCTTAAGTATTTCAAAACTTTATTCAAGGTAGTATCGGGGTTTATTAGATTTTATGAACTAATTTAAAACTGTTGCTGATGAAGCAGAAATGTCAAGGCCATTTTTTTAATAGACAACTCCCGCAATAGGAATATACACTCTGTGTCGCAGGGGACTTTACAAACATACATGAGACGGACACAAACAACACCCAAACTCAGAACAACAATTTGTGGATCACATAAAGTGTTGTCCCTCGGGGATTTAAATCCGCAATACTTGGCCTTGGCGCCGAAGAAAGCGGCATGGCGACCGCTTAAACCACTAGGCCAACCATGCAATAATTGGAGACATTTAGCATGTTAAACCGATGTTGGTTACAGATTATATAAAAATGTGTTTAATTTAAGGGATTGGTATTGTGCTGAGTCTATAATAATCAAGACATGCAGTGAAATAAGACTCAAGTACCTATTTATAGTTTAAGAGTTCGAACTTCTTCCAGAATTCTGAATACACATTTTTGTTTTCTTTTTGCCCTTCAATTTTCAAATTAATTGAAATAAGTAGTCTGTTTTTTATATATTTTGAGCAAGTCATTTCACACAGTCCATTAAGCAGTTGCTCATAACTCATAAGTCCCAAATATTTAAAAAAATCTGTTTGCTTATATTTAAATATGTTTAATAAACTATTCTTTGCAGTCTACAATATATTAATACTAAGCATGATTTGAAATTCAAAAAACGTTGTTTTAACAGTATAAATATGAATTTTTGTCTTAAATACTTATAGATGGATTGTAAATGTAAAGTTATATAAAAGTACATCAGAGGTTCGTTGTCTGTCACAAGGTGTGGTCTCCCGTAGATCCATGCTAAGCCAAGAGCGCGCGGCGCCCCTTGATCCCGACCGCCAGGATTTACCTTATCAAGCCCTCGGGATTTGTGCCCTCGCAATCCTACCCTATATTACAAGCAAGCTCGAAACGAGAATATAAAAGACTTTCACGAAGTAAATCGACGACTTATGTCGCACTAAAGTCGTGTTATGTTTTTGTTAAGTCTCTTTTATAGCTACTAGAAATATTTTAGAAAATAAATTAAGTGACTATTGTGACACTACGTACATTTGTTTTTTATGTACCTATTATTTTTTTTATGTCTGAGCCTGCTAAAATGTTTCTACTCTGCATGAGCAAAATCCAAGAGTAGGTAGTTGTCACAATTGCGATTGTAGACAGTGCAACAATGCGTCATGCATAGTTTGCTTCACTTTCAAATCTAATTTAACTCAATATAGTTAAGGGTTAACTAAATATAAAACCTCTTCTCTCCCAATATTTTATTTTTTTCTTGTTCTGAAATTTTCAGATAGCCCTCTACAAAATCGAGAGCCAACGTCCGCATGCCCTTAATAATGCAAAAATATATCAATAGTAAGAAAAATAATGTGTAATGCATCTTTTGTTGAAGGTAAAACGCGCACAAAGGATAAATATCGCGTCGTGTACAGCGACCATCAGCGATTGGAGCTTGAAAAAGAGTTTCACTACAGTCGATACATCACCATACGACGCAAGGCTGAACTCGCTGTTAGTCTTGGCCTCTCTGAACGACAGGTAAAACAATTTTATTATTAACATCAGCTACCAAAAGAATAATTAAATGCCTTTAAAGTCACTGCTGGGTACTAAATTGTCGAATCAAGAAAGTTATCTCATTTTGAAACTATCCTTATGCTTTAAAATACATCAAAAAACCTTAATCCAACCGTCACTAGTCGCATGCTGCTTAATCTCCTATTGTTGTCGAAACAAAAATATTTACCAAGTAAATTTCCAATCGTTTAGCAGTGGACGGCGATAGGTTGATTGATATGATGATGATGATTTTGCACATTGGTATTTTGCAGCCGATCTTGAAAACAACATGAAACACAATAAAAATATAATTTCATTGCAGGTAAAAATATGGTTCCAAAATAGACGAGCCAAGGAGCGCAAACAGGTGAAGAAACGCGAGGAAGTGGTGATGAAGGAAAAGGGTGACCATGCCTCGCTTCAACATGCTCAGTTGCATCACGCGACGATGCTTCACCATCAACAAATGATGAACGGTATGATGCATCACCATCATTATCACCAGGGGGTACTACAGGGGGTACCAGAACCCCTTGTGCCCGGGGTACCGCCCGTCCCGCTGCTGTGACCACAGCAATATTGTGACCACAGTGACTTCGTATAGTGATTTATATGGTGACCAATGAACAGTTGCCGAAAGGGCCTATGTCAGTGTATCGTTCTTATATAAAATGTGTTATTTAAGTGCAATCGTGAGCGAGTACACGTAGGTTTACATGATCATTGTGAAAACTATACACTTTAATACTCTAGGTACTATTCGAATAATAGTAACCTAAAGGCTGTAAGGGGACACGTAACTTACTTTCTGGCATTAAAGCTTTTCTTATGATAAGTATACTCAAAAAACATAATCTTGAACAACTTTTTTAACCTGTCATACCTAAATGAATTTAGTCTTAATGTCAGAAATGTTTACCTATTTTTTGTTTAGTGCTAATTAGTCATCTAAGCGTTCACGCCTTATAGCTATTTCAGTACCCTATGCCTAGTCTTGTGTAGGGTACGATTTCATCTATTGAATTTTGTCAGTTGATTGTAAATATAGAATAGTATATTTTTATATTATTACTATTAAGTATTATTAATTGGATTACGTTTACGGTTAAATATTATTTCTCAATGCTACAAGTGCCTTTACTAGCGTTTATTTTATTAAAGTTGTTATTTTCATGTATTTGCTAAATCTTTTTATATAAAATTAAATTGTTCCTAACGACAGTATTTCGATCCAAATTATTTTCATTGCGAATCTCATATGAAATTAATTACTTTGTATGTATAGGTATTGACAGCAATGAAATATGATATTTATGACGTAACAATGGTCAGTGATCATTGCATTTGTGGCCTTGAGAAGTAGGTGCAAATACTTTTAATTTGAATGAGATTATTTCTAGTATAATTGTTGTGTACATATTAGCTTAAATTCTAGCATTATTTATTCTTATCCCAATGTTTATAGCGTTAGACACATAAAAAATACGCAGTTCACAAACGGAGTCATCTCTTAAAGTAATATATTCCCTGTGTTTACTATACCTCTGTTAAATTCACAATTTTGACATAATCGGTAATGCAGAGTATGAGTTGATGTGTTAGATAGAAGTAAAATAAGATAAATTATTTATTGATTAACATCCAAACCGTTACCCAGGCCAAGTGTTTGTTTATCTTTTGTTTTGTGGTAAAACATTAAAAGGTATGGCCTGTGGTACTAGTTATAATTATAATGTTCGTTTCATTGCATTTGGATATCAGTTAAAACATATTGTGATTATGTCGGTTTTGTGCTTGTTAATGTTTAAAATGCGAAAATGTTTGTGAACACATGAAATGTTAGAATTTACGACGCACTATCACGGAACACATTTGATAAACTAAATAAAGTCATGTTAATCTATGCCAATATGTATCATTTTCCTCAGCTTTTGTTTCTAAGGCACATGTGACAAATATTCGTCTTAATGTACCTATCTACTAACCCCCTTATTCATAAACGTTATTTAAATTTAGGCAACGACTGCGTGTTTATTTTCAACTTTTATACTGTAAGTTTAAAGTTGAAAATAACACCAAACCGTTGGTTAAAGTAAAAGTAATTTTTATCAATAAGGGGGGGTACATTATAATGTCGCTTTACGCGTCTGTCTATGTATTCGCAGACGTCTACTACATCACGATTCGAATTTTGATGCTTTTTACCTACACATTACTTTCTCTCTCTCTCTCCTCCTACTTCTCACATGGCCCAACTAAATTGAGACTTGGGCATCATTCTGTGTCGAAGGCGCTTACGATGGGGTGTCCTGTGTGTCTTCACGGGGTCAGTGCTAGGTCCATACTTGTGGAATATGCTTTAACAATTTTCTTACAAAATCTATACCATTCGCATGTACCCTAAACACGTATACGGACGACAGTTTATTATTGGTAGAATCTGATACTAGAACGGGACTTATGAAAAGATATCCACTGCGACATGGAGTCTACCATTTAATACATTAAAGATCATATATGGAGCTACTTATTTGGGTTCTATTTGCTATGGTGCTCCTGTATGGGCAGATAGGGCGACCGTAGGCGCTGTCCGTCGTAAACTTGGCCAACGACTTGCATTGATTTTCTTGTGCAAGGCATATAGGACGGTTAGCAGTGAGGCTTTCCCTGTGTTGGCGGGTGTTCTTTCGGTCAATCTCGAGGTACAAAGACGTGCAGCCATGTACTATTTCACAATACAAAACATAGAATGCGATTTTTTTGGCATACGAGACCGCGATAAGATCATAAGATTGTTTCAACAGCAGTCCGATGTCTATATCGACCTTATGGATGAATGGCAATAACGATAGGCCAAATCACATGGCTCGAGGTAGATCACTGTGTCGCTCAATTTCTTACAGGCCACGGTAACTTTAAGAGCAAACTACACTCATTTAGGTACATTAGTCGATTCACCATTGTGTCAATGCTCAACGCCTGATTCTAGCTGTGAACAGTCGGCTCATCACATCCTCTGGGAATGTAGTCTTTGGTACAACGAACGTAACATAAATGGTAAATAGCTTACAAATGACATATGGGGCGGTATACTATGGGGATCTTGTGTCAATTGCGGTGAATTTCTGTGCGTTTAGGCGATTCTGCCATACACACTATAGAAATAAAAATATATAGTTCACTTAGGACCCATAATATTTTATCCGTGGTGCTTCCCGGTTTAAAAAGGTCTCTGCCTATTTTGACTTAATTTTGGTGAAATTCTTCCAAGGCGAAATGAGGAAACCCCGAAAGTCACTTCATTCACAATGGTGATTTCATCGAGGTCAACAAATTGGAATATAGCAATTTATTCGCCCGATCTATATCGGCAGATCATCATGCAGTTGGGCGGGATTGATAAAATTCAAATGAACGAGTTTCATCAACTTACTTTTGTTTGCGGTCTGCACAGGTAAGTTTCTTCCATCATTCTCCCTATCATTACACATTATCTTTCAGGCAGACCTTAATTGAGCTCCAAAATTATTTTGACTTGTTGCTTTATGACCGGCCGTCTGCCCGACAAGATGCTAACTGCAACTCCTTGGGTATGTGATACGTACTCGTACATGGTCTGGTTCTTTGAAAAAGGTCTCAGATTGGGGTAGACTTAATTTAGTCCAATTCAACGCCACAAATAAACAAATTTGCGCGTTCACTCCTAAAAAACTGCCGAGTAGCCAACTGTTATCTCTACATATTTAAAAATAATTTTTCGTGGTATTGTATTCGTGTGTGATGAAAATAATGAAGAATAAAAAAAAAAATCTTAACTGCACTTATCGTCAGTTGGAGCACGGAATATCCGTGAATATCCCTATATAGGTAATATTATATTCCCGTCGCTTCACTCAGGTGGAGATCCTAGGTGAAGAGTGAAGGTCTATCCCTAAAATTTACTAATAACACTGTTATAGTTGCTTAAACTAAACATACCATTTAAAAAAATCTTTAACGAACGAGAAACGACTTCATCCTTTTAGAAACATTTTGGATGTGAATCAACATCTAACTTCTCTTTTTTAAGTTATTGAATCGGCAAAGATATTTGTAAATAAAACCAACTTATTAATATTTTAGAAAAAATATGAAAGACTTTTACCCATTTAAAAAAAACCCGTCGAAAATCTGATAAAAGGATTAACCATTTAAAAAGTGGCTGCGCACCTATTATAATTCCTAATTATATAAACTTAAGATTTTGAGTAAAAACTAAGTAACTATTCGACTTCTACGTAATGATAATAATTATGGGTTTTTTCTCGAAAATAATCAGAACTCTTAAATGTTAAAAATAGTTAAAAATAACATTAGAAAAGCTTTACAATCAGTTAATAATTTATGAATACATAAATTAATATACAAGCAAAATAATTTATATGTACATTATACAAGCATATCTTTTAATATCTAATTACACAATACATAAAAGGCTTATAACAGGTATATTATGGTCGCACTACAATCTTGTGGTCTGAATACAAAACAACGATTATTTTGGAGCCAATCAGAATGAACATAAAAGAATTCTTAAGCCCGAAGTACTTTATCAGAAGAATTTCATAGATGGCAACCATTAACTGGTTGAAGTGGA
Source organism: Diaphora mendica (assembly GCA_949125395.1). NCBI lineage: Eukaryota > Metazoa > Arthropoda > Insecta > Lepidoptera > Erebidae > Diaphora > Diaphora mendica. Next base: position 29,520,688 of record OX421310.1, read on the forward strand.
GTTCTATTTTCAACTTATCTCATTAAACAATTTACACTTGTGACTAATCGGGTGTGGGTGTTTGACGACTAAATGAACTGGTCGGGTATCCAAGAAGTACAAGTAAAATCGTATATCCATACTTCTATCATAAAATTTGATCGTTTGGGTAAAGGCACGAAAGTTCAGAAATTGAAATGGTGAATTGAAGAATTATTTTAGTGTTTTATAGTTCATTTACACAAGAAGGCTCTAAACATATAAGCATAAAAAATATAAGTATAAAATATTGCCAGCAGGATATACTTTATATGTTTATTTATAAAACCACTATAAACTGAATATACGGTTTTGCTTACTCTATACATATAGACAGTGAGACTATTCATAACTAAGTTCATTCGTAACAACACTTAAAGGCGTGTGCGCATCATAGGGCTATTGCACTTTTCGTAAGTGGCAAAGGTTACAAAAGTGCTGGCCATCTTAGGCTGAAATTTATAAAGCGTGCTTAGTCTTTGCTCAGACTTTGCTTACGCTATACTTACTTAAGTTCCTGCTCAGTGTAATCTTAGCGTTCGAATTTATAGTCCTTTGGGCTAAGTATTTACTGAGTGTATGCTAAGCAAGAGCTCAGGAAAAAATGTTTAACGTTTCAATTTGCATAGCATATTTATTTAAATTATATAGGTATTTCAAAGTTCAAACACATATTATTTTTAAAATAGCTGTATTAAACTTAAATATTAGTAATCTTATAATCTTTATCGTATAATTGTATATCAATCAATTTAAACCGTTATTTTTTATTGATTTTAAGTGAAAAAGGGCCAAAATAACATATATACAAGTAAAATAGAATGTATCTTTGACTTGTCAGTTAAAAAAAAAACCGAATTGACACCGTGGGAGAGCAACGCTTCGGCATGAATGGGCCGGCTCAACCGGAGTGATACCACGGCCTCACAGAAAACCGGCGTGAAATAGTGCTTGCACTGTGTTTCACCGAGTGAGTGGGGATACCGGGGGCCCATCCCCCAACCCCCTCCCCTCCCACCCTAAAGGTCGGCAACGCACTTGTGACGCCTCTGGTGTTGCAGGTGTCCATGGGCGGCGGTAATCGCTTACCATCAGGCGATACGTCTACTCGTATGCCCGCCTATTCCATAAAAAAAAATTGTCAACAATTATTTAGATTGTCTCGATTTTAATTACATATAATTAATTATCAATTTCTAGAAAGAACTTTTTACTTTGACCCTGGCATGCCCTTACGGACTTCTGTTATAAAGTTTTCAAACTAGATTACGGTTTTTTACCTGCTCAATCGAACCATCTTTACGAGCGCGTAAGTATTCGCTAAGTCAAGGATTTCGGTGACTTAGACTATGCTAAGCATTTGCTCAGCTTGAGATAAGCATAATGACTATAAATTTCAATGCACACTTAACTCGTGAGGTAAGTCTAAGCCAAGCCTAAGCACGCTTTATAAATTTCAGCCTTAGACAGTCTGAATTTATTTAGTTGTCTCACAGCTCACGTAACTTGAGTACTTGTACTATCTATATACTTATATAAAAATGAATCGCCGAAATGTATGTACGCGCATAACTTCAGATCGGCTGCACCAAAATTAAATAATTCTTTCTTTTTATGAGAACTTTACTGTTAGGACAAGGTTTGTGTATAAGAAACATTAAAAGATAACCGGAAAAATTTTTTTTTTGTCTGTGACTGTACACAATGTACACTGCCTGTGGGAAGCTGACACAGATTTGTAAATGTGGCGGTACGAAGTGCGCCGGGTCAGGTAGTAATTTATAATTAAATGATGCCAGTATACCAATTGGTTCAGTTAAGTACGTGTTCTTAAAAATCGAACTTATATTTCGAGTTTCGAGCCTACTACTAAATATTTGTATATGTATAAATATATAAATTATATAATTTATACTCTCGATTGTCGGCACTTGATGGAACTTGTAATAATACGCCTTATGGCATCATCAAAGGAAAAACACGTAGATTGGGTGCGCATCATAGGGCTATTGCACTTTTCGTAAGTGGCAAAGGTTACAAAAGTGCTGGCCATCTTAGACAGTATGAATTTATTTAGTTGTCTCACAGCTCACGTAATTTGAGTACGAGTACTATAATTTATAATTAAATGATGCCAGTATACCTATTGGTTCAGTTAAGTACGTGTTCTTAAAAAGTGAATATTTGAGGCACAAAAAGATTCGAACTTATATTTAGAGTTTCGAGCCTACTTTTAACATATAGCTAAATAATTAAAGAAATTAATGTACAAAGCTTACATGTCCACGAGATTTTTTTAAATATTTGTATGTATAAATATATAAATTATATAATTTATACTTTCGATTGTCTGCACTTGATGGAACTTGTAATAATACGCCTTATGGCATCATCCAGGAGGAACCTTTGATGATGCTATAAGGCGAAACCGGTCAGGTGTAAACAAAAATAAAATAGAGGAATAAGTACAAGTGATGTTAATTCTAGAATGTAATATAAATTATATTGTAGGTACATTTACGTCCATATCCCAGTAGGCACGGGCAAACGCAAAGGCGTGTCGAGCAATCGACAAAAAAAAGATAAATTATAGCATAATAGAAAAGTAGATAAGTATATGTAATACAGGGGCAGATTTGGTTATTTAAATGAAGTGCCAAAAGTCTATAAATTCTAGCTGCCTCATGTTTAATTATGAAATAATTTCGCAAAATATGTCGGTGATTTATTTATGACTTCTATGGTCATGCTTCGTAGAACAAGAAACACCTGTATTTTAGGTAATATAAAGGGTAATTTGATTTTCATAACACATTAAGAGTAAATTATATTACATATTTTATTAGTAGATAAATTTGCAATTTTAAGCATTTAAATAAAAATAGAAAAGCTTGTTTTAAATCTAAGTGGCTGTTGCTAACGCTTTTAATTTAGTAGATATCATCTTTTTCTACAAGAATTAAGTTTTTTTGGAGACTAATTACTATTTTTATTATATTAACAATTTGTGCTCCACTGAACATCGTAGCTATGCTCCGTCATGAACGCTATTAAATGTTGGTCGAAAACAAGGGTGTTATTTAAGATCTAATGGATTATGATCTTCATAAAATAATTATACAGGTTACCGGATTTGACACTTACTACATTTATTTTGAAATTGGAACTGACGGGTTTTTGCCGGGTTGAGAACACGAACGGGGAATGGACTCGGGATCAGCTGATGCATGTTATTCTAGACGGATATACCTAATTCATATTATAAAATGATTAGCGTTGTTCTATAATGCATATAATGATTAGTGTCGTTCATACTGAATTTAATTATTGATACTTTCTTAATACTTCATTATCATCCTCTGAGTCTTTTCTCAAACTAGATTGGAGCTTTCAGTCTCTACAAATTCATTTTTTTTACGTAGAGCGACTGCTGTCATATCTCTATAATACAAGTAGTTCTGTAGATGGATTATTTTCATATGTTTAGGACTCCAACTACTAGCAACTATTACAATAAATGTTCATGTGGCAACCGAGACAGACTAAACCGACTAAAATTACCGTAGGAGAGCTACGCTTTGGCATGAATAGGCCGGCTCGACCGGAGTGAAACCACGGCCTCACAGAAAACCTGTATGAAATAGTGCTTGCACTGTGTTTCACCGAGTGAGTGAGGATACCGGAGGCCCAAACCCCAATCCCTCCCCCTATCTCCCCCCTCCCCCATTCCCCAAAGGCCGGCAACGCACTTGTGACGCTTCTGGTCACAGTTTGCCCGCTTATTCCATGAAAAAAAGACGGCTCAACCTTTCTCTTGAGAATCTTTCAGATCATCACTTTTATACACGGCAGACTTAATGCCCAAGGCATTCTCTTCCGGTAAATTTTAGGGTGGTGTAGAAATCTTGTAAGGACTGTAAGGTGGGTGGTGAATAGAGAATATCTGTTATACTTGTATACATAAATTTATCGCGAATAAGTCCTACTGTATAACAAAAACTATGAGTCTAAATATGCTAAGGAAAGTCACCTATTCTATAGTGAATACAGTAAATCTGGCATAATGTAAAGTTTAACAATTCTAACCACGAGTCATGAATACGAGATTATCTTAATACATAATACATAATAATTAGTAAAAACACTGAAACATTCATAAGTTGACACTTACTGTTTGACCACAGCGGAAGTAGTGCAAGCTTATAAACGCTTACTTTTAAATTAGAACCATAATGCTGACTTAACATCATTGTCAATAACGGAAATGCCTCCAGGGATGTACTGACATATCTTTGCACTTTAGATTTGTCTATGATAACTCACGAAAATGCTTGAAATTGCTTATTGGATAGTAACTTCCGTAGGATTAGTTGCTAATGATATTGACAACTTTAGTAGTTTGTTCGTTTTTACAAAAGTAATTAGTTCCTTTCGAGTTCAGTTTAAAGTTTTTTTTTTTTATAATCTAGCTACCAAAATGACTCTACTATGCCTGATGGAAAGCATAAGTAGAATCTAAAAGTGGTGGTCACTATCCTCAATATGAACGTGGACAGAGTAGCATTGTGACCCACGCTATGGCGGTCTAGTGAGATGCTTTTTCACGCCCCGCTTAAAGGACCCGGGATCATAATGGGAAGGGAACCCGTGTGGTGGTAGTGAGTTGATCGCTCGACACACACACAAGAAGGAAGAACCGAAACGTTGCGTTCGAGAGCGTATGTCTTCCACTCTGAAAGGGTGACTGCGAAGGCCAGCACGTGTTGTCCTGTAGAGGAAGGGAGAAGGGGAGCCCAATTGGAAGAACTCTTTAGAACAAACTAACTCTTTAGAACTCCCGGGTCCTTTAAGCGGGGCGTGAAAAAGCATCTCACTAGGCCGCCATAGTGCTGGTCGCCATGCTGCACTGTCCTTGTTCACATTGAGGATGGTGACCACCACTCTTGGATTCTGCTTGTGCTTTCCATCAGGCAGGGCAGAGTCATTTTGGCAGCTAAAATATATAAAAAAAAAAAAAAAACAGTATCTATATAGTCGTCAAAAAGCAAATAATTTTGGTTTACTTCTGAAATAATCTGTTCCGAGTTTCTATAGGTACTTCGTGTGCACACGAAAACTTATCATTCGTGAAACTATAACTCATAATGATTTTTTGTTGTCGGACATCAGTACAAACACAACTGACCTTAATGGAAATTACCTAAGAGTAATGTAGTTTTTTTTAAACAAATATAAAATTAGGGAAGTATTAAAAAAAGAACTGAAAGTACCAGATCGTACATAATTACACTCACGTCTTTATAGAGTATATACCAATGTATATAGAGCATTGACTGTACTGTCGAAAAAAAAAACCCAATAAAAATAAAACTACGAATAATTTAATTTAGGTATTAATAAATAACTAATAACTCTCGTGCTATCAGACCTCGGAGTGCTTTATAACACTAGTACAAATACTACGTAGGTATGCTATATAGGTTATATTTTAACGTTTTTAACTAATCTTTCTTTTAAATTTTTTGTCACATAAGCTTCTAAACAAGTTAAAGAAGAAATATTTAAATAAAGAAAAGAATGAATGAAGAAATAGGTGTGAATACAGGGCCGGCCTTTTTCTAGCACAGATAATTAGCATTCAACGTGGCAATGCTGCCTTTTGGGAACGCTACCAGTAGGCGATTATGCGGAGGAATTTTTTGACGTATGTAAATATTGTTATTGTTTTTTTATTTAATAATTATAAGCTATTGCATAGCTTTTATCGCGGGCTTTGAGACCTTTGAGCGCGGCGACCGAATCAATAAATTCCGTAACGTAACGAAAATAAAACCTGGCACCCGAAGCTCGCACGGATCGAGACGAGCTGCTCCGAACAACGAATCTGTCTGACAGACAAAACAGTCTGGGTTTGCGCAAGTATACTTGAACTTGTATGTCCGGCTTAAGCAGCTGTTTGTGAGAAAGTATATAGGTGTATAGGTATCTGTCATAATATATCTTTATAATGCCATACTCACCGCATGTGTGCCCCGCCCCGTAAGTATACATGTTCAAAGAAAAAAAAAATACTGTGAATAAAACAACTCGTTCAATGACGAAGACATTTATTAGGAACTAGTGGTTGCCCGCGGCTCCGCCCGCGTATATGTCGGTTATCGCGGCAAATAGTAGCCTACGTGTTATTCTGATGTATAAGCTACATTACTGTAAAATTTCATCCAAATCCGTTCAGTAGTTTTTGCGTGAAAGAGTAACAAACATCCATCCATCCATCCATACTTACAAACTTTCGCGTTAGAATATAAGTATAGATTATTAGGAATAGTTTAAACCTTTTATAGTATGCTGTATAACGAAACCATATCGCTACTTAAAAAAGTGATCAACGCCATGTATCGATGTTGGTACTAATTTAATAGTTTTGTATTTTTCATTCACAATATTATACATACTGCATAAATAAAAATAAAAATAAAAATTTATAATTGCATTAGTTGATAAAAAATGCTATGCAATAGCTTTACCGCGGCAGTCCCCGAGTGCCACACGTCTTTTTTTAAATTTAATGTTAATATAGGTAATATGACATTGTATCTATAAGTTTAGGATAAATAATATTATATTGGTAATAATGTACATGAAACGAAAGTAAATTTTCTTGTAGATAAGTTACAAAATAAAAGTTATTCAGTTTAAATGTTATAGCTAGTATAGACCGTAAACTGGATTAAAATCTTTTACTATTAAAAATCTGAAAACTATCAACCCAAATATAGAATTCTTAAAGAATAGTTCATAAATACTAATAAATTATTTCTATATAATAATAATTTCATCGGCGAAACTTTAAAAAAATATAGATTTAGTAAAACAGACTCACAAACGCTACAAGCTGTACTTTTCAGGTTATAATATGTTCACATGAAAATATAATTGTTACAAGTTCAGTGCAAAAGAGTGCAAAGTAAATATGTAATCGTGTATCTCTACATATTTTTTGTTTAGGCAAAGGAATTTTATAGATGCTTTATCCATAAAAAAATGATTTTAGGCTTTTCTTCAGCGTCAACCCTAGAGCACATTATAGACATACACGGAAGGAATGTGAATGCGCTAAATGCTGAGTAAACCGATGCTTATTGAGGGCATTTTGAGGGGTTCATCAAAGGTACCGGTGCTTTATATCTTGCCGCCCACTGACGCATCAGTGAGGGACGCCTTGATGCCCCGTCCTGCTTACTGATATTCATGCAAGAATTAAATACAGGAAAATCGTGCATTCCAATAACATTGAGTGCGTGATGCGGCTTAATTAAACCTGTATTTTGTAGAGTTTAATGAAAACTTTTGCATAATTTAAAAACTTTCGGCGTGTGAACATAAATCTTTTAATTTGGTGTGTTTGTATTAAGATTCTTATGCCAATAAAAACAAATTAACTGCGTTTTATATCAGTTTATGTAATCTAATACAGTTGTTGCTTATTATACGTGTTGATTATCACTTTTTCGTTGGCATTAATTATATAATAGCTATTATTTGGTGTAAAGTCTATGCTAACATTAGATATCTAAAGAATTAACCGTGGGAGAGCCACGCTTCGGCATGAATAGGCCGGCTCGACCGGAGTGATACCACGGCTTCACAGAAAACCGGTGTGAAATAGCGCTTGCGCTGTGTTTCACCGAGTGAGTGAGGATACCGGAGGCCCATACCTCAACCCCTCCCCACATCCCTTTCCCCATCCCCCAATGGTCGACAACGCACTTGTGAAACCTCTGGTGTTGCGGGTGTCGATGGGCGGCGGTAATCGCTTACCATCAGGTGATACGTCTGCTCGTTTGCCTCCTATACCATAAAAAAAAATTAGCAAAATTATATTAATTTAATAATAAAATTTAAATCTATATATACTTCTATCTATATCTATACTAATATTATAAACTCGAAAGTTTGTTAGTATGGATGGATGGATGGATGGATGTTCGTTACTCTTTCACGCAAAAACTACTGAACGGATTTGGATGAAACTTTACAGTAATATATATAGCTTATACATCAGAATAACACATAGGCTACTTTTTGTCGCGATACCCGACATATACGCGGGCGGAGCCGCGGGCAACAACTAGTACTTGTATAAAAATTGGAAACAGGGGTATAACAAAGAGTAGATACTAATGTTATGCCGAAACGGTGACGGATGACGTTTGGATTATTACCACTCGACCACGCAACAGTTCCTGGGAGAAATTTGTCAAATTGGTACACAGATATGTTTTAAATACATTTAATGCTATGAAATATATTTAGCTTTAATTCCGCGAGACAAATATCCAGGTCTGAATTTCCGCAAAGTAACGCCTGATTCCATAACTTATCTTAAACACATTATCTAATAGTAAAGCGGGCGAAAAAAAGAGAACCATCTTGATCAAATTTAAATAATGTGAAATTATTGTTGTAATTTCGTTCGCGACTCTAAAAAAAATCCTGTTTTCAAATCATTTTCCATTGATACCTGGCTCCTGTTGGTCACAACATGATGTTGTGTAGCCCACTAGCTTTTGCCCGTGACTCTGGCGGTGTGTATATCGGCTATCGCAGGGAAAACTATCCTATGCCTCTTCTCAAGAATCAAAGTATCTGCATGCCACATTTCATTGAAATCGGTGCAGCGGTCAAGCTGTTAAAGCGTAACCGACAGATAGAAATCATAATGGTAGTATGGAAGTATAGATAAGTCTTCCTCGGTAAATGGGCTATCTAACAAAAGAATTGCGAATTTTCATACAATCCGTGGACAGTTTGAGAGAACCTCACTAAGGAAGTAAGTACTTACATATCAATCAATATAGTATACAAAAACAAGTATTAATAAACACACATGTAATTAAAATAATATTTTTATAAATACCTGTAAAAGTGACTCTACTCTGACTGATGGAAAGTGTGTATAGAATCCAAGACTGATGGTCAATATCCTCATGGCGAATGCAGACGATGTAGCATAGTGACCACATTATGACGGCCCAGTAAGATGCTCTTTCACGCCCTTTACCTAACTGTATGCGTGACTGTCTAACTTCTACATTTTCCTAAGACAGGGAACTACAATACATAGCCTCATATCATATTAAAAAATGAGCTTATACGATATAATATTAAAGGATTAAATGGCACTAAAATAAATCAGACTATCTTGCAACATATTTTGCAACGACCGATAATCGAATAAAAGTACTATGTTTGTATTTAGTAATATTTGAAAGGAATTGTATTGATGTTATAAATGAAGTATACGACCACCGCGACGCCCGCGCCCGCTGCGTTCTTAGACAGAGGCTAGGCGCAAAGCAAACAGAGCTTCAGATGTTTGCTTTCGCCCTCACTTTGTTTGCCCTTTGACAGCAGTCTCACAGGTCGTTAACACGTCACGCCTAACTGGAGGATACTGAGAACGTGTATCTACCGTAGGTACAAGGTCTATCCAAACTAAAGACACTATTAGACAATACAAATACAAACATACGTTATTGTATCGAAAATGAGATAGTACATATATATATTTAAACATATCTACTTCAATAATACATGTGGCTACAAAATCACTCATAAATTACAAAGAGCCATGAATAACACGTAGATAAATAAATAATCAGTTGTTATCGTGTGCCTTAGGTAGGTACGTTTAACTAGGTGGGTTAATCCTCTTGATTTGATATCTTGATAAACTCTGGATTATCGGCGAACATGAAAGCACCTAAATTAATTTTTAATCCTCGCTTTCCCTTCGTCACTTGGCCATATCTTGTATATGTAGGTACACAAGTCGTTGATACGGGACCGCGCGATATCAAGCAAGCCGACTCGCGTCGACGTAGCAGGCGCCCGCGCAACCTAACCATAAACTTTTCTCGAGACATGTTCATTAATTGAACTTTATGGTAGGCTATTGTATCTTTTTGTGATTATATGTATCATATTCTGTGGTAGCTAGCTTGTTACAATACGAAGTCGTTCGTGATGTAGGTGTGGTTGGTGTCAGATTAAAGTAAGATATACCTAAATCTATTTATTCAATAATTCAATGTCAGGAGCGTTAAGGAGTGATAATAATTTCTCTTGAAACTAATTTAAAATTGTGAACATATGAGAAAATTCAAACAAAAACACTTTATTTATCCACTCAATCCCTCCCCTTGATTCAATGCAATTAGTAAATCAAAAGATTTTCTTGAGCACGACATAACTACATCATCATCCTCAAATTTGTCCTACGGTTGTAGTCTTTTAAATTTGAGAATCATTGAAAGTTACAAAATAAAAGCCACCATATCGAAATCAGAAAACTCGGGTACCTATCCGATCTTATCCTGATCGACCTCTTGTTTACATTATCCATACTATTCGTATAAGCAATTTCCCTCTCTTAGATTGTCTTCAATCCTTTCCTACCAGTCCTTTTAATATAATCGTACTTACCCCCTATATTCTCATTCAATCACCAAAGTGCCCGGTTGACGTCGTTGACGATAATAGACTTGTTCTCTACTGTATAGGTGCCTCTGCCTACCCGTTGGAGGATGAGTTAATAAGTATCTAGGAGGAGATTTTTTTTGTTTTTTATGTGATAAGCGGCAAACGAGCAGACGTATCGCCTGATGGTAAACGATTACCGCCGCCCATGGACACCTGCAACACCAGAGGCGTCACAAGTGCGTTGCCGGCTTTTGGGGGTATGGGGGAGGGGAGATAGGGGGAGGGGGGGTTGGGGTGTAGGCCTTCGGTATCCTCACTCACTCGGTGAAACACAGCGCAAGCACTATTTCACACCGGTTTTCTGTGACTGTGATGTACATAAACATTTTGTAATATTTGATTTCTTGAGTCGTTGCTATTTTACAGGCCCTGCATAGATCGGGATCCAACAATACTAAATGTTGTGTCTCATAAGTGATCATTATTTACGGTATGTACTACAATCAAATAGTGTAATGTGAATGTGAATGCCGGTAACAAATATATTAATATGTGCTACCAACAATCTGTACCTCATGAATGGTTTTAAATAATTACCTAGGATACCTAGACTTGCTTTACCTGAGTTTGCCTAGACTACCTAATTTATACATATTGTAATTCATATTAGCCAACTTACACGATCTTGAGCAGTCCACATCCACCCGCGCTGCCAGCTATTTTCCCCAAGTAGCCGGTCTACCGAATACCATAAAAAATCAGACTAGGTGTGAACACTGGCACTAGAAGAAATATACTATCAATTCATCTTTAATGGGCCTACCACACGCGCAAGTATCACCACAGTCTTGCCTGCGCAGGCCGGCTTGTACACGGAACACCGTGCGTGTGGTTGGTAAAACTGTATCAAGCGCCAACCAACTGTATAACGCGCCAACCAACTGTATCACGACAGTTTTACCTGCGCAGTTATAACTGTCGTGATACTTGCGCTAAGGTAGGCACTTAACTATTTTTCTTAACTTTCTTTTACACATATATGTTAAATACGAAAGCATGAGCAGAATACAAGAGAAGTGGCCACCATATTAATTGCGAATGCAACAATGCAGCATGGTGACCCACACTATGGGGGCCTATTGAGATGCTTCTGCGTCATTGAAACTCCCGCCTCACCAACGAAACACGACACCACGAATGTTGTTATTTTAGGTTCGTCTTTTGTGAAAGGGTTCGGTAGAGCCAGTCCCTTCGTGATGATGTCAGCATGCTACGACCTTTAAGCTTTGAACTTAATGAAATGCTTTGAAATTATGGGACAACCGAAAAGAATAAATGGTTATTAAGTCCGCCCGTGTACTAAAGGTGCACAGGTTTAAGTAAAAATGCATATCGATTAAAATAGTAATGTAGTTTTGGCCCACAGCCTGTCTGTTCACTTGTAATATTATAAAGTTCTTTAGAAATATTTATATGCATTTGAGACCGGCATTTCTTAATCGAGAATTCACACTGCATTTTAAATCAACTTGTCGGTTTAGCTTCATTTTCCATTAACACTCATAAAAATGTCGGGCGAGTATCTGTGTCACTATACATTCAACTTTAATGAAATAAAATGAGACGAAAAGAAATAATTGGGTATTATATTATTTGGTTAAAATGTATAATATCCAGTCGTCCCTAAATAATTATATATCAATTAAAGGTTTTTAAATTATGTACTTTTACATCGCCTGTAATAGGATTGGCCAGTGAGATTGAATGATGGTGTTGCAATTACGTATAGATATCACACTTCACATCACATCATACTTACTAATACTTAATATTTACTAATATATAAAGGTGAAAGTTTGTGTGTATGTTTGTTACTTCTTCACGCAAAAACTACTGGACGGATTTGGATGAAACTTTACAGTAATATAGTTTATACATCAGAATAACACATAGGCTACTATTTGCCGCGATAACCGACATATACGCGGGCGGAGCCGCGGGCAACAGCTAGTTGGTAATAACTTGCAATCATGATTGTGTTGCCTGTTGGTCTTATGGTTAAGTGACCTTGATGGCTAAGTGAGACTTTGATTCCTACCTAGAACAAAATGTGTGAGTGATAAACTTGATCTACTGTCTGTGGATGTAATTAATCTGTAATTATTTTTATGTATGGCCCTGCCACAATGACTCTAGTCTGCCTGATGGAAAGCATAAACAGAATGCAGGAAATGCAACAATGCAGAATGGTGACCCACACCATGGCGGCCTAGTGATGCTTCTGCATCATTGAGCCTCCGGTCTCGCACTCACCAACGAAACACAACAGACACAGAAAACCGGTGTGAAACAGCGCCTGCGCTGCGTTTCACCGAGTGAGTGAGGATACCGGAGGCCCATTCCCCAACCGCTCCCCCCTTTCCTCTCCCCATTCCCCAAAGGCCGGCAACGCACTTGTGATGCCTATGGTGTTGCGGGTGTCTATGGGTGGCGGTAATCGCTTACCATCAGGCGATACGTCTGCTCGTTTGCCCCCTTTTATTACGTAAAAAAATGAGATAATAATGTTTATCAGCAGTTTGGATGTCATTGTACAGGCTCTGCTTAGTTTGGGATCAGACTGCGTGTACAAGATCTGAGTTGTTATTAACTAATATCAGTTGAAAAGACATCTATAATCACAGTAAATTATTTTCTTACAGTAGACATAACCAACATTCTTCTTAACACGAACGTCAGGAGTAGGTATTTCATGTCAACCAACAACAACAAACAACCTGGTCGCAGTTACTCCTTTTTTCCGTGCGAAAATCCTCTAGAATACCATAACTAAGACTAAAAACCAGCCAGATGTGTCCTAGAAAGAAAACCCACTGGTATCCTGACTGACCTCGAGTCATCTACGGCATTGTATGACCTTTTGTGGTCTTAGTTACTTCTAGGTTGATTAATGTTAATATGTATGAGGAATCGAATAGGTACCTCATGAACAAACTTTTTAGATACAATTAAAAACGGGCCACTTTCGAAATGACATTAGTTATTTGGGCTTTTAATAACGCAGGTCATGAATATGTGATGTGATTTGACGCGGACCAAGATTTATATTTATAGCACTTTTAATTTATGGGCCGTTATAAAACACGTCGAAACTCAGTCGATCAATAAGGTAGGTGCCTGCCTACCTGACGCCGCTCAGTCGAGGCTATATGAAGTATATAAGTAAGTATATAACTACATATGTAGGTATCACATATATTTTGGTGCATATGGTGCTTACCTTTAAGAGATTGTTACACTAGCCGTATAATCGTTCATGATTATGACGAAAATTGTAAGTAGGTATCGGTGTAATCCATTGTTGGCATGCCAATAAAGTATAAAATAAAATACCCTACGTTTGTGTTGAAATAGAAACACGTACAATTAAATTATAATACAATGAGACTAACATAGACAGAAAGAGAGAATTAGAGAGAGAGAGAAGAGATTAGAGGATAAAAAAACTAAAAATGTCCATATTTATTTTTGAAAAATTTGCGCACCTTTTTAACCGACTTCCAAAAGGAGGAGGTTCTCAATTTCATCGGTATTTTTAAAGACACACACAATATATTATCTAGTTCTATGTGAAGCCTTAAAGTTATACCTACACTACCTACTACAGTCACGAAATTTGAACAAAAGTATAATTTTATTTTATTAACTTTGTTTCTTGTATAGTAACTTCTCTAATTACCTACTTATTTATTTCTTTTGCATATTTATATGACGATAAAACGTGTCATAAAATATTTTTACATTTGTGTTTGAGATCGTGAAGCTATAAAATTATTCACTCAAATGGTGAAAAAATTAGGTACTGGTATTATATATGTACATAAATTACAAAGTAACTTCTAAGTATCATTAGCAAGACATATGACAGTGAATTACCTACTTCTTAAAGCATAGTCCCCGTTTTTTTTTCAATTTTAGTTCATTAAATATACAATTCTCATTCCAACCTCCATGAGGTTCTACTAATTCTACACCATGCGACGAATTCCGCACGAGTAAGAACTTACATTCTCAACAGTAAATCAGTAAATCTCGATAAGTGACTAGTAACTTTTTTCCTGTTCTTTTGATTCTAAACTAGAAAATATTTCAAATCTTTACATAGTACTAGCTTTTACACGCGGCTTCACTCACTCAGACTTTCATCCCCTGATTTACCCCCGTTAGGGGTGGAATTTTAAAAATTCCTTATTTAGTGCTCACTTACGTTATATAAAGAACCTACATGCAAAATTTCAGGATTCTAGCTTCAGCGGTTTGGGCTGTGCGTTGATCTCTGGGTATGTCAGTCAGTCAGTCAGTCACCTTCCTCTTTTATACATATTGATTAACTCAATGAAGTCGCTTCGTCAGTCAGTCGAAGAACAAAATGTTACAAAAATATCTACTTTACTTTAGAACAAAATTAAAACCAATGAAATAGTGAATTTCTTATTACATCCTCAGATCAAGAAGCACTAACTATGCTATAAACTACGCTACTTTTCATCAGTATCATATAACTTGTCGATACTTGTACGATACTGACGAAAAGTAGCGTAGTTTATAGCATAGTTAGTCAGTATCGCTTGTGTTTACTTGGAACTACGCGTCTTTTTTCTGCTTAAACAAGAACAAGGCGGTGCGTTTTCTACCTTTTTTTATTTGATCTGATAATACATAGTATTAAATGAAGACGCTTAAAGCAATAAAGAAATATCAATCTGTGTTACTATTGTTAAAATTCATACCTACTCATATTATAAATTCGAAGGGAACTCTGTCTGTCAGTCTGTTTAAATAAATATTTCAGACATCTAACACACAACGCCATCTAGTCCCAAGCTAAGCACAGCTTATGTTATGGGTAAATACATATATAGGTACATTTTTTGTAAATACATAAGTACATATTTTACATAGAAAACTCCGAAACAAATAATTGCAGATCATACAAACATTTGGTCCGACCCGGAAATCGAATCCGAGACCTCTTGCACCAGCAGTCGCATACGCTACCACTGCGCCATCGAGGCGGTTTACCGAGGAGGACGAGGGTGAGGGAGTTAGATGTAAATACTTACATTTTTTATTTCATCTAGCAATATAGAAATATCAATCTGTGCATTATTTTTGTAAATATAGTATGCGTTATACTTCTAAGCCACAATAACAATAAAAAGTATACTCATAATGTAAATAACATAATGTGTTTACCTATACACTATTAAACAATTTAGTAAGGTCGTAAAAATTTACTAAAACTAATCTCTGTAGGTATACCTTTGATACCTAGTGGGGTATACTCATGGGCGCCGTGAAGATCATTTTCAGGGTGGTTTCATCCACATCTACACAATGACACACCATTAACCACTATAAAATATATAATTATATTAGGTCTTTATCTACCTATGAAATTACTGTTTTTATATGACCAACTGTGCCAAGGGGGTGTGTGCACCACTCTCCCGGCGCCCATGTGTATTCTAAAACCTAGGTGTAGTAATTGAATTGTAATTTGAATCATTTCTATAAATATAATCTGTTATAACAAAAGCACTAGTCGCCCCTACGAATTTCAAAGGTTTCCCTTGATTTCTCTGGGATGCCATCATCAGATCCTAGTTTCCTTATCATGGTACCACCATTAGCACATTTCCTTTCCAATAAAATAATAATCATCAAAATCGGTTCATAAACGACGAACAAAATCCGCGAACACATAAAAAAAACATATATACGGTCGAATAGAGAAACTCCTCCTTTTTTGAGGTCGGTTAAAAAAAGAAACGATAAATGCAAGTATGCATAGAATAGATTATACTTTGATTCTTGAGAAGGAACATAGACTACTCTGTGACACGATAACCAACACACATGCGGGCGGCGTGGAAAAAGTTCAGGAAATTGCAAAAAATAGCAAAATATTACAGCAATAAAACTTAATAGGGTTACATTTTTTTAAAATAATGGTTAACGCCATGGTAAGCTGTTTAACGGTTTATTTTAAACAATTGTCTGTCAACAATATTGGCAAGCGATAACAATGCAAGATTTTAGCACGCGATCTTTGCAAAAACAGGGAAGAAAAAGGCGGCAATCTTCAAAGGACGATGGGTCCAAAAGACGTTCGAGTCAAAATATGTACAAACGTAGACCTCTAATGGCCCAAATAATAAAAAATGGATATCTTATTTAAGTATTAACAATAAGCAGGCGGGTATTTCGTGTGGAGTTGGACTGAACAATGGTCTGTTTTATGAGCTCATAAAGGCAACGTCTTTGTCCACGATTCGGTCAATAAATGTTGCTGAGCGGTACCAGGTTGAGCGCACCGGCCGGTGTAATTGTTTACTTCATATTCAAATCGGTCCTGTGTGAAACTGGCTACGGTTTTTGACGTAGTTCAAGATAAATTAAGGTATAGGTAAGTCTACTAAATGATGAATACAAAGCTGCGTTCGATGGTTTCTATCTTGGCCACTAAAATTCTATAAGGTATTGTACCATATCTATACAATTGAAACAAGTAGGTATTTCAATACAAAAATAGCTTATCCGTAGAAATCTCTTTGGGGAAAGTGTCTAGACAACAACTTTAAACACAAAAAGGTTCCATAATCATGGAGAATTAGGATATAGGTAATAGTTTCTGATCTAAATAAGAAGTCACACTAGGTTCTGTTCGTGGCTCTGCCCGCGTATATGTTGTCGCGGTAATTATTTTCGGATTAATATTTAGACCATGACACTGACGAATAATGTGGCTTACTATAAATATTGGCAAAATAATTTTCAAAACCGGTTCAGTAGATCCAGAGCTTACCTCACAAACTTTACCTCTTCATAATATTAGTATTGATGAAAAATGTTGAACAAAATGAACCCACGTACTTACTTCATTAGGGATTTATACCTCTCATTCCACACTCCATTGCTGACTCCTGTCTAACCAAGATCAAAAGTAACGACCTATGAACACATCGACCGCTTTCGGAAAATCTCAGAGGATCTGCCAGAGGACTTCCTCCCTCCCTCCAAAATAGGTCCAGCCGTTCCAGACAGTAGTTGGAATAAACATACAGATTGACAGACAAACATTTCAATAATTTATTTTTTAATACATACTCGTACTAAGTGTAATACACATTCTGTGAAAAGCTGTTCATTTGAAACTTAAATTAACAATTTAGAACAACAAATTAGAAACAAACAGACACAAAATACACCTTATTTGACAGTTATTTATTAAGTTACCAAAGCACGGCATGTGCCTTTGAGCAATATTAGGTAGTATATCGATTTCTTGTGCCAGAAACTATTAACTTTACTAGAATTAATTATAAAAAAAAACCGACTTCCAAAAAACATCCAACGAAAACTCTCTGGCAAAAAACACTTAAAAGCGTAAAATAAACTGGTTCTTCATAAATTGCCTATACCTAATTCTTTATTCATTTAAATAGTAGTATTATAATGTGTGCTAGGTACCTAGAATCTGTTTGAAGTCGGTGCCAAGTGACTATCGCTTAGACTTTTGTAATTGTTTGTTTGTATTCTTTTTTGGCTTAGCACCGACTTCAAACAGATTTTAGGTACCTAGCACACATTATAATACTACTATTTAAATGAATAAAGAATTAGGTATAGGCAATTTATGAAGAACCAGTTTATTTTACGCTTTTAAGTGTTTTTTTGGCAGAGAGTTTTCATTGTATGTTTTTTGGACGTCGGTTTTTTTTTTTTTAAAGTTTTTATTTTTCAGTTTTTAGTGCAAACAATCGTAGGTAAGTAGTAAGTTGAACTATTTCATCAAATTTCATCATCAAGAATACAAATGAAGGTCTAAACGTACGTGTAATATTGAAATCATCCTCTAATTCCTAACTGTTGAAGAGTTTAACCTTCTATCATCAGTTCACCTAAATAACTTGAAAGTATACGACTGAAGGTCTTTAGATACGTATAAAATTTAAAGAATTATCCTCCAACTCCTAACCGTTGAGGAGTTGTACCTTCCACCTTCCATCATCAGCTTACCTAAATAATTTGAAAGAATATGACTAAAGGTAACATATATACATCTGATATTTAAAGATTTATCCTCCAACTCCTAACCGTTAAGGAGTTATACCTTACATCATCAGCTCATCATCATAAAATGATGACTACCAGACGCAAATACGGGTGTAACTTCAGAAAATATACGAAAAACATAGTATGTGCCTATAAAAAATTAGAGTTTCCCTCGATTTCCCTGGGATCCCATCATCAGATCCTGATATGCTGGCAATGGGACCACCTCGGAAGCATACCCTTTCGAATACAAACTTTTTTTTTAAATCGGTCCACAACTGACGGAGTAATCGGGTAACATACATAAAAAAAAAAAAAAAGAAATACATACAGTAGAACATAGAACCTCCTCCTTTTTGAAAGTCGGTTAAAAATGGTTGAATTCCAGGACACTGTGTTCAAAACATATTTACATAGAAAAATAAGGGAATAGTAACCAAATCCAATACTATAATAGACAAACACCAACAGATAACAAAACAAAGAGAGCTACCTGCATTACTCTTTGTCGCAAGATTTTATGCGCCCCATTTGAGCAGTCGGCCCTGCTTATTGTTTGAACCTGCGAACTGCAAGAATATTTTTTTCAACATAAAAAGATATTGTCAGTACTAATTGTTAAAAGGATGCCGCCACAATACAGTGCGGAGTAACCAACTGTTATCAACACTGAAACAGATAAATGAATTATTTGTAACGTATACGTATCCGAAACTAGTTTTTCCTGCGGCTCCAACCGCGTGTATATTCATTATCGTGTTAAAGAATAACCAGGAGTAACATCTTGAGGAAGACCTCAAGACTCAAAGTATCTCCATGCTAAATTTAATTGAAATCGGTGTAGCGTGATAGCGTAACAGACAAGACATATAGACAGATAGTTATTTTTGAATTTATAATATCACTAGATTCTGCACGTGGCTCTGACCACGTGAATGTCAGCTATCGCGGTAAAGATTACCATTGTGAAAGGATTATAATGTCATCAACAATCATTCCATTGCTGGGCTTGGGTCTCCTCTCAGGAGAGGGTACCATAGGTCCCCACGCTGGCGAAGTGCGGGTTGGGGACTGGTAAAGCAACGTTGTGTTGTGGCTACGTAATCTTTCGGTTAGATGTTTTTAAGCCACCCGAAGGCCTCCAACTAAGCTTCACGACTGTTATCCTATGATAACAACCGGGACCGACTGCTTGACGTGACCTCCGAATCACGGAGACGCTCATGGTAACATGCCACCAACGGTCACCCATCCAAGTACTGATCACGCCGTCGTTGCTTACCCTCGGTTATTGTTATATGAGCTATGAGCGCCTCGTGATTAATGTAATAATGTAAAAAATATATATTTTTCAAAATAAACAAACGAAAGAGTAGCCTATGTCCCTCTTCAAGAATCTAAGTATTTCTATGACAAATTTCATTGAAATCGGTGCAGCGGTTTAGCCGTGAAAGCCGTAACAGATAGACAGACAGAGTTACTTTCTAATGAATAATATTAGTATAATCAATTTAGTTTATACAATTAGATTAGGGTAAATAATTGTGCCGTGTCCGCAAATTCGTTAATGTTTGATCATTAAGCCTTTCGCAGTCCACTGCTGGACATAGGCCTCTCCAATTGCACGCCACTTGGTTCGATCCTTGGCTTCATCCATTATTGCGTAACATTAGGTAGTATTCTAGCATAAAAATGATTAACTGAACGCTAGTTAGGCATTTTTTTCCTCAGAGCTTTCTCCCGAACTAACTTGGAGTCGGCGGACATAAGTCTATTACTATACAGAACCTTACATTTTCACGCTACGAAACAGATGTATGTATATTATTAGTTTTAACTGACATTTACCCCTTTTAAAGAGTAATTGAAAAATTAAGTCATTACTTAGTTCTAAGATTATCTAAATAAAAACCAAAATAATTTAATTCATTTTAGTTATGGTTTGGCCAAACTTTCGCAGGGAATTTAAATTACTTATGCTGTAAAGATATTGTTATTTCAATGCATTGTTATACCTACTTTTCTATAAGATATATAGCTACTAAAGCCTTCCTAGTCATAGTATATTGTTGTATAACCATCATTTATCGATTACCGATATATTTTATTATTTACGATAAACAACACGTTATTTTTATCTTGGGATAACATTGATTTTATTTCATTAAATATGTTACCTTAACGTAGAATTATATCTTTATTATTTAATAACATACTTTTTCATCCCACCAGCTCGTAAAGAGTATTTTTGCCGTTCGATATCTTAGTGTAAAAGTCGTTTTTAACTTCTAGAGAATAAAGTAAATTGAATTTAGAACATCGCTCGGGTGCACTAAGTTTGTGAATTCAAAACATCATTAAACCTATTTACTTCACCTCCATGGTGCCGAATTAACCATACATTATTTTTTTCATCCCACCAGCTCGTAAAGAGTATTTTTGCCCTTCGATATCTGAGTGTAAAAGCCGTTTTTATCCTCTAGAGAATAAAGTAAATTGAATTTAGAACATCGCTCGGGTACACTAAGTTTGTGAATTCAAAACATCATTAAACCTATTTACTTCACCTCCATTGTGCCGAATTAACGATACAATATTTTTTAATTTGTTAAAAACTTAAGACTCGGAACCAACTTGGTGTGATTTTTTTTATTTGCTCTGGCCGCACCATTTTCTTCTTAAGTAACTATAGCAACGTAACTTTAAATTTTTCTTAATTTATCTATACATCAATACAAATAAATAAAATTGAAATGTCTGTTTGTAATATTAAAATAATCGCTTTTTACGAAATGCATATGTATGTATACACGGTACATATACTAAAATATTACGTTTTTTACATTGTCTGTCTGTCAGTCGGTCTGTCTGTTTGTTTGTTCCGAGTAATCTCTGGAACGGCTGGACTAATTTTGACGAGACTTTCACTGGCAGATAGCTGATAATCTAAGGAGTAACTTAGGTTACTTTTCTTAGACTAGCTTTGTCCCACGGTGTAACTCGCGGTACGACAAAAATTGCGGGTAACACCGCTGGATTGAGCTAGTACCTAAGTATTTTTGAAATAATTTAAAAATAATGCTTTGTTTGTTAATGCTTTTTTTGCATTTAGTTCTTTCCTCGCTGAGGTGGAATGAAAAGTTACGTGTTGCACTCGAGTGCAAAGATTTTTCACCTCGTGCTCTTTTGATTCCCTCGCTGACGCTCAGGATTTTAGAATCCTTCGCTTGCTCGGTCATCAAAATTGAGCACGCGGTTAAAAAGCAACTTTGCACTCTTGTATAGCAAATAACTATTTTTGTTGAGAATTTGGAAAATTCTTTCGGATCTTTGGACCCACCTACGTAGGAGCCTAGAGTCCAAAAACCACCCAGTCGACCGACCTCAGACGCCCTAAGGGAAGAACCTGATATTGTGCGTCCACGCCCAAGAATCAATGCCGGGCCTAAGAGTCTTATCACATTCAATAATACACAATATGTTGCTTAATAAATGACCGGTTGAGGGCCCTCAGCGCTTATCAAAACCCCGAATAAGATTGTGGAGGCCACCTGAAGCCAACAACCATACATTACACAAAAAAATACAATAATACACCATATACTATTATGTTACATGTATAATATATAAATCGAACGTTGAAATGCAAAAGTACGTAGTTATGTAAGGAAAGGTAACCACTTAAATTTTAATAAGAGCAGCGATTATGTGCCATAAAAAGCTGTAAATATGTAGTTAGCCGGGTTCCCTGACTTCGGGTAATTTGCAGTGCTCCGCCCCGTGCATGCAAGCCTACTATTTAAATCAATGCCTATAATTGCAAACATTATGAAAGACTCGATGAAAATACTAATAAAATAGTAAATTCAGCTTCCTAACTAGGCATACAAGTATATATA
The DNA here is from genome assembly GCA_949125395.1 of Diaphora mendica. Lineage (NCBI taxonomy): Eukaryota > Metazoa > Arthropoda > Insecta > Lepidoptera > Erebidae > Diaphora > Diaphora mendica. Next base: position 29,543,208 of record OX421310.1, read on the forward strand.
TCGAGATGACCGGGAGAGGTAGGCAATAACCATTTCCGTTCTTACTGACTGTGTTTCTTTCTGTGTGTAGTTGTGAATGTAGTAATAATGACAACCTTCATTTGCAAAATCTTTCAGAGCCTCTAGGAAGGTGATGGTGGAACGAATGAGGCATGTCATCGGCCTAAAGTCACCGGTATTCTCCCCAAGATTACGGGTGACGTCAGCAATTTGATAAATTATTATAAGTTTGTAGCTCATTAAGCAAGATTAAGAATAAGAAACGTAAAACGGACTATGAATATGATACTATACCAAGATACCAAGTCACGCAAGTTGAAGACATTAATTTTTATCTTACACATCTTACTATTACGTAGAGTCATGATTAATTTGCAAGCATATTTAAAAACGTTTTATAATTTATTCTTAATACCGACCATGGATTTCCATGGTGAAGTCCATGATTCCGAGCGATACAACTAATTAACGCAAAAGAGAATGTAGGTAATGCTACGCTAGAATTAAGCGATCTTTGTAAACGATGTTTGCGATGTGCGATCTGTCTCTTACTGTCAAACAACAGACAGCTGTTTCCGTGCTTAGCAAAGAGTATATACCACTGAGACTAAGGTTACATCAATAAAGTTTATAATAAAGGTAGTCGTTAAGTTTTCTTAAATTTTCTAAGCATTTGCGCAAAATTCTTATTCTTTTTAATGTAAGAACCTTTTACGAAGTACATATTAGAAACGATTTAAAAAATAGGTATATTAATTAATTCGGTAAAGACGTTCTCATGTTATGGCGTGAGCAGGAGAAATAGGGGTTCATTTTTATATATTTAGATTAATAGATTAATTTTAACTTTAATGACACATCGCTCCCTTAGCCTAAATACCAATTTAATTAGTTATGATCTTCAATTTGTTATGGTTTATTCTTCTATACGAACTCACTACAAAAATACAAAGAATAAGTATACCTTATACTTATTCCGATATTGTTAAAATCTTTGAATATTAATTTCGAATAATCTATTACAAGTATGCACGTATGTATAATAATGTAAAGATATTTAAATACACCGTCGTTAGGCGGTTTGTAGACATACGAGTACAACATATTATTATGTTACAATTTACCGTGATGGGAAAGTCAAACACATAGACAAGGCTCACATTCATTTGATTAAATATTCCATTGTTTGTGCAATCGTTTGTTTTGAATCTATGTATACTCATGATAATCTGTACATAATCATGCGAGGTTTGCTGTTATCTTTTCGTCATTTTGAGCGCAACACACTAGCATTATATAATACAAGCAATATTGCATTAATGAAGATATTAGATATCTAAGTCTAACAATGAGTATTCAGTAGTTATTGTTACTGTTGCCATGTCAATGTAGAACGCTGATGCATGTTATATTATGTTTGAAGAATATAAATAACATATACAAGTTATCTACCATAACTTATCTACCATAGCTTTTATTTTAGAAGATATGACTGACAGCTATGCTTTGGATAGATCGAGTCGACTGGAGTGTCACCACGACCTTACAGAAAACCGATCCTAGGTAAACCTCTTTTCCTTCTGATTTGGTGGAATGAAGACTTAAAAGGTAGCATTTCACTCGTGACTCTTGAGATGTAGATGTACATGGGCAGCGAAGTCACGCAGATCATCGCCTCCATCGTGTATACTCCTACAGGGATCGCACATCGACTGCACGATGGGCCAGTGGTTTAAACAGTCGTCACGCCACTTCCTGCTGCGCCAAGTGTTGTAGGTCAAATCCTACACGGGACAACACTTTGTGTGATCCACAAATTGATGTTCTGAGTCTGGGTGTTCTTTGTGTCCGTTTCATGTGTGTTTGTAAAGTACCCCGCGATACATACAGTAATATACAGGATGTATATTCCTAATGCGGCAGTTATCTTTGTTAATAGAAAAAAAAAAGAAAAAAGGACAGGGATAGGTACTAGACACTTGCAGCGACAGCTCTGACAAAGACACACCTACGATCTTATCAGCGTATTAGCACAGTACGTTGAACTATCATTTACAGTTAACTTAATAAAAAATACACAAGTACTTTTAAATAAGAAATATATTCATATTAAAAGGTGTATTTAATCTGGGGGCATGGTCGTGCCCCCGCCAAGACGAGCCAAGCGAAGCGCAAGCTCATAACTTTGGTTTCCGATGTACCAGATCGTCCAAATTTTCAAGATATGATGTTAATAATAGACTAATTAAACATACAGAGTTTCAATTGTATAGCTCTGGCACTTTAGATTTTATTGATATCTAAAAAACACCGATTTTGTCACTGACACACTGATGATCATCAAAACTGTTAGGGTACTTCCTGAAGTGCCAGAAAGCTGAAATTTGGTGTGTAAACTAAGTTTATTATACAAACAACAAAAAAAAACTATTACTTTTATTCCCCAACCCCCAAAATCGGGGGGTGGCAGTTTGTATGAGACTTTCACAAATTTTTATGCTAAAGGTTTTATTTATTGTATACGGACTTTTTCGAAAGAAGAATACAAGAAATACACCCCAAAAAATGAAAAAAAAACTGCCTCAAGCAACTTACAAAAAGAAATGAAATCCCACCAAAAACATTTTCATGTAAAATGGTGCCAAAACGACTGCATATGGCTTATCCTGTGAAAAATATATCAGATGTCATGTAGAGGCAAGCTTTTGAATCTACACGCCCTAACTCTACCGACCCTAACTTCATTCATCAACTGGTTAATTTTAGTGAATCATGTTCTGAATTTCACAATTACGTAATTCAAAATAAAATTCTTTGGAAATATGCTAAATCCCAAAATAAATATTCTTTTAAGAACAATAAATGTAATGTATCAACCTAGTAATGATTTCATTGACTATCTGATTCTGAGTCTGTGTATTGTTTAATTTCCAGTAGGATTTTTTTTCTTTCTATGATTAATAGTTATTTGTTATACAAGAGTGCAAAGTTGCTTTTTAACCGCGTGCTCAATTTTGATGACCGTGTAAGCGAAGGATTCTAATTCAATAATTAGAATCCTGAGCGTTAGCGAGGGAATCAAAAGAGCACGAGGTAAAAAAAAATTGCACTCAAGTGCAACACGTAACTTTTCATCTCACCTCAGCGAGGAAATGACTAAATGACGTGAAAAGAAAATAGCGCTGGCAAAGCAAATCAAAAATAAAGTAGACCAAGAAGGTTCCGGGTCTGAGTTTTAAAAAAATAAAAAAAAAGATAAATTCGGCACCATGGAGGTAGAAGTAAATAGGTTTAATGATGTTTTGACTTCACAAGCTTAGTGCACGCGATGTTCTAAATTCAATTTTACTTTATCCCTTTAGCGGATAAAAACGGCTTTTGCACTCAGATATCGAAGGGCAAAAATACTCTTTCCGAGATGGTGGGATGAAAAAATTTTTTTGAGAAGTCCCGATTTTATTTTGCCCGTCCCGATTTTTTTCCTATTAAATCCCGAAAAACTTTTAGGTAAAGTTGGCAACCCTACTGGTAGGTAATCCTGTATAGCGTTTAATTTCGTTATTCTTTCGGTGTCTTCAGTTGATTTTTTTGGTTGAAAGCAAAACTGTGTTTGAGAGACGATGTTTGCCTAAATAAAAAATACCTAAGTGTATTTATGATTTTTTCCAACAATTCGGAGATTCCGTCTAATACGGAGATTGGTCTGTAGTTTTCGACACACTCTACTCCCATTTTGTGTAATGGATGAATCAGTGAGCATTTCATACTATCGGGGAATATGTCGTCACTAACAGATGTTGAAAATATGTATTAAAATTGAAGTACATATTTGCATCTTACATTTTCTTGACAAATGTAACAAGTAAGTATACCATCCCATCCGGTAGCGGATTCGTTTTTAGACTAAGGATCAAAGATTCAACTTCAACATTATCAGTTTCTAATTTAAGTCGATTTAAAACAATAATATTCATTATGACAAGAAAACTGTATACAAATTCATTTGTGTACGAAATAACCACATTAGATATAAACGGTGTCCTGGCTATAATAGCCTACCTCCAGAAAAGCACAGACATTGGCATTCTATATTAATTATAATAATGAAATATGTGTTTTTATTTTACTATTATGCATTTAAAATGTAACTAATAAGTATACCTATACAAATGTAACAAAGAGAAAAATAATGGTATTCAATGTACACATCTCACACACGGTTATCTGATCAAATCTAGGCAAAGCCTGTAAAATAGTAACAGACCACTGTTAGCATACGTATATATTTCTAAATACAAATACATTATAGATAAAATTAAAAACAGGCACAGAACAGATGATCGTATTCATAATACAATTTATGTCTTTGGTGGAAAGCGATGACTACGACCACAGCCTCCGGCTAAGCAGTCAGAGTCGAATGTAAAATAAATTAACCATTATTGGTAATTTATACAATACAGAAAAAATGTGTGTTTAATGAAACTCTTCTTTAACGACTCCAATTCGTCATACGTGAAAGCAGCTAACCATTCATCGGTAAGTTTTTTACAGTCACGTGAAGAATGTGAATAAATACTAAGTACTCTATTGACTCTATTAAGCCCAAGATACAAGCGTAACTTAGTTTGGGTACCACTAGCAAGTATTGTAACATTATTGTACAAGTATTTGAATAAAATTGAATAAATTGTTGCATAAGAATGGAGCAAAGTGTGTGCATTGGCGACGTTTAACTTCCAGTTAAGTAGTCTGGGTTGGTCAGATCGTTTATGTCCATACAGTCATAGTCAAAACGTAATTGTATGCAAAATCATCATCATCGTCATCGTATGTTGCCTGCAAGGGATAGGTATAAGCCATTTGTTGAGAAACGCATGGGTTTGTGAACCATATTATATTGATAGCAATTATAACCTCTGACTTCCACCACATACACCAACCTCACAAAATTTCTACATCACCCAAAGGTTGGCTGGTAGAGAATGCCTTGGGCATTAAGCCCATCGTACATGTGTGCATAAAGTTTTAAATAAATTAATAAATAAAATAATTTTCGACAATCTCACACTAGATGTAAAGAAGAAGAAACCTAAAGCTTTCTGAAATTATATCCGAAGTATTTAAGAACTGAGTATATTTCTAGTATTTATTACTTCCTCTGCGTGGGTTAAGTTTATTTTATCAAAGTTGTGAAAAAATGGAATATGTATATCGAAAAACATACCTAACGTCTCGGCCAGATTCAGTAGTGCCTACTGTAGGAAGTTTCATTCAAGTAACTACATGCCCAGTGCTTTTGATTTGCTCCGTGATCATCTTTTCAATTGGAAAGAGTAGAAAATTATTGACTGTGACTGACGGAGTAACGAAATGAACACTGCTTCCTCTCGACTTATGAACTGTCTAATAAGACATGTTGTAGTTTGCCCAGTGCCTTCATATAGTCACTTTATCTAATGATGACTTTGTCTATCCAAAGAGATGGGGGAACACAGTGCTTAAACAAAAGTAACATCCGAAGCTCATTTATTTATATTTAATTACAACTAGAAAACACGACAGTTATGTTTGCAAGGACGACGACGACCTATCGGCTATTGTATCACTGAGCTGTTTGGAAAAAAAAACTAAACATGCATAACAGCAGCCTTTACTCGTATATTTAAAAGTAAAATGCAGACTTGCATAAGGTATAGATGAAAATATTATAGAAAAAGAAAATTTCACCCAAAGCATTAAGTATTTAATGGCGATCATAAATTTAATATCTGATTTAGCTAAATTAAAATGAGTAATGATTTAAACGACTCTTAATTATTTGCGCATGATCAAATATTGTGTAAACAATAAGTGGTTGTAACATGATTATTTTTAGGCGTAATTAGTATAATAGAACTTTCTCAAGTAGTAAATCAATGGTTTGTTAGTTTAATCATTGTACAAATAATTAGAATTTAAGTTTAATTAAAGGAGATTGGAACCCTAAATTTAATTATTTTATTAAAAGGGCTTAATTATTTAAGAATCGACACTTTATGACTCTAGGACTATTGTCGGACTTCTTTTAGACTTCCAACTACCTGTAACCATTGCGAAAGATGTTCGTGGGTATACCAACTGGGATATGCTCTCCGAGGTACAGATGTGTGAAGTTATACTTATTATTAGTTTTAAATGAAAAAAAAAATTAGCCAGAATGCATCTGTTGATAAATACAAAATGTCAATGCCCAGAGACAAGAATCTTGGTTAATTTATAACACATACAGATTAGTTATGAACGAGTTTGATAAAAGTCTATGATTTCTTAGTATTTCGATTAGGCACGGTGAATTTATTACTGTTATGAATTAGATAATAAACATCACCTTCACGACGGTAGTTATGTGATTATTATTATAGTATTACAATATAAACATAATGTTCTGTTACTGGTTTTTGTTGACACTTTTTAACAACATTGCTTAAGGGTACTTTTGATTTCTTAATAGACTACTTTTTATTATTATACACGTCGTGTATTAAAATCAGGATTAAAATTGAAGTAACGTTGTGATGTAGAAAATATAGTAATTGTTTAAGTAAAACCTGCCAAAATGAGTCTATTTTGCCTGATGGAAAGCCTGAGTAGAATCCAAAAGTGGTAGTCACCATACTTCACAATGTAGTATGGTGACCCAGACTATGGCGGTCTTGTGAGATGCTATTTCACGCCCCACTTAAGGGACCTGGTATCATAGTGGGCATATAAATTGAATTTCATATTAATTCTAAATACAATCAAATTTGAAATTTCATTTGTTTGTTTTGTGTTGTCTTTATGGACTCAAATTACAAACTCTATGAGTAACTATTTCTCTCTCTCTTTAATTTCTATTGCATTACAATACAGGTGCGTGTATGTCAATAATAAAATTAATTTTTGAAACAATCACGAAGCACCTTCGAAGATTTTCTAATTGATCAGAATTTTGCTCTAAATAACTTGATGCTTCGAATGTGAATGTACTTTGCACTTCAAACGATTGCTGCAGTCAAATGACTTTTTCTGTGGACAGAAGATCGTTTAATTGATACCTATAGTTTTCCACTTTTGAACAATTGGCTGCACGTTTGGCCTAGTGGTTTAACGGTCACCACGCCGTTTCCTACTTCGCCAAGTGTCGTGGGTTCAAATCCCACGTAGGACAACACTTTGTGTGATCCACAAATTGTTGTTCTGAGTCTGGGTGTTCTTTGTGTCCGTTTCATGTATGTTTGTAAAGTCCCCCGCGACACAGGATTTATTCCTAGTGCGGGAGTTGTCTTTTATAAAAGAAGAAAAAAAAGAAAAAAAAAAGAATTATTAGAAGATATTCTGAATGTAGACATATTTTACCAAAACCAGGATGTTACATTTATCTTGTTTATTACGGATTTCATGAAAACATAATAAGTACCTTAGAGTTAATATTTTAATACTATATTTCATATTGTTCAAAGTAAATACTTATTTCAACATGGGAAACACTTCAAAACACTAATTACGTCAAATGTCGCCACTTGGAATGGAGAGGTGTAATACATAATCAAGTTTATCTGTACGTAAACACACACATATACAGTGTCCACGTGTAGTGATATATAGAGGGTAATATTACCGCGAGCGGCCAACAAACAATAAGGTGTGATAAGGAGATTCGGCGGTGCTTTTCATGTGTCGCCTTTGTCCGAGTTTAATCCGCCGCCCGAGCTCCGCCCGCAACGCGGCGCGCGCGCACTTGAACGGCAGCCCCGCCTACGCGCTACGCCACGTAGAACTAAAGGCTTACGCTATTTGATAATTTTCTACAAACTTTGTCTATGAAACTCGTTTGTTTAAAATCATGTTTATGTAAAAGTATATTTATTTAGTTGTTATTATTTACTAATTGCCTATGGCTTCTTCACCGTGAAACTAATTTTCAATCACGCTTCCCGTTTTGCTGAATGAAAGGTATTCTATGTCTACTTCTGTACCTTTGATAACGTATAATTAATACTTCTTGACCTAAGGGAAGAGTGTGAAATAGGCCGAAACACATGCAATACATGTAAAGGTCTAATTTAAGTAGGCAATACGAACTTAATATTTGTTTTATTACATCTACGAGTATATCTAGGCAATTATGATTATTCTGTTGTACTTTTTAGGGTTCCGTGCCAAAGGCAAAAAACGGAACCCTTATAGATTCGTCATGTCTGTCTGTCCGTCTGTATGTCACAGCCACTTTTTTCCGAAACTATAAGACCTACAATGTTGAAACTTGGTAAGTAGATGTATTCTGTAAACCGCATTATGATTTTCACACAAAAATAGAAAAAAAAACAATAAGTTTTGGGGGTCCCCAGTCCCCATATTTAGAACTGAAACTAAACAATCTTTTTTCATCAAATCCATACGTGTGGATCTATGGATAGGTCTTTGAAAATGATATTGAGGTTTCTTATATCATTTTTTTTCTAAACTGAATAGTTTGCGCGAGAGACACTTTCAAAGTGGTAAAATGTCCCCCCCCCCCTGTAACTTCTAAAATAAGAGAATGATAAATCTAAAAAAAATATGTGATGTACATTACCATGCAAACTTCCAACGAAAATTGGTTTGAACGAAATCTAGTAAGTAGTTTTTTTTATACGTCATAAATCGTAAACTGCAATTTTACCTTTCATTCAATCAACACAAATATAAAAATAAAATAAAAATTATATTATGTATGTTACTTGCTGCTGCGGAACCCTTCATGGGCGAGTCCGACTCGCACTTGGCCGCTTTTTAAAAAGTATTCTTCTACCTAGTTCATTATTAGCTTTCATGTAAATACATGCGCAAGTCATTCAGTCATTCATTTCTTATTTTTGAATCATAAAAAAAGTAAATTAACAATGAATGTGTTTGAAATATATATGTATTTAGGAGATTAAATATTCTCTTAATTTCTTAATTTTCTCTTGGGTTTCCATCAGGCAGAGTGGAGTTATTTTGGCCGTACCATCTAAAAAAATGAGATGGCCAATGCTTTATTCCACATTTTGACACTTTATAGGTGGATTAAACACAAACTATGTTTTAATAAGTATGTCGGCTTAACTTATTTGATACAGCGTAGTTAGACAGATATTGTAAAAGTTATACGATGTTCGGTGTGGCACGAAAACTTAGTTACAAAGTATTTAATCGATAGTTATGAGCGAGAATTCTAATAAAATGTTTACTATACATACATTATAAGTATAACATATAATAGGTATGCGTAAAGAAACTTTTACAGCAGTTCAAACGATCTCAAAATAGTTTTTTATCGATTCACTCTTTATCCTTCTTAATTTCTTAGTATCGAAAACATTATCACTACATAGTATAAAACAAAGTCGCTTTCTCTGTCCCTATATCCCTTTGTTTGCTTAAATCTTTAAAACTACGCAACGGATTTTGATGCGGATTTCTTTAATAGATAGAGTGATTCAAGAGGAAGGTTTTTATGTATAATAAATGCATAATATAGTATGAAAACACTGTTAATTTTCGAGGTTTCTAATGTGATGTAGCAAATAAACACATTTTTTGCGCTTACATTGCAAATGCTGGTTGCACCCTACGAGATAGATCAAAAGAATGTACTACAGTATTGTACACCTTAAAAAGTACTACAAAAAATTCCGCGACGGTATGTCTATCTCTTAGGGATAACCCACATTATTCCTTTCTTTTTAAGAGAAATAATGGCTTATTTACGAAGTGATTTTAAGCAATACGGAATGAATCCTTATACAATTAAGTAAATTAAATACATTGCGCATTTAATATAGATCAAAATGGCCCTTTACAGTATCTAATTTAAATTAATATATTCGAAGATATTACAGATTTAAAATGCACGAATCGTGTCGTCGGCGGGGGCATCTGAAATCCACCCGTGCGAAGCCGGGGCGGGTCGCTAGTGTAGTATAAACGAAACAATTAGTAGTCTCATCGAAAAGTCGTGTGCATATAATGACATTTTAGCGATATGACCGGCTAAAACGTCTCTCTGAAAGAACAAATAAACTGGCTTTTTGACGATGATCTTTGGTGAAGTCTGGATATCGTAAAGACTTCGTATGTAACGTAATCCACACTCAAATAACCAACATCATCATTATTAACAGCAGCACTTAATAGTCCAAAACTAGTCAACTATAGATTTAATTTGTGCCTCTCATACCTAACATGTAAAACATAGTGTGTTTTCAGGCCTACATGAAGAGCAAAATCCCACCTTAAAAATGCCGCCAATGCAATTTTTGAAATGCAAGCGTCAACAGAGGCCGGTTGTCATTTGCCATGAAGTGACCAGCCTGCTTTTATGCTTATGGGGAAAATTTAAAACAAAGAAGTCGATATTTTTAGATGAACCTTGAAAACGTAGTCCGGGTCTCTTCCAGAAAGGCTTCCTAGGTCGGGTGTGACGGTGGATTTTAATGAAAAAATCACACATTTCTGGCTCTTGTGTCTGACGAGAGCTGCAGAGCTGAAGTAATTCGCACTTCTATGCCTGCCGTCACCGGAACAAAAAGTAGGCATACGTATCTTGTTTATACTTTTCATAAGCATTTCGTTTGATTGATTTGTCGTTTATACCACTATATAAATTATTATGTTTAATATTACATCATATCGACATTAATAGTGAATTAATATGTAATATTATTTCATTCTCAGACGATCCTTAATTTTTAGCTGAAGTAGTTTTAAAGGGTCTCACTTCTAAGAGTCCATTTTCATTCTACAACATAACTTTATACCTAAACAAATAAGACGATTAGATGTAAAACGTATCTAATAAATTACACATGTACCTCAATCTTCCGAATGACATTTATATAGCTTCAGAATTTTATTCTTTATATTACCACATTAATTTTGTAACTGCGACCTGTAAATGTATGCACTAAAGCATTCATTTTCATAAAGATTTTATTGGTTTTTAATTAGCGATGATATGTGAACACAAAGTCAAAACAGATACGAATATCAAACAAATCAAGTGGGTCAAGGTAAAACTTCTTCTAATTTTGATATTTTTTATTGAAAATGGAATTTCCTAAGTTGTTTTTAGATGTATATTTTTATTTGAAAAGGATGATTTTAGCTAGTTGTATAACTCTTAACTTAAACGACTGTGGGATATCTTTCTTATTGAAAACATTCGTAGTGGAGACCGATTCAAGTAGTGTGGAGTCATAACCATACCTAAACAGATTTTAGAAATATGATAAACATTACATTACATTCAAAAGTTGGCAACCTGCTTCGTTTATTTTTCTTTTCCATTTACCTACCCTGTCATAATATTAAAAATATTACTTTGTCAATATATACCACTATAGTTTGAGATATGGGCATGTAAATGATTCACTGACCAAATGTTGTTGTTGTGACCATAACTCTGTATTAGGAATAGGGCTGAAAATACTCTCAATACGCTTAAACATCCAAAGAGCATTCTCAAAACATGTCAACAAAACACTCACTATTTACATTATACCTTATTTTGTACCTACAGTAAATTAATATAATCTTCTTATTTGTATGGGAAATACCTTGTTACCAGATACGAAATTGCGTCGCTAAATCCCAATAAATATTGATAAGTCACCAATTTCACAGTAAGTAATTATCTGAGACGCCGCTGATTGTTTAAAACTAGGCAAGGTTTTACGTCTAAACAATGATTGGTGCGTACGGCAGTCCATAAAATCAGGTGACGCCGTTTTGTTCCGAGCTGGCGTTTTATTGTGCACTGTATAAATTTATGGAATCATCATCGAGTTGTATGGACTCCTCTATTCGTTCACAGCGTGGGTCCATAACCATTACGGATTGTATTTTGATACACTTTTATTTACACTTGTTAACATGCTGTAGACATGGTGTCTTTAGACCATGGTTTAAATTGCTTTATGAATGTAATACAGAAGTATATTTCGTTACTTATGTTTTCATTGACCATTGACAGCTACCTACCATTGGATTTTAAAAGGTTTACGATATTTCCGTTTACTTAAAATATGCGAAATAAGCTGTAGTTACATACTAGCAAGTAATGTATTAGTAAGCGGTTTCGAGTGTGTTAATATTATGGAATTTTTAAAGCCTTTGAACTCATATGCGGAATATTTGTCCTTGAAGTATCTGGTTTTTATAGATTCCACTATAACGGAGAATACAACTACTACCTACTGTTCTTAAAGATTAATCAATTTTATTTAACTTTTAGACTAATTATTTATTTAATTAGGTACTAAGTTTTTTTGCCAAGTCACGAGATGCTTCTGGGGTTAGCATTGATGGCACTAATTTATAATATAATGTATGTATTTACGAATAGGTATAGACGTGTATAACGATGCTAAATAAAGAAATAATTTAAAGTGGGGATGTCGTCCGCAGTATTCAGTATAAAGCCTTTTCCACATTTATACACACACGTAGGCAGGTACGATTTTAAATTCCTTTTTAAAATATAAGATTACCTTTTTAAAAACCATTTAGGCCTAAATGAGCCTACATAATGAAGAATTGTAATGACCTGTATTCTTCATTATTTCTTTTTGTATACTCAGGGGTGGTATTTTTCTCAAATTAGAATGGGACCAAAAAGAACTTTCCAAATCAGTTCATAAATGACGGAGTCCTGAAGTAATAAACATAAAAAAACAACGTTTTTATGAAGTCGGTTAAGAACAGATGTATTTTTTTCTTTATTATCCTGCGATGATGCAAATTGCAATTTTATGCTTTGCTTTGCCAACCTACCCGTTGGATGCGGACAGTACAAGACCAGCTGTTATGAAGAATCTTGGGGCGGCCTATGTCCCGCAGTGGATGTCTTTTGGCTGAGATGATCATGTGGTGTTCTGTGATCATGTGACAATTCCTCTAAGCTTCAATATGGATGGTTATTTAGACTGTCATTCTCCAAACCTTAATCTAAACTACAGAGTCGCCTTCAGTCCACTGCGACACGACTGAACGTTATTTATTTATGAAGAGCGACTAATATAAGACCTTCTACAATCTAAATAAGTACTAGGCAATATCGGAGTTCTGTAGATAGACTGTCGTCGAATATTTCATCGTCCGACACAAGGTTTCATTCCAGGTAGGTATAGGATTCAGCCAATTTGCATAGGTACTATGTACTGTACACTAACCGCACAATGAATTTCGAGCAATTAGAATACTAATTGGATCGAGTTATGCAGAAAACAACTATGTCGCTTACTATGCAGAAAACAGTAACGACAGCGACATGGTATAACTCTGCATAACTCGAAGTAGTGACATGGCTGTTTGCCTGTTTTTTGCATAATTCGATCTATTTACTAAGAAGTTCGACATGTGTTCCTCAGAAGACATTGAAACAATGAAGTTGTCACAGTTACCTACCTATATTATAAAGGCTGTTAAACATATGATTTAAAACCCAGTTTATACAACCTTCAAGGCAAAGAAACATTTAAATGCACGTGCATAAGACTGCACTTTTGTGTCTAGTGGTTTAGCGGTCACCACGCCGTTTCCTACTTCACCAAGTGTCGTGAGTTCAAATCCCACATAGGACAACACTTTGTGTGATCCACAAATTTATTATTGTTCTGAGTCTGGGTGTTCTTTGTGTCCGTTTCATGTATGCTTGTAAAGTCCCCCGCCACAAAGGATTTATTCCTAGAGCGGGAGTTGTCTTTTAAAAAAAAACATCTGTACGTAGGGTAAAAGCCGGATAGATGCACAACTTTTCGAAAAAGCGTTTTTATTGAAAAACTTGTATTTTTTTACTAATTTACTATGTATATCAACACATAGGTCTTTGATCTTTCATAGTAGCCCATTTTTCCGAACAAAATTAATAAATTAATATAGTTTTTTAGTGACACCTGTTCTAAAAACCCTCTCGAAAATGGGATAGTTGCTTACTGTGGCGGATAGTGGCCTAACGATAAAAATGTGTCGGGAGATACTTGCCTGACGTGGAGATGAACGCCTTTCTATATATTTTATTTAAAAAGAAACAAGTTTAAAACAATCCAAATAATCACTCTTTATTATTTAGTGAAGCCTGTCATTCAGTAGGTGTAATTAGGTACGTATCCTAATGTAAATTATCATAGCAATCAGTTTTGGAAATAGGGTTAGGTATCACCAGAAACCAGGATTTTTCAGCTAGCCTTTTTAGTTTCACTGTTAAAATCGTGATATAACTCAATTTTTCGGAAAAATGGTATGATTATAGGTGAACTAAACTTTTTTCAGGAGGTAATACCGTATCTACAAGCTTTAATATATGAAATACCCGTTTTCTATATATTCAAAGCCAAGAACAGGGTATTATCCTAAAAGTGTGATATCAGTTAACTAAAAAATGTACCTAAGTGGATTTATGTGAATAATTGCTCTGGAGCCGTCTAGAAGCAACTATCCGCAAAAAGAAAAATGGTGACTATCCTTTTTGATACGGATACTTGCACTTTCTATTTATGAAATAAATATCAGAAAAAAAATGAAACGTAATTAATAGTGTATTTTAAACTCTAAGGCATGAAAAGAAACAAAAAGTTAACTGAAACCACAACCAGTAAAAAAGTTATTCAAAAAAAAATACGTATTAATATATTTTCGACGTCTTTCGAAGTATAGCCACGGATTATTGTCGTTCACACGGACAAAACGCGTGCCACTACTGCAACAGCCTATACGGCCTATAATATATACATTGTACTCTGTGTATACGGCACTAGGGCCTACTTGGGAGGCGCTTCGAGTTACAATCAAGCTCATACTTCAAAAACAAACCTAGCATACTTTTTTCAAAGCCGAGGCAAGTATCCCATCGAGGCAACAATCCTACATTTACCCTATATATACGCTATGTATTATAATAAAACGTAGAAATTAAACGTACGATAGGTATACAAATATTCGAAAATCTAAAAATGGAAGGTGTTGATACTTAAGATATGACTGTTTTATATGGCCTCATATTTTACTGCAACAAAAACATTTCAACGATTTGTGAATTTTTGAATGTCATCATTTTACGTGTGCGTGTGGTTTGAAGTACCTACCTACTTTATTGTTTTGTATTAATCCTAAACCAAACAAATTATTAAAAATAAAAAAATCGACTTCGTCAATATTTAACAATAAAAACACATAAGTTTTATATATATTCGTAATCACCGTAAAAAAATCTTTATTTTGATACCACACTACTGGAAACATTTTTATTATATTACTTTATGGCGCCAAAAATCCTTTTTATTTTTATTTCGATGTACTCTCTCGCTGTCACTCGAGTGACAACAGTAACTCTGTCACTCTCACGACTAAGACGAATCTATTGACACCACTCACATAAAAATACGACAAGCCGTTTAGGCTCTAGGGCGTGCCAAAGAAATATACATACATACATACATACATATATACACTCGAAAAACCCTCCTTTCGCAGTCGGGTAAAAATTAAGACTATGAGAGGTTATTTATCCATCGATTTTGCGAGTGAGTACTGTCCGTCCAAAAAGTAAATTACTTTATACATAACTTACAAATATTATAAACGCGAAAGTTTGTTAGTATGGATGGATGGATGGATGTTTGATACTCTTTCACCGCTTACTAAAAAAAACTACTGAACGGATTTGGATGAAACTTTACAGTAATATAGCTTATACACCAGAATAACACAGGCTACTATTTGCCACGATAACCGACATATTCGCGGGCGGAGCCGCGGGCACCCACTAGTTGTTTATAAAACTCTTTAACAAATCATAAATGCCGGACTTATTCGTACGTGGGGGAAATAACAACAACACTAACAACAGTATTAGTATCGTAATCGTAATTCGAACATAGAACTTGGGTATTTCGGGTACCTATAGGTATAATAAGATTGAAAAAGTATTATTTTGTTAAACATAAGCATCCTTGCCGAGACGAATTGGTTCCTTTAGTGTTAGTTACGTGTAATTTTTCGTACAGGGCTTCACGACCCTGGTTTTGCTATCATATTGAATAGTTCACATTAGTTAGACTATTGAACATCAGTATAGCAATTTTTAACCGACGCGACGTCAAAAAATATCTGAAAAACATAGTACGTGCCTTACAAATTTGAGGGTTTCCTTCGATTTCCTTGGGATCCCATCACCAGATCCTGATATAGTGGCAATGGTACCACATGGGGAGCATACCCTTTCGAAACCAATCAAATTGAGAACCTCCTCCTTTTGGAAGTCGGTTAAAAAGGAGAAGGTTCTATATTCCACTGTATGTATTTTTTATAGATACATTTTTTAAAATTTATGAGTAAAATAAATTATTGTTGTTAGATCTAATTTATGAACGTTTCCTATAATAGGCTTTAAAATCCTCTTAACTCAACACATGTTAGCAGTTACATAAACTGCATCGTCTAACTAAGTACTTTGCGTTTAATATTAGGTGGGTATAGAATAAGCTTATCGTCATGTATTGTATTGTTTTACCAATAAAAATGTATGTAAGGTATTATTTAGAACATTAACTAAAGTATCTTTTGGTATGTTTAGAAACACTATATAAATGCACTACAATAAATACAAAGAAAATTTCTAATAGGTAGGTACATTTCATATTCATTTTCGGATATGTAAAGTGTGTAGAACCTACGCAAGTAATATTACATAACCCTTTAAAATACTTAATTTGTTTAAAGAAATATTTTAAAAGAATAATAAATAAACTACCACACGGCAGCTGTATTTATAAGACATATGCGCGTATAAGCATAGCCGCGGACCAGAGCTCGTTATTTTCTGGTCAATTGCCGCTTTACAGCGCCCGCGCATCCTCGCTTCCAATTACTGCCCAGCCGCCAACGCTATAAAATAAGGTCCCGTATAAAAACGGCATAAAAACCAACTTTAAACAGAATATATTAAGCCGTATAAACATTTCGTTAAGAAACAATTTTCCAAGATGTTTCAATAACATTTAGAAGTTTAATATGAGTGAGATGCAAATTATGCTTAGGTAAAACGTGTTTGTTGTCCGTCCCGAGTTTTATTTTTTACAATTATATCGGCTTGGTTACTTGGAAATGCATTCACGAGAAATCGGAGAGGGTTTCGTGATGTTTAATAGGCTTAGATTAGAAGTTAAAAGCCGGGTCGTGGGCCGGACCCATTAAATGGTTCTCAGGACACGGGTACACGACTTAGCTCTCATTAGGTGAATACCTCAGCCCAGAACAAAAAAACGTGTTACCACATAAACTTTATATTATATACTACAAAATTACCCGTAGCATTTCCATAAGATATGAGCACACGCGATTCTGCATCCACGAAAACAATACATGGCTATGAGTTTTGAATTACTTTTGTGTGCGTAGCAGTTAAACACTAACTTCGCTAATTACAATATAATGGGGTTCGCTAATTATATAAAAAACTGAAACTGTTATACCTACAGTTCAAAAGCGTGCGCATTTTACTGATAACTCGAATTCATTACAGGGTCATAAACATTCACAGTTTTGCAACATAAATTAAAATGAAATGCCGACAAAGGGCTCCATCGCTTTGAAGGCACCGACGAACGGCGTGCAGCATCCGCTTTCTCCTGGTAGATAAGGCCGGATGTGACGTGGCCTTGTGTCTGTGCGTCTAGGGACTGGGCTTTTCACGACAGCTTGATACATTCCAATGAATAAAAATCCCCAAAGAATGTCAACAACTTAGAAACAAATGCATGAGTCATCTAATGAAAGTAATAGAGTGGTCACTTTTGTACGAGGAGTATCTTTACATTCCGGCTCTGTTTGCTAGCGAGACGGCATGATGGTTATTACGTATATAAAAGTTAATTAGCAGCAAATATAAGTGTTTTATTTATCATTTACCATCTGATTCATAAGTCTATGCTCATATTCCATGCCACTGAATTCGTTTGGGATTTATAACTCTGGTAGTTTGAATTCGCTACCAGTTTTATGGAGCATTAAATTATTCGGTTTTAGCGATGCACTTTTGAATTGAAACTTGTTGGGTGCAAGGAGGGAAAGACTTAACAGTAAGGGAGTTGGAAGGGCGGGGAGCGGTGGGGGCGTTCGTAGCGGGCCAATAAAGGCGCGCAGTAAATCCACGTAATTTAGAGCGGTCGTAAATTAAAGTTCCGCTATAAAGTCGGGCCGGCCGCGTACCTGCCGCGCCTGAGCCGCGCCGCACCAACTCGCCGCGTCACGCACCGCACCGAGCCGCATCGACTTATAAATCAACAAGCCGTGTGAACTCTGCATATGTACGACTCCTGCCAAACAATATAAATTAACATTCTAGTCATTATGTAACCATACTAGTCGGCTAAGTAGGTATATGGTACCTCGATGACACAGGTTTTTGTAATCGGTTGAAATCCTGTTTTTGATAAATACTACCTACCATGGAAGGACCGGCCAAATTGTATAAAATTTGTCAGTGGTAACGGTTAATAGGTACTAACATCGTAAAGAAATTCACGATGTTACCTAATAATAGTTACACACAGAAGTACCTATGTTAATTTGATATAATAGCAACGAAATTACTCCATAAAGTTCATGTCTGTCTACGGAAAAGTAGTGAATTTTCTAATTTGAATTTATATTATATATTACATACTACCTACAATTAGTATAGGAAATTGTTATTCGTAAAATAAAAATATACTTACTACTGTCCCACTTGGTATATTTTTGTGAAACTAAACATGAACTATGTGCCAAGTTAGAAAAAGAAAACAATTACCAGAGAAATTGAAAACAAGTATTAGAGAAATTTAAAAGTTAATGTGCCCGATGAATTGGTAAAACATTTATTTTTTCTTTTGTTTTTAATTTATTTAAAATAAAAGATTTTGTTGATGCAGATTTTATCAGATTAGAATAGGATTCTTAATTTTAAGTTAATATTTTTATTATTATGGTAATCAATTGTTAGTTGTCCTTATTTATTATCCAGCCTAGAACTGAATCATCTGTCCCTTCCTCTTCTTGTCACCACCGAGCTCGAAGTGCTTGCAGCGCCTGAGTGCTACCTTGCAATCGGCGCATTCCAGATGGAGCACAATTTTCTTGGTATAATAGTTTTCGCCTTCTTTTTGAAGATGGGTTTGGACTGACCACCATAACCCTGCTGTTTACGGTCGTGACGTCTTCTACCCTGGGCAGCGTTTCTTTGGACTTTTTGTACTGCGACACCTTGTGGGTCTTGTGGCACTTACATTTTTTGCAGTAGGTATGTCCTGCGCTGTTTGGGTACTTTCTATATTATTATTTTTTCTATAAAAAAAGACAACTCCCGCATTAGGAATATACATCCTGTGTCGCGGGGGACTTTTACAAACATACATGAAACGGACACAAAGAACACCCTGACTCAGAACAACAATTTGTGGATCACACAAAGTGCTGTCCCATGTGGGATTTGAACCCGCAACACTTGGCGCAGTAGGAAGCGGCGTGGCGACCGCTTAAACCACTAGGCCAACCGTGCAATCGTTAACGTTACGCTAACGCAGGGTACGTTAACAACTTTGTCGTTTGGTATTCGTTTTATTTTACACGAATGATGCTAATAATTGGGATTTAATTAGAGGTTCGGGTAAAACTATCAATCACAACTGTAGGATAGCTAACTTTATCTCTCTTGTCTCTCGGCAGCACTGAGTAAAGACGGATACTGAGGTAGGTAGGTTTGATGACCACGCATCAATGTATCTTCGTCTATGGGCAACATCTTTTTATGTACCATTTTAATTATAGCTATCTGAAAAAAAAACCTAAAACATAAATTAGAATGTACTAAACTTAATATTAGTACAAAGTTTAGTAAACAGGTGGAAACGTGCAACAAAAACTTAATTGAAATGATTTATAAATCAACACAAACATTTTGGTTTGTAACAACATTGACAGGTAGTTTTAAAATATTTTTTAAGTTCTTGTTTGCAATTCTTAAATATGTTTACATTGATGAATGATGACAATCAACATGACGGCTTATTTTAATTAAAGGTAGTTTTAGGACATCAAAACTGTAGCTGGCTGGAAGGAAATAACCAGAATGTTCTTAAAACGACATTGTATTTTAAGACAATTTAAATTCCTTTATGCGTTTCTTCTAATATAATGTTATTGATTTATGTATGATATTTAAAACCAGATTTGAAGCAAAATAGATACAATCAAGACTATGCCACTACACTCTACGTATTAATTGCTATGTTACTTTGAACCACGCTTTGAACGTCATCACAGTTCTCCTCTGATTGGTGCTTACATTGCTTTGCTTGAAATGACAGCAGAACTCATGATTACGTTTTTCACAACTTTAAAGACACTTTTAGCACCTTTTATGACATGCTAAGCTAAAAAAGCATACGTCACTACGTGTTATTAATTATGCATAAACCTAGGTACATAACCGACATGATACTCATTCGTAGCACAAGATACCCGCAAGTATAAATCCACAAAGTTATCTATGTTATCAATGATCTACGTTTCAGTTAAGCGTTTTATTATCACGATAAAGACATTCTTTACGATTATCTCTCAATGTTATATGCGCTAGGAAAACTTTAATGACTGTAGGCATGGGGACATTATTGTTACTCAAAAGAGTTTAACGTTCGATCCCAAACATTATTAGTCTAACCCCATGAGGCCGGGACGTGACGCGGGCCGGTGGATTGCATGATTACGGACATAAAGGAACACATTATCTGCTTTATCTTACCTAAAACTGCCCAACAAAGAGATAAAGGTTCTAAGTTTACCCGTCGCGTGTAAATAAATTATCCAAAGTATTGTGTAGGGCGGACTTGGATAGTCTAAAGTAAACTTTGGATATATTGTGGTCCCGGTCGTCGCCGTAAATCACTCACGCTCACATCACGTGTTACGTAAAAAGGTTTTATTGCTGGACTTGCATCTACATGCAGAGATAACGTATTATAATGAAACCACCTAATCTTTATATACTTCGTCAGAGTATGTAAATAGAGTGAGCTCGCTTTATTGAAGATGTCATTTGTTTGCAGTCAGTGATATTATTTGCTGACGACCTCGTAGAAAAGTACTGGCACCTTGCGTATGTACAATTCTAAGCATCGAATATTATTCGCATTGTAAAAATGTTTAGAATTTCCTTCACGCAGTTTTGTAGTAAAAATCTGACTGTTTTAATTCCAATTTAATCAAGAGACATACAAATATGAAATTTAATGTAAAAGTTAAGTATGGCCGAAATGAAACATTAGGCGAGACAAGTATTTAACATTTGAGCTACAGCAACAGATGGTTAAGATAATTAAGTTATTGCGGATTAAGTAAATGAACAATTAAACAAGGTTTTAAGGGGTAATAAAAATGTATTACTATTGAAGTGTGAAGTTCGTAGTTAGTATTAACCAATAACTCTATCTGCAACTCTATGATCTACTATAATCTAAATAAATAATTTGTTGACTTCTATAGGTATGGTAAAAGATGAATAAACTAGTAGGTAATACGAGTATAACTTGAAATTAGCCTTGTTACTAAATCTGTCAATGTACAGATTAACAGATGAAAGATAGAGATCATTGACAGATATCAATTATTTACCGAAGATTCTAAGTAGGTACCTATGCCTATAGAAGACAACAATTTTTTTTATCGTTTGGTTTCACCGCATTTCTACATAAAATACTTTGACAGTTTGTCTTTCAAAAATATATTTAAGCTAGGGAGCTGGCAAAAATATTGTCACACTCTACTACAAAGTAATTATTAAAAATTTGAAGTTTAATTATAAATTTAGAATAAGGATTGACATTACAGATAGGTTTTTCTTTCGAAAGACGGTCCCCATTTCATATCATCCACATTTTTTATATTTTGCATCATTAATTTCATCACGACGAAGACTTGAAGACTCGAAGACTTATAATTTGAAGACTTTAAATACTTGACATTGGCAGAAATAGCTGATTAGCTGGTTGCCATCTTATCAAAAGAAGAAGAAAAAGACATACAGATAGATCAAATATAACATTATTAACCTTTTGCTGTTTTTTTTGGGATCTTTAGAGTTCTTCCTACTTATAATTCAAATGTGATAGTTGAAAAAAACTACTGAACGGATGTAGATGAAAGTTAACAGTATTTTAGCCTAGATGTACCGTGTAGATTAGAAAAACTCATAGGCCACTAATTACCGCGATAACCAATATACACCTACGCGGGAAAACCGCAAGCAAAAGCTTGTATTTACAAGCTTTTTAACCGACTTCCAAAAAGGAGGAGGTTCTATGTTCCACTGTATGTATTTTTTTTTATATATGTTCACCGATTACTCCGTCAGTTGTGGACCGATTTTGAAATTTTTTTTTGTATTCAAAAGGGTATGCTTCCGAGGTGGTCCCATTGCCAGCATATCAGGATCTGATGAAGGGATCCTAGGGAAATCGAGGGAAACCCTTATTTTTTATAGACACATACTATGTTTTTCGTATATTTTTTGAAGGTACACCGGTATTTGCGTCTGGTAGTCATAATTTTATGATGATGAGCTGATGGTGTAAGGTACAACTCCTTATCGGTTAGGAGTTGGAGGATAAATCTTTAAATATCATATGTATATATGTTACCTTTAGTCGTATTCTTTCAAATTGTTTAGGTAAGCTGACGGCGGAAGGTGGAAGGTACAACTCCTCAACGGTTAGGAGTTAGAGGATAATTCTTTCAATTTCATACGTATCTAAAGACCTTCAGTCGTATACTTTCAAGTTATTTAGGCGAGGTTAAACTCTTCAACAGTTAGGGATTAGAGGATGATTTTAATATTACACGTACGTATAGACCTTAATTTGTATTCTTGATGATGAAATTTGATGAAATAGTTCAACTTACTACTGACCTAAGATTGATTGCACTAAAAACTGAAAAATAAAAACTTTTTATAAAAAAAAAAAAACCGACTTCCAAAAAAACATCCAACGAAAACTCTGCCAAAAAAAACACTTAAAAGCGTAAAATAAACTGGTTCTTCATAAATTGCGCATACCTAATTCTTTATTCATTTAAATAGTGGTATTATAATGTGTGCTAGGTACCTAGAATCTGTTTGAAGTCGGTGCAAAGCCAAAAAAAATACAAACGTACAATTACAAAAGTCTAAGCGATAGTCACTTGGCACCGACTTCAAACAGATTCTAGGTACCTAGCACACATTATAATACCACTATTTAAATGAATAAAGAATTAGGTATGCGCAATTTATGAAGAACCAGTTTATTTTACGCTTTTAAGTGTTTTTTTTGGCAGAGTTTTCGTTGGATGTTTTTTTGGAAGTCGGTTTTTTTTTTTTTATAAAAAGTTTTCTGGGTTTAAATAATCACTAAATAAAAAAAAGACCATTTAGGTATATTGTAAAGATAATAAAGAATCTAGAAAAAAATGTTTGAGACAAATAAAATTTTTATGCATATTCCCTATTCGACCGTATTTTTTTATGTGTGTTTGTGGATAACTTCGTCGTTTATGAACCGATTTTGAAGATTCTTCTTTTGTTGGAAAGGTGATGTTCCGACGGTGGTACCATGACAAGGAGACTAGGATCTGATGATGGCATCCCAGAGAAATTGAGGGGAACCCAAATTTTTTTCAGGCACGTACTATGTTTTTGTATATTTTCTGAAGCTACTACGGTATTTGCGTCTGGTAGTCATCATTTAATGATGATGAGCTGATGATGAAAGGTATATCCCTTAACGGTTAGGAGTTAGAGGATAAATCTTTAAATGTCATATGTATGTATGTTACCTTTAGTCGTATTCTTTCAAGTTATTTAGGTAAGCTGATGATGGAAGGTACATCTCCTCAACGGTTAGGAGTTGGAGGATAATTCTTTAAATTTCATACGTATCTATAGACCTTTAGTTGTATACTTTTAAGTTATTTAGGTGAGCTGATGACACAGGCGCTATGATGACTAACCCCTTAATGTATTTTATGTAACTCGCCTGCTTCTATTTCATCACGACATTTAAGCTTGGACACGATTCCTATTGCCCCGTAGACCACGTTCTCGGTAACAGAAATCTTGCATATCAACATAATTTTGGAAACTGAGCATACTCAGTTTTAATACGTGTTCAAACCACTAAAGATATTCGCATCAGCACAAATTATATGAAATAGTTCAAGTTACTGATAACCTACGATTTTTTGCTCTAAAAATGGAAAAATAAAAACTTTTTATAAAAAAAAACCGACTTCCAAAAACTATCCAACGAAAACTCCCTGCCAAAAAACACTAAAAGCGTAAAATAAACTGGCTCTTCATAAATTGCTATTTGCCAATTCTTGTCTATACCTAATTCTTTATTTATATATTCAAATAAAATAAATATATTCAAAATATAATAGGAGGTACCGCACTTCAAACAGATTTTAGGTACCTAGCACACATTATAATACTACTATTTATTATTAACTTGCAATGTATGTAGGTATGTGTGATTGTTTGTTCGGGTGAAATCTTGCAACTCAATCTTGAAGCAGATATCTTCAACCGATTTTGCTGAAATTTTGCAAGCATGTGTATACAGCTTGACAATACAATATTATAATGAAATGGAGTTGATCTGATGCTGGAGCTGGAAGGTGGCCATAGGAACTCTGTTAAGAAACGTCGCAACATTATCGAGTTCGGACTCGTTTGATTCGTCTCGAGGCATTCCAGTAAAAGCTTGTTTTTAAAAAAGCTTTTTAATTTAATTTGTTTATAATAATCTTGTATCCATATTCTAAATGAATTTGAGGTTAACTTTATAACTGCATAATTTTATAAACACTTATTAATTTTTATCACTTTTGTAACTTCTGTTAGGTACACAATTCATACTGTTTGTACCACAACAGCACCTAACTTAAAATGTTATTTACATGTTACCATGGTTTATATCTAAAGGTTGATCTAATTAGTATAAAAGAATATCTACATTTCTGTTTTTATATCATAGAAAGTCATAGTCATCAGATTTATATCGTAAAAAACTAATCATAGAGATCAGAAAGACTTCAAACCACTTGAGGAAATTACGGAAAGAAATAGAGCGTTTGGCTGTCAAATCATAGCTTCTAGAAGTTTTTTCCATTTCACATGGTGTACTTTGTGTTGCAATAAGACAGAAGAGAAGATGAGACCCTAGTGCGAGTCTTTTTATTTTTATAATAAGACTACTTATAAAAAACTAAGGCATAGTGAACTACTGGAAATCATAATGGAATGGAATACTGTATGAATTTAATAGGTCTTTACCTATGAAATTGCCGTTTTGTATGCAATAAGTGAAAGTACTTATTTTTTCAAACTTTTTTATTTATGTTATTCGAAGTAATCACCCATGCAATCGACGCATCTTTGCCAACGCATTGGCAGTTTATTGATGCCCTTCTTGTAAAAATCAGCTGGACGGGAGGCAACAAACTCTTCAAAGGCATTTTGTACTGCCTCTCGGGAATTGAATTTTTTACCCACTAAAAAGTTGTCTAAATTTTGGAAAAACTAATAGTCGGTAGGTGCAAGGTCTGGTGAGTATGGCGGATGAGGGAGAGCTTCCAACCCCAGCTCTTGCAGCTGCTTCACGACAACGCGCGACCCCATACTGCGTAACAGACAGTCTCCAAGCTGCAAGAGAAAATTCAATTCCCGAGAGGCAGTACAAAATGCCTTTGAAGAGTTTGTTGCCTCCCGTCCAGCTGATTTTTACAAGAAGGGCATCAATAAACTGCCAATGCGTTGGCAAAGATGCGTCGATTGCATGGGTGATTACTTCGAATAACAGAAATAAAAAAATATTGAAAAAATAAGTACTTTCACTTATTGCATACAAAACGGCAATTTCATAGGTAAAGACCTATTATTATTCATTCCATAGAGTAAAACAAAAAGTACCAACATTAATTAAATAGGATAAAAGACGCATACCTACAGTTGTATCTATATAGCTAGTCAGATGTGAGCATTAACAGAATCAGTGTCAAAACTATTAACATCCCATTTGAACAAATATTTACATAGTTGCTTTATGTAGTTATATTAAATTTTGTTTTATTTTAAGTAGATAAATACACATCAAATAAGTGCAAGTGTACTTTAGAGATACTAAAACTTTTTATAATGTACCTACCTATTATTTATTAATGTTTATACTAGGTACTTAGTTTGTAGGTATTCGTACGCAAATATGAATCAAACAAAACAAACATAAAGGTAAGGAAAGGTATATTTCTGAGATAATATAATGGAACCTAATGGTTTATTATTGTTTATACTATTTCGTTAAATATAGATAATATTGTGATACCTAATATCCGTTGTAAGCCCCAATTTTGATTATCCAAGCTTTAATTAAATTCGTTCAAGTATTTTAAGTAATTAACTCCCTCGGCAGCCTTCAAAATGTTAAGGTGCAACCAGTACGATAGAACCTCAGAGACCAACCTACCTTCGTGATTTTATAACACGTATTATATGTAATTTAATTTTGTCATTTTGTGTTTTAATGAAGTGTCTTCATAATGGCCATTATAAAGCTGACGTAAACACGTAGGTAGATATATAAGCGTAGGGCAGGGCAGGTATGGGTAGAGGTGAGGTATCGCGGTGAGGAGCTTTGTTATCTGCGATCGAAGCCCCGCCCTGCCGGCGGTCGGTCGGCCGGAGCCTCAGCACACAACATGGCGTCGGTCGCAATACCGCCGCACGCCGCCCGGCTGGCGCGACGCACATTTACGATCCTAATGAAAACCACTTTAATTAATTCACAGCAATCTCATGCGATGCAGCTTTTATGTTTATTGTTTCCATATCATTTTAAAGCACCACATTTTGATTTCTCAAGAGTGTCACCGCTATTATGTTTTGTTTGCGAATGACTTCTGTTTATTAGTGTTATATGACGGTTGTCCAATGATCATTACGTCCGTACACAAGTTCTCACTCAATTGTATTACAGTTATGCTAATAGTTTATTGTTAATGCGTAAATAAATTATTTTAGAGCTCTTGTAAATCGTGTATTTAATCTAATAAATGGTTTACTTTAGAGATTATCTAATCAGTATGTCTATTTTGGATTTTGGTTGGTAGGAACCTACTGCGAAAGTCAATCATTTTAGATTTAAAATAAGAACGTTACGGTTTCTAATGGGTATGTGGGTTACAGTATCTAGTGACTGGCGTCGTCTTACCATCCATTAAGACCGAAAAGAACTCCTATATCTTCTGGTACTATGTACTTACTTGATATACCTGGTAGTATAATTATAAATATCTTTCGGTCTAGTCATGATCTAGGCGCCTTCAATTCAACTTGAAAACTGTACCTACCTGAAAATCAAGTTTGTGGTAACGATGAGATGAAAGTGGTGTTAGAGAGAAGAAAATATTTCTAAAGTTGCACCTGCATAATGATACCGATATTATGTATGTATAACCTAACAGTTTAATTTCAAAATCTATTTTAAAACCAAAAACGACTTAACCGCTAATTCATACGACTTTAATTTATTTTACTCTCTCTTCTTCTGCTACTAAGTTTGGTATTTATTATCTGCACGAGAAAATGATCATTTACGATGAACTCGTGAGCAATTAAACAACTCGTGACTAAATTTTTATTTGAGTTATTATAAAACAATCAATGCGTAAAAAGCTATAGAGTAGTTATTTATATCTGTTTATATGTATAGTTTTGGGTGTAGGTAATGGGTCAGTAACCCTGATTGGTCCAAGGAAGTGTTTCGATTCCTACCCAGGAAAAAATAACTGTGTGATGGGCACGGACATTTGATCTGTGTCTGGATGTAGTAATCTATACTATATAATATAATATTATAAAGCTGAAGAGTGTGTTTGTTTGTTTGAACGCGCTAATCTCAGGAACCGGTGGTCCGATTTGAAAAATTATTTCAGTGTTAGATAGCCCATTTATCGAGGAAGGCAGGCTATATATCATCACGCTAAAACCAATATGAGCCGAGCACCAATGAAGAATGTTA
This sequence comes from Diaphora mendica, assembly GCA_949125395.1. Taxonomy (NCBI): domain Eukaryota; kingdom Metazoa; phylum Arthropoda; class Insecta; order Lepidoptera; family Erebidae; genus Diaphora; species Diaphora mendica. Next base: position 29,571,347 of record OX421310.1, read on the forward strand.
CAAAAACGGGGGAAAATTATTACGCAACGGGTAAAAGGAGACGCAAACAAGGTTGCGTGGGTCCGCTAGTTTGTCTATAAAATGAATGTAGGTATTTGACAATCCAATATACCTACGTATGTTTATCAGTAGTCGTTCGCGTAAAGTGACGGATTAATAATACGGAGTGTCACTACCTCTATTCACCCAACGGGTGTACGCGCACTACTCAGACAAACATCACTGCAAAGATAAAGAAAACTTGAAACAGACCTTAAGCCAAACCGTCTGGCTAGCGTGGTATTGTAGACCAAAACCTCCTTTCTAACCCACCAGAAGACTATTGAAGGCTGTTGATGTTTTTTTTATGTATGGGCCTGCCAAGATGACTCTACCCTTCCTGATGGAAAGCATAAGTAGAATCCAAGAGTGGTGGTCACCATACTCACTGCGAATGCAGACATTGCAACAATGCAGCATGGTGACCCACACTATGGCGGCCTAGTGATGCTGCCGCATCATTAGACCTCCAGTCTCGCATTCACCAACGAAACACGACAGCACGAACGTTGTAATTTTACGTTGATCTTCTGTGGTACCGCCGCGGTCGAGACGGCCCGCGATTCCGTACAAAAATCATGTGATAAGGGAGAAAAATCTTTCCCTTCACCTGTACCCAGTTGGACAGCTTACAAGTGACGGCATAGTGCTGAATGTTATTGTTTTATGAAAGGTCTCCCGGTGGTTCACATGACCCATCAATTTTCGACACGGGCCCGTGCCCCGTAGTCTACAACCACTAGTTCAATTGACAATACCTACTTATTTATAGAAGTTAAGACGACGAAGCATTTTTGTTCTTTTAACAACAATGTACCTACAGGAAGATAAATACTTATAGATGGTACTACATAAGATAATCTGTTTAGGAAATATCCTCAGATAGTTAGTACCTACAATAGGCAGACAAATGATCTCCTGATGAGATACATTTAATATCACATGTTAATGAAAACATTTTGTTACGTGACGATGATGCGCTTTGACAAAAACACAATTAAAGAAACGGCAGCCGGATCAAATTTCAAATTGCTATTAAAACGGTTCGCATTTATATTTTGTAGGGTGACCATTCTGGTTCCGACTCTAAGGCGTACTTAATTAAATTAATATTCTGCATTATTAAAAAGACGTTTTTTTTATATATTTTTTTGTGTTTTTTGCTAGATAGTTGCCAAATATAAATACCTAGCTTTTGCACGTGGCTCCGCCTGCGTATATGTCGGTAAGCGGAGTAATGAGTAACCTATGTCCTTCATCAAGAATCAAAGTGTCTCCATCCATTTTTAATTGAAATTGGTGCAGCTGGTAATAGACAGACAGACAGGCAGTGTTACTTTCGAATTTATATTATTAATAGGTATGTAATAAAAATATGTAAGTATGTACCTGGTTTGTTTTTATTAGCATTGATTACTTTAAGGTAACTGCTATAGCAAACTATTGAACCTTATTGTTTCAAAACTTTTCATAATATCATTCATACCAGCAAATGATTCCCTATTGGGTAAAAAAGTATCTATATTTTCAATTACTCTGATGTAGGACTTTCGATAGATTGATTCTTAGAAAAAAAGGCAAAACTATTTAGTCACGCTCACGGCTTTTCTTGAAAGGTCTAGTGTTTTATCAGTTTATGATAAACTAGTGTCTGCTGCTTGATAGTGAATAGGATAGGAATGAATAGGATGTCCAATATGTCCATCTAATAAATAAATAGAATCGACATATTGAGTGTTAGGTATCTCCACCTCAAGGACCTATGATCTGCACTTTAAGTTTTTTATTTTTTAAACTTTATGCAAAAATGTGACAAAGGTGGACTTAATGCCGTAGGCATTTTCTCCCGGTCGACCTTAGGGTGATGCAGAGCTAAAACAAGGTAGATGCACAAAAGTAAAAATATAAGTTGATATCTTAATAAGAAATAATTGAACCATAAGTAATAATTATATTAATACACATAATAAATATGTATTTAAATACATACACATACATACATCAAGTGTTTAAAACTTTGACTAGTTTTAGCCGTCCTGATCTCGAGAGGGAGCTCGTTCCATAGTAGGACAGCTTGTATTGTACGAAGAATGTTGAGTGTAGAAAATCAGAGCGGTAAGTGGGACATTGTAGAAGCAGATTGTTGAAGGACTTAAGATATTTAGTGTGGTTTGAAAATAGATACTGAAATTGAGTAGTTAGGTAGGAAGGAGAGCTTGACGAGAAGAGTAAAGAATTAAGGGTAGAGTGAATGCCCGTGTCTGTCTACGTTGGCGAATTGGAAGCCACTTCAAATGAGACCGATACTCAGACACCTGATCACATTTCCGTAAGTTGAAAACAAATTGAACGCAATTGTTGAGAAGACGGTCAAATTTATTGAGCAGATCTGCATTCAGGTCAAAACAGCACACGTCACCATAGTCGATTATTGGGAATATTAGGGTCTGGACAAGCATTACCTTGGTTTTCGTTGGCAGAAAGTTTTTTTTTTCTTTTTTTTTTATACAACTCCCGCACTAGGAATAAATCCTGTGTCGCGGGAGACTTTACAAACATACATGTAACGGACACAAAGAACACCCAGACTCAGAACAACAATTTGTGGATCACACAAAGTGATGTCCCACGTGGGATTTGAACCCACGACACTTGGCAAAGTAGGACACGGCGTGGTGACCGTTAAACTACTAGGCCAAACGTGCAGTCTGAGTTTCTGTCTGTCAGTCTGAGTCCGAGTTCTTAAGCCTATAAAGAGTCCGTAAAGAGCCAGTGACTTTCTGGCACACAGATCCAACTTGTTTTTGCCAGCTGAGAGTTGTGTTAATGTACAATCCGCGATCCTTCACACTTTCACAGTATGGTATAACCATACCATCGTAGCTAAGTGGTGGAAGTGAAGCAAGGTCTAACTGGCTCATACGACGGTTACTTTCAATGATGATACCCTGACATTTATTCAGTTTTACTTATTAAGTTTAATCTCCGTCCTTATGTTATTCAGTTTTGTTTCTATTTCTAAGGATATTACTCACACATTTTAATAATATTCATAGCACGGAGAGAATGAAGACCCAGATTTATAATAAAATTTTGTAGATCACACAAAATATTATCCCATTTGGGATGGAATTCACAACACTCAGCGCTGTAAGAAGCAGCGAGGTGACAGTTACAACTAATACGCCATCCGTGCAGTCTGTTATAAGTAGGTATATATTTATACTCTGGTTTAAAAAAAAAAACCGACATCATGGCCCCCCTAGTCTTTTGTAATGGTGTGCGAGTTGTGAGATGCGACATCTCCCTGGCGGCCATTTGTCGCGGGCGGCAACCCTCCCCGCGGGCTCGTTACCACACCGCGTGTCAACGCGACGGCTGATTTATTCCACTTTATTCGCGTTTATTCGCATTTATTTAACTCTCATGCCGCTCGCCGGAGCTCCCACAACTGACACATAACTGTCGCTTTTGTTTCTCTTTACGGAACTATATGAATGTGTGTTATACGCAAAGGGACGATATTTATCTGATGCTCTGTGAGTCATGAATCTTAAACAAATAACAATCTGATTTGATTTTATATTGAGAGCTAAATGTGAATGTGTTTGCTTCTAAAAACATTGGAATAGGTTTATTATTCTAAAGAAATTATAATATAGTTATCCTTATTTAGGAACTTATATGTACTATGAACTTCATGCTGTCGTGATTCGTTGGTGAGTGCGAGGCTGGAGGGCCAATGATGCAGAACAGTAGGCCGCTATGGTGTGGGTCACCAAGCTGCATTTTTGCATTGCCTGCATTAGCAATAAATATGGTGACCACCACTCTTGGTTTCTGCCTATATTTTCCATCACGCGGAGTAGTCACATTAGCAAGTCCTTATTTAAAAAAGAAGATATAAAGTACGTAGCTTCGCTGGTTAGACTCCAACCAAACGTAGGTAATCTGTACCATTGGTTTAAATCTTAGTGCAAAAACAACATAAAATCTGGGGGCACGGTCGTGCCCCCGCCAAGACGAGCCAAGCGAAGCGCAAGGGCACTACCTACCTTTTCTCGAAGTGCTTAGTGGTTTTTTTAACCCTCATAACTTTGGATTCCCATATACCAGATAGTTCAAATTCTCAGGACTAATTGAAAAAGTTTCATTTGTATACCTTTGATACTTTAGATTTATTGAAACCTGAAATACACCGATTTCGTTACTGTCACACTGATGATCATCAAAACTGTTAGGGTACTTCCTGAAGTGCTAGAGGGCTGAAATTTGGTATGTAAACTAAGTTTAGTATACAAACAACAAAAAAAAAACATAAACTAAACAAAAACTAAAATTGGGGGGTGACATGTTCTGTACGAATTAACTTACGTTGCAAAATTACACATACAACGTAATACAGTCGAATGTATTAAATAACAATTTATAAGATGAAAATTTAATTTATAAGATTAAAGTGAACTTAAAGTTATGTATTTCATTATTTTCTATCTAAGTGACAAGCTACTGATAAAGCGTTGAACAAAGTTCTGGTTATGTTTTTCTAATAAACTAATTTAGGAAATTCAGTTAAGGCGATTCTAAACTTAGGTATTTATTTTAGCTATACCTAAGCATAAATTATGAATCGTCAGACTTATTGCCTAAGCTAGTCTCTGTTAGTCAATCAATTACCTAGGTGATGACGCGATATAGAAGAATTGTAGTACCTAAGATAGTATATGTAGGTTGGCCGTCAGCTTCCTGTACTTCTCCTTGTCGTTGGCCAGGCGAAACAGTTGTTCAACGGAGGTGGTACCGGTCCACTCCCGGATATTTCGTAGCCACGATTTTTTTCTTAGTCCAGCGCGTCTCTTACCCTCCACCTTGCCCATCATTATTAATTGAAGCAGCATGTATCGTTCGTGCCTAAGCACATGGCCGAGATATTCAATTTTGCGCTTTTTGATGATCTGCATCAATTTTCTAGACACCACATTTCAAAAGACTCTAGGCGTCTCGTTGTCTCGTCTTTTAAGGTAAATTTTGGAAAAAGTAATAGTCGGTAGGTGCAAGGTCTGGTGAGTATGGCGGATGAGGGAGAGCTTCCAACCCCAGCTCTTGCAGCTTGGAGACTGTCTGTTGCGCAGTATGGGGTCGCGCGTTGTCGTGAAGCAGCTGCAAGAGCTGGGGTTGGAAGCTCTCCCTCATCCGCCATACTCACCAGACTTTGCACCTACCTACTGTTACTTTTTCCAAAATTTAGACAACTTTTTAGTGGGTAAAAAATTCAATTCCCGAGAGGCAGTACAAAATGCCTTTGAAGAGTTTGTTGCCTCCCGTCCAGCTGATTTTTACAAGAAGGGCATCAATAAACTGCCAATGAGTTGGCAAAGATGCGTCGATTGCATGGGTGATTACTTCGAATAACAGAAAAAAAAGAGTTTGAAAAAATAAGTACTTTCACTTATTGCATACAAAACGGCAATTTCATAGGTAAAGACCTATTTGTAGGTATGTTTGAAGGATTTAATCCCAATGTGTTAAATTAAAAGACAAAGAAAGTTTTTATCTATTAGGCATATACAAGTAAGTAACTGTTTCTTTCTATAGTCTCTAGGTACCCAATATTGGTCCTTATTAGAAATACATAAACTAATTTGATTTAGGACTTTTTACAGAATACCAAATGGTTTAAAACTGCTGATGATCTTTGTCTCGTTTTTAACTGACAAGTAAAAAAATATTTACTTAGATATTCCTCATTAGTTAATGTCGTAATGTTCTACGAACGACGTCTGATGATAATAACTGAGATAAACAACTAAACGCTTTCTGTTGTTTGTTCCTCTCCTAACTGGAATCGTTTTAAAAAGTTATTCAAGTTAGGTATTTGTAGTGTTAGTGCCCGTATGTGGTCATAGTTTAGGGCTGGATAGCAGACCGAATAAGTGGCGTATGTTAGTGCCCGTTTGTGGTCATAGTTTAGGGTTGGATAGCAGACAGAATAAGTGGCGTAAAGTAATAATAGTAATATCCTTACACATCTCACACACGGCCGTCTGATCACAAACTAGGCGAAGCCTGTACATAAGGTAACCAGGCTGCTGATAGATATACTTAAAGTAAGAGTATCTACTAGTACTTAATTGACTATGAACTTACCTATAGTTGACCACTAACACGTATGAACCGATAAAATAAGAATTCGCGCCATATTTTTAAACTGATTTTATAATTAAAAAACAATGCTGCAAGTGCTGCAAATCTCATCTGTGTATCAAAGCGCGCCAATTTCACATTTGCCATTTTGTAATATTACACACGGCCGTCATTTTTAAGTTGAATGACGCAGCGTGAACATATTCTTTGATTATTTGTACTAATTTTCATAACGACTACACTAAATAAATGAATAACTATACATTCTCAAAATTAAAAAAAAACCCCGACATGTCTAAGAACACTCGCACGTAACTCACCTTTCATATAAAAAATACTAAATTGAAATCGCTTCATCCGTTCGCGAGCTACGGTGCCACAGACAGACAGATAGACAGACAGACAGACAGATAAACAGACAGACAGACACGTCAAACTTATAACACCCCTCTTTTTGCGTCGGGGGTTAAAAATAATAGAAATCCAGTGACCTTATTTATGGTAACTATTTTGATTTTCTCATTTGTTTGAGATTATTTAAGGTAACAAGGTATTTTAAGATATGAAAAAATATTTCAAAAGCCAACATGAGGGATGGTCCATTACTAGTGAGTAAAAATAAGTTTGAGTGCAAACTTACCATAATTTTCTGGTAATATTGACCTATCTGGCTTTACATTTGAAATCACCTTGAAGCTTGGAGCAGTTAGACATCGCAGCTGCCAACAGTGTGTTTGAATCAGAACCATCAACTACTCTAGGTCATGAAAACACCACAGCTCCTGACAGAGTTCTCGAAAAGAGTTCAAAAATTCCAACTGTAACTTGGTCATCTGGACGGTCATCTACTGATGCTAAATAAGGTCAACTACTAACTGAAATTGTTATTTTTTTTGTTTTCTATTTTTATTTACTTTATAACTGTACAAGAAAAATACTGCCCATGCTTAGGCAAAATACTTTTCATCCCACCAGCTCGTAAAGAGTATTTTTGCGCTTCGATATCTGAGTGCAAAAGCCGTTTTTATCCTCTAGACGAATAAAGTAAATTGAATTTAGAACATCGCTCGAGTGCACTAAGGTTGTGAATTCAAAACATCATTAAACCTATTTACTTCTACCTCCATGGTGCGATTAATCATACAATATTTTTTAATTTGTTAAAAACTCAGACTCGGAACCTTCTTGGTGTAGTTTTTTTTTTAATTTGCTCTGCCCGCACCATTTTCTTGTTAAGTAACTATAGCAACTTAACTTTCAATTTTTCTTATATATATTAAAATAACCGCTTTTTACGAAATGCATATGTATGTATACACGGTACATATACTAAAATATTATTTTTATATCAGATAGGTAGTAGAGCCACGCTGATTTCAGCACGAATGTGCCGGCTCGACCGGGGCGGTACTACCCTCGCACAGAAAATCAACGTAAAATGACAGCGTTCGTGCTGTCGTGTTTCGTTGGTGAGTGCGAGACCGGAGGCCCAAATAGTCTAGTCAACAAGTTCCATACTTGTTGACTAGACTAAAAGATGCAGAAGCATCACTAGGCCGCCATGGTGTGGGTCGCCATACTGCATTGTCTGCATTCGCAGTGAGTATGGTGACCGCCACTCTTGGATTTTACTTATGCTTTCCATCAGGCAGAGTAGAGTCATTTTGGCGGGCCATACATAAAAAAAAAAAAAAAAAACCCCCTGCCGTACCTTTTGGACAAGTTCGCTAATGCATGTTCTCTCTTTTCTATGTCCATTAATGCGGGAAAGACAGTCATCTTGGCACAGGGCTACGATCAGAAACCGACTATTCTGTTAGATGGTGTGGCTCTGGACGTGGTGGACCACAGAGGTGTTGTCTGAATCATCTGAAAAGATGGAAAGGCCATAATGAATGACCTCCAGATTCATCCCCGGGGCGGGTCACTGTTGAGCCTTTCACAGCTCTACGCAGTAAGAGTCGGATCACCGACCTGCCTTAGGTGACATCCCCCGGCCGCACCGAGGTGTCACCGGTCTCGGGTCGTTTGCAGTGACCACATCTCCCCTGGATGTGGCCACAACAACCCTTAACCGACGATTGGGGAGCTAGCGGCTTCTACCGCGCCTCCATTGCCTCTTTTGAGCGGGATCGGTCCTTGCCCGATCACGCTCTGCGGACTCCTTCTGTAGCATAACGTCTCCACAGATTCCACGACTCCACTCGGCCTCCCATCCCTTACTACTCGCCAGCATTGCCGCGATCAATGCTGGTAACAGGTTTCATCCGATCTGTCCGCAGTGGTGGCATTGTGCCGTAACGTCACGTCCGATTCTGTTCAGATATTCACTTCATTGATTGGTGACACAGTCAGTTCCCTCTATCCAAGCTTCGAAGCTCGTCAGAACGGCTCCTACATCGCGTTGGCTGGCACAAACCTGGGTGTCGAGCCATGCCCGCCAAGCCCGTAGGGCTTACATATGTGCATTCTGAGGAAGCATTCCGGGCTCATGATCCGGCGCTGTCTCTTCGAAATTCCGACCGACAGAACGAATTTCGTCGTAGACCATTGTGTCTATGTCGGTCAGATGGTGGAGATCACGCCAGGATCGTCGCCGCCGCGTACGAGATCGAACGGTAGCCCCGTACAATCCGCGTGGCCATCAACCGCTGCAGACTCGCGAGTTGAGCCTTACATCGGGAAGATCTCGACGGTGCCCCATAGAGGACCATGGATCGCACGACACCCATATAGAGACAACAAGCTTCTTCCCGCGGTCTCCCGGGATTGAGTAGCAGAGGATGTAGCGCCCCTGCTACCCCTCGTACTCGGGGGACTAGTCGCCCGAAATGCTGTTCGAAGCTCTACCGACTGTCCAGGATGAAGCCTAGGTACTTCATGTACTTTAGTGTCAGGACCCGGAGGCATGAGCTGGGTGGTTCCTGGCGCTTACGTAAGCCAGGCCCTCAGGCCCAGCTCACAGTCTTAGCCACGACACACGCCACCCCTTGCTCGGCGAGCAGAAGCACCTCCCACCTCCCTAAAGCGTGACCCTCTAGCAAGTATTGCGGTATCGTCTTAGCATATAGCAGGCGACACAGAGGCCAGAGGGCAGACTACTGCGAAGGCCCGCATCGTATGCGAGGTTCCAACAACACACCTCCCTTCGATTTGCCACTCCGTTCTGATCGACAAACTTCACTGCCCCGTCGCGCAGATAGGCCTCCATGACGGCACGTAGGTATCACGGTGGCACTCCGTGATATTCAAGAGATTTCTTATCTCGATTGAACAATTATGGAAACTGAGGAGAAAAAAAACAGGTTCTAGTAGCAGTTAGAAAAAATTACATGTGTACGATTTGGGGGGGGGGGGGGGGGGGGTCATGTCCCCTGTGACCCTCCCCTAGAACCTCGCCTGCTCGTACCTTAGGTATATATTGATATTTTTTTTTATGGTATAGGTGGTAAACGAGCAGACGTATCACCTGATGGTAAGCGATTACCGCCGCCCATGGACACCCGCAACACCAGAGGCGTCACTAGTGCGTTGCCGACCATTGGGGGATAGGGAAAGGGATGTGGGGAGGGGTTGGGGTATGGGCCTTCGGTATCCTCACTCACTCGGTGAAACACAGCGGAAGCGCTATTTTACACCGGTTTTCTGTGAGGCCGTGGTATCACTCCGGTCGAGCCGGCCCATTCATGCCGAAGCGTGGCTCCACATAAACATTAAATCGTCCAAATAGGTACGCATTGCTACATATTAGCTGTAGTATTGGTAATTTTTTTTACGAGAGCATACTGATAGACTAGCTAGACGACTGGCTTTCAATATCAGAATTAATAATTATGTAAATATTATATTTATGGACGGACGTATAAAAAAAGTTATTTTAAAGGTTTTTTATAAATAGAATTTCGTTGGTTGTTGTCAAAGTCTAAACCAATGTTAAAATTGGTGGAAAATTTAAAGTATTTATCTACCTAGTTTAGAAAATACCTATAGAAAAGTGGTTAAGTAAGTTGCATCTGATCTAGTCTTAGCCCATGTTCAGATGACGAGCGTTTAACGCGCGTTTTGTTAACGCGCGTTTTTATATGGAGTTGTTAACGCGCGTTAGCAAAACGCGCGTTGACCGCTCGTCATCTGAACATGGCCTTACTCGTTAAAACGAAAGATACAGTTTTTTAAAAACTAGGCGGCATAGTTTGGATAAAAGTAGAGTAAGTTAAAAAAAGGTAGATAATAATCAATGTTGCAATACAAAATGAAATCACACTCTCGCAGACCAGCCCCCCTAGCCAAGTTGCAAGCTATCTACGTTCTGCAATTTTTAACGCCTTAATTCTCGTGTATCATTGGCTAATACTTTGTCTAAGATTAGACAATGGCACACGAGAATTTAGACGTTACGATTGCAGAAAGGAGAACGCTCGCAACTTGGCTAGGGTTCTCTCTAGGGTAGGTTCTCATTTTTGTAGTCAGGCTATGCAAGTTTGAAATCTTATTTTCACAGCCATCTAGCGAAAATGTCTTGAACTATTACTAGCTTTTTTACTCTATTTTGTAGTTTCTAAATGCAGACGCAAGATGTCGTGAAAGTAAAATATATCATTTCGTCTCTAGTTCTACCCTAGAATTGTAGAGATCGCTAGTAACAAACATCACATCACCTTTGTAATGAGGCCACTGACCTACAATATTACAACTTACAAGTACGCTGGACTGCTTGTCTATTTATATGAAGCCATTTCATTTTCGCCATTTTGGCGCTGATAACAGTGTGAACGACCGTGGAACTAATCTTAGGGATGAGACATACAAGTACGCTGGACTGCTTGTCTATTTATATGAAACCAGTTCATTTTCGCCATTTTGGCGCTGATAGCAGTGTGAACGACCGTGGAACTAATATTAGGGATGAGACATAACTTGCGATAAAGAAGTAGGTATTTCATCACTTTATCGATATAAATACTTGGTGTAATTTCCTCCTTTATATGTATATGTAGTTACAAGGTATATAAAGAATATCACCCAGTTAGTAATTATTTGTTATCATTTATACTACCGGCACGCTATGATGGCCGTTTTGACATATTACAATAGTGATGTGATATGTCAATTTATTCTCGAAAAAAATATCCCACCAAAAACATTTTCATGTAAAATGTTGCCAAGACGACTGCATATGGCTTACCCTGTGAAAAGATATCAGATCTAATCATTATGCGTCTAAACCAATGTAGAGCCAAGCTTTTGAATCGCCACACCCTATCTCTACCAACCCTAACTTCACAATCTCGACATCTCAGTAAAAAGGTATGGCTTCGCCGTTTCGCTACAGTCAAGGAGGCGAAACGAACGCCTTCTGTGTTTGCAAATATCTAGTTTCTGAAGTAATGTGTTATGGAAATATTTAGTTTCTGAAGTGACGAAACAACCAAGCCATACATTTTTACTGAGATGTACCTAGCGTTTGTGTGTTGGCAGAGTTAGGGCGTGTAGATTCAGAAGCTTAGCTTTACATTTGATCTGATATCTTTTTCACAGGGTAAGCCATATGCAGTCGTCTTGGCAGCATTTTACATGAAAATGTTTTTGGTGGGATTTCATTTCTTTTTGTAAGTTACTTAAGGCAGTATTTTATTGTTTTTTTTTATATAAGGGGTGTATTTTTTTGTACATCTTCTTTCTTCTTTCGAAAAAGTCCGCAAACCAAAAATAAAACCTCTAGCATAAAAAATTGTGAAAGTCTCATACAAATTTCCACCCCCAATTTTGGGAGTTGGTACAAGTAATAAGTATATGAATTTTTTTGGTGTTTGTATACTAAACTTAGTTTAAATACCAAATTTCAGCTTTCTAGCACTTCAGGAAGTACCCTAACAGTTTTGATGATCACCAGTGTCTCAGTGACGAAATCGGTGTTTTTTAGGTATCAATAAAATCTAATTTATCATAGCTATGCAATTGAAACTTTGTATGTTTAATTAGTCTGTTATTGTCATCATATTATTATCCTGAGAATTTGAACGATCTGGTATATCGTACACCAAAGTTATGAGGGTTCAAAAAACGATGAAACAGTTCGAGAAAAGGCGGGGGCACGACCGTGCGGCGTGCCCCCAGAAAATGATTTCTATAAGTTTTTATCGCAAGTATTACCGATTAAAAAGGTTTAATAAAACAAAAATATAAATGCTTACTTAATATATTTGTTCGAACGTGTTGTAATAATACTGGCTTTATAGTGTTTTTATAAAGTATTCAAAATTCTGCCTATTCTATGTAACTAGGTTACCATATACTTCAATAAAATAACAACTAGATGAAACACATCTTTTTTTTCAAATACAAAAATTACAACAAATCGTTATCAGCACGAAGTCTCTAGTATTTGTTTATAAAGAAAAATAATGCGTGTTTTCATATTAATTCATTGAAGTGATATTTGTGTGATTTTATTTTTTTTGGGTACGAAACATAATAGTTCTTCGCATACTCTTCTGAGATGGCGAACCCAAATGGAGACACAAATGAGCGAGGTATGCGTAGTTCCTATATTCCAATGTTCACCCTACATAATAGAGAAGGGTATAGTACGTGGAAGTTTAAAATGCGTAATTTCCTTATACATGAGGAGTTGTGGGAAGCGATCAGTGGCTACCCAACAGGGATGAACGTTTCCAATGTCACAAAGATGAGGAGCGATCAGAAGGCATTAACAAAAATTTGTCTTACCCTGGAATCATCTGCAATTACGCATGTCCGAAGTGCAACTACTGCAGCGGAAGCATGGAAAGCTCTACAAAATGCTTATGAGGACAAAGGTATGGGTCGGCGTTTATATTTAGAACGGAATTTATACAGATTGAGACTGAGACAGACTTAGAAGATTTTGATAATAATATTGAGTCGTATATCAATGCTGTTATTTCCACTGCTCAAGATTTGGCGGATATAGACAAAGTAATAGATGATACGTTCATTGTTGCTATTCTATTGGGAGGTCTTACGTCGAGATATGACCCATTGATTATGTCTCTCGAAAATAGTAATGTTATCGTTACCACTGAACTGGTAAAGTCCAAATTACTGAACGAAATGTCCAAGGAAAGCTCGATCAAACTGGAAACAGCTATGAAGTCAAAGGTTGATGCCTCTTCTGTTAAATCAAAGGCAAAGAAAATTGTGTGCTATGGTTGTGGAGAACCAGGTCACAAGAGACCCAACTGTCCTCTGAAGAAAAATAATGTCATGAAAAGGAAGAATCCCACTAATAAGGACTCGACCTCTGTGTCTGCTTTAGGAGCAACAAATAATTATGACAGAGACAAATGGTACATTGATTCGGGCGCGACCAAACACATGACTTCAAGACGAGATTGGTTTGTAGACATAAAGCCTATTGATAATAAGGTAACAGTTGCAAACGGGACGAAGATTGACGCTGAAGGCATTGGTAAAATATCGATAAATACCGAAAGCAACGTCAATACAATTAATGATGTTATGTATGTACCTAACTTGCAAACAAATCTTTTATCTGTGAAGACAGCAGTTGAAAAAGGTTTTACTGTAATCTTTGATAAGTCGGGTTGTAATTTATTTAATTCAAAAACCTTTTCCTTTACAGGTGATGCGGTTCTACATAGCTCGCCCAGTGGTGGATTGTACACACTTGATTGTGACGTAAATATTCCCCAATTTAGAGCCTATGACGTGCACTCTGATTCATTGTCTAAGTATCAGGTATGGCATAAGCGTTTAGGTCATTTATGTCGCGTCGGTATGAATCTGCTGAAAAATAGTCATAAGGTTATTGATTATAAGGATGTGGATAAAAATCCATGTGTTGCTTGTGTTCAAGCGAAACAAGCTCGTAAACCGTTTAAACCGATTACTTATAAAAGAGCAACTTCAATATTAGAACTGATCCACTCTGACCTTTGTGGACCAATGTCAGTTAGCTCTTTTCAGGGTAATGAATACTTTTTAGTTTTTATAGACGATTTTTCGAGAACTATATTTGTGTATTTTGTTTCTTCTAAGACAGAGGTAAAAGATAGATTTTGTCATTTCCAATCTATGGTTGAAAGACAAACTGGGGCTCAAATTAAAACAATAAGGACGGATAATGGAAAGGAATTCGTCAATAGTGAATTCTCAAGTTATCTTAGATCTTGTGGTATAAAGCATCAAACTACGGTAGCATATAGCCCTCAGCAGAATGGTGTTGCCGAGCGTACTAATCGCTCAATTGTAGAAAAGGCACGCTGACTTATGGCTGAAAGCGATCTTTCTAAAGTTTTTTGGGAAGATGCTGTTCGAACGGCTGTATACCTAAAGAATAGATGCCCACACCGTGCCTTAAATAATAAAACTCCCTACGAGTTGTGGAATGGTTGCAAACCAGACCTAGGTAATCTCAGAGTTTTTGGGTGTAGAGCTCTTATACATATACCTTCTTGTCACCGTAAGAAATTGGATCTCAAGGCTGATGAAGCTGTATTTGTAGGCTATACAGATACAGCTTCATACGTATCTTTTTAGAAAACCATCTTGTCCTAGCTATCTTACAAAATGGAATGGAGAACTGTAAAACTTGTACAACTCCAATATCTGGAAAACTAGAGGTCAGTACCAGCAATGATAGTGATCATAATCTAGAAGTATATCCCTATCAAGAATTAATTGGTTGCCTCATGTTCCTGAGTGTTAATACTCGTCCAGACATCGCATATGCGACTAGTTACCTGAGTCAGTTCAATACTCGGTACAACAAGACTCACTGGTTAGCCGCGAAGAGAGTCTTACAATATCTAAAAGGCACTTTAGATTACTCGATTTGTTATAGAAAATCAGATATGCCACTTGTAGGATTTTGCGATGCCGATTGGGCAAACTGTGATATAGATCGCCGTTCTTATACGGGTTACTGTTTTAAATTAGCAGGCAGCCCGGTTTCATGGGCTTCAAGGAAGCAGCAAACCGTAGCCTTGTCCTCAGCGGAAGCCGAGTATATGGCAATAACTGAAGCTACGAAGGAAGCGATTTATTTAAGGAGATTTATCACTGAATTAATTTCAGATCCTATGGTAAGGCAAAAGTTATTACCTAATACCATAACTGTTTGTACCGATAGTCAGAGTGCACAGAGTTTGGCTTTAAATCCGGTACACCACCATAGGACGAAACATATAGATACCAAATATCACTTTATTAGAGAAAAGATTAGTGATAATTCGGTAAACTTAAAATATATCAAATCAAGTGATATGCCCGCTGACATCTTAACTAAACGATTGCAGCGTGTGGCACATGATAGATGTGTACTAGGTTTAGGTTTAGTGTAAATATATTTTACACGTTTACTTTGGTACTTAGTATACATTTTCATACTGTTTTCTTTTAATTGATATATTTTGAGTTCATTTTTATGTTTTATTTACTCTAGAGAATTTTGATTAAGGGGGTGTGTTGTAATAATACTGGCTTTATAGTGTTTTTATAAAGTATTCAAAATTCTTCCTATTCTATGTAACTAGGTTACCATATACTTCAATAAAATAACAACTAGATGAAACACATCTTTTATTTTCAAATACAAAAATTACAACAGAACGATCTGAATATTGGAATGAAAATGAACATATATACTTCATATGCACACAAGAAACAAATTAATACAAAAAGAGACCAAAAAAAGGTGCCACATTTCCCAGTCGCCTGTTCACAAGCTTCTTCTAATACCTATTTGCAAATTAGCTCCTAATTTCGTAACTTCCGAAAAGTGCTCGGGTGGTCCATCCGTCCATCAGTGGTGGTTTAGGTACTGATAAATTTACACCAACTTCTTAATCTTTTTGAAATCACTAAAGCGAATTTCAAAGTCTGATATCACAGTCTAATTTCTGTCTGCTAGTCCCTCTGGTCAACTGATAAGTGATGAATTGTGTTAAAGGTTATTTGTAAGTAAAACTCCGAATTTGATATTGGTTTTAATTAAAGCTTGAATCGACATAACATAGGTAGCGAACGTGCATAACCGCCATGACACTCTAGACCACAGAGCATAGACAATGAGCCCTTTATTTTTCTTAAATATTACTAACACCCCCTCTCAATTTCAAGTTTCTTATTAAATGACAACAAAATAACTAAAAATTACAAAACCAACTTGAAATTGCACATTTCCAGAATTACACAGTTGGCAACCCCATATCTGTCACTCTGAAGTTGTCAAGTGACAAATCTAATTATAGCAATAACAAACAATAAGGTCACTCGGATCGTAAGCTGTGTTTTTTCTTGCTGTGATTTTCATATTTGTTGTCTTTTTATTTTCCAGGTCATATTATTGTTATATATATGTAAAAAATCTTTAAGTATTTCGTTTATTATAATTTAAATATTTTATCACCTCTGCTTGTTTCTATAATTTATATATTATTTATCTATCCCACACATAACCTAACATATTATGGCTTCCATTGTGGAGCCATCTCCACCTATTCCTCCGGATCCTCCTGATCCCGGGGGTTTATCCCAATCCGTTCCTCGAGTGATTTCTCACGGAAAGCGTCGCCTTGCCTCTGAGGATGCTATTTCTCACGGTGAGCCGAAGAGAAATATTAACGAAAATAATATGACTATTCCGTCTATTGAGAGTCTATGTACACCCGAGTATTGTTGTAGGTGTTAAAATGTACAAAACTGCAGACAAAGGTCCATTTTTAGTCCATGTTTCTCGGTTGGAGCCAGATCTATCTTCTGGCACCACCATTCGACCTCTGAAATTAGGTCAATTTCTTTTCACAAACAAAGTGTCTAAAATATCAACTGATGGCATAAAAAAAGTGGGCAGAAATAAAATTTCTGTTGAATTTTTATCAGCTGAAGACGCCAACAATTTTTTAAACAACCCTATTTTAGAAATAAATAAATATGTTGCAACTATTCCAACTTATAATATCACCAAAATGGGTGTGGTTCGCCATATCCCCAGAGATTAGTCTATGACAGATTTTGTCTCTTCAATAGTTGTACCGGATGGAGCTGGCGAAATTTTAAAAGCACGAAGGCTTAACAGGAAGGCAGTTGAAAACGGTAAAACAGTCTGGATCTCAACTCAGTCCGTGGTTCTAACCTTCCACGGTCAAACTCTTCCCAAAAGAATCTTCAGCTACTTCTCTTCCCTTCCAGTAGAACTCTATAATTTCCCTACAATCCAATGCTTCCTTTGCTGTCGCTTTGGTCATACCAAATTACAATGTCGATCGAAACCACGGTGTTATCGTTGTTCTCAGCCCCATTCTGGAGAGACTTGCAGCGTCGTCGAGGCTGAAGCTTCCTGTCTTCACTGTCTGGGTACGCACTTTGCTACCAGCGGTGCTTGCCCGGAGCAGGGCAGACAGAGAAGCATTAAATCTGTAATGGCTCAAGAAAATATTAGTTACGAGGAAGCCGCCATTAAGTTCCCCCAAGTGAGCAAACTATACTCCAGAGTGGCTGGACAGTCCCCACCTTCTTTCCCACACTCCTACACTCCTCAGCAGCAATCTTTGCCTATCCCTACAGTTTCGTATAAGAAAACTGTTATTTCTTCGCCCCGCTCCAAGGCTCCTTTAGGAAAGTCCTTTGACAAGGCTGCTCATCAAGCCCTTATCTCTGAGGATCCGTCGTCCCTTCCAAACGGTTATCTTTTACAAAATCCTCAAACACACGCTTCTCCTCTCCAAGATGATGGTCTATTAGAACTTCTAGTCACATTAATTGTTAATTTAATATCTAACAAAAAATCTTCTTTACCGTCCAACGTTGCCGAGAAACTCAATCAGATCCTCTCCCTTTCTTCTAATTATGGCTGTAGTTCTTCAATGGAATGCGAAGAGTCTTCGTCCTAAGAAACATGAGCTTCTCAACTTAATTAATTCTTTTGTTCCATCAGTTATCGCCATTTCGGAGACATGGTTGGTGCCCGGCTCCCGATTTCGGGTGCCGGGTTACTCGTGTCTTCGGAATGATAGAGACGATGGATATGCAGGTAGTGCTTTACTTCTTAAACACTGCCTTCCCTTTTACCAGATCTCTCTCCCCCCTATATCCCCTAGTATTAATATTATAGCCGTAAGGGCTTTTAATATCACTTTTCTCTCTGCCTACATCCCTCATCCTCACTCTAGTCTAATCCCTGATATTTTGTTAGTTATTTCCTCTGTCCCGTCACCAATTATTTTGATGGGTGACTTTAATGCTCACCACACATCTTGGGGCTCTAACCATGATGATGTTTTTGGCCTCTCCCTTTTGGAAATACTGGATGATTCAAATCTCTGTATTATTAACGATGGATCTCCTACTAGAAGAGTTCTTCCTTCGCAAAACCCCAGATCGGCTGTGGATCTCTCAATATGTTCGGCTTCTTTGGCCTCTACTCTTTCTTGGAGTATTCTATCCCACACTTATGGTAGTGACCATTTCCCCATTGTCATGTCGCTATCTAATAGGGTATCTCCCGTGCGTAATTTTAACCCTACCTTTAAATACAGGGTAATAGAAGACAAATGGTCTGCATTTGTCTCTTGTCTTGAAGATACATTAGCAGTCCTACCTCTGCCTGTTGCAGACAATCAAACAGCTTGTTACTCTAATTTTGTTAATGCCATTAAGACCAGTGCTGATCAAAATTTTCCCCTTAAAAAACCCTATAATTCGAAAGTTTCAACTCCTTGGTGGGATTCCGAGTGCTCTGCTGCTGTCCGTGACAGGAAAAATGCAGAAGACTTGTATAATCATAATATGTCGACTCAAAATTTTATAAACTACCAAAGAAAAGCTGCTTATGTGAGGAGAATTAAAAAAAAAAAAAAAAAGAAAGTTGGTTACGTTTCTGTGAGAATCTTTCTCCAGGGACCCCTTCTACCGTGGTTTGGAAACAAATCAAACGGTTTAGAGGGTCTTTTAATAGCACTGACATTTTGAACTATGATCCTTCATCTTGGCTTGAAGCTTTCTCCGATAAACTGGCTCCTCCTTTTGTCCCTAACTTAGATTGTTTTCCTCCATTGTCTCCCCCTATCCCATCCCTAAGTAGTTTTGACCATATTTTCTCATTTTCTGAGCTGCAATTGGCGCTAAATGGTTTAACTGATTCTTCTCCTGGAGCGGACGGAATTCTGTATTCGTTTTTAAAGAAATCTTCTATTAAAAGCAAAGAGTATTTTCTAAATTTAATAAACAGTTTTTATGACTCAGATTGTGTCCCTAATGCTTGGAGAAATCAAATTGTCATCCCAATTCTCAAGCCCGGTAAGTGTCCTCATGATCCAAATAGTTACAGACCCATAGCGTTATCCTCGGTTTTATGTAAGATCACTGAACATATGATAAAGCACCGTCTTGAATGGTTCGTAGAAAACAGGAATTTATTAGGGAAATCCCAATTCGGGTTTAGAAAAGGTAGAAGCACGATGGACAGTCTCGGCTTACTATCCACTGATATCCGAATATCTTTTTTTAAGAAAGAATACCTAGGCGGAGCATTCCTTGACATCACATCAGCGTATGACAACGTTCAGATTCCCATAGTCAAGGATAAACTAATATCTCAACTCGGAATTTCCAAAAAAATAGTTTGCTTTATTTGCAGTTTATTTTCAGTAAGATCTATCACCATCAAAAGCGGGGACTTCTCTTTATCTCCCAGAATGATATGGAGGGGCTTACCTCAAGGTTCAGTGCTAAGCCCTCTATTATACAGTCTCTATATATATGATTTGGAATTGTCGATAGCTCCATATGCTCAAATTCTTCAATACGCTGACGATCTAGTATTGTATTCTTCTAGTAAATCCATCGAGGTGATTGTTGATCATTTGTCGAGTGCTCTCAGGTCGCTAATGGATTGGCTACATCGTCATGGTCTCTCTCTATCTGCCTCTAAAAGTTCGGTGGTAATTTTCACCAAGAAGCGAATGATTCCCCAAGTTAACGTTTCAGTCCATGGTGAAACTATTCCCCAGTATGATAAGGTTAAATTCCTTGGAATGTGGTTGGACTCCAGACTGACGGGCGTGTTGCACACTGATTATATTGTAGCAAAGTGTGAAAGAAACATTAATGTCCTTCGCTACCTCTCTGGAGTTTGGTGGGGTTCTCATCCTTTTTCCCAAAAACTTCTATACAACTCTATAGTCCGTAGCCACCTGGATTACGGTTTATTTGTGTTGGATCCCATAAATAAATCTGGTCTGCAAAAACTTGATAAAATACAGTCTAAATGTCTTCGCATTATTCTCGGAGCGATGAAATCCTCTCCCATTAACGCCATGCAGGTTGAATGTTGTGACCCTCCTCTTGCTCTCCGTCGACAATTTCTTGCTAACAGATTCTTTTTTAAACTTATACAAAATTCTGATCATCCTCTCCTTTCAAAATTAGATCAGCTATCAGTATTATTGAGTAACCATGACCCACATTCTAATAGCATGTCCCCATGCCTCCTTCTTGCTTTCCAACAATTCACCCGCCTTCCTAGCCCTTTGTTCCAAAGTTCCACCTTACCTCTTTTTTGTACTTCTTATGAAGCGTTAATATTCCAACCTAACGTCATCTTGGACTTTGGAATTGACAAGTTCTCACTAGAAGCGAAAAGTCTATTTCTTAATAAAATTACCGCCAATTATAAGAATTGGCGCCTAATTTTTACTGACGCTTCCAAAATCTCATCCAATTGCCCAGTGGGTGCTGCTGTTTGGATTCCTTCTAGTAGCATAATTTTGAATTTTAAATTGCCCGCTTCTTCATCTGTCTTCACTGGTGAGTCTTTAGCTATCTTGTAAGCTATTTCCTTCATAAAATCCCATAATTTTTTTTTTTTTTTTTTTTTTTTTTATGTTTGGCCCGCCAAAATGACTCTACTCTGCCTGATGGAAAGCATAAGCAGAATCCAAGAGTGGTGGTCACCATACTCACTGCGAATGCAGACAGTGCAGTATGGCGACCCACACTATGGCGGCCTAGTGATGCTGCTGCATCTTTTAGTCTAGTCAACAAGTGTGGAACTTGTTGACTAGACTAATTGGGCCTCCGGTCTCGCACTCACCAACGAAACACGACAGCACAATCGCTGTCATTTTACGTTGATTTTCTGTGCGAGGGTAGTACCGCCCCGGTCGAGCCGGCCCGATCGTGCTGAAATCAGCGTGGCTCTACTACCTTCTAAACAATTGCATATTTTTTTCAGATTCCAAAAGCTGCCTGCAATCTATTCTATCAAACCCATTCCGATCAAATCCGAGTTTCCCTATTATCCTTAAAATAAGACATCTTCTTTTTCAATGTCAAGAATATAACATAAACGTTGTCTTGGCCTGGATACCTGGACACTAAGGAATTTCGGGAAACGAGACCGCTGATTCTTGCACAAAAAATGCCGTTTATACCGGTTCTCAAGATCATGCAGAAATATACTCCTATGATATCTGTTCATCCCTTAAATCATGGCTGTCCGAGTCGTGGTCTAGATTGTGGCTCGTGTCGAAAACTGTCAAAGGCCAATTTTATGGGGATATTCAACCAGAAATTCCTTTTAAGCCCTGGTTTGCTAAATTTAAAAAAAATGTTGTTGTTGTTGTTGGTGTTGTTGACTAGACTAAAAGATGCAGCAGCATCACTAGGCCGCCATAGTATGGGTCGCCATACTGCATTGTCTGCATTCGCAATGAGTATGGTGACCACCACTCTTGGATTCTGCTTATGTTTTCCATCAGGCAGAGTAGAGTCATTTTGGCGAGCCAAACATAAAAAAAATAAAAAATAAAATGAATAAGAACACTAATTCCACAATTTGTCGGTTAAGAATAAACTACTCGTGTACTCCTGTATTTTTGGCTAACTTAAGAATTAGGGATGGGTCTATCTGCGAATGTGGACTTGATGAGGGAACCGCAAATCACAAATTTTTTAATTGCCCCAAGACTAGGTTTTCTCTTTATGAATTCATTCCTGCTCATATTCCTCTCCCCACATCCCTTAAATTACTCTTAACGCGGGTTTTCACTCCTTTTGTGTATATACTAGCTAAGTGTATAACTGTAAACAAAATTAAATTATAGTTTAAATATCAATAAATTTAAAATATCATGATTTTCAATGTAGTTTATATATCTGAATATTAATATTTATTTATATGTGTACTGCTAATTAATGCTTGTTTATTTATTTATTAATTTATGCCTGTAAAAGTCAACAAATTAGTAATTTTTTAATTTCAATTTCTAAAACTATTTTTTTTCCGGCTCTACGAAGCTCTACATTAAATCCTTTGACAGTTTGTCTTTCAAAAACATGACATTGGCAAAATTGTGGTCACACTACCATAGAGCCTTAGATTATTCATATGTCTAGATGGAGTGTCAAAGCTGTAAAAACACACGAAAAAATAGGCTCTAACACTATTACACTAACGCCTTTCCGCGTTTAGTACCAAATGCACTGTCAGTGGATACACACATGTTGCTGTCATTTTTGTGTTGATAAAAATGGCGAATTGTGCGATATAAGTGTGTAGAAATTACAGAGTACGATCTAAATTAACAAAGAAAGTTACCTATTATCGTTAAGTACCATTGATATGTATCTATTACAGCAAACAAAGCCATTAAATAATTTCTAAAATAAATAATTATTGTAGTCGCCATTTTGGGTGTTGCTAGTTTATGAAGTCAAAACTCCCTCATAAAATGTGGCAGGCGGAGTTGTGTTGTATAAAATACTTCATGGTAGATAATAGATACGCTAAGAATTTCAAATCATTTTTGTTGTAATTCAATATGGCCGCCGCACCATTTTTTTAAAATGTCACTATAGGCATCGTTTAAGGGTTTTTAGGTATACTTACTAGATATGAGCTCCTCTCTGTTTTAAAAAAACTCCCGCATTACGAATATACATAACAAAAAACACCCAGACTCAGAACTACAATTTGTGAACCACACAAAGTGTTGTCCTATTTAGGATTTGAACCCACAACACCTGGCTTAATAGAAAGCGGCGTGGCGACAACTTAAACCACTAGACCAACCGTGCAGTCATGCATTTTTCAAGTCCAGTTTTTATTATTTCAAAACAAGTATATCTTCGAATGTTATAAATAAGAATTGAGAAAATTTAACTTAAAAACTACTCGTCAGATCTCATTCAGATAAAAAAAATAGATTGTAAATCTAATAAAACAAATTGAAAGCCCAAGGTCTAATCCCATAATATTAATACTGAGCTATCTTGAAGATGTCCTAAATCTAACACAAAAAAAATAATTAAACCGGTCCATTAAAAAAGTATAGTGAACAATTTTTTTCTTACCTTTCTTCTTTTTTAATGTTGGTCAAAAAGACAATTAGATGGGCTAATTATATATCTTACATATTTTAAAAGGTTAAAAATCGTTAAGAACTGCTTTTACAATACCAGACCAAAATTAATATCTAGTACGACATATTTTTAATCATCACCAACAGCCTTTAACCGTCCACTGCTAATAATAATAAATAATAAAAAAACACGAGACATATTATTAGGTTGTATCACATTTTGTTTTCCTAGCAGTTTTCTAGATAGAAAAGTTATTCAACACTATTATAATTGTTTCCCCATTTTCACAAAAAAAACTCAACAACTGGTATCATTTACGCACTCACACTAGGAAATTTAGAATGACATGAGGCGAGTGTAAGACGTAGCTGTCACGCACACAAATATCGAAAAGTTGTGTCATTTAATTTTGTTCTTTTGTATCGCGATGCTCTATCTAGACATATTAATAATCAAAGCATAGAGCCATTACATCAAAAGTTGAAGTTGAACAAACATTACAAGTCACTTACTATTATGTTAAACAATTTACCACAAAAATAGTTAAATTTCTCGAAACATAAAGCTTTTGTCATTATATCTGCCACATTTTTATCACTTCTAACATAATCTACAGTTATCATTTTCTTAGCCACTATGTCTTTGTAAAAATGAACTTTAATGTCTATATGTTTCGATCTTTTCGTGTTTTCGTAGTTACATATCATTTTTAACGCACTTTGGTTGTCACACAACATCACCACATCACACTCACTTTGAAATTCACTATTCAGTCCTTTTAAATATAGTATTTCCGCCACACATACAGCTGCTGCCACATATTCGGCCTCTGCCGTTGATAAGGCCACCAGTGACTGCTTTTTAGATGCCCAGGAAATCAGATTGTCACCGTGGTAGACAACCATGCCGCTTGTGCTTTTACGGTCTGCTCGATCACCAGCCCAGTCTGCATCTGTGAAAGCTAATATTTTAGGATTAAGATCTTCATTCTTCTTATATTTCAAAGATTTCCCTATGGTTCCTCGTAAGTATCGTAATATTCTTTTTCCAGCTTTCCACACACTCTCTGTTGGACAATCCAGGTATCTACTTAGATAGGATGTGGCATAAGTTATATCAGGTCTGGTCATCATCGCCAAGTAATTTAAACTCCCTATTAATTCTCGATAAGGTAAGTTTTCTTTTTGTTCACCTTCACACGTAAAATTTATTTCCATTGGTGTTTTTGATTCCTTGCACTCTGTCATATTAAATTTATGTAAAAGTTTTTCAATAAATGCTTTTTGAGACAACTCCAATGTGTTTTTATTTCTTGTTATTTCTATTCCTAAGTAGGTACTTACATCTCCCATATCCTTAGCTCTATATTCCTTTTGTAGCTCTTTTACCACACCTTCAATTTTTGCCCTCGCTCCAATTAACAAAATATCATCGACAAACAAAATAAGCCATATATCTGATCCTCTATATAAGCACACATCATATTTTGATCTTTGTAGGTTTAGTTTTACACAAAATGATGTGTAAAAAAAAAAGTGTTCCAACACTTAGGAGCTTCTTTTAAACCATATAAAGCTTTTTTCAGTTTCAATACTTTATTATTTTCTACCACTTCTATTCCTTTAGGTATTTTTATATATATGTTTGTATCTAATTCTCCGTTCAGAAATGCAGTAGGAATATCAAGTTGTTTGATTTCCCAATTTTTCTGTAGAGCTTGTGACAAACCAAGTCGAATTGTTGTAACTTTGGCCACTGGAGAGTATACATATTCTTGACATTCTTGTTGAAAGCCCCTAACAACTAGTCTGGCTCTTTTGGTACCATCAGATTTTGTTTTAAATATCCACTTCGTATCTATTGCCTTTGCTCCACTTGGTAAATCAGTTTCCATCCAAGTGTGTTGTTCTTGTGTGCACTTAACTCTTTATTTATAGCATCATTCCATCCTTCTTTTATTGCTTGTTCATATGTCAATGAATTGTTGTCTTCCATTACTAAGTTGCCAAATACATAGTCCTTGTGCCAGGTAGATTTTTTGACTCTTCTCTTTTCCATCTTAGTATTCTCCCCCTCTGTGTGCGTATCATCTGTTTCAAGATATTCATTCTCTAAATATTCTACATCAAAAAATTCACCCTCACTATTGTCACCCTCCTGTTCTGGCATACACACATCAAAAGTGTCTAGGGATCAAGCATTTTTATGCGGATTTCTTGAGATTGAGATGTGGCTTTGGCCCTGGCCTGCTCAGTCGCCAGACTTGAACCCGATTGAGCATGCATGGGATATGCTACAGAGAAGAGCTCTGCCGAATGTGGAGGGTATCCAGTCGCAAGAAGACCTTTTTTTGTTGTTGCAACGAACATGGGCGGCCATTCCACAGCGTGATTTGGATGAACTCATTTTGAGTATGCCAAACCGATGTTCTTGTGTTAGTGTTCGCGGTAGAAACACGGATTATTAATTGTTTAAGTTACCTAATAAAATTTTAAAGAAAACTGTTATTTCAGTCTTTTTTTCGAACTTTAATGTTAGTGGTTCAAATGTCAAAAATCCTTTTATTAGGAAAATGGCAAATTTCTTTATTAATGCAAAGGTGACTTGGTTTATCGTTACTGTGACAAACGAAAACACACATTATTTGATGAATCCTTAAAGAAAATTTTAATTAATATCAATCAGGAGAAAAGTTATTGCAAAAATATATGTTGATCCCTAGACACATATGTTGATCCCTAGACACTTTTGATGTGTGTATTTTCTTCCTGACCTTGATTAATATCATCACTTGTTTCCTGTATTATATGATTGCCTCCATCTTGTATATTTTCATCCATCAGTTGTATATCCTCCTCTGTATCCATTTGTATACACTTTTCATAAAGTTTATTTTCATTGTCATGATCCAATGAAACCACTTTAGTATTACTTTCTAAGTTTTGTTTGTATAATATCATGTCCCTTTTGATATCTACAAATTGTCTTTCCGGATAATATACTCTGAACCCTTTTCTCTCTGCATATCCAACAAAAAATCTCGGCTCCTCCCACGCCTTACATTCTGCCAGCGTCTGGAGCGCTGTGTCCACGGTCTGGCCATCAGTCAACTACGCTATTGCGGCGAGGCATGTGTCAATTTGTTAGTAATATTTCAGAAAAATAAAGGGCTCATTGTCTATGCTCTGTGGTCTAGAGTGTCATGGCGGTTATGCACGTTCGCTACCTATGTTATGTCGATTCAAGCTTTAATTAAAACCAATATCAAATTCGGAGTTTTACTTACAAATAACCTTTAACAGTTTATGGGCCCAGTACCAAGGGATTGATTATTGTTTATAAGTTGAAGAATTTGGTTTGGTTGGGTTGGTGGTCAACACGGCGTCAGGGTGCAAACGCAAGGCGTCGCCATCTTACAAATTGGCTTGGGGAAGAAAAATCGACAACGAGCGCGTGAGAAAGAAGTGCAAAAAGTCGGCTGATGCCGGAGAAATAAAATATGGATCAGCACGGAAATTCGATTACGAAGCTCGAGGGGCAAAGAAATTGGAATGTTTGGAATTTCCAAATGATTGTGACACTACGGGGGTTGGAATTATACAGCGTAGTAGATGACACGGAGCTCCAGAAAGAAAGCAACAAAACAGAATGGATCAAACGGGATGCCAAGGCTCAAAGCATTATTGTGTCAAGGCTAAGTGAAAACACTATGATCCATGTTTTAACATGTGGAACTTCAAACGAAATGTGGAGAAAGCTATTGAGCATGTATGAAATACAGTCTAACACAAGTGTCCATTTATTACAACAAAGGTTCTACCAACTAAAATATCAAGACAAAGAGGATATGTCTGGGTTTCTCGCCAGAGTAAATGAGATGAAGAGCCAATTGAAAGTTGCTGGTGAAGAAATATCCGAGAAGTTCATAGTGACAAAAGTTTTATTAAGTTTACCTGAAATATACAAATACTTTGTTACAGCATGGGAGTCTGTAGACCCTAATCAACAAACATATGAAAACTTGGTGACAAGATTGTTAGTTGAAGAACAAAGGATGAATGGCAGGGAGGAAGATAATGATAATGTTGCTCTGTATACAAAGAGAAATAATGATAAAAAGTGTTATAAATGTGGGAAGATGGGGCATTTCAGTAAAGATTGTAAATCAAGAAAGGAAACCAGAAAATGTTTTACTTGTGGGAAAATGGGACATTGAAAAGAACATTGTTTCAAAAATGAAAAGAAACATGAGTTTGGTCAAAAATCCAAGGAAAGTAATAATGCATTTACAACAGCTTCATGTCATGAGGAGTTTAATCCTGATGAAGGGTTGTGGATAGTGGTGCGAGTTCCCACATGACTTACAGAAGGTCTATGTTTACCGAATATATTAAAAGTATACATATATGTCATACGCACAGTAGTGTGGGCAATGCTTTATTTTTGTTCATAAAAAATCGTATATATCGATTAGTTGAAATGTATATTGCATTGATTTAGATGCTTCCGACGATTTAATGTTATTTATGACTCATAATGAGAAGTTTGTCGTGTTAGGACCGACCAAGTGTTCTCAGACACATTTTTACTTGCACTCCAGTGCTATCTTTCTCCTCACCTGTCAAGGAAATATGCTAGCCAGCACCGCCGGTCATTGTTCCTACTTTCTTTAAATCGCTCAGACAAACATATATATAAATTACAACTTTACAGAATAAAATTTATTTACATTGATGATGTAATTGGAGCAAGGTGTGTCTTTCTGTTCGCCTGGCAGGTACTAGTGTTCATCGGAATCGCCTGTCATTTTGTTTTTGAACTTCTTAATGAATGAACTAAATCCTATAAAAATTTCAGCCTCACAGGAACAAGTTCTTTGTGCCATTTTTTTACACTTTCAAAACCATGAAAGATGATGTTGTGCAGGGCTGAGGTCTGCCAGGCGATGGTTACGTACTTAGCACGTTATGAATCATCACTACAAGAGTTTCTAGCCTTACAGACACACCGTTAGTCGAAAGGTTCAGTAGCTCTTGGTCCAGAATGATACAAGATGATGCCCGCAGCAGATTTATTGGTAATTACGTTGCACAGTCTGTTCTGGACCAAAACAACCAAATTTTTATTCAAATTTCCTACTTTATTTTTTTCCATTTAATCCAAATTTAATTTATGTGCCTATAATTTTGCCTTGCCACGATCGACCGGACTAATAGCTGCGATCGAACGGTCGATCGCGATCGACTGGTTGGCCACCCCTGCTATATACAGTTGAAATTGCAATAGTGATCTTTAGTTAACGTTAAAGTCTAATTTAGTTGACAGAACAGAACAGCGGTCAAGACAAGCCTCGCTATCGAATTCTCCCTTTAGGGTCTTACTATTTATAACTATACCTACTTATTCAGTGGAAAAGAAAATGAGAATATCACAACTGGTTATTTAGTGCAAAAGGAAAATTAGGATATCTAAAATAAAAAAGCTTTTATGTTATATCAATTTTATTTAAAAAATGCTGTAGCTCATTATAAGCAAAACTAAACCTAGTTCATAGAATACCAAGAGATCGCTCCACAACTGCATGTGGTTGCCCAGCTACTTCACAATATTCTGGAGTGTTGAGGATATCTTCAAAACCAATATCAAGATGTTTACCAGTCAGAACATCATGTTGGAAGTTTGAACGCTGCAGGAATGGTAGGTGGCCAATCTGAAAATTTTCAAATGACTAATAATACATGCATATATATTTATAGTAATAAACAGGGTTACGAGAAAAATCGTGCTAGATCCGTTAAGGGCGTGGAGTACCCATCATTTCTGACTTATTTCACTATGAAACACCCTATCCTAAAATTAACCCTTTTCGAGATATTCGACTTTTAATTTTTTTATTGAAAATAGCCGATTTTTAGGCTACTACATTTATTTTTGTTTATTTTGTGTATCTTATTATTATTATTGCATTTTTACATGTGTAATAAGATGTTTCAGGACGTCGATTATTAAAATAGTGCATAAGTTAATTGAATAGACCGTAGTAGACAAGTGAAAGTAAAGAAAAAAAAAAGTAGATTTTTTTTTTCTCTAACGGATATCAAAAAAAAATATATTATGGTAATTTTTCGGCAGATGTTTTTTTAAATATCTACGTTTCATCAGCTATCTAACGAGATATAATAATGTAAGGTTTTATTCAAATGCATTGAAAAAACTTTAGTTTCATAGGCGACAGTGGAGAAGAAAATTTATACTTAGCCCAAAAAAGTAAAATAAAACACTAGTTAAGCATGAAATGTCATTTATTAAAGGTTTTCACACAACTTTTTCTTATTCTACAGTTCATGTTCAACATGGCCGCCTCTATTTCTGATACATTGTCGCATCTTTCTACGGAGACCAGTCTTCACTAATTCAGTGGTCAACGTGGTCCTCATTTTATTTGCTGCATCCACAATCCTTTCTCTTTAGTCTTCCACAGACGAAACTGGATACGGCTCGCTGTACACAAGACTTTTCATGCACCCCCACACATGAAAATCCATGGGGGTTAGGTCCGGACTTCTTGCTGGCCATGGCAACGGCCCACCTCGTCCTATCCATTTGTTTGGATAATTTGTATCCAGCCAGTCCCTGACACTTCTCCTGAAATGGGCAGGGCAGCCATCGTGTTGGAATCACATGTCCCTGATCAGGTTGAGTGGCAGATCATCCAGCAAATCACACAAGTCTGCTCTCAGGAAATTTTCGTAGCTTTCCCCATTTAGATTATCCGGGAGAAAGTAAGGTCCAATCAAATGATTGGAGATAATGCCCATCCACACATTCACGCTGAATCTTCGTTGGGACCCCTTCACTCTTTTCTTATTGGGATTCCTTAGTTCTTTTGGGGCCCAGTAATGGGCGTTGTGATAGTTAGTTATGCCATATTTATCAAATTTGGACTCATTCGTCCACAAGATATTTCATAGAAAATCTAGGTCTTCTACGTCAGCATTTAGCATAAATCTGCAAAAGTCCAATCTTCTCGCGGGGCCTCCTTCTTCAATAACGTGTACCGGCGTGTAATGGTACGGGTATAGGCCAGCAGTATGCACTGTAAACCACACTCTACATTGCGAAAGTCCCAGATCACGGGCAACAATATTAGTGGAAGTAGTCGGATCCGCTCGAATCTCATTGTCCTGTTCTTCGTCGTCAATTCGTGGTCTTCCCATGTCTGTATTTCGTCTTAAAACAGAGCCAGTTTCTCAAAGTCTTCGATAAACTCTGTCAAAAACGGCCACATCCGGCACTCGACGACCGGGGTAGCGAGTTATGTATTCGTTGCGACCTTGCGCAGACACACAATCGCAGTATCCGTAACAAATAAGCATATCAGCATATTCCTCAGGTGTGTACAAGGGCGGATCCAGGGGGGGGGGGTCATGGGGGTCATGACCCCCCCCCCCTGGGCTGTGTCCATGACCTAAATTAAATTGTTAAACATAAGGTTCTTTATATTTATTTTAGTCACAATATAGAATTTAATCATGGCTAAGGTTGAAGAACGTATAACCGGACTGACACTTCTCTACATCCATAAAAACGTACCCATTGAAGTAGCAATAGAAGTGATATCGCGTTTTGGGCGAATACGTAAAAGAAAAAAGTATAAAAAAAAAACTTCGTTTAAAAAAACCGACTTCAAAAACTGAAAAGTATAAAATAACTTAATTTGTATGTGCTACCTATTCATAGGTTTGAATTCGGCGCCGAGCCAAATGTTATAGTAGGTACCACACTCGCTATATTTCGAGACGAACGTCAACGACGTCACCGACGCTTCGGTAGTTTTGTCCTACGCGAAGAGCAGCTATCCCGCTTAAGGTCACGCGCGGCGAGTCCTACTATTACATTTTGGCTCGGCACCGACTTCAAACCTATGAATAGGTAGCACATACAAATTAAGTTATTTTATACTTTTCAGTTTTTGAAGTTGGTTTTTTTAAACGAAGTTTTTTTTTTATTTTTCGCTTTTTGGTCTTTCTCAAGTCTCTCATCATCATTTCACCTAAATAACTTGAAAGAATACGACTAAAGGTAACATACAACATACTGTATAGAATAATAAATAAATACACACATCAAAAGTGTCTAGGGATCAAGCATTTTTATGCGGATTTCTTGGGATTGAGATGTGGCTTTGGCCCTGGCCTGCTCAGTCGCCAGACTTGAACCCGATTGAGCATGCATGGGATATGCTACAGAGAAGAGCTCTGCCGAATATGGAGGGTATCCAGTCGCAAGAAGACCTTTTTTTGTTGTTGCAACGAACATGGGCGGCCATTCCACAGCGTGATTTGGATGAACTCATTTTGAGTATGCCAAACCGATGTTCTTGTGTTAGTGTTCGCGGTAGAAACACGGATTATTAATTGTTTAAGTTACCTAATAAAATTTTAAAGAAAACTGTTATTTCAGTCTTTTTTTCGAACATTAATGTTAGTGGTTCAAATGTCAAAAATCCTTTTATTAGGAAAATGGCAAATTTCTTTATTAATGCAAAGGTGACTTGGTTTATCGTTACTGTGACAAACGAAAACTTTATTTGATGAATCCTTAAAGAACATTTTAATTAATATCAATCAGGAGAAAAGTTATTGCAAAAATATATGTTGATCCCTAGACACTTTTGATGTGTGTATTTCGGACATGATGTTTACAGAATAAGAAAGCATGCAGACAATTGCCTTAACTTTAATGCAGGCGCTCAAGTAAATTTGAGGGTTTCCTTCAATTTCCTTGGGATCTCATCATCAGATCCTGATATGGTGGCCATGGGACCACATGGGGAGCATACCCTTTCGAATACAAAAATAATTTTCAAAATCGGTCCACAATTGACGGAGTAATCAATGTACATACATAAAAAAAAAAAAATACCGATGAAATTGAGAACCTCCTCCTTTTGGAAGTCGGTTAAAAAACTAAAACCCAACTACGACAAAAAACGACGCTGAAAAAGTATAAAACAAGTTGGAAAAGCCGTAGTCACACTTGGTGAAAGTGTTATGGTGCGTTTCTATATAACGTGTGGCTGTTTTATACTTTTTCAGCGTCGTTTTTTGTCGTAGTTGGGTTTTAGTTTTCACTTTTTTTTATTTAAAATGTTTTGGTGTCGTTATTAATAAATAATATATATATATTTGAAATGTACAAGTAACGCCCTTTCCAATGATACCAAACACGGCATATTATCTCAAATGTATTATTAAATACAGTACTTTAGATTACACATTAGATTCAGTTTCCTTTGGCTTTGCCGTAGTCGGATAAAAATAGATTTTCTTATTTAAATATATATATTTTTAAGTATAGTACTTCTAAACCCATGTACAAAGGCCCAATCAAGAAGCAAAGTTTTTTTTAATGTGACAAACGAGCAGACGGATCGCCTGATGGTAAGCAATTACCGCCACCCATGGACATCCGCAACACTAGAGGCGTCACAAGTGCGTCGCCGGTCTTTTAAAAAGGAGTACCTATGTTCTTTTCTTGAAAGTTTGAAGGTCGTATTGGTCCGGGAATACCGCAGGCGACAGTTCATTCCACGGTTTTGTTGTGCGAGGCAGAAAGTTTCTAGAAAAGCGCACAGTTGTGGACTGCCAACCGTCTAAACGATGGAGATGAAACTGCTGTCGCGTAGGACGATGGCGGAAAGAGGCGGCAGGAATTAGTCCGAACAATTCCTCGGAGCACTCCCCATAGTAAATGCAGTAGAAGATGCATAGCGAAGCCATATCTCTACGCAGCGCTAAGGAGTCAAGTCGAATTGAAAATTCCTGGCAGTCGACGATTCGAGTCGCTCTCCGTTGAATGCGGTCCAGAGGGAGGAGCTGGCACAGGAGCGCCCCCGCCCATAGGTGAGGACAGTATTCCATATGAGGCCGAACCTGCGCCTTATAAAGCAGAAGGTGGTGGGCTGGAGTGAAATACTGTCTCGATCTGTTGAGCACGCCAAGCTTCTTCGAGGCCAATTTGGCTTTATCCTCCAAATGGCCACGGAACTGGACTTCACTCGATATCTCCACACCAAGTATTCCAATGTTGGCTGAGGCAGATAGGGGAGTGTCTTCAAACAAAAGGCATACGACCAATTGCATTTTTCAGCGGTTAAATTGTACTAAATTAAAATTAAGTCTACCCCAATCTCGATGACGTTTTCCGAGAAATATTAATGCGGCCAGTATCGAGAGCATCGCCCGTGCTGTCATCCGCATAACAATGAATGCCGCTAATTTGCAACATGTTATTGATATGGAGGAGGAACAAAGTAGGCGATAGCATACAACCTTGGGGGACACCAGCATTCCCAGATATGAAGTCAGAGCACTCACCGTTGACTACGCCCTTATGCTTCTATCTGCTAAAAAGCTAGTGACCCATTCGCGTAATTTCACAGGAAGGAAGGAAGCTTCGAAAGAAGCGCTATGTGCCAGTCAAGATAGAAGGCCTTCGCAATGTCCAATGAGACTACGCAAGAAGAGTAGGAGAGCTGAAAAAGACGCGTTAAGACCGGTGCCAACTCTGGTGCGCACATCTTCAACACAATATCAGGGCCCCTCGACTTATGTATACCTAGGGATAGAAGTGCTAAACGCACTGAGCGTTGGTAGAACTGGATATCCAGCATATAGCTCACGCACCGCGGTATGGTAGGTGGATCCTGTTCCCCGGCATCCAAGGTCGAGTTAGACGCAAAAAGTTTGGCCAGAAGATCGGCTTTCTCCTTTGCCTTTGGCAAATGAATTATTTCCTATGTGTAGAGGTGGAAAGGATGGCTTACCAAAATTCTCTTCGATAACCTTGGCAAGAGACTAGAACGCCCGAGTTCCCAGAGGAAAACGCGAATCCTAGCAATGTGCTCCGATTTCGCCCTTGCAATGTCTCTCTTAAAGGACCTGGAGGCAAAGTTGTACTCCTCTTTCAAGCTCTGCTTCCTACGAGAAGCCTTTTTGGAAGATGGACCAAACCAGGGCCGACATTTGCCATCACTGGGGACCACAGAGGATGAAATAAAAAGCTCCACACCCTGCACCACCACATCAGCAACAGAATCAGCAGCAGTGATGGGACTATCCGGCGAGAAGCAGACCTGTCTCCAAGAGTAGGACTGTAGTGCAACACAATCTGCTGACTTGTAGTGCTACACACGGCAGCTGCGTGCAACTCGTGATCGCGACGAGCTTGTGTGAGGCACTGTATTTCGAACAAAGCAATTGTGAGAGAAAATCACCAAGTAAGACGATCTCTGCGGACGGGATCTGCTGCTGCAAGTAGTCTGTAGCCATCTGGGTGTGCTCAATGAGTCGGTCAGTTTCGGCATCACCGCCTATGGGATCTATAGAGGCAGGCATAGACACGGGGGTGGTCGTCGCTGACAAGGTCGCCTACACGGAGCCGTAACATTGAGAAGTCCCTACCTTCAAGATTGATGAGGCGACGAAAACTAATATCGTCTCAAACGTACACGCACACTCCGGCCTTAGACATGAAGGAGTGTTCTAGTCCGTACCCAGGGTGGGTGTGGTAGGAATGTCCGCTGGAGATGATATCTGCGTCTCGGTCAAGAAGAGCAAGGCTGGCTATGCTGTCTCGATGTGGTGGTGGATGGACAGCATTAGGGTTAATATACCATCCCCTGATGTTGCAAAGGTCCACGATCGCGGGCATTAATGAGCGCAATTTCAACCCTCCCACCCCACCCCCGGAAACGAGGGGCAGCATGGGCGTTAACGCTCAATTGCGGAAACAGCCCGGAAAAACCAAGTACAATATTTACATTACTACACTAACATACATTATTAAAATACCTACTTATTATCGATAGTATCGATTTATTATCAAAATTTAATTATGACTTCTTTTGACTTGACCACGATTTTATGACCCCCCCTGGCGCCAAAGCTGGATCCGCCCTTGGGTGTGTAGGACGTCATCTTCAACACTTCCGTATCACAGGTACAAATTAGAGTCCGGTTAACAAGTACAGTAGTCACAAATCAGAAGAAATAGTCCAGAATCACAGCCAAGTCGAGAAAAAGAGCAAAACGATATTACATCTACTATGTACGAAGCACAAAAGCAGACTGACAACCTAACAATACCCCCTGTTGTATTCCCAGCCCTAACCGGTCTCTAAACATTTTTTCTTTCATTCACACCTACATAAATTGTCACTTGTCTCGCTCGCTTGGTGCGACTTAACTTGAAGGACAATAGGCGCGGGACTGTTAGAACTGCTACCTGGAGCATCCCAACTACTTTTTTTCCACGAAATGTAATAGAAACCCTAGATTGTTATACCTCGTTAGATAGCTGATGAAACGTAGATATTTTAAAAAACATCTGCCGAACAATTACCATAATATTTTTTTTAGATATCCGTTAGAGAAAAATAATTTTCTATTTTTTTTTTTTATTTCTTTACTTTCACTTGTATACTACGGTCTATTCAATTAACTTATGCACTATTTTAATAATCGACGTCCTAAAGCATCTTATTACACATGTCATGTAAAAATGAAATACTAATAATAATAAGATACACAAAATAAATGTAGTAGCCTAAAAATCGGCAATTTTCAATAAAAAAATTAAAAGTCGAATGTCTCGAAAAGGGTTAAGTTTAGGGTAGGGTGTTTCATCACAGTAATATACACACATCAAAAGTGTCTAGGGATCAAGCATTTTCATGCGGATTTCTTGAGATTGAGATGTGGCTTTGGCCCTGGCCTGCTCAGTCGCCAGACTTGAACCCGATTGAGCATGCATGGGATATGCTACAGAGAAGAGCTCTACCGAATATGGAGGGTATCCAGTCGCAAGAAGACCTTTTTTTGTTGTTGCAACGAACATGGGCGGCCATTCCACAGCGTGATTTGGATGAACTCATTTTGAGTATGCCAAACCGATGTTCTTGTGTTAGTGTTCGCGGTAGAAACACGGATTATTAATTGTTTAAGTTACCTAATAAAATTTTAAAGAAAACTGTTATTTCAGTCTTTTTCGAACTTTAATGTTAGTGGTTCAAATGTCAAAAATCCTTTTATTAGGAAAATGGCAAATTTCTTTATTAATGCAAAGGTGACTTGGTTTATCGTTACTGTGACAAACGAAAACACTTTATTTGATGAATCCTTAAAGAAAATTTTAATTAATATCAATCAGGAGAAAAGTTATTGCAAAAATATATGTTGATCCCTAGACACATATGTTGATCCCTAGACACTTTTGATGTGTGTATAAAGCCGGAAGTTTGTGTGTATGTTTGTTACTTCTTCACGCAAAAACTACTGAAGGGATTTGGATGAAACTTAACAGTAATATAGCTTATACATCAGAATAACACATAGGCTACTATTTGCGGCGATAATCGACATACACGCGGGCGGAGCCGCGGGCAACAGCTAGTAGTGAAATAAGTCAGAAATGATGGGTACTCCACGCCCTTAACGGATCTATCACGATTTTTCTTGTAACCCTGTATATATTTATTTACTATTTTTTTACTAATATATAAATGCGAAAGTTTGTGTGTATGTTTGTTACTTCTTCACGCAAAAACTACTGAACGGATTTGGATGAAACCTTACAGTAATAGCTTATACATCAGAATAACACATAGGCTACTATTTGCCGCGATAATCGACATATACGCGGGCGGAGCCGCGGGCAATAACTAGTAATATTATAAACGTGAAAGTTTGTAAGTATGGATGGATGGATGTTTGTTACTCTTTCACGCAATAACTAATGAACGGATTTGGATTAAAACTTTACAGTAATATAGCTTATACATCAGAATAACACATAGGCTACTATTTGCCGCGATAACCGACATATACGCGGGCGAAGCCGCGGGCAACCACTAGTAATAAATATATTGTACTACGATATAAGATCTAGTAACTACCTATATCTTTGAATAAATTTCAAAACACTAAGCTTGGATTCTTTAATTTCAGCATAGCTTCCATCTCGTCATAAACCTCACCAGTTTTGCCTTATGGCATAATCCATTATGCTGTAGGGCCATATTATGCCATAGGGCGAAACTCTGAAAGTTGAAGTTGCAGGGGCTAATCTACACTATTATATAGAGGTAAAGTATGTGCGCTCATATCACCAAGGGGGAAGGGGGTAAAAAAATGCTAAAAACATCACATGATTAATGGACGGCCCCCAACGAAGTGGGCACGTGTCAGCTAGTAGTGAATAATTTGCTAGTGTTCTTAGTAAAGTAGTAAGTTCTTGAGAATGTTATGAGCAAATTTTCATATTAATACATACCTTACTGGTAAATTTCATTTCCATGGAGAGTTTGAGTGGTGCGTGGAGACCCTGGATGTTACGGAGCATAGCCATGTTCATTTTTTCTTGATTTAAATAGAACTGTAAACAAAAATTATAGAATTTGTATTGTAGAGAACATCTCATACTTTATACTAAAACAGGATTCAAGGCCTATTTAGTTATTTTTAACAAAAGGGAGCATAGTTTTTGCATATTGAAAAAAA
This sequence comes from Diaphora mendica, assembly GCA_949125395.1. Classification (NCBI taxonomy): domain Eukaryota; kingdom Metazoa; phylum Arthropoda; class Insecta; order Lepidoptera; family Erebidae; genus Diaphora; species Diaphora mendica. Next base: position 29,609,455 of record OX421310.1, read on the forward strand.
AACAGTTGCCATTAGTAATCAATTTTTTTTTGCATTTTAGCTGCTTTCTTTACTAAAATAAAAGTAAAAAGCCATTAAAATCAGTCCAACCATTCTAGAGATTAGACAGAACAAAGAAACAGATAAAAAAAAAGATTCTTTGATGTGTAAGTACCATATACATACTTTCAAATGCATGTAATTTGAAATTCCAAGCCAGCACTTCAAATTTATGTCCTTGTGTAAATAGATATGTGCGCACATATATAATACGTATGTACCTACATAAATGTCTACTTTAAGAATTGAATTTTATGAACTTTAGCATCTAAATATTGTAAACACCTATTTATTGTTTCTTTTATATTTTTAGATCAATGAATGATTATATTATTATTGTTAAAACAAATTAAATGAGTTTGAACTGAAATAAACTTTCCACCTTCTTCCTCCAATAAATAAAATTAATTCTAATGTTTCTAATAATAGTTAATGTTCATTTCTAACATATATTTAAAACTATTTTAATCAAAGTTTAATTTACCAAAATATAGTTGTCATAACTTTCAATTACTTGTGTATTAAGCTTAAGTAGTACCTGAATCCCTATTTTCTTATAAGTTTTGTTCAAACATTTCATTTATTAAAAGGTCTCTTCATAATTGAAATGTGATTGAAGAATAAAATATTTTAAGGGAGGAAACTAGGTATAAACAGCAAGGGAGCAATATAAAAAGATTTTTTATATAAGAGCAAACATACTACTGCTGTTTCCATCATGATTCTTTATGTGACGGTAAGTTGGTAGTATGGATCCATATTGTGATATAAAGGTAGTGAATTTTTATGAAATTGTAGTTACCATGTATATGTGAGCATCATTACTATATATTACTATATTTAACTGCTTCGGTGGCGTAGTGGTAGCATATGCGACTGCTGTGCTTGCGGTCTCGGGTTCGATTCCCGGGTCAGACTAAATGTTTGTATGATTTGAAAATATTTGTTTCGGAGTTTGGGTATTTTCTATGTATAATATGTATGTGTTTACAAAAAATAGTATATATGTATTTGTATCAGTTGTCTAGTACACATAACACAAGCTCTGCTTAGCTTGGGACTAGATGGCGTTGTGTGTTAGATGTCCGAAATATTTATTTTATTTATTTAAATATTTATATGTACATGGTATGCATATAACCTCAATTATAGAATTCAAATAAACCTAGCCTGCTTTCTTAGGGGAGGCCTTTATCTAGCAGTGGAGTGATGGACACCATTGATAATGATGAACTAAACCTAAAGATTTTTTGTTAAGTCATTGGCGGTAAAATGTATCAAAACAAGTAAGTACCATACTTACATTTCTTTCTGATGTTTCAAGAGGATGTGAGACGCTAAGTTTGGACCTGGTAGCACTTAGACCTGCAACCAGGGGGTCTGGCACACCAAACGGGCCTTCCTGTGGCTTGATGTTGCTGCCATACTCAGGTTTCACTTTCAGGGCAGGTAGACCAAAACTCTGAAAGTTTTAACATCAAAATTGCTAGCCACCTTAAAAGAATACGATAACCTACAAATTATGTTTTATCTTACCATTTTTATGTTTCAGATATAATGTTCTTCAGAATAAGTTAAGTTACCTTAAACTCCAAACTTAAGTACGGATTTTAGACAAAAATAGTTTTGCCGACAATGCAATCAATTGTGTCAAAGATAGGGATGGCGATCTCAGATCGATTAATCGAAGAATCGATTTTTCAGGCCCTAAAGATCGATATTTTAAATCGATATTCAGTACTGTGTCGATTCAGTGGATCGATATTTTACCCTTGAAAATCGCCATTCGATTTTTTTGTTTTGGTACAAACCATTTTATTTACAATTAGTTAAATGGATCGGTAATAATACGGTCTTACTGATTAAAGGGTTGAGTAGTCAAAAATTTGCGAACTGGCCGTATGCCTAGTTTCCTTTGTCTCTCTTTGTTCCTTGTGAGCGCCTTTTTTCCGTTGCCGCTTGCTGCCAATATCGCAAGTGTTAAGCGGAACCGCTTCAAATGTCCCATTTCAATTTGGTCCCCTTCTTGAAGTCGGTTTATTTTTGTTAAAATTTGTGATTATGAAAATAAATGTCTTCTTTTATACCTGATCTGACTTTGATATATATATAAATAAAATTGAAGTGTCTGTTTGCAATTTCAATTTAACCCTGGACTAAAAAAAACGATTTTACTGATAAGAGATCATTTATAATGCTATCTTTCTTGTTTTTTATACAATAAATTTTATAAAATTACATAATAAATGAAAACTGGGAAAAAAATCGATTTATTGAAAATCGATCTTTTGAATCCTTGATTTTTTTGTGAATCGATTTTTTAGGTTTCGATTAAAATCGATTCAAAAAACGATATTTTTTGGAAAGAATCGCCATCCCTAGTCAAAGAAATAAAATAAATGTCAAATTTTGTTAAATCATGTCCAATGTTGCCATTGGCGAACTGTACAATCATGACAAACAAATAAAGTTAAAAGTTATTATTTTATTGTCTATGATAACTTTTAAAAACTTATTTACAGTTTATTTACAGTTTATTTACAGTTTACGAAGATTTATTTTTATTATATCAAATAAATAAAAAACTTAAAGGAAAAGAAAATAGAAGGATTAGGAAAATGACGTGTATCCTGGAACTGAAAAATAAGTTTCGCTTTTAGTAACAATAAATTGTTAAAATAAAAAGGGCCAAAGATAGTCAAATGCACCATTAAATTTTAAAAAAATCTGGTTAGCTCGTACACCGTACACAGTATGGTGTATATTCCTACCTATGACGTTATAAAAAGCTCGCGTAGGTGATAGAGATCAAGTAAATTGAATAATTAGGCTAAGGAACTTCTTCCAGACAGGCACTCCAGAAATAATCAAGCTTGGACTATTAACTCTTATATAAACTCCTTGATCATCATCTTCCTAGCTTTAATTATTCCCAAGATTTGGGGTCGGCAACTAGTTCAACCGGTTTTACCTGAATATCAGTTTTAACACGGAGCGACTAGCATCGGACCTCCGCAACCCTGAGAGTGAACTGAATTCGAAGGTTGAACTATACTCTGTCCATTCGTTTATTTTCTTTTTGACAGTTCAAGAAATTTCGAAATTAGTGACGCCCTCGCACATTACCGATTCGGTTTGAAATGATCAGCAATTTTATAAGAAGAACTTTCAATCGATTTAATTAAATATTCGTATTATAAATATTAATTATTCCTTCATTTGTTTTTATAATAAGTAAGAAATAAACAAAAATATAAATAATAAATCAGTAAATTAGATGAATGAACAGAGTTATCGTTCTTTACTCTTGGTTTGATCCTACATTCCAAGATTTCAACTTAATTACTTGCAAATAATAAATCTTATAGTCATAGATACTATTTTTATTTCCTTTTTTTATTAAATTTACAGAAAAAATACTTACATGAAGTCAAATAATTTTTATCAACTCATCGATTTATCGTATTTCAAGAACTGTTTTATAGTCTGTGGTTGTTTGTTATGCACAGGCCACTTCAGTAAAGTACCGTCACCATAGATATATAATTCCCGTAGATTGGTAATGTCAACAATCAAACGAGACCAAAAGCCATTGATCTAGGTATGTGTAAAATGTGAGTGTGTGCAGATAGTGTTGAGACTTGTCTTTATAAAACCACGAAATATGACACTAGAATTTAGATTATTAGAATAGATTATGCATTTGTATGAAGCTATCTTAGCTGTCGATACTACAACTAACTACAACAAATACTAAGCCATCGCATCACCAGAAAGTGAGGTTATAACTCCTTCGTATTTCTCTATTTGTTATTTCTCAAATACGGCGGTTTTAGGCGTGTTAATTCATTTAAATCGTAATTATAATAATGTTCTCATCTTATTTTGCTTAAAGCCGACTTATTAGTGCATTTTTATTGCAGAAATAACGATATAAACAACTTGTAAACTTACTGGTGAAACGAGTAATCCTGGGGATTTTTCTTTTTGGAAGATTCACATCCTGGTACTGCACAAGAAACCATCGTAATAGGGTTATTTAATCACTGGTTGCCACTCTAGTTCACTTAAATAATTGGCGAAACGCTCGCGTAAACATTTACCGGGGCCGGTATGGGCCGGTAGCAAATACGTGTTTGGCCCTGTTAACAGCGTCACTTTCTCTCTCTTTCTAACACAGAGAAGTTCCGTTATGAGCTCACCTCTCATTCACTCTCAAACCCAATCTACGGGAATTATATATCTATGACCGTCACCGTCAATAAAGTACGACATTACTTTAGTACATTATTCCGAAAAAGAAACCGTAATTTATAGGCGTGAGCTGTCAAAAAGAAAATAAACGAATGGACAAAGTATAGTGTCAGTATATTTGAGAGCACTTACTTCCAAATACCGATTGCATGTTCAGGACAACCAGGACCGACGGCTTAACGTGCTAGCTCTCCGAGGCACGGACGGGAAACACCACTATCTTCCATACTCCGGGCAACTATTTAGAATTACTTGTAAGAAAAACCCAACAATAGTCCGACCCGAGAATTGAATCCGAGACCTCTTAATCTGCAGTCGCTTACGCTAACCACTAGGCCAACGAGGCAGGCTATAAACTCCTTGATATATACAATAAAATATAAATAATTCATCCCCTACTCTTTGGTAATGATTTGTAAAAAGTATGAAAACACCATGATATAAAAACACTAAAATACTAGATTGTTTGCTGTCAATATATTAATATTTATATAATTCTTTACTTGTACTTCATTTAAATGATTTATAGTAGCCCCTCAATTTCATGTTTGGTACAAATAATTATGATTAAATAAAAATGGGGCCGAAATCAAAAAAGAAGGATGAAAAAGAAGTGGTAAGTTTGTTGTCAAACGTTTTAATAGAAGCCGTCATTGAGATTTTTCTGTCCTCTCGGCTCGCCAATTTTATTTCAAACTGGCGCAATGTCTAACGTTGTGAAAGATTTAGCTGGTTCCTTTTATGATCGGTCGCCTAACTGACATCAAGAAACCTAGGAAGTATATAAATATATTTCATTAAAGAGTGCCCAGAATGGCCCGTATGGATAAAACGAAATAAAATACCTACTTTTGGGCATATTATTACCTACATTATTATTAGCTAAGCAGCAAAGTTGCGACCTTTTAAAAAAACATAACCATGAAGAGCAGAAGAAGAAATAACCTGCAAATCAATCAATTACCTAAGCAATTTTTATTGTGGGCCATTTGTTCTTGTTGATCCAGGGTGAGAGTTGACTCAAAATGACTTTATAAAGCACCCGAACTCAGCACTTACTACTTTAAATAACAACTGTTATTGTTGTAAATCCTCAAGGAATCAGTATCTCAAGTATTTATTTAGGAACTAAAAGTTGCGATAATTTTTGCCAGAGTCCAGAAGAAGAAATGAAAAGAAAATTTAAGGCCAAATGTCGGTTTCGAGCACTTGCACGGATTGTGATGGCAAATACATACTGGTTAATTGAAGCCGCAGAACAGTACGAAGGCGTTGAAGATGTCAAAAGACGTGTTGCGCAAGCTGTACGCGGGAAAACCAAGAAGAAGCGTTTACTAAGCATAACGGTTTGACAATATTTTATTTATCATACAAAAATCTAAGAAATAATTAGGAGACTAGAATGGTAGGTAACACTATTTAGCTAATTGAATCCGTTGTCCAAGTGTGCGAAAAAAGGAATACAACAATAATATTTGTTAACTTAAATGCACCTGTTTACAGGATAAAGCTCTTCTAAATAAGCCTGCTGCGGAAAGAACGGAATTAGAAAAAAGGTATATTTTTCGCATAATAGGCGGTCTGAAGTGTTTTAAGCGGTATCCTAATGTAAACGTCTTTTAATAAATAAATAGATTTCTTTCATGTAGCCATTGATAAATTTAAAACATTGTTTTGTTGTCTGTAGCATGTAAAGAAGAAATTAGCAGCTGTAACATATTTTAAGTATTATGGGCCGGACCGTGTGATAGTTCGGCAACACCAAGAAGCGCATGCGTTATATTTCATAGTTACAGGTGACGTGATCGTCAGCCACCTGGTCTACGACGACCTATTGCAGCAAAATGTATCCGTAAATATTGGGATCATGCACGCTGGAGACATGTTCGGGGAAGTATCGTTGTTGCATAACATTCTACGAACTGCAACGTGCACTACTGCTGGTTAGCATGTACCTAATTAAAATATTGTAGTGTGACTAATAATAACGGCCAATGCCTTCTCAACAACTTGGACTCTAGAAAAAAATTACAAAGTTAAGATTTTCAATAAACTAAACTCAAATAGCCGGTAATTCTCGATAGCATTATACGTTTTAGTTATTCAAGTCCTACGTACAAAGAAGAAATTCATATTGTACTGTGCACCCGGCGCTTGTTGGGTACAATGTCAGCCAACAAGTTTGCTAACAAACTGACTAACAAAATATCATCCTGTGATTGGTTTAGGTACTTTACCGAAAAGGTTATATGTTATTGAACAAACGTGTAGCGTAGTAACCATCTTAGTTGTTGGCGAACTGTGCGAATTCGATTGTTAATGTATACAACTTCGGGAATTCTCTTTGCACCTATCACAATATATTTCTACATCACCTAAAGGTCGATAAGGAGAGAATCCCATATGGCATTAATACTGCCCTTGTACAATACGTACATAAAGTTTTAAATAAATGTTTTAGAACATTTTTTAGGGCATTGCGAGTTGCTTATGCTAATGAAGGAAGATTTCAAAAATGTCCTTCAAGCAAGTGTGCAAAGACAATGGGATGAAGTTAAAAATGCAATGTCAGCATTCAATTACTTCGATGGTCTCGACGAGGTAATGTTTTGGTAATAATGGTTTAAATGTAGTTAATTGTGTAAGTTAATGTACATCCTTTTCTTTCGTAAGGACATGTTATCCATTTTGCGTTGATGGTGATACTACACATGAGCGTGGTTTAAATAAAATATAACTGTTTTACAGGTGGCTCGACGCGAGGGTTGTATAGTGGCTAAAATGAAATCATACGATGTAAATGAGATCATACTTGGAGATGGTGTTGGAGTGGCTAACTTTGTATATTTTATATTGACTGGACGTTGTCAGATGATAGAATCTTTACAAGTTTGTGCAACCACTAGATTGGGCCGTACTACTTACAAGTTATACGATCCATATGTATGTGTTCTTTACATTTGTAGTTTTTATATAAAACCTATTATAGACTTGATGTTGTATATCAAACTGCCCAATATCATTTTTGTTAACCTCCTTTATAAGGAGAGTTCTATGACTGATAGTGTGACTATAATAGACATCAATGGTTATTTGTTCGTATTTTATGCGCTCAAACCGTTCTTACGATCGTTACTAAATTTTCAACCTTCCATCCAAAAGAAAATGTTTTTAAAGTACTGCAAAGTTAATAACACGTGTACGACCCAAATTCGCAAAAAGATTCTTTTTGCAAATTCGCAAAAAGATTCGAGTTATCTTAATTGAATGGAATAACCGAGTTCCCTTTATAGGTTGAAGAAGAAGAGAGTGAACAAGATATAGATAAAAAATATTTTGCTCACTATAAGAATCTGAATAAAAGTGATACTACTAGTTCTTCAAAAGGCAGTAGGGAACAACAGCGACCTTCAATTGGGGGGCCTCAGGACAATGCAACAGAAAATGTGTCTGAAGAACCTAAACGTCGACCAAGCATATTAAAAACATCAGACAAACCAAAGTCAGCTACACGTGAGTCTAGTACATCAAATGAATTGAAGGTTACACTTGCGAGTAATTCATCAGTTATCGAACCGAAGTTTAATCCACTTGCGACAGTCCAGGAAATTCTAAAAACAACTGATAGACAACGCAATTCAACGAGGTAAACATTCTACGTTTTAAAATTGTAGTTTTACCACAGGTTGCTATTAAAATCGTTGGTTTGGAATGAAGACTAGAATAGTTTTTTATATATATCCTGTTATAAACTAGAAGTGAGAATTAAATAAAAGTGTCAGATTGGAGGTAGCCTAACCTCAGTTCTTACTCTCATAATTAAAACACTCAACAGTTCACAACAAACGAATCTTATATTTCAAAATATGATTACAAGCAATTCATGATATACATAACAGATCAACATTAAAACGATAAAGACATAGGTTTACAACGATATAAAAGTAAACGACAAGATATGGTTGACGTATGATGTACGGCCTATCAAGACGCGTCTTTACTGAGCGCTGTCCGAACAACAAGTTCTTCTAAATAGATCTAATACAATTTTTTTATTCACAACACTTCATATTTTAAACCCACCATGGGGTGTCAAGAATAGTAAAAAAGACGTACATCTACCGCTTAATGATTATACTGCCATTAGAGCTTCAGCGGTTGATTTCTTTTGGCAGCAGTAAAATTTTAAACATCTAATTAGACTAGACACTAAAAAATTATGTTTTTTTGTTTTTATTTGTTTTCAATCCTTTCATAAACAAAGGATTATTAGATTAGGTTAGACGATTGACGACAACAAATAAAAACATTTACCTAATGTTGCAATACTTTTTATTCTCGTTAGCATATCTTATCTGGTTCTAATTGCAGGTTGAGTGTTGAATTGAAGGTTCAACCGCCACCCAATCTTCAGACTTACTTTATGCAGGTACTTGATTTCTTTAAACATTTAGACAAAATACTATTATTTTGTGAAACATGTTCTCTATTTAAGTCCTTAAGTTTAAAGTAAGCCTTTTGAAAACGTATTATAATATCTACTTTCAACAAATTTATGACATTGGAGTTGAAACTCAAAAATACGAAGAAAATTTGAAACTTCATAGTCTGAATTAAAAAGTCTTTTAGCTCAAAAAGTTATTCTTCGAGATTGTGTAGATATTTAAGAGATGTACAACATTGAAGTTCCTCATTTAATTCAAATACATTCTACGAGTAGTAAATAAATGACCTCATTGTCGCTTACTATTTTGCTAAAAGCCTTTTTTTACTTATAACGTCGTTTTGGTCGATGGGGGCATAAAGTTCTTTAGTGGCGACCACGTACCGGAAAAGGCAGAGTTGGTGCCTACCAACATTGTGGGACCCCTCCCCCACAAGGAGATCCAACCACCTGGAGCAGGTCGCGGGAAGCCGTTGGATGTGGGCGGCACAGGACCGGTTGTTGTGGAGTTCCTGCGGAGGCCTATGTCCAGCAGTGGACATCTTTAGAATGAGATGATGATGAATGATGATGAGATGAGAACATCGTATTAATACACTGGCTCGTTTTCGTTGGTATACCAGCACTAGTAGGTATACCTACCTTCTGTCAATTATCTTAAGTATTTACTATGGAACTGAGGTACCTCAAGTTTATTTAATTTACGAAAATAAATCTCGATAAATATTGAGAATATTTAAGTTTTTACAATATTAAAGGTCTGTCAATTTAACCCTGGATCTACATTTGGTTTCGGCGAAAACATGCGCGATCGTCGTATCGTGGCGTTAACCAAAGTTGACTGCATGATGTTACCCAAAATTTGGCTCCTGCAACGCAACACCGCGAACATTTGGTCCCGTATTGAACATTATCTGAATAAAAAGGTTAGTTTTCAATAAAGAGGTGATATTCTGCAGCAGTTCCGTATCTCGTCGCTAGATCAAAGTAATTTAATATATACATCTATTTGGTATTCTGTGTGGTGACGGATTAAAAGGACTGAATGTCATCATTCCTATTTATCCCGTGGCTGTCCTAAGAGTCAACTAAGGTAGCAAACTACGCATGACAATAGCATTGCACAAGAGAATGAAACTTTGAAACAAACCCTATTAACTCGTCTTAGCGTATTATCGTTGGTCAAAATTTCCTTTCTAAGGAGAGGCCTGTGTCCAGCTGTGGACTATGAAAGACTGTTATATGACCGCTCACCCGATAAATTAAGTTTATGCAAGTAAAAGTACCTATGTTTATTTTTTCAGATACCAACTAAGAAACAATTATTTAAAGAATTTGTGACTGAGCGTCGATGGCTCGAGTTTCGTGATCAGTTGGTAGAAGATGTTCTGTCTCGTTCTAACACTGTCAACTGGACCTTGGTTAATGATGTACCGTACTCAATACGCATGGAAGAAATGATAGATATTTAATTAATATTATTCCATAGAGTTCCAGGTTGGCCATTTTGGGATTTCTCAAAACAAAAATTACTCGATGCACGTTATACATCTTTAATTATATCAAGTTAATACGATTATTCTAATTTTAATATACTCGTAGTTTGATAAAGGTAAGTTACAAAAAAATAGATGATTGGTGAAATGGTAACTGATTTAATTAAGTTTTTTTGTTGTAAGAACTTTACTGATAATTTTTATCATTTATTTCTATTTTCATGATTGAATCTTAGCTTCGTTATTTCTTTATTTAAATACTTATTACCTACGGTATGGAATACTAATATTTTATTTTAATTGTTATAATCATTTAAAATACTTCTTCATTTTATACTTAATAAATTTAGTTTACATAATATGCTTTTATTGTATTGCCCTCACTTTCATTAAACGTTACAAATAATTATATTTGCCAAATAAAGACAATTATGCTTCAAATATTATTTATTATTCCTTATAAAAGTTATTTATGGAATAATAAATAACATTACATCTATAAATTTCAGGTGTAGAAATAGCTAAATACCTAATACATTTAAATATTGTGCGACGAGGCTCGTGGCTAAGTTGTAGCTGAGGAGCTTAGTCACGGAGCTTATTACATTGCATAGTTAATCAATCCTGGCTAGGATTCTGGCCAGGCCAGTCTGGATGGGTGACTATTATTAAGTGGTATCAATGTCCTACTCCTACAATCCTCCACTCCATACGAAAAAAGCCCCACAACAGTCTATCTACAGAACTTCGATAAGCGCCGTACTTGGAGTTGTTAAGGTTTAATGGCATTCATTCTACTTTAAAAATCGAAGCTTGTATCATAAAGCAGCCTTCAATGGAAGTTGTAGTAGGTAAAAGCCGACCTTAATCTAGTAATACATTATTAAAATATTGTTCAAAAGAAAAGGCTCGTGGGTAAGTTGTCAACCTGGTCAGTCTATGGATGGGTGACTATTCTTGACACATTGAGACCACTCCTTCAATCCTCACTCCATACGAAAAAGCCCCACAACGGTCTACGTCTAGTACTTGAGCTGTTGAGGTTTGCTAGCATTCAATCTACGTAAAAAATCAAAGCTTGTATCATAAAGCAGCCTTGAATGGAAGTTATAGTAGAGTAAAAACTGACCATAACCTAGTTTCGAGAAAGGCTCTGAGGGTGATTTTGTCCAAAAGCAATAATGAGCATGGTGACCCAATAATGCAGAAGCATCTCACTAGGCCGCCATGGTGTGGGTCACTATGCTGCACTAGTGCATTGTTTGCACTCACAATGAGTATGGTGGCCACTACTTTAGGATTCTGCTTATGCTTTCCATCAGGCAGAGTAGAGTCACTTTGGCAGGCCCATACATAAAAAAAAGGTTACCTATTACTCGGTAATACTATATTCGTTTCTTTATCATCCCTTTTGAAAGTTTTTAAAGAATTTAGCTATGATAAAGATTATAAATTGGCCACCAAAACTACCATTAGTTTAAAAGATTTAAAAGTAATGGCAGTGTCTATGCTTAATATATTTTAAGAGATTTAGACATCTAGGAGATAATACTGTTACTCGTACTGGTGTTTGCAAATTGCAAGACAGAAGCAGACAATTATTTCGATAATACTAATCGGGGTAGTATAGTCGACAATTATTATTACAATATTAGTATGACCGATGAGTTTTTATATGCTGCCAAAACGTTACATGAAGAATGGATAGAAACCTCCAATAGAACTTGCAAATTCTTTCGTGTTTCGTTATGTGGTCATAGGTCATCATGATTTGTTGATATTTTCTTTCCGAACTTGGTTTTTTTTCACAATTTGTGTCTGAATTAGTACCTATATCAGTCTGATTTTGAAGTTCGTAAACGAGACTAATACCTACATATACAATTACAAATACTATGAAAATATTGAGTCTTTACAACCCATCTGCACTGATGTTTTTTTGTTAATCCCACTAACGTTGATTTTATTAAAAAAACATACTACAATCTACAATCAAAATTTCAATTTGTAAACATAGCTAAGTCACAAAATAAATACTCTATCAGGGAAAACTTTTTCCTATTTGAGCACGTCATATTTGATCAAATTTGTCACGAAAAATATGGACGGACAATTAGAATTTTATAAAATATCTGTTATTTTGTAACTTGCACCTATTTTTTATTCATCTTATTATTAGTTAACCTTTTATTTATACATTTGTTAGTTTTGTGCTGTAACTTTTATAATTAATATTTAAATATGCCACCAAAGGAAAAGACCTCAGAACCGGTAACGTATAGCACAATTTAACCTAATTTCTTAAAATAAACGTAGGTAGGCAGGAAGAATGAAACCACTGTAATGCGTAGGCTCTCTTTTATGATAGGTACCTACTTGTTTGTAGTCATTTTGTAGTTATTTGTAATACGAAAATTGATTAGAACAACGATGAAAGTTTTCTCTACTGTCCTAGCATCAAAATATCTTCGAAACGTAATTTCTATTTCCCCATTGTTATATTACTTAAAATTGCCTATGTAACAAATGTGATTATTATACAATTCTTTTCTAATTTGTTTTCTTTCTTTGTTTCTTTGATACTTTACAGTCTTTACAAGAGTTCAACTCTTGTGGCGAACACATTGTTATAATATTTTTTAATTCTGTTAGGATCCCGCACTGACATTGCAAAGGAAGTTCCACGTAAAATGCTTATTTAAACGTATTGTGCGACTAGCACTGGCAAACGCCTATTGGCTTAATGAGTCCCAACGTTATGAAGGTATTGATGACGTGAAAAAACGAGTAGCTCAAGCCATGCGCAAGAAAAAGCAAAAACAAAAGACGTTGTTAGCTTTAGCAGTAAGTGCACTTTTTGTCATTTTTTCCATGATTGAGAAGCAAGCGAAGGGGTGGGTCACCTAATAATAAATGATTAGCGGCGTCCATAGACATTTAACACTAAAAAATCAAAAAAATATTGTCACCCTTTAGTTCCTCCTGCCAAAGCCAGGGGAAAGTCAAGGTTTGGGCTTCGGCAACCTCATTACTCACTTGGTAAAAAGCAAAGAAATAACCGTTGACCCACTCTGGTTTTGAATGGCCCATATAAGGTGCCGAAGGTTGGCTTTCACACGAATACATATCTTCTTAAATCAGATTTTGGGAGTGAAACTATGTTTAGTACATAGTTCAATACTTCCCCCATTGAAAACATCTCTACTGATCAACTTAATGATAAGATTGCTGCTGATAGAAATTTGTTTTGCTACGACGAGTCTTCGGTAAGTATGATTTTTAGTTTAAATGACTAATAAGGAGATGTTCCTTTTAGGACAAAGGGCTTTTGAATAAACCTGCACACGATAGAACTGAACAGGAAAAGAAATATATTTATCGTATTATAGGTGGACTCAAATGTTTCAAGCGATACCCTCATGTAAGTATTCATTTACCAGCACATGCAGAGAAAATTCATAACTTACTAAAAATCTATATATAAAAGCGAAATACCACTCACTTATTATTAATCACGAAATCTCAGAAACTATAACACCTACAAACTTGAAATTTAGCAGGTAGGTTCTTTATAGTGTGTAGACATCCGCGAAGAACGAATTTTACGAAACTCCACCCCTAAGGGGGTAAAACGGGGGTTGGACGTTTGTATGAAAGTCCTATGTTTTTGAATCAAGAGACTTGAAATTTAAAATATATACTGTATAGACGGTGTGGAGGTGTACTAATAATGTATCTTTAGAAATCAACCCTCTTTTGGGGTTAAAACGGGGGATGGTAGTTTGGACGCAAACGAGGTTGCTTGGGTCAGCTAGTAATCTTATATATCAAAGTATTTTAAGTTATTGTCAAAAAATCGGAGCGTTTCAAGCATACTTCGCGTCCCAAACCCAACTTGTGCACGATAAATCGACTGGGAAAACTTAGCTATAGCTAATTAAACGAACTAAATGACCTGTGTTCTTTCGGTCTACTTAGACTCATTATGATAATAATATATGCATAACTAGCAACCCGCCCCCGATTCGCTCGGCTTTTTTACGGAAAATATAATATAGCCTTGTTACTCCGAGAAGATGTGATGTTTAACTTTTGCCGACATCTTCAACAAATATCGTTATATTTTAGCCAGTATACTTAAAAGTTTAACAAATTATATACGAAAACCTTCCTCAAGAATCACTATTCCTATTGGTAAAAACCGCATATAAACCCGTGCAGTAGCTTTTGGGTTTATTGCGAACAGACAGACAGGACTTTGTTTTATAATATGTAGTGATATTGATGATAGAGTAAGACATTTGTTCTGATCATATTATAAAAATCCATTTAAGGTACAGACGCCCACGTTCTGAACATAAATAACAGATACTTTGAATTAAGTTCACGCACTAATCGATTGGGTAAACAAACTTCCCCACACCGTCTTTCACTAATCCTAGCATGATCACTATGATCAGGCTTAAAACTAAGCAAATTGAATGCCCTTGTATGATTTGGTTTATACCGTTCAACTTATAGTCAAGACAAGACCTGTGGAGGTTTCAAGAGAGTTTTATTTCTAGCCTAGATCCTCCTGCTGAATAACACATTAATAATACCGCTTTAACTGACCTGTTGGCAGTGGTTAATGATCCTGACTGCTATGCCAGAGATCCTGGGTTCGATTTCTACCGTACCTACATATGTATGGGTGTAATTTATCTATGATATATGTATGTATTTATGATTGGTTACCATAGTAAAGGTTCTGGTGAGTTTGACACCAGACTACCGTGTGCTATGAATTGTGTGAGGTTATTATTTATTTATTCTTATCATCAGCACGTGAAAAGAAAATTAGCAGCTTTTACCTACTTTAAGTACTACGGACCAGGCCGTGTTATAGTCCGTCAAAACCAACCCGGCCATGCGATGTATTTCATACTGACTGGTAAAGTGTCCGTCTCACATCTTGTCTACGATGGATTGTTGAATGTTGAAGTCCCTGTTGAAATTGGAGAAATGCATGCAGGAGATATGTTTGGCGAAGTGTCTTTGTTACATAATATACCTAGGACTGCAACTTGTACTACAGCAGGTTAGAGTAGTTTTCATATTCAGTTTTAATCTTCCCATTATAGGTAACTATAGTCAGATAATTTGGAACTCTTATATTAATGATACCACAATTGAGTTAACTACTTTTATCATCGTTCGACTATACATCGGTTTATAATGTTAGCTGTTGAGTTGCCAACTATCATTAATAATAGCACATATTACCAACGCGCAACAAATAAACAAGGCAATTCCGAAATCATGTTAGAGAGATTTGTGCGGAATAAATCACATCATTTTAGTTCTAATTCTCCTCAGGTGACGCACAACACTGACATATTGTCACCCTCAGCCAAGCACTTTGAGAGGATATTTGCACATTGCTGTTGGATAAAACTAAGGCGTTAAAAAATCATCCTCATCAAGAGCTTTTAAGAGTTCTCTACTAAGTTTTGACTGCACGGTTGGCCTAGTGGTTTAGGTGGTCGCCACGCCGCTTGCCAATTCGCCAAGTTTTGTGGGTTCAAATCCTACATGGGACAACACTTTGTGTGATCCACGAATTGTTGTTCTGAGTCTGGGTGTTCATTGTGTCCGTTTCATATATGTCTGTAAAGTGCCCGCGACACAGAATGTATAATCGTAACACAAACATGCACACACCCGCACACGAGCGCGTTCACTCACAATCCACATATACACATACTAAACACAAAGGCAATAACGTTATTTGAATGAGTTTTCAAATTGCAAGCAGCGTCACCTTCAAATATATTGTAACAAAATTTGCGACTGAATTCTGTCTCCCGAAATACAGGCTATGCCTAGCTTGGGAATCAGTATCAGTACCTATTTATACATAATTAAACTGTCGAGTATTTTATTGCATTGTATGATTTTAAATGTTATGTCTTTGATGTGAAATAAACATTTTATTATTATTATTATTTTATTATTCCTAATGCTGGAGAAGTCATAAAAAAAACAAAAGTATAGGCCTCTCCTTTGAAAGGAGGTTTTAGCTTACTATACCACGCTGATTGAAAGAGTTGGTATAGGGTTTGTTACAAGTTTTTATTTCTCTTTACAGTGGTGTAGTCCTACGTTGTTTGCTTCCATAGTCACTTCTTACGGCATCTATCGGATGAATAGGAATAGTGACACTCCTTATTCTTAATTCATCACTACACGGACAAACTAATCAAATTATATTTATAATTTTTATAAAATTTGCACTCAGATTATTATTGCCTTTCATTTGATATAACGGTGTACCAATAAAAATTTTATATACCTAATATTTAGCTGAAGGGTATTTAATGTGTCTTATTTATTCATTATTTTGTTGTTACTAGATCACTGCGAGCTACTTGCGTTGATGAAATATGATTTTAAAGATGTTCTTCAAGCAACCATACAAGCTTCGTGGGATATTGTGCGCACTGCTATGTCCTTTTTCAGTTACTTCGATGGTCTAGATGAAGTAAGATATTTTTAATGATGTATTTATGTCCGCTTTTGTGTTTGCGATCTTCTTAAAAACTATTAAATTAATTTAGATGATATCTTCCTCATTTAAACTACTACGATAAGACGATAAATTACTTACTTATTTTATTTTGCAGGTGTCACGACGAGAAGGTTGTATAATAGCAAGAATGAAAAAATATGCTGTAGATGAAGTTATATTCGGAGACAATGCCGGAGTCCACAATTTTGTCTACTTCGTGTTGTCTGGTTGTTGTCAAATGATCGAGACTATGAAAATTCTTGAAACCACACGTTTAGGACGCACCTACTACACGCTTTATGATCCATATGTAATTTTTTTTTGTCATCAGCATGGATGTGACCTTTTTGTTTTATTGTTTGTGTCGCAATCTGAATTTCAAACCAAGGCGACACAGTACCTTTTATTTTATCTAACTAAATTATTCAGGAATTGAAATTGAAATTCGTAATCATACAAAAAAATCAAGCACAAGAGTAATTTATTTAAACGTAACGTCGCGTCATTCGCACTGATTGCTGTTCAGTTAACATGGCCGATTACAGTATCTTAGACTATTTTATAAAAACATTAGTATTTACAATTCTACATTCTACCAATTTTTGTTTAAATCATTGTGTAAAATTCTCTCAACTTTCTAGGTTGCTAAAGAAGAAAGTGATGAAAACTTGGATGAGAAGTACTTTGGTGTTCTAGCAAGAGATAGCACGGAAACTGTACCACTGTCTGCATGTGAATCGTCGACAACAGCCGCATTCAAAGCTTTAGACGATATACATCAAATGGAGGATATGACAACAGATGAGTCCAGACGAGTTAGTGTTGCGTCTGATGAGACGCGATCACAATCTAAAATTTTACGTTCCACTGGTCCCTCTAGCCAAGGAATGAAAGAAGGCGAATCATCAATTTTGCGTGTGAAAAGTGAAGTTAAACCAACTATGCTTTATGAACGTCATCAAGGTCAACGCGAATCTGTAAGGTATGTCTTAAAATATTGTTTACTAGCTTTTTCAGTGGCTTTTTCAAAATCGGTTCAGTAGATCCAGAGCTTACTTACTACCTCTCAAACTTACAAACTTGACCTCTTATATTTCAATTTGTTAACCGACTTCAAAAAACGACGAGGTTTTCAATTCGACTGTATTTTTTTATGACCTCAAAACTTTCAACTGGGTGAACCGATTTTTCGGTTTCGACCCTTGTTCGATCACTCAATCGATTCAAATGTAACTTAATACCACTTTAGTTTTTGTGAAAGTATAATATTAGAATCTGATTATATTTTCAGCAGTTAGGGTTTAAATGTTACTCTCAAGGTTTTGTTTTTTAACACCATAGGTTTAGTACAGACTTCCAGCTCGAAGGATCATCAGGACCACCACCGAATTTGCGAACGTATTTTATGCAGGTAAATACATCTATACAAATGAATAAAACTGAAGTGATTTCAAATTAACAGCTTACTAAATTCATATAAAAGTGTATACGTACAAAAAAATTTTTTTTTTGTCTGTCTGTATGATCTGGATAATCTCGAATCTGCTTTGACGGGACTTTCACTGGCAGATAGCTGACGATATAAGGAGTAATTAGGATATTTTTGTTGGAGTACCTTAACCCTGTTTGACAGTTACCCGTTTACTGTAAAGGTACGACAACAACTGCAGGTAACACCGTTGGACTCAGCTCTAGTTGTTAATATAATTTTATGCTTTATAAAGAAATCAACAAATTAGTAGAAACTATTTCAATAACTGAACAAATATTGAAATAGGTACCAGGCATTATTACCTAGAACGGAACGGTGGTTTTAAATTAAGAAAAGTAATAGTTATTTGTTATACAAGAGTGCAAAGTTGCTTTTTAACCGCGTGCTCAATTCCGAGCTCAATTCAAACCGAGCAAGCGAAGGATTCTAAAATTGAATCACGAGCGTAGCGAGTGATTCAAAAATTAGAATCCGAGCGTCAGCGAGGGAATCACAAGAGCACGAGGTGAAACATCTTTGCACTCGAGTGCAACACGTAACTTTTCATTCCACCTCAGCGAGGAAACAACTAAATTTAGAGGTAGTAGAGCCACGCTGATTTCAGCACGAATGGGCCGGCTCGACCGGGGCGGTACTACCCTCGCACAGAAAATCAACGTAAAATGACCACGTTCGTGCTGTCGTGTTTCGTTGGTGAGTGCGAGACCGGAGGCCCAAATAGTCTAGTCAACAAGTCCCATACTTGTTGACTAGACTAAAAGATGCAGCAGCATCACTAGGCCGCCATGGTGTGGGTCGCCATACTGCATTGTCTGCATTCGCAGTGAGTATGGCGACCAATACTCTTGGATTCTGCTTATGCTTTCCATCAGGCAGAGTAGAGTCATTTTGGCGGGCCATACATAAAAAAAAAAAAAAAAAAAAAATGCAAAAAAAGCATTAAAATCACAAGATACTTTTATTTCAGTTTAGGTATTAATATTTATTAGGTACTACATTATGATAGGTAAGTATTACAGATTATTTTTAAATTATTTCAAAAATACTTAGGTCCTCGCTCAACCCCGCGGTGTTACCCGCGGTTTTTGTCGTACCGCGATTAACACCGAGGGACAAAGCTAGTCTTAAAAAAGTAGCCTAAGTTACTCCTTATTAACTAATTAACTTAATTAAATCAGTTACCATTTCACCAATCATCTATTTTTTTGTTACTTACCTTTATCAAACTACGAGTATATTAAAATTTGAATAATCGTATTAAGTTGATATAATTAAAGATGTATAACGTGCATCGAGTAATTTTTGTTTTGAGAAATCCCAAAATGGCCAACCTGGAACTCTATGGAATAATATTAATTAAATATCTATCATTTCTTCCATGCGTATTGAGTACGGTACATCATAACCAAGGTCCAGTTGACAGTGTTAGAACGAGACAGAACATCTTCTACCAACTGATCACGAAACTCGAGCCATCGACGCTCAGTCACAAATTCAAAAAACTAAATGCAAAAAACGCATTAACATCGAGATATAATGTAATATCTCGATGCGCATTAACAATCACAAGATACTTTTATTTCAGTTTAGGTATTAATATATATTAGGTACTACATTATGATAGGTAGCTAAGTATTACAGATTAATTTTTAAATTATTTCAAAAATACTTAGGTACGCGCTCAACCCCGCGGTGTTACCCGCGGTTTTTGTCGTACCGGGAGTAACACCGCGGGACAAAGCTAGTCTAAAAAAAGTAGCCTAAGTTACTCCTTAGATTATCAGCTATCTGCCAGTGAAAGTCACGTCAAAATCAGTCCAGCGGTTCCAGAGATTACCCGGAACAAACAGACAGACAGACCGACTGACAGACAGACAGACAATGTAACAGAAATTCTTAGATTATTAAATAATCTAAGCAGAAATTATTAAAAAAATAATAGTATGTGTACCGTGTATACATACATGTACATTTAGTAAAAAGTGGTTATTTTAATGTTACAAACAGACATTTCAATTTTATTTATTTGTATGGATGTATAGATAAATTAAGAAAAATTTAAAGTTAAGTTGGTATAGTTACATAAGAAGAAAATGGTGCGGGCAGAGCACAGACGTATGTCTGTGGGGCAGAGCAAATTTAAAAAAAAACTACACCAAGAAGGTTCCGAGTCTGAGTTTTTAACAAATTAAAAAATATTGTATGATTAATTCGGCACCATGGAGGTAGAAGTAAATAGGTTTAGTGATGTTTTGAATTCACAAACTTAGTGCACTTAAGCGATGTTCTAAATTCAATTTACTTTATTCCTCTAGAGAATAAAAACGGCTTTTGCACTCAGATATCGAAGGGCAAAAATACTCTTTACGAGCTGGTGGGATGAAAAATACATTGTATGAGAAATAATTTATGATCATAAATGCCAAACGCTTTAGACAATAATACAAAGTTACATAATCAGAGCTTAATAAGTGGGTATTGTATAACCGGCTTTGCCCAGTTAATCATTTTGTTTGCCCTTCATCAGAACATGACAATACGATTGAATTTTTGGGCGAACATTTTCTTCGGAACTACTTTCAGCTCATGTTGTTATTAAATTACATGAATCAAGCTTATTGTTTTTTTATGTTCTCATGAAATTGTGTTACAAAATAGGTTTGTTTATTCAACCCTGGCTCGACATTTGGTTTCGGAGAAAATATGCGAGATCGCCGTATAGTAGCAATTACACCCGTAGAATGCATGTTGATGCCAAAAATATGGCTTTTACAACGCAACACTGCCAATATTTGGACACGTATTCGTCACTACCTAGAAAAAAAGGTTTGTGGTTAATTGCATTTTTGATTGCTTGATGTAGCCATTTTGGGTAGGTATTTAGTGTGAAATTCAATTTGTATTTTACAGTTATTTTTATGTGACTCTTAGATCATATTGCTGTTCTGCAAAAACGACATGAATTTCCATTTAATGTTATATAATTATATTCAAATTAACTAGACTCTTTATCGCATAGATCTCTGCTCTTCTGACGAGGTTTGGGTGATTTTCTCGTTGAGAAAACTAGCCGGAATATTTAATTAATAAACCCTCAAGTTAAAGGTTTGTTTTGTCGTATTCCCAATTTTCACGTTTACCTTTGTTTTTCTTTTAGATTCCTAGTAAGAAACAATTGTTCAAAGAATTTGAGATTGAACGCCGCTGGGGGGAATTCCGTGAGCAGTTAGTGAATGATGTCGTTTCTCGATGCAACACTGTGAATTCAACGACAGTACACGACGTTCCGTATTCTGTACGCATGGAAGAAATGTTAGACCTATAACTTCATCGTTTTTTATAAAATATGTACATATATTCAATAAATAAATTGTTCTTGTTCAGTAACGGGGGTCTTCAGGACTCTTCAATAAATTGTTTATTTGATATACACGATTAGCTATTTATTTTTATAAACTTATAAATTTTAACAGGCGGTGATTGAATGGTATTGATCGCAGAGAAAAAATCGTTATGTCAAAAGCTTCGTTCAAAGTCCTTTTTCAATGTAGCAAAGTGTAAAAAGACGCCACCTGTGTTAATTAATTTACAACCTCGACGTCTCGATGATAGTTTTTCTAACAAAAGATGGCGCTAGTAGTCGCGCCAACAGTTCTCCTATTTTAAATGTCTTGCCGTTTAATACGACTCCATGAATAAAACGTGGTCGAGATCTAAGGGAAAAAACAATTGAACTTAATTTAGTTTCGATAGTTTATAATACATACTTACCTTTACATGATAAAATTTCTTATTTATCTGATCCCAATAAACTCTAGCCTTTAACATGCTTTTGATTGTATTTAGCCTCATTCTTATTTTAGATTAGTTTCTAGATCACCAGGACAATAGTAGGTACCTAATCGTAGTTTAATAGTTAGTTATGCAACTGTTGTATAATAAGGAGCATTAAAACACGAATGTGGGTTTATCACACTCGGCTTTCGTCTCGTGTGATAAGTGTTTTTTGCCAGTCTACTTTGACTTCATTTAGTCTCCCGCTTTGCTAAGGAGGGAAGTGGACATATTATATTTCCAAGTACTCCATTTTTTTTTCTGATTAATTTCGCTGCGGGTTCCAAGGCAGTTTAATTTTTCCTGGTACTTCTCGAGTGACATAACTCGGTGAGTTCGTGGGTCACTGTTGTGCTGTTGATCCTGGTGTACAGGAGTTACAGTGGTGGGCGTGTGGGCGGAATTAGCCCCACATAACATTCGGAATTAAAATAGTTTTTCTATGATTTTTTGGTATCATAAACATTAAGTTTTGGAGAACTAAAGTTTTAATGAATCCCATAATAGCCTTATCAAGCTTTTTTATTTCTCGTCGATCTATATCTGGATGTGGAGGCGGAGGCCTGCTTGATTCGGCGTAGTTACGTCCTTATTAGGATAACAAGATGTCTTAGAAACAAGCCAAGGTACCGATCATTTACGACATATAGGTAAGCATTAAAACTTATAGAACATTCTTATTTTTTTATTATTATGATTTTGCCTATCCGGAAATAAACATAAGTACATAAGACTAGTGCCGTAGCTTATTTGTTACTACCTACCTTATGAGGTATGCATTTTAAGCCAAAAGAAAGGGTAATAGTTTTGGCAGTCTATGTATGATTGTATGTTTCACCTTAGAGCCTAAAGTACTGAACAGATTTTAATGGATGTGGTGTCAATGGATTCGTAATATTGACCCGGTTGGCGCAGGCTATAAATGTAAATTTTATCAAAAGTTTTTACTTAGGTATTCGGTAGGTAGGTATATAGTTTAATAAAAGAATTCTTGTAAATTTCATATAGGTATGTAGATTTTTCTATATTCATTTCTTTAAGTTGGGAATAGAACTTAAGGTTGAAGGTTCCTAGAAATATGCTTCATTAAAACATCTTTAGCTGAAGTTTTCAATTTCACATTCACAGAAACGATGTTTTCTTAGTCCTTGGTAATTACATTAAAATAAATTGCTATTGATACAAATGTGACACGATACTGTTAGCGTTCCCTACAGTTAATTAAAAATATTGAAAGAATCAAACGAAGTGAACTATCTAATTTTATAATTATCTCAAAAACAATATCGATTTAAAGTAAATTTATAAATTGTTAATTTGTAGAATATAGTAGGCAACACTGCGCAAGCGGCCATTGAGCAATGAGATGTGAGATCGAAAGGCGGCAGTTAATTTGATTATTGTAAAATCATGATATTGATTAAAGTATTTCAGGAAAATGGATTTCTGTGTATAATTTGACCTGACTCCGCTAACAATACGTAAGTATAAGTTCAAGTTAGTATCGTAACACGTTGTAATTTTCAACAAGTTGTTAAAGGTTTAATAATTCCCCTATTCTAGTACACTTCATTTATTTTTTTCTAGACTATTTTAGAGTATAGGCACATTTTTTATTACTATGGTTATATATCATAAATATGTGCGTATTTTCATAAAGTTAATAACTACCTTAATAATACCCACGCTTGAGAATGTAATTAGTTTGAGTTAACTGTCGCAGATCGCGCCTAATTGACACGACTACTAATCTCGCGTGTCCAAACCAGACCAATCATAACGGTAAATAACGAAAAAACCGAGTCTGATGGACAATCAGCTAAATTTCAATTAAACGGCACTCAAAAACCACCCTGGTCTACCGTTAACACAAAGCCTCTCGTAAGTTCTATATTTTAACTTCAAACGTCAAACAAAAAACATGACAATCAAAATGTTGCCATTATAATGACGTACGATTTCTAACAGTCACCCGCCCGAACAGGTCCGTACCTGTTCCCTAATCTACAGGCAGGTGAGATAACGTTGCTACCGCTCGTTTGATAACTGAGTCCCCAACTAGACCCTCTGCGGACCGGGGGGTCCCATCCTTACCAGGGAATAAGTTAACAATGCGCCCCCGGCGCCAACGCAGTGGCGGTGGGTTAGCATCCTTAACCAGCACGAGGTCACCAACATTAGGGGGACTAGTTTTGTCATTCCACTTAAGGCGCTGTTGCAGAATGTGCAGATACTCTAGAGACCATCGTTTCCAAAAATTCTGTGAAAACCGCTGCAACATCTGATACCGAGACAACCGAAACAATTTCACCCCTTCGTACGGGTGTTCGGGCAGCGCGTTAAGTGGCTGACCAATTAAGAAATGGCCTGGAGTTAACGCCTCCAGGTAATTTGGATCCGAGCTGAGCGGACACAACGGTCGCGAGTTGAGAACGGCTTCGATCTTACGAAACAACGTCGCGAGTTCCTCAAATGTCAGCGCGGTCTGACCTACAACACGCACTAAATGCGTCTTAGCTGACTTAACTACGGCTTCAAAAATCCCGCCCCAGTGGGGGCAACCTGGTGGACTGAAAGTCCATTGTATACCCCGACGGAAGAGGGCTGTTCCAATATCCACTTTGTTTTCATTTAAAAACTTAACTACATCTCGCAAGTATCGTTCTGCACCTACGAAGTTGGTTCCATTATCGGAACGAATCAGTGCTGGCAGTTCCTTTCGGGAAACATGTCCAAGCATGCTATAAAAGCTTCCGTCGTGAGGTCAGCAACGAACTCGAGATGCACCGCCTTGGTGGATAAAGAGACGAACGCACAAAGGTACGCCTTGTACTGTTTCGTGTTCCGCAGCCGCGAGCTTTTCACCAAGAATGGGCGCGCAGTCTGTACCAACACCAGCCCATAGCCTAGCCTCATTCACCCGATCAGGGGGCAGATCCCCCATGTGAGGCTGCATCGTGGCAGCCTTGTTCTGATAACAAGGCATGCACCGAAACACGATGTTCCGTATGGTACGACGCCCAGACAAAATCCAAAACTCCCTCTGGAGTATAGCCAACAAGGCGTTACAACCGGCATGAGCGTTTTTAACATGCCGATCAGTCACCAACAACTCAACCAACTGCCCTCCCTTGGGGAGCAGTAGGGGGTGACGAGCCGAATACGGCAGATTCGCATTGCGCAATCTTCCTCCTACCCGAAGCAACCCGGCCGAATCTATAAACGGGTTGAGACGCGCGACAGCACCCTTCAATTTAGAACGCCCAGTTCGTAGACTCTCCAATTCTGCTCCAAAGTTCGAAGACTGTACCAACCGGATCAAATTCAGAAGCGACTCATTTCGCTCTGCCGGTGACAGAATTGGGCTCAGCGTTCGCTGTTCGCGGGAAGTGCGACAATTCCGAACGAATCTTCTTATCCAACAATTGACATTGATCAATTTATCAAAAGAGCTATACCGCTCAATCAGGAAACTCGCGTCAGTCTCCTGGACCTCCTGGATCACATACACGGCTGCTATTATACCACAGTCCATAGACAACTTCGCGTTGTTAAGGGGCCAATCCGATTCTTTCCTTGCCAGCCAAGGAGGGCCCCACCATAACTGATGGTTAACTAACTCAGGAGCCCGGCATCCCCTGGATGCACAATCCGACGGGTTCAATTCTCCTGGCACATGTCTCCAAGTCAACGAGACTTCTGATGCCTGTATTTGGGGGACATGGTTTGCTACAAAAATCTCCAGATTATGAACTGAAGCCTTCAGCCAGCACAACACTATCTGACTGTCAGTCCATGCATACACCGTGTTCTCCAACTCCAATGAACCGCGGAACTCCGTTGCCGCGTGGTTCAGGAGTCTGGTTAAAAGAGCTGCCCCAGACAGTTCCAGCTTCGGAATCGTCAATCTTGTCCGTACGGGAGCCACCTTACTTTTAGCCAGAACCAATCGAACGTCAACATCCCCAGCGGAAGTGACCGTTCGCAAATAAACTGCTGCCGCGTATCCCTGTTCAGAGGCATCACAACACCCATGAAGGGTAGCCCTGGAATCACCAGCAGGGAACAATTTCCGTGGCAGTGAGACGTTATTAATCTCCGTGAGCGAGGAGAATATCCTTGTCCAATCCCTCAACAACTCCTCTGAGAGGTGGGTATCCCAGCCTAGCTGCGCCGTCCATAACCGCTGCATGAAACATTTTAACAAAAATGTGACTGGAGCGATCCAACCGTTCGGGTCGAACGTTCTCGCAATCGTCGATAGCACAGTTCTCTTCGTCCAGGTCTTCGGGATGTCCAAAACCACTCGATAGGTGAACACATCCTGGACTGGCCGATATTGTATGCCGAGCACTGACAACATATTAGGGTTGTCAGGATTTTCAAAGACGTGCGGATCCTGTTGGAACTCATCCGGCAACCCCTCCATCAACTCAGGAGAATTGGACATCCATTTCCGCAACTTATAGCCTCCACGCTTTAAAAGCTGGATGAGCTCGTCCCGGCGAGCGCTTCCTCGACACTGGCTGCCCCTGAGCAGACATCATCTACATACAGATCCTGCTCCAGGATAGCAGCAGCCCTAGGGTAGTTTAAGCGGTCCCGTATCGCTAACTCCCGCAGTGTACGAATCGCGAGGAAGGGACTAGAACGCAAACCGTACGTGTTTGTGTTCAACTCGTAAACCTTTATCGGTTCGTGGGGCGACTCACGACATAGTATCAGCTGATACCTTCTGTCTTCCGGATGAATCACCGTTTGTCTGAACATCATCCTTATGTCAGCAACAAAAACCACCTGGTGTTTCCGAAAGCTCGTAAGGATATCCGACACGTCCCGATTCAACTTCGGTCCCGAATGCAAACATTGGTTCAGGGACATACCGTTCGAAGTTGGAGCAGACCCATCAAACACTACTCTAATTTTTCCAGTAGGGGCTTTAGGACAGCATGATGTGGAAGGAAGCAATGATCCTCAGATCTCCAATCCACACGCGACACAGACATGTGTCCCAAAGATTCATACTCCCTCATGAAGTCCACGTATTTGGTCTTAAATACAGCATCCCGAGCCGAGTTACAAACCGACCAGAACGAAGGCGACCAGTATTATTCTGGTAAAACAACTCGCACTCTTCTTCGTCTGGGTCTACTCGACGCGCGGTGGGGGGCTCCTCGACCTCGCAAAACCTTTGCATCGTCTCGGATAATGCTGAACCTACGAGTATACCATCCGACTCAATAGGTCTAACCATGGGTAATACCGGTCCCATTATCGCATAGCCAAACTTAGTCTCCATAGTCATGAGTCAATCATGCTGCAAGACTCGCCGATCCGACAGCAAAAACTTACCCAGAACGTCTACTCCCAGTAGCACGTCAACCGTACCTGGGGTGTCGAAATCGGGATCCGCCAGTTTCAGATCTGATGTCAGGAGTCGAACAGCCGAATTCAACCTCACCTGACGGTGTCGTCCCATTACATCAGTCATCACTAGTACCGGGGCGGATGTCCTACGCATCGTGTCAAAACGTGAGGAGAGCGTAATCGTCGTTTGCCCGACGATGTTCGTTACCGCGAAATTCCCCACGCCTCGAATGTTCCTATTATACTTAGTAATTTTCAAGCCCAACCAAATCACCAATTCGTTCAACATAATACAGCCCTGGGCACCTGAATCTAACAGTGCGCGAACGTGTGTTGACTTGCCATTCAAACCCCAAACACACACGGAGGCAGTGGGCAAGACTATAGCCTCCGGTTGGGGACCAAAATTTGATTGGGCTGCAATTTCCTAGCGGGAGCCCCCGGGGCCCCACGCATCATAGCCCGAGCAACCGGGCATATCAGTGCCGACGTAGGGATCCCATGGTCCCTCGTAAGTGCCCCTCCAGTCGCGGCGCTCTACTTGACGCCGTCCACGGATAGGGGGGGTGCGGTGAACCAACCGAGGGCTTTCCATGATGGGCGGCGAAAATCGACGAAATGTAGTCGTCTTCGGCGAGCGTGATGACGCCCTAGGCGGTATTGCAGTGGTCGGCGGCGAGCGCGATGACACCCGAGGCGGCGTTCTAACTAACCGCTCCGTACTCGAGGGTGCATCCGCACACCCGCCCGTGCTAGCTCCAGCTGAGCCACTGGCCTCCCAATAGGTCGGGGAACCGCCCGCGATGTTGGCCTGAACATCGGCCCCAAAGTCTTCCCTATGGGGGCCCTGGTCCCGTCCATCTGCATGATGTTGGCCGGGCCTATTCAGGCAGAGCAACTCATGATGGTGGCCTCCACAAAACGTACACATTGCGGACCGAGCGCAATCCCTTACTAAATGGGGATCCAGACACAAAAAACACCAGCCACGCTGCTTGGTGATCTGGCGTCGCCCTTGGACTCTCTGGTCCCTAAATCGAAGGCAGGCGGCTACACCATGGCCACCCTGTTTACAATATAGGCAGGCATCCCGTTCAGGTGTTAAGGCACCCATGTGCCCATACAACTTCCTTGGCCCTCTCACCGGAAGTCCCCTCCTCACAGGGCTCCGAGTAGCCTTCTGTGGTTCCGCAGCGGGCTTCGAGAACGAACCCATGTTCTCTGCCCTCCGACACTCTTCCTCCAAAAACTCCATGAGTTTAGAAGACGTGGGCAAGTTGTCTGCACTCTGACCGTGATGCTGCTCAAATCTGGTCTGCACATCGACTGGCAGCCGGGACAGTACTATGTATACTAACATTTAAGACCACTCTTCAACCGGCAAGCCCAAATTTCCCAATGCCCTAGTGACACTCAATAACGGGTTCAACACTTCTGCCTGTACGGCAGAGACCCGAGTCACTGAACGGATGCTAAACAGCCTCTTGAGCTGCGCATCAACCAGCCTTCTTTTGTTGTGGTAGCGCCTTAACAACATTTGACGGGCAATCTCATAATTGTCCTCTGTCACCGTCAAATGGGCTACCAGTTCCCTAGGCTCTCCCTTTAAAGCTGACATTAGTTGTGCCATCTTATAGGATTTAGGCAAATTCTCCCTTAAGTGGACCAAACTATCAAATAAATTGATGAAGCTGACTCACTCACCGAGCTCTCCATCAAAACTGGGTAGAATTGTATCTGAGGCACAAGGTTTTGATACAACCCCGCGAGAGTGTGGGCCTTCCACAGCTTCTTCATTGCGGCCAGTTCCGCGCTGGCGCTTTATTTCTGCTACGCGCTGCTGAATGTCATCAGCAATTGAGAGGCTCTGGTCAACATCAGCCTGCATCGCGGACCTTATCTGATCGCTGACCTTCTCCTCCTCAAGGGCCTCGACTTTGGTAAGCGTTTCCATCATTAGCTCCAGCCGGGCTGGCGCATCCAAAGCTCGAGCCAACACTGCATCTTGTCTATCTGGTCGGCCTAGGAGGCCTTGAACCGATGTAAACCATCTCAATTCCGTTTTAATCTTAGCCCGGTACAATGACAACGACATAGCGGCAGAACTTTACTTACAAGTTACAATATTTTATGTATGTAATAAAACTATTTAGTGCTGGTGCACTCACTTAATCTCAGGTTAAATGCTATGAAATATATTTAGCTTTAATTCCGCGAGACAAATATCCAGGTCTGAAAGCAGGGCACAAATCCCACCGTCATGCATATGTACACATACAAAACAAGTGAGAAATAATTAGCATGCCATGCAACCAAACCTATACTCGACACGTGTTTCGCCCCTCCACGGAGCATCCTCAGGAGATGTTGACTCGTCGAGCGTTTGAGCTCGAATGCGCGCTAGCGCACCGCTGTCGGCCCTTTATATACCGTTTCGATGACGCTATAATCACGATCGATACAATGTCACAACGACATCTGTGCCGAACTACCCGCAATCATACTTAGAAGTGGTGATGGAATTAAGTTTGTTTGGTCATTCAACAGTGTATATGCATTATTATTGTTATATTTTGATATTTCTAACTGTTCCAACACACTCATCCGGAAACCCTTATCGCAAACATGCAGAATGTTATAGGTATTGTTGCCGCTCAAGGAGTGGCCGGTGTCGATTAAATGTTTTGCGAAATGTGATTTATCTGGATGGCCATTCCTGTGAGCGGCAACATGTTCCCTGTACCTAATTTCGAAACTACGGCCTGTCTGACCCACATAGACCCCGGTGCAATCATTGCATACTAATTTGTAAACTCCGGATTTTTTTGAATTCTCTAATTTATCTTTACCGTTACATAGTTTACGCAAGTTATGATCCGATCGAAAAGCTACGTAAACATTGTGTTTTCTTAGAATATTCGCGATTCTATCTGAAATTGGGCCTATGTAAGTGAGACTCCCGACATTCTTGTTAATTCTTTCGGGGGTACATGCATAAAGTGCTGAGCGAGCCCGGTCATTCTGCTTTTTCTTAATTATATTATCAATAACTTGTTTGGTGTAACCGTTTGAAGTCGCGATTTGATACAATATTTTGAGTTCTTTTGCGTAATTATCCGTGGACAGTGGGAGTGACATTAAACGGTGGACATAGCTGCGGAAGGCTGCTAGTTTATGCTGAAGTGGGTGACAGGATGAAGCGGGAATCGTTGTGTCAGTGTGTGTGGGCTTTCGATAAATTTGGAAATCGAGTTTGTTATTGACTCTTGTGATTGTTAGATCCAAAAAATTAAGGGACTGATTTGATTCTAATTCTAATTTGAATTTAATTTTGGGGTGGTGAGTGTTGAGCCTATTTACGAAAATATCCAATTGACGATTAGTACCTGTCCAACAGATAATTACGTCATCCACATATCTATAATAAAACAGAATGTTGGGCTCGCCCACCACGTATTTACATTCGAAGTAGTCCATAAATATTTCCGCCATTAATGGACTTAAAGGTGATCCCATTGCTAGACCCTCTTTTTGGCGGTAGTATTCGTTATTGAATCGAAAGTAATTTTGTTCCATGCAAATACGTGTGAGGTTAAGTAGGTCATTTATTTCTCCTGGATGTAAACATTGCCTCTCCAAAAGGTACCCCAAAATACGTAGGCACTCTTCAAATGGAATATTTGTAAATAAACTATCTACATCTAGTGATAATAATTTCGAATTGTGGGGGGTGTTAATATTTTGTATTTTTTTAGTTAAATCTAAACTATTTTTTAAACTGTACTGTGGTTTAAAAGATGCCTTTGCCTTTAGTAAATTGTTTAGATATTTGGCTAAATCGTATGTCGGGGCACCAATGTAAGAGACAACGGGGCGAATTGGGATGTTGTCTTTATGAGTTTTTGGTAAACCATACAAAAAAGGAGATCGTGGGTTCATTGGAATTTTATATTTTAACTGGCCTGGAGAAATGTACGACGTGTTATTAATTGCATTCTTTATTTCTAGAGTGAATTTTTTAGTAGGGTCGGTAGTAAGACGTTCAAAATCTTCCCCCTGGATAACGTCGTTAACCCTCTGGTGGTATGCAGTTTTATCCAAAATGACTACTGTATTGCCTTTGTCGGCTTTAGTAATTATTAAATCATTTTGAGTAATTGTGTTTTGTAATGACCTATGTACTTGTATTTCGGAATAATTTTGGGTAATGGTGGTTGCGGACGCTGTCTTTATCTGAAATGCCACCTGATGTTTAACGGCGCTATCCATTTTACTTCTAACACAAGCCATTTCTGAATCTACCATTAAAGTTTCGAGCGATTTCTGGGATAACCGTGGCCTGATGTTATATTTGAGGCCTTTCTCTAGTAAAGAAATCTCTGAATTGGAAAATTGGGTATTTGTATAATTTTTAACGCGTGGGTAGAAAGAATGAACCGCATCTGAATGATTATTTTCTAAGTTGGTGATATTATTATTATTATTTTGGCTATCCCGAGTTAATCGCTCCAACTTCCTACGCTGTGTTAAATATTTTTCATGCGCTACTTGGGAGGCGAAGTCCCGGGCTTTGTTATCTAAAATATCAAACTCCACACTATGCAGTTTGTAACTTAACTCTGAGTACAGAACTTTGAGGTGGAGCTTGATATTGTCCCTAACTGAAAACCAATGCCTGCATTCCTCATTCAACCACACTTGTTTTGCCTTCACCAAAGCTAAACCACTTGACCGGCTGTGTGTGTTAGTATGTATATTAATATAATGGGGAAATACTTTTAAGTGTTTACACTGCTGATTGAACCAAACGTTTTGGGCTGCTAAGCGATGCAGTTTTGTCAACTTGATGTATAGTTTTGCCTGCTCAGCTATACTTGCTGACTTAAGATAAGTTATGGAATCAGGCGTTACTTTGCGGAAATCCATGACATTAAATGCTATGAAATATATTTAGCTTTAATTCCGCGAGACAAATATCCAGGTCTGAAAGCAGGGCACAAATCCCACCGTCATGCATATGTACACATACAAAACAAGTGAGAAATAATTAGCATGCCATGCAACCAAACCTATACTCGACACGTGTTTCGCCCCTCCACGGGGCATCCTCAGGAGATGTTGACTCGTCGAGCGTTTGAGCTCGAATGCGCGCTAGCGCACCGCTGTCGATCGATTGATCGCGCCTAATTGAAGCGACTACTAATCTCGCGTGTCCAAACCAGACCAATCATAACGGTAAACAATGAAAAAACCGAGTCTGATGGACAATCAGCTAACTTTCAATTAAACGGCACTCAAAAACCACCCTGGTCTACCGTTAACACAGCCTCTCGTAAGTTCTATATTTTAACTTCATACGTCAAACAAAAAACATGACAATCAAAATGTTGCCATTGTTATGACGTTCGATTTCTAACAGATGGAAACACAATAAATAAACAGTTTTGGTCGTCTGACTACTAAACGGCACGTTAACGTGCGCATGCGTGAATTGGAACGCCTTTCGCGCGTCTCGTAACCAAGGCAACTGGTTTTGGCGGGACCGCGGGAAGCACCCACCCGCGTGTCGTAGCGCTCGTGCGTGGCAGCTAATCCGTCCGTGGCGACATCAAACGATAACTAAATACATTACATTCGACCACAGTGCACCGGCACGAGCGACCGCCGCGCTATCCGACGACAGCTACGGCTGATCGAAAATTCGCGACTGTTAACATAATATTTAACATAAATAATATAGCTTAGATATACGAACAATTTCACTTCGAACTTATTTACATCTAAGATCTGCCTTGGGTGTCACCAGATTTCAAATCGTTTGTGGATTTAGCAGGTGAGTCAACTGCTTATTTACACATCATGTATACCTACCTAAAGCTGTTTATTAGAATTGTCTCGTGGATTTACTGTTTATTTTTCCACAAAAACTAGGTACCTATCAATGTAAGTTAGTTTAAGTGCGATATGCTGTAAATAGAATGTGGCTACTAATAATAACAGATATTATACCTATGCGTTACTTTAGTACCAGATGTGATACTAAAGTAATGCATTGACTGAATACAACTATTGGCAGCAGTTAGGAGCAGTAACCGTATTAAGAAATACCAATATTATATCTAAAAATTGTTG
Source organism: Diaphora mendica (assembly GCA_949125395.1). Taxonomy (NCBI): domain Eukaryota; kingdom Metazoa; phylum Arthropoda; class Insecta; order Lepidoptera; family Erebidae; genus Diaphora; species Diaphora mendica. Next base: position 29,643,063 of record OX421310.1, read on the forward strand.
TTGATTTAAATTTGAAGATACCTACTAGAAAAGAAGGCAATACTTACATCGCTTGTTATTTCTACATACATCTAGTCTTTGATTTATGTGTTCTAGATCGTTATCTAAGTACGTTTTAAAGTTAAATCAAGGAGGCGCTTCTTTGCACAAAAAATCACAGACAACAAAACTACAAAAAATAAGACAGAGGTATAGGTTTTGTTCCTTACAAATAAATTTATTTATTTAATTTGGTCATTGTAATTTTGTAAATAAATGGTGATCAATCCAAACGAGAAGTTTCCATTTCTCATACTTTTATCTATTTAACTTTTCTATAGGAATACATACTCGTATATGGGGTTGCCATCCGTCCGGATAAAGCCGGACAGTGTTAGCCTTTTTGACCTCTTGTCCGGCCAAATTTTACTGCGTCAGGCCCGTTCGGCTTTTGTTAGGCTTTTTATACTACCGTTCAATTTAATCAATCACATCTCCGAAACCGGGTTTCTTCAAGTATTAAAACAATCAAGGTTATTTAAAATTGTATTTTAAAGTGTGTTTCATAATTTTTTTATCAATAATCCTATTTTTAACCGACTTCAAAAAAAGGAGGAGGTTTCTCAATTCGACCGTATATATATATTTTTATGTGTGTTCGCGGATAACTTGGTCGTTTATGAACCGATTTTGATGATTCTTCTTTTGTTGGGAAGGAGATGTTCCGACGGTGGTACCATGACAAGGAAACTAGGATCTGATGATGGTATCACAGAGAAATCGAGGGGAGCCCTCATTTTTTTCAGGCACGTACTATGTTTTGCGTATATTTTCTGAAGCTACTTCGGTATTTGCGTCTGGTAGTCATCATTTAATAACTACCGTACTTCATTCTGACCGTGGGAGAGCCACGCTTCGGCATGAATGGGCCGGCTCGACCGGAGTGATACCACGGCCTCACAGAAAACCGGTGTGAAATAGTGCTTGCGCTGTGTTTCACCGAGTGAGTGAGGATACCGGAGGCCCATACCCCACCCCAACCCCTCCCCCTATCTCCCCCCCCCCATCCCCCAAATGCCGGTAACGCACTTGTGACGCCTCTGGTGTTGCGGGTGTCCATGGGCGGCGGTAATCGCTTACCATCAGGCGATACGTCTGCTCGTTTGCCGGTCTATTCCATAAAAAAAAAAAAAAAGGAGTTGGAGGATAAATCTTTAAATGTCATATGTATGTATGTTACCTTTAGTCGTATTCTTTCAAATTATTTAGGTAAGCTGATGATGGAAGGTACAACTCCTCAACGGTTAGGAGTTGGAGGATAATTCTTTCAATTTCATACGTATCTATAGACCTTTAGTTGTATACTTTTAAGTTATTTAGTGGAGCTGATGACACAGGCGCTATGATGACTAACCCCTTAATGTATTTTGCTTTAAGTAATTCGCCTGCTTCTATTTCATCACGACATTTAAGCTTGGACACGATTCCTATTGCCCGGTAGACCACGTTCTCGGTAACAGAAATCTTGCATCTAACCTACGATTTTTTGCACTAAAAATTGAAAAATAAAAACTTTTTATAAAATAAAACCGACTTCCAAAAACCATCCAACGAAAACTCTCTGCCAAAAAACACTAAAAAGCGTAAAATAAACTGACTCTTCATAAATTGCTATGTGCCAATTCTTGTCTATACCTAATACTTTATTCATTTAAATAGTAGTATTATTATGTGTGCTAGGTACCTAAAATCTGTTTGAAGTCGGCGCCAAGCCAAAATGTAATAGCGCGACGCGACGTCGTTGATGGTCGTCTTGAAATATAGCGAGTGTGGTAACTACTATTACATTTGGCTTGGGGCTGACTTCAAACAGATTTTTGGTACCTAGCACACATAATAATACAACTATTTAAATGAATAAAGTATTAGTTTATTAGTATACCAGTTTATTTTACGATTTTTTGTGTTTTTTGGCAGAGAGTTTTCGTTGGATGGTTTTTGGAAGTCGGTTTTTTTTGCGTCCGGTTATGGTATTCAAAAACTGACTTTTAAATATGGTAATTTTCTTTTTAATTTTTCTTAATGTCCGGATTTGGTTCCCATAAGTCCGGCTATTTCGACTGGTAAGTCCGGCTTTTTGATTTTTAGAGATGGCAACCCTACTCGTATACCTACTAATCATATCGATCGATCTATGATTTTTAACTGTAGCTTCAATTTAACATTCATAAATGTCACTTGGTGTCTTAATTGAATAAATTAATTTGAACATATTCTATTTTTTGTTAGTGTATGATTCCGTCAATCAATCACAGAAAATGCCAGACTGCATCAGTTTATTAGCACTGGGAGAATCATTCCTGCGTTTACGGCTTGTATAGAGTTGTGACCCCTTACTTTCACTCTGCAGTGTTTAAGGCCTTTGGACTACCTGCCTATTTTACGACCATTCATAAGACACGGGTTCCCGTTCCGTTCTGTTTATTCCATCGCGGCATCGTACAGTAATGTTGTGGTGTTTAACAAACAGTTTGGCCAACAATTGTACAATCTACCGAGTGGGCCTTTATTCATGATAATTTAATTATACTTTTTTTATATAGAGTAAGGGGCAAACGAGCAGACGTATCGCCTGATGGTAAGCGATTACCGCCGCCCATGGACACCCGCAACACCAGAGGCGTCACAAGTGCGTTGCCGGCCTTTGGGGGATGGGAAAGGGAATGGGGGGAGGAGTTAGGGTATGGGCCTCCGGTGTCCTCACTCACTCGGTGAAACACAGCTCAAGTGCTGTTTCACACCGGTTTCCTGTGAGGCCGTGGTATCTCTCCGGTCGAGCCGGCCCATGCATGCCGAAGCGTGGCTCTCCCACGATATTAAAACATTGTAATAAAAAAACTGGACTGACTAGGATCTGACAAAGGAGAGAATTAGGATTCTAGTAGGTATTCCTACAGGATACGCTGTGAAGAGCAAGTTCGTAATTAGTATAATACAATTTTATCTAACTGGAAGCTTTATGTTATGCCTCCAAATCGTACATTTTTAAACTGCAATTGTTATGTTGTTTTAATTAAATATTACCTTTTATTTTGTAAATAAATATTGCATTGCATTAAGATATATCTTAATAATAACAAATTAAAGATACTCACACGGTTAAACAAGAGTAATTTAACACATGTACATAAATATGAATAAATTGTAATATATTTATTTTTCAAAAAACATCATTTTAGTTAAAAGGTTTTATGCAACGTGCTCGTAAGGGATACTACATAGCCCCATACTTCACCGAGGTGGAGAACCTGGGTCACGGGTCTACCCTCGAGCTTAAAGCTATTGATGTTCCTTAAGACTTTTATCTATTTACTTCTTTAATACAGCCTTGGTGTCGTATAAATCACCTAGCTTTTCCCCAGTGGTTTTGTATCCTATAAGCAACCAGACAAATAATCAAATCATTTTCGCATTTATTCCTTTAGATTATGAAGGGATTGACTCCTTAATATATTCTAGTCTAGTCTATTATTGTATCAATTAGTAATTGGTATCCTTAGACGAAAGCGATAAAAATAAAAATGGATGTCTACGCTTAACTAAATTGTCAGCCAGGCGTTCTAATTGAATAATTTTACAGCTCGTTGTGCCGCAAGGCTGTGAGCTGTTCAAACCATTTTAAAGTCACAATATCATGACACCTTTTATAATGTTACGTTAGGTATAAAAATAATAAAATGATTCGAAAATTAAATACTATTTTATTAATTTAAATTTTCTTTCTTCTTTCGTTCTTGTATACTTATATGTTGATCTATTGAAGTACGAGTACATGATAAATTTGCATTTCCAGCGTGGAACGAAAATTATTTGCAGCGTGACTGTAAATGTTGCAATACAATTTAAAAGTTAAATAAAAAAACAAGGATTTCACCAAAGTCAAAGCAAGAAATTGCGCAAGATGTTGATGTTAACATTCGAATTCTTTATCAATTATTTATAAAGTATTTACTTCTTTTAATAGTTTAATGACGTACAAGATCTACACGTTAATACGTATTAAGTATAAAATCCAGACATACAAAGCAATTAAGAAATCCCAATTAAGAGTAAAACGAAATAACAAAAACTTTATTTTGAGGAATTAAAAATATTTACTTACATTAAATTAAGCATTAGTTAAATGCACGTCTCATATAATATCATATCGTTGCAATATGGAGTAGAGTGTGCAATCTAAAATGCAAAGTACACTACATGTAATGTACCTACGCTACAATTGCTGCAAAGCCGCAAGCAATGAGCAACATGTCTTAATTTTAAACAGTTTAAGAAATCCATTACAAGATATTGTCATATTCTCCTAAAAGTCTCATCTAATTCATCCATAGATGATAATTTTTCAACTCACGTTGGGTGAGCTTCAATTGGGATCTAAAATCTGAGGATAAAACGTTTCCACGTAAAATGCTCACGCTTTTATCAATATCGGGTAACTTCAAATCAATTTTCTTGTCAGTTCAAAAGATTCAGCAATATACTTCTCCATACTTTGATAAGTTATTTTGGAATCTAGACAGTTTATCAATATCCTTGACAGGTATCTACTATCTGTAGAACAGTTGCATTCATGTTAGTCACATGTCTTACTCAGTCTTTGTTTTATCGATTGATTTTCCAGCACATTTTCCGTTCATTTTAGATAAATAAATGTTAACCAAAACCTGTAATTTATTATGATGCGGCAATATATTAATTTAAAATTACTACTCTTTACGTAATTCACGTCATTTAAACCGAAACCCTGAAAAAAAACTAATGATTATTTATTATAATTTGCATATCCTATCTTAGAAAGTTATGTTGGAACATCACGTGTTCAGGTCAACCGGACTGCGGTAAAGTAGACGGATCGATATAGGCGAAGAGTCACGGTCAAATTCTAGATGACCGCAGTTTATATTTCACAAGTTATATTATGCTCTCTGGACAGCTCATAAATTCTCTACAGATGATACTTAAGCTGTTTTGAATTATCATATACAGTTCAAGTATTGATAACCTGTACGTTTTTGTTTTTATTGTGATAACCTACACCTGGTTATCAGAATTTGAACCACTGAATATAAAGTCAGCAGAGAAAGTTCCAAAATAGCTGGGGACTCTGACTTTGTTCCTAATTGGTTGAAAACTCCAAAAACTGCAAAAGCGATGATTTTTAGTAAAAGTATACGTATATTCCAAAATGTAAAATTTATTTTAGGAATAATACAAATAGTGGCAATTCCTTAAAGCAAACATCATATGAATTGCACGCAATATTGTAATTAAAAGCAAATTAGTCTATAAAAAGTTGACACAGACAAATAAAATTAAACACAATACCAAGTCATTTCAAGGTAGGTAATGAAAGTTTTACTCTAACGAAAATATATCTGTATACATATTCATACTTGAAAGAGCCCCATCACCATCACCCCATTGCAATCTACTGCTGGATATACACACCTGAACAAAGTCTAGGGATATTTTATATTTCATCAAATATCTAAAAATCTAAGAAGAATTTCCATAGATAGTAAATGGAAGAAAAAAACCTTATTTTAGGGACTTTAATAAAAGAAGAAAGCGATTTGTGATTCTTTTGTTTTTAATTACAAAGTTAACTTTTTTTATTGTTGTAGAAAATTGGAACGAAAAAAAATGTCATAGATTTTTTTAACATTATTAATATTAATAAAATAATAAAAAATGTAATAAAATCTAATTATTAATAATTTAATCAGTGTTGCCACCTCTTACATTAATTACACATCGATATCGATTGTTCGTACTTAAAATTAAATTGTCAGCTGCGGTATGAGGTCCCAAGTTATTTGCTCATCACTCCAAGACAAATGCTCCCGAGCCCACGAAAGCCGCCGACCGCGATTGCCCGTAGCTCGAGCACGTAGCGGTCTTCGAGCATGAAGGTTGACTTCATGCAACCTCCTTCGCACGGTTTGGTCGCTTACCAGCAGCTGGTGGTCCTCCTGGAGCCTTTGCACAAGTAGCAACGCCGTGATATTGGGTTGTCTTTTGGCGTTCATTTGGAGGAATCGATCCTGTCTTTGCGTAGTAACCCGTTGTCTACCACTGTGCCGTTCAGCCACATCCCCAGTACTGCGATAACGTGACCACAATCTTGATATCACGTTTTGGCTGGTATGTAAGGTCTCAGCAACGACGTTGAATAGCACCATTTTCTAACATGCCCAAGCCTCGACACATTTCATCTCGACTCAAATGGCGACGTGACATGACTTTTGAAGCTAGCACAGCAAGTTCAATTAAAAAAAGACAATCTAATCAATTTTAATTCATTATCAGCATAAAAACAATTTTAATTTTTCTTGTCGTAATGAATTACCAACAATTTTGCCGCCGTATTTTGCTTTTAGCATTGTTATTCTTTTTATATTTCGAAAATAGAATAAAAGAGGTTTCATTTAGTATATACACTTTTTATGGAAACTAAAAAGATTTTTAACAATAAAATCGTCAATAGTATAGGATTATGATATCCCTAGACTTTGTTGAGGTGTGTAGGCAGAGGCCTACACACCTCAACTACTACTCACTACTCACCTACGCACTGGGAGCGCCCAGTGCACGCCACTCGGATGGATTTTGGGCTTCTCGCATCCAGCTACTGCCAGCCGCGGGACGCGGTCTCTACTCGTAGAATTCTTCTACCCCAAAGAGCCATGCTTTGGTAAATATGGGTCTGCTCGACCAGAGTAGGTGTATTATAGCTTCAGAAAAAAACCAATATTAAATAGTTATTTCGTTACTGTACACCGAGGGAGTACACTTTTGTCTCCCGAATGTCCATGGGCGGCGTATATCAATTACCAGTCAAGTGACCCGCCTGACTCTTTGTCCCTTGTACCATAAAGAATAAATATTTAATAACATTACAATGGAGTAACTTATATCAATATCTGCCTTCCCTAAACCCAAATAGCGAAACAATTTCAGGACTGTAGAGACCGCTGAAACCACAGAACAAGCCAACATTATCCAGCCTTTGTTACCATTTTTAACCGACTTCCAAAAAGGAGGAGGTTCTCAATTCGACCGTATATATGTTTTTATTTTTTTTATGTGTGTTCGCGGATAAATTCGTCGTTTATGAACCGATTTTGATGATTATTTTTTAATGGAAAGGAGGTGTCCCAACGGTGGTACCACGATAAGAACATTAAGATCTGATGATGGCATCCAAGAGAAATCGAGTCGAACCTTGAAGTCGGTTTTTGTTCTTGTTAATTCCATTTAAAATCAAGGTCAATGTTTTCACTTTATCAAACAATTTTGTAATTCAAATTCATAAAAGCTATTATATCATGTACGTGTAAACTGACGGAACCCTACTGGTTCTTGCAAAATAAAAATTGTAGGATTTATTAGGCTTTAAATAAATCTGCGAATTTGTAAAATGTACATTAAAAGTACTTGCTTCTACAAATAAAGTAAGACAGCAGTAGACAAGCCTACTTTGAACTGAACCGGAAGTCAATTAGAACTAAAAGTCATTATCTTGAACTCCTGTAGACTCTTAGGTTTGAGTATTAAAATATTCAAGATATTGAATTAAGATGTAAAACTATTTACTACTATATTATATAACACAACAAAGCGGCTACACAGTAAGTAATAATAATGCATTGTTTGTAATTTATATTAAATAGTCACGATATTGAGCGAGATTATAATGTAGTCTCTGTAAGCCTATTCCCGTAAATATTTATGTAAAGCTTTATTACTTAATATATAGATATCGGTAAATGAAGTAAAAATAAATTAGTCCGTTTTGGTTGAATAAATCGTTAAATTAAAAATATGAGTACCTATTATGCCCTTAATAATATTATATTTTAGTTTTAGATTAGCCAATACGGCTTGTGCATTGAATAATAAAAAAATGTAAGGCGTAAGGTTTGACATAATAATCTCTTCGAAATTATGTATGAATCAGATAAAATTGTAAAAGATTCATCAGAAGTCATAGGACCAAGGTTATTTGTTTTTCACATACAAATTCCAATTCTGGTATTAATATTCAAATTTTTTAGGCAATCGTATTGAGTTCTATCCTTACATCATAGCCTAAAATAGTTGAAAGATTTCTTACATTTATAAATAATTACGTATTTGTAAAAAAAAACATAGAAAGAATGTATTGTACTAGTAGATGCCTAATGACCTAATCGACACATTGAGAGGTAACATTAAAATATCCGCTTGTGTTTATATTTTTAAAGAGTTTCGTCATGACGGCCTTAACATATCGACCTCCATAAAATGTTTCCTGATGAGGCATCATCAGGAAACATAGGCATATGATAATATAAAATCTATATACCTGTATGCATTGGTAGAGTACATTTTTGTCGATGACGACATGCCTGCTTCAACTGGGGCTAGCGGCGACACAGGTTATCGGCAAATGAGCTCAATTGAGACAACGCTCCTCTGATAAAATACTGCAGCTAGACAACAAAACGTGTGACATTCAAGGGTAAACCAATTTGTGATAATGTAGTAAGCGTCTATTTTATGATGCCTAAATGTAGATGAAAGTTAAAGTTTCAATTCTACTTTTTGTAAGATATATTTTCAAATTTTTTGACTCGCTAGAAAGCTGTTTCTTGTTTTCGCCAACTGCTAAAAATTATCATTTATAAAAGTAATATCTATTTGAAGAACAGTAAATTATCAGAAACAAAGTAAACCTAACAAGCAACAGTTTTATTTACTTTTTCTGTCTTACATTTAAGTTAAAGTGTGTACCTTATATTATTTCAATAAAATTATTAAAAAAATTAAAAAAAAAACTAAACTTTGTTTTTAATAGCAGGTATTCTGTGAAATTTAGTATCAATCTTAACTCAGGAGCGTTTAAAAGTGTTATAATACGATTTCAAATTAAAAATCATTTATTCAATTAGGACACTAAGTGATATTTATAAACGTTAAATTGAAGCTACAATAATTAAAAATCATAGATCGACACAAACAGACGCCACAGCATGTACTGTGTACTGTGTAACTGTACTGTAACTGTACTGTGAGAAGAATACTGGCAAAGAAACTCATGGCCACTCTTTTTAAAAGTCAGATATTCAGGTACAATATTGTTAGTTTTACATGAAAGGTAAACAGTATGCAAACTGTTACCACCTGAATTTCATTTTATTAAATTGCTGCAAAAGCTAACTAACAAAAAAAAAACACTCAGTGCCATCGCTGAAGGTTTAAACCTAATAAACATAGAAATAATTCAAGGTCTACTTGCACTCAGTTGCAAAATACTTTTAAAAATAATTCGCGACTGGATTAAGAGGTTAGAGTTACAGTTGAACGAACCAAAATAATAGTATAGGCTAAAGCATCGCAGATTTTACAATAAATAAATCCGTATAAATGACAAGCAGTTTTAATAGAAAGCCCTAAAATGATGATCATGTTGATATTAATATTGTTAGGAATTTTACACCGATTTTTGAAAGAAAAATATTTGCTGTAAATAAGATGGGATGTATAACTTCTGAGGTTGTAAGCAGTTTAATGTTCTATTGTTGCAAGTATGTACGTCAAATACTGTCAGCTGTCAGGTTTACAGTCCACCACAGAGCAGCACCTCACCATATGATTCCAATATTCATTTTCTTCATACTTAATAAGTATTACGTTACATACTGTTAGTAGTGCATAGTTTTCAATAATATGGCTTTTTACTGTCGAAATGATGATAAAAAATTGTGCGGTTGACTTTTATTAACATACGAAACAAGGCTTCTCCTAACAATACGTAGCTATAAAACGTCATATAACCAGTTTATCGTATGACAGAAGGCGCATTCGTAGGAAAGTTTGCTTATTTGTGTAGCCTTCAGGACAGCGATGACCCAAATACGATTTTATTCATTTTTCACGGCGACAGTGACTCGTACAAGCTGGCACTGACTTTTGCTGTTCTTTCAGCCTGTAATCGGTTTTTCTATTCAGCTACCTTTTTAACGTTAGTATTTACAATGAAGGTATAAATAGATGTGTCTAAGTGAAGGCTACGGATCTACACAATAATGTACATATTTTAAAATATTTTACTAGTTCTTAGTTTAGTGTAGGAGAATACAATGCATGTTATTTACATATACATACATACATTATATCTACATAATATGTAAATGTATTAATTGATCTGTTATCTACTACGAGTACTAATGACTTGTAGACATGAAATCGATTTTCAATGGCAATTACCTTACAGTATTTAAACAATTTTATAGTTCTTAGACATTCTTTAATAAAAAATAATGATAATAAATTTAGAACGCTGGAAGCTTTACTCTTATTTATGATACCAGGAATTTCAGGATAAATTAATCTCTTTTAGTAGCTTATTGCTTAGACAGCTGTAGTTTTTTTATCATGTGAATAAACTATCCTTGATTGATGTAGCTAACATGTGGTGTGAGTTTAAACATGTAGTAACAAAACAAATCACCAGCGAATGAGCGAATACACTTAGCTGTCACTCAGCTTTACGGTTGTGGGCGGTATGTGAAGGCGTTTGAATGAGTAACATAACTAGTATTACCTTATAAATAGCTTATGATGGCTATTGATTTAGCGATATAATGATACCTATTGTTTGTGTGACTCTATTTGCGTAGAAAATACATTAAATGTCAAACGATTAGTGTAATGACAGTCTAATTATTGATTTACGAATAGTGTTTTTAGGAATAATGCATATGGTAGGTGCCTGCAGTACCTAAGATGCTCGTTAACGTAAAGGTTGTACTTACTTACCTACCTGCCTGCTTACCATTTGTCAACAGTTAACATCTGTGCATAGTGAAAAAGCTATTTTTTTGTAAAAGATAGTGGGCGGTTAGTTACAATATTGTGGTTTTAATAATTTTTATCTCTAAGGGTGGAAAATTAAGAGATGCAGCATGCAGGTAAACACATATCTTGTTGTCAATTCACACATTAAACTAAGATAAAAAGAAAGTGTTCAAAAGAAAAAGTAAATCCCACCAAAAAAATTTTTATGTAAAATGTTGCCAAGACGACTGCATATGGCTTACCCTGTGAAAAAGATATCAGATCTCATGTAGAGCCAAGGTTCTGTATCTACACGCACTCTTCACAAACTCTACATGTCAGTAAAAATGTAGTGCTTCGCCGTTTCGCTACCATACCGTCATGAAGGGGAAACGAACGCCTTTTGTGTTTGCAAATATCTAGTTCTGAAGTAATGTGTTATACGAATATTTAGTTCCTGAAGTAATGAAACAGCCAACAGCCAGTAGGGTTGGTAGAGTTAGGGAGTGTGGATACAGAACCTTGGCTCTACATGAGATCTGATATCTTTTTCACAGGGTAAGCCATATGCAGTCGTCTTGGCAACATTTTACATGAAAATGTTTTTGGTGGGATTTCATTTCTTTTTGTAAGTTGCTTAAGGCAGAATTTTTTATAGTTCTTTTTATTTAAGTGGTGTATTTCTTGTACGTCTTTTTTCTTCTTTGTATAAACATTTGTGAAAGTCTCATACAAACTTCCACCCCCAAATTTGGGGATTGGGGGGTAAAAGTAATAGGTTTATGAATTTTTTTGTTGTTTGTATACTAAACTTAGTTTACATACCAAATTTCAGCTTTCTAGCACTTCAGGAAGTACCCTAACAGTATTGATGATCATCAGTGTGTCAGTGACGAAATCGGTGTTTTTTAGGTTTCAATAAAATCTAAAGTATCAAAGCTATGCAATTGATACTTTGTACGCTTCATTAGTATATTGGTAACATCATATTCTGAAAATTTGAACGATCTGGTATATCGGGAACCAAAGTTATGAGGGTTCAAAAAAACGACGATACACTTCGAGAAAAGGTAGGTAGTGCCCTTGCGCTACGCTTGGCTCGTCTTGGCGGGGGCACTACCGTGCCCCCAGATAATCAAGTAATTGGTACAACGACTTTAGTAGTTTAATGCTTAAATTTTGTATTGTTTTAAAACTAACTGTAATCTTTTCAGTTACTTAAAATTTCTTTCAATATTTTAAATATTGGATAAATTTCGATTCTGTTGGTGATTTCAAATACAATAGATGATTGTTTGGGGTCGTGTTTGTATTTTGGTGATATGACCATTTCTAACTCTGTGGTGTTCCTTGGGAGAGCCCTATGTCCAGTATCCAGCAGTGGACTACAACGGGCTGATGATGACCATTTCCAACGCAAACAATCACAAGTAGTATACATAAATGAAAGGCATGCATATATGGAATTTCTCTTAGCGAATCTTATTCAGTCCTAATAGGCCTATTCAATGTCAAGCTGGTGCAGACTGTACCTACATGTTTGTAATACATAAGTCGGCATAAGGTACGCTCAGTAGATTCTTATGCATGTCAAATAATGTCACGCGAGCTCTAAAAGGAAATACAGCTTTCTACGATACTTGGATTTTTGCGAAACTAATAAATAAAACTGTTCCAAAAGTAGCTACAACTATGTAGTGCGCCATTTTTGTTTGACTTTCTAGAGAATATTTTAAAATGTCTTAACATATTTTTGGTTGAAATATTAATGTGTCATTTATAAGTCGCTGTTTTACAGTTTCCTGGTTTTTGTTAAGTTAATGAGGGTTGTGTGATTATATACTTACTATACATGTTATGGATTAAAATCTGTGAAATTACAGCAGTTCTTTGTGATCTAGTACAACAATAAAAAGTTTCTGAAGATTTATGAATTTCGAAACCCAGCCTGTTTCACGAGCTGGAAGTCCTCGAATTTTTGGGCAAGACGATTCGTAATGAACCTCGAAAACAACGTGTAGGTACACATGGGTCGCAATAGGAAGAAGTAGTTGTACATTTAAAAAGATTTCTCGAAAATAAATCTTCGAACATAAATAAAGTATGTTTATGTACTAATCAGTGCAAACACTCCTAAAAGTTATGAGTTCTCGTCTTCTTAAGATTATCACAAGAATTTTTTAACCGACTTCCAAAAAGGAGGAGGTTCTATGTTCCACTGCATGTATTTTTTTTTTTTTTTTATGTATGTTCACCGATTACTCCGTCAATTGTGGACCGATTTTGATTTTTTTTTTGTATTCGAGAGGGTATGCTCCCGAGGTGGTCCCGTTGCCACCATATCAGGATCTGATGATGGGATCCCAGGGAAATCGAGAGAAACCCTCATTTTTTATAGGCACATACTATGTTTTTCGTATATTTTCTGAAGTTACACCGGTATTTGCGTCTGGTAGTTATCATTTTATGATGATGAGCTGATGATGTAAGGTACAACTCCTTAACGGTTAGGAGTTGGAGGATAAATCTTTTAATATCATATGTATATATGTTACCTTTTTTTTTTTTTTTTTTTATGTTTGGCCCGCCAAAATGACTCTGCTCTGCCTGATGGAAAACATAAGCAGAATCCAAGAGTGGTGGTCACTCCAAGGTGGATGTTTTTTGGAAGTCGGTTTTTTTTTATAAAAAGTTTTTAGTTTTAAATCTTTACCTAAAACGTACAAATTTTTTTTCCAGCTTTGATTATTACTAAAATAGGTGTAGGTATGATGCCATCTCCGCTAGCGTATTGTGTGCGTGCACACTAATGAATCGACAGAAAAAATATACAATAGGCTCAATAACTTCGCTTATTACTCTTAAAAATATTAGAATCGGAAAAGATCCATATTCTGAGCTTTTATATACTATTAAATCGATAGAATGTGTATTAACGGCCTGAGTGATTTTGTACTGGAACAAATTTCAACGTATGTAGATAATAGTTATTTGTTATACAAGAGGGCAAAGTTGCTTTTTAACCGCGTGCTCAATTTTGATGACCGAGCAAGCGAAGGATTCTAAAATTGAATCACGAGCGTAGCGAGTGATTAAAAAATTAGAATCCTGAGCGTCAGCGAGGGAATCAAAAGAGCACGAGGTGAAAAATCTTTGCACTCGAGTGCAACACGTAACTTTTCATTCCACCTCAGCGAGGAAACAACTAAATGCAAAAAAAGCATAATTTTATTTCAGTTTAGGTATTAATATTTATTAGGTACTACATTTTGATAGGTAAGTATTACAGATTAATTTTTAAATTATTTCATATATATTTAGGTACTCGCTCAACCCCGCGGTGTTACCCGCGGTTTTTGTCGTACCGCGAGTAACGCCGCAGTACAAAGCTAGTCTAAAAAGTAGCCTAAGTCACGTCAAAATCAGTCCAGCCGTTCCAGAGATTACCCGGAACAAACAGACAGACAGACCGACTGACAGACAGACAATTTAACAGAAATTATAAAAAAAAAGTTTTAGTATATGTACCGTGTATACATACATTATATATGCATTTAGTAAAAAGCGGTTATTTTAATATTACAAACAGACATTTCAATTTTATTTATTTGTATGGATGTATATATAAATTAAGAAAAATTGAAAGTTAAGTTGCTATAGTTACTTAAGAAGAAAATGGTGCGGGCAGAGCAAATTAAAAAAAAAACTACACCAAGAAGGTTCCGAGTCTGAGTTTTTAACAAATTAAAAAGTTGTATGATTAATTCGGCACCATGGAGGTAGAAGTAAATAGGTTTAATGTTGTTTTGAATTCACAAACTTAGTGCACTCGAGCGATGTTCTAAATTCAATTTACTTTATTCCTCTAGAGGATAAAAAAGGCTTTTGCACTCAGATATCGAAGGGTAAAAATACTCTTTACGAGCTGGTGGGATTAAAAAGTATTTTATTTACATTGGTGAACTTAACGCCCGACGATTCATGTACTAGTCAACCGTTGGATAGTGAAGAAAACTATTCAATATGTGGTGTAAAAATATGATAGTGTATGAGCTATTTAACTTTAAGGAGCCTTACTCCTATAAAATGTTTTTGAGCCTACCTGAAATGAAAACAGAATTTGTAGTTTGTATATTTATAGTATAAAGGAACTGGCTCAATGTCGTTTAAAAACGCACTACACTAAAAATCACTTATAAGGTAAGTTTTGTCCTGATGTAATTTATACTCTCGATTGTCCCGTTAAACAACGTTCTATAAACGCCGAAAATTTACTAAATGCGTGGTTTTTTTACGCGTGGTTGAGCCACGCTTCAGCATGCATGAGCCGGCTCAACCGGAGCGATACCACTGCCTCACAGAAAACCGGTGTGAAACAGTGCTTGCGCTGTGTTTCACCGAGTGAGTGAGGATATCGAAGGTCCATCCCCCAACACCTCGCCCCAACCCCCAAAGGCCGGCAACGCACTTGTGACGCCTTCGGTGTTGCGGATGTCTATGGGCGGCGGTAATCGTTACCATCAGGCGATCCGGCAAACGTTTGCCCCCTATTCCATAAAAAAAGCTAGAAATGCACACTAAAAATAGAAGTTATCTAACAACAACAGAAATAGCAGCAATATCTCAGTCTGCGGTGGCTAGAAGTTCAATACCGGTTAGTAATTTCAAATAAATATCTTATATCAGGAACCGGAATATTAATCTGGTTTACAACTGGTAACTGGCCGACTGAGGGCATGGTCGCTAAAGACTTGTTGATTATTAGCCTTGTGTGGCCCTACATTAGATATTTAATTTGGGAAAGTAATTAATATACTTTTAATTTTAAAATGTATGAGCGTGGAAAATTTCTAAGTGGTAGAAATTTTATTTCATTACTTAGGTACTTGACAATAATATTCTAATATTTATGTAAAGTTAACGGAGTTGTTGTTACTGAATATCTTGTTAATTCTTGTTTGCTATTTTTTTCTTATTTTAAATTTCCAGTTACTTTGAGAAGCGGATGTTTTATAATCGTTTTAAACGAATATTTTTGTTAAACTAAGTTAAAACAAAAATGTACGTTTTTAAAAGTGTCTACTTAAGAACTAGTTTAAATTAAACGCGCTTTCACAACAGCCTTTAATAGTCCACTGCTGGACATAGGCCTCTCCTTAATAAGGAGACTTAAGAAGTAGGTATGTATGTTTATCAGTGCAAACTAGTCCCAAAATTGTTGTTCTCAAATTTTTCAGATCCTCACAATTTTTTTTAGTTTTAAATACAACATTTTTTTAACCCGCTTTTATTAACTTCACTTGTATGTTTGTTTGTAACCGACTTTAGTAAGCGTGATTTTTAGTTATTTAATTTAAGACTTCCGTCATAAAATAAATAAATTTATATATAACTAGCTTTTATGTCAGTCCGCGTTTATGTCGGTTTAAAAAATTTAAAAACCTCTATAAATTTTAACTTATCATGTTATTCCGATGACTAAGCTATATTACTGCAGTCTCATGAAAATCCGTTTAGTAGTTTCTGCGTGAAAGAGCAACAAACACACACATCCTTACAAACTTTCGCATTTAATTTTATATTATTAGTAGTGTTGGATTTCGAACGTCGTTATAATGGCAACATTTTGATTGTCACTTTTTCTTGTTTGACGTTTGAGGTTAAGTGAGTACTAAAAAGACGCGCGTTGTGAATGGTCGACGATTGTTTGAGAACCGAAATTTAATTGATATTAAGCTAATTAAGCATCGACCCGGTCCCTTTAGTGATTTACCGTTTTGTTAGGTCTGGTTGGACTCGCGAGGTTTGTAGGCGCGTTCCGCGATAGCTGAAGCGAGTGAGTTGTAATTCGAATATCCGTGACAGCTGATGCGAGTTTTTTGTGATTCGAATACCTTGAAAGATATACAGCACTTGGAGCATGTTTGTGTGACGACGAAGAGAAGAAGCTACCCAAGAGATCTCTTGGAACGCCGAGAACACGGAAGCCACACACTCCAGTAAGTGCTTGATGATTTTAGTTTAGATTAAGAACACGGTGAATCGCCGTGGATCATTCTTCTTGCCAATGGACTAGTAGCGAGTTAATGGTTATACTCATGGGTCCTATAGGTATTACAAGTATCACAAAGTGATCGCTACATTGATGAGAGGAGTGAACAAGTAGGAAGGATTTACCAGATACGCCAATTAAAGTAATTCACTACAAATATGCTGATGAATATTAACTACTTCATCACGTTTCGTTTAAAACGAAGTATTTCCGCATCAGGTGGCCATGGTTAGGTATAGCACAAATTATAGTGTAAGGAAACCTTCTTGATATCTTGCCAGAAACATTTTCGATACAGGTTCAAGAAGTTGTTTTGGAAGAAGATTGTTGTTTTTTCTTTGTTGTGTGAGCTACTAAAAGCCTTATTAACAGTAATACGTGTATCACTGGTATTCTGAACTGAATACACAAAAAATATTCGAAATTTCTCGGTTTTAGTTTAGAAGATATAATAAGTGCCTCGTTGGTGTAAAGATTAACGTAGGTATGCGTCTGACTGCCGATAAATAAAAAATGAAATAAATATTTCAGACATCTAATACACAACGCCATCTAGTCCCAAGCTAAGCAGAGCTTGTGTTATGGGTACTAAACAATTGATATAAATACATATATCCTTTTTAACCCCCGACGCAAAAAGAGGGGTGTTATAACTTTGACGAGTCTGTCTGTCAGTCTGTGGCAACGTAGCTCGCGAACGGATGAAGCAAACGAATTTAGTTTTTTTTTGTATGAAAGGTGAGTTACGTGCGAGTATCCTTAGACGTGTTTCATGAAAATCGGTTGAGTCGTTCAAAAGTTTGGGGGTTCACCCCCATAACTTTTGTGTGTGGGGAAGAATAACGTCTGCAAAAATATCATTGGCGTATGATTACTCGATTAAGTGCTTGAGTAGGGGGTTGGGGGCAATTTTGAATTTATAGTTATTTTGTAATTACATACATATTATACACTCGTGCCTCGGAGAGCACGTTAAGCCGTCGGTCCCGGCCGTCATGAACATCTATGGCAATCGTTATTGGGGAGTCAGTGCCCTCAAATATACTGACAACTAGTTCAACCTTCAAATTCAGTTCACCCTCAGGGTTGCGGAGGTCCGATGCCAGTCGCTCCGTGTAACAACTGATATTCAGGTAAAACCGGTTGAACTAGTAGCCGACCCCAAATCTTGGGAATAATAAAGGCTAGGAAGAAGAAGAACATACATATTATACACATAGACATCACCTAAATTCCGAAACAAATATTTGCAGATCATCCAAACATTTGGTTCGACCCTGGAATCGAAGCTGAGAACACACAACAGTCGCATACGCTACCACTGCGCCACAGAGGCAGAAAGAGGTCAAGGTCTGACCTGATTCCTGGGTCGAGCTGCAAAAATGAGAGTTTTTCTGGTTATAGAAATGCTTAATAACAGCGCGATGTTTGGAAGTTCGAGTACTAGCCCCATGTGCCTCGGAGAACTCGCAAAGTCGTCGGTTGGGTCGGATAACCGCCCCATTGGATTATGAGAGACAATGAGAGTGCAGAAACAGAGAGTGCACCTATATTTGCGCACACATTTGTGCACTATGATATATCCTGCGGTGTAGTTGACTGGACTCCGTTGAGTATGCCCACCGTGGCCGAAATCGACTAAAAGTAATCATCTTTTAGTCGGTCGAGAAAAGAAACCAATGTTTTAAAACTAATAAATTCAATGTAAGTGTATTTTTTATCTGTAGGTATACTGATAAAATTCATTTTGGAATTTTTTGGTCAATACACACAGACTTATTTTTGAAAACGATATTTACTGACTCTTCGACGTCAAAGATATTGTCATACATTTTTATATAAATTTATATATTGTTATAATACTTAGATTTTAGTTGAAGTAATATAGTTTTTTTGTACTCGTATTGTGTAATATTTTAAAAAAAAGTGACAACAAATATGCCTGGTTCAAATCCTTTAACAACATTAAGTATCATTTACATAATATTCTTTGTATTTATTATAAGAGCAACATAAATATCCATATCGATATGATATGTTTTATTAATATGATATGATGTCTATTTAAGGTTAAATTGCAATTAAAACAAAGCTATATTCATTGCGGCGGGGTTCTATAAATCACCCTAAACTGACACACTATTGGCCCTTAAAGTTTGACTTCTAAATTCTATTGCTTAATTGATATGGTACCACTACTTACGGTATAAGTTTTAATCTGCGTTATCTGTAATGGAATATTCAAAAACAAATCCATTACATGTCTAAAATGGTAATGCTAATTCTCTGTGCTAGAAAAAAGCCAGCCTTCCGAATTAATTGCTTAAAATTTCCCGCTGGAAGTGGACACAGTAACAAAGAAATGCACGCATAAGCACCTTTATTTACACTAAAGTAGCTCTTTGCCCAAAGGTTTTGGCATCTTAAATTGCATAGGTTGAAATAAATTCTAGAATTAGGTAAAGACATGGTTAACTAAGAGATTTATGATATTATCTATTTACAGCCGGGGACAAATCGACAAAAGACCATTCGCACAGCATCATCATTAGCGAAGGCATTCGTGCTGTGTACTGAGGGATCGATGGGCGTTCGTCAGAACCCTTGGACACCAACAAAACGTCGAGGCCCAATCGCCGCAGAATCTTCAAGTCCGGGGCCTGCTGTAGTATCCCTTCCAACCCTTATAGGTAAACAAGAAATTAAAGACACATTTAGATCAAAGTATTAAATATTAGTAAAAATCTAATTGAATTACAAGTATTAGTATCTAATTAAATATCGATTTTTTTATAAAATATCATTGATTAAAAACGTTGATAATGCCATGCGGCGAAATCGATCAGGTTTTATAATTCAATAGTGGAACAAAGTTACAATGTGAGTTTTGTTGCAAGAATGAAGTCAAAGTATTAAAATATTAACCACAATGTTTCTCTTTAGGTTTGATCCAAGTAAGGTATGTAAATTTGTTTCTCGGTGACTTGGTTGCAAAATATTGAATGCGTCAGTGATATAAATAGTAAATTCTAGAAGGCTGTCATGAAACATCGGGATTTTTATCTCGTACCTACTCTTTCTTGCCATAGTATTAAGAAGTCTTGACTGTTGACATACAATGCTGCCTGCAGTAAATAAATATTACGTTTTTACATGGTTCAATCTTTAAAGTCCAGAGATAGATGTATGTAATACCGGTTCTTTGATAATACTATTAAAATATGTAGCTATATGTGAATTTATAGTTGGATTGGCTTAGTTGTTCTCCAGTACAGCTTAATTTTTGGCCTGCAACTCTTACAACAGTAGAGCACGTAGTGTTCAATAATGCACTTAGCACGTATCAGACCACAAATAATTTTAATTGTCAATCGAATTCACTACTTACTTACAAAATACAGAATTACCTTTGACTTTATTCTGCTGATGGCTTAGTTTTAGCATAATTTAGTTGTTTAGTCTGTATCCCACATAAAAGTGTGGGAAGAGAATTTATTGAGTATAAAAAGACTTAAGAAATCATGGATGCACTGTGTAAAATAATTTATCAGTATTGAATGTTTTTCAAAAGAAACTTATTATGAAGAATGATCAAGACTTGCGAATTTAGGTGATAGATCTTATTTGATATCTTGATTGAGAGCAATTTAATAAACAGATATATAGCTGCAATGTGATAAATTTTTTTGATGCCGTGTTATTCGATGTAGAGACGTAGATGTGCCTGTACCATTCTACTTCTTCTTAGCGTTTCGGCGGCAAACGTTTCGTGTCAGTGTAATTAGATCTTAGCAGACCAGAAAGCGGCCACTCTGACTGCATTGCCGGTGGCAGCCATCAAATCCTCCCTCGTGCAGGTGTCCGGGCAGGCAGGGCATGATGTAAGGTGGGACATCGTTTGGGTTTCACCGCATAAACAGCCCAGGTTGTCACCGTCCGCAAAGCTCCACCTCGACATGTTTTCCTTGCTCCGGCCGACCTGAGTCCGAAGTCTGTTTAAGGACCTCCAGGTCGGCCACGGTAATTCGTGTCCAGGCGGTAGGCGCTCAGCCGGCACCACAAAAGGCTCCGGCAATGACACGCTGTCGCTCCACAATTTGCACCTAGCTTGAGATGGGCCCAAGGTCAATGGGTCGACACATTTCGCAAAACTCCTACGACTCTTTAGTCTCTGTTGGGGCAGGGTGTAGCCGTACATGGGGTGTCGTGGGTCGCTCTCCATTTTTGCTCTCTCTGCGGAACTCGTCACAGTCCTCCGAACCACCGGTGGCGCTATGCCGGCCAGCGGATACAGCAGTTTGGTAGGGGTCGGTTTGAGGCAACCTGTAATTATCCTACATGTGTCATTTAGTGCTGTATCTACTAACCTCGCGTGAGCAGATCGGCTCCACACGGGGCACGCAAATTCGCCAGCAGAGAATGATAGCGCCAGGCCAGATGTTCTCATAACCTGCGGCGAGGCTCCCCAGTTGGTAGTGCGGAGACGTTGGAGTAAATTATTGCGGGCGTGTACCTTCTTTTTAATATTCTCGCAGTTTTTTCTAAATGTGAGCGACCTGTCGAAAATAGTACCCAGGTACTTTGGATTGTGATTGTGGGCAATGAGTTCACCCTGCCACATGATGTTGAGCCTTCGGTTCGCCTGGTTGTTGCGAAGATGAAACGCGCAGGACTCAGTTTTTGTTGGATTTGGCTTGAGCGAGTTATCCCTGTAGTACCGACTCAAGGCGCAAAGAGCCGCAGTGAGGTTGACCTCTACTTCTTCGAAACTGGAAGCTTGGGATGTTAGCGCAAGATCGTCTGCGTATATAAAGCGGAAGGTGTTCGGGCTGGACGGTTGGTCGTTCGTGTAGATGTTGAATAAGAGCGGGGCTAAGACACTGCCCTGTGGCAAACCGTTCCGCTGGGATCGCCAGCGGCTTCGATCCGTGAGGAGATGGACCTGAAAGCGACGATTATGGAGAAGCTCTCGGAGTATCATGACAAATTTTGAATCGCCAGTCATTACTTCCACCTTCCACAACAGTCGCCTAAGGTTCACCGTATCATATGCCGCAGTGAGGTCGACGAAAACAGCGCCGGTTATTTTTCCCAACTCAAAACCGTCCTCGATATGTTGCGTGAGTTTTAAGGTCTGGTTGCAGCATGATTTCGCTGGTCTAAAGCCCGCTTGCTCTGGTATCAAAACCGGGTCTATAAAACTAGTAAGCCTGGTCAGCAGCAGTCGTTCAAACAGTTTATATGTGTGGCACAATAATGATATAGGCCGGAAGTTTTTGGGGTTGTCTGTTGGTTTCCCCGGTTTTGGTATAGCGATAACTATAGACTTTCTCCAGACCCTTGGTACGGAAGCGGATTCCAAGCAGTTGTTAAACATCATCAGTAACCATGACACAGCAGCAGGGCCGAGGTGCTTTAATTGCTCCACAGATATGTTGTCCACCCCCGAAGCCTTGCCACATTTAAGGTGATTTATGGCCGAGACGATATCAGACAGGCCGAATGGTTTACTGATGTGATTATTAGCGCCCCTGATGCTATTCGATTTTGGTGTCTTTGCGAGGCGGCCTGATGTCTTACCATTCAGGAGAAGCTGATGGGCTATCTGATTAGCGGTGACTAGTCGGGGAGGTGCAGGTGAAGGAGGGTCGCTGGTCAATTTCCGTATGGTGTTCCATGCCTTCTTACTGTTATGGGTCATGTCGATATTGGTAACAGTGTTCATCCATCTTTCCTGTCGAGACTTACCTATCTGCAGAAGTAGCTCCTCACCGACTAAGGTAGTCTCCGCGGAGAAGGGGTCGCGTCTGAATAGACTTTCATACTCCTCCAGCAGGTCTCTGGATTCTTTCGATAGTCCCGGTATGTAGGATTTTCGACAAGCTCTAGGTATGCATTTGCGAGATGTTGTGGAGACAATGTCAACAAATCGGTCGTAATTCTGTGGCGTTGGTGGGACACTTAGTAGGGCCTCGTCCACGAACCCCGAGAACCGTTGCCAGTTGGCCTTAGAGTAGTTGAATCGGCGTTTGGGTGGGAGCGCATCTAGAGGTTTTATGACGGGCTCTATTGTGCACATAATGGGCCTATGCTGTGTACGAGGTATGGGAGTGCATACGGTCCTAGTGCACTGTGAGATGATGTTTTCACTAGTGAAGGTTAGATCCGGGTTGTAACCACGCTTCCAGCGGCCACTGTTAAAGGAAGCTGGTTGTTTTGGGCTGTGGAGAAGCACTAAGCCGTTGGACTCTGCCCACTCCTCAACAGCTTGCCCATTCACATCCGTGAAGTTGTACTGACCGTATGACTGACATTCTACTGACCATATGAGTCCGAGTGACAAATGTAGGTATGCTTTTATTTTATCACCCGACTACGGCAAAGCCAAAGGAGGGTTATTATTTTGTCAGGCTATGTATGTATGTATGTATGTATGTAAGTATGTATGTATGTATGATCATCTGTTCCCTCATAGCCCCATTAAGTACTAATTATAACTACCTAATTAATTATAACCAACATAATAACATCACAAATAAATCCGGACGCATATTAGACCTGGTTATTACTAACATGCCGGTTTGTAATGTAACTGAGTCTCTTGGAGCTCTTGGCACCATTGACAGGTTCCATCCACCCCTAGAAATTTGTGTCCCTGTTCTTCATGAAGAAAAACTTTCATATAACCACGGTAATGTAAAATTTAACTTTTTTAAAGCAGATTATCAGCTAATCAATGAATTTCTGTCAGCACTAGACTGGGATGACATATTTATTGGGTTAACTAACGTTATTGAAATGCTTAAAGTCTTTTACGTTAAAATTCGAACAGTCACTGAGAAATTTGTACCACAAAGCCCAAATAAGCGTAGTAATTTTCCTGTCTGGTTTGATCGGACTGTTATAAGTACGTTGAAGGAAAAATATAATCTTAGAAGACGCTATAAAAAATACAATAATCCGATGGATGAGATTGAACTGAACATTGTGAGTATAAGGCTGGTTTATGTTATAGGCAGTACGTCAAAGATCTGGGAGATAAAATCACAACTAGCCCGAAGTTCTTCTGGACCTATATTAAAAGCAAAAGAGGTGGGACGGGCTCATATCCCGTATCAATGACTAATGGTTCATCTACAGCATCAGATGGATCGGATATATGTGAAATGTTCGCCTCACACTTTGCATCTGTTTACTGACACTGACAATAGCGTCTCTGGCGTAGTAACAGGAACGGACAGGGATAAAATTTGTAATTTTTTGGTAAACATGGATCGGTATAGCTTGAATATGGTAACGCCTATAATAAAAGAAAGAAGCTCTTTTGACTAAGTTGGAGACATTGGATTATAACAAGGGCGCGGGACCCGATGGCATTCCTTCGCGTTTTATATCAGCTTGTGCGAAATCTTTAGTTCATCCTCTTTTAAAGATTTTTAATGAATCTTTGAGGTCAGGAACTTTCCCTTTAGACTGGCGGGTGGCAAAGGTGGTACACATCAATACAATAGTATTGTAAGTAACTATAGGCCCATTTCGATTCCATCATCTTTTGCTAAAGTCTTCGAGTCACTAGTGTGCCCCCACATTCAAAATCATCTTACAAGATACCTTAGTGACAAGCAACATGGATTTGTTAAATCAAGATCAACTTGCACTAATTTGGTTGCGTTTTCTGAGGTGGTCATTGAGGCTGTAGACTCCAACAGACAATATGACGCCATTTACACGGACTTTAGTAAGGCGTTCCACCGGGTTCCACATAAAATATTTTTGCATAAGTTATGAGCATACGGTGTGACAGGCACTTTTCTGAAATGGTTGTAGTGTTATCTTGAGGATCGCATTTTTTTGTGGTTGTCAATGGTTTCAATTCTGATACCTGGAAGATCACATCTGGCGTAGCTCAGGGTTCCCATCTGGGCCCAATACTTTTCAATATGTTCATAAACGATCTGCCAATATGTTTGCAATTTTCTGATAGCTTCATGTATGCCGATGATCTGAAGTTTGGAAGGATTATAGAGTCGCCCGATGATACCATACGTCTTCAGAGCGATCTTGATGCTCTCGTTGAATGGTGTAATCGTAATGATATGCATTTGAATGGTAAAAAGTGCTTTCATGTTAGATTTTCACGAAAAATTAACGAGATCTATAGTGATTACTTCGTGGGAGCAGATAAAGTTCAAACTGTAGACCAAATAAACGACTTGGGAGTGTTATTTGATGAAAGGCTTGTTTTTCTCCCTCACATAGAAAGTAGGACAAAAAGAGTGTGGGGTCGCGATGATGCAATACATTGAAATAATAAATGCATGATCATGCATTTTATTATTACAATGTATTGCATCATCGCGACCCCACAGTCATCCCTCTCTTACAATAATTTTTTATTCTATCATATCATTACAATAAAATTTTAATATAGTAATGTTGTAAATGAAAGGTTCTTTATGTAAACCGAATATATTTCGCGTTCCTTATATGGGCTGATACATTAATTACTTGAGCTGAGTGGATACATTAATTACTTGAGCTGAGTGACTGAGATTGCCTGACACTAACGTGTGTTAGCTATCGGAGGTGCGGACTGACTAGTCCAACCAAACGTGTGTTACATCTCGAAGTTGCGGACTGACTGAAGACTCCAACGGAGCCCTGCCGAGCCCGAGGTGCGATGTGCTATATTAGCTGATCATGCATTTATTATTTCAATGTATTGCATCATCGCGACCCCACAAAGAGCTTCTAAAATGTTGGGATTTTTGATTAGAAATGGCAAAGTTTTTCGAAGCAATAAAACGAAAATCGTGTTACACAATAGCGTGGTGAGGAGTATTTTGGACTATTGTAGCGTGGTATGGTGACCACATTTTGTGACACACTCTCTTCGACTGGAACAAATTCAGAAGAGATTTATATGGCATTTAGCATATAATTGTAATAACATTAAAAGAACAGATTCATACAAGAAAAAGCTATCGACACTTGGAATGATTTCTTTGTTTAGTCGGAGGGATTTATCTGGATTTAATCGGATTGTGCCTTCATGTTCAAGATTGTTAATAATGTTATAGACGGCGCAGATCTCTCGAGCAGAGTAAATTACAGAGTGCCTGCTCGGTATCCCCGCAAACGTATCACCCTCTTGTATCCGCCGCTGCGTAGGACAATACTTGGGGCGAATTCACCGTTACCTAGACTTTGTAAGCAGCTTAATAGTTGCAGTGATATTATTGATATGCATCCAAATGCAAATGAAATCGGCCTAGTGAGTATGGACTCACTAGGCCGATTTCATTTGCATTTGGATGCATATCAGTATGATATGCATATCAGATCCTCAGTATTTAAACACCTGTTAACGAATCCCCGCCGTGTATGATATGAGCAGTTTATTGTTTTTGATTTTGTCTCTTTTTCTTTTTTGTTTCTCCATGTAACCATGTAACATGTACCTACTAACCTCATATGATAGTATTGTTTAACTTTATAATTTTTTTAAAAGTTGTAAATGTTGTAGTTACCTATAATTGTTTGTTGCGCTTAGTTCCATTATTTCTTCTGTGTTATATTTTATTGCATTGGTGTAAACAAATGTTGGTAACTCTAAATAAATAAACAAAAATTAAAAATAAAATAACTGGACAAATGAAGTATCGTTAGAAGCGTCTTGATCGTCCGCTGGGTATAGCCTATATCGATACCTCCTACTTATACTGAGTCAACTAGCAAATTTAGGTATTTTATGATTTTTATATAAATGTATACAATAATCTATGATCTTTATGATAGTGTTAAAAAAAATTAAAAAGAACAATATTACTGAGATAATTTCGCGTATACTAAATCAATTTCAACATCAGATAGAATCGTATATTGTATACTCATTCAACTGACATCTTACCTGTATACGCGGGGTGTGTGGGGGGACTCAGTATACGATGCACGGCGGTGAGTCGTACATGCGAAATACCTCCTAAGTATACTGAGTTAACTAACATTATAGTCATTTTATAAGAGAGCGATTTGAAGACAAATCGCTTATATTTTTATGAAATTAATCTTAATTAGAGTAAATTAAATGTTTCTTTTAATAAATATGGGAAGCTTTGCCTTTGGTATGAAATAGGTGTAAACCATGTATTTTGGTGTACAACGTACATGAATATAAGTGGTAGTTAAACCATTTTACTATTGAGTCCCGCCGGCGTATACCCAGCCATGTAAATAAAATATAATTTAAAACAAAAATCAGCAAAAACATTTCATACCAAAGGAAAAGGTTCCCATATTTATTAATAGATACATTTAATTTACTATAAGATTAATTTCATAAAAATATAAGCGATTTGTCTTCAAATCGCTCTCCTGTAAAATTACAAAATGTTAGTTGACTCAGTATACCACGGGGGTGAATGTCCCTTATAAGCCGTTTTTACGAATAAGGTCCTGCTCTCTATGGTTCTTGTTCCTTAACTATTACCTCTACAATCTTTTTATGATCACACATAATTCTTAAAGTTATAGATAGATGGCGTTAATTCAATTTTTAACTCACACTTTTTTTTTAAATACATCTCAGTGTTGCAACTCAATAGTCTACAACCATTTCAGTAATTTAATTGACAAATAAAATTTAGGGTTACATCAAAATATAATTTCAATCCTCAAGTACAAAACTTATTTACAAACCAAGAACTTATTTATAGAATATGTAATGTCCCAACCTTGCATAAAAGTACGCCTATCTTACTTTATGGTGAGAACATGCTAATTAAACCCAACGCCTTGTGGGGTTTCGACACCAGATGCCAATCGTGCATTTAATGGGAAAGACTATATTATTTACTTTAAGAAGACGTGGTGAATTATACATCTGACATTTTAAAGAAATTATATTAAATAAGTAAGAAGCTAATAATGATGAATTGAATAATTCTGACGAATAATTTCATTAATATAGGTTTCAAGGAAGCGTTTTAGAAATCAAAGTCATGCAAAGTGACTTTGGATTTTTAGATTTTGTTTTTAAATAATTTTTTAGAGTTATTTTATGTTTTTTTTTCCTCCAAAATTTATAACTAGGTATGCTTTTATTTCCATTCCATGGCAACATTTTATTTTTAAAAATTTTGACTGATTTTGTTGGTTTCAAATAGGTATACAAAACTTTTTAATGTTTTCTTTTGGTATTATTAGTGAATTTTCTTGCGTTGAGTATTTTTTCTCCTCAACTATATTAGACTTGAGTTAGCTCCACGTGTTAGTGTTTAATTCCACCAGTTATTTGCGATATTTGGAACGCTTGTTCCAGTTACTTGCGATGGTTTGGACGCTTTACTTTTAAAAAATTCTCTAATGGCGATAGTTTGAATGCTTTATTATTTAAATTCTTAGTTACGACCTTGTGAAGAATTTTACTGTGTGTGTCTCGCAATTTTACGATATTTTGGAGGTTATAGTTATTTTTATAAGTTTCTTATTGCCAACTACAAGACGTTGTGTTTTTGGATGTAAAACGACAGGTAAGGATGAAATTTCATTAATATGATAATATCAATAACCTCTACTAAGTAATAATGGCAAATATTATGTTTGTTAAACGTATTACCAGAGTAAATTTATTGGAGCAAACAATTGAATGTCAGTTAACGAAAAAGTCATATTTTTATATAAATAAGTTATTTATTTAGTCTCTTTTATACCCGATATTATCATACCACGAAAGGGATACATGTTAATTAACTAATCATAATTTACAATGGAATAATTGTGGGATACCACACCATATTTTATTTTGAAGTAAATGCTTGTAGGAAATATAGAATATCAAACAATTAATTAAATTCCTATACTAAAAGAATCACCATAATCAACAGCCTTTAGTAGCCTACTAGTGGATATAGAGCACTCTGTAGAGGAGGCTTTGGCCTACTATAGCATGTTGGCCAGCGTTTTGTTCTAAGTTTTCCTTCTGTATGCCATGCTGTTCTCTTGCATAGTTTACTACTTAGTTGGCTCTTACAATACCAAATACAAAATTGTTATGAAAAATAATAATACAAATAAAAATAAAGGAGACATAGACAAAACATTGCCGGACCTATAAAACAATGAAGTATTTTTAAATTTAGACAGCCTGTGATCACAGCCAGTGTAATTTGGTTGAAATGTCAGGAAATTCAATGGATTGTATCTGTTTAGTGATCACATGAATTCCCATATAGATACATAATTATTATAACAGACTGCAAAAAATTAAAATCAAAAATCTCAATAGCTACTCTTGAGTGGATTGAATCATTTTCCATAAAGAAAGAAAAGGACGACCTAAATAACTGCACAAGTTGATTATAGTACTGACTCTATAATGAATAGTTTTTGTTTAACAGTGGGACTTATTCGCAATTTAATTATTTAAAAGGTATGATCCCTTCTAAGCCCTCTGTATAACAAACTATGTGTAAAATGAATTAAAAGCTAAAAACAGTTATGAAATGTATAATAAGGACCAGTTTCACCACAAAGTATTAAAAACCCTGATGGACTAATTTAAACATATTTTCCAAATAACTATGGATTTAGGTTTCATATAGAGACATAAGTATTAGGTATACATTTAAATATCACCAGCAATGACAAATTATACATAACTATTTAAAACTTTATCAGATACATGGGAATTGGCCCTAATTTGTGTGTATTTATTTAAAATAAAATCATTTTTTTAAGGTGTCACTATCTCTATCACCCAACCTACGAAAATCCACAGCGATTTAAGACCTGAGGGAATTTCGCCGGAACATTGTTAAGTGGTTTAACTGATGATGAAATTTATCTCAGAAGGAAAGTGTGTGATAAACATTTT
Organism: Diaphora mendica; assembly: GCA_949125395.1. Taxonomy (NCBI): domain Eukaryota; kingdom Metazoa; phylum Arthropoda; class Insecta; order Lepidoptera; family Erebidae; genus Diaphora; species Diaphora mendica. Next base: position 29,672,849 of record OX421310.1, read on the forward strand.
AGACCACAAGACAGAAACAGGAACAATCATTTGAATGCTCTTGCTGTTCCTTCACTACTACAACCAGGTATGTATCATTCTTGTTGCAAGTAATTATTTTAATTGATAAATTGTTCCATTAATCTAAAAAGGTTTATTTGTTTTTACCCAACTGCGTCAGAAATAGGACGGCATCATAAAGTATTTAGTAAGCTTACAAAACAAGTCAGTTAGTCAATCGAATTATATAAGTAAATAGATGTTGTGATATTTGGTTTTTGCCTATTCAGTTCATTACTTATAAGCAACGGGGTTTTATTTGTGTTGTAACGATAATCTTATTTACATCAAAGTTTTGTATGTAGTGTAAATCTATCATTTAAAGAACCCGAAGGGCTAGAAATATACATTTTGTTCGTGAATTTTTTGACAAAAGCCAATTCCATTTTATAATGTTTCACAAACTTAAGTGTATAAAATAATTAAAAAGGTCTTATATGTAATTTATACAAATAAATAAAATCGGAGTGTCTGTTTGTAATCTATCTTCTATATACACACATCAAAAGTGTCTAGGGATCAAGCATTTTTATGCGGATTTCTTGAGATTGAGATGTGGCTTTGGCCCTGGCCTGCTCAGTCGCCAGACTTGAACCCGATTGAGCATGCATGGGATATGCTACAGAGAAGAGCTCTGCCGAATATGGAGGGTATCCAGTCGCAAGAAGACCTTTTTTTGTTGTTGCAACGAACATGGGCGGCCATTCCACAGCGTGATTTGGATGAACTCATTTTGAGTATGCCAAACCGATGTTCTTGTGTTAGTGTTCGCGGTAGAAACACGGATTATTAGTTGTTTAAGTTACCTAATAAAATTTTAAAGAAAACTGTTATTTCAGTCTTTTTTTCGAACTTTAATGTTAGTGGTTCAAATGTCAAAAATCCTTTTATTAGGAAAATGGCAAATTTCTTTATTAATGCAAAGGTGACTTGGTTTATCGTTACTGTGACAAACGAAAACACTTTATTTGATGAATCCTTAAAGAAAATTTTAATTAATATCAATCAGGAGAAAAGTTATTGCAAAAATATATGTTGATCCCTAGACACATATGTTGATCCCTAGACACTTGAGATGTGTGTATATAGAAAAGTAAGGTGACTGACTGACTGACTGACAGACCCACAGATTAACGCACAGCCCAAACCGCTGAAGCTAGAATCCTGAAATTTTGCATATAGGTTCTTTATATAACCTAAGTGAGCACTAAGAAAGGAATTTTTGAAATTCCACCCCTAAGGGTAAAATCAGGGGATGAGAGTCTGCGTGAGCGAAGCCGCGTGTAAAAGCTAGTATTAAAATAACCGCTTTTACTAAATGGATATGTATGTATACATGATACATACACCAAAATATTTTTACAATTTTTGTCTGTCTGTCTGTTTACTTGGTCCGGCTAATCTCTGAAACGGTTGTACCGATTTTGACAGAACTTTCACTGATAGATAGCTGATGATATAAGAAGTAATTTAGGCTACTTTTTAGGGTTCCGTGCCAAAGGCAAAAAATGGAATCCTTATAGATTCGTCATGTCTGTCTGTCTGTCCGTCTGTCCGTCCGTCCGTCTGTCTGTCTGTCCGTACGTATGTCACAGCCACTTTTTTCCGAAACTATAAGAACTATAATGTTGAAACTTGGTAAGTAGATGTATTCTGTGAACCGCATTAAGATTTTCACACAAAAATAGAAAAAAAACAATAAATTTTGGGAGTCCCCCATACATAGAACTGAAACTCAATTTTTTTTTTCATGAAACCTATACTACCTATGGATAACCTATGGATAGGTCTTCCAAAATGATATTGAGGTTTCTAAAATTTTTTTTTTCTAAACTGAATAGTTTGCGCGAGAGACACTTCCAAAGTGGTAAAATGTGTCCCCCCCCTCTTGTAACTTCTAAAATAGAAGAATGATAAAACAAAAAAAAAATATATGATGTACATTACCATGTAAACTTCCTCCGAAATTTGGTATTATAAAATAAAAATTATATTATGTTACTTGCTGCTGTGGAACCCTCCATGGGCGAGTCCGACTCGCACTTGGCCGCTTTTTTTTAGACTGGCTTCGCCCCACGGCGTCACATACGGTATGATAATAACCGCGACTAACATCGCGGTTATTTGCTATTTTTTATCAAGCTCCGACACGACACTTCGTGTTAGGTATGAGTTTTACGAGTGAATCCATGTGTCTATGTGTGTATATCTCTCTGTGGGTTCTTGTGGCATCATAGCTCCTAAACGGATGATTTTGATTATTTATTTTGCCAAAAAGAGACTTGGCCGAGTTTTCTAAGCTTGGAAAGTTTGCTAAGAGCGTGTTATAATTAATAATATTTTTTTAATTTATTTATCTTCATTGTATACACAAAGTTAAATAGTACAACAAAATCAGTTACAAAGTATGTACACACATCAAAAGTGTCTAGGGATCAACATATGTGTCTAGGGATCAACATATATTTTTGCAATAACTTTTCTCCTGATTGATATTAATTAAAATTTTCTTTAAGGATTCATCAAATAAAGTGTTTTCGTTTGTCACAGTAACGATAAACCAAGTCACCTTTGCATTAATAAAGAAATTTGCCATTTTCCTAATAAAGGGATTTTGACATTTGAACCACTAACATTAAAGTTCGAAAAAAAGACTGAAATAACAGTGTTCTTTAAAATTTTATTAGGTAACTTAAACAATTAATAATCCGTGTTTCTACCGCGAACACTAACAACACAAGAATCGGTTTGGCATACTCAAAATGAGTTCATCCAAATCACGCTGTGGAATGGCCGCCCATGTTCGTTGCAACAACAAAAAAAGGTCTTCTTGCGACTGGATACCCTCCATATTCGGCAGAGCTCTTCTCTGTAGCATATCCCATGCATTCTCAATCGGGTTCAAGTCTGGCGACTGAGCAGGCCAGGGCCAAAGCCACATCTCAATCTCAAGAAATCCGCATAAAAATGCTTGATCCCTAGACACTTTTGATGTGTGTATATCAATTGGCGGTCTTATCGCTCACGGCCACGGTATTTAAATTTTTGGTGAAATACCTATGTTTATCGCGTGAAGCCGGGATCGGCTGCTAGTATTATATAATTATATTTACAACTAGCTGAGTCCCGCGGTGTCACCCGCGGTTTTTGCCGTACCGCGGGTAACGTCGCGGGGCGAAGCTAGTCTAAAAAACTAACTAGCCTGTTACTCCTTATATCATCAGCTACATATCAGTGAAAGTCCTGTCAAAATCGGTCCAGCCGTTCCAGAGATTACCCGGAACAAACAGACTGGCCGACAGACAGGCAAAAATTGTAAAAAATACATTTTTGGTATATATATGTATAGTGTATTTTTTTATATTTGAGTTGATTGGGGGGGCATTTTGCCACTTTGGAAGTGTCTCTCGCGCAAACTATTCATTTTAGAAAAAAATTAGAATAAAATCCTCAATATCATTTTTGAAGACCTATCCTTAGAGATACCCCACATGTATGGGTTTGATGAAAAAGAAAATTGAGTTTCAGTTCTAAGTATGGGAACCCCCAAAATGTATTGTTTTTTTTAAATATTTCTGTGTGAAAATCTTAATGCGTTTCACAGAATACATCTACTTGCCAATTTTCAACAGTATAGTTCTTATAGTTTGGGAAAAAAAATGGCTGTGACATACGGACCGACAGACAGACATGACAAATCTCTAAGGGTTCCGTTTTTTGCCATTTGGCTACAGAATCCTTAAAAGTAGCCTAAGTTACTCCTTGTATCATCATTAGCGAAAATCCCGTCAAAATCGGTCCAGCCGTTCCAGTAATTAGCCAGAACAAACAGACGGACAAAAATTAAAAAAAAATGTTGTTTTGGTATATGTACCATGTATACCTTACATACATAATTATGCATTTAGTAAAAAGCGGTTGTTTTAATATTACAAACAGACACTCCAATTTTATTTCTTTGTATAGATGACTAGCTAAGCCCCGCGGTGTTACCCGCGGTACAACAACAACCGCGGGTAACGCCACTGGACAAAGCTAGTCTTAAAAAGTAGCCTAAATTACTCCTTTTATCACCAGCTATCTGCCAGTGAAGTCCCGTCAAAATCGGTCCAGCTATTCCAGAGATTAGCCGGAACAAACAGACAGACAAAAATTGAAAAAATAATGTTATTTTGGTCTATGTATCGTGTACACATAAGTGTACAATATGCATTAAGTAAAAGCGGTATTTTTAACCGACTTCAAAAAAGGAGGAGGTTCTCAATTCGGCCGTATATATGTTTTTTTATGTATGTTCACGGATAACTTCGTCGTTTATGAACCGATTTTGATTTTCTTTTTTTAATGAAAAGGATATGTCCCAACGGTGGTACCATGATAAGGACATTAAGATCTGATGATGGCATCCAAGAGAAATCGAGTCGAAACTTGAAGTCGGTTTTTGTTTTTGTTATAATTTTACTTGTAATATTACAAACAGACACTCCCAATTTTATTTATTTTTAATCGACTTCTAAAAAGGAGGAGGTTCTCGATTTTACCGTATATACATATATTTTTATGTGTGTTCGCGGATAACATCGTCGTTTATGAACAGATTTTGATGATTAGACAATACTAAAGTGTTGCATTTAGCATTAAGAAAATTAAAGATATTTTGATTTCATTTTCAGAAACACAACCTGAACGCACACGCTGGCGGCCTACTACATTTGTCACTAAGACTACGCATTCAAGGTATGCAAGCCATTTGGAAAATGTTGTCCAAAAAAACATGGTTTTGATACAATGTTGTGCAGAAATTTCAATCAGGACCATAAACTTGAGTCATCAATTTAGAATCTGCTAATATTGTTTTTAATTATTAATTATTATTGTGTATGAAGGGAATGACGATGTGAAAAATGCCTCAAGAATATTTTAATAAACACAAACATAATAAAACAAAGAAATAAAATAATTCGTTTTATTTACCACTTTCCTTTCTTGTAATCTACACTACTTCTCAAAAACGCAGCTTTTGTTATCTAATAATAGTATTTTTTTTAAATTCACGCAAATAAATTATTACAAACAAAAACTGTGTTTTTAAGAATTAGGTAGTGTAGACATACGTAAACCAATTTTATTAAACGTTGTAGCACACAAAGATTAGATCACGTATGTGTGAGTAAAACATGTAATGTAGTTTACGGGTCAAGATTAATAGATGGCGCCAAACATCGGGGACAATTGACAGCGCCAAGATGACTCTCTATCTATAATATATACATTGTACTCTGTGCAGTATACGTAGGACTAAGGTATCGAAATGACGTGTCACTGGATCTAATGTGCCCTCTAGCCGACATAAAGCACTGTAATAAAAAATAAATTTGAGATTAAATGCCGTGTTTGGTATCATTGGAAAGGGCTTTATTGTACATTTCAAAAATACATTATTAGCATTCACTCGTGACTTTGTCCGCATTTATTCGATAAGTGTGATATTTCTATGGTACCTATTTAAATATACTTTGTAAAGAAATTAATATTTTAGAGGCACCAAAACATTTTAAATCAAAAAAAGTTAAAACTAAAACCCAACTACGACAAAAAACGACGCTGCTAAAGTATGAAACGAGTTTCAAATGCCGTAGTCACGCGTTGTTAATGTGTTATGGTACATTTCTAAGTAACGTGAGACTACGGCTTTTGAAACTTGTTTCATATTTTTTAGCGTCGTTTTTGACAGTTAAAGTGGGTATATTAAGGTATCGCAAATCCTAATTGGAATGCGAAAAGGCAGGTGAACGGCGGTTGTCTAGATGTAGCATATTTGCTTAATTTTGTATACATTTCTGCTTCCTACAAGTGATGTTTCTAGAACTAAAAGTATTGCAAGCACCACGGTAACCGGTTACTTTCAAGTAGGCCATATGCTCGTGTTGTCACCTTATTTAAATACAAAGTTGAATATTCAGCATATCGATGATTAGTAAAACAAGGACAATCAAATAAATTAAAGTAATTATAATCAATGATCATCATTCAGACATTACTCTTGGCCAATTGTTTATCTTAATTATGTCAATCTTAAACGTTTTGACCTTTAAATGATTGAGGTGAGGACCTGTGTTGCCCCTGAGAAAATTTTACTACAAAATGGTATTTTTAATGTTTTTATTGACAAGATGGCAAACGAGCAGACCTATCACCTGCACAAGTGCGTTGCCGGCCTTTGGGGGATGGACAAGGGGATGAGGGGAGGGGTTGGGAGTATTTGCCTCCGGTATCCTCACTCACTCGGTGAAACACAGCGCAAGCGCTATTTTACACCGGTTTTCTGTGAGGCCGTGGTGTCACTCCGGTCGAGTATGCCCATTCATGCCGAAGCGTGACTCCGCCACGGTAGCTTTAATTTACTTTAGATAATAGAAAAAAAATACAAATTCATTATTTTATATGAGGATAAAATAATTAATTTGTAATGTTCATAATTATTTCAAGTTTTTCTTTGCTATTATTTTACTATAGTTTTATTCGTATTTAAATTAAATACGTCATGAATATAAGATAATTCAAAATAAATATACATCATACCATGGAAATCCAAGATTGGTTACGCAATTTGAAATGTTACGAATTATTTTAAAATGTACTATTTATTGGGAAATTGAATGGTTAGGTGAACTTAGGTGTGTTACAAATTATAAACTCAAAACAAAATAAATAATCGATGGAAATTCCAATATTTTACAAGCTTTTTTCACATAAATGTGTTTATCCATAAATGATCTTAATATGTAACTGGTGATTTCACATGTGGGGCCGTGTACCTATGTATGCACATACTACATAATGAATGTTATACACTGTCAATTCTTTCGTTTAATTTTCGACCGGTATTGTTCGTCCTCTCGCTCGCTAGCGGTTACGTCACCCATCCCACTCCAATGAAGTTATGTTTTGAGTTGTGAGATTAGCACTTGCGCACCGCAAGAACTGGCCTTGCACGCTCGCTCTGTTGATACACAAAGTGACATCATGATGTTAATATTGTACGCTAAATAATACCGCACTTACTGCTTTTATACAGAAATATGAAACATAAATATAATAAGAAATCTAAAACACGTGTTAGTGTGTTGTTTGTGTTTCTATAACGTTGTGAACTTAAATATATTTATGTTCTATTTTTTTCTTCTTGTCACATTCGGTGGTTATTATTGCTTATGCGTAGTAGAACGTGAGTGAAAACATTGACCCTATCCAAGGTGAGCTCTAACAGCGCATAAGATAGCTAGTATGCCTAGTATGGTTTAATGGTTTGACATTGGCCAAGGTTTGTGAGTCTGTATTTTATTTGCATTGTTTCTTTTTGCAAGAAGGTAAATTGTCCTAGTTTGATCATCTTATATCGAGTTATGAATCTGTGTACTTTATAATTTTATGTTATATAATATGTTTTACTTAAAGTACCTACGTTACGTTATGTTTCTATTTTAATTACATATATTTTATGTTTGTATAATGTGTTAGGTGTATACTGTATGGTGTAACATTATCTCTTTAGAACGTCCAGTTTTTGATGTGAAACATCTTTAGGCGCGGGTAAACCTGATTTTTGGCGTGGCGAGAATTGTCGCGATTTGAAATCAATAAAAAATGTTGAATTTTTGTATTTGGTATTTAATAAAAATTAATATTAATGTAATAAACAGTCATTTTATTTTATTTAAAAAACAATTTCGATGTTTCACATCTGTCAGACGTCCCGTGACGGCTCACGTTTTTTTAAAGAATATTTATTGTTAATGATCCATTTCCAATACCCTTTTTTACCTTATTACTGACTTACTTCCACAGTCCGCAGGTTAATGACAATAGGTTTATATTTGAAAATAGTGTATTTTATAACTCTTTGGTAATTAGAAAAAAAATATTTCTGTAACATCTATACTAATATTATAAAGCTGCAAAGTTTGTTTGTTTGTTTGAACGCGCTAATCTCAGGAACTACTGGTCCGATTTGAAAAATTCTTTCAGTGTTGGATAGTCAATTTATCGAGGCAGGCTATGGGCTATATTTTATTTTCAAAAAAATTAGAGATCCGTAAGAAAATTGACTATAGAACAAAATAATGTATTACGGGTTTGTAGGTCCCATTAAGATCTACAAAAAAGTCCGCGAGAGCATATATCTAACTATCATGGTTTAGTCACAATAACCGCTTTTGTGTTCAAAAAAAATTTTTAATCATCTGAAGATAAAACTACGTTAAATGTGTATCGTAATATTAATCCTTATCCAAATTAAGCATTATGTTATCAAGGGTATTTATGTAGAAGTAAAATACTTTTTGTTTCATCCCATTCGGACATTTCGTTTAGAAGTTATCACGAGTATAAGACGCTAAGAGTTTGTACCTGATTATGAGTTATTTGCCAAAAAGTTTATATCAACATAATACCCGATATTAATCTTTATCCAAATAAATGTGTTGTTGATTATGAATATTAGATCTTAGAAGAGTATAATAAATATATCTATACTAATATATAAAGCTGAAGAGTTTGTTTGTTTGTTTGAACGCGCTAATCTCAGGAACTACTGGTCCAATTTGAAAAATTCTTTCAGTGTTAGATAGCCCGTTTATCGAGGAATGCTAAAGGCTATATGTCATCATGCTAAGACCAATAGGAGCGGAGCACAATGAAGAATGTTTCAAAAACGGGGGAAAATTATCACGCTACGGGCAATAGGACCCGCAAATGACGTTGCGTGGGTCAGCTAGTTATCAATATGATACCAATAATCTTTACATATACAATAATATACATAGTTATATATTCATCTTTTATGTCTAACTTATTTTTTATTTTCTTTGTTCCCCAGGCAAACCTCCACAAGAATCTCGCAGGGTACGTGCTCCAGCATTTACTTTCGGCCATAAGCTTGAGCCTCCAGGTCTTATTTCTAAAGCTGGCCCTGGACCGGCTACCTACAACACGGAAGGAATGACTGCTAAAGGTACGTTTACACTGAAGCTTCAAAGTACCAATCAACTTTTATTATGTGAAGAAAATTCATTGTAAGGCTACCACTTTTGAAACAAATATGGCACACGCTAGCGCTTCATATTTGGAATACCAAATTTTTAGGTAGGTACATATATTGAAAACGGCAGAGAACTATATTTTTAGAGATATACCTATTGCGGTATATTTTAGTAATTATTTAAATATTTAAGGATATTTGTTTTCTTTGTTGCCGAAGCAACTAAACCAAAGAACCATCAGATCATTAAATTTCGTTTTGCTGATTGGATAGGTCAATAATGGCTTCATAGTTTGATGTTTTGATGAAGTTCAAAGATAGTCTTTACTATCTGGGGACACGAGTCGTGCTCCCGCCAAGACTAGCCAAGCGAAACGTAAGGGCACTACCTACCTTTTCTCGAAGTGTTTCTTCGTTTTTTGAACCCTCATAACTTTGGTTTACGATATACCAGATCGTTCAAATTCACAGGATCATAATATGATGTCAATAACTGACTAATTAAACATACAAAGTTTCAATTGCATAGCTCTGATAATTTAGATTTTATTGATACCTAAAAAACACCGATTTCGTTACTGAGACACTGATGATCATCAAAACTGTTAGGGTACTTCTTGAAGTGCTAGAAAGCTGAAATTTGGTGTGCAAACTAAGTTTAGTATACAAACAACAAAAAAAAACATAAACTTATTACTTTTGACCCCTAACTCCCAAAATTGGGGGGTGGAAGTTTGTATGAGACTTTCCCAAATTTTTATGCCAGAGGTTTTATTCTTGGTATACGGACTTTTTCGAAAGAAGAAAGAAGATGTATAAGAAATACACCTCTTAAATAAAAAGAACTATAAAAATACTGCCTTAAGCAACTTACAAAAAGAAATGAAATCACACCAAAAACATTTTCATGTAAAATGTTGCTAAGACGACTGCATATGGCTTACCCTGAGAAAAAGATATCAGATCTAATGTAGAGCTAAGCTTCTGAATCTACATGCCATAACTCTACCAACCCTAATTTCACAAACTCTACATCTCAGTAAAAATGTATGGCTTAGCTTTTTCGTCACTTCAGAAACTAAATATTCCCATAATACATTACTTCAGAAACTAGATATTTGCAAACACAAAAGGCGTTCGTATCGCCTTCGTGACTGTAGCGAAACGGCGAAGCCATACATTTTTACTGAGATGTAGAGATTGTGAAGTTAGGGTTAGGGTGTGTAGATTCAGAAGCTTGGCTCTACATTAGATCTGATATCTTTTTCACAAGGTAAACCATATGCAGTCGTCTTGGCAACATTTTACATGAACATGTTTTTGGTGGGATAATATTCTCAGTTTAGAGTTGCGTTACATTTATAAACCTTATTTATACTTGTATATATGTGTATTTACATAAGTAGTAAAACAAAAAGATTTAAGGTTTTATACGCGGATTATCACACATATGTGACAACGAAATCAGCGAAGCGGTGTACCTATTTACTCTGTACAAATCATAGCAGCACGTCACTGTATCGTCTTAAATATAAATTAGTCGACCCCTTGATACTATTGCTAATACCTCGAATATGTAGGAGAAAGCTGTGGATATTGTTATCCAAAGTTTCATGCGGGATTATAACTTTTATAATCGTGTTCATTTAGCTAAAACTAGGTAGTAGAGCCACACTGCTTTCAGCAACAACTCCTCCTATCCTATACCTGAAGGCTAACCTAAAATGACAGCATTCGTGTTTTCTTCAGTCAGGATAGAGTCACTTTGGCAGGCTCGTAAGTAAAAAAAAAACTAGCCAAATCACCTACGACATTTAAAGCGTTAAAGATATCGTTTTTAAAGCTACTTTTGCTGCGAGTAGGAAGGAACTTATCAGAACAGTTGGCCTAATTGATATATCACATATTTTAACTGGTAGACGTCATTACATTATTGATTTTAACGTTCTAGTCTCGCCCACTTGGCACATACCACCAAACTACTGGAGCACATCCTGATTGACAATTGTATTTGTGTTGAGCAAGTTAATTTGCTTGTTCTTGGCTCGTATAATAGTAGCAATGACACAAAATACTAAATAGACCGACCCTCCCCTGGCCCAAACTGTACACCGATAAAAGCTAGAAAAATTCACTTAAATCTAGATGGCGCGCAAAAATAAGGTACTCGAAATAGTTTAACAAACTCTATCACTATTTTATTGATATGCTTCAATTATAGTAATTATTTATTATTTTTCGAATATAAATCTTACTTTCTAATGCTTGTTTAAAAAAAATATTTTTCAATTGCGTAACTATAAGTTATCACCTATTTTTAGGAGATGTCGTTGCAATCGATTTAAATAAACTTGAATATAATGACCTATTTACTACGCTAGATGTCACATTTATAAGTTATTGATATGACATATAGAATATTATATGCTGGATGCGCGATGATAGCGCCACCAAGTGGCTACAATTACGTCGGACTTTGATTTGTCAAATGGTTAGTTGTCTTACGAAGATTAAGTAAACAAACAAATTATTTCAACGATATATCGTAAAGGGGCGTCCATTAATTACGTGAGGCATTTTTGAGAATTTTTCGACCTCCCCTCCCGCCTTGGTGAGATATCGTAAGATTTTCATCAACTCCCTCCCGCGTCCCCAAATCTCACGCGAGATTCTTCAAATTTATGTTTTGGCTGTAAACGTGTTGGATTATTGAACTGGTTCTATTACTTCGATTGAAGACTAGCAAAGCAAAATCGAATGCTACTTCGCTGCTCGGCGGAGTTCGGACGAATACGACAAACACTATTGTGTCAGATTTGGCCATATTTTATTCGGAAATAATTTTTCACGCAATTTTACACAATAATTACGTGATATTTGCCAAGACTGAGATTTGAAAAGATTTAGCTCAATCCCCTCCCCCCTAAAACACCTTACGTAATTAATGGAAGCCCCCTAATTTAAATATATTCTATTCAATCATGTAAATCTATGGTGTAGATAATAATGTTGAGCGATTTTATTTCCTGTCTGATATGGCATAATCAATAAATTTTAGGTCATTATATGTCATTTTAATATAAAATAAATGATTGAACTGCAAAGTATAATCTTTATTTTGGAACGAAGTTCCTTATCGCGCGTTGCGAAAGGGGGCTAGACGGAAAAAAATGTAACGACACTTTTCGTGCCAAAAGTTGTAACCACACTTTTAACATTGAATTGACGTCATAGTGCTGGATACTCACCGTTAAATATAACAAACTGATTGCCAACGTCCATACCATGTTGAATACACCGGTTCTCGTCCGATCATCGACGTTAAGCAACATCGGGCGTGGTTAGTACTAGGATAGGTGACCGCCTTGGAACACCACGTGATGTTGGGTTTTTGCATTTATTTACATAAAATATATTGTTTTATAGTATATTTTGTAAAGCTTGATTATTACTAAAATAATTTGAGTATTTTATGCGCATTTTTATTAGTAGGAGCATATCAAATATAATATATATATAAACTTCGTTCCATCCGGGTGTTCTTTGACACCTCTCAAGTTTTTATTATACATATTTTAATTTGTACAACAAGTAATATTAAAATCACATTAAATCAGTCAGGAGATTAACAAATAAATATTATTTCATAGACATACACTTTAAACAGTTTTCTAACAAATTTTTTATCCTATTATTTAAATTACGGCAAAATCCAAAATCTGATGACAGCATTTTAAAATCTAAAGAGTTCAGAAGAGGTTTCTAGAGAATTGACATTGATGCAGCTACGAAAATAAAGGTTATGAATTGGACAGAAGACGAAAATAAATTCAGCTTGTCATTATTTTACAAATCTAAAGTGTATTTTTTTCTAAGGCGGCAAGGTGTAGTACTTGCCGCTCCAACCACAATCCGAAACTCCGAAAGTGGCTAGCAAAATCCGATTGTTTTGCCCTGATCTATTTAAAAAAAGAATAACAGAAATTCGAAATGCATTAATTAAAGATAAAGCTTGTGTGATCACTTTCGATGAAATCGCAATAATGTGTAACTTATAATATTCCATCAGCAGTAAAAGCAGAATTGTTACAACTCTTTTAAAAGCTATATAAATAAACTATTTGATAATAAGTGGGCTTCTGCTAAAAGCTGTTTTTTGCGGTCGGGCTACGAAAAACCAAAATACATGCAAGAAATCAGGGATATCTAGTAACTTTTCCTTTTTCTTTTGCAACGTTTTGTAAAATTATTTGCGTTTTTTGATGTACCACATTTAATTAAAAGTATTCAAAATCATTTTTTAAACAATAACTATGTTAACGGCAATGAGCAAATTTCGTTTCAAGATGTTACCAAACCATACAAAATAGACAAAACTTAAAACTTGAATCGATCACTTACAAAATTGACAGATAGGCCCATTGAACAGTAATAAAAAAATATGAGATGCCACAGAAACACGCATTGTTTAAAAAAAGTAACACGTGCATTAAATGTGATAAAGACGGGCAAAAATTATTTGAAAAATTACACAATTAACTAAAACAAAAACAAACTTCAATGTTCGACTTGATTTCTCTTAGATGCCATTATCAGATCGTAATGTCCTTATCATGGTATCACCGTTGGGACATATCCTTTCCATTAAAAAAAGAATCATCAAAATCGGTTCATAAACGACGAAGTTATCCGCGAACACACATAAAAAAAACATATACGGTCGAATTGAGAAACCTCCTCCTTTTTTTGAAGTCGGTTAAAAATTGAATCAGGATGTAATAGAAAATTTGTTTGCGCAATTTCGGCAAAAGCAACAAAAATCCAACAGCAAAGTTGCTAAGGACCATATTTAGGAGTAATTTAGTTAATTTCTTAAAGAGTCCCCATAACAAAAAACTGTGAGGATGAAGATGGTGATTTTATCCAGTTAGCCGTTGGAGAAAGCAAATAATTTTCTCCAAAACCATCATTATCACCAAAACACGCAGTAAACAACGAGAAACAATGCACTCATGAACGGCAACTTATTTATTTATTATTTACCACTGCCCATGAATACCCGCAACACCAGAGGTGTCACAAGGCTTTTAAGGAGAAGTATGCTCTTTTCTTGAAGATTGATTGAAGGTCGCATTGGTCCGGGAATACCGCAGTCGACAGTTCATTCCACAGTTTTGTTGTGTAGGGCAGAAATTTTCTCGAAAAGCGCACAGTTGACACCTAAATGATGATGATGAAACTGCAGTCGCGTAGGATGATGGCAAAAAAAGGAGGCAGGGATCAATTCAATCAATTGCTCGGAGTACTCCCCATTGTAAATACGATAGCAGATGCGTAACGGAGCCACGTCTCCACACAGCGCGTGCAGCGCCAGAGATTCCAGCCGAATTGAAACTTCTTGACAATTGACGATTCGATTCGATTGTATATTAGTATTTCAATCATAGTGAATTGAATTTTGCGTGAAATAAGAAATAGGTACATTTTGTATACTCAGAACAATAAAATTACTTGAGGAACTTGATGAACTTGTAAGAGTTGGTTTGCAGATGTTTATATTTGTGCAAAAAAAAAGCTGGCAGGTGGCTTAGAAACTTCAGTGAACACATGTAAACAATGAAGGCCTTGCAAATACTAAGTAAATTATTAAAATATTCAAGGAGCTTTTACAAATGCGTGTGAACTTTTCAACACCTACCCACGAAAAAAAAAAATTACTTAATAAAGATTAAGTTTTACTTAAATATTTAAAAAGTGAAGATTATGAGCTGTTACATTATTTTTCTTTCAGTAATCGACATAGATATCATTATTGTGACATAATAAAATATACGTGTCGTTCCAAGATGAATATCTGAGGCCACTTTAAGACGCCTCAATCGTGTTCAATTCAGTTATCGTACTGTATTAATCCCAAATAATGTATCTAGGCCTGTTCCTTAACAGTAGGTTGACGACAGTTTCACACACACACTTTCAATAGTTTGCTCGAAAGCTTTTGCCGAATTTAGGTAAACTGAGTGTTGCGACAAGATGGAACGCAGAATTCTCCGGTTAATAACACTTTACGGTACCCGGTGTAGACGGTAGCACTGACCGCCTAGAGTAGGGTGCGCCACAGGAGAGTAGAGAGTAGACAGTAGAGAGTGTTGTTGGTTTGAGCCACACGCGTTTATCACATGTCTACGGAGGCAGAATGCGCATTGTCAGGAATATCCATGTGAGATTTGTTCCGCGTAACGCAGGTTCTTTCCGGTCACAGTTGCTTCGGAAATACCTGCACGCGGTTACTAGAAGTGAGTTGAATCCTGCCTGTCCAGTGTATTGAGCCGATTCCCTGTGCCATTACTTGAGCATCGCAGCGTTGGATATAGAATGCAGTTATGGGAGAATATCTCTCGCTGCCAACCATGTTATGCTCCATAGTGGATAGCAACAGAGTTTTATCTTCTGCGAAGATGACATTGCACAGAAAGAGGTGGCGGAAAGGACCAAGGATGAAAATTTCTACTTGGACCTAATTTGCCGCCAGCCGCTGAAACGGACGCAGCAGTGCATTCTAGCAACTCATGCCACCTTCAGTGGTAATTAAGAACATGTTTAGTTAAAATTACTAATTTAAATTGTAAAATTTAACTGCTATTGGTATGTCTTATAAACAGATATTTACAAAGATGTATTTTAACAAGCATATAGAATTTCTCAAACAGTACTATTAATACATTATTTCTTCTTGTTAAACTGCCAAGACTTAATTTCTCCATTTCTATTACAGTAATGTAGTTTTTTTAAATCATTTAATTTGCCGCCCCCTAAACGAAGCCGCCCTAGGCTTCAGCCTACTGAGCTTTCATCACTGAATAATATAACCTAATATAACATATATAATATATGGATTTTTTCAACAAATTTTGATTATTATAACACAATTAAGTAGCTAGACCTACATACAGAGTTTTATGTGAAAATTTAAAAAGTTTCTTACAAAAATTAATAAAAAAATATATATTCATGTACCGTATTTACTGAGAAGCATTTATGAAGAAGCTGTTTATTTGAAATTATAAACAGACATTTCAATTTTATTTATTTGTGTGCTCTTGGACGATTTAATAAAATATCACATAAATTACTAATGTAATTCTACGACATCTAGTGGGACATTTGCACTAATACAAAAACAAATAAACTTGACAGTTTACTCTCGGATTCGTATCGGAGTAGAAGCTCAGAAAATATCTTTGAAATTTACAATTTGATACACTTAGTGACATCTAGTGAACATTAAGCTTATTATACATCCGCGTACACCTCTAAGTTCATGCGATGTAAGTCTATAGTTATATTTCGTCAGTGATAGTAGGTAGACGTTTCCAATTGTCGTTTACTGGATAATTGCTTGGGTTGCTTGAGTTGGGCTAAACCCGTTTGTCTTGCTATAAGTAATTATACAGTCTATTGGTTACGATTAGTACGAAGTATAACATGATTTTTGTTTTTGATCGAATTGAGAGTTTACACGTATTAAAAGATAAATGAGTAATTATAAATTGAAATAAGTAATACATCGGTTAGCTGAGCAACGTTCGAGAAGCTGCGGAACATTTTCTCGTCCCAAATACCGAAGTGTCTCAAGATGAAAGTTTTTACCAGTGTGTGTTGCCACTATTGTCAGTGACGTCTTATGGCACAGAGACGTGTTCTCTCACAATGAACCTTATAAGAAAGCTCACCCAAAGAGCAACGGAGAGGGTTGTTGAGAGGGAAAGTTGTTTACGAACATAAGTATTTCTTGTATTTTTTTTGGACTTTTATTTTGAGTTATGCTTACTTCTTTAATATAAGAATATGTTATTAAATATACACTTGGGAAACACATTGATAAAAATCAGAATGCTTCCCTATATGAGCGCGACGATAGTTGTTTCTTAAATGGCTCATTGTTCCAAAAGTTTAATGCAAATTTTTGTTGCTCTGTTTGCTTTGTTGCTCGGTACCAATGAATGAACGAATAGTTTCTAGTACCTAATAAGTAATTTCACAGCGTCAGGGTCTTCGGGTTTGTGAAGGCGTGCCAGAGATTAGAGATTGAACACTTAAGCTCACAAAGTCCTTTAACTTGTACATTATAATTTGTTCGAGTAGCTGTATCTATATTTGAATTGAAATTTAAATCTAATAATTATGCATTAGAACACTTTTTTCTGAATTTATCGTTTGAACAAATGGGTTCTGAGGCGGCGAATCTTAGAGAGTATTATTGTTGGAACCGAGTAATTTATTCTGATATTGATCTGTTGTCGTCTACGTGTTGACGTCTAGCCTCGCAAGACAGCAATTCATGCAACCTCTTCAATATTATACATCAAGTGTAATGTGCTTACTGGAATTAACGAACGTTATTACATTTAGGTATTGCCCTAAATTAGATCATTTTTAAAATTACATTATAATACTCTTTTTTATTATGATTCACACTGCGACACATTACGAACCGTAAGTGGGTCACAGTCAGGGATATTCCGGTTAGGGTTAACCCAACCGAAATAATCTGTTATTAACTCTTTTGGATATGGGTTAACCTAAATTTAGGATTAACCTAAATATGTGTTACCGAATTATAACTGTTAACAGGAATAATCTAATACAGGATAATTACGGTTAACCTTAACCGAATTTGATATAGGTTTCTGGATATTTGTAGGTCCGTGATTCATTTTTCGTTACAGTCGTCGGTGACGTTCATTATTTGCGTGGAATGGGAAAAGGGGATAACAAGTAAATTTTTTTTCACAAGAGATCAAGTAAAATTGATTAATTTTCGAATCGCGTCACGTCGTAAAATAACCGAAATCTTGGGTTAACATATATAATTTGGGTTAACAATTTCAAAAACATAAACCCTTTAATTTGGGTTAACCCTTATTGTTTGGGTTAAAACAATAACATATATAATCTGTTAACCGAATCGATGAGTAACCCTTTGAAACGGTTACAGATTGATTCGGTAACCGTTTATAACGAATACCGTTATGCATGGGTTTTCCGATCCCTGGTCACAGTCATGACTGCAGTCCGATTTACGTGAGCAATGCCGTCTGCAGTGATTAATATTATTCTAGTTATTAATTTAAAACTATTTGCAATACTTACATGACCTCTTTAATTATTACTTTTAATATTTTGAAATCTATTTTATTACTAAAATATTTAACTACATTCTTATGTGTATTTTAATTTCTCTTTTGAATTGCGGATCTTTAGTTGGTTTGCCTTGATGCCATATTTGAGGCTCTTATTGTGCTCATAATATCGTTTATAGTTCCGCTTACTTTTAAGCACGTGATTGACATAAAGGCTAACCTTAACATTCTACTTTGAAGTAAATGCAATTGTACATATATATATATATATATATGTATGTAATAGGTAGGTAGGTACCTATACACAATATTTGGGTAGAAGGCAAAAGAACTATAATACATTCATACACATGAGAGTCGTGTACGGGTAAGTTCTTAATTGGTTGATCACTATGGCATTGGATGTAACAGTACCTACTAAGTTTCTCCAAGTGCGGCTGCATTTGGTCGATGTCGCCAAATAAGTCCGTATTTATTTGCGAAGGTGATCGGCAGTGGGTGAGTCAGCGACTCGTCGTGTAGGTGCCCCGGACAGGCTCTGGCAATCGTCTCGGTCGAACACAGCCTCAGTCGCGCATCCACTTCGATCCATTCCCCTCTCTGCCAAAGTACCTAGAGCTTGTTTTATACCAAGTAGTGTTTAGGCTATTTAGTGCTAGAGGAAATTCTAGTGTAGTGCAGTTTCTTACAGTTCTACGTGACTATTTGCGGTAAATATTACAATAAATTTATTTATAACTGTAATTATTTTTATAATTCAATGTCATTGAAGTAATGTTTATGTTTTAAAGAACAATAAAATTGGTAACTATAAAACTATTCAATATCATCAGGTAATCCGTGGCATTGAGCCATTAAAAACCAAACATTATTTATAATAGCCCTATTTGTTGGTTTATTTCAATTAAGTTCCTTTAAATAAAACAGATGTGTTATCTATAATCTATATATATATAAAAATGAATCTCCGAAATGTATGAACGCGCATAATTTCCTATCGGCTGCATCAAATTAAATAATTCTTTTGTTTTATGTCTTCGTTATTGTTAGGACAAGGTTTTTGTGTACAAGAAAATTAAAAGATAACGAGTTTTTTTTTCCGTCCGCGACTGTACACTGCCTGTGGGAAGCTGAGATATATATGTAAATATGGCGGTACGACGTTCGCTGGGTCAGCTAGTTGTCGTATAACAATTTAAAGTTTAGACTGCGTTCTTTCGTGACTATTTTAACAAGTTCACGATGCAATTTTGTTTTCAACCTGCATGCCCTGGGTAGTGGTTATAATTCTTATGTTTTTTTATATATATTTACACATTATGCATATAGGTACATCAGAAACTTAGAAAATTAACAATATAATAGTTAGTAGTATAGCAGTTATAGAAATAATCAAGTTAAATTTTTATGAACACCAAGGTATTGTGTTACGACGATAAATATATTTTATTTAGATGCTTGTTATAAAATGAATAAATACTTGACATTGGTTCATGGTTATGGTTATGGTCTTAATCTAGTGCGGTTAGCAGCCACAGTTGCAGACGTTGCAGTTAAAATATTTAATATACCAGTTGTATACAAAAATACAAGACAAATATACAAATGTATACAAATGTTTTATTTTTTTAATATAAAAAGGAAACATTACTATTTTAAATAAGGGATTATATGTATCTAGCTCTTGTAGTGGGTATCAAAAGAAGCGTTTTATTGTAGTACCTATAATATAAACACATTTGGTATTATTTGTTTGCCTTACGACATAATCTGATACTTACGTCACACTTCAATAGACAGGTAATGATTTATTGTACGTATACGTATAGTTGTCACATGTGCTTTATTTACGATTGTCTCACATGGCGAAATAAATAGGGCGTGCAGGGGCGCCGGCAGCGTCCTTGCACGGGCGTTGGCCACCGCCCCGTGTCGCACCGACCCCTGCACCCTGCGACTACGAGCCCATCAAAGCAGTGCGAGTGGTCTACGACCATGCTCCAGCCTTCTCTATCGGCCTAAGAGTACAACCACCGAAGCCCGGCGGAAAAACCCCAGGTCTTCTTAAGACTGATATATGTAGCATGTAGCTTTTTCCTTTCAGTTTGGTTATATCCTTTCATTTCCAATTACAGCTATGTTTTGCTGTTCACCGAGACACTAGTTTCATTGTAATCTGTAGTGTCACTATTATTTCGTTTGCTTGTATCTTTTTTCTACGACTCAATTTTTAAGGCTTACGCAGAGGTTTCGAATGTCTATGTCTTGTCAGATTATTTCTCAACTCTAGTGCCTAGTTTCCAATAATGTACGATTTCAATTCATACGAAAAGACTAATAATGTCATAAGACGTGTGTTCCTTTCAATTCATGCTAGTTTTCTTCTATTTTTTAATAATTTTTTTGATTCGGCTTTATGAAGTATCTTTTTTCTGCATTTACCTAAGTGAGTGATGAACTTGTCTCTTTCCCTCTCCATAAAGGCCACTATCCGTATGTGTGCTTGTAGATATCTAAATTAAGTAAAGAAAAGAGTTTGTACATTCTCCACTATTTTCTATGCACTCTAAGGGTTGGCTGGAAGAAAACTCAGGTTTGGGTTAAGCTCGCCTTTGTACATGTAATTTCCTTGTCACTAAATTGTTTACATTCGTGTACAATAAAGAATACATGAAATTAATAAAAAATGATAATATCTCAAATTTTATTTTTTTACTATTTGGTGATACAATTTTCTCAGTGTTTATTATGTTTTTTAAAATGGGATGGGAACCCAACTATGAGTAAAAGTTACGAGTGCTTTGCCACTGCCGCAGAGAATATCGAATGTAACTATTGAAGAAATGTGTTTAAAAAATATAATCTCCAAATTTATTACTCACCTTACTAAAGTTTGGCTGTTAAGCATAATTTTGCACAATTTTAATCCAACAATATTCAAGTCTTATTTTGTTTATTCTTATGGTTTGTTTAGAGGCTTTGCCATCTATCATCAATCACATTTTGATATGCGTAATCTCAGAAACTCGACTGATAGTTGCTTCATAAAATAAAAATGCCATGATGTAGTCAAGTCGTATTAAACATTTTATTTCTTCTTTTATTAATTTTTTAGTTTCCTATATTAAGTTACTCTCTATTTAGGTAAGTACTATGACTAACAAGCCTCAGACGTTGTTCTATTTACCTACAGACTCACATAAATAATTCATGTAAGTGATTGACAGAACTTGTTGTAACTAGTGGCTTATGTCGTTTCCAGCGCCAAACACATATTCTATGCCACCGGTACTCGGCGAGGCCAAAGAGGGCGGTAAACGTGCTGCGCCAGCCTTCAGTATCACTGGTCGTGGTCGAGCCGTGGAAACTAAAGGTCCCTTGCCTGGTCCTGGTACCTATACAACAGATAAAGCTTCAACAGCCCTTAATAAAAGACCTCCTGCCTACACCATCGCACCCAGACGAGAGCTCAGGCTTCCGTCCGCCGCCGTACCCGGGCCTGGGGTCTACTGTCCCGAAAAGGTATAAAAATTATATTTACAACTTGTTCATCAAATCTAAAATGATGTCATGAACAATAACTCATCAATCACTATCCTTCAACTTTTTATATTTATGACTTTTCATGTTCATTCTTCATACAATGACAATTTCATTGCAAAAATAATGTTCATCCATTAATTGTGAACTGTTTTGTGGTGATGTGCTTGATATGAGTAAATCGAAATGAATCAATGTGTTGAATGATGTCAGCGGTAAGGAGAAACATTGAACAGATTAAATGCTTCCTAAATCACTCCACGCGGATATCTGTCGCATTGCCGTATACGTTCGTACGAGGGTTGAATAACCGCGTAGGTGTGACTTGCAATATACCTTTCATCATTAGTTACGGCCTTTTATTAAATTTATAAGAATGTAGGTAACTGATTGCTATTAAAGATTTTTGTTTAACATGTTTCACGTTTCACACGTTTCCTGCAGAACAGTTGGGAAAATATAGAGTGTACTTTAAGCATATATCATATATTTTTGTTAAAGAAAATTATTGTGTTTTTTAACTAATAATAACTTCTGGTTTTAATAAACCTTTTGTACAAGACTTACAGTACAAAACTGTGATCGAAAATCATTATGAGTGCTTACTTCTGGCTACTTATACTAGTCAAGAAATGTGATCATAATTAGCACATATATTATGTAAAGCTATTTAAATTCGGAATATAGTATATAATCTTAAATATCTCTTCATACCGTTACGTTTCAACCATTTATTTATTTCGTTTCTTCATTTGCCACCACGAGCATTCATTTGTGGGTCATACAAGCTTAATCTTTTACCACTTTTTTGTTCTTTTAACGTCTATAGTGCCATAACATTTACTAACAAAAGTGGTGGGTGCATGACAGGTGTGTGTGAACTTGCCGTGGGCGCCGGCGCACACATTCGGAATCCGGCACTCGCAATACTTGGGCAAGGCAGAACACTACCCAACGCCAGAAGGAATCGCCGCCAACTAAACCATCATAATGTCTGTAACAAGATCGTTTCTTAACCATAATTCATCGCCATGCTTTTTCAGGGCTAAGGTTTTTGTATTGTTTTAGGGCTTTTGTTTTATTACTATGTATATAAAATTTGATAAAATACTTTCTAATAAAATCAGTTTAGTAATAAATATATTATGTATTATCATACGACTTATATCTTTAGTACGCAAGAGGCGACTTTCGTAGCTTTATTTAATTTTAACACATTCAGCCTTCCTACTAGTCAACTATTTAAAGGTACTGATCTAATTATTGTTACTGTTTATAAGTAGGTAGTAGATGTATATTTGATAGTGTAACATAGTTTCATTGCTTTTGTTATAAATTATTTTAAAGCAATTTAATAATTAAAGTATTAATATTTCCAGAAAATTACAAAAATTCACGAGAGATCCACGAAAAGCAGCTTTTCAAGAAAAATGAAACTTGAAAGTACTGAACAAGTTCCCGCACCTAATGCTTACTGTCCAGAAAAGGCAGACAGAATGCTAAGAGAAAAATCACCAGCATACTCATTTGGCACTAAAAGAACTATTACTAAAGTCCAAAACGCTCCTGCCCCTAATATGTATTCACCTGAAAAGTCTATAAATTCACTTAAAAGTGGCCCTAAATATACTTTAGCTGGCAAAGGAGTCGCTGAAAAACTTGAAGTAACGCCTGGTCCGAATTACTACAGCCCTCAAAAGGCTGATAAAATTTTACATGAAAGTTCCCCCGCCTACACGATGCGCTCAAAAGAAGTTGTTGAAAAAATTGAGCAAACACCAGCTCCAAACATATATTCACCAGAGAAATCTATCCACATGTTGAATGGTGGACCAAAGTACACTATGTTAGGGAAAAAATCACATTTTAAATTATCAGAAACACCGGCACCAAATGCTTATACTCCTGAGAAGGCTGACAAGGTTTTACACGAAAATTCACCAGCTTATACATTTAGGATAAAAGAACAAGTTACAATTAGAAGTGAATCACCGGCGCCTAACATGTATGCGCCAGAAAAATCTATGCATATGTTAGATGGTGCTCCGAAATTCAGCATAAGTGGTAAAGGTCATTCTGAAAAAATAGAATGTACCCCGGCACCTAATGCTTACTGTCTAGATAAAGCTGATAAAATATTACATGAATCATCACCATCTTATACTTTTCGAGTAAAAGATCAAATTATAAAACCTGATAACACTCCTGCTCCGAATGTATATTCACCAGAAAAATCAATCGAAATGTTACATAGCACCCCAAAATATAGTATTGCTGGAAAAGGTCTCTCACAAAAAATTAATGATGTTCCAGCACCAAATGCTTATAATTTAGATAAATCTGATAGCATTCTTCATGAATCAGCACCTGCATATTCATTCAGACCTAAAACGGCAACAGAAAGACCAAGTGACACGCCAGGACCAAACGTATACGATCCGCATCTAATTGATAGTGCTCCTAAATTTAGTTTGTACGGAAAAGGTCACGACGTTAAGCCTTCAGATACACCAGGACCTAATGCGTACGAACCTCATTTATTAGACGGAACGCCTAAGTTTAGCATTGGAGGGAGACCTCCTTCTGAAAAACCATCTAATGTACCAGCTCCTAATGCGTATGATCCGCACTTACTTGACAATTCTTTAAAATTTACTCTAACTGGTAAAGGAATTGATACGAAACCTTTTAACACTCCTGGACCAAATAGTTATGATCCTCACTTGCCCAGTAATGCTCCAAAGTACACTATTACTGGAAAAGGTCACGAAGCAAAATATTTTGACGTTCCTGCGCCAAATTCTTATGATCCTCATTTACCTGACGGAACTCCTAAATATACGATTGCTGGTAAAGGGCCTTCGGATAAGCCCTCCAATACTCCTGGGCCAAATGTGTATGATCCACATTTGTCTCACAACGCTCCTAAATTTACAATATCGGGCAAAGGGAAAGATCCTAAAATTAGCGATGTGCCTGCTCCCAATCAATACGACCCTCATCTTCCTAATGGAACACCAAAATTTACGATGGGTGGTATAGGACATCCTGAAACAATTGAATGTACTCCAGCACCAAACGCTTATAGCCCAGAAAAAGCTAATGGAGTATTATTCGAAAGTTCTCCAGCTTATACTTTTAGAACAAAACATCAACATCATCAACCAAGTAACACCCCTGGTCCTAATTCCTACGATCCAAGTAAATATGACTACATGTTAGATGGTACGCCAAAGTATACTTTTGGTACAAAAGGTCCCGCTGATAAGCTACCCAATAACCCAGCTCCAAATGCTTACACTCCAGAAAAAGCTGATCATATCTTACATGGACATGCACCATCTTATTCGTTCCGCCCCAAAATAGAAAATGGTAAGATTGTGGACACCCCTGGACCTAATGCCTACTGCCCAGAAAAAGCAGACAAGATTCTTTTAGACAGCGCACCTCGATATTCCTTCAGAATTAAGAACAATCCGTACAAACCAGATAATGTACCTGCACCTAACAGTTACAATCCCGATAAAGCTGACAAAGTGCTGTTGCACAACGCTCCTCAGTATACTTTCCGAATCAAAACTAATGAAGTTAAGACTGTTGATACTCCTGGTAAGTAAATTTCTATGTATATTTTAGTATGATATTATTTATTTTTCTATAAATTATTGTAATACATGTATTTTAGCACCAAATTCATACAATATTCCAACGAAAGTCGAAACACCATTGTATACGATTTCGGGTAGACATAAGGAACCTATAGATGAGCGCCTCAAGGTGCCTGCGCCGGGGACTTATGACCCTGAAAAGGGCTACAAATTCATTTTGACTTATTCTCCAGAACATACTTTTGGCATTAAAATACAAACACCTAAATTCGCTGATACCCCTGGTGAGTTTAGTAACAGAGACGGTAAGGTTAAACATAAAATATAATAAGCATGGTGGGCAACTAATGAAAATAATATAACACACAATGGAAGTTTTAAAATGTGATAACATTCTGAAATGCAGGAAGGCTAACGGATAATACCATTATTAATAAAAAAATAATCCGGGAGAACTTAGGAATAAACCAATGAATATACTAACTTACCTGTTGTTAATTTCAGCGCCGAATACATACCGAATTCCATCTGTACTGGACACTCCGGTGTACACAATGTCAGGACGTCATAAAGTGCCCGTTGACGACCGCTCGCGAGTGCCTGCGCCTGGCACCTACTCCCCTGAAAAGGTAAATAATGGAATAGTACCCGACTATGTGTACTACCCTTTTTAACTGAAAATGGATCATAAGTAGCAGTAACTAATGTTCTTTATGTTACTAAAATATAAATGTACAGACAAATTCTTTACTGTGAAAGCAGTAAGACTCTGGAACAATTTGCCTGAAACAATACGTCACGCTAAAACCTTGCCCGTTTTCAAAAAGCTAGTGAAGGATTATTATCTGTCATTATAATTTATTGTTATTTATTTTAGTCTGTGTATGTATGTATGAGTATGTTTATATGTGTAATATGAGTAGATGTATGTATATATATATGTATGTATGTTGAATATTTTTGAATTTAGTGATTGTTTTTATTATTCACATACTAAATTTAAGATTTGTGCGCCCCACTACTGTTACCCCTATTAATGTCAATTACCATAATTTCCGTACTAAGATTGTCTGTAAGAGATCGCCATGAGCGATAAGACCGCCGATTGATTTTACTTATCCATATTCGCATAGGTACAGATTAGTTTATATTAGCTAGCTTATAACATAATAATAATAAGCGATATTAGATGGCACAGCGGTCATGACATAAAATGCTGTGCCCAAGTGGAATTTTCATAAGCTATATGCATAAAAATTTACTAAAAATAAATACAGATTCTTACGAAGCTATCATTCATTTTTTTATTATTAATTTACAGATGCAGATGACCAAAACACCAGAAATAACATTTGGTATCAAACACTCCCCCCTGTTGGGACAACTCAGACCATTAGCCACGTCAAGTTCAACGGAGAAAAAAGTAATCCAAACCACTGACAGTAACAATGAAATTACTAAACATGTTCAAAGGACGTTTGTAAACGAAAATGGTCACAACCAAGATATACAACACATTGATCGCCGAAACATTGAAGAGTCAAATGAATATACCGATATCAGTCGCGCTAATGTGACTCATATCAGGCACAACAACGATGTTAGAAGTACAACTGTTTCCCCTGAACCAATTCATAACCAAGAAACACTGACACAAGAAATTGTCTGGGTTCCCGAGCAGCCGATAGTACGTCGGGGGTCTTACACTATCGACAAAACGGATGAGAATGCATACTCTGAACATTACAAAACCAGTGATGTTGTTCCAGTTGAAAACGGAGTAATTAGAACTGCAGAGCAAGGAGAAATGAGCGGTAAGTGTTCTGAGGAAAGCAGTAGCAAAGTGATAAAAAGAGATGGTTTTGAACAAAATATTAATAGGAATGTAAAGAACGCTACTGCTCATGAGAACAAACAAACAGCTACCGAGGAAGTACGAAGTAATACCGATGTCCAAAAGCTAGAAAACGGTGGCTTTTCGAAAACGACCACAACGACTACTGTTAAGAAGTTCGGCACAGCTGCTAAAACAGCTAATGCTACTACTAGCGTCACTCGCACTGCCACTGTGGTAACTGCACGAGATATTGGCGTCAAATAATTCGAGGATATGAGAAACTAATTGGTTCCCTTGGCTTATAATACTGATTTTACCAATACTAACTTATGTAGGAGAACCAATCAGCTATAACCAGCGCTTGTAGTCTATTCAGTTCTAAAAGCTTTACTATTGCTACGCTAATTATAAAAGCTATATTATTTTATTAATTTATTTACAAAGTTACAGTTTTTTGATATTTTTAGTAAGAGATGTAATCTCTTATTAAATGTTATATTAATTTACAATTTTATTTCATTGATAATTAATGTAAGCGAAATATTTTTGACAATTAACTTTAAATCACTAATGTTGTTACCTGAATTTAATATGAATAAAGTTTTTATTACCATTGCTTGTTTTATTTACACCTTTCTCAAAAGTATTGGTAAAGTCTCATTAATAATAGTAGGTTAGTAGCCAAGGGCTGTAAGGCATCAATTGCAGCCCGAGATATTTAGGCGCACGAGCGCAGCGAGGGTGCCTATAGTTCGAGGGTGCAATTGGTGCTTACACCCGAGCTAACTATTCTGCTTTACATCTTTACATCATTGTGAGATAAGTAGAAAAAACCGGCATTATAAGAAGTCTATTAAAGTTTTCTATTCCCGCCTTTTTTCATTAAAAATAACCAAGCAAAGAACTTTTTAATATTTTTTTCACGAACTATTATACTCACACGAAGACAAGGCTGAATAGCAAAGCGACCTCTTTGGTCATTGGGCTGAATGCATGATGTCTATTGCCAGTATGATGAACTTTTTGAAAGAAAGTGTTTTTTTTTAAATTACTTACCGCCCTAGGGCTTTTCGAGCCACATTATTACCCTAGAGCGCTAATTAGTCACCTACAAGCCCCGTTTGCAGGTAATAAGAACCTACTTGCCGAACATGAGAGATGTAAAATAATACATTGACATACAAAAACATTATAGTTCTTATCCAAGGCTTATCTGTTTCTGCGCTGCACATTTTTTTTAAATTTAATTCTAAATAATATAAACGGAGAGCTGATGACGAATTTTGAGAAGGTTCTTTAGGCAAGCTGAAATTGCGAAAAATTACAATTTTGTGAATTGACGAATCCAGTCCTTGGAGTCTTTTAGCGAGTTAGTAGCGGTTATTTCGCTACTACTACTACTAACATTTGCAAAATAAAACTTCAAAAAAATATGTTTTAGGCAACTTGTTTTTTTTTTCTTTTAATTTATTATTTCTAGAATTTAAAAAATCCAAGACGATTTTGTCGGTTATAAACAGTATCCCAAGTGCGATAAAAAAGTCTTACGCGCAGCGGTAGTATTTATAGTTAGAGATGTCACCGTAAGATTGTAAAAACCATTAGATTATAATCTACCTAGCGAGATTGTAAACTTTCGATAGATTAGCAACTGTGAAATATTGCTTACGCGCGTCAAATTGTCAACTGCCCTGATTGGTCGGTTTTACAGTAGGCAGTTCAATGGCCATAGAGTTAGGTTCGGTTAGAACTTCTGAAAAAAAAAAAAAAAAAGGTTAGAACTTCTTTGATTAATCACAAATTTATTTTATATAACTAACAATAATTATTTTTAACATGAAATCAATTTACAATTACTTTACATTAACACAACACAACAAACGAATTAACAAACAAATATGGCAGCGCGGGACATATTATGTTGTTCAACCAATCAGCGCGCGACTTGCGATTCGTTGCATACCATTTCACAATCTTTCGACTGTTTGCAATCTCGCGAAATAGATTACAATCTAACGGTGTTTACAATCTTACGGTTACAGAAACACTGCCATTTAAATAATCATAAATATTGTAGTAATATTTATCAAGTATTTTTTTTGTAAAATCGTTTATATTACTCAAAAAATAAAACATAAATAATCATAACTACTGTAGTAATATTTATCAGGTAAAATATTTGTTTTTTTTGTTTTTAAACAATTTTATATCTACTAATTTTATTATTATTATTTTTATAAATTAGATATTTAATTATAATCCTATCCAACCCTGTTACGGACATGGATACCGGAAATAGAAGAAGAGTCGCTAAATATTGAACAACATCCGTTTGATGAAATAGACATAAGTAACTAGTAGAAACTACTATTTAAAATATTTACCCAGTACGCACAAATACATAGCCAAACTCTCTAGCTTTTAAAAGCATAAATGTAAAGAAAACAACCGATTTATGGGGACATTCAGTACATACTATATCTGCAATAATTGATTTGATATCCTTATATTTAGCAACTGTGTTCAATTCTTGTATCGCATCTGGTGTATTTCCTGACCTGATGAAACAAAGTAAAGTAATTCCAATGTTCAAATCTGGTAGCAGTATAGATCCATCTAACTTCCGACCTATCTCAATACTTCCAACACTGAGTAAAATTTTTGAAAAATTGATTTTAAACCAAATGTTTCAACATTTTATAAAGTATAACTTGCTTCATCAAAAGCAATTTGGATTCACTAAAGATCGTTCAACTACGGACGCGGGCGTGGAGTTGCCTAAACACAAATATGGTGCCTGGGAGGATTCACAGGATGCGTTTGGTATTTTCTGTGACTTATCTAAGGCCTTCGATTGTGTCCATCATCATACACTCATCGGGTAGTTACAACACTACGAAATAAGAAATAATGCTCTAAATATTGTAACGTCGTATTTGAAAATAAGAGTTCAAAAATTGATATTAATGGCAAAACATCTCCGGGATCCCCGGTAACAATGGGCGTCCCACAGGGTTCCATTCTAGGGCCATTTTTGTTCCTAATATATATAAATGATTTAGCTTATTATGTAAGTGGCAATCATTGTTGGATTTCGAACGTCATTATAATGGCAACATTTTGATTGTCACTTTTTTTCTTGTTTGACGTTTTGACGTTTGAGGTTAATAAAGAACTAGAATGACGCGTGTTGAAAACGGCCGACGATTTGTTGTTTGAAAACCGTAAAATTGATAGTAAGCTAATTGTATTGTCCAGGTCGTGGACTCGCGAGTTTTGTAGGCGCGTTCCGCGATAGCTGAAGCGAGTGAGTTGTAATTCGAATATCCGTGATAGCTGATACGAGTTTGTTGTAATTCGAATACCTTGGAAGTTGTACAGCACTTTAGGAATTTATGATTGTGTGACGACGCAGAGAAGAACCTACCCACCTACCCAATAGATCTCTTGGGACGTCGAGAACAGGACGCCACACAACTCCAGTAAGTGCTTGATGATTTTAGTTTAGATTAAGAACATGGTGAATCGCTGTGGTTTATTCTTCTCGCCAATGAATTAGGTTAGTGATTGAATGTCCTATCTATGGGCCCTAAGACATCTCAAGTATCACAGAGTGATCACAGCATTGGTGGGAGGAGTGAACAAGTTTGGTAGCAGAAAGCGTGGTTAACCTCTGTGGCACTCCGTAGTGCACTCAGAAGGTGACAACTCGTTGTTAGGCAGGTAATTATACTGTTCCACTGTCCACATATCTTTGATTCCACTGATATAGCTATTTAGAATATTAGGTCTTTACCTATGAAATTGCCGTTCTTCAGTACTGGTCATTTCAAATAAAAAAAAGTTTGTAATGGCTCTGTATTCTAAATTCAAATTAATTTTGTTTTAAAACCATGACATTCTATTTACAAACTCAGTCTTTTGTTTTCTGATTAGCGTTGTATTTTCATTTCATTTGAATATTTTTCGTCATAATGGATACTTTAAAAAATCGTGTAATTATGGAATATGAGTTCCGTCGTGGCACCAACGCGACACAAACGGCACGTTACATCTAAAACGTTTACGAAGAGAACTGTACAAACGAACGCACAACCCGTTATTGGTTTTCCCGATTCCGTTCTGGAAATTTTGACTTTAAAAATGAAGCTCGTGGTCGTCCGGAGACTTTGGTTAACAATAATGAATTTAAGGCGATTGTGGAAGCTGACGAAACTCAATCTACAGCTGAGCTAGCAGCAGCTTTTAATGTAAGCATCAAAAGAATATTAATCCATTTGCGACAAATTGGCAAGGTAAAAAAGCTTGATAGATGGATGCCCCACGACCTTAATGATCGCCAGCGCAACGTACGCGTCGAGACTTGCCTTGCGCTGCTCAACAGGCAAAGAAATGAAGGAATTTTGAAACGAATTCTAACGTGCGACGAAATATGGATTCTGTTCGACAATTGAAAGCGCTCAGCAAGTTGGTTAGACCCTGGTTCAGCACCAAAGCAATGCCCTAAACCAAAAATGACCCCTAAAAAGGTGATGGTCACTGTTTGGTGGTCTAGTGCGGGTGTGATTCACCACAGCTTTTCACAAAACGGTATGAGCATTAATGCAGATGTGTACTGTGAAGAACTGGAGAGAATGATGCAGAAGCTTGCACATCTGCAACCAGCTTTGGTCAATCGGTCGTCCCCACTGCTCCTTCACGACATCGCGCGAACTCCATACTGCGCAACAGACAGTCTCCAAGCTGCAAGAGCTGGGGCTGGAAGCTCTCCCTCATCTGCCATACTTACCAGACCTTGCACCTACCGACTATTACTTTTTCCAAAATTTAGACAACTGTTTAGTGCGTAAAAAATTCAATTCCCGAGAGGCAGTACACAATGCCTTTAAAGAGTTTGTTGCCTCCCGTCCAGCTGATTTTTACAAGAAGGGCATCAAAAAAAATGCCAATGCGTTGGCAAAGATGCGTCGATTGCATGGGTGATTACTTCAAATAACAGAAATAAAAAAGTTTTAAAAAAATAAGTACTTTCACTTATTGCATACAAAACGGCAATTTCATAGGTAAAGACCTATTAGTATTTCAAACAATTTATTAGCATAATAATTGAAGTGGGTATGTAAAACATTTAATTATTGGATGAATTAAATCTTATTTTACTAATTGTTTGCTGGTTTGAACTGTGTTGTATACTTGATATTGATTGTACATTTGGTCCAATATATTAAAATTTAATTTTTTTTCAAATTATGTAAAACTTAATATTAAATATTAATTGTGTGGGACAATTGGTCAAAGATATTGGTGTAATACTGATACAATTAGATTTTGCTAGCCCAAAGACAATATTACTAGAATAATATTGTTATATCATTCTAATATTGTTTAGTGAAGCTTAAATTCAATTAATTTTAATAAAATTAACTTATTGTTAGTGGGCATTGATAAAGTGAAACTTGTAGGTAGATATATATCTGAGATTAAGTGACTGCACAAGCACTTAATAGGGTTTTATATAAAGTTCCTAATAGTGTTTAAATAAATAGTTTATTACATACATAAAATATTGTAACTTGTAAGTATCGTTTTGCCGCTATGTCGTTCTCATTGTACCGGGCTAAGATTAGCACAGAATTGAGATGGTTTACATCGGTTCAAGGCCTCCTAGGCCGACCAGATAGACATGATGCACTGTTGGCTCGAGCTTCGGATGCGCCGGCTCGGCTGGAGGTTATGATGGAAGCACTTACCAAGGTCGAGGCCCTTGAGGAGGAGAAGGTCAGCGATCAGATAAGGTCCGCGATGCAGGCTGATGTTGACCAGTGCCTCTCAATTGTTGATGACATTCAGCAGCGCATAGCAGAAATCAAGCGCCAGCGCAGAACTGGCTGTGATGAAGAAGCTGTGGAAGGCCCACACTCTCGCGGGGTTGTATCAAAACTGCCTCAGATACAACTACCCAGCTTTGATGGAGAGCTCGGTGAGTGGGTCAGCTTCATCAATTTATTTGACAGTTTGGTCCACTTAAGGGAGGATTTACCTAAGGCCTATAAGATGGCACAACTGATGTCAGCTCTGAAGGGAGAGCCTAGGGAACTGGTAGCCCATTTGACGGTGACCGAGGGCAATTATGAGATTGCCCGTCAAATGTTGGTAAGGCGCTACCAGAACAAAAGAAGGCTGGTTGATGCTCAGCTCAAGAGGCTGTTTAGCATCCCTTCAGTGACTCGGGTCTCTGCCATACAGGCAGAAGTGTTGAACCCGTTGTTGAGTGTCACTAGGGCATTAGAAAATTTGGGCTTGCCAGTTGAACAATGGTCTTACATGTTAGTGTACATAGTACTGTCCCGGCTGCCAGTGGATGTGCAGACCAGATTTGAGCAGCATCATGGTCAGGGTGCAGACAACTTGCCCACCTCTTCTCAGCTCATAGAGTTTTTGGAGGAAAGTGTCGGAGGGCAGAGAAAATGGGTTTGTTCGTGAAGCTAGCTGAGGAGCCACAGAAGGCTACTCGGAGCCCCGTGAGGAGGGGACTACCGCAGAGAGGACCAAGGAAGTTGTATGGGCACATGAGTGCCTCAACACCTGTACAGGATGCCTGCCTGTATTGTAAACAGGATGGCCATGGTGTGGCCGCCTGTCCAAGATTTAGGGACCAGAGAGTGCAAGGGCGACGCCAGATCACCAAGCAGCGTGGCTGGTGTTTTTTGTGTCTGGGTCCCCATTTAACAAGGGATTGCGCTCAGTCCGCAATGTGTAAATTTTGTGGAGGCCGCCATCTTGAGTTGCTCTGCATGAATAGGCCCGGCCAACATCATGCAGATGGACAGGGCCGGACTCAGGGACAGATGGGGTCACGTAAACAGGGCCGGACTTGGAACCTGGGTCCACGGGACCAGGGCCCTCATAGGGAAGATGTTGGGGGCGATGTTCAGGCCAACATCGCGCGCGGTTCCCCGACCTTTTGGCAGGCCAGTGGGTCAGCTGGAGCTGGCAGGGGCGGGTGTGTGGATGCACCCTCGAGTACGGAGCGGTTAGTTAGAACGCCGCCTCGGGTGTCATCGCGCTCGCCGCCGACCACTGGAACGCCGCCTCGGGTGTCATCGCGCTCGCCGAGGACGACGACATTTCGTAGATTTTCGCCGCCCATCATGGAGCGCCCTCGGTTGGAACACCGCACCCCCCCTATCCGTGGACGACGTCAAGTAGAGCGCCGCGACTGGAGAGGCACTTACGAGGGACCATGGGATCCCTACGTCGCCACTGATATGTCCGGTTGCTCGGGCTATAATGCGTGGGGCCCCGGGGGCCCCCGCTAGGAAATCGCAGCCCAATCAAATTCTGGTCCCCCACCGGAGGCTATAGTCTTGCCCACTGCCTCCGTGTGTGTTTGGGGGTTGAATGGCAAGTCAACACACGTTCGCGCCCTGTTGGATTCCGGAGCCCAGGGCTGTATTATGTCGAACGAATTGGCGATTTGGTTGGGCTTGAAAATTACTAAGTATAATAGGACCATTCGAGGCGTGGGGAATGTCGTGGTAACGAACATCGTTGGGCAAACGACGATTACGTTCTCCTCACGTTTTGACACGCTGCGTAGGACATCCGCCCCGGTTCTAGTGATGACTGATGTGATGGGACGACACCCTCAGGTTAGGTTGAATTCGGCTGTTCGACTCCTAACATCAGATCTGAAACTGGCGGATCCCGATTTCGACACCCCAAGTACGGTTGACGTGCTACTGGGAGTAGACGTTCTGGGTAAGTTTTTGCTGTCGGATCGGCGAGTCTTGCAGCATGATCGACTCATGGCTGTGGAGACTAAGCTTGGGTATGCGATAATGGGACCGGTATTACCCATGGTTAGACCTATTGAGTCGGATGGTATACTCGTAGGTTCAGCATTATCCGAGACGATGCAAAGGTTTTGGGAGGTCGAGGAGCCCCCCACAGCGCGTCGAGTAGACCCAGACGAGGAGGAGTGCGAGTTGTGTTACCAGAATAATACTGGTCGCCTTCGTTCTGGTCGGTTTGTAACTCGGCTCCCCTTCAGGGCAAATAGAACACTGTTGGGTGAATCTCGTAAGACAGCCGAGACTCGATTGTTGTCGATGGAGCGTCCTATGGCTCGGGATACTGTATTTAAGTTCAAATACGTGGACTTCATGAGGGAGTATGAATCTTTGGGACACATGTCTGTGTCGCGTGTGGATTGGAGATCCGAGGATCATTGCTTCCTTCCACATCATGCTGTCCTAAAGACCCCTACTGGAAAGATTAGAGTAGTGTTTGATGGGTCTGCTCCAACTTCAAACGGTATGTCCCTGAACCAATGTTTGTATTCGGGACCGAAGTTGAATCGGGACTTGTCGGATATCCTCACGAGCTTTCGGAAACACCAGGTGGTTTTTGTTGCTGACATAAGGATGATGTTCAGACAAACGGTGATTCATCCGGAAGGCAGGAGGTATCAGCTGATCCTATGGCGTGAGTCGCCCCACGAACCAATAAAGGTTTTCGAGTTGAACACAAACACGTACGGTTTGCGGCCTAGTCCCTTCCTCGCGATTCGTACACTGCGGGAGTTAGCAGTACGGGACCGCTTAAACTACCCTAGGGCTGCTGCCATCCTGGAGCAGGATCTTTATGTAGATGATGTCTGCTCAGGGGCAGCCAGTGTCGAGGAAGCGCTTGCTCGCCGGGACGAGCTCATCCAGCTATTAAAGCGCGGAGGTTACGAATTGCGGAAATGGATGTCCAATTCTCCTGAGTTGGTGGAGGGGTTGCCGGATGAGTTCCAACAGGATCCGCACGTCTTTGAAAATCCTGACAACCCTAATATGCTGTCAGTGCTCGGCATACAATATCGGCCAGTCCAGGATGTGTTCACCTATCGAGTGGTTCTGGACATCCCGAAGACTTGGACGAAGAGAACTGTGCTCTCAACGATTGCGAGAACGTTCGACCCGAACGGTTGGATCGCTCCAGTCACATTTTTGGTAAAATGTTTCATGCAGCGGTTATGGACGGCGCAGCTAGGCTGGGATACCCACCTCTCAGAGGAGTTGTTGAGGGATTGGACCAGGATATTCTCCTCACTCACGGAGATTAATAACGTCTCACTGCCACGGAAATTGTTCCCTGCTGGTGATTTCAGGGCTACCCTTCATGGGTTTTGTGATGCCTCTGAACAAGGATACGCGGCAGCGGTTTACTTGCGAACGGTCACTCCCGCTGGGGATGTTAACGTTCGAATGGTTCTGGCTAAAAGTAAGGTGGCTCTCATACGGACAAGATTGACGATTCCGAAGCTGGAACTGTCCGGGGCAGCTCTTTTAACCAGACCCCTGAACCACGCGGTATCGGAGTTCCGCGGGTCATTGGAGTTGGAGAACACGGTGTATGCATGGACTGACAGTCAGAATGTGTTGGGCTGGCTGAAGGCTTCAGTTCATAATCTGGAGATTTTTGTAGCAAACCGTGTCTCCCAAATACAGGCATCAGAAGTCGCGTTGACGTGGAGACATGTGCCAGGAGAATTGAACCCGTCGGATTGCGCATCCAGGGGATGCTGGGCTCCTGAATTAGTTAACCATCAGTTATGGTGGGTCCCTCCGTGGCTGGCAAGGAAGGAATCGGATTGGCCCCTTAACAACGCGAAGTTGTCTTTGGACTGTGATATAATCGCAGCCGTGTATGTGACCCAGGAGGTCCAGGAGACTGACGCGAGTTTCCTGATTGAGCGGTATAGCTCTCTTGATAAATTGATCAATGTCAATTGTTGGATAAGGAGATTCCTTCGGAATTGTCGCACTCCGCGCGAACAGCGAACGCTAAGCCCAATTCTGTCACCGGCAGAGCGAAATGAGTCGCTTCTGAATTTGATCCGGTTGGTACAGTCTTCGAACTTTAGAGCAGAATAGGCGAGTCTACGAACTGGGCGTTCCAAATTGAAGGATGCTGTCGCGCGTCTCAACCCGTTTCTAGATTCGGCTGGGATGCTTCGGGTAGGAGGAAGATTGATGAATCTGCCGTATTCGGCTCGTCACCCCCTACTGCTCCCCAAGGCAGGGCAGTTAAAAACGCTCATGCAGGTTGTAACGCCTTGATAGCTACACTCCAGAGGGAATTTTGGATTTTGTCTGGGCGTCGTACCATACGGAACATCGTGTTTCGGTGCATGCCTTGTTATAGGAGCAAGGCTGCCACGATGCAGCCTCACATGGGGGATCTGCCCCCTGGTCGGGTGAATGAGGCTAGGCCATGGGCGGGTGTTGGTACAGACTTTGCGGGCCCATTCTTAGTAAAAAGCTCGCGGCTGCGGAACGCGAAACAGTACAAGGC
Organism: Diaphora mendica; assembly: GCA_949125395.1. Classification (NCBI taxonomy): domain Eukaryota; kingdom Metazoa; phylum Arthropoda; class Insecta; order Lepidoptera; family Erebidae; genus Diaphora; species Diaphora mendica. The sequence goes on from OX421310.1 coordinate 29,710,400, forward strand.
GTACCTTTGCGTGTTCGTCTGTTTATACACAAAGGCGGTGCATCTCGAGCTCGTTGCTGATCTCACGACGGAAGCTTTTATTGCGTGCTTGGACAGATTCGTTTCCCGAAGGGGACTGCCAGCACTGATTCGTTCCGATAACGGAACCAACTTCGTAGGTGCAGAACGATACTTGCGAGATGTAGTTAGGTTTTTAAATGAAAACAAAGTGGATATTGGAAGAGCCCTCTCCCGTCGGTGGACCTTCAGTCCACCAGGTTGCCCCCACTGGGGTGGGATTTTTGAAGCTGTTGTTAAGTCAGCTAAAACGCATTTAGGGCGTATTGTAGGTCAGACCGCGCTGACATTTGAGGAACTCGCGACGTTGTTTTGTAAGATAGAAGCCGTTCTCAACTCGCGACCGTTGTGTCCGCTCAGCTCGGATCCAAATGACCTGGAGGCGTTGACTCCAGGCCATTTCTTAATTGGTCAGCCACTTAACGCGCTGCCCGAACACCCGTTCGAAGATGTGAAATTGTTTCGGTTGTCTCGGTATCAGATGTTGCAGCAGTTTTCCCAGAATTTTTGGAAACGATGGTCTCTAGAATATCTGCACATTCTGCAACAGCGCCTTAAGTGGACTGAAAAAACTAGTCCCCCTAATGTTGGTGACCTCGTGCTGGTTAAGGATGCTAACCTACCGCCACTGCGTTGGCGCCGGGGGCGCATTGTTAACTTGTTCCATGGTAAGGATGGGACCCCCCGGTCCGCAGAGGTTCTTGTTGGGGACTCAGTTATCAAACGAGCGGTAGCAACGTTATCTCGCCTGCCTTTAGATTAGGGAACAGGTACGGACCTGTTCGAGCGGGTGACTGTTGAATTTCGAACGTCATTATAATGGCGACATTTTGATTGTCACTTTTTTTCTTGTTTGACGTTTTGACGTTTTAGGTTAGTAAAGAACTAGAATGACGCGTGTTGAAAATGGCCGACGATTTGTTGTTTGAAAACCGTAAAATTGATAGTAAGCTAATTGTATTGTCCAGGTCGTGGACTCGCGAGTTTTGTAGGCGCGTTCCGCGATAGCTGAAGCGAGTGAGTTGTAATTCGAATATCCGTGATAGCTGATACGAGTTTGTTGTAATTCGAATATCTTGGAAGTTGTACAGCACTTTAGGAGTTTATGATTGTGTGACGACGCAGAGAAGAACCTACCCACCTACCCAAGAGATCTCTTGGGACGTCGAGAACAGGACGCCACACAACTCCAGTAAGTGCTTGATGATTTTAGTTTAGATTAAGAACACGGTGAATCGCTGTGGTTTATTCTTCTCGCAAATGAATTAGGTTAGTGATTGAATGTCCTATCTATGGGCCCTAAGACATCTCAAGTATCACAGAGTGATCACAGCATTGGTGGGAGGAGTGAACAATCATGATATTGTATTGTTCGCAGATGACACATCTTTAATTTTTTAAGTTAGGCGTCAACTTGATAGTTTTAATGAAGTCAACAGTGCACTCGCGAAAGTGGTGTATTGGTTTAATACAAATAACCTTCTCCTAAATGAGAAGAACACTAAATTTATTAAATTCTCTTTACCAAACGTTAGGCATGTTACAACCAATGTGCGATTGAACGGGCTAGATTTGGCTCCTGTGGAATGTACTGTATTTCTAGGTATTATTATTGACGCCAGGTTACAATGGGGTCCCCATATAGAAAAAAAACTATCCGGTAGGCTAAGCGCAGCGGCTTTTGCTGTAAAAAAGATTCGGCATTTAACTGATGTTGATACAACTAGAATTGTTTACTTCAGTTACTTCCATAGCATAATGACTTACGGTATCCTTCTCTGGGGTAACTGTGCAAAAATTAACACTATATTTGTTTTACACAAACGCGTCGTACGAGCCATTAAGGCCTCGGTCTCCTATTAAATGCTATATGCGGCCTTCGACTTCAGCATAAACGTTTCGATCGATGTCTGAACGTCAAGCAAAGCATCAGCGGTCAATATATCTCATACGCGAACGACGACGTCCCGTTTACAAATTACAATAGTCGTCGACAAACAGTGCTCGCTTGTAGTCATGTAATATAAATTTGACTCTTTTGGTGGCATCTTATTTTTATTGTATAACGTACTAAAACACTGGACTGCTTCAATCAGTAATTCGTATTTTTCTTTATTAAATTTCAACATTTTGTATTGACGCCAAATACGACGTTTACGCTGCAATGGTTCGAAATAACTAGAGACGCGGCGCAAAGCGTTGAATGCCGCGTACGGCGTCCACACGCCAACGTCAGCGTGTTAAAGAGACCACAACAGTACATTTCTATAGTAAGCATTGTGACGCGGCGTACGACGTGAGGCTGTACGGGACCGACGGCGTTTATAGGAGACCACAGCCTTATAAATTACGCCCGAGAGTTTCTCTCCGTTCCAAATTTAAAGAGATAGGCGTTCTGACGGTATCATCACAATATATATATGAAAATTTAATGTATGTGCAAAGGAACATATCGAAGTTTACCAAATTTAGTGATGTTCATTCTGTAAATACTAGAAACAAACACAATGTTAGTGTTCACGTCACTCGTCTCCACAGAGTAGGCAATTCGTTCCTGGGACAATGTATACGCTTTTATAATAAAGTACCTGTTGACATTAGAAATTTGCCCTTGCGGAAATTTAAGAATACCATTAAATTTAAGTTAGCCGCAAAGGGGTATTATACCATAGCAGAATATCTAAATGATAAAACCGCCTGGGATTGAGCTACCCATTCTGCACATACTCTTCACACTTTTTCCTATGTATAAATTTCTTATTTTTGTTGTGACGATAATTTATAATTTGAAACAGATTTATTTTTAATTTTATAGCTGTTAACATTTTCTTAAATTCATAATTTTACCAATTAATGACAGTTTTGACTCAAATTTTATAATTATCGCCCTTTTTTTATTTGTAATAGAATGTCTATTGAATTTTTAAAAGATTGTATGGACTTTAAAAGAGACGATGATCCCTAAGTTTGTTTCGTCCTTTCTTCTCAGGGCTAGTCCAGTTAGAAAAGGCCGAACTCATCTGCTCAAAAAAATCTTAACATGCAAAAGTGTACTTGTTGCCTAATTGCAGAATAAATGGTTTCATTTCATTTCTTTGAAAGTATTATAAAAGGAGTATCACCCATTGAGAATTGGTTCACTACAGGTCAGGTTATACTAATACCCAAAAATGGCGACACTCAAGACCCATAAAACTGGCGTCCAATAGCCTGTTTGCCGACTATGTATAAAATATTAACTTCCATAATAGCTAACGAACTCTACAAGCACTGCGACAGAAATGACATATTAGCACCGGAACAAAGAGGATGCAGACGCGGAGTGCGAGGCTGTAAAGATCATCTTATGATCAACAAAGCCATACTAGAGGCTGCACACAAGTGCCAAAAGAATCTCAGTATGGGGTGGGTTGACTATCGGAAAGCTTTTGATAGCATGTCTCATGAGTGGCTACTCAAAATACTTGACCTCTACAAATGTCCACCAATTATCAGAAGCTTTCTAGAGATAGTCATGCCCACTTGCAATGTGATCATGACGGCCCGCGGCACTAATGCGACGGTAACCACTGACCCAATATACATCCGCCGAGGAATCTTCCAAGGCGACTCACTATATCCTCTTTTGTTCTGTTTAGGCATCAATCCCATCTCACACATACTTAACAAATACCGTTTCAAAGGATACCTATTAAAAGACGATAACACATTTAATCATTTACTATACATGGACGACGTTAAAATTTACGCCAATAATAAAACTAACCTTAAAGTCCTAATAGATACCACCGAAATATTCACACGAGACATAGCAATGGAATTTGGACTTAATAAATGTAACGTTCTACATCTGGCACGCGGGAGGAGAAGTGAACATCAGGGGGAAGGCCACGTACTACTTAGTGGAGAAGAATTTAGGCATTTACAGGTAGACGAAAAATATAAGTATCTAGGTATAAATGAAGCAGGAAAGATTGATCACAGCGAAGTCAGGCAACAAATACAAAAAGAATATTTTCGACGCGTAAAAAACATTGCAACCTCACACCTTAACTCACGAAATTTAATTAAAGCAATTAATATGTATGCGGTTCCAGTATTATTGTACGCATTTGGTATTATTAACTACAGAACTATAGATTTAAAGCAGATTGACATTAAAACTAGGAAAATTTTAGCTATGAATAAAGCACAACAACAAAAAGCAGATATAGAAAGATTATACTTACCAATAGAAGAAGGAGGAAGAGGCTTAAGTAACCTAGAGACAATATACAAAACACAAATAATTAAATACAAAACATATTTAGAAACACAAAAAGACTACATTCTACAAGCAATAGTAGAACATGATAGGCATAAAGAGAAATACTCCATATTTAATAAGGAAACTGAATTAAATTTAACAGAAATAGGGCTACGATGGAACACAAAATACACAGACAAAGAACTCAAACAAGCAGTGGTAAAAACCAGAATAAATAAAATAAAATCAAAACCTTTACATGGCCTGTTTTATAGATCAGTGTTAGAAAAGGAAAATATAGATACGGTACAATCATTCGGTTGGAATAAGAAACAGCCAATATCACCATCATTAGAGTCATCAATATTTGCAATACAGGATCAGGCAATAGTAACCAGGCAACATAAAAGGGACATACTAAAACGTGCAGTAGATGGTAAGTGTCGGTTATGTTTAGTAAAAGACGAGACCGCACAACACATTGTCTCGGGATATGAAAAACTAGCTGGCACTTATTATACCAAAGACACAACAACGTTGTACAATACATATTTTGGAGCCTTTACAAAAAACAAAAAATCCCAGTCGCTAAACTGTGGTGGCTAGAACATCTCACACAACCACAAGTTAAAGAGAACGTATTTGCAAAGATAATGTGGGAGATACCGATACAAACAGACGTCACTATAACACACAATAGACCAGACATAATATACATAAATAAAGCAGAAAACAAAACTTACTTGATAGACGTAACAGTACCATCAGACTATAACATAGAACCGAAAGAAATAGAAAAACTAAAACCGAAATAAATAGAAAAACTCAGCAAATATCACTCATTAAAAACAGAAATATCACGATTATGGAACACACAAACAGAAACAATCTCAATAGTAATAGGAACAACAGGCGTGGTTGCTAAAAGTATACACAGATACATAAAGAAATTAGATACAGAGATTAAGATACATATTCTACAAAAACAGGCAGCAATACATACATGCACAATACTCTCGAAAGTTTTAGGGGACACAGTATTTATAAATTCTAGGGAATCCGAACCTCGTCTTCTCTGAAGGTTTCAGAGCGGGAATTAGGATGAAAAACCGAGAGTAATTTCGAGTAAGAAAAATCTTAACCACATAATTGTATTATTTTTCTATTTTATCTTAGATGCAAGAGTAATGGGACTAATCCCGCCCACACGCCCACCACCGTAACTCCTGTACACCAGGATCAACAGCGGTGACCCACGAACACACCGAGTTATGACACTCGGGAAGTCCCAGGACAAATTAAACTGTCTTGGAACCCGCAACGAAATTATTCAGAAGATAACTGGAGGAGTTGGAAATATAATAAGTACACTTCCCTCCTTAGCAAAGCGGGAGACAAAATGAAGTCAAAATAGGCAGACGCCTTTTTCAAACCGGGAAGCACCACGGATAAAATATTATGGGTCCTAAGTGAGCTATATTTGATTTCTATAGTATGTATGGCAGAATCGCTTAAACGCACGGAAATTCACCGCAGTTGACACAAGATCCCCATAATATACTACCCCAGACGTCATTTGTAAGCTATTTAGCATCATATTACGTTCATTGTACCAAAGACTACATTCCCAGAGGATATGATGAGCCGACTGTTCACAGCTAGAATCAGGTGTTGAGCATTGACACAATGGTGAATCGACTAATTTAAATGAGTATAGTTTGCTCTTAAAGTTACCGTTGCCTGTAAGAAATTGAGCGACACAGTGATCCACCTCGAGCCATGTCCTTGACAACCGTTCGCGAACAGATGGAAAGAACTGGTAGAGATGGCGCCCCTTAGATGATTCGTCGCATCGTTGCTGCCATTCATTCAAGAGATCGTTATAGACATTGGATTGCTGTTGAAACAATCTTATGATTTTTCCGCGGTCTCGTATGCCCAAAAAATCGCATTTCATGTTTTGTAGTGTGGAATAGTACATGGCTGCACATCTTTGCACCTCGAGATCGACCGGAAGAACACCTGCCAACACCGGTAAAGCCTCAGTGCTAACCGTCCTATATGCCTTGCACAAGAAAATCAATGCAGGTCGTTGGCCTTGTAACAGTTTGCGACGGACAGCACCTACAGTCGCCCTATACAGGAGCACCATAGCAAATAGAACCCAAATAAGTAGCTCCATATATGATCTTTAGTGTATTAAATGACAGACCCCATGTCGCAGTTGATATTCTCGTCAGTGCTAAGAAACTCTTTTTAGACTTTTCATTAACTGTTCTAATACGTTCAATAAACTAAAAATTTCTTTCTAAAACCAATCCTAAATAACAAATCGAGGTTTTATTTTTAATAGTAACATTTTCAAATTTAATACACGGCGGTGATTTGATGCAAGAGTAGCAAAAGGCAAATATAATGTCAAGAATCCATATTATCTAATACCTTTAAAAGAGCAATTCTTGTATATATATATTTATATATATAATCTAAATCTCGGAAACGGCTCGAACAATTTTCATAAAATTTTATATGCAGGGGGTTTCGGGGGCGATAAATCCATCTAGCTAGGATTCATTTTTAGAAAATGTCGTTTTATTCGTGTTTTTAACAATCAAATATATCAAATCAATGTACATCTAGCACCATCTATCGCAACTCGAGCGAACTACGTTAAACTATACTGGAATAAGGTGCAGAATAAACAGTATCAGGGCGTACCAAGAGAGGGTGCCACTTCACTTATTTTTTGGATAGTCCCAAACCCATTTATAAAAAAAATACCGAGCGACGCTCGGTCATCCAGGTACTATAATATTAATATGTGAAGCAAAAAAAAACCGAATTCCTAAAACCATCCAACGAAAACTCCCTGCCAAAAAAGACTAAAAAGCGTAAAATAAACTGGCTCTTCATAAATTGCTATGTGCCAATTCTTTAAGATTTCTGTTACCGAGACGTGGTCTACGGGGCAATAGAAATCGTGTCCAAGCTTAAATGTCGTGATGAAATAGAAGCAGGCGAGTTACTTAAAGCAAAATGCATTAAGGGGTTAGTTAGTCATCATAGCGCCTGTGTCATCAGCTCACCTAAATAACTTAAAAGTATACAACTAAAGGTCTATAGATCTTCCAACTCCTGACCGTTGAGGAGTTGTACCTTCCATCATCAGCTTACCTAATAACTTGAAAGAATACGACTAAAGGTAACATACATACATATGACATTTAAAAATGTATCCTCCAACTCCTAACCGTAAGGAGTTGTACCTTTCATCATCAGCTCATCATCATTAAATGATGACTACCAGACGCAAATACCGGAGTAGCTTCAGAAAACATACGAAAAACATAGTACGGGCCTGAACAAGATGAAGGTTCCCCTCGATTTCTCTGGGATGCCATCATCAGATCCTAGTTTTCTTGTCATGGTACCACCGTCGGGACATCTGCTTTCCAACAAAAGAAGAATCATCAAAATCGGTTCATAAACGACGAAGTAATCCGCGAACACATAAAATATATATATATATATATATATACGGTCGAATTGATAAACCTCTTCCTTTTTTTGAAGTCGGTTAAAAATGTTGTAACCCTTTTTATAAAAATTATGCGACCGGAGGAGTATCAAATATATCACAGTTATCTATACTATACTAATATTATAAAGCTGCTGAGTTTGTTTATTTGTTGGAACTACTGGTCCGATTTGAAAAATTATTTCAGTGTTGGATAGTCCATTTATCGAGGAAGGCTATAGGCTATATATCATCACGCTAAGACTAATAGGAGCGGAGCACCAATGAAGAATGTTTCAAAAATGGGGGAAAAATATCACGCTACGCCAATAGGAGACACAAACGACGTTGCGTGGGTCAGCTAGTAGTTTATATGGAGCAAAAGCGTAGAAAAAAAAAAGGATTATGTTCGAATTTCGACCACTTGACCACCATATTTGCATTTACATATAAATAGGCATAGGCGCATGTGGTAGAGTAAGTGACTGCTGTGCTTGAGGTCTCGGGTTCGATTCCAGGGTCGGACGAAATGTTTGTAAGATCTGCAAAGGTTTGTTTCGGAGTTTGGGTGTTTTCTATGTATAATATCTATGTCTTTACAAAAAAACGTATATATGTATTTATATCAGTTGACTAGTACCCATAACACAAGCTTGGGACTAAATGGCTATGTGTGTTAGATGTCCGATTTTTTTTTTCTTTGTTCGAAATAATGTTTGGCTATTTAGAATCACATTGCAACTGTGATCATTCAAATGTTTTATTTTATACGTGTTTCGGATCTAAGTAAAGCCTTTTATCAGATATTGTTATGATTGATAAAATTATATATTGATAAAATTGTTTTGACCGTGTTGTCTGTGTTTATTTTTTTAAACAGTAGTCACGACAATAATCGTGTACCTATTTCAATCAGTGATAATGACAAATTATGAGGTACTTGTATAGGAATTGTATGACTGAAAATTAAGTATATGATATACGTATAGGGTGTCCCGAAATTAACGCAACATTAATAAATTAATAAAAAAAACACAGTTTTTAGTCTTCAGATTGTTAAATTTATAAATCATAAAATACATAGGATAGGGTTACTTATGGAATAACACATCGGGCAAATAGCTTCCACGGCTCTGCTTCACGTACTATTCGTACTAATTAAAGATTTATGGGTGTATTAGCTTTTCCACCAGTACTTTTGCTTACTCTTGATTGAAATGTATGTTAAAGTTTACGAGTTCTCTTTTTAGAGAGGCTTAACTGTTGTATTTGTTGCGGCACTTCTCAGCAGGACATTTACATCGAAGCGTTGGTAGGAAAATAGATGATAAAGTATGCACAATATGTATGTTTGATTATTTGACTTCGTAGTAAGTTATGTTATCAAAAAATATTTATACCTAAAAAAAATATTGTTTTGATATATTATTATTTACTTATCGTATAAAAATATTAATTGTATTGTTGTTACATTTTATCTGAGGCATGTTCTCATAATCAGAAGCGGATGTGTGGTCGTGTTCACTTGTAAACGGAAGCTCCACAAATGTACTCTGGATAAATGGACAGTGAACTATATTGTGCGCCTACGCATCAGTAGGTACATGATATCGCTGTTTAATACATATTGTTACCAAATATACTAGAAATCTCATAAAAACTACTGTATCTAAAGTGATAACCATATCTTGTCAAAAGCTGTCACAATGGCGGATTTGTTTTTGTAGGACTGTACTTTGATGAAAAAGTAAATATGATATAATGCTATTGGTTAAATTTAGAAAAGGACAAATTTGTTTTTATTATTTTGCTTTCTAAAGCAAGCTCAAATAGAGTTGATAAAGTGCACCCTGTAGTAAGTTTAACTTTACTTGATTAGAATGGCACCGTTGGCCTAGTTGTTTAAGCGTTCACCACGCCGCTTTCTACTGCGCCAAATGTTGCGGTCCAAATTCCACGAAGGACAACGCTTTGTGTGATTCACAAATTGTTGTTCTGAGTCTGGGTGTTGTGTTTGTTTCATGTATGTTTGTAAAGTTCTCCGCGACACAGGATAAATATACGGTCTAATGCTGGAGTTGTATTTTAAAACAAAAACTTGTAATCTAAGAGTGCTATGAATAATAAAGAATCATAAAAGTGATAAGATTGTAATTTTCTGGCCTAAGATTCTAAATTTTGTTATTATCATGCCTATGGGTTTGAACACCAAGCCTATAATCGATTTTTATCATTAGTTTATATCTATTATATTATACGAACATTTGGTTCAATTGAGATGAATAAAGAGATGATACAAAAACTATGACACGTGTGTCGGTTGGATCGTCGAAAATAAGTTAATAGAAGATTGTCCATTAATAAAGCGCAATTGGTTTGGCATTATTACTATTATTACCAACACACAAACACAAAAAATAACACCAGCGTTTGTAAAAACATTTCAGACAAAAAAATCGTCTGAGCATGTCGATTGATTGCAGAGTCATATATTGAAGTATGTTTGTGAACGTTTTTAATAAACTAAATTGTCGATACCGTGGGAGAGCCACGCTTCTGTAAGCATGGGCCGGCTCGACCAGAGTGATACCACGGCCTCACAGAAAACCGAGTGAGTTAGGATACCGGAGGCCCATGTGAGGGCCCACACCCTTCCCCCATCCACCTACCCACCCCCAAAGGCCGGCAACGCTCTTGTGACGCCTCTGGTGTTGCGGGTGTCCATGGGCGACGGTAATCACTTACTATCAGGCGATACAGACGTATCGCCATTTTTGTTATGGAATAAGGGGCAAACAAGCAGACGCTTGTTTGCCCCTTATTCCATAACAAAAAAAGCTCTTCTGTAGTCTTTACAAGTCCACTGTTGGACACAGGTCTCTCCTACTAGATATGTTAGGGAATTACTGCAGATACTTTATTAAACAGTTTCTGTTTGCTCCTGGCCCACACGTAAATAAATATTGGTCGTTTCGTCTTGTTTTTTTTTCTTTTGCTGTGATGGAAACCAGCCGGATCAGCTATTTCTACCAATGACAAGTATTTTAAGTCTATAATTCTAAAGTCGAGTCTTCAAGTCCTCGTCGTGATGAAGTTAATGATAAAAAATAGAAAAAACGTGGATGTGATGAAACGTGGATTCTTTCAAAAACAAAAAAATTGGTTGTCTGTAAAGTCGGTTTACGGAGGATAGTTTAACGTGACAACGTCATAACAAAACATTGATGAAATGATGAGAGACATCTATCTCTCATACAACAACGTACAATAAGTGTAACGGGACATTGAACATAACTGGACAATGAGTCATCCTTTTTAACCGACTTCCAAAAAGGAGGAGGTTCTATGTTCCACTGTATGTACTTTTTTTTTAATGTATGTTACCCGATTACTCCGTCAGTTGTGGACCGATTTAAAAAAAATTTTTTGTATTCGAAAGGGTATGCTTCCGAGGTGGTTCCATTGCCAGCATATCAGGATCTGATGATGGGATCCCAGGGAAATCGAGGGAAACTCTCATTTTTTATAGGCACATACTATGTTTTTCGTATATTTTCTGAAGTTACACCTGTATTTGCATCTGGTAGTCATCATTTTATGATGATGAGCTGATGATGTAAGGTACAACTCCTTAACGGTTAGGAGTTGGAGGATAAATCTTTAAATATCAGATGTATATATGTATGTTACCTTTAGTCGTATTCTTTCAAATTATTTAGGTAAGCTGATGATGGAAGGTGGAAGGTACAACTCCTCAACGGTTAGGAGTTGGAGGATAATTCTTTCAATTTCATACGTATCTAAAGACATTCAGTAGTATACTTTCAAGTTATTTAGGTGAACTGATGATAGAAGGTTAAACTCTTCAACAGTTAGGAATTAGAGGATGATTTCAATATTACAAGTACGTTTAGACCTTCATTTGTATTCTTGATGATGAAATTTGATGAAATAGTTCAACTTACTACTTACCTACGATTGTTTGCACTAAAAACTGAAAAATAAAAACTTAAAAAAAAAAACCGACTTTCAAAAAACATCCAACGAAAACTCTCTGCCAAAAAAACACTTAAAAGCGTAAAATAAACTGGTTCTTCATAAAATGCCTATACCTAATTCTTTATTCATTTATTTAAATTGTAGTATTATAATGTGTGCTAGGTACCTAAAATCTGTTTGAAGTCGGTGCTAAGCCAAAAAGAATACAAACGAACAATTACAAAAGTCTAAGCGATAGTCACTTGGCACCGACTTCAAACAGATTCTAGGTACCTAGCACACATTATAATACTACTATTTAAATAAATGAATAAAGAATTACGTATAGGCAATTTATGAAGAACCAGTTTATTTAACGCTTTTAAGTGTTTTTTTGGCAGAGAGTTTTCGTTGGATGTTTTTTGGAAGTCGGTTTTTTTTTTATAATTCGTGCATGCAGCCGACGTTCATCAATTTATAAGACGTTGTCAAGTCAAAAAGATCCCCCACCATCTTGTTAAACTAGAACCTACGTAGTGGCTCTAATTGTCAATTGAGTGTTACCATTCGGCAAATGTCACACTGTCTGTGTAGGTTATTGAACTGTTTGAATCGGTCTACATTTACTTAGAGACGTGGGCGATGGTAACTGGGATCTGACACAGTGTAGGAGTAATTAATTTATATCCCTTCCTTGACTATTAAAAGAGTATTAGTGAACCTATTATTGGTTTAAGAATGAACGCCTTAAAGCCCAGTCTCCACCAAACAAAAGTTGGCAACTTTCGTGTTTTCAACACGTGTTGGTGACAAAAGTTTCTGTAATTTCCTTGTGTTGGCAATAAAAAATTTCAATATGTTGGGAACCGTGTTTTTGTTTTTGGCGGTAAACATCAAAAGAATACGCTTGTTGCAAATATTTATTGACTCTGTGGAGACGCTTAGTTGGAATGTTTTTCAAATTGTTGGCGACTCGGTTTAGACACAACAGAAACAAAAGTTGTCAATTTTCTGAAGAGTTGTAAACAGTTGAAAACACTGTAATTGCCAACAATTTTTGTGGAGACGTGCCTTAATGGATAAGTAGACCTAAATATGGACGTTGACCAATTAAGAATACGGAGTGTCACCCACCCCCATTTAATAATATGATATGTTACTTGTTTATATAAAAATAGCAGGTTTTTATATATTTTCTAGAACAAAATGTTACAGTTATTGATGAACTTGGTCGTTAATCTACCCCTTCACCGTATCTTTATAAAGAAATACTTACCTTATTTACAGATGATAAAATACGATCACCCTAGCCTTATAATGAAATGAAATTTAGAGAGAAGTAAGGCTTAACTGAATACATAACTATGTGAATGATTATAATCATATCACTCATAAACCAAACAATGAACTTAAGCGCGGAATGACCGAAATGACTTTTCCCTAAAGAGTACTAAAGAACGACCATTGGAAGGGTTACAACAATGAGTTTCGTCGTGTATTTTATTGTTTTATATTGCTCTATCAAATGTATACGATACATCTAGACTAGCGACATATACCTACAGCAGATATTCTTAGAGACGTAGATATTTAAAGAGAAAAGGGAAAGGTGTTTCTGTGACTCACAAATTATAGTAAGAAACACCTTGTATTCTTAAGTGCAGGAGTGGTTTTTAATAGAATAAATTCAATAAAAAAAAACTTTTTAATAACAAGCTTTTATAGGAATGCTCTAAAAAGAATAAAATAAAGTATTCCTTGAAAACCTTTTCTATCAACTTTATCATTACACAATTTATATAATACAAAAGCGTGTCGCGAGCTAGGTCGCGAGTAGATAAGAAAGTAAATTAAAGAACTTGATTTGACAGAAATCCAATTTTAAAATTGTTAAACTAAGTAAATACTGGTAACGAAATCTCGCGACAAGCTTTTGTATTATATAAATTGTGTAATGATATTATAAGTTGATAGAAAAGGTTTTCAAGGACTACTTTATTTTATTCTTTTTAGAGCATTCCTATAAAAGTTTGTTATTAAAAAGTTTTTTTTTTATTAAATTTATTTTTTACTTTTTCGTTACCACTGAATAGGTTTCTCAGTCTGTTCATCTCATTCACACGCATTAATATTGCAAGACATCTACGACCGAAGTAGCTAATTGTCCAAACAAATCCTATAAACTCCTATCAACTTCATCGTCAAATCCTAGTTACCATTTAATACTAAATACATGACTAAACTAATATAAAGATTACAGAGTTCCTATGGCCACCTTGCAGCTCCATCATCAGACCTTGGATACTATCAAAACATGAAGCACTCATTAAGACGAATCAAACAATTCCAAGCTCGATGGGGTTGCGTCGTTTCATTAAAGAGTTCCTATGGCCACTTTGCGGCTCTATCATCAGACCTTGAATCCTATCAAAACATGAAGTACTCGTTCAGACGAATCAAACGATTACAAGCTCGACGGTGTTGTGTCGTTCCATTACAGAGTTCCTATGGCCACCTTGCAGCTCCATCATCAGACCCTGGATACTATCAAAACATAAAGTACTCATCAAGACGAATCAAACGATTCCACACTTAATGGGTTTCTTCATTTCATTACAGAGTTCCTGTGCCCATCCAACGGCTCCATCATCAGACTCTGGATACTATCAATACATAAAGTTCTCGTCAAGACAAATCAAACGAGTACTAACTTGATGGGTTGCGTCGTTTCATTACAGAGTTTCCATGACCACCTTCTGGCTCCATCATCAGACCCTGGATACTATCAAAATATAGAGTACTCGTGAAGATGAATCAAATGATACCAAACTCGATAGAATTGCGCCATTGCATTATATAGTTCCTATGACCACCTCTGGCTCCATCATCAGATTGTGAATACTATCAAAACATGAAGTACTCGTCAAGACGAATGAAACGATTCCAAACTCAATGGTGTTGCGTCGTTTCACTACAGATTTCCTATGACCAATACCCGGCTCCATCATCAGACCCTGGATACTATCACAACATAAAACACTCGTCAAGATGAATCAAACGATTCCACACTCAATGGGTTTCGACGTTTCGTTACAAAGTTCCTATGGCCACCTTCCGGCTCCATCAAGGGCGTCGCCAGCCCTTGGCCTAGGTAGGGGCAAGTTGTCGGAGGATATCTCTCGCTACCGGCCGTCATCCACTCCATGGCCGGTAGCAGGCGTGGTTCTTAGGGGGAGGGGTTAGTCACAGGGGACATGAACGACGAGTGTGAGGTATCGGAAGGAGAGCTGTATCGAGCCGTATGGCAGCTGGCTTCCCTGTACACCGCTCCTGGACCTGATGGTGTTTTCCAGGTCGGGCGCTGGTGATCACTCTGTCGGTGCTGGGAGACAAACTAAGGCAGATTTTCACTGAGTATTTCGGCTTCGGTATCTTCCCCCTTGGCTAGAAAGACTTAAATTAATATAATAATCTAAGATTAATACTTACATTGATAAATCTGATTTGTATGTTCATTATATTAATACAAATATATAAGACAAATTACAAAACAGTATTTCTAAACTTCAAAAATCTCTACAAAAGTATCGTCATTTTAAGATAAAATCATAATATTTATTTTTTAGGCTGTTGATTAGATATATATAAAAACGTCATTAAAATTTTGTAAAAATTTTACCATTACGAGCGTAAAATGCAATAGGGGATGAAAGTTTGTATGGAAATATGCAAGGTTTGTGAAAATTTAGAGCTACTCAGATGTAACATTTACTGAGTTATCACAATATGCCTAAGTGTTAAGCACACTTGCCGAACGGGCAGACACGTGAGGGCAGACGACTGTGCCACATGCGGATGTTGAATTTTGCCACTACAAATTCGTTATTATTCAATAGGATTAGATTTGTTTACATGATTTTTTGTTTAATCAAATAATTTTCTTCGTGATCAAATCGTAAGAAAAGTATACGGGGGGATTTAAACACAAAATAATACAACATTTTAACAAAAAAAAAACCAACTTCAAGAACGACCAAATTGAATTAAGTTATTTGTCGCGCACATACGTAATGTAAATTGAAGATTTATATGATTTTCTCATGGATGACATGTCAGAACTAGACCACATTAAAATGGGACCACATGAGAAAGAAACGAGTTTTAAAATATAAAAAGAATCATCGAAATCGGTTCACCCAGTCTAAAGTTATGAGGTAACAAAAATAAAAAAAATAAAAAAGTCGAATTGAGAACTTCCTCCTTTCTTTGAAGTCGGTTAAAAAAGCAAAAGGGGGCCGCAAGATGAAATAAATGCCTGTATGAAACATATGTATTATGGGTACATGTTAAAAAGTTTTGTCTTAATACAATTATGCGAGTACAACTTCACAATGATTTATGAGCAGTGTCAATATGCAAATGCTCATCTAAAAATAGGAGAAGATTGTATGCCAAATGACAGTAAAGACATGGTTACACTGAGACGTGAATCCTGGTATATGATGGCACACATGATCTAAAAATAATATCTATTCTGATCCGCCGACTAATGAGACAGTTATCAAATAAACGAACGGATCATGTCACCTCTCAGGAAACAATGCAAGGGAAACTGAACCAGTCATATCATAACTTATGCATAAAGTTTCTCAACTCTTTAGAATTATCAGGAGCGCCTTTCCATAAGTTCAGACTGAAAGTTAATGTTCCAGTCCTATTAATAAGAAGTCTTGAGCGCCAAAGCTATGTAATGGTACACGACTACAAAATACACAACTGGGGTACAACATTGTAAAAGAAAATGTTTTAATTCCCCGTATTCCAATAATTCAAACTTATCTGCAATTTCCATTTAAAAGAATGCAGTTTCCGCTGAAAACAACATTTGCAATAAAAATTATCAAAGCCCAAAGACAGACAGGTTAAAGTTGCAGTTCACTTAAAGAAAAACATGTTTTTCCAATGGGCAGCATAATCGCGTGTATCAAATCAGCTCAATCACAATATTTTGGCAAAAGATGGCAAATAAAAAACGTAGTATTTTAAAATTGTAAAAATTGAGAAGAATTTGCTCAGCCTGAGGGAAAACTCAAGCAGAATCCAACAGTGTAGGCAACCATACTAGCTGAGAAAGCAGACAATGCAGAACCAAACCGTTTGGTTCGAGAGCGTATTTCTAAGAATGAAGCGGTGACTTCCAAGACCAGCACGTGTTGTTCTGTAAAGGAAGGGAGAAGGTGGGATCAGTTGGAAGAACGCTTCAGAACACTTTCCATGGTAAAGCGGTAGAGGACTGCCATAGAGGCGATATCTCTCCGCAACTGGAGAGGCTCAAGGGACTCGGTGGTATCGGGACTGTTGATAATGCGGACTGCTTGCCGCGGCAAAAGATCGAGAAAATCAAGTAAATACTGCCTGGATCCATCACAAAAATAAGAACAGTACGGACGAGCGAACCTGGGTTTTATAAAGGAGACACAAATGCTCGGGCGCGAAAAACCGTCTCACAGTGTTCAGGCTGCCTTAGTGGTGCCCTCGATGTACTCCCGTGGGTTGAGGTCTCGGCAAATATCCATGCCCAGGACACCGAGCTTATCCCGTAGTGGCAGTTAAGTGCTCTGAAAAGTGGGGAGGGGAAGAAACGGAGACTTTTTTGTAGAGAACGGGCACACCTGTGTTTTCTTAACGTTGAACGTTGACTAGATTCTCATCACCCCATTGTTAAATGCGGTTCAAAACCCGGTCGAGCTCAGCGACAAGCTCCCATCAATTTTCCTCAACGTCTACCATCTTGGCTGCAGTCTATCCATGATATCGTCCATGCACTGTGCTATCGTCTGCATAGCAATGTATATTGCAAAGGGCTAATATGTCATTGACATGCAGAAGGAACATCTTGGGCGACAGGACTGAACCCTGAGGTACGCTAGCGTTTACCTTCAGAAAAACAGAGGCCGCGCCGTCCGTCGCAAAGAGCTCTAATGCGAAGGCGCTGATGAAGAAAAGCGTCAATCTAGAGACGAGTCTAGGAGGCAGACCGAATGCTTAGAGCTCGGAGAGAAGCGAACGGTGCAAGAACAGGTTGAAAGCCTTGGCCATGTCAAAATAAGCTCATATAAAATACTTTTTATTTTATGTACTTATATAAATACTTAATTATATTTTTAACAGTGAAACGTGTGTCTTATTTTTAAAATAATATTAGCCTTAATAATTAAAACTGCTACCCAAAGTCACTGTTCCACGCGGACGAAGTCGCGGGCACAGCTAGTATTTAATATTTTTGTCCTACGGTTAGTAATAAAAATATGGTCTTGTGGTATTAACAATTTCTGAGCCTAGATCTGTTAGGATGATCTAATTTCGAATATCAATTGATTGATAGCTGGCATTATTTTTCCATGCTCAATATGTTTCTTTAAATTCAAATATGCATCAAATCAAATCTCTAGGGGAGGGCAGCTGCCCCTACCTGCCCCCCCTTGGCGACGCCCTTGGGCTAACAACTCAGCTACACTAATAGCTGCACACTGCTCAGCTACACTAATAACAGGCTAACAACTCAGAATAATAAGTGTACCTTCATAAATGTTGTACTTTATGGTTCACAAGATACTGTTAAGAAAGTCCATCTTAAAACATCATAAACAATACCTAATTTATGAAGTAGCCTCAGTATGAAGATCCATGCATCTATTTACCGCGTACCTACATAAGCTATCATAAGTATCTCAATTGCCATGAGGTTTGATTTAAGTAAAAAAATAAACTTCAGGGCTTTTGAAAGGTCTAAACTATGTCTGTCATTTGAATGTCGTAGTACTAATGGCTAATAGACTGCTTCGTTCGTCTAGCGGTTAGCCTATGTGATTGCCGGTCAAGAGGTCTCCAGTTCGATTCCCGGGTCTGGTCAAATAATGTTGTTGAATTTTTCTTTCAATAATTTTTTAATAACAGCCCGGGGTATGAACGTTAGCGGAGTTTTACGCCCGTGCCTTGGAGAGCACGTTAATTCCTCGGTCCCAGTTGTCATGAACATTTATGACAATCGTTATTGGGAAGTCTGTGCCCTTAAATATATTGACAATTAATTCAACCTTCGAAGTCATTTCCCCTCAGGGTTGCGGAGGTTTAGTGCCAGTCGCTCCGTGGAAAAACAATTTTTGGATAAAAACGGTTAAACTATATAGTAGATGACCACAAATAATCTTGGGACACTAATAAAGGCTAGGAAGATAAAAACTAACAGCTAAGAATAATTAACCATAAATTTACTTTTCATTTACGTGTTTGGTCAAGATAGATAGGAATAGTTAAGCCTCATAGCATCTGAGTGGGAACAATACCCTCCCACGCGAGTCCTCTGAGAATTAAGTTACTGTCAGCGAGGCATGGCAGTTTAACTGATTGAACTTAGTGGACGAGGGAACCATATTGCTTTCATTTGACTGCACGGAGTGAGTTCGGTAGGTTGAGTTTGAGTGTTGTGGATTAAATCCCCACATGGGGTAACCACATTAGTAGATACAAGGGAAGTAATAGGTATGTCAAGTAAATACAGAAACAAGAAAAGTTTAATAATCATAAATTTTAACAAAAACACTGACTTCAAGAACTGGACCAAATTGAAATAGGACCACACGGGAAGCACCAAATTTAAAATAAAAAAAAAGAATCATCAAAATCGGTTCACCCAGTTGAAAGTTATAAAAAAACCTGTCGAATTGATAACCTCCTCCTATTTTGGAGTCGATTAAAATCGAATCTATTGACACCTCATTCATTAAAATTGATTTCGCAGTTTAGACGCTACATGGACGCTACGGTGGAATTTTTCTTTCTCTTCTCTTAAAAAGACAACTCCCGCACTAAGAATAAATCCTGTGTCGCGGGGACTTTACAAACATACATGTAACGGACACAAAGAACACCCAGACTCAGAAAAACAATTTGTGGATCTCACAAAGTGTTGTCCTACGTGGGATTTGAACCCACGACACTTAGCGAAGAAGGAAACGGCGTGGTGACCGTTAAACCACTAGGCCAAACGTGCAGCCTTGAATTTACATACATAGACTGCCAAATTATAACCCATCATTTTGGCTTCGTCGTAGTCGGGTTAAAAAGAAAATCTAATTATGCTTAGGCGTTGTAATATAGTGTTTTCAGCCGGAACCCAGACTTGCTAGTTCTTACGGACACGGTCACATTAAATGTGTGTTTCATATTGTACTGATAAGGTCCTCACAAATAACAGGAAAATAATAATTCTAATTACAATCAAAATCCGCATCCGTTGTTCGCCAATTATAAAAGCAAAAATAGGAATACTATATTTTAATTTATTTATAGACATTCATTGATTAAAATATCCATAGTTTGTCAGATTACTTGCATGGAGTCATTCACATTACATTGTTTATTTCGGTTACCGACAAGCTTTTATATCTAATATTTTTATGTGGGTCTTCTTTTTGTATATACCTAAGGATTTATAGCAAGCTACTAAAATTGCTGGATATATATATATATGCTGCAATAACAATAACGTAAATTTCCACTAGGGAATAGAGTTAACAGAGCTCCATGAAAGAATCGGTTGCGACAAGAATTGTAAAGCTCATGGATATGGTGGCTCTTACGACCTTTACCACTATAGAACCTCCTGAAGGTCCTTGTGTGTGCCACTTGTCATTCGTGGTCTTGGGTTGAGTTAGCCGTCGAGGACATGGCATTATAGTGCTCAAACACCGTATGTGGTTTTAGTCGGTTAAAAGGCAATATACCAACTAGTTGATAGTCTCGTCAAAGGTTTCAAACAAATCTAAAGTGAGCCTTCGTGAGACTGCCATAAAAAAGTTCTGACGGTTATGTATGACGTTTATAGTCCCTGTGGCGACTTCCACATACATCGCAACAGAAATATACTACAGCGCCATCTACCGAAGTTACACTGAACTACGGAGTAACGAAGGAAACTAAGAAACTACCAATCCTGAATCGCGCAGTGAAAGTTCGTGCGCCAATTAAGATACATACAACATCCCAACATCAACCGTTGTGCAGTTGGCCCGCCAGGATGATCACCTCGCCTGGTCGGAGAATCCCCCCTTTGTGTTGGTGGGACATGACACACCTGTCCCTCACAGTCCCTAAAACAACCAGAAATAAATTGCTAAAACTTCATTGCAAGAATTTTTTTTTTCATTACGACTAAGTAAAGAAAAGGAAAGTTGTACTGTTTACACTAAAGATGGGTAAGTACACAGCTAATGAAGTGGAAGTAGGTACAACACGCGACGCGGACGTCTGATTGACGTAATAGCGTAGCACCCCGCGCCCTTACGAGGGAGGCCAGTGTATCAACCCTACTATAAACCAAATTAATGTTTGTCCTCGATGAACATGTGTTGTGGTATTGCAAACTCTTAAACTTGTAATTATTTCTATTCTTGTAAATATTTTCGAGAAAGTAAATAGACAGACAAACATTCCGGTATATGTATACATCCACTGTTATGGCTAGAACTTGATATTGTTAGAAAGTATTTTATAGTCTTATTGATATTCATTTTGGATCTGATTAGGATCTGATGATGGGATCCCAAGGAAATTGAAGGAAACCCTCAAATTTACGTGAGCGCATGCAATAAAGTTAAGGCAATTGTCTGCATGCTTTCATATTCTGTAAACATCATGTCCGAAATATTTATTTATTATTCTATACAGTATGTTGTATGTTACCTTCAGTCGTATTCTTTCAAGTTATTTAGGTGAAATGATGATGAGAGACTTGAGAAAGACTAAAAAGCGAAAATAAAAAAAAACTTCGTTTAAAAAAACCGACTTCAAACACTGAAAAGTATAAAATAACTTAATTTGTATGTGCTACCTATTCATAGGTTTGAAGTCGGTGCCGAGCCAAAATGTAATAGTAGGTACCGTACTCGCCGCGCGTGACCTTGAGCGGGATAGCTGCTCTTCGCGTAGGATAAAACAACCGAAGCGTCGGTGAGGTCGTTCACGTTCGTCTCGAAATATAGCGAGTGTGGTACCTACTATTACATTTGGCTTGGCGCCGAATTCAAACCTATGAATAGGTAGCACATACAAATTAGGTTATTTTATACTTTTCAGTTTTTGAAGTTGGTTTTTTTAAACGAAGTTTTTTTTTTGTTCTACACGAAGAGCAACTATCCCGCTCAAGATCACGCGCGGCGAGTGCGGTACCTACTATTACATTTTGGCTTGGCACCGTATTCAAACCTATGAATAGGTAGCATATACAAATAATAGTGTTTCATCAATATTAAAGGTTTGCATATGAGGTGTTTAATTGACGGAGTAATCAGTGTACATACATTAATTAAAAAAACAAAAAAAATACCGATGAAATTGAGAACCTCCTCCTATTGGAAATCGGTTAACAAAAGTAAGGGTAAAAAAAGTTAAGGCTCCAACCTAATTGTTTCAAATAGGTTCATTGGAAACTACAATAAGAAGATGATAATTGACGATTGTTTATTAAGTCCTAAATATTCAACTTACTAGTAAATTCTTATAAGCTTTGCAATAATAAACAAAAAGTACTTATATTATACATGAAATGTTGTCTCTGAAATATGCTTTACTTTAAAACGGCAGCGCAGATTTGGCTACCAAGAAAAAAATATCTTTTGTCATAATTTGACCCTCTTGCGAGTCTGCTGAAGGTTAACTACCACTGTAGGACTCGGCGATGTATCCGACATGTATATAAATTCCAGTGAAATTGTCTCTCGGGGTTATTCAGCTCCCATATAACCCAAAATATTTTGCTTAAATTTTTCGTCCAGTAAAACGAGCTTTTAACTTGGGAGTTCATAATATGTGGGAAGAAAGACTTCTTTGTTGACTAAAATTTTCATTTGTTACTGAAACTAGTAACAAATGAAAATTTTAAAACAGAAAAGGCAAATGATAATAATATGTAAGTACTTATCTATTATAATTCGTAACCGGAAAAGCGTTTCATCTTTAGATGGAATGCTCTTTCGAAGGGGGATTCTTCTTTTGTCCCAAGTACCGATTTGGCTGGGCCATGTCTAGCTAAAAGAAAATTGTACTTTACATCACAATCAAATGACCTTTATCTGTCAACAGATTGGGAAGTACGGTTTGCATAAAAAAATATTGTGTCAAGTTAATATTTTTCCTTAATTTTGCATTTGTGGTACCTACCTATCGCTCAGCGTATTTCCAATAAATAACAGTATTTTTACTCGCGAGACTTTAGGTCTCCAGGTAGATATTTCCAGAAACACTTGTGTAAATATTGTTAAAAAACCTACTCACATAAATTAATATTTTATTTTTATGCGATAAACCGGCAATGATGGTGATGACTGGTCTGGAAGTGATCATAGAAAAGTATAATTGAACTTGTTGATTCGGAATTGAAACTTTTTTTTTCATGTAAAAAAAAACAGATTTTTGCAAATAATCTGTTTTGCTCGATCTCTCTGATTAGTTTTGAATTGGCAGCTATGACATCACAGAATGTCGCATGTTTGTACTCTTATTTGAGTGTTTGGTAGGCGGTTTATATTGTATATATGTAAATTTATAATACAATGCCTTGAACACTGCACAATATCGGCATAAATCATTTTCAAGGGTCCAGTGACATGTCATCGTTGACAGATGAATATGTAGTAAAACAATCTTTGTGTGCTCCTTGCTAACCACGTTTAAAAATGTTCTAAGATAGCTTAGTCCGCTGACATTGTAGGCTAGCTTAAATTGAATTGATTTACTGATGGTTCAAAAAATAATAATGGGTATGGGGCTGCTTATTTCGATGCAAGTCATGGAACATCGGCTATGTATAAAATTGACTGTTGTGTATCCATTATGACACTGGAGCTTATTGCAATCTCTGAGTAAAGCTTGTTCGCGAAATAGCAACAAAATAGCTATCCTAACTGATAGTAAAAGCGCTTTGCGTCATATTGCTCGATGCGCCTCTGGTATTAGAGGTGCACCGATAGCGTGTGTAGTGTTATTGCAAATACATGAATTCAATTCATCTGGTAAGTCTTTGAGATTGCAATGGGTGCCTTCTTATGTTGGTCTCCGGAATAACGAGCAGGCTGGTCGCTCGCTAAGCTCGCATGTACAGATGGAATCAACTATGTGATTAAAAGGTCTCACTCTGAATACTTAAGCAACATCAAAAATCTATGTTATAGCCATTTCAAAGAATATTTTGATGAAAAAAGTAAGGAAAAGGGCATCTGGTGTAAAACCATTCAACATCAGCCTGCTAGGATACCCTGGTTTGTTAATAATAAGATAAATAGAAGGGTAACTGCTATAGCTCACAGACTGCGTTCAGGTCACTACCCATCTAGAAGGTTTAAGGACATCTCATGAAAAAAGTTGATACGTCAAATTGTGAAACTTGCTGAGTTCTTGATAATGTCCAACACTTGCTAGTTGATTGCGTCAAATATCAAAACCAAAGGAACTCGTTGATGTGCAAATATAATCTTAATGTGTACGATGTAGGTCTTTTCATAACTATCTTGAGTAATCCTAATACAAATGCGGCGTTAGACTTATTTGAGATATTTGCACAACAACGACTTAATTTGTCTCAAAGTTAGTTAATATCTTAAAATAAGCCACGATGAGGCTAACATATTATTTTATAATAAAAGCCTCAAAATTAATAAAAATTTAAGAAAAATGAATTGCTGATGATGATAACAACAACTTTAATCAAAAAGCTGTACAATAAGAGCTAAGTTTGTTAAAACAGCTCTGTATTACCAAATTTAGCTCTTATTGTACTTGAATTTACTAAACTACGACAAAGTGGTTTCGCAACTAAAAAAGTTATTTAAATTTCAATACAACTCAATAAGCCCATTCTGCAGAGCTGTTAGGGGTCATAATAATTTCAAAAGTTGATCTATAATATTCAACCTTAATCTGTACAAAGGACTTTTGACCTTTTTACCATAAGGCCAACATCGTGTTACGTTAACATTCAATGCTCCTTATAATATTTGTATATTCGTGTGTTTAACTGAAACAAAAAAAAAACAGTAACAGCAAATTTGAGGCGGCATTTTAGCCATGAGCACGCGAGCGGTCAAGGACACGGTTTACTTACCAACACCTACCAATGTACTAGAGTCCCCGGACCCCGCAATTGCTATATAGACCAATTTGTGGAATTAATGTCCAATGGACTACCTACATTGTCGCTTCTGTACATACATATATGATTTAATTAGTGTGATGCGCCGTAAGTGATATTTAAAGTAAACTGTTCCACGAACGGCAATAAAATAGACCTTGTAATATGTACTTACTGTAAACGACTTATTACTAATTTATTACATTTGCAATGGAACCACCTTGGTAAATGAACACTTATTATGTATTGTTCTTCGTATGTAAAGGTCTCCAAAAGATAAAACAGACATGTAATGACAAATAACAATGGATATCAGTAGTTTGAATCTTCATCCACCTATTAATAGAACGTATTTGCATTCTGTTTGTTTGACTTCTTTTTATTCTAATCATGTATATTGTTCTTCGTGTGTTATGATAAATGTTTAACTCTTAATATAGCTAAATCTAAGAGGCACCTCTAGTTGTTGTTATAAATAACTAAACGTACATTAGGAATCCCGTGCAATTAACCTTGCCAAGCTATAAAGTACAACATGTATAATCTATGCAATAGGAAGTTTATATCGCGACTTTGACACCAGCAACTAGCCCACTATAGTCACATTACTGTACATTGATCTAATACATTAACTATGTCCATATCTATTTTCGTTGCAACAATGAGTTCATTTGGTGAATGCCCCACTGATATATGAGGTAGTTCTTCATTTCGTAACTTTAAAAGTAAACAGTGCTAGCCATTATTCTACATAGTTAACAGAAATATTTATTTCTAAATTTTCCACTCCAATGCTTTACAACGTATATAGTACCTACATATATACAAGTATTTGAACTAACACTTGTTAGTTTTTAGAGTTCTTCAAAAGGAACAAAAGAACCATAATATCATCAGTTCGTTTTTTTGTTGTCTTGTTTTACGGGCGTATGGCACAGAAGTATTATTTACAATTGACATCAAATACTTTTAAAACTATCTGCGATGCCGTGAATTACAAGTTTCCGAGTAAAAAAAAGGCAAGGTGTTGCAGGTGTTCATGGGCAGCGGTAATCGCTTACCATCAGGCGATACGTCTGCTCGTTTGCCCGCCTATTACATAGAAAAAAAAAACGTAATCAAGAGATAGGTATTTATGTCTTTATCAAAATCTGCAGGATACTTCTCATGAAGATTACTTACTTATGTCAATTTTTCAGCGTTATTTTTCCCAAGCCAATTTAATGGCTCATGAAAACTAATAAACTTGAATGTCTTTTTTGTTTTCTGTTTTTCCATGTATTTTTTGCGTTTTGTTTAATACTAGCTGACCCACGCAACGTCGTTTACGTCTCCTATTGCCCGTAGCGTAATAATTTTCCCCCGTGTTTGTAACATTATTCATTGATGCACCGCTCCTATTGGTCTTAGCGTGATGACATATAGCCTTCCTCGATATATGGGCGATCTATCTAACACTGAAATAATTTTTCAAATTGGACCAGTAGTTCTTCAGATTAGCGCGTTCAAACAAACAAACAAACCTTTCAGCTTTATATATTAGTATAGATATAGTATAGATTTAGCGTTTGAATAATTAACTGGGATGCACATATAGGTAGGTATACAGAATTACATTCACAGCAACAACATTAGGTTGTTTTTAAAAAAACAGACACTAAAGATATAATTTATCCCGAAATTGGTAGAGACTAGACAAATACGTACCTATGGAGCCCTCAAGATGAGAGTTAGACTCGTGCTTGCCTGGGGTTTTATGATAATAGAGTGCAATAAACGTAAAAACCGTGTAACGAGATACACTAAAAATAATTACAAATCCCAACCATTATCAGCTTTCGTTATCACTATCGCAAAGTAAACACAAATTCAGCGATAACAGGTTTTTGCGAGATGTGATAGCATGTAGTCTACAAAGTATATTCATTTATATTGCATTATCTATCAATAAATATATAGTTAGTGTCATTTAAAAGAAGATAGGGCAAGGGAGAACGCGGTGTTTCACCGAGTGAGTGAGGATACCGGAGGCCCATACCGCAACCCCTCACCATCCCCCAAAGGCCGGCAACGCACTTGTGACGCCTCTGGTGTTGCGCGTGTCCATGGGCGGCGGTAATTGCTTACCATCAGGCGATACGTCTGCTCGTTTACCCCTATATTCCATAAAAAAAGTTTGGGGTTTGTACTTAAATTCAGTCTAAGGTTGTACTTATTGAAAAGATGCTCAGATTAATAATAAATATACGTATATTTTTCAACGCTCTAAAACTTTTCATTCTGTATTCCCTGTCACAAAAGTGCAGCGATTGACACCGACACGGAAGTTAATTTCATCGACATCAATCGATAAAGGTCCCTGTCGGGTTTCAAAAACACACACATAAGCTGTTATTCCAAAACAAATGTTCTTAACAAATACTTATATCAGTAAGATAATAATAGTATGATTATAAACGACGATTATTGTACCTACCTAAAGATTTTCGGAATTAGATACCTAAACTCCAATGATGAACGTCTTCGAATAAAACGGCTAAGAGCATTTTTGGTACGCAAATAAATCGACCTCTTCCCTCTTTTCGTTTGAAAACTGAGTTGATAGGCTACTTTAACATTATGTGAGTAATACCATACCTATCTACACCATTTTATAAACCTAATGATAGTATATATGTCCAACTTAACCAAAGCATATTATGTGTACGACGAATTAAAGCATTTAAAGCAACAGTAATTTAGTGATATCTTACTTAATGAAATATTGTCTCAGAATAATCTAATACCACGCAATGATAAGTTAATGACCAAGGAGCTGGGATGACTTTAGGCTTATTTCCATGCGTCTTAAGATAATTAAGATGTTAAAGTCATATGTAGTTGTAGCTGATAATATATTTTATAATATCTCGTTTCTAATGCAGGTTTGCAGGATGCAGTTCAAATGGGTTCAGAGAAACGATCGCTGTTCTGACTTTTTTTTTACAGGACTAAGGAAACTCTTTTACTTACGGCTAAGATCGCTCTAATGCATTGATTTATTTTAAAATAGATTCTTCTATGCTATGAGTACTATAAGGTAATCTATTAATCCCAAAATACTCACAATAAATTACAAGGAATGATAAAAACCAGATACGATGTTTTAGCTCATTCGAACGAATCTGTCTAAAGTATTTAATTGAAGATGGAACAAATAGATTATGTTGATCAATAGAGACATAAAGAAAAGCTATTTTTTTTGTAAGTGATAAAAAACTCTTGTCACCTTCTTTTTTACTTTTTGTCGTGAGGATCCCCACCGGACGCCCGGTATCGTATTCAAACCCTAGATTCTAGTGCGTATGTTTTTTGATGTGAAAAGATGAGGCACTTCAAAATATTAGGTATGTTTTCTGAGCTGCATATTTCTCAATACGTAGCACTTTGCTACTACCTACTGCACTACTATTTTTACATTTAGATTTTTTTTAATTAAAAAAAGTCAATATTACTAGATTGTGCTCCCGTATTCGGTGAAGACGTGGTATTATTTCGTCGTGGTATTGGAACTTTTTAATACCTATTAAAATCTTATCTTTAATTAAATCAATTATTAAATACTTTCCACTAATCTCAAGTGACTAATCTAGTGCGTATCATCTTGAAGTCGCTTCTCGCTTTCCATTTCGTCGCATTTCAAAATCGAGCCCAGATATAGAAACGACCGGGCGACCTTAATAAGTAACTGTCGGAATAAAATTAATGAATAGCCATAGAGTATAGTAGTCGTAAAACAAACACAATTTTAAGGTAGGTAAGTAATAGTAAAGATTTATTTTTAAACTGTTTATTTGAATTCTACATTAGTTTTTTTTTTTTTTTTTTTTTTTTTTTTTTTTTTTATGTTTGGCCCGCCAAAATGACTCTACTCTGCCTGATGGAAAGCATAAGCAGAATCCAAGAGTGGTGGTCACCATGCTCACTGCGAATGCAGACAATGCAGCATGGTAACCCACACCATGGCGGCCTAGTGATGCTGCTGCATCTTTTAGTCTAGTCAACAAGTTTGGAACTTGTTGACTAGACTAATTGGGTTCTAACTAACAGACTAGACTAAATGAATAGGTAGCACATACAAATTAAGTTATTTTATACTTTTTAGTTTTTGAAGTCGGTTTTTTTAAACGAAGCTTTTATTTTATTTTTCTCTTTTTAGTCTTTCTCAAGTCTCTCATCATCATTTCATTTAAAATTTAATGATGTCTACAGAATATGAAAGCATGCAGACAACTGCTCGTAACTTCATTGCAGGCGCTCATGTAAATTTGAGGGTTTCCTTCGATTTCCTTAGGATCCCATCATCAGATCCTGATATGGTGGCCATGGGACCACATGGGGAGCATACCCTTTAGAATACAAAAATAATTTTCAAAATCGGTCCACAATTGACGGAATAATCGATGTACATACATAAAAAAAAAAAAAAAAACCGATGAAATTGAGAACCTCCTCTTTTTGGAAGTCGGTTAAAAACAAAGTCGCTTTCTTTGTCCCTATATCCCTATGTGTGCTTAAATCTTTAAAACTACGCAACGGATTTTGATGCGGGTTTATTTAATAGATAGAGTGATTCAAGAGGAAGGTTTTATGTATGATAAATGCATAATATAGTATGGAAACACTGTTAATTTTCGAGGTTTCTAATGCGATGTAGCAAATAAACACATTTTTTCGCGCTTACATTGCAAACGCTGGTTGCACCCTACGAGATAGATCAAAAGAATGTACTACAGTACTGTACACCTTAAATAGTACTACAAAAAAGTCCACGACGGTATATATCTATCTCTTAGGGATAACCCACAACAACAATTTTCATTCCTTTCTTTTTACGAGAAATAATGGCTTATTTACTTAATTGTATAAGGATTCATCCTTATACAATTAAGTAAATTAAATACATTGTGCATTTAATATAGATCAAAATGGCCCTTTACAGTATCTAATTTAAATGAATATATTTGAAGATATTACAGATTTAAAATGCACGAATCGTGACGTCGGCGGGGGCATCTGAAATCCACCCGTGCGAAGCCGGGGCGGGTCGCTAGTTAGATAATATACTAGGGGTAACTCATAAATGTGTTGTCTATGAACTTGTAAAGCATTCTAAATATTTTCTGCCATACATAATATGATATATGTTATGGTCGAGTGTTTCTTTATTTGTTATTTGTCACACTCAACTCGGTCTTGTGACAAGTTCGACAAGTTAAACAAAAGTAATAATTGTTATGCAAATAAATCTGGACTAGTGTTAGCAACACTAGACCACAGCGTCAGCGTCAATATTTTAAATAAATTATGTATTTCATTCAATTCATGACACCGTGGTATTTACATGAGGAACGTAGCACGTACTTTTATTTTAGTGGGAAAAGTAAAATTTAATTAAGTATTTCAATATATGTATATACCTAACCTACATCAATTATCCCTATTAATAATGTTAGATCTACAAAAAGACTACTTTTCAGTAGAGCAAAAACAAACAAAGCACTGGATGTTCATATATTCACTGACGGTAGTTGTTTTTAACCCCCGACGCAAAAAGAGGGGTGTTATAAGTTTGACGTGTCTGTCTGTCTGGGGCACCGTAGCTCGCGAACGGATGAAGCGATTTCAATTTAGTTTTTTTTTGTATGCAAGGTGAGTTAAGTGCGAGTGTTCTTAGATATGTTTCATGAAAATCGGTTGAGTCGTTTAAAAGTTATGGGGTTGAAGGTGGGGAAGAATAATAGAATGTCTGCAAAACTATCATTGGCGTATGATTTCTCGATTAAGTGCTTGAGTAGGGTTTTTCAAATTTTGAATTTTAGATTATCTATGTAAGTGAAAACAACATCTTTTGCTTTACTGAAAAGTAGTATTTTTGCAGATTCGACATCATTAATAGGGTCCATCTAATTATTAATACATAATGACTGACAGACAGTATCATAAGTCAAGATTAAGAACATCAAGCACATTATTGTCTTTTGCTTTAAGTGAAATAGAATCAATGTCTAAAAGTTTATGATATTGTCAACTTTTTTTTTAAATATTATTAGGTAGGAAGAAAATAATATAAATATCCCAGTGTTAATCACCGGACGGAATCTCGATAACTTTTGCATTCTGGTTTTAACGTCCGTCCCCTGGCTTCCCTGTGCCACTTGTTTTCCTTTCCTGAATTACTATTTTCTCTTGTCCAATTTAAAAACATTTACATTTTCAAGGCGTTCAGGTAGGAGGCAGTCAACGGCTAAAAAGAAAACATCCAAAATCACTTGCAATGTCGCACCAATCCTAAATGAGAGAGCAGAAATGGACCAAAGGTGATTCACTTAGCTAGAGTAAAGTACGTAGGTACACACATCAAAAGTGTCTAGGGATCAAGCATTTTTATGCGGATTTCTTGAGATTGAGATGTGGCTATGTAATAAATTTATGATTTTATAAATTTATATGGATCCTTTTTGGTGCATTTCATAATTTGAATCAGGAACTGTCAATCAAATTCGAGTAAAAGATGAAAATCAGCAGTCAATATTTTCCCTATAAAAACATACAACGCTACAACGAAACGTCAGGCAAAACAGAGGTATGTAATACCTTGAAATCAGTCATCGCGTTAATTCCCGTAAAAATAATTATTGTTATAACATACAACGCATTGAAGACATTATTAGTGCTACTGTTTCCCTACTACTGATTAAAACCAACGTTATTATAGAGCGGCGACGTCATTTAAGCAGGGAAGAAATGCTCAGAGCCGTGGGAATGATAGAAGCTGGTTCCCGGCAACGTACTGTGGCTTTAGCTCTGAATACAAGTCAGAGTGTTATCAGTCGACTTTGGACACGTTACCGAAGCACTGGTACCGTGGCTGAGCGCCATGGAGGACGGTATCTCTGCACCACACGGAGACAAGATCGATACATTCAAATCTTAACTCGAAGAGCTCCAACAATAACCGCCATGATGTTAGCCGTGAGGCTTCATCACTCTTCAGGGAACTTAAGTAGCGGCCAAACAGTCAGAAACCGCTTGCATGAAGTGAACCTTCATTCCCGAAGACCGCTACGGGTACCACCTATAGCAATGCACAATCGTAGGATTCGATATCAATGGGCTCTTGAACACAGAAATTGGGCAGAAGAACAATGGCGTTTCGTGTGCTTTTCTGATGAGTCTCGTTTTGGTATGAGACCGGATACAAGACGTATACGACACTGGAGAACCCCTGGACGCCAACAGCGATTAAAATCCTGCCAGGAAGTCCATCCTTATAGTGGTGGAACCATCATGGTATGGGCGGGTATTTGGATCGGCGGAAGAACTGAGTGAGAGTTTGGATCAGAGGCAACCTCAACGCTCAAATTTATGCTGAGACGATTGTATCAGACGTCATCGTTCCTCTACAAGTGCAAATCGGTCCCTTATTTCAGTTAATGCATGATAATGCACGACCGCACACCGCAAGAGTTGTGAGACAGACTCTCGCCGCAGCTAACATCAATGTCCTGCCCTGGCCTGCTCAGTCGCCAGACTTGAACCCGATTGAGCATGCATGGGATATGCTACAGAGAAGAGCTCTGCCGAATATGGAGGGTATCCAGTCGCAAGAAGACCTTTTTTTGTTGTTGCAACGAACATGGGCGGCCATTCCACAGCGTGATTTGGATGAACTCATTTTGAGTATGCCAAACCGATGTTCTTGTGTTGTTAGTGTTTGCGGTAGAAACACGGATTATTAATTGTTTAAGTTACCTAATAAAATTTTAAAGAAAACTGTTATTTCAGTCTTTTTTTCGAACTTTAATGTTAGTGGTTCAAATGTCAAAAATCCCTTTATTAGGAAAATGGCAAATTTCTTTATTAATGCAAAGGTGACTTGGTTTATCGTTGCTGTGACAAACGAAAACACTTTATTTGATGAATCCTTAAAGAAAATTTTAATTAATATCAATCAGGAGAAAAGTTATTGCAAAAATATATGTTGATCCCTAGACACTTTTGATGTGTGTATATTACTAATTGGTGCTTTAATTTATTATCTTCAATTACAAATAGTTATACCTAGAATATAATTATGCTGAAATACTTCAAAATGATATTATCATTTAACACAGTTACTCAATTTCATATTTTTTAACCTGTACGATCACTCATTCATTATTTTATCGCATGCAATCATCAGTTACCCATGATTCAAAACTAATGACTGAATGAATAACTAATTACAGTCAACGATATGACTGTAATCTTAATGAACATTCATTTTATCCTCTACTGATGTTAGGTTGGTGACGTCATGAGATAAATATTATACTCTAGCTGCCCCGACAGACTTCGTTCTGTCAAAATTAAGTTATTGGCCTGTCGGAGTCCATTACAAAAAAAAAATTGGGTGGAGTCCCTCCGCGCGGAAGACGTGAAACTTCGTAATGTGCAACAGTGCTTTCATACCCCTTCAATGGTAGCGTTAAACGTTTGAAAACTTCGTAATGTGCAACAGTGCTTTCATATCCCCTCCATGGTGGCGTTAAACGTTTAACGCCACCTTGTTGGAAGTCGCATTAGAATTTTCACTTCAAAAATTTGTTGTTTTCACTATTTTCCTCGCAATTTTTACGTTTTCTCTCCATAAGAACCGTCCTTGTGCCTTAACGAAAACTTAAAAAAATAACCGAATTGGTGAAGCGGTTCTAAAGTTTTACGCTTAGCAACACAATTTTCAATTCATTTATTATACAGGATGTCCCAAAATTCAACGATAAGCGGGCGCCTAAAGGTAGACCTGCTAATGAGTACATAAGGAAAAAAAATAAAAAAAATATACCTAGTTTTTGTTTTAGTTACTAGAATTTCTTTAAAAATTTATACCTTTCATGATATTGCTACTATTCACCACAACTCTTAAAAACACCAAATTGCCCGCAGTTTTTACACAAAAAACGTTCAAAATATTTTTTTTCCCTACAATTTCGAAATATTTTTACTCTTAGTGTACTTTGACTCATGGTCTTGTTAAAAAAAAGTATGGACACCACTACGTAATAAATAAATAAAAAAATGAAGGGTGTAAATTTTCAAACAAATTCTAAATTTTTCTTGTAACTAAAAAAAAACTAGGTATATATTTTTTTTTTTCCTTATGTACTCATGAGCAGGTCTACCTTTAGGCGCCCGCTTATCGTTGAATTTTGGGACACATGGTATAGTTAGTTCCTTAAGGCATCATTAAAATAATAAGAGTGAAATTAATGTGACATAGATGTACAAAACCTGATGATAAATTATTATTTTTAAGACCCACCCGTTACATTATTTTGTATCGTGCTATAGTGGTTTAAGCGGTCACTTCGCTCATTTCTACTGCTCTGAGTGTTATAGGTTCATCTCAAACCCCATATGGGACAAAACTTTGTGTGATCCACATATTGTAGTTCTGAGTCTGGGGTGTTCTTTGTGTCATGATATCATTTCATATACGTTGGTAAAGTTCCCGCGACTCGAGGTTTATTCCTATGTGGTAGTTATCTTAGCAAGAAAAGAAAAAAAATACATCTAGATTTCAGCAAATCAATGTTAGATAACCTATTCCTTGTTACTATACCAACTATAATAAAAGAGAAATAAAGGAGTGCTGAGGTAACGACATTGTTAGAAGGCAACGTCTAGCTAACTTTATGGTAATACAATTCTTTGGTTCTTAGACATAATGAAGTTCTAGTATAACAATTCTTTATAGTATTCCCTTGGCACTTTCATTTGCAATAGTATCTAATTAATTAGACTGCATCGTAGACAAGTCAAAAATAAATACCACAACACTTTTTTAAAAAGAAAAGTTGCTATCAAGTATATGTATTTCCAATTTAAAATTACTTTGCCTTTAAAAAAAATATTAATCTTTCTAAATAATACCAAGAAGGAAGAACATACTTATTTTATAGAACTTGTACCCTGTCACAATTCGCTGTGGCAGGGTGACGTACGACTAGAATATGTGACTGTGGCAGGCTTCATTCTGGTTGCATTCATTCATGGAAATGAGGAATGACGCTAACTAAACTAACTATAAGGGTTCCGTTTTTTTGTCACTTTGGCTACGAAAACCTAAAAGCCATCTTTGAAGAATATGTTGTACTTCCTACGGTGTAGATTTTTTTTGAGTTTTGGAAGCAGACTCAAGCCAACTTTACATTTATATGTACCTACTTTCGAAATATGAAATTGGTTATACATATATATTTATAGATTAAAGATTGGTATTTCTAAAACCACAGTAACAATTCGAACTTTTGAAACTAAAACAAGGAAAAACAATTGTGAAAAAAGTTAATGACAATGTTTACAGTCGTATTGTTTATATATCACATGCGATGAGCTTCAGCGGTCTCTGTGGAGCTCGTAAATTAATTAAGTTTGCAACTATACCTTATTAAATTGCACACATTTTCCACTTGCCTACAGGGGAACGTTTATGTCAGACTTTACCTCTAGGTACCTATACTCCATCCATCTTTTATTTTCCCCAACGTTCTGCATTACTAACATTTATATTAAAAAGTGTTTCAAAATTGAAAATGCACTCCAATTTAACTATTTGTTCATTTCAGTTTTAAGAAATTAAGTTCCCTAAATAACGATAATTCCGCATGCTTTTACAGCTGAATCGATTTCAATGAAATTTAGCATTGAGATACAAATTTTTACGGCGTTTTCGACAATAATTATACACACATCAAAAGTGTCTAGGGATCAACATATGTGTCTAGGGATCAACATATATTTTTGCAATATTTTTTCTCCTGATTGATATTAATTAAAATTTTCTTTAAGGATTCATCAAATAAAGTGTTTTCGTTTGTCACAGTAACGATAAACCAAGTCACCTTTGCATTAATAAAGAAATTTGCCATTTTCCTAATAAAAGGATTTTTGACATTTGAACCACTAACATTAAAGTTCGAAAAAAAGACTGAAATAACAGTTTTCTTTAAAATTTTATTAGGTAACTTAAACAATTAATAATCCGTGTTTCTACCGCGAACACTAACACAAGAACATCGGTTTGGCATACTCAAAATGAGTTCATCCAAATCACGCTGTGGAATGGCCGCCCATGTTCGTTGCAACAACAAAAAAAGGTCTTCTTGCGACTGGATACCCTCCATATTCGGCAGAGCTCTTCTCTGTAGCATATCCCATGCATGCTCAATCGGGTTCAAGTCTGGCGACTGAGCAGGCCAGGGCCAAAGCCACATCTCAATCTCAAGAAATCCGCATAAAAATGCTTGATCCCTAGACACTTTTGATGTGTGTAGTAAATACGGGAAAACGCTACCTAAACACTAAACAGGAAGAATCGCCACAGATCTTTCCACCAAAATTCTTTTTTTTATTTATTCCTTTCTCCATATAAATTTAACCTCTTAAGTTCATACTAGTACTCCTCCGTTCACATAATTTTCGTAAGGGGTACAGAGTTTTTGCTGCAAGTATTTTTTTTTATGGAATTGACGGGCAAACGAGCAGACGTATCACCTGATGGTAAGCGATTACCGCTGCCCATGGCTACCTGCAACCGAGAAGCGTCACAAGTGCGTTGCCGGTCTTTGGGAGATGGGGGGGGGGAGATAGGGTAAGGGGGAGGGGCATCCGGTATCCTCACTCACTCGGTGAAACACAGCACAAGCACTATTTCACACACAATTATTATTATCCATTGACCGGTTGACGAAATATTTGTCCCCTACTACGAAAGTGGTACTACAACTATAGTAGTTAACATGTGCATTATGCTTCTCTTTATGTGTATCTTTGTTGAACTTCTAAACCTTAGAGTCATAATGGAAATGTTTGAGTCACTGATATCTTGCCCAATATATGATTGTTTATTTAACGATGGACTATGAATACGTAATGTAGTATAGGGTAACCAATGATAAGAGTGAATACTTACTTAGAAATTTACGGGCCTCGTATTTAAATTACAAATTTATATGTTCATGAATATGTGAACTATTATATTCAAATATCTGTCTGTGGAAATGCTAAACAGCCACTTACCGATAGTTTTGTATATCTCCATATTTAGTTATTACAAAAAGTAAATTCTCGAAGTCTATTGTATGCAGGTACTTACTTACTGAATCCTTTACTTCATTCAACATAATGTCGGTGGCGTTAAAATGTTATAAGTTTACGACGTTTTCGTGACCTCGGTGACCATGAACACTGGCATCTATATAAAACAATTTATTTTTAGTTATTGAATAAACTCACTAATTTCTAACAATTAAAAAACAAAAAAAATATGTGTCCCAGAGACTAACAAAGAGGTATTTAATTAAAATATTGAAAACATTGTTTTATTTACTGCTAACTATTGCTGGGTAGGTACTTAAGGCACAGCCCACGTAAATAAAATCAAAAAATCCCATAAAATATGCATACCGCACCTCTATGTTTACCTATTTACATAGCAAGTAATAGGTACATACGGCGCCGGCGCCGTCATAGTACTATTATGATATTTTACAGTCTTTTAGCAAGTATGTATGTACATCCATGTTTTATATTCATATCACAGAAATTCCATGTAGGTACTACTACGCACTCGTGGTACCAATATAATTCTAATCAATTATAGTAGCGCAGACTATACTGCCACAGGTACTATATTTAATTTCTAATTTTACGCTATGTAAGACTCGTTCGCTCATGGTATTGTATCTTGGTAGTGTGATGGTGCAAAGCCACGCGCTTGGCCCCGCTCCGCGCGCCGTTTGTACTGTATGACATTCCGGCGGAGTTGATGGCGCGAATCGGTCGCGTCACGAACATACCTACTTACTTTACAAACATTCACGTAAAACAAATAGTTAACTATAGTGGCCGACCTTAAGTGCTATGCTAAATTAATTCTCTCCAAGAGATAAATTCGCTCAATGACAGTGCTCACCTGAATGCCACGATGTGATAATAATGGAAATGTCCATTTACAGTATTCAATTACAACGCGTTTGCAACAAATCAAAATGACTCAGTGCTTAAAAAATTAGTGGTTGCTGCTAAAGTGTTAAAGGCTTTTAACTAGTGGACTATATGCGTACCGATTGCGCTTTGTACTACAAAGCTTAAAAATAGAACAATAATTAAGATTTATGTTGTGAATCAGACGAGTTTTTGTAGTATGGGAGATAGCGATTGCGTTGGCTCATAGGTTTACAATGTTAACAATCGTGAGCAACATGACAAGCCGCTTGGATCTTCTGTTTGTTGCCGTGATCACAGCTATGGTCTTGGTCACGAGGACTGCCGCAGCTAATGATTGCATAGGTTTGATTATTTTCATTTCAATTGTAAAACAATACTTTCTTTCTGATAAACAGCTGTTCATGTTGTTGGATAATACGATTTGTGTGACAAATAATGCACACTGATATTTTCATCTCGTTCAAAGAAACGTGTTGCTTTCTTTAACAAATCGAAATAAAATTGTTAACGCATGATGATATCTTTTAAATACAAATTAATATAACTACTTTGGTTAAGAAGAGCATTAAATCTTTTTGCACTTTCTTCGTGTCAGATATCAGAATCAGAGGCTGTTCCAACGACGTGCTTCCACGATGTAGTGACATCAAACACTGTACCAATTATACATTCTATATGTGACTTCAAATCACTTACTTCATACTTTATGTATAAAATAAACAAAGTTACTCATTACTTTTAAGAAAAAAAAATCACATCATTCTAAAGCAATAACTAATTAAAAAAAACATTTTGTTAGTTACCTCGTGAGGAGCAAGTCTCGAAAACGTCTGATTAACATAAATTGAATCTAATAACTTACTGTATAAATAAGCTAACAGCATTAAAGCACTTCTTGAAAACTATCTCTTGCGTATTTGCATTTTGGAAATAATGTAATGTTGGTCACTAATTTATATATAAGGTATGCACTGCGATTATAATTGCATGAATTACTCTAATAAACTCTCGTACTTATGGATATTGGATATGGATAGGGAGAAATCACATTGAAGAAACGATATGAATAAAACGCAAAATTTTATCATGTTTCCTTCCTTCCTTTCAAGATTTTGCTAACGCGTAGGTATTTATAATTCAAATTCCTGGTCTGGCCTGGCCTGGTCAGTCAGTAAAAGCTATGTTCCAACTAGTAGTTTATATATACCCAATCGGGGTAGTTGAAACAAATTCATGCAAAACAGTAATCGCTGTGCAATCTTTGTCTAAGCTTGCTACTTACAATAGATTCGGCGAGGGACGGCTGGATGTAAAAAGAAGATTGCTTTACAAGGGTATGTATAGATGTAATGGATAAATATGCTTCGTGGATAACGGATGTGCTAACACAAACTGCACAATTGTGACTGATGTTATTAAAACAGTAACTAATATTGAAATTTTGAAACCACACACCCAAAACACAGGACAAAACTGCTGTTTCATGTTTGATGAATTAACAAATTCAAATTTACTTTGTTACATTATTGAATAGGATTATTTACTTAAAATCACTTAGCAAATGGTTTAAAGACCCAAACTGATAATTTAACGTTTTTCATTCATTATTCATCTTTTAGCGAAAGACGTTAGCGAGTATCTCACAATAAGATTTGTTAGACATTGCTATCGATATGAATATTGCATTTGGTATTCAAAACTGAAAAAATAACGATCATAGGAAACATTATTTAGGGTTATTACCAAAAAACATTGGAAAATTTGTTTTGTTTGGAAATAAATCTATTTGTATTATGATAGCTCTGTTCTCTCCAGTTCGACCTTGTCTGTTCCTCACATAAACAATGGAAGTGTTTAGATATAGATTCGGCAACAAGATCACGGCAAAACATTTATTTTGGTATATTTAATATTATCCAATTTACCAAATAATTAATAGGGACATCTGCTAATATCTAAATTAATTCTGCCGTAAGAGGGTGGCACCTTGAGGTAATCGTCAAACCAAATTAATACCTATAGGGTGAAATTTTGGTCTTCGACCTATGTGTAGGAATATTGTCAAAAGTTTTAGGAGAAAAATTGTCATGAGTTAGGTAAAAGTGTACAGAGCGAATGTTGGTTACAATTTTTTAATACTCTATATTCTATCGATTTTATTTACAATGTTGTTAGTTACAATTAAAGTAAAATATAAAATATTTAAATGTAGTTAAGGTGAATTCGGGATATCAACTCATTTAGTTTGATAGAATTTAAGACTAATTATCTTTTCACAATTTTGTTTCGTAGTAATTAGACTCCTCATTCATTCCAATTTTATTATATCACATTGGGAAAACGATTGTAAATAAGTATACTAAATGAAATTTAAGCTGATAACCTTACGTAAATGAAACTATTTAAACATTACTTCAACTTTCATTTTTATCTTATCTCCGTTAGAATTCCATAAGAGACAAAAGTTAAACATAGATATCGAAATATCTTCTTTATACACAAACGTTATTTTTAAGTTTACTTCGAACTCCTAAAAGAAAATGTTTCATACATTGATAAATATATTCACAGTTAAAAATAAGTAGATTCGTCTGGGTTTTTACGTGTATACAAAAATCTCTAAAACGAAATACATTCTCAATAATAATATTACGGCAGGAACCGAAGCAGGGTTTCTGAGATCATTAAATATTGCACAAGATTTTTTCCTAATGTGAATACATACTTATAGATAAACAAATAGTTAATCAATACTATCTTATATTAGAAACTTGAGAAAAAACAGGTAGATAGGTTATTTAGAGGACATGCAAAAAGTTGAAAAAAAAAACAGAACCTAGGTCACAGAACCTAGGTCGAAAAGAACACAAATAAGTTTTTGTGGCTTAGGTAGGTACTTACTTTACGGCAATTAAAACAACTAAGGATAATAGAGGAATATTTTAGTGTGGCACGTAAATACGTCTTTTGGGTTTTAGATTATAGTGGACAGAGCATAACTTTACATTTTTGTAACTTCTGTCCACGCTGAGTCAGAGACGGTGAAACTTATTGTGTCTGCTTAGCAAATAACTGTTTAGTCTGTCTGTGCTCATATTAGGGTTGTCACTTTGGGAAAAGATTCCAAGTCTTCAATTATTTTTAAATTTAACTTAGATCATAGCAGCATCATACCGTCACGGTTTTGATATCGTAGTATCAGTACCATTGCATACACGTCTACTGTAAAGCCGTGGGGATTATGGGATAATGTATGTACTTTTAATTTAGACATTCTCACGCAACTTTTCATTGTAGAGGTTTGGCTATAAGTTTTGGTATAAGCGACATGAACATAAATAAGTATGTATAAAGGAAAACCGAGAAAAGATAATACAAATTTAGGGAAATATTATATAGTTTATCATTTTATTCTTTCTAAATATGTATGTAGATTACCTACGTGAAAAGCTACTAGTAAAACACTATATCACGATACCAAGTTTGTATTTGTAATTGAAAACGTAAAAATAAAATGCTGGTTAAAGTGGCGTGCAATCGGAGAAACTCACAGATTTTTAAGAAACCTATGTGCGACTACGATCAGTCTTATTATCCGACTTTAAAAAATACCACACCAAGTATAACATAATCCAATAATAGAAATAATTATAATATAACATGCAGTCTCACAACATGTATGCTTTGTCACATTTTCTCAAACTACATAATTTTAAAAAGACTGAAAGGGACATACTATACAGTACATGCGTACTATTTTCCTGTCCAATTAAAAAAAATAGTCAGATGTTATTTCCTGTATGTTATTTTAATGAATGAATTCCTAAGAATTTTGATATACTATTGATTTGAGAAACCTTTGCCAGATGTGGCAGCCTTACTGGTCATGACTCAGTAAGTCATCAATGGCGATCTGGGCGTTTCGGATGAATTCGCGATATTTTACGAGAAACTACTCGTATTGTGACTCATTCAAGCTTCCGCCTGTACCTGCATATGTTATTCATCTTATTGACATGTATTTCGTCATGGGTATAATTAATTAATACATGTTATCGATTATTGTTTTATTCTCCCTATGTATTAAAAAAGCGTAACTTATTTAATTTCGCTAGATAGTATTTGCACAAACCTTGGTGACTAAGAGCAATTAAGAAATATGTAAAGTATCTTTAAAATTACAATAGTAATTAATTAGATAATAATAAAAAAAAACTTCGTTGAAAAAAACCGACTTCAAAAACTGAAAAGTTTAAAATAACTTAATTTGTATGTGCTACCTATTCATAGGTTTGAATTCGGCGCCAAGCCAAATGTAATAGTAGGTACCACACTCGCTATATTTCGAGACGAACGTCAACGACGTCACCGACGCTTCGGTTGTTTTGTTCTACGCGAAGAGCAGCTATCCCGCTCAAGGTCACGCGCGGCGAGTGCGGTACCTACTATTACATTTTGGCTCGGCACCGACTTCAAACCTATGAATAGGTAACACATACAAATTAAGTTATTTTATACTTTTCAGTTTTTGAAGTCGGTTTTTTTAAACGAAGTTTTTTTTTTTCGCTTTTTAGTCTTTCTCAAGTCTCTCATCATCATTTCACCTAAATAACTTGAAAGAATACGACTAAAGGTAACATACAACATACTGTATAGAGTAATAAATAAATATTTCGGGCATGATGTTTACAGAATATGAAGGCAGGCAGACAATTGCCTTAACTTTATTGCAGGCGCTCACGTAAATTTGAGGGTTTCCTTCACTTTCCTTGGGATCCCATTATCAGATCCTGATATGGTGGCCATGGGACCACATGGGGAGCATACCCTTTCGGATGCAAAAATATTTTTCAAAATCGGTCCACAATTGACGGAGTAATCAATGTACATACATAAAAAAAAAAAAGTACCGATGAAATTGAGAACCTCCTCCTTTTGGAAGTCGGTTAATAACATATTACAAAGAGAGGAATATTAGCTAATTAAAAAAAACTGCGGTGTTAAAATAAGTTACGTCCTAAATTCGCCAACCATTTATTTGTGGTTATCCATATTAGCATAACAGGGAACCACGTAATTCACTTATAATTACACACATTATAATTTATCGATACACTCAAATTTAGGTAATGCAATATCACACTAGCTGGAATGTTTAAAAAAAAATCTTATTCTTTGTATATTAATTGTATTAAAACATTTTAGTTGGCAAGTAGTAAGTAAGTCTTCTTCGTTTGATAAGATGGCAACCAGCTAATCAGCAATTTCTGCCAATGTCAAGTATTTAAAGTCTTCAAGTCTTCGTCGTGATGAAATTAATGATAAAAAAATATAAAATGTGAATGCCATGAAATGGGGACCATCTTTCGAAAAAACAAAAAGCGATCTCCCACATTGTTTTGAAAATGTTGAACATTTAATTCAAG
This sequence comes from Diaphora mendica, assembly GCA_949125395.1. Taxonomy (NCBI): domain Eukaryota; kingdom Metazoa; phylum Arthropoda; class Insecta; order Lepidoptera; family Erebidae; genus Diaphora; species Diaphora mendica. The sequence continues at coordinate 29,753,842 of OX421310.1, forward strand.
TTGGCAAGTACCTACAGAAAGTTTTTGAGATGATGTCCAAGTGAAGCCTGCATTTTATTTTTTATGTAGCAAAAATATTTGTTTTGACCAATTATGTACAACTTAAACGCGCCAGGTCCTAAAATTTATATGTTCGTGCATCGGAGGAGACCATTTTCCTCAGTTATGATTCACCTAGCCATAGTATGTCTTCGCTATATAATAGTGGTCAGCTTTATTCGTCTACAGGGAAACCTTTCTATTAACCTGTATAACACTGTATTATATTAACACAGTTGTCTTAATTTAAAAAACAAGTCGGCTCAATCGCAATGCATAAAAAAAAAGCGTTGTCTTTCCCACGTATATATCTAAGAAACCATTCAGAAAATCTCGGATATCCGGCTTCTTCAATTACTATTAAAAATAATTAGAATTTAGTAATAGAGTTAGTAATAATAATACTAAGGTGCAGAAAGAAACTTTAGATTGTATGAAATGCAAAAAAATGTTTATCAGCTTGAATTCAGTATTTTCCGATTTTTGTATGAGCTTGCAATAAATTGTTTTAAATAATTTTAACTAAATATTATCCTTTGCCCGCGACTCTGCCTCTGTACCTATATGTCGGCTATCACAGTAAAGAGTAGCTATATCCTTCCTCAAGACTCAAAGTACATGTCTCCATAAAAGCTTAAGAGACAGTTACTTTCGTATTTATAATATTAGTATGAAATCGTACGGGAGGGTATTCGTACGTTTTCCTACTTTTTATCCCGTTTGAAAAGGTTGTGCTATATAAGACGCAACAGGAAAAAATATAGGAGTACCACAAGGAAGTTTTTTGACATACAATATGTTGATAGGAAAATACCAGTAGTCTACGACACAACGCAACAATAATTCTTTGAAGAGGGCAAAAAATATAATTATGTAGACATATCACAGCCACATGTTGTTGTAGAACTTTATGTAGATGTTTGAATAAAACACGTGTTTAATTCCAAAAACTAGTCTCATCTGCGTGGGAAGTTGATTGTTCTCCTAGTCATTATTTAATATCACAATTTTACTAAAGGTCATTCGTATACACTCTTAGCTATAGCTGTACGTGTACTTATATTACTTTATTGAATCTCAGACGTACTGCTACCAGTTTATCACTAGTGATATTCGTCGGATATATATAATAGATGTTACTAGTGACCCGCCCCGGCTTCGCACGGGTGGATTCCAGATGTCCCCGCCGACGACACGATTCGTGCATTTTAAATCTGTAATATCTTCGAATATATTCATTTAAATTAGATACTGTAAAGGGCCATTTTTAACCCCCGACGCAAAAAGAGGGGTGTTATAAGTTTGACGTGTCTGTCTGTCTGTGGCACCGTAGCTCGCGAACGGATGAAGCGATTTATATTTTTATTTTTTTGTATGAAAGGTGAGTTACGTGCGAGTGTTCTTAGACATGTTTCATGAAAATCGGTTGAGTCGTTTAAAAGTTATGGGGGTGAAAGTGGTACAGAATAACAGAATGTCTGCAAAAATATCATTGGCGTATGATTACATGATTAAGTACTTGAGTAGGGGTTTTTTAAATTTTGAATTTAATATTATGATCTATACTAAATGCACAATGTATTTAATTTACTTAATTTTATAAGGATTCATACTGTATTGCTTAAAATCACTTCGCAAATAAGCCATAATTGCTCGTAAAAAGAAAGGAATAAAAAATGATCGTTGTGGGTTATCCCTAAGAGAAAGACATATACCGTCGAGGACTTTTTTGTAGTACTTTTTAAGGTGTACAATACTGTAGTACATTATTTTTATCTATGTCGTAGGGTGCAGCCAGCGTTTGCAATGTAAGCGCAAAAAAAATGTGTTTATTTGCTACATCACATTAGAAACCTCGAAAATTAACAGTGTTTCCATACTATACTATGCATTTATTATACATAAAAACCTTTCTCTTGAATCACTCTATCTATTAAAGAAACCCGCATCAAAATCCGTTGCGTAGTTTTAAAGATTTAAGCATACATAGGGATATAGGGATAGAGAAAGCGACTTTGTTTTATTAACCGACTTCCAAAAAGGAGGAGGTTCTATGTTCCACTGTATGTTTTTTTTTTTTATGTATGTTCACCGATTACTCCGTCAGTTGTGGACCGATTTTGAAATTTTTTTTGTATTCGAAAGGGTATGCTTCCGAGGTGGTCCCATTGCCAGCATATCAGGAACTGATGATGGGATCCCAGGGAAATCGAGGGAAACCCTCATTTTTTATAGGCACATACTATGTTTTTAGTATTTTTTCTGAAGTTACACCGGTATTTGCGTCTGGTAGTCATCATTTTATGATGATGAGCTGATGATGTAAGGTACAACACCTTAACGGTTAGGAGTTGGAGGATAAATCTTTAAATATCATATGTACATATGTTAACTTTAGTCGTACTCTTTTAAATTATTTAGGTAAGCTGATGATGGAAGGTGGAAGGTACAACTCCTCAACGGTTAGGAGTTGGAGGATAATTCTTTCAATTTCATACGTATCTAAAGACCTTCAGTCGTATACTTTCAAGTTATTTAGGTGAGCTGATGATAGAAGGTTAAACTCTTCAACAGTTAGGGATTAGAGGATGATTTTAATATTACACGTACGTATAGACCTTAACTTGTATTGTATTGTTGTTGTTGTAGTGTATTGTACGATTGTTTGCACTAAAAACTGAAAAATAAAAACTTTTTATAAAAAAAAAAACGACTTCCAAAAAACATCCAACGAAAACTCTCTGCCAAAAAAACACTTAAAAGCATAAAATAAACTGGTTCTTCATAAATTGCCTATACCTAATTCTTTATTCATTTAAATAGTAGTATTATAATGTGTGCTAGGTACCTAAAATCTGTTTGAAGTCGGTGCTAAGCCAAAAAGAATACAAACGAACAATTACAAAAGTCTAAGCTATAGTCACTTGGCATAGGCAATTTATGAAGAATAAGTTTATTTTACGCTTTTAAGTGTTTTTTTGGCAGAGAGTTTTCGTTGGATGTTTTTTGGAAGTCGTTTTTTTTTTTATAATACTATGTAGTGATTAAACGCTACAAATGTCATGGACGTTTTCATTATTTTTTAACTGGCAATTCGATGACAGGAATATTATACTTTACTCAATTAAGTAGCTCTAAATTTAACCCAGAAATGTTGTATTTAAAATTATTATCAATCTCTTGAAACGATTCCAACTAAAATATATTTCAATTCCACGGTGTATTGGGAATATTTATTGGCATTCCGGCAGGCATAAGCGGTCATATGTCAAAATATGAGTCACAAAAATATATTTAGAAATTGGTCTGGAACCGGCTTGGTAGTTTCCAATAGTGCGATGGATACAGGACCATGGATACAGTTGCTGATTTTATATCCGATCCGGACTTCGCAAAGAGCATTCATTTATGTTACCACCAGTTGTTATGCATGTGTTATGAAACATTTGTATCAATGAATTCTCTGTTTATGTTATCTTTTAACAGCTAGGGTTTGTATCAAGCAAGCGTCGTCGTCACGAATAAAATGAATTAAAGTATTCAATAAGGTGTTTATTTAGACTGATATTTGTACTAAAGGGGAAACACTTATTCCATATGAAATGACTGCATATGTTTATCGAGTAGCTATTTTGGAATTCCCATACATGAAAATTGGATATTTTCGGCGTTAAAATGTTCATATTTTAGCGTAGACAAACTAAAGACTGTGTTGTTGGGTTCTTATATAATCAATTTAAAAGTTTATATCAAAATATATACCACTATTAGAAGATATCTGTTTTATTAGTCAAGTAGTTGACACCTGGACTGAAGCCAAATTGCGCCACAAACTAGTTAATTAAGTGTCGCAACCGGTTGTTGTGACTACAATCTTAAAGTCGTTGAACTAAACAGCCTTCCGCATAACAGAAAAAAACAGACCAAGTGCGTATTGGGCCAAATGTAATGCAGGGTTCCGTAGATTATTTTTACTCATTTTGTGTATCAAATTTATTTTCTTTGCATAATATTGTGGTTCGTACTTTCTAAATAACATGTTTTAGCTTTCTTAGATTAAAATGTCAATATTATTTCTTAGTTTTCAAATGATACCTACATATAATAATAAATTACAGCTTTATAATACCTACTATCGTGTGCCTTTGAGGTGCAAATGGCGCATGCCAACGGACATGGCAAAATTGTTAGAATAAACTAAAATAAGATTTCTTCTTAGGATTATAACAAATATGTAACTCTATAGTACTTTCACTTGATTTAGCTTGTCAGGTAACTTCTTACTAATGGCACTGATGCGTTCGCGATGGTATAGAAATGTCCATACTCAACTAATAGTGCAATTAGTATCAGATGTGAAGTAGACCTTTTTTTATTTTCTATCAGAAAACTGTAGTTTTGGCATAAATAATAATCAATATTAATCTATACTTCTATACTATAATATATTATTATTATAATATTATAAAGCTGAAGAGTTTGTCTGTTTGAACGCGCTAATCTCAGCAACCGCTGGTCCGATTTGAAAAAATCTTTCAGTGTTGAATAGTACATTTATCGAGGAAGGCTACAGGCTATATATCATCACGCTAAGACCAATAGGAGCGGAGCACCAATGAAAAATGTTACAAAAACGGGGGAAAAACTACGGGCAATAGGAGACGTAAACGATGTTGCGTGGGTCAGCTAGTTTCATATAAAATGGTACCCTACACATGCACGTTAGCCAAGGGGTGTCTAAGTCGTCTGCTATCACAAAACTTTTGGATGAAATAGGTGCAGCTGATAGCAGGTAAACATTAGATAAATGTTAAATATTTGAGATGTACAAATATCGATAGTTTCAGTCTCTATAGAGGCAATAATATTGACATATCGCAATCGATTGACAAAGTCGATAATGTAGACATTATTGATAGGTACTATTCTGAATTGATTATTAATAAATAACTAAATTAGTAGTTCAGAGAAAGATACTTCGATTAGAAATAGAATAAATTGCCTCATAAGTGGTAACATAGGTCTCGGGTTCAATTTACTTGTTTGTATGATATGGAAATATTTGTTTCGGAGTTTGGATGTTTTCTATTTATAATATGTATATATTTACAAACTTAAGTATATACGTATTCTAGTAGTCAATCTAGCTGTCATAGTACAAGCTCTACTAAGTTTAAAGCTAGATCGTGATGTGAGTTAGATGTCCTAAATATTAAGAAAAAAACTGGCTAAGTACGTGTCAGGCCATTACACCACCATAGTCATCTATAATGGCACGTGTAATGGAAGGCGTTGCTGGTATTTATTACTATGAATAATGTTTACATAATATTTTCCAAGTTACAAGTTAGGCCTCTATAACTCCTCAACTAATAAAGTTGTTTTCAAAGTTCATCACAAGGTTCATCACATAAAAGTCAGCCTTTTAACTTTTGCAAGGGGGATGCCCTTTTTATTTAACGTTGAAGCTGAATGTCTAGCGGAATACTAAACCAAAAGCGGATTACTAAACTAAAACTAATGATACCCCACGCTATGGGGAAGACGCGAGGAAAAAAAATCAACTAAACTTTACATGTAGGGGAGGTACCTCAAAACATTTTTTATCGTTATTTTATTTTAGTATTTTGTCGACGTGGTAAATGTATACACATATCCATGCAAAGATTCATCTTTCTAGCACTAACCGTTTGGAAGGTAAGTCGAGGAAGGACGGACGGACATGACGAAACTATAAGCGTTCCGAGACGTGAACTACGAAACTCTAAAAACATAAATATAAAATAGGTACTATGATTTTTAACCGACTTCCAAAAGGAGGAGGTTCTCAATTTCATCGGTATGTTTTTTTTGTATAACATAGTTATTCATTGATGTAATTGTGATAAACACACTGTATTAAATTTCTTATAACAATAAGCAGTATTACATTTATTGGTTCTTACAATTACGTTTTAGTTAAAACTGTGACAATATGAAGCAAACATTTTTTTCGGAAAATTCTTATAAAAAGAAATACTCAAACATATTTACATTTATTATTATAGTTTATTATAGATTATTCTTATGTTATTAGCTTTATTAAATTGAAAAAAAAATATGATGGTCTACTTATAATAGAGCCAAGTATTCCATGATAATTTTAACAATAGCTTGGCACACATGTTAGTTTGAAATATGTAATCTGTATTCTTCAACTCGTGCCATTATTTTGACAGGTTGTGTCAATATGTTGTCGATAAACTATAAAAAGGCGACACGATCGATTGGCAACACTACCTGAAATACTCAGATAATTATGTAAGTGTGGGTGTCAATGATAAAGTTGTAACAGAAAAAAAATCTGTTATTATGAAAGAGGATGACAATAAATAGGTCTGCATTTGTATTTCTGATAAGATAAAGTGCATAATGTTCGTTTTTATCATTTACATTACAATACTTGAATCGAAATTGTTAGCTCTGACTACAGTCTAATAAAACAGGATACAACACATGCCATTCAGTTATACATATATTTGGAATCAGAAGGAAAAGTAAGCAAATCTATACATCTAGGTATTTACAAATAAATAAAATTGGACCGTCTATATGTTTGTAATATTAAAATAACCTTACACTATCTACTAATACTAAATGCATTATATGTACATATGTATACACGATACATTTACCAAAATAATGTTTTTTTACAATTTTTGTCTGTCTGTCTGTTTGTTCCGGCTAATCTCTAGAACAGCTAGACCAATTTTCACGAAACTTTCACCAAAAGATAGCTGTTGATATACCTAGCTCTGCCCCGCAGCATTACCCGCGGTTGATTTAATACCGCAGGTAACACCGCGAGGCTCGTTTAGTTAATAATAAAAGGGAAAAAGCATGTCAACTGAATATAACTATGCGTATAAATTATAATTATCTACGTAGCAGTCGCAAATCATAATCGCAAATGAAATCATAATTTTAATAATTAAAAAAATAACTATAACTTGATTTGAAAGAAAGAGGAACATTAGCAAGTAACGCTTATTTTATTTTTAAATGTAAATACCAATACTGGATTTTAAAATTTAATTTAAATGAAATCAAAGCAAAGATAAAACATAATAATTAATTCAGATAGGGAGACTAGATATTAAAACAAGTTGTACCTGACCCGTCTTATCGTTGTCGGTTATTGTCGCTCACAGATATTTTAAAGAATGTAACTAAGGTTAGAAAGAACTTTACATTACTAGACGCCAATCAAAATAAGAATAATACTATCATTATAGTTTTAAAAACAACGTACTAGAAAAGGTTTCATCAATAAGAGCTGGTGACTATAAGAAACTAGAAAAGAAAATAATCTTTCATAATTTCATCGTCTTTTGGTACGTTTTGTGGCTAAATATTTTTTTTATGTGTACAGACAATAAGGCCATGTTCAGATGACGAGCTCTCAACGCACGTTTTGCTAACGCGCGTTATCAACTCCATGTAAAAACGCGCGTCAGCGTGTGTACTCCTAGAACAAATTACATGTAGTTGTAAACGCGCGTTGAACGCTCGTCATCTGAACATGGGCTAACAAATACAAAATGATAGTTGTGACCTGTTTCATTATGTTGGCAATGTATATGATACACGTAAATACAAATATTTGTCCTCACAAATACAAAGTAAATTAATTAGGCGTGGTAGAACGTCCGAAGGTCAATCGTAAAAATATCAGTGAATTTCAATTAACTAGATAAACCGTTGTCGTCAGAACTTAATCGTAACTACACATGGACTAGAATAATTATCCCACACTTCGGACTATAACGACTTTTATACCGATATTTGGTAACGACTTTTCTTTTCATAATTAATCACAAGAAAGGCAAGTTGACGATGGACGTCCTACGCTACGTTGGTCGAGACGCGGTCTCCATCTCCACTTTAGAACACATTAACTCCAACGGATAGCGGCCCAACGGCTAATATGGCCAGGCCACTGCCACTTAAGCTCGCTAATCCTGTGGGCCATGTCGATGACCTTGGTTCACTCCAAAGCACACTGAGCCACTTTGAAATTGTGGACTAATCGTACCTTAAGTGTCCACGTTTCGACTCCGTATATAATGACGAGTAGGATGAACTGATTAAAATTTAATAGTAAATTGTAAAGTTAAATTTCCAATGATAAATATTGAGGTCAATGTTAAGAACTATCAGCATTTATCTAAAATTGTTACAGCCAAAATGGTCATAATTTCAATGAAAACTGACGTCCAAATTATAACTCCAATTACGCATTTCTCCAAGCTTTATTCCATTACTGTATCTCTTAATGATGGACTTTAATTAAATATGAACTCTGGATGTTCAAGATGTAATAACATTTTACACTGAATAATTATTAAGACAAGATGAGCAGCCATTAGACATTTGTTTTTAGTCTTATTACTTCTGCGGTGGGTTAAAATAAATAAATAGATTTAATATTTTGATGTAATAAAAGAGGCTAATTGGTGACAGATTAAGAGCGGACTAAAGGAGCAAACAACATAGGACAATAGCAGAACAAAAAGAAGGAAAGAAAAACCACCAACCAATCAAATCTACCAAAGGTGAGGCATATGTTCAGCAGTGGACTGTTAAAGATTGTTGGTGTGATGAGGATGGTGATTCAGTATGCTTGCCTAAATTTCGGTTACCATTTGCTACCATATATATAACTCTTTTTTTTTTAATAGTGTTAGGTGTAACTTTGCCAGAAACTGATGTTAATCTTCTCCTCTAGAGTTAATTGCCAATTGTCATTTTTTCTACCATTTACAGACTACTACTATCTTTCTTCTTTTCCATTGCTGTTTCCCACGTTAGGTGGGGTCGGCTCTCCTTATCCTTCGGCGCCAGAATAGCCTGTCCGGGTTGTCGGGTCAAGTAATTTAGTCTCCTAATGAGATTGGCCATACTAGTCCACCAGGTCAAGGGTGGCCGTCCTCTTCCTTTCTTGCCTTCCGGAAGTGCCAATGCCTTCTCGCTCGCTGTCTCTACGCATGACGTGGCCGTACCACCTTAGGCGTGTTTCGGTGAGCTTTTTCTGGACTGGAGTCACTTTGAAGGTACCTCGTACATACTCGTTTCGAATTTTGTCTAGCCTCGTCACTCCGCCCGACCATCTGAGCATTTTCATTTCGGCGTGTATCTCCCTCACTGTCCAGCATTCAGCCCCATATAACATCGCTGGTCTTACTGCTGTCTTGTACACTTTTCCTTTAGTGAGTATGGGCATGCGCGGGTCGCAGATAACTCCAGAGAGTGCACGCCATTTTTGCCACGCGACATTTATTCTGTGGGATACTTCTGCTTCGACACTTCCGTCTCGCGTTACTATGGAGCCTAGGTATCGGAATTGGTTGACTTTTGGTACTTGCGTGCCGTCCGGGTAGTAGACGTTGGCGCTGTTCGCTGTGTTGCTGAATTTGCATGCATGCATGCATGTGTTTTGTTTTTGCTTAAGCCGGACATACACGTTCAAGTATACTTGCGCAAATCCAGACTGTTTTGTCTGGTTCAAGTATACTTGCGCAACTATACTTGAACGTGTGTGTCCGGCTTTACTCGAAGTCCTGAGTTTTCCAAAGCCGTGATCCACTCGTTATGTGAGACTTGCAGTTTTTCGGCAGATTCAGCCACAAGCCCAACGTCGTCGGCATACAAGAGATTCCAGGGTACAAGTTGGATATTATAAATAAATAAATTAATAAATATTTCGGACATCTTACACACAACGCCATTTAGTACCAAGCTAAGCAGAGCTTGTGTTATGGGTACTAGCCAACTGATATAAATACATATATACAATTTTTTTGTAAATACCTACTAGAAATATCATACATAGAAAACACCCAAACTTCGAAACAAATACTTGTAGATCATACAAACATTTGGTCCGACCCGGGAATCGAACCCAATACCTCAAGCACAGCAGTCGCACACGCTACCACTGCGCTACATGTTGATTTGAAATAAACAACTTGAGCACTCTTGTTGTTGTTTACATATTTGCATTTCATGCATATCAGTAATTGGTCTTTGTTAGAAATAAGGAAATCACAACAGTGAAGAAAATAAATGCAAGTAGGTACTTCAGCAAAAAGTTAATGTTTCGTGAAAGTTTTTATAGATTTGATGGAACCGGTTACAAGTTATTGTAAAGTTAAAAATAAAATAACATCTAAATTGTAAACTTCATTGTAAACAACACAATAAATAGTATGTACACAATAAATATTTAATGATCTTTTGTAAAATCTATTGTACATTAAAGGATTGTATGAATATAAATATTACCGTGTGTTAAAGTTCATTGAAGGCTAATGTTGTTCTGTTCATTCTATTTTGCGTCAAGTAACGTCATAAATGGAATTAATGATTTCCAACAGCTCATTAAATATTGTGTATTTATAATAACTTCAATAAAATTCTTGCTTTTCCTCACGAACAAGGAATTCGTGGAGTTTCATATATAGGTTTACTAAAATATTTGTAATGTAGATTTAACGCTCTGTAAATATTGACTTAAGTTCTTGCGTTAGTAAACGAAAAACAGTCAGTCGAACATTTTTTTTTGTTTTGGGTAGATAACAAAATCCTGAGATAGGCAGGCAGATATTTTACACAGTTCAAAACTTTATTCCTTTAGAGTTCCGTACCCAACCGTTTCGCAAAGACTCCGTTGTCCGCCCGTCTGTCTGTCACCAGACTGTATCTTACGAATGATACAGTAAGACAATTGAAATAACAGCAAATATTAAAAATAGTGATTTTTGAATTAATTTGGCTTTTGAATTTTCTGTGAGGCCGTGGCCGCGTGTTAGCCACCGCGCGTTGAACCCATAGGCCATATTATGCCTAAACATAGCTTTTCTGCGATGATTTATACCTCCTTTTTGTAAACAGTTAAAATTAGACAACTTATAGATTGAGTGCACGTAAGAAGACAAAATATTCTAAAAATACGATTAATTGCTTGGCGTTCAATTTGTCGCAGTAATTTTTGCCATGTGGCCTTAATGTTCCTCAAGGTTGTCTCGACATTTTCTATATTTAGTTTTAAATACAAAGTTATTGCTTTATGCCTATTAAATAATTATTTTTTTATTTTTGTTTTAAACTATCCATCAATAGTCCATCGCATTAGCAGCAATGCGATGGATAATTATTGAATCATTATAAATTGATTTTTTTTTATACAGAAGGTATATCCTACTAATATTATAAACGTGAAAGTTTGTAAGTATGGATGGATGGATGTTTGTTACTCTTTCACGCAAAAACTACTGAACGGATTTGGATGAAACTTTACAATAATATAGCTTTTACGTCAGAATAACACATTGGCTACTATTTGCCGCGATAACCGACATACACGCGGGCGGAGCCGCGAGCAAAAACTAATAGTATAATATTACTTTGTAAAGTTCGTCTGCGAACCACTCAATAAAATCAAAAAGATTTATATTGGATTATGGGATACCCCGTACCTAGATTTGGTTACTAGCTATTGCCAGCGGTTTCGCTATTTCTAATTTTGTGTTTTTAGCTTTGAAAATGACCATCTTCCATATAATCATTCAGACCCTTATTGTTGGTAGGCTAATTAAAAAGAATCAGGTGGCTAAATTTCAAAGTGGATCATGCGGTATAGGCTCAGCATTGATTAATCAGTCAAGCAGGATCAAGCCAATTTTATATGCATTAGTTAATAAAAAATCCTCTCTTATATTATCACATTGCAGCGATGTACTTAGTCACGGCTGTAGGACAAAGACGTGTATTTAAGATCATCCAAATACGATCCTGTTATCATTACTCATTCATCATATTTTTATGATTACATAGTTATTTTCGTTGAAAGTTTTAATATGGTGGAGGAAAGTTATCCTATAAACATTTAAAATTCATGGAGTATAAACGTAACACACGCACGCGCGTGCTACGGAGCTGTTGAACTTTATTACTTACCGCAGTTGCTCAGCTAAAAGCCACAGTGAGCTACTGAGACTACAGCCTTTATTTCTTCTACGATACTGGCTGCTTCATCTTCTTTATTATTTGGAGAAGTCGTAATACTTTTTATAGAACACAATATTCTGAATAATGCTGAATTCTCAAGTTGTTTCAGTTGATTAAAGAATTTAGGAACGGGACAAGTTAATCACCTATTTCAATTGGTACCTACTTAAGTAAAAATATTTTGTTGTACGTAGTACTTACCGTTTTTCCTCAGAAACGTTTGCCTTACCAGATTGAAGTTGGGTTTAAGTCTACTACAAAACGACTGAACATCAGTTTTTTACGTAGAGAGACTGGCAATCGGACCTCCACTATTCAAGTAATAGACGATTGTTCTGTAGAAGGAGTCTTATCGGACTTTTTACGGCTAGGTACAACTATCCGTAACAATTATCACAAATGTTCTTATGGCAACCGGGACTGACGGCTTATCTTGCTTTCCGAGGCACGAAGCAATTTTAATATGTCAAGAATGGTCACCGTATGGGTTACCTGGCTAGGATTGCTTAACTTTTGCGATATATTAACCTACTAAGTTAACACTGAACCACGAGTCGACTCACGAGGCGATCATAGCCCAGTTGCACTGGGTGCTTAGAAACAATTACCGAGGGTGAGCAACGACGGCGTGGTCAGTACCTAGATGGGTGGCGGCTGGAGGCATGGTACCATCAGAGTCTCTGTGATTCGGTGTTCACGTTAAGCAGTCGGTCCCGGTTGTTATCTTATGATAACAGTCGTGAAGGTGAAACGTAGGGTGAGGCCTTTGGCTTGCCTGTCCCCAACTCGCACTCGCCAGCGTGGGGACGTATGGCCTTAAACCTCTCCTGAGAGGAGACCAGAGCCCAGCAGTGAGACATTGTGGGTTATTGATGAACCACGAGTCCCCTGTCCCTACTAGTCTTAAATTAATAAGCATTAGTGTGTTGCTGAGATTACCTAATAACTAATTAAAATTCCAAACAGAAATTAAGGAAAGATTAGATAGAAGTAGACATTTTTATTTGTACACTCAATGTTAATGGCAGAGCTTAAGCAAATAGAGACGGGCACTCAATGTATTAAACCTACACAGATAAGTAGAGAGGACGGTCATGTGAATAGAGTGTTGAGTATTGTATAAACTGACATATATTTATGAATGTTTCTTTTGTATTGTAAACTATTCAAAAATCTTGAGCGTCTTGAAAATCTTTACATTATACCTATCACAAATGTGTTTGAGGAAAGGCATCAAACATATTTGCGATGGATTTAATCTAAACTACTATTATAAAGAGAAATCATTTGTATACTTATTTGCATTCTACAAATAAACTCAACACACAAATCAAACGAGTTTGAAAATTCTTTCATATAATTCAATAATACCGAGTGAAAAATGTCAAGGTCAAGGTAAGATAAATATGCCTATAAAAGTCCTTATTTAGAGTGATCTTAAAAGTACATAAAGTAATACATGGTATGCTATTATGCTAAGCCAAAAAGAATACAAACGAATAATTACAAAAGTCTAAGCGATAGTCACTTGGCACCGACTTCAAACAGATTCTAGGTACCTAGCACACATTATAATACTACTGTTTAAATGAATAAAGAATTAGGTATAGGCAATTTATGAAGAACCAGTTTATTTTACGCTTTTAGGTGTTTTTTGGCAGAAAGTTTTCGTTGGATGTTTTTTGGAAGTCGGTTTTTTTTTTAGTCAAAGGTATTCCATATGTACTACTTAAAAATGTGTACCAAGGAGTACATTACAATAATAACTTTTAACATCTTTTAGAAATCTTTGCTATGGGAACCAGCTTCCTGATTAACATACATCAAAATCTATAAACATACATATTATAAATAAATTACTGGATCATGAATGATCGTGCTCCATAACACAATATTTGTCCAGGTTGGGAATCAAACTAACGACCTCTGGCTTAACAGTCAAGGTCACCAACTACCAGATAAACAGCCCCTACAAAATGAAAATTAATATAGATAATAAATTAAATTAAAAAGCTTTTTAAGAACAAGCTTCTACTGGAATGCTTCGAGACGAATCAAACGAGTCCAAACTCGATGATGTTGCGACGTTTCTTTACAGAGTTCCTATGGCCACTTTGCAGCTCCAGCATCAGATCAGCTCCATGTTATTATAATATTGTATTGTCACCCTGTATACATATGCTTGCAAAATTTTAGCAAAATCGGTTCAAGATATCTGCTTCAAAATTGAGTTGCAAGATTCCACCCGAATATACAAGCATACATACATACATTGCGAGTTAATAAAAAGCTTGTAAAAAAAGAGCACATTCATTGTCAACAAACTAATACATAGCTTAAAGATATAATGAAAACATTATAACTGTTTGATTTACGTAGTAAATAAGAAACAAGTAGTTGCCTCTCTTATACGAGTTTCTACACAACGCTGTACTTTTATGGGTAAAAGAAAAGTCATCTAAGTTTGGATTATACTTGCTTGGGGTGGTTTCAGTAATTTGCATTAATACTTAATCTGAGAATACCTAACATTGTTAAGAGTTGAAAAATATGTATACAGTAAAGTGTACGTTTGCACCACGGAGCAAATTGCAAATAAATATTTAAAATTTCTAGGTGTGTTTGTTTTGAAAGGTTAGGCTCGGTATTTACAGAAATAAGAGAGAATTTTGATCTATTTCTTTAGCTTTGAACTATGAAGTAAAATTGAAAATTGCTAAGACAACGTAATTATTTGAGACCCATAGACCTTTCATTAAATATCTTGTTTTAAATTATTTCATTTATTTACCTTTGTATATTTATATTTATGATAAGGAAAATTAAAGTGTATTGGAGGGCGCGCATAAGAGTACCTTTTACATTGACTTAAGGCGGGCATACACGTTTAAGTATACTTGCGCAAGTCTATCTATCTGTCTCTGTCACGCACGATATGCTTGACAGAGAGAGACAGACAAAACAGTCTGGATTTGCGCTAGTATACTTGAACGTGTGTGTCCGGCTTTAAGACTAGTGCAGACAGCGGACAGGGCAAGACGGTAACGCAGCAAGTTTTAGTATTTTTTTGAGTTATTCATAAGTACTTATGATATACACTATTAAAAAAAAGTTCTCATAGAATAGTACTATACAATGATTTTATATAAAATACTATACTTACAATTTTTTAAGAAGTACTATAAAAATAGTGAGCAGAACCGTAGGCCACCAGCTATATATAGCCATTTATTCATTAAAATAGTTTTGCAGTGATTTCTTAAATGAGATCATTGTGAATCATTCGCAAGTGTTCTGGTGAACTATCTGCCACAAATCCTTCTGTAGGTTTCTCGGTACGCCATTATTACTCTTTAATGTGGTTTCACATGGCTTTACCTTTAACGAACCTTAATAGTAGCATATAGTGTAATGTATATTGTTATACCTACGTTCAATGTGTAGGTATATGATACTTGTACTTCCATTATTTTTTAAATCTAAATATGTGATCTCACAAACTGGAGTCTGGCGTAAAATTTACTCTTATTTTTAACTCCCCACGCAAAAAGAGGGGTGTTATAAGTTTGACGTGTCTCTCTGTCTGTCTGTGGCACCGTAGCTCGCCAACGGATGAAGCGATTTCAATTTAGTTTTTTTGTATGAAAGGTGTGTTACGTGCGAGTGTTCTTGAAAATCGGTTGAGTCGTTTAAAAGTTATGGGGGTGAAAGTGGGGAAGAATAATCGAATGTCTGCAAAAATATAATCGAGTGGGGTCTCAAATGAAAGCGCATAACGTGTTTTTTACTTTTTAAGGGAACTCAGATTATTATGTCGGGGTCTTTTTAAATTTTGAGAATTTATATAGATCATTATAAGCTAGGTATTTATTTATGTAATTGCCTTATTTCTAAACTCAGATGCGATCACTTAGTTTAAAAAATATAGATCTTCTCTGAACTACCTTCTTAGCCAAGATGCAAGTAGTTCGCATCAATTATCTTGTCGATTCTCTTTATACAATCGCTAACGTCTGTATTCTCTCATATTATTGGCTAATGTTTTGTTTGTTTAGGTACCTCATTTGTAGAATGTCAACCTGGAGAGGGTGCTGATTGAACTGCCTGTTTTTATTTCGAATCTTTATCATGTTCTCAGACATAATACATACATAACACTGCATTAGACTTGTTTACGATTTAGGACATATTATTATGAACACATTATGTAAATTCATGGCCTTGTTTATTTTTCTTTTTTATTTTCCCTGTGATAAACGTTTGATGATGAAGGTTAATCATTACGCTGGCATCTTGCCATCTTCGCGTAGATATCATCAAAGTATTAATTGTCTAATTGTGTAAAACATTCCAACCAGCTCTTCTTTACTAAGATTGAAAATAAAAAATCGATAATTTAAGAAAAATAATATCACTAAAAGACTGACCTTCTGACAAACATATTTTTATGATAGCCTTGCAAAAATAGGCTTTTAAGTAGCTTTTTGCAGCTTAATTTATTACATAATTAGGTACTATAGTATTATGCCAAGGTTGAGTTACAATAATAATTGTACTCTCAGAAATACTAGTTTTGTCACGTAAATGCAGTCAGTTTATTGTTAGTGCTGATTTTAGACTTCTGGAGTAATGGGAGTAAGCGTCATATGTTCCTATTAGACGAAAGCGTAACAATTTACTTTTATACTGTTTAACTGGATGTGTTAGTACACTATATGACACTATTAGGGCGAGTGGATACGACAGAGATAACGTTATAAGATACCGGTGAAGTAACATAAAAAATAATTTTATATACCTACCTAAGACCTTATAGAGTTACAGGTTTTACAGGCACACTCGACCCTTATTGCGTACCTATATGACGATGTTGGACACACACAGTTGATTGTATAATTTGTTATAGTACTGCCATTTTATTTTGATATTTATTAATTATTTAATCTTTTAGGTTAGTGAAACTGAGATGAAGTAAATTATTTACGAGCACATTAAAAAAACAGGAGCAAGCAATCCTGAAGGATGAATTGTCTTCGATTTCAAATTGAATCTAATCTAGGGTCTCTCCCAAATTTCGGATTTTAATCATGTTTTCGATTTTTAATTAAGTTATAGGTACTTAAATTTTTTCTTTTTTTTTCACAACGTTATCTATTATCTAGTCCCAAACTACGCGGAACTTGTATTATGGGTAGGTACTGGAAAACTGATATAAAAATACATACATACATATATACTTTTTTTTGTAAATACATGCATATGATAGGTAAATAGAAATCACCCAATTTTTATGGGCCTCCATATAATTCGTAGACTTTGTATTTTGAAGCTACAATTTAAAACTTCTTATGACACTGAGAATTTTGTTAATATGAATAGATGATTCCCGAATATTTGAAAACACCATTAGCTGTGACTAACCCCAGTCCTGAGTATTAGGAAGTAGGTGCATTACCCATTATAGACATTGTTGAAAAACATGTAACCAAACACTACTGTGCGTATATAAACGGCACCTACTGTTCTTTGTCCATTTATTTCCGACCAGACTGTATGAATAAAACATTGTTTGTTGTTAAACATTAATTTCCGGAATGAAAACAAACATTTATTAAGAAAAGACACAAGGCTATAACTATGATGTTTTATTCCAAAATGTTTAACTTGGTTTACATACTAATAAAACATTCAATACATAGGTAATCGAATCCGTTTTACGTAATGAATGAGTTGAGTGGATTGAAAACCGGTCTCGATGTGGTTGAGGTAATAAGGTTGAGTGAATTTGTGAATGAACGTACGTATGAAAACGAAAGTATTATCACTACAGGAATATTACTGCATCCTCACGATGTCCCGCTATTGTGAAGGTATTCATTCGATAGTTCGTTTCAATTGGCCTAAGACGATAACTCGGATAAAAATAACCCCTACCGGCGCATTCTGACATAAATTATGACGTTAAATTTAATAACATACTTGTCACGAAGTTGGAAACTGCCATTTACATTCACGCAAGTAGATTCGTTCTTACCAAACATTTACTCAACCTTCAAAGTTTTCAAAAATTTACGTGCGGTTTCTTCAACTGTTCTTCGTTCTCTCTAGTTACTGCTAGTATTTAATGCTGAGTTTCTATGTGCATTAAATGCCAGAAGTAGCTGTTATATTTTTTTACATATTTACTTTTGTTTGTTACATCTACTGACAGATCTAGTGTTTTTAAAAACCAAACTTGTCTGTATTAAGGGATTTAAAAATGCATGCAGTGCATTAATCGCTCGAGAAAACCCATTAAATGTAGTCAGGAACATTTTTCTTATGAAACTTAAGTAGTTCTTTTTATATACTCAAAATTCTCTTCTTTTTAATTTTCGACACGCCGAAATACTTTAACACGTTTATTGCAATATAGGTATATTGCATGCATTTTATTTCCATATTTCAGAGTTTGTTCAATTCAGAAATATACCAGTTAACGTACATAAGCAAATGAAATATGTGTAAAGTATGAGAAAACAACAGTCTGACAGTAGTGTCGACAGATTGGAAAAGGATTGCTGTGATGTCACGACCTACTTTGAAACGATAGTGAACAGTTACATTTGTTAGTTAGTTGAGACTTTGTACTCGGTGTCTACTGCACTCGTCCACTTATAAGTACCTACAGATAACCTACTCCATTCAGTAGACTCCTTTAAATAAACACTTGCTTTCCATGCAGGATGGTTTAAAATTGTAGTATTAAAAATGTTTTTATTAATTCAATTAAAAATAAAACCTGCAACTGCAACGCAATTCTCGCGAAACAGAAAGAGATAAATTAGATAATGTCAATATGTACACTTTATGGGAAAATGTTTAAATACATCAATACATTTTACTGTTCAATTTAAAAATGTGCAATTTCTAACTCAGACGCTGCAATTCAGAATTTAATGACACAGTTTAACGGTTGTGTAAAAGGAATTCTAAGGTATTAAATATTTTGATTTTTAAAAATGGAATCTTACATACACTTTTTTACGTCAAGTACGAATACAGAACTGCGATATTCCCGTACATGAAAACTAGCAGAAAACTTTATATTTACCTAGAATCATAAAATTTGAAAGGTTTTACGGCAGAGTAAAGGTAAAAAGTCTGAAAGTCGTCAAACATTTGTTTTACGATTACGTAAATACTTATATGTACATATTTATGTTATTTTTATACATGTATGTATAGAGCAATAAAGTTGCTCACTCGGACAACGGCCACGGGACGGGTAACAATAACCATCGAGAGTCTAGAGAGGTTTAATGCAGCAGACATATGCGTGAATGATTAATACTACACATAAACAACGATATGAGAGCCTGCTACTTATATTTTTCCCAAACTATCGGAGCAATATATAATAATACAACAATAATGAACTGTTTTCGAATAAAATCACCTTTATTCGAGAAGAAACAACATTGTACTTTAGGACTGGATCAAATTGCGTCCACTAATGGCTAATAAAATTGATCGGCCGACGTTTTTATTACACAAATCAATGGATAAATTGTACAAATGTCGTAAATTGACACTTAACAACTGAATTATTATTACCTACTATAATTATTATTAGTGAATGATGTTGATGGGTTTGTACAATCTACTTTAGCAATAAACATTGTAATGCTTCAGGAATATTTGGGCAAAGAAGAAAATAACTATATTCTACATACATTTGATTAATCAACATTACAACAAACCACTTGTGGGTGGTCCTACCCACCACCACCAGTATTTATGAAGTGAAAATGTTAGTAATTTGGCGAATAAGTATCCGACTTTACCAAAGCATCCTTTTTTAAACAATCTTTTATTATTATTTGACTTTCTCTGGATAAAATTTAAATATTCCATACAGAGTTCACGTATACTTTCTTGTGACTTTATAAAAAAAGTTTCTTTCCAATTTTTTTATGGACTTAATGCAAAACTTTAACGTGTTATTGTTATTAAAATATTTTTGAGAAACACAACTCATTCACCATACATTTCTCCCTGAATCAGTATTTAGTTTTTGACGTGACAACGTCTTATAATGTCTCATGCGGCGTTACCTCGCTATGAGGCGTTCAATTTAAGGCTTGAAGTGCAAGCGAGAATAGATCCGGCGCTTACGGCGCATCTATCTCTCATCATTTCACCAATGTTTCACTATGACGTTGTCACGTTAAACTATCGTCAGTAAACAGACTTTATAGACAACCATTTTTTTTTTATTAATATTAAGTGACAAATTTAGCCTCGTTCGTTCTAGTAATTGGGTTCAATTCTATTGGCGTTAACGCAGCACTTAGGGGATATAATTAAGACTATATTGATTGTAATCAATCTAGAGAGTAGGTAATTGTCCCATTTTAATCATATCTCATTGTTGATTATCATCTTTATATAGTTGAAAAAGTAAGTCATATTGGAAAGAAAACACCCACAACTCGATTTGAAAGAAATAGATCGCGTAGTGACGGCCTAGGACATATAAATGAAGTTAGATAGAAGCTTAAAGTCACCTAACATAACGTAAAGTTACTGTATTTACAAGTCAATTATATGTATCGAAATAGACTGTACGCACCTAAAACCATTAGTTACATAACACGAATACATCGCTCGTAACAAACCATCGAAGTATTCTAAATTGAATCCACATCAAATACTCGGCATAGTTGGAGCCGGCCGGCATATAAATGGCGCATGAATTTAAATCGCTTAGCAAATGTAATTGATTCCATGGTTGTTTATGACACTAATTGTAAAGGAGAACGCAATTGAAGCATAAACACAACACACATTTTTGAACCAAAATAAACAAGAATCTTGACAATTATTACTGAATAAATTACTAACTTAATACTACTATTCATTATTTATTTACTATTTTGACTACTGATTTATTATGGTTGGCTACTATGGCTTATTACTTTTTTGGCGAAACTGTTTACTAAAGAGCGTTTAATCAAAAGTGAAGCCGTTAGTCATAGTTCATGGTCAAGTCTGTACTTGTTCTACAACTTTCATTATGTTAAAAAATTGGTGTCGTCATTTTTGTTAAAATTTCGTCACAGTTTTCTCGTTTTTTGTTGTGTGCGTCATTTTTGTAGAATGATCTGACGTATGCTTCTATATCCCGAAAGATAGCGTTGTCATCACGGAACTTTATAACTCTAGCTATTGAGATTATTAGACCCATGTACAATGATTCAATTTAACTCAGGACTATCTGTGGTAGTGGTACGGGCGTAGACACGGTGAAATATTGTGCGATATGATGAATATAACATAATTTTATAAATGCTGATGGTTATCAACCAGGAACTGAATAAAATTTTAACACGACTTGGAATTTTTTATGTGTATTAACGACGTTGACCTTGTATGGAAATTTTACTTATCGCCGATTTGCTCATTATAATAGCTTTCACTTCCCCTTGTAATAAGGTCAGTTTTATTTTAATCGCATTTGTTGTCAGGGAGTACTTGATGATGGCTGAATGCTTCCAATAAAGCTAGTAATTAGAAATATAATACAAAAATATCGAGACGTCAACTAAATTCAATTGTCACCTATTTTTTAACCCCCGACGAAAAAAGAGGGGTGTTATAAGTTTGACGTGTCTGTCTGTCTGAGGCACCGTAGCTCACGAACGGATGAAGCGATTTCAATGTAGTTTTTTTTGTATGAAATGTGAGTTACGTGCGAGTGTTCTTAGACATGTTTCATGAAAATCGGTTGAGTCGTTTAAAAGTTATGGAGGTGAAAGTAGGGAAGAATAACCGAATGTCTGCAAAAATATCATTGGCGTATGATTACTCGATTAAGTGCTTGAGTAGGGGGTTTTTTAAAATTTTGAATTTATGGTTATCTGCTCTTGATTCTGAATAAATCTAACCAACTCTAATATATAGTGGTTAGGAGACTCATATGTTTCAAATTAAGTAGGTACATACAATAATTACAATAAAACCCTTTCCCTCCTTGGGAGTTATCAGTTTGTCTTTACACCATTTCTTTGTACTTTGCAAAGCGGAACTACTCGTAGAAACTATTACAAAAGTCGGAGATTTTATACAGAAATGACTACGCAGACTAGTTTTAATGAAATAATGAAAGTTTTGGATCAAATACCATGAACCATGACTAATAGTTTTATTTGGATTTTTATACTAATTTTCAATATAGGTTTTCAACGTTTGCAACGAATGAGCTTTTATATATTATCATTCGGGATTAAAAAATTTAGGTATGAGTTCCTTCATAATGACACTCAAAATACAGGATATCCTCAAATGCAATAGAATCAGCCCAAGTAGGTATATATTTCCACCTTCATATTGATCGGATCTGAAGTGATTTGCTCTACCTAATTCTAATCGGCTTGCGTGACTCGATAACATCAATGTAAGTTATTCGTAAACAAAAGCACACACGGCCTACATTCAAAATACTTCCCTCTTGTTATAAACGTGCTTAAATTTTGTCATTATGAGTGGCATTGAAAACCTAGATCACTATCGTAAATAATGTAGTATTAATTCTATTTTAAATCTAAACTAATTTTAGATTACCGGAACCACGTGTTTATATAGGAAGACGGTTATTTTTGAAATTATTGAAATATTTCACGAAAATTAGAAGCAAAGCGTTTGAAACGTGATTTGATTAACTGATTTTACTATCACAAATTTCACAAAAACTAATGTATCTGTTGTTAACAACTCGGTTTTATTCTTAAAATATTTAGCTCTTACTCACTTCGCTCATTACACAACGGGAGGAAGTATCTTGTTTTGTAAGCAGGATGCATACTCTATATCTTAACGCAGACATCCGTCTGGATAGCTTTAAGGAGATTGAGCTATTGTTAAGGTGTCTATATGATACAATAATATAAATTAGGATACATAGGACTAGGTATTTGGTTTACAGTTTTAACAACCTTTTCGGGGAAAAAGATCGTCACAGTCCAGAAAATAAAGTCTAGATTCGGTACTAACTTTTAATTACATTTTACTACATAGCGTATCTAGTAACTTAAGTTAGTAAGTACATGTAGTACTTGAACTTGATTAGCGCGTAGGAAAGATTGTGTATGTAAATGTGAGTCCAACTACACATTACTTTTTTGGTATTTGATAATTGAAGACGTTGAGAAGGGATGCCAGTAACAATTTGCTCCCAAGTTCTGTTTAGTTCTTCGTTTAGTTGACGGTAAATTCCATTGTTATATTACACATACATGTCTTGTTTAGGGTAATGTACATGTGTAATCGAATCTAACGACCGTTTTCTTTACAAGTAATTAGCAAAACAATTGATCCGGTTGGTTTGCTTTTCTGCCACAAAGGCTATAAATTTGACGGGTCTTGTTGATTAAAACTGGTTTTTATACACAAATGTAGTAGTGATCCTCTGGTACTATTCACATTATGCTGTTAACCATGCATATCTTGTGTATAATTTATTTTCGGAAACATTTTACCATGCTAATTTGCTAAAGCTTTATTACTATTGCAATGAATTTTTAGAAAAGTAAACGAATAAAAACTATAGACGAAAGAAAAAAAATTAACATTATGCATTGCGATGATTAATATTTTTAACTTTTTTGGATAATAATTTTGGCAAATTTGATGAGTTACGCTTTCTTCAAATCCGAACAGAGAAATTAACAGCAGTTTACGGTTATTTGAAGCAAACATCGGTTGTCGTTTAAGGAAATTTATTGCTCCTTCTTTAAGTGTACTTTCTTAAATACATAAGTATAGCTAATAAAGCTGTCTTGCAATGACAGAAGCAATATCAAAGTTTATTTTAAAATTTATATTACGGACAAAAAAAACATAATAAAGATTGTTAATGTCACCAATCTTATACGAAATAAGTACCTACGTACCTATAAAACAATTGACTAACGCAATGTAGAATCTTATATGAGAGTAAAGTTTCACCAAAACTGTAAACAGTTTAAATAGTGTTGGACATAGCCTGTCTACGACTTCGTCCAGAAACAAATAAAAAACCCGTGAAAGGTTCATGGCCCATTAAAGAATATTATTCTCACTAAAGCATTCGTTTCTTATGTTGTTCCTACTAAAAAAGATTACGATGTTTGACTTTTTTACTGCTTCAAAATTTATTGGCTATCATAATAATTATTTTTAATTGGAGTAACATGTAGAGCTTTGGTACAAACACCCACTACCTACAAACCTAAAAATATTTATTGGAATAAGTACCTATTGTTTTTTAATTAAAATGTAACTACGCACTTTTTAACTAAGCTAGTAAAGTGACAATTCTTGTGCAATCATAATGGCAGAACTTAAGATTAACACTCACTGTCTCACTGTAATACCACCTAAGTTGAACAGTTAACGTGTCAGAATTGTTTCTACATTTAATAATAAAATTAATAACAATTCGATTATAGTATTATATATAACATTAAAATTTACAAATCGATCTCACACCTACATAATTTTTAGAGACGATTATATTATTTGCTGACACTGTTCATGTTCTTTTACATATTTATGAAGTTTTTATATTATACTAAGCATTGCTTACGAAACTTTAAAATCTTATTTAATATTTAACCTTAAGCCATATAGCTATTGAGTCTATATTCAAATAGGATTATGTATAATACAGCAAAACACTTTGTTGGGCGTGCCGCTGTGATAAAAACAACAATGTTTTAAATTGTAAACGAAGTAGAATAATATTCATATTTAACATGCTTATGCAATAGCTTGGGGGTCTAGTGTCTAATGACGACGATAGGTATATGTACGTTCGTTTAAAAGCACCATAATTTGATTTCTGTTCACTTATAGCCTCGCCCAAACACGTGTGGGCGATGTAGGTACCTATACCAATTGCCTATGTCCCAATAAAAATTCTTGTACATTGGCAACTTTACTGACAAACAATATGTGTCTATCATATAAAAAATAGCTCAATTGCACTTAACGTGATGAGATGGCCATTAATTTGTTGATAAGTAGAGCCACGGGGTCCTAATCACTTAATTGGTGGTCGTTGTCAAGGTTTAATACGATCAATTATTATCAGCAAGTTACATGACTTGTCGGTTTGTTTGCTGCTACTGGTAGGATTAATTTTCCGAATGTTGACCGCACCTGCGTCACGCCCTGGTCGCGAACGTCGCTAATTAATAGTGTTTTCGATAGGTGTGCAGTATTACAAAGCGCCTTGAAGGTTCATGTTACAAACGACATTAGTATGATGATAAGCCACTCAAGTTGCCACCCCCTTGTTGTCATCTTCGCTCTCCTGCTTGTCTATGATATATTACCCCTTGACGAGCTTTTTGAAATACTGTGCTCGTCCTTGTTATATCAATATCTTGCTTGCGCATCGATATTAATAGGTCCTTTATCTAATTTAGACCATAACAGTTTTTTGTACTCAAATTTGTCTTTATAAAATACATATTGTGAAAAAACCTACCTAAGGTTTAAAAACTAATATGTTATCGTAACGATCATATAAATTCATAGCCTTAACCGTAGTTGTATGATTCGCTTTCAGATTACCAACGAACGCAGGGTCCGATAATTGAACAATGTAAAAGCGAAATCATATTACAAAAAGGGCAAAACTTTAGTCTTACTTGTAAAGCAAAATTTGCCGTAGAATTAAAACAACAAGACATACCAGAAGAAATAACCACAATTAATATGAAAGTAAGAAACGAATCAATAGCAGAGGGAGACTATAAGTTCAGAACAGTTCTAGAGTTATATAACGTTGACCAATATACAGTTGGTTTCTATGCGTGTTACGATAAACGGATTAACATCAAAAACGTACTGAATAACCTCACAGAAGTACCTGAGAACACAGAGCAAATCTCATTCTTTTATATTTACGTCAATGGTGAGATAATTTTGCAAAAAACTTTAATCGTAATTTTGGGTACTAAATCTGCATCTCATGTTCTTCATATGAATATTTTAGGGACCGATAGCTTGTTTGCACCCATGAGAGAAATCGTAACGCCAAGAAATTGCTATCAGGTTGTTATTGAATGTAGACCAACAACACCAGATGTTCAAGTTACCCTACAAGAAGTGCGGGTATGTATGATTACAAACTGAATATCAAAATAAGAGTAATAGAATATTAACAAATATATAACTATATCACGTAGGTATATAATTATATTAAAAAAAAATAAGATAGTGAATATCAACAATAATAGATTATTCCTGTAATATAAATAGAAAAGCTTTGTGCAGCCGCATAAGTAAAATTTACAAAACCTTTAATAAACGTAATTTGTCTGTTATGCCTAATGACGCAACGTTCGTTTATTCTCTATTACTCACTTACACTTTAAGTGTGAATATAATGAATTATATATTGAGGATATCAACATTGTCTCATTAAATGCTTTGAATGACTAACGCTTATTGCTGAAGACAATGCTGATACTAAAGCATGACAGTTTCCAATCAAGCTAATTTGAATGGTTTCATAATAACCTTCTTAATATTCAGGAAATTCCAGATCACTCTTATAGTCCCAAACTCGGGTTCGTCATCAATAATGATCATCTCTCGACGTACACCTTTTTCACATGTGTGTTTAAGAGGCGAGACAATATCGTAGAAAAATCATGTTTAATCAGAAAACGTAGGTGAATAGATACTAGTATATTTAAACATTTTTAATCAAATTGCCCACATTCACGAGAATATAGGTGTGACATTAGTCCGTTCATGCGGCCATTGCGACGCTGTTAAAAGCCTAAAATGCAACTGCAATAAAAGCGACTGTTTATTTTCGTGATTGTGGATAGTCATGTTTTTCAATTTTATTATGAAGTGCATGCCAAACAAATGTAGATAGGTATGTGCTCTAAAATTGAGAAACATGACAATTACTTTAAGCGATATCTATACTAACAAAACATTTATTTGGCAACAATTATGATAACCGCAGAGTAACAAGACACAAGATACAGTACCATATTCTCCAAAGATTGGGTTTGTAATGAAAAAGTGTACTAGGTCTGCTTACACATGTCTCGGAAAACATGGAGAGCAAAGTGAACTGAAACGTATTCGTAGTAAGTAGTACTGCAATTGATGTCACCTAACAAGGTAGTGTGGTGTGATGGTTTCATTCACTGGATGACTTCTAACACTCAATGTTATAGTAGACCTATTTATATTCAATGTTTTTTGTTCTAAGCTTGTCGCCTCACACTTCTTTTTCATTTTCTACTTCTTTGGTGTGTTGCTCTTCGTGATTTTTATGCATGAATATTCTTAATATTATAACTACTAACACTGTTTTGTTTTTAATTTATTAACTGATTGATATGATATGATTGTACGGTATTTTTCAATGTATTACGGTGGGTTCATTTTTAATCTACCATTTTTGTTTTTATTTTGAATAGTTACCATTGAATATCGTTTAACATAATGCCTGCTATTAAATAGGTATACCGGTTCAGACTCATACGTTATGAATTATTGCGTATAAAAATAACTAAAAATATGTGGAGTGAATAACATGATTTTATTTACTTTATGTAGTTGTTCTGTTTAAGTAGCATTAAAATACAAGTAATGAATTAATAGCACTCACTGATACTGAAAAATAGTTACATTCGTTCTGTTAATTGTTGTTACTTGTAGTCGTGTTTCTAAATAGTTTGAAGAATATTTCCATGTGTAAGATAATTCACTTCAAATTACATTTTGGTAATTAAATTAAAATGTTTGAGCGCTATAAGGAGTATTGTTACTCGTTTGATTACAGCGTCAATACCTATTTAATTTTTATTACAAGACTTGCGTCTATAGACAGACCGACATAACGGTCGTACTTTTTTAATGTGTCAAAGAAGATGAAAATGGCCAAATAAAGGATTTCTGGTTTTGATTGATTTCTAAATACGTTATATTTTTAATTAAAATTTAATTTTGTTCATTTTGAGGAAACCCGTGTATTTTAATTTATCTATAGAAATATTAAAATAACCGCGTTTTACTAAATACATATGTATGTATACACGGTACATATACCTCCCAAAATATCATTTTTTTATATATTTTTGTCTGTCTGTCTGTCTATTCCGGGTAATCTCTGGAACGGCTTTACCGATTTTGACAGGACTTTCACTGATAGGTAGCTGATGAGATAAGGAGTAACTTAGGCTACTTTTTTAGACTAGTTTCGCCCCGTGGTGTTACCCGCGATACGAAAATTACCGCGAATAACACCGCGGGACTCACCGAATATGAAAATAAACCTTTCAACCTACTTAATAATACATTTTACATTGCAAATCTTGTTTTGTAATTTAATTCTTACCCCCTATAGGTAGGTAGGTACTTATTATTTCAAATAAGCACTATTATAAAAGTTTTGAAATAATAAAAAAAATGTAAATTGAGTTTCTCTTCATTTTCGGTTATCTTCGTCTTTATCGGTAAACGCGTTGATTTTTTAATCTAATAACTTAGTTAAATTAAACCAATACACACAAAAATGTAGTAACTGTAGTTATGAGTTATGTTACTTTAATAAATACCCTCTTCATTAGTTTTTCTACAATATATTTAATTACAATTTTATTTTATATAGTCTAGGTATATGTATTATAAAATTAGATTAGGAACATTCCTAATCAAGTTTGTTTATTCACTTAGTACGTAATTATTTATGAAATACACTTGTTTCCTCTTAATATAGGTATTTTATTTTATTTTTAGTTTAGTTAAAATGAGAACACTTCGCATGCGTTAGGTGAAACAGAATCATCAAAATTTTGATTCCGAATTTAAATTTCAAATCTTTTCCAGGGGTTATGCCACCACCAGTGCCTAAAATATCAGGCGGCAACAAATTATTTTTAGAAGGAGAAACATTTTCAATGAATTGCACTGTCATCTACGAGAATGGTTTACTAGTCAGTTTGAACTGGGAGTTTCCACCAAACGTTTCAAATGTAAGTAATTAATCAACGAATTCATTTCTTACTAAACAATTTGCATTTCTAGATTTTCTAGACTAGAAAAACTCTTCGAACCCCCAATCTACGCATTACAATTAGGTACCCTACCAACGCAAGTTCAATGGGTACCTGATCGGTCGAGTTACTGAGGTTGTCATTTATATCTCAAAGATTGCTTACTTCGAAATTACTTAATTTTTGTACAAATGTTTCCTTAATTGAAATGCCTAACCTTTAACTGAATGTGATCCATAAATAGGGAGAGGTTTGATATCATCTTCAGCAGCAATTATCAGTTCACTGCTGAAAATAGGCCTATTTGAGAAAGGAGGTTTAATTTAAAAAATATTAATATTCTCAGTTTAGGGTCTTTTGATTAGTAAAATCATATAAATTGCTTTTAGCATTATACGAAGTTGTACATTTAATATAACTTGAAAAAATATGTATTGGTCTGAGATTGAATTTAAAAAGATACGTCAGTAAAATAAGTTCTCTATAACATACAATATTTTTATTACTAACAGTTCTTGGAATAGAATAGAATCAAAGTGGTCCAAAATTGATTGCCTTAATTATCAAATTCCTGAGATACCTTCAGTTTTGGATAAAAAGAAAGTAAAAGCTGAAAGTTATTACAAATTTCTTCATTTTGCCTTTCAGGCGAAATGTCATAGTGCACATGAAATTATCACACTCACACTAATATATAAAGGCGAAAGTTTGTGTGTATGTTTGTTACTTCTTCACGCAAAAACTACTGAACGGATTTGGATGAAATTTTACAGTAATATAGATTATACATCAGAATAACACATAGGCTACTATTTGCAGCGATAACCGACATACACGCGGGCGGAGCTGCGGGCAACAGCTAATAAAAGATAGAATAAGAATGGACTATGTACATGACCCTGCGGATTTTATCTTTTAACGATTAATCTTATTTTGCCAGTTCACAGTCAATTCAAAAATCATAATATGCGTTAAATAATATTTAAATGGTTGACTTTTATGAAGACTGATTTGTTACCTGGCAACCCTTCATTTGCATTTTTTCCATGGCTTAATTTGTTACTCTTGTACAACCTACATTAAAATTAATTTCATGTTCATAAATTACATTGCATTTCTTTAGTTTGAAGGGTTGATATGATTACCTCTCTAAGCTTAGATAGTCAATATAAAATGTGTAAAGAAATTGTTTTGCTCAATTGATTTGTAATTGTAAACGGGATATTTACAATATTTATTTTCTAATCACTTTTCAAGTGAAAATATCCATGGCAGACAATATTTTGTTTTAATATTTAAATAACTATTACGACTTTGTCTCTCAAACTCTTGCAAATTACCATATTCCAGCGTAGCTACCTTCATTATTATTATATTATTCCCTGTAATTTTTATCTATGAACACTACACAATTTAATTATTGAACGTTTGTTTTAGGACTCAATAATAATCAAGTCGAATGAATATGAGAAGGTTGGTGCTATGTTGTACAAGAATATTACAATTATAGGTGCTACTAGAGATCATGGCGGGAAATACACTTGTGTATCAACTAATAATTGTGACCAGAAAAAAGCTGAGTTCATAAAAAAATTCAAAGGTATGTTTCTAAATAAAGCTCATTGTTATAAAATCCTTAAGATTGATAGTCACTGTAGTAATATGTTTAGACTATTTATTCTGACGACAAAATTTTTTTTTTTTTTAAGTATCAAAAGAGAAAGCCAGAGAGGTGTATTCCCAAGTATCCTCAACTGAACGTATTTCATCATTGTCATCAGCTTGCTGCAGTCCACTGCTATCCCAAGTCATACCACAGAGCCTGGTCTGTTGCTTTTCGCATTAAGTCGCCGTCGGTCCTCTTACGCAAGTCGAACCGCCATTTGGCCAGAGGGCACCCCACACTACGTTTGCCAAGACGCTCTCCACGGTCTCCACTCCATAACACGCTTACTCCAGCGATTATGGATTTTGGGATATACATATATTGCATACCAGCTCATTGCAACTTCAACCTACTATCCAACGTATTTTCTGACAAGAGTTTAAATTTCCCCACTGCTTCAATATTTATAATACAACTCTAAGTAATGCTACATTGTCGGTCAACAGTAATTGTTTCGTCTTTCGTTGTCTGTTCGTCAGAAGACGTCTTTTGTTGTGACACTTGTATAACTTTCAAGTACTGAAATATTTGGGTGCGAAATATATTTTCCTGTACAGTCGCGATTGTAAATATATTATTTTTGCTTTGATATACAAAAAACTAGCAGGAAGTCAGTCCTGGTAAGTTAGCCCAATGTTAACTCTCTATAATGATCGCCTATCCACTTTCACGGTTAAGTTGGTAATCCCTAGTGTGTCTTTGTGACCAAGGTAACTGTAGTCGTTAAGCACGACTCTTGGTAGCTTGCTGCTTCTAGTATGTCGGTCATGATCTGCGTCTTGGAGGGATTCATCTTGACGCCCACTTTTCCTGATTCGATCTACAATTTTTACATCATTTTCAGCATATCGGAAACATTATCTGAAAATAGAACTAGGCCATGAATTCTTTTTTCTTCTACATTTATTTTTTTATCATGCGAATTTATGGCTTTAAAAATATTCTGTAGGGTTGTGATAAAAAGATTAGGAGATATTGTACGATCCTGTCTACTTCCGCAGCTTAAACCTATTTTTTGAGTTTTCTTAGGCAAGTTTACACTGGCGGTGGCGTTTATTTATAAACCAAAATCACGATGTACCTCTCATTCGCTTTTGAATCTGCTAATGCCTTCTTAGCTCAAGCTCTATCGTATCAAATACCTTTTTGTAATCTCTGAAACTTATTTTAATAAGCTTTTAAAGACTGTTTTCAAATTTTGCCAATGTTCGCATGCACTAAATTCTAATCTGAATTTAACTTATTTGCAAAATTTATAAGCCTACAGTCATTGAGTTTCTTTGATGTCACCCTTTTTGTGATAACGTTAGTCTAATTTTTCGGTACTTTTGAATCTAGCAAACACTGGGTTGGGTTTTGCTAGAGTTTGATGTTCTTACTTAGGTAGTATTTAATTAAGTAACTCGAAAATAATACTATAATTGCTGAGAGCTTGTCTATTTCTGAGTTGACGCTGGGCATAAGTAATGTTTTCAGCTGTATTATCGGGAAAATTTTCGGATCCAGTATTCATTACTGGCAGTTGTTTATTCTCTGTCAGGGCGGGTTTTTGAGTTTTCAGTTTCACTATTTTGCTAACATATAGGTTTTTGTAGAAACGTGGCATGACTTCCAACCGGTTTCTTTTTTTTATGTATGGGCCCGCCAAAATGACTCTACTCTGCCTGATGGAAAGCATAAGGAGAATCCAAGAGTGGTGGTCACCATACTCATTGCGAATGCAACAATGCAGCATGGTGACCCACACTATGGCGGCCTAGTGATGCTTCTGCATCATTGGGCCTCCGGTCTCGCACTCACCAACGAAACACGACAACATGAATGCTGTCATTTTACGTTGATTTACTGTACGAGGGTAGTACCGCCCCGGTCGAGTCGGCCCGTTCGTGCTGAAATCAGCGTGGCTCTACTACTTAGCTTTCTTTAATACTACTCACATTTTCTCTGTTTTAGAAAAACCTACACTTACTTTGGATACGGATAAAAAGAGACCAGTTGAAACTTCGCAGCCAATGTATAAGTTAAATATTGAGATGGACGCATACCCTCCAGCTACTTTTAAGTTGTAAGTATTTGCTTTACCTCAATCTCGTAATGGTATTTACGTGTATTAATAATAAACATTGTGGTGGAAGTTGTAGTTCTAATGCCAATGAAATAATATGTATATATAAATATTGAGTCATAATTATTAAAATAATAGCGAAAAAAACACAATTTTGTTATCAATAGTTTATTCCATTTTAAAAGATTGTACGAATACTGACACGACCATCACAAAACCATTACCTTCCACTGGCTTTTCGAGCGTCTATACTCTATAGGATCGTTTATTACCTGCCAGTTTAATGTTCATACTTGCGTTCGCAGCTTAATCAACGGCAGATCTTTACCTAAAAACGATTTGAAATACGACGTATATCCACAACGTATATCGGGTGATCCTATTTTAATGATAAACAATACGCAAGTTACAGACAGCGCTAATTATACTTTAGTGGCTACTAATGGGTACTTAACGAAGAATATCACTGTCGACTTAAGGTTTACAGGTAATATTTTTATAATTTATTGCCATGAAATTTTAATAGTCTCAAAGTGATAGATCACTCCGCATCATAATACCTATGTACGAAGAACAATCACATTCTTAACCAGGGTTGGCGCCAGCCAGGCCTTCGGCCATTAAATAAAAATCAGAATGCGTAGACTGCATATAAATTTTTAAAAGGGTAGGAAGATGATGGTTATGACCATGATACTTATTGTCTGATGTGATAAGTTTGTGGTCAGAGGTATTTTAAAATGTAATTATTCAAACATTCCATAACGCATTCCTGTTCACCTTAGCATAAACTTTTTCTAAATCTATCATCATTTAAAATATTAGCATATAATATGTAGTTTCCCTTTTTAATTTACCAGGCATATTTATAGTTCTGCCACTGCCATTAATATTTGAAAATTCTTTTAATCTATAACTTATTGTAATAGTATTTAGTAAATTGTATGTCAGCATTTTTATCCAATGTAATTACGATATATTTGAAATCTAATTTTATATGAACTTGTATTTTCCTGCTGAGTTGCAGGTGCACCAAAGATTTCATTTGGATCAAACGCACCTAGAAAATATGTAGAGAACCAAGAAGTTACCTTTAGGTGCGATGTTACAGCATATCCGATACCAAATATAGAATGGTTATTTTCTAATGGCGAGAAAGAACAGAGTCTGGTAAGTTTAAAACAATATTTTACTATTGAATTACTGGTATTGAATAAAATATTGTCGTTCATATCTGTAGAAGCTCATCAGTAAAAAGTATAAAATGTGGAGTGCTGACTAATCTAACGTGCTTTAGGTGTGTGTAAGTGGAGTTAGTTTCATAGTCCTCAGATCACCAATAGGTTGATCTTGACGTTCTAGCTATAAAAAATATAAAACATCTAGGACTAACAAGGAGTCTTTGATGTCGTTAGGCTGGTTTTAATATTGACGTTTAAACAATAAATCAGCCTACTAGGGCTGTATTTGCGTTCGAAGACAAGATAAGGCAACGCAATAGTTATTAAAGTTCTGAAAGGTCGACTTTACCTGTTTGTAGAATACAATATTTATGTTTAAATTTATGTTTACAGCCCAGTACCGAGGTAACAATAAATAAAGTATACGAAGTTACAGCGACACTAGTTTTTCCAGCAATTCATGCTTCTGGCAATATAACATGTAAAGCTTCCAACAAAATGGGTACTACTATGGTCACTCGAAGACTAATAGTTTACGAAATGGAGGGTGGATTTGGTATCAAGAATAGAGAAAACACTTGGTTTCCACAGAATCAGGATGTCACTATAACATGTGTTGCTTCAAAATATGATTTTTCTAACATCAGCTGGATCGGCAGTGACGAAGAAAATTTGACAGAGTTGGGTTAGTAATTGTAAACAAAAGTAATTTTATCAGCGTGTTAACTTGAGACTACTGTCTAGAGTCTAGTCCAACTTAGAACCGATTTTGTCAATTGTAATAGCTACGATAACGCAAAACTAATGTTTAGTCTTGACGCTTAACGTGAAATAATTTTGGTTTAGTAACTTTTAAACTTTCGCGTTCCATGATAAAATAATTATTATTTTTACGGGAACTTTAACGCGATCACTTATTTCAAGGTACTACATACCTCTGTTTTGCCTGACGTTTCGACCAGGTTGCACTGGCCGTAGTCACAGGCTGACTCTATTTTCTATATATATTCTATAATTTTGGTTACTAGCACAATCACTATCATCACAATATTGTACAATTTTATCAAATTAAAAAATATCTGATTGTCAAAACAAAATAACATCTAATACAGTGGAATATAGGACTAAATATAGGTAATATATACTAAATATACAATATTTATATCCATAGACATTTAAGCTTATATTAGCTAACCATATTGCCATAGATAATAGCAGAACATCGATAGCTTGTTACCACTACTTATGACGTCACAGTTTACATTTCGTTTAATTTTACACGTTTGTTTGAATTTTCTCAATATAAACATTGCAGTGGAACACACGGAGAATCCATTATCGCTTGTTGCTAAACTGAAAATACCACGAATTTCTCTGGAGCAAAGCGGCGAGTACATATGTCGTGGAGACACGTACGATGGGAATGAAATAGAAGAAGACATTAACATTACTGTCGAAGGTATGTAAAATCACTACATAGTATAAAACAAAGTCGCTTTCTCTGTCCCTATGTCCCTTTGTGTGCTTAAATCTTTAAAACTACGCAACGGATTTTGATGTGGGGTTTCTTTAATAGATAGAGTGATTCAAGAGGAAGGTTTCTATGTATAATAAATGCATAATATAGTATGGAAACACTGTTAATTTTCGAGGTTTCTAATGTGATGTAGCAAATAAACACATTTTTTTGCGCTTACATTGCAAACGCTGGTTGCACCCTACGAGATAGATCAAAATAATGTACTACAGTATTATACACCTTAAAAAGATCTAGAAAAAAGTCCGCGACGGTATATGTCTATCTCTTAGGGATAACCCACAACAACCATTTTTTATTCCTTTCTTTTTAAGAGAAATAATGGCTTATATACGAAGCGATTTTAAGCAATACAGAATGAATCCTTATACAATTAAGTAAATTAAATACATTGTGTATTTAATATAGATCAAAATGGCCCTTTGCAGTATCTAAGTTAAATGAATATATTCGAAGATATTACATATTTAAAATGCACGAATCGTGTCGTCGGTGGGGGCATCTGAAATCCACCCGTGCGAAGCCGGGGTGGGTCGCTAGTATTTGATATAAAAAAAGCGGCCAAGTGCAAGTAGGACTCGTGCACCGAGGGTTCCATACATACCTGTAGGAATATTATTAGATGAAATTTTTTTTTTTGCTTTTCGAAATTGTTCCTTTATCTGTGCTATCTATAGGACGTTGTTTCGTACCGAATTTCAAGATTATGAGTTCACGGGAAGTACCCTGTAGGTTTTGATTCCCTTGCGAGCGTCGAAAATTTGCAGCATTAACGGCTGTATCTTTTGATTGCGTTGGCTTTACAGCTCCAAGGGACAGTAGACCTGAGTATTTTATATGAATTTCAGCTTGATACCTGCACGCGTTCCTGAGAAAAAGGGTCGCGACAGACAGACAGACAGACAGACAAAATGATCCTATAAGGGTTTAGTTTTTTTCCTTTTGAGGTACGGAACCCTAAAAACTATCGTACTTTGCATTCAAAGGACGGTTACTTGGGAGTCCTTATCGTTCAGAAGACCCGTCTGGTTTTATATATATTTAAATATAGTATAAAAAAAACTTCGTTTAAAAAAACTGACTTCAAAAACTAAAAGGTATAAAATAACTTAATTTGTATGTGCTATCTATTCATAGGTTTGAGGTCGGGGCCAAGCCACATGTAATAGTAGGTACAACACTCGCGGTATATTTCGCGACGAACGTCAACGACGTCGCCGACGCTTCGGTTGTTTTGTTCTACGCGAAGAGCAGCTATCCCTCTCAAGGTCACGAGTGCGGTACCTACTATTACATTTTAGCTTGGCACCGACTTCAAAGCTTTGAATAGGTAGCACATACAAATTAAGTTATTTTATACTTTTTAGTTTTTAAGTCGGTTTTTTTAAACGAAGTTTTTTTATTTTTCACTTTTTAGTCTTTCTCAAGTCTCTCATCATCATTTCACCTAAATAACTTGAAAGAATACGACTAAAGGTAACATACATACTATATAGAATCGAAAGGACTTCAGGTAATTTTTTATAATAAAATCTCAAATGGACTGTTCTCTAAGGTTACTATAATTCAAGTGATTTGAGGTAAACTGACAATATCGCTAAAACCCGTTATATATTATGAAATAAAATGATGTCTGCAGAATACGAAGGCATGCAGACAATTGCTCTTAACTTCATTAACTTCATTGCAGGCGCTCACTTAAATTTGAGGGTTTCCTACGATTTCCTAGGGATCTCATCATCAGATCCAGATATGGTGGCAATGGAACCACATGGGGAGCATACCTTTTCGAATACAAAAATAATTTTCAAAATCGGTCCACAATTGACGGAGTAATCAGTGTACATACATTAAAAAAAAACGATGAAATTGAGAACCTCCTCCTTTTGGAAGTCGGTTAAAAATGAATAATAATAGGGATTATACAAATACGAGTATAGTCTTGTGGCCTCTACCCACAGAAATCTAAATAAGGTTCTTTGCCTCCAACCTATTTTTTTTAATTAAGATAAACTGTTGTATTTTTTCTTCAAATAGAATATCATCAACACATCAACAGCCCTTAACAGGCTGGTCATATACCTCTCCTTAGGTTTTGGCCTATTACGCTAGCAGGAGGGGTTGGTATGGTGGTTGTATCAAGGTTTCCTTTGTCTTTGCGGTGATGTTGTCCTTCGTAGCTCCCTTAAGGCGCGTCTCCACCAAAATTGTTGGCAATTTCAGTGTTTCCAACTGTTTGCAACACTTCAAAAAATCGCCAACTTTTGTTTCTATTGTGTCAACACCGAGTCGCCAACAATTTGAAAAACATTCGAACTAAGCGTCACCACAGAGCCAATAAATATTTGCAACAAGCGTTTTCTTTTGACGTTTACCGCCAAAAACAGAAACACTGTTCCCAACATTTGTTGACAATTTTTGTTGCCAATACAAGGAAATTACAGAAACTTTTGTCACCAACATGTGTTGAAAACACAAAAATTTACAATTTTTGTTCGGTGGAGACCCGGCTTTACTCGCCTCTTACGACGACACCCATGGAATGATATGAGTGGTCATACTCCGTATTCTGAATCCACTATACGAATAAATGGAATAATTTGCAATAAAATAGTATAAATCCAGATTCTTCATCACTGGTATGTATTTTCTATCAATAGCCATTCGGGCTCCTATGATCAAATGGCCACTTGCTGATGTGACTGAGAAAGTTTATCGACGGGAACACATGCAACTGGATTGCTTGGCTGAGGGAGTACCAGCGCCAAAAATAGAGTGGTATAAGGTATACATACTTTTGTTATTTATAAATATTATCGATGCTAAATTTGATTTTAATTTTCCCTTGTTATTAAATTTGTGGATTTCGATTTTAAATTTAGCGTCATTTAATGATGTAAAACATAATTAGAGCAGTTCTGAATATGCAGATCTTTAAAATGCCTAGGACATAATTTTATAAATTTATTTAGGTTTTCTTTTACATTTTGTTTATATTTTATATATTTCTATTAAAAAAATATTTTTTCTGTCGGTTGCACTGTATATCATTCCACTTTTCATACTTTTTATGCGGTTTGTAATTTGTATTACTATTAATAAATATTGTTAAATACTACTACGTTTAAAATTTTATTTTCTACAGTAGAAAACATTCCCAAATATCGCGATGTAACCTATGTTGAACACCTTTTTTCACAGGATTCTGTATTGATTAAAAATAATGACAGTACAGTGAAGATTTTTACGTATGCAGTCAATCGCACTTTTGTCAACTCCACAATAAAGTTTCAAGTGGATGATAACTATACTAGTACCAGTACTTACGAATGTGTGTCTAACAGTGACGGATCGGTAGCGAGACGAGTGTACTCACTCGTTTCAGGTATGTTCATGTATTAATTTTATGTACAACTATTTGGCAGAAGGGGAAATAGTACTACTATAGGTATTTTACTTTCTAGGCCAGATTGTTAATAATCGTTTTATAAGTCAGATTCTGTCAAACAAAAATTGCTTTCATCATCATCATCATCAACCCATCTTAATGCACTGCTAGACGTAGGCCTCTACAATTGAATGTCATTTAGATCGATCCACGACTTCTATACAATAAATATATATATATATATATATATATATATATATATAAACGTATGTAAGCGCATAACTTCCGATCGGCTGCACCAAATTAAATCATTTTGTGTGTTCGTTTTTGTGAGGACAAGGGTTTTGTACAAGAAAAATTAAAGATAACGGAAAAAGTCTTTTTTTTTTGTCCGCGACGGGCAGCTGAGACAGATATGTACAGATATATGGCTTTACGAAGTTCGCCGAGTTAGCTAGTAAACAATAAAACATTTTGTTTTACTCAAAAAAGGTTTCATTCAATAATAATTTATGCATAAAAATATATTCATTAATCAATCTGGACTAAAGCTCATTACTTTTAAGTTAAGTTTTGTGTTTTATATGGTTTATAAGTTATTATTATTTTTCAGAACAAAGCTCATATGCTACCTATTTGAGCGTCATTATCGTTATAATCTTCGTTTTAATAATAGTCGTCATATACCTAACGATAAAAATACGAAAGGAAAAACAATTTAGGCGAGAGTTGGCTGCTGCTGGCCTCCTGTATTTCAAAGAAGGCATCACAAAATCTCTTAACCCTGATCTGGGTATTGACGAACAAGCAGAGCTACTACCATACGATGACAAATTTGAATTCCCATCTGAGAGATTGATTTTGGGTAAGTGTGTTTACGAACAAATCTGATTTTAGTCAACCTAACTTTTTATATTGAGTAGATATAATATAAGATATGAAACACTATTATGTAAGCTTTATATAACTATAAAAATCACCCGAAAATATATTATAGGTAAAATGTTATTAATATTATTTTCATAGCGGAATAAATTCTACTTAATGTCTATGGGATTTTTTTTTGAATAAAAATAAATGAAGTCTTGTTAAAAATAAGTGAAATTATTCCTTGTTGCTAAATGGTGATCCTCTGTATCTAGAAAATAGCAAGAATGCTTAAAGGTGATTCCGTTCATATTTTGAGTCACTCTTAACTTCAAATATAGAATGTTTTTTTTTTCAATTATAATTTTCAAAAAGTGTCATAAACTTTATTTGTTATACCTTAATTTACCACTTATTCATTTATTTAACTATTATTAAGGATATTTTTGTTTTCAATTTTGAATTTATTTATTTTATTTATTTATTTATTTGTCACTACACACAACGCCATCTAGTCCCAAGCTAAGCAGAGCTTGTGTTATGGGTACTAGACAACTGATACAAATACACATATACTTTTTTTTTTGTAAATACATACATATTATACATAGAAAACACCCAAACTCCGAAACAAATATTTGTAGGTCATACAAATATTGACATGTACGAGTTTCCTTCCAAATTATAACATAACTTCCAATCACCTTTTAGGCAAACAACTAGGTGCCGGTGCTTTCGGGGTGGTGTACAAAGCAGAAGCACGTGGTATCATAAACGCTGAGGAAACAACTGAAGTAGCTGTCAAAATGGTGAAGAAAACTGCTGACAATATGTATATAAAAGCATTGGCGTCTGAACTAAAAATAATGGTTCACCTCGGGAAACACGTAAACATAGTGAACTTGCTAGGAGCGTGCACTAAAAATGTTGGAAAACGTAAGATAATTCGTTCTTTTTTATGTTTTTCTTGTCAAGTCATTTCTAATATTTATTTATTTACCAATATTCTTAGACAGCACTAACAGTAGATTATACAATACATATAGGCAATCCACGAAAACTTTTAAGGTTTATTTGGTTATTGGTTCATGTGTTTAGTACACAATACGGTATCATCATCATCATCAGCTTACCGCAGTCCACTGCTGGACATAGGCCGCTCCAATTGCACAATTCGATTCCCATTCCAAAGATCGAATCACTACGGTATAACTAGTATAAAATACAATCCACATTCTTTAATCTACCTAATGTGTAAAATACTTTTTAAATTTATACTTACAACTTTTCGAACTTGTCCTGTGTAAATTATACCTATAAAAAAAACATTAGGGGGCGCCCATTAATTATGTGAGGCATTTTTGAGTTTTTTTTTCACGCAATTCCACACTGTTTTCAGCTAGAAAAATAATTACGTGATATTTGCTTAGACCGCCCTCCTTCTTAAGTGAGATTTGGAAGGTTTTAGCTCGATCCCCTCTCCCCCTAGAACACCTTACGTAATTAATGGACGACCTCTTATTGGTTTTGATACCATTTGATATAACATTCCGTACATCATCATCACGATCATCAACAGCCTTTAGTGGTCCACTACTGGATATAGGATTCTTCTTAGAAAGGAGGTTTTGGCCAACAATACCACGATGACCAGACTGGTATAAAGTTTAAGCACACTTCATAATAATAATAAAAAATATTATTATTATAAACTTTGCTTAAAGTTTTCCTCCTCTTTGCAGTACTGTTTTCCTGCTTAGTTTACTTGTTTGGTCGGTCTTTACGACACCCACGGGATGTAAACGAGATTTGACTTGCTTTCGCATTCATAAGTTTTTTTACTTTAATACTTGTATATTATAATACTACCGTGTCTAGAGAGAGTCTTCCCTTCTTCATATTTATTATTTATAGAAATGAAAAGAGCAACCTCAATCCACAACGTTAGATTACCCGTTAAATATTAAAGTTTTATTTTACACTACGGATCCACGCAACCTCGTTTGAGTCTCTTATTGCCCGTAGCGTGATAATTTTCCCCCGTTTTTTAAATATTTTTCATTGGTGCTCCGCTCCTATTGGTCGTAGCGTGATGATAAATAGCCTTCGATAAATGTACTATCTAACTCTGAAATAATTTTTCAAATCGGACCAGCGGTTCCAGAGATTAGCGCGTTCAAACAAACAAACAAACTCTTCAACTTTATAATATTAGTATAGATTTGCCGTACATTTGAAAGAGCGTACTCCTTTTCAAAAAGCCAGCAACGTGTTGCGGGTGTCCATGGGCGGCGATAATAGCTTACCATCAGTCAATCCGCCTGCTTGATTTGCCCCCTATCCCATAAAAAACATACATTATAGTTCTGTAAAATTTCTATTACCTATATCACATACCATTATGTAACTAAATAGGCAGTATGTAGTTATTACTTAGTAATGATACGTGCATCAGTGAGGATATTGGTTGTTCTTGTAAAAACCGGTTTTAGAAGAATTATATTATGTTTTGTTGATTACACAGGTGAATTGAGCGTGATTGTCGAATATTGTAAGTTCGGCAACATCCACAACTACATGCAGAGGCACCGCGAGGTGTTCATCGATCAACTAACAGATAATAAAGAGAAGAATCTGGGAAGAGTTAATAGAGGGTTTTCTTGCAGCAGTGGAAGTACTGGGTAAGATTTAAACTAGCATTTTTGTACATATTTTCCCAAACCAGGTTCGGGTCAGCTTTTTTCTGAAAATAAAACGCACGTCTGAAATTAGTTGACTATATTATTACCTAAGTATCCCCTTTTATAAACAGATACTTTACCTAAGTTTTTTTAAAGACAACTCCCGCATTGGGGGCTTTACGAACATACATACATGAAACGGAATTACACCCAGACTCAGAACAACAATTTGTGGATACACAAAGTGTTGTCTCATGTGGGATTTGACCCCACAACACTTGGCGCAGTAGGAAGCGGCGTGGCGACCGCTTAAACCACTAGACCAACTGTGCAGTCTAAAGTCCTTATAACTTAAAACAATATTGTAGTGAAACTAATTGTAACTGATCGATGACCTATTACCGTGGCTCCAAGAGAGTGTCTCTTGGAGCCAAGGTAAAAGGTCAGTGGATCTCTTAAGTAAGTGATATACATACTGGTTTGATAATATATATTATATTATATTTCGACGTTACCCCTTGAATTATGATCAAACTTAAAGGAGCAAGAATCAACGTATAAAATGAATTAAAATTAAGTTTCTTTTTATACAGTGTTCAGTCTGACTATTTTGGGGCCTGTAACACGCAAGAGACCGATCACACATTCGTCAATTCTGCTAACACGAACCGATCAACAAGAAAAAGTAAGTTCTACATTATATTGTATTACGTCGTCATTAATAACAATTAGGGAAAACACTTTTTTAACCGACTTCAAAAAAAGGAGGAGGTTTCTCAATTCGACCGTAAATATGTTTTTTTTTATGTGTGTTCGCGGATAACTTCGTCGTTTATGAACCGATTTTGATGATTCTTTTTTTTATTGGAAAGGAGATATCCCAACGGTGGTACCATGATAAGGACATTAAGATCTGATGATGGCATCCAAGAGAAATCGAGTCGAACCTTGAAGTCGGTTTTTGTTAAAATTTTACTTGTTATCACCTCGCATAGATGATAAAAAACCTGCCATTCAATATGAACTTAAAATCGAATGACTTGCATGTCGTAAAGGAAAAAATCGCTCAGTTTTTCAATACTTGTTTTGATCCCAGTACGATTATGTGCAATTATTTTAGAATAGGATTAGTAAGTCGTAAAGCAAAAATATAACTAATTAAACATATATTAAATTTTGATTAAATATAAAAATATTATTTGTAATATTGCTAGAAAAATATTAAACGAAGTCAACTATGACGTTTGATTTATTTAGACTCTAACAAAATCTGTATTGGGTTACGTATTTAAATTTATTGGCGTTTATAATATACCATTTTCTGACATATATTTAAAGTTAAAAGATTACTTAATGTTCCGATTGAAAAAAAATAGTAGGTACATCATTTTAAAATCTTTTTTTTATTTCGACTTCTGTGTCTTGGGAGAGTTTGTGTCAAACTCTTTTATAATTCTCTTGATACGTAACATTAAGCTCATACCTACATTTAAATGTATGCTATCAATTTTTAGCAGTAAATCGTAATCAGCAAGTGGAATTTGTAAAAGGTACCTAAATATTATACCGAGTCTGTTCAATTCACTAGATTTTTTAATGTTGTCTGTTATACAGTTTTTATTTTTATAACAGCTTTGCACATATTTTCTTTTTCTTATTGCTACGTACGTCTTAAGTACATAAAGCTTTTAGTATGTCTTTCACATTGAATGCACGTCATTGGCAATTAAGAACAGTAGAAAATTTATTACACTTCACTACATAACGTATGTATTGGCTGTTGTGATTTATATTTAGTTGTAGTTATACTTCTATTTTAGAACCAAATGACTGTACTAAATAAAGTTTTTGTTTTATTTAGTACAGCCACTACTAGTTTAGTAAAGTATTTTTGTTATAAGTAAATGAAAACACCGTGAAGCACTTAGCTGAAATGGTGCGTATCTGGTTCATATTTTTGTGCAAATCCCTGTCTAATTTACAACAATGTTGTTCTTATGCATTGTATAATTGTGTGTATACATTGTATAATTGTGTGTATACATTGTATAATGTGGGCTATGAATAAAACATTTTAATTTATGAAATTAATTTTATCCATTTTCATTAAACTAGTTCTTTAGCCGAAACCTATTAATTACATAATATGCTTTCTGATATTTCAGTATCAGAGGGATATGTGCAACCTGAATGGCGTTCGAACTACGAAAGTGACTACAGTTTTGACGGTCGCAATCCTCGACCGCTCACTTCCCGTGATCTGCTCGCGTGGGCATTCCAGATTGCGAGGGGTATGGAATATCTAGCTAGCAGAAAGGTTAGTTAACATAATTATTAATAGGGATCGAGGTAAGAACAGCTGTTTATCTTCTTTTATTCGAAATCTAAAATTGTAATAAAAAAACAGGTACTACATGGTGACTTAGCAGCCAGAAATGTGCTATTAGCTGAAGATAACATCGTGAA
This sequence comes from Diaphora mendica, assembly GCA_949125395.1. NCBI lineage: Eukaryota > Metazoa > Arthropoda > Insecta > Lepidoptera > Erebidae > Diaphora > Diaphora mendica. The sequence continues at coordinate 29,798,831 of OX421310.1, forward strand.
AATCTGCGATTTCGGCCTTGCCAGAAGTATATACAAGAATGATGAATACCAGAAGAAAGAAAATGTAAGTATACTTTATTTAAAACTAAGTTAGTAAAGACTAACCTAATGCTAAAACTTAGGATGAGCACTTATTTTACTTATCTTGACTTTTTATTCATTGTTACTCTTGCACATGATTTAGGTAACATTGCATCTATAGAAAAATTAGATCGCCTCATCTTGTATCTCACCATATCGATGGTCTAGCGGTTGACGTTTGCGACTGCCAATCAAGAGGTCTCGGGTTCAAATCCCGGGTCAGGCCAAAAAGTGTTATTGAGTTTTTCTGATTGTAGAAATACTTAATAACAACTCGGAGTTTGGAAGTTGGGGTCTGACCCCCGTGCCTCGGAGAGCACGTAAAGCTGTCGGTCCTGCGCCTTATCTCTCCCCGGTCGTGTCGGTTAACCGTCCCATCGGATTATGAGAGAGAGGGAACAGAGAGTGCACCTGTGTTTGCGCATCCACTTGTGCACTAAAATATCTCCTGCGTAGTTGGCTGGTCTCCGTTGAGACTCGCCGCGCCATGGCCGTAATCGGCTAGGAGAACATTAACACACATCGAACGATTTCTTAGCATACGTCTGTTTATCGTCTCACTTTATCAGACTATTATATTCCACTGCTGAACATAGGCCTGTCTTTAGTAAGGAGGTTTTGATCGACAGTACCAAGCTGGGCAGACGCCTTGGTATCATGTTTGTGTCAAAATTTTCTCCTCTTTGTGCTGTTGTTTTGCTAAACCTCTAGATGTAACTACTGATTGCTGTGTTTAGGTTATTTACCTACGTGCAGAGTTCACAACATAGTACCATGTTATTACGAATTAATTTGACATTTACCGCAGCTTTTATTAAAAAAATTGTAGGTTGGCAGCCATTTGTAAGAAGCAATCAAGGTCAATGGTAGCGTGACAATAATAATTAAAATAAATAAACATATCGCTTTATAAATCCAGTGTCGTAAACGTGATACTTATTACTTTGTTGCCTTGAATTTAATTTAGTTTTTCTTTCAAATACGGTAATAATATAAAGCCATTACTTTATATTAGGGACTACTTTAGAATGCCTGACTATATTTATGTCCCTCTTGTTTTAGTTATCAATTATGCAAAAGGTTAAGCATTGTTTTCTACATTGACTATAGGGGTGCCCAATGTGTGACCAATTCCACTAAACCCTTGAGATAAGATTAATATACCCTCCTCCAAAGCCCCATACCGTCCGGTTTACCACTTTTTAAGTTAGGGATTAACTCCGCCCGTGAATTACCTGCTACTCAAAATACCGAATTTCGTTACTGTCGTTTGAATGCGCCTCCTTAAGGGCTAACCAGTGTCGGTAGACTACCCCCAAGTCTTCATCCATATTTAAAGTACGGGATTAGGCGTAAAGAATGTAATAACAGTATTTCTTATACCAATATTTACCGATTACAGAGTCTACTCCCAGTGAAGTGGCTGGCGATCGAGTGTATGACTGACCGTATATTCTCCACGCAGTCAGACGTGTGGTCGTTTGGCATAGTTCTTTGGGAACTATTCTCCCTTGCCAAGACACCGTACCCAAATATGGATCCAGCAAATTTATTACGGTGGCTTTCTGAAGGGTATGTATTAATTAGGAAAAACTAGAAACTTATTGGTTTCATGTCATTTCGATGTTTAAAAGAGATATGAAACGAAAAGATTTCTGCTCAAATTCTTAGTTCGTTTAGTATTAAATTTAAATCGTCGGATTCAACGTATGATAAGAATATGAATGCATATTACATACATTCTTATCATTTGCAAACGATTACGATCATTTACGGTCTTTAAGAATTAAGTCATTTACGGTTTCAGTTCAAAATGCCTTTACAATATACAGAAAAAAAGCAGATTCTAATGTTTCATTTCGATTATTAAAACACGTGAGTGTTATATTTTGTAGTAAAAATATAAAAAGGTTATTAAGATAAATAAACAGACTATATTTACTTTACAGGAAACGTCTGGCGAAGCCGACTTATGCGGATGATAGGTTATATGATGTAATGCTAAGATGTTGGGAACATAAACCAACAGCAAGGCCCTCATTCAGTCAACTCCAGGAAATTATTGGAGGTTTCTTAGAAGATAACGTACGAAATGTAAGCACTTTACTATCTTTAGTCCATGTTTTATGAGGTTTCTCCTAGATGTCGTGACTAGACATAGAGGGTGAAACTCTCAAACTGTTAGTCGTACAGCTGTTGGCCTTCATGTATACACGGTTCTTTCCGAATTCAATAGATGGCACCACCGCCTTATTTTAAATACTTCATATAAATACCTAAGTACTACTTAAAACACGACATGAACCGTGTGGTTTTTGGCCAATAATTTGATTCCGACTTAACTGTTTTGTGTGAACTTAATATTTTAAAATTTGTTATTTAGAGTTACTGGTATGCTAACATGTTATTTATTATTTTTTCTGGAGGTCATTGGCCAAATATATTAGTCCGCGAACTATTTCTTATCTAACTTTTTCTTCTTACGTTAATACACGTACCGTTGTTTCCAGCACTATGTGGATTTGAACTCGGCGTACATAGACATGAACGCTACGCCTACAGGACATGAAGACTACCTGATAATGATGAACGCGCCAGATTATAATAATTTGGTTACTCCAAGTCCACATCACTACGTCAATGAAGTTAGGAATTTCTTCCCCACCACGCCTACACAACTTGGTAAGTCTTCTACCACACATTTACTACAAACATTAAGTATCTACTTACATTTTAATGATTAAAACTTTATTTTGCACGCTGCAGAAGTTCAAAATGGTAATATAACTTGGATAACTTTATACTAAAATAGATAAGATGTTGAAATACAGCTAATAGTAGATTAGTAGCCAAGGGCTGTAAGGCATCAATTGCAGCCCGAGATATTTATACCCTATAGTAGGTTAGTTGACTGTATCGTAAATAAATACCGATGTCTCCTAAGTTATGGAATCAGGCGTTACTTTGCGGAAATCCATGACATTAAATGCTATGAAATATATTTAGCTTTAATTCCGCGAGACAAATATCCAGGTCAGAAAGCAGGGCACAAATCCCACCGTCATGCATACTCACATGCGTATCATGCATATGTACACATACAAAACAAGTGAGAAATAATTAGCATGCCATGCAATCAAACCTATACTCGACACGTGTTTCGCCCCTCCACGGGGCATCCTCAGGAGATGTTGACTCGACATTCGAGCTCAAACGCTCGACGATTTGATTGCATGGCATGCTAATTATTTCTCACTTGTTTTGTATGTGTACATATGCATGATACGCATGTGAGTATGCATGACGGTGGGATTTGTGCCCTGCTTTCAGACCTGGATATTTGTCTCGCGGAATTAAAGCTAAATATATTTCATAGCATTTAACCGATGTCTCCTTCATTAAAACGAATATTACAAAACATCTCGGAAAATATAATTATTACAGCTTTTCATTTCTATTACAAATTTTAATTAAATAAACATTGAAATATATTGCTCACTTGAGTAGTCTAAAACAGTGACGACGTTTGTATTTAGTACATTTTTCACACAAAGTTATCGTTTTGACAGATGATAAAAAGTAACTGATTTGACTAAGGTGTCAACTACCCTGTTCGAGGGTGCAATTGGTGCTTACACCCGAGCTATACTTTGTCCATTCGTTTATTTTCTTTTTGACAGCTCACGCCTATAAATTACCATTTTTTTTTCGGAATTATGTACTACAGTAATGTCGTACTTTTTTGACTGTGACGGTACTTTATTGAAGTGGTCTGTGCATAACAAACAACCACAGACTATAAAACAGTACTTGAAATACGATAAATCGATCATATGATAAAAATAATTTGACTTCATGTAAGTATTTTTTCTGTAAATATAATAAAAAAAGGTAATAAATATATAGTATCTATGACTCCAAGATTGAATTTTTGCAAGGAATCAAGTCAAAATCTTGGAATTTAGAATCAAACCAAGAGTAAAGAACAATAACTCTGTTCATTCATCTAATTTACTGATTTATTATTTATATTTTTTTATTTCTTATATAATATAAAAAACTAATAAAGAAATAATTTTTATTTCAACATAAAATATTTAATTAAATCGATTGAAAGTTCTTCATAAATAAAATCGCTATTCGTTTCAAATCGAATCAGTAATGGGTGAGGGCGTCACTAATTTCAAAATTTCTTGAACTGTCAAAAAGAAAATAAAGAAATGGACAGAGTATAACTATTCTGCTTTACATCTAGATTGTGAGGTAATTATAAAAAAAATCCCAAAAACAAACAATATTAAGTAAAAGTTTTCTATTCCCGCCTTTTTTCATTAAAAATAATAAAGTAAATATTTTTTAAATTATTTTTTTTCAAGAAAGAAATTGAGCTTCGCCGTTCGATATTTAAAATTGATGACTATTATACTAACACGAAGACAAAGCTGAATAGCAAAGCGACCTCTTTGGTCATTGGGCTGAATGCAGGATGTCTATTGCCAGTATGATGGTTAGATGTACGCGAACTTTTTAAAAGAAAGAAGTGTTTTTTTTTTATTACTTACCGCCCTAGGCTTTTCTAGCTACATTATTACCCTAGAGCGCTAATTAGTCACCTACAAGCCCCATTTGGAGGTGATAAGAACCTACTTACCGAATATGAGAGATGTAAAAAAAAACTCCTCATTCTGCCTACAATTCCTAGCAATAAATGCTCTATATTTATACTTGTAAATCTAAAGTAGAAAATCGATGATGATAAAAATAAGTCATCAGCTATAAAAAGCCGTACACCTGTGGACAGAATAAATAAAATAAATATTTGGACATCTAACACACAACGCCATCTAGTCCCAAGCTAAGCAGAGCTTGTGTTATGAGTACTAGACAACTAATACAAATACATACCGCCAACCGCGAGACCAACTAGGTAGTCAATAAATATTTCGGGACTTTTCATTGATTGAATAGAATGTACTAGAGGCCTAAAATGCTTTAAGGCCAAATGGGCATGGTGTTGTTAGGCCTGAACGTGACCCGCCTGCACTCCTTACCAGAAATTTAGAATCCATTGACAAATACTGTACATATCTCTGCACTACAAACATAATTAACTTATTCATTATATTAACTCGCTAAGTCTCTGTAAACTTTTGAACACCAACTTCACCACAGAAACAAAACAAGTTTACCTACATTATTTATTAGGTCAGAAGCTCTTCTTATCTCACTTTTAAACAGAATCACCTGCAAGGGCTGCAGGTCGGTGTCAAAATAGTTTCAATAACTTTTACTTACCGACAATACTTGTTAACCAGTGAACTTTCTGATACCAAAGTCAGTAGATAATAATTTAAAACTTTAACGACATAATTGTTATCAATGAACTGCCCCGACAGACTTCGTTCTGTCAAAGAACCTTCTGGCCTCTGAGAACCTTCCTTGTGCCTTAACGAACATATTAAAAAAAATAGCCATGCGGTTCTCAAATTTTGCGCTTAGCAACACATTTGACGATTTTATTTTTATTTATATATAATTTTTATCAACATCACATGATTAAGATGCAGTTGAATAGTATTATTGGTTTGTAAATGTTTATTTCCTTTTATCAGACGGGACGGTTGACACCACGTTATGATTACACAATGTTCACAAAACGGTAAATCTACGCATGGTGTACGTACTCGTTGTCACTAACAAAGGAAATTGTGTTTATTTTTACACTTTACTTTATATACTACACAAATCTATGACTAAAACATTCTCTGTATTTCTATACCTTTCCAATTTTTTTTTCTCTTGTTTGTTTGGTTTTGTTTTTAGTTGTTAAGATCGGTCAATACTTCTTATTTATCTACGTTAAATGGATTTTTTCAAAAAATACCTCAAATACCATGCACAAGTTTTAGTGGTTTGACTAACAAAGATATGAAGAATTTAACTTTTTTATTTTGTAAATTATAAAAATAAATTAGGTGTGTATATTTGTAGGTAAAAATATTTTTCGTTTTCAAATTATGTTCTCGAATGCAAAAAAAAACATTCGACAATAGGGAATATGCCTATTTTTTTTATTTTTTAATCTGATTCTAATCTGAAAAATATAAATACCTCAGCTTGAAAATAGTCAAACTAATTTTCAAAGTGAAATTTAAAACACTGACTTAATTTGAGCTGTTCAGAAGCCGCCATTTTGCGCACGCTTTTGACACGGCCAATGACGTCATTGTCATTTCGTGTTTGTTTACTATTCAGTGTTTCCGTTACTTTATACTTATTTACAATTTTAATTATATAACTATAAAAATAATGGATGAAGTTAATTTTTCTCACAAATACTACTAACACAGTAAGAATTTCGATGCCAATAATTTCGATGAAGTGACCATCGACGTAACATTTCGATTCGACCAATAGTAAAGCGCTTTGTAAGTTTGAAATTATTAAATAAAAAGTGAAAATTAAGGGAGGGCTTTAATTTTTACTTTTTATTTATTATTTTCTGGGTTTAAATAATCACTAAATAAAAAAAAATGCCTTTAAGTATATTGTAAAGACAATAAAGAATCTAGAAAAAAATATTTGAGATAAATAAAAGTTTTATGCATATTCCCTATTGTACATCTCCCGTTTACTCATTCTTTCTTTATGGATAAAGTACATTTTATAAAAGATCTCTAGTTTATTGAGTAGCAAGAAATTGTTTTGCAGTCAAATCAACTATTTGAAATGACCACCATATGGCACTACCATAATATATAATGGCACCATAGAAGATATATTTTTGTAAAAAGGGACCATGGGCATTAACCATATATTTATTTAGAACCATATATTAATTTAAATTTATAAGGCAGTAAAACTAATATTGGTATTATAGCCAACTCCTAAACATTCCTTTATCGTTGTGTTAACAATTACAGATGAGGAAGGCTACCTTAAGATGAACCCAAGGCCAAATATATTCAGTCCACGGCCCGAGGATAACAAATTCGATTTCGACGTTCGTAAATTCAATCCTAAGGTGTCGGAGGCAAGCAGTTGTGGGTCAGAGCTAACGCCCATGTTGACTCTGAACAACTTACCGGCCAGGGGCGGTTCGGACTCGGACCACGAAGGCAATGTGTCACCTAACATGACGATGTGTCCGACGATAGATGAGGAAACAGACGAAGTATTCGAAATGAGAAACAACGCGAAAAATGCAATGATCAACACGGCTGTCAGCAATCCAACCTACATCACGTTAGATGTCGACATAGAGAAGAAACCTAAAGATATTATTAATTCATATATGAACGTACCGAACGGTCTAGTCAAATAATTTCATACTATAATATAAACTAAGCTAATCTCATTTATCGTAGGAATCTATTTACATGTATATGTCTTATACGCATGAGTGTCAAATTACAATGTTATTATTTTTGATCTCCTTATTCTTGAAGAAAAATATCTATCCTATCTATACTTTCTTAATTCTATTCTTTTTATTGTGCTTACTATTGCTATCTCTATTTTTAGTTACTTTCATAAAAGGAAGTAGGACACAATATATTTCAACTTGACAAGACCGCAGTTAACTAATACAGAAACCGACTACTTACCTGGATCATGATAAATAATACTAGAGTGGCACATTGGTGTTACGAGTGTTTTAGGCAAAAGTAACCATTTATTGGGTCGTGTTATTACACAAATGACTGGTCGTAGTCACGGGTAGAATTTTTAATTATTGCAAAACCTAAGCACTTCTTTTACCTCTATATATTATATTTTCTAATTTAATTTTCACGATGTCGGTTAACCCCCTTGTTTATCGAATATTAATAGTTTGGTTGAGGTATATAATTATATTAATTATGTTTTACAAGGGGGTTTTTCTTTATTTTCTTCATGTTAATAGGTTTGTATCTAGGTGTACTATATGTATGGAATGTGTTGTTATGTTTAAATGTAAAACTGATGACCAAAAATATTGGCACAGTGAATGTATTGCGGAAAACTTGGTGAAACTAACTCTCGCCGAGTTATGGGTTGCCAGATCGGTAATGTGATTTTATGTGTGTTGTCGTAAGAAAATAACATATTTTCGGTACTATGTTTTTTCTGTATAAAGAGTATGTTTGTATCTAGGTGACAGTGTGTATAAAGAAGCCAATTTTATTTGCCCAAACAACATTCAGTGTTGAATGTAGATTTTATAAGAAATTGTGTGATTTTGAATATTTGAGTAAGATTCAGAAGGATGGTTTCTTTTATTTCTTACATGCGATCGCCTGGTAAAAAGTATAGATATGTGTTCAGTTTTTGTAAGCGTTTGAAGGGTTGATATTAATAAGTAGAAAACTGTATTTCTATAAGTAATTAGATTTCTTCTTATTCTTTTATAATTAAATTAGGCTTATACTCACTGTCACTGTGTACATGCAATACGAGAACACTCGTAAATATGTACACCATATTCATATACAAATAGGTAGGTATGTATGTATGAATATAAATGTGATAATTCGTTTAATTTTTTTAGGCTTTTGTTATTGGACTTATATAGGAATGTAGTGTTTACATTATTAGCCCACCATTATTATAATTATAATAACATTTAATTACATATTCTACTGAGCGACATTCCTGTATTAAGTTTAATTTTAAAACTAAAGAAATAGTTTGGTTTTAATACCTATTTTTACAGGAGATAGAAGTGTTTTAAATTACACATATATATAGCAAATACTATACAAGTATATAGTTTGTTACCGAATAATATATTACATTAAAAGTCTATAAAGTATGCTGTTTACGTTGAAGACTTGATTATAGAGTGTATTTGTTTTATTTACAAATAATATATTGAACAAATTTATTTTGGTTTAATTAAACATAATTCTCTTAACTCAATAGTTGGCTACATATATCTAGTCTGATAGTAATAATCTTTATGATAAAGAAATTTTACTACTGATAAGAAACTAAACCAGCGAAGGGAAGTTAAAGCTTAAAACTCTGCATTTGGATATTATTTTAAATACAATCGGAACCTTATAATTATTGTGTATATTATTATTGTATAGTATAAGAAAATTATTGAAAATATATGCGGAAAGTAAATATAAGAACCATTCACAAAACTTATTGTACTGGACCGTTACAAAATGACTATTTGGACATGTGTATAAATGTGCATCTAAATATGTATTTATAAACTCGATAAATTAAAGTAAAAGCCTGTTGTCTTTGATCAAAGTATATTTTTTTGTTGTAAAAATACATATATGTACCTAGATGTCATATATTTCATAAATTCAATAAAAGAAAATATATCAATGTGATATTAAAACTATTCAACTGAATTTATTTTATTTCCCAATCTTGCCTTTATTGGCATTTTAATTTATCAAAAGAACTAACCTTGCCTGCGACTTTGCTCGCGTTTAAGTTGATCATATTTATTTAATTAAAAACTGTGTAAGTGTGTATGAATAATGTATTCATGTTATTAACGTAACTATTTTTAATCAATAGCCCATTACTAAGGAATTTCATACAAACTTTCGACCCTTATATTTTAAGCCCTTTAGGAGTAGAATTCCCATAAATGCTGATTTAAGTATTCATTTATTTGTAATCAAAAGCCTAAAGACACAGGCTAATAACTTCAAAAATGACGGATTTCCAAACTAACCAATAGACGAAATGTCAATCCCTATTTCACCCCTTAGGGGTAGAATATTAAGAAACGCTTAAAGATGTATCTACTCATTTTCTTATCAGTAGCCTAAACAAAAAAGTTCCATGTTTCTAACTTAAAAAAATATGAACTTCCATAAAATCTTTCAATTCCTATTTTACCCCCTTAGGAGTACAATATCCAGAAAGGTTTAATTAAGTATCTACTCGTTTTAAATCAGTAGCACGAAGATAAAGTTTCATGTTTCTAACTTAAAAAATGACGGACTTCCATACAAACTTTCAACTCCTGTTCAATCCTTTCGCCAATGTAGCGTTCACCGTGTGAAGTTTGTAATGTCTGCAGGGCCCATATGTACAGGCATTCAATCGCTAAGCTATTTCACTGGCAAAGGAATTCAACTTAGGGCGATTCACCCTGTTCTTATTCTAAGCTAATGTAATATCAAGCACTTACTGGAGATATGTGAATTCCTTGATATCGGCTTTCTGAGGGGCCCCTCCGGTGCGCCCTCTGCTTCTTCACACATTCACCACTCCTAGTGGTAGTACAGGTTCCAAAGTATTCTAATTTATAATACACCCGTTTTAACTGTCGCGGATCGCGCCTAATTGACGCGACTACTAATCTCGCGTATCCAAACCAGACCAATCATAATGGTAAACAACGAAAAAACCGAGTCTGATGGAATTTCAGCTAAATTTCAATTAAACGGCACTCAAAACCCACACTGGTCGACCGTTAACACAAAGCCTCTCGTCAGTTCTATATTTTAACTTCAAACGATTTCTAACAGTCATCCGCCCGAACAGGTCCGTACCTGTTTCCTAATCTACAGGCAGGCGAGATAACGTTGCTACCGCTCGTTTGATAACTGAGTGCCCAACTAGAGAACCTCTGCGGACCGGGGGGTCCCATCCTTACCAGGAAACAAGTTAACAATGCGCCCCTGGCGCCAACGCAGTGGCGGTAGGTTAGCATCCTTAACCAGCACGAGGTCACCAACATTAGGTGGACTAGTTTTGTCAGTCCACTTAAGGCGCTGTTGCAGAATGTGCAGATACTCTAGAGACCATCGTTTCCAAAAATTCTGTGAAAACTGCTGCAACATCTGATACCGAGACAACCGAAACAATTTCACCCCTTCGTACGGGTGTTCGGGCCGCGCGTTAAGTGGCTGACCAATTAAGAAATGGCCTGGAGTTAACGCCTCCAGGTCATTTGGATCCGAGCTGAGCGGACACAACGGTCGCGAGTTGAGAACGGCTTCGATCTCACAAAACAACGTCGCGAGTTCCTCAAATGTCAGCGCGGTCTGACCTACAATACGCCCTAAATGCGTCTTAGCTGACTTAACTACGGCTTCAAAAATCCCGCCCCAGTGGGGGCAACCTGGTGGACTGAAGGTCCATTGTATACCCCGACGGGAGAGGGCTGTTCCAATATCCACTTTGTTTTCATTTAAAAACTTAACTACATCTCGCAAGTATCGTTCTGCACCTACGAAGTTGGTTCCATTATCGGAACGAATCAGGGCTGGCAGTCCCCTTCGGGAAACGAATCTGTCCAAGCACGCTATAAAAGCTTCCGTCGTGAGGTCAGCAACGAGCTCGAGATGCACCGCCTTGGTGGATAAACAGACGAAAACACAAAGTTACGCCTTGTACTGTTTCGCGTTCCGCAGCCGCGAGCCTTTCACCAAGAATGGGCCTGCAAAGTCTGTACTAACACCAGCCCATGGCCTAGCCTCATTCACCCGATCAGGGGCAGATCCCCCATGTGAGGCTGCATCGTGGCAGCCTTGTTCCGATAACAAGGCATGCACCGAAACACGATGTTCCGTATGGTACGACGCCCAGACAAAATACAAAACTCCCTCTGGAGTGTAGCCAACAAGGCGTTACAACCTGCATGAGCGTTTTTAACATGCCGATCAGTCACCAACAACTCAACCAACTGCCCTCCCTTGGGGAGCAGTAGGGGGTGACGAGCCGAATACGGCAGATTCGCATTGCGCAATCTTCCTCCTACCCGAAGCAACCCGGCCGAATCTATAAACGGGTTGAGACGCGTGACAGCACCCTTCAATTTAAAACGCCCAGTTCGTAGACTCTCCAATTCTGCTCCAAAGTTCGAAGACTGTACCAACCGGATCAAATTCAGAAGCGACTCATTTCGCTCTGCCGGTGACAGAATTGGGCTCAGCGTTCGCTGTTCGCGGGAAGTGCGACAATTCCGAACAATTCTTCTTATCCAACAATTGACATTGATCAATTTATCAAGAGAGCTATACCGCTCAATCAGGAAACTCACGTCAGTCTCCTGGACCTCCTGGGTCACTTAAACGGCTGCTATTATACCACAGTCCATAGACAACTTCGCGTTGTTAAGGGGCCAATCCGATTCCTTCCTTGCCAGCCAAGGAGGGCCCCACCATAACTGATGGTTAACTAACTCAAGAGCCCGGCATCCCCTGGATGCACAATCCGACGGGTTCAATTCTCCTGGCACATGTCTCCAAGTCAACGAGACTGCTGATGCCTGTATTTGGGAGACACGGTTTGCTACAAAAATCTCCAGATTATGAACCTGTGGCCTTCAGCCAGCATAACACTATCTGACTGTCTGTCCATGCATACACCGTGTTCTCCAACTCCAATGAACCGCGGAACTCCGATACCGTGTGGTTCAGGAGTCTGGCTAAAAGAGCTGCCCCAGACAGTTCCAGCTTCGGAATCGTCAATCTTGTCCGTACGGGAGCCACTTTACTTTTAGCCAGAACCAATCGAACGTCAACATCCCCAGCGGAAGTGACCGTTTGCAAATAAACCGCTGCCGCGTATTCCTGTTCAGAGGCATCACAAAACCCATGAAGGGTAGCCCTGGAATCACCAGCAGGGAACAATTTCCGTGGCAGTGAGACGTTATTAATCTCCGTGAGCGAGGAGAATATCCTTGTCCAATCCCTCAACAACTCCTCTGAGAGGTGGGTATCCCAGCCTAGCTGCGCCGTCCATAACCGCTGCATGAAACATTTTAACAAAAATGTGACTGGAGCGATCCAACCGTTCGGGTCGAACGTTCTCGCAATCGTCGATAGCACAGTTCTCTTCGTCCAGGTCTTCGGGATGTCCAAAACCACGCTCTGCTACCAAATGTTCAATCCCTTCGCCAATGTAGCGTTCACCGTGTGAAGTTTGTAATGTCTGCAGGGCCCATATGTACAGGCATTCAATCGCTAAGCTATTTCACTGGCAAAAGAATTTAACTTAGGGCGATTCAAAATGTTGCCATTATAATGACGTTCAATTTCTAACAACTCCTATTTCACCCCTTTAAATAAAATATCCAGAAACGCTTAAATACGTGTCTACTCATTTTTAATCAGTAGCCCAAAAATAAAGTTTCATGTTTCTAACTTAAATAATCACAAATTTTAACAAAAAAAAACCGACTTCAATCTGGACCAAATTAAAATGGGACTACACTGGAAGCACCAGCTTTCAAATAAAAAAAGAATTATCAATTCAACCAGTCGAAAGTTATGAGGTAACAAACATGAAAAAAAAAACAGTCAAATTGATAACCTCCTCCTTTCGGTCGGTTAAAAATGACGGACTTCCGTACAAACTTTCAACCCCTATTTCACCCCCTCAGGGGTAGAACATCCAAAAACGCCTAGTCAGTTTTATTCAGTAGCCAAAAAATAAAGTTTTATGTTTCTGACTTTTAAATATGACGGACTTCCATACAAACTTTCAACCACTATTTCACCCCCTTAGGGCTAGAAATTTGTAAATTCCTTCCTTAATGTCTACTCAATAAAACGATCCTATTCACCAAATTTCATAACCCTAACTTTTATAGTTTACGCTCGGCGATGATTAGTCAGTTAGTCAGTCAAGACATGTTATTTTATAATAGATTATATTGCGCCGTAACAGGCTAAGCATCATATTATATTACGCTTTCATTGCTCAGTCATTAAATAATTCTAGATTTGAAATAGTGAAGTTTGCACAGATAATAAATATTTGAAGTAACGGTAATTGATAAATTATTGTCAATGAACGCATCTTTTAAGCGTCATCATCATTATTCGAAAGATCTTTAACAAAAGTGGATCCTGTGCGTTTACGGAACAACGCCAGGAAGGCTTTTAGTCGATTCGAATCTGATACATCGTCCGGACGCACGAACGGCTCGAGCAAGATTATTTAATTTTTTTTTTAAATGACTGCACGGAAGATGTACCCTCGCCGCTTTCTAATGCCCTGAGTGTTATGGGTTCAAACCCCACATGTGACAACACTTTATGTGACCCACAATTTGCTGTTCTAAATCTGGCTGTTCTTTATGTCCCTTTCATGTATATTTGTAAAGTCCACCACGATACAGAATATACTTAACGCGGGAGTTGTCTTTAAAAAAACATTCTATAAAAAATATCAGAAATTATATTTTTTATAGAATGCAATCAGGTGCAAACTCAGGTGACTTCATCTTAAATGTGCTCGGCTTCATAACACCACAATAGATCTCATACTTCATACACTGCACTGAAAATATCTCTTACTGTCCCCCAACTGTCCAACATTAGTTTCAACCTAATAATAACTTAGCTAATGAGACAGTAATGTGTGTAAGGCTGTTAAAGGTTGTGTATTATTACTATTTAAACAAGTAGAGCGCGTTAAATCTAATAAGCACAAGGACATAATGATCTTCGTTAGACATTGAGGACAAAAGCCTCTTTGAAATGTTTCGCGTGTTTTGTTTCGACATTTAAATTTTGGCTCGAGAAAGTTCTTAATGAATATTGTGAACAATGTGTCTAAATGTCTATTCTAATTACAGATATGGTGTTGCAAATTATACAACTGGATTAAACAGTTAATTAAATGTTATGATATATACTGTGTAGGTACGTTCGCTGGGTAAAAAATATAACCTGCAAGAGTGACTCTACTCACCAAAGCCATTACGAATGCAGACCAACTCAGCATGGTGACCTATAATATAGCGGCCTATTGAGATGCTTCTTCATCATTGGACCTCCTGTCTCGCACTCACCAACGAAACACGACAGCACAAATGCTATCATTTTATGCTGGTCTTTTGTGAGTGAGTAGTACCGCCCCTGGTTTTCTGATATGTAAGTATGGTTTTCTTTCAACAAAGTCAATTAGGTAGGTACCTATCCAATAATTTTAGTCAAATTGTAAAAGAAGATGGATCTTTAATTAAGAATATTCGATGCTCATATTTAGGGATTGCAATCCGGCGTCATTTTCAAACCGACCGGATCCGGACCGAATTTCATAAATTCAGCCGGATCCGGCCGGATCCGGTCGGATTGATTTAACAAAGATAAATTCATTTCCTTGTGCGTTTCAACATGGACCGTTAATGAAGTGTAAAAAAAACGAAAGCTATATACAAAGTCGACTTTATTATGATAACTTTTAGAGAAAATTGTTAAATACTTATCGTCGTTCATCTTTGAAACAAATAAGTTCATCTTTCAAACTTACCGTGGGAGAGCCTAGCTTCGGCACACATGGGCCGACGACCGGCTCGACCGGAGTGAAATCACGGCCTCACAGAAAACCGGTGTTTCAACGAGTGAGTGAGGATACTGGAGGCCCATCCTCCAAAGGCCGGCAACGCACTTGTGATGCCTCTGGTATTGCGGGTGTTCATGGGCGGCGTTAATCGCTTACCATCACGCGATACGTCTGCTCGTTTGCCCCCTGTTATATAATAAAAAAAGACCATAGACTAAAACTAAAAAAAATAAAATTTCCAAAAATAATTACGTCTGTATCTTTATTGCCTACATAACGTAGCTGGTGACACATTCTACTTTTTACAGATTAATCAGAGATCGATACTATTAATCAACATTTTGAAACTAATTTTACGTAACGTAATGATTAACCTTAAGTGAAAATAAAAATTTATCATTATGTCGTTATCATGTGTGGCTATTGCGAAAGTCCTAATCAACTATATTTGCATATTTGTCGGTCATGCAGGTAATTCTAATGCTTAAAGTTACCGACCTAATTAGTAGTAGATTCTTCAAGTGTCAAATAATAATATGAAACATGGAGAGCAGTCGTTTAGATGTCTGTTGAACTCATGTTTTAACATGGAAAAATTTGAAAATGTATACTCTTTAGATGTCTACTTAAATGTCTGTCAGGTTTGTGTTCGAACTCTTCAGCTTGTAAACAAATATAATTACTATTGGTTTGAAAACAACAATCTTAAGAAACAGTTTGTGTTAATTTTATCATATCCCAATCGACTAAAAGAGCTTGCAAATGTAACCTGCAGGCACGAGACGCAAGACTCGCTCAAATAGTGTAAATAGCATATGCTTAAAGTACCTGCATTCGAGACAGCGTGATTATTTTGCCAAAATACAAATTTACCGGATCCGGTCGGTGTAACAGTACCGGATCCGGTAGACGTATATTTAAGCCGGATCCGCCGGATTACCGGATCCGGTTTTCCGGATTGCAATCCCTACTCATATTACTGTAAAATACGTATTTTTTATATTTTTAAAAAGGTACACAATGTTGACAAAAATATTAAAGAAGCTCGCGTAATCTTTTCCTCAAAAGACGCTTTCAATACGTTGGCTTTTATTTGTATAAAATATTTAGATCATTGAGCTTTATTACGATATTCGCTACCTTTTCTTTCTAATCAGTATTATTAAGTGCCGTGTTTATTTTTGTTTGTACTAATATTTTGTATATGTAGTATATATCTTTAATTCTGAGATGCTACTGTATGCAGACTTATTTTTTTTCTAATTATAAAATGACGGCAGTAAATGAAACTTGCTTTGCGAAATAAGTTTCAGTCTGCACTGAGGCTGTGCCTGTAACTTGATACTAACATTAGACCTCGGTTTGTTATAAAAATGGTAATCAGGTTTGATTAAGTTTTTTTATGATTCTTTAACATTATATGATTTAAAGAAAGGTTTGATGAAAAACACCCAACATTTTTCTCACAGGAAGTTTACAAGAAATAAGAAACCGTCTCAGTCTTCAAAACTCCAACGTTTAAAATAAGTGTAATTAATATTATTAGATCAATAATAAAATGTTGCAGCTCTATATTTTATTATTAATCTGATACTAAACTAACACAATCAATACTTTACTATACTACATACATATACTATATACAATACTAAGATTTTTTTAGTAATGATTTAATATCGGCATCAAATCTAACTAGGTACCTACCTAAACTTAGATATCATCATTTATTGCCCTAGAGACGTAACGGGTGCAAATTACTAAAATACAAGTGACAATTTCACCACTATGCGGACGGACAGCTGAGTATTTTACTGTATATACGAGAATCGCCAGCCAGCAATCACAGCTGCCATGCTGGCGGGTGAGGGGACTGGGGCGCAGTGGTCTATTTCTGTGAGGTTGTAATGCTCCAGAAAGAGACCACTAAACGGGATCGGGAGATGGCCTATCCCGACGTTGACGACGTCGGCGGCAAAACCAGCCATCGACAGGGCCGCACCAGAGAGTGGGGACCTCTTGTCCCCACTCTCTGGTGCGGTCTAATTGATGCGGTCAGCAGTAGGAGGGTGACCTGGCCGCGAAACTGCGATCAGACTGCAACATATAACATAAAATGATTAGGCCGACAGGCTGGAGGAAGCCTAGGCTTCCTCCAGGATAGAGTCTGGACAGACGCGGCGTCGTTCCTGGGGGGACCTGATAGGTCCGGGTCCTCCTCAGAGCATGGTCCGGGCGCCTGGTACCTACCGTCGGGGTGGTTTTTAGTGGAATCACCACATACATGGCTCCTCAGTCACCGGGGAGCCGGAAATCCGAAGGGACACGATAAAATAGTCGTATAAGTATTAGTAAGTCTCCTAGATTTGACTACCTAATTAGTTTTTAAAATATGGAATTGAACATTTAAGGAATAAGCGTACCCTTTCTCAAAGGGTGGCAACGTGCTTATGACTTCTGAGTTGGATTCGTTCATGGTTGGAGGCAGTTACTTTCCATTAGATGATAAGTTTGCTCGTTTGCATGCATTTTCTTCTTCGCTATGATAGAAGTACGTAAGTAATTTCTGCACTGTGTATTCATTATAATTGGTTTTAAACTAGACACACACTTATCATTTTGGTTTAGTGAGTTTAGTAACATCTGCCGAAAGTCTAATGCTTTTAAGTTTTATGATTGTGGAATGGTTTAAAGTTTAAGTCATCAACGTTACGTGTGTTGTAAGCAGTGTACGAGTTTATAAAGTTTAAATACTACAAGAGAGATTCAATCTATATGGTCGTCTTATAATTTTAATTTCAGAAGAAGGTAGAAGATAGTTTGATTTCTGTTTCCCAAGTTAGGAGTAGTTTTGAGAAATTGTAAATGTGATGTGATATCTTCATCACAGTAGAAAATACGTTTGGGTGATTAGTATAATAGTTAATTGGAATTATAAGTACGAAAGCCTGAAATGCTTGATTTACTGCTTAGATACATTTTTTTTATGGAATAGGCGGGCAGACTGAGCAGACCTGCGAGAGATAGGGGAATGGGTTGGGGTATGGGCCTCCGATATCCTCACTCACTCGATTCGAAAGATTTTGTTATACTGAATATTATCACATCAACGGAATAAAACCTTTATTTTCTTACATAATGTTTTAGAACAAGTCTTATAGCAATTTGTAAAAAATAAATTAAAAAAAAATATCGACGCACTTTGAAGATATTTATAATTAAAGCTGGTCCCTCAATCCTCACGTTCTCAAACATACTTGCATGTCTAGCTGCAAGACGACTAAAGTATCACAAAGTGTAGTGTATTAAACTTTTTGTAAAAAGTTTCTACAAAATAATAGGTATCTTTAATTGTGTGTATCTTACCTCTAAAATGAGATTATAGCATTTCAGTGATCTTATGAACAGATATACGAGTAGTGTGACCACACAATGAAATAAAATGTAGACTACCAATATAATTTTTATTGTAATAGTCGAAACCCAAGGTTGTACGGTTGATTTAGTGTTATGTTACATTACGTATCTTTACAAAGCATGAAATAAAGTAGCTTTTAGACGCTTATCACCATTTAGGCTATGTTTCAAGGAAGCTTTATGTACTTATAATACCCCAGTATTTTACAAACCATTATGGTAACATAATGGTATTATTTGTTTGTGTGTATATGTTTTATTATCACATAAAATTGAACATTTAAAAACACAGGATTTTGTAAAATATTTTCAAAAAGTCCGCGATAGTACCTATCGCGATCTATATTAATATTATAAATTTGAAAGTGGCTTAGTCTGTTTCTCTATTACGCTTTCACGGCTAAACCAATAACAGTGCCTGCACTTGGTAAGGCATATAAGTTATTGTAATACTTTTGTTTAAGTGTGTGAACTTTTTTTCACAAAACAGAGTCATTCGCATTTTTTGCCAGGGCGTTACAGTACGGACCAACAAATCTTCTTACATTCATTAAGTTATAACCAAATTTTACGTACTTAAACAAAAGTATTACAATAAGTTATATGCCTTACCAAGTGCATGCACTGTTATTGGTTTAGCCGTGAAAGCGTAACAGAGAAACAGACTAAGCCACTTTCAAATTTATAATATTAATATAGATCGCGATAGATACCATCGCGGGCTTTTTGTAAATATTTTACAAAATCCTGTGTTTTTAAATGTTCAATTTTATGTGTTAATAGAACGTATAAAACTGAGCTGTATAAATAATACCACTATGTTACCATAATGGTTTGTAAAATACTGGGGTATTATAAGTACATAAAGCTTCCTTGAAACATAGCCTAAATGGTGATAAGCGTCTAAAAGCTACTTTATTTCATGCTTTGTAAAGATACGTAATGATAACACTAAATCAACCGTACAACCTTGGGTTTCAACTATTACAATAAAAATTATATTGGTAGTCTACATTTTTTTTCATTGTGTGGTCACACTACTCGTATATCTGTTCATAAGATCACTGAAATGCTATAATCTCATTTTAGAGGTAAGATACACACAATTAAAGATACCTATTATTTTGTAGAAACTTTTTACAAAAAGTTTAATACTCTACACTTTGTGATACTTTAGTCGTCTAGCAGCTAGACATGCAAGTATGTTTGAGAACGTGAGGATTGAGGGACCAGCTTTAATTATAAATATCTTCAAAGTGCGTCGATATTTTTTTTAAATTTATTTTTTACAAAGTTATATGCCTTACCAAGTGCATGCACTGTTATTGGTTTAGCCGTGAAAGCGTAACAGAGAAACAGACTAAGCCACTTTCAAATTTATAATATTAATATAGATCGCGATAGATACCATCGCGGGCTTTTTGTAAATATTTTACAAAATCCTGTGTTTTTAAATGTTCAATTTTATGTGTTAATAGAACGTATAAAACTGAGCTGTATAAATAATACCACTATGTTACCATAATGGTTTGTAAAATACTGGGGTATTATAAGTACATAAAGCTTCCTTGAAACATAGCCTAAATGGTGATAAGCGTCTAAAAGCTACTTTATTTCATGCTTTGTAAAGATACGTAATGATAACACTAAATCAACCGTACAACCTTGGGTTTCAACTATTACAATAAAAATTATATTGGTAGTCTACATTTTTTTTCATTGTGTGGTCACACTACTCGTATATCTGTTCATAAGATCACTGAAATGCTATAATCTCATTTTAGAGGTAAGATACACACAATTAAAGATACCTATTATTTTGTAGAAACTTTTTACAAAAAGTTTAATACTCTACACTTTGTGATACTTTAGTCGTCTAGCAGCTAGACATGCAAGTATGTTTGAGAACGTGAGGATTGAGGGACCAGCTTTAATTATAAATATCTTCAAAGTGCGTCGATATTTTTTTTAAATTTATTTTTTACAAATTGCTATAAGACTTGTTCTAAAATATTATGTAAGAAAATAAAGATTTTATTCTGTTGATGTGATAATATTCAGTATAACAAAATCTTTCGTGTGTGGACTGAGGGACCACAGTATAGTCGTTGTATTTTTTTAATCGTTGATGATTTGTGCTCAGTTATTTAGTATATATCTTTACAAATTCTCTACTAAATGTCTGCAGTCACAATACCTTATTTTTTTACATACTTGCCGAGATCTGGCTGATGGTATGTGAGGATTGAGGGACCACACTTAAACGGCTGTAGTTTTTAATATGTCTTTTTACAAATTCTCATATTTGTTCTACAATTGTTTTGAGCCTACTACTAAATCTTATAAAAAATTCAAACAAAAATATCACTATGGTCCCTCAGTTCACACGCACACCACAATTTTACCATATGAATTCTAAATTGCTTGGTTGATGGTAAAGTTATAAACGAATTTGTCTATCAATTTGTATACATCGTTTTTTTTATTAGAAAGTAGAACTGGTGTCCAAATCCGATTAGAAAAACTATTTTTGGATATTAAATCTATGAACAAAATTAAACTTTTTAAAAATAACTAAAAGGGCAGTGACGCAACTCACATTTTTGGACACTTAATTAGCTCGTACAGGAGGAGGACTGAAAAAGGGCAGAAAATTGTAAAAATTCAATAATTACTTTTTTGCCATTTATAAACTTTATTATTTATGTACATATATCACGTAATACATAGATATTTTTGATTGTGAATTTTAGGAAGCCACTGTGTTTAAAGTTAGCACACAACCAGGGTACAAGACTACGTGTAAAACGATTACAACGAGGCAGCTGCTTTGCTATACTTTAGTTGAATCGTTATTTATCACCGTTAATTAAAATCTTATTAGCAATATTATTGTTTATATTTGCTGTTGAGGCATCACAAAGTTATTGAAAAATATTTATATAATCTCAAGATGATCTACTATACATTTTCAGACTCAAAAGTGCATATTATCTTATTTTCTTCCAATCAACCATTAAAAGGTGGCATTACTGAAGATGCAATGCCTTTCAAAGTGTCCGCTCCCTGAAACCAAATATTATAAAGGTTATTATTCAATATGTGTTAATAACCGACTTCAAAAAAGGAGGAGGTTCTTAATTCGACTGTTTTTTTTATCTCTGTTGCCTCAGATCTTTCGACTGGGTGAACCGATTATGATGATTCTTTTTTTATTTGAAAGCTGGTGCTTCTCGTGTGTTCCCGTTTAAATTTGGTCCAGTTCTTGAAGTCGGTTTTTGTTTTGTAAAAATTTGTATTATTAGGAATTGAATATTGTGTACAGTGATCGTAATATTCTCATTACTACTGTTTTGAAGGTGTATCAGTCTCGATACCAGTGGGTAGTTTCTATCAAAACGATTATCGGTTTATCCTCGGCCATCATCATTCGTTTTCATCAGTTTAGAACATTTCTTAGCAACTTTTTAGGGTACCGTAACTCAAAAGGAAAAAACGGAATCCCTATAGAATCACTTTATTGTCCGTCTGTCTGTCTGTCGAGGCCCTTTTCCTCAGGAACGTGTGGAGGCTTCAAGCTGAAATTTATATCAAATACTCAGGTCTACTGTCCCTTGGAGCTGTCACAAAATCTAACTTCTAAGCCATTGCAATCAAAAGATACAGCCGTTTATGCTGCAAATTTTAGAGACTTGCGAGGGAAACAAAACCTACAGGCTAGATTACTTCCCGTGAACTCAGAATCAGAAAAAAAAATAGTTACATCATTATGCCTACAGGTTTGTACGGAACCCTCAGTGCGCGATACCGATTCGCACTTGGCCAGTTTTTTCCTCTTTCCAGATCGTAGTTATTATTCATAGTGTGGCGGCCTCCACATACAGCGCAACATCAACATAACATACTACAGCGCCATCTACCGAAGATACGTCGAACTACGGAGTAACGAAGGAAACTAAGAAACTACCAATCCTGAATCGCGCAGTCAAAGTTCTCGCGCCGATAATCATATATACAACACTCCAATATCAACCGTTGGGCAGTTGGCCCGCCAGGCATGATCTCCTCGCCTGGTCGGAGGATCCTCCCTTTGTTTTGGAGGGACATATCACACATTCCCCCACAGTGGCGACCCCGACGTGATTGGAAGCAGCCTTCGAAGCAGCATCAGCACGCCACCATCATGTTCACTCCCACAGCAAGTCTCACAGCGAGCCAGCAACCTCGGCCTCAACAGGGATACACCACACGCAGGAAGCGACCGCTCCAGCCTGGTTACCCCCTGGTTGTCCCCCACAATAGCAAGTAGGTAATAACTTTAAAGGGGAATGATTTTAAAGAACATTGTTCGTCATCTCAAACATAGAATGTCATTCTTTGAAGAAATGCCACTCCTAGAAACTACTTCAATGAGCTGTTTTATGTTGCCTAATCTAAGGGCCTTCTGAATGGTCAGACCAACGAGCAAATAATGAACGGACATAGAACTCCGTAGAGTTACAAAGTACAACCGCAAGCAAGAAGACTGAGAATGGGTACATTATATTGTCGAGAAAACGGTTATTAGATGGAAATTTACTTTAAGACCAAACTAAACAAATTACATTATAGGTATAATGGGAACGTAATGTTGTAAGGTATATTGTATTGTAGTACAAATACCTATTGCGATTTGTAACTTCCTACCACTTACAAGAAGGATCAGTACTATGCTTCGAATAATAAGAGTCGCGAAACACTGGTTTTACTTTGTTTTTTAATATAGTAATTTATCATTCTAAGAATAATTATTAACATTTTATTTGTTATTGTAAGTGGGGCTCAGTTACTGAGCCGGTCAGTGGCATTTTAGACTGTTAAGAATAGTATCTGACTTCCTGTCATTAGATTAAACGTATGCCCTGTTAATCACCTAGCTTATGAAGTTCTCTTAAATTCATATGTAATTAATTCATAAAACAGATTTAATCGTACCGTATCAAGCAATCATTTTATACTTACGTATTTACACAAACTCCATAAACTAAATGGAAATTTTATGAGGAACTGCGCGAGATCTGTCATCTGCAATAGAAATATACAACATTTAAAATACGTAGGTTAAATA
Organism: Diaphora mendica; assembly: GCA_949125395.1. Taxonomy (NCBI): domain Eukaryota; kingdom Metazoa; phylum Arthropoda; class Insecta; order Lepidoptera; family Erebidae; genus Diaphora; species Diaphora mendica. The sequence goes on from OX421310.1 coordinate 29,822,691, forward strand.
AACATAGATCTTAAAAAGAATAGAAGAATTTTTAATAATAATCGTAAACATTAACAAAGAGTAATGTTCTAAAGATGAAAAGTCTATTTGTGCTGACTAATCTCTGTATCACTCACTGCTCATAGTTTATTAACGACAAAAATGTTAGTAACTTATAAAACAAATAATATTTAAAAGATTTAAAAGGTAGGTACAAAAATCCGGACAACCCTTAAAAATATTTTAATTTTAATAAAGACAACTCCCGCACTAAAAACATATTCTGTATCGATTAAGGACTTAACAGAATAATGGGACCGGACACAAAAATCATAAAGACTAAAAACTACAATTTGTGAACACTAAAAGTATTGTCCTGGGCGGGGATCGAATCTACAACACTTAGCGTAACAGGAAGCGACTAGGTGACCGCTTATACGACTACATCATTCGTGCAGTCAAAATATTATTGTTTTGTTCCAATTTAACATAATGTAAACATGTATTTATCATAGTCAGGATTAGAAATCGGATTTAGAATAGATTTTTCGAATTAATTGTAAGGCATTACTGTCAAATGTAATAATTAGACTCACAGTTCCTGTAGTAGCCATAGCACTGACACTAGGGGTGGCAGCTGGAGCTGGTGCTGGAGCTGGTGCTGGAGCTGGTGCAGGAGCTGATGTAGTATCGTTATCCGCGCAAGAGACATATACTAATACATAGAACAAAATAACGAAGAGCTCTCTAACCAACGCCATATTTGTAACTATACCTAAAAACCGTTTAACATAATCTTATATACGTACTGCTGACAAGCAAACCATACACTTAATGCTTGAACATGACATATACAAAACTGTAAATATAATAGGTTTTGAAATTTTTCATGGTATTGAGATGGCTGAAGGTTAAAGTCTCTATGAATATTCAGAAGGTAAGCACACATTTGAAAAATGATTTATTTTGTAAAACAATTATGTATGTACGAGCGACTGATACTTTTTTAAGCGATTAAGGGCCAATGCATTTTAGTCAAACAAAACCTCGAAAATTTTTGCTGCCTAGGTGGCGCAGTGGTAGCGTATGCGACTGCTGTGCTTGAGCTGTCGGGTTCGATCCCCGGGTCGGACCAAATGTTCGTATGATCTACAAATATTTGTTTGGGAGTTTTCTATGTATAATGGGTATGTATTTATAAAAAAAGAAATTTATTTTATATATTTTATATACATATTTAGAAAAAATAAATAAAAAGTATATAAGTATTTATATCAGTTGTCTAGTACCTATAACACAAGCTCTGCTTAGCTTGGGACTAGATGGCATTGTGTGTTATATGTCGGAAATATTTATTTATTTTTAAATAACTGGAGTTCTGGAGTTCGCAGTTGAGGAATGGTATTTATAAATTTGTAACATTAGGTATGAAACTTACATGAATAGTATCAGTCTTTTTAAATAATGCGATTTATAAATCTAAAAGAACTTGAAAGCAAAGATTACAAGATGGGACCAAACAGAGATTCGGAATTGTGATACATTAAAAACGTAGAAAATATAATATCTGATTAACCTCTTAATCTAACAAATTTTAAATCCTAATGGCTCAGAAGCCGGTCGCTTCTCGTTGCCGTTCTTGGATCCCATGCTCGAAGAAGATCGTCTACCCTTACTAACATAATCGGTTTTAAACTAACAGAAGGTATTTTGTATGTCATTCATTGAGTAGAACGTAATAGCTAATAATAATGAAACTTGTGAAATAAGTCAAACTTTACATGTCAAAAATTATTTAACATAATCTTTTCAATTTTATTAAACATCAATAAGGTTTTTTTTACGGATTTGCGTCAAAACATAGAAATGTGTATGTCAATAAGTATTAACATTATTATGTTATTAATCTCTCATTTTACTAATTGGCTGTGCACTGGTAAATTAAGAACTTTTGGATTATTGCCTTTAGACTTGAAATTTTGTCTAATTTTACCAACGGTTGTAGGTTCTTGAGAACTGTTAGGCGTGGTGTCGATTCGGAAAGGAGCTGAAATCGCATGATCCGGGTCTTCCCAGAGTAGGGCGTCTCAGGCCGACCCTCTCGATGGTTTTTAGTGGAATCAAAACATACTCCTGGTTCCAGAGCCCCAAGGAGGAGAAGATCCCTATAGATTTTTACCCCTGCCAAGAACAAGGTCTATGAGAACTACTCCATAAAATTAAAAATTTTAGGCAAAAATTAATTTTGCCACATGTTTTCGCTAACCTGCATGATTTTTTAATACTTCACTGGTTACATTTTATTATTTCATATCATTACACATTTTAAATATTTTTTTAATAACTTATGTTCATTTTACTAGATTATACCTACTACTCACCTTTTTTATTTATAAGCATATTCGATGAAACGAATACTATTATATGGTAAGTTTTAACAAAATTTTGTGAAACATAATGTGTTCAGCTTTATGAGAAACGGATATATGCAACACAACAACCTGTGTATCATGAAAGTATATTATGCAAAATAGGGTTGCGATGTGTAGGGCGAGTAAATGTATTCATGTACATTGCATATTGGCCCACAACACTCATACGAGGGCAGTAATTAACTGTGGAGACTATGCTCTGATGCTATATTCTTATGGTTGGTGTTGCGTAAACTACTAATTTGTGTTCGAAATCATAGTGGATTTTCTTTTTATTTTCTAACAAAATGATAAAAATAAGATTTTTTTCATTCCAGATATTCATTATTTGTTAATGTACAATAGACCTTAATAATTATGTTGGTTCATGTAATTTTAATGTAACATACCATTGGTTTAGAATCAATCACTAGGACAGCAGATATGAAAGAAATAAAAAATAAAAAAAATGCATCAGATAATGTAAGTGGTAAATTATTTCCAATATCGATACTGTTGACAATTCTGACCATTACTAGGACTTCTACTAGTATTAATGAAATAACATCTTAGCCAAGGGCGGATCCAGCTTTGGCGCCAAGTAAAAAATAAAATATCATAATAAAAAGTAGATATTTTAATAATGTATGTGAGTGTAATAATGTATGTGAGTGTAATAATGTAGGTATTGTACTTGGTTTTCTCGGGCTGTGTCAGCACTTGAGCGTGGATGCCCAGGCTGCCCCTCTTTCCAAGGGGGGGGGAGGGAGATCAAAATTGCGCCCAGGATTGTGGACCTTTGCAACATCAGGGGATGGTATAGTAACCTTAATACTGTCCATCACCACCTCGAGACAGCATAGCCAGCCTTGCTCTTCTTGACCGAGACGCAGATATCGTCTCCAGCGGACTCTCCTACCACACTCACCCTGGGTACGGACTGGACGTACTGGACTTGTCAGCGACGACCCCCCCCGCGTCTATGCGTGCTTCTATAGATATAGCCATAGCGGTGATGCCGAAACTGACCGACTCATTGAGCACATCCAGCTGGCTACAGACTTCGTGCAGCAGCAGATCCCGTCCGCAGAGATCGTCTCACTTGGTGATTTTCTCTCACCATTGCCTTGTTCGGAGTACAGTGTATCTCACAAGCTCGCCGCGATCGCGAGTTGCGCGCAGCTGACGTGTGTAGCACTACAAGTCAGCAGATTGTGTTGCACTACAGTCCTACCCTTGGAGACAGGTCTGCTTCTCGCCAGATGATCCCAACACCGCTGCTGATTCTGTTGCTGATGTGGTGCTGCAGGGTGTGGAGCTTTTTATTTCATCCTCTCTGGTCCCCATTGGTGGCAAATGTCGGCCCTGGTTTGGTCCATCTTCCAATAAGGCTTCTCGCAGGAAGCAGAGCTTGAAAAAGGACATTGCAAGGGTGAAGTCGGAGCACATTGCTAGCATTCACGAGAGGCTTGAGCGTTTTCCTCTGGGAACTCGGGCGTTCTAGTCTCTTGCCAAGGCTATCTAAGAGAATTTCAGTAAGCCATCTTTTCCACCTCTACACATATGAAATAATTCGTTGGCTTATGGCAAAGAAGAAAGCCGATCTTCTGGCCAAACTGTTTGCATTTAACTCGACCTTGGATGCCGGGGAACAGGATCTACCTACCATACCGTGGTGCGAGAGCGAAACAAAAAAAAATACATAAGTCGAGGGCCCTGATATTGTATTGAGGATGTGCGCTCCAGAGTTGGCACCGGTCTTAACGCGTCTTTTTCAGCTCTCCTACTCTTCTTGCTTAGTCTCATTGTACATTGCGAACGCCTTCTATCAGGTCTGGAACAAAGCGCTTCTTTCGATGCACCCTTCCTATGGGCTTCCTGTGAAATTATGCGAATGGGTCACTAGCTTTTTAGCAGATAGACGCATAAAGGTCGTAGTCGACGGAGAGTGCTCTGACTTCATATCTGTGAATGCTGGTGTCCCCCAATGTTGTGTGCTATCGCCTACTATGTTCCTACTCCATATCAATGACATGTTGCAAATTAGCGGAATTCATTGTTATACGGATGACAGCACGGGCGATGCTCTTGATACCGGCCGCACTAATATTTCTCGGGAAAACGTCATTGAGAGTCGAAACAAACTTGTGTCTGAAATTGAAACTCTTTGGAAAAGGTCTCAGATTGGGGTAGACTTAATTTTAATTTAGTAAAATTTCACCGCTGAAAAACTGCCATTGGTCGTATGTCCTCGTTTTGAAGACACTCCTTTATCTGCCTCAGCCAATATTGGAATAGTTAGTAGAATACTCGACATATCGAGTGCAGTCCAGTTTCGTAGCCATTTGGAGGGTAAGGCCAAATTGGCCTCGAAGAAGCTTGGCGTGCTCAATAGATCAAGACTGTATTTTTACGCCGGCCCACCGGCTTCTGCTTTATAAGGCGCAGGTTCGGCCTCATATGGAATACTGTTCTCAACTTTGGGCAGGGGCACCCTAGTACCAGCTCCTTCCTCTGGGCCGCATCCAACAGAGAGCGACTCGAATCATCGACTGCCAAGATGTTTCAAATCTGCTGGACTCTCTGGCGCTGCGTAGAGATGTTGACTCGATATGCATTTTCTATCGCATTCACTATGGCCAGTGCTCCGAGGAATTGTTCGAATTGATCCCTGCCGCCTCTTTCCGCCATCGTCCTACGCGACAACAGTTTCATCCCCATCGTTTAGACGGTTGGCATTCTACAACTGTGCGCTTTTCTAGAAGCTTTCTGCCTCGCACAACAAAATTGTGAAATAAACTGTCACCTGCGGTATTCCCGGACCGAAACGACCTTCAAACTTTCAAGAAACGAACGTAGGTACTCCTTTTTAAAAAGCCGGCGACGCACTTGTGACGCCTCTAGTGTTGCGGTGTCCATGGGTGGCGGTAATCGCTTACCATCAGGCGATCCGTCTGCTCGTTTATCACATAAAAAAAACTTTGCCTCTTGATTGGGCCATTGTACATGGATTTAGAAGTATTATACTTAAAAATATCTATATTTAAATAAGAACATCAATAGGTTTTATCGATGTACAGAAGTGTCAGTCCAGTTAGACGTTCTTCAACCTTACACCACGGTTATTCTATATTGTGACAAAAAATATATATAAAGAACTTTATGTTTAACAATTTAATTTAGGTCATGGACACAGCCCAGGGGGGGGGGGGTCATGACCCCCATGACCCCCCTGGATCCGCCCTTGATCTTAGCGGAAATTTCCGGAGAGCCAAAACTGCAAGAATCTGAAGCTAGTTCCATAAAATATTTTAAATCTACTAATTCTTTGTTTGACAATGTTTTCAGACACTTTTTTCGACTTAACGCCAATGTTTTGTTTTGCTATGACAAAATAGGACAAAGGAAAGCGAGGTTCATTGTTAAAATTGCAATGAATATTTCCAAGGAAAATGTCGTCTACAATTTTGTGCAACTAGCCGAAGTATATTTTAAAGTAGGTATATTTTGTAACAATTGTATCTCTAGACTAGTCAAAAGAAGCTGTTTGTCAGAATTTCGTGATTAGTTTGGAGTAAATATTTAGCATTTAGTATATTCGTTGCTTGTATTTTGGATAAACCTACTTATTGGCTTATTCTAATAGACGTAAATTGGACTTTGATTTCGTATCTGAAATACGCTGGTACAATAATATATAAAAAGTAAAAATTACTGTTTACTGAACAACTGACAATTTACACTTCTAAAAAAGCTTGTGTAAATTACTTGTCGTCTTATTAATCTACGGGAAATTATTTCTACCAAAACTTTAATGTTCAGTTTACAATTTCATTTCATTAGATATATTGAATACCAGGAATTGAAACCGGTGTGTTCAAACGAGCCAGCGTTTTCGTTGCTCGTCGACGAATCGCATTCAGGAACCCACATACAGAAACATAAACGTACATGCTTAAGTAGAGTGAGTAAACAAACAGACAAATGTTAGCTATTTCTGTCCAATACCTGAAGCAGTTGAGTTGATGAAGACATATTCAAATAAGCCTTGCTGATTAGAACTCTCTACTCCAATCTAATTTTACACATAGCTGTTGTTGAAATCTCACTAATTAATTCCACTATAGTCACATACGATGCTGAAGAAATTTGGTATGTCAATAGTTAAATAACTGCTAAACTACATCGAACGAACTACATATATGCACAACATAAATCACTACAAATACAATATACGAACAATTTTTGTATATTTATATATATAAATAATCTGAATCTCGGAAGCGGCTTCAACGATTTTCATGGATCAAGTACTCAGGGGGATCCAGGGGCTATAAATCAATCAAGCTAGGAAACATGTTTTGAAAATTTTATCAAAAAAAAAAATACCGAGCTTAACTCGGTCATACAGTAATAAAACGTGGTAATGGGGAAACGCGTTACTTGATAAATAATTGCTTATTATCACTTCTCTTTAATTAATGTTATTTTCCCAAAAGTTAACTAGCTAACCATTAACTATAGGAACATATACCTCAGTTGTAAATATACACCAGTGAGTTGAAAGGGTTTATGTAAAATTTAATCGATAAACGGAAACGGTTCAGCTCTCGATTTGAGGGCGTACTCAAGTGGCTATTGACCTTTTTTGAGCTTGAATTGACGGCACTTTACAACATACATTATGTGGGTATGTCTAGTGAAATCAGTACCTTCGTCTTTCACGAACACTCCACTGAATCTCGATTACCCCGAATCGAGTCTGAACATACGAGTTTGAATTTTTTTGTGGAAATATTTTGTCATATCAATTTTCATGTCGTTTTATATACATAGCATAAAGATAATGAACCAATTACATATAATATATTTACCTATTTTCATGTAGTGAATTGTAGTTCGATCTGAAGACTCAAGATATCACAATGATAAACCAAGTGTTTTTGTAAAGTTTGTTACAGTACATACAGTAAATTTTAAACTACACTAAGAGTTATAGAATTGAATATTAGGTATAACTTTTACCTTTCTATTACAAGTAATCAATACTTCAGACCGAAAAGATCCGATAAAACAAATACTACTCTTGAATCTTTTATTATCTGTCAAATGACAAATAAAAGAAGTGCTTTCAATAAATTGAAATGAGAAGTGTATTTTAGTGCTTAAATAAATTGGTAGTGCCATCATCATGTTACTGCAATGCAATTTATTTGAACAAAAAGGAATGCCCGCTCAAGAGTATTTCACACCAGTCAATCAAATTTTACAGCTCAAACTTTTGTGGTATTAAATTAATTAACATTTTTGGACATCTAATAAACAACGCCATATATAGTCCCATACTAAGAAGAGTTTGTACTATGGAGACTAGACAACTGATATAACTACATTATACACTTTTTGTAACTTTATACATATTCTACACAACACCTAAATTCCGAAACAAATATTAACATTTTATTCGACCCGGGATACGAACCTGAGACCTCATTTTAATAAGAAAATCACAGATTTGAAACTGTTTGAAATGTAACATATTTTGATATTTGTGAATGGCTATAGATTAAAATGCTCCCTATTTACCTTGAAGTAGAATTATTTTGTGAGCTCGTTTTGAATAGCTATAAAATTCTAATGAGCTACTTGGAGCATAAAGACTGAAAAAAGAGATTACTATTGTACTTTGGGTTGGGATGGGATTCCCTTTTTATAGTATACAAATAAACTGGTGGACAGTAAAACCCAAGATAATGAACACCTGGAACTCAAGATTCACATGCATGCATGATATATTAATAAATATTTTACTTTGCGCAGTTTTATTTTATAGCTTATCCAATCTACGGTGTATCCCTTTCATTTAACTATGTTATTATTTGTTAAATATATTGTTTAAACAGTTAAGAAAATGTATTTCAGTCTTTTTTAAAGTGGCAATTTATTCTTACTCTTACACTGAGTAATGCATCTTATGCGCTTGTGGAATGCTCGGTTACAAATATTTATTTCAATTTTGTTTTTTCTGTAGATTCCCAGGCGAGCATTCAACATGAAAATTAATGTCGACAAACAACATTTAAACTTCACTTTAACCTAAAGATAGTACTTTTATAATTTCAGTTCCCAACACTCTCTCGGTTGGCTGTGAAATAGAATTATCAACCGTTTTGGCAAAAACTGCAGCGGAGTGGCTTTTAAAGTTTTTTTGTGCAGTTGGCCATTGAGTCAAATGTTAAGTCGTGAAATCGTGAAACTCGATTTATTGTAATCATATGCTTTACTGGTTTGATGTTAGGTCACATGGTAACATTAGGGAAAATAAACGAATGAATACTACATGAATACAAAACATGTGTAGGTACTAAGAGGCAATCGTAGTCATCAAATCAAAGGCACCAATGACGATGTCTGACATGGAGACAGTCAAAAGGTATCTGATCACATGAAGATAATAACAGATAAATTAAAAGATTCTGTAAACACGACATCACATGACTATTGCATATCTACAAAATTTCACGAATAAAGATTTTTCACTGTAATTACCTATTTCTGATGATTACAAAGTCATTCTCACTTACAGAGACATGCTTATTTCACGTTCGTCCGCACTGCATCCGGAGTCTAAAGCTAGGGCACAATTTTAGCTTTAAACTTACACGGAAATTATCTTCTTAGAACATAATGTACATCTAAAAGGAGCTTATGTACTTATCTGTAAAAAAAATTACTAACTGTTTGAACAAAACTCTAAATAATTATATTATAGATCATCGAAATACTGAGGATCCAATACTGGGATCTCTAGGATGCCTTTAATTCGTCCCAACAATATTATAGAATGCCATTCTAGATATAGAATAGACGAGTTAAGGCGCACACACAGACTTGCAAACACACATATCATATCACACTTATAAAACTAGAGGCATTATATATACATAGTAGGTACTAGAGTAGCCCAAAATCGATCAGAGTGGTGGCAATGGAAAAGGGCTATGTGCAGTAGTGGACTGTACTAGACTGATAATGATGATGATTAAATAAATTCCATATTACCGTGGGAGAGCCACGCTTTGGCATGAATGGAAATCCTAAGTTTGGTTTTAAAATCAATATTTTTCTACTGGCAGTTAGTTACGAAACTTTCAGTGTCGTTAAATGAGCACCTTTCATTAACGATACACATTATTGATGTTGTATAAAATAATAGCTGGTCTGTATTTTTAAGGTTCGGTGTATTTTTTATTTTCTCTGTTTAAATGTTTGTTTCGTTCAATACCAAAATAAAGACCCCTAGAACTACCAGAGTTTTACATTGTTCAAGGGTTGTTCACTACACAACGTAACCGTAAAAGTGTGCATAGAGATAACAAGTGTTCCCCAAACCAAATGAAAACATTGAAATGTCTGCGAATAAAAATAAAATTCTTAATATTATTTGTACCACAATCCTAGACGATCGAATCGATACGGCTTTTGGTAGGTATTCTATCGCAGTAAAGATCCAAATTGAATTGAGTAGAATCGGAGTACAACAAATGCGTCGTCATGCTTACCGTGTGGCCCTCTCGCATTTAAGGGGAGACTTAACACAGTTTGAGCAGTCACCCAGGATGCTGCAGGAAATTCTACTTGCCTTATCCTTTCACGTAGAAAATTAAATGTCTCACAGTAATATCCGCGAGGCCTGGGTCTGGTTTTGGCAGTTGATCTACTTCGGCATTGTACCTGCCGCTTGCGGTCGTCGCGAAAATGTCGCTATAAATAAATTGTTCTCATCCATTGCTGGAATAGATATTTTGAAATCGTCACCTATTTGATAATGTTTAAGGGCCGTTCAGAAGTTTAGTATTCAAATTAACTGTAGAGCAAAAGTTGTCAAAGTCTGTGTGATTCTCAATATGTTCTGAGTGTGTGTACTTCTTAGGTTGTTCTTAGGTTACTTTAATACATTTTATTTATGGAGTATACTTGTTCTGTATTCCTATGATCTGTATTGAAATCATAATAAAATTGGTACAACAGATAAATATAATTGGTATTGTCAATTGCACTGATACTCTAATCCTACACCTTTTAATAAAGGGAAATATAGATGTACCATAAAATTAAAACTTTTACTTCATGATTCAGTTTGTAAAACACACATACAGTTTCTGTGTCAGATAAAGAGCTAAACCATTAAATAGCTAACTTAATATATTTTACTTAACTCGTTACTAAGGCAAAAAAATAACTTTTTTAATATTTAACAAAAAAAAGTACTGGAATCGGTGTTGATCTCAGTTTTTGAGATTTTCAGATTTCTTAGGACCCCAATTCGTTATTCTCGATTGTAATTTACTTAAATTTCTGAGAAGAAACTGCAATGAATATAAATTTGGGCTAAAATAATATAAAGGCATAGCTTGACATTCTAGACGAGACAACTATGTTTATTTCTCTGTCGGTGAACTCGTAAATTCTGTTTAAGATGAGTCTAATTCAATTACTCGAGGTCTGTTGGTTTAATTCGTGATCTCTTTAAATATGAACTTGCTGAACCATACTTTGTATATCGCTATATCTTTTTTTGAATTATAATTTAGTTCGATAAATAATTCTAATCTAAATCTTCTGTTCATAATTACTATAAATACAATCTGTATGCGTATGCCCCGATATAAACATAAAGTTTGTATCGGGGCATATAACCTTTATGTTTTTTTGATTTTGTTTTAAAACTTCAGGCAAATCAGATTTAAATAAGTGATCAAGTTAATTCTCGTAAAATTATTATTATTACATCATTGAACGCGAAAGTTTAAAAGTTAGTATAGTTTATTATTATTCGTTTTAATTAAGTAACAATTTCATTGAAATATTTTGAACGAGATTTTCACAGATTTTCACATAACTGAGAGGCTGACCTGACCACGACCACGGTGTAGTGGTTTAAGCAATCACCTGAAACTTTGAGAGTTGTAAGTTCGAGTCCAAGAAGGACACTTTGTGGATACACAAATTGTTGCTCTGAGTCTGGATATTCTACGTGTAAAATGTTTGTATAGTCCCATATATTAACGTATTAGATTCCTAGTGCGGGAGTCGTCTTTTAAAAAGAAAAAGTAAAAAAAAAAAATACTTGCATAAATTATAATCAAATCTTGTAGGCTATATCTAGGTTATATTGTGCATGTATATTACAAAGACTCATACCGTTAGATGCTATATGCCTAACACATAGAATGGCAACAAAAGAATATAATAATTAATGTAAAAACTAATGTTATAGAATATCGTTTCATTTTACAATCTATATTTTCATAAAATTTTATACTCGTGTTATAAGTTGGCACCTTAGACTATTTTTAACACATGTGAGATAACAAAATTAGCTATATCATTTTAGTGAAAATCCTTTTACATTCAAAACTGGATCTTGTTATGGTGTTTCGGTTTTCGATAAACGTTTATAAAACGACGTATCGAGGTTGCATTTGCTTAAAATAACAGAAGATACCTCACTGCTGTATTTTGTACACACTGCGTACATTTTGAGTGAAACTATCTTTGAAAAGAAATTATTTTTCAAAGCAGTTTAGACAACATATGTTTTCCCTTACTTCTATTTTCTCACCAAATAGAAATGTACGTCAGTAGCAAAAACAAGATTAAAGTAGGATAAACTTTGTTCTTGTGATTCCTCATTTAGTTTACGATAAGGAGTTTCTTTACCGTAATTTGTATTGGGACGGACTCTTATCAACACTTGTTTCATCAACGTAGCGTTGTTCTTCAGTTTCATGTAACGAATACGAAGAAGCGGAAAGATAGAAGTATAAGATTACTTAAGCAAGGACATCATTTTGGTACACTAGTAAAATAAATCTAAAATTGTAAGATTTTCAACCCTGAATTAGTTACTATCAGCGATCGGAATCACACCACAAAAGCTATATAATTAAATTGTCATAGATTTGTTAGACGAAGATCTTTGACCGCTCTTTGAGATCTTTAATGTGTTGCATTAATAAACTTCTTATCGTCACCTATATTCTCCCATAAGTTCTTAATAAATAAAAAAAGACGTCTGGCACTCGGGGACTGCCGCGGCAAAGCTATTGCATAGCATTTTTTATCAACTTAAAATGCAATTATAATTTTTTATTTATTTTTTATTTATGCAGTAGTGTATGGCTATCATGAATAATTTTATACATTATATGACATAACAAATCTTCGTGTCCAAGGCAACGAATCTTCCTTGACGTATTTCAATACGCGAGCGCGGCCGGCTGTTGACAGAATATGTCTGTCTCTGTCACGTTCGGAGCAGCTTGTCTCGATTCGTGCGAGCTTCGGGTATCAGGTTTTATTTTCGTTTCGTTACGTTGCGGAATTTCTTGATTCGGTCGCCACGCTCAAAGGCTTTAAAGCACGCGATAAAAGCAATGCAATAGCTTAAAACATATTTTTATTGGTCCATATTATTATTTATTCTTCAAACGTTCTAATATTTTCCTTGCTTTTTTATATATTGTTCAGACCCATACTCTGATCTATATCTATTATAATATCGAGAACGTTGTTTGTCTGTCGTCTTCAAATATTAGAAGTTTTTTACTTTGGTTTCCTATTATCAGGTAAGCCTCATATAAGATTGATGTAATTTTCCAATTAAAAATATACTTTTTGTAAGATAGTAAGAAATAGTGAGAGGTATTTACTGTGTCTTATATATTTTATTTCAGTATGTAAAAATTTCGTTGAAATTGAAGCTTGTCATTGAACTTATTATGAATTTCTGCATGGGTTTACGTGAACTACTTATTTTTGGCTAGGTATGTTATGTACATATACTAAACTGACACATACAATCAAACTACTGCTACAGTATGTGATACACGTTCGCAGCTTACCAAATTTTTATCAAATACCTACACCAAAAAAAATGTCTAAGTGTAATAACTGTAAAAAAAATATAAACAAAACTTCTCCTGGGCTAGAATGCAGCAAGTGCGAGAGGGTTGTCCATCTAACACTTAAGTGTGCAGGACTAACTAATAGACAAATAGCCGCACTGAAAACCGCCCCAAGTCTGGAGTGAACATGCCAAGAGTGCCAGCATGAAACGCCGAGACGTAGTTCATCCATCATTGCGCCAGACGATGACGATGAAGAGGACAATACACCTGTCCAAATTAACACCAAGAAATTGACAAGCAACATCAGTAAGGAGGTCGAAAAAGCCATCAAAAGCAAAATGGCGCAACTGCACGACACCCTTCAGTTCCATAGTGCTAAACTTGATGAGGCCGTAGAATGTATCGAAGCTTTCAAAAAAACTATAAAGGCTTTAGAACGCAAAAATACGGAACTAATTAACAAAAACAATAATTTGGAAACTCGTGTGGGCGTACTGGAACAACGTCTGCAAGAAATTGAGCAAGAAAAGTTGTCAAATGTGCCCAACCAAAACAATGAAGAAGTCAAGCTAGTGGTAGAAAAGCTCGCGCTAAACCTGAAAAGACCAAAAGAAGAGATCAGAAGCGCACGACGACTATATGCAAAAAAAGATAAGATCGCTAATATACTAGTGGAACTAAAAGATGAAAACTGTCAAGAAAGCTGGATCGTCGACTCGTATATTAGTAATATAGATTATACACACTAAACCCATAAATATAAAAGATACCAGGAAGTGGCATGTACAAAGGCGTGCACAACCCAATGCTGAGTTTTCTTCCAGCAAATCCTGGGTGAATAAAGGATAGCAGAGAAATGTAAGGGCACAGTCATGCGTACTTATGGAATCAGAAGAGGAACGAATATAATAATAAAACAAAGTAATCATAGTAGATTATAAACGTTGATTTATACAGTAGAATATATTACATAAATATTAATACACATACGATATTTATGCTAAAATATATACAGGTTTACATATATGATATATTAAGGGTCTGGTTATTGTAGGGACAGATAATAATCCCTGGTTCTCTTCCTGAACACACTCAGAGAAGGGCTGGTGCATATCGCACGCGGTAAGGCATTCCATATCTGCAACACTAAAAGAGTTATCATAACAACTCGAAGTTTGCGAAGGAGTCCGAAGAGGAAGAGCGACAGGGTTGGCTTCTGGCAATAAAGTGCTTGAAGCGGTCACGTGGTCAAGTTATGTATGAGTAATAATATACCTGATGAATTATAACACAAAGATATTAAATGTCTACTCTAGAAACGCAAACAACATTAGAGCCATATATATTCAGTAAGATTTTTTTAAATTTAAAAATAGCAATAGGAGTACCAGTAGAACAGGAGTTTTCATTAATATAGAAACATGACGTAGCGTTATAAATATTTACGAGTAAACTTGCTATAATAATATGATCCTCATTATCTTAGCGTTTTTAGGAGCTGTATGTAGATTTAAAGTATAAATAATAAATTAACTAATTAAATAAAAGATTTTCACATGTTGACTCCAACTAGGTTTATTCTCGACTGTCTTAGCAGCGGGCGCAGCCGACACTAAGCACAAGTATATCTGTTAGCACTTAAATTTAATCTTAAGATGAGGAAGGAAAAGGTTAAGTGCTTGTGTCCCTACAGCGTTTTTCTAGGCTGCTTCCAAAGCTAACACTTTGGAGCCACTTCGGATCTTTTTATATATGCACGCTCTATACATACACACATCAAAAGTGTCTAGGGATCAAGCATTTTTATGCGGATTTCTTGAGATTGAGATGTGGCTTTGGCCCTGGCCTGCTCAGTCGCCAGACTTGAACCCGATTGAGCATGCATGGGATATGCTACAGAGAAGAGCTCTGCCGAATATGGAGGGTATCCAGTCGCAAGAAGACATTTTTTTGTTGTTGCAACGAACATGGGCGGCCATTCCACAGCGTGATTTGGATGAACTCATTTTGAGTATGCCAACCCGATGTTCTTGTGTTAGTGTTCGCGGTAGAAACACGGATTATTAATTGTTTAAGTTACCTAATAAAATTTTAAAGAAAACTGTTATTTCAGTCTTTTTTTCGAACTTTAATGTTAGTGGTTCAAATGTCGAAAATCCTTTTATTAGGAAAATGGCAAATTTCTTTATTAATGCAAAGGTGACTTGGTTTATCGTTACTGTGACAAACGAAAACACTTTATTTGATGAATCCTTAAAGAAAATTTTAATTAATATCAATCAGGAGAAAAGTTATTGCAAAAATATATGTTGATCCCTAGACACATATGTTGATCCCTAGACACTTTTGATGTGTGTATCTATACTAATATTATAAACGCCAAAGTTTGTAAGTATGGATGGATGGATGATTGTTACTCTTTCACGCAAAAACTACTAAACGGATTTGGATGAAACTTTACAGTAATATAAGTTATACCTCAGAATAACACACAGGCTACTTTTTGCCGCGATAACTGACATATACGCGGGCGTAGCCGTGGGCAACAACTGGTATTAAATACATCAAGGTAGTAGAGCCACGCTGATTTCAGCACAAACGGGCCGACTCGACACTACCCTCGCACAGAAAACCAACGTAAAACGACAGCGTGCTGCATTGTTGCATTGTCTGCGTTCGCAGTGAGTATGGTGACCACCACTCTTGGATTCTGTTTATGCTTTCCATCAGGCAGAGTAGAGTCATGTTGGCAGGGCCAAAATAAAAAAAAATAAAAAAATGATGAGCGCAGAGATGTATGAAACCTAAATAAAGACATTCAAAACGTTTGTAACTATCTGTAAGTGTCATCTTTAAATTAATCTCCTGCTCGGAAAGCGAAGAGAACGACATTAATGGGTGTTTCGCTTATTAAAGTCTTGAAGAGGTATGTAATACATAGTTGTATATGATATTATATCTTCTCAAGACTTTTTAGTATCTACATACAATTTTTGAATAAGGTTATTAAGTTTTTCCCGTTAATTAGTACATTGTACATCGGCAACAGTACTCCTACTTGAAGGTACCTTACTTCCCTCTCCATACATCTAATGGTTTAGTACATAATATGCAATTCATGATTAGTTATTTGGTTAAGCATTGAGGTAATCCAACTTACTTTTATAATCTATATATATAAAAGAGTAAGGTGACTGACTGACTGACTGACTGACATACCCAGAGATCAACGCACAGCCCAAACCGCTGAAGCTAGAATCCTGAAATTTTGCATGTAGGTTCTTTATATAACGTAAGTGAGCACTAAGAAAGGAATTTTCGAAATTCCACCCCTAAGGGGGTAAATCAGAGGAAGAAAGTCTGCGTGAGCGAAGTTGCGGGTAAAAGCTAGTTACATATAATACTGAATAGTATATAAAATCAGTAACAATACAAAAGCAAACAGATATAAAATGCTCACCTAGAAAATTTAAGTTTTACGAGAATTTTCGTAATGTTTTTGGTTAATTCCGACCTAAAAAGCTTCGTTTGTATTCATATTTACCGCAAAGTTTATATTAAATAAGTTAATGATACTTTCCTTAACCTATACTACTGAAGGTTCTCGAAATAAGACTAAAACTCAAGATACCTGTAGGCGATAATGACAGGACTATTCAAGTGTATTTAAGATAGTAATAAAAATGGAGTTTTTAACACACTCGCCATATATGATGCAGTGCGGATGCTGCATTTGCATAAAAGCGTCCATTATCCACAGCTTCAAACAAATAAAAAATCAATATCTGCCAGTGCGAGCATTCGTATACACCGTACGTTAATATTATGCTCTACCTTCGTGATATCAACACTGTAAAGTATATATAAATGAGGCTTGTTTAAAAAGCTGCATGTTTATCATAATTATAATTTCATGGGAGGTGTCTAAAATAAATTAATAATACCTTAACTCATTACAAACAGGCGTATAATCTTAAATTAGGTAGAGCCTGTACTATGGTAACTAAACCACTGATAAACATATTAATATATTTATAAATATACTAGTGGTTGCCCACGGCTCCGCCCGCGTATATGTCAGTTATCGCGGCAAATAATAGCCTATGTGTTATTCTGATGTATAAGCTATATTACTGTAAAGTTTCATCCAAATCCGTTCAGTAGTTTTTGCGTAAAAGAGTAACAAACATCCATCCATCCATCCATCCATACTAACAAACTTTCACGTTTAGTATAGATTCATATTGTAGACTAACTGACCCGGCGAACTTCGTACCGCCACATTTTTTTTGTAAATATTTTCTACATTTCTGTAAATTCTAGAAATAGTAATATGGCGCCATCTACCGGATAATCTAGAAATAGAAATACGGCGCCACCTACTGGATATCTGTGCAACTTAGATGCCAAACCGCCATCTATTAGGATTTTATAGAACTAACCGATAAATACACATTAACGTCGTATAATAAACAAATAAATATATCACGGAACAATATTTAAAGGACTTGCTTTCTAGCAAAAAAAGAATGAATAAAATCGGAATATGTGTTATTGATTTACAATTAAGTACATATTTTGACTTTCATCCCCTCTCTCCAGAAAGCTGTGTTGAATTTCGGGATAAAAAGTATCCTATGTCCTAGTTCGTAGTATGAACTCAAATCATGTCAAGTTTCATTTGAATCCATTCAGTAGTTGCAGCGTGATGCGTGGCCAAGATACAGACAGACAGACAAAAATGAAAAAAAATACAGTTTTGGATTCAGTATCGATTATAGAGAGCCCTCCAAAATTTATTTTCAACATATCTTTAATGTACAGAACTCTTACACTCATACACAGTAGAAATGATCGTGCTCTGCACATACGTATTTGCCTTAGGTAGGGTAGGGTCAGGTAGGGTCTGCATCAAACCCACGACCTCAAGCTTAGCAAATCAGGGTCACCAGCTACTAGACCAAGTATAAATCGGTAAAGTGTAAAATTAAATTTCTTGCATTATCCACCTATGTCACAAACCAGATCAATTTTAATGTATTAACGATCCTGATATCCAGCCGAGTCAGTATGTAACGGACGACTCTACGGCCTGACGTACGAGTATGTTGACAACCGCGATCACAACTCCTTTACCTATATAGAATTTGTGTTGTAGATAAACATTATAGTAGGAGAGCTGGTACCATTTTTTAAGTAGATTTGAGGCAAGCTGAAACCTTGTCACACATTTCTCCTAATATACCCCAACACGGAACTGCAGACCTGGCTGATGAGTAGCGGGGCTAAATCAAACCCAAAATTTTGTAAAAGTGTTGGAGTATAATGTAGCATGTAATAGCAATGAGATTTTTTTTCTTTTCTCTAAAAAGACAACTCCCGCACTAGGAATAAATCCTGTGTCGCGGGGGACTTTACAAACATATATGAAACGGACACAAAGAACACCCAGACTCAGAACAACAATTTGTGGATCACACAAAGTGTTGTCCTACGTGGGATTTGAACCCTCGACGCTTGGCGAAGTAGGAAACGGCGTGGTGACCGTTAAACCACTAGGCCAAACGTGCAGTCAATGAGTAATGAGCAATATAATAATGGACAGGTCTGTGACAAGTTTTCAGCTTGCCTCAAATACCTACCCAAAAAATGGTACCAGCTGTCGGACTATTATGGATTCGAAGTATATATCGTGTATTGTAAATTCAATGTACGCCGATATCTATGGGAGTTTTTGAGTAAAACCACTTTCCTGTTCAACATCTACAACTTGACCCGGGTCCGGCTACATATATAGCATTTTATCTAGGTAGATTGCAGTACAATGAATAAAAAAAAACAACAAAGGTATAATAGAAGCTTAATGTAGGAAAAACCATAATTACTATATCATATCTCTTCCAACTCTTACTTATTTATCTTAGAGTTATCTTAGAGTTGAATTAAGTATCGAACAACTCAATATAGTTTACTGTTTGTTCGTGGAATTAGGTCAAGAATTCAAGATATTACAAAACAGATAAGAGTTGAGAAACTATTTATTAGTACAACCCACGTAGAGCTTTTATTCTACAAAATTTGATATTATTATACGTCTGCACTACGTTCATTGGACAATTTTTGGGTATCCTAGAAACCACAATTAACTATACCTATCAAAGAGTTACTATTCTCTAACTACCAAAATCGATGCTGGCTTTCTTCTCAACATTGAGATTGTTATTCATCTACTTTTGCAAATATAAATGTTTAGTAAATTAGGTGGTAGTTTTAGATTTAGCGAATGAACAAATACTCCAACGACCAATATTTTATCTACTTCATTTGAAGTCAGAATATTTTTACTTTTTACTTGAATAGTGTTATTGAATAGCTTTATTGCGTATAAAATTATGATACCAGTTCTCTATTATTAACTAAAGTGTTTTGACAGCTTTAACTTTTGGTATTGACCAACTAAAAACACACATAGGTAGTTAAGAACATGAAGTGGTGATGGATTTTGAAATATTTGTAAAGATATGCAATAAAAATATTTTTGAATGAAAACGTTGTTTACTTAATGTAGAGGGAACGAAGTACAATATATTTTTTATTCTTTTCTGAAAGGCTATGCGTGCATGAAGTTCCGGTGGATGAAACTGAGCACGTATTCATATCATTATTATTCCTTGACGTTGCATTTTTATGATATTCTTGCTAAATTTTTTTAAACATGTCGTAGACGAAATACTTCGTTAGTGCTTTTGTGAACTTCTAGAATATTCGGTTACGGAATGTGCAGCATTATTATTACTACAAGTAAAGTAACTGGTTTATTAAACACATGAATTTCAATACAATTCAATCAAATTCGCAATTTCATTACATGCTATTTTTTTTATGTTTGACCCTGCCAAAATGACTCTACTCTGCCTGATGGAAAGCATAAGCAGAATGCAAGAGTGGTGGTCACCATACTCACTGCCAATGCAACAATTCAGCATGGTGACCCACACCATGGCGGGCTAGTGATGCTTCTGCATCATTGGGCCTCCGGTCTCACACTCACCAACGAAACACGACAGCGTGAAGGCTGTCATTTGATTTCCTGTGCGAGGGTAGTACCACTCCGGTCGAGCCAGCCCGTTCGTGCTGAAATCAGCGTGATCATAATCATAATTATAATAGTGTTCAATTATTTCAATTTGGGTATACTTAACAAGGCGTAATTATCTAATAATCCCAACTTATAACAGTTTGAAATCGATATAGGAATAACTTTTCTTTTTCCGTCTTGGTCTTAGCTATATAATTCCAGATATTTCTAGATTATTTTACAATATTAGCCATTTTGTCAAATTTTTACATAAACTACTTTGACAGCTTGGCTTCCGGATATATGACATTGGTGAAACTGAGGTTTAACTGCAAAGCCTAAGGCCGGGCGCACACCGAAATGGTCTTCGACGAGACCGTCCGCGACAAGACGGTTTTCGACAGTTGTCTTGTGCTGACGCACACCGCATGAGACAGAACAAACGGTTGAAGAAGCGGAAGGGACTATTTGATTATGGATATTACGCCTTTAAAGAGTGTTTGTTTGCTTTTTTTTATACTCATACTTCCTGCATTACAATTCCACAAGGCACATCCCACCTAACACAACACTTTTTACGGCAACCTAGTCGATCCTCGATAAACTGTCTCGGCGGAGACAATTTCGGCATATTAGAAATATTTTCGAAAAAATAATATAAATTGCTCGAACGTAGACTATTCCCTTACATCAACAGCATTAAGTTTCTAAATCGTAATATGAATAATAATAATATAACAATATTAATAACTTTTGAAAGTCATAGCTAGTTTTAATCTTAAAGCAGAAGTTTCTAAAGAAACGGCACAAAGCGATTTTGAATAGACTTTGGAAGATGAAAAAGCGGCGAACGTTGCAAATATTTGCGGTGTATACTTACTTAGCCGCTGTCTTAAGAAATCCTTATCTCGATTATATTTTCTAACAACTCCTCTACTTATCCGACCCTAGCTTATAGTTTGCAGTCACTTTTGTTCAGATTTTACACATTTTAACACTTTGTGAATCAAATATATAATTATATTACTTACATATAACACGTTTCGCAACAGTATACAAAATTTATGACAATTATATTCTCGATTGATATATACTTAAGCTATTATATGTATGTTATTCTCACTACACGTCGTTACTCACAATGAACTCTGGATTATCTTACTGATTTTCACGTTTTTTTAATGTGTGTTCTGGTGGCGTGCCTAAGATAGGATAGTTTTATCACACTTGTGAAAGGCAGGGGAAGTTGCACGGTTCAGCTAGTAAATTAATTAAATGTGTGTGTGCATTATTTTTTTTTTTTTTTTTTTAATCTTGGTGCTGTTTGCTACTTAGGAAGGCTTCCACGCTGTGGTAAAATAAAAGAAGAAAGTTTTAAAATAGTTTTTTAGTTACTAGCATTAACTTACCGAAACCGACTACTCTTTATGCTAGATAAGTTTGTAGGCAACGCAACGTTTAGTCTTGATTAGGAATACAATCGATTTAAACTAAGAAATAAATTATCAGAATTACAGTAAATTATTTCCATATCACATACTATCACGGTAAAAAAAATCCTTCCTCAAGAATCAAAGTATATCCATGATTTTTTTCATTTAAATAGATTTAATGGTATAGCCGTGAAATCGTGACAGACAGACACCGTTTCTTTCGAATTTATAATATATATATATAATAAATATTAAAATTGCTATATCTGCTTATTTATTATATAGTTGCACATTTTGATTATAAGTTTGGTTATTCCGTGGCTCCGCCCGCCTGTATGTCGGCTATCACTGCAAATAGTAGCCTATGTGTTATTCTGATGTATGAGCTATATTACTGTAAATTTTTATCCAAATCCGTTCAGTAGTTTTTGCGTGAAAGAGTAACAAACATCCATCTTTCCATCCATCCATACTTACAAACTTACAAACTTTCGCGTTTATAATATTAGTATAGATATAGATATGACGACAATCCCAAGATTCAAGCCAACATGCTTTATTTTGGCCAGGACCAATGCTGTTATGGGTATTTTCACGACGAAGTTGACGACAGTTTAATATTTAGGAGCACCATCATCCTCATATGTATGTACCGAAATATTTCAAATTTATTTAGACTAACTATCCCTCATCTGATTGACTTAAAATGTGATTGATTTAAGATCAGTTTAATAACAATAAATAATATAATTGAGTGAATCCTGGCAGTGGTGTGGTTAGCAGAGCCAGCAATTCCATTAGCAAAATAAACGTTTACAGTAAGTGAATTAAAAAATGAAAATTGAAGCCAGGAAGTTCTTCGCAAGTCAAAAATTTTATTTACTTAAAGATGTCTTAACCTAGAATACAATTTTAAAATATCGTTGATTTTTCGAATTGCTTTTCAATTATAAATAAAAGTGGTGATTGACGTGTGGGAACTAAGTTACAGTTCCTTGGAGTATTTTGGGTTTTATGGTATAGTTTAAGACAAAATCTAGCATATAGCCTCGCAGAAAAATCATCTTGAAATTATGACTCCACATCATTCAGCTCTTAACACTGCAGTGTTAAATAAAATGAAAAATGTTTAAAACAAAATAACTATATTTCCTACAAGTTTTCTGATTTCAATATTTAATACTGTTCATGTTTTACTCGTAAACGTAATAATATTGTCTAATGTATATGAAAAACTTGTTCTGTTTGATAAATGTAGCAATAATCTAATGCAACCACCTTAACTAAGGAAACGTAGGTATATTTTTATGGAAATTACATTTACATTTAATTCGCTTTAAAATTAATTGTGGGACTACTGTTGCAATAAACTTGTTGGGAATAGAATTATTATTATTTGTTTGTTCAACTTATTTGTCTACAAAAAGCATTTTTAAAGTGAAAATTTGTCAAGGCGCGTTGAGTACTTTTTGGTGAACAACAATTATTATGGAACTCGCATCATCGTCACCGAACGCTTTCCATGAGCTATATTTTTACTTCATTTTATCGCACGATTTTTTTAAAGTGCCAAGAATAAGCTCTCATTTATTAGAAAAAAAGTGCCTTAAGATGAATTGATTTAAACTGTTAAGCTGTTGTTCAAACCATATCACATCACACTAATATATAAAGGCGAAAGTTTGTGTGTATGTTTTTTACTTCTTCACGCAAAAACTACTGAACGGATTTGGATGAAACTATACAGTAATATAGCTTATACATCAGAATAACACATAGGCTACTGTTTGCCGCGATAATCGACATGCACGCGGGCGGAGCTGCGGGCAACAGCTAGTATTTTCATAAATATCTCTTCATTATGTTTGTTTTCAACTAAAATATAATTAAGTCATTTGCAAAATGTAATTGTGAGATTATGTCATATTACTAACTTAATTTTTACTTCTTTCTTGACTATTTTAAAATGCCTAACCAACGTTTAGTACACCCTTACATTCACTTCCGCATCACCCGAAGATAGACTGGTAGAGGGTGCCTATGGTATTAAGGCCCTCATTGTACATCTTGTGCATTAAGTTGTAAAATAAATAAATAAAATGTAAATAGAAGAACTTCCCCTTTTGCACACCAGAAAGTTCAAAGAAATTCCAATAAACTTATCCACACTATTTAAGATAATGTAATTGATCTCTCATATGTTTCATCTGTCATACAGAAACGTCAGTAAAACCTAGCAGACTCAACAATGTCGTTCGTCGGTCATATTCTTCATATTGATGAGATTTAACAACTATACTTCATGTGTTATCTATTCTACGACTTTAGTGTTCAGTAGTTTCACCAAATGGCCGGACCTCGGTCACATTTCAAAACTCAGCAATTTTGCATATTGCGTCACGTACCACTCCTATATGTAGTTTCTTGGAATTTGTTCTGAATCAACTGCGAAGTCATATTGTGTATCTCATATTCATCAAATAGGTCAAAGGGGACCTTGGGAGGGACACAAATCATACGAGGTCGTTGTGCCTGTCGTGTTAGCACATGCGAATAATGTCTTGAGCTGAGACAGGTGATAATTTATATGTGGTGTACGTATGCAGACTCACAGAGGTCTTGGAGGGACTTATTTACTTATACCTCTGAAAGTTGTTGTAGAGCTCTGGGATGTTTGGAACAAAGTTTCATGAAGGCGTTTCGTACTCGTTATGATATACAGTTGAAAAGGTTAAAAATTATTTAAAAAACGCAAATTATTTTACGCCTACAAACTCGTACTAACTTAACAGTAAAATGGATTCCTTTTTATATTTTGTTTTATTTTTTTAATAAAGAGTGATGACTGTGTGTGGTTAATCACTGGTATGACTAAATAAAATTTCAATTGAAACTAAATCTAAAACTAATTCCAGCCAATATATCATACTAAAAACATTAATTCAACTGCTAGTGCATCTAACACCGATTGTGAAATGGAGAGCTTTTGCGGGGGGCCTAATATTTTCCATGACAAATTACTCGACCGCATACGTCGGTAGCAGCCACCTACACGTCTAGTAACATTTATATAAAATTAGTCAGTTGTAAGAGCGGGTGCGGCGGCAGCACCTGTTTCCGGCCGCGGACGAGGCACTAACTCAGCGATCCCGGATCCCACCGACGCTACATTTAATTCTTTGTTATGAGCCATGAAATAGGCGAACGATGTGGCGACTGAATTGAGATATTAAGGGAAAAGGTTTCTATTCTATTCTATTTCTGAACTGACAACATCATTTGGTACAGTTCGCCACAGACAGTCTCCAAGCTGCAAGAGCTGGGATTGGAAGCTCTCCCTCATCCGCCATACTCACCAGACCTTGCACCTACCGACTATTACTTTTTCCAAAATTTAGACAACTTTTTAGTGGGTAAAAAATCCAATTCCCAAGAGGCAGTACAAAATGCCTTTGAAGAGTTTGTTTCCTCCCGTCCAGCTGACTTTTACAAGAAGGGCATCAATATACTGCCAATGCGTTGGCAAAGATGCGTCGATTGTATGGGTGATTACTTCGAATAACAGAAATAAAAAAGTTTGAAAAAATAAGTACTTTCACTTATTGCATACAAAACGGCAATTTCATAGGTAAAGACCTATTATATAAAAGTTATTTCTCTTCCATCTGTCTACATACTTCAATTAATTAGTGAGTTTTGTTGACAGCGCTCAGAATTAAAAAAAAAAGCTACTAAAACTACCCTGGGAGAGCCACGCTTCGGCATGATTGGGCCGGCTTGACCGGAGTGATACCACGGCCTCACAGAAAACCGGTGTAAAACGCTTGCGCTGTGTTTCACCGAGTGAGTGAGGATGCCCATACAAAATTTACGACTTTTGACCTTCATATCTTTATAACCGTTTGAGCTAGCTTCATGAAATTTGGGCTTCTATGTCCTTATGGATATAATTAAACACACGTAGTTTTATGTGTTTACGTCAAAGAGGTTTTGAGTTACAGAAGGGTCAAAAGTAGCACCAAGTGGTTCGTGTAATATTACACTCGGCACTGGCTAGCCAGTTCCTTTGCTTGAACTTGGCTTGACACGCTGCCGCGTGTCTAGATATGTACGTCGATTGTTGTAGGCGGCTGAAATATAACCTATTATTATGATGTTTATAGATGTTATTAACATGTTTCAGCTAAATATTTTATATAGTAAAATTACAAAACTAGCTACGTGTTTATACACACATCAAAAGTGTCTAGGGATCAACATATGTGTCTAGGGATCAACATATATTTTTGCAATAACTTTTCTCCTGATTGATATTAATTAAAATTTTCTTTAAGGATTCATCAAATAAAGTGTTTTCGTTCGTCACAGTAACGATAAACCAAGTCACCTTTGCATTAATAAAGAAATTTGCCATTTTCCTAATAAAAGGATTTTTGACATTTGAACCACTAACATTAAAGTTCGAAAAAAAGACTGAAATAACAGTTTTCTTTAAAATTTTATTAGGTAACTTAAACTATTAATAATCCGTGTTTCTACCGCGAACACTAACACAAGAACATCGGTTTGGCATACTCAAAATGAGTTCATCCAAATCACGCTGTGGAATGGCCGCCCATGTTCGTTGCAACAACAAAAAAAGGTCTTCTTGCGACTGGATACCCTCCATATTCGGCAGAGCTCTTCTCTGTAGCATATCCCATGCATGCTCAATCGGGTTCAAGTCTGGCGACTGAGCAGGCCAGGGCCAAAGCCACATCTCAATCTCAAGAAATCCGCATAAAAATGCTTGATCCCTAGACACTTTTGATGTGTGTATAATAGATCGTGCACGATCTCGATATTTGCAACTTAATTATAATATAGTTATCTAGCTATTGTCGCAAAATATTTTTTTTGATAAAAAAATGCTTTCTGCTATGTTACATTATCCTGCTTTGCAGTTACTATTATTCCCAAGATTATTTGGGGTCAGCTACTAATTTGTCTGGATTTACCTGAATATCAGTTTTCCTGCAAGTTGAACATTTAATCAAATTTCACCCGTTCTTTATCATATACAGGGTTACAGGGTAAGTCGACCTATTCCCGTTAAAGGCATGTGTTTACATCGTTTCTGACTGAAAACACCCTATCCTAAATCTAAACGTTTTTGAGATATTTGAATTTAATTGTTTTTACAAAAAATGCCCGATTTTCAACTGTCAGCTTAGATATTTTGAAACGTGTAGGTGTTATTATAACTTTTATTTGATTTTAAATGTAAAATAAGATGCTTTATGACCTTAATAACCAATATTATACGTAATGTTAACAAAAAAGTTGTTGTAGACGATTTAATCTAACAAATAAAATAATTGTAAGTTTATTTTTCTTCAATTGATATAAAAATAATAATATTATGGCGCCTGTTCTGCAGATGTGCTTAAAAATATCAATGTTTCATCAGCTATCCAACGACGTATAACAATGTAGGGTTTTATAAAAAAAACTAAAAAAAAACTTAGTTGCGAACCGCCAGGTCGCGATTCTAAAAGTCCCAGTCAATTGTTCTTTAAGGATAGTGCGGTGCGTGCGATCGAAACACCCTACGATTTGTGCAGGTGTGAGTGAGATAAATAATGTGCAAGTATGTTTTGCGTACGTTTTGTATTAACTTGTTATTGTTAGTCTGCTTATGTGATTCGTCCGTGATAGATGTGATATTATTTTGTTATCTGTTTCCCACTTGACTCGTCTGTGTTTTTGGTCTGTTTCTTCTGATATAAGATTGCTGTGCTTGACTGGAGTCTGATTTGTGCTTGTGATACGGAACTGTCAAAGAGGTCTTCCCAAGTCTGTATGTCGTTTGTTTTGAAATGGAGCCAGTTTTGCGAAGTCTTCGATAAATTCCGTCGAACACGTCGAACATGCTCATTACGAGCATGTACAGACACAAGTACAGACACAGAGTCAAGTAGGAAACAGATAACAAAATAATATCACATCTATCACGGACGAATCACATAAGCAGACTAACAATAACAAATTAATACAAAACGTACGCAAAACATACTTGCACATTATTTTTCTCACTCACACCTGCACAAATCGTAGGGTGTCTCAATCGCACGCACCGCAGTATCCTTAAAGAACAATTGGCTGGGACTTTTAGAATTGCGACCTGGCGGTTCGCAACTAAGTTATTTTTTTAGTTTTTTTTTATAAAACCTGTATATAATATTTAAACACTTGTTAACGAATCCACACCGAGTATCATGTGAGCAGTTTATTGTTTTTGATTTTATATCTTTTTCTTTTTTGTTTCTTCATGTAACCATAGAACATGTACCTACTAACCTCAAATGATAGTATTGTTTAACTTCATTATTTTTTTCAAGAGTTATAAATGTTGTAGTTCCCTATAATTGTTTGTTGGGCTTAGTTTCATTCTTTCTTCTGTGTTATCAAGCTATTGCATAGCTTTTATCGCGGGCTTTGAGGCCTTTGAGCGCGGTGACCGAATCAAGAAATTCCGTATCGTAACGAAAATAAAACCCGACACCTGAAGCTCGCACGGATCAAGCCGAGCTGCTCCAAAGGACGAACCAACGAAATTGACGAGCTGCTCCGAAATCTGTCTGTCTCTGTGCGAAGTGCACGAGGTGCGTGACAGACAGACAAAACAGTCTGGGTTTGCGCAAGTATACTTGAACGCGTATGTCCGGCTTAAGCAGCTGTTTGTGAGAAAGTATATAGGTGTATAGGTATCTATCATATCTTTATACTGCCACACTCACCACATGTGCGCCCGCCCCGTAATTTTACATGTTCAAAGAAAAAAAAATACTGTGAATAAAACAACCCGTTCAATGACGAAGACATTTATTAGGAATAGTTTAAACCTTTTATAGTATGCTGTGTAACGAAACCATATCGTTACTTTAAAAAAGTGATCAACGCCATCTAGTGACGATGTTGGTACTAATTTAATAGTTTAGTATTTTTCATTCACAATATTATACATACTGCATAAATAAAAATAAATAAATAATAATTGAATAAGTTGTTAAAAAATGCTATGCAATAGCTTTACCGCGGCAGTCCCCGAGTGCCACACGTCTTTTTTATTGCAATGGTGTAAACAAAATCAAATGTAACTCTAAATAAAAAAATATATAACTCTCCTTTATTAAAAATACATAATTAACTCGCACATAAAGTAATTCAGGTTTTGTAAATTGTTCATCGCTGACTTAATAGCCAACCCTCATACTGTTGCGGTTTTGCTTCCGCCTGGTGCTGCTGACTATTAACTTAATTTTAAATCAACGTTTTTCTTTCGTTAACGCTTATATTGTTTTAGTGTAAGCTCGGGCTTGAAAAATTAAATGTAACTGTGCGTTAATTTCTTTCACTGCAAAATATAGAAACCATGATAGCTACTATTGTATCTCTTTTCTTTGCGTATTTGTACTGTTGCATATCGTTTTTGAATGATCTCAGATTTTTATACATATAGAGGATTTTAGGGATCGAGTCATTATTATTTAAGTGCTATTAGAGATAAGCAATTGCCGTTTATTAAACTTTGACTAAGGAACGTATAATTATTTTATTTGACTGCCTCGATGGCGCAGTGGGAGCGTATGCGACTGCTGTGCTTGTGGTTTCGGGTTCGAATCCCGTTTCGGACCAAATGTTTGTATGATCTGCAAATACTTGTTCCGGAGTTTGGGTGTTTTCTATGTATAATATGTATGTATTTACAAGAAAAAAAGAGTATTTATGTATTTATATCAGTTGTCTAGTACCCATAACACAAGCTCTGCTTAGCTTATTTTATTTATTTAGTTATTTTAATTATGCACATATACGAGCCCAGCTCCAATATTATTTTAGTAAGTAAAAGTTTGCAGAAGTCATCCAGTTAAAGAAGCTCTGACCAATTTTAATGTTATGGCTTAAATTAGTATTTTATTTATTAAAGTAATATTTATATTTGCGTATTTCAGTTTAAAGTTTACCATAATATTACTTTCTAATTTAAGTTACAAAACAAAGTAATCTAGATTTTGCAATGAAAAATAAATTGATGAATCGTGGTCTAGAATTACTACATAAAAAGATTGAAAGACCAGAGCTGCTGAAAAACTATTCTGTGTAATAACATTACAGATAATAATAATAAACTTTATTTCTCTCACAGGAAGGTACAATTTTGGTTACATGAGATCTGGGTATAAACTAAACAGTTTCTAAAAATTTCTCTAGTGAGAGCTGGAGTCCATACTAGGCTAGGCTTCGCCTGAGTGACAGATGAAGCTTGTACTTTAGTTTTATAACCTACTAGCTGACCCAAACAACTTCGTTTACGTCCAAACTACTATCACCCGTTTTACCCCCTTAGGGGTGGAGTTTCGTAAAATCCGTTCTTAGCGGATTTCTACACCCTAAAAGGAACCTATCTGCTAAATTTCAAGTTTGTAGGTGTTATAGTTTCTGAGATTTCGTGATTAATAAGTGAGTGATATTTCGCTTTTATATATATAGATTCTATTGTATTCTTGTGATTTATTATAGTCCATTAAATAATTTAATTTAAAATTATATTTTGAATTTAAATTTGTAATTTTTCTATGATGTTAATTTTAATTTTGGAAGAATGTAATTTTTATTTTATTTTAATGCATGCTTTGACATAATTTGTCTAATATAGAAAATATAATAAAAATATAAATAAGATCAAGTTGTTGGCAATAAGAATTGCCTCGTGGGCTCGCAGCCGCAGAACGCTGAGGCAGTGCGGGCTCGACCTATGAAACTCCAGGTGTTGTGACTAAGAGTTTTATATTCTGCTATTCTTTTTTCAAAATTAAACATTAATATGACAAATCTATACAAATAAATAAAATTAAAGTGCCTGCTTGTAGTTTAAATGAAACGCTTTTTGATAAATGCATCCGGAATATAAAACATCGTTTTTTGTCTGTCTCTACTGTTTGTTCAGTAGGTACAACGATGTATACCGTATATATGTTTTGTTTACCAATGCACTCCACTTTTATACAGGTTATATTAGTAGGCAAAAAGTACTAAGAGAAAAGATGAGACACGCATAACGATAATAAGGAAATTAAATAAGAATGAGATTAAGAAAATAATAGACTGGAATATTCATTATACCCTCTTTCTATTGTATCTTTATAATCATCAAAACATACAAAGAAATAGGTAATTTCTAAACGACTAAAAATCGTGAAGTCTTAACGTCTTTTATTGGTAAGGTAGCCGCCGACTTCTCCCGATGCCAAGATGTCCAATCACATACCTTTTTTATTTATTTTATTAGTTTTGTCTTGGATTTACTTCAAAGGAGGACATATGCTTCTTCAGTCTACATATTACAACTGTATTAAGTGATTGATTACTTATTTTTAGGTTAGTTACACTGTTCATTTCTTATTATAAATGCAAGTTACATTTAGTTTATTATTCACTCGTCGATTCCCGTGGTCCGACTTACGTGGTCATTAATAATTTTAAGGTTGTGACTTAATTTTGAAGGTAGTAGAGCCACGCTGATTTCAGCACAAACGGACCGGCTTGACCGGCGCGGTACTACCCTTGCAAAGGAGATCAACCTAAAATGATAGCTTTCGTGTTTCGTTGGTGAGTGCGAAACCGGAGGTGCAGAAGCATCACTAGGCCGCCATGGTGTGGGTCACCATGCGCATTGTTCAATTGTCTGCCTTTGCAATGAATATACTGATCACCAGTCTTGGACTCTGCTTAAGCTTTCCATTAGACAAAGTAGAGTCACTTTGGCATACCTGAAAAAAATATGTTTTAATGCGTTTGTATGCGATCCTTCAAGTGGTAGACAAACGTTTTTAAAGTAACTTTATAATGTTAATTTTTTTATTACATTATTGAAAAATATTTAGTCACACAGCTTACCAAAAACTAGTGATAAAGCATCAAGATATCTAAACCAATGTCTGATTTTAATAGTAAAACTTGAGTATTTTCGAATAAATTAGTAATATGAAGAAATCAATGAATATACGAACTAATAAGTAAAAATGAAATAAATTTATAATTAAAAAAACCCCCTATGCAGCATCAGGTCGAAGTTATAAATTACTTATTTGTCATTTAACGATTATACTGGCACGTTTTGCAGACATTCGGTTATTCTTCCCCACTTTCACTCCCATAACTTTTAAACGACTCAACCGATTTTCATGAAACATGTCTAAGAATTGAAGAAGAAGAAGAAACGAAATGAAAGGTGAGTTAATGGCGAGTGGTACGTAACTCACCTTTCATACAAAAAAAACGAAATGGAAATAGCTTCATCCGTTTCGCGAGCTACGGTGCCACAGACAGACAGACAGACACGTCAAACTTATAACACCCTCCTTTTTGCGTCGGGGGTTGAAAACAATATTCAATGTCAGAAACCGAAAAACCAAAGACTTCGGTAGCCACTCAACAAGTAACCTTATTTTAACCTTTATACACTTCAATTTAGCATCCTACACCTTAGTCTTATAAAATGAGCTTCTAGGTAGCATTCCCAGACAAAAGCAATTATATTTATTATAAAAAGCTTCGGTGAATATTCTAAATCTCGAGTTATCTGGATGATTAAATTAGTTATAGTCCACACTCAGACCGTATTTACATAATTCGAGCTACGCAAACCAATTGACTAATAGCGAATTGAACATTTTACAGATTCTGGCCGGACAAAGAATATTCCGTATGATGCCAGACTATGAGAACTATGAAGAAAAAAATTTATTCAGCACGTGTCGCTAGGGACGCTTTAATATCTGTGATAATTAACATATTTTTATCCTAAAAAAAAAACATTCGACTTGTAGGTAAGATTAAGTTAAATTAGTTTTGTGAATTCGTCTGAAAATATTGTTTAACTTTCCTCGCATCCTAATTTTTATTTCCAAGAATCCGTAGAATATAGTTAAATGATAACCTTGTATGAAGATTGGTATATTAGACCAGAGCCTTAGTATGTGTAAAATAATATGATGTGCTTCTTGCGGCTGTCTTGGGCTGGTTCTACGAAAGATGACGGAGTCAGAGACGGTTGTACAATAAGGAATTTTCTTACTTTGTTGCATTTATAACTGATCCTATAACTGAAGATCCCCTTATATTTAGTTCAATGGCATTTCTTGAAGCCTCTTAACTTGACGGTTTTGATGACTTGTTTTGTTGGATTTTTAACCGGACAGGTTTCGCTTTATGGGATTTCCCTAGAGCGAAACAACGCAAGGAACGTTCATCTAGACAAAGTTAATTGACAAGTGTGGTATTGTTGTCCTCTTATTTCCGCGCCATACTATCCAGTAGCTCTTTCAGGTTAGGAGCAAGTTGTCAGAGTTCTAGCCATCATCACCATCACCCATTCCGTCTATTGTGTGTCCTTTGAATCCGACAAAATAGCGTTGGGAAGGTGAGTCCAGATAAGACAAAAATAAGTGTGGGCTTTATAATCCTGGAGAATGTTGATCAAGCTTCATAAAATACATACTCGGTTTTTGTTTTTCCATTCACTTTATATCCGTATCTAACTTTTGTAGTTTACTAAACTAACTTAACGAAGTTGCCAATATCGTACCAGATTAGTCAGATTATTGCCCACTAAGCTTTAAGCAAAGTTCATCTTTCGAAAGAGTGTTCCCAAATTGAGACAGCAATGATAATCTTCTTTCTATTATCTAGATTACATTTCTTTTAATTTATCATCGTATTTAGACTAAAGGATCCTTCATTATTTTTTAAGCTATTTTCGCATTTCATTTTCGTAGCTTTTATCGCGGGCTTTGAGGCCTTTGAGCGCGGCGACCGAATCAAGAAATTCCGTAACATAACGAAAAAAAAACCTGATACCCGAAGCTCTCACGGATCGAGACGAGCTGCTCCGAACGACGAATTAACGATGCGTGACAGAGACAGACAGATTCGTTGCCGAGCTGCACACAGACAGACAAACAGTATGGGTTTGCGCAAGTATACTTGAACGTGATGTCCGGCCTAAGCAGCTGTTTGTGAGAAAGTATATAGGTGTATACGTGTATAGGTATCTATCATATCTTTATAATGCCACACGCACCGCAGGTGCGCCCCGTAAGTATACATGTTGAAAGAAAAAAAAACTGTGAATAACACAACCCGTTCAATGACGAAGACATTTATTAGGAATTGTTTAAACCTTTGTTTATAGTATATTGTGTAACGAAATCATATCGCTACTTAAAAAAAGTGATCAACGCCATCTGGTGAGAAAAAGGGATCAACGATGTTGGTACTGAAATGATGATGTGGGTGACATTTTACAAAAATCTACGACATCAAAATTGAGAAAAGGTGTACTATTTTTTACTCATAATATTAAATATCTTTCATTAATATATTTCAGTCATTTTCTTTTACATATTTCTATGAATGTGTTTGTGCTTGGCAGGAATTTTGCCATTGAATACACGGACCATTGTCACTCATATCTTGTTTTGTGTCGACTTCAACAACTTTTTGTTGTAAATTTTTACATTTCCAACAATGTATAGAAAGATTGACGTCACAGTCTCTGTTTTATTATATACAAGTTTTAAATTTCTATAAAAGGTTCATTTGCAGTTACAAACAAAGAGTTTTAACGATAATCATGAATGGCGAGGCGATGTTGTGCGGTGTTGTGTGATGAGACGGATTAAGAAAATGGAATGTGATCATCCCTGTTCATCCCATGGGTAACGTAAGATTTGACTAAAGGAGCAAACTGCACAGAACAATGACACTGTAGAGAGAAGCAAATATTGCCACAAACCGTATACTAAACTGTGTGGCCAACGTGGTATAGTAGGCCTTTCCTTAGAACGTAGGTAATACCTTCGTTCTAAGGAAAGGCCTATGTCCAAAAGTGGACTGTAAAGACTTTTGATGGTAATGAGGTGATGATATCATCACCTCAATTACTTTACAATAAAATTACTTTATAGGTGTAATTTGTTGATCGCATACGCACATGTAACCAAATACTCTAACTCTAGCTGCTGACCTGTAGAGGTGCTGCTTTTTTTCAACACAAATGGGCGATTTTTAGGGTTCCGTGCCAAAAAACGGAACCCATATAGATTCGTCATGTCTGTCTGTCTGTCTGTCCGTCCGTCTGTCTGTCTGTCCGTACCTATGTCACAGCCACTTTATTCCGAAACTATAAGAGCTATACTGTTGAAACTTGGTAAGTAGATGTATTCTGTGAACCGCATTAAGATTTTCACACAAAAAAAAAACAATAAATTTTGGGGGTCCCCCATACTTAGAACAGAAACTCAAAAAAAATTTTTTCCTCAAACCTATACGTGTGGGGTATCTATGGATAGGCCTTCAAAAATGATATTGATGTTTCTAATATAATTTTTTTCTTAACTGAATAGTTTGCGCGAGAGAAATTTCCAAAGTGGTAAAATGTGTCCCCCCCCCCCTGTAACTTCTAAAATAAGAGAATGATAAACCTAAAAAAAATATATGATTACCATGCAAACTTCCACCGAAAATTGGTTTGAACGAGTCTAGTAAGTAGTTTTTTTTTAATACGTCATAAATGGTAAACCGCAAAAAAAACACTATTATTAGCATCGATCAAAGTTACAACGAACTACAAGAACGTTTATATTATGTTACTTGCTGCTTCGGAACCCTTCATGGGCGAGTCCGACTCGCACTTGGCCGCTTTTTATTCACGATTTTGGATGAGTTCGAGATGTTGTAACAACAGATCAAGTATATCATCTTATTATAATATTTATTGATGTTGCTTCTGTGGCCTTAATTGAAATCGATGATAATGATTAGAAAAAGCTAGTGTTTTTAAATAGTTGAACATTTTTTAAATTACAGACTCTAAACAAAAAAAAAATAAGATCGGGTCATCCTTTCAGCGGTTGTGGTGTCATATACAGACAAATAAATTTAAAACACCATTCTTTTTTACTTTGAAGCCCTAAAACAATGATAATGTTTGAATGAAACAATGAAAATGAATCAAAGAAAGAGACAACTAAGATAAGATCTTAACAATGTTTTATCTGCAAAACGCTTAACAAATTAGACAACACTTACAATAAAGTACTGAACTCAGAATGAGTTAAAGTAATTAGCTTTCTGTTTAAAGAAGCAATTTGGCAAATGTAAAAAACTTGTTAAACAAATCTCATAATGCGGGTTCGGAGAGTTGCTGCTCCTTTGAACTGGAATACAAAGTTTTGGGTCAGGTACGAACATCAACGACACTATTATATTAACGGGTCACTTCGTTCACAACTAGATTCCCATTTAATTAGAGATGAACTCGAACGACATCTACTGAAATAGTTTCTTCATTTTAAATTACCTCAAAAGCAATTGTTACTCCACTTTACTCCACCACCACAGATACGACTCGCATGCTGATATTGTTTGTATATTTCGTTGCATGTTCAGTACATTTTTAATTTTTATTCAACAGCAAGTGTAAAATTACTGTCATTGATATAATATACCATCCCCTGTTACGTTCAATAGAGTCGGTCAGGTGTACCTATCCTAAGTAATGTTATGATTAATTGCTAAATTTTGAACGAACATTTACCTAGTGAACGTTTAGAATTGTCAGGCATTAAATGCTGTTAGGATAAATTTATTGTCCTCCACTTCCCGTGTACATGACTCCCAAAACGATAGTACGGGTATACAACAAGCGTATAAATTGTAGTATAAACGTGTTATTGTAGTGTTTATTGGCGGTGAGTAGTGTCCAATGGCTTCGTTAATCAAAGCGGAGGTCGTGGCGACTCGATGTCGCTTGCGGTCTCAAGCCGCGGGCGCTGCGCACCGCCACCTTAGCATAAATCGTCTCACAATTACTAAGATTCCGCCAATTTATGTATATTTCCTGCAACATCTAACTGTAATATATTATTGAGCCGTAATTGCCTAAGCAGTATAATATATTCTGTTTGGATATTGTATTTACGGAATAGGTAGTTGTGAGTTTACTGTAATGACTGTTTCTTCTTTCTGTTCCTGTATTACTTCTATCTATCAGAAGTAGTATTTTATTCTCATGCAAGTTATCTTATATCCTATACTCTACCCTTTACAATTATGATAAGAGTGTGAAAGCATAAAGAACAAACAAAGTTACTTCCGTATTTAAAATATCTGCTCTGTCTTCTCACAAATGAAGCAAAAAATATGTGTCGACTATTCTGTGTGCAAGCTAAGCCGTCCATCAGACAGCAGACTGCACAACCCAAGTACTAGGGAAGATCAACATTATGTAGAAAGACTGTTATGTTCAAAGAATTTCAGGGCTCGAATTACTAATGACGATTGCCTAAGATGTTCCTGTAGCAACCGGAATTGACCGCTTAGCGTGCTCTCCGAGGGACAGAATCAAATATTAATCTATTTACTCATTTAAAGCTGGTTAACTTACTCATCATCTCTATTCTGGATTTGTGTACTGTAGACTTATTCTTAAATTGGACTGATTGAGTTATTGTTGAGTAGTTTCGTTTCTTAATTTGCTTATCCCATACTCTATATTAGTCAGTAATCCGTTGCGATGTATGACGATCTCTTCTGGGTCTAATTCTTATCCTGATCGTACAAGTTTTAGATAGTACGATACTGACGAACGTAGTTTATAGCATAGTTAGTGCGTAACGCGTGTACTTACTTCAAACTACGCTACTTTTTTTGCTTCAACAAGAACAAGGCGGTGCGTTATCTACCTTTTTTTATTTGATTTGAGTTCTTATCAAATTTTATTAAAAATGTAAACGGTTTCAAGCGTAAGCCAAAATAAATTATCATTCAAAACCCTAGCAATGGTATTAGTGAGTATCAAACCTTACCTTTTTTATAGTATTCCACATAGTCGATCTACATAACGCTTTTAGTGCGAGATCTTTTTTTTTAATGTAAAACAAAAACTTGTAAAACAAAACTATAACCAGTTTAGAGCGTTTTATTGCAGTGTTATTTTAAGATAACTCTCTCCATCACCCACTAGCTATCCAACTAAATTTAAACAGTCATGAACAATAGGCAATTAATGTTAAGCACAATTCTAACTCAAACTACAAAGATCAACATTCTAACTAAACTAAATTAATTGTTAACTAATTCTTGATACGTAAATGGACAGTAAACTTTGAAGTTTCACGGTCAAAGATTAATCTGACGTTATAGTTTTCGATATACGATATTTTGCGTAAAAGGGGCTGGGTATGTTAAGTGCTCGACAGGGCAGGACATGACCACGACACGGGACATGTTTGCGGTCTCACGCGCCCTATTCACCGCACATGACACCCTATATAGACATATAGCCACTGTACCACACGTTAACACGTACCGTCACGTCTATTAATATGTTATGCATAGCTAAGTATCTAGAAAAGCGTCACAATATTCTACACATGTTTCATAAGGTTTTAGATTTTGTCAAGGATGACTTTTTTGGGTTTGGTGAAAGCTTTATTTTCATTGGTTGGCTTAAGTGGATTTGTTATGCACATGGATTAGAACACAGAACAAGTAGAATTATTATGTAGGCGGGGTAGGCGCGCCGAAGTTAAGCGCCGATACCTCTAATAGGTCTGCTGGCATCAACTGAACGCTTTAATACACGTATAACTTTCGTCGGGAACGTAGCTGCGTAAAAAATTATTGCTATGCCGAACTGTACGATAATTACGTGCCGAAAACGAAGCAAGGACTACAATTTACTCAAAGGTAACATATCGTAACATCGGTAGTCTCAAAACTTTTGTTTTTAAGCAATATTAACAAAAAGCTAAAAAGTATTATGTAATACACATGAAAACCGTTATATTTTTATAATTACGTATTAAATTTAAGTATGATTTGCATAGTTGCCACGAGAGCACGCAATGAACTGCGTTTCCTATATTTTTATAATTACGTATTAAATTTAAGTATGATTTGCATTGTTGCCACGAGAGCACGCAATGAACTGCGTTTCCTGCGGGAATATTTCAAAACATTTGGCACGAAAATATTTAATAAAAGTGATGTTTACAATTATTTCACATAGGGATGTAGACAAATTCAATCGATATCGTAATGTTAAACTTATCGATGATATTGGTTTTTATAGTGATTTTATGTTTAGTATCGTAGTACGATTTATATTGTACTATGGTTTTTAAAACAATATATGATTTTGTTTATTCGCAAATTTTTTATATAATAATAATAAATACTAAATATTTTCGGACATCTAACACACAACGCCATCTATTCCCAAGCTAAGCAGAGCTTGTGTTATGGGTACTAGACAACTGATACAAATACATATATACTTTTTCTTGTAAATACATACATATTATACATAGAAAACACCCAAACTCCGAAACAAATATTTGTAGATCATACAAACACTTGGTCCGACCCGGGAATCGAACCCGAGACCGAATCAGCAGTCGCACACGCCAACCGCGAGACCAACGAGGCAGTTATTTATATGCTACCAATTTATTTTGGAGAAATATTTGAAAATAAATATTTTAATAAAAAGTTTATAAATATTTCATATATCATAATTTTACAGCTACCAGACAAATAAAACAGATTTGATTAAAAATAAGAAAGTATGTAATTACTTTTGACTAAATAATCAACGTGACATATTTTTAGTAATATAAGTTAGTTAGCCATTAATCCAACGGCTTCCTGTAAGTCGTGGACGCAAAGAACCGGTGGTTGTAGAGAACTTGCCAAAATGCGCAGTCGTTTTTTATTTATTTAAAGTTTCTGAAATACGATTTTTGAGGATGACTCGACAGTAAAAGTCCCATGCATTTACTCAAATCAAATAAAAAAGGTAGATAATGCACGATACTTCCAAGTAAACACACGCGTTAACGCACACAAATGCTAAGAAACTACGCTACTTTACGTCAGTATTACGTAGTTACGACAACTTGTACGACACTAACGAAAAGTAGCGCACAAGTTGTGAAAAGATGGTATTTGACATTAAAAGAAACAGACACTTCAATTTTCTTTAATTGTATGGTTTATAACTAGAAGTAGCTATTTTTACCCGACTACGGCAGAGCCAAAGGAGAGTTATGATTTTAACAGGCTTTATAAGTATGAATGTATGTATGTTCATTGTTCCCTCACAGCTCCTCAACTACTCATTAGAACTAGAAAAATGAGGTATTGTTAGAAGCGTCTTGATCATCCGCTGGTTATAGATGTGGTGTGTGGTGTCACTGAATCTAATGTGGCGCCCTCTAGCGGTCATAAAGTTCTGAGTTAAAAAATAAATTTGAGACAAATATGCCGTGTTTGGTATGATTGGAAAGGGCGTTACATGTACATTTAAAAAAAAATATTAGCATTTGCTCGTGACTTTGTCCGTATTTGCTCGAAAACTGTGATCTTATAACGGCAACAAAACATTTTAAATAAACACACACACTTTAACAGCGCGTGCCTACGGCTTTTCATAATTTTTCAGCTTTGTTTTTGTCGTAGTTATGATTTAGTTTTTACTTTTTTTTATATGTCATAGTATTATAAATGCATACTAAATCATTATAATTCACATTATGTAAACCTGAGGGACGCCGAAAATAAAGATGCCTCAGAGCTGGTGCCGTGGTAGCATATGTGACTGCTGTGCTGAGGTCCCGGGTTCCATTCCCGGATCGGATCAAATGTTTCTATGATCTTTAAATCTTTGTTTCAGGGTTTGGGTTGTATATACAATGATGACAATGACAATATGTTGAATGTATATACAAATATACAAAAAAAAGGTATTTTTATATTCTATCAGTCGATCTAGTTTTCATAGCACAAGCTCTGCTTAGTTTGAGGCGATTGGATGGTATCGTATGTGAGATGTCAAAAACATTTTTTTATTATTATTGGTAGATTGTAAACCTCAACAAAGGTCTACAAATAATTCGTATACGCGATTTCATCTGCGTAATAAATGGATTACGGTTGGTTGAGTAACAATTATTGTGATGCATTTATGATTTTATTTCAAAATGATACGGAATAAAATTTCATGTCACAAAAATTTGTCTGCCAAGCGATACTTAACTTAAATGAAATAAAGAGTTATTATAGTATTAAAATTATGGTGAGTAATGAATTGATCATTGGTGAATGATTTTTCGATTTTACTCATATATTAAATACATTTTAGTTTACAATTTAATAAGGTTATCGATTACTATTGTATTCAAATACTTAAAATACTTTAAATATTTTAAAAGTAAAGTTCGGTATTATT
Source organism: Diaphora mendica (assembly GCA_949125395.1). NCBI lineage: Eukaryota > Metazoa > Arthropoda > Insecta > Lepidoptera > Erebidae > Diaphora > Diaphora mendica. The sequence continues at coordinate 29,863,841 of OX421310.1, forward strand.
GTGTGAATGTAACCGCATACGACGAGTATATAATACGTTCGTATGCAAACGTATCCCAGCTATATCATTATGGTTACTGCAAATTGTGACGTTCTGCGTTCATAATTAACCACTAATATAAGTATGTTATTTTGAGCCCCGGATTTGATATTCACTAATAGAGATGAATGGATAGGATTAATAACAAATTGTCATGATATTATGCATCAAAAATTAATAAAACTAATATTACGTAAAATGATCAAACTGGTATGATTTAAAAGCCAATCAAAGTGAATTTAAAAGTCTGCCAAACTTTTGCATAGAAATTAAATGTCAATATCAAAATAGCAGAGACTTTTAATGCAATAAAACCTCGTCAGTATTCATCTTTCCCAAAAACACTGACTTAGCTCTCTGGCACTAATTTAGCACTTTTACATTTTAGACATTTGAGTCATTGACGATTTTTAGACTAAGCATAGGATGCCTAGCCTAAAAATTAATCACACTGTTTCCGATCATAGAGATTAGGTTTTAGCTTTAAATCTATATACGGTGATCGATACAAGTTTTATGCAATGACATTTTGTTGAAGATATTTCAATTATAAATCGATTTTATGCCCTCGCCAAAAGAACATTGAAAAAGTTAATTTGATAAAGTTGATTGTGTTGACAGATATGATGTCTTTGAAGGTTTGGAAACGAAATTGCTTACTTTAAGTTTCGATGTAAATGGGAAATAATACTCGTTTTAATGAAAAATAGAAGCAAGTCAATTTTTTTTATACAAAAATTGTGTATGGTTTATTTAATGTGAGTTATGGTCCGTACTCACATACGGTATGACTCGATAGTTTTACTCCAAAGCGAGTAAAAATTAACGTGTGGACCGCAAAATTTACAGCTCGAAGCCTCGCATCGAGCTGGCTCGATGGCTCGATCTCCTTTTACGTTTCTCCTTTTCATTTTCTTTAATTCTTTTATAATTAAGAATTGATAGACTCTTGCTAAATGTAGCCACTGTCTACTTTGTTGAAAAGACATCATTTGACTGGAACGGTTCGCTGAATACTGAACGACAAGCCAAAAGTTGCGTCACTCGATCGATCAATGCTGAATGTGTGGACGAAAGCCTGTGCCGTGGTTTATACTCGACACGTTTGCTCGATCGAGTAAAACCGTATGTGAGCACTTAGCATTATATTACATTAGTATATATTTGTTATACTAGACATAAAACAGCTACTAATAGTAATAGTCTATACAAATAAAGAAAATTAAAGTGTATGTTTTTTGTAATGTCAAATTAGTAGCTTTTTACTATTTCCATTACAAAAGTATATACGGTACTGATTTAAAAAACATTTTTAAAATTATTTGTCTGTTGTCTGTAATCTCTTTAACAGCTGCACTGATTTTGACAGGACTTTCACTGGCATAATTATAATTGATGATATAAGGAGGAGCTTAAGCAACTTTTTTTTTAGAATAGCTTGTCTTCGTGGCGTTATCTGTTGTTGTTATTGGAAAGGTACAAAAACAACTTCGGGTAAAACCACGTGGCGTATGACCTAAATATGTAACTCTTTCCTATTAGGTATAGGGAAAATTGAATTACTTTGTGTTGAGGTGCGAAAATGTGTGGGTCATGTCATTTAGGGATAAAACGGAGAAGAAGAGAAGACTGTGAACCATAGACCCAAAGAAATTATTGTGTTCTTTCTGGTAGATCAAAAACAATATAATTATTTCTAGTATAATATTTGTTTCAGTGGTTCGCAATCATAATCTTATATATAAAATTCTCGTGTCACAATGTTAGTTACCATACTCCTTTGAAACGGCTGGACCGATTTTTATGAAATTTGGTGTGCATATCGGGTAGGTCTGATAATCGACCAACATCTATTTTTTATAGAGAAACTTAGGTACTCAAATCAAATAAAAAAGGTAGATAACGCACCGCCTTGTTTTTGTTGAAGCAGAAAAAAGGCTCGTAGTTCCAAGTAAACACACGCGTTACGCACTAACTATGCTATAAACTGGGGTACTTTTCGTCAGTATCGTATAAATTGTCGATACTTGTACGATACTGACGAAAAGTAGCCCATGCATGCCGAAACATGGCTCTCCCACTAGTTAATAATATAACTGTGTAAGTTTATATATAATGGATATATAGTTTTCAGCGAACAATATATCGTATCGCAGCTGTGTAACTGTGGTATCAATTCGTACCAATAAACGTAAGTCCTAAAGCTTTCAGAAAGAAAAAATATGGCAATATTACAGCTCTCTCTCAGGCCTCATAATTTGAAGTTAGTGTCAATATGAAAAAAAAATACGATAACTTTATTCCAATGCTCACAATTACTTATGAATAATGGTTTCAGATGTTCTGTTGAGGTATTGCGGTTCTTATTATACCTTTACAATAACGGGGCGAAGCTAATCTAAAAAAGTTAATTACTTAAGCCCAAGTTACTCATCATATCATCAGCTATCTGCCAGTGAAAGTTACGTCAGTCCATCAGTCCAGCCTTTCCGGAACAAAGAGACAGACAGACAACATTTTCGAAAATAGTTTTTTTTATGTAAGTACCGTATATACTTTCAAATGCATTTCGTGAAAAGCTATTAATTTGAAATTACAAACAGATTCTTCAATTTTATTTATTTGCATGATGAGCATTTCGTCAAAAAAAATATTGTGAAACGTTTTTTAAACTTACAGGAGATTTGTGAAAAGTACCGGATTGAGAAATATAGAAAATAAGAAATTAATACTATATTCCCAAGCGATATAATCAATCTTATATTAAACACAAAGTTACTTCCTTTTGGTTTAGATGTTTTAAGTTTACAAAAGTCTAAAGATCAGGAAAATTTTATCTATTTGATTGAAAAATAAACTTTAATTACGTCAAACAAGAAAACTTCAATGTTTTTATAATGAAATGAACAAATTACTCTGTCTGTTGTAGATTCTATAATCGTCTCGTATATCCATAATCGTAAAAACAAAGAGATGTTATCAGTGGCTATTAATTATCATTATTTTACGAGCGAGTGATTAAATCTGGATAACCGTCATTTTTTATGTAAGTAACATTATTTATGAATTTTGTTTGGTTGGAACACAAATATGAATAAAATATTTCATGATATATCATATTAAGAACTAGCTGTCCCACGCAATCTCGTTTGCGTCTCCTATTACCCGTAGCGCTATCATTTTCCCCCGTTTTTGAAACATTCTTCATTGGTGCTCCGCTCTTATTGGTCTTAGCGTAATGATATATAGCCTATAGCCTTCCTCGATAAATGTACTATCCAACACTGAAAGAATTTTTCAAATCGGACTAGCGGTTCCTGAGATCAGCGCGTTCAAACAAACAAACTCTTCAGCTTTATAGTATAAGTATAGATATAGATACAGAGAGTCAGTACCCCGTGTCAGAAATTCATCCCGTGAGTATCGTAAGACCCGGCCAAGGGAGCAAACTAAGCAGGACAACAGCACTGAAAAAGTAGGAAAAAATTAATATAAACCCTGTCTGGTCAGGATAGTATGGTAAGCTAAAACCTTCTTTCTAAGGAAAGCATGTGTCCTCCAGAGAACTGTTTAAGAGTATTAATTTGAAAACACAGGAAAGCCTAAAATTTTAGAATTATTTTAATAAATTACTAAATTAAATAAATTACTGTAGTTATAGTTTATAAACCAGTTCAGGTCAATGATGTCAGACATTCTTCAATCGGTCGAATGACATCTGCGAAACAGTCCTCTGTTAGATACTTAATACGAACGTGCCGCTACTATTTGTACAGAAATCTCGTTACGTACCTCTGCAAGCGCAGTGGTACGTAAACGAGATAATACGGTAAAGCAATAACTTCTGTTTTATGTGGAAAAGGAAATGTCGGTCAAGCTGGTCAGTTTGTGCTGAAATCAATATGGCTCTACTACCTTAAATACTTTCAAAATAAAAAAAAAAGGCTTAGGTGGATTGTCGTTTTTAGGTCTCAGGTGTCAGATGTTCTTAGAAAATTACGAAGCAGCTCTTATTATTGGCCAATGTTATTATACAAATATAAATTTATTGATTCACAGAGATATTTCACAAATAACGATATTCAGAAAACCGCGGTAAGACAGCTCCATAGCACAGTTTCTCCACTTAAAAATAATAACTTCCATACTAGTAAAATTCTCTAAGAACGCTAAAACTAAATTTTCTTAAAAGAGATTAGTTATCGCCAGTGGTGTTCTGGACGGGTTTTGAATCCACTATCTTCTGATTGCGAGTATCCTCAGGTGAATTGAATCAATACTTTGTGCGGGAATCAAGTACTTTGTCTTCTATTGTACTAAGTTGCTATTCCAAGACACAGTATGAGAAACTAAATAAGCATCTTGTCTGTTAGTTAAGACAAACTTTAGCTGTACTGAAATTGTTGTATTCAAATACTAGGTAAGCTGATTTGATAATAGTCATGATATACCCTCGCATATCCGAACAGACTTACAAACAAGTTGTAGTACTATTCAATAACGAAGCGAAGTATCTGTGAGTATTCTACATAATAGACGCCATAGGTGCTAAGCTATATTTAACAAAAAAAGCTACGGTGTCTGAATAGTTCTCGGAATAGCTATTTTGCAGTCAAGAGTTGAGTATGAAAAAAAATCTGCGCTGGAGATAGTACAACATTCGTACATCTTTTATTTATGACCGACTTAAAAAAAAGAGGAGGTTCTCAACTCGACTGTAATTTTGTTATGTTTGTTACCTCAGAACTTTCGACTGGGTGAACGAATTTTGATGATTCTTTTTGTGTGGTCCCATTTAAATTTGGTCCAGTTCTTGAATCGTTTTTTTTTGTTATTTTTTTTAGAGTTCCGTGCCAAAGACAAAAAATGGAACCCTTATAGATTCGTCATGTCTGTCTGTCTGTCCGTCCGTATGTCACAGCCACTTTTTTCTGAAACTATAAGAACTACAATGTTGAAACTTGGTAAGTAGATGTATTCTGTGAACCGCATTAAGATTTTCGTACAAAAATAAAAATAAAAAAATTTGGGGGTCATAGATACATAGAACTGAAACTCAAAAATTTCTTTTTCATCAAACACATACGTGTGGTGTCTATGGATAGGTCTTCAAAAATTATATTGAGGTTTCTAATATTTTTTTTTTCTAAACTGAATAGTTTGCGCTAGACACACTTCCAAAGTGGTAAAATGTGTGTCCTCCTGTAACTACTAAAATAAGAGAATGATGAAACTAAATAAAATAAATGATGTACATTACCATGTAAACTTCCACCGAAAATTGGTTTGAACGAAATCTAGTTAGTAGTTTTTTTTAATACGTCATAAATCGTAAACCGCAATTTATCGATCAAAGTTACAACGAACTACAAGAACTTTTATATTATGTTACTTGCTGATACGGAACCCTTCATGCGCGAGCCCGACTCACACTTAGCTGCTTTTTTTATTACTAACACTCACAATTGTAAAGCACATAGTAACATAAAGAAAGAGGTTTATTGTTCAAACTAATAATCTAAAACTCTACTTTTTATTTAATACATGTCAGTCATTTACTAAAATGAGATTTGACTAAGTCTATCCAGGAAAAAAATATGTAGTAATGGCAATTGAAAGGTGTCGTTTGATTAAAAGGCATATATTAATATCATTATTATCAATATGTAAACATCTAATTTGTTAGTCAGTATCCTGTTTTAAAATTCACTACAATTCGGAGTTCCAGCTCGTAGTATTGATCAGAGTTTACTTTAGTTTCAATATGTCCTCTTGTTTATAACTTCAAAAGTGGAGAAGGTACCCAATTAAAACATTACTTAAAATAAATAATTTATTGATAATCTATTCCTAATTTTATAATCAAAGTCAGTTTTTATCAACAAAGGAATTTGCAGCCACCATTACATTAACCTACAACTTATACTGCGAATAATAATTCACCATGTTTTACTCAATAGCACTTTACAAAATATTTTAGTATAGTCTTAAAGGGTAAATACTTTGCTATAAAGTGTTAAGTCTATGTGTATATTGAACAATTGAGAATTTTATTATCCAATAACAAACGTAGTGGGAATGTGATCTAAATTTCATTTAGATCAACGACTTAAAATGACAGGTAAATGGATCGATTATTTGAGTTAGTCAGCTGGATACTTTTTCAACTAACTTATTCAAATAGGCGATCCATCAAAACCACTGACTTGGCTTGGATTCTAAATCAAAGAAATTGTTGACTGCAGAATATAATGGAGGAAAACTAAACCTAGCCGAAAATAAATGTCTAGCAGAGCTATTCGAGCATAAATTTATTTAGTACTATTTTTTATTTTATAAATAAGAACAGAATGTTTGAATAGTAGAAATTGGAAAAAATAATTTATTATGTCATCCATATGCCACATACTGCTTGAACAAGACAGTTTTTTTTGTGCATTAGATTTTGGAGCATTTTAATAAAATGAAATTCAGGTGGCAACAGCTTGCATACTGTTCATCTTTTATGTAATTCTAAAACTATTTATTTCACCTGAATATCTGACTTTTAAAAAGAGTAGCCATGAGTTTCTTTGCCAATATTCTTCTCACAAGGCTCTACGCATTTTGGAAACTGGAAGTTATGGATCGACACAAGCAGGCAGTAGATTTTGGTGTTTTCACCTAATTTACCTTGACAATCCAGCACATGCTGTGGCGTCTGTTTGTGTAGATCTATGATTTTTAACTGTAGCTTCAATTTAACGTTCATAAGTGTCACTTGGTGTCTTAATTGAATAAATTATTTTGAATTTGTTTAATTTTTTCTGGGACTTCTCGACTGTCATAATTCGATGTGTTCGCGGGTCACCGCTGTTGATCCTGATGTACAGGAGTTACAGTGGTGGGCGTGTGGGCGGGATTAGTAAATAATGCTTGAATGGATACCCGATAAGACTTTAACTATACATAATTACTTTTAAAGACCCTTTTATCTCTTCCTGCAGATCAATTAATAAGCAAAAAGTTTAATCTGATTATGCTGAGTCAACAGGTACCGAAACTTCAGCACCTTATCCACTTAAACCCCGAGATAAAGTTAGGAATGAAACCTACATAAAAATATTATATTTTATATATATATTATATTATATATATTATAAAAATGATATATTGATCGAAGATTGCACACATAATATAAGTGTATGGTACACTAACTAGGTATAACTTCTCATCATCGATTGTTGAGCCACAGTCAAGCAAGATCATCTCAGATCAGATTAGAGTTTTAATCGGAAGATCTTCTCATTATATCATGAATAGACTAAAACAAAACATACAGCTTAAATTGAAAAGAACAAAGGTCTCTGATGATAGTACAATGCCATAGTATATCATGACAAAAGTAAAACATGATTAACTCAAAAGGTTTTATTAAGAATGGAGAAAAATAGTACCACTGAGGCCGATAACGTTCCACAATGAATAACGGCTTAGTGATTTATTTATTTGCTGTTGTTCGAGCCAGTGAAAAGATAAAAGGACTTTCACCATTCACTAGAAAATTAGAGATTTTTTCAATACCAGTGTACTTAAGTTAATGAGTTTTTTACAATTTCAATTTATTAATAATTATTTAAAATATTCAATAAAATCCGTATAATACATTCTATTACAACGGCTACTTATTTTTTAAGCAATAGACCACAACCTGCCATGTGTTTTGTTTATCTAATAAACAATATCGTTATTATAATTATTATTTTTACGGGAATTAACGCGATCACTTATTTCAAGGTATTACATACCTCTGTTTTGCCTGACGTTTCGACCAGGTTGCACTGGCCGTGGTCACAGGCTGACTGGCTCAGCGACGCACGCCCTCCGTCATTGAATCCGTGAAGTAGAAGGTTCTTCATCCACCCGCACATTTTCGATATTATTGATAAAATTTTTTCGCCATGTACAGTCACATACCACACTAACAGGGTCCCTATTCTGTAAGCAAACCGATGTGTTCCTATTCTGGTGTTAATCCGACTGCGCAGAAAAGCGAGGTGGTATGTTTTTTAACACTGGATTCCACGCTGTAGATAATTTAAAACCATCTTCCCGATTAAAAGTTTTATGCTTTTTAATCTCAATCGCTTCACGTACAACTCTTGAATAAAAGTGACGTTCGGTGGAGAGGACTTGCGTGCGGTGAAATTCAATCCAGTGGTTGATGCCTGCATCGAGTGCATGTTCTGCAATCGCCGATTTGCTCGTCTGTCGGTTCTTCACAGCAGCGATATGCTCTTTGGCCCTTTCAGTAATAGTCCGCTTCGTTTGGCCTATGTAGGAACTTCCGCAGCTGCAGTCTATTTTATAAACTAAAATATTTTATAACAGCCCCACCCATTATTGAAGAGAAGGCTCTAAGTCTCGGCTCGAATATCGTTAAGCTGTGGAAGCGATACGTGGATGACATCTTCAGTATCGTTAAAGGAAATAAACAAGAAGTAGATCAATATATACAACATCTTAACTCTATTTACCATTTTTTTTTTATTTTTTTTTTTTATTTTTTTTTTATTAACGTGTGGAAATCCCTTCGGACCGTCACCCCACCGGGATTTGCGGCAGGGCGATGTGTCGGACTCGAACCGACTAAAACCACACGGTGTGCCACTCTGAGACGGGAGGAATCCGGGAACTGCTGACATTAACACATCCAGATCCCTCCCAGCGCCTGCCCGCACAGAAGCGGGCACCGTCACCTAATAGACTCTCAATTTAGGCGACGTACGGCACACGCGTACGTCGCCCCCTCGCGGGTGGCCACTAGAGCGGATGGAGGGGAAAACCCGTCCCGACCATCCGCGGCCACACTCAGGGCGGCATGAGGCGCTGATAGGCGCGCCTCCGCTGCCCAGTTCGCCGGCGGCGGATTGGGTCCGAGTGGATATCATCCTCCCGGGCCTTCTCCGCCACCTCCTTCTACGAGATGACTTCTTCGCAGAAGGTTGCGACCGCGGTAAAACTGCTATCGCTACCGGCCATGGAGCGTATGACGGCCGGTAGCGAGAGATCTCCTCCGATGACTGCAGCGAGGACCCGACGCTGCGACGCCCATGCGGGGCAGATCGCCAGCGTATGCTGGGCCGAGTCCTCACTGCAGTCGCAGTGGTGGCAGGCGGGACTCAATTCCCTCCTAGCGACCGAGTGCAGGTACTTCCCGAAGCAACCGTGCCCGGAAAGGCCCATTCGAGGATGACCGGCTGGAGAGCCTCCACGGCGGCAAAGCCAGCACGTGGAGTCTCCAGTCGGAACGACCATCTAGCCATAGTGGCTCGACGGGCGGCTTCACGCCAGTCGCGTACCTCTTCGGGCGGAGGGCGATAGCCATACTCCGCCCGATATTCAGCCACCCGTCGATAAACTTCGGTGAGCACTTCCGCCTCCAAATCCCACGGGGGTGTTCCGGCCAGGGCGCACGCCGCCTCGGTCGACACCGTGCGGTATCCGCGTATGGCTCTGACTGCCAATACCCTCTGAGGCCGCCAGAGCCGGGCCTTATTTAGGGCAGTCAGAGCCGCCACCCACACCGGTGCACCATACAGTGCCATCGACCGGACAACCCCCGTGTACAGGAGTCGCGTTGCGACGCTGGCTCCACCCAAGTTGGGCAAAAGGCGCCCAAGAGCGGAGGCAGCAGTCCAGCAGTCGACCAGCTTTGGACCAAGCTGTCGGAAGTGCTCGTCGAAGAGCCACCTACCGTCGAGGATCAGGCCCAGATACCGCATCTGGGCCCGAACAGGTACGAGGACCGAGTTGACCTCTATGGAGGCGCCGGCGGGTGGACCACGACGGGGCCCATGGAACATTAGGGCCTCCGTCTTATCCAGGGCCACCCGTAAGCCCAGCGCCTCGATGCGCCCGACCACCAGAGAAACACCCCAGGTGGCCAGGCGCGATGCCTCTTGGAAGTTCGCCCCCCGGGCTGTGACAAGTGTGTCATCGGCGTAGCAAATTACGCCCAGCCCGGGAGGCAGACGACTTCGAAGAACCCAGTCGTACCCCACGTTCCACAGGAGTGGTCCAAGGACAGACCCCTGCGGAACGCCGCACGACATGGGTCGCCGTCTCAAGACGCCCTCTCGGTCCTCGTACACGACGGTACGCTCCTCTAAATAGTCTGCCACTAGCCGCCTCAGGTACTCTGGCACCCCGTGGTAGTGGAGCGCTTCCCTGATGCAGCTAAATGGCAGACTATTGAAGGCATTGGCGATGTCCAGGGACACCGCCAACACCACGCCGCCACAGCTTACCGCCTCCTCGGTCACGGCCCTAAGGCGCATCACGGCATCGACCGTCGAACGCCCCTCTCGGAACCCGAATTGGGCGTCCGACAGGTCGGGGCCCACCTCGCTGAGGTGCCGAACGATGCGGGCAGAGAGTATCCTCTCAAAAAGTTTACCCGCCTCGTCCAGCAACACGATGGGCCTATAGGCCGCGACCGAATCGGCAGGCCGTCCCGGCTTTCGCAACAGGACCAGCTTCCCGCATTTCCAGCACTCAGGGAAGCGTCCGGACACCAGGCTAGCGTCCAACACCTCCCTGAGGCGGTCCGACATATGGTTGAGGGCTCGGGCCATCACTCTGGCTGGTACCCCGTCCAGCCCGGGGGCGGTGTTCTTGGAACGGATCCGAAGAACAGCCGCCCCAACCTCCGATTCCCTAACGGGCGGCACATCGTCCTCTATACCCCCGTCGTCTATGACCATATAGGCCATCGACGGGGGTGTGTACTCCGCCCGCTCAGGGAAAAGGCCCTCGAAACTCTATCGATCTCTAAGATCGGGTCTGTGTTAAAGAAATACTCCATTCCGACAGTATACACACCAGGCATAAAGGTTCACCACATCGTCGGCACACCGAAGGATATATTGCCACTACAAACTCCGGGTGTTTATAAAATAGACTTCAGCTGCCGAAGTTCCTACATAGGCCAAACGAAGCGGACTATTGCTGAAAGGGTCAAAGAGCATATCGCTGCTGTGAAGAACCGACAGACAAGCAAATCGGCGATTGCAGAACATGCACTCGATGCAGGCATCAACCACTGGATTGAATTTCACCGCACGCAAGTCCTCTCCACCGAACGTCACTTTTATTCAAGAGTTGTACGTGAAGCGATTGAGATTAAAAAGCATAAAACTTTTAATCGGGAAGATGGTTTTAAATTATCTACAGCGTGGAATACAGTGTTAAAAAACATACCACCTCGCTTTTCTGCGCGGTCCGATAAACACCAGTATAGGAACCCATCGGTTTGCTTACAGAATAGGGGCCCTGTTAGTGTGGTATGTGACGGTACATGGCGAAAAAATTTTATCAATAATATCGAAAATGTGCGGGTGGATGAAGAACCTTCTACTTCACGGATTCGACGACGGAGGGCGTGCGTCGCTGAGCCAGTCAACCTGTGACCATGGCCAGTGCAACCTGGTCGAAACGTCAGGCAAAACAGAGGCATGTAATACCTTGAAATAAGTGATCGCGTTAATTCCCGTAAAAATAATTATTATTATAACATGGAACGTGAAAGTTTAAAAGTTAGAATATCGTTTTTTTTTTTTTTCAAAGAAGTGAGAAGAAATTTATAACTAGAAGTAACTTGTAAAAATAAGTTGAACAAACAAACGTCTGTTCTTCTCCAAAAGATCTACGTAAAATAGACAACTAACTTTACGCCTGACTCATTCCTTCGTCCAAAATAATTAATTCAAAATTCCTTAATACAAATTATAATAGTTTTACGTACAATTTAATGATTTTGACGATTTTATTTTCCATATTAATCCGAATTTACTTCTCGGTGTGATGTTAATGTTACATTTAACAAAAACAAAAGTTACTTAATGCGTGTAACAATCCTAACCCCTTTGCAAATACATTTCAAAAGGATGGTGGAAGAACATTACATATTCATTACAAACGGATGGCTAACAGAGTTTAAATTGGAAAAAGCTAAAACTCAAGACACAACTGTAACTCCCAATAGTCCTTGTTGGGAACAAAGTTTTTTATTGTATTGTAACCTCTAGCTACCAAATCGACGAAGTTGCTATGATGTAATTATATTGGAATTGAATCGATTAAAACCTCGTAGTTTACTCGATACCCCGTTCAATTCTAATGCTACATAGTTTATTAAAGAAAGAATTCGCGGCAAAATATTTCAGGTAGCTTTCGTTTATGTAATTGTCTGATGATTACCTATATACTATAAATTTACCGTAGTTTATATTCAAAATAAGTTTTTACTATAGTATTATTCGAAGAGAGACTTGCAATTCTTATTAATATTTAACTTTACATTCAAAATCTTCCTAAGGTAGTGACGGCTGAGTATATTTGTAATAAAATTACAAAATCTCTGATATATAAAAACTGAATCTATTCTACAATTTGATATATATGTCGGAATGAAGGTATCCGAATAATAAAAGTGATACAAACATTTGCCACTATCGAACACTACGGAACAGTCTATATAAAGCGGCGCGATCGGAAACAGGACACAGTTTCTCTTCAGATCTCGCGACGACCATTTCTCTTGATTGTGACGTGGGTCACTCCTGAGTGGTAGTAGTTTTCTATTATTTGATTTATGATTTATTGTATCGCTGTGTTTTATATCGTGTGTACGAGGCTATATTTACCAGTGGGGGAATTACTAGCCTAGGTGGCGAATTCCACAGGGCACCGCGGAGGAGTGAGCGTTGCCCCAACCCCCTCGTGGGGGTTGCTGATGGTGTTTAAGTTAATTCGTATCAGTTTAGTAGTGATTAGTGTTTGACTTTAGTCCAGATTGGCTGTATCTGTCATTCATGTTCTCGTTTATTCTTGTGTGTCCGACATATATATGATATATATTATAACTATTAGTTAATGTAATAACAATTCATATGATTTTAATGTAACTAATTTTTATAATTATTTATAATTTTTATAATAATATTATACATCGAATATAAAATCGCTTCATGCGCCACTAAAAAAACAATTCGATTCAGTCTAATTTGATACAAACGCCTATTTAAAAATTGAAATCATTTTTTTGCAATTCTTTTGCAATTTCAATCGCAGTTAGTAATCAGTAGATATATCTAGTAGGTGATTAATATTTCCCAAGGTAGGGTACACGGGGCCACGCTTTACGAGGCTCTACCTCTGGGTTCTTATAAAAAAAAAACACATCCAACATCACATATCCGATCCTGCGCTTTGGCCAAGTTGCAAGTGTTTCGCATCAATTTTCTTTCTACAATCGCTAAAGCATATTCAACTCTCTGGTATTAATTTTTTTATGTATGACCCTGCTAAGATGGCTACTCTGTCTGATGGAAAGCATAAGCAGAATCCAAGAGTGGTAAATCCAATCCAATGCAATAGTACTGCAATGTTCTTATTCGCATTGAGGATGGTGACCACCACTTTTGAAACTGCTCATGCTTTCCATCAGGCAGAGCAGTCATTTTGGCGCAGCAAAATAAAATAAAAAAACAATACAGCATGGTGACCCACACCATGGCGGCCTACTCTAGCTAGCTAGCCTATCATTGTTTCATATTTTTAACCGACTTCCAAAAAAGGAAGTGGTTATCAATTCGATTGTATTTTTTTTGTTATCTCATAATTTTCAACCTTCACCCAGAACCGATTTTGATGATTATTTTTTTATTGAAAGCTGGTGCTTCCCGTGTATACCCATTTCGTTTTGATCTAGTTCTTGACGTCGGTTTTTTTGTTAAAATTTGTGATTTACATTTTTTAGGTTTCTATTAACGTTAACGTTTGTAGAATATAGCTTGGCTAGGCGGGCTGATTACTTTGAATCAGAGTGTTAACCATAATGATGGTAACAACATATGTTTTAAATGATATACCTAATATATAATGTTATACCCAATAAAGATTAAAAACTTAATGATAATAAATTGGTGGTACCAAACAAAAATATAGTCGACTTTGACATCTAAATACTTCAAGTGCAAACTTTGAATAAAGAGTAAACAGAATAAAACTAAATTTGAATATTAAACTCAACTACGAACTCATGAATTTAACGTACCATATATTCTATGAAGCTGCAATAAATTAAACCGGTTCAATTTAGGTATGTCGTATGTCAACCAAATTACCAGAGATGAGCGCTAATGAGCAGTGCGCGTCGCTTACACTTAAGTTTCCTCTTAGTTATTCCACGTAAACTTGTATAGAGTAACTCACACTACCAACTACATGAAATCACACTGGAATATGAACAACAATATGCATTGGAGAGACAGCTTCTTGTAAAGTCGAGATGTTGCATGCTGCAAATGAGAAACTGTGGTAAATTTAACAAAAAAATTAGTGCAATGATGAAGTGTTTGTCTGTATCAGTTAAAGTTAGCAAAGGTTTTGATAAGTTCTTGGAATAAAACGAAATGAAAATCACGTGCAGGATACTGAAAGATAAAATCTGTAAAGGGTATTTTAAATTTCCATTTGTCAGAGTCATTTCATTCGACGACTGTCGGTAAGGTTTTAAAACTAAGGTAATTAATTAATTTTGAATTTCGGTGTCTGATTGTTTAGTGAAACCTTATAAAGCAAGTAGATAAGTCGTTTTGAAATTTCTAAATTGAAGTAAGATATGAATTTTGTTTAACAGTGTTTTATAAGTAGTAACTAGTCTATTCCTACCATTTACAAATACTTGATTATGATGATGATGAGCACGAAGATCGGCTTAGTTCATCAATACTTAATCACTACATATTATAAAACAAAGTCCTCCGCTGTGTCTGTCTGTTAGATAAATTCAAAAACTTCTCCACGGATTTTGATGCGGTGTTTACCAATAGATAGAGTGATTATTGAGAAAGGTTTTCCTACATAATTTGTTACATTTTTTAGTATATTGGCTAAAATATAAAGATATCTGTCGAAGACGACGAAAAAAATTAAGCCGCACATCGTCTCGGGGTAACATAGGGTATATTACATTTTCCGTAAAGAGTCCGTCCGAAGTCGGGGCGGGTGGCTAGTATTATATAAAGAGGTATAATTTGTGACATCGTCATCATGGCAGATGCTGAACGAACTCACCGATTCTTATGTACGCATTGGCTTACTGATGAACTTGTACAAAGCCAAGGTCATGTTCAATAAACATGTATTACCGAAACCGGTCGTAGTACACAGTACCATACTCGAAATTGTTCGAAAATATGTGTACCTCGTGCAGTTAGATAAAAACAACTTTGAGGATGAGGTGAACAAAAGAATAAATAATAAATAAATAATTATTTTCGGACACCTAACACACAACGCCATCTAGTCCCAAGCTAAGAAGAGCTTGTGTTATGGGTACTAGACAACTGATACAAATACATATATACTTTTTTTTTGTAAATACATATAATAAATATAAATAATATAATATATAATAAATACATGTTATACATAGAAAACACCCAAACTCCGAAACAAATGTTTGTAGATCATACAAACATTTGGTCTGACCCGGGAATCGAACCCAAGACCTCATGATCAGCAGTCGCACACGCCAACCGCGAGACCAACGAGGCAGGTAGAAGTCAGCTGGGTTGGGAAGCTTTGCGGGTCATCTCATCGTCGGTACCACAGTGACTTTTTGCTCATGCTTTCCATCAGGCAGAGTAGAGCCACTTTGGGAGGCTCACGAATACAGACACTGCAACAATGCATCATAGTGTACCCCACTATGGCAGCCTACTAAGATGCCTTTGCATCATTAGGCCTCCGGTCACACTCACCAACGAAACACGACAGCTCGTATATTCATTTTCGGTTGGTCTTCTGGAAGAGGGTAGTACCGCCACAGTCGAACCGGTCCTTGCTGAAATTAACGTGACTCCACTACCTTGTATAAAGGCGAAAGTCTTCAATTAGTGCGTCCTACCCGTTATGACATACGGACCCGAAACATGGACACTTACGGTACAGCTGGTCTATAAGTTCAAAGCCACTCAGCTCAGCGTACTATGAAAAGAGCTATGCTCGGCGTTTTTATATGGGATCGTATCAGGAACGAGGTGACCGAGCAAACGTCGGCAAACCCGGTCAACAATGTTTCGCCATAAAAACACAAAAAAAATTTGGGGGTGGGTCACCCTTATCATTTAAGGGTACGATCTTAATAGATGTAGATAGGGATCGAACCAAGTTGCATGCAATTGGAGAGGCCTATATCTAGCAGTGGAGTGTGATAGGCTGATGATGATGTACTTAGTCTTATACCAAATGGCAGTACTTAAACATCATTGAACTGTGAAGTTTCAAGCTATATAGATTTATCAAAGAATGGCAGGGGAAATAGCCATTTACATATTATCTTCATGAATAAAATAGTACTTAGTGTAAATTTATCTAACTTTGTTAATCAACTCCAGGACTGAATCTAAAATTACAATGCAATACTACTCATGGCCCTACATAAGTATCCAAAAATTTTAATTAACGATTCAAGTAACCCATTAAACCTTCCTAACCCTGTAAACTCCTATTACTACTAATACACGTTTGCAATATTATATTTCACGAACACGTTTGCAATATTATAGTTCAGTTGTCCGTGGGAGAGCCACGCTTCGGCATGAATGGGCTGGCTCGACCGGAGTGATACCACGGTCTCACAGAAAACCGGTGTGAAATAGCGCTTGCGCTGTGTATCACCGTGTGAGTGAGGATACCGGAGGCCCATATCCCAACCCCTCCCCCTATCTCCATTCCCCATCCTCCAAAGGCCCGCAAGGCACTTCTGACGCCTCTGGTGTTGCAGGTGTCCATGTGCGGCGGTAATCGCTTACCATCAAGCGATGCGTCTGCTCGTTTGCTCGCCGATTCCGTAAAAAAAAAACATCAAAAGGTAATAAAACAATGATACATGGCTTACGATACAGATCTTTTTCCTGTATCGTTAGACTACTGTCTAATGAGACGGTTTAATTTGAATTATTAAAATAAAAACTTAAGCTCCGAAAAATACGTAATAACCGAATAAAGCAAACACAGTTTACCAGAATTTGTATCTACTTAACAATCTACGCTTCATTTTAGCGAAGCGTCGAAATCTGTTATGTAAATATGAGATCATGGAACCGGAAAATAAGTTTGGTGTTGTGTCCTTTTGATTTGCAGCAACAGGGCACAGAGGGCAGGAACCGACGACGATGTTAGGCAACGTAACAATTTTGTTTGCTCACAGCTCGCCACTTTATGAATAGTAATCAAACCACCATCCTCCATTCATTTATCTCGCGACCAACCAACGATGAAATGTAGATGAGGCTGTTGTGATAAGCTTCAAGCATTTTGTACATTAACTTTGTAATTACGATCTGTGGGGAAAAAGCAATTGGCTTTAATTATGTCCTTGTTAATATTTAATAATTAGTTATCATTAAGTATTATTATCTCTTCGGAGTTAAATATTTTCTCACAAAAGCAGACTCTAAGTTATGTTGAAATACGTTACATTAGTACATTTTAAGATTTATCTACGAAGATCAGTAGCATCTACTTTAAAACTAACCTTCTTGTGACAGTATTTCATTATTTTCCATAGCCCTAAACGTTATAGTTTAACTAGTTATATATTAATATTAGCTTTTACATGCGGCTTCGCTCACGCAGACTTTCATCCCCTGCCTCCCCTGCGAGCAAAGCCGCGGGCGAAAGCTATTATTACTATAAATAAATATGAATCTGGTAAAAAGAAGAAGAAAGAAGTCAATAAAAGAGTTTAACATATTAAGTGAAAGTTCTTTTTAAAAAGATCATAACAGACACTATACGATATTTCTATTGAAATGCCTCAACTTTTCAGAAGAACTAAGCAGTGCTGAAATTGTGTTAAGATGGTTATGTAACTTATGTACATATTTTAAGGTGATTATTCTATCATAATGATAGGTAAATCTTACTAATAATAACTGCTCTTTTTACAAGCTTTTTATTAACTTGCAATGTATGTATGTACGTATGCTTGTATGTTCGGGTGGAATCTTGCAACTCAATTTTGAAGCAGATATCTTCAACCGATTTTGCTGAAATTTTGCAAGCATAGAGTAGGAGCAGGACTCACTTTGATACTGTGTTTTTAATCTTGAAATACCCTAGAATAGACCTGGAATAGTTCTATGACGCAGGGATTAAGGGCAAATAATTTTTTGCAGTAGTTAAAAGCCTTAAAGATTATGAAGCATGTTGTTTAGCATTCCATTAATATATAATTTAAAAAATAATGTTACAAAAACAACATTGAGTGACAAAGTATATGTATTAATAAATAGTATATGTTCACGCATACAATTAACTTTTGTGGACTGACAACACTTCTCGTCACCAATCAGACCAACAGGCGATGACGTGATATACCATTGTTCCCATTGGTCAAAATATGTACAAATATTTTATTCGCAATATAGACTCCAACTTACTTTCATACAGAACACTTGTTTTATTTATCACCAAAAGTAATCAAAATTCAGTTCAGCACAAGGGCTACCACGAACCCAATAAACGAAATTCAAGTACCGACACAAGCCGGTACATATGGTCCTTCTTTGCCAAATCATACGAATTAGCATCCTGTGGAACTCCTGGTTGTACCTGCTGCTGCTGAACCAAAAACGCATAACTACACCTAAAGCAAAGTCAACTGGAGGCTAAGCGCGCATTGGACGAGAGCTGGATTGGCTGTTCATCGCAAATTACGCAATCTGGTGAGACCAACCATCCTCTCTTCCCCAATCACCTCCTAGTTCTCTTTGTGATACCTGTGCCCAACCTGATTTCAGTTACATTTGCCGCACCGGAGTCTCGAACTGCTTAAATCATCTAGTCACGCGGCTGGTGATATTACGGCTACACGTCGTTCAAGCCTTCCAACTGTAAGTACTCCTGTTCTTACCACCCACCAAAATGGCGACGGAAAGTGCTAAGTCACGCGATAAATCTCCTCTTGTGTTAGATATCGACAAAGCTACAAGTAAATCACGTGAAAGGTCTCCTAATCTTGGGTGTGCCGATCCTACGGCACTTCGTGATTTAGTGAGAAAACGCGGCGTCATAAAAGGTAGACTTACCAAGTTTTCCAACTATTTAGATACGTTGGAAGACAGTGATAATTTAATTTCGTCTCGAGATCGCATAGACTTAAAATTACGCATCAAAGGCGCCACTAGTTTATTTGTCGAATTTAACGCAATTCAAAGCAAAATCGAAGAAATCATTTCCGATAGTGAGATACCTGACCAATTAGATAGCAGAGAATCATTCGAAACCTCATACTACAGCATCTTATCCCGCGCGGAAACCATGCTGACCGATGGCGAGGTCACTGACGGTACCAGCAACTATTGCTATAGCGAACAATCGCAGTCGGTTAAACTTCCAACCATTTCTCTACCCACCTTTGACGGATCGTATGAGCACTGGCTGGAGTTTAGAGACACTTTTTTATCGTTAGTACATAACTCTAAACGCATCAGTAACATTCAAAAGTTCCACTATTTGAAGTCGTATCTAAAAGGCAACGCCGAATTAGTCATTAATTCTGTAGAATTCTCTTCTGATAATTATCAAGTCGCATTTTTGCTAAATAGTCGATTGCTAAATAGATATAATAATAATAGACTTTTAGTGCACAATCACGTAAAGGCTTTGTTTAATATAAACGCATTAACAAAAGAGTCGCCGTCCAACATTCGAAAGCTTATTGACGTTATATTAAAAAACTTACGCGCATTAAAATTACTTGGCGAACCTACTGACTTGTGGGATACGCTTGTCAATTATATAATCGTTTCGAAGTTAGATAGGACGACAGACCGCGAATGGGAGACGCGTAAGTGCACACTAATCTCGAACGATAATGATTCTAAACGCATAATCAAAGTACATGAATTGATTAGCTTCCTTAAGGACAGAGCGGATGTGTTGGAAACGTTGCATTGGTCACACAATAAACCACAAACACAAATTGAAAATAAAAAATACCATTCACACAGCACATCACAATGCTACGTGTCTACACTTATGTGTAGACACGTGGCGAACGATAGCCGTTCGTCTCGCTACAAAAGGACCTGCTGTAACGCGAATCACCAACTTTATTCTTGTCCAAAATTCATTGATAGTGACTTAAATTCAAAGCTAAACTTAATTCGCGAGCACAAACTATGTGAGAATTGTTTACGTTCGGGTCACACTCCTAATAAATGCGTGTTTGGGTCATGTCGGAAATGTAATCGTAAACATAATTCATAATGAAAACGGCGAGAGTTTAGTTACATTGCATTCCAATAATACGACTGGCAGCTTGACGAAGAGTGAAGTCGTGGGCGCAACGATGACACTCTCCTGCCCCGCCGCCTCAACCGTCTCAGATTCACGCCCTATTCAAATAAACAACGCATAAATGCATAATAATTCTATAGATATGCACTCAGTTCTATTATCGACAGCTGTCGTGGAAGTGCCTGACGTTCACGGTGTGTATCATCGGGCACACGCACTTCTCGATAGTGGCAGTCAGCGGTGTTTTATAACAAAATCTTTCTGTAAATTGATTAACATTCCCATGATAAATTCTAATTATGTAATTAAGGGAGTAGGCGACTCGGTGATACAATGTTCAGAAACTTGTAACGTCGAAATTAAATCGTGAATCGATAATATGTTCAAAACACGCATTACTTGTTTTGTATTGTCACAGATAACGTCTATATTACCGGCCTTGTGTCCACTAAACGCGCAATTCTTGATTCCAAGCAATGTTAGTCTTGTCTATCCACAGTTTTTGGAATTAAAAAATATAGACATTTTAATAGGCGCAGATAGGTTTTGGGACTTGTTATTAGAAGGCAGAATAAGACTGTCCAACGGTCCTTACCTACAAAATACTAAGCTAGGCTGAATTATCTCTGGCTTAGTTAGTAATAATACGCAAAATGAGAGGCGCGTTCATTGTAACTTTAGTAGTTCTTTAGATTCGCAACTTCACTTATTTTGGGAGGTCGAAGAGCTTCCTAAGGTCAGGGATACGCGGACTCAGGAAGAGCGTGCATGTGAAGATCATTTTCTTCGTACTACTACGCGTAATAGTGAAGGAAGGTTTTGTGTGTGCATTCCATTTAAAGAGTCACCTGATCTTTTAGGCGAATCATATACGCAAGCTGAACGACGCTTTTT
This sequence comes from Diaphora mendica, assembly GCA_949125395.1. Taxonomy (NCBI): domain Eukaryota; kingdom Metazoa; phylum Arthropoda; class Insecta; order Lepidoptera; family Erebidae; genus Diaphora; species Diaphora mendica. Next base: position 29,885,129 of record OX421310.1, read on the forward strand.
TGCATTGGAGAAACGTTTACAACGTTCTCCAGACTATAAATTATTATATACGCAATTTATGCAGGAATACCTGTAATTAGGTCATATGAGTCCGGTGGACTCTTATGGTCATACGTGCTACTTCATGCCGCATCACGGCGTATTTAGAGAAGATAGCACTACAACTAAGCTGCGTGTTGTCTTCGACGCAAGCGCAGCATCGTCTTCCGGCAAGACTCTCAACAACCTACAACTTGTCGGGCCTCCTATACAAGGTGACTTAATATCCATTCTTCTCCGCTTTAGACAGCACAAATTTGTTGCATGCGCTGACGTCGAAAAATGTTTCGAAATTGTTTAGTAGCCGAAGATCAGCGCCGGCTTCAAAGGATTTTGTGGCGTGATGATCCATCGAAACCTCTGCGGATTTATCAATTGAACACCGTTACATATGGTACCGCGTCCGCGCCATTCCTTAGTGTGAGATGCTTAAAACAGTTAGGAATTGAGTCTTCCAACCCTGAGATTAAACGAGCTATTTTAGAGGACATTTATGTAGACGATTTTTCGTCCGGAAATAACGATAAATCAATATTAATACAGCTATGCACAGATATAAAAAATACGTTACAGTCTGGTTGTTTTTCAAACAGGGAGGGCGATTTCATTTGTTAACATAGGGTTGTGCATTTACCACATTACATTCTTCATTTTAGTCGTTGCGGAGGTAAAGATTAATCGTTTTGATTTACAAATCGGATGTTATCGACTTGCCAACCAGTGATCATTTTCGTTATAATTAAGTAGCTGATATTCATACATTTATTTTTTTCATTTTATGCTTCTCGTATAATGAAACTTAACTGAACTTATATTAATACTAGTATGTATTATTCATACTTATTCTATAAAGGACAATTTAAATAATATTAAAGGTTACCTAACATCAGCACTATGAGCTATTCAATTATTTCCAAAATTAAATAACTATTTTGTTAGTCATTTCGGATCTGTAACGTGTGGAATGATTTTCCAATCCGTCAATCAAAAATAAAAAGCGGCCAAGTGCGAGTCGGACTCGCCTATGTAGGGGTTCCGTAGCAGCAAGTAACATTTTTTTTTTATAAATGAGTTGATTGAATGAAAGAAAAATTATGGTTTACGATATATGACGTATTAAAAAAAAACTAGTTAGATCTCGTTCAAACCAATTTTCGGTGGAAGTTTGCATGGCAATTTATTTATATCTTTTTTTTTTAGTTTTATCATTCTCTTTAGAAGTTACAGGGGGGGGGGGACACGTTTTACCACTTTGGAAGTGTATCTCGCGCAAACTATTTAGTTAGTAGTACTATCCCAGGAAAGGATGGGATTTCAAGAGTCGCAGACATCAGGACAGCTTCAGGCGTTGTACGTTGGGCCTTCGCCAAGATCTGTCCTCTCTTCGATGAAGACCACGAGGGGAAGTGAAACTGCCGCACGCTTTATTTTGAAAGCGCCTGCTTCCAAGGCCGGGGGCATGTTCACGCATACAATTAACTTTTGTGGACTGACAACACTTCTCGTCACCAATCAGACCAACAGGGGATGACGTGATATACCATTGTTCCCATTGGTCAAAATATTGTTCCCTACCTCCCTATTTTCCTCGAATTATATACAAATATTTTATTCGCAATATAGACTCCAACTTACTTTCCTACAGAACACTTGTTTTATTTATCACCAAAAGAAATCAAAATTCAGTTCAGCACAAGGGCTACCACGAACGCAATAAACGAAATTCAAGTACCGACACAAGCCGGTACAGTATATAAAGACAAGGTAGTAGAGCCACGCTGATTTCAGCACGAATGCGCCGGCTCGACCGGGGCGGTACTACCCTCGCACAGAAGATCAACGTAAAATGACAGCGATCGTGCTGTCGTGTTTCGTTGGTGAGTGCGAGGCTGGAGGCCCAATGATGCAGAAACAACACTAGCCCACCATGGTGTGTGTCACCATGCTGCATTGACTGCATTCGCAGTATGGTGACCACCACTCTTGGATTCTGCTTGTGCTTTCCATCAGGCAGAGTAAAGTCATTTGGGCAGTGCCAAATATTTTTTTTTTTTTTTTTTTACAATTGTTAATCCATTTTGCAGCACGCCACAAAATATGACGTCATCTCTCGACATTGAACAAGTCAATTCTTTAAGTTCTTTAACTGAATTCCACGAGTGCGGGTTCGCGCTTCGGGAATAACCTATTGTGACATAAAATAGTCGGCGCTCCATTTTAACATTTACTGAATAAAAAAGTTGAAATAGTGAAAGTTCTCCTGAAAAGTGCTCAGAAAGTAATATTCAGATTCGGTTTATTTTTCTCTAGCACCGCAATGATATGTGGTATGCCAACACGATGCCAACTTCAGGATATTTTTCGTATTATTTGGAATATTTTTACTTATGTGTTGATCTTATTACACATTTCTATGGTAATACATAAAGAAAATCATATTTGTTGATATGAAGGAACTGCTTTGTGAGATTTCATGTACGCAGACTTTCTTTGTGGTGTGATAAGTTCTTATTGACGCTTCAGGCTTTTAGAATAAGTGACGAGCTCTTTTATAAGCTTTAACAAAATATTTACGTCTACAATATTCGGAGAAATGTGACGTCTTGACATAAATAGATAGCTTTTTGTTGCCGAAGTGTTATTTATATCTGCCACTTTGGAAATTATTCATTTTATATTGTCATACAAAACTATCAAATCTTATACTATTTATTAGTTAATCTAAATTATCAATTCGCAACCATTTACGAAACTTTACTTTTGTAAGAAAACTAGGTTTACAATCAGAATAAAACCCACGCGAGTAATAGTCGGTCCGCGACAGACGTCAATCTAGAATCGTCGATGCGACGTTGGACATCTGTCAGGTTTCTTGTTGTCGTAACCCTCATCTTTGAAGAAATTACTTCCTGCATCCATGTCGCTGCCAGCCGGTGACACGCCCTCGCAGTCCCGATCGTTTGGCACATTAATGTACCCACATCACATAGCTCCTCCATTTAACGTGCTTCACATATTTGTACCGACAATCTACGTACGTTTATTTTGAAAATATTGCGGTTGCACTTAACCGTTTATTGATTAATGGAATGTAGTATTACTTCAGGTTATAATGAAACCGAAACCGCATATTATCATAGCTATGAAAATTAACATTACATGAGTATTATTCACCTGAATTGTTATCCACATTTAATTTATACTTTGACTGTCGGCACTTAATGGAACTAGTTAAAATACATTCCAGAATTAAACTCACTTGTACTATTTTACCTAGTAACCTTTGATAATGTCATAGGGCGAAACTGGTCAAGATCGAAGTTAATTAAAATAGTGGAATAAGTACAAGTGGGTTTAATTCTAGAACGTATGTTATCCATATTATTTAACTGCCTCGTTGGTCTTGCGGTTGACGTATGACGTATGACGACTGCCAAACAAGAGGCCTCGAGTTCAAAGGTGGTCCTGCGCCTGAAAATCTAACCGGTTGTATCGGTTAACCATCCCATCGGATTATGAGGGAGAAGGAACAGAGAGTGCACCTGTGTTTGCGCACACATTTGTGCACTATAATATCTTCTGCGTAGTTGGCTGGTATAGTTGAGACTGGCCGCCGTGGTCGTTATCGGCTAGGAGAATATTATTATTATTATATACAAGAAGAAAGGTAAATAGAATTTAAAAAAGATTACGTCTAAATGTTTTATATACATGTAAGTATTTTCATTTGGTATCAAATTATAAAAGCCAAATGTGCCCCACTTTACTGTCGCAACAATTGACAGTGTAAAATGGACCGCATTTAAATTTAAATATTTTAATAAATAAACATCCCACGAAATGAACTCTATGGAGGAAAAATATGAAGACGAAATATTCAAAACCGTCTACAGTTGAAAAATATAGCTCATTAAGGAATGTTTAGCTGAGCTAATTTAACTAGGAGCCTTATACATCTCAGGGGAAATTACGAGCTTTGTGCGTATGTACTTTGAAAACTTTTAGGACTTTGTCAAGAGTTTTCATCATCAAGAATTTAATTAGCACATTCAACTATTCACTATAGTATCATGCAAATAGTGCGCATGTCCCATACTTTGTGTAATTTTTCGATTTCATTAGCACATTCAACTATTCACTATAGTATTATGCAAATAGTGCGCATGTCCCATACTTTGTGTAATTTTTCGATTTCATTAGCACATTCAACTATTCACTATAGTATCATGCAAATAGTGCGCATGTCCCATACTTTGTGTAATTTTTCGATTTCATTAGCACATTCAACTATTCACTATAGTATTAAGCAAATAGTGCGCATGTCCCATACTTTGCGTAATTTTTCGAATATGGTGAACATAGGAGGGTAATAGAAAACAATAATTGTGTGCGAGAGGCAGATAAAAGTAAATCGTTTAGTTATTTGAACGAATGAGACCGGTTCCCGGTAATTGTACCTGTCACGTGGACAAATTTGTTGTCCAACGTGTGCCAGATAGGCTCTCTAACTGCTGCCATTAGCTAGAGAGATAATCTTAAATTACCATTCAAATAGTCAATTGTTCTGTCACGTGTGTATACTCGTTGTTTAGTTTTTTGAAATATTTTACTGCGCATAATACCAACCTATTAGACCTATGTACGTTTGCTATGTACGTGTAAGAATCACAATTGACTTTCACGAGTAGCACCTTTATTGAAAAATATTGTTAAGTATTTACAATCAGCAGCATGACAATATTGACAGATAACAAAGTTAAAAAAAAGAGTACTATCTCAAAGTACTTATTAACTTGACGGATACGCGTTCTCTAGTGAATCCAATTTACATACACAATAAGTTCAGATTACAGAAGACAGAGGCGCGAGATACAGATATAACTTGTTATCTTAACGTGTATCCTAGTTATTTAGTGTCTCAGTATAGTGTCTAAAACAAAGCAAAGCGTTACTTAATATAAAGCATGTTGGTATGTCCGCAAACTTGGGCAAGTTTCAAAGACGGTCCCTTGAGTCTCCTTTATGCAAATCCCGGGTAATTTCTTTGGTGAGAGTCACACGGGACCTTTTGCTAAGATTGCGTTGACTTTTCAACCGAGCGATATCTATATCTTGTTGTATACTCATATTAGTTTAAATAAGGACATTTCCTAAATCTACACATAGTTTTACATTTAATTTATTGTTGTGGGGGACGGGTGACATGTCCCACCAACACAAAGGGAGGATCCTCCGACCAGGCGAGGTGATCATGCCTGGCGGGCCAACTGCCCAACGGTTGATGTTGGGATGTTGCATGTATCTTAATTGGCGCGCGAACTTTCACTGCGCGATTCAGGATTGGTAGTTTCTTAGTTTCCTTCGTTACTCCGTAGTTCAGTGTAAGTTCGGTAGATGGCGCTGTAGTATATTTCTGTTGAGCTGCATGTGGAAGTCGCCACATCACTCCCCTCCAAGACCGGAGGTCGATATATGATGTGTCAGCTGTCTGTGCTCTGTTGCGGAGCTTGCCAGTGCCAGGAGTGAGTAGTTCCAGTGAGTCGGAACTAAGTGCCGCAAGTTCCAGTGAGTCGGAACTGAATGCCGCTAGTCCCAGTGAGTCGGGACTGTAGTCCGCTGATCCCAGTGAGTCGGGATTGAGTGCGGTGCGCGGTGCTGCGGTGAGGTCCCCAGTGAGTCAGGGCGGTTGCTGCGTAGTGGCTGGCTGCTGCGTAGACGGAAGAGATATGCTCTGCTTACATGGACCGTAGGTGCAGTGTGCTGTGCCTAGACGCTGATGAGGCCGTAGGGGTAACCAGGCTGGAGCGGTCGCTTCCTGCGTGTGGTGTATCCCTGTTGAGGCCGAGGTTGCTGGCTGGCTGTGAGACTTGCTGTGGGAGTGAACATGATGGTGGCGTGCTGATGCTGCATCGAAGGCTGCTTCCAATCACGTCGGGGTCACCACTGTGGGGGACGGGTGACATGTCCCACCAACACAAAGGGAGGATCCTCCGACCAGGCGAGGTGATCATGCCTGGCGGGCCAACTGCCCGACGGTTGATGTTGGGATGTTGCATGTATCTTAATTGGCGCGCGAACTTTCACTGCGCGATTCAGGATTGGTAGTTTCTTAGTTTCCTTCGTTACTCCGTAGTTCAGTGTAAGTTCGGTAGATGGCGCTGTAGTATATTTCTGTTGAGCTGTATGTGGAAGTCGCCAAATTGTAAACAAAAATTAAACAAACGTACCTTACCGTAATCCAAATTAAAGCTCGTTTGTTTTGTTGTTTGTTAGTGTTAAAATAGGTGTTCAATCCTTTTGCCAATGCAGCGTTCACCGTGTGAAGTTTGCAATGTCTATAGGGCCCATGGTATAGGCATTCAATCGCTAACTATATCACTGGCAAGAGCATCAAACCAGTGCGTTTCACCCTGTTCTTATTCTAAGCTAATGTAATATCAAGCACTTATTGGAGATGCGTGAATTCCTTGATATCGGCGTTCCAAGGGATTCCTTGGTAGTCTCCTCTCTGCGTCGTCACACATTCATACTCCTAAGTGGCTGTACAGGCTCCCAAGTATCGTAATTATAATACACCCGTTTTAACTGTCGCGGATCACGCCTATTTGACGGGACTACTAAACTCGCGTGTCTAAACCAGACCAATCATAACGGTAAACAACGAAAAGAACCGAGTCTGAGGACAATCAGCTAAATTTCTTTATTGAACGGCACCCAAAAACGACAATGGTCGACCGTTTTTTTTCTAAGCGTCTCATAAGTACTCACTTGTCACTTCAAAACGTCAAACAAGCAAAATGACAATCAAAAATGTTGCCATTAAAATGACGCTCAATTTCTAACAGTCACCCACCCGAACAGGTCCGTACCTGTTCCCTAATCTACAGGCAGGCGAGATAATGTTGCTACCGCTCGTTTGATAACTGAGTCCCCAACTAGAACCTCTGCGGACCGGGGGGTCCCATCCTTAGCAGGGAACAAGTTAACAATGCGCCCCCGGCGTCAACGCAGTGGCGGTAGGTTAGCATCCTTAACCAGCACGAGGTCACCAACACTAGGGGGGCTAGTTTTGTCAGTACACTTAAGGCCCTGTTGCAGAATGTGCCATCTCATCCCATCATCTCTAGAGACCATCGTTTCCAAAAATTCTGTGAAAACTGCTGCAACATCTGATACCGGGACAACCGAAACAATTTCGCCCCTTCGTACGGGTGTTCGGGCAGCGCGTTAAGTGGCTGACCAATTAAGAAATGGCCTGGAGTTAACGCCTCTAGGTCATTTGGATCCGAGCTGAGCGGACACAACGGTCGCGAGTTCAGAAGGCTTCGATCTTACAAAACAACGTCGCGAGTTCCTCAAATGTCAGTGCGGTGTGACCTACAATACGCCCTAAATGCGTCTTAGCTGACTTAACTACGGCTTCAAAAATCCCGCCCCAGTGGGGGCAACCTGGTGGACTAAAGGTCCATTGTATACCCCGATGGGAGAGGGCTGTTCCAATATCCACTTTGTTTTCATTTAAAAACTTAACTACATCTTGCAAGTATCGTTCTGCACCTACGAAGTTGGTCCTATTATCGGAACGAATCAGTGCTGGCAGTCCCCTTCGGGAAACGAATCTGTCCAAGCACGCTTTAAAAGCTTCCGTCGTGAGGTCAGCAACGAGCTCGAGATGCATCGCCTTGGTGGATAAGCAATCTTATGTTTTTTTTTTTTAAACAGGTGAAAACTCTTTAGTTTTCGGTTTTCGTAATTCAAATCAAATCATATTTGTTTATTTCTCTCAAAAAGGTACACAATAATATTAATACAATACATAAAAGCTGAAGCTAAATCAGAACCTTTATGAGAGCTGGAGTCTGCACTAGGTTCTAGACCTGTATGACGGATCTCCAGGCTCTCACCCTCCGACGGTATACAAACTTATTCAAACTATACATACTGTTTATATACTCGTAATAAGAGAGAAAATGTGACTTTAAAATAGAGGAAAAAAAGAAAAGTGTTCTTTGTATAATGTGCTTGTGTGTGTGTGTGAGTGCGTGTGCGTGTTTGCGTAGGTGTGTGTATCTGTGATGATGTTTTCATTTTATTGTGACATATATTGATGGCAATTTAGACAGGCATTTACATATGATTGTACTGCTAATCTTATTTTACTACGATAATAAGGTTTTCTGTCTGCTCGTAGTTTAAGTCGAGGAGCCAGATAGTAACACTTTTTTTGCATTCGAGTCTGCACATTGAGTATATACTAAGGATTTTATTAATTCTATTATAAATAAATGGGCTTAAGAAATTAAAACAACGTTGGGCTAAACTAGTATTGACCAAAACTGGCGAGCATACCCTGTATGTTCTCCTGGAACTCATTAATCTTTCAGGGTTATAGGGAGTTTTTGAGTGTGTGGTTAGGATGAGATTTAAAATGAAAATTTTCCTAACCGAAAGAACGTTGCAGATTTTGTACAGTTCTACGGTGGGAAACTGGTATGGCAACCTCCAGCCAACTTTTAAGATCGCCCTTTGGGCACGTTCCAGTTTAAGTATGTGTGTTTTAAAACATCCACCCCAGGTGACAATGCAGTATTGGATAAGTGATTGTACCAGGGCTAGATATACCATTCTGAGTACATTGGTATCAGATACATGGCGAAGATTCCGAAAAATAAATATTAGCTTGCGCAGCCTACAAGTGAGTACATTTATGTGAGGGTGGAATGTAAGGCGGTCATCAATTTCAACTCCCAAATACCTAATGCAATTGCTACGACCCAGATAAGGACATTCACACAGATCCATTTCTGACCGAACACAGGAGTGGGCAGTCAATGAAAACGAAGAGGAAGACTGTATGCCAGTATTTGATAGGGAAAACGTAAGATATGTCGTTTTATTAACGTTAAGGGTAAGAAGATTCTGACCAAGCCATTCAGTGACAAGATCGAGGCCTATTTGAGCGTGGCCGAAGACCGATTCCCAGGAGTCACCATGGAATATCAAGGCAGTATCATCTGCATAAGTGAAGACGGATGCATTAGGGATCTTCATTTGACATAGGTCATTGAGGTACATCAGGAATAGCGTGGGTCCGAGGATACTACCCTGCGGGACGCCATAAGATATAGGAAGCTCATCACTAATCCATTGGTTCACCTTAAGACGTTGGCGCCTTCCTGACAGATAACTCCTAAACAGATCAGGTTGAGTACCTCTGATACCAATACCTTCGAGTTTCATTATAAGTGCAGGGACAGAGATCGTATCAAAGGCCTTCGCCAGATCCAGGAAGATTCCAATGACCCTCCTCCCCCCATCCAAACTCGTAACTACACTATTGGTTAGGTCCAAAACAGCATTACTTGTGGAGATTCCCGAGCGAAAACCATATTGAGATCGTGATAAAATTACATATTGTTCTAAATATTTAGTTAATCTAACGTTTATGAGCCTCTCAAGCAGTTTGGATAATGTAGGTAAAATAGATATAGGCCGGTAACTATCCACTCGAGCCCTGTCCCCGCTCTCAAAAATAGGATGTACGATAGCCAGCTTAAAAGGATCCGGAAAAGTTCCTGTTTGAAATGCCATGTTACACAAAAACGTTAAGTGGGGAATCAATAAATGTTTAATTTTTTTTAGAAATGAACCTGATATATTGTCATGACCCACGGCGCAGTCTGTTCTGAGATTCGCTATTAAGTTATTGACTTCTGAATCATCTGTTTCCATCAAAACAAAGGTATTAGGGCAAGAGGGACTGTGGGTCGAAGGGGATTTTGTAGCAGTTGGAATTTTTTCAGCCAAGGATCGTCCTATATTAACAAAGTAAGAATTTACTTCATTAACTGAATTTATGGGATCTTCAAGCGACAAAAGATCACTCGCCGATTTTTTTTGCTTTGCAGTATAAGTAATAGTTTTTATAGCCTGCCAAAGCTGTTTATTATTATTACGTGCGTCATTTATCATGGTCCTATTATACTCTATTTTGGCTTTTTTAATTAACATTGAACAGTAGTTCCTATACCTCTTAAATGTTACAGTAAGTATGGCATCCTCTGGTGATTTCTTTGACTTTAGGTGAAGATTATCTCGATTTCTCAAGCACTTAAGGAGCGTCATCCAAGGATTCCTGATTCTCTTACGATAGGGAACCACCCTTAAAATAGTATTATTTGCAATAATAGAATTAAGGGTATTTATAAAATAGCTTGTAGCTTTGTTTACGTCAGAGGTTGCATACATTTCGGTAAAATCGGCTTGAAGGAGGTCCACATCAACCTTACCATAGTCGATTATCTTAGTTGTTTTTACGGGATGAGTTGTGCTGGTAATGGCATCTGTCGTGTGAAAAATATTACAGTATCATGAAACAGACGAAAACACAAAGGTACGCCTTGTACTGTTTCGCGTTCCGCAGCCGCGAGCTTTTCACTAAGAATGGGCCCGCAAAGTCTGTACCAACACCAGCCCATGGCCTAGCCTCATTCACCCGATCAGGAGGCAGATCCCCCATGTGAGGTTGCATCGTGGCAGCCTTGTTCCGATAACAAGGCATGCACCGAAACACGATGTTCCGTATGATACGACGCCCAGACAAAATCCAAAACTCCCTCTGGAGTGTAGCTAACAAGGCGTTACAACCTGCATGAGCGTTTTTAACGTGCCGATCAGTCACCAACAACTCAACCAACTGCCCTCCCTTGGGGAGCAGTAGGGGGTGACGAGCCGGATACGGCAGATTCGCATTGCTCAATCGCTAACTATGTCACTGACAAGAGCATCAAACCAGGGCGTTTCACCCTGTTCTTATTCTAAGCTAATGTAATATCAAGCACTTACTGGAGATGCGTGAATTCCTTGATATCGGCGTTCCAAGGGATCCCTTGGTAGTCTCCTCTCTGCGTCGTCACACATTCATACTCCTAAGTGGCTGTACAGGCTCCCAAGTATCGTAATTATAATACACCCGTTTTAACTGTCGCGGATCGCGCCTATTTGACGGGACTGCTAAACTCGCGTGTCCAAACCAGACCAATCATAACGGTATACAACGAAAAGAACCGAGTCTGAGGACAATCAGCTAAATTTCTTTATTGAACGGCACCCAAAAACGACAATGGTCGACCGTTTTTTCTAAGCGTCTTATAAGTACTCACTTGTCACTTCAAAACGTCAAACAAGAAAAATGACAATAAAAAATGTTGCCATTATAATGACGTTCAATTTCTAACAATAGGTATGTTTAAAGTTTAGTTTTTCTCGCTGTCATAATATGTTGTAGAACGGTGATCAATATAAACATTTTACAGTAAAGTAAAGATTTAAATAACTAACCTGAAACCAATAGCTGGCAGCAGATGAACGTGGACCGTCCAAGACTGGGCTCTCCGGGCGGACCGGGCTGTGATAGAGTGGGTTTTCAGAGTAGAGTGCCCGTGTCTTGCGTAGCATCATGATGGATTTTGTGTAATAATTACTGGTTCCTACGTCCCCAAAAACCCCGTCAACATCAAAGAAAGGTAGGGTTGCAATGGACAGGAAACAATGTTGTTGAGTTTCAAAAGTCATATGTCACAAGATTTCTAAGAAGTTGTTATAAATAAAATAGAATCGAAAACTACGGCAAAAGAGGTAAATAAACACATCATGACTTGCAGTAACCTAAGCTATTTTAGTGGTGAATTGTTCGTGCTCACAATGAATCACTTAAAAAGTTCAGGTTGTATTTTGGAAGAATTAATCTATTCACTAAAGCATTTAATATGTCAATTTAGGTCATTATAAGAATAAACATAAAACCTGTTTACAATTTGAAATAAATCGTCTGGCACGTTTTAAATTATCTTCAAGCTTACATAGCTGTGGTAGGTGCATTTTTACAATTTTAATTAAATATGAAGTATAAAAATATAACTGTTGTTAAGTTTTGTTAGAATATATTTACATACACTGTTCAGAACGATAAGAAAGTTCTGAAGTCAAAATTCGTTCGTGTGTACTCAATATAATTATTAATATCAACTCGTAGTAGTATATCAACGTAGTAGACATTTTGTGTTCATAGTCCCACTCGGACGCTATCTGAAAATGTTTCGGATGTACACTATGCCCTAGATAATGTAACTGTGTGTAAGTCTGTGGATAACAGTGTTTATCGTTCTTTGAGTATTCACTCTTTTAATAATCTGTTTTAAAATTTATTAAAACATTCAAAACTTTTAGATCAATTCCAAAACTTTTTTGGGAATTCAAGAATCCTATTTGATGGTTTATATAACATATTTTTTATTTAGAAATAGCATGAAAGATTTTATAGACTGAAGTTATATTTATGTATGATATTCATTTCACTAAAATATTTTTTTTATTAGTCCTAAAAAATTGTTTTTAAAAATCTGTTATTAGATGTAATGAACCTTAATACCTAACCTCTTACCTTTGATACTTCCGAATATGATATAAGTACCTACTACTACTACTAATACATACAATAGTCAAGCGTTTTATTCATTATCGTTTTGCAAATCGAACTAAACTAATAGTTTAGAAATTTTACAATTTTATGCAAAATAATTCCTTTTCAATTCAAACTAATCCTTACAACTTCACGTGGGTATCAACTCGTAGCCGCCCATCTACATAAACATAAAAAATATCCAACCCGGACATTATTACAGCTTCTTGAATTTTTTTAAAAATGTTTCCTCAGAAGCTATAATGTATTCAATGAAATCAGAATTCTTTTCTCATCGTGGCCCATGGAATCCAATACCCAATCAACCTTTTTACTTAAGCTGTGATATTTTTATGAGTCTCCGTCATATTGGAGTAGTAGGTACTCAATATATAAAATATATATTTTAACAAAATTCAGCTCACTCTTGTCTGGGTCGAATTGTTCACTGATTTATATTTGATTGCTTATAACTTTTTATTGTCATTTGAAAGTGAAAACAAATAAATAAAATTGGAGTTTTTGTACGAAATTGTTGTATTTCATTGAATGTTGATCTTGATGAAAATGTTCTCAGAAGATATGAGTATTATGAATTTAGGAGTAATATATTGTAAAAGCAGTTTTATGAGGTCCTTGATTTGTTTTTTTTTTTTAAGACAACTACGGCATTAGGAATAAATATCCTGTGTCGCGGCGTATTCACAAATAATAAGTATGGAACGGACAAAAAGAACACCCAGATTCAGAACAACAATTCGTGAATCACCTCAAGTGTTGTCCCATGTGGGATTTGAACCCAGTAATCAAACCAACCAATGTAGTATTTGAATCCAGCAACACTCAGTAGAAAACGGCGTGGCGACCGTTCAAACCACTGGTCCGACCGTGCAGTACCCACGATGCTATTTAGTTTTATAAACGACCATTTATGAGCTTTTTCACACAGGTAAAAAAGAAATTCAGTAAGATTTCTTTGTCTTAGTGAATGTAGAAAATTCAAGTAAATATTGTATCTTATTAAGACATATGCATAACGTGAATATTAGTATTAATAAATAATTGAACTTGCAAAGTACTCAATTAACTAACTTCATAACAATAGGGCTGTGATTTTGTGTTGTGTTAAATTAATGGAAAGATATCGTTTTAATCCTCAATAAGACGGAAAGGGGTCGAGGTCAAAGGCCAGATGCGGTTAGTGTGGGACGCAACTAAACTCAAGGTTTGCTTTTCGTAGACATAATTTTAGGCGTATATGTATCAACCAGCTTTGCCAAATTTTTTTTTAGTCAAATCTGGATTTTGAGACTTTTTGGTGGAAAAAGCGGGATTCTTTCATCGAAAGCAGGACAAAGTAAAAAACGTATCGTATCTAGTCAGAAACTACGACACACGAGTAATAATGACACCAAAAAAAAGGTCTTTCGCAATATTTTTAGTTTACTGCTATATACTACATCATCCCTATTTCGTGAAAGAACTAGTGCCAAGTGCCATTTACTATTTGTAATGTAATGGTCCCAGTACTGCCTTTGATTTTTTTTATTGCTTGCCAATTTTATTGACGTTAAAGCACTACGGCTAAATATCTAACTTCACTTTGGGCGTCCGGCCAGTTATCCCCGAAAATCGGGACAAAACCTGTCCCGCGCGGAACATTAAAATTTTGATTCAAAAGTCAAATTCAAAGCCAGACGTCCTGATTTTGGCGGGACGTCCCGCCAAAATCAGGACGTCTGGCAACGCTGGTACCAACAGTCTTTATCATACTCTACCGTTGGACACAGTCATATTCTGTGAAAGGTATAAAGCAAGTATGTTTATATCACATCATCACATTAACAGCCTTTAACAGTCCACTGCTGGACTTGAGCCTCCTTAGAAAGGAGGTTTTGGCCTACTACTACGTTTAAATACGAGGTTCTATTTAAAAACGTGAAATCGACAATAAATAGACTCTCTCATGGTATAACAATATACTTCGCCAGGTATAGCATTCCGAGACACAGTGATGACGTGGGTTACACTTCCTTACATCATCATCGCTATCGCTAGTTCTCGTTGGTTCATTTCGTGTTATGTTGCTATAAATACCTATAAAGTGGTAATTGGATAGTGACGTCACATGTGTCGCTCTCGGAATGCGAGACCTTGTTTTCTTAGACCATGGACTCTCTCATCTTCTTGGTGACTGTCTTATATGCGGTTCACATATAGTCCAGATGACTAATAGAAGCTTTTCAAGGATCTCACTTATATAAGGTGCAGTAGCACATACTGCAAGATTTTGTTCAGTTCTATTTGGACCTGAAAATAAGGCGTAAAAAAGGAGTTTGCTTATGTATGTACTTAAATTACATATGTGTGTCTAGTATAATTATTTACACTTTTTCAAACAAAGTATTTCTTCATGAAATTATATCTACTAAAAGTTACGGGCCTTCTCTTTCTACTTAAATTACGCATTTTATTTAATATAGTACATACTCAAATGATTTACTTTGGAAGTTTCTGGCATATGGTAATGTTATCACTAATGTAGTCAGACGGAGAACCTAATCAAAAAGGGTGGCAACATTCGGGTTAATTTTCAATTGTCATTTAAAGTCAATACTAAAACCAAGAGGTTATTTTTGTTTAATTAATCCAAATTATACAAAAGAGAGTTTGTTTATTTAATACAAAAGCTTAAAGTTTATGTTATAATTTAGCTCAGGTAACCTACCTGAGCTAAATTATAACATAAACTTTAAGCTTTTAACAAGGAAAACACTTTACAAACACACCTCACGAAACACCGGTAACGAGCATTAAGAATATCAAGGATTAATTTGATTATATTACGTCATATGTAAGGGCTTACCGATTGGACTTATAACATTAAATACCTGTTTACTGAGGGAAGCCATACAGATTTTGTTAGCATAGATTACGGACGGAAAATATAATTTAATTTTACAGGGGTAAAGTGTGAATACCTAGTGTTACAACCCTTACGATCTACTTAATATGTAAAGAATGCATAAAACTCATATCAATTTACATACCTAATCTGTATTTTTAAATGAATCATGGATCATTTGACATATTATATTTAAGACTTCACTTTCAACAAACTTTCGTTTAATGATTTTTTGTTTTTTAAGATTACGTACGTTGATCACATTTTTTCCTTGACTTAATTACTTGTACACAATGGGTAATTATTTATTATACATAATACTCATAAAAATATACTCACATTCACATTAAATATGTGTCAAATTGTATTATTTAGAGAACTCATATTTTAAAAAAATACTTCATTGAAAATATAAATTCTGTAAAAAGTAGTAAAAATTCGAAAAAGAAGTACTTTTTCGACTTTGAATTGTAAAATAAAATCATAACCATAACAGCTCATGAACATTCTGCTTTCAGGAAAACGAATGCTTCCCTTTCAAATATAAAAATGAATGAATTTTCCCCCGAAGACATTTGTAATTAAAACCTTTAGTACTTGGATCAATGATCACTACACGATGACGTTAAAATTTAAATAACCATGTTTAGGCCCGTAATTTAAATGGCATCTCAGTCGTGAATCTAGTTTTAAGAAGAGATTTTATTATTGAACGTGATTCAAGATCTTGAAACAAGATTCACTGATCGGTAATCAAGTGAGTAAAGATCAACGAATCTCTGTCGATAGCTTATTTTAGAACGATGTTTATGTCAAAATCTCCTTTCAGGAATAGATTTTGACAGATGTGATCTCTGTTTACCTGAGACACGATCAATCTAGTCTCAAGTGGTAATTGCTAGGGCGTTTTAAAGGAAACGAACATATTTTATGATGATGTTTCTGAATAACAACGAAAAATTTACTTTGCCTTACTTTATTTACGAAATAATAACTTATCATACACATTTCAATTCACTTTAATTAACATTAATTGATATTCAATACACTCAAAACACATATTTAACCATTTGTTTCAATTAATATCACCCACAACCTTTTGGTTTATGACAAAAATATATTAATAATGTAGATTTAAAACCAAAACATAGTTTGACACTTCAATATGACAAGTATTGATAACAATTTGAACATTCCGTTATAGGTAATATCTAGCCATTTTTATTTTAATATTTCTAAAATTTAATTTGGTGCGAGTTGCTTGTTATTATTATGTTTACATTGATACACTAGCCAATAGTGTATTATATATAAACTAATAACCAATAAT
Organism: Diaphora mendica; assembly: GCA_949125395.1. Taxonomy (NCBI): domain Eukaryota; kingdom Metazoa; phylum Arthropoda; class Insecta; order Lepidoptera; family Erebidae; genus Diaphora; species Diaphora mendica. The sequence goes on from OX421310.1 coordinate 29,901,863, forward strand.
ATATAAATTATGTCTGTTCAATATATTTTGTTTATTATAATTTGATGCGTGATACGGAACAATAATTTCGATAATGCAAAAACGTAACTGAGAACAGACTGTGAGTTGAGATTAGTTATTGAGACTAGTTTCAGCTGAGTAGAACTTAATACGCATTCTATAATAAGAGCGACGCTTGAGATTGGATTTGAACTTAAAACTCGTTTCAGCTGATCAGAGTTCAACGGATACTTGAGACGCCTTTTAAAATGCGGGCCTTAGTGTGTCGGCTTTCATATTCAGACCGGCATTTAAATTTCCTTACAGCATATTTGACCTGTATGCTGTAAAGATTTACTATTTCAACTATATATTACATGTGTACAGTACATTTCAATTACGATGTCATTATATTGATATTTATTTAGGTACTAGTTGTTGCCCGCGGCTCCGCCCGCGGGCAACAACTAGTATTATTAGTATTATTCTGATATATACGCTATATTACTGTAAAGTTTCATCCGAATCTGTTCAGTAGTTTTTGCGTGGAAGAGTAACAAACATCCATCCATCCATACATACAAACTTACGCGTTTATAATATTAGTAGGATAAACATTGCGATATAGACTTGGAATTAATAAATGGAAATTATTGGGTAAAAACTTTTTGGATTTGAACTTCAATTTGGCAGTTCTACACTATGGAGACATAAAATACAACGAATATTAAGTTATGATTTTAACACACAATTATTTTATACGAGTGTTTCTGATGATTTTGTGAATACATCAATCTTTTGACGAGTGTAGATCTATGCTGCACTTAAAGTGTTCTCATATATTTAATATGGTCTCTATTACCTTCTTTATATATAAAACCGTATTATTTATAGTCACATAAACGCACTGAACTCGACTATTCCAGAGAAATTTCGCGGACGGTAAAAATTACGTCACAATATTTTTACCGCATTATTCTCCATCGCCTTGATTCTATATTAAGTTCATATATCTAGATTTATTATTTAAGCGTCCTTTAACTCACCTAATTTACTTATGGTTTTGTTTAGTAGACCTGGTGTTATCGACAATAGTTGAAGTCAATCAGCTATTACTTGCATTACTCGATTCATTCATATCAATAATGTCTCTTTTTTAACTATCCTTCACTTTTCTTGTCATGCCAGGCTAACAGAAAAGTCTTATAGTTGGCAAAAGTTATATTTCCTCTAAGTCTTTCTTTCAGTAACATGTACGCAATCTCTCATTCAACTAACCCTATATTATCCTGTTTATTTTTACCCGGTTTTTTACATTTATTAATACAGCTGTAGTTTCAAATCCCTCAGGTATGTCATTAATGTCATGAGATGAAATTTTGTAAAGTGACCCCATCTACTTTTTTTCTGTTTTCAGTAGTCTGATCTTTTTGATCGGACATAACAAGATTTTGAGTTCTTTGGTTAAATTGCATTAATGTTTATATTCACCACCGAATAATTTACTTTTGCTAAATAAATACCATCATGAATTTTATATCTTTAAGTAAGATCTCGAGCCGATCCTCAAACTTTACAAAAGCCAAACTTAGGTCACTTTCTTATGGAAGTTGGATGATTTCGGAAACTTTGCGTCAATTTTAATTAACTCCAGCTTAAATAATAAATCGAATGATGTCTCAAGTCATCATTGCGGAACAAATGTTGATTTTACCACGAATTAGACTTGTTTTCGTTTCATTTACAGATAGGGTTTGGTTATAAATTTTACATAATCTAAGATTGTTTCATTCTTTAAAATTTTATTTGTACTAATTTCAGATACATTTTCATTTATTTCGATAGAATCAAAAATGTTATAAAACAGTAATACGTATAATATTATATTTTACCACATCTTCTCTTATATATAAAAATGAATTGCTGTTCGTTTGTCTGGCTAAAACTCGAGAACCGCCGGGCCGATTTAGCTGATTTAGATTTTGAAATGTTTGTCGTAGTTTAGGGAAGGTTTAAACGGTGAGAAAATATGGAAAATTTGCTAGGAAGATAATAAAAACAACAATTTCCTTTTGCCCATATAAACTGTTCTAACAACTTTCCTGTCAAACTTTTGACTGTCAACTTGAAGCACTTATTAAATTAAGGGTTTTAAATAGACACCATATATATTATTACACGAATCAAATTAAGGGTTTTAAATAGACATCACATATTATTTATATATTACTATCGCGTATTTTAATATTATTATTTTGATGGTTGTTATTGTTGGTTATTCCAGAAATTTTTGTCATTATATTGACATTATTTGATGGTTGTCACTTTTTAGAATGCAAATAAAAAAGTCTTAATTAAGCCATATCCATAGAGGTCATATCACAAACAAAATAAGAGAACACTGTTAATAAAATCAAAACGCTGTTTTGTTGATATGCGAAAAAATTATTGATGTCAATCGTCTGTCGGACGTTAGACGAAAGATTATAAATACAGGCTATTTTTTGCACCTACGGCATATAAAGTACCTGTCATTCCATTACCGTTATTAAAATCTTCTATCATCAGTTTGTCAGTGTGTGAGAATTTTATTTACTACTAGCTGATCCAGCAAACGTTGTTTTGCCATAAAAAAAAATTGGGGTATAAAAATTGATGATGGTCGATTCTCGACCTACCCGATATGCACACCAAATTTCATAAAAATCGGTCCAGCCGTTTCAGAGGAGTATGGTTACTAACATTGTGACACGAGAATTTTAAATAATAAGATCATTGCTTGAAAATGCCAAGGCAAAGACGAACTGACATAGGTGGTCGAAGTCAATCAGATGTGCGATGAGCTACCTCACGTGCAATCCGCACTGATGACCAGCGAGAGACGGATAATGATAACATTCGTATTGCTATGACAGAATTGCGTTCTACAGTGAATAATGGCGGCTCCGTCCCTTGCATAAATCCCCTGGGGGATCCATGTGGAAATTTCGTCCACACTGATCCCTTAGGGGATCTATTTGGATTTAAATTCCATTTTGATCCCCCAAGGGTTTCATTTGGAAGATTTTCGTCCACTTCGATCCCCTGCTTAAACCGATAAGAGATTTATCTGTATTTTTAATCCACATCGATCTCCAATGGAATCTTTTAGAATTTTCTATACATTTCAATTATTAATTTAGAAGTTTTTCATAACACAGGTTCCATAAATATTCATACTTTTATACGATTTAAAATATTTTTTTAATGAATGGATTTAATACTAGGATTTTTAATGAGTTTTAAGTTATGTAGGTAATCTTTGGTGGTGAAATGTATTAATAGGTATGGTAATAAACCTATATACTATATAGGCCATAAATAACTATGCCACACAAAAAATCAAAAAAATCCCATATCGGTTTAAGTAGGGTATCGAAGTGGACGAAAATCTTCCAAATGAATCCCCTGAGGGATCAAAATGGAATCGAAATCCAAATCGAATTCCCTAGGGGATCAGTGTGGACGAAATTTTTACATGGATCCCCCAGGGGATCTAAGCAGGGGATCAAATGGACTGAGCCGCTTAGAATGGAACGAGTTCGGGCACACCAAACACAACAACAGCGAGCACGACGCAATGAAATCGAGCGATACCGCAGAAACAGTGCTCCCACGAACCTGGAACGAGTAGCATTCCACTGCAATCCGGAAGTAGATTATTGTGCCGACAATTCCGTGACAATTGGGGAAATGACAATTATTTGTCAATATTGTGAAGCGTTAAAATACATTTGTATAACAATTAATAATTCAACAAGATAATTGCCGATACAAGGACAATTTATCACTGACTGGGAGCACTGTTGCCACTTCCAGATGTGGACCACCAATTTTTACAAATTTATTTTATGAGCAATCAAGATGCGGAAGTTGAAAGGCGTTGTGCTCATAATCCAACAGTGAAACGAACCATTGTCCAAGAACTGCAAACGTTTCTTCATCAGATCGTCGTTGTTGGAGAAATTTGCAGTCTAGAGATATTATGCTTCATCGTCGGAACAATGAATTGAAACGTGTGTCTGAAACGCATAGGTCTTATGACGCGTTACAATATCCATTAAATCTTCTGGTAGGGAATAGATGGATATTATTTTAATATCAAAATGGTTTTTCAAGTAAATGGTAATGATATTAGATAATATTTTTAAAATTCAGTATCAACATATCTATTTATATAAAAATGTATCGCCAAAATGTATGTACGCGCATAACTTCCGATCGGCTGCACCATATTAAATAATTCTTTTTTATGTGTTCTTTATTGTCAGGACAAGGTTTGTGTATAAGAAAAATTAAAAGATAGTGGGAAAAGTCTTTTTTTGTCCGCGACGGGAAGCTGAGACAGATATGCAAATATGGCGGTACGAAGTTCGCCGGGTCAGCTAGTTTAATATAAAAATGGTTGTCTGTAAAGTCTGTTTACGGACGATAGTTTAACGTGACAACGTCATAACGAAACATTGATGAAATGATTAGAGATAGATGCGGTGCAATCTCGTTTCCATTTAAGGCTTGAAGTGCAAGCTTGCGGGAGACAACCAAGGCACCTAAGAGCGAGGTAACGCCGCATAGCGAGGTAATAACGCATGGCGCGGTAACTACGCATGGTGAGGTAACGACGTATGGCGAGGTAACGCCGCATGAGTCATGTAAATGTAAAGTGAAAAGTGAACAATGTAAATAAATTGTTCTTACTTAATCCAAAAAATCTTGATGATTCAGTGTAATAAACTTATTACTAGTACCTGCATAACCGAGCCGATCGTGAATTATCTAAAAATGAATTCAAGTTAGATCGCTTTATCGCCCCAGAAACTCTCTGCATATTAAAGTTCATAAAATCGTTGGAACCGTTTCCGAGCAGATATTGATGTAAATAAAAAAGATAAAAAAATCTGTTAACATTATCTAAACAAAACTTAAATACAATACCCAAGATCAATCGGTATAGGTCTTATACTTTAATGTCAACTATTTTCAAATCATAAATATAACCGAACACACAATAACACATCAACAGTACACACTATATTTTTATTAAAAAATTTCACTCTCACTCCTATTAAATGCGACGATTTATATCTGGTAGCAGAGCTTTTACCTAGTATCAACAAGATTATTTGGTATCAATGCAATGTTTATACCAGCCAAGGTCCCCGATACTGGGTTAAATTCATTACCTAAAATATATGAAATGTTGTCAGACCTTAAACGATATAATGGAAAGGAAACCTACACAAAAAATCTATATCCATAAGTCTAAATCCAGTGAAAGTATTATCGTGTAAGTGCTTTCACATGTAAAATAAATACAAATAATTTAACGAAAAACTTTTACTACTTTTATTGGTATTGCAACACAATAAATGTTACTGCTTTAGTAATTGATCACTGCAGAGTAATTTGTCTCTCTCTTTCCCAGATTAAATTGGTATAGCAACTGCATAGTGTATATGTTTTGGCCTAAATATGTAAAGCTTTATGAAAAAAATTCTTCAATTGTGGAATCAATTATAAAAATACATCCTTTTTTACCCACTAATATTATAGTTACTAAAGTTTGTGAGTTTAAATGTATGAATGTATGATGATTTTTTACTCTTTCACGTAAAAAATACTAAATGGATTTAGATGAAAGTTTACAGTAATATGGCTTATACATCAGAATAACACATATGCTACTAATTAATGTGATAATCGACATATATGCGGGCGGAACCGCGAGCTAAAGCTAGTTCGTTGATAAAATAATTTTACCATCAATTTACAACGAACAGACAAAAACTTACTTTAGTGACTTTATATATGTATAATGTTTTATAAAAGCATAGTTTTTTCTAGCTAACTAACTAACAACCGTGGGAGAGCCACGCTTCGGCATGTATGGGCCGGCTCGAGCGGAGTGATAACACGGCCTCACAGAAAACCTGTGTGAAACAGCGCCTGTGCTGTGTTTCACCGAGTGAGTGAGGATACCGTAGGCCCATATCCCAACCCGTCCCCCCATCCCCCAAAGGCCGGCAACGCACTTGTAGAGCCTCTGGTGTTGCGGGTATCCTTGGGTGGCGGTAATCGCTTACCATCAGTCGATACATCTGCTAGTTTGCACCCTATTATATTAAAAAAAAAACTGGAAGTCTAGACAATCAACGTCATTGGCATACCGACAATGGTAAAATCAGGCACTTAAAACAAATAGAATTTAAAGCCGAATGAGACAGTATTCATATCCACACAAACATAAATTATGTACAAATGTACTGTATATTTGTCGTTTTTCACAAATGTATAACATAAAGTCTATTATTCGTACAGTAGGTAACACACTTCAATAGTTTCACCAATCTTAAGAATTTTCGTCTTTGTATGATTCTTTTGCACTTAAGAGTTAACAAAATTTGTAATTTTTAAGCTATTGCATAGCTTTTATTGCGGGCTTTGAGGCTATCTCGAAGTGCGTGACAGAGACAGACAGACAAAACAGTCTGGGTTTGAGAAAGTATATAGGTGTATAGGTATCTATCATATCTTTATAATGCCAAACTCACCGCATGTGCGCCCCGTAAGTATACACGTCCAAAGACAAAAAAATACAGCATAAATAAAAACCGGTCATCGCCATCTGTTAAAGCTGTTTCGCAACTACGAGGTACACTAACGCCCACTATTATTTAAATACTTTTTGAACAATATTAAATGAGAAACTGGCAAAATAAAATTAACTATACTCGTAATTGCATAAGTTGATAAAAATGCTACGCAATAGCTTTACCGCGGCAGTCCCCGAGTGCCACACTTATTTTTTTTATTAATGAACGCATTATAGTGTGTGACGTTAAACTTGATCCCACTATCGGAATTTCGTATGTGAGTCCAACGAAGCGACACAACATGATTGCATCCATCTGTTGACCAATGATCATTCATGTTTCATCGAACGTCTGGCCATGCGTCAATGAGGAAGTGATAAGGTGCTATGAGCTTCAGAGATAGCCACATGAACACGAATATATTGAACAGCTTTAGTATACGCAGTGTATCCCAACGTGTCGGGATTACGAGCTTGAAAACTGCGGAAAAGGAATCTGCATTTGGATTTGCTGTTCTTCTATTAAATTTCAACGTTCTTAATGGTCTTCATCGTGATCTTGTTTATTACTATTGAGTTCAATAAGGTATAGAGGTGTAAAGTCTATTACAGCTTTGACGATGTTTTATTGTTACTGCACGGTTGGCCTAGTGGTTTAGGCGGTCGCCACGCCACCTGCCAATTCGCCAAGTGTTGTGGGTTCAAATCCTACACGGGACAACACTTTGTGTAATCCACAAATTGTTGTTCTGAGTTTGGGTGTTGTGTCCGTTTCATGTATGTCTGTAAAGTCCCTCGCGACACAGGATGTTTATTCCTAATGCGGGAGTTGTCTTTTATAAAAATATAATAATAATAATTGTTAAAAGTGTTGTTGGAAAACCGATTGATCTCTTACTACAGTGGTAAGCTGTTTTAGGAACATGCAATAATAGTTTTGTTGTTATTTAAATCTTCTTTTCGTATTGGGAATTATGATTTGTGGTTGTATCCATTTAAATTATAAAAACAGACATAATACCCTTCGAAAACCAATCATGTCCATTCAAATCATCACAGTTTTATAAAAGTAGAATTCGATAATATACCGATAATAACACTGGTACCATTTACGGTTTTTTACATGACGTATAATATAAGCTTAATGTATGCTATACGCTTCAAGTGCTAATTATGGTAAACAGTTGATGATCGTCAAATAATGAGGTGCCAAAAAAATCTTCCGTGACATGAGTGAAATTCAATAACTGTAACTAATGTTTTAGTTGCTTCCAAGAAATCATAAACAAATGAATATAAGTAATTATTTAGAACTAAACTACGCCTCCCTATGCTAGAAAGTATCATGTATTGTGCAACACTTAATGCTGTGGTTTTTGAGGTGGTGAAAATAAGTAGTAGTTTAGACAAAAATATAATAAATCACAAATACTAAAAGTAACTATCTAAACATTTTAACAGCCCTTTTTTATCTATACTTATAATAAAAATGTAACAGGTCCAATTCTGTACATTAAATATTTTGAAAATTTTTTTTGGAGGGCTCTCTATAATCGATACTGAACCCAAAACTGTAATTTTTTTCATTTTTGTCTGTCTGTCTGTCTGTCCGTCTGTCTGTCTGTCTGTCTGTCTGTCTGTCTGTATCTTGGCCGCGCATCACGTCGAAACTACTGAACGGATTGAAATGAAACTTGGCATGATTTGAGTTCATACTACGAGGTAGGACATAGGATACTTTTTATCCCGATATTCAGCACGGTTTCCTGGGGGGAGGGGTTGAAAGTCAAAATATGTACATAGTTGTAATTCAATAACACATGGTCCGATTTCATTCATTCTTTTTTTGCTGGAAAGAAAAAAAATGAAAGATAACGGGAAAAGTATTTTTTTTTGTCCGCGACTGTACACTGCCTGTGGGAAGCTGAGACAGATGTGTAAATATGGCGGTACGAAGTTCGCCGGGTCAGCTAGTATATAATATAACTAGACCTCGAAAGTAAAATGAATACGTTATACATTTACGTCGAATAGGAGTGTAATTCTGTAGTGTAGTAAGATGACAAACACCTCTTACATTTATCCATAAAAGTTTCAAAAACTATAACCCGAGTACGTATCTATTTTTTATAAGAATTGTAAAGCCTATGTCGCCCACGCCATTATCACGAAGTTTTCCTCATAGACCAAATTTCCATTCATTTTCTTAATTCTAGAAACCATTTTAAAAATAAAATTCATAAACATTTTTGAGAACAAGCAAAACACAGAATCAGATAGAACCAAACTCAATCGGTTCAAAGCAACAAAGGAAATACTTAGCACCGGTATTTTGCGATCTGGTTGCGTAGGTCCATTTGTGCCTAAGCATGGCACTATGCCTATGCCCAGCAGTGGATTGCAGCAAGTTGATAATTATTGATTGATGAATCTCCCACGTTTTCAGGTCTCATAGGCTTTGGCAAAGGAGCAAATTGATCAGCTTGATAATCATTGACATCAGGTGACCATTTTGACAAAATGAATGAGGCTCGTGTTTTTAACCGACTTCCAAAAAGGCGGAGGTTCTATGTTCCACTGTATGTATGTATTTTTTTTTATGTATGTTACCTGATTACTCCGTCAGTTGTGGACCGATTTTGAAATTTTTTTTTGTATTCGACAGGGTATGCTTCCGTGGTGGTCCCATTGCCAGCATATCAGGATCTGATGATGGAATCCCAGGGAAATCGAGGGAAACCCTCATTTTTTATAGGCACATACTATGTTTTTCGTATATTTTCTGAAGTTACACCGGTATTTGCGTCTGGTAGTCATCATTTTATGATGATGAGCTGATGATGTAAGGTACCACTCCTTAACGGTTAGGAGTTGGAGGATAAATCTAAAAATAACATGTGTATACGTTACCTTTAGTCGTATTCTTACAAATTATTTAGGTAAGCTGATGATGGAAGGTGGAAGGTACAACTCCTCAACGGTTAGGAGTTGGAGAATAATTCTTTCAATTTCATACGTATCTAAAGACCTTCAGTCGTATACTTTCAAGCTATTTAGGTGAGCTGATGATAGAAGATTAAACTCTTCAACAGTTAGGGATTAGAGAATGATTTTAATATTACACGTACCTTAATTTATATTCTTGATGATGAAATTTGATGAAATAATTCAACTTACTACTTACCTACGATTGTTTGCACTAAAAACTGTAAAATACTTTTTATAAAAAAAAAAAACCGACTTCCAAAAACATCCAACGAAAACTCTCTGTCAAAAAACACTTAAAAGCGTAAAAGAAACTGGTTCTTCATAAATTGCCTATACCTAATTCTTTATTCATTTAAATAGTAGTATTATAATGGGTGCTAGGTACCTAAAATCTGTTTGAAGTCGGTGCTAAGCCAAAAAGAATACAGACGAACAATTACAAAAGTCTAAGCGATAGTCACTTGGCACCGACTTCAAACAGATTTTAGGTACCTAGCACCCATTATAATACTACTATTTAAATGAATAAAGAATTAGGTATAGGCAATTTATGAAGAACCAGTTTATTTTACGCTTTTAAGTGTTTTTTGACAGAGAGTTTTCGTTGGATGTTTTTGGAAGTCGGTTATTTTTTTTTATAATTTAAATAAGTGTTATGTAATCTGTTTAAAGTAGCTTGCCGAATTTTTATCAAAAGTCGTAAAATTAAAGGTGGTAACGTATTCCTGAGAGTTCACCATCAATTAAGCAACTGACTTGCTGCCATAGATCATGGAGTCAGAATTAATACGCTCATGGATTATTTATCTTGTTTGTGATCACATCAAACAGATAATGGTTAATAATTCATGAGCTTCAAATTCCAGGTAAACGGTTTAAACGACTTTCCGGGATTGTTGGATGCTTTTATGAAACAAGGAATGTCAAGATCTGGTGTTTTTAAAGTACTTCGAAGATTTTTATTCTTATCTTCTTCTTTTTTTGGTTTCCAAAGACAACAACGATTTAGACAATAACGATTTCGTCGTTTACATTATTACGTTTTATAGGCGGTCTAATCGAAAAACATATCTTAATAGACCATGCTCAATTCTATTTTGTTCATTAAGTAAGCTAATTTGCAAAGATGCCTATCATCAGCAGTATAAGGTCTCAAAGCTAAGCGCTTCTAAAGTTTCCAAATTAAGATAGCATGGGGCAATGGAGCCTACAGAGGTAGTTTACGTTATATACTGTAGTATATCCACGTATATATATAAATGTATCACGCATGTCTAACAAAATTTTCAAAAACTTAGGGAAATATAGGACATTTAGTCTATGACGACTACGAGTCTATAAGTATCGACAACTTATACGATACTGACGAAAAGTAGCGTAGTTTATAGCATAGGTAGTGCGTATCGCGTGTGTTTACTTGGAACTACGCGCCTTTTTTTCTGCTTCAACAAGAACAAGGCGGTGCGTTATCTACCTTTTTTATTTGATCTGAGGTTACACACAATGTATTACATAATTCAAACATTAATGGTAATTGACATCGTAAATAAGTACTCATTAATACATATTGAATTTCATTCGGTAATTTTGTGTAAATCGGGAATATTTTTTATGGTGGTATTTTCTGGTAATGTGTTTCCAACTTTTCTGGTGAATTTTCTGAAATGAATAGGATGACAGAAAATAAGTACGAACATACAAATTCATTTATTCATTTTAGGCCATACCTCCTTGCGAGCCAGTCAAATAGAGCACGGAGCCTCTTTTAAATACCCCAAATAGGCTAGTTTATCCACAACCATGTTTATCTCATGTTTGCTAAGTTTTCATAACTTATTGACCGCTCTATCAATCACTGCATTGTTCTTACAGCGCTGCCTGATTGAAGGTTTACAGCCATTGGTATGCCCGAGGCATCGAACTTCTAAACGACGTAAAATATTACTTAATTAAAACTATTACTTAAAATTTACTCGTAAAGGAAATTTATTCCAAGCGAGATCTCTCATGACGTTGTGAGGTGCTGTAATAAAACAAGCTATTAACTACATTATATACAGCCCATATACGTATGTTTATAAAGTTATATTATATGTATTATAATATATTTTATTTATATTCATTGACTTTGATCATATTGCTGTAATTGATAAATGCTTTCAAGACCTCAAAACCACTATACTATTTTGAACATTGTATTCACATCACTTTTTTTTTAAACTCATTTAAAAAAATTAATTTAATTAATGAAATAAGTGTTGTACTAAACCTAATATAACAAGAAAATATGGTAATGTTATATTATATTTAATCAAAGAATTCGGCATGTAACCGTTAAAAAAGAACACTAATTTATAGGTACTTAATTTTTAACTTTAGGAGTATTATGTATATTTTAGTTAATTTCTAAGGATTCAAAACGGAATAAACTAAAAAAAACAAATCGATAGATAAATAATGAAATTACGAGGTGAAAAACGTGACAAAAATATAGGTACCAGGTGAAACGCACATACTGGTTCGAAAATATAAAATCCATACTAACAACTGTGATTTAATTTGCAAATCTGAAATCGCATTACACTATATTAACAACGAAAATTTAATTGTTCTCCATCTATTTGTGCTGAGCCTTCACAGTTGGCTTTCGTTCATTGACCAGTTGAAGTTCAGTCCAGGCGATGACAGCAATGTCTGCCCGCGGGACTGACTCGATAAACATACTTGTCATTTGGGATTCATAGGATACTGTGAATGGAAACACATAATACTAATGTACTTTTGGTGTCTCTCCAATATTAGATACACATTTTATTGGATAAATAATGAAACATGATCTCACATAGATGTACCGTATTAGAATAGGGTAAATTTATATGAAGTTTTATTGTAATAAAATTTAATTATTACACCAATATCATTGATTTATCAAATTGCATTTATTTTTATAAGCACATTGTTATTTAATTCAGACCTTTTTAGATTTAAAATTTCTAAAATATATTTTTATTATTATTTTCTCTCTTTTTCCTAGCGTTTATTATTCCCAAGATTTGGGGTCAGCTACTAGTAATAGCTTTAAATAGAATTTTTCACAATTTTTCACTATTCTGAGCAACCAATTTTATAGTTATAATATTATATGCTAAGTTTTATAATACGTTTATGAAAAAGAGGCAGCACTCTGTGTATTTCAATATTCTTTATACTACACAAGCATTGCATAGAATACCTAAAACGTTTAGGAAATAACCTCAAGTTCTATACAATACCAAATATGAAACCGGTCATGTGTGTAAAAGACGATAGCTGGAAAGGGTGACGTGCGAACAGTCAGTAAACGCGTTGGGACTTTTTACTTGCTTGCATTTCAATGTGGTTTTGAGGATATTGTGTGTGAATATAGGTCAACGGGAAGATGGTTTAGCAGGGTCATTTGTTAAACTGATTCCTCATACTGTCTTTAAAATCTTAGGTAAAAATAAAGCAGTTTTTTTAATGCAATTTTTGTGCTTAAAATGTCACAGCAACAAAACGTATGAATAAGCCTTTTTTTGTTAACAGTAACTTCTTCTTCGATCTCCAGTATGTAGTAGTAGGAAACAGAATACAGATACAGGGATACAGAAGCCGAGAAAATATGGTATTTCTACTGAAAACCACCCTGAGATTAGTCTAAGTCGCGCAATTCTCTGGAAGACTCAAAGCGAATGGATTTCTCGCCTATATAACTTTATAAAAACAAGTGAATAATATAATCTGTTTTTAATACTTGCAGCTAAAAGATTTACTGCAAAAAGAATGAAAAAAACTGACCTAGTCTGTTTCAGAACACACCCAACAAACAACGTGAAACAAATTAGATAAATACACATTCAAAGTCTCCTTTTAGAAACATTTATCAAATGTATTCCAAGAAAGACACACAGAGGAGACAAAATCAGCTTATTAAGCCTTCAAGTGACTATAAACTAATATCTTAAGGATCCATTTACTAACGTGTTGTGTTAGTTTGCCTTCCAACGGTTATGACTATGGCCAGGGTTCGACCATTACGATGAAATTTTCCTTCTGATGATTTCATCGGGAGAGTAGTATCCAAACTTAATAACGGCACGGTCGAGTGACAACCTGACGTGTTAGATATCAAGCATAATATACAAGTACAGTCAAAAACAAAAGCATATTAAATCGCTAGATGTTCTACTATTAAAAGCTTCAATGAATAGTAAAACGTTATGCAGCGTAAATATATAAGCATCAGCTGTACATATTCGAAATTTATTATACGAGAAAGGTGTAAATTTTAGAGAGCTCACTTGTGTTGTCGGGTATACCAACAATAATGCGCAAAGTTTCACATTTCTGGGTCAGGGGGCTCCTTCAGAGCGCGTATGAATATACCTACTGCGTATGTATGAAATAATTTTGAGATACAACAGAAACAACAGGAAATTACCTCTATGGAAATGGGAAACTTTTGTGCGTGGCTTTATCCTTATCCCTACTTTAAATACCCGGGGCATTTCTCGGGGTGAACAAACATACGCACAATAGAAATTTCTAGATGAAATAAGTTCTTTTAGATGGTAACTGTATATTTTGTTTCTATTTCATTTCTCACGTGTAAAATAGTACGACCTATTATTTATGCAAGTGTTCAGGATAGGAATGTAATATTTGAACCTGTAAAATCATACGGCGCGGCGCTATATTTAATTGCTACGAAAATAAATTTGATACTGGTTCTAGGTAAGCAATTTCGTTAAGTGAATTTACACCGAACATGAATTTGGTGATTTTAAGAAAAATTGGTATCGCACCTGAGCCGCGTAGAAACGAAAATGAACGCCATTATCCCAACACCATAATCTTAAATCACTTCGGCTTAGTGTTTCGATTACAGACAAAGGTTCGAAGGAAACCCACATTATGATGGTAGTTGAATAATTGTACAGATAAGTGGAATTGATGGCCAAGCTTTTGTTCCTATTGCAACCACAAGAACCTTAAACGTTTTCTTCTGTTTTATGTACTTACGGCAATCTTATATACATAAGTACCTATATTTTTTGAAATGCGAACTCGCAGTTTGCATCTATTTATTACTTTGGGTTAAAACGTTATTTGTTTTGTTTCGGATTAACTACAGAAGGCATTATAAATAATAAATAAATATTTCAGACATCTAATACACAACGCCATCTAGTGTCAAGCTAAGCAGATCTTGTGATATGAATACTAGACAACAGATATAAATACATAATATATTTTTTTTGTAAATACATACATATTATACATAGAAAACACACTCAGTCTCTGAAATAAATATTTGCAAATCATACAAACATTTGATCCGACCCGAGAATCGAACCTAAGACCTCAAGTAAAGCAGTCGCATACGCTACCACTGCGTCACAAACACATCTTTAAAAAACTTCTTCAACTTTAAAATTTTGTAAAAATGACCCTGACATTTGAACTTCACCTCTACATAGCGTTTAGAAAACAATCAAGTACGATTATAAAAATAAAAACTTAATAACACATATTTTAGATGATACCTTAAAAACAACTGTATTAGTACACAAACTAAAGATAGAGAGATAAGCAGAGGTTATACCCAAAAGTTATTTACTGCCCCCTGAATCTACAGAAACTGAATTTCATTCTTATAAATTTTTAAGAGATGTTCCTTACTTGCAGATCTAAAGCACAAATAATAAAATCTTAAATAATCGTTTACTAAAATTGGGAAACCGAGGTTTTTGTCAATTCAAAGAAACAAATAAATTGAATTACGCTAACGAGAAACATATAATTACATAATAATAAGCAAATTTAAGGAATTATTATAAACAACTTTTACAAAGAAAATATGTTTTGTTATAGTTCCTATTTTTAGGGTTCCGTGCTAAAGGCAAAAAACGGAACACTTATAGATTCGTCATGTCTGTCTGTCTGTCTGTCCGTCTGTCTGTCTGTCTGTCCGTCCGTATGTCACAGCCACTTTTTTCCGAAACTATAAGACCTATAATGTTGAAACTTGGTAAGTAGATGTATTCTGTGAACCGCATTAAGATTTTCACACAAAAAATACTTAGAACTGAAACTCAAAAAAAATTTTTTCATCAAACCCAGACGTGTGGGATATCTATGGATAGGTCTTTGAAACTTCTAAAATAAGAGAATGATAAATCTAAAAAATATATATGATGTACATTACCATGCAAACTTCCAACGAAAAATGGTTTGGACGAAATCTAGTAAGTAGTTTTTTTTTAATACGTCATAAATCATAAACTGCAATCGGACAGCGTTATGTAAGAATAGATTAAGCGACACTGGAGATAATTTGAGAAAATGAGCGTCAAAGATTTTAAAATTAAAATTGTCGCTATGTGCTCGTAATTGATGTATGTTTGATATTTTGACTTGAAAAGCTGTGTGTGTTGTCTAGATTAATCAAAAATATATTACGATACATAATATCCATTAACAGATATAGCCACTTTTCCGCTTAATTCGTTATTATAATATACTAGCTGTGCCCGCGACTTCGTCCGCGTGTAATAGTGACTTTGGGTAGCAGTTTTAATTATTGAAAAGTGTTAGCGATTTGAATCCTTGATTTCTCGGAAACGCGTGGCAAGGAGCGACGGGGGGTATGACGCTGTGTGCGCGGTTTCGCGCAAATTTAGTAGCCATGGAGCGGTACACGGGAGCGGAGCGTGCATTTTGTGTTCGAGCGTTTTACGAAAACAATAAATCTATCATTATTGCCAGACGGTTGTATCGACGCGAACATGGTTTACGTTACTTGAGTCAAGTTCCAAGTGCCAATGTTATACGGAAATGGGTCGAAATGTTTGAAACAACCGGATCGACAATACAAATCAAGTCTAGCGGACGTCCGGTTTCTGCGAGAACGGCCGACATTGTGCAGCGAGTTAAACGTTCAGTAGAAGATAATCCACAACAATCAACTCGTAAGAGATCTCAGGCTTTGGACATTAAAAGGACAACTTTGCGCCGAATTTTAAAGCGTGATTTGCATCTTAAGGCTTATAAGATTCAGCTTGTCCAGGAATTGAAACCACAAGATGCGAATAACCGACTTCATTTTACCAATGAGATGCTCAACCGGTTTAACAACTTAAGCAATGTAATGTTCAGTGACGAGGCAAATTTCCATTTAAATGGTCACGTGAACAAACAAAATTGTCGGTTCTGGTCGGAGACTAATCCACAGCGCTTACATCAACGTCCACTTCACAGTCCTAAGCTCGTCGTGTGGGTTGCAATAACATCAACGGGTGTCATTGGGCCATACTTTTTTGAGGATGCACGAGGGCAAGCGGTGACTGTTAGAGCCCATAATTATTGTGAAATGATTAGAGAGTTCTTGGTACCAGCTTTACAAGAATATCAAGGCGATACCTCGAGGATGTGGTTCCAGCAAGATGGGGCCACATGTCATACGGCTAATGTGACAATCGAGCTGCTGAAAAATGTTTTCCATGGAAAACTTATTTCTAAGAAGGGTGAAATTGAGTGGCCACCACGCAGCCCCGATCTGTCCCCATTTGACTATTTTTTGTGGGGTTACCTTAAATCCGTAGTCTACGAGAATAATCCGAAAAATTTAGAGCAGCTCAAAAGGAACATTATTCGCGAAATCAACAATATCCCAAAAACAACGTTTCGTGGCGTTTACCAAAATTTGCTCATTCGCCTTCAAGAGTGCAATACAAGAGAAGGACGTCACCTGGATAACATTATTTTTAAGTCATAAAATTTCCATAATTTGTATTTTTTTAAATTAGTAATAAAAAATTTGTACGATATGTAGTTTTTTTTAAATTCAATTTTCAAACTGCCAACACCTTTAAGGCCCACCCGGTATATATTTCTTGTGTGCGTGTGTATGTGACTGAACTCCTCCTAAACGACTGGACCAATTTTGATGAAATTTTTTGTGTGTGTTCAAGGGGATCTGGGAATGGTTTAGATTCACAAAAACGACTGGACCGATTTTGATGATTTTTTTTGTGTGTGTTCAAGGGGATCTGGGAATGGTTTAGATTCACAAAAACGTAAACGATGTTACGTGGGTCATAAATATGGCGGTACGAAGTTCGCCGGATCAGCTAGTATTATTTTAAAAATAAGACACACACGTTTCACTGTTAAAAACACATTTAAGTATTTCTATAAGTACATAAAATAAAAAGTATTTTACATGAGCTTATTTCGACATTTGACATGGCCAAGGCTTTCAACCGGGTCTGGCACCGTTCGCTTCTCTCTAAGATCTAAGCATTCGGTCTGCCTCCTAGACTCTGTCACTGGATTGACGCTTTTCTTCATCAGCGCCTTCGCATTAGGGTTCTTTGCGACGGCGCGGCCTCTGTTTTTCTGGAGGTAAACGCTAGCGTACCTCAGGGTTCAGTCCTGTCGCCCAAGATGTTTCTTCTTCGGCAATATACATTGCTATGCAGACGATAGCACAGTGCTTGGGCGATATTATGGATACCCTGCAGCCAAGCTGGTAGACATTGAGGAAAATCGACAGGAGCTCGTCGCTGAGCTCGACCGGGTTTTGAACCGCATTTCACAATAGGGTGATGAGAATTTGGTCGAGTTCAACGTTAAATAAACATAGGTGTGCCCTTTCTCTACCAAAAAGTGTCCGTTTTTTCCCCTCCCCACTTTTCAGAGCACTCAACTGCCACTACGGGATAAGCTGGTGTCCTGGGCATGGATATTTGCCGATACCTCAACCCACGGAAGTACATCGAGGGCACCACTAAGGCGGCCTGAACAGGGCGAGACGGTTCTTCGCGCCCGAGCTATTGTCTCTCCTTTATAAGACCCAGGTTCGCTCGTGCGTACTGTTCTTATCTTTGTGATGGATCCACGCAGTATTTGCTTGATGTTCTCAATCGGTTGCAGCGGCGAGCAGTCCGCATGATCAACAGTCCTGATACCACCGAGTCCCTTGGGCCTCTGCAGTTGCGGAGTGACATCGCCTCTATGGCAGTCCTCTACCGCTTTACCATGGAGAGTGTTCTGAAGAGTTCTTCCAACTGATCCCACCTTCTCCCTTTCTCTACATAACAACACGTGCTGGCCTCACCGCCTCAGTCTTAGAAATACGCTCTCGAACCTAACGGTTTGGTTCTGCATTGTCTGGGTTCGCAGCGAGTACGGTTGCCTCCACTTGGATTGGAGTTGACACTCCGGTTGGATTCTGCTTGAGTTTTCTCTCAGGCTATGCAGATTCTCATTTTTTTCAATTTTATTAACTACGTTTTTTGATTTGCCATCTTTTGCCAAAATATAGAGATTTAGCGGATTTGATACACGTGATTATGCTGCCCATGGAAAAAGATGTTTTTTTTCTAAATGAACTGCAACTTTACGCGTCTGTCTTTGGGCTTTGATAAATGTTATTGCAAATTTTGTTTTCAGTGGAAACTACATTCTTTTAAATTGAAATTGCAAATAAGTTATAAATAAATAAAATAAATAATAAGTTTGAATTATTGGAATACGTGTAATTAAAATATTTTCTCCTTTTGCCATTCCATGCATCATGATTGTAGCTTTTACAATGTTGTACCCCAGATGTGTATTTTGTAGCCGTGTACCATTATATAGCTTTGGCGCTCAAGATTTCTCATTAATAGGACTGGAACATTAAATTTCAGTCTCAACTTATGGTAAGGCGCTCCTGATAATTCTAAAGAGTTGAGAAACTCTATGCATAAGCTATGATATGACTGGTTCAGTGTCCCTTGTATTTCCTGAGAGGTATTCGATAACATCTTCCTCCACGACTGACATGATCCGTTCGTTTATTTCATAACTGTCTCATTAGTAGGCAGATCAGAATAGATATTATTTTTAGATCATCTGTGCCATCATATACCAGAACTCACGTCTCAGTGTAATCATGTCGTTACTGTCAGTTGGCATACAATCTTCTCCAATTTTTAGAAGAGCATTTGCATATTGACACTGCTCATAAATAATTCTGAAGTTGTACTCGCATAATTGTAATAAGACAAAACTTTTTAACATGTACCCATAGTACATATGTTTCATACAGGCATTTATTTCATCTTGCTGCGTACCCCTTTTCCTTTTTTTTTGTGCATAAATCCCCCCGGATCCTTTTCTGTCGGATTTTTTCACGAAGAACATTAACTGAATAAACAAAAAATCATGTAAACAAATCTAATCGCAGTGAATAATAACGAATTTGTAGTGGCAAAATTCAACATCCGCATGCGGCACATTCGTCTGCCCTTACGTGTCTGCCCGTTCGGGCAAGCACACTTAGGCATATTGTGATAACTCAGTAAATGTTACATCAGAATAGCTCTAATATTTTGTCTCCTGTCGCAAACTTATGAAGCATGTATAGATTTTCACAAACTTTGCATATAGCCATACAAACTTTCATCCCCTATTGCTATTTAACCCCCTTGATGGTAATTTTTTTGCAAAATTTAAATCACATTTTTATTTATATCTAATCAACATCCTAAAAAAGAAATTTTAATATTTTTGCTTAAAATGACGATACTTCTGTAGAGAGTTTTTGAATTTTATAAATACTGTTTAGTAATATGGCTTATTTATTTTTACTAATATCATGAACATACATACAAATCGGATTCATGAATGTATGTATTAATTTAAGTCTTCGTTGAAAAAGTGAAATATTTTTAATGAATGTGACAGCCGTGTTTGGTCGTTGCCAAGACGCCCGACGTAGGTAATGCGCAGGCTTATGGCGAGTGAACCCCCAGAACAACCTTTCATCCCCCTTTTAAAGCCCTTACAACCCCTTTTTCGCATTAAAAAGTAGCCTATGTCCTTTCTCAGGCTCTAGACTATCTGTATACCAAATTTCATTCAAATCGGTGCAGCCGTTTGGCCGTAAAAGCAAGACACACAGAGTTACTTTTGCATTTATAATATAAAGTATGTATAGCTGACCCACGCAATGTCGTTTGCGTCTTCTATTGCCCGTAGCGTAATAATTTTTTCCCATTCTTCATTGGTGCTCCGCTCCTATTGGTCTAAGCGTGATGATATATAGCCTATAGCCTTCCTCGATAAATGGGCTATCTAAGACTGGAAGAATTTTTTAAATTGGACCAGTAGTTCCTGAAATAAGCGCGTTCAAACAAACAAACTCTTCAGCTTTATATATTAGTATAGATGTATTTATTATGCTCTTCTAAGATCTAATACTCATACTCAACAATACATTTATTTGTATAAAGATTAATATTAGGTATTATGTTGATAAAAACTCTTTGGCAAATAACTCATTATTAGGTACCAACTCTCAGCGTCTTATACTCGTTATAACTTCTAAACGAAATGAACGATTGGGATGAAACAAAAAGTATTTTACTTCTACATAAATACCCTTGATAACACAATGCTTAATTTGGATAAGGATTAATATTACGATACACATTTAACGTAGTTTCTTTCTTCAGACGATTTAATATTTTTTTTGAACACAAAAGCGGTTATTGTAACTAAACCATGATAGTTAGATATATGCTCTCGCGGACTTTTTTGTAGATCTTAATGAGACCTACAAACCCGTAATACATTATTTTGTTCTATTGTGAATAGGTATTGCAGCGCACGCAAAAATAGGTTTTCGAGTTCACACCTTGGGTTACGAAATAGCAATTTTCTTACAGATCCCTAATTTTTTTGAAACTAAAATATAGCCTATAGCCTTCCTCGATAAATGGACTATCCAACACTGAAAGAATTTTTCAAATCGGACCAGTAGTTCCTGAGATTAGCGCGTTCAAACAAACAAACAAACAAACAAACAAACTCTGCAGCTTTATAATATTAGTATAGATTTTAGTTATATTCCGACTGCTTAAATTAATCAACAACGTACTATACGACATTATAATCGTTTGATCCTTCAGTGCGGGTTGTTTTGGGAGAAATAAAATGCAATAAAGAATATAAGAAATATAAGATAATATAAGATATATATCTTTTTTATATAAGATTAAATCCAAATATTTTTATGCAAAGTTCTGAATTTAACTAGAAATTGTACCAATTTGTTAAGATGATCATGTATGTCATTGCTCATTAGAAGACACACATAAAATTTGAATATTTTTTTATAGTTAAAACCCGAATAATAATACAATTTTTGCTTGTCTCGATATCCTTTGTACCTAAAATCAAAACTCTTTCCATTGGTTTTGAATCTTTTTTTAAAAATACACTGATACTACTTTTTATCTCGTTATTTATAATACTGTTCAAGCTAAACATCTATAATAAACTAAAAACACACCTTCTCAAACTATAAAAACTCCAAATAATAAAAAAGAAATGTACCCACTCAATAATTATTTTTCTGATTTTCTTCTAAATCATTTTATCCTGTTAAATATATAGTTATGTGTCATACCATCCAACTTCGGCTGAGTTTTCTTTCATTCATTATTTTTCAACCAGTTTACAGCATTTACTTCTATATTTTTGAAGTGAAAACTTCTTTAGCCGCGTTGAGCACTTTTTGGTAGGGAAAAATCATATAAGTTCGCGTCACCGACATGCTGACATGTCAATTTTCGAAGTGAAAACTTCTTTACCCACGTTGAGCACTTTTTGATAGGGGAAAATCTTATGGGTTCGCGTCACCGACATGCTTATGTTTGATTTTGATAATTTTAATTTAAACATTATGAAATTTCTGATTTTACACATTTATTTTACAAATACCTTACAAATGACTGCCATTTTTTTTTCTCTTTTTATCATCTACATTATGTTAAAAACAGTGCAAATATATGAAACAATCACTAGCTAGAATAACAGATGCCTTTGACCAAAATGACAAAGACTAAAATGGATACAAAAAAATTTACGCCATTTTTTTTTTTTTATAATGTTCTAGACTTTATCATTTTGGAAACTCCGAAAAACTTGTTTAATTTTTCATTTCAAAAGCTGTGAATTCGTTCTCTTGCATCTACGTATTAGCTGCCATTTTAGGCGGTTAGTTCGATATTGCGTTTTTAAATAACAAAATAAACGGATCAACTACAATTTTTGTAGATATGATTCTTTTATGCAATTTCAAATCCTATTTGTGTATTTTGTAACAGTAACTTAGGCGGTTAATTCTTTATTACGTAATGAATTTGTGCACAAGCCCTAACAAATGTTGACATGTCGCTTGAGTCACCCCTTATTAAAAGGCACTAGGAGTGACTTTTGAACACAAAAATAGCTGAGTACATAGTTTATTATGCCTGGAATCGATCTGCATTCAAAACTCATTTTTTTCAATTTTGTCGCTTGATTCGTTCTTACATAACGCCGTCCAATTTACCTTTCATTCAATCAACACAAATATAAAAATAAAATAAAAATTATATTATGTTGCTTGCTGCTGGGTTCCCCTTCATGGGCGAGTCCGACTCGCACTTGGCCACTTTTTTTTTTTTTTTTATGTTTGGCCTGCCAAAATGACTCTACTCTGCTTGATGGAAAGCATAAGCAAAATCCATTATTATATATATTATTAATTAACTAATTAATTAATTAGCTTTTTTATTTAACTGTTATATAATCTTATATTCGTACATTATTCTGTTCAAATAACCACTACAGAAAATATCAATCAGTTCAATTTACAAATGTGCCATAACAACTCAACTGAGTAATGGGGAGTGCAAAAACTTACAAACAGTAAGTCTGCCACTAATCTTACACTAGACTTAGACTAAAGCTTGTATTTCGCTTCTCCTACATTAGATAATACTTAGACTTTAGTTGCATCAGGTACTAGAGTTGAAGCGCATTTATGTACGTGGTTTAATCTCTAAAAGGCAACTAGTGCGTAGGTTGTCTAAATTAAACGTATAAAGCTAATACGAACGTGCGTGACGTGACTGAAAAGGTTTGTTTAGCGGTGGCAATAGCAAACAATTGCTCCTGAATAGTCAACCAGTATTAAATAGTATTTGTTAGTCTCATCATCTAATAGTATTCTCTTGCGTATTAATTAAAGAAAATGTGACTTGCTCGTTGAAGTTCCACCATAATTATGATTAGATAAGTTGAACTGCCATTGTATAGGTTTTCCATAACAAGTTATCACTTGTGTTTTTAGCCATGTTTTGGAATTCTGTATGGCAAAGCGTTACGGCACACAAGTAGCACATTAAGGAATGCATGTTCAATTCCTGCTCAGTGAACTTCAATAGTTTTTAACTGATAATACAAAAAGTTATGTTTATCAGGTGATATTTTTTTATGGAATAGCCGGGAAACCGAGCAGACGTATCGCCTGATGGTAAGCGATTACCGCCGCCCATCGCCCATGGACACCTGCAACACCAGAGGCGTCACAAGTGCGTTGCCGGCCTTTGGGTGATGGGGAGGGGAGATAGGGGTTGGGGTTGGGGTATGGGCCTCCGATATCCTCACTCACTCGGTGAAACACACAAGCGCTATTTCACACCGATTTTCTGTGAGGCCGCGGTATCACTCCGGTCGAGCCGGCCCATTCATGCCGAAGCGTGGCTCTCCCAGGCACACGGCACATTTTCTCTTTTCTGTCACCTCGCTTTTTTGCGCAGTCGGATAAACACCAGAATAGGAACACATCGGTTTGCTTACAGAATAGGGACACTGTTAGTGTGGTATGTGACGGTCCATGGCGAAATAAATTTATAAATAATATCGAAAATGTGCGGGTGAATGAAGAACCTTCTACTTCACGGATTCGACGACGGAGGGCGTGAACCGCTGAGCCAGTCAGCCTGTGATCACGGCCAGTGCAACCTGGTCGAAACGTCAGGCGAATCAGAAGTATGTAATACCTTTAAATAAGTGATCGCGTTAATTACCGTAAAAGTAATAGTTATAATATCCTGGAACGCAAAAGTTTAAAAGACACTATTTCTTTGTTTTTACACTAGCCAACAAGAATCTAATAATTGAAATGTATATATCTTTATATATATATATATTCTAATGAATCTAGTAATTCTATATGTATTTCATTTCAGATCAACGAAATAAATTGCAATATTGACAACTTCATAATGCTTCGTAAATGGTAATTGCCACACAGATACGCAAAAAAATTGTTTTCTATCAAAGTTAGTCATTAAGAGCTACGTTTTTCATGAATCAATAACACTAAAAAAACTAGCAACTTTTAGAGATTTATTAGAAGAGACACTTTTCAAAGTACCTTAAATTAATTACACGAAGCAGAGCAGTATAACGTAAGTTACGGCTAATTCGCTTAGCTAAGTATCGGCCATTGTATCCGATCATTATCTTAATTAACACAATTAATAGTTACTAGTCATCTCAACAGGTTTGTTATAAGGATTTCATTAAAATCATCACACAAGTTTAGTTAAATTAATTAAGGACGTAGAACTACTTCTTCTTCGACTCTACTTCTACCGTGGGAGAGCCACGCTTCGACATGCATGGGCCGGCTCGGCCGGAGTGATACCACGGCCTCACAGAAAACCGGTGTGAAACAGCGCTTGCATTGTGTTTCACCGAGTGAGTGAGGATACCGGAGTCCCACACCCCAACCTCTCCCCCCATCCCCTTCCTCATCCCCCAAATTCCGGCACCGCATTTGTAACGCCTCTGGTGTAGCGGGTTTGCCCTTTATTTCATAATAAAAAAAACATACTTCTTTTTTTATGGAACGAGAACGAGTAGACGGATCGCCTGATAGTAAGCGATTGCTGCCACCCATGGACACCCGCAAGAGGCGTCACAAGTTAATTTAAACCAGAAATATTCTAATTTAAAAGCAGCTGCTAATATCAAAATATTGACCGAAATTTTAGAAAAACTTAAATATGTACTTACGTTTAAGAGACTAACTCTCAATAGCCTTAGCCTTACTAACTTTTAAAAACATAAAACTTGACAAAACATGGTATGAAGCACAATTTGCAACAGATGACGCAGTTTAAGGGAATCAATAGGGAATCAAACCAATTAAAATTCACCTCGTACATGTTTCTTGGTAGAGTGAGTGCAGTATACGTGTATGTATATTGTGGATTGTGTGAAGGCGAACCGAGCCGAGGGCACCGAGCGCATGCAAGTAAACAGCTCTGCCCGATAACTCTCTAGCTTTCCCAGTTTTACTATTTGCTGTTCTCTCCACAGGTATCGTATTTACCCGGCTCAAAATTCATTACACTGATTGCTCCAATCCATATAATACTTTTTCAAAAGCCGAAACAACATTATTTCAAATTAGTTATAGGACAAGGTAGTCTTCCACAAACCTTCACCTAATCACTTTAAAAAAAACTTGGCCCTATATACACCACGAGCTGGTTGATCCTCAAAGAAAACAAAGTGTTTTCTTTCCTTTACAGAAAACCTCATAAATAAACGACACTTTCGTCGCTTAATTTACTTTGAAAGACTTTACTAAAACTAGACTTCAAGTTTATTAATTCTGAAATCTTATGCTCGCATCAATACAAACATACCTGAACGCAAAATTTTGTTTATTCCTTCAACGTAAACCACTCTATAATAAAATGCAAAGAAACAGACGTAAAGAATGTTCTTGCTGAGAGACAGATTTTTACAAGCAATAAAAACGGTAGGATGGTTATTGAGCAATAAATAATAATAGAATCAGAGAGTCGGACCAAGAGGTACCTTGGCGAACACGAGCGACGACGAGAGCGGTGCGAACGCATACAACTTTTCTCGTTATGTCCTTTGGAGATATTGTAGTGGATTGGACACAATGGCCTCTCTCTTATCTATTTTATAGGGATACATTTATTTCAGCTTTTTGTTTAAACTGTAGAACGGTTAATCGTGAGGCACGTACACTCACTCGTTAGGGGCGCGTTTAGAATTCAATATCCCTATTTCACGTTACCGTCTTCTGTAGATACATATAACAACAAACGATAGGTACTTACTAAGGCTTATTTATCATATTTGTTGACGTTGTCTGTGGCATATCTCTTAAAATCACATTTTTTACTAGCTAAGCTCCGCGGTTTTGGTGCTTTTTAATCGGATATTGTTCACTATATCATTGGTTTTAATTTTGTTTTTTCGTCACCCTATTTTTTTTCTATGATAAAAGTTGCCTAAGCTACTTATTATAATATCAGCTATATGCCGGTGAAAGGCCCGTCACATTCAGTCACAAATAAACAGACAGACAGACAAAATATTTGGAACTTTTATGATGTAAGTACCGTATATTATACTTCCATATTCCATATGCATTTAATGAAAAGCTATTAATCTGAAGTTACAAGCAGACACTTCAATTTTATTTATTTCTATAGATAAACTTTGGTTCGGCAGCTTCTGAGTTTATGACACACCTGTACTGATCCAAATAAATACTTTAATGGTTTCAGGCTAAACAACTTGAAGGACTCCATTGGTAATTTAAATTTGCTAAGCGTCTCATCAGATGAATGATTGACAATGATGGACGGCTTTCTAAACTTTTCGATCATTTAAGTGGAAATTGAAGTGAAGTTTTCATAATTGAACACAACAAGAATAAGAAATTTTATTCGAGTATTTAAATAAATGATCGTTAAATGTATGCCTGTGAAAGTAATATTATTAAAAGTTCATATTATGACGCCTTTATACCTCTTGATATGCAACTATGAAGCTCTAACTTTGCAATTTAATTATACAATTCCAGTAATTGTATTCTGTCTGGTCAGGCCAGACGTGGCTCGTTCACAGATCGCTACTCGCAGCCGTCACATCATGATAATATGCCTCCCGAGGTAGATTATTAAACGTATTATCGTCCGTACCGACAAGATTAACTAATGTCAACTTACTTAAGTAACAAGTAAAATTTTAACACAAGTAAAATTTTAACAAAAAACGACTCGAAGGTTCGACTCGATTTCTCTTGGATGCCATCATCAGATCTTAATGTCCTTATCATGGTACTGCCGTTGGGATATCTCCTTTCCACTAAAAAAAGAATCATCAAAATCGGTTCATAAACGACGAAGTTATCTGCGAACACAAATAAAAATAAAAAATAAAACATGTACGGTCGAATTGAGAACCTCCTCCTTTTTTGAAGTCGGTTAAAAATAAAAAGCGATTTCAAGGTTTGACGCGATTTCTCTAGGATGCCATCATTAGATCTAAGTGTCTTTATCATAGTACCACCGTTGGGATATCTCCTTTCCATTAAAAAAGGAATCATTAGAATCGGTTCATAAACGACGAAGTTATCCGCGAACACACCTAAAAAAAAAATGCGGTCGAATTGAGAACCTCCTCCTTTTTTTAAGTCGGTTAATAAATAGATATTATAAAAAACATTATTCGTAACAATTTTTCATTGTTAATAATGTTCATATTAATACTAATCTTTCTCCGTAGTATTTTACATAATATATTACATAGCTTATAAGTTATAATACTCCTCAGAAAACACTATATCCAATACAA
The DNA here is from genome assembly GCA_949125395.1 of Diaphora mendica. Taxonomy (NCBI): domain Eukaryota; kingdom Metazoa; phylum Arthropoda; class Insecta; order Lepidoptera; family Erebidae; genus Diaphora; species Diaphora mendica. The sequence continues at coordinate 29,929,992 of OX421310.1, forward strand.
AATAATTTTACGTACCTATATAACAGAGAATCAAACAAAAATTACTTCAGCATTATTATATTAGTACAGATTGTAATGCTAATATTGTAAGTACATAATAATAAATTATAATCATTTTATGCATACTTAATACTGAATTTTTCTTTTATATATATGTTACTAGCTTTTGCGCTCGGCTCCGCCCGTGTGTTTGTTGGTTATCGCAGCAAAGAGTAGCTTATGTCCTTCCTCAAGAATCAAAGTATCTCCATGCCATATTTAATTAAAATCGGTGCAGAGGTTTGACCGTGAAAGCAGGACAGACAGATAGAGCTACTTTTGAATTTATAATATAAGTATGAATCCATTGCTGGCAGCTAATTATCATTTTTTTTTATGTAATTCATGATTTCCATCGACTGTCTTCAGACATTCATAGCGCGGACGTCCGTTATAGTATGCCATGTATGAAAGTAGTAATAAGTCTCCGTAATGTAAATTTAATGTGAACATTTACATAGTATTTTTTTCTTATTGAGTTAATTTAATTAACAATGTAAACAATTATACACATTAACATACACCAATCAATCGCCGTCAGCTGCTGTACGATGGTCTCCCCCAAGAAGTGCCAACTATATCGGTCTTCGACAGTTAGCAAACATCCGCTGCCAGCCAATTGCTTCAATTCGTCGGCCCATCGTGTCGCATATTAATATAGACGTATTAATATTTTTTGTATACTAGCTGAACCCCGCGATGTTACCCGTGGTACGACACTAACCAAGGGCAAGGCCACGGGGCGAAGCTAGTCAAAAAAAAAAAGTAGCCTAAGTTACTCCTTATATCATCAGCTACCTATCAGTTAAAGTCCCGTCAAAATCGGTCCAGCCGTTCCAGAGATTAGCCGAAATAAACAGGCAAACAGATAAACAGACAGACAGATAAACAGACAGACAGATAGACAGACAGATAACAAAAATTGAAAAAAAAATTTTTTTGGTATATGTACCGTGGACACATATGCATTTAGTAAAAAGCGGTTATTTTAATATTACAAACAGACACTTCAATTTTATTTATTTGTATAGATGGTGTTTAAAAGAAGCTTATTATGTGAGGTTAGTTCCTCTGACTGCACATGGCGTAGTGGTTTCCATTGATATCCTTTAAGCCTTAGCAACACTTGATTTCCAGCACCTGTGTGATACAGTTGTTTTGAACAAATAAGTTAAGAGAAAAATTAAAAAGAAATGGTTCACTATACTTTAGTTAATCGTTTCTTTAAATTACAATATTGTCAATATACAACACACAAGTACTTTATTATATCCAATTTACATATCATACACTAAACCTACTTAAACACATCACATTGTATAGACCTACATGAAAATATACTACGGCAAATAGAATTCTAAAAGGGGTAAACATAAGCTATTAATGCGTACATTTTGCCAGATATGTTGAGTTGAGGTCTCCATTATATATAGACCCCTATTACTGTTGAACTGGCCCTCATTTTGTGCAGTTCACGTTTACGCTAACAAGCCTCGTGTCTTTGACATACACGATTACCTACTGGGAATAATGTTTCTTGTCAGATTATTTAATATAATATATATTACTTACATATCATAAATAACATAATAATGTAATATCTCTATTCTACTAGAATAAATTTGTTGTTGATTTTTGTTGTTTGATACGAACATAATAAAGATCGATGAACTTTTTACAAATTGGTGATAAGCGTCTAACTCGTATGCAAGTCACCAAAAGGTTGAAAACTTGTAGGTTATAGAACATGTGTTCAATTTCACATACCTATATGTACCAAAACGACAATTATATGGTAGATATTTCTCTTTTAAGATTATTTCTTACGCTTTGAGGTTTTTGTAGGAATGTTATATAAAATGAGTTATTGCATTTGTAATAAAGAATTTTCACATATCGTTTGCAATATTTCTCCACTATATCTAGAAAATCATATTTCAATAAGACATTTGCAATTTCCACATTAAATAGTTAATGAAGGAATCGTATTGATATTTAAGCAACTCACGTCTAGTACGCCTCGTAAAACGTTTATACGCTTACATAAAATACGAGTTACTAAAATTAAAGACTCTGTTTAATACCCTATTCAGAACATAAACTCAGACGTAAGTAGGTTTATCTCGTTCCGTAGAGGTTCTTTAGGGCCAATTAATTTTTTAAATTTAACACGTTTCACAACTAAGGAACTCGTAAGACTTACTATAAAATGTATTTGTTGTAACATTCGCTTGAATTTTATTTGGGCAAAAAGTATTTGTATTGCAGGGGGAAAATGGTCGACGAATGGGCGCGCGCGTCCGCGTCACAATGGATGTGAGCCTCCCTAGCTGCTGCTTCATCTCAACTTGCCACAATACGACTTTCCAAACCTTTCTCATTTCGTTTTTGTTTCGTTGCGCATCGTTGTTGTCGTGGCCGCAGATGTTCTACGAAAGCGACGGCTCATCTACGGATTAGTACCCGTTAGGTTTTCGTATTATGTGGCCTACATTACAAATGGAAACTGTTGGAATTGTTCTGATGGTTTATTTATTATTCTTATATTTTTTATTTCTTCTAAAGACAGTGGCTGAGTTAGTGACATCTGTCTCAGTTTGAACGAAAAAAAAAATATCGAATAAAAATACTCTCAATTTGAGAAAATTATAAACAAGAACAGGTAGTTTCATTTATTGACGAATGACATACAATTTAATAGGTCATTAACATAGTCTCATCTAAATCATCGTTATTATTATCCAAGCAGGAAGGCGTCCACTTCCAGTTTTTAAGATAAGTTAGGTAATTGAATGGACTGGTTACTGAATAGTGAGTTACTACCGTCGATGCCATTCTACAGTTCCAAGTGCGTTGCCAAACTTATTTGGCCTCCGGAAACCTCAGTCTCTCTGCGAAAAAATTGCTTTTACCTATTTTCTGGTGAGAGTGTAGTTTTACAAAGCTCGAATAGGTTAATATGTGCCACTCATGGCTCTCCTGAGTCTGAAGTTTTTAAACACAAATATTTATTTATTTAATAATTTTGTGCATAAAAGTACAAAGGTGGGCTTAATGCCTTGAGCATTCTCTACCAGTCTACCGTAGAAGGGTGTGGAAATGAATAGAAAGGTGCACTACACTATAGTTAAGAATCTATAAATACATACAGGGTTATATACGCAGATTTACATATTACATAGCGTAGTTTTTTGAAGATTCTATTATAATTTGCGTACGGAAAACTTCTACCTTCCTCTGTAATGAATCACGACTGGGTGCTGATTTCTTGGGACAGAGCAATCTAGAGGACAGATTGAATAAGAAACAAGGAATGAACACACGCAGAAGTGTAGGAGAGACACAACAGGAGGAAATTGTTTTTAGGTGGAAGGGTTCTATAATAGTGGAACACAGGAGCCGGAAAGAGGATGTCAAATATGTAGGCAAGCTAGGAGAGTTTAGAATAGTGTAGAAACTAAATATTCATGTTGACCTATAATTGTGATAATTATTGAAATAGGACCATCATTAGTAAAATGAAATTGTCCTTCAAAAATGTAAGAGCTCAGGTAAGTATTAATGAGCGACCACTCGCGTTACAAAGTCTGGCCGGCGCACTCCCACTGAGAAAATTACGTGAAAATTTACATAATAGAGAATCCGTGGCTGCCCTAGTCCTTTGAAAGTTGGAGCTGTGGGTCCGCTTCGAGTGGCACCGCCATACATTAAATTAACATCTCTCTCACTTTGTTTGCGAAGGCTACACCGACGGAACCTACTTTGTGATGATAAAAAGGTCGTACTAGCCGCTTCGTGTCTCTGCATAGCTACGGAACTAGGAAGTCATCAATACTGTTCACGTATTAACGGCGAGCTCGAATGCTAGAATAAAACACAAAGCTAATTACAAATGTTCAATAAAGTTCGTCGGCCAATAAAACAATGTTTTGTTAACATTTTAGTTCGTTGCTGGTGTGTGAGATTTCTACAAATGTGTTCAGTAAATTACGGAGTAACACGTCCGAATCAGCGAAACTAAAAACGTAAATGCAGCAGTCGCTGTAATTGGGTAACCACCGCGCATCATTAGGTAATTGCAGCTGTGGCTCGATGAACGCCCGTTCACCCTCTACCACGATCCCATACTTTTTGTTTCCGATTCCCTTATTCTCAACCGAAACATGGATTACATACGGCATATTTGATTTGTAGTACTTGTTAAACAAACAACTGGCGTTAATCAATTTTCCACTGATTGGATATTGGGCTGTACATATTTCTTTTCGATACTGTCTGTAATTTACTTTATGAAGTTGTATGGCCTATTTTCATTTTATATTAATATTTTTTTGTTTTATATTATATTTTCTCCTCTAATGAAGGCTCTGTAGTTGGAAATTATTATATTTACATTAATGAAAATATGATAAATATAAATATTAAAATAAATTAAATATATATATAAATATTTAAATATTACGAATATTTAAATATTTTGGTATGTATGCTAAATATTTTTCTATAGATCACTATTCTCAAAGAGGAAACGGCGGACAGATTGGTGGTCAAGAGTTAACTTGGTTCTACTGGTATATATGTTCTTATTTGTACATGTAGTTGCTTCTAATCTGATAATGATCGCGTCTTCATATTATCAATAAGGCTATAACTTGAAAATTACCAAAAGGCAAAATGAAATATTGGTAGAAACTTACAAAAACTGTTATTTTTAAGATCAAATTTAACAGATCCGTTATTATTATGTATTATCAACTACCAGTTTTGGGAACGCTACCAGTAGGCGATGATGCGGAGAATTTTATAACACCCATATGTAAATATTGTTATTGCTTTTTTTATTTTTTTGAATTTTAATTTATTTTTTATATAGAAAATAAAGTTAACTCAGCCGTGATACTTTCCTCCTTAATCTATTTAATGATAAGTCTCATTTATGTTAACTGTACTGATTACAGTACAAATCAACATATAATAAGTTTAGATTTAAACATAATTTATCCAAAAGGAAATAAACAAAAATATGCTCATAAATAATTTGAGCAAGAGATAAAGTTTCATTAAACGATTTGAACAATAAAGAAACTTCCCAATCACAACAAGTAGACTTCCAATGTTTCACCGAATCAATTTAATTCGACGTACAGTCGAATAATTAATTTATTAATCTTCATTAACAAGATAATTATTATTTAATGAGAATATTATTAGACCTAGCCTTGCCTCTGGACGAAGTTACATTAAGTTTGCCATTGAGCTTAAGTTAGCTGGTCGGCCTGCAAGCTCGCAGCCATAACCCGCTCGATTCTAATGTACAGCGGTTGGTAGCTCACCCAGTTTGCTTATAGATTAGTTGTAATTGCCTTGTTCAGTTCAATGCTTCTTGTAATACGTATTGCAAACAGCTCCTTTAACCCCATAATGTCAAATGGTATCCTTTATTGGTGAGAAGCTTAAGCCGTTTATTTACGTTGAGTGCTAGCATGTCCGTAAACACAGGTCCTTGTTATGACAAGTCTCTAATTGCATATTATAATATACTCGTATTTAGTGGTTGTAAATTCAGTTTATCAGCGCCGATTGTTCATGTTTTAAGTTTACAAGACCCAATCTTCTAACGTAAATTGAGCTTTTTATAAGCTCTATATCTTCGGGGTTGGAGTAAAGAGTACCTACTGTTATTTATTTAACCTTCAATCAGGTTTTGACATAGAACAGTTTAGTTATTTTAATTTCCTTCAGTGCTTTACCATCAAACACCACTAATCTGTTGTAAGTGCATGCCTGTTTGTGGAAGTTATTTACTGGTTTCCTTAAAATTGTTACAAAAATCAAGCAGCGATTTCAATTATAAGCTTTAACCGTATAATGAATATCATTAGGACATGTTCTTTGTTGTATAAGTCAATCAATTTATCAGATAACATTTATACCTTACACGTTCTTTACGCATCGCCTGGGACGCTTAAAAAACGATGAGTTTATCATTACAATTTACAGGCAGCTCGTATGAACTCACAAAATACTTGTGATCGAGGCACAGAGCCAATAAAATTCGGTGATTATTCTCCCCTAAAATTGATCCAAATCAATTTATATTATTTACACGCGTTGCACGGATATAAATTGAGTTTTTGTGTTTTATGTTTTCCAATTACCCGCTCGACCCTTTTCACATTGAAAGTGTCCCTGGTTTATTTAGTCTCTTTGGTGCTATGAATGAGTAGGTAGGGAATCAGCGAGGGTACTTTCTATACCTATTCTATATCAATGTTATTATAAATAACGAGATAGAATTATCTTGGACTGAGTACATGTCCAAAGTATTTGATAATCGAAAACAGCATATTATTTATTATCTTTTCTTGACTTCGTCCACGTGTATGTCGTTTATCGTGGTAAATAGTATGTTAAGAATTTAACGTCATTGTAATGGCAACATTTTTGATTGTAATTTTTCTTGTTTGACGTTTTGACGTTGACAGAAGTACTATAGAGACGCTTGCCGGCCGAACACGTTTTTTGCATTTGATTGTCGGTTTAAGCGAATTGAATTGATATTAAGCTAATTTTCCAAAGACTCGGTCTTCGTCGGTCTACAAAAACTAGCGAGTCCTAACCAGACCAATCATAACGGTTATGATTGGTCTGGTTAGGACTCGCGAGTTTTTGTAGTCGCGTTCAAAAGGGCGTGATCCGTGATAGCTAATACGAGTTTATTGTAATTCGAATACCTTGAAAGATATACAGCACTTTGGAGCCTGTTTGTGTGAACGTACCAAGACAAAGCAGTGAGGTACCCCGTCAGCGACGCCGAGAATAAGGAAGCCACACAACTCCAGTAAGTGCTTGACGATTTTAGTTTAGATTAAGAACACGGTGAATCGCCGTAAAGGTTAATTGCTCTCGCTAGTGAATTAGGTTAGCAATTTAATGCCTGTACAAATGGGCCCTACTAGCATTATAGACTTCCCAAGGTGAACGTTGCATTGGCGAGAGAATTGAACATAGTACTTTATATGTTATTCTAAATTAGCGATATTGCTTTCGATCTCCATCTAAATACGTTCAGTAGTCATTGCAAGAAAGAATAACAAACATCCATAGATCCATCGTCAGAAACTTTCGTATTTCCTATATTAGTAGGAAATATGATGGGATGTTATTATTAGGTAGTTTTTTTTTGTACCTGATAATAACAGACTTATGGAAATTATTTGCAAGTCCAGAGACAAAAGTGCGTTTGCCGACCTGTTGAGTGCCTCGCAACCCCCTGGACTAAGAAGAGCAGATAGTGTTTCAGTGTTAAAGAAAGAATTACTCACCGATTTTCTGTAACGCCGTTGTACCAGTCTGATCGAGGCAGCTTATACGAACCGAACTATGACTCTTCCACAGCTAAATCTTCACATTATATATTTCCTAAATCTGAACTTTGGTTCAAATAATAAAAATATGTTTAAGAAAGTGTCTAAATTATTTAATTTGCAGAACGACCAATATTATCAATGTTTATCGTTAATTTATACACCTAAAGTATTCTTTATAAAAAAATTGGTGACGTTTGGGAAAGGCAATGTCTGACGGGTCGACTAGTCTAGTACATAATGTTTATTTATTTTAAATTGTCACAATATCTGAACTACATATATAGTCTCTTCAAATGAATAAAAATTACAAAATTGACAGTACCTTGGCAATAAATATCTGAAGAGTGATTCCACTAACAAAAAATTTGATTTCAAACTACCTTCAAGTTGTTTTATAAACTGTACGCAACTATTTTCTTAAAAAAGTAGGCATTTTAATAAACACTGATTAGGTTGAATAAGATAACCCATTTTTATATAAATTTTATAGTAAGTTGAACAGTTGGCCTCGGTTAGTGTGGCAACGTCTGGAACTCGTTTAATTAAAAGGGAATCTACTCGTCTAGTTCAGTTAAGCCCGTGTTTGATTCCCATCTATGCTGCTCCTACAGTTTGCAGGCCAACTAAACTAATACATTACGTAGTTAAACAGCGTGCCTAAAGCCTCTACGTGTCATGTGATGGATTTAGTGGTATTTTGTATCGATTGTTTAAATTAATTCATCTAGAGGATACTGCTTTTGTCTGTCTGTCAGTCGGTCTGTTTGTTCCGGGTAATCTCTGGAACGGCTGGACCGATTTTGACGTAACTTTCACTGGCAGATAGCTGATGACGTTTTAGACTAGCTTTGTCCCGCGGCGTTACCAGCGGTACAACAATAACCGTGGGGTTCAGCTAGTACATAATAAACGTAATTACTGAATTTTTCATAAAATATTTTTTTTAAGAGTTAATTCCTCGGTAACTCCTATTAAAATCCTTATTCTTATAGATCAAGAAGTGGTACAATCGAATCTTTTTGATTGTTCGAATTGATATAACACATTTATGAAATTATTTTTATAAAACTGTAAACATGATTTTGTCGTTTGCAATATTAAATTATTTATATTAACACAATATTGTTTTGAATTTCTTAAAAATGTTTAACATAATTATTTACAAGTAAAATTGAGTGAGGGGGCGTGTACACACTCATATATTAACAAAATCTGTTATTTCTGTACTGTATGGTTATAGAAAGTAGCTCCTAGAAATAACAGACAGTTTTAAAGCCTAAGATCCTAATGCGCCCGGAGATGGCTTATATAGCCAATTTTCGCAGCAAACTCCCTCGCACAAAGTGGGCAAGTGAGCTTACCGCTCTCATAACTATAGTGAATGGCGGCGAGTGGACGGGCTTCAAGCTCATAGCGCTTGGCGTCGAGGTCAGCTAAACGTTGTTCCTCGAATTCGCGGATTCGCTTCTTCACAATATCGCGCCATTCCGGTCTCTGTGCTGCCAAACTCTCCCAGCGAGAAGGCTCTATGTTGCATCTTCATGTGACGCTTTAGAACATCTTTATATCTGAGGAGTTATCCGCCATGCTTTCGCTTGCCCTCCTCTAGTTCAGAGCAAAAGATGCGCTTCGCCACTCTCTCATCCGCCATCCGTGGTACGTGACCGCACCACCGAAGTTGCCGACGCATCAAATATGCCTCAATGCCACCGTCTGCGCGTCTTAGAACTTCGGTATTACGCACCCGATCGGACCATCTGATCTTCATGATGGTGTGCAGGCATTTTAGGTGGAATCGATCGAGAGTGCGTATATGGTGACGATAAACACACCAGGTCTCGGAAGAATAGAAAAGGTTTGGCAGCACGATCGCCATGTAAACCGAGATCTTAGTAGCCAGCTTAAGGTCATGCGAGCAGAAGACTTTGGAACACAGCTTTCCAAATGCTGCAGCTGCAGCACTTATCCTGGTGTTGATCTCAGCATCAAGGTCACACTTAGCTGTTATAGTGTTCCCCAGATAACGAAATTTATCGACCTGTTTCAGCACGTCCTCACCAAGCTTAATGGTCAGTGTCTCACGACCATGGATGTCAAGGGACGTCACTTCCGTCTTTTTGACACTGATCTTTAGGCCGAATTTGCAGCATGCTTGGTGGAAAGTGGACATCAGCTGTTGCAGGCCGTCTAGGGATTCTGCCAAGAAGCACAGGTCATCAGCATACATGATTTCTGTGATCAATGCATACAAGACTTTGGTGCGTGCCTTAAGTCTGGCCAAGTTGAAAAGACTGCCATCGGTGTGAAAGCGAATGCGAACGCCTTCAGAGACAGTTTTTAGGATCTCCTTGACTGCTACTGTAAAGTATAGAGCGAACAGTGTGGGTGCTAGGACGCACCCTTGCTTTACCCCACAGGTAACGGGGAAAAAGTCGGACTGTTCACCGTCTACGGAGACGCAGCACTGCATATTGACGTGCAGGAGTCGCAGAAGTCTCACAAACCTTTCTGTGCATCCTAGCTTTCCCAGTACCATCCAGAGGGCTTCGCGACACTGTCGAATGCTTTCTCTCAACAAAGCAGAGGTACAGCTGACGCCCCTGTTCCCTGCTTTTCTCCTGAAGTTGCTACAATGCTAAAATAGTTGCAATAGTTGCAAGTTGCTAAAATAGCTACACATGTGCCTCGGCTAGGTCGGAAGCCAAACTGGGTTTCAGACAGGATCCTTTCTGATAGGTCCATAAGGCGGTTCAATAGAACTCTTGGAAAGATCTTTCCAGGAGCTGATAGTAGTGAAATACCGAGATATGAGTTACAGTCGGATCGGTCACCCCTGTTCTTGTAGAGGGCACTAATACGAGGCAATTTAAAATCGTCTGGGACTCGCTCCTCCTCCCACATTCGAACAAACAGTTTCCACACCGACGTGTTCAATTCCTTACCGCCGCATTTCAATAGCTCGCCTGGTATATGGTCAATGCCAACTGCCGCTTGTTTTTCTGCTGTCCGATGGCAGTGACAATCTCGTCGAGCGTCAGCGGCTCGTCCAGCTCGATAGATAAAGGGACTTTTGAGGCATTGAGCTGATGTTTTGCAGATCGGCTGATCGATCCACGTTGAGCAAAGTGTTGAAGTGTTCATCCCAACGTTTTAGTACTTCCTCCTTGCTAGTGAGGAGATGTGAACTGTCTAAAGACCTCAGAGGTACTTTTGCTCGGGTGGAAATACCAATCAGCTTTCGCACCTCGCTGTAAAACACCCCAAGCTGTTTAGTGTCAGCAAGCCACTGCATTTGACAAGCTTTGTCCTGCCACCACTTATCTTTTATCTGACGAGACAGCTTGCGTAATTCTTGGTAACTCGCTTTGACCACCGCAATGCTTCCGCCTCTTCTATTGTGCTCTCTATATCTAGCTATATCTAGCTCTCGATGTTTGTCGACTGCTTTGAGAGCCTCACCGTTGTCATCGAACCAGTCTTCGCTACGCCGGTCTTTTGTACCCAATGTAGCTGAAGCGGTCTCCAAAATGTGACTAGACAAAGCTCTCCAAGCAGCACCGACATCATCCGTGTCATTTGCAGGCAACAGCTTTTCCGATAAGGCTTCGGCATATTCCTTTCTAGCCTCGCAATACTTTAGCCTATCCACGTTTAACCACGCAGGCTTTTTCTCTATGGATCTACGAGGCCGGCGGAGGCGGAGTTTTTCAACTTCCGCAACAAAGTTCAACTTCCGCAATAAGAATATATCCAGATGGGATTTAAATAGAAAGCGCGCGACGCGGCGACACGTGGCGACCGCTAAAACTACGAGGCCAATTACCGTGCAGTCAACAAACACAACAACTTTGAAGCATATAATTGGTATTGGAAATTACATCTTTATACCATATTATGATCCCCAATCTCAAAATGAAGTGTATAATCATCGAGCTTCGTTGATTACTTAAGCAGAACATTAGTTATTTATACTCGTTATATGTACTTATGTACAGTATGTGAGAAAATCAAGCAAGTTAATTACAGTTGTGAATATTTGTCTGCTAAATGAGCACAAAGTTGGTATAACTTTTGAATTAAAACGAAAAGAGCAAACGCTGTGAAACGCAAATTTAAAAACTTTATTTATTTTTTAATTAAATTTCTCTTCTAGTTATTAAAACAAAATATTTTAAAATAACAAGATACTAAACGATCACTACCTATTCAACAAAATGCAACAACATGTTCTTTACTAAACACTAAGAGATTAGTAGAATAAAACAGAATTGCAATTCACGTTATTGACACAACGGGCAGTCCTGTAGTCTTGTCGTAGTCTGTGATCACTTTTAGACAACCTTTGGAATTTGTTAATCGGAGAATGGGCAATTTAGCGGGGTTCTCTCTAACTAACCTAGTATGTTTTTTTGTGTTTTATACATGATACTTGTGTTTTTGGACTTAAAATTGTATCTTCATCTAAAGTTATATTATAAAGAGGTAAAGTTTTTGAGGATATGGGGGGTAATCCCTGGATTTACTGTACAAAAGTGGTTATTTTGAAAATCCTTTTAGTGTCTAGTTGAATTACATAGGCTATATATTAACCCGATTATCGCGAAATCCGACATACACACAGGCTGAGCCGTGGGCAAAATCTAAGTTTAAATATATATGTTAATTAATATAGATACCTAGTCTTATTTAAAGTGTTATATTAATAAGCTAATATACGAGTATACATCTTAAAATTAATCTTATCTAAAATTTGCTACAGCCTTAGAACAACATAAAGTTAAATAAGCTCGATACCGTATATTATATACACTGACAATTACCAAAGCAAAGTCGTAGTGAAATCCATGACTTTGTTGGCGTTAGTTGCAATTTCTCTAAATTTAACACACTATATCTTTTTTCGGACGGCCGAACTGACTACAGATGACTGTTGGTAAATACTTGAATCAAAAGATCTTAAAAATATCATAGACACTCCTGTAGAATAATTTCAAACACAGATAAAATCATACAGTGATATGAATCGACATGTGCACTCTATGCAAATAAATTGAAGCCGCTAGTGAAACGTTGTGGCCTTAAACACTCTGATGTGCTGTGTAGAGTGAGATTGTGTTTGAAGTGCTTTTACAAGTATTTACGTGAGCATGTCATACGGCAGCCGGCGCCCGATTTTATCTATGATTTCATTTGCTCGATGTCCTCGTCCGCATGCTACAACACTACAACCTCGTTAAAGTAAACGGGTTATATTGAATTACGATGGCTTTGACATTTACCAAAGTGTAGGAATTGCTTTCATGCTAATCTTCCATAAACCATTGATACAAATAAATAAAATTGAATTGTCTGTTTGTAATTTCAAATTAACAACTTATCACTAAATAATGGAAGTATAAGCGGTACTTACATAAAAAAAAGTGGGCCGTCACGGGACGCCTGGCAGATGTGAAACAATTGCAGATGTGAAAAGAATTGAATTGAATTGCAGAATTCTCACCACGACTAAAAAAATAATCACTACATATTATAAAACAAAGTCCTCCGCCGCGTCTGTTTGTCTGTCTCTTCGCGATAAACTCAAAAGCTACTGCACGGATTTTGATGCGGTTTTTACCAATAGATCAAGTGATTATTGAGGGAGGTTTTCGTATATCATTTGTTAAATTTTTGAGTATATTGGCTAAAATATAACGATATTCGTCGAAGACGTCGGAAAAAATTAAGCCGCAAACCTTCTCGGAGTAACATAGGCTATATTATATTTTCCGTAAAGAGCCCGTGCAAAGCCGGGGTAGGTTGCTAGTAGAAAATACTAATTAAAATCAATGAAATAGTGAACAAAATCCGATTAAAAAGGGTAACACCGCGGGCGTGGATAGTTTCAAATATAATTAAAGAACCGTAAGCTTATGTTTTTTTACAAGCTTTTTATTAACTTGCAATGTTTGTATGTATGCTTGTATGTTCGGGTGGAATCTTGCAACTTAATTTTTAAGCAGATTTCTTCAAGCAATTTTGCCCCACAGAGAGTTAAGGCCATACGTTCCCACACTGGCCGAATGCGGGTTGCGGAGTGGCAAGACAACGTTGTGGCTACGTAATCTTGTCTCTTAATATTTTTAAGCCGCCCAAAAGGCTCCAAGTAAGCTTCACTATGGATATAGAATATAATAAGCAGCAGAAACAATTAAATGGTTAATTTAATGCGCTTGCTAGAAAAATGTTTTTAATAAATACTATTGGTTCATTGTATTCTATGAGAAACGGTTTATTTAACCGATTTCCAAAAGGAGGACGTTATCAATTTCATCTTTTTGTTTAATGTATGTACATTGATTACTCCGTCAATTGTAGACCGATTTTAAAAATTATTTTTGTATTCGAAAGGGTATGCTCCCCTCCCCATGGCCACCATATCAGGATCTGATGATGGGATCCCAAGAAAACCCTCACATTTACGTGAGCGCCTGCAATGAAGTTAAGGCAATTGTCTGCATGCCTTCATATTCTGTAGACCTCATTTAATTTCATAATATATAGTCCATGTGAGATTTTATTACATAAAATTAGCTGAAGTCCTTTCGATTCTATACAGTATGTATGTTACCTTTAGTCGTATTCCTTCAAGTTATTTAGGTGAAATGATGATGAGAGACTTGAGAAAGCAAAAAAAAAAAACTTCGTTTAAAAAGACCGACTTCAAAACTAAAAATTATAAAATAACTTAATTTGTATGTGCTACCTATTCATAGGTTTGAAGTCGGTGCCAAGCCAAAATGTAATAGTAGGTACCGCACTCGCCGCGCGTGACCTTGAGCGGGATAGCTGCTCTTCGCGTAGAACAAAACCACCGAAGCGTCGGTGACGTCGTTGACGTTCGTCTCGAAATATAGCGAGTGTGGTACCTACTATTACATTTGGCTTGGCACCGAATTCAAACCTATGAATAGGTAGCACATACAAATTAAGTTATTTTATAAAAGTTCTACATTGTTGATATTTTTAATAAAATTATCATAAAATTTCGTAATAAATTGCTGCGTTTGGGAACTCAAGATAATAATGAGTATGTTTATGTGTGTCAGGACAACTGTTAACACACATCGCGGCAAGTGTCGAACTATTGTCGAGCACATGTCGACATAGTGTCGAGCCTCGCACTCCGCGGCTGTGTGTGTTTACATTATTAATCATAATAATGGCACCAACTCCTCAACGGGCGGCTTAATTTAATTAATTAAGCAGTACTAAATATTGCAGACGTACAGCTAACCGACGACGATGAAATGTTAACAATGTTATTGTTCTACTGGATTAAATCCAACAGTGGAGGATGGCTATAATATTAATTTGAATGTTTGGGTAAAATCCTCAGACAAGGTCGTTGGCATTACGATGAATTAATTTAACAGAGCGCGAAGTTTATCCAGAGTGAGACCATCAAATTTGATTTGATGTATTCTCTAGACAGATTAATTTACAACTTTTGAATCAATTTTATATTCAACTCCGCGATCACTCTTGTTCAATTCAACTGTGCCATTTAAACTTTTCAAAGCTGAGTGCAACTTTAAAGGAGCTATTTCCTGAGGATTAATTTATCATATTATTTAATATTTAAAAGTAATCTCTATTTTGCATAATATCTTTATCAATTTTACAAATTCGTGTTCCTTTTTTTATTGTTGAGTTTTAAGCGTCATAAATTATAATAATAATTTATGATTTGAAACTGCTTGCCCCCACTAAATTACAATTGACAGCGTTACTAAAGGTCACTGAAAACTTTAGTAATTCTATCAAGATGGAATTTGGTGTAGACAAGTGTGCAGTCATGTATGTAAAGAAGGGAGTGATTGTGGAATCTGAAGGAGTAGAGCTTTCAGATTCCACAAAACTTCGATCTCTTTCTGCCACCGAAACCTACAAGTATCTAGGTTTTTCGCAGTCCTTGGGAATACCAGAATCTGACGTGAAACAAACGTTGCGGGAACGTTTCTTTGGCCGCCTGAAAAAAGTACTTAAAAGTCTTTTATCAGGCGGTAACAAAGTGCGGGCCTACAATAGTTGGGTCATGCCGGTTCTGATGTATTCCTTTGGTATACTTAGATGGACTCAGACTGAATTAGATGCCCTAGACCGGAGAGTCCGTACATTGCTGACTGCATTCCGAATGCATCACCCACGGTCATCGGTTATGAGGTTGTATATCCCGCGAAAGTTTGGGGGTCGTGGACTATTAAATATCAAGACCCTACACAATCGCGAGATATACAATCTTAGAGAATATTTTCTTCACACTGATGTGGGAGTGCATCGTAATGTAGTTGCAGTGGATACCGGACTCACTCCGCTGGCTTTGGCTAAAGAGAATTGGCGCAAACCTGTAGTACTTAGTACTAATGATCGCAGGGAGGTATGGAAGGGCAAAGAACTTCATGGTCGGTTTTATCGGGCTCTTAATGGGCCCGATATAGACTTCAAGGCCTCAACTTCCTGGCTACGGTATGGTAATCTCTTCGGAGAAACCGAAGGTTTTGTTTGTGCGATTATGGACGAAGTTATCATGACAAATAACTATCGGAAGTATATCCTGAAGGATGGCACGGTCGACATCTGTCGGGCATGTCACCGTCCTGGAGAATCTATCGGGCATATTATTTCTGGTTGTTCTCGTCTTGCTAACGGCGAATATTTGCACAGGCACAACCAAGTAGCCAGGATCGTACATCAACAGCTTGCCCTTAAATACAAATTTGTGAATTCGGAGGTGCCATACTACAGGTATGTGCCCGACCCAGTTCTCGAGAATGGTCGTGCTACGTTATATTGGGATCGATCTATTATCACAGACAGGACTATTGTTGCCAATAAGCCGGATATTGTGATGATAGATCGATTAGAGCGCCGCGCAATGATTGTCGATATCGCCGTTCCTCATGACGAGAATCTCGTGAAAGTCGAAAAAGAAAAACAAATAAAATATTTGGATTTATCTCACGAGATTGTCGATATGTGGAATGTGGATTCGGTCATCATTGTTCCGATAGTCGTATCTGCTCACGGATTGATAGCCAAGAGCCTCGACCAACATCTTAAGAGGCTCACGTTAGAGGGCTGGATCAAGGGTCTGATGCAGAGGGCAGTCCTCCTTGACACGGCTCGTATTGTGAGGAGGTTCCTGTCTCTGGAGCCCTAACCACCGGTTTCTTGGTCCCTGTACCCGAGGTCGGTGGTCTACTATTTTTTATATTTTTAAATGTATTTGTTTTTATATTTATATTTAAAAATGTAATTAATATGTATATTTAATGTAATAAAGAGAATAATAATAATACATTGCTGACTGCATTCCGAATGCATCACCCACGTTCATCGGTTATGAGGTTGTATATCCCGCGAAAATTTGGGGGTCGTGGTCTATTAAATATCAAGACCCTACACAATCGCGAGATATACAATCTTAGAGAATATTTTCTCCATACTGATGTGGGCGTGCATCGCAATGTAGTTGCAATGGATACCGGACTGACTCCGCTCGCTTTGGCTAAAGAGAATTGGCGCAAACCTGTAGTACTTGGTACTGATGATCGCAAGGAGGTACGGAAGGGCAAATAACTTCATGGTCGATTTTATCGGGCCCTAAATGGGCCTGATATAGATTTTAAAGCATCTACGTCCTGGCTACGGTATGGTGATCTCTTCGGAGAAACCGAAGGTTTTGTCTGTGCGATTATGGATGAAGTTATCATGACGAATAACTATCGGAAGTATATCCTGAAGGGTGGTACGGTCGACATCTGTCGGGCATGTCACCGTCCTGGAGAATCTATTAGGCATATTATTTCTGGTAATTCTCGGCTTGCTAACGGCGAATATTTACACAGGCACAACCAAGTAGCCAGGATCGTACATCAGCAACTTGCCCTGAAATACAAACTTGTGAGTTCAGAGGTGCCATATTACAGGTATGTGCCCGACCCAGTTCTCGAGAATGGTCGTGCTACATTATATTGGGATCGATCTGTTATCACAGACAGGACTATTGTTGCCAATAAGCCTGATATTGTGGTGATAGATCGATTAGAGCGCCGCGCAATGATTGTCGATATTGCCGTTCCTCATGACGAGAATCTCGTGAAAGTCGAAAAAGAAAAACAAATAAAATATTTGGATTTATCTCACGAGATTGTCGATATGTGGAATGTGGATTCGGTGATCATTGTTCCGATAGTCGTATCTGCTCACGGATTGATAGCCAAGAGCCTCGACCAACATCTTAGGAGGCTCACGTTAGGGAGCTGGATCAAGGGTCTGATGCAGAAGGCAGTCCTCCTTGACACGGCTCGAATTGTGAGGAGGTTCCTGTCTCTGGAGCCCTAACCACCGGTTTCTTGGTCCCTGTACCCGAAGTCGGTGGTCTACTATTTTTTATATTTTTAAATGTATTTGTTTTTATATGTATATTTAAAAATGTAAATAATATGTTATATAATAAGTTTAATAAAGAGAATAATAATAATAATAATAATAAGCCCCCTGAAGCTCCAACCGTACGTCCGAATCGACCACCAGATTCACGTAGGGGGCGGACACGTGATATAAAATTACTGGCACGGCTAACATGGCTCTGGCAACCCATTAAATATGGAAACACGTCTAAGAAGTAAACGTATAAGGCCGCTGCCCGGGGGTGATCGCCGGGGCACACCTGGAGCTGACGCTGGGTGTGACAGCATACGAACCGTCGGCGGAGTGGAGCTGAGTAGGCGGGCTCCCTCCGGGTCACCCGAAAATATTACAGCCAACTTGACTTTCGACAGACAGACTGACAATATGGACAGGATTAGCTCACCATGCCCCTCAACAGAGGAACCATATAGCCCGTCAACCGTGTCATATACACCATCAGAAGTTTCTACAGGAACACCAACACCTACAGACACACCGGGCTTAGATGTTGCGCAGGGGTTGAATACCCTTTTACCTACGT
Organism: Diaphora mendica; assembly: GCA_949125395.1. Lineage (NCBI taxonomy): Eukaryota > Metazoa > Arthropoda > Insecta > Lepidoptera > Erebidae > Diaphora > Diaphora mendica. Next base: position 29,948,397 of record OX421310.1, read on the forward strand.
CCACTAAGACTGGTAAACCACGTGTACGCATGCGATGGACAGAAGATGTAAACATATTCATCATGCGTACCTACTACCGCATCACTAAATTAGAAACAGACATGACAACATACAGAAAATTACTTCATGAATGCTTTTTAAAACAGTACCCTCACGTTATAGTTTCAGAACAACGAGTTTCCGATCAAAGGCGAGTTATCATAAGAAATAAAATGCTTACTAATTAAAAGTTAGAGCAAATTAAAGAACAAGTTAGGGTAGATTTAGAACAGGAAGATATTTCTCTTCAATCACAAGCATCACTTAGTGAGCCACAAACAATCATTACTACAAACCCAACTACACAACAAACAATACTAACGAATACACAATTATCCCATAACTACCTTAATACTACTGAATATGCCATATACAACATACAAACACCACTTAGTACTAATATATCAACACAAACTGAAACAACACTGCTATTGATGGAAACAGAAATAGAAACTGTGCAGTGTAATGACCTCCTAGACTCGTCAGAAAAGAAACTGAAAGAACACTTACACTCAGCCATAATTGAATTTGCAGGCTTAGACCCCACACTGAGGCCACGACTCCCTAAACTTAAATATAGTTTGTATCTTTCCAAATTAACTCATTTTTTTAACAATACCTTACTGCATGAGTTTTTCTCTGATGATTCACAACTAACCGACATTCATACACTCATATATTGTAGTGCCCTAGTAATCTCACGAGAGCTTAGATATAACACCGAACCACAAGCCAGACCCCAACGCATTAACAAAAAACCAGCCTGGCAAGATAGACTAGAGAGAGATATAACGCAACTTAGATCTAACATAGGTAGACTAACACAATTTTTGAATAATAACAGGTCAAAAAAGGTAGTTGATACAGTAAACAAAATAATATCTAATAACAGAATACACAGCAGTCATGAAAATAATAATAAAAGACCCGAAGACGTTCTAGACACATTGAAACAGAAATTAGCATTAAAATCACATAGACTATCCATATATAAAAAAGCACTTCAAAGAAAAACCGATAACAAACTTTTCCATACCAATGAGAAAACATTCTATAGAAATTTAAATACAAATAAAGAAAAACTAACAAACAATAATATAGAAACCCCAGCAGTACACGACTTAGAAGAATTCTGGGCAGGTATCTGGGAAACAGAAGTACATCATAACGGGGAAACACAATGGATAACGGAAGAAGAAAGAAAATGGGCAGACCTAGATGAAATGGAATTCAAAGAGATATCAGAATCTGATATAAAATATGTCACAAGCAGACTACATAACTGGAAATCACCAGGTATAGATAACATACACAATTACTGGTACAAAAAATTTACTACCCTCCATAAAATCATAGCTAAAAATTTTACTAGCATTATTCACGGACATCAAAACACACCACCATTTATAGCTAAGGGTATAACATACATGCTACCTAAAGGCCAATATACACCACAACCATCACAATACAGACCCATAACTTGCTTACCCACTATATACAAAATTCTCACATCAGCTATAACACAAAAACTCACCACTCATATAGAACAGCACAATATACTTGCCGAGGAACAAAAAGGGTGTAGAAGAGGCCATATGGGATGTAAGGAGCAGCTTATTATCGACTCTCTTATTCATAGACACGCAACCACAAATAAAAGAAATTTACACTGTACATACATAGATTACAAAAAAGCATTTGATAGCATTCCACACTCCTGGTTATTACACATTTTGAAAATATACAAGATCAGTCCTGTCTTAATAGAGTTCTTAAAAAACATAATGCCCCTTTGGAAAACTACACTTCATCTTAACAATATCACTAGTAGAGAAATAGCAATAAAAAAAGGTATATATCAAGGTGACTCCCTAAGTCCTCTATGGTTTTGTCTCGCCCTAAACCTTATATCCCAGATACTGCAGAATTGCAAAGCTGGATATCGATTAAAGAATAATAGCACTGAAACTAGTATATCACACTTAATTTACATGGATGACATAAAGCTTTATTCAAAAACAGCAAAAGAAATGAAAGCTCTCATAGACGCTACAGCGAAATTTAGTAAAGATATCAGCATGCAATTTGGATTAGATAAATGCAAAACTATTCACATAATAAAAGGAAAAATCCAGCCAGGCGATTACGCAGTATCTCATGATGAAACAATTACAGCCATGGAACCGAATGAGTTATATAAATATTTAGGATACCAGCAATCAAAAGGAATAGACCACAGTAAATTAAAAATGGCCTTAAAAGATGAGTATAAGCATAGGGTAAATGTTTTAAGTAAAAGTAATTTAGCTAGCAAAAACTTAGTAAAGGCAATAAACACTTATGCTATACCCATACTGACCTACTCTTTTGGTATTATAAAATGGACTAAAACAGAAATTCAAAACATACAAATAACAACGAGAACTATTCTCACTAAACACAACTGTCTACATCCAAAATCTGCAATAGAAAGAATCACAATCAAAAGACAGGATGGAGAAAGGGGCCTTATCGACATATCTACCTTATGGACCACGCAAATATCTAAATTAAAATCATTTTTTCTCGAAAAAGCTAACAGTAGTGAAATCCATAAAGCAATAGTTAGTAATGATCTGAACCACACACCACTAAACCTAACCCAAGAGACGGAAATAGGTAACGCAGAAAGTAACTCTCAAATCTGTAAAATAGAACAATGGAAAAAGAAAGCACTCCATGGTCGACACCCACACGATCTTGAACAACCACATATAGACAAAACAGCATCAAACAAATGGCTTACTCTTGGAACCCTGTTTCCTGAAACTGAAGGCTTCATCATAGCAATCCAAGACCAAATTATAAATACAAAAAACCATAGAAAGCATATTATCAGAGACCCTACAGTAACAGACGATAGATGTAGAAAATGTCACAATCAATCAGAAACTATTCAACATATTACTGGAGCATGCCCCAACCTTGCACAAACCGACTACACACATAGACACAACCAAATTGCAAACATCATACACCAAAGACTAGCTGTCAAACATAAACTCATTCCAGATACACATACGCCATACTACCAATATACACCTAAAGCAGTTTTAGAAAGCAATACCCACAAAATTTACTATGACCGTGCAATATTGACCGATAGGACCGTACACTACAACCGCCCTGATATAACCGTACAAGACAAAATAAATAAAACTACTTACCTGATTGATATAGCTGTTCCAAACACTCACAACCTACAAAAAACTATTGCAGAAAAAGTACATAAGTACACAGACCTTAAGGATGAAGTTTTAAGGATCTGGAAACAACAAAAAGTATACATTGTCCCTATAGTATTGTCCACCACTGGTATTATACCGAAACACATACACCACAGCCTGAAACTCCTTGATCTGAAACCCAATACATATATACTCCTACAAAAAGCTGCTATACTGAACACCTGCAGAATCGTCAGAAAGTTTCTGCAAATAGACGAGCAGACACACAATGCAATAGACTTACACACTTAATTCACTTTTATATAAAACCGTGACATTTACTTGACTTAGTCCGTAAATGCCACTTACATACTACCAGCGAAAGCTGAGAAAAAATAAGTCACCCAAATAATAATAATAAAATATTTATTTACTAACTTTTTTACATAATTCCTATGAAGTCCCTGACTTCTGAGCTAGGTAAAAACCTGTGTTACAGAAGTCAGTGCCCTCTCCCAATTTTGGTTGATACACATAGTGAATAAGAGAAATTCACAAAGTAATTAATAGATTAAGTTATTTATGTTTGAGTGTGAAAGCGTGCGTGCGTGTGTATGTATGTGTATGTGTGGTGTGTATGTGTGTGTGTGTGTGTGTGTGTTTGATAGATTGTTCAATATGGGTCTGATTTGCGAGATATAGGGAGTGTTAATTGGCAAGCAATAGCATTTCTGTTTGATCGTAGTTTAGTTGTAGCAACCAGTTCTTAATTTTGATTTTAAATTCTCTAACAGTAAGAGGATGCATGTTTATTATTTTATTTATTTTATTGTATAAGTAAGATGACCTGTACGATTGCTGTCTTCTACCCGAAGCCGTCCGACATTTGACAGGTAAGCACACATTATTAATGACACGTTTCATATTATACTCATTTGCCTTGTAGGGAGTAAGTCTATGTCGTTTTGTTATAATTTGGAATATATACAATTGTCTAATTGTTAGTAGTTCGCAATATTCATGTAGCTGTTTAGTCGGATATCTGTAGGGTTTAAAAGTCATTACCTTCAGTAAAGACCTCTGAGCTCTTTCCAGTTGTATCAAATGGGTTTTACAAGCGCCACCCCAGACCCCTACACAGTATCCGAGTATGGATTGAGCTAAGGCGTAATATATATCACGAAGCAAAGGAAATTCCGCGACATGTCTAAGTTTTTTGAAAACCCAGATTAACTTTCTAGTGCGACCAGTAGTGAGAGATATATGGGGTTCCCAAGATAGTCTCTCATCTATGGTAATACCTAAGTAGTTGACATGTGTGACTTTTGTAATAGAAAGGCAAGAGCAGTTAGTACTGTTAGGATAACTACAAGAATGAACTTTAATATTAAAATTGTTAAGGTTAGTTTTAGAAAAAGAGAATTGCAAAAATGATGTTTTCAAGATATTGAGAGTAAGAAGGTTGGCATTTAGCCATTGGCTAAGTTGATGGAGGCCTTTTTCAGCAATTTGACGTACCTCCTCCCAGGTCTCTCCATGGAATACCACGGCAGTATCGTCAGCGTACGTGAATGTTTTACTGTTCCAGAGTGTTTGAAGACATAGGTCGTTGATGTAAACCAGGAAGAGACTTGGTCCGAGGATACTGCCTTGGGGGACGCCGTAGACAACATTTGCCATGGAGCTAATTTGATTACCAATCTTTACATGTTGTTTACGGTCACATAAGAAGCTTTCAAATATTTTTAGGGCTGCTCCTCTTACGCCAATGACGTCCAGCTTGTTCACGAGTGCAGGAATCGGGACTGTATCGAATGCTTTGGCTAAGTCAAGAAAAACACCAATACATTTTTGATTTCCATCAACTTTAGTACATATAAAATCTGTGAGCTGACTGACTGCATCATCCGTGCTTTTAGACGCTCTAAATCCAAATTGTGTTGATGCTAAAATATTCTTGTTTTCAAGAAATTTAACGAGTCTACTATTAAGTGTTTTTTCTAAAAGTTTTGAAAGCGAAGACAGTACTGAGATAGGCCTATAATTCGACACCTCGTCCCGATTCCCACCCTTGTGCACAGACGTAATGAGAGCTCTCTTAAACACTTCCGGGAAGACACCCTGAGCATAGCAAAGTCCAAAAAGGTAAGTGAGAGGAGGTACTACTGTATTTTTGCATTGCTTGAGTACCTGAACTGGAATAGCGTCCCAGCCAGTGGCGCAGTTATTTTTTAGATTTATTACTAATGCTTCTATTTCTGTTTCATCTGGTGGTAAGAGTACAATATAATTAAGGTTGCGCGGGATTACAAAATTGTAATCAGGGGTATGCGTGACAGTTATGGAATCAGCAAGTTGCTTACCTACTTCTGCAAAATATTTATTAATTGTATCAATATTATTTGAAGTCAATAAGTCATCGGCAACTGTTTTATCTTCGGAAGAGTTTATGATGGACTTTATTGCTTTCCATGATTCTTTGGAAGTTTTGGCGTTACGAAGTAAAGACTTTTCATAAGTTATTTTTAGTTTTCTTAACAGTGAGTTGCAATAGTTCCGATATCGTTTGTAGGTGATTTCTAAAGTGTAATTAATAGGATACTTTTTGTGTTGTTTATGGAGTCTATCCCTATGTCTAATACAACGTAGAAGCCCACTCGTAATCCATGGTTTTAAAATTCTTTTTTTATTAGTTGTTTGGTAAACTTTAGTATTCGCTTTAATAATGTTCGAAAGTTTATCTACAAAAACTGTAGCTGCTTCGTTAGCATCAGAAATAGATGTAATAAATGAGAAATCGAGAGCTTCTATCTCATTAATACATTTTTTTATGTCTAATTTATTGATACTAAAGTTTTTGGTCGTTTTATTTTTGGACATGCTCAGTGAAACCATCACCGGGGAGTGGTCCGTTATAGAAGAATCAATGACGCATACAGTCGCAGGATATATAGTTTTCATCATGATGTGGTCGAGGCAGTTAAGCTCTCTGGTAGGATAAGTATGTGCAGGCAGCAAACCAAGTTCTGACATTAAGTTCAAGTACAATGTACTGTGTCTGTCTGTGTTACTACTCTTGATGTCAATGTTTATGTCCCCGATTACTATAACATTTTTATTAGAATTTATTAGAATTTGGATTGGGGTGTTTAAGGTAGTAGCCGTTGCCCTAACTAGCTCACACAGATCATCCTTGCTTTCACCTGTTTTTTTGGGCACATTTTTTATTGTGATGCTGGAAGAGTTGAAATTGAAAATACACACATCAAAAGTGTCTAGGGATCAAGCATTTTTATGCGGATTTCTTGAGATTGAGATGTGGCTTTGGCCCTGGCCTGCTCAGTCGCCAGACTTGAACCCGATTGAGCATGCATGGGATATGCTACAGAGAAGAGCTCTGCCGAATATGGAGGGTATCCAGTCGCAAGAAGACCTTTTTTTGTTGTTGCAACGAACATGGGCGGCCATTCCACAGCGTGATTTGGATGAACTCATTTTGAGTATGCCAAACCGATGTTCTTGTGTTAGTGTTCGCGGTAGAAATACGGATTATTAATTGTTTAAGTTACCTAATAAAATTTTAAAGAAAACTGTTATTTCAGTCTTTTTTTCAAACTTTAATGTTAGTGGTTCAAATGTCAAAAATCCTTTTATTAGGAAAATGGCAAATGTCTTTATTAATGCAAAGGTGACTTGGTTTATCATTACTGTGACAAACGAAAACACTTTATTTGATGAATCCTTAAAGAAAATTTTAATTAATATCAATCAGGAGAAAAGTTATTGCAAAAATACACACATAAAAAGTGTCTAGGGATCAACATATGTGTCTAGGGATCAACATATATTTTTGCAATTACTTTTCTCCTGATTGATATTAATTAAAATTTTCTTTAAGGATTCATCAAATAAAGTGTTTTCATTTGTCACAGTAACGATAAACCAAGTCACCTTTGCATTAATAAAGAAATTTTCCATTTTCCTAATAAAGGAATTTTTGACATTTGAACCACTAACATTAAAGTTCGAAAAAAAGACTGAAATAACAGTTTTCTTTAAAATTTTATTAGGTAACTTAAACAATTAATAATCCGTGTTTCTACCGCGAACACTAACAACACAAGAATCGGTTTGGCATACTCAAAATGAGTTCATCCAAATCACGCTGTGGAATGGCCGCCCATGTTCGTTGCAACAACAAAAAAAGGTCTTCTTGCGCCTGGATACCCTCCATATTCGGCAGAGCTCTTCTCTGTAGCATATCCCATGCATGCTCAATCGGGTTCAAGTCTGGCGACTGAGCAGGCCAGGGCCAAAGCCACATCTCAATCTCAAGAAATCCGCATAAAAATGCTTGATCCCTAGACACTTTTGATGTGTGTAAATGTTGATCCCTAGACACATATGTTGATCCCTAGACACTTTTGATGTGTGTATTTTTTAAATTCTGAAACTTCAAATTTCATTAAAACTCTTCGAGTGTAAAACATATTTTTTAAAAGAAACCTCATACTACGAGTACACGTTGTTTATTAGTAGACATTGGATTATATGCATTTGCATGTTTGCATATGCAAATGCATATAATTCTATTTTTTTAGCGTTATTGCATACTTTGGTACTTTTTCATTGACAGGCGTGTTGTATTAATATTTATAATTGTTCGAAAACTATCTAAAGAGCCCTCTAGGAGTAGAACATTTGGTTGCTTGCAAGGTCCTAGAAAAAACAAATCGTTCAACTATCTCCCTGTTCATGAATGATTCCATCAGAACACTATTTCCCGATTTGTTTATAGACGAGAAAATATGTGTTTTTGTTTCTGACGATGCGCCTTATATGATGAACGCTGGTCAAGCTCTAAAAGTATTCTAAGCAAAATTGCTTCACATCACCTGTGTAGCCCACGGTTTACATCAAGTTGCGGTAGAGATCAGAAACGAGTTCGAGGTATTCATAAAACTTATTTCTTCTACAAAAAAAGTGTTTTTAAAAGCACCATTGCGAATAAAGAGCAAAGCATATAATGAGCAACTACCAAACGTAGCACTACCCCCAGAACCAACATTAACACGGTGGGAACTAATATTATTATTTTTTTGATTGTGCATATTTTATGCATATTTCACCTTTTTTTAGTGCATATTTGCATGCATATTTTTAGCATTTTGATAGTGCATATAATCCGATGTCTATTAGCTTCACCTGTTTGTACTCACTTATAACAGTAAGATTTCATTTAAACTTAGTAGACTTATCGAAGACCGATGACAATACAATAATTTTAAAAAAAAGTATAAATAAAGTTTGGTTTATTTATAAAAGCGTGTTTTTTTAGTTTTTAAACTATTTTTTTTTTTTTACTTTGGCATTTCGCATTCGTTTTTCATTTGACTATTTTTCAATGGTGACCATTGAAAAATAGTCAAAGTTTATAAAGAGACTTATTGATCAGGATTAGATGTAGAATGCATTGTTCCCTTATTTTTATTTGATAAAAGTATAAGCAAAGACATACTAAAGAAAGCAGATACATTTTGGGGTATAGACCTCCGGTATCCTCACTCACTCGGTGAAACACAGCGCAAGCACTGTTTCACACCGGTTTTCATTGAGGCCGTTGTATCACTCCAGTCGAGCCGGCTCATGCATGCTTCGGCTTAGAATGTTATTTGTAAAATTAGAAATTTCATAATGTTTAAATTAAAATTATCAACATCAAACATTAGCACGTCGGTGACGCGAACACGTAAGATTTTTCCCTACCAAAAAGTGCTCAACGCGACTAAAGAAGTTTTCACAAAAAACTTACTTTTATTTTAGTAACCTGTTATACTTATTACATAGACGTTACATAATTAACATTTTGAAAACGAGAATATCTAATATTAATGTATTAATATTACGTAGTCGGGTAATTAACACGATTCTTATTACAGATTGCGAGTGTTTTTGTAAAGGTTGCTTTTGCAGTTTACATTTAGAAGTCCAAGTTGAGCAATCGCTTTCCTACAACTGTGTTCCAAACACAAACGTTGAAATAGTTTAAGATTTTATAGCCATTTTATTTTAAATCCACAACGCTTCTACAGTATTACAGAAAGCCGTATAACGCAACGATTTCAAAAGGTTCCAGCACTCGTATTGTTGAAAATTTAACCAACAATCTAAATAAAAGGTAGCTTAATTATACTTAAATCAGAATGTGACTCGAACAAAGAAACATTTAAAGGTTAATCCTTTAATAGCTCTAAAATAAAAGTCATTGTTATAACACCAACAGAGTTTGAGGCGACCTTTTTAAATTGAATAATGTACCATTTTATTAGTGTATTATCTATACAATACTTTTTATTCCTTTTTCATCCAACTAACTAAGGGATACATACAAATGTGAAAGACTGTCTAATTTAATAAAGAATTCTACACGATGAGCATTTTTAAAAATTTTAAACAAACATAAATTGAATTAATAAATAAAAAAGTGGCCAACTGCGAGTCGGACTCGCCCATGAAGGGTTCCGCAGCAGCAAGTAACATAATATAATTTATATTTGTGTTGATTGAATGAAAGGTAAATTGCAGTTTACGATTTATGACGTATTAAAAAAAACTACTAACTAGATTTCGTTCAAACCACTTTTCGGTGGAAGTTTACATGGTAATGTACATCATATATTTTTTTTAGTTTTATTATTCTCATATTTTAGAAGTTACAGGGGGGGACACACATTTTACCACTTTGGAAGTGTCTCTCGCGCAAACTATTCAGTTTAGAAAAAAATGATATTAGAAACCTCAATATCATTTTTGAAGACCTGTCTATAGATACCCACACGTATGGGTATGATGAAAAAAAAAATTTTTTGAGTTTTAGTTGTATGTATGTATGTTGTATGATCCCCAAAATTTATTGTTTTTTTTCTATTTTTGTGTGAATATCTTAATGCGGTGCACAGAATACATCTACTTGAAAAGTTTCAACATTATAGTTGGTATAGTTTCGGAAAAAAGTGGCTGTGACATACGGACGGAGAGACATACAGACAGACATGACGAATCTGTAAAAGTTCCGTTATTTGCCTTTGGCACGGAACCCTAAAAAAGATAAAAGCTTGTTCTGGTACATAAATACATAGTAGATAAAGTGGAACTGTCAATTTACAATGTAGTTCAACAATTTTAGTAATTGATAACAATTCACTTCTCTTTCAAACCTTTGTTATTAAATTCTTATGTTCGTCTCCTTTAATAGGTATAATAATGAAAACAAGAGAGTTATTTTTATTAAACCAAGAAATCAAGGGAATTTATGAAATTTTTATAATGACCATATTATTTTAGAATTTTGAGACGATTTAGACACATACTAGCTTTCGTCCGCGGCTTTGCTCGCATTTAATAAAAAGTATCCTTTGTTACTTGTAATACCTCCAAGAATATGTGTACAAAGTTTCATTATGATCGGTTAAGTACTTTCTCCGTGAAACAACAAACTTACTTTATAATAATAGGTCTTTACCTATGAAATTGCCGTTTTGTATGCAATAAGTGAAAGTACTTTTTTTTTAACTTTTTTATTTCTTATTCTTTGTTATTCGAAGTAATCACCCATGCAATCGACGCATCTTTGCCAACGCATTGGCAGTTTATTGATGCCCTTCTTGTAAAAATCAGCTGGACGGGAGGCAACAAACTCTTCAAATGCATTTTGCACTGCCTCTCGGGAATTGAATTTTTTTACCCACTAAAAAGTTGTCTAAATTTTGGAAATAGTAATAGTCGGTAGGTGCAAGGTCTCAAGGCCGCTCAAGGAGTGGCCCGTATCGATTATATCGATATAATCGATACCGGCCACTCCTTGAGCGGCAACAATACCTATAGCATTCTGCATGTTTGCTATAAGGGTTTCGGGCTGAGTGTGTTGGAACAGTTAGAAATATCAAAACATAACAATAATAATGCATATACACTGTTGAATGACCAAACAAACTTAATTCCATCACCACTTCTGTTCAGTCCTCTCACCAATGGAGCGATCACTTTGTGATACCTGTAATACCTATAGGACCCATGAGTATAAGCATTAACTTATACGAATAGGCGGAACGCGCCTACAAAACTCGCGAGTCCAACCAGACCTAACAAAACGGTAAATTACTAAAGAGACCGGGTCGATGTACAATTAGCTTAATATCAATTAAATTCCACTTAAAACCGGCATTCTTTTACGAAGCCTTGCTCGACCGGTCAAAGCGTCTCAATAGTACTAACTGTCAACATCTAAACGTCAAACAAGAAAAATGACAATCAAAAATGTTGCCATTACAATGACGTTAAATTTCTAACAGTCACCCGCCCGAACAGGTCCGTACCTGTTCCCTAATCTACAGGCAGGCGAGATAACGTTGCTACCGCTCGTTTGATAACTGAGTCCCCAACTAGAACCTCTGCGGACCGGGGGGTCCCATCCTTACCACGGAACAAGTTACCAATGCGCCCCCGGCGCCAACGCAGTGGCGGTAGGTTAGCATCCTTAACCAGCACAAGGTCACCAACACTAGGGGGGCTAGTTTTGTCAGACCCCTTAAGGCGCTGTTGCAGAAAGTGCAGATACTCTAGAGACCATCGTTTCCAAAAATTCTGTGAAAACTGCTGCAACATCTGATACCGAGACAACCGAAACAATTTCACACCTTCGAACGGGTGTTCGGGCAGCGCGTTAAGTGGCTGACCAATTAAGAAATGGCCTGGAGTCAACGCCTCCAGGTCATTTGGATCCGAGCTGAGCGGACACAACGGTCGCGAGTTGAGAACGGCTTCTATCTTACAAAACAACGTCGCGAGTTCCTCAAATGTCAGCGCGGTCTGACCTACAATACGCCCTAAATGCGTCTTAGCTGACTTAACTACGGCTTCAAAAATCCCGCCCCAGTGGGGGCAACCTGGTGGACTGAAGGTCCATTGTATACCCCGACGGGAGAGGGCTGTTCCAATATCCACTTTGTTTTCATTTAAAAACTTAACTACATCTCGCAAGTATCGTTCTGCACCTACGAAGTTGGTTCCGTTATCGAATCGAAAACGAATCTGTCCAAGCACGCTATAAAGGCTTCCGTCGTGAGGTCAGCAACGAGCTCGAGATGCACCGCCTTGGTGGATAAACAGACGAACACACAAAGGTACGCCTTGTACTGTTTCGCGTTCCGCAGCCGCGAGCTTTTCACTAAGAATGGGCCCGCAAAGTCTGTACCAACGCCCGCCCATGGCCGAGCCTCATTCACCCGATCAGGGGGCAGATCCCCCATGTGAGGCTGCATCGTGGCAGCCTTGCTCCCATAACAAGGCATGCATCGAAACACGATGTTCCGTATGGTACGACGCCCAGACAAAATCCAAAACTCCCTCTGGAGTGTAGCCAACAAGGCGTTACAACCTGCATGAGCGTTTTAACATGCTGATCAGTCACCAACAACTCAACCAACTGCCCTCCCTTGGGGAGCAGTAGGGGGTGACGAGCCGAATACGGCAGATTCGCATTGCGCAATCTTCCTCCTACCCGAAGCAACCCGGCCGAATCTATAAACGGGTTTAGACGCGCGACAGCACCCTTCAATTTGGAACGCCCAGTTCGTAGACTCGCCAATTCTGCTCCAAACTTCGACGACTGTACTAACCGGATCAAATTCAGAAGCGACTCATTTCGCTCTACCGGTGACAGAATTGGGCTCAGCGTTCGCTCTTCGCGGGGAGTGCGACAATTCCAAACGAATCTTCTGATCCAACAATTTACATTGATCAATTTATCAAGAGAGCTACACCGCTCAATCAGGAAACTCGCGTCAGTCTCCTGGACCTCCTCGGTCACATACACGGCTGCCATTATACCACAGTCCATAGGCAATTTCGCGTTGTTAAGGGGACAATCCGATTCCTTCCTTGCCAGCCAAGGAGGGCCCCACCATAACTGATGGTTAACCAACTCAGGAGCCCGGCATCCCCTGGATGCACAATCCGACGGGTTCAATTCTCCTGGCACATGTCTCCACAGCCATGAGTCGATCATGCTGCAAAACTCGCCGATCCGACAACAAAAACTTACCCAGAACGTCTACTCCCAGTAGCACGTCAACCGTACCTGGGGTGTCGAAATCAAACCCCAAACACACACGGAGGCAGTGGGCAAGACTATAGCCTCCGGTTGGGGACCAAATTTGATTGAGCTGCAATTTCCTAGCGGGGGCCCCCGGGGCCCCACGCATTATAGCCCGAGCAACCGGGCATATCAGTGCCGTATTAGAGATCCCATGGTCCCTCGTAAGTGCCCCTCCAGTCGCGGCGCTCTACTTGACGCCGTCCACCGATAGGGGGGTTCGGTGATCCTACCGACGGCGTTCCATGATGGGCGGCGAAAATCGACGAAATGTAGTCATCGGCGGCGAGCGCGATGACACCCGAGGCGGCGTTCTAACTAACCGCTCCGTACTCGACAACACTTCTGCCTGTATGGCAGAGACCCAAGTCACTGAGTCACGACTTCGGTCGTCGATGTCTTGCAATATTGATGCGTTTAAATAAGATGAGCAGACTGAAAAATCTGTACAGTGATAACTAAAAAGTAAAAAATAAATTAATAAAAAAAAACCCTTTTAAAAACAAGCTTTTATTGGAATGCTCTAAAAAGAATAAAATAAAGAATTCCTTGAAAACTTTTTCTATCAACTTATAATGTCATTACACAATTTATATAATACAAAAGCTTGTCGCGAGATTTTGTTACCAGTATTTACTTAGTTTGAAAATTTTAATTATTGATATCAGTCAAATCAAGTTCTTTAATTTACTTTCTTATCTACACTGGAAAATCTCGCGACAAACTTTTGTATTATATAAATTGTGTAATGACATTATATGTTGATAGAAAAAGTTTTCAAGGAATACTTTATTTTATTCTTTTTAGAGCATTCCAATAAAAGCTTGTTTTAAAAAGGTAATTTTGAACTTTTTTTATGTCAATGCCAAAGTGACTCTAATTTTTTTTACTCTACTTTGCCTCATGGAAAGCATAAGTAGAATCCAAGAGTGGTGGGCACCATACTCATTGCGAATGCAAAAATGCAGCATGGTGACCCACACCATGGCGGCCTAGTGATGCTTCTGCATCATTGGGCCTTCGATCTCGCACTCACCAACGAAACACGACAGCCCGAACGTTGTCATTTTAGATTGATCTTCTATACAAGGGTAGTACCACCCCGGTGGAGCCGGCCTTTTCATGCTCAAATCAACGTGGCTCTACTACCTTATCCGCCACATACCTACTGATTTCACAAGTCGAGGATACAGATAAATATGTCACATAACCATAAATGTATCAACACCCTTTTTCTGTTAAATAGTGTTAATTGGCTGGCAACTAACTGAAACTTTATCAGGAACTGGTGAATCTGCCACTAACAATTATTATTTTGTTAACTTTGACAAATTCTGATGAAAGGTTTTGTTCTCCAAAAAAGACTGGAATTTATTTCATTTATTTACCATGACAATAATTATTGTTTTCAATTTCAACTGCCTCGGTAGCGTAGTGGTAGCATATGCAACTGCTGTGCTTGAGGAGTTTGGGTGTTTTCTATGTATAAAATGTATGTATTTACAAAAAAAGTATATATGTATTAATATCAGTTGTCTAGTACCCATAACACAAGCTCTGCTTAACTTGGGACTAGATGGCGTTGTGTGTTAGATGTTGGAAATATTTATTTATTGTACAGTATAAAACTAAAAGATGTATTGGAAGGTAGTTGGTATGTGTTCCATAGTTGATTACTTATTTCCGATGAATACGATTATTTGGAAATCAAGGGCGAGTGCTAATGTACTAATAAATATATGTTGGTCCTTCTTTAATTACTTTTAATTACTTTAACAATGCTTTTAGCTTGTCACCACTTAAAATTTATCGTATTATATGAAATAATATTTAGTTTTATCCTAATGTTTTCGGTGTTTTTTGGCTTTGAAAACATGAAAGTAGTAGGGAATAATTTGATTTTAATTACTTCTCACACAGAAACACCCGAACATTACGTCGATCAGTCATGATTCGACATAAATATACCCGACCGTAGTGTTGCCATGGCTTCATTGAAAAACCGGTACAAAGCAATCCGCAATTACTGGTTTTGGGGGTAGCGAAAGGGTGATGAAGCGTAAAAACGTACCCTAAGCACATGAAAACTGACAACATTTAAAAACATGAATGCGATGAAAATGAAGAAAATAAGGTAGGAAAAAATATCGAATGAAATATTAAAGACTAACTAACCCGTGCCCACTTCGCTGGGTGTTGCATATTTTAAAGCACATCCGATTCCAACAAAAAATATTTTGATTTTTTTTTTGAGTTTTTTTTAAGGGGGCAAACGAGTCGACGTATCACCTGATGGTAAGTGATTACCGCCGCCTTTGGACACTTGCAACACCAGAGGCGTCACAAGTGCGTTGCCGGCCTTTTGGGGATGGGGGGAGGGGTTGGGGTATGGGCCTCCGGTATCCTCACTCACTCGGTGAAACACAACGCAAGTGCTGTTTCACACGGTTTTCTGTGAGGCCGTGGTATCACTCCCGTCGAGCCGGCTCATTGATGCCGAAGCGTGGCTCTCCCACAGTAATATATGGACTACAACACTCACAAATATTGTGACTTTTGATTGGTAAAATAATTTTCAAAATCGGTTCCGTAGATCCAGAGATTACCCCCTACAACCCCACAAACTTTACTTTCTACTTACTCTTAATATGAATAGTCTAGATCTAATATTTAACAGTCATATACCAGCAGATATTATTTTGTATTTTGAGTTCATAACTGTCTAATACAATTATTTGTAGGGTTCCGTACCTCAAAAGGAATAAACAGAACCCTTATAGGATCACTTTGTTGTCCGTCTGTCTGTCAAGACCCTTTTTCTCAGGAACACGTGGAGGTATCAACCTGAAATCCATATCGAGTACTCAAGTCTACTGTCCCATAGAGCTGTGAAAAAATCAAAATTCCAAGCCAATAGCATGTAACCGACGCTGACCTGCTAAAAATGTTATAGTACCCAATCTGTTTTTTCAGTCTTGTTACCTAGTTTTTTTATATATTTCTCAATTCTTTCTTTAAACATAAAATATATCCCATGTACTTCATTAAGCATAATACTAAACAATATCGTATAACACAATATCATTGTTGAGTAAACGAATGTTTTCGGTTTAAGACAACGCGTTTCGTATGCGAGGTGCGATACTCGTTACCGGGATGTGCGCCCTCAGGGCATTGCCGCAGCTCGAAATTATGTCTAACTTCATTGCTCAGATTCCGTCATGAGCATAAGCTCTAAGTTGTCGTGAACAAGCCAGTGAGTGTGTATGTTTCGTACGAGTCTGTTTGTGTAATTAATTTGGTTTCCCCGATGGCTGTAATTCCACCGCTCGACACAACGCAATTTAGTTCTTCAGTAATCTAAACATTGTTCAATTAGAACGCTTCTTAGACAAATTTATGAAGATTAGTGTTACGTTCGTATAATAATATTTACTACTGGGAAACATTATTTATTTAATGTGTAGGGGTAAACGTAAACACTATGAAGGTAATATTTAGTTAAATAATAATTTATCTAACAGAAATGTTGTCATTTATGGTCATATTTTCCAATTATGTTATTTCTAAGACTTCTCGGAAATAAAAAAGTTATTTGGGCAATAAAGGCCGTAGCTACGATGTCGGCCGAGGTTGTCATTTATTTACGCAGCACTAACGATGTGATAATTAATACCCCGTTATTTGACGACGACTTTTTCGACGTTGATTTAGTATCTATATTTAGGAAATAAATAAGTCAACGTGGAATCCTTCATAATATAAAATAGAGGTCCATAATACATTTGTTACGCTATATGAAAAAAAAATCTATGTTTTATACATCAAAAGTGGGCAACATATAAATTATAATGTTAAATTCCACCATTCATTCATATTGTTTGTATCATTAATATTTGGTAAACATATATGACAATTATGGAGAAAAATATGTAATTCACCTTGACCTACATAAAAAGACTCCGAGCGGCTTTTTAAAATACAGAATACAGTTTAAAATATAATCAAGAACAAACCTAAAGAAATTGCATTGAATACATCTTCAACTTTATATGTTTAAAAGTACAGTATACTATATATACAGTAATTAATTTATAATCATCCTTAATAGTTATTTACTACAAGATCTTTCAAACATAACATACAACGCAAAATTCTTCTTTCTTCAGTCTCATTACTCATTGATATAGATTAATACAATTGGTTTTATCTAACACACAATGCCATCTAACGGATAAAAGGAGCATAGAGTGCGATGTGAATAGATGCTTGCTGCTGCTGCGTATGTAGTAAAGTTTCTACGTGGTATAGAATTTTGAGAAATATAGGGTTGGTACTAGGCCGCCTGAACTAAGCTTGTACTATGAAAACTAGACTGACTTAAATACATATTTACCATACATAGACTATATATCATCACGCTAAGACCAATAGGAGCGGAACACCATTGAAGAATGTTACAAAAACGGGGGAATATTTTTACGCTACGGACAATAGGAGACGTAAACGACGTTGCGTGGGTCAGCTAGTACTATATAAAATGGCTTTTAATTTGTACCTTCTAATTATTATGGGCTTAGGAACAATGGGAACACAGAATATTATGTTAAATTTCAAACACTTGAAACATAATCATTTATATGTTACGTTGTTATTACTAGTTTCAGTGCAAGCTGGTCCTCACCATGTTTTGCCTGATTGGAAAGTCGAGTTGATACGATTAAAAGTTTATTGAATAACGTGGCTCACAACATTTCCCAGCAACTGCAACACGGCGACTTCTCTCAAAGTTGGACTTGCAGTTTGACTTTATTTCAATTATTCACTAATGGTTACTGTCGTTATATTCTTATCGACTTTTCTAATTGTTTTGTAGTAACATTTTCAGTTTTAAAGTGCATCGCGATTTATACTTGATTTAAAGTTAAAGAAATAAAATGATATTTTTTATTTTGAAACATGTATATTTTTTAATTTGAATTATTTCCTTAACAGTTTTTAGTCATACTTTGACACACTGCCTCATTTAAGAACAATGTTTAGCATTGTTTTCATTACATTTCAATCCAATGAGTTCGGTTATCTGAAACCTAACCTCTTTACACTAACCTTTTATTATCTTCTATTTCAATTTACTTTCGTGAGCAATAGCACTAATTTCCTTAATCTGTAAGTTGTTGGTAAGAGTAAAGTTTTTAGCAGCACGTTTACGCAATTTCAAAACAAAAACATTCAATCAAAGGGCGATGTGATCAATCCAAGCAGCGCTCAGCTAACGAGCTCCGAACGCGTGCGTAGGTACTCGTACAATAATGAAGCAGAAGTAATTTCTTAATAATTGTTGGTGAGAAAGAGCCGAGGAAGTTGTCGGCTAGAGGCGAGACTTCAAAGAAATTAATGAGTGTTAGCAACTTGCGACGTGCCACCGCTGACTTGATCAGTTAGGACGCAAACCGGAACAAAGTTGCCGCTGAAGCTTTAAGAAATTTCCTGCTAATTAGAAACGGTCTTCAATTGCTCTCAAATACGTTATCAAAATGAATCAAATTTTATTCAAAACATGGTATAAACTGGCCTTGACTTCGGTCTTAGTATCTAAACCAATGAATTATTTAAGGCAACCATTTTGAGTAAAACATCATTATTATTTACAAACGCAGGAATTACATGAATTGAAACCTTTACACAAATATATCTTATTCAAAGTGAGTAGTAGCACTCATTTTCTATTTATTGATAACTAGCTTTCGCCCGCGGCTTCGCTCGCATTTAATAAAAAGTACCCTATATTACTTCTAATATCTTCAAGAATATGTGTTCAAAGTTTCATGATGATAGGCATCATGAAACTTTGTACACTTTAAGTAGTTTTCACGTGAAAACGTAACAATCAAACTTACATTCACATTTATAATATTAAGGAATAACTGTAACATTCTGGATATTGTCGGATATTAACAAATTTTGGATTATCTTAAATGAGAACGATGGGCTGAAATCCTGTTTTACACAAATATCTAATTAATTTTAAACCATGGATATTCTTAACCCATAAATTATTTCCAATTATTTGAACATACACACTTTGATTTCTTTTAATTTACAAATTTAGTTACTTTCCAGTTTTTGGAAAAAACTAACATGACTATACGATAGATAATGTGATCAATTTGAATTTTTCTTGCCTTCCTTGCTAGTGACCTAATCATGTACTTTTGTATATTTAAGTTACTATGGGTATTAGGAGTAAAATTGTATTATAACATCGTTGTTACTTTATTCTAAGATCTAAATAATTTTGAGAGGTTACTATCAAATAAACTTGTTTAGTTAAGTTGAATTAATTAGTTCCCTTTAACTTGGTTGTGAAAATAATTAATATATAGAGTAGTTTTAGTGTCGTTTCTATTACCAATAGTCAAAGCAATCCTTTATTGCTTTGAAATATCGTTTTAGTGTTCATCAAGGCATGTTTAATTGTTTAGCGCTCTTTGTATATGCATTGTATAGATATCGTTTTCTTTCAAGCAAAACACATGTATATAGCTTGCGTTATGAAAGTTGTACTATTTGACTAAAAGTTGTACTTTGCAAGAATGTTAATAACTAAACCATGCACAGTTAGCTAAAAAAACCTCCATTGACTAGCGCACTAGGTACACTGTTGATATAAAACTTCCAATAGTACCGTCCAAAAATACTATAGATAAAGGTACGCTGCTTTTGTTACGGTAGGAAAACGCATACAAATTCATAAAGGCCGACTTTTCCAACGGGAGAATATAAAAAGCATTCATAGACTCAATTTTTTTTTATTGAATTTTCTGCAGCTTTTTTCCCATTCGCTGATCAAATTACCGCTTCATATTTGGTAACATAACATGAAAGTTGTAACCGTATGTTTGCTTAAGTATAGAATATATGCGAATATTTAATTTTTTCCGTCCAGTGTCAAAGCCACTTTTTTCCGAAACTATAAGAACTATAATGTTGAAACTTGGTAAGTATATGTTTTCTGTGAACCGCATTAAGATTTTCATACAAAAATAGTAAACAATTGCAAAACAAAAGCAACTTAAACATTTCATGAATTTGGATAGAAGAATGATGTTGAAGGGACTTTAACTTGCATTCCACCTGGGAACGAGCTCTTTGTCAGACGTTTTTAAGTGTATTACTTTTCACGTTTTATATTTCACTAGGGATTTTTTTAATTGGTAATTTTTTTATTTTTAACTAAGCATTTTTAGCCATAATAAATATTTCGGACTTCTAAAGCTAAGCAAAGCAAGCTAAGCGGAGCTTGTGTTATGGGAACTAGACAAGTGATATAAATACATATATACTTTTTATTTGTAAATACATACATATTATACATAGAAAAACACCCAAACTTCGAAACAAATATTTGCAGATCATACAAATTTGGTCCGACCCAGGAATCGAACCCGAGACCTCAAGCATGCAGTCATGTAAGCTACCACTGCGCCACCGAGGCAGATAATAATACTAGGTATTTGTTTAAGTAACTTTGTAACTAGTGATACTGTGAATTTAGATTAAAACATAACTTTCCTTTGAAAACAATTCTCGTGTTTAGCTTCGCATTTAGGCTTATCGATATCTTCATTTTTTGTACAGGTACTTATTTATTTTTGCTTGTGGTACCTATTCTTAAATAAATAATAAACGTGTTATAATTTCGTTCCAACCACAATTTCATAAACATTTCAATCACAATCGCAAAAACAGGTATGTCAGGGAGCGTCTACATGATGCAAGTCCATTAAGGCAGCATATAAACTGCCCTCGGCGGGGCAATGCCGTGATTAAGGTAATGCGATTGCGGCCAGAACGGGCTCTGAGCTACAAACCAGCAGCAATGATTTCAAGCACGTACTGTTAATTATTGCTCTTATTATGGAAATGTTATAGCTGTGATAGTATGCACAACTACGTGTTAACTAAATAAAATCTAAAACGGTTACCTCTTATAACTTTTAACCTTTTTTTTAATTCAAAAGGGGATGGTTCAGTCGTAGCTTTGAACCTGATAAATGTTTTAACAGTTACAACTAATACGACAAGTCAAAAAATGCGCCATAGAAAGTAGTTTTTAGAGAGCAGTAGATTCAGCCTTAAATTTTAGGTTTTTCCCACAGAAATCTAAATAAGCTTTTTCCCAACTTCCTTCCAGTTCATTGAAAAATAACTCGGAAGCGAAAGTAGGTTCTTCTTGGCTAAGTTATTACCCATCTAACGATCTATACAATATACACTAGACAAACTTACGTCCAAACTCAGGACAACCACTAAATTACATAAATGTAATTATTTTATGAGAAAATGGAATAGCACTCAAAGTATCACTTCAACCACTAAACATTTCATATAGTCTAAATCTAAAGTACTATGACACGAACAAGTTTTCTTTTTTGCTCTTATACTGCCTAAAGTTTATATTAGATCTACACCTTGAACTTTTGCGTTGATTTCAAAACTAAGTCCTTATAGAATGACTGACTGTTCCAAAACATACATGACATCACAAGACTTTAGAAAGTAACTGTGATCAATCTTATAAAGCAAATGTTAAATAAAACATACCAAAATATTCGTGGTATTTTCACCCAAGAAGTGATAGTATTGAAGTAGCGAATCCTATAGGGAACCATTTAACATGAGCTAGTAAAAGCTAACCTCTTCCTAAGTGTATTAGTCTTGTGACGTCAAAAATAACCAATGACATTGTGTTCAATAACGAATGCTATGATACAGTAAGACAGAATACACAAAGGATGACTGGTAAAGAATTTCCTTAGCATTAGGTCAGCCTATGTACCTGACCTAATGCTAAGGAAATTCTTCCGTAGACCAGAAAACCTAACCTAACCTTTTTTTTAATTCAAAAGGGGATGGTTCAGTCGTAGCTTTGAACCTGATAAATGTTTTAACAGTTACAACTAATACGACAAGTCAAAAAATGCGCCATAGAAAGTAGTTTTTAGAGAGCAGTAGATTCAGCCTTAAATTTTAGGTTTTTCCCACAGAAATCTAAATAAGCTTTTTCCCAACTTCCTTCCAGTTCATTGAAAAATAACTCGGAAGCGAAAGTAGGTTCTTCTTGGCTAAGTTATTACCCATCTAACGATCTATACAATATACACTAGACAAACTTACGTCCAAACTCAGGACAACCACTAAATTACATAAATGTAATTATTTTATGAGAAAATGGAATAGCACTCAAAGTATCACTTCAACCACTAAACATTTCATATAGTCTAAATCTAAAGTACTATGACACGAACAAGTTTTCTTTTTTGCTCTTATACTGCCTAAAGTTTATATTAGATCTACACCTTGAACTTTTGCGTTGATTTCAAAACTAAGTCCTTATAGAATGACTGACTGTTCCAAAACATACATGACATCACAAGACTTTAGAAAGTAACTGTGATCAATCTTATAAAGCAAATGTTAAATAAAACATACCAAAATATTCGTGGTATTTTCACCCAAGAAGTGATAGTATTGAAGTAGCGAATCCTATAGGGAACCATTTAACATGAGCTAGTAAAAGCTAACCTCTTCCTAAGTGTATTAGTCTTGTGACGTCAAAAATAACCAATGACATTGTGTTCAATAACGAATGCTATGATACAGTAAGACAGAATACACAAAGGTTGACTGGTAAAGAATTTCCTTAGCATTAGGTCAGCCTATGTACCTGACCTAATGCTAAGGAAATTCTTCCGTAGACCAGAAAACGGGCAGCAGCGTTTCTGGTATGCTTATTTACTGCGATCGCCAACCCGCTTGCCCAGCGTGGCGATTAGAGCATTACCTCCCAATGGCAAGCACACCAAAAAAACGGCCCCTAGTTCCCGGCCGCCTCACCAGGCTTGGCTACGGTAGCGGTCATAGCGTCGGTGGGGCGCGGGGTGCTAAGAATCCCCGGGTTACGGACGGCTACCATATCTACAACAAATTGACCTTGGCTACGTATAATGGACGAACTCTGAGGCTTAACGAATATCTGACCGAATTGGAGGTAGAGTTAGACAAGATACGATGGCATGTTCTGGGGCTATCTGAAGTCCGAAGACAGGGAGAGGACACAGTGACCCTAGAATCAGGCCATCTACTTTACTTCCGAGAAGGTGATAGCCTTTCCCAGGGCGGTGTCGGGTTTCTTGTCAACAAAGCCCTCACTGGCAACATTGTAGAAATATCTAGTGTCTCGACAATTGTAGCGTACCTCATACTCAAATTGACTGAAAGACACTCTCTGAAGGTCGTACGGGTATATGCGCCGACTACCACACACTCTGACGATGATGTGGAAGTTCTTTACGAAGAAATTGACTAAGCCCTGCACAATAACTCAAGGGCACACTTCAATGTTGTCATGGGGGACTTCAATGCAAAAGTGGGAGTACGCACGGACACCGAATCGGTTATGGGGCCACATGGTATTGGGAGCAGAAATCACAGGGGGCAGATGCTGATCAACTTTTTGGAACGAGAAGGGCTATTCTTGATGAATTCGTTCTTCAAGAAGAAGCCCCAGAAAAAAAGTGGACCTGGCGGAGCCCCGACAACGTGACTAAAAATGAGATAGACTTTATCATAACGGATAAGAGACGTGTATTCAGGGATGTCTCAGTGATCAACAGGTTCAATACCGGCAGTGATCACCGACTTGTTCGAGGCACTCTGAACATAAATTTCAAACTGGAACGCACCCGTCTTATAGAGTCTACGCTCTGGCCTACTCTGCTCCAGACTATTGCTGGCTCTGAAAGATTCCAAATGGAACTTCAAAACCGATTCGATGTGCTGGAAACCGAGTGCGACGTTGACGAGGACTTGCGTAGAGTAGTGGAGGTCATGAGGGATGTGGGTAGAAGGTTCTGTCGGAATACGCATACGGGTAGGAAGTCTAAACTCTCGGATGAGACTCTGGAGCTCATGAGAGAGAGAGATGCGAAAAGGTACAGACTACGGCGGACGATCAGCGAGCACTCACGAAACACATTCGAAAAGCGGTACGGCGGGATCTCCGGAGTTCTAATACACGCCTCATCAAAGAGGCAATAGAACAAAACCGAGATTCCAAAGTATTCGTGAAGCCTCTCGGGAGGAGGAACATGTCTAGGCTGGAAAAGCCCCAGGTGAAGACAGAGTTACAACTGAGTTCTTAAGAGCAGGGGGAACTGCAGCGCATTTTCAACTCCATTCTCCACGAAGGGAGAACTCCACAAGCGTGGAGCAGGAGCCTGGTAGTCTTATTTTTCAAGAAAGGGGACAAGACCCTTCTTAACAACTACCGTCCTATATCGCTCCTGAGCCACGTCTACAAGTTGTTTTCCAGGGTTATCGCAAACAGGCTGACGCGACGGCTGGACGACTTCCAACCACCAGAGCAGGCCGGATTTCGCGGAGGATTTGGCACTATAGACCACATACACACTGTGAGGCAGATCATACAGAAGACTCAGGAGTACAATCAGTCTCTGTGTCTAGTTTTTGTGGACTATGAAAAGGCCTTTGACTCTGTCGAGACCTGGTCTGTTCTGGACTCCTTGCAGCGGAGCCAAGTTGATTTCCGATACATCGAGGTGTTGAAGAGCTTGTATGATGCCGCAACTATGTCCGTCCAAGTACAGAATAGTCAAACAAGACAGATTCCTTTGCATCGAGGAGTAAGACAGGGGGATGTGATATCCCCGAAACTCTTTACAAATGCATTAGAGGACGTCTTCAAGACTCTAAACTGGAACGGGCTGGGCATCAATATAAACGGCGAATACATATCGCACTTAAGGTTTGCCGATGATATCGTTATCATGGCAGAATCGCTGCAGGAAGCTCAAGAGACGCTGCACAGTCTAAATGAATCCTCCCAACGAATTGGTCTCCGGATGAACCTGAGCAAGACGAAGGTCATGTACAATGACCTCGTCGCTCCGGGACAAGTAGTCATTGATGGCACGCCTCTCGAAGTTGTCAAGGAATATATCTATCTCGGGTAACTAATGCAGTTGGGTAGATACAACTTCGAGAAGGAAGCCGATAGGAGGGTCCAGTTAGGATGGGCAGCGTTTAAGAAGTTAAACAACATATTTTCGTCGGATATACCACAGAGCCTGAAGACGAAAGTCTTCAACCAGTGCGTCCTCCCAGTAATGACGTACGGTGCCGAGACGTGGACATTGACCCTGGGATTAATCCAGAAGCTCAAAGTCGCTCAGCGTGCCATGGAAAGAGCTATGCTTGGAGTCTCTCTGACGGACAAAATTCGTAATGAAGTAATCCGTCAGAGAACCAAAGTGACCGACATAGCTCTGAAAGTTGGTAGGATGAAGTGGCAATGGACTGGTCACATATGTCGAAGGACAGACAACCGCTGGAGTAAGCGTGTTTTAGAGTGGAGACCGCGTCTTGGCAAACGTAGTGTGGGACGCCCTCTGTCCAGATGGCGGGACGACTTACGGAAGAGGGCTGGTAGCGACTGGATGCAGAAAGCAACAGACCGGGCTCAGTGGTGTTCCTTGGGAGAGGCCTATGTCCAGCAGTAGACTGCAACGGGCTGATGATGATGATAAATATCTTACTTGCTATCTACCTAATTTTGAATTGGAAAAGTTTTATCGTCTAATATGAAAGGCTATGAACAAGATTTTATCAAATGGAATGAATAAAATCTGAATCAAACCCATAAACCGTTTACAAACAGTGTTAGTTTCATTTTCGTTTTCTATGTACGAGGGGAGGTCCAAAAGTTCATGGAATGAAAGGGTTCTCAATAAAATGAAACAATAAATCTATTTTTCCTTTTCAATATAATCATCCTTAAGCTCATTACATTTATTGGATCTATGAATTAATTTTTCTAAACCGCCAAAATAATATTTTTTGTCTTTCGCCTCAAAATGGGCCAAAATTGCCTTCTTCACCTCATTGTCGTCGGAAAATTTCCTTCCCCTTAAGTTTTTTTTTTAAATTGGGGAACAAATAAAAATCACTAGGGGTCAGGTCTGGACTGTAAGGTGGGTGGGCTAGTGATTCAAAGCTGTGCTTGTGCAGAGCAGTCATTGCAACTCTGCTCTTGTGAACTGGTGCGTTGTCTTGCAAGAGCAACACACCCTTAGCCAATTTTCCTCCTGGCCTCCTATAATTTGTCTAGTATCGATGGGTAGTATTCTCCAGTTATGTTTCTTTCCTTTTCTTTGTAATCAATGAGTATTATCCCCTCACAATCCCAAAAATCAGTAGCCATCAACTTTTCAGCCGATTCTGACACCTTGAATTTCTTCGGGGGTGGTGTGCCCTTTTTATGCCATTGCATGGACTCCTGTTTTGACTCAGGCTCAAAGTGATGGACCCATGTTTCATTTCCAGTATCAATCCGTTCCAAAATCTGTGCAGGTTCATCTCCACACACCTCCGAAAATTGCTTTGAAGCATCGACGCGCTGCTGTTTCTGAAGCGGTGTGAGCATTCTCTGTACCCATCTTGCACTGTCTTTTGTCATACCCAGATGGTCATGTAGCATCCGCAAAATGGTGGTATCTGATACTCCAACTAATGCAAATAACTGTTTTTTCTTCAAACGGGCGTCCTCCAGTATAAGTTTTTCCACTTTTTCGATGATGTCTGATGTGGTGGCCTCAATTGGCCGTCCAGAGCGGGGGTCGTCTTCAATCGACTCTCGACCATGTTTAAAAAGACCATGCCACTTATAAATCATGGATTTACCAGGATAATCCTCCCCATAAACAGCTTGCATTTCATTTAAAATGGTTTGGCCATTCTTTCCTTGCTTGGTAAGAAATTTTATCACGGCACGGTGTTCAATTTTCGCCATAGTTTCAGTTTTTTTCCGGATTGACTTGTTTAGCAGGCGAGTGTTCATAAACGAAGGACGCAACAGGGCTGAAACTCTATTTATATACTAATAATGAGTCCCCAAGTAGTATGCCATTAAGCGAGCGACCCTATCCCCTCCATTCCACGAACTTTTGGACCTCCCCTCGTAGTTATGTACGTGCTGATACTAGCTTTATCCAACTTCCAAATCCTTTTCTGCAAATTACGTTGTTGTTAATAATTCGTCACAAAATTTCTTCTGAAATTGAATCGTTTCATGACTACTTTAGACAAATTTGATCAACAGAGTATTAATAAAAAATAAAAAACGGGACGTCTAAATTGCGAACGATTATATGGATTTAGTTACTATTTTTAACCAACTTAAAAAAAGGAGGCGATTATCAATTTGACTGTATTTTTTTATTTTTGTTACCTTCTAACTTTCGACTGGATTAACCGGTTTCGATGATTCTTTTTTTATTTGAAAGATGGTGCCTCCCGTGTAGTCCCATTTCAATTTAGTCCAGTTCTTGAAGTCGGTTTTCTTTTTCTTAAAATTTGTGATTATTTTGGAAATTCAAAAAGGGTTTTTGGGCTATAAAGAAATTAAAAATGCTTAGAGAAATATGCTAAGAACTAGATGGTTGGCGCTGCTTGGGGAAAACCTTCGTTCGCAGTGGACGGCGAGTTTATATATTCAGAAATATAGGTAGGTGCATATAATATATCTACACATAAAAGTATCAGACGGGCTCCGTGGTGTGCTGTGTGCCTTGGAAGAGACTTATATCCCGAAGTGAGCTGCAGCGGGCCTATGGTGATGAATTGATGATACACATATTTATATTTTTATCTTTCTTCAAAATAATTATTATAGTATTTTGAGTTTAAATACGTGTATAGGCAATATTAATATGATCGTCTTCATAAATATCCTTACTTGTGATTTTTTTGTACACTAAAGTTTATGAATTTCATTTTAACTATATAAAGTAAGAAACTACTAGTAAAAGACTGTTTAAAATCATTTTAGAAACTTCAAAGATTACCCTTCCAAAAAATCGCAAACTTTACCTAAATTTTAACAAAAAAAAAACCGACTTCAAGAACGACCAAATTGAATTGAGTTATTCGTCAATTTGTCGCGCACATACATAATGCAAATTGAAGATTTATATGATTTTCTCATGGATGACATGTCAGAACTTTACCAAATTAAAATGGGACCACATGGGAAGCACCAGCTTTCAAATAAAAAAAGAATCATCAAAATCAGTTCACCCAGTCGAAAGTTATGAGGTAACAAACATAAAAAAAAATACAGTCGAATTGAGAACCTCCTCCTTTTTTTGAAGTCGGTTACAAATGGTGCATAAGTAATCATTTGGTTCTTTGAGGCTATATTTTTTAAAGAATAACTTTCTGACTTTGTCTGAAGGTTATTCTTTAACTTTTACACTAGCTTTTTCCCACAGCTCCGCCTGCGTGTATGTCACATGTCGTGGTAATAATTTTAAGGGTTAATATACAGCATGTGACACTCACGAATAATGTGGTTATCTATTTGTAAAAGTAGTAGAATTTGGGTCGCACTTGAACAGATTTATTTTATCTATTAAAATTTTTAAAAATGAAAGATCTGCATTCGTATCTTGGATTGTAATGCCAGTATTAAAAAATAGGATAAGTAATACAAAAATGTAAATGAGTTATCATCCATAGTCAGTCATAAAGAAGGAGTTAGTTAATAGTCTTGAATTATTTAGCTTTAGTTTTATATTATTCTTAAAATGCATTTAACGTTTTTCACACTCCATCAAACAAGAAAAAGTAAATTAGTACTAGTTTCTTTAAACTATCTTATATACCAAGTGATCACATTAGAGTGTAAGCGAAGTACCTATAATGCAAAGCTAAGGTATAGTAAACAATAAAAAACTAGTATTACAAAAGAGGTACAAGCAAGCACAAAATCAAACCGCTAAATCATCCGTCATGTAACATTCAACCTCGAATCCAATATTACTCTGTAAGCCTCGATCAGAATACTAAACAAAAATGGTGCTTTATTTTTACTGGCACAGTAGTGTTCAAATTATAACATTCCAAATTTATTGACCAATTAGCATTGCAGACAGAAAATTGTCGTATACTTAGTTCGAATTTCCTCATAGTCGACTTAATGGGGACAACCACGCAATACTTTCTAAATATAGCAAAATACTGCTACGGTGCACTATACCTAGGTATTCTTCGTTTAACATGAAATACACTGAAGGGCAGATCCATCATCCAGGTCACATTGAGATGCCATAATAGGTAAAAAGTTATTACTGCACTTTTCAGTCATCTGCATTTATCTATAAAAAAGTAATTAGTAACTTGACTTATTACTTCTAGTTACGAGTAGCCGCAGCTTTTATCTATATTTTTATAGAAATAAACTATTAGGTTTTTACCTATGAAATTGCCTTTCTTGAGTACTGGTCATTTCAAATAAAAAAAAGTTTATAATGGCTCTGTATTCTAAATTCAAATTAATTTTGTTTTAAAACCATGACATTCTATTTATAATCTCAGTCTTTTATTTTTTGATTAGCGTTGTATTTTCATTACATTTGAACATTTTTCGTCATAATGGATACTTTAAAAATTCGTGTAATTATGGAATATGAGTTCCGTCGTGGCACCAACGCGACACAAACGGCACGTAACATCAAAAACTTTTACGGAGAGAACTGTACAAACGAACGCACAACCCGTTATTGTCTTTCCCGGTTCCGTTCTGGAAATTTTGACTTGAAAAATGAAGCTCGTGGTCGTCCGGAGACTTTGGTTAACAATAATGAATTAAAGGCGATTGTGGAAGCTGATGAAACTCAATCTACAGCTGAGCTAGCAGTAGCTTTTAATGTAAGCATCAAAACAATATTGATCCATTTGCGACAAATTGGAAAGGTAAAAAAGCTTGATAGATGGGTGCCCCACGACCTTAACGATCGCCAGCGCAACGGACGCGTTGAGATATGCCTTACGCTGCTCAACAGGCAAAGAAATGAAGGAATTTTGAAACGAATTGTTACGTGCGACGAAAAATGGCTTCTGTTCGATAATCGAAAGCGCTCAGCAAGTTGGTTAGACCCTGGTTCAGCACCAAAGCAATGCCCTAAACCAAAAATAACCCCTAAAAAGGTGATGGTCACTGTTTGGTGGTCTAGTGCGGGTGTGATTCACCACAGCTATTTACAAAACGGCATGAGCATTAATGCAGATGTGTACTGTGAGAACTGGAGAGAATGATGGAGAAGCTTGCACATCTGCAACCAGCTTTGGTCAATCGACGTCCCCACTGCTCCTTCACTACAACGCGCGACCCCATACTGCGCAACAGACAGTCTCCAAGCTGCAAGAGCTGGGGTTGGAAGCTCTCCCTCATCCGCCATACTCACCAGACCTTGCACCTACCGACTATTACTTTTTCCAAAATTTAGACAACTTGTTAGTGGGTACAAAATTCAATTCCCGAGAGTCAGTACAAAATGCCTTTGAAGAGTTTGTTGCCTCCCGTCCAGCTGATTTTAACAAGAAGGGCATTTATCAATAAACTGCCAATGCGTTGGCAAAGATGCGTCGATTGCATGGGTGATTACTTCAAATAACAGAAATAAAAAAGTTTTAAAAAATAAGTACTTTCACTTATTGCATACAAAACGGCAATTTCATAGGTATTATAAACTAATGTTAATCAGGGATCAAATCAAGAAGGTCAGTGTATCAGTAACGAGTTCATCTAATATTAAAAATCCTCTTTGTAGTAACATATAGTTTACATTATAAATTTTAAAGTAGACTAGTTGTGCCCGCGGCTCTGACCGCATATATGTCAGTTATTGCAATAAAGAGTAGCCTACGTCCTTCCTCAATAATCAAAGTTTATCCATGCCAAATTTCATTAAAATCGGTGCAGCGGTTTAGCAAACGGACAGATGGAGTTAACTTCGACAGAGTTACTTTCGAATTAATAATATTAGTACGGATAACTTATCTTGATTCTCAGTTATTAAGTTACTGGCTAACCCACGAAACTTTTTCTGCGTCTCAAAAAAAGAAATATTCCCAGTTTTGCAACATTTTGATTAATTCTCGGCATTTAAAACAAAATTGACTATTCAACACTAAAATATTATTTAAATTCAAACACCTGAGATAAGCGCGTTCAACCAATAAAACAATCAAACTCTAAAGCTTTATAATATTTTGTATTAAAAAATTACTTTGTAAAGCATTTATCTATATTGTGAACTACTGGTGTGCATTATCGATCTTTAGATGTTGTTATTTTTCAACATTGTCTTGAGAAACTCGATTATGTAGATGGCATAAATAGGTACAGAGAGACATTTTCTCGTCTCGAAAACTGAAGCAAAACTTAACGTTGAAAGCTAAAACTACAGACGGAAATGCATTTGCAGTAAACTAAACAAGAATGTTGCATATGAAGAAATTAATTATAAGACTTGCAAACAAACTCCATACGCTGATGCTATGCTGATAGCAAATGTAGCAAACTAGAAACAGGGATGGTGCAGCTTAAAGTGATGCGTTGAATGTTACTAACTTATTTCATTGCTCGTCGTTTAATTTAATGCGCTTGTTACCTTTACCCTGATTAAATAGAAGTTAAATATGACAGAAATAAAAGAAGGTAATAATTTACAATAATATATTTAAAATAAAAGAAGAAAGTGCTCCGGTAGCTTAATATCAGGGTCGCGGGTATTTCGTCTCAGGGTTCGAATAATCGGGGTCGCACACGGGATATGACGTGCCTGTGGTGGCCCCTTCGTCGGTGACGCGGCGCAGTGGAGTCACCCGACGCTCTGGCCGCAGACTGGCCGCTGGCCGTAAGGTGGCTTCGTACCCGTGGGGTGTACTTTGGATGCGAACCCGTAGGGTGTACTTTGGATGCGAACCCGTAGGGTGGACTTGTAACCCGCAGGGTGAACTTGTAACCCGTAGGGTGAACTTGTAACTCGTAGGGTGAACTTGTAACTCGTAGGGTGAACTTGTAACCCGTAGGGTGAATTTGAATCCGTAGGGTGGACTTGAATCCGTAGGATGGACCCGAAACATATTCGGGTCACGTATACTTGAACAATTAAACAATCTCAAAATCAGCACGTCGACGGCAGTTCGGTAGTGGCTCGTTAAATTTGTAGCAAGAAATGACAAGATTTGAATATACCGACAGCAATTAAATAGGTACACACAAATAGTGGTGTACCTACCAACTCGACTAAAAAACTTGCATACGCCTAAATGAAACAATCGATTATTCATATACGATATTGTCCAATATATTTCTACCACTTTACACGCCATTAGCACGAAAATGCTCCGATGTCATATAAGTCCTCGAGATTAAGTGGTAGACATTTATGATTTGAGAATGTCAAGCCTCTTTCAACTATAAATTCCTGCTACTGATTCAGAATCGTCATTATGTATTTATTAAAAACAAAATTAGCTCTTTATCCAAACTGGGCATAAATGGGCCGGCTTGACCGGAGTGATACCACGGCCTCACAGAAAACCGGTGTGAAATAGCGCTTGCGCTGTGTTTTACCAAGAGAGTGAGGATTCCGGAGACCCATACCCCAACCCCTCCCCCATCGCCCTTCCCATCTCTCAAAGGCCGCCAACGCACTTGTCACGCCTCTGGTGTTGCGGGCGTCCATGGGCGGCGGTAATCGCTTACCACCAAGCGATACGTCTGCTCGTTTGCCTGTCCGTGTATGCTTTCACGGCTAAACTGCTGTCCCGATACCATTACAATTTGGCATGAAGATACTTTGTATTTTGAGGAAGGATATAGGCTACTCTTTACCGCCATAACCGACATACAAGCGTTCGGAGCTGAGGGCAAAAGCTAGTATTTTATTAAATCAACATAAAATCTTACTCCAATTCCTACTACGTACTTTCCTATCCAGTTTACATTTTTATATCGTACCGTAAATAAAATGATTTGTGCAATGAAATATAAGAAGTGAAAACTAAAAAATCAAATCAATGATTAGAAAACAGTTATGGAGTATGATTCTTCTTAGATTGCACTTAGTATAATTTTTTCTAAATTTCTACATAATTTAGATTAAACACGACTTATTTGAAGCCTTGTTATGGAATAACATAGATTGTAAATAAAAAACTATAGTCGTGTACTACGAGTTAATATTATATGCATAATGGCAACTCAAGCTTACTACTGTATAGTACTTTTAATTAACTTCAATTTGATACAACGAGAAACAAGTTGTTATCCACTAGAATCTGAAAGTTTTTAATCTATGAACTTTCAAAGAAATATTTTGATCTCAATCTACTGTCCTAGCTTGCGTAACATGCCACGCTGTTTGAAAAATAACCGTCGATAACGGCGAACTTTAAATTTGTTATGAAATAGGCCAAAGGCTTTGTATAACACATCCAAGGAATCCATTGTACATTTTCTTAAGGAAACCTTGTAAATATTACTAATTACAGTTCTGCTGAGTCTCGACCGACCGACCTATTATTACTTGAGAAAAACAAAATATTTTGTATATTTTCTACTTACTATCGCTAATAGCCAAAAATGTAACGTTTTTTGATAAATTTTATATTAAAATATTGTTTCAAATTATAAAGTTGGTAGGATTATAAAGAGAAAATAGACGATGTGACAAGGAAATGAAATTTCGTCAAAGAAGCGCCTGAAGTCTTAAACAGACCTCCGACAAAATTAATGATTATTGGTCAACGGAGAGAAAAGGCGTCGAGCGCGAACAGACTTTGAGCAAACTAATGCCATCTTAGCTTGGATATCAGGCGCCTTTTTATACCTAAGGGTCGTAACTTTCTTAACTAATGTTGCTGCTAATTAAGTGACTTTCTAGTTTTATAATGTAACCCTGGAAAACGGAGTTATATCGATTTTAAAAATAAGTTTAATGCCTTTTTTGTCAAATAGGGGGCAAACGAGCAGACGTATGGCCTAATGATGATTACCGCCACCCATGGACATCCGCAATACCAGAGGCGTCACACGTGCCTTGCCGGCCTTTTAGTATATCAACCTTCTTGTTTATAAATATTGTGTTCTCTTATATTTATAAATGTTAAAAATCCTTATGTATGATAGATTGAATATACCATAGCTCCTCTATTTAAATGGTCATGAACTCTCCTCAAATATCTATATTGCCTTCACTCACTACTATTGCCAGTTAATATACACACATCAAAAGTGTCTAGGGATCGACATATGTGTCTAGGGATCAACATATATTTTTGCAATAACTTTTCTCCTGATTGATATTAATTAAAATTTTCTTTAAGGATTCATCAAATAAAGTGTTTTCGTTTGTCACAGTAACGATAAACCAAGTCACCTTTGCATTAATAAAGAAATTTGCCATTTTCCTAATAAAGGGATTTTTGACATTTGAACCACTAACATTAAAGTTCGAAAAAAAGACTGAAATAACAGTTTTCTTTAAAATTTTATTAGGTAACTTAAACAATTAATAATCCGTGTTTCTACCGCGAACACTAACAACACAAGAATCGGTTTGGCATACTCAAAATGAGTTCATCCAAATCACGCTGTGGAATGGCCGCCCATGTTCGTTGCAACAACAAAAAAATGTCTTCTTGCGACTGGATACCCTCCATATTCGGTAGAGCTCTTCTCTGTAGCATATCCCATGCATGCTCAATCGGGTTCAAGTCTGGCGACTGAGCAGGCCAGGGCCAAAGCCACATCTCAATCTCAAGAAATCCGCATAAAAATGCTTGATCCCTAGACACTTTTGATGTGTGTAGTTACATGCCGACTCTACTAGACGTTTCTCACATATTCTTTTCGATCAGTGTACCGTACAATTCTCCGGAAAAGTTCAATACACCGCTTTACAAAACTACCAACCTTTTTTTATGTAATAGGCGGACAAACGAGCAGACGTATCGCCTGATGGTAAGCGATTACCGCCGCCCATGGACACCTGCAACACCAGAAGCGTCACAAGTGCGTTGCCGGCCTTTTGGGTATGGGGGGGGAGGTAGGGATAGGGGATTGGGTTATGGGCCTCCGGTATCCTCACTCACTCGGTGAAATACAGTGCAAGCACTATTTCACACCGGTTTCTGTGAGGCCGTGGTATCACTCCGGTCGAGCCGGCTCATTCATGCCGAAGCGTGGCTCTACCACGGTAATTCAAATATCAGTTTGATAATAGTACTGCAAATTAACCGCAACTCGCAGTTGGATCTATTTTCAGCAGTCTTCGACATAAGTATAGGTAGTAGGTATTATTTTATCTTTAACTAAACCAAAAGTTAAATAAAGGAAGTATCCCTTTATACAAAGTTAATTACTCTGACCTACCTTTTTGTAATAACAAATATTATTAAATTTGTTACAGGTCAAAAACACCACCCTTCATTTCATGATTATTCGGAAGATAATTAATACAAAATGACGTCGCAAAGTGCCTTGTAATTTACATTTCATGTTTTTTATCTTGTTTCCTTCAAAAATGACTCGGAAGCTATAGGGAGGATTTTAAAAACATTTTAATTGTTATACTCGAAGTACTTGAAATGTTTAAAACAGAATGGAATTTTATATTTAAATGAAACCAATTTAATTAAGACAATAATTATTTTGTTTCACTTCTATTGTATACACATAAATACAATATAAATAAAAACCTTTAATAAAACAAAGTAATTGAACATTATATTTTATAATCAACAGGCATAAGCAGTTGACTACAGGTATTTACACGCTGGCCAGATTGGTATAGTGTATAATTCAGGTTTCCTTTCTCTCTGCAATGATGTTTTCGTGCAAAGTTTCTCCTTTAGTTGCCTCTTACCACACTCATGGGATCAATAAGGGTGGTGACCCACTGCATTCTTCATCCACCATACGGAGAAACATATTACTTTTTATAAGGTGTGTCTCCAGAAAAGACAATTAACAAAACTATGACTTCAGCTCATCAATCTGAATCACTTTCCCAAAGAAACCACGTTGCCAGATGAACTTAAAAATTCAACTTTATATACAAGCACTGGTCAGAAGATTTGTAGTTATGTAAGAAAATTTGAATTTAAAAAAATCTTTTCTTTGGGAAAATAGCCTAAAGCCATGGTTTCGCTAATTTATTGTCTTTGCTGGACATTCACATTATATATTATATTAATTTGTACAACGGTAATAACTTCTAAACATTTAAAAGTCAAATGATTTTTGAATAAAAATTACATAACTCTACGATAATAAACTTACTGCGTTCAACGTTTTTAAACTTATACCAATACAAATACGCTCAGAAAAGATTGAAGTACCAAGGCAATGAAATTTGCCATTAATAATAAAAGTAACTCTTATTAATATGACTGCTAACAAATGAGATATTTTTGTTTTTGGCGTACATTATATACGTTGATACAAAATACCAATTTTAACTCGGTGTGATACAAATTTTAAATAGAAACAGACTAGGAAATCTAGCATAACATAATTTCAGTTTAGTTTTAACCTAAACTCTTTGCGCTGTAGCATGGTGCGTGGTGGTTTAAATTAATTTACTTTAATTTACTACAGTTTATGGTTTAATTTTATTTATTACAGTTATTAATGATTTAATACATTGCGAATGTGGTACAGCTAAAATACTAAGTCATAATTTGTAAAACGCGGCACCTTTCAAAAAATTCATAAAATAAAATAAATAGGAAATTTTAAAATTAATCCATTTAACACCAAGGGTAAGGAAGAAATAAACTTATACTATTGTTTTTACAGACTGTGACTCATAAAATGAAAAACATATATAGATATTGTTAGAACACTAAATTCAATTTTGTTCGTTGTTGCCTAGCTACTTGTCGGTTTATGACTTTTCACTTCAAATAAAATTCTTAAACTTTGATACACAAACTAATTATTTTCATTAGATACAAAAAAAAGAAAAATAACGGTTAAATATCCTATCCTACTAATATTTCAAATACAAAACTTTGTGATTATGTATGGATAATCGTTCGTCTTTAAAAAGAAAGCGTAAGCAAAAACTACGACTGGATTTAGATCAAACTTTACATTAATGTATCTTATACATAGAATATTTTATACCTCGTAATCCGACATAAACGTCAGGCATGAAAGCTAGTATATGCATATATTGGAAATCTTGTAGTATCGTTACGAAAATTCAAGCGAAATATTGATAAACTTTATTCGCATGTATTTAAAAAGGAAACTCCTAAATTACCAAGTTAAAATAACGGGCTCAAACATTCTGCAACAAAATAGGCGAAGCTCTTAGCAATCAACGGCTTCAACTAATTTACATTTTTGTAAATCAGTTATTTGGGTCAGTATTGTTAAAACGCGCTGTGTTATTAGCTTCTTCTTTATACTGAATACCGAAATATCTTCTATTTGTTCGCTTATTATTCTTGTCTTCTTCTATGAATATATAGATGACAAAGCGGTATTTATTCCAGTAAAATCACGTTAAATAAGTAATTCAAGGTTATGTGTGGGGTTACACTTTCAGGTTAGTTTTCAAACTATGATAATCTATACTAATATATTATGATATTATAAAGCTGAAGAGTTTGTTTGTTTGTTTGAACGCGCTAATCTCAGGAACCGCTGGTCTGATTTGAAAAATTATTTCAGTGTTGGATAGTACATTTTCCGAGGAAGGCTATAGATTATATATCATCATGCTAAGACCAATAGGAGCGGAGCAACAATGAAGAATGTTACAAAAACGTGGAATAATTATTACGCTACGGGCAATAGGAGACGTAAACGAGGTTACGTGGGTCAGCTAGTCTAAACATAAAGTCACATATAATTTACGGAATACTGGGGCTCAGGAAATAATCACAAGAATCTTCTAATATCTTGATATCTATATAGCAGTTTCATGATAGTAGTATAAGTCTAAGCATGTTCACAATTCATTATATTGTCGGCATGGTGGGAGCGTGCGGAGACGAACATTCACCAGTGTAGTTATTACGCTGAGCTGCGCTGTTACAAGCCAGTTGCTTAATTGGGAACGGTTTACAACTCGTATCCAATGCTCTAGGTTAGCTTTTAATTTAGATTTTCTCTTTTAAATGCTACTCACTTTGCAGCACATCTGCTTGACGATAGTTTTGACTTAATTAGCAGACAAAATGGTAACTAATTAAATTTTTTATTTAATTTTCAAACTTTTACTGCCTCAACTCGTAACCACTAGACTCTCAGAAATACTCTAAATAAAAAGTTTTCATATTTAAAAAGCTTTGACAAGATCTATAATACCTACAATAAATTTACAATTTCAGATTAAAGATCAGACTGTTCTGAACAGTCGGTATAAATAAAATAGTTAAAATTAATACAATCAAAAACAACATAAAATAATGAAAGCCTAAAATTGAAAACAGGTGAGTTGAAATTAAGAGCAGAAGAAAGGAAAATTGTTTGGTGATATGAATGATGATGCGACTGATTCAAATACACACATCAAAAGTGTCTAGGGATCAACATATGTGTCTAGGGATCAACATATATTTTTGCAATAACTTTTCTCCTGATTGATATTAATTAAAATTTTCTTTAAGGATTCATCAAAAAAAGTGTTTTCGTTTGTCACAGTAACGATAAACCAAGTCACCTTTGCATTAATAAAGAAATATGCCATTTTCCTAATAAAGGGATTTTTGACATTTGAACCACTAACATTAAAGTTCGAAAAAAAGACTGAAATAACAGTTTTCTTTAAAATTTTATTAGGTAACTTAAACAATTAATAATCCGTGTTTCTACCGCGAACACTAACAACACAAGAATCGGTTTGGCATACTCAAAATGAGTTCATCCAAATCACGCTGTGGAATGGCCGCCCATGTTCGTTGCAACAACAAAAAAAGGTCTTCTTGCGACTGGATACCCTCCATATTCGGCAGAGCTCTTCTCTGTAGCATATTCCATGCATGCTCAATCGGGTTCAAGTCTGGCGACTGAGCAGGCCAGGGCCAAAGCCACATCTCAATCTCAAGAAATCCGCATAAAAATGCTTGATCCCTAGACACTTTTGATGTGTGTATATGTTTTAATACTAAGTTAAATGATTTTCCAATTTATATTGTAGTAGTGCTCAATATTAATACCTTTCTATAAATTTATTATTGTTGTTTATGTTGTTGTTAGGTATATAATTAAATAGAGCGCTAAATAATAATAAAAAAGAAAAGTGTTATAGGCTGTTACAATAAAATTGTATTAGTTTTTTGGTATAATGGATCAAAAATATGTGATTACTCATAACAATTTCAATGAAGTAATTTGTTGTATAGCATTATAAATATCATGTGCCCTACAAACTAATACAAATGAAATAAATTGCCCTTTGATAGTGTGATGAAATCAAACGACGCACGGTTGGCCTAGTGGTTTAGGCGGTCGCCACGCCGCTTGCCGATTCGCCAAGTGTTGTGGGTTCAAATCCTACACGGGACAACACTTTGTGTGATCCACAAATTGTTGTTCTGAGTTTGGGTGTTAATTGTGGCCGTTTCATGTATGTCTGTAAAGTCCCCCGCGACACAGGATGTTTATTCCTAATGTGGGAGTTATCTTTTTAAATGAAAAAAATGAAAAAAAACCTGAATCTTAATCAAGACTAACAAGCGACAGGCAACACTACTTATAACTACCAGCTACTTTAATTCTTAAATAAATTTAACTGCAGTAGTAATTAAAATACATTTGAAACCAAATGTTTACGAATATGTAAAACTTAACATTTGGCACGGCGTAGTCGTAAAATAATAGGATTTGTGCAAAGAATATTTTATAAGCATTTAAAAAAAAGTCGTTAACCAAAGAATGTAAAATAGACATATTTGAAGTTTGTTATTGACAAAAGACAACTCCCATACTAGGAATACTCCTATGTCATGGCGGACTTTACAAATATACTTAAAACGGACGCAAAAAATACCCTGACTATACACTATATAATAAATATAATAATATACATATATATAAACATAATAATTTGTTAATCACACAAAGTCTGCCCCATCTGGAGTTTGAACCCAGAACACTGAGCGTACAGTCATTTTATGCAGAATTTAAATGCAGAAACCGTTTAGACAAAATACGAATTGGTAACATACCATTTAAAAACATTTCTAAGAGCCCCCCTTCCCTTGGATTTTTAAATGTTGAAAAGGCATCTCATATATAAGGAATTTGTAGCATAAGTAACTTGCGGTTCACATTATGTATGTACTTAGGGTGACTAACAATAAATCAGTCTGTTGCTAACTTCCGTGTTTCATTGACGTTCCATTGGCGACGAGCGGGATTAGTATTATTTTTTCGTTACGACGCGTGTGTTAAAACAAGTGATTTAAAATGCCGATCGGTAAATTGGAACCGTTTAATGTAAACTCTAAACAGTGGCCGGCGTATATTCGTCGTGTGAACCAGTATATAATATTGAACGAAATTAAAGATGAGTTGAAGGTACCGTTACTAATTACGGTGGTGGGCGAAGCGACATACACACTTATGTGTGATTTATGTTCACCAGACATGCCTGAAAAGAAAAGTTATGATGAACTTGTATTACTGGTTACCAATCATTTGGAACCGCAACGCTCCGAAATCGCCGAACGTCACGTGTTCAGATTACGACGCCAGCGCGTCGGCGAGCCACTAATGGAGTACCTTCAAACATTGAAACACCTAGCGGTTACGTGTAATTTTGGCAAATGTAAAAATTGCTCAACGTTAGAAGAAAATCTAAGGGATCAATTTGTTTCTGGACTGTCAAATGACACAATGAGGTCTCGTATTTTCGCGGAGCGAAAAATACAATACAAGGAGGCTGTGGAGTTAGCACTGGCTCTTGAGGCTGCGGAAAAACACGCCGAGGTAAGCGGCAGCACATCGGTGCAGGCGGAGGCTTCGGCGAAGGCCTGTATCAGTGGCGCAACGGGCGCGGCGGCGGCGCGAGGCGTGAGCGCAGCAGCGGCGCCACGCCGGCGGCCGCCGCGGCGGGCGGGGGCTCGCGGCCGGCCGGCCCGGCCTGCTGGCGCTGCGGCAAGGCGCACCACGCAGATAGGTGTCGATTTATTCATTATAACTGTGACGAGTGTAATCAAAGAGGACACTTAAAAGTGATGTGCAAAAAAGTGCGCGGTAATAGTGATCGTGGTGCAAATAGGCATTATTATGTGAGTGATGGTGAGTCGGAGGACATGTTCGATATCGAGGTTACCACTGAAGGTAACAAACCATACTTTATTCATATATATATGGACAGTAATTTAATTGAGTGTGAAATCGATACTGGTAGTCGAATTTCGGCTATCGGTGAGGAAATGTATAAAAGTTTATTTTCTCAGAGTAAATTAAACAGTGATAACTTATTTTTACGTTCATATAATGGTTCGCGAATCGAGTCTTTAGGTTATATTATTGTAGCTGCACGTTTAAACGAAGTGAAAGTAAATTTACCTTTGTACATTATTAGAGGCGGAGCACGCCCTTTAGTGGGTCGTAATTGGTTAAAAGCCTTAAAAATCAATAAAATAAATTTACATGAAATAATCGAGGACAACTTTGTAAATCAATTATGTAAGGAATTCCCCGAAGTTTTTTCTGAGAAATTAGGTACGTGTAAGCGAACCATTCAACTACAGCTGACTGACACCGAACCGGTTTACGTGCGAGCGCGGCCTGTGCCGCTCGCGCTGCGCGCACGCGTCGAGCGCGAGTTAGTGCGGCTCGAAGCCGACGGCTCCATATACCGCGTAGATTACTCGGACTACGGCACGCCGATCGTGCCTGTTGTTAAACAAAACGGCGATATTCGTATCTGTGGTGATTACAAGATCACAATTAACCCAAAGCTAAAGAGGGATTTCTATCCACTACCGCGGATAGAGGAATTATTCGCGAGTTTAAGCGGAGGTGACAAATATACAAAAATTGATCTCCGTCATGCATACGAACAATGTTTCATATCCGAAGAGTCACAGCCGTACACCGCGATTACAACACACATAGGTACGTTCGTCTATAGACGCACCCCATATGGCTTATCGTGTATTCCTGAAAAATTCCAAAAAATAATGGAGGAAACCTTGCGTGGGGTACCTGGATGTGTGGTTTTCTTGGACGATATCTGTGTTACAGGGAGAAATAGGCAGGAAAACGAGAATAATCTTAGAGCTGTATTTGAACGGTTACGCAATATGGGGTTAACCATAAAACTAAGTAAATGTAAGTTTTTACAAGATAGTGTCAAGTATTTAGGCTTCATTATTAATAAAGAAGGTTTACGGCCCGACCCAGCTAAATTAGAAGCGATTGCAAGTGCCCCTACCCCAGGCAACGTTTCCCAATTAAAAAGTTTTTTAGGAATGCTTAACTATTATGGAAAGTTTATTCCAAATTTAAGTAATTTATTACACCCTTTACATAACTTACAAAAAAAAAGTGTTGCCTGGGAATGGAGTAGCGACTGTGAGAAGGCGTTCGCAAAAGCTAAACGTGCGCTGCTGAGCGAACAGGTACTAGCACACTATGAGGAGGGGCGGCCGCTAGTGTTGTCGGTAGACAGCAGTGCCTACGGGTTGGGCGCGGTGTTGGCACATCGGTACCCAGATGACAGCGAGCGTCCAATCTCATATGTGTCTCGCACATTAAATGCGGCCGAAATCAATTATAGCCAACTTGATAAGGAAGCCCTCGCTATCTTATTCGGTGTAACGAAACACCACCAATACCTATTTGGTAGACGTTTTGTTCTACGAACGGATCACCAGCCTCTAACCTATATTTTTGGCAGTAAAGGTGGGATCCCTCAAACGGCAGCTAGTAGACTGCAAAGATGGGCGGCACGTTTGGCCGCGTATGATTTTACCGTGGAGTTTGTTCGGTCAGTAGATAATGGGCCTGCGGACGCGTTATCACGGTTGCCCTTAACGCGGGAGGGTCCTACAGAGAGTACCATCGAATATATTAAACTTGTAGAGGAATCGTTGCCCGTAAACTTTAAAGATATAGCTAAAGAAACAGAACGAGATATTTTATTGTGTAAAATTAAAGGTTACATTAAATTTGGTTGGCCGTTGCATGCGAGTTGTGAAGAGGAAAAACCATATGTTGCACGAAAATGTGAGCTATCTCTCGAGCTGGGGTGCATACTTTTTAAATATAGGATAGTGATACCGACCGTCTTAAGAAAAAATATTTTAAAGGAGATACATGAGGGACACTTAGGCGTTAGCAAAATGAAAAATTTATCAAGGAATTACGTGTATTGGCCCAATCTAGATAAAGATATAGATAATTTGGGCCGAACTTGTGATATCTGTAGTATTGTACGAGACTCGCCACCCCATACTCGAATCCACCCCTGGGAATTTCCTATGCATCCTTGGCAACGTCTTCACGCCGACTTTGCTGAATGTGGGGGGAAAACCTACTTGATTATAGTCGATGCACACTCAAAGTGGATTGAGGCTATTCAAATGGGAAGTACAAATGCTCAGTCAACTATTAAAGTATTTAGAAATATTTTTTCACGTTTTGGTTTACCGTCCCAACTCGTTACCGACAACGGCCCACCATTTTTCTCACAGGAATTTAAAGATTATTGTATAAAAAATTGTATTAAGCATATAACTTCGGCACCTTATCGACCACAAGGGAACGGTGCCGCCGAAAATGCCGTAAAAACGGTAAAAAAAGCCATTAAGAGGGCTCTATACGCCAGTGAGGACGTGTCCACGGCTTTAAGTCGATTTTTATTTCAATATCGAAACTGTGAGCATGACACCACAGGGGTGTCACCAGCGGTAGCGTTGCTGGGGCGGCGGCTCCGTTCCCGGCTCGATGCGGTGAGGCCAGACGTGGCGGCGGTGGTGCGCGCGGCGCAGGAGCGCCAGGTGCGCGCGGCAGGCGGCTCGACGAGCACCATCGCTGTCGGCGATAGCGTGCTCACTCGGGACTATTCCGTCGGGGGGAAAAAGTGGACCGGAGGTAATGTAGTGGCAAAGACGGGCCCGGTCTCATATAGAATCGATGTAGGAAATGGTGTTCAATGGCGGAGACACGCCGATCAAATTATTAAAAATAACAATCGTTATTCGCTATCGCGAACGAGTTTAGTAACAGATCCACACGATAAAGCAGACAGTCCCGGGTCAGCCGAAAATTTAGAAACTAAGGATGTGTATGAGGACGCGTTCGAGGGCACGGAGGATGAGTTGGAACAGAGTGAGGACGACGGGGACGCCGGCTGGGGTACCGAGAAGCCACAACACTCCGTGTCGACTCAGCTCACAAGGCCTCCACTCGACCCGTTGCCGCCTAGCGCGTCCGATCGTGTAATAAGGTATTATAAAAGGTCTCAACAGTCCGGTAGGCTTTTGTCAGAGAATTAGACTAGAACCAAATCTATAATTATAAGTTTGTATTAAAATTAATATAGTTTAAGAACAGATTTAATTAAACATTTAAGAGAGGGATGATGTAGC
Organism: Diaphora mendica; assembly: GCA_949125395.1. NCBI lineage: Eukaryota > Metazoa > Arthropoda > Insecta > Lepidoptera > Erebidae > Diaphora > Diaphora mendica. The sequence goes on from OX421310.1 coordinate 29,993,289, forward strand.
ATAAGTAACTTGCGGTTCACATTATGTATGTACTTAGGGTGACTAACAATAAATCAGTCTGTTGCTAACTTCCGTGTTTCATTGACGTTCCAGAATTAATTCAAATCACTCACGTTACTTGCCATCGATTAAACCACTTAGCTGCTCCTACTAAACTATTGCTACTAGCCCTCAAAAGCACACCACTACAGTAAAAAATCTAAATTAGGTATTACAATGGGCAGTTTTACAGCGATCACTTCCAGACTACCTTTGTACGGATATTATAAAATGATATTTTAGGTAGTCGGCGGTGTACTTTAATAGATCTAACTTATTAATAATATATAAAGCTACTTATATAATAGGTATTTACCTATGAAATTGCCGTTTTGTATGCACTGGTTCTCATAACACAGGCCTTGCTTAGCTTGAGAACCAGCAATGTACAAAGCAGTTAATTTTTCTGTATCGTTATTTTTAATTATGTTTTATCTAAGTTTTAAGGAAAATTGTAACTTTTGCAAATAAACACTATTATTATTATTATTAATAAGTGAAAGTACTTATTTTTTCAAACTTTTTTATTTCTGTTATTCGCAGTAATCATCCATGCAATCGACACATCGGGTTTGAATTTTGTACCCACTTAAAAGTTGTCTAAATTTTGGAAAAAGTAATAGTCAGTAGGTGCAAGGTCTGGTGAGTATGGCGGATGAGGGAGAGCTTCCAACCTCAGCTCTTGCAGCTTGGAGATTGTCTGTTGCGCAGTATGGGGTCGCGCGTTGTCGTGAAGGAGCAGTGGGGACGACCGATTGACCAAAGCTGGTTGCAGATGTGCAAGCTTCTCCATCATTCTCTTCAGTTCTTCACAGTACACATCTGCATTAATGCTCATGCCGTTTTGTAAAACGCTGTGGTGAATCACACCCGCACTAGACCACCAAACAGTGACCATCACCTTTTTAGGGGTCATTTTTGGTTTAGGGCATTGCTTTGGTGCTGAACCAGGGTCTAACCAACTTGCTGAGCGCTTTCGATTGTCGAACAGAATCCATTTTTCGTCGCACGTAATAATTCGTTTCAAAATTCCTTCATTTCATTGCCTGTTGAGCAGCGCAAGGCAGGTCTTGACGCGTACGTTGCGCTGGCGATCGTAAAGGTCGTGGGGCACCCATCTGGGCAAGGTAAAAAAGCTTGGTAGATACCAAGCTTTTTTACCTTGCCAATTTGTCGCAAATGAATCAATATTGTATTGATGCTTACATTAAAAGCTGCTGCTAGCTCAGCTGTAGATTGAGTTTCGTCAGCTTCCACAATCGCATTTAATTCATTATTGTTAACCAAAGTCTCCGGACGACCACGAGCTTCATTTTTCAAGTCAAAATTTCCAGAACGGAACCGGGAAAGCCAATAACGGGTTGTGCGTTCGTTTGTACAGTTCTCTCCGTAAAAGTTTTTGATGTTACGTGCCGTTTGTGTTGCGTTGGTGCCACGACGGAACTCATATTCCATAATTACACTAATTTTTAAAGTATTCATCATGACGAAAAATGTTCAAATGTAATGAAAATACAACGCTAATCAAAGAAAAAAAGACTGAGTTTGTAAATAGAATGTCATGGTTTCAAAACAAAATTAATTTGAATTTAGAATACAGAGCCATTACAAACTTTTTTTTTATTTGAAATTACCAGTACTGAAGAAAGGCAATTTCATAGGTAAAGACCTAATATTTCATTTTTATTTTCAATCTATTGAAATTAGCATAAGAACGGACCTTAAAGACGATTATCTATATTCCAACCACATGAATCGTATAAAGAACACAAAGAATAGCAAATCCAATAAATAAAGCGCTCTTTGGTTGAGCTTTTGTTGCTTACAATACTCATATTGTAAAAGCAACCAGCACAGTTTGCTAAACTTATTTGATCTGTCGCAGAGGTCTGAACTGCAAACACGTGTTTTGCAATTTCTGGCTTTTGAATATGTTCTACAAATTGAGTTTATGTTCTAATGTATTTACATTAAGTTGTTTATCTCTTGTAACATTTATGTTTTGTGAACAGTATAATTTGGCAACTACTATTCCAAAATAACATTAATATAGTACTTATATATTAATTTACTGCGCTATGAGAAATTGTCTTTACATCGAATTAATTCTTTGCTGGTATCATGTTTATGCAATCACATATTCTAAGGTATAATCGTTTACGAGTAGCAAAAAGTACCTAATCAGCGTTAATAACTAATTATGTAATTGTTTATTCTTCGGTGTACTTATTTTTAGGAAATACCTTTTTTTATGTTTAAGCTACCAAAATGACTCTACTCTGCCTGATGAAAAGCATAAGTAGAATGCAAAAGTGGTGGTCACTATCCTCAATGTGGACGTGGACAGAGCAGCATGGTGACCCACACTATGGCGGCCTAGTGAGATACTATTTCACGCTCCGCTTAAAGGACCCGGGACCTATTAGATTCGTATTATATATTCTAAGAGTAAGTACGCCTTGATGTCAATATCATGAAGCTGAAACTGTTGTTTGTTTGTTTATATAGTTTATATAAACTGGTGATATTTTTTTTAAATTTTCTTCTACTCCGACACTTTTCTTCTACTGTATATTGCAGTAAAACTCCAACCTGCGAAAGATACAAACATTCGTAAGTTTTAAATAACGTTACTTCGAAAAATCATACAAGTTAACAAATACGCCTGTTGTGTTAGCACATTTCTTTTATTACTAGAATAATTGCCGTAAGCGTGCCCACATGCCCACTTTGAAAACAGAAGACGAACACATATTTTGCACACGTTGCACAACACTGGTTCAGACTAAACTTAATTTACTAATCTAAGCATGAATGTTTATAAAATGCCTTCAGCTCTTAATTCAAATTCAATAAATTTCTTTATTTATATAACCTAAAGTAAAATCCATACTTATATTATAAATGCGAAAGTAACTCTGTCTGTCACAGACTGACCTGCTTTCACGGCCAAACCGCTGCACCGATTTCAATGAAATTTGGCATGGAGATACTTTGATTCTTAAGGAAGGACATAGGCTACCTTTTGCTGCGATTACCGACAAACCCGCGGGCGAAGCCGCGCACAAAAGCTAGTAATAATATACACAGACTTACACATTAGAATAATGTAAAATACACACATCAAAAGTGTCTAGGGATCAAGCATTTTATGCGGATTTCTTGAGATTGAGATGTGGCTTTGGCCCTGGCCTGCTCAGTCGCCAGACTTGAACCCGATTGAGCATGCATGGGATATGCTACAGAGAAGAGCTCTGCCGAATATGGAGGGTATCCAGTCGCAACAAGACCTTTTTTGTTGTTGCAACGAACATGGGCGGCCATTCCACAGCGTGATTTGGATGAACTCATTTTGAGTATGCCAAACCGATGTTCTTGTGTTAGTGTTCGGGTAGAAACACGGATTATTAATTTTTTAAGTTACCTAATACAATTTTAAAGAAAACTGTTATTTCAGTCTTTTTTTCGAACTTTAATGTTAGTGGTTCAAATGTCAAAAATCCTTTTATTAGGAAAATGGCAAATTTCTTTATTAATGCAAAGGTGACTTGGTTTATCGTTACTGTGACAAACGAAAACACTTTATTTGATGAATCCTTAAAGAAAATTTTAATTAATATCAATCAGGAGAAAAGTTATTGCAAAAATATATGTTGATCCCTAGACACATATGTTGATCCCTAGACACTTTTGATGTGTGTATTTTCACTTAGACGACGCTTACACAAGACCATGCACCTCGCGGCCTTACTCTATGCTTCTAATACAATATGAACAAAATTCGTAACTTTTAAACTTTGAAAAGAAAGGAATGTAATCATAATGTAATGTAATGAATGTAATCATAAAGGAGTACAACTTTGCCTCCAGGTCCTTCAAAAGAGACATAGCTAGGGCGAAGTCGGTGTACATTGCTGGGATTGGCGAGAGGCTTGAGCGTCTTCCTTCGGGGACTCGAGCATTCTGGTCTCTTGCCAAGGCTATCGAAGGGAATTTCTGTAAGCCATCCCTTCCACCCTTGCACTTGGGAAGTAATCCGTTGGCCTATGACGCAAAGGAGAAAGCCGATCTCCTGGCAAAACACTTTGCGTCCAGCTCGACCTTGGATGACGGGGAACAGGAGCCGCCTACCATACCGCGGTGCGAAAGCCGTATGCTGGATATCCAGTTTCACCAACGCTCAGTGCGTATAGCACTTTTATCCCTGGATATCCATAAGTCGAGTGGCCCGGATGGAATCCCCCCTATAGTGTTGAAGATGTGCACTCCAGAGTTGGCACCGGTCTTCACGCGCCTTTTTTGGCTCTCCTACTCTTCTGGCGTAGTCCCGAAAAAAAGGCGATCGCTCTAATCCGTCCAACTACAGGCCGATAGCCATTACTTCCCTCTTCTCGAAAATAATGGAGTCCATCATCAACTATCAACTCCTACGGTATCTAGTAGATCATCATCTGCTTAGCGACCAGCAGTACGGCTTCCGTAAGGGTCGATCGGCTGGTGATCTTCTGGTATACCTGTCACATCGCTGAGCACAGGCGATTGAGACTAAGGGGAAGCCTTGGCAGTTAGTTTGGACATCGCGAAGGCCTTCGATCGGGTCTGGCACAAAGCGCTTCTTTCGAAGCTCCCTTCCTATGGGCTTCCCGAGAAATTATGCGATTGGGTCACTAGCTTTCTAGCAGATAGAAGCATTAAGGTCGTAGTCGACGGTGAATACTCTGATTCCATATCTGTGAATGCTGGTGTCCCGCAAGGCTGTGTGCTATCGCCTACTTTGCTCCTCCTCCATATCAATGACATGCTGCAAAATTGCGGCATTCATTGTTATGCGGATGACAGCACCGGCGATGCTTTTTACACCGGCTGCGCCAATATTTCTCGGGAAAACGTCATTGAGAGTCGAAACAAACTTGTGTCTGAAGTCGAGACTTCTTTGGAGAAGGTCTCAGATTGGGGTAGACTTACTTTAGTCCAATTTAACCCCACAAAGACACAAATTTGCGCGTTTACCACTAAAAAACTTCCGTGGGTCGTATGTCCTCGTTTCGAAGGCACTCCACTATCTGCTTCAGCCAATATTGGAATTCTTGGTGTCGACATGTCGAGCGAAGTCCAGTTTCGTGGCCACCTAGAGGGTAAGGCCAAATTGGCCTCGAAAAAGCTTGGTGTGCTCAACATATCGAGACAGTATTTCACTCCGGCCCACCGCCTTTTACTTTATAAGGCCCAGGTTCGGCCTCACATGGAATACTGTCCCCATCTTTGGGCGGGGGCACCCCAATACCAGCTCCTCCCTTTGGACCGCATTCAACGGAGAGCGACTCGAGTCGTCGATTGCCAAGAACTTTCAATTCGGCTAGACTCTTTGGCGCTGCGTAGAGATGTAGCTTCGCTGTGCATCTTTTACCGCATTTATCATGGGGAGTGCTACGAGGAATTGTTCGGACTGATTCCTGCCGCCTCTTTCCGCCATCGTCCTACGCGACAGAAGTTTCATCCCCATCATCTAGATGGTTGGCAGTCCTCAACTGTGCGCTTTTCCAGGAACTTTCTGCCTCGCACAACAAAACTGTGGAATGAACTGTCGCCTGCGGTATTCCCGGACCAATACGACCTTCAAACCTTCAAGAAAAGAGCGTACTCCTTCTTAAAAGGCCGGCAACGCACTTGTGATGCCTTTGGTGTTGCGGGTGTCCATGGGCGGCGGTAATCGCTTGCCATCAGGCGATACGTCTGCTCGTTTGCCCCCTATATCATAAAAAAAATAAAAAAATAAAAAATAAAGGGGATTTGAGATATTCTGTAAGTTACCATTCAATTCGCTCGTATGTTTACACTCAAATTCCCTGAAGCTAAGAAATCTAGGTATGTTGTTCTGCATGAATAACTGCATGTAAACTGTATATGTTTATTAGTGAAAAAACTAATTGCAGGCGTGCTTTGCTGGAAAAACCACAAGCGACATTTTGAATGGGAGCTGCTAAAACAATCTGCAATAAGCGGCCATCGTGGTCGGCCGTGGTCGACAAAACAAAGCATTGTTTGTAGCGGGCACTGTTTTGTGTCCTTTCGTTGAGCACCACTCACGCGTTTTCTAAAAACGGTGTTTTATATCAAGAACCCTTTATTATGTAATTTATTTTATTTATTTTTGCCGGCTATATTACCTACAAGATTCGATATAGGAAATATTTTTTACGCTCTACACGAGAATCGCATATTCTATATGAAAGAACCTTGCCTTACATAAGTAGAATAGAAAATTTAAAAGGCGTGAGAGAAGTAAATTAGTACAGAATTTTATGCGCATCCTGGAATTTTGTTGAAAATCGACTTAAAAGAAGATGTCCAAAAAATGTATGGAGTTGTGCCCCAGAATGTGCCGAGTTCAAATAAGTAGTATTCGACAGCTTAGATCTTCTAAATAAAGAATTAAAAAGGTTCATGAAGCATAGCAGATCAAGAAAAAAGTTTTAAAAAAATAAATTGTATCACTCCTACAACATCATTTTATCACAATGTATTTAAAGTTATAATGTCAGGTGTATTGTAAAGAGTTAACATGTACACTTATATCAATATATATATATTATTAGCTTATTTCCACGGCTCCACTCGTGTGGAAAGTCCATGAAAAGTAGCTTATATCATTTAATGTCATTCTGCAACGTTT